>CM067842.1:793223621-803223621 GCA_034509565.1 Triticum monococcum | reverse complement strand
ACGGTTCGTGGCACCAACCGGGACCAATGCCCCCCTTTAGTCCCGGTTGGTGCCACCAACCGGGACCAAAGGCCGCCGCTTCCCGCCCTTTGGGCTGCTGAAAATTGGCCTTTGGTCCCGGTTCGTGGCACCAACCGGGACCAAAGGGGGGCATTGGTCACGGTTCGTGCCACGAACCGGGACCATTGCTCTGGGTATATAAGGTAGCACTTGTGAAAATTTCGCCAACCGCTCCCATTCGCCCCCGACGCCCCCAGGCCGTTCGTCGTCGTCGTCGCCGCCCCGATCGAGCCCGTCGTCGCCCGCTCCCCGTCGCCATCGCCCCGCGCCGCCGTAGGCCTTGTCCCCGTCGCTGCTTGCGCCGTCGCCGGCCTCCTCCTCGTCGCTGCGTGCGCCATCTCCGGCCCCCTCCCCGTCGCCCCGCGCCGCGTCACCGGCCTCCCCCGCGCATTCGCCCCTGCCCCGCCCGTCACCATCGCCCCTGCCCCGCCCGTCGTCGTCGCTGAAGGAAATATGCCCTAGAGGCAATAATAAAGTTATTATTTATTTCCTTATTTCATGATAAATGTTTATTATTCATGCTAGAATTGTATTAACCGGAAACATAATACATGTGTGAATACATAGACAAACAGAGTGTCACTAGTATGCCTCTACTTGACTAGCTCGTTAATCAAAGATGGTTATGTTTCCTAACCATGGACAAAGAGTTGTCATTTGATTAACGGGATCACATCATTAGTTGAATGATATGATTGACATGACCCATTCCACTAGCTTAGCACACGATCACTTAGTATGTTGCTATTGCTTTCTTCATGACTTATACATGTTCCTGTAACTATGAGATTATGTAACTCCCGTGTGCCGGAGGAACACTTTGTGTGCTACCAAACGTCACAACGTAACTGGGTGATTATAAAGGTACTCCACAGGTTTCTCCAAAGGTACATGTTGGGTTGACGTATTTCGAGATTAGGATTTGTCACTCCGATCGTCGGAGAGGTATCTCTGGGCCCTCTCGGTAATGCACATCACTTAAGCCTTGCAAGCATTGCAACTAATGAGTTAGTTGCGGGATGATGTATTACGGAACGAGTAAAGAGACTTGCCGGTAACGAGATTGAACTAGGTATTGGATACTGACGATCGAATCTCGGGCAAGTAACATGCCGATGACAAAGGGAACAACGTATGTTGTTATGCGGTCTGACCGATAAAGATCTTCGTAGAATATGTAGGAGCCAATATGGGCATCCAGGTCCCGCTATTGGTTATTGACCGGAGACGTGTCTCAGTCATGTCTACATTATTCTCGAACCATAGGGTCCGCACGCTTAAAGTTACAATGACAGTTATTATGAGTTTATACATTTTGATGTACCGAAGGTAGTTTGGAGTCCCGGATGTGATCACGGACATGACGAGGAGTCTCGAAATGGTCGAGACAAAAAGATCGATATATTGGAATCCTATATTTGGACATCGGAATCGTTCCGGGTGAAATCGGCATTTTACAGGAGTACCGAGGGGTTACCGGAACCCCCGGGGGGTTAATGGGCCTTCATGGGCCATAAGGGAGAAGAGAGGGGCCGGCCAGGGCAGGTTGCACGCCCCTCCCCCCTAGTCCGAATAGGACAAGGAAGGGGGGCGGCGCCCCCCTTTCCTCTTCTCCCTCCCCCTTTCCTTCTCCAACAAGGCAAGAGAGGGGGGAGTCCTACTCCCTGTAGGAGTAGGACTCCTCCAGGCGCACCCCTTGGGGCCGACCGCACCTCCCCCTCCCTCCTTTATATACGGGGGCAGGGGGCACCCTAGAACACACAAGTTGATCATCGTGATCGTTCCTTAGCCGTGTGCGGTGCCCCCTTCCACCATATTCCACCTCGGTCATATTGTTGTAGTGCTTAGGCGAAGCCTTGCGACGGTAGAACATCAAGATCGTCACCACGCCATTGTGCTGACGGAACTCATCCCCGAAGCTTTGCTGGATCGGAGACCGGGGAGCATCATCGAGCTGTACGTGTGCTAAGAACTCGGAGGTGCCGGAGTAACGGTGCTTGGATCGGTCGGATCGGGAAGACGTACGACTACTTCCTCTACATTGCGTCAACGCTTCCGCTTCGGTCTACGAGGGTACGTAGACAACACTCTCCCCTCTCGTTGCTATGCATCACCATGATCTTGCGCGTGCGTAGGAAATTTTTTGAAATTACTACGTTCCCCGACAGTGGCATCCGAGCCTAGGTTTTTATAGTTTCATGTTATATGCACGAGTAGAACACAAGTGAGTTGTGGGCGATATAAGTCATACTGCCTACCAGCATGTCATACTTTGGTTCGGCGGTATTGTTAGATGAAGCGGCCCGGACCGACATTACGCGTACGCTTACGCGAGACCGGTTCTCCCGACGTGCTTTGCACATAGGTGGCTTGCGGGTGACTGTTTCTCCAACTTTAGTTGAACCGAGTGTGGCTACGCCCGGTCCTTGCGAAGGTTAAAACGGCATCAACTTGACAAACTATCGTTGTGGTTTTGATGCGTATGTAAGATTGGTTCTTGCTTAAGCCCGTAGCAGCCACGTAAAACTTGCAACAAACAAAGTAGAGGACGTCTAACTTGTTTTTGCAGGGCATGTTGTGATGTGATATGGTCAAGACATGATGCTGAATTTTATTGTATGAGATGATCATGTTTTGTAACTGAGTTATCGGCAACTGGCAGGAGCCATATGGTTGTCGCTTTATTGTATGCAATGCAATCGCCCTGTAATGCTTTACTTTATCACTAAGCGGTAGCGATAGTCATAGAAGCATAAGATTGGCGAGACGACAACGATGCTATGATGGAGATCAAGGTGTCGCGTCGGTGACGATGGTGATCATGACGGTGCTTCGGAGATGGAGATCACAAGCACAAGATGATGATGGCCATATCATATCACTTATATTGATTGCATGTGATGTTTATGTTTTATGCATCTTATCTTGCTTTGATTGACGGTAGCATTATAAGATGATCTCTCACTAAATTATCAAGAAGTGTTCTCCCTGAGTATGCACCGTTGCCAAAGTTCGTCGTGCCCAGACACCATGTGATGATCGGGTGTGATAAGCTCTACGTCCATCTACAACGGGTGCAAGCCAGTTTTGCACACGCAGAATATTCAGGTTAAACTTGACGAGCCTAGCATATGCAGATATGGCCTCGGAACACGGAGACCGAAAGGTCGAGCGTGAATCATATAGTAGATATGATCAACATAATGATGTTCACCATTGAAAACTAATCCATTTCACGTGATGATCGGTTATGGTTTAGTTGATTTGGATCACGTGATCACTTAGAGGATTAGAGGGATGTCTATCTAAGTGGGAGTTCTTAAGTAATATGATTAATTGAACTTAAATTTATCATGAACTTAGTCCTGGTAGTATTAGCATATCTATGTTGTAGATCAATAGCTCGCATTGTTGCTTTCATATGTTTATTTTGATATGTTCCTAGAGAAAATTGTGTTGAAAGATGATAGTAGCAATGATGCGGATTGGATCCGTGATCTGAGGTTTATCCTCGTTGCTGCACAGAAGAATTATGTCCTTGATGCACCGCTAGGTAACAGACCTATTGCAGGAGCAGATGCAGACGTTATGAACGTTTGGCTAGCTCAATATGATGACTACTTGATAGTTTAAGTGCACCATGCTTAATGGCTTAGAATCGGGACTTCAAAGACGTTTTGAACGTCATGGACCATACGAGATGTTCCAGGAGTTGAAGTTAATATTTCAAGCAAATACCCGAGTTGAGAGATATGAAGTCTCCAACAAGTTCTATAGCTAAAAGATGGAGGAGAATCGCTCAACTAGTGAGCATGTGCTCAGATTGTCTGGGTACTACAATCGCTTGAATCAAGTGGGAGTTAATCTTCCAGATAAGATAGTGATTGACAGAATTCTCTAGTCACCATCACCAAGTTAGTAAAACTTCGTGATAAACTATAGTATGCAAGGGATAACGGAAACGATTCCCAAGCTCTTCGTGATGCTAAAATCGACGAAGGTAGAAATCAAGAAAAACATCAAGTGTTGATGGTAGACAAGACCACTAGTTTCAAGAAAAGGGCAAAAGGAAGAAGGGGAACTTCAAGAAGAACGGCAAGCAAGTTGCTGCTCAAGTGAAGAAACCCAAGTTTGGTCCTAAGCCTGAGACTAAGTGCTTCTACTGCAAAGGGAATGGTCACTGGAAGCGGAACTACCCCAAGTGATTGGTGGATAAGAAGGATGGCAAAGTGAACAAAGGTATATTTGATATACAGATTATTGATGTGTATTTTACTAGTGTTCATAGCAACCCCTCGGTATTTGATACTGGTTCAGTTGCTAAGATTAGTAACTCGAAATGGGAGTTGCAGAATAAATAAAGACTAGTTAAGGGTGAAGTGACGATGTGTATTGTAAGTGGTTCCAAGATTGATATGATCATCATCGCACACTCCCTATACTTTCGGGATTAGTGTTTAAACTAAACAAGTGTTATTTGGTGTTTGCGTTGAGCATGAACATGATTTGATCATGTTTATTGCAATACGGTTATTCATTTAAGTTAGAGAACAATTGTTGTTCTGTTTACATGAATAAAACCTTCTATGGTCATGCACACCAACGAAAATGGTTTGTTGGATCTTGATTGTAGTGATACACATATTCATAATATTGAAGCCAAAAGATGCAAAGTTAATAATGATAGTGCAACTTATTTGTGGCACTGCCGTTTAAGTCATACTGGTGTAAAGCGCATGAAGAAACTCCATGCTGATGGGCTTTTGGAATCACTTGATTATGAATCAGTTGATGCTTGCGAACCATGCCTCATGGGCAAGATGACTAAAACTCTGTTCTTCAGAAAAATGGAGCAAGCAACAGATTTGTTGGAAATCATACATACTGATGTATGTGGTCCGATGAATATTGAGGCTCGCGACAAGTATCATTATTTTCTGATCTTCACAGATGATTTGAGCAGATATGAGTATATCTACTTGATGAAACATAAGTCTGAAACATTTGAAAAATTCAAAGAATTTCAGTGTGAAGTGAAAAATCATCGTAACAAGAAAATAAAGTTTCTATGATCTGATCGTGGAGAAGAGTATTTGAGTTACGAGTTTGTCCTTCAGTTAAAAACAATGTGAAATAGTTTCACTACTCACGCCACCTGGAACACCACAACGTAATGGTGTGTCCGAACGTCATAACCATACTTTATTAGATATGGTGCGATCTATGATGTCTCTTACGGATCTACCACTATCGTTTTGGGGTTATGCATTAGAGACAGCTGCATTCACGTTAAAAAGGGCACCATCTAAATCCGTTGAGACGACACAATCTGAATTATGGTTTGGCAAGAAACCAAAGTTGTCGTTTCTCAAAGTTTGGGGTTGCAATGCCTATGTGAAAAAATTTCATCCTGATAAGCTTAAACCCAAATCGGAAAAGTATGTCTTCATAGGATACCCAAAAAGTTACTGTTGGGTACACCTTCTGTCACAGATCCGAAGGCAAGATTTTTGTTGCCAAATTCGGAAACTTTCTGGAGAAGGAGTTTCTCTCGAAAGAAGTGAGTGGGAGGAAAGTAGAAAACTTTATAAGGTAATTGTACCTTCTCCCTTATTGGAAAGTAGTTCATCACAGAAATCTGTTCTTGTGACTACTACACCAATTAGTGAGGAAGCTAATGATGATGATCATGTAACTTCAGATCAAGTTACTACCGAATCTCGTAGGTAAACCAGAGTGAGATCCGCACCAGAGTGGTATGGTAATCCTATTCTGGTAGTCATGTTACTAGACCATGATGAACTTGCGAACTATGAGGAAGCGATGATGAGCCCAGATTCCGCAAAATGGCTTGAGGCCATGAAATCTGAGATGAGATCCATGTATGAGAACAAAGTATGGACTTTGATTGACTTGCCTAATGATCGGCGAGCCATTGAGATTAAATGGATCTTCAAGAGGAAGATGGACACGGATAGTAGTGTTACTATCTACAAAGCTAGAATTGTCGCAAAAGGTTTTCGACAAGTTCAAGGTGTTGACTACGATGAGAGTTTCTCACTCGTATCTATGCTTAAGTCTGTCCAAATCATGTTACCAATTGCCGCGTTTTATGAAATCTGGCAAATGGATAAACAAAACTGCATTCCTTAATGGATTTATTAAAGAACAGTTGTATGTGATGCAACAAGATGGTTTTGTCAATCCTAAAGATGCTAACAAAATATGCAAGCTCCAGCGATCCATTTATGGACTGGTGCAAGCATCTCGGAGTTGGAATATACGCTTTGATAAGATGATCAAAGCATATAGTTTTATACAGACTTACGGTGAAGCCTGTATTTACAAGAAAGTGAGTGGGAGCACTACAACATTTCTGATAAGTATATGTGAATGACATATTGTTGATCGGAAATAATGTAGAATTATTCTGCAAAGCATAAAGGAGTGTTTGAAAGGAGTTTTTCAAAGAAAAGACCTCGGTGAAGCTGCTTACATATTGAGCTTCAAGATCTATAGAGATAGATCAAGACGCTTGATAAGTTTTTCAATAAGTACATACCTTGACAAGATTTTGAAATAGTTCAAAAGGGAGCAGTCAAAGAAAGAGTTCTTGCCTGTATTACAAGGTGTGAAGTTGAGTAAGACTCAAAGCCCAACCACGGCAGAAGATAGAAAGAGAATGAAAGTCATTCCCTATGCCTTGGCCATAGGTTCTATAAAGTATGTCATGCTGTGTACCAGATCTATTGTATACCCTGCATTGATTTTGGCAAGGGAGTACAATAGTGATCTAGGAGTAGATCACTAGACAGCGGTCAGAATTATCCTTAGTGAAATAAGGATATGTTTCTCGATTATGGACGTGACAAAAAGGTTCGTCGTAAAGGGTTACGTTGATACAAGTTTTGACACTAATCTAGCTGACTCTAAGTCTCAATCTAGATACATATTGAAAGTGGGAGCAATTAGCTTGAGTAGCTCCGTGTAGAGCATTGTAGACATAGAACTTGCAAAATACTTACGGATCTGAATGTGGCAGACCCATTGACTAAACTTCTCTCACAAGCAAAACATGATCACACCTTAGTACTCTTTGGGTGTTAATCACATAGCGATGTGAACTAGATTACTGACTCTAGTAAGCCCTTTGAGTGTTAATCACATGATGATGTGAACTATTGGTGTAAAATCACATGGTGATGTGAACTAGATTATTGACTCTAGTGCAAGTGGGAGACTGAAGGAAATATGCCCTAGAGGCAATAATAAAGTTATTATTTATTTCCTTATTTCATGATAAATGTTTATTATTCATGCTAGAATTGTATTAACCGGAAACATAATACATGTGTGAATACATAGACAAACAGAGTGTCACTAGTATGCCTCTACTTGACTAGCTCGATAATCAAAGATGGTTATGTTTCCTAACCATGGACAAAGAGTTGTCATTTGATTAACGGGATCACATCATTAGTTGAATGATCTGATTGACATGACCCATTCCACTAGCTTAGCACACGATCATTTAGTATGTTGCTATTGCTTTCTTCATGACTTATACATGTTCCTATAACTATGAGATTATGTAACTCCCGTGTGCCGGAGGAACATTTTGTGTGCTACCACACGTCACAGCGTAACTGGGTGATTATAAAGGTACTCTACAGGTGTCTCCAAAGGTACATGTTGGGTTGACGTATTTCGAGATTAGGATTTGTCACTCCGATCGTCGGAGAGGTATCTGTAGGCCCTCTCGGTAATGCACATCACTTAAGCCTTGCAAGCATTGCAACTAATGAGTTAGTTGCGGGATGATGTATTACGGAACGAGTAAAGAGACTTGCCGGTAACGAGATTGAACTAGGTATTGGATACCGACGATCGAATCTCGGGCAAGTAACATGCCGATGACAAAGGGAACAACGTATGTTGTTATGCGGTCTGACCGATAAAGATCTTCGTAGAATATGTAGGAGCCAATATGGGCATCCAGGTCCCGCTATTGGTTATTGACCGGAGACGTGTCTCAGTCATGTCTACATTATTCTCGAACCGTAGGGTCTGCACGCTTAAAGTTACGATGACAGTTATTATGATTTTATACATTTTGATGTACCGAAGGTAGTTCAGAGTCCCGGATGTGATCACGGACATGACGAGGAGTCTCGAAATGGTCGAGACATAAAGATCGATATATTGGAAGCCTATATTTGGACATCGGAATCGTTCCGGGTGAAATCGGCATTTTACAGGAGTACCGAGGGGTTACCGGAACCCCCCGGGGGGTTAATGGGCCTTCATGGGCCATAAGGGAGAAGAGAGGGGCCGGCCAGGGCAGGCCGCGCACCCCCTCCCCCCCCCCCCTAGTCTGAATAGGACAAGGAAGGGGGGCGGCGCCCCCCTTTCCTCTTCTCCCTCCCCCTTTCCTTCTCCAACAAGGCAAGAGAGGGGGGGGAGTAGGACTCCTCCAGGCGCACCCCTTGGGGCCAGCCGCACCTCCCCCTCCCTCCTTTATATACGGGGGTAGGGGGGCACCCTAGAACACACAAGTTGATCATCGTGATCGTTCCTTAGCCGTGTGCGGTGCCCCCTTCCACCATATTCCACCTCGGTCATATTGTTGTAGTGCTTAGGCGAAGCCCTGCGACGGTAGAACATCAAGATCGTCAACACGCCGTTGCGCTGACGGAACTCATCCCCGAAGCTTTGCTGGATCGGAAACCGGGGAGCGTCATCGAGCTGTACGTGTGCTAAGAACTCGGAGGTGCCGGAGTAACGGTGCTTGGATCGGTCGGATCGGGAAGACGTACGACTACTTCCTGTACGTTGCGTCAACGCTTCCGCTTCGGTCTACGAGGGTACGTAGACAACACTCTCCCCTCTCGTTGCTATGCATCACCATGATCTTGCGTGTGCGTAGGAATTTTTTTGAAATTACTACGTTCCCCAACAGTCGCCCCGCCCCGCCCGTCGCCGTCGCCCCGCCCCGCCAGTCACCGTCGCTGCGGCCCGCCCGTCACCGTCGCCGTCGCCCTGCCCGTTGGTCCGGCCAGCGCCCCTCCCCTGTTTTTTTATATATTATATATGCTTGTGTATATTGCCTCTTTGTGTATATTATGCATATATGTATTGTGTATATTGCTTCTTTTCAGATTTTTTTCATATATATGTTTGTATTTTGTATTTTTCTTTTATATATATATATATATATGTGTGTTTTTATGTTCTCTGTGTATATATGTTCATATATGCAAAAGTTAGGTTTAAATTTTTAGAAAAGGATTATCTATATATGTTCTCTGATTTAGTACATTTTAGGTCACTTTCATTTTTAGAAAAGTTTTATATATTTAGGAGAGGAAAAAGGAAAATAAGAAGAGGAAAAAGGAGAAGAAGAGGAGAGGAAGAAAAGGAAGAGGAGAAGAAGAAAGGAATAGAGGAGAAGAAGAAAAAATAGAAAAAAAATTCTATTTTTTCTTCTTCTCCTCTATTCCTTTCTTCTTCTCCTCTTTTTTTTCTTCTTTTTTTTCTTCGATCTTCTCCCCCTCCCGATTGGAAAGTTTTATATAGAAAGTTACAATTTTAGAAAAGTTTTATATATGCAAAAGTTACAATTTTAGAAAAAGAAGGATAGGAAAGAAGAAAATAAGAAGAGGAAAGAAAGAAGAAGAGGGGAGGAAAAGAAGAGGAGAAATAAATAAGAAGAAGAAAAAAGAAGAAAAAGAAGAGGAGAAGAAGAAAGGAATAGTGGAAAAGAAGAGAAAATAGACCACTATTCCTTTCTTCTTCTCCTCTTTTTTTTCTTCTTTTTTTCTTCGATCTTCTCCTCCAGCTATTCCTTTCTTCTTCTCCTCTATTTTCTTCTTCTTCTTCTTCTTCTTCTTCTTCTTCTTCTTCTTCTTCTTCTTCTTCTTCTTCTTCTTCTTCTTCTTCTTCTTCTTCTTCTTCTTCTTCTTCTTCTTCTTCTTCTTCTTCTTCTTCTTCTTCTTCTTCTTCTTCTTCTTCTTAATTTTTATCGGGAACGAGGGTGTCGAGGATCGCCGAGGGGTCGAGGGTCGGGAACTAGGGTAGAGGGTCGAGGGTAGTTAAGGGGTCAAGGGTCGAGGGTTCGAGGGTTCTATACGGTCGAGGGTCGAGGGTTCCAGCAGGGTCGTCTAGGGGTCGAGGGTTCCAGGGTCGTCGAGGGTTCGAGGGGTCGAGGATCGCCGAGGGGTCGAGAGAGGTTTCCTAGTGTCAAAGTATTGAAGAAATCCATGCCTTCATCATTAGCCGGAAGTAACCAGGGCATGTTGGTACGAAGTTCTGCAAAGTTGTTCTGGAATGGAGTCCCGGATAGAATAATCCGCCTTTTGGTACGAATTCAGCAAAGGCCTTCCAAATAGCGATATTCGGAAGGCTCTTGCTGAACTTTGTACCAAAAAGCGAATTATCCTATCTGGGACTCCGTTCCAGAACAACTTTGAAGAGCTTCGTACCATCATGCACATGTTACTTTCGCCTAATGATGAAGACATGGTTTTGTTGAATCCTTTGACACTACGCAACCTCCCGGCCCCTCGGCGATCCTCTCGAACATGAGAGGAAGAAGAGGATAAAAAAAGAAGAGGAAGAAGAAAAAAAGAGGAGAAGAAAGAATAGAGGAGTTCTTCTCCTCTATTCTTTATTCTCCTCTTTTTTTCTTCTTCTTCCTCTTTTTTTTATCGAAAATGAGGGTCGTCGAGGGACATAGATGTAGTGTCGTCGTTGTCGATATATACCCCCTCCCGGTAGCTTGCTATGATTAGGTAGCTAGTTCTATGTTTGGCACTAATATATCCATCTGTCATGTTTGAATAATAATTGCCATGTTGTAAATATTTGTAGAAACTATGGACACCGCCCGAGACGAAGCAAAAGATGCGTTGTTGAGGGACATAATCGCAGAAGGAAGTGATGCCGTCTCGTTGTTTCTCAACGACACTGATAGTCTGGAAGGAGAGGGTGAACAAGCTGGCTACGGCGACCTAATGCCGGTGCAAGAAGAAGAACATGAGGACGGCTCCGGTGACCCAATGCCGGTGCAAGAAGGAGGCCGTGATGATGGCTCCGGTGACCGAACCGAGTCCGGCCAGGTATATATATTAGTTAAGCCTGTGCTGACTAGCTGATTGATGCATTCATTGTTTTGGTATGTACACATATTAATTAAGTCTTTGTTCTTTTTTCTAGCCCTCTGGATCGAGCACAACTTCGGTAAAGAGACATGGCCCGAAGAAAAAGTTGAGCTCGGATGAAAAGTTAGAGATCATAGCAATTGCGCCCGACGGCCAACCGATTGAACCCCTCCAGACAAAGAGCGCATTTGTTGCTCAGTGCGGGGTTCTGGTTAGGGACAAGATCCCGATAAGCATCCAGCAATGGTTTAAGCCGGCTACAGAAGACCTTGAGGTGTCTTATGTTAATGATATGCAGAAAAATGATCTTTGGACTGAGCTGAAGTCAAATTTCACCCTACCCCCAGAGGATGATCCGGAGAAGCCAGTTAAAGAGCAATTAATCAAGTCTTTTGCTCTTAAGAGGATGGCAGATCTATTCAGGAGGTGGAAGAAAGAGCTGAATAGGTTTGTCGATAAAAAAGAGACACCAGAATTCAAGGGAAGATATGAGAAGATCAGAGATCACTGGCCCGCATTTGTGGCCCACAAGACATCGGAAAAGAGTAAGAAGATGTCGGCGACAAACAAGCAAAATGCTGCGAAGAAGATGCTTCACCATCGCACGGGGTTAGGTGGCTACCTCGTAGCCCGGCCTAAGTGGGCCAAGACTGAGAATGATCTGGTTGCTAAAGGGATCGAACCAGAGACAATTAGCTGGACAGGCCGTTGCCGGACTTGGTTCTTCGGGGCTGGCGGAACCTTGGACCGTGTAACAGGGAAGTGCATTTGGACGAACAATCAAATGGACATACCAGTCAGGAAGCTTAAGCAGTATATCGAAGCAGCGCAGCAAGGGAAGTTCTTTCCAGACAGAGAGAACGACGAGCTCACAATGGCCCTTGGGAATCCTGAGCACCCTGGACGGACACGAGGCACGCCAGGCTCCATTCCGTGGAAGGTTGGGTTTCCGGACACAGGCGGTTACAAATCCCATGAGAGGAGGAAAAAAGTGCAGCAGACCCAAATGCAGGCGCTGCAAGCAAGGGTAGACGCGATAGAGGAACGAGAAGCAAATCACAGCAAACGTACTGCCGAAGCTTCCCCCGAAGCTACCCCGCCATCTTAGCGCAGAAGTAGCGTGGCTTCCACCGAGCTGCTTCAGCCGGAGCATGCCTTGACGGCTCCTGCCAGCTATCCCATGGATGCTATAATGGAGTCTCAAAATTGCCACCTTATGACGCAATGGATGAACTTGAAGGTCAAGGCGGCTGTTGGCTCTGTTTATCCTACTGAACCCGGCGCAACTTTTCACTACCGACCGATTCCAGAAGGATATGCTAGGGTGATGGTGGATGAAATAACGGAGGGATTTAAGAACCTCCAGCTTGACCACCCTACCGGTGAAGGGGAGACTCGGCTGGGGTCTGCTCTGAAGACTCCATGCCTATGGCGGAAGGAGCTCATCAACCTTCCGAACTGGACGCCTCCGCCTCCTCCTCCTCCTCCTCTGGCAAGTCAGGGAACTCCGCCTCCTCCACCGCCTCCTCCTCCGGCGAGTGACGATCAGGGCCCTCGGCCGGCTCCTTCTCTGGCGCGTGGCGGCACTCCGCCTCCTTCTCCGCCTGCGCTGACGCGGCCGAGCAGCCAGCCTCCTCCTTCTCCGCCTCGTCAGCAAGGGCGGAAGAGACCTGCCGCCGCTCCAGCTGCTCCGGCGTGTCGTAGTCCTTCTCCTCCGCCTCTTAAGCAAGTAAAGAAGACAACCGCACCGTCTGCTCGGTCGGCGTCTAGCAGTACAACCAGAGGCGGGAGGACATACAGATTCGGTCCTTCTCTGAAGACTCCAGAGAAGTTACCATACGAGAGGACCCCGGAGGAGAACGCGAAGATCGCGCGAACCGAAGTGGATGACTGGTTTCAAGGGTTGAAAGAAAAGAGACATTCACCTCCGGAGGAGAAGGTAGATCCGGTGAAAGTGAAGTGCACTCTGGCTGCCCTGGCAAAACCACCCAAGTCTCCGCCGAAAGGCAACTATGAGCGCATTATTGCAAAGACATGGGCCGAAGCGGAGCGGTCGGGAAGTACAGTCAGTGATCAAAGGCTGAAAGAACGACGAGCAGCTGGAAAACAAATTGCCAAGCTCGGCGAACAAGCGAAGCAATCGTGCCCCCCGCTCAAGGTGCCTAGCGACATCGTCGATCCGAGGATGGTGCCCGGTTATTGCAATGTTGACGATTACCTGCCCGACGATGTACATTATGATCCCATGGAGGTGCAGATACACAGATACGAGTACGGGAAGCCTCTCGTCAAAGATGAAAAATCTTTAACAACGATGATGCGAAGATTACATGATTGGTACTTGAAAATCTGCAGAGAGTCTGAGGGGAGGAATACTTTGTATGCGAGAGTTAAACTGGAGCATGACCTCGTTGGAATTGAACTGTTGCCTATTCCATTTGAGGAGTTCTATCAGTTTTTCAATCAATTGGCCCTCGATAAAACAACGGTCACCTGCTACTGTATGTAAGTACTACTACTTCTGTCATTAAGTCTCTCTATATAGCTCATCTCTTTCATTGCATGTATTTATAATTATCCTCACTATATTATGCAGATTGAAGATCGCCGAATTAAAGAAAAGACAAATTGGTGATATTGGGTTCGTTAACACATATCTCATAGATGCAACTGAGGTTGAACATCGTCCTGAAGATACCGAGGCCAACTTGCTACGATCATTCAAAAAAATGAAAATAAAGATATAATACTCTTTCCTTACAACTTCAAGTTAGTGTTACTGTCTTGTGCATATTCGGTTTCCCTTATATATTAGTCCAGGTTATAGTAATGTAATTGATGAGTTATGCATGCGTGCACAGGTACCACTATATTCTCCTAGAGATTAGGCTTGAGCGGGGAGTAGTAACTGTCTTGGACTCTAAACGAAAAGATCCCCAGGAGTATGCGGACATGACTGAAATCCTCAAGAAGTAAGTTAAATCGATCATTATCCACCATATTAGCAACTTTGTTCATTTCCTGATATCAAGTAATTGTTTTCTTTGTCCGGCAGGGTTTGGAGAAAATTCACCAGAAAAGTTCCGGGACTGCCGAAGGAGCTGGAATTTAGACACCCGAAAGTAAGTACTATAGTAGCATGTTCCGCGCATCTCCTAGCTAGTGATTCAAGCGCTAGTTTCATCAATACCATTTAGCATTCTTGTTTATCAGTTTGATTGACCTCTATTTCTTGTAAAGTGGTTGTGGCAGGAACAAGGGAATGATTTCTGTGGATACTACGTCTGCGAGTCCATCCGCCACACGACCTGTGAGCGGGGCGGGTACTCTGACGAACAATATGAAGTACGTAAATAACAACATTCATAATTTTATTTTATTACCATCATCTGTGTTGAGTTTCATTCATTCATATATATATGTATTGACCCCCTTCTTCAAATTAGATGTTTCGGAAGCGGGATGAACTCCTAGCACCAGCTCGCATGCGAGCAATTCAAGAGGAATTGGCGGCATTCTTTCTTGACCACGTGATCGCTGAAGACGGAGAATACTATGTGAACCATGAGTCCGTATGATTATATTTGTAAGAGATAATTATTGTATATATGTAGCCGGTAGTGTCGGATAGATATACGAGAACTTGTTGTTCGACCAATCTCTCGGAGAAGGAGAGGTGGTCGATATCACTTCTCTCTGTATGCATATATGTTCATGACAATCTTCTGTTTCCTTCGTTTGGTTACCAGCTAGCTAGCGTGTCTAGTCCTCTCTATACGTATGTATAGTACATAGCGTCAACCAAGCACGGACATAAGAGAGGACACTTCTTTCTATTAATTATAGCTAGCTAACACAATATATGAAACACCTAAATTAACCCCCCAAAACCCCCAACCCCCCCCCCCCCCCCTTCAAAAAAAACAAAAACACCAGCCACAAAAATACTGACGCGTGGATGCCTATTGGTCCCGGTTGGTGCCACCAACCGGGACCAAAGGGTCTCCTGCCTGGGCTATGCGCACTGCCCACGTGGAGGCCCATCAGTCCCGGTTATGGTTTGAACCGGGACTAAAAGGTCGGGGCATTAGTACCGACACTTTAGTCCCGGTTCAGGAACCGGGACTAAAGGCCCTTACGAACCGGGACTATAGGCCCTTTTTCTACTAGTGCTTGATGAACAATTCTCCAATGTACGAATCTAAGAAATGTCATAATAGATGTTTTTTTATGGTTTGGTTATGCTCTATCCCAGAAGAAGTCCTGAAAATTGTTGGACGAGATTGTAAGACTGAAAATTGAGTGACACAAGAATTTCGCAAAAAAAAAATATGGTTGCTTGTAGCAACTAGAAAGTTCTTGTCTGTGTCACGTGTTCGGATTCAACTTGAAGTCTATGGGTTATCCTTGGCAACTGGAGGTCGTGTTGCGGAGGTTCTGTAGTAACAAGTGGTCTTGCCCCCCACCCCCCCCCCCCCCCCCCCCCCCCGCGGTGACGAGAATGGCCTCGTGCGGGAGCTGTTATAGACCCAATTGCAATTTTCACTCTCTTTTGGGGGCCTCTTTGTAAAACTGGGAACTGGCCAGTGATCTTTCTTTTGTATGTTGGGTTATGCTAGTATCACCACTTTTAACGTTAGTGTAGCATTTTGTCCTTTGAAAAGCGATTGTACTCACATCGTCGCCGATGTTGCATTGAGGACCTTTGGGACAGTATGCCTCTGCGTAAGCAAAGCTCTGAAGTCTAGACTGACTTTTGCAGCAGGGATATTAGAGTTTAATCCGATGCATAAAGATTGTCTCTCTTCGCTTGAGTGAGAGTGTGAACGATAGTAACAGGATATGGGTCGCCTACTCTAGATGGAGATAATAAGTTTGGCCGGAAATTTCTTGCATGCATGCTTTGAGCCTTTTGTTGATTGGTTCCTTCTGACCATGCTGATGTGTACGAACTCTTCCGTTTGTCCAAAATGGTTGGCCGTAATGTTTCCTCCCATCTAGATCTAGTATGGATCGAGCACGTGGCTCTGCTTTCCAGAACGTACAAGAAGCAAAAACACCATGGACGTAGCTGACTCCGGCAGTGTGGCTGGCAACCAAACCCAAACACGTGCGTCTGCATGTGTTTGACACTTTGACTGGGTCTCCCTTTCCAACGTAACATCATCCCCATGACCATGCACGTCCACAGACCACAACCACTTCCTTTTCTAAATGCACGGCGCGCCATCTCATATGAATAAGAGAAACTTATAAATTGATCACATATTATAAATACGTTAAATAGCATAAAAATACTCGTTTTTTAGGGGCACATAAAAATAAACATTGTTGTTGGAAAATGCCAATTCGGCCATTTTCTTTCTTCACTCGAAGTTAGCTTTGGTTGAGCCAACCATACATAGGTCGGCACACTCTGGCTGATGCACACATACTCAGTGGTGGAGATAGGGGGACCAGCAGGGGCCCTAGCCCCCCCCCCCCCCCCCCCCCCCCTAACAATATGGATGCGGTGCTAATTTGTTGATGAGCAGTGCAAAAATCAATGATTATCTACTATTAGAAGCCTTTTTTTGACTTGGCTCTCCCTAACCTGTTTTAACAGCCTTTGGCCTCACTAATACAAATTTCCTGGCTCCGCCACTGCACATATTTTGCTAACCACAAACAGACGAACTGCATGTTGAGTAGGTTATTTATTTGTGTGTTATCCACTCCTCCAAAGGTCTGAACCTGACTTGGGATGGCTACGTACGTATGTACGCTGGCTGGTTCGAAAGAGAGAGAGAAAAAAACGTATGTCATACGCTGGGCCAATTGTTTTCACACTCTCATAACGCAGTAAGAACCACATTAGTATGTTACCAAGTGGTATGAACCGAATGTTCCTTACTTTGGCTTGGCAAGGTATGGTGGACTTGTACCTACCAGACCACACCATGCTCTAATTGTTAAGAGTGGATCTTATCTTAGATAATGTAATCAACTAAAACCCCAGTTCACTTTTTCTTCTTTGTTGCTCTTTCCAAGTCGGAGTAGTGGTATTTTGCACATGCAAGCACATGCTCGCACGTATGTACGTACACACTCACTCACTTGTCATATGCACACATGCACACACACAGAGAGAGAGATAAACGTAGCTCGTACGTAGGCGTAGGAAAAAGAGAAGATAGATGAGTACTATATACGTGCTAGCCGGAGGCGTGAAAACACATGCAGTTTTTGTGGATATCAGAGTCCAGAGCTACCAAAGGGCCCCTGCTATCCCCACCACGATGGAGGAAAGGAATCCACCATCTAGGTACTTGATTTTATTGCTTGAGTTACGTATGTGCCTATGTACTGAATAAAGATCTAGCTAAAGAAGTTGAAATACTGACCAACTGGCCATTTCATGATTCCATGGAAGTGTGGAGAAATCATCCCAATTTGCTTCGCTTATGGAATAACAATTACTTCCATTTATCATTCAAGGCAGTGAAGGTTCAAAACATGGTGATACCGAAGGAATATTTTGACTATAAAAGCTTATGTATGAGAATTTATATTTAATTGGACAGGTACATCACATGAAATGGAAGACATCATAAATATTTTGATGATGAAGTTGAATAAATAACAGTCTTAATGCCTTTTTAATTAGTTTATACCTTATGTGATCTGCTTCCCAGTCTACCTTGTTCAGTGACCAAAGTTACAACATTTCAACATTTTGCACCGTCCATTAGGATGGTCTGCAATACTGCTTAACCGGATACATATTTGCTCCTTTTGAGCTAGCATTTTCTCCTATATAATCTGACCCAATCTCTACATGTTCAGATAAGACATTTTAAATATTCCGAGTAGGAACGTTCATAAGCTATATTATATATGTACCTGCACACCTTCGCAAGTTGAAGATTTTTTTTTACCTCATGATATTCACAAGACTACAAAATCAATGTTACAGATGGTATGTTTCCTCAAATCATTCTTAACTACTTATTATCTTAGAGTACAACATGGTAAGTTTTAATTAAATCGACGTCCAACTAGACTTCCTGAAATAACACTTTACAAGTAGTAATCTCATGGAATGAACATATTCCTTCTTCTAACATCAATTTAACTTCCCGCATGAGTTTCTTTCAAATTAGAAGGCACCTTTAAAATTGTGTGATTCTACTGCATCTGCGATTTTGCCCGTCAAAGCAACAATAATGCTATTGGCCAAACATTTCTGCCTACAACGGAAAAATTATTAGTTGTTCACGTTGTAAGTGTTTCTTTTCTACACGTAGCTTATTCACAATATTGGAAGAAAAAAAAGATGAAGTCTGTAGTCTCCCCTTAGCCACGCCTCCAGTGAAAGGATGGAGAGCAACTTCTCTTAACGAATCGCACCAAGACTAGGGGAAGCTTCACCATGAAGTGTATGCATCTTCATGTATGGGCAATCAGGAACATGGAAAACCTTCACTACGACATATGCATATTGTACGAGCATCTTGAACATGTAAAATCTTCAGGATCTTAAGTCTTAACATCCATCTCATTTTATACAAAATATTTTTACGTATTTGTAGGTTTTGCTATCATTACATCATAACTAATGTGGATCTAGACATTCTTATACAATTTTTTGTTAACACAATTTTGTTTTTAATATCTAAATCAAAGTAATATTTAATACATCTCAAATGTCCATCGTTAGAACCACTTGGCATGAGCGGTTTGCTATCCCAAAAAAAGGTCCATCGTTAGAAATACTCCGCTAAAATCGAACTTCATTTTGTCATGGAGTTTATATTTATCTTTTTAAATTATAGATTGGAAAATTTGTTGAACATAATTACATCTAAGCTGAGTAAAGATAATCAAATTCATGCGGAGAATATACAGCTATATGTGTATTTTATGTGTGTATGTCTATTCTAGTATCTTTAAATATCTTGATGAACAATTATCCAATGTCGTACGAGTCTAACAAATGGCATAATAGATGTTTGTTGATGGTTACTTGTAGCAACTAGAAACTTCTTGTCTGTGTCACGTGCTCCGCTTCAGCTCGAAGTCCATGGCTTCTACTTCCAACATTCTTGGCAGCTGGAGGTCGTGTTGGGGAGGTTTCCTAGTAACATGTGGTCTTGTCCCCCGCGGCGACGAGGATGGCCTCGTGCGCGAGCTGTTATAGACCCAATTGCAATTTTCACGCTCTTTTGGGGTACTCTTTGTAAAAATTGGGAACTGGCCAGTGATTTTTCTTATATGTTGGGTTATGCTATAAGCTGCTTTGTATCACCGTAGCATTTTGTCCTTCGTAAATTGATTGTACCCACATCATTGTAAAATGTTGCATTGAGGACACTTGAGACTGACTTTTGCAGTGGGGATATTAGAGTTTAATCCGGTGCAGAAAGATTGTCGCTCTTCGCTGGAGTGAGAGTGCGACCGATAGTGACAGAATATGGGTCGCCTATCAGTACTGCATGGAGAAAATAAGTTTGGCCGAAAATTTCTTGCATGCATGCTTTGAGCCTTTTGTTGATTAGTTCCTTCTGACCATGCTGATGTGTACGAACTCTTACGTTTGTCCAAAATAGTTGGCCGTAATGTTTCTTCCCATCTAGATCTAGTATGGATCAAGCACGTGGCTCTGCTTTCCAGAACAAGAAGCAAAAACACTATGGACGTAGCTGACTCCGGCAGTGTGGCCGGCGACCAAACCCATCCACGTGCGTCTGCATGTGTTTGACACTTTGACTGGCTCCCCCTTTCGGATGTAAGATCATCTCCATGACCATGCACGTCCACAGCCTGTGATTGTGAATGTTTACTTCCTTTTCTAGATGCACGGCACGCCATCTCATAAAATCGTAGGGGTATATATTATGAATAAGAGAAACTTAATTATGAACTTATCATATAGTACTATAAATTATAAATACGTTAAATATCATAAAAATACACATTTTTTGAGGGGCACATAAAAATAAACATTGTTGTTGGAAAATGCCAACTCGAACATTTTCTTTCTTCACTCGAAGTCGGCTTTGGTCGAGCCAACCATACGTAGGTCGGCACACTCTGGCTGATGCACACATATTTTGCTAACCACAAACAGACAAACTGCATGTTGAGTAGGCTATTTATTTGTGTGTTATCCACTCCTCCAAAGGTCTGAACCTGACTTGGGATGGCTACGTATGTACGCTGGCCGATTCGAAAGAGAGAGAAAAACGTATGCCATACGCTGGCCAATTGTTTTCACACCTCTCATAACAAACACATCAGTAAGTTGCTAAGTGGTATGAACCGAATCTTGCTTACTTTGGCTTGGCAAGGTATGGTGGACTTGTACCTTCCAGACCAACCTGCTCTAATTGTTAATAGTGGATCTTATCTTAGATAATGTATAATCAACTAAAACCACTAGCTCACTTTTTCTTCTTTGTTGTTTTTTCCAAGTTGTAGTGGTATCCTGCACATGCATGAACATGCTCGACGTATGTACGTACGCACGCACTCACTTGCCACATGCACACATGCACGCAAAAGAGAGAGAGAGAGCCGATTTTTTATTAATAATAAATAATAATGCTGTAATTCCGAAACTAGTAATGATAAGTTAGAATTTCAAGAAATAGGAAGGACGTCATCAACAGTAGCGTCCAGACCTGGTCACTGTTGCAAACTACGTCCACATCTGGACGCTATTCTTAGCAACGTCCAGTGTTTGGTTCAACCTAGCCCAGAAAAGTCCTCGCTTCGTCCGACCTAAGGGCAACTCCGACGCGGCAATCTAAACTGACACATATTTTGTTCGTTCTTTGTTCATTTGGATCGGTCAGCCGGACATCAATTTCTGTTTTTGTCTGCCGGTCCAAAGATGCGAGCAACACGGACGAACATATTTCACATTTGTGTTGGATTTCGATTTATTTTAAAAAAAACAGCCAGCAGAAGTCCAATTTACATTAATTAAAACTAAAAAATCAAATGAAAAGATAAAAGAAACAGTTAGCGGCGGGCAGTCAATCTAGGCATCATCATTTTCTTCCTCCTCCTTGGTCAGGTCGACGTAGACTGGCGTCTCCATCCACGGGAACGCCTGCTGGATGGCTGGCAGCGTAGCCACTTGCTGCACCACCAGTTGATGCTTCTCCTGCCGCTCGGCCTTCATCGCCCGCTCTGCAGCCTACCACTCGGCCTCCTTGTCTATCGTGCCCATCCACACGGGCGTGCACGATCTACGATGGCAACGTGCTCGTCCACGACCATGATTGCCCAAGCCGTGGACATGGCTCCTCCTCCATAGGCTCGGGAGCAAGCGGTGCTAGGGGCGGTGGGGGCATGTTAGCCTCCACTCTAGCCGCTGATTCAACCAGTTCGTGTGCAAGGCTAGGCCACTTGGCGAGCTCCTTACGCTCGGCCTCCTCAATGGACCTCCTTGTGGCCTCCTCTAGGGCCACAATGTAGGCCTCCTAATCCTCCCCCCTTCACCATGACCGACGGTGATGGTGGCCCAGTGAGCGCGCGTAGTGCATGGGACGCATCCTTGAAGCACGACCGACAATGCTGGTCGTGCTCAGTGGCGAACTACACGTCCTAGTTCAGTGAATCCATCGTGGACGCTAGGTTGCAGCAAAGGTCGCTCGAGAGTAGACACGACGATGGTGGATCTCCACCAGCTGCGTGCGGCCTGAGTCCGGCACGGTCGGCACCAGAACCCTATCGAGGTTGAAGTGCCACCCATGCGGCAGGTTCACGTTGGGCTATGACACCGGCACACCATGCTTTCAGAAGTGCTGGCAGTGGTGCACTGACACGTAGAGGCAAAAGCACGATAGCCGACTCAAGATCGACTTATCTGTTATCATAAACTAGCCAGTTATCAATTGTATTGCCCAAAAGTAACCTAGTCAAATATATAATGAATGTTTGTAACCATTGAATAAATTGTACACAAGACCCGACAAAGAAGATTCAACGAGGCCATGGAACAACTCACATGCTCCAACCGTAGGTCTAGTGGACGATCCTATTGATGAGCGAATGATCTTAATGACAAGCAGCTAGTGAGATGATGTTGCTCCTGTGATATTGATGATGTCCGTGCTAGAGCTTGCTTAGAGCATCTCCAGCCGTTGGCCCCTCAGGAGGCGCTAAAAATCGGCCCCTGGGGGCGCACCGGCGCAAAACGCGCGCTGGGGGCGTGATGCCACCCAGTCACGGCGCCCACGGGATTTTTTTTGAACAGCGCAAACACGGCGAGTTCATGCATATTTGGGCGACTTCAAACCAAATTCGACCAAACACGGCACAAACACGCCCGCTCATACATATTTAAAATATTTTACAAAAAACGCACTACTAGGCCCGCCAGCCATCTCGCTCGCCTCGCCGCTCCTCGCCGGCCGCCGCCCTTGCAGTTCTACATGTCGAGGAGGCTGTAGAACCGCGTGTAGTCGCCGTTGCCGTCTTCTTCGTTGCCGCCTCCATCGTGGCTACCGTCCCTGCTGCAACCCTCCCCCGGTTGGAGCGGCGGGTTGGACGGTCCGGCGGGGTCCTCGTCGTCGTCGCTGTCGAGGATCACGACGCCGTGCTCGTCCTCGCGCCCACGCTTGCGGGCGGTGATCTCCTCCAGGGCCCGGGTCTGCCGGGTCATCTCCGTCCGGGGGTAGTCGTCGCGCGCCCACCGAAGGGCGTCCGCGTCAGAGAAGCCGCGTCGGGCTATCTCCTCGTACTCCGGGGGGAGACTGGGCTCCGACTTGGGCGCGACGAGGACGAGGCGCCCGGAAGCGGGGGTGGAGTCGACGATGCGGATACCGGAGCTGCGGGTGCGCCGGCTGACAGGCGTGTCCTGGGGCTCCTGGGGCTCCGGGTTGACGGGGCGGAGCCTGGGAGAGTCGGTCGACCGACCGGACGAGGAGGAGGACGCCCCGGGATCCATGCGCCTCGGCGTCCACGAGCTCCCATAGCGGCGAGAGAAGGACGGCGGGGAGGGGTACTCCAGCCTCGACGTGTTGCCGCCCTCGATGTACTCGAGGACGGCCTCCAGCGTGCGGCCGGGCACGCCCCACCATCGGCGCCGCCCCTCGGAGTTGAGCCTGCCAGAGGGCACGACGCCGTTGGTGGCCTCAAGCTGCTCGGCGTGACGGCGGTGGAAGTAGGGCTCCTAGAGCGGGCTATCGGGGACGTAGCGCGGCCCCTCCCTCACCGCCCGCGGCAGAGAGGCGCGAATATGCGCGATCTCCGCACGATGCGCCGCCTCGGTGGGCGGTGGTGGCACCGGGACCCCGCCGACGCTAATTCTCCATGCCCCGGGCACCCGCATGTCCGGCGGGACCGGGTACTCGGCCTCGTAGAGGAGCCGAGCTTCGTTTTCGTGAAGGTGGCGGTGGCCGAAGCCGTTCGCCGCCGCGCTGTCGTCTGGGAATCGTTCGGCCATTTCTACGAACTGGGACGGTGAGGGGAGAGGGAGGAAGGGGAGATAGGGCGCGTCGGCGGTGGAGACTCTGTGCGTGCCACCGGCGCGCTGGGGTTGGCTTATATAGGCGGAGGCGGCGCGAGCACGCGTGGCGGCCTCGTCTACGCGTGGCATGCGCGGGGACGCGCGTCGTCACGCCTTCACTACGCCGCCCATGAGGCATCAATGGCGGAGGCTGACCGACGCGACAGTTTTGGCATTGATTCGCCGCGGGAAACGAGGCGATGAGGACGACGAAGCGGCGAGAAGCGAGACGAGTCGCTGGCAAGGAGGGCCCGCGGCTCTTTCGCGCCAAAAACGATTCGCCCAGCGCCCCCCAGCGCGCCGGGTTCGGGTTGGGTCCGCCGGCGCCAATTTCGGCCCGAGCCGGCGAAAATTGGGCCCTTGGGACGCGACTGGGCCGAATTTTTGGCACCGGCGGCCGAAAAGTCGCCTGGGGGCCTTGTTGGGGGCGTGGCTGGAGATGCTCTTACCACCTAGCAAGGTAAGAAGCGATGGCTGCAGGTGTATTAGAGTATATAGGTCATTAAATCTCTATTTATCAAAGTAAAACGACTCGGTTGAGCCCAATCAGAGCACCATGAAAGGGCAATGACTGGACGCCATCCGTACTAGCGTCCAGACCTGGACGCAGTTAGCAATAGAGTCCATCCTGGATGCTGTTATTCCTGGCATCCTTCCTATTTTTATAATTTTCACCAGCCCTTTACCAGTTTTAGAATTACAGAATTATCATTTACTATTAATAAATAATTCGGAGAGAGAGAGAGAGAAATGAACGTAGCTCGTACGTAGGCGTAGTTTCGACGAAAAAGAGAAGAAGATAGATGAGTAGTATATACGTTCGCAAAATCCAAGACCAAGTGACCAAGTGGGATTCCTGCACGCACATGGATCAGTCCACATGCGAAGTTGACTCGGAAGAGTGTGGGCCTATCGAGAAAGTATATATGCATATATGTATACGTTGTGAGTTGGTGATGATGCCGATTATACTACGTAATCCAAGACAGGTCGTTGCAGTTGCATATCTTCCAAGATAGGTCGTTGGCTCCTGTTGAAGGAATCAGAGCGAGCAGCCGTCGACTTTTCCGTGATCCAAGGCAACGCGCGCTCGCGATCCGATCGAGCCCGTGCTTTCCACAACGGTGACCCGGCGACGTCAACTCACGCCAAAACATGCATACGTTCACACATACTCACGCAACTGACACAAAGGCATACACATACACACCTCCTCATACTGTTGGAGTACTATTTATTTATTTCTTGTGGGAAAATGCATATACATACTACTTCGATCGACTGAAGCTAGAGGAACATGCTTGCCATGGACGACCTAGCTAGCTAGGTCCCGGACTTTGCGTCAAGTGGGTGTTTTCTCTTCGTTTAATTAGCTTTGGTTGGTATTGTGCAGGTTTTGGCAACGTCAAGTACAACAACTTTGCGATATGCTAGAGTTGCTAGCTGTACTGTGAAAATGTTAACTGATATTGGGACGTACCTGAACGATCGACGATCGATGCAGCAGGCTCAAGCTTCTCCATTAAGCATGGCTTTGCCTCTCAGTTTCTGCAGGGATCTATGGAATAGTACTACCTATAGTTCGCTTGCGTACGTTACGTGCACAACTAATAAAGCATGGCATGCATGATCGACGTGGACGCACGTACGCTAGTCTAAGTACCAGCACCACACTGATCGGTTCCATGCATGATGCATGAGTAGCGAGTAGGTAATACCGATCCACTGTTTTTTCTTTTTCAGAACTGATCCACTGTTTAGGAGTCAAAGAGAAACTTAATTATGCAGTTGCCCTTTTCCCTTGCATACTCAGACCTAGCTAGGCAGCTTTTAGGAAGTGTGTGTGTTTTCTTGAACTTTTCGGAAAGCTTGCTACTACTCCGAATGGTCCTCGGGCGCCAACCACATTCATCAGGAGCCCACTCTTCGTTGTTTCTTCCCTAGACATATGTGGCTACCTAGGGTCTGCTAGCCCGGACACCCCGCCTAAACCATGAACGCCCAACGAGAGTGGACTCTGGGCAGGAAGGAATCCAATCACTTATCTTTGCTTGCAGGGTGGAGCAACGAATGTGGAAAAGCGCGCGTCGACGCGGAAAGAGCGACGACCTTGTACGTACTCGAACGTTTGCCGTGAGCGCTAAGCAACGTCCGGGCCCGGCACCGGCACCGGCACGGCGCCTTTGCTTCCGGTGGCGTACAGGCCGGGAGTAACGAACGGTTCGCTCGAGTTGCTCACAGTCGCATGGATGCATGCCTTCCCACAGGAAACCGCATATACAATTGCGTGTGGCTAACCGTCGAGAGATTTGTGTTCTGGCCCGGTGATGACCTCGACTCACCACGCTCCCATGCTAACCTCGTGCAACAGTCTCATACAAATTCACGCCACCACAACACAACACACACCCAAAGCTGAATACAAAGACGCTGAAACAGCAACACCACCCCAAACAACTCCAAGTAAACATCAGGTGCACAACAAGCGTTGCTACTCAACCGTGGACAGGCTACGCAATGAGAGGAAGCTGAGCATGATGAACCATGGGCTCTAAGGCGGCACCTTTAAGAAGGGAACAACACTGGAACACCACCACAGCCCAGCCCAAAGATCCGGGTTTCTCCCGGAGCACCACGATGAACAATGAATAAGCACGACAACGTCTTCAAGAAGGGGACGACGCCAGAATGCCGCCACCACCGGCCTGACAAGTCAGACCAGGTTTTCAATCCTGCCAACACTCACCGTCAACAAAATGTGATACGGTCTATCGCACCACCATCACCGAATGCCATACCCCGGCCACCACACCACCCACACGGCCATGGTCACCGGAAGGCACCTGAGCCACGTGCTCCGCCAACGAGCACCCCGGCTCCCACCACCAGGGCCACTGCCTCGGCAACCAAGACCTTCCCTTGGCAATTGATACACCATACAGATGTGGCCGACCTGAAAGAGGCAGAAGACCCCTGCTTCGACCCCAAAGAAGACATCTTGGCAAGATCGATGATTGCACCGACCAGGCATGGCAAAGGGGAGCTCCGGCAACCGCAAGATTTAGCTATTGGACGCACAACATGGTGTCGTCACAGACGAGGTGGCACCCCTGCCTCCCTCCACAAAACCCCCTTCGGTCTCTATCCATCCCCTGTTCGACATGAGCTGAGCCCCCAAATCCACACCAAGACATCGCCTCTGCCTACCGAAGCCCACACATGTAGCAGCAAAGGAGGGTGAGTTCCCACCCGAGCCAACCGCAAATGAGCCGCCGTCGGAACATGCCCCCCCCCCCCCCCGCGCCACAATAGGACCTGGCCGACCACCGTGGCTGCAACCACGCCGTTGCAGCCACCACCACGCATCATCCCTGCTAGACCACTGCCACCACCCTGCGTCACCCACAACCACCCGAGGTCAAACCCGAAGCGATCTAGCCAGAAACGATGCTGGAACACGCTGCCGCCTCATCTGCATCTTCTCACAGCCGTTGCATCGCCAACGCCTCCCAGGAAGCCGACACGATGCCACCAGGGGCTCCCAGCTTTGCCCTTTCCATTACTTTACTTCCATAATAGAAATAGTAAAATGTTCAGACAACAAGAGATACATAGGAGGAAAATGTAAAGGATGAGTTCACTGCATTATTAGGAAATCTATTGTGCACGCCCGCAATCGGCTCATGCACTACGAAGGTAAATTTCTGATAACACTACACTTAAACTACTATTCATACCAAACTACACAAAACCTAACATTACAACGGTTGACGCCTTAATCTTGGGCATCTCTGTGTCATTCTTCAGCTCTGACCCCCCCTTCTGTTTTCTTAAGACCTGCCCAGTAAAAGGACATCAGGCAAGCGGCAAACACGATATCGAAAAGAGGTTTGATCATTTTCTTCTCAAAGGTTGGCTTATTGCGAGCCAGTTAAATGGCCCAACATATAGCAACCAAGCCCACAATGTAAAGCTTATCACCACCAGGGGAAAAAGCAAAGCACCAAGCATAAAACTCCAAACATTATTAGGACAACAGTCAGTGCTGAAAGTAGATCCCATAGTGCACCAAAACACTCTAGCAACATGAACGATGACAAATAGGTGGTGCACAGTTTTGGGTTGATCACAAGACGAGCACACAATATTACCAGGCCATGTCTTTTTACTCACCACATCTCTAGTTAACACAACAATTAAAAAAACTGCCAAAGAAAGATTTGTCTCATCAAAGGGATTTTAGCTTTCAAAATCCACTTCAAGTTAGCTCCATGAGCATCATTTTCAGGCCATTGCTACATAGATTTGGTAGTCAAACCACCTTTTTTTATTCAACAACCAATACACCTAATCAGGTTCATCGTTCCTTGCCAAAGCATCAATCCTACTGACAATCTCATTCATTGAGAAATTAGTGCAAGAGACATTCTACTTTGAAAGTCAACAACATGGTCTATATTGCCAGATACTCAATGGTATCGAGTTTCCCACAAATACCGAGTAAGTCATGGTGATGTTCACTATTTTCTTGTTATCGATATAGATATCCAGCCAGATTCTAGCTTTATCCCCCATGTTTAAGAATATTTCACGGGTAGTCATATACAACCCCTGAACTTGCATGATGGAATTCCAACCAGGTGAATCTATGGCTCGAGTTTTAATAGTAAAGCATTTGGCCTTGATAATTTGTTTCTACAACCCCTATTTATATGGGAAAGTACTACACGACAACCAAATATATGCGCACAATTCAATTATAAGAACACTATGGAGGTACAAATAACGATTATCTCACCAACAATGCATGCGGCAAAATGAGAGGAATAAAGAGATGGTGAAGTTTTGCCGATTCCCGTAGCTAGGTTATACTTCCTAGACGCGAGAATTTTTCCTGGACGAACCACTGATCTTGTGACGAAATGCACGAAACCTCCAAGGCATCCACGAGTACCAATCTAGATGTACATCAACACTACATGGAACCAGCACGAAGAACTATTGGAAATCAAGAGGAAGAGGTGTAGCGAACCATTCTAGATTGGAGAGAGAGAGGGAGGGAGAGGGAGAGGGTTTAAGAGAGGGCAACAGGGGGCAGGGGGTTGGTCGGGAGAGACTTTTCCAGTCCCTCCCGATGCTCCCCCTTGCCTATATATAGGTGGAGGGGCGAGGTGGTCAGTCGACCCAGAGAGGAGGAGTCCTACTAGGAGTGTCCTCTCGACCCAGGGAGGTGGAGTCCTACTAGGAGAGTCCACTTCCGGGTTGTCTTGCCCTCCAAGGCACCTAGGGGCTAGATGACTTGGGCCCTATTTGAAGCCTTGCCCCCAAGGCTACAGGAGCCTGCCTACTAGAGGCCCTCTATAATATTCTTAAATCCTTTGGACCTTTTGGAAGCTTCTGTGACCTTCCGGTAACATCCGGGACACTCCTGGGGATCACCCGGACACTCTCTGGACCTCCCGGGATACTTATGGTGCCCACCTTCCGATAACATCCGAGACAATCCCGGGCATCACTTGGACACTCTCAGGACCTCTCGGAGTACTTCTGGAGCCCATACTCTTGTTCATCATTATCTCTGAAAGTATGGTTCAAATCTTAAAGAAGTGATGAGATTAAGGTTTGTATGCAATGGGAAAAGATGGACTGGGATCCGCAGGTTCACTAGTGGCTTCTCTCCAAAAGAAATAATAAGGTGTGGTAAATAAATCAATGTTATGTATCCATTAAATTACAGTTTTTATGAGTATGGCCATACATTGCATAATTAGATATAGACATCACATCTGGACTGTTAATCCAACAACATCTACAGCTAATACTCCACCCCAATACCTCTATCCAGCATGCATCCCGAAGTATTAAGTAAAGAATAGAGTATTGCATTTAAGTATGATGACATGATGTTGATCATGTATAGTCTTCACCTTGCATTTAAAGGACAACTAAGCAATCATCTTTTTATCCTTAGTGGCAAGCCTTGTCCACTTTCTGTCACCGTGGTAAATTACTTGCAGGATTGAATCCAACAAACATACACAATGCAAGCAAGACAATCCAAGCCCCAGAGACATAATTGCTTTCCCCGGTCCCAAGTTTTAAAATAATTTTTCTTCAATAAAGTCTCAATCTAACACCTTAATACCAACATAAATGATAGATGTACCCAATATTTCACAGGAAATGTACCTAGTTGGCAATTAAAGATATCAACATACTTTTTGCATTGTCATCGTATCTTCACATGCACATGTTTTCCTTCAAGGAAGTTTATGTTAAGGCCAGACATCAACTCAAACAAGTGCGTGCCAAGTTTTATATCCACAACCTTATCTACATCATAGGGCAAACAAAGAACGGTGGCATCTGCATATTGTAGTATTGCCACATCATTAGGAATTAAATAACCAGAAAGACCAGTAATAAGCCCATTTCCAAAGCTCTAAGCACCATCCTAATCAAACAATCAACTTCAAGATTAGAAAGAAAGGATCCCCTTATCTTACTCCTTTTGCACTTTGGAAATATGGTCATGTTTCGTTATATTAAGTTAATTTCACCACGACGGTCCCATAAAAAACACTTGTTTAACCCATCTCACCCATCTATCAACAAAGCCTCTCATAGTATGAAAATCAATTTGGAACTTCCAGACAACTTTGTTGTACGCCTTTTGGAAAGCCAGTTTTAAAATAATGCACGTTTGTTTCAACATGAACATGATGCATCGCCTCATGAAGTATCAAGATCCCGACCATAATATTTATTTTCTTTAAACTATTTGATGAATGCTAATGAATTTCCTACTAACAAGTTATGGACAACTTTCGGGTCATGAATATTGTACTACAATCACAAACACATTTATGTTGCTTTACAAAGTTGAACTTCAACCGAACTTTAAAGCTTCAAATATTTAATCTGAATTTTGACTATTTGGTCGACCAATTTGGTCTGAATTCAACAATCTACTCAAGTAATTGTGTGATGTTTTCTTGATTTTCTTTTGGTTCTATTAGATTATAATCGCTAAACTGTACTCGAAACATCCGCAACAGTTATGTGTAGCGACTTCCAGAATCCTGACAGGTTTTCAATAAATACAAAGCAAGTGGTGATTATGAGCAATCCTATGCTTAGTTTTCACGATCTCATGTAACCTACTCTTTTTAGACTTTGCCAACCAAGCTATGGGCACTAGTAGAAAAAGGGTCAAACGTGAAGCACATTAGTGCCGGTTTGATTTAGGCCCGGTACTAATGGTACCATTAGTGCCGGTACGAACGGATTTGCATTAATGTCGGTTCGTGTTGAACCTTTAGTACCGGTTCGTGGCACGTACCGGTACTAAAGGGGTGGTGGCAGGCTGGCGTCAGGCTGGGGCCCCATGATCACCTTTAGTACCTTTAGTACCGGTTCGTGGCACGAACCAGTACTAAAGGGGTCTGACCTATAGTACCGGTTTGTGACACAAACCGGCACTATAGGGCAATTTTCAAACTCTACCCCCCCCCCCCCCCCCCGCGTGTCGCCATTTCAGTTCTGAAAAAATCAAAAGAAAATGATAAAAACTTCAAAAAATAAAATCCTTCGAGAGGTAGTTATATTACTACATCTACTAGTTAGGAAAATTTGAAAACTACAATTTGGACATGTTTTGCAAAAAAAAGTGTAGGGAAAATGTAAAACGGCTATAACTGTTGCATACGATGTCGAAAAAAATGTATAATATATCAAAAAATTCAGCACGAAAATCCGCATCCGATGGAGATGGCCTACGGCTTGTTTGGAATTTTTTTAGAATCCTCAAATTCCAAAAGGAAAAAAAGATATGGTCAAATTTCAGTTTTTTTAAAAAAACTGGTTAAATCTGGTCAAACTACTTATTCAAGAAGTATTAATGTTACTACATAATTATTCAAGAATATTAGTGTTACTAAATAATTATTTCAATTTTTTGAATTTTGGTCAAATCTGGTCAACTATGGTCAAACTGTGGTCAAACTTATTCAAGAAATATTAGCGTTACTAAATAATTACTGTTTTTTTAGAATAATAGTTTCAAACTCAAACGGTGAAATGTGTGACTTCATGCTCAAGCTAAACTCCTGAGGGTTAATAGGATTAACATCTTACTATTGTCAGGAAAACAACAAGTGCAGACTTGGAAACGAAGTAGAATAGAACTCAAAAGTTAAGCGTGCTCGGGCTGGAGTAGTGAGAGGGATGGGTGACCGGTCGGGAAGTTAGATGATTTGGAATGAGTGATCCACACTTGAGCAGTTAAGAGAGGTGATTAGAGACTAAATCATCAAATAATTCAGAAAAAACAAAATCAAATTTTTTTTCCAAAATTTTCAAAAAAGAAATAAAAAAAAATCTTTAGTACCGGTTGGTAACACCAACCGGTACTAAAGGTCCCCCATACCAGGGCGTGAGCTCATGCCACGTGGTGGCACTTTAGCGCCGGTTCGTGCCGAACCGGTACTAAGGGGGGGGGGGGCGCTTTAGTGCCCACACTTTAGTGCCGGTTCCATAACCGGCACTAAAGGCCCTTACAAACCGGTTTTAAAGCTCCGTTTTCTACTAGTGGGGCAATGTTCTTGTTACAATAAACATATACTACGACCACAAATAAATTGTGTATTTTCTAGAAACAACCAAACTTTGAAGTTTCAAACTTGAAAAAACTCAATTTTGACAAAATGGTTCGTCAATTTGGTCTAACTTTTCCATAGCCAACTCAAGAAACCATGTACAATTTTCTTGTGTTTCTCTCATTTTTTTATTTTGTGATATGTACTCCCTCGATTTTTATTCACTATGCATATTAGCTTTGTCATAAGCAAAAATTTATAAGTTTGAACGAGTTTATAGAAAACAATATAGACATTTACAATAACAATATACATGGTGTGAAAATATATTTAAAGATCAATATTTATTTGGCATTATTGATCAATATTTCTTGTCTATAAATTCAATCAAAGTTTACAAATTCTGAGTTAAGACAAATCTAATAAGCAGAGTAAATAAAAACAAAGACAATATGATGCTTCTCAAATTGTGACCATTTTTGAATAAATATTAAGTAAGTGGTGATTATGAGCAATCCCGAGTTTAATTATTGTGGGTTCGTGTAGTATGCTCTTTTTGACTAGTCAAACAAGTTGTGGGCAATGTTTAGGTCACCAAATTTGTATACTACGACTAGAGAAACATTTAGGCCTCCTTTGGTTCATAGAAATATTGTAGGAATTGTAAAGGATAGAAACTTTGTAGGAAAAATTCCTTTCAAGCCCTTTGGTTTATAGGAATGGATTCCTATTCCTATATAGGATAAGGATCAATCCTTTACATTTGAAAGGGGAAAAACATTAGCCTAGACTCAATGAAAAAATTCCTATCCTATGTATCAAATGACATCTATTTCTTTATAGGAATTGAGATGCATATCATCTCACTTCCTATAATTTTCCTATTCCTATCCTATGAACCAAAGAAGGCCTTAAGGTTTTTCTATAAAGGAACTCTCAACCAGAGTTTGAAGCTTCTCGCTTAACTTACGAATTTTGACTAACGTTTGGTCCATTTGGTCTGCATTTTTAATTCCCACTCAAGTAACTGCATAATGTGACTTTCTTGATTTTTTAGTTAGATTAGACACCCTAATTCATCCTTGGAGCATCCCATCGAGTTATGTGCAACAATTGCCTGTTTCATGGTCGTTATTACTAAAAATTAAGCAAATAGTGATTTTGAGCAATATTACGCTTATTTTTCACGGGGTTGAGCACTCTACTCCTTTCAGACATGTCAAAGAAGTTATGGGAAACATGTCACAAAAAATGTGTATTACAACCACAAACACGTTTAAGTTATTTCTGGGAAGTTGACCTTCCAACCAAAGTTTGAAGCTTCAAACTTGAAAACTGAATATTGACTAAATGGTTGGTGAATTAGGTCTGGATTTCCAACAGTCCACTCAATCATGGCGTTTTTAAGCAACTAGTACTACGAATGAGCAATCCTACACTTTAGTTTTCATGGATCCATGCAAAGGAGTACTCTTTTTCACACTGGTCAAACAAGTTATGGGCAACATTTAGGCTGTCAAAATTGTATGGTATGACCACACAAGGTACCGACCAACCTGCAACAAATGATCAACCACTTGCCCCCTTCACCAGCCGCCCCTTGACTCCGACCACTCCCAATATGGAGTCGAACACGTCCACTTCATTTTCCGGCTCCACCCCATTACATTTCCTCTACTTATTTTTGTCCACCTTTATTAATTGCCGTTGCTTTTCTTCCAGTTTCATTCTGTTAGCATCGCTAACCCGTACTCGGAGCATCCACTTTCAGCTATGTGCAACGACTCCTCTAATCCTGGCAGTTTTTTAGTAAATACTAACCAGGTGGTGATTATGAACAATCCTTTGCTTAGTTTCCGCGGGCTTTTGCAATCTACTCTTTTTAGACTTGCCAAACAAGCTCTGGGTAATGTCCTGGTAACAAAAAATGCATACTACTACCATAAATACATTTTAGTTATTTTTTAAAAAGCCGAGCTTTCTGCCAAAGTTGGATGGTTCAAACTTGGAAACTGAATTTTGACTAAATGGTTGGTCAATTTGGTATGAACTTTCTAGAGTCCAGTCAAGAAACTATGTACAATTTCCTTGTTTTCCTCTTTGTTTTTTGTTACACTAGTAGAAAAAGGGTCTTTTGTCCGGGTTCTAGAGGGCCTTTAGTCCCGGTTCTGGAACTGGGACTAAAGGGTCGTTACTAAAGGTCCCCCCTTTAGTCCCGGTTCTTATACGAACTGGGATTAAAGGCCCTCCACGTGGCTGCTGCCCGGAGGTCCATCTTTAGTCCCGGTTGGTAACACCAACCGGTACTAAAGGATTTTTTTTGAATTTTTTTTCCAGATTTTCCAATTTCTGAATTATTTTAACCTCTAATCTCTAATCACCCCTCATCACTGCTCAGTTTAATCTCTAATCACCCCTCATCATTCCAAATCATCTAACTTCCCGAACGGTCACCCATCCTCCTACTCCCCCGGCCTGAGTATGCTTAACTTCCGGGTTCTATTCTCCCTCGTTTCCAAGTCTACACTTGTTGTTTTCCTAACAATAGTAAGATGTCAATCCTATTAACCCTCAGGAGTTTAGCTTGAGCATGAAGTCACACATTTCACTGTTTGAGTTTGAAACTATTGTTCTAAAAAACAATAATTATTTAGTAACACTAATATTTCTTGAATAAGTAATTTGACCATTGTTTGACCACAGTTTGACCCTGACCAGATTTGACCAAAATTCAAAAAAACTAGAATAATTATTTAGTAACACTAATATTCTTGAATAATTATTTAGTAACACTAATACTTCTTGAATAAGTACTTTGACCATAGTTTGACCAGATTTAACGAAAATTTAAAAAAAAACTGAAATTTGAGCATAACTTTTTTTCCTTTTGGAATTTGAGGATTCTAAAAACTGAAAAGGCGATACGCAGGGGGGAGGGGGGTAGGAATTGAAAATTGCACCATTAGTACCGGTTCGTGGCACGAACCGGTACTAATGGGCATCGCACCCTTTAGTACTGGTTTGTGGCACGAACCGGGACTAAAGGTTCCATTTGAACCGGGAGTAATGCCTGTACCGTGTCCTCGCCGCTTGAACCGGGACTAATGCTCACATTAGTCCCGGTTCGTAATGCAACCGGTATTAATGCTCTTTTCTGACCGAACCAAAGCCCCCTTTTCTACTAGTGTTAGTTTCTTATATATACCCCCTCGTTTTTTACAATCATATCACCTTTGTTGTCAGACAAAATCTATGAAGTGTGATCAAGTTTATGTAAAAATATATTCAATGATGAATCCAATAATATTGATTTGGTATTAATATTTGTTCTTGATAAACTCGGTGGAAGTTTACGAAAAATGATTAAGACAAAACTAATATGCGGAGTAAATAAAAACAAAGGGAGTACCATGCTTCCTCGAATCGTGACCATTTTTCAGTAAATATTGAACAGGTGCTAATTACAAGCAATCCTGGGTTTAATTCTCATGGGCTCATGCAATCTGCATTTTTTGACTAGTCAAACAATTTATGTGAAATGTTCATGTCACCAAAGTTTTTTTTTGTTGGCGGGATGTCACCAAAGTTGTATACTACGACTAGCACATTTGAGGGTTTTCTAGAAAGGAACTCTCAAATTTGACTAAATGGTTGGTCAAATTGGTCTCAATTTTCAACCGTCCAACCCAACTATGACGGTGTTCATAAGTGTTAAGCAAGTACAGTACTACTGATTATGAGCAATCTTACACTTTACTCTAGTTTTCATGGATCCGTGCAATGGAGTACTCTTTTCCACACTAGTCAAACAAGTTATGGGCAACATTTGAGGCCACCAAAACTGCATGGCACGACCACACACGCACTGACCATGCACGCAAGCTGCTGATCCACCACTTGCCCCACCAGCAGCCGTCCCCCTCACCGGCCGCCCCTCGACTCCGACCACTCCCTATCTAGCCCACTCAATTTTCCGGCCCGGCGCCACCCCATTACATTTCCTCCACTGGTTTCTGTCCGCCTTTTATTTTATTATTATTATTATTATTATTATTATTATTATTATTAATCGTCGCTGCATGCGGTGACGGAGACGAAGACGACGACGACGACGACGACTACGACGGTGACGGGCGCACGGGAAAGTTCAGCGTGGGGGAGACAGCGACGCGAGTGAGATAGGCGAATCCAGCCCGCACTGACTGCGCGCATCGGAGTCAAAACCGCACAGACCACAGAGTGGCAGAGTGCCCGTCCCTTTCCCCCCTCCGCCCCTCTGACTTTCCCCCGCCCCACCTCGCCTCGCCTCGCCTTCTTCACGTGTCCTCCGTCCCCCCCTCCGACCCCTCGCCCTCGCCCTCTTTCCGCCGCTCTCACGGAAATCTCGCGATTTGTTTCCGCGCGAGGTGGACAGGACGGGACAGATCTCCGCCGCCCCGCCGCCCTTGCTTCGCCACCAAGCTCTGCTCGTCGGGATTCGCTTGAGTTCCCCCCCTTTCTCTGGTTGCTGAGGAGTGTTTGCCATCTGTGCGTCCTTCCCGCTTGGATTCCTCCGGCCGGCGGCGGTGCAAGGTGGCGGTGTGGGGTTTGGGCGGAGAATTGCTCGCCGTGGGCTAGCGGATTTTCATGTTCTTCAGGAAAGGAGCCGCCTTTCGCAGTCCCGCCGCCGCCGCCGCTCGCCGGTGATGGGGGCCCGCTGCGGCCTGCTCGGATTCCTGCTCGTCGCCGCCGTCCTGCTCCGTGTCCGCGGCGCCCACGCCCTGAACCAGACGTGCGATGCGGATGACCTGGAGGCGCTCCGGGCCTTTTCCGACGGCCTGGACGGGAAGGGCGCCGGCGCCGGGCTGCTCGGTTGGGGCGACGGCGATGGCGGGTCGTGCTGCTCCTGGGCGGGCGTGTCCTGCGACCTCGGGAGGGTGGTTGGGCTGGATCTCTCCAACCGCAGCCTCCGCGGCGTCATCTCCCCCTCCGTCGCCTCCCTCAGCCGCCTCGCCGCGCTGAACCTCTCCCGGAACTCGTTCCGCGGCCAGGCGCCGGCGGGGCTCGGCCTGCTCCCCGGGCTGCGGGTGCTCGACCTCAGCGCCAACGCCCTCTCCGGCACGTTCCCGCCGAGCGGCGGCGCCGCCGGCGGGTTCCCGGCGATTGAGGCGGTGAACGTCTCCTTCAACGAGTTCGCCGGGCCGCACCCTGCGTTCCCCGGCGCGGCGAACCTGACGGTGCTCGACATCTCCGGCAACCGCTTCTCCGGCAGCATCAACACCACCGCGCTCTGTGGCGCCACGCAGAACCTGACGGTCCTTCGGTTCTCGGGGAACGCGTTCTCTGGCCATGTCCCGGCTGGCTTCGGCCGGTGCGAGGCGCTCGCCGAGCTCTCTCTCGACGGCAATGGCCTCGCGGGGAGCCTCCCGGGTGACCTGTACACGGTGCCTGCGTTGCAGAGGCTGAGCTTACAGGACAACAACCTCTCCGGTGACCTTGACAACCTCGGTAACCTGTCGCAGCTTGTGCAGATTGACTTGTCATATAACAAATTCACCGGCTTCATCCCTGATGTGTTTGGGAGGCTGAGGAGGCTCGAGACCTTAAACTTGGCAACCAATGGCTTCAATGGCACATTGCCCAGTTCACTGTCAAGCTGTCGGATGCTGACAGTGGTCAGCGTAAGGAACAATTCGCTCTCCGGTGAGATCACACTCAACTTCAGCTTGCTGCCAAGGCTGAACACTTTCGATGCTGGGTCAAATAGGCTGAGTGGTAACATACCTGCTAGCCTTGCCCGGTGTGCCGAGCTGAAGACGCTGAACCTTGCAAGGAACAAGCTTGATGGGGAGATACCGGAGAGCTTCAAGAATTTGAGCTCACTGTTGTACCTGTCGCTGACAGGCAACGGCTTCACGAACCTATCATCGGCACTGCAGGTCTTGCAGGGCCTGCCCAGACTGACTAGCTTGGTGCTCACCAATAATTTTCATGGTGGTGAGATGATGCCAATGGATGGCATCAAAGGGTTCAAGAGCATGGAGGTGCTTGTCCTGGCAAACTGCGCGCTCACCGGCACAATTCCGCCTTGGCTGCAGACCTTGGAGAGCCTCAGTGTGCTGGACATTTCGTGGAACAAGCTGCATGGTAACATCCCCCCATGGTTAGGCAGCCTGAACAATCTCTTCTACATTGATCTGTCAAACAATTCGTTCACCGGGGAACTCCCCGAGAGCTTTACACGGATGAAGGGTCTGATTTCAAGTAATGGCTCGAGTGAGCGGGCATCGACAGAGTACATCCCATTATTTATCAAGAAGAATTCAACAGGAAAGGGTTTGCAGTACAACCAAGCCAGTAGTTTCCCGGCATCACTGTCCCTCTCCAACAACTTGCTTGCTGGGCCAATATTACCAGGCTTTGGTCATCTTGTGAAGCTTCATGTACTGGACCTCAGCTGGAACAACTTCTCGGGACGAATTCCCGATGAGTTGTCAGACATGTCGAGCTTGGAAAAGTTGAAGTTGGCTCACAATGATCTCAGTGGGAGCATACCGTCATCTCTGACAAAGCTCAATTTCCTCTCCGACTTTGATGTGTCATACAATAATTTGACTGGAGATATCCCAACCGGGGGCCAGTTTCTGACATTCGCGAATGAAGGCTTTCTGGGCAATCCTGCACTCTGCCTCCTTCGGAATGCCTCCTGCTCTGAGAAGGCTCAAGTTGTGGAAGCAGCACACCGTAAGAAAAGCAAAGCCAGCCTTGCTGCAGTTGGAGTAGGAACTGCAGTTGGGGTTATCTTTGTCTTGTGGATTACTTATGTGATTTTGGCAAGGGTTGTCCGTTCAAGAATGCACGAGCGCAATCCAAAGGCGGTTGCTAATGCTGAAGACTCCTCAGGTTCTGCTAACTCAAGCTTGGTGCTGCTTTTCCAGAACAATAAAGATCTCAGCATTGAGGACATCTTGAAGTCCACGAACCACTTTGATCAAGCATACATAGTTGGATGTGGCGGTTTTGGCCTCGTCTACAAATCAACACTGCCAGATGGGCGCAGGGTGGCAATTAAGCGGCTTTCAGGTGACTACTCTCAGATCGAGAGGGAGTTTCAGGCCGAGGTGGAGACACTTTCAAGGGCCCAGCATGAGAACCTTGTGTTGCTGCAGGGCTATTGCAAGATCGGCAACGACAGGCTGCTGATCTACTCATACATGGAGAATGGCAGCTTGGATTACTGGCTTCATGAGAGGACAGATAGTGGTGCGCTGCTGGATTGGCAGAAGCGGCTGCGGATAGCTCAGGGTTCAGCAAGGGGGTTGGCATACCTGCACATGTCATGTGAGCCACACATACTGCACCGGGACATCAAGTCAAGCAACATCCTCCTGGATGAGAACTTTGAAGCCCATCTAGCTGACTTCGGACTGGCGAGGCTCGTCTGCGCGTACGACACCCACGTCACCACCGATGTCGTTGGGACCCTGGGCTACATTCCTCCAGAGTATGCGCAGTCGCCCATCGCGACTTACAAGGGCGACATCTACAGCTTCGGCATCGTGCTGCTGGAGCTGCTCACCGGCCGGAGGCCTGTGGACATGTGCAGGCCCAAGGGGAGCAGGGACGTCGTGTCGTGGGTGCTTCAGATGAGGAAAGAGGATAGGGAGACCGAGGTTTTCCACCCGAATGTGCATGACAAGGCAAACGAAGGCGAGCTGCTGAGGGTGCTCGAGATTGCGTGCCTCTGCGTAACCGCTGCCCCCAAGTCAAGGCCAACATCGCAGCAGCTTGTCACCTGGCTCGACGACATTGCGGAAAACCGTAGCTTAATAATCCAGTGATGCATCACTTCAGATATATAGTTCTGGTTTTGCTTGAGCAGAGCATCAGTTTGGTGGTAGCGCCGTGAAATGGTTATTTAGTGGTGTACATAAATATAATAGTAGTGTTTACATAGCGAGAAATACTGAGAAGTTTCTTTGTTTGCTACATATGCCCGCCTAAGTTTGGGCCTGAGCTTCCTCTTTTCCATAAAGATGATCACAGGAATGTCACAAAAAACTTTGTAGTTCTAAACCATCTGGATAATAATCAAGCGGTCTTATCTGAAGGCATCTGTTTTGTAACTTCAGTTACTTATGTCTGGATTTCTATAGTTTTATGTTTGTGGGTGAATTTAAATACTTTAGAGTTTGACATCAAGAGCCAAAGGATGCTATGTTGTCTGCATGACCTTTGGCCTGCCATTTCCCAGTTTTCCCTGGGCATATCTGTGTATCCTGTGATAATTTTTTGTAAATATATTTTGTGACTTGACTAGTGGTTGGAACTGTAGCTACAATGTTGTTCTAAATGAGTTTGACATAATGACATTTCACTCTGCAAGGCACTCACTAAACTTGAAGGATCAAAAACTTCCATCCTCTGGTGGTTCTGTTGTCTGCACGACCTTGTCCTTGGCCTGCTGCCCTGCTATTTTTTGGTTTGGTTTTTTCTGCACATATGTGTGCTGTTATCTGACTACTAGTTGGAACCGAAGATACAGAGTTGTTCCAGATAAATTGGCAGATCAGGTATTAAAACGCGGACGTGCCTGCTCAAATGCTTGCCAATTGAAGTTAGTAACGAGGAATTCTTGTTTCTTTCCTCGAGTTCAACGCAGGAAGCGATTGTTGCACTTGCCATCAAGCATAGGCCTGGTGCCGCTGACGGTCTCTGATTCGGTATAACACCCATATTTTAACAAAATTTCCAACATGTTTCAACTTGATGAGTTAGAGGTTTCAATCAAAGAACTCCAAGATTTCAACTTAATTCAAATACACTTTTGGATCCATAAATTCCAACCAAAGAACTCCAAGATTTCAACTAACTTTTAACAGTATTCAGCTTGCAAAGCCATGACTTCAACGACAAAATAATAATCTCAGGTCTCAAATTTATTCTTGGATCGAAGTTTCGACTTCATGCACACTCAAGTTTGATTTACCAAGACAATAAATTGTATCACAAAAATGAGGGGAAAACACTAATTTCCAACCCCAACTCGACCTCCCTCTTGCGACATTGATAGCACTTCAACATCTCGAGAGGAATCACCGCAGCGACACAAGGGGCTAGGACAACAACATCCCACATAAGAAGGCATCATGGCAACACATAGTGGAGGCACTGTAACAACTCTCATGTAGGGTTTATGTAGGCGCTCGAGGACAAACGGTGAATGTAACAACATCTTGCTTGTTGGTGGAGGTGGCGTTAGGGGGGGCGGGGGTGAGGGCAGAATGGCCAGTGCAAGAGTGAGAGCGAGTGCACAATGAACAACAGTGCTAGCAGGTCATGGAGATGACAGAGGAAGAAATGGTGAGCAAACCTGGAGAGATCGAGAAAGTGCTAGCAGGTCATGGAGATGACAGAGGAAGAAATGGTGAGCAAACCTGGAGAGATCGAGAAATTCGGGAAGGTCCAAGAAGATAAAAGGAAAAAACATGGGACCCACACCCCCAACACACAGTCGAAATTGTCCATCCCAACAAGCATCTTTGTAGCATCTGCAATGTAGCAAAGTCGACAATCTAATTTAAATTCAATATGTTTATTTGTACGGATAATTTAGAGTGAGCACAAATATTTATTTGTTATCATTTTTTTTTGAAAAAGAGGATGCACACAACCATTTGTTAAAAAGGATCGAGTCTCAAAGTACGAGTAATATCTCAAGTAGCCAAACAAAAACTAGAAATCAAACAAATAGCCACAACCGGCAAAAATAGTGAAGGAAATATGCCCTAGAGGCAATAATAAAGTTGTTATTTATATTTTCTTATATCATGATAAATGTTTATTATTCATGCTAGAATTGTATTAACCGGAAACTTAGTACATGTGTGAATACATAGACAAATAGAGTGTCCCTAATATGCCTCTACTTGACTAGCTCGTTAATCAAAGATGGTTAAGTTTCCTGACCATAGACATGTGTTGTCATTTGATGAACGGAATCACATCATTAGGGAATAATGTGATGTAACGCCCCAGATATAATTTTCCCAATTTGTACTCCAACTCTTGCCGTTTCTGGCGTTAAGTTATATTTATTTCTCGAGTTCGGGTCTTTGTCTCTGTGTGTTGTTTTCGTCTTCATGCATCTCATATCATGTCATCATGTGCATTGCATTTGCATACGTGTTCATCTCATGCATTCGAGCATTTTCCCCGTTGTCCGTTTTGCATTCCGGCGCTTTGTTCTCCTCCGGTGGTCATTTCTAGCTTTCTTTCGTGTGTGGGGATTAAACATTTCCGGATTAGAACGAGACTTGCCATGCGGCCTTGGTTTACTACCGGTAGACCGCCTGTCAAGTTTCGTATCATTTGGACTTCGTTTGATACTCCAACGGTTAACCGAGGGACCGAAAAGGCCTCGTGTGTGTTGCAGCCCAACACCCCTCCAATTTGGCCCAAAATCCACCAAACTCTGCTCCATGTCCTAGAGCGTTCGATCACGATCGCGTGACCGAAAACCACACCTCATTTGGTGAAGGAAATATGCCCTAGAGGCAATAATAAAGTTATTATTTATTTCCTTATATCATGATAAATGTTTATTATTCATGCTAGAACTGTATTAACCGGAACATAATACATGTGTGAATACATAGACAAACAGAGTGTCACTAGTATGCCTCTACTTGACTAGCTCGTTAATCAAAGATGGTTATGTTTCCTAACCATGGACAACGAGTTGTTGTTTGATTAACGGGATCACGTCATTAGTTGAATGATCTGATTGACATGACCCGTTCCATTAGCTTAGCACCCGATCGTTTAGTATGTTGCTATTGCTTTCTTCATGACTTATACATGTTCCTATGACTATGAGATTATGCAACTCCCGTTTACCGGAGGAACACTTTGGGTACTACCAAACGTCACAACGTAACTGGGTGATTATAAAGGAGTACTACAGGTGTCTCCAAAGGTAGATGTTGGGTTGGCGTATTTCGAGATTAGGATTTGTCACTCCGATTGTCGGAGAGGTATCTCTGGGCCCTCTCGGTAATGCACATCACTTAAAGCCTTGCAAGCATTGCAACTAATGAGTTAGTTGCGGGATGTTGTATTACGGAACGAGTAAAGAGACTTGCCGGTAACGAGATTGAACTCGGTATTGGATACCGACGATCGAATCTCGGGCAAGTAACATACCGATGACAAAGGGAACAACGTATGTTGTTATGCGGTCTGACCGATAAAGATCTTCGTAGAGTATGTAGGAGCCAATATGGGCATCCAGGTCCCGCTATTGGTTATTGACCGGAAACGTGTCTCGGTCATGTCTACATTGTTCTCGAACCGTAGGGTCCGCACGCTTAAGGTTTCGATGATAGTTATATTATGAGTTTCTGAGTTTTGATGTACCGAAGGAGTTCGGAGTCCCGGATGAGATCGGGGACATGACGAGGAGTCTCAAAATGGTCGAGACGTAAAGATCGATATATTAGACGACTATATTCGGACATCGGAAAGGTTCCGAGTGATTCGGGTATTTTTCGGAGTACCGGGTAGTTACGGGAGAAGTAATGGGCCTTGATGGGCTTTAGTGGGAAGAGGAAAAAGGCTACTGCGCCCCCCCCCCCCGCCCCTCTAGTCCGAATTGGACTAGGGAAAAGGGGGCCGGCCACCTTTCCTACTCCTCCACTTCCTTCTCCCTTCCTCCCCTCTTGGTGGACTCCTACTAGGACTTGGAGTCCTAGTAGGACTCCACACCTGGCGCGCCTAGCCTTGGCCGGCCTCCTCCTCCTCCATCCTTTATAACCAGGGGCAGGGGGCACCCCATAGACACACAAGTTGATCCTTGAGATCGTTCCTTAGCCGTGTGCGGTGCCCCCTGCCACCAAATTCCACCTCGATCATATCGTTGTAGTGCTTAGGCGAAGCCCTACGTCGGTAGTACATCAAGATCGTCACCACGCCGTCGTGCTGACAGAACTCTTCCTCGACGCTTTGCTGGATCGGAGCCCGGGGATCGTCATCGAGCTGAACGTGTGCTAAGAACTCGGAGGTGCCGGAGTAACGGTGCTTGGATCGGTCGGATCGGGAAGAAGACGTATGACTACTTCCTCTATGTTGTGTCAACGCTTCCGTTGCGATCTACCAGGGTACGTAGATCAGACTCTCCCCCTCGTTGCTATGCATCACCATGATCTTGCGTGTGCGTAGGAAATTTTTTGAAATTACTATGTTCCCGAACAGTGGCATCCGAGCCAGGTTTTATGGTTTGATGTTATTTGCACGAATAGAACACAAGTGAGTTGTGGGCGATATAAGTCATACTGCCTACCAGCATGTCATACTTTGGTTCGGCGGTATTGTTGGATGAAGCGGCCCGGACCGACATTACGCGTACGCTTACGCGAGACCGGTTTCCCCGACGTGCTTTGCACATAGGTGACTTGCGGGTGACTGTTTCTCCAACTTTAGTTGAACCAAGTGTGGCTACGCCCGGTCCTTACGAAGGTTAAAACGGAGTCTATTTGACAAACTATCGTTGTGGTTTTGATGCGTAGGTGAGATTGGTTCTTGCTTAAGCCCGTAGCAGCCACGTAAAATTTGCAACAACAAAGTAGAGGACGTCTAACTTGTTTTTGCAGGGCATGTTGTGATGTGATATGGTCAAAACGTGATGAGTTATAAGTTGTTGTATAAGATGATCATGTTTTGTTGAACTTATCGGCAACTGGCAAAAGCCTTATGGTTGTCTGTCTATTGCATAAGATGCAAGCGCCCAATAATTGCTTTACTTTATCGCTATGCGATAGCAATAGTTGCAAGAGCAAGTGTTGGCGAGACGACCACGTGACGACACATTGATATAGATCAAGATGATGGAGATCATGGTGTCATGCCGGTGACGATATAGATCATGACAGTACTTTGGAGATGGAGATCAAAGAAGCAAGATGATGATGGCCATATCATGTCACATATTTTGATTGCATATGATGTTTATCTTTTTATGCATCTTATCTTGCTTTGATTGACGGTAGCATTATAAGATGTTCTCTCACTAAATTATCAAGAAGTGTTCTCCCTGAGTATGCACCGTTGCCAAAGTTCGTCGTGCCCAGACACCACGTGATGATCGGGTGTGATAAGCTCTACGTCCATCTACAACGGGTGCAAGCCAGTTTTTGCACACGCAGAATACTCAGGTTAAACTTGACGAGCCTAGCATATGCAGATATGGCCTCGGAACACGGAGATCGAAAGGTCGAGCGTGAATCATATAGTAGATGTGATCAACATAACGATGTTCACCATTGAAAACTACTCCATCTCACGTGATGATCGGTTATGGTTTAGTTGATTTGGATCACGTGATCACTTAGAGGATTAGAGGGATGTCTATCTAAGTGGGAGTTCTTAAGTAATATGATTAAATTGAACTTAAATTTATCATGAACTTAGTCCTGGTAGTATTTTGCAAATTATGTTGTAGATCAATAGCTCGCGTTGTTGCTTCCCTGTATTTATTTTGATATGTTCCTAGAGAAAATTGTGTTGAAAGATGTTAGTAGCAATGATGCGGATTGGATCCGTGATCTGAGGTTTATCCTCATTGCCGCACAGAAGAATTATGTCCTTGATGCACCGCTAGGTGACAGACCTATTGCAGGAGCAGATGCAGACGTTATGAACGTTTGGCTAGCTCAATATGATGACTACTTGATAGTTTAGTGCACCATGCTTAATGGCTTAGAATCGGGACTTCAACAACGTTTTGAACGTCATGGAGCATATGAGATGTTCCAGGAGTTGAAGTTAATATTTTAAGCAAATACCCGAGTTGAGAGATATGAAGTCTCCAACAAGTTCTATAGCTAAAAGATGGAGGAGAATCGCTCAACTAGTGAGCATGTGCTCAGATTGTCTGGGTACTACAATCGCTTGAATCAAGTGGGAGTTAATCTTCCAGATAAGATAGTGATTGACAGAATTCTCTAGTCACCATCACCAAGTTAGTAGAACTTCGTGATGAACTATAATATGCAAGGGATAATGGAAACAACTCCCAAGCTCTTCGTGATGCTGAAATCAACAAAGGTAGAAATCAAGAAAAACATCAAGTGTTGATGGTTGACAAGACCACTAGTTTCAAGAAAAGGGCAAAGGGAAGAAGGGGAACTTCAAGAAGAACGGCAAGCAAGTTGCTGCTCAAGTGAAGAAGTCCAAGTCTGATCCTAAGCCTGAGACTAAGTGCTTCTACTGCAAAGGGACTGGTCACTGGAAGCGGAACTACCCCAAGTGATTGGCGGATAAGTAGGATGGCAAAGTGAACATAAGTATATTTGATATACATGTTATTGATGTGTACTTTACTAGTGTTTATAGCAACCCCTCAGTATTTGATGCTAGTTCAGTTGCTAAGAGTAGTAACTCGAAACGGGAGTTGCAGAATGAACAGAGACTAGTTAAGGGTGAAGTGACGATGTGTGTTGGATGTGGTTCCAAGATTGATATGATCATCATCGCACACTCCCTATACTTTCGGGATTAGTGTTGAACCTAAATAAGTGTTATTTGGTGTTTTCGTTGAGCATGAATATGATTTGATCATGTTTATTGTAATACGGTTATTCATTTAAGTAAAAGAATAAATTGTTGTTCTGTTTACATGAATAAAACCTTATATGGTTACACACCCAATGAAAATAGTTCATTGGATCTCGATCTTAGTGATACACATATTCATAATATTGAAACCAAAAGATGCGAAGTTAATAATGATAGTGCAACTTATTTGTGGCACTGCCGTTTAGGTCATATTGGTGTAAAGCACATGAAGAAACTCCATGCTGATGGGATTTTGGAATCACTTGATGCTTGCGAACCATGCCTTATGGGCAAGATGACTAAAACGCCATTCTCCGGAACAATGAAGCAAGCAACAGATTTGTTGGAAATCATACATACTGATGTATGTGGTCCGATGAATATTAAGGCTTGCAGCAGGTATCATTATTTTCTGACCTTCACAGATGATTTGAGCAGATATGGGGATATCTACTTGATGAAACATAAGTCTGAAACATTTGAACAGTTCAAAGAATTTCAGAGTGAAGTGGAAAATCATCGTGACAAGAAAATAACAGTTTCTACGATATGATCGCAGAGGTAAAATATTTGAGTTACGAGTTTGGCCTTCAGTTAAAACAATGTGAAATAGTTTCACTACTCACGCCACCTGGAACACCATAGTGTAATGGTGTGTCTGAACGTCATAACCGTACTTTATTAGATATAGTGCGATCTATGATGTTTCTTACCGATCTACCACTATCGTTTTGTGGTTATGCATTAGAGACAGCTGCATTCACGCTAAATAGGGCACCATCTAAATCCGTTGAGACGACACCGTGTGAACTATGGTTTGGCAAGAAACCTAAGCTGCCGTTTCTTAAAGTTTAGAGTTGCGATGCTTATGTGAAAAAGTTTCATCTCGATAAGCTCAAACTCAAATCGGAGAAAAATGTCTTCATAGGATACCCAAAGGAGACAGTTGGGTACACCTTCTATCACAGATCTGAAGGCAAGACTTTTGTTGCTAAATTCGGAAACTTTCTGGAGAAGGAGTTTCTCTCGAAAGAAGTGAGTGGGAGGAAAGTAGAAAACTTGATAAGGTAATTGTACCTTCTCCCTTATTGGAAAATAGTTCATCACAGAAATCTGTTCCTGTGACTACTACACCAATTAGTGAGGAAGCTAATGATGATGATCATGTAACTTCAGATCAAGTTACTACCGAATCTCGTAGGTAAACCAGAGTGAGATCCGCACCAGAGTGGTACGGTAATCCTATTCTGGAAGTCATGTTACTAGACCATGACGAACTTGCGAACTATGAGGAAGCGATGATGAGCCCAGATTCTGCAAAATGGTTTGAGGCCATGAAATCTGAGGTATGATCCATGTATGAGAACAAAGTTTGGACTTTGGTTGGCTTGCCCGATGATCGGCAAGCAATTGAGAATAAATGGATCTTCAAGAGGAAGACGGACGCTGATAGTAGTGTTACTATCTACAAAGCTAGAATTGTCGCAAAAGGTTTTCGACAAGTTCAAGGTGTTGACTACGATGAGAGCTTCTCACTCGTATCTATGCTTGAGTCTGTCCGAATCATGTTAGTAATTGCCGCATTTCATGAAATCTGGCAAATGGATAAACAAAACTGCATTCCTTAATGGATTTATTAAAGAAGAGTTGTATATGATGCAACAGAAGGTTTTGTCAATCCGAAAGGTGCTAACAAAATGTGCAAGCTCCAGCGATCCATCTGTGGACTGGTGCAAGCATCTTGGAGTTGGAATATACGCTTTGATGAGTTGATCAAAGCATATAGTTTTATACAGACTTGCGGTGAAGCCTGTATTTACAAGAAAGTGAGTGGGAGCACTACAACATTTCTGATAAGTATATGTGAATGACATATTGTTGATCGGAAATAATGTAGAATTATTCTGTAAAGCATAAAGGAGTGTTTGAAAGGAGTTTTTCAAAGAAAGACTTCGGTGAAGCTGCTTACATATTGAGCTTCAAGATCTATAGAGATAGATCAAGACGCTTGATAAGTTTTTTTCAATGAGTACATACCCTGACAAGATTTTGAAGTAGTTCAAAATGGAGCAGTGAAAGAAAGAGTTCTTGCCTGTATTATAAGGTGTGAAGTTGAGTAAGACTCAAAGCCCGACCACGGCAGAAGATAGAAAGAGAATGAAAGTCATTCCCTATGCCTTGGCCATAGGTTCTATAAAGTATGTCATGCTGTATACCAGATCTATTGTATACCCTGCATTGATTTGGTAAGGGAGTACAATAGTGATCTAGGAGTAGATCACTTGACAGCGGTCAGAATTATCCTTAGTGAAATAAGGATATGTTTCTCGATTATGGACGTGACAAAAAAGGTTCGTCGTAAAGGGTTACGTCGATGCAAGTTTTTGACACTGATCCAGATGAATCTAAAGTCTCAATCTGGATACATATTGAAAGTGGGAGCAATTAGCTAGAGTAGCTCCGTGTAGAGCATTGTAGACATAGAACTTGCAAAATACTTACGGATCTAAATGTGACAGACCCGTTGACTAAAATTATCTCACAAGCAAAACATGATCACACCTTAGTACTCTTTGGGTGTTAATCACATAGATATGTGAACTAGATTACTGACTCTAGTAAACCCTTGAGTGTTGGTCACATGACGATGTGAACTATGGGTGTTAATCACATGGTGATGTGAACTATTGCTGTTAAATCACATGGCGATGTGAACTAGATTATTGACTCTAGTGCAAGTGGGAGACTGAAGGAAATATGCCCTAGAGGCAATAATAAAGTTATTATTTATTTCCTTATATCATGATAAATGTTTATTATTCATGCTAGAACTGTATTAACCGGAAACATAATACATGTGTGAATACATAGACAAACAGAGTGTCACTAGTATGCCTCTACTTGACTAGCTCGTTAATCAAAGATGGTTATGTTTCCTAACCATGGACAACGAGTTGTTATTTGATTAACGGGATCACATCATTAGTTGAATGATCTGATTGACATGACCCGTTCCATTAGCTTAGCACCCGATCGTTTAGTATGTTGCTATTGCTTTCTTCATGACTTATACATGTTCCTATGACTATGAGATTATGCAACTCCCGTTTTACCGGAGGAACACTTTGGGTACTACCAAACGTCACAACGTAACTGGGTGATTATAAAGGAGTACTACAGGTGTCTCCAAAGGTAGATGTTGGGTTGGCGTATTTCGAGATTAGGATTTGTCACTCCGATTGTCGGAGAGGTATCTCTGGGCCCTCTCGGTAATGCACATCACTTAAAGCCTTGCAAGCATTGCAACTAATGAGTTAGTTGCGGGATGTTGTATTACGGAAAGAGTAAAGAGACTTGCCGGTAACGAGATTTAACTCGGTATTGGATACCGACGATCGAATCTCGGGCAAGTAACATACCGATGACAAAGGGAACAACATATGTTGTTATGCGGTCTGACCGATAAAGATCTTCGTAGAATATGTAGGAGCCAATATGGGCATCCAGGTCCCGCTATTGGTTATTGACCGGAGACGTGTCTCGGTCATGTCTACATTGTTCTCGAACCGTAGGGTCTGCACGCTTAAGGTTTCGATGATAGTTATATTATGAGTTTCTGAGTTTTGATGTACCGAAGGAGTTCGGAGTCCCGGATGAGATCGGGGACATGACGAGGAGTCTTGAAATGGTCGAGACGTAAAGATCGATATATTGGACGACTATATTCGGACATCGGAAAGGTTCCGAGTGATTCGGGTATTTTTCGGAGTACCGGGTAGTTACGGGAGAAGTAATGGGCCTTGATGGGCTTTAGTGGGAAGAGGAAAAAGGCTACTGCGCCCCCCTCCCCTCTAGTCCGAATTGGACTAGGGAAAAGGGGGCCGGCCAGCTTTCCTACTCCTCCACTTCCTTCTCCCTTCCTCACCTCTTGGTGGACTCCTACTAGGACTTGGAGTCCTAGTAGGACTCCACACCTGGCGCGCCTAGCCTTGGCCGGCCTCCTCCTCCTCCATCCTTTATAACCAGGGGCAGGGGGCACCCCATAGACACACAAGTTGATCCTTGAGATCGTTCCTTAGCCGTGTGCGGTGCCCCCTGCCACCAAATTCCACCTCGATCATATCGTTGTAGTGCTTAGGCGAAGCCCTACGTCGGTAGTACATCAAGATCGTCACCACGCCGTCGTGCTGACGGAACTCTTCCTCGACGCTTTGCTGGATCGGAGCCCGGGGATCGTCATCGAGCTGAACGTGTGCTAAGAACTCGGAGGTGCCGGAGTAACGGTGCTTGGATCGGTCGGATCGGGAAGAAGACGTACGACTACTTCCTCTACGTTGTGTCAACGCTTCCGTTGCGATCTACCAGGGTACGTAGATCAGACTCTCCCCCTCGTTGCTATGCATCACCATGATCTTGCGTGTGCGTAGGAAATTTTTTGAAATTACTACGTTCCCGAACATTTGGACTCTCCTAGCTCTACTTATTTCTATAAATAGCCACCCCCCCCGTTTTCGGATCTCGGATCTCTCCCCATCCAACCCTAGTCTAAAAAAACATCTCCGCGCCGACGGACATGTCCGGGGCCTAGCCGGACACGTCCGCCGCCGCCCCGCGCCCAACCGGATTGCGCCACATGGCACCAACCACCGCCGCCGGCCCGCGGGAGCCCGCGCCCGGCCCCCGCGCCGCCCGAGCGGGCCTCTCCCTCCGCCGCCTCGCGCCTCCGTCGCCCTCGGCACCGGCGCACGCGCCGCCGCCGCGCCATTGCCGCACCGCGCCGCCGCGGGCGACCTCGCCTCCCCGCCGCCCGGCCGGCCGCCCCTCGTCGACCTCGCCTCCCCGCGGTGGCCAGAGCCTCCCCGCCGCCGGATCCGGTCGGGAGAGGCCGGATCTGCCTCTCCCTCACCTCCTCACCGCTTCTTCGAGCTCGCCGGAGCTTCTGTGAGCTCGTCGGAGTTGCCTCGGTTCGCGTGCCGAGGAACCCTAGATCTGGGCACGGTCGACTTTTCCCTCTCCCCCTTAATTTTTTGAGCATACTTTGACCGGTGATATCTCCGCATCCGTAGCTCCGATTTGGACATATAGTATATCAAATTGTTCGTCTCGGCGATTACATCATTTCATTCCATTGCATCATTTGCATTTGAGTTCATCTTGATGCCCGAAATGCTGCTAGAAGGAGGCTTCGTGAGATAATTGTCAGATCTGCTAGTTCATCTTAGACTTTTGTCATTTTTGCCATGATTATTGTGTGCATGATATGCCTGTGAGTCCTTCATATGATTTGTTAAGCATTTTGTCTTCTTTCCAGAGGTGCAACCCATGCATTTTTAGGATGTGTGTGGTGACTTGTGCAAGCTTGCAAAGTGATGCACCTGGTAAATCTGTTTTCAGGGACTTAGTTGTTTTCACTAAGTCTGGGAATATTTAGTTCATGATGCCATATGTTCAGCCTGTTTCCTAGTGATCCGTGCCTTTTTTGAGGATGATTAGTAAAGGAGTTTTGTTAATCATGTTATGCTCTATCCATCCATGTCTTTGTTTGCATATGTGGAGTACTCTAGCTTGAGTCAATCGAGCTCTACTTTTACTTCGTGGTAAATCTGGGCAGATCGTCAACTTGTTTGCGATTTTGCCGATGCTATTGTTATTGATCCATGCATGCTATGCCATTGTTCCTGCCATGTCTAGCTAGCATTTTGTGCCTTCTTAATGGATATATGCTTGCCTTGCCATGACTTGCACCGTAGTGAGTGCATCGAGCTCGTTTACATGCCTTCGTGAGTTAAATTCCAGCATGTCTCAGTTTTCACTAAGTCTGAAAACTGATTGTGCGTGAGCTATGTTCGTGTGCTTGTTAGTATATTTTGTGATCCCTTTTGGCGCTAGGTCACTTTGGGACTTTTGATAAGCTTGTTGAGTAGCTCCATGCCATGTTCTTACTTGTCATAATCAGGCCATGTATCATGTTGTTTTGCTGCTCCGAAGTGAGCTTCGTGATCTGAAATTTCAGACTAGTGTTAATTTCACTAAGTCTGAAATCTGTTTTGCATTTGCGTTTTTGCCATGCTTGTTTGAACCTCATAATGGATGAATTTGGCCGTGGCTCAGTGCTAGTGTTTTGTTAAGCATCTTGTGGGCATCCCTGCCATGTATTTTGTTGTCATGTTTGGTGGCTGTAGCATGTTCATCTCGTTGCATTTAGATGCCTACTTGCTGTAAATCGCTGACTGGTGTCATATCTTAAAACGCTTGCCATTTCCAAACCGTAACTCCGATTCCAATGACCTTTATATCGTTTTCAAGCGATTTCATCCCCTCTATCCAGTGGCATACTTGGTTTTCCAAGTTGAGGCCAGGTTCATGCATTTCCTTTCACATCTTGCATTTTGCATCCCGCATCGCATCCCGCATAGCATACCATCATTGCATCTTATTGCTTGAGTTTGCACGTGGTTGATTGTGTACTTGTTGTTTGTTTGTCTTGTTTGGTAGAGCCGGGAGACAAGTTCGCTAACGAGGAGCCCGTTGAGTTTGCTTTTGAGGATCCATGCAACTCTGATAACTGTGCAGGCAAGATGATCATACCCTCGAAATCACTACTATCTTTGCTATGCTAGTTTGCTCGCTCTTTTGCTATGCCAATGCTACGATGCCTACCACTTGCTTGTCAGCCTCCCAATTGCCATGTTGAACCTCTAACCCACCATTGTCCTAGCAAACCGTTGATTGGCTATGTTACCGCTTTGCTCAGCCCCTCTTATAGCGTTGTTAGTTGCAGGTGAAGATTGGAGCCATTCCTTGTTGGAACATTTGTTTACTTGTTGGGATATCATTATATTGCCATGTTATCTTAATGCATCTATATACTTGGTAAAGGGTGGAAGGCTCGGCCTCTCGCCTAGTGTTTTGTTTCACTCTTGCCGCCCTAGTTTCCGTCATATCGGTGTTATGTTCCCGGATTTTGCGTCCCTTACGTGGTTGGGCTATAATGGGAACCCCTTGATAGTTCGCCTTGATTAAAACTTTTCCAGTAATGCCCAACATTGGTTTTACCATTTGCTACCTAGCCTCTTTTTCCCTTGGGTTTCCGGAGCCCGAGGGTCATCTTTATTTCAGCCCCCACGGGCCAGTGCTCCTCTGAGTGTTGGTCCGAACTAGAGTCCTGTGCAGCGCCCCCTCGGGGAAACTCGAGGTTTGATTTTAGTTGTATGGAGCGCTCATCTGAGTGTGCCCTGAGAAAGAGATATGTGCAGCTCCTATCAGGATTTGTCGGCACATTCGGGCGGTGTTGCTGGTCTTGTTTTAACCTGTCGAAATGTCTTGTTGTATCGGGATACCGAGTCTGATCGGTGTGTCTTGGGTGGAGGTCTATTCCTTCGTTGACCATGAGAGCTTGTTGTGGGCTAAGTTGGGACCCCCTGCAGGGATTGAACTTTCGAAAGCCGTGCCCGCGGTTATGGGCAGATGGGAATTTGTTAATGTCCGGTTGTAGATAACTTGAACCTTAATTAATTAAAATGAATCAACTGAGTGTGTTACCGTGATGGCCTCTTCTCGGCGGAGTCCGGGAAGTGGACACGGTGTTGGAGTTATGTTTGCGCAGGTTGCTCTCTAGTTTCTCGCTCACGCCTTGCTCTCTCTTCTCGCTCTCTTTTGCGAATAGGTTAGCCACCATATATGCTAGTCGCTTGCTGCAGCTCCACTTACATTTACCCCATCCTACCTATTTAAGCTTAAATAGTCTTGATCGCGAGGGTGCGAGATTGCTGAGTCCCTGTGGCTCACAGATTACTATTACACCAGATCCAGAGACAGAGGATACAGCTCCAGATGGCGCGCTTGAGCTCAAGTGGTAGTACGACAAGGATTCTCAGCGTTACTATGTGTCTTTTCCTGATGATCAGTAGTGGTGCCCAGTTGGGGTGATCGGGACCTATGTCGCTTGTTGGGTTGTCTTTTATTTTGGCGCCGTAGTCGAGCCATGAGTGTTTGGATGATGTATGTTATTTATGTACTTTGATGTGACGTGGCGAGTGTAAGCCAACTATTGTATCCCCTCTTTTACTCCATATATTACATGGGATGTTGTGATGATTGCCTAACTTGCGACATTGCTTTCAATGCGGTTATGTCTCTAAGTCGTGCCTCGACATGTGGGAGCTATAGCCGCATCGAGGGCGTTACATGTGATGGACAAGACCCATCCGTTAGCTTAACATAATGATCGTTTAGTTTTATTGCTATTGCTTTCTTCATGACTTATACATGTTCCTCTGACTATGAGATTATGCAACTCCCGAATACCGGAGGAACACCTTGTGTGCTATCAAACGTCAAAACGTAACTGGATGATTATAAAGATGCTCTGCAGGTGTCCTCGATAGTGTTTGTTGAGTTGGCATAGATCCAGATTAGGATTTGTCACTCCGTGTATCGGAGAGGTATCTTTGGGCCCTCTCGGTAATGCTCATCACTATAAGATTTGCAAGCAATGTGACTAATGAGTTAGTTGCGGGCTGATGCATTACGGAACGAGTAAAGAGACTTGCCGGTAACGAGATTAAACTAGGTATGATGATACCGACGATCGAATCTCGGGAAAGTTACATACCGATGACAAAGGGAACAACGTATGTTGTTATGCGGTTTGACCAATAAAGATCTTCGTAAAATATGTAGGAGCCAATATGAGCATCCAGGTTCCGCTATTGGTTATTGACCGGAGGTGTGTCTCGATCATGTCTACATAGTTATCAAACCCGTAGGGTCCGCAAGATTAACATTCGATGATGATTTGTATTATGAGTTATGTGATTTGATGACCGAAGTTTGTTCGGAATCCCGGATGAGATCACAGACTTGACGAGGAGTATCAAAATGGCCGAGAGGTAAAGATCGATATATTGGAAGGTTATATTCGGACACCGGAATGGTTCCGAAGTGTTTCGGGTATTTTCCGGAGTACCGGGGGGTTACTGGAACCCCCCAGGAGAGTAATGGGCCCGAATGGGCTTTAGGGGAAAGGAGAGAAGGCCTCAAGGGATGGCTGCGCCCCCCCATGGGCTGGTCCGAATTGGACTAGGAGGGGGCGGCGCCCCCCTCCTTCCTTCTCCCCTCTTCCTCCTTCCCTCCTTCTCCTAGTTGGAATAGGAAAGGGGGGGGGGCGAATCCTACTTGGATCGAGAGTCCAAGTAGGACTCCCCCCTATGGCGCGCCCCCTTGGGCCGGCCTCCTCTTCCCCTTCCTTTATATACGTGGGAGGGGGGCACACCAAGTCTTCTCTTAGCCGTGTTCGGTGCCCCTCCTCCACAGTTACACACCTCGGTCATATCGCCGTAGTGCTTAGGCGAAGCCCCGCGCCGGTAACTTCATCATCATCATCGCCACGCCGTCGTGCTGACGAAACTCTTCCTCGGCCTCAACTGGATCAAGAGCTCGAGGTACGTCATCGAGCTGAATGTGTGCTGAACACGGAGGTGCCGTACGTTCGGTGCTTGGATCGGTTGAATCGCGAAGACGTTCGACTACATCAACCGTGTTACTAAACGCTTCCGCTTTCGGTCTACGAGGGTATGTGAACATACTCTCCCCGCTCGTTGCTATGCTTCTCCTAGATAGATCTTGCGTGATCGTAGGAATTTTTTTTGAAATACTACGTTCCCCAACAAATAGGACATTGTGCTTGAAAACCTATCATATTATTGGACCGCGCCATCCAAACTGGTGTACGTAGCCTGTGCTATCGTTCCCATTGGTTGCACCCAAAGGCCATGAGCTCCCTCACTTCTGCATGGTGCAGTAATGACCACATGTGGATCTGGCTAGACGTCCTATTGATAACCTACAAAAAGATTGTAATATTTGTTCGGTTTAAAACCTAATCATCTGTTACCATTTGGAATCTTATATATAATTTCCAAGGTAACAACCACCATATAGACAAGCCACATAGGTTTTTAGTTGGTGTCATCAAACATATTAACACAACCTCTCCAAGATAATATAACCACACCCCAAACAAAAACACGATGGTTCTCACTTTATCATCTATCATGTCATACATCCGCTCCAAGAAAACAAGTACAATCTAGACAAAGCAGAGCAATTATCATTTGCTATCTTGTTTTATCTAATGCAACATCTCCAAGAAAATACCCTTCCAGAATTTTTTCGTTAGGGATAATCGTTAAGCCTCCCTTCTTAGGAACACAATAAACTGGACTAACTCATATACTATCAGAGATAGGACAAATTATACTCCCTCCGTTCCAAATTACTCATCGTGGTTTTAGTTCAAATTTGAACTAAAACCACGACGAGTAATTTGGAACGAAGGGAGTACATGTTTCCAGAAGTTTCACTACCTATGTTCTTACCACTTCAATCATCTTTGGGGTGAGGCGGCGTTGATGATCAATAATGGGCTTAACACCGGCCTCCAAAAAATCGATGGAGGTTGGGAGGTTGGAGGAAGGTGTGACGGGGAGAAAAGTGAAATATGGAACCATAGCTTCTTTTTAAGTAGTAGAGATATAGATGAAAATCAGGAAAAATCAATGGAGGGGGGAGGCTAGATGAAGAGGTGGTGTTGTGGTGGGGAGAAAATGTCAAAGATTGAACAATATGTTCTTTTTAAGTAATAGAGATAGAGATAAAAAGCAGAAGGGGATGGAAAACTAGAAAAAAAAATCAATGGAGGGTGAAAGGTTGTACAAAGGGTGGTGAGGAGAAAAAGTGAAAGATGGAACTGTAGGTTCTTTTTATTAAGTAGTGGTGATAGAGATATGTGTCTATCTGCTTTTACTTCCAATTGTTCTTTCTTTTTTCTTCTATTAAAATTCATGACTTTCTTTTAGAGATGAAAGAATATTTTAAAAGCAACTAATGCACATTAGAAAAGCATGAACGTATTTTTAAATAGTTCATGAACATTAACAAAATCCCCATTTTTCAGAAATTCATGTTTATTTAAACGCAATTTACATTCAGTTAAAAAACATGCACATATTTTGAAAATCGCTAGTCATTTTAAATTTGTGAACCAAATAATAACCGGAAAAATAAAAGAAAAGGACCTCGCACAGTGCCAGCCCAAACCCTTACCTGTTTGCTCGCTATCCCGGGTGGGGAACAGGAGGGGGACCTCCTATATGCCGCTCGCTGCGGCAAGAAGTCGGAGTTTCTCACAGGGACGACTAGCCTGGGCCGGCCCATTTGTAGTGGCAGTAGGAGGAAACGTGTTCGTGAGTTGAAAAAAGGGACCGTGCTTGTTCTGTCACTCGATACCACGACCTCGTAGCAAGTCGCGTGCAAGCCCTAAAAAAAGCAAGTCGCGTGCAGTGCTAGCCGGTGCACCTGACAAACACTAATGAAATATTTGCAGCACCATACATAAAGAAACCAAAGACAGTGGCAAAACTTAAACAACAGTTCCCTATAAATCCCCAAAACAAAAGTTTGTGAGAGGACTAGAACCAAAGATCTACTACAAAATGGCAGTCCGTTTTATATGATATTTTTTTGAAATTTTGAAAGTGATTTTCATTTTTATATTTTGAACACATTTTAAAAACTCTAACATTTGGTGAAAACACAAATATTTTTGGGAATCACAAACATTTCTTCAAAAAAGGAACAAATTTGAAAGCACGATTTTTTTGGAATTACGATTTTTTGAAAAACTCAAACAAAAAATGGAAACACTAATTGTTATAAATTTACAAACAATATTTTCAAAATGTGACATTATTTGAATTAGCAAACAATTTTTGTTGATCATTTATTGAATTTGTGAACAAATTTGGAAAGCAAGAATGTTTTTTTGAAATTCATGAACTTACTTTGAATTATGAACGTTTATTGAATTTGTGAACAAATTAGCAAATAATATTTTTTGAAATTACCTAAAACATTTCCAAATCCTGAAAACATGAAATGTTTCTGAATTTGTGAACAAATTTTAAAAGTGGATCATTTTATTGAAGTTGCCGAACTTTTTTGAATTTCTGAACAAATTTTGAAAGATTTTTTGAATTTGTGAACAAATATTAAACGTGGGAACTTTTTACGAAATTCCCAAAAATAGTTTTTTCCCTGAATTTTCTAAATGTTTTTGAAAAGATGAAGATTTTGGACATTAACTTTGTGGGGTTAGTATTTTCTTTTTCTAGTAAAACATTAATATTCATTTTTTGTGGGGTTAGTATTTTCTTTTTCTAGTAAAACATGAATACTAATTTCTGTTTCTTAATATTATTTTTCAAAAGTTTAATTCTAAAATATGTCATTTTTGTTTCTTAATATTCATGTTTTACTAAAAAAACTAAAATACTAACCCCACTTGATAGTTTTGTGGGGTTAGTATTTTCTTTTTCTAGCAAACCATGAATATTAGGAAACAACAATTTAATATTTTAGAATTAAATTTTGAAGATGTTTGGAACAATTAAAAATATTCGCAAAAAATGAAAAAGTTTCACATATTTAAAAAAAGTTCGTATTTGTTAAAAGATATTCATGGATTTAGAAAATATAATCATTTATAAATAAACTTAACTGTTTTGGAAATATTTGTGGATTTTTCAACTATTTATGTATTTTGGAAAATGTTTGTGGAATTTAAAAGTATTGATAAATTTTGAAAAAATTCTCGGATTAAAAAATATTCGTGTATTATAGATTCATGGTTTTTGAATGGTGATAAACTAGAAAAAAAATAAAAAGGAAGAAACTGATGGAAAGACTTACAAAGAAATAGCAAGAAAAGAAAAGGGGAAAACAAAATACCCGAGTAAACTGCTCTAAAACTCAGCCCGCAATAAAAAGTCCGAGACAAAAAAGGAAACCCCTGCAGCGCTTTAGGGCCGACTCCGGATCTCACCTAGCCTAGGAAGAGGGATGACAAAAGTATCCATTATTGTCTAATGGTAACTCAAAAAAAAGCATTGCGTGTATGATATTTTTTATTATCGAGAAGGTAATATAAAGATAAGATTGTTTATCTGATTAGTTGACTAAGAGTCGTGTCGCGTGATTCAAACTAGCGCCCCAAAGAATGCTACTGTTAATTGAACTGTCATTTTTCTCGTCGTCAAACTTATTCTCTACCTGGCCAACATAACTAATGATAGTCACTGTTTCCTTCACAAAGAAGCACGTCGACTTTTTTGTCTCATTTCAACGCAGGGGCATGTTTGCTAGTTGTGGTTAGCCCTAGCAACATATGTCAACTTTATGTTGGGATTCTCTCTCCCTCGTGCCATGCATCAAGGGTCTAGCCTGCATCTTCCTCATTGTCGGCTTCTTCACCGGACAAAACCTATTCCATGCATATGGCAGCGAATAGATGGCAAACTCACTCCCAGTGTCGTTAGTTAGGTCGGCCCAATGCGGGGTAGAGCGCCATTTCCCCCTTTTTATCTTCCTTTTAGTTTACTAGGCATGTGCTCGTGCGTTGCCACATGGCCAAAAATTATAACACAATAAGAGGACCATATGAGACGAATCTTATGCAAAGCAAATAGATAAAATAATATTATGTTTTTGGTATAAAGTATAGATTTTCCAACTATTTCTTGAGCTTATAATAGCTATGTACCCATGATTAATCTGCTATATTGAGTTACCAAATACAAGATATTGCCATGAATTTATTGCTCTTTATTGGGTTATCAAAGATGTCTGACAGGTCTGGTAGGTACCAGATTTTACCAAGAGAAATAATGTATTTATGAACCATGAATTTATGGCAATACCCTAGATCGACCTGCTTTATTAGGTTAAGAAATATTGGTTTTATGAAAACCAGAATGGGATGAAAAACCACGAAAAAAGGTGGAGGATGGGATGTTGGATGTGTTGGGGAACGTTGCAGAAAACAAAAAAATTTCCTACATTTTCACCAAGATCCATCTATGAGTTCATCTAGCAACGAGTGATCGGATGCATCTACATACCTTTGTAGATCGCGAGCTGAAGCGTTCAAAGAACGGGGATGAGGGAGTCGTACTCGTCGTGATCCAAATCACCGGAGATCCTAGTGCCGAACGGACGGCACCTCCGCGTTCAACACACGTACGGTCAGCGTGACGTCTCCTCCTTCTTGATCCAGCAAGTGGGAAGGAGAGGTTGATGAAGATCCAGCAGCACGACGGCGTGGTGGTGGATGCAGCAGTCACCGCAGCAGGGCTTCGCTGAGCTTCTGCGAGAGGGAGAAGTGTAGCAGGGGAGAGGGAGGCGCCAAGGCTTCAGGGTGCGGCTGCCCTCCCTCCCCCCTTTATATAGGCCCCCTAGGGGGTGCGCTGGCCCTAGGAGATGGGATCTCCAAGGGGGGCGGCGGCCAAGGGGGTGGAGTGCCCCCCAAGGCAAGTGGAGGCACCCCCTCTCCCCTAGGGTTCCCAACCCTAGGCGCATGGGGGGCCCAAGGGGGGCGCACTAGCCCACTATGGGTTGGTTCCCTCCCCACTTCAGCCCATGGGGCCCTCCGGGATGGGTGGCCCCACCTGGTGGACCCCCGGGACCCTTTCGGTGGTCCCGGTACAATACCATTGACCCCCGAAACTCTCCCGATGGCCGAAACTGCACTTCCTATATATAATTCTTCACCTCCGGACCATTCCGGAACTCCTCGTGACGTCCGGAATCTCATCGGGGACTCCAAACAACTTTCGGGTTACTGCATACTCATATCTCTACAACCCTAGCGTCACCGAACCTTAAGTGTGTAGACCCTACGGGTTCGGGATACATGTAGACATGACCGAGATGACTCTCCGGTCAATAACCAACAGCGGCATCTGGATACCCATGTTGGCTCCCACATGCTCCTCGATGATCTCATTGGATGAACCACGATGTCGAGGATTCAAGCAACCCCGTATACAATTCCGTTTGTCAATTAGTACGTTACTTGCCCGAGATTCGATCGTCGGTATCCCAATACCTTGTTCAATCTCGTTACCGGCAAGTCACTTTAATCGTACCGTAATGCATGATCCCGTGACCAGACACTTGGTCACTTTGAGCTCATTATGATGATGCATTACCGAGTGGGCCCAGAGATACCTCTCCGTCATATGGAGTGACAAATCCCAGTCTTGATCCGTGTCAACCCAACAGACACTTTCGGAGATACCCGTAGTATACCTTTATAGTCACCCAGTTACGTTGTGACGTTTGGTACACCCAAAGCACTCCTACGGTATCCGGGAGTTACACGATCTCATGGTCTAAGGAAAAGATACTTGACATTGGAAAAACTCTAGCAAACGAACTATACGATCTTGTGCTATGTTTAGGATTGGGTCTTGTCCATCACATCATTCTCCTAATGATGTGATCTCGTTATCAATGACATCCAATGTCCATAGTCAGGAAACCATGACTATCTGTTGATCAACGAGCTAGTCAACTAGAGGCTTACTAGGGACATGTTGGTGTCTATGTATTCACACATGTATTACGATTTCCGGATAACACAATTATAGCATGAATAAAAGACAATTATCATGAACAAGGAAATATAATAATAATCCTTTTATTATTGCCTCTAGGGCATATTTCCAACAGTCTCCCACTTGCACTAGAGTCAATAATATAGTTACATTGTGATGAATTGAACACCCATAGAGTTCTGGTGTTGATCATGTTTTGCCCTAGGGAGAGGTTTAGACAACGGATCTGCGACATTCAGATCTGTATGTACTTTACAAATATCTATGTCTCCATCTTGAACATTTTCACGAATGGAGTTGAAGCGACGCTTGATGTGCCTGGTCTTCTTGTGAAACCTGGGCTCCTTGGCAAGTGCAATAGCTCCAGTGTTGTCACAGAAGAGTTTGATCGGCCCCGACGCATTGGGTATGACTCCTAGGTCGGTGGTGAACTCCTTCACCCAAATTGCTTCATGCGCTGCCTCCGAGGCTGCCATGTACTCCGCTTCACATGTAGATCCCGCCACGACGCTCTGCTTGCAGCTGCACCAGCTTACTGCTCCACCATTCAACATATACACGTATCCGGTTTGTGACTTAGAGTCATCCAGATCTGTGTCAAAGCTAGCGTCGATGTAACCCTTTACGACGAGCTCTTCGTTACCTCCATAAACGAGAAACATGTCCTTAGTCCTTTTCAGGTACTTTAGGATATTCTTGACCGTTGTCTAGTGTTCCTTGCCGGGATTACTTTGGTACCTTCCTACCAAACTTACGGCAAGGTTTACATCAGGTCTGGTACACAGCATGGCATACATAATAGACCCTATGGCTGAGGCATAGGGGATGACACTCATCTCTTCTATATCTTCTACCGTGGTCGGACACTGAGCTGAGCTCAATTTCACACCTTGCAACACAGGCAAGAACCCCTTCTTAGACTGATCCATATTGAACTTCTTCAATATCTTATCAAGGTATGTGCATTGTGAAAGACCTATGAGGCGTCTTAATCTATCTCTATAGATCTTGATGCCTAATATATAAGCAGCTTCTCCAAGGTCCTTCATTGAAAAACTCTTATTCAAGTAGGCCTTAATGCTGTCCAAAAGTTCTATATCATTTCCCATCAAAAGTATGTCATCTACATATAATATGAGAAATGCTACAGAGCTCCCACTCACTTTCTTGTAAACGCAGGCTTCTCCATAAGTCTGCATAAACCCAAATGCTTTGATCATCTCATCAAAGCGAATGTTCCAACTCCGAGATGCTTGCACCAACCCATAAATCGAGCGTTGGAGCTTGCACACTTTGTCAGCATTCTTAGGATCGACAAAACCTTCCGGCTGCATCATATAAAATTCTTCCTTAAGGAAAACATTAAGGAATGCCGTTTTGACGTCCATTTGCCATATTTCATAATCATAGAATGCGACAATTGCTAACATGATTCGGACGGGCCCGCCATCGCTTCTTCATAGTTTGAAGGTTCACGGTTGTCTAACAACATGATTTCCAAGACAGGGTTGCCGTACCACTCTGGTGCGAAACGTGTCCTTGTGGACCTACGAAGTTCAGTAGCAACTTGATCTGAAGTTTCATGATCCTCATCATTAACTTCCTCTCTAGTCGGTGCAGGCACCTCAGGAACATTTTCTTGAGTTGCGCCACTTTCCGGTTCAAGAGGTAATACTTCATCAAGTTCTACTTTCCTCCCACTTACTTCTTTTGAGAGAAAATCTTTCTCTAGAAAGGATCCATTCTTGGCAACAAAGACCTTGCCTTCGGATCTGAGGTAGAAGGTATACCCAATAGTTTCTTTAGGGTATCCTATGAAGACGCATTTTTCCGACTTGGGTTCGAGCTTTTCAGGTTGAAGTTTCTTGACATAAGCATCGCATCCCCAAACTTTTAGAAATGACAACTTAGGTTTCTTCCCAAACCATAATTCATACGGTGTTGTCTCAACAGATTTCGACGGAGCCCTATTTAAAGTGAATGCGGCAGTCTCTAAAGCATAGCCCCAAAATGATAGCGGTAAATCGGTAAGAGACATCATAGATCGCACCATATCTAATAGAGTGCGATTACGACGTTCGGACACACCATTACGCTGAGGTGTTCCAGGCGGCGTGAGTTGTGAAATATTCCACATTTTCTTAAGTGTGTGCCAAATTCGTGACTCAAATATTCTCCCCCACGATCTGATCGCAAGAACTTGATTTTCCTGTCACGTTGATTCTCAACCTCACTCTGAAATTCCTTGAACTTTTCAAAGGTCTCAGACTTGTGTTTCATTAAATAGACATACCCATATCTACTCAAGTCATCAGTGAGGGTGAGAACATAACGATAGCCACCGCGAGCCTCAACACTCATTGGACCGCACACATCAGCATGTATGATTTCCAATAAGTTGGTTGCTCGCTCCATTGTTCCTGAGAGCGGAGTCTTGGTCATTTTACCCTTGAGGCATGGTTCGCACGTGTCAAATGATTCGTAATCAAGAGACTCTAAAAGTCCATCTGCATGGAGCTTCTTCATGCGTTTGACACCTATGTGACCAAGGCGGCAGTGCCACAAGTATGTGGGACTATCATTATCAACCCTACATCTTTTGGTATTCACACTATGAATATGTGTAGCATTACGCTTGAGATTCATTAAGAATAAACCATTCACCATCGGAGCATGACCATAAAACATATCTCTCATATAAATAGAACAACCATTATTCTCGGATTTAAATGAGTAGCCATCTTGTATTAAACGAGATCCTGATACAATATTCATGCTCAAAGCTGGCACTGAATAACAATTATTGAGGTTTAAAACTAATCCCATAGGTAAATGTAGAGGTAGCGTGCCGACGGCGATCACATCGACCTTGGAGCCATTCCCGACGCGCATCATCACCTTGTCCTTCGTCAGTCTCCGCTTATTCCGCAGCTCCTGCTTTGAGTTACAAATGTGAGCAACCGCACCGGTATCAAATACCCAGGAGCTACTACGAGTACTGGTAAGGTACACATCAATTACATGTATATCACATATACCTTTCGTGATGCCGGCCTTCTTGTCCGCTAAGTATTTGGGGCAGTTCCGCCTCCAGTGACCACTTGTTGGGGAACGTAGTAATTTCAAAAAATTTCCTACGCACACGCAAGATCATGGTGATGCATAGCAACGAGGGGGAGAGTCTGATCTACGTACCCTTGTAGATCACAACGGAAGCGTTGACACAACGTAGAGGAAGTAGTCGTACGTCTTCTTCCCGATCCGACCGATCCAAGCACCGTTACTCCGGCACCTCCGAGTTCTTAGCACACGTTCAGCTCGATGACGATCCTCGGGCTCCGATCCAGCAAAGCGTCGAGGAAGAGTTCCGTTAGCACGACGGCGTGGTGACGATCTTGATGTACTACCGACGCAGGGCTTCGCCTAAGCACTACAACGGTATGATCGAGGTGAAATTTGTTGGCAGGGGGCACCGCACACGGCTAAGGAACGATCTCAAGGATCAACTTGTGTGTCTAGAGGTGCCCCCCTGCCCCCGTATATAAAGGACCCAAGGGGTAGGGGCTGGCCGGCCAAGGGGGGAGGCGCAGGAGAGTCCTACTCCCACTGGGAGTAGGATTCCACCTCCAATCCTAGTCCAACTAGGATTCCTCGGAGGGGAAAAGAGGAGGAGGTGGCCGGCCACCCTTTCCTAGTCCTAATAGGACTAGGGGAAGGGGGAGGCGCGCAGCCCATCTAGGGCAGCCCCTTCTCTTTTCCACTAAGGCCCATTATGGCCCATCTAGCTCCCGGGGGGTTTCGGTAACCCTCCCGGTATTCCGGTAAAATCCCGATTTCACCCAGAACACTTCCGATGTCCAATCATAGGCTTCCAATATATCAATCTTTACGTCTCGACCATTTCGAGACTCCTCGTCATGTCCGTGATCACATCCGGGACTCCGAACAACCTTCGGTACATCAAAATGCATAAACCCATAATAACTGTCATCGTAACGTTTAGCGTGCGGACCCTACGGTTTGAGAACAATGTAGACATGACCGAGACACGTCTCCGGTCAATAACCAATAGCGGGACCTGGATGCCCATATTGGCTCCTACATATTCTACGAAGATCTTTATCGGTCAGACCGCATAACAACATACGTTGTTCCCTTTGTCATCGGTATGTTACTTGCCCGAGATTCGATCATCGGTATCCAATACCTAGTTCAATCTCGTTACTGGCAAGTCTCTTTACTTGTTCCGTAATACATCATCTCACAACTAACATCTTAGTTATAATGCTTGCAAGGCTTATGTGATGTGTATTACCGAGAGGGCCCAGAGTTACCTCTCCGACAATTGGAGTGACAAACCCTAATCTCGAAATACGCCAACCCAACATCTACCATTGGAGACACCTGTAGTACTCCTTTATAATCACCCAGTTACGTTGTGACGTTTGGTAGTACCCAAAGTGTTCCTCCGGCAAACGGGAGTTGCATAATCTCATAGTCATAGGAACATGTATAAGTCATGAAGAAAGCAATAGCAACATACTAAACGATCGGGTGCTAAGCTAATGAAATGGGTCATGTCAATCAGATCATTCAACTAATGATGTGACCTTGTTAATCAAATAACAACTCTTTGTTCATGGTTAGGAAACATAACCATCTTTGATTAACGAGCTAGTCAAGTAGAGGCATACTAGTGACACTCTGTTTGTCTATGTATTCACACATGTATTATGTTTCCGATTAATACAATTCTAGCATGAATAATAAACATTTATCATGATATAAGGAAATAAATAATAACTTTATTATTGCCTCTAGGGCATATTTCCTTCAGTCTCCCACTTGCACTAGAGTCAATAATCTAGATTACATAGTAATGATTCTAACGCCCATGGAGCCTTGGTGCTGATCATGTTTTGCTCGTGGAAGAGGCTTAGTCAACGGGTCTGCAACATTCAGATCCGTATGTATCTTGCAAATCTCTATGTCTCCCACCTGGACTAGATCCCGGATGGAGTTGAAGCGTCTCTTGATGTGTTTGGTCCTTTTGTGAAATCTGGATTCCTATGCCAAAGCAATTGCACCAGTATTGTCACAAAAGATTTTCATTGGACCCGATGCACTAGGTATGACACCTAGATCGGATATGAACTCCTTCATCCAGACTCCTTCGTTCGCTGCTTCCGAAGCAGCTATGTACTCCGCTTCACATGTAGATCCCGCTACGACGCTTTGTTTAGAACTGCACCAACTGACAGCTCCACCGTTTAAAGTAAACACGTATCCGGTTTGCGATTTAGAATCGTCCGGATCAGTGTCAAAGCTTGCATCAACGTAACCTCTTACGGTGAGCTCTTTGTCACCTCCATATACGAGAAACATATCCTTAGTCCTTTTCAGGTATTTCAGGATGTTCTTGACCGCTGTCCAGTGATCCACTCCTAGATTACTTTGGTACCTCCCTGCTAAACTTATAGCAAGGCACACATCAGGTCTGGTACACAGCATTGCATACATGATAGAGCCTATGGCTGAAGCATAGGGAACATCTTTCATTTTCTCTCTATCTTCTGCAGTGGTCGGGCATTGAGTCTGACTCAACTTCACACCTTGTAACACAGGCAAGAACCCTTTCTTTGCTTGATCCATTTTGAACTTCTTCAAAATCTTGTCAAGGTATGTGCTTTGTGAAAGTCCAATTAAGCGTCTTGATCTATCTCTATAGATCTTTATGCCTAATATGTAAGCAGCTTCCCTGAGGTCTTTCATCGAAAAACTTTTATTCAAGTATCCCTTTATGCTATCCAGAAATTCTATATCATTTCCAATCAGCAATATGTCATCCACATATAATATCAGAAATGCTACAGAGCTCCCACTCACTTTCTTGTAAATACAGGCTTCTCCAAAAGTCTGTATAAAGCCAAATGCTTTGATCACACTATCAAAGCATTTATTCCAACTCCGAGATGCTTGCACCAGTCCATAAATGGATCGCTGGAGTTTGCACACTTTGTTAGCTCCCTTTGGATCGACAAAACCTTCTGGTTGCATCATATACAACTCTTCTTCCAGAAATCCATTCAGGAATGCAGTTTTGACATCCATCTGCCATATTTCATAATCATAAAATGTGGCAATTGCTAACATGATTCTGACAGACTTAAGCATCGCTACGGGTGAGAAGGTCTCATCGTAGTCAACCCCTTGAACTTGTCGAAAACCTTTTGCGACAAGTCGAGCTTTATAGACAGTAATATTACCGTCAGCGTCAGTCTTTTTCTTGAAGATCCATTTATTCTCAATTGCTTGCCGATCATCGGGCAAGTCAACCAAAGTCCATACTTTGTTCTCATACATGGATCCCATCTCAGATTTCATGGCTTCAAGCCACTTTGCGGAATCTGGGCTCACCATTGCTTCTTCATAGTTCGTAGGTTCATCATGATCTAGTAGCATGACTTCCAGAATTGGATTACCGTACCACTCTGGTGCGGATCTCACTCTGGTTGATCTACGTGGTTCAATAGTATCTTGTCCTGAAGTTTCATGATCATCATCATTAGCTTCCTCACTAATTGGTATAGGTGTCGCAGAAACAATTTTCTGTGATGTACTATTTTCCAATAATGGAGCAGGTATAGTTACCTCGTCAAGTTCTACTTTCGTCCCACTCACTTCTTTCGAGAGAAACTCCTTCTCTAGAAATGATCCATTCTTAGCAACGAATGTCTTGCCTTCGGATCTGTGATAGAAGGTGTACCCAACAGTCTCCTTTGAGTATCCTATGAAGACACATTTCTCCGCTTTGGGTTCGAGCTTATCAGGTTGAAGCTTTTTCACATAAGCATCGCAGCCCCAAACTTTAAGAAATGACAACTTTGGTTTCTTGCCAAACCATAGTTCATAAGGCGTCGTCTCAACGGATTTTGATGGTGCCCTATTTAACGTGAATGCGGCCGTCTCTAAAGCATAACCCCAAAACGATAGCGGTAAATCAGTAAGAGACATCATAGATAGCACCATATCTAGTAAAGTACGATTACGACGTTCGGACACACCGTTACGCTGTGGTGTTCCGGGTGGCGTGAGTTGCGAAACTATTCCACTATTTTTCAAATGTACACCAAACTCGTAACTCAAATATTCTCCTCCACGATCAGATCATAGAAACTTTATTTTCTTGTTACGATGATTTTCAACTTCCTCTGAAATTCTTTGAACTTTTCAAATGTTTCAGACTTGTGTTTCATTAAGTAGATATACCCATATCTGCTTAAATCATCTGTGAAGGTGAGAAAATAACGATATCCGCCACGAGCCTCAATATTCATCGGACCACATACATCGGTATGTATGATTTCCAATAAATCTGTTGCTCTCTCCATAGTACCGGAGAACGGTGTTTTAGTCATCTTGCCTATGAGGCACGGTTCGCAAGTACCAAGTGATTCATAATCAAGTGGTTCCAAAAGCCCATCAGTATGGAGTTTCTTCATGCGCTTTACACCGATATGACCTAAACGGCAGTGCCACAAATAAGTTGCACCATCATTATCAACTCTGCATCTTTTGGCTTTTACATTATGAATATGTGTATCACTACTATCGAGATTTAACAAGAATAGACCACTATTCAAAGGTGCATGACCATAAAAGATATTACTCATATAAATAGAACAACCATTATTCTCTGATTTAAATGAATAACCGTCTCGCATTAAACAAGATCCAGATATAATGTTCATGCTCAACGCTGGCACCAAATAACAATTATTTAGGTCTAATATTAATCCCGAAGGTAGATGTAGAGGTAGCGTGCCGACCGCGATCACATCGACTTTGGAACCGTTTCCCACGCGCATCGTCACCTCGTCTTTTGCTAGTGTCCGCTTATTCCGTAGTCCCTGTTTCGAGTTGCAAATATTAGCAACAGAACCAGTATCAAATACCCAGGTGCTACTGCGAGCTCTAGTAAGGTACACATCAATAACATGTATATCACATATACCTTTGTTCACCTTGCCATCCTTCTTATCCGCCAAATACTTGGGGCAGTTCGCTTCCAGTGACCAGTCTGCTTGCAGTAGAAGCACTCAGTTTCAGGCTTAGGTCCAGACTTGGGTTTCTTCTCCTGAGCAGCAACTTGCTTGCTGTTCTTCTTGAAGTTCCCCTTCTTCTTCCCTTTGCCCTTTTTCTTGAAACTAGTGGTCTTGTTGACCATCAACACTTGATGCTCCTTCTTGATTTCTACCTCCGCAGCTTTCAGGATTGTGAAGAGCTCGGGAATAGTCTTGTTCATCCCTTGCATATTATAGTTCATCACGAAGCTCTTGTAGCTTGGTGGCAGTGATTGGAGAATTCTGTCAATGACGCAATCATCTGGAAGATTACCTCCCATCTGAATCAAGTGATTATTATACCCAGACATTTTGAGTATATGCTCACTGACAGAACTGTTCTCCTCCATCTTGCAGCTGTAGAACTTATTGGAGACTTCATATCTCTCAATTCGGGCATTTGCTTGAAATATTAACTTCAACTCCTGGAACATCTCATATGCTCCATGACGTTCAAAACGTCGTTGAAGTCCCGATTCTAAGCCGTAAAGCATGGCACACTGAACTATCGAGTAGTCATCAGCTTTGCTCTGCCAGACGTTCATAACATCTGGTGTTGCTCCAGCAGCAGGCCTGGCACCCAGCGGTGCTTCCAGGACGTAATTCTTCTGTGCAGCAATGAGGATAATCCTCAGGTTACGGACCCAGTCCGTGTAATTGCTACCATCATCTTTCAACTTTGCTTTCTCAAGGAACGCATTAAAATTCAACGGAACAACAGCACGAGCCATCTATCTACAATCAACATAAACAAGCAAGATACTATCAGGTACTAAGTTCATGATAAGTTTAAGTTCAGTTAATCAAATTACTTAAGAACTCCCACTTAGATAGACATCCCTCTAATCCTCTAAGTGATCACGTGATCCAAATCAACTAAACCATAACCGATCATCACGTGAGATGGAGTAGTTTTCAATGGTGAACATCGTTATGTTGATCATATCTACTATATGATTCACGCTCGACCTTTCGGTCCCTGTGTTCCGAGGCCATATCTGCATATGCTAGGCTCGTCAAGTTTAACCTGAGTATTCTGCGTGTGCAAAACTGGCCTGCACCCGTTGTAGATGGACGTAGAGCTTATCACACCCGATCATCACGTGGTGTCTGGGCACGACGAACTTTGGCAACGGTGCATACTTAGGGAGAACACTTCTTGATAATTTAGTGAGAGATCATCTTATAATGCTACCGTCAATCAAAGCAAGATAAGATGCATAAAAGATAAACATCACATGCAATCAATATAAGTGATATGATATGGCCATCATCATCTTGTGCTTGTGATCTCCATCTCCGAAGCACCGTCATGATCACCATCGTCACCGGCGCGACACCTTGAGCTCCATCGTAGCATCGTTGTCGTCTCGCCAATCTTATGCTTCCACGACTATCACTACCGCTTAGCAATAAAGTAAAGCATTACATCGCGATTGCATTGCATACAATAAAGCGACAACCATATGGCTCCTGCCAGTTGCCGATAACTTGGTTACAAAACATGATCATCTCATACAATAAAATCAGCATCATGCCTTGACCATATCACATCACAACATGCCCTGCAAAAACAAGTTAGACATCCTCTACTTTGTTGTTGCAAGTTTTACGTGGCTGCTACGGGCTTAAGCAAGAACTCATCTCACCTACGCATCAAAACCACAACGATAGTTTGTCAAATAGACTCCGTTTTAACCTTCTCAAGGACCGGGCGTAGCCACACTCGGTTCAACTAAAGTTGGAGAGACAGTCGCTCGCAAGCCATCTATGTGCAAAGCACGTCGAGGGAACCGGTCTCGCGTAAGCGTACGCGTAAGGTTGGTCCGGGTCGTCTCGTCCAACAATACCGCCGAACCAAAGTATGACATGCTGGTAGGCAGTATGACTTGTATCGCCCACAACTCACTTGTGTTCTACTCGTGCAAATAACATCAAACCATAAAACCTAGGCTCGGATGCCACTGTTGGGGAACGTAGTAATTTCAAAAAATTTCCTATGCACACGCAAGATCATGGTGATGCATAGCAACGAGGGGGAGAGTCTGATCTACGTACCCTTGTAGATCACAACGGAAGCGTTGACACAACGTAGAGGAAGTAGTCGTACGTCTTCTTCCCGATCCGACCGATCCAAGCACCGTTACTCCGGCACCTCCGAGTTCTTAGCACACGTTCAGCTCGATGACGATCCTCGGGCTCCGATCCAGCAAAGCGTCGAGGAAGAGTTCCGTTAGCACGACGGCGTGGTGACGATCTTGATGTACTACCGACGCAGGGCTTCGCCTAAGCACTACAACGGTATGATCGAGGTGGAATTTGGTGGCAAGGGGCACCGCACACGGCTAAGGAACGATCTCAAGGATCAACTTGTGTGTCTAGAGGTGCCCCCTGCCCCCGTATATAAAGGATCCAAGGGGGAGGGGCTGGCCGGCCAAGGGGGGAGGTGCAGGAGAGTCCTACTCCCACCGGGAGTAGGATTCCCCCTCCAATCCTAGTCCAACTAGGATTCCTCGGAGGGGAAAAGAGGAGGAGGTGGCCGGCCACCCTTTCCTAGTCCTAATAGGGCTAGGGGAAGGGGGAGGCGCGCAGCCCATCTAGGGAAGCCCCTTCTCTTTTCCACTAAGGCCCATTATGGCCCATCTAGCTCCCGGGGGGTTCCGGCAACCCTCCCGGTATTCCGGTAAAATCCCGATTTCACCCGGAACACTTCCGATGTCCAATCATAGGCTTCCAATATATCAATCTTTATGTCTCGACCATTTCGAGACTCCTCGTCATGTCCATGATCACATCCGGGACTCCGAACAACCTTCGGTACATCAAAATGCATAAACTCATAATAACTGTCATCGTAACATTAAGCGTGCGGACCCTACGGTTCGAGAACAATGTAGACATGACGGAGACACGTCTCCGGTCAATAACCAATAGCGGGACCTAGATGCCCATATTGGCTCCTACATATTCTACGAAGATCTTTATCGGTCAGACCGCATAACAACATACGTTGTTCCCTTTGTCATCGGTATGTTACTTGCCCGAGATTCGATCGTCGGTATCCAATACCTAGTTCAATCTCGTTACTGGCAAGTCTCTTTACTCGTTCCGTAATACATCATCTCACAACTAACATCTTAGTTATAATGCTTGCAAGGCTTATGTGATGTGTATTACCGAGAGGGCCCAGAGATACCTCTCCGACAATCGGAGTGACAAACCCTAATCTCGAAATACGCCAACCCAACATCTACCATTGGAGACACCTGTAGTACTCCTTTATAATCACCCAGTTACGTTGTGACGTTTGGTAGTACCCAAAGTGTTCCTCCGGCAAACGGGAGTTGCATAATCTCATAGTCATAGGAACATGTATAAGTCATGAAGAAAGCAATAGCAACATACTAAACAATCGGGTGCTTAGCTAATGAAATGGGTCATGTCAATCAGATCATTCAACTAATGATGTGACCTCGTTAATCAAATAACAACTCTTTGTTCATGGTTAGGAAACATAACCATCTTTGATTAACGAGCTAGTCAAGTAGAGGCATACTAGTGACACTCTGTTTGTCTATGTATTCACACTTGTATTATGTTTCCGGTTAATACAATTCTAGCATGAATAATAAACATCTATCATGATATAAGGAAATAAATAATAACTTTATTATTGCCTCTAGGGCATATTTCCTTCACCACTTCCCTTGCAATAAAAACACTCAGTCTCGGGCTTGGGTCCATTCTTTGGCTTCTTCCCGGCAGCTTGCTTACCGGGCGCGGCAACTGCCTTGCCGTCCTTCTTGATGTTCTTCTTACCCTTGCCTTTCTTGAACTTAGTGGTTTTATTCACCATCAACACTTGATGTTCCTTTTTGACTTCTACCTCTGCTGATTTCAGCATTGCAAATACTTCACGAATGGTCTTTTCCATCCCCTGCATATTGAAGTTCATCACAAAGCTCTTGTAGCTCGGTGGAAGCGACTGAAGGATTCTGTCAATGACCGCGTCATCCGGGAGATTAACTCACAGCTGAGTCAAGCGGTTATGTAACCCAGACATAGTGAGTATGTGCTCACTGACATAACTGTTTTCCTCCATCTTACAGCTGAAGAACTTGTCAGAGACTTCATATCTCTCGACCCGGGCATGAGCTTGAAAAACCATTTTCAGCTCTTTGAACATCTCATATGCTCCATGTCTCTCAAAACGCTTTTGGAGCCCCGGTTCTAAGCTGTAAAGCATGCCGCACTGAACGAGGGAGTAATCATCGGCACGTGTCTGCCAAGCGTTCATAACGTCTTGTTCTGCAGGGAGAGCAGGTGCTTCACCTAGCGGTGCTTGTAGGACATAATATTTCTTGGCAGCTATGAGGATGATCCTCAGGTTCCGGACCCAGTCCGTATAGTTGCTGCCATCATCTTTTAGCTTGGTTTTCTATAGGAACGCGTTGAAGTTGAGGACAACGTTGGCCATTTGATCTACAATACATGTTGTAAAGATTTTAGACTAAGTTCATGGTAATTAAGTTCATCTAATCAAATTATTCAATGAACTCCCACTCAGATAGACATCCCTCCAGTCATCTAAGTATAACATGATCCGAGTTAACTAGGCCGTGTCCGATCATCACGTGAGACGGACTAGTCAACATCGGTGAACATCTTCATGTTGATCGTATCTTCTATACGACTCATGCTCGACCTTTCGTTCTTCATGTAGCTCATACCATGCATGTAATCCACAAGTATACGATGGTTGGTACGTGGGCAAAATCAATGTGGATGCATGCACGTGGAGCCCAACCAAGGATTAGCTGGTGCATGCCCGTATGTGTACATCCAAATATCAAACATGGACGTGTAATTTGCACTTAAAGAAAAAACATTTGAATTTAAACTTAAAATTCTGAAAGCAAGAAATACAAAAACACATCAAACACGTGGAATACTCAGGTTAAACTTGACGAGCCTAGCATATAACAGATATGGCGTCGGAACACGGAGACTGAAAGGTCGAGCGTGAATCATATAGTAGATATGATCAACATAGTGATGTTCACCATTGAAACTACTCCATCTCACGTGATGATCGGACATGGTTTAGTTGATTTGGATCACGTGATCACTTAGAGGATTAGAGGGATGTCTATCTAAGTGGGAGTTCTTAAGTAATATGATTAATTGAACTTTAATTTATCATGAACTTTGTCCTGGTAGTATTAGCATATCCATGTTGTAGATTAATAGCTCGCGTTAAGCTCCTTGTTTTATTTTTGATATGTTCCTAGAGAAAACTAAGTTGAAAGATGTTAGTAGCAATGATGCGGATTAGATCCGTGATCTGAGGTTTATCCTCATTGCTGCACAGAAGAATTATGTCTTTGATGCACCGCTAGGTGACAAACCTATTGCAGGAGCAGATGCAGATGTTATGAACATTTGGCTAGCTCAATATGATGACTACTTGATAGTTTAGTGCACCATGCTTAAACGGCTTAGAATTGGGACTTCAAAGACGTTTTGAACGTCATGGACCATATGAGATGTTTCAGGAGTTGAAGTTAATATTTCAAGCAAATACCCGAATTGAGAGATATGAAGTCTCCAACAAGTTCTATAGCTAAAAGATGGAGGAGAATAGCTCAAGCAGTGAGCATGTGCTCAGATTGTCTGGGTACTATAATCGCTTGAATCAAGTGGGAGTTAATCTTCCAGATAAAATAGTGATTGACAGAATTCTCTAGTCACCATCACCAAGTTAATAAAACTTCATGATGAACTATAATATGCAGGGGATAACGGAAACGATTTCCAAGCTCTTCGTGATGCTGAAATCGACGAAGGTAGAAATCAAGAAAAGCATCAAGTGTTGATGGTAAACAAAACCACTAGTTTCAAGTAAAGGGACAAAGGGAAGAAAGGGGAACTTCAAGAAGAACGGCAAGCAAGTTGCTGCTCAAGTGAAAAACCCAAGTATGGACCTAAGCCTGAAACTGAGTGCTTCTACTTCAAAGGGACTGGTCACTGGAAGCGAAACCACCCCAAGTAATTGGCGGATAAGAAGGATGGCAAAGTGAACATAGGTATATTTGATATACATGTTATTGATGTGTACTTTACTAATGTTTATATCAACCCCTTAGTATTTGATACTAGTTCAGTTGCTAAGAATAGTAACTTGAAACGGGAGTTGCAGAATGAACAGAGACTAGTTAAGGGTGAAGTGACGATGTGTATTGGAAATGGTTCCAAGATTGATATGATCATCATCACACACTCCCTATACTTTTGGGATTAGTGTTGAACCTAAATAAGTGTTATTTGGTGTTTGCGTTGAGCATGAATATGATTTGATCATGTTTATTGCAATACGGTTATTCATTTAAGTAAGAGAATAAATTGTTGTTCTGTTTACATGAATAAAACCTTATATGGTTACACACCCAATGAAAATGGTTCGTTGGATCTCGATCGTAGTGATACACATATTCATAATATTGAAACCAAAAGATGCAAAGTTGATAATGATAGTGCAACTTATTTATGGCACTGCCGTTTAGGTCATATTGGTGTAAAGCGCATGAAGAAACTCCATGCTGATGGGATTTTGGAATCACTTGATGCTTGCGAACCATGCCTCACGGGCAAGATGACTAAGACTCCGTTCTCCGGAACAATGGAGCGAGCAACAGATTTGTTGGAAATCATACATACTGATGTATGTGGTCCGTTAAATATTGAGGCTCGCGGCAGATATCATTATTTTCTGATCTTCACAGATGATTTGAGCAGATATGAGTATATCTACTTGATGAAACACAAGTCTGAAATATTTGAAAAGTTCAAAGAATTTTAGAGTGAAGTGGAGAATCATCGTAACAAAAATAAAAGTTTCTACGATATGATCACAGAAGTAAAATATTTTAGTTACGAGTTTGGCCTTCAGTTAAAAACAATGTGAAATAGTTTCACTACTCACGCCACCTGGAACACCACAGTGTAATGGTGTGTCCGAACGTCATAACTGTACTTTAGATATGGTGCGATCTATGATGTCTTTTACTGATCTGCCACTATCTTTTGGGGTTATGCATTAGAGACAGCTACATTCACGTTAAATAGGGCACCATCTAAATCCGTTGAGACGACACCATATGAACTATGGTTTGGCAAGAAACCTAAGCTATCGTTTCTTAAAGTTTGAGGTTGCAATGCTTATGTGAAAAAGTTTCAACTTGATAAGCTCAAACCCAAATCGGAGAAGTGCGTCTTCATAGGATACGCAAAATAAAAATGTTGGGTGCACCTTCGATCACAGATCCGAAGGCAAGTTATTCGTTGCTTTGAATGGATCCTTTCTAGAGAAGGAGTTTCTCTCGAAAAAAGTGTGTGGGAGGAAAGTAGAACTTGATGAGGTAACTGTACCTGCTCCCTTATTGGAAAGTAGTTCATCACAGAAATCTGTTCCTGTGACTACTACACCAATTAGTGAGGAAGCTAATGATGATGATCATGTAACTCCAGATCAAGTTACTATCGAACCTCGTAGGTAAAACAGAGTGAGATCCACACCAGAGTGGTACGGTAATCCTGTTCTGGAGGTCATGTTACTTGACCATAACGAGCCTACGAACTATGAGGAAGTGATGATAAGGCCAGATTCCGTGAAATGGCTTGAGGCCATGAAATCTGATATGAGATCCATGTATGAGAACAAAGTATGGACTTTGATTGACTTTCCCAAAGATCAGCGAGCCATTGAGATTAAATGGATCTTCAAGAGGAAGACGGACGTTGATAGTAGTGTTACTATCTACAAAGCTAGAATTGTCGCAAAAGTTTTTCGACAAGTTCAAGGTGTTGACTACGATGAGAGTTTCTCACTCGTATCTATGCTTAAGTCTGTCCGAATCATGTTAGAAATTGCCACATTTTATGAAATCTGGCAAATGGATAAACAAAACTGCATTCCTTAATGGATTTATTAAAGAAAAGTTATATATGATGCAACCATAAGGTTTTGTCAATCCTAAAGGTGCTAACAACATATGCAAGCTCCAGCGATCCATCTATGGATTGGTGCAAGTATCTCGGAGTTGGAATATACGGTTTGATAAGTTGATCAAAGCATATAGTTTTATACAGACTTGCGGTGAAGTCTGTATTTACAAAAAAGTGAGTGGGAGCACTACATCATTTCTGATAAGTATATGTGAATGACATATTGTTGATCAGAGATAATGTAGAATTATTCTGCAAAGCATAAAGGAGTGTTTGAAAGGAGTTTTTCAAAGAAAGACCTCGGTGAAGCTGCTTACATATTGAGCATCAATATCTATAGAGATAGATCAAGACGCTTGATAAGTTTTTCAATGAGTACATATCTTGACAAGATTTTGAAGTAGTTCAAAATGGAATAGTCAAAGAAAGAGTTCTTGCCTGTGTTACAAGGTGTGAAATTGAGTAAGACTCAAAACCAGATCACGACAGAAGATAGAAAGAGAATGAAAGTCATTCCCTATGCATGATGTCGAGCTCCGTGTCGTGTCGGTGTCGTTGCCGACGCTTGCTTGACGAAGTCGTCGGCGGGCGGTGTCCAGGCAGGCTCCGCTGCTTCGTCCTCGATGTCTCGATGAAGCGGGCGAAGGGCGTGACGGCGAACCATAGGTCTCTATCTCAAACGGCATCTCTTCGGTGTGACAAGGTAGACGACGGGCTGCACGATGTTGAGCTCCGTGTCGCCATCCTCCATGGCGCCGGCTTGACGACATCAATGGTGGGCGGCATCGTGGCGTGCTCCATGTCGTCGTCTTCCGCGACACCATCTTTGATGAAGTGGACGTAAACGGCATTGGCGACCTCGGTGCCGTCGACCTCCATGGCGTCGGCTCGATGACATCAACGGTGGGCGGCGGTGTGGCGTCGCTCCTTGTCGTCTTCTACAGCGCCGCGGTAACGAAGTGGACGCGAGGGGTGATGGAGACCTTGGTGCCGCCGACCTTCATGTCATCGTCCTCCACGGCCACCGATGGCTCCATCTCCGGCACGCCCTCCGATCTCCTCGTCGCTGCCACCAGGGGCGCGTCTCCGCCTTGTCTTCTCTGCTGATGTTTGTGCGTGCCGGACTCCTCCGCCTTCCAGCTGTTCTTCTTGTGTAGCATCTGATAGATGAAAGGCATAGTAACAAATCGAATTAGTCAGCAAGGCTTGATCTTCTCCCGTCTGTTCATCTCCTCGGGCACCTGCTGTGGGTAGATCGCCACCGTGGCCGGCATCTCTTCCTTCTCAACTTGCAATCGCTGCCACAATTTCTGGGGCGTTCCTTTTGGATCCCTCCCAGTGCCTCCTGGTGCGAGGCCTGATGGATGGATGTATGCCACCATCTTCAAGTCCTCTCGAGGGTGCCTCCTTGGGTTCCTGCCTGCTACCCAGACGAGCCACGCAGGAGGAGCTCCTGCAAACCTGCTGCTCCTGGACCCTTGTACGTGTATGTGTTTCTTCACCTGATACACAAGAGAGATGAATATATTTATTGTTAGTTAACCTGAGAGATGGTACTCCATGTTGTATCTTGACACACGCTCATCCGCAGGTCGATCGCCACCAGCGTGTTCTGCTTGCTGCCCGTCCTCCTTGTCACCGGCGCAGCCACCGGCCGGACAGGCAAGGGTACGTGTGTGTGTGTGTGTGCGAGGGCGCCGACGGTAGCCACGGCCTCGCATCTTGACGTGTGTTGCCACCATAGCAGCGAGCGCATCACTCCTTTGGCCTTCGTGATCTCCTTGCCGCACGTGCTGCCGCTGGAAAGGACCAGGTCGCGTGGGCTGCCCGACAAGCGTCCTGCGTCGTGGTTTCCCTTCGACCCCTCAAGGCACATCGCTCATCTGCATGTCGACGCTGCCGCCATCGGGCACGTCTTCTCTTCGTGCGTACCTCCTTCCCGCTGCTGCATCCTGCGTACGTGAGCTCCGCCCCTTCCTGAACCCTGGAAAAACAATGACAAAAAAAACACATGTACTAGAAGGAAGAGGGTGATGAGGGCGTCGTGGCCATTGCCGACGCGCCGGCCAAAATTGGGCAGTTTCCGAGTCGTCATTCCTGGCGCCACCGCTTCTCGTCGTCTGATCGGCCTCGGCGCTGCCGCAGCACCTGTACATCTCCTCCGGCAAGATGCCAACTCTCATCGACGCTGCCACAGGGGCACGTCTCCTGGGTGTCTCTCCATCCTCCCTCTCTGGCCGTCGTCCTCTCCCCGTGCGTGAACCCCTCTCTGGACGTGCGTGAGTCCTCTGATGGGTACTTCGTGCCTGATGGATGGATCTCCTAGTGGCTTCTTCTGCATGTGTGAAGGATGGATGTGTGCGTTCCTGGTGGGTGCTTTGTCCGTCCCATGGCCGGCGAGCCCGCCAGCATGCCCTCCAGATCTCCTGGGCGCTGCCACCAGGGAGTGCGTCTCCCTTGGGCGCCTCAATGTACGGTACCTCTTATAGGCACGAACGAACCATATCTTGGACGTGACATGGAACGGCGGAACAACCATGTGCATGGTGCACGTCGCCGTGTCTTCAAGATCGGACGCGGTCAGCGCCGGCTCGCCCTCTGTGCCGTCGTCTCCTTTGATAGAGCGGCGCTCTGCCGCGGCCGTCGGTGTCGAGCTCCGGCCAGTTCACACGGCCGCAGTTGCTGGACGTGAACATGACACATACGGGCGCCACGCCGGCGCGTCCTCCACACGCGGCCGTGTCATGGTTGCCCTTGAGATGTGACGTCCTCGACGCAGCCGCGATGGCTGCCGCGGGCGCGCCTCCTCTTGGATCCGTCCTTTGGACGCTGCCGCGACGGCGCGTCCCCTCGCCCCCTGTGATGTGATCTGGTGCCCCTATATTTATAGGCAAGAAGTCCAGCCCTTGCGCGGCCGCGTGATGGGCCGAAGAGGTTCCGATCTTTCAGCTGGAGTTTGTTTGCATGTCGAGTCGATACTTATCTCCTCTTCTTCTTGACGTGCACGCCCACGGGTGTATTCTTAATATAAATAAAAATACGTACGTAGATACCGGCCGGCTCGTGGCCACTGCGTCCAACCAACCTGATGGTATTGATGTACTTGTACAAAGCCGTCCAGGGCACCGGTATACAGGTATTTGAACTGACGCGCGGGCGTTCGGGTGTATGTACGATTCAGCGAGGTGTCGACGGGAGCTGCACCGAGCCTCTACATCAGCATAGTTAGCTAGATACCTGATCAAATACGTGAGTGATGTAGCTCATAGCTCATATCATGCATGTAATCCACAAGTATACGATGGTTGGTACGTGGGCAAAATCAATGTGGATGCATGCACGTGGAGCCCATCCAAGGATTAGCTGGTGCATGCCCGTATGTGTACATCCAAATATCAAACATGGACGTGTAATTTGCACTTAAAGAAAAAACATTTGAATTTAAACTTAAAATTCTGAAAGCAAGAAATACAAAAACACATCAAACACGCGGAATACTCAGGTTAAACTTAACGAGCCTAGCATATAACAGATATGGCGTCGGAACACGGAGACTGAAAGGTCGAGCGTGAATCATATAGTAGATATGATCAACATAGTGATGTTCACCATTGAAACTACTCCATCTCACGTGATGATCGGACATGGTTTAGTTGATTTGGATCACGTGATCACTTAGAGGATTAGAGGGATGTCTATCTAAGTGGGAGTTCTTAAGTAATATGATTAATTGGACTTTAATTTATCATGAACTTTGTCCTGGTAGTATTAGCATATCCATGTTGTAGATTAATAGCTCGCGTTAAGCTCCCTGTTTTATTTTTGATATGTTCCTAGAGAAAACTAAGTTGAAAGATGTTAGTAGCAATGATGCGGATTAGATCCGTGATCTGAGGTTTATCCTCATTGCTGCACAGAAGAATTATGTCTTTCATGCACCGCTAGGTGACAAACCAATTGCAGGATCAGATGCAGATGTTATGAACATTTGGCTAGCTCAATATGATGACTACTTGATAGTTTAGTGCACCATGCTTAAACGGTTTAGAATCGGGACTTCAAAGATGTTTTGAACGTCATGGACCATATGAGATGTTTCAGGAGTTGAAGTTAATATTTCAAGCAAATACCCGAATTGAGAGATATGAAGTCTCCAACAAGTTCTATAGCTAAAAGATTGAGGAGAATAGCTCAAGCAGTGAGCATGTGCTCAGATTGTCTGGATACTACAATCGCTTGAATCAAGTGGGAGTTAATCTTCCAGATAAAATAGTGATTGACAGAATTCTCTAGTCACCATCACCAATTTAATAGAACTTCATGATGAACTATAATATGCAAGGGATAACAGAAACGATTTCCAAGCTCTTCGTGATGCTGAAATCGACGAAGGTAGAAATCAAGAAAAGCATCAAGTGTTGATGGTAAACAAAACCACTAGTTTCAAGTAAAGGGACAAAGGGAAGAAAGGGGAACTTCAAGAAGAACGGCAAGCAAGTTGCTGCTCAAGTGAAAAACCCAAGTCTGGACCTAAGCCTGAAACTGAGTGCTTCTACTGCAAAGGGACTGGTCACTGGAGGCGGAACTACCCCAAGTAATTGGCGGATAAGAAGGATGGCAAAGTGAACATAGGTATATTTGATATACATGTTATTGATGTGTACTTTACTAATGTTTATATCAACCCCTTAGTATTTGATACTAGTTCAGTTGCTAAGAATAGTAACTTGAAACGGAAGTTGCAGAATGAACAGAGACTAGTTAAGGGTGAAGTGACGATGTGTATTGGAAATGGTTCCAAGATTTATATGATCATCATCGCACACTCCCTATACTTTTGGGATTAGTGTTGAACCTAAATAAGTGTTATTTGGTGTTTGCGTTGAGCATGAATATGATTTGATCATGTTTATTGCAATACGGTTATTCATTTAAGTAAGAGAATAAATTGTTGTTCTGTTTACATGAATAAAACCTTATATGGTTACACACCCAATGAAAATGGTTCGTTGGATCTCGATCATAGTGATACACATATTCATAATATTGAAACCAAAAGATGCAAAGTTGATAATGATAGTGCAACTTATTTGTGGCACTGCCGTTTAGGTCATATTGGTGTAAAGCGCATGAAGAAACTCCATGCTGATGGGATTTTGGAATCACTTGATGCTTGCGAACCATGCCTCATGGGCAAGATGACTAAGACTCCGTTCTCCGGAACAATGGAGCGAGCAACAGATTTGTTGGAAATCATACATACTGATGTATGTGGTCCGTTGAATATTGAGGCTCGCGGCAGGTATCATTATTTTCTGATCTTCACAGATGATTTGAGCAGATATGAGTATATCTACTTGATGAAACACAAGTCTGAAACATTTGAAAAGTTCAAAGAATTTCAGAGTGAAGTGGAGAATCATCGTAACAAAAATAAAAGTTTCTACGATATGATCGCAGAAGTAAAATATTTGAGTTATGAGTTTGGCCTTCAGTTAAAAACAATGTGAAATAGTTTCACTACTCACGCCACCTGGAACACCACAGTGTAATGGTGTGTCCTAACGTCATAACCGTACTTTAGATATGGTGCGATCTATGATGTCTCTTACTGATCTGCCACTATCGTTTTGGGGTTATGCATTCGAGACAACTACATTCACGTTAAATAGGGCACCATCTAAATCCTTTGAGACGACACCGTATGAACTATGGTTTGGCAAGAAACCTAAGCTATCGTTTCTTAAAGTTTGAGGTTGCAATGCTTATGTGAAAAAGTTTCAACCTGATAAGCTCAAACCCAAATCGGAGAAGTGCGTCTTTATAGGATACCCAAAATAAAAATGTTGGGTACACCTTCTATCACAGATCCGAAGGCAAGTTGTTCGTTGCTTTGAATGGATCCTTTCTAGAGGAGTTTCTCTCGAAAGAAGTGAGTGGGAGGAAAGTAGAACTTGATGAGGTAACTGTACCTGCTCCCTTATTGGAAAGTAGTTCATCACAGAAATCTGGTCCTATGACTACTACACCAATTAGTGAGGAAGCTAATGATGATGATCATGTAACTTCAGATCAAGTTACTACCGAACCTCGTAGGTAAACCAGAGTGAGATCCACACGAGAGTGGTACGGTAATCCTGTTCTGGAGGTCATGTTACTTGACCATAACGAGCCTACGAACTATGAGGAAGCGATGATGAGGCCAGATTCCGTGAAATGGCTTGAGGCCATGAAATCTGATATGAGATCCATGTATGAGAACAAAGTATGGACTTTGATTGACTTGCCCAAAGATCGGCGAGCCATTGAGATTAAATGGATCTTCAAGAGGAAGACGGACGTTGATAGTAGTGTTACTATCTACAAAGCTAGAATTGTCGCAAAAGTTTTTCGACAAGTTCAAGGTGTTGACTACGATGAGAGTTTCTCACTCGTATCTATGCTTAAATCTGTCCGAATCATGTTACCAATTGCCACATTTTATGAAATCTGGCAAATGGATAAACAAAACTGCATTCCTTAATGGATTTATTAAAGAAGAGTTGTATATGATGCAACCATAAGGTTTTGTCAATCCTAAAGGTGCTAACAAAATAAGCAAGCTCCAGCGATCCATCTATGGACTAGTGCAAGCATCTCGGAGTTGGAATATACGCTTTGATAAGTTGATCAAAGCATATAGTTTTATACAGACTTGCGGTGAAGCCTGTATTTACAAGAAAGTGATTGGGAGCACTACATCATTTCTGATAAGTATATGTGAATGACATATTGTTGATCAGAGATAATGTAGAATTATTCTGCAAAGCATAAAGGAGTGTTTGAAAGGAGTTTTTCAAAGAAAGACCTCGGTGAAGCTGCTTACATATTGAGCATCAAGATCTATAGAGATAGATCAAGACGCTTGATAAGTTTTTCAATGAGTACATATCTTGACAAGATTTTGAAGTAGTTCAAAATGGAACAGTCAAAGAAAGAGTTCTTGCCTGTGTTACAAGGTGTGAAACGGAGTAAGACTCAAAGCCCTACCACGACAGAAGATAGAAAGAGAATGAAAGTCATTCTCTACGCCTTGGCCATAGGTTCTATAAAATATGCCATGTTGTGTACCAGATCTATTGTATACCCTACACTGTTTTTGCCAAGGGGTACAATAGTGATCTAGGAGTAGATCACTGGACAGCGGTCAAAATTATCCTTAGTGGAATAAGGATATGTTTCTCGATTAAGGAGGTGACAAAAAGGTTCATCGTAAAGGGTTACGTCGATGAAAATTTTGACACTGATCCAGATGACTCTAAATCTCAATTTGGATACATATTGAAAGTGGGAGCAATTAGCTAGAGTAGCTCCGTGCAGAGCATTGTTGATATAGAAATTTGCAAAAATACTTATAGATCTGAATGTGGCAGACCCATTGACTAAACTTCTCACACAAGCAAAACATGATCACACCTTAGTACTCTTTGGGTGTTAATCACATAGCGATGTGAACTAGATTATTGACTCTAGTAAACCCTTTGGGTGTTGGTCACATGTCGATGTGAACTATGGGTGTTAATCACATGGTGATGTGAACTATTGATGTTAAATCACATGGCGATGTGAACTAGATTATTGACTCTAGTGCAAGTAGGAGACTGAACGAAATATGCCCTAGAGGCAATAATAAAGCTATTATTTATTTCCTTATATCATGACAAATGTTTATTATTCATGCTAGAATTGTATTAACCGGAAACATAATACATGTGTGAATACATAGACAAACAGAGTGTCACTAGTATGCCTCTACTTGACTAGCTCGTTGATCAAAGATGGTTATGTTTCCTAACCATACACATGAGTTGTCATTTGATTAACGGGATCGCATCATTAGGAGAATGATGTGATTGACTTGACCCATTCCATTAGCTTAGCACTTGATCGTTTAGTTTGTTGCTATTGCTTTCTTCATAACTTATACATGTTCCTATGACTATGAGATTATGCAACTCCCCTTTACCGGAGGAACACTTTGTATGCTACCAAACGTCACAACGTAACTGGGTGATTATAAAGGTGCTCTACAGGTGTCTCTGAAGGTACTTGTTGGGTTGGCGTATTTCGAGATTAGGATTTGTCACTCCGATTGTCGGAGAGGTATATCTGGGCCCTCTCCGTAATGCACATCACCTAAAGCCTTGCAAGCATTGCAACTAATGAGTTAGTTGCGAGATGATGTATTACGGAATGAGTAAAGAGACTTGCTGGTAATGAGATTGAACTAGGTATTGAGATACCGACGATCAAATCTTGGGCAAGTAACATACCGATGACAAAGGGAACAACGTATGTTGTTATGCGGTCTGACCGATAAAGATCTTCGTAGAATATGTGGGAGCCAATATGAGCATCCAGGTTCCGCTATTGGTTATTGACCGGAGACGTGTCTCGGTCATGTCTACATTGTTCTCGAACCCGTAGGGTCCGCACGCTTAAGGTTTCGATGACAGTTATATTATGAGTTTATGAGTTTTGATGTACCGAAGGAGTTCGGAGTCCCGGATGAGATCGGGGACATGACGAGGAGTCTCGAAATGGTTGAGACGTAAAGATCGATATATTGGACGACTATATTCGGACATCGGAAAGGTTCCGAGTGATTCGAGTATTTTTCTGAGTACCGGAGAGTTACGGGAATTCGCCGGGGAGTATATGGGCCTTATTGGGCTTTAGGGGAAAGAGAGAGGAGAGGTTGGGCGCCCCCCAAGGCCTAGTCCGAATTGGACTAGGGGGAGGGGTTGCGCCCCCTCCTTCCTTCTCTTCTCTCTTCCCTTGCCTTGACTCCTACTCCTACTACTTGGAAAGGGGGGAATCCTACTCCCGGTGGGAGTAGGACTCCTCCAGGGGGCGCCATAGGGGCCGGCCCTATCCCCCCTCCTCCACTCCTTTATATACGTGGCCAGGGGGCACCCCATAGACACAACAATTGATCCTTGAGATCTATTAGCCGTGTGCGGTGCCCTCCTCCACCATAATCCTCGATAATATTGTAGCGGTGCTTAGGCGAAGCCCTGCGATGGTAGAACATCAAGATCGTCACCACGCCGTCGTGCTGACGGAACTCTTCCCCGACATTCTGTTGGATCGGAGTCCGGGGATCATCATCGAGCTGAACGTGTGCTAGAACTCGGAGGTGCCGTAGTTTCGGTGCTTGATCGGTCGGGCCGTGAAGACGTACGAATACATCAACCGCGTTGTCATAACGCTTCCTCTTTCGGTCTACGAGGGTACGTGGACAACACTCTCCCCTCTTGTTTCTATGCATCACCATGATCTTGCGTGTGCGTAGGAAAATTTTGAAATTACTACGTTCCCCAACAGTACCGGGGCAAGGGGCGGTTGTACCGCTGTAGTACAGAAAACACAGTAACGGTTGGATTTTTAGGGTTGCTATATAAGGGTGGTTCTTCCACCTGCCACATTCACCTCTTACCTCTCTCACTCCACCATTAATGCCACTCAAGCTCTCTAGCCCGATCTCTCTCTCTCTCTAGCCACTCAAACTTGTTGATTTGCTAGGGATTGAAGCAGGAGACCTAGATCTATACTCCCACCAAAGAAAATTTGATTCCCCCATACTTTCTTGTGTGGATTTTGTTACTCTTGGGTGTTTGAGCACCCTAGACGGTTGAGGTCACCTCGGAGCCACATTCCATTGTGGTGAAGCTCCATGGTTTCGTTGGGAGCCTCCAATTCAGTTGTGGAGAGAGCCCCAACCTTGTTTGTAAAGTCTGGTTGTCGCCTCCAAGGGCATCAATAGTGGAATCACGGCATCTCGCATTGTTTGAGGATGTGAGGAGAATACGGTGGCCCTTGTGGCTTTTTGGGGAGTATTGTGCCTCCACACCGCTCCAATGGAGACGTACTTCCCCTCAAAAGGAAGGAACTTCGATAACACATCCTCGTCTTCACCGGCTCCACTCTTGGTTATCTCGTGCCTTTGCTTGTGCAAGCTTATTTGTGTTATATCCATTGCTTGCTTGTGTGCTTGTTGTTGTTGCATCATATAGGTTGCTCACCTAGTTGCACATCTAGACAACCTACTTTGATGCAAAGTTTAAATTGGTAAAGAAAAACTAAAAAAATGTTAGTTGCCTATTCACCCCCTCTAGTCAACTATATTGATCATTTCAGTTGGTATCAGAGCCCCGTCTCTTTATTAAGGACTTTGTCGTCCGAAGAGTATGGTTGACACCGTAGACGGTGCGGAGGAACACTCCGGTGTGAATCCAATATCGTCTACGGCCGATGGGGGAACCGCGGTCTCTCATGAGGAATTCAATGTGGCTTTGGACACATTGAAAACCTCCATGACGACCGAGGTGGAAAGCATGTTTAACAAATTCATAGAAGGGCTTAAATTATCCACTGCGCCAATGAAAGTGGGTGATCCCACTAACAAGGTGACGGATGCTAACTCCGACAAGGGGGAAGCTACTAGTGAAAAGGCTCCTTCTTCTAGTGGTAAAATTGGCAACGACATCTTTGCCCATGTGGAACCTCCGCTTACTTATGGTGGACCGATTCCCTCCACTCATTTGAATCATGCCGGTCCTCCCCCTAAGATTGTGAAAAATGAGGACTTTGATTCTTGGGTTTATCGCTTTAAGCATCATTTAAATCATGTGAATATTAATCTTTGGAGAATCATTGTGTAACGCCCCATATGTAACCTTCCCGAATTGTACTCGAACTCATGCCGTTTCCGGCATTAAGTTATATTTAATTCTTGGGTTCGGGTCTTTGTCTCCGTGTGTTGTTTTTGTTTTCGTGCATCTCATATCATGTCGTCACGTGCATTGCATTTGCATACATGTTCATCTCATGCATTCGAGCATTTTCCCCGTTGTCCGTTTTGCATTCCGGGTCATTTGGACCTCGTTTGATACTCCAACGGTTAACCGAGGGACCGAAAAGGCCTCGTGTGTGTGCAGCTCAACACCCCTCCATTTTGGCCCAAAACCCACCAAACTCAGCTCCATCGTCTCGGTCGTTCGATCATGATCGTGTGGGCGAAAACCGCACCTCATTTGGACTCCCCTAGCTCCACTTATGCCTATATATACCCCCTCCATTCGGATCTCCTCTTCCCCCGTCCAAAACCCTAAAAAAAAGTTTCAGATCCACCGACGGACGTGTCCGCCCCCGGCCGGACAACGTCCGCCGCCGCCCGCCTCAGCCACCCGGGTCGCGCCACGTGGCGCCGGACCACATCGCCGGCCCGCGGGCCCACGCGGGGCCCTCCCCGGCCCGCGAGACACCGCCGCCCCCTCGCCCGGGTCGGAGCCCTTCTTCCCCGAGCCCGGCCGTGCGCCGCCGCCGCCGTGGGTGCTCGCCGCCGACCTCGCCCACCGGAGCCACCACATCGCCGCCTCGTCGCCGGGTCGCCGCCGACCGTCCCCGGCCGCGCCGCCCTCCTCGCCGCCAAGACCGGCCGGCCCCGGCCCTCTCCTTCCATCTCCGGCCGTCGCGCGCCATTTCCGGCGAGCCCGAGCTCGGGCTGCTACAGTGCCCGCCGAGCCCTAGATCTGGGATATTTTTGAGACGGTTGACTTTTCCCTCTCCCTCTTAATCTTTCATGCCATCTTTGACCAGTGATATCTCCGCATCCGTAGCTCCGATTTGGGCATATGATATGTCAAAATCTTCGTCTTGACGAGTACATCATTTCATTCCATTGCATCATTTGCATTTGAGGTAATCTTGGTGCCCAAAATGCTATTGGAAGGAGGCATCATGAGTTAAATTGCAGATCCGTTAGTTCAACATGCACTTTTGTCATTTTTGCCATGTTTAATCCGTGCATGATATGCCTGTGCCCCTTTGGGATGAATTGTTAAGCATGTTGTCTTCTTTCCAGAGGTGCCTCCCATGAATTTTTAGGATGAGTGTGTTGTCTTGTGCAAGCTTGCGAAGAGGGCTACCTGAGTTTACTGATTTCAGGGACTTAGTGAAAATCACTAAGTCTGGGATGTTTTAGTTCACGATGCTATATGTCCGGCTTGTTTCCTAGTGATCCGTGCCTCTTTTGAGGATGATCAGTAAGAGTGATTTGTTATGCTTGTTGTGCTTAATCCATCCATGTCTTTACTTGTTATGTTGGAGCACCCTAGGTTGACTCAATCGAGCTCAACTTTTGGATAGTTGTTGTTTTGGGCAGATCGTGAACTCTTGCGATTTTGCCGGAGTGATTGCTAGTGATCCATGCATGCTATGCCATTGTTCTTGCCATGTCTAACTAGAATTTTGTGCCTTCTTAATGGATATATGCTTGCCTTGCCATGACTTGCACCGTAGTGAGTGCATCGAGCTCGTTTACATGCCTCCGTGAGTTATTATTTCAGCATGTCCCAGTTTTCACTAAGTCTGAAAACTGATTGTGTTTCATCGATGTTCGTGTGCTTGGTAGAGTGTTTTGTGAACCCTTTTGGCCCAGGTCATTTTGGGTGTTTTTTTAAGCTTGTTGCGTAGCTCCATGCCATGCTCTTACTTGCCATGTTAAGGTTTTGCTTCATGTTGTTTTGCTGCTCCGAAGAGAGCATCGTGGTCTGAAATTCCAGACTAGCGTTAATTTCGCTGTCTGAAATCTGTTTTGCTTATTCAGTTTTGCCATGCTTGTTTGAAGCCCTTAATGGATGAATTTGCCTATGCCTCAGTCCTAGTGATTTGTTAAGCTTCTTGAGTACATCACTGCCATGCAACTTGTTTTCATATTTGGTGGCTGTAGCATGTTCATTTTGTTGCATTTAGGAGCCTACTTGCTATAAATCGCAGATCGATTCGTTTAGTAAATCGCTTGCCATTTCCAAACCGTGGCTCCGATTGCCATGATCTTTATATCGTTTTCAGGGGATTTCTTCCCCTCTATCCAGTGGCACACTTGGATTTCCAAGTTGAGGCCAGGTTCATGCATTTCCTGTTACATCTTGCATTTTGCATCCCGCATCGCACCCCGCATAGCATATCATCTTTGCATCTTATTGGTTGCCCTTGCACGTGGTTGATTGTATCCTTGTTGCTTGTTTGTGTTGTTGGGTAGAGCCGGGAGACGAGTTCGCTAACGAGGAGCCCGTTGAGTTTGCTTTTGAGGATCCAGTCAATTCTGACAACTGTGCAGGCAAGATGATCACACCCTTGAAATCACTACTATCTTTGCTATGCTAGTTTGCTCGCTCTTTTGCTTTGCCAATGCTACGATGCCTACCACTTGCTTGTCAGCCTCCCAATTTCCATGATTGAGCCTCTAACCCACCTTTGTCCTAGCAAACCATTGATTGGCTATGTTACCGCTTTGCTCAAGCCCCTTCTTATAGCGTTGCTAGTTGCAGGTGAAGATTGGAGCCGTTCCTTGTTGGAACACTTATTTACTTGTTGGGATATCATTATATTGCTATGTTATCTTTATTCATCTATATACTTGGTAAAGGGTGGAAGGCTCGGCTTCTCGCCTAGTGTTTTGTTCCACTCTTGCCGCCCTAGTTTCTGTCATATCGGTGTTATGTTCCCGGATTGTTGCGTCCCTTACGCGGTTGGGCTATAATGGGAACCCCTTGATAGTTCGCCTTGATTAAAGCTTGTCCAGCAATGCCCAACATTGGTTTTACCATTTGCCACCTACCCCCTTTTTCCCTTGGGTTTCCGGAGCCCGAGGGTCATCTTTATTTTAGCCCCCCACGGGCCAGTGCTCCTCTGAGTGTTGGTCCGAACTAGAGTCCTGTGCAGCGCCCCCTCGGGGAAACCCGAGGTTTGGTTTTAGTTGTATGGAGCGCTCATCTGAGTGTGCCCTGAGAAAGAGATATGTGCAGCTCCTATCGAGATTTGTCGGCACATTCGGGCGGTGTTGCTGGTCTTGTTTTAACCTGTCGAATCATCTTGTTGTACCGGGATACCGAGTCTGATCGGTGGGTCCTGGGTGGAGGTCTATTCCTTCGTTGACCGTGAGAGCTTGTTATGGGCTAAGTTGGGACCCCCCTGCAGGGATTGATCTTTCGAAAGCCGTGCCCGCGGTTATGGGCAGATGGGAATTTGTTAATGTCCGGTTGTAGATAACTTGAACTTAAATAATTAAAATGAATCAACTGCATGTGTTGCCGTGATGGCCTCTTCTCGGCGGAGACCGGGAAGTGGACACGGTGTTGGAGTTATGTTTGCGTAGGCTGCTCTATTTAGTTTCCGCTCGTGCTTTGCCTTCTCTTCTCGCTCTCTTTGCGAATAAGTTAGCCACCGTATATGCTAGTCGCTTGCTGCAGCTCCACTTACATTACCCCTTTTCCTACCTATTAAGCTTAAATAGTCTTGATCGCGAGGGTGCGAGATTGCTGAGTCCTTTGTGGCTCACAGATTACTATTACACCAGATGCAGGGACCGATGACCCTTCTCCGGATGGCGCGCTCGAGCTGAAGTGGGAGTACGACGAGGACTCTCAGCGATACTATGTGTCTTTTCCTGATGATCAGTAGTGGTGCCTATTCGGGGTTCGATTCAGGGATTAGTCGCTTGTTGGGGGTCTTTTCTATTTTGGCGCCGTAGTCGGGCCATGAGTGATTGTATGATGGATGTTATTTATGTACTTTGATGTGACGTGGCGAGTGTAAGCCAACTATATTATTATTATTCCCCTTTATATTATATTGTACTTGGGTTGTGTAATGATTCCCGACTTGCGACATTGCTTTCAATGCGCCTATGTCTCTAAGTCGTGCCTAGACACGTGGGAGACATAGCCGCATCGAGGGCGTTACAAGTTGGTAATCAGAGCCTTCCCCGACCTTAGGAGCCCCATTGCTTGATCGTTTTTAGCAGCCGAGTTGTGTCTAGAAAAATGTTTTGAGTCCTTAGGAATTATATATCAGAGAGCTTAGGAATTCTTTTTACTTCCCAGTCTCCTCATCGCTCTGGTAAGGCATCCTGACGTAGAGTTTTGACTCTTCTCTTCTCAAATTTCACTAAAAAAAATTTAGGATCACGCGAGTATCTTAGTTTTGTTCCGATGGCTTATGATGAGAATACTGTCTTGGTGCCTCCTGTCAGGGGTTTAGTGGAAGTGTCCCGGGGAGTTGAGCTCTGAGGTGTTGTCATCATAATTCTATTGTTGCAATTCTAGTATACTTGAGATATGTGCGCGACATCGAAAATCTCCTTTATGCAGTTCGTTGGTGAGATAACCTCGACGCCACCCAGTACTGGAGCGGGAGTTCGGGAGTATCGCCATAACTTGTATAACGGATGCTTTTCGAAGGTTGAGATAGTTGGTTTCCGAAGGTTTCTTGGTTATGTGTTGAAGGATGGATGCAGCTGGATGTAGGATTTGCTAGCTTGGGTGAGATATCATGCTTCCCCTGTATCCCCAACACCTGATTGCATAACCGGAAAGTTTTGGGAATTTCATAGGTGGGAATTCAAGTAGCCTTAGGATTTCTTTCAACAGATGTGTGATATGAAATTGGGGTTCGACGTCTAGTGGTTCACCTATTCACGGTCGATTTTACAGTGGTCTCGTTGTGTCTTAAAGAGTCCTTGGCTATGCTGACTCGGGGACGCTTCGTATGTCATGTGCACTGCCTTGTACATGATGGTGCTGTACGGTCGAGCCCGTGTAGGTCCTACCACAAACACTTCGGACGAAATTTCTATCATGTGTTTGTTCCGGCTTATTCCGCAAGCCAACCCTTGGTTTTATTTTGATTTGTGGTATTCGTTCTTCTTCGACGTCATATGTTGATTCCATCCCTCGTTGATGTACCTCTTCTATCAGATTCTTCGTGGCTTCGCAATTTAGGAATATGTGACCACTTCAAGAGAAGTGCATTCGTTCATTTTGTTCGGATGTGAAGACTTTATGTTGCAATTTTCATTCCGTTGGTTTCACCTTCAATATTTCTCTATTTGTGTGCTAATGGTGGTCAACCTCTTCAGGATGGCTCCCGCTAAGAGCACCAGTCAGAACCAGAATCAAGATCCTCCGCCACCTCCGCCTCCTCCGGAGGCATGGCAAGCTGTGATGGCTGCTACTAATGCAAATACTCAGCTGACCATGCAAATCATCCAAGAGCGGAGTCAAAGCAGTCAAGCGAATCAAGGCAACAACCAGAACCAATTTGCAACTCTGAATCAGTTCCTCGCAAATGGTCCAAAGACGTTCAGCAACTGCGTTGAGGCTACCGATGCTGATGATTGGTTAGTCGATCTGGGCAAGCATTTTGAATGTAGCAACGTCAGACCTGAAGATTTCGTCAAGTTCACGTCTTTCCAGCTCAAGGATCAGGCCGCAGAGTGGTTTCAGCAGTACCGGGATTCCAGAGGTGGACGTTTGATCACTTGGGATGATTTCCGTCGTGATTTCCGAGCTCATCACATTCCTCAAAGTGTGACTGAAAGCAAACGTGAAGAATTCCGCAATCTGAAGCAAGGCTCTTTGTCCGTCTATGACTACAACAACTTGTTCCAGAAGCTCGCCCGTTTTGCCAAGCAGGATGTTCCTGATGAGAAGAGCATGATCTATCAGTTCAGGGGTGGTCTTCGTGAAGAAATTCAGCTCGCTCTTGTCCTCTTCGAGCCGCTGAGATAAGATGAGTTCTACAACATGGCACTGAAGCAAGAGGCTGCTCAGCTAAGGTGTGATGCTTCCAGGAAGCGAGTTAGAGACACTACATCTTCGTCCTCTACTCAAGTGGCCAAGCAGCAGAAGTATTGGCTTCCTCCTCCTCCGTTCCGTCAGCCGTATCAGCAGAAGAGCAAAGGTGGCAGTGGTTCATCCCACCCACCCAACCCAGGCTTTCAGAACAAGACTTCGTCTCAAGCTTCAAGATCGAGTGCTCCGTACCACCGTCCGCTCTCAGAGGTTACGTGCAACAAGTGCCAACAGAAGGGTCACTATGCCAACAAGTGTTTCAACCAGAGGCGTCTTCCTCCTCCTCCTGTCAGATCGGCAAGTACAGCTGTGGTCAAGCATAATCCCAAGCACGCCAAGGTCAATATGGTGAATGCAGCTCAAGCAGAGGATTCGTCAGATGTGATCATGGGTAACCTTCATGTTAATGATATTCCTGCAAAAGTTCTTTTTGACACAGGTGCATCGCATTGTTTCATTTCCAAACCTTTTGCATCAAAGTATGAGTGTGATTATCAGTATCTGCAAAGTGCCTTGCAAATTGTGTCACCGGGCAAGCAGATGACAGCTAACACCTGCGTTCCAGAGGTTACTATCACTTTGGGCGACTACAAGTTCCTTTCTTCCCCAATTGTTCTTGGCGATTCCGATATTGATCTTATTCTTGGGATGGACTGGCTCTCTAAACACAAGGCTCACCTCGATTGTGCAGCCAGGCAGATTCAACTGACTCATTCGTGTGAAGATGTCATTGTCTTTGCTGCTTGGGATAATACCATCCGGTTGTTCTCTCTCAATGAAAAGGGTGAATTGGATGCTATTTCGCAGATTCCGGTTGTTTGTGAGTATCAAGATGTCTTCCCTGAAGAACTCCCAGGCATGCCTCCAAACCGGCCGGTTGAATTTGTTATTGAACTTGAGCCCGGTACGGAACCCGTGTGCAAACGGCCTTACAAGCTCGGCCTCGAAGAGTTGAAGGAGTTGAAGAAAAACTCGATGTGCAAGAAAGGATGGGTCTCATTCGGCCTAGTACTTCTCCGTGGGGTTGTGGTGTTCTTTTTGTGAAGAAGAAGGATGGAACGGACCGACTTTGTGTTGATTACCGTCCATTGAACAAGAAGACCATCAAGAACAAATATCCACTTCCCAACATTAATGAGCTGTTCGAACAACTCAAGGGTGCCCAAGTATTCTCCAAGCTTGATCTCCGTATGGGTTATCATCAAATTCGCATTCGTGAACAAGATATTCCAAAGACGGCGTTCAGAACAAGCTATGGGTCATATGAATACACTGTTATGTCTTTTGGCCTCGCCAATGCTCCTCCGACGTTCTCTCGCATGATGAACTTCATCTTCAACCGCTACACCAACGACTTTGTTTTGGTCTATCTCGACGACATCCTGGTTTTCTCGAAGAACAAGGAAGATCATGCCAAACACTTGCGTTTGGTTCTCGACAAGCTAAGGGAACATCAATTCTATGCCAAGTTCTCCAAGTGTGAGTTTTGGCTCAATGAGGTTCTTTATCTTGGGCATATTATCTCTGCCAAGGGCATTTCCGTGGATCCTGAGAAGGTGTCTGCAATTGTTAATTGGGAACCTCCTCAGAATGTGAAGCAACTCCGCAGCTTCCTCGGTCTTGCAAGTTATTGCCGAAGATTCGTTGAAAACTTTTCCAAGATCGCGAAGCCTCTCTCAAATCTTCTTCAGAAGCACGTCAAGTACATTTGGTCTCCGGAGTGTGATATCGCTTTCAACGCTTTGAAAGAGAAATTGATCACTGCTCCAATTCTAACTCCGCCTGATGAAACCAAGCCGTACGAAGTTTTTTGTGATGCCTCTCTCCAAGGTCTAGGTGCTGTACTAATGCAAGAGAAGAAAGTTGTTGCTTATACCTCTCGCCAGTTGAAGCCTAATGAGAAGAACTACCCCACTCATGATCTCGAGTTGGCGGCAGTTGTGCACGCATTGTTGACTTGGAGACATCTTCTCTTGGGAAGGAAAGTGGACATTTTCACTGATCACAAGAGTCTCAAGTACATCTTCACTCAGCCTAATCTCAACCTCAGGCAGACTCGATGGGTCGAAATGATTCAAGAGTACAATCCGAGTATCGAGTATACTCCAGGCAAGGTTAATGTGATTGCTGACGCTTTGAGCAGAAAAGCATATTGCAACAGTCTGATTCTCAAGCCTTATCAACCCGAGCTTTGTGAAGCCTTCCGCAAATTTAATCTGCAAATTGTTCCTCAAGGTTTCCTCGCCAACCTTCAAGTTTCTCCTACCTTGGAAGACCAGATTCGCCAAGCCCAGCTTCTCATGCTATGGTGAAAAAGGTGAAGATTGGTATTGCAAAGAGTCAGTCCAAGTACAAGTGCTACCGACTTGATGACAAGGACACTCTCTTCTTCGAGGATCGAATTGTTGTGCCCAAAGGTGAACTTCGTAAAGTGATCATGAATGAGGCTCACAACTCTCTCCTCTCCATCCACCCTGGGAGCACGAAGATGTATCAAGATCTGAAGCAAACTTATTGGTGGACTCGAATGAAGCGCGAGATCGCTCAATTCGTGAATGAATGTGATGTCTGCAGAAGAGTGAAAGCAGAACACCAAAGGCCAGCAGGTCTCCTCCAACCTCTCGCCATTCCAGAATGGAAGTTTGACCACATTGAAATGGACTTCGTGACTGGGTTTCCAAAGTCCAAGCGTGGCAATGATGCTATATTCGTTGTCATCGACAAGCTCACAAAAGTGGCTCATTTCCTGCCTATCAAAGAGTCAATCACTGCAGCTCAATTGGCGGAGCTCTACACCTCTCGAATTGTCTCTCTGCACGGTATTCCTCAAGTGATATCTTCAGACCGTGGCAGCATCTTTACCTCCAAGTTTTGGGATTCTTTTCAGAAGGCCATGGGCACCAACATTCGCTTCAGCACTGCTTTCCATCCTCAAACAAGCGGTCAAGTCGAGCGTGTCAACCAGATTCTTGAAGATATGCTCGGGGCTTGTGTTATCTCCTTCGGCATGAAGTGGGAGGATTGTCTTCCTTATGCTGAATTCTCGTACAACAACAGTTTCCAAGCAAGTTCCGGCAAGGCCCCGTTTGAAATTCTGTATGGCAGGAAGTGCCGTACACCTCTCAACTGGTCTGAAACCGGTGAACGTCAGCTGCTGGGTAATGACCTGATCACAGAGGCAGAAGAAATGTGCAAGGTCATTCGTGATAACCTCAAAGCAGCCCAATCTCGTCAGAAGAGTTACTATGACAGCAAGCACCATGATTTGGCCTTCGAGATCGGAGATCATGTCTACCTCCGCGTCTCTCCTATGAAAGGGACTCGTCGCTTCGGTATCAAAGGGAAGCTTGCCCCAAGATACGTCGGGCCTTTCAGGATTGTCAGCAAGAGAGGCGACCTCGCCTATCAACTCGAGCTTCCTGCAACCTTTGCCAATGTTCATGATGTGTTCCACGTCTCGCAACTCAGAAAGTGCTTCAAGACGCCTGAGCGCACCGTCAACTTCGAGGACATTGAGCTCCAAGAAGATCTCTCCTACCGTGAGCACCCAGTTGCAATCCTGGAAGAGACTGAACGCAAAACTCGCAATAAGTCAATCAAGTTTCTCAAAGTCAAGTGGTCACACCATTCCGACCGTGAAGCTACCTGGGAACGCGAGGATCACCTCCGTTCTGAGTGCCCGGAGTTCCTTCAGTCCTAGATCTCGGGACGAGATCTTTTCGTAGTGGTGGAGTGTTGTAACGCCCCATATGTAACCTTCCCGAATTGTACTCCAACTCATGCCGTTTCCGGCATTAAGTTATATTTAATTCTCGGGTTCGGGTCTTTGTCTCCGTGTGTTGTTTTTGTTTTCGTGCATCTCATATCATGTCGTCACGTGCATTGCATTTGCATACATGTTCATCTCATGCATTCGAGCATTTTCCCCGTTGTCCGTTTTGCATTCCGGCGCTTCGTTCTCCTCCGGTGGCCATTTCTAGCTTTCTTTCGTGTGTGGGGATTAAACATTTCCGGATTGGACCGAGACTTGCCATGCGGCCTTGGTTTACTACCGGTAGACCGCCTGTCAAGTTTCGGGTCATTTGGACTTCGTTTGATACTCCAACGGTTAACCGAGGGACCGAAAAGGCCTCGTGTGTGTGCCGCCCAACACCCCTCCATTTTGGCCCAAAACCCACCAAACTCAGCTCCATCCTCTCGGTCGTTCGATCACGATCGTGTGGGCGAGAACCGCACCTCATTTGGACTCTCCTAGCTCCACTTATGCCTATATATACCCCCTCCATTCGGATCTCCTCTTCCCCCATCCAAAACCCTAAAAAAAAGTTTCAGATCCACCGACGGACGTGTCCGCCCCCGGCCGGACAACGTCCGCCGCCGCCCGCCTCAGCCACCCGGGTCGCGCCATGTGGCGCCGGACCACATCGCCGGCCCGCGGGCCCACGCGGGGCCCTCCCCGGCCCGCGAGACATCGCCGCCCCCTCGCCCGGGTCGGTGCCCTTCTTCCCCGAGCCCGGCCGTGCGCCGCCGCCGCCGTGGGTGCTCACCGCCGACCTCGCCCACCGGAGCCACCACCTCGCCGGCTCGTCGCCGGGTCGCCGCCGACCGTCCCCGGCCGCGCCGCCCTCCTCGCCGCCAAGACCGGCCGGCCCCGGCCCTCTCCTTCCATCTCCGGCCGTCGCGCGCCATTTCCGGCGAGCTCGAGCTCGGGCTGCTACAGTGCCCGCCGAGCCCTAGATCTGGGATATTTTTGAGACGGTTGACTTTTCCCTCTCCCTCTTAATCTTTCATGCCATCTTTGACTAGTTATATCTCCGCATCCGTAGCTCCGATTTGGGCATATGATATGTCAAAATCTTCGTCTCGACGAGTACATCATTTCATTCCATTGCATCATTTGCATTTGAGGTCATCTTGGTGCCCAAAATGCTGTTGGAAGGAGGCATCATGAGTTAAATTGCAGATCCGTTAGTTCAACATGCACTTTTGTCATTTTTGCCATGTTTAATCCGTGCATGATATGCCTGTGCCCCTTTGGGATGAATTGTTAAGCATGTTGTCTTCTTTCCAGAGGTGCCTCCCATGAATTTTTAGTATGAGTGTGTTGTCTTGTGCAAGCTTGCGAAGAGGGCTACCAAAATGTTTTAGTTCACGATGCTATATGTCCGGCTTGTTTCCTAGTGATCCGTGCCTCTTTTGAGGATGATCAGTAAGAGTGATTTGTTATGCTTGTTGTGCTTAATCCATCCATGTCTTTACTTGTTATGTTGGAGCACCCTAGGTAGACACAATCGAGCTCAACTTTTGGATAGTTGTTGTTTTGGGCAGATCGTGAACTCTTTTGCGATTTTGCCGGAGTGATTGCTAGTGATCCATGCATGCTATGCCATTGTTCTTGCCATGTCTAGCTAGCATTTTGTGCCTTCTTAACGGATATATTCTTGCCTTTTCATGACTTGCACCGTAGTGAGTGCATCGAGCTCGTTTACATGCCTCCGTGAGTTATTATTTCAGCATGTCCCAGTTTTCACTAAGTCTGAAAACTGATTGTGTTTCATCGATGTTCGTGTGCTCGGTAGAGTGTTTTGTGAACCCTTTTGGCCACAGGTCATTTTGGGTGTTTTGTTAAGCTTGTTGAGTAGCTCCATGCCATGCTCTTACTTGCCATTTCCAGGTTTTGCTTCATGTTGTTTTGCTGCTCCGAAGAGAGCATCGTGGTCTGAAATTCCAGACTAGCGTTAATTTCGCTAAGTCTGAAATCTGTTTTGCTTATTCAGTTTTGCCATGCTTGTTTGAAGCCCTTAATGGATGAATTTGCCTATGCCTCAGTCCTAGTGATTTGTTAAGCTTCTTGAGTACATCACTGCCATGCAACTTGTTTTCATATTTGGTGGCTGTAGCATGTTCATTTTGTTGCATTTAGGAGCCTACTTGCTATAAATCGCAGATCGATTCGTTTAGTAAATCGCTTGCCATTTCCAAACCGTGGCTCCGATTGCCATGATCTTTATATCGTTTTCAGGGGATTTCTTCCCCTCTATCTAGTGGCACACTTGGATTTCCAAGTTGAGGCCAGGTTCATGCATTTCCTGTTACATCTTGCATTTTGCATCCCGCATCGCACCCCGCATAGCATATCATCTTTGCATCTTATTGGTTGCCCTTGCACGTGGTTGATTGTATCCTTGTTGCTTGTTTGTGTTGTTGGGTAGAGCCGGGAGACGAGTTCGCTAACGAGGAGCCCGATGAGTTTGCTTTTGAGGATCCAGTCAATTCTGACAACTGTGCAGGCAAGATGATCACACCCTTGAAATCACTACTATCTTTGCTATGCTAGTTTGCTCGCTCTTTTGCTTTGCCAATGCTATGATGCCTACCACTTGCTTGTAAGCCTCCCAATTGCCATGTTTGAGCTTCTAACCCACCTTTGTCCTAGCAAACCATTGATTGGCTATGTTACCGCTTTGCTCAAGCCCCTTCTTATAGCGTTGCTAGTTGCAGGTGAAGATTGGAGCCGTTCCTTGTTGGAACACTTATTTACTTGTTGGGATATCATTATATTGCTATGTTATCTTTATTCATCTATATACTTGGTAAAGGGTGGAAGGCTCGGCCTCTCGCCTAGTGTTTTGTTCCACTCTTGCCGCCCTAGTTTCTGTCATATCGGTGTTATGTTCCCGGATTGTTGCGTCCCTTACGCGGTTGGGCTATAATGGGAACCCCTTGATAGTTCGCCTTGATTAAAGCTTGTCCAGCAATGCCCAACATTGGTTTTACCATTTGCCACCTACCCCCTTTTTCCCTTGGGTTTCCGGAGCCCGAGGGTCATCTTTATTTTAGCCCCCCACGGGCCAGTGCTCCTCTGAGTGTTGGTCCAAACTAGAGTCCTGTGCAGCGCCCCCTCGGGGAAACCCGAGATTTGGTTTTAGTTGTATGGAGCGCTCATCTGAGTGTGCCCTGAGAAAGAGATATGTGCAGCTCCTATCGGGATTTGTCGGCACATTCGGGCGGTGTTGCTGGTCTTGTTTTAACCTGTCGAATCATCTTGTTGTACCGGGATACCGAGTCTGATCGGTGGGTCCTGGGTGGAGGTCTATTCCTTCGTTGACCGTGAGAGCTTGTTATGGGCTAAGTTGGGACCCCCCTGCAGGGATTGATCTTTCGAAAGCCGTGCCCGCGGTTATGGGCAGATGGGAATTTGTTAATGTCCGGTTGTAGATAACTTGAACTTAAATAATTAAAATGAATCAACTGCGTGTGTTGCCGTGATGGCCTCTTCTCGGCGGAGACCGGGAAGTGGACACGGCGTTGGAGTTATGTTTGCGTAGGCTTCTCTATTTAGTTTTCGCTCGTGCTTTGCCTTCTCTTCTCGCTCTCTTTGCGAATAAGTTAGCCACCATATATGCTAGTCGCTTGCTGCAGCTCCACTTACATTACCACTTTTCCTACCTATTAAGCTTAAATAGTCTTGATCGCGACGGTGCGAGATTGCTGAGTCCTTTGTGGCTCACAGATTACTATTACACCAGATGCAGGGACCGATGACCCTTCTCCGGATGGCGCGCTCGAGCTGAAGTGGGAGTACGACGAGGACTCTCAGCGATACTATGTGTCTTTTCCTGATGATCAGTAGTGGTGCCTATTCGGGGTTCGATTCAAGGATTAGTCGCTTGTTGGGGGTCTTTTCTATTTTGGCGCCGTAGTCGGGCCATGAGTGATTGTATGATGGATGTTATTTATGTACTTTGATGTGACGTGGCGAGTGTAAGCCAACTATATTATTATTATTCCCCTTTATATTATATTGTACTTGGGTTGTGTAATGATTCCCAACTTGCGACATTGCTTTCAATGCGCCTATGTCTCTAAGTCGTGCCTCGACACGTGGGAGACATAGCCGCATCGAGGGCGTTACACATTGAAGAAGGTTTCTATCCGCATGACCGAAGCAACTTCACCCCTAGAGAAGCCGCGGATAATCAATTCAATGAGAATGCTCTCTTCATCATCCAAGATGCAATTCCACCCGAAGATATTTCTCATCTCCGGCCCTTCACCATGGCCAAGGATGCATGGCACCATGTTGTTTCCCTCTACAGGGGAAGCGCTAGCATTCAACACTCCAACTATGAAGTGGTGCAAGATGAAGCCGATGAGTTTGCAATGAAAGAAGATGAAGAACCTCGTGACCTTTATCGAAGATTAACCAAACTCGCGGTCTCACTCCAAGATCATGGGAGCAAGGATACGGATGACAATTGGATCAAGCGCAAATTCCTCAAGGCCATGATGCCTTATCACAAGGCAATTTCCTCCGTCATTCGTCAAAGGCCGAACTTCCACGCCTTGTCCTCAGGTGAAGTGTTGGATGAGTTTGTGGCTATGAGCATCTTGGGCAAGACCGTCGACAATGCGGTGTTACGTTCTCAAAGAGCAAAGGAGCCCAACGTTGCATTGAAGGCCAAGGTTAGTGTGGAAGAAGAGGACGAGGAGGAAGAAGAGGAGAGCAACCCAGAAGATACAAAGTATGCCTATCATGAACACATGGCTCTTGCTTCAAGGCAATTTTGGAGCAAGAAGAACACAAGGCCCAACTTCAACAAAAACAACTCAAGTGGCGTGAAGGTCAAGCAACAAGTGAGGACGTGCTATAATTGTGGCAATGTGAGTCACTTTGTTGCGTAATGTCCTTATGAGAAGAGGGAAGACAATGGTGGCAAGCTCATCCGAAAGGACAAGGCCAAGTCTTTCCCCAACAAGAGCAACTTCACCAAGAAGACTCCTCCCAAGGGGTTGGTGGCACAATAAGAGTACAATGAGGATGATGATGATGATGAAGACGGTGAGCCGGTTGCCATGGCCTCCGTTGCCATTGCGACAACTCCACGGGTGTCTCTCTTCGACTCACCCGATGAGAACATCACCGCCAAGTGCCTCATGGCTAAAGCCATCAATAAGGTAACCCCCAACATCAAAACTACCATCATTAATAATCCTTCTTTGACGGATTGCATTGATGAACATGAGGGGTCTAATGTGGAGGAAAATGAGTTTGAGTATTTTATGAGTAAGCTTAAGGGTAAATCCAAGAAGCACTTCGTTGCTCTCTTGGAACAACTTGGTGAAGCCAATGACATGATTGAGGCTCACGAAGACACCATCTCTAAGATGGAGGGGCATAGTCGTGACTATGCCAATGAGATATTGGATCTCTCTAATGCTCTTGAGGAAGAGCGTGGTCATCGCTTGACTCTTGAGGAGTCACACAACGATGACCATGCTAAACTAAAGAAAGTTCTTGATCATGCTCGTGTGTCTCGTGTTCTAAATTCCGAGAAGGCCAAGCTTGGTGTTGATCTTGCTAGACTCAAGGAGGAGTTTGATATCCTTGACAAGGCTCACAAGGCCTTGAAGAGTACTCACGCTAATCTTAAAGAATCTCATGATCAACTCCAAGTGAAGCTAACCAAGGAGAAAGCCACGTTTCCTCACATGGTTTAATTGATAATGCAAATACTACTAACCCATGTTGTGAGCATGTGCATCTTGTTGAGGATAATGAAAAGTCTAAGAAGCAACTTGAGAAATGCCTTGTGTCATGCATACAAGGTGAGAAGAACCTCAACAACCTTTTGAGCAATCAAAAGGAAGTTGTGGCCAAAGAAGGGATTGGGTTCGCACCCGTGTCTAAGAACAAGAAGAAGAATTACAGACCAAACGACCTCCTCCTCTCAAGCAAACTTTTGTGAAGGAGGGAGAGGGTTCTTCCAAGGAGAAGAAGAACAATGTGAAGGGTGGTGGTGTCTAGAAGGACAATGCCACCCCTTCCAACAAAGCCAGTGACTTTAACCTTCTTATGTGTTGTGACGTGCTAGTGATGGGCATGTTTATGCCAAATTTGTTGGTTCTCCTTATGAGTACATTGAATGGTCTATTTGGGTTCCTAAGACCCTTGTCACTAACATCAAAGGACCCATTACAAAATGGGTACCTAAAACCAAGCATTGATCTCTTGTAGGTGTTTCCTTCCGGTGGGGGGTCATGATTGCTCGATAGTGGAGCTACTAATCATATGACCGGAAGCAAGGACTTGGTGGTGGACGTGCAAAAGATTCCCATCTATGCCCACCAACGTCGAGTGGGGTGACGCCTCGTCCTGTAAGGTATTGGGACTTGGCAAGGTAGTCATTTCTCATGATCTCACGATCGAGAAGAGGTCATGCTTGTTGAGTCCCTTGCATACAATTTACTTTCCGTTTTCGTCAACTTGCACTCATGGGCTTTGCCACTTTCTTTGATGTTGATACCGTGGCCCTCTTGTGGAGCGAGACTCTTAAAGTAGCCTTTGTTGGGCATGTCGAAAACGGTCTCTATGTGATTAACTTTTTGGAGCGACTCACTAAGACCGCGACGTGCCTAATGGCTAAAGTTGACGTGGGATGGCTTTGGCATTGCCGTTTAGCCCATGTCAATATGAGATCTTTGCAAAGTCTTCTCAAGGGGGACCATATCCGTGGACTAACAAATGTTAGTTTTGCTAAAGATCGTGCTTGCAGTGCTTGTATCGAAGGAAAGCTTCATGAAAAGGCTCACCCTCCCACGACTATATCATCTACTCGAAGAGGCCTTTGGAGCTCCTTCACTTGGATCTCTTTGGGCCTCCATCCTTTGATAGTATTGGGGGTATAAAGTATCGCTTGGTGATTGTTGATGATTATTCAAGATACACTTGGGTATACTTCTTCAAGAGGATGAGCGAGACCCAACAAACCGTCATTGACTTTGCAAATGAACTCAACGCCAACACAATGCAAAGATCTTGACGATAAGAAGTGACAACGGCACCGAGTTCAAGAACTACACCTTGGATGAGTTTCTTAGTGATGAGGGGATCAACCATCAATATTACGCATCATACACCCCTCAACAAAATGGTGTAGCGGAGAGGAAGAACCGGACGTTGATGGATGCGGCAAGGACCATGATGGCGGAGTTCAAGTCTCCGTACGACTTTTGGGCCGAAGCCATCAACACCGTGTGTGATGCATCCAATCGGCTCTACCTCCGCAAGGGTTTGAACAAGACTCCATATGAGATACTCACCGGTAACAAGCCCAACCTCAAGTACTTCCGGGTGTTCGGGTGTAAGTGTTTCATTCTCAAGAAAGGTGTTCGTTTGTCCAAATTCGAGACTAGAGCTCAAGAGGGAATTTTTTTGGTTATGCTACAAACTCCTATGCTTACCGTGTCCTCAATAAGTCCACGGGACTTATTGAGGAGACATGTAACGTGGAGTTTGATGAGAATAACGGCTCCCAAGTGGAGCAAAGTGGCTCTTGTGATGTAGGTGATGAAATTACTCCTCAAGCCATAAGAAGAATGGGAGTTGGTTTTATCCTACCCATTGAGGAACCCCTTGTGGCGAAGGAGAAGGACAATGCTCCACTCATGTGGAGCCATCACCAACCCAAGGCCCACACACTTCCGAAGAACAAAGTGAAGGCCCTCAACCTCATGAACAAGATCAAGGGCAAGATCTACCTCAAGATGGTGTTGAATCACCAAGTGATGCCCAAGGTCAAGTTCTCTCATCCAAGCAAGTTCAAGGTCAAGAGCAAGCTCAAGATCAAGAACAAGCTCAAGACGACGCTCAAGATGATCAAGTGACCACTCCTCAACTCACTCCGGAGGAGGAATTAGAGCGTCGTGCCGCCAAGATCGCATCCAAGCTATCCACCAAAGATCATCTCATGACAAACTGCTTGGAAGCTTAAGAAAGGGGGTAAGCACTTGTAGACAGTTGGCAAACTATTATGAACATCACACGTTTGTCTCTTGTGTTGAACCCCAAAAGGTCTATGAGGCGCTCGAGGATCCGGATTGGCTTAATGCCATGCATGAAGAACTCAACAACTTCAAGCACAACAAGGTGTGGAGATTGATGACAAGACCAACAGGGAACCATAATGTCATTGGAATCAAGTGGATATTCAAGAACAAGCAAGATGCTCATGGAATTATCATTCGCAACAAGGTTCGTTTGGTAGCACAAGGCTACTCCCAAGTCGAGGGAATCGACTACGGTGAAACCTTTGCTCCCGTTGATCGCCTTGAATCCATTCGCATGTTGATTGCTTATGCTTCTCATCATAACTTTAAGTTACAACAAATGGATGTGAACAGTGCTGTAACGCCCCGAGACCGATGCGCCAGGTGTCTTCCGGTTATTCGCTGTTGTTGCCTTACCTTTCGCTTGTGTGTTGCATCTTGCCATGTCATCATCCGCATTGCATCTGCATATTTTTTAAAAACTTGCATCTGTCCCGGTCTCCTCGTTCTCTCCGTTGTCCGTTCTGAGCCCAGACACACTTGCACGCGCCCGCGCATGTCCGAAATAGTATTTTATAAGTGGCGGGAAAATGTTCTCGGAATGGGATGAGAGTTGGCATGCAGTGTTGTTATAGTGTTAGTAGGTCGCCTGCCAAGTTTCATCGCATTCGGAGTTCGTTTGATAGCCCAACCGTTAAACTATAGCGGCAATATAGCCGGTCTTTTCGTCGGACGTTTTGGGTCTCCGGAAGCCGCTACCGGGCCTCTCTCTCTCCTCCCTTCTCAGCCCATCTCTCTCTAGCACAGCCCACAAACCCCACCTAGTTCCCCTCCGTCCGGAGCCGTCCGATCGTGATCCGAGGGTCCGAAAAACGGACTAAAACCCCCCTCTCCTTGCCCATTCCTATAAATGGATACCCCCTCCTCCAATTTTGGAAACCCTAGTCATCACCCCTTGTTTTCCGCACCCCTCCATAGTGCCGACACCACTTGGCGCCTCCTCCTCCACCTCCAAGCCGCCACGGCCCTGCAGGCCCACCGCGAGCCCATCCGGGCCCGAAGCGTCGCTGCTCCTCCCGCAGTGCCCGAACCAGTCTGGATCGAGGCAACTGCCACCGCCCCCGTTAGCTCGCCGTATGGTCGCCGGAGACCTCGTCGCCGGCAAGCCTCGCCGGAGGACCTCCCAGGCCGGATCCCGCCGCCCTGCTCCTCTTTCTCTGGCCATCTCCTTCTCCTCCTTCCTCTAACCTCTCTCTATCTCCAGCCTTGTACAGGGACCCCCATGGCTGTCGGATCTGGGTGCCCCGCCGTCGTCCTGCCCGTTTTCGGCCTCCCCTGCCGCTGCCTCGCCCGGATCAGGCGGATCCGACGAGCTGTTCGCCACCGCCGTCCGCATCGGTTGCCTGCTCGATCCTCGCTTCAGGGACGAGCCAAGCGCTGCCCCGTTGACCTCCCTTTTCCTTCGCCTACGTGAACGTCTCCACCATGTCAGCCCAGCGTCTCCAGCGAGGCCCAACTGCGCGCCTAAGCCGGCCTGCCCGTGAGGCCGCCGCCAACCTCCCTCACTAACTGGGCTTGGCCCATGGTGAGCGCCCAGTCCGCCCAGTTTCAGCCTGCTGTGTTTTTTTCAGATCTGGGAATTTAGCTATTATCCCAGAGAGTGCAGTTTTACAGAAAAGTCCTTCATCATCATGCATTTAATATCTCACAAACCGTGCATCGGATGATAACAAACTTTATATGTAAAATGCTTAGTTTTCGTCTAGTTTCATAATATGTTTTTTTCATCCATGTTTGAAATGTTTAAAATGCTGTTTTGTGTAATTTTGCTCCTATGCCATGCTAAAATGATTTAATTCATAACTAATTAACCGTAGCTCCAAATTTCATAAACTTTATATGTAAATGGGGTAGAATTTTGCCTAGTTTAACATGGTGGCATCATCTTGCATGTTTAATAACTATAAAATATGGTTTAGGGCAGAACAGTACCATAACCAAAATATGCACATGAGGTGTTTCCGGACTTGTTGTTTTGTTGTTCCGACGTCATTTAAACTTGCCTAGTTAGATAGTTTCATCATGCTTCACCTCTTGCCATGTTAACCAACATTTAATATTGTTGAGTACTTAAACGGGAGGGAACTAAATAATTGTTGTGGTGTTTCGTCATTATGCAACAGGGTTGCATATTGAGCTCCACTTAATTTGTAGGGTTGTTTGTACATTTTGCCATGCCATGCCTCATTAAACCGGACATGCATCATACTTGCTTGCGCATTGTGCCATGCTTATGTGTTGGTTGTTTACTATGTTGTGTGCTTCTTTCCGGTGTTGCTTTCTTCGGGTTGGTTCTGATAACGTCGCGTTTGTGAGGACCCGTTCGACTACGTCCGTTTGTCTTCTTCATGGAATTGTCCTTCTTCGTTGCGGGATTTCAGGCAAGATGACCATACCCTCGAAATTACTTCTATCTTTGCTCGCTAGTTGCTCGCTCTTTTGCTATGCCTATGCTGCGATACCTACCACTTGCTTATCATGCCTCCCATATTGTTGAACCAAGCCTCTAACCTACCTTGTCCTAGAAAACTGTTGTTTGGCTATGTTACCACTTTGCTCAGCCCCTCTTATAGCGTTGTTAGTTGCAGGTGAAGATTGCAGTTTGTTCCTTGTTGGAACATGGCTATGTTGTTCCTTGTTGGAACATGTATATATGTTGGGATATCACATTATATTTTATTAATTAATGCATCTATATACTTGGTAAAGGGTGGAAGGCTCGGCCTTATGCCTGGTGTTTTGTTCCACTCTTGCTACCCTAGTTTCCGTCATATCGGTGTTATGTTCCCGGATTTTGCGTTCCTTACGCGGTTGGGTTATAATGGGAACCCCTTGACAGTTTGCCTTGAATAAAACTCCTCCAGCAAGGCTCAACATTGGTTTTACCATTTGCCACCTAGCCTTTTCTTTCCTTGGGTCGGCCGGCTCAAGGGTCATCTTATTTTAACCCCCCGGGCCAGTGCTTCTCTAAGTGTTGGTCCAAACTGAGCGATGTCCAAGGCTACCAGGGGCAACTCTGGGCTGGCTTACCCGACGTCTGGCTCATCCGGTGTGCCCTGAGAACGAGATATGTGTAGCTCCTATCAGGATTTGTCGGCACATCTGGGTGGCTTTGCTGGTCTTGTTTTACCATTGTCGAAATGTCTTATAACCGGGATTCCGAGCCTGATCGGGTCTTCCCGCTAGAAGGAATATCCTTCGTTGACCGTGAGAGCTTGTGATGGGCTAAGTTGGGACACCCCTGCAGGGTTTTGAACTTTTGAAAGCCGTGCCCACGGTTATGGGCAGATGGGAATTTGTTAATGTCCGGTTGTAGAAAACCTGAAACTTATCTTAATTAAAATACATCAACCGCGTGTGTAACCGTGATGGTCTCTTCTCGGTGGAGTCTGGGAAGTGAACACGGTGTTGGAGTTATGCTTGACGTAGGTTGTTCTAGGATCACTTCTTGATCATAGTTGTTCGACCGTGCTTTTGCCTTCTCTTCTCTCTCTCTTTTGCGAATAGGTTAGCCACCATATATGCTAGTCGCTTGCTGCAGCTTCACATCATACCTTTACCTTACCCATGAGCTTAAATAGTCTTGATCGTGAGGGTGTGAGATTGCTGAGTCCCCGTGACTCACATATACTTCCAAAACCAGTTTGCAGGTGCCGATGATACCGTGCAGATGACGCAACCAAGCTCAAGGAGGAGCTCGATGGAGATCATGACCTTTGTGTTGTTTCGTTCTAGTTGATCAGTAGTGGAGCCCAGTTGGGGTCGATCGGGGATCTGTGTAGCATTTGGGGTAGTCTTCTTTTATTTTGGTTCCGTAGTCGGACCTTGATTGTATCTGATTGATGTAATGCTTTATTCATGTAATTGTGTGAAGTGGCGATTGTAAGCCAACTATGTATCTCTTTCCCTTATGTATTACATGGGTTGTGTGAAGATTACCTCACTTGCGACATTGCTTTCAATGCGGTTATGCCTCCAAGTCGTGCTTCGACACGTGGGAGATATAGCCGCATTGAGGGCGTTTCAAGTGATTTTCTTAATGGTCCTATTAATGAGTTGGTATATGTCAAGCAACCCCCCGGGTTCGAGGATCCCTATTTTCCCGATCATGTGTATCAACTCGATAAGGCACTCTATGGCCTTAAGCAAGCCCCACCTGCATGGTATGACCACCTTACTAAGTTGTTGCAAGATCATGGTTTTGAAATTGGGAAAATCGATCCCACTCTTTTTACTAAGAAGGTCAAAGGGGAGTTATTGTGTGCCAACTATATGTTGATGATATTATCTTTGGTTCCCCTAACAAAGCTTTCAATGAGGAATTTGCCGCACTCATGACCTCCAAGTTCAAGATGTCCATGATGGGAGAGTTGAAGTTCTTTCTCGGTTTGAAGTCAAGCAACGAAGGGAAGGAACCTTCATCAACCAAGCCAAATACACTCAAGACATGCTCAAGAGATTCAAGCTACATGATGTCAAGCCGGCTTCCACTCCAATGCCCGTCAAATGCCAACTTGACATAGATCCCAATGGTAAAACGATGGATCAAAAGGTATATCACTCCATTATTGGCTCCTTGCTTTACCTTTGTGCATCTAGACCGGATATCATGTCGAGTGTGGGAATTTGTGCATGGTTGCAAGCCGCACCTAAGGAAAGTCACTATGTGGCGGTCAAGCGAATCTTTCGATATTTGGTTCATACCCCAAACTTTGGCTTATGGTATCCAAGAGGATCTAACTTCAACCTTGTGGGCTTTTCGGACTCCGATTGGGTGGGAGACAAAGTGGATAGGAAGTCCATGTCTGGAGGGTGCCAATTTCTTGGTTGCTCTTTGGTGAGTTGCTTTTCCAAGAAGCAAAGTTGTGTGTCTCTCTAGCCCACGGAAACGGAGTATGTGGCTGCCGGTAGTTGTTGTGCACAACTTCTTTGGATGAGGCAAACTTTAAAGGATTACAGTGTCATTTGGGACAAAGTGCCTCTTTGGTGTGACAATGAAAGTGCAATCAAGATTTCTCTCAACCTGGTGCAACACTTCAAGACGAAGCATATTGAGATCCGGTATCACTTCATCCGGGATCATATTAGGCGAGGGGAGATCGAGCTCAACTATGTCAACACCCATGATAACCTTGAAGATATCATCACGAAACCTTTGGATGAAGCAAGATTTCACGAGTTAAGGCAGGAGCTAAATATCATTGATTCGAGCAATGTTGCTTGAACCCTTGCACATCCCACCATACTCAACTTGTTATCTTGTTTAGGTGTAGGCATGGACATTGGGGGAGTGTTGTGCTCTCGATGAAGTCTTCCTCCCCCATTATGCATAAATTGATCAACTCTTTCACATTAGCCATTTTGATGGTACCGGTGCTTCAAAGACGAGTTTTGGTCATGGGCCCAAGGATAATTCTTTGTCGTGCCATACCAATTGATTCAAACATAGGTGGCTCCGGCCACCGCCCTCTCTTGGGAGAGGTTGTGTTTCGCGTTTTGTCCTTGTTGTTTTTGCCTTAGTCGTGCTCTAGGCCTTGGTCTCCAAGTTTTTTTCTCTCGTTGGTCTTGTTTTGATCTCTTGGAGTTCCTCACACCCTATTCTACTTTCGTGCTCTATCCCAAGCCTATCTCCATCCCCTTTAAAACATCTAATCCAATTGCACAAATTTGATCGTGGTTCGGGTGATGGTGACCGGGTGGTACAACCGATGTTACGGGCGGTTCTACCGCTGGTACAATTGGGTTGTCCCGCCCCAGGAGGACTGCCAGCGGTTCTTGAGCGGTTCCACCGCTCAACCACTAGGGTGCCCGTCTGGCCGGTACTACCGGTTGGTTACAGGCGGTACTACCGCTGCCTTCTTGGCGATGGAAGTACCGCCCGCAACCACCGGCTTGTACCAGGTAGGGGTACAACCGCTTCCTTGAGCGGTACAACCGCCGCGTGTCTATGGGCCTATATATAGCCGATGGGGCTGAAGGGAGTTTATTTTTCCCCTCATCCCATGTCTTTCCCATCTTGTGCCCTAGCCGCCGGTCGCCATTGCCCCTACCCCGGAGTGCTTCTCACGCTTTGCATCCGTGCGGTCTCCGTGGATCCTCTCCGAGCAGGCCTCCTCCTTCCCGATTGCTACCTCTTGAGCTTGCGTTGGTTTTCCACGAAGAGGAAGGGATGATGCAGCAGAGTAGCGTAAGTATTTCCCTCAGTTTTTGAGAACCAAGGTATCAATCCAGTAGGAGGCCACGCTCAAGTCCCTCGTACATGCACAAAATGATAGCTGCTCGCAACCAACGCGATTAGGGGTTATCAATCCCTTCACGGTCACTTACGAGAGTGAGATCTGATAGATATAATATTTTTTTGGTATTTTTGGTATAAAGATGCAAAGTAAAAAGTAAAGGCAAAGTAAAAAGAAAAACAAGATTAAAGTAATGGAGATTAATATGATGAGAATAGACCCGGGGGCCACAGGTTTCACTAGTGGCTTCTCTTAAGAGCATAAGTATTCTACGGTGGGTGAACAAATTACTGTTGAGCAATTGACAGAATTGAGCATAGTTATGAGAATATCTAGGCATGATCATGTATATAGGCATCACGTCCGTGACAAGTAGACCGAAACGATTCTGCATCTACTACTATTACTCCACTCAACGACCGCTATCCAGCATGCATCTAGAGTATTAAGTTAAAAATAGAGTAACACCTTAAGCAAGATGACATGATGTAGAGAGATAAATTCATGCAATATGAAATAGAGCCCATCTTATTATCCTCGATGGCAACGATACAATACGTGCCTTGTTGTCCCTTCTGTCACTGGGAAAGGACACCGCAAGATCGAACCCAAAGCTAAGCACTTCTCCCATGGCAAGAACTACCAATCTAGTTGGCCAAACCAAACGGATAATTCTAAGCGACTTGCAAAGATAACCAATCATACATAAAAGAATTCAGAGAAGATTCAAATATTATTCATAGATAGACTTGATCATAAACCCACAATTCATCGGTCTCAACAAACACATCGCAAAAATAAGATTACATCGAATAGATCTCCACAAGAGAGGGGGAGAACTTTGTATTGAGATCCAAAAAGAGAGAAGAAGCCATCTAGCTACTAACTATGGACCCGAAGGTCTGAGGTAAACTACTCACACCTCATCGGAGAGGCTATGGTGATGTAGAAGCCCTCCGTGATGACGGCCCTCTCCGGCGGAGCTCCGGAACACGCCCCAAGATGGGATCTCATGGATACAAAAAGTTGCGGCGGTGGAATTAAGTTTTTGGCTCCTGTTCTGATCGTTTGGGGGTACGTAGGTATATATAGGAGGAAGGAGTACGTCGGTGGAGCACCGAGGGGCCCACGAGGCAGGGGGCGCGCCCTAGGGGGGGCGCCGCCCACCCACGTGACCGCCTCTCTGATGCCTTGGCGTAGGGTCCAAGTCTCCTGGATCACGTTCGGTGAGAAAATCACATTTCCGAAGGTTTCATTCCGTTTGGACTCCGTTTGATATTCCGTTTCTTCGAAACACTAAAATAGGCAAAAAAACAGCAATTCTGGGTTGGGCCTCCGGTTAATAGGTTAGTCCCAAAAATAATATAAAAGTGGAAAATAAAGCCCAATATAGTCCAAAACAGTAGATAATATAGCATGGAGCAATCAAAAATTATAGATACATTGGAGACGTATCAGGCATCCCCAAGCTTAATTCCTGCTCGTCCTCGAGTAGGTAAATGATAAAAAGAGAATTTTTGATGCGGAGTGCTACTTGGCATAATTTCAATGCAAATTTTCTTAATTGTGATATGAATATTCAGATTTGAAAGATTCAAGACAAAAGTTTATATTGACATAAAAATAATAATACTTCAAGCATACTAACAAAACAATTATGTCTTCTCAAAATATTATGGCCAAAGAAAGTTATCCCTACAAAATCATATAGTCTGGCTATGCTCTATCTTCACCACACAAAAAATATAAATCATGCACAACCCCGATGACAAGCCAAGCAATTGTTTCATACTCTAACTTTTTCAAAACTTTTTCAATCTTCACGCAATACATGAGCGTGAGCCATGGTTATAGCACTATAGGTGGAATAGAATGGTTGTTGTGGAGAAGATAAAAAGGAGAAGACAGTCTCACATCAAATAGGTGTATCAACGGGCTATGGAGATGCCCATCAATAGATATCAATGTGAGTGAGTAGGGATTGCCATGCAACGGATGCACTAGAGCTATAAGTATATGAAAGCTCAAAAAGAAACTAAGTGGGTGTGCATCCAACTTGCCTACTCATGAAGACCTAGGGCAATTTGAGGAAGCCCATCATTGGAATATACAAGCCAAGTTCTATAATGAAAGATTCCCACTAGTATATGAAAGTGATAACATGAGAGACTCTCTACTATGAAGATCATGGTGCTACTTTGAAGCACAAGTGTGGTAAAAGGATAGTAACATTGTCCCTTCTCTCTTTTTCTCTCATTTTTTTATTTGGGCCTTTTCTCCTATTTTTTATGGCCTCTTCTTTTTTTTATTTTTTTATTTGGGCTTCTTTGTCCTCTTTTATTTATTTTTCGTCCGGAGTCTCATCCCGACTTATGGGGGAATCATAGTCTCCATCATTCTTTCCTCACTTGGGACAATGCTCTAAAAATGATGATCATCACACTTTTATTTTTCTTACAACTCAACAATTACAACTTGATACTTAGAACAAAATATGACTCTATATGAATGCCTCCGACGGTGTACCGGGATAAGCAATATGACAATGATGAATGTGTCATGATAAACGGAACGGTGGAAAGTTGCATGGAAATATATCTCGGGATGGCTATGGAAATGCCATAATAGGTAGGTATGGTGGCTGTTTTGAGGAAGGTATATGGTGGGTGTATGATACCGGCGAAAGGTGCGCGGTATTAGAGAGGCTAGCAAAGGTGGAAGGGTGAGAGTGCGTATAATCTCAACATTAGTCATAAAGAACTCATATACTTATTGCAAAAATCTAGAAGTTATCAAAGCAAAGTATTACGCGCATGCTCCTAGGGGGATAGATTGGTAGGAAAAGACCATCGCTCATCCCTGACCGCCACTCATAAGGAAGACAATAAATAAATAAATCATGCTCCGACTTCATCACATAGCGGTTCACCATACGTGCATGCTACGGGAATCACAAACTTTAACACAAGTATTCTTTAAATTCACAACTACTCAACTAGCATGACTTTAATATTATCACCTCCATATCTCAAAACAATTATCATGCTTCAATCTTTTCTTAGTATTCAACACACTCAAAAGAAAGTTTCACAAATCTTGAATACAAAGCATATTATTATTAAGCAAATTACCATGCTATTAAGAAACTCTCAAAATAATTTAAGTGAAGCATGAGAGATCAATAGTTTCTTTAAAACGAATCCACCACCGTGCTCTAAAAGATCTAAGTGAAGCACATAGAGCAAAATTATAACGCTCAAAAGATATAAGTGAAGCACATAGAGCAAAACTACATAGCTCAAAAGATATAAGTGAAGCACATAGAGTATTCTATCAAATTTTAATTCATGTATGGCTCTCTCAAAAGGTGTGTACATCAAGGATGATTGTGGCATACTAAAACACAAAGACACAAATAATACAAGACGCTCCAAGCAAAACACATATCATGTTGGTGAATAAAAATATAGCTCCAAGTAAATTACCGATGGAAGTGGACGAAAGAGGGGATGCCTTCCGGGGCATCCCCAAGCTTTGACTTTTTGGTGTCCTTGGATTATCTTGGGGGTGCCATGGGCATCCCCAAGCTTAGGCTCTTGCCACTCCTTGTTCCACAATCCATCACAAGAATTCACCCAAAACTTGAAAACTTCACAACACAAAACTTAAAGTAGGAAACTCGTGAGCTCCGTTAGCGAAAGAAAACAAAAGACCACTTCAAGGTACTGTAATGAACTCATTTTTTATTTATATTTGTGTTAAACCTACTATATTCCAACTTATCTATGGATTATAAACTATTTTACTAGCCATAGATTCATCAAAATAAGCAAACAACACACGAAAAACAGAATCTGTCAAAAACAGAATAGTCTGTAGTAATCTGTAGCTAGCGCAAGATCTGGAACCCCAAAAATTCCAAAATAAATTGATGGACGTGAGGAATTTATCTATTAATCATCTTAAAAAAGAATTAACTAAATATCACTCTTCAAATAAAAATGAGAGCAGTTCTCGTGAGCGCTAAACTTTCTGTTTTTTACAGCAAGTTCAACAAGACTTTTCCCAAGTCTTGCCAACAGTTCTACTTGGCAGAAACACTAATTAAACACAAAAAGCACAACCAAAACAGAGGCTAAATAATTTATTTATTACTAAACAGTCAGAAAAAGCAAGGAATAAAAATAAGATTTGGTTGCCTCCCAACAAGCGCTATCGTTTAACGCCCCTAGCTAGGCATAAAAGCGAGGATAGATCTAGGTATTGCCATCTTTGGTAGGCAATCCATAAGTAGCTATCATGATAGTTTCATATGGAAATTTTATTTTCTTTCTTGGAAAGTGTTCCATGCCCTTTTTTTAATGGAAATTGAAATCTAATATTCCCTTCCTTCATATCAATAATCGCACCAACCGTTCTAAGGAAAGGTCTACCAAGAATAATAGGGCAAGAAGGATTGCAATCTATATCAAGAACAATGAAATCTACGGGCACATAATTCCTATTTTCAACAACAAGAACATCATTAATCCTTCCCGTATGTTTCTTAATAGTAGAATCCGCAAGATGCAAGTTTAGAGAGCAATCATCAAAATTACGGAAATCTAGCAAATCACATAAAGTCTTGGGAATAGTGGAGACACTAGCACCCAAATCACACAAAGCATAAAACTCATGATCTTTAATTTTAATTTTAATAGTTGGTTCCCACTCATCATAGAGTTTTCTAGGGATAGAAACTTCCAATTCAAGTTTTTCTTCATAAGATTGCATCAAGGCATCAACGATATGTTTTGGTAAACGCTGTATTTTGACTATAGGCGTGAGGAGATTTTAGCACGGATTGCAACAAGGAAATACAATCAATTAAAGAGAAATTTTCATAATTAAATTCGTTGAAATCCAATATAGTGGGTTTATTAATATCTAGGGTTTTAATTTCTTCAATCCCACTTTTATCAAATTTAGCATCAAGATCAAAAGATTCAGAATTATTGGAACGCCTTCTAGGTAAAGGTGGATCATATTCAGTCCCATCATTATCAAGATTCATATTGCAAAACAAAGATTTAATAGGGGACACATCAATAACTTTTATATCTTCATCATTATTTTCATAGGAACTAGAAGAACACGCTTTAATAAAGGCATCTTTGGAAACACGCATCCTAGCGGTTCTTTCCTTGCACTCATCAATGGAAATTCTCATGGCTTTGAGAGACTCATTGATATCATGCTTAGGAGGAATAGATCTAAGCTTTAAAGAATCAATCTCAAGAGAAATTCTATCAACGTTCCTAGCCAAATCATCAACTTTAAGCAATTTCTCTTCAAGCAAAGCATTAAAATTCTTTTGTGAATTCATAAACTCTTTAACACTATTCTCAAATTCAGAGGGCATCTTATTATAATTTCCATAAGAGTTGTTGTAAGAATTCCCATAATTATTAGAAGGATTACTAGGATATGGCCTAGGATTAAAATTCCCTCTATAAGCGTTGTTACCAAAATTTATCCTACCAACAAAATTCACATCCATAGATTCATTGTTATTCTCAATCAAAGTAGACAAAGGCATATCATTAGGATCAGAAGAAACACTCTTAGTAGCAAATAATTTCATAAGTTCATCCATCTTTCCACTCAAAACATTGATTTCTTCTATCGCATGCACTTTTTTATTAGAAGATCTTTCAATATGCCATTGAGAATAATTAACCATAATATTATCTAGGAGTTTAGTAGAATCTCCTAAAGTTATTTCCATAAAAGTGCCTCCCGCGGCCGAATCTAAAAGATTTCTAGAAGAAAAATTCAATCTGGCATAAAATTTTTGTATAATCATCCACAAATTCAAACCATGAGTAGGGCAATTACGTATCATTAATTTCATTCTCTCCCAAGCTTGTGCAACATGTTCATGATCAAGTTGCTTAAAGTTCATAATATCGTTTCTAAGAGAGATGATCTTAGCGGGAGGGAAATACTTAGAGATAAAAGCATCTTTGCACTTGTTCCAAGAATCAATACTATTTTTAGGCAAAGACAAAAACCAAGCTTTAGCACGATCTCTCAGCGAAAAAGTAAATAGCTTCAATTTAACGACATCATTATCGACATCTTTTCTCTTTTGCATATCACATAAATCAACGAAGCTATTCAGATGAGTAGCGGCATCTTCACTAGGAAGGTCGGCGAATTGATCTTTCATAACAAGATTCAACAAAGCAGTATTAATTTCACAAGAATCAGCATCAGTAAGAGGAGCAATCGGAGTGTTAATAAAATCATTGTTGTCGGTATTGGTGAAGTCACACAATTTAGTATTATCTTGAGCCATCGCGACAAACAAGCAAACTAGCACACGAGCAAACAAGAGCAAACGGGAAAATAGAGAGGGAGGATAGAGAGAGGGCGAATAAAACGGCAAGGGTGAAGTCGGGGAGAGGAAAACGAGAGGCAAATGGCAAATAATTAATGCGAGAGATAGGGATTGTGATGGGTACTTGGTATGTTGACTTTTGCGTAGACTCCCCGGCAACGGCGCCAGAAATCCTTCTTGCTACCTCTTGAGCTTGCGTTGGTTTTCCCCGAAGAGGAAGGGATGATGCAGCAGAGTAGCATAAGTATTTCCCTCAGTTTTTGAGAACCAAGGTATCAATCCAGTAGGAGGCCACGCTCAAGTCCCTCGTGAAGGAAATATGCCCTAGAGGCAATAATAAAGTTATTATTTATTTCCTTATATCATGATAAATGTTTATTATTCATGCTAGAATTGTATTAACCGGAAACATAATACATGTGTGAATACATAGACCAACAGAGTGTCACTAGTATGCCTCTACTTGACTAGCTCGTTAATCAAAGATGGTTATGTTTCCTAACCATGAACAAAGAGTTGTTATTTGATTAACGAGGTCACATCATTAGTTGAATGATCTGATTGACATGACCCATACCATTAGCTTAGCACCCGATCGTTTAGTATGTTGCTATTGCTTTCTTCATGACTTATACATGTTCCTATAACTATGAGATTATGCAACTCCCGTTTACCGGAGGAACACTTTGGGTACTACCAAACATCACAACGTAACTGGGTGATTATAAAGGAGTACTACAGGTGTCTCCAATGGTAGATGTTGGGTTGGCGTATTTCGAGATTAGGGTTTGTCACTCCGATTGTCGGAGAGGTATCTCTGGGCCCTCTCGGTAATACACATCACATAAGCCTTGCAAGCATAATAACTAAGATGTTAGTTATGAGATGATGTATTACAGAACGAGTAAAGAGACTTGCCAGTAACGAGATTGAACTGGGTATTGGATACCGACGATCGAATCTCGGGCAAGTAACATACCGATGACAAAGGGAACAACGTATGTTGTTATGCGGTCTGACCGATAAAGATCTTCGTAGAAAATGTAGGAGCCAATATGGGCATCCAGGTCCCGCTATTGGTTATTGACCGGAGACGTGTCTCGGTCATGTCTACATTGTTCTCGAACCGTAGGGTCCGCACGCTTAACGTTACGATGACAGTTATTATGAGTTTATGCATTTTGATGTACCGAAGGTTGTTCAGAGTCCCGGATGAGATCACGGACATGACGAGGAGTCTCGAAATGGTCGAGACGTAAAGATTGATATATTGGAAGCCTATGTTTGGACATCGGAAGTGTTCCGGGTGAAATCGGGATTTTACCGGATTACCGGGAGGGTTACCGGAACCCCCCGGGAGCCAAATGGGCCAACATGGGCCTTAGTGGAAAAGTGAGAGGGCAGCCCACATAGGGCTGCGCCTCCCCCCTCTCCCTAGTCCTATTAGGACTAGGAGAGGGGCCGGCCACCTCTCTCTCTCTCTCTCCTTTAAAGGATTCCTAGTTGGACTAGGATTGGAGGGGGGAGTCCTACTCCCGGTAGGAGTAGGACTCCTCCTGCGCCTCCCTCTCTCTGGCCGGCCAGCCCCCCTCCCTCCAACCTTTATATACGGGGGCAGGGGACACCCCAAGACACACAAGTTGATCCTTGAGATCGTTCCTTAGCCGTGTGCGGTGCCCCCTGCCACCAAATTCCACCTCGATCATACCGTTGTAGTGCTTAGGCAAAGCCCTGCGTCGGTAGTACATCAAGATCGTCACCACGCCGTCGTGCTGACGGAACTCTTCCTCGACGCTTTGCTGGATCGGAGCCCGAGGATCGTCATCGAGCTGAACGTGTGCTAAGAACTCGGAGGTGCCGGAGTAACGGTGCTTGGATCGGTCGGATCGTGAAGAAGACGTACGACTACTTCCTCTACGTTGTGTGATCGCTTCCGCAGTCGGTCTGCGTTGGTACGTAGACAACACTCTCCCCTCTCGTTGCGATGCATCACCATGATCTTGCGTGTGCGTAGGAAAATTTTCGAAATTACTACGTTCCCCAACAGTGGCATCCGAGCCTAGGTTTTATGGTTTCATGTTATTTGCACGAGTAGAACACAAGTGAGTTGTGGGCGATACAAGTCATACTGCCTACCAGCATGTCATACTTTGGTTCGGCGGTATTATTGGGTGAGACGATCCGGACCAACCTTACGCGTACTCTTACGCGAGACCGGTTCCCTCGACGTGCTTTGCACATAGATGGCTTGCGGAAGACTGTCTCTCCAACTTTAGTTGAACCAAGTGTGACTACGCCCGGTCCTTGAGAAGGTTAAAACGGAGTCTATTTGACGAACTATCGTTGTGGTTTTGATGCGTAGGTGAGATGAGTTCTTACTTAAGCCCGTAGCAGCCACGTAAAACTTGCAACAACAAAGTAGAGGACGTCTAACTTGTTTTTGCAGGGCATGTTGTGATGTGATATGGTCAAGGCATGATGCTGATTTTGTTGTATGAGATGACATGTTTTGTAACCGAGTTATCGGCAACTGGCAGGAGCCATATGGTTGTCGCTTTATTGTATGCAATGCAATCGCGATGTAATGCTTTACTTTATTACTAAGCGGTAGTGATAGTCGTGGAAGCATAAGATTGGCGAGACGACAACGATGCTACGATGGAGATCAAGGTGTCGCGCCGGTGACGATGGTGATCATGACGGTGCTTCGGAGATGGAGATCACAAGCACAAGATGATGATGGCCATATCATATCACTTATATTGATTGCATGTGATGTTTATCCTTTTATGCATCTTATCTTGCTTTGATTGACGGTAGCATTATAAGATGATCTCTCACTAAATTATCAAGAAGTGTTCTCCCTGAGTATGCACCGTTGCCAAAGTTCGTCGTGCCCAGACACCACGTGATGATCGGGTGTGATAAGCTCTACGTCCATCTACAACGGGTGCAAGCCAGTTTTGCACACGCAGAATACTCAGGTTAAACTTGACGAGCCTAGCATATGCAGATATGGCCTCGGAACACAGAGACCGAAAGGTCGAGCGTGAATCATATAGTAGATATGATCAACATGACGATGTTCACCATTGAAAACTACTCCATCTCACGTGATGATCGGTTATGGTTTAGTTGATTTGGATCACGTGATCACTTAGAAGATTAGAGGGATGTCTATCTAAGTGGGAGTTTCTAAGTAATTTGATTAACTGAACTTAAACTTATCATGAACTTAGTACCTGATAGTATCTTGCTTGTTTATGTTGATTGTAGATAGATGGCTCGTGCTGTTGTTCCGTTGAATTTTAATGCGTTCCTTGAGAAAGCAAAGTTGAAAGATGATGGTAGCAATTACACGGACTGGGTCCGTAACCTGAGGATTATCCTCATTGCTGCACAGAAGAATTACGTCCTGGAAGCACCGCTGGGTGCCAGGCCTGCTGCTGGAGCAACACCAGATGTTATGAACGTCTGGCAAAGCAAAGCTGATGACTACTCGATAGTTCAGTGTGCCATGCTTTACGGCTTAGAATCGGGACTTCAACGACGTTTTGAACGTCATGGAGCATATGAGATGTTTCAGGAGTTGAAGTTAATATTTCAAGCAAATCCCGAATTGAGAGATATGAAGTCTCCAATAAGTTCTATAGCTGCAAGATGGAGGAGAACAGTTCTGTCAGTGAGCATATACTCAAAATGTCTGGGTATAATAATCACTTGATTCAGATGGGAGTTAATCTTCCAGATGATTGCGTCATTGACAGAATTCTCCAATCACTGCCACCAAGCTACAAGAGCTTCGTGATGAACTATAATATGCAAGGGATGAACAAGACTATTCCCGAGCTCTTCGCAATGCTGAAAGCTGCGGAGGTAGAAATCAAGAAGGAGCATCAAGTGTTGATGGTTAGCAAAACCACTAGTTTCAAGAAGAAGGGCAAAGGGAAGACGAAGGGAAACTTCAAGAAGAACAGCAAGCAAGTTGCTGCTCAAGAGAAGAAACCCAAGTATGGACCTAAGCCTGAAACTGAGTGCTTCTACTGCAAGCAGACTGGTCACTGGAAGCGGAACTGCCCCAAGTATTTGGCGGATAAGAAGGATGGCAAGGTGAACAAAGGTATATGTGATATACATGTTATTGATGTGTACCTTACTAGAGCTCGCAGTAGCACCTGGGTATTTGATACTGGTTCTGTTGCTAATATTTGCAACTCGAAACAGGGACTACGGAATAAGTGGACGCTAGCAAAGGACGAGGTGACGATGCGCGTGGGAAACGGTTCCAAAGTCGATGTGATCGCGGTCGGCATGCTACCTCTACATCTACCTTCGGGATTAATATTAGACCTAAATAATTGTTATTTGGTGCCAGCGTTGAGCATGAACATTATATCTGGATCTTGTTTGATGCGAGACGGTTATTCATTTAAATCAGAGAACAATGGTTGTTCTATTTATATGAGTAATATCTTTTATGGTCATGCACCCTTGAAGAGTGGTCTATTCTTATTAAATCTCGATAGTAGTGATACACATATTCATAATGTAGAAGCCAAAAGATGCAGAGTTAATAATGATAGTGCAACTTATTTATGGCACTGCCGTTTAGGTCATATCGGTGTAAAGCGCATGAAGAAACTCCATACTGATGGGCTTTTGGAACCACTTGATTATGAATCACTTGGTACTTGTGAACCGTGCCTCATAGGCAAGATGACTAAAACACCGTTCTCCGGTACTATGGAGAGAGCAACAGATTTATTGGAAATCATACATACCGATGTATGTGGTCCGATGAATATTGAGGCTCGTGGCGGATATCGTTATTTTCTCACCTTCACAGATGATTTAAGCAGATATGGGTATATCTACTTAATGAAAAATAAGTCTGAAACATTTGAAAAGTTCAAGGAATTTCAGAGTGAAGTTGAAAATCATCGTAACAAGAAAATAAAGTTTCTACGATCTGATCGTGGAGGAGAATATTTGAGTTACGAGTTTGGTATACATTTGAAAATTTGTGGAATAGTTTCGCAACTCACGCCACCCGGAACACCACAGCGTAATGGTGTGTCCGAACGTCGTAATCGTACTTTACTAGATATGGTGCGATCTATGATGTCTCTTACTGATTTACCGCTATCGTTTTGGGGTTATGCTTTAGAGACGGCCGCATTCACGTTAAATAGGGCACCATCAAAATCCGTTGAGACGACGCCTTATGAACTATGGTTTGGCAAGAAACCAAAGTTGTCGTTTCTTAAAGTTTGGGGCTGCGATGCTTATGTGAAGAAACTTCAACCTGATAAGCTCGAACCCAAAGCGGAGAAATGTGTCTTCATAGGATACCCAAAGGAAACTGTTGGGTATACCTTCTATCACAGATCCGAAGGCAAGACATTCGTTGCTAAGAATGGATCATTTCTAGAGAAGGAGTTTCTCTCGAAAGAAGTGAGTGGGAGGAAAGTAGAACTTGACGAGGTAACTGTACCTGCTCCCTTATTGGAAAATAGTACATCACAGAAAACTGTTTCTGCGACACCTATACCAATTAGTGAGGAAGCTAATGATGATGGTCATGAAACTTCAGGGCAAGATGCTACTGAACCACGTAGATCAACCAGAGTGAGATCCGCACCAGAGTGGTACGGTAATCCAGTTCTGGAAGTCATGCTACTAGATCATGATGAACCTACGAACTATGAAGAAGCGATGGTGAGCCCAGATTCCGCAAAGTGGCTTGAGGCCATGAAATCTGAGATGGGATCCATGTATGAGAACAAAGTATGGACTTTGGTTGACTTGCCCGATGATCGGCAAGCAATTGAGAATAAATGGATCTTCAAGAAAAAGACTGACGCTGACGGTAATATTACTGTCTATAAAGCTTGACTTGTCGCAAAAGGTTTTCGACAAGTTCAAGGGGTTGACTACGATGAGACCTTCTCACCCGTAGCGATGCTTAAGTCCGTCAGAATTATGTTAGCAATTGCTGCGTTTTATGATTATGAAATATGGCAAATGGATGTCAAAACTGCATTCCTGAATGGATTTCTGGAAGAAGAGTTGTATATGATGCAACCGGAAGGTTTTGTCGATCCAAAGGGAGCTAACAAAGTGTGCAAACTCCAGCGATCCATTTATGGACTGGTGCAAGCATCTCGGAGTTGGAATAAACGCTTTGATAGTGTGATCAAAGCATTTGGATTTATACAGACTTTTGGAGAAGCCTATATTTACAAGAAAGTGAGTGGGAGCTCTGTAGCATTTCTGATATTATATGTGGATGACATATTGCTGATTGCAAATGATATAGAATTTCTGGATAGCATAAAGGGATACTTGAATAAAAGTTTTTCGATGAAAGACCTCGGGGAAGCTGCTTACATATTAGGCATAAAGATCTATAGAGATAGATCAAAACGCTTAATTGGACTTTCACAAAGCACATACCTTGACAAGATTTTGAAGAAGTTCAAAATGGATCAAGCAAAGAAAGGGTTCTTGCCTGTGTTACAAGGTGTGAAGTTGAGTCAGACTCAATGCCCGACCAATGCAGAAGATAGAGAGAAAATGAAAGATGTTCCCTATGCTTCAGCCATAGGCTCTATCATGTATGCAATGCTGTGTACCAGACCTGATGTGTGCCTTGCTATAAGTTTAGCAGGGAGGTACCAAAGTAATCCAGGAGTGGATCACTGGACAGCGGTCAAGAACATCCTGAAATACCTGAAAAGGACTAGGGATATGTTTCTCATATATGGAGGTGACAAAGAGCTCACCGTAAGAGGTTACGTTGATGCAAGCTTTGACACTGATCCGGACGATTCTAAATCGCAAACCGGATACGTGTTTACTTTAAACGGTGGAGCTGTCAGTTGGTGCAGTTCTAAACAAAGCGTCGTAGCGGGATCTACATGTGAAGCGGAGTACATAGCTGCTTCGGAAGCAGCGAACGAAGGAGTCTGGATGAAGGAGTTCATATCCGATCTAGGTGTCATACCTAGTGCATCGGGTCCAATGAAAATCTTCTGTGACAATACTGGTGCAATTGCCTTGGCAAAGGAATCCATATTTCACAAAAGAACCAAACACATCAAGAGACGCTTCAACTCCATCCGGGATTTAGTCCAGGTGGGAGACATAGAGATTTGCAAGATACATATGGATCTGAATGTTGCAGACCCGTTGACTAAGCCTCTTCCACGAGCAAAACATGATCAGCACCAAGGCTCCATGGGTGTTAGAATCATTACTGTGTAATCTAGATTATTGACTCTAGTGCAAGTGGGAGACTGAAGGAAATATGCCCTAGAGGCAATAATAAAGTTATTATTTATTTCCTTACATCATGATAAATGTTTATTATTCATGCTAGAATTGTATTAACCGGAAACATAATACATGTGTGAATACATAGACCAACAGAGTGTCACTAGTATGCCTCTACTTGACTAGCTCGTTAATCAAAGATGGTTATGTTTCCTAACCATGAACAAAGAGTTGTTATTTGATTAACGAGGTCACATCATTAGTTGAATGATCTGATTGACATGACCCATTCCATTAGCTTAGCACCCGATCGTTTAGTATGTTGCTATTGCTTTCTTCATGACTTATACATGTTCCTATAACTATGAGATTATGCAACTCCCGTTTACCGGAGGAACACTTTGGGTACTACCAAACATCACAACGTAACTGGGTGATTATAAAGGAGTACTACAGGTGTCTCCAATGGTAGATGTTGGGTTGGCGTATTTCGAGATTAGGGTTTGTCACTCCGATTGTCGGAGAGGTATCTCTGGGCCCTCTCGGTAATACACATCACATAAGCCTTGCAAGCATAATAACTAAGATGTTAGTTATGAGATGATGTATTACGGAACGAGTAAAGAGACTTGCCAGTAACGAGATTGAACTGGGTATTGGATACCGACGATCGAATCTCGGGCAAGTAACATACCGATGACAAAGGGAACAACGTATGTTGTTATGCGGTCTGACCGATAAAGATCTTCGTAGAAAATGTAGGAGCCAATATGGGCATCCAGGTCCCGCTATTGGTTATTGACCGGAGACGTGTCTCGGTCATGTCTACATTGTTCTCGAACCGTAGAGTCCGCACGCTTAACGTTACGATGACAGTTATTATGAGTTTATGCATTTTGATGTACCGAAGGTTGTTCGGAGTCCCGGATGAGATCACGGACATGACGAGGAGTCTCGAAATGGTCGAGACGTAAAGATTGATATATTGGAAGCCTATGTTTGGACATCGGAAGTGTTCCGGGTGAAATCGGGATTTTACCGGATTACCGGGAGGGTTACCGGAACCCCCCGGGAGCCAAATGGGCCAACATGGGCCTTAGTGGAAAAGTGAGAGGGCAGCCCACATAGGGCTGCGCCTCCCCCCCTCTCCCTAGTCCTATTAGGACTAGGAGAGGGGCCGGCCACCTCTCTCTCTCTCTCTCCTTTAAAGGATTCCTAGTTGGACTAGGATTGGAGGGGGGAGTCCTACTCCCGGTAGGAGTAGGACTCCTCCTGCGCCTCCCTCTCTCTGGCCGGCCAGCCCCCCTCCCTCCAACCTTTATATACGGGGGCAGGGGACACCCCAAGACACACAAGTTGATCCTTGAGATCGTTCCTTAGCCGTGTGCGGTGCCCCCTGCCACCAAATTCCACCTCGATCATACCGTTGTAGTGCTTAGGCGAAGCCCTGCGTCGGTAGTACATCAAGATCGTCACCACGCCGTCGTGCTGACGAAACTCTTCCTCGACGCTTTGCTGGATCGGAGCCCGAGGATCGTCATCGAGCTGAACGTGTGCTAAGAACTCGGAGGTGCCGGAGTAACGGTGCTTGGATCGGTCGGATCGTGAAGAAGACGTACGACTACTTCCTCTACGTTGTGTGATCGCTTCCGCAGTCGGTCTGCGTTGGTATGTAGACAACACTCTCCCCTCTCGTTGCTATGCATCACCATGATCTTGCATGTGCGTAGGAAAATTTTCGAAATTACTACGTTCCCCAACACCTCGTACCTGCACAAAATGATAGCTACTCACAACCAACACGATTGGGGGTTGTCAATCCCTTCATGGTCACTTACGAGAGTGAGATCTGATAGATATAATATTTTTTGGTATTTTTGGTATAAAGATGCAAAGTAAAAAGTAAAGGCAAAGTAAAAAAGCAAAACAAGATTAAAGTAATGGAGATTAATATGATGAGAATAGACCCGGGGGCCATAGGTTTCACTAGTGGCTTCTCTCAAGAGCATAAGTATTCTACGGTGGGTGAACAAATTACTATTGAGCAATTGACAGAATTGAGCATAGTTATGAGAATATCTAGGCATGATCATGTATATAGGCATCACGTCCATGACAAGTAGACCGAAACGATTCTGCATCTACTACTATTACTCCACTCATCGACCGCTATCCAGCATGCATCTAGAGTATTAAGTTAAAAATAGAGTAACGCCTTAAGCAAGATGACATGATGTAGAGAGATAAATTCATGCAATATGAAATAAAGCGCATCTTGTTATCCTCGATGGCAACCATACAATACGTGCCTTGCTGCCCCTTCTGTCACTGGGAAAGGACACTGCAAGATCGAACCCAAAGCTAAGCACTTCTCCCATGGCAAGAACTACCAATCTAGTTGGCCAAACCAAACGGATAATTCGAAGAGACTTGCAAAGATAACCAATCATACATAAAAGAATTCAGAGAAGATTCAAATATTATTCACAGATAGACTTGATCATAAACCCACAATTCATCGGTCTCAACAAACACACCACAAAAATAAGATTACATCGAATAGATCTCCACAAGAGAGGGGGAGAACTTTGTATTGAGATCCGAAAAGAGAGAAGAAGCCATCTATCGACTAACTATGGACCCGAAGGTCTGAGGTAAACTACTCACACTTCATCGAAGAGGCTATGGTGATGTAGAAGCCCTCCGTGATGACGGCCCTCTCCGGCGGAGCTCCGGAAGAGGCCCCAAGATGGGATCTCGTGGATACAGAAAGTTGCGGCGGTGGAATTAGGTTTTTGGCTCCTGTTCTGATTGTTTGGGGGTACGTAGGTATATATAGGAGGAAGGAGTACGTCGGTGGAGCACCGAGGGGCCCACGAGGCAGGGCGGCGCGCCCTGGGGGGCGCCCCCACCCTCGTGACCGCCTCTCTGATGCCTTGGCGTAGGGTCCAAGTCTCCTGGATCGCGTTCGGTGAGAAAATCACGTTCCCGAAGGTTTCATTCCGTTTGGACTCCGTTTGATATTCCGTTTCTTCGAAACACTGAAATAGGCAAAAAACAGCAATTCTGGGCTGGGCCTCCGGTTAATAGGTTAGTCCCAAAAATAATATAAATGTGGAAAATAAAGCCCAATATAGTCCAAAATAGTAGATAATATAGCATGGAGCAATCAAAAATTATAGATACGTTGGAGACGTATCACCGATCTCTTCCCATGGATGCCGGTAATGCCCCATGTCCATTGTTCTTTGTTCTGCGGTTCTTTCCCTACTCCTAGGGCATTACTTGGCATTCCGCGTTTATTGTTTAAACTATTGGGTGGAAGAGATCTATATTTGCCTCCTGCTTAGGTTGCATTTCTTCGAGGTTAGGATATGATTAGTGTGATTCATATTCCATGGTTAGATCTATTTCCTACTGGTAGTGTCACTGTTCGGCGGTTCTACCGCCTCTACGGGCGGTACAATCGTTGGAGCTGTACTACCGGTAGGAGACCCGGTACAACCGGGATATCTGCACCACGTAGCCATGTTCTGTCTTCTATGTTTGTGCAATCTATCTATTCCTCTGCTCGTGTGTGCAATCCTCTCATCTTTGTTGGGTTTCTTGTGTTCTCCTCGTGTGTTGGTGCAGGTGGCTCTAGTTCTCGCTCTGCTCCTTGCAATACCAAGAAGCGTGCTAGGAGATGCCTGCGCCCTGTTGAGTCTGATGAAGAGGTTGTGGTTCCCACCAAGCCCACTCACCGTGAGAAGTCTGCCGCTGCCAAGCAACGTGTGGTTTTGCCCTTGCACCGTTGGAAAGCCAAGGATTGGGGAGTCTTCCGCTCAAAGAATCCTTATGAGGTTCCCATTGCACCTCGGTGGACCACTGTTCAGTTCCGGAATGAGATGAAAGTGCGGATTGTTCATGAACTCTTTGAGCACAACAAGAACAGGTATGCCAAGCAGTCGACCATTAATCTTGACCATTGGAGGAACAACAACAACAACAACAACAACAACAACAACAACAACAACAACAACAACAACAACAACAACAAAGCCTTTAGTCCCAAACAAGTTGGGGTAGGCTACAGGTGAAACCCATAAGATCTCGCAACCAACTCATGGCTCTGACACATGGATAGCAAGCTTCCACGCACCCCTGTCCATAGCTAGCTCTTTGGTGATACTCCAATCCTTCAGGTCTCTCTTAACGGACTCCTCCCATGTCAAATTCGGTCTACCCCGCCCTCTCTTGACATTCTCCGCACGCTTTAGCCGTCCACTATGCACCGGAGCTTCTGGAGGCCTGCGCTGAATATGACCAAACCATCTCAGACGATGTTGGACAAGCTTCTCTTCAATTGGTGCTACCCCAACTCTATCTCGTATATCATCATTCCGGACTCGATCCTTCCTCGTGTGGCCACACATCCATCTCAACATACGCATCTCCGCCACACCTAACTGTTGAACATGTCGCCTTTTAGTCGGCCAACACTCAGCGCCATACAACATTGCGGGTCGAACCGCCGTCCTGTAGAACTTGCCTTTTAGCTTTTGTGGCACTCTCTTGCCACAGAGAATGCCAGAAGCTTGGCGCCACTTCACCTCGATGGACCACCGTTCAGTTCCGGAATGAGATGAAAGTGCGGATTGTTCTTGAACTCTTTGAGCATAACAAGAACAGGTATGCCAAGCAGTTGACCATTGATCTTGACCATTGGAGGAACAACTTGGAGTATTTCGGTGAGGCTTTGGCTCTCTGTGAGGAATTTGATTTGGTCAAGCTCATGTCGGTGAACTGTGACTTTGATGTTCATCTTATCCATTAGTTCTATGCCACTGTTCATTTTGGAGAAGATGATGCTCGCACTCTCACGTTCATGTGCCATGGTGAGCTCTTTCAAGTACCCTGGAGAGCTTTCTGCAATGCTCTTGGATATGATGACACAGGCATTGAGGGAAATGGTGGCATTCGTCCTCACAACCGTCCTGAGTCCATGCCTAAGGAGAAACTTGCCCCTCTGTACATTCGGGGCCATGGTATTATTGGAGAGTCCAAGGATCTTGAGAAGGTCTTTGACATCATGCATCATGTGTACCGCAATGTGCTTCTGCCCAAGGTGGGCAATCAAGATGAGATTCATGGCTATCTTGTTGACTTGATGGTTGCTATGAAGACCAAGGTGGGCTCTGGTGAAACGTTTGATGTATCCAACTGGCTGTGGCATGAGATGTACAACATGGTCATCTACAGAAAGGTCCCTATTTATGCTCCGTTTGTCATGTTCTTTCTCAGTTTGGGTTATTCGCCGTCCTGGAGAGCTTCCAACTTCTCCATATAATCTCACTGTTCATGAGGTCAAGCTACTCAAGAAAAAGAAGCATGCTGAGCCTCGCTTTCCTGCTAATGCTCCTGAGGATGTCTACGCCACTTCTGATGATGAGGACTTTGAGATGGAGCCAGGGGCTAAGCCCTCTTGGGTGACCAAGCTCACGGCCAAGGTAAAGAAGACATTCCGCCTCCAGAATGACATTCAGAAGAGGATGTATGAGGCCCATGTCAATGAGAAGCATGCCCGGCGTCGTTAGATTGTGATGATGAATCACCTCAACATGCCTGTTTAGAATGGTTCTGAGAAGAGCATCACACTGGAGGAGCGATGAATCTCTACGCATAGCACATGGTCTGATGATGAGGCTCCTCGCCAGCCCTCCACCTTCTTTGCTGCTGCTGATGACATCATGGAGGAAGAAGATCGGGATGAAGATGACGAGTCTAATGATGATGAGGATCCAGATGCTACCGAGGAGTCAGAGGAGGATGACTGAGCTCTGGGGCGCTAGCTTCGCTCTTTTCCTTTTTGGTGTCTTGATGCCAAAGGGGGAGAGAGTTCTATTAGGTCTCGGGGTTTGCATGGTTTTTGATTTGCTTTGTTGTGCTTGGGTTTGTGTTTTTGTGTCTTGTCATGTGGAACTTTAGTTTGTGAACCTTGTTGCTTATCTTAACTTGCATGGTGTAAGACATGCGCTTATCTATCTATCTATCATTATTATCGGTGATATTGCTGCTTTACTCGTTGTAGTCCTTCCCCTCATATTATGTGCTTATTGCTTATCTTCGCATATCTTCTTGTCTAGTAGGAGAGGCGAGTCTATAAAATCTAGGGGGAGTCTTGCCCTTGATTTGTGAATAGCCATCTCATTGGGGCACACATCTAGGGGAGTCTCGTCTATATTTTCTAGACTTCTCTCCCGCAAATCGTGTTGTTGTCATCATCCACCAAGAAGGGGGAGATTGTAAGGGCATTTCCCTACTTTGTGTTTTGGATGATGATGAAAACCCTTTGTTGGTCTAACCTTGTGCTAAGTGCTTCAGATTCTCCGTGATTAGGCTTACAACGGTTAGTCATTCTCTTCGGAAGGAAAAGATCGAAGACGAGGTTTCTACTCTTTTATCCTTTTGGTCGTAGGAAACCCGTACTATCAAGAGGGAATCCACATTGAAAGAGTTGGGGAATCTTTTCACGTACACTTGCCTCACCCCTCTCTTGCCTTCCTTAGTTTTGAGAGAGAGTGCTTCACTTCTTATCTTACTGCTTAATGTGGTTTCTCAGCGGTTGTACCGCTCGCTGGAGCAGTTGTACCGCTGGCTCTTGGCGCTTACCTAGTCTTGATCGAGCGGTTGTACCACTGGCTCTTGGCGCTTACCCAGTCTTGATCGAGCAGTTGTACTGCTGCTCCCGGGCGGTGATACCGCTACCATGCTCAACAAAGACTGCGATGGTTGTTCCGGCCGAGCACCGCCCAACTACCGGTCAAACTTCTATTTTGATGCGGTACTCGGGCGGTGGTGGCCCGGTTGGTCCGGTCGTTCCACGCTTACCGGTACCACCGGTGCCCTGAGCGGTTCTATCGCTCAGGACTTAGCCGCCCAAGCATCCAAGGCCAAGCGGTTGCACCGGTCCTGTACGGCTCGACTACCGCACTCAGGGGTGACTCCCTACTGTTTAAATGCGGTGGATGAGCGGTGGCTGGGCGATTGGTCCGGTTGTTCACATGAACCGGTACTACCGCCTGGTCGCCCGGTTGTACCACCTGGTAGGGTTCTGCAAGTAAAACCGTGAGTCCCGGTTGTATCGGGGCAAGGGGCGGTTGTACCGCTGTAGTGCAGAAAACACAATAACGGTTGGATTTTTAGGGTTGCTATATAAGGGTGGTTCTTCCACCTATCACATTCACCTCTTACTTCTCTCACTCCACCATTAATGGCACTCAAACTCTCTAGCCTGATCTCTCTCTCTAGCCACTCAAACTTGTTGATTTGCTAGGGATTGAAGGAGAAGACCTAGATCTACACTCCCACCAAAGGAAATTTGATTCCTCCATACTTTCTTGTGTGGATTTTGTTACTCTTGGGTGTTTGAGCACCCTAGACGGTTGAGGTCACCTCGGAGCCACATTCTATTGTGGTGAAGCTCCGTGGTTTCGTTGGGAGCCTCCAATTCAGTTGTGGAGAGAGCCCCAACCTTGTTTGTAAAGATTCGGTTGCCTCCTCCAAGGGCACCAATAGTGGAATCACAACATCTCGCATTGTGTGAGGGCGTGAGGAGAATACGGTGGCCCTAGTGGCTTTTTGGGGAGCATTGCGCCTCCGCACCGCTCCAACGGAGACGTACTTCCCCTCAAAAGGAAGAAACTTCGGTAACACATCCTCGTCTTCACCGGCTCCACTCTTGGTTATCTCGTGCCTTTACTTGTGCAAGCTTATTTGTGTTATATCCATTGCTTGCTTGTATGCTTGTTGTTCTTGCATCATATAGGTTGCTCACCTAGTTGCATATCTAAACAACCTACTTTGATGCAAAGTTTAAATTGGTAAAGAAAAGCTAAAAAATTGTTAGTTGCCTATTCACCCCCCCCCCCCTCTAGTCAACTATATCGATCCTTTCAGGTGAGAGGCTGGAGGAAGGGGTGGTCGAGTGAGAAAGTGAAAGATCAAACCATAAGTTCTTTTTAAGTGGTAGAGATAGAGATGAAGATGAAAACCAAAAGTGGGTGGAAAACCAGGAAACATCGGTGCACAGTGGGAGGCTGGACGAAGGGGTGATGGGGAGAAAAGTGAAAGATGGTTCTTTTTAACATATATTACTATATATAGGGTCGCGCTATTCGTTACCCTGGGTGGGAATAGTTACTCTTCACCCCCTCTCTATTTTGACATTAATGCACCGTATTTTTTACATTTTGTCTTATTTCATATATAAAAAAAGAACGTAAAAAAATATGTACTCGCCGAAAAAATATTTTATGTTACATAAAATTATGAATGTAAAAACATAATGTAAAACATACAGAAAATGCGATTTTTCTGGTCTTATAACCTATATTTTTGTTTTTTATACCAAATTTTACATATTGAATCAATATGCATGTAACTATTTATATTCTAAACGTAATTTATTTAGAAAGCGATCGTAAGATTACCTCCGATAAAGAATAAATTATTCTGCATCTTGGGTGATGAAAAGCGAAAGATGGCACTTTTTAATACATATGTAGGTCGGATGAAGGGGTGGAGGCGAGAAAAAGTGAAAGATTGAACCATAGGTCCTTTTTAAATAAGTAGAGATAGATATTTGTGTTTTTTTAATGATCTTCTGTTTTTTGGTTTGTTTTTTCTCTATTAAAATTCATGAATTATTTAAATATGAAAGAATATTTCTAAAACAATTCATGAACATTAAGAAAACATGATATATTTTTAAATGGTTCATGAACATAAAAACATCTTGAGCATTTTTCAAAAATTCATGATTATTTAAAAGAAATCCACATAATATTAATAAAATGGTGCTCATATTTTCAAAATTTGTAATCATTTTAAATTTTGTGAACCAAATAAGAGCCAGTAAAGAAAAGAAAAAGACCTCGCACGGTGCAAGCCCAAAGCCTTGCGTGTTTGCTCACTTTGCCGTGTGGTGAACACGAGACCGGGAGCTCCTATTCAGCGCTGTGGGCGCCCGTTGGGAGACGTGGCGCCTACATCCATCTTCTGTGGGCTGATTTTGTTCGGCATATCACCGCTGGTTTGTTCTCTATCTGTTTTTGTTCGCTGTTTCTTTCGCCCCCGCCTGAAGCTTAGCGAGAAGTGTTCGTTCGCTGTCTTTTTTTAGAACTGTTTTGCTAACTAGTGTCAGCTATTGGATTGATTGATTCATTCCAAAAAATTCTTTTGGAAGTGCGTTTTTGTAGAAAAAGGGTTTGTCACTAGAAGTACTGAAATAATATTTCTGGGCTATCACTTTATTTTAGGAAGAAAAGAATAAACGTAGGCAACAAATTTGGATGCTTAAAAACAAAAACGTGGATTCAAAAGTGTGTACAGGTTTTCGAAAAAAAGTTGACAAATTTGAAAAAACATCATTGAAGTAGAAAACCTTTCATTGAATTTCAAAAAAAGTTCATCCAATTTGAAAAAAAGTTCATTGAATTTTTAAGTAAGTTCATCGGTTTTGGAAAGTTCACGGAATTTTAAAATAGTTCACCCGTTAAAAAAATTCCATGAAATTTGGGAAAAAGTTCATCGAATTTCACAAAAGTTCAACCAATTTGAAAAAAGGTCATGTAATCTAAAGGAGGTTCACCAATTTGAAAACATTTCATCAATTTTGAAAAAAGTTCATCAAATTTGGAAAAAAAAGGTTTCATCGATCTTGAAGAAACGTTCATAAAATTTGAAAAAAGTTCATGTAATCTGAAAAAGTTCATCAATTTTGAATATAATCTTCAAATAAAAAAATGTTCATTAAATTTGGAAAAAGTTCATGTAGTTTGCAAAACAAATCCTGAATTTTTTGCACATTTTTGTAAAAAGGTCATCGATTTTACAAAACAAGAAATTCTTTAAAAAACACGCATTTAAAAAATCAAAAGGAAAATAAAAAATAACAAACATAATAAAAACATCCGTGAACTGAACCGCGAACCAAGAAAAAACAGTTTGGGAAGCTTCTGGAAGTTTTCCAAAATCAGTTTTCGCGAACGTGAAGTAACCAAATAAAAAACAGAGGGGAAATACGTTTGAGCAATAGCGGGCTAATTGTTTGTGGTTGGAGCGGAGCGGTCCCATCGAGTGGGACGCGGGTTCGAATCCCACAGATCTTGCACCTTTTCTAACTAACTTTTTAATGGGCCGGCCCAGCTTAAACTGCTGCAGGCGCCCGTTTGCCAATTACACTGTAACAGGCGTCTGCAGCGCCAAATAGGAATGCCCAGCTGACCTGCTATTTGACGCTTGATTCGTCAAATTTGAAGCGAAACAGACATGACGCATGCGAGTGGGACAGCCCAGCCCAGCGTTTTGAGCTGCTCACTCTCCAGGGGTATATTTCGGCTCGCTTTTCTTTGTGGGGTTAGTATTTTTTCTTTTTTAGTAAGAAATGAATATCTTTCTAAAAAAGTAAGAAATAAATATTAATAATTCTTTTTGAAATTTTTTACAATTAAAATTTTGAAAAATTGTAACGTTAAAAAATTGAAAAAAAGTCCCAAATTTAAAAACCTCCGTATTTTCAAGAAATATTTGTGGATTAAAAATATGTTCATTATTTTTAAATGACATTAAATGTTTTCTGAAAATATTCTAGAATTGAAATAATAGTCACGTATTTTGGAAAATGTTATGGATTTTAAAAGTATTCATAAATGTTGAAAAAATTCTCAGATAAAAAATTGCAAGGTTCTTTATTTCTGAATGGTAATAAACTCAAAAAATATAAAAAGGAAGAAAACCATGGAAAGACTTGCATAGAAACAACAAAAAAGAAAAGGGAAAAACAAAACACCCGAGTAAACTGCTCTAGAACCCGGGCCGCAAAATAACTCTGAGACGAAAATGAAAAACCCTCTTGCGCTTTAGGGCCCATCTCGTGTCGCTGGGCGGTGTCTCTGCGGACCCCATCGGCGCCTTCAGTGCCCATTAGTTCGTTTCTACAAACCGGCGCACACCCACGTCTGCGCTGTGTCGGCCCATCTTTACCCTTTTTTCTGTTGAAATGCAAAAAAGTTGAGGCGACAAGATTCGAACCCTCGACCCCTTAGGACATGAATTATGGAGGCACTAGTATACTATGGTATCAGGATCCACATATGTATATAGAATTGAGGCGGTACTCTCACATGCAATCTCTTTCAGTTCATTTTTTCTACTTTTCCTAGTGGTCCCTTCCTATCTCCTGCTTTTCTCTCTCAGCTTCTCGCCCAATCACCGGGCTCCTCTGCAAGATCCTATCTTGGTCTGCAGGCAGCCATCCTTTTATCTCTCTTCTCCACATCAACGATTTCTCATACGTGGATAATGGAGCAGCTGTCCATGCTGGAGCATAGTACAAGCCCTTAGTTCAATGCAAGCTACGATAACCATCTAGACAACTCGCATGACCTGTTTACTTCGACGTTTTTCCTTCTTTTCTTTCTTTCTTCTATACGTGTCTGACTGTACGACAAGGTCGCGGCTCTACTTTTTCTTCTTCCTTTCTTCTGTTTTTTTCATTGGTTTTAATTCTTTTTTCCTTTTCCTTTTCCTTTTTGTTTTATTTAAATCTCATAATTTTTTAAAATTGATGAACTTTTCCAAATTGATGAACATTTTCAATTTTGTGAACATTTTTTCCCAAAATAGGTGAACTTTTTTCAAAATTGATAATTTTTTTTAGATTTTGTTAACTTTTTCTGAAAATTCATGATTTTCTTTCAAAATCAATTAACTTCTTCCAAATTGATGAAATTATTTTTGAAAATTGATGATTTTCTTTCAAAATGAATGAATTTTTTTCAAATCGATGAACCTTTTTTTCCAAATGATGAAATTTTCAAAATTGATGAACTTTTTCAAAAGTGACGAGCATTTTTCCAAATTCAGTGAACTTTCGTAGAAAATTTGATTTTTTGGGTCAAAATTGATGAACTTTTTGTAAAATAACAGGTTACTGTATTTCAAATTCATAAATTTATATAAAATTATTTTTTCTAATTGAATGACTATTTTACATATTTGCATATTTTTAGAATTAATAAAAAGTTTTTAGTTCATGAAGTTTTTTAAATTAATAACAAAACTGCAACTTGTTTTTTTAAAGACGAGGGTTTTACACAAGTGTTTGCCAGAAAAAAAGGCTAGCAAACAACCCACGTGGCGACAGATCTGGCGAGGAAGCTTTTTTTGAGAGGTACCCGACGAGGAAGTTAACGCGGAGCGAGCAGGGTGCAACAGCTAGCGATGGGCCACGGCCCATTAGGGGCACACGTGAGCGCCAGCAATATTTCGGGGCGCTGAAGGCGCCTAGTTGACGTGCACTACTCCAAAGCCTCCCAACGATCATTTGGGTGTAGACTGAGAGCGCGTCATTTGACGTGCTCTCACCGCCGCCACATGTTGCGTTCTACGCGCTTCCTTCAGATTTTATTTTATTTTTCCACACACGTTTTTGGCTTTTTAGATGTTTTTTTTTCGAATTTTTTTGATTTTTCACCAGTCTTTTTTAGCTTTTCGACCAATTTTTTTTCAATTTTTTGCCCAAAAGAATGCATTTTATTTTTTAATTTGCTTCCGTGAGAGGCACCGTTTTTCTTCCGCGAGAGACATGGTTTTGCTTCCGTGAAAGGCACGCCCGTTCCTCTCAAAAACAAAAAAAATCACGTTTTCTCTAATTTTTTTCTGTGAGAGGCACGGTTTTATTTTCGCGGGAGGCATGGTTTTGCTTCCGTGGGAGGCAAGGCCATGCTCTCGGAAACGAAAAATAAAAATATGTTTTTTTTTCTTTCTTATGAGGCATGGTTTTGCTTCCGCGAGAGGCACAGGTATGCCTATTGGAAAACTTCTGGAAAAGAAAAAAGTGCTCATGGTTCGGTTTTTTCTTCTATTTTTTATCGTCCTATTTTTTCGTAAAAAAGAAAGTTTGTCAAAACCTATCAACATGGGATCTAATTTTGAAGATCTCGACGCGAGAAATCCAAGATGAAAAAGGTTCAAGATTGGAACGCACGTTTTAAAAGATAAAATATTTTTAATTAACGTATGTATGAAAAAAAAGAAAATCCATAGGTTGCGACAAGTGACGCATATGCAACGTGGCATTTGTCATAAAGATGAGAGTGATTTTTGGAAGAAAGTAGGTCCTCTCTGGCTTCGGGATGGAAACTCTAGCTGTGACTGAGAAGGGGGGGAAAGGAGTACCGGACTCGGGATCTCAGCTAGGAAGCGGAGGACGATAGATTAGTTGCCGATACGGAGGAGGAACTCTTACACCGATTCCTAGTCTGAGTTGCCAACCTAGCTAGCTAGCATATATATTGGCGTGCGTGCGTGTATCCACAGAATCGATTAGCAACCGATCTCTTCCAAGGCAACAAATCAATGGGCGAGACGATCGAGGATTTGGCACGCGATGTCTCGGCGCTGTTTCTGCAGGCCGACGGTGAGCAAGAAGGGGCCGCCATGGACATGGAGATATGTATGCTGCGCGAGCGGGTGCGCGAGCAGATGGACAAACTAGTGCAGAGTTTGATCTCGGCAGACAGGGAACAAGAGAAACGGGAGGCAATCCCCATGTTGCAGTCGATCTCGGATACTATCGGGCGGCTCTGTGCCGCCAACGGCCAACCGTCAGTCACGGAGGAGTTGGATGACGAGAAGGCCGAGGTGATGGACAGCGGCAGCTTGAAGGAGGAGAAAGGGGAACATGATGAGACGGACATGAGCGGCAGCGAAGGTGGAGTCGAGGAAGAATCGGTGCCGGGTGGAGGCAATGCAGCCGCCCAGACAAACACATCCACGGAGACGAACCCGCAGGCAGCCGACCAAGTGGACTACGCCGAGTACGAGGAGGAGGCATTCGCTCGCTTCCGAAGGGGCTGGGAGCATCTCTACAGCAACACCAAAAACAGCTTCGAAGGCCTGAGTGAGTAAACGTGCCTTGCGTCATGTGCATGTAATTAGTCTTCTGTTTTTCTCATCCTCGTCATGGACTCATGGTATAGATTTCATGTATGTATAGTTTTTCTGACACAAACATCCCCTACTTAACTGTCATGCAGCCTTGTTTAGTCCCATGCTCTTTACACACTGCACGCCGGGATTCAAGCCAATGGACGCCGTCGTCGTGAGCACCGTGCAGATCTGCTCCATCAAAATCACCGACTTGAAACACTTCGAGTGGCCGCTGCAAGTGTACGGCGTGGTTGCTGCCCGAGATGCCGTGGATGAGCGCCGCAACCCTATCTTCCTCCATTCAAGGGATGACTGCCAAATCCTGACTGAAGAGGTATGTATACTTCTTCTTCTTGCGTATTGGTTTTCTTCGATGATCGATGCCCTTGTTGATTAGTCATTAACGGAAAATACGGCGATGATGCTTAATTGCAGGATCCTTTTCTACACTTGACCGGCCCAGTTCGTGCAATTATGTCGGAGGAGCCCGTTGACATCGAAATCCAACTCAAAGTAAGGGGCACAACGGCGTCCCAAGATAGAGCGTTGGTCAGCCATGTCTATTATTATGATGGTGATTATGAATATAGTTTAAGCCCGATCATCATTGAAAAGCACTCTTGCACAATAGAGTTGAGCGCTCAATAGCTTAAACGTTCAGTCCAAGCCACCATCTTTGGTGCTCATGTTGTTGTCGATGACAAGTCAAATCCTTTTGAACATGGAGTCCGGGTTGTCTGCTCCTCATTATGTCAGCAGCACGACTCTGAAGACGCCGATGAGTCCCCATCTATGGAGCTTGTGTTGCTTGATTCGAAAGTTGCAAGAAAGCGCGTGGTGGAACATGGTTACCTTAATCTGTCAAGGCAAGTTGTTTCTGTAAAATTGAGTGGAAAGCTTAAAGTTCTCATTCAAGCATACACACCATCCGGAGGAATCGCAACACAGGGTCATGTCTTCGTCATGCCCAAGACATGCAACACCAGCGAACATGCATGTGACCTTGACGGCTTCAAGGTGGAGTTTACCGTTGCTTGGTCCTATCTTGTTGAAGATGAGGAGCGTATCTTGATGAATGGGCGCGTGGATCCTTTCGCATTGTGTCCTCTACATCCCTCTTTTGCCCTCGAAGGGAAACCTTCTAGTGTTAGTTTGTTGATGTAAGTCTTTCATGTTGTGCTCGACTATGTGAACTGTTATTGTTGGAAATATGCCCTAGAGGCAATAATAAATTGATTATTATTATATTTCCTTGTTCATGATAATCGTTTATTATCCATGCTAGAATTGTATTGATAGGAAACTCAGATACATGTGTGGATACATAGACAACACCATGTCCCTAGTAAGCCTCTAGTTGACTAGCTCGTTGATCAATAGATGGTTACGGTTTCCTGACCATGGACATTGGATGTCGTTGATAACGGGATCACATCATTAGGAGAATGATGTGATGGACAAGACCCAATCCTAAGCATAGCACTAGATCGTGTAGTTCGTATGCTAAAGCTTTGCTAATGTCAAGTATCATTTCCTTAGACCATGAGATTGTGCAGCTCCCGGATACCGTAGGAGTGCTTTGGGTGTGCCAAACATCACAACGTAACTGGGTGACTATAAAGGTGCACTACGGGTATCTCCGAAAGTGTCTGTTGGGTTGGCACGAATCGAGACTGGGATTTGTCACTCCGTTTGACGGAGAGGTATCTCTGGGCCCACTCGGTAGGACATCATCATAATGTGCACAATGTGATCAAGGAGTTGATCACGGGATGATGTGTTGCGGAACGAGTAAAGAGACTTGCCGGTAACGAGATTGAACAAGGTATCGGGATACCGACGATCGAATCTCGGGCAAGTATCGTACCGATAGACAAAGGGAATTGTATACGGGATTGATTAAGTCCTTGACATCGTGGTTCATCCGATGAGATCATCGTGGAACATGTGGGAGCCAACATGGGTATCCAGATCCCGCTGTTGGTTATTGACCGGAGAACGTCTCGGTCATGTCTGCATGTCTCTCGAACCCGTAGGGTCTACACACTTAAGGTTCGATGACGCTAGGGTTATAAAGGAAGTTTGTATGTGGTTACCGAATGTTGTTCGGAGTCCCGGATGAGATCCCGGACGTCACGAGGAGTTCCGGAATGGTCCGGAGGTAAATATTTATATATGGGAAGTCATGTTTTGGACACCGAAAAAGTTTCGGGGTTTATCGGTAATGTACCGGGACCACCGGGAGGGTCCCGGGGGGTCCACCAAGTGGGGCCACCAATCCCGGAGGCTTGCATGGGCCAAGGGTGGTGAGGGACCAGCCCCTAAGTGGGCTGGTGCGCCTCCCACAAGGCCCAAGGGCAGCTAGGAGGAAAAAAGGAGGAAACCCTAGGCTTATATGGGCCTAAGGCCCACCCTAGGGGGCGCCTCCCTCTCTCCCCTCTTGGCCGCCCCCCTTGCTCCCCATCTAGGGCTGCCCCCCCTAGGGGTGGGAACCCTAGAGGGGGCGCAGCCCCTCCCCTTCCCTATATATATGAGGCCTAGGGCTGCCCATAACACGCGCGATTCAATCTCTCGTTGGTGCAGCCCTGCGTCTCTTCTTCTTCCTCTCCCGTAGTGCTTGGCGAAGCCTTGCAGGATTGCCACGCTCCTCCATCATCACCACGCCGTTGTGCTGCTGCTGGATGGAGTCTTCCCTCTCCCCTTGCTGGATCAAGGCGTGGGAGACGTCACCGGGCTGTACGTGTGTTGAACGCGGAGGTGCCGTCTGTTCGGCACTTGGTCATCGGTGATTTGGATCACGACGAGTACGACTCCATCAACCCCGTTCACTTGAACGCTTCCGCTTAGCGATCTACAAGGGTATGTAGATGCACTCTCCTTCCCCTCGTTGCTAGTCTCTCCATAGATAGATCTTGATGACACGTAGGAAAATTTTGAATTTCTGCTACATTCCCCAACAGTGGCATCATGAGCTAGGTCTATTGCGTAGATTCTATGCACGAGTAGAACACAAAGTAGTTGTGGGCGTTGATTTTGTTCAATATGCTTGCCGTTACTAGTCTTATCTTGATTCGGCGGCATTGTGGGATGAAGCGGCCCGGACCGACCTTACACGTACTCTTACGTGAGACTGGTTCCACCGACTGACATGCACTAGTTGCATAAGGTGGCTAGCGGGTGTCTGTCTCTCCCACTTTAGTCGGATCGGATTCGATGAAAAGAGTCCTTATGAAGGGTAAATAGCAATTGGCATATCACGTTGTGGTCTTTGCGTAGGTAAGAAACGTTCTTGCTAGTAACCCATAGCAGCCACGTAAAACATGCAAACAACAATTAGAGGACGTCTAACTTGTTTTTGCGGGGTATGCCATGTGATGTGATATGGCCAAAGGATGTGATGAATGATATATGTGATGTATGAGATTGATCATGTTCTTGTAATAGGAATCACGACTTGCATGTCGATGAATATGACAACCGGCAGGAGCCATAGGAGTTGTCTTTATTTATTTATGACCTGCGTGTCAACTTAAACGTCATGTAATTACTTTACTTTATTGCTAACCATTAGCTGTAGTAGTAGAAGTAATAGATGACGTGACAACTTCAAGAAGACACGATGATGGAGATCATGATGATGGAGATCATGGTGTCATGCCGGTGACGATGATGATCATGGAGCCCCGAAGATGGAGATCAAAAGGAGCAAAGTGATATTGGCCATATCATGTCACTATTTGATTGCATGTGATGTTTATCATGTTTATACATTTTATTTGCTTAAAACGACGGTAGTAAATAAGATGATCCCTCACAACAATTTCAAGAAGTGTTCTCCCCTAACTGTGCACCGTTGCTAAAGTTCGTCGTTTCGAAGCACCACGTGATGATCGGGTGTGATAGATCCTTACGTTCACATACAACGGGTGTAAGACAGTTTTACACATGCAAAACACTTAGGGTTAACTTGACGAGCCTAGCATGTGTATAGACATGGCCTCGGAACACAGAAAACCGAAAGGTCGAGCATGAGTTGTATGGTAGATACGATCAACATGAAGATGTTCACCGATGATGACTAGTCCGTCTCACGTGATGATCAGACACGGGCTAGTTGACTCGGATCATGTAATCACTTAGATGACTAGAGGGATGTCTATCTGAGTGGGAGTTCATAAGATGAACTTAATTATCCTGAACATAGTCAAAAGGATTTTACAAATTATGTCGTAGCTCGCGTTTTAGTTCTACTGTTTAGATATGTTCCTAGAGAAAAAATTAGTTGAAAGTTGATAGTAGCAATTATGCGGACTAGGTCCGTAGACTGAGGATTGTCCTCATTGCTTCTTAGAAGGCTTATGTCCTTAATGCACCGCTCAGTGTGCTGAACCTCGAACGTGGTCTGTGGATGTTGCGAACATCTGACATACATGTTTTGATAACTACATGATAGTTATGTTAAACGGTTTAGAACTGAGGCACCAAAGACGTTTTGAAACGTCGCAAAACATATGAGATGTTTCGAGGGCTGAAATTGGGATTTCAGGCTCGTGCCCACGTCAAGAGGTATAAGACCTCCGACGATTTTCTTAGCCTACATACTAAGGGAGAAAAGCTCAATTGTTGAGCTTGTGCTCAGATTGTCTGAGTACAACATTCATTTGAATCGAGTGGGAGTTGATCTTCCAGATGAGATAATGATGTTTCTCCGAAGTCATTACCACCAAGCTGCTAGAGCTTCATGATGAACTATAGTATATCAGGGACATATATGATTATCCTTGAGATATTCGCGATGTTTGACACCGCGAAAGTAGAAATCAAAAGGGAGCATCAATCGTTGATGGTTAGTAAAACCACTAGTTTCAAGAGGGGCAAGGGCAAGAAGGGATACTTCATGAAACGGCAAATCAGCTGCCGCTCTAATGAAGAAACCCAAAGTTGAACCCCAAACCCGAGACTAAGTGCTTCTGTAATAAGGGGAACAGCCACTGGAGCAGAATTACCCTAGATACTTGGTAGATGAGAAGGCTGGTAAGGTCGATAGAAGTATATTGGATATACATTGTGTTGATGTGTACTTTACTAGTACTCCTAGTAGCACCAGGGTATTAGATACCGGTTCGGTTGCTAAGTGTTAGTAACTCGAAACAAAAGCTACGGAATAAACGGAGACTAGCTAAAAGTGAGCTGACGATATGTGTTGGAAGTATTTCCGATGTTGATATGATCAAACATCGCACGCTCCCTCTACCATTGAGATTGGTGTTTGCGTTGAGCATAGACATGATTGGATTATGTCTATCGCAATACGGTTATTCATTTAAGGAGAATAATGGTTACTCTGTTTATTTGAATAATACCTTCAATGGTCTTACACCTAAAATGAATGGTTTATTGAATCTCGATCGTAGTGATACACATGTTCATGCCAAAAGATATAAGATAATAATGATAGTACCACCTACTTGCGGCACTGCCACGTAAGTCATATCGGTATAAAACGCATGAAGAAACTCCATGTTGATGGATCTTTGGGCTCACTCGTTTTGAAAAGTTTGAGACATGCGAACCATGTCTATTGGTGTATATGCATGAAGAAACTCCATGCAAATGGACCATTTGTACTCACTTGATTTTTGAATCACTTGAGACATGCAAATCATACCACATGGGCAAGATGACTGAAAGCCTCGGTTTCAGTAAAATGGAACAAGAAAGCAACTTGTTGGAAGTAATACATTTTGATGTGTGCAGTCCAATGAGTGCTGAGGCATGTAGTGGATATCGTTATGTTCTTCACAGATGATTTGAGTAGATGTTGAGTATATTTACTTGATGAATCACGAGTCTGAATTTTTGAAAGGTTCAAGTAATTTCAGTGTGAAGTTGAAAGATGGTCGTGACAAGAGGATAAAAGATCTATGATATGATCATAGAGATGAATATCTGAATTACGAGTTTGGCACAGAATTAAGACATTGTGGAAATTGTTTCACAACTAATACAGCCTGGAACACCATAGTGTGATGGTGTGTCCGAACATCATAACTGCACCCTATTGGATATGATGCATACTATGATGTCTCTTATCGAATTACCACGATAGTTTATGGGTTAGGCATTAGAGACAACCACATTCACTTTAAATAGGGCACCACGTAATTCCGATGAGATGACACCGTATGAACTATGGTTTAGAGAAACCTAAGCTGTCATTTCTTAAAAGGTTTGGGGCTGCGACGCTTATGTGAAAAGTTTCAGGCTGATAAGCTCGAACCCAAAGCGGATAAATGCATCTTCATAGGACACCCAAAACAGTTGGGTATACCTCCTGTCTCAGATCCGAAAGCAATAAGGGATTGTTTCTAGAATCGGGTCCTTTCTCGAGGAAAAGTTTCTCTCGAAAGAATTGAGTGGGAGGATGGTGGAAACTTGATGAGGTTATTGAACCGTCTCTTCAACTAGTGTGTGGCAGGGCACAGGAAATTGTTCCTGTGGCACCTACACCAATTGAAGTGGAAGCTTATGATATTGATCACGAGACTTCGGATCAAGTCACTCCCAAACCTCGTAGGATGACAAGGATGCATACTACTTCTGAGTGGTACGTAATCCTGTCTTGGAAGTCATGTTGCGAGACAACAATGAACCTACGAGCTATGGAGAAGCGATGGTGGGCCCGGATTCCGATAAATGGCTCGAGGCCATAAAAATCCGAGAGAGGATCCATGTATGAAAACAAAGTGTAGACTTTGGAAGAACTACTTGATGGTCATAAGGCTGTTAGGTACATATGGATTTTAAAAGGAAGATGGACAATGATGGTAAATGTCACCATTAAGAAAGCTCGACTTGTCGTTAAGATGTTTTCCGACAAGTTCAAGGAGTTGACTATGATGAGACTTTCTCACTCGTAGCGATGCTAAAAGTCTGTTGGAATTATGTTAGCAGTCACTGCATTATTTATGAAATCTTGCAGATAGGATGTCAAAACATTGTTTCCTCGACGATTTTCTTGAGGAAAGGTTGTATGTGATACAGCCGGAAGGTTTTGTCAATCCTGAAATATGCTAATAAGTATGCAAAGCTCCAGCAATCCTTCTAAGGACTGGAGTAAGCATCTCGGAGTTGGAATGTATGCTTTGATGAGATGATCAAAGATTTTGGTGTATACAAAGTTTATGAGAAACTTGTATTTCCAAAGAAGTGAGTGGGAGCACTATAGAATTTCTGATAAGTATATGTTGTTGACATATTGTTGATCAGAAGTGACGTAGAATTTCTGGAAAGCATATAGGATTATTTGGAAAGTGTTTTTCAATGGAAAGCCTGGATTAAGCTACTTGAACATTGAGCATCAAGATCTATAAGGATAGATCAAAACGCTTAATGGAACTTTCAAATGAGCACATACCTTGACATGATCTTGAAGGTGTTCAAAATGGATCAGTCAAAGAAGGAGTTCTTGCCTGAGTTGTAAGGTATGAAGTTAAGACTTAAAGCTCGACCACGGCAGAATAGAGAGAAAGGACGAAAGTCGTCCCTTATGCTTAAGACATAGGCTCTACAGTATGCTATGCTGTGTACCGCACCTGAAGTGTGCCTTGCCATGAGTCAGTCAAGGGGTACAAGAGTGGTACAAGAATAGATCACAGGACAGTGGTCAAAGTTATCCTTAGTAACTAGTGGACTAAGGAAGTTTCTCGGTTATGGAGGTGGTAAAAGAGTTCGTCGTAAAGGGTTACATCGATGCAAGCTTAACACCTATCCGGATAGCTCTGAGTAGAGATACCGGATACATATAATGGAGCTACAATTTAGAATAGCTCCAAGTAGAATAGTTATTTGGAATAGCTTCAAATAGAGCGTGGTAGCTACATCTAGGAGATGACATAGAGATTTGTAAAGCACACACGGATCTGAAAGGTTCAGACCCGTTGACTAAAACCTCTCTCACAAGCATAACATGATCAAACCCAGAACTCTTTAGGGTGTTAGTCACATGAGGATGTGACCTTGAGTGTTAATCACATATCGATGTGAACTGGATTATTGACTCTAGTGCAAGTGGGAGACTGTTGGAAATATGCCCTAGAGGCAATAATAAATTGATTATTATTATATTTCCTTGTTCATGATAATCGTTTATTATCCATGCTAGAATTGTATTGATAGGAAACTCAGATACATGTGTGGATACATAGACAACACCATGTCCCTAGTAAGCCTCTAGTTGACTAGCTCGTTGATCAATAGATGGTTACGGTTTCCTGACCATGGACATTGGATGTCGCTGATAACGGGATCACATCATTAGGAGAATGATGTGATGGACAAGACCCAATCCTAAGCATAGCACTAGATCGTGTAGTTCGTATGCTAAAGCTTTGCTAATGTCAAGTATCATTTCCTTAGACCATGAGATTGTGCAGCTCCCGGATACCGTAGGAGTGCTTTGGGTGTGCCAAACGTCACAACGTAACTGGGTGACTATAAAGGTGCACTACGGGTATCTCCGAAAGTGTCTGTTGGGTTGGCACGAATCGAGACTGGGATTTGTCACTCCGTGTGACGGAGAGGTATCTCTGGGCCCACTCGGTAGGACATCATCATAATGTGCACAATGTGATCAAGGAGTTGATCACGGGATGATGTGTTACGGAACGAGTAAAGAGACTTGCCGGTAACGAGATTGAACAAGGTATCGGGATACCGATGATCGAATCTCGGGCAAGTATCGTACCGATAGATAAAGGGAATTGTATACGGGATTGATTAAGTCCTTGACATCGTGGTTCATCCGATGAGATCATCGTGGAACATGTGGGAGCCAACATGGGTATCTAGATCCCGCTGTTGGTTATTGACCGGAGAACGTCTCGGTCATGTCTGCATGTCTCTCGAACCCGTAGGGTCTACACACTTAAGGTTCGATGACGCTAGGGTTATAAAGGAAGTTTGTATGTGGTTACCGAATGTTGTTCGGAGTCCCGGATGAAATCCCGGACGTCACGAGGAGTTCCGGAATGGTCCGGAGGTAAAGATTTATATATGGGAAGTCATGTTTTGGACACCGGAAAAGTTTCGGGGTTTATCGGTAATGTACCGGGACCACCGGGAGGGTCCCGGGGGTCCACCAAGTGGGGCCACCAATCCCGGAGGCTTGCATGGGCCAAGGGTGGTGAGGGACCAGCCCCTAAGTGGGCTGGTGCGCCTCCCACAAGGCCCAAGGGCAGCTAGGAGGAAAAAAAGGAGGAAACCCTAGGCTTATATGGGCCTAAGGCCCACCCTAGGGGGCGCCTCCCTCTCTCCCCTCTTGGCCGCCCCCCTTGCTCCCCATCTAGGGCTGCCGCCCCCCTAGGGGTGGGAACCCTAGAGGGGGCGTAGCCCCTCCCCTTCCCTATATATGTGAGGCCTAGGGCTGCCCATAACACGCGCGATTCAATCTCTCGTTGGTGCAGCCCTGCGTCTCTTCTTCTTCCTCTCCCGTAGTGCTTGGCGAAGCCCTGCAGGATTGCCACGCTCCTCCATCATCACCACGCCGTTGTGCTGCTGCTGGATGGAGTCTTCCTCAACCTCTCCCTCTCCCCTTGCTGGATCAAGGCGTGGGAGACGTCATCGGGCTGTACGTGTGTTGAACGCGGAGGTGCCGTCCGTTCGGCACTTGGTCATCGGTGATTTGGATCACGACGAGTACGACTCCATCAACCCCGTTCACTTGAACGCTTCCGCTTAGCGATCTACAAGGGTATGTAGATGCACTCTCCTTCCCCTCGTTGCTAGTCTCTCCATAGATAGATCTTGATGACACGTAGGAAAATTTTGAATTTATTTAAAAGAAATTCACATACGATTAAAAATCGTGCACATATTTTTAAATTGTAACCAATTTAAATATTTTGAACCAAATAAGAACTAGAAAAGAAAAGAAAAGGACCTCGCACGGTGCCAGCCCAAAGCCTTACGTGTTTGCTTGCTATCCCGTGTGGGGAACAGGAGACCTGCCATTTGACGCTTGATACGTCGAATTCGCCGTGTTGAGTTGTTCACTCTTTCAGGGAAACAATTCGGCTTGCTCTTCTATGTGGGGGTCAGTATTTATCTTTTTTAGTAAAATATGAATATTAATAAACAAATTTATAATATTTTTGGAATTAAAATTATGAAAATAATTTGTAACAATTAAAATATTAAGAAAAAAATGAAAAAGTTTCACATATTTAAAAAAAATTGTGCTAATATTTTCGGATTTAAAAATAATTTTCACAAAAAGCAATCAACAATTTAAAAACTATTCACGAATTTGGGAAAGTTTCGTGGATTTTAAAAGTTGTCATAAATTAGGAAAATGGTTCTCAGATTGAACAAATATTGGTGTATTACAAAAAAGTTCATGATTTTTGAATGGTAATAAACTCAAAAAATATAAAAAGGAAGAAAACCACGGAAAGACTTACAAAGAAACAGCAAGAAAAAGAAAAAGGAAAACAAAACGCCCGAGTAAAGCGGTCCAGAACCACGGCTGCACAAAAACAGTCCAAGACGAAAAGGAAAACCCCTCCAGTGCTTTAGGGCCCATCTGTTGTAGGTTTCGGGTTGGGAACACCGATCGATTAGTTGCCTTGCCGATATGGAGGAGAGGAGGAACTCTACACCGGTTCCTAGTCTGACTGAGTTGCCAACCTAGCTAGTAAGCTGGAGTAGTATATATACGTTGTATACCCTAGCTACCCTACAGGGGTATCCACAGAATCGATTAGCAACCGATCTCTTCCAAGGCAAATCGATGGGTGAGACGATGGATGATTCGTCTCGCGAGGCCAAGGACGGGGCCGCCAGCATGGACATGGAGATATGTATGCTGCGCGAGCGGGTGCGCGAGCAGATGGACAAACTAGTGCAGAGTTTGATCTCGGCAGACAGGGAACAAGAGAAACGCCAGGCGATCCCCACGTTGCAGTCCATCTCCGATACTATCGGGCGGCTCTGTGCAGCCCACGGCCAACCGCCGGCCACGGAGGAGGTGGATGACGAGAAGGTCGAGGCCATCGACAGCGGCAACCTGAAGGAGGAGGAGGAGGAAGAGGAGCTTGATGAGACGGGCATGATCGGCAGAGTCGCGGAAGAATCGGTTGTCTACCGCGAACGCAATGCAGCCGCGGAGACCAACCCGGGAGCCGAGGAAGTCGACAACGCCGAACACGAGGAGGAGGCATTCGCTCGCTTCCGCACGGACTGGGAGCGTCGCAAAGGCAAACACTGCTTCGAAGACCTGAGTGAGTAAACATGCATCTAAATCTTCTGGGATTTTTGCTTCTCTTATTACTCGTCCCAATGCCTCTGTTAATCCGTCTGTCCGGTCGCTCTTTATTTTTCTAACACAAATTAACTTCCCTACTTAACTGGCATGTGTATGTATGCAGCCTTGATCAGTCCCATGCTCTTTACACACTGCACGCCGGGATTCATGCCAATCCACGCCGTCCCCGCGAGGACCCTACAGATCTGTTCCATCAAAGTCACCGACGTGAAACTCTTCGAGTGGCCGCTGCAGGTGTACGGCGTTGTTGCTGCCAGAGATGCTGTGGATGAGCACCGCAACCCCATCTTTCTTCGTTCAAGGGATGACTGCCAAATCCTCAATGAAGCGGTATGTATATATACTATTCTTCTTCTTCTTCTTCTTCTTCTTCTTCTTGCAGTCAGTTCTTGGAGGTTGCACTTGTTTAGATCACTGAAGTATAGTGATCTAAATGCTCTTATATTACTTTACGGAGGGAGTAGTTATTAATTGGCAAATACGGCCATGGTGTTTGCAGGATCCTTTTCTATACCTGACTGGCCCAGTTCGTGCAATTGTGTCCGAGAAGCCCGTTCACATCGAAATCCAACTCAAAGTAAAGGGCACAACGGCCTCCCAAGATAGAGCATTGCTCAGTTATATCTTTTATTATGATGGCGATTATTATGAAGCTAGTTCAAGTACGATCATCATTGAAAAGCACTCTTGCACACTAGAGTTAGGCGCCCAACAGCTTAAACGTTCAGTTCAAGCCACTATCTTTGGTGTTCATGTTGCTGATTACAAATCAAATCCTTTTGAGCATGGAGTTCGAGTGGTCTGCTCCTCACTATCTCAGCAGCACGACGCCGATGAGTCCCCATCTATGGAAGTTGTGTTGCTTGAATCGAAAGTTGGAAGAAAGCATGCAGTGAAACGTGGTTACCTCAATCTGTCAAGGCAAGTTGTTTCTGTAAACTTGAGTGGAAAGCTTAAAGTTCTCATTCAAGCATACACACCATCCGGGGAAATCATGACACAGGGTCATGTCTTCGTCATGCCCAAAACAAGCAACACCAGCCAACATGCATGTGACCTTGATGGCTTCAAGGTGGAGTTTACCGTTGCTTGGTCCTTTCTTGTTCAAGATGAGGAGCATATCTCGATGAATGGGCGTGCGGATCCTTTGGCACCACGTCCCGTAAATCCCTCCCTTTTCCTCAAGGAGACCACGGCAAAACCGACAAAGGTAGTACATAAATGGCAACCTCCTGATCATCCTTTTATCAAGGTCAATGTGGATGCTTCTTTCCATGAAGAAACACAACAAGGCGGCACGGGACTGGGCATTCGCAATCACGAGGGCACTTTGCTACGTGCCCAAGCAATATGGTATGATGCGGGGCTTAGCGCAATGGCCATGGAGGCTTATGCAATCCGAGATGGGGTCCAACTGGCACGCAACATTGGTATGCGGAAGGTGATAGTTGAAACCAATGCCCAAACAGTGGTGAACATGTGGAATGCTAGATGTTTCGATCGTTCCGAGATAGCTGCCACTTTGCATGAAATACAAGAGCTTTGTGGGACTCTAGAGGAGTTTCGCTTAGTATTCACGACGAGGGAAGAGAATGAATTGGCGCATCTTTGTGCAGAACAATGTAGTGCCACTAGGAGAAGGTGTTTATGGATTAATTATATCCCGGCCTTCCTTGCCGATTGTGTAAAGAAGGAATGTAATCCAACTATATGATCAACGAAGCTCTTGAGTGTTCTTGAAAAAACCGGCTAGCATGCTATTTATATATTTACAATGTCTTTTTCTTTTTCTTTTGTGTGTACACCTCTGTATACCACCGCTTGGTTTTGGTAGCATGATATATTGTATTGTAACACATAATATAGTTAGTCCGAATAACACCACTTTCAACTCAAAAAGGAAAGAAAGAATATATAACAACTTAATTCTGGTTGCATACGTCAAAAAGGTATACTTTTTATATTGCACGGTTGATTTCACGTTCCTGTACCGCGTCAAGCGATTGAGATGCGTCTCATGGGGACCTACACAACCACAATAGTCTTTTTTTTAGGGGTCGCAAGCATAGGAGCTGATTGGCTCCCTCCCTCCATTAAACTAGTGCACCTACAAACAAGCTGTTGGACCCAGTCACAAAAGGCCCACGTGTCATACTGATGTATTAAATAACTAGCAGCGGTAACAAAAAATTGTGGTCAAAGCATCCAAGGGCTGAGCACAACCAGAGGCAGAAGTCAAAGAAGATCCAACGGCCAGAAACATTGCGCATGGGAGGGTGAAGGGTGGACTTACATATTTTTAAGAGTTAAAAAAAGCAGGATGTACTGTAGAAGGTTGTTGTGCAGATAAATGATCAAACATCAAATACATACTGTGTAATAATTCATCCGGATCAAACGAGAAACTTACAACGGTGCAGTGCAGCAAAGGATTACAATCTTAAGATGTATCCATTTTTTTTTAGGAAAAGTGTACACATATCACAAATTCACAATCTTTGTTGGGTCTACAAATTCATAGATTGTCAATTTGTAGCAAAGCTAGCACACGATGGGCTTGTTGGGGTGCAGGCTGAAGATCCCTCCTGTGTACCCGCCGCCGCCACGGCCACCGTACCTCACCACCGGCCCGTCGCGGCCGTAGACCTCCTCCCCGTTCGGCCCTCTCGGCCGGCGCCGCCCGCCGGCCACCAGGTACCCGCAGCAGCAGCAGCAGAGGACGACCAGCGCTACCACGGCCGCGGTGGGGAGGGCGACGGCCAAGGCGGAGCCCGCCCGCTGCTCCATTGTCGCGGCCCACTCCCGGATCCCGGCGACGAGCGCCGGGAGCGCGGATGCGAGGAAGCGGAGCAGCTGGGCGAGCGTCTTCACGACAACGTCCCACGGTATGGGATGCCCGTCGTGTCCTTGGAGGAGGACGGAGTTGAAAGCTCCCTGCGCCGTGATGAGCTTTCTAATCCTTGGCGCCGCCATCTTCGTGGGTGGGAGGAGCGAAGATTTTGAGCGGGGTCTTGGCCGCCTGATTAGGCGATGTTGAGCCGACGACTAGCTGCGGTGTTGATCTGTTAACGTTAGCTGAGAATGGGTATATATGAACTCTGAGTGAACTCAGGCCGGCCGATTGCCCTCGCCGTGCCGGAAATCAACGTCCTGTTTCGTTACTCCCTAAGTTATTTGTCTTGGAGTGACGTTTCTGAGGAAGATGCTCCACCTCAGTTGTATCTAAATCATGAAAGCAGAGAGATAATCACCAGAAACAAATTGATGATTTATATACGTAGGAAGTTTCTGTTTTAGGAATGGACGTGTAAAGCTTTGGGTAATTTCCTAGTGTTGTGCACGTCTGGTGCACGCGGATCCACGTATCTATTACAGTATGTGGCAAGTGTAGGAAGACAAAGGGACGGGCTTTGCAAGTTGCAACGCCTGTAATCAACACGCCATGGAAGGAGAGAAAACACCTACTAATAATTCTGGAACCTAGAATTGTTAACAGCTAATCCATCGAATGCAGCCGTGCATTAGCTGAAGGTATATTAACTGAAACTCCGGTGGGTGGGTGTTAAACTCGCTTGGTTCCGGCTGAGGAAATTGTTAATCAGTAGGAAGATTCAGAGACGCTTCTTCTTTCTTAAAAAATGGAGTATCATGACCACTAGACCGTTTACTTTTGCGAGTTAAGCACGAGGGAGGTCCGGCCGCCACCACGTGCCCATGTGTGGTCATGCCTTGACTAGTTCCCCACGGCCCGTTGGCGTCAAGAGCTCTACGTGCATACATACTACAGAGAGGGCTCAGCTCGACCGAGGTGTTGGCTTCTTCACGACACATCTCCGGCCGTGTCTTGTCGTGGGCAAAAGGCAGACCTTGGAGCTAGCCCTTGAGATACTTGTTCATCTCGACGAGCACTGACCCTCCTTATTTCAGGTGAATTTTTCATCACCATGTTTTGTCTTTTGTACAAGCGTTAATTCGGTTCCTTTTTTTGATTTAAGTGAATGTTGGATGCCTATTTGTTCCAAAGACTCTGAATTGCTGAGGACACCTAATGGCAAACGCTAAATTTAACACATGCGCCCTTTGTTATTGCGACCAGGGGCTGTGCTGTGAGTAGGTTCATCAAAGCAGAGTTAAGTTTGTTTTGGTCAGAAAGCAGAGTTTAAGTTGTCCACGAGACAAGCTTCAACTAGGACCAACATGATTGAATCTGTTCTTGCCTTGATGACATATCCTGGTTTGTTAAGATCCTTCTATATAGCAAAAAAGAAGAAAAAACTGTTGTGATATACTAGGATACTTATATGCCGATGTTTTGCCTACATAATTTTTTTTAGCATCGAATTTTGCCTACATATTTGGAGTAATAATCCACAACAATCAATGGGGGCTCTATCCTCCTTTCCTGAAAAAAAAAATACATGGCCTCTATTTTCATTCCACCGATTGTTTTTTGTTTTCTTTTCTTTTCAAAGAAAAGATATTTTTTATTTTCTCTGAAACCGAGGTGTCTATTTAGTTGACAATCTCACATTTATTGACTCTCCAGCGGATGAATATGCAAGCGTTGTTGCAACTTGGCCTTTGCCTCATATTGCTTGCAACACAATATGCCCCAGCCGGAAGTGCGGTTCCTAGTTCACACTGCCGAAGACAGTGTGGGAATGTCGAGATACCATACCCATTTGGTATAGACCCAGGCTGTTCGCTCGGAGACGGCTTCCACCTCGACTGCAAGGTCCACGATGGCATAGAGAGGCCATTCAGGAGTGTCTTTGAGGTCCTCGACATCTCCTTGAAGCAAGGGACAACCCGAGTGCTCAATTTCATCGTGGGGTATTGCTACAACACTTCCACCAGGAGCATGGAGTATTTTGGCCGATACGGGGGGCTCAATGAAGGCGTTTCTTCTCCATACCGCCTCTCTGATGTCCAGAACAGATTCATGGTCATCGGCTGCAACGCCCTGGCCTCCATCTCGGACCGTGACGGCACAGGCTACGAAGGCTATGGTGCCGCGGCGTGCCGGAACCAGTCAGACCTAGTTGATGGATCTTGCTCCGGTATCGGATGCTCCCAGACGACGATACCGAAGAGGATGTACTTCTACGCAACAACCTTTTTTAGCACGGTCAACAATAGTCAGATATGGAAGTTCAATCGGTGCAGCTATGCAGTGCTGATGGAAACAACGTCATTCAGGTTCAACACTAAGTACATAACCACCAACAAGTTCAATGGAACAAATGACGGGCGGGTGCCTGTGGTGCTCGACTGGGCTGTGAGAGATATCAAGTCATGTGATGTTGCGAAACAGAATAAGACCGGCACTTATGCATGCCTCAGTAGCAATAGCAAGTGTGTGAATTCCAGCAATGACCAAGGGTACACGTGCAATTGCACCAATGGCTATGAAGGCAACCCTTATCTTCCTGGTGGATGCAAAGGTACCAATTATTAGCTCCGAACTAGTGACGGTCTATATTTGCACTAATATCAATCAAATTGCACATTGGATGTAGGGTCCCTTTATCTTATTTGAAACTAGATTATTTTGTTTGGCTACTTTTGTTGCAGATATTAATGAATGCGATCACAACCCATGCCCTTCAGATGGTGTTTGTCGCAATATCGCTGGAGAATACCGATGTTCTTGTCGAGTTGGAAAAAAATATGCCAAAGAAAGCAATACATGCAACCCAAATGCAGGCTTCATAATAGGTAACGACCGAACAAACATGAACACCTAGCTAGGTCATTAACTTTATCGCACTCTTGTGCAATGTCATGAAATAAAAGAGTAATGTGAAACCAATCTAATGTTAGCTAATTTACACCAACTATGTTCTACTCTCTCTCTCTTTCTCTCTCTCTCTCTCTCCCCCCATTGGTCCGAAAAATAATTCTCTCATATAATGTTGTTATCAGGACTTACAATGGGATTATTTGGTCTGATGATTATCATCATGATTTCCGTCTTCTGGGGACAAATGACAATTCAAAAGATAAAACTGAATAAAGTTAAGCAGGAGTATTTTCGCGAGCATGGAGGCTTGCTTTTGTTTGATAGGATGAGATCAGAGAAAGGTCTTGCTTTCAATGTATTTTCAGAAGCTGAACTCAGACATGCCACTGATAACTTTGACGTTAGTAGAATACTTGGAAAAGGAGGCCATGGAACGGTCTATAAAGGGATAATAAAGAGCAGCATGCTAGTTGCAATTAAAAGATGTGGAATAGTTGATGAAAGGCAAAAGAAGGAATTTGGGAAAGAGATGCTCATTTTATCGCAAATCAATCACAAGAACGTTGTTAAACTCTTGGGTTGCTGCCTTGAGGTGGAAGTTCCTATTCTAGTCTATGAGTTTGTCCGAAATGGTACATTGTTTGAGCTTATCCATGGCAAGAACCAGGCATTGCAAATTTCCTTCAGCACTCTCTTAAGGATCGCTCATGAAGCAGCCGAAGGTCTCAGCTTCCTACATTCATACGCGTCTCCCCCAATTATTCATGGTGATGTGAAAACTTCCAACATCTTGCTTGATGATAACTACATGGCCAAAGTGTCAGACTTTGGAGCCTCTATATTAGCCCCATCTGACAAGGAGCAGTTTGTTACAATGGTTCAAGGTACATGTGGCTACCTTGATCCTGAATACATGCAAACATGCCAGTTAACAGACAAAAGCGACGTGTATAGTTTTGGAGTTATCCTTTTAGAGATCCTCACCGGCCAGTTGCCACTAAAGCTCGAGGGGACTGAGAAGCCAAGAAGTTTGTCATTGATTTTCCTTTCTGCTATGAGGGAGAATAATCTAGAAAATGTGTTGGTGAGCCAAGTGAAAGGTCAAGCAAGTATGGAGTTGCTGCGAGGACTTGCAGACCTGGCTAAGAAATGCCTAGAAATGTGCGGTGACAACAGACCATCCATGAAAGATGTCGCCGATGAGCTAAATAGATTGAGAAAACTTTCACTACATCCTTGGGTACAACTTGAGATGGAGATGGACAAAGAAAATCTTCTTGGGGGAGAATCTACTAGTGGTTATGAAATAGAATTAAGTGGGTATCCAATGGACCAAAGTGAGAACCATCCCATAAACCCAGGAAGTTCCTATTATGCAAGATGACTAAACATGTAGAATGATCTATATATTACTACATGCAGTTACATCTGTTCCTTCTGAACCTCGGTACCACATGTATTTTTATTTTGAGGTAGTATTGCTGCTAATGTGTGTAACTTTTATAATAGGGAGTCTATCTCCTACAACTCTATAGTTTGCAAATTCCAAATTGTGTTTTTTAATCCATTCGATGTGTGATGTATGTTCAACAACAAAAATCCATTGGATATGAAATACATATGTATATTAGACCCAAATGAAATATACAATTCACTCACGCATGCTACTTGAAAAAAACTATCTCCGATCCAAGGCAGATCCTATTATATTGGTTTGTTTTATTTCGATATATGTTCCAATATTAAACATATTACTACTTGAACAAAACTATCTCCGATCCAAGGCAGATCCTATTATGTTTCTTTGTTGTATTTCAATATATGTTCCAATAATAAACATATTATTTTCCACAAAAGGTTGTACAAAGTAGTTGTCCCTACTTCGTTGGTTGATTTTTCCAAGGAAAAAATAACATGAAGAAATGTATAGAGATAACTAAATGTTGTATTAATATTGAAAAACAAGCAATGCACATTCACACCTACGAGGAGTTGAACCAATTGTGCATTTGCTTTTCTGCCTAAGGGCATCTCCAACGCGGACCCTCAACCGCCCGCATATGTCTAGACCGCGTAGTCTAGACGTGTTGTACCATCCAATGCGGTCCTATATCAATCCAACGAGAGGTCCGGACGTACTTTTTCTAGCAAACTGGAGAAAGTGGGGTTGGGCTTTGCGGGCGACTAGGACGTTGCCACGCCCGCGTCCGACCGCCCCGGCCCACCGAAAACCCGTCTTCCTCTCCCGCGTGTGTTTTCACACGGCGCCAGCTAGTCGTATTCATGCTGCTATAGAGGGGACGCTCCACAATGACGCTAGCCAAAAGCGGACACGACCTCTCACTGGCACCGACATTGAAGCATCGTGTTGGCCGAGAGAGCCGCTCGTGCCACGTCCCCGGTGTCTGCGCCTGTTCAATGCCGCATCGACGCTTGCTGTATGGGATGGGATAGATATCTATCATGCCGATCAAAGCAAGTCCGTCCGTATGCCGCCATTAAGCAGGCTCGCTGGCCGAGGAACCAACTCCGGCGCTGCGCAATGACGCACCCAGACAGTTTGTCTCACCGAATCCGCTATTTAAAGGCGGCCAGACCTGGCTAACTCCACACCACACCACAACACACCCTCCTCTTTTACTCCACATCGGCCATGACCACGAGCGGGAACACTCTGTGGGATAGTCTATCGCTGGAGATGAAGCACAAGGTGCCCGCCCTTGTAGCCGCCTTGCATTACTGCTGTGCCAGGCGGATCGAGCAGGGTATGCCAGCCAACCCGTTTGAGGTCTCTGACGATGACCCATGGGCTCCAACGATGACACGACGTCGGACCCCGCGCCGATGCATGTCGGCCTGACCATGGAGTAGGTGCAGGCGCACTATGTCGCCGTCATGGTAGAGGAGGAGCAGCCTACATCGGCGTTCTGGCAGGTGCGGGAGGAAGAGAGGTACAACCTATTCCTCCTTGAGCAACACCGACTAGTGGAGGGCCAAATCTACAACGAGCACGCAAGCAAGGGGACCATGCTCGCCATGGCATCGACGAACCTGAACTTCGTTAAGGAGCAGTGCATACTTTATGAGGCCGTGCGCGCTGTTCGCAATGAAGTTCTGGCGTAGCCGGACGCAGATGTAGTTACTAGCTGAGCGTCGACGCGTTGCCGTCCAACTTTTGGGGGTGAACGTGTGTAACACCCCGGATGTAATTTACCTTATATGTACTCCAACTCTTGCCGTTTCCGGCGCTAAGTTATTTTATTTCCTCGGATTCGGGTTTTTGTCTCCGTGTGTTATTGTCGTTGTCATGCATCTCATATCATGTCATCATGTGCATTGCATTTGCATACGTGTTCGTCTCATGCATCCGAGCATTTTCCCCGTTGTCCGTTTTGCATTCCGGCGCTCCTATCTCCTCCGGTGGTCCTTTCTACCTCTTTTCATGTGTGGGGGTTAAACATTTCCGGATTGGACCGAGACTTGCCAAGCGGCCTTGGTTTACTACCGATAGACCGCCTGTCAAGTTTCATACCATTTGGACTTCGTTTGATACTCCAACGGTTAACCGAGGGACCGAGAAGGCCTCGTGTGTGCTGCAGCCCAACACCCTTCCAATTTGGCCCAAAACCCACCAAAACCCTCTCCATCATCTAGAGCGTTCGATCACGATCACGTGGCCGAAAACCACACCTCATTTGGACTCTCCTAGCTCCTCCTATGTATAAATAGGCATCTCCCCCAAAAATCCCGGATCCAATCCAACCCCAAACCCTAGCCCCGCTTCATCCGCGCGCCGGACACGTCCAGGTCGCGCCGGACAAAGTCGCCGCCGCCGCCCCGCGCCAATAGCGCGCCGCCACCTGTCCCGGGGCGGGACCGCTTCGCCGCCGCCGCCCGAGGCCCACCAGGCCCGGAGCCGGCCCCCGCGGCCCAACTAGGGCGCGCCATCGCCTGACGCCTCCCTCGCCCGAGCCGGCAAGTTCCAGCCGCCGCGCCTCCGCCCGCCGCCCTGCTCCACCTCGCCACCGCCCGCCTCCGCCGCCACCTTGCCGCTGCGGGCTGCGCGCCACCGACCCCGGCCACCTCCGACCCTGTCCGCCGCCCGGAGCTGCCGTGCCTCTCCGCGCCTCCTCTCCGACGCCGGTGACCTCGCCCCCGTCGGCTGCTTCTTCTCCGGCGACGGCCAACCTCGAACGGCGTGCCTCGTCAGATCCAGATCCGAGCTACAGTAAACCCTAGCAAGGGTTGACTTTCTCTCCACTCCCCTGAACTTTTGGCATTTTTCATCGTGCTATAACTCTTTCTCCGTAGCTCCGATTTGGGCGTGTAGCATATCAAAATGTTCGTCTCAGAGAGTACATCATTTCATATCATTGCATCATTTTCATTTGAGCTCATTTTGATGCCCGAAATGCTGTTGGAAGAGAGCTATTTGAGATAATTGTCAGATCTGCTGCACCAAATAGCTATTTGTCATTTTTGCCATGTTTAATGTGTGCATGATATGCTCCTGAGCTCTACATGTGTTTTGTTATATGTCATGCCATCTTTACAGAGGTGCTTACCATGTATTTTTGTGATATGTGTGGTGACTAGCACAATCTTGCAAAGTAGTGCATTCATTAATGCTGATTTCAGGGACTTAGAATTTCACTAAGTCCTTGATCTGTTCTTATTAATATGCCATATGTTCATGTTGTTTCCTAGTGATCCGTGCCTCTTTTGAGGATGATCAGTAAGGATGTTTTGTTCACATTGTGGTTCTCTATCTATCCATGTCTTTGTTTGCAATTATGGAGCATCCTAGCTTGAGTCAATCGAGCTCTACTTTTGCTATTTCGTGAATCCTGACAGATTGTTTATTTGTTAGCGATTTTGCCGAGGATGTTATTTTTGATCCGTGCATGCTATGTTGTTGTTATTGCCATGTCTAACTTCTATGATATGTATTCTTGATGGGTGTATGCTTAGTTTGTCATGCCTTGCTCCGTAGTGAGTGCATCGAGCTCGTAAACATGCCTACTCGTTAACATATTTGCATGCTCTAGTTTTTCTGTAAGTCTGTAATCTGATTATGTTTTTGCCATGTTCACATGCTTGCAATTGTATTTTCTGATCCCTTTTAGCTCAAGGTCACTAAGGGACTTTTATTAAGTGCTTTGAGTAGCTTCATGTCATGCCTTGCTTTGCCATGTTAAGTTCCTGTAGCATATAGTTTTCATGCTCCAAAGTGTGCTACCTGATGTGAAATTCCAGACTTGTGTTAATTTCACTAAGTCTGAAATCTGTTTATCAATTGCACTTTTGCCATGCTTTTTTGAACCTGTTAATGGATGAATTGGCCGTAGCTCAGTGTTCATCTTTTGTCAAGCATCATGAGTGCATCCCTGCCATGTATTTTGTTGCCATGTTTGAGTGTTGTAGCATATTTATCTTGATGCATTTAGATGGCTACTTGCTGTTTATCGCAGACCGGTGCCATATTTGTTTTGCTTGTTATTTCCAAACCGTGCATCCGATTCCGGAGATCTTTATATCGATTTCAACCGAAATCACCTCACCTTTCAGTGGCACTCTTGGATTTCCAAGTTGAGGCCAGGTTCAATCATTCCTTGTCAAATCTTGCATATGCATCACATATCGCATCCCGCATAGCATACCATGTTTGCATCATGTTGTTCGAGCTTTGCACGTGGTTGATTGTGTTCCTTTTGCTTTTTTGTCTTGTTTGGGTAGAGCCGGGAGACGAGTTCGCTAACGAGGAGCCCGTTGAGTTTGCTTATGAGGATCAAGTCAACTCTGACATTGCAGGCAAGATGATCATACCCTCGAAATCACTTCTTTCTTTGCTCGCTAGATGCTCGCTCTTTTGCTATGCCTATGCTACGGTACCTACTACTTGCTTATCATGCCTCCCAATTTGCCATGTCAAACCTCTAACCCACCATGTCCTAGCAAACCGTTGATTGGCTATGTTACCGCTTTGCTCAGCCCCTCTTATAGCGCTGCTAGTTGCAGGTGAAGATTGGAGATCGTTCCTTGTTGGAACATTGTTTATTGTTGGGATATCACTATAATATCTTGTTATCTTAATGCATCTATATACTTGGTTAAGGGTGGAAGGCTCGGCCTTTTGCCTAGTGTTTTGTTCCACTCTTGCCGCCCTAGTTTCCGTCATATCGGTGTTATGTTCCCGGATTTTGCGTTCCTTACGCGGTTGGGTGATAATGGGAACCCCTTGACAGTTCGCCTTGAATAAAACTCCTCCAGCAATGCCCAACCTTGGTTTTACCATTTGCCACCTAGCCTTTTTCCCTTGGGTTTCGCGGACTCAAGGGTCATCTTTATTTTAAAGCCCCAGGCCAGTGCTTCTCTAAGCGTTGGTCCAACCCAGAGCACCGTGCAGGGCCGTCCCTAGGCAACTTGGGTTATGTTGGCTCCCGTACGCTTAGCTTATCCTGTGTGCCCTGAGAACGAGATATGTGCAGCTCCTATCGGGATTTATCGGCACATTCGGACGGTGTTGGTGGACTTGTTTTACCATTGTCGAAGTTGTCTTGTAGAACCGGGATACCGAGTCTGATCGGAATGTCTCGGGAGAAGGTTTATCCTTCGTTGACCGTGAGAGCTTGTGATGGGCTAAGTTGGGACTCCCCTGCAGGGATTTGAACTTTCGAAAGCCATGCCCGCGGTTATGGGCAGATGGGAATTTGTTAATGTCTGGTTGTAGATAACATGAACCTTAACTTAATTAAAATGAATCAACCGCGTGTGTAACCGTGATGGTCTCTTCTCGGCGGAGTCCGAGAAGTGAACACGGTGTTGGAGTAATGTTTGCCGTAGGTTGTTCTTTAGTTCTTCGTTCGTGCTTTGCCTTCTCTTCTCGCTCTCTTTTGCGAACAGGATAGCCACCATATATGCTAGTCGCTTGCTACAGCTCCACATATTACCTTGCCTTACCTATAAGCTTAAATAGTCTTGATCGCGAGGGTGCGAGATTGCTGAGTCCCCATGGCTCACAGATTACTTCCAAACCAGACGCAGGAACCGATGATTCCGTTCCAGATGATGCGCTTGAGCTCAAGTGGGAGTTCGACGAAGACTCACGCCGTTACTATGTGTCTTTCCCTGATGATCAGTAGTGGTGCCCAGTTGGGGCGATCGGGGCCGTGTCGCATGTTGGGGTTGATCTTTTATTTTGGTACCGTAGTCGGACCATGAGTGTATTGGATGATTGTAATGTTATTTATGTACTTGTGTGACGTGGCGAGTGTAAGCCAACTATGTACCTTTTCCCCTATTATCTATTTACATGGGTTGTTGTGAAGATTACCTTACTTGCGACATTGCTTTCAATGCGGTTATGCCTCTAAGTCGTGCTTCGACACGTAGGAGATATAGCCGCATCGAGGGCGTTACAACGTGGTAGGTGGACATTGCCGGACCGTCCACGTCCATCATCAACCTCATGTCCACCGGCGCCGGCGACGTACAGGTCACGGACTCCTCCGAAGATGGGGAGGGCATGGGAGGCGGCAGGGCATCGTGTCCCAAGTGGGTCGGTCTGTCTGCCATGTTCTGCTCTTCCTCACCGGAGACCACACCTTTACTTCATGGGTCTTGAATGCCGCCGCTGTTCATGGCGACGGCAGAGACGTGGTCGTCGATGAGGAATACAAAGGAAGTGGATGCTGGCCGCTGCCATAGGATAGGTTTAGGGTCGGAACGCTTGTATTTGTTCTGAATGTTTGAAATGTAATGAAATCCGTCGTTTTTGCTTGAATTTCGTTCGGTTAGTTGAAAAGGTGTTTGAAATGTAAAAAGGTGTTTGAAATGTAAGCAGGTTAACGTTGGAGATGCCCTAAGGCCATTTCTACCCGATCCCCAATAACCCTATAAGGGAGGATAAAAATATGTTTTAGCCCTTTATGCCGCACCTAATCGATCCCCTATCTAGTCTAAGGGAGGATAAATTTTACTCCGTGTTGCACCGTTTCCGTAAATATACCCCGTCACCACGGGAATTTTCTGCGTCCTCTTTGCCCGACCCACCTCTATCAAGACCACCACCGCCGCCGTTGCGCTCTCCGGCCAGCAGCCACCGTGAGGAGCTCACCAGCCAGCAGCCATGGTGCGGCTGCTGCTGCTACTGCTTGCTCCAGCTGCGAGTGGGCAACGACATCGCAGGAACCAGAGAGTGGGGAGGGGCAGATCCCGACGGCGGGGAACGAGCGCGGCGGAGGCATGTCGCCGAAACTCGCCAGATCCGACACATAGGACAGTGCGGACATGATGATCTGAGGTAGGAGAAGGTGCGGCGGTGTGTGCGGGTGCTGGTGGGCGATAGAGTATATTTCATCCGGTTAGTTGAAAAGGCGTTTGAAATGCATGCGGGTCTCTTCAAGACCTCTATGTTGGAGGTTACCTAGGCTTTTCTCCTTTGTTATTAATGACAAACTCTCTGTGAATGAATTCCTCATCTCTCAGGACCTATACTCAATGTTCTTCTTGCCTTTGTCACATGAGGCTGCTCTGGAGCTGCAAGTTTTGGAAGCTTGGATACTGGACTTACATAGAGACATCACTCTGCCAGATGTTTGGCTATGGCTCCATAAAATCTGGTGAATATTCTGCCAAGAGTTTTTACACTCTTATGCATTCTGATTTACCAACCATATTGCCATGTAAGTGGTTGTGGGATAGCAAGTGCACCATGAAGATCAAAGTCTTTGGTTGGTTGTTGTTTTTTGATAGACTCAATACCAAGGACTTATTAATTCGTAGGCACCGGAGATCACCTATGGATGATAATCTCTGTGTTATCTGCAATGAGCTAGTCTATGAGGATAGATTGCACTTGTTTTTTTAACTATAACTTCAGTCGCAGAGTATGAAATTATGTTTCCATTGACTGGTCCAGGGGCTCTGAAATTCAGCAATGTATTCAGCATGCAAGATCAAGGTTTAAGCATCCCTTCTTCTTTGAAGTTATGCTCACTGCAGCTTGGAATATATGGATCCTTAGGAATGGCAGGACTTTCAGAGGAGAAAATGCAACTTTTGCTGCTTGGAGATGTAATTTTGTACATGATCTTACTCTTCTAGCTCATAGAATGAGAGTAAATATTAGAGACAAGTTGTATGCTTGGATTAACTCCCTCACTTAGCTATAGGTAGGTAGGTAGTTAGATTCTATTTTTTCTTCCTTTTATTTCTGGCTTTCTTCTCTAGCTTGTACAGTTGCTACTTCTTTATTTAATAAAGGGCTGTGGAGCTTTGCTCTACAGTAAATATTCAAAAAAAATGCATGTGGGTCAGCATTGAAGATGCCCTAAGTGAGCATTCTTCTTCTTTTTGAAAAAATGGTTCAAATCTTTAAAAACGTTGGTGGTAAGTCCCTTTTTAGTATGAGTTCCTTAATAAAATGGACGTGAACACATGGCTCGTGTAGTTTAGTGGGGGAAGAGGACACCTCATCCGGTAAATCAAATCCTAGCTCTTTCTTCCATAACTTTGGCATTCGTATACTCTACCTCCAATCAACACAATTTGTTGGGTTTAGGACGTTCCCATGTAAGTAATTCGTAGATTGCCAATTTGAAGCAAAGCTAGCACACGATGGGCTTGTTGGGGTGCAAGGTGAAGATCCCTCCTCTCTACCCACCGCCGCCACGGCCACCGTACCTCACCACCTGCCCGTCGCGACCATAGACCTCCTCCCCGTTTGGATCTCTCGACCGGCGCCGCCACGCCGGCCACCAGGTACCCCCCGCAGCAGCAGCAGCAGAGAGGACGACCAGCGCTACCACGCCCGCGGCGGGGAGGGCGACGTCTCTCAGGCTCCACCTCAGTTGTATCTAAATCATGAGAGCAGAGAGATAATAAAAAACAAATTGATGATTCATATACGTCGTTTTCTGTTTTAGCTAGGAATGGTCGTACCTGCAAAGCTTCAGGTAATTTCGTACGCTGCATTACGCGTCGTGCCAGGAGGATATGGTATAGGGACTAGGAAGAGAAAGGGATGGGCTTTGCAAGTTGCAACGCGCGGCTGCAATCAACTTATATCTAATAATTCTGGAACGTAGAATTGTTAACAGCTAATCCATCGAATGCAGCCATGTGCAGCTAGTATCCACTATCCAGCAAAGTATACATTAATTAACTGAAACTCCGGTGGGTGGGCGTTGCATGTTTCATGCTTGGTTTCAGTTGAGGAATTTGTTAGTCAGTAGGGAGATTCAGAGACGCTTCTTGCTTACAAAGATCGAATATTATGAAAACTTAAAGGAACTCCAGACCGTTTACTTTTGCTAGGTATAAACACGCGCGTCTCCCCCAATTATTCATAGTGACGTGAAAACTTCCAACATCTTGCTTGATGATAACTATATGGCCAAAGTGTCAGACTTTGGAGCGTCTATACTAGCCCCGTTTGACAAAAAGCAGTTTGTCACAATGGTTCAAGGTACGTGTGGCTATCTTGATCCTAAATACATGCAAACATGCCAATTAACAGACAAAAGCGACGTGTACAGTTTTGGAGTTGTCCTTTTAGAGACCCTCACCGTCCAGTTGCCACTAAAGCTTGAGGGGTGTGAGAAGCCAAGAAGCTTGTCATTGATTTTCCTTTCCGCTATGAAGAAGAATAATCTACAAGATGTGTTGGTGAGCCAAGTGAAAGGCCAAACAAGTATGGAGTTGTTGAGAGGAATTGCAGATCTGGCTAAGGAATACCTGGAAATTAATGTGTAGTGACAACAGACCATCCATGAAAGATGTCGCTGATGGGCTAAACGGACTGAGAAAACTTTCACGGCATCCCTAGGCACAGCTCGACATGAATATGGATGAAAAAAAGATCTTCTTAAAGGAGAATCTGCTAGTGGTTATGAAATAGAATTAGGTGGGTATCCAATGGACAAAAGTGAGAACCATCCCATAAACCCACGAAGTTCCTATTATGCAAGATGACTGAACATGCATAATGATTCTTAAATTACTACATGCAGATACATGTGTTCCTTCTGAACCTTGTTACGACATTTATTTTATTTTGAGGTAGTATTGCTGCTAATGTGTGTATCTTTTCTACAGTAATAGGGAGCCTATCTCCTACAACTCCACAATTTGTAAATTCCAAATTGTGTTTTTAAACCATTTGATGTGTGATGTATGATCAACAACAAAAGCCCATTGGACATCAATTTGAAGAAAAGCTAGCACACGATGGGCTTAGGACGTTGTCTTGTACGTAATTCATAGATTGTCATTTGTAGCTAGCAGTCTAGCACACGATCGGCTTGTTGTGGTGCACGCTGAAGATCCCTCCTCTGTACCCACCGCCGCCACGGCCACCGTACCTCACCACCGGCCCGTCGGTGCCGTAGACCTCCTCCCCATTCGGCCCTCTCGGCCGGCGCCTCCCGCCGGCCACCAAGTACCCGCAACAGCAGCAGCAGAGGACGACCAGCGCCACCACAGCCGCGACAGGGAGGGCGACGGCCAAGGCGGAGCCCGCCCGCTGCTCCATTGCCACGGCCCACTCCCGGATCCCAGCGACGAGCGCCGGGAACGCGGATGCGAGGAAGCGGAATAGCTCGGCAAGCTTCTTCACGACAACGCCCCACGGGATGGGATGCCCGTCGTGTCTTTGGAGGAGGACGGAGTCGAAAGCTCCCTGCGCCGTGATGAGCTTTCTGATCCTTGGCGCCGCCATCGGCCTGCACGATACTTTTTTTTGAGGAGAATCGGCCTGCACGATACTGCTGTTCTTGGTGGGTCTTGGCCTGATTAGGCGATGATTATTTTCGCGGGGACAAACGACGATCGAGCCGATCCGACGACTAGCTGTGGTGTTGGTGTTATTGTTAGGAGATAAAGGGTATATATATATATATATATATATATATATATATATATATATATATATATATATATATATATATATCATGTCAGAGCCGACGGGCGGCCGATTGCCCTCGTCAACGTCAGCGTCGATTTTCCTTTTTTCCGTTACTCCCTAAGTTGCTTGCTTGTCTTGCAGTCAGTGACGTTTCTGATGCTCCACCTCAGTAGTATCTGTTTCTCACAAAAAAAACCCTCAGTTGTATCTAAATCATGAAAGCAGAGAGATAATCAACAAACTGATGATTTATATGTTGCGTGTAAAGCTTTGAGTAATTTCATAGTAGTGTTGTTGATGTCTGGTCCACTCGGATCGACATAGGGTGCATCATAGGCGTCGTGCCAGGATAACAGCTAAGCCATCGACGTATAATTAATTTTCTTTATTTATTGTGTGGCAAGTTGCAATGCGTGATTGCAATCAACTCATCTAAGGGCCTGTTTGGTTTCAATAAGTCACCCGACTTATAAGTCAGGTGACTTAAAACTAGTGACTTATAAGTCTATTTGATTGTCACTTGACTTATAAGTCACCTGACACACCTTTTCACACCAATAAACATCATAGAGGTGGTGGGACCCACGCAAAAAGGGGTGATTTATAAGTTTTAAGTTGGGGTGGAGCAACTTATGACTTGTAAGTTAGGATGACTTATAAATCGGGTCTGTTTGGCAAAATAAGTCACTTTTTTTTACTTTTCGACTTATAAGTTGATGACTTATTTGAAACCAAACATGTCCTAATGATTCTGGAACCTAGAATTGTTAACAGCTAAGCCATCGAGTGCAGCTAGTATCCACTATCGTACGTAGTATATTAACCGAAACCGCGGTGAGTGGGTGTTACAGGTTTTATGTTTGGTTCCAGTGAAGGAATTTGTTAATCAGTAGGAAGATTCGGAGACGTTTCTTTCTTTAAAAAATTCGAATATTGTGAACACTTGACGGCGACTCTAGACTGTTTACTTTTGCTAGGTAAACACGATCGTGGTCCGGCCGCCACTATGTGCCCATGTCGCCGTGCCTGGACAAGTTTCCCACAGATTTTTTTTGTAGTTAAGCAATAATTTTGGGTATAGCAGCCTTTTCAAGCGAGTCTCTGACTGTTGGCGTCAACAGCTCCCCGTGCGTGCATACAGGGGTGGAGCCCAATGGGCCAACCCTGTACCAACGGCTACGGGGTCCAAAAAAAATTTAGTGCTATTTTTTACTTTAATTTTTTTAAGTAACCAAAGGGCTTTATTGAATTATAGTAACGTTCTCAGGAATACAAGTATCTCCACTCCTAATTCAAGATGGCAATGGGGCTCCGAAATCTGTGTCCCCATGGGTTTTTACTCTATTAGGGGACGGGGATGAACAACTTTTCATCCCGTGGGGTTGTTGTTGGGCACATTATACAACCCGACATTTTTCGTGGGTTTATACCCGTTCCGGTAGTCCCCGATCCCGAAACCCGACAATACCCGCGAAATTACATTTTTTTTTTATCACCGTAGTCATCTTACCCCCGAAATCTTAGAGGCCTTGATGTGTTCACAATATTGGATAAGAAACAAATATAAAGGTGTGTCTTTCTTTACATATCATTATAAAGTTTATCATTATCTTGCTGCAATGTTTCATAAGATGTTCGTTACTACTTATTTGATTCTCATAAACGCTGACAATGAATAAGGAAAAGCTTTTGGACTTGTCTTCAAGACATTCAAGAGGGAATGCAGGTGAAGTGCAGGTAATTGCAAATTTCATATACTAATCTGCATATTTTTCTCATGTTTAACTTTAGCTTGAGCGAGTTTTGATCTTTCCTAGTACTTGGCACTTTGATTTGTCATTGGAAGATTTGAAGATGGTTGTTTGGAGGCTTGGAGATGTGAAATTAAAGATGCCATGATGATTCCAACTTTAAAGTGATTTGTGAACTATTAGTTCTATTTCAGAACTTATATAGCTGTTGAACCATCTACTATTGTTTTTTGTTGAAATTTATTCAAGTTATGCTGCTGAAATGTGCTTGTTTTGCTGTTGAAATGTTATTCTTTGTCGCCACTTTGTTTGTTTAAATATTTTGATTTTATCGTGGGTTTCCCATGGGTTCCCCGAAACCCGATGGGTTTAGGGGACAAGCAGAAAACTAGCCCCGTACACGGTGATGGGCCGGGGACGGGTTTACGATTTTCTCGTGGGGATGGGTTTGGGAAGGCAAAACTCGATGGGTTTCGTCCCCGTTGCCATTTTGACTCCTAATGAAGCAGTTAGTAGTCTCGCTTTTAGGTTTTTTTTCGTCCCACCTTTGTTGGTTTTTTTTCGTCACGGTTTTTTGCGCTCGTTTTATTTCGCCCCTCCCCTCCGCCGACCCCACCCACACACGTTGCGATCCCCTCGACCTCGACGTTAGCGCCGCCGATCTCGGAGGAGACCCCGTCGGATTTAGCTGCCGTCGGACGACTCGAGAAGACCCCGCCGGATCTCGCCCTCGTCATCAGTTCTGTATCGCCGTCGTCGTGGCCACGGTAAAGCTGCCGTCCCCGCCGCGGATCCCCTCCGGAATACCCCGCCGATGGACGCCGCAGGCCGCAGGCCGGTTTCAACCCCAGGTTCTGGATCGCCGTCGCAGGCCGGTTTCAACCCCGAGTAATTCTACCAACTCAATACCCCGTCGGATCTAGCCGCCGCCGCAGGCCGCCCCTCCGCCGCACCTCCCACCGCTGGCGTGCAACCTGTACCAGGGGTGGTGGACGTACGATGCGGAGGCGTCCCAGGTGCGACTGTACAGGGAGCCGGAGTGCGAGTTCCTGACGGAGCAGGTGACCTGCATGCGCAACGGCCTGCGCGACGACTCGTACCAGCGGTGGCGCTGGCAGCCTTCCTCCTGCGACCTCCCCAGGTACCATCCCGTACCTTCCATCCATCCATCCCCAATTCAATTCAGTTCATCAGCACTCGTAGATCTCAATCCAACCGAATTGAATCTTGCTGTAGGTTCGATGCGCGGTTGCTGCTGGAGCGGCTGCGGAACAAGAGGCTGATGATCGTGGGGGACTCCCTGAAGTCGATGGTGTGCCTGGTGTCGTCGGCGATCCCGTCGCGCGACCAAAAGTCCCTGGCCAAGTTCGTGGGGCCCAACGGCTCTCTCAACATGTTTATGGCGGCGGATTACAACGCGACGGTGGAGTTCTACTGGGAGCTCCAACTCGGATGACCCGCAGGCGCACGGTGTGCTGGACCCCGTCATCGCCTGGCGGTCCATTCCCAAGCACGCCTGGCACTAGCGAGCCGCCCACTTCCTGTCTTCAACATCTACATCAGGTGGCTCAACAACTTCGAGATGAAAGTGTTGTGAGTCCTCCGTCCTCCCTCCATTACTTGCCTGGTTCAGTGAGTGAATCGTTGTGAGTGATGAAGATGTTGATGATTGATAGGGATTCTTGCTGGTTGCAGGAAGAATCCTCGGGCGTTGCCGGATAAGTACACGAGTGCAAGCACAACATAACATATTGGGCAAACCGGCCATTCTATGTGTTTGGTCTTGGATCGGCAAGCTACATCAGCGGTGTCAGGTTCTCTAGCTAGGTCCAGAAGAATGAAGGAGTACATGCCATAGATCGAGTTCGTGGTGGATACAGGAGGTGTGATCCACTTCACCATGCTGGACCCGAAGGGCGCAAAGTCTATCTCATGAACTAGCCGTGCATCTTGCTCAACACCTTTCCATACATGTACAATCAGGCAGGTATTTCCTCGCGTACGCGGTTGCTGGCTGCTAGATTAAACTTCTGTTTCAGAGCGTTCCAGGTTGTGTGAGAGCATGTTTGACCAATTGCAGTTTATCCCGGCTAAGGTTCTACATTGCATGCCTCAAATACCTGATCATGTGGCTTCCTTTCGTTAGCTTCGAGTACTCAATGTAGAGGTTTCCCTTCTTGAGTCATACATACCTCAAATCGATAGTTCTCTCTAACTTCACAAATATTTGGTGCGTGTATATATCACTTTGTTTAGGAAATACTCAAATTGCAGAGTTTGTTTCATTGTTAATCACTTGAATAACTTGGATTACTCTGAAATCAGACTCCCTTTTCGAAGCACAATAGGACTTCTTTTTATAGACACATTTCAACTATGGTGCTAATATCTTTTTTTCTGGGAAGTGCTATATACGTTAAGATTCCTCCACCATGTCTACCACACCTCTCATCCTTTTCTAAGATGTTGACTACTGAATAATGACCCAAGTTAACAAGATTGGCAGAGGTTCTATCTCATACACTAAATCTGTCATCGAACCCATCATATGTGCATTGCAAGGTTTGATAATTGTTGTCAATTCAGAAGGGGGATTTGCCTCATTGAAGATACAGATAAAAGATTTTCTGACCTCATATCGATTCTTACTTCCATTCCGCATGTGTCCTATGTCTCACGTCTCTTACACGGGCAGAACGACCTGGGCCGTAGATTATACGGTAAACGAGGGCGGTGGCAGCACTAGAGTGGGGCATGGCTGGTTGAGGAATAATTTATTTAAATCATTTACTTACAGACTAATGTTCTCTATGCTTCTTTTAGTGAACGCTTGTAATTTTGTTTGAGAGCATATCATGGGTGCACTACTAATTTAATAATCTTAGCAATGTAATGTTAATCCACCTAATATGATATAATAGCTAAAACTAGCAGACATGCTTCCGTCTTCATGGTGCTATGGTATTAATCATTTGGGAGTAAATTTGCTAACCCAGATCCTCAAATCTACTTTTCTTTCTAGAACTCTACATCTCGAAGTCTGAGGCACTGGCATACTTAGACATGCCATTAAGAAGCCAAATCCATAGGTTGCGAGCGAGATGTTCGTCCGCACTGTTGCTTGTCTGCCTGCCTGTGAAGCTTCGCCACCATGCGAAACCCTTTCAAGCCGCTCGATGTACTCTTCTTTCTTCTGATTGCATGTTTTGTATATGTGGGTGCTTGTAGTTTGTATTAGGGTTAATTGATCATTTGATTCAGCCATAGTATTGATGCCGCACGTACAACATGTTCCAGATATATTTCTAGAATAACCCGTGTCTATATAGGTTCAAGACTATTACAGTCCATGTCGTTTTGGTACTTGTATGTTCATACGGCCAACCATTGGCCAGTAGTTGGTTGTGCAGCAGGAGATGATATGACTTCAGTTCTTCTTCACATAAACATCTCGATCCTTATTTTTTCTTCATACGGCCAAGCATTGGCCAGGTACTACTATCCTAAAGTAACTGAATTTATCTTATTTCATTTGATTAGTACTGTTGGGCTGCTGGCAGTTATTGTTCAGAAGCCTGATTGTATATTGATGGTGAACTCTGTCTGTCTTTATCCCAATTTAAGATGTTATGGTGCTACACAACTGTATATAGGTATGTTCTAATAGCCTGATCACTATTGAATAGTAATTGCTGCCATTTTAATTTTTTTATACATCTAATTTTCCAATGGGACATGTTCATTGCAGCGTGATATGGAGGAACCAAAAGTGCCAGAAGCATCACTTCATTAAACATTCAGGGATGAAACTTTTTTGGCATATGACGAAATTTTCTTAAAGGTAAGTTGACTCTTTCACTTGCTTACCTTGTTCTTTTGTTCTGGATTACTACTAACATTTAAAAAATCACTACTGTCAGGTTTTAGCTATCCTATTGAGTAAATCTCAATCAGGGTTTCCATACGTGGTTGGGATCAACATTATCATAAGTAGGTTCATATGTACATGTGAGAGAACCAAGTTTCTATAGTATCATAAAAGGAAAGCCTGAAAAGCATTTTTTCACATGAGATATTAGTTTCATCGCTTGAAAAATACTTGATAAGCGATCCAGTCCATTTGTTCAAAATTGGTGAGACAATATGCGCTGGGTAGTAATTTACCGAGCAGAGCATTCCACTAATCATATTTCGGGCATGGCTAGAGCGTGTTTCAACTGAATAATTTCTTGTGTTAATACTTGGAGATCAGGATGCACATGAATAATGAGCACATGTTATCCTCCACAAGTTGCGGCTTATGTTAACGTGATGCATGACAAAAGTGTAGCATTGATCTAAAAGTTGTTCTTGCAATTAACATCTACCTTAATGGTAATATATTCTATAGCTTACCCTTAAATTTTTTAGATTTTTGTTAAAAGTATCGCCTATTCATTTTGGGTTATCCTGTTTGTTAAAGATGGAGATTGAAAGGAAGGATTTCTAATCGTTAGTATCTTCATGGGTTCATTATCTTCATATTCATAATTTTAGATGACCAATTTCTTTCTTTAACCAGTAAGGATTATTAATTATTGCCAATGTCTTTTATCTCCCTATACATCACCTATCACTGTATTATGATGATTTGAGACATAATGGGGTACACATATTCTTATGATTCATCTAGCAGTATGTGATTTGTTGACATTTACCCAGCAATTTCACTTTGGTTTTCTTATTTGCTTTTAGGTAGTTGTGTTATTGATCAGAACTACGTACATAACAATGCGACACAATATAATTTGGCATTTTTAATGCTAGCACATGGAGCGGCAAGAGGGAGGAGAGGAGCTACGGTGGCCAGGTAACTCGAGGATGAAGGGGAATTGGTGTAGAATAAGCCTGCACTCTTCAAGAAAATACATAGGATAATTATGAAACAAGGTAGTGAAAAAAATTAAGAAAATATAGGTGACCAAATACTTGAGGGGCTGTAACTGCAAGACTAAAATTAACGGAAAGGTAACCCTTTTTTTTAGATGAACAAACAGCTAAGCCAGCTGAGGAGCGATCTCCAGCAGCTCCCCGGTTGCTAGTGGTCAAAGATTGTCTGCTGAAAGACAAACAAGTGATCATGTTCTAGCATTCACCGGTAGAAAACGAGGCTTTCATACGCTCCCATTAGTCCCCAAAACAATCGAACCGCGACCAAAGGGGTCTTTAGTCGCGGTTCGGGAGAAGACCCGCGACCAACTACCTGGGCCCAGCGCGCTCGGTCGACAGCTGGCGGACGGGAGGGGCTTTAGTCCCGGTTGGCGTGGCCAACCGGGACTAAAGGTCCTAGAAGGCCTTTAGTCGCGGTTGGCCAGGCCAACCGGGACTAAAGCCCATCCAGCTGGCGGACGGGAGGGGCTTTAGTCCCGGTTGGCCTGGCCAACCGCGACTAAAGGCTCATCCCTATATATACTCAGCTCACTTCACTTCACTCGGCTCACTTCACAATTTTCAGAAGGTGGTGGTGGGGTGGTGGTGGGTTTGCTTTTGGTTTCTCCTATGCACACAAGGTGTTTGATGAAATGCCCGAGAGCCTGAAACAAGCCACACTTGAGCTTTCTCATTTATTTTTCCTCCGCGATCGCGGTTAGCAACTCGAACCTTTCATGTGTCATTGATAAAATACGCATGTGTGTAGTTCATTGTTTAATTTGTATTATTTCTAGCTAGTTAGTTTAACAAATGCATGATGGTTAATTATATACTTTATATAATAATAATGCAGATGAATCGGCAATGGATGTACGGTTCCCGACTCTCCGGCGAGTTCACTACGGGTTTGAAAGATTTCCTCGTAGTGGCAAATGCGAACAAGCAGCAAGGTTTTATTATCTGTCCATGTGCTGTCTGTAAGAATGAGAAGGGTTACTCCTCCTCAAGAAGAGTTCACATGGACCTGCTTAAGCATGGTTTCATGCCAAGCTATTATTGTTGGACCAAGCATGGAGAAAGAGGGGTTAGAATGGAAGAAGATGAAGAAGGGGATGATATCGATGACAACTATCGTGATCTTTTCGGTGATACTTTCATGGAGGATGATGCTGAAGGTGGGGAAGGGTTAGGTGAAGGTGAAGAAGAGGCACATGATGAGCCCGCTGATGATCTTGGTCGGACCATTGCTGATGCACGGAGACGCTGCGAAACTGACAAGGAGAGGGAGAATTTGGATCGCATGTTAGAGGATAACAAAAAGTCGTTGTATCCAGGATGCGATAATAGTCTAAAAAAGCTGGGCTGCACATTGGATTTGCTAAAATGGAAGGCACAGGAAGGTGTAGGTGACTCATCATTTGAAAATTTGCTGAAAATATTGAAGAATATGTTGCCGAAGAATAATGAGTTGCCCGCCAGTACGTACGAAGCAAAGAAGGTTGTCTGCCCTCTAGGTTTAGAGGTTCAGAAGATACATGCATGCATTAATGACTGCATCCTCTACCGCGGTGAATACGAGAATTTGAATGAATGCCCTGTATGCACTGCATTGCGTTATAAGATCAGAGGCAATGACCCTGGTGACGATGTTGAGGGCGAGAAACCCAGGAAGAGGGTTCCCGCCAAGGTGATGTGGTATGCTCCTATAATACCACGGGTGAAACGTCTGTTCATGAACGAAAAGCATGCCAAGTTGTTGCGATGGCACAAAGAGGACCGTTTGTCCGACGGGCAGTCGAGACACACCGCTGATGGAACGCAATGGAGAAAGATCGACAGAGTTTTCAAAGATTTTGCAGCTGACGCAAGGAACTTAAGATTTGGTCTAAATACTGATGGCATTAATCCTTTTGGCGAGCAGAGCTCCAACCATAGCACCTGGCCCGTGACTCTATGCATCTACAACCTTCCTCCTTGGTTGTGCATGAAGCGGAAGTTCATTATGATGCCAATTCTCATCCAAGGCCCTAAGCAACCCGGTAACGACATCGATGTGTACCTAAGGCCATTAGTTGAAGAACTTTTATAGTTGTGGGCGAAACCTGGTGTACGTGTCTGGGATGAGCACAAAGGAGAGGAATTTGACCTATGAGCGTTGCTTTTTGTAACCATCAACGATTGGCCTGCTCTCAGTAACCTTTCGGGACAGAAAAATAAGGGATACAATGCATGCACGCACTGCTTACATGAGACTGAAAGTGTACGTTTGGTTAATTGTAAGAAGAACGTGTACCTGGGTCATCGTCGATTTCTTCCCCGAAATCATAACGTAAGAAAGAAAGGCAAGCATTTCAACGGGAAGGCAGATCACCGGTCGAAGCCTGCGGAACGTACTGGTGCTGAGATATTTGATATGGTCAAGGATTTGAAAGTCATCTTTGGAAAGGGTCCTGCCGGACAATCAGTTCCGCGGGGAGTTGACGGGCACGCACCCATGTGGAAGAAGAAATCTATATTTTGGGAGCTAGAATATTGGAAAGTCCTAGATGTCCGCTCTGCAATCGACGTGATGCATGTTACGAAGAATATTTGCGTGAACCTGCTAAGCTTCTTGGGTGTGTATGGGAAGACAAATGATACAAAGGAAGCACGGCAGGACCAGCAACTTTTGAAAGACCCAGATGTCCGGCATCCGGAATGGTTTCAAGGTCGTGCCAGCTACGCTCTTACCAAAGAAGAGAAGGTCATTTTTTTGAATGCCTGAGCAGTATGAAGGTCCCGTCTGGCTTCTCGTCGAATATAAAGGGAATAATAAACATGCCGGAGAAAAAGTTCCAAAACCTGAAGTCTCACGACTGCCACGTGATTATGACGCAATTGCTTCCGATTGCTTTGGGGGGGCTCCTACCGGAAAATGTTCGAGTAGCCATTGTGAAGCTATGTGCATTCCTCAATGCAATCTCTCAGAAGGTAATCAATCCAGAAGATCTACCACGGTTACAGAACGATGTGGTCCAATGCCTTGTCAGTTTCGAGTTGGTGTTCCCACCATCCTTCTTCAATATTATGACGCACCTCCTGGTCCACCTAGTCGAAGAGATTTCCATTCTCGGTCCTGTATTTCTACACAATATGTTCCCCTTTGAGAGGTTCATGGGAGTATTAAAGAAATATGTTCGTAACCGTGCTAGGCCAGAAGGAAGCATCTCCAAGGGCCATCAAAATGAGGAGGTAATTGAGTTCTGTATTGACTATGTTCCTGACCTTAAGCCGATTGGTATTCCTCAATCGCGGCACGAGGGGAGACTAAGTGGAAAAGGCAAGATCGGAAGGGATACCACGATATGTATGGACGGTCATTCTATGACTAAAGCACACCAGACAGTTCTGCAAAATTCCAGCTTGGTGGCTCCGTACTTCGAGCAATACAAGAATATTTTACGCTCGGACAACCCGGGGAAGCCTGAATCCTGGATTAGAAAGGCCCACATGGAGACTTTCGGCAGTTGGTTGCGAAAACATTTAATGAATGACAATGATGTTGGAGATCAGCTGTACATGTTGGCCAAGAAACCATCTTCGACTATAACGACTTTCCAAGGGTACGAGATAAATGAGAATACATTTTACACCATCCCCCAAGATAAAAAGAGCACCAACCAAAACAGTGGTGTCCGCTTTGATGCAGCAACCGAGAATGGGCAAAAGGTCACATATTATGGTTACATAGAGGAGATATGGGAACTTGACTATGGACCCTCCTTTAAGGTCCCTTTGTTCCGGTGCAAATGGTTCAAGCTAACAGGAGGTGGGGTAAAGGTGGACGAGTAATACGGAATGACAATGGTGGATTTCAACAATCTTGGTTACCTTGACGAACCATTCGTCCTTGCCAAAGATGTCGCTCAGGTTTTTTATTTGAAGGACATGAGTAGCAAACCGAGGAAACGGAAAGATAAGAAAACGATCAGTACATCATGCGATGATCCAAAGCGCCACATTGTTCTTTCAGGGAAAAGAAACATCGTGGGAGTGGAGGACAAGACAGACATGTCAGAAGATTATAATATGTTTGGTGAAATTCCGCCCTTCAAAGTGAACACTGACCCAAGCATTAAGTTAAATGATGAGGATGCTCCATGGATACGGCACAATCGTAAGCAAGCAGGGACGTACAAGGGAAGAATTGATGTGTAATAATTTATTGTACCAAACTTTGTATTTGGTCGATGAACTGAATGATGTATCAAACCTTTTGTCAAACCTTCAAGGGATTTTAAAATGAATTAGTTTTATTTTTCTGATTTTTTTGATATATAATTGTATTTTCAAGATTTTAAAATGTCAGAAGATTTTTAAAAAGGAAAAAGGAAGAAAGGAAGAAAAAAAAAGAAGAAAAACAAGAAAAAGGAAGAAACAAACAGAAGAAAAAAACAGAAGAAAAAAGGAAGAAAAAAACAGAAGAAAAACAAGAATTTAAAATGAATTAGTTTTATTTTTCTGATTTTTTTGATATATAATTGTATTTTTAAGATTTTAAAATGTCAGAAGATTTTAAAAAAGGAAAAAGGAAGAAAGGAAGAAAAAAAAGAAAAAGGAAGAAACAAACAGAAGAAAAAAACAGAAGAAAAAAGGAAGAAAAAAACAGAAGAAAAACAAGAATTTAAAATGAATTAGTTTTATTTTTCTGATTTTTTTGATATATAATTGTATTTTTAAGATTTTAAAATGTCAGAAGATTTTAAAAAAGGAAAAAGGAAGAAAGGAAGTAAAAATAAATAAGTAATTAGAAACAAAATAAAATAAAATAAATAAGTTTTTTGTTGTAAGTAGAAACAAAACAAAATAAATAAAGCAAAAATGAAAACAAAAAACAGGCAAAAAATAAAGAATATGCCACCTACTGGGCCACCACGTCCTGAATACGACTAGAAACCCATTAATGGGCCAGGATTCAGGCCCGCAGAAGGCCCAGTAGGCCCACAGGCTCATAGTAACAGAATGGGCCCGTAAGCCTGCATTCGAGAGGAGCTCGAAGTGGTGAGCGCAGCCGCGCTTATAAACCACTGTCGAAGCCTCTCGGCTAGCGAGGTGGGACTAAACATCCCACCGCACTGCGCCAGTTCAGCACAGACCCTTTAGTCCCGGCTGGGGAGGCGGACCGCGACTAAAGGGTACCCTTTAGTCGCGGTTGTTGTCCCCAACCGCGACTAAAGGGTCTTTCTGCGCGGGAAAGGAAGCGGCGCCAAAACCCTTTAGTCGTCGCGGTCCTCCTCCCCAACCGCGACTAAATATGCGTCTATATATACTGCACTTAGCAGTTTTGCCGCGGCATTCTCCTCTGTCTCCCCAACGCCGATCGACGCCGACGCCGACGCCCCCGTCGCCGACGCCGACGCCGAAGCCCTGCCCCGACGCCGACGCCGAAGCCCTGCGCGCCGCCGCCCCCGTCCCCAGTGAGCGCCGCCTCCGCCCGTGCCTGCCCTTGCTCGCCGCCCGTGCCCTGCGCGCGCCCTTGCCCGCCGCCCTGCCGCCCGCCGCCCGACGCCCTGCCGCCCGCCGCCCGACGCCCTCCGCCCGCCGCCCGACGCCCTGCCACCCTCCGCCCGCCGCCCGCCGCCCGCCGCCCTGCCTGCCGTCCTCCGCCTCCCTAGAAGAAAAAACAAAAAAAAGGAGGAAGAAGAAAAGAAAGAAGAAAAAAAGGAAGAAGAAAAAACAAGAAAGAAAAAGGAAGAAGAAAAAAATGAAAACCAAATAAAAACCAAATGAAAACCAAAAGAAAGAAGAAAGAAAAAGGAAGAAGAAAAAAAGAAGAAGAAAGGAAGAAGAAAGGAAGAAGAAAGGAAGAAGAAGAAAGAAAGTAAAAAGAAAAAGGAAAGAAGAAGAAAGAAAGAATAGAAAGGAAGAAGAAGAAAGAAAGAAGAAGAAAGAAAGAAGAAGAAAGAAAGAAAAAAGAAAAAGGAAGAAGAAGAAAGAAAGAAGAAAGGAAGAAGAAGAAAGGAAGAAGAAGAAAGAAAGAAGAAGAAAGGAAGAAGAAGAAAGAAAGAAGAAGAAAGGAAAAAGGAAGAAGAAAAAACTCAAGAAAAACAAAAGAAAACAAAAAAACAGAAGAAAAACAAAGGAAGAAGAAAAAAAAAGAAAAAAAAACAAACAGAAGAAAAAAACAAAAAAAGGAGGAAGAAGAAAAGAAAGAAGAAAAAAAGGAAGAAGAAAAAACAAGAAAGAAAAAGGAAGAAGAAAAAAAATGAAAACCAAAAGAAAGAAGAAAGAAAAAGGAAGAAGAAAAAAAGAAGAAGAAAGGAAGAAGAAAGGAAGAAGAAGAAAGAAAGTAAAAAGAAAAAGGAAAGAAGAAGAAAGAAAGAATAGAAAGGAAGAAGAAGAAAGGAAGAAGAAGAAAGAAAGAAGAAGAAAGAAAGAAGAAGAAAGAAAGAAAAAAGAAAAAGGAAGAAGAAGAAAGAAAGAAGAAAGGAAGAAGAATAAAGAAAGAAGAAGAAAGGAAAAAGGAAGAAGAAGAAAGGAAGAAGAAGAAAGAGGAAGAAGAAAGGAAGAAGAAGAAAAAAAGAATTTTTACTTAAAGAATCTTATTTTTTAATTCCTCCTCCTCTATGTCCCCTTAATCTTATTTTTTAATTCCTTTATACTTAAAGAATTTTTACTACATGCAGGAGTGACATATGGCGGACGACAGAACCGAGCCGCTTAGGGATCCGGAGGCTGAACGTTATTTAATGGACATCATCAACAACGAGATTCCTTATGTGCCGGGCTCAGAATATGAGCAACAAGAGGATGTAGTCTCTTCTTATATGAACCTTGACGGTGACGATGATCGAGAAGGTGAAGGAACGGACATTGTCGACGGAGGTCAACCGTCAACAACCGACGATCTCCAATTGCAAGTAGCAACCACCTCCGGCGAGGTATATATATACATTGAGAGCCTCTCGTGATACAAACTTACTGAAATGTGAATACATATGTATTAACGCGCGTGACTCTCTTTCTTTTTTTAGCCCTCCGAATCGAGTACGACAAAGCAGCGTGGCAAATCCAAGGCGATGAAAACAGGAGAAACATATGCCATTGAGTCTGTCAGTGAAACCGGCAAGCCCCTACAGCACACCTCAAAGTTTGTCAACCAATGCGGAGTCGTTGTTAGAGACAACGTCCCGATCACCGTCCAGGAATGGAAAGAGCCAAAGAAGGCACGTCTTGGTTTCAGTTTTGTCGACAAGAGAACAAAAAAGGATTGCTGGAGAAAGCTTATGGAACATTTCATTCTACCTCCGGAATACAACAAAGTCGATGAATTCGGTAACGAGGTTCCGGGTGGACGTCAGAGGAGGAGGCTAGTTAAAGAGTTCGCTCTTCAGAAGATGGCCGATGCATTCCGGAACTTCAAGAAAAATTTAACCCGTGACTATGTCAACAAGGGCAAGACTACGGATTTCAATGGACAATATGAGAAACTGAAAGATGATTGGCCAGAATTTGTGAGGCAAAAGCAATCGGACCATTTCAAGGAAATATCAAAAAAATAAGGATAATGCGGCTAAGAAAAAGTACCATCATATTATGGGGCCAGGAGGATACCGCCTTGCGGACCCTAGGTGGCAGAAGATGGAGGAGGACCTGAGGGTGCGAGGAATCCCTCTAGGTACAGAGGGATGGGACCCAAGGGCCAAAAGCTGGTGGTACGGGCATGGGGGATCGCTAGACCCGGAGACAGGGGTGTGTGTTCACCGGCATCGACACTTTGCTCCGACCCAAGCCCTTATTGACGCAATGACCCAAGCTCAAGCGGGCTTGATCAAGTTCAACAGAGAGAAAGACGCACTGACTTTAGCCCTCGGGAATGATGAACACGGAGGACGTGTACAAGGCAAAGGCAAAGTTTCGTGGAAAGTAGGGTTTTCCCAGGACAATGACCCGTACGGTTACAGAAGCCGTAAGAGAAAGACGGACCGGGATGCAGATCTTATGACGAAGTTTGCATCGGAACTCCATGAGTTGAAGCAGACCGTGCATGAACTATTGAAAGAAAAATCGGCTGCAGGGCCGCATGAAGATCATGAAGCGGATTGCGGAAGCCAGCAGCGGAGAAGCAGCGTGGCTTCCACGGATGCCCCGCCTGGTGCTAGTGCACCGATGATCGAGATTCGTGCACCGGAGCCTCACTACCCCGTGGATGATGTAAAGAAGATGAAAGACTGTGATCTGCATTATCCCGTGGGGAACGTTTCCACGAAGGTAGCTAGCGGCAGTGCTTTACCCTGTAAACCTGGAGCACTCAACCACAACAACCCCATTCCATATGGCTATGCTTGTGTCACGGTGGAAGACATAGTCCAAGGGTTTGAGGACCTGGAGATTGACAAACCTACACCCGAAGGGGATAGCAGACTTGGAGATGTCAAGCGCCAGTACATTCTATGGAAAAAGAAGTACATAGTGTTTCCAGACGAGGCGCCAAGGCTAGCAAGTCCACCCCCCTCCGATGGTGGTGGTGGTGGTGGCGGTGGTGGCGGTGGTGGTGGTCGTGGTGGTTCACCTACACCTCCTTCACGCCATTCGACGCCGTCCCCCGATCCACAACCTCCGGCGGTACGACGCCCCCCAATCCTCCTTCGGCGGGTACGACGCCCCCCAATCCACCTCCGGCGGGTACGACGCCCCCCAATCCTCATCCGGCGGGTACGACGCCCCCCAATGCACCTCCGGCGAAGAAGCAGAAGCAGGCGGACAGCAAGGAAACCCGCTCCTGGACTATTAACCCGGACCCTTATGTACCTAAGACCACAAGGGTACCGGAGCCATCGCTGAAGCCTCTCCTCCCAAGGCCTGGGGAACTTAGTGAAGCTGACCTCACATTGGCCACGTCTACTGATTATGAGAAATGGAAGGCGGATATGAAGGCGAAAAAAGTGCCTGAGCCCAAGCAAGTATTCACTGAGAAGCAAAAGAAGTGGGCTAAGGATTTTTTGATGACACCGTCCCAAGCCGAGCTGAATATGCCTGACGACTATGGACATGAACTTCGTAGGCAAGCAAAAATATTGAAGGAGGAAGAAAGTAAAAAAAGCGGGAAACAAGTTGACCAGCTCGGGATGCAGAAGAAACAATCGATCCCCCCGCTCATAGTGAAAGCCGGTCCGGAAGAGGACCCCGAGATCATAGCAGCTGCGGCAGCACTTGGATTGACTGTAGCGGCTGCCATGAAACAAGCGTCTGAGATGGGTTTGACTGTTCGTGCCTTCTTAGACCTTGAGGATGCGCCGATAACATTACAATATGTGCGGAAGGGGCCTCTCGTCGAGCCTGAGAAGGAAAATAGTCTACCAACACAAATGCGAAATCTGCTACGTTGGTACAAGCAATTCATAACATGGGCCGACAAAGAATATGTTTATGCGGATGTTACACATGAGCATCACATCAAACGGTACTCTGTAGAAGTTCATATGAGTGAATTATTCCAGCTGTTCAATCTGCGCGCCCTCGACAAATCTATGCTGAGTTGCTACGTTCTGTAAGTGATTTATTTCTACCTCATCTCGTTCTTCATTGCCTGCACTATATATATATATATATATATATATATATATATATTGTCCTAACTATATTGTTGCGTACGCTATTATGCAGATTGAAGATTTGGGAATGCAAAATAAGAAACATCCATGATGTTGGGTTCATTGACCCACATATCGTTAATGGACATGTGTTAGAACATCACCACAAAGACATGGAGAAAGACCTGTACAAGTTTCTTAGAAAGCATCAACTCAAAAGTCATATTCTATTTCCTTACCATTTTGGGTGAGTGTTTCTCTCTTGTGCCCATTCTATTTTGTTTACTCCATGCATGGTATGTCTAATCGATGAGTTATGCATGACTGTGCATGTAACGTGTCCGCAGGTTCCACTGGATTCTGCTAAATATTGAACTTCACACCTCCACAGTTCTAATCATGGACTCTAAGGATTCGGATCCAAAGCGTTGGGCCGACATGAGAAAAATGCTGCAAAAGTAATTATTTTCAATCATTTGAGCTCTATATCGATCGGTCTCTTCATTTCCTAATATCAACTAACTAATAAATCCCTTATTCATTTAATTTTCTTTGCCCTGTAGGGTTTGGAGACGGTTCTCAGAAGAAACTGTCGGTGAATTCAAACATGAGCTAGATTTCAGAAAGTTAGTTAATGTAGATAAGCAGCCATCGGGGACCGATCTATGTGGATACTATGTTTGTGAGAACATCCGGAGACAAACCACTGAGCGGAAGGCATCAGCTAGCGTGCGGAACGCGACGGATAACTTGCGGAGGAGGCTTAGTCCAGAAGCTCGCTTCCGACCAATTCAAGAAGAATTAGCAGGATTTTTCATGAGGGAAGTCATCAATCCTAAAGGACAACACTATACCGAGGACGAAGAAATTTATATGCATACCCGAGATTGAAACTTGTTCGAAGTTGTATATGGTCATCCATCCTAATTGTGTATGGAAACTTGTTCAAAGTTGTATATGGTCACCCGAGATTGAATATATATTATATATTCCTCTTGAATTCTTCTTGTTTGAAATTTCATATGCATGTATATAGTAGCGTAGAATATGTGTACTGAAACTTCATCAAAAATAAAATAAAACACAAAATAAAATATAAAACAAATAAAACACTACAAATTAAAAAGAAACCAGGTTTAGGGGGGCTAAAACCCTAAACCTGCGGAGGAGGCCTTTAGTCCCGGTTGGCCACGAGAGCCGGGACTAAAGGTCCTCGGCCCCGACGGACCACGGGCGCCCACGTGGCGGGCCTTTGGTCCCGGTCAGCCACAAGAACCGGGACTAAAGACTTTTGTCGCGGTCCGTAAGAGCCGCGGCTAAAGGGGGGGGGGGTCTTTAGTCGCGCTTATTTAGTCCCGGTTGCACAGCCGGGACTAAAGGCTGTTGCGAACCGGGACTAAAGGGCTTTTTTCTACAAGTGATTGTTGAAAGGAGTAGTGAATGCTGATGTATGTACATTTTTTGTTCGGTGTATTGGAAGTGCAAATTTGTATATACTTTACTGGCATTATTTACTGGATTTTAACATATTTGATATATTGGATTTTATGTTGTGTTCTAATGGTGCTTCAAATAGTTTTACAAAATAAATAAGAAAATACTAGAAACAAAATATTTAGCGTACTATATGCATGTCTAGCATAGTAACCGAGGTGTAGCATATCTGCATGTGTTTGTATATATAATGAAAATGGTTAGTTAAGTTCAGAATGGTATTCCATAAAGGAAAGGAATTCCAATCAAAACAAAAAATACCGAGTCTCTTAAACAAGACATTCTAAAACTTAGGTAATTTATAGTCATTAGGATTTTAGTTCTATATGAAGTAAGGACTATTCGATAATTTCTTATTGGAGTTTGTTCATGGCAAGGTGCGACTTGCGGCGAGATCTATGACTGGTGAGGGAGGCCTCTGAGGGGAAACAACCTACATTGGACGCGTGCATGAGGGGAGTGTCTTTGACGTAGTGCGGGTGACATCTCGCGGAGGGAGGGGATCGTGAAAAGTGGTGGATCGCAACTGTTTGGATGTACTCAATCTAACGACTGGTATGCATGTTTGAACAATACCTGTGGTTGAGTTGGTTAGGTAGACAGTGGTATCCCCAACCCACCAGGGTTCAAATCCTGGTGCTCACATTATTCCTGGATTTATTACAGGATTTCTGGCGATGCGCATTCAGTGGGAGGAGACGTTCCCGTCGACGACGAGGTGCCTAAGGTGACTTTGTAAATCTCAAGATGATATGCCGGCTCAGTCTCTCGGAGGTGCTCATAGGGGTAGGGTGTGCGTGTGTGCGTTCATAGGGTGAGTGTATGCGCGTGTATATGAGCGCTTGTGTCTGTACTGATGCTAAAAAAAAGGTATGCATGTTTGAACAATAGTACTTATGTTACGTGAGTAATGTATGATAAAGTGAAACATGGTGGACTGTTTGGATGTATTCGATCTAACGACTGGTATGCATGCTTGAACAATAGTACTTATGTTACGTGAGTAATGTATGATAAAGTGAAACATGATGGGCATGTCATCGTGGCAGAGCTGGCGGAGACATGTAAGTGGTGATGTTGAAGCCGGCGGCAGAAGTGATGACCAAACAGGGTTCCTTAGCGCTAGCGAGGAGGCTGATGGGTTCCGAGGACCAATGAAACATTGCAGGAACAACGTATTGGGTTCCATTTTCTGGCGGAGAAGAACTGATGAACGACATGTGCGCGATTCGTTTGTTCATTCATTTGATCGATCCTTATTCCACTCAACTCAGATTCATTTAATTTTGTACTTACCCACAGTTTGGTGGATCAAGAAATTTAGTGATATTAATTGCAAGGAGGAGTATCATATATCCATAAACCTTGGAGTTTTTTCCCGTAGAACATGATCATGATGAACCAGAAAGATTTGTAAAATGCCCGTGGCAACGCACGGGCATTCTATTAGTAATATCAGGTACAGAAATCAGCCAAACATGGCGCCCAGTGGCTAGAGTTGTAGATGCTTTAGCAAGAGCATGAGCCTCCGTATTATGTTTACGACGCTCATGCTCGAAGATTGCCTCGTGAAACGAGATCCTCCGGTGATCAATTTCCCGCAGAACAGCAGCATAATGGCAGGCAGTTGGAGATTTTATGTTGTTGATGACTTCCAAACAATCAGACGTGACGAAGATGGACGACTGCAGAAGATCTGCTGCGAGCGAAAGAGCTTCATTGCATGCCTAGGCCTCCAAGCTCGTTGGGTCTACCAAGCCTTCGTAAACTACTGCAGAAGCTCCCATATACTTGCCGTTTTTGTCCCTGCAAATTGCTGCTACCGCACCGCGTCGACCATCCCGGCTGATGGCACCATCAGAATTAAGTTTTGCTTCGTCCGCCGGTGGCGGCAGCCAGCCAGCAGCTTTCCTTTGCGCTGGTACATGCGCCCCGCTGGAGTTCTTGAGCTCACATGCATGGGACGTCTGAATGTCATCAAGAAACTTGTTAATAAAAATGAAAGTGGTAAGGGGGCTTTGGAATTGCTGATCATGTATCGCGCGCCGCCGCGCCCACCACATAGCCCACATAGAGACCAACACTAGCACCTGTTAGAGTTTATGTTTATCTCCACATGTAATCTCAACCATATTCTATCTCTCTCCCATAGTAGTTTGAATCTCTTTCCTGTAATCAAATCCTCTTCTTGTACGCCACGGCGAGGGCTTCTTCTCGTCCCAATATATACAGACCACGCGGCTCCCTCAAGGAGTAGGAACACTTCCATAATTCTTACATGGTAATCAGAGCATCCTCTTCCATACACATCTAGCCAAAAAAATCAAACCCCAAACACATCGGCGTCGTCATCATGTCCTCATCAACAGGAGTCACCCTCAACCTTGGCGCGCCTCCATCAGAGAAGCTTGCTAGAGGAAATTTCATCCTCTGGAAGACGCAGGTCTTGCCTGCCCTGCGAGCAGCGCAGGTGACAGGACTCTTGGACAATTCCGATGCCGCTCCACCCAAGACCATGGAGATCACCAAGGCCGACAAGACCTCGGCCATGGAGCCGAACCCGCTGTATGGGCCATGGATCGCAAAGGATCAACAGGTTCTCTCATATCTGTTAAACTCTATGACACCAGAAATTCTTGGACAGGTTGTTGGGAAGGAATCCACCTTCGAGTTTTGGACAACCGTGACAACGCTCTTCGCTTCCCAGTCGCAGTCCAGTATCACAAACTTGAGGATTGCGATCACCACAACCAAGAAGGGCTCTATGTCAAGCTCTGTTTTCATGTCGAAGATGAAGAATCTTGCAGATGAGCTAGCTGCTGCTGGCCGTCCGGTGTCAGATCCGGAGATGGTGGACTATATCCTGGCAGGACTAGACCGTGACTATGATCCGATGGTTGCGGCGATTGGTGCTGTCAAGAATCAGATTACTCCAGATGATCTTTTTGCGCAAATCTCCGCCTTTGATCAGAGGATGGAGATGCTCGGTGAGGGAGTCCTGGATTAGGGGGTGTTCGGATAGCCGGACTATATCTTCGGCCGGACTCCTGGACTATGAAGATACAAGATTGAAGACTTCGTCCCGTGTCCGGAAGGGACTTTCCTTGGCGTGGAAGGCAAGCTTGGCGATACAGATATGTAGATCTCCTACCATTGTAACCGACTCTGTGTAACCCTAGCCCTCTCCGGTGTCTATATAAACCGGAGAGTTTTAGTCCATAGGACGAACACCAATCATACCATAGGCTAGCTTCTAGGGTTTAGCATCTCTGATCTCGTGGTAGATCTACTCTTGTACTACCCATATCATCAATATTAATCAAGCAGGGCGTAGGGTTTTACCTCCATCAAGAGGGCCCGAACCTGGGTAAAACATCGTGTCCCCTGCCTCCTGTTACCATCCGGCCTAGACGCACAGTTCGGGACCCCCTACCCGAGATCCGTCGGTTTTGACACCGACATTGGTGCTTTCATTGAGAGTTCCTCTGTGTCGTCACTTTTAGGCCCGATGGCTTCTCCGATCATCAACAGCGATGCGATCCAGGGTGAGACTTTTCTCCCGGGACAGATCTTCGTATTCGGTGGCTTTGCACTACGGGCCAATTCGCTTGGTCATCTGGAGCAGATCGAAAGCTACGCCCTTGGCCATCAGGTCAGATTTGGAAGTTTGAACTACACAGCCGACATCCGCGGAGACTTGATCTTCGACGGATTCGAGCCACAGCCGATCGCGCCGCACTGTTACGATGGGCATGATTTAGCTCTGCCGCCGAACAGTGCCCTACAGGCCGCACCTGTGTCTGCTCCGACCCCTAGCTTGGAGCCGATCACACCAACCGAGGATGGGTGGTTAGACACCGCCTCGGGGGCTGCAATATCTACGGCGATCGAGCCGAACTCCGTCCCTATTCTCTGCGAAGCCCGTGACTCCAAGGAGCCGGACTCCTCTCCAGACTCTGAGCCCTCTGTACCCCGACCGATCGAACCCGCTTGGGAGCCGATCATGGAGTTCACCACCGCGGACATCTTTCAGCACTCGCCCTTCAGCGATATTCTGAATTCACTAAAGTCTCTCTCTTTGTTAGGAGAGCCCTGGCCGGACTATGGTCGGCAAGGTTGGGATGCGGATGATGAAGAAATTCAAAGCCCACCCACCACCCACTTCGTAGCCACTGTCGATGATTTAACCAACATGCTCGACTTCGACTCCGAAGACATCGACGGTATGGACGCCGATGCAGGAGACGATCAAGAACCAGCGCCTATAGGGCACTGGAAAGCCACCTCGTCGTATGATATATACATGGTGGACACCCCAAAAGAAGGCAATGGCGATGGAACAACGGAGGATGACCCCTCCAAGAAGCAGCCTAAGCGCCGGCGTCAGCGGCGCCGCTCTAAATCCCGCCAAAACAAAAACGGTGATTCCGGCACGGGGGATAATAACACCCCGGACAGTGCCGAAGACAACCACCTCCAGCAAGATTCAGCACAGGAGGATAGAGAAGCCAGCCCTCATGAGAGAGGACGATAATTATATGCCTCCCTCCGAAGACGATAATTATATGCCTCCCTCCGAAGACGAGGCAAGCCTCGACGACGATGAATTTGTCGTGCCGGAGGATCCCGTCGAACAAGAGCGTTTCAAACGCAGGCTTATGGCCACGGCGAGAAGCCTCAAGAAAAAACAGCAACAGCTTAGAGCTGATCAAGATTTGCTAGCTGACAGATGGACTGAAGTCCTTGCGGCCGAAGAGTATGAACTCGAACGCCCCTCCAAGAGCTACCCAAAGCGCAGGTTGCTACCCCAATTAGAGGAGGAAGCACCTAAACCTACATCACCAACGCATGATGCGGCCGACCGGCCACCCCGTGGCCGCGACAGAGAGGCCTCTCGGCCCTCCACTCAAGCCGCACCCTGGCGCCGCTCAAAAACTACCAAGGCATGGGAAATTGTGCCAGACCTGCGATATATATTGGAGGACAAGGCAAGGCAAACAAGATCGATCTACGGATCACGTGGGCGCCCCACGGCACGAGACGATACTCGTCACGCCGGATACAGTAAATCCGGCCGGGCCGAACACAGTAGACAAAGCTCGCTTGAGCTGCGTCGTGATGTAGCCCAATACAGAGGCGCCGGACACCCACTATGCTTCACAGATGAAGTAATGGATCATCAAATCCCCGAGGGTTTCAAACCCGTGAACATCGAATCATATGATGGCACAACAGATCCTGCGGTATGGATCGAGGACTATCTCCTTCATATCCACATGGCCCGCGGTGATAACCTACATGCCATCAAATACCTCCCACTCAAGCTTAAAGGACCAGCCTGACATTGGCTTAACAGCTTGCCAGTTGGGAGGACCTGGAAGCCGCATTCCTTGACAATTTCCAGGGCACTTATGTGCGACCACCAGACGCCGATGACCTAAGCCACATAATTCAGCAGCCAGAGGAATCGGCCAGACAATTCTGGACACGGTTCCTAACCAAGAAAAATCAAATCGTCGACTGTCCGGACGCAGAGGCCCTAGCAGCCTTCAAGCATAACATCCTCGACGAGTGGCTTGCAAGGCACCTAGGACAGGAAAAGCCGAAATCTATGGCAGCCCTCACGACACTTATGACCCGCTTTTGCACAGGAGAAGACAGCTGGCTAGCTTGCAGCAATAACATGACCAAGAGCCCTGGTAATTCGGATACCAAGGACAGCAGTGACAGGTTGCGTCACAACAAGCAAAAGCGCTGCATTAACAGCGACAATGCTGAGGATACGACAGTTAATGCCGGATTCAGAGGCTCTAAACCCGGTCAGCGGAAAAAGCCATTCAAAAGAAATACTCCGGGCCCGTCCAGTTTGGACCGAATAGTCGACCGCTCATGCCAGATACATGGCACCCCCGAAAAACCAGCCAATCACACCAACAAGGATTGTTGGATGCTCAAGCAGGCAGGCAAGTTAAATGCCGAAAGCAGAGACAAGGGGCTGCATAGCGATGACGAGGAGGAGCACCGGCCGCCGAACAATAGTGGACAGAAAGGTTTTCCCCCACAAGTGCGGATGGTGAACATGATATACGCAACCCACGTCCCCAAGAGGGAGCGGAAGCGTGCGCTAAGGGACGTATACGCGATGGAGCCAGTCGCCCCAAATTTCAACCCATGGTCTTCCTTCCCGATCACTTTTGATCGAAGGGACCACCCCACTAGCATCCGTCATGGCGGATTCGCCGCATTGGTTCTAGATCCAATTATTGACGGATTTCACCTCACTAGAGTCCTTATGGACGGCGGCAGCAGCCTAAACCTGCTTTACCAGGATACAATGCGGAAAATGGGTATCGATCCCTCGAGGATTAAACCTACTAGAACGACCTTTAAAGGCGTCATACCAGGTCTAGAGGCCAACTGTACAGGCTCAGTTACACTTGAAGTGGTCTTCGGATCTCCGGATAATTTCCGAAGCGAGGAGTTAATCTTTGACATAGTCCCGTTTCGCAGTGGCTATCACGCACTGCTCGGGCGAACCGCATTTGCAAAGTTCAATGCGGTGCCGCACTACGCATACCTCAAGCTCAAGATGCCAGGCCCTCGAGGAGTCATCACGGTCAATGGAAAGACCGAACGCTCTCTCCGAGCGGAGGAGCATATGGCGGCTATCGCAGCAGAAGTACAAAGCAGCCTCTCAAGGCAATTCTCCAGTCCGGCCATTAAACGTTCGGACACCGTCAAGCGCGCCCGGAGTAACCTACAACAAGACCGCCTGGCATGTTCCGAGCAAGCGTAGCAATGCGGCCCCAACCCCAGCCCTCGCGAACTTGTGAAACCAGTGTTACGCGTACATAACTACGCTCTAGAAATACCATGGGCACACGGGGAGGGGCACCATCACGGCATGCCCGAAACGCGGCTTAAACCGCACAAGGGGCTGCTGATTTCTTAAATTTTCTCTTATTTTCAGGACTCCATTCTTCGGAAGGCTTGTCCGGCAGTACAATTGCCGCACAAACAATACAACCAGGAAAGCAGAAAGCTACGCCGCACTACGGAACTCTAAGGTGGTCTCTATAACGAGCAGTATACCTGTTTCGCATAACATTCCGCAGCTCGCCCCTGGAAAGGACATATTTGATAGTCCCATCTTTTGCTTATCGCACTATTTGTATCGTCCTGCTTTGATCGCAGCCTTTTTAAATAAACAATGCATAGCTTCCGTCTATTATTGCATTACCTTTTTTTACGAATATATGTTCATTAATGACATGTTGCTCCCGTACACTTTGGTACGGCCAATACGCCAGGGGCTCAAGTACCCCACAATACGGCGTGAGAAGTCCGAACACTTTCACAAGTGCGGCACCCCGAACTTATAGCATTATATGCATCGGCTCTGAATCATGTCTTGGGTGAAATGTTGGGTTTGCCTGGCTCCAATGTTTTGGTACCTTACGTTTCGTTATATCGGCTAAGGTAGCACTAGGAGAACTACTGCGATTGTGCCCCAGTTGAGCTGGGCTAAGCACCTCAGTAGAGAAAGCTAAAACTAACCGTCATGATAAGGCGAGAGCTGGTCGCTGTTCGAGAGGTTTTCGAGTCCCTAAAGACTTATGCCGCTTAGAGCGAGGAGTCGGCTTTGTCCGGCCTAGGCGTGGATAGTGCCCCGAACTCGGTCTTCCGAACACTAGGGGCTTCGCCGAAATTTAAAATTATAGAATTCTAGGGCTAAGTGAGAGTGTTCAAGCTTTATAGTCCGATTGCCTTGTTCGTTGTGTTGAGCGCCTCCCTCGAAGGATCCAAGAATGGGAAAAAGAGCGCTCATGTTTATCCCGAACACCCCAGCACTCGTGGCATCGGGGCAGAAGCCGACGACTCGCCATCTCTCAAATTTGATAAACGGCCGCACAGAAGGTAATATTTTAAATTCAAAAGCGTTGCTTAGCGCATATGAACAAGTTTTCAGCGTACAGGATCACAAATGCGAGTTTACTCAAAAATTACATCTTTGGAGCATTCATCCGCTATAAGACGGGCACCCTTCAGGATGCCCTCATAATACGCTTCCGGGACGCGATGCTCCTTGCCCGGCGGCGGCCCGTCCTTCACTAGCTTCTCCGCATCCATCTTGCCCCAGTGCACTTTAGCATGGGAAAGCGCCCTACGGGCACCTTCGATGCAGACGGAGCGCTTGATTACTTCAAGCCGTGGACAGGCATCCACCAGCCGCCTCACCAGCCCGAAGTAGCTCCCAGGCAGAGCCTCTCAAGGCCATAGCCGAACTAGGCCCTTTATGGCCTGTTCGGCAACCTTGTGGAGCTCGACCATTTGCTTCAGCTGGTCGCTCAAAGGCACCAGGTGTCCGGCCTCAGCATACTGAGACCAGAACACCTTCTCCGTCGAGCTCCCCTCTTCGGCTCGGTAGTAGGCGGCGGCATCCGACGCACTGCGGGGCAAATCTGCGAATGCTCCTGGAGAGCTCTGGACTCGGGTAAGTAACAAGTAATTCACTTTCACGTGGTTGCTTTGCATAATGGATGCCTTACCCGCCGCTATCTTCTTCATCGCTTCAATTTCTTTGAGGGCTTTCTGGGCTTCAGCCTTGGCAGACTTCGCGCTTTTAAGTGCCACCGTAAGCTCGGACGCTTGCGTCTTTGAGTTAAGCTCCAAACTCTCGTGTTTTTTCATGAGAGCCTGGATCTCTTTCTGCACCTCCTCCACCCGCGCCTCCTCCTTCCCTCTCTCCGTGCGCTCCGCGACCGCTCTGTTTTCGGCCTCGGACATCGCTTGCTTAAGTGTTGCCACCTCGGTCGTGGCCCCTATAATAGCACGTTGATCCTATCATTTTTTGCAACCACATCTTCTCTATATACTTGCGCAAGGTATTACTTACCTTCCTTCTCCTCGAGTTGCCTCTTGGCATGGCCGAGCTCGTTCTCGGACCGCGCAAGGTTTTGCTTCAGCGTATCCACCTCCACAGTCAGTGCGGCGGAGGCCAGCAGCGAAGCCTGCATACGCATATTGACTTGATTATGTTAGACTCCTGCGAATGTTATTAGATCCTCTATTCGGCTTTTCTTTCCGAACGCCGAACAGAGCATCAGGGGCTACTGTCTATGCGGTAATATTTTTACATATTCTTTAATTACCTCAAAGCCTGTTAGAAGGCTGGCACAGGCTTCAGTCAGTCTGCTCTTGGCGGTCTGAACCTTCTGGATCACCGCACTCATAATAGTGCGGTGCTCCTCGTTGATGGAGGCGCCGTTAAGCGTCTCCAGCAAATTGTCTGGTGCCTCCGGTTGGACGGAGGTCACCGGCTCGGTAGGCTCGCTCCTCTTGGAAGGAGGCCGCCTACTAGAGTCCGGAACCATTGAAGGTTCCGGCATGGTGTCCGGCTCAAGGCCAGACTCGGAGCCCTTGGGGGTTTTATCCCCTTTGCACCTGGAGTCCGGGAGGTCGCCTTGCGGCGCCTCCAGGACCACCTCCTCCTGGCTTGGAACCTGTTGGGATAGCACCTCGGCGTCGTCCATAGGTTGGGGGGAGGTAGCCGTCGGAAGCGAATTCACATCCGACGAATCTAGGGAACCGCTCAACGACACGTCGAGCCGGTCTTTGGGTGGACTGCATAAACATGTTCGGCATAAGGAAAAGCTGTGCAATGGAGGAATACTATGAATCACTCTGGTATCCGGACACTCACGATCTCACTAGGGGCTTGGCCCTGTGCGGCCACTCCTCTTCGCCGTCGTCGGCGTTGGTGGAGCCGTCCAGAGGAAGGGTTTTCCCCTTCTTGGAACCTTCGGCCTCCCCAGTTGGGGCGGCCTTCCTTTTCTTCTCTCCCCCCGCTGGAGGGGGAGAGGTCTCTTCTTCCTCCTCCTTGTCTTCATGGGAGGAGTGCATCTTGGAGTCGTCGGATGATGAATCCGACACCCCCAGGCGCCGGGCACTCTTCCGAGTCCCCGTGGCCTTCTTCTTGGCCTTCTTCTCCGACACCACATAGGGTGCCGGAACCAGCAGCTTCGCCAAGCAAGCGTCCGCTGGGCCTTTGGGCAAAGGAGCCGGACAGTTGATCTGTCCGGACGTCTCCTGCCAATCCTGTCAAAGGTAAGGGAGCTTAAGATCCCGCATGGAGTCAAACTATGAAAAAATAATACCCTATAAAAGGTAAAAACAGCTTACCGCACGAGCGCGACGCTGCATGCTGAATCCGCGATCCTCGGTAGCGGATGCGGGGGCCTCGGCGCCCTTGAAAAGCACCTTCCAGGCATCTTCGTACGTCGTGTCGAAGAGCCTGCTCAGAGTTCGGTGCTGCGCCGGGTCAAATTCCCACAGGTTGAAAGCCCGTTGTTGACATGGGAGGATCCGGCGGATGAGCATAACTTGGACTACGTTGACAAGTTTGAGCTTCTTGTCCACCAGGGTTTGGACGCATGTTTGGAGTCCGGTCAGCTCTCCTTCTTTACCCCACGACAGGCCCGTCTCTTTCCAGGAGGTGAGCCGCGTAGGGGGTCCGTATCGGAACTCGGGGGCTGCGACCCATTTAGGGTTGCGCGGCTCGGTGATGTAAAACCACCCCGATTGCCACCCCTTTAGGGACTCCACGAAGGAGCCCTCGGGCCATCGGACGTTGGGCATCTTGCCCACCATGGCGCCTCCGCACTCCGCCTGGGTGCCGCGCACCACCTTCGGCTTGACGTTGAAAGTCTTGAGCCATAAGCCGAAATGGGGGCTGATGCAGAAGAAAGCCTCGCACACGACGATAAACGCCGAGATATTGAGGACAAAGTTCGGGGCCAGATCGTGGAAATCCAGGCCATAGTAGAACATGAGCCCCCGGACAAATGGGTGGAGAGGGAAGCCCAGTCCGCGGAGGAAATGGGGGAGGAACACCACCCTCTCATGGGGCCAAGGGGTGGGGATGAGCTGCCCCTCTTCGGGAAGCCGATGCGCAATGTCACTAGACAAGTATCCGACCTTCCTCAGTTTTTTGATGTGTCCCTCCGTGACGGAGGAGACCATCCACTTGCCTCCCGCTCCGGACATGGCTGGAGAAGGTTGAGGTGGGGTGTGCGGATTTGGGCGCTGGAGCTCGAGTGCGCGGAAATGGATAGGCAAAGGAGGAAGAAGGCGTGGATGAAAGGCGGATCCTTATCCCCTTATATGGGCGGACGCGACTATGCACCCCCACCGGCCTGGTAAAACTCGCTTATCTCCCAAGCGCCGTAGTCAATGGCACGGTTGGGTTACCCACGCCCGTATTGATGAGAATCCCGGCATAAGGGGACACGATCTCTGCTTTAACAAGACGTGCCAAGGAAACCACCTCGCTAAACGTGCTGAGGTAGAACAATAAAATGATTCAAATAAAGACTTGGCCGTGGTGTGATGTCATGCTATGGAATACGTCAGCAGATTAGATTTGTGTAAATATTATTCTCTCTATGGCAATATGTGGAAACTTATTTTGTAGAGCCGGACACTACCTTTGTGTTCAAAATCTTCTATGAAGTACTTGGAGGAGGAACCCGCCTTGCAATGCCGAAGACAATCTGCGCGCCGGACTCGTCGTCATTGAAGCCTGGTTCAGGGCTACTGAGGGAGTCCTAGATTAGGGGGTATCCAGATAGCCGGACTATATCTTTGGCCGGACTCCTGGACTATGAAGATACAAGATTGAAGACTTCGTCCCGTGTCCGAAAGGGACTTTCCTTGGCGTGGAAGGCAAGCTTGGCGATACGGATATGTAGATCTCCTACCATTGTAACCGACTCTGTGTAACCCTAGCCCTCTCCGGTGTCTATATAAACCGGAGAGTTTTAGTCCGTAGGACGAACAACAATCATACCATAGGCTAGCTTCTAGGGTTTAGCCTCTCTGATCTCATGGTAGATCTACTCTTGTACTACCCATATCATCAATATTAATCAAGCAGGACGTCGGGTTTTACCTCCATCAAGAGGGCCCGAACCTGGGTAAAACATCGTGTCCCCTGCCTCCTATTACCATCCGGCCTAGACACACAGTTCGGGACCCCCTACCCGAGATCCGCCGGTTTTGACACCGACACTCGGCGATCCATCATCAGGCAGCTTCCACACTTCTGCTAATGCGGTGTACAGAGGTCATGGACAAGCCCGTGGAAGATCCTACCGCGGGCGAGGAGGAAGGGGGCGCGGTCATGGCGATCGACAACCCTCTCTTGCTGGTGGAGACAGCGGCAACAGAGGACGTTCTCGACAACAACAGCAACACGGGCGCGATCAACAGCATGACTACCCTGAATGTCAGATCTGTCTTAAACATCATCCGGGGGGTGCACGCTCATGTTGGTGGCGCTATGAAGAAAACGACCAGGAGGAGAAGGGGGCATATGCTGTCTCCTATGGTGTGGATACAAATTGGTATGCTGACTCTGGAGCTGCAAACCATATTACCGGCGAACTTGACAAGCTGACAATGCGGGAAAGGTACAATGAAGGCGATCAAATTCACATGGCAAGTGGTTCAGGTATGGAGATCACACATATTGGCAGTACGATTGTTAAAAACCCCATAAAAAATCTACACTTGAAAGATGTCTTACATGTTCCCGAAACATCCAAAAATCTTATTTCTGTCCATAGATTCACTCTTGACAACAATGTTCTTATAGAGTTTTATCCTCACTTTTTCTTTGTTAAGGACCTAGCAACAAGGAGAATCATTCTTAGAGGACGGTGCGTGGGAGGTCTCTACCCACTCATATCATCATCATCATCATCATCATCTTGGTTCAACAAACAAGCATATGTCATCACCAAGCCATCCTCAGCAAAGTGGCATAGTCGTTTAGGTCATCCATCTTCAGTAATTGTTAGTTATATTCTTAGTAAAAATAAACTCTCATATGAGTCCAGTGTTGAGTCAGTTTGTGGTCCCTGTCAACAGGCCAAAAGTCATCAGTTACCCTATCCTATTTCTACCAGTGTATCCAATGCTCCACTACAACTTATATTCTTAGATGTATGGGGGCCAGCCCCCACCTCAGTTGGTAGATTTTCCTATTATGTAAGCTTCGTTGATGATTATAGTAAATTTACTTGGATTTACTTGTTAAAGAAGCGGTCTGATGTCTTCCAAGTTTTTATTAACTTTCAAAATCTTGTTGAACGCAAACTGAATTCTAAGATAATTGCTATGCAAACCGACTGGGGTGGTGAGTATGAGAAACTCAACTCCTTCTTTCAAAAACTTGGCATCTCACATCATGTCTCTTGTCCTCACGCTCACCAACAGAATGGATCAGCTGAAAGAAAGCATCCTCATATTGTTGATGTAGGTCTTGCCTTACTAGCAAATGCATCTATGCCACTCATGTTTTGGGATGAAGCCTTCTTAATTGCTACCTATCTCATTAACTTGCTTCCAAGCAAAGTCATTAATCTTGAGACACCCATCACACGGCTTCCTGGGGTAACACCTAATTACACATCTCTTCGTATCTTTGGTTGCGCGTGTTGGCCAAATCTTCGACCCTACAACACACGTAAACTTGCTTTTCGCTCTAAATAGTGTGTCTTCTTAGGCTATAGCCCTATGCATAAAGGGGTAAAATGCCTAGATTTTCCTACTGGCAGGGTCTACATATCTCGAGATGTTGTTTTTGATGAATCCGTGTTCCCTTTTGCATCGCTTCATCCCAATGCAGGTGCTCTTCTCCGCAAGGAAATTCTTCTTCTCCCACTAAATCTTTGAAATTTTGAACATGGGGAAGACAGTTGTACTAACCAATATGCTGATGATTCTGCTGTGCCTAGTTCCACTCTTATGCCTGTGCAGGTTGCTGGCGAAAACGGTGGTCAAAACAATCAAAATCATGAAAATATGGTCCAAAATGATGTATTATTTCACGCTGCACAAGGGGACGAAGCTGGCGCAGATCCCGGACACTAGTAGAAAACGGAGCTTTAAAACCGGTTTGTAAGGGCCTTTAGTGCCGGTTATGGAACCGGCACTAAAGTTTCGGCACTAAAGGCCCCCCCTTTAGTACCGGTTCGGCACCAACCGGCGCTAAAGTGCCACCATGTGGCGTGAGCTCACGCCCTGGTATGGGGGACCTTTAGTACCGGTTCGTGTTACCAACCGGTACTATAGGTTTTTTTTTGAAAATTTTGGAAAAAAATGATTTTTTTTTAATTTTTAATTTTTCTGAATTATTTGATGATTTAGTCTCTAATCACCTCTCTTAACTGCTCAAGTGTGGATCACTCATTCCAAATCATCTAACTTCCCGACCGGTCACCCATCCCTCTCACTCCAGCCCGAGCACGCTTAACTTTCGGGTTCTATTCTCCTTCGTTTCCAAGTCTGCACTTATTGTTTTCCTGACAATAGTAAGATGTTAATCCTATTAACCCTCAGGAGTTTAGCTTGAGCATGAAGTCACACATTTCACCGTTTGAGTTTGAAACTATTATTCTAAAAAAACAGTAATTATTTAGTAACGCTAATATTTCTTGAATAAGTTTGACCATAGTTTGACCAGATTTGACCAAAATTCAAAAAATTGAAATAATTATTTAGTAACACTAATATTCTTGAATAATTATGTAGTAACATTAATACTTCTTGAATAAGTAGTTTGACCAGATTTAACCAATTTTTTTTAAAAAAACTGAAATTTGACCATATCTTTTTTTCCTTTTGGAATTTGAGGATTCTAAAAAATTCCAAACAGGCCGTAGGCCGTCTCCATCGGATGCGGATTTTCGTGCTGAATTTTTTGATATATTATACATTTTTTCCGACATTGTATGCAAAAGTTATAGCCGTTTTACATTTTCCCTACACTTTTTGCAAAACATGTCCAAATTGTAGTTTTAGATTTTCCTAACTAGTAGATGTAGTAATATAACTACCTCTCGAAGGATTTTATTTTTTGAAATTTTTATCATTTTCTTTTGATTTTTTCAGAACTGAAATGGCGACACACGGGGGGGGGGGGGGGGGGTAGAGTTTGAAAATTGCCCTATAGTGCTGGTTTGTATCACAAACCGGTACTATAGGTCAGACCCCTTTAGTACCGGTTCGTGCCACGAACCGGCACTAAAGGTTAGACCTTTAGTATCGGTTCGTGCCACGAACCGGTACTAAAGGTGATCGTGGGGCCCCGGCCTGACGCCAGCCTGCCACCACCCCTTTAGTACCGGTTCGTGTCACGAACCGGTACTAAAGGTTCAACACGAACCGGCATTAATGCAAATCCGTTTGAACCGGTACTAATGGTACCATTAGTACCGGGCCTAAATCAAACCGGCACTAATGTGCTTCACATTTGACCATTTTTCTACTAGTGGGAGCTGATTTGACGGCGCCTGCCACCCCTATACGTTTGCAGGCATCAAATCCCAGGGGCGCATCTCCCTCGGATCTCGCTCCAGGTGACAGCGGGCCAGGCTCCTGGAGCGGCCACTCCTGCGCTGCCCCGTCACCCGACCGCGGGGACAGCCGCGCCAGCGGATCCGCTCTGCACCGCGTGCACATGCAACTGCCAGCGGTGGATGGAGGATCTTCTGCGCCCACGAGCCCTGCGGGTTCCCGAGCGTCCAGTAGCCGTGGGGCCACATCATGGACTACTGGATCCCCTCTGCACCCTAGCGCACCATCACCTGACGGGCCAACGGCTGGAGGATCTTCTGCGGATTCTGTGCACATGCCTATACACCAGTCAGCAGCAGTTTCTTCTTGAGTTATGACCAAGCTACAAAAAGGTATACGTAATCCGAAAATAAGGAAAGATGGCACTATACCATATGGCATGTTATGTATTTCAGGAGAACCAACAACATTAAGAGATGCACTTGGTGATCCTAAGTGGAGAAAAGCAATGGATGAGGAGTATTCTGCATTGATGAGGAATAAGACTTGGCATCCTGTACCTGATCAAAGAGGTAAAAATATTATTGACTGTAAATGGGTGTACAGGATTAAGAAAAAGGAAGATGGCTCCATTGACAGGTATAAGGCACGTCTAGTTGCAAAGGGGTTTAAACAACGGTATGGCATAGACTATGAAGATACTTTCAGTCCCGTTGTAAAAGCTGCAACTATAAGACTTGTGTTGGCTATTGCTGTGTCTAGAGGATGGAGTCTAAGACAGCTAGATGTACAGAACACGTTTTTGCATGGTGTTCTAGAAGAGGAGGTGTTCATGAGACAACCACCTGGGTATGAGAATAAGAAGACACCACATTATGTGTGTAAACTTGATAAAGCACTCTATGGCTTGAAACAAGCACCCAGAGCATGGTACTCCAGGTTGAGCTTGCAGTTAAAATGTCTTGGTTTTATTGCTTCCAAAGCTGATACATCTCTATTTATTTATAACAAGGCAAGAGTAGTAATCTTTGTGCTCATTTATGTGGATGATATTATAGTTCCAAGTTCGTCACAAAGTGCTACTCATGCTCTCCTGCATGATTTGAGTTCAGAGTTTGCCCTGAAGGATTTGGGAGACTTGCACTTCTTTCTAGGCATTGAAGTCAAGAAAACTCAAGATGGTATAGTGTTAAGTCAAGAAAAATATGTCAATGAGCTTCTATCCCGCATGGGGATGACAAATTGCAAGCCTGTGCCCACACCTTTGTCATCTTCAGAGAAATAGTCAGCATATGAAGGGGAGTCACTTCAGGAGGAAGATTGTACAAAGTATAGAAGTATTGTTGGTGCACTACAATACTTGACACTCACTCGTCCAGATATCTCCTTTGCGGTTAACAAGGTTTGCCAATACCTTCATGCACCTACTACTGCACATTGGTCAGCTGTCAAAAGAATTGTAAGATATGTCAAGCATACTATGGGGATAGGACTTCATTTCAGACGCTCTAGTTCTACCCTTGTTAGTGCTTTCTCTGATGCTGACTGGGCAGTGATGACAGAAAATCAACTGGAGGCTTTGCAGTATTTTTTGGTCCTAATCTTGTGTCATGGAGTGCCAGGAAATAGACCACTGTGTCTAGGTCAAGTACGGAAGCTGAGTACAATTCTTTGGCCAATGCTACTGCAAAGATTATTTGGATTGAGTCATTATTGGATGAGATGGGAGTTAAACAGAACCGTATATCATGCTTATGGTGTGACAACTTGGGAGCAACTTATTTGTCTGCCAATCCTATGTTTCATGCAAGAACTAAGCATATAGAGATTGATTTTCATTTTGTGCGAGAAAGGGTGGCAGCAAAAAAACTTGAGATACGGTTCATTCCTTCCAAAGATCAAGTGGCGGATGGATTCACTAAAGCACTTCCAGCAAAACCATTTGAGGAGTTCAAGAGGAATTTGAATGTAGGATAGTTGAGATTAAGGGAGGGTGTTAGAGTTTATGTTTATCTCCACATTTAATATCAACCATATTCTATCTCTCTCCCATAGTAGTTTGAATCCCTTTCCTGTAATCAAATCCTCTTCTTGTACGCCACGACGAGGGATTCTTCTCGTCCCAATATATACAGACCACGCGGCTCCCTGGAGGAGTAGGAACGCTTCCATAATTCTTACAACACCAACTCATCCGGCTGGAGAGTATCAAACAACCAGAAGAGCCATAGCCTTGGGTCTTCAGTCCGGTTAGAAATAATTACCTCCACCAGCTCCTCGTCCAGGAGTGCCCAAGCACATCGGGCCATTCCGCAATCGAAAAGCGAGTGCCTCCAAGTATCACGCGCTGCCGAAAAAATGCTACACACTGGATCTTCCGGTTTTCTCGGACATCACCAGTAGGGAGGGAGGGAGGGCTAGTCTCATGCAAAAACCTTAAATTTAGTTGGAACATCAATACCCCACTTTGGTCCAGGATTTTCCTTCGAGGGCGGGGTTAGAGTGCACTGGAACCTTTTCTAACCAATCCTTCCATTGCTTTTTTATTGCTGCGAGTAGCCTGTAGGCCGAACATACAGAGAAGACTCCCTTGCGATCGTAGTGCCACGACGAGGAATCTTCCTGTCGTTTCGAACTGAGAGGGATATTCAGTATAGCTTGTTTGTCCATCTCAAAATAGTTCTCATCCAAAGCATGAACATTCCATCTGCCACTTGTCTGATCAATTAGTTCACTGACGTACACAGGTGAGTGTGGAGATTTTGCACAAACTGGGCGCAATTTAAAATCCCTGGGGATCCAGTTGTCATTCCAAATTTCGGTCAGTTCACCTGTGCCAATCCTCTTGATCAATCCGAGTTTCAGTGTGTCACGGCCTTCTATGATTGATCACCATACTTGTGAGGGTTTGCCGCCAATCTCTGCATCCAAGATGGAGCAAGAAGGGTAATAAACAGATTTTAAAATACGTGCACTAAGCGAATTAGGTTCCTGTAGGAGTTGCCATGCTTGCCAGGCCAGAAGAGCTAGATTGAAGAGTTCGATGTCTCGGAAGCTCATCCCTCCCATGAATTTCGGTTGTGTATAACCTCCCAGGAGACCCAAGCCGTCTTCCTCTCACCCTTAGTTGAGCCCCACCAAAATTTGCGTAGCTGGCCATTAATATGCTAGCACAGACCTCTCGACAGTGTGAAGCATGCCATAGTGTTAAACGAGTCTATAGCCTAACCGTAGGTTGTTAGGATCAGCTGGTGTGCTGTATAGATAATGATCAATTTAGGTTGTGATACGTCTCCATCGTATCTATAATTTTTGATTGTTCCATGCCAATATTATTCAACTTTCATATACTTTTTGGCAACTTTTTATATTATTTCTGGGACTAACATATTGATCCAGTGCCCAGTGGCAGTTCCTGTCTGTTGCATGTTTTTGGTTTCGCAGAATATCCATATCAAACGGAGTCCAAACGGGATAAAAATGGACGGAGCTTATTTCTGGAATATGGAAAATTCGGAAGGAAAATCAACGCGAACCAGTGCCCGAGGTGGTCACGAGGCAGCCCCCCTAGGGCGCGCCCCCTACCCTCGTGAGACCACCGTAAGGCGATTGGCGCTCTTCTTTTGCCGGAAGAGAGCTAATATTTGGAAAAAAATCACGGCGAAGGTTTCAGGCCAATCGGAGTTACGGATCTCCATATATATACGAAACGGTGAAACAGAGCCAGAACAGAACAGAGAAACAGAGAGAGACAGAGAGAAAGATCCAATCTCGGAGGGGCTCTCACCCCTCCCATGCCATGGAGGCCAGGGACCAGAGGGGAAACCTTTCTCCCATCTAGGGAGGAGGTCAAGGAAGAAGAAGACGAAGGGGCCCCCTCTCCCCTTCTCTTCCGGTGGCGCCGGAACGCTGCCGTGGCCATCATCATCATCACCGCGATCTACACTAACACCTCCGCCATCTTCACCAACATCTCCATCACCTTCTCCCCTCTATCTACAGCGGTCCACTCTCCCACAACCCGCTGTACCCTCTACTTGAACATGGTGCTTTATGCTTCATATTATTATCCAATGATGTGTTGCCATCCTATGATGTCTGAGTAGATTTTCGTTGTCCTATCGGTGGTTGATGAATTGCTATGATTGATTTAGTTTGCTTGTGGTTATGTTGCTGTCCTTTGGTGCCCATCATATGATTGCGCGCGTGGATCACACCCTAGGGTTAGTTTGTATGTTGATAGGACTATGTATTGGAGGGAAAGAGTGACAGAAGCTTCAACCTAGCATAGAAATTGATGCATACGGGATTGAAGGGGGACCAATATATCTTAATGCTATGGTTGGGTTTTACCTTAATGAACATTAGTAGTTGCGGATGCTTGCTAATAGTTCCAATCATAAGTGCATAGAATTCCAAGTCAGGGATGACATGCTAGCAGTGGCCTCTCCCACATAATACTTGTTATCGGTCTAATAAAGTAGTCAATTGCTTAGGGACAATTTCGCAACTCCTACCACCACTTTTCCACACTCGCTATATTTACTTTATCGTTTCTTTATCTAAACATCCCCTACTTTTTATTTACGTACTCTTTATTATCTTGCAAACCTATCCAACAACACCTACAAAGTACTTCTAGTTTCATACTTGTTCTAGGTAAAGCGAACGTCAAGTGTGCGTAGAGTTGTATCGGTGGTCGATAGAACTTGAGGGAATATTTGTTCTACCTTTAGCTCCTTGTTGGGTTCGACACTCTTACTTATCGAAAACTGTTGCGATCCCCTATACTTGTGGGTTATCAAGACCTTTTTCTGGCGCCATTGCCGGGGAGCAATAGCATGGGGTGAATATTCTCGTGTGTGCTTGTTTGATTTATCACTAAGTAATTTTTATTTGCTGTTCTTAGTTGTTCTCCATCTTTAGTTATGGATATGGAACACGAAATACCAAAAAAATTAGGTGTACTTTCTGCTCATGGAGATGGGGAACCTCCTAAAACCCTCGATGCTGGTTATGTGAAAGATATTATGTACTACTTTAATAATCCTGATAAAACCCCATTCAATTATCTAATGGGAGTAACGTTGGATCAACGTGAATAATTTAGGGATTACCGCTTGACACAAAAAGGGAAACTATTATGGGATCAAATTTATATATTGAAGTGGTATGCTAGACAACTATGCTCGGAATATGATTATAGTTGTTGCTATAGGATGAATTCTCCACACCTCCCCTTTTCATGCAAATTTAATTTTAATGAAACCTTGGCTTCTTATGCTAGAGGTATATATGATTACTATGATGTGGAACAAATAGAAGAATCTGTTGCTTTTATGGGTCCTTATGAAATTGAATCTATGTTTAAAGAGTTTGATGATATTGATGATGCTTGTTATAGATCTGAAAATTTAGCTATCCTCAAATATTGCTATGAGAATTATGAATACAATTATTAAGTTAATGCACTTATTAAGAAAGTCTCCGATGTCCAAGAAGAGACAAATATTTTGCAGGAATCTATGGAAGAAGAAGTTGATGACACTGTGAGCTCATTGGATGAAAAAGATGAGGAGGAGAGCGAAGAACAAAAGGAGGAAGAGTGGATTGATCACCCGTGCCCACCTTCTAATGAGAGTAACTCTTCAACTCATACATTGTTTAATTCCCCTTCGTGCTTACCGAAGGATGATTGCTATGATGACTGTTATGATCCCTATGATTCTTTTGAAATATCCCTTTTTGATGATGCTTGCTATGCTTATGGCCAAGATGCCAATATGAATTATGCTTATGGATATGAACTTGCTATAGTTCCTTATGTTAAACATGAAATTGTTGCTATTGCACCCACGCATGATAGTCCTATTATCTTTTTGAATTCTCCCGATTATACTATATCGGAGAAGTTTGCACTTATTAAGGAATATATTGATGGGTTGCCTTTTACCGTTGCACATGACGATTTTGATGAATATAATATGCATGTGCTTGCTGATCCTACTTGCAATTATTATGAGAGAGAAACTATATCTCCACCTCTCTATGTTTCCAATATGATAAAATTGCAAGAACTGTTTATACTATGCATTGGCCTTTACTTTGTGTGCATGAATTGTTCTTTTATGACATGCCGATGCATAGGAAGAGAGTTAGACTTCGTTATTGCATGATATATGTTACTTTGTGTTCACTACTAAATTATAAATCATTGTTAATTAAAATTGGCTTTGGTATACCTTGGGATCCGGGTGGATCCATTACTTGAGCACTATATGCCTAGCTTAATGGCTTTAAAGAAAGCGCTGCTAGGGAGACAACCCGGAAGTTTTAGAGAGTCATTTATTTCTGTTGAGTGATTTTATATAGTTTTAAAACAACAAAAATAAAGAGGGGAACCCAAAACTTTTCAAAAAGGAAAGTGAAAGTGAGAAAGACAAGCACTGTTGAAGTGGGAGAGCTCCTTGAACTTTGTTCATGCTCACGGCAACTTTGTGAATCTTGATTACAGAAACTTTTCAACAAAAATAATTATCCCCTTGTACAATTCCATTGTATCATAAAAATAATGTGCCAAGGTTTGCCTTTAGGATCTTTACGATGCTTGTTGGTTTGTGCGGTGCAGGACAGAAACTTTGGCTGTAGTGCATGAATTTTAATTTTTTACTGGAACGTCAAATGGTTCTTATTCTTTTTTCACTGTATTTCTGTACAATTTTTTTATTTTTCCTAATTTTTGCAGAATGTTTCAAGAATCAGAAGTATGGTGAATGTTCAGATTGCTACAGACTATTCTGTTTTAGACAGATTCTGTTTTTGATGCATAGTTTGCTTGTTTTGATGAAACTATCAATTTATATCAGTGGATTAAGCCATGAAAAAGTTATACTACAGTATACACAATGCAAAAACAAAATATGAATTGGTTTGCAATAGTACTTATAGTGGTGATTTGCTTTATTATACTAACGGATCTTACCGAGTTTTCTGTTGAAGTTTTGTGTGGATGAAGTGTTCGATGATCGAGAAGGTCTCGATGTGAGAAGAAGGAAGAGAGGCAAGAGCTCAAGCTTGGGGATGCCCGAGGCACCCCAAGTAAATATTCAAGGAGACTCAAGCGTCTAAGCTTGGGGATGCTAGGAAGGCATCCCCTCTTTCTTCAACAAATATCGGTATGTTTTCAGATTCGTTTCGTTCATGCGATATGTGAAATCTTGGAGCGTCTTTTGCATTTAGGTTTTCATTTTTATTCTTTGCACCATGCTGGTATGAGATGATCCTTGGTTGATTTATAGAATGCTCACTGCACTTCACTTATATATTTTGAGTATGGCTTTATAGAATGCTTCATGTGCTTCACGTATATCATTTGAAGTTTGGATTGCTTGTTTCTCTTTACGTAGACAACCGCCATTTGTAGAATGCTCTTTTGCTTCACTTATACTTGTTAGAGCGTGGGCATATCTTTTGTAGAAAGAATTAAACTCTCTTGCTTCACTTATATCTATTTAGAGAGAGAACAGAAACTGGTCATTCACATGGTTAGTCATAAAATCCTACATAAAACTTGTAGATCACTGAATATGATATGTTTGATTCCTTGCAATAGTTTTGCAATATAAAGATGGTGATATTAGAGTCATGCTAGTGGGTAGTTCTGGATTAGTAGAAATACTTGTGTTGAGGTTTGTGATTCCCGTAGCATGCACGTATGGTGAACCGTTATGTGATGAAGTCGGAGCATGAGGTATTTATTGATTGTCTTCCTTATGAGTGGCGGTCGGGGACGAGCAATGGTATTTTCCTACCAATCTATCCCCCTAGGAGCATGCGCATAGTACTTTGTTTCGATAGCTAATAGACTTTGGCAATAAGTATGTGAGTTCTTTATGACTAATGTTGAGTCCATGGATTATACACAGTCTCACGCTTCCACCATTGCTAGCCTCTCTAGTACTGCGCAACTTTCGCCGGTACCATAAACCCACCATATACCTTCCTCAAAACAGCCACCATACCTACCTATCATGGCATTTCCATAGCCATTCCGAGATATATTGCCATGCAACTTTCATCATCATCATATACATGACTTGAGCATTCATTGTGATATTGCTTTGCATGATCGTAAGATAGCTAGCATGATGTTTTCATGGCTTGTCCGTTTTTTGATGTCATTGCTACGCTAGATCATTGCACATCCCGATACACCACCGGAGGCATTCATATAGAGTCATATCTTTGTTCTAAATATCGAGTTGTAAGTAAATAAAAGTGTGATGATCATCATTATTAGAGCATTGCCCCAGTGAGGAAAGGATGATGGAGACTATGATTCCCCCATAAATCGGGATGAGACTCCGGACTTTACAAAAAAAGAAAAGATGCCAAAGAAGCCCACCAAAAAAATAAAAAAAAATAAAAAAATGATGAGAGAAAAAGAGAGAAGGGGCAGTGCTACTATCCTTTTTCTACACTTGTGCTTCAAAGTAGAACCATGTTCTTCATATAGAGAGTCTCTTGAGTTATCACTTTCATATACTAGTGGGAATTTTCATTATAGAACTTGGCTTGTATATTCCGATGGGCTTCCTCAAATGCCCGAGGTCTTCATGAGCAAGCAAGTTGGATGCACACCCACTTAGTTTCAGTTAGAGCTTTCATACACTTATAGCTCTAGTGCATCCGTTGCATGGCAATCCCTACTCACTCACATTGATATCTATTGATGGGCATCTCCATAGCCCGTTGATACGCCTAGTTGATGTGAGACTATCTTCTCCTTTTTGTATCCTCCACCATCATATTCTATTCCACCTATAGTGCTATGTCCATGGCTCACGCTCATGTATTGCGTGAAAGTTGAAAAGGTTTGAGAACGTCAAAAGTATGAAACAATTGCTTGGCTTGTCATCGGGGTTGTGCATGAATTGAATATTTTGTGTGGTGAAGATGGAGCATAGCCAGACTATATGATTTTGTAGGGATAACTTTCTTTGGCCATGTTATTTTGAAAAGACATGATTGCTTTATTAGTATGCTTGAAGTATTATTGTCTTAATGTCAAAGGATAGACTATTGCTTTGAATCACTCATGTCTTAATATTCATGCCATGATTATACATATGATCAAGATTATGCTAGGTAGCATTCCACATCAAAAATTATCTTTTTTATCATTTACCTACTCGAGGATGAGCAGTAATTAAGCTTGGGGATGCTGATACGTCTCAGTCGTATCTATAATTTTTGATTGTTCCATGCCAATATTATTCAAGTTTCGTATAATTTTTTGGCAACTTTTTATATTATTTCTGGGACTAACATATTGATCCAGTGCCCAGTGCCAGTTCCTGTATGTTGCATGTTTTTGGTTTCGTAGAATATCCATATCAAACGGAGTCCAAACGGGATAAAAATGGACGGAGCTTAATTTTGGAAAATATGGAAAATTCGGAAGGAAAAATCAACGCGAACCAGTGCCCGAGGTGGTCACGAGGCAGGGGGGCGCGCCCCCTACCTCGCTGTTCTTTTGCTGCAAGAAAGCTAATATTCGGAAAAAAATCACGGCGAAGGTTTCAGGCCAATCGGAGTTACGGATCTCCATATATACGAAACGGTGAAACAGAGCCAGAACAGAACGCAAAAATAGAGAGAGACAGATCCAATCTTGGAGGGGCTCTCGCCCCTCCCATGCCATGGAGGCCAAGGACCAGAGGGGAAACCCTTCTCCCATCTAGGGAGGAGCTCAAGGAAGAAGAAGACTAAGGGGCCCCCTCTCCCCTTCTCTTCCGGTGGCGCCGGAACGCTGCCATGGCCATCATCGTCATCATCATCACCGCGATCTACACCAACAACTCCGCCATCTTCATCAACACCTCCATCACCTTCCCCCCCTCTATCTACAGCGGTCCGCTCTCCCGCAACCCGCTGTACCCTCTACTTGAACATGGTGCTTTATGCTTCATATTATTATCCAATGATGTGTTGCCATCCTATGATGTCTGAGTAGATTTTCGTTGTCCTATCGGTGGTTGATGAATTGCTATGATTGATTTAATTTGCTTGTGGTTATGTTGCTGTCCTTTGGTGCCCATCATATGATTGCGCGCGTGGATCACACCCTAGGGTTAGTTTGTATGTTGATAGGACTATGTATTGGAGGGAAAGAGTGACAAAAGCTTCAACCTAGCATAGAAATTAATGCACACGGGATTGAAGGGGGACCAATATATCTTAATGCTATGGTTGGGTTTTACCTTAATGAACATTAGTAGTTGTGGATGCTTGCTAATAGTTCCAATCATAAGTGCATAGAATTCCAAGTCAGGGATGACATGCTAGCAATGGCCTCTCCCACATAATACTTGCTACCGGTCTAGTAAAGTAGTCAATTGCTTAGGGACAATTTCACAACTCCTACCACCACTTTTCCACAGTCGCTATATTTACTTTATCGTTTCTTTATCTAAACAGCCCCTACTTTTTATTTACGTACTCTTTATTATCTTGCAAAGCTATCCAACAACACCTACAAAGTACTTCTAGTTTCATACTTGTTCTAGCTAAAGCGAACGTCAAGCGTGCGTAGAGTTGTATCGGTGGTCGATAGAACTTGAGGGAATATTTGTTCTACCTTTAGCTCCTCGTTGGGTTCGACACTCTTACTTATCAAAAACTGTTGCGATCCCCTATACTTGTGGGTTATCAGGTTGTTGTAGATAAATCCTAACTAAATTGTATCTATCTTGTACCCTGCCTGAGTATAAATGGAAGGCAAGGCCTGACCCATAAGTCACGACAATTCATTCTTTTTAACTTCGTGTTAGAGCGATAAGATCCTCTCCCATCGATCTCTCCCTCCCCGCCACCGCCATGTCAGGCCCTGCCGCCATCAATTCCACCTCCAGCGCCCTCACCTCTCCCAACGTCGGCGTCCTTGCCACTGCTGCTAGCTCCTCCACTCCTGTCTCGATCTCCTAGATCGGCAATCTCATCACAATCCGTCTGACAAGGGACAACTTTCTCCTCTGGAAGACGCAGGTTGTCCCAGCGCTCCACTCCCATGGCCTCTTCGGCTACGTCGATGGCTCGATGCAGCCGCCGCCCTACACCATCACCACCGGCGTCGGTGCAGATGCCAAGGAGGAGGCAAACCCGCTCTTCCTTCAGTGGTACCAGCGAGACCAGTTGGTGCTCATTGCATTGCGGCCCTCCATGACATGTTCTCCTCGTAGAACAAGGCGCGTCTCAAGCAGATGTGTTTTCAGTTGTCGAACCTGAAGAAGAAGGACCTCACCACTACTGAATACTTCAACAAGATGAAGTGCTTTGTTGATGCTATGGCGTCCATTGGCAAGCTTCTTGGTGATGACGAGATCCTCAACTACATGCTGGCCGGTCTTGGTTCTGAATTTGAACCTCTGGTGGACTCCATCACTGCTCGCGAGGAGCCGACCAGCCTTGGCAACTTCTACACGTTCCTTGTCAGCGCCGAGCTCCGCATGGAACAGCAAGCGTCCATGGGCGAGCTTCACTCCGCCAACTCTGCAACACGCAACTCTGATGGCCAGCACAATGGCGGGCGCGACGGCGCTGGAGGCCAAGGCGGTCAAGGCTGTGGCCGTGGCCAGGGCGTGCTCGTGGCAAGTACATCACATGTCAGGTGTGCTCCAAGTTTGGCCATGACGCTCTGCACTACATGAACCGCTTCAACCATGCCTATCAGCCTGAAGACAACCGTGAGCGTTCCGGCAACGCCGTGCACTCCGGTGGCATCGAGTATCCGAGCTGGTACATGGACTCAAGCGCCACCGATCATCTGACCAATGACCTCGACAGGCTCACCATCCAGGAGCGCTACAACAGCAAAGAGCAAGTGCAAGTCGCCAATGGTGCAGGTTTGTCTATCTCGCATTTTGGTCATTCTGCTATTCTTGGCTCGTCACGCCCACTCTATCTTCGCAACATATTGCATGTTCCACATGTTAGCAAAGATCTTTTATGCGTGCACAAGTTAATCTTTGATAATGATGCTATTGCTGAATTTCACCATGATCGTTTCTATCTTAAGGACCGGGCAACGAGGGCAGTTCTTCTTCAATGTAGATGTCGTGGCGGTCTCTACCCGGTACTGAAAGAACATGCGGTGCCCCCATGTTTGGTTTTGGTAATTGATGACAATCTCTATGGACTAATGGTTGCCTTGAGTTATATTTGATGTTTTTGTCCATAGGCTTTTCTTGGAGTACATGTGTTGGTTTCAAGGAGAGTTTGTGTCGACCAAGGTGCTATTCAAGGAATTATACAATGATTGGTCATGTGAGTGTCGAGCTTATTGCAAGCATGTCTTGAATAAGAAGATTGTGTGATCATTCATGTCTATCTTCGAGACATCATCCAAATGAAGAGAATTGGAAAGATTCAAGGTTGATCAAGATTAAGTCAAGAATGAATCAAGTTGATCAACTCAAAAAGCGCAGAAGATGTACCGAGAGGGATCAAGTGATCCCATGATATGGTAAGCATTGTCAATTATGCTTTGTGTACTAACCCATGGTCTTCGTGAGAGTTCTGTGTGGGGTTAGGTTGCCCTGTGCAAGTTCAAGTGATGCATCACAAAGAGATCAAGTGTTTGAAGCTTGCCGTCCATTGTGGTGACAATGGACATGTGAAGATGTGCGGAAGAGTGGCTCACCCATAGTGGAGTATATATGGGGAAGAAATCAACTAGTCTTCATTGAGCCAACACAATCAAGAAAGGTGGTCCAACTTGAGGAAGTCAAGATCGTCATCATCTAGCTCAAGTGGACTTTGTGCAAATCAAAGGTTTGCTATTGATAGGTTTTCTATTTTACCGGTCTCACGGTGGTGGTTGGGAGACCGGGTTATAGGATCGATTGCCGTACTATCAAGGGGGGCTCTCGATGAGTAGCTTGATCGTATCGTTCGTAGAGAGCTCAAACCATTACATCCTTGCATCATCTTTATTGGTTCTTGTTTGGTTCTTCTCTTTGTGAGTTTTGGAGCTTATGGTCATCTTGGTGACAAGCTCGAGTTCATCAAAAACGGAGTTCACTCGCATCTTCTATGATGTTTTCGATGTTGGAGGTTTTGCTGCTTCTTCTCGGTTGGAGGTTTCACTCCTCTTTTTATTAGGCATACCTCCCCTGCCTCTTCTTACTATAACCACTAGGTTTTGTGCTTGACAAATTAACCGCTAGTTGTTGTAGGCTTTGTGCTTGACAAATTAACCGCTAGGTTTATTCCGCATTTGCTCAAGCCTAAATCGTAATTATTTTAAAGCGCCTATTCACACCCCCCCCCCCTCTAGGTGACATCCACGATCTTTCAGGTACCAAGCCTCAGGTCGCCCATGTCCAGTCGTCGAGCGCTCTCCAGCATGAAGCTTTCTCATGATCTTTGGCATCGACGCTTAGGTCATCCCAGCAAAAGTGTCGTCGAGTCCATCATTAGGTTAAATAAATTTTCTTATGCACCGTCTATCGAATCTCGTGTCTGTGATGTGTGTCAATGTGCTAAAGTCCATCAATTGCCTTTTAGGGATTCTACTCATGTAACCCATGCACCTCTCGAACTTATTCATTCTGATGTATCGGGGCCAGCAACCACTTCAGTTGCGGGCTTTAAATATTATGTGAGTTTTCTTGATGATTATAGTCGTTTCACCTGGATATATCTTCTTAAACACAAATCTGAAGTAGAGCAAATTTTCTACACTTTTCAAAAGCACGTTGAACGCATGTTAAACACCAAGATTAAAATAGTCCAGACCGATTCGGGTGGCGAGTACCATCATCTCTCTACATATTCCCATCGTGAGGGAATCACCAATCGAGTAACTTGTTCATATACTTCCCAACAAAATGGCATCGCTGAACGGAAGCAACGCCATATCATGGAAACCGGCATTGCTCTCCTTGCACACTCTTTTCTCCATGTAAAATTCTGGGACGAAGCATTTGTCACCGCTTGTTACCTTATAAATCGCACGCCCACTCATACACTGAAAAATTCTTCACCGGTCGAACGTCGCCTAAATGAACAGCCTGATTACACTTTCCTCCGTGCCTTCAGCTGAGCATGCTAGCCAAACTTGCACCCATACAACAATCACAAGCTTGCTTTCCTTTCTCGCCGATGTGTATTTCTTGGGTATAGCTCCATGCACAAAGGCTACAAATGCTTAGATTGCTCAACGGGTCGTATCTACCTTTCTCATGACGTCGTTTTCGACGAGTAAGTTTTTCCTTTTGCATGCACAACACCCACACCACCACTCCTCCCCACGCCACCATCTGTTTTTCCTCGATCCGAGCCAGTTATTGCTAATGACAGCATGTGGAATTATGACTTAACCTTGCTTCCCGATGGTTCGTCTAGCCTTGATTCTTTTGCAGGTTCAGATCCCTCTGATTGGTCTTCACCCTCAGGTGCAACTCCTGCAACGCCTGCAGCCAGCGCCGAGGGACGCCCATCACTGGACCAACCTCGCCATGCACTCCACTTCGGTCACCTGCAAGCGGGCCGACTCAGGACGATACGTCGCCAGGCGAGCCCTTCTGGTCGCTCCCTCGATTTTGGGCCGACCTCCCCTACGTCTCCAGATGTGGCCGACGGGCCGGTATAGGACTCAACTCCCATGGCGTCTCCTGAGCTACAGACTATTCCAACGCCTGTGGCCGGCGCTCCTGCAGCTCCACATCGCATGCAGGCGCGGCTTCGCGACAACATCGTTAAGAAGCTGGTGCCGACGGACGGCACTGTGCGCTATAATGCTCGGCGGCGCGCTTTTCATGTTGAATCACGGTCCTATCGACACGCGCTTGCCGACCACCAGTGGTGTGCCGCCATGGAAGCCGAATACTCTTCTCTCCAGCACAACCACACGTGGACATTGGTTCCGCGGCCGCTTGGCAAGAATATCATTGGGTGCAAATGGGTGTTCAAAGGCAAGCATAAATCTGATGTATCGCCTGACAAGTTCAAGGCTCGCCTTATTGCTCGTGGGTTTACTCAACGGTATGGCATCGGTTATTCAGATAATTTCTCTCCTGTTGTAAAGCCTGCTACAGTGCGTTTGGTGCTCTCCTTGGCTGTTTCCCGTGGCTGGCAGCTTCGGCCAGTGGACATCAGCAACACATTTTTCCATGGAATTCTTGAGGATGAGGCATTGATACGTCTCCAATGTATCTATAATTTCTGATTGCTCCATGCTATATTATCTACTGTTGTAAACATTATTGGGCTTATTATCCACTTTTATATTATTTTTGGACTAACCTATTAACCGGAGGCCCAGCCCAGAATTGCTGTTTTTTGCCTGTTTTAGGGTTTCCAAGAAAAGGAATATCAAACGGAGTCCAAACGGAATGAAACCTTCGGGAACGTGATTTTCTCACCGAATACAACTCAGGAGACTTAGACCCAACGCCAAGCCAACTAACAGGAGGCCACAAGGTAGGGGGCGCGCCTGCCCCCCCCCCCCCCCCCAAGAGCGCCCTCCACCCTCGTGGGCCCCCTGTTGCTCCACCGACGTACTTCTTCCCCCTATATATACCCACGTACCCCCAAACGATCAGATACGGAGCCAAAACCCTAATTCCACCGCCGTAACTTTCTGTATCCACGAGATCCCATCTTGGGGCCTATTCCGGAGCTCCGCCGGAGGGGGCATCGATCACGGAGGGCTTCTACATCAACACCATAGCCTCTCCGATGAAGTGTGAGTAGTTTACTTCAGACCTACGGGTCCTGTCGAGGGTTGGGTGCGACATATGCCAAAGGATGGCTTATCATGGTGGGAGCGAGTAGAACGTCGCCGGTGTCTGGAAACGAGATAAGGCGAAGGCATGCACGCCGGCGAATCTTACCCAGCTTCGGGGCTCTCCGTGGAGACAACACCCCTACTGCTGCTCTGCGGGGTCTCTGCATGATCACTATGGCCAAAGTGTGTACACGGTTGCTCCTTGAGCTGTTTCCTGAAGGTAGCAGAAAGCAAGGCTAGCTTTCTCCTTCCTATATGATCTGGTCTAGTGCTAATGGATTCGAACCCTTTGCATGGGTGCCTTGGGGGGTTTATATAGGCCTACCCCCCAGGGGTACAATGGTAATTCAGCGGGACGCGGGCCCAACCGTCAGTCTCTCTGGCTGCCGTCTTGTCCGCCGATTCCTAGGGCCCGCCGACTGGTGGGCCCCGCTGACTGGCTCGGTACGGAGCCGACAAGCCACGTCCGCCGCGGGCGGGTCTTGCCGACTGCAGATTACTGTAGTCGTGCTTCTAATGACGCGGGCTCGGTCATGGTGTCATGGCAACAGCTCCGTCGTCTGGCGCGCGATCACTGTTGCCACTCCCTGTCGCGTCTGGTTAATGGCGCGTGGGGCCCGTGGGAGGGGCTGGCCGACTCCCAACTGGGCTGATTGGTGGCGCTCTCGCCGTCTTCTGTACGCCCGCCGACTGGTGGGACCCGTCGTCCCTGGGTCGTACCGGCAGGCCATCGTGGGCACAGGACTCCGCCCATTGGGGCTGACGTCAGGGCCGACATGGCAACAGTACTGCGCCGGGCGGAGATCTCCGCGGGTACGGCGTACTGTGGCCACGCCTGCCCTTGGAAAAGGATGGGAGTGGACCTTACTGTGGCCACTCCCCGTCCCGTCCCTCTTTATGAGGGCCTGGGGGTTGTTGGCATTGCGGGCCGACTCCCCATGGCCGGCTTCTCTGGAAGTCGCCAGTTAGGAGTCGGCTCATCCTGAAGTCGTTCCCGGGACTCGGCCGCGAGTGGGCAGTCGGCTGCCTCACCGCCGATTCTCAGAAGGCGGCTCTTCGTCCTGGGGTCATGAGGGGCGCAGCCTGCCCCGATGTCTTGAAAGGTTCTGGGCCTGGGTTAGCCTACCCGTGGCCCATTACTCTGACAGTAGTCCCCGAAGCTGGTGACGCACCGAGGGTGATATGTCGAGGAGCCTCAACAGTTTCTTATTTCCGGCGGTTGGATCTGGGCCTCGCTCGCCGTCTTCTGTCAAGCCGACTAGTTGGAGCCGGACTTGTTTATGGCCGACTTGCCCCTGAAAAAGTTTGAACGTCGCGGCGGAGTCCAGGCGGCGTGCCTGATAAGCCTCCAGGTTGCCGCCCGTTGTGGACCCGTTGTGAGGCGCCACGTGGCTGGGCCAGTCTGCCCACCCACGCACGCGACGGGACAGGCCTACAGGTGGGGCCCGCCACTACCGCGCCTCGGCATGTGAACGGATCCGTTGTGGCCGTGCGGACGGTTGGGGTTCCCGCGTGGTTATTGCACGCAGTAACTTCGCGTGGTAAATCGTGGCGGTCGTGGGGTCCTGGGCGCAGTTAATCCCACGACTGCCCCATCGGCTTCTCAGGCCACGAGCCTATTAGTAGGCGGGGGGAGGGGGGAGGGGGGCGGCGAAGCACGCGCGCCCATCTTCCCTACTCCCTTTCGCTCCTTCTTGCTTCTTCTTCCTCTCACCGCTGCTGCTCCGAACCACGCCGGGCCCGCAGCGATGAGCTCTTCCTCCGCCGCCGTGCCTCCTGCTGTGCGCTCCGGAGTGTGGGATGGCTCCGAGGTCGATGACGACGATGTCGAGATCCTCCGCAAGACACGGCGGCTGCCCGGCAGGGGCTTAGTGAGGGTCCGCCTCGCGCCGGAGGGGGAAATATCGCCGACGCCGGAGGAGGGCGAGCGGGTCATATTCCGCTCGCACCTTATGCGCGGCCTGGGGCTGCCGGCAAGCGGCTTCTTCTGCTCCTTCTTGGAGTTCCACGGGCTCCAGCCGCACCACCTTACTCCGAACACGGTGGTGCTGCTGGCTGCCTTCGCCACCCTATGCGAAGGCTTCCTCGGCGTTCTCCCCACCATCGAGCTCTGGGGTGAGTTCTTCTAGTCCAAGCTTGGCACACACGTCGCCAGCGTGCCGGCCCAGTGCGGTGCGTTATCGTGATGCGGAGACCAGGGGCTGACAATCCGTTTCCCATCGCGCTAATTAAGTGGTGAAGATGTGGCAGCGGTCCTACTTTTATGTGAAGAACGTCGCCCCAGAAGGCGACTGGGTCAACCTGCCGGCTTACGAAGCCGGCGCGCCGGCTGGAAGGCTCCCCAGCTGGTCACACTGAGCCAGGACGTTGTCTCCTGCTGGCGCCGCCGCCGTCGCGCGACTCCGAGTGCTGATGCAGTCGGAGGGCTTGACCGGAGCCGACTTGCTGGCCGCCTTTGTGGCGTGCCGAGTCCTCCCACTCCAAGGCCGACCTCACCTGATCTGCCAGATGAGCGGTCATCGGGACCCGAGTCGGATGTGCTCCAAGGACATGCCTCACGCAGAGGTGGCGGACACGGTGAACTACATCGCGAACTGCGGTCTCACGGTGGATTGGCGGTTCGGCAAGGAGCCGTACTCACGCGCCAACCCTCCGCCTATTGTAAGTCGTCTTCCTTCTTCTTCTGTTTCTTTCGTTGCCGAGTCCAACTTGTCCAGTCTGACCGTTTTTGTTTTTGAATCAGAACCCTCTCCTCCATCCTTCGACCGGCACCACGGGGCCGGCTCATTAGTTTGTCCCCGATCGGGTGGAGAGCGATGTCGATGATCCTGACTTGGGGGCGGCAGCCATGGAGGCCGACGCCGAGGGAGGAGGAGGAGAAGCAGGCGGCTCCAGGCCCACAGCCACTTTCGCCGACTGGCCTGATGATGATGCCGAGGGAGAAGTCGCCCCGCGTCACCAGCCGAAGGTTGGCCAGCCAAGCGCGAGTTCCTCCGCCGTCTTGGACGCTCAAGGCGGCGCGAAGAAGCGCCGGGCCGGGCCGAGTACACTTGATGGCCGGTCGAAGAAATTTAAGGGAGCGGCCGCTGCGACCAAGCGGGAAGTGGCGGCCGCGAAAGCCAACCGCTTCCGCAAGGAAGTGAAGAAGCCGCCGTTGGTCTCTGCGTAAGCGCCTCCGTCCCTCATCTTTATTTTCTCTTTGTTGATCTTGTCTGAGTCTTCCATATGATTCCCTCGCTTCAGGGCCCCCCTCGCTCTTGAGAGGGTTGCCGCCGCCTCCGTTATGTGCTCGGCGGAGACGTCTGCCACCACTCGGCGGATTGACTCCGCCGCCGACCTCTGGGAGGCGACGGAGCAGAACGCACAGGAGAAGCGCGAGGAGGAAGAGACCGCCCGCCTGAAGAAAGCGGGGGCCGAGAAGGCGGAGGCCTCCGCCCTGAAAAAGGTGGAGGAGGCCGTGGCCGCCGTCGCGGCAAGGCGGCAGGCTGAGGAAGTCGTGCACCGGCGATCGACGGTGTTCGTCACCCCTCTGAACTCTGCGCCGCCGCCCCCGGAGTTCACGTCGCAGTCAGGGGAAGCTGGCGGCGGGTTCCCGATCATGGAGAGTGGCGGCGGTGACGCCTCCATGCCGGACGCGGTCGTGCCGCCACCGCTGCCCCCGCCGCCATCGAGGAGCGCGCAAGGTAAACAGCCGGCGGACCCACCCTTGCCGCCTACTGAAGATGAGGCCGTGGCGAAGTTACTCCTTCAAGTCGGCTTGCCAACGCACCGCCGTCTTGAGAAGGCGACTTCGGCGCCACGCCCCTTGGAGACCGGCACCGCCAGCTCGACGATCCCAGACGCCGAAGTGACGAGGAACGCGCCCATTGGATGGGTGCGAGGAGGCGGCATGGGCCCGCTGAACCAGGCGCTTCTGGATGTCCAGACAAAGCTGCGACCTGAGGGCGAGGCTATCCAAAACTGCACCAAGGCGCACCTGGCATCGCGGGCAGCCATCCGGGTATGCTTTCTCCTTTGTCTTTATTTTCTTGTTCCTCTCTGTGGGGGCGCGCCAACGCACCCACTGGGTGTAGTCCCCGAGTTTCGGGCCGGCTGCTGAGCAGGCGGCTCGGAACTCCAATTGGCGAGTTCCAGGTACTAACTCTTGTCTGAAATACTTGTCACAGGACTATCACAACCTCCGTGTCACCGCCTTCAACCGCAACATTGAAGAGCTGGGCAAGCGGACCGCCGACTTGTCGAAGAGCCGGAGTGAGTCCTTTTTCTTCTTTGCGGGGGCGCGCTGGCGCACCCGCGGGCTATAGTCCCCGAGATTCCGGCCGACTCCTGAGAAGTCGGGCCGGATCTCCCCGGCGACCTTCTTTGTTGATGACTTAACGCCTTCTTTCCTCTTTCTCTTCAGAGGCCAACGCCACTCTTCAACAGCAGCTGAGCGAAGACAACACCGCGTTGCGCGCAAAGGGGGAGGAGTGCAGCAAGCTCTCCGAAGAGCGCGATCTGCTGGCCGCACAATTGGCAGAGCAGAAGGAGCTACTTAAGAAGACGCAGAAGGAGGCGGAAGAAGAGGAGACCGCCCTCCTGGCCGAGTTCGCGAGCGAGCGCTCCTCCTGGACTGACAAGGAGGCAATGCTGGCCTCCGGCTTCCACGAGATCGAGGACCTCGTCGATGGTGAGCTTCTTTGCTTTTCTTCTTCGAGCTGCCGACTATAGGTCGAGCCGACTCCTGGTTTTTTGACATGTTCTTCATTCTTTTCGTCTTGGCAGACTTCTTCCCCGGCCACTCGCAGGCCGCCAATCAAGCTATCAAGGCTGATCGCGAGAGGCGGAGGGCAGATGGCGCGGAGATCGCCGCCGACACCCCCCGGACCCGTGACGAGCATATTCTGAGCATTGGGGCTCGTCTGTGGCTGGCCCACCGGATGCTGCGCCGGCTTCAATGTGTCGGCGCCCAAGCGATCGCTGCCCTGTGGCCAGACATGCAGGCTCCGCGCACCCCCAGTCGGACTGCCGACTAGCTGGAGGTCGCGGCTGGCCGTCTTGAGGCCTGGAAGGGTTCCTCGGCCCGGGCTGGAGCGCGTCGAGCCTTGGAATTTGTCAAGGCATGGTATCCGGGGCTGGACCTGGACCAGTTGGCCACACTCCAGTCAGAGGCCCAGCCGGAGCTGGCAGCCGTGGAAGACGCCCTTGGCAAGCGCGCGGCGGCGATCGCCGAGTACACTGACACCAGCATCTTTGTCCCCGAGTGGGCTGAAGACGGTGGGGAGGTACCGCTGGAGTGGTTTGGGATGAACCCAGACTACGGCGAGGACTCGACGAAGGTGATCGGCTCCAGTGTCGAGGAGGAAGACGAGGCGGAGGACGGAAGCGAGACGGAGGCACTGGAAGACGGAGCGGATGGCCAGCCTCAGCTCGACCGCGCCTCCAGCAATGAGCCGTGCCCGCCCGAGCCGACTGCCGCCGGAGGTGATCAAGCCGAGACCGCCCAGCCGGCCGCCCCAACATCTGACACCGCCATCTCCTCCGATCCTCCGAACCCGTCTGCCGCCTCCTAGGCTGCCACCTTATCTTTGTTTTATCTGCTTTAATAGTCTTTGAAGAACTTGTTAATTTGCACAATTCCACCCGCGGGGTGTATTTTGAACTTTTGCTCGAAGATTCGGCCAAGGGCCTTTTTTATGTAAATATTCATCCGACTTCTATCTTTTCTTGCTCATTGCTCCTTTGGCTTTTTCCTTTGCCGCCTTCCCTCAGTTGCCGTCTTTGTCAGTCGGACAGCCGCTCTGCGGACTGCTGCTGGATCAAATTCTTGTTCACTTTGGGAAGGCAAGTACTTAGCCGTTTTAGAGTTGTTTAGCAAGTCGGATAGAAGGCGGCAAGCCGACTGTTCAAGAGTCGGTTTGCGAAAAAAGGCTGGAAGCCGGCTTTAAGCTATGTTTATGCTTTGAGTCCTTAGCCATTTTTCATGTGGACGCCCATTCTTCCTTACTCCTACCCACCAGACAGTCGCTCTGCGAGCTGCGACTTCTGACAGGAGACGGCTTAGGCGCCACACACTACTTGTCCGGCTGCAGGAAGCTTTTCATAGCGCAAGGCGGCAAGTCCCCGGGCCGACTAGTCGAACCCGGTGCCAAGCGGCATAACAAATAGTAACATACTCGAAGGCATAATTCTTATCATATAGATAAAAGAGGGTAGTCCCCGAGCTCTTCTCGGGGGGGGGGGGGGAGTCTTGGTACTTTTAATACAAAAGGTAGCGTGGTACATACTGCGTTTACCTGTAAATTTTTTGGAGGAGATTTGCATTCCATGGCCGCTCTGACTCTTTGCCGTAGTTGCCCCTCTTGCGTGCTCGGGGCTTCTGAGCGTCGATCAGGTAGTAGGAGTCGTTGCCCAGCACTTTGCTGATGATGAAAGGGCCTTCCCAAGGCGCCGACAGCTTGTGCTGGCCGGCTGTTCGCTGGATCAGTCGGAGCACAAGGTCGCCCGCTTGGAAAGATCTCGGCCTGACCTTCCTGTTGTAGTATCTGCGCAAGCTCTGCTGGTAGATGCTGGACCGGCTGAGTGCCAACAGCCGGCCCTCTTCCAGCAGATCGACGTCGTCTTGACGTGCTTCTTCTGCTTCTTCCTCGATGTACATGGTGACTCGCGAGGAGTCGAACTCTATGTCCGTTGGGATGATGGCTTCAGCATCGTAGACGAGGAAGAAAGGAGTGAAGCCGGTTGACTTGTTTGGAGTCGTGCGCAGACTCCATAGGACGGCTGGCAACTCATCGAGCCAGCAGCCAGTCGAGCGCTCCAGAGGCTTCAGCATCGTAGACGATGATGGCTTCAGCACCGTAGACAAGGAAGAAACGCATGAAGCCGGTTGACTTGTTTAGAGTCGTGCGCAGACTCCAGAGGACGGCTGGCAACTCATCGAGCCAGCAGCTAGCCGAGCGCTCCAGAGGCTCGACCAGTCGGGGCTTGATGCCAGGCAGGATGAGGCCGTTTGCTCGCTCCACCTAGCCGTTTGACTGTGGATGGGCGACGGACGCTAGGTCCAGTCGGATGCCCTATGTCGCGTAGAAACGGGCCAAGGCGCCTTTGGCAAAATTCATGCCGTTGTCGCTGATGATGTTGTGTGGTAAGCCGTACTGAATTGTGATGTCGGAGATGAAAGTCACGGCAGTCGGACCATTCAGCTTCTTGATTAGCTTCGTTCTATCCACTTGGTGAACTTGTCCACCGCGACAAGTAAGTGAGTTAGGCCACCTCGTGTCGTCTTGAATGGTCCCACCATGTCTAGGCCCCAAACTGCGAAGGGCCAGGCAATGGGGATGGTCTTGAGTGCAGAAGCCGGCTGATGCGGCTTGGAGCGGAACTTCTGGCACCCTTTGCATTTTTGGACCAATTCCTTGGCCTCTTCTAAGGCCGTTGGCCAGAAGAAACCATATCGGAAGGCTTTGGCGACGAGTGCTCTTGAAGCCGCATGGTGGCCGCACTCGTCTTGATGGATGTCTTTGAGAATTGCTTGCCCTTGCTCTGGCTCTACGCAGCGCTGGTAGACACCAGTGACGCTGTGCCTGACCAACTCTCTGTTGACTATGGTGTAGGATGTCACTCGGTGTTGTACTTGCCGAGCTAAGGTCTCATCAGTCGGCAGCTCTTTGCTCACCAGGAATTTGAGGATGGGCTGGGCCCATGAGGGTGCTGCTATTTCTTCGACTGCCAGAACTACGACTTGGATGAGGGCGGCTAGGCTGGGAGGCGGCGGGCTGGAGTCAGCAACCGCTTGCTGGATTAATGAAGTCCCTGGGCCGACTGGGGCAGCCCTCGAGCCGAGTTCTAGAGTCTTAGGCTGGCCGCCGCAGTCCCCGGGCCGTGTTCTGTAGTCCCTGGGCCAGCTTCGACTGTGGCGGCTTTGGAGCCATCTGCCAAAATCCTCGTACCGTCTGCTGGAGCTCTGGAGTCGGATCCGACTTCTTCGGGAGGAGCCGGCACAAAGATGGAGTCTGATTCTGGTGAAGGCTTGACAGACGGCTTGAGGAGGCGCTGAAGGGCGACGCCGGATGGTATTGCTTGGCGGGTGGAGCCGATTCGTGCCAGGGTGTCTGGTTGGTCGTTGTCGTTTCTTGGCACATGGAGGAACTCGCACCCCTCGAAATATCCACTGAGTTGCTGCACGAGGAAACGATAGCTCGCCATGTTTGCATCTTTGGCGTCCCAGTCGCCAGACGACTGCTGGACCACCAAGTCGGAGTCGCCATAACACAGGATCCGGCGAATGCCAAGTTCTTTGGCAAGCCGGAGCCCGTGAATGAGCGTCTCGTATTCGGCAACGTTGTTGGATGCGGCAAAGTGGATTTGCAGTGCGTATTTGAGCTTGTCGCCTTTAAGAGAAGTGAGGACAACACCGGCTCCCAAGCCGGTGCGCATCTTGGAGCCGTCGAAATGCATCCGCCAATGGGTGGAGTCGGGTGCTGGTGGTAAGTACTGGGTCTCGGCCCAGTTGATGAGGAAGTCAGCCAGTGCTTGTGACTTGATGGCGGTGCGAGGCTGGTAGTAGATGGTGTAGGGAGCCATCTCTATGGCCCATTTGGCCACTCTGCCAGAAGCATCTCGGCTTCCGATGATCTCGGCAAGTGGGGCCATGCAGACCACAGTGATTGGATGCTCTTGAAAGTAAGGCTTCAACTTCTTGGCGGCAAAGTGCACGCCATAGCACATCTTCTAGTAGTGGGGGTAGTTCTGCTTGGAGGTCGACAGCACTTTGCTCAGGTAATATACCGGTCTCTGGACAGGTACTGCCCTGTCTTCCTCCTTGCGTTCCACTATAATGACTGTGCTGACTACCCGGCTGGTGGCGGCGATGTACAAGAGCATGGGCTCCTTAGGAGTCGGAGCCGCCAGAATGGGTGGAGTAGTCAACATCTTCTTCAACTGGAGAAAGGCTTCATCCGCCTTGTGGTTCCACTTGAAAAAAGTGGTCTTCTTCATGACCTGGTATAAGGGGAGAGCTTTCTCGCCCAGCCGACTGATGAATCGGCTGATGGACGCCAAGCAGCCAGTGAACTTTTGCACGTCCAGCAGTCGGCTGGGTACCTCCATCCTCTCAATGGCCTTGATCTTTACAGGGTTGCACTCTGTGTCGCGTTCAGAGACCAGGAAGCCAACGAGTTGGCCGGCTAGTACTCCGAAGACGCACTTCTCAGGGTTGAGCTTGATCTGGAATCGGCGTAGGTTCTCAAAGGTCTCCTTGAGGTCTTCAGTAGTGTTCCATGCTTCTCCGTCTTCACCACCACATCATCCACGTAAACGTGGGCGTTTCTGTCGAGTTGCTTGAGGAGGCATTTCTGCATGCAACGCTGAAAGGTGGCGTCGGCATTCCTCAAGCCAAATGTCATGGTCAGGTAGCAGAAGGCTCCAAACGGTGTGATGAAGGCGGTCTTCAGTCTGCCGGCCGGGTTCAGCTTGATCTGGTGATATCCTGAATATGCATCTAAGAAGCTCAACAGCTCGCATCCGGCTGTGGAGTCTATCACCTGATCAATTCTTGGCAAGGCAAAAGGGTCCTTGGGGCAAGCCTTGTTGAGGCTTGTGTAGCCAATACACATTCGCCACTGCTTGTTCTTCTTCAGTACCAGGACCAGGTTGGCTAGCCACTCTGGAAAGAATACTTCCATAATGAAGCCGGCTGCTAGGAGTCGGGCTATCTCTTCTCCGACAACTCTTCTCTTTTCTTCTGATAAGCAGTGCAAGGGCTGCCTGACTGGCTTCGCATCAGATCGGACATGTAACTTGTGCTCCGTGAATTCCGTCGGTACACCTGGCATGTCTTTGGGGGACCATGCGATGATGTCTCGATTCTCAAGGAGGAAATCGACGAGCTCGCCTTCCTATTTTCTGTCAAGGTTTGCGCCTATGATAGCGTACCTCTCTGGGTGCTCCGGGTCCAAGGGTATCTTCTTCGTCTCTTTGGCCGGCTTGAACAAACCCTCAGCCTCCGACTCCTTGGGGTTAGGTGACACCTCTGGCTGCTTGTCGGCCATCGCCACAACCCGGTCAAGGAGCCGCTTCTCGGCCGCGATCACCAGGGACTCGGCCAACCGACTACTTTTAGCCGCACAGGCAGACGACTTCCGATAGTCGCCAGCTACGGTCAGAATCCCCTTGGAACTAGGCATCTTCATCTTGAGGTAGGCGTAGTGGGGGACCGCCATGAACTTGGCCAGGGCGGGTCGGCCAAGTAATGCATGGTATGGGCTCTCGAGATCCACCACCTCAAATCAAACTGACTCTCGGCAGAAGTGATCTTTGTCTCCAAAGAGGACGTCCATCAGGATCTTGCCGATTGGTGAGCAGGAAAGGCCAGGAACAATGCCGTGGAATACAGTCCGGCTATTCTGAAGCTGTCTTTGCTTGATTCCTAACTTCTCCATGGTGTCCTTGTAGAGGATGTTGATGCTGCTGCCTCCGTCTATCAGAACTCGCGAGAAACGAGCAGCTCGTCTATCCGTGGCAAAGGTGGAATCCAAGACCAAGGCATAGGAGCCCGGACTCGGCATCACCTCTGGGTGATCAGCTCTGCTCCAGCTGATAGGCTTCTCGGACCAGTGCATGAATTCTGGTGTCTCTGATGCTACTGCATTCACCTCTTGCTGCTGCAGCCGCCTGCTGCGTCGATCATCAGCCATGCTGGTAAATACCACGTAGGCTCCATGCTCTTCGGGGTACTCGTCTTGTACTACGCCGACTGGCCTGACAGCCGACTGCTGGTGCGGAGACGAAGGCGGCTGCCTAGCAGGCGGGGGAGGCAGGAGGCTGTCTCCTTTGGCGATCCTGGTGAGCCAGTGGCACTTTCGGGTGGTGTGGTTCGACGGCTTCGCGCCGCTGTGGAACTTGCAAGGACCATCCAGAGTCTACTCGTATGAGAAAGCCGGCAACCAGTTGGGCTTGCCGCCTTTCTGTCGCTTCGGTGGAGGCTGCCCTTCCAGCTACTGGTCTTCTACTGTCATCACCTGCCGGCTGCTGGAAGCCAGCTGTGGGGCCATGAGCTTGTGGTTGCTCTGCTGTTGTCGCCGACTGGCGTCTCCAGCCGGAGTTCTAGGAGCCTGAGGGGCCACTTTGCCAGTCGCACTAACTTGAATCTCCGCCTTCATGGAGGAGTGGCCGTGGCATACTTGTCTGCTATGATTAGCAGCTCGTCGAGGGTTTCTGGCTCGTCACAGAGGAGCTTGTGCTTGAGGAGGGTGCCTTCTCTGCACCCGGCGGTGAAGTACTCGATAGCATGCACCTCGTGCACGCCCTCGTAGGAGTTCCGAAGCTCGTCCCAACGCGTGAGGTAGTTGCGAGTCGACTCGTTGGGGCCTTGCACGCACAAGGAAAGCTGACGAGGCTTGGGAGGATGCTTGTACGTGCTTGTGAAGTTGCGGACGAATGCATCGGTGACGTCGACCCAGTTGTTGATGTTGCGGGGCTTCAGGCTGTTCAGCCATGTCCGGGCCGTGCCCTGGAGCATGAGCGGAACGTATTTTACGGCAACACGCTTGTTGCCGTTCGCTATGCTGACGGCCGTGGAGTAGTCAACCAGCCAGTCCTCCGGCTTCACAGAGCCGGTGTACTTGGGCGTGTCTCTTGGGAGCGTGAACCCTTTGGGAAAGGGCTCGTCTCGAATGCGGGGCCCGAAACAAGGTGGACCCAACTCATCTTCTTCTTCCAGCGCCAGGGATCGGTGAAGTCGGTCGATCCGGTGGCGTGTGTCGTTTTCTCCGACTCCCTCTCGGCGGCCAAGGCGGTCGCCGAGAGTCGGATGGTCAACAGGCGGCGGGGAGACTCGCCTTTCCTTGCGAGGAGGAGGAGGCGGACAGTCGTCCCATCGTTCCACTACTCTTGGGCGGCCGTCTTGGTCGCGCTCTATGGTAACGCGAGTCCGACTGCAGCTGACAGCTGGATCCTTGTCTTTTCTTCCGCGGGCGCCGCCAGTCGGCGTCCGAGACGTCGCGCCTTGGTCTCCGCGTGGAGGCAGGTCGTCGTTTTGTTGCTGTGGCGCCTTTGTGCGGCAGCCGGCCTCGTTCTGCATGGCAGCCGCGTCGAGGAGCCGCTGGACTCGCTCCGTCATCAAGCGGCGCTCTTCACCCTCGAAGTTGTCCAGCTCGTCCGCCGCCGCCTGGGCGGCTCGAATGTTCTCCGCAGGCGTGACGTATACAGGGCGATTTGCCCCGAACAGGTTGGCGATGGCCACGCCGCACTGCTGGACCGCGCCTAGGCGGCTGGGTCCAGTTGGGGCTGGCGAGCCACCCACAGCGCGATCCATCTCACACTGGTAAGCTTCTGACAAGCGTCTCATGCTAGCCAGCTTCTTCGCGCCTTCGACGAGCTAAAGGTGGCGCGCCTCTAGCGTCTCTGCGTCGGCGTCTTCCGGAATGGGCGCGGTCGGGTCTTGCAGTGCCGCGCCAAGTGGGTCATGCGCTCCTCCGCCGGGATGCTCGTCATGACCGATGACGAGCACCTCTGTGATGGTGCTTCCGTCGCTCTCCGCGCGAGGGAGCGGCTCGTCGTAGACCACCACGTTGGTGGGGAACGCGTCGAGTGACGCGGTGTCGGAGTCGACCAGCATCGGGTCGATGGAGCCTATAGACTCCAAGTCCACGGCAGGCTCGCTGGCGACGTGGAGTTGGTCAAGGAGGCCCGTGAGGAGGCTCTCAGGGCCGCCCGTGCCTGCGTCGGATGCATGCTCGTCGGAGAGGCGAACCTCGCTGACAAGATTGGTGAGGCAGCTGGCTGCGCAGGCGATCTCAGCGCCGTGCAGCGCTTCGGCGCAAACCCCGTCTGGCATGCCGGGCTGGCTGCGCTCGCCAAGGAGGAAAAGGGTTCCCGTCCAGAGCAGGTCTTCGGACGACGGTGCACCAGGCCCCACGGTGGGCGCCAAAAGTCAGGGGTTGGGTGCGACATATGCCAAAGGATGGCTTATCATGGTGGGAGCGAGTAGAACATCGCCGGTGCCTGGAAACGAGATAAGGCGAAGGCATGCACGCCGGTGAATTTTACCCAGCTTCAGGGCTCTCCGTGGAGATAACACCCCTACTGCTGCTCTACAGGGTCTCCGCATGATCACTATGGCCAAAGTGTGTACACGGTTGCTCCTTGAGTTGTTTCCTGGAGGTAGGAGAAGGCAAGGCTAGCTTTCTCCTTCCTATATGATCTGGTCTAGTACTAATGGATTCGAACCCTTTGCATGGGTGCCCTGGGGGTTTATATAGGCCTACCCCCCAGGGGTACAATGGTAATCCGGCTGGACGCGGGCCGAGCCATCAGTCTCTCTGGCCGCCGTCTTGTCCGCCGACTCCTGGGGCCCGCCGACTGGTGGGCCCCGTTGACTGGCTCGGTACGGAGCCGACATGCCGCGTCCGCCGCGGGCGGGTCTTACCGGCTGCAGATTACTATAGCCGTGCTTCTAATGACGCGGGCTCGGTCATGGGGTCATGGCAACAGCTCCGCCGTCTGGCGGGCGATCACTGTTGCCACTCCCTGTCGCGTCTGGTTAATGGCGCGTGGGGCCCGTGGGAGGGGCTGGCTGACTTCTGGGGGCCGACTCCCAACTGGGCCGACTGGTGGCGCTCTCGCCGTATTCTGTACGCCCGCCAACTGGTGGGACCCGTCGTCCCTGGGTCGTACCGGCAGGCCGTCGTGGGCATAGGACTCCGCCCACTGGGGCTGGCGTTAGGGCCGGCATGGCAACAGTGCTGCGCCGGGCGGAGATCTCCGCGGGTACGGCATACTGTGGCCACGCCTGCCCTTGGAAAAGGATGGGAGTGGACCTTACTATGGCCACTCCCTGTCTCGTCCCTCTTTATGAGGGCACGGGGGTTGTTGGCGTCGCGGGCCGACTCCCCATGGCCGGCTTCTCTGGAAGTCGCCAGTTAGGAGTCGGCTCATCCTGAAGTCGTCCCCGGGACTCGGCCGCGAGTGGGCAGTCGGCTGCCTCGCCGCCGACACTCAGAAGGCGGTTCTTCGTCCTGGTGTCTTGAGGGGCGCAGCCTGCCCCGATGTCTTGAAAGGTTCTGGGCCTGGGTTAGCCTACCCGTGGCCCATTACTCAGACAGGTCCATAGTTAGTAGCTAGATGGCTTCTTCTCTCTTTTTGGATCTCAATACAATGTTCTCCCCCTCAATTGTGGAGATCTATTCGATGTAATCTTCTTTTTGCGGTGCGTTTGTTGAGACCGATGAATTGTGGGTTTATGATCAGGTCTATCTATGAATAATATTTGATTTTTCTCTGAATTATTTTATGTATGATTGGTTATCTTTGCAAGTCTTCGAATTATCAGTTTGGTTTGGCCTACTAGATTGATCTTTCTTGCAATGGGAGAAGTGCTTAGCTTTGGGTTCAATCTTGCGGTGTCCTTTCCCGGTGACAGTAAGGGCAGCAAGGCACGTATTGTATTGTTGCCATCGAGGATAACAAGATGGGGTTTTCTTCATATTGCATGAGTATATCCCTCTACATCATGTCATCTTGCTTAAGGCGTTACTCTGTTTTTAACTTAATACTCTAGATGCATGCGGGATAGCGGTCGATGAGTGGAGTAATAGTAGTAGATGCAGGCAGGCGTCGGTCTACTTGTCTCGGACGTATATACATGATCACACCTAGATATTCTCATAACTATGCTCAATTCTTTCAATTGCTCAACAGTAATTTGTTCACCCACCGTAGAATACTTATGCTCTCGAGAGAAGCCACTAGTGAAACCTATGGCCCCCGGGTCTATCTTTATCATATCAATCTCCTACTACTTAGTTATTTACTTTGCTATTTACTTTGCCTTTATTTTACTTTGCATATTTATCATAAAAATACCAAAAATATTATCTTTATCATATCTATCAGATCTCACTCTCGTAAGTGGCCCTATAGGGATTGATAACCCCTATTTGTGTTGGTTGCGAGGATTTATTTGTTTGTGCAGGTACGAGGGACTTGCGTGTAGCCTCCTACTGGATTGATACCTTGGTTCTCAAAAACTGAGGGAAATACTTACGCTACTTTGCTGCATCATCCCTTCCTCTTCGGGGAAAACCAACGCAGTGCTAAAAGAGCTAGCAAGAAGGATTTATGGAGCCGTTGCCGGGGAGGTCTACGCAAAAGTCAACATACCAAGTACCCATCACATACCCTCATCTCCCGCATTACATTATTTGCCATTTGCCTCTCGTTTTCCTCTCCCCTCAATTCACCCTTGCCGTTTTATTCGCCCTCTCTCTCTATCCTCCCTCTCTATTTGCCCTTTTTGTCCGCTTGCTTTTTGTTTGCTTGTGTGTTAGTTTTCTTGTTTGTCACGATGGCTCAAGATAATACTAAATTCGGTGATCTTCACCTTAAAAGATTAGTAGAGATTGAAAGCAACGTTAGGAGTTTCATGGTTTTGCAATTTGAACATAATAGTTTCTTCAGAAACGAGCTTAAAGAACAGAAAAGTTTATGGGTTTTATGAATAAAGAGCTTGATGATATGTCTAAAGAATTTGATGGTTTAAGATCCCAACTTGCTCATCTTGAGAAATTAACTACTGAAATTTTGGATAAGCAGGCTACCTTAGTTAATAAGATGGCCGCTAAACCAAGCTGCTATGAAAATAATGATGAAGATCTAAAAGTTATTGATGTGTCCCCTATTAAATCTTTGTTTTGCAATATGAATCTTGATAATGATGGGACTGAATATGATCCACCTTTACCTAGAAGGCGTTCCAAGAATTCTGAATCTTTTGATCTTGATGCTAAATTTGATAAAAGTGGGATTGAAGAAATTAAAACCCTAGATGTTGCTAAACCCACCATTATGGATTTCAAGGAATTTAACTATGAAAATTGCTCTTTGATTGATTGTATTTCCTTGTTGCAATCCGTGCTAAATTCTCCTCATGCTTATAGTCAAAATAAAGCGTTTACTAAACATATCGTTGATGCCTTGATGCAATCTTATGAAGAAAAACTTGAATTGGAAGTTTCTATCCCTAGAAAACTTTATGATGAGTGGGAACCAACTATTAAAATTAAAATTAAAGATCATGAATGCTATGCTTTATGTGATTTGAGTGCTGGTGTTTCGACGATTCCAAAGACTTTGTGTGATTTGTTAGGTTTCCGTGATTTTGATGATTGCTCTCTAAACTTGCACCTTGCGGATTCCACTATTAAGAAACCTATGGGAAGAATTAATGATGTTCTTATTGTTGCAAATAGGAATTATGTGCCTGTAGATTTTATTGTTCTTGACATAGATTGCAATCCTTCATGCCCTATTATTCTTGGTAGACCTTTCCTTAGAATGATTGGTGCAATTATTGATATGAAGGAAGGAAATATTAGATTCCAATTTCCGTTAAGGAAAGGCATGGAACACTTTCCTAGAAAGAAAATTAAATTACCTTATGAATCTATTATGAGAGCCACTTATGGATTGCCTACCAAAGATGACAATACCTAGATCTATTCTTGCTTGTTATGCCTAGCTAGGGGCGTTAAACGATAGCGCTTGTTGGGAGGCAACCGAATTTTATTTTTATTCCTTGCTTTTTTCTCCTGCTTAGTAATAAATAAATTATTTAGCCTCTGTTTTTGTTGTGTTTTTGTGTTTAATTAGTGTTTGTGCCAAGTAGAACCGTTGGGAAGACTTGGGGAAAGTCTAGTTGAACTTGTTGTAAAAAACAGAAACTTTAGCGCTCACGAGAACTGCTGTAATTTTTATTTGGAAAGTGCTATTTAGTTAATTCTTTTGTAAGATGATTAATAGATAAATTCCTCACGTCCAGCAATTTATTTTAGAATTTTTGGGGTTCCAGATCTTGCCCTAGCTACAGATTACTACAGACTGTTCTGTTTTTGACAGATTCTGTTTTTCGTGTGTTGTTTGCTTATTTTGATGAATCCATGGCTAGTAAATTAGTTTATAAACCATAGAGAAGTTTGAATATAGTAGGTATAACACCCCTATAAATAAATAATGAGTTCATTACAGTACCTTGAAGTGGTCTTTTGTTTTCTTTCGCTAACGGAGCTCACGAGATTTTCTACTTTAAGTTTTGTGTTGTGAAGTTTTCAAGTTTTGGGTAAAGATTTGATGGATTATGGAACAAGGAGTGGAAAGAGCCTAAGCTTGGGGATGCCCATGGCACCCCCAAGATAATCTAAGGACACCTAAAAGCCAAAGCTTGGGGATGCCCCAGAAGGCATCCCCTCTTTTGTCTACTTCTATCTATAACTTTACTTGGAGCTATATTTTTATTTACCACATGATATGTGTTTTGCTTGGAGCATCTTGTATTATTTGAGTCTTTGCTTATTAGTTTACCACAATCATCCTTGCTGTACACACCTTTTGAGAGAGCCATCTATGATTTGGAATTTGTTAGAATGCTCTATGTGCTTCGCTTATATCTTTTGAGTTATATAATTTTACTCTAGTGCTTCACTTATATCTTTTAGAGCACGGTGGTGGATTTGTTTTATAGAAACTATTGGTCTCTCATGCTTCACTTAGATTATTTTGAGAGTCTCAAATAGCATGGTAATTTGCTTAAAATCATAATATGCTTGGTATGCAAGATTAATAATAAAAATTCTCTTATGAGTGTGTTGAATACTATGATAAGTTTGATACTTGATAATTGTTTTGAGACATGGAGATGGTGATATTAAAGTCATGCTAGTTGAGTAGTTGTGAATTTGAGAAATACTTGTGTTGAAGCTTGTGATTCCCGTAGCATGCACGTATGGTGAACCGTTATGTGATGAAGTCGGAGCATGATTTATTTATTTATTGTCTTCCTTATGAGTGGCGGTTGGGGACGAGCGATGGTCTTTTCCTACCAATCTATCCCCCTAGGAGCATGTGCGTAATACTTTGCTTTGATAACTTGTAGATTTTTGCAATAAGTATATGAGTTCTTTATGACTAATGTTGAGTCTAAGGATTATACGCACTCTCACCCTTCCACCTTTGCTAGCCTCTCTAATACCGCACACCTTTCGCCGGTATCATACACCTACCATATACCTTCCTCAAAACAGCCACCATACCTACCTATTATGGCATTTCCATAGCCATTCCAAGATATATTGCCATGCAACTTTCCACCGTTCCGTTTATGACACACTCCATCATTGTCATATTGCTTAGCACGATCATGTAGTTGACATAGTATTCGTGGCAAAGCCACCGTTCATAATTCTTTCATACTTGTCACTCATGCATCTTTGCATATCCCGGTACACTGCCGGAGGCATTTATATAGAGTCATATCCTGTTCTAAGTATCGAGTTGTAATTATTGAGTTGTAAGAAAAATAAAAGTGTGATGATCATCATTATTAGAGCATTGTCCCAAGTGAGGAAAGGATGATGGAGACTATGATTCCCCCACAAGTCGGGATGAGACTCCGGACGAAAAATAAAAAAAGGAGAAAAAGAGGCCATAAAAAAAGAAGAGAAAGGGCCCAAATCAAAAAAATGAAAGAAAAAGAGAGAAGGGACAATGTTACCATCCTTTTACCACACTTGTGCTTCAAAGTAGCACCATGATCTTCATAGTAGAGAGTCTCTCATGTTATCACTTTCATATACTAGTGGGAATTTTTCATTATAGAACTTGGCTTGTATATTCCAATGATGGGCTATCTCAAAATTTCCCTAGGTCTTCATGAGCAAGCAAGTTGGATGCACACCCACTTAGTTTCTTTGTGAGCTTTCATATACTTATAGCTCTAGTGCATCCGTTGCATGGCAATCCCTACTCACTCACATTAATATCTATTGATGAGCATCTCCATAGCCCGTTGATACGCCTAGTTGATGTGAGACTATCTTCCCCTTTTTGTCTTCTCCACAACCACCACTCTATTCCACCTATAGTGCTATATCCATGGCTCACGCTCATGTATTGCGTGAAGATTGAAAAAGTTTTGAGAATGTCAAAAGTATGAAACAATTGCTTGGCTTGTCACTAGGGTTGTGCATGATTTAAATATTTTGTGTGGTGAAGATAGAGCATAGCAGACTATATGATTTTGTAGGGATAACTTTCTTTAGCCATGTTATTTTCAGAAGACATAATTGCTTTGTTAGTATGCTTGAAGTATTATTATTTTCTATGTCAATATGAGCTTTTGTCTTGAATCTTTCGGATCTGAATATTCATACCACAATTAAGAAGAATTACATTAAAATTATCCCAAGTAGCACTCCGCATCAAAAATTATGTTTCCATCATTTACCTACTCGAGGACGAGCAGGAATTAAGCTTGGGGATGCTTGATACGTCTCCAACGTATCTATAATTTTTGATTGCTCCATGCTATATTATCTGCTGTTTTGGACATTATTGGGCTTTATTATCCACTTTTATATTGTTTTTGGGACTAACCTATTAACCGGAGGCCCAGCCCAGAATTGTTGTTTTTTGCCTGTTTTAGGGTTTCGAAGAAAAGGAATATCAAACGGAGTCCAAACAGAATGAAACCTTCAGGAACGTGATTTTCTCACCGAATACAATTCAGGAGACTTGGACCCTACGTCAAGCCAACTAACAGGAGGCCACGAGGTAGGGGGCGCGCCTGCCCCCCAGGCGCGCCCTCCACCCTCGTGGGCCCCCTGTTGCTCCACCGACGTACTTCTTCCCCCTATATATACCCACGTACCCCCAAACGATCAGATACGGAGCCAAAACCCTAATTTCACCGCCATAACTTTCTGTATCCACGAGATCCCATCTTGGGGCCTGTTCCAGAGCTCCGCCGGAGGGGGCATCGATCACGGAGGGCTTCTACATCAACACCATAGCCTCTCCGATGAAGTGTGAGTAGTTTACTTCAGACCTACGGGTCCATAGTTAGTACCTAGATGGCTTCTTCTCTCTTTTTGGATCTCAATACAATGTTCTCCCCCTCAATTGTGGAGATCTATTTGATGTAATCTTCTTTTTGCGGTGTGTTTGTTGAGACCGATGAATTGTGGGTTTATGATCAAGTCTATCTATGAATAATATTAATTTGAATCTTCTCTGAATTCTTTTATGTATGATTGGTTATCTTTGCAAGTCTCTTCGAATTATCAGTTTGGTTTGGCCTACTAGATTGATCTTTCTTGCAATGGGAGAAGTACTTAGCTTTGGGTTCAATCTTGCGGTGTCCTTTCCCGGTGACAGTAAGGGCAGCAAGGCACGCATTGTATTGTTGCCATCGAGGATAACAAGATGGGGTTTTCTTCATATGGCATGAGTCTATCCCTCTACATCATGTCATCTTGCTTAAGGCGTTACTCTGTTTTTAACTTAATACTCTAGATGCATGCTGGATAGCGGTCGATGAGTGGAGTAATAGTAGTAGATGCAGGCAGGAGTCGGTCTACTTGTCTCGGACATAATGCCTATATACATGATCACACCTAGATATTCTCATAACTATGCTCAATTCTATCAATTGCTCAACAGTAATTTGTTCACCCACCGTAGAATACTTATGCTCTCAAGAGAAGCCACTAGTGAAACCTATGCCCCCCCCCGGGTCTATCTTTATCATATCAATCTCCTACTACTTAGTTATTTACTTTGCACCTTTATCATAAAAATACCAAAAATATTATCTTTATCATATCTATCAGATCTCACTCTCGTAAGTGGCCCTATAGGGATTGATAACCCCTATTTGCGTTGGTTGCGAGGATTTATTTGTTTGTGCAGGTACGAGGGACTTGGGTGTAGCCTCCTACTGGATTGATACCTTGGTTCTCAAAAACTGAGGGAAATACTTACGCTACTTTGCTGCATCATCCCTTCCTCTTCGGGGAAAACCAACGCAGTGCTAAAAGAGGTAGCAGGCATACATGCATGGAAAATAAAGATGTTAAATCTAGACTTATTAAATGGGTTCTCTTGTTACAAGAATTTGATTTGCATGTTATTGATAGAAAAGGATGCTGAGAACCCTGTAGCAGATAACTTGTCTAGGTTAGAGAGTATTCTTGATGACCCACTACCTATTGATGATAGCTTTCCTGATGAACAATTAGCGGTCACAAATGCTGCTTGTAGTGCTCCATGGTATGCTGATTATGCTAATTACATTGTTGCTAAATTTATGAAGGAAATATGCCCTAGAGGCAATAATAAAGTTATTATTTTATATTTCCTTATTCATGATAAAGGTTTATTATTCATGCTAGAATTGTATTGATCGGAAACCTAAATACATGTGTAAATACATAAACAAAAACCGTGTCCCTAGTGAGCTTCTACTTGACTAGCTCGTTGATCAAAGATGGTTAAGGTTTCCTAACCATGGACATGAGTTGTCATTTGATAACGGGATCACATCATTAGGAGAATGATGTGATGGAAAACACCCATCCTAGCTTAGCATAATGATCGTTCAGTTCTATTGCTATTGCTTTCTTCATGTCAAATACACATTCCTTCGACTATGAGATTATGAAACTCCCGGATACTAGAGCAATGCCTTATGTGCTATCAAATGTCACAACGTAACTAGGTGATTATAAAGATGCTCTACAGGTATCTCCGAAGGTGTTTGTTGAGTTGGCATAGATCGAGATTAGGATTTGTCACTCCGAGTATCGGAGAGGTATCTCTGGGCCCTCTCGCTAATACACATCATAAGCTTGCAAGCAAATGACTAAGGAGTTAGTCACGAGGTGATGTATTACGGAACGAGTAAAGAAACTTGCCGACAACGAGATTGAACTATGTATGAAGATACCGATGATCGAATCTCGGGCAAGTAACATACCGATAGACAAAGGGAATTACGTATGTTGTCATAACGGTTCGACCGATAAAGATCTTCATAGAATATGTAGGAGCCAATATGGGCATCCAGGTTCTGCTATTGGGTATTGACCGGAGAGGTGTCTTAGTCATGTCTACATAGTTCTCGAACCCGTAGGGTCAGAACGCTTAAAGTTCGATGACGATATAGTATTATATGAGTTATATTATTTGGTGACCGAATGTTGTTCGGAGTACCGGATGAGATCACGGTCATGATGAGGTGTCTCTAAATGGTCGAGAGGTAAATATTGATATATATAGGACGATGGTATTTGGACACCGGAAGTGTTTCGGGGGGTACCGGGTACTTATCGGGTCACTGAAAGGGGTTCCGGGCACTTGGAAGGGTGTGTTTTATTAAGTATCTGGTTCTAGTTGTCAAAAGGTCAATGTACAACTCCGGGTCGTCCTTTTACCAAGGGGCACGACTATTCGAATAGATCAACTTCCCTGCAGGGGTGCACCACATTTCCCAACACGCTCGATCTCCTTTGTCGGACACACTTTTCTGGGTCATGCCCGGCCTCGGAAGATCAACACGTCACAACCGTACCTAGGCACAACAGAGAGGTCAGCACGCCGGTCTAAATCCTATGGTGCAGGGGTCTGGGCCCATCGCCCATTACACGCCTGCACGTTGCGTACGCGGCCGGTGAGCAGACCTAGCAACCTCCATTACAAAGGAAGTTGCGTTACGCGGTCCAACCCGGCGCGCGCCGCTCAGTCGCTGACGTCACGAAGGCTTCGGCTGATACCACGACGTCGAGTGCCCATAACTGTTCCCACGTAGTTGGTTAGTGCGTATAAGCCAGTGGCCAGACTCAGATCAAATATCAAGATCTCGTTAAGCGTGCTATCTTGAAGTAACCGCGAACGCCAACTAGGGCCAGGCCCACCTCTCTCATGGGTGGTCTCAACCTGCCCTGTCGCTCTGCCACAAGGATCCACACAGAGGGCCGTCGAGAAAGTATGTCCTTTCAGCCCCCAATTCGTGAATCAACCGCGGGTACTCAACGAGCCGACCCGACTTTAGTCACAACATGTATCATGTGTAATATGTATAGTATATACCCGTGATCAACACCCGACGTGATCACGGCCCGATAGTATAGCATGGCGGACTGACAAGAATGTAGGGCCACTGATGATAAACTAGCATCCTATACTAAGCATTTAGGATTGTAGGTAAAGTATCAACAACTGTAGCAACAATGACATGCTATGCATCAGAATAGGATTAACGGAAAGCAGTAACATGCTACACTACTCTAATGCAAGCAGTAGAGAGAAGAATATGCGATATGTGGTGATCAAGGGGGGGGGGGCTTGCCTGGTTGCTCTGGCAAGAAGGAGGGGTCATCGTCGATGTAGTCGATCACGGGGGTATCGGCGGCGGTCTCTAGGTCTACCGGAAAGAAGTAACCAAGGGGGAACACAAATAAATAATAGAGCAAACAAAGCATCACAAAGCATAACAGGACAATACGCGGTGCTACAGGTGACCTAACGCAATACTAGGTGATACCGGCAAAGAGGGGGAAACATCCGGGTAAGTATTCCCGGTGTTTCGCGTTTTCGGACAGATGGACCGAAGGTGGATTGTTGCATGTTTGTTATGCTAGGGACGTGTAGCGGACGAACGGACTGCGTATTCGGATTCGTCTCGTCGTTCTGAGCAACTTTCATGTACAAAGTATTTTCATCCAAGGTACGGATTATTTTATATGAATTTATAAAGTTTAAAAGAATTTTTGGAATCTATACCTACCAATAAAGGAAGGTGTGCTTCTCCAACTTTTTTCATCCGTTCACCGTTGAAAGATTTTTTTTATCCGAGATGATACTAAAATTTTGTACGACTATTTGTTAGCAAAGAAAAACGATTTGTGCAGAATTTTGTAGTGGGCCCCGCGCGCTATGGCCCAGTAAATTCAGCCCCTGTTTTCCCGCCCAAGCAGCAATAAAACAAATCATATTACCTGCACGCTGCGGCAAATAGTTTAAGCTACACACAAAGCGCCCAAGACATGGCGGCCCAATTTGTTTCTGCGTTCTCTTTCATTTTTTATTTTTCTCTTTCTTTCTCTTTTTATTTTCTCTTTTTCCCCATTCCAAGTCTATTTTTTTTACATTTTTCTAAACTTCAAGATTTTAAAAAAAGTTCGTAATTGCAATTTTTATTCAAATGTCGTAAAAATCTACGAATTACAAAATGTTTTCCTATTTTAAAAAATGTTTGGAATTTCATTTTAGTTCTGTCATGCCAAATTTGTTCAAATTTATAAAATTATTCCCATGTTTTAAAACATCTTTGTATTTTTCAAAATTGTTCCAAATTTGAAATATATTCTGGTTTAATGATTTTTCAAAAATTGAAACTAATGTTTTCATCCGTTCACCATTAAATTTATTTTTCTCTCCGAGTTGGTACTAAATTTTTGTGCGTCCATCTGTTTTTTATTAGCAACCCAGATTTTCGTACTTCGGCTGCACACGCTGTGGCCCAGCCAAGCCAGCCCAGTTATTTGCCTCCTCACAAAGCTGAGAAACTGTATTTGATGCCCTGTGCGGCAGATAGTCAGAGATTTGCACAGGACGCCCGAACTGTGCCGGCCCATTATGTTATTCCTTCCAAATATTTTTTTACCTTATTTCTTCAAAAACTTTTGAAATAAAGTTAAGAAATTTATATTTTTCAAGTTTTTAAAAAATGCTCAGACTTACAATAATGTGTTCCTGTTTTTATGAATGTTTAAAAAAATTCTTGTTTCGAATTGTTTTTAAAATTCAGAACATATTCAAATTTTTCCCAAAAACTGTTTGTGTTTTCATAAATGGTTTGGATTTTGAAAAAAATAAGTTTAAAAAATATTCCAAATTTGAAAAATAGTCTTGTTTTAGTAAAATATTCACAAATTTAAAATAATGTCCGTGTTTAAAAATACATTTTATAAAATTGTTCTGGATGTTCAAAACATGTTCCATTTTTAAAAGCCGGTCACAACTTAAAAAATGTTTGTTTTTTCATAAAAAGCTCATGTCTTCAGAAAATGATGTCGTTTAAAAATCATTTATTTCAAAATGGACGAATATGAAAAAAACTTTTTCAAGAATATTCGGCAATTCGTATTTTTAAGAAAATCTATCTTTTTATAAATCTGACATTGCAGTATGTTCTTAAATATTCGCGCTGACCATTGATTTGCAGTAGGTATTTGTTGCCATGGCTAGCAGCACGTGGTCAAGTCTTTAAGATCATGTGTTCGATCGTTCAACCCTTCATTTTTCTAAATTATTACTCGTGTCTTGCAAACAAAGGTCATTTTGGTGCCTGCCAGTAGCGGTCCAGACGCGATTGGTTGTGCGTTCCACGCACTATTTGACGCAACTCGCGTCATATACTAGCTCCACGCAGCTGCCCCAAGAAAAGCAAAAATATACGTATAGATTTAGTTTCAACCATTCCACACGTAGTTCCCCATTTTTTTGGCTTATCCCCAACTGGGCCTACCACGCATTTCTTTTTTTGGCACGCTCACAAGCAGCAAAAAATTAAGGGCGCGATGGGATTGAACATGAACCTTCCCTATTGTGTCAACGGAGAAAGCCAGCTCAGCTAGCTTGCAGTTATGATAGGAATAGTCCCACCTTGGAATTTTATACTAAATCGCACCCGTTTTTATATGTTGTTAAGTTGTCTGGAAATAAGAAGATTATATGAGAATAAGGAAGTTGTCTCGAGAATCATGTGCAGAACACAAATTATTGTTGGAGGTAACTAGTACGTGTCAATAAAAGACAATATGATGGTTGGCTATAGCATATAATTGAAAATTTTGTGGGCACATGCTAATATAAGAAAATATGTTAGTTTTGCTCTAATTAATTAAAAAATTGTGGGTACGTGAGCGCAAAATTAGCCGAAGAGAATAAGCCCTGATAATAAAGGGACATACATGCCTGGTTATGTACTAATTATGCCAATCAAACAAAATTTATGCACTGCAATTAGTAATTCATCCGGTTACATCATCATAGGAGAGAGTGGTCAAAGCAACCGTGCCTTGAAGGTCGCTGTGTAGCAACCAAATAAGGACGCAACCACAACTCTTAGATGGAGGCGGACCTGAAGGAAAAATAGGCACCAGTTGGGTGGTCGCCACCACGCCGACCAACCCTACTATTATTTAGATCTTGCGGTCCGACGATGGCAGGAAGGAGGATAAGCGACAATATAGATCGTGCGTTGTGTTCATATAGAGGATGTGGAACAATGTGTTTGGGGATGTGGGGAATGTTGACATATTATTTTTCTCCCGGTTGCAACGCACGAACATATATATGTGCTATATGATTTAATTTATGTAGCTATTTGAAGTCTGACCTTTATTTTTGAACGTTTGACGATTCCTAAAAAACAAGTGGTCAGAAACAATGTATATGACTATTTTAAATCATGCCTCGGTTTATAATTTTTGTAGCAGACTTACTTGCAAATTATATTTGCAACACCGGCAATAGTTCGGTTGACGGAGGAGGTGACTATAGGCGAGGCGCTAGCCGACGATGACACCTAACCGACGCAGCCGAGCACTAATGCTGACTATCTCCTTCGATTATTGACGGTCACCGCTCATATTGTTCCACTGACAAAAGGTTGAACTACCACCATGGATAATGGTAGGAAGGAGAGTAAGCGACAATATAGATCACGCGTTGTGTTCACATAGAGGACATGGAAGAGTGTGTGCGGGGATGTGGGGAATGCTGAGATATTATTTTTCTCCCGTTACAACGCACGGGCATATTTCCTAGTTATTATTAATTCGAAATAAAAAGAGAATTTGCTATGTGTACCCACTATTATACCCAGCCACATAGGCTGAGAGGCTGACAGTGGGCCACCTGGGAGCTGTCTCAGCAGTCAATAGTAAAAGTGTTGACTGGGGTCAAACATGAACAGTGCTGTGGATCCCACATGTCATTGACTATAGTTAAATTAAAAGGTTATTTAGATGGGGGGCCACTGTCATTGGGCCATTAGGCTAATTAACACCTAACTAACCTAATTAGTATTAGGAAATTGGAACAGGGCCGGCCTTAGTGGACAGAACCCAGCCGGCCTCATCGTGGCTGTGCATACACGCACAAGCACACGGCGGCTACGGCCAGTAGCTCGAGCGGCCGGGGGGTTCAGGGAGGCGACGGGCAGCGGCGCAGGCAGGCGTGGCGAGACCGTGGCCGGCACAGGCGCAGTAGGGCGCCGGGCAACCGGCAGCAGCAGCAGCGCACAAGCAGCACGCAACACGCAGCCGGCAGCAGCGGCGCGAGGCAGCAGTAGCAGCGCTGCGGGTGACGCGGGGCTAGACAAGCGCGTGCGGCAGTGGCACGAGGCAGGCAGAGCAAGCAGCAGTAGCATGAGCAGCAGCAGTAGCACAACAACGCATGGAGCAGCAGGCTACAGGAGAAGGGAGCAAGAGCAACGAATAGCACGTACGCGTACGCGGAAGCGGAGCTCTGGCCATGGCGGCGTTTGACACGTAGGGGCACGGATCGAGGGGGAAAAGTTGGGGAATCGACAGAGAAGCTCACGGGAAGGCTCGTGGACATGGTTAAGGGAGCCGGGGTGGTCCGTTGGGGTGGCAAACGACGGCGCGATGCGGCGGCCGTGGGCGAAGACAAGGAGCCTACGGGCCATCCTAGCTCGAGCCCTTCGGCGTGGTGATGTAGCCGACCACGACGGAGCTCCCACTCATCTTCCCGCGATGAGGGGAGGCTGGTGGCCGCGGGATCCGTGACCATGGATGTACGCGGTCGAGCTCGAGATCGAGCGTGGGGGATGATGTAGAGGAGGGGTAGTGACTAGGGTTCGGCAGGGGGTCACGGCTGTCCTCCTTATCCTCTCCAGGGCACTCGAGAGGAGCAGGTGTCGGCCATCCGGCCGTGGCGCCGTGGGATGGCTGCCACGCCATGGCCTCTGCCTTCTCCCCTATACAGAAGAAGAGGAAAGGCCTGTGGTGGGCTGGGCTGTGCACTGTAGCACTGGGCCATGAGTGCACAGTGAGTGCTTTTTCTCTTTATTCTTTTCTAAAATTTAATTAGCTACTGTTTACTATTAGCTTGGGCATCCTTTGATTTTTGCTACACAGGAAATTTGTCACATAAATACAGTGCATTATTCTTGGCTTCTCCAAAAAGTTTCAAGACAACGGGATTAATTAAAATTGGGTCTTGAATTTAAATGGGGCTATTTAACGATGTTTGTCCAACTAAAATGTTTCTCCGGTCAATTTAAAATTTAATTTTATGTTTGTTTCACTTGAAAAATTGCTAGGGAATTATATGCAATGGCGTGAACAATTTTGATCCACATTTTGAGGAGATAAAATTTGACTTTGAATTTTGAATTTAAATTTGTGAGTTGATTTTTTTCTTAATTGCATTTTTTATTATGAAAAACATGATGACGTGGCACATTACTTAGCATAAATAGGGTTTCATAAACTAGGGATGTCACACAAACACAGGATCACCTTTAGGCGCAGGAGGACCTCATAAGGTTTCAATAGGAAAATTGTGTTTAAGCAGAGGATCTTGTTCAAAGAAAATCTGATCTATTTCATTTCTTTCATGCATATGTAAATCATTTTCATGGTCTAGCAAATATTGTTCTCAAGGATCAGGAGGAGGCACAAAATAGAAGCAAGACCAATTATTTCATCCTTACTAGGCAATTTTTTTTGTGAAGCTTTCTACTAAACTTGGAAAAATTAAACTCATGAGACTCACCACCAAAACTAACACTGACAGTTTGTTTCTCACAATCTATTTTAGCATTAACGGTGTTCAAGAAAGGTCTACCAATGATAATGGGGCAAAAGTCATCTTGTTGGGAACAAAGAACAAGTAAATTAGTAGGGTATTTTATTTTCCCACACAAGATTTCAACATCTCTAACAATCCCAAGTGGTGTGATGGTGTCTCTGTTAGCAAGTTTAATAGTGGCATATATTTCTTCTATTTCAACGGGTGCTATGTCATTCATAATTTCTTGATATAAGGTAAAGGGAATAGCACTCACGCTAGCACCTATGTCGCATAAACCATGATAACAGTGAACTCCTATTTTAACTCAGAAGACAGGCATGCCAACAATGGGTCTATGATTATCCGTTCTATCGGGTTTGCCAATTCTAGTAGCTTCCTTACAGAAGTAAATAACATGTCCATCTATATTTTCTTCCAGGAGATCCTTAACCATAGCAAAACTAGGCTCTACTTTAATTTTTTCATCAGGTTTAGGTGTTCTAATATAAATTTTGTTGACCACGGTTGAAACTTTAGCATGTTCATTAATCCTAACAGGGAAACGTGGTTTCAGAATACAAGTGATAGGAACAACTGGATCAACATTATGAAGTATAGTTTCCTCTTTAGCTAGTATCGGTTCTTTAGTTTCTTCTTTACTAGGTGGGTGATATTTAAACCACTTCTCCTTAGGGAGATCGACATGAGTAGAAAATGATTCACAAAAGGAGGATACTATCTCAGAGTCAAGTCCATATTTAGTGTTAAACTTTTGAAAAGCATCGGTATTCATAAAAGATTTAACATAATCATACTTAAGCTTAATTCCTAACTCTTTACCTTCATCGAGTTCCCAATCTTCAGAGTTGCGTTCAATTGTTTCCAAAAGATCCCACTGGAATTCAATAGTCTTCTTTATAAAAGAACCAGCACAAGAAGTAGCAAGCATGGATTGATCATTATGAGAAAGCCGAGCATAAAAATTCTAAATAATAATTTCTCTTGAGAGCTCATGATTGGGGCATGAAGATAACATTGACTTAATCCTCCCCCAAGCTAGAGCGATACTTTCTCCTTCACGAGGCCGAAAATTATATATGTAATTCCGCTCATGATGAACTAGATGCATAGGATAATTGTTTTGGTGAAACTCTAATTTCAATCGATTCCAATTTCAAGATCCAATATCATCGCATAGCCTATACCATGCCAATGCTTTTCCCTTCAAATATAAAGTGAAAACCTTCTTTTTAACTTCATCTCCTGGTAAACCTACAAGCTTAAACAATCCACAAATTTGTTCCACATATATCAAGTGCATATCAGGATGTCCGGTTCCATCTCCTGCATAAGGATTAGCTAGTAGTTGTTCTATCATAGACAAAGGAATTTCATATTCAATATTTTCAGTAGGTGCAGTAGGTTGAGGGGTATCTAATTGTGGTTCCAGTCGAGGTGAAGATACCCCGAAAAACTCCTCAAAGGATTGTTTTCCATAGTAACAAGTGAAAATAAATTTCAGCACAGTATATAAATGTTTCCTTACCAATTTCCACTTACCAAAGGCGCTTCACTCCCCAGCAATGACGCCAGAAAATAGCCTTGATGACCCACAAGTATATGAGATCAATTGTAGATCTTTTCTATAAGTAAGAGTGTCGAACCCAACGAGGAGCAAAAGGAAATGACAAGTGGTTTTTAGCAAGGTAATGTCTGCAAGTGCTGAAATTGTAAGTAACAGAGTAGTTTGATAGCAAGATAATTTGTAACGAGCAAGTGATGATAATAGTAGCAAAAGTGCAGCAAGGTATCCCAATCCTTTGAGGCAAAGGACATGCCAAAACGGCCTCTTATAATAAGAAAAGCGTTCTTAAGGGTACACGGGAATTTCATCTAGTCACTTTCATCATGTTGGTTCGATTCGTGTTCGCCACTTTGATAATTTGATATGTGGGTGGACCGGTGCTTAAGTGCTATTCTTACTTGAACAAACCTCCTACTTATGATTAACCCCCTCGCAAGCATCTGCAACTACGAGAAAAGTATTAAGAATAAATTCAAACCATAGCATTAAACATCTGGATCCAATCGAGCCCTTACGGAATAGCGCATAAACTAGGGTTTAAGCTTCTGTCACTCTCGCAGCCCATCATCTAGTAACTACTCCACAGTGCATTCTCTTAGGCCCAAATATGGTGAAGTGTCATGTAGTCGACGTTCACATGACACCACTAGGGGAATCACAACATACATACTATAAAAATATCAAACACATATCAAGTTCACATGATTAGTTGCAACATGATTTCTCTCGTGACCTCAAGAACAAAAGTAACTACTCACAAATGATAATCATGCTCAAGATCAGAGGGGCATTAAATCGCATAATGGATCTGAACATATAATTTTCCACCAGATAAACCTAATAGTAATCAACTACAAGATGTAATCAACACTACTAGCACCCACAAGCACCAATCTATAGTTCCGGTACAAAGATTGAACACAAGAGATGAACTAGGGTTTGAGATGAGATGGTGCTGTTGAAGATGTTGATGGAGACTGCCCTCCCCAAGATGGGAGAGTTGTTGGTGATGATGATGACGATGATATCTCCCTCTGGGAGGGAAGTTCCCCTAGCGGAATCGCTCCACCGAAGGGCAAAAGTGCTCCTTCCCAAGTTCCACCTTGATACAGCGGCGCTCTGTCCCGAAAGTCCTCTTCTTATTTTTTTCTAGGTCAAAATGACTTATATACCAGAAGATGGGCACCAGAGGTGGGCCGAGGGGAGCACAACCCACGAGGGCACGCCTGGGCTCCCTGACGTGCTCAGGTGGGTTGTGCCCACCTGGTGGGCCCCCTCTGGTACTTATTGGCTCCAATATTCCTCATATATTCCATAAAAATCTATGTAAAGTTTTAGCTTGTTTGGAGTTGTGCAGAATAGGTAGCCTAACGTAGCGTTTCCAAGTTCAGATTTCTAGCTGCCGGAATTCTCCCTCTTTGTGTGTACCTTAAATATTTTGAGAGAAAAGGTATTATAATTACTCCAAAAAGCATTATTATGCATAAAAACATCATAAATAACAGTAGGAAAACATGATGCAAAGTGGACGTATCAATGATCTCCCAGGTTTCAAGCCCATAAATCCACTCCAAAAAGAAAATCAGAGCAAAAACCAACTAAATCAAAAAGAAAAAGAAAGGGCCAAAACTAGGGTGTTACACTTGGTTTATGCTATTTTACCTTAGAGAGGGTAGTAGATCCTAGCTAATACTCATGATCATGTGCTAAGAACAATTAAGTAGGGTTCATTAGATGACTATGACGATGATGAGTATGACTTGTTATTATGATAACGATGATGAGTTATTAGATGAGTATGATGACGATGAGAATGACTTGTTATTATGATAACGATGATGAGTTATTTGATGACTATGATGATGATGAGTATGACTTTTTATTATGATAACGAGTAGAAGTTGTTAGATGCCTATGATGATGATGAGTATGACTTGTTACTATGATAACGAGTCGAAGTTGTTAGATGAGACTATGATGATGATGAGTATGACTCTTTATTATGATAATGATGCTGATTTATTATTAATGATGATGATGCTTAGTTGTTATATCATTATGAGCATGATCAGTTACTATATATATTAGTGGGTGAAATAAACATGGATTAGATTCAAGTGGAGGCAACGCATGGTGCAGATCGAAAGTACTACTAATCCAAACTTGATCATACTAATCCAAACTAAAGTGATCAAGCTTGGATTAGTAGTACTTGGGATATATAGGCACCATGTTGCCCCACTTGAATCTAATCCATGTCTCTTTCACCCACTGAAATAATAACTCATCATGAGCATAAAATCATATGATGAGAGTACTATAAGCCAGTACAAATATAGTGGCAATATGCAGTAGAAAATAATGGCAAACTTTACCAGTAGCGCTGGTAGCCCAAAAGGCGCTACCTCTAGGGAGGTGTAGTAGTAGCGTTGTGCTGGGAAACACGCTACTGCTAGGACGGAGTAGTAGTAGCGCCGGGCTGGAAAATGCACTACTGTTATGCATTATAGGAGTAGCGTGCCCCATACCGCGCTACTGCTGAACATTAGCTGTAGCACCGTATCAGTAGCGCCCCCCTCCCCTTGCCACTACTACGCCTCTAACACGCGCTACTTCTAGGATTTTCCACAATAGTACCATGTGATAGTCCAATCTATTCGCAAAGAAGTTCAGAATAATATTGTTTTGCTTGCTTGTTGATGAGTCTAGAGATGCCTCTTGCAAAGAACAAATGGCAGTGGCCTTGCGGTATGTTGATAGTTCCAGAGATTCTAAAGAAAGCTTTGTTGTCTTGTTCATGTGAAATAAGCAACTTCTTCATACCTCAAGAGTTCATTGATTATCTTTTTGCAAAATATAAGCTGCACTACAATCAAGTTAGGGGACAAGGATACGATGGTGCCAGCAACATGCGAGGTGATTTTAATGGTGTCAAATCATTAATCATGAGAGAAAGTAGCACAACTTATTATGTTCATTGGTTTCCTCACCAACTCTAGTTAGTTGTTGTGACTATTGTAAGAAAGCATAAAGGAGTTAGTAATTTCTTTAGTATGATTTCTACCTTGTTAAATGTTGTGGGTGGTTCTTCCAAGAGAAGAGACATGATTAGAGATATAAATCTTGAAGAAATGAGCAAGGCTTTAGGGTGTGGGAAACTTACAACAGGAACATGTCAGAATCAAGAGAAGTGCCTTCAAAGGCCCGCAGACACTCGTTGGGGTTCACATGCTAAAACACACACGAGTTTGGTTGCCATGTTTAGGTTAGTTATTAAAGTTCTTGAATTTGTTGAAAAAGACACTGATGGAACAAATAAAGACCAAGCAATTGGTCTTCTAGTGTACTATCAATCTTTTGACTTTGTCTTCTATTTGCATATCATGTTGACAATCCTCAGTACTACCAACACATTGTCATTAGCATTGCAGTGGAAGGATGAAGACATAGTAAATGCCATGAAATGTGTCAAGTCAACTAGAATAGTTTTGACTGAACTTGGAGAAGATGGAGGGGAACCTATGCTAGGTGATGTTCATGTGTTTTGTGAGAAACATCATATTGTAGAGTTAGACATGGAAGAAGCATATTTTAATTCCAAAAAGAGAAGGCAGGTAACTGGAATTACCATCAAACATCACTATCAGGTTGATTGCTTCAGTGATGTTTTTGATTGGCTAGTTCAAGAGCTTGACAGCAAGTTTAGTGAGGGATCCTCTAATTTTCTTGTTTTGTCGACCGCTTTGAGTCCAAGAGACTCATTTTGTGATTTCAATTTGGATAATCTCATGATTTGGCTAAACTATACCCTTGGGATTTTGATTCTGGGGATTTGAGGGATCTTGATAAGGATCTACATCTGTATATTGCTAATGTACGCATAGATGATAGCTTTTCCAACATAGCAACAGTCACCGAGCTTTAAAAAAATGGTGCATACAAGGAGACATATTATGTATCCTTTGTTTTATCAGTTGTTGAAACTAGTAATTGTGTTGCCTATTGCTACTGCTACAGTTGAGAGTGTTGGGGAACGTAGTAATTTCAAAAAATTTCCTACGCACACGCAAGATCATGGTGATGCATAGCAACGAGGGGGAGAGTCTGATCTACGTACCCTTGTAGATCGCAACGGAAGCATTGACACAACGTAGAGGAAGTAGTCGTACGTCTTCTTCCCGATCCGACCGATCCAAGCACCGTTACTCTGGCACCTCCGAGTTCTTAGCACACGTACAGCTCGATGACGATCCCCGGGCTCCGATCCAGCAAAGCTTCGGGGAGGAGTTCCGCCAGCACGACGGCGTGGTGACGATCTTGATGTTCTACTGTCGTAGGGCTTCGCCTAAGCACCGCTACAATACGACCGAGGTGGAATATGGTGGCAGGGGGCACCGCACACGGCTAAGGAACGATCACGTGGATCAACTTGTGTGTCTATGGGGTGCCCCCTGCCCCTGTATATAAAGGATGGAGGAGGAGGAGGCCGGCCAAGGCTAGGCGCGCCAGGTGTGGAGTCCTACTAGGACTCCAAGTCCTAGTAGGAGTCCACCAAGAGGGGAGGAAGGGAGAAGGAAGTGGAGGAGTAGGAAAGGTGGCCGGCCCCCTTTTCCCTAGTCCAATTCGGACTAGAGGGGAGGGGGGGCGCAGCAGCCTTTTTCCTCTTCCCACTAAAGCCCATCAAGGCCCATTACTTCTCCCGTAACTACCCGGTACTCCGAAAAATACCCGAATCACTCGGAACCTTTCTGATGTCTGAATATAGTCGTCCAATATATCGATCTTTGCGTCTCGACCATTTCGAGACTCCTCGTCATGTCCCCGATCTCATCCGGGACTCCGAACTCCTTCGGTACATCAAAACTCATAAACTCATAATATAACTGTCATCGAAACCTTAAGCGTGCGGACCCTACGGTTCGAGAACAATGTAGACATGACCGAGACACGTCTCCGGTCAATAACCAATAGCGGGACCTGGATGCCCATATTGGCTCCTACATATTCTACGAAGATCTTTATCGGTCAGACCGCATAACAACATACGTTGTTCCCTTTGTCATCGGTATGTTACTTGCCCGAGATTCGATCGTCGGTATCCAATACCTAGTTCAATCTCGTTACCGGCAAGTCTCTGTACTCGTTCCGTAATACAACATCCCGCAACTAACTCATTAGTTGCAATGCTTGCAAGGCTTTAAGTGATGTGCATTACCGAGAGGGCCCAGAGATACCTCTCCGACAATCGGAGTGACAAATCCTAATCTCGAAATACGCCAACCCAACATCTACCTTTGGAGACACCTGTAGTACTCCTTTATAATCACCTAGTTACGTTGTGACGTTTGGTAGTACCCAAAGTGTTCCTCCGGTAAATGGGAGTTGCATAATCTCATAGTCATAGGAACATGTATAAGTCATGAAGAAAGCAATAGCAACATACTAAACGATCGGGTGCTAAGCTAATGGAATGGGTCATGTCAATCAGATCATTCAACTAATGATGTGACCTCGTTAATCAAATAACAACTCTTTTGTTCATGGTTAGGAAACATAACCATCTTTGATTAACGAGCTAGTCAAGTAGAGGCATACTAGTGACACTCTGTTTGTCTATGTATTCACACATGTATTATGTTTCCGGTTAATACAATTCTAGCATGAATAATAAACATTTATCATGATATAAGGAAATAAATAATAACTTTATTATTGCCTCTAGGGCATATTTCCTTCAGAGAGGTGCTTTTCAGCAATGAAATTGGTCAAAACTAACTTGCGTAGTCGCCTGAGTGATGACAACTTGAGTGATGATGTTATTTGTTATGTGGAGAAAGATGAGATGAAAAAGGTCGCCGATGATCAAGTGGTTGAGAATTTCATGGCTCCGAGAAAAAGAATGTACTGAAGGTAATTTGTAAAAAAATAGCAAATTTAAGTACTTGATTTGTGCATTTTATTATGTTCCACACTTCTACTTGAAAATTTAATATTGAACCTTGGTGTGTGATGAGGTGTTTTGGAATCTTGGTGCGTGATGAGGTGTTTTAGAATCCGAGAATGCAATACATCGTTTTGAAGTAATTTTGTCATTTGTTTTAGTGCTATATTAAGCCATTTAACTCTTACATTTTGTTTTTATAAACTGACTTGTGTTATGTTTTGTTATTCGTGTTACAAGATATGGAACATTTCATTATTCATTGCATCCTCGCTTGGAAAATTTATGCCATGGTTAAGTGGTGCTTCAGGGTAAGATTTGTTGGGGAACGTAGTAATTTCAAAAAATTTCCTACGCACACGCAAGATCATGGTGATGCATAGCAACGAGAGGGGAGAGTGTTGTCTACGTACCAACGCAGACCGACTGCGGAAGCGATCACACAACGTAGAGGAAGTAGTCGTACGTCTTCCCGATCCGACCAATCCAAGCACCGTTCCCGATCCGACCGATCCAAGCACCGTTACTCCGGCACCTCCAAGTTCTTAGCACACGTTCAGCTCGATGACGATCCTCTGGCTCCGATCCAGCAAAGCGTCGAGGAAGAGTTCCGTCAGCACAACGGCGTGGTGACGATCTTGATGTACTACCGACGCAGGGCTTCGCCTAAGCACTACAACGGTATGATCGAGGTGGAATTTGGTGGTAGGGGGCACCGCACACGGCTAAGGAACGATCTCAAGGATCAACTTGTGTGTCTAGAGGTGCCCCCTGCCCCCGTATATAAAGGTTTCAAGGGGAGGGGCTGGCCGGCCAAGGTGGGAGGCGCAGGAGGAGTCCTACTCCTACCGGGAGTAGGACTCCCCCCTCCAATCCTAGTCCAACTAGGTTTCCTCAAGTGGGAAAGAGAGAGGGGGTGGCCGGCCACCTTCCCTAGTCCTAATAGGACTAGGGGAAGGGGGGAGGCATGCAGCCCATGGGGCAGCCCTTTCACCTTTCCACTAAGGCCCATGTTGGCCCATTTGGCTCCCGGGGGGTTCCGGTAACCCTCCCGGTAATCCGATAAAATCCCGATTTCACCCGGAACACTTCCGATGTCCAAACATAGGCTTCCAATATATCAATCTTTATGTCTCGACCATTTCGAGACTCCTCGTCATGTCCGTGATCACATCCGGGACTCCGAACAACCTTCGGTACATCAAAATGCATAAACTCATAATAACTGTCATCGTAACATTAAGCGTGCGGACCCTACGGTTTGAGAACAATGTAGACATGACCGAGACACGTCTCCGGTCAATAACCAATAGCGGGACCTGGATGCCATATTGGCTCCTACATATTCTACGAAGATCTTTATCGGTCAGACCGCATAACAACATACGTTGTTCCCTTTGTCATCGGTATGTTACTTGCCCGAGATTCGATCGTCGGTATCCAATACCTAGTTCAATCTCGTTACTGGCAAGTCTCTTTACTCGTTCCGTAATACATCATCTCACAACTAACATCTTAGTTATAATGCTTGCAAGTCTTATGTGATGTGTATTACCGAGAGGGCCCAGAGATACCTCTCCGACACTCGGAGTGACAAACCCTAATCTTGAAATACGCCAACCCAACATCTACCATTGGAGACACCTGTAGTACTCCTTTATAATCACCCAGTTATGTTGTGACGTTTGGTAGTACCCAAAGTGTTCCTCCGGTAAACGGGAGTTGCATAATCTCATAGTTATAGGAACATGTATAAGTCATGAAGAAAGCAATAGCAACATACTAAACGATCGGGTGCTAAGCTAATGGAATGGGTCATGTCAATCAGATCATTCAACTAATGATGTGACCTCGTTAATCAAATAACAACTCTTTGTTCATGGTTAGGAAACATAACCATCTTTGATTAACAAGCTAGTCAAGTAGAGGCATACTAGTTGACACTCTGTTTGTCTATGTATTCACACATGTATTATGTTTCCGGTTAATACAATTCTAGCATGAATAATAAACATTTATCATGATATAAGGAAATAAATAATAACTTTATTATTGCCTCTAGGGCATATTTCCTTCAGTCTCCCACTTGCACTAGAGTCAATAATCTAGATTACACAGTAATGATTCTAACACCCATGGAGCCTTGGTGCTGATCATGTTTTGCTCGTGGAAGAGGCTTAGTCAATGGGTCTGCAACATTCAGATCCGTATGTATCTTGCAAATCTCTATGTCTCCCACCTGGACTAGATCCCGGATGGAGTTGAAGCGTCTCTTGATGTGTTTGGTTCTTTTGTGAAATCTAGATTCCTTTGCCAAGGCAATTGCACCAGCATTGTCACAAAAGATTTTCATTGGACCCGATGCACTAGGTATGACACCTAGATCGGATATGAACTCCTTCATCCAGACTCCTTCGTTCGCTGCTTCCGAAGCAGCTATGTACTCCGCTTCACATGTAGATCCCGCTACGACGCTTTTTTTAGAACTGCACCAACTGACAGCTCCACCGTTTAAAGTAAACACGTATCCGGTTTGCGATTTAGAATCGTCCGGATCAGTGTCAAAGCTTGCATCAACGTAACCTCTTACGGTGAGCTCTTTGTCACCTCCATATACGAGAAACATATCCTTAGTCCTTTTCAGGTATTTCAGGATGTTCTTGACCGCTGTCCAGTGATCCACTCCTGGATTACTTTGGTACCTCCCTGCTAAACTTATAGCAAGGCACACATCAGGTCTGGTACACAGCATTGCATACATGATAGAGCCTATGGCTGAAGCATAGGGAACATCTTTCATTTTCTCTCTATCTTCTGCAGTGGTCGGGCATTGAGTCTGACTCAACTTCACACCTTGTAACACAGGCAAGAACCCTTTCTTTGCTTGATCCATTTTGAACTTCTTCAAAATCTTGTCAAGGTATGTGCTTTGTGAAAGTCCAATTAAGAATCTTGATCTATTTCTTTAGATCTTTATGCCTAATATGTAAGCAGCTTCCCCGAGGTCTTTCATCGAAAAACTTTTATTCAAGTATCCCTTTATGCTATCCAGAAATTCTATATCATTTCCAATCAGCAATATGTCATCCACATATAATATCAGAAATGCTACAGAGCTCCCACTCACTTTCTTGTAAATACAGGCTTCTCCAAAAGTCTGTATAAAGCCAAATGCTTTGATCACACTATCAAAGCATTTATTCCAACTCCGAGATGCTTGCACCAGTCCATAAATGGATCGCTGGAGTTTGCATACTTTGTTAGCTCCCTTTGGATCGACAAAACCTTCTGGTTGCATCATATACAACTCTTCTTCCAGAAATCCATTCAGGAATGCAGTTTTGACATCCATCTGCCATATTTCATAATCATAAAATGCGGCAATTGCTAACATGATTCTGACGGACTTAAGCATCGCTACGGGTGAGAAGGTCTCATCGTAGTCAACCCCTTGAACTTGTCGAAAACCTTTTGCGACAAGTTGAGCTTTATAGACAGTAATATTACCGTCAGCGTCAGTCTTTTTCTTGAAGATCCATTTATTCTCAATTGCTTGCCGATCATCGGGAAAGTCAACCAAAGTCCATACTTTGTTCTCATACATGGATCCCATCTCAGATTTCATGGCCTCAAGCCACTTTGCGGAATCTGGGCTCACCATCGTTTCTTCATAGTTCGTAGGTTCATCATGATCTAGTAGCATGACTTCCAGAATTGGATTACCGTACCACTCTGGTGCGGATCTCACTCTGGTTGATCTACGTGGTTCAGTAGTATCTTGTCCTGAAGTTTCATGATCATCATCATTAGCTTCCTCACTAATTGGTATAGGTGTCGCAGAAACAGTTTTCTGTGATGTACTATTTTCCAATAAGGGAGCAGGTACAGTTACCTCGTCAAGTTCTACTTTCCTCCCACTCACTTCTTTCGAGAGAAACTCCTTCTCTAGAAATGATCCATTCTTAGCAACGAATGTCTTGCCTTCGGATCTGTGATAGAAGGTATACCCAACAGTCTCCTTTGGGTATCCTATGAAGACACATTTCTCCGCTTTGGGTTCGAGCTTATCAGGTTGAAGCTTTTTCACATAAGCATCGCAGCCCCAAACTTTAAGAAACCACAACTTTGGTTTCTTGCCAAACCATAGTTCATAAGGCGTCGTCTCAACGGATTTTGATGGTGCCCTATTTAACGTGAATGCGGCCGTCTCTAAAGCATAACCCCAAAACGATAGCGGTAAATCAGTAAGAGACATCATAGATCGCACCATATCTAGTAAAGTACGATTACGACGTTCGGACACACCATTACGCTGTGGTGTTCCGGGTGGCGTGAGTTGCGAAACTATTCCACAATTTTTCAAATGTACACCAAACTCGTAACTCAAATATTCTCCTCCACGATCAGATCGTAGAAACTTTATTTTCTTGTTACGATGATTTTCAACTTCACTCTGAAATTCCTTGAACTTTTCAAATGTTTCAGACTTATGTTTCATTAAGTAGATATACCCATATCTGCTTAAATCATCTGTGAAGGTGAGAAAATAACGATATCCGCCACGAGCTTCAATATTCATCGGACCACATACATCGGTATGTATGATTTCCAATAAATCTGTTGCTCTCTCCATAGTACCGGAGAACGGTGTTTTAGTCATCTTGCCTATGAGGCACGGTTCGCAAGTACCAAGTGATTCATAATCAAGTGGTTCCAAAAGCCCATCAGTATGGAGTTTCTTCATGCGCTTTACACCGATATGACCTAAACGGCAGTGCCACAAATAAGTTGCACTATCATTATCAACTTTGCATCTTTTGGCTTCTACATTATAAATATGTGTATCACTACTATCGAGATTCAACAAGAATAGACCACTCTTCAAAGGTGCATGACCATAAAAGATATTACTCATATAAATAGAGCAACCATTATTCTCTGATTTAAATGAATAACCGTCTCGCATTAAACAAGATCCAGATATAATGTTCATGCTCAACGCTGGCACCAAATAACAATTATTTAGGTCTAATATTAATCCCGAAGGTAGATGTAGAGGTAGCGTGCCGACCGCGATCACATCGACTTTGGAACCGTTTCCCACGTGCATCGTCCCCTCTTCCTTTGCTAGCGTCCGCTTATTCCGTAGTCTCTGTTTCGAGTTGCAAATATTAGCAACAGAACCAGTATCAAATACCCAGGTGTTACTGCGAGCTCTAGTAAGGTACACATCAATAACATGTATATCACATATACCTTTGTTCACCTTGCCATCCTTCTTATCCGCCAAATACTTGGGGCAGTTCCGCTTCCAGTGACTAGTCTGCTTGTAGTAGAAGCACTCAGTTTCAGGCTTAGGTCCAGACTTGGGTTTCTTCTCCTGAGCAGCAACTTGCTTGCTGTTCTTCTTGAAGTTCCCCTTCTTCTTCCCTTTGCCCTTTTTCTTGAAACTAGTGGTCTTGTTGACCATCAACACTTGATGCTCCTTCTTGATTTCTACCTCCGCAGCTTTCAGCATTGCGAAGAGCTCGGGAATAGTCTTGTTCATCCCTTGCATATTATAGTTAATGACGAAGCTCTTGTAGCTTGGTGGCAGTGATTGGAGAATTCTGTCAATGACGCAATCATCTGGAAGATTAACTCCCATCTTAATCAAGTGACTATTATACCCAGACATTTTGAGTATATGCTCACTGACAGAACTGTTCTCCTCCATCTTGCAGCTATAGAACTTATTGGAGACTTCATATCTCTCAATTCGGGCATTTGCTTGAAATATCAACTTCAACTCCTGGAACATCTCATATGCTCCATGACGTTCAAAACGTCGTTGAAGTCCCGATTCTAAGCCGTAAAGCATGGCACACTGAACTATCGAGTAGTCATCAGCTTTGCTCTGCCAGACGTTCATAACATTTGGCGTTGCTCCAGCAGCAGGCCCGGCACCCAGCGGTGCTTCCAGGACACAATTCTTCTGTGCAGCAATGAGGATAATCCTCAGGTTACGGACCCAGTCCGTGTAATTGCTACCATCATCTTACAACTTTGCTTTCTCAAGGAACGCATTAAAATTCAACGGAACAACAGCACGAGCCATCTATCTACAATCAACATAAACAAGCAAGATACTATCAGGTACTAAGTTCATGATAAGTTTAAGTTCAGTTAATCAAATTACTTAGGAACTCCCACTTAGATAGACATCCCTCTAATCCTCTAAGTGATCACGTGATCCAAATCAACTAAACCATAACCGATCATCACGTGAGATGGAGTAGTTTTCAATGGTGAACATCGTCATGTTGATCATATCTACTATATGATTCACGCTCGACCTTTCGGTCTCTGTGTTCCGAGGCCATATGTGCATATGCTAGGGTCGTCAAGTTTAACCTGAGTATTCTGCGTGTGCAAAACTGGCTTGCACCCGTTGTAGATGGACGTAGAGCTTATCACACCCGATCATCACGTGGTGTCTGGGCACGACGAACTTTGGCAACGGTGCATACTCAGGGAGAACACTTCTTGATAATTTAGTGAGAGATCATCTTATAATGCTACCGTCAATCAAAGCAAGATAAGATGCATAAAAGATAAACATCACATGCAATCAATATAAGTGATATGATATGGCCATCATCATCTTGTGCTTGTGATCTCCATCTCCGAAGCACCGTCATGATCATCATCGTCATCGGCGCGACACCTTGATCTCCATCGTAGCATCGTTGTCGTCTTGCCAATCTTATGCTTCCACGACTATCACTACCGCTTAGTAATAAAGTAAAACATTACATCACGATTGCATTGCATACAATAAAGCGACAACCATATGGCTCCTGCCAGTTGCCGATAACTTGGTTACAAAACATGATCATGTCATACAATAAAATCAGCATCATGCCTTGACCATATCACATCACAACATGCCCTGCAAAAACAAGTTAGACGTCCTCTACTTTGTTGTTGCAAGTTTTACATGGCTGCTACGGGCTTAAGTAAGAACTCATCTCACCTACGCATCAAAACCACAACGATAGTTTGTCAAATAGACTCCGTTTTAACCTTCTCAAGGACCGGGCGTAGCCACACTTGGTTCAACTAAAGTTGGAGAGACAGTCGCCCGCAAGCCATCTATGTGCAAAGCACGTCGAGGGAACCGGTCTCGCGTAAGCGTACGCGTAATGTTGGTCCGGGTCGTCTCGTCCAACAATACCGCCGAACCAAAGTATGACATGCTGGTAAGCAGTATGACTTGTATCGCCCACAACTCACTTGTGTTCTACTCGTGCAAATAACATCAAACCATAAAACCTAGGCTCTGATACCACTGTTGGGGAACGTAGTAATTTCAAAAAATTTCCTACGCACACGCAAGATCATGGTGATGCATAGCAACGAGAGGGGAGAGTGTTGTCTACGTACCAACGCAGACCGACAGCGGAAGCGATCACACAACGTAGAGGAAGTAGTCGTACGTCTTCCCGATCCGACCGATCCAAGCACCGTTACTCCGGCACCTCCGAGTTCTTAGCACACGTTCAGCTCGATGACGATCCTCTGGCTCCGATCCAGCAAAGCGTCGAGGAAGAGTTCCGTCAGCACAACGGCGTGGTGACGATCTTGATGTACTACCGACGCAGGGCTTCGCCTAAGCACTACAACGGTATGATCGAGGTGGAATTTGGTGGTAGGGGGCACCGCACACGGCTAAGGAACGATCTCAAGGATCAACTTGTGTGTCTAGAGGTGCCCCCTGCCCCCGTATATAAAGGTTTCAAGGGGAGGGGCTGGGCGGCCAAGGTGGGAGGCGCAGGAGGAGTCCTACTCCTACCGGGAGTAGGACTCCCCCCTCCAATCCTAGTCCAACTAGGTTTCCTCAAGTGGGAAAGAGAGAGGGGGTGGCCGGCCACCTTCCCTAGTCCTATTAGGACTAGGGGAAGGGGGGAGGCGCGCAGCCTATGGGGCAGCCCTTTCACCTTTCCACTAAGGCCCATGTTGGCCCATTTGGCTCCCGGGGGGTTCCGGTAACCCTCCCGGTAATCCGGTAAAATCCCGATTTCACCCGGAACACTTCCGATGTCCAAACATAGGCTTCCAATATATCAATCTTTATGTCTCGACCATTTCGAGACTCCTCGTCATGTCCGTGATCACATCCGGGACTCCGAACAACCTTCGGTACATCAAAATGCATAAACTCATAATAACTGTCATCGTAACATTAAGCGTGCGGACCCTACAGTTCGAGAACAATGTAGACATGACCGAGACACGTCTCCGGTCAATAACCAATAGCGGGACCTGGATGCCCATATTGGCTCCTACATATTCTACGAAGATCTTTATCGGTCAGACCGCATAATAACATACGTTGTTCCCTTTGTCATCGGTATGTTACTTGCCCGAGATTCGATCGTTGGTATCCAATACCTAGTTCAATCTCATTACTGACAAGTCTCTTTACTCGTTCCGTAATACATCATCTCACAACTAACATCTTAGTTATAATGCTTGCAAGGCTTATGTGATGTGTATTATCGAGAGGGCCCAGAGATACCTCTCCGACACTCAGAGTGACAAACCCTAATCTTGAAATACGCCAACCCAACATCTACCATTGGAGACACCTGTAGTACTCCTTTATAATCACCCAGTTACGTTGTGACGTTTGGTAGTACCCAAAGTGTTCCTCCGGTAAACGGGAGTTGCATAATCTCATAGTTATAGGAACATGTATAAGTCATGAAGAAAGCAATAGCAACATACTAAACGATCGGGTGCTAAGCTAATGGAATGGGTCATGTCAATCAGATCATTCAACTAATGATGTGACCTCGTTAATAAAATAACAACTCTTTGTTCATGGTTAGGAAACATAACCATCTTTGATTAACGAGCTAGTCAAGTAGAGGCATACTAGTTGACACTCTGTTTGTCTATGTATTCACACATGTATTATGTTTCCGGTTAATACAATTCTAGCATGAATAATAAACATTTATCGTGATATAAGGAAATAAATAATAACTTTATTATTGCCTCTAGGGCATATTTCCTTCAAGATTAGCTCCAGATGCGCTGCCCGTGCATACATACATAGAGAGCTCGATCCAGGTGTTGGCTTCTTCACTACACACCTTCGTGTCTTGTCTTTACATCGACCTCATATTGCTTGCAGCACAATATGCTCCTAGAAGTGCAGTTCCTAGTTCACGCGCTGAAGGCAGTGTGGGAACGCGGAGATACCGTACCCATTGGGTATCGGCTTCCACATGAGCTGGGAGGTCCACGATGGCATGCAGAAGACATTCAGGAGTGCCTTTGAGGTGCTCAACATCTCCTTGAAGAAAGGGATTGCTCAGGTGCTCAATGGAGCATCAAGTATTTTGGCCAATACACATTGCTCAACGAAGGAGTTTCTTCTCCCTATTACCTCTTTGATGTACATAACAGGTTCATGGTCATCAGCTGCAACCATGACTTATAAACATAACGTACACCATTAAGTTTTAGATATGTACTATTTTATTAATAATTGGTCCACCTTACAATCTTACAAAGTGTTTTGGGTCTGGTGTTATAGCCGACTCTTATTCTACAACCCGCTTTCCTTCTCTCGCCTCTTATTTCTCCTCTAACTAAGTACAACTATAATATTTTAGTCCATATAGCTTGCTTATGTCACCCAATTGTACTTGCTCTTAGGAAACAAAAAAAACCCCAAGGTCTTGGCAGTTTTGCCCCACAAATAAGGGAAGTCTTAGCTGATTTGCGAACCTTACAAACACGATAGATATTGGGCCTTCATGAATGCTATGCACGTTCAAAGATGTCCTAGTCGTCTTTCTTAAAGTAAATATGTCCTAGTTTGTAAGTAAAGGAACATTCAATTCCCCTCAAAAAGGTTATCTTTGTACTTTTCTAGACTGGCGAAATGCCGTACTTCAGCTTCCTTCCTTTGTTCTTCCTTCTTTCCTCTTCCCAATCCTTCCCCAAATCCTTGATTTCCTCCGCCCCAACTTGCTTTCTCTCTCCTAATCCATTAGCTCTGTGGCAGGTCTCAGCTAGATGTGTTCTCTCTGGAACTACCTTATCTGATGGTGACCCCGTGCTCCTCTCTCACTTCCCTAGTGGATCTCAATTCCCTTCTCTCCTGTCCCCCTTCTCCTTGTCAGATCCTTCCTTCTCTCTCTTCCTTGCTCTTTCTCATAGCCCGTTCCACTGTTGTCAGTGACCTCTTGGCCAGATCGATCCACCAAGCAAACCTCTGTCCAAGCTTTTGATGTGTTTCAATTTGACCTTCTCTAATTTGGTGGTGCTTTATCTTTGCAGGTAGCAGACCTAATCTGGGAAGGATCGTAAAAACTCAAGACTATCTTGATGGAGAACGCAACTCAGTGGAGATGCACTAAAAATGGAGCTCTCATCTTCACTTCTCCGAGGGGAAATAGTAATATTCCCTTTGATCCTGGTGTTGTAACTGTTATGCCTTCTGGTAAGCATAAAGGTCACACAGTTGTTGGTACTTGTTCTGGTCATGGTTCTACGGAGCTATGAATTTTATTAGCTGGAACTGCAGAGGGGTGGGTAGGAATTCATGCAGTAATAAAATGCAATACCTGGCCAATTTGATGTCTTGAAAGAAAGCTAAGATTATTTTCATCAGAAACTCTCTCATCCAAGCACTAGTAGAAAAAGGGCCATTTGCCCTGGTTCTAGAGGGCCTTTAGTCCAATCCCGGTTCTGGAACCGGGACTAAAGGGTCGGTACTAAAGGCCCCCCTTTAGTCGCGGTTCTTATACGAACTGGGACTAAAGGCCCTCCACGTGGCTGCTGTCTGGAACTCCACCTTTAGTCCCGGTTGGTAACACCAACCGGGACTAAAGGAAATTTTATGAATTTTTTTTGAATTTTTTTCGATTTTCACATTTCTAAATTATTTTACAATTTAATCTCTAGTCACCCCTCATCACTGCTCACTTTAACCTCTAATCTCTAATCACCCCTCATCATTCTAAATCATCTAACTTCCCGGCCGGTCACCCATCCTCTCACTACTGCAGCTTGAGCATGCTTTACTTCCGGGTTCTATTCCCCCTCGTTTCCAAGTCCGCACTTGTTGTTTTCCTGACAATAGTAAGATGTCAATCCTATTAACCCTCAGGAGTTTAGCTTGAGCATGAAGTCACACGTTTCACTGTTTGAGTTTGAAACTATTATTCTAAAAAACAATAATTATTTAGTAACACTAATATTTATTGAGTAAGTAGTTTGACCATAGTTTGACTAGATTTGACCAAAATTCAAAAAAATGAAATAATTATTTAGTAACACTAATATTCTTGAATAATTATGTAGTAACACTAATACTTCTTGAATAAGTAGTTTGGCCATAGTTTGACCAGATTTAACCAAAATTTAAAAAAACTAAAATTTGAGTATATCTTTTTTCCTTTTAGAATTTGAGGATTCTAAAAATTTGCAAACAGGCCGTAGGCCGTCAAAATCAGATGCGGATTTTCGTGCTGAACATTTTGATATACTATACGTTTTTTCCGACATCGTATGCAAAAGTTATAGCCATTTTACTTTTTCATAACACTATTTCGCAAAACATGTCCAAATTTAAGTTTTTTAATTTTCCTAACTAGTAGATGTAGTAATATAACTACATCTCGAAGGATTTTATTTTTTGAAGTTTTTATCATTTTCTTTTGGCTTTTTCAAAAATGAAATGGCGATACACTGGGGGGTAGAGTTTGAGATGGGCCCTTTAGTCCCGGTTTGAGACACGAACCGGGACTAAAGGGCATCGCACCCTTTAGTCTCGGTTCATTTCTCAAAGCGGGACTAAAGGTCTAATCTTTAGTCCCGGTTTGAGACACGAACCGGGACTAAAGGGTGCGATGCCCTTTTGTCCCGGTTCATATCTCAAACCGGGACTAAATGGCCCATTTGAACCGGGACTAATGCCTTTAGCCGCTCAAACCGGGACTAATGCTCACATTAGTCCCGGTTCGTAATGCTACCAGGACTAATGTGTATATTGCGCTGTGACCGAAGCCCTATTTTCTACTAGTGAAGATCAATTCTAATGATCATGTCAATCATTTTTCTATCTATGATAGTTTTGTTGTTCTTGTGGAAGGCCAAGTTGGAGGCCTTTGGGTCATGTGGGCAGATGACATCAAGCTAGAAATCACCTTTTCTAGTCAACATTTAGTGTTAGGGCCAGTATTCAATATCAATACCAAATTTTGTTTCTCTTTGTGTGTCTATGGCGATCCGCATCATCATAAGACTAAGGAGATATGGAAGTTGATTGAAGATTTTGTGGCTTCTTCTCCAGGAAAACTTGTCTACTGCATTGGTAATTCCAGTGATATTCTTAATCCCTTAGAGAAGGATAGTCCAGTTGTTTTGAACCAGCATCGTATGGCCACTTTTCTTAATCATGTAAAATGATCTGGTCTAATAGATATGGGCCATAATGGTCTTGCCTTTACTTGGAGTAATAAGAATTTTACTTCCATTCCTACTTATGAAAGGCTTGATTGATGTTTTGCCAATCCTGAATGGTTCAAATGATTTCCTAATACTTCAGTGTACAACATACCTATTATGTATAGTGATCATGCTCCTATTGTTACTATTTCCATGCCCGGTACAGTTAAAACTAAGAGAATGTTTAAATTTGAGAACTGGTGGCTTCTTGAAGAGGATTATCATGACACAACCTAATCTAATTGGAGACACACGAGTGTCTATCAACGTAGTATCTACATATCTTATCCTTATCTTCTCCTGAATACCACCAGGGAGGTATAGTGTCATGATATGCTTCGCGTCTACTTTAATTTGTATGTCAAACGACGTAGGACTACCCTTGTAACGAGTTTGCATTTGACTAGGGAACGAGCCAATACATTTTTCTAGCATAGTACATGCATAGACGCTCATATATACACAAACACTAGTAGAAAAAGGGTCAATCATGAAGCACATTAGTGCCGGTTTGAATTTGAGCCGGCACTAATGTGTACATTAGTGCCGGTTCCAATGGCTAGCCGGGCCGCTCTCATTAGTACCGGTTCGTGGCGAACCTTTAGCACCGGTTCGTGCCACGAACCGGTACTAAAGTGAGTGGTGGCAGGATGTTGTCAGTCCGGGGCCCCTCCAGCACCTTTAGTACCGGGTCGTATCACGAACCGGTACTAAAGGTCGTCCTACATAGACCCTTCGTCCACTCGAGCTCGCTCTGTTCTTCCCCTTTCCCCTCTCCTCTCTGTTCTTTTCCCTCTTCCTCTCAAGCTCATCACACATTTTCCCCAAAATTTGTCAAGATTTGAAGGCCCCCATCCATTCAAATGATCACAAAGGTTAACAGCTTTGTCCTTTCATCTCTCATTGCTAGATTAGCTCGTGCAATGCTTTATATAGTGATTGATTTTTGAGTTTAGTAATTTGGGAGGAATTATATATATGTGCTATTATTTGATTTATATGCAATATGAGGTCAAAAATAACACTTAGTTTGCATATGTAGGTGTGGTTTACTTAGTGCCTTCTAAATCTCCGTCGTAACCACCGTCGATCGCCCACAACATCCCGTCGCCGGCACCACCTTGTGGTGAGCCTCTTGTTCATGAATGTTTTATATAAAAAATTGTTGTTTGTGTGATTTGGATATATAGTTACTCGTATAATTATCTTACCCATACATTGTTTGTTATACATAGTGCCATGGTTTTCATATCCGTCCCCGTCGGCCCTCGTCCGGGTTATGATTCGGATGTGGTATATTCTCTTTTAAAACTATTCATTGCATTTCGTGTTTATGACAAATTATGCCCATCAAGTTGACATAGATATTTGTATGTAGGAGGTAGTTGAACCGGAAATTCCGACCGACCCTATTGTCGAGAGGTTAAATTTAGTTGAAAGAGAAAACGAGGATTTGAAGGAAAAATTGAAAAGAATTGAGGGGGAGAAGATGGAATTGGAGTTGCATGTTGCCGATGTCGTCGATGATCACAAGATTATGATGGAGAAAATGCGCTTGAAGATTAGAAAGATTAAAAAATATGCCATTCATAGTGAGGCTTGGTATCATTATGCTATTGGATCAATTGTTACCTTAGTTGCGATCTTGATCGCATTTGTTGTTGCATTTAAATTCTTTAGCTAGAGAGTTATTTGTTTGTTGCATTTAAGTGTTGTATGATCTTTATGTATGAACTTTATGTATTGTATTAATTTGATGTTTTCAGTGCTGTGTATTGAAGATGAGCCGGCAATGGATGTACGATGACCGATGCTCTCCCGAGTCCATTAATGGCGTGTGTACTTTTCTTCTTGCGGCTGAGGCAAACAAGCGAGCGGATGGTTTTATGCCTTGTCCATGTGCTGGCTGTAAGAATGGTCACAATTACTCTACATCAAGAACCATTCACGTCCACCTATTTGAGTCCGGTTTCATGCCCCACTATAATGTTTGGACCAAGCATGGAGAAAGAGGGGTTATGATGGAAGACAATGAAGAAGAAGAGGACGACGACAGCTATCCTAGCCATACGATGATACAACAATGAGTGAAGAAGCTGAGCCGGTAATGCGGGAAGAAGCTGAGCCAGTAATGCGGGAAGAAGCTGAAGAAGAGGCATCGGATGAGCCCGTTGATGATCTAGGTCGGGCCATTGCCGATGCAAAGAGAAACTGCGCAAGTGATTTGGAGAAGAAGAAGAAGTTGCAGCGCATGTTAGAGGATCACAAAAAATTGTTGTACCCGAATTGCGTAGGTGACAAGAAAAAGCTGGGCACCACACTGGAATTGCTGCAATGGAAGGCAAAGAATGGTGTATCTGACAAGGGATTTGGAAAGTTGCTGGTAATGATAAAGGATATGCTTCCAAAGGACAACGAATTGCCCCAGAGTACGTACGAAGCAAAGAAGGCTGTCTGCCCTCTAGGGTTAGAGGTGCAGAAGATACATGCATGCCCTAATGATTGCATCCTCTACCGCGGTGAGAACGAGGATTTGAACGCTTGCCCGGTATGCGGTGCATTGCGCTATAAGATCAGCCGCGATGACCCTGGTGATGTCGAGGGCGAGCGCCCCAGAAAGAAGATTCCTGCCAAGCTGATGTGGTATGCTCCTATAATACCACGGTTGAAACGTTTGTTCCAAAACAAAGAGCATGCCAAGGCGATGCGATGGCACAAAGAAGACCGTAAGAAAGACGGAAAGTTGAGAGTACCCGCTGACGCGTCGCAGTGGAGAAAAATCGAAAGAAAGTACGGGAAGGAGTTTGCAGATGACGCAAGGAACGTATGGTTTGGTCTAAGCGCAGATGGCATTAATCCTTTTGGGGAGCAGAGCAGCAACCATAGCACCTGGCCTGTGACTCTATGTTTGTATAACCTTCCTCCTTGGTTGTGCATGAAGCGGAAGTTCATTATGATGCCAATGCTCATCCAAGGCCCTAAGCAACCCAGCAATGACATTGATGTGTACCTAAGGCCATTAGTTGAAGAACTCTTACAACTGTGGAATGGAACAGGTGTACGTGCGTGGCATGAGCACATGGGGGAAGAATTTGACCTAAAGGCGTTGCTGTTCGTGACCATCAATGATTGGCCTGCTCTTAGTAACCTTTCAGGACAGACAAACAAGGGATACCGCGCATGCACGCACTGTTTGGACGATACCGACAGTATATATGTGGCTAATTGTAAGAAGAATGTGTACCTGGGACATCGTCGATTTCTTCCGAGAAGGCATCCCGTAAGAAAGAAAGGCAAGCATTTCAAAGGTGAGGCGGATCACCGGAAGAAGCCTCGCTACCGTACTGGTGTTGATGTACATGATATGGTCAAGGATTTGAAGGTGGTCTTTGAAAGGGTCCTGGTGGACAACCTGTTCCGAATGACGCTGACGGACGCGAACCCATGTGGAAGAAGAAATCTATATTTTGGGACCTGCCCTATTGGAAAGACCTAGAGGTCCGCTCCGCAATCGATGTGATGCACGTGACGAAGAATCTTTGTGTGACCCTGCTTGGCTTCTTGGGCGTGTATGGGAAGACAAAAGATACACCTGAGGCACAAGAGGACCAGCAAGGTATGCAAGGAAAAGACGACATACATCAGGGTCATGCAAGCTACGCTCTTACCAAAGAAGAGAAGGAAATCTTCTTTGAATGCCTGCTCAGTATTAAGGTACCGTCTAGCTTCTCGTCGAATATAAAGGGAATAATAAACATGGCAGAGAAAAAGTTCCAGAACCTAAAGTCTCATGACTGCCACATGATTATGACGCAACTGTTTCCGGTTGCATTGAGGGGGCTTCTACCGGAAAACATTCGATTAACCATTGTGAAGCTATGTCCATTTCTCAATGTAATCTCTCAGAAGGTAATCGATCCAGAAATCATACCAAGGTTAGAGAATGATTTGGTGTAATGTCTTGTCAGTTTCGAGTTGGTGTTCCCACCATCCTTCTTCAACATCATGACGCACGTCCTAGTTCACCTATGCGAAGAGATTAACATTTTGGGTCCTGTATTTCTACACAATATGTTCCCCTTTGAGAGGTTCATGGGAGTCTTAAAGAAATATGTTCATAACCGTGCTAGGCCAGAAGGAAGCATCTCCAAGGGCCATGAAAATGAGGAGGTCATTGAGTTTTGTATCACTAGTAGAAAACAGGGCTTTGGTCCAGGCCGGCTCAGCCCATTAGTCCCGGTTCAGTCCAGAACCGGGACCAATGTGGGCATTGGTCCCTGTTCGTGAGCCCAGGGGGCAAGCCGGGCCATGTGGGCCATTGGTCCCGGTTCATCTGGACCTTTTGGTCCCGGTTGGTGGGATGAACTGGGACCAATGGGCCTCGCTCCTGGCCCACCACCATTGGTCCCGGTTGGTGGCTTGAACCGGGACCAAAGGCTCCCCGTTAGTCCTGTCTCATGCCACCAACCGGGACCAATGAGGTGCCTATATATACCCCTCGCTCGCGAGCAGAGCACCCCAGTGCTCTGTTTTTCTCTAGTCGAGGGGGAGAAGGCTTGGTGGTGCTCTAGCTCACCTCCTATGCACACAAGGTGTTCGATGGAATGCCCAAGCCACACTACTTAAGCTTTCTCCTCTCCAAGCTCGACCTCCAAGATCCATTTTCCATAATATTTGTCTAGGTTTAGCGCCCCGTCACGCCCCATCCCCGTCTTCACCGCCGTCCATCACCCGCGCCAAGCTCATCGCCGGCACCACCGTGGTGAGCCTCTTGTTTTATCTTCTTTCTGAAAGGAAAAATATTCTTACTTGCATGTTTACATAGATACTTGTATTATTTTCTTACTTTTATTATTGCATCTTATATAGTGCGATGGTTTTGGTATCCGCCCCCGTCGGCTCTCGTCCTGTCTATGACTCGGATGTGGTATATATATTATCTTTACAAATATTGATTCATTTATTGTTTATGAAAATTATGCCGACCAACGTGACATAGATTTTATTTATGTAGGATGTATGTGAATCGGAAATGCCAACCGACCCTATTGTCGAGAGGTTAAATTTAGTTGAAGAAGAAAACAATTTGTTGAAGGAAAAAATAAAAAAAATTGAGGAGGAGAAGATGATATTGGAGTTGCATGTTGCGGATGACATCGATGATCACAAGATCAAGATGGATGCAATGCGCTTCAAGATTAGAAAGATTAGAAAATATGCCATTCATACCGAGGCTTGGTATCATTATGCCGTTGGATCAATTGTTACCTTGGTTGCGATTATGATCGCATTTGTTTTCGCATTGAAATGTTTTACATGGTTTCAATGCATGGTTTAATTAATTAGATGCTCTGGAGAGCTATATGTTGTTAGATGAGAACTATGTATGCACTTTGGTTTTAATGTGATGATGAACTTCTATTAATTTGGACACTTAATTATATATAATGCACGCAGATGAACCGGCAATGGATGTACGGTGACAGACACACCCATGCGTACATTAAGGGCGTGCATGAGTTTCTCGAAGCGGCTGAGGCAAACAAGCAGAATGGTTTTATGTGTTGTCCATGCACTGAATGTGGGAATACGAGGTCTTACAAGGGTTTCATGACACACTATAATGTTTGGACGAGGCACGGAGAAATAGTGGTTGTGATGGAAGATGGCGAAGAAGAAGAGTACGATGACAACTATGTGCCCCCTTAATACGGTGATGCTGCAATGGGCGGAGCTGGTGAAGATCAAGAGGAACCAGACGATGTGCCCAATTATGCTGCAACGGGTGAAGCTGCTGAAGATCAAGAGGAACCAGACGATGTGCCCAATGATTGTGATCTCCGCCGGGTCATTGTCGATGCAAGGACGCAATGCGAAAGTGAAAAGGAGAAGCTGAAGTTCGATCGCATGTTAGAGGATCACAAAAAAGGGTTGTACCCCAATTGCAAAGATGGCAACACAAAGCTCGGCACCGTACTAGAATTGCTGCAGTAGAAGGCAGAGAATGCAGTGGCTGACAAAGGATTTGAGAAGCTACTAAAAATATTGAAGAAGAAGCTTCCAAAGGATAACGAATTGCCCGACAATACATACGCAGCAAAGAAGGTCGTATGCCCTCTAGGATTGGAAGTGGAGAAGATACATGCATGCCCTAATGACTACATCCTCTACCGCGGTGCATACAAGGATCTGAACGCATGCCCGGTATGTGGTGCATTGCGGTATAAGATCAGACGAGATGACCCTGGTGATGTTGACGGCGAGCCCCTCAGGAAGAGGGTTCCTGCGAAGGTGATGTGGTATGCTCCTATAATACCACGGTTGAAACATCTGTTCAGAAACGAAGAGCATGCCAAGTTGATGCAATGATGCAGTGAGAACCGAAAGAAAGATGGGAAGTTGAGAGCACCCGCTGACGGGTCGCAGTGGAGAAAAATCAAGAGAAAGTACTGGGATGAGTTTGCAAAGGACCCAAGGAATGTATGGTTTGCTTTAAGCGCGGATGGCATTAATCCTTTCGGGGAGCAGAGCAGCAATCACAGCACCTGGCCCGTGACTCTATGTATGTATAACCTTCCTCCTTGGATGTGCATGAAGCGGAAGTTCATTATGATGCCAGTTCTCATCCAAGGCCCTAAGCAACCCGGCAACGAAATTGATGTGTACCTAAGGCCATTAGTTGAAGAACTTTTACAGCTGTGGAATGGAAACGGTGTACGTACGTGGGATGAGCACAGACAGGAGGAATTTAACCTTAAGGAGTTGTTGTTCGTGACCATCAACGATTGGCCCACTCTCAGTAACCTTTCAGGACAGACAAACAAAGGATACCACGCATGCACGCACTGTTTAGATGACACTGAAAGTATATACCTAGACAAATGCAGGAAGAATGTGTACCTAGGCCATCGTCGATTTCTTCCGACCAACCATCAATGTCGAAAGAAACGCAAGCATTTCAAAGGCGAGGCAGATCACCGGAAGAAGCCCGCCATGCGCACCGGTGATCACATGCTTGCTATGGTCAATGATTTACACTACGTAATCTTTGGAAAGGGTCCCGGTGGACTAGCTGTTCCGAATGACGCTGAGGGACACGCACCCATGTGGAAGAAGAAATCTATATTTTGGGACCTACCCTACTAGAAAGACCTAGAGGTCCGCTCCTCAATCGACGTGATGCACGTGACGAAGAACCTTTGCGTGAACCTGCTAGGCTTCTTGGGCGTGTATGGGAAGACAAAAGATACACCTGAGGCACGGGAGGACCTGCAACGTTTGCACGAAAAAGACGGCATGCCTCCGAAGCAGTATAAAGGTCCTGCCAGCTACACTCTTACGAAAGAAGAGAAAGAAATCTTCTTTGAATGCCTGCTCAGTATGAAGGTCACGACTGGCTTCTCGTCGAATATAAAGGGAATAATAAATATGCCAGAGAAAAAGTTTCAGAACCTAAAGTCTCATGACTGCCACGTGATTATGACGCAACTGCTTCCGGTTGCATTGAGGGGGCTTCTACCGGAAAACGTCCGATTAGCCATTGTGAAGCTATGTGCATTCCTCAATGCAATCTCTCAGAAGGTGATCGTTCCAGAAATCATACCAAGGCAAAGGAGTGATGTGGCGCAATGTCTTGTCAGTTTCGAGCTGGTGTTCCCACCATCCTTCTTCAATATCATGACGCACGTCCTAGTTCCTCTAGTCGACGAGATTGTCATCCTGGGGCCCGTATTTCTACACAATATGTTCCCCTTTGAGAGGTTCATGGGAGTCCTAAAGAAATATGTCCGTAACCGCGCTAGGCCAGAAGGAAGCATCTCCATGGGCCATCAAACAGAGGATGTTATCGGGTTCTGTGTTGACTTCATTCCTGGCCTTAACAAGATAGGTCTCCCTAAATTGCGGTATGAGGGGAGACTGACTGGAAAAGGCACTCTTGAAAGAGACTCAATAATATGCAGGGACGGATATTCTTGGTCTCAAGCACACTACATAGTTCTACAGAACTCTACCTTGGTGACCCCGTATGTCGATGAACACAAGAACAGTCTGCGCTCCAGACACCCGGAGCAATGCGACGACTGGATTACATGTGAACACATCAGGACTTTCAACAGTTGGTTGGAAACACGTCTCAGAGGTGACAACACTGTTTGTGATGAGTTGTACTTGTTGTCCAGGGGACCATCTTTGACTGTATTGACTTACAAAGGATACGAGATAAATGAGAATACATTTTACACGATCGCCCAAGATCAAAAGAGCACCAACCAAAACAGCGGTGTCCGCTTTGATGCAGCAACTGAGAGCGGAAAGGATACATATTATGGTTACATAGTGGACATATGGGAACTTGACTACGGACCTGATTTTAAGGTCCCTTTGTTTAAGTGAAAATGGGTCAATCTGTTAGGCGGCGGGGTACAGGTAGACCCACAGTACGGAATGACAACAGTGGATCTAAAAAATCTTGGGTACACGGACGAACCGTTCGTCCTAGCGAATGATGTGGCTCAGGTTATCTATGTGAAGGACATGTCTACCAAACCGAGAAAAAGAAAAGATAAGGAAGCGAATACATCATACGATGAGCCAAAGCGCCACATAGTTCTTTCAGGAAAAAGGGACATCCTGGGAGTGGATGGCAAGACAGACATGTCTAAAGATTATGAAAAGTTTCATGAAATTCCTCCCTTCAATGTCAAGGCTGACCCAAGCATCCTGATAAACAATGAAGATTATCCATGATTACGGCGCAGTAAGTAGATGACACAAGCAAAGAAAAAGGGAAGACTTTCTCCCGCAACTTTGTAACACACGAACATGCTACCATTGTCCGTTTTGTATATGCACATGCTATGTGGGTGAAATTATGATACCATCCCAACTTTCAACTTTTTCAGAGTTCATTTGAAATGCTTTCATGTCTTATGGTTCGGCCCTCATAATACCATGACCATTAGTCCCTGGCCCATGCCAACTTTCAACTTTCTAAAACTAATGGCACTAACAGAAAGTTTATAATTTTGCTCCTCGCCCCTGGCCCATGACCATTAGTCCCGGTTTGTGCCACAAACCGGGATTAAAGGGTTGGTCCTCGTTGCGGGCAGAGTTTAGTCCCACCTCGCCAACCGATGGGGGCTCACACCGGTTTATAAGCCCTTCCCTCTCTGCCTTGTTGAGCTCCTCTCAAAGTGAAAATAGATGCCCTAATAGAGAAAAGTTTAACCAAAATTCATAGTGAATTTCTCTGAAATTCATAGAAATTTACTAGGAATTTAGGTTGAATTTTCTCTATAAGCGCGCCGATTCTCATTGTTTTAGTAAGTTAATCACAAACTTGTGATTCAAACAATTTTCAAAGAATTCAAATTTTAACTATTCAAATTTTAAAACTAATGGCACTAACAGAAAGTTTATAATTTTTCTAAAACTAATGGCACTAACAGAAAGTTTATAATTTTGCTAACCTAAAAGCAAACAGAATTAAAAATTAAATCAAAAAACAAAAGAAAATAAATAATGCAAAAAACAAATCAAAAAAACAGGAAAAAACTATTTTTATAGTAAAGTTAATCACAAAATAAAATAAATAAAGCAACAAAGAAAACAAAAAAACTAAAAAAGTGTTTTCAAATCTGAAAACTAATGGCACTAACAGAAAGTTTATAATTTTTCTAAAACTAATGGCACTAATAGAAAGTTTATAATTTGCTAACCTAAAAGCAAACAGAATTAAAAACTAAAGCAAAAAAACAAAAGAAAATAAATAATGCAAAAAACAAATAAAAAAACAGGAAAACTATTTTATAGTAAAGTTAATCACAAAATAAAATAAATAAAGCAACAAAGAAAACAAATAAAACTAAAAAAGTATTTTCAAATTTGAAAACTAATGGCATTAACAAAAAGTTTATAATTTTTCTAAAACTAAAAGCATAAAGAATTAAAAAAATAAAGCAAAAAAACAAAAGAAAATAAATAAAGCAACAAAAAAACAAAAAATGCCACCTACTCGGCCACCACGGCCTGAATACGACTAGAAACCCTACCATGGGCCAGGATTCAGGCCTGCAGCAGGCCCAGTAGGCCCACAGGCATTGAAGTGACAGATTAGGCCCGAAAGCCTGCAGTTGAGAGGAGCTCGGGAGGGTGGGCGCAGCAGCGCTTATAAACCACTCCCGAGCCCTCTCAACTAGCGAGGTGGGACTAAACTTTTGGGCCCGGGGCAGCACAAGGCCATTGGTCCCGGTTGGTGGCACCAACCGGGACTAAAGGGGGCATTGGTCACAGTTCGTGGAACCAACCGTGACCAATGCCCCCCTTTAGTCCCGGTTGGTGCCACCAATCGGGACCATAGGCCTCTGCTTCCCGCCCTTTCAGCTGCTGAAAAGAGACCTATGGTCCCGGTTGGTGGCACGAAGCGGGACCATAGGTGTGCATTGGTACTGGTTCGTGCCACGAACTGGGACCATTGCTCTGGGTATATAAGGTAGCACTTGTGAAAATTTCGCCAAGCTTTCCCATTCGCCCCCGACGGCCCCAGGCCGTTCGTCATCGTCGTTGCCGCCCCGAGCCCGTCGTCGCCCGCTCCCCGTCACCGTCGCCCTGCGCCGCCGCAGGCCTTGTCCCCATCGCTGCTTGCGCCGTCGCCGACCTCCTCCTCGTTGCTGCGTGCGCCATCTCCGGCCCCCTCCCCATCGCCCCGCGCCGCGTCGCCAGCCTCCCCCACGCCGTCGCCGGCCTCCTCCCCGTCGCCGGCCTCCTCCCCGTCGCGCCCCCAGTGAGCTCCCCCCTTCCCATCGATCCCTGTCGCTCTGACCATCGCCACCGCTGCCGCTGCTCTCTGTGTGTGATAAATTTTTTCATATGTGTATGTATATGCTCATATCTATTTGGATTTGGCTATGTATGTATGTATATGATCATATGTATGTATGTATGTATGTATATGCTTTCTGTATATGGATTTGGCTATGTATATGCTCTCTATATATGCTCATATGTATGTATGTTCATATAGCATTTTTTCTATATATGAATTATTTTTTTGTTCATGGATATATGCTAAAGAAAACGAGGGGGGTGATAGATGATGATGAGGGGTCGAGAGGGGGACGAGAGGTCGAGAGGGGTCGAGGGGAGAAAAAATGTTATCAGGGACGAGGGTCGTCGAGGGGTCGAGAGAGGGACGAGGGGTCGAGAGGGGTACGAACCGGGACCAATACTCTATGTATATAAGCAGGACTTAGAAAGAAGAAGAGGAGAGGAAGAAGAGGAGAAATAAATAAGAAGAAGAAGAAAGAAGAAAAAGAAGAGGAGAAGAAGAAAGGAATAGTGGAGAAGAAGAGAAAATAGAATATATTCTATTTTTTCTTCTTCTCCACTATTCCTTTCTTCTTCTCCTCTTTTTTTTCTTCTTTTTTTCTTCCATCTTCTCCTCTAGCTATTCCTTTCTTCTTCTCCTCCTCCTCCTCCTCTTCTTCTTCTTCTTCTTCTTCTTCTTCTTCTTCTTCTTCTTCTTCTTCTTCTTCTTCTTCTTCTTCTTCTTCTTCTTCTTCTTCTTCTTCTTCTTCTTCTTCTTCTTCTTCTTCTTCTTCTCCTTCTTCTTCTTCTTCTTCTTCTTCTTCTTCTTCTTCTCCTTCTTCTTCTTCTTCTTCTTCTTAATGAGGGTGTCAAGGATCACCAAGGGGCCGAGGGTCGGGAACTAGGGTAGAGGGTCGAGGGTCGTTAAGGGGTCAAGGGTCGAGGGTTTCAGGGTCGAGGGTTCGAGGGTTCTATAGGGTCGAGGGTTCCAGGGTCGTCTAGGGGTCGAGGGTTCCAGGGTCGTCGAGAGTTTGAGGGGTCGAGGATCGCCGAGGGGTCGAGAGAGGTTTCCTAGTGTCAAAGTATTGAAGAAATCCATGGCTTCATCATTAGCCGGAAGTAACCAGGGCATGACGAAGTCCTCCAAAATTATTTTGGAATGGTGTCCCGGATAGGATAATTTGCCTTTTTGTATGAATTTCAGCAAAGGCCTTCTGAATAACGATATTTGGAAGGTTCTTGCTAAACTTTGTACCAAAAAGCGAATTATCCTATCTAGGACTCCGTTCCAAAATAACTTTGGAGAGCTTCGTACCATCATGCACCTGTTACTTTCGCCTAATGATGAAGACATGGTTTTGTTGAATCCTTTGACACTAGGCAACCTCCCGACCCCTCGGCGATCCTCTCGAACATGAGAGGAAGAAGAGGATAAAAAAAGAAGAGGAAGAAGAAAAAAAGAGGAGAAGAAAGAATAGAGGAGATCTTCTCCTCTATTCTTTCTTCTCCTCTTTTTTTCTTCTTCTTCCTCTTTTTTTTATCGGGAACGAGGGTCGTCGAGGTACATAGATGTAGTGTCGTCGTTGTCGATATAAACCCCCTCCCGATAGCTTCAACACGTGGGGGGGGGTCGATATTACCCCCTCCTTGAAGCGTTCTCGAGGCCACCCCAAACCCTTGAAGCGTTGTCAAGGCCACCCCAAACCCTAGAGAAGCAGCGTCGAGGCCACTAATTAATATATATGACTCCTTACTATGATTAGGTAGCTAGTTCTATGTTTTCCACTAATATATCCATCTGTCATGTTTGAATAATAATTTCCATGTTGTAAATATTTGTAGAAACTATGGACACCGCCCGAGACGAAGCAAAAGAAGCGTTGTTGAGGGACACAATCGCAGAAGGAAGTGATGCCATCTCGTTGTTTCTCAACGACACCGATGGTCTGGAAGGAGAGGGTGAAGAAGCTGGCTACGGTGACCTAATGCCGGTGCAAGAAGAAGAACATGAGGACGGCTCCGGTGACCCAATGCCGGTGCAAGGAGACCGTGATGACGGCTCCGGTGACCGAACCGAGTCCGGCCAAGTATATATATTAGTTAAGCCTGTGCTGACTAGCTGATTGATGCATTCATTGTTTTGATATGTACACATATTAATTAAGTCTTTGTTCTTTTTTCTAGCCCTCCGGATCGAGAACAACTTCGGTAAAGAGACGAGGCCCAAAGAAAAAGTTGAGCTCGGATGAAAGGTTTGAGATCATAGCAATCGCGCCCGACGGCCAACCGATTGAACCCATCCGAACAAAGAACGCGTTTGTTGGTCAGTGCGGGGTTCTGGTTAGGGACAAGATCCCGATAAGCATCCAGCAATGGTTTAAGCCGGGTACAGAAGACCCTGAGGTGTCTTATGTCAATGATATGCAGAAAAATGATCTTTGGACTGAGCTGAAGTCAAATTTCACCCTACCGCCAGAGGATAATCTAGAGAACCCAGTTAAAGAGCAATTAATCAAGTCTTTTGCTCTGAAGAGGATGGCAGAACTATTCAGGAGGTGGAAGAAAGAGCTGAATAAGTTTGTCGAAAATAATGAGACACCAAAATTCAAGGGCAGATATGAGAAGATTAGAGATCATTGGCCCGCATTTGTGGCCCACAAGACATCGGAAAAGAGTAAGAAGATGTTGGCGAAAAACAAGCAAAATGCTGCGAAGAAGAAGCTTCACCATCGCACGGGGTCAGGTGGCTACCGCATAGCCCGGCCTAAGTGGGCCAAGACTGAGAATGATCTGGTTGATAAAGGGATCGAACCAGAGACAATTAACTAGCCAGACCGTTGCTGGACTTGGTTCTTCGGGGCTGGCGGAACCTTGGACCCTGTAACAGGGAAGTGCATTTGGACGAACGATCAAATGGACATACTAGTCAGGAAGCTTAAGCAGTATATCAAAGCATCGCAGGAAGGGGCGTTCTTTCCAGACAGAGAGAATGACAAGCTCACAATGGCCCTCGGGAATCCTGAGCACCCTGGACGGACACGAGGCACGCCACGCTCCATTCCATGGAAGGTTGGGTTTCCGGACGCATGCGGTTACATATCCCATGAGAGGAGGAAAAAAGTGCAGCAGACCCAAATGCAGGCGCTGCAAGCAAGGGTAGACGCGATAGAGGAACGAGAAGCAAATCGCAGCAAATGTACTACCGAAGCTTCCCCCGAAGCTACCCCGCCATCTCAGCGCAGAAGCAGCGTGGCTTCCACCGAGCTGCTTCAGCCGGAGCATGCCTTGACGGCTCCTGCTAGCTATCCCCTGGATGCTATCACGGAGTCTCAAAATTGCCACCTTATGACGCAATGGATGAATTTGAAGGTCAAGGCGGCTGTTGGCTCTGTTTATCCTACTGAACCCGGCGCAACTTTTCACTGCCGGCCGATTCCAGAAGGATATGTTAGGGTGATGGTGGATGAAATAACGAAGGGATTTGAGGACCTCCAGCTTGACCACCCTACCGGTGAAGGGGAGACTCGGCTGGGGTCTGCTTTGAAGACTCCATGCCTATGGCGGAACGAGCTCATCAACCTTCCGAACTGGACGCCTCCGCCTCCTCCTCCTCCGGCTAGTCAGGGCACTCCGCCTCCTCCACCGCCTCCTCCTCCGGCGACTGACGATCAGGGCCCTCGGCCGGCTCCTTCTCCGGCGCGTGGCGGCACTCCGCCTCCTTCTCCGCCTGTGCCGGCGCGCCCGAGCAGCCAACCTCCTCCTTCTCCGCCTCGTCAGCAAGGGCGGAAGAGACCCGCCGCCGCTCCGGCAGCTGCTCCGGCACGTCGTAGTCCTTCTCCTCCGCGTCGTAAGCAAGTAAAGAAGACAACCACTCCGTCTGCTCGGCCGGCGTCTAGCAGTACAACCAGAGGCGGGAGGACATACAGATTCGGTCCTTCTCTAAAGAGTCCACAGAAGTTACCATACGAGAGGACCCTGGAGGAGAACGCGAAGATCGCGCGAACCGAAGTCGATGACTTGTTTAAAGGGTTGAAAGCAAAGAGACATCCACCTCCGGAGGAGAAGGTAGATCCGGTGAAAGTGAAGCGCACTCTGGCTGCCCTAGCAAAACCACCCAAGTCTTTGCCGAAAGGCAACTATGAGCGCATTATTGCAAAGACATGGGCCGAAGCGGAGCGGTCGGGAAGTACAGTAAGTGATCAAAGGCTGAAAGAACGATGAGCAGCTGAGAAACAAATTGCCCAGCTCGGCGAACAAGCGAAGCAATCGTGGCCCCTGCTCAAGGTGCCTAGCGACATCGTCGATCCGAGGATGGTGCCCGGTTATTGCAATGTTGACAATTACCTGCCCGACGATGTACATTATGATCCCATGGAGGTGCAGATACACAGATACGAGTACGGGAAGCCTCTCGTCAAAGATGAAAAATCTTTAACAACGATGATGCGAAGATTACATGATTGGTACTTGAAGATCTGGTGAGAGTCTGGGGGGAGGAGTACTTTGTATGCGAGAGTTAAACCGGAGCATGACCTCGTTGGAATTGAACTGTTGCCTATTCCATTTGAGGAGTTCTATCAGTTTTTCAATCAATTGGCCCTCGATAAAACAACGGTCACCTGCTACTGTCTGTAAGTACTACTACTTCTGTTATTAAGCCTCTCTATATAGCTCATCTCTTTCATTGCATGTATTTATAATTATCCTCACTATATTATGCAGATTGAAGATCGCCGAATTGAAGAAAAGACAAATCGGTGATATTGGGTTTGTTAACACATATCTCATAGATGCAACTGAGGTTGAACATCGTCCCGAAGATACCGAGGCCAACTTGCTACGACGATTCAAAAAAATGAAAACAAAGATATAATACTCTTTCCTTACAACTTCAAGTGAGTGTTACTGTCTTGTGCATATTCGGTTTCCCTTATATATTAGTCCAGGTTATAGTAATGTAATTGATGAGTTATGCATGCGTGCGCAGGTACCACTATATTCTCCTAGAGATTAGGCTTGAGCGGGGAGTAGTAACTTTCTTGGACTCTAAACGAAAAGATCCCCAGGAGTATGCGGACATGACTGAAATCCTCAAGAAGTAAGTTAAATCGATCATTATCCACCATATCAGCAACTTTGTTCATTTCCTGATATCAAGTAATTGTTTTCTTTGTCCAGCAGGGTTTGGAGAAAATTCACCAGAAAAGTTTCGGGACTGCCGAAGGAGCTGGAATTTAGACACCCGAAAGTAAGTACTATAGTAGCATGTTCCGCGCATCTCCTAGTGATTCAAGCGCTAGTTTCATCAATACCATTTAGCATTCTTGCTTATCAGTTTGATTGACCTCTATTTCTTGTAAAGTGGTTGTGGCAGGAACAAGGGAATGATTTCTGTGGATACTACGTCTGCGAGTCCATCCGCCACACGACCTGTGAGCGGGGCGGGTACTCTGACGAACAATATGAAGTACGTAAATAACAACATTCACAATTTTATTTTATTACCATCATCTGTGTTGAGTTTCATTCATTCATATATATATATATATATATATATATATATGTATTGACTCCCTTCTTCAAATTAGATGTTTCGGAAGCGGGATGAACTCCTAGCACCAGCTCGCATGCGAGCAATTCAAGAGGAATTGGCGGCATTCTTTCTTGACCACGTGATCACTGAAGACGGAGAATACTATGTGGACCATGAGTCCGTATGATTATATTTGTAAGAGATAATTATTGTATATATGTAGACGGTAGTGTCGGATAGATATACGAGAAATTGTTGTTTGACCAATCTCTCGGAGAAGGAGAGGTGGTCGATATCACTTCTCTCTGTATGCATATATGTTCATGACGATCTTCTGTTTCCTTCGTTTGCTTACTAGCTAGCTAGCGTGTCTAGTCCTCTCTATACGTATGTATAGTATGTAGCGTCGACCAAGCACGGACATAAGAGAGGACACTTCTCTCTATTAATTATAGCTACCTAACACAATATATGAAACACCTAAATTAACCCCCCAAAACCCCCACCCCCCTTTCAAAAAAAACAAAAACCCCAGCCACAGAAATGCTGACGCATGGATGCCCAACCGGGACCAAAGGGTCTCCTGCCTGGGCTCCGCGCACAGGCCACGTGGAGGCCCATCTGTCCCAGTTCTGGATTGAACTGGGACTAAAGGGACAGGGCATTAGTAGCGACCCTTTAGTCCCGGTTCCAGAACCGGGACTAAAGGCCCTTACGAACCGGGACTACAGGCCTTTTTTCTACCAGTGTATTGACTTTATTCCTAACCTTAAGCCGATTGGTGTTCTTGAATTGTGCCATAAGGGCAGACTGGATGGAAAAGGCACGCTAGGAGGGGAACAAATAATATGTATGGACGGACATTCTCTCACTGAAGCACACTACATAGTTCTATAGAATTCTGCCTTGGTGGCTCCGTATATGGATGAACACAAGAACTTGCTACACTCCAAACACCCGGAGCGGTCTGATGACTGGATTACACGCGAACAAACCAGGAGTTTCGCCAGCTGGTTGTAGACACGTACCATGCATGACACCTCTATTGAAGATGACCTATACTTGCTGTCCCAGTTACCATCTTCGAGTATAATGACTTTCAAAGGGTACGAGATAAATGGTAATACATTTTACACGATCGCCCAAGATAAGAAGAGCACCAACCAAAACAGTGGTGTCCGCTTTGATGCAGAAACCAAGACGGGAAAGGAAACATATTATGGTTATATACAGGACATATGGGAACTTGACTATCGACGTGGTTTGAAGGTCCCTTTGTTTCGGTGCAAATGGGTCAATATGACACGAGGCGGGGTAACGGAAGACCCGCAGTACGGAATGACAACAGTGGATCTCAACAATCTTGCGTATGCAGACGAACCATTCGTCCTAGCCAATGATGTGGCACATGTTTTCTATGTGAAGGACATGTCTACCAAGCCAAGAAAAAGAAAAGATAAGGAAGCGAATGCATCGTACGATGAGCCAAAGCAGCACATAGTTCTTTCTGGGAAGAGAAACATCGTGGGAGTGGATGACAAGACAGACATGTCAGAGATTATGAAAAGTTTGATGAAATTGCTCCATTCATAGTGAATATTGACCCGAGCATCCCGTTAAATGATGAAGATTTTCCATGGTTATGACGCAAAGGGACACACGCGAAGAAAAAGTTTCACACCCAAAGATCTGGGATGTGATCGGCTTCACTATCATCACTTTCTTCTGTGTTTCACACCCAGGAGGGAATCTCTATAATAGTTAGGGTAGTTATGTGTTTTGGCATTTGAAACGCGAAGAAATTTTATGTGCAAACAAATTCTTTCATGCATTTACTGATTTTTAAAGTTAAGTTATTCACAAACTAGTGATTCACACTAATTTCAAATAATTCAAAATTTAGACTATTCAAATTTGAAAACTACGGGCACTAATAGAAAGTTTGTAATTTTTTGTACCTAAAGCAAAAATATTCACAAAGAAACTCTAAATACACAAAAAAACAACTCAAAAATAAATAAAGCAAAAAAAGCCCGCCTACTGGGCCAGAGCGGCCTGCATACGACTAGAAACCCAACCTGTTGTTGGGCCAGGATGCAGGCCCGCAAAGGCCCATTTGGCCCACAGGGCAGCACAGAACATGTAGGCCCAGTAGGCCTGCTTTGGAGAGGAGCTCGAGAGAGCTACCGCACGGGGGGTTATAAACCAGTGCGGACGCCCCTCGGCTAGCGAGGTGGGACTAAACTTGCCGCACCGCACCTGCGCCAGCGCACCCCCTTTAGTACCGGGTGGTGGCACCAATCGATACTAAAGGGGGGGCCTTTAGTACCGGTTGGAGCCACCACCCGGTACTAAAGGGGGTGCGCTTCCCGCCGCTTGGCCTGGCCAAAACAGGCCTTTAGTACCGGTTGGTGGCTCCAACCGGTACTAAAGGTCCATCCTATATAACTAAACACTTCAAAAATTTCAGTTTTTCATCTGCTTCTTCTCCTCTGCCCCGTCGCGCGCCGCCCCCGTCTCCATATCCCTCGTCGCTACCCCCGTCGCCGCCCCGTCGCCGTCGTCGCCGCCCCATCGTCCCCGTCGTCAACGCCGCCCCGTCCCGGTCCGTCTCGCGTCGTCCCCGTCCCCGTCATCGCCGCCCCGTCCCCGTCGTCGCCGCCCGTCCCCGTCGTCGCCGCCCCGGCCCCGTCGTCGCCGCCCCGTCCCTGTCCCCGTCGTCGCCATCCCCGTCGTCGCCGCGCCCGTCACCGGCCCCGTCGCCGCCCCCCGTCGCCTCTCGCCTCGCCGGTGAGCACACATACACACTACATTTTTTTTCTTCTGTTTTTTAGTTATAGAAATAGTTATAAAAGTGTTAGAATTTTTTCCTTTTTTAGTTATAGAAATAGTTAGTTATATAGCATTGTTAGAAATGTTAGAATTGTTAGAAATTTTTCTGTTTTTTAGTTATAGAAATACTTACAAAAAAGTAAGAATTGTTAGAAATTTTTCTTTTTTTAGTTATAGAAATATTAGAAATGTTATACAAATGTTAGTTATATATATAGAAATGTTATAATTTTTTCTGTTTTTTAGTTATAGAAATATTAGAAATGTTTGTTATATAGCATTGTTAGAAATGTTATATGAATGTTAGTTATATAGAAATGTTAGAAATTTTAGTTATCAAAATCCAATCATTAAAAAAATGTTACTTTTTGCGGGCATATAGCTAGTATTTGTTCTCGACGATGCCCGGCCCGCATCCTCGCCGTCGACTCGTCCGCGACGACGTTCGGCTGACCCATGTCCGGGATTGGGCTCCGCCGGGCTGGCACTGGGAGGTGCTTCCTGGAGGGGCGCCCCGCTTGATGAGGAACCCGGCCCCGGGTCCCGTCATCGACCCTGATCTCGTTTGGTGGCGTTCGTGTGGGCCAGTTTCGGTGCGGAGGGAGCCGGCCTCTCCGGAGGTGGTATGTCGCCGTGTCAGGGAGGAGGACGAGCACGTCCATCACTACATGGTTGCGTTAGAGGGCGACAGGTTCTCCAATACCTGGCAGTTTCTTCAGGGATCTCACTTCAGCTATGATCCTGTAAGGGTTCCTTCTCTTTGGGTGTCCACCGCCCGCGCCGCATTAACCGCGAGTGTCCTAGATTCTTCTGTAGTATTCGATCTTTATTAGCTACCTAGCCAGTGATGTATTCGATATATAATATTCGAGACGATGTATTCGAGATTATATATTATTCGAGACGATGTATTCGAGATTATATCTATTATTCGAGACGATGTATTCGAGATTATATCTATTATTCGAGACGACGTATTCGAGATTATATTCGATGATGCTTGTTATGTACTATGATTGATTCAGTTTTTCCTTATTAATTGATTGCATCCATGCATTGTAATTTGAATATATTTCTTTTGGATTAGTTAAACAAAACCTATGGCGGACAATACCGGCAGAGAGGGAGAAGAGGCCCTGTTCAATATCATACACAATCCTCGCGGGCCAGATGATGATCAGAATGAAGAAGATTATGACGGCTCCAAATATCTAAACAACACCGGGGAGGGTGATATGATATTCGATCGCGACGACCGAATTGATGAAGTCATGAACTATGAACATGACGAAGAAAATGTTGATCTTGAAACAACAAAGACCGGCAAGGTATATATATTTATATAAGCAGGCATCCAGTGATCATCACATGTTTTAAATGACTTGAAGATATATTAACGAATCGATCTTCTTTCAGCCATCCGGATCGAGCAAATCTTCAGGTAACAGGACGAAACGAGGCCCGAACAAAAAGTTGAAGGAGGGCGTAAAGTACAATATCAAGGCAATCAGACCTAATGGCGAACCATTCGCGCCTAAGAAGATTGCGGACAAGTTCGTTCGTCAGTGCGGAGTTCTTGTGAAGGACCAACTCCCGATCTCCGTTCAAGAATGGAGAGAGCCAGCAAAGCCACGTCCAGGAGTTACTTTTGTCGACGACAGACAAAAACATTTGCTTTGGGAAACGCTCATGGAACATTTCTGTTGGGGAACGTAGTAATTTCAAAAAAATTCCTACGCACACGCAAGATCATGGTGATGCATAGCAACAAGGGGGAGAGTCTGATCTACGTACCCTTGTAGATCGCAATGGAAGCGTTGACACAACGTAGAGGAAGTAGTCGTACGTCTTCTTCCCGATCCGACTGATCCAAGCACCGTTACTCCGGCACCTCCGAGTTCTTAGCACATGTACAGCTCGATGACGATCCCCGGGCTCCGATCCAGCAAAGCTTCGGGGAGGAGTTCCGTCAGCACGACGGCGTGGTGACGATCTTGATGTTCTACCGACGCAGGGCTTCGCCTAAGCACTACAACGATAAGATCGAGGTGGAATATGGTGGCAGGGGGCACCGCACACGGCTAAGGAATGATCACGAAGATCAACTTGTGTGTCTAGAGGTGCCCCTGCCCCTGTATATAAAGGAGCAAGGGGGGAGAGGTGCGGCCAGCCTTGGGGCGCGCCAGGAGGAGTCCTACTCCTACCGGGAGTAGGACTCCCCCCCAAATCCTAGTTGGAATAGGATTCATCAAGGGGGAAAGAGAGAGAGGGGGGCCGGCCACCTCTCCTAGTCCTAATAGGACTAGGGGAGGGGGAAGGCGCGCGGCCACCTTGGGCTGCCCCCTTCTCCTTTCCACTAAGGCCCACTATGGCCCATATGATTCCCGAGGGGTTCCGGTAACCTCCCGGTACTCCGGTAAAATCCCGATTTCACCCGGAACACTTCCAATGTCCAAACATAGGCTTCCAATATATCAATCTTTATGTCTCGACCATTTCGAGACTCCTCGTCATGTCCGTGATCACATCCGGGACTCCGAACAACCTTCGGTACATCAAAATGCATAAACTCATAATAACTGTCATCGTAACGTTAAGCGTGCGGACCCTACAGTTCGAGAACAATGTAGACATGATTGAGATAGATCTCTGGTCAATAACCAATAGCGGGCCCTGGATGCCCATATTGGTTCCTACATATTCTACGAAGATCTTTATCGGTCAGACCGCATAACAACATACGTTGTTCCCTTTGTCATCGGTATGTTACTTGCCCGAGATTCGATCGTCGGTATCCAATACCTAGTTCAATCTCGTTACCGGCAAGTCTCTTTACTCGTTTCGTAATACATCATCCCGCAACTAATTCATTAGTTGCAATGCTTGCAAGGCTTAAGTGATGTGCATTACCGAGAGGGCCCAGAGATACCTCTCCGACAATCGGAGTGACAAATCCTATTCTCGAAATACGCCAACCCAACATCTACCATTGGAGACACCTGTAGTACTCCTTTATAATCACCCAGTTATGTTGTGACGTTTGGTAGCACCCAAAGTGTTACTCCGGCAAACGGGAGTTGCATAATCTCATAGTTACAGGAACATGTATAAGTCATGAAGAAAGCAATAGCAACATACTAAACGATCGGGTGCTAAGCTAATGGAATGAGTCATGTCAATCAGATCATTCAACTAATGATGTGACCTCGTTAATCAAATAACCACTCTTTGCTCATGGTTAGGAAACATAACCATCTTTGATTAACGAGCTAGTCTAGTAGATGCATACTAGTGACACTCTGTTTGTCTATGTATTCACACATGTATTATGTTTCCGGTTAATACAATTCTAGCATGAATAATAAACATTTATCATGATATAAGGAAATAAATAGTAACTTTATTATTGCCTCTAGGGCATATTTCCTTCAGTCTCCCACTTGCACTAGAGTCAATAATCTAGATTACACAGTAATGATTCTAACACCCATGGAGCCTTGGTGCTGACCATGTTTTGCTCGTGGAAGAGGCTTAGTCAACGGGTCTGCAACATTCAGATCCGTATGTATCTTGCAAATCTCTATGTCTCCCACCTGGACTAGATCCCGGATGGAATTGAAGCGTCTCTTGATGTGCTTGGTTCTTTTGTGAAATCTGGATTCCTTTGCCAAGGCAATTGCACCAGTATTGTCACAAAAGATTTTCATTGGTCCCGATGCACTAGGTATGACACCTAGATCGGATATGAACTCCTTCATCCAAACTCCTTCGTTCACTGCTTCCAAAGCACCTATGTACTCTGCTTCGCATGTAGATCCTGCTACGACGCTTTGTTTAGAACTGCACCAACTGACAGCTCCACCGTTTAATGTAAACACGTATCCGGTTTGCGATTTAGAATCGTCCGGATCAGTGTCAAAGCTTGCATCAACGTAACCTCTTACGGTGAGCTCTTTGTCACCTTCATATACGAGAAACATATCCTTAGTCCTTTTCAGGTATTTTAGGATGTTCTTGACCGCTGTCCAGTGATCCACTCCTAGATTACTTTGGTACCTCCCTGCTAAACTTATAGCAAGGCACACATCAGGTCTGGTACACAGCCTTGCATACATGATAGAGCCTATGGCTGAAGCATAGGGAACATCTTTCATTTTCTCTCTATCTTTTGCACTGGTCGGGTATTGAGTCTGACTCAACTTCACACCTTGTAACACAGGCAAGAACCCTTTCTTTGCTTGATCCATTTTGAACTTCTTCAAAATCTTGTCAAGGTATGTGCTTTGTGAAAGTCCAATTAAGCGTCCTGATCTATCTCTATAGATCTTTATGCCTAATATGTAAGCAGCTTCACCGAGGTCTTTCATTGAAAAACTTTTATTCAAGTATCCCTTTATGCTATCTAGAAATTCTATATCATTTCAAATCAGTAATATGTCATCCACATATATTATCAGAAATGCTACAGAGCTCCCACTCACTTTCTTGTAAATACAGGCTTCTCCGAAAGTCTGTATAAAACCAAATGCTTTGATCACACTATCAAAGCGCTTATTCCAACTCCGAGAGGCTTGCACCAGTCCATAAATGGATCGCTGGAGCTTGCACACTTTGTTAGCTCCCTTTGGATCGACAAAACCTTCCGGTTGCATCATATACAACTCTTCTTCCAGAAATCCATTCAGGAATGCAGTTTTGACATCCATCTGCCATATTTCATAATCATAAAATGCGGCAATTGCTAACATGATTCTGACAGACTTAAGCATCGCTACGGGTGAGAAGGTCTCATCGTAGTCAACCCCTTGAACTTGTCGAAAACCTTTTGCGACAAGTCGAGCTTTGTAGATAGTTACATTACCGTCAGCGTCAGTCTTTTTCTTGAAGATCCATTTATTTTCAATCGCTTGCCGATCATCGGGCAAGTCAACCAAAGTCCATACTTTGTTCTCATACATGGATCCCATCTCAGATTTCATGGCTTCAAGCCACTTTGCGGAATCTGGGCTCACCATCGCTTCTTCATAGTTCGTAGGTTCATCATGATCTAGTAGCATGATTTCCAGAACTGGATTACCATACCACTTTGGTGCGGATCTCACTCTGGTTAATCTACGAGGTTCAGTAGCATCTTGTTCTGAAGTTTCATGATCATGATCATTAACTTCCTCACTTATTGGTGTAGGTGTCGCAGAAACAGTTTTCTGTGATGTACTACTTTCCAACAAGGGAGCAGGTACAGTTACCTCGTCAAGTTCTACTTTCCTCCCACTCACTTCTTTCGAGAGAAACTCCTTCTCTAGAAAGGATCCATTCTTAGCAACGAATGTCTTGCCTTCGGATCTGTGATAGAAGGTGTACCCAACAGTGTCCTTTGGGTATCCTATGAAGACACATTTCTCCGATTTGGGTTCGAGCTTATCAGGTTGAAGTTTTTTTCACATAAGCATCACAGCCCCAAACTTTAAGAAACGACAACTTTGCTTTTCTTGCCAAACCACAGTTCATAAGGCATCATCTCAACGGATTTTGATGGTGCCCTATTTAACGTGAATGCGGCCGTCTCTAGAGCGTATCCCCAAAACGATAGCCGTAAATCAGTAAGAGACATCATAGATCGCACCATATCTAGTAAAGTACGATTACGACGTTTGGACACACCATTGCGCTGTGGTGTTCCGGGTGGCGTGAGTTGTGAAACTATTCCACAATTTTTCAAATGTACACCAAACTCGTAACTCAAATATTCTCCTCCACGATCAGATCGTAGAAACTTTATTTTCTTGTTACGATGATTTTCAACTTCACTCTGAAATTCTTTGAATTTTTCAAATGTTTCAGACTTGTGTTTCGTTAAGTAGATATACCCATATCTGCTTAAATCATCTGTGAAGGTGAGAAAATAACAATATCCGCCACGAGCCTCAATATTCATCGGACCACATACATCGGTACGTATGATTTTCAATAAATTTGTTGCTCTCTCCATAGTACCGGAGAACGGTGTTTTAGTCATCTTGCCCATGAGGCACGGTTCGCAAGTACCAAGTGATTCATAATCAAGAGGTTCCAAAAGCCCATCAGTATGGAGTTTCTTCATGGGCTTTACACCGATATGACCTAAACGGCAGTGCCACAAATAAGTTGCACTATCATTATCAACTCTGCATCTTTTGGCTTCAACATTATGAATATGTGTGTTACTACTATCGAGATTCATCAAAAATAGACCACTCTTCAAAAGTGCATGACCATAAAAGATATTACTCATATAAATAGAACAACCATTATTCTCTGATTTAAATGAATAACCGTCTCGCATCAAACAAGATCCAGATATAATGTTCATGCTTAACGCTGGCACCAAATAACAATTATTTAGGTCTAATATTAATCCCGAAGGTAGATGTAGAGGTAGCGTGCCGACCGCGATCACATCGACTTTGGAACCGTTTCCCACGCGCATTGTCACCTCGTCCTTTGCCAGTGTTCGCTTAATCCGTAGTCCCTGTTTCGAGTTGCAAATATTAGCAACAGAACTAGTATCAAATACCCAGGTGCTACTGCGAGCTCTAGTAAGGTACACATCAATAACATGTATATCACATATACCTTTGTTCACCTTGCCATCCTTCTTATCCGCCAAATACTTGGGGCAGTTCCGCTTCCAGTGACCAGTCTGCTTGCAGTAGAAGCACTCAGTTTCAAGCTTAGGTCCAGACTTGGGTTTCTTCTCCCGAGCAGCAACTTGCTTGCCGTTCTTCTTGAAGTTCCCCTTCTTCTTCCCTTTGCCCTTTTTCTTGAAACTAGTGGTCTTGTTAACCATCAACACTTGATGCTCCTTTTTGATTTCTACCTCCGCAGCTTTCAGCATTGCGAAGAGCTCGGGAATAGTCTTGTTCATCCCTTGCATATTATAGTTCATCACGAAGCTCTTGTAGCTTGGTGGCAGTGATTGGAGAATTCTGTCAATGATGCAATCATCTGGAAGATTAACTCCCATCTGAATCAAGTGATTGTTATACCCAGACATTTTGAGTACATGCTCACTGATAGAACTGTTCTCCTCCATCTTGCAGCTATAGAACTTATTGGAGACTTCATATCTCTCAATCCGGGCATTTGCTTGAAATATTAACTTCAACTCCTGGAACATCTCCTATGCTCCATGACATTCAAAATGTCGTTGAAGTCCCGATTCTAAGCCGTAAAGCATGGCACACTGAACTATCGAGTAGTCATCAGCTTTGCTCTGCCAGACGTTCATAACATCTGGTGTTGCTCCAGCAGAAGGCCTGGCACCCAGCGGTGCTTCCAGGACGTTATTCTTCTGAGCAGCAATGAGGATAATCCTCAAGTTACGGACCCAGTCCGTGTAATTGCTACCATCATCTTTCAACTTTGCTTTCTCAAGGAACGCATTAAAATTCAATGGAACAACAGCACGAGCCATCTATCTACAATCAACATAAACAAGCAAGATACTATCAGGTACTAAGTTCATGATAAGTTTAAGTTCAATTAATCAAATTACTTAAGAAGTCCCACTTAGATAGACATCCCTCTAATCCTCTAAGTGATTACGTGATCCAAATCAACTAAACCATAACCGATCATCACGTGAGATGGAGTAGTTTTCAATGGTGAACATCGTTATGTTGATCATATCTACTATATGATTCACGCTCGACCTTTCGGTCTCCGTGTTCCGAGGCCATATCTGCATATGCTAGGCTCGTCAAGTTTAACCTGAGTATTCTGCGTGTGCAAAACTGGCTTGCACCCGTTGTAGATGGACGTAGAGCTTATCACACCCGATCATCACGTGGTGTCTGGGCACGACGAACTTTGGCAACGGTGCATACTCAGGGAGAACACTTCTTGATAATTTAGTGAGAGATCATCTTATAATGCTACCATCAATCAAAGCAAGATAAGATGCATAAAAAGATAAACATCACATGCAATCAATATAAGTGATATGATATGGAAATCATCATCTTGTGCTTGTGATCTCCATCTCCGAAGCACCGTCATGATCACCATCGTCACCGGCGCGACACCTGGATCTCCATCGTAGCATCGTTGTCGTCTCGCCAATCTTATGCTTCCACGACTATCACTACCACTTAGTAATAAAGTAAAGCATTACATTGCGATTGCATTGCATACAATAAAGCGACAACCATATGGCTCCTGCCAGTTGCCGATAACTCGGTTACAAAACATGATCATCTCATACAATAAAACTTAGCATCATGTCTTGACCATATCACATCACAACATGCCCTGCAAAAACAAGTTAGACGTCCTCTACTCTGTTGTTGCAAGTTTTATGTGGCTGCTACGGGCTTAAGCAAGAACCAATCTCACCTACGCATCAAAATCACAATGATAGTTCGTCAAATAGACTCCGTTTTAACCTTCTCAAGGACCGGGCGTAGCTACACTCGGTTCAACTAAAGTTGGAGAGACAGTCGCCTGCAAGCCATCTATGTGCAAAGCACATCGAGGGAACCGGTCTCGCATAAGCGTACGCGTAATGTTGGTTCGGGTCGTCTCGTCCAACAATACCGCTGAACCAAAGTATGACATGCTGGTAGGCAGTATGACTTGTATCGCCCACAACTCACTTGTGTTCTACTCGTGCAAATAACATCAAACCATAAAACCTAGGCTCTGATACCACTGTTGGGGAACGTAGTAATTTCAAAAAATTTCCTACGCACACGCAAGATCATGGTGATGCATAGCAACGAGGGGGAGAGTCTGATCTACGTACCCTTGTAGATCGCAACGGAAGCGTTGACACAACATAGAGGAAGTAGTCATACGTCTTCTTCCCGATCCGACCGATCCAAGCACCGTCACTCCGGTACCTCCGAGTTCTTAGCACACGTACAACTCGATGATGATCCCCGGGCTACGATCCAGCAAAGCTTCGGGGAGGAGTTCCGTCAGCACGACGGCGTGGTGACGATCTTGATGTTCTACCGACGCAGGGCTTCGCCTAAGCACTACAACGATATGATCGAGGTGGAATATGGTGGCAGGGGGCACCGCACACGGCTAAGGAACGATCACGAAGATCAACTTGTGTGTCTAGAGGTGCCCCCTGCCCTGTATATAAAGGAGCAAGGGGGAGAGGTGCGGCCAGCCTTGGGGCGCGCCAGGAGGAGTCCCCCCCAAATCCTAGTTAGAATAGGATTCATCAAGGGGGAAAGAGAGAGAGGGGGGCCGGCCACCTCTCCTAGTCCTAATAGGACTAGGGGAGGGGGAAGGCGCGCGGCCACCTTGGGCTGCCCCCTTCTCCTTTCCACTAAGGCCCACTATGGCCCATATGATTCCCGGGGGGTTCCGGTAACCTCCCAGTACTCCGGTAAAATCCCGATTTCACCCGGAACACTTCCGATGTCCAAACATAGGCTTCCAATATATCAATCTTTATGTCTCGACCATTTCGAGACTCCTCGTCATGTCCGTGATCACATCCGGGACTCCGAACAACCTTCGGTACCTCAAAATGCATAAACTCATAATAACTGTCATCGTAACGTTAAGCGTGCGGACCCTACGGTTCGAGAACAATGTAGACATGACTGAGACAGATCTCTGATCAATAACCAATAGCGGGACCAGGATGCCCATATTGGTTCCTACATATTCTACGAAGATCTTTATCGGTCAGACCGCATAACAACATACGTTGTTCCCTTTGTCATCGGTATGTTACTTGCCCGAGATTCGATCGTCGGTATCCAATACCTATTTCAATCTCGCTACCGGCAAGTCTCTTTACTCGTTTCGTAATACATCATCCCGCAACTAATTCATTAGTTGCAATGCTTGCAAGGCTTAAGTGATGTGCATTACCGAGAGGGCCCAGAGATACCTCTCCGACAATCGGAGTGACAAATCCTATTCTCGAAATACGCCAACCCAACATCTACCATTGGAGACACCTGTAGTACTCCTTTATAATCACCTAGTTACGTTGTGACGTTTGGTAGCACCCAAAGTTTTCCTCCGGCAAACGGGAGTTGCATAATCTCATAGTTACAGGAACATGTATAAGTCATGAAGAAAGCAATAGCAACATACTAAACGATCGGGTGCTAAGCTAATGGAATGGGTCATGTCAATCAGATCATTCAACTAATGATGTGACCTTGTTAATCAAATAACAACTCTTTGCTCATGGTTAGGAAACATAACCATCTGTGATTAACAAGCTAGTCTATTAGAGGCATACTAGTGACACTCTGTTTGTCTATGTATTCACACATGTATTATGTTTCCGGTTAATACAATTCTAGCATGAATAATAAACATTTATCATGACATAAGGAAATAAATAATTTCTTTATTATTGCCTCTAGGGCATATTTCCTTCAATTTCACCCTACCAGATCATTTCACAGATGCAGATGTGGAGAAAGTCAAGGACGCTGCTCTTAGGAAGATGGCGGTTGCATTCAAGAACCACAAGATTCGTGAATGGGCCAAGTACGTCAACGGAGGAAGGAAGACTCCAGTATTCGAGGGAACACTAGAGAACCAAAGTGCTCATTGGGACGATTTCGTGAAATTCAAGGATTCGGAATTATCTAAGGAACGGTCCAGAATAAACAAGGCCAATGCCGCAAAAAGGATAAGTTCCATAAGCTGGGGCCAGGTGGCTATGCGGTGGGAATGCCAAAGTGGGATAAGTCTGAGAAAGAGATGCTGGATGCAGGTGTCACTCTAGAAATATTGAGCTGCCCCCCCAGGTGCAGGACTTGGTTCTATGCGCATGGGGGGGAGTTGGACCCGAAGACAGGCAAAGTTTTGAAGAAGGCATGTCTGGATGGAGCCGAAGATAAGCTACTTGTTGCAATAGAAGAGGCTCGATCCGGGTTGTTCGAGCCCAACAGAGAGAACGACGAGCTTACGCGTGCCCTGGGAAATCCCGAACACCCGGGAAGAACACGAGGCATGGGCGCTATTCCGTGGTATGAGGGGTTTTCGGACTGGAACACCGACTACAGAACCCGTGCGAGAAAGAAGATTGCGGAGGAGAAGAAGAGGAAGATGGAGGAGGAGCAGAGGAAGCTAGACTATGAACGCCTTCAAGGCCTAGAATCAGCGCACGCGGACTTGGCAGTCAAATTCCAGCGGCAGCAGGAGCAGATCGACTCACTTAGCCAGCAAAGGGGGTCTCAGTAGCTAGCGGATGATCCACCATTGGATAGCACCGTCCCATCCATGCCGAGAAGCAGCGTGGGTTCCGCCCCGGGCGACGCATTGCTAGATAGCTACCCAATGGATGACATCATGGAGAACACTAACTACGAGCTACACTTCAAAATGAAGAACATATCCATGAAGGTGGCAGACGCCCTTGCTTTTACAAATCCCCCCGAGGCAACCTTCCATTGCAACCCGATTCCAGCGGGCTATGCTCGTGTCTTGGTTGATGAGGTGGACCAATATTCGGAGCTAGAGCTTGACATTCCTGGAGGTGACGATGAGCACACACTAGGAGAGGCCAACCATCGTATCATCCTATGGAGAAAGGATTGCATCATCTTTCGAAGGCCACCGACACCGCGTCATCCGACTCCTCGTCGCAGTCCGCCATCGAGTCAGCAGACTCCCGCTCCTCCAAGTCCACCAACGCGTTAGGCCACTCCTCCTCCAAGTCCGGCACAGCTTCAGGCCACTACTCCTCCTCCATGTCCGGCAAAGCGTCAGGCCACTCCTCCTCCAAGTCCGGCACAGCTTCAGGGCACTCCTCCTCCAAGTCCGGCACAGCTTCAGGCCACTCCTCCTCCTCCAACTCAGCCACGTCAGCTGTCTTCGCCGCCTCAGCAATCACGGAAGAGAGCCGCCTCAGCTATGGTGCGTAGCGGTACAAGTCAAGGTAGTACTAGAGGTACAAGCGGAGGCAAGCGATATCAATATGGTCCAAGCCTCGCGCCTCTTCCGCAGAGGCCTTACGACAAGTCCGAGGAGGAAAACGTAGCCATATCGAAGGCCGAGGTGGAAGCCCATTTTGCACCGAAACCGCCACCGCCGCCAAGGGAGAAAGTGAAGGAAATATGCCCTAGAGGCAATAATAAAGTTATTATTTATTTCCTTATATCATGATAAATGTTTATTATTCATGCTAGAGTAGTATTAACTGGAAACATAATACATGTGTGAATACATAGACCAACAGAGTGTCACTAGTATGCCTCTACTTGACTAGCTCGTTAATCAAAGATGGTTATGTTTCCTAACCATGAACAAAGGGTTGTTATTTGATTAACGAGGTCACATCATTAGTTGAATGATCTGATTGACATGACCCATTCCATTAGCTTAGCACTCGATCGTTTAGTATGTTGCTATTGCTTTCTTCATGACTTATACATGTTCCTATAACTATGAGATTATGCAACTCCCGTTTACCGAAGGAACACTTTGGGTACTACCAAACGTCACAACATAACTGGGTGATTATAAAGGAGTACTACAGGTGTCTCCAATGGTGGATGTTGGGTGGGCGTATTTCGAGATTAGGGTTTGTCACTCCGATTGTCGGAGAGGTATCTCTGGGCCCTCTCGGTAATACACATCACATAAGCCTTGCAAGCATAATAACTAAGATGTTAGTTATGAGATGATGTATTACGGAACGAGTAAAGAGACTTGCCAGTAACGAGATTGAACTAGGTATTGGATACCGACGATCGAATCTCGGGCAAGTAACATACCGATGACAAAGGGAACAACGTATGTTGTTATGCGGTCTGACCGATAAAGATCTTCGTAGAATATATAGGAGCCAATATGGGCATCCAGGTCCCGCTATTGGTTATTGATCGGAGACATGTCTCGGTCATGTCTACATTGTTCTCGAACCGTAGGGTCCGCACGCTTAACGTTACGATGACAGTTATTATGAGTTTATGCATTTTGATGTACCGAAGGTTGTTCGGAGTCCCGGATGTGATCACGGATGTGACGAGGAGTCTCGAAATGGTCGATATGTAAAGATTGATATATTGGAAGCCTATGTTTGGACACCGGAAGTGTTCCGGGTGAAATCGGGATTTTACCGGAATACCGGGAGGGTTACCGGAACCCCCCGGGAGGCAAATGGGCCTATTGGGCCTTAGTGGAAAAGAGAAAAGGGGCAGCCCACAGCTGCCCCCCCCCTTCCCCAAGTCCTAGTAGGACTAGGAGAAGGGGCCGACCCCCCTCTCTCCCCTTTCCCCCTTGGAGTCCTAGTTGGAATAGGATTGAGGGGGGGAGTCCTACTCCCGGTAGGAGTAGGACTCCTCCCGCGCCCTCTCCCTAGCCGGCCGAACCCCTCCCCCTGCTCCTTTATATACGGGGGCAGGGGCACCCCATGGACACACAAGTTGATCATTGTTGATCGTTCCTTAGCCGTGTGCGGTGCCCCCTGCCACCAAATTCCACCTCGGTCATATCGTTGTAGAGCTTAGGCGAAGCCCTGCGTCGGTAGTACATCAAGATCGTCACCACGCCGTTGTGCTGACGGAACTCTTCCTCGACGCTTTGCTGGATCGGAGCCCGAGGATCGTCATCGAGCTGAACGTGTGCTAAGAACTCGGAGGTGCCGGAGTAACGGTGCTTGGATCGGTCGGATCGGGAAGAAGACGTACGACTACTTCCTCTACGTTGTGTGATCGCTTCCGCAGTCGGTCTGCGTTGGTACGTAGACAATACTCTCCCCCTCGTTGCTATGCATCACCATGATCTTGCGTGTGCGTAGGAAAAATTTCGAAATTACTACGTTCCCCAACAGAAAGTGCCTGTGGAAAAGATTGACCACTTCATTTGTATGGCTAGAGCACCAGCTCCCAAGCCTGTTGACACAGACTATGAGCGCCACATCAATAAGTTAAATCGAGCACGTCTACAGAAAGAGGCGAGCTCGAGCTCGAGCAAATCAGCTGGCAAAAGGAGCGGTAAAACCATTCCCCAGCTGGGAGAACAGGTGGCGCAGTCAACCCCCCCGCTTGTTGTGCCAACAACACATGAGTGTAGGCGCGCCCAATATTATTGTGGGCAAACCATTAATGTTCCCGGGGTGGGTGATGTGGTAATAACCGAGGAGCATATTGCGCAGGCTGAATCGATCGGGATCACTGTTGGACAACTCCTCGATATCGAGCCCATGTCTCCGACTAGAGAGGAGGAAATAAAACGGAAATATGCCCGGGGCCAACCTTTGGTCGAGCCAGAGGAGGTCAATAAGCTCCCAACGAGAATGTATGAATTGCATCAATGGTACATGGACATTACCAAGATTTCCAATCGAGAGTCCCTCATGGTGAATGTCAACAAGGAGCATTACTACCATGAGAAAGCTGTGACCGTTGAGTATTCAGAACTATTTCAGCTATACAATAAAGACGCACTCAACAAATCTATCGTCACTTGCTATTGTCTGTAAGTGATTTCTTTCTGTAATTTAAGTCTCAAGCTAGCTGTAGTGATCATTTTGATCAATCATTACCTGTAATTATCCTCACTATATTTTTTCTGTGGTATTATGCAGGATGAAGATTTATGAAATGAAAAAAGGTGGACGCTATGGCATTGGGTTCGTTGACCCAAATACCATTAATGAATACACATGGAAAATAGATCCATATCACGCAAAAAGTGTAGAGGAAAGTATGCTACAGTTCTTCAAGGAACTCAAATACAATGAAGATATACTACTTCCTTACAACTTCAAGTGAGTCACACTGTCTTGTACCACAAATACTGTTTTTGCCTACTAGCTAGCTACATGTTTTTGCTTACATATGCCCTCTTAATTAAGAAATGCAAACGTGTGTGCATGCAGATTTCACTGGATCTTGTTAATCATTAAAGTTGATGAAGGAACAGTTGAAGTACTAGACTCACTACTTAAGAAAGCAAGTGACTACACCATCGTGAAGGGGATAGTCAACAGGTAATTTCAATCATTATTAACTATATCTCGGCCTATTTAATTAGTTCGCCATTTCCTGATAACAACTATTTAATAACCCATTTCTTGATTTTCTTTGTCAGCGGGCAGGGCTTGGGCAAAGTTCATCAGGGCCACTCCAGGCCCATGGAAACAAAATCTGAAATGGTATCGACCCAAGGTAAGTAATTAAGTAGTACTAGCTAGCTGCCATCTCTTTAATTATCATGCTTGATTAATTATTATCTGATCAAATTCCATTCTCGTAAAGGCCCTGAAGCAGGCGCCGGGGAATGATCTATGTGCATACTACGTTTGCGAGAACATTCGCAGGATGGCGTCCGAAAGGAGCAAATCTCAAAGACAGGAGTGGGTACGATATCGATTGTCAGAACACTATTTACAATTTTTACACCATTATCGATATCTAGTCACATAACTAATACACATGCATATTGATCTCCTTCTTAACAGTTCAAAGAGGTTGTTGACGCTCGGAAATGGCATGATCACAAAGAGTAACTTCAGGCTATAATGAGATGATGTAAAATTCATGATTTCATGTCACCATTGGATGACTCTCTTCAAGCCGATGGGAATAAATATATAGATGGTCCAAAATGGAGCTCGGATGCAAAAGTTATGACAAGTTCAGAGATGTTCATGTTGTGCGTCTCGTCGAAACGCTAGATTTTGATATACAAATCATCTTAATCCGAGATCGTATGCAACCTGTGGAGGCAAAACAAGGTCAGAAATAGAAGTTGCAGAGTCATTTCGGACCGGCCGAGTTGGTCCAAAAATTTACCAGAGAGTTGGCAATGTTGACTCGGTAGGACCGAAGCAAACCAATCGGTGAGACCGAGTTGATCCGAGAAATTACCGAAGGATACAGAGATTTGGCAAAGTTCACTCGGTGGGACCGAAATGAACCAATGGGTGAGACAGAGTTGGTCCGGGAAATTACCAAAGATTCCTGTCCGAGTTAAGTTAGGGTTTTCGATGTTTTGGATGGAATTTCTAGTCCTTTTCTTGTGCGGGAAGTCCAGCCGCCTCATAAATAGATGAGAGGTGACGGCCGATTGAACAACACACAATTGATCAAATCATCTATCACTTTTTACCCTTTACATTTATCTCTCTTCCTTGTTCTTTCTCTCTCGTTCTTCGTTCGTTCTTCTTGTTGCAGGGCGACGAACCTCGAGGCCCTAGGGGCGATTAGGTCGACCTAGGGCAGCCCATAGCCGCCACGTGTCCATACGGGGTCCCTCCCGGGCATGCGGGGTTTCGGGTCTTCAAAAGCGCCCACCGGATTGTTTTGCGTACCGCGCTTCCGGCGGGTCTCCTTCGACGTGAGCTGCGGTGCATCACCCTCGGCGTTGGAGGTACACGGTGATGTGTTCGTGTGCGAACACACTTTTTGGCGACTCCGCTGGGGACGAAGCTTTGAACGGTCTCCGGCCCGTTCTTGCTACGAAGAGATCGTCATCAAGTTGCTGCAATCTACAAAGGTAATATGAATACCCAATTCCCCTTTGTAGATGAAAATAATCCATATGTTGTTGCTGGATCACCTAATGAGCATAATGTATCGGCTAGCCCTAGTTTTATCAATCATGCATCTAATTATGCGCAAGGACCGATGCAAAATAATCTTTGTGTTTCAAATTCTTATGATTTTAGCAACATGCAACATATGTATCCCAACCCTCATGCATCGGCAACCCCACAAATCCATATGCCGATGAACAACATGATGGGTTCGGTTAATCGATTTGAAACACCTGATGTTAAAATTTCCAATAGCATAGAAGAAAGTGTTTCACCTTTTTATTCATCGGCAACTAATTTGCAGTATGTGAATCCAAACGTGCCGGTGGATAGGGGAATTGGCCATGTTACTACTAGTTATTTGGCCAATTACCCTCAAACATCATATGCTACACCTAATGCTACTAATTTTTTGGCACCATACACAACTGTTGATGTCCATAATTCGGCTCCGCACCTTCATGGTCATGGTCGAATAAGTGAAACTTCTGCAGGAGCACAAATGCCTTCACCTACGACCGTGGCATATCATTTACCCCCTACACAATTACAGAATTTTGACAACATCTCATTGCCGAAAGAGTCTAAAAGCATCGGGGGGCAACCATATCCAGACTGGGTGGTTGAGAACAAGCTTACATTCTCTTGGGATTTGTGCAACTCCATTCGACAGGAACTAATAGAAGGCGAGAAGCCTCATGATTTTGTTGTAGTAAAAGCTAGAGTTGTGCAAATGATACGGTCGCCCAGTGCTGTACCATCTAGTGTACCCCCTAAACAATTGCAAAGTTTTGGCACCTCATTGCCGAAAAAGTCTGAAAGTATTGGAGGGCAATCTCATGAGGAGTGGATGGAAATTGAGATGAAAAAGTTTAAAGCTCGCCAAGCTGAGATGTGGGCTAAAATTAGACAAGAGCGAGAAGCCTTGCAAATTAAAAAAATATAAAGTCATTGATTCAGGTAACAAAGAAAATTCGGTTATTGGAAAAACCGAATCAAGTAGTATATATTCTAAGTCCATCAAATCCAAAGAGGCAAGCATTATTGAGAAAGAGCATGGAAAGCATAGCAAAACAACCATGCTTGATTTTTCTGAATGTAATGGAACCTACTTCCTGCCCTATGAGTTTCGTGCCATAGAAATTGACGAGCTTCAAGGACAAGAACAAGTAGCCGAACAAAGTTCGGTTGAAAAAGATCTTCAATTTTATGATGCATGGAATCAAGAAGAAAATTGTGACGCGGTGTTGGGAAGCCATCCAAAAGCAAAGCACAATATTATTCATTAAATGCAATCATCGTTCTCTCCCAACATATTTGAAGAGGTATGTCTAGCAAGTAATTTACCTATTTTCAGATTTGGTCACAACTTTATTGTTGATGCATCTATAAGAAATATTCTGATAAGTAATTTTCAAAGACCAATGAAGAAGGGCAATTTACTTGTTAGCAATAAAATTGTCACGAAGCATACCGGTCAATATATTGTACCATTCAAAGAGACCGATAATGACTTATTACTGCAGTCAAAGCTTTTCCCATTGCTTTATTTAAAGTTCATATTTAATTGGGTAGCTTTGCTTGCTTCATACTTGGCTTACGCATGGTCTCAATTGAGACGTGTATGTTCTAACTACTTTGATTTCAGAAATTTAAAGCCAAGGTTAAAATCTTTTGGGAAAACCGATGCTAGTATAGTTTCTTATTTAAGGACATCGGAAAAAGTATGCGAAAGAGAATTCATAGCCGAATGGGAAGATGCCAAATCTGAACCATTCGTTTGCTTAACTCCAAAGCTGTTCTCACAACAAGATCGGCTAGAAAACAAAAGGTATACCTTCAACTCAAACATGTGTGATCAAATCTTTGCATTGTTGTTGAAAAATAATTACATTAGAATTCTTGATCACCATGTCAAGCCATCTATCCAAGGACGAATGTATTGTAAGTTGCATGATTCGTCCAAGCATAATTTTGAGGACTGCCACATGTTTCGTCAAATAGTTAAATCAGCCATTGAAAAAGGACGATTGAAATTTGTTGAAACACCAAAGGATGACCAGTCCATTCCGATTGGTCTTGATGGCAAAAAGATTTTGCATCGGCTACTTCAAGCTGATCCATCTAAAGAGAAGGTAAAAACTGCAGGTGATGGGATCAAGCTTTCAAGTAAAGAAGTAGTTGAAGATCACAATGAACATGAACTTGAGGGTGAGAATTCCATTGAAGCTACAATGAAGACGCTAAGGACTAGGGGGCAACAAGGAAATCCAATGATCGATGAAAGCAAACCAAACGAAAACAAAGGCCGAAATAAGCGCAACTGTAAGAGATCAAAAATCACCTTCGCTGAACTATTGGATAAATACCAAAAGAAGAGTGAAGAGAAGAATGCCTATCGGCCAAATCATGCAAAGAAACCAAGATCACCCCCAAGGCGCAAATATGAGGATCGGTATTGGCAAAGTGAGTGTTTTAATGCAACATATTCATATCCTTATTTTGGGCCCCCAATGCCAATGCCGTGGATGCCTCCCTATGCTCATGTAGATCCATATCCATCATGGGACAGGTATGATACAAGGGCACATTCTCCATCTTATTTTAGACCATCTCATCAATATTATGCAGCTCCGAGAAGATCAACACTTAAACAATCACATGTTAAAGACCGTTTCAATCGTAAGGAATCGGTCCGGAGCTCAAAGAAGAAGAAAGAGGTGGTCAAACAAGTGTACCGTGTTAAAAGAGATGGTCGTAACTTTAGATTTGATCCCAAATGAAAAAGAGCCAATTAATGTGTTGACATTGGCTACTAAAGGCAATGAGACGAAGCAACCAATTATCAAGAGTCAAAGTACCAAATCTGAAGAAAAGAAGTTGACAGTGTACAAGGTAAAACAAGAATTGCCATTGCTTCAAACAAAATCACAGCCGGGGTGCCCACTCGGCTTATCTTATTGGCGAAAGAAGGAATTAAAAAAACTTAGTGCACAAGAGCTGAAAAAGAAGAACATGGCATGGGTTCCCAAGAGGAGCAATCAAAATAAAAATGATGTGCAACCTTCTATTGCAACAAGTGTTATAAAAGTGAAGAAAGAGAAGGATGGAAACCAGAAACAATTAAGCCGAAGGTTTGCATCACCCCATCAAAATCTTCAGTTAGCACATCATCCATGTTTTTCAACCATACCATTGATGCCTTTGCCATGGAGTTCATCATCAGGTATGATAAATTACCCTCCCTGGATTTATTTTGATCCATGGAAGCGACATAATTTTCTGCATCATGAGAGGGTATTACCAAATCTCTATACAATTTATTAGCTACATTTTTTCTTGCTAATCCAAAGGGCCGAAATATTTGATTGCTATTTTATTTGTTTATTTCGGCTATACATGATTTGGCGAATGAATTCTACATGGACCTCATGGTAATGGCCGATACTTATCTATCGCCCTAAGAATATATGTAAGAATGGCCGGTGTGGTACTCTAACACCGTCCTTAGTTTGAGTAGAGATTGAGATAAGTGCTTGCAAAGGAATTTGTCAAATTGATGCCATTGATGATATTATGCATAGACCAATTCACCAAAATTGCAAAGTGAACTTATCTTTTTATTGGGTGTGCTTTGGCTTGTTAGTTTTCAAAACTTACGTAAGGCCAAATCATGGTTGATTTTATTATTGAGCATCATATTGACATCATGCATAATATTGTTTTTAGCTTGATCTCTCTAGTACCATGGAGATTATATATTGATGGTTAAATTTCTAACAATGGCCAAGGTGTTGGTGTTGTTTATTTATCTCCATATGAAGTTATTTTGTGAAGCCTCATGCCCTTAAAATATTTTTGCACAATGATCAAAGCCGAATATGCATTGTTATTCGGATTGGAGCTTTGCCTTGCTATAGGTGCTATACATATTGAGGCTTCCGGTGATTCGTTATTAGTAGTGCAACAAATATCCAAGGGTTATCAACGTTTTGATGAATCACTTATAGTTTATCTTTTGTTATGTCTAGATGCAAGATTTACCTTGGGTTGCTTTAAAATTGTTCATATTTCTAGGCAAGACAATTTGGAAAAGTTGGCACAGCAAGCATCTGGCTACTATGTTAATCATGGTGTGTTGCATTTCTATCAATAGCCGATGCTTAGTCTCGTCAACATAGGTAAGGCTGAACCGAAGTCCACCGCTTCGGCCACTAATATTTTTTTATACAGGTAAAAGTGAGGATTGGAGAAAGTTTATTGTTGATTATCTGCAAAGTCCTAACAAAAAGGGTGAACAACATGGTTCAGAGGATGGCCTTGAGATACATATCTATGGAACTTTATCATCGAATTGTTAATGAAGTTGAAAAGGTTTCACCCAAGTTTGCATCAAGGATTCAAACAAATAATGGCCGATATATATTTATCGCCCTAAGCACATGCAAAGTGGCCGATGGAGTGTTGACATCGTCCTTAGAACCAACAGGTACAAGTTATTTTTTCGGCACGCTACCTTTGCCGAAAAACAGGGGGGCATGTGTTGACGCTCGAAAATGGCATGATCGCAAAGAGTAACTTGAGGCTATAATGAGATGGTGTCAAATTCATGATTTCATGTCACCATTGGATGACTCTCTTCAAGCCGATGGGAATAAATATATAGATGGTCCAAAACGGAGCTCGGATGCAAAAGTTATGACAAGTTCAGAGATGTTCATGTTGACACCAGAGTAAATAAAGGCATAAAATTTAATCAAGATGGCCTCTGATGGAAAATGTTTCAACATTAAAGTTGTGCGTCTCGTCGAAACGGTAGATTTTGATATAAAAATCATCTTAATCCGACATCGTATGCAACCTGTGGAGGCAAAACAAGGTCAGAAATACAAGCTGCAGAGTCATTTCGGACCGACCGAGTTGATTTGATCAGTGAGACCGAGTTGGTCCGAAAATTTACTAGAGAGTTGACAATGTTGACTCGGTAGGACCGAAGCAAACCAATCGATGAGACCGAGTTGATCCGAGAAATTACAGAAGGATACAGAGATTTGGCAAAGTTCACTCGGTGGGATCGAAATGAACCAATAGGTGAGACCGAGTTGGTCCGGGAAATTACCAAAGATTCCTGTCCGAGTTAAGTTAGGGTTTTTGATGTTTTGGACGGAATTTTTAGTCCTTTTCTTGTGCGGGAAGTCCAGCCGCCTCATAAATAGATGAGAGGTGACGGCCGATTGAACAACACACAATCGATCAAATTATCTATCACTTTTTACCCTTTACATTTATCTCTCTCCCTTGTTCTTTCTCTCTCGTTCTTCGTTCGTTCTTCTTGTTGCAGGGCGACGAACCTCGACGCCCTAGGGGCGATCAGGTCGACCTAGGGCAGCCCATAGCCGCTGCGCGTCCAGACGGGATCCCTCCCGGGCGTGTGGGGTTTCGGGTCTTCAAAAGCGCCCACCAGATTGTCTTGCGTACCGCGCTTCCGGTGGGTCTCCTTCGACGTGAGCTGCGGTGCATCACCCTCGGCGTTGGAGGTACACGGTGACGTGTTCGTGTGCGAACAGAGGTGCGGGACAAGCTCCTAGCACAGGACCGCATAGAAGCAATTCAAGAGGAAATAGCGGGATTTTTGCTCGACCAGGTCATAGATCCCAAAAGAGAATTCTATTACCCGCTACCGCCCCATGAACCACTTCCAATTGTTATCGTGCTCCGAACGCACCAATTAGCTAGGCTAATGCCACTGGCTCCAAAGACACCAATTAGGAGAAATTATATATATATATATATATATATATATATATATATATATATATATATATATATATATATATATATAGTGTTACTATTCATCACCCAGGGTGCAGAATAAGTTATTCTTCGCCCGAGGTAATCTTATGATTATTTCATAATTAAATTACATTTCAAATTCAAATAGTTACATTCCTATTGATTCATTATGTAAAATTTGACATAAGAAAATAAAAATATAGGTCATAAGACAAGAAAATTTGCAGTTTATGTGTATTTTAGACTATGTTTTTTACATTTGTAATTTTACATAACATAAAATATTTTTTACGCCGATTATATATTTTCTTACGGTCCTTTTTACGTCGGAAATAAGACAAAACTTACGGAACGTAAAATTACGATGCTTTGATGGTAAAATAAAGGGGGGTGAAGAATAACTATTCCTCACCCAGGGTGACGAATAGCGCGACCCTATATATATTATGATCGGTTCTACTAGAAATTCTATTTATATATATGCATAACGTGTACAATATGTAGTATCGTAAAATACCAGCAAATGAAATATAATTAAATGGAAAAACACAAAATTAAATGAGAAAGAAATCATAAACCCAAAACTTCCCCAATCTTTTAATACCGGTTGGTGACACAAATCGGTACTAAAGGGCTCCCTGCCCCCGAAGCTGGCTCGTGCCACGTGGTTGCCCTTTAGCACCGGTTCATGCTGAACCAGTACTAGGGGGGGGGGGGGGGGGGGCTTTAGTGCCTACACTTAAGCGCCGGCTATGAAACCGGCACTAAAGGGCCTTACGAACCGGTGCTATTGCCCGGTTCTGCACTAGTGACATACACTCAGTCCTATGAACACACGCATGCACACCCTACCACTATGAGTATCTTTAAGAGACTTAGCCGACACAATATATTGAGATCGAGAAGTTGCCACAGACAACTTCATAGTCGACGTGAACATCTCCTTCTACTAAACAATCCCAAGTAGTAGACCCCCTAAAATATTACACAGCCAACATCAATTAAAAAAATATAATGCTTGGATGAGTCAATATCTACAGGACTACAGAACTACATTGTGAACATATATATAGTTCTTGATGGATCTTTATGTGAGTAATTTGGTTTCACATACGGTGTATTTTTTAAAAAAAGTCAAACATATAAAATTTGAGTTAAAACTTGTTTTACTTATTATATATAAACTTAGAAAGACAATTAATTCAAGCAGACGAAAATATTCTAATTTCAATTCACATTTTTCGCTTTAATTATCTTCCTTATTTACCATTTCTTTAGCATATATTAATATACTTCCTCGTATGGAAAAAGCAATAAAGCTTAACATTAAAATACTACCTATGAAAAGGTAATCTTAGGCACATTTTAAAATCTTTTCAAACATTGAGGATGACTACTAATCTATATAAAGCCAAGCGTCCAATAGTTGTTGACACTCACTTGTGTGGCACACCTTCCTATTTATCTAATGGCGATTGTCAAGTCGTCTGGTGATCTTCTAAGGCTCCTCACCTTCCTCATCTGCCTCCTCCATCACTGCAGTGCAGGCTATGACGTCGAGTCGGTCGTCAGGACGCAGAACCTATTATCGGCTAATCTGAAACTTGTAGGCGGGACGACGGAGTTCGGGCCTGATGTCAAGTCGCTCGACCTAACTGCAAGGCAAGTTTTCCTGATCTTTATCCTGACCCGGAAGTTTAATTCATCACCTTATCTATACTTTCTCTAAAGTAGCATAGACAGTATGTGTCGCACTGTTCTCCATATATTGATGCATACACCCTAAGCTAAACCGATTTAATATTAACATGATGGTACAGACTAGAGACGGATAGCCGGCTCCACGTGCGCATCACCGACGCCGACCATCCACGATGGGAGGTCCCCCAAGACATCATCCCGCGGCCAACGTCAGTGTCAGAGGACGTTTTGCTTGGATCGCCAGGCATGGACAATGCCACCTTGCCGAGCAGCGCCACCATCTCCAAGGTGTCTTCGGACCTGACCTTCTCCATCCACACGAAGCCGTTCCGCTTCACCGTCTCCCGCCGCTCCACCGGTGACATCCTCTTCGACACTTCTGCAACCCTCATCTTCAAGGACCGGTACGTAATAAATAATACTCCTTTGTTTTCTCAAAATAGATCAAGTTATACTTTTTAAAGTTTAACCAAGTTTTTCTATAGAAAAAATATATAAGCATCATGAAATATGTGTTTTTTGACAATATATTTATTTGATACAATAAATCTTTAAATATTTCTACAAATAAACATGACCTAACCTATGAAACGTTGAGTTAATACAAAACTTAGGGGTCTGTTTTATGGCAAGCAGTGAGTACAAGTGTGATGAGCGGTAGGAGCAGTATGTATATTAGCGAGTAGCTAGCCAAGTGATCGATGGGCATGCATGACAAATGGAAATGCAGGTACTTGGAGGTGACGACGGCGCTTCCAGCCGGGCGGGCATCATTGTACGGGTTCGGCGAGCACACGAAACGGACGTTCCGGCTCCAGCCCAATGACACGTTCACGCTGTGGAACGAGGACCTGGAGAGGTCAGACCAACTGGACCGTAACCTCTACGGCTCGCACCCATTCTACATGGATGTGCGCCCTGGCGGCAATGCGCATGGCGTGCTCCTCCTCAACAGCAATGGCATGGACATACTATATGGCGGGTCCTACGTCACCTACAAGGTGATCGGCGGCGTGCTCGACTTCTACTTCTTCACCGGCCCCTCCCCGCTTGCCGTCGTTGATCAATACACCCAGTTCATCGGCCGCCCTGCCCCCATGCCATACTGGTCATTCGGGTTCCACCAGTGCAGGTATGGCTACAAGAATGTGGCTGACCTGGAGGAGGTGGTCGCCGGCTACGCCAAGGCCAAGATCCCACTGGAGGGGATCTGGTCAGACATCGACTACATGGACGGCGGCCAGGATTTCACGCTGGATCCGATCAACTTCCCGGCGAGCCGTCTCCGGCCGTTCGTCGACCGGCTCCACAGCAACGGCCAAAAGTATGTGGTCATCATAGACCCGGAGATCAAAAGACAAGCAACGCCTAACGAGGACTTTTTCCTCAAGAGAAACGGCACCAACGTGGTGGGCAGGGTGTGGCCAGGCGAGGTGTACTTCCCGGACTTCATCAACCCACGCGCCGTGGAGTACTGGGCGCAGAAGATCTCCGAGTTCCGGCGGACCATCCCCGTAGACGGGCTGTGGTGCGACATGAACGAGCCCTCCAACTTCGGGGCCTGGCAGCCGCTCAACGCGCTGGACGACCCACCATACCACATCAACAATTCCGGCACGCATCGTCCCCTCAACAACCAAACCGTGCCGGTCTCCACTGTGCACTACAATGGCGTGTCCGAGTACGACGCGCACAACCTCTTCGGCCTCTTCGAGGCACGTGCCACGTATGCCGCACTGCTCAAGGACACGGCACGCCGCCCCTTCGTGCTCAGCCGCTCCACCTTCCCCGGAGCGGGACGGTACGCGGCGCACTGGACCGGCGACAATTCCGCGCGGTGGGACGAGCTTGCCAACTCCATCAACACTATGCTCAGCTTTGGCCTCTTTGGCATCCCCATGGTCGGCGCCGACCTATGCGGCTTCAGGGGTAACACAAGCCAGGAGCTCTGCAGCCGCTGGATCCAGCTCGGTGCATTCTACCCGTTCGCGAGGGCGCACACGGAGAGAACCACCGAACGACGAGAGCTCTATGTGTGGGAGTCGACGGCGCAGTCGGCGAGGAAAGCGTTCGGGACGCGGTACCGGATGCTCCCCTACATGTACACGCTCATGTACGAGGCGCACACAACAGGGGCGCCCATCGCCCGCCCGCTCTTCTTCTCCTACCCGCAGGACGCCGACACCTACGGCGTGGACAAGCAGTTCCTGCTCGGGCGCGGCGTGCTTGTATCTCCGGTGCTACAGCCGGGTGCCACCACCGTCGACGCCTATTTCCCGGCGGGCCGGTGGTTTAGTCTCTATGACCACAACTACCCCCTCACCGTCGCCACACGGACCGGCAAGCGTGTTACACTTCAGGCGCCAGTGGACTCGGCTAACGTGCACCTGGCCGGCGGCAACATCCTACCATTGCAGCAGCCGGCGCTGACCACGTCCGCCGCACGGCAAGGCGAGTTTCACCTCCTTGTGGCGCTCACGGAGAACGGCACAGCCAGTGGGGAGCTATTCTTGGATGACGGCGAGTCCATGGAGATGGGCGGGGTGGGAGGCAAGTGGACCCTGGTGAAATTTAGCTGCAGCACGGAGGAGAGCAAGGGCATCATCACGACCACGGTGAGTTCCCATGTGGTGCAGAACTCGTACGCGCCGAGTCGGGCGCAGGTCATCGGCAACGTGGTCTTTATGGGGCTCCAGTCGCCAGCAAAAGGGTTCACTATCTATGTGAACAACGTTGAGCTCAAGGCAGCCCGCACCAAGTCCCGGACGAGTGGAGCGTTTAGCGTCAGTGGCCTGTCGCTGGCCATTGGAAAGGAGTTCCAGATCAAGGTCGTCATGTCCCATTAACATTGATACCATTTTTGCATAATTATTGTATGTCTGAAGTTCTGAATAAAAGTTTTGAGAAAATTGAATTTTTTTTATGGTTTGAGGTTTCTAAACATCTTACATTATTTATTGTCCTTGGTCGTTTATCTACCATCTTCCACTCATCTCAGAGAAGCAAATCCGTATATATTTAACTAACTCCCTAAGACGGTTAATCACAAGTTCCATCTTAATCTGAAATTGCTCCTTCACCTTTTTTTAGGGGATTTTTTTTAGCAAACAACAACCCTCAAAAGAGGGTTCCAGATTTTATTATTAGCATCCAAGGCAATGTACATCGATCAAGTTCCCTCTAGGAAAAGAAATGGCCTCAAGAGCCATTTTTTAGTCACATCCTTCTCCTTTACTGCAAAGGAAGCTATAACTAGAAGGAGATTTAGATAAGTATGCCTTTTTTGCAAGATTATGAGCAATCAGATTGTTGATCCTTGGAATGTGCTCAATCCTGTAACAAGTAAGACCAGAAACCAGATTGAAGAAATCAGCAAGAGTGGGTCGTAAGTTCCAGTGTCCAGGATTTTGAATCATATCCTTTGCTTTCACCACCTCCACTAAAGTCCCGCGGTCAGATAGGAAATAGACAGAGCTCCAATTCAAATACTTGACAGTTTCAGCCGCCAGAAGAAGCCCAAGTGCTTCAGCCTGCTGAACAAAACAAACATTCCTAGCAACAGCTTGAATAAATATGGAATGATTCCTTGATTCGTCCCGTAGAAATACTCCGAAAGATGCTTTATCTTGGCTAACTATAGGATTGTATGCAGCATCAATACGTAGCAATCCTCTTATCTTCCAACTCATCCTCCAATATGCACCTGCATTAAGCATTGATTTGGTAGCGTATATAACCTAAATTGGACTCCAATTTTTCTTATTAAATAGAAGATCACTTCTAGCTTTCCAAATATCCCACAAAGTAGTAAAGATGATCTCTGAGAGAGGACGGGGCGTCGACCCGTTGGCTGGGCAGCTGAGGTTGCTGCCAGCCCACCCGAGTTCGAGTCCCGGCTCGGACGCGTTGTGCTCGCGGAGTTTCTTCTATAAAAAAATGCCAACGAGGGTTAGCTCTTGGGTTGGTCTCATTTTTTTTAAAGACGATCTCTGAGCTTAAATCTGGGTGAAGGCTAGAAAAAATGAAGTTGATGACATCCGAAGGATATAAGCTATGATCTACCATATCCGATATAAAGCCTAATTTCAACCAAACCGATTTAGAGAAATTGCATAAAAAGAACAGAAACATATCTGATTCAACCTGGCCACACCTACAACATTATTTCTTTATATGTTTTGAAAATCTAGAAACTCTTAACCCGGAAGCAATAGCTCTTCTAATAAGTCTCCAAGCAAACGTTTTAACTCTAGGAGACAAAGTTTTATTTTTCTGAACCTAGTTAAGAATAGCTATCTCCTGGTTGGTCACAATAGGTCTTTGGTTCATCGCATTATCCTGGGTATCCTGCATCAAAACTTTGTAAGCACTTTTAGTAGTACATTTTGCATTTGGAGTGTGAATCCAGGACAAGGTATCATCAAGCTCAGCATTTATGACAGGAGTATTTAAAACATCATTTTTAAAAGTATCATCAAAATAGGCACTGAGCTTATCTTCATCCCAAACTTTAGAATTAGGTTTCCAAAGATGACTAATGATGTTTGTTCAAGGACAATTTAGGTTGGGCTTGAGATGATCATAAATTTTTTGCCCATCTTTTGCACCAAGGATTGTCCCAGATGGAAGTGTTTCCTTTAGCAATTTTTATGTTACAAAAATTTAATAATATCAGGAAGAACTTTAATAAAGGAGGTCCAGAATGCAGATTTGGGGGAATAAATAGTATGTTTCCATATGGTAGAGTTACGAAAATATTTTGCTTTATGAACCTTAGCAATTAAAGGGGAGGGATTATTAATGATATTCCAAGCCATATTAGTAATCAAGGATTCGTCCATAATGGCTAAATTCCTAATGCTCAATCCTCCTTTATGCATAGGTCTACAAATATCATCCCAAGCTCTAAAGAAAATAGGCTTTGGCTTGTCATCCTTCTGAATTCCCGTCCACGAAAATTTTCTAACAATGGAAGTGAGGTTTTTATGATGGACTTGCTTAAGAGGATATTGGAGACATAGTAAACCGGCAAGGAAGCAAAGACCGATTTGATAAGAGTAAGCCTTCCTGCATGAGAGAGCCTATTAACCATGCAAATGTTAAGTTTGTATTTGAACTTATTAGTAATAAAGCTATAAGTTGCTGCCATATTCCTACCCGGAAGAATAAGAGGATGTCCTAGATGAATAGTGTTAAGATCCATATCCAGAGAAGGAAATTTTTTATATAACTTCTAAGGTCATTGTCTGTATTCCTACTAAATAAGATTGATGATTTGTTCCAGTTGGGAGTTTGACGTGAAGCTTCGCAAAATTGGTTAATGATGTGAGCAATAGTATATGTTGAAAATATGAGCAAGTTACTGTGAGATTTAATCAAAATAAGCACAAAATAAATCATAACGGCTATAACAGAGATTAACTAATCATGTGGACTAACATAGTAGATGAACAAATTGAATCTAGAATAGGGACTAGAAACATGAATTCTACCACAATCTCGAAAAAGAAGGACAGAAGCACATACGGTGCAACGGGAGCAGCACCGTTGGCGTTGAGGTTGTCGCCCATGTCATTGAGGAAGTGGTTGCCGAGGTCGGGGAAGAAGTCGTTGTTGGTGAAGTCGTTGCTGCCAGCAGTCGCGTGAGTGCACTCCCCAAAAACCTGATCACCCCTCTCCCGTATAGGATCACGAGAGGTGGGGTTCCGGAGGCTTGTTGTCCTTTCTTGCGGTGCACGCCAAAAGGAGGGATGGAGAAGACTTGCATGGTGGGGCAATGATCTGGAACCGTGATGCGAAACCATGCGATGCAGCGGCGGCTAGGGTAGACGGCTGCCTGACTATATAGTGCGGGCCGGGTAGGTCATGGGAGTAAATCCCACGTCTGAGTCGTTGCAATCCAAAAGAATAGGAAGCGGTTCAGTAATTAACGCGTCTGTTAATTATTAATTAATGACTCATTAATTTTTCCCAAGTAGCAAAAATATAAACAACATGCATAGCTCCGTCCTCGGCTAGGATCATTCCCGCAACCCGCGGCGCATCATGACGAGGCGAGGCGAGGCTTGGCTTGGCGAGTGAGGAGGAGGAGCGCGCGCGTAGCTCTCCTCTTCTCATGCTCATACAAATGGTAGAAGAACTCACCTTATAAAGAGGTGTAGGTCTCTCTCAACTTCTGGGGTGGGACTAAACATTATTCTCACTCACACCACTCACATGTGTGCATGAATGGGCCAAGAGAATTTCAGAATTTTAGTTAGGCTTTGGGCCAAAGGCCTACTAGCAAATTCCAACAACCCCCCACAAAGTCTCATTGGCACATCTCATCACTTAGTTCCAAAACATTGTTTATATATCGATGCTTAGTGGAGACTATAAAGTTGAACTTTCACTCAGAGGTTTATGCTAGACTAGATCACAACTTGAATAGTGGACTATGCTTTGAACTACAAGTTTTCTGCGAGACTAGTTTCACACAAATTCTTGTTCGATTCTGCGCTGCCGCAAGGCTTCCTCCCGGGTGGAGGGTATACGTCATACTCCAGGGCCTTTCATGAATTTATTAGAGAACACCCAATTCTCATAGATTGCGACGTTAACAGTCAAATTCATATAGGTGTGTTCCTCAGGAGATGCTCTGCAGGACAACATCTCTGCTTACTCAAATAAGCCACTTGGAACACATTAAGATAACTATCAACCTGCCATGCAGATCAGGAGAGTATTGCATCTTCTTGGAGTGGGATAATTTAAATATGGATACTCTCCTCTCAGCTGACCAACAGCTTCTCTCTCACTTCTACTTCACGGGATCTCTGATCACATAGAGTGGGTTACCACTATGGACAACTCATGTTGTGGGTCTCAAACCCATCTCCATCGATGCATTATCTATCACATTACGTGATAAGCCCTTTGTGAAGGGATCTGCCATGTTTTTCGATGTTTGGATATAATCCAACATAATAACTCCAGAGTTCCTCAATTTTCTGACAGATTTTAATCTTCTCTTCACATGCCTTGAGGACTTCATATTCTCCTTAGAACTATTTATCTTGACAATCCCAGTTTGATTACCACAGTTCATCGGGATAGTGGGTATTGGTTTTTCAACCATAGGTAAGTCCATCAAGAGCTCACGAAGCACTCTGCTTCAATAGTGGCAGTGTCTAATGTTGTTAGTTCTGCTTCCATAGTTTACCTCGTTAAGATGGTCTGCTTGCAAGACTTCTAGGAAACAGCACCACCACCAAGTATACAAACACAACCACTTGTGGCCTTAATCTCATCAGCATTAGATATCCAGTTTGAGTCACTATAACCCTCTAGTACCCTTGGATACCCGGTATAGTGAATCCCATAGCTGGCAGTGCCTTTCAAGTAGCGCATAACTCTCTCAAGCGCATGCCAATGATCATCTCCTAGTTTTGACACAAACTGACTCAGCTTGCTCACAACAAAAGAGACGCCAGGCCTCGTGGCACTCGCCAAATACATAAGCGAGCCAATAATCTGAGAATACCTCAGTTGATCTCTGGCAATTTGTCGATTCTTTCTAAGAAACAAACTAGCATCATATGGAGTTGTAGAAGGCATGCAACTGCTATACCCAAAACGACTCAAGATCTTTTCCACATAGTGAGACCGAAGCAGTGTGATCCCACCATTCTCATTTCTCGACATCTTGATGTTTAAGATAACATCAGCTACTCCTAGATCCTTCATCTCAAAACAGCAAGATAAGAAATCTTTAACCTCCTTGATTAGATAAGGTTTGGTTCCAAAGATCAATGTGTCATTGACATACAGACAAAAAATGACTCATTCGCCCCCACCATGGCGATAGTACACACACTTGTCACCGTCGTTTATTACAAAGTCGGTAGCAGTTAATTTTCTTTCGAACTTCTCATGCCACTCCCCTAGCAGCTTGTTTAAGGCCATATAAAGACTTAAATAACTTGCACACCTTTCCTTCCTGACCAGGTACTACAAAACCATCTGGCTGATCCACGTAAATTTCCCCCTTCAACTCTCTATTGAGGAAAGCTGTCTTAATGTTCATTTGATGAACGAGAAGACCATGTGAAGCAGCCAATGATAGTAGCACCCGAATAGTGGTCAGTCTAGCCACAGGTGAGTAAGTATCAAAGAATTCTTCACCTTCTTTTTGGGTATAACCCTTAGCCACAAGCCATGCCTTGTACTTTTCAATCGCACCATCAGGTCTAGCTTCTTCTTGAACACCCACTTGCATCCTACAGGTTTACACCCATAAGGACGGTCAGTGATGTCCCAGGTTCCGTTAGCTAAGATGGAATCAATCTCGCTACGAACAGCTTACTTCTAGTAGTCGGCATCAGGAGATGCATAGGCTTGTGAAGTAGTCTTGGGTGTGTCATCCACGAGGTACATAATGAAATCATCACCAAAGGACTTTGCAGTCCTCTGTCTCTTACTTCTTACAGGAGTTTCATTGTCACCGTCAAAAGGATTCTCAATGTGTTCCATCGTAATGGTGGGTTCTAGAATTACAACGAATTCCTCACTAGATGGAGTAGGTATCTCCTGATTTGATGAACTCGACATGTACTTCATAGGAAATATGTCCTCAAAGAAAGTTGCATCATTCGACTCCGTAATCGTACCAACATGCATGTCGGATACCTCAGATTTTATTATCAAAAATCTATAGCCAATGCTATGAAAAGCATAGCCCAGAAGAACACAACCCACAGTTTTTGGTCCAAGCTTGCGCTTCTTGGGAATTGGTATATTGACTTTCGCCAAACAGCCCCAAGTACGTAGGTAAGAGAGTTTCAACCTTTTCCCTCCCATTCATCAAATGGAGTCATGCTCTTATGCTTTGTGGGAACTCGGTTTAGGACGTGACATGCAGTCATTAGCGCCTCCCCCCACCATTCGTTGGAAAGACCCGATGTGTCTAACATGGCGTTAACCAAATCAGTTAGAGCTTGGTTCTTTCTTTCGGCCACCCCAATCGACTGAGGTGAGTAGGGAGGCATCCTCTCATGGATTATACCATGTTCCGCACCAAACAAATCAAATTCATTAGAAAAGTACTCTCCACCATGATCGGACCTTAGCCGTTTAATTTTTCGATCAAGTTGGTTCTCCACTTGTTCTTTATAGTTTTTGAAGAAAGTTAAAGCCTCATCTTTTGATTTTAGAAGATACACATAACAATATCTACTGGAGTCATCAATCAACGTCATCAATCAATATTCGTAAACACGCCATTCATCACACAAAGATCAGAATGTATAAGATCTAGTGGCGCCAAGTTTCTTGCCTCTGCAGTCTTATGGGACTTGCGAGGTTGCTTAGCTTGCACACATACTTGGCACTTGGAGCCTTTGACAGTAGGGATTTTTGGAATTAAATTCATATTAGCCTTTGACGGTAGGGAGCCTTTGATGGTTTTAAGTTAATATGACAAAGTCGTGAATGCTAAATATCAGACTCATTATTGTGGCAAACATTATTAATAATTTTAGTGCAAATATATGACAAAGATAGGCGGAACAAGTCTTCGCACTCATAGTCTTTTCCAAAAAATTGTCCACACTTGGAAATTACAACTTTATTGGACTCAAAAACCAACTTAAAATCATCTCTACATAAACGGGATCCGCTAACGATATTCTTATTGATGGACGACACATGATGAACATTCTTCAGACGCACGGTCTTCCCTGAAGTAAACTTCAGATTGACCGTACCGACACCTCGAACGATGGCATGTGACCCGTTTCCCATCAGCATGGGAGAAGTCCCTGTGACCTGGTAATAAGAAGACATGGAGGCGTCAACACAAACATGTACATTGGTACTGGTGTCAATTAAACAATCAGGAGATTGAAATACTGAAAGGATGGTAGGAAGAATACCGTACCCAGATTCCTTCATGTGAGTATCACCGATGACAACATTAGCGGACTTGCCGCTCTTCTCATGTTCATGCTCCTCAAAATGGTTAGGGCACTTCAGAGCCCTGTGATTAGGATCACCGCAGACATGGCAAAGTCCCTTCCCCTTCTTATGAGAATTCTTCTTGAAGTTGGTAGTATGTCACAGCTTGTTCTTTGCATCAAACTTTGACTTTGCCCTGAGTTATTTCTTGTTGTTTTTGAACTTGCTGGGCTGGAAGTTCTTCTTCTGTACCATGTGGGCACTATAAGCCCCCTCAGCAACTCGAGCACGTGTGTCTTTTTCTCTCGCTTTCTCTTCAATATCAAGAGTACCAATGAGATCCAAAACAGAAAACTCCTGTCTCTTGTGTTTTAGGGAAGTAGCAAAATTGTTCCACGAAGGTGGAAGCTTGGCAATGATGCCTCCGGCAACAAATTTGTCCAGGAACACACACTTGAAGTACTCAAGTTCCTTTGCGAGCAACTATATCTCGTGAGATTGGTGTACAACAGAGCGCTCATCATTCGTCTTATAGTCATAGAATTGCTCCACGATGTACAACTCGCTGCCGGCGTCCGAGGCCCCAAACTTGGCCTCGAGCGCATCCCACAGGTCTATGACATTGTCAAACGACATATACAAATCCACAATGTAATCATCAAGAACACTCAGAAGGGCGCCTTTAAAGAGGGTATCGATCTTCTCAAAAGCTTCCTGCTGTGCAGGATTAAGATCGGCCTCAGGCTTTGTCGGGTGGTAGGAGCGACATATGCCAACGGGTGGCTTATCATTGCGGGGGACAATAAAACATCGCCGGTGCCTGGAAACGGGATGAGGCGAAGACATGCATGCCGGCGAATCTTACCCAGCTTCAGGGCTCTCCGGGGAGATAACACCCCTACTGCTGCTCTGCGGGGTCTCCGCATGGTTACTAAGTGAACAAGTAGCTACAATGCTCCTCGAGCTGTTTTGGGTGGAAGGAGGAAGAAGGGCTCAGCTCAGCCTGCTTCCTCTCCTTGTATGGTGTCTAGGTCTAGAATGAGAGTCCAACCCTTTGCATGGGTGCACCGGAGGGTTTATATAGGCCTACCCCGGGGGTACAATGGTAATCCGACTGGGCGCGGGGCCCAGCTGTCTGTGACTACGCTCGCCGGCTTCTGCGCCGGCTTCTGGGGCCCGCCGGCTGGTGGGTCCCGCCGGCTGCCGGCTCCTTGGTCGACAGGCCGGCCCCACCGGCCAAGACCTGGTCGGCGGCTGGTTACTGTTACTCCGTGTTGTTGACGCAGGCTTGGTCAGGGTAAATGTGGCTACAGTAACGCCGCCTTGGCGGGCGATTACTGTAGCCCCGCCGCATCTTGTCTCCTTAATGGACGTCTCCTTCGAGGAGGGTGGCAGGCCGGCTATGGGAAGCCGGCCCTCTATCTTGCCGGCTTGAGAGGAGGTGCGGCCGCCTTCGGCATCTCTCTGCCCGAAGGGGCCCACCGCCTCGGGGGCCACGCTGGCGTCCCGTCGTGGACGGCGTCAGAGCCGCCGTGGCTACAGTGCCGCGCCGGGCGGGCCGTGGCTGCCCGCACGGCGCACTGTACCAGGCGTGCTTCGGGTTTTGGGGGTGGCAGGCTCCACTGTAGCCACGCCCCGCTTCATCATCGCAGAGTGGATGTGTACATTGCGGGTACGGCTTTGACTGCTTTATGGGAGCCGGCCTGGCTGTAGCCGGCCTTGCTGTAGCCGGCCTCTCGCAGCCGGCCGATCCGTAGTCGGCCCTCCACAGCTTTCTTCATGAGGGTAAAGGGAGGGCCGCCCCCGAAGCCGGCTAGGAAGGTAGTCGGCTAGGGAGGAGGCGGCCCAGGTCTTGAGTCCAATTACGAGCCGGACGGGCTCGTAATTTTTTCTAAGGGGCCAGGGGAAGCCGGCTGGGCTACCCATGGCTATTTACCCCGATAGGCTTGCCCTTGGTGGCCTCATAGCAGTACATGGTTTGGAAACAGTAAACTGCTCTCGTGCGCCACCTCTTATATTGCACCCCCTTAAAGGTAGGCGGCTTTAGATGCATAGGAAAACCGCTTAGAGTAAATTGCCTATAATCAGGTTTTTGGATTCTTGAATATATGAGCAAGTTACTACGAGATTTAATCCGAATAAGCACAAAATAAATCATGACGGCTATAATAGAGATTAAACTAATGTGGACTAGCATAGTAGATGAACAGATCGAATCTACGACACGGACTAGAAACATGAATTCTACCACGATCTCGAACAGGAAGGATAGAAGCACATATGATGCAATGGGAGCCGCACCATTGGCGTTGAGGTTGTCGCCCATGTCGTTGAGGAAGAGGTTGCCGAGGTCGGAGAAGAAGTCGTCATCGATGAAGTCGTCGCTGCCAGTAGTCGCGCGAGTGCGCTCCCTAAAAACCTGATCACCCCTCTCCCGTACAAGATCATGAGAGGTGGGGTTCCAAAGGCCGTTGTCCCTTCTTGCGGTGCACGCCGAAAGGAGGGATGGCGAAGACTTGCATGGCGGCGCAATGATCTGTAACGGTGATGCGAAACCATGCAATGTGGCGGCGGTGCGAGCCGGGTAGGTCATGGGAGTAAATCCCACGTCTGAGTCGTCACAATCAAAAAGAAATTATTAATTAATGACTCATTAATTTTTCCCGAGTAGCAAAAATATATACATTGTGCATAGCTCCGCCCTCGACCCGGCTCATTCCCGCAACCCGCGGCATGGCGCATCGCGACGTGGCGAGCGAGGAGGAAGAGCGTGCGTGTAGGTATCCTCTTCTCATGCTCATACAAGTGGTAGAAGAATTCACCTTATAAAGAGGTGTAAGTCTCTCTCAACTTCCGGGGTGGGACTAAACTTTAGTCTCACAAACACCACTCACATGTGTGCATGAATGGGCCAAGAGAATTTCAGAATTTTAGTTGGGCTTTGGGTCAAAGGCCTACTAGCAAAATTCCAACAGTATATGCATCTTCATTGTCTGCCCTGCTATAGACTATCAAATCACCTGCAAACATTAAAGAGTGAATAGGAGGACAATTGGGTCCCAGTTGAATACCTCCAAGATGATTAGTGTCTAAGGCTTACTGCAAAGTAGTGACAACTCATTGACAACAAGTATAAAAAGGTATGGCGACAGAGGACATCCTTGTCGGATGCCTCGGGATCCCTTAAAGCTACCGAAAGGCTGCCTGTCGGTGTCAAAACTGGCGGCTCTCGAGTAGGGGGTCCCAAACTATGCGTCTAAGGCGGATGGTAACAAGAGGCAGGGGACATGATGTTTTACCCAGGTTCGGGCCCTCTTGATGGAGGTAAAACCCTACGTCCTGCTTGATTTATTCTTGATGATACGAGTATTACAAGAGTTGATCTACCACGACATCAGAGAGGCTAATCCCTAGAAGCTAGCCTATGGTATGATTGTATGTTGTCCTATGGACTAAAACCCTCCGGTTTATATAGACACCAGAGGGGGCTAGGGTTACACAAGGTCGTTTACAAAGGAGGAGATATCTATATCCGTACTGCCTAGCTTGCCTTCCACGCCAAGTAGAGTTTCATACGGACACGAGACAAAGCCTTCAATCTTGTATCTTTATAGTCCAACAGTCCGGCCAAAGGATATAGTCCGGCTGTCCGGAGACCCCCTAATCCAGGACTCCTCAGTAGCCCCTGAACCAGGCTTCAATGACGATGAGTTCGGCGCGCAGTATTGTCTTCGGCATTGCAAGGCGGGTTCCGCCTCCGAATACTCCATGGAAGAATCTGAATACAAGGATAGTGTCCGACCCTGCAAAATAAGTTCCACATACCATCGTAGAGAGAATAATATTTCCACAAATCTAATCTGCTGACATGTTTCGGCAATCATGTCGTGGCCCGGTGATTATTCGAACCGTTTCTTTTTAACTAGCCGCGCACATAACGCGAGGCAGTATCTTGACACGTCTTGTCAAAGTAGAGATCGTGTCCCCCTTATTATGGGATTTTCATCAATAAGGGCGTGGGTAACCCAACCACGCCACCAATTATAGCGCTTGGGGGATAAGCGAGTTTTATCAGGCTGGTTGGGGCGCATAGTTTCGGCTGCCCTTATAAAGGGATAAGGTTTAACCCTTCTCTACCCACGCCTTCTTCCTCCTTGCTCATCCGTTCTTGCACACTCGAGCTCCAACGCCCAAGTCCACATCCTTCCCCTCAACCTTCTCCAAACATGTCCGGAGCTGGAGGCAAATGGATGGCTTCCTCGGTTATAGAGGGACACATCAAGAAGTTGCGCGGAGCCGGATACTTAGCCGCGAATATCGCGCATCGGCTGCCCGCTGCGGGGCATATCGTTCCTACCCCGGAACCTCACGAGAGGGTAGTTTTCCTCCACCACTTCCTCCGCGGACTGGGGTTTCCCCTCCATCCATTCGTCCGCGGTCTCATGTTCCACTATGGGCTGGACTTCCATGATCTGGCCCCGAATTTCATCTTCAACATTTCGGCGTTCATCATCATGTGTGAGGCTTTCCTCCGCATCCGGCCCCACTTCGGCCTGTGGCTGAAGACCTTCAATATCAAGCCGAAGGTGGTGGGGGGCAACAAGCAGAATGCGGCGGAGCCATGGTGGGAAAGATGCCCAATGTTATATGGCTTGAAGGCTCCTTCGTGGAGACCATAAAGGGGTGGCAATCGGCGTGGTTCTACATCACTGAGCCGCGCGACACCAACTGGGTGGTGGCCCCCGAGTTTTGATCCGGAATCCCCACGCGGCTCACCTCGTGGAAAGAGAAGGGCCTATCCTGGGGTTCATCGGTGGAGCTGGACGGACTCCAGAAATGTATCCGGAATATGGCAAGCAAGAAGCTCAAGCTTGTCAACATAGTCCAGGTCATGCTCATCCGCCGGATCCTCCCGTGTCAACAACGGGATTTCAATTTGTGGGAGTTCGACCCGGCCCAGCACCAGACTCTGAGCAAGCTCTTTGACACGACGCACAAGGACGTCTGGAAGGTGCTGTTCAAGGGCGCCGAGGTCCCTCCCTCTCTCACCAAGGACCGTGGGCTAAGCGTGAAGCGCCCAGCGCATTCGGTGAGTTCTATACATCCGGTAGGATATTTATTTCCCCTAGCTTAACTATGTGCGGGGTCTGAGCTCCATGCCTTTGACAGGACTGGGTGGAGACGTCGGGGCAGATTAACTGTCCGTCCCCTCTGCCCGAAGACACTGCGGACGCTCTCCTGACGGAGATGCTGACTCCACCTCTTACAAGGTGTCGGAGAAGATCAAGAAGGCCAAGCGAACCCGAAAGAGTTCCCGACGCCAGGTGTTATCGGACTCATCGTCCGATAACTCCGTGATGCACTCCTCCCCCGATGACGAGGAGGAAGATGAAGAGGCTCCCCCTCCAGTGGGGGGAGACAAGAAAAGGAAGGCCGCCCCAACCAAGGGGACGAAGGGTCCAAGAAGGGAAGGACTCTCCTTCCGGACTACCCCACCACCGCCGCCGAAGGCAGAGACGAGTGGCTGCTCAGGGCCAAGCCCCTGGCAAAGTCGTAAGTATTCGGATACCAGAGTAACTCATAGCACACCTTTGTCGCACTGCTTCTCCTAACGCCGAATCATGATTATGCAGACCGGCCCGAGTCTGTATCGATGTATCCTCGTCGGACGGCTCCCTGGGCTCGTCGAATATGGATAGCGATCCACTTCCGATCGCCACCTCCCCTTGCCCAACGGACAACGCCGAGGTGTTGTCTCAAGAGGCACCGGGTCAAGGGGAAACAGTCTCAGAGGCGCCTCAAGGCGACCTTCCGGACTCCGGGAGCAGAGGGAGCAAGGCTCCCGAGGGCCCCGAGTTCGGCCCTCAGCCGAACACCGCGCCGGAACCTCCAGTGGTTCCGAACTCGGGCAGGCGGCCTCCTTCCAAAAGGGGCAAGACGCCTGTGCCGGTGTCCTCTGTCCATCCAGAGGCATCGGACGATCTGCTGGGAGCGCTTCGCAGCGCTTCCATCGACGAAGAGCACCGCACTATTATGAGTGCGGTGATCCAGAAGATTCAGTCTGCCAAGAGCGGACTGACTGAAGCCTGTGCCAGCCTTCTAGCAGGCTTTGAGGTAAGTATTTGAAATATAGGAAAATTATTGCCGCATAGACAGTAGCCCCTGATGCTCTGTTCGGTGTTCACAAAGAAAAGCCGAACAAAGGATCAAACAATATCGCAGGACTCTAATATAAGTATGTCTATATGCGTATGCAGGCTTTGCTGCTGGCCTCTACCGCACTGACTGCGGAGGTCGCCGCACTGAAGCAGGACCTCGGAGGGTCCAAGGAAGAGCTCGGCCTTGCCAAGAGGCAGCTCGAGGAGAACAAAGGTAAGTAGTACCTAGTCTATGGATATATATATATAAAGAATGCGATTGCAAAATGATAGGATCATCGTAAATTTGCCAGGGGCCATGACCAAGGTGGCGACCCTGAAGCAAGCGCTATCCGAGGCCGAAAACAAAGTGGCCCAGGAGCGCACCGAGCGGGAAAAACAAGAGGCACGGGTGGGCGAGGTGCAGCAAGAGCTCCACGCTCTCGTGACGAAGCACGAGGCGTTGGAGCTTGACTTGAAGATGCGAGAGTCCGAGCTTGCCGCGCCCCTTGAGAGTGCAAAGGGTGCCAACGCCGAAGCCCAAAAGGCCCTCCAGGAGATTGATGCGATGAAGAAGATAGCGGCGGGTAAGGCATTCAATATGCAAAGCAAGCATGTGAAAGTAAATTACTTGTTCCTTACCCGAATCCGGAGCTCTCCAGGAGCATTCGCAGATTTGCCCCGCAGCCTGTCGGATGCCGCACAGTTTTACTAGGCCGAGGAGGGAAGCTCAACGGAGAAGCTATTCTGGTCTCAGTATACTGGGACCGAACACCCGATGCCTCTGAGCGACCAGCTGAAGCAACTGGTCGAGCTGCACAAGGCGGCCGAACAGGCCATGAAGGTCTTTTCTAGTCCGGATGTGGCATGACGAAGCCCTTCCCATTAGCTACTTGGGCCTGGTGAGGTGGCTTGTGGATGCCTGCCCACGGCTAGAAGTCATTAAGCAGTCCGTTTGCATCGAAGGCGCATGCCGGGCTTTCACCCGTGTCAAAGTGCAATGGTCCAAGATGGACGCCGTGAAGCTGGTGAAGCAAGGGCCGCCTGCGGGCAAGGAGCATCGCCACCCCGAGATGTACTATGAGGGTGTCCTGAAGGGTGCCCGTCTCGTAGCGGACAAGTGTGCGAAAGATGTGATATTTGAATAAACTTGCTCGTGTAATCCTGTATTATGAAAACTTGTTCATATGCGCTATGCAACGCTTGTTTGAATTTAAAATATTACCTACTATTCGGCTGTTTATCAAATCTAAGAGATGGCTAGTCGTCGTCTTCTGCCCCCACGCCACGAGTGCTGGGGTGTTCGGGATGAACCTGAGCACTCTTGTTCCCATTTTTGGGTCCTTCGAGGCTATACTGCGTTATCACTCTCACTTAGCCATAGAATTCTATAATTTTAAATTTCGGCAAAGCCCCTAGTATACGGAAGGCCGAATTTGGGGCGCCATACACGCCTTAAGCCGGACAGGGCCGACTCTTCGCTCTAAGCGACATAAGTCTTTAGGGACTCGAAACCTCTTGAACAGCGACCAATCTTTCGCCTTATCATGACAGTCAGTTTTAGCTTTCTCTACTGAGGTGCTTAGCCCAGCAGAACCGGGGCACAATCGCAGTAGTTCTCCCAGTGCTACCTTAGCCGATATAGCGGAACATAAGGTATCAAAACATGGGAGCCGGGCAAACTGAACTATTGACCCAAGACATGATTCGAAGCTGATGCATATAATGCTATAAGTTCGGGGTGCCGCACTGTCGAAAGTGTTCGGACTTCTCACGCCACATTATGGGGTATGCTTAAGCCCCTAGCATATTGGCCGTACCAGAGTGTACGGATGCTAGATGTCGTGAATGAACACACACACACACACACACACACACACATATATATATATATATAAAGGAAGAATGCAATAATAGTCTTAATGCTATGCATTGTTTATTCAAAAAGGTGTGTTAAAGCAGAAAGATACAAGTAGTGCGATAAGCAAAAAGTAGGACTGTTTGACATGTCCCTTCCAAGGGCAAGCTGAGGAATAGTATTAAAGCAAATATTTCACTCGTTATCGTAATCCACCTGGGAGTTCCGTGGTGTGATGTAGCTTTCTGCCTCCTTGGTTGCTGCATCATGTGTTCGACAATCATGCTGCCGGACAGGGTTTCCAGAGATTAAAGTCCTGAAAGAGAAAAATAACAAAGCGGGAAGCCCCTAGTGCGGTTTAAGCCGCGACTTGTAGCGTGCTGCAGTCGTGCCCCCTCCCCGCCTATGCCCATGGTATTTTTAACGCGTAATTATGTACGCGTGGCACGGATTTCACCGTTTGGCTGGGACCGGGGTGGGGGCCGCATTGCTATGAGAGCTCGGAACGTGCCAGGCGGTCCAGTTGCCGATTACTCCGGGCGCGCTTGAAGGTGTTCGGGTCCTTAATCGCCGAACTAGTGGGTTGCCTTAAGAGGCTGCTTTGCGCTTCTGCTGCGAGGGCCACAGTGTGCTCCTCCATGCGGGGAGAGCGCTCTGTGTTTCCATTGACTGTTATGACCCCCCGAGGTCCTGGCATCTTGAGCTTGAGATATGCATAATGCGGTACCACATTGAATTTCGCAAATGTGGTTTGCCCGAGCAGTGCATGGTAGCCCCCGAGGTCGTGGCATCTTGAGCTTGAGATTAACTCTTCGCTTTAGAAGTTATCCGGGGATCCGAAGACCACTTCCAGTGTGACTGAGACTGTGTAATGGGCCTGTACACCTGGTATGACACCTTTAATGGTCGTTTTTGTGGGTTTGATCCTTGAGGGGTATATACCCATTTTGCGCACTGTGTCCTGATAAAGCAGGTTCAGGCTGCTGCCGCCGTCCATTAGGACTCGAGTGAGGTGAAATCCGTCAATGATTGGGTCTAGGACTAGTGCGGCGAATCCGCCATGACGGATACTAGTGGGGTGGTCCTTGCGATCGAAGGTGATTGGATTGGAGGACTGAGGGAGTCCTGGATTAGGGGGTGTTCGGATAGCCGAACTATACCTTCAGCCAGACTCCTGGACTATGAAGATACAAGATTGAAGACTCCGTCTCGTGTCCGGGAGGGACTTTCCTTGGCGTGGAAGGCAAGCTTGGCGATACGGATGTTCAGATCTCCTCCATTGTAACCGACTCTATGTAACCCTAACCCTCTCCGGTGTCTATATAAACCGGAGGGTTTTAGTCCGTAGGACAACATACACATCAACAATCATACCATACTAGCTTCTAGGGTTTAGCCTCTCTGATCTCGTGGTAGATCTACTCTTGTACTACCCATATCATCAATATTAATCAAGCAGGACGTAGGGTTTTACCTCCATCGAGAGGGCCCGAACCTGGGTAAAACTTCGTGTCCTTGCCTCTTGTTACCATCCAGCCTAGACGCACAGTTCGGGACCCCCTACCCGAGATCCGCCGGTTTTAACACCGACATTGGTGCTTTCATTGAGAGTTCCTCTGTATCGTCGCCGTCAGGCTCGATGGCTCCTACGATCATCGATAGCGATGAAGTCCAGGGTATGACCTTCCTCCCCGGACAGATCTTCATCTTCGGCGGCTTCGCATTGCGGGCCAATTCACTTGGCCATCTAGAGCAGATCGAAAGCTACGCCCCTGGCCGTCAGGTCAGATTTGGAAGTTGAAACTACACGGCTGACATCCGCGGGGACTTGATCTTCGACGGATTCGAACCACTGCCGAGCGAGCCGCACTGTCATGACGAGCATGATCTAACTCTGCCGCCGAACGGTGCCCTGGAGGCCGCACCCGCACAGGCTCCGACCTTTAGTTCAAAGTCAACTGCGCCGATCGAGGATGGGCGGTTGGATGTCACCTCGGGGGCTGCGATCCAAACGACGATTGAGCCGAACACCAGCCCCGTACTCTGCGAGGATCGTGACTCCAAGGAGCCGGACTCCGAACCCTCCGCGCCCCTGCCAGTCGTATCCGATGGGGCGCCGATCATGGAGTTCACTGCCACAGACATCTTTTAGCACTCGCCTTTCGGCGATATCCTGAAATCACTGAAGTCTCTCTCTTTATCAGGAGAGCCCTGGCCGGACTACGGTCGGCAAGGTTGGGGTACGGACGATGAAGAAATTCAAAACCCACCCACCACCCACTTCGTAGCCACTGTCAACGACTTAACCGACACGCTCGACTTCGACTCCGAAGACATCGACGGTATGGACGCTGATGAAGGAGATGATGAAGAACCAGCACCTACTAGGCCCTGGAAAGCCACCTCGTCATATGACATATACATGGTGGACACCCCAAAAGAGGGAGAGGGCGATGGAACGGCGGGGGATGTGAAAGTGCGTTATATCAGCTAGGGGGGGTGAATAGGCGATTTTTATGAAAGTCTTCAAAACATGGAAGTTATGAAGACAAACAGAGTGAACAAGCCTATTACTATGCAGCGGAAGTTAGATTACACTACGCAAGCCATGGTCAAGTATACAATATAGTGAAAGCGCAGTGACAAATAGCTTCAGTGTAATGAGGATCAGGTTGGAAGAAGTTATGAAGCCAAACAGATCATACAGTCAAGTTGTGAAGACAGAAGATAAAGCAAGCATGCAATAGCTTCACAATGTGTACTTGTAAGTAAAGGGAGGCGAAGATGAAACCAGTGACACGTTGAAGACAATGATATGTTGGACCAGTTCCTGTTGCTGTGACAACTGTACGTCTGGTTGGAGCGGCTAGGTATTTAAACCAAAGGACACACAGTCCTGGACACCCAGTCCTGAACACGCAGCTCAGGACACCCAGTCCTCACCGTTTTCTCCTTGAGCTAAGGTCACACAGACCCCGCCCAATCACTCTGGTAAGTCTTCAAGGTAGACTCCCAAACCTTCACAGACTTCGTTCACCAGCAATCCACAATTCCTCTTGGATGCACAGAACGCGACGCCTAACCGTCTGGAGGATGCACAGTCCTCAAGTGTAATAAGTCTTCAGATACTCAGACAAGAAGACTTAAGTGATGCCCAATTACTCTGGCTCTGGGTGGTTAGGGCTTTTCTCCTCACTAAGGATTGTCTCTCAAAGGCTTCGAGGTGGGTTGCTCTCAAACGACAAAAGCCGTGCACTGAAATCTAAGCAGCCAACCGTTTATGGTTGTAGGGGTGGACTATTTATAGCCGCTTGGCAACCCTGACCTGATTTGTCCGAAATGACCCTGGGTCACTAAGGAACTGACACGTGTACTAACGGTCGGATTTTGAACTCTCACGGCAACTTTACTTGGGCTGCAAGTAAAGCTGACTTGTCTGACTCTGGACAAGATTTTCTCTCATTGTCTTCACTCGAAGACATAGGATTTGAATTAGGCATCACTTCAGTCATCCTGACTGGTTCTCTTGGACCCCACTTAACAGTACGGTGGTTCCTATGACACAACATGAATAAAGTAAAACTACGAAGGATCTAAGTCTTCGAGTTCCAAAGGCTTCATGGGGAGTCTTCATGACCCACCATTGTCTTCAATGTCTTCGTACATTTTTAGGGGTCATCTCTGGTAACTAAAACGAATCAATGAGGGACTTCTACCTGTGTTATCCTGCAATTCTCACAAACACATTAGTCCCTCAACTAGGTTTGTCGTCAATACTTCAAAACCAACTAGGGGTGGCACTAGATGCACTTACAATCTCCCCCTTTTTGGTGATTGATGACAAACTAGTTGAAGTTTTCAATGGGGAATATAATTTGTGAAATTGTAAAGGAATTGTCTTCATAAGCTGCAAGGGCTCCCCCTGAGGATGTGCATATAAGTGATTTGCTTCTGGAACGCGAATGCACATAGCAGGCTGTATTTGTGGGAATCCACTTCAACTTATGATGACAATCCATCATGCATGTAAAGATATAAGAAGATAATGATATGCATAATGAAAAATGGACGTCTGTGAAATGATATAAGTGCGGAAATTATCGTCATACATGCGGAATTTATCTTCGCAAAAACACAGTGGCAAACATAGTAGCAGACGACCATCAAGTTTAAGTGTTACAACTCAAAGAACCAAATGTAGCAAAACGAGAGTTGTAAGCACGAAGCAAAATATAATAAAGCACCCGCCCTTATTATTGACCCGTTTGAAGACTATAAACATCATATGCTTCTCCCCCTTTTGTCAGTGATGACCAAAAAGGTTTGAAGACATAGAGTTTTCTACGCGTTCCCAGGCGCAGCAGGGTCGATGGAGGCTTTTGGTGGAGCTGGTGAGCTTGGTGCAGTGACGACGCGCGCTGAAGAAGGTGGTGGTGATGTAGCGTCATCTTCTTCCTCAATGATTTTTCCAGTCACTGTGGCAGCAGAGGAAGAGAACTCTGATTCTTCAAGCGACGGAGTTCCACGCAACACAGCTCTTCTGGGGGGTGTGGAGTCAAACTTGAATCTCTCTTTGAAGCCATCCTCTTGCAGTTCAGCTTCAGTGCACATCATTGTGAGGCCTTTCCAAGTGCGGCGACAGGTTTCATGTGCGACAAAGGCATTCTTGGTGGCCAGATTCCTGATGCGATTGACGTCTTGCATGATACTGCGCATCTGCCTTTTGAGCCAGTCGTGATGCCTATCTTGCTTTTGGTGCAGAGCCACAAGAAGTTCATGGTCAGTGAGTGTACGAGCGCGTTTCTTGGGTCTCTGTGCAGCTGTGCTGTCAGTGGCTTCAGTTGATGCAGGGGCACGTGTGGTGCCAGCCATTGGATAGACTCTGGAAATGGCTTCAACACCTTCATCATGCTGAGTGAAGCTCTGGTGTTCTGCATTCTGAAGACTTAATGGCTGCTTGGCAGGCTCAGGATAAATCGCTTCAGCAGAGGTGTCCACATCAGGTAAGAGGATTCTGTGGTTGCGGGCAGAGGGTTGATAGGATATGGCAGAGTGGAGCTTGATGAGCCTCATAACCCATGGAGCATAAATCTTCAGACCAAAGAGATCTGAGCCAGACGCTGCAAGTTGACGTATAAAGAGATCCTGGGCATTGAAGCATTTGCCATGCAGGATGCAGAAGATGAGAGTCTTCATGGCACCTTCCACCTTGGCATATCGAGAGTGCCCCTTAATGGGCCATAGAGTCCGCCTGATGATGTGATAGATAGTTCTAGGCAGGTACTCTAAGTCTTCAACGAAGAACTCGGTTGGGTAAGGTGCGCCAGGAGGCAATGGCTTCATCATTGAGAGCATCTGACTCATATTTGGCTCAGGTCACTGAAATATGCTCTCAACTGCTTCAGCATGGAGTTGGCAGCCTTCTTCGAAGAGTTCGCCTGGAGTGGGTAGGCCGGTGAGCTCAATGATATCAAATGCATTGGCTTCATGATGGACGTTGCCGGTCATCCACTCCAGGACCCAAGTCTTCGGATCTCTGTTGTAGCCTTTGATGTGCAGTGTGGCATAGAACTGGAGCAGAAGCTCTTCATTCCAGTGCTCTTCATCCGTGACAAACGGCAGCAGGCCAACTTGCTTGAAGCAGTCCAGTGCTTCTTCCAGACCAGGCAGACCAGCAATAGCTTCAACCTCAAGGCGCTGGTGTGGAAAGATACGGCCTTGGTTGTAGAGGACGCAGGAGTAGTAGCTGCGCTGTGGGTAGCTCCAGAACCTATCTGACACAATCCGTTCCCTTGAGTAAGGGTTCTTGGAGCGGTTGAAGAAGGTGTTATCTGCCCTGAAGCTATTGACATTAAAGGATCCAGGAGCGGTGGCAGGACCTGGGAACCTTGGCAGTCGTGGGATTGGCTTCTGTACCTAGGGCCTGTGCGCAACATGATAGTTGAACTGTGGACCGGCAGCAGACTCAGGCACAGAAGGGTCAGAGGCAGTAGCTTCAGTATCTCTTGAAGCTGTTGGTTGGTCGGGCTTCACAAATGCTTCAATATTGGGTGTGGCAGCCGCAGTGGTGTCAGCCACATCACGTGTACTGAGAGGGATGGATTCAGGTACGTTCTCCTTGAGAACTTCTTCTTGTTGGTGTGGGGGAGATGGAGCTTGAGGTTCTTCATGCTCTTCTGCATGTTCTTCGGCTGATGCAGCCGGAATGTCGTCAGCAGTCTGAGCCCTTGGCCCTTTGCGAAGCCTACGGAATGCAGGTGACGCTGGTGGAGTTGCAGTGGGCTGGGGCTCATCCTCTTCCTCCTGCGGGCGATCTTCCCACGATGCATCTTGGGTGATTGGCGTCAAGGGACGACCAATGCTGATCATTTCACTCGTTTCGAGCTGAGGAAGGACTGCATCACCTTGCACATTGTCTTGGAGACCAATGTCTTCAGCAGCGTTGGGGTCGGCTGCTGGAATGTCTTCAGCATGCGGAGCCTCTGTGAGAGCAGGCTCATGCACGGTCAGCTGACGATCTTCATGAGGAAAGCGGACGGAGAGGGGTTCGACTATCAAGGGCTCTATGGGAGCAGCCCGAGACTTCTTGGTCTTGCACTTCTTGATGGTGGGGTCTGAAGGAGAGGCTTCAGGGTGTTTCCTCTTCCTTGCTTCAGCTTCGGCTGTCCTTGTCTTCTTAAGCTCTGAAGCGGTTGAGCGGTGCTTTGGCTTCGAGCCAGGCTTGGCAGTGGGGAAGACAATCGGAACAGCTTCTTGTCGTGGGGCCTCTTGTTCAGCCATAGTGGGCTTCTTCTTTTTCTTAGAGGCCATCCTGGGGTCAATGCCGGGACGCCCAAGTGCCTTTCGCTTCTCGGCCTCATTGTAGGCCTGCACACAGAGATCAGCCAAATTCTTCATGCGCTCACGTGAACCCTGAGCCTCTGCACGTTTCTGCATAAAGTTTTCCTTCAACTCGTGCAGCATGACTTTGAAGTCTTTGACTTCTTGGACGCTGAGCGTGGCCATGTTCTGCTTGAACTGAGCCTTTTCAAAATCTATCTTCTGCTTCAGTTCCACTATGCGCTGGGCAATTGCGAGTTCTGAAGCAATAGCTCCTTGGAAGGCTACGCTGAGGCCAATGGGCAGCTGCAGATCATCGAAGCTGATGTTGGGTGTATCAAACCACTCATCAATGAAGTTGTGGATGATTGCTGCATCGAACAGAGGCAGATTGTTGAAGATTTCAGCCTCCTCCTTGCTCTTGATTAGCTGCTCAAGAGCGTCATCGGCAAGATCGTCGTCACTAGACAGATCAATGGCCTCGCAGCGAAGAACGACAGCGGCAGTGAGCTCTTTGCTAGTGTGTGGCTGGGGCTTCTTGGCTTCTTGAGGCTTGGAGACTCGTGATAAGTCTTCAGACTGCACACTTGCTTCAGGAGGTGCAGTGGCCAATGGCTTCGCTCTGGAGATCTTGGGAGAAGCGGCTGGCTTGGAAGCTTTTGGCTTCTTCTTCATCTTCTTCGGCTCCGGGGCAGCAGGAGCGTCATCAGACTCAATGTCTGCTTGAGGGTCGTTCACGGCAGTCCCTTGGACTAGAATGCGAGTGATGAGGACTTCGAGATTGGCATACGGCCCGATGACATTGGGATTTGCGTCGCGTGTGCCATCTGCCCTTGGTTTGGAGGGACCAGGGTTGAAGTCCAACCCAACCTCCTTGTTTTGCTTTGCAGAGTTTTGAGCAAATTGGAAGTTGCGCTTGAACAGAGTGTCATCGCGACACCAGAGAAGGGATGACGGATGTGCGTCAGCTGGCTGTTGTCCCCTGACCATGCATGGAAAGAAGCCTTGAGCAATGGCTTCGTCTCTGGTTCGGGGTACGAGATTTTTGTACAAGACATCTCCCCATGGCCTCGTGAGGGCGTACTTCTCTGCATATTCCTTGGTGACGAAGCGGTATTGGAACCACTGCTCTGCCCAATATCTTCGAATCCATTGGATTCGTGTCTTGCGCTGACCATAGCTCTCCTCAGGATCAGTTTGGTACATTTCTGCCAAATCTTCAGGCAGATCTTTAGACGTTTCACCACGTCTCTGTCTGCCTCCCTTCCTTGCTGGTTTTTCTGTTGCCATGAAGCTTAACTTGGAAGGCTTCAAGAGATTCAAAGTCTTCAAAGGCTTCCTTTTGCTTGACCAACAGGAACTTGCTTCGGGTGAATTGATGTGACGCTGTAGGAACTCTGCAAATGAATGCAGACTATGAGAACCAAAAGATTCTCCCACGGACATGTACCTGTGACAGCATTAAGGTGCGAGGGAAGGGGAAGAGGTCATATGCATTCTTAGAAGATTTTGAAGATAAATCAGTTTAGAAGATATTGACCTCATCATGCGAAGACATTCACTTTATAGAAAAGAAGTTGGTTCCAGATTTGTATGAACTCATAGATCAGTACAAGTGAGGAATCTAACTACTTCATGAAGAACAAGTGAATATACTAGGCAAGTTATGAGATACAGATGAGAGGGATGAAACTTGTGTGAATGGAAACCTCTTTTGGCAGAAAGTGATGGAGCTATAGGATCAAAAGAGGCTGTAAAAAGACTTGTTATTTACCAGACTTGGAACTGCTAGACGAGGTGAGAGTTGAGGCCGAGCAGTTCGATCCTCCGTGCCCTAACTTGGCGACGGAAGACACCTAGGGCAACGGCGGAGAGACTGATATCCGCTGTCGGCGTGAGAACGGCGTCGGAGAGGTTGCGGCAGTGAAGCACTTCGTCGCCGGCGTCGTTGAGAGTTAGCGGTGGCGCTAGGGTTTGTGCGAGGGTGGAAGAAGAGATAATGACCACAGTGAAACGTGTATTTATAGGGATATGGGCGGCACTGCGCTATTACTCAGGTGCCCCTGGCGATTCGCATCTGATCAGTACGTGGCCAACATGCGGAATTGTGGGGGCAGTTTCACCCCACGCACGCCTGGTTTGTCGGGAGCCGTTCCTACTTCTCCGGATTTCTTGTTGATGGAAAAACATTGAAAGCTATTTTAAAGTTTGTCTCTGTGTCTTCTTCTGACAAGGATGCAGTGAAGACATTCGACAGTTTCAATAGAATGCATATGACTTGGAGAGATAGAGTTTGAGGTAGGAAGCATGGAGAGGTTAGGGTCCGATCACATTCACTTAGTTCAAAAGATTCAAACAAGAAGACATAGCTATAAGTGAATGCTGTAGAGGACAGAACACCAGTACATATATAATCAACATAGTGAAGATAATCATGAAGACATGTTGAGATTGAAGCCAAACCAAATGTGAAGACATAGCAAATGTAATGCCATGAGTGAAACACTTCAAGCAGAAAAATTTGGTGGTGGCGCTACCCACCGTATAGGAAGTATTGGACCCAGACACGGCGCACAATTATCGTGGCGCTCCGAGGTCAAATTCCACGTTAATGTATTCACACTTAGAATGTATGTCTTCATTGATTGAAAATATACGTTACTTCGTGTGTTGCACATCTAAGTCATCATCATGCATAAGTGTTAGGATGTGTGCCTGATCACAAGACATTTGAGGATTCCAAGATATTTAGCTCACACCGTAACTTGCAAAATCTCTTCTCATCCAAGGGCTTGGTGAAGATATCTGCCAATTGCTCTTCAGTGTTGACGTGTATGATATCAATGTCTTCCTTTGCAACAGATCTCTAAGAAAATGATGACGAATTTCAATGTGCTTTGTCTTCGAGTGCTGAACTGGGTTGTTGGCGATCTTGATGGCGCTTTCGTTGTCGCAGTAAAGTGGCACTTGCTTTAGATGAATGCCATAATCCTTGAGGGTTTGCTTCATCCATAGAAGCTGAGCGCAGCAGGATCCAGCAGCAATGTATTCAGATTCAGCAGTGGAGAGAGATACACAGTTCTGCTTCTTTGAAGACCAACAGACAAGTGATCGGCCCAGAAAGTGACATGTGCCTGATGTGGACTTCCGATCAACCTTGTCACCAGCGTAATCAGCGTCCGAAAATCCAACCAGATCAAACTCTGAGCCCTTTGGATACCATAACCCTAGAGTTGGGGTGTGAGCCAAATATTGAAGAATTCGCTTCACAGCTAAGTGATGCGACTCCTTTGGTGCCGCTTGAAACCGAGCACACATGCAAACACTAAGCATAATATCTGGCCTAGATGCACATAAATAAAGCAATGAACCAATCATGGAGCGGTATACCTTTTGATCGAACTCTTTACCATTGTCGTCAGGACCCAGATGATGTTTGGCTGGCATTGGTGTTGTGAAGCCTTTGCAGTCTTGCATACTGAACTTCTTCAGGCAGTCTTTGAGATATTTCTCTTGAGATATGAAGATGCCATTGCGTTGTTGCCGTATCTGAAGACCGAGGAAGAATTTCAACTCCCCCATCATAGACATCTGATATTGCTCTTGCATCATATATCCGAACTCCTCACTGTACTTCTGATTGGTGCAGCCGAAGATAATGTCATCCACGTATATTTGGCACACAAACAGTTCACCATCATATGTCTTTGTGAAGAGAGTGGGATCCAGGGAACCAGGTATGAAGCCTTTGCTCTTCAGGAAGTATTTGAGTGTATCATACCAGGCCCGAGGGGCTTGTTTGAGGCCATATAGTGCCTTTTGAGCTTGTACACCATGTCAGGATGTTTTGGATCTTCAAACCTAGGTGGTTGTGCAACATACACTTCTTCTTCAATTTTGCCATTGAGGAAGGCACTTTTTACATCCATTTGATACAGGATTATGTTGTGATGATTTGCATAGGCCAGCAGTATACGGATGGCTTCAAGTCTGGCAACAGGAGCAAATGTTTCATCGAAGTCAATGCCTTCCACTTGAGTATATCCTTGAGCAACGAGACGAGCCTTGTTTCTGACGACTTGGCCATGCTCATCTTGCTTGTTGCGGTATATCCATTTGGTGCCTATTATGTTATACTTCCGTGGATCAGGACGCTTAACCAACTCCCATACATTGTTCAGCTCAAATTGTTGAAGCTCTTCTTGCATAGCTTGAATCCATTCAGGTTCCATAAAGGCTTCATCAATTTTCTTGGGTTCTGTGATTGAAACGAATGCGAAGTGTCCACAGAAGTTTGCCAGTTGAGTTGCCCTTGAACGAGTCAGTGGACCAGGTGCATTGATGCTATCAATTATTCTGTCAATCTGCACTTCATTGGCAACACGAGGATGTATGGGTCGAAGACTTTGCTCTTGCTGATCTATGTTGTCATGGGGAGGAATGTCTTCAGGCTGAGCATTGTCTTCATGTGGATCAGGTGCTGAGATGATAAGTTCTTCTTCAGGACGAGCTTCAGAAGGTATAATTTCTCCAGTTCCCATTAGCTTGATTGATTCACTGGCTGGAACTTCATCTAGCACATCTGGTAGTTGCTCTCTTTGTGACCCATTGGTCTCATTGAACCGCACATCCACTGTTTCAACCACTTTGTAGTGAAAGAGATTGAAGACTCTGTAGGAGTGCGAATCCTTTCCATATCCAAGCATGAAGCCCTCATGTGCTTTTGGAGCAAATTTTGAGGTGTGGTGAGGGTCCTTGATCCAGCATCTTGATCCAAATACTCTGAAGTAACTTACATTTGGCTTCTTGCCAGTCAGAAGTTCATAAGATGTCTTGTTCAGCAGCTTGTGAAGATATACACGGTTGATAGTGTGGCATGCAGTGTCAATGGCTTCAGTCCAGAATTTTCTTGGTGTCTTGTACTCATCTAACATTGCTCTGGCCATCTCAATGAGTGTTCTGTTCTTGCGTTCGACGATGCCATTCTGTTGTGGCGTGTATGGAGCTGAGAATTCATGAGTGATGCCCAATGTATCAAGATATGTGTCAAGGCCGGTGTTCTTGAATTCTGTGCCATTGTCACTTCTGATGTGCTTTATCTTGGCGCCATAATTGTTCATTGCCCGATTTGCGAAGCGTCTAAAGACATCCTGCACTTCAGTCTTGTAAAGGATTATGTGCACCCAAGTATATCTAGAGTAATCATCAACAATGACGAAGCCATAGAGGCAAGCAGTAGTGGAGAAAGTTGAGTAGTGAGTCGGACCGAAGAGATCCATGTGAAGCAGTTCGAAGGGTTGAGTAGTGGTCATGATTGTCTTTGAAGGATGTTTTGCCCTTGTCATCTTCCCAGCTTCACAGGCACCGCATAAGTGATCTTTCTTGAACTTGACGCCCTCGATGCCTATGACATGCTTCTTCTTCGCAAGGGTGTGGAGGTTCCTCATGCCAGCATGCCCAAGTCTTCGATGCCAAAGCCAGCATTCTGAAGCCTTTGCGAGAAGACAAACTGCAAGCTGTGGCCCTGCTGAGAAATCTACCACGTACAAATCATCTTTTCGATACCCTTCAAACACTAGAGACTTGTCAGATTCCATTAGTACCAGACAACGATATTTTCCAAAGATTACAATCATGTTTAAATCGCAAAGCATTGAGACAGACATTAAGTTGAAGCCAAGGGATTCAACAAACATGACTTTATCCATGTGTTGATCCTTTGAGATTGCAACTCTACCTAGACCCAGTACCTTACTTTTACCAGTGTCAGCGAATGTGATGTGGCTCTTGTCAGATGGACGTAAGGTTGAGTCCATAAAGAGACTTCTTTTGCCAGTCATGTGATTTGTACACCCACTGTCAATAATCCATTCTGAAGACTCTGAAGTCACGGGTGTCGTACCCTACAGTGCAGTTAGGGGGATAGGCTTCACGAAGAGTGTTGTGAAGCAAAAACATTTGACGAACCAGTGGATTATGAAAACTTAGATCCAGGTTAGGACAAGTAGGGAGAGTAGCATGCGATTCAGGTATGAAATACATAGTGATGCCATTCGGGCATTTGATCTTGCGCCCCACAAGATTTTTAAGGTCCCCAGCAATAGCATCAGAAGATTTTGGTTTTGTGCTGGAGACCTTTCCCTGCAAAAGAGAGTTAAGCTTTCTTAACCACCCACATCTTCAAGGGTGGCTTAGAAGCAATAAGTCTAAGTGCAGCATCTGAAAATTTTGGCTTTGGAGCCCTAGCAAACAGTCTAGCAGGTGGGCAATAGTACTCATAAGAATAGGCAGAATAGTTTTTGGTCATATGAGAATGATGGTTTGAAGAACCGATCTCATATGCCTGAGCATGGTTTCCCTGCAAAACATTTGTGTTAGTGCGACTCAAATGAGTCCTCTGCCTGTATGAAGCCTTTGGACCATATGAAGCCTTTGGTCTGAGGTTTGTCTTCTTCAAGTGAGGTGTCATGAGGACATTCACAGGAAGATTCTCAAGACACGTTTTTGGAACCCAGATCTTCTTCATAGGCGGTCCATTCCTGCAGTTAGTACCAATGTACCTGGCAAATACTTCACCATTCTGATTCCTAAACAGTTTATAGTTTGCATCAAAGGATTCATCAATGATAATTGGATTAGCACAAGTGAAGCCAGATAGATTGGATGGATCTGCTGAGGATTCCTTGGCAGCAACCCATGTGGTTTTGGGGTACTGCTCAGGTTTCCAGTAAGAGCCATCTGCATTAATTTTCCTCACGAACCCAACACCCTCTTTCCTAGGGTTTCGGTTTAGAATCTGCTTCTTGAGGACATCACATAATGTCTGATGTCCTTTGAGACTTTTGTACATCCCTGTTTCAAGCAAAGTCTTCAACCTAGCATTTTCATCAGCAATAGCAGTGGTATCCTCAGCAGAGGGGTTAGTTACCACTTCAACAGTTGAAGATATTGCAACAGCAGTAGCAGTGGAACATTCAGCAACAGAAATAGCATTATCACGCTCAATGCATTTAAGGCATGGTGGTTCAAATCCTTCCTGAGCAGAACTGATCTGTTCGGCTCGAAGTGACTCGTTTTCCTTTTGAAGATCTTCGTGATCCGCTCTCAACTTCTCAAGATCTTGCTTCTTTTGAAGATAATCATAGGAAAGCTTTTCATGAGTAGTTGAGAGAGTCTCAAGACGATCTTCGAGTTCCTGATACTTAACATGAAGATTTTTTATGTCTTCAATTAAGGATTCAGAACGAGTCATTTCAGCACCCAACAGATCATCGCTTCTGTCTAACAGTTTTTGAATATGTTCCATGGCCTTTTGTTGTTCAGTTGCAATTTTAGCAAGTGTTTTGTAACTGGGTTTTGAATCACAATCAGAGTTATTGTCACTAGATGTTTGATAGTGAGTAGTGCGTGTGTTTACCTTGGCACCACGTGCCATGAAGCAGTAGGTAGGAGTAGAGTCGTCCTTGTCATTTGCATCGGTGATGGTGATGGAGTCATTGTCTTCTGTGTTGAAGATGGACTTGGCGACGTAGGCTGTAGCCAGACTCGCAATGCCTGAATCAGACTCCTCCTCAGACTCCACCTCTGCCTCCTTAGAAGCGGACTCCTCCTCTGAATCCATTTCCTTGCCAACAAACGCACGAGCCTTGCCAGATGAACTCTTCTTGTGTGATGAAGACTTTGAGGAAGACTTGGACGAAGACTTTGAGTATTTCTTCGTCTTCTTATCGTCAGAGTCATATTCCTTGCTCTTCTTCTTCTTTCTGTTCTCATTGTCCCACTGTGGACACTCAGAGATGAAGTGTCCAGTTTTCTTGCACTTGTGACATGTTTTCTTCTTGTAGTCATGCGCAGAAGCTTCATCATTCCTTGAGCTTGATCGTGAAGACTTTCTGAAGCCTTTCTTCTTGGTGAATTTCTGGAACTTCTTCACTAGCATTGCAAGTTCCCTTCCAATGTCTTCAGGATCATCAGAACTGCTGTCAGATTCTTCTTCAGATGAGGACACAGCTTTTGCCTTCAAGGCACGAGTTCGCCCATAGTTTGGACCGTAGATATCTCTTTTCTCAGAAAGCTGAAACTCATGTGTGTTGAGCCTCTCAAGTATGTCAGACGGATCGAGAGTCTTGAAGTCTGGACGTTCTTGAATCATCAGGGCTAGGATGTCAAATGAACTGTCAAGTGATCTTAGCAGCGTCTTGACGATTTCATGTTTGGTGATCTCAGTGGCGCCGAGGGCTTGAAGCTCATTTGCGATGTCAGTGAGCTAGTCAAATGTGTGCTGGACATTCTCATTGTCATTTCGCTTGAAGCGGTTGAAGAGATTGCGAAGAACACTGATTCTCTGATCTCTCTGGGTTGAGATGCCTTCATTGACCTTGGAGAGCCAGTCCCAAACCAGCTTGGATGTCTTCAAGGCACTCACACGGCCGTACTGTCCCTTGGTCAGATGACCACAGATAATATTCTTGGCAGTGGAGTCCAGTTGAGTGAACTTCTTGACATCAGCCGCAGTGACACCTTCTCCAGCCTTGGGAACGCCGTTTTCGACGACATACCATAGGTCGACGTCAATGGCTTCAAGATGCATGCGCATCTTATTCTTCCAGTAGGGATATTCAGTTCCATCGAAGACGGGGCACGCAGCGGAGACTTTAATTATCCCTGCAGTCGACATAGCTAAAACTCCAGGTGGTTAAACTGAATCACACAGAACAAGGGAGCACCTTGCTCTGATACCAATTGAAAGTGCATTATATCGGCTAGGGGAGGGTGAATAGGCGATTTTTATGAAAGTCTTCAAAACATGGAAGTTATGAAGACAAACAGAGTGAACAAGCCTATTACTATGCAGTGGAAGTTAGATTACACAACGCAAGCCATGGTCAAGTATACAATATAGTGAAAGCACAGTGACAAATAGCTTCAGTGTAATGAGGATCAGGTTGGAAGAAGTTATGAAGTCAAACAGATCATACAGTCAAGTTGTGAAGACAGAAGATAAAGCAAGCATGCAATAGCTTCACAATGTGTACTGGTAAGTAAAGGGAGGCGAAGATGAAACCAGTGACACGTTGAAGATAATGATAGGTTGGACCAGTTCCAGTTGCTGTGACAACTGTACGTCTGGTTGGAGCGGCTAGGTATTTAAACCAAAGGACACACAGTCCCGGACACCCAGTCCTGAACACGCAGCTCAGGACACCTAGTCCTCACCGTTTTCTCCTTGAGCTAAGGTCACACATACCCCGCCCAATCACTCTGGTAAGTCTTTAAGGTAGACTCCCAAACCTTCACAGACTTCGTTCACCGGCAATCCACAATTCCTCTTGGATGCACAGAACGCGACGCCTAACCGTCTGGAGGATGCACAGTCCTCATGTGTAATAAGTCTTCAGATCACTCAGACAAGAAGACTTAAGTGATGCCCAATTACTCTGGCTCTGGGTGGTTAGGGCTTTTCTCCTCACTAAGGATTTTCTCTCAAAGGCTTCGAGGTGGGTTGCTCTCAAACGACAAAAGCCGTGCACTGAAATCTGAGCAGCCAACCGTTTATGGTTGTAGGGGTGGACTATTTATAGCCGCTTGGCAACCCTGACCTGATTTGTCCGAAATGACCCTGGGTCACTAAGGAACTGACACGTGTACTAACGGTCGGATTTTGAACTCTCACGGCAACTTTACTTGGGCTGCAAGTAAAGCTGACTTGTCTGACTCTGGACAAGATTTTCTCTCATTGTCTTCACTCGAAGACATAGGATTTGAATTAGGCATCACTTCAGTCATCCTGACTGGTTCTCTTGGACCCCACTTAACATTACGGTGGTTCCTATGACACAACATGAATAAAGTAAAACTACGAAGGATCTAAGTCTTCGAGTTCCAAAGGCTTCATGGGGAGTCTTCATATGTCATTGTCTTCGACATGAATGTCTTCATGAACCACCATTGTCTTCAATGTCTTCGTACATTTTTAGGGGTCATCTCTGGTAACTAAACCGAATCAATGAGGGACTTCTACCTGTGTTATCCTGCAATTCTCACAAACACATTAGTCCCTCAACTAGGTTTGTCGTCAATACTTCAAAACCAACTAGGGGTGGCACTAGATGCACTTACAGGATGACCCCTCCAAGAAGCAGCCCAAGCGCCGGCGTCAGCGGCGCCGCTCAAAATCCCGCCAACACAAAAACGGTGATTCCAGCACGGGAGATAATAATACTCCGGAGAGTGCCGAAGAAAACCCCCTCCAGCAAGGTTTAGCACAGGAGAATGGAGAAACTAGCCCTCATGAGAGAGCGGCAGACAGAGAGGTCGAGGACGATAATTATATGCCTCCCTCCGAAGACGAGGCAAGCCTCAACGACGATGAATTCGTCCTGCCAGAGGATCCCGTTGAGCAAAAGTGTTTCCAACGCAGGCTTATGGCCACGGCAAGAAGCCTCAAGAAAAATCAGCAACAGCTCAGAGCTGATCAAGATTTGCTGGTTGACAGATGGACTGAAGTCCTTGCGGCCAAAGAGCATAAACTCGAATGCCCCTCCAAGAGTTACCCAAAGCGCAAGTTCCTACCCCGATTAGAGGAGGAAGCACTTGATGCAGCCGAACGGCCACCTCGTGGCCGCGATAGAGAGGCCTCTCGGCCCTCCACTCAAGCCGCACCCCGTACCAAGGCACGGGAATATGTGCCGGACTTACGAGACATGTTGGAGGACAAGGCATGGCAAACACGATCGATCTACGGATCGCGTGGGCACCCCACGGCTCGAGACGGTAACCGTCACACCGGCCACAAATTCGGCAGGGCCGAACACAGTAGACAAAGCTCATTGGAGCTACGTCATGATATCGCCCAGTACAGAGGCGCCGCACACCCATTGTGCTTTATAGACGAAATAATGGATCATCAAATCCCCGAGGGTTTCAAACCCGTAAACATCGAATCATATGATGGCACAACAGACCCTGTGGTATGGATCGAGGATTATCTCCTTCATATCCACATGGCCTGCGGCGACGATTTTCACGCCATCAAATACCTCCCACTCAAGCTTAAAGGACCAGCTCAGCATTGGCTCAACAGCTTGCCAACATGATCAATCAGTTGTTGGGAGGACCTGGAAGCCGCATTCCTCGACAATTTCCAGGGCACTTATGTGCGACCCCCAGACGCCGATGACCTAAGTCACATAATCCAGCAGCCAGAGGAATCGGCCAGACAATTCTGGACATGGTTCCTAACAAAGAAAAATCAAATAGTCGACTGTCCGGACGCTGAGGCCCTAGCAGCCTTCAAGCACAATATCCGTGGCGAGTGGCTGGCCCGACACCTTGGACAGGAAAAGCCGAAATCTATGGCAGCACTCACAACACTCATGACCCGCTTTTGCATGGGAGAAGACAGCTGGCTCGCTCGTAGCAACAATATGACCAAGAACCCTGGTAGTTCGGACACCAGGGACATTAGTGGCAGGTCGCGTCGCAACAAGCAGAAGCGCCGCATTAACGGCGACAATGCTGAGGATACATCAGTTAATGCCGAATTCAGAGGCTCTAAATCCGGTCAGCGGAAGAAGCCATTCAAAAGGAATCCTAGGGGCCCGTCCAGCTTGGACCGAATACTCGACCGCTTGTGCCAAATACATGGCACCCCCGAAAAACCGGCCAATCACACCAACAGGGATTGTTGGGTGTTCAAGCAGGCAGGCAAGCTAAGCGCCGACAATGAAGACAAGGGGCTACATAGCGATGACGACGAGGAGCCCCGGCCGCCGAACAACAATGGACAAAAGGGTTTTCCCCCACAAGTGCAGACGGTGAACATGATATACGCCACCCACATCCCCAAAAGGGAGCGGAAGCGCGCATTAAGGGACGTATACGCGGTAGAGCCAGTCGCCCCAAAGTTCAACCCATGGACCTCCTGCCCGATCACCTTTGATCGAAGAGACCATCCCACTAGCATCCGTCATGGCGGATTTGCCGCATTGGTTCTAGACCCAATTATTGATGGATTTCATCTCACTAGAGTCCTCATGGACGGCGGCAGCAGCCTGAACCTGCTTTACCAGGATACAGTGCAAAAAATGGGCAGCGATCCCTCGAGGATTAAGCCCACCAAAACGACCTTGAAAGGCATAATACCAGGTGTAGAGGCCAACTGTACAGGCTCAGTCACACTTGAAGTGGTCTTCGGATCCCCGGATAATTTCCGAAGCGAGGAAATGATCTTCGACATAGTCCCATTCCGCAGTGGCTATCATGCACTGCTCGGACGAACCGCATTCGCCAAATTTAATGCGGCACCGCACTATGCATACCTTAAGCTCAGGATGCCAGGCCCTCGTGGAGTGATTACGGTCAATGGAAACACCGAACGCTCCCTCCGAACGGAGGAGCACACGGCGGCCCTTGCAGCGGAAGTACAAAGCAGCCTCTCCAGGCAGTTCTCCAGTCCGGCCATTAAACGTCTGGACACCGTCAAGTGCACCCGGAGTAACCTACAATAAGACCGCCTGGCACATGCCGAGCAGGCGTAGCAATGCGGCCCCAACCCCAACCCTCGCAAAAAGGCGACGCCAGTACTTCGCGTCCATAACTACGCTCTGGAAATACCATGGGTATAGGGGGAGGGGCACCATCACGGCACGCCCAAAACACGGCTTAAACCGCACCAGGGGCTGCCGATTTTTTACTTTTCTCTTACTTCCAGGAGTCTACTCTTCGGAAGGCCTGTTCGGCAATTCAATTGCCGCACAAATGATGCAAGTACCAGGGAAGCAGACAAGCCATGCCGCATTACGGAAATCCCAGGTGGTTTCTATCACGAGCTGTATACCTGTTTCGCATACTATTCCGCGGCATGCCCCTAGAGCAGACATGTTAAATAGTCCAACTTTTCGTTTATCGCATTACTTGTATCGTTCTGCTTTGATCGCAGCTATTTTTAATAAACAATGCATAACTTTTGTCTATTTTTTGCATTATCTTTTTATAAACAAATGTTCTTTAACGACATGTTGCACCCGTACAACTTGGTACGGCCAAAATACGCCAGGGGCTTTTAGCACCCCTCAATATGGTGTGAGAAGTCCGAACACTTTCACAAGTGCGGCACCCCGAACTTATAGCACTATATGCATCGGCTCTGAATCATGTCTTGGGTCAATAGTTGGGTTTGCCCGGCTCCTATGTTTTGGTGCCTTACATTCCGCTATATCGGCTAAGGTAGCACTAGGAGAACCACTGCGATTGTGCCCCAGTTGAGCTGGGTCGAGCACCTCAGTGGATAAAGCTAAAACTGACTGCCATGATGAAGCGAGAGCTGGTCGCTCTTCGAGACGTTTTTCGAGTCCCTAAAGACTTATGCCGCTTAGGGCGAGGAGCCGGCTCTGTCCGGCCAAGGCGTGGATAGCGCCCCGAACTCGGTCTTCCGAATACTAGGGGCTTCGCCGAAATTTAAAATCATAGAATTCTATGGCTAAGTGAGAGTGTTCACGCATTATAGTCCGATTGCCTCGTTCGTTGGGCTGAGCGCCTCCCTCGAAGGACCCAAATATGGGAAAAAGAGCGCCCATGTTTATCCCCGAACACCCCAGCACTAGCGGCAAGGGGGCAGAAGCCGACGACTCGCCATCTCTCAGTATTGATAAACAGCCGCACAGAAGGTAATATTTTAAATTCAAGCAGCATTGCTTAGCGCATATGAACAAGTTTTCAGCGCACAGGATAACACGAGCGGGTTTTACTCAAAAAATACATCCTTGGTACATTCATCCGCCACAAGGCGGGCACCCTTCATAACATCCTTATAATAATTCTCGGGCTTGCGATGCTCTTTCCCCGGCGGTGGCCCGTCCTTCACAAGCTTCTCCGCATCCAGCTGGCCCCAGTGCACCTTAGCACGGGCAAGGGCCCTACGGGCACCTTCAATGCAGACGGAGCGCTTTAAGTCTTCAAGCCTCGGACAGGCCTCCACCAGCCGCCAGCCTGAAATAGCTCCCAGGCAGAGTCTCTCCAGGCCACAGCCGAACTATGAGGCCCTTCATGGCCTGTTCGGCCGCCTTGTGGAGCTCGACCAGTTGCTTCAACTGGTCGCTCAGGGGCACGGAGTGTCCGGCCTCAGCATACTGAGACCAGAACACCTTCTCTGGCGAGCTGCCTTCCTCGGTTCGATAGAATGCGGCAGCATCGGACACACTCCGGGGGAGATCTGCGAACGCTCCTGGAGAGCTCCGGATTCGGGTAAGTATCAAGTAACTCACGTTTATGTGTTTACTTTGCATAAAGAATGTCTTACCCTCCACTATCTTCTTCACCTCATCCAACTCCTGGAGGGTCTTCTAGGATTCAGCCTTGGCAGATTTGGCATTTTCAATAGCCACCGCAAGCTCGGATGCTTGCGTCTTCGAGTCACGCTCCAAACTCTCATGTTTTTCCATGAGAGCCTGAAGATCTTGCCGCACCTTGCCAACCTCGGCCTCATACTTATCCCGCTCAGTGCGCTCCGAGGCCGAATTCTTCTCGGCCTCGTCCAACGCTTGCTTAAGGGTCGCCACCTCAGACGTGGCCCCTACAATAGCTACGATAATCCTGTCATTTTTCGCAATTGCACCTTTTTTATCTATATATTTTTAACAAGTTATTTCTTACCTTCATTGTCCTTGAGTTGCTTCTTGGCACGCTCGAGCTCTTGATTGGACCTTTTGAGGTCCTGCTTTAGCGTGTCCACTTCCGTAGTCAGTGCGGCGGACGCAAGCAGGGAAGCCTGCACATGCATATTGACTCATTTTTGTTAGACTCCTGCAAATTCTATTTGATCCTCTATTCGGCTTTTCTTCCCGAACGCCAAACAGAGCATCAGGGGCTACTGTCTATGCGGTACTATTATTTACACTTTCTTTACTTACCTCGAAGCCCGTCAAAAGGCTAGTACAAGCTTCAGTCAGTCCATTTTTTGCGGACTGAACCTTCTGGACCACCGCACTCACAATAGCGTGGTGCTCCTCGTCGATGGAGGTGCCTTGGAGCGCCTCCAACATATTGTCCGGCGCCTCCGGTTGGACGGAGGTCGCCGGCACGGCGGGCTTGCTCCTCTTGAAAGGAGGTCCCCCGCCGAAATCTGGAACCTTTGAAGGTTCCGGAGTGGTGTTCGGCCTAGGGCCGGACTTGGAGCCCTGGGGGGTTTCGTCCCGTTTACTCCTGGAGTCCGGGAGGTCGCCTTGCGGCGCCTCCAGGACCACCCCCTCCCGGATTGGAACCTGTTGGGACAACACTTCGGTGTCGTCCGTAGGGCGGGGGGAGGAAGCCGTCGGCAGCGAGTTCACGTCCGACGAGTCCAGTGAGCCGCTCGACGACGCGTCGAGCCTGTCTTTGGGTAGGCTGCATAAACATATTCGACATAAGGGAAAGCTGTACAATAGACGAATACTATGAATCACTCTGGTATCCGGATACTTACGATTTGGCCAGGGGCTTAGCCCTGGGTGCCCAATCCTCTCTGTCGTCATCGGCACCGATGGAGTAGTCCGGAGAAAGGGTTTTCCCCTTCTTGGACCCTTCGGCCTCCCCAGTTGGGGCGGCCTTCCTTTTCTTCCCTTCCCCCGCTGGAGGGGGAGGGGTCTCTTCTTCCTCCTCCTCGTCTTCATGGGAGGAGTGTGCCTCAGATTCATCGGATGGTGAACCTGACACCTCCGGGCGTCGGGCACTCTTTCGAGTCCCCGTGGCCTTCTTCTCCGGCACCACATAGGGCGCCGGAACCAGCAGCTTCGCCAGGTGAGCGTCCGCTGAGCCTTCGGGCAAAGGAGCCGGATATTTGATCTGCCCGGACGTCACCTGCCAATCCTGTCAAAGGTAAGGGAGTTTAGATCCCGCATGGAGTCAAACTATGAAAAACTGATACCCTGTAAAAGGAGAAAAAACAGCTTACCATGAGAGCGTGACGCTGCGCACTGAAACTGCGATACTCGGTAGCGGATGCGGGAGCCTCGGCGCCTTTGAAAAGCACCTTCCAGGCATCTTCGTACGTCATGTCGAAGAGCCTGCTCAGAGTTTGGTGCCGCGCCGGGTCGAACTCCCACAGGTTGAAGGCCCGTTGTTGACACGGTAGGATCCGGCGGATGAGCATAACCTGGACTACGTTGACAAGTTTGAGCTTCTTGTTCACCACGGTTTGGACGCATGTTTGGAGTCCGGTCAGCTCTCCTTTTTTACCCCACGACAGGCCGGTCTCCTTCCAGGAGGTGAGCCGCGTAGGGGGTCCGTACCAAAACTCGGGGGCTGCGACCCATTCGGGGTCGCGCGGCTCGATGATGTAAAACCACCCCGTTTGCCACCCCTTCAGGGTCTCCACAAAGGAGCCCTTGAGCCATAGGACGTTGGCCATTTTTCCCACCATGGCGCCTCCGCACTCCGCCTGGTTGCCGCGCACCACCTTCGGCTTGACGTTGAAGGTCTTGAGCCATAGGCCGAAATGGGGGTGGATGCGGAGGAAAGCCTCGCACATGACGATAAACGCCGAGATGTTGAGGACAAAATTCGGGGCCAGATCATGGAAATCCAGGCCATAGTAGAACATGAGCCCCCGGACAAATGGATGCAGAGGGAAGCCCAGTCCACGGAGGAAATGGGGGAGGAATACCACCCTCTCATGGGGCCTAGGGGTGGGGATGAGCTGCCCCTTTTCGGGAAGCCGGTGCGCGATGTCGCTAGCCAGATATCCGGCCTTCCTTAGCTTTTTGATGTGTCCCTCCGTGACGGAGGAGACCATCCACTTGCCTCCCACTCCGGACATGACTGGAGAAGGTTGAGGTGGTAGTGTGGACTTGGCCGCTGGAGCTCGAGTGCGCAAGAATGGATAGGCAAAGGAGGAAGAAGGCGTAGGTGAAAAGGTGGATCTTCATCCCCTTATATGGGTGGACGCAACTACATGTCCCCACCAGCCTGGTAAAACTTGCTTATCTCCCAAGCGCCGTGATCAAAGGCGCGGTTGGGTTACCCACGCCCGTATTGATGAGAATCCCGGAATAAGGGGACACGATCTCTGCTTTAACAAGACGTGCCAAGGAAACCGCCTCGCATAACGCGCTAAGATGGGACAGTAAAACGGTTCGAATAAAAGCTTGGCCGTGGTGTGATGTCACACTACGGAGTACGTCTACAGATTAGATTTGTGTAAATATTACTCTCTCTATGGCAATATGTGGAAACTTATTTTGCAGAGCCGGACACTATCTTTGTGTTCAAAATCTTCTATGAAGTACTTGGAGGAGGAACCCTCCTTGCAATGCCGAAGACAATCTGCGCGCCGGACTCGTCGTCATTGAAGCCTGGTTCAGGGGCTACTGAGGGAATCCTGGATTAGGGGGTGTTCGGATAGCCGAACTATACCTTCAGTCGGACTCCTGGACTATGAAGGTACAAGACTGAAGACTCCGTCACGTGTCCGGGAGGGACTTTCCTTGGCATGGAAGGCAAGCTTGGCAATACGGATGTTCAGATCTCCTACCATTGTAACCGACTCTATGTAACCCTAACCCTCTCCGGTGTCTATATAAACCGGAGGGTTTTAGTCCGTAGGACAACATACACATCAACAATCATACCATAGGCTAGCTTCTAGGGTTTAGCCTCTCTGATCTCGTGGTAGATCTACTCTTGTACTACCCATATCATCAATATTAATCAAGCAGGACATAGGGTTTTACCTCCATCGAGAGGGCCCGAACCTGGGTAAAACTTCGTGTCCCTTGCCTCCTGTTACCATCCAGCCTAGACGCACAGTTCGGGACCCCCTACCCGAGATCCGCCGGTTTTGACACCGACAAGGACCATGGGTTGACTTTGGGGCGACTGGCTCCAACGCATATACGTCCCTGATCTCGGGTAGGGGGTCCCGAACTGTGTGTCTAAGGCGGATGGTAACAGGAGGCAGGGGACACGATGTTTTACCCAGGTTCGGGCCCTCTTGATGGAGGTAAAACCCTACGTTCTGCTTGATTTATTCTTGATGATATGAGTATTACAAGAGTTGATCTGCCACGAGATCGGAGAGGCTAAACCCTAGAAGCTAGCCTATGGTATGATTGTATGTTGTCCTACGGACTAAAACCCTCCAGTTTATATAGACACCGAAGGGGGCTAGGGTTACACAAGGTCGGTTACAAAGGAGGAGATATCTATATCCGTACCGCCTAGCTTGCCTTCCACGCCAAGTAGAGTTCCATCCGGACACGAGACAAAGTCTTCAATCTTGTATCTTCATAGTCCAACAGTCCAGCCAAAGGATATAGTCCGGCTGTCCGGAGACCCCCTAATCCAGGACTCCCTCACGACCCATTTATGTTAACTGAAAAGTAGACGAAGATATACATTCTAAAATTAAATTGATGAAATGACTATGCAACCCTTTTCGTAGCAGAGCTCTTCTGATGAAGCTCCACTCTTTCCTATCAAAATCCTTAGCAAGATCAATTTTGAGCATGGAAGCTTTATGTTTCCAAGAAGCTAATTGTTAAGAGAGATTCATGAATATAATCAAGGAGAATATCTTTTGAGCTATTAGCCGGGTTTTTTGTTATAATCTTATATATACTATATTACATAGGCTAATAGATCTAAATTCTTTAGGCCTTTTAGCATTATCTTTTTTATGAATCAGCATAATATATGTTTTATTGAGTTGAGCATGAAGCTTACCTTTGAAGTAGAAATCATGTACTAGTTTGGTTACATCACCACGAATCCATCTCCATGCTGAAATATATAAATCTACATTCAGACCATCAAGCCTTGGAGAAGCATTTCTTCATTCCCTTTAGAACCTACAATATTTCTTCATTATCTGGTAAAGAAGGACAATCAGCCATGTCTTCAATATTGTTACTGATAGGAGGAAGAATATCCAAGTTAGGTCTATTAGAGGTAAATAAGTGGGAAAAATAGTTGATAAAACAGGATGCAAGCGGTTAAATCGGTATTTTAACACTATTCGTCTAGGAGATCCTCCTATTCTTCCAGGTAGGAATAGGACAACAGCTCATAGCTTTATTATTCATAATTTTAAAGCCAAACTTAACATCTTCTAGGCTAATAGGCTCTCTCATGTAGGAAGGCTTACTCTTATCAATCGGTCTTTGCTTCCTTGCCAGTTTAGTATATGTCCAATATCCTCTTAAGCAAGTCCATCACTAAAAACTCACTTCCATTGTTAGGAAATTTTGGTGGACGGGAATTCTGAAGGATGACAAGGCAAAGCCTATTTGCTTTAGAGCTTGGGATGATATTTGTAGACCGGTGCATAAAGGAGGATTGGGCATTAGGAATTTAGCTATCATGAACAAATCCTTGATTACTAATATGGCTTGGAATATCATTAATAATCGCTCCCCTTTAATTGCTAAGGTTCATAAAGCTAAATATTTTCGTAACTCTACCGTATGGAAACATACTATTTATTCCCCCAAATCTGCATTCTGGACCTCCTTTATTAAAGTTCTTCCTGATATTATTAATTTTTGTAACATAAAAATTGCTAAAGCAAACACTTCCATCTGGGACAATCCTTGGTGCAAAAGATGGGCAAAAAAATTATGATCATCTCAAGCCCAACCTAAATGGTCCTTGAACAAACATCATTAGTCATCTTTGGAAACCTAATTCTAAAGTTTGGGAAAAAGATAAGCTCAGTGCCTATTTTGATGATACTTTTAAAAATGATGTTTTAAATACTCCTGTCATAAATGCTGAGCTTGATGATACCTTGTCCTGGATTCACACTCCAAATGCAAAATGTACTACTAAAAGTGCTTACAAAGTTTTGATGCAGGATACCCAGGATAATGCGATGAACCAAAGACCTATTGTGACCAACTAGGAGATATCTATTCTTAACTAGGTTCAGAAAAATAAAACTTTGTCTCCTAGAGTTAAAACATTTGCTTGGAGACTTATTAGACGAGCTATTGCTTCAGGGTTAAGAGTTTCTAGATTTTCAAAACATATAAAGAAAGAATGTTGTAGGTGTGGCCAGGTTGAATCAGATATGTTTTTGTTCTTTTTATCCAATTTCTCTAAATCGGTTTGGTTGAAATTAGGCTTTAAATCGGATATGGTAGATCATAGCTTATATCCTTCGGATGTCATCAACTTCATTTTTTCTAGCCTTCACCCAGATTTACGCTCAGAGATCATCTTAAAAAAATGTGACCAACCCAAGAGCTAACCCTCGTTGGCATTTTTTTATAGAAGAAACTCCGCGAGCACAACGCGTCCAAGCCGGGACTCGAACTCGGGTGGGCTGGCAGCAACCTCAGCTGCCCAGCCAATGGGTCGACGCCCCGTCCTCTCTCAGAGATCATCTTTACTACTTTGTGGGATATTTGGAAAGCTATATAGTTTTGCTTCTCGGGAAAAATTAATGAGTCATTAATTAATAATTTCTTTTGGATCGTGACGACTCAGACGTGGGATTTACTCCCATGACCTACCTGGCTCGCACCGCCGCCGCATTGCATGGTTTCGCATCACCATTACAGATCATTGCGCTGCCATGCAAGTCTTTGCCATCCCTCCTTTCGGCGTGCACCGCAAGAAGGGACAACGGCCTCTGGAACCCCACCTCTTGTGATCCTATACGGGAGAGGGGTGATCAGGTTTTTAGGGAGCGCACTCGCGCGACTCCTGGCAGCGACGACTTCACCGATGACGACTTCTTCCCCGACCTCGGCAACCTCTTCCACAATGACATGGGCGACAACCTCAACGCCAATGGTGCGGCTCCCATTGCATCATATGTGCTTCTATCCTTCCTGTTCGAGATCGTGGTAGAATTCATGTTACTAGTCCATGTCGTAGATTCGATCTGTTCATCTACTATGCTAGTCCACATTAGTTTAATCTCTGTTATAGCTGTCATGATTTATTTTGTGCTTATTCGGATTAAATCTCGTAGTAACTTGCTCATATATACAAGAATCCAAAAACCTGATTATAGGCAATTTACTCTAAGCGGTTTTGCTATGCATCTAAAGCCGCCTACCTTTAAGGGGGTGCAATATAAGAGGTGGCGCACGAGAGGAGTTTACTGGTTCCAAACCATGTACTGCTATGAGGCCACCAAGGGCAAGCCTGAGGCCGATCTTAATCCTGCACAGCAGGAAGCTTTTGAGAAGATCGATACCCTCTTTAAAGGCGCCCTTCTGAGTGTTCTTGATGATTACATTGTGGATTTGTATATGTCGTTTGACAATGTCAAAGACATGTGGGATGCGCTCGAGGCCAAGTTTGGGGCCTCGGATGCCGGCAACGAGTTGTACGTCATGGAGCAATTCTATGACTATAAGACGAATGATGAGCGCTCTGTTGTACACCAAGCTCACGAGATATAGTCGCTCGCACAGGAACTTGAGTACTTCAACTGTCTGTTCCCGGGCAAATTTGTTGCCGGAGGCATCATTGCCAAGCTTCCACCTTCGTGGAACAATTTTGATAGTTCCCTAAAAAACAAGAGACAAGAGTTTTCTGTTTTGGATCTCATTGGTACTCTTGATGTTGAAGAGAAAGCGAGAGAAAAAGACACACGTGCTCGAGTTGCTGAGGGGGCTTATAGTGCCCACATGGTACAGAAGAAGAACTTCCAGCCCAGCAAGTTCAAAAACAACAAGAAAAAAACTCAGGGCAAAGGCAAAGTTTGATGCAAAGAACAAGCCGTGACATCCTACCAACTTCAAGAAGAATTCTCATAAGAAGGGGAAGGGACTTTTCCATGTCTGCGGTGATCCTAATCACAAGGCTCCGAAGTTCCCTAACCATTTTGAGGAGCATGAACATGAGAAGAGCGGCAAGTCCGCTAATGTTGTCATCGGTGATACTGATATGAAGGAATCTGGGTACGGTATTCTTCCTACCATCCTTTCAGTATTTCAATCTCCTGATTGTTTAATTGACACCAGTACCAATGTACATGTTTGTGTTGACGCCTCCATGTCTTCTTATTACCAGGTCACAGGGACTTCTCCCATGCTGATGGGAAACAGGTCACATGCCATCGTTCGAGGTGTCGGTACGGTCGATCTGAAGTTTACTTCGGGGAAGACCGTGCGTCTGAAGAATGTTCATGATGTGTCGTCCATCAATAAGAATCACGTTAGCGGATCCCGTTTATGTGGAGATGATTTTAAGTTGGTTTTTGAGTCCAATAAAGTTGTAATTTCCAAGTGTGGACAATTTTTTGGAAAAGACTATGAGTGCGAAGGCTTGTTCCGCCTATCTTTGTCTTATATTTGCACTAAAATTATTAATAATGTTTGCCACAATAATGAGTCTGATATTTAGCGTTCACGACTTTGTCATATTAACTTAAAACCATCAAAGGCTCCCTACTGTCAAAGGCTAATATGAATTTAATTCCAAAAATCCCTACTGTCAAAGGCTCCAAGTGCCAAGTATGTGTGCAAGCTAAGCAACCTCGCAAGTCCCATAAGACTGCAGAGGCAAGAAACTTGGCGCCACTAGATCTTATACATTCTGATCTTTGTGTGATGAATGGCGTGTTGACGAATATTGATTGATGACGTTGATTGATGACTCCACTAGATATTGTTATGTGTATCTTCTAAAATCAAAAGATGAGGCTTTAACTTTCTTTAAAAACTATAAAGCTGAAGTGGAGAACCAACTTGATCGAAAAATTAAATGGCTAAGGTCTGATCGTGGTTGAGAGTACTTTTCTAATGAATTTGATTTGTTTGGTGCGGAACATGGTATAATCCATGAGAGGATGCCTCCCTACTCACCTCAGTCGATTGGGGTGGCCGAAAGAAAGAACCAATCTCTAACTGATTTGGTTAACGCCATGTTAGACACATCGGGTCTTCCCAACGAATGGTGGGGGGAGGCGCTAATGACTGCATGTCACGTCCTAAACCGAGTTCCCACAAAGCATAAGAGCATGACTCCATTTGATGAATGGGAGGGAAAAGGTTGAAACTCTCTTACCTACGTACTTGGGGCTGTTTGGCGAAAGTCAATATACCAATTCCCAAAAAGTGCAAGCTTGGACCAAAAACTGTGGATTGTGTTCTTCTGGGCTATGTTTTTCATAGCATTGGCTATAGATTTTTGATAATAAAATCTGAGGTATCCGACATGCATGTTGGTACGATTATGGAGTCGAATGATGCAACTTTCTTTGAGGACATATTTCCTATGAAGTACATATCGAGTTCATCAAATCAGGAGATACCTACTCCATCTAGTGAGGAATTCGTTGTAATTCCAGAACCCACCATTACGATGGAACACGTTGAGAATCCTGTTGAGGGTGACAATGAAACTCCTGTAAGAAGTAAGAGACAGAGGACTGCAAAGTCCTTTGGTGATGGTTTCATTATGTACCTCGTGGATGACACACCCAAGACTATTTCACAAGCCTATGCATCTCCTGATGCCGACTACTAGAAGGAAGCTGTTCGTAGCGAGATTGATTCCATCTTAGCTAACGGAACCTGTGAGATCACTGACCATCCTTATGGGTGTAAACCTTTAGGATGTAAGTGGGTGTTCAAGAAGAAGCTAGACCTGATGGTGCGATTGAAAAGTGCAAGGCACGGCTTGTGGCTAAGGGTTATACCCAAAAAGAAGGTGAAGAATTCTTTGATACTTACTCACCTGTGGCTAAACTAACCACTATTCGGGTGCTACTATCACTGGCTGCTTCACATGGTCTTCTCGTTCATCAAATGAACATTAAGACGGCTTTCCTCAATGGGGAGTTGAAGGGGGAAATTTACGTGGATCAGCCAGATGGTTTTGTAGTACCTGGTCGGGAAGGAAAGGTGTGCAAGTTATTTAAGTCTTTATATGGCCTTAAACAAGCTCCTAGGGGAGTGGCATGAGAAGTTCGAAAGAACATTAACTACTACCGACTTTGTAGTAAACAACGGTGACAAGTGTGTGTACTATCACCATGGTGGGGGCGAATGAGTCATTTTTTGTCTGTATGTCAATGACACATTGATCTTTGGAACCAAAGTTGATCTAATCAAGGAGGTTAAGGATTTCTTATCTTGCTGTTTTGAGATGAAGGATCTAGGAGTAGCTGATGTTATCTTAAACATCAAGCTGTCGAGAAATGAGAATGGTGGGATCACACTGCTTCAGTCTCACTATGTGGAAAAGATTTGGAGTCGTTTTGGGTATAGCGACTGCACGCCTTCTCCAACTCCATATGATGCTAGTTTGTTCCTTAGAAAGAATCGACAAATTGCTAGAGATCAACTGAGGTATTCTCAGATTATTGGCTCGCTTATGTATTTGGCGAGTGCCACAAGGCCTGACGTCTCTTTTGTTGTGAGCAAGCTGAGTCAGTTTGTGTCAAAACTGGGAGATGATCATTGGCATGCGCTTGAGAGAGTTATGCGCTACTTGAAAGGCACTGCCAGCTATGGGATTCACTATACCGGGTATCCAAGGGTACTAGAGGGTTATAGTGACTCAAACTGGATATCTAATGCTGATGAGATTAAGGCCACAAGTGGTTATGTTTGTACACTTGGTGGTGGCGCTGTTTCCTGAAAGTCCTGCAAGCAGACCATCTTAACGAGGTAAACTATGGAAGCAGAACTAACAACATTAGACACTGCCACTATTGAAGCAGAGTGCTTCGTGAGCTCTTGATGGACTTACCTATGGTTGAAAAACCAATACCCACTATCCCGATGAACTGTGGTAATCAAACTGGGATTGTCAAGATAAACAGTTCTAAGGAGAATATGAAGTCCTCAAGGCATGTGAAGAGAAGACTAAAATCTGTCAGAAAATTGAGGAACTCCGGAGTTATTACGTTGGATTATATCCAAACATCGAAAAACATGACAGATCCCTTCATAAAGGGCTTATCACGTAATGTGATAGATAATTCATCGATGGAGATGGGTTTGAGACCCACAACATGAGTTGTCCATAGTGGTAACCCACTCTATGTGATCAAAGATCCCGTGAAGTAGAAGTGGGAGAGAAGCTGTTGGTCAGCTGAGAGGAGAGTATCCCTATTTAAATTATCCCACTCCAAGAAGATGCAATACTCTCCTGATTTGCATGGCAGGTTGATAGTTATCTTAATGTGTTCCAAGTGGCTTATTTGACTAAGGAGAGATGTTGTCCTGCAGAGCATCTCCCGAGGAACACACCTATATGAATTTGACTGTTAATGTCGCAATCTATGAGAATTGGGTGTTCTCTAATAAATTCATGAAAGGCCCTGGAGTATGATGTATACCCTCCACCCGGGAGGAAGCCTTGCGGCAGCCTAGTATCGGACGAGAATTTGTGTGAAACTAGTCTCGCAGAAAACTTGTAGTTCAAGGCATAGTCCACTATTCAAGTTGTGATCTAGTCTAGCATAAACCTCTGAGTGAAAGTTCAACTTTACAGTCTCCACTAAGCATCGATATATAAACAATGTTTTGGAACTAAGTGATGAGATGTGCCAATGAGACTTAGTGGGGGATTGTTGGAATTTGCTAGTAGGCCTTTGGCCCAAAGCCCAACAAAAACTCTGAAATTCTCTTGGCCCATTCATGCACACATGTGAGTGGTGTGAGTGAGACTAATGTTTAGTCCCACCCCAGAAGTTGAGAGAGACCTACACCTCTTTATAAGGTGAGCTCTTCTACCATTTGTATGAGCATGAGAAGAGGAGAACTACGTGCGCACTCCTCCTCCTCACTCGCCAAGCCAAGCCTCGCCTCGCCTCGTCACGATGCGCCGCGGGTTGCGGGAATGATCCGAGCCGAGGACGGAACTATGCACGTTGTTTATATTTTTGCTGCTCGGGAAAAATTAATGAGTCATTAATTAATAATTAACAGACGCGTTAATTACTGAACCACTTCCTATTCTTTTGGATCGCGACGACTCAGACGTGGGATTTACTCCCATGACCTACCCGGCCCGCACTATATAGTCAGGCAGCCATCTACCCTAGCCGCCGCAGCATCGCGTGGTTTCGCATCACGGTTCCAGATCATTGCCCCACCACGCAAGTCTTCTCCATCCCTCCTTTTGGCGTGCACCGCAAGAAAGGACAACAAGCCTCCGGAACCCCACCTCTCGTGATCCTATACGGGAGATGGGTGATCAGGTTTTTGGGGAGTGCACTCACGCGACTGCTGGCAGCAATGACTTCACCAACGACGACTTCTTCCCCGACCTCGGCAACCACTTCCTCAATGACATGGGCGACAACCTCAATGCCAACGGTGCTGGTCCCGTTGCACCGTATGTGCTTCTGTCCTTCTTGTTCGAGATTGTGGTAGAATTCATGTTTCTAGTCCCTATCCTAGATTCAATTTGTTCATCTACTATGTTAGTCCACATGATTAGTTAATCTCTGTTATAGCCGTTATGATTTATTTTGTACTTATTTGGATTAAATCTCACAGTAACTTGCTCATATTTTCAACATATACTATTGCTCACATCATTAACCAATTTTGCGAAGCTTCAGGTCAAACTCCCAACTGGAACAAATCATCAATCTTATTTAGTAGGAATACGGACAACGACCTTAGAAGTTATATAAAAAAATTCCTTCTCTGGATATGGATCTTAACACTATTCATCTAGGACATCCTCTTATTCTTCCGGGTAGGAATATGGCAGCAACTTATAGCTTTATTACTAATAAGTTCAAATCCAAACTTAACATTTGCATGGTTAATAGGCTCTCTCATGCAGGAAGGCTTACTCTTAACAAATCGGTCTTTGCTTCCTTGCCAGTTTACTATGTGTCCAATATCCTCTTAAGCAAGTCCATCATAAAAACCTCACTTCCATTGTTAGAAAATTTTCGTGGACGGGAATTCAGAAGGATGACAAGCCAAAGCCTATTTTCTTTAGAGCTTGGGATGATATTTGTAGACCTATGCATAAAGGAGGATTGAGCATTAGGAATTTAGCCATTATGGACGAATCCTTGATTACTAATCTGGCTTGGAATATCATTAATAATCCCTCCCCTTTAATTGCTAAGGTTCATAAAGCAAAATATTTTCGTAACTCTACCATATGGAAACATACTATTTATTCCCCCAAATCTGCATTCTGGACCTCCTTTATTAAAGTTCTTCATGATATTATTAAATTTTTGTAACATAAAAATTGCTAAAGGAAACACTTCCATCTGGGACAATCCTTGGTGCAAAAGATGGGCAAAAAATTTATGATCATCTCAAGCCCAACCTAAATGGTCCTTGAACAAACATCATTAGTCATCTTTGGAAACCTAATTCTAAAGTTTGGGATGAAGATAAGCTCAGTGCCTATTTTGATGATACTTCTAAAAATGATGTTTTAAATACTCCTGTCATAAATGCTGAGCTTGATGATACCTTGTCCTGGATTCGCACTCCAAATGCAAAATGTACTACTAAAAGTGCTTACAAAGTTTTGATGCAGGATACCAAGGATAATGCGATGAACCAAAGACCTATTGTGACCAACCAGGAGATAGCTATTCTTAACTAGGTTCGGAAAAATAAAACTTTGTCTCCTAGAGTTAAAACATTTGCTTGGAGACTTATTAGAAGAGCTATTGCTTCAGGGTTAAGAGTTTCTAGATTTTCAAAACATATAAAGAAATAATGTTGTAGGTGTGGCCAGGTTGAATCAGATATGTTTCTGTTCTTTTTATGCAATTTCTCTAAATCGGTTTGGTTGAAATTAGGCTTTAAATCGGATATGGTAGATCATAGCTTATATCCTTCGGATGTCATCAACTTCATTTTTTCTAGCCTTCACCCAGATTTAAGCTCAGAGATCATCTTTAAAAAAAATGAGACCAACCCAAGAGCTAACCCTCGTTGGCATTTTTTTATAGAAGAAACTCCGCGAGCACAACGCGTCCGAGACGGGACTCGAACTCGGGTGGGCTGGCAGCAACCTCAGCTGCCCAGCCAATGGGTCGACGCCCCGTCCTCTCTCAGAGATCATCTTTACTACTTTGTGGGATATTTGGAAAGCTAGAAGTGATCTTCTATTTAATAAGAAAAATTGGAGTCCAATTTAGGTTATATACGCTACCAAATCAATGCTTAATGCAGGTGCATATTGGAGGATGAGTTGGAAGATAAGAGGATTGCTACGTATTGATGCTGCATACAATCCTATAGTTAGCCAAGATAAAGCATCTTTCGGAGTATTTCTACGGGACAAATCAAGGAATCATTCCATATTTATTCAAGCTGTTGCTAGGAATGTTTGTTTTGTTCAGCAGGCTAAAGCACTTGGGCTTCTTCTGGCGGCTGAAACTGTCAAGTATTTGAATTGGAGCTCTGTCTATTTCCTATCTGACCGTGGGACTTTAGTGGAGGTGGTGAAAGCAAAGGATATGATTCAAAATCCTGGACACTGGAACTTACGACCCACTCTTGCTGATTTCTTCAATCTGGTTTCTGGTCTTACTTGTTACAGGATTGAGCACATTCCAAGGATCAACAATCTGATTGCTCATAATCTTGCAAAAAAGGCATACTTATCTAAATCTCCTTCTAGTTATAGCTTCCTTTGCAGTAAAGGAGAAGGATGTGACTAAAAAATGGCTCTTGAGGCCATTTCTTTTCCTAGAGGGAACTTGATCGATGTACATTGCCTTGGATGCTAATAATAAAATCTGGAACCCTCTTTTGAGGGTTGTTGTTTGCTAAAAAAAATCCCCTAAAAAAAGGTGAAGGAGCAATTTCAGATTAAGATGGAACTTGTGATTAACCGTCTTAGGGAGTTAGTTAAATATATACGGATTTGCTTCTCTGAGATGAGTGGAAGATGGTAGATAAACGACCAAGGACAATAAATAATGTAAGATGTTTAGAAACCTCAAACCATAAAAAAAATTCAATTTTCTCAAAACTTTTATTCAGAACTTCAGACATACAATAATTATGCAAAAATGGTATCAATGTTAATGGGACATGACGACCTTGATCTGGAACTCCTTTCCAATGGCCAGCGACAGGCCACTGACGCTAAACGCTCCACTCGTCCGGGACTTGGTGCGGGCTGCCTTGAGCTCAACGTTGTTCACATAGATAGTGAACCCTTTTGCTGGCGACTGGAGCCCCATAAAGACCACGTTGCCGATGACCTGCGCCCGACTCGGCGCGTACGAGTTCTGCACCACATGGGAACTCACCGTGGTCGTGATGATGCCCTTGCTCTCCTCCGTGCTGCAGCTAAATTTCACCAGGGTCCACTTGCCTCCCACCCCGCCCATCTCCATGGACTCGCCGTCATCCAAGAATAGCTCCCCACTGGCTGTGCCGTTCTCCGTGAGCGCCACAAGGAGGTGAAACTCGCCTTGCCGTGCGGCGGACGTGGTCAGCGCCGGCTGCTGCAATGGTAGGATGTTGCCGCCGGCCAGGTGCACGTTAGCCGAGTCCACTGGCGCCTGAAGTGTAACACGCTTGCCGGTCCGTGTGGCGACGGTGAGGGGGTAGTTGTGGTCATAGAGACTAAACCACCGGCCCGCCGGGAAATAGGCGTCGACGGTGGTGGCACCCGGCTGTAGCACCGGAGATACAAGCACGCCGCGCCCGAGCAGGAACTGCTTGTCCACGCCGTAGGTGTCGGCGTCCTGCGGGTAGGAGAAGAAGAGCGGGCGGGCGATGGGCGCCCCTGTTGTGTGCGCCTCGTACATGAGCGTGTACATGTAGGGGAGCATCCGGTACCGCGTCCCGAACGCTTTCCTCGCCGACTGCGCCGTCGACTCCCACACATAGAGCTCTCGTCGTTCGGTGGTTCTCTCCGTGTGCGCCCTCGCGAACGGGTAGAATGCACCGAGCTGGATCCAGCGGCTGCAGAGCTCCTGGCTTGTGTTACCCCTGAAGCCGCATAGGTCGGCGCCGACCATGGGGATGCCAAAGAGGCCAAAGCTGAGCATAGTGTTGATGGAGTTGGCAAGCTCGTCCCACCGCGCGGAATTGTCGCCGGTCCAGTGCGCCGCGTACCGTCCCGCTCCGGGGAAGGTGGAGCGGCTGAGCACGAAGGGGCGGCGTGCCGTGTCCTTGAGCAGTGCGGCATACGTGGCACGTGCCTCGAAGAGGCCGAAGAGGTTGTGCGCGTCGTACTCGGACACGCCATTGTAGTGCACAGTGGAGACCGGCACGGTTTGGTTGTTGAGGGGACGATGCGTGCCGGAATTGTTGATGTGGTATGGTGGGTCGTCCAGCGCGTTGAGCGGCTGCCAGGCCCCGAAGTTGGAGGGCTCGTTCATGTCGCACCACAGCCCGTCTACGGGGATGGTCCGCCGGAACTCGGAGATCTTCTGCGCCCAGTACTCCACGGCGCGTGGGTTGATGAAGTCCGGGAAGTACACCTCGCCTGGCCACACCCTGCCCACCACGTTGGTGCCGTTTCTCTTGAGGAAAAAGTCCTCGTTAGGCGTTGCTTGTCTTTTGATCTCCGGGTCTATGATGACCACATACTTTTGGCCGTTGCTGTGGAGCCGGTCGACGAACGGCCGGAGACGGCTCGCCGGGAAGTTGATCGGATCCAGCGTGAAATCCTGGCCGCCGTCCATGTAGTCGATGTCTGACCAGATCCCCTCCAGTGGGATCTTGGCCTTGGCGTAGCCGGCGACCACCTCCTCCAGGTCAGCCACATTCTTGTAGCCATACCTGCACTGGTGGAACCCGAATGACCAGTATGGCATGGGGGCAGGGCGGCCGATGAACTGGGTGTATTGATCAACGACGGCAAGCGGGGAGGGGCCGGTGAAGAAGTAGAAGTCGAGCACGCCGCCGATCACCTTGTAGGTGACGTAGGACCCGCCATATAGTATGTCCATGCCATTGCTGTTGAGGAGGAGCACGCCATGCGCATTGCCGCCAGGGCGCACATCCATGTAGAATGGGTGCGAGCCGTAGAGGTTACGGTCCAGTTGGTCTGACCTCTCCAGGTCCTCGTTCCACAGCGTGAACGTGTCATTGGGCTGGAGCCGGAACGTCCGTTTCGTGTGCTCGCCGAACCCGTACAATGATGCCCGCCCGGCTGGAAGCGCCGTCGTCACCTCCAAGTACCTGCATTTCCATTTGTCATGCATGCCCATCGATCACTTGGCTAGCTACTCGCTAATATACATACTGCTCCTACCGCTCATCACACTTGTACTCACTGCTTGCCATAAAACAGACCCCTAAGTTTTGTATTAACTCAACGTTTCATAGGTTAGGTCATGTTTATTTGTAGAAATATTTAAAGATTTATTGTATCAAATAAATATATTGTCAAAAAACACATATTTCATGATGCTTATATATTTTTTCTATAGAAAAACTTGGTTAAACTTTAAAAAGTATAACTTGATCTATTTTGAGAAAACAAAGGAGTATTATTTATTACGTACCGGTCCTTGAAGATGAGGGTTGCAGAAGTGTCGAAGAGGATGTCACCGGTGGAGCGGCGGGAGACGGTGAAGCGGAACGGCTTCGTGTGGATGGAGAAGGTCAGGTCCGAAGACACCTTGGAGATGGTGGCGCTGCTCGGCAAGGTGGCATTGTCCATGCCTGGCGATCCAAGCAAAACGTCCTCTGACACTGACGTTGGCCGCGGGATGATGTCTTGGGGGACCTCCCATCGTGGATGGTCGGCGTCGGTGATGCGCACGTGGAGCCGGCTATCCGTCTCTAGTCTGTACCATCATGTTAATATTAAATCGGTTTAGCTTAGGGTGTATGCATCAATATATGGAGAACAGTGCGACACATACTGTCTATGCTACTTTAGAGAAAGTATAGATAAGGTGATGAATTAAACTTCCGGGTCAGGATAAAGATCAGGAAAACTTGCCTTGCAGTTAGGTCGAGCGACTTGACATCAGGCCCGAACTCCGTCGTCCCGCCTACAAGTTTCAGATTAGCCGATAATAGGTTCTGCGTCCTGACGACCGACTCGACGTCATAGCCTGCACTGCAGTGATGGAGGAGGCAGATGAGGAAGGTGAGGAGCCTTAGAAGATCACCAGACGACTTGACAATCGCCATTAGATAAATAGGAAGGTGTGCCACACAAGTGAGTGTCAACAACTATTGGACGCTTGGCTTTATATAGATTAGTAGTCATCCTCAATGTTTGAAAAGATTTTAAAATGTGCCTAAGATTACCTTTTCATAGGTAGTATTTTAATGTTAAGCTTTATTGCTTTTTCCATACGAGGAAAGTATATTAATGCTGATATCCTAAAGAAATTCTCATGTTAATGAGAGAATATTAGAAAATAAAGGCTATTGATTTGGTGGATCTGATTTTATAACGATTTAGATCTAACCTAGAATTATAATCGTTGAGATCTAATCGGAGAAACTTTTGATTCAGTCTTATAATCTGATAAAAGAAGTAGACCCTGGTTTTTACTTATAGTACTAATTAGGCACTTCATAGAAAATCCCACCTTAATTACAAAAACTCTGAAAATAGAGGCCACTGATTTGGTGGGTCCGAATTATAACGGTTAAGATCTAACATTGAAATTCTCATGTTAATGAGAGAATATTAGAAAATAAAGGCCATTAGTTTGGTGGGTCTGGTTTTAGCGATTGGGATCTACCCTAGAATTATAATGGCTGAGATCTACTCGGAGAAAGTTTTGATTCAATCTTCTAATCAGACCTGGTTTTTTAAGGTCAGAAATATTACGATTCAGATCTCTCTAATTATGAGGATCGGTTAAGATCCATCCCACGTGACCTAAACCTAACCCCTCTCCCCACGTACAGCTTCCTCCAATCTTCCCATAATGCTTCGTGATTAGCTAGAAATCCATTCATAACAGTCCGATAGCACTACCAATCAGCCGGATGATAATCATGTTTTCTAAACCGCCTTGCCAGCCGTGCGATTGGGCCCAGCTAGCCGTCCGATTTTCACGTCGCATAGATGCCTGAAGCCAGTCAAACCACCGCGTTCACACACACACGCGTACGCATGCAGGGCATTGCGGCGTGAAGATTTTCAGCCACCGCGTTCACACACACACATGCGTACGTACGCATTGCGACAATTGAGATTGTCGTTTTGGCTTGTGGTGGCATGGAATCAAAAAGTGAGGTGTTCTAGCAAGTGTATGGTGGCAGTGTGCAACATTATAAGCCAAAACGACAATCTCAATTGCAGCCACAAGAGCTGCTGCAAAGACATGCGCCAGAGTGGATGCTACGAACAAGGGCTGACACACTACAAGTCGAGAGGACGATGCTACAGCGGGCGTCGATGTGGGGTTGCAAATGTTAGGAAATATTATTAGTTAAGATGTTAGCGTCAGTTTTAGGCTAGCATAGCAGTTAGGATTTCCTATAGGCTAACTACCTACAGTTAGTGTTGTCCATACACTCTGTATGGCGAAGGGACATCATGCCTGTTTAAACAGGCACAATCATTGTAACCGACATTGTAACACGCCTGTTCAGATGGTATATAAAACTGAACAGTAACATCAATAAAATTACTCCATCACTTCAATCTCTTATTTCTTGTCACGTTATCCGCATGCATGCTCTGAAACAGAGAGCTAATAGGCATAGAAGAAGTACAGAGAAAACAGGTGAGAAGATGGCAACTTTGCCGGAACTAGCATTTGCCTTTGCAAGGCTTGTCGCAAGACCCCATCGCCCCAGGTTTGCTAGCCAGAACTTCGACATTGCTGCTTACCATCGCCGGGCGTTTGGCACTCGCCGCCATGGCCGCCTGGATAGGAATTGTAGCCTCCGCCGCCGCAACCGCTGGGTGCCCCGACGCCGCTCCGGCCCTGGTGGTGGCCTCCGCCGTCGTCATCACGGCAACAGCTAGGTGTGCCGACGCCACCAAACTGGCAACCGCTGGGTGCAGCGCAACCACTCCAAGGGAACACCGGAGCCAGGCACGAGGACGGTTGTGCCCAGGGAAGTGACGCTGGTCATACCACAAGAGGCCGCTGCCGAACCAGTGGTTGTTGACGAACAAGTCGTTGCCGTGCCGGAGATCGCAGCCGAAGAAGTTGCTGCCATGCCGGACATCATCGCCGAGCAGATGGTCGACGCAGAATACAAAGACGAGGCCTCTGCCTCAAACGTCAGCGCGGACGCCGACGACCTGATGCCACTCCTGCCGGAGTTCACCGTTCCGCCCATGGAGTGGCTGCTGGGCGGACCGAACGCCGGTTGGCTTGTCTACGATCCCGAGCGTGACTTTGGTGACGAGGAACTTCCGGCGCCACCACCAACATCATTTCCGACGATGTACTACTGCCCGCTCCATGGGTGCGGGCCACGCCTGCCGTTCTCGTCGCCGCCAACAGCGGTTGACATGGAGACGCTATCGTCGGGCTTCGTCATCAACCTGCTGCCGAAGGTGAAGACAGAGAAGATCGAGACCGCTGCGCCGATGCCCGCTCTCCCAGCGCTCCCCGACCACAACCTCCCAGCACCGGATGTGGAGGAGAAGGAGCACCAGGAAGCAGCGCCGCAGTCCGCACTCCCGACGCCCTCGCCGGAAGCCCCGTGTACTACTCCGTCGCTTTGCATCAGCCATGGCTGCTCGCCCCACTGGAATCCGCATCGGCACCTGGTCGCCGGAAGCACTTGGCCTCACTGGCCGCGTCGCAGATCTCAGCCTCCACGAGGCCGCCGCCCAATCCCCCTCCTCCTCTGCGGGGGGGCCACCGCGCCGCTGAAGGAGCCGGCCCTGAGCGCCTGGCCCATGGTTCTGTCGGCACCGCTGAAGCGTGTAAAAGGAATCGAGGAGGGAGTGGATAAGGTACACCCCAAATCACACATCCACTCCACAATCGCTCGTTCGAGCTCTGCTTCAGGCCGGCGCTCAAGGCTGGCTCCTTCAGCGGCGCGGTGGCCCCCCCGCAGAGGAGGAGGGGGATTGGGCGGCGGCCTCGTGGAGGCTGAGATCTGCGACGCAGCCAGTGAGGCCAAGTGCTTCCGGCGACCAGGTGCCGATGCGGATTCCAGTGGGGCGAGCAGCCACGGCGGATGCAAAGCGACGGAGTAGTACACGGGGCTTCCGGCGAGGGCGTCGGGAGTGCGGACTGCGGCGCTGCTTTCTGGTGCTCCTTCTCCTCCACATCCGGTGCTGGGAGGTTGTGGTCGGGGAGCGCTGGGAAAGCGGGCGTCGGTGCAGCGGTCTCGATCTCCTCTGTCTTCACCTTCGGCAGTAGGTTGATGACGAAGCCCGACGGTAGCGTCTCCATGTCAACCGCAGTTGGTGGCGACGAGAACGGCAGGCGTGGCCCGTACCCGTGGAGCGGGCAGTAGTACATCGTCGGAAATGATGCTGATGGTGGCGCCGGAAGTTCCTCGTCGCCAAACTCATGCTCGGGATCGTAGACAAGCCAACCGGCGTTCGGTCCGCCCAGCAGCCACTCCATGGGCGGAACGGTGAACTCCGGCAGGAGTGGCATCAGGTCGTCGGCGTCCGCGCTGACGTTTGAGGCAGAGGCCTCGTCTTCGTATTCTGCGTCGACCATCTGCTTGACGACGATGTCCGGCATGGCAGCAACTTCTTCGGCTGCGATCTCCGGCACGGCAACGACTTGTTCGTCAACAACCACTGGTTCGGCAGCGGCCTCTTGTGGTATGACCGGCGTCACTTCCCTGGGCACAACCGTCCTCGTGCCTGGCTCCGGTGTTCCCTTGGAGTGGTTGCGCTGCACCCAGCGGTTGCCAGTTTGGTGGCGTCGGCACACCCAGCTGTTGCTGTGATGACGACGGCAGAGGCCACCACCAGGGCCGGAGCGGCGTCGGGGCACCCAGCGGTTGCGGCGGTAGAGGCTACAATTCCTGTCCAGGCGGCCATGGCGGCGAGTGCCAAACGCCCGGCGATGGTAAGCAGCAATGCCGAAGTTCTGGCTAGCAAACCTGGGGCGATGGCGTCTTGCGACAAGCCTTGCAAAGGCAAATGCTAGTTCCGGCAAAGTTGCCATCTTTTCACCTGTTTTCTCTGTACTTCTCCTATGCCTATTAGCTCTCTGTTTCAGAGCATGCATGCGGATAATGTGAGAAGAAATAAGAGATTGAAGTGAAGGGAGTAGTTTTATTGATGTTACTGTTCAGCCTTATATACCATTTGAACAGGCGTGTTACAACGCCGGTTACAATGATTGTGCCTGTTTAAATAGGCATGATGTCCCTTCTCCATACACAGCGTATGGACAACGCTAACTGTAGGTAGTTAGCCTATAGGAAATCCTAATTGCTATGCTAGCCTAAAACTGACGCTAACATCTTAACTAATAATATTTCCTAACAGTACTAATATACTCCCGTTTGTATTAGTTAGACGTACTAATTAGACGTACTCCCAGTTTGTATTCCCTAGCTGGAGATTTACTTCTTTATAGCAATATTAAGTGTGCTATAAATTTATGTTTAGGACCCTCAGTTTGTCCTTTAATCATATATGGTGTTGTAAATCTATACTGTAGCCCTTATATCCACAAATATATGTAATATGACATGTTTATTAATATTTGTTTTAGTATATTATAACATGTTATTCGGTACAACAATTTTATTTTTGCATTTGAGAGATATATATTTTTCTTGCAAAATTCTCTTTTTAATATGAGATAAAAAAGCCAAAAGAAAATTACTTTGAATTATATTTGTGCAATCACAAGGTAATGGCCTCTACTGTATTTTACAGTATTGCCTATTACTCAGAGGCATTTTATACCTCCATAGTGCTCTTCCAAATATATCAAAATTCAATGGTCTTCACATATATGGCTTGCAAATTATAAATGTTCCTCTAGAACATATTTGTAGTTTAGCAAAATAAATTTTACTATCAAGTAAAATTAATCAAATGCATGATCATACATGCAGGAAATATGGCTGACATCAATAAGAAAGAATTCCAAGAACTACAAATAGATGGAAGTAACTATCTATCATGGGCCATGGATATGAAAATATTCTTAAGTGGACATAGCCTTGGTCCTTGCATTCTCGCACCCCCCGAAAATGCTCCAGAAATACCTCAAGTGGCAAAGTATGCAGCATTGCACTACATAAGGCACCACCTCCATCCTGATTTAAAAACTGAATATTTAATGGAGGAAAATCCATTAGCTTTATGGGACTCCCTCAAAGAGAGATATGACCAACAAATAGCAGTAATATTGCCAGAAGCCCAAAGAGAATGGTCTCTTATAAGGTTTTAGGACTTTAAGTCCGTTTCTGCATATAATTCTGTCGTGCATAAAATTAACTCCAAACCAAGATTTTGCAATCATCAAGTTTCAGATGTAGACTTAATAGAGAAAACTTTATGCACTTTCCATCCCTCGATGAGGATATTGCAACAGCAGTATCGTCAACATAAATACACAAAGTATTCTGAGCTTATATACACATTACTTCAGGCCGAGAAGCATGATGAACTTCTGATGAAGAATCATAATGCTTGCCCAACGGGTGCCATGCCTATCCCTGAAGCGCATGCTAATGCTCATTTTACTGGTAATTTGGAAACCATAAAAGGAATTTCCAAAAATTCGAGGGAAAATGTAAACAAAATAATGGTCAGAAGACCAATGGTCAAACTAAGGGGAAAGATCATTTCAAGAAACATGATCAAAATGACGGCTCTCAAACTTGTCAAAGGTGTGGATGCATGAATCATCGTACTAATCAATGCCAAATTCCCAAGCACCTTGTGGATCTATACATGAACTATGGACAAAAATGCGAACAAGTTCATGGAAAGAAAACTGAAGCTCACTTCAACACCATTCAAGATAACCCTCAAGCCGGTCCTTCTCAAAGCGCTATTGAAGTATTCAAGCCGAATGACGATATCATCCTCGATGAAGACATGCTTGTGGGTTACACCCAAGATGTTTTTGGAGACCTCACTTAATCTCTGGAAATATGTTGATGTCATTTAGCTATTTCAATACTACAAAATGTTATATATTGTATAACAATAAGTAGAATAAAGTCTTTCAGACTACGTATATTATATTATGTGAATCAGACATAATATTGTAATGTATTTATATTAGAATTTTATAATATAAATACCTTGTATCTAATTTTATGAATATATGAATAAGATAAGATTTATGCTAAAATATTCTCTTTCTATCTATATAACTTTTACGGGAAAAATCCAATGGAATATGAGTTAAGTTTAGTGGATAGTGCTACAACTAATACAATTTAAAGGGAAACAACATACTTCTAAACTCTTACAGAGAGAAAGCAATTATTGGTTCAAGAAGAGCCACTTTCACACTCCCTATGGGTACTCCTATCGTAATTCAGAATGCACTCTTGTATCCTGAATCTACTCGTACCCTTATACGTTTCAAAGATATCTAATCTAATAATTTCCATCTAAAACATTAGAGGTGGATAAGACATAATTTTTGCTTTTAACAAAAAGCAACGGATATGAGGAACAAACTCTTGAAAAATTCCCTTCATTCTCATCCGGATTATACTTTACATACATCAAACCTGTACCTTATGTTGCGTATAAAATAATTTTTCAAAGTCTTGATAAATTCAAGACTTGACATGATCACCTTGGTCGCCCCAAAATTGGGATGATACGAAAGATTAGTGAACATTTTGTTGGTCACAATTAAAAGCTGAAAAAATAAAAAATCACAAGTCATCAGATTTTATGTGCACCACATATACCATGAGAAAATTGATTTTTAGGACACTCTCATCTTCAAATTCAGAAAGTAGCCATTTAAATTTCTTGAACACATCCAAGAATATATATGTGGACTACTCAACCATTTCTGGGACATTTATTCATGGTATCAATAGACATCTAAAAAATGATCTTATGTGAGTCTCTAACCTCCACAAAACCATGAATTCCTAAATTAATTGCTCAAATTATCAAATTAAGAGCAAATTATCCTACCATATGGATTAAACCCATTTGAATGCCGCTTTCACGAGCATGTATGATTTTTACGAAGTACCTCATGTACATACCCAAAATGGTGCAGCTAAATTCTTTATCAAAAGAATAAAACTAATAATGTGACCACTTCTACAGAATTTTAATATGCCAACATCTTGTTGGAAACATGCGGTCTTACACGCCGCAAATCTATTCTAGATCATAGCAACTGCATATCATGCTGATTCCCCTTACCATAAGTACGTGGAAATCAAACAAGTATTTTCCATCTGCAAAAAATTCGGTTATATACCGATATCACCACTCCATCGCACATGGGCCCTCACATAATTTTGGGATCTATGTGAGGTATAACTATTTATTTATCCATCAATCATAAATATTTTAAACTCCCAACAGGAGAATTAGTTATTGCCTTTATGCTTATTACTTTTAAAATAAGGACATTTTTGGCATTAGGGGGAGATTCGTACCACAAAGAATGCCAAGAAATTAGAAATGTCATAGACATTCAGTCCTCATATTCACGCACTTCAAAATATGAACCTAAAGTTCAATCATATATATTTGCAACACTTTGCAAATCTACCAAATACATTTACTTATGACAAAGATGTCATCAAATCACATTATGCATGCAAGCAATGTGCCATACAAAGTGGAAGTACCTCATACAACCACTATTCTCCCCAAATGAGAGCTAAAGGGGGAGAAACATGGTCACATGAGAAATGGCTCATATGCATCCGCGGAAAAAAGAGCAAATTATATCCTCAACTAGTAAATGTAGTTCAAAATCAAGTTGAATAACACATAACGGATGCTCATCATCCAAACCCAACATAAATGTGCACACAATTTGAATTGTTGGGACATCAAAACACCTTGACTCCATTCTTAAGGGAAATCACGAGGAGTTAAAAGATGTAAATATTATTTCCACAAATCCTATTGATTCAACTAATCATATAACATAAGACTACATATGTCGATATATATTTGTTCTTAAATTGCTAAAACCTTTATGGCCCTGAACCAAAGTCCATGGCAGAATGCCTAATGCATTCATATATTGGTTCAACTAGAAGGAAGCAATTAAATAAGAATAGCACTCTCTTAACAAAAGAGATGTAGTTACCACTGTAATACATTCTCCTCATAATTATCTTCCCTTTTGGAAGACAAATGAATTTTATTTCATAACAAAAACAACGAGGTGGTGAAAAGCGATGCTTGTAGCATAAGGGTTCATGCAGAGACCTGACATCTATTATGATGTAACGTACCCTCTTGGTATAGGTGGAATTACGTTTCGATATTAATATTATTGGTAGTTACAAATAAACCATCCATGCAGTTAATAGACTCGGTGATTACATACTCATATGGATCATCCAATTCAGACATCTATATATAAGTCCATTAAAGGCTTGAAAGTCTGAACTTATGAACAAATCGCAACATATATTGTGTAAAACATCAAAAGTCACTTCATGACCAAAAATAGTCGAAAAATTGTGTGGTAAAATCGACTACGAGAGTTCCTTCTTTAAAAGGATTACTCACATACTGATTGCTTGATTACATGTAGTTATTAACAAAATCCCTTGCTGGATTCTACATGACCTATGTATATACCAGTGATTTTCATCTTCAATGTATATACCAGATATGAAAGGTGCTCACAATCATATCAAGACGGATATTATGTAGTTAAGATTCAACAGAATCATCTTCCATTATCTATCAAGATAATACCACTTGTATTGCTCAAATACATACGATTTATATATTGAACAATATTGCAAGTTGAGATTTTGCAAAGTTCAGGGGGAGAAAACTCCTAGAACTAAACTTATTAATTATCATCCGATAATAATATAATGTACTCTTTCCTTATGAGTTTTCCAATATTGGTTTCTCATATGGGTTCTATTGAGACAATTACTATACCTACGGTCCCTGTTCAAGAATTTATCCGATTAACCAGTTAACTTGCCAATTAATCCCTACTCATAGGGTCCCCGAGTAGCCGATTACCCGATAAATCGTCCGATTAATTGATTAAATGGCCAATTAACTTGCCGATTAGCCTATTAATCCCCTACTCACCAGCCGACCGAGCAGCTACCAGTTAACGATTTCCTCAACAATGCCTACGGTATATCAAATTCCTATATTTTCTTTTTATATTTTTCACAGGATTTAGAAGGGTATAAGACTATGCAAGATCAAACAAGGATTTTGTGACACTTGAAGATATATGAAGATTCTCAAGACAATGAAGTTTAAACTACAGCATTGTCCAAGGGGGAGTGTTAGGAAATATTATTAGTTAAGATGTTAGCGTCAGTTTTAGGCTAGCATAGCAGTTAGGATTTCCTATAGGCTAACTACCTACAGTTAGCGTTGTCCATACGCTGTGTATGGCGAAGGGACATCATGCCTGTTTAAACAAACACAATCATTGTAACCGACGTTGTAACACGCCTGTTCAGATGGTATATAAGGCTGAACAGTAACATCAATAAAACTACTCCATTCACTTCAATCTCTTATTTCTTCTCAGTAAACAGTGAGACGCTGGATGACGGACTCTGCGATGGTGACCCGGCTCCTTCAACGGCCACGTCGATGCTCCGACGGCCACGGCGATGCTGCGACCGCAGACCGGCTTGATGTTGCGATGGCGTGCGTCGACGGCCATGGTGATATTGCGATGGCCTCCTGACTGCTTTGATGATGCTGCAAGAGCGTGCTTTGACGGCCGCAACAATGCTGCGACAGCAGCTTAGCTGCTTCAATGATGTTGCTACGACATGCTTCAATGGGCCCGACGATGTCACGGCGGTGTTCTTCAAACGACGGCTGTGTGCTTCAATGACATGCGTCGATGGCCGCGGTGATGCTATGGCGACAACCTGGCTATTTCGATTATGTTGCGAGTTGCGACGACATGCTTCAATGGCGGCAACGGGTGCTTCTGCAGCCGCCGCGGTGGTGATCACGACGATGTTGCCACGATGCTGCAACGGAGGCAAAAGCAATGGTCAGTGCCAACTCACGCTAGGCTTGCTTAGAATGATATACTCCCTTCGTTCCTAAACATTTGTTTTTCTAGAGATTTCAAATGGTCATCATATACAGATAAAGTGTAGATTCACTCATTTTGCTCCGTATATAATCATCATTTAAAACATCTAAAAAGACAAATATTTAGAAACCGGGGAATATCATTTATGCATGCAGGATGCAGAACCATGCAGTCAACTCAGTAAACAGACAAAGGCTGACGTGAATGGCAGATGAGAGAGGGAGTAGCAGCAGTGGTGGTGTAGGCACGAGCTACATAACGCATGCATGTGCGTGAGGTAAAACAACAACAACGACGGTCCCACGTAAAGGAACGAGCGTGTAATCAGCCAGGCACGTGGCGGCCAGGGGAGGCGGCTTACGCGTAGGCTGAAATCAGCCGGATGATTACAAACGTTTTCCGATAAAGAAGCATATAATTAGCCAATCCCTAAAGTGCACGTCTCTTTTTCCTCCTCCCTACTGTCGCTTCCTCCTGACCCAACGTGTATGAGTTTCAATCTCTCGCCGCCACTTCTACAAATCAGTAGTTTGTTCAAGCCCGTCAACGACTTCTCTAAGGGTATCTCCAACAGTCGTATAATCATCGTTAATTAAATTGTTACCTAAACTATTTTGATGACATGATATATAATAAAAGAAGAGAGAGAATGAAACCATATGAATCTGAACCAACGCTCCAGGCACAAGCTCCGAGGCAAGTCTATTCATTTTTTCAACATTTAATGGACCCGCCTAGTTATTTAACATACGCTTAACATACACCCCATTGAAGAATATGTATGATGTGCTGTTGGCTGTTGATATGGATAATTATACCAACGATTGAACATACAAACTATTGCAGATGCTCTAAAACTTCTCTATTGATCCGCTATTCCTCTGTCAGCGTGCCCTCCAGATCACGCTCCGACTCTCTCACATCTCGCATTGTACCATCTTTAATGTCGACATGGCCGGGCAGCCGCTCGCTGTTGCCACCATCTCTGAACTTAGGCCGCGTTCAGGCCCGGCCCTGAGGGGGGCGGCCGCCCCGGGCCCCCAAAATTCAGGGGGCCTTCCCCAGGGTATGTACACACAGGCCATGGCCCAGGGAGGTAGTGCAGGTACGCATGCAAACTAGCGAACTGCCAGCGATTCTTCCTCTACTCAAAAAAGGAAACATAGCGCTATTCTTCCATTCCATCACGTAGCAATCCCATATCCTACGCCGTCCTTTCCGTCATAAATAACAAGCCATCCTGCTCGTGTCTCCTGATTTCCTTCCTTCCCGGTCGCCGGTTCGCCGTCTCCCCGATTTCCGGGGTTCCCGATGGCGAGACGCTAATCAGAATACTTATGGCATCTCCAACAGGTTGTATGTTAGTTTTGTTGGTAAAATGTCCATATCATCAACCAACAAGCTATCGTACAACTACTCCAATAAGTATCTAACTTATTCAATAGATGGTGAGAAAATAAAAAAGATTGCTCTCTATTTCACCTTGGAGCTTGTGCAAAGATTGTTGGTTAATCTATATACAACTTTGCTCTCTCTCTTTGCATTTATTACATACACATTACCACTATGTCCTAGATGGCAAATTTACCAACACCTATCTTACAACTGTTGGAGATGCCCTTAGTACCCGCTGCCGCTTTGCTCTCCGCCTTCAGGCACTGGACATGCACACACACATGGCAGATTGGCCGGCCTAATTTCAGACGAGTCCATATCGCGTCATTGGGTCATCGCTCAACACCCTAGCACCAAAGCCGATCCGATCATCCAAGGTATATTATATTAGTGTTCTCTGATCCCTACTCCATATACGTTTAGTACTCATCAAGTAATTTATCCATCACATGCATGGGGCATAGCTCGCACCGATCAACCTTTGATGTCATCATTTGTTTATTTTTCCAGCACAATTAAAAATGATATAATAGGTGGATGATGCAATCACAGAAGCGTTCTTGTTACAAAAAATCAAGAGAAATACTGGTGGATCGCTGAACCCAAATGGTAAATTGCCAATTGTTGTTGTGGAGAAGATGAACAAATTGATGGGAATTCCATATTTGATCAAGAGGGAAATGTTAACATCAACATCCATGATAAAAATGTAAGTGGTTCTGAGAGTACAGTTATTTCAATAGGTTCACATTTTTTGAGGGGGGGGGGGGGGGGGGGGGGGGGGGCAATGTGTTCTATGAGGATTTTCGCGTATGTCAAGGAAGTCGATTTTTATCCCAATGCCTCAATTAATTATCATCTTATTTGCAGTGCGTGTAACTGTCGCATTAGTTGAAATAAGTTTTTCAGAGTTAAGAGTATCGAATAGCTATTTGAAATCAATGACTTAGGAGAGTTTAAATGGTTTGACAACAAGATGCATTGAGCAGAAATTATCGGATAAGATTGACATGTACAATTATTTTTAAGTGACTTCGCATCAAAGAATGTCATTTTTTTAACGGTAACATGTACAATTATTTCATATGTATATTGTTTTTGATGACATTTCATATATTCATAATTATCACTATATTGTCTATACTAAGGGCCCCAAATTTTGGTTTCGCCCCGGACCCCCAAAATCTCAGCACCCGCTCTGGCCGCGTTTGGCAGTCCTTGCGGAGCGGGCTTTAACCAACCCCGCAAATTATGGCATTAATCAACTGGATTGCCGCTCCGGAGCGGAGCAGAAGGAATCTGAAGGCGGCTTTAATGTCGACTTGATGCACATTAGTGTCGCTCCAATTTCTATTAGCAGCGGCATAGTTATGTCTAAGATAGATGAAGCTTGGACGCGGCTGTTGGGGCATAGAAAACCCCTGGTGATCACAAGGTCTGGAGGCACTGCTAGATGCTGACTTTTTTATCTGTTGCTAATTAATCTGTCTATCAGAGATATTCAGGTTTCTCACAACAGCAAGTAATTGTGGAGATAAAAATTATACCAAGTAATCTCTACTCTTTCTATGTTTGTTTGTTTGTCAGGAGTGCCTAATTAGGTTCAAATGTTTACTCTGCAGTTTGAAATATTGCATCCAAACATCGTGCTATACATGCCATTGTACATGGATTTTAAAAGTTTTCTTATATATTTGACATTTAGGATTTAGGAACTTCCCATGTTTCTCAAAATAATTTCTAATATGTTAGAATAATCCGAGGCGTTCCGTTGATCTACCGAGGATCAAACAATCACACGAGCACGACACCTGCGATTTGTTAACGAGGTTCACCGATATGGCTACATCCTCGGGGCCTGACTATGGGCGCTCCTCCCCATGACATCGTCACAACACCGCATCCTAGCCGCCCGTGCTATTATGTTGGCATAGGTTACACCGTGTGTCTAATTCTGATATATATCAAAGGCCTACGATACAAGTGTCCTATTAGGACACAACTCCTACCCTGTCTACACATAATCCAAATCCAAGTCTAACTGTAACCTACCTTGTACAATAATATTCGATACAACTCTAACAAACTCCACCTTGGCGAATATTTTTCACCACCTTAAATTCATCCATGCGTCGAACCTCCATGTATATTGGACTTCAGATACACATCGCTGCTACTCCCAGACTCCACGTGACTTCACCTGCAACTGCATTCCCTTCTCATCTTCCCCATAGTCAACACTGGAGCAAAATTAAGTTTCTCATTACTCTACGTTGTGCTCTCAACTTTCGAAGAATCCATTCAACGCCATCACACACCGATCATTAACCTGCGTGAAAGTGAACAACTCACATATTGGACGCCACATATAAGAGTTACCTGAACTCAACAACCGCCCTTTCTTAACCGTTTGTCTGAAACTTGAAGGAATTTCACCGTCGCCCTGTGTCTCCCTGAGTCAAATTTGCAGTTGTCTCACCCTTCTTCCGGATAGTCTCTAACATGTCCCACCGCTATAACACTCCACCTCTTTCTGCCTTGTCATCCGCACTTTGCCATGTGCACTGAACACAACAGAATATACGGCCATATACTGTTCCAGCTTTTGATAATGTCAGACTTTTCGCCACTTTCTCAGAATCTTCATGGTCAACTCTTGTCCATCAACCGGCGTCAATAGACCTAGTCACCAAATTGAATTCGGTACTCGTCAACACTGCTTCAGCACCCCCTACACAATTTGTCTGACCACATATCTGACCACCAGTACCTTGGCCTTGCTGTTTCCCGTGCTTACCGCATGCCTCGCCGCCACCACCGCGTCGAGCCTTTGTTGTCCTGGTCGAGTCTGCCAAGGTTGCGAACCCACATCACTCAACCCCCACTGCAGAGAACCACTGATCATCACCGACCGATGCCGAGTATCACGTCTTCATCAGACCACTGGTACCCAGTCTGATACACGTGTCTCTCGCTATCCCGCTGAAATAGGCTTCGACTCTCCATGCATTTACGCCATAGCCCCTCCATCAGCACAGAGTGAAGTCCTTCGTCAGACTTCAGCTCCACCTTCAACATGACTCCATGGTGGTTGTACGTGCCACCCCCCGCGCCCTGTCGACTTCAAGTTCTCATGTGTACACAATCTTGAATCAACCCTACGCCATTGTCTTGTCGAAGCCGCACAAGGCCTCAAGCCTGCACCACGTCTTTCCATGCCTTAGAAGTCGGACACCATCAGCATCACGCTCCTATGTCCTCGCCGCTGAAATCACCGCCGTCTTCTTGCTTTGACCAACATCCATGTCGATCCGTCAGACTATCCAGTCCGACCCAGGCGAAGTTATCCGACTGCAACCATGCTCCACCCTTCGTTCTGTCCGCCCGCACATCTCTCTGTGCATTGCTTAACGCCCTGTGTATGCATGATCCTTGCACGACACTCTCTAGGCTCCCATATCATCTTCCGCGAATTTTCATTCACAAGATACTTTCATCTTAGCTGTCCTGGCCTCTGCAACACCTTCAAACGTCACTGATATGCTAACCGAGCTACTCCACTCCTGCCGTAATATCCAACCAGGAAACATCCTTTGGTCTTCACGTGGTGGTGCTTCTCTTAGCACAATCTCCTACGCTTGATGTTGCTTTTCCAGCCAACGTACCGCTACCAGATGCAAAGCTACCCACGTGGTTTTTTTCTTTCGCTGATTAATTTGCTTCTAGCCTCCATGTTACGTGCTTTTTTTTTTTCCAACAACATCTCCAGTCACCGCAGCATATCCGTAGTTCCGTGCGTTCCTCATCCTCCCGTGCACACGCGCGTGTAGCAGCCACGAAACCACGCCTGGACGAGCAGATGTCACATGCTCCCTCACGACACATCCTGGCCAGCCCCACGGCGTGCACCGGGGTCTATGGGCTGCCCTTCCGCACCTGGCCGCTGGCACCTGGGCCTTGGCTGTATGCCTCGCACACCCTAGAGCAACAACCCCAACTGATCGATCAGCTGATGCCCCCAAACCGAGTCGATCTGGTCGAGAACTCCCAATCTGGCCAGCGCCTGACGCTGAGACTCCGCTGCTGTCGCCGCTTGCACACGATCTGTGGCACGCGCTGCTGCCTTCCGATTACATCTATCTGGCCGAAAGAATCTCGATCCACGTCGATCTCGCGATTAATCTCGCCGTCAACTTGCACTCCGCCGCTGATTTTCATATCGACCGGATCAATCCTTCCACTCTCTTCCTCTAGATCAACTCCCACCGCCTCTTCAAACCTTGCTCATGATACCACTTGTTAGAATAATCCGAGGCGTTCTGTTGATCTACTGAGAATCAAGCAATCACATGAGCACGACACCTGAGATTTGTTAACGAGGTTCACCGATATGGCTACATCCCCGGAGCCTGACTACGGGCGCTCCTCCCCATGACACCGTCACAATACCGCACCCTGGTCGCCCGGGCGCCGGCACACGCCGCCGGCTCCCCCACGTGCCTGTGCTATTATGTTGGCATAGGTTACATCGTGTGTCTAATTCCGATATATATGAAAGGCCTAGGATACAAGTGTCCTATTAGGACACAACTCCTACCCTGTCTAAACACAATCCAAAACCAAGTCCAACTGTAACCTACCTTGTACAATAATATTCGACACAACTCTAACATAATAGAGTATGAATTTGTTAGTATATTTCTGATAATATTTCAGATTTTCTGGCCATGCAAAATTTAGTTATCTGTATGCTATACTTGAGTTATACATGTTGTCATTGACATGCATGGTCTATTTATTGAATTTGAGCTGGGGTCCTGGATCAGATGGATGATTGTTAGAGTAGAAATGCAATTCTAATCACAGAATTTTTGTTTACGTGGTTAGTTTCTAATTGTATGTGTGATCTTCCTTCTGCAGTCCCAGAATACTTTTTAGAGATGCCATAAGTAGAAAATAAGATAAGGAGTCTTTAATGGTCTAACTATTGTCGGCAAAATCAATTTGCACCACATTCGTAGATTTATGTGTAGCAATGTGGGCGGCGGAATATATAGGCTTGTTTGGTTCATGGCTAACTTTGTCACAACTAAGCTTAGGCAAAGTGTGGCTGCCACAAAAAGTGTGGCTCACAAAATGGCCATCATAAGTGTGGCAAGATTTGGCAAAAAGTTGAGCCTATGACATGTGGACCAAGTGACTAGAAAAGTGTGGCAATAAACCAGACACATGGCTAAACTATTGTGGGATGACTAAAGTTAGGCGTGGCAAGCTTAGACTGCAAGCCAAACAAGCCCAGTGTTTGCATGCCACTAGATCTACTTAGCCAAACAGTACACTACACTAGGAGCTATACAAAAGTTGTGAGTAAATTTATGCAATAGCATTATATTGTGCATAGATCTTAAATATGTTTTTCAGCCATTATCTCAAACTCAGAAATAGTTTTGCTACACCAATTTCTATGGTTGCATAATGGATCACACAAAAATGCTTTTGCTATCATAGTTTTGACTTGAAACTTGCCTCTCTAGGTGTGCAGCTTATTCACCTCTCAATAGTTTTGTAGCTCTCAAAGTTTTTCTTCCTGTTTATCACAACAACACATATTTTTATTAGGAAAATCAATGAAAAAAATCCATTTATATGTAGCAAAATACATGTGTTTTATCTATGTTATCGGGCTGATTCTTCCATGATTTTCTTACTTTTCTTTGATAACTGGAGTTTTTCAAATTTAAAATTAGTATGACTTTGGTATGTGGTGTACTTGCATTGAAGATTAATCCAGCATTGTATTGGCAACAAAGTATACCACATATCTTTACCTAATAATAAAGCAAATTGGGTTTCTTTCGTCCGTCGTGGCATTTTTAGAATGAAGGCTAGAGTCTATTTTGTTTTACGTTTGACAAAACAAGACAAGGCCTTGATTTCTTTTGCTTCCTCAAATATCAACGTCTTCGTAGGTTTTACACGGCATGTGTAACTAGCAACATCGGAATTGTAATTATGAGCTATTTTTAATGTTTTACCATTTGACCTAGAGTTTCAAAAACATCTTAGAAGGTTGATTTTATTTTCTGAAAATCCAAGGATTTTCTTATTAGTTGTCTATGTAAACAACGTTGAGCTCAAGGCAACCCGCACCAAGTCCTGGACGAGTGGAGTGTTCAGCGTTAGTGGCCCTGTCGCTGGCAATCGGACAGAAGTTTGAGATAAAGCTCGTCATTTCCCATTAGCATCGAAACCAATTGTGTAGTATATTTTTTTATCGGAATAAATAAAAGTTGAATATTGATCTAGAGTGATCTATTGTTTAATGGTTTATCTTTTTATCTAGAGTTTTAAATATGTCTTAACAGGTTGCTTTTATTTTCTCAAAATCCAAGGTACTGCTTATTAGTTGTCGATGTGGTCTGGAATTCAGAAGGTACATCAACAATGTTGCAACTCAAAGAGGTAGGAAAATTGTTCTTCAATAGATGGCTGCTGAGGTTTATCATCATAGTTGGCGAGGCAACCAGTTGAAGATTGATAATATCGTGTGCCAATTCTAAAGTGCATCCGACCCGCTAGCAGCTTCCACTCTCATTTTATAGTAGCATATATAGGTATTTAAGTAGCCCCTAAGAAGCTCACTTACAAGATCTAGGTTTATCTGAAATTGTTCCTTGACCATTTTCCTTTTGGCCCAATAGACTGAATGAGGCTAGAGTCTATTTTGATGTACGTTTGACAAAACAGGACAAGACCATGATTTGTTTTGCTTCCCCAAAAATCAACGTCTTCATAGGTTCCACACGACACGTGTTACTACCAACCGCAGAATTGTAATTATGAGCTATTTTTTAGTGTTTAAAAATTTGACCTAGATTTTCAAAAACATCTTAGTAGGTGGATTTTACTTTCTCAAAATCGAAGGTACTTCTTATTAGTTGTCTATGTAAACAACGTTGAGCTCAAGGCATCCCGCACCAAGTCCGGACGAGTAGAGTGTTCAACGTCAGTGGCATGTCGCTGACAATTGGACAGAAGTTTGAGATAAAGCCTGTCATGCATGTTCTATTAACATTGAAACCATTTGTATATATTTTTTAATCGGAATAAAGAAAACTTGAAGATTGGTAGTATCATGTGCCAGTTCAAACATGCATTCTTCCCGTAGCAGCTCCAACTCTCATTTCATAGAAGAAAATATAGATATTTAACCACCCCCTGAGATGATCAGTTACTAGTTGTATGTTGATCTGAAATTGCACCTTGACCATTTTCCTTTTTGTTCACCTACTAGGACATTTTGAACGTGCTTGACGGACTTAGGCTAGCTAGAGTCTAAGTTTTTGTTTTACCTTTGACAAAACAGGACATGACCTTGATTTGTTCCGTTTCCTCAAAATACAACGTCTTCATAGGTAGGTACCACATGGCATGTGTCACTAGCAACCTCAAAATTGTAATTATGAGCTATTACTTCATGTTTAATCATTTGGTCTAGAGTTTCAAAAACGTCTTAGAAGGTTTATTTTCTTTTTTCAAAATACAAGGTACTGCTTATTAGTTGTAGATGTGGTCTGGTATTCAAAAGGTACAGCGACAAAGTTGCAACTCAAAGGGATAGGAAAACTGTTCTTCAACAGATGGCAGCTGAGGTTCATTATCGTAGTCGGTGAGGTAACCAGTTGAAGACTGATAGTATCGTGTTCCAGTTCTAACGTGCATCTGACCCGCTAGAAGCTTCCACTCTCATTTCATAGAAGCAAGTATAGGTATTTAAGCACCCCCTGAGATGACCCGTTCCAAGATGTATGTTGATAACAAATTGTTCCTTGAGCTTTTTCCTTTTGGCTCAGTAGACCGAATTATGCTTGATTCTAAGTTTTCGTTTTACGTTTCACAAAACATGCCAAGACCTTGATTTATTTTGCTTCCTCAAAAATTAATGTCTTCATAGGTTCCAAACGGCATGTAAAACTAGCAACCTCGGAATTATAATTATGATCTACTATTTAATGTTTAATCATTTGATCAACAGTTTTAAAAATGTCTTAACAAGTTGATTTTATTTTCTCAAAATCTAAGGTACTTCTTATTAGTTGTCACCCTACCTATTCGTAGTCGTTTTTTTAAAGGAGGATAACTCCCGGCCTCTGCATCAAGCGATGCACATAAACATTTGTATTGCATAATTTAGCAAGTTCTTACAAAAAAATATATGAATCGACCAAATCCACCTTCCTGGCGAAATCTGTTGCCCTACCTAGAAGGTTGATGATGTGTCATGACCTCATGTCAATGCACACCATGAAATTCGGTGGCCTCACCAAGCCGCCCACCGGCTAGCCGGGAGCACCAACCGGTCCTGCAGATCCTCAGTGTCCACCGCATGTGCATGTTGTAGAATCTGTCACCCCCATATTCCGTCATCCCATCTTCCGGAGTAATCAATGCGTTGACCTTGCCAAGCCCTTTTGCCATCGACACCAGGCAACGCCACCCTTCCGCGCGCGCCCATCAAATGTAGGCGTGGATGGAAAATTTTAGTAAATGAGTATATTTCTTGCTAAATGGAAAAGTGAGAAAGCAGGTTTCTGCTATGGTTGGCCATCTTTGTTTTCTATTTGTTCTAGGTGATTGCCATCACAGGTTGGTATGTAACGGCAAAGAACAAACCAATAGGACTCTGCCATCTAGTATTCTATGGGCCAAGTATTAAATGTAATTTTCACTTCTGTCTTAGTTTTTAGCAGCTATAGATAGTAATGCGATCTAGCAGGGGTCCACAAAAGCAACTTTTATCAGGTGGCATAGTGAGAGAGAAGAGAAGGATGCCGGCTGCGTGAACGCACAATTCTCTCCAACTAAAGGCTTGCACTTTATTTTCCGTATGGCATTTTCAATGGCTCATAAGCTGTGAACCAAATATTCATTTTTTGATTATATATATATATATATATATATATATATATATATATATATATATATATATATTCGTATCCATAACAAGATCAATCACAGATACATTTGGACAAGTCTTAACTTTACCATTTCACCCATTTCTCAAAAACTACTTGTTTCAAAAGAGATATGTCATTCATTCCAAAAACATATTTCACTTATTAAAAAACTGATTTCTCTCATTGAAAATATGGATTTCACTCTGTTTCGAAAATAACATTTTCACTCATTTCATAAAAGTGATTTTAATCAGTATAGTTACATTTCACAAATATCAGTTGGTCAGTTTGACTAACGATTTCATTCATTTATGTGAAATTGATATTAAAAAATGTGAAACTGGTTTTTTTAAATAATGCAAAACAGATGGTATCAAACTACAAAAGAGATATTTTTTAATACACGCGAAACTATTTTTTCTTCAAATGTGTGTGTTTCAGTGATGAGTAGATGTGAAATATATATGACTTGTAGTAAAAAGATGTGAAATAGATTTCAATATTATTGAGAATGTAAGATTGTTTATATCAAAATATCTGAAATCAATGTCATCCAAAATATACGAAACAAATTGGTCCACTTGAAAAAGGTGAAGCCGATATCTTACAAAATAGGAACTGGATTCTTACAAAATATGTGGAGCAGATTGTAATAAAAAAAATTTCACTCACTTCGAAACACAGAATTCACTCATTTCACTCGATTGCACCCATTTCTAAAAAAATATTCTACTCATTACTTAAAAGTAGAAAATGTGCAATATATTCAAAACAGGGATTTCGTTCATATCGAAACACTTATTTCACTTAATCTGAAGGACTGATTTCATTCAATTCAAAAACATAATTTCACTCATTTCCAGGAAAGACGGAGTCCATTAGTTTAAAACAACATATTTCACTCATATCAAGATTTCCCTCGTTTGAAAATAAAAAATAATTTCACTCATTTGAGAACATCCAGTCTTTTGAAAAAAAACTAATTTCACTAAAAACTAAAACCAAGATTTCACTAAAATTAATAGATTTCACTCATTGGTGTTGTTCTAAGTAGTTACTCACATGGTGGCACGCCGCTCTTCACTGATAGATGTTGGTGTAGTTTTGTTATATAGTAGATAAATTTGGTTTAACCATGTATCTGTTGATTATTCATCTTATTTATTTTATTTCATGTAAGGAAATAATGGAAAAGTAGAAGTTAGTGTGTATAGGTAATTAATGAGTTCTGGAGTTTTTCGCATATCCTAACCAGAAAGGAGAGCAAAGTTCATCTGGCTGTGTACTCAAGAAGTAGGAGTTATGTGTGTAGCAAAACATAAGCGGAATCAAAATGGATGAAAGTATTCTTTATGTTGGAAACATGAAAATAATAGAATGGTGAACTCTCCTACTTGCCCCATTTACAAAATTTTCCTCTTTCCTATTGAAGGAGACCATGTGGTCCGAAACATCTATTTGCACTATTACTGTCACCATGACGAAGATGTGAAAACAGCGGCATATATACAATACTAGATCAGCGATGGCGTGCGTTGTTGTGTGCATATATTTTTCGATGGAGAAATGAAACATGGAGGTTTAAGTACATAATCACACACCCTATTGTGCTAAGGTTGGCATGAAAATTAACAGTACAAAACCCACATTAAAGTTAGGTCAAAACTAATGTAGAACTATTAACTTCTATTTTTACAAAGTAGTAAACTATGTTAACGAAAGTTGAGAAAAACATGGGTCAATAAACAAACAAAATAAATAAATAATCACAACTTGTACAAGATATACATGTGTGCAGTGCGCTAATAGGTTACATCAGAAGAAAATTTCCTTCACATTATAACTGAAACTAACAAAGGAGTATATTTAACAGGAGCTACTTATTGTTAAAATAGTGAGCTCCCATTGTGTCCGGGGTTGAATACAAATTGAAGAGTCTTATGCAAGCTCGTTGACTCTCGGTTTGAAAATGTGCATTATGCTTTGTTAGTTTACTACTTTGCTTGTGTCAAAACATTCAAGGAACTTCAAATAATCACAATATGAACTCAAAGTATGGCTGGAGAACAGGGAATCAAAATGTTGACATGACGACAAACATATCAATGCGGTATATTTCTTAAAATTAGCACATTATTACTGTATAACAATGAATATAGCAGACATCTTAACTATCGAGTCGGAGCATACCCATATATACTGGTGGACTGAGAATATCTTTATTTGTTCGATTCTACCCAAAAGTATCAAGAAAAAGAATCATCACCAAGCCATAATAATGGAGTATTCATCATCAATTATGAGACACGCTAATTTATAGGGAAACAAGAAATTTGTGTGCAGCATACAAGATTACAGGAATAAATGTGTACCAAAGGTTCTTCAAGGTGGGCACATAGTTCCATAAATTTACAATGTTCTCGAACAATCTAACTATCGGCAAACAGCAACATAGTTAGATGTTTTTAATTTTTTTGCTAGCACCAATCTGAATCATTGATAGGTGGGGCACAGAGTCCATGTCTATCTAGACCCTAGCTCGGAATCATTGAATCTTTTTGACACAACCAAGAAGTAACCAGATTATATGTCCACCCTTCCAGTATTAGCAAAATAAGGCCGACAGTATTCGTCAAGTATAGTTTCGATATGCTTCTCTAAATAAGCCTAGTACGATTCTTGAGCCCATCCAGTGTTCGAAAACGAAGGTATGACATCGGTCAAAGATAATAAAGTTCCAAACATCCTGATAACATCATAAAAACAGAGACGCATTGATGATTCACCTGATAAAAACATGGAAACTAATGAATTGATACTTATCCGGGAAATGTGTGTATATTGTCACAAGAGGACCACAATCACAACATAGTAAGTATAATTACACTGGAAACTTAAACTGTGCAAGTGCATACAGAGATTTATCTCCCTGCTGCAGCTCGATAAGAAAGCTCTATTCTGTGTCTATAGTAATAACTATTTATAGTTTCGAAAGACCAAGAGTTTATCTACAAGAATTATTTCCTTTATCCACTAGAGATGTCAACAATTGGTTTTTTTAATAGGTAGTTGGCTTCTATACTCAGTAATTTTAAGTGCCACATAAAGGGTATATTTATTAGTTCTTAGAAGCTAGATATTTGTGTTCATAAGGGAGAAAAATCACCCAAAACTAATTATTTCATGTACATATAGCATTCACCTAGTTGATGGAGTAAAATAATCATCAAGCGCGGTTGTTAGACGGAATTCTCAAACATTAACAAAAATGAACAATAACAGTACCGGCGGGGCATGAGGAACCTGAGCTTACTGAATCTAGACACAAGGATGAAGTGCCGATGTGCTTGTTGCAGAATCACATTAAGGAGAAGCAAAAATGCATGCCATTAAAAATTGATAGATTGTCATTTATATACCATTTGCAATTTTGTTATTGAACAAATTAAAGGGATGTGTGTCCAGAATGCAAATTACTCACTCTGTAAAGAAATGTAAGAGTGTTTAAATCACTAAAATAATGATCTAAACACTCTTATATTTATTTACGGAGGGAGTAGTATACATGTACGTAATCACACAAATATCACGGTATTAGTCAAGTGCACAGTGTAGTGATATTAGGCCTGCAACCTACAGAAGCATTTGTTAAATTCTTTTAAAAGGATTTTGAAATAACAATTTGAAGGAAATATGCCCTAGAGGCAATAATAAAGTTATTATTTATTTCCTTATATCATGATAAAAGTTTATTAATCATGCTAGAATTGTATTAACCGGAAACATAATACATGTGTGAATACATAGACAAATAGAGTGTCACTAGTATGCCTCTACTTGACTAGCTCGTTAATGAAAGATGGTTATGTTTCCTAACCATGGACAAAGAGTTGTCATTTGATTAACGGGATCACATCATTAGTTGAATGATCTGATTGACATGACCCATTCCATTAGCTTAGCACCTGATCGTTTAGTATGTTGCTATTGCTTTCTTCATGACTTACACATGTTCCTATGACTATGAGATTATGTAACTCCCGTGTGCCGGAGGAACACTTCGTGTGCAACCAAACATCACAATGTAACTGGGTGATTATAAAGGTGCTCTACAGGTGTGTCCAAAGGTACATGTTGGGTTGACGTATTTCGAGATTAGGATTTGTCACTCCGATCGTCGGAGAGGTATCTCAGGGCCCTCTCGGTAATGCACATCACTTAAGCCTTGCAAGCATTGCAACTAATGAGTTAGTTGCGGGATGATGTATTACGGAACGAGTAAAGAGACTTGCCGGTAACGAGATTGAACTAGGTATTTGATACCGACGATCGAATCTCGGGCAAGTAACATACCGATGACAAAGGGAACAACGTATGTTGTTATACGGTCTGACCGATAAAGATCTTCGTAGAATATGTAGGAGCCAATATGGGCATCCAGGTCCCGCTATTGGTTATTGACCGGAGACGTTTCTCGGTCATGTCTACATTGTTCTCGAACCCGTAGGGTCCGCACGCTTAAGGTTTCGATGACAGTTATATTATGAGTTTATACGTTTTGATGTACCGAAGGTTGTTCGGAGTCCCGGATGAGATCACGGACATGACGAGGAGTCTCGGAATGGTCGAGACATAAAGATTGATATAATGGAAGCCTATGTTTGGATATCGGAAGTGTTCCGGGTGAAATCCGGATTTTACCGGAGTACCGGGAGGTTACCGGAACCCCCTGGGAGCTATATAGGCCTTAGTGGGCCTTAGTGGAAGAAGAGGAGAGGCGGCCAGGGCTGGGCCGCGTGCCCCTCCCCCCTAGTCCGAATAGGACAAGGAGAGAGGGGGCCGGCGCCCCCCTCCTTCTCTCTCTCTCTCTCTCTCTCTCTCTCTCTCTCTCTCTCTCTCTCTCTTTTCCACCTCGCGAATCCTATTCCAACTAGGATTGGAGGAGAAGTCCTACTCCCGGAGGGAGTAGGACTCCTCCTGGCGCACCCTATGATGGCCGGCCGGCCTCCCCCTCTTGAACCTTTATATACGGAGGCAGGGGCACCCCAGAGACACACAAGTTGATCCACGTGATCATATTCTTAGCCGTGTGCGGCGCCCCCTTCCACCATAGTCCTCGATAATATTATAGCGGTGCTTAGGCGAAGCCCTGCGACAGTAGTACATCAAGATCGTCACCACGCCGTCGTGCTGACAGAACTCTTCCCCGACACTTTGCTGGATCGGAGTCCGGGGATCGTCATTGAGCTGAACGTGTGCTAGAACTCGGAGGTGCCATAGTTTCGGTGCTTGATCGGTCGGGCCGTGAAGACGTATGACTACATCAACCAAACGCTTCCGTTGTCGATCTACAAGGGTACATAGATCACACTCTCCCCTCTCGTTGCTATGTATCACCATGATCTTGCGTGTGCGTAGGAAAATTTTGAAATTACTACGTTCCCCAACACAATTGGCCTCTAGTTAGCAACTTCAAGGACGCTAGTTACAGAAAATACCAGATTCAGTCATTCAGAGTTCTATCGGGCTATGTACATACCGGAAGTTATCATGTGCCTTTCAAGCGGATGACTTTGCTGGAGAGGATATCCACCTTGTCTGCATTGACCTCGGTGATCTTCATGTCATCGTCTACATGGCCGAGCTCAGCCTTATTTGGCCTCGGTGGACGGTGGTCATCAAAAGCTCGCGCATGAACCTCTCTAACTCCTCTGTCATGGTGAACATCATCTCCAAGTCCACCACGTGCTGGCCGCGCACGCAGTCAACCTCCCTCTACCACTCCTCCCACTTCTGCGCCTCGTCGTCGATGCCCTTCTCGTTTGGCCAGAACTTCTCGATCTCGGTGGCCTCCTCGGCCCACCACTTGGTGTCGTGGTGGGCGCACGACAGATGCCAAGGGATGGCTAAAGAGAGGAAGAGGCTCGAGGGCACTGGTGGGCTCCAAAGGCGAGGTCGGCATGAGAGAGCACATGACGCAAGACATACCTAGGTTCAGGGCTCTCCGGAGAGATAACACCCCTAGTCCTGCCGAGCGTGGTTTATATGTGACAGTACAGAGTTGATCCTAGAGCTGTATCGAGGAACAAGGGAAGCAGGACAATGCTTAGGCTGCTCCCTCTCCTTGTGTGTGTTTTCTACTGATCGGATCTCTTCACGCCCATGCACGGAGGTCTCCTAGGGGGTTTTATAGGTCAACCCCCCAGGGGTACAATGGTAGTGTTACAAGGCCATGAGGCCAGGTTGTTATCGTCCGGGAAGTCGGTGTTGGGACCCGCCGGGTGTCAGGGCTCGTCGGGTTCTCCGGGCACGGGACCTACCGGGTGTAGGGGCACTGTTTGCCGTCTTGTCAATCGTCAGGGAGTGGCCGGGTTGAGTCCGCTACAGTGGTGCTCCGTCAGGTCACCGCTTGCTGGCATCAGCAATGACGAAGGGTGCACTATAGCCACGCCAACCCTGGTCAGCGGGTAGGTGAGGCACTATTGCCATGCCCCGGCTGAGCAGAGGCATGGGAGGAGCACTGTTGCCTCGCTCATCTCTGAATGAAGACTCGTCCCATCGTACGGCTGGGATGGGACGGGAGCTAACCCGTGGCCGGGTTGGGGAACACGCCAAGGGGAAGCTGGCTTGTTGGAGAAGTCATCGTGCGTCGGGTTCGGCTGCCTTGCGCCGGCCGTTGGGGCCGGGTTGGTTGATTCGGACGGGTCGAGGTGCTTTGGCCGGGTTGAGCGACCCGGCCAAGCGTGAGCCGGCTTGAGGGGCGTTGCTGGCCCCGTTGTTTTTGAAAAGGATTCGCGTTCCGTTACCTGCCTGGGGTTCATCCCCACGACAGTAGTCCCCGAAGCTGTGAAGGTGTGCCGTCTTTGAGTGGGAGGGCCTTCGCAGGTTCCCCCCTGAAGAGGCGAATTTGGTGACCGCCGGGTCCGACAACACCCACTGTGTGCCGGCTTCTGGAAGCCGGATCATGGCATCCCGGCAGGGGCGGGAAACCGAAGAGTCCGCCAAATATTAAGGCAATCTCTTGGGCTTCGCGTGGGCGCCACGCGGCGCCTGGGAGCCGGAGGGGCCTGACGGGCCACACGCGGCAGGACGGGGCGACGCGCTGGGGCCCGCCGCCGCACGCCCTCGGCCCATGCGCGTGGATTTATTGCGGCGTCTGCGGGTCGGTTTCCCTTCTCGATGCAGTTATTGCGCGCGTACGTGCACAATTATTGCGGGGAACTGGGAGGGGTGATCGCAAATGATCCCACTTCCCCACGTCCGAACCGTGGGTTATAAATCGGGCGGAGGGGTGGCGGAAATCATTCTTGCTCGCACTCCCCTGCCTCTTTATCCCTCCTCTGCTTCTTGCGACCGCCGCGCGCTGCGACTCCCATCGCTCCGAGCAGAGCTTCATCGCCGTTCTTTCTCCTTTTCTTTCTTCGTCTTCGTCGATGGCGCTGCAGTCGGATGGGCTCGGCCATCACCCTGGACGACGTCTGCTATCTCCGCACCACCCGATGCTTGCCGGGCGAGACGGAGGTCGTCATGCGCCTGCCACAGGGTGAGCAGGAGCCGCGGCCTGAGGGCACGGAGCGCGTGGTCTTCTTCCTGCACTTCATGCGCGGGTTCAGTCTTCCTGCGAGCGCCTCCCTCTGTCTTGGTCTCCTTCAACTAGGGACTGATTAGATTCCAGTTGATTTCATTCGTGGTAGATGCTTATCGGTGATCTTCAAACCTTTGGCATAGTTCCATTGAAAACCACAATTACTCTTGGTTGCTGAAGATCTTGCTCGGTGAAGATAACAACTCTTCAACAGTCGATCCGACACCTATCCATCTAGAGAGTGCGCAGCTCTCAAGAGTAATAAGTACAAGAGCTCTGTCTCAGAACTACTGTGATGCTCAACCACTATCTGAGTTTTGGTTCTTGGTTTCGTCTTGGTGGATTTTAAACTGAAATCTCTTGGAGAGGGGATGCTCAATCAATCTTCTCAGAAATCTTAAGCGGAATAGGCAATGGACAACGTTGGAGCGGGGTCTCTATTTATAGCCACAACCTTCCCTGATGAGAAATGACCAAAATGGACATGTGCTTCAACTAGTGGACGAACGACACGAGTACAACGCTCGGAAATTGAGCACATTGGTAACATTCCTTGCCGATTAAGAAATTCTAACTCCTCAGTCCAAAAGATATCCCCTGCAACACCGAAGAACTACGGCTTCAGCTGATAGGTAATCATTCAAAGCATAATGAGATTTCTCTCATACTTGCATAGGTTTGTGCTAAGCATCACAGCGGATCTAAGCTTCGAGAACATATACCACTCTTAATAGTACGGAGATCCTGAGACTCAAGAAAGAGAAGAAGAAGATTGAATTGAATTCTAGGTCTTCGCTTCGCCTTTGGTCTTCTCAATCAATTTTCTTCGGACGACCTCTGATCTGAGTGCTTCACCAAAGCAATATATTTTATGGGGTCAACTTTTTCACATCAGTATTCGCGTCAGAACGGCCTTGGGAGATATGACCAAATCTTCTCTGCATCTCACATATCCTTCGGTGAAGTTCCTCAAACTTGACACCTAAGATGGCGTTCTTCAACGGTTCTGCTTCGAATATTCCTCTCTGTATGCACTAGCAAACAAATCAGTCCATACATGATTCTGTCACCAACCTCGAAGACACAGGAGGGCAAGAATTGCACCAACATGAACACTATTCTTGACCCTTTGTTGCGTCATGGAGTATTGGTGTTCATGGACGACATTCTAGTTTATAGTTCGACATTGTAAGAATAAGTCAAGCAACTGTGTGTTGTGTTTGAGCTACTTCAGCAAAATTATTTTGTTATCAAATGATCGAAGTATGAATTTTCTAGTCAGAAAATAGAGTACCTCGGGCATGGCATCAGTGAAGCGGGAGTGGCTACAGATCCTGCAAAGATCATGATAGTTCAGTCCTGGCCTACACCATCCAGTGCCAGAGCCTTGCGGGCATCCCTTGGCCTGACAGGCAACTACCATAAGTTCATCCAACATTATGGGATGATCTGTAAACCATTTACTGAGATCTTGTGTAAAGGGGTGATCTTTTAGTGGACTCTAGTTGCGGATCGTGCCTTCCAACTACTAAAATCGGCCTTGACTCAAGCTCCTATGCTAGCCCTCCCCAATTTTAGAGAGAATATGTTGGAGATAGGTGCGTGTAACAAGGGTATCGAGGCTATGTTGATGCGGCAAGGGCACCCAGTGTCATATCTCAGCAAAATCCTCTGCCCCGAAAATCAAACTCTCAGCACATATGACAAAGAGTGTCTTACTATTCTCATGGCAGTGGAAATGGTGTGCATACCTTGCTACCTCTTGAGCTTGCGTTGGTTTTTCCCTTAAAGAGGAAAGGGTGATGCAGCAAAGTTGAGTAAGTATTTTCCTTAGTTTGAGAACCAAGATATCAATCCAGTAGGAGACAACGCACAAATCGCCAAATACCTGCACAAAACAATCAAACAATTTGCACCCAACGCAATCAAGGGGTTGTCAATCCCTTCACAGTTATTTGCAGAAGTGAGATCTGATAGAGATGGATAAACTGTAAAGTAAATATTTTTGGTTTGTAGATTGGAAAGTAAACGATTGCAAAATTTTAGATCGAAAACTTATAGATGGAAAATAGACCCGAGGCCATAGGTTTCACTAGAGGCTTCTCTCATGGCATGTCACGTGTACCTTGGCGGTCAAAACCCACTTGACAAGACATGCTCATTTTTCTAAAAAGGTTCAACGTGGTACAACTTACCCTAAATAGGGTGATACCGATAAATACATCTCACATAGGGTAATTCCTAGTAAAAATATCGGAATAGGGCCACAAAGTTGACTTTACTCTTTATAAAAAAATGACTCAATATCAACATGAGTAGGCAAATATATATTCTGAGCATATATTTCATGATGGGTATTATGTGAGAAATTTTCTTTTTTCAGATGTTGGTGTATTGTTTCGATTAAGCGGGTCAAACTGGTAGAAATTTGGCACAGACCAAGTTTAACTTAGTACAGAGTTAAAATGGCAGTTAATTCAAAACAGATCTAGTGCATGTATTTGTAGTTCACATTTTGTTGCATTAATTATTTTCCTTCTTTAGGAAGTTAAAATTAATTGCTTCTTCATCCCGATGTACGCTCCATGTATTTGCACTTCGCATTTGTTTGCATTAATTATTTTCCTTCTTTAGCAAGTAAAAATTAGTTACTTCTTCATTTGTATGAAGCGATAAGCCCCAACTTTGCAAGCATTGAAGTACTGGCTCATATAGCCTATCTATCTAGAGGTAATCCTAGGCACGTATTAAAAACTTTCCAAACATTTCAGATGATTGCTGGCCTATATAACCCCGAGTGTGCAGCAGATACTAGACATCACTTGTGTTGCACGCACCATCCACTCATGGCGATTGGCTTGCCATCCACTGATCATTTCGTGCTCCTCACCATCCTCATCTGCCTCCTCCTCCATCATTGCAGTGCAGTCTATGATGTCGAGTCAACCGCTGAGTCGGGGAAGCTGATATCGGCCCAGCTAAAGCTCGTCGGTGGGTTGACAGAATTTGGGCCTGATGTGAAGAGTCTCACCCTAACCGCAAGGCAAGTGCGTTTGATATTTCATTTCAATCAACTAGCTAGATAAGTTGGTTCTTGCTCACAGATTCTTAATTTTGTGTCATGACTGCAGTCTTGAGACGGATAGCCGGCTACGCGTGCGCATCACCGATGCTGACCATCGGCGATGGGAGGTCCCCCAAGACGTCATCCCACGCCCGGCACCAGGGCCAGAACCAAAGGACGTTTTGCTCGACTCACCAGGCAATCCATCCATGCCGAGCAACAGCACCATGTCCAGCGCGTCTTCCGACCTGACCTTCACCATCCACCCCAGCCCGTTCCGCTTCACGGTCTCCCGTCGCTCCACCGGGGACACCCTCTTTGACACTTCCGCCAACCTTGTCTTCAAGGACCGGTATGTTACAAGTGTTGCATTGCAATGTTATCTAGTGTAGCTTAGTTGATCCGCAAGAGTTAGATCGATGTAGAACAATACCATGGTCTGTAAGTAGCAAGTGAACGATGGGCATGAAATTGGAATGCAGGTACTTGGAGGTGACATCGGCGCTGCCGGCTGACCGAGCATCCCTGTATGGGCTCGGCGAGCAGAAAAAACAGACGTTCCGGCTACAACACAATGACACTTTCACGCTGTGGAACGGGGACGTGACGTGGTCCGACCAACCGGACCTCAACCTCTATGGCTCGCACCCGTTTTACATGGACGTGCGCTCCGGCGGTGCCGCGCATGGCGTGCTCCTCCTGAACAGCAATGGGATGGACATACTGTACGGCGGATCCTACGTCACCTACAAGGTGATCGGTGGCGTGCTAGACTTCTACTTCTTCGCCGGTCCCTCCCCGCTCGACGTCGTGGACCAGTACACACAGCTCATCGGCCGCCCTGCCCCCATGCCCTACTGGTCATTCGGTACGAGTACCTTCTTGGTAGGCATATATCCATATATATGCTGGCTCTGCTCTGCTACGCTCACTCGATCTTGCACTTGTAGGGTTCCACCAGTCTAGGTATGGCTACAAGAACGTGGCTGATCTGGATGGCGTGGTCGCCGGCTACGCCAAGGCCAGGATCCCACTGGAGGCGATCTGGTCGGACATCGACTACATGGACGGTTACCAGGACTTCACGCTGGATCCGGTGAACTACCCGTCCAAGCAGCTCCGGCCATTCGTGGACCGGCTCCACAACAATGGCCAGAAATACGTGGTCACCGTACACCCGGCTATCAAACGGCAAGCAGCACCTCACGAGGACTTGTTCCTCAAGCGAAACGGCGCCAACCTGGTAGGCGAGGCGTGGCCAGGCGAGGTCTACTTCCTGGACTTCATGAGCCCACGTAGCACCCAGTACTGGGCACGAAAGATCTCTGAGTTTCGGCGGACCATCCCTGTGGATGGGCTCTGGTGCGACATTAACGAGCCCTCCAACTTCAAGCAGTGGCAGCCTCTCAATCAGTTGGACGACCCGCCCTACCGCATCAACAACTCCGGCTTCCACCTTCCCATCAACTACAGGACTGTGCCGGTCTCAACGGTGCACTACAACGGCGTGTCCGAGTACGACGCGCACAATCTCTTCGGCCTCCTCCAGGCGCAGGCCACGCACGCCGGGCTGCTCAGGGACACCACACGCCGCCCCTTCCTGCTCAGCCGCTCTACCTTTGTCGGCTCCGGCCGTTACGCCGCGCACTGGGCCGGCAACAATGTCGCGCGGTGGGACGAGCTTGCGCAATCCATCAACACCATCCTCAACTTTGGCCTCTTCGGCATCCCAATGATGGGCGCCGACATCTGTGGCTTCAACGGCAACACCACCCAGGAGCTCTGCAGCCGCTGGATTCAGCTTGGCGCATTCTACCCGTTCGCCAGGGCCCACGCAGAGAAGACAACCCTCCGGCGAGAGCTCTATGTGTGGGAGCCGACGGCACGGTCGGCGAGGAAAGCGTTGGGGATGCGCTATCGGCTACTGCCCTACATGTACACGCTAATGTACGAGGCGCACATGACGGGGGCGCCCATCGCGCGGCCACTCTTCTTCTCCTACCCGCAGGATGCCGACACCTATGGCGTGGACAGGCAGTTCATGCTAGGCCGCGGCGTGCTTGTCTCTCCGGTGCTACAGCCCGGCGCCACCACCGTGGACGCCTATTTCCCGGCCGGCCGGTGGTTCAGTCTTTACGACTACTCCCTCGCCTACACCATGAAGGTCGGCAAGCGCGTGACCCTCCCGGCGCCAGCGGACTTGGCAAACGCGCACCTGGCCGGCGGCAACATCCTACTACTGCAGCATGCCGACCTCACCACGTCCGCTGCACGCCAAAGCGAGTTCCACCTCCTTGTGGCGCTCGCGGAGAATGGGACGGCCAGTGGGGAGCTGTTCTTGGATGACGGCGACTCGCCGGAGATGGGCGCTGTGGGAGGCAGTTGGACCCTGGTGAGATTCAGCTGCGACAGGGAGGAGAGCAAAGGCATGGTCACCACCAAGGTGAGTTCACATGTGGTTCAGAACTCATACGCGCCGAGTCGGGCGCAGGTCATCGGCAAGGTGGTCTTCATGGGGCTGCCGTCCGCACCAAAGAGCTTCACTATCTATGTAAACAGCGTGCAGCTCAAGGCAGCCCGCACCAAGTCCCGGACGAGTGGAGTGTTCAGCGTCAGTGGCCTGTCGCTGGCAATCGGACAGAAGTTTGAGATAAAGCTTGTCATGTCCCATTAGTATCGAAACCAATTGTGTAGTACAATTTTTTATCGGAATAAATAAAAATTGAATATTGATCTAGAGTGATCTATTGTTTAATGTTTAATCATTTGATCTAGGGTTTTAAAAATGTCTTAACAGGTTGATTTTATTTTCTCAAAATCTAAGGTACTGCTTACTTAATGGTCGATGTGGTTTGGTATTCAGAAGGTACATCGGCAAAGTTGCAACTCAAAGGGGTAGGAAAACTGTTCTTTAGCAAATGACAATTGAGGTTTATCATCGTCGTTGGCGAGGCAACCAGTTGAAGATTGATAATATCGTGTGACTGTTCTAACGTGCATCCGACCCGTTAGCAGCTTCTACTCTTATTTCATAGAAGCAAATATAGGTATTTAAGTAGCCCCTAAGACGATCACTTACAAGATGTATGTTGATCTGAAATTGTTATTTGACATTTTTCCTTTTGGCCCAATAGACTGAATTAGGCTAGAGTCTATTTTGTTTTATGTTTGACAAAACAAGACAAGGCCTTGATTTCTTTTGCTTCCTCAAAAATCAACGTCTTCATAGGTTTCACACGGCATGTGTAACTAGCAACATCGGAATTGTAATTATCAGCTATTTTTAATGTTTTACCATTTGACCTAGAGTTTCAAAAACGTCTTAGAAGGTTGATTTTATTTTCTGAAAATCCAAGGATTTTCTTATTAGTTGTCTATGTAAACAACGTTGAGCTCAAGGAAACCCGCACCAAGTCCCGGACGAGTGGAGTGTTCAGCATCAGTGGCCTGTCGCTGGCAATCAGACAGAAGTTTGAGATAAAGCTCGTCATGTCCCATTAGCATCGAAACTAATTGTGTAGTATAATTATTTATCGGAATAAATAAAAGTTGAATAATGATCTAGAGTGATCTATTGTTTAATGTTTTATCTTTTTATCTAGAGTTTTAAATATGTCTTAACAGGTTGCTTTTATTTTCTCAAAATCCAAGGTACTGCTTATTAGTTGTCGATGTGGTCTGGAATTCAGAAGGTACATCGACAATGTTGCAACTCAAAGAGGTAGGAAAATTGTTCTTCAATAGATGGCTGCTGAGGTTTATCATCATAGTTGGCGAGGCAACCAGTTGAAGATTGATAATATCGTGTGCCAATTCTAAAGTGCATCCGACCCGCTAGCAGCTTCCACTCTCATTTTATAGTAGCATATATAGGTTTATCTGAAATTGTTCCTTGACCATTTTCCTTTTGGCCCAATAGACTGAATTAGGCTAGAGTCTATTTTGATGTACGTTTGACAAAACAGGACAAGACCATGATTTGTTTTGCTTCCTCAAAAATCAACATCTTCATAGGTTCCACACGACACGTCTAACTAGCAGCCGCAGAATTGTAATTATGAGCTATTTTTTAGTGTTTAAAAATTTGACCTAGATTTTCAAAAACATCTTAGAAGGTCGATTTTACTTTCTCAAAATCGAAGGTACTTCTTATTAGTTGTCTATGTAAACAACGTTGAGCTCAAGGCATCCCGCACCAAGTCCGGACGAGTAGAGTGTTCAACGTCAGTGGCCTGTCGCTGGCAACCAGACAGAAGTTTGAAATAAAGCTTGTCATGCATGTTCTATTAACATTGAAACCATTTGTGTATATTTTTTTCATCAGAATAAAGAAAAATTGAAGATTGGTAGTATCATGTGCCAGTTCAAACATGCATTCTTCCCGTAGCAGCTCCAACTCTCATTTCATAGAAGCAAATATAGATATTTAACCACCCCCCTGAGATGATCAGTTACTAGTTGTATGTTGATCTGAAATTGCACCTTGACCATTTTCCTTTTTGTTCACCTACTAGGACATTTTGAACGTGCTTGACGGACTTAGGCTAGCTAGAGTCTAAGTTTTTGTTTTACCTTTGACAAAACAGGACATGACCTTGATTTGTTCTGTTTCCTCAAAATACAGCGTCTTCGTAGGTAGGTACCACATGGCATGTGTCGCTAGCAACCTCAAAATTGTAATTATGAGCTATTACTTCATGTTTAATCATTTGGTCTAGAGTTTCAAAAACGTCTTAGAAGGTTTATTTTCATTTCTCAAAATACAAGGTACTGCTTATTAGTTGTAGATGTGGTCTGGTATTCAAAAGGTACGGTGACAAAGTTGCAACTCAAAGGGATAGGAAAACTGTTCTTCAACAGATGGCAGCTGAGGTTTATTACCGTAGTCGGCGAGGTAACCAGTTGAAGACTGATAGTATCGTGTGCCAGTTCTAACGTGCATCTGACCCGGTAGAAGCTTCCACTCTCATTTCATAGAAGCAAATATAGGTATTTAAGCACCCCCTGAGATGATCCGTTCCAAGATGTATGTTGATAACAAATTGTTCCCTGAGCTTTTTCCTTTTGGCTCAGTAGACCGAATTACGCTTGATTCTAAGTTTTCGTTTTACGTTTCACAAAACATGCCAAGACCTTGATTTATTTTGCTTCCTCAAAAATTAATGTCTTCGTAGGTTCCAAACGGCATGTAAAACTAGCAACCTCGGAATTATAATTATGATCTACTGTTTAATGTTTAATCATTTGATCAAGAGTTTAAAAATGTCTTAACAAGTTGATTTTATTTTCTCAAAATCTAAGGTACTTCTTATTAGTTGTCACCCTACCTATTCGTAGTCATTTTTTTAAGGAGGATAACTCCCGGCCTCTGCATCAAGCGATGCACATAAACATTTTTATTGCATAATTTAGCAAGTTCTTACAAAAAAATACATGGATCGACCAAATCCACCTTCCTGGCGAAATCTGTTGCCCTACCTAGAAGGTTGATGATGTGTCATGACCTCATGTCAATGCACACCATGAAATTCGGTGGCCTCACCAAGCCGCCCACCGGCTAGCCGGGAGCACCAACCGGTCAAGCAGATCCTCAGTGTCCACCGCATGTGCATGTTGTAGAATCTGTCAGCCCTATATTCCGTCATCCCACCTTTCGGAGTAATCAATGCGTTGACCTTGCCAAGCCCTTTTGCCATCGACACCAGGCAACGCCACCCTTCCGCGCGCGCCCATCAAATGTAGGCGTGGATGGAAAATTTTAGTAAAGGAGTATATTTCTTGCTAAATGGAAAAGTGAGAAAGCAGGTTTCTGCTATGGTTGGCCATCTTTGTTTTCTATTTGTTCTAGGTGATTGCCATCACAGGTTGGTATGTAACGGCAAAGAACGAACCAATAGGACTCTGCCATCTAGTATTCTATGGGCCAAGTATTAAATGTAATTTTCACTTCTGTCTTAGTTTTTAGCAGCTATAGATAGTAATGCGATCTAGCAGGGGTCCACAAAAGCAACTTTTATCAGGTGGCATAGTGAGAGAGAAGAGAAGGATGCCGGCTGCGTGAACGCACAATTCTCTCCAACTAAAGGCTTGCACTTTAATTTCCGTATGGCATTTTCAATGGCTCATAAGCTGTGAACCAAATATTCATTTTTTGATTATATATATATATATATATATATATATATATATATATATATATATATATTCGTATCCATAACAAGATCAATCACAGATACATTTGGACAAGTCTTAAGTTTACCATTTCACTCATTTTTCAAAAACTACTTGTTTCAAAAGAGATATGTCATTCATTCCAAAAACATATTTCAGTTATTAAAAAACTGATTTCTCTCATTGAATATGGATTTCACTCTGTTTAGAAAATAACATTTTCACTCATTTCATAAAAGTGATTTTAATCAGTATAGTTATATTTCACAAACATCAGTTGGTCAGTTTGACTAACGATTTCACTCATTTATGTGAAATTGATATTAAAAAATGTGAAACTGGTTTTTTAAGTAATGCAAAACAGATGGTATCAAACTACAAAAGAGATATTTTTTTAATACACGCGAAACTATTTTTTCTTCAAATATGTGTGTTTCAATGATGAGTAGATGTGAAATATATATGACTTGTAGTAAAAATATGTGAAATAGATTTCAATTTTATTGAGAATGTAAGATTGTTTATATCAAAATATCTGAAATCGATGTCATCCAAAATATACGAAACAAATTGGTCCACTTGAAAAAAGGTGAAGCCGATATCTTACAAAATAGGAACTGGATTCTTACAAAATATGTGGAGCAGATTGTAATAAAATTGTTTTCGCTCAGTTCAAAACACAGAATTCACTCATTTCACTCGATTTCACCCATTTCTAAAAAAAACTATTCTACTCATTACTTAAAAGTAGAGAATGTGCAATATATTCAAAATAGGGATTTCATTCATATCGAAACACTTGTTTCACTTAATTTGAAGGACTGATTTCATTCAATTCAAAAACATAATTTCACTCATTTCCAGGAAAGACGGAGTCCATTAGTTTAAAACAACATATTTCACTCATATCAAGATTTCACTCGTTTGAAAATAAAAAATAATTTCACTCATTTGAGAACAACCAGTCTTTTGAAAAAACTAATTTCACTAAAAACTAAAACTAAAACCAAGATTTCACTAAAATTAATAGATTTCACTCATTGGTGTTGTTCTAAGCAGTTACTCACATGGTGGCACGCCGCTCTTCACTGATAGATGTTGGTGTAGTTTTTTTATATAGTAGATAAATTTGGTTTAACCATGTATCTGTTGATTATTCATCTTATTTATTTTATTTCATGTAAGGAAATAATGGAAAAGTAGAAGTTAGTGTGTATAGGTTATTAATGAGTTCTGGAGTTTTTTGCATATCCTAACCAGAAAGGAGAGCAAAGTTCATCTGGCTGTATACTCAAGAAGTAGGAGTTATGTGTGTAGCAGAACATAAGTGGAATCAAAATGGATGAGAGTATTCTTTATGTTGAAAACATGAAAATCATAGAATGGTCAACTCTCCTACTTGCCGCATTTACAAAATTTTCCTCTTTCCTATTGAAGGAGACCATCTGGTCCAAAACATCTATTTGCACTATTACTGCCACCATGACGAAGATGTGAAGACAGCGGCATATATACAATACTAGATCAGGGATGGCGTGCGTTGTTGTGTGCATATATTTTTCGATGGAGAAATAAAACATGGAGGTTTAATTACATAATCACATACCCTATTGTGCTAAGGTTGGCATGAAAATTAACACTACCAAACCCACATTAAAGGTAGGTCAAAACTAATGTAGAACTATTAACTTCTATTTTTACAAAGTAGTAAACTATGTTAACGAAAGTTGAGAAAAACATGGGTCAATAAACAAACAAAATAAATAAATAATCACAACTTGTACAAGATATACATGTCTGCAGTGCGCTAATAGGTTACATCAGAAGAAAATTTCCTCCACATTATAACTGAAACTAACAAAGGAGTATATTTAACATGAGCTACTTATTGTTAAAATGGTGAGCTCACATTGTGTCCGGAATACAAATTGAAGAGTCTTATGCAAGCTCAGTGACTCTCGGTTTGAAAATGTGCATTATGCTTTGTTAGTTTACTACTTTGCTTGTGTCAAAACATTCAAGGAACTTTAAATAATCACAATATGAACTCAAAGTATGGCTGGAGAACAGGGAATCAAAATGTTGACATGACGACAAACATATCAATGCAGTATATTTCTTAAAATTAGCACATTATTAGTGTATAACAATGAATATAGCAGACATCTTAACTATCGAGTCGGACCATACCCATATAAACTGGAGGACTGAGAATATTTTTATTTGTTCGATTCTACCCAAAAGTATCAAGAAAAAGAATCATCACCAAGCAATAATAATGGAGTATTCATCATCAATTATGAGACACGCTAATTTATAGGGAAACAAGAAATTTGTGTACAGCATACAAGATTACAGGAATAAATGTGTACCAAAGGTTCTTCAAGGTATGACATCGGTCAAGGCGACAGTATTCGTCAAGTATAGTTTCGATATGCTTCTCTAAATAAGCCTAGTACGATTCTTGAGCCCATCCAGTGTTCGAAAACGAAGGTATGACATCGGTCAAAGATAATTAAGTTCCAAACATCCTGATAACATCATAAAAACAGAGACGCATTGATGATTCACCTGATAAAAACATGGAAACTAATGAATTGATACTTATCCTGGAAATGTGTGTATATTGTCACAAGAGGACCACAATCACAACATAGTAAGTATAATTAAAATGGAAACTTAAACTGTGCAAGTGCATATAGAGATTTATCTCCCTGCTGCAGCTTGATAAGAAAGTTCTATTCTGTGTCTACAGTAATAACTATTTATAGTTTCGAAAGACCAAGAGTTTATCTGGAAGAATTATTTCCTTTATCCACTTGTGCTCAACAATAAAAGCATTATCAAGGACGTCCAACTACTGAATGGTGCATCTTATAGTTGTAAAACTGTATATTCAATAGAGATGTCAACAATTTGTTTTTTTAATAGATAGTTGGGTTCTATACTCAGTAATTTTAAGTGCCACATAAAGGGTATATTTATTAGTTCTTAGAAGCTAGATATTTGTGTTCATAAGGGAGAAAAATCACCCAAAACTAATTATTTCATGTACATATAGCATTCACCTAGTTGATGGAGTAAAATAATCATCAAGCGCGGTTGTTAGACCGAATTCTCAAATATTAACAAAAATGAACAATAACAGTACCGGCGGGGCTTGAGAAACCTGAGCTTACTGAATCTAGACACAAGGATGAAGTGCCAATGTGCTTGTTGCAGAATCACATTAAGGAGAAGCAAAAAATGCATGCCATGAAAAATTGATAGATTGTCATTTATATACCATCTGCATTTTTGTTATTGAACAAATTAAAGGGATGTGTGTCCAGAATGCAAATTACTCACTCTTGTAAAGAAACATAAGAGTGTTTAAATCACTAAAATAATGATCTAAACACTCTTATATTTATTTATGGAGGGAGTAGTATACATGTACGTAATCACACAAATATCACGGTATTAGTCAAGTGCACAGTGTAGTGATATTAGGCCTGCAACCTGCAGAAGCATTTGTTAAATTCTTTTAAAAGGATTTTGAAATAACAATTGGCCTCTAGTTAGCAACTTCAAGGACGCTAGTTACAGAAAATACCAGATTCAGTCATTCAGAGTTCTATCGGGATATGTACATACCGGAAGTTATCATGTGCCTTTCAAGCGGATGACTTCACTGGAGAGGATGTCCACCTTGTCTGTATTGACCTTCGTGATCTTCGTGTCATCGTCTACATGGCCGAGCTCAGCCTTATTTGGCCTCGGTGGACGGTGGTCATCAAAAGCTCGCGCATGAACCTCTCTAACTCCTCTATCATGGTGAACATCATCTCCAAGTCCGCAACATGCTGGCTGCGCACGCAGTCAACCTCCCTCTACCACTCCTCCCACTTCTGCGCCTCGTCGTCGATGCCCTTCTCGTCTGGCCGGAACTTCTCGATCTCGGTGGCCTCCTCGGCCCACCACTTGGTGTCGTGGTGGGCGCACGGCAGATACCAAGGGATGGCTAAAGAGAGGAAGAGGCTCCAGGGCACTGGTGGGCTCCAGAGGTGAGGTCGGCATGAGCGAGCACGGGACGCATACCTAGGTTCAGGGCTCTCCGTAGAGATAACACCCCTAGTCCTGCCGAGCGTGGTACAGTACGGAGTTGATCCTAGAGCTGTATCGAGGAAGAAGGGAAGCAGGACAAGGTTAGGCTGCTCCCTGTCCTTGTGTGTGTTTTTTACTGATCGGATCTCTTCACCCCCATGCATGGAGGCCTCCTAGGGGGTTTTATAGGTCAACCCCCCAGGGATACAATGGTAGTGTTACAAGGCCATGGGGCCAGGTTGTCATCGTCCGGGAAGCCGGTGTTGGGACCCGCCGGGTGTCAGGGCTCGCCGGGTTCTCCGGGCACGGGACCCGCCGGGTGTAGGGGCACTGTTTGCCGTCTTGTCAATCGTCAGGGAGTGGCCGGGTGGAGTCCGCTATAGTGGTGCTCCGTCAGGTCACCGCTTGCTGGCGTCAGCAGTGACGAAGGGTGCACTGTAGCCACGCCAACCCTGGTTAGCGGGTAGGTGAGGCACTATTGCCATGCCCCGGCTGAGCAGAGGCATGGGAGGGGCACTGTTGCCTCGCTCATCTCTGAATGAAGACTCGTCCCATCGTATGGCTGGGATGGGACGGGAGCTGACCCGCGGCTGGGTTGGGGAACACGCCAAGGGGAGCTGGCTTGTTGGAGAAGTCATCGTGCGTCGGGTTCGGCTGCCTTGCGCCGGCCGTTGGGGCCGGGTTGGTTGATTCGGCCGGGTCGAGGTGCTGGCCCCGTTGTTTTTGAAAAGGATCCGCGTTCCGTTGCCTGCCTGGGGTTCATCCCCACGACAGTAGTCCCCGAAGCTGAGAAGGTCTACCGTCTTTGAATGGGAGGGCCTTCGCAGGTTCCCCCCTGAAGAGGCGAATTTGGTGACCGCCGGGTCCGACAACACCCACTGTGTGCCGGCTTTTGGAAGCCGGATCATGGCATCCCGGCAGGGGCGGGAAACCGAAGAGTCCGCCAAATATTGAGGCAATTTCTTGGGCTTCGCGTGGGCGCCACATGGCGCCTGGGAGCCGGAGGGGCCTGACGGGCCACACGCGGCAGGATGGGGCGACGCGCTGGGGCCCGTCGTCGCACGTCCTCGGCCCACGCGCGTGGATTTATTGCGGCATCCGCGGGTCGATTGCCCTTCTCGACGCAGTTATTGCGCGCGTACATGCACAGTTATTGCGGGGAAGTGGGAGGGGCGAGCGCAAATGATCCCACTTCCCCACGTCCGAACCGTGGGTTATAAATCGGGGGGAGGGGTGGCGGAAATCATTCTTTCTCGCACTCCCCTGCCTCTTTATCCTTCCTCTGCTTCTTGCGACCGCCGCGCGCTGTGACGCCCATCGCTCCAAGCAGATCTTCATCGCTGTTCTTTCTCCTTTCCTTTCTTCGTCTTCGTCGATGGCGCTGCCGTCGGGCTCGTGGATGGGATCGACCATCACCCTGGACGACATCTCCTATCTCCGCACCACCCGACGCTTGCCGGGGGAGACGGAGGTCGTCGTGAGGCCTGCCGCAGGGCGAGCAGGAGCCGCGGCCCGAGGGCACGGAGCGCGTGGTCTTCTTCCTGCACTTCAAGCGCGGGTTCGGTCTTCCTGCGAGCGCTTCCCTCTGTCTTGTTCTCCTTCAACTAGGGACTGATCAGATTCCAGTTGATTTCATTGGTGGTAGATGCTTATCGGTGATCTTCCAACCTTTGGCATAGTTCCATTGAAAACCACAATTCCTCTTGGTTGCTGAAGATCTTGCTCGGTGAAGATAACAACTCTTCAACACTCGAGCCGACACCTATCCATCTAGAGAGTGCGCAGCTCTCAAGAGTAATAGGTACAAGAGCTCTGTCTCAGAACTACTGTGATGCTCAACCACTATCTGAGTTTTGGTTCTTGGTTTCATCTTGGTGGATTTTAAACTGAAATCTCTTGGAGAGGGGATGCTCAATCAATCTTCTCAGAAATCTTAAGCGGAATAGGCAACGGACAACGTTGGAGCGGGGTCTCTATTTATAGCCACAACCTTCCCTGATGAGAAATGACCGAAATGGACATGTGCTTCAACTAGTTGCCGAACGACAGGAGTCCAACGGTCGGAAATTGAGCACATTGGTAACATTCCTTGCGGATTAAAAATTCTAACTCCTCGGCCCAAAAGATATCCCTTGCAACACCGAAGAACTACGGCTTCAGCTGACAGGTAATCATTCAAAGCATAAAGAGATTTCTCTCATACTTGCATAGGTTTGTGCTAAGCATCACAGCAGATCTAAGCTTCGAGAACATATACCACTCTTAATAGTACGGAGATCCTAAGACTCAAGAAAGAGAAGAAGAAGATTGAATTGAATTCTAGGTCTTCGCTTCGCCTTTGGTCTTCTCAATCAATTTTCTTCGGACGACCTCTTATCTGATTGCTTCACCAAAGCAATATATTTTATGATGTCAACTTCTTTGCATCAGTATTCGCGTCAGAACGGCCTTGGGAGATATGACCGAATCTTCTCTGCATCTCAAATATCCTTCGGTGAAGTTCCTCGAACTTGACACGTAAGATGGCGTTCTTCTACGGTTCTGCTTTGAATATTCCTCTCTGTGTGCACTAGCAAACAAATCAGTCCATACATGTTTCTGTCACCAACCTCGAAGACACAGGAGGGCAAGAATTGCACCAACATTAACACTATTCTTGACCCTCTGTAGCATCATGGAGTATTGGCGTTCATGGACGACATTCTAGTTTATAGTTCGACATTGTAAGAATAAGTCAAGCAACTGTGTGTTGTGTTTCAGCTACTTCAGCAAAATTATTTTGTTATCAAATGATCAAAGTGTGAATTTTCTAGTCAGAAAATAGAGTACCTCGGGCATGGCATCAGTGAAGCGGGAGTGGCTACAGATCCTGCAAAGATCATGATAGTTCAGTCCTGGCCTACACCATCCAGTGCCAGAGCCTTGCGGGGATCCCTTGGCCTGACAGGCTACTACCATAAGTTCATCCAACATTATGGGATGATTTGTAAACCATTTACTGAGATCTTGTGTAAAGGGGCGATCTTTTAGTGGACTCCAGTTGCGGATCGTGCCTTCCAACTACTAAAATCGGCCTTGACTCAAGCTCCTATGCTAGCCCTCCCCAATTTTAGAGAGACGTATATGTTGGAGATAGATGCGTGTAACAAGGGTATCGAGGCTATGTTGATGCGGCAAGGGCACCCAGTGTCATATCTCAGCAAAATCCTCTGCCCCAAAAATCAAACTCTCAGCACATCTGAGAAAGAGTGTCTTACTATTCTCATGGCAGTGGAAATGGCGTGCATACCTTGCTACCTCTTGAGCTTGCGTTGGTTTTTCCCTTAAAGAGGAAAGGGTGATGCAGTAAAGTAGAGTAAGTATTTCCCTTTGTTTGAGAACCAAGGTATCAATCCAGTAGGAGACAACACACAAATCGCCAAATACCCGCACAACCAATCAAACAATTTGCACCCAATGCAATAAAGGGGTTGTCAATCCCTTCACGGTTATTTGCAGAAGTAAGATCTGATAGAGATGGATAAACTGTAAAGTAAACATTTTTGGTTTGTAGATTGGAAAGTAAACGATTGCAAAATAGTAGATAGAAAACTTATAGATGGAAAATAGACCCGAGACCATAGGTTTCACTAGAGGCTTCTGTCATGGCATGTCATGTGTACCCTGGCAGTCAAAACCCACTTGACAAGACATGCTCATTTTTATAAAAAGGTTCAATGTGGTACAACTTACCCTAAATGGGGTGATACCGATAAATACATCTCACATAGGGTAATTTCTATTAAAAATATCGGAATAGGGCCACAAAGTTGACTTTACTCTTTATAAAAAAATGACTCAATATCAACATGAGTAGGCAAATATATATTCTGAGAATATATTTCATGATGGGTATTATGTGAGAAATTTTCTTTTTTTCAGATGTTGGTGTATTATTTCGATTAAGCGGGTCAAACTGGTAGAAATTTGGCATAGACCAAGTTTAACTTAGTACAGAGTTAAAGTGGCAGTTAATTCAAAACAGATATAGTGCATGTATTTGCAGTTCACATTTTGTTGCATTATTTATTTTCCTTCTTTCGGAAGTTAAAATTAATTGCTTCTTCATCCCGATGTACGCTGCATGTATTTGCAGTTCACATTTGTTTGCATTAATTATTTTCCTTCTTTAGGAAGTAAAAATTAGTTACTTCTTCATTTGTATGAAGCGATAAGCCCTAACTTTGAAAGCATTGAAGTACTGGCTCGTATAGCCTATCTATCTAGAGGTAATCCTAATTTGGCACGTATTAAAAACTTTCCAAACATTTGAGATGATTCCTGGCCTATATAACCCCGAGTGTGCAGCAGATACTAGACATCACTTGCGTTGCACGCACCATCCACTCATGGCGATTGGCTTGCCATCCACTCATCATTTCGTGCTCCTCACCATCCTCATCTGCCTCATCTTCCATCATTGCAGTGCAGTCTATGATGTCAAGTCAACCGCTCGGTCGGGGAAGCTGCTGTCGGCCAAGCTAAAGCTCGTTGGCGGGTCGACGGAATTTGGGCCTGATGTGAAGAGTCTCGTCCTAACTGCAAGGTGAGTGGGTTTGATGTAATTTCGTTTCATCCAACTAGCTAGATAAGTTGGTTCTTGCTCACAGAATCTTAATTTTGTGTCATGACGGCAGTCTTGAGACGGATAGCCGGCTACGCGTGCGCATCACCGATGCTGACCATCGGCGATGGGAGGTCCCCCAAGACGTCATCCCACGCCCGGCAACATCGGAATTGTAATTATCAACTATTTTTAATGTTTTACCATTTGACCTAGAGTTTCAAAAACGTCTTAGAAGGTTGATTTTATTTTCTGAAAATCCAAGGATTTTCTTATTAGTTGTCTATGTAAACAACGTTGAGCTCAAGGAAACCCGCACCAAGTCCCGGGCGAGTGGAGTGTTCAGCGTCTGTGGCCTGTCGCTGGCAATCGGACAAAAGTTTGAGATAAAGCTCTCATTGTCCCATTAGCATCGAAACCAATTGTGTAGTATAATTTTTTATCAGAATAAATAAAAGTTGGATATTGATCTAGAGTGATCTATTGTTTAATGTTTTATCTTTTTATCTAGAGTTTTAAATATGTCTTAACAGGTTGCTTTTATTTTCTCAAAATCCAAGGTACTGCTTATTAGTTGTCGATGTGGTCTGGAATTCAGAAGGTACATCGACAATGTTGCAACTCAAAGAGGTAGGAAAATTGTTCTTCAATAGATGGCTGCTGAGGTTTATCATCATAGTTGGCGAGGCAGCCAGTTGAAGATTGATAATATCGTGTGCCAATTCTAAAGTGCATCCGACCCGCTAGCAGCTTCCACTCTCATTTTATAGTAGCATATATAGGTTTATCTGAAATTGTTCCTTGATCATTTTCCTTTTGGCCCAATAGACTGAATTAGGCTAGAGTCTATTTTGATGTACGTTTGACAAAACAGGACAAGACCATGATTTGTTTTGCTTCCTCAAAAATCAACATCTTCATAGGTTCCACACGACACGTCTAACTAGCAACCGCAGAATTGTAATTATGAGCTATTTTTTAGTGTTTAAAAATTTGACCTAGATTTTCAAAAACATCTTAGAAGGTGGATTTTACTTTCTCAAAATCGAAGGTACTTCTTATTAGTTGTCTATGTAAACAACGTTGAGCTCAAGGCATCCAGCACCAAGTCCGGACGAGTAGAGTGTTCAACGTCAGTGGCCTGTCGCTGGCAACCGGACAGAAGTTTGAAATAAAGCTTGTCATGCATGTTCTATTGACATTGAAACCATTTGTGTATATTTTTTCATCGGAATAAAGAAAACTTGAAGATTGGTAGTATCATGTGCCAGTTCAAACATGCATTCTTCCCGTAGCAGCTCCAACTCTCATTTCATAGAAGCAAATATAGATATTTAACCACCCCCTGAGATGATCAGTTACTAGTTGTATGTTGATCTGAAATTGCACCTTGACCATTTTCCTTTTTGTTCACCTACTAGGACATTTTGAACGTGCTTGACGGACTTAGGCTAGCTAGAGTCTAAGTTTTTGTTTTACCTTTGACAAAACAACATGACCTTGATTTGTTCTGTTTCCTCAAAATACAGCGTCTTCGTAGGTAGGTACCACATGGCATGTGTCGCTAGCAACCTCAAAATTGTAATTATGAGCTATTACTTCATGTTTAATCATTTGGTCTAGTGTTTCAAAAACGTCTTAGAAGGTTTATTTTCTTTTCTCAAAATACAAGGTACTGCTTATTAGTTGTAGATGTGGTCTGGTATTCAAAAGGTACGGCGACAAAGTTGCAACTCAAAGGGATAGGAAAACTGTTCTTCAACAGATGGCAGCTGAGGTTTATTACCGTAGTCGGCGAGGTAACCAGTTGAAGACCGATAGTATCGTGTGCCAGTTCTAACGTGCATCTGACCCGCTAGAAGCTTCCACTCTCATTTCATAAAAGCAAATATAGGTATTTAAGCACCCCCTGAGATGATCCGTTCCATGATGTATGTTGATAACAAATTGTTCCTTGAGCTTTTTCCTTTTGGCTCAGTAGACCGAATTATGCTTGATTCTAAGTTTTCGTTCTACGTTTCACAAAACATGCCAAGACCTTGATTTATTTTGCTTCCCCAAAAATTAATGTCTTCGTAGGTTCCAAACGGCATGTAAAACTAGCAACCTCGGAATTATAATTATGATCTACTGTTTAATGTCTAATCATTTGATCAAGAGTTTAAAAATGTCTTAACAAGTTGATTTTATTTTTTCTGCAAATATGTGTGTTTCAATGATGAGTAGATGTGAAAATATATATGACTTGTAGTAAAAATATGTGAAATAGATTTCAATTTTATTGAGAATGTAAGATTGTTTATATCAAAATATCTGAAATCGATGTCATCCAAAATATACGAAACAAATTGGTCCACTTGAAAAAGGTGAAGCCGATATCTTACAAAATAGGAACTGGATTCTTACAAAATATGTGGAGCAGATTGTAATAAAATTGTTTTCGCTCAGTTCAAAACACAGAATTCACTTATTTCACTCAACTTCATCCATTTCTAAAAAAACTATTCTACTCATTACTTAAAAGTAGAGGATGTGCAATATATTCAAAACAGGGATTTCATTCATATCGAAACACTTGTTTCACTTAATTTGAAGGACTGATTTCATTCAATTCAAAAACATAATTTCACTCATTTCCAGGAAAGACGGAGTCCATTAGTTTAAAACAACATATTTCACTCATATCAAGATTTCACTCATTTGAAAATAAAAAATAATTTCACTCATTTGAGAACAACTAGTCTTTTGAAAAAACTAATTTCACTAAAAACTAAAACTAAAACCAAGATTTCACTAAAATTAATAGATTTCACTCATTGGTGTTGTTCTAAGCAGTTACTCACATGGTGGCACGCCGCTCTTCACTGATAGATGTTGGTGTAGTTTTTTTATATAGTAGATAAATTTGGTTTAACCATGTATCTGTTGATTATTCATCTTATTTATTTTATTTCATGTAAGGAAATAATGGAAAAGTAGAAGTTAGTGTGTATAGGTAATTAATGAGTTCTGGAGTTTTTCGCATATCCTAACCAGAAAGGAGAGCAAAGTTCATCTGGCTGTATACTCAAGAAGTAGGAGTTATGTGTGTCGCAGAACATAAGTGGAATCAAAATGGATGAGAGTATTCTTTATGTTGAACACATGAAAATAATAGAATGGTGAACTCTCCTACTTGCCGCATTTACAAAATTTTCCTCTTTCCTATTGAAGGAGACCATGTGGTCCAAAACATCTATTTGCACTATTACTGTCACCATGACGAAGATGTGAAGACAGCGGCATATATACAATACTAGATCAGCGATGGTGTGCGTTGTTGTGTGCATATATTTTTCGATGGAGAAATGAAACATGGAGGTTTAATTACATAATCACATACCCTATTGTGCTAAGGTTGGCATGAAAATTAACACTACCAAACCCACATTAAAGGTAGGTCAAAACTAATGTAGAACTATTAACTTCTATTTTTACAAAGTAGTAAACTATGTTAACGAAAGTTGAGAAAAACATGGGTCAATAAACAAACAAAATAAATAAATAATCACAACTTGTACAAGATATACATGTGTATAGTGCGCTAATAGGTTACGTCAGAAGAAAATTTCCTCCACATTATAAATGAAACTAACAAAGGAGTATATTTAACAGGAGCTACTTATTGTTAAAATGGTGAGCTCACATTGTGTCCGGGTTTGAATACAAATTGAAGTGTCTTATGCAAGCTCGGTGACTCTCGGTTTGAAAATGTGCATTATGCTTTGTTAGTTTACTACTTTGCTTGTGTCAAAACATTCAAGGAACTTTAAATAATCACAATATGAACTCAAAGTATGGCTAGAGAACAGGGAATCAAAATGTTGACATGACGACAAACATATCAATGCAGTATATTTCTTAAAATTAGCACATTATTAGTGTATAACAATGAATATAGCAGACATCCAAGGATTTTCTTATTAGTTTTCTATGTAAACAACGTTGAGCTCAAGGCAACCCGCACCAAGTCCCGGACGAGTGGAGTGTTCAGCGTCACTGGCCTGTCGCTGGCAATCGGACAGAAGTTTGAGATAAAGCTCATCATGTCCCGTTAGCATCGAAACCAATTGTGTAATATAATTTTTTATGGGAATAAATAAAAGTTGAATATTGATCTAGAGTGATCTATTGTTTAATGTTTTATCTTTTTATCTAGAGTTTTAAATACACTACTAGGAAAAGGGCTATAGATGGAAATGACACTAATGGCGCACCAGACATGTTGTGCGCCATTACTATATACTAATGGCGCACCATCTGTTGGTGCTTCATTAGTGTGGAAGACACTAATGGGGCACCAGGCACACGGTGCGCCACTAGTAAAAAAATGTTTTTTTACTTTTTTGCAAAACTACTAATGGCGCATGTCTGTGTGGTGCGCCATTAGTATGTTGGGTTACTAATGGTGCATGTCTCTGTGGTGCGTCATTAGTAACCTGGGACTGGCTAGATATTTTTGAACAGCCACACCTACACACTCACTTTCCCCACTTCATTCCCCCCACCTCCTTCTCTAAGCTTGTCGGCTGCCTCCTCCTCCTCACCTCATTTGCACCATAGATTCATCAAAATTAAGTGTTGAAATTACCATTTTTTGATAGGTAAGTAAGGGGAAAGCTATCTTCATGTTGTAGATCTACTTTTTTTCTCCCTAGCTCGCTCCAACAACGTGCACATGCACTTTTTGTGGCCTAGCTAGATCTATGTATGTTTGTGGTGTTGCATATGTTTGTGGTGTTGCATATTTGGTTGTGTTTGCAGGTACCGGTATTTGAAATGCGATAGTTGCCAATATTTTGCCGAAATGTTGATTCATTTCCGTTTCGGCGAAAATTTAGGCACTATGCATTCTTTTTGGTCCTATTTTTAGGGAAAGTCATGCCAAATTTTTTCTTGGTTCTAAAATATCGTTTTGCTCTACCCCGCAGGCGACCATAGTCCGCACGATGACCGAAGGCATCGTGAATAGGTTTTTGAGCTCCGCGAAGGCCGAGATGCTTCAAAAGAACGAGACGGAGATAAGATGTCCGTGTCGAAGATGCAAACTGAAGAGCCTTATTGCGGACCCAGATTCCGGGCAGGTGCGGGACCACCTGCTCTTGCGTGGTTTCATGGATGGCTATCGGTGGCAAGGTGATGAAGATGACTATGAAGTCGTCCATGGGGGCCGGGCAAGAAATGAGGTAGGGCAGCAAGACAACCACGCGGCTCGGGCGGGCGACAAGACGAAGAATCTCCAGGACATGATCACGGCGGTGATGCTGTACACAGTCATCATGTAGAAGATGCCGGACATGATGATGAGGAAGATGCCGGAGCAGACGAATGGCATGATCATGAAGATCTAGATGCCGGAGGAGCAGACAACAATGGACCATCGATGGGCTGGGTGCAGGACCCTCATATTCAAGAGCTGCTTCTCAAGCAGACAGATAACGCAAGAGCTGCCGCCCTAGAGAAAGCCAAGCTGGATCAACTGGAGATAGACGCGGTTACTCCATTGTATGAAGGATGCAGACCCCGAGGATACCCGCCTAAAAGTAATGCTCATGGCTTTGGAGATGAAGGTAAAACACAAAATGACCGACGCATGCTTCGATGAGAACATGTCATTCTGGCACGAACGTCTTCCCAAGGGGAACAACTGGCCGACCCGTTTTGAGGAGGCGAAGAAAGTCGTGTGTCCTCTGGATTTACCGCACATGAAATACCATGTACTGCTTATTAGTTGTAGATGTGGTCTGGTATTCAAAAGGTACAACGACAAAGTTGCAACTCAAAGGGATAAGAAAACTGTTCTTCAACAGATGGCAGCCGAGGTTTATTACCGTAGTCGGCGAGGTAACCTGTTGAAGACTGATAGTATCGTGTGCCAGTTCTAACGTGCATCTGACCCGCTAGAAGCTTCCACTCTCATTTCATAGAAGCAAATATAGGTATTTAAGCACCCCCTGAGATGATCCGTTCCAAGATGTATGTTGATAACAAATTGTTCCTTGAGCTTTTTCCTTTTGGCTCAGTAGACCGAATTATGCTTTATTCTAAGTTTTCGTTTTACGTTTCACAAAACATGCCAAGACCTTGATTTATTTTGCTTCCTCAAAAATTAATGTCTTCGTAGGTTCCAAACGGCATGTAAAACTAGCAACCTCGGAATTATAATTATGATCTACTGTTTAATGTTTAATCATTTGATCAAGAGTTTTAAAAATGTCTTAACAAGTTGATTTTATTTTCTCAAAATCTAAGGTACTTCTTATTAGTTGTCACCCTACCTATTCGTAGTCGTTTTTTTAAGGAGGATAACTCCCGGCCTCTGCATCAAGCGATGCACATAAACATTTTTATTGCATAATTTAGCAAGTTCTTACAAAAAAATACATGGATCGACCAAATCCACCTTCCTGGCGAAATCTGTTGCCCTACCTAGAAGGTTGATGATGTGTCATGACCTCATGTCAATGCACACCATGAAATTTGGTGGCCTCACCAAGCCGCCCACCGGCTAGCCCGGAGTACCAACCGGTCAAGCAGATCCTAAGTGTCCACCGCATGTGCATGTTGTAGAATCTATCACCCCTATATTCCGTCATCCCATCTTTCGGAGTAATCAATGCGTTGACCTTGCCAAGCCCTTTTGCCATCGACACCAGGCAACGCCACCCTTCCATGCGCGCTCATCAAATGTAGGTGTGGATGGAAAATTTTAGTAAAGGAGTATATTTCTTGCTAAATGGAAAAGTGAGAAAGCAGGTTTCTGCTATGGTTGGCCATCTTTGTTTTCTATTTGTTCTAGGTGATTGCCATCACAGGTTGGTATGTAACGGCAAAGAACGAACCAATAGGACTCTGCCATCTAGTATTCTATGGGCCAAGTATTAAATGTAATTTTCACTTCTGTCTTAGTTTTTAGCAGCTATAGATAGTAATGCGATCTAGCAGGGGTCCACAAAAGCAACTTTTATCAGGTGGCATAGTGAGAGAGAAGAGAAGGATGCCGGCTGCGTGAACGCACAATTCTCTCCAACTAAAGGCTTGCACTTTATTTTCCATATGGCATTTTCAATGGCTCATAAGCTGTGAACCAAATATTCATTTTTTTGATTTTATATATATATATATATATATATATACATAAACACTATTCTGATCACGGGATCAGAATAATATTCCGATCACAACCTGAACTGCCTGAGTAACGCGCCTGAACTTCTCTCTGTACGAACCCGACCTTCGGGCTATCTTCGCAACCGTGCCTTCTACCGCGAGTTTTTCTGGTTAGTCGTGTTCCATGTGTTGTAAGTGTAATCTTTAAACAATTTTTAGCAACTAAATACACGTTTTAGATAGGAATCTCGCTCATAGGCGGATTTTGCACTCGGGTCGTGAAGAACTCGCGTTTTTAGCGATTTTACTGCCTGAGTTGTTCGGCCTGAACTTCCCCCTGTGCTAGGTTGAACTTCCCGCAACATTGCCCAAATAGGGCTTGCTATATACCGTTGGAAAGCTATGGACACGAGTATCATGACCCAAGTTAAATTTTTTGCAAAATATAAGCGGTTTAAGAGCAGTTTTGAAAACCGTTTTTTCTTCACACAAAAAACGTGAATCGTAATTTCTATCGCATTTCTAAACCGTTTATCGGAATGAGGCAAGTAATATGGCGTTGGAAAACTGCTGCAAAACTGCTTCTTCCACATGTTAAAAGCTTTCTCTAATTCCATACGGTTAAAGAGTAATTTGAAAAAACGTAAAATTTCACAAACCGAACAGCCGTGTCCGTATTTTCGATGTCATTTCTAAACGACTAATCCAATTGAGGCAAATGATATGGCCTTGGAAAGCTTATGAAATTGCGCTACTTCTTCATGTTGAAAGTTTTTTCTAATTGTAAATGGTTTAAAAGTGATTTGTAAAATGGTCCAAGTTACACCGAGTGTGTATTTTTGAGCTAAATTTTTAACCGTACGTCCAAATGTAGCAAATGATATGGCGTTGGAAAGCTTGAGGAAATGCGAAACTTTTTGGTATACATTTTTTCTCCCAATTCCTTACTGTTTTAAGTCAGTTTTAAAAATGGATAAATACGTATTTTCGCCGTAATTACTACAAACTTTATCGGAATGGGGCAAATAATATACCACTGAAAAGCTACAGAAAATGCGAAACTTTTTCATGTTGATGGTTTTCTCTAATTCCTAGCCGTTTTCAAGTAATTTTGAAAACGACGAGATCATTCGTTCTGCCTTTATCGCGAAACAGATTCTTCGGAAATGCACCACGTGAAGAACCTAAACTTCTCGGCGCGTGTACCTGAACTTCACTCTGTTTTTCACATGATTTTTTGCTCATAGCTCTCCATTCACTGCTCGTAGCTCTCCATCCATTGATCGGAATTGAGCAAGTGATATACCAATGGAAAGCTGTTGTGAACACACAACTTTCTCGTGTTGATAATTTTTTCATACTCACAACGATTTTACAAGTTTTTCATCTGAAATTCATCCACTGTAGTAGTTGAACTTCCTGCTGTTTTTAGTTGAACTTCTGTGACGTATTTTCGTTTGTAATTTTCTCATCCATTTCGCGAGTGGTACACAAATGATATTTTTTTTTGTACAGACCTCTCTCACAATATTTTTTTTAACTTTCTCCGACCGAGGACTTGAATTTACACAAATAATATTCCTGCCGTTTTGAGGTAAATTAGAAAATGGCGAGATCATGATTTCTGCGTTCATCGTGAACGGAAATGCACTGCGTGAAGTAGTAGAACTTCTGGGGCATGTCTGTTTGAACTTCACTTTGTTTTTGACGTGATGTTTTTTGCATTGCATGAAGTAGTTGAACTTCTGGGGCATGCCCGTTTGAACTTCACCCTGTTTCACTTTATTGTATTTTTCTGATATGAAACACGCGCCATGTAGTACGCGAATTTCCGGTTGTTATCACGTTGAACTTCTCTCTGCTTTGAAAAAGTTATTTTAAAACACAAAAAACAACATATTTTTTATATATTTTGGACATCTAAATACACGGTGAACCTCTCTCACAAGAATTTTTTGAACATTTCCTCGTCGAGCACTTGAACTTCTAGCAACCATTTTTTTCATTTATGAGGTTGTTTTTAAAAGTGCAAAAAATGGTGTTGTGTTTTTTATTTTTTGAACAGGTAAATCCTAGGTTTTAATAAACTCCGAACTTCTCTGTTATTTCAATATGAACTTCACCTTTTTCTATTTTGAGTAAAGAATTGTATTCAATTTTTATACGGAAAAAACAAACATGGAAATACAAGGTGAACCTCTCTCGCAAGAATCTTTGAATTTCTCCGGACAGAGCACTTGAATTTCTTTCAACTAACCTTTTAAGTTTTTATTTTTCTATACTTTTATTTCTCACCTGAAATGCATTTCTTGCAGTACTTGAACTTCTCATTGTTTTCACTATTATATACGTGGAATTACACGCAATTGAAGGGCAGTTAGAACTTCAATTATTTATAAATTTGAAAGTAAGAGTTTTGTTAGAAACATCGAACTACTTCATTATTTCAAACTAAACTTATTAGTTTTATTGTTTAGTCACCGGAAAAACCTGACTTTTCAAATAAATATCAAACTGCTCGGTTATGTGAAAATATCCGACTTTTTTATAGACATTGAACCCCTCTACCTTTTTTTTATTTGAACTTCACTGTGTATTTTTAGAAATGTTAAAATTAGAGGTTTTTTAGAAACATCGAACTTCTTCGTTGTTTGAAATTGAACTTATTGGTTTTATTTTTATTAAACTTTTTTGGGGTTCACCAGTTAATCTTACTCAAAAAAATATTATGTTGTTTTATTCTCCGAACTTACTAAGTTCCATTTGGTGAACCTTTTTGGTTTTCTGTGTCGTGATACTTTTCTTCCTTTTGTTCTCGTCGTGAACTTTTCTACTTTTTGAAAGATGTACTTCTCGCGTGAATTTTACTTGTTTTCTGATAGAAATGTTATGTTTTATTTGTGTTACCATTTTTTTCTCCATCAAAATTCTAGAGGCTTTCATATGTGAATTACTTGGGCATTTTTATTAGAAAAAACATAGGTTTTTAGCTCCTTAAAAAACCTGTTTTCCAAACTGTGGAACGCGATGAACTAGAACTTCTAACAGTAAGCGCATATGTTTGCATACTCCCGGAAAAACCAATTTTTTTTATTAAGATTGAACTCCTTTGTTAGTTTAATTAGAACTTCTCGGTTTAACAGCAAAAATGAAAATGGTTTGTTATTCTAATTTTTTATTAACTTCGAACTTATCTGATATTTTAATTTGAACTTCTTAGTTTTATTCAAAAAAATATGGTTTTTAAATAAGCATCAAACATTTAAAAAAAATTTAACTTCATACTTTTATTTTTCTAGGAAAGAAAAGAATTTGACCTTTCTATATACATTAAACTACTCCGTTAGTTTAATTCGAACTTCTTGTTTTTATTTCTTTACTAACAAGGAAAATCTGAGTTTGTTATAAATATTAAAATGCTCTATTTTTGTAATTTGGACTTCTTGGTTTTGCAATAGACATAAGAAACCGCTCCGTTATTTAAATTTGGACTTCTAGTTATTTCAGAAAGAATGGACAAACTTCTGGAACTAGTCTATTTTTTTGTTTGACCTTCTTGGGTTTTTAATAAACATTGAACTTCTCCGTTATTTAAATTTGAACCTCTAGTTTTTTTCTTCAAATGGGGAAAATACCAATTTTTTTGTAAAAAAATTTAACTGATTTTTTTTATTTGAACTTCTTGGTTTATTTCTAGTAAAGGTGAAAAACCCCAGTTTTATAATTAACAAACGAACAGCTCCGCTATTTTAATTTGGACTTCTTTTTCTAAAACAAGTGTACATTTTTAGTATGTGAACTTGTAGTGTTTTCGCAAGAAATTGGATGTTTTTTTTGTTTTCTTCTAAAAAATCTTCTAAGAAGTTTATTCTGAACAAATCAATTCATGGAAACAACAATGTTTCATAGTAACACGAAACTTGAATGAGAGACAAAGATATTCACCTGAATCAACAACCAACCCCTCTCCCCCGCAAAAAAAACAACCAACCCCTCTATCTGATTCAAAAATGCCCCCATTTTTCAGTACAAGCATCTAAAAAATAGAGTACATGCCCCACGCACCAGTGCACGCACACTCCAGCCAGCATATGCATGGCTTGTACATGTACAAAATAGCTAGCACTTCATAGAACTAAAGAGCATCAAATACCTGATGCTTCTTCGTGTTCGTTTCAGAGAAAGAAGAGATGTCAAATAGGACCTTGCGTCCTTGCATTGGACCCAGCTAGACATGGAGCTCGGGTGGACTATGGACGTGCAATCCGATGGGGTTTGATGACACTGCCTCAAGCATGTGCGCAGCATCAGAGGCGGCCCATAGTCCTCTGTGACGCTGACCCGCCGTCTCCGGCTCTCTGCCCAATTGTTGAACTTCAGCTGCGCGCATGCATACTTGAATAGGAGAAAAGATGAATTAGAAGAGAGGAGAAAGAACTTGGAGTGGTCAGACTTGGCCAACGGTTGCGTACACATGCTGCAGGTGGAGTGGTGGACACAATTGGACTGTTAAAAATCAACCCAATGGACTGTAACGGTACTGCAGAAAATGGTGGTTTTGCAGAATCTACAGGGAACAGACAACCTTTCGTGAGGAAGAACAGTAACAGAAAGAGCACACCGCCTCCCGGGCTTCACCGAGGAATATTAGGCTTGTGAGGTTGAGGTTGTAGAATAAGTTCGAGCAGAGGAGGGGACGCTGTCCATGGTGAGTGGGAGGTGCGCCGATGAGGGATAGCCTGCTGGCCAGGCTCGGGGCGATGTGATATAATGTTCAGGGTTGTGCTGCCTTGCCTATCTCCTCTCTCCCAGATGTGCCATTAATCTGCAGATGCAGGTTAAGAACTCATGTAGCTGCAGGCCGAGGCCTCCTCCATCTGCAAGTGGTGGCGAGCTTCCACGATGGACGGCGATGGGGTGCTCCGGTTGGGGGCACAGGGCAGGCAGCGAGGGCAAGCCGGTGCTGAGGGCGGGGCGGCGTCTCTGTCACGGTGGAGGTGTCCTGGTTGGCTCACACGGTAGAAGCCGGCGGGGCTGGATTGAGCTGGGTCGCAGGAGGTGGCCGATGGGGCGGCGCCGGGAAGCCGGGAGTTAGAGGGCCGCGGCGGCCCGGCTAGGAGGTAGAGTCGCAACGGCGCGGCTTTCAGGGAGGGAGGTGAGGTCGGTGGTGCGTCTGCTGGGGAGGGAGATGGGGGCGGCCGCGCTTCTGCTGCCGGAGGAAGTTGGGGGCGGCGGTGCCTGCTGCTGGGGAGGGAAGTGGTGGCGGCGGCGCCTACCGCTGGGGAGGGAGGTGCTGGCGGCAGCGCCTGCTGCCTGGAAGGTGCCGAGGGGGCGGGGATGGCGCAGAGCGGGCATGGGGATAAGATCGGGGAGGGCTTTTTTTTCTCGGCGGGTTCGGGAGTTTGGGAACGTCTCGAACGCGCCTTATATAGAGTCGATTGTGATCCAAATAGTTATTCTAATCCCGGGATTAAAATAGTGCCACTATATATATATATATATATATATATATATATATATATATATATATATATATATATATATAATAAGATCAATCACAGATACATTTGGACAAGTCTTAACTTTACCATTTCACTCATTTTTCAAAAACTACTTGTTTCAAAAGAGATATGTCATTCATTCCAAAAACATATTTCACTTATTAAAAAACTGATTTCTCTCATTGAAAATATGGATTTCACTCTGTTTAGAAAATAACATTTTCACTCATTTCATAAAAGTGATTTTAATCAGTATAGTTATATTTCACAAATATCAGCTGGTCAGTTTGACTAACGATTTCACTCATTTATGTGAAATTGATATTAAAAAATGTGAAACTGCTTTTTAAGTAATGCAAAACAGATGGTATCAAACTACAAAAGAGATATTTTTTAATACACGCGAAACTATTTTTTCTTCAAATATGTAAGTTTCAGTGATGAGTAGATGTGAAATATATATGACTTGTAGTAATAATATGTGAAATAGATTTCAATTTTATTGAGAATGTAAGATTGTTTATATCAAAATATCTGAAATCGATGTCATCCAAAATATACGAAACAAATTGGTCCACTTGAAAAAGGTGAAGCCGATATCTTACAAAATAGGAACTGGATTCTTACAAAATATGTGGAGCAGATTGTAATAAAATTGTTTTCGCTCAGTTCAAAACACAGAATTCACTTATTTCACTCAACTTCATCCATTTCTAAAAAAACTATTCTACTCATTACTTAAAAGTAGAGGATGTGCAATATATTCAAAACAGGGATTTCATTCATATCGAAACACTTGTTTCACTTAATTTGAAGGACTGATTTCATTCAATTCAAAAACATAATTTCACTCATTTCCAGGAAAGACGGAGTCCATTAGTTTAAAACAACATATTTCACTCATATCAAGATTTCACTCATTTGAAAATAAAAAATAATTTCACTCATTTGAGAACAACTAGTCTTTTGAAAAAACTAATTTCAGTAAAAACTAAAACTAAAACCAAGATTTCACTAAAATTAATAGATTTCACTCATTGGTGTTGTTCTAAGCAGTTACTCACATGGTGGCACGCCGCTCTTCACTGATAGATGTTGGTGTAGTTTTTTTATATAGTAGATAAATTTGGTTTAACCATGTATCTGTTGATTATTCATCTTATTTATTTTATTTCATGTAAGGAAATAATGGAAAAGTAGAAGTTAGTGTGTATAGGTAATTAATGAGTTCTGGAGTTTTTCGCATATCCTAACCAGAAAGGAGAGCAAAGTTCATCTGGCTGTATACTCAAGAAGTAGGAGTTATGTGTGTCGCAGAACATAAGTGGAATCAAAATGGATGAGAGTATTCTTTATGTTGAACACATGAAAATAATAGAATGGTGAACTCTCCTACTTGCCGCATTTACAAAATTTTCCTCTTTCCTATTGAAGGAGACCATGTGGTCCAAAACATCTATTTGCACTATTACTGTCACCATGACGAAGATGTGAAGACAGCGGCATATATACAATACTAGATCAGCGATGGTGTGCGTTGTTGTGTGCATATATTTTTCGATGGAGAAATGAAACATTGAGGTTTAATTACATAATCACATACCCTATTGTGCTAAGGTTGGCATGAAAATTAACACTACCAAACCCACATTAAAGGTAGGTCAAAACTAATGTAGAACTATTAACTTCTATTTTTACAAAGTAGTAAACTATGTTAACGAAAGTTGAGAAAAACATGGGTCAATAAACAAACAAAATAAATAAATAATCACAACTTGTACAAGATATACATGTGTGTAGTGCGCTAATAGGTTACGTCAGAAGAAAATTTCCTCCACATTATAACTGAAACTAACAAAGGAGTATATTTAACAGGAGCTACTTATTGTTAAAATGGTGAGCTCACATTGTGTCCGGGTTTGAATACAAATTGAAGTGTCTTATGCAAGCTCGGTGACTCTCGGTTTGAAAATGTGCATTATGCTTTGTTAGTTTACTACTTTGCTTGTGTCAAAACATTCAAGGAACTTTAAATAATCACAATATGAACTCAAAGTATGGCTAGAGAACAGGGAATCAAAATGTTGACATGACGACAAACATATCAATGCAGTATATTTCTTAAAATTAGCACATTATTAGTGTATAACAATGAATATAGCAGACATCCAAGGATTTTCTTATTAGTTTTCTATGTAAACAACGTTGAGCTCAAGGCAACCCGCACCAAGTCCCGGACGAGTGGAGTGTTCAGCGTCACTGGCCTGTCGCTGGCAATCGGACAGAAGTTTGAGATAAAGCTCATCATGTCCCATTAGCATCGAAACCAATTGTGTAATATAATTTTTTATGGGAATAAATAAAAGTTGAATATTGATCTAGAGTGATCTATTGTTTAATGTTTTATCTTTTTATCTAGAGTTTTAAATACACTACTAGGAAAAGGGCTATAGATGGAAATGACACTAATGGTGCACCAGACATGTTGTGCGCCATTACTATATACTAATGGCGCACCATCTGTTGGTGCGTCATTAGTGTGGAAGACACTAATGGAGCACCAGGCACATGGTGCGCCACTAGTAACAAAATGTTTTCTTTTACTTTTTTGCAAAACTACTAATGGCGCATGTCTGTGTGGTGCGCCATTAGTATGTTGGGTTACTAATGGTGCATGTCTCTGTGGTGCGCCATTAGTAACCTGGGACCAGCTAGATATTTTTGGGCAGCCACACCTACACACTCACTTTCCCCACTTCATTCCCCCCACCTCCTTCTCTAAGCTTGTCGGCTGCCTCCTCCTCCTCACCTCATTTGCACCATAGATTCATCAAAATTAAATGTTGAAATTACCTTTTTTTGATAGGTAAGTAAGGGGAAAGCTATCTTCATGTTGTAGATCTACTTTTTTTCTCCCTAGCTCGCTCCAACAACGTGCACATGCACTTTTTGTGGCCTAGCTAGATCTATGTATGTTTGTGGTGTTGCATATGTTTGTGGTGTTGCATATTTGTTTGTGTTTGCAGGTACCGGTATTTGAAATGCGATAGTTGCCAATATTTTGCCGGAATGTTGATTCATTTCCGTTTCGGCGAAAATTTAGGCACTATGCATTCTTTTTGGTCCTATTTTTAGGGAAAGTCATGCCAAATTTTTTCTTGGTTCTAAAATATCGTTTTGCTCTACCCCGTAGGCGACCATAGTCCGCACGATGACCGAAGGCATCGTGAATAGGTTTTTGAGCTCCGCGAAGGCCGAGATGCTTCAAAAGAACGAGACAGAGATAAGATGTCCGTATCGAAGATGCAAGCTGAAGAGCCTTATTGTGGACCCGGATTTCGGGCAGGTGCGGGACCACCTGCTCTTGCGTGGTTTCATGGATGGCTATCGGTGGCAAGGTGATGAAGATGACTATGAAGTCGTCCATGGGGGCCGGGCAAGAAATGAGGGAGGGCAGCAAGACAACCACCGCGGCTCGGGCGGGCGAGAAGACGAAGAATCTCCAGGACATGATCGCGATGGTGATGCTGTACACAATCATCATGTAGAAGATGCCGGACATGATGATGAGGAAGATGCCGGAGCAGACGAAGGGCATGATCATGAAGATCTAGATGTCGGAGAAGCAGACAACGATGGACCATCGATGGGCTGGGTGCAGGACCCTCATATTCAAGAGCTGCTTCTCAAGCAGACGGATAACGCAAGAGCTGCCACCCGAGAGAAAGCCAAGCTGGATCAACTGGAGATAGACGCGGTTACTCCATTGTATGAAGGATGCAGACCCGAGGATGCCCGCCTAAAAGTAACGCTCATGGCTTTGGAGATGAAGGTAAAACACAAAATGACCGACGCATGCTTCGACGAGAACATGTCATTCTGGCACGAACGTATTCCCAAGGGGAACAAGTCCCCGACCAGTTTCGAGGAGGCGAAGAAAGTCGTTTGTCCTCTGGATTTACCGCACGTGAAATACCATGTGTGCATGAACAATTGCATCATTTATCGGGGCGAGCACACGGATTCTACCATATGTCCGGTGTGCGGCGTCACTCGATACAAGAAGAGGAAGAAAGCTCCTCGAAAAGTGGTGTGGTACTTTCCGATCAATCCTCGTCTGCAGCGGTATTTCGCGGACCCTAAGGTAGCAAAGCTCCTGCGTTGGCACGCGGATAGGGAGGAGAAGAAGCGAGAAGATGACGCAAATGATCCGGAGATAAATAAAAAAGACAAGATGCTGAGTCACCCTAAGGATGGGAGCTAGTGGCAAGCGTTGAACTTCGAACACCCAGAATTTGGGAAGGATCCAAGGAACATCGTGCTGGGCGCGAGCACCGATGGAGTCAATCCGTTTGGCAGCCAGAGAAGCACACATAGCACCTGGCCTGTGTTTGTGTGGATGTATAACCTTTCCCCTTGTTGTGCATGAAGAGGAAGTACATTCACATGACTATGGTAATTGAAGGGCCGAAACAATCAGGGAACGACATCAATCTGTATCTGGGGCTGCTGAAAGAGGAGCTAGACACGCTGTGGAAAACGCCAGCCAATACGTGGGACGCTACAGAGAAAGAATATTTCCCTATGAGAGCCGCACTGCTCACGACAGTGCATGACTATCTTGGTTACGGATATCTCGCGGGGCAGGTGGTCCATGGATATTCTAGATGCGTCAGGTGCATGGATGACACAACGTATCGCTAGCTAGATAGAGATCCCGGGTCTTCGAAAACCATGTTCATGAGACATCGAATGTGGCTTCGCGACAATGACCCGTGGAGGAAACGCAAGGATCTGTTCGATGGTGAAACCAAACTCCGAAGATGCCCGCGTACGAGGAGCGGCGAGGAAATAGACATGTTGTTGAAAAATTGGAAAGATTGCCCACTGCCGGGAAAGAAGCAAAAGGCGACAGAGCCGGGAAAGAAGCGAAAGGCGCCAGAGCCACTGCTGAAGGTATGGAAAACGAGGTCTGTTTTCTGGGACTTGCCGTACTGGAAGATCCACCGTGTGCCTCACAGCCATGATGCCATGCATATCACGAAGAACGTGTGCGAGAGTCTGCTTGGTACCCTGCTCAACATGCCAGAGAGGACCAAAGATGGGCCGAAAGCAAGGGCAGACTTGAAATCAATGGGCATCAGGCAGGAGCTTCACGCTAATGATGATGATGATGAGGCGAAGCAGGACACAGAAAGTCGTCGCAAAGGCAAAAAGGCCAAGAACACCGGAAATGACTACCCTCCCGCGTGCTTCACTCTAAGTCAGGAGGAGATCGAGCAGTTTTTCACCTGCCTCGTAGGAGTAAAACTTCCTTACGGTTACACGGGGAAGATAAGCAGATACCTAGACCCAGTGAGGCAGAAGTTCAGCGGGATGAAGTCTCACGACTGTCATGTGCTGATGACGCAGATACTTCCAGTTGCAATCCGTGGGATCCTGGACGTGCACGTCCGTGAAACGCTATTTGGCCTATGCAACTTTTTCAACGTCATCTCTCGGAAGTCGGTTGGCGTGAGGCAACTCGGAAGGCTACAGGAAGAGATCGTGGTGATACTATGCAAGCTTGAGATGTACTTCCTGTTGGGGAACGTAGTAATTTCAAAAAATTTCTTACGCACACGCAAGATCATGGTGATGCATAGCAACGAGGGAAGAGTGTGATCTACGTACCCTTGTACACCGACAGCGGAAGCGTTATGATAACGCGGTTGATGTAGTCGTACGTCTTCACGGCCCGACCGATCAAGCACCGAAACTACGGCACCTCCGAGTTCTAGCACACGTTCAGCTCGATGACGATCCCCGGACTCCGATCCAGCAAAGTGTCGGGGAAGAGTTCCGTCAGCACGACGGCGTGGTGACGATCTTGATGTACTACCGTCGCAGGGCTTCGCCTAAGCACCGCTACAATATTATCGAGGATTATGGTGGAAGGGGGCACCGCACACGGCTAAGAATATGATCACGTGGATCAACTTGTGTGTCTAGGGGTGCCCCCTGCCCCCGTATATAAAGGATCAAGGGGAGGAGGCCGGCCGGCCCCTATGGCATGCCAAGGAGGAGTCCTCCTCCTAGTAGGAGTAGGACTCCTACTAGGAGGGGGAAAGAAGTGGGGAGGGAGAAGGAAAGGGGGCGCCGCCCCCCTCTCCTAGTCCAATTCGGACCAGGGGGGAGGAGGCGCGCGGCCCACCTATGGCTGCCTCTCTTTCTCTCCACTAAGGCCCGTATGGCCCATTACTTCTCCCGGGGGGTTCCGGTAACCCTCCGGCTCTCCGGTTTTCTACGAAATCACCCGGAACACTTCCGGTGTCCGAATATAGCCGTCCAATATATCAATCTTTATATCTCAACCATTATTAGACTCCTCGTCATGTCCGTGATCACATCCGGGACTCTAAACTAACTTCGGTACATCAAAACTCATAAACACATAATATAACCGTCATCGAAACCTTAAGCGTGCGAACCCTACGGGTTCGAGAACAATGTAGACATGACCGAGACACGTCTCCGATCAATAACAAATAGCGGAACCTAGATGCTCATATTGGCTCCTACATATTCTACGAAGATCTTTATCGGTCAGACCGCATAGCAACATACGTTGTTCCCTTTGTCATCGGTATGTTACTTGCCCGAGATTCGATCGTCGATATCTCAATACCTAGTTCAATCTCGTTACCGGCAAGTCTCTTTACTCGTTTCGTAATACATCATCTTGCAACCAACTCATTAGTTGTAATGCTTGCAAGGCTTATGTGATGTGCATTACCGAGAGGGCCCAGAGATACCTCTCCGACAATCCGAGTGACAAATCCTAATCTCGAAATATGCCAACCCAACATTCACCTTTGGAGACACCTATAGAGCTCCTTTATAATCACCCAGTTACGTTGTGACGTTTGGTAGCACACAAAGTGTTCCTCCGGTAAACGGGAGTTGCATAATCTCATAGTCATAGGAACATGTATAAGTCATGAAGAAAGCAATAGCAACATACTAAACGATCGGGTGCTAAGCTAATGGAATGGGTCATGTCAATCACATCATTCTCCTAATGATGTGATCCCATTAATCAAATGACAACACATGTCTATGGTTAGGAAACATAACCATCTTCGATTATCGAGCTAGTCAAGTAGAGGCATACTAGTGACGTTTGGTTTGTCTATGTATTCACACAAGTATTATGTTTCCGGATAATACAATTCTAGCATGAATAATAAACATTTATCATGATATAAGGAAATAAAATAATAACATTATTATTGCCTCTAGGGCATATTTCCTTCAGTCTCCCACTTGCACTAGAGTCAATAATCTAGATTACACAGTAATGATTCTAACACCCATGGAGCTTTGGTGCTGATCATGTTTTGCTCGTGGAAGAGGCTTAGTCAATGGGTCTGCTACATTCAGATCCGTATGTATCTTGCAAATCTCTATGTCTCCCACCTGGACAAGATCCCGGATGGAATTGAAGCGTCTCTTGATGTGCTTGGTTCTCTTGTGAAATCTGGATTCCTTTGCCAAGGCAATTGCACCAGTATTGTCACAAAAGATTTTTGTTGGACCCGATGCACTAGGTATGACACCTAGATCGGATATGAACTCCTTCATCTAGACACCTTCGTTTGCTGCTTCCGAAGCAGCTATGTACTCCGCTTCACATGTAGATCCCGCCACAACGCTTTGTTTAGAACTGCACCAACTAACAACTCCACCGTTTAATGTAAACACGTATCCGGTTTGCGATTTAGAATCGTCCGGATCAGTGTCAAAGCTTGCATCAACGTAACCATTTACGATGAGCTCTTTGTCACCTCCATATATGAGAAACATATCCTTAGTCCTTTTCAGGTATTTCAGGATGTTCTTTACCGCTGTCTAGTGATCCACTCCTGGATTACTTTGGTACCTCCCTGCTAGACTTATAGCAAGACACACATCAGGTCTGGTACACAGCATTGCATACATGATAGAGCCTATGGCTAAAGCATAGGGAACATCTTTTATTTTCTCTCTATCTTCTGCATTGGTCGGACTTTGAGTCTTACTCAATTTCACACCTTGTAACACAGGCAAGAATCCTTTCTTTGCTTGATCCATTTTGAACTTTTTCAAAACTTTGTCAAGGTATGTGCTTTGTGAAAGTCCAATTAAGCGTCTCGATCTGTCTCTATAGATCTTGATGCCCAATATGTAGGCAGCTTCACCGAGGTCTTTCATTGAAAAACTTTTATTCAAGTATCCTTTTATGCTATCCAGAAATTCTATATTATTTCCGATTAGTAATATGTCATCTACATATAATATCAGAAATGCTACAGAGCTCCCACTCACTTTCTTGTGAATACAGGCTTCTCCAAAAGTCTGTATAAAACCAAATGCTTTGATCACACTATCAAAGCGTTTATTCCAACTCCGAGAGGCTTGCACCAGTCCATAAATGGATCGCTGGAGCTTGCACACTTTGTTAGCTCCCTTTGTTTCGACAAAACCTTCCGGCTACATCATATACAACTCTTCTTGCAGAAATCCATTCAGGAATGCAGTTTTGACATCCATTTGCCAAATTTCATAATCATAAAATGCGGCAATTGCTAACATGATTCGGGCAGACTTAAGCATCGCTAGGGGTGAGAAGGTCTCATCGTAGTCAATCCCTTGAACTTGCCGAAAACCTTTTGCGACAAGTCGAGCTTTGTAGACAGTAATATTACCGTCAGCGTTAGTCTTCTTCTTGAAGATCCATTTATTCCCAATTGCTTGCCGATCATTGGGCAAGTCAACCAAAGTCCATACTTTGTTTTCATACATGGATCCCATCTCAGATTTCATGGCTTCAAGCCATTTTGCGGAATCTAGGCTCACCATCGCTTCTTCATAGTTCATAGGTTCATCATGATCTAGTAGCATGACTTCCAGAACAGGATTACCGTACCTCTCTGGCGCGGATCTTACTCTGGTTGATCTACGAGGTTCAGTAGTATCTTTTTCTGAAGTTTCATGATCATTATCATTAGCTTCCTCACTAATTGGTGTAGGTGTCACAGAAACAGGTTTCTGTGATGTACTACTTTCCAATAAGGGAGCAGGTACAGTTACCTCGTCAAGTTCTACTTTACTCCCACTCACTTCTTTCGAGAGAAACTCTTTCTCCAGAAAGTTTCCGAATTTAGCAACAAAAGTCTTGCCTTCGGATCTGTGATAGAAGGTGTATCCAATAGTTCCCTTTGGATATCCTATGAAGACAAATTTCTCCGATTTGGGTTCGAGCTTATCAGGTTGACGCTTTTTCACATAAGCATCGCAGCCCCAAACTTTCAGAAACGACAACTTTGGTTTCTTGCCAAACCACAGTTCATAAGGCGTCGTCTCAACGGATTTTGATGGTGCCCTATTTAACGTGAATGCGGCCGTCTCTAGAGCATATCCCCAAAACGATAGCGGTAAATCAGTAAGAGACATCATAGATCGCACCATATCTAGTAAAGTACGATTACGATGTTCGGACACACCATTACACTGTGGTGTTCCGGGTGGCGTGAGTTGCGAAACTATTCCACATTGTTTCAAATGTACACCAAACTCGTAACTCAAATATTCTCCTCCACGATCAGATTGTAGGAATTTTATTTTCTTGTTACGATGATTTTCAACTTCACTCTGAAATTCTTTGAACTTTTCAAACGTTTCAGACTTATGTTTCATTAAGTAGATATACTCATATCTGCTTAAGTCATCTGTGAAGGTGAGAAAATAACGATATCCGCCACGAGCCTCAACATTCATCGGACCACATACATCTGTATGTATGATTTCCAACCAATCTGTTGCTCTCTCCGTAGTTCCGGAGAACGGTGTTTTTGTCATCTTACCCATAAGGCACGGTTCGCAAGTACCAAGTGATTCATAATCAAGTGGTTTCAAAATCCAATCAGTATGGAGTTTCTTCATACACTTTACATCGATATGACCCAAACGGCAGTGCCACAAATAAGTTGCACTATCATTATCAACTCTGCATCTTTTGGCTTCAACACTATGAATATGTGTGTCACTATCGAGATTTAATAAGAATAGACCACTACTTAAGGGTGCATGACCATAAAAGATATTACTCATATAAATAGAACAACCATTATTCTCTGATTTAAATGAATAACCGTCTCGCATCAAACAAGATCCAGATATAATGTTCATGCTTAACGCTGGCACCAAATAACAATTATTTAGGTCTAATACTAATCTCGAAAGTAGATGTAGAGGTAGCGTGCCGACTGCGATCACATCGACTTTGGAACCATTTCCCACGCGCATCATCACCTCATCCTTAGCCAATCTTTGCTTAATCCGTAGTCCCTGTTTCGAGTTGCAAATATTAGCAACAGAACCAGTATCAAATACCCAGGTGCTACTGCGAGCATTAGTAAGGTACACATCAATAACATGTATATCACATATACCTTTGTTCACCTTGCCATCCTTCTTATCCGCCAAATACTTGGGGCAGTTCCGCTTCCAGTGACCAGTCTGCTTGCAGTAGAAGCACTCAGTTTCAGGCTTAGGTCCAGGTTTGGGTTTCTTCCCTTGAGTAGCAACTTGCTTGCTGTTCTTTTTGAAGTTCCCCTTCTTCTTCCCTTTGCCCTTTTTCTTGAAACTAGTGGTCTTGTTGACCATCGACACTTGATGCTCCTTCTTGATTTCTACCTCCGCAGCTTTCATAATTGCGAAGAGCTCGGGAATAGTCTTATTCATCCCTTGCATATTATAGTTCATCACGAAGCTCTTGTAGCTTGGTGGTAGTGATTGGAGAATTCTGTCAATGACACAATCATCTGGAAGATTAACTCCCAATTGAATCAAGTGATTATTATACCCAGACATTTTGAGTATATGCTCACTGACAGAACTGTTCTCCTCCATCTTGCAGCTATAGAACTTATTGGAGACTTCATATCTCTCAATCCGGGCATTTGCTTGAAATATTAACTTCAACTCCTGGAACATCTCATATGCTCCATGACGTTCAAAACGTCGTTGAAGTCCCGATTCTAAGCCGTAAAGCATGGCACACTGAACTATCGAGTATTCATCAGCTTTGCTCTACCAGACGTTCATAACATCTGGTGTTGCTCCAGCAGCAGGCCTGGCACCCAGCGGTACTTTCAGGACGTAATTCTTCTGTGCAGCAATGAGGATAATCCTCAAGTTATGGACCCAGTCCGTGTAATTGCTACCATCATCTTTCAACTTTGCTTTCTCAAGGAACACATTAAAATTCAATGGAACAACAGCACTGGCCATCTATCTACAATCAAACATAAACAAGCAAGATACTATCAGGTACTAAGTTCATGATAAATTTAGGTTCAATTAATCATATTATTTAAGAACTCCCACTTAGATAGACATCCCTCTAATCCTCTAAGTGATTACGTGATCCAAATCAACTAAACCATGGCTATGTTGATCATATCTACTATATGGTTCATGCTCGACCTTTTGGTCTCTGTGTTTCGAGGCCATATCTGTATATGCTTGGCTCGTCAAGTATAACCTGAGTATTCTGTGTGTGCAACTGTTTTGCACCCGTTGTATTTGAACGTAGAGCCTATCACACCCGATCATCACGTGGTGTCTCAGCACGAAGAACTTTCACAACGGTGCATACTCAGGGAGAACACTTCTTGATAATTAGTGAGAGATCATCTTAAAATGCTACTGTCAATCAAAGCAAGATAAGATGCATAAAAGATAAATATCACATGCAATCAATATAAGTGATATGATATGGCCATCATCATCTTGTGCTTGTGATCTCCATCTTCGAAGAACCGTCGTGATCACCATCGTCACCGGCGCGACACCTTGATCACCATCGTAGCATCGTTGTCGTCTCGCCAATCTTATGCTTCCACGACTATCGCTACCATTTAGTGATAAAGTAAAGCATTACAGCGCAATTGCATTGCATACAATAAAGCGACAACCATATGGCTCCTGCCAGTTGCTGATAACTTGGTTACAAAACATGATCATCTCATACAATAAAATTTAGCATCATGTCTTGACCATATCACATCACAACATGCCCTGCAAAAACAAGTTAGACGTCCTCTACTTTGTTGTTGCAAGTTTTACGTGGCTGCTACGGGCTTAAGTAAGAACCAATCTTACCTACGCATCAAAACCACAATGATAGTTTGTCAAGTTGGTGCTGTTTTAACCTTCGCAAGGACCGGGCGTAGCCACACTCGGTTCAACTAAAGTTGGAGAAACTGTCACCCGCTAGCCACCTTTGTGCAAAGCACATCGAGAGAACCGGTCTCGCGTAAGCGTACGCGTAATGTCGGTCCGGGCCCTTCGTCCAACAATACCGCCGAACCAAAGTATGACATGCTGGTAAGCAGTATGACTTATGTCGCCCACAACTCACTTGTGTTCTACTCGTGCATATAACATCAACACATAAAACCTGGGCTCGGATGCCACTGTTGGGGAACGTAGTAATTTCAAAAAAATTCCTACGCACACGCAAGATCATGGTGATGCTTAGCAACGAGGGAAGAGTGTGATCTACGTACCCTTGTAGACCGAAAGTGGAAGCGTTATGACAACGCGGTTGATGTAGTCGTACATCTTCACGGCCCGACCGATCAAGCACCGAAACTACGGCACCTCCGAGTTCTAGCACACGTTCAGCTCGATGACGATCCCCGGACTCTGATCTAGCAAAGTGTCGGGGAAGAGTTCCGTCAGTACGACGGCATGGTGACGATCTTGATGTACTACCGTCGCAGGGCTTCGCCTAAGCACCGCTACAATATTATCGAGGATTATGGTGGAAGGGGGCACCGCACACGGCTAAGAATATGATCACGTGGATCAACTTGTGTGTCTAGGGGTGCCCCCTGCCCCCGTATATAAAGGATCAAGGGGAGGAGGCCGGCCGGCCCCTATGGCGCGCCAAGGAGGAGTCCTCCTCCTAGTAGGAGTAGGACTCCTACTAGGAGGGGGAAAGAAGTGGGGAGGGAGAAGGAAAGGGGGGCGCCCCCCCCCTCTCCTAGTCCAATTCGGACCAGGGGGGAGGAGGCGCGCGGCCCACCTATGGCTGCCTCTCTTTCTCTCCACTAAGGCCCATATGGCCCATTACTTCTCCCGGGGGGTTCCGGTAACCCTCCGGTTCTCCGGTTTTCTATGAAATCACTCGGAACACTTCTGGTGTCCGAATATAGCCGTCCAATATATCAATCTTTATGTCTCGACCATTTCGAGACTCCTCGTCATGTCCGTGATCACATCCGGAACTCTGAACTAACTTCGGTACATCAAAACTCATAAACTCATAATATAACCGTCATCGAAACCTTAAGCGTGCGGACCCTACGGGTTCGAGAACAATGTAGACATGACCGAGACACGTCTCCGGTCAATAACCAATAGCGGAACCTAGATGCTCATATTGGCTCCTACATATTCTACGAAGATCTTTATCGGTCGGACCGCATAACAACATACGTTGTTCCCTTTGTCATCCGTATGTTACTTGCCCGAGATTCGATCGTCGGTATCTCAATACCTAGTTCAATCTCGTTACCGGCAAGTCTCTTTACTCGTTTCGTAATACATCATCTTGCAACTAACTCATTAGCTGTAATGCTTGCAAGGCTTATGTGATGTGCATTACCGAGAGGGCCCAGAGATACCTCTCCGACAATCGGAGTGAAAAATCCTAATCTCGCAATATGCCAACCCAACATTCACCTTTGGAGACACCTGTAGATCTCCTTTATAATCACCCAGTTACGTTGTGACGTTTGGTAGCACACAGAGTGTTCCTCCGGTAAACGGGAGTTGCATAATCTCATAGTCATAGGAACATGTATAAGTCATGAAGAAAGCAATAGCAACATACTAAACGATCGGGTGCTAAGCTAATGGAATGGGTCGTGTCAATCACATCATTCTCCTAATTATGTGATCCCATTAATCAAATGACAACACATGTCTATGGTTAGGAAACATATGAAGGAAATATGCCCTAGAGGCATAATAAAGTTATTATTTATTTCCTTATTTCATGATAAATGTTTATTATTCATGCTAAAATTGTATTAACCGGAAACATAATACATGTGTGAATACATAGACAAACTAAACGTCATTAGTATGCCTCTACTTGACTAGCTCGTTAATCAAAGATGGTTATGTTTCCTAACCATAGACAAAGAGTTGTCATTTGATTAACGGGAGCACATCATTAGGAGAATGATGTGATTGACTTGACCCATTCCGTTAGCTTAGCACTCGATCGTTTAGTATGTTGCTATTGCTTTCTTCATGACTTATACATGTTCCTATGACTATGAGATTATGCAACTCCCGTTTACCGGAGGAACACTTTGTGTGCTACCAAACGTCACAACGTAACTGGGTGATTACAAAGGAGCTCTACAGGTGTCTCCAAAGGTACATGTTGGGTTGGCGTATTTCGAGATTAGGATTTGTCACTCCGATTGTCGGAGAGGTATCTCTGGGCCCTCTCGGTAATGCACATCACACAAGCCTTGCAAGCATTGCAACTAATGAGTTAGTTGCGAGATGATGTATTACGGAATGAGTAAAGAGACTTGCCGGTAACGAGATTGAACTAGGTATTGAGATACCGACGATCGAATCTTGGGCAAGTAACATACCGATGACAAAGGGAACAACGTATGTTGTTATGCGGTCTGACCGATAAAGATCTTCGTAGAATATGTAGGAGCCAATATGGGCATCCAGGTCCCGCTATTGGTTATTGACCTGAGACGTATCTCGGTCATGTCTACATTGTTCTCGAACCCGTAGGGTCCGCACGCTTAAGGTTTCGATGATAGTTATATTATGAGTTCATACGTTTTGATGTACCGAAGGTTGTTCGGAGTCCCGGATGAGATCACGGACATGACGAGGAGTCTCGAAATGGTCGATACATGAAGATTGATATATTGGAAGCCTATATTTGGATATCGGAAGTGTTCCGGGTGAAATCGGGATTTTACCGGAGTACCGGGAGGTTACCGGAACACCCCGGGAGCTATATGGGCCTTAGTGGGCCTTAGTGGAAGCAGAGGAGAGGCGGCCAGGGCTGGGCCGCGCACCCCTCCCCCCTAGTCCGGATAGGACAAGGAGAGAGGGGGCCGGCGCCCCCCCTCCTTCTCTCTCTCTCTTTTCCACCTCGCGAATCCTATTCCAACTAGGATTGGGGGAGAAGTCCTACTCCCGGAGGGAGTAGGACTCCTCCTGGCGCGCCCTATGATGGCCGGCCGGCCTCCCCCTCTTGAACCTTTATATACGGAGGCAGGGGCACCCCAGAGACACACAACTTGATCCACGTGATCATATTCTTAGCCGTGTGCGGCGCCCCCATCCACCATAGTCCTCGATAATATTGTAGCGGTGCTTAGGCGAAGCCCTGCGACGGTAGTACATCAAGATCGTCACCACGCCGTCGTGCTGACGGAACTCTTCCCCGGCACTTTGCTGGATCGGAGTCCGGGGATCGTCATCGAGCTGAACGTGTGCTAGAACTCGGAGGTGCCGTAGTTTCGGTGCTTGATCGGTCAGGCCGTGGAGACGTACGACTGCATCAACCAAACGCTTCCGTTGTCGATCTACAAGGGTACGTAGATCACACTCTCCCCTCTCGTTGCTATGCATCACCATGATCTTGCGTGTGCATAGGAATTTTTTTTGAAATTACTACGTTCCCCAACAACATAACCATCTTCGATTAACGAGCTAGTCAAGTAGAGGCATACTAGTGACGTTTGGTTTGTCTATGTATTTACACAAGTATTATGTTTCTGGATAATACAATTCTAGCATGAATAATAAACATTTATCATGATATAAGGAAATAAAATAATAACATTATTATTGCCTCTAGGGCATATTTCCTTCACTTCCCGCCCGCATTCTTCGACGTTATGGTGCATCTGCTGGTCCATATCGTGGAGGATATCATCCAACTCGGGCCGACGTTCCTGCATAGCATGATGCCGTTTGAAAGGATGAGTGGTGTAATCAAAGGATACGTTCGCAACATGTCACGTCCAGAGGGAAGTATAGACAGGGGTTTTCTGACCGAAGAGTGCATCTTCTACTGCACGAATTATCTAGGCATCGAGAACCCCGTTGGTCTGCCCCGTCAACAGGCACCTCGGCAGGCTCGCTGGATGGGGTCACCGTGAGGGTCGCCGCGAAATGCATGTCGACTTCGAGGGTCGACTCACCGACTTTGAAAGAGCAAACCTAGTCGCGCTACAACACATAGACGTGGTCGATCCTTGGGTGGTAGAGCACAAAACCTTTATTGAGAAGATGTACAATGACCGAGGCCAACAGAGGACGGACGGAGATATAATCAAAGAGCACAACCCATGTTTCACGCGTTGGTTCAAGCAGAAGCTTCTGTCGTACCCTTTACATGAGGATTCTTCCGCGGAAAAACAACTCATATTCGCCTTGTCACAGGGCGCCGAGCACAACCTGATGACCTATGAGGCGTACGATATCAACGGCTACACATTCTACACCGAGAACAAGGACATGAAGAGCGATGGTTATGTGAACTCCGGGGTAACGATGGAATCCTACACCGGTAACGACAAGGACAGATACTACGGAAGGATCAAGGAGATCTAGGAGCTGAGCTACGCTGGAGAGAAGGTCCCGATGTTCCGTGTCAGATGGGCCAAGAGCGTCCTAAAAGAAGACCGGTATTTCACCACCATGGTTATACCCGAAGCCAAATCCAAGACCGCGGGCGCAAACATCACCGCGAAAAATGAGCCATGGGTACTGGCTTCCCAAGTGGACCAATGCTTCTTCATTACCGACCCGTCAAAGCCCAGTCGTGTTTTCATGAGGAGAGGCAAAAGGAAGATCATCAGAATGGATGGAGTAGCCAATGAGCAAGACTTCGACAAGTACGGCGACCCGAAGATCGAACATGACGACGATGATGAAGTAGCAGCATACACCACAAGAAGAAGTAGGACCACCCTACCTAAAGGACGTATGTTCCACAGAAGAACTCCATTTGCGAAAAAGAAGGGCAAGAAGATTATGAACAGATAGCTAGCTAAGATCGACTATATTTAAATCGTAGTCTTCATTTTTCGGTTGTATTTCATGGGCACTTTTTGATATCATGAATATTTTTAAATTTCATGGGCACTTTTTGAATTCATGAATATTTTTTCAAATTTGATGATATTTTTTCATATTCAATATGATAAAATATTGAATATTCATGAGGACACTCGATCTCGATCCCCCTCCATCTCGATCCCACGCCTCCGTCTCCGTCGCCGCCCCCGCGCCTCCTCATCATGGTCAGGTAACCCTCCTCCCTCTGCCTCTCTTCTCCTCTCTTCCTCCTCTCTTCTCCTCTCTTCTCCTCTCTTCCTCCTCCCTCTGCCTCTCTTCTCCTCTCTTCCTCCTCTGCCTCTCTTCTCCTCTCTTCCTCCTCTCCTCTCAGGTAACCCGAACTTAATTTTGTGATGGTGCATTAGGAGGATCAGCAGGCAAGTTGCAGTGCTGCAAGTGGCAAGAAGAAGAGCAGCAAGCATTAGATGCTTGCACTCCTGCTCTTATTTGCTTTTGAAGAAAAGTTTTTTTCCTAGCTGGAATAACACAGTAAAAAAGAAGTGTCTGAACAAGCCGTTGCTTTTTGCTGTGAATGTGCAGGTGTTCCTGGGCTGAGGGAGAGGATAGAGGCACGAGGAGGAGAAGAGCACCTGCACCAGAGGTGAGAATGAATGAGTTGGTGTTTAAACCATGGCTAACTTAATTTTTGTTTGGGGTTGGAGCTGGGAAAGAGAGACAGAGGGATAGTAGGGGGGACGGGAAAGAGAAATGTTTATTTTAGGGTTTAATTAGACTCAAGATTCTGGTGTTTAACCCTGTTGTGTTGCTTCTAGAAATAATATAAAAGCTGTGAAAAAGAAATCTGTGGAGTTGGCACTTTACATAAGGTTGTAGATCATTGTAGTGTCCTAATGGCAGACTGTTGCATTGGAGGTTCATCTTGCAAACATATCAGAACTTGCAAACATTTTATTACTTGTTGCATTGGAGGTTCATCTTGTCTTGAGGCAAACAAATCAGCATTGGAGGCTCATCTTTGAGGCTCATCTTTATTACATATCAGAACTTGCAAACAAATCTGTGAAAGACTTGTAAAGTTTCTGGGTTTTGTCTCCGACCATTGTGTCGTGATGAATTTGCAGGTACCCCGAGAGGCCCTTGAGTTTGCCGAAATGTCGATTAACTTCCGTTCCGGCAAATTCGGGTACTCCATATGTCCTCTTTTCAGCAAAGGTCATGCTGAAATTTTCCGTGAATTTTAGCATGACTTTGCTAAAAATAGGACATATGGGGTACTTACGACTAATGCATGGGCCGGGGTATCTTAGTACTTAGTTAAGTAGGATCAACTACCCCGCCATTCTTGCTGCATTAAACCATAGGTGGCAATAGAGCCAAGTGATTAGGCCCTAAACCCTAGATGATAACCCAACATAGGTGGCAATAGAGCCAAGTGATTAGGCCCAACCTAGGGTGCCTCGGCATCGATAAACCCTAAATGATGAAAACTCAACTTGGCTTCTATAGGGTGCCTCGGTGTCGATGAGAACCTAAATGATGTACGCTTAGGCTTTTAGGGAGCGTCGGCGTCGACAAAACCTAAATGATGAAAGCTTAGGCTTTTAGGGTGCCTCGACGTCGACAAACCCTAAATGATAAAACCTTGGCTTTTAGGGTGCCTCGGTGTCGATAAGAACCTAAATGATGAAAGCTTAGGATTTTAGGGTGCCTCAGTGTCGACAAACCCTAAATGATAATAGCTTAGCTTTTAGGATGCCTCGGTGTCGACAAACCCTAAATGATGAAGTTTTGAATTATGAATGTAGGATATGTCGTCATCATCATCGGACGACGAAAGTCTCCCGGCGGAGTGCAACTGGTGCCACGACGATCGAGGTATGTGCAACATGCCTCACCTGGACGATGATCGGCGCTTCAGCATTAAGCTCGAGGAGACCTTGAAACGGTACACAATGACAACAAGTGTTATTTTCATAATTAAGCATGACTTCAACTATTTCAACGTGTAATTTTCATCTTTTATAATTCGAGTATAGCTTATCCCATGCCATGCAAGACGCTATGTCTTGGAGAGGATGGATTTTGAAGACCATGAAATTTCTGAAACAAAGAAAATTCACCTAAGGACTCATCACGATGTGGACTTTGAAGTAAATCTATATAATTCTAAGAGCGTAACCCATTTTGGTTGAAAAAATTGGGAAGCATTTTGCAAGATGTATGGTTTTGATGAGGGTATGCTTATCACCATGGATCTTGGTACTCCTGACATCAACCAAGACAATATGGACATTTGGGTCCTTGTTGATACGCCTCCAGTTCTACCGCTATGTGAGTTTCTCAAACATAGTTATTAGCTAATTTATATTGTTTATTTCAAAATAGTTGACAGCTTATTTCCATTGACAGCTTATTTTTATTGTTCAAAGTGAAGGAAATATGCCCTAGAGGCAATAATAAAGTTATTATTTATTTCCTTATATCATGATAAATGTTTATTATTCATGCTAGAATTGTATTAACCGGAAACATAATACATGTGTGAATACATAGACAAACAGAGTGTCACTAGTATGCCTCTACTTGACTAGCTCGTTAATCAAAGATGGTTATGTTTCCTAACCATGGACAAAGAGTTGTTATTTGATTAACGGGATCACATCATTAGATGAATGATCTGATTGACATGACCCATTCCATTAGCTTAGCACCGATCGTTTAGTATGTTGCTATTGCTTTCTTCATGACTTATACATGTTCCTATAACTATGAGATTATGCAACTCCCGTTTACCGGAGGAACACTTTGTGTGCTACCAAACGTCACAACGTAACTGGGTGATTATAAAGGAGCTCTACAGGTGTCCCCAAAGGTAGATGTTGGGTTGGCGTATTTCGAGATTAGGATTTGTCACTCCGATTGTCGGAGAGGTTTCTCTGGGCCCTCTCGGTAATGCACATCACATAAGCCTTGCAAGCATTGCGACTAATGAGTTAGTTGCAAGATGATGTATTACGGAACGAGTAAAGAGACTTGCCGGTAACGAGATTGAACTAGGTATTGGATACCGACGATCGAATCTCAGGCAAGTAACATACCGATGACAAAGGGAACAACGTATGTTGTTATGCGGTCTGACCAATAAAGATCTTCGTAGAATATGTAGGAGCCAATATGGGCATCCAGGTCCCGCTGTTGCTTATTGACTGGAGATGTGTCTCAGTCATGTCTACATTGTTCTCGAACCGTAGGGTCCGCACGCTTAACGTTACGATGACAGTTATTATGAGTTTATGCATTTTGATGTACCGAAGTTAGTTCGGGGTCCCGGATGTGATCACGGACATGACGAGGAGTCTCGAAATGGTTGAGACATAAAGATTGATATATTGGAAGCCTATATTTGGATATCGGAAGTGTTCCGGGTGAAATCGGGATTTTACCGGAGTACCGGGAGGTTACCGGAACCCCCCGGGAGCCATATGGGCCTTAATGGGCTTTAGTGGAAAGGAGAAAGGGGCAGCCCAAGGTTTCCGGCCCCCTCTCTCTCTCTCTCTTTCCCCCTCGGGGAATCCTAGTCCAACTAGGATTGGGGGGGGGAGTCCTACTCCCGGTAGGAATAGGACTCCTCCTGCGCCCTCCTCCTGGCCGGCGGCCCCCTCCCCCTTGGCTCCTTTATATACGGAGGCAGGGGCACCTCTAGACACACAAGTTGATCATTGAGATCGTTCCTTAGCCGTGTGCGGTGCCCCCTGCCACCATATTCCACCTCGATCATATCGTTGTAGTGCTTAGGCGAAGCCGTGCGTCGGTAGAACATCAAGATCGACACCACGCCGTCGTGCTGACGGAACTCTTCCCCGACGCTTTGCTGGATCGGAGCCCGGGGATCGTCATCGAGCTGTACGTGTGCTAAGAACTCGTAGGTGCCGGAGTAACGGTGCTTGGATCGGTCGGATCGGGAAGACGTACGACTACTTCCTCTATGTTGTGTTAACGCTTCCGCAGTCGGTCTGCGTGGGTACGTAGATAATACTCTCCCCTCTCGTTGCTGTGCATCACCATGATCTTGCGTGTGCGTAGGAAATTTTTTGAAATTACTGCGTTCCCCAACACAAAGAATGTGCGGGAGATGGTAGACAAAACCCACTACACCGATGGCTCCGAATTAACAACTTAGAAGGAGAAAAATCATCTGGTCGGATTTTGTACTGACATTGAGAATTACATTATCCACAATCAAACTCCTCAACATTATGGTAAATACGTGCCACTAGTGCATGTGTTCAACTACGGTAACTACCATGGAGATACCCTGGTAAGATTTTCACTATTACGACATCCGTGCATCTTTTGCATACTTCTAAAACTAGTACATCATTGCTAACTATGAAGTTATTACTATGTCTTTCAACAGATAATCCCAGAGAATTGTGTGCCTCATATGATGTATCAGAAAGGTAGTGTTAATGTTTTGAACATACAGCCAGGTCGTCCTACGAATCTCAACTGTCCATACGAGATTCCTAAAAGAAGTGGAGACATGAAAATCAAAGGATGGAAAAAAATGTATGGACAGTCGTAAGGAGCTTCTTGGAAGCAAAAGGAAGCGAAGCGCAAGAATTGGAAACAGGATGTTCTCCATTCTCCATAATGAAGAGTCAGGGTCTATATTGTTTTATGCTATTTTAGCTTAAATAGGGTATTCAGGTCCTGCCTAATACTGTTGATCATGTGCTAAGAACAATTAAGTAGGGTTGGTTCGATGACTATCAAGATGATGATCGTATGACTTGTTATGAATAACGAGTAGAAGTTGTATGATGATGATTAGTAGGACTTGTTAGGATTAGTATTACTTCTGACAAACTCGATACTCGCGGTCTCCAAACTTGTAATGTTTTATCTTTGTTCGGTCTTTTGAATTCGGAGACTAATATGATAAATTGTATTCGGAGACTAATCTTCTATTGTATTCAATGAATCTGCTGTTGCTGTGTGCTACTGTCTATATTCTGCCAAATAATATATTTTGTAACCTGTGCAAAAATCAGAAAAGAAAAAAAAACCTAATATTCATACTAATGGCGCATCACTAAAGAGTGCACCATTAGTATGCCAAGTATACTAATGGCGCATCCATCCACAGTGCGCCATTAGTGTGCCAAAGCACATGATTAAATATGGCCCTGGGAGGCATACTAATGGCACATGGTGTTATATACAAATGGCGCACTGGGTGGTGCGCCATTAGTATACCAGATACTAATGGCGCACCAGTGGTGCGCCATTAGTAAAAAATACTAGTGGCGTGATACTAATGGCGCACCAGTGATGCGCCATTAGTAGGCAAAACTGGTGCGCCATTAGTAGGCCTTTTCTTAGTAGTGATATGTCTTAACAGGTTGCTTTTATTTTCTCAAAATCCAAGGTACTGCTTATTAGTTGTCGATGTGGTCTGGAATTCAGAAGGTACATCGACAATGTTGCAATTCAAAGAGGTAGGAAAATTGTTCTTCAATAGATGGCTGCTGAGGTTTATCATCATAGTTGGCGAGGCAACCAGTTGAAGATTGATAATATCGTGTGCCAATTCTAAAGTGCATCCGACCCGCTAGCAGCTGCCACTCTCATTTTATAGTAGCATATATAGGTATTTAAGTAGCCCCTACGAAGCTCACTTACAAGATCTAGGTTTATCTGAAATTGTTCCTTGAGCATTTTCCTTTTGGCCCAATAGACTGAATTAGGCTAGAGTCTATTTTGATGTACGTTTGACAAAACAGGACAAGACCATGATTTGTTTTGCTTCCTCAAAAATCAACGTCTTCATAGGTTCCACACGACACGTGTAACTAGCAACCGCAGAATTGTAATTATGAGCTATTTTTTAGTGTTTAAAAATTTGACCTAGATTTTCAAAAACATCTTAGAAGGTGGATTTTACTTTCTCAAAATCGAAGGTACTTCTCACAGTTGTCTATGTAAACAACGTTGAGCTCAAGGCATCCTGCCCCAAGTCCGGACGAGTAGAGTGTTCAACGTCAGTGGCCTGTCGCTGGCAATCGGACAGAAGTTTGAGATAAAGCTTGTCATGCATGTTCTATTAACATTGAAACCATTCGTGTATATTTTTTCATCGGAATAAAGAAAAGTTGAAGATTGGGAGTATCATGTGCCAGTTCAAACATGCATTCTTCCCGTAGCAGCTCCAACTCTCATTTCATAGAAGCAAATATAGATATTTAATCACCCCCTGAGATGATCAGTTACTAGTTGTATGTTGATCTGAAATTGCACCTTGACCATTTTCCTTTTTGTTCACCTACTAGGACATTTTGAACGTGCTTGACGGACTTAGGCTAGCTAGAGTCTAAGTTTTTGTTTTACATTTGACAAAACAGGACATGACCTTGATTTGTTCTGTTTCCTCAAAATACAACGTCTTCGTAGGTAGGTACCACATGGCATGTGTCACTAGCAACCTCAAAATTGTAATTATGAGCTATTACTTCATGTTTAATCATTTGGTCTAGAGTTTCAAAAACGTCTTAGAAGGTTTATTTTCTTTTCTCAAAATACAAGGTACTGCTTATTAGTTGTAGATGTGGTCTGGTATTTCAAAGGTACAGCGACAAAGTTGCAACTCAAAGGGATAGGAAAACTGTTCTTCAACAGATGGCAGCTGAGGTTTATTATCGTAGTCGGCGAGGTAACCGGTTGAAGACTGATAGTATCGTGTGCCAGTTCTAACGTGCATCTGACCCGCTAGAAGCTCCACTCTCATTTCATAGAAGCAAATATAGGTATTTAAGCACCCCCTGAGATGATCCGTTCCAAGATGTATGTTGATAACAAATTGTTCCTTGAGCTTTTTCCTTTTGGCTCAGTAGACCAAATTATGCTTGATTCTAAGTTTTCGTTTTACGTTTCACAAAACATGCCAAGACCTTGATTTATTTTGCTTCCTCAAAAATTAATGTCTTCATAGGTTCCAAACAGCATGTAAAACTAGCAACCTCGGAATTATAATTATGATCTACTGTTTAATGTTTAATCATTTGATCAAGAGTTTTAAAAATGTCTTAACAAGTTGATTTTATTTTCTCAAAATCTAAGGTACTTCTTATTAGTTGTCACCCTACCTATTCGTAGTCGTGTTTTTTAAAGGAGGATAACTCCCGGCCTCTGCATCAAGCGATGCACATAAACATTTTTATTGCATAATTTAGCAAGTTCTTACAAAAAAATACATGAATCGACCAAATCCACCTTCCTGGCGAAATCTGTTGCCCTACCTAGAAGGTTGATGATGTGTCATGACCTCATGTCAATGCACACCATGAAATTCGGTGGCCTCACCAAGCCGCCCACCGGCTAGCCGGGAGCACCAACCGGTCAAGCAGATCCTCAGTGTCCACCGCATGTGCATGTTGTAGAATCCGTCACCCCCATATTCCGTCATCCCATCTTCCGGAGTAATCAATGTGTTGACCTTGCCAAGCCATTTTGCCATCGACACTAGGCAACGCCACCCTTCCGCGCGCGCCCATCAAATGTAGGCGTGGATGGAAAATTTTAGTAAAGGAGTATATTTCTTGCTAAATGGAAAAGTGAGAAAGCAGGTTTCTGCTATGGTTGGCCATCTTTGTTTTCTATTTGTTCTAGGTGATTGCCATCACAGGTTGGTATGTAACGGCAAAGAACGAACCAATAGGATTCTGCCATCTAGTATTCTATGGGCCAAGTATTAAATGTAATTTTCACTTCTGTCTTAGTTTTTAGCAGCTATAGATAGTAATGCGATCTAGCAGGGGTCCACAAAAGCAACTTTTATCAGGTGGCATAGTGAGAGAGAAGAGAAGGATGCCGGCTGCGTGAACGCACAATTCTCTCCAACTAAAGGCTTGCAGTTTATTTTCCGTATGGCATTTTCAATGGCTCATAAGTTGTGAACCAAATATTCATTTTTTGATTTATATATATATATATATATATATATATATATATATATATATATCTTTATTCGTATCCATAACAAGATCATTGGTGTTGTTCTAAGCAGTTACCCACATGGTGGCACGCCGCTCTTTGCTGATAAATGTTGGTGTACTTTTTTTATATAGTAGATAAATTTGGTTTAACCATGTATCTGTTGATTATTCATCTTATTTATTTTATTTCATGTAAGGAAATAATGGAAAAGTAGGAGTTAGTGTGTATAGGTAATTAATGAGTTCTGGAGTTTTTCGCATATCCAAACCAGAAAGGAGAGCAAAGTTCATCTGGCTGTATACTCGAGAATTAGGAGTTATGTGTGTAGCAGAACATAAGTGGAATCAAAATAGATGAGAGTATTTTTTATGTTGAAAACTTGAAAATAATAGAATGGTGAACTCTCCTACTTGCCGCATTTACAAAATTTACCACTTTGTATTGAAGGAGACCCTGTGGTCCAAAACATCTATTTGCACTATTACTGTCACCATGACGAAGATGTGAAGACAGCAGCATATATACAATACTAGATCAGCGATGGCACGTGTTGCTGCGCGCATATATTTTTTCCATGGAGAAATGAAACATGGAGGTTTAATTACATAATCACATATCATATTGTGCTAAGGTTGGCATGAAAATTAACAGTACCAAACCCACATTAAAGGTAGGTCAAAACTAATGTAGAACTATTAACTTCTATTTTTACAAAGTAGTAAACTATGTTAACGAAAGATGAGAAAAACATGGGTCAATAAAAAAACAAAATAAATAAATAATCACAACTTGTACAAGATATACATGGGTGCAGTGCGCTAACAGGTTACATCAGAAGAAAATTTCCTCCACATTATAACTGAAACTAACAAAGGTGTATATTTAACAGGAGCTACTTATTGTTAAAATGGTGATGCTCACATCGTGTCCGGGGCTGAATACAAATTGAAGAGTCTTATGCAAGCTTGGTGACTCTCGGTTTGAAAATGTGCATTGTGCTTTGTTAGTTTGCTACTTTGCTTGTGTCAAAACATTCGAGGAACTTTAAATAATCAAAATATGAACTCAAAGTATGGCTGGAGAACAGGGAATCAAAATGTTGACATGACGACAAACATATCAATGCAGTATATTTCTTAAAATTAGCACATTATCAGTGTATAACAATGAATATAGCAGACATCTAAACTATCGAGTCAGACCATACCCATATAAACTGGAGGAGTGAGAATATTTTTATTTGTTTGATTCTACCCAAAAGTATCAAGAAAAAGAATCATCACCAAGCCATAGTAATGGAGTATTCATCATCAATTACGAGACATGCTAATTTATAGGGAAACAAGAAATTTGTGTGCAGCATACAAGATTATAGGAATAAATGTGTATCAAAGGTTCTTGAAGGTGGGCACATAGTTCCATAAATTTACAATGTTCTCGAACAATCTAACTATCGGCAAACAACAACATAGTTAGATGTTTTTAATTTTTTTGCTACCACCAATCTGGATCATTGATGAGAAGATCACAAAGATTAAGAATATGATCGGTGGGGCGCAGAGTCCATGTCTATCTAGACCCCAGCTCAGAATCATTGAATGTTTTTGACACAACTAAGAAGTAACCAGATTATATGTCCACCCTTCCAGTATTAGCAAATAAGGCTGAGAGTATTCGTCAAGTATAGCTTCGATATGCTTCTCTAAATAAGCCTAGTACGATTCTTGAGCCCATCCAGTGTTCGAAAACGAAGGTATGACATCGGTCAAAGATAATAGAGTTCCAAACATCCTGATAACATCATAAAAACAGAGATGCATTGGTGATTCACCTGATAAAAACATGGAAACTAATGAATTGATACAAATCCTGGAAATGTGTGTATATTGTCACAAGAGGACCACAATGACAACATAGTAAGTATAATTACAATGGCAACTTAAACTATGCAAGTGCATACAGAGATTTATCTCCCCGGTGTAGCTCAATAAGAAAGTTCTATTCTGTGTCTATAATAATAACTATTTATAGTTTCAAAAGACCAACGGTTTATCTGGAAGAATTATTTCCTTTATCCACTTGTGCTCAACTATAAAAGCATTATCAAGGACGTCCAACTGCTGAATGGTGCATCTTATAGTTGTAAAACTGTATATTCAATAGAGATGTCGACAATTTGTTTTTTTAATAGATAGTTGGGTTCCGAAAATGCTCTTTAGAGCTCAGGCTCCATGGAGCCCGAGTTTGACTTGATCAAAATTCAAATTTCACATTTCAAAAAATTTTGAAAAAAAATACACACATATTTAGAGACATAAAGCATATGTGTGTAAATTTTCAGGACGAAACACCTTAAAATGAGTGCTACACAGAAAGAACAAATTTGAGGCTTTTTAGTAGGAGCACTATTCATCCTCAAAGTCCATGAATTTGTCTTTTTTTGCACAGATCGCATTTTAGGGTATTTCATCCTCAAATTTTACATAATTACACATAGCATCCTTGTTTACTTGTATGATTTTTTTTCAGATTTTTTGAAATTGAAAAATGTGAATTTTGAATTTTTCAAAAAATCCGGCCTCCATGGAGGCCGAGCTCCAAAACGCCCTACTCGTTGGGTTCTATACTCACTAATTTTATGTGCCACATAAAGGGTATATTTATTAGTTCTTAGAAGCTAGATATTTGTGTTCATAAGGGAGAAAAATCACCCAAAACTAATTACTTCATGTACATATAGTATTCACCTAGTTGATGGAGTAAAATAATCATCAAGTGTGGTTGTTAGACGGAATTCTCAAACATTAACAAAAATGAACAATAATAGTACTGGCGGGGCTTGAGAAACCTGAGCTTACTGAATCTGGACACAAGGATGAAGTGCCGATGTGCTTGTTGCAGAATCACATCAAGGAGAAGCAAAAAATGCATGCCATGGAAAATTGATAGATTGTCATTTATATACCATCTGCATTTTTGTCATTGAACAAATTAAAGGGATGTGTGTCCAGAATGCAAATTACTCCCTCTGTAAAGAAATATAAGAGTGTTTAGATCACTAAAATAATGATCTAAACACTCTTGTATTTATTGTAGAATATGAAGTATAGGCTGTGCAAACACAATACATTGATCGATGCACCAGGCACGTATATATAAGTAGAGAGAGGGGCCACAACCTCGACTATACAAAGGAAACAGGAGGTGGCTCAATACACAATATACACGTACACAATATACTCAACACCCCCGAAGTCGGCAGGCCCTTCGTCATCACATCGGCGAACTGTTGTGTAGTAGGAACATGAAGGACCCGAATAAGTCCAAGGGGCACTTGCTCGCGCATAAAGTGAATGTCCAGCTCAATGTGCTTAGTCTGGCGATGATGAACGGGGTTGGCGGAGAGGTACACCGCAGCGACATTGTCGCAGTAGACAACCATAGCCTGGGAGATATCGTGATGCAGCTCCTAGAGTAACTGTCGTAGCCAGGTGCACTCGGCAACAGCGTTAGCCACAGCTCGGTACTCAGCCTCCGCACTGGAGCGCGATACTGTGGGTTGTCGCTTGGACGACCACGAGACGAGTGAAGGACCAAGGTAAACGCAGTAGCCAGAGGTGGACCGACGAGTGTCGGGGCAGCCAGCCCAGTCTACGTCGGAGTAGGCCACCATCTTTATAGAAGCGGACGCCATGAGGGTGAGCCCAAGAGTCATCGTTCCGCGAATGTAACGGAGGATCCGCTTCACGAGAGTCCAATGGGAGTCACGAGGAGCGTGCATGTGGATACACACCTGCTGAACTGTATACTGTAGATCGCGTCGGGTGAGAGTCAGATACTGAAGAACACCGACAATGGACCGGTAGAAGGGAGCATCCGACGCTGGTGAGCCCTCAAGAGCAGAAACCTTGGCCTTCGTGTCAATAGGAGTAGCAACAGGGTGACAGTTGAGCATGCCAGCACGCTCAAGGAGCTGGTGCGCATACTTTTGCTGATGAAGAAAGAAGCCATCTGGTCGCCGAACGACCTCAATGGCAAGAAAATAATGTAGAGCACCCAAGTCCTTGATGGCGAACTCGTCACGCAGCCGGAGAGTAATCTTCTGAAGAAGAGCTGCAGAGGAGGCCGTCAGGCTGATGTCGTCGACGTAGAGGAGCAAATATGCAGTCGTGTCACCATGGCGATAGACAAACAGTGAGGCGTCCGAGCGAGTGACGCTGAAGCCCAGTGTTTGAAGAAACCCGGTGATCCGCTGGTACCAAGCGCGAGGTGCTTGCTTGAGCCCGTATAGAGATCGGGACAGCAAACACACATGGCCAGGAAGAGATGCGTCGACGAAATCGGTGGGCTGCTCACAATAAACCTGCTCCTCAAGATGGCCGTGGAGGAAGGTGTTGGAGACATCCATCTGATGAACTGGCCAGCCTCGGGACACCGCAAGCTGGAGGATGGTGTGGATCATGCCCGGTTTGACAACCGGTGCAAACGTCTCAGTGAAGTCAACTCCAGCGCGCTGTCGAAAACCACGAACCACCCAGCGAGCCTTGTAGCACTCAAGTGTACCATCCGAGCGGGTCTTGTGGCGAAAGACCCACTTGCCGCTGATGACATTGGCGCGAAGAGGGCATGGAACCAGTCTCCAGGTGCGGTTCCGCTGGAGAGGGTCGAAATCTTCCTGCATCGCGACAAGCCAGTGAGGATCACGAAGGGCTGTGTGAGCGAACGCGGGAATAGGGGACGGCTCCACGGTGGAGGCGGCGAGGAGGTACTCGTCGCTCGAGTACCGTAGACTCGGACGGTAAACGTCAGCTCAGGCCCATGTGACGGGGCGAGACGGCAGCGCCGGAACGCCCGACGAGGCGGCCGGTGAAGCCGCTGGTGAGGCGCCCGGCGTGGTAGCCGGCGACGGGGAGGCCCCCGAGGTGGCCGATGAAGATACCGGCGACGCGGTGGCCGGCGAAGATGCCGACGAAGAGGCCGGTGAAGATATCGACGACGAGGCGGCCGGCGAAGATGCCGGTGAAGCGGCGGCCGGCGAGACGGGCGATGCCGAGGCCCCTGACGGAGTCGGCGAGGGCGACGTGGGGGCGCGAGGCGCAGCTGGTCCCATGGCGCGAGGACCGCCGAAGCCCGGAGGCGGTCCAAGAACCGAGCGGGGCCGTCCACCTAACGGGGTCACTAGAGGGCCGCCGGTGGCCGGCGGCGATGGGTGACGGGATGTACCTGCTGAAATGGAAACACCTTCTCATCAAAGTAAACATGTCGAGAGGTGAATACACTATGTGAGACGAGATCGTAGCAGCGGTATCCTTTGGTGTTAGATGGGTAGCCGAGGAAGATGCAAGCGACGGAGCGAGGTGCAAGCTTATGAGGCGCAGTGACGGCGATGCTAGGATAGCAGAGACAACCAAAGACGAGAAGGCCATCATGAGATGGGGGCGCACCAAACAAGAGATGGGGAGGGGCATAGTTCCAGCGGCGACACGGACGGATGTTGATGAGGAGGGTGGCGGTGGCGAGAGCGTCCGGCCAAAACCAGGGAGGGACGTTAGAGTGAAAGAGCAACGTGCGGATGCAGTTGTTAAGAGTGCGAAGGATACGCTCAGCACGGCCATTTTGTTGGGACGTGTAGGGACAAGTGAGGCGGAAGATAGCGCCGTGAGAGGCTAGAAGGTTACGAACAGCGATGTTGTCAAACCCTTTTCCGTTGTCAGTTTGTAATGCAAGGATAGGACGACCGAACTGTGTGGTGACATAGGAATAAAAGGCGGTGAGTGTGGCAAGGGCGTCGGACTTGCGACGAAGAGGAAATGTCCACACATAATGAGAGAAATCATCTAAGATCACCAAATAGTATAGGTACCCCGTGTTGCTCGCAACCGGGGATGTCCAAACATCACTATGCAATAACTGAAACGGAAAAGTGGAAATAGTGGTAGAAGCGCTAAAGGGAAAATGAACGTGCTTGCCAAGACGACAAGCCTCACAAGTATGGTCGTCGATCTTATTGCATGAGAATGAAAAACTCTAAAGAATTTGACGCAAAGTGGTGGGGTTCGGGTGTCCTAAATGAGCATGTCAAAGGTCGACACCTGCAGCGAGGGCGACTGGGGTGGTGGAGGCGGTGGCGGAGGAGTGCATCGGATAGAGCTCGTCAGGACTATCACAACGGTGAAGGACCATCCGAGTACGGGCGTCCTTCACAGAAAAACTGACAGCATCAAATTCAACAGTAATGGGATTCTCACGAGCAAGACGACGAACAGAGACAAGGTTCGTAACTAAATCAGGAGAATCAAGAAAATTAGACATGGTGACAGGCGTAGATGTGGAAGGAAACGAAGTACGACCAACATGTGTGATAGATAGAGAGGAACCATTACCAACGGTGATACAAGTAGGAGTACAAACCGGAGTGAAGGAGTTTAAGGTACCGAGATGAGATATCATGTGGGCGGTGGCGCCCGAGTCCATGTACCAAGCGCCGCCGGTCCCGAAAGGGTTCGATGATCAGGCCGAGTGCAGGGCAGCCAAAGGAGTAGGGCCCCATGGCAGGGAGACCGGCAGCGAGGCGAAGCCGGCATAGGGCTGAACCGAGGCGGGTGGAGCATGGCCGCCGGCCATCGGCGGGGCGGGCAGAGCCGCGGAGCCGGCACCGGTCGGCTGCTGCAGCACGTCGAAGTTGGCCGGATGGCCCGCCAGGAAAGCCGGCGGCGTGGTGTAGCCGCCGAGGGGCTGAACCAGGGCGGGCGGAGCGTGGCCGCCGACCATTGGCGGCCCCGGCTGCATGTTGGTGAAGGGAGACGGCGCGCCCGCATACATGGTGTCGAAGGGAGACTACGCAGCAGAAGACATTGCAGCGGTGACGGCGGTGGCTGGGAAAGGAGGCGCGGTAGCGGCCAGGGAGACGGCGGTGGTGGCGACTGGAGAGGGCGCGGCGGTGGCCAGGTGGCGACGGTAAAAGGAGCGGCGGCGGCGCGGATGAGGGGTCGCGACGGCTAGATGGAGAGAGGGCAGGAGCGGGGATGGGGAAGGGCAGCTATGAAGAGCTGTGGCGGCGGCGGCGCGAGGAAGGCGCGGCTATGACAAGGGTTAGGGTTGGAAGGAGGAGGTTGCGGAAGCGGGGAGCAGAGTGCAACGGCGACCGGCCGCGGTGGCAGCGGCGTGGAAGGCGCGTGGCGGCGGCGGCGGCGGATGGCGGCGGCGGTGGTGGTGCGGAGGACGCACGGCGGCGACGTGAGGTAGGCGGGGCAGCGACAAACGGCGGCGGTAGCGGCGGCGTGGAGGGCGCGCGGCGGCAGGTGGCGGCGGCTAGGGTTAGGTCGACCGACCTGCGATAGATACCATGTAGAATATGAAGTATAGGTTGTGCAAACACAATACATTGATCGATGCATCATGCATGTATATATAAATACAGAGAAGGGCCACAACCTCAACTATAAAAAAATAAAAAATGGACTCAATACACAATATACACATACACAATATACTCAACATTTATTTACGGAGGGAGTAGAATACATGTACGTAATTACACAAATATCACGGTATTAGTCAAGTGCACAGTGTAGTGATATTAGGCCTGCAACCTGCAGAAGCATTTGTCAAATTCTTTAAAAAGATTTTAAAATAACAATTGGCCTCTAGTTAGCAACTTCAAGTACGCTAGTTACAGAAAATACCAGATTCAGTCATTCAGAGTTCTATTGGGATATGTACATACCGGAAGTTATCACGTGCCTTTCAAGCGGATGACTTCGCTGGAAAAGATGGCCACTTTGTCTGCATTGACCTCGGTGATCTTCGTGTCATCATCTACATGGCCGAGCTCAAGGTCTATTTGATTTCAAATAAGTCACCAATTTATAAGTTAAAAAGTAAAAAAATGACTTATTTTGCCAAATAGACATAACTTATAAATCATCTCAACTTATAAGTCATAAGTTGCTTCACCTCAACTTAAAAGAGGTAATATCACTAGTAGTCATACAACTTGCATTGAATGTGCAGTTTAGTGCTACAATTTTCAAAATACATTTTTCTGGTCATACAACTTGCGTTTTGGTGCAGATACGGTCATTTCGTTCGTATCCGCCGCTGGCGTGGCATGCCACGCATGCACGGGGCCATTGTTAGTGACCGAAAACGTCATGGAGCAACCCACGCGTGATTTTCTTGCATGGACCGCACTTAGAAAATATGTATTCGCGTATGACCGCACTTAGAAAATATGTATTCGCATAAAAAGTCCCTGCACACGCAGTGGCCCCAACATAACCTGTGCGGGAACTAGACTTGGACGCACCTGTCCTTGAGCCGCCCGTGCCGGGTGGCACCGCAGCCGTGCCATCGCGGGCACGCGGTCCAGTGAACATCCGACTGGTGAACAGTTTCCTCACCATTGTTGATTCAGAGTTGTGGTTTGGTGCTCTGGAGCATGGTCACCATCGTGTTTATATAGCGTGCGTCCATGGTGGGAGATAGCATTGGCGGGAAGGAGTCAAGGAGCTGGTGATAGCATTGTCTATCCGCCGCATGGCTCCTCTGTCTGTCAGGCGTAGGGGCACCGGAGCTGAGGAGGGAGATAACAGAGATCGCTATAGAAAAGAGGTGGTTGTAGAGACATGATTTGAATCCGCTCATTACCCAACTGGCTATACGTTGTGAAGTAATATTGGCAGGTCCCTGGGTTCGAATGCCAGACCACACTTTTTTTGGATGTTCTGTACATGTACTGAATTTTGTCAGAACGTTTACTGAATTTTTGGACTGTATTTTGGCACAGTTTTGTACTGAATTTTACCACAATTATCAACTTAATTTTGCACATTTTGGCACAGGTTTCAACTGAATTTTGCCACAATCTAGTTGTGAAAGAAAGTCATTGATCCATAGCATTGACCATGTGTCACTCTGACACATGTCAAACCAGTCAACCTCATAATTCTTATAAGTCTTGTTGCTCTCACTACCACAGAAAAACCCCTTGTGGTGAATCTCAACGGTAAAGAAACCATCAAATTCACCTGCATCGTTAAAATAATACATATTCAGTAAGCAGGCTACATCAAATGTAATGAACAAAAAATTCTATTAGCAACTAAATTAGTAGAACAGAAGTACAGGACATTCAGTTAACATATTCAGCTAATTGTCCTTACAAGGACAGCACACATATTTGACATAGCAATTTCAGTGCCAAATTCATAGTACACGCCTCCAGTGTCAAAAAAATTCAGTTAACTACATTTTTTCAGAAATTTAGAGTACAAACAACATAATTTCCATCTCAGAAACATCACACAATTTCAACTACATAATCGAACCAATCAGGATCATATCATAAACTATACAGAAAACAACGAATTTATCATACTTTTACACACATAAAATTGCGTCCTTTGATAACCCCTTCCTAAACCCTAGGTCGATTTGCGAACAGGGAGCTTCACCTTCAAAACCTAATAGCTACAGGGAGTTGAACCCTAGCGCGAACATCTGTTAAGAACCCTAAGGGGGCAGACGCGGACCAAACACGGCACAACGAAAGACGGCAGCACAAACAAGACGGCGGGGAGCAGAGGAAAGAAACCAGATGGCGGAGACCAACGAGGGGACGGCGCTGCTTCGCCCGGACGTCGACGATGCAGTTCACTCATCTCCTTCGATGAGAGCCGCCGTCACGCACCGGCTCCTCCGCCTCCGCCTCTATATGATCGGGAGACAAAGCGATGGGGAGTCAAACTGAAAGGCCAGCGATATTGGGGTGCCGCTCGCAAATATGCATGGGCTGCGTGTTCCCGCCGTTCCAAGGACTTTTTTGCGCACATAATAACAAGTTAAGGGGGTCCATGCAAGAAAACCATGTGTGGGTTGCTCCAGGACGTTTTCGGTCAATGACAGTGGCCCCGTGCATGCGTGGCATGCCACGCCAGCGACGGATACGAACGGAATGACCGTATCTGCACCAAAACGCAGGTTGTATAATCAGGAAAACGTATTTTGAAAGTTGTAACACTAAACTGTACATCCAACGCAAGTTGTATGACTACCAGTAATATTACCTCAACTTAAAACTTATAAGTTACTCCTTTTTGCGTAGGTCCTATCACCTTTTCATAAAAAATTAAGGTGAGAAAGTGTACTCAAATGACTTATAAGTCAGGTGGCAACTAAATAGACGTGATTTATAAGTCACTGGTTTTAAGTCACCTGACTTACTTATTGAAACTAAATAAGCCCTCAGCCTTATTTAGCCTCGGTGGTCATCAAAAGCTCGCGCATCAACCTCTCTAACTCCTCCGTCATGGTGAACATCATCTCCAAGTCTGCCACGTGCTGGCCACGCATGCAGTCAACCTCCCTCTGCCACTCCTCCCGCTTCTGCGCCTCGTCGTTGATGCCCTTCTCGTCCGGCCGGAACTTCTTGATATCAGTGGCCTCCACGGCCCACTACTTGGCCTTCTCGATCTCAGTGCAGTGTCTTGAAGCATCTCGTGTATCTCATCGGCCATCCTCTTGGCCTCGTTGAGCTCGCCCACGAGAAGGTCCTTCTCACCGACGAGGAAGTAGAGCTAACCCTTGGCCTTCTTGAGGTCATTGTGCGTGGACACACAAGCCACGACTGCAGCTCGATATCCCTCTGTAGTTGCTTCTGCCGCAGTCATTGCCTAGAAAATCCGCATGCCTTTTTGACAAACGCACATCACTTTCATCCTACCCACAACAGAAAAAAAAAATCTAAGCGAAAATCACATCGGGAGGAGGCGAGCCCATCTTGTCACGGACGTGGCTCCTTTGACGTACGATCCACACACTGACGTGTGGACCCGGATCCACCTGTCAGCAGCCCAACGGCAGGGGACCGTACGTCAGGGGATCCAGCTCCTCTTGCCACCCGCCGCTCGATGAAGGGACTTTTGTGGGCGGATCTCGGGGACCGGTCGCAGCCGACGACGGCGGCTTGCGTTCGGACCTGAGACTACCCACAATGGGAGTAACATAAATAGTAAGATCACACATATCTAGATAAAGTAGATGATGTGGCATGCAATAAATGAAGAAAGAGAGAAAAGTAGTAACATAGCTATTTACTACTACCTCTCTTGGTTTAGACTGCTCACAGTGGGGAGTAACATACTCCCTCCGTCCATGAATAAGTGTACTTCTAGCTTTTGTCTTAAGTCAAAGTTTTAAAACTTTGACTAACTTTATAGGGAAAGTAGTAGCATTTATGACATTAAATTAGTATCACTAGATTCGTTTTGAGTTGTGATTTCATAATATATCAATTTTATGTCATATATATTACTACTCTTTTGTATATATTTGGTCAAAATTTAAAAACTTTGACTTAAAACAAAGGCTAGAAGTATACTTATTCGCGGACGGAGGGAGTAGAGTAGTAAGTTGCCGATGTTGTTAGTTTATGTTACTACCTTCATAATGGATAGTAACAGATTAGTGGTATCATGAAAGAGTTCATTTATTAGGCTATAGACTCATTATGCCTTGAAATGTGTGATGATACAGTAACTACCTAAGTTACCACAAACCCCTCTCTCTTCATTAATTAGCCGCGACATAAGCAATTTTGTATTGAAATGTGTGACATTACTAGTGAAGTTACTCTCACTGTGACTAGTCTTACAGGGCGTGCGCGTACCTAGACGTCAATTTGACCAACCTAATACAAGTCATATATTTCAAAAGGTATAATTTTTGTGTTATATAATTTATATTAGGGTGATAAAATTGGTAACCTAGATATGTGCACAGGATTTGTAAACTGAAACGAAAGTAGTAACATCACACATATCAATGCAAGATGTGTCTATAGCCTAATAAATAAAGTGTTGCATGTTATCACACATATATTACTCCCTACTATAGAGATAATAACATAGACTAGTAACATGTCCATATTATCTATGTTACTACCCATTCTGACTAGTCAAGGGGTCACTCGTGGTGCACGAGGGCTGTGTGGACCGCGTGCCGCTACCACCGGTACCTGCGGTTGTGCTTCCCCGGGCAAATTTTTTTTCTCATTTGTTAAATCGAGAAAAACAGTGCACTAGGTGGGATTAACTAGTAACCTGCTTGCTACCCTCAAAACAAAAATAGCGACCTGCTAGTTTCGAGTACGCCGCGATAACCACCCAGCCATCTGCTTCGGACGTGACTGATTACCTTTTTTTTTTTTTGAAGGGTGACTGATTACCTTCTTTTGAGTTGATTTCCTTGCCCCCAAAGAGGTTCAGTTCAGAGGGCCTGTATATGCATGTGTTCAGTTGGCTGAGGAAGCCATGTTGGTCTTCGAGCATAAATAACTGTACGTATTAGTGGATTGGCCATGCACTCCACAGGCTCATCTGACATTTCTGCCATTATTTAGCACCTAAATTTCCAACACACACACCAAGGGGATCATACTTACCGCAGATAATCAATCATGTATGTATGTACTTTCATTAACATGTCTTCCAATAAAAACGGGATTAAGCAACTATGTTCTTCCCATGGTAGAAAGCTTCCTCTGCCTTCCAATAAAATCACTATATTCAGTGATAGCCTCCTACTCCGCCTTCCAATAAAAAAGGGATTAAGCGGTAGCTTCCTGTGCCTTTCAAAAAAACAAAAAAAAGAAGTGATTCAGCGATGGCATTCAGGCACACCTTATATTCTGTAGAGGAGGAATACCATGACTTGGATCAAAAAATGGGATCATTTGACTTTTTTTTTGTAAAGGAGGAATACCTTGACTTGGGTCAACCACAACATTGGTTGGACATACAGTGGCACACTATGTGAAGATAATGACTACCGAAATAAGAAGGAAACTAGCACATATACCCATGCGTTGCGACGGGTGAAACATAATGTTTGGAAAACAGAAAAGTAATTTATTACCACTCAAATGTTACAATAGGTGTTCAGCTGGCGATAGAATTGGGTCTTGAAAAACTTTGTCTCAAGACAAACAATCAAGGTGGGGCACCTGCTTTCGAATCAAGAAATCAAGACCGTTCGAGGTTTAGCCCTCTTATAGAAGAGATCAAGGAGTTGCTTGCTGGTGTGAATGAGCACCGGGTGATCTGGTCGAGGCTACCGGCGAACAAAGCGACTGATATTCTTGTGAGCGAAGACTGTGTTAATAAGTTATGAAAAACTTGGTTTAATGTATCCCCATTTTTTATCCATGACGTATTTTGAACGAAATGGTCGTGAACTAAAGAATAAATAAAGCAGCAATTACCCTAAAAATAGTAAAAGAAAATTAAAGTACGAACAAGAATTCATGCATCAAATGTTACGAATTAAGAAGGTTTGAATTACTTGAATTGAGGGTCTTCGTCAAAAGGAAGGATTCAAGTCAATACTTAACAACACTTTATATGAGCATCGGGATCAAAAGGCTAATCTGGGTTAATATTTGGTGCATACCTCATCTTGAGTACATCCACACTATATCATCGGTTCACTTTTGTGGTAACACAAAAATATATTAATAGTCTTATTAAATTACATTGGAACTGTGTTACAGTCACTCAGTAAATCCGTTTATTTGCGTCTGTTGTAACAAACAAATCAACAAATTTACCGTCAGAAAAACATCATAAGCAAGCACTATGCAACACGATCTTCCTCTCTCTTTTTCATCTGCAAAGTACTCAATATAGTGCGTCTCTGGTTCAGCTCCAATAGTAGTAGCACTAACACCGAAGATCGTCATAAAATTAAAAAAAATCACCACAACTCTATCTTCTCACTCTGATCTCTCTCTCTCTCTCTCTCTCTCAACCCCATTGATCCATCTTATAAGCAGCATCAAACAACCTGCTACATCTCATCTCATCGAACAACTGCATAGTACAAAAGAATATCATCTCATCTCTCTCTGTGTCTCCATCTGACTACACCGGAGCTGCACGAACATCTATTTGTCACAAAAATATGTATCTCTCTCATCTCTCTCCCCGTCCCAAGCCCGTCTCCAGCATCGCGCCATGCCGCGCCGCTCCTACCATGCTCCAGCGCCATGCTGCAATAGGAAAGCAATTATATTTTACAGTAAAAATCTTTGATTTCTTTCCACCACACACGTGCCTATCCTATCCTCTGATTCCTATGCTCCTGTAACCACCGATTCTCTCTCTCTCTCTCTCTCTCTCTTCTCATTAGTTTTGCTTAAGTATCCAAGAAAATTAGAGCACAAGAGCAGCAGTAGCAGCTCCGTGTGATGGCTGATGCGGTGGCGCTGAACTCCACGCGCCACGGTGCAGCTGGAGCTAGGACCGACGGGTCAAGCTCAGCGAGTCATGGTGCAAATTGCAGCCCACGGGAGAACCAGCGCACGCACGGCTGGGCGCGGGCAGGCACAAGCAGAGCATGCATGGCCACCGGCGCACAGCACACACGGCCACCGGCTTCCCCGCAACGAACAACCTTGTCCAAGAGGTCCACAACCTTGGGATCTCCTTCCCCGCGCAAGGACTCGGCCGAATTCACCCTGAAGCCCTCGCCATCATCCTCCAACTCCAAGTCCGAGTATCGTCGTTCGTCGTCGATTACCTTGCCGTTGCTGCTTCCCCGGCCTCACCGACCTCGCCGTCGGGTTCATCGTGAGTCCCCGTAGCTTTAACCTTTGTTTCCCCCTCTGATTAGGATCTGTAGCTGACGCCATGGTTACTGCCACCTCGCCATGGCTGGTCCTCTCCGTCCGGACCGAGCTTTGACGCCGCATGTCTGGTCCCTAAAAACAGGAGCACGAAGTTGCTCGGTCCGGTCCGGTCTAGACCGGCCGTGAGTAGCCGGGGCGGTAGCGCAGTCAAGAGAGGTGTCGAGACGGTCGGGAAGAAGGAGGCCATCACGCACGACGCGCTCAGCTCAGACCTCTGCTAGGAAGGAGGGGCACCGACGTTTGATAAAATTTACACCGGGATCGATCTCAGCGTATGCATCCTCGTCCGCTTCTTCTCTACTCCCCTCTTCCGGGAACCGATATTTATTGGAGGGTAGCAAAGGCGGCGAGGAAGGTGAAGTTTGACTCCAACTCATGTTCCACGGTATCGTCACATACCAAAGAGGCTGGGTGATGCCACGGGCGATGGCCAGCCGTGTGCGTGCGGCGCCCAGTGTCCAGACGGACAAAATTTAGTACCACCTCACGTATATGTTTTAAATTCGAATTGAAAGCGTAAATTCATGGGAAGAAGCGTATTGTGACGGTGAACCCACGAAGTCCATCCGTACTTTATTATTAGGGAAAGATTACTCATATACACTCTTAACAATGGGAAACGTTTTATCTGAAGTATGTTGCAATAGTAATCATTGTTTATCTTCAGACCACTGTTTATATTACAAAGTAATGACAAATTGACAATAAAACCATAACTTGCACCAACGAAAAAATGAGGAGAGGCATCTGCCTATGATCCATCACATGAGCTCGTAGCTTTGTGGTGAGAGTGACTGCTCCGAGCAGAACGCAACGAGAGAATGTATTATTATCTGTTCCTGCATGTCTAGTAGCTCGAGGGTGCTGATAGATAGGGAGATACTGCAAATATGTGTACGAGTTGTAGACTACCCAGCTATCCCTTATGTGGCTGATCTCTCCTTCTTGGCTGCTGGATCGGTAATTCTTCCTTCGGTTTTTTGCTAAATGAGAATGGACGGTTTTCTTTGGATGGGGGTTGCTGCACATTCTGTAGAAGTAAAAATGAAATCTCACCCCATAGGAAGTACAACAGCCAGACTCATGTTTGCATATAGGTAGATAGAAAAGCTTGTTGACTATAATTCCAAACTATCTCAAAAGAAAACTTAAATTAACACTGAAGAAATAGAACGTAAGCAAGGGATCTTCATTCAATTGTGCCAGCAATTAATTCAGAGCATATAGGAAGGTAGGGACGTAGAAACTTGTCAACTAAGGCACCGTTCGGTTTCTCTCCACTCCGCTCAGCTCCGCAGAGCTGCGGAGCTCGGTTTGAGCTGCGGAGCTCGATTTGAGCTGCTCCGGAAAAAGCTGCAGCAGCTTGCTCCGCTCCGGGAGCTAGGTCGTTGGAGCGGAGAGAAACCGAACAGGCCTTAAACCTGTAGACTTTCCGAGAGTCTGGGGCGTACCCATGTTGAGCCACCCGGGTGCACAGGACACCGGGTGCAGGAATTTTTCTTTGTAAATTTAATGCAAACTATAGTAAAGGACACCCCATTCTTAGATGAATATTGTGAGTGATTATATGATGGGACACTGGATCATTTTCTCTCTAGGTCCGCCCCTGCCGAGAGTTGCAGGACAAATGCTTATGGGCCTAGCTGAGCGATACAACCCGTCGTTGTTGGTCAGATTCTGAAGGAAGCCGATCTGGGAAGCCATAATTCAGGAGAAGGGGAATTTGAGGAGGAGCATCACCACTGAAGGAAAAGAGAAGGCTGAGGGCCACGAGCCGAAGAGTTGTTGATGGAGCATAGTAGCCAGGGACAGCCTATTGCAGTTACTCTGGCCACATCAATGACATCATCAGCCGAGGTGGAGGTGTGTACGCGGCATCGAAGAGGCAGTGTAGGAGCACGAGGAGGCAGGAAAGCCGTGGGGAGCAACGCCGCCGACTACTCAACCACCAAGCTGACGACCGAATTGTGTTTAGGGCTCATGCACCAAGATGATGCAGGCGAGGACGACAACATCTCCATGAACGCAAGGAGGTGCGGCTAGGGGGAGGAGGTGCGCTGGGCAGGGAGTGGGAAGTGGATTTTTAGAGCACCTGCACCGAGGCCGCGTTATCCTAGCAGTCGAAGCGTTGCGTTGTACCTCGAGATGCCCGACGCGCTCCACGGTAGGCAATGTGGTTTTTTGTCTTCCACCCCCCCCCCCCCCCCCCCCTACATATGTATCGACGCAGACCCATCAATACGACTAAGGGCATGTATAATGGTTGACAAGATAGTTTTATCTTAAGTTTTGCATGTAATTTAGATATGGCTAAAAAATGTCTAAAATGGGTCATCTCTTAGCCTTATCTTCAAGCTAAAATATGATGAGACATATTGTGCTAAGAGATCTTCTCTTGTCTTCTCTTACATAAGAAAAGACAAGCCTTTCTTATGATATCTCTCTCCTCCACATCATCATTCATCCTACTTGGCATTGCTGAGATAGAATCATTATGCATGCCCTAACTTCTCTGCCTACACAATGCCTTGGTCATTCTTTGACTTGTCGCTCTAATGGATTGGGTGCAAGGAGGCGATTCAATGGCGCCGGCAGACGGTGTTAGGTACGTATTGATCGGTTTTTTGTTCTCCCAATGCGATTCTGAATCCCCTTTCCATATGGATTCTGTGCCGGATCACAGATCCAACTCCGCCACCGGCGATCCATGGAGGAGGATCTAAGTTAACGCGGCAGTCAAGCATCCCAGATAAGCACATGTCCCGGACGAGACGCCATACTCCAAGTAAGATTTTTCTATTTTGGGTGTTTCGGATCCAAATCAGTTGGATGTCAAATCCAATATTAAGCTCGTGGATGTCCTCCTAAATATGTTCTCAATTGTTCAGTGCGCACAGGTGATTAAAAACGCATCCGGCCCCAATGAGGGGCACGAATACACGTGCATACGGCCCTGATTGTAATCCTGATGTACCTGCCGATCAATGATTCTGAAAACATTATAGCTCTGCCTGGATGGAAGAAAAGGTAATCATTCATCGACGCAAAACACAATTTCTAAAGTACTTGATTACTTGTATGAATCGGCATGAAAAATTACAAGCGTTCAGTAAGTTTGTCAATCACCGTGTTATCTACGCTATTCGTTCCACAGTAAGGGAGATTATTTTAATACTTATTCAACACTATACAGTTAGTAGAGATGGCTTGCTGGAATGATCTGATTACTTATCCAGGATGCTACTCTGGCCTGCAGAACAAATAGATCCAGGGCTAATCACCCTTTTAATGTGCGCCCAATGCCAAACTACATCCCGACATCCAAATAGCCTGTTCGCATAGCTGAAATCACATATTTACCTATGCTGAATCCGTACAATGGCCGGCGGCGGGGCGCGCTGTGCCCCGGCGCTGGATTTTCCGGCGGCGAAACTCGTGCTGTAGCTTTGGCCCAGACATGCGGCTGATTCTGTGCCTCCTCTTGTACCAGCAACTCCCGCCTCCTGCTCAGATTTTGGTTCTCTCCATGCTCGGCCTCAAAAGAATCCCCCTCCTGCGCCGCCCAGCATGCTCCCAGAGATAAAGTAGGCAGACCATAGCCTAAGGTAGAATTGATTGAGCATACTAATAACACGAGCGATATAACTATTAACTGAAAATCTTACCGAAAGAGCTGGCACATATCCCGATGTATATGGACGTACAGGATAAGCGAGCCAGGGTGCAGTTGCTCAATTCTATGTTTTTGGTAGGGAGAGTGGCGGCTAGGCAACCCCATCATCTAGCGGGAACAAGAGGAATCCGGACATCAAACCTGGATCTGTCGACCGGAGCAACGCGGGACCAGCAGCAAGAAGCCGCGCCATCCCAACACGCCTTCTCTTGTCTCCATCTCACCTTCTCTCTCCCTCGTCTCTTCTTCCCAGGAGACCGAGCCGACATGGACATGGAGCATCGCCGCCGCCGGCCTTTGCGCCGCTGCGCTGGATCCTGACCTGATCCGCCTCGCCCCGGCGCTTGCCACTTCCCCGCCGTTCCCCATCTCCCGGAGCCCTTCCGTCGTCGCCCTGCATCATGTCCCGACCGGATCGGGAGCCCTGCTGCTCGATCTGAAGCCAAACGTGCACAGAGGGTTGACGAAAAGTAATGTCGAACCGTTTTTCTTCACTCGCCGAAGATTGTGGATTAAATTAGCCAAAACACAGGGACTTTTGTGTAAAATTCGTGACGACGTTGAACGGACGGAAACAATATGTGTTTTATTAGAGCATGCTTGGATCAAGGGACTATTTTTAGTCTTACAAAAAATAGTGTCTTTTAGAGGCTAAAGTTCCAAGCACCTCTGACTAAAGAGAGGTTATGACTAGTCTTGAGGCTAAAAATTTTAAGTCATAGGAAACCAACTAAAATATATATTAGCCCCCCCTCTCCCTATTTAATTCCTCTCCTTTAACACATGCGAGTTCTGGATTGGAGGGTTTGGAGGATAATAAATGCTCAATAACTTGATTTTAGCCTCTTTAGTAATTGGATCCAAGCATGGGTGAGGCTAGCAAGTTTTAGTCCCACTACTTTTAGTCATGGGACTAAAACGTATCCAGGCACCCTCTTAGTAGGTAAAGATAAAGATAAGACTAGCAAGCAACGCTCCTTACTAATATTTTTCCTACTAAAGTGGTCCCCACCCATGACTAAGATAGCAAAACTCAAATGCCACCTGTTGCAATTTTCTCGCCCCTTGGAACTGCAACTCTGTTGTACCTTGGCTTGTAAATACCAGACCACAACGACAACCCATAAGCAAGAACTTGATTTTTGAGGAAGCAAATCAGCCTGCGACGACGTCTATTTTTGTGAAACAAAATAAATCAAGGCATTGACCTATTTCGTCGAGTATGAAATGGAGATCGAGCTTCTGGGCCCAATCCGATCTATTGTACGGTGTTCGTACCTTGATATATGCTCATGCATGTTTAAAAATGGCCTAGTGAGTGAAAGAGCATACAAATCCCTCTCCAACAGAAAGATTCTCAAGGGCCAATTTCAGATCAAAAAACACATGATTTGCTTCTCTCAAATGAGTAGAAGCTGCCTGATTAAGAACAATGCATGATAGAAGTTAGAACTGGAGACAATACTACCAATATTTAGTTTTTTATTCAGGTAAAGAAATAAGCACATTTGGTCTCGATGTTAATGGGACATGACGACCTTGATCTCGAACTGTTGTCTGATGACCAGCGAAAGCCCACTGACGCTGGACACTGCATTCGTCCGGGGACTTGGTGCGGGCTTCCTTGAGCTCATCGCTATTCACATGGACGGCTCGATCGGGAAGAGGAGCGGCTGATCAGGGAAGGCAGCAATGGAAGAGGAGCAGGACAAACGGATCGGGAGGGCGAGTTGTGGCACCTAAAAAAAATCTCTAACCTAGGCTCATGATACCGCGTTGATGTTAGAAGAATGTGATCTGCTATTTACAAGCCAAAGTACAACAGAGTTGTAGATCCAGGGAGAGTGTTTGGCCTCATGTATACTCCCTCCGCCCGGGTTTATAAGGCCTCTCAGGCTACTACCAATGCAAAGGTGCTTAGATGAGGTGCTAAGTGCATTAAATACCTTAGCAACCCAACTCCCCAATGCATAGGTGCTTAACTTGTTGTTGCTAAACACACTTTATTTAATGAGTTAGCACCTAAAGTCTTTCATGCATTGGTCAAATTGTTTCATTTAAGTGGTTTGCCTAGGTTCTTGCGCTTGGCATTGGTTCTTCCAGAGGGTCACCAAAGTGCTCTCTCCTCCTTAAATGTAGTGCCATGTCATTTTTTTGCTTATGTGGCATGCTTAGCACCTGTCCATGGTGGAGCACTGGGAAGGGCCTCAGCATCACAAGCATGTCCCTTTTTATAAGGCCTCACTTTGGAAAGGTGCAGGCATGCAACCATTTTACTAGTTGCATTGAAAGCCATTGTTGTTGGTGCCATGGATGGAAAATTAATACTACACTTCATGCGTGCTTTTTCATTGGTTGCATGCATGTGAGAGAGTGCATTGGGAATGAGATGGAAGAATTAATGTGAGAAAATTACTATGTGTCTTGCTCTAAGAAAAGTTGTCTTTAGGTCTAATAAACCCGGATGAAGGGAGTAAGCAAGAACTTGATTTTTGAGGAAGCAAATCAACCTGCCACGACGTTGATTTTTGTGAAACAAAACAAATCAAGGTATTGACCGGTTTGTGAATCAACCCGTGGTTGGATGATTAAGAGGACAGTGGTATTCCTAGCCCGTCAGATTTCAAATCCTGGTGTCCGCATTATTTTCTGGATTTATTTCAGAACTTTCGGCAATGTGCGTTCACTAGGACTCTTGGGAGGAGACGTTTTCATTGACTACGAAGGTGTGTACGTGCGTGTGTTCATAGGATGAGTGTATGTGCATATATTGTATGAACGTCTGCATGTGTACTGTATTAAGAAAAGGGTATTGAGCTGTTTGAGTAAATCTATTGTATGAGTGGAAAAACGTAAAATTCCCTCTCCATAAAAGATGGTCAAAGGAGCAATTTCAGATTAAATCATCAAACAAAGCACGATTTACTTCTAGTCAGAAGCTGCTGACGGTACTGAATGACCAATTAAGAACAATGCATGAGAACTGGTAGGCGATACTACCAATTTACATTTTTTTTATTCAGATGAAGAACTGTGCATAAATGTCTCGATATTAATGGGACGTGACGACCTTGATCTCGAACTGCTGTCCGATGACCAGCGACAGCCCACTGACGGTGAACACTCCATTCGTCCGGGACTTGGTGCCGGCTGCCTTGAGCTCAGCGCCGTTCACATCGACGGTGAAACCCTTTGGTGATGACGGGAGCCCCATGAAGGCCACCTTGCTGATGACCAGAGTCCGGCTCGGTGCATACGAGTTCTGCACCACATGCGAACTCACTGTGGTCGTGATGATGCCCTTTCTATCCTCCGTGTTGCAGCTAAACCTCACCAGCGTCCAGTTGCCTCCCACCCCTCCCATCTCCGGCGACTCGCCGTCATCCAAGAACAGCTCCCCGCTGGCAGTGCCATTCTCCGCGAGCGCCACAAGGAGGTGGAACTCGCTTTGGCGTGCGGCGGACGTGGTAAGGCCCGGCTGCTGCAGTGGTAGTATGTTGCCGCCGGCCAGGTGCACGTTTGCCGAGTCCGCTGGCGCTGGGAGCGTCACTCGCTTGCCGGTCTGCAAGGAGATGGCGGGGGAGCGGCCGTGAAGACTAAACCACCGGCCGGCCGGGAAATAGGCATCGACGGTGGTAGCGCCTGGCTCTAACACCGGAGAGACAAGCAGGCCACGGCCTAGCAGGAACTGCCTGTCCACGGCGTAGGTGTCGGCATCCTGAGGATAGGAGAAGAAGAGCGGGCGCGCTATGGGTGACCCCGTCGTGTGCGCCTCATACATGAGCGTGTAGATGTAGGGGAGCAGCCGGTACCGCATCCCCAACGCCTTCCTCGCCGACTGTGCCGTCGACTCCCACACGTAGAGCTCTCGCCGGGCAGTTGTCTTCTCTGCATGCGCCCTGGCAAACGGGTAGAATGCACCAAGTTGTATCCAGCGGCTGCAGAGCTCCTCGGTTGTGTTGCCGGTGAAGCCGCAGATGTCGGCGCCCATCATGGGGATGCCGAAGAGTCCAAAGTTGAGGATGGTGTTGATGGACTGCGCAAGCTGTTCCCACCGTCCGTCATTGTCGCCGGTCCAGTGAGCGGTGTAGCGCCCCGAGCTGACGAACGTGGCGCGACTGAGCACGAAGGGGCGGCGCGCCGTGTCCTTGAGAAGAGCATCATGCGTGGCCCGCGACTCGAGGAGGCCGTATAGGTTGTGCGCATCGTACTCCGACACACCATTGAAGTGCACCGCGGAGACCGGCACGGTCTTGTTATTAAGGTTACGGTGAATGCCGGTGTTGTTGATGCGGTAGGGCGAGTCATCGTACTCGTTGAGCGGCTCCCAGTCCTTGAAGTTGGAGGGCTCGTTCATGTCGCACCACAGCCCGTCGGCAGGGATGGTTCGACGGAACTCCGAGATCTTCTGCGCCCAGTACTCAGCAGCGTGTGGGCTCATGAAGTCCGGGTAATAGACCTCGCCTGGCCACACCCGGCCGACATAGTTGGTGCCATTTCGCTGGAGGAACAGACCCACCGACTCATTTTGCGGAGGCGCTGCTTCTTTCCTGATCGCCGGATCTATGATGACCACGTACTTCTGGCTGTTATTGTGCAGCCGGTCCACAAACGGCCGGAGCAGATTGGCCGGGAAGTTGACCGGATCCAGCGTGAAATCCTGGCCGCCGTCCATGTAGTCGATGTCCGACCAAATCGACTCTAATGGAATCTTGGCCTTGGTGTAGCCCGCGACCACGCCCTCCAGGTCAGCCACATTCTTGTAGCCATACCTGGACTGGTGGAACCCTGCATTGCAAGAAATAGCGTATCAGGCGAGTGCAACAGATTGATATAAGCATGCACGGAAGTAGCAAGATGGCTGAGTACACTTACCGAATGACCAGTACGGCATGGGGGCAGGGCGACCGATGAGCTGGGTGTACTGGTCGACGACGGTGAGCGGGGAGGGGCCGGCAAAGAAGTAGAAGTCGAACACGCCGCCGATCACCTTGTAGGTGATGTAGGAACCGCCGTACTTTATGTCCATCCCGTTGGTGTTGAGGAGCAAAACGCCGTGCGCAGCACCGCCGGGGCGCACATCCATGTAGAATGGGTGTGAGCTGTAGAGGTTGATGTCCAGTATGTCGGCCCTCCCCACGTCCTCGTTCCAGATCGTGAACGTGTCGTTCTGTTGGAGCCGGAATTTCCGTTTTGTCTGCTCGCCCAGTCCGTACAAAGATGCCCCAATGGCTGGCAGCGCGGACGTCACCTCCAAGTACCTGCATTATAGTTACACATGCCCATCACCACTTTGGCTGCTTTACTTATCAACTAGTTACACCATGTGTCTTGTATCATGTATTAGTATTACGTACCGGTTCTCGAAGATGAGGGTGGCGGAAGTGTCGAATAGGACGTCGCCGGTGGAGCGGCGGGAGACGGTGAAGCGGAACGGGGCGGTGTGGATGGTGAAGGTCAGGTCTGAAGACGCGCTGGACATAGTGCTGTTGCCGGGCAAGGAAGCATTCCTCAAGCCCGAGGAATGTAGCAAGACGTCCTCCGGCGCCGGTGCTGGGCGCGGGATAACGTCCTGGGGGACCTCCCATCGCGAACGGTCGGCATCGGTGATACGCACGTGGAGCCGGTTGTCCGTCTCTAGGCTACCGTCAGTCATGTCAGAATTAAAACAGTGAGGGATTTGTGCCTTTCTGGAAAGGAAAAACCCAACTCAAGATCAAATACGCTTACGTTGCAGTCAGATTGAGCCGCTTGACATCAGGCCCGAACTCCTCCGTCCCACCTACAAGTTTCAGCTTGGCTGACAGCACATTCCCTGACCCGGCGACCGACTGGACTTCATAGTTGGCGCCACAACAATGGAGGAGGCAGATGAGGATAGTGAGGAGTGCGAAAAGATCAGCAAATGACGAGATGATCGTCATCAGATGATATGATGGGTGCAACACAAGTGAGTGCCATTAGCTATTGGATGCGTAGCTTTATATAGACTAGTCATCATCTTCAATGTTTAGAAAGTTTCAAATGTTTGCCTAAGATTGTAAAAGGAGGTTAAGACTTATCGCGGTCCGCAATCTAGCCTCCGTGCACGTGGTCACCGTCCGCAATCACGCCGTGATCTTTCTGCCTTAATTAGGCACTTCCTATAAAATCCCATGTTAATTACAGAAAATCTGAAAAGAGAGGCCATTGATTTGGTGGGTCCGAATTATAACGGTTCAGATGTAATATTGAAATTCTCATGTTAATGAGAGAATATTAGAAAATAAAGGTCATTGATTCGGTGGGTCTGATTTTAATGATTTAGATCTAACTTACAATTATAATGGTTGAGATCTAATCGGAGAAATTTTTGATGCAATCTTATAATCAGATAAATGAAGTAGACCCTGATTTTTAAGGTCAGAAATATTAAGATTCAGATCTCTGTAATTATGGGTCAGATCTAATTGGAGAAACTTTTGATTCAATCTTATAATCAGATAAAAGAAGTAGACCCTGATTTTTAAGGTCAAAAATATTACGATTCAGATATCTCTAATTATGGTTCAGATCTAATCGGAGAAAGTTTTGATTCAATCTTATCTGTATCTATACCTACTATTAAAAGAAATAGGCATTCTTGATTTCGTCCCTGATTTTGAACCTTGATTTTAGTACGTTTTAATCCGTTATATCATGTTGCCTTCGTATGTCGCTGGTGTTGTTTGCGAAATCACTAATTAAGAAGTACTCTTTGCAAAGATCACTCCAATTTCGCCACTTGTCGCAACCTGAGAGTTTTCCTTTTTTCGTAGATCCGTTTATTCAAAACGTTTTATCTCTCAAACCGTGCGTCCAAATCTCAAACTGCTTTCACTGTTTGATTCCTCCCGTCAAGATCTTCAAAACTAGATCTCATGTTGATAGGTTTTGATAAACTTTTTTTACGAAAAAAAACCGGACGAAAAAACCGAACCGGGAGCACCGGTTTTTTCCCTTTCCGAAAGAGGCACGCCCGTGTCTCTCACGAAATCACAACCGTGCCTCTCGCGGAAGCAAAACCATGACTCTGGTGAAAAAAAAGAGAAAACATGTTTTTTTTTCGTTTCCGAGGAGGCACGGCCGTGACTCTCGTGAAAGCACAACCGTGACTCTTGCGGAAGCAAAACCGTGACTCTCGCGAAAGGAAAAAAACAAAAAAAGATTTCCCCCCTTTCCGAGAGGCACTGCCGTGACTCTCGCGAAAGCACAACCATACTTCTCGCGGAAGCATAACCATGACTCTCGCGAAAGAAAAAAAAATAGAAAACATGTTTCTTTTTCTGTTTTCGTGAGGCACGGCCGTGACTCCCACGAAAGCACACCCGTGCCTCTCGCGGAAGCAAAACCGTGACTCTCGAGAAAGAATAAAAACGGAAAACGCGTTTTTTTTCGTTTTCGAGAGGCACGGCCGTGACTCTTGCGGAAGCAGAACCGTGACTCGCGTGAAAGAAAAAAAAATGGAAAACACGTTTTTTTCGTTTCCGAGAGGCACGGCCGTGACTCTCATGAAAGCACACCCGTGCCTCTCGCGGAAGCAAAACCGTAACTCTCGAGAAACAATAAAAAACAGAAAACGCATTTTTTTCGTTTTCGAGGGGCACAGCTGTGACTCTCGTGAAAGCAAAACCGTTCCTCTCGCGGAAGCAAAACAATGACTCTCATGAAAGGGAAAAAAAGAAAACACGTTTTTTCGCCTAAAATAATTTTTTTTTCAATTTTTTTGATTGAAAAGCTAAGGAAGACGCGTGCGAAAAGAAACAAAATCCGAAAGAAGCGTCCAGAGCGCGACACGTGACGAATGGCTGAAACCGCACCAAATGACGCTGATCGTTTCGAGGCTCCCGAAGGAGCGCTCGTTAACTAACTGCTCTCTGTTGTTTGTTTCTTCGTCCGTCTCATACTGGGCCATCGTGGGCCTGGTGTCCATGTTGTGCAACTGGTTTTTGCTTCGTGTACGTAGCCATCCAATTTTGTGCGTGTCCATGTAGAATTCTACTCCTACTGAAAACCGAAGTGGTATACATATCTGAAACCGATTCCGTTAGAACGAGAAGCTATAAAGGAACGGTTTTGCTAAAACCCATTCAGCTGAGAAAACTTTTGGTCGCATTCATTTTTTCCATCGTCAGATTCAATCACGTTGCGATTCGTGGTTTCTCCAGGTGGAGAGCTTCCTAGCCACAAGGCGCAGCCCATCTGTTGGTTGGCTCGCAGCCCGTTTGTTTTTTCTGTCGCTCTTTTTTTCTTGTGTCACGCTGAGGGAGAGGACTACATGATGGGTTTTTTCCGTCGGCCTTGTGTGGGCTTGTGACATTGGGCCAGTTATTTTTTCTTTTTGTCCTAGGCTAGTTACAGGGGTGCACGGGAGATAATAAGACGGGGTTTTTTCTGCATTTCGTTTTTCTTTGCTGTTGTATTTTTTGTCCATTATTCCTATTTAACTTTCTATTTTACCTTTTTTTTTCTATTTTTCACTTTTCTATTATTTTTTGGTTTGGAGAAAACATGTAAAGATTTTTAAAACTAATTTCTACTCGGATGAGATTTGGTTAATTTTTTAAATGTATTAGAAGATAATTTTTTATACTTTTTTTGTGTTCCTTTTTTTTCTCTTGTGTTTTCTTTTTATGATAATCATTATTTATATTTTTGACTGACGGAGAGGGCGATAGCTAGATCCATTCTAGAATCGAAAAGGGAGCGTGAAGGAAAGTAGTGGTTCCCTCGATTTGCTTTGTCTCCCCCGACTGCATTACAAGAGGAAGAGTACTTGTTCTAGATTGTTTTTCTCTTCTTTCATTTGAAAACTTTGGTCTTTGGTTCCTGTTCTAATTTTTACATGTTCATATTTTTTACTCGTGCTTCCCTTTCTCATTTTGTTTTTTCTTCTTCATCTATCAAAAAGTTCTTTGTTGCCTACTATTTGTAAGCAACTGCGAGGGCCAGCATGCCACTTGCAAGTAGACCATCGACTCGCAAGTGGTCTTTTGTGTTGTTGTATGTTGTTGTTTTTGTTGTTGGTTGTTGTTGTTATTGTTGTTGTGTTGGTTGTTGGGGGTGTTTACTCGATGCCACTTGCAGCTTGACCGTCTACTAGCAAATGGTCTACTTACAAATAGGTCCTCGACTCGCAACGGGTCTGTTGTTTCTTGTAGTTTTGTAATTGCCCTAGTTGCAAGTCCACCATCGACTCGTAACTGTGGGTGCACGCATGCCACTTGCTGGTAGATCATCGACTCACAACTAGGGTAGTTTACTCGATGCCACTTGCAACTCGACCATCAACTTGCAACTAGGCTTTTTTGTTGTTGTTTGCAATTGCCCTAGTTGCAAGTCCACTATCGACTCGCAACTGTGGGGGCCCGCATGCCACTTGCAAATGGACCCTTCACTCGCAACTGGTCCGTTTTTGTTTTGTAGTTTTGTAATTGCGATAGTTGCAAGTCCACCATCGACTCGCAACTGTGGGTGCCCGCATGCCACTTGCAAGTAGAACATTGACTCACAACTAGGGTTGTTTACTCGATGTCACTTGCAAATCAACCATCAACTTGCAACTCGGCCTTTTGTTGTCCTTTTGCAATTGCCCTAGTTGCAAGTCAACCATCGACTCGCAACTGTGGGGCCCGCATGCCACTTGCAAATTGATGCTCGACTCGCAAATGGTTTGTTTTTTCTACATAGTTTTTGCAATTGCCCTAGTTGCAAGTCAACCATCGACTCGCAACTGTAGGGGGCCTGCATCCCACTTGCAAATAGACCCTCGACTCGCAACTGGTCTATTATTTTTTGTAGTTTTGTAATTGCCCTAGTTGTGTGACGCCCCCGATTTAATCGTACACTAATCATACACACAAACGTGTACGATCAAGATCAGGGACTCACGGGAAGATATCACAACACAACTCTACAAATAAAATAAGTCATACAAGCATCATATTACAAGCCAGGGGCCTCGAGGGCTCGAATACAAGAGCTCGATCATAGACGAGTCAGCGGAAGCAACAATATCTGAGTACAGACATAAGTTAAACAAGTTTGCCTTAAGAAGGCTAGCACAAACTGGGATACAGATCGAAAGAGGCGTAGGCCTCCTGCCCGGGATCCTCCTAAACTACTCCTGGTCGTCGTCAGCGGGCTGCACGTAGTAGTAGGCACCTCCGGTGTAGTAGGAGTCGTCGTCGACGGTGGCGTCTGGATCCTGGGCTCCAACATCTGGTTGCGACAACCAAGTAGAAGGGATAGGGGGAAAAGAGGGAGAAAGCAACCGTGAGTACTCATCCAAAGTACTCGCAAGCAAGGAGCTACACTACTTATGCCTGGGTAAATGTGTAAAGGGCCATATCGGTGGACTGAACTGCAGAAAGCTAGAATAAGAGGGGGGTAGCTAATCCTATCGAAGACTACGCTTCTGGCAGCCTCCGTCTTGCAGCATGTAGAAGAGAGTAGACTGAAGTCCTCCAAGTAGCATCGTATAGCGTAAACCTAACCGATGATCCTCCCCTCGTCGCCCTGTGAGAGAGCGATCACCGGTTGTATCTGGCACTTGGAAGGGTGTATTTTATTAAGTATCCGGTTCTAGTTGTCATAAGGTCAAGGTACAACTCCGGGTCGTCCTTTTACCGAGGGACACGGCTATTCAAATAGATTAACTTCCCTGCAGGGGTGCACCACATACCCCAACACGCTCGATCCCATTTGGCCGGACACACTTTTCTGGGTCATGCCCGGCCTCGGAAGATCAACACGTCGCAGCCCTACCTAGGCACAACAGAGAGGTCAACACGCTGGTCTAAATCCTATGGCGCAGGGGTCTGGGCCCATCGCCCTTTGCACACCTGCACGTTGCGTACGCGGCCGGAAGCAGACCTAGCCTAGTGGCCTTCCAGTCCAATCCGGCGCGCGCCACTCAGTCGCTGACGTCACGAAGGCTTCGGCTGATACCACGACGCCGGGATACCCATAACTACTCCCACGTAGATGGTTAGTGCGTATAGACCAAATGGCCAGACTCAGATCAAATACCCAGATCTCGTTAAGCGTGTTAAGTATCCGCGAACGCCGACCAGGGCCATGCCCACCTCTCTCCTAGGTGGTCGGAACCTGCCCTATCGCTCCGCCACAAAGTAACAGTCGGGGGCCGTCGGGAACCCAGGCCCACCACTACCTGGGTGGAACCACCTGCCCCTTCAGCCCCCATCTGCGAACAGTACCACAGGTAATGTAACCGTGTAAAGTATATAGGATATGCCCGTGATCACCTCCCGAAGTAATCACGGCCCAGTAGTATAGCATGGCAGACGGACAAGAGTGTAGGGCCACTGATGGAACACTAGCATCCTATACTAAGCAGTAGGATAGCAGGTAATGGTAACAACAGTAGTAGCAAGGGCAGGCTACGCATCAGGATAGGAATAACGGAAAGCAGTATCATGCTACACTACTCTAATGCAAGCAGTATAGAAGAGAGTAGGCGATATCTGGTGATCAGGGGGGGGGGGGGGGCTTGCCTGGTTGCTCTGGCAAGAGAGAGGGGTCATCAACATCGTAGTCGTACTAGGTAGCAGCGGCGTCGGTCTCGGCGTCTAGCGAGAGAAGAGGGGGAAGAAACAATAAATATAATGCAAACAAATGCATAACATGACAACAAGCAGAGCTAGACGTGTTCTAACGCGGTATGAGGTGATACCGGTGAAGGGGGGGAACATCCGGGAAAGTATCCCCGGTGTTTCTCGTTTTCGGGCAGAGGAGCCGGAAGGGGAAAGTTGCGAGTTTGATATGTTAGGGGTGCGTGGCCGGCTGCGTATCCGGGTTCGTCACATCGTTCTGAGCAACTTTCATGTACAAAGTTTTTCGATCCGAGCTACGGTTTATTTTATATTAATTTTAAAAGATTTAAATCATTTTTAGGATTTATTTAATTAATTTAATCAACATTATCCAAAATAGTGTCTGCTGACGTCATGATGACGTCAGCATGATATCAGCAGTCAACACGGAGTTGACTGGGTCAACTGACGTGTGGGACCCGCATGTCATTCACTAAGACTAACTAATCAGGTTTAGTTAGTCTAACCAAAATGATTAGGTTTATTAACTACAATTAATTAGGCTAAGTAATTTAATTAATTAATTTAAACATAATTAATTAAGTTAATTATTTAGTTAATTAATTGATTATTTAATTTTTAATTATATTTGTTATTATCTCTTTTTTTAATTGTTCTGGGGCGCTGGGGCCCCCTGGCATTGGCCCAGAGGGGCTTTGCGGGTGCCGGGTGTCGGGCACCAGCCCGAGCGGTTCGGGCGTGCGGGCAAACCCGACGACGGGCGCCGCGGGCGTGGCCGAAGCCTGAGCAGCAACCAGCGCGCGGGGGCGGCACGGCAAGGCCCCCAGGCCGCAGCGGCAACAACCGAGGGCGGGGTGCGCTAACTGCGACGGCGGAGGTGGTGTTCAGGGGCGGAGCAGAGCTTCGGGGCGCACGACCGTCGGCGACGAGGCGAGCAAGGGCATGGCTGTGCGTAGTCCTGGCGAGGCGGGGCGGTGCGGGGTCGACGGTGACCAACAGGGACGCGGCCACGGTGAGCGCGCACGGGAAGGAGGCCGCGGGCGTGCCCGCAGGCGAGGCGCAGGGCGCGGCCACGCACCGGGCGCGGACACGACCAACAGGGGCAGGCCCGTGGCGGAGGCTTCGTGACGAGCAGGGGGAAGGGGCGGTGACCGGCGAGGTGGTGTGCGTGCGCGCGAGGCGACACAGAGGAGGAGGAGGAGGAGGGGAAAAGGCGGCTGCTCACGGCGGGAAGTAGGGACTAGGCAGCGGGCGTGAGGAGGGCGACGGGGACGAGCGACGTGGTGGTGGCGACGGGCGTCGGGGTGACTTCGGGGCTCGGCAACGGAGTGGCGGTGGGCGTCCAGCGAGGCGACGTCGTGGAGGAGGACGAAGGCGCGGCGGAAGGAAAACGCGAGGAGGAGGCCGGAGGTTGGTGCTCGGCGCCGGCGGGCGGCGACTGTCTCCGGGCGCGGGCGCTCCGAGAGGAGGGGAGCGAGTAGCGAGGGGAAGTGGGGGTCTTCGCCCCGATCCAGATTGGATCGGGAGGGGGGAAGAGGGAGTGGCGGCGTGGGGAGGGGGGGTGGGGGTTTTCGGGTGGGGGTTAGGGTTAGTGGGGGGGAGGGGGTCGGCCTAAGTAGGCCAGAGGCGCGTGGGTGGGCCGGCCTGTCTAGTCCGGCTGGGACCAGATGGGCCTAGCGGCCCAGTGGACATGGGGGGGGGGGTTTACAATTTAGTCTGTTTTGTTTTGTTAGTTTCTTTCTTTTATTTATTTTCCTTTTCTGTTTTTATTTCATTTTAAATTATTTAGGCATTTTATAAAGGCATGGATCCCACACCATAAATTCCTAGGCATTTATTTGCACACCCCGAACAATTTTGTTTTAAATTTTGAAAGTTTTTATTCTTTGGTTGATTTTGAATTTGAATTTTGGACCGGTTTTGACCTAACGATAGATTAGCAACAGTAACCAAGGTGACGTGGCATGATTAGCGTGGGATTACTGTAGCATGATTATCCGGGCGTCACAAGTTGCAAGTTCACCATCGACTCGCAACTGGTCTATTTTTTTCTAGTTTTGTAATCGCCCTAGTTGCAAGTCCAACATCGACTCGCAACTGTGGGTGCCCACATACCACTTGCAAGTAGACCATCTAGTCGCAACTAGGGTTGTTTACTCGGTGCCACTTGCAACTCGACCAACAACTTGCAACTCCGCATTTTTGTTGTTGTTTGCAATTACCCTAGTTGCAAATCAACCATCGACTCGCAACTCTGGGGCCCGCATGCCACTTGCAAATAAACCCTCGACTCGCAAATGGTCTATTTTTTTACTTTTCTAATTGCCCTAGTTGCAAGTCCACAATCGAGTCACAATTTGTGGGTCCCCGCATGCCACTTGCAAGTAGACCATCGACACGCGACTGTTCTGTTTTTTTCTTGTTGTTAGGTCTTTTTGTTGTAGTTGCGAATGCTCGAACTGCAACTACAGAACATATAATGTGACCACAACCGGAGGTCGGGGGATAGTTGTCGGCGCCGATGAAATCAGTTCCAATTTTTTTGTTAGGTCTTTTTGTTGTAGTTGCAACCGCTCCAATCCGGAGCAATTTGCAACTTAGCACACCCTAGCGCAACTGCAGGACATATAATGCAACCACAACTAGGGGTTGGGGGAAGGGTTGTCTACGTCGATGGAATACAAGCAATAGTGGGGCCCACAGGTTACTTGCAAGCGGATCATCGACTTGCAACTTTTGGTGGTTACTCAATGTCAGTTGCAACTCAACTATGGACTTGCAACTAGCCAATTTTTGTGTGCTGCTTTGTAATTACCGCAATAGCATGTCCACAATTGTCTCGCAACTGCGAGGGCCCGCATGCCACTTGGAAGTAGACCATCGACTCGCAACTGGTCTTTTGTGTTGTTGTATATGTTGTTGTTTTTGTTGTTGGTTGTTGTTGTTATTGTTGTTGTGTTGGTTGTTGGGGGTGTTTACTCGATGCCACTTGCAGCTTGGCCGTCTACTAGCAACTGGTCTACTTGCAAATAGACCATCGACTCGAAACCGGTCTTTTTTTTGCTTTTGTAATTGTCCTACTTGCAAGTCCACCATCGAATCGCAACCATGGGTGCCCGCATGCCAGTTGCATGTAGACCACCGACTCGCAACTAGGGTTGTTTTACTCGATGCAACTTGCAACTTGACCATGGACTTGCAACTGTTCTGTTTTTTGTATGTAGTTTTTGCAATTGCCCTAGTTGCAAGTCCATCATAGACTCGCAACTGTGAAGGGCCCGCATGCCAATTGCAAATAGATCCTCAACTCGCAACTGGTCTGTTGTTTTTTGTAGTTTTGTAATTGCCCTAGTTGCAAGTCCACCATCAACTCGCAACTATGGGTGTCCGCATGCCACTTGCGAGTAGACCATCGACTCACAACTAGGGTTGCTTACTCGATGCCACTTGCAACTCGGCGTTTTTGTTGTTGTTTGCAAGTGCCCTAGTTGCAAGTCTACCATCGACTCGCAAGTCGCAACTATGGGGGCCCGCATGCCACTTGCAGATGGACCATCCACTCGCAACTGGTCAGTTTTTGTTTTGTAGTTTTGTAATTGCCCTAGTTGCAAGTCCACCATTAACTCGCAACTTTGGGTGCCCGCATGCCACTTGCAAGTAGAACGTCAACTCGCAACTAGGGCTTTTTACTCGATGCCACTTGCAACTCGACCATCAACTTGCAACTCGCCTTTTTGTTGTTGTTTTGCAATTGCCTTAGTTGCAAGTCAACCATCAACTCGCAAGTGTGGGGGCCTGCATGCCACTTGCAAATAGACCCTTGACTCGCAACTGGTCTGTTATTTGTATGTAGTTTTTGCAATTGCCCTAGTTGCAAGTCCACCATCAACTCGCAACTGTGGGGTGCTGCATCCCACTTGCAAATAGACACTCGACTCGCAACTGGTCTGTTTTTCTTTTTTGTAGTTTTGTAATTTCCCTATTTACAAGTCCAACATCGACTCGCAACTGTGGGTGTCTGCATGCCACTTGCAAGTAGACCATCGACTCGCAACTAGGGTTGTTTACTCGATGCCACTTGCAACTCGATCACCGACTTGCAACTTGGCTTTTTTTGTAGTTTGTTTTTGCCCTAGTTGCAAGTCCGCCATCGACTCACAAATGTAGGTGTCCGCATGCCACTCGCATCTCGACCATCGACTTCCAAACTCATTTTTTGTAGTTTGTAATTGCCCTAGTTGCAAGTCCATCATCAACTCGCAACTGGTCTGTTTTTTGTCTGTACTTTTGTAATTGCCCTAATTGCAAGTCCACCATTGACTCACAACCGGTCTGTTTTTTGTCTGTACTTTTGTAATTGCCCTAGTTGCAAGTCCACAATTGACTCGCAACTGCGGGGGCCCGTATGCCACTTCTAAATATACCATCGACTTGCAACTAGGTCTTTTTTGGTTTGATGCCACTTGAAAGTCGACATTCCCCCTGCAACTGGTTCATTTTTTTTCATGCCACTTGCAAGTGGACACTCGACTTGCAACTGTTTTTTTTTATTTTGATGCCCACTTGCATGTGGACACTCGTCTTGCAACGTTTTTTTTGTTGATTCCAGTTCAAGTCAACGGTCAACTTTGCAATTGGGTTTTCTTGTTTCATGCCGCTTGCCAGTCGAGGGTCGATTAGAAACTATGGGATCATATTTTGTTTGTTTTTTGCCACTTGCAAGTAAAGTGTCATTATTTGCATTATTTGTGTTTTGTGATCTTACGGAGTCCACCATTTTTCTTTTTGACTTGCAACTATGATTCTTTGTGTTCATGCCTCTCCTTTTGCAAGTCCAACCTTTTTTGATTCAATAGTTTATATTTCACAAAAACCTTTTTCCGTATCTTTTTGAAACTAAAATTTTGCAACCAAGGGCCAACTAATAACTTGAGAGCCCCTAGTTGTTACTCCTTAGTGAACACACAACTATGCTTTTTTCCTTTTCTCGTCTCTTTTTTTGTTGATTTTGTTGTAGGCACACTAGTGTTTTTTAGTGACCCTTTTTTTAATCTCAGTTTTTAGTTTCACAATTTTTTTACAAGCAGACCCCCAAAATGCTTTCTCTATGTCTTTTTAGACTAAACACAGTGTTCTGTAGTCAACTGCCATTTTTAAACTTTTTTAGGGGTTTTTCTGCAAGATCTTCACAACAACAACGGTTCTCCAATGTATATCCACACAGGTACATTTATTTTGTCTCCTATTTGCACTGTTTGAATCGGTGGTGCAGATCGGAGGAGGAGGAGGAGACGGGGAAGACAAGCTCGAAGCCTCTGGCGAACGAGATGGCCGACGACGAGCCTCCCGCTCCGCACCTCTGCTCGACGCACGAGGAATCTGATTTGGAGACGGCGGGGCAGCGCTGCGCAGCCGTCGAGGCATGCGGCATCCACACCGCCGACTGACCTCTGCGCCGCCGACAAGCCACCGTCGTTCGTCCACGCGAGCTCTGCGTGGCCGACGGGATCTTCGGTGTGGGCGGCGTCCGACAGCTGACAGCAGCCGAGTTGCGCCCAGGGACAGTCAGTCGCTCCCTCCCACCTCTCCCCATGTGGAATCTGCTTGATTTTTGCTCGTGCCAGTTGCTCAAATTTTTGCTCCGGCCGCACCTGTGTTGCCATACGTTTCACCCTAGGCAGATTCAGTGGTCTGATTTTCACTAGAGTTGTTGTTGCATAGGGATATCACAGTTAAGCATGCACAAAATAAATTCAAGGCAAATAAGGACAGTCGTTGCAGTTGTTTTCAATGATTTTGTTTTCAGTAGATATGTTGAGAGAGCATGTACCACGTATTCACTTTTCTATTGCTCAAGACAGCATGCATCATCTTCAGAGAGCACTTTTCCAATGTTTTGTGATATTTTTATCAGTGTTCTAGAGAGATGTGCGGGGCTCAAAAAAGCCCAAAACTGACAACCCAAAAACAAACAACGACAAAAAAACAACTGAAAGCTGACAACCCAAAAAATGAGAACCAAAGAGGCCCGATTCATGTGTTTTTTTAACAAGAATAAGGATAGTGTAGGCCTGCCAGGAAAACGGGCTGAGACAAGAAAACGCGATGTCATGCATACCTCATGTGAATGAGACCAATTTATGTCTCATTCGAATGAGTTCCAGGCGCTGAGGAGACAACGCTAAGTAGTTGACGCCGTTCTCGGGGTGGACGCCATAGACATGGCGAGGAGTAGTCATCACATGGGCGACGGCTTAGGAGACGGACCCCGCCGCTGATTCTAGTTGTCGCTTGTAGGAGAAGGTCTAGACCACGCCACCCTGCCATGTCACCCTACACCACTCCCTCCGCCGTTCCGCCACCTAACTAGCTAGCTACTGCATGCATGCGCACACACGCCGTAGCCATGCCGCTGACCTTCCTAGCGTAGTCGTTCAACTCGTCGCTGTCGTCCATCCGCAGGTGATCGAACTCGCCGCGCAGCGTTCCGAGCCTCACTGCCCGCACACAATCGGCGCCAACGAAGCGAACCTTGAGGGAGTCTCTGGCAGCGCCCCCAGCATCGCCACCCATGCTGTCTTGCTCTTCCCACGCCTTTCATCGGAGCCACCGCACTCCCCTGGGCGTCAAGAATAGCCTCCGCCCTGATCGCCCAGGCAGTGTAGTTGGTCGTCATCAGCAGCGGCAGCTGCAACGTCATCGTCCCGCCACCACCACCGTGAGGGACGAGCGACAGGGCCGCCGGCAGGATCGCACCGAAGCTCTGTATACCAAATATTGGCGCAGCCCTAACTAGCTCTCTCTCTCGTAGCTGGAGGTAGAAGAAGCAACGAGACACACTGGAGTTTTTCCGGCGACGAACACCCGTCTGCACACACAGCCCTTGTTCTTTTCCCAGAGAACCAACTCAATTTACAAACATACTCGTGGCCGTGCTTTGTAGTCCTACAGGCCTAAACTCACTCCTTGATCTAAGTGACTCGGCAACCACCTAACTCGCTAGCTTTTGCATGCATGCACACACACACACACACGCACACGCCATGCTTCCGTTGCGTCCTGCACGTCTCGTACGCACTCAATGCGTCAGACGAGGCTGACCACAACAGTGCATCTCGCACATCCCGCGCATCTGATGCGCCCGACGAGTCTGAGTGCACTAGACGCTGTGGCTTATTCCAATACCGATAGGATGTGCTGCACGAAAGCGTGGTCACATCTCCAAGCCGGTGTGCACCGCGGCAGGGCTGCCTGGGACCGGGGCATAGGAACGACCACCGAGCGTGCCCAGGAATTCAACGGGACCTCGAGGGGATTAGCAGATTGCTTTTCCATATAAATTACCTTCGTAGATACATGGGCTGCCTCCAAACAGCACTCCCCATCCTGTCTAGTTTGCTGCAGGATCTACATAGTAGTGAATAACAATGCTGAATCGGAGTTGCATATGTGATGTGGCTTATGCGTTACCGGTGTTGCTTTGGGTGAAGCGTGCTGAATTGGAGAGACGGGGATGCATATGTATGTGTTTTGCTCGTGCGTGCCTGATGTATGTGCCCTGTGTTGGAAATATGGGCAATTTACCGAGAAGGGCGTTTTGGTGCTCGAGTTCAGCTGCACCCATAATCGAAGTTGTTGATATCTGCCTTGGGATGTGAACAATGCCAGCTGTGCTGTCAGATACGAGCGTCGGGTAAATAGGGAAACGCCCAAATACAGTAGGAAACATTGGGCAATACGTGGGGTCGAGGCAAGGCAGGCGGACGGACGTCGCGGCGGCTCAGTCTGGGCCGTGGATCAGCACGTTGGCTTTCCTTCTAGGCCGGAGACCAGGAAATTACCTTTTCCAGTCTGTGCCTGGGTTCAGATAATGGGTCCGGGACGGTGGGCGGAATCTGTGCCGTCGTGTCGGTCCAAGGGAAACGCCTCGTGCGCACGGGCAACAAAAAAACATTTGTCCATCCCCTTTCCCCAGCTCGTTCTGGAAGAGCCGTGACCGGCGGCGTAACCTAGAGTGTGAGCGACTTGAATGCGATACTGCTGTCGGGCGGTGCCGCACGGAGTTCCTGGTCAGCGGTGGATGCGTTTGCAAGGCAGGATACCGAACTATGGAGGCGGAGGGAATGGAGTTCCTGCTGGACGCGGTGGACAAGTTTGTTCCGGGCAGATCTCTGCAACTTTTGTTATCCTGTACTGCATCCAGCGCCTAGCTTTAAATTCTGCTCGACCTGCCTTGCATACGAATCTGACCTCTATTACCGGCGAATCGCCTTTCCTCGCGCAGATTTCCCGTATGGGAGGAATTTGCTGACAGCCTTGAGCATCCAGATCCAGTGCCGCTCCTCTATCTGCTGCAGAATGGGGTGCAGCTGAAGACCGCGTTGAGGGCAATGGTGAATCTGAGCTAGCTCAGGTGGACGACGAGGGCGTAGCTGCAAACCGACCACATGGTGAACGTCGTCCCCGTGGTGAATCTCCGACGAGGTCTGCTCAGTCAACTGACAGGGTGAATCCGCAAGCCCCCAGGTGGACAAAAAGGTAAGAGCACGTGCTCTCCTCCCTTGGTCTTTGTCATTCAACAGATGAATTCACATGAGCATCACATATATGTGAAAAATTTATAAACTGAGATAGAAAACCACCAAATAGGTCCTAAATGATGTCATGAGCACTGTGGGTCGATTTAGCAATACCTCTTAAAAAATAAACTGAATTGAGGGACCAGATAGGTTTACAATTGGTTTGCAGAATTTAAATACACCTGATGGCGGTGCAATCATCTTGACAATGACAACAAATTAGTCAGGTAGCCATGTTAGCAAAATGAAAGTTCACAGCGGAGATTTCTTCCTTTTATGGTGATAATATGAAATCAGTGAAATCTGCATGAAATGACATAACATTGTACCGTACTTCTGTTTGTGTATATTCATTTTTGGCCGATGTGCGATCTGAAAAGGAAATAATACTGTGAATGGAGAACTTGCTGGATGAATCGTCGTAGCTCAATTGAAGATTCAGAGAGATTGGATACATTTAACGTTTACTGTCGTGCAAATTCAGGCTGCGTCTCGGAAGCGCGCCACCCGACCGAGTCCCATGCCCATCGAGGATGAGTGCTCTCGAGATTTCGATACGCAAATATGCGGAGCAGCCTGACAAGAGTGTCGTTAGGCCTGATCTGGGGCTCAGTTTCGATTCGCTTGGCGAGGCATATGACTTCTACAACCTATATTTTTGGGAAGTCGGTTTCGGAATAAGATATGGAAAGAGCAGACTCAAAGCCGAGCGGACGAAAATCATGCAGGAAATTGTTTGTGGTTGCTCGGTGATTTCATATTTTCATTCCAACGTAGAAAAATTTAGATACTAGTGTGTGTGAGCAAGATTTCGTCTCGGACACGGTGCAATGCTAACTGTTGACATGTCTTCCTTTGTGGTGTGCAGGGGGAACCTGAATCCGAAAACAGTAGGTCCTGTAGATGTGAATGCCCTACTCTGATCAGGCTGCTGCGTGCATCGGACAACAGCTGGTACATAACAGAGTATCGAGCGAGTCACAACCATTCGATGTCTCTGACAATGGGAGAGAAGGTGCACTGGCCTTCTCATAAGCACATTGATGTATACACCAAGGATTTGATAAAGCAACTAAGGGAAAACAATGTTAACCTTGGGAAGGTTTACAACATTATTGGGAGCTTCTTTGGGTCAGTCGAGAAGGTACCTTTCACAGAAAGGACGCTGAGAAACATTTGTGGAAAGATTAGCCGTGAGCAAGCTGAGGACGATGTCTGGAAAACACTTCATGCGTTTGCTGAAATCCAGGCCAACGATCTAGGATTTACCTATGTAGTGTTGGCAGAGAAAGACAACAAGATTAGAAACCTCATGCGGGCTAATGGCAGCAGCCGGATGCAATACAAATTCTTTGGTGACATTCGACACGACTTACAGGACCAACTTGTACGATATGCCATTTGGGCTATTCGTGGGAGTTAACAACCACTACCAGAGCATCATACTGGCAGGGGTTTTGATGCGTGACGAACAAGAATAGAGCTTCGAATGGGTGTTCGAGGAGTTTGTCCGGATGATGGGCGGGCCAGCGCCGATGACAATACTCACAGGTATTGGGGGGCGGTGAGAAAATTATTTTTTCTGATCCTTGTCAACTTGGACGGTTTTCTTGAACAAAAAAAATGTCATTGATCAATTCATACTTGTGCAGCTGAGATGTCTGATTCGAATCTTCTTATCTTGTTCACAGATCAATGCAGAGCTATGGAGGTTGCAATCAAGAAAATTTATCCTGATACAGTACACCATTGGTGCAAATGGCATGTCCTAAAAAAGGCGAAGGAAACGCTAGGACCATTGTACACCAAGAAGAGTGACTTCCAGGCTGAATTTCACAAAGTTGTGAACCACATGCTAACTGAGGAAGAGTTTGAATCAGCCTGGGGAGCTCTCCTCGACAAGTACAATTTGAGGAATCATAACTACATGACGCAAATTTATGAAACCAGAAGGAAATGGGCGAAACCATATTTCCGGGGTGTTTTCTGTGCAAAAATGACAAACACCCAAAGGAGCGAGAGCGCAAACCACATGCTGAAATCGTACATGCCCCCAGCCAGCCCAATGCATGTATTCGTCCGGCAATACTTGAAACTGCAGTTTGATCGAGAACGGGACGAAAGCTACGAGGAGAAGAGGACTAGATTGTAAGTACATTCTTGCCATACACACTATGCTGATCTTGCTTCGTCATATTGATTGGGGATTTACTGGATGAGATTCTTATGTACACTGCTGTGTTTTCATTGCAGGGCGGTGCTGTCAGACGTACTAACCTTGCAATAGAGCGTCATGCCAGCAAGGTTTATACAAGGAGCATGTTTGAGGAATTTGGGCGACTACTTATCGAAGCAACCGCATACAATGTTACTGAAGTGGAAAACATGATGAAGTACATCACCACTCACAACAATGTGGCAAAAAGAGAGAAGTGGAGGAGAGTTGAATATGAGATTACCATTCACGAGGAAAAATCAATATTCACGTGCGAGTGCGGCCAGTTTGAGCACACGGGGTTGCTGTGCAGCCATGCCTTGCGGGTAAACTGCCATAAAACATGTACCGTCTGATATAAAAATGTATGCAGTAACTAAAAAACCCCTCACAAACTAGTGGTTTTCTCTCATGCAGGTCATGGAAATTCTTCATCTTGAAGAGATCCCTAAATACCACGTCGTAAAACGGTGGACAAAGGACGAAAGAGACATACTACCAGGTCACCTAGTCCAGTACCAGAGAGACAATTCACAGAACATGTCGTTCACTTGCAGGCATGCGACACTCTACTTCAAAGCCATGGAAGTCGTCCGGATGGGGGACGCAAGTGCTGCATGCTATGAGCACGTCAATGCTGCCCTTGATTCTGTGATTCGGAGTGCAGCGCCTTTGGCAGAGAAACGGGATGGACTGGCTTTCGAGGATCGCGTGATTCCAACGGCTGATGTCAGGATGTCTGCCAACGGCGAGCAAGCAAATGTTGATCGTGAGGCCGACCATTGCCCAAGTGCCAGAAATTCTGTCAGCACGAATGCCATGCAGTGCCTCACAGCACCAGAGAAGCGTAGAGGGCCTGGCAGGCCTACAAACAGCAGGGACAAGGCACCATATGAAGGACTGAGTAAGAGAACAAGGTTCTGCAGCATATGTCGGCGCGAAGGGCACAAGAAAACGACATGCCCAGAAAGAGGGGATATGCCGAAGAAGCCATAGAAGCCTGGGAAATGCAAAAACTGTGGGATAGAAGGGCACCGACGTACCACGTGCACGAGACCACTTGGGTTTGCACAGAATTGATATAGGTTTCTAAGTTTATGTGATTTTCGAGTTGTTTTGTAAACTATGAAAGAGTGGGACGCACACGATCTGTGCTGAATCCTTGTATACCGTTGTGCTGAGGTTTTCTGTGCTTATCGTCCGGCGAACTTGTTTACTTCTATACGTGCTGTGAGAAAACTGAAATTGCTAGTGGCTGTAACATTAAGAATAAGTAGCTAAGTTGAGAGAACCTCTGTGCTTGGTGGTCTGTGTCATGCGAATAAATCTTTGCTTCCAGTGGGTGACGACAGAATTGGTGGCCTGAATCCGTTTACGACTTGTTTGCCTCTCGACGACATGGACTCAACGTTAGCGTGTGCCAGCTCTGGCCGTACCCACATATTCAAAATTCAAACAAGGTACCATATGCAGGAAAAGGGGGCCCTTGGACCTGGCAGAAGGCACGGTATAAATAGGAGGCCAAGGCTGAGGTGCTACACTTCAGACACACCACTGCCCACAACTCAGTTCGAAAAATTTCAAATCGCCCGCCTGCATCCGATGGGAGGCTCACTCGCTAAATCGGGAAGTAGTGGCACAACCAGAGGCGAGGGGCATAATGCGTTCCTCCACTTGATTAATCATGTGAGTTCCTCCAATCTTCCTCTGAAATTGGTTTGTGATGTAGGCATATGCTTCAGCGGTGCATCGATTTCTGAAGGAAGCAAAAATCTGCTTGTTGCAGCCTTCATCTCCATCCCGGGCGGACTCCGTATCTACCGCTTGGAGCACGACGCACCAGCCAGCTGAGCTGGAGGTCGGGAATGGAGAGGTGAGCATTTGAAACTGTACAAAACTGTCGCGCAGACAGCTGAACCTTACCTCAATCCAGTCTGATACGGTTATGTCTCGATTCTCTTCAAGGTGAGGTCGTCCAAGACGATGCGTTTGACGAGCAGCCTCTCGTCCATGGTTTGGATGCCATGGTGGGGCAAGAACCCTTGGAAGAAGGGTTTGGCGACTACGATCCAACTGCTGCTCCTGACTCTCCGCGAAGCACTGGTAGCTCGGCCGTCGATGACGAATCTAGTGTCATCTATGGTGGCCGCGTTGTAGACTCTGAAGATGAAGAAGACATTGTCAGCATGCTGCCGAAACGCCGTCGTATTATAGAGTAGAAAGCATAGCTAGATGAGAAGTGGTATGTGATTAGTGTGGCAAGAGATGACGGTGATTTAGTTCCTTCCACGCGTTCCTCTAAAGGCATCCTTGAATGTAAAATGTAGTTTCCCGTCTCATGTTCACTCATTTTCCGTCAGTAATGTTGAACTCCAGGGGCATGCGTGGGAGGTACGGGAGAGAGGGCATGGGATGGGGCCAATCTATATTTTTTTCCTGACTTATTTCCCCTTGTCGTGGAGCTGCCCGTGTTCTTGTGGGTCAATAAATATAATTGAAAAAAAGACCAGCGACTAAAGAATAGATGATATAAAATTAGTTCGTCTGATTTGCCTCGTTGTGTGAGTGGGGGATATATGTCATGAAATGCAAAGAAGCATAATAAATGCGTGGGTGGGTTGGCGTTGGCAGCAAGAGGGAGGACCGCTGCTCCCGGTTATTCCTTCCCCTTGGCATGGACCGCACTGAAACAGTGAATGAACTGTTCCCACCGGGGGGCATTTCAGCTAGTACTGATCTGGTTCCGAAAAAAAGGACAAGTGTACATCTCCTGTGTCCGTCCACTATGGGCAGATTGCGCAGGTAGGCACTTTTAGAAGCTGGGTTCAGATGGACCACGTAGTAAACAACCTGAATAAATTTTAAAAAAGTGAGCATATACACTCCGTGACGGGTGATATTTTGCAACGGGATAATGATCCCACGAGGCGGTGTGGGACGCTAAATTCATCCCAGGATGAACCGTGTGCCACTCCAAAACGCAGCTACCCCGGTCATCGATTGCACAAAAAATCATAATAAAATGGCAATAAAAAGGCTGCGTTTGAAATTTTTGGGCGGCGTGGTCAGCTAGCAGTAAAGGTGACTTGACCTCTCACTATATCATGGGGGGTGAGAGACAACTCGTAGCCTCATTTACAAGAAGGCTACCCCGGCCAGCAGCCAGAGTACTACTTTCTCCATCCCAGCTGCTTCACTTCCTCCTCCTCCACTGCTCCATCCCCCATAAACACTGTTGGAGCAGATCTGGCGACCGAGTGTTGAGACGACGACGAGATCATCTGCACCCCCGCCGATAGTGCTCAAGGGAGGTTCCCCGATTTGGCAGCAGAATAAGTGCCAAGGGTGCTTTCCAAGCTGCACTTTTCACGCAAGAGGAATCTACCATGTGGAGATGGTGATGGCGATGGAAAGAAGAAAAAGCCAAGATCCGTCGGACCCAGCGAAGGATCCAGCGATGGAGCCGGTGCTCGAGGCGAGGGCACTTCTCCAGCCACCCCAATGCCTCGGTAAGATGATATCCAGCAGTTCATCTTATCCGCAAAAATCATCTTCGCCCCGTCCATCAGGATTCGATTCGATTCTTTCTGCGCTGTTCTACTCTTGCAATGTTTTTTAGTGCGACAGATTAAGCCTGACGGGTGTGGTCGTCCGGCAACAAATCTTGCAGGGTGGAGCTGCTGCCGTCGGAGAGGTGCCGAAGGACGCTACAAAGAAAAGGAGGCGAGTGATGGTCAATGACAACAACCAAGGGTCGTCGAGAAGGCGTGTACCTCGCCGTACGCTTGTGTTGGCTCATGGGTATCCACATCATGCCGGTCAAGTAATACAAATTGTGCCGCCGGGCCTGCTAGCCGAATTGACAATACTCCATGGTAGAGTAGTAAGGTGTACTTGGACCTGTCAACATGTCCTCCGACTAGGGTTCAGTCACTACCCACTAGTGCATAGAACTGGCATGGCCAGCTTGTTGACTGCTGCATGGACTGGGGAGGCTGATAGAAGGTTCTATGCATGGCTACTTAGTAGGTTTAGGTGGCAAGACATGAGATTCACTTTCCCTGATGGCCATCATAGATATTTCACTCCAAGATCCATTGTTAGAACATTGGGTCTGAGTAATAGTGGCCACCAAGTCAGTCTGATAAAGTTGCCTCCAAAACATAGGCAGAATTTGGCACTACATATTAGAACAATCCTAGGGATAGAGAGTAAGAAGCATGCCAGGGACCGGGGGTTGACAATTCACGCTATAAGCGATGCTATCAATAGAATGATCGCTTCAGGAGATCTCGGTTATAGAGACAGAGCTTTTGAGATGGCTTTCTCACTGTTAGCGGCTGGGACATGTGTTGGTCCTAAGCAGTCCTACACTTCGATCCCTTGGGAGATGTTTGCGTGTGTGCTCTACGATGAGGGGACTAGTGAGTACGATCTAGTAGAATGGGCATTTGAAATCATCAGAGCAGTTGTGAAGAAACTGCAAAAAGATTTGGCGGCTGGGATCATAACTCTGATTGTGGGCGGTAGCCATTTGGCTCTCATTGTAAGTGTATTCGGATAGTATTTTACAACATGTATGCACTGAATCATTATATACAAATGAAAGAAACTGAATCCCTAACACGTTCGTACACTTCCCTTGTTTTCTTGATTGAACACTAGCAACCGTGGTTCTTCGACTGGATGAACTTCGGTGCAGAATATGCGGAGCCGCACACCGTCCCCCGCATCAGCGTTTACACCGGGGAGATATGCAGGAGGCTGATATATTTCACAAGGGAATACCCCTCTATTTTTAATGTAAGACCTGATAAAAAATTAATGTACTTGCTGTCCATGCAAATGTGAACTAACACAGAAAATTTTTGTTGCTTCACATGTGCAGACCAAGTCTTATGATGAGTTCAACCCACAGATGATGTGTGGCACGGGGTGGTGGGCGAGCCTGGTGGGATCTTGTGACACCCAGGTAAAGAGGAACGAGCGTTAGTGATTTCCATTGAAAAATAAGAGAGAGCTTGCCAAGATTTCAGAATAATGTAGCCTAATTTACTGAAACAATGCTCTGTTTTCGGTGGGAAACAGCTCAACTTGAAGCGCTGCGAGCTGTTCAGGATATCATTGTAGCAAACCAACAGGCTGCCATGGATTGTTCCAGATAGGAAGGCGAGGAGGATCCCAGAGTTGAATCCGAGGACGAAGAGAAGCGTAGGGAACACACAACTGCTAAAGTTAAATGGGCAGCAGAAGAGAGTTCAGATAGCTCGAGCAGCGATAGTGATGACAAACCAATCAACCCTAGTGTCCGACTAGGCAGAATGTTGGAACGAGCTGACATAAGAGGTTTGCATCGTAGCACTTACCATTCGAAAGATATCATACAATGATAATAAGAAAAGAACGAGTGCACAAGGACTAACTAATGTTTTTTTTCAAATGTCGATGCAGGTGAAAACATTGATCCACCAAATCCCAATGCCAGCATAAGAATCAGCAATGATGTCTGGAATGCCCACGTTACAGGCAAGTATTGACAAAGAAAATTGCATTTCCCACTATCATTCCCGAAATGAAGTTGTAATAATTGGAAAAACAAGTGTTGATATGGAGCTTCAACATGCTGCTATTACCATGCAGGCCCGCGTAGCATGAACCGCATGAGGCAACATCTGCAGCCTAGAATTGGTGATCAAGACAGTGGGGGAGTGTAGCAAGGGGAAATGCTAGAGATCCAGCTATGCTACGTAGCAGGGGAGAGAACCTGAGAGCAGAGCTGACAGAACTTGAGGCCCAGGCGAAAGCAGACCTAGAATGTGGGTCTAAGGTAATTCTTGAACAAACTAAATTTCATTTGTGGTAGCGACACATGTTGCACTACAAGTAAGGAATTTGTACCATTCTGAAAATTATTCATCTGTGTAACAGATGCGCAAATCCATGGAATTTTCCCGCATAGGGAAGGAACTTCTAATGATGATCCAGTGCATGTTGACGAGGAGAGACGTGAGCGTCTAAGGACCTTATCTGCGGCTGCACTAGCTGTTGTGGAGCAAGCTATGGATAATCCAGAAGTTGTCGAAGGTTTGTCATACAACTCAATGCATAAAGCTATCTTGTTTTGGACGTGATATGTAACATATTAAGAAAAATTTGATGGCAGGCATATTTGATCAAGCTAGAAGACTTCTTTCAAACGTTGGAGCGGACGCAGGCGCCGAAGGTAACAAATAAAGGAAAACGATCATCAGCGTTGTTGTTTGCATTTGTTGTTTGCATATTTTACGTTCTGATTCTGGATGAATAGTGCTTGTTTTATTTAATGATTTCAATTGTGACTATGCAGATGCTGGAGCAGACATTCATGCATATGGCAACACCAGATCGAATGATAACAATCACGAACAGATAAACTGGGCAGAACTGGAGAGGGACAACCAAGATCGCCAACAGCAAAACGGAGGTGAAGCTGCAGGGGAGATCCTAACTGAAGGCGAAGTTAGGGACAACAACTGGAGGGAGCTGCTGAATGCAAGCCAACAGGCTGCTGCAAACCTGTCTCCAATCGCCACCAACGGTGAGCGTATGGTCAGCAGGGGACAGGACGCCTTGCGTCATAACGAGGGTATAAATTGCTGCCATACTAATATGCTGCAGCCATTCCCAAGCATCACAAAAATGTCAGTCAGATCTAATGTCAACTATTTTCCGGTGTTCAGATCTAGATGATGAGTTCTTGGGGGGGGGGGGGGGGGGTGCATCATTGGTGTGTACTAACTATTCTGGTGAAGAAGATGATTTGATAGGTATGGTCCTATGAAGACATTCCTCCAATGTTATTTTTAATTAATATTTGTTAGAAATGATCCTGAAAAAAATATGTGTTTTGCAGAGTTGGATGATGACTTTCTGGCAGTAGCATCCCAAGTCCCAATCGACTGCATGGATGTAGCTGAAGCAATGAATGGTGAAACAACTATGTCGGGATTGAATAACTTAAATGATTTGCTAGCTGCCCTGAACACATGCATCCGGTGGATCGCCTGGATAGGAGGTTTACTTCTGAATTTGACAAAAATGTCCCTACATGACTACATGTTGATTTAACAAAGCATTACTATATCGAAACAAAACAGGAGATGTTTAAAAATAACCTTGGTATTATGTGTCAATCAGCAGTACTTGTGGTTGGTAGTGCAAGGCCAGGAGATGCTGACGATGAAGACCCCCCATCAGTGGCCCTATATTGCTGGGTTGGCATGGTGTTCTAGATGCACCAGGCGGTCCAGCAGATAGGGGAGAGCAGCGTTCCAGGCAGCGTCGGAGGGCCCGTCCACATGGATTAGATGTTCCGACAACATGTCGGCCTGGTCCTTCCTTCCAACATGACAATGGAGGTAACCAAACACTGAAAAGAAATCTTGATTCCAAAACTTTTACTTTTGTGGCGCATGACTTAAAAGAACAGCATATGGCTGTGTCCTGTAGATTCGAATGATGGTGAAGCTTGTAGGCATGGACTGCAATCTGTATATGATGGGTCAGCCACACACTTACAGCAAGCAGTTATCACGTATCTTCATGATTGTGAAGCTGCCAAACATGGTAAAACACACACAGTAGCTGCAGACATGACCGATGCAGTCGAAATGGGTGCAGCAGTGGAGCAAGTCGCTCAAGCAGCAGATGCGGTGGTTGCGCAAACCACAAGCAAGGAAAAGACGTCTCGTCCGACTGTGCTAGATGTGCAAACATACTGCAATCCTGGTCCTTGTTTCCGGTATGACGAAGCAGGTACTTCAACATGAATGTTTGTACAACTGTATATCTTGGAAAACATTTCTACACACTAAGCAAATATGTGTGCTGCAGATGGCGCTGACGGTCAAGCTTGTGCACAGGGTTTTGCTTTAAACGGGACTGGTTCATTGACTAACTTCCAGCAAGTTGTCCTCGGTTATCTGAAAAATGTGGGATTAAGCACACTATGACACACGGCAGCAGGAGACAAAATGAATCAGCAGAGACTTGTGTGGGAGATGAGCAAACATCTTCAAGGAGGGATTGGGGGGATAAGTACCCGCCGTCAATTGGGTTGAATCATTCCCATCCCTCTCCTGAAGAAATTTCAAGGTTCAATGCTAACATGACTGCATGTGAGGGGTGGATTTTACAGAAGTAAGCGAAAAACGAATGCAATGCATCCTTTATTGCTTTTGTTTATGAAGAAAACATCAATGAGAAAGAAAGAAAAGAAGAAAAACAACAGTTTATTATTTCCTAAAAAATCTTTAATAACTACCGGGACTTCTGCAGGAAATGGGTTAAGCACTACCATCCAATTTTGGCGGTTGTGTCTGGCCAAGACATCAAAGATGAGTTGTCACCAGGGGGTGAGGTGACCATGAATGTATGGAGGTGTATTCAACACATGCTACGTGAAAAGGATAATGGAATATACGGCGAGTGGCTCGACAGGTTCAGGGGGCTCTTCGACCCACACTTCGTGGTAAGTCACAACATATGTGAAAATGTGGACAAAGAATTATTGTTAGCAACAATGATTATTTTGCTTCTTGGTGAGTAATAACGCATGTTGTGTGTGGCATTTACATTTTCAGGAAGAGGTTTGCAGGGATGACGGCGAAACAGACTGGGATTACATAGAAACTATGATGAATTCAGAAGTAACCGGATATAGGATTGATTGGTTGAAGAAGGTAAATTTTTTCTGACAGTTATTGCATGTAAAAAATTGCGTCTCTTCCTGTGGCTAACCTAAGGTTTTTATTTTCATGATGTGAACAATGACAGTTCTGGTTCCCAGTTGATTTTATGGACTGCTGGTCAATGTACCTTCTAGACAAGGATGAAAAGACGGTGATGGTGCTTGACCCAACCGAGACCGATGTCATGGGTGAGATGAAAATTAAACACGAGAACCATGCAAAGAAGTTCCAACGAAGGTTCTGCTCTCTCTTCAACAACTATTTCGGCAACGGGTTGGTTGAAACAGATGGTTAGAAATTCCTCTACCCATTGGTGGCGCATCATGAACCGTGCAGCAGGTGTGTGTCACAGAAAACCCACAACATCCCCTCCCCCAAAACACACAAATCGTGCCTTAAATTCAGTACTACCACATATGGGGCAATGTAGTAAGTAAGATAAAATTTATAATGTTGATAAGAACGGTTTGCTGTCTGACAGGGAAGACAGCGGAGTGTACATCACACACTACTACACAGACTTCACCGGGCTGTACCTCCGTTCAACACTAAGCCAGGTTGGTAAACCTTATAATTATAGGATCATATTTTATGACGCATCAAATTTGTTGTGAATAGTATACAAAGAGACTGTAAAACCTTGTTGGTTTCGATGTTGCCATGCAAGACCAGATTGATGGTTTGCGCACAAAGCTCGCCTATGAAATTGTGACCATGAAGGGGAACAAGGGAGACGTTCCAGAGTTCGCATACGACGTGATCATAGATTGATGGCCTGAAGATGAGCATGCAAGCAGGACCCTGGAAAGGCCGACTACAGGCTCCGCAGATCTTTTGTCTATCCTCGTGGTATTAGTAGTTGCACAACTGAAGGACTAAGGTTTCATTTTGGATCGCTCGAAAAACCACTAAGGCACAAAATACTAGTTTTAACCAGCGATTTATGTGCATGGGATGTGACTCAAAGTATGTAACCCCTAAGTATGACCTTAAGACCTATTAGCTGGTGTCCGACAGCAGTGCGGACGACTACATGTCCTGGGCAAGTGAAAACTTATCACTATCACTTTGTGGCTGTTATCAGTCATGTGCGTGGCGTGATTAGAGAATTTGATAGGTCTTCACTAGTATTTGTTTGTGCAAAATGAAGCAGGGGATCAGTAGTACGAAGCGATTTACCTGATACTGAGGATGTTGTATGTTGGTGGGGAAAGTTCCTTCAGCATAGTGATCGGCGGTAGTAACATGATTTCCATAGTCGTGTTCCCTTGTTGTAGAATTACCATTGCGGTCTAATAGAAATTGTTAGTAAAAATTAAATAGTCCGAACCTTTAGAAGCCTGACAAACATAAGTTAAAAAAATTACAAATGAAAGAAGATTCTTTGGGCAGTTGAGTTTGCTAGATTTAAGAACCCATGCAGTCTGTTAAAAAATACAACGTTTGAAATACATGTAGGTGGTCGAACTTTGAACTTTTCAAGCGACAAAGTCACTCAGTTATCAGCTAGAAATCCATCATCATTCGGGGAAATGCTACGATCAGTTGGTACATACTGCATTGTTGTCATATGAGATTATTTGGTGAGGACTAGAAAAGATCATGGTTTAGCAGTCAAACTGTATCTTTTACATTTCTGAATATACGGGAAAAACATGGACTAGACAGTAATGATTGGGGCGGGGGAGTGGGGGGGAGGGGGTGGGGGGCGTGATGCAGGAAGGTAAAATAGATTGAGCAGAACTTCCATTTTAGTTCGGTGAACCTATTTCCCAAACCCGTCGTCCCTCTATCAAAATTGGTTTCCGGAGTAGATGTCATATGGACCTTCTTGTAGATAAATTGATTGCTGTCCCGAATTTACGAACGCAGAGTTGAGAAAGTCCGATCCTTAACTTGGGACGTAAACAGACATATAAGTGAAGAAAAATATAGACAAAGGAGATTTGGTTCGGCAATTATGTTGGATAATTTTGTAAAACAATGATGTCTGTATAAGAAAAAAACAGTTAAAACTACCTAGTATGTATGAGTTTTGTGTTTCAGTAGATAATGGGGATCGATTTCCGGTTTCAAAGCCATTTTTCGTTTCGCTAGGACTTACAAACAAATGGTTCATACTACATTCCTAAACAGATTTTTTGATGAAAAACTACCGAATACCATGGTTCACATGTCTACTGTGGCGTTTACAATACTCGATAGCTCATAAAAAATGAAAGCTAGAAGAACGTCTGAGCGATAAACGATGCATTGTGATACACCGGAATCAGCAGGAGATACATATTCGTTCAAACGAAGCAGTTCCCCCAACCCGCTGTCCCTCTAACCGGACTAGTTTGACCCAAGCCAGGAGTCGGTCGGTGCTAGTACCGTCCACAGAGCCTCATGCGCCAACTTTGAAGAATTGCCCTGAAGTTTGACACACTCATGCAGTGCCCGCCTTTTCGTTTTGCTGACATTGTACTGTACATGTTGGTAGATGTTGTTCGGTTTACGGTTGTCAGCCACAACAAGGGAAAAATAAGTGAGACATTTGTAATGACTCAGCATGACTTCGGAAGAACATCGGTAAGAGTAGACGTGTTTACGAGAATGGACCTACCTTTGTTAGAGGGATCTTCAGCTTCTGGCCGTCGTAGTGTCGGGCGATGTGGAGCACGCACGCGCCGGTTTCTTGTCTGTTTTGTGATAGACAAAAAGGAAAAAAAAGTATATATAAAGTGAGGTAGGGGAAACATGCTGAAAGTTCCTGTAGATTTAGGGGGGGGGGGGGGGGGGAAGGCTACATACCTATCGAAATTTTCCTCAGCTACAACGGGGTATTTGGTCGCCCAATGGCCGTCTTGCATGGGCCAGCCAGCTGGATGCGTGGCCGCCTTAAGCCGCTTTATCCCCCGATTGGGAGAAAAGGCATTACCTCCTTATCGCCTTCTTCGGCACACCGAACACTTCGAGTGGACGGACGCGGCTATGGCCGGATTGGAAGAAATAAAAGCTGCCTTGGCCAGCAACCCAATCTTGGCTGCGCCAAATATCGGCGAACCAATGTTGTTATATATAGCGGCAACACACCAGGTTGTAAGCGTAGTGCTCGTCGTCGAATGAGAAACGGACGGACATAAGTTCCCGCTTCAAAAGTTGGTATAGTACGTATCTACTGTCGTCACTCCATGCAAATCCCGGTACCCACAATATCAAAAGATAACATACGCGGTCTTCAAGGCATCCCCAAAACTACGACACTACTTTCAAGAGTGTTCAATTACGGTAGCCTCCGCGGTTCCACTCAACGACATTATAAACCACCGCGATGCCACGGGCTGGATTGCTAAATGGGCTATTGAGCTCCTCCCGTTCGACATATCATACAAACCACGGCGAGCCATTAAGTCACAAGTACTGGCCGAGTTCGTCGCCGAATGGACAGAAGCCGAACTCCCTAAAGAATACAGCGCGTACTCCAATTGGATCATGCACTTCGACGGCTCTAAAATGTTGGTGGGTCTGGGAGCAGGCGTTGTCCTGACATCCCAAACCGGAGATACAGTCCAATACGTACTCCAAATATTATACACCGACTCCAACAACGCAGCCGAATATGAGGCCCTGTTGCACGGTCTCCGGATGGCAGTCTCCATGGGCATTCAACGCCTAGAGGTGCGTGGGGATTCGAACCTTGCAATATCTCAAATAAATGGAGATTTTGATCAAATAAATGGAGATTTCGATTCGAGGGGCTCGAATTCCACCATGTGGTTCAAGAAAACAATCAAGCGGCGGATATCCTCGCCCGAATTGGCGCTAAGCGCGACTCTGTCCCACCTAATATCTTCTTGGAAAAGTTGTTTAAGCCATCCGTGGTGTGGGAAGGGGAGACCGGCAACAATAGTTCGGATCCGGCCACAACACCAGACCTCGAACACTCTGACATAATCGGGGGCTCCGCCACCGAGATAACACCTTCGACCCACGTGATTATGGCTGTCATCGCCCCATGGACAGAACCCTTCTTGGCTTACCTAAATAGGCAAGAACTCCCCGAGGACCAAAATGAGGAACGTTGCATTGTGCGGCGGTCTAAAGCCTACAAGGTCCACGAGGGAGAGATTTATAAGAAAAGCACTATCGGAGTACTGCAAAGGTGCATCTCCGAGGAGGAAGGACGACAACTTTTGACAGAAATTCATGCTAGACTCGGCGGCCATCACGCCCCAGCTCGAGCCCTTGTAAGTAAGGCCTTCCGTACAGGTTTCTACTGGCCGATAGCTCGAGCAGACGCATAGGACCTCGTTCAACATTGCGTCGGTTGCCAGCTCATTGCAAACCAAAGCCATATGCCACCTACCGCTCTACAAACAATCCCCATTACTTGGCCCTTCGCGGTCTGGGGGCTTGATATGGTCGGGCCCCTTAAAGGAGGAAGCCATAAGAAAAAGTACCTATTGGTCATGGTGGATAAATTCACCAAATGGATAGAGGCCAAACCAGTTGAAACGGCCGAATCCGGACCAGTGATAGATTTCATATCCGGGGCCGTACACCAGTACGGTGTCCCCCATAGTATCATCACCGATAACGGCTTGAACTTTACAGCCGATGAGGTAAAAACTTGGTGCGGCAAAATGGGCATTAAGCTCGACTATGCATCCGTGTATCACCCTCAAACTAACGGTCAAGTCGAACGAGCAAATGGTCTTATAATGAGCGGCATTAAACCCAGACTAGTGCGGTCCTTGAAGGAATCAGATACGCACTGGGTCGAGGAGCTCGACTCCGTACTATAGGGGTTGCGGACCACGCCAAATCGCACTACCGGATACACACCTTTTTATGGTGTACGGCGCAGAGGCGGTACTGCCCTGCGACATCATTCATGACTCACCTCGTGTGCGCATGTACGAAGAGAAAGAAGCCGAGCTAGATCAGCAGGACGGTTTGGACACCCTGGAGGAGGAGCGTGACATGGCAAAAGCCCGATCTGCATTCTATCAACAACAGGCTTGACGATATCAAAGCAGAGAAGTACGGGCCAAAACTTATAATGTTGGCGAACTCATTCTACGCCTACCAGAGAAGAAAACGGACAAGCTCAATCCCAAATGGGAAGGTCCCTTTGTTATTGACAAAGTTCTGACCGGTGGAGCGTACCGTCTTCGGGATGCACCGGACAACCGACTCGAGCGAAACCCATGGAACGCGGCCAGACTCCGAAGGTTCTACGCCTAGCGCCAGACTCTGTGTTCGTCTCCTTACATCCGTCAATTTTTTATATATTCATTATCTATATTTTCTGTCTTTCTTCCTTTTCTTCGCGGCCTTCAAAGGTTAAAATGTGTCTTGACTGCACAATTTGTACGCGCTAAGCGCACTCATTATACCTGGGGGCTTCTTATATAGAAGATTAATATAATTATGATCTGGGCTCTATGCCTGCCGCACATATGTTATTTTTACACATGCACCTTTTTCTTCGCCATTATATGCATCGATATGACTTAAGTTTTGGCCAAGCTGGGTTGCCCGACTCTTGTGTTTATGCCCTACGTTCCTGTTAATTCGGCTAGGGCATAAGGGGAGCACCTCTGCGATTGTTACTGCCGGGTCAACCGGACATGTATCTCAGACTGGGTGAAGCCGAAAGCTAGCGTTCTTAAAGGAATATTTGGTCGGCGAATGATACGTCTCTGTCGTATCTATAATTTTTGATTGTTCCATGCCAATATTCTACAACTTTCATATACTTTTGGCAACTTTTTATACTATTTTTGGGACTAACATATTGATCCAGTGCCCAGTGCCAGTTCCTGTTTGTTGCGACGACGGGATAAAAATGGACGGAGATTGTTTTAGAATATATGTGATTTTTGGGAAGTGAAATCAACGCGAGACGATGCTCGAGGGGCCCACGAGGTAGGGGGCGCACCCCTGACCCTCGTGGCCACCCCGTAAGGCCACCCCATAAGGCAGTTGGTGCCCTTCTTTCGCCGCAAGAAAGCTAATATCCGGATAGAGATCATGTTAAAATTTCAGCCCAATCGGAGTTACGGATCTCCGGGAATATAAGAAACGGTGGAAGGGTAGAATCTGGGAACGCAGAAATAGAGAAAGACAGAGTGACAGATCCATTCTCGGAGGGGCTCTCGCCCCTCCCACGCCATGGAGGCCAAGGACCAGAGGGGAAACCCTTTTCCCATCTAGGGAGGAGGTCAAGGAAGAAGAATACGGAGGGGCCCCCTCTCCACTTCTCTTCGGTGGTGCCGGAACACTGCCGTAGCCATCATCATCACCGCAATCTTCATCAACAACTTCACCGCCATCATCACCAACTCTTCCTCCCTCTATGCAGTGGTGTAACCTCTCTCTTACCTGCTATAATCTCCACTTAAACATGGTGCTCAACGCTATATATTATTTCCCAATGACGTGTGGGTATCCTATTATGTTTGAGTAGATCCGTTTTGTCCTATGGGTTATTTGATGATCGTGATTGGTTTGAGTTGCTTGTTTTATTATTGGTGCTGTCCTATGGTACTCTCCATGTCGTGCAAGCGTGAGGGATCCGCACTGTAGGGTGTTGCAATACGTTCATGATTCTCTTATAGTGGGTTGCGTGAGTGACTGAAACACAAACCCGAGTAAGGGGGTTGTTGCGTATGGGATAATGAGGACTTGATGCTTTAATGCTATGGTTGGGTTTTACCTTAATGATCTTTAGTAGTTGCGGATGCTTGCTAGAGTTCCAATCATAAGTGCATATGATCCAAGTAGAGAAAGTATGTTAGCTCATGCCTCTCCCTCAAATAAAATTGCAATAATGATTACCGGTGTAGTTATCGATTGCCTAGGGACAAATAACTTTCTCGTAACAAAAATATCTCTACTAAAACTAACTTAGTTGCGTCTTTATCTAAACAGCCCCTACCTTTTATTTACATGCTATTTATTAGCTTGCAAACCTATCCAAAAACACCTTAAAAAGTACTTCTAGTTTCATACTTGTTCTAGGTAAAGCGAACGTCAAGCGTCCGTAGAGTTGTATCAATGGTCGATAGAACTTGAGGGAATATTTGTTATACCTTTACCTCCTCGTTGGGTTCGACACTCTTACTTATCGAAAACTATTGCGATCCCCTATACTTGTGGGTTATCGAGACCTTTTTCTGGCGCCGTTGCCGGGGAGCAATAGCGTGGGGTGAATATTCTCGTGTGTGGTTGTTTGCTTTATCACTAAGTAATTTTTATTTGTTGTTCTTAGTTGTTCTTTATCTTTATTTATGGATGTGGAACACGAAATACCAAAAAAATTAGGTGTACTTTCTGCTCATGGACATGGGGAACATCCTAAAACCCTCAATGCTGGTTATGTGAAAGATATTATACACTACTTTAATAATCCTGAGAAAACCCCATTCAATTATGTAATGGGAGTAACATTGGATCAACGTGAATACTTTAGGGATTACCTCTTGACACAAAAAGGGATACTATTATGGGATCAAATTCATATATTGAATTGGTATGCTAGGCAACTATGCTTGAGATATGATTATACTTGTTGCTCTAGGATGAAGGCTCCACACCTTCCCTTTTTATGCGAATTTAATGATAATAAAACCTTAGCTTCTTATGCTAATGGTATATATGATTACTATGATGTGGAACAAATAGAAGAATTTGTTGCTTTTATGGGTGCTTATGAAATTGAATCTATGTTTAAAGAGTTATAAGATTTTGATGATTCGGTTTATAGACCTGAAAATTTAGCTATCCTTAAATATTGTTATGAGAATTATGAATACAATTCCGATATTAATGCACTTATTGAGAAAGTCTCTGTTGTCCAAGAAGAGACTAATATTTTGCAGGAATCTATGGAAGAAGAAGTTGATGAAACTGTGAGCTCATTGGATGAAAAAGATGAGGAGGAGAACGAAGAACAAAAGGAGGAAGAGCAAATTGATCACCCGTGCCCACCTTCTAGTGAGAGTAACTCTTCAACTCATACATTGTTTAATTTCCCTTCTTGCTTACCGAAGGATGAATGCTATGATAATTGCTATGATCCCGTTGATTCTTTTGAAATATCCCTTTTTGATGATGCTTGCTATGCTTGTGGCCAAGATGCCAATATGAATTATGATTATGAAGATGAACTTGCTATAGTTCCTTATGTTAAACATGAAATTGTTGCTATTGCACCCACGCATCACAGTCCTATTATTTTTGTGAATTCTCCCAACTACACTATATCGGAGAAGTTTACCCTTATTAAGGATTATATTGATGGGTTGCCTTATGCCGTTGCACGTGATGATTTTGATGAATATAATATGCATGTGCTTGCTGCCCCTACTTGCAATTATTATGAGAGAGGAACTATATCTCCACCTCTGTATGTTTCCAATATGATAAAATTGCAAGAAACTGTTTATACTATGCATTGGCCTTTACTTTGTGTGCATGAATTGTTCTTTTATGACATGCCGATGCATAGGAAGAGAGTTAGAATTCGTTGTTTCATGATATATGTTACTTTGTGATCACTACTAAATTACAAATCATTGTTAATTTAAATTGGCTTTGCTATACCTTGGGATCCGGGTGGATCCATTACTTGAGCACTATATGCCTAGCTTAATGGCTTTAAAGAAAGTGCTGCCAGGGAGACAACCCGGAAGTTTTAGAGATTCATTTATTTCTGTTGAGTGTTTTTATATAGTTTTAAAACAACAAAAATAAAGAGGGGAACCCAAAACTTTCAAAAAGGAAAGTGAATGTGAGAAAGACAACCATTGTTGAAGTGGGAGAGCTCCTTGAACTTTGTTCATGCTCACGGCAAATTTGTGAATCTTGATTACAGAAAATTTTCAACAAAAATAAGTATCCCCTTGTAAAATTCCATTGTATTATAAAAATAATGTGCCAAGGTTTGCCTTTAGGATGTTTACATTTGCTTGATGGTCTGTACGGTTCAGGACAGAAACTTTGGCTGTAGTGCACGATTTTACATTTTTAGCTGGAACGTCAAATGGTTCTGATTATTTTTGTAATGTCTTACTATACAAATTTTTTATTTTTCCTAATTTGGGTAGAATTTTTCAAGTATCAGAAGTATGGTGAATGTTCAGATTATTACAGACTGTTCTGTTTTAGACAGATTCTGTTTTTGATGCATAGTTTGCTTGTTTTCATGAAACTATCAATTTATATCAGTGGATTAAGCCATGGAAAAGTTATATTACAGTAGACACAATGCAAAAACAAAATATGAATTTGTTTGCAACAGTAAATAGAGTAGTGATTTGCTTTATTATACTAACGGATCTTACCGAGTTTTCTGTTGAAGTTTTGTGTGGATGAAGTGTTCGATGATCGAGAATGTATCGAGGTGAGAATAAGGAAGAGAGGCAAGAGCTCAAGCTTGGGGATGAACGAGGCAACCCAAGTAAAAATTCAAGGAGACTCAAGCATCTAAGCTTGGGGATGCCCCGAAAGGCATCCCCTCTTTCTTCAACAAGTATCGGTATGTTTTCAGATTCGTTTCGTTCATGCGATATGTGCAATCTTGGAGTGTCTTTTGCATTTAGTTTTCATTTTTATTTTATGCACCATGCTGGTATGAGATAGTCCTTGGTTGATTTATAGAATGCTCTATGCACTTCACATATATCTTTTGAGTATGGCGTTGTAGAATGCTTCATGTGCTTCACTTATATCATTTGAAGTTTGGATTGCTTGTTTCTCTTTACATAGAAAACCGCCATTTGTAGAATGCTCTTTTGCTTCACTTATATTTGTTAGAGCGTGGGCATATCTTTTGTAGAAAGAATTAAATTCTCTTGCTTCCCTTATATCTATTTAGAGAGATGACAGGAATTGGTCATTCACATGGTTAGTCATAAAATCCTACATAAAACATGTAGATCACTGAATATGATATGTTTGATTCCTTGCAATAGTTTTGCGATATAAAGATGGTGATATTAGAGTCATGCTAGTGGGTAGTTGTGGATTAGTAGAAATACTTGTGTTGAGGTTTGTGATTCCCGTAGCATGCACGTATGGTGAACCGTTATGTAACGAAGTCGGAGCATGATTTATTTATTGATTGTATTCCTTATGAGTGGCGGTCGAGGACGAGCGATGGTCTTTTCCTACCAATCTATCCCCCTGGGAGCATGCGTGTAGTACTTTGTTTCGATAGCTAATAGACTTTTGCAATAAGTATGTGAGTTCTTTATGACTAATGTTGAGTCCATGGATTATACGCACTCTCCCCCTTCCACCATTGCTAGCCTCTCTAGTACCGCGCAACTTTCGCCGGTACCTTAAACCCACCATATACCTTCCTCAAAACAGCCACCATACCTACCTACCATGGCATTCCCATAGCCATTCCGAGATATATTGCCATGCAACTCCCATCATCATCATCATATACATGACTTGAGCATTCATTGTCATATTGCTTTGCATGATCGTAAGATAGCTAGCATGATATTTTCGTAGCTTGTCCGTTTTTTGATGTCATTGCTACGCTAGATTGTTGCACATCCCGGTACACCGCCGGAGGCATTCATATAGAGTCATATCTTTGTTCTAGTATCGAGTTGTAAGTAAATAAAAGTGTGATGATCATTATTAATAGAGCATTGCCCCAGTGAGGAAAGGATGATGGAGACTATGATTCCCCCACAAGTCGGGATGAGACTCCGGACGAAAAAAATAAAAAATAAAAAGAGAAAGGCCAAAAAAAGAGAAGGCCCAAAAAAAGAGAAAAAAACAAAAAATGAGAGAAAAAGAGAGAAGGGGCAGTGCTACTATCCTTTTTCCACACTTGTGCTTCAAAGTAGCACCATGTTCTTCATATAGAGAGTCTCTTGAGTTATCACTTTCATATACTAGTGGGAATTTTCATTATAGAACTTGGCTTGTATATTCCGATGATGGGCTTTCTCAAATGCCTGAGGTCTTCGTGAGCAAGCAAGTTGGATGCACACCCACTTAGTTTCAGTTAGAGCTTTCATACACTTATAGCTCTAGTGCATCCGTTTCAAGGCAATCCCTACTCACTCACATTGATATCTATTGATGGGCATCTCCATAGCCCGTTGATACGCCTAGTTGATGTGAGACTATCTTCTCCTTTTTGTCTTCCCCACAACCACCATTTTATTCCACCTATAGTGCTATGTCCATGGCTCACGCTCATGTATTGCGTGAAAGTTGAAAAGGTTTGAGAATGTCAAAAGTATGAAACAATTGCTTGACTTGTCATCAGGGTTGTGCATGATGTGAATATTTTGTGTGGTGAAGATGGAGCATAGCCAGACTATATGATTTTGTAGAGATAACTCTCTTTGGCCATGTTATTTTGAAAAGACATGATTGCTTTATTAGTAGGCTTGAAGTATTATTGTTTTTATGTCAAATGATAGACTATTGCTTTGAATAACTCGTAACTTAATATTCATGCCATGATTAGATATGTGATCATGATTATGCTAGGTAGCGTTCCACATCAAAAATTATCTTTTCTATCATTTACCTACTCGAGGACGAGCAGGAACTAAGCTTGGGGATGCTGATACGTCTCCGTCATATCTATAATTTTTTATTGTTCCATGCAAATATTCTACAACTTTCATATACTTTTGGCAACTTTTTATACTATTTTTGGGACTAACATATTGATCCAGTGCCTAGTGCCAGTTCCTGTTTGTTGCATGTTTTTTGTTTCGCAGAAAATCCATATCAAACGGAGTCCAAACGGGATAAAAATGGACGGAGATTTTTTTTTGGAATATATGTGATTTTTGGGAAGTGAAATCAACGCGAGATGATGCTCGAGGGGCCCATGAGGCAGGGGGCACGCCCCTGACCCTCGTGGCCACCCCGTAAGGCGGTTTGTGCCCTTTTTTCGCCGCAAGAAAGCTAATATCCGGATAGAGATCGTGTTAAAATTTCAGCCCAATCGGAGTTACGGATCTCCAGGAATATAAGAAACGGTGAAAGGGTAGAATCTGGGAACGCAGAAACAGAGAGACAGATCCAATCTCGGAGGGGCTCTCGCCCCTCCCATGCCATGGAGGCCAAGGACCAGAGGGGAAACCCTTCTCCCATCTAGGGAGGAGGTCAAGGAAGAAGAAGACAAAGGGTCCCCCTCTCCCCTTCTCTTCCGGTGGCGCCGGAACGCTGCCGTGGCCATCATCATCACCACAATCTTCACCAACAACTTCACCGCCATCATCACCAACTCTTCCCCCCTCTATGCAGCAGTGTAACCTCTATCTTACCCGCTGTAATCTCTACTTAAACATGGTGCTCAACGCTATATATTATTTCCCGATGATGTATGCCTATCCTATGATGTTTGAGTAGATCCGTTTTGTCCTATGGGTTGTTTGATGATCATGATTGGTTTGAGTTGCATGTTTTATTATTGGTGCTGTCCTATGGTGCTCTCCGTGTCGCGCAAGTGTGAGGGATCCCCACTGTAGGGTGTTGCAATACGTTCATGATTCGCTTATAGTGGGTTGCGTGAGTGACTGAAACACATACCTGAGTAAGGGGGTTGTTGCGTATGGGATAAAGAGGACTTGATGCTTTAATGCTATTGTTGGGTTTTACCTTAATGATCTTTAGTAGTTGTGGATGCTTGCTAGAGTTCCAATCATAAGTGCATATGATCCAAGTAGAGAAAGTATGTTAGCTTATGCCTCTCCCTCAAATAAAATTGCAATAATGATTACTGGTCTAGTTATCGATTGCCTAGGGACAAATAACTTTCTCGTAACAAAAAGCTCTCTACTAAAACTAACACAGTTGTGTCTTTATCTAAACAGCCCCTACCTTTTATTTACATGCTCTTTATTACCTTGCAAACCTATCCAAAAACACCTACAAAGTACTTCTAGTTTCATACTTGTTCTAGGTAAAGCGAACGTCAAGCGTGCGTAGAGTTGTATCGGTGGTTGATAGAACTTGAGGGAATATTTGTTCTACCTTTAGCCCCTCGTTGGGTTCCACACTCTTACTTATCGAAAACTGTTGTGATCCCCTATACTTGTGGGTTATCAAGAGCGAACAAAGGATGACCTTTTTACTTATTAGAATACATACCCCCAGATGATTATATCATGCGTCTCTTGTCGCAGTTCGGACATGCACATTAATGCATGCGTACCCAGGGAAAGGAACCCTTAACGGAACTATTCTCCCTGGAAGATGTTTCTTACTATCCATGTAATATAACATAACTAGTTGGGTACTTGTCTGTTCAAGCACTTATGACCCCTACGTCTGGTTTCCACGCGTACCCCGGTTTTTACATAACTGAGCGGGTATTTTGGATACACTCCGGACTGTCGGGTCCGGAGGTCGAAGCAAAAAGGTCCGCCATGACAAATGATTTACAATCCGTCTAGTGACAATATATGTCACTTGAAGTACACAGTCACTTAGACTGACTAAATTCTTCTTCTATACCATCCAACAGGCTGTCTAGCCTACAATCCTGTTGGGAATACTTTGCGGCTAATTTCACCTGGTCATACACCAAGCTGACGGGGATCTCTTTCCCGTTAGGCCCTACAGGGCCGACCTTGACCATATGGTTCGGGTCAGCCTTGGTATATCGAGTCTTCACCATGGCCCAGGCTTCCCTTGCACCTTGTCGACAGGCAGATATCTTCCATAATCGGAAGCGCTGCCACGCTCCCTTAAGTATCTCTACAAGCTCCCCCATGCATCCTGGCAGGGAGGCGGATGTCCACAAGGCCTGGGGAAGGTCCTGCATCACCTGCCGAACTTGTTCATGCAGTTGTGAGAGCTTTGGCAGAAGATCTCCCGCAGACCCGGGCATCTCCTCTCCGGGACGGCCCGTCAGCATACCTACAGATATAGCTCTGTTAGCTTGTTTCTTCGCCGAACTCTATAGAAGTTCGCTCAAGCACTTACTGAAAATGCCGCGTCGAAGTCTTTTATTCTCCTTTACGGAGTCAGCCAGCTGGGCCCAAACATCTTTCAGTTCAACATCCAACCAGGTATTGGCATCTTGGAGATCTTTTTTCTCCCGCCTAACTTGTGTAAGCACGCGCTCGCCAGCCTTCAGTTGTCGTTGAGCATTTTGCTCCTCCGGATTCACTCCGGGATCATCCGCAGAATCTATTGATTAGATTAGCATGGAAGCCAAATATTAACTGGTATATCTCATTCTTTTCGATAGGAACAAGCATTACCAGATGGGGCCTTCTTGGACTCCTCCATTTTGGCAACTGCGGCCCGTAGCTAGGCTTTGCACTCCTCCAGCTCTTGAGACAACTGGGCATTCTTCTCAGTAAGAACCTATGCAAATAATGATCCTTAAATCAGTCGTGCCAACTGTTTCAAGTCTCAGGGGCTACTGGTATATATAATTATCAGATTTTCTTACCCGTATATCCTTTACATACTGGTCCGTGGCTCTGGCAAGACCATTTTGAGCAGCTCGGATGTACGCATCCCCTGAATTGAAGGCATCAAACGCCTCTTCAGGAAAACCGGGGTCGCGGAGTACGGCCCGGCGATGCTTGTGCTTCATGGCACTCTCCACTTCGTAATTTGTAGCGGACAGCCTATCCGAATCCTCGGTTGGAGGAATATCCGGTGTTGTCCCCACGTTAGTATCTGCCTCCAAGTCCGGCTCCGGAGCCCGGCTGGTGCAGGCTGAAGGAAATATGCCCTAGAGGCAATAATAAAGTTATTATTTATTTCCATATATCATGATAAATGTTTATTATTCATGCTAGAATTGTATTAACCGGAAACATAATACATGTGTGAATACATAGACAAACAGAGTGTCACTAGTATGCCTCTACTTGACTAGCTCGTTAATCAAAGATGGTTATGTTTCCTGACCATGGACAAAGAGTTGTTATTTGATTAACGGGATCACATCATTAGTTGAATGATCTGATTGACATCACCCATTCCATTAGCTTAGCACCCGATCGTTTAGTATGTTGCTATTGCTTTCTTCATGACTTATACATGTTCCTATGACTATGAGATTATGCAACTCCCGTTTACCGGAGGAACACTTTGGGTACTACCAAACGTCACAACGTAACTGGGTGATTATAAAGGAGTACTACAGGTGTCTCCAAAGGTAGATGTTGGGTTGGCGTATTTCGAGATTAGGATTTGTCACTCCGATTGTCGGAGAGGTATCTCTGGGCCCTCTCGGTAATGCACATCACTTAAAGCCTTGCAAGCATTGCAACTAATGAGTTAGTTGCAGGATGTTGTATTACGGAACGAGTAAAGAGACTTGCCGGTAACGAGATTGAACTAGGTATTGGATACCAACGATCGAATCTCGGGCAAGTAACATACCGATGACAAAGGGAACAACGTATGTTGTTATGCGGTCTGACCGATAAAGATCTTCGTAGAATATGTAGGAGCCAATATGGGCATCTAGGTCCCGCTATTGGTTATTGACCGGAGACATGTCTCGGTCATGTCTACATTGTTCTCGAACCGTAGGGTCCGCACGCTTAAGGTTTCGATGACAATTATATTATGAGTTTATGAGTTTTGATGTACCGAAGGAGTTCGGAGTCCCGGATGAGATCAGGGACATGACGAGGAGTCTCGAAATGGTCGAGACGTAAAGATCGATATATTGGACGACTATATTCGGACATCGGAAAGGTTCCGAGTGATTCGGGTATTTTTCGGAGTACCGGGTAGTTACGGGAGAAGTAATGGGCCTTGATGGGCTTTAGTGGGAAGAGGAAAAGGCTGCTGCGCCCCCCTCCCCTTTGGTCCGAATTGGACTAGGGAAAAGGGGGCCGGCCACCTCTCCTTCTCCTCCTATTCCTTCTCCCTTCCTCCCCTCTTGGTGGACTCCTACTAGGACTTGGAGTCCTAGTAGGACTCCCTATCCTGGCCGCACCTTTGCCTTGGCCGGCCTCGTCCTCCTCCATCCTTTATATACAAGGGCAGGGGGCACCCCATAGACACACAAGTTGATCCTTGAGATCGTTCCTTAGCCGTGTGCGGTGCCCCTGCCACCAAATTCCACCTCGATCATACCGTTGTAGGGCTTAGGCGAAGCCCTGCGTCGGTAGTACATCAAGATCGTCACCACGCCGTCGTGCTGACGGAACTCTTCCTCGACGCTTTGCTAGATCGGAGCCCGAGGATCGTCATCGAGCTGAACGTGTGCTAAGAACTCGGAGGTGCCGGAGTAACGGTGGTTGGATCGGTCGGATCGGGAAGACGTACGACTACTTCCTCTATGTTGTGTGATCGCTTCCGCAGTCGGTCTGCGTTGGTACGTAGACAACACTCTCCCCTCTAGTTGCTATGCATCACCATGATCTTGCGTGTGCGTAGGAATTTTTTTGAAATTACTACGTTCCCCAACAGTGGCATCCGAGCCTAGGTTTTATGGTTTGATGTTATTTGCACGAGTAGAACACAAGTAAGTTGTGGGCGATACAAGTCATACTGCCTACCAGCATGTCATACTTTGGTTCGGCGGTATTGTTGGACGAGACGACCCGGACCAACCTTACGCGTACACTTACGCGAGACCGGTTCCCTCGACGTGCTTTGCACATAGATGGCTTGCGGGCGACTGTCTCTCCAACTTTAGTTGAACCGAGTGTGGCTACGCCCGGTCCTTGAGAAGGTTAAAACGGAGTCTATTTGACAAACTATCGTTGTGCTTTTGATGCGTAGGTGAGATGAGTTCTTGCTTAAGCCCGTAGCAGCCACGTAAAACTTGCAACAACAAAGTAGAGGACGTCTAACTTGTTTTTGCAGGGCATGTTGTGATGTGATATGGTCAAGGCATGATGCTAAATTTTATTGTATGAGATGATCATGTTTTGTAACCAAGTTATCGGCAACTGGCAGGAGCCATATGGTTGTCGCTTTATTGTATGCAATGCAATCGCAATGTAATGCTTTACTTTATTACTAAGCGGTAGTGATAGTGTGGAAGCATAAGATTGGCGAGACGACAACGATGCTACGATGGAGATCAAGGTGTCGCGCCGGTGATGATGGTGATCATGACGGTGCTTCGGAGATGGAGATCACAAGCACAAGATGATGATGGCCATATCATATCACTTATATTGATTGCATGTGATGTTTATCTTTTATGCATCTTATCTTGCTTTGATTGACGGTAGCATTATAAGATGATCTCTCACTAAATTATCAAGAAGTGTTCTCCCTGAGTATGCACCGTTGCCAAAGTTCGTCGTGCCCAGACATCACGTGATGATCGGGTGTGATAAGCTCTACGTCCATCTACAACGGGTGCAAGCCAGTTTTGCACACGCAGAATACTCAGGTTAAACTTGACGAGCCTAGCATATGCAGATATGGCCTCGGAACACGAAGACCGAAAGGTCGAGCGTGAATCATATAGTAGATATGATCAACATAACGATGTTCACCATTGAAAACTACTCCATCTCATGTGATGATCGGTTATGGTTTAGTTGATTTGGATCACATGATCACTTAGAGGATTAGAGGGATGTCTATCTAAGTGGGAGTTCTTAAGTAATATGATTAAATTGAACCTAAATTTATCATGAACTTAGTCCTGGTAGTATTTTGCAAATTATGTTGTAGATCAATAGCTCGCGTTGTTGCTTCCGTGTGTTTATTTTGATATGTTCCTAGAGAAAATTGTGTTGAAAGATGTTAGTAGCAATGATGCGGATTGGATCCGTGATCTGAGGTTTATCCTCATTGCTGCACAGAAGAATTATGTCCTTGATGCACCGCTAGGTGACAGACCTATTGCAGGAGCAGATGCAGACGTTATGAACGTTTGGCTAGCTCAATATGATGACTACTTGATAGTTTAGTGCACCATGCTTAATGGCTTAGAATCGGGACTTCAAAGACGTTTTGAACGTCATGGACCATATGAGATGTTCCAGGAGTTGAAGTTAATATTTCAAGCAAATACCCGAGTTGAGAGATATGAAGTCTCCAACAAGTTCTATAGCTAAAAGATGGAGGAGAATCACTCAACCAGTGAGCATGTGCTCAGATTATCTGGGTACTACAATCGCTTGAATCAAGTGGGAATTAATCTTCCAGATAAGATAGTGATTGACAGAATTCTCTAGTCACCATCACCAAGTTAGTAGAACTTCGTGATGAGCTATAATATGCAAGGGATAACAGAAACAACTCCCAAGCTCTTCGTGATGCTGAAATCAACGAAGGTAGAAATCAAGAAAAACATCAAGTGTTGATGGTTGACAAGACCACTAGTTTCAAGAAAAGGGCAAAGGGAAGAAGGGGAACTTCAAGAAGAACGGCAAGCAAGTTGCTGCCCAAGTGAAGAAGCCCAAGTCTGATCCTAAGCCTGAGACTAAGTGCTTCTACTGCAAAGGGACTAGTCACTGGAAGCGGAACTGCCCCAAGTATTTGGCGGATAAGAAGGATGGCAAAGTGAACAAAAGTATATTTGATATACATGTTATTGATGTGTGCTTTACTAGTGTTTATAGCAACCCTTTGGTATTTGATATTGGTTCAGTTGCTAAGAGTAGTAACTCGAAACAGGAGTTGCAGAATAAACAGAGACTAGTTAAGGGTGAAGTGACGATGGGTGTTGGAAGTAGTTCCAAGATTGATATGATCATCATTGCACACTCCCCTATACTTTCGGGATTAGTGTTGAACTTAAATAAGTGTTATTTGGTTTTTGCGTTGAGCATGAATATGATTTGATCATGTTTATTGCAATACGGTTATTCATTAAAGTTAGAGAATAATTGTTGTTCTGTTTACATGAATAAAACCTTCGATGGTCATACACCCAATGAAACAAGTTCGTTGGATCTCGATCGTAGTGATACACATGTTCATAATATTGAAACCAAAAGATGCAAAGTTAATAATGATAGTGCAACTTATTTGTGGCACTGCCGTTTAGGTCATATTGGTATAAAGCGCATGAAGAAACTCCATGCTGATGGGCTTTTGGAATCACTTGATTATGAATCACTTGATGCTTGCGAACCATGCCTTATGGGCAAGATGACTAAAACGCCGTTCTCCGGAACAATGAAGCAAGCAACAGATTTGTTGGAAATCATACATACTGATGTATGTGGTCCGATGAATATTTAAGGCTTGCAACAGGTATCATTATTTTCTGACCTTCACAAGATGATTTGAGCAGATATGGGGATATCTAATTGATGAAACATAAGTCTGAAACATTTGAACAGTTCAAAGAATTTCAGAGTGAAGTGGAAAATCATTGTGACAAGAAAATAAAAGTTTCTACGATATGATCGCAGAGGTAAAATATTTGAGTTACGAGTTTGGTATTTAGTTAAAACAATGTGAAATAGTTTCACTACGCACGCCACCTGGAACACCACAGCATAATGGTGTGTCCGAACGTCATAACCGTACTTTATTGGATATAGTACAATCTATGATGTATCTTACCGATCTACCACTATCGTTTTGGGGTTATGCATTAGAGACAGCTGCATTCACGTTAAATAGGGCACCATCTAAATCCGTTGAGACGACACCGTGTGAACTATGGTTTGGCAAGAAACCTAAGCTGTCGTTTCTTAAAGTTTGGAGTTGCGATGCTTATGTGAAAAAGTTTCATCTCGATAAGCTCAAACTCAAATCGGAGAAATATGTCTTCATAGGATACCCAAAGAAGACAGTTGGGTACGCCTTCTATCACAGATCCGAAGGCAAGACTTTTGTTGCTAAATTCGGAGTTTTTCTAGAGAAGGAGTTTCTCTTAAAAGAAGTGAGTGGGAGGAAAGTAGAAAACTTGATAAGGTAATTGTACCTTCTCCCTTATTGGAAAGTAGTACATCACAGAAAACTGTTTCTGTGACACCTATACCAATTAGTGAGGAAGCTAATGATGATGATCATGTAACTTCAGATCAAGTTACTACCGAATCTCGTAGGTAAACCAGAGTGAGATCCGCACCAGAGTGGTACGGTAATCCTGTTCTAGAAGTCATGTTACTAGACCATGATGAACTTGCGAACTATGAGGAAGCGATGATGAGCCCAGATTCCGCAAAATGGCTTGAGGCCATGAAATCTGAGATGGGATTCATGTATGAAAACAAAGTATGGACTTTGGTTGACTTGCCCAATGATCGGCAAGCCATAGAAAATAAATGGATCTTCAAGAGGAAGACGGACGTTGATAGTAGTGTTACTATCTACAAAGCTAGAATTGTCGCAAAAGGTTTTCGACAAGTTCAAAGTGTTGACTACGATGAGAGTTTCTCACTCGTATCTATGCTTAAGTCTGTCCGAATCATGTTAGCAATTGCCGCATTTTATGAAATCTGGCAAATGGATAAACAAAACTGCATTCCTTAATGGATTTATTAAAAAAGAGTTGTATGTGATGCAACAAGAAGGTTTTGTCAATCCTAAAGGTGCTAACAAAATGTGCAAGCTCCAGCGATCCATCTGTGGACTGGTGCAAGCATCTCGGAGTTGGAATATACGCTTTGATGAGTTGATCAAAGCATATAGTTTTATACAGACTTGCGGTGAAGCCTGTATTTACAAGAAAGTGAGTGGGAGCACTACAACATTTCTGATAAGTATATGTGAATGACATATTGTTGATCGGAAATAATGTAGAATTATTCTGTAAAGCATAAAGGAGTGTTTGAAAGGTGTTTTTCAAAGAAAGACTTCGGTGAAGCTGCTTACATATTGAGCTCCAAGATCTATAGAGATAGACCAAGAAGCTTGACAAGTTTTTTCAATGAGTACATACCTTGAGAAGATTTTGAAGTAGTTCAAAATGGAACAGTCAAAGAAGGAGTTCTTGCCTATGTTACAAGGTGTGAAATTGAGTAAGACTCAAAACCCGACCACGGCAGAAGATAGAAAGAGAATGAAAGTCATTCCCTGTGCCTTGGCCATAGGTTCTATAAAGTATGCCATGCTGTGTACCAGATCTATTGTATACCCTACACTGATTTTGGCAAGGGAGTACAATAGTGATCTAGGAGTAGATCACTAGACAGCGGTCAGAATTATCCTTAGTGAAATAAGGATATGTTTCTCGATTATGGACGTGACAAAAGGTTCGTCGTAAAGGGTTACGCCGATGCAAGTTTTGACACTAATCTAGATGACTCTAAGTCTCGGTCTAGATATATATTGAAAGTGGGAGCAATTAGCTAGAGTAGCTCCATGCAGAGCATTGTTGACATAGAAATTTGCAAAATACATGTGGATCTGAATGTGGCAGACCCGTTGACTAAGATTCTCTCACAAGCAAAACATGATCACACCTTAGTACTCTTTGGGTGTTAATCACATAGCGATGTGAACTAGATTACTGAATCTAGTAAACCCTTTGGGTATTGGTCACATGATGATGTGAACTATCGATGTTAATCACATGGTGATGTGATCTAGATTATTGACTCTAGTGCAAGTGGGAGACTGATGGAAATATGCCCTAGAGGCAATAATAAAGTTATTATTTATTTCCTTATATCATGATAAATGTTTATTATTCATGCTAGAATTGTATTAACCGGAAACATAATACATGTGTGAATACATAGACAAACAGAGTGTCACTAGTATGCCTCTACTTGACTAGCTCATTAATCAAAGATGGTTATGTTTCCTGACCATGGACAAAGAGTTGTTATTTGATTAATGGGATCACATCATTAGTTGAATGATCTGATTGACATCACCCATTCCATTAGCTTAGCACCCGATCGTTTAGTATGTTGCTATTGCTTTCTTCATGACTTATACATGTTCCTATGACTATGAGATTATGCAACTCCCGTTTACCGGAGGAACACTTTGGGTACTACCAAACGTCACAACGTAACTGGGTGATTATAAAGGAGTACTACAGGTGTCTCCAAAGGTAGATGTTGGGTTGGCGTATTTCGAGATTAGGATTTATCACTCCGATTGTCGGAGAGGTATCTCTGGGCCCTCTCGGTAATGCACATCACTTAAAGCCTTGCAAGCATTGCAACTAATGAGTTAGTTGCAGGATGTTGTATTACGGAACGAGTAAAGAGACTTGCCGGTAACGAGATTGAACTAGGTATTGGATACCGATGATCGAATCTCGGGCAAGTAACATACCGATGACAAAGGGAACAACGTATGTTGTTATGCGGTCTGACCGATAAAGATCTTCGTAGAATATGTAGGAGCCAATATGGGCATCCAGGTCCCGCTATTGGTTATTGACCGGAGACGTGTCTCGGTCATGTCTACATTGTTCTCGAACTGTAGGGTCCGCACGCTTAAGGTTTCGATGACAATTATATTATGAGTTTATGAGTTTTGATGTACCGAAGGAGTTCGGAGTCCCGGATGAGATCGGGGACATGACGAGGAGTCTCGAAATGGTCGAGACGTAAAGATCGATATATTGGACGACTATATTCGGACATCGGAAAGGTTCCGAGTGATTCGGGTATTTTTCGGAGTACCGGGTAGTTACGGGAGAAGTAATGGGCCTTGATGGGCTTTAGTGGGAAGAGGAAAAGGCTGCTGCGCCCCCCTCCCCTTTGGTCCGAATTGGACTAGGGAAAAGGGGGCCGGCCACCTCTCCTTCTCCTCCTATTCCTTCTCCCTTCCTCCCCTCTTGGTGGACTCCTACTAGGACTTGGAGTCCTAGTAGGACTCCCTATCCTGGCCGCACCTTTGCCTTGGCCGGCCTCCTCCTCCTCCATCCTTTATATACAAGGGCAGGGGGCACCACATAGACACACAAATTGATCCTTGAGATCATTCCTTAGCCGTGTGCGGTGCCCCTGCCACCAAATTCCACCTCGATCATACCGTTGTAGTGCTTAGGCGAAGCCCTGCGTCGGTAGTACATCAAGATCGTCACCACGCCGTCGTGCTGACGGAACTCTTCCTCGACGCTTTGCTGGATCGGAGCCCGAGGATCGTCATCGAGTTGAACGTGTGCTAAGAACTCGGAGGTGCCGGAGTAACGGTGCTTGGATCGGTCAGATCGGGAAGACGTACGACTACTTCCTCTACGTTGTGTGATCGCTTCCGCAGTCGGTCTGCGTTGGTACGTAGACAACACTCTCCCCTCTCGTTGCTATGCATCACCATGATCTTGCGTGTGCGTAGGAATTTTTTTGAAATTACTACGTTCCCCAACAGAGGCATGGCCGGCAGGCTCTCCGGATACGGTCCGGTGAGCGTTTTTCCTGGTTTTAACCACGGACGTTACTATATTTTAAAGACAATAACCATGGAGCAGGGTTCTTTGTCATACCTCTACGACGACATCTCAGTCCTGACCGCCTTCCTTTTAAGCCTACCCGGTTTCGGTGCCCCTTGTTGGTGAGTCACTGCGGGTTTGGCATGGCGTCCCGAGGGCCTTCCCTGCAAGACACCATATGTGTGCGGCGGGTGAAGTGTGAAAAAGGGGATCCTTCTCGGAAGTTGGGACTCCGGTTTTACTTACATGCGATGCTGGGAGCAGTCCAGGATAATCGGCGGTGATGGCCACCAAGGCATCGTCGCAGCTTAACTGATAAAACGTCATGTCGATGAGCTCCACGAATATGTCCGGATCTTCTTCGAGTCCGGGATCAAGGGCCCGATCAGGGTCCTCTGGCTGTGGAGATGGGTTGTGAATCTCCCTCACAGCTCTTCGTAGTTCCTGCTATGAAATAGCAAGGTAAATATTTATGACAAAGAAAGCGGGAAGGTTTGGAGTAAAAAGCAACAGCTCACCCAGTTTGGGGGGTTGTACATGGAGAATCCATCCCGTGGCTTAATACGGATGAACTCCTCTTCCCCTCCCTTATATAAATCGGACAGTATTTTCGCCAGAGCGGCGGCGGTGTCCGGACCTTTACGGCCGCAGCGGGTGGCATCGTCTTCTCCATTGAAGTGCCACATGGGTTATCCCCGATATTGAAGTGGTTGCACCCCCCGCATTATACATATTGACATAACCTCGATTATTGTCAGTCCTGATTCGGCCAGTGTCTTTATCCGGCTCATCAAGTAAAGGACTTCTGTGTTATCTTCCTCCTGGGGTCTCCGAGGGCGCTAGCTATGGTGTTTCTTCAAGGGGGCGTTGTTGAACTCAGGAAGGCCCATCCGAATAGGGTCTAGGAGGGGAACGCCATCCATATAAAACCACTCCGAAGGCCAGTCTTCGGATCTCTTCTCCAGAGTATCGGACAGGTATCCGGTCTCGGTGATGCGCCATATTTCGGCTCCGCCCACTTGAAATATTGACCCCTTCTGTGTACGGGGCACGAGGCAGAATAGCCTCTGCCATAGGTCCAAATGAGCTTCGTAGCCTAGAAACAGCTCGCAAAGGGCAACATAGCCTGCGATGCATAATATGGAGGTGGGAGTAAAGTTATGCAGCTGGAGGCCATAGAACTCCAGGAGCCCATGGAGGAATGGATGGATTGGAAATCCTAGTCCCCTCAATAAATAAGGGACGATGCATACCCGCTCCCCCGTGGATGGGTTGGGAAAGCTTTCTGCTTGCTCCCCGACATTATAAGTGGCTAGTCCGGCTCGGACGAGGACCATGTATGCAGGAGGGAGAAACCCCTGGGTCTGCAACTCTACTAGTTGGCTATGGGGAATAGAACACTTCATAAACCACCTGGCTTAGGGCTACGAGGGCGAGAGGAGGAGCTGCGGTGGCCGGCCATGATGGGATGGATTTTTTCAGGAACGCTCCGATGGATACTCGTTGTGGGAAGGTGTTGTGATCTAGATCTGAAGATCCCCGACTGTTTAAATAGATGATTAATCTACCTGGTTAGGGTGGTAAATGTAAAAACACCCCGACCTCTCGCATTCGCTCGACATGTGGAAGATAGCCATTATTAAGGCATAGAAGCCGAGGAGTGCAACATTCATGGGAGGCCGGACACAACTCGTTACGACAGGTACTCAGGATTTGGAGGAGAACCCGCCTTGCAATGCCGAAGACAATCTACGCGCCGGACTCATCGTCATTGAAGCCTGGTTCGGGGGCTACTGAGGGAGTCCTGGATTAGGGGGTCCTTGGACCGCCGGACTATATACTTTGGCCGGACTATTGGACTATGAAGATACAAGATTGAAGACTTCGTCATGTGTCCGGATGGGACTCTCCTTTGCGTGGAAGGCAAGCTTGGCGATTCGGATATGTAGATCTCCTCCCTTGTAACCGACTCTGTGTAACCCTAGCCCCTCCGATGTCTATATAAACCGTAGGGTTTTAGTCTGTAGGACAACAACAATCATACCGTAGGCTAGCTTCTAGGGTTTAGCCTCTCCGATCTCGTGGTAGATCAACTCTTGTAATACTCATATCATCAAGATCAATCAAGCAGGAAGTAGGGTATTACCTCCATTAAGAGGGCCCGAACCTGGGTAAACATTGTGTCCCCCGCCTCCCATTACCATCCGCCTTAGATGCACAGTTCGGGACCCCCTACCCGAGATCCGCCGGTTTTGACACCGAGAGCATGTCGCCCGCGTGCGTAGCGGACGCCACCTCATGCTTCCACCTCCTACTTCCTCCCCCATCCTCGACCAAGTGCCTGGAGATGCCCGAGCCCCCTTGGTCCTTTCCCCTCACTCACAGCCTCTCTCCCCTCGGCTCTCTCTCTCTCCGGAGCAGCCCGAGCACTGCCGGAGTGCGCCGCCGCAAAGCACCGCACCCACCTCCATCCCCTTGCCTCGTGGCTGTGACCTCTAGCTCTGCCTCGATGCCGTGAAGCTCCAAGCCGAAGAACGCACCCGCGGATGCCCTACAGCATCGTCACCATCACCATCTTCCTCGTCTGCTCCGACGAACGCCGTCACTCGATTCGCCGACCTCCAAGCGTCCCCGAGCACGCTGAGCTACTCATCGACCTCCCCGTGAGCTATCCTCTGTTTCCCCTCCTTCCTCGTGCTCGTTTCCGTACCATAGCCATCGGCCGCAAGTGCTCGTGAGCTCATCGTCGGCGACCATGGCACCATTGTCATTTTAGCTCACGTTAGTGGCACCCGCGTACTCGGTCATGCTTGTGGTGACGCCAGGAGGCCGTAGAGCCCCTTAACTCGCTCGCCCGCGCTCTGTAGCGCCCGACCCCATCGCCACCGTAGTAACCACGTCACCGCGAGCTCGTTTCCGGCGAGCTCAGGCCACCCCGCCCCTCTCGTTTGCTCCTAACGACGTGGACGAGCCCCAGCTCCTCACCCGTGGCCTTCTCCATCCAAATGGTCGCCAAAGGAGGAATTCTGACGACCTCCACCTCGACTGGCCTCGCCGGCGGCCATAACTCCGGCTAAACACTGGTTAGACACTAACCAAATGGCCCCTGGGTCGCTGGCAAGTGGGCCCTCGCCCTGCTAATTTTGGTTAAGTTTATAATTTAACTTAATTAACCTACCGTGGCACTGACGTGTGGGCCCAGCCCTGCTGACACTTTATTTAGGGTTAGCTTAATGCTAATTAACACAGTTAACTAATGTTCCACTAACGTGTGGACCCCACACATCATGTTTGACTCTGGGCGACCCTGTTGACCTTGCTGACGTCACAGTGACGTAGCGCTGATGCGGTTAATCATTTTCTGGTTTTTAATAATTCGGGAAATTCGAGAAAATGTCCAAAACTTCTAAAATTCATAGAAATTCAACCATAACCCAGAATGAAATAAGTTATATATGAAAAATGATCAGAAAAATCCAATCTACCCATCTATACTAGTTTCATGCATGTTAAAGAAACTTAAACCTGCTATTTATATCTAAACATGATAATGCACTTTATAAAGTCATAGTTTGAGTTTGGACTTGAACCTTGGGTTCAAAATAACTCAAACCCATATGGTTGTAGTTGCATTAGGCCAACACACTCATATTTCCATGTCAGCATCATGCATCATATTGTGGATTGCATTGATTGTGTTTCCTTCTGTGTTGCCGGTATTTGTCCCCTCTCAGTAGACGTGGCTCCTACGATGAGTTCGATGACACTGATGAAGAGATATACTATCTTCAAAAGTGCTAGGCAAGAAAACCCCCCTTGTTCATTCCGATACAATCCCACTCTCTCACTCCTGCTCTCTTTTAATACATTTGGACAACAACGATTCAACGGTTACATTCTGCGGTAGTTGAACCCCTTTTCCTCTACATGACCTGTCATTGCCACAGTAAATGGATGAAACCCATTAGCATGAGTAGGAGTTGTTTGAGCCCTGATGTGCCTACTCATTCATGCTTGTTTATCATGCCTTCTACTGCTTAGAGTTGAGTCAGGTCTGATTCATCGGGGATGAATTGGAGGTGTGTGAACATGTCCTAATGTTGAGAGCTAAGTGTGTGAACACGATTTGGTAAAGGTATCGATGAGAGGCCATGTAGGAGTACATGCATGGTGGGTTGTTTCATTGAAGCCGTCCTTAGGAACTGAGTTTTGTGTTTGTGATCCATGAACAGCTACTACCACGCATTGGGCCCGAAACCAATGGACCATCTTGACTTATTAACTGCCCTTGCCCTCTGTCCAGGAGTTGCAACTAGTTTGTGGTGTTTATAGGATAAGTGTTGGAGGCCGTGTGTAGCACTGACTCTTGATAACCCACAAGTATAGGGGATCGCAATAGTTTTCGATAAGTAAGAGTGTCGAACCCAACGATGAGCTAAAGGTAGAACAAATATTCCCTCAAGTTCTATCGACCACCGACACAACTCTACGCACGCTTGACGTTCGCTTTACCTAGAACAAGTATGAAACTAGAAGTACTTTGTAGGTGTTGTTTGATAGGTTTGCAAGAAAGTAAAGAGCACGAAAATAAAACTAGGGGCTGTTAAGATAAAGAAAGAATAAAGTAAATATAGCGAGTGTGGAAAAGTGGTGGTAGGAGTTGCGAAATTGTCCCTAAGCAATTGACTACTTTACTAGACCGATAGCAAGTATTATGTGGGAGAGGCCACTGCTAGCATGTCATCCCTGACTTGGAATTCTATGCACTTATGATTGGAACTATTAGCAAGCATCCGCAACTACTAACGTTTATTAAGGTAAAACCCAACCATAGCATTAAGATATATTGGTCCCCCTTCAATCCCGTATGCATCAATTTCTATGCTAGGTTGAAGCTTCTGTCACTCTTGCCCTCCAATACATAGTCCTATCAACATACAACTAACCCTAGGGTGTGATCCACGCGCGCAATCATATGATGGGCACCAAAGGACAACAACATAATCACAAGCAAATTAAATCAATCATAGCAATTCAACAACCACCGATAGTACAATGAAAATCTACTTAGACATCATAGGATGGCAACACATCATTGGATAATAATATGAAGCATAAAGCACCATGTTCAAGTAGAGGGTACAGCGGGTTGCGGGAGAGTGGACCGCTGTAGATAGAGGGGGAAGGTGATGGAGATGTTGGTGAAGATGGCGGAGGTGTTGGTGTAGATCGCGGTGATGATGATGGCCCCCGGTGGCACTCCGGTGCCACCGTAAGCGAGGGGGAGAGAGCCCCCCTCCTTCTTCTTCTTCCTTGACCTCCTCCCTAGATGGGAGAAGGGTTTCCCCTCCGGTCCATGGCCTCCATGGCACGGGAGGGGCGAGAGCCCCTCCGAGATTGGATCTGTCTCTCTGTCTCTCTCTGTTTCTGTGTTCTCGTCTGGCTCTGTTTCACCGTTTTGTATATATATGGAGATCCGTAACTCCGATTGGCCTGAAACCTTCGCCATGATTTTTTTTCTTCTGAATATTAGCTTTCTTGCGGCAAAAGAAGAGCATCAACCGCCTTACAGTGGGCTCACTAGGGTAGGGGGTGCGCCCCCTGCCTCGTGACCACCTCGGGCACTGGTTCACGTTGATTTTCCTTTCGAATTTTCCATATTCTCCAAAAATAAGCTCCATCCGTTGTTATCCCATTTGGACTCCGTTTGATATGGATATTTTGCGAAACCAAAAACATGCAACAGACAGGAACTGGCACTGGTGTCGGTGTACTAGAGTAGGGGTACCCTAGAATCCCGAACTTGTGCACGGGCAGTCGCAGCGTCCCGCGGCAAGGCTTGCCGGGTGACCGCCAAGGTCCTCCGTGGTTCCTTTGGAGCCATTCAAGAACAAAGTATCCAAGACCCCGGCAAGAGGAGCTTGCCGGGAAGGCCAACCAAGGCATCTCAAGGAACTTGCCGCAACGCACCACGCGTCCCGGCAAGGCCCGGTGAGCGACAAGCTCCCGGACGCGACAAAACAATAACCGCGGCAAGGCGCTTGCCGCAGCAAGCCCCCACTCTGTACCTGCGCTCCAGCACATCCACCAACGTGTCGCTCTGGGACCCTTCCAGGCGTACGTGGCGGGAAGCTGTGCAGCCAGCGGTACACGGTGGCAAGCGGCGCTGACAAGGTCGCCATCATGGCGAACAGTGGCGTCCCTGGCGGTCCCTTTTACACTATTTGGGCGACGCAGACGGGCATTTAATGCTCTTGTCCCCTGCCGTCATGGTTAGGTATGATACACTGTAGTAGGCGGTGGTGCCAACCGCAAGGCTTTTCCATTTTTACCCTTGTCTATGTTGCCACTTGTCGGTGACCCCTTGAGCATATAAAAGGAGGCCCATGCGCAACGTAGAGGAGGGAGGATGACACTCACGCTCGGTCTCGTTAGCTTCTAGAGTGTACTGTAGCACTCGGCGCTCCAGAGCAAGAACTCAATACAAACCACAAAGCAGGAGTAGGGTTTTACGCATCCGTGCAGCCCGAACCTGGGTAAACTGATCGTGTGCTTGTGCGTTTCGCCTCGATCTGCTCTTCGTGCGCTCTCCGCCCCCCGCCAAACCGAAAGGGGCACGGTCCGCCGGTCCCATAGGTGTTCGTGGATCAGTTCTCCCGACATCTTTGGCGCGCCAGGTAGGGGGCGTCGAGGTTGTGTGAACCTAATCCGGCGTTCGCACGAGCTAAACCTTCATCGCCTTCATCGACATGCCACCGAAGAAGAAGGCTTCGGAGGCGGCTGCTCCGTCCGCGCCGAACCCACCATCGCCGGAGCGAACAGCTGGTGGGGTAGACGCCGGCGGAAGAACAGGCGTCGACGAGGGAGCTTACGGTGCTGCCAGGTCCAAGGACAAGGCCGCGCTGCCCATCGGCGGCGCAGTCGGCTCCCACAACGATCGGGCACACTCCAAGACCTCGGCGTCCGTACATGCACCGCGCCCATCCCACGAGGCGCGAGACCGGCAGCGTCATGATACTCATGGTACCATACGCTTGCTGGACCAAGATCGAGCTGGTGGATCTCGGAGCGCTCAAGACCAACACGCGCGCCAACATGCTGGTGCGAGCGGGGCACGGTCACCTGGACGGGATACTGCTCCTTCTAACATAGTTAGATGTCCGAGCATATCCCGCTCCTCTCACCGTTCGCCGCCGCCACCCGCCACTTCAGCAGAAGCTTTGGCGCGAGCTCAACTGCTCCTAGACTACCCTCCAATGGCAGGCAAGATCGACGACTGGAGGGCCACCATTCAGAGTCTCATCGGCTTTGCCAACGGCGACATCCCATGGCAGCCGAGTACTTCGCAGCCATGGCAAGTCAGCCAGGCACGAGCCGGTGGCGACAAGACCGGTGGGGGTGCAACCACCATGCACTCTCCGCCCCGAAGGCCAAGATCGCCGACTCGCCGGATCTACCCCGACAGCGACTCCACCGCGTCGTCAGATCCTCGAGCTCGCCGCGATCAGCGCCAAATTCTTCACCAACGACAGCAAGAAGACGCTTTTACTCGCATCGAGCATTGAAGAGAAGCGCGGCGTTAGTCAGACCAGCGCGCTGGGCCCTCTGTCGACATGCATGCGCCAGGGGAACCAGGCGACTTGCCGTACGCGGTAGGTTGCCCTGCGTTTACCCGTGAGCTGCGGCAAGTCCAGTGGCCCAGCCAGAAGAATTTCAAGCCGGACATACCAGAGAAGTACGACGGCAAGTCGCATCCGTCGGAGTTCCTCAGCATCTACACCATCGCGGTGTAGGCTGCCGGGGGACGCGACGACAAGATCCTTGCCAACTACTTCCCGCTAGTGCTCAAACCCGACGTCAGGTCCTGGCTCATGCACTTGCCGGACAACTCCATATCCTCTTGGGCAGACCTATGCCATCAGTTTGTCGGTGCCTTTACAGGCGGCCACAAACCTCATGGCCAAGAGAGTGACCTTCACCTGCTCGCCCAGAAGGAAGGAGAGCCCCTGCGCAAGTACATTCAGAGATTCAGCTGTGTACAGCGCAAGATCCCAGATATCCACCCTGCCGCGGTCATCAGCGCGTTCCATCAGAACGTGCGTAACCGCAGGATGCGGGAGGAGATGGCGATGTGCAGGATCAGAGACGTCAGTGAGCTATATGCCCTGGCCGACAAGTGTGCACGTGCTGAGGAAGGGAGGAAACTCCCCGGAGAGAGTACAGGAGCAGGAGGATCTGACAGCGAGGATGCTGCCCCGGCAAAGAAAAACCGGCAGCGGAACAACAGGAAGAAGAAAGGCAAAGATGTGCTAGTCGTAGAGCAGTCCGGCAACGAAGGTGGCGCCAAGAAAGCCAAAGCTGGTAGCTCCGGCAAGGAGATTGCCGCATGCACCAACTGCCAGGCTGTGCCGATCGCCGACAAGCAGGACGGCACCGACAAGCAGTACTGCAAGATCCACCGCACCAAGGGCCATGACCTCCAGAGCTGCAAAAGGGTCGAACAGCTTGTCTAGCAGCAAAACGCTGAGTACGAGCGACGCGACAAGGAGACGGCCCAGGGAGGCGCTGGAGAATCCGGCAAGAAGCGCGCCGACCGGGGAGGACACCGCGGCAAGGCCAAGCAGCGGCAAGGAGACAGACCTCCCCGCGGCTGCGACAAGGACGAAGATGACGATGACGACGAAAATATGGAAGATGTCGAGACAAGTGAGCAGGAGTTCCAGAAAGCCATAGAGGTCTTGTGCATGGACGGCGGTGCTTCTCTGCATACTTCGCACCGCCAACTCAAGCAGTGGATGCGGGAAGTCAATGCGGCGGAACCTCCTGTCGAGTCGCGCAAGCTTCTGAAATGGTCCAACACGCCTATCATCTTTGATATTGAGGACCACCCTGATCGCACAACTGCGGTCGGGTGCCTGCCGATGTTGGTTTCACCAACTATCCGCAACCTCAAGGTCACTAAGATGTTAGTTGACGGCGGGGCCGGCTTGAACCTGATCTCCTCTGCTGTACTCCAGAAACTCCAGATCCCTGACAGCGAGCTCGAAGAGACCGGCACACTCCAAGGAATCAACCCGGGAAGGAGCAAGCCAAAAGGGAAGGTCACGTTGCCGGTAACATTTGGCAGCGAGTTAAACTTCAGGACTGAGAGGGTCACTTTTGACGTTGCCGATTTTCCATTGCCTTACAATGGGATACTCGGCCGTCCAGCACTCGCCAAGTTCATGGCAGCCTCTCACTACGCATACAACATGCTCAAGATGCCAGGCCCGATAAGCGTCATCTCTGTCCCTGGCGACAAGAAGGATGCTCTTATCTGCGCCGACAAGATCTACCGAGAAGCAGCAGCCGCAACAGATCGCAAGTCACTTGCCGCTGAAGCTCCCCGGGGGAAGAAGAAGACCAAGTCCGGCAAGACATCTGATGCCCACTCCGGCAAGCGCACCTCTTCGGAGTGCTGCGCTACCGTCGAGGACGCACCATCGAGCTCTACCAGCAACTATAAGAAGGCAATGGCAGCTCCACCAGAGGCCAAGAAAGTGTTCGCCAAGGAGGACGGCATTGGTGGTACCTTCACCATCAGTGCCACTCTTGACCCTAAATAGGAAAGCACGCTCGTTGCTTTCCTGCGGGCGAATGTCGACGTGTTTGCGTGGCAACCATCTGACATCCCCGGTGTTCCCAAGAAAGTAATTGAGCACCATCTTGCCGTTTGTCCTCATGCGCGGCCCGTCAAGCAGAAGGTCAGGAAGGAAGCAGTGGAGCGCCAAGAATTTATCGCAGAAGAGATCAAGAAATTGGAAGCAGCAGGCCTTGTCAGAGGAGTGCTCCATCCTACATGGTTGGCCAATCCTGTAGTCGTGCGCAAGGCAAACGGGAAATGGAGGCTTTGTATCGACTTTACCGATGTTAATAAAGCTTGTCCCAAAGACCCATTTCCCTTGCCGCGCATTGACCAAATTGTTGACTCCATGGCCGGATGTGACTTGCTTTCATTTCTTGACGCATACTCAGGATACCATCAAATCTTCATGGCAGAAGAGGATGAGGAGAAGACAGCATTCATCACTCCATGTGGCACGTACTGTTTCATACGGATGCCTTTCAGTTTAAAGAATGCTGGTTCAACATTTGCAAGAGTAGTCCATGTCGGTCTTGAGCCACAAATGCACAGAAATGTGGAAGCCTACATGGATGACATAGTGGTCAAGAGCAAGGACAGGGCAACTCTGATTCAAGATTTAGATGAGACCTTTGCAAATCTGCGCAAGATCAACCTCAAGCTCAACCCCGAGAAGTGTGTGTTTGGAGTCCCCTCCGGCAAGATTCTCGGGTTCTTCGTGTCTCAGCGGGGAATCGAAGCCAATCCCGACAAGATCAAGGCCATTGAGCAGATCAAAGCACCAAAGCGCGTCAAGGATGTACGAAGACTTGCCGGTTGCGTGGCTGCTCTCAGCAGGTTTATCTCTCAGTCTGCTGAGCGTGCCCTGCCGTTTTTCATAATTTTGAAAAAGGCAGGTCCAATGAAATGGACTCCGGAAGCGGAGGCTGCGCTGCAGGACTTGAAGAGATACTTGTCCTCCACTGCAACACTTGTCGCACCTAAGCCGCAAGAGAAGTTGCTGTTGTACATAGCGGCAACCAATCAAATGGTTAGTGTTGCGTTAGTGGCGGAGAGGGAGGAAGATGACGAGCCGGCAACCACGGCAAGCGCATCCAGCGACAAGCAGGGGGCTTCCCCGACAAGCTCTGGTCCCGACAAAGATGGATCTGCGCAGGTGCGCGAGGAGATACAGAAGAGAATGGTGCAGCGCCCAGTTTACTTTGTCAGCTCCCTTCTGCAGGGGGCTAGGTCAAGGTACTCTGGTGTGCAGAAATTGCTTTTCGGCCTTCTCATGGCCTCGAGAAAGCTGCGCCATTACTTCCAAGCACATGAGATCACAGTTGTCACTCGCTTTCCGCTGATGAGGATACTGCAGAATCCAGAAGCAACAGGCAGGATTGTCGAGTGGGCACTAGAACTGTCAAGCTTTGGCCTCAAGTTTGAGAGTACTTCAACTATCCAAAGCAGAGCATTGGCAGAATTCATAGCAGAGTGGACGCCAACACCAGATGAAGATATTCCAGAAACGAGCATCCTCATCAAGGAAGCAAGCAAAGAGTGGCTCATGTACTTTGACGGTGCCTTCTTGCTGCAAGGCGCTGGTGCTGGCGTGCTCCTTGTCGCACCCACCAGAGAGCACCTCAAGTACGTAGTCCAGATGCACTTTCCCAAGGAGCAAGCGACAAACAATACTGCAGAGTATGAAGGCTTGCTTGCCGGTCTCAGGATCGCGGCAGACCTTGGGATCAAGAAGCTCATTGTCAGGGGTGACTCGTAGCTTGTCATCCGCCAAGTGAACAAGAGTTATCAGAGTCCGTTGATGGAAGCCTACGTTGACGAAGTGAGAAAGCTAGAAGAGAACTTTGACGGCCTACAGATGGAGCATGTCCCAAGAGCTCAGAACGACATTGCCGATGGCCTGTCAAAGTGCGCTGCACTTAAGTTACCTGTGGAACCAGGGATCTTTGTGCTCAAGCTGACTCGACCATCTGTAACGCCGTCAACTGGACAGAGCAAGAAGAGGAAGTTGATTTCTGGTGACTATTTTCCGGCAGAGCTTCCCGAAGCCGCCGCCAAGAAGGTCCCCAAGATCAACACCAAGAGTGCTGAGGAGCAGTCTGCTCCGGCGAGCCCTAGGGTTTGTTCCGTTGAAGCAGACGCTCCCGAGAAGTTTTGCTCCGGCAAGCTTGTCGGGGAACATCAAGCTCCGGCTGAGCCGCAGGCTCTCGCCGTAGAAGCGGATGTTCCCGCAGCAGCAGATGTGCCTTTAGTCCTTGTTGTCGAGCCACAAGCTCCAGCATGGGCACAGCAGATTGTCCGTTTCCTTCAGACAGGAGAACTTCCCGAAGAGCAAGAAGAAGCGGAAAGAGTAGCCCGGCAGTCAAGTATGTACCAGTTTGTCGATAGTACACTGTACAGAAGAAGACTCAACGGTGTGAAATTGAAGTGTATTCCCCGGGAAGATGGACAAAAGCTGTTGGAAGAAATACATGGAGGCATATGTGGTCACCACGTTAGCGCAAGAGCACTTGCCGGCAAAGCATTCCGGCAAGGTTTCTTTTGGCCAACAGCCCTCCAGGATGCAACTGCATAAGTAACCAAGTGTGAAGCGTGCCAGTTCCATTCCAAGCAGATACACCAGCCAGCTCAAGCTCTCCAGACGATCCCTTTATCCTGGCCATTTTCGGTCTAGGGGCTCGATATCCTTGGCCCCTTTCCCCGAGCAGTCGGGGGCTTTGAGTACTTGTACGTTGCGATCGACAAGTTCACAAAGTGGCCGGAAGTGGAAACAGTGAGGAAGGTGACGGCACAGTCAGCAGTCAAGTTCTTCAGGTCGATTGTTTGCCGCTTCGGGATCCCTAACAGGATAATCACTGACAACAGTACGCAATTCACGAGCCGCACCTTCATGCAGTACGTCCAAGACCTTGGCGCCAAGGTCTACTTCGCTTCTGTTGCTCACCCGAGAAGCAACGGTCAAGCGGAGAGGGCAAATGCTGAAGTGCTGCGTGGGCTCAAGACCAGGACTTTCGACAGGCTGCACAAGTGCGGAAGAAACTGGATCGAGGAGCTGCCGGTGGTTCTTTGGTCGATCAGGACGATGCCAAATCGAGCCACTGGCCAGACACCTTTCGCTCTAGTCTATGGAGCAGAGGCAGTTCTCCCCACGGAACTCATATATGGGTCGCCTCGAGTGCTCGCTTATGATGAGCTTGAGCAAGAGCAGTTGCGACAAGATGATGCGCTGCTCCTTGAGGAAGACCGTCTTTAGGCTGCTGTGCGAGCTTCTCGCTACCAGCAAGCTTTGCGCCGCTACCATAGCCGCAAAGTTAACACCAGAAGTCTCGAGGAAGGAGACCTTGTTCTTCGGTGCGTTCAGTCCGCCAAGAATTCCAACAAGTTGACGCCGAAGTGGGAGGGCCCTTACCGGGTGAAACGAGTCACTAGGCCTGGCGCTGTCTGCCTTGAGACCGAAGATGGTATTCCAGTGAGCAATCCTGGAATATTGAGCATCTTCGTAAGTTTTACCCATAGGGCATGGTTGCCGGACGGCAACCACCTTTTGTACAAGTCTTGCCGCTGTTGCATGTAATCCTTTGTACAAAGCCGGGCGCAGACCCCGTGCATAAAGATTATGTGCTTCGCACATCTTGTCAATTTCATGCTTTCTATTTTTGCATGTATTATCTGACACTTTGTGCAGCACTTACCCCCGGTAAGCAATAACGAGCCATAAGGCTCCATATTTTTATTTTCTCCTTTTTTCTTTTCTCTCAAGGAAAGGAAGGTTCCCTCGCCCACAAGTTTACCGGGGGGGGGGGGGAGAAGATAATGGTGTGGACCAGGCGTCGTTCAAGAAAATTTCGCCTTGCCGGGAAGCAAACAACATAAAAGCTAAGTTGCCAAAGCTTGAGCAATCAGTTTTTTTTTAAATTTTTATGTTATCTTCCTTGAACGACCTTGCTTTGTATGGAAAACCTGTGCGCGGAGGAACCAATTCGTAACTAGTTGCGCCCTTACGTTGTTTCGAGTCCGCTCAATAACTTAAGTGAGCTGCAACTAGTTGCGACAAGGTTTCTTGTCGGCAGCGGCACCGCCAGCAGGCTGCTGATGTCCCGCACTCAGTGCTCGCGGCAAAGGTGCCTGCGCCGGCAAGTTCCCTAAAAGCGTAGGGCAAAAACATACAAAGGAAGGAATCAAGTAAAGGAAATAACATTGCAATCATTACCCGAAATAAAGTTATATTACAAGATAGCTTGTCGCGGTTCTAATAGACTGTTCTCATAACATGATTAACAGCAACAAGAAAAGAAGAAAACGGGCGGCCTAGTCTATGCGGTCGCCCTCAACCCTCTTGATCCCGCTCACCTTGTCCACAATGGGTGCGACAAGGGTCTTGAGCGCCTCCAGATCAGCATCCGGCGGCAAGGACCTGAGGACGTTGGTGAGGTTGAGGCCCGGGTTGTGGAATGCCACCTTCACCAGCACCTTCTGAAGAGCTCCCGCGCAGATCTTGCGCGACTCGTCGGCCAGCTGCTTCGGGATCCTCTCTCGGAGTCGCCGGAGTGCCGTCGCCACGGCTTTGAAGAATGAGGTGAGCTTGGCGCTGGGTTGGAGGTTCTCGTCGAAGGGATATCCGAGATCCTCCATCCCCAGCTGCGCCAGCTCCTTGTCGATGTCTGCGGCAACATCCACGAGACCCTCTATCCAGTGCTCCACATTCTCCCAGAAAGTGCTCTGGGCGGCAGCAGCACTCGCCAGCAGTGCCTTGCCGGCCTTGACCTCCTCCTTCAGGGCCGTCTCCTGCTCCTTGGCGCCGTCCAGCGTCTTGGTCAAAGCGGCCAGCTTCAACTCAAGATCAGCGTTGGAGTCCTTGGCGGCGTTAAGCTCCTGGCCTTTCTCGGCGAGACGAGCCTGCAGCTCCGAGCGGTTGTGGGCGTCCTCCTCCCGCTCATGCTTGAGCGCGGCAAGCTCTTCGCCGCTCGCCTTGAGGTCGGCCTCCAGCTGCGCCACCTTCGTCTCTAACTCCTTCTTGGTGGCCTCGGCAGCTGCGGCAGTGTCCTCTGCTTGCTTGAGGGCTCCGCCAAATGTCCGCTCACGCGCGGCAAGCTCCTCCTCGTGGCTGTCAAGATGGACCTTCCGCTGCACCAGCTCGCCTTCCTGCACGGACAGCTTCTCAGCGGCAATCCTTTGTTGCTCTTCAACTTCAGCCCGCTCGAGGAGGAAGGCCTCCCGCTCCTCGGAAAGTCGCGCCCGCTCCACTGCCAAGGACCGGAGAGCTTCCTGGTTGTGACCCCAGAGCTCCTCCGCGCGCTTCGCGATGTCCTCTCCCGCCTTCGCGACAAGCGCCTCGCGGGATTCCAGCTTGGCTTGCCGGGCGCGGTAGAGCGACACCCGCTTCCACAGCAGCCGCTCCTCCTCAGGCTCGCCGCTGCTGCTGCTTGGCGCGTCAACCAGCGCTAGCCCGGCGGAGGCAAGCACTTCTCCGTCAAAGCTTTCTCCCTCGATCGGCGCCATGGAACTTGACGCCCAGGGGAGGTTGATGAAGATGTCATCGCCGGCCTTCAAGTAAATGCCAGGCTGGGGCTCTTCAGAGCCTGGCGCTGCGGCAGCGGCGGAGGGATCGGCGGTCGATGCAGCGCCTGGCGCTCCTGCGACTTCAGGGTCATCAGTGCGATCGCTAGATCCCCCGCCTGCTTCTGCGGCGGCAGCGGTCTCTGCGCCGGCGGGCTCGTCAGCGCCGGCTGCTTCCTCGGCGGCGGCAGCGTCTTCGGCGGCAACCTCGGTCTCCATCGGCTCTGAAGCAGATGGATCTGACAGCCGGAAGAGGGAGAAGAGTCAAGCAAATATCCAAAAAAAGAAGAAGATCAAAAGAAGAAGAACCCAAGGAAGTTCTGAAGCGAAAAGATTACCTGTGCCAGGCTCTGCAGTCGTGGTCTCCGCCACCGGGGGGCCGCTGGTGCTGTCCCTTGCCGGAGAACCCTCCCTTGCCGGAGACTCCTCCCTTGCCGGAGAGCTCTCCCTTGCCGGGGACCTCTCCCTTGCCGGAGGACTCTCCCTTGGCGTTTCGGGGGCGGCCTCCGGGCGCTCCTGGTGGGGCTGCTCTGCTCCTGCACAGGTCAACAATCAGATATCAGCGAAGCAAGAATCTTCGTGCGCGCCCAACAGCGGAAAGCAAACCATATACTTACGTTGGGGGCTGCTCTGGAGAACAGTTGCCGGGTCCGGCAAGGTTGTCTCGGGCGCATCCCCTGCTATCGCACTGGGTTTGTCCTCGATGACAATCACCGGGGCCTTTGCTCTCTTCGCCGCTCTCTGGGCCAGAGTCCTAAAAAAGGAATAGGTTCAGAGTAAAGCAAGTGAGATACAAGACAGAACGACAAGAATTGAAGAACTACAAGTACAACAAGAGAATCTTACTCTTCTTCTTCTTCTTCCTCGTCGGAGCTGAACGTGGAGAAGTCGAAGTCCGGCTCACGTACGGCGCGAGAAGGCGGAGGGGTAGGATCCCTTGGCCGCTTGGCGGGAGCAGAAGCGGTGGTCTGGGAAGACCCCGCTCCAGTTGCCGCAGCAGCGTGAGGCGCTCCCGCGGCAACAGTGCTTGCCGCGGTGGAGCGTGTCGCGCGGCGCGGCGACTGTCGACTCGCCTGCCGCTTCGCTACGTCCCCGGCCTTGCGGTGACGCCTTTTTGGTGGAGATGGAGGCTCTGCTTGCGGCGAGCTATCTGAGGATGAGGAGGAAGAGGAGTTGATCTCCAACGAGCCGCTCGTATCCTCGGCGGGCTCGCTCGGCTCGGCGTCACGCCCGGCAAACTCTTTCTTTCCGGCAAGCTCTTTCTTGCCGGCAAGCTCCTCTCGCTCGGCACGGTTTGCCGCCTCTGCCGCCTCTGCCTCCTCCATGGTGAATCCGAACTCGCCCGCAGCTGCGGCTGCCGCCGCCTCTTCCAGCCTGGTGGCGATGTGTTTCAACTCCGCATCGGTGGTGTCGCGAGTGAGGCCATTCTTCTTGTCGGAGCGGACCTGCACTTCTACCAGGCCGTCGAAGAACTCCTGCACGACGTCGTCTTCAGGATCTTGCCAAGTTGGGACAATTCCATGCGAGTCGCACAGCGGCATCATTGCCCGGATGCGGTCGAGCGCGGAGTTGTTGCACAGCGGAACGACGCCCTGCGGCAACCTAAACACCTCAGGATGCTCAGGGTCGTACTTGAAGAGCTCCTGGAGCATCGCGTTGAGCTCCAGGACAGTGAAGTTGTAGTTGAGGCCCGGGCACAACCTCATGATATCCGCCGCATTCTTGAACTCCCAGGCGGGCCTCCTCCGTTCCTGCAAGGGGGCGATGCGGCGGCGAAGGAAATCTGCGCCAACGGCACCTACAGTAAGCCCGGCAAGCATGAGGCGTTGGATCCTGGTGACGGCAATCTTCAGCCTAGCGTCTTCCGGGGCCACGTCGCTCCAATCGCTGTCGCGTGTCGCTGGGGCTTGGCGCCGGGCAGTAAATGGCTGTGGGTTCTCCTCGACAATCCAGCACCAGTCTGCTCTCCACCCCTCCCACTTGCCGCGGAACTCTCCCTCCAGATAAGAATCCTTCTTGGCGGCCCTCGAGATCCAGGCGATTCCGCCAGATAAAGGCTCTCCTCTCTCTACTCGGGGCATAAAGAAATGGCAGAAAAGGGCTACGTTGGGATGGACTCCGACAAAGTTTTCGCAAAGATGCGCGAAAACTGCCATGGTCAGAACGACATTGGGGTGAAATCAAGGAGGCAGAGGCCGTAGGTGTTCATGATGTCGCAGAAGAATTCAGAGAAGGGCGGGCAGAGCCCGCAGTAGAAGAACACGGTGAAGAAGGGATATCCATTTGGAGCCATTTTATAAGCGGCGGCTGGAAGTACCTTCGTGCTCGGATGCGCTCGCGTCTCCGTCGACCAGAAGAGGTAGTAGTACTCCCTCAGCTCCTTCGCGGCAAGCTTGGGGGGGGGGGAGATTGCCCGCTCCTTCCGTAGCGCCGCAAGCCGCTGCGCCTCGGTCGACTTCACAGCCTTCCCCTTGTCGGCTTTCGGAGCCATGGCAGAAGTGGTGGAGGAGGTCGATGGCGTTGATGGTGCTGGTGGCGATGGGGGGCAGGGCGCTACTCTCTCTGCTTTGGGAAGACGGGGGAGCGGCGGAGGTTTCCGAGATTGGAGTAGCAAGGGGCGAATGGGCGCACTACCCCTGTTTCCTCTGCTTATAAAGGGGGAGGGGGCGGACGTTCCGCCTATCCTGTTAAAGAAACCACCCACGATCTCTCCCACGATGCCGCATTCGACGCGTGCCGTTCGGGGAGGGCGCGGTGGATACGGAGAGAGATACGGCGTAATCCAGGCCGCGCGTGCCCGTGCCCTGTTTTGGGCCTGGCCCAACATCGCTCGGCACCGTGTATGGCCCAGGCCCGGGGGCTCCTGTCAGTGTACTAGAGTAGGGGTACCCTAGTATCCCAAACTTGTGCACGGGCAGTCGCAGCGTCCCACGGCAAGGCTTGCCGGGTGACCGCCAAGGTCCTCCGTGGTTCCTTTGGAGCCATTCAAGAACAAAGTATCCAAGACCCCGGCAAGAGGAACTTGCCGGGAAGGAGACAAGACCCCGGCAAGAGGAGCTTGCCGGGAAGGCCAACCAAGGCATCTCAAGGAACTTGCCGCAACGCACCACGCATCCCGGCAAGGCCCGGTGAGTGACAAGCTCCTGGACGCGACAAAACAATAACCGCGGCAAGGCGCTTGCCGCGGCAAGCCCCCACTCTGTACCTGCGCTCCAGCACATCCACCAACGTGTCGCTCTGGGACCCTTCCAGGCGTACGTGGCGGGAAGCTGTGCAGCCAGCGGTACACGGTGGCAAGCGGCGCTGACAAGGTCGCCATCGTGGCGAACGGTGGCGTCCCTGGCGGTCCCTTTTACACTATTTGGGCGACGCAGACGGGCATTTAATGCTCTTGTCCCCTGCCGTCAGGGTTAGGTATGATACACTGTAGTAGGCGGCGGTGCCAACCGCAAGGCTTTTCCATTTTTACCCTTGTCTACGTTGCCACCTATCGGTGACCCCTTGACAATATAAAAGGAGGCCCATGCGCAACGTAGAGGAGGGAGGATGACACTCACGCTCGGTCTTGTTAGCTGCTAGAGTGTATTGTAGCACTCGGCGCTCCCGAGCAAGAACTCAATACAAACCACAAAGTAGGAGTAGGGTTTTATGCATCCGTGCGGCCCGAACCTGGGTAAACTGATCACGTGCTCGTGCGTTTCGCCTCGATCTGCTCTTCGTACGCTCTCTGCCCCCCACCGAACCGAAAGGGGCATGGTCCGCCGGTCCCATAGGTGTTCGTGGATCAGTTCTCCCGACAACTGGGCACTGGATCAATATGTTAGTCCCAAAAATAATATAAAAAGTTGCCAAAAAGTATATGAAAGTTTAATAATATTGGCATGGAACAATCAAAAATTATAGATATGATGGAGACGTATCAGCATCCCGAAGCTTTATTCCTGCTCGCCCTCGAGTAGATAAATGATAAAAAATATAATTTTTGATGTGGAATGCTATCTAGCATAATCTTGATCTTATGTCTAATCATGGCATGAATATTAAGACATGAGTGATTCAAAGCAATAGTCTATCCTTTGACATTAAGACAATAATACTTCAAGCATACTAATAAAGCAATCATGTATTTTCAAAATAACATGGCCAAAGAAAGTTATCCCTACAAAATCATATAGTCTGGCTATGCTCCATCTTCACCACACAAAATACTCACATCATGCACAACCCCGATGTCGGGGGTGTCTGATCCCTCGCACACCTATGGGGATCGGCGGACCGAGCCCCTTTTGGTTCGGCAGGGGGCGGTGGATTCACAAAGAGCAGATCGAGGCGAAACACACGAGCGAGACGATCGATTTACCCAGGTTCGGGCCGCACGGATGCGTAAAACCCTACTCCTGCTTTGGTGGTTGTATTGAGTTCTTGCTCGGGAGCGGCGAGTGCTATAGTACACTCAAGCAGCTGGCGAGACCGAGCGTGAGAATGGCTGTCCTCCCCCTCTCTATTGCGCATGGGCCTCCTTTTATATGCCTAAGGGGTCACCGACACGTGGCAATAGAGGTGAGGGTAAAAATGTAAAAGGGGTGGTAGTTGGTCCACCGCCTACATGTCGCATCCTACCTAACTCTGACGGCAGGGGACAAGGGCATTAAATGCCCGTCTGTGTCACCTTGAAGGCCCAGAGAGGGACCGCTAGGAACGCCACCGTTTGCCACGATGGTTCCTTGTCAGCGTCTGCTTGCCACCGCATGCCCCCGGCTGCCCAGCCTCCTGCCACGTACGCCAGGAATGATCCCAGGGAGACACGTTGGTGGGTGAGCTGGAGTGCAGGCTGCGGGGTAGTAGCTTGCCGTGGCAAGCGCCTTGCCGCGGATGTAGTCTTGTCGCGTCCGGGAGCTTGTCGCTCACAGGGCCTTGTCGGGGCGCGTGGTGCGCCGCAGCGAGCTTCTTGAGATGCTTTGGTTGGTCCTCCCGCCAAGCTCCTCTTGTCGGGGTCTCGTTTCCCTCCCGGCGAGCTCCTCTTGCCGAGGCCTTGTTTTGCTCTTGGATACTTTGTTCTTGAATGGCTCCAGAGGAGCCACGGAGGGTCTTGGCGGTCGCCCGGCAAGCCTTGCCGCGGGTCGCTGCGACTGCCCGTGCACAAGTTCGGGGTACTAAGGTACCCCTACTTTAGTACACCGACAGGAGCCCCCGGGCCTGGGCCATACACGGTGCCGAGCGATGTTGGGCCAGGCCCAAAACAGTGCACGGGCACGCGCGGCCTAGGTCACGCCATAACTCGTTCCGCACCCACCGCGCCCTCCCCAAATGGCACGCGTCAAACGCGGCATCGTGGGAGAGATCGTGGGCGGTTTTCGAGGTGTCCACTCCCCACGATCACGGGGTGGGGAGTGGCCGCCCCATTCGTCACCTCGGTTCTGCATGCCTGCCACGCGGCTCCCATGCACTTGGGGTCGCGGACGGCAGAGGCGGGAATCGGGGCCGTCTTGGGTCGAGGCAGCGGGTCGGCCCCAGTTCCCTGCCTCCCCGCGTCTTGATTCGCTGAGCAGGGCGGCCGAGCCCCCACCTCGCTCCTTTATAAAGAGCGGGAGGGGAGGACGTGAGCTCGCATCCTCCCATCTTCTCCTTCCTTCAGCTTCTGCTCCCCCTCCTCCCATTCACCATGGAGAGAGGGAACCCTGGTCCTTCGTCAGTGGCGGCAAGGGTTGCCGCCAAGCAGCGCATCCCTCCCTCTCCCGCACCCGTTGTGGCGGAGCCAGCCATAAGGGGAAGAGGGAGGGGGCAAGGTCGTGGACGAGGCCGTGGCGCTCGGGGAAGAGGTGGACGAGGCGGAGCGTCGGCTTCGCCTCCGCCGGCGGCTCCTCTTCCCGCGGTGGCCCATGCCGGGGACAACCCTTGTGAGTTCTTCGTCAGGCTGCGTCGGGCGCCTCATCGTCGCCTCCGACTCCCAGATCCGTTCGCGGAAGTGATGGAGTTGGACCCGCCCGAGACGCTGAGACTGCAGATGAGGGGCTGTGGGATCAGCGGCACGCGGGTCCGCGCCGAATTCCCAGCCCCCGGCATGATGTATCTTGGCCGAGGGTGGAAGACGTTCGCCCGCATCCACAGCTTGACGCCGGGGCTCACCCTCCACTTCAAGTTGGTGGAGGGCGATCTCCTCTCCGTCAAGGTCTTCGGGTGCTTCGGCGTCCGGGCCCGGTGCTGCGTGGAAAGCTCCTCCGACAGCGAAGGCTCCTCCTCGAGTGAGAGTGACGAGGAGGGGAGCGACAGCGGCGACGAGGGGAGCGGGCGGCAGGATGGCAGGTCCGACTAGGTGTCGGGCGCCGCTCCGTGCGGCACCGGCAACCCCATCATCCGGGTCGCCGGCTCCTTGAACTCCCCGGGGGCGTCTCCTTGGGCGGCTGGCGTAGGGAGGCTGCGGAAGAGGAAGAGTGCTGGCGGCAAGGCCGTCAAGCCGGAGTACGAGGGCGTGGTGCCCTCGACAGCGTGCTGACGTCCTGCCGCCTCGTCTTCGAGCCCTGCTTCCGGCGCTGCCATCACCGTCTAGCCTTGACGGCCCCCGGGATGTTCTCTTGGTGTCTTCTGGCACCCGTAGTTTGCCTAGGCGCTCCTTTTGCCCTTCTCGCCTCCTTGACCTACCTCTTGAAAAGAGGGACAGGAAAAGGATTATGGGCATCTTATCTTTTTAATTTGTAAGCCTTCGGGCCTTAGCTGCATTTAAAACTTGTAATCCTATCTTTTCATGTTTTTCATTCTCTATGGACTGTACCTGCGTGGAATGTTTTAATGAAAAGGAGATGTTTGCCGGGTTACTTGTCTCGCGGGTAGAACCCACGCCAAGGAGCAAATCCTTGGTATCTTTCAGATAGACGCTCCTTCCCCGGCAACAGGCCCTGCCGGCTTCCCACGTCGCTCGACCTTTCTCACGATCCTGACGGAGGCAGGGACGAGGCGGGTGCGGCCACTCATTTCATCCCTTTCCTGCCGCGACTACGACCAAAACATGGCCCTGGGGCCCCAGGGACCAGAGCTAAGGGAGCACGGTGGCTTTCGGGAAGAAACGAGGCTTTGTATTCCCAGTCCAAAAGAGAATGCATGAAGAGGGATGAAAGACTTATCTGAGACTGCAGCCCCCGGCAACTCTGGCTTGTCGTGGGGTGAACTTTGGTACTTGCAGCCCCCGGCAACACTGGCTTGCCGGGGTCTAGATGCCGGTGCGTCCTTCCGCTCCTTTTCGTCCCCTGGCGGTCCGGCAAGAGTATGCGGGCCCTGCGAATCAAAGGAAACGAAAGACAGGCAAAGGGACGCACACTTGACCTCTAAGTTAGGGGTTAGCTGCTGTTAGGCACTATCAACCCTAACCGAGGACTGGACTCGACCTAGCATGCATGCTATAACTCTGGGCACCAGCGCTTCATTATCTTGTGCTCAGGGTCTACGCCTGGCTTTGTACAAAGGATTACATGCAACAGCGGCAAGACTTGTACAAAAGGGTGGTTGCCGGACAGGGTCCAACAACCGTGCCTTACGGGTAAAACTTACGAAGAAGCTCGATATTCTAGGAGTTGCTAACTGGTACGCCATCTTCGGTCTCCGGGCGGACAGCGCCAGGCCTGGTGACTCGTTTCACCCGGTAAGGGCCTTCCCACTTCGGCGTCAACTTGTTGGAATTCTTGGCGGACTGAACGCGCCGAAGAACAAGGTCGCCTTCCTCGAGGCTCCTGGCGTTAACTTTGCGGCTATGATAGCGGCGCAAGGCTTGCTGGTAGCGAGCGGCTCGCACAGCAGCCTGGAGACGATCTTCCTCAAGGAGCAGCGCGTCATCTTGCCGCATCCGCTCTTGCTCAAGCTCATCATAAGCGAGCACTCGAGGTGACTCGTATACGAGTTCCATGGGGATAACTGCCTCCGCTCCATAGACTAGAGCGAAGGGTGTCTGTCCAGTGGCTCGATTTGGCGTCGTCCTGATCGACCAAAGAACCACCGGCAGCTCCTCGATCCAGTTGCGTCCGCGCTTGTGCAGCCTGTCAAAAGTTCTGGTCTTTAGCCCACATAGCACTTCAGCATTTGCCCTCTCAGCTTGGCCGTTGCTTCTCGGGTGAGCGACAGAAGCAAAGCAGACCTTGGCGCCGAGATCCTGGACGTACTGCATGAAGGTGCGGCTCATAAATTGTGTACCGTTGTCGGTGATTATCCTGCTAGGGATTCCGAAATGGCAAACAATCGGCCTGAAGAATTTAATCGCGGACTGCGCCGTCACCTTCCTCACTGGTTCCACTTCCGGCCACTTTTTGAACTTGTCGATTGCAACGTACAAGTACTCAAAGCCCCCGACAGCTCGGGGGAAGGGGCCGAGGATATCGAGCCCCCAGACCGAAAATGGCCAGGATAAATGGATCGTCTGGAGAGCTTGAGCTGGCTGGTGTATCTGCTTGGAATGGAACTGGCACGCTTCACACTTGGTTACTTGTGCAGTTGCATCCTGGACGCACTACTAGAAAAAGGGCTATAGATGGGATTGACACTAATGGCGCACTAGTCAAGCGGTGCGCCATTAGTATATACTAATGGTGCACCACCTTCTGATACGCCATTAGCGTTGAAACTACTAATGGCGCATCTGGCCCAGGGTGCGCCATTAGTATCAAATTTTTTTTTGAACTAGTGCGCCTGTCCAAACATACTAATGGCGCATCCAGACACAGTGCGCCATTACTAGTTGTAACTAGTAATGGCGCACCTGTCGGAAAGTGCGCCACTAATGTTATTTTTTATTATATTTTTATTCCTTTTTTGCAAAACTACTAATGGCGCACTGTCCCACGGTGCGCCATTACTAGTTTAAACTAGTAATGGCGCACCGTGGGACAGTGCGCCATTAGTATTTTTTTTTGCTAAACTACTAATCTGCACATGCTTACTGACAATATCCATAAATGGCTTGTTTTTGGTAATCGGCGAATATTACCATATTGATATTCGGGCGCATGGTAAACATCAGTACTCCAGTGCATTTCGCCGTCTGATTCAGAATAAATATGCTTTTGTACCCTTTCTTTAAAATGTAAAGTGGATGTTCCGGCACGAATCTCCGCAATTACTTGTTCGGATTTTACATATTGATCATTTTGCACGGTGCGCCATTAGTAATCCCTCCCCTGCCTCGTCTCACCCACGCCTGACCACCACCGCCCACCACTTTCCCGGCCGTGCTCGCCGTCCCCGGCCATGCTCGCTTCCCCCGCCGCACCCGTCCACCTCCCTCACCGTCCCCCCCCCGCCCGCGCCTGCGCCCTCACCGTCCCCCCTCCGCTCGCGCCCGCGCCCTCGCCGTCCCCCTCCCCCTGCGGCCCTGCCTGCGACAACCTCCCTCCCGAGCGCGATAGCTAGGGTTCCTAGCCGCTGCCGGCGCCCCCGCGCCCCCACGGCCCCCACCACCACAGCTCCTCCATCGCCGACGCCTCCGCGACCTCGCCGTGGCCGCCAGCCTCCCCAGGACCAACCGAGGCATCCCTTCGACGCCGCCGCCGCCGACCCCGACACCAACCCCGACCCCGACCCCTCCGGCGACCGGCCGCACCCGCCCAGGTACCTTTCCTCCTTCCTCCTTCCGCCCTCTCCACCCTTCCTCCTCCTTGTCGCCTCCAAAATTGGCCATGACCCAGTGCACTTTAATTTGTTAAACACCTGCAGTAGTATACTTGACTGAATTTAAACACTTGCAGTAGTACTTTGGCAAGTCTGCTTGATCAACTGAATTTAAACACTTACAGTCTTTCTACTGCTGCTTGATCAACTGGAGTACTCTGGTACTTGATCAGTAGCTGTTTTGGTGTAGCAAGTGCAGCAGCTGTAGTACTCCATTTGGTACTCCATCTGGAGACTTTAACTGGATCAGATTAGGTACTCCATTTGCTGTAGTACTCTAGTTAACTGAAACTAGTGACATCACTTGAAGCAACTTAAGTCTGAATAATCAAATTCATCATACACTATTACTTGAATAAAAGATTATGTGCTTGCAGTGGAGTGCAGGCGTTTTGGAGTAGCATCAGTAGCTACTGTTACTTTTCCAGAAAAGGCTTGAAAAAGAGCAATCAAATCAGTTTTGATCACATCTCAGAAGTGCTGATAGAACATAAAGGAGAGACCATCATGGATAGGGGCACCATCTGAGTGTGAACCACAAACTGCCTTTTTAATCTCAACTTCATTTAAGGGAGCTTGAAGTAGCTCATTCTCCCCCATATTGATTTTCTTTTCATAGATAAGAATTCACCACAGAGGAGAAACCTGGTCAGATTCAAAGTTGACAGAGGCCACCAAAAGAGCCAGATACAAGGGTACGATCATGGTTTTTCTCTTTTGATTTATGGAAGTATGAGGGGGTTTTGCCCCTCACTTATATCTCTATCTCTAGATCTCTACTTAGATTCAACTTGGACATCTAAAATATCAACTTTGACATCTAAAATATCAATGGCTTTGGAACTTTTGGTGGGAGCATGCCAGGATGTAGCTAGCCACTAGGCCTTTGGAATCCTCTCGAAGCAACCACCATTTCTCAAACTTATGATTGCAAAACTGATTATGTGCATGATTTTTTCCAGCTAAAACTATTGATGATTTTTTGTTGGGTGACCTATTAGATCTGGAATGGAAGCTCACATAAGTTGAGCTGATTTTTTGTCCATATGAAAGCAGAGGACCATATGGTCTGTGGCCTTTTCATCCATATGAAAGTAGAGGCACATTGTGGTGCTAGTTTGCTGGCTTTTGTCTCCGACCGTCATGTCATGATGATTTTGCATGTACCCCGAGAGGCCCTTGAGTTTGCCGGAATGTCGATTAACTTCCGTTCCGGCAAATTCGGGTACTCCATATGTCCTATTTTCAGCAAAGGTCATGCTGAAATTTTCCGTGAATTTTAGCATGACTTTGCTAAAAATAGGACATATGGGGTACTTGCGACTAATGCATGGGCCGGGGTATCTTAGTACTTAGTTAAGTAGGATCAACTACCCCGCCATTCTTGCTGCATTAAACCATAGGTGGCAATAGAGCCAAGTGATTAGTGCCAAGTGATTAGGCCCAACCTAGGGTGCATCGGCATCGATAAACCCTAAATGATGAAAACTTAACTTGGCTGCCCCGGATGCCTCGGTGTCGATGAGAACCTAAATGATGTACGCTTAGGCTTTTAGGGTGCCTCGGCGTCGAAACCCTAAATGATGAAAGCTTAGGCTTTTAGCGTGCCTCGGTGTCGACAAACCCTAAATGATGAGACCATGATCTTGTTCCTTGACAATAACCAACTTTTTGACCAAACTTTTTTCCTATTTAGAGCGAAACATGGCCCACAACGATGAGGCCGGTGGTTCGGGCGGCAAGCAATTCTGGGAGCTGTCCCAGGATATGTCGTCATCATCATCGGACGACGAAAGTCTCCCGGCGGAGTGCGACTGGTGCCACAACAATCGAGGTCTGTGCGACATGCCTCACCTGGACGATGATCGGCGCTTCAGCATTAAGCTCGAGGAGACCTTCGAAGTTGAAACGGTACACAACAACGACAAGTGTTATTTTCATAATTAAGCATTACTTCAACTATTTCAACGTGTAATTTTCATCTTTTACAATTCGAGTATAGCTTATCCCATGCCATGCAAGACGCTATGTCTTGGAGAGGATGGATTTGAAGACCATGAAATTTCTGAAACAAAGAAAATTCACCTAAGGACTCATCATGATGTGGACTTTTAAGTAAATCTATATAATTCTGAGAGCCTAACCCATTTTGATTGCAAAAATTGGGAAGCATTTTGCAAGATGTATGGTTTTGATGAGGGTATGCTTATCACCATGGATCTTGGTAATCCTGACATCAACCAAGACAATATGGACATTTGGGTCCTTGTTGATACGCCTCCAGTTCTACCGCTATGTGAGTTTCTCAAACATAGTTATTAGCTAATTTATATTGTTTATTTCAAAATAGTTGACAGCTTATTTCCATTGACAGCTTATTTTTATTGTTCAAAGAATGTGCGGGAGATGGTAGACAAAACCCACTACACCGATGGCTCCGAATTAACAACTTACAAGGAGAAAAATCATCTGGTCGGATTTTGTACTGACATTGAAAATTACATTATCCACAAACAAATTCCTCAACATTATGGTAATACGTGCCACTAGTGCATGTGTTCAACTACGGTAACTACCATGGAGATACCCTGGTAAGATTTTTACTATTACGACATCCGTGCATCTTTTGCATACTTCTAAAACTAGTACATCATTGCTAACTATGAAGTTATTACTATGTTTTTCAACAGATAATCCCAGAGAATTGTGTGCCTCATATGATGTATCTGAAAGGTAGTGTTAATGTTTTGAACATACAGCCAGGTTATCCTACGAATCTCAACTGTCCATACCAGATTTCTAAAAGAAGTGGAGACATGAAAATCAAAGGATGGAAAAAATGTATGGACAGTCGTAAGGAGCTTCTTGGAAGCAAAAGGAAGCGAAGCGCAAGAATTGGAGACAGGATGTTCTCCATTCTCCATAATGGAGAGTCAGGGTCTATATTGTTTTATGCTATTTTAGCTTAAATAGGGTATTTAGGTCCTGCCTGATACTGATGATCATGTGCTGATGAATAATTAAGTAGGGTTGGTTCGAAGACTATCAAGATGATGATCGTATGACTTGTTATGAATAACGAGTAGAAGTTGTATGATGATGATTAGTAGGACTTGTTAGGATTAGTATTACTTCCGACAAACTCGATACTCGCGGTCTTGAGACTTGTAATGTTTTATCTTTGTTCGGTCTTTTCAATTCGGAGACTAATATGATGAATTGTATTCGGAGACTAATATGATGAATTGTATTCAGAGACTAATCTTCTATTGTATTCGATGAATCTGTTGTTGATGTGTGCTGTCTATATTTTGTCCAATTATACATTTTGTAACCTGTGCAAAAAACAGAAAATAAAAAAATAAAAAAACCTAATATTCATACTAATGGCACATCACATCACAGTGCGCCATTAGTATGCCGAAGTTACTAATGGCACATCTTGTTGTTGTGCGCCATTAGTATGCCAAAGCACCTGGGTATACATGGCCCCTGAGAGGCATACTAATGGCGCACTATTGTATATACTAATGGCGCATCCTAGATGCGCCATTAGTATGCCAGATACTAATGGCGCATCAGTGGTGCGCCATTAGTAAAATATACTAATGGTGTGCTACTAATGGCGCACCACTAATGCGGCATTAATGGCCAAATTAGGTGCGCCATTAGTAGGCCTTTTCCTAGTAGTGACGGCTGTCGGCCAGAAGAAGCCTTGCCGGAATGCTTTTCCGACAAGAGCTCTCGCGCCAATGTGGTGACCACATATGCCTCCGTGTATCTCTGCCAATAGCTTCTGTCCATCTTCCCGAGGAATACACTTCAATTTCACACCGTTGAGTCTTCTTCTGCACAGTGTGTTGTCGACAAACTGGTACATACTAGACTGCCGGGCTACTCTTTCCACTTCTTCTGGTTCCTCTGGAAGCTCTCCTGTCTGAAGGAAACGGACAATCCGCTGCGCCCATGTCGGAGCCTGTGGCTCGACAACAAGGACTAAAGGCACATCTGCTGCTGCGGGAACGTCCGCTTCTACGGCAAGAGCCTGCGACTCTACCGGAGCTTGACGCTCCCCGACAAGCTTGCCGGGGCAAAGCTTGCCGGGAGAATTTGCCTCGACGGAACAAACCCTGGGGCTTGCTAGAGTAGACTGCTCCTCTGCATTCTTGGCGTCGATCTTGGGGACCTTCTTGGCGGCGGCTTCGGGAAGCTCTGCCGGAAGATAGTCACCAGAGACCAACTTCCTCTTCTTGCTCTGTCCAGTTGATGGATGTTACGGATGGCTGAGTCAGCTTGAGCACAAAGGTCCCTGGTTCCACAGGTAACTTAAGTGCTGCGCACTTTGACAGGCCATCGGCAATGTCGTTCTCAGCTCTTGGAACATGTTCCATTTGCAGGCCGTCAAAGCGCTCTTCCAGCTTCCTCACTTGATCGACGTAAGCTTCCATCAACGGGCTCTGGTAATCCTTGTTCACTTGGCGGATGACAAGCTGCGAGTCACCCCTGACAATGAGCTTCTTAATCCCAAGTTCTGCCGCGATCCTAAGACCGGCAAGCAAGCCTTCATACTCTGCAGTATTGTTTGTCGCTTGCTCCTTGGGAAAGTGCATCTAGACTATGTACTTGAGGTGCTCTCCGGTGGGTGCGACAAGCAGTACACCAGCACCGGCGCCTTGTAGCGAGAAGGCACCGTCAAAGTACATGAGCCACTCTTTGCTTGCTTCCTTGGCGGGGATGCTCGTCTCCGGAATTTCTTCGTCTGGAGTTGGTGTCCACTCTGCTATGAACTCTACCAATGCTCTGCTCTGGATTGTTGATGTACTCTCAAACTTGAGACCAAAGCTTGACAGTTCCAGTGCCCACTCGACAATCCTGCCTGTCGCTTCTGGATTTTGCAATGTCCTCTTCAGCGGAAAGCGAGTGACAACTGTGATCTCGTGTGCTTGGAAGTAATGGCGCAGCTTTCTTGAGGCCATGAGAAGGCCGAAAAGCACCTTCTGCACACCAGAGTACCTTGACCTAGCCCCCTGTAAAAGGGAGCTGACAAAGTAAACAAGGCGCTGCACCATTTTCTTCTGTATCTCCTCTTGTATCTGCGCAGATCTTTGCTTGTCGGGGCCAGAGCTTGTCGGGGAAGCCCCCTGCTTGTTGCTGGATGTGCTTGCCGCGGCCGCTGGCTCGTCGTCGGACTCCCTTTCCGCTACTAACGCAGCACTAACCACTTGATTGGTTGCCGCTATGTACACCAGCAACTTCTCTTGTGGTTTAGGCGTGACAAGTGTTGGAGTGGAGGACAGGTATCTCTTCAAGTCTTGCAGCGCAGCCTCCGCTTCCGGAGTCTATCTCATTGGACCTGCCCTTTTCAAAATTTTGAAAAAGGGCAAGGCGCGCTCAGCAGACTGAGAGATAAACCTGCTAAGAGCAGCTACGCAGCCAGCAAGCTTCCGTACATCCTTGACGCGCTTTGGTGCTTCGATCTGCTCAATGGCCCTGATCTTGTCGGGGTTGGCTTCGATTCCCCGTTGAGACACAAAGAACCCGAGAAGTTTGCCGGAGGGGACTCCAAACACACACTTCTCGGGATTGAGCTTGAGGTTGACCATGCGCAGATTTGCAAAAGTCTCTTCTAAGTCTTGGATCAGAGTTGCCCCGTCTTTGCTTTTGACCACTATATCATCCATGTAAGCTTCTACATTTCCGTGTATCTGTGGCTTCAAAGTGACATGGACTACTCTGGCAAATGTCGAACCAGCATTCTTTAATCCGAAAGGCATCCGTACGAAACAGTACGTGCCACATGGAGTAATGAATGCGGTTTTCTCCACATCCTCTTCTGCCATGAAGATCTGATGATATCCTGAATATGCGTCAAGAAATGAAAGCAGATCACATCCGGCAGTGGAGTCAACAATCTGGTCAATGCACGGCAAGGGAAATGGATCTTTGGGACAAGCTTTATTAACATCAGTGAAGTCAATACAAAGCCTCCACTTCCCGTTTGCCTTGTGCACTACAACTGGATTGGCCAACCACGTTGGATGGACCACTCCTCTGACAAGGCCTGCTGCTTCCAACTTCTAGATTTCTTCTGCTATGAATTCTTGGCGCTCCACCGCCTGCTTCCTGACCTTCTGCTTGACGGGCCGCGCATGAGGACAAACGGCAAGGTGGTGCTCAATTACCTTCCTGGGAACACCGAGGATGTCAGATGGTTGCCATGCAAACACGTCGACATTCGCCCGCAGGAAAGTAACGAGCGCGCTTTCCTATTTAGGATCAAGCGTGGCACTGATGGTGAAGGTACCACCAGTGCCGTCCTCCTTGGCGGGCACCTTCTTGGTAAGTGGTGGAGCGGCCATCGTCTTCTTACTCTTGCCGGGGAGCTCGATGGTGCGTCCTCGACGGCAGCGCAGCACTCCGAAGAGGCGCGCTTGCCGGAGTAGGCACTAGAGCACCCGCCGGACTTGGTCTTCTTCTTGTCGGTGGAGCTCGATGGTGCATCCTCGACGGCAGCGCAGCACCCCGACGAGGCGCGCTTGCCGGAGTGGGCACCAGAGCTCTTGCCGGACTTGGTCTTCTTCCCCCCGGGAGCTTCAGCGGCAAGTGTCTCGCGGTCTGTCGCGGCGGCAGCTTCCCGGTAGATCTTGTCGGCGCAGATAAGGGCGTCCTTCTTGTCGCCAGGCACAGAGATGACGCTTATCGGGCCTGGCATCTTGAGCATGTTGTAGGCATAGTGAGAGGCCGCCATGAACTTGGCGAGTGCGGGACGACCAAGTATCCCATTGTAGGGCAATGGGAAATCGGCAACGTCGAAGGTGACCCTCTCAGTCCTGAAGTTCATCTCGCTGCCGAATGTCACCGGCAGCGCGACTTTTCCCTTCGACTTGCTCCTTCCCGGGTTAATTCCTTGGAATGTACCGGTTTCTTCGAGCTCGCTGTCCGGGATCTGGAGTTTCTGGAGCACAGTGGAGGAGATCAGATTCAGGCCGGCACCGCCGTCAACTAGCATCTTGGTGACCTTGAGGTTGCGGATTGTTGGGGAAACCAACAACGGCAAGCACCCGACCGCAGTTGTGCGATCAGGGTGGTCCTCAATGTCAAAGATGATTGGCGTGCTGGACCACTTCAGAAGCTTGTGTGATTCGATAGGTGGCTCTGCCGCATTAACTTCCCGGAGCCACTGTTTGAGTTGGCGGTGGGAAGTATGCAGAGAAGCGCCACCGTCAACACACAAGACTTCTGTAGCCTTCTGAAACTCCTACTCGCTGTTCTCAACATCATCCATGTCTTCGTCGTCGTCTTCGTCCTTGTCGCGGCCACGGGGAGGTCTGTCTCCTTGCCGCTGCTTGGCCTTGCCGCGGCTTCCTCCCGGGCCAGCGTGCTTCTTGCCGGCTTCTCCACCGCCTCCTTGGGCTCTCTCCTTGTCGCGCCGCTCGTACTCAGCTTTTTGTTGCTGGACAAGCTGCTCGACCCTCTTGCAGTTCTGGAGATCATGGCCCTTGGTGCGGTGGATCTTGCAGTACTGCTTGTCAGAGCTGCCCTGCTTGTCGGCGGCCGCCACAGCCTGGCAGTTGGTGCATGCGGCAACCTCCTTGCCGGAGCTGCCAACTTTGGCTTGCTTGGCGGGGCCGTCGTCGCCGGACTGCTCAACGACTAGTACCTCTTTGCCGCTCTTCTTCCTGTTGCGCCTTTGGTTCTTCCTTGCCGGGGCAGCATCCCCGCTGTCAGATCCCCCTGCTCCAGCATCCTCTCCGGGGAGTTTCCTCCCTTCTTCAGCGCGTGCGCACTTGTCAGCCAGGGCGTATAGCCCGCTGACGTCCCTGATCCTGCTCATCGCCATCTCCTCCCGTATCCTGCGATTACGCACGTTCTGATGGAACGCGCTGATAACCGCGGCAGGGTGGATGTCTGGGATGTTGCGCTGCACGCGGCTGAATCTCTGGATATACTTGCGCAGGGGTTCTCCTTCCTTCTGGGCAAGCAGATGGAGGTCACTCTCTTGGCCATGTGGTTTGTGGCCGCCTATAAAGGCACCGACAAACTGATGGCACAAATCCGCCCAAGAGGATATGGAGTTGTCCGGCAAGTGCATGAGCCAGGATCTGACTTCGGGCTTGAGCACGAGAGGGAAGTAGTTGGCAAGGACCTTGTCGTCTCGCCCCCCGGCAGCTTGCACCGCAATGGTGTAGATGCTGAGGAATTCCGACGGGTGCGACTTGCCATCGTACTTCTCCGGCACGTCTGGCTTGAAATGCTTCTGGTTGGGCCACTGGACTTGCCGCAGCTCACGGGTGAACGCAGGACAACCTGCCGCGTACGGCAAGTTACCTGGCTCTCCGGGTGCATGCACGTCAACAGAGGGCCCTGCGCGCATGTCTGATTGACGCCGCGCTTCCCTTCGGCGCTCGATGCGTGTTCGAGCGTCTTCTTGCTGTCTCTCATGAAGAACTTAGCGTTGATCGCGACAAGCTCGCGGATCTGACGACGCGGTGGAGTAGCTGTCGAGGTGGATCCGGTGAGTCGGCGATCTTGGCCTTCGGGGCGGAGAGTGCATAGTGGTTGCACCCTCGCCGGTCTTGTCGCCACCGGCTCGCGCCTGGCTGACTTGCCGCGGCAGCGATGCGCTCTGCTGCCGTGGGTTGTCACCATTGGCGAAGCCGATGAGGCTCTGAATAGTGGCCCTCCAGTCATCGATCTTCTCTGGCGCTGGAGGGTAGTCTAGGAGTAGCTGGGCACGCGCCAACGCTTCCGCCGGAGTGGTGGGCGGCGGCAGCGAACGGTGCGAGGAGCGAGATATGCTCGGACTCCTAACTGCGTTAGAAGGAGCAACATCTCGTCCCAGCAACCGCGCCACGCTCGTGCCCGCGTGTTGGCATGCATGCAGGTCCTGAGCACTCCGGGACCCGCCAGCTTGATCTTGGCCCAGCAGACGTATGGTACTGTGGGTACCATGACGCTGCTGGTCCCGCGCCTCCTGGGACGGGCGCGGTGCGTGTACGGACGCCGAGGTCTTGGAGTGTGCGCGGTCGTTGTGGGAGGCGACCGCGCCGCCGACGTGCGGCGCAGCCTGGTCCTTGGACCTGGCGGCGCCACAAGTCTCCCCATCGGCGCCCGCTCTTCCGCCGGCGCCTGCTCCACCAGCCGTCCACTCTAGCGACGGCGGGCTCGGCGCAGACGGAGCAGCTGCCTCCGAAATCTTCTTCTTCGGCGGCATGTTGATGAAGACGATGAAGATTTGGCTCGTGCGAACGCTGGATCAGGTTCGCACAACCTCGACGCACCCCCTACCTGGCGCGCCAAAGATGTCGAGGGTGTCTGATCCCTCACACACCTATGGGGATCGGCGGACTGAGCCCCTTTTGGTTCGGCAGGGGGCGGTGGATGCACAAAGAGCAGATCGAGGCGAAACACACGAGCAAGACGATCGATTTATCCAGGTTCGGGCCGCACGGATGCGTAAAACCCTACTCCTGCTTTGGTGGTTGTATTGAGTTCTTGCTCGGGAGCGGCGAGTGCTACAGTACACTCAAGCAGCTGGCGAGACCGAGCGTGAGAATGGCTGTCCTCCCCCTCTCTGTTGCGCATGGGCCTCCTTTTATATCCCTAAGGGGTCACCGACACGTGGCAACAGAGGTGAGGGTAAAAATGTAAAAGGGGTGGTAGTTGGCTCCACCGCCTACATGTCGCATCCTACCTAACTCTGATGGCAGGGGACAAGGGCATTAAATGCCCATCTGTGTCACCTTGACGGCCCAGAGAGGGACCGCTAGGAACGCCACCGTTTGCCACGATGGTTCCTTGTCAGCGTCTGCTTGCCATCGCATGCCCCCGGCTGCCCAACCTCCCGCCACGTACGCCAGGAATGGTCCCAGGGCGACACGTTGGTGGGTGAGCTGGAGCGCGGGCTGCGGGGTAGTAGCTTGCCGCGGCAAGCGCCTTGCCGCGGATGTAGTCTTGTCGCGTCCGGGAGCTTGTCGCTCACCGGGCCTTGTCGGGGCGCGTGGTGCGCCGCAGCGAGCTTCTTGAGATGCTTTGGTTGGTCCTCCCGGCAAGCTCCTCTTGCCGGGGTCTCGTTTCCCTCCCGGCAAGCTCCTCTTGCCGAGGCCTTGTTTTGCTCTTGGATACTTTCTTCTTGAATGGCTCCAGAGGAGCCACGAAGGGTCTTGGCGGTCGCCCAGCAAGCCTTGCCGCGGGCCGCTGCGACTGCCCGTGCACAAGTTCGGGGTACTAAGGTACCCCTACTTTAGTACACTGACACCCGATGACAAGCCAAGCAATTGTTTCATACTTTTGACGTTCTCAAACCTTTTCAACTTTCACGCAATACATGAGCGTGGGCCATGGACATAGCACTATAGGTGGAATAGAATATGATGGTGGAGGAGACAAACATGAGAAGATAGTCTCACATCAACTAGGCGTATCAACGGGCTATGGAGATGCCCATCAATACATATCAATGTGAGTGAGTAGGGATTACCATGAAACGGATGCACTAGAGCTATAAGTGTATGAAAGCTCTAACTGAAACTAAGTGGGTGTGCATCCAACTTGCTTGCTCATGAAGACCTCGGGCATTTGAGGAAGCCCATCATCGGAATATACAAGCCAAGTTCTATAATGAAAATTCCCACTAGTATATGAAAGTGATAACTCAAGAGACTCTCTATATGAAGAACATGGTGCTACTTTGCAGCACAAGTGTGGAAAAAGGATAGTAGCACTGCCCCTTCTCTCTTTTTCTCTCATTTTTTTTGTTTTTTTCTCTTTTTTTGGGCCTTCTCTTTTTTTGGCCTTTCTCTTCTTTTTTTGTCCGGAGTCTCATCCCGACTTGTGGGGGCATCATAGTCTCCATCATCCTTTCCTCACTGGGGCAATGCTCTAATAATAATGATCATCACACTTTTATTTACTTACAACTCGATACTAGAACAAAGATATGACTCTATATGAATGCCTCCAGCGGTGTACCGGGATGTGCAACGATCTAGCGTAGCAATGACATAAAAAAACGGACAAGCTACGAAAACATCATGCTAGCTATCTTACGATCATGCAAAGCAATATGACAATGAATGCTCAAGTCATTTATATGATGATGATGAAAGTTGCATGGCAATATATCTCGGAATGGCTATGGAAATGCCATGATAGGTAGGTATGGTGGCTGTTTTGAGTAAGGTATATGGTGGGTTTATGGTATCGGCGAAAGTTGCGCGGTACTAGAGAGGCTAGCAATGATGGAAGGGTGAAAGTGCGTATAATCCATGGACTCATCATTAGTCATAAAGAACTCACATACTTATTGCAAAAATCTATTAGTCATCGAAACAAAGTACTACACGCATGCTCCTAGGGGGATAGATTGGTAGGAAAAGACCATCGCTCGTCCCCGACCGCCACTCATAAGGAAGACAATCAATAAATAAATCATGCTCCGACTTCATCACATAACGGTTCACCATACGTGCATGCTACGGGAATCACAAACTTCAACACAAGTATTTCTACAATCCACAACTACCCACTAGCATGACTCTAATATCACCATCTTTATATCGCAAAACTATTGCAAGGAATCAAACATATCATATTCAGTGATCTACAAGTTTTATGTAGGATTTTATGACTAACCATGTGAATGACCAATTCCTGTCATCTCTCTAAACAGATATAAGTGAAGCAAGAGAGTTTAATTCTTTCTACAAAAGATATGCCCACACTCTAACAAACATAAGTGAAGCAAAAGAGCATTCTACAAATGGCGGTTGTCTATGTATAGAGAAATAGGCAATCCAAACTTTAAATGATATAAGTGAAGCATATGAGGCATTCTATAAAGCCATACTCAAAAGATAAAAGTGAAGTGCAATGAGCATCCTATAAATAAACCAAGGACCATATCATACCAGCATGCTTCATAAAAAGAAAAATAAAAACCTAAATGCAAAAGACACTCCAAGACTTGCACATATCGCATGAACGAAACGAATCCGAAAACATACCGATACTTGTTGAAGAAAGAGGGGATGCCTCCCCAGCATCCCCAAGCTTAGACACTTGGGTCTCCTTGAATATTTACTTGGGGTGCCTCGGGCATCCCCAAGCTTGAGCTCTTGCCTCTCTTCCTTCTTCTCACATCGAGACCTTCTCGATCATCGAACACTTCATCCACACAAAACTTCAACAGAAAACTTGGTAAGATCCGTTAGTATAATAAAGCAAATCACCACTATAAGTACTGTTGCAAACCAATTCATATTTTGTTTTTGCATTGTGTCTACTGTAATATAACTTTTTTCATGGCTTAATCCACTAATATAAATTGATAGTTTCATCAAAACAAGCAAACTATGCATCAAAAACAGAATCTGTCTAAAACAGAACAGTCTGTAATAATCTGAACATTCACCATACTTCTGATACTTGAAAAATTCTACCAAAATTAGGAAACAATAAAAAATTTGTATAGGAAGACATTTCAAAAAGAATCAGAACCATTTGACGTTCCTGCTAAAAATGTAAAATCGCGCACTACAGCCAAAGTTTCTGTCCTGCACCATACAAACCATCAAGCAAATGTAAACATCCTAAAGGCAAACCTTGGCACATTATTTTTATTTCTAAACTTTATAAAAGCACACAACAGAAATAAATAACTCTCTAAAACTTCCGGGTTGTCTCCCTGGGAGCGCTTTCTTTAAAGCCATTAAGCTAGGCATATAGTGCTCAAGTAATGAATCCACCCGGATCCCAAGGTATATCAAAGCCAATTTTAATTAACAATGATTTGTAATTTAGTAGTGAGCACAAAGAAACATATATCAAGCAATGAGGAAGTCTAACTCTCTTCCTATGCATTGGCATGTCATAAAAGAACAATTCATGCACACGTAGTAAAGGCCAACGCATAGTATAAACAGTTTCTTGCAATTTTATCGTATTGGAAACAGAAAGAGGCGGAGATATAGTTCCTCTCTCATAATAATTGCAAGTAGGAGCAGCAAGCACATGCATATTATATTCATCAAAATCATCATGTGCAACGGTAAAATGCAACCCATCAATATATTCCTTAATAAGAGCAAACTTCTCCGATATAGTGTAATCGGGAGAATTCAAAAAGATAATAGGACTATCATGCGTGGGTGCAATAGCAATAATTTCATGTTTAACATAAGGAACTATAGCAAGTTCATCTCGATAAGCATAATTCATATTGGCATCTTGGCCACAAGCATAGCAAGCATCATCAAAAAGGGACATTTCAAAACAATCATAGGGATTATAATAGTCATCATAGCAACCATCCTTCGGTAAGCATGAAGGGAAATTAAACAATATATGAGTTGGAGGGTTACTATCATTAGAAGGTGGGCACGGGTAGCTAATCCGCTCTTCCTCCTTTTGTTCTTCGCTCTCCTCATCATATTTTTTCATCCGATGAGCTCATAGTTTCATCAATTTCTTCTTCCATAGACTCCTGCAAAATATTAGTGTCTTCTTGGACAGCGGAGTAGGTAGTACTCAATATATGGTTCAACATAGGCATTAGAAGCATAATTATCATAGCAATATTTAAATATGGCAAAATTTTCAGATTTGTAAAGAGTAGCATCATACTTTTCAATCAAAGAAGCAATTTCGTAAGCACCCTTAAAAGCAACAAATTCTTCAATTTGTTGAACATCATAGTAACTATAAACACCCTTAGCATAAGAGGATACGATTCCATTATCACTAAACAAACATTGGTAGGAAAGGTGTTTCTTAGGGTCTTCAGAACAACTAGTATAATCATATATTTCACATAAATTCCAAGCATAGCATTGCAAACGATGAATTTGATCCAGTAAAGTTTTCCCTTTTTCAGATATTCGGTGTCGCACATAACAAGCATGCTCATTGTGACGCCCGGATAATTAGACTACAGTAACCCTCTGCTAATGATGCCACGTCACCTCTGTTACTGTCGATAAACTCACGTTAGTTTAAAAACTGATTCAAATTAAATCTGAGTTAAAGTCAAACAGTTAAGGTTTTCAATAGTCAAAACTAAAATGTTCTAAATGTGAAAAATAATTCATAAGTAATGTTGGTGGAAAAACCACATTTTTATAAAAGGTCTAAATGCATATAAATAATTAAAACAGTAGGTAAAACAAATAAATAAATGCCTTGGTATTTTATAAAATACTAAAATATATTATTTGGGGGTTAAACCTTTTTTTGGCAGAGGTATAATTAGTGTTACTATTTAAGGTACAACTTTTATGTTTTATAAAACTAGAATAAAATAAAACAGTAAAAGAAAAAGAACAAAAAAAGAAAGACAAAAGAAATTAACCCCCCCCCCCCCCCCCCGCTGGGCCTCAGCCCAGCTGGCCATGCAGTCGGCCGGCCCAGCCGGTGCCCCGCTCCCCTCCTCCATATCCCCACACTGGGCAAACCCTAACCCAACCGAACCCCCACTCCCCTCCCACGACACCCACTCCCCCTCGTTCCTCTCGCTGTCCCCAGATCTGGATCGGGGCAACGGCCACCCGACCCCCATCGCCGATCCCGCCGCCCCTAGACCGCCACCGCGCCCCCGTCCTCCTCTAAACGCCGCCTCCCCCTACGACCCCTAGGCCGCCGGTTATGGAGGCCCACGTAGGCCCGCAGCATCACCACCAGCAGCTGTCGTCGTCCTCGCCATCTTGGACCTCTCCTGCACCACGGCTACCGTGCCTCCGACCAACCTTGCGCCGCGCCCCTGCCTCAGCGGACGGCCTCGACCTCCCCCGGCTTCACCGAGTCCTCCACGAGCTCCACTGTGAGCCTCACCGACGATCCCCCTCTCAATCTTGTCGCTGTAGTCGCCGTTCGCGTACTCCCGTTGCTGCGTCCGGTGCCCTGCTCCATGCACGACCAGGCTGCGCACGCGCCGGCCTCCGCCCCGCGCCTGCCGTGCTGCCCTGGCTCCGCTCGCCCGCGCAACCCTCCCTCCGCCTTGCCGTTGCTGCTACGGCCGGCGCCCGACGGCGCGCGGCGCCACGCGCGCCCCGCGAGCCGTGGTTGCCCCTGTGCCACAACCTCCCCGCCCTGCTCCTCCACCTGCTTGCCTCCCCCCTGCGCTTCTACCTGCCCGACGCCCTATGATTGGCAGCTGCTCGGTCGCCTATGGCCGCGCCTGCCGGCGCCCCACCCGTGGCCGCTGTCGGCGCCGCTCGGGCACCGCTCGGCGTCCACCCCGTCCGATTCCGGCGCCCGCACGAGGCCGGGCCACTACCCGATAGCCCAGCACCCGAGTGGCTTCGTTGCCACTTGCAAGTGGGGCCCTCAGCCCCCTTTTCCAAAAAAAAGTAAAAAAATATATATATATATATAAATAACTAAAAATAATTAATTAATTAGTTAATTAATCCTGATTAATTAACTTGCTAATTAAAACACTAATCTGTCACTGACTAATGAGGCCCACACTTAAATAATCCTATTTAGTTTAAACAAATCCTATTTAACCTTTGTCTCAATGACAGGTGGGTCCCACTGGACCCACTGGTTGTGTTTGACTCCAGTCAACTGAGTTTGACATGCTGATGTCATGGTGATGTCATGCTGACATCACCTTTCACTATTCTGGATAATGTTCGATTTAATTAATTAAATAAATTTCAGAAATACATAAAACTTTGATAAATCATAGAAAATAAACCGTAACTCGGATCAAAATACTTTGTACATGAAAGTCGCTCCGAACGATGAGACGAACTCGAATACGCAATCCGTTCGTCCGTCACACGTCCCTAGCATAGCGTACACGCGACTTTCCCCCTCCGAATCATCTGCTCAAAAACGCAAAACACTGGGGATATTTACCCGGATGTTTCCCCCCTTCACCGGTATCACCTCGTACCGCGTCAGGTCACCCCTAGCACAATGTAATGCCGCGCCTTGATTTTTGATACATTGATTGCTCTATTATTTATTATGTTCCCCCTCCGTTACTTCTTTCCAGTAGACCCTGAGACTGCCGGAGACCCCAGTACGGCTACGGTGTTGATGACCCCTCCCTCTTGCCAGAGCAACCAGGCAAGCCCCCCTTTGATCACCAGATATCGCCTACTCTTCTCTATACTGCTTGCATTAGAGTAGTGTAGCATGTTACTGCTTTCCGTTATTCCTATCCTGATGCATAGCCTGTCCTTGCTACTACTACTGTTACCATTACCTGCTATCCTAGTGCTTAGTATAGGATGCTAGTGTTCCATCAGTGGCCCTACACTCTTGTCTGTCTGCGATGCTATACTACTGGGCCGTGATCACTTCGGGAGGTGATCACGGGCATATACTATATACTTTACACAGTTACATTACCTGTGGTACTGTTCGGAGTTGGGGGCTGAAGGGGCAGGTGGCTCCATCCCGGTAGAGGTGGGCCTGGGTTCCCGACAGTCCCCGACTGTTACTTTGTGGCGGAGCGACAGGGCAGGTTGAGACCACCTAGGAGAGAGGTGGGCCTGGCCCTGGTCGGTGTTCGCGGATACTTAACACGTTTAACGAGATCTTGGTATTTGATCTGAGTCTGGCTACTGGCCTATACGCACTAACCATCTATGCGGGGACAGTTATGGGCACTCGACGTCGTGGTATCAGCCGAAGCCTTCGTGACGTCAGCGACTGAGTGGCGCACGCCGGATTGGACCGTAAGCCTGCTCTTGTATTAAGGGGGCTAGTTCTGCTTCCGGCCGCGTATGCAGCGTGCAGGTGTGCAATGGGCGATGGGCCCAGACCCCTGCGCCATAGGATTTAGACCGGCGTGCTGACCTCTCTGTTGTGCCTAGGTAGGGCTGTGACGTGTTGATCTTCCGAGGCCGGGCATGACCCAGGAAAGTGTGTCCGGCCAAATGGGATCGAGCGTGTTGGGATATGTGGTGCACCCCTGCAGGGAAGTTAATCTATTCGAATAGCCATGATCTTCGGTAACAGGACGACTTGGAGTTGTACCTTGACCTTATGACAACTAGAACCGGATACTTAATAAAACACACCCTTCCAAGTGCCAGATACAACCGGTGATCGCTCTCTCACAGGGCGACGAGGGAAGGATCATCGGTTAAGATTATGCTATGTGATGATACTTGGAGGACTTCAGTCTACTCTGTTCTACATGCTGCAAGACGGAGGCTGCCAGAAGCGTAGTCTTCGAAAGGACTAGCTATCCCCCCTTATCCCGGCTTTCTGCAGTTCAGTCCACATATAATAGCCTTATTCCAGTTGATACCAATGCATACATATGTAGTATAGCTCCTTGCTTGCGAGTACTTTGGATGAGTACTCACGGTTGCTTTCTCCCTCTTTTCCCCCTATCTCTTCTACCTGGTTGTCGCAACCAGATGTTGGAGCCCAGGATCCAGACGCCACCGTCGATGACTACTACTACTCGGGAGGTGCCTACTACTACGTGCAGCCCGCTGACGGCGACCAGGAGTAGTTAGGAGGATCCCAGGCAGGAGGCCTTCGCCTCTTTCGATCTGTATCCCAGTTTGTGCTAGCCTTCTTAAGGCAAACTTGTTTAACTTATGTCTGTACTTAGATATTGTTTGCTTCCGCTGACTCGTCTATGATCGAGCTCTTGTATTCGAGCCCTCGAGGCCCCTGGCTTGTAATATGATGATTGTATGACTTATTTTATTTGTAGAGTTGTGTTGTGATATGTTCCCATGAGTCCGTAATCTTGATCGTACATGTTTGCGTGTATGATTAGTGTACGGTCAAATCGGGGGCGCCACAAGTTGGTATCAGAGCCGACTGCCTGTAGGTATCCCCCTTCCACACTCCTTGGCCGAAGTCGAGTCTAGACATTGTAAAAACTTTTACTAACTTGGTTGTGTGTCTTACGGGCCCACATCACCATCGGGTGGTAGTAGGATCTTTTTTTCCCGACCTATACTCTGGGACTCTGACATCTCTCCTATTCGGGTTAAATGAATTTACTTAAAGATTTTCCCTCAACTAAGCTAGTTGGGGTTTCAGCACGAGCACATAGGGATCGAAGATGATCCAACTAATAAGCTTCAGCAGTGTGATAAATTTTGATTGGTTCTTCAACCATTGGTTTAGTAGGTACAACTAATTTTTTGGTATTTTGCGTTTCCTACCAATAACTAAAGATAGAAAACAACTAGGAACAGCAGATAAAAATTACTTAGTGATAAAGCAAATAAGCACACACGAGAATATTCACCCCATGCTATTTCTCCCCGACAACGGCGCCAGAAAAAGGTCTTGATAACCAACAAGTATAGGGGATCGCAACAGTTTTCGATAAGTAAGAGTGTCGAACCCAACGAGGAGCTAAAGGTAGAACAAATATTCCCTCAAGTTCTATCGACCACCGATACAACTCTACGCATGCTTGACGTTCACTTTACCTAGAACAAGTATGAAACTAGAAGTACTTTGTAGGTGTTGTTGGATAGGTTTGCAAGAAAGTAAAGAGCACGAAAATAAAACTAGGGGCTGTTAAGATAAAGAAACAATAAAGTAAATATAGTGAGTGTGGAAAAGTGGTGGTAGGAGTTGCGAAATTGTCCCTAAGCAATTGACTACTTTACTAGAGCGATAACAAGTATTATGTGGGAGAGGCCACTGCTAGCATGTCATCCCTGACTTGGAATTCTATGCACTTATGATTGGAACTATTAGCAAGCATCCGCAACTACTAGCGTTCATTATGGTAAAACCCAACCATAGCATTAAGATATATTGGTCCCCCTTCAATCCTGTATGCATCAATTTCTATGCTAGGTTGAAGCTTCTGTCACTCTTGCCCTCCAATACATAGTCCTATCAACATACAACTAACCCTAGGGTGTGATCCACGCGCGCAATCATATGATGGGCACCAAAGGACAGCAACATAACCACAAGAAAATTAAATCAATCATAGCAATTCATCAACCACCGATAGGACAACGAAAATCTACTCAGACATCATAGGATGGCAACACATCATTGGATAATAATATGAAGCATAAAGCACCATGTTCAAGTAGAGGGTACAGCAGGTTGCGGGAGAGTGGACCGCTGTAGATAGAGGGGGGAAGGTGATGGAGATGTTGGTGAAGATGGCGGAGGTGTTGGTGTAGATCGCCGTGATGATGATGGCCCCCGGTGGCACTCTGGTGCCACCAGAAGCGAGGGGGAGAGAGCCCCCCTCCTTCTTCTTCTTCCTTGACCTCCTCCCTAGATGGCAGAAGGGTTTCTCCTCTGGTCCATGGCCTCCATGGCACGGGAGGGGCGAGAGCCCCTCTGAGATTGGATCTATCTCTCTATTTCTCTCTGTTTCTGCGTTCTCGTCTCGCTCTGTTTCACCGTTTCGTATATATATATGGAGATCCGTAACTCCAATTGTCCTGAAACCTTCGCCGTGATTTTTTTCCGAATATTAGCTTTCTTGCGGCAAAAGAAGAGCGTCAACCGCCTTACGGTGGGCTCACGAGTGTAGGGGGCACGCCCTAGGGGGGGCGCCCCCTGCCTCGTGACCACCTCGGGCACTGGTTTGTGTTGATTTTCCTTCCGAATTTCCCATATTTTCCAAAAATAAGCTCCATTCATTTTTTTCTCGTTTGGACTCCGTTTGATATGGATATTCTGCGAAACCAAAAGCATGCAACAGACAGGAACTGGCACTGGGCACTGGATCAATATGTTTGTCCCAAAAATAATATAAAAAGTTGCCAAAAAGTATATGAAAGTGGAATTATATTTGCATGGAACAATCAAAAATTATAGATACGACGGAGACGTATCACTGACACAAGGGGTGGGCTATGATGAGGTATATACACTGTGGCCGGCTATGCCGGGCGCCCGTTTGGTGTCGCGGAACCCTGTACACGTCGTTTGGGGTTGTGAGCGAAACCCCGGCCAGATCTCCTCGCGGATGGAACGCTAATAGGCGATAAACCTAGACTAGAGACTTGTGTGGTTAGTCAGGTCATGGCCGACTCCCTCGCCAGGCTTCGGCTTGAAGGTTGCCGAGATACACGACGTGTACATGGTGGTAAGTGGTGAGAGCGTGTGTGAAGAAGTACACCCCTGCAAGGTTATAAATGATCTATTCGAATAGCCGCGTTCGCGGTAAAGGACCTATGGGTTGCCTGTACAAGTCATAGACAAGTGAAAGTGGATACTCTAAAATGCGCAAGATAAGTGTGAGTGCTATGGATGGCGTTCTCGTAGGGAGATGGGAGCGGATCCATAGTGGTGTATTGATATGGTGAACATGTGGACTCGTGTGCGCCACCTCAAAAGAGTTACTTGTAGTAGCAGTTCAGTTTATCCACTGAGTCAAAGCTGGCTTGCTGCAGTTAAACCCCACCATCCCTTTGTTGATAATGATGCATGTGTATATAGTTCTGACGTAAGTCTTACTGGGTACATTTGTACTCACGTTTGCTTCATTTATGTTTTTGTAGAGAGACTTCAGTCTCGCTAGTAATTTCGTGTGGACTTCGACGTTTAGCTTGTTACCTCAGCTACGATCTTGTGCCCTCAGCAGGATCTGGTAGATAGTCGGGCTTCTCCACCTTTTTCATTTGTAGATGTCTGTACTCAGACATGTTAAGCTTCCGCATGTGCTTTGACTTGTATGCTCTGAATGTTGGGTCATGAGACCCATGTTTGTAATATATCACTCCTCGAAGCCTATTGAATAAATACTTTGAGTCATAGAGTTATGTTGTGATGCCATGTTGTATTTGCACATATCGAGCATATTGTGTGTATGATTGGAAATGCTTGGTATGTGTGGGATCCGACAACCTAGTTGTTTATCCTTGGTAGCCTCTCTTACCGGGAAATGTCTCCTAGTGCTTCCAGTGAGACATGGTAGCTTACTACTGCTCCAGAACACTTAGGCTAACCGGCATGTGTCCTTCTTCATTCCTATGTCTGTCCCTTCGAGGAAATGTCACGCGGTGTCTCCAGAGTCCTGTTAGCCTGCTACAGCCCGGATTCTCCGGAGTCCTGTTGGCCCAACTGCTACAGCCCGGATTCACTCGTTGATGACTGACATGTTCGTTGTTGGGTCATGTATGCCTGTCCCTATAAGTTAGTGCCACTTTGGGTTTACGACTAGTCATGTCGGCCCGAGTTCTTTGTCATATGGATGCTAGCGACACTATCATATACGTGAGCCAAAAGGCGCAAATGGTCCCGGGCCAGGTAAGGTGGCACCCATGGGAATACCATGCGTGCGGCTATAAAGTGGTATGATGTGTTACATGCTAGATCGGTGTGACTTAGGATCAGGGTCCTGACAGCTTTGGTATCAGAGCCTGACTGCCTATAGGATTACCAAGCCAATCTGGTCAAAGTTGAGTCTAGAAATTCTTTAGTTATGTAAGGGAATTGATTGTGGGATGGAATGTAAGGCTCTTTTTACTCCTTATACCTTATGCCCTTCTGATCTGAGTCATCCTATCTTTGATACGGGGTTAAGGAACTAGGCTCTCTCTTCTTTCTACCAGGATCACGTGTTACTAATCCGTAGACTTATAAGATTGGTGAATTCAAGCCTTAGTTCAGTTCCTACTATCTCCGTGTATTGACAGTTGATGTCGGAACCTTGATACTATGATGATCCCATGGTTATGCCACCATTTTTGCAGGATGTCTCAAATCTTTTTGAGCATTTACAGCCATTATGTTGTCCGAGTCATCCTAGGTTTCTAAATAGTCTGATGCACTTGCAAATCATTCCTCCATGTTCCCGATGTTCCTTTGGGCCAGTTTAACCATAGTAATCGGTGAGTTGAGGTACTCTGTTGCCTCGACATATATGTTGGAGCTATTATTATGACCCTAGGTGTATTAGAGGATCACTCAGTATTCTAGCAATGCTTTATATTCCCAGTGTGATGATTCTGGCCATCATTCTCGAAAGCATCCCGGGATGCCATTTAGTTAATAGGCATTCAATTCCTGGGTTCTTAAACCCGAGATTCACCCTACTTACTTCATGTTGATAGTGTTGCTAGTTCCTTTAGGATATTAGTAACCTTGCGGCAGTCCTCGAGGTCCGTGGTATATTATTCTTCCAAATACCATGAACCATCCTGGCAAAGCTCATCCTAAACCAAAAGATCACAATAAGAGTGCTCTTAAAGAGTTCTCCATATTCCATAGTTATGGCTATGCCAGTTGTCGGTGTTAAAATCAGCGGATCTCGGGTAGGGGGGTCCCGAACTGTGCGTCTAGGCCGGATGGTAACAGGAGGCAAAGGACACAAAGTTTTACCCAGGTTCGGGCCCTCTTGATGGAGGTAAAACCCTACATCCTGCTTGATTAATATTGAAGATATGGGTGTTACAAGAGTAGATCTACCACGAAATCAGAGAGGCTAAACCCTAGAAGCTAGCCTACGGTATGATTGTATGTTGTGATTGTTGTCCTACGGACTAAAACCCTCTGGTTTATATAGACACCGGAGAGGGTTAGGGTTACACAAGGTCGGTTACAAAGGAGGAGATATCCTTATACGTATTGCCTAGCTTGCCATCCACGTCAAGTAGAGTCCCATCCAGACACGAGACGAAGTCTTCAATCTTGTATCTTCATAGTCTAACAGTCCGGCCAATGGAGATAGTCCGACTGTCCGGAGACCCCCTAATCCAGGACTCACTCAGTAGCCCCTGAACCAGACTTCAATGAAGATGAGTCCGGCGCGAAGTTGTCTTCGGCATTGCAAGACGGGTTCCTTCTCTGAATACATTACAAAAGAATTTGAATACGAGGATAGTGTCCGACCCTGAAAAATAAGTTCCACATTTTACCATAGAGAATAATGCTTTCGCAGGTCTAATCCGCTAGCTTGTTTTGGCAACATGACGTTACGTCATGGCCCGGTGATTATTCGAACCGTTTCTTTTAACCAGCCCCACACATAACGCGAGGCGGTTTCTTGACACGTCTTGCCAAAGTGGAGATCGTGTTCCCCTGATTACGAGATTCTCATTAATGCGGTTCGTGGGTAACCCAACTGTGTCTAGGACTCCTAGATTATAGCTAAGTCCAAAACAGCTACGGAGAGGATGCTTGATATTCACCCTCTTTATAAGGGGACAAGGTTTTCGCTCTTTCCCTCCCGTGCTCAACCAAACCCTTCCCCCGCCTCGCGTTCTAAGACCCAAAGCCCAGGTTAGGTGCTCCGGATCTTCAATCATGTCCGGATCCAGCCTTCAAGGCTGATGGATGCCCTCCTCCGTGACGGAAGAGGACATTAAGAAGTTGAGGGAGGCCAGATACCTAACCGCCGAGGTTTCGCTTCGGCTGCCTGCTCGAGGACTGGTCGTCCCTACTCCTGACCCCAACGAGAACGTCGTGTTCGTCTCCCACTTCCTCCGAGGTCTAGGACTCACTCTAGATCCCTTCATCAGGGGCTTGATGTTCTATTACGGGCTAGATTTCCACGACCTAGCTCCGGACTCCTTTCTCCGCATCACGACATTTATTGTCGTGTCTGAGGCCTTCCTCCGTGTGACCCCTCACTTCGGCCTGTGGCTCAAGACCTTTGAAGTACAACCAAAGGTGATCGAGGGGCAGCATGCAGCGTGCGGAGGTGCATCAATAGGCAAGATGGCAGGACCTCCATGGCCGAAAGGTTCATTTCCCGAGGTATCCGAATTATGGCAATGGGAGTGGTTCTACGTCACGGCTCCCAGAAGTGCCAAGTGGGCGGCTGCCCCCGCTTTCCGCCCGGGCCCCCACCACAACTGATGTCATGGATTAGCAGGGGCCTGAACTGGGGTCCAGCTAAGGACGTGCCTATACTGCAAAGCCGGATCAGAGATCTCTTCGAGGGATATTTTAATTTGGTTGCGGTAATACAAGTTATGCTAGTTCGTCAAGTCCAGCCTTGCAAACGCCGGCCCCTGCGCTTGTGGGAGTTCAACCCAGAGGGACCACGTGCCATTCAAAGTTTCCTCGGCCTGACGCATGAGGAGATGTACAAGTCATTCTTCGGACCTCAAGTGGAGTGTCCGGATATCACCGAGGATGTGGGCCTGAGCAGTAATCGCGTCGCCGAACAAGTAAGAAATCCTCTAGCCGAACACACTGTCTTTTATTCAAGGTTATTTTTGAGAGTTCGCCTTTTGACCAGGACTGGCTAATGAAGGCGAAGATGATTCGGTGTTCGGCCCCCCTCGCTGAGGGTTTGGAAAACCCGGTATTGGAGAAGATGCTCGAGGTCGCACCTTGCCCGGAACCCTTGATGGAAGATACCGAGGGGGATAATACGGGCGAACGCAGGCCCCCATCGCTACCCACTCTGACCGAGGGAACGAGCGTTTCCACGAAGGAGGACGACCGGGGGAGGAAAAGGACTGCTTCCGAGGATCCGAAAGCCGAAGCCTCCAAACGGGAGAAGAAGTCTCCCACGGAGGGTCCTGCCTCGGGGGGTGCTTTTGCCGCACAAAGTCTGCGAGGGGATCTGCCATCCAACGAGTCGTAAGTGATCCAAAATATTTTAATAGTAAGAGTATGCTATCTTTTTCCTCTGAGAAAACAACCACCGCATATATCTTGCAGTTCGGGCCTCAGCCCCTCTCAAATGAGTTCGTCTTCTGGGGATCTTCTTCCGGAGATGATGGAGAGCGAAATGCCTCCCGCGGACTCCTCCGCTCCAGAAGCGGGCGACCCCGAAGTGTCGTCGTGGAGGGCCTCTCTGGATCCGCTGAGGCCAGAAGATGGTCCCGTAGACTCCAGAAGTCCCCAGTGTCCGGCTCCTGAAGAGAGCATACGAAAGAGTACGGCACCGTCTAGTGTGCGGTCAGACGTTCTGAGGGAGTTGGTGGGGCGAGCGGCCATCTCAGAAGAGCACCGTACGTTGATGGGTACGGTGATGGAGAGAATCTCGTCCGCCGAAAGCGGATTACATGAAGCCTTTATGAGTCTATTGACAGGCTTTGAGGTATGTGAGATAATATTTGATAGTACTGCACATGTTTTAGTAGCCCCTGAGACTCTGGTTGTCGTCGAGAACAGCGGCGAACAGAGGATCAAATTCTCAGGCAATAACCAATCTGCTTTTATGTGCAGGTGGTAGAAGCTCCGGTGGCTAGCCGGACTAGGGAGTTTTCCCAATTAAAACGGCAACTGGATGCGGCAGACGCTGACATCGAGCTTGTTAACAAGAGGCTTGACGAGGCACAGGGTAAGTGTTATTATCCGGTGAACGCCACATAGTAAGAGCAGCATAATGCCAGTATCTGTAATATGTTGTGACTGCAGATGGGGCTGCCTCCGTGGAAGCCTTGTGGGCGGAACTTGCCCGAGCCAAGGAACAAGCGAGGAGTAGTAATGCGGCTGCTTTGAAGGCGGCCGAAGAGTTGAAAGACGAGAAGGCTGCACATTGCGAGAGCCAAGAGAAGATGGCCAAGATGGTCGTAGAATTGAAAGACACTGCAGACCGTTGCCAGGTCCTTGAGAAAGATAACCAAGCAAAGGCAACAGACCTTGAGAAGGCCACGGCGGCAGACAAAGACACCCGTTCTGCTATGAGAGCGAAGAAGGAGGAGCTGCGGGAAGCCGGGGATATTGTGGCTGGAAAACCCTTCATGTTACGGAGGAAGTTCAGATATCCACGGTATGCCCCTCTGGATCGGCTGTGGAGCTCGGCAAATGCGTATATGGATTTGGCGGCAAGCGCTGCCGATGCGGCCAAGTACTTCTAAGGTCAGACAGATCATGAAGTGGACAAGCTGTTCTGGACGCAATTCCATGTTCCAGAGAGTCCGCTTTCATTGACTGACCAGCTAGCCGAATGGACTGAACTGAATAGGTTGTCCGGACTCGCCATGAGGTCTGTTGTGGATCAATTATGGCCGGAAGGGCCTAAGCTGAACAGCTATTTCAGCTTAGTGCAGCAGCTCCTTGATGCGGTGTCGCGCATTAATGCGATGAAGAGGTCGGCGTGCATAGAAGGCTCGTGGATGGCCCTTGCCCATGTTAAAGCATACTGGACGGAGATGGACGCGACCACTGTTGCGGTGCAGGGTTCGGCATAGGCCGTGTGGCTGCCGAACACTATTTCGAGGAAGTCCTCGAGGGTGCTCGTTTGATAGAGGCCCAGTACTCGAAAAATATTATGTTTGAGTGATATGTATTCTCATTGTAAACATAATGCTTTTATGAAGTTTTTGTAGGGCTGTGTTTATACTTTTGCCTGAAAGTAGTATGATGCCTCCTGTGCAGCCGTTTATGTATACATGTGTATAACCTGAAAGATTGCAGCCGTCGGCTTCAACCCCCGCACATATAATGCGGAGGTGCTCGCAAAAAACGCATGTTCACACTTAACCCAACGTCTTGGTCCTGATAAGGAGGTGATAGCGCAGCGAGCGAGGCAACCGGACTATAATGCTTGAACAATTTCACTTAGCCATAGGAGTTTGACAGTGGGGCTACTGGATAGCCCCTGGTGGCTCCGCACTCTCCCGATCGCGGGGTGCGCATATGCCTGGCCGGAAAACGGCCCTTAGTTAAGGCGGAGGAATTCTAACATTTCGATAGGTCATCGAGTGGTTGACCAGTCTCATGCTATATCATGATAGTCAGTTTTTGGCTTTCTCTACTGAGGCGCTCGTCCGGATGAACGTAAGGCACCAAAACACAGGAGCCTGGCAAACCCAACATTTGACCAAAGACAATGATTCGGAGCTGATGCATATAAGGCCGAACTCGCGACGCCGAACACTCCCTAAGGTATTCAGTCTTTATGATATAAACCGAGCCGAAATAGTGCCGCTTGTAAGAAGCCCCTTGTGTCCAGGTACGTGCGTTATTCTGACGTGGCCACATGCCAAGACGTCGGCATCCTTCTCAATTGTGCTGAGAATTCAGTGGATATGTATCAACAAGAGACAGTAAAAAAAGGTTTACGCAGGGTCTTAATCTAAAAAGAATCCTTGGGCGGGTCCCTGCTGCACGTCTGCGCCTATGTCTCCATTGTGCCGTATCCTGGACGGGTCTAGCATGATGATTATCTGTAAAAGAGAGGAGCTTAGGTAAAGAAGTTGTCGTGCAAAAAGATAGTTTTTTAAATAAACCATGTATAATTCAAGGTGAGTAAGAATTGCCACTTGTCTGTGCCCGTTGAGCCCATTGTATTGTAATAGGGGACCTGCCAATTAGTTGGTGAGGCCGTTTTTAGTGTGCGGCTGTTAAGGCAGCCACACACTCTTCGGCGCGCGGAAATCGCTTAATATTTCTGTTTACTATAAAGATGCCACGTGGACCGGGCATCTTGAGTGTGAGGGAAGCGTAGTGTTGTATTGCATTAAAGTGAGCGAAAGCTTCGCGTCCGAGTAGTGCTTGATAACCACTTTGGAACAGAGCGATGTGGAAGGTTAGATGTTCGCTACGGAAGTTATCGGGGGAGCCGAGTATAACGTTTAGTGGCAGGGAGCCCGTGCAACGAGCCCCTGGGCCTGGCGTTACTCCTTTAAAGGTAATATTGCCATGGCGAATTTTTGTTGGGTGTATCCCCATTTCGCGGATTGTATCCTGGTATATCAGGTTTAGACTACTGCCACCATCCATCAGGACTCGTGCGAGGCGGTATCCGTTGATTATTGGGTCTAATAACAGGGCAGCCCATCCTGCACGTCGGATACTTGCTGAGTAATCACGATGGTCGAAAGTGATCGGTTGAGACGACCAGTGGCAGGACTCCGCGGTGATAGGCCTTCAGGCGTATTTTTTTGGGAGTGTCGTTTTGTTTTTTCCGTTGATCACATGTAGCACGTTTACTGTTTTGACTTCTGGTGGAAATTTCTTTTGTTCCCCAGTGTCTCCCTTGAGAGGCTCATTCTCCTCTTCGCTTGGTGTATCCTCCCCCTTGTGTACGGCATTGAACTTGCCAGACTGCTTGAAGACCCAACATTCTCTGTGGGTATGATTGGCTGGTTTGCCAGGGGTGCTATGGACCTGACATATTTGGTCCAGAATTTCATTCAGGCTGGACAGTTCGTCTCTGGTGCCTTTAGAGGGCGGCTTCTGACCTGGCCGAGAGCTTTTGAATCTGGCGTTTACTGCCATGCTCTTCGTGCTGTCTCCTTTGTTCCGGCATTTGTTATTGCTGTTACGCCGTGATTTCCCGTTTCCATCTCTAACTTCGGATGTACTGGGGTCGCTGGTGCTGCATCTGGCTAGCCAGCTGTCCTCACCCACGCAAAAGCGGGTCATGAGGCTTGTTAATGCTGCCATCGTTCTCAGCTTTTCTTGGCCGAGGTGTCTGACGAGCCATTCGTCACGGACGCTGTGTTTAAAAGCTGCCAATGCTTCGGCGTTCGGACAGTCGACAATTTGGTTCTTTTAGTAAGAAACATGTTCCAAAGTTTTCGGGTTGACTCTCTGGGCTGTTGAGTTATATGGCTCAAATCATCCGCGTCCGGAGGCCGGACATAAGTTCCTTGGAAATTTGCCCGAAAAGCGTCTTCAAGCTCTTCCCAACTTCCAATGGAGTTTTCGGGGAGGCCTTTATGAAGGAAATATGCCCTAGAGGCAATAATAAAGTTATTATTTATTTCCTTATTTCATGATAAATGTTTATTATTCATGCTAGAATTGTATTAACCGGAAACATAATACATGTGTGAATACATAGACAAACAGAGTGTCACTAGTATGCCTCTACTTGACTAGCTCGTTAATAAAAGATGGTTATGTTTCCTAACCATGGACAAAGAGTTGTTATTTGATTAACGGGATCACATCATTAGATGAATGATCTGATTGACATGACCCATTCCATTAGCTTAGCACCCGATCATTTGGTATGTTGTTATTGCTCTCTTCATGACTTATACATGTTCCTATGACTATGAGATTATGTAACTCCCGTGTGCCGGAGGAACACTTTGTGTTCTACCAAACGTCACAACGTAACTGGGTGATTATAAAGGTGCTCTACAGGTGTCTCCAAAGGTACATGTTGGGTTAACGTATTTCGAGATTAGGATTTGTCACTCCGATTGTCGGAGAGGTATCTCTGGGCCCTCTCGGTAATGCACATCACTTAAGCTTGGCAAGCAATGCAACTAATGAGTTAGTTGCGAGATGATGTATTACAGAACGAGTAAAGAGACTTGCCGGTAACGAGATTGAACTAGGTATTGGATACCGACGATCGAATCTCGGGCAAGTAACATACCGATGACAAAGGGAGCAACGTATGTTGTTATGCGGTCTGGCCTATAAAAGATCTTCGTAGAATATGTAGGAACCAATATGGCATCCAGGTCCCGCTATTAGTTATTGACCGGAGACGTGTCTCGGTCATGTCTACGTTGTTCTCGAACCCGTAGGGTCCGCACGCTTAAGGTTTCGATGACAGTTATATTATGAGTTTATGAGTTTTGATATACCGAAGGAGTTCGGAGTCCCGGATGAGATCGGGGACATGACAAGGAGTCTCGAAATGGTCAAGACGTAAAAATCGATATATTGGACGACTATATTCGGACATCAGAAAGGTTCCGAGTGATTCGAGTATTTTTCGGAGTACCGGAGTGTTACGGGAATTCGCCGGGAGAAGTATTGGGCCTTATTGGGCCATACGGGAAAGAGAGAGGGGCTGCCTAGGGCAGGCCGCGCGCCCCCCAAGGCCTAGTCCGAATTGGACTAGGGGGAGGGGCTGCGCCCCTTCCTTGTTTCCTACTCCTACTACATGGAAGGACTCCTAGTTGGACTAGGAAAGGGGGAATCCTACTCCCGGTGGGAGTAGGACTCCCCTAGGCGTGCCATAGAGAGGGCCGGCCCTCCCCTCCTCCACTCCTTTATATATGGGGGCAGGGGGCACCCCATAGACACACAAGTTGATCCACGTAATCATATTCTTAGCCGTGTGCGGCGCCCCCTGCCACCATAGTCCTCATAATACTGTAGCGGTGCTTAGGCGAAGCCCTGAGACAGTACTACATCAAGATCGTCACCACGCCGTCGTGCTGACGGAACTCTTCCCCGACACTTTGCTGAATCGGAGTCCGGGGATCGTCATCGAGCTGAACGTGTGCTCGAACACGGAGGTGCCGTAGTTTCGGTGCTTGATCGGTTGGGCCGTGGAGACGTACGACTACATCAACCAAACGCTTTCGTTGTCGATCTACAAGGGTACGTAGATCACACTGTCCCCTCTCGTTGCTATGCATCACCATGATCTTGCGTGTGCGTAGGAATTTTTTTGAAATTACTACGTTCCCCAATAGTGGCATCCGAGCCTAGGTTTTATGTGCTGATGTTATATGCACGAGTAGAACACAAGTGAGTTGTGGGCGATATAAGTCATACTGCTTACCAGCATGTCATACTTTGGTTCGGCGGTATTGTTGGATGAAGCGGCCCGGACCGACATTACGCGTACGCTTACGCGAGACTGGTTCTACCGACGTGCTTTGCACACAGGTGGCTGGCGGGTGTCAGTTTCTCCAACTTTAGTTGAACCGAGTGTGGCTACGCCCGGTCCTTGCGAAGGTTAAAACAGCACCAACTTGACAAACTATCGTTGTGGTTTTTGATGCGTAGGTAAGAACGGTTCTTGCTAAGCCCGTAGCAGCCACGTAAAACTTGCAACAACAAAGTAGAGGACGTCTAACTTGTTTTTGCAGGGCATGTTGTGATGTGATATGGTCAAGACGTGATGAGATATAAGTTGTTGTATGAGATGATCATGTTTTGTTGAAGTTATCGGCAACTGGCAAAATCTTTATGGTTGTCTCTCTATTGCATAAGATGCAAGCGCCCAATAACTGCTTTACTTTATCGCTATGCGATAGCAATAGTTGCAAGAGCAATTGTTGGCGAGACGACCACGTGACGACACATTGATATAGATCAAGATGATGGAGATCATGGTGTCATGCCGGTGACGATAGAGATCATAACAGTACTTTGGAGATGGAAATCAAAGGCGCAAGATGATGATGTCCATATCATGTCACATATTTTGATTGCATATGATGTTTATCTTTTATACATCTTATTTTTCTTAGTTTGACGGTAGCATTTTAAGATGATCTCTCACTAATTATCAAGAAGTGTTCTTCCTAAGTATGCACCGTTGCGAAAGTTCTTCGTGCTGAGACACCACGTGATGATCGGGTGTGATAGGCTCTACGTTCAAATACAACAGGTGCAAAACAGTTGCACACGCGGAATACTCAGGTTATACTTGACGAGCCAAGCATATACAGATATGGCCTCGGAACACGGAGACCGAAAGGTCGAGCGTGAATCATATAGTAGATATGATCAACATAGTGATGTTCACCAATGAAACTGCTCCATCTCACGTGATGATCGGACATGGTTTAGTTGATTTGGATCACGTGATCACTTAGAGGATTAGAGGGATGTCTATCTAAGTGGGAGTTCTTAAGTAATATGATTAATTGAACTTAAATTTATCATGAACTTAGTCCTGGTAGTATTTTGCAAATTACGTTGTAGATCAATAGCTCGCGTTGTTGCTTCCCTGTGTTTATTTTGATATGTTCCTAGAGAAAATTGTGTTGAAAAATGTTAGTAGCAATGATGCGGATTGGATCCGTGATCTGAGGTCTATCCTCATTGTTGCACATAAGAATTATGTCCTTGATGCACCGCTAGGTGACAGACCTATTGCAGGAGCAGATGCAGACGTTATGAACGTTTGGCTAGCTCAATATGATGACTACTTGATAGTTTAGTGCACCATGCTTAATGGCTTAGAATCGGGACTTCAAAGACGTTTTGAATGTCATGGAACATATGAGATGTTCCAGGAGTTGAAGTTAATATTTCAAGCAAATACCCGAGTTGAGAGATATGAAGTCTCCAACAAGTTCTATAGCTAAAAGATGGAGGAGAATCGCTCAACTAGTGAGCATGTGCCCAGATTGTCTGAGTACTACAATCACTTGAATCAAGTGGGAGTTAATCTTCCAGATAAGATAGTGATTGACAGAATTCTCTAGTCACCATCACCAAGTTAGTAGAACTTCGTGATGAACTATGATATGCAAGGGATAATGGAAACGATTCCCAAGCTGTTCGTAATGCGGAAATTGATGAAGGTAGAAATCGAGAAAAACATCAAGTCTTGATGGTATACAAGACCACTAGTTTCAAGAAAAGGGCAGAGGGAAGAAGGGGAACTTCAAAAAGAACAGCAAGCAAGTTGCTGATCAAGTGAAGAAGCCCAAGTCTGATCATAAGACTGAGACTAAGTGCTTCTACTGCAAAGGGACTGGTCACTGGAAGCGGAACTACCCCAAGTATTTGGTGGATAAGAAAGGATGGCAAACTAAACAAAGGTATATTTGATATACATGTTATTGATGTGTACTTTACTAGTGTTCATAGCAACCCCTCAGTATTTGGTACTAGTTCAGTTGCTAAGATTAGTAACTCGAAACGGGAGTTGCAGAATAAACAGAGACTAGTTAAGGGTGAAGTGACGATGTGTATTGGAAGTGGTTCCAAGATTGATATGATCATCATCGCACACTCCCTATACTTTCGGGATTAATGTTGAACCTAAATAAGTGTTATTTGGTGTTTGCGTTGAGCATAAATATGATTTGATCATGTTTATTGCAATACAGTTATTCATTTAAGTTAGACAACAATTGTTGTTCTGTTTACATGAATAAAACCTTCTATACTCCTACACCAACGAAAATGGTTTGTTGGATCTCGATTGTAATGATACACATATTCATAATATTGAAGCCAAAAGATGCAAAGTTAATAATGATAGTGCAACTTGTTTGTGGCACTGCCGTTTAGGTCATATTGGTGTAAAGCGCATGAAGAAACTCCATGCTGATGGGATTTTGGAATCACTTGATTATGAATCACTTGATGCTTGCGAACCATGCATGTCTCTTGGGCAAGATGACTAAAACGCCGTTGTCCGGAACAATGGAGCAAGCAACAGATTTGTTGGAAATCATACATACTGATGTATGTGGTCTGATGAATATCAAGGCTTGCAGCGGGTATCATTATTTTCTAACCTTCACAGATGATTTGAGCAGATATGGGTATATCTACTTGATGAAAAATAAGTCTGAAACATTTGAAAAGTTCAAAGAATTTCAGAGTGAAGTGGAAAATCATCGTGACAAGAAAATAAGGTTTCTATGATCTGATCGCGGAGACAAATATTTGAGTTACGAGTTTGGTCTTCAATTAAAACAATGTGGAATAGTTTCAAAAATTCGTGCCACCTGGAACACCACAACATAATGGTGTGTCCGAATGTCATAGCCGTACTTTATTAGATATAGTGCAAATCTATGATGTTTCTTACCTATTTACCACTATCGTTTTTGAGGTTATGCATGAAAGACAGCTGCATTCACGTTAAAAAGGGGCACCATCTAAGTCCGTTGAGACGACACAATCTGAACTGCGGTTTGGCAAGAAACCAAAGTTGTCATTTCTTAAAGTTTGGGGTTGTGATGCTTATATGAAAAAGTTTCATCCTGATAAGCACAAACCCAAATTGGAGAAATATGTCTTCATAGGATACCCAAAGGAGACTGTTGGGTACACCTTCTATCATAGATCCGAAGGCAAGACATTCGTTGCTGAGAATGGATACTTTCTAGAGAAGGAGTTTCTCTCGAAAGAAGTGAGTGGGAGGAAAGTAGAAAACTTGATAAGGTAATTGTACCATCTCTCTTATTGGAAAGTAGTTCATCACAGAAATCTGTTCTTGTGACTACTACACCAATTAGTGAGGAAGCTAATGATGATGATCATGTAACTTCAGATCAAGTTACTACCGAATCTCGTAGGTAAACCAGAGTGAGATCCGCACCAGAGTGGTACGGTAATCCTGTTCTGGAAGTCATGTTACTAGACCATGACGAACTTGCGAACTATGAGGAAGCGATGATGAGCCCAGATTCCGCAAAATGGCTTGAGGCCATGAAATCTGAGATGGGATCCATGTATGAGAACAAAGTGTAGACTTTGGTTGACTTGCCCGATGATAGCAAGCCATAGAAAATAAATGGATCTTCAAGAGGAAGACGGACGCTGATAGTAGTGTTACTATCTACAAAGCTAGAATGGTCGCAAAAAATTCGACAAGTTTAAAGGTGTTGACTGCGATGAGAGTTTCCCACTCGTATCTATGCTTAAGTCTGTCCGAATCATGTTAGCAATTGCCGCATTTTATGAAATCTGGCAAATGGATAAACAAAACTGCATTCCTTAATGGATTTATTAAAGAAGAGTTGTATATGATGCAACCAGAAGGTTTTGTCAATCCTAAAGGTGCTAACAAAATATGCAAGCTCCAATGATTCGTCTATGGACTGGTGCACGCATCTCGGAGTTGGAATACACGCTTTGATAAGTTGATCAAAGCATATAGTTTTACACAGACTTGCGGTGAAGCCTGTATTTACAAGAAAGTGAGTGGGAGCACTACAGCATTTCTGATAAGTATATGTGAATGACATATTGTTGATCGGAAATAATGTAGAATTATTCTACAAAGCATAAAGGAGTATTTGAAAGGAGTTTTTCAAAGCAAGACCTCGGTGAAGCTACTTACATATTGAGCATCAAGATCTATAGAGATAGATCAAAACGCTTGATAAGTTTTTTCAATGAGTACATACCTTGACAAGATTTTGAAGTAGTTCAAAATGGAACAGTCAAAGAAAGAGTTCTTGCCTGTGTTACAAGGTGTGAAATTGAGTAAGACTCAAAACACGACCACGACAGAAGATAGAAAGAGAATGAAAGTCATTCCCTATGCCTTGGCCATAGGTTCTATAAAGTATGTCATGCTATGTACAAGATCTATTGTATACCCTACACTGATTTTGGCAAGGGAGTACAATAGTGATCTAGGAGTAGATCACTTGACAACGGTCAAAATTATCCTTAGTGGAATAAGGATATGTTTCTCAATTATGGACATGACAAAAAAGGGTTCGTCGTAAAGGGTTACGTCGATGCAAATTTTGACACTGATCTAGATGACTCTAACTCTCAATCTGGATACATATTGAAAGTGGGAGCAATTAGCTAAGAGTAGCTCCGTGCAGAGCATTGTTGACATAGAAATTTGCAAAATACATACGGATCTGAATATGGCAGACCCATTGACTAAACTTCTCTCACAAGCAAAACATGATCACACCTTAGTACTCTTTGGGTGTTAATCACATAAGCAATGTGAACTAGATTACTGAATCTAGTAAACCCTTTGGGTGTTGGTCACATGGCGATGTGAACTATGGGTGTTAATCACATGATGATGTGAACTATCGATGTTAATCACATGGTGATGTGATCTAGATTATTGACTCTAGTGCAAGTGGGAGACTGAAGGAAATATGCCCTAGAGGCAATAATAAAGTTATTATTTATTTCCTTATTTCATGATAAATGTTTATTATTCATGCTAGAATTGTATTAACCGGAAACATAATACATGTGTGAATACATAGACAAACAGAGTGTCACTAGTATGCCTCTACTTGACTAGCTCGTTAATCAAAGATGGTTATGTTTCCTAACCATGGACAAAGAGTTGTTATTTGATTAACAGGATCACATCATTAGGTGAATGATCTGATTGACATGACCCATTCCATTAGCTTAGCACCCGATCGTTTAGTATGTTGCTATTGCTTTCTTCATGACTTATACATGTTCCTATGATTATGAGATTATGCAACTCCCGTTTGCCGGAGGAACACTTTGTGTGCTACCAAACGTCACAACGTAACTGGGTGATTATAAAGGAGCTCTACAGGTGTCTCCAAAGGTACATGTTGGGTTGGGGGATTTCGAGATTAGGATTTGTCACTCCGATTGTCGGAGAGGTATCTTTGGGCCCTCTCGGTAATGCACATCACTTAAGCCTTGCAAGCATTGCAACTAATGAGTTAGTTGCGGGATGATGTATTACGGAACGAGTAAAGAGACTTGCCGGTAACGAGATTGAACTAGGTATTGGATACCGACGATCGAATCTCGGGCAAGTAACATACCGATGACAAAGGGAGCAACGTATGTTGTTATGCGGTCTCACCGATAAAAGATCTTCGTAGAATATATAGGAACCAATATGGGCATCCAGGTCTCGCTATTGGTTATTAACCGGAGACGTGTCTCGGTCATGTCTACATTGTTCTCGAACCCGTAGGGTCCGCACGCTTAAGGTTTCGATGACAGTTATATTATGAGTTTATGCGTTTTTATGTACCGAAGGAGTTCGGAGTCCCGGATGAGATCGGGGACATGACAACGAGTCTCGAAATGGTCGAGACGTAAAAATCGATATATTGGATGATTATATTCGGACATCGGAAAGGTTCCGAGTGATTCGAGTATTTTTCGGAGTACCGGAGAGTTACGGGAATTCACCGGGAGAAGTATTGGGCCTTATTGGGCCATACGGGAAAGAGAGAGGGGCTGCCTAGGGCAGGCCGCACGCCCCCCCAAGGCCTAGTCTGAATTGGACTAGGGGGACGGGCTGCGCCCCTTCCTTGTTTCCTACTCCTACTACTTGGAAGGACTCCTAGTTGGACTAGGAAAGGGGGAATCCTACTCCCACTGGGAGTAGGACTCCCCTAGGCGCGCCATAGAGAGGGCCGGCCCTCCCCTCCTCCACTCCTTTATATACGGGGGCAGGGAGCACCCCATAGACACATAAGTTGATCCACGTGATCATATTCTTAGCCGTGTGCGGCGCCCCCTGCCACCATAGTCCTCGATAATATTGTAGCGGTGCTTAGGCGAAGCCCTACGACAGTAGTACATCAAGATCGTCACCACGCCGTCGTGCTGACGGAACTCTTCCCCGACACTTTGCTGGATCGGAGTCCGGGGATCGTCATTGAGCTGAACGTGTGCTAGAACTCGGAGGTGACGTAGTTTCGGTGCTTGATCAGTCGGGCCGTGGAGACGTACGACTACATCAACCAAACGCTTCTGTTGTTGATCTACAAGGGTACGTAGATCACACTCTCCCCTCTCGTTGCTATGCATCACCATGATCTTGTGTGTGCGTAGGAAATTTTTTGAAATTACTACGTTCGCCAACAGCGCTTGCGCCGCCGCTTTGACTGCTTCTCGAGGGAACAAGCCTTCGGTGCGCCCTTCCGTTCCTCGTCATTGTTTTCTTTTGGTGTGTCCACCATGTATACGTCATATGATGAAGTGGACGTCTAGCGCCCTACGGGCGGTGGTTCATCTTCGCCTCCTGCATCGTTGTCCATACCGTCGATGTCTGCGAGTCGAAGTCGAGCATGTCGGTTAAATCTTCGAAAGTGGCTACAAAGTGGGTGGTGGGTGGGCGTCAAATTTCTTCGTCATCCGCATCCCAATCCTGTTGGCCATAATCCGGCCAGGTCTCTCCTGACAAAGAGAGAGACCTTAGTGAATTCAGAATGTCGCCGAAAGGCGAGTGCTAAAAGATATCCGCGATAGTGAATTCCATGATCGGCGCCCACTCGGATTCGATTGGCAGGGGCGCGGATGGTTCGGGGTCCACAAGAGAGTCCGGCACATTGGAGTCATGGGCTGTGCGGAGATTTATGCTAGTATTCGGCTCGATCGCTGTTGAGACTGCAACCCCTGAGGCGGTGTCTAACCACCCGTCCTCGATTGGCGCAGCCGGCTCCGAGCTAAGAGTCAGAGCTGATGCGGGCGCGGCCTCTGGGGTACCGTCCGGTGGCAGAGCTAGGTCATACCCATCGCGACAGTGCGGCGCGCCCGGCTGTGGCCCGAATCCATCGAAGATCAAGTCCCCACGGATGTTGGCCGTGTAATTCAAACTTCCAAATCTGACCTGATGGCCAGGGGCGTAGCTTTCAATCTGCTCCAGATGGCCAAGCGAATTAGCCCGCAGTGCAAAGCCGCCGAATACGAAGATCTGTCCGGGGAGAAAAGTCTCACCCTGGACCGCATCGCTCTCGATGATAGTAGGAGCCATCAAGCCTAACAGCGACGACACAGAGGAACTCTCAATGAAAGCAATAATGTCGGTGTCAAAACCGGCGGATCTCGGGTAGGGGGTCCTGAACTATGCGTCTAGGCCGAATGGTAACAGGAGGCAAGGGACACGAAGTTTTACCCAGGTTCGGGCCCTCTTGATCGAGGTAAAACCCTACGTCCTGCTTGATTAATATTGAAGATATGGGTGTTACAAGAGTAAATCCACGAGATTAGAGATGCTAAACCCTAGAAGCTAGCTTACGGTATGATTGTATGTTGTGATTGTTGTCCTACGGACTAAAACCCTCCGGTTTATATAGACATCGGAGAGGGTTAGGGTTACACAAGGTCGGTTACAAAGGAGGAGATACCCATATACGTATTGCGTAGCTTGCCTTCCACGCCAAGTAGAGTCCCATCCGGACACGAGACGAAGTCTTCAATCTTGTATCTTCATAGTCTAACAGTCCGGCCAATGGAGATAGTCCGGCTGTCCGGAGACCCCCTAATCCAGGACTCCCTCACCAGTCCTTCCTTTTCTGCATGGGCTATCCGGAAGAAACATGTTGAACTCATTCGACATGCTAATCTATGCATCCACAACTCAGAAAGATATATGTTCCTTCGAGTTGTCCCTCTTTAGTTGTTCTCTGACCTTTGTTTGTCAATTGATAGTCAAGAGTTTGCGTGCATTCGTTCATCGATGCCTATTATTCTTGTGGTCCGTCAAGCCATTCTATTTCAGGATGACTAGGAGAAACAAATAACCCCAGTACCTTATCCATATCTAGGATTGGATCAAAGTAGTTGTATTCCGCAGATCAAATTCCAAACCAGCCTTTGTTCTGTTCTACCTTGGAGTATTACCCTATTTATGTCAAGAATATCATAGGAATTGCACCATCTCTTATGAATTCTTGATGAAGTGCTACTTCTCACCATCATCATTCATTCCTCGGTCCTCGTGTTGTTGTAACCGAAATGCCGACAAGTGAATTGTGATGTGTGAAATCAATACTCCGAGCAACTTGTTGCTTGGTTGTAAATGGATGATATTCTCATTCTTAGCATGTTGGTTATTGAATCATCATTCTAAGATAGATTGTGTTACCTAATCCTTATTTTTGGTGCACTCTTTGATCAATGAGTTAGGATTAATCAATCCCTTGCTTATTTGATCATATCGACTTCATCTGAAATGCAAGATTGTTCTCGAGCTTAGTAACATATGGGTGTTTTGTGATGTTCTGAATATCTTCTCGGAAGTATTACCAGGTTGTCACCTAACCGCTATGTTGAGTTCGTGATCATGTTGGTTTTCCTCCAAACCACCCATTCTCCAGGATTCTGTGTTGGATACCCTGAACTAGTCGGTTGAGCTAAACAACAACTTGGAGAGTTGGAAGGTAAAGGCTTTGCTTAACTTAGTTCTATCCAAAGGGATATCTTTGTGTTTGTGTGTGTGTTGAGGAAAAATGATACCTTCATCGATTGATCCTCGTGTTCAGTTGTTGAACCTATTGTCTCATCCAATCTTTGATTTGAGTGTGGGATATCGTCAAATCAAATCAGAACCAACGATGTTCATAATGTTGTCTTACCCGTGGCTGTTTCCTCGGGCATACACCATTATATCTTTTGGTCTGACCAATACTATCACATTGTTCACATAATGGTGGAATTCCAGTGATATGGAAATTCCGATGAGTTGTTGTTGAGCCCATCAGCAGCATTTTGTCTCCTCCATGATTCATGATGAACATCAAGCTAGTGTTGGAAACTTTTGTAAGCATTATCTTCGTGTCCCGTTCATGAGGCATATGTCCGGATGAAAGAAGTGACTTCCTCTAATTCATGTGCATTTGATGCAACTTGCCGCCGTGAATTCGAGAAAGTTTGTTTTGCTCCCTTTGGAATCATCCCAAGTCAGTAATGCATATGTGCGAAGTATACTGTGGTTAGGAGACTTGCAACCTTCATTCTATATGTATCCCTACCACACCAAGCCACTAACTGATTTGTTCAAGGAGTAGAAGTTCGTTCGTAAGAGCTAATCATATGACTTATGCAAGGACTTCGTTATCCGCGATGATTGTTCCCAACCAGAAATCGGTAGTGTTTTATTATAAGACAACCATGTGGTCATGCTTGTCTAGGACAGTGTGTTCACAGGTGTGCGGCAGAACCAGCTCATACTTTGGAGCTTGCTATTGTAGTTCATCTCCCGAGAATCTCGCAACATCATTTCATCGATTTGTGTTGCAAACTTTCATTTCTCTCTCCAGACTAGATGAGTCTGGATTATCCTGACACCAACCAGATCTCAATCTCAGGCACATGTGATGGTTGGAACGTTTCCCAAGAACTATAATATTGGTCTCACCGTAACCAGTAAAGTGGATGTCGTGGCCAACACACCCAACCGAAAGACTTATTATTATAGTATCTTGTTTGAGGAAGTTGGCCACCTCCCCATAAGGACCTCGCAAGGTTTACTTCCGTAGCTATTCCTTATGGATTCTTGAGCTCCCGAAGTCCGATCTGTTACTTGATGTTCTAGATACCAAACCATGTAAATGGGTTACGCTAGCACATCAAGGAGAACATTAGAAGCGGAGTGCTAAATGTCTCGTGGTCGATCGTCTAGATTTAGTTTCCTTGGCCTCGCTAAGGTGAAATCTGAGAAGATGTTATCTTCCTTTGCATCTACATCATCCATCACTGTTCATCATGGTATTATGTTGTGTTGCCAGGATCCTTGACATAGATGTTCGTAAACCTTGATGAATATGGAAGTGCTCAAGTTCTTGAGAGCACGCGCAAGCTCTAGCTTTTATCGTTGGCATTAACTGGGATTTGTTCCCAGTTTTGCTCGGTTATGCTATAACCGCTTCACACTGTGGAATCACTCTCAATTATTGGGTTTGTCCCCAGTTACTAGAATCATTCCCAGCATTTGCAGCTTGTTCCCAGCTTGCACCACCAATATGCCATCCTACTATGGACTACCCTTCTCAATAATTACTGACTAGGATCATCCTCAAGTGGTTCTACCAGGGGTTCCATTCATTTTTGATGATAAGCAAAATCATCCATTGCATTGTCTTCAACAAGGCAGTCCACATCATCCATTCTAGTCTGGGTATGCCATTCCTTCGCACCCCGCCAAACGATTGTTGGTGGATTGCCTTAGGCTGGTATAAAGAGTCTCAATGATATATTATCAAAAGTAACTCTTTTGCCACTTAAGGTAATAATTTTACGAGTCACCTCCTCTAAGATGTCTCGTTATGGTATCATGGAAAATCAACTCCTCGCTATGTTGACAACTATTCACCACCTTCTCAAGTGTGGAATTGTTGCCTACCTAGTGAACCTTCGTCATCTGTTTCATCCACCCCTCTCGATGTGTGTTTTGTGTCTGAACTCAAGAGATGTTCCTACATCTCACTCCATGAGTTGATCCTGAGTTGTTCGTTCTTCGAGAAGATCGATCTTCTAGAATTTTCCCTTTCCTCTCGATGTCATGTTAGTTGGAGTTCTCACAGCAAGACATCAAGACAAAGATGGTGATCATATCAACGTTCTTATGAAGTACAACCTGGATCGTGAAGGTTGTGCTAGTTATGCGTTCCCCTTCCATCTTACCCTACGCTTTAATCTCGGGACGAGATTCTTGTTTAGTGGGGGTGAGTTGTCACATCCCTAGTTCTGGTAATGCCCAGTGCTAGCATCTGGTGTTGCATCATGTCTACTTTACTCAGAAACTTGGTAATGGGGATGACAGAAACCCCCAGCACCCCCTTAATACAACTGGGGTTTACTAAAATCTTTTTCAATGAACCTGAAATGCCCTTCTAAAATGTTCATCATCTTTGCCTTGGTCTAGAACCTCTGAAAAAATGGTGCACACTTTTCTAGGACATCATAAGGTCACTCGATTAAATCATATGTTATTTGCATTTGGACATTTAAATGCTATAAAATATTTTAAATGTCCAAATAATCATAAACTAAAATGTTTACTGTTGGACGTACTCTAAACAGTAGCCATGAGTAGTTTCATGATTTTTGAGAATGTTTAGATATTTTAATAAAGCCCTGAAGCTATAGAAGAATTAGAAAACATAAACAAAAATTGAAAAGGGCTAGAACCCACCTAGCTTACCTGGCAGCCCAGCTGGCCCAGCCCACCTCCTCCTCCTCCTCGTCTACCTCTGCCTACTCGCAGAGGCGTGTCGCCCGCGCGCGCAGCGGACGCCACCTCCTGCTTCCACCTCCTGCTTCCTCCCCCGTCCTCGACCGAGCGCTTGGAGACGCCCGAGCCCCCCTGGTCCTTTCCCCTCACTCGCAGCCTCTCTTCCCTATGCTCTCTCTCTCTCGCTGGGGCAGCCCGAGCACTGCCGGAGTGCGCCGCGGCAAAGCACAGCACCCACTGCCGTCCCCTTGCCCCGTAGCTATGACCTCTAGCTCCGCCTCGATGCCGTGAAGCTCCAAGCCGAAGAACGCGCCCGGGGATGCCCTGCAGCGTTGTCACCGTCGCCATCTTCCTCGTCTGCTCCGACAAACGCCATCGCTCGATTCACCGACCTCCAAGCGTCCCCGAGCACGCTGAGCTACTCATCGACCTCCCCGTGAGCTATCCTCCGTTTCCCCTCCTTCCTCGTGCTCGTTTCCGCATCGTAGCCATCGGCCGCAAGTGCCAGTGAGCTCATCGCCGCTGACCATGGCACCGCCGTCGTTTTACCTCACGTTAGTGGCGCCCGCGTACTCGGTCATGCTCGTGGTGACGCCAGGAGGCCGTAGAGCCCCTGAACTCACTCGCCCGCGCTCTGTAGCGCCCGACGCCATCGCCACCGTAGTAACTGCGTCGCCGCGAGCTCATTTTCGGCGATCTCAGGCCACCCCGGCCCCTCTCGTTTGCTCCTAACGATGCGGATGAGCCCCAGCTCCTCGCCCATGGCCTTCTCCGTCCAAATGGTCGCCGGAGGAGGAATTCCGACGACCTCCGCCGCGACTGGCCTTGCCGGCGGCCTTAACTCCAGCTAAACACCAGTTAGGCACAAACCAAATAACCCCTGGGTCACTGACAAGTGGGCCCTGGCCCTGCTAATTTTGGTTAAGTTTATAATTTAACTTAATTAACCTACCATGCCACTGACGTTTGGGCCCAGCCCTGCTGACACTTTAGTTAGGGTTAGCTTAATGCTAATTAACATAGTTAACTAACTGTTCCACTGGCGTGTGGACTCCATACGTCAGGTTTGACTCTAGGCGACCCTGTTGACCCTGTTGATGTCACAGTGACATAGTGCTGATGCAGTTAATCATTTTCTGGTTTTTAATAATTCAGGTAATTCCAGAAAATGTCCAAAACTTCTAAAATTCATAGAAATTCAACCATAACCCATAATGAAATAAGTTATACATGAAAAATGATCAGAAAAATCCAATCTATCCATCTATACTAGTTTCATGCATGTTAAAGAAACTTAAACCTGCTATTTATATCAAAACATGATAATGCACTTTATAAAGTCATAGTTTGAGTTTGGACTTGAACCTTGGGTTCAAAATAACTCAAACCCTTATGGTTGTAGTTGCATTAGGCCAACACACTCATATTTCCATGTCATCATCATGCATCATATTGTGCATTGCATTGATTATGTTTCCTTCTGTGTTGCCGGTATTTGTCCCCTCTCAGTAGACGTGGTTCCGACGATGAGTTCGATGACACCGATGAAGAGATATACTATCTTCAGAAGTGTCAGGCAAGCAAAACCCCCTTGTTCATTCCGATACAATCCCACTCTCTCACTCCTGCTCTCTTTTACTGCATTAGGACAACAACGATTCAACTGTTACATGCTGCGGTAGTTGAACCCTTTTTCCTCTGCATGACCTGTCATTGCCACAGTAAATAGATGAAACCCACTAGCATGAGTAGGAGTTGTTTGAGCCCTGATGTGCCTACTCATTCATGCTTGTTTATCATGCCTACTACTTCTTAGAGTTGAGTCAGGTCTAATTCACCGGGGATGAATTGGAGGTGTGTGAACATGTCCTAATGTTGAGAGCTAAGTGTGTGAACATGATTTGGTAAAGGTATCAATGAGAGGCCATGTAGGAGTACATGGTGGGTTGTTTCATTGAAGCCATCCTTAGGAACTGAGTTTTGTGTTTGTGATCCATGAATAGCTCCTACCATGCATTGGGCCCAAAACCAATGGACCCTCTCGACTTATTAACTGCCCTTGCCCTCTATCTAGGAGTTGCAACTAGTTTCTGGTGTTTGTAGGATATGTGTTGGAGGCCGTGCATAGCGCTGACCCTAGGAGTGGGCTATGATGCGGTAGATCCACCGTGGCCGGGTATTCTGGGCGCCCGTTTGGTGTCGCGGAAGCTTGTACACATCGTTTGGGGTTGTGAGCGAAACCCCGGCCGGATCTCCCCGTGGATGGAACCCGAATAGGCGATAAACCTGGACTAGAGACTTGTGTGGTTAGTCAGGTCATGGCCGACTCCCTCACGGGCTTCCGCTTGAAGGTTGCAGAGATACACGACGTGTACATGGTGGTAAGTGGCGAGAGCGTGTGTGAAGAAGTACTCCCCTACAGGGTTATAAATGATCTATTCGAATAGCCGCATCTGCGGTAAAGGACCTCTGGGTTGCCTGTACAGTTCATAGACAAGTGAAAGTGGATACTCTAAAATGCGCAAGATAAGCGTGAGTGCTATGGATGGCGTTCTCGTAGGGAGACATGAGCGGATCCATAGTGGTGTATTGATATGGTGAATATGTGGACTAGTGTTCGCCACCTCAAAAGAGTTACTTAAAATAGTAGTTCAGGTTAGCCACTGAGTCAAAGTAGGATTGCTGCAGTTAAACCCCACCATCCCTTTGTTGATAATGAGGCATACGTAGATAGTTCTGACGTAAGTCTTGCTTGGTACATTTGTACTCACGTTTGCTTAATTTATGTTTTTGCAGAGAGACTTCAGTCTCAGTAGTAGTTCCGTGTGGACTTCGACGTTTAGCTTGTTACCTCAGCTACGATCTTGTGCCCTTGGCAGGATCTGGTAGATAGTCAGGCTTCTTAGCCTTTTTCATTTGTAGTTGTCTGTACTCAGACATGTTAAGCTTCCGCACGTGATTTGACTTGTATGCTCTGAATGTTGGGTCATGAGACCCATGTTTGTAATATCTCGCTCCTTGAAGCTTATTGAATAAATACTTTGAGTCATAGAGTTATGTTGTGATGACATGTTGTATTTGCACATATCGAGCATATTGTGTCTATGATTTGAAATGCTTCGTATGTGTGGGATCCGACAACCTAGTTGTTTATCCTTGGTAGCCTCTCTTACCGGGAAATGTCTCCTAGTGCTTCCAGTGAGCCATGGTAGCTTGCTACTGCTCCGGAACACTTAGGCTGGCCGGCATGTGTCCTTCTTCGTTCCTGTGTCTGTCCCTTCGGGGAAATGTCACGCGGTGTCTCCGGAATCCTGTTAGCCTAGCTGCTACAGCCCGAATTCACTCGCTGATGACCGACACGTTCGTTGCTGGGTCATGTATGCCTGTCCCTGTAAGTTAGTGCCACTTTGGGTTTACGACTAGTCATGTCGGCCCGGGTTCTTTGTCATATGGATGCTAGCGACACTATCATATACGTGAGCCAAAAGGTGCAAACGGTCCCGGGACAAGTAAGGTAGCACCTGTGGGAATACCGTGCGTGAGGCCGCAAAGTGATATGATGTGTTACATGCTAGATCAGTGTGACTTAGGATCAGGGTCCCGACAACTCTCCCCTCCCATTGCTATGCATATCCTAGATAGAACTTGCGTGATCGTAGGATTTTTTTTGAAATACTGCGTTCCCCAACAGGATCTTGAGCCGCTACAAGCTCGGCCTACGTCACACCGAGCACATTAACCAGCTAAGTTGCTTTCATGCTTAAAACTTTTAGTTTTAAATTTTGTTTGATTCGACCAAGCATTATCCTTTTTTGACAAAAAAGTTTGTGAACAAATTTTCTTTGACAAAACTTTGTTTGTTGCAAACAAATTCAAATACCCCGTTTACTTGGGGGGAGGGGAGCTTCCTTTATGAAACTTTTTCTCTTTGCATGTGATTATTATTGTACAGCTTCTTTCCTTACTTGTGTATTATGCCAAAATATGCATCATGTTGACTTAAGTGTTCCGCAAAGCTGGGTTGCCTGGCTCCTGTGCTTACCCCTACGTTCCCGATTGTTCATCTAGGGAGTAAAGGGAGCACCTCTGCAATTGTTACGATCGGGTCATCCGAACTCGTACCTTAGACGGGTGAAGCCAAAAGCTAGCACTCTTATTGTTTTCAACTATGGTAGGCACACCACAGAACTCACGCATTCACAAATCTATTGCACAAGTCTCATAGTAATCCTGACCGACCAAAGGAAGGTATGGTTGGGGGCACTATTTTCTTTGAAGATGCTTCTTACGTTATATAAGTAATATAGCACAAGTTCCCTGGGCGCGCTTTGCCTGCTACAGCCACATGGCCTGATTGCCTGGTTATCCGAAACACCGCTGATATTCTCCATAGGCAAAGTAGATAACACTTTTCGGCTCTTGGCCGAAGAGGGAGGAGCCGATGGTCGGATAAGACGCGTTCAAAGTTCCAGCGAACACAGATATTATATAAGAACTTCGGTACATACAATCATTATACATAAAAATCTTTTACCCAAGTCACTTGGGGGCTCTTAAATTAATTTGAGCCGTTTTATAATAGATGTTTTATTCTTAATCGTTGCAAAATCTTTTTCTACCACTCCATTCTCGGCTCAAGTGTATGATCAATAGCCGGGTAACCTAGTTTCTCTCTAAAGCCGCTCACGTTTAGTTTGCTAAACTAGCCTGAGAAACACTCTGCCTTCGGGATAGGGTGGTTGAAGCCAAAGGCTGACCCACTTGAAGTCTAGAGATCGTATTTGTCATGTCAAAGCACGACGGAAGCAACATTTTAAGACCAATTTCGTATTTGCACCAAAAAAGCTTGATTCAATCTAGACATAAAGTTTTTTACACATGTTTTTTGGTCTTTTGACCTTATAACATCTTTCACCTATTTTATGTTTTCCTTTTAGCGGGACATTCTCTTGGTGGAAGTTTCCGGCGTGAAACTCTTTTCTAAAGCTACAATTCGCCATCTTTCCTGCTAAACTCCACCTCGGTATTGTCTAAACATACATGACAGTTCAACTAGTTCCCGAGGAGGTACGATCCTAGGGTCGGCCATGTTGCCCAACCCAAGTCTTGGGGGCTACTGCATTGACAATTCAATGTAGAAAATTTAAGTGCAATACAGTTTTCGGGGAGATTATGGTCCACAGGTTGGTCGGCCGCACCCAACCTGAGTCTCGAGGTCTATGCACACCGCTTTTGTGTTCCGAAGTATGCTGTCGATCTAGGAGTTGATCCTCGGGCCAATTTTGCGAATGAGCCTGAGTCTCAGCGGCTACCGGGATCAGCGGTTTTATGTCATCCTTCATGTGCATCTCGGGTTTTAGACCGACACACACCTTCAGGGATACTTGCTATATATGTCGGCAGAGAATAAATTGCACCAATCAAAAATATCCATGAAAAATTAGCTCACGTTGGGGTGGTGCACCACCTCGGAAGCAACCCAGCATAAAGCTTGGGCGCAAGTGGCTTGCTCCGTAGAGGGCATTTCCGGCATTAAGATAAGATGAATTTCTTTAATTTTTAAAGACCGAGGTAATCTATGATACCTCGGACGTCGATCATCATTGGAGCTCGGATGCAATTTGGCGTTGGAGCTCGGAAGCAGTCCGGCATAAAGCTCAAGATCGGAGACACCTCAAAAGATTTCTGGCATAAAGCTTGGATTCGGATGGCTAGTTCCATAGAAGACTATTCCGCCATTTAAACTCGGATGGACTAATTCAAATTTTCAGAGGCCAAGGTAATCTAGGGTACCTTTGAATGCAAAATAGTGTTGGAGCTCGGCTGTGAAAAGACTCCTCGGATTTAATTCGGCATTAGAGCTCAGACATAAGAGTACGCTGTCGCACGGGAAACACTTCAAAACCTAGGTGTGGCATAAAAAATTACAAGGCATTAATAAAGGCCGATAACTTAAAGGGGCTCCACGGATTCCTGACATGTAACTCTTTGAATTCAGCTCGGCGATCCTCAAGATCGGACATAGGAAGATTTGTTGAACCAGTTTTCAATACCGATGAGCGAAGACGAAGAATAGTTCGGAAGAACCGAGGAGCGTCCCCAACTTGAAGACCAGTTCAGGGGACTACTGACGATGTCCTGGACTAGGGGGTACTCACCACGTCGTCTCCCGGCCAGTCGGTTGGACCGATGACCCCCATGATTATGCACTAACGGGCCACTTCGGGCAGCCCATGCCGAATACAAGGAGGATTCCACAAGACTTGACGCACAAGACAAGGACTCCTCTAAACCCTAGGCCTATGGTGCATATATAAACCGAGGCCAAGCTAGTCAATAGATCATATTCATTACTACAATCTCATGGTAGATACCTGTAATATGTACTATCCTCATATCAATACAATCAAAAGCAGGACATAGGGTATTATCTCTTCAAGAGAGCCCAAACCTGGGTAAAATCCTGTGTCGATGTTACCATCGCTCCAAGACGCCTAGCTTAGGACCCGTACCATGAGATATGCCAGATTTGAAACCGACAGTTGCATCTCTCCCAGCAGTGACTATCACAGGCGATTTACATTCTACTAGCCTGCTAATGAAGTTGGTGGTACAGGACATGGCACAGATGTCGACGAGCGGGGTTCTGCACGAATGGTCCAGATAGCAGGGTGTACTGATACTCGGGTGTTGAAAGGCCACTCTCCGAAAAGGCGTGACAACACCCGGGAGTCCTAACTCCCTTTTATCCTTTCCATCAAGGTCCGTTCAGATTCGTGCGGTGGTCTTTTTTTTGTGGGTGAAAGAAAATTTCATTTCTCACACAGAAAGTGCCTCAGCCTTACACAAATCCGGGACCTCCTCCGTTCCCGATCCTAGCCATACAACTTTACGTTCATGAACTCTACTGTAGTTTGCAAGATAGTGGATCACACCATTCTGCTCTCTACGTACATGAACTAGCTTTACTTCTCTACCTCCTAACATCAATCGTCTAACATGGTCGAGGATCATAGCAAAACGAGATCTGTCCGGCAACAGTGCTAATATTGCATGTAGTGCTACCGAACAGTCTGTTTCCATCACAATAGGCAACGGAGTCCACTATAGCGCCAGGTTGAGCCCCTCCACGCATGCATGTAGCTCGGCCTCAAGGGGATCAGAGCATGTCCATAGTTCCCTGCAGGAAGAGAAAATGATATCACCGGTGTCGCTGCGGAGGATCATGCCCGTTCCAACCTCTCCACCCGTGGCACTGAAGGAGCCACCAACGTTGAGCTTTGCCCACCCCGTAGCTGGCCTGGACCAGTGCAGCGGCACAGGCGGCGCTCGGGCTTCCTGCTGCATGAGCCATTTCGGGCAAGCGTATCCACCACTTGCTTCCCCTTACTGAGGTACGCCTCCGGAGTGTTCTGAAGCCCCACCAATGAGTCGACGTAGCTGGTGAGGAAGCGTTTGGACACTTCGATCGGCGGCGGCTTCTTTTGGTGCACCAGCTCGTTGCGAACATACCAACATTGCCACAATGTCATCATGAGCTCCATCCTCTCCATATCCGGCAGGTCGCAAAGGGCTTGGGCAAGCCACTCCGTTCCCATCCCGCGGAAGGAGGCGACATCCGGTATTCGCCACTGGTTCACCATTGTTTGCCAGAGCGCAACCGCCAACGGGCACCTGCAAAAGGCATGGAACGTGTCCTCCGGCTCCAAGGCGCAGAGAGGGCATTTGTCAGATACCTCGAGACCTCGACGACGCTTATTAACCCAAGTGGGCGGACAGTCCGTGAGCGGCCGCCAAGTGGAGATTCGAACCTTAGGAAGAGCAGGGCACCTTGAAATAAAAGCCCAGACGGCTCATCGCCCGTCCGATGCCCTGCTCGCCGCGACTGAAGAGAATCGAAGATGATCCTCAATTGCAAGCCGATACGCGCTCCTTACAGTGAAGTTCCTGCTGTGCTCCAGTGCCCATGCCAGCAAATCCTCCCCCAACCTAGGAGAGGTTTTGATTGTTGCAATCACCTCCGCATCAACCGGCAAAAAAATGCTCCGAACTAGATCCATATTCCATGCTCCATGGTTGTCCAGCAAGTCGCTAACATGACGTATCCGGCATCATCCTTGAGGGGTGACTGGCTTTCGGCTTCCATTCCTTGGTATCCAACTATCACGCCAAATCTTGATGGCCCTCCCATTCCCTACCCGCCAGATCAGTCCTTTTTTCAATAGCTCAAGTCCATGTTGTATCGCCTGCCAAGTAACCAATGTCGCGTTTGAGAAAACCGTGTCTTCCAGATTGCCCTGCGGGTAGTAACGTGCTTTCAGCAGTCGGGCACACAGGATGTCCGGGCTCGTTAGAAGTCACCAAGCTTGGCACGCCAGAAGAGCCTGTTTAAATAGTCGAAGATCACGGAATCCCAGCCCTCCCTGCGCCTTAGGTTTTATGAGATGAACCCATGCCCGCCAATGCATCTTCCTCTTCCCCTTCTCCACTCCCCAAAAAAAATTGCGGATCATCCGCATCAGATCTTCACATGTGGCCGTCGGCAGCTTAAAGACACTCATGATGTAAGTTGGAATGGCTTGAGCAATGGACTTGATAAGAACCTCTCTTCCACTTTGCGCGAGTTGTGATCCATCCCAATCCACCATACGCTTCATATATTTCCCCTGGATGTTCTGAAACTTCCCCTTAGACATGCGGCCATTTGGCATGGGTAGGCCTAGGTAACATTCCTCGAAGCCTTGCTGTTGTACCTCCAAAGCGTGTACCACTGCATCACGGTCAGCCCCCCGACATTGCTCACCGAATAGGATTGAGCACTTCTGTGGGTTGATTAGCTGACCCGTGGCCTGTGCAAAGGTGGCCAAAGCATACTTGATGTGTAGAGCTTCCTGTTCGCTTGCACGAAAGAATAAAAGTGTATCATCTGCAAACATAAGTTGTGAAATACCAGGAGCTCGTGGACAGACCCTTAGTGGTGTAATTCGCCGAGAGACAACACCCTGCTTCAAGAGCGCTGCCAAGCCATCCGCCACAAAAAGAAATAAGAACGGTGATAGAGGATCTCCTTGCCGAAGCCCATGCGATGGTGCAAATCAATCTGACAGGGCTCCATTAACGTTGCAACAGTAACTGGCCGAGGTGACACAAGTCATAATCCATCTGACCCACTAATCCGTAAAACCCAGCCTCCTCATCATTTGCTCCAAGAAAGTGCAATCTACCCGATCATACGCCTTAGAGAGATCCACCTTATAAGCACAAAAGGCTTTATCAGGGTCATTTTCTTAATATAGTGAGTACATTCAAAGGCAATGAAAGCATTATCTGTTATGAGTCTGCCAGGCACAAACGCGCTCTGCTCCTCAGAGATGATGTCCCCAAGTATAGGTCTCAACCGGTTCACCAAGCATTTTGATATGATCTTGTATATCACGTTACAGAGACTGATGGGTCGGAACTCTGATAAGCGTTGGGGGTTATCCACCTTTGGAATGAGCACAATGGTGGTATTGTTGACGCCCTCTGGCATCACTCCGGAGCTGAAAAACTATCTAACTGCCTCAATAATGCCATTTTTCATCATACCCCAATGCCGTTGGAAAAACCTCGCCGGGAACCCGTCCGGGCCTGGGGCCTTTAGAGGGCCCATCTGGAAAAGAGCATCACTGATTTCCTTGTCCGGAAAATCTTCACATAACTTGGCGTTCATCTCCTCCGTAATGACAGGCTCAAAGAGACTTACCACTGTATGAGGAGCTAAACCAGGGTCAGCTTCTAACAAGTTTTGAAAATAGCTCATGTCCATACCTGACATGACGTCCTGCTCAGAATGAAGGATCCCCAGGTCATCCCGGAGGCCTTTAATCCTATTTTACGGGCTCTCCATTTTGCTTTCCTATGAAAGAATTTTGTATTTCGGTCACCATGTTTTAGCCACTCCATTCTAGAGCGTTGCAGCCACATCATCTCCTCCTTGTACAGAAGTTCATCCATGTGATCAGATTCCTTGCGCAATTCACTGCGGTCGGCATTCATATTATGAAGTTCTTCTAGCCTCGTCCTCGACTTCTCAATCTCTCTCGTGACATTGCCAACTGTCTTGTTGCTCCATTCATGCAACTTTGCCATGGTTGCTTTCAGAGCCGCGGTTACACCGCCCATGTCACCCTTCACACCCGAAGCGGCCCAGGCCGCCTCGACCACCTCCGCCAGAGAGGCCTCCCACTCCCACATGACCTCATAGCACCTCGCTTTAGCAATCCTCACACTTGTATCCTGTACACACCGCAGAAGTAACGAATGATGATCCGACCGAGGTGACGTAAGGTGGATAACCGCCGCTTCCGGAAAAAGATCCCTCCAAGCATTGTCTGCCGCCGCCCTGTTCAAATGCACCTGCACATTTACCTGGCCACTCCGTTTATTATCGTATGTGAAGGGATATCCTGAGAAGCCCAAATCCACCAACTGACACACTTCAAAACAGTCACGAAAGGCCATCATTTGGGGTTGCGGCCTCGCCGTCATGGACATGTGCTCATAGTCCCACTGTGCCTCGTTGAAATCACCCACAACGAGCCATGGCAGCTCGGACGTGTTCCTTAGCCTACACAAACTCTCCCACATGAGGTGTCGGTTTTCCACCCTCGGTTCACCATACACAAAAGTGACTCGCCAAAGTGGTTCGGAAGGAGCAACTCGAATAAACACATCGATCCACCTGTCGTTTATATCTTGAACACTGGCATACATAGAATCATCCCAAAAAAGCGCTAAACCACCACTCTTTCCATTCCTACTTATGCCATCAAAACCACGGAGCCCTAACCGATTACGCAATCTCTTCATCTTATGTAGTTGTTGTCTAGTCTCACACAAAGACACCATCCTCGGGGAATTGGCTCTACACAGAGCCTGTAAGTCACGAACTGTGCAATGGTTCCCTGCCCCTCGACAGTTCCACACTAGGGAATTCATTGCTCCTGACGGGGCACCACACTTGGCCCCGTCAGTTTACTAGCGGCCCCATGGCTAGTTGCCTCCTTCATTCCTTCCACACCCACACTACTCGCATCATCATCTGTGTCACACCGATCTTTCTTTCCTTTCTTTTGCTTGCCACCTTCTGTCCCCTCCTCGTAGGGCACAACCCCTTTACCCTCCATCGCAGTGAGCTCAACTGGGAGGCTCCCAGATATATGCCGCTTCCCCAGGATGGAATCATTATAGTCCATCGAGTCCACAACATTGCCAAAGGAAACTTGGAGCTAGTCCAACCCCCACATCGCTGGAATCATGTCATCCACCATAGGCTTGTCATGGATCACTAGCGCCCCGGCTTTCTTTGTTGCAGCAACTTTTTTAGGTTGTGTTGTAACCTTCTTCTTCCGGGGTTTCACTGGCCCCTTCCCCGACTCATGCTCTTGTGCCTCAAACCGTTGTTTCATACGTTGTACCTTGATACACTCCAGTCTTTCCGTAGCCAATCTCAAGCGCAGCTTCTCCACATGATTTGCCAGCTGATCATCCTCCTCCTATGGTGCCTGTGCCTCCTCCTCAAAACCGTCCTCAGCATCAACTCTAGTTGGTATTTCATGTGACCCTCGATCATCCTCCCTTGCATTCTCCTGTGTCAGCACACGGGTAGCCGATGACGCACTACCCAAGGAAAATTCCATACTCCGTCTCGCTCTCGGCTGCCCTGGCGATGGCGTAAAGACGGCCCGGTGGTCAAACTTTTTGAACGGGGAACACCTTAGCGTGGAGTCATAAGCCGTGGTGGGAAGCCCAATCCTCTTTTTCTCACAAGCATCTTTGTCATGTCCCATGAAACCACAATGAAAACAAAAGTGCGGCACCCTCTCGTACTTAAGCTTAAGTTTCAGACGTTTGATGGCACCCTTTGCATCATACTCCAACGTCACCTCCTTCTACAACCTCCTGTTATAAGGCAACTTCACCCTCACTTGGAGGAACTCCCGCGTACCATGGCCTACCTGAGGAACATCCACTTCCATAACCTCATCTAGAGTACCTCCCAGAGCTTCTGCATAAACCCTAGTCTGTTTCTTCCAAGGCACATCAAAAACTCGAACCCACACTAGTAGAAAAAGGGTCAAATGTGAGACACATTAGTCCCGGTTTGCATTTGAGCCGGCACTAATGTATCCATTAGTGCCGGTTCAAACGGCTAGGTGGGAGGAGATCTTTAGTACCGGTTCATGCCACGAACCGGTACTAAAGAGGCCGGGGCCCGTCCAACACCTTTAGTATCGGTTCGTGGCATGAACCGGTAGTAAAGAGGTTGTGGGCAGGCTGTTTTTAGTCCCACCTCGCTCCCCTAGCAAGATTTTTACCACCTTAAATATGTTACTTCTCAAACTATCACAAGCACTTGGTCTTCATTGAACTCTATGTGTAGAATTTGTGGTCGCAATATGCGTCTTCACCGGTTTCTAAACCGTTGAGGACTCATATTGACAATTCAGATTATACACAAAAAGATCATTGATAATCAATGTATTTTTTATGTATATTTTTACATGTTTAAGCCCTCACTCTCTCCACTCACTCGGTCTCCCCCTCAATCCCCCGCACCGGTCCTCCCCCGCCGGCCGCCCCTCACTCTCTCCACTCACTTCAAAACTGGACGCATTTCGTGTACAAACTGGACAATCTCTTTCGGAGTATCAGGGTTTCGGACGAGAACTCATCTGTTACACGGGCACTTCATTTTTTTTAAACTTATTTGAACTCCAGACTTTTTTGCATTCAGTATGCAGCATTCAAAGCGACTCATCAATTTCCAACACGTTCTGACATTATTTGTTGTTTTTCAGTCATTTACCGATTTGTTTAGAGAGCTAAATGACCGTGAAATTGAAAATCACTACAAAATGAACTCTGAAAATGTTGAAACTTGGCATGGTATCATCATTTCACCAGCATAGCATGTGTGAAAAAGTAGAGAGGGTCACGGCAAAAAACTGGATGCACTTCGTGTACAAACTGGACAATCTCTTTCCGAGTGTCAGGGTTTCGGACGAGAACTCATCTGTTATACGGGCACTTCAATGTTTTTTAAACTTATTTGAACTCCGGACTTCTTTTGCGTTCAGTATGCAGCATTCAAAGTGACGTCATCAATTTCCAACACGTTCTGACATCATTTGCTGTTTTGCAGTCATTTACCGAATTGTTTAGAGAGCTAAATGACCGTGAAACTGAAAATCACTACAAAATGAACTCTAAAAATGTTGAAACTTGGCATGGTATCATCATTTCACCCGCATAGCATGTGCGAAAGAGTAGAGAGGGTCACGGCAAAAACTGGACGCACTTCATGTACAAACTAGACAACGTCTTTCGGAGTATCGGGGTTTCGGACGAGAACTCATCTGTTACAAGGTCACTTCAATGTTGTTTATACTTATTTGAAATCCCGACTTCTTTTGCGTTTAGTAAGCAGCATTCAAAGCGGCGTCATCAATTTCCACACGTTCTGACATCACTTGCTGTTTTCAGTCATTTACCGATTTGTTTAGAGAGCTAAATGACCGTGAAATTGAAAATCACTACAAAATGAACTATGAAAATGTTGAAACTTGCCATGGTATCATGATTTCACCCGCATAGCATGTGCAAAAGAGTAGAGAGGGTCACAAAGAAACTAAATACAGAAGAAAAAAAATTACTCAGAAATAAATAAAAGAAAATAAATAAAGCAGAAAAGAAAAAAACTATATAAAAAATTACTCAAAAATAAATAGAAGAAAATAAATAATGCAGAAAAGAAAAAACAATATAAAAATTACTCAAAAATAAATAGAAGAAAATAAATAATGTAGAAAAGAAAAAAATATAAAAAAATTGTTGGGGCGCTGTCCAGTGGGCCTGCCAGACCTAGGGTGTGCAAATTCAGGCCCAGAAGGTCCCGCAGGCTCACAGGGCAGCGTGTCATAGTTAGGCCCAGAAGCCTGATATATAGAGGAGTTCGAAGGAGCAGCCGCGACTCGGTTTACAACCCAGTGCGGCTGCCCTTCGCTCAGCGAGGTGGGACTAAAGATTGTGCACCGCGGGTGGCAGCGCAACACCTTTAGTACCGATTGGTGGCTCCAACCGGTACTAATGAGTGGGCCTTTAGTACCGGTTCGTGGCACGAACCGGTACTAAAGGGGTCCGCTTCCCGCCCCTTGGCCTGGCGAAAATTGGCCTTTAGTACCGGTTGGTGGCTCCAACCGGTAATAAAGGCCGCCCGTCTTCTATCCAACTGCTTCATCGCCCGATATCGTCGTCGCCGCCGCCGCCGCGCCGTCACCCATCGTGCGCCGCCCTCGCCGCCCGTCGTCGCCGTCCTCACCGCGCGCCGTACGTCGTCGTCGCCGCCCCCGCCGCTCGCCATCGCCCTCGCCGCCCCCGCCGCTCCCCGTCGTTGCCGTATCGCCCCCGCCGCCCTCGATCGTACACACACACACACAAGTACATACACGCACGCACGCGCACACACACACACATTTTTTTACTTATTTTATGTTTCTGTTTTTTAGATTAATGCATGTCAAATTGTTAATTAGATGGTCGAATTAGATGAATTACCTAGATAAGAATGTTAGTATGTTAATGGTAGATGAATTAGATAGAGAAGTTAAACATTAATGTCGTTTGTTAGATGAATTAGCTAGATATTAATTAATTAGGTATATGAGATTATTTGTACTAGTTGAATTAATATAATTAGTTTATTTTTAGTAAATGCTTAGTTGAACTTAGTTGAATTAGTACTAGTTTATTTTTAGTAAGAAAAATTTAGGTATATATGAGATTTGATGACCTAATTAAAATACTACTATATATAGCTACTTTATATATTTTAGTAAGAAAATTAATAGAACTAGTTTATTTAGTTGAATTAGTAGAACTAGTAAGTGTTTAATGTTTCACCTATATATGAACATTTTACTATATAGAACTAGCTACCTTATTTTTAGTTATATGAGATTTGATTATCTAATTAACATTTTACTATATAGAACTAGTTACCTTATTTTTAGTAAGAAAATTAATAGAACTAGTTGAATTAGTTGAATTAATTAGTTGAACTAGTTAGTTGAATTAGTTGAGCTACTTTATTTAGGTGTATTTTTCGTAAGTGCTTAGTTGAATTAATTAGTTGAACTAGTTGAATTAGTTGAATTAATAGAACTAATAAGTGTTTAATGTTTCACCTATGAACATAGGAATGTCGTCTGACGACGAACACGATTTCATTATGTGCGAATACTGCGAAGACCAGCGTGGCCTATGCGGCAGAAATTTTCTAGTTGATGATAGGCACTTCAGCATCAAGCTGGATGAAAACTTCGAAGTGGATACAGTAAGTCAGAACGACAAGTCTTTTTTCATAATTAAGCATGACTTATGCTTCATTTGCTTCAACTTTTAATTTTTTTTTTTTTACTATTCTACGAGCGTATCCCCTGCCATGCAAGAATTTTTGTCTTGAATAAGATAGGCTTCAGTCGTAACAAAACTATGGAGATAAAAAAAGTTTACTTGAAGACAGAGCATGGTTATACCTTCAACGTCAAATTATACAATGCAAACACATACACCTATTTTGAATGCAAAACTTGGCAAGTACTATGCAAGGCTTATGCATTTGAGCCTGATATGGTTATCACCTTTGATATTCGTCCGGATGATGATATTGAAGGTAATAGAGACATCTGGGTCGATGTGCAGACGCCTCCAGTTCTACCATTATGTGAGTTTCTCAACCATATTTATATGTCTTCGATATCGTTTATTCAAAAAGAGTTGACAAGTAATTTATATTGACACATTATTTCCAATCAAGCAAACATGTCCGGCGCTTGGTAGACAGGACCGTCCATTGTCCCGGGGCTGAACTAAACTGCTAGGAGACAAGTCATTATGTTTCATGGCTTGAAGATCTTGATGCTGTCAAGACAAATTTTTTCCTGCACTTAGAAATATTAGTACTCAAAACGTGCGACCAATAGTGTTCGTACTGAACTACGGTCACATATATTTACGAAAGATGGTAAGATTTCTACTATTTCTCCTCAGTGCATCTTTAAGCTAGTGTTGGTGGTGATTAGATAGCGGTAATGACTATATGATGATTAAGTAGTGGTAATGAGACAACTATTATATGATGATTTTTAGCTAGCTATGAAAACTGTTGTTGGTGATGATATATATGATGCAAGAGTTTCTATATTAATATGATGATGATGATGAGTTATTATATCATTTATGAAAGAAACCGTAGATTAGTTTCAACTGGATGGATTCTAGCTAAGTGATCAAGTATATGCCATATCCATATTACCTCGATCACTTAATTAGGTGATCAAGTATATATAATATGGATATGGCATATACTTGATGACTTAGCTAGGATCCACATGCATCCAGTCAAACTAATCTGCGGTACTTTCACATATTGATTTAACAACTCATTATAATGTAAAACAATCACTAAATTAAATTGAAAACACAAAATTAAAGTAAAAATAAAAAATAAAACCAAAACACACCCAAAACATTTAGTACCGGTTGGTAACGGTACTAATGTCCTACGCGCCCCCGGAGCTGGCTTGTGCCACATGGTTGCCCTTTAGCACCGGTTCGTGCTGAACCGGTACTAAAGGGGGGCCTTTAGTGCCCACACTTGCCGGTTACCGAACCGGCACTAAAGGGCCTTACGAACCGGTGCTATTGCCCGGTTCTGCACTAGTGCCAGACCGGTACAGCCTCAAGCATGGTCTCAGAAGGTTGCTCACCACCATTGAACGGGGTAACTAACAGTGCATCTCCATCATAAATCCACGGCCCCCTCGCCACAAACCGAAAATCCCCCTCCAAGAACAGAGAGACAATGTAGTAGTTGTTCTTTAGCGGCTTAAAATCGACCCCCGTGCGCAATTGCCAAATTTTCTCAAAGTGACCCGACAGAGGCCCTGTTTGGTTCGGCTGTGGATTTGTAGAAGCAGTTGTGGAAACTCTGCTGTGGGAAAACAACTGTGGAAAATCTGATGTGAAAAAGATGTAGGTCATTTGGCAAACCAGCTGATACAGCATTTTCAGATTTTGACCCGCAGCGGAATCAGATTTTGGAAAGCACGTCCTGGGCTGCTTCCGCTTTTAGTTCAGATTTTGGCAGCGGATTTCTGAAATCGGATTCTGCTGGGTTCGCTCTTTGGTTCAGATTCTGCTGCGCGGCAGCGAAATCCGTCGATAAAAGCTAAACCAAACAGGGCCAGAGTCTTTGTGCTTAGTCGTTGTTGCAATCTATATAGAGCCATGAGCCTCCATCTGGCTCCGGCATCCACCTCTTTATCCTCGTCATCATCGTCTAGGTCAACCGCAACAAAGGCGACGTCATCCATGTCCACCTCACCTGCAATCTGATCTTCTGCTCCCTCCGGCATGACACCTTCCGCTGTTGGCCCATCCCAATTACTATTCTCCTGCCTGTCCTCCTTCCGATCCACATGCGCGGCCGCATGTCTCGACATCACGATCGCCCCACCACCGACGGGCTTCGGGTGGACAGGATCCTTACCGGATCCGCCATGATCACCCCACCCATCGCCTTAGGATCGATCGGAGACATCTCGTGCTTGCGGCGGCTTTTGCTCATGTATTGATCTGGAGGTTTCGCACTCCTTCCCAGATTTCGTGAGGAGCGGCGATCAGGGTCTAGGGTTTTTGTATCCCCGGGCCAAGTCGGGCGTCCCTCACGCGTGGCGTGTACTGACTCCTGATGGATACGGCTTAGACTCGTAGACATAGTGTACATCAGATTCGTGGCCCGAGAGGAATCCTCCCGGCGATCCGATTCGCTTCCGTCGGATAGTTTAGGCGGCGGCGGTGGGGAAGCGCCCATGGCCCAAACCCTAGACGAAGTAGACCCTCCTTGCATGTTAGGAGTTGTTCCTCATAGATTCGTGCGGTGGTCTGACGAACTACAAAGCATTTGCAGCAGGAGCTTGCTTTAGCCGGCCACTTGCCAAGCTAATTAGTAATGTACTCCCTCCGGTCCTTTGTAGTTCGCATATAAAGTTTGAATGAAGTCAAGCCTCGTCAAGTTTGACCAACTTTGTAGAAAAAAGTGCCAACATTCACAATCTAAAATCAATACTACTAGATGTGTCATGACTTAAAGATTCATATTATATAACTTTAGCATGGCAGATGTTGATATTTTTTCATATAAATACAGTCAAACTTTGTGAAGTTTGACTTCAAAGAATTATAATATGGAAAGTAAAAAGGACCGGAGGGAGTACTCTTCCTGCTAGAGATGTAGGGCACAGGGTAGGCAGCAGGTATAGGCCTCTGGCGCCTCCGTGAGATAGGAGGCACTAAGGCACAGGCACACAACTCAGAGCAAGTGTGCCGCTCCTTTCCCATTGCCAACTCAGAAAAACATGGGCAGACAAGTGATGGTACCAAGACCAGTTTTTTTATAGATCGAACAACTACCTTTTTAGTATTGTACGACGAACAGCTCCTTTCTTACGGGTGTGGAATATGATGCATCATCAATTCACATGCTACCATCGCGCGACCCAAAAACATGCACTAAGTTCATATGCTACCTGATGGAAGATTCTCGTTCCTAGCATACAGCTCACGCCTCTTCCTCTTTAGAAAACGACATAATAGCTGGAGGCGGACGTTTGGTCCCTGGCACTATATGTCCCCGGTAGCGATGCGTTGCTAAAGTAGCGATTTATGATATACGAAAGGCAGTGCAGGTGTGGAAGTGGATATACTTGAGAAGAACAGTGTTGTACGTCGCTTGGCACATGAGAGGACATCACCCCGCACAGTAGCAAGACGTGTTTTGCAGCCACTGCAGTTAAATGTTCTGTTACTGAGACAGAACGGTGCATGTGTCAGGGAATGTATTTACTAAGTTGTTATCTATTGAATTGGAAGTTTCTCTCTTGCGAGGTCCGTTGAATTGGAAGTTGGTTCAAATTAAATTGGATGCGGCCGATTAGTTGGAACAGGAATAAATATGTCGGTAATATGGTCTTCTAGATGAAATATAAGTCTACATGTTCTGAAACAGAAGGCAAATTTGGAAGACAAAACTTTTTTCGAAAATATATCTACAATAACTTTTCAAAAAATAACTTTGTTCGGCGAGAAACTCATGTATGTATTAATTGAATACTTTCTTAGTCTTTATATCAGAATCTATTCTTTTCTCACAACACAAACCAATTTCACAATTACGAATATATATTCTTGATCATGTACATTAAATGGAGCAGTCAACGGATAATGATAATTTATTTCTAGATGAGCATTTTTCCATTAACATGTAGGAGTAATGAGCATTTTTTTCATTAACATGTAAATGGACATTTTTTTTCAAACTGTCATGATATTTTCCAGAACATAAGAAAAATTCTGTAACAAAGGGGTAATTTTTCTCTAAAGTATTTTTTTAATATGGGGTCAAAGTATTTCCTGGTATGTATGAACTTTTCTTAACATGCGGCATCAATTTTATTACTACATATCTTTTCCCTAACATTTTTCAAATCAGTTTTTATAAATAAAATGTGTGTGCAGTAGGCAAATGGTGAAAAGGTGTTAGCGAATAATATGAAATGAATAGTAGGCTGATTAATATATCTGGTCGCATTTAAAGTACAGAGTTGTGCTGAAGGACTTCGTTACGCTACTCAAAATTTGTCGACGCTGTTGAGACAAGAACACTACAACACAGACGTCATTAGAAGGCACTTTATTAAGGGCGTTTTATCTAAACGCCTCAAAACTATGTATTAGAAGGCATTTTCCAAAATCGCCTCTATCTTGACGTAGCTTCGAAGGCACCACTTTTTTCAGAGCGCCTCGCATCGAACGAGATTCGGAGGCATTTTTTCAGAGCGCCTCGCATCGAACGAGCTTTGGAGGCCTTTCTCCCGAACGCCTCGCATCGAATGAGCTTCGGAGGCATTTTTCAAGAATGCCTCACATCGAAGAGCTTTGGAGGCGTTTCCCAGAACGCCTCGCAAGGAACGAGCTTTGATCAGCTTGGATGAAAAAATTAGGCTGCAATCGGACGAGAGCGGCTGCAATCTTTTACTGTACGTATTTGCGTCTGGAGCGTAACAGCTGGTGGTCGAGGTCGAAAGCTCCATCCTGGGCGGAGGAATTTGGCGGCGGCCTTTGACCCGTCAGTTCTTTGACCGCGTCTCTCTCCGCCTGAGCAGTTTTAGTCCCATACCGCTTAGGGAACAAGTGTTTGACCTTCTTATAAATGGAAAAAAATCAACTACCTTCAGAAATCTCTAAAAAGACTTATCTATCTAGCAAGTAATCCTCCTTAGTCCTTACAAAAGGTTCCCATCCATTACTACGATGGCAAAACTCATCTGCCACCTGTTGCAGTCTTCTCGACCCTATGGATAATTACATATCCAGACCACAGCGACAACCAATAAGCAAGAACTTGATTTTTGAGGAAGCAAATCAACTTGACACGACGTTGATTTTTGTGGAACAAAACAACTCAAGGTATTGACCTATATTTCGTCAACTGTGAAACAGAGATCGAGCTTTTGGGCCCAATCCGATCTATTGTATGATGTACGTGCCTGTATACTACCTCCGTTCGGAAATATTTATCGAAGAAATGGATGTATGTAGACGTTTTTTAGTTTTAGATACATCTATTTTTATCAATTTCTGCAGCAAGTAATTCCAGACGAAGAGAGTACTCTCTCCGTTCCTAAATATAAGTCTTTTTAGAGATCTCAATGAAAACTACATATGAAGGTATATAGACATAGTTTAGAACGTAGATTTACTCATTTGCTATGTATGAAGTTCGCATTGAAATCTCTAAAAAGACTTATCTATCTATATCTATATCTATACCTACTATTAAAGGGAATAGGTATTCTTGGTTTGGTTTAGTCCTTTTGGTAGGGAATAAGTATTCTTTTTTTTAGGGGTAGGGAATAGGTATTCTTGGTTTGGTTTAGTTCATTTCGTTTGGTTTGAGTGCACACTAAAATTTCTATACCTACTATTAAAGGGAATAGGTATTCTTGGTTTGGTTTAGTCCTTTTCGTAGGGAATGAGTATTCTTTCTTTTGAGGGATAGGGAATAGGTATTCTTGGTTTGGTTTAGTCCTTTTCGTTTGGTTTGAGTGCACACTGAAGTTTCATGATGTTGGCTCGCTAAGCGTGGCTGGTACACATGCTTAGCGATCTGGGCCAGGTACTTGTATGCTGGTGAGCCTTTTATGAGCTTTGATAGAGACCGCGAAAAAATGGGTCAAAATAAATCAACATTGTGGGAATTAAACATATGATCTCTTGTGTGGCTCTTGGATGTAACAACCGATGATCTATGCGTCTTTCACATTTACTAAACCCAACTCGCTCTAAATATACGAGTAGCAGTCATCATGTTTAGGGCGGGCTAATTAAGCAAATGAGCTAATTAAAGAAAGGGTCGTGGGCTTAAATAAAATATTTAAACGGATGTAGCTAATTAAAGAAAGGATTATGGGTAATCCGGTGAAATAACTAAAAAAACGATTGTGGTCTTAATAAATTCTACATGTAGGGTTTTAGGTAAAAAGATAGGATAATTAAAAGAAAGTATCTGTAGGCTTCGATGTGTTGGAGCTACTAAATTAGAAAAAGAAGAATTTGATTCCTGACTAAAACGGATGAGGATGACATGATAAATATAGGACGGATTATATTTAAATGTCATTAAAAGGGATTATACTTAAATGGAAGTAGTGAAAGATTATGTCCGGCAAAGAAAATATGAACACGGCTAAATTGCAACGTATTTTTTATGTTCATTTTGTAGAAGGATGTTGCGTTGCAACATTTTTTTCATAATGAATCCCGTGTTATGGGATATTATGCTTACACAAAATATTGATTTTCTCGTTGAACGCAGGGGCATATGTGCTAGTATTTTAAAAATGTCCTAGTGAGTGAAAGACTGTACAGTTCCCTCTCCAACAGAAAGATTCTCAAGGACCAATTTCAGATAAAAAACATTATTTGCTTCTCTCAAATGAGTAGAAGCTCCCCGATTAAGAACAATGCATGTTAGAAGTCAGAACTGGAGACAATACTACCAATATTCAGTTTTTATTATTCAGATAAAGAAATATGCACAGATGGTCTCGATGTTAATGGGACATGACGACCTTGATCTCGAACTGCTGTCCGATGACCAGCGACAGCCCACTGACACTGAACACTCCATTCGTCCGGGACTTGGTGCCGGCTGCCTTGAGCTCAACGCCGTTTACATAGACGGTGAACCCCTTTGGTGGCGACGGGAGCCCCATGAAGATCACCTTGCCGATGACCAGAGACTGGCTCGGTGCGTACGAGTTCTGCACCACATGGGAACTCACCGTGGTCGTGATGATGCCCTTGCTATCCTCCGTGTTGCAGCTAAATCTCACCAGGGTCCAGTTGCCCCCCATCCCGCCCATCTCTGGCGACTCCCCGTCATCCAAGAACAGCTCACCGCTGGCGGTGCCATTCTCCGCGAGCGCCACAAGGAGGTGGAACTCGCTTTGGCGTGTGGCGGACGTGGTGAGGCCCGGCTGCTGCAGCGGTAGTATGTTGCCGCCAGCAAGGTGCACGTTTGTCGAGTCCGCTGGCGCCGGGAGCGTCACGCGCTTGCCGGTCTGCAAGGTGATGGCGGGGGAGTGGTCGTGAAGACTAAACCACCGGCCGGCCGGGAAATAGGCGTCCACGGTGGTGGCGCCCGCCTCCAACACCGGTGAGACAAGCACGCCACGGCCTAGCAGGAACTGCCTGTCCACGCCGTAGGTGTCGGCATCCTGAGGGTAGGAGAAGAAGAGCGGGCGCGCTATGGGTGCCCCCGTTGTGTGCGCCTCAAACATGAGCGTGTAGATGTAGGGGAGCATCCCCAACGCCTTCCTCGCTGATTGTGCCGTTGGCTCCCACACATAGAGCTCTCGCCGGACGGTTGTCTTCTCTGCGTGAGCCCTCGCGAACGGGTAGAATGCACCAAGCTGAATCCAGCGGCTGCAGAGCTCCTGAGTCGTGTTGCCGTTGAAGCCACAGATATCGGCGCCCATCATGGGGATGCCGAAAAGGCCAGAGTTGAGGATGGTGTTGATGGAGTGCGCGAGTTCGTCCCACCGTGCGGCATTGTCGCCGGTCCAGTGCGCGGTGTAGCGCCCCGAGCCGACGAACGTGGCGCGACTGAGCACGAAGGGGCGGCGTGCCGTGTCCTTGAGAAGAGCATCATGCGTGGCCCGCGACTCGAGGAGGCCGTAGAGGTTGTGCGCATCGTACTCCGACACACCATTGAAGTGCACCGCGGAGACCGGCACGGTCTTGTTATTAAGGTTGCGGTGAATGCCGGTGTTGTTGATGCGGTAGGGCGAGTCGTCGTACTCGTTGAACGGCTCCCAGGCCTTGAAGTTGGAGGGCTCGTTCATGTCGCACCACAGCCCGTCAGCGGGGATGGTTCGACGGAACTCAGAGATCTTCCGCGCCCAGTACTCAGCAGTGCGTGGGTTCATGAAGTCCGGGTAGTAGACCTCGCCTGGCCACACCCGGCCGACATAGTAGGTGCCTTTTCGCTGGAGGAACAAACCCACGGCCTCATTTTGAGGAGGTGCTGCTTCTTTTTTGATCGCCGGATCAATGATGACCACGTATTTCTGGCTGTTATTGTGGAGCCGGTCGACGAACGGCCGGAGCAGTTTCGCCGGGTAGTTCACCGGATCCAGTGTGAAGTCCTGGTAGCCGTCCATGTAGTCGATGTCCGACCAAATCGACTCTAATGGAATCTTGGCCTTGGCATAGCCCGCGACCACGCCCTCCAGGTCTGCCACATTCTTGTAGCCATACCTGCATTGGTGGAACCCTGCATTACAAGAGAAAAGTGGATCCGGTGAGCAGAGCAGATTGATATATGCCTGCCAAGAACTAGCTAGACGATTGACCGCACGTACCGAATGACCAGTACGGCATGGGGGCAGGGCGGCCGATGAGCTGGGTGTACTGGTCGACGACGGCGAGCGGGGAGGGCCCGGCGAAGAAGTAGAAGTCGAGCACGCCGCCGATCACCTTGTAGGTGATGTAGGACCCGCCGTACTTTATGTCCATCCCGTTGGTGTTGAGGAGCAGCACGCCGTGGGCAGCGCCGCCGGGGCGCACGTCCATGTAGAATGGGTGCGAGCTGTAGAGGTTGATGTCCAGTAGGTCCGACCTCTCCAGGTCCTCGTTCCAGATCGTGAACGTGTCGTTCTGTTGGAGCCGGAATGTCCGTTTTGTCTGCTCGCCCAGCCCATACAAAGATGCCCCCTTGGCTGGCAGCGCCGACGTCACCTCCAAGTACCTGCATTATAGTTCCATGCCCATCACCACTTTGGCTACTTACGTATCAACTAGCTACGCCGAGTGTCGTAGGTGTCGAAGACAGTGTAGTATCGTACCGGTTCTTGAAGACGAGTGTGGTGGAGGTGTCGAAGAGGACGTCGCCGGTGGAGCGGCGGGAGACGGTGAAGTGGAACGGGGCGGTGTGGATGGTGAAAGTCAGGTCTGAAGACTCACTGGACATGGTGCTGCTGCCGGGCAAGGAAGCATTGCTCATGCCCGAGGAATGTAGCAAGACGTCCTCCAGCGCCGGTTCTGGGCATGGGATGACGTCCTGGGGGACCTCCCACCGCTGATGGTCGGCGTCGGTGATGCGCATGTGGAGCTGGTTGTCCGTCTCTAGGCTGCCGCCGGTCATATCAAAATTAAAACAGTGGGCATACGAGTTGTGTGCATTAGGTGATGTACAAGTCAGTGATTGTACCTCTTTTAAACGATAGGACAATGCTCGTGCGTTTCAACAGGGTATTAATATTTCACTAGTACTTAAGCTTGTGATTAATTTATTTGCCCATATTAATACCATTGTGCAAATAAATGTTTATCAAATCATGTCACTTATCTTATATTTTGGTGAGAATGTTGGTAAGTACATTAAAGTGAAATTGATTCAGAAGATAAGTAAATGAAAGCGATTGATTTCATACCAGGAAGATTGGATGAAGGGATGGTGGGGAAAAAATGAAACATGGAATGCTATATTCTTTTTAAGTAGTAGAGAGAAAAAAAACATGAATTAAATTCCGGAATCAGGATGAAGATCAAACACACTTACCTTGCAGTCAGGTTGAGCTGCTTGACATCAGGCCCGAACTGTGTCGTCCCGCCTACAAGTGTCAGCTTGGCCGACAGCAAATTCCCTGACCCGGCGACCGACTCGACTTCATAGTTGGCGCCACAACGGTGGAGGAGGCATATGAGGATGGTGAGGAGTGCGAGAAGATCAGCAAATGATGAGATGATCGTCATCAGACGATATGATGGGTGCAACACAAGTGAGTGTCATCAGCTATTGGACACAGAACATTATATAGACTTGTAATCATCTTCATTGTTCAGAGAGTTTTAAATGTGCGCCTAAGATTATATGACTATAAAAGGATGTACTTCAAAGTTAAGACTTATCCCTTCATCCAAATGAGGAAGTCAATTAAAGAGCACTAAAGAACAATGGTAAAGAAGGGATGTAATTAATGCCAACATACTCCCTCCGTTTTTAAATATAAAACCTTTTAGATATTTTAATACGGACTATATACGGATGTATATAGACGCATTTTAGAGTATAGATTCACTCATTTTGCTCTGTATGTAGTCTATATTGGAATCTATAAAAGACTTATATTTAGAAACAAAGGGAGTATGTAAATTACAATCTCATTGCACTCCCTCTATTTTGAATTAATTGTGATTCTAGCTTTGTACTAGGTAAAACTTCTTCTTAGAAAAAAATAATAAGTTTGACCAAGTTCATAAAAATATACACCAAAATTGCAAAAAAAACACATAAGATCCTTTATGAACCAAGCCAATTTTATAAGCTTGGTCACTTAGAGAAGTTTTGAAGGAAATATGCCCTAGAGGCAATAATAAAGTTATTGTTTATTTTCTTATATCATGATAAATGTTCATTATTCATGCTACATTTGAAAGTGCAACTATCCCTAGGTGGTTTTGGTAATTCATAACAACATATAGCTCATTGAGCTAATGCTATTTCAAGATGATTATTTCAGGAAAGCTCAATGATTGGCATGGCATGGATGTGAAAGTGGAACCCTCAAAATGCTAAGGACAAAGAATTGGCTCAAGCTCAAAAGTTCAAGACTCTTCATTTTATATTTTAGTGATCCAAGATCACATTGAGTCTTTAGGAAAAGCCAATACTATCAAGGAGGGATGAGGTGTTGCTTAATGAGCCTCTTGCTTTATGTGCTTGGTGATATGCTCCAAAATCCTCAACCACTTTTCCATAGCCACAAATGACCTAAACACTAAGCCAAACTCGGTCATACCGATTCTTTCAATCTGGCGCCACCGAGTTTCACTTGTCATTTGCCACTGCCAAACCCTAGCAATTCGGTCCTACCGATAAGGATCTCGGTCTCACCGAGATGGGATTGCAAACTATCTGTTTCCCTTTCGTAACTTTTCGGTCTCACCGAAAGAGCGAATCGGTCCCACCGAGATTGCAATGTAAACTCTGTGTTTCCTTCTTGTAACTTTTCGGTCTCACCGAAAGAGCAAGTCGGTCCCACCGAGTTTGCCTGACCAACTCTCTGGTTAACTTATTGCCAAACTTGGTCTCACCAAGTTTGTGCAATCGGTCTCACCGAGATTACGTTATGCCCAAACCCTAACCGAATCGGTCCTACCGAGTTGCATGTCAGTCCCACCGAAATTTCTAACGGTCACTAGGTTTACTATTTCGGTCCGACCGAGTTTGTTTATTCGGTCCCACCGAGATTGGTAAATTGTGTGTAACGGTTGGATTTTGTGTGGAGGCTATATATACCCCTCCACCTCCTTTTCACTCGTGGAGAGAGCCATCAGAACACATACACCATTCCAACTCATATGTTCTGAGAGAGAACCACCTACTCATGCGTTGAGACGAAGATATTCCATTCCAACCATATGAATCTTGATCTCTAGCCTTCCCCAAGTCGCTTTCCACTCAAATCTTCTTTCCACCAGATCCAAATCCTATGAGAGAGAGTTGAGTGTTGGGGAGACTATCATTTGAAGCACAAGAGCAAGGAGTTCATCATCAACACACCATTTGTTACTTCTTGGAGAGTGGCGTCTCCTAGATTGGCTAGGTGTCACTTGGGAGCCTCCGACAAGATTGTGGAGTTAAACCAAGGAGTTTGTAAGGGCAAGGAGATCGCCTACTTCGTGAAGATCTACCGCTAGTGAGGCAAGTCCTTCGTGGGCGATGGCCATGGTGGGATAGACAAGGTTGCTTCTTTGTGGACCCTTCGTGGGTGGAGCCCTCCGTGGACTCGCGCAACCGTTACCCTTCATGGGTTGAAGTCTCCATCAACGTGGATGTAGGATAGCACCACCTATCCGAACCACGGGAAAAACATCCGTGTCTCCAATTGCGTTTGAATCCTCAAAACCCCTCCCTTTATATTCTTGCAAGTTGCATGCTTTACTTTCCGCTGCCAATATACTCTTTGCATGCTTGCTTGAATTGTGTGATGATTGCTTGACTTGTCCTAAGATAGCTAAAATCTGCCAAGAACTAAAATTGGGAAAAGGCTAAGTTTTTATTTGGTCAAGTAGTCTAATCACCCCCCCTCTAGACATACTTTCGATCCTACAAGTGGTATCAGAGCTTTGGTCTCCATTTGCCTTGATCTCCATAGCTTTTGGTGGTCATAGCCTTGGTTTCACAAAATAGGAGAGTATGGCGTCTAGCGAGGGAAATTATCACCGTAGAGGTCCTTACTTTGATGGCACTAATTTTGCTAGTTGGAAGCATAAAATGAAAATGCATATTCTTGGACATAACCCCGCCGTATGGGCTATTGTTTGTGTTGGTTTGCAAGGTGAGTTCTTTAATGGGAGAGAACCAAACCGTGAAGCTACCGCGGATGAGTTGAAGATGTTGCAATACAATGCTCAAGCTTGTGATATTCTCTTCAACGGATTGTGCCCCGAAGAATTCAACAAAATCAGCCGTCTTGAGAATGCAAAGGAAATTTGGGACACTTCGATTGATATGCACGAAGGTACCGACTCCGTCAAGGAATCCAAGTTGGATGTGCTCCAAAGTCAACTTGACAAGTTCAAGATGAAGGATGGTGAAGGTGTCGCCGAAATGTACTCTAGGCTTGCTCTCATCACAAATGAGATTGTCGGCTTAGGAAGTGAAGAGATGACTGATAGATTCATCATCAAGAAGATCCTAAGAGCCTTGGATGGAAATATGATACCGTGTGCACATTGATTCAAATGATGCCCAATTACAAAGATCTCAAACCAACAGAAGTGATTGGAAGGATTGTTGCTCATGAGATGTCACTCAAGGATAAAGAGGAACTTCACAACAAATCAAGTGGTGCCTACAAAGCCTCATGTGAAGTCCCCACATCATCAAGTGAGAAACAAAACTTCAATGAAGAATTGAGCTTAATGGTAAAGAACTTCAACAAGTTCTACAAGAGTAGAAGCAAAGATAGAAGCTTCAAGTCAAGGTCCTACAATGACAAAAGATCTTCTAGTCGAGAGCGAAACTGCTATAATTGTGGAAGACCCGGACACTATTCCAATGAGTGTACGGCTCCCTACAAGAGAAGAGAAGATTCTCCAAAAGGAAGAAGCAAAGAATCACCAACAAAAGCAGAGAAGGAGTAGAGATGATCGTTATGAACGGAGATACTCACGGAGAAGCAAGGATTCGGAAAGGAAGGAAAAATCATCAAGGAGCTAGACAAAACGAAGACATCAAGCTCATGTTGGTGAATGGGTATCCGGCTCCGACTCCGACAGCCACTCCGAGAGAAGTTATCACTCCGACTCCGAAGATACTCAACATGAAGGTGTTGCCGGTCTAGCACTTGTGTCAACCAACTCCTACGACATATTTGACTCACCAAATGAAGGAATTGGAAGATGCTTCATGGCCAAAGGTCCTAAGGTAACACACCCCGAGTATGTTGATTTTAATAGTGATGAAGATGACTTGTTAGGTGATGATGACTTGCTTGTTGACAACTCTAGTGATGAGTACTATGATGAAACATCAATTAGTCATGCTAATCAAGATAAAGTGAATGATAATGATAAGGAGAAGATTGAGGCTCTAACTAAAGAACTAAACACTCTTAAGTTAGCTCATGAAACTATCTTCGAAGATCATCGAGAACTTTTAAGAGCTCATGAGAAATTACGCTTTGAAAAGCTCAATCTTGAGCAAGAGCATGAGTTCTTAAAAGCAATCAATGATGATCTCCGCAAGAAAAGTTCTTCTTACATTGCCAAGCGTTTACTATTATCCACTTACATGCCTCAAGTCAAGTCTAGTAACAAGAACAAGAAAGATTCTTCCTCTAGTAGTAACAATGATCATGCTAAATCCAATATTGTTGCTTCTAGTAGTTCTCTTGATTCCACTAATGATTCTCTTAGCCAAGTTAAACTTGAGCAAGAAAATAGCTTATTGAAGGGGATTATAGAGAAAGGAGTGTACAAAAGCCTTGCCGGGAGTAAGCAATTCGAGGAAATTGTGCGCAAGCAAGGAATGCACCGGAAGAATCAAGGTGTTGGTTTTGAACGAAAGTTCAATGCCAATGGAGTTGAGTGGGAAGAAGATCAATACCCCAAGACAAAGTTTGTTCCTCAACAAGAGAAGTCTGATACTTCTTTCAAGGGGACACAAGCTCAAGATGATCTTCCACCACAAGACTACAAGCAAAAAGGCAAGGACAAGCTACAAGAGGATATTGATGCATTTGAAGAAGCTCCTAAGACCTTAGTCAAGTGGATTCCCAAGACCACTTCAAGTTCCACTTCATCAAGTACGACTACAACTCCAAGGATTCCCATCAAGATGGTGTGGATCCAAAAGAAGAAGAACTAGAGAGTTCTTGAGGGTGACTCCGCCAACATACTTCACTCTTATCATTTTGGCAAGAACAAGTGCAATCAACTTCCACATCTTGCACTAGTTCAAGGAGTCACAAACCCTCTTGTTGGTAAGACAAGGGACAAGGTAACCTAAAGTTTTCATGGACATCATCTTGTGTATGCATCACTCTATGTCTATGGATATCCTTGTTTGTTCCTTGTGGGACTAACCCATGTAGGTATTGAAAGTGCAATTCACTCAAATGGATAGCTCCAAGTGATCTACATCAACATTGAGAATCCACATCTTCAACATCTACATGAAGTCATCATCGACAAAACCCAAGGTTAGTTCATCCCTCTTAGGGGGGATATCACATCTAGGGGGAGCTTTACTCTAAAACTTGAGCTAAAGCAACTCTAAAGATGTGAATACAACAATGCTTTATGTAAAAGTGGTAACCCCACTTGAGCTTAAACGATGAGTATGACCTACGATCAAGTGTTCTCACTTGACTCCTAAGTCAATATACTCATATATAGATGACCTAGTCATCGCAAATTGCTTGATAGATGCTAGAATTGGTTGTGCATGCTTTGCCACATATTTCATTTGCCATCTTATTGTGTGAGCATGTTGGTTGCATATTTTACTCATTCGAGGACATCCACTTGTTGTTTTGATTGTTTGGCTTTATCTTCTTTTGCCAAGTGGATGGACAAGAATGCCTAAGAATCTCCTCTAGCTATCTATGCTTTTCTCATCTCAAACTCTATTCATGCTGCATCACAAAATTTGATCAAGTCAGATTCGAACCACTCTGTGTGAGGAGCGCTCGGAGTCCCCGATTCGTCATAGACTTAAACTTCCAAAACCTCTTTGTGATTCTCGGTCTGACCGATACCATACTTTCGGTCCTACCGAGATCATTAAGTTGATCTAGGTTTTCGATCTTGGTGCAACCGATTTGAACCACTCGGTCACACTGAGTTGCAATAACTGTATACAGTTTTGCACCTCGGTGCCACCGAGTTGTTCCACTCGGTCACACCGACAGGGTCGGGCTATATATAGTGACGGGCAAAATTTTGGAAATTTCTCCGAAACCTCTTCGCCCGCGCATGGCTCGCTCTGCCTCCTGGGTCTCCGGATTGTCCTCCTCGCCGCCAGCCGCCTCTAGTCGCTGGTCTCCGTCGCCGTCAATGGGAATTCTGCGCCGCCATTGCCGCCGTAGCGAGTCTCCACCGAACTAGGGTATGGACTCGATCTTTGTGCTATTCTCCAATCAGATTCCTAGCACATTGTGATCATCATGATTCTTGCCACATTTGATAAACTCCTATCCAGTCAATGAACTCGTAGATTAGGTTTAATTCGAAAATTTTAGGGTTAGGTTTCCGCCGAAACCATCTCGGACCCACCGAGTTGAAAAACTCGGTCCCACCGATTTGGCTTATGCTATTGCACAAGTAAAACTCGGTCTGACCGAGAATTACTTATCGGTGTGACCGATTTTGGAACTCTGTGAAACCCTAGCAGTCTCGGTGCCATCGAACTGTGACTCGGTCTGACCGAGTTCACTAGTTCTGGTGCCAAAACTGCTTTGGTGTCACCGAGTTTGAAAATTGGTAGATCCGAGATGATTTCAGTGGGAAACTAAAACTAAGTTTTTGAATTACTCTTTTGCAAAATCTCTGCACTTTGTGATGCTCATCCACTCTATCTCATCTATAATCTGTTCACAGGGTCAGCAGTCAGAGTTTGCATCATGTCAGACCAAAGTGACAGCAGAACCTCTCAGAGCAGCAAGTGGTGATGAGTGAGGGCACTAGTCCCTCCAGCTCTTCAGATGATGGCAGCAGGAGCACCCCCAGCAATCTGCCTAAAGCTGCCACTAGACAAAGGAAGAAGAGAACTTCTGATTCTGAAGATGAAGATTATGTGGCAGAGGAAGATGCCACATCAAGGAGAGTTGAGCCAGCTCAAGGCACAAAGCTAGGGCTGAAAATCAAAAGGCCAGCAGGCAGGCAGCCCATGTCTAAGGTTAGAGCTTCAACTGAGAAGCCTGCACCCACAGAGCCAGTTGCTGCTGAGGGCAAAAAGAGGAAGGAAAGGGTCAAGAAGACTGTAGCCAGAGTGCTTGGCAAGGCCTCCATCATGGAAGATGTGGAGGAAGAAGAACAGGTTGCTGCACCAGCACCCAAGGCACCCAAACTTATGGGAGATGCCATAAGGTCAGGGGCAACTGCATCCAAGCCCAAGGAAGCACCCAAGGCTGCATCTAAGCTAAAGAGTGCACCAAAGAGAAACACAAGAAGCATTCCAGCCACTGAAAAGAACAAGGCCCCAGTGCCTGAAGCTGCAGAGGAAGAGGAAGAGCATGTCCTTAGGAAGCTCAAGCCCAAGATCCCAGACCACAACGATGCTCATCCTGTGGCTGAGAATATGAAGCTCAGGAAAGACTCAGGGCTGAGGAAGTGGAGAGAGACAGATCCCTATGCTACCAGAAGGAGGACTGCACTGGACTACAGGTTTCACACCAAGGAGCAGCAGGATTTCTATGAGACAGTTTTTCTTGACAAGAAGCCAATAGTATGTGACATGAGATGGGTCGACTGGACCTACATGAAGGAAAATGAGGAACACTATCCTGGAGTGTATGACATCTTTAGTGCGTGTGGAGTTGCAGACTTTGTTGGGCAGAAGCTCACAAAGTGGAACAAGGAGCTAATCATGCAATTCTACTCCACAGCACACTTCTACCCAGATGGGAGGATTACTTGGATGTCAGAAGGTACGAGGTACCAGTCCACAATTGCTGAATGGGCACAGCTTATCAATGCCCCCGAGGAAAATGAAGATGACTTAGATGTCTACTCCAAGAAGAAGATGGATCACAACTCTATGGAAAATATGTACAAGGAGATTCCAACAGATGATCTTGACACTCACCAGTTTGGGTCTGTGAAACACTTGCTATCAGGATTGCCTACGATCAACTGGATCCTTAGGCACACTCTTTTGCCCAAGTCTGGAGATCACAGGATGATCAGAGGTCATGCCATTAACTTGCTATATATCTTTGATGTACCTCAGAAATTCAAAGTCATGAGCCTCATAGTGGAAACAGTCAAGAGGACAGCTGCCGACCAGAAGAGGAGTTGTGGGTATGCCCCACAGATTCAGGAGCTCATCAACTCAAAGATGGGCACGGGCACATACTTGTTGGATAAGGAACACCTGCCCATCCGTCCAGACTTCGAAGATAATCAAGTGATCATGACTGAGAATGAGCCATCATCTGCCCAAGCACAAGCCAAGAAGGAGAAGGCGAAGAAGGAGAAAGCTGCCAGGATGCCTACTCAAGAGGAGGCATCTGAATATTTTCTAAAAACCAAACAAGAGCAGCTTGGTTACCTGATTACGTCCACCCTGCGGATTGAGCAAGGACTAGCCACCCTAACTCAGAACCAGGCAAGCTTAGAGAGGATCATGGAACAGAGGTTCTATGATTTGGACATCAAGGTGACAGAGATACAGACTGCCGTGCAGCAGCTCCAGGATGACATGAATGAGAGGAGAGGCATGACTATGACTGATGCTTTTGCGAGGGTGCCACGAGGTCCGAGGTCTTCTGCAATGCCAGTTGCTGACACCAGAGCTACCACGTCTGCGCCAGCCACAACCTCAGTTCCACCAGCTCCAGCGTCCACTTCAGCCTCAACTCCGACCACGTCTACTGAAGGCTTCGTCCTTGGAGTGCTCCGGACTCCACCACCACCTGAAGATCAAGCCTGAGCGTCAACTTAGCACTATGCATTTTCTAGGAACTTTTTGGTAACTTGTTGCCAAAGGGGGGGGGAATGTATAGATCATAGGTTTCGAGAGAGAGTGTTGCTTTTATTCTCTCTTGTTTTATTTGGTGGTTTTTTGAACTTTATTTGCTTGCGTGTGAGATACTACGTCCTTATGCCTGTGAGACATCGATGATCATGTGTTTGATCATAAGCTACACTTAATGTTTGCTTAATATTATCATTCTATCTATCTTATGTGATCACTCACTATTCTTGGTGATGAGTGCATGTACTTCTTTCTTATCATTTTTGAGCGCTCCATCAAGATGTATGTGACACGGAAGAGTAACCCATGACTCTAATTCCTTGTGCATTTGCAGTCCAAAGCAAATTCTAAATATGCACAAATTTAGGGGGAGCTCTTACTTGTCACATACTTCTCAAAGCGACGATGTATTTCATGATTATTATAATTTGTCGAAGCTTTGATCTATATGTTGTCATCAATTACCAAAAAGGGGGAGATTGAAAGTGCAACTATCCCTAGCTGGTTTTGGTAATTCATAACAACATATAGCTCATTGAGCTAATGCTATTTCAAGATGATTATTTCAGGAAAGCTCAATGATTGGCATGGCATGAATGTGAAAGTGGAACCCTCAAAATGCTAAGGACAGAGAATTGGCTCAAGCTCAAAAGTTCAAGACTCTTCATTTTATATTTTAGTGATCCAAGATCACATTGAGTCTTTAGGAAAAGCCAATACTATCAAGGAGGGATGAGGTGTTGCTTAATGAGCCTCTTGCTTTATGTGCTTGGTGATATGCTCCAAAATCCTCAACCACTTTTCCATAGCCACAAATGACCTAAACACTAAGCCAAACTCGGTCATACCGATACTTTCAATCCGGCGCCACCGAGTTTCACTTGTCATTTGCCACTGCCAAACCCTAGCAATTCGGTCCTACCGATAAGGATCTCGGTCCCACCGAGATGGGATTGCAAACTCTCTGTTTCCCTTTCGTAACTTTTCGGTCTCACCGAAAGAGCGAATCGGTCCCACCGAGATTGCAATGTAAACTCTGTGTTTCCTTCTTGTAACTTTTCTGACCAACTCTCTGGTTAGCTTATTGCCAAACTCGGTCTCACCGAGTTTGTGCAATCGGTCTCACCGAGATTACGTTATGCCCAAACCCTAACCGAATCGGTCCTACCGAGTTGCATGTCAGTCCCACCGAAATTTCTAACGGTCACTAGGTTTACTATTTTGGTCTGACCGAGTTTGTTTATTCGGTCCCACCGAGATTGGTAAATTGTGTGTAACGGTTGGATTTTGTGTGGAGGCTATATATACCCCTCCACCTCCTCTTCACTCGTGGAGAGAGCCATCAGAACACATACACCATTCCAACTCATATGTTCTGAGAGAGAACCACCTACTCATGTGTTGAGACCAAGATATTCCATTCCAACCATATGAATCTTGATCTCTAGCCTTCCCCAAGTCGCTTTCCACTCAAATCTTCTTTCCACCAGATCCAAATCCTATGAGAGAGAGTTGACTGTTGGGGGGACTATCATTTGAAACACAAGAGCAAGTAGTTCATCATCAACACACCATTTGTTACTTCTTGGAGAGTGGTGTCTCCTAGATTGGCTAGGTGTCACTTGGGAGCCTCCGACAAGATTGTGGAGTTGAACCAAGGAGTTTGTAAGGGCAAGGAGATCGCCTACTTCTTGAAGATCTACCGCTAGTGAGGCAAGTCCTTCGTGGGCGATGGCCATGGTGGGATAGACAAGGTTGCTTCTTCGTGGACCCTTCGTGGGTGGAGCCCTCCGTGGACTCGCGCAACCCTTACCCTTCGTGGGTTGAAGTCTCCATCAACGTGGATGTAGGATAGCACCACCTATCCGAACCACGGGAAAAACATCCGTGTCTCCAATTGCGTTTGAATCCTCAAAACCCTTCCCTTTATATTCTTGCAAGTTGCATGCTTTACTTTCCGCTGCCAATATGCTCTTTCCATGCTTACTTGAATTGTGTGATGATTGCTTGACTTGTCCTAAGATAGCTAAAATCTGCCAACAACTAAAATTGGGAAAAGGTTAAGTTTTTATTTGGTCAAGTAGTTTAATCACCCCCCCCCCTCTAGACATACTTTCGATCCTACAACATTGTATTAACCGGAAACATAATACATGTGTGAATACATAGTCAAACCGTATGTCTCTAGTATGCCTCTACTTGACTAGCTCGTTGATCAGAGATGGTTAAGTTTCCTAACCATAGACAAAGAGTTGTCATTTGATTAATGAGATCACATCATTAGGAGACTGATGTGATTGACTTGACCCATTCCTTTAGCTTAGCACACGATCGTTTAGTATTCTGCTATTGCTTTCTTCATGACTTATACATGTTCCTATGACTATGAGATTATGCAACTCCCGTTTACCGGAGGAACACTTTGTGTGCTACCAAACGTCACAACGTAATTGGGTGATTATAAAGGTGCTCTACAGGTGTCTCCGAAGGTACTTGTTGGGTTGGCGTATTTCGAGATTAGGATTTGTCACTCCGATTGTCGGAGAGGTATCTCTGGGCCCTCTCGGTAATGCACATCACTTAAGCCTTGCAAGCATTGCAACTAAAGAGTTAGTTGCGGGATGATGTATTACGGAACGAGTAAAGAGACTTGCCGGTAACGAGATTGAACTAGGTGTTGAGATACCGACGAGCGAATCTTGGGCAAGTAACATACTGATGACAAAGGGAACAACGTATGTTGTTATGCGGTTTGACTGATAAAGATCTTCGTAGAATATGTGGGAGCCAATATGAACATCCAGGTTCCACTATTGGTTATTGACCGGAGACGTGTCTCGGTCATGTCTACATAGTTCTCGAACCCGTAGGGACCGCACGCTTAACGTTTTGATGACAGTCATATTATGAGTTTATATGTTCTGATGTACCGAAGGTTGTTTGGAGTCCCGGATGTGATCACGGACATGACGAGGAGCCTCGAAATGGTCGAGACATTAAGACTGATATATTAAAAGCCTATGTTTGTGTAACATCCCAAAATTCTAAATTTTGGAATGTTATAATAAATAGATAGATTTGATTGATTGACTGAAAGTGAGTGAATTCGAACTTTTTGAAAGTTAAATGAGAGGGAATAAAAAGACTTTCCCAAACTTTCATTTTTGCATTTATGATCTCCGTGAATTCAAATTCTTTTCACCACAAAATCCTGGTTTGAAGATGACATGACTTCTTCCATTTATTTAAATGAAAAGGGTGTCGAAAAGATTTGAATTTCATTCGGAAATATTTCAATTCATAAACTTCATGCAACTCGAGGATTTTCACGAGAGAAGATAATATGACTTCTTCAAAATATATGAAATATGAGTTGGAAGTTTTAAAAGAATTAAATTCAAAGTCTTTTTGAAATTATTTGCAATTTGGAGTTACTTGAGTTTTATTCAAGTTATTTTTCTCCAAAAATAAAATATATGGAAAATAGGGTAACATGATTCCCTACATCAGAAAATTGGATAGAAATAAATTTGAATTTATTTTGGTATTTAAAAATGTTTTTATTGGATTTTAGTAGGGCAGTAGCACTGTTTGAATTATTAGAATTTTTTTCGATTTTATATGACTTGAAGAAAATGTCCATGTTGTAGAAAATCTTGTTCTGAAAATTTTGATATATAATATGCCTATATAAAATGTTTACTTTATTTTTCTTTATTCAGGTTATCCTTCTGTTTCTATTTAAAAATATGTACATGCGGCTCGTCCCTAATTGTTGCACACGTGCGTATCATAGTACCAGCAGTCGTCCTTTTTTTCCTACATGGGCCAGGCCCAGCCAGCCTTTTCAAAAACAAAAAAAGGTACAGCCGCAGCGTGCGCGCGCAGCCGGCCGAATGCCTTTAGGCCCGTGCGGACTAGATTCATTTAAGAAAAATATTTTTTCTCCTCTCCAACGCGACTTCTCGAAATTATCTGTTATTTTCAAAATCGTCTTTTCTCTGCCTTATAAAGATATCTTTCTTTGTTTTTTTATACTTCCATAGTTTATTATTTCTAGACTAATATGTTAGAACAATTAGATTATCAATTAGTCTACGTATTTATACATTAGACTTTAGCCGTAACTATTTTACTTCCGTAAAACAGCTTGGCCTTAATTTTTCAAATAGCCATATCATTTTACTCGTTCATCCAAATTAAATGAAACCAACGTCTATAGTTTTGTCTTGTTTTCACCTATCTAGTTAACCTGTCACGTCAACTTTTTGAAATTTTCAAATTTTGAAATTTGTTCAGATTCATATTCAAACTTTTTTTGTTCATAACTTGAGTTTCGTAACTCCGATTTAGTTCATTCTTTTGGCAAATTGAAGCTCTTGAACTAAACTTTCTGATAAGGCCAAATTCACATAATTTTGGTACTGTTAAAAATTGTTTTATATTGCAAGAGTTATTTGCTTGGTTTTGATGTTTTCCGAACTGTCTTCTTAGTTCTTCCCGATCTTCTGAGTGATTGCTTATGTGTGGTTACTATTGCTTACTCACGATAGATTGAACGGAGTGTGACGAGTAGAACTATAGATTTGAGTGTGAATCATCTTCATCAGCATTGCAGGCAAGTTCACATTTTGATCATATTCCTTTCATACCCAGTTTTTATGCATTAGTTTCAACCTCAAACATTGCATGAGTAGGATTGATAACATGTGGGTATTGGGAGTAGTTGATGAGGTAGGAACCTATTGCCCTGCATTCAAACCTTGGGAGTTACTATTACGTTATGCTTATATTGCCATGCTATGCTCGTAGACGTGGATTGCGTTTGAGAGTATTCATGACAGATGTGAGATTGTTAATTAATGGTTTACTTAAGGTGGCAACTTTAACACACATTTGGGTGGATTGAGGCACCTGGGTATTCCAGCGATTGCCTGTTTAGGCACCTGGGTATTCCAGCGATTGCCAGTTTTTCTTTATGGACCGCCACCCAGGCTCAAAGGGATCATGAGATTATTCATACTAGAAACTTCTGTGTGCAGCCACAAGCTATTACGGGCTCTAGCATAGTTGACTAAGTCGTGTGAACTCTTACTGTGGTAGACTAGCAGATGTAGGGGATGTAGGTGGTACTGTCTACCCATCGTAAGGTCCAAACGCTTCTGAAAGACTGTGTCTTGGTCATCCGATTCTCAAATGCCATGTAGTGCGAGAAATCCAACGGAGAAGATCGAGTCTTGTGAGGAAAAGTGCGCAAACCTCTACAGAGTGTATAAACTAATCATGATTAGCCGTGTCCCCGGTTATGGACGTCTTGAGTATCTAGTGCTTGGATTATCATGTGAATCTCATCATGTGACTTTAATTAATTTTGTTGGGTTATAATGATGATGCTTAATTGGGATTGAGAGGGTGTCTACACTCTCAATGTTTAACAACCACCTTGATAGTTAAATAAAATGTATTCCTTTGCAGTAGGGAAAAAATGGCTTTTCGCAAAAACATATAACCATAGAGCTTTTCCACCAGCCATATAGGCATGTAGTGATAGCCATTGTTCATCATTCTCTATGGTGTGAATTTCCCAGTACATTCAATGTACTGACCCTTGTGGCTGCAATGTCTCATGTTGCAGGAATCTTACGACGAGTAAGTGATACGTTAGGGTTACGTTTTCTACACTCAGCTTTGCCGTTGGTGTTGATGGGAATCCACAACCTTATTGTTACTTTCGCTTTTTTTGGATTGAGGTAATAGTATTTATGTTGTTTTTACATGTGATTTACCTCTGTTATAAATCCTCGAGTACTGTTTGTGTCAGCATACCGATCTAGGGATGACACTTAAGCAGAGAGACTTGATCCATTCGGGTCGGGTCGCTACAAGATGGTATCAGAGCACATGTTGACTGTAGGACGTGACCCTAGAAACTGGCAAGCCCATAGGAAGGATTTTCTCTAAAAACTTTCTTTTCAAAAAGGATCTTTTACCTCTCTTCTCTTCCAATGCTTATTCAAATATTCCCTTTTAGTGAGACCATACCCCTTTTCCCTTTTGACCACACGAAGATTCAGCTGATGAGATCACACCAAGAGGTACAAGATATTGGACAGCTAAGACCACTTCAGAATGAAGAGGATTTTTACCGTGCATCGGAATAATGGGAACTATAACGGTTGAAGACTCCGAAGAATAGGAGAATTGGAGGCTATAAAGAATTCTCAGATTGTATGACCTAGGAAGGCTACCCATATGGAACTTGGCAGACTATGAAGCTGTCAATACCCGAGATCAAGGTGTATCGGAGAAACACTGGAGCCGGGAGAGTTAAAAACTCAAAGTTCTGTCAAGGAAAACCCTAAGGCAGGAGATATCAACTATGGAGAGATAGCTCATGGAAATGACAAGAGCAGAAACACTGCTATCCATGAGGTTATCGCCCGCTTATGATATTTTCACCGTGCTGAGTTAAGCATGCATATGCCTGGAAGGATTGGATGGTAGAAGGCTGATGGAGCCCCTATCAGCAAGATGGAGTTTTAAGCTTAGCCGGTGTATCACCAGGATCTGGAGTATTACATCAAAGAAGTTAAGATGGAGCTACAAGAAGCCGTATTTGAAAGGAAGCATTTCGTGAAGAACTCGGGACCTAGAAGCTGAAAGTAGCCAAACTGGAGGAGCAAAACCTCTAGATACAGGATATTCTTCAGGAACGGAAGGACCGTAGTGCCATGGTTCATGTCAAGGATGTTGAAACCCGGAAGTTTGGAACGCAACTCCAAAAAAAATATTAAAGGAGGTCACGAAAGACTTCACGTCAATAGAGATGATCTAGCAAAAGAACTGGAGAAAGACAAGCATGATTGGAAGAAGCCATTGGAGGCATGAACAAGACTTGAAGAGTTTGATGACTTTGAAGATTTATTGACCTTTAGGAGACCAAACCCCTGTTATACACTTACGTTAGATGCGACGATTGTGAGCTGTCATTTGTTTGATGTTTTCCGACAGCCACAATAAAAATCTGTCTTTTCAAAACTATTGTTTGCATTGTGTGTATCCCTCTCTATCTCTCTTATCTCACCCCAAACCCGTGGACCCAATAGAGGATGAATGAAGATGAACTTATATTTTCTGGACCGATGAGTCAATTGGAGACGGACCAATGGATCCAGAACACATGGAGGATCACATGAAGAATAACCCTATAGTCGGAAAGGATATGACCTAGCATGCTCTTCGGTGCTTTGAAAGAGGTGCTTCTACTTGGTGTAGGATGTACCAAACCCTCAATGGATGGCAAGGAGTAACCACTTGGAAAGAATTTAAGTTGACTCTGCCAAAGTCTCGGTTTGTGTCCCAGAAGTTGAAGCCTTATGGAAAGGATATGAAGAAACCTTGTACATGCAAGATTTGTGGAGAAATATGACACACCCATAAAGAACACAAGGATGAATGCCCTAATTGTGAAGGAAGTCACCTAGTTGAAGAATGCCCAACTAGGTAGATTACTTGTTTCTTGTGTGAAGGGACTACCCACTATCCTGCTCAGTGTCACATTTACCCCATGGTACAACGAACCATCCAGCAGAAGAAAGAAGTAATGAAAGGGGCCCTCATGGATATTTTAGAAGAAGCTGTGATGAAGGAAGAGATGGAGGACACACCTAAAGAAGACCCGAGTAAACCCTGCACTAAGTCTTGCTATTCATGCGGAGAAGAAGGACACATCTCCCAAAATTGTTTGAATGGGGATCTAGTAGTATTCCCGACAGAGGAAGTAGAGTATGACCCACAGGAAATAGAAGCCCTAATTGGAACGGAAAAGTCCAGAAAGAGAAGCAGAGTGGATTCCAGGAAGGATCTGAGTCATATCACCTGTTATAGGTGCAAGGATTCAGGGCACTACCCCAGCAGTTGCCCAAAAAGGAAACCTCGAGACTTGTCAGAAGTAATATGCTTTCGTTGTAATAGAGCAGGGCACTTTGCCAGAGGATGCCCCAAGGAGAAGGAGAATTTTGCTAGATAGTTGAGTTTGCAACAAAAGAAATGGAGTAGTAGAAGTGAGAACATTTTCTTTTATATTGAGGTGTTGAGTTGAGACATGTAATGGACAAGCGAGAGATTGTAATCATTTGAGAATGAATAAAGTAGCATCGTTGGTACTGATATGGATTTTATGAGTTGTTACCCTATGAAGAAGAATTTTGACCATTTTTGAGGATATGAGAAATATGGTCTATGGAAGATTTTTGCATTTTAAGGGTGGTAGTACCCTGTAAGAACCGTTGATCCCTGGAAAAGATAAGGATACTCCACTGAGTGGATTTCGGACAAAATGAATACGAGTTTTGTCTCGATATGTGTGATACCCCAAGAGTGTGTGGGATGAAGTTGGAGACCGTCAGTTGTCTGGACCAAATGTGATCAAGGAGTCAGAAGAGAATGTTAAGTTTATTCGAGATAGACTGAAGGTAGCCCAGTCCAGGCAGAAGAGTTATGCAGACTCAAAAACTCAAGGAGGTAGTCTATGAGATTGGAGACAGAGCATGTCTTCGTCCTCTCTGCGAGGAGTTAAACAATTTGTAGTTAACGGAAAGTTAGCCCCGAGATTTGTAGGAGCAAACCGAGTTTTGGAGTGTATGGGAGAAGTGGCCAACAAGTTGGAGTCACTCGAAAGACTATCGGGAGTTCATGATGTGTTTCACGTTTCCCAGTTGAAGAAGTGCCATGCAGAGATGGCCTATATTCCCATGTAAGGACGCTTGACCCTGGAAAGGATAATGATGTTCCATGAAGTAGAATATGGACTGCATAAGTATAAGTTTTTATCTCGGTATGTGGGATATTCCATGAGGATGAATAGATGAATTACTATTGGATATAAAGGAGGTAAGATGTTGGAAATATGGATCAATGGAAATTTCATGATGAGTCTGAGTAATCATGTCCTAGTTTGCTGCCAATAGAAGGAAGGAAGACAGTACAATTGGATGGATTTAAGAATACTAGGAAGTTGGAAGTTGGAATAATGATCAGTTGCGCGATGATAAGTTCAAGGATTACAAGTAATGAGATGGGCCATAACCCACAGGCCCAGGCCCTGCCAAGAAGCAAGCACATTCTTGCTGAAGGAAAAACCCTGGAAGAGGATATACCTTTGTCGACAGATGATTTTGTAGGAGTTTACGCAAAACCTAAGAGTTGTGAAGAAACGACTTATGTTTGTTCGGCTTGCAGAATCTATGGATATATCCAAACTTGGTTCGTCGACAAGAGAAATTCTGCAATGCTTGTGAGGATGACCGAGTGATAAAATGCGAGATTCACTAAATTGTATACAAGGTAATGATTTGGGTGTGGGATGGATTGATCACCATACTGACTTACTCTTATTATTCGCCTTGCTATGTGGGATGGTAAATTTGAGTGACTTACCTATAGTAGAGAGATGATGATATTAAACCTTATTTAAACCTTAGAATGGTATAGAAATTTTTCCCTTATACACGACAGCTTTTGCCAACCGTAGGTTATACGGTGAGGATCAACCTAGACCCATTTCCTGCAGGAGAAACCATAAATTGTTGACCACCATGAGATATCGATAGTTGTTTAGTATTGGCGCCACACCGTCAGCTAAGAAGACCCAGTCTTGGAATAACCTTACCAGGATGAAAGTACAGAAGAATTGTGGTAAAGGCTATGCCACTACCGGAAGAGCCGGAGAAGGAATTATCTCGAGAATCTGAGAAGACCGACACTGCCAACAATAAGGATGGAGTATATGAGTTTTGATGGAACCGTAACGATGTTTCTAAGGGTGGTAGCACCCTTGACCCCGGTGATGATCGATGGATTTTGAGAAGACCCCCGAACCTTAACCTCTTTCTTGCTAGCCTCTCGAATCTCGAGGATGAGATTCATTTTAAGGGTGGTAGGTTTGTAACATACCAAAATTCTAAATTTTGGAATGTTATAATAAATAGATAGATTTGATTAATTGTTTGATTGATTGACTGAAAGTGAGTGAATTCAAACTTTTTGAAAGTTAAATGAGAGGTAATAAAAGGACTTTCCCAAACTTTCATTTTTGCATTTATGATCTCCGTGAATTCAAATTCTTTTCACCACAAAATCCTGGAGAGAAGATGACATGACTTCTTCCATTTATTTAAAGGAAAAGGGTTTCGAAAAGATTTGAATTTCATTCGGAAATATTACCAATTCATAAACTTCATGCAACTCGATGATTTTCACGAGAGAAGATAATATGACTTCTTCAAAATATATGAAATATGAGTTGGAAGTTTTAAAATAATTAAATTCAAGGTCCTTTTGAAATTATTTTCAATTTGGACTTATTCGAGTTTTATTTAAATTATTTTTCTCCAAAAATAAAATATATGGAAAGTAGGGTAACATGATTCCCTACATTAGAAAATTGGAGAGAAATAAATTTGAATTTATTTTGGTATTTAAAAATGATTTTTATTGGATTTTAGTAGGGCAGTAGCACTCTTTGAATTATTTGAATTTTTTTCGATTTTATATGACTTGAAGAAAATGTCCATGTTGTAGAAAATATTTTTCTGAAAATGCTGAGATATAATATGCCTATATAAAAATTTTACTTTATTTTTCTTTATTCAGGATATCCTTTTGTTTCTATTTAAAAAAAACTATACATGCGGCCCGTCCCTAATTGTTGCACACGTGCGCATCATAGTACCAGCATGCGTCCTTTTTTTCCTACATGGGCCAAGCCCGGATAGCCTTTTCAAAAATAAAAAAAGCTGCAGCCACAGCATGCGCGCGCGGCCGGCCGAATGCCTTTAGGCCCGTGCGAGGCGTTAGCCTTTTTCTTCTCTGTTTCTTTTCTTTTCATCTACGTTTAGTCCCACATTGCCTAGCCTTTGACCTCTAAGCCTCTTTTTCACCAATAAATATAGACCCATAGAGCCTTCAAAAATCATCTGATTTGGGTTAAATCGATATTTTGGTTTGACTAGATTCATTTAAGAAAAATATTTTTTCTCGTCTCCAACGCGACTTCTGGAAATTGTCTCTTCTCTTCAAAATCGTCTTTTCTCTACCTTATAAAGGTATCTTTCTTTGTTTTTTATACTTCCAACAGAGGAGATCGAGTCTTGTGAGGAAAAGTGCGCAAACCTCTACAGAGTGTATAAACTAATCATGATTAGCCGTGTCCCCGGTTATGGACGTCTTGAGTATTTAGTGCTTGGATTATCATGTGAATCTCATCATGTGACTTTAATTAATTTTGTTGGGTTATAATGATGATGCTTAATTGGGATTGAGAGGGTGTCTACACTCTCAATGTTTAACAACCACCTTGATAGTTAAATAAAATGTATTCCTTTACAGTAGGGAAAAATTGGCTTTTCGCAAAAACATATAACCATAGAGCTTTTCCACCAGCCATATATGCATGTAGTGATAGCCATTATTCATCATTCTCTATGGTGTGAATTTGCCAGTACATTCAGTGTACTGACTGTTGGGGAACGTAGTAATTTCAAAATTTTCCTACGCACACGCAAGATCATGGTGATGCATAGCAACGAGGGGAGAGTGTGATCTACGTACCCTTGTAGATCGACAACGGAAGCGTTTGGTTGATGTAGTCGTATGTCTTCACGGCCCGACCGATCAAGCACCGAAACTACGGCACCTCCGAGTTTTAGCACACGTTTAGCTCGATGACGATCCCCGGACTCCGTCCAGCAAAGTGTCGGGGAAGAGTTCCGTCAGCACGACGGCGTGGTGACGATCTTGATGTACTACTGTCGTAGGGCTTTGCCTAAGCACCGCTACAATATTATCGAGGACTATGGTGGCAGGGGGCGCCGCACACGGCTAAGAATAAGATCACGTGGATCAACTTGTGTGTCTCTAGGGTTCCCCTGCCTCCGTATATAAAGGATCAAGGGGGGGGGTGCGGCCGGCCTAGGAGAGGCGCGCCAGGAGGAGTCCTACTCCCTCTGGGAGTAGGATCCCCCCCCCCCCAATCCTAGTTGGAATAGGATTCGCGAAGGGGGGAAAAGAGAGAGGTGGCCGGCCCCCTCTCCTTGTCCTATTCGGACCAAGGGAGGGGAGGGGCGCGCAGCCCGTCTTGGGCTGCCCCTTCTCTTTTCCACTAAGGCCCACTAAGGCCCATATAGCTCCCGGGGGGTTCCGGTAACCTCCCGGTACTCCGGTAAAATCCCGATTTCACCCGGAACACTTCCAATATCCAAACATAGGCTTCCAATATATCAATCTTTATGTCTCGACCATTTCGAGACTCCTCGTCATGTCCGTGATCACATCCGGGACTCCGAACAACCTTCGATACATCAAAACATATAAACTCATAATATAACTGTCATCGAAACCTTAAGCGTGCGGACCCTACGGGTTCGAGAACAATGTAGACATGACCGAGACACGTCTCCGGTCAATAACCAATAGCGGGACCTGGATGCCCATATTGGCTCCTACATATTCTACGAAGATCTTTATCGGTCAGACCGCATAACAACATACGTTGTTCCCTTTGTCATCGGTATGTTACTTGCCCGAGATTCGATCGTCGGTATCCAATTCCTAGTTCAATCTCGTTACCGGCAAGTCTCTTTACTCGTTCCGTAATACATCATCTCGCAACTAACTCATTAGTTGCATTGCTTGCAAGGCTTAAGTGATGTGCATTACTGAGAGGGCCCAGAGATACCTCTCCGACGATCGGAGTGACAAATCCTAATCTCAAAATACGTCAAACCCACATGTACCTTTGGAGACACCTGTAGAGCACCTTTATAATCACCCAGTTACATTGTGACGTTTGGTAGCACACAAAGTGTTCCTCTGGCACACGGGAGTTACATAATCTCATAGTCATAGGAACATGTATAAGTCATGAAGAAAGCAATAGCAACATACTAAACGATCGGGTGCTAAGCTAATGGAATGGGTCACGTCAATCAGATCATTCAACTAATGATGTGATCCCGTTAATCAAATGACAACTCTTTGTCCATGGTTAGGAAACATAACCATCTTTGATTAACGAGCTAGTCAAGTAGAGGCATACTAGTGACACTCTATTTGTCTATGTATTCACACATGTATTATGTTTCCGGTTAATACAATTCTAGCATGAATAATAAACCTTTATCATGATATAAGGAAATAAATAATAACTTTATTATTGCCTCTAGGGCATATTTCCTTCAGTTTCCCACTAGCACTAGAGTCAATCATCTAGATTACACAGTAATGATTCTAACACCCATGGAGCTTTGGTGTTGATCATGTTTTGCTCGTGGAAGAGGTTTAGTCAACGGGTCTGCTACATTCAGCTCCGTATGTATCTTGCAAATCTCTATGTCTCCCACCTGGACTAGATCCCGGATGGAATTGAAGCATCTCTTGATGTGTTTGGTCCTCTTGTGAAATCTGGATTCCTTTGCCAAGGCAATTGCACCAGTATTGTGACAAAAGATTTTCATTGGACCCGATGCACTAGGTATGACACCTAGATCGGATATGAACTCCTTCATCCAGACTCCTTCCTTTGCTGCTTCCGAAGCAGCTATGTACTCCGCTTCACATGTAGATCCCGCCACGACGCTTTGTTTAGAACTACACCAACTGACAGCTCCGCCGTTTAATGTAAACACGTATCCGGTTTGCGATTTAGAATCGTCCGGATTAGTGTCGAAGCTTGCATCAATGTAACCGTTTACGATTAGCTCTTTGTCACCTCCATATACGAGAAACATATCCTTAGTCCTTTTCAGGTATTTCAGGATGTTCTTGACCGCTGTCCAGTGATCCACTCCTGGATTACTTTGGTACCTCCCTGCTAAACTTATAGCAAGGCACACATCAGGTCTGGTACACAGCATTGCATACATGATAGAGCCTATGGCTGAAGCATAAGGAACATGTTTCATTTTCTCTCTATCTTCTGCAGTGGTCGGGCATTGAGTCTGACTCAACTTTACACCTTGTAACACAGGCAAGAACCCTTTCTTTGCTTGATCCATTTTGAACTTCTTCAAAATCTTGTCAAGGTATGTGCTTTGTGAAAGTCTAATTAAGCGTCTTGATCTATCTCTATAGATCTTTATGCCTAATATGTAAGCAGCTTCACTGAGGTCTTTCATTGAAAAACTCTTATTCAAGTATCCCTTTATGCTGTCCAGAAATTCTATATTATTTCCAATTAGTAACATGTCATCCACATATAATATCAGAAATGCTACAAAGCTCCCACTCACTTTCTTGTAAATACAGGCTTCTCCGAAAGTCTGTATAAAACCAAATGCTTTGATCACACTATCAAACCATTTATTCCAACTCCGAGAGGCTTGCACCAGTCCATAAATGGATCGCTGGAGCTTGCACACTTTATTAGCTCCCTTTGGATCGACAAAACCTTCCGGTTGCATCATATACAACTCTTCTTCCAGAAATCCATTCAGGAATGCAGTTTTGACATCCATCTGCCAAATTTCATAATTATAAAATGCGGCAATTGCTAACATGATTCGGACAGACTTAAGCATCGCTACGGGTGAGAAGGTCTCATCGTAGACAACTCCTTGAACTTGTCGAAAACCTTTTGCGACAAGTCGAGCTTTGTAGACAGTAATATTACCGTCAGCGTCAGTCTTCTTGAAGATCCATTTATTCTCAATTGCTTGCCGATCATCGGGCAAGTCAACCAAAGTCCATACTTTGTTCTCATACATGGATCCCATCTCAGATTTCATGGCTTCAAGCCATTTTGTGGAATCTGGGCTCACCATCGCTTCTTCATAGTTCGTAGGTTCATCATGATCTAGCAGCATGATTTCCAGAACAGGATGACCGTACCACTCTGGCGCGGATCTCACTCTAGTTGATCTACGAGGTTCAGTAGTATCTTGTCCTGAAGTTTCATGATCAGTATCATTAGCTTCCTCACTAATTGGGGTAGGTGTCGCAGAAACAGTTTTCTGTGATGTACTACTTTCCAATAATGGAGTAGGTACAGTTACCTCGTCAAGTTCTACTTTCCTCCCACTCACATCTTTCGAGAGAAACTACTTTTCCAGAAAGTTTCCGAATTTAGCAACAAAAGTCTTGCCTTCGGATCTGTGATAGAAGGTGTATCCAATAGTTTCCTTCGGATATCCTATGAAGACACATTTCTCCGATTTGGGTTCGAGCTTATCAGGTTGAAGCTTTTCACATAAGCATCGCAGCCCCAAACTTTCAGAAACGACAACTTTGGTTTCTTCCCAAACCATAGTTCATAAGGCGTCGTCTCAACGGATTTTGATGGTGCCCTTTTTTAATGTGAATGCGGCCGTCTCTAAAGCATAACCCCAAAATGATAGCGGTAAATCAGTAAGAGACATCATAGATCGCACCATATCTAGTAAAGTACGATTACGACGTTCGGACACACCATTACGCTGTGGTGTTCCGGGTGGTGTGAGTTGCGAAACTATTCCGCATTGTTTCAAATGTACACCAAACTCGTAACTCAAATATTCTCCTCCACGATCAGATCATAGAAACTTTATTTTCTTGTTACGATGATTTTCAACTTCACTCTGAAATTCTTTGAACTTTTCAAATGTTTCAGACTTATGTTTCATTAAGTAGATATACCCATATCTGCTTAAGTCATCTGTGAAGGTGAGAAAATAACGATATCCGCCACGAGCCTCAATATTCATTGGACCACATACATCTGTATCTATGATTTCCAACAAATCTGTTGCTCTCTCCATAGTACCTGAGAATGGTGTTTTAGTCATCTTGCCCATGAGGCACGGTTCGCAAGTACCAAGTGATTCATAATCAAGTGGTTCCAAAAGTCCATCAGTATGGAGTTTCTTCATGCGCTTTACACCGATATGACCTAAACGGCAGTGCCACAAATAAGTTGCACCATCATTATCAACTCTGCATCTTTTGTCTTCAACATTATGAATATGTGTGTCACTACTATCGAGATTCAATAAAAAAAGACCACTCTACAAGGGTGCATGACCATAAAAGATATTACTCATATAAAAAGAACAACCATTATTCTCTGATTCAAATGAATAACCGTCTCGCATCAAACAAGATCCAGATATAATGTTCATGCTCAACGCTGGCACCAAATAACAATTATTTAGGTCTAATACTAATCCTGAAGGTAGATGTAGAGGTAGCGTGCCGATCGCGATCACATCGACTTTGGAACCGTTTCCCACGCGCATCGTCACCTCGTCCTTAGCCAATCTTCGCTTAATCCGTAGTCCCTGTTTCGAGTTGCAAATATTAGCAACAGAACCAGTATCAAATACCCAGGTGCTACTGCGAGCATTAGTAAGGTACACATCAATAACAGGTATATCACATATACCTTTGTTCACCTTGCCATCCTTCTTATCCGCCAAATACTTGGGGCAGTTCCACTTCCAGTGACCAGTCTGCTTGCAGTAGAAGCACTCAGTTTCAGGCTTAGGTCCAGACTTGGGTTTCTTATCTTGAGCAGCAACTTGCTTGCTGTTCTTCTTAAAGTTCCCCTTCTTCTTCCCTTTGCCCTTTTTCTTGAAACTAGTGGTCTTGTTGACCATCAACACTTGATGCTCCTTTTTGATTTCTACCTCCGCAGCTTTCAGCATTGCGAAGAGCTCGGGAATAGTCTTGTTCATCCCTTGCATATTATAGTTCATCACGAAGTTCTTGTAGCTTGGTGGCAGTGATTGGAGAATTTTGTCAATGACGCAATCATCTGGAAGATTAACTCCCATCTGAATCAAGTGACTATTATACCCAGACATTTTGAGTATATGCTCACTGACAGAACTGTTCTCCTCCATCTTGCAGCTATAGAACTTATTGGAGACTCCATATCTCTCAATACGGGCATTTGCTTGAAATATTAACTTCAACTCCTGGAACATCTCATATGCTCCATGACGTTCAAAACGTTGTTGAAGTCCCGATTCTAAGCCGTAAAGCATGGCACACTGAACTATCGAGTAGTCATCAGCTTTGCTCTGCCAGACGTTCATAACATCTGGTGTTGCTCCAGCAGCAGGCCTAGCACCCAGCGATGCTTCCCGGACGTAATTCTTCTGTGCAGCAATGAGGATAATCCTCAAGTTACGGACCCAGTCCATGTAATTGCTACCCTCATCTTTCAACTTTGCTTTCTCAAGGAAGCATTAAAATTCAACAGAACAACAGCACGGGCCATCTATCTACAATCAAACATACATGAGCAATATACTATCAGGTACTAAGTTCATGATAAATTTAAGTTCAACTAGTCAAATTACTTAAAGAACTCCCACTTAGATAGACATCCCTATAATCCTCTATGTGATCACGTGATCCAAATCAACTAAACCATGTCCGATTATCACGTGAGATGGAGTAGTTTCATTGGTGAACATCACTATGTTGATCATATCTACTATATGATTCACGCTCGACCTTTCGGTCTCCGTGTTCCGAGGCCATATCTGTATATGCTTGGCTCGTCAAGTATAACCTGAGTATTCCGCATGCGCAACTGTTTTGCACCCATTGTATTTGAATGTAGAGCCTATCACACCCGATCATCACGTGGTGTCTCGGCACGAAGAACTTTCGCAACGGTGCATACTCAGGGAGAACACTTCTTGATAATTTAGTGAGAGATCATCTTATAATGCTACCATCAATCAAAGCAAGATAAGATGCATAAAAGATAAACATCACATGTAATCAATATAAGTGATATGATATGGCCATCATCATCTTGTGCCTGTGATCTCCATCTCCGAAGCACCATCATGGTCACCATCGTCATTGGCGCGACACCTTGATCTCCATCGCAGCATCGTTGTCGTCTCGCCAATTTTATGCTTCCATGACTATCGCTACCGCTTAGTGATAAAGTAAAGCATTACAGCGCGATTGCATTGCATACAATAAAGCGAGAACTATATGGCTCCTGCCAGTTGCCGATAACTTGGTTACAAAACATGATCATCTCATACAATAAAATTTAGCATCATGTCTTGACCATATCACATCACAACATGCCCTGCAAAAACAAGTTAGACGTCCTCTACTTTGTTTGTTGCAAGTTTTACGTGGCTGCTATGGGCTTAAGCAAGAACCAATCTTACCTACGCATCAAAACCACAACAATAGTTTGTCAAGTTGATGCCGTTTTAACCTTCGCAAGGACCGGGCGTAGCCACACTCGGTTCAACTAAAGTTGGAGAAACAGACACCCGCAAGCCACCTATGTGCAAAGCACGTCGGGAGAACCGGTCTCGCGTAAGTGTACGAGTAATGTCGGTCCGGGCCGCTTCATCCAACAATACTGCCGAACCAAAGTATGACATGCTGGTAGGCAGTATGACATATATCGCCCACAACTCACTTGTGTTCTACTCATGCACATAACATCAAACCATAAAACCTAGGCTCGGATGCCACTGTTGGGGAACGTGGTAATTTCAAAATTTTCCTACGCACACGCAAGATCATGGTGATGCATAGCAACAAGGGGAGAGTGTGATCTACGTACCCTTGTAGATCGACAACGGAAGCGTTTGGTTGATGTAGTCGTACGTCTTCACGGCCCGACCGATCAAGCACCGAAACTACGGCACCTCCGAGTTTTAGCACACGTTCAGCTCGATGACGATCCCCGGACTCCGATCCAGCAAAGTGTCAGGGAAGAGTTCCGTCAGCACGACGGCGTGGTGACGATCTTGATGTACTACTGTCGCAGGGCTTCGCCTAAGCACCGCTACAATATTATCGAGGACTATGGTGGCAGGGGGCGCCGCACACGGCTAAGAATAAGATCACGTGGATCAACTTGTGTGTCTCTGGGGTTCCCCTGCCTCCGTATATAAAGGATCAAGGGGGGGTGCGGCCGGCCTAGGAGAGGCGCGCCAGGAGGAGTCCTACTCCCTCTGGGAGTAGGATTCCCCCCCCCCCAATCCTAGTTGGAATAGGATTCGCGGAGGGGGGAAAAGAGAGAGGGGGGCCGGCCCCCTCTCCTTGTCCTATTCGGACCAAGGGAGGGGAGGGGCGCGCGGCCCGTCTTGGGCTGCTCCTTCTCTTTTCCACTAAGGCCCACTAAGGCCCATATAGCTCCCGGGGGGTTCCGGTAACCTCCCGGTACTCTGGTAAAATCCCGATTTCACCCGGAACACTTCCGATATCCAAACGTAGGCTTCCAATATATCAATCTTTATGTCTCGACCATTTCGAGACTCCTCGTCATGTCCGTGATCACATCCGGGACTCCGAACAACCTTCAATACATCAAAATGTATAAACTCATAATATAACTGTCATCGAAACCTTAAGCGTGCGGACCCTACGGGTTCGAGAACAATGTAGACATGACCGAGACACGTCTCCGGTCAATAACCAATAGCGGGACCTGGATGCCCATATTGGCTCCTACATATTCTACGAAGATCTATATCGGTCAGACCGCATAACAACATACGTTGTTCCCTTTGTCATCGGTATGTTACTTGCCCGAGATTCGATCGTCGGTATCCAATACCTAGTTCAATCTCGTTACCGGCAAGTCTCTTTACTCATTCCATAAGACATCATCTCGCAACTAACTCATTAGTTGCATTGCTTGCAAGGCTTAAGTGATGTGCATTACCGAGAGGGCCCAGAGATACCTCTCCGACGATCGGAGTGACAAATCCTAATCTCGAAATACGTCAAACCCACATGTACCTTTGGAGACACCTATAGAGCACCTTTATAATCACCAAGTTATGTTGTGACGTTTGGTAGCACACAAAGTGTTCCTCCGGCACAGGGGAGTTACATAATCTCATAGTCATAGGAACATGTATAAGTCATGAAGAAAGCAATAGCAACATACTAAACGATCGGGTGCTAAGCTAATGGAATGGGTCATGTCAATCAGATCATTCAACTAATGATGTGACCTCGTTAATCAAATAACAACTCTATGTCCATGGTTAGGAAACATAACCATCTTTGATTAACGAGCTAGTCAAGTAGAGGCATACTAGTGACACTCTGTTTGTCTCTGTATTCACACATGTATTATGTTTCCGGTTAATACAATTCTAGCATGAATAATAAACCTTTATCATGATATAAGGAAATAAATAATAACTTTGCTATTGCCTCTAGGGCATATTTCCTTCACTGACCCTTATGGCTGCAATGTCTCATGTTGCAGGAATCTTACGACGAGTAAGTGATACGTTAGGGTTACGATTTCTACACTCAACTTTGTCGTTGGTGTTGATGGGAATCCACAACCTTGTTGTTACTTCCGCTTTTTTTGATTGAGGTAATAGTATTTACATTATTTTTACATGTGATTTACCTCTGTTATAAATCCTTGAGTACTGTGTGTGTCAGCATACCAATCCAGGGATGACACTTAAGCACAGAGACTTGATCCATTCGGGTCGGGTCGCTACAGTTTGGATATCAGAAGTGTTCTGGGTCAAATCGGGATTTTACCGGAGTACTGGGAGGTTACCGGAACCCCCCGGGAGGTTAATGGGCCTTTACGGAGAAGAGGGGAGGCGGCCAGGGCCGGGCCGTGCGTCCCTTCCCCCCTAGTCCGAATAGGACAAGGAGAGGGGGCGGCGCCCCCCTTCCTTCCTCTCTCCTTCCTCTTTCCCCCTCCCAAGTCCTAATCCAACTAGGAAAGTGGGGAGTCCTACTCCTGGTAGGAGTAGGACTCCTCCTGGCGCGCCCTCTCTCCTGGCCGGCCGCACCCCCCTTGCTCCTTTATATACAGGGGCAGGGGGGCACCCTAGAGACACAACAATTGATCGTTTGATCTTTTAGCCGTGTGCGGTGCCCCCCTTCACCATAGTCCACCTTGATAATACTGTAGCGGTGCTTAGCCGAAGCCCTGCGTCGGTAGAACATCATCATCGTCACCACGCCGTCATGCTGAGGAAACTCTCCCTCAACACTCGGTTGGATTGGAGTTCGAGGGACCTCATCGGGCTGAACGTGTGCTGAACTCGGAGGTGCCGTACGTTCGGTACTTGATCGGTCGGATCGTGAAGACGGACGACTACATCAACCACGTTGTGCTAACGCTTCCGCTTTCGGTCTACAAGGGTATGTGGACAACACTCTCTCCTCTCGTTGCTATGCATCACCATGATCTTGCGTGTGCGTAGGAATTTTTTTGAAATTACTATGTTCCCCAACAGTGGCATCCGAACCAGGTTTTATGCGTAGATGTCATATGCATGAGTAGAACACAAGTGAGTTGTGGGCGATATAAGTCATACTGCTTACCAGCATGTCATAGTTTTGGTTCGGCGGTATTGTTGGATGAAGCGGCCCGGACCGACATTACGCGTACGCTTACGCGAGACTGGGTCTACTGACGTGCTTTGCACACAGGTGGCTGGCGGGTGTCAGTTTCTCCAACTTTAGTTTAACCGAGTGTGGCTACGCCCGGTCCTTGAGAAGATTAAAACAGCACCAACTTGACAAACTATCGTTGTGGTTTTGATGCGTAGGTAAGAACGGTTCTTGCTAACCCCGTAGCAGCCACGTAAAATTTGCAACAACAAAGTAGAGGACGTCTAACTTGTTTTTGCAGGGCATGCTGTGATGTGATATGGTCAAGATATGATGCTAAATTTTATTGTATGAGATGACCATGTTTTGTAACCGAGTTATCGGCAACTGGCAGGAGCCATATGGTTGTCGCTTTATTGTATGCAATGCAATCGCCCTATAATGCTTTACTTTATCACTAAGCGGTAGCGATAGTTGTGGAAGCATAAGATTGGCCAGACGACAACGATGCTACGATGGAGATCAAGGTGTCGCGCTGGTGACAATGGTGATCATGACAGGTGCTTCGGAGATGGAGATCACAAGCACAAGATGATGATGGCCATATCATATCACTTATATTGATTGCATGTGATGTTTATCTTTTATGCATCTTATCTTGCTTTGATTGACGGTAGCATTATAAGATGATCCCTCACTAAATTATCAAAGTATAAGTGTTCTCCCTGAGTATGCACCGTTGCGAAAGTTCTTCGTGCTGAGACACCACGTGATGATCGGGTGTGATAGGCTCTACGTTCAAATACAACGGGTGCAAAACAGTTGCACACGCGGAATACTCAGGTTAAACTTGATGAGCCTAGCATATAACAGATATGGCCTCGGAACACGAAGACCGAAAGGTCGAGCGTGAATCATATAGTAGATATGATCAACATAGTGATGTTCACCGTTGAAACTACTCCATCTCACGGGATGATCGGACATGGTTTAGTTGATATGGATCACATGGTCACTTAGAGGATTAGAGGGATGTCTATCTAAGTGGAGTTCTTAAGTAATATGATTAATTGAACTTAAATTTATCATGAACTCAGTACCTGATAGTATCTTGCTTGTCTATGTTGATTGTAGATAGATGGCCCGTGTTGTTGTTCCGTTGAATTTTAATGCATTCCTCGAGAAAGCAAAGTTGAAAGATGATGGCAGCAATTACACAGACTGGGTCCGTAACTTGAGGATTATCCTCATTACTGCTCAAAAGAATTACGTCCTGGAAGCACCGCTGAGTGCCAGGCCTACTGCTGATGCAACTCACGGCGTTAAGAATGTCTGGCAGAGCAAAGCTGATGACTACTCAATAGTTCAATGTGCCATGCTTTACGTCTTAGAACCGGGACTTCAATGACATTTTGAACGTCATGGAGCATATGAGATGTTCCAAGAGTTGAAGTTGATATTTCAAGCAAATGCCCGGATTGAGAGATATGAAGTCTCCAATAAGTTCTACAGCTACAAGATGGAGGAGAATAGTTCTATCAGTGAGCATATACTCAAGATGTCCGGGTACTGCAATCACTTGATTCAACTGGGAGTTAATCTTCCGGATGATAGCGTCATTGACAGAATTCTCCAATCACTGCCACCAAGCTACAAGAGCTTTGTGATGAGCTATAATATGCAAGGGATGGATAAGACAATTCCCGAGCTCTTCGCAATGCTAAAGGCAGTGGAGGTAGAAATCAAGAAGGAGCATCAAGTGTTGATGGTCAATAAGACCACTAGTTTCAAGAAAAAGGGCAAAGGGAAGAAGAAGGGGAATTTCAATAAGAACAGCAAGCAAGTTGCTCTCAGGAGAAGAAACCCAAGTCTGGACCTAAGCCTGAGACTGAGTGCTTCTACTGCAAGCAGACTGGTCACTGGAAGCGGAACTGCCCCAAGTATTTGGCGGATAAGAAGGATGGCAAGGTGAACAAAGGTATATGTGATATACATGTTATTGATGTGTACCTTACTAATGCTCGAAGTAGCACCTGGGTATTTGATAATGGTTCTGTTGCTAATATTTGCAACTCGAAACAGGGGCTACGGATTAAGCGAAGATTGGCTAAGGACGAGGTGACGATGCGCGTGGGAAATGGTTCCAAAGTCGATGTGATCACGGTCGGCACACTACCCCTACATCTACCTTCAGGATTAGTATTAGACCTAAATAATTGTTATTTGGTGCCAGCGTTAAGCATGAACATTATATCTGGATCTTGTTTGATGCGAGACGGTTATTCATTTAAATCAGAGAATAATGGTTGTTCTATTTATATGAGTAATATCTTTTATGGTCATGCACCTTTGAAGAGTGGTCTATTTTTGATGAATCTCGATAGTAGTAATACACATATTCATAATGTTGAAGCCAAAAAGATGCAGAGTTGATAATGATAGTGCAACTTATTTGTGGCACTGCCGTTTAGGTCATATCGGTATAAAGCGCATGAAGAAACTCCATACAGATGGGCTTTTGGAACCACTTGATTATGAATCACTTGGTACTTGCGAACCATGCCTCATGGGCAAGATGACTAAAACACCGTTCTCCGGAACTATGGAGAGAGCAACAGATTTGTTGGAGATTATACATACAGATGTATGTGGTATGATGAATGTTGAGGCTCGTGGCGGATATCGTTATTTTCTCACCTTCACAGATGATTTAAGAAGATATGGGTATATCTACTTAATGAAACATAAGTCTGAAACATTTGAAAAGTTCAAAGAATTTCAGAGTGAAGTTGAAAATCATCATAACAAGAAAATAAAGTTTCTACGATCTGATCATGGAGGAGAATATTTGAGTTATGAGTTTGGTCTTCATTTGAAACAATGTGGAATTGTTTCGCAACTCACGCCACCCGGAACACCACAGCGTAATGGTGTGTCCGAACATCTAATCGTACTTTACTGGATATGGTGCGATCTATGATGTCTCTTACTGATTTACCGCTATCGTTTTGGGCTTATGCTTTAGAGACAGCCGCATTCACGTTAAATAGGGCACCATTGAAATCCGTTGAGATGACGCCTTATGAACTATGGTTTGGTAAGAAACCAAAGTTGTCATTTCTGAAAGTTTGGGGCTGCGATGCTTATGTGAAAAAGCTTCAACCTGATAAGCTCGAACCCAAATCGGAGAAATGTGTCTTCATAGGATACCCAAAGGAGACTGTTGGGTACAACTTCTATCACAGATCCGAAGGCAAGACTTTTGTTGCTAAATTCCGAGTTTTTCTAGAGAAGGAGTTTCTCTCGAAAGAAGTGAGTGGCAGGAAAGTAGAACTTGATGAGGTAACTGTACCTGCTCCCTTATTGGAAAGTAGTTCATCACAGAAACCGGTTTCTGCGACATCTACACCAATTAGTGAGGAAGTTAATGATGATGATCATGAAACTTTAGATCAAGTTACTGAACCTCGTAGGTCAACCAGAGTAAGATCCGCACCAGAGTGGTACGGTAATCCTATTCTGGAAGTTATGTTACTAGACCATGACGAACCTACGAACTATGAAGAAGCGATGGTAAGCCTAGATTGCGCAAAATGGCTTGAGGCCATGAAATCTGAGATGGGATCCATGTATGAGAACAAAGTGTGGACTTTGGTTGACTTGCCCGTTGATCGGCAAGCAATTGAGAATAATGGATCTTCAAGAAGAAGACTGACACTGACAGTAATGTTACTCTCTATAAAGCTCGACTTGTTGCGAAAGGTTTTCGACAAGTTCAAGGGATTGACTACGATGAGACCTTCTCACCCGTAGCGATGCTTAAGTCTGTCCAAATCATGTTAGCAATTGCCGCATTTTATGATTATGAAATTTGGCAAATGGATGTCAAAACTGCATTCCTGAATGGATTTCTGGAAGAAGAGTTGTATATAATGCAACCAGAAGGTTTTGTCGATCCAAAGGGAGCTAACAAAGTGTGCAAGCTCCAGCGATCCATTTATGGACTGGTGCAAGCCTCTCGGAGTTGGAATAAACGCTTTGATAGTGTGATCAAAGCATTTGGTTTTATATAGACTTTTGGAGAAGCCTGTATTTACAAGAAAGTGAGTGGGAGCTCTGTAGCATTTCTAATATTATATGTGGATGCCATATTGTTGATTGGAAATGATATAGAATTTCTGGATAGCATAAAGGGATACTTGAATAAGAGTTTTTCAATGAAAGACCTCGGTGAAGCTACTTATATATTGGGCATCAAGATCTATAGAGAGAGATCGAGACGCTTAATTGGACTTTCACAAAGCACATACCTTAACAAAGTTTTGAAGAAGTTCAAAATGGATCAAGCAAATAAAGGGTTCTTGCCTGTATTACAAGGTGTGAAGTTGAGTAAGACTCAATGCCTGACCACTGCAGAAGATAGAGAGAAAATGAAAGATGTTCCCTATGCTTCAGCCATAGGCTCTATCATGTATGCAATTGTAACGCCCTCGATGCGACTATATCTCCCACGTGTCGAGGCACGACTTAGAGGCATAATCGCATTGAAGGCATATGTCGCAAGTGAGGTAATCTTCACACAACCCATGTAATATAATAAGGAATAAGAGATACATAGTTGGCTTACAATCGCCACTTCACACAAATACATGAATAAAGCATTACATCATACAAATACACTCAAGGTCCGACTATGGAACCAAAATAAAAGAAGAACCCCAAATGCGACAAAGGTCCCCGATCGACCCCAACTGGGCTCCACTACTGATCAACTAGAATGAAACAACACAATGGGCAAAGTCTTCATCGAGCTCCTCCTAACCTGGTTTTGGAAGTATCTGTGAGCCACGGGGACTCAGCAATCTCGCACCCTCGCGATCAAGACTATTTAAGCTTATGGGTAAGGTAAAGGTATGAGGTGGAGCTGCAGCAAGCGACTAGCATATATGGTGGCTAACATACGCAAATGAGAGCGAGAAGAGAAGGCAAAGCACGGTCGATAAAAGTATGATCAAGAAGTGATCCTATAGCAACCTACGTCAAGCATAACTCCAACAACTGTGTTCACTTCCCGGACTCCGCCGGAAAGAGACCATGACGGTTACACACGCTGTTGTTTCATTTTAATTAAGGTCAAGTTCAGGTTTTCTACAACCGGACGTTAACAAATTCCCATCTGCCCATAACCGCGGGCACGGCTTTCGGAAGTTCAAATCCCTGCAGGGGTGTCCCAACTTAGCCCATCACAAGCTCTCACGGTCAACGAAGGAATAGACCTCCACCCGAGACATTCCGATCAGGCTCGGTACCTCGGTACAACAAGACATTTCGACAGGGTAAAACTAAAACAGCAACACCAGCCAGATGTGCCGACAAATCCCGATAGGAGCTGAACATATCTCGTTCTCAGGGCACACCGGATGAGCAAGACGTCGGGTAAGCCAGCCCAGAGTTGCCCCTGGTAGCCTCGGACATCGCTCAGTTGGACCAACACTTAGAGAAGCACTGGCCCGGGGGGTTAAAATAAGATGACCCTTGGGCGCGCGACCCCCAAGGGAAAAGAAAAGGCTAGGTGGCAAATGGTAAAACCAATGTTGGGCATTGCTGGAAAAGCTTTACTTAAGGCGAACTATCAAGGGGTTCCCATTATAGCCCAACCGCGTGAGGAACGCAAAATCCGGGAACATAACACCGATATGACGGAAACTAGGGCGGCAAGAGTGGAACAAAACACCAGGCATAAGGCCGAGCCTTCCACCCTTTACCAAGTATATAGATGCATTAATTAAATAAGATATATAGTGATATCCCAACAAGTAAACAAATGTTCCAACAAGGATCGGCCTCCAATCTTCACTGGCAACTAGCAATGCTATAAGAGGGGCTGAGCAAAGCGGTAACATAGCCAATCAACGGTTTGCTAGGACATGGCGGGTTAGAGGTTTGACATGGCAATTGGGAGGCTGACAAGCAAGTGGTAGGCATCGTAGCATTGGCATAGCAAAAGAGTGAGCAAATCTATCATAGCAAAGATAGTAGTGATTTCGAGGGTATGATCATCTTGCCTGAAATCCCGCAAGGAAGAAGAACGAGTCCATGAAGAAGACAAACGGACGAAGTCGAACAAATCCTCACAACACGGTGTTACCGGAACCAACCCGAAGAAGCAACACCGGAAAGAAGCAAACAATCATAGTAAACAACCACCACATAATCATAGCATGATGCTCAATCAAGTATGATGCATGTCCGGTTTAAAAAGGCATGGCATGGCAAAATGCACAAACAATCCTACAAATTAAGTGGAGCTCAATACGCAATGGGTTGCATATTGATGAAACACCACATCAAGTTATTTAGTTCTCTCTCGTTTATGTACCCAACAAGATTAAATGTTGATTAACATGGCAAGAGGTGAAGCACAACAAAACTACCTATCTAGGCAAGTTTAAATGAGGCCGGAAGCGACGAACAACAATTCCGGTAAATCCCCATGTGCATAATTTAAGGTTTGGTACTGTTCTGCCATAAACCATATTTTAGAGTTGTTAAACATGCAAGATGATGCCACCATGTTAAACTAGGCATTTTTCTACCCCATTTACATATAAAGATTATTTAAATCGGAGCTACGGTTATTTAGTTATGAATTAAATCATATTAGCATGGCATAGGAGCAAATTAATGCAAACAACATTTTAAATATTTCAAACATAGGTGAAAGTTGGATATTATTAATCTACACAAAATTCTAAGCAAGTTTCATATATAAATCATTTTAATCTGATGCACGAATTGTGAGTTATTATATGCATGAACATGAGGGACTATTCTGCAAAACTAGCAATCTCTGGATAATTGGACAAATTCGCAGAACGAGGAAAAACCATGAATCGGGCCGAATCTGAGGCAAGCCCAACAGCAGGAAAAAAAGAGGCGGGGCGTTGGGGCGGCTCACCGAGTGGGCTCGGCCCGGTCGGAGGAGACAGGGCAGGCCGGATGCGGTCCAGCTGGAGCCTGGCGCGGCTGGGCTGGGGAAGCTGGAGAGATGGGCCGAGGGAGCTGGACGAAGGCAGGGGCGGCGCGCTGGGCCGGACTCGAGGCCCTTGAAGAAGTCAACGGGGGCGCGCTCGTCTCCTCCCGGGCGCCCGATCGGATCGGGGAGGCAGGGCGGCGGAGTGCCCATGGCGACGACGGCCGGCGGCGAACTTGGAGAGAAGCGGCGGCAGGCGAGATCCGATCGGCCGGCGCCGGATCTGGGCGGCTGCAGGGCGGAGGACTCCGGCAGGCGGGCGGCAAACTTGGAGACGAGGGAGGACGCGCGGCAGTGTAGAGGGGAGGACGATGGCGTCGAACTGCGAGGGTCACCGGCAAGGGTTGCCGGTGTCAGGGAGGCGCGGCGGCCGGTGATGGGGCGCTGCGGTGGCGCAGCTCCTGAGGCGGCGGGGACGAAGGATAGGCGCGGCGGTTGACTCGGTCGGGCTCGCGCGGGCCAGATCTGGGCTCCGCGGGCCGATGGCGAAGTGGGGCGGCGCGCAGGCTGAGGTGGCGGCGTCTGATTGGCTTGGAGCGGCGGCAGGGATGACATGGCATGCTCTGATTGGGCGAAGTGAGGTGGCTGGGCAGTGAGCGGACATGTCCGGCGCGGCGCGGACGCGTCCGGATGCGCGGTGGAGGAAGAAGACTAGGGTCTCATCCGAAATTTCGGGGAGGGGTGCTCTTTTATAGGTAGAGGGAGCTAGGAGAGTCCAAATGAGGTGCGGTTTTCGGCCACGTGATCGTGATCGAACGACCGAGATGATGGAACAGAGTTAGGTGGGTTTTGGGCCAACATGGAGGGGTGTTGGGCTGCAACACACACGAGGCCTTTTCGGTCCCTCGGTTAACCCTTGGAGTATCAAACGAAGTCCAAATGGTACGAAACTTGACAGGCGGTCTACCGGTAGTAAACCAAGGCCGCCTGGCAAGACTCGGTCCAATCCGGAAATGTTTAATCCCCACACAAGAAAGAAAGGTAGAAATGACCACCGGAGGAGAACGAAGCGCCGGAATGCAAAACGGACAACGGGGAAAATGCTCGGATGCATGAGACGAACACGTATGCAAATGAAATGTGCATGATGACATGATATGCAATGCATGACACGCAAGCAATGACAACGCAACAACAACGAATAACTGAACGACACCTGGCACATCGGTCTCGGGGCCTTACAACACTCCACCACTACGAGAGGATCTCGTCCCGAGATCTAGAATGGCACCGGAGGGAAACAACGGAAGAGAAAAGAGGAGAGGTAAAACTAAGTTGCTTCTTTGACAAATGAGTGAAACCACAACCTTGAGAGGTTGAATTCATTCGAGACAGAATTCAACGAAGGTGAACAAGGTCGAAAACAGCCATTTAGGAAAGAGGAAGAAAGAACATTGCGAAAAACCTTGAGGTTGAAGGGAAGATATATATTGAAAACACTCCGGTTAAGGAAGGGGATCAAGGAAGACCAAATTCGGGCAGCACTCCGGTTGGAAAGAAAAAAAATTGAATAAGGTCTTGATAAGATGAGAAGATACTTGATGAAATCACAACACACTGCCACCGGAACTATTGAATGAATGGAACAAGGGGTAAGAAAGATCTCAGACCGCGCTCCGGTTGAGAAGGGAGTCAAAATTTGATAAGATGAGAGAGCTCAAATGAAAACACGACACTCTGGTTGAGAAAGGGATGCAAGACTTGATAAGGCGAAAATAACTTGAACAAAGGGGCACAATACTCCGGTTAAGCAAGATAGGGAAGGAATAAAAGTGATATAATTTGGATATCACTCCGTCTGTAAATGGAAGGAATTGAACTTGACCAGATGAGGATACTTGTAAAGAGGACACAACACTCAGATAAAAGTATAGGCATGGAAAGATCATGATCTTTGACAAAACGAGATGATGGGTTGAAAAGATGAACATCACAATGCCTCCGGAACAAAAGTAAGAATGGAATGAAGTGAACGAAGGAAAACAATATCTTGAGAGAGCACGGTTACAACAGAAGCTAGAACGGAGTTGTTGGAAAACCCACAACGAAAATAATAAGCTTGATATGGTCTTATGGAATACCTCTCAAATTAAGAGATGAAAAACCTGCCACTCACGGGAAAAGAATTGGATTGATAAGAACAAAGAGATGAGAAACTTTTTTCACCGGGAGGATAAAAGAAGAACTTGGGTCATTTATAAACACCATAGATAGCAACAATCCTTAGGAAAGTCTTTAGGTGAAATATAACCCAAGATAGCTCCAATGACGAGATTGATGGATTTAAAATATCCCAATCTTGACAACATGTGAATCATGAAAACAAGAACTGAAATTATCAAGAATGATATAATACCACCTCCAATAACATGGAAGAAAGAATTGCACTCCGGATAGCAAGATGAAGAAAGCTTGAGCTCCTTTGAAAAGAATCTCAATGAACACTTCGAGAAGGAATTAAATCCTTGAAGAACCATCATGTAGAACATCTATGAAAAACTCCGGTAACAAAAGAATAAAAAGGCAGAGAAATTGAAACCACAAGGAGAATCCTTGCAATGATTAGATGAAGCTTTCCGACGAGATAGAGTGGAAACTTGGAACTCCGGAAAAAGATAAGATGAACAATTGAGATCAAGAATTTTGATGAACCTTCGGAATAAAGAATAGATCACTTGGATGAAACAAGAATAAGAATTATGTTATGCGTATCCTTCACCAATTAAATTGATGACACTCAACAGATTTGGCACACTACTTATTCTCGTAGAAAGGATTAAGATAGATATAGCACAACTTGAGAATGCCTTCAACGAAACACCGGTGGAATCGAAACAACGAATGCATCGATATGATAACGAAAGAAGAGGAATCTTGCACGAACCACCGTAAGAAATGAAAATGAGCGAAGAAAAGATAAAGGGACAATGGGAAAAATTAGCAAATGGACGAAGATGCTTGAGAGAATTTAGATGGAGTTTAATATAATAGATCATGGACCGATTAGAGATCACTTGAACGCTGCACCGGTATGATTTAGAGTATGAGAGCTGAAAGATGGAATGAATAAGTCTTCTTAAATGATGGGCTCTAGATGAACAAACTGAAAAGTCTCCTGAATTACTCCGGATGGTTGAAAAGAATATCTCACAATCGCAAATAATTATGAGAGGATGGCAACAAGACAGAATCACGAATCTTGAAGAGAATGGAGCAAGATTACAGAGAAACTCTTCTTCGGTCTTCAAAATCCAAGAATGACGACGAGAAACACCACCAAGAATTATTTAGACACTCCGGAAGAATCGAAACGAAGAGGTTGATCCAATGATGAAAAGAATTTGAAAGATCTTGAAGAAATACATATGACTGATGACAATCCATTCTTACGTCAACTTTGAAAAGAATTTGGGAGTAACTCCGGAAAGAATGGAAGAGTCAGGTAAGATCCTGGGAAAGACCTGTGGGTTAGGGCCCACTCAAAAGAAACACCGTTCAAATGATTTAGAGGAGAGGTTGCACCGGTTGATTTAAGTGACTTGAATGAGGGAACATCCTCGAAAGAACTTGAATGAAAGTAGAGTGGAAACACGAATCTTCGAGATATCTTGAGCACTCAGGAACAATTGAATAGCGAGAAGTGAACGATTAAGAATTACACCGGCATGAGAAAACATTGAAAAACAGAAAAGAGTATGATCAACACCGAAAGCTTGAATTGGTTCCACCGGAGAAGAAAAGAACGAAAGATGATGAACTTGAAGCTCCGTTAGAATCTTCATGAGAATAACCGGATAACAATATTGATAGAAAAGAATGGAGAGACTTCACATCAATAAGATGGATACTTGAATAAGACATCGGATTCCTTGAAGAAAAACAAAGGGAGGGAGGGTGGGAAAAACAAAGACAATTTGGAATGGAAGAAACGAACATTGTTGAGGAACTTAGAATTGATCTTGCGGATGTTGAACATGAACGGATCCACTTAAAGAGAAGCACACCGGTTAAAAGGATTGACATGACAAACTCGATGATCGAGAAGGATTAGTATTCACATAGAAGGATGAGAACACCATTTGGAAAAGGTATGGAATCAACATTTGACTCCGAAGCAACTCGAATACCACAACTCAAAACAAAAACAAAGGATTGGCTTGCAGAATAAGCCAGAACAAACATATGATAGAGATTTCGTCCGAAGTTTTCGTGGTGGGGCCTACACTGGCTCGATCGTACAGCACCATCATGTACAAGGCAGTGCACATGACATACGAAGCATCCCCGAGTTAGCATAGCCAAGGACTCTTTAAGACACAACGAGACCATTGTAAAATCGACCGTGAATAGGCGAACCACTAGATGTCGAACCCCAATTTCATATCATACATTTGTCGGAAAAGATATCCTAAGAGCTACTTGAATTCCCACCTATGAAACTCCCGAAATTGTCCGGTTATGCAATCAGGTGTTGGGGATACAGGGGAAGCATAATATCTCACCCAAACTAGCAAATCCTACATCCAGCTGTATCCATCCTTCAACACATAACGAAGAAACCTTCGGAAACCATCTACCTCAACCTTTGAAAAGCATCCGTTATACAAGTTATGGCGATACTCCCGAACTCCCGCCCCAGTACTGGGTGGCGTCGAGGTTATCTCACCAACGAACTGCACAAAAGAGATTTTCGATGTCGGCGAACATATCTCAAGTATACCAGAATTGCAACGATAAAATTATGATGACAACACCTCAGAGCTCAACTCCCCGGGACACTTCCACTAAACCCTTGACAGGAGGCACCAAGACAGTATTCTCATCATAAGCCATCAGAACAAATCCAAGATACTCGCGTGATCCTAAAACTTTTTTCGTGAAATTTGAGAAGAGAAGAGTCAAAACTCTACGTCAGGATGCCTTACTAGAGCGATGAGGAGACTGGGAAGTAAAAAGAATTCCTAAGCTCTTCGATATATAATTCCTAAATGACTCAAAACATTTTTCTAGACACAACTCGGCTGCTAAAAACGATCAAGCAATGGGGGCTCCTAAGGTCGGGGAAGGCTCTGATTACCAACTTGTAACGCCCTCGATGCGACTATATCTCCCACGTGTCGAGGCACGACTTAGAGGCATAATCGCATTGAAGGCATATGTCGCAAGTGAGGTAATCTTCACACAACCCATGTAATATAATAAGGAATAAGAGATACATAGTTGGCTTACAATCGCCACTTCACACAATGTCGGGTGGTAGGTGTGACATATGCCAACGGGTGGCTTATCATTGTGGGATCCAATAAAACATCGCCGGTGCCTGGAAACGGGATAAGGCGAAGACATGCACGCCGGCGGATCTTACCCAGCTTCAGGGCTCTCCGGGGAGATAACACCCCTACTACAGCTCTGCGGGGTCTCCGCATGGTTACTAAATGAACAAGTAGCTACACAATGCTCCTTGAGCTGTTTTGGGTGGAAGGAGGAAGAAGGGCTCAGCTAGCTTGCTTCCTCTCCTTGTATGGTGTCTAGGTCTGACTTGAGAGTCCAACCCTTTGCATGGGTGCACCGGGGGGTTTATATAGGCCTACCCCCGGGGGTACAATGGTAATCCGGCTGGGCGCGGGGCCCTGCTGTCTGCGACTGTGCTCGCCGGCTTCTGCGCCGGCTACTGGGGCCCGCCGACTGGTGGGCCCCGCCGGCTGCCGGCTCCTTGGTCGACAGGCAGGCCCCATAGGCCAGGGCCTGGTCGGTGGCTGGTTACTGTTTCTCCGTGCGGTTGACACAGGCTTGGTCGGGGTAAGCGTGGCTACAGTACCGCTGCCCTGGCGGGCGATTACTGTAGCCCCGCCGTATCTTGCCTCCTTAATGGGCGTCTCCTCCGAGGAAGGTGGCAGGCCGGCTATGGGAAGCCGGCCCTCTATCTTGCCGGCTTGAGAGGAGGTGCGGCCGCCTTCGGTATCTCTCTGCCCGAAGGGGCCCACCCCCTCGGGGGCCATGCCGTCGGCCCGTCATGGACGGCGTCGGAGCCGCCGTGGCAACAGTGCCGCGCCGGACGGGTCGTGGCCACCCGTACGGCGCACTGTACCAGGCGTGCTCTGGGTTTTGGGGGTGGCAGGCTCCATTGTAGCCACGCCCCGCTTCATCATCGCAGGGTGGACGCGTACATTGCGGGTACGGCTTTGACTGCTTTATGGGAGCCGGCTTCTCGTAGCCGGCCTTGCTGTAGCCGGCTTCTCGTAGTCGGCCCTCCACAGCTTTCTTCGTGAGGGTAAAGGGCGGGCCGCCCCCGAAGCCGGCCAGGAAGATAGTCGGCAAGGGGGGAGGCGGCCCAGGTCTTGAGTCTTCTTGAGAGCCGGACGGGCTCGTAATTTTTTCTGATGGGCCAGGGGAAGCCGGCTAGGCTACCCATGGCTATTTACTCCGACAGTAGTCCCCGAAGCTGGGCGAGCTTCACGGCGGACAGAGGGACGAGAAGCTTGGTCAGCTTCATACCCTGAGGAGCCGACCTTGCCGTCGTAGGCCAACTTCGGAGAACTTTCTTGTTTATTAATATGACCGTGGTTGACCCGCGGGCTGGCCGCGGGCCCCACGATGGGCCACATGGCGGAGAAGTCCTGCTGTCGCACGCGCGCGACGGGACGCCGCCGCGGGCCCGGGCCCGCCACTCCTTGGCCTCGGCCCGGGCGCAGATCTTCTGTGGCCCGAGGGGACTGCTCGCCTCCCCGCGGCCGTTTCTTCGTGTCTTCAAGGCGCGCAATTAACGCGGGGCGTGGGGGAGATGGGCATGATCGATCCCCACGATCCCCCACGCTGCGCCTCCTCGGCTCCGGCACACAAGCCTACAAGTAGGAGGGGGAGGGGGAGAGACAAAGGCTTGCTCGCTCCCCCGCTCCCCGTCCCTCCTTGTTCTTATTTCCTTTCTTCTTCCTCCGCACCCGACGCAGCCTCTCGTCGCAGCCAGCCCACGCTGCCATGTCCATGGCGCTGTCGAGCTCGTGGGACGGGTCCAACGTCCACGAAGACCACATAGAGTTTCTCCGCCAGACCCGGCGCCTGCCCGCCGCCAACCTCGTGCAGGCTCGTCTGGCGCCGGAGGCAGAAATCTCGCCGGCGCCGGAGGAAGGTGAGCGCGTCGTCTTCCGCACGCATTTCTTGCGTGGCTTCGGCTTCCCGGCGAGTGGCTTCATGCGCTCCTTCCTCGACTTCTACCATCTCCAGCCGCATCACCTCACGCCCAACGCGGTGATGCAGCTGTCAGCCTTCGTCTCTCTCTGTGAAGGCTTCTTGGGAGTGCTGCCCACGCTGGAGCTTTGGGCGGAGCTCTTCCAAAACAAGCTCGGCACCGTCTCCGCCGGCGTGCCCGCCCCCCTGCGGGGCCTTCATCGCGATGAAGAGGTCAAGCGATAACAACCCCTTCCCGCACATCCCTTTGATCCAATCGGTCAAACTCTGGCAAAAATCTTATTTCTACGTCAAGAACGTCGCCCCGCAAGGAGACTACGTTAATCTGCCGGCTTACGAAGCCGGCCCGCCGGCTCGGAGGCGGCCGTCTTGGGGCTTCCGGTCCAAGTCCTTATCTCCGGCCGGGAACGCCGCCATCGCCCGGCTTCGGGTAATGATCCAGTCGGAAGGCCTGCGTGGAGCCGACTTGGTGGCCGCCTTCGTCGAGCGCCGGATCCTTCCCCTTCAGAGCCGGCCCCACATGTTATGCCAGATGAGCGGCCGTGTTGACCCTTGCCGGCTGAGCACATGGGAGATGCCCCATGCCGAGGTAGCGCTCATGGTGAACTACATCGCCAACCTCAAGCTCGCCGGCGACTGGCAATACGGCAAGGCGCCGTACTCCCGCGCCCATCATCCGCCCGTGGTAAGTCCTTCTTTCTGTCATCAGCCGGCTTGCGCCGGCCGGGTTCTGACCGGGCGGCTCTTCTCCTTTCTCTCTTTTTTTTATCAGAACCCTCTTCTTCCGCCGCCAGCTGGGGCGGCAGGAGTCGAACGCCAGTATGCCCCGGACCGTATGGTAGACGACATCGATGACCCGGATTTGGCTGCGGTCGCCATGGAGGACGCCGCCACGGAGGACGTCGCCGAGCCCGGAGGCACGGGGCTCTCGGCCAGTTTTGACGACTGGCCGGATGACGCCGATGCCGAAGAAATCCCGCGCCACCAGCCGGCAGCCGATCGTCACAGCGCGGGCTCGTCCGCCGCGCCGGCTGCCGGTGGTGGAAAGTCGAAACGTCGGGCCGTGCTTCCTCTCTTCGGCAGCCGGCCGAAAAAGACGAGGGCCTCCGCCGCGGCAACAAAGCGGGACGAAGTGGCGGCGAAGGCGGCCCGTTTTCGGAAGGCGGTGAAGCAACCTCTAGCGGTTTCCTCGTAAGCCCTTGGGCCGCTTGCGTGCTTGTTTTTTGTTGTCTTCTTTGTTCTAACCCTTCTCCGATTTCTGAGCAGGGCGTCGCTTTCCCTCGAGCGAGGCCCAGGCGGCTCTGTGGTCGGGCCAGGTGCTGGATCTTCAGGGCCCTGCCGCGTGGACCCCCGCGCCGATCTTGCAGAAGCCACGGAGCGGAACGCCCGCGAGGCGCGACAAGAGAGGGAGGCAGCGGAGCGGGAGGCCGCCCGGGTGGCGACGGAGCTGTTTGGGGAACGTTGCAGAGAACAAAAAATTTCCTACGGTTTCACCAAGATCCATCTATGAGTTCATCTAGCAACGAGTATTCAGATTGCATCTACATACCTTTGTAGATCGCGAGCGGAAGCGTTCAAAGAACGGGGTTGATGTTGCCGAACACGACGTGATCCAAATCACCGATGACCAAGCACCGAACGGACGGCACCTCCGCGTTCAACACACGTACGGGACGGGAGACATCTCCTCCTTCTTGATCCAGCAAGGGGGAAGGAGAGGTTGACGAAGATCCAGCAGCACGACGGCATGGTGGTGGATGCAGGGCGTCACAGTAGCAGGGCTTCGCCTGTACTACGAGAGAGAGACGTAACGGGGAGAGAGGGAGGCGCCAGGGGCTGGTGTGTGAAGTCCCTCCTCTCCCCCACTATATATAGGAGGGCCAAGGGGGGGGTGCGCCAGCCTAGGAGATCCAATCTCCTAGGTGCGGCGGCCAAGGGGAGGTTTCCCTCCCCCCCAAGGCACCTAGAGGTGCCTTCCACCATTGGGACTCTTCCCTTATGTGGAACCCTAGGCGCATGGGCTTTTGGGGCTGGTGCCCTTGGCCCATCTAGGCCAAGGCGCACCCCCTACAGCCCATGTGGCCCCCCCCCCCGGGACAGGTGGCCCCACCCGGTGGGCCCCTGGGACCCCTCCGGTGGTCCCGGTACAATACCGATAACCCCAAAACTTGTCCCGATGGCCGAAACAGCACTTCCTATATATAATTCTTTACCTTCGGACCATTCCGGAAATCCTCGTGACATCCGGGATCTCATCCGGGACTCCGAACAACATTTGGGTTACTGCATATACATATCTTCACAACCCTAGCGTCACCGAACCTTAAGTGTGTAGACCCTACGGGTTCGGGAGACAAGCAGACATGACCGAGACGACTCTCCGGTCAATAACCAACAGCAGGATCTGGATACCCATGTTGGCTCCCACATGCTCCACGATGATCTCATCGGATGAACCACGATGTAGAGGATTCAATCAACCCCGTATACAATTCCCTTTGTCTGTCGGTATGTTACTTGCCCGAGATTCGATCGTCGGTATCCCAATACCTCGTTCAATCTCGTTACCGGCAAGTCACATTACTCGTACCGTAATGCATGATCCCATGACCAGACACTTGGTCACTTTGAGCTCAATATGATGATGCATTACCGAGTGGGCCCAGTGATACCTCTCCGTCATACGGAGTGACAAATCCCAGTCTTGATCCGTGTCAACCCAACAGACACTTTCGGAGATACCCGTAGTATACCTTTATAGTCACCCAGTTACGTTGTGACGTTTGGTATACCCAAAGCACTCCTACGGTATCCGGGAGTTACACGATCTCATGGTCTAAGGAAAAGATACTTGACATTGCAAAACTCTAGCAAACGAACTACATGATCTTTATGCTATGTTTAGGATTGGGTCTTGTCCATCACATCATTCTCCTAATGATGTGATCCCGTTATCAATGACATCCAATGTCTATAGTCAGGAAACCATGACTATCTGTTGATAAACGAGCTAGTCAACTAGAGGCTTACTAGGGACATGTTGGTGTCTGTTATTCACACTTGTATTACGATTTCCGGATAACACAATTATAGCATGAATAAAGACAATTATCACGAACAAGGAAATATAATAATAATGCTTTTATTATTGCCTCTAGGGCATATTTCCAACAGTCTCCCACTTGCACTAGAGTCAATAATCTAGTTACATTGTGATGAATCGAACAACCATGGAATTCTGGTGTTGATCATGTTTTGCCCTAGGGAGAGGTTTAGTCAACGGATCTGCTACGTTCAGGTCCGTATGTACTTTACAAATCTCTATGTCTCCATCTTGAACATTTTCACGAATGTAGTTGAAGCAACGCTTGATGTGCCTTGTCTTCTTGTGAAACCTGGGCTCCTTGGCAAGTGCAATAGCTCCAGTGTTGTCATAGAAGAGCTTGATCGGCCCCGACGCATTGGGTATGACTCCGAGGTCGGTGATGAACTCCTTCACCCAAATTGCTTCATGTGCTGCCTCCGAGGCTGCCATGTACTCCGCTTCACATGTAGATCCCGCCACGACGCTCTGCTTGCAACTGCACCAGCTTACTGCCCCACCATTCAAAATATACACGTATCCGGTTTGTGACTTTGAGTCATCCAGATCTGCGTCGAAGCTAGCGTCGACATAACCCTTTGCGACGATCTCTTCATCACCCCCATAGACGAGAAACATTTCCTTAGTCCTTTTCAGGTACTTCAGGATATTCTTGACCGCTGTCCAGTGTTCCTTGCTGGGATTACTTTGGTACCTTCCTACCAAACTTACGGCAAGGTTTACATCAGGTCTGGTACACAGCATGGCATACATAATAGAACCTATGGCTGAGGCATAGGGGAGGACACTCATCCCTTCTATATCTTCTGCCGTGGTCGGACTTTGAGCTGAGCTCAATTTCATACCCTGCAACACAGGCAAGAACCCCTTCTTAGACTGATCCATATTGAACTTTTTCAATATCTTCTCAAGGTATGTGCTTTGTGAAAGACCTATGTGGCGTCTCGATCTATCTCTATAGATCTTGATGCCTAATATATAAGCAGCTTCTCCAAGGTCCTTCATTGAAAAACTCTTATTCAAGTAGGCCTTGATGCTGTCCAAGAGTTCTATATCATTTCCCATCAAAAGTATGTCATCTACATATAATATGAGAAATGCTACAGAGCTCCCACTCACTTTCTTGTAAACACAGGCTTCTCCATAAGTCTGCGTAAACCCAAACGCTTTGATCATCTCATCAAAGCGAATGTTCCAACTCCGAGATGCTTGCACCAGCCCATAAATCGAGCGTTGGAGCTTGCACACCTTGTTAGCATTCTTAGGATCGACAAAACCTTCTGGCTGCATCATATACAATTCTTCCTTAAGGAAACCATTAAGGAATGCCGTTTTGATGTCCATTTGCCATATCTCATAATCGTAGAATGCGGCAATTGCTAACATGATTCGGATGGACTTTAGCTTCGCTACCGGTGAGAAAGTCTCATCGTAGTCAACCCCTTGAACTTGTCGATAACCCTTAGCGACAAGCCGAGCTTTATAGATGGTCACATTACCGTCTGCGTCTGTCTTCTTCTCAAAGATCAATTTATTTTCTATGGCTCGCCGTTCAACGGGCAAGTCAGTCAAAGTCCATACTTCGTTTTCATACATGGATCCTATCTCGGATTTCATGGCTTCTAGCCATTTGTCGGAATCCGGGCCCGCCATCGCTTCTTCATAGTTCGAAGGTTCACCATTGTCTAACAACATGATTTCCAAGACAGGGTTGCCGTACCATTCTGGTGCGGAACGTGTCCTTGTGGACCTTCGAATTTCAGTAGGAGCTTGATCAGAAGTATCTTGATCATTATCATTAACTTCCTCTCTAGTCGGTGCTGGCACCTCAGGAACATTTTCTTGAGTTGCGCCATTTTCCGGTTCAAGAGGTAATACTTCATAAAGTTCTACTTTCCTCCCACTTACTTCTTTCGAGAAAAACTCCTTCTCTAGAAAGGACCCATTCTTGGCAACAAAGATCTTGCCTTCGGATCTGAGGTAGAAGGTATACCCAATAGTTTCTTTTGGGTATCCTATGAAGACGCATTTTTCCGACTTGGGTTCGAGCTTTTCAGGTTGAAGTTTCTTGACATAAGCATCGCATCCCCAAACTTTTAGAAACGACAGCTTAGGTTTCTTTCCAAACCATAATTTATACGGTGTCGTCTCAACGGATTTCGACGGAGCCCTATTTAAAGTGAATGCGGCAGTCTCTAAAGCATAGCCCCAAAAAGATAGCGGTAAATCGGTAAGAGACATCATAGATCGCACCATATCTAATAGAGTGCGATTACGACGTTCGGATACACCGTTACGCTGAGGTGTTCCAGGCGGCGTGAGTTGTGAAACTATTCCACATTTTCTTAAGTGTGTGCCAAATTCGTGACTCAAGTATTCTCCTCCACAATCTGATCGTAGAAACTTGATTGTCCTATCACGTTGATTCTCAACCTCACTCTGAAATTCCTTGAACTTTTCAAAGGTTTCAGACTTGTGTTTCATTAAGTAAACATATCCATACCTACTCAAATCATCAGTGAGGGTGAGAACATAACGATAGCCACCGCGAGCCTCAACACTCATTGGACCGCACACATCAGTATGTATGATTTCCAATAAGTTGGTTGCTCGCTCCATTGTTCCTGAGAACGGAGTCTTGGTCATTTTACCCATAAGGCATGGTTCGCACGTGTCAAATGATTCATAATCAAGAGACTCTAAAAGTCCATCTGCATGGAGCTTCTTCATGCGTTTGACACCTATGTGACCAAGGTGGCAGTGCCACAAGTATGTGGGACTATCATTATCAACCTTGCATCTTTTGGTACTCACATTATGAACATGTGTAGCATTACGTTCGAGATTCATAAAGAATAAACCATTCACCATAGGAGCATGACCATAAAACATATCTCTCATATAAATAGAACAACCATTATTCTTGGATTTAAATGAGTAGCCATCTCGAATTAAACGAGATCCTGATACAATGTTCATGCTCAAAGCTGGTACTAAATAACAATTATTAAGGTTTAAAACTAATCCCGAAGGTAAATGTAGAGGCAGCGTGCCGACGGCGATCACATTGACCTTGGAACCATTCCCGACGCGCATCGTCACCTCGTCCTTTGCCAGTTTCCGCTTATTCCGCAGCCCCTGCTTTGAGTTACAAATGTGAGCAACTGCACCGGTATCAAATACCCAGGAGCTACTACGGACACTAGTAAGGTACACATCAATTACATGTATATCACATATACCTTTTGTTTTGCCGGCCTTCTTGTCTGCTAAGTATTTGGGGCAGTTCCGCTTCCAGTGACCGCTTCCCTTGCAATAAAAGCACCCAGTCTCGGGCTTGGGTCCATTCTTTGGCTTCTTCCCGGCAGCTTGCTTGCCGGGCGCGGCAACTTCCTTGCCGTCCTTCTTGAAGTTCTTTTTACCCTTGCCTTTCTTGAACTTAGTGGTTTTATTGACCATCAACACTTGATGTTCCTTCTTGACTTCTACCTCTGCTGATTTCAGCATTGCAAACAACTCAAGAATGGTCTTTTGCATCCCCTGCATGTTGAAGTTCATCACAAAGCTCTTGTAGCTGGTGGAAGCGACTGGAGGATTCTGTCAATGACCGCATCATCCGGGAGATTAACTCCCAGCTGAGACAAGCGGTTATGTAACCCAGACATAGTGAGTATGTGCTCACTGACAGAACTATTTTCCTCCATCTTACAGCTGAAGAATTTATCGGAGACTTCATATCTCTCGATCCGGGCATGAGCTTGAAAAACCATTTTCAGCTCTTTGAACATCTCATATGCTCCATGTCTCTCAAAACGCTTTTGGAGCCCGGCTCTAAACTGTAAAGCATGCCGCACTGAACGAGGGAGTAGTCGTCAACACGTGTCTGCCAAGCGTTCATAACGTCTTGGTTCTGTGGGACGGGAGCTTCACCTAGCGGTGCTTGTAGGACGTAATCTTTCTTGGCAGCTATGAGGATGATCCTCAGGTTCCGAACCCAGTCCGTATAGTTGCTGCCATCGTCTTTCAGCTTGGTTTTCTCTAGGAATGCGTTGAAGTTGAGGACTACGTGGGCCATTTGATCTACAAGACATATTGTAAAATATTTTTAGACTAAGTTCATGATAATTAAGTTCATCTAATCAAATTATATAATGAACTCCCACTTATATAGACATCCCTCCAGTCATCTAAGTAAAACATGATCCGAGTCAACTAGGCCGTGTCCGATCATCACGTGAGACGGACTAGTCAACGTCGGTGAACATTTTCATGTTGATCGTATCTTCTATACGACTCATGCTCGACCTTTCGGTCTTCTGTGTTCCGAGGCCATGTCTGTACATGCTAGGCTCGTCAAGTCAACCTAAGTGTTTGCATGTGTAAATCTGTCTTACACCCGTTGTATGTGAGCGTCTGAATAAAACTCGCGATCATCACGTGATGTTTTGAAACAGCGAACTGTCGCAACGGTGCACAGTTAGGGGGAACACTTCTTGAAATTAATATGAGGGATCATCTTATTTACTACCGTCGTTCTAAGTAAAAAAGATGCAAAACATGATAAACATCTCATGCAATCAAATAATAAACGTGACATGATATGGCCAATATCACATAGCTCCTTTGATCTCCATCTTGGGGCTCCATGATCATCTTGTCACCGGCTTGACACCATGATCTCCATCATCATGATCTCCATCATCGTGTCTCCATGAAGTTGCTCGCCAACTATTACTTCTACTACTATGGCTAACGCGTTTAGCAATAACGTAAAGTAATTTACATGGCGTTTCTCAATGACACGCAGGTCATACAAAAATAAAGACAACTCCTATGGCTCCTGCCGGTTGTCATACTCATCGACATGCAAGTCGTGATTCCTATTACAATAGCATGAACATCTCATACATCACATATAGATCATTCATCATTCATCACAACTTTGGCCATATCATATCACAAACCAGTTGCTGCAAAAACAAGTTAGACGTCCTCTAATTGTTATTGCAAGTTTTACGTGGCTGAATTAGGGTTCTAGCAAGAACGTTTTCTTACCTACGTGAAAGCCACAACGTGATTTGTCAACTTCTATTTACCCTTCATAAGGACCCTGTTCATCGAATCCGCTCCAACTAAAGTGGGAGAGACAGACACCCGCCAGCCACCTTATGCAACTAGTGCATGTTAGTCGGTGGAACCGGTCTCACGTAAGCGTACGTGTAAGGTTGGTCCGGGCCGCTTCATCCCACAATACCGCTGAAGCAAGAAAAGGCTAGTAACGGCAAGAAAGTTGACAAATCTACGCCCACAACAAATTGTGTTCTACTCGCGCAAGAAGAACTACGCATAGACCTAGCTCATGATGCCACTGTTTGGGGAACGTTGCAGAAAACAAAAAAATTCCTACGGTTTCACCAAGATCCATCTATGAGTTCATCTAGCAATGAGTATTCGGATTGCATCTACATACCTTTGTAGATCGCGAGCGGAAGCGTTCAAAGAACGGGGTTGATGTTGCCGAACACGACGTGATCCAAATCACCGATGACCAAGCGCCGAACGGACGGCACCTCCGCGTTCAACACACGTACGGGGCGGGAGACGTCTCCTCCTTCTTGATCCAGCAAGGGGGAAGGAGAGGTTGATGAAGATCCAGCAGCACGGCGGCGTGGTGGTGGATGCAGGGCGTCACAGTAGCAGGGCTTCGCCTGTACTACGAGAGAGAGAGACGTAACGGGGAGAGAGGGAGGCGCCAGGGGCTGGTGTGTGAAGTCCCTCCTCTCCCCCACTATATATAGGAGGGCCAAGGGGGGGTGGTGCGCCAGCCTAGGAGATCCAATCTCCTAGGTGCGGCGGCCAAGGGGAGGTTTCCCTCCCCCCCAAGGTACCTAGAGGTGCCTTCCACCATTGGGACTCTTCCCTTATGTGGAACCCTAGGCGCATGGGCTTTTGGGGCTGGTGCCCTTGGCCCATCTAGGCCAAGGCGCACCCCCTACAGCCCGTGTGGCCCACCCGGGACAGGTGGCCCCACCCGGTGGGCCCCCGGGACCCCTCCGGTGGTCCCGGTACAATACCGATAACCCCGAAACTTGTCCCGATGGCCGAAACGGCACTTCCTATATATAATTCTTTACCTCCGGACCATTCCGGAACTCCTCGTGACGTCCGGGATCTCATCCGAGACTCCGAACAACATTCGGGTTACTGCATATACATATCTTCACAACCCTAGCGTCACCGAACCTTAAGTGTGTAGACCCTACGGGTTCGGGAGACAAGCAGACATGACCGAGACGACTCTCCGGTCAATAACCAACAGCGGGATCTGGATACCCATGTTGGCTCCCACATGCTCCACGATGATCTCATCGGATGAACCACGATGTCGAGGATTCAATCAACCCCGTATACAATTCCCTTTGTCTGTCGGTATGTTACTTGCCCGAGATTCGATCGTCGGTATCCCAATACCTCGTTCAATCTCGTTACCGGCAAGTCACTTTACTCGTACCATAATGCATGATCCCGTGACCAGACACTTGGTCACTTTGAGCTCAATATGATGATGCATTACCGAGTGGGCCCAGTGATACCTCTCCGTCATACAGAGTGACAAATCCCAGTCTTAATCCGTGTCAACCCAGCAGACACTTTCGGAGATACCCGTAGTATACCTTTATAGTCACCCAGCTACGTTGTGACGTTTGGTATACCCAAAGCACTCCTACGGTATCCGGGAGTTACATGATCTCATGGTCTAAGGAAAAGATACTTGACATTGCAAAACTCTAGCAAATGAACTACATGATCTTTATGCTATGTTTAGGATTGGGTCTTGTCCATCACATCATTCTCCTAATGATGTGATCCCATTATCAATGACATCCAAGGTCTATAGTCAGGAAACCATGACTATCTGTTGATAAACGAGCTAGTCAACTAGAGGCTTACTAGGGACATGTTGGTGTCTGTTATTCACACTTGTATTACGATTTCCGGATAACACAATTATAGCATGAATAAAGACAATTATCACGAACAAGGAAATATAATAATAATGCTTTTATTATTGCCTCTAGGGCATATTTCCAACAGGAGCGAGCGGGCGCGGCAGCCGAGACTCCATCGGAGCGGGCGACCGCGGAGACGGAGGCGGAGGGCACGCATAGCCGGCCTCCGCTGCTCACCATCCCCCTCCACACCTTGGACCCGGACATCACGCTGCCCACGGCGGAGGAGATCACCCCCGATCAGCCGCCGGTGCAGAGGGACGAGCTCTTCGAGGTCCTCGCGGAGAGGACGCCGCCGGCAGCGCCAGCCGGAGAGGGCGAAGGCGGCCAATCGTCGGCGGTGCCGGAGGAGCCGGCCCGGGCCCCACCCGAGGCCGGAGCCGGTCTTGAAATTCAGCTGGCGGCGAGCTAGCGCGCCGGAGGGAGCACGGCCTGAAGGAAATATGCCCTAGAGGCAATAATAAAGTTATTATTTATTTCCTTATATCATGATAAATGTTTATTATTCATGCTAGAATTGTATTAACCGGAAACATAATACATGTGTGAATACATAGACCAACAGAGTGTCACTAGTATGCCTCTACTTGACTAGCTCGTTAATCAAAGATGGTTATGTTTCCTAACCATGAACAAAGAGTTGCTATTTGATTAACGAGGTCACATCATTAGTAGAATGATCTGATTGACATGACCCATTCCATTAGCTTAGCACCCGATCGTTTAGTATGTTGCTATTGCTTTCTTCATGACTTATACATGTTCCTATAACTATGAGATTATGCAACTCCCGTTTACCGGAGGAACACTTTGGGTACTACCAAATGTCACAACGTAACTGGGTGATTATAAAGGAGTACTACAGGTGTCTCCAATGGTAGATGTTGGGTTGGCGTATTTCGAGATTAGGGTTTGTCACTCCGAGTGTCGGAGAGGTATCTCTGGGCCCTCTCGGTAATACACATCACATAAGCCTTGCAAGCATAATAACTAAGATGTTAGTTATGGGATGATGTATTACGGAACGAGTAAAGAGACTTGCCAGTAACGAGATAGAACTAGGTATTGGATACTGACGATCGAATCTCGGGCAAGTAACATACCGATGACAAAGGGAACAACGTATGTTGTTATGCGGTCTGACCGATAAAGATCTTCGTAGAATATGTAGGAGCCAATATGGGCATCCAGGTCCCGCTATTGGTTATTGACCAGAGACGTGTCTCGGTCATGTCTACATTGTTCTCGAACCGTAGGGTCCGCACGCTTAACGTTACGATGACAGTTATTATGAGTTTATGCATTTTTGATGTACCAAAGGTTGTTCGGAGTCCCGGATGAGATCATGGACATGACGAGGAGTCTCGAAATGGTCGAGACGTAAAGATTGATATATTGGAAGCCTATGTTTGGACATCGGAAGTGTTCCGGGTGAAATCGGGATTTTACCGGATTACCGGGAGGGTTACCGGAACCCCCCGAGAACCAAATGGGCCAACATGGGCCTTAGTGGAAAGGTGAGAGGGCAGCCCACATAGGGCTGCGCCTCCCCCCTCTCCCTAGTCCTATTAGGACTAGGAGAGGGGCCGGCCACCTCTCTCTCTCTCCCCTTTGAAGGTTTCCTAGTTGGACTAGGATTGGAGGGGGGAGTCCTACTCCCGGTAGGAGTAGGACTCCTCCTGCGCCTCCCTCCTTTGGCCGGCCAGCTCCCTCCCCTCCAACCTTTATATACGGGGCAGGGGGCACCCCAAGGCACACAAGTTGATCCTTGAGATCGTTCCTTAGCCGTGTGCGGTGCCCCCTGCCACCAAATTCCACCTCGATCATACCGTTGTAGTGCTTAGGCGAAGCCCTGCGTCGGTAGTACATCAAGATCGTCACCACGCCGTCGTGCTGACGGAACTCTTCCTCGACGCTTTGCTGGATCGGAGCCCGAGGATCGTCATCGAGCTGAACATGTGCTAAGAACTCGGAGGTGCCGGAGTAACGGTGCTTGGATCGGTCGGATCGGGAAGAAGACGTACGACTACTTCCTCTACGTTGTGTGATCGCTTCCGCAGTCGGTCTGCGTTGGTACGTAGACAACACTCTCCCCTCTCGTTGCTGTGCATCACCATGATCTTGCGTGTGCGTAGGAAATTTTTTGAAATTACTGCGTTCCCCAACAGTGGTATCAGAGCCTAGGTTTTATGGTTTGATGTTATATGCACGAGTAGAACACAAGTGAGTTGTGGGCGATACAAGTCATACTGCCTACCAGCATGTCATACTTTGGTTCGGCGGTATTGTTGGTTGAGACGATCCGGACCAACCTTACGCGTACTCTTACGCGAGACCGGTTCCCTCGACGTGCTTTGCACATAGATGGCTTGCGGAAGACTGTCTCTCCAACTTTAGTTGAACCAAGTGTGACTACGCCCGGTCCTTGAGAAGGTTAAAACGGAGTCTATTTGACGAACTATCGTTGTGGTTTTGATGCGTAGGTGAGATGAGTTCTTGCTTAAGCCCGTAGCAGCCACGTAAAACTTGCAACAACAAAGTAGAGGACGTCTAACTTGTTTTTGCAGGGTATGTTGTGATGTGATATGGTCCAGGCATGATGCTGATTTTATTGTATGAGATGATCATGTTTTGTAACCGAGTTATTGGCAACTGGCAGGAGCCATATGGTTGTCGCTTTATTGTATGCAATGCAATCGCGATGTAATGCTTTACTTTATTACTAAGTAGTAGTGATAGTCGTGGAAGCATAAGATTGGCGAGACGACAATGTTGCTACGATGGAGATCAAGGTGGTGCGCCAGTGACGATGGTGATCATGACGGTGCTTCGGAGATGGAGATCACAAGCACAAGATGATGATGGCCATATCATATCACTTATATTGATTGCATGTGATGTTTATCCTTTTATGCATCTTATCTTGCTTTGATTGACGGTAGCATTATAAGATGATCTCTCACTAAATTATCAAGAAGTGTTCTCCCTGAGTATGCACCGTTGCCAAAGTTCGTCGTGCCCAGACACCACGTGATGATCGGGTGTGATAAGCTCTACGTCCATCTACAACGGGTGCAAGCCATGTTTGCACACGCAGTATACTCAGGTTATACTTGACGAGCCTAGCATATGCAGATATGGCCTCGGAACACAGAGACCGAAAGGTCGAGCGTGAATCATATAGTAGATATGATCAACATGACGATGTTCACCATTGAAAACTACTCCATCTCACGTGATGGTCGGTTATGGTTTAGTTGATTTGGATCACGTGATCACTTAGAGGATTAGAGGGATGTCTATCTAAGTGGGAGTTCTTAAGTAATATGATTAAATTGAACTTAAATTTATCATGAACTTAGTCCTGGTAGTATTTTGCAAATCATGTTGTAGATCAATAGCTCGCGTTGTTGCTTCCCTGTGTTTATTTTGATATGTTCCTAGAGAAAATTGTGTTGAAAGATGTTAGTAGCAATGATGCGGATTGGATCCGTGATCTGAGGTTTATCCTCATTGCTGCACAGAAGAATTATGTCCTTGATGCACCGCTAGGTGACAGACCTATTGCAGGAGCAGATGCAGACGTTATGAACGTTTGGTTAGCTCAATATGATGACTACTTGATAGTTTAGTGCACCATGCTTAACGGCTTAGAATCGGGACTTCAAAGACGTTTTGAACGTCATGGACCATATGAGATGTTCCAGGAGTTGAAGTTAATATTTCAAGCAAATACCCGAGTTGAGAGACATGAAGTCTCCAGCAAGTTCTATAGCTAAAAGATGGAGGAGAATCGCTCAACTAGTGAGCATGTGCTCAGATTGTCTGGGTACTACAATCGCTTGAATCAAGTGGGAGTTAATCTTCCAGATAAGATAGTGATTGACAGAATTCTCTAGTCATCATCACTAAGTTAGTAGAACTTCGTGATGAACTATAATATGCAAGGGATAACGGAAAGAACTCCCAAGCTCTTCGTGATGCTGAAATCAACGAAGGTAGAAATCAAGAAAAACATCAAGTGTTGATGGTTGACAAGACCACTAGTTTCAAGAAAAGGGCAAAGGGAAGAAGGGGAACTTCAAGAAGAACGGCAAGCAAGTTGCTGCTCAAGTGAAGAAGCCCAAGTCTGATCCTAAGCCTGAGACTAAGTGATTCTACTGCAAAGGGACTGGTCACTGGAAACGAAACTACCCCAAGTGATTGGCGGATAAGAAGGATGGCAAAGTGAACATAAGTATATTTGATATACATGTTATTGATGTGTACTCTACTAGTGTTTATAGCAACCCCTCAGTATTTGATGCTAGTTCAGTTGCTAAGATTAGTAACTCGAAACGGGAGTTGCAGAATAAACAGAGACTAGTTAAGGGTGAAGTGACGATGTGTGTTGGAAGTAGTTCCAAGATTGATATGATCATCATCGCACACTCCCCTATAATTTCGGGATTAGTGTTAAACCTAAATAAGTGTTATTTGGTGTTTGCGTTGAACATGAATATGATTTGATCATGTTTATTGTAATACGGTTATTCATTTAAGTAATAGAATAAATTGTTGTTCTGTTTACATGAATAAAACCTAATATGGTTACACACCCAATGAAAATAGTTCATTGGATCTCGATCTTAATAATACACATATTCATAATATTGAAACCAAAAGATGCAAAGTTAATAATGATAGTGCAACTTATTTGTGGCACTGCTGTTTAGGTCATATCGGTGTAAAGTGCATGAAGAAACTCCATACTGATGGGCTTTTGGAACCACTTGATTATGAATCACTTGGTACTTACGAACCGTGCCTCATAGGCAAGATGACCAAAACACCATTCTCCGGTACTATGGAGAGAGCAACAGATTTATTGGAAATCATACATACCGATGTATGTGGTCCGATGAATATTGAGGCTCGTGGCAGATATCGTTATTTTCTCACCTTCACAGATGATTTAAGCAGATATGGGTATATCTACTTGATGAAACATAAGTCTGAAACATTTGAAAAGTTCAAAGAATTTCAGAGTGAAGTGAAAAACATCGTGACAAGAAAATAAAGTTTCTACGATCTGATCGCGGAGACAAATATTTGAGTTACGAGTTTGGTCTTCAGTTAAAACAATGTGAAATAGTTTCACTACTCACGCCACCTGGAACACCACATCATAATGGTGTGTCCGAACGTCATAACCGTACTTTATTGGATATAGTGCAATCTATGATGTCTCTTACCGATTTACCACTATTGTTTTTGGGTCATGCATTAGAGACAGCTGCATTCATGTTAAAAAAAAGGGGCACCATCTATATCCGTCGAGACGACGCCTTATGAACTATGGTTTGGCGAGAAACCAAAGTTGTCGTTTCTTAAAGTTTGGGGTTGCGATGCTTATATGAAAAAGTTTCATCCTGATAAGCTCAAAACTCAAATCGGAGAAGTGCATCTTCATAGGATATCCAAAGGAAACTGTTGGATACACCTTCTATCACAGATCCGAAGGCAAGACTTTTGTTGCTAAATTCGGAAACTTTCTGGAGAAGGAGTTTCTCTCGAAAGAAGTGAGCGGGAGGAAAGTAGAACTTGACGAGGTAACTGTACCTGCTCCCTTATTGGAAAGTAGTACATCACAGAAAAATGTTTCTGTGACACCTACACCAGTTAGTGAGGAAGCTAATGATGATGATCATGAAACTTCAGAACAAGACACTACTGAACCTCGTAGATCAACCAGAATAAAGATCCGCGCCAGAGTGGTACGGTAATCCTGTTCTGGAAGTCATGCTACTAGATCATGATGATCCTACGAACTATGAAGAAGCGATGGTGAGCCCAGATTCCGCAAAGTGGCTTGAAGCCATGAAATCTGAGATATGATCCATGTATGAGAACAAAGTATGGACTTTGGTTGACTTGCCCGATGATCGGCAAGCCATAGAAAATAAATGGATCTTCAAGAGGAAGACGGACGCTGATAGTAGTGTTACTATCTACAAAGCTAGAATTGTCGCAAAAGGTTTTCGACAAGTTCAAGGTGTTGACTACGATGAGATTTTCTCACTCGTATCTATGCTTAAGTCTGTCCGAATCATGTTAGTAATTGCCGCGTTTTATGAAATCTGGCAAACGGATAAACAAAACTGCATTCCCTAATGGATTTATTAAAGAAGAGTTGTATATGATGCAACCAGAAGGTTTTGTCAATCCAAAAGGTGCTAACAAAATGTGCAAGCACCAGCGATCCATCTGTGGACTGGTGCAAGCATCTCGGAGTTGGAATATACGCTTTGATGAGTTGATCAAAGCATATAGTTTTATACAGACTTGCGGTGAAGCCTATATTTACGAGAAAATGAGTGGGAGCACTACAGCATTTCTGATAAGTATATGTGAATGACATATTGTTGATCGGAAATAATGTAGAATTATTCTGTAAAGCATAAAAGGAGTGTTTGAAAGGAGTTTTTCAAAGAAAGACTTCGGTAAAGCTGCTTACATATTGAGCTTCAAGATCTATAGAGATAGATCAAGACGCTTGATAAGTTTTTCAATAAGTACATACCTTGACAAGATTTTGAAGTAGTTCAAAATGGAACAGTCAAAGAAAAAGTTTCTTGCCTGTGTTACAAGGTGTGAAGTTGAGTAAAGACTCAAAGCCCGACCACGGCAGAAGATAGAAAGAGAATGAAAGTCATTTCCTATGCCTCATTCATAGGTTCTATAAAGTATGCCATGCTGTGTACCGGATCTATTGTATACCCTGCACTGATTTGGCAAGGGGGTACAATAGTGATCTAGGAGTAGATCACTGGACAGCGGTCAGAATTATCCTTAGTGAAATAAGGAAATGTTTCTCGATTATGGACGTGACAAAAAGGTTCGTCGTAAAGGGTTACGTCGATGCAAGTTTTTGACACTGATCCAGATGATTCTAAATCTGGATACATATTGAAAGTGGGAGCAATTAGCTAGAGTAGCTCCGTGTAGAGCATTGTAGACATAGAACTTGCAAAATACTTACGGATCTGAATGTGACAGACCCGTTGACTAAAATTATCTCACAAGCAAAACATGATCACACCTTAGTACTCTTTGGGTGTTAATCACATAGATATGTGAACTAGATTGCTGACTCTAGTAATCCCTTTGAGTGTTGGTCACATGACGATGTGAACTATGGGTGTTAATCACATGGTGATGTGAACCATTGCTGCTAAATCACATGGCGATGTGAACTAGATTATTGACTCTAGTGCAAGTGGGAGACTGAAGGAAATATGCCCTAGAGGCAATAATAAAGTTATTATTTATTTCCTTATATCATGATAAATGTTTATTATTCATGCTAGAATTGTATTAACCGGAAACATAATACATGTGTGAATACATAGACCAACAGAGTGTCACTAGTATGCCTCTACTTGACTAGCTCGTTAATCAAAGATGGTTATGTTTCCTAACCATGAACAAAGAGTTGTTATTTGATTAACGAGGTCACATCATTAGTAGAATGATCTGATTGACATGACCCATTCCATTAGCTTAGCACCCGATCGTTTAGTATGTTGCCATTGCTTTCTTCATGACTTATACATGTTCCTATAACTATGAGATTATGCAACTCCCGTTTACCGGAGGAACACTTTGGGTACTACCAAACGTCACAACGTAACTGGGTGATTATAAAGGAGTACTACAGGTGTCTCCAATGGTAGATGTTGGGTTGGCGTATTTCGAGATTAGGGTTTGTCACTCCGAGTGTCGGAGAGGTATCTCTGGGCCCTCTCGGTAATACACATCACATAAGCCTTGCAAGCATAATAACTAAGATGTTAGTTATGAGATGATGTATTACGGAACGAGTAAAGAGACTTGCCAGTAACGAGATAGAACTAGCTATTGGATACTGACGATCGAATCTCGGGCAAGTAACATACCGATGACAAAGGGAACAACGTATGTTGTTATGCGGTCTGACCGATAAAGATCTTCGTAGAATATGTAGGAGCCAATATGGGCATCCAGGTCCCGCTATTGGTTATTGACCGGAGACGTGTCTCGGTCATGTCTACATTGTTCTCGAACCGTAGGGTCCGCACGCTTAACGTTACGATGATAGTTATTATGAGTTTATGCATTTTGATGTACCGAAGGTTGTTCGGAGTCCCGGATGAGATCACGGACATGACGAGGAGTCTCGAAATGGTCGAGACGTAAAGATTGATATATTGGAAGCCTATGTTTGGACATCGGAAGTGTTCCGGGTGAAATCGGGATTTTACCGGATTACCGGGAGGGTTACCGGAACCCCCCGGGAGCCAAATGGGCCAACATGGGCCTTAGTGGAAAGGTGAGAGGGCAGCCCACATAGGAAGTAGGGTATCTCTCTCCACAAGCTCGAGGCCGACTACTTCGCGGCGACCAAGCCGGCCGCTGAGAGTCGGGTGCGCCACTGGAGGCGGGGTAGGGTATCTCTCTCCACAAGCTCGAGGCGGAGGCGGGGTAGGGTATCTCTCTCCACGAGCTCGAGGCAGAGGCGGGGTGCCCCGCCATTCCATGGCTCGGGGACGGCCGTCCGCATCTCGCTCGATGGAGATTTGGGTCCGGCTTCGGCTGGAAGACGGCTCTTTCTCGCGCCGCGCGCGGGTGTTGCTTGTAGTCGGCGATCGGGAAGTCGCGTCGTGGTCGCGGCGCGGGGGAGGGCACCCCGCGCACGCGTCGGCTTCGTGCCGCCGAGCGGCCACGTCGATTAGTTGCTGTATGCGCCGCGTCATGTGGGAGAGGTCTTCGGCTTCCAAGCCGTCCAGCTCATCTACGGCCGCCTAGGCGGCGCGCAGGTTCTCGAGCGGGGTGGCGTAGACCGGGCGATCGACTCCAAGCGTGTCGGCGATGACGGCGCCGCGTTGCCTGACAGCACCAGCCCGGCTTGGGCTAGCCGGAGCCGGCGTGCCGAAGGCGGCGCGGTCAGCTTCGCGCTAGTAGGCCTCGGTGAGGCGTCTTACAGAGGCCAGCTGCCGGCCCTCCGCGAGGAGGGCAAGGCGGCGCGCCTCCAGTACTTCGTCGTTGGTGTCAGCCGGAAGGGGGCGGACAAGTCGTGGGCCGTCGCGCGTGGGGCGTCGCGGGCGCCCTCGTCAGTCGGGCCGTCGTGGCCGATAACCATCACCTCGGTAGTGTCAGAATCGCGATCGCCGGCCGGAGGGAGTGGGTCGTTGTAGATCGTGATGTTGGTGGGGAAGGTGTCGTAGGATGCCGTGTCGGAGTCGACAGGCATCGGTTCGGTGGAGCCAACCGACTCCAAATCCGCAGCGGGCTCGCTAGAGACGTGGAGCTGGCCGAGGAGGTTGGCGAGGTGGTCGGTGCCCGCATCAGAGGCAAGCTCGTCGGAGATGCGGGCCTTGTCGAAGAGGTCGGCGAGGCTGCTCGCCGCGCAGATGTTGGTGACACCATGCAGCGCGTCGCGGCAAGCGCCATCAGGCGAGCCGGGCTGGCTACGCTCGCGGGGGAGGAAAAGGGTTCCCGTCCAGAACAGGTCTCCGGACGACGGTGCACCTGGCCCCATGGTGGGCGCCAAATGTCGGGTGGTAGGTGCGACATATGCCAACGGGTGGCTTATCATTGTGGGAGCCAATAAAACATCGCCGGTGCCTGGAAACGGGATAAGGCGAAGACATGCACGCCGGCGGATCTTACCCAGCTTTAGGGCTCTCCGGGGAGATAACACCCCTACTGCTGCTCTCCAGGGTCTCCGCATGGTTACTAAATGAACAAGTAGCTACACAATGCTCCTTGAGCTGTTTTGGGTGGAAGGAGGAAGAAGGGCTCAGCTAGCTTGCTTCCTCTCCTTGTATGGTGTCTAGGTCTGACTTGAGAGTCCAACCCTTTGCATGGGTGCACCGGGGGGTTTATATAGGCCTACCCCCAGGGGGTACAATGGTAATCCGGCTAGGCACGGGGCCCAGCTGTCTGCAACTGTGCTCGCCGGCTTCTGCGCCGGCTACTGGGGCCCGCCGACTGGTGGGCCCCGCCGGCTGCCGGCTCCTTGGTCGACAGGCAGGCCCCACAGGCCAGGGCCTGGTCGGTGGCTGGTTACTGTTTCTCTGTGCGGTTGACACAGGCTTGGTCGGGGTAAGCGTGGCTAAAGTACCGCCGCCCTGGCGGGCGATTACTGTAGCCCCACCGTATCTTGCCTCCTTAATGGGCGTCTCCTCCGAGGAAGGTGGCAGGCCGGCTATGGGAAGCCAGCCCTCTATCTTGCCGGCTTGAGAGGAGGTGCGGCCGCCTTCGGTATCTCTCTGCCCGAAGGGGCCCACCGCCTCGGGGGCCATGCCGTCGGCCCGTCATGGACGGCGTCGAAGCCGCCGTGGCAACAGTGCCGCGTCGGACGAGTCGTGGCCACCCGTACGGCGCACTGTACCAGGCGTGCTCCAGGTTTTGGGGGTGGCAGGCTCCACTATAGCCACGCCCCGCTTCATCATCGCAGGGTGGACGCGTACATTGCGGGTACGGCTTTGACTGCTTTATGGGAGCCGGCTTCTCGTAGCCGGCCTTGCTGTAGCCGGCTTCTCGTAGTCGGCCCTCCACAGCTTTCTTCGTGAGGGTAAAGGGCGGGCCGCCCCCGAAGCCGGCCAGGAAGATAGTCGGCAAGGGGGAGGCGGCCCAGGTCTTGAGTCTTCTTGAGAGCCGGACGGGCTCGTAATTTTTTGTGATGGGCCAGGGGAAGCCGGCTAGGCTACCCATGGCTATTTACTCCGACACACAAATACATGAATAAAGCCTTACATCATACAAATACACTCAAGGTCCGACTATGGAACCAAAATAAAAGAAGAACCCCAAATGCGACAAAGGTCCCCGATCGACCCCAACTGGGCTCCACTACTGATCAACTAGAACGAACCAACACAACGGACAAAGTCTTCATCGAGCTCCTCCTGAGCTTGGTTGCGTCCTCTGCAAGGTATCATCGGCACCTGCAAGCTGGTTTTGGAAGTATCTGTGAGCCACGGGGACTCAGCAATCTCGCACCCTCGCGATCAAGACTATTTAAGCTTATGGGTAAGGTAAAGGTATGAGGTGGAGCTGCAGCAAGCGACTAGCATATATGGTGGCTAACATACGCAAATGAGAGCGAGAAGAGAAGGCAAAGCACGGTCGATAAAAGTATGATCAAGAAGTGATCCTATAGCAACCTACGTCAAGCATAACTCCAACAACCGTGTTCACTTCCCGGACTCCGCCGGAAAGAGACCATCACGGTTACACACGCTGTTGTTTCATTTTAATTAAGGTCAAGTTCAGGTTTTCTACAACCGGACGTTAACAAATTCCCATCTGCCCATAACCACGGGCACGGCTTTCGAAAGTTCAAATCCCTGCAGGGGTGTCCCAACTTAGCCCATCACAAGCTCTCACGGTCAACGAAGGAATAGACCTCCACCCGAGACATTCCGATCAGGCTCGGTACCTCGGTACAACAAGACATTTCGACAGGGTAAAACTAAACCAGCAACACCACCCAGATGTGCCGACAAATCCCGATAGGAGCTGCACATATCTCGTTCTCAGGGCACACCGGATGAGCAAGACGTCGGGTAAGCCAGCCCAGAGTTGCCCCTGGTAGCCTCGGACATCGCTCAGTTGGACCAACACTTAGAGAAGCAATGGCCCGGGGGGGTTAAAATAAGATGACCCTTGGGCGCGCGACCCCCAAGGGAAAAGAAAAGGCTAGGTGGCAAATGGTAAAACCAATGTTGGGCATTGCTGGAAAAGCTTTACTTAAGGCAAACTACCAAGGGGTTCCCATTATAGCCCAACCGCGTGAGGAACGCAAAATCCGGGAACATAACACCGATATGACGGAAACTAGGGCGGCAAGAGTGGAACAAAACACCAGGCATAAGGCCGAGCCTTCCACCCTTTACCAAGTATATAGATGCACTAATTAAATAAGATATATAGTGATATCCCAACAAGTAAGCAAATGTTCCAACAAGGATCGGCCTCCAATCTTCACCTGCAACTAGCAACGCTATAGGAGGGGCTAAGCAAAGCGGTAACATAGCCAATCAACGGTTTGCTAGGACATGGTGGGTTAGAGGTTTGACATGGCAATTGGGAGGCTGACAAGCAAGTGGTAGGCATCGTAGCATTGGCATAGAAAAAGAGCGAGCAAATCTAGCATAGCAAAGATAGTAGTGATTTCGAGGGTATGATCATCTTGCCTGAAATCCCGCAGGGAAGAAGAACGAGTCCATGAAGAAGACAAATGAACGAAGTCGAACGAATCCTCACAACACGACGTTACCGGAACCAACCCGAAGAAGCAACACCGGAAAGAAGCAAACAATCATAGTAAACAACCACCACATAATCATAGCATGATGCTCAATCAAGTATGATGCATGTCCGGTTTAAAAAGGCATGGCATGGCAAAATGCACAAACAATCCTACAAATTAAGTGGAGCTCAATAAGCAACGGGTTGCATATTGACGAAACACCACATCAAGTTATTTAGTTCTCTCTCGTTTATGTACCCAACAAGATTAAATGTTGATTAACATGGCAAGAGGTGAAGCACAACAAAACTACCTATCTAGGCAAGTTTAAATGAGGCCGGAAGCAACGAACAACAATTCCGGTAAATCCCCATGTGCATAATTTAAGGTTTGGTACTGTTCTGCCATAAACCATATTTTAGAGTTGTTAAACATGCAAGATGATGCCACCATGTTAAACTAGGCAATTTTCTAACCCATTTACATATAAAGATTATTTAAATCGGAGCTACGGTTATTTAGTTATGAATTAAATCATATTAGCATGGCATAGGAGCAAATTAATGCAAACACCATTTTAAATATTTCAAACATAGGTGAAAGTTGGATATTATTAATCTACACAAAATTCTGAGCAAGTTTCATATATAAATCATTTTAATCCGATGCACGAATTGTGAGTTATTATATGCATGAACATGAGGGACTATTCTGCAAAACTGGCAATCTCTGGATAATTGGACAAATTCACAGAACAAGGAAAAACCATGAATCGGGCCGAATCTGAGGCAAGCCCAACAGCAGGAAAAAAAGAGGCGGGGCGCTGGGGCGGCTCACCCAGTGGGCTCGGCCCGGTCGGAGGAGATAGGGCAGGCCGGATGCGGTCCAGCTGGAGCCTGGCGCGGCCAGGCTGGGGAAGCTGGAGAGATGGGCCAGGGGAGCTGGACAAAGGCGGGGGCGGTGCGCTGGGTCAGACTCGGGGCCCTAGAAGAAGTCAACGGGGGCGCGCTCGTCTCCTCCCAGGCGCCCGATCGGATCGGGGAGGCAGGGCGGCGGAGTGCCCATGCCGATGACGGCCGGCGGCGAACTTGGAGAGAAGCGGCGGCAGGCGAGATCCGATCAGCCGGCGCCGGATCCGGGCGGCTGCAGGGCGGAGGTCTCCGGCAGGCGGGCGGCGAACTTGGAGACGAGGGAGGACGCGCGGCAGTGTAGAGGGGAGGACGATGGCGGCGAACTGCGAGGGTCACCGGCGAGGGTTGCCGGCGTCAGGGAGGCGCGGCGGCCGGTGATGGGGCGCTACGGTGGCGCAGCTCCTGAGGCGGCGGGGACGAAGGAGAGGCGCGGCGGTTGACTCGGTCGGGCTCGCGCGGGCCAGATCTGGGCTCCGCGGGCCGGCGGCGAAGTGGGGCGGCGCGCAGGCTGAGGTGGCGGCGTCTGATTGGCCTGGAGCGGCGGCGGGGATGACGTGGCATGCTCTGATTGGGCGAAGTGAGGTGGCTGGGCGGTGAGCGGACATGTCCGGCCCGGCGCGGACGCATCCGGATGCGCGGTGGAGGAAGAAGACTAGGGTTTCATCCGAAATTTCGGGGAGGGGTGCTCTTTTATAGGTAGAGGGAGCTAGGAGAGTCCAAATGAGGTGCGGTTTTCGGCCACGCGATCGTGATCGAACGAATGAGATGATGGAACAGAGTTAGGTGGGTTTTGGGCCAACATGGAGGGGTGTTGGGCTGCAACACACACGAGGCCTTTTCGGTCCCTCGGTTAACCCTTGGAGTATCAAACGAAGTCCAAATGGTACGAAACTTGACAGGCGGTCTACCAGTAGTAAACCAAGGCCGCCTGGCAAGACTCGGTCCAATCCGGAAATGTTTAATCCCCACACAAGAAAGAAAGGTAGAAATGACCACCTGAGGAGAACGAAGCGCCGGAATGCAAAACGGACAATGGGGAAAATGCTCGGATGCATGAGACGAACACGTATGCAAATGAAATGTGCATGATGACATGATATGCAATGCATGACACGCAAGTAATGACAATGCAACAACAACGAATAACTGAATGACACCTGGCACATCGGTCTCGGGGCGTTACAGCAATGCTGTGTACCAGACCTAATGTGTGTGTCGGTGTCAAAACCGGCGGATCTCGGGTAGGGGGTCCTGAACTGTGCGTCTAAGGCGGATGGTAACGGGAGGCAGGGGACACGATGTTTTACCCAGGTTCGGGCCCTCTTGATGGAGGTAAAACCCTACGTCTTCTTGATTTATTCTTGATGATATGAGTATGACAAGAGTTGATCTACCACGAGATCGGAGAGGCTAAACCCTAGAAGCTAGCCTATGGTCTAATTGTATGTTGTCCTATGGACTAAAACCCTTCGGTTTATATAGACACCGGAGGGGCTAGGGTTAGACAAGGTCGGTTACAAAGGAGGAGATATCCATATCCGTATTGCCTAGCTTGCCTTCCACGCCAAGGAGAGTCCCATCCGGACATGAGACGAAGTCTTCAATCTTGTATCTTCATAGTCCAATAGTCCGGCCAAAGGATATAGTCCGGCTGTCCAGAGACCCCCTAATCCAGGACTCCCTCAGTAGCCCCTGAACCAGGCTTCAATGACGATGAGTCTGGCACGCAGTGTTGTCTTCGGCATTGCAAGGAGGGTTCCTCCTCCGAACACATCACAAAAGAGTTTAAATACCAGGATAGTGTTCGGCCCTGCAAAATAAATTCCACATACCACCGTAGAGAGAATAATATTTCCACAAATCTTAATCTGCTGACACGCTTTGGCAACATGACGTTATGTCATGGCCCGGTGATTATTCGAATCGTTTCCTTTAACTAACTCCGCACATAACGCGAGGCAGTTTCCTGACATGTCTTGTCAAAGCAGAGATTGTGTTCCCCTTATTACGGGATTTTCATCAATATGGGCGTGGGTAACCCAACCGTGCCATCGATTACGGCGAGTTTTACTAGGCTAGTGGGGCACATAGTTTTGGCCGCCCTTATAAAGGGATAAGGTTTAACCTTTCTCTACCCACGCCTTCTTCCTCCTTGCCCATCCATTCTTGCGCACTCGAGCCCCAACGCCCAAGTCCACATCTTTCTCCTCAACCTCCTCCAAACATGTCCGGAGCGGGAGGCAAGTGCATGGCTTCCTCCGTTATGGAGGAACCCATCAAAAAGCTGCGCGGAGCCGGATACTTAGCCACGAATATCGCACATCGGCTGCCCGTTGCGGGGCAGATCGTCCCTACCCAGAGCCCCATGAGAGGGTAGTTTTCCTCCACCACTTCCTCTGCGGACTGGGGTTTCCCCTTCATCCATTCGTCCACGGTCTCATGGTCTACTACGGGCTGGACTTCCATGATCTGGCCCCGAACTTCATCCTCAACATTTCAGCGTTCATTGTCGTCTGTGAGGCTTTCCTCCGCATCCGCCCCCACTTCGGCCTATGGCTAAAGACCTTCAATATCAAGCCAAAGGTGGTGGGCGGCCAACAAGCAGAATGCAGCGGAGCCATGGTGGGCAAGATGCCCAACGTTACATGGCTTGAGGGCTCCTTCGTGGAGACCATAAAGGGGTGGCAATCGGCCTGGTTCTACATCACCGAGCCGCGCGACACCAAATGGGCGGCGGCCCCCGAGTTTCGATCCGGATTCCCTACATGGCTCACTTCCTGGAAAGAGAAGGGCTTGTCGTGGGGTTCGTCGATGGAGCTGGATGGACTCCAGAAATGTATCCGGAGTATGGCAAGCAAGAAGCTCAAGCTTGTCAACATAGTCCAGGTCATGCTCATCCGCTGGATCCTCCCATGTCAACAACGGGATTTTAACTTGTGGGAGTTCGACCCGGCCCAGCACCAGACTCTGAGCGAGCTCTTCGATACGACGCGCAAGGACGTCTGGAGGGTGCTGTTCAAGGGCGCCGAGGTCCCTTCCTCTCTCGCCAAGGACCGCGGGCTAAGCGCAAAGCGCCTAGCGCGTTCGGTGAGTTCCATACATCCAGTAGGATATTTATTTCCCCTAGCTTAATCATGTGCGGGGTCTGAGCTCCATACCTTTGACAGGACTGGGTGGAGACATCGGGGCAGATTAACTGTCCGGCCCCTCTGCCCGAAGACACTGCGGACGCCCTCCTGACGGAGATGCTGACTCTGGCTCCTTACAAGGTGCCGGAGAACACCAAGAAGGCCAAGGGAACCCGAAAGAGTTCCCAGCGCCAGGTGATATCGGACTCATCGTCCGAGGACTCCTCGGCGCACTCCTCCCACGAAGACGAGGAGGACGATGAAGACGCTCCCCCTCCAGTCGGGGGAGACAAGAAAAGGAAGGTCGCCCCAACTAGGGGGCGAAGGGTCCAAGAAGGGAAGGACTCTCCTTCCGGACAGTTCCATCACCGCCGCCGAAGGCGAAGACGAGTGGCTGCCCAGGGCCAAGCCCTTGGCGAAGTCGTAAGTATTCGGATACCAGAGTAGCTCATGGCATTCCTTTGTCGCCCTGCTTCTCCTAACGCCGAATCGTGATTATGCAGACTGCCCCGAGCCCATATCGACGTATCCTCGTCGGACGGCTCCCTGGACTTGTCGGATAGGGATAGCGATCCACTTCCGACCGCCACCTCCCCTTACCCTATGGACAACGCCGAGGTGTTGTCTCAAGAGGCACCGGGTCGAGGGGAGACAGTCCCGGAGGCGCCTCAAGGCGACCTTCCGGACTCCGGGAGCAGAGGAACAAGGCCCCCGAGGGCTCCGAGTTCGGCCCTCAGCCGAACACCGCGCCGGAACCTCCAGTGGTTCCGGACTCGGGCAGGCGGCCTCCTTCCAAGAGGGGCAAGAAGCCTATGCCGGTGACCTCTGTCCATCCAGAGGCACCGGACAATCTGCTGGGAGCGCTTCACAGCGCTTCCATCGACGAGGAGCACCGCACTATTATGAGTGCGGTGGTCCAGAAGCTTCAGTCCGCCAAGAGCGGACTGACTAAAGCCTGTGCCAGCCTTCTAACAGGCTTTGAGGTAAGTGTTTGAAATATGGGGAAAAATATTACCGCATAGATAGTAGCCCCTGATGCTCTGTTCGGTGTTCACAAAGAAAAGCCAAACAGAGGATCAAACAATATCGCAGGAGTCTAGTGTAAGTATGTCAATATGCGTATGCAGGCTTCGCTGCTGGCATCTGCCGCACTGACTGCGGAGGTTGCCGCACTGAAGCAGGACCTTAAAGGGTCCAAGGACGAGCTCGGCCTTGCCAAGAGGCAGCTCGAGGGGAACAAAGGTAAGTAGTACCTAGTCTATGGATATGTATAAAAAGAATGCGATTGCAAAATGACAGGATCATCGTAAATTTGCCAAGGGCCACGACCGAGGTGGCGACCCTGAAGCAAGCGCTATCCGAGGCCGAAAACAAAGCGGCCAAGGAGCGCACCAAGCGGGAAAGGCATGAGGCACGGGTGGGCGAGGTGCAGCAAGAGCTCCACGCTCTCGTGACAAAGCACGAGGCGTTGGAGCTTGACTTGAAGACGCGAAAGTCCGAGCTTGCCACGGTCCTCGAGAGCGCAAAGAATGCCAAGGCCGAAGCCCAAAAGGCCCTCCAGGAGATTGATGCGATGAAGAAGATAGCAGCGGGTAAGGCATTCTATATGCAAAGCAAGCATGTGAAAGTAAATTACTTGTTACTTACCCAAATCCGGAGCTCTCCAGGAGCATTCGCAGATTTGCCCCGCAGCATGTTGGATGCCACAACGTTTTACCAGGCCTAGGAGGGAAGCTCAACGGAGAAGTTGTTCTGCGCCCAATATAATGGGACCGAACACCCGGTGCCTATGAGCGACAAGCTAAAGCAGCTGGTCGAGCTACACAAGGCCGTCGAACAGGCCATGAAGGGCTTTATAGTCCGGCTGTGGCCTGGCAACGCCCTTCTGAACAGCTACTTCGGCCTGGTGAGGCGGCTTGTGGATGCCTGCCCACGGCTGGAAGTCGTCAAGCGGTCCGCCTGCATCGAAGGTGCACGCCGGGCTTTCGCCCGTGTGAAGGTGCAATGGGCCAAGCTAGATGCCGTGAAGCTGATCAAGGAAGGGCCGCCGGAGGGCAAGGAGCATCGCCACCCCGAGATGTACTATGAGGGTGTCCTGAAGGGTGCCCGTCTCGTAGCGGACGAGTGTACCAAAGATACAATATTTGAGTCAACCCGCTCGTGTAATCCTGTATTCATGAAAACTTGTTCATATGCGCTATGCAACGCTTGTTTAAATTTAAAATATTACCTTCTGTTTGGCTGTTTATCAAATCTGAGAGATGGCTAGTCGTCGGCTTCTGCCCCCATGCCACGAGTGCTGGGGTGTTCGGGATAAACCTGAACACTCTTGTTCCCATTTTTGGGTCCTTCGAGGGAGGTGCTCAGCACAACGACAAGGCAATTGGACTATAATGCGTTATCACTCTCACTTAGCCATAGAATTCTATAATTTTAAATTTCGGCGAAGCCCCTAGTATTTGGAAGGCCGAATCTGGGGCGCGATACACGCCTTAAGCCGGACAGGGCCGACTCCTCGCTCTAAGCGGCATAAGTCTTTAAGGACTCGAAAACCTCTCGAATAGCGACCAGTCTCTCGCCTTATCATGACAGTCAGTTTTAGCTTTGTCTACTGAGGTGCTTAGCCCAGCAGAACCGGGGCACAATCGCAGTAGTTCTCCCAGTGCTACATTAGCCGATATAGCGGAATGTAAGGTACCAAAACATGGGAGCTGGGCAAACCCAACTATTGACCCAAGACATGATTCGAAGCTGATGCATATAATGCTATAAGTTCGGGGTGACGCACTATCGAAAGTGTTCGGACTTCTCATGCCGTATTGTGGGGTATGATTAAGCCCCTAGCGTATTGGTCATACCAGAGTGTACAGGTGCTGGATGTCACGAATGAACATATATATATAAAGAAGAATGCGATAAAAGCCTTAATGCAATGCATTGTTTATTAAAAAACGTGCGTTAGAGCAGAATGATACAGGTAGTGCGATAAGCAAAAAGTAGGACTATGTCCCCTCCAAGGGCAAGCTGAGGAATAATATTAAAGCAAGTATTTCACTTGTTATCGTAATCCACCTGGGAGTTCCGTGGTGTGATGTAGCTTTTTGCCTCCTTGGTTGCTGCATCATGTGGTCGGCAATCATGCTGTCGGACAGGGTTTCCAGAGATTAATGTCCTGAAAGAGAGAAAAATAACAAAGCGGGAAGCCCCTAGTGCGGTTTAAGCTGCGTCTTGGGACGTGTCGTAGTCATTCCCCCCTCCCCGCCTGTGCCCATGGTATTTTTAATGCGTAATTATGTATGCGTGACACGAATTTCGCCATTTGGCTTGGGCCGGGGTGGGGGCCGCATTGCTATGCGAGCTCGGAATTTGCCAGGCGGTCCTGTTGCTGATTACTCCGCGCGCTTGAAGGTGTTTGGGTCCTTAAATGCCGAACAAGTGGATTGCCTTAAGAGGCTGCTTTGCGCTTCAGCTGCGAGGGCCCTAGTGTGCTCCTCCGTTCGCAGAGAGCGCTCTGTGTTTCCGTTAACTGTAATGACCCCCTGACGTCCTGGCATCTTGAACTTGAGGTATGCATAATGCAGTACCGCATTGAATCTCGCAAATGTGGTTTGCCCGAGCAGTGCATGATAACCACTGCGGAACGGGACTATATCAAAGATTAACTCTTCACTTCGGAAGTTATCCGGGGATCCAAAGACCACTTCCAGTGTGACTGAGCCTATGCAATGGGCCTCTACACCTGGTATGACGCCTTTAAAGGTCATTTTTGTGGGTTTGATCCTTGAGGAGTCTATACCCATTTTGCGCACTATGTCCAGGTAAAGCAGGTTCAGGCTGCTGCCGCCATCCATAACGACTCGAGTGAGGTGAAATCCATCAATGATTGGGTCTAGGACCAGTGCGGCGAATCCGCCATGACGGATACTAGTGGGGTGGTCCCTCCGATCGAAGGTGATTGGACAGGAGGACCATGGGTTGAACTTTGGGGCGACTGGCTCCAACGCATATACGTCCCTGAACGCACGCTTCCGCTCCCTCTTGGGGATGTGGGTTGCGTATATCATGTTCACCGTCCGCACTTGTGGGGGGAACCTCTTCTGTCCTTCGGTGTTTGGCTGCCAGGGCTCTTCCTCGTCATCGCTATGTGGCCCCTTATCTTTGTTTTCGGCATTTAACTTGTCGGCCTTCTTGAATACCCAACAATCCCTATTGGTGTGGTTGGCTGGCTTGTCGGGGGTGCCGTGTATTTGACACGAGCGATCGAGTATGCGGTTCAAACTGGACGGGCCTGGAGTGCTTCTTTTAAATGGCTTTTTCCGCTGACCGGGTTTAGAGCCTTTGAATCTGGCATTGATTGCCGTATCCTCAGTATTGTCGCTGTTAATGCGGCGCTTATGTTTGTTGCGACTTGACCTGCCATTGCCGTCCTTGGTATCCGAAGTACCACGGTTCTTTGATATGTTATTACTGCGACCCAGCCAACTGTCTTCTCCCGCACAAAAGCGGGTCATGAATGTCGTGAGGGTTGCCATAGATTTCGGCTTTTCCTGACCAAGGTGCCGGGCTAGCCACTCATCGTGGATGTTGTGTTTAAAAGCTGCTAGGGCCTCTGCATCCGGACAGTCGACGATTTGATTTTTCTTTGTTAGGAACCGTGTCCAGAATTGCCTGGCCGATTCCTCTGGCTGCTGAATTATATGGCTTAGTGAAGGAAATATGCCCTAGAGGCAATAATAAAGTTATTATTTATTTCCTTATATCATGATAAATGTTTATTATTCATGCTAGAATTGTATTAACCGGAAACATAATACATGTGTGAATACATAGACCAACAGAGTGTCACTAGTATGCCTCTACTTGACTAGCTCGTTAATCAAAGATGTTTATGTTTCCTAACCATGAACAAAGAGTTGTTATTTGATTAACGAGGTCACATCATTAGTTGAATGATCTGACTGACATGACCCATTCCATTAGCTTAGCACCCGATCGTTTAGTATGTTGCTATTGCTTTCTTCATGACTTATACATGTTCCTATGGCTATGAGATCATGCAACTCCCATTTGCCGGAGGAACACTTTGTGTGCTACCAAACGTCACAACGTAACTGGGTGATTATAAAGGAGCTCTACAGGTGTCTCCAATGGTAGATGTTGGGTTGGCGTATTTCGAGAATAGGATTTGTCACTCCGATTGTCGGAGAGGTATCTCTGGGCCCTCTCGGTAATACACATCACTTAAGCCTTGCAAGCAATCCAACCAATGAGTTAGTTGCGGGATGATGTATTACGGAATGAGTAAAGAGACTTGCCAGTAATGAGATTGAACTAGGTATTGGATACCGACGATCAAATCTCGGGCAAGTAACATACCGATGACAAAGGGAACAACGTATGTTGTTATGCGGTCTGATCGATAAAGATCTTCATAGAATATGTAGGAGCCAATATGGGCATCCAGGTCCCGCTATTGGTTATTGACCGGAGACGTGTCTCAGTCATGTCTACATTGTTCTCGAACCGTAGGGTCCGCACGCTTAACGTTACGATGACAGTTATTATGAGTTTATGCATTTTTGATGTACTGAAGGTAGTTCGGAGTCCCGGATGTGATCACGGACATGACGAGGAGTCTCGAAATGGTCGAGACATAAATATTGATATATTGGAAGCCTATATTTGGATATCGGAAGTGTTCCGGGTAAAATCGGGATTTTACCGGATTACCGGGAGGTTACCGGAACCCCCCGGGAGCCATATGGGCCTTATTGGGCTTTATTGGGCTTTAGTGGAAAGGTGAAGGCGCCTCCCCCCACCCCTAGTCCTATTAGGACTAGGAGAGGTGGCCGGCCACCTCTCTCTCTCTCTTTCCCCCTTGGGAATCCTACTTGGAATAGGATTGGGGGGAGTCCTACTCCCGGTAGGAGTACGACTCCTCCTGCACCCTCCTCTTGGCCGGCCAGCCCCTCCCCCTTGGATCCTTTATATACGGGGGCAGGGGGCACCTCTAGACACACAAGTTGATCATTGAGATCGTTCCTTAGCCGTGTGCGGTGCCCCCTGCCACCATATTCCACCTCGATAATACCATAGTAGTGCTTAGGCGAAGCACTGCATCGGTAGTACATCAAGATCGTCACCACGCCGTCGTGCTGACGGAACTCCTCCCCGAAGCTTTGCTGGATCGGAGCCCGAGGATCGTCATCGAGATGTACGTGTGCTAAGAACTCGGAAGTGTCGGAGTAACGGTGCTTGGATCGGTCGGATCGGGAAGAAGACGTACGACTACTTCCTCTACGTTGTGTCAACGCTTCCGTTGCGATCTACAAGGGTACGTAGATCAGACTCTTCCCCTCGTTGCTATGCATCACCACGATCTTGCGTGTGCGTAGGAAATTTTTTGAAATTACTACGTTCTCCAACAGTGGCATCCGAGCCTAGGTTTTATGGTTTGATGTTATTTGCACGAATAGAACACAAGTTAGTTGTGGGCGATACAAGTCATACTGCCTACCAGCATGTCATACTTTGGTTCGGCGGTATTGTTGGACGAGACGACCCGGACCAACCTTACGCGTACGCTTACGCAAGACCGGTTCCCCCGACGTGCTTTGCACACAGGTGGCTTGCGGGCGACTGTCTCTCCAACTTTAGTTGAACCGAGTGTGGCTACGCCCGGTCCTTGCGAAGGTTAAAACGGAGTCTATTTGACAAACTATCGTTGTGGTTTTGATGCATAGGTGAGATTGGTTCTTGCTTAAGCCCGTAGGAGCCACGTAAAACATGCAACAACAAAGTAGAGGACGTCTAACTTGTTTTTGCAGGGCATGTTGTGATGTGATATGGTCAAGAAATGATTTTATTGTATGAGATGATCATGTTTTGTAACCGAGTTATTGGCAACTGGCAGGAGCCATATGGTTGTCTCTTTATTGTATGCAATGCAATCGCGATGTAATGCTTTACTTTATCACTAAGCGGTAGCGATAGTCGTGGAAGCATAAGATTGGCGAGACGACAACGATGCTACGATGGAGATCAAGGTGTCGCGCCGGTGACGATGGTGATCATGACGGTGCTTCGGAGATGGAGATCACAAGCACAAGATGATGATGGCCATATCATATCACTTATATTGATTGCATGTGATGTTTATCTTTTTATGCATCTTATCTTGCTTTGATTGACGGTAGCATTATAAGATGATATCTCACTAAATTATCAAGAAGTGTTCTCCCTGAGTATGCACCGTTGCCAAAGTTCGTCGTGCCCAGACACCACGTGATGATCGGGTGTGATAAGCTCTACGTCCATCTACAATGGGTGCAAGCCAGTTTTGCACACGCAGAATACTCAGGTTAAAACTTGACGAGCCTAGCATATGCAGATATGGCCTCGGAACACGGAGACCGAAAGGTCGAGCGTGAATCATATAGTAGATATGATCAACATAACGATGTGTTCACCATTGAAAACTACTCCATCTCACGTGATGATTGGTTATGGTTTAGTTGATTTGGATCACGTGATCACTTAGAGGATTAGAGGGATGTCTATCTAAGTGGGAGTTCTTAAGTAATTTGATTAATTGAACTTAAACTTATCATGAACTTAGTACCTGATAGTATCTTGCTTGTTTATGTTGATTGTAGATAGATCGCTCGTGCTATTGTTCCGTTGAATTTTAATGCGTTCCTTGAGAAAGCAAAGTTGAAAGATGATGGTAGCAATTACACGGACTGGGTCCGTAACTTGAGGATTATCCTCATTGCTGCTCAGAAGAATTACGTGTTGGAAGCACCGCTGGGTGCCAGGCCTGCTGCTGGAGCAACACCAGATGTTATGAACGTCTGGCAGAGCAAAGCTGATGACTACTCGATAGTTCAGTGTGCCATGCTTTACGGCTTAGAATCGGGACTTCAACGACGTTTTGAACGTCATGGAGCATATGAGATGTTCCAGGAGTTGAAGTTAATATTTCAAGCAAATGCCCGAATTGAGAGATATGAAGTCTCCAATAAGTTCTATAGCTGCAAGATGGAGGAGAACAGTTCTGTCAGTGAGCATATACTCAAAATGTCTGGTATAATAATCACTTGATTCAGATGGGAGTTAATCTTCCAGATGATTGCGTCATTGACAGAATTCTCCAATCACTGCCACCAAGCTACAAGAGCTTCGTGATGAACTATAATATGCAAGGGATGAACAAGACTATTCCTGAGCTCTTCGCAATGCTGAAAGCTGCGGAGGTAGAAATCAAGAAGGAGCATCAAGTGTTGATGGTTAACAAGACCACTAGTTTCAAGAAAAAGGACAAAGGGAAGAAGAAGGGGAACTTCAAGAAGAACGGCAGGCAAGTTGCTGCTCAGGAGAAGAAACCCAAGTCTGGACCTAAGCCTGAAACTGAGTGCTTCTACTGCAAGCAGACTGGTCACTGGAAGCGGAACTGCCCCAAGTATTTGGCGGATAAGAAGGATGTCAATGTGAACAAAGGTATATGTGATATACATGTTATTGATGTGTACCTTACTAGACCTCGCAGTAGCACCTGGGTATTTGATACTGGTTCTGTTGCTAATATTTGCAACTCGAAACAGGGACTACGGATTAAGCGAACACTGGCAAAGGACAAGGTGACGATGCGCGTGGGAAACGGTTCCAAAGTCGTTGTGATCGCGGTCGGCACGCTACCTCTACATCTACCTTCGGGATTAATATTAGACCTAAATAATTGTTATTTGGTGCCAGCGTTAAGCATGAACATTATATCTAGATCTTGTTTGATGCGAGACGGTTATTCATTTAAATCAGAGAATAATGGTTGTTCTATTTATATGAGTAATATCTTTTATGGTCATGCACCTTTGAAGAGTGGTCTATTTTTGATGAATCTCGATAGTAGTAATACACATATTCATAATGTTGAAGCCAAAAGATGCAGAGTTGATAATGATAGTGCAACTTATTTGTGGCACTGCCGTTTAGGTCATATCGGTATAAAGCGCATGAAGAAACTCCATACTGATGGGCTTTTGGAACCACTTGATTATGAATCACTTGGTACTTGTGAACCATGCCTCATGGGCAAGATGACTAAAACACCGTTCTCCGGTACTATGGAGAGAGCAACAGATTTGTTGGAAATCATACATACCGATGTATATGGTCCGATGAATATTGAGGCTCGTGGCGGATATCGTTATTTTCTCACTTTCACAGATGATTTAAGCAGATATGGGTATATCTACTTAATGAAACATAAGTCTGAAACATTTGAAATGTTCAAAGAATTTCAGAGTGAAGTTGAAAATCATCGTAACAAGAAAATAAAGTTTCTACGATCTGATCGTGGAGGAGAATATTTGAGTTACGAGTTTGGTGTACATTTGAAAAATTGTGGAATAGTTTCGCAACTCACGCCACCCGGAACACCACAGCGTAATGGTGTGTCCGAACGTCGTAATCATACTTTACTAGATATGGTGCGATCTATGATGTCTCTTACTGATTTACCGCTATCGTTTTGGGGTTATGCTTTAGAGACGGCCGCATTCACGTTAAATAGGGCACCATCAAAATCCGTTGAGACGACGCCTTATGAACTATGGTTTGGCAAGAAACCAAAGTTGTCGTTTCTTAAAGTTTGGGGCTGCGATGCTTATGTGAAAAAGCTTCAACCTGATAAGCTCGAACCCAAATCGGAAAAATGTGTCTTCATAGGATACCCAAAGGAGACTGTTGGGTACACCTTCTATCACAGATCCGAAGGCAAGACATTCGTTGCTAAGAATGGATCATTTCTAGAGAAGGAGTTTCTCTCGAAAGAAGTGAGTGGGAGGAAAGTAGAACTTGACGAGGTAACTGTACCTGCTCCCTTATTGGAAAGTAGTACATCACAGAAAATTGTTTCTGCGACACCTATACCAATTAGTGAGGAAGCTAATGATGATGATCATGAAACTTCAGGACAAGATACTACTGAACCTCGTAGATCAACCAGAGTGAGATCCACACCAGAGTGGTACGGTAATCCAGTTCTGGAAGTCATGCTACTAGATCATGATGAACCTATGAACTATGAAGAAGCGATGGTGAGCCCAGATTCCGCAAAGTGGCTTGAAGCCATGAAATCTGAGATGGGATCCATGTATGAGAACAAAGTATAGACTTTGGTTGACTTGCCTGATGATCGGCAAGCAATTGAGAATAAATGGATCTTCAAGAAAAAGACTGATGCTGATGGTAATATTACTGTCTATAAAGCTCGACTTGTCGCAAAAGGTTTTCGACAAGTTCAAGGGGTTGACTATGATGAGACCTTCTCACCCGTAGCGATGCTTAAGTCTGTCAGAATCATGTTAGCAATTGCCGCATTTTATGATTATGAAATTTGGCAAATGGATGTCAAAACTGCATTCCTGAATGGATTTCTGGAAGAAGAGTTGTATATGATGCAACCGGAAGGTTTTGTCGATCCAAAGGGAGCTAACAAAGTGTGCAAGCTCCAGCGATCCATTTATGGACTGGTGCAAGCCTCTCGGAGTTGGAATAAACGCCTTGATAGTGTGATCAAAGCATTTGGTTTTATACAGACTTTTGGAGAAGCCTGTATTTACAAGAAAGTGAGTGGGAGCTCTGTAGCATTTCTGATATTATATGTGGATGACATATTGCTGATTGGAAATGATATAGAATTTCTGGATAGCATAAAGGGATACTTGAATAAAAGTTTTTCGATGAAAGACCTCGGGGAAGCTGCTTACATATTAGGCATGAAGATCTATAGAGATAGATCAAGACGCTTAATTGGACTTTCACAAAGCACATACCTTGACAAGATTTTGAAGAAGTTCAAAATGGATCAAGCAAAGAAAGGGTTCTTGCCTGTGTTACAAGGTGTAAAGTTGAGTCAGACTCAATGCCCGACCACTGCAGAAGATAGAGAGAAAATGAAAGATGTTCCCTATGCTTCAGCCATAGGCTCTATCATGTATGCAATGCTGTGTACCAGACCTGATGTGTGCCTTGCTATAAGTTTAGCAGGGAGGTACCAAAGTAATCCAGGAGTGGATCACTGGACAGCGGTCAAGAACATCCTGAAATACCTGAAAAGGACTAAGGATATGTTTCTCGTGTATGGAGGTGACAAAGAGCTCACTGTAAGAGGTTACGTTGATGCAAGCTTTGACACTGATCCGGACGATTCTAAATCGCAAACCGGATACATGTTTACTTTAAACGGTGGAGCTGTCAGTTGGTGCAGTTCTAAACAAAGCGTCGTAGCGGGATCTACATGTGAAGCGGAGTAAATAGCTGCTTCGGAAGCAGCGAACGAAGGAGTCTGGATGAAGGAGTTCATATCCGATCTAGGTGTCATACCTAGTGCATCGGGTCCAATGAAAATCTTTTGTGACAATACTGGTGCAATTGCTTTGGCAAAGGAATCCAGATTTCACAAGAGGACCAAACACATCAAGAGACGCTTCAATTCCATCCGGGATCTAGTCCTTATATCATGATAAATGTTTATTATTCATGCTAGAATTGTATTAACCAGAAACATAATACATGTGTGAATACATAGACAAACAGTATGTCACTAGTATGCCTCTACTTGACTAGCTCCTTGATCAGAGATGGTTAAGTTTCCTAACCATACACAAAGAGTTGTCATTTGATTAATGAGATCACATCATTAGGAGAATGATGTGATTAACTTGACCCATTCCGTTAGCTTAGCACACGATCGTTTAGTATTCTGCTATTACTTTCTTCATGACTTATACATGTTCCTATGACTATGAGATTATGCAACTCCCGTTTACCAGAGGAACACTTTGTGTGCTACCAAATGTCACAACGTAACTAGGTCATTATAAATGTGCTCTACAGGTGTCTCCGAAGGTACTTGTTGGGTTGGCGTATTTCGAGATTAGGATTTGTCACTCTGATTGTCAGAGAGGTATCTCAGGGCCCTCTCGGTAATGCACATCACTTAAGCCTTGCAAGAATTGCAACTAAAGAGTTAGTTGCGGGATGATGTATTACGGAACGAGTAAAGAGACTTGCCGGCAACGAGATTGAACTAGGTGTTGAGATACCGACGATCGAATCTCGGGCAAGTAACATATCGATGACAAAGGAAACAACGTATGTTGTTATGCAGTTTGACCGATAAAGATCTTTGTAGAATATGTGGGAGCCAATATGAACATCCAGGTTCTGCTATTGGTTATTGACCGGAGACGTGTCTCGGTCATGTCTACATAGTTCTCGAACCCATAGGGTACGCACGCTTAATGTTTCGATGCCAATTATATTATGAGTTTATATGTTTTGATGTATGAAAGGTTGTTCGGAGTCCCGGATGTGATCACGGACATGACTAGGAGTCTTGAAATGCTCGATACATGAAGATTGATATATTGGAAGCCTATGTTTGGATATCGGAAGTGTTCCGGGTGAAATCGGGATTTTACCGGAGTACCGGAACCCCCCGGGAGGTTAATGGGCCTTAATGGGTCTTTACGGAGAAGAGGAGAGGTGGCCAGGGCTGGGCCGCGCGCCCGTCCCCTCCTAGTATAAATAGGACAAGGAGAGGGGGGCGGCGCCTGTTGGGGAACGCAGTAATTTCGAAAAATTTCCTACGCACACGCAAGATCATGGTGATGCACAGCAACGAGAGGGGACATTGTTGTCTACGTACCAACGCAGACCGACTGCGGAAGCGATCACACAACGTAGAGGAAGTAGTCGTACGTCTTCTTCCCGATCCGACCGATCCAAGCACCGTTACTCCGGCACCTCCGAGTTCTTAGCACACGTTCAGCTCGATGACGTTCCTCGGGCTCCGATCCAGCAAAGCATCGAGGAAGAGTTCCGTCAGCACGACGGCGTGATGACGATCTTGATGTACTACCGACGCAGGGCTTCGCCTAAGCACTACAACGGTATGATCGAGGTGGAATTTGGTGGCAGGGGGCACCGCACACGGCTAAGGAACGATCTCAAGGATCAAGTTGTGTGTCTATGGGGTGCCCCCTGCCCCCGTATATAAAGTCCAGGGGCAAGGGGTTCGGCCGGCTAGGAGGGAGGCGCAGGGAGGAGTCCCACTCCTACCAGGAGTAGGACTCCTTCCCCCAAATCCTATTCCTAGTAGGACTCTTCGGGAGAAAGAGAAGAGAGGGGGGCCGGCCCCTTCTCCTAGTCCTAATAGGACTAGGGAAGGGGGGTTCGGCCGGCTAGCCTGTGGGCTGCCCCTTCTCTCTTTTCCACTAAGGCCCAATAGGCCCATTTGCCTCCCGGGGGGTTCCGGTAACCCTCCCGGTAATCCGGTAAAATCCCGATTTCACCCGGAACACTTCCGGTGCCCAAACATAGGCTTCCAATATATCAATCTTTATGTCTCGACCATTTCGAGACTCCTCGTCATGTCCGTGATCTCATCCGGGACTCCGAACAACCTTCGGTACATCAAAATGCATAAACTCATAATAACTGTCATCGTAACGTTAAGCGTGCGGACCCTACGGTTCGAGAACAATGTAGACATGACCGAGACACGTCTCCGGTCAATAACCAATAGCGGGACCTGGATGCCCATATTGGCTCCTACATATTCTACGAAGATCTTTATCGGTCAGACCGCATAACAACATACGTTGTTCCCTTTGTCATCGGTATGTTACTTGCCCGAGATTCGATCATCGGTATCCAATACCTAGTTCAATCTCGTTACTGGCAAGTCTCTTTACTCGTTCCGTAATACATCATCTCACAACTAACTTATTAGTTGCAGTGCTTGCAAGGCTTATGTGATGTGCATTACCGAGAGGGCCCAGAGATACCTCTCCGACAATCGGAGTGACAAACCCTAATCTCGAAATACGCCAACCCAACATCTACCATTGGAGACACCTGTAGTACTCCTTTATAATCACCCAGTTACGTTGTGACGTTTGGTAGTACCCAAAGTGTTCCTCCGGCAAACGGGAGTTGCATAATCTCATAGTTACAGGAACATGTATAAGTCATGAAGAAAGCAATAGCAACATACTAAACGATCGGGTGCTAAGCTAATGGAATGGGTCATGTCAATCAGATCATTCTACTAATGATGTGACCTCGTTAATCAAATAACAACTCATTGTTCATGGTTAGGAAACATAACCATCTTTGATTAACGAGCTAGTTAAGTAGAGGCATACTAGTGACTCTCTGTTTGTCTATGTATTCACACATGTATTATGTTTCCGGTTAATACAATTCTAGCATGAATAATAAACATTTATCATGATGTAAGGAAATAAATAATAACTTTATTATTGCCTCTAGGGCATATTTCCTTCAGTCTCCCACTTGCACTAGAGTCAATAATCTAGATTACACTGTAATGATTCTAACACCCATGGAGCCTTGGTGTTGATCATGTTTTGCTCGTGGAAGAGGCTTAGTCAACGGGTCTGCAACATTCAGATCCGTATGTATCTTGCAAATCTCTATGTCTCCCACCTGGACTAAATCCCGGATGGAGTTGAAGCGTCTCTTGATGTGTTTGGTTCTTTTGTGAAATCTGGATTCCTTTGCCAAGGCAATTGCACCAGTATTGTCACAGAAGATTTTCATTGGACCCGATGCACTAGGTATGACACCTAGATCGGATATGAACTCCTTCATCCAGACTCCTTCGTTTGCTGCTTCCGAAGCAGCAATGTACTCCGCTTCACATGTAGATCCCGCTACGACGCTTTGTTTAGAACTGCACCAACTGACAGCTCCACCGTTTAAAGTAAACACGTATCCGGTTTGCGATTTAGAATCGTCTGGATCGGTGTCAAAGCTTGCATCAACGTAACCTCTTACGGTGAGCTCTTTGTCACCTCCATATACGAGAAACATATCCTTAGTCCTTTTCAGGTATTTCAGGATGTTCTTGACCGCTGTCCAGTGATCCATTCCAGGATTACTTTGGTACCTCCCTGCTAAACTTATAGCAAGGCACACATCAGGTCTGGTACACAGCATTGCATACATGATAGAGCCTATGGCTGAAGCATAGGGAACATCTTTCATTTTCTCTCTATCTTCTGCAGTGGTCGGGCATTGAGTCTTACTCAACTTCACACCTTGTAGCACAGGCAAGAACCCTTTCTTTGCTTGATCCATCTTGAACTTCTTCAAAATTTTGTCAAGGTATGTGCTCTGTGAAAGTCCAATTAAGCGTCTTGATCTATCTCTATAGATCTTTATGCCTAATATGTAAGCAGCTTCCCCGAGGTCTTTCATCGAAAAACTTTTATTCAAGTATCCCTTTATGCTATCCAGAAATTCTATATCATTTCCAATTAGCAATATGTCATCCACATATAATATCAGAAATGCTACAGAGCTCCCACTCACTTTCTTGTAAATACAGGCTTCTCCAAAAGTCTGTATAAAGCCAAATGCTTTGATCACACTATCAAAGCGTTTATTCCAACTCCGAGATGCTTGCACCAGTCCATAAATGGATCGCTGGAGTTTGCATACTTTGTTAGCTCCTTTTGGATCGAAAAAACCTTATAGTTGTACCATATACAACTCTTCTTCCAGAAATCCATTCAGGAATGCAGTTTTGACATCCATTTGCCATATTTCATAATCACAAAATGCGGCAATTGCTAACATAATTCTGACGGACTTAAGCATCGCTACGGGTGAGAAGGTCTCATCGTAGTCAACCCCTTGAACTTGTCGAAAACCTTTTGCGACAAGTCGAGCTTTATAGACAGTAACATTACCGTCAGCGTCAGTCTTTTTCTTGAAGATCCATTTATTCTCAATTGCTTGCCGATCATCGGGCAAGTCAACCAAAGTCCATACTTTGTTCTCATACATGGATCCCATCTCAGATTTCATGGCCTCAAGCCACTTTGCGGAATCTAGGCTCACCATCGCTTTTTCATAGTTCGTAGGTTCATCATGATCTAGCATCATGACTTCCAGAACTGGATTACCGTACCACTCTGGTGCGGATCTCATTCTGGTTGATCTACGTGGTTCAGTAGTATCTTGTTCTGAAGCTTCATGATCATCATCATTAGCTTCCTCACTGATTGGTATAGGTGTCGCAGAAACAGTTTTCTGTGATGTACTACTTTCCAATAAGGGAGCAGGTACAGTTACCTCGTCAAGTTCTACTTTCCTCCCACTCACTTCTTTCGAGAGAAACTCCTTCTCTAGAAATGATCCATTCTTAGCAACGAAAGTCTTGCCTTCGGATCTGTGATAGAAGGTATACCCAACAGTTTCCTTTGGGTATCCTATGAAGACACATTTCTCCGCTTTGGGTTCGAGCTTATCAGGTTGAAGCTTTTTCACATAAGCATCGCAGCCCAAACTTTAAGAAACGACAACTTCGGTTTCTTGCCAAACCATAGTTCATAAGGCGTCGTCTCAACGGATTTTGATGGTGCCCTATTTAACGTGAATGCGGACGTCTCTAAAGCATAACCCCAAAACGATAGCGGTAAATCAGTAAGAGACATCATGGATCGCACCATATCTAGTAAAGTGCGATTACGACGTTCGGACACACCATTACGCTGTGGTGTTCCGGGTGGCGTGAGTTGTGAAACTATTCCACAATTTTTCAAATGTACACCAAACTCGTAACTCAAATAGTCTCCTCCACGATCAGATCGTAGAAATTTTATTTTCTTGTTACGATGATTTTCAACTTCACTCTGAAATTCCTTGAACTTTTCAAATGTTTCAGACTTATGTTTCATTAAGTAGATATACCCATATCTGCTTAAATCATCTGTGAAGGTGAGAAAATAACGATATCCGCCGCGAGCCTCAATATTCATCGGACCACATACATCGGTATGTATGATTTCCAACAAATCTGTTGCTCTCTCCATAGTACCGGAGAACGGTGTTTTAGTCATCTTGCCTATGAGGCACGGTTCGCAAGTACCAAGTGATTCATAATCAAGTGATTCCAAAAGCCCATCAGTATGGAGTTTCTTCATGCGCTTTACATCGATATGACCTAAACGGCAGTGCCACAAATAAGTTGCACTATCATTATTAACTTTGCATCTTTTGGCTTCTACATTATGAATATGTGTGTTACTATCTTCGAGATTCAACAAGAATAGACCACTCTTCAAAGGTGCATGACCATAAAAGATATTATTCATATAAATAGAACAACCATTATTCTCTGATTTAAATGAATAACCGTTTCGCATTAAACAAGATCCAGATATAATGTTCATGCTCAACGCTGGCACCAAATAACAATTATTTAGGTCTAATATTAATCCCGAAGGTAGATGTAGAGGTAGCGTGCCGACCACGATCACATCGACTTTGGAACCGTTTCCCACGCGCATCGTCACCTCGTCCTTTGCTAGTGTCCGCTTATTCCGTAGTCCCTGTTTCGAGTTGCAAATATTAGCAACAGAACCAGTATCAAATACCCAGGTGCTACTGCGAGCTCTAGTAAGGTACACATCAATAACATGTATATCACATATACCTTTGCTCACTTTGCCATCCTTCTTATCCGCCAAATACTTGGGGCAGTTCCGCTTCCAGTGACCAGTCTGCTTGCAGTAGAAGCACTCAGTTTCAGGCTTAGGTCCAGACTTGGGTTTCTTCTCCTGAGCAGCAACTTGCTTGCTGTTCTTCTTGAAGTTTCCCTTCTTCTTCCCTTTGCCCTTTTTCTCGAAACTAGTGGTTTTGTTAACCATCAACACTTGATGCTCCTTCTTGATTTCTACCTCCGCAGCTTTCAGCATTGCGAAGAGCTCGGGAATAGTCTTGTTCATCCCTTGCATATTATAGTTCATCACGAAGCTCTTGTAGCTTGGTGGCAGTAATTGGAGAATTCTGTCAATGACGCAGTCATCTGGAAGATTAACTCCCATCTGAATCAAGTGATTATTATATCCAGACATCTTGAGTATATGCTCACTGACAGAACTGTTCTCCTCCATCTTACAGCTATAGAACTTATTGGAGACTTCATATCTCTCAATTCGGGCATTTGCTTGAAATATTAACTTCAACTCCTGGAACATCTCATATGCTCCATGACGTTCAAAACGTCGTTGAAGTCCCGATTCTAAGCCGTAAAGCATGGCACACTGAACTATCGAGTAGTCATCAGCTTTGCTCTGCCAGACGTTCATAACATCTGGCGTTGCTCCAGCAGTAGGCGTGTCACCCAGCGGTGCTTCCAGGACGTAATTCTTCTGTGCAGCAATGAGGATAATCCTCAGGTTACGGACCCAGTCCATGTAATTGCTACCATCATCTTTCAACTTTGCTTTCTCAAGGAACACATTAAAATTCAACGGAACAATAGCACGAGCCATCTATCTACAAGCAACATAAACAAGCAAGATACTATCAGGTACTAAGTTCATGATAAGTTTAAGTTTAGTTAATCAAATTACTTGGGAACTCCCACTTAGATAGACATCCCTCTAATCCTCTAAGTGATCACGTGATCCAAATCAACTAAACCATAACCGATCATCACGTGAGATGGAGTAGTTTTCAATGGTGAACATCGTTATGTTGATCATATCTACTATATGATTCACGCTCGACCTTTCGGTCTCTGTGTTCCGAGGCCATATCTGCATATGCTAGGCTCGTCAAGTATAACCTGAGTATTCTGCGTGTGCAAAACTGGCTTGCACCCGTTGTAGATGGACGTAGAGCTTATCACACCCGATCATCACGTGGTGTCTGGGCACGACGAACTTTGGCAACGGTGCATACTCAGGGAGAACACTTCTTGATAATTTAGTGAGAGATCATCTTATAATGCTACCGTCAATCAAAGCAAGATAAGATGCATAAAAGGATAAACATCACATGCAATTAATATAAGTGATATGATATGGCCATCATCATCTTGTGCTTGTGATCTCCATCTCCGAAGCACCGTCATGATCACCATCGTCACCGGCGCGACACCTTGATCTCCATCGTAGCATCGTTGTCGTCTCGCCAATCTTATGCTTCCACGACTATTACTACCGTTTAGTAATCTAGTAAAGCATTACATCGCGATTGCATTGCATACAATAAAGCGACAACCATATGGCTCCTGCCAGTTGCCGATAACTTAGTTACAAAACATGATCATCTCATACAATAAAATCAGCATCATGCCTTGACCATATCACATCACAACATACCCTGCAAAAACAAGTTAGACGTCCTCTACTTTGTTGTTGCAAGTTTTACGTGGCTGCTACGGGCTTAAGTAAGAACTCATCTCACCTACGCATCAAAACCACAACGATAGTTCGTCAAATAGACTCCGTTTTAACCTTCTCAAGGACCGGGCGTAGTCACACTTGGTTCAACTAAAGTTGGAGAGACAGTCTTCCGCAAGCCATCTATGTGCAAAGCACGTCGAGGGAACCGGTCTCACGTAAGAGTACGCGTAAGGTTGGTCCGGATCGTCTCAACCAACAATACCGCCGAACCAAAGTATGACATGCTGGTAGGCAGTATGACTTGTATCGCCCACAACTCACTTGTGTTCTACTCGTGCATATAATATCAAACCATAAAACCTAGGCTCGGATGCCACTGTTGGGGAACGCAGTAATTTCGAAAATTTTCCTACGCACACGCAAGATCATGGTGATGCACAGCAACGAGAGGGGAGAGTGTTGTCTACGTACCAACGCAGACCGACTGCGGAAGCGATCACACAACGTAGAGGAAGTAGTCGTACGTCTTCTTCCCGATCCGACCGATCCAAGCACCGTTACTCCGGCACCTCCGAGTTCTTAGCACACGTTCAGCTCGATGACGTTCCTCGGGCTCCGATCCAGCAAAGCGTCGAGGAAGAGTTCCGTCAGCACGACGGCGTGATGACGATCTTGATGTACTACCGACGCAGGGCTTCGCCTAAGCACTACAACGGTACGATCGAGGTGGAATTTGGTGGCAGGGGGCACCGCACACGGCTAAGGAACGATCTCAAGGATCAAGTTGTGTGTCTATGGGGTGCCCCCTGCCCCCGTATATAAAGGCCAGGGGCAAGGGGTTCGGCCGGCTAGGAGGGAGGCGCAGGGAGGAGTCCCACTCCTACCGGGAGTAGGACTCCTTCCCCCAAATCCTATTCCTAATAGGACTCTTCGAGAGAAAGAGAAGAGAGGGGGGCCGGCCCCTTCTCCTAGTCCTAATAGGACTAGGGAAGGGGGGTTCGGCCGGCTAGCCTGTGGGCTGCCCCTTCTCTCTTTTCCACTAAGGCCCAATAGGCCCATTTGCCTCCCGGGGGGTTCCGGTAACCCTCCCGGTAATCCGGTAAAATCCCGATTTCACCCGGAACACTTCCGGTGCCCAAACATAGGCTTCCAATATATCAATCTTTATGTCTCGACCATTTCGAGACTCCTCGTCATGTCCGTGATCTCATCCGGGACTCCGAACAACCTTCGGTACATCAAAATGCATAAACTCATAATAACTGTCATCGTAACGTTAAGCGTGCGGACCCTACGGTTCGAGAACAATGTAGACATGACCGAGACACGTCTCCGGTCAATAACCAATAGCGGGACCTGGATGCCCATATTGGCTCCTACATATTCTACGAAGATCTTTATCGGTCAGACCGCATAACAACATACGTTGTTCCCTTTGTCATCGGTATGTTACTTGCCCGAGATTCGATCGTCGGTATCCAATACCTAGTTCAATCTCGTTACTGGCAAGTCTCTTTACTCGTTCCGTAATACATCATCTCACAACTAACTTATTAGTTGCAGTGCTTGCAAGGCTTATGTGATGTGCATTACCGAGAGGGCCCAGAGATACCTCTCCGACAATCGGAGTGACAAACCCTAATCTCGAAATACGCCAACCCAACATCTACCATTGGAGACACCTGTAGTACTCCTTTATAATCACCCAGTTACGTTGTGACGTTTGGTAGTACCCAAAGTGTTCCTCCGGCAAACGGGAGTTGCATAATCTCATAGTTACAGGAACATGTATAAGTCATGAAGAAAGCAATAGCAACATACTAAACGATCGGGTGCTAAGCTAATGGAATGGGTCATGTCAATCAGATCATTCTACTAATGATGTGACCTCGTTAATCAAATAACAACTCCTTGTTCATGGTTAGGAAACATAACCATCTTTGATTAACGAGCTAGTCAAGTAGAGGCATACTAGTGACTCTCTGTTTGTCTATGTATTCACACATGTATTATGTTTCCGGTTAATACAATTCTAGCATGAATAATAAACATTTATCATGATGTAAGGAAATAAATAATAACTTTATTATTGCCTCTAGGGCATATTTCCTTCAGCGCCCCCTTCCTTCCTCTTTCCCCCTCCCAAGTCCTAATCCAACTAGGAAAGGGTGGGAGTCCTACTCCCGGTAGGAGTAGGACTCCTCTTGGCGTGCCCTCTCTCCTGCCCCCCCCCCTTGCTCCTTTATATACAGGGGTAGGGGGCACCCTAGAGACACAACAATTGATCGTTTGATCTTTTAGCCGTGTGCGGTGCCCCCCTCCACCATAGTCCACCTCGATAATACTGTAGGGGCGCTTAGGCGAAGCCCTGTGTTGGTAGAACATCATCATCGTCATCACGCCATCGTGCTGACGAAACTCTCCCTCAACACTCGGCTGGATCGGAGTTCGAGGGACGTCATCGGGCTGAATGTGTGCTGAACTCAGAGGTGCCGTACATTCGGTACTTGATCGGTCGGATCATGCAGACATACGACTACATCAACCGCGTTGTGCTAACGCTTCCGCTTTTGGTCTACGAGGGTACGTGGACAACACTCTCCCCTCTCGTTGCTATGCATCACCATGATCTTGCGTGTGCGTAGGACATTATTTTTGCAATTACTATGTTCCCCAACAAGTTTGATTTGGGACAAAAGTAGAATTGCAATTATTTTGGGAAGGCAAAGTATCATATTCTCCCAATTGCTATTTATTTTCTACGGTTACAGATGCAAAAAAAATCAGTTAACCATTTGCATCTATGAGTTTAGCTATATAATATACTTCAAGAATTGGGCGCGCTATGCTGCGCGGTTGGTGTTGTTGGGATCTCATAAAAAAGGTTTAGCGTGACTGTGAGGGGAGATGATGAAGTGTGTTTCCTTTTTTATAATGCGGTATTTTGATGGTTCTTTCTGGGGTATAATAATATGTTATTTGCAAACTAACCCGCACATATGTAGGTAAGTTTCTTGCAGCCGTGACCACATGTATTGTATTGGTGTTACAGTGTCGCATGTTTGCAGTTATGTTTTGTCAGGTGGTGAGAGGTTGCGAGACTCGTGTATTTTTATAAGCTGGTTGTTGCAGGGATTTGAGAAATCATTGACCAGTCAAAATCATGAATGAAATTCAAAATTAAACAACTCACTTGAATGCGAGAGTTACATGAGATTGACAAACTCAAAAATTATAAACTCAATCCAAAATCATATTGGTTCTATAGTACTACATGTTGGTGTTCTTTTTGTCAGGTTATGAGAGCATGCGCGAGACTGATATATGTTATAAGTTGGCTGCTGCCGATTGATTTGAGAAATCATTGACCAGTCAAAATCGTGAACAAAATTTAAAATTGAACACCTCACTTGAATGAGAGAGTTCCTTGAAAAATTGTTGACCAAGCCAAAATTAAGAGTCCAATCCAAAACCAATGTCCTTAGTTGAGAGATGCCTTCTCTCCCTATGGAGCTTAGTGATATAGTAGATATTTTTTTATTAATACTAATTGTTTACTCATTATTATAATTGCAAAAGTTATAGTAATTTGGGGAGTTTCACTTAGGTTGGAGGATTAATACTTGGAGACATGTGGATGCGCAATGCTAGACCTACAGGAGATTAGTTACATGTTTAACAGACAGATCAACATGGGGGGTTATGATTGGACATAGGGAGATAGAGGGGCCCACCCTGGTGAAATTAGGGGGGCGGGGCTTATTAATTAGTTGGAAGATTACGTAAAACTTGTGTAAACCATTCGTATGTGTAGGATTATCGCACGTGGATTCCTTGGGAATGTGGGCTCAAAATTATGTGGCAAAGCACTTCAGGACTCGCCTAAAGTAGGGTTTTGGCCATTTGGTCCATAATCCGCTCAGAGTGAATGAAGATCTTATTCTACACACATTCTGTCCTCATGATGTGGACGCGTCTTCCTATAATTTATAGTGAAGATTTTGTGGTTTTGTACGGTGAAAAGTCTAGCTTTGTTTTTTGCTCAGAGTGCATACTTCATGGCTATGCATGTAGCGGGTTATGGAGTGACCATCTATTGGGTCACTCAACATATGGTTGTAGGAAAATTTGGACATCTTGCTATCATACATTCCACACAAAAAAGATGTTTTTTCTACTAGTCCAACAAAGCATGGTATCAGCATCCCACGTCCACCTCATAGGGTTACCGCTCACATTTGTGCCACTCCCCGCGGGGCGACTCGAGCGAACCCTAGCTGCTGCCCCCACTCCTCCCCTTCAATCACCCGTCGCCGTCGGAGGAGGCTAGCAGGCAAAAGCCCTGTGAGGGAGTCCTGGATTAGGGGGTCTTCGGACAGCCGGACTATATCCTTTGGCCGGACTGTTGGACTATGAAGATACGAGATTGAAGACTTCGTCCCGTGTTCGGATGGGACTCTACTTGGCGTGGAAGGCAAGCTAGGCAATACGGATATGTATATCTCCTCCTTTGTAACCGACCTTGTGTAACCCTAGCCCCCTCCGGTGTCTATATAAACCGGAGGGTTTTAGTCCATAGGACAACATACAATCATAGCATAGGCTAGATTCTAGGGTTTAGCCTCTTTGATCTCATGGTAGATCAACTCTTGTAATACTCATATCATCAAGAACAATCAAGCAGGACGTAGGGTATTACCTCCATCAAGAGGACCCGAACCTGGGTAAACATTGTGTCCCCTGCCTCCTGTTACCATCCGCCTTAGACGCACAGTTCGGGACCCCCTACCCGAGATCCGCCGGTTTTGACACCGACATTGGTGCTTTCATTGAGAGTTCCACTGTGTCGTCACCATAAGGCTTGATGGCTCCTTCAATCATCGCTAGCGATGCGGTCCAGGGTGAGTGAGGGAGTCCTGGATTAGGGGGTCTCCGGACAGCCGGACTCTATCCTTTGGCCGGACTGTTGGACTATGAAGATACAAGATTGAAGACTTCGTCTCGTGTCCGGATGGGACTCTACTTGGCGTGGAAGGCAAGCTAGGCAATACGGATATGGATATCTCCTCCTTTGTAACCGACCTTGTGTAACCCTAACCCTCTCCGGTGTCTATATAAACCGGAGGGTTTTAGTACGTAGGACACAACAACCACAACATACAATCATACCATAGGCTAGCTTCTAGGGTTTAGCCTCTATGATCTCGTGGTAGATCTTGTACTACCCATATCATCAATATTAATCAAGCAGGACGTAGGGTTTTACCTCCATCAAGAGGGCCCGAACCTGGGTAAAACATTGTGTCCCTTGTCTCCTGTTACCATCCGGCCTAGACGCATAGTTCGGGACCCCCTACTCAAGATCTGCCGGTTTTGACACCGATAGTGAGGCTTTCCTCCCCGGACAGATCTTCGTATTTGGCGGCTTCGCACTGTAGGCCAATTCGCTTGGCCATCTGGAGCAGATCGAAAGCTACGCCCCTGGCCATCAGGTCAGATTTGGAAACTTGAACTACACGGCCGACATCCGCGGAGATTTGATCTTCGACGGATTCGAGCCCCTGTCGGACGCGTCGCACAGTCGCGACGAGCAAGACGTAACTCTGTCGTCGGACAGTGTTCGGGAGATCGCATCCGCAGCTACTCCGGCCGTTAATCCGGAGCAAATCGTGCCATCCGAGAGCGGGGGGATAGACCCCGCCATGGAGGCCGCACTCTCAGTGGCAATAGAGCTAGATACTGACTTCACCCCTTTTGAGAGCCGCGTCGCCGAACCACTTGATTTATCCCCAGCCACGGACTCCGAGCCACCTACATCCGTGCCTGTCAAATCCAACGGGGCGCCGATCATGGAGTTCACCTCCCGGATATCTTTCAACACTCACCTTTCAGACATGTGCTAAATTCATTAAGGTCTCTCTCCCTGTTAGGAGAACCTTGGCCGAACTATGTTCGGCTAGAATGGGATGCAGACGGCGAAGAAATTCGCTGCCCACCCACCACCCACTTAGTAGCCACTGTCGAAGACTTAACCGACATGCTCGACTTCGACTCTGAAGACATCGACGACATGGACGACGATGCAGGAGATGAACAGGAACCACCGCCCATAGGGCGCTGGACCGCCACTTCATCACATGACATATACATGGTGGATACACCCAGAGAGGGAAATGGCAAAGAGACAGCGGAGGATGCCCCCTCCAAGCAAACCCGGCGCCGACGTCAGCAGCGCCGCTCTAAGTCCCACCATAGCAAAAACAGCGATAACAGCGCAAGAGGAAATAACAGTCCGGTCGACTCTAGAAGAAACAATGACTGCACCATCCCGGTGGCAGACCACGATCAAGATGCAAACTGCAAACATAGTACGGATCCGACGTCCGACCACGATGACGTCAAGGATAAGCCTCATCAAACCCCATCTGGGAAGAAAACAGTCCGGACGAAGATGCACACATCATCCCGGAAACGCACTTGGAGCAAGAAAACCTCGGCAGAAGGTTTATTGCCACAGCGAGGAGCCTGAAGAAACAGAAGCAAAGGCTCAAGGTCGCACAAGATACGCTCAACAGCAAGTGGAACAAAGTAACAAAGTATGGTGGAAGTTACTATAAAAATAGCTCGCAAGCTATTAGCGGAATTCGACGATGAGGCCTTAGAGCCCATACAGCCGAAAAGTGATACGGCCAACCGGCCGGATACACCACCTTGTGAACGCGATAGAGCGGCTAACAAAGTCGCGCATAAGTCAACACACGATCAACGTGAGAACTTGCGTCAAAAATCCGGCGCGACCAGATCTATCTATGGATCTAGGAAGCGCGCTACGGTACAAAACCAACACCAAATACTACAACCGTCCGAACACCATGGCGCATCCCAATACAGGGGTGCCGCACACCCCTTATGTTTCACTGATGAGGTGTTGGATCACGAATAACCAGAGGGATTCAAACCGGTGAACATAGAGGCGTATGGTGGAACCACAGACCCTGGAGTCTGGATAGAGGACTTCATCCTCCATATTCACATGGCCCGTGGAGACGATCTCCATGCCATTAAATACTTGCCCCTCAAGCTTAAAGGGCCAGCTCGGCACTGGCTGAAAAGCCTCCCCGAAAACTCAATTGGAAGTTGGGAGGAGCTCGAGGACGCTTTTCGGGCCTATTTTCAAGGGGCTTATGTCCGACCTCCGGATGCAGACGATTTAAGTCATATAATCCAACAATCCGGAGAGTCCGCCCGAAAGCTTTGGAACAGGTTCCTCACCAAGAAGAACCAAATCGTCGACTGTCCGGACGCCGAAGCCTTAGCAGCTTTTAAACACAGCGTCCGAGACGAATGGCTCGCCAGACACCTCGATCAAGAAAAACCGAGAACAATGGCAGCCCTAACAAGCCTCATGACCCGCTTTTGTGTGGGCGAGGACAGCGGGTTGGCCCGTAGCAGCACCAGCGACCCAAGCACATCCGAAGTCAGGGATGGCAATGGTAAACCATGACGCAACAAAAAAGCACTGAATTAAAGAAGGTAGCCCAGATAACACGGCGGTAAACGCCGGATTCAGGGGCTCCCGACCAGGTCAGCGGAAAAAGCCTTCCAAAGGCAGCAGAGAAGGACAATCTGGCCTAAACAAAATTCTTGACAAACTCTGTCAGATTCATGGCACCCCAGACAAACCTGCAAATCATACCCACCGAGAATGTTGGGTCTTCAAGCAGGCTGGTAAGCTAAATGCCGAACACAAAGGGGAAGAGATACCAAGCGAAGACAAGGATGAGCCTCGCCAGCAAAGTGCCAGAGGACAAAAAAAGTTTCCACCAGAGGTTAAAACAGTCAACGTGATCCATGTGACAAAGAGGAGAAGCAAGCATGCACTCCGAGGCACATGCGCCATAGAGCCCGTCACCCTAGGTTCAACCCCTAGTTGGCCTGTGCGATCACTTTTGATCGTAGGGATCACGAGACAAATATACGGCACGAAGGACTGACGGCCTTGGTGTTAGACCCAATAATAAATGGGTATCATTTCACACGAGTCCTCATGGACGGCGGCAGTGATCTAAATCTGATATATCAGGACACAGTCCGCAAAATGGGGATAGACCCGACACAAATAAGCCACGGTAATACTACCTTCAAGGGAGTAATACCAGGCCAAGAGGCCCGCTGTATGGGCTCTCTACTACTATAGGTGGTATGCGGTTCTCCCGATAACTTCCGAAGCGAAAGGTTAACTTTTCACATTGCCCCATTCCGAAATGGCCATCAAGCACTACTTGGAAGAACGGCTTTCGCTCGTTTTAACGCAATACCGCATTATCCTTTTCTCAAGATTAAGATGCCCGGTCCACGTGGCATCATCTTAGTTAGCGGAAATACCGAACGTTTCCCACGTACGGAAGAGGATGCGGTGGCTCTAGCAGCCACAAACTAGACGGCCTCACCAACCAGAAAAATGGCAGGTCGTCAAGACCACGGACACGGTCAAACGAATCCGGCGTTCCATCATATATACATGAGATTGGTTTGATGATCAAACCCTCATAAATGATACCAGGGGCTTCCCTCATGTAATCAGGGCCAGCCCGGCTCAACTTGGCTTCTCTTGAATTTTGATAGTTCATTGATAATAACCAACTCTTCTTTTTTGGCACGGCAACTTTCACCTAAGTTCTTTCCTTTTGCAGATGACAATCATGCTACACCCGTCCAGGACACGACACAACGGAGACACAGGCGCAGACGACCAGCAAGGACCCACCCAAAGGTTTCTTTTTAGATTAAGACCCTGCGTAAACCTTTTTTACTGTCTCTTATTGCTCACATCCTCCGGATACTCCACACAACCGAGAAGGATGCTGGCGTTATTGGCATGTGGCCACGCCAGGATTTTGCACGTACCTGGACACATGGGGTTTCTTATTAAGGGCGTTGTTTAGCCCGGTACATGTTATAAAGACCGAACACCTTAGGGAGTGTTCGGCGTCGCGAGTTTGCCCTATATGCATCAGCTCCGAATCATGTCTTTGGTCAAATGTTGGGTTTGCCCGGCTCCCACGTTTTGGTACCTTACGTTCCGTTATATCGGCTAAGGTAGCACTGGGAGAACTACTGCGATTGTGCACTGGTTCATCCGGATGAGCACCTCAGTAGAGAAAGCCGAAACTGACTGTCATGATATAGCGAGAGACTAGTCAACCACTCGATGACTCATCGAAATCTTCGGGATTCCTCTGCATTAACGAAGGGCCGTTTCTCAGTCATGTACGTACGCGCCCATATTCGGACGAGCGCAGAAGTACCAGGGGATATATAGTAGCCCCACTATCAAACTCTTATGGCTAAGTGAAAGTGCTAAAGCAATATAGTCTTATTGCCTCGTTCGCTACACTATCACCTCCTTAAAGGACCAAGACGTTGGATCAAGTGTGGATATGCATCTTTTGCGAACACCCCCGCATTATATGCGTGGGGGCGGAAGCCGACGACTGCAAACTTTCAGGTTATACACATATATACATAAACGGTCGCACAGGAGGCATCATAGTACTTTCAGGCAAAAGTATAAATACAGCCTTGATAATTTAAACATTGTTTGTACAATGGGAATACATGTCACTAGAACATAATATTCTTCGAGCACTGAGCCTCTACCGAACGAGCGCCTTCAAGAACTTCTTCAAAGTAGTGCTCGGCAGCCACACGGCCTACGGTTGAACCCTGTGTCGCAATAGTGGTGGCCTCCATCTCCGCCCAGTACGTCTTGACATGGGCAAGGGCCATCCGCGCACCCTCGATGCACGTCGATCTCTTTACAGCATCGATGCGTGGCACAACACCAAGGAATTGTTGCACTAAGCTAAAGTAGCTATTCGGCCTTGGCCCTCCGGCCACAGGTGATCCACAACGGACCTCATGGCAAGTCCGGACAACCTATGGAGCTCGGCCCACTCGGCCAACCGCTCATTCAACAACAGCGGACGGACTGGAGCATGAAACTGTGACCAGAACAGCTTCTCCACTTCGGGACCTTTCTCATCCTTGAAGTACTCGGCCGCATCAGCAGCACTAGCATCCAAATCCATGTACGCGTCCGCAGAACTCCATAGCCGGTCCAGAGGAGCATACTTCAGATCTCTGAACTTAGTCCGCAACAAGAAGGGCTTCCCAGACACGATATCTGCAGCTTGATTCAGCTCCTCCTTCGTCGCTCTAATTTTGGAACGGGCTTCCTTGGCACCCACTAGGGCCTTCTCCAGGTCCGTCGCCTTTGCCCGGGTTTCTTCTTCAAGAAGCTGGTAACGGTCAGCGGCATCTTTTAACTCTACAGCCATCTTGGCTATTTTTTCCTTGCTCTCGCAATGCGCGGCCTGTTCGGCCCTTAACTCTTCAGCCGCCTTTAGAGCGGCCACATTGCTACTCCTTGCTTGCTCCTTGGCTCGGGCAAGCTCCGCCCGAAGGGTCTCCACGGTGGCAGCTCCATCTGTAGTCACAGCATATTAAAGATATTGGCATCATGCTACTCTTATTATGTGATGATCACCAGAAAAATCACTCACCCTGTGCCTCGTCAAACCGCTTGTTGACAAGCACGATGTCGGCATCTGCCGCATCAAGTTGCCGCTTTAGCTCGACAAACCCATCAGTTCGGCTAGCCACCGGAGCTTCAGCCACCTGCACATAAAGGTGGTCTGGTTATTACCTGGAACTATGATCCTTTATTTGCCGCCATTTTTGATGACACCCAGAGTCTCAGGGGCTACTATCTACATAGGGCATACCTAACGTATGCGGTACTGTTAAAAACATACATTATTTCACGTACCTCGAAGCCTTTCAGCAGACTCATAAAGGCTTCATGCAAACCGCTTTCAGCGCATGAAATCCTTTCAATTACCATACCCATTAGCATACGATGTGCCTCCGAGGTGGCCGCTTGCCCCAGAAGATCCTTCAGTGCGTCCGACCGCACACTATACGGACCCTTGCTATTGCTCTCCTTAGGAGCCGGATACTGACGATCCCGGGTAGCCAAAGGGTTATCCTCTAGCCCTAGTGAATCCGGAGATACCCTTCGCGACGACACTTCAAGGTCGCCCGCTTCTTGAGGCAGGGTGTTAGGGGGAGGCGTTTCGCTCTCCATCATCTTCGGAAGAAGATCCCCCAAAGATGAACTCTGTCAAGAAGGGCTACGATACGGACTACAATTTATAAGCATCGGTTATTGTCTTCGGAAGTAAGGTAGGATGTTTTCACTATTAAGTACTTTTCGATTACTTATAGCTCGGTAGAGGGCTGATCCCCGCGCGGACATTGTGCGTCAAGAATACCCTCCGAGGCAGGACCCTCTGATGAAGATTTCTTCTCCCGTTTGGAAACCTTAGTTTCCAGATCTTCAGAGGTAGTCCTCTTCCTTCCTCGGGGAGAGAGAATGTCAGATTCTTCCCTTTGATTGTCCTCCCTCGCGGAGGTGCTCATTCCCCGGCTGGAATAAGTAGCGAGTGAGGCCCGCTTTCGCCCTCTTTATTCCCCCCATCATCTTCCTTTGAGGACACTAGATAAGGCGCCGGCTCGAGCATCTTGTCCAGTACCGGATTGTCCAAGCCCTCAAGAAGGGGGGTCGAACACCTGATCATCATCGCCTTTGTTATCCAGTCCTGGTCAAAAGGCGGCTCTTTAGAATGATGCCGTGATAAATAAAAGGACAGCAGGTTTGGCATGTGATTGCTTACTTGGGCAGCGGTGCGGTTGCAGCTCAGGCCCACGTCCTCGGTGGTGTCCGGACACTCTATTTGGGGTCCGAAGAATGATTTGTATATCCCTTCCTGCGTCATGCCGAGGAAATGCTGAATAGCATGCGGTCCTTCCGGGTTGAACTCCCACATGCGGAGGGGCCGACGTTTGTAAGGCTGGACTCGACGAACTAGCATAACTTGCATTACCATAACCAGACTGAAATCTCTCTCAAAGAGATCTCAGATACGGCTTTCCGGTATTGACACGTCCTTGGCTGGACCCCAGCTCAGCCCCCTACTGATCCATGACATCAGTTGCGGTGGGGGGCTTGAGCGAAAGGTGGGGGCATCTACCCACTTGGCACTTTGGGGAGCTGTGACGTAAAACCACTCCCGCTGCCACAATCCGGACACCTTTGGGAAGGAACCCTCTGGCCATGGAGCGTCAGCGATTTTGCTTATTAAAGCACCTCCGCACGCTGCGTGTTGCCCCTCGATCATCTTCGGCTTCACATCGAAGGTCTTGAGCCACAGGCCGAAGTGAGGGGTAATGCGGAGGAAGGCCTCGCATACGACAATAAATGACGAGATGTGAAGAAGGGAATCTGGGGCCAGATCGTGAAAATCCAACCCGTAATAGAACATAAGACCCCTAACAAAGGGATCCAAAGCGAGGCCTAGTCCTCGGAGGAAGTAGGAGATGAACACAACGCTCTCGTTGGGTTTGGGAGTAGGGACGACCTGCCCTCGGGCGGGCAGCCTATGCGAAATTTCGGCGGTCAGATATCTGGCCTCTCTCAACTTCTTGATGTCCTCCTCTGTGACGGAGGAAGGCATGCACCGACCTTGAAGGTTGGATTCGGGCATAGTTGAAGGTCCGAAGCGCCTGACCTGAGCTTTGGGTGTTAGAACTCGAGGCGGGGGAAGGATTCGATTGAGCGCGGGAGGGAAAAAATAAAAAGCCTTGTCCCCTTTATAAAGAGGGTGAATATCAGGCATCCTCCTCGTGGCCGTTTGAGACTTACCTAAGATCTAGGAGTCATACCAACAGGCACGGTTGGGTTACCCACGTTTGTATTGATGAGAATCCCGTGATAAGGGGGACACGATCTCTGCTTTGACAAGACATGTCAAGGAAACCGCCTCGCGTTATGTGCGGAGCTGGTTAAGAAAAACTGTTCGAATAATGACCGGGTCGTGGCGTGATGTCATGCTGCCAAAACTTGTCAGTAGATTAGAATTGTGGAAATATTATTCTCTCTACGGTGGTATGTGGAACTTATTTTGCAGGGCCGGACACTATCCTTGTATTTCAAACTCTCCCATGGTGTATTCGGAGGAGGAACCCGCCTTGCAATGCCGAACACAATACTGCGCGCCGGACTCATCGTCATTGAAGCCTAGTTCTGGGGCTACTGAGGGAGTCCTGGATTAGGGGGTCTCCGGACAGCCGGACTATATCCTTTGGCCGGACTGTTGGACTATGAAGATACGAGATTGAAGACTTCGTCCCGTGTCCGGATGGGACTCTACTTGGCATGGAAGGCAAGCTAGGCAATACGGATATGTATATCTCCTCCTTTGTAACCGACCTTGTGTAACCCTAGGCCCCTCCGGTGTCTATATAAACCGGAGGGTTTTAGTCCATAGGACAACATACAAACATACCATAGGCTAGCTTCTAGGGTTTAGCCTCTTTGATCTCGTGGTAGATCCACTCTTGTAATACTCATATCATCAAGAACAATCAAGCAGGACGTAGGGTATTACCTCCATCAAGAGGGCCCAAACCTGGGTAAACATCGTGTCCCCTGGCTCCTGTTACCATCCGCCTTAGACGCACAGTTCGGGACCCCCTATCCGAAATTCGCCGGTTTTGACACCGACACCCTGCCCGGCAGAGGGCGATCAATTGGCCCTCATCTCCTTGTCCTTGTGGGAGATCTCCGGCCTATAGCGCGGTTGCGACCCTGGATGTTGGCCTTGAGTGAGGTGGAGCTTGATCCTAGGGCAGCGGCCTCGAAGCGGTGGTGGTCGGGGTGCTGGTGGCTACGAGGGCAGCTGACGATGGTGCTATGGTCACGGTGCCCTCGTTCTTCGGGTCGACATGCCGACTGAGTGGGATCTGTTGTGGCTTGAAGCTGGGAGGTGATGTGTAGTGTCTACCGGCGGCTGCTGCTACATGGCAGCACGATAAGCAGTAGTTAGTTAGGGGGAGAACTAGCACGCCGGGTACTGCCGACGACGAGGAAGGGTAGGCGTGACTACCGATGAAAACTGAGCCGACTTCGGTCATGGCGGGCGGCGGTGGCGTCTACACGCTATTACCTTGATGAAGGTATCATCATTGCAGGTTTCGTCTCCTAGCTCGGGCTACTCTGGAGGAAACCCTAGACCCGGGTCTCCCGGATCGAACGACGGCGACGCTTAGCGTAGTTTTCCCTCATGGGAGCATCGTTTTGGAGCAGCCGCCGGAGGGGTCAGGAAGTGGAGCGGTGTCCTATACACCGCTTCAACGACAGGTCTCGGCGACATGGCGCAGTGGAGTCTCGGCTACGGATGCATCTTGATCGATGAACACAGTGGAGGCGCCATTTGGCGCCATGGCGGTGTCGACGACTGGCTTGGCAAGGATAATGCGAATCTCTACCTTGAAGATGAGTCGACTGTTCGATGGTGGTGGCGGCTTGTGAAGTGTGTGCATGTTGTGCGCGCTTAAGTCTACTGGACCGGAAGTGTGCTCCGGTACGCCATGCGGGCAGCTCGGTGATGACCACGTCCTAGATGATGGGGCGTTGTGATGACATCTTCATTGTCGAGTTTATAGGTGTGAAGTGGTAGCTTCGAGATGTTTGATGTATATTTTTTGCAGATCGTTGTTGAATAATTTAATAAAGATGACCGAGTGCATCTTTTGATGCATTCCGAGGCTTCAACCTCTTTTAAAAAAGAAAAAGGAAAAACATAGCAGGATGAGACTAGCGCAAGTAATATGGATATTTCTTTCCCCGCAAGAAAAAGGATGTTTCTTCCTAACGTGTCATGTTTGTTGGCGTAAGGATGAGGATGATCGTCATGCTCTAGTTGTGTGACCATGATCTACAAGGATCATTTGCAGGCGGTTCAGCATAGTAGCATGGCATCACCTAGAATAGGATTAGCGTTGCACCATTTCAGAAGCCCCTGTATCTTTAAGCAGAAAAGTAGAGATGAACAAGTCATCACCGAAAACATGCACCTCTACGAACTGAAACTGAGGAGGCGGACCTCATACACGACGACGACGTGGTTGTTGGTTCAGACTTTAGAGTGACGGGTCCGGTTACCTCCGGTACATGCGTGCACCGCACCTACGCGCTGTTCCGGGAATAAACTTGCCCCAACAATGCTAAACTTACCAGAAGATGTCACGTGTGAACCTGCAACCAGTAACATCACACCTTGCACCAACGGTTTATAAAGGTAAATAATTTTAAAAGCAAAACAGCTGGAGTAGCTCAGTTGGTTAGAGCGTGTGGCTGTTAACCACAAGGTCGGAGGTTCGAGCCCTCCTTCTAGCGATTTTTCATTTTTATTTCAAATTTCTGGCAACCAACATCATATATGCATCAAAATTTGCCCCAAGAAAGGAAAAACAATAATCTATACCATTTTTACTCCTTCTAGCGATTTTTTATTTAAATTTTAAATTTCTGACAATCAACATCATATATGCATCAAATTTTGCCCCAAAAAGGAAAAACAATAATCTATACCATTTTTACTCCTTCTAGCGATTTATTATTTTTATTTTAAATTCCTGGTGACCAACATCATATATGCATCAAATTTTGCCCCAAAAAAGAAAAACAATAATCTATACCATTTTTTTGTTTATTTTAAGCTCTTGGTGACCAACATCATATATGCATCAAATTATGCCCCCAAAAAAACATTGCCGTATCATGTATGGTTACAGAAAGGACCATACATGAAGAATCTATACTTTTTTGTGTTTTTTTTTGAACTTCTGGTGACCAACATCATATATGCATCAAACTTTGCCACACACAAAAAAAACATTGCAGTATCTTGTATGTTTACAGAAACTACCTCTTGGCAAGACTAGGGTTTTAAAAGATATTTCCTTTCATCCTGTGGTAACTAGATTTGTAATTTTTTACAAGACCCTTGCATTAGCAGAGCATGTCTCTCTTCGAGGCCAACAACTCTCCCAGACCAAATGCAAGTACCCTTCTCTATCCCAACTAGTCCACCCAAAACTCCTAAGTATTTTCTGTAGTTACGCCAAGTCTGTTTGAATTTAGGATAATTCATGTCTCACGTTCATAGACACAAATGATCATATTGCGCTTGGCTCCAAGAGTGGATTACCAGTAAATTGATGTTCCATATTGGATTGTGTGCTACTACTAGGCTTCTTTAGTTCTTAGTATTTTTTGTGCCGCCCGTCACACTTTTATGGTATCACAGTGTTTCTTAGTTTGTATAAACTTAGTAATAAATTGTTCGGTTGTATGCATCGGCGAAGCATAGGGTTGGGATGCTGAAAGCTTTTGTTTTTTACCACATCTCCAATCTCGTGGGCAAACATCAACGTTTAAAAAATCAATACCTTCACAACGTCAATTTGCAATCACTTGAGATGGAATTCGTTATGGAAAAGATCTGCGAGGTCATCACATGGAGCTGCCGCCACAGAAAGTGCATGTCCTGGTTGGACACACACTTATAACCCTCGATCATCTTTGCTGCCAAAACATTCAGTTTTTGAATTTTTCTACTAACTTCTTTTTAGTTACTATTCAACCACATGAACAATATTACATGCCGCCGTAGGGCGCAGCGGCATGTATTGTTTACCATCCCCGTTTTCATTTCAGCTCGTGAAAATCGTCCCATGGATAAATAGTGCATGAACAATACCTATCACCATCCCCTATGGTGGCAACTGCCATGAGTCACCTAGCGCTGGTGCCGCGGGAGTAGTAGTTTTGTCAACGATTTTCAAGGTGGCCCTTTCTGCCAAATCGTTGACGCGGGTGTTCCTTTACAAAAAAAATTGCTTTGATGACAACACTACCGTTTTGTTAGTGGCAACTATAATGATGACAGTTGCAAGATACTTTTTTGCACTTGACCGGACAATGTGCAATTGTGTCTGAGGAACCCATTAAGATTGAGACCCAACTAAGAGTAAAGCATGGAAAGAAGCTTGATTATTACATGCCATCGATCAGTTAGTTTTTCTCCCTTTGTGAGTATGGACATAATCTGCGTTTAGTCTAGTTGAGAATCACCTCTGCAAAATAGAGATATCACATCAGCAACTTGAGCAACCGGTTTAGGGCACCATCTTTGGTATCCATGTTGCAGATTCCTTGCCATTCGAACACGGACTAAGATTTTTCTGTTTTTCGCTACCTCCTCGCTGTATCGAATATGTTGTTGAGGTTGTAGTGGTCGTTCGGTGGTCTCGAAGTCTCGATGTAAATTTTAGTATATGTGAGTTGCTTTGCACTTTCGATTGTTTTTTACAATAGATCTTATCCTTTGCAAAAGGAGAAGAACTCCGAGAAGAGGTTTATTTAGTCTATCGATTGCTCTTTAAAATGTGCATCGTGTATTTATGATTTTATGAGTTTATGACATGGGAAGTATCATATATCATGAATTGTTGAAGCCTCTTACAAAGTGGCAGTCTTATTTCTGTATTGGGGTGCATTATATCATACGCAGATGCAAGTTTCCTTGTTTTTAAGAACATATAAGATACAAGTAGCACCAACCCTAGAATTTGTGCTGATGTATGGTTGCAATCCCTGGTCCTAAAAAAAGAACATATCAGTTTACCATTTGGTGTATTAGTACTAAAATCCTTCAAAAAAGCATCAACCATCGTACTCTTTGCAGTCGCGTTACTTGTGTATGTTATTTTTTCTCATCAAAAGACATTTTGATCTTGAAGATATCATAATGATTTGAAAATATTTTAGGCAAAAGAGCTAGAATAACTTAGTTGGCCAGACCATGTGGCTCTTAACCACAAGCTATGAGGTTCAAGCCCTCCTAGTGATTTCTATATTTTTTTTCTTGACTTTCCGATTTTATTTTTAATGTATATATGTTTTACTCATCAGTTTTCAACAAACACATGACACACACTATCTATTTGTTCATCAAACCACGTGACATCTTCGAGCGGATGAATATCTGCTTGGGTTTCATGTACTATTTTAGGACTCCATTTTGGTATGAATCATTAGCTTTGGACTTCGAAGTATAGGATTTCCAATAAAAATGCTTTCTTGTGCTGATAGCAAAAAGAAATAGCTATCCTAGAATCCACTGAATTTCATATGGATGGAGGAAATTAAAATCTCTCATATATGTGTGTACAGTTTTGTGTATTTTCCCTATGTGACATCCAAACACATCTTCAAAGAAAAAAAGGTTTCATATGGTTTTTCTTCCTAAAGATATTGATTGATTTTTAAGATACGTGAAATTCAATTGTCTTTCTTTTTCTATTTGCAATCTTTTGAGATTACACATTCCAATTGAGGTCTACTTTTCACGTTATCCTAATATATCTATCACCTGATTTTTGTATTTTTTTCTCAACTTTCTTATTTCATTTTTAATGTATATATTTTTTTACTCATCAGTTTTCAACAAACACATGACACACAGTATCTATTTGTTCATGAAACCACGCCACATCTTCGAACGGATGAATATTTGGTTGGGTTTCATGTACTATTTTAGGACTCCATTTTGGTATAAATCATTAGCTTTGAACTTCGAAGGATAGGGTTTCCAATAAAAAAACACCTTCTTGTGCTGATAGCAAAATGAAATAGCTATCCTAGAATCCACTGAATTTCATGCGGATGGAGGAAATTAAAATCTCTCATATATGTGTGTACAATTTCGTGTATTTTCCCTATGTGACATCCAGACACATTCTCAAAGAAAAAAAAGTTTCATATGGTTTTTCTTCCTAAAGATATTGATCGATTTTTAAGATACGTGAAATTCAATTGTCTTTCCTTTCCTATTTGCACTCTTTTGAGTTTTCACATTCCAATTGAGGTCTACTTTTCACGTTATCCTAATATATCTGTCACCTGATTTTTGTATTTTTTTTTCTCAACTTTCTTATTTTACTTTTAATGTATATCTATGTTTATTCGTTAGTTTTCAACAACCACATGACACACATTATCTATCTTATTCACCGGTTTTCATCAAAGCACACAGACATCTTCGAACGGATGAACATTGATTCGGTTTCATGTAATATTTTAGGACCCCATTTTGTAACAAATGATTAGCTTCAAAGGATAGGATTTCCAATAAAAATTCCTTCTTGTGCTGATTAGCAAAAAGGAATAGTTATCCTAGAATCCGTTGAATTTCATACGGATGGAGGAAATCAAATTCTCTAATATATGTGTATACAATTTCGTGTATTTTTCCTATATGACATCCAAACACCATTTTCGAAGATTTCATATGGTTTTTCTTCATTAAGATATTGATTGATTTTTAAGATGCGTGAAATTCAGTTGCTGTTGCTTTTATATTAGCACCTTTTTGAGTTTTCACATTCCAAATGGGGTATACTTTTCACGTTATCCTGATATATTTGTCTTGGTGTTGAACAACTTGAATAAAGAGGATGCATACCCTAAATTTCTTGAACCTTACAAGAATTGACTCTACAAATGCAATGTATATTTCCTTGGTGTATACATGTCCGAAAAAATGTACATACCCTTTTTAGCAAACATTTTTTAATAGCAGTCACAACTTTTTGCTGTAAAACAAATATATAGTTCAAATACCAAGTGACATCTACTGAGTGATAGGGTCTATTTGGTCTGCAGCATTTTGACACCTTAGAGTAGGAAAAATGCGGCAATATGATAAGCATGTAGGTGAAAAACAGAGGGTATAAAAACACATCAATTTTCAAAACTGACGTGTTTGGTTCCCAAGAATTGGAGAAGACATTTTTTTTACTACTACACATAGTAAGTTGAATCCCAACCACATGAAGCGGTATAATTAGATAGTTTGTGCGTAGGAAATCTGAAAAGAGGTCCAAGTGGAATGTCAAAATCCTTTGTTTTCCCTTTGAAAGTGAGTTCAAAGTTTTTTTTCACTTTTATTTTCCTTCATTCTTTTGAAGCAAACGGACTTTTTTTTAAAGCAAAATGAAGCAAACGGATAAATGAACCAAAAGCCCACACAGAATGGGCCATGACCCATGAGTTACTCTCAAACCCTCCCGGACGGAGAAGAAAGGCGACGCGACGGCGCTGGAGCCGGCGGCCGCTCCCAACCCACAGCGTGCCGAGGGGACTAGGTGCATCAGTGGAGCGCCCACCCTTCCCTGCGTGGCGGGCTTCAGCGCCGAGCTTATTTTCGGCGCCGTTGCCGTCCTCGCCAAGCAGCTCCGGTTCCGAACCCCGCGCGCGTCCGCCGCCGCTGGGCCTTGCTGCGCGGTGGGGGAGAAGTTCGCTGATTGTCCGTGCCGTCGCCGCCGCGGGGCTTCGGGGTCGCGCCCTCTGCAGCCGACCTGTAAGCGTTCTCTGGTTTCCCCTCCTCGCTTTGCACTTGAATCGTCAACTGTAACGGCGGCTTGCATTTGGGAGATTAGCATTTCCTGGTGGCTAATCAAAGCCGAAGGTCCGATCAAATCCATGATCTGGAGTTCAGGATAGTTTTGCAACGCGGGCATTAGGATGAGGCCAGTGCGTGTTAGTGTTGCAGTCATGTGACTGGCATCTGTTTGATGAAATGCTTAAGCTAGTAGACGCGATGATTACAAATGTGCTTCCTTCCATGACTGTTCGAGCTGTTTCTGCCTCGGATACTTGCATTTACTCGCTTAGTGAAGCACTTCAGCGCTTCGGTTCTACTGTGGCCAGTGTGCATCGCTTCAGTGCCAAAGTATGCGCCATATTCAGTTTCTGTTAGCTGCTTATTTCGATATGCTGTTACATCAATAGTGGAGGTCATTTAGTGATGTATAATAAGATAGTACTCCCTCCGTCCGAAAAAGCTTGTCCCAAGCTTGTCTCTCAAATGGATGTACCTAGCATTAACTTGATGCTAGTATGTGATGTGCAGGGCTTGTGTCGGGTTATGTTTCGGCCTCTTGTTTGTTGCAGCATGTCTAGTGAGCACTCAAAGAACAAATTGGTTTCGTTTGCAGATTTTGCCATCAGGCTTTGCACTTGTGGCTGTTTACATTCCTATGATCCTGTAAATGATGCGGGGAAAGCTTTGGGTCAGACTTGCTCCCTTTCTTTCTAAGCGGTATGTCTCTTCCTCATCATCACCATCATGCTCGGCAATCCAACCATGGCTCTTTATTGGCCTAGGTAACCCTGGTGAGAAGTACCAATCCACCAGACACAACGTAAGTTCTGCTTCCCATCTTCTGTTTGAAATTCAGGTGGCTCAACTTTATTGGCATAATTAATTTATGTTGTTTCACCTTGCAGGTTGGGTTTGATATGATAGATGCATTTGCAGAGTCTCAGAACATATCCCTGACCAAAAATCACTTCAAAGCACTATTTGGTGAAGGTTTCACTCCATCCATATGCTCCCAGAAATAACGTTCCTCTTTACTTTTAGGGTAACTGATGCTCTGTTTTCAAGTACAAAGTGTTGAATTGAACTGAAGGTGCTTTCATTTCTATTGATGCAGGGATGGTTGATGGCATCCCTGTTTTGCTTGCCAAGCCTCAAACATATATAAATCTCAGCGGTGAATCTGTAAGGAACACTTTTGAAAGATTTTTCTTAATGATTTCTACCTTGTATACATTTTCCTTCCCATGCACGCAATTCATTGTAACTGGCCTGACAGTGAACTGTGATGACTTGTTAAATGCTTGTGATCCTGACACCCCTGCCTTTCTTTCTTATTACAGGCTGGTGCACTTGCTGCCTATTATAAGTTCCACTCCACCGTGTCGTAGTGGTACGTGTTTATGATCCAATCTTCCTTGGTGACACCTTAGATTGGCTAACTGGGTTCTTTGCTGTATGAGTTTCAGGCATATGATGACACAGACCTGCCATGTGGAGTTCTTCGTTTACAACCTAAAGGCGGATATGGACGTCACAATGGGTCAGTAAACCTTACATTTACGTGCTTTGTGAAAGAGTTCTATTTGTGTGTCAAAAGTTTCCAAAGGGAAAACCTTGTATTTCTGTGTTGTGTTTAAATACATAAATAGAAAAGCAGTAGCTCTGGAATTCATCAGGTTAAGTTTTCAAGATTGTGATATTCGTACTTGGACCTATCCTGCCTGTGTGCCCTTAGGGGGTACCTGTCTCGTTGAGCTGGTAAACAATATGCTGCTTACCTTCGATAAAGCATATGGCAGCTTTTCTTCCGTTCTGTAGCTCATTACTCCAGCAACTACATTTCTTGTTTGTTGTTGTATCCCTGCATGCACCTTTTTTCTTACATCTCAACATGATCCTTACTTATTTTACTTGCCATTTCACATAGCCTGTGATGTCTAGTCAGTTACTGAAAAACAAAATCTTCTGAACATGAGCACACTCTTTAATCAGTATGATAGAATAGAATGTTCTATCTTTAAATTATTTTATGTGTGTGAGCAGACCATTAGTCTCTCAAATCTATCTGATTTCTGTAGACAAGGTGTTCATTTGATCTTGACAGGAAACAATTACCTTGTTAGTTTATCAGGTTGAAGAGTGTGATATACCATTTTCGCAAGAACCGAGAATTTGGCCGATTAAGGGTTGGTAGGTTTGACAACTGCAGGATTCAGGTTTCCTTTTCCTTTTCTGTACCAAAATTTAACATTTGTCTTATGTAGGGATTGGACGTCCGCCTGGTCAGATGGATCCCAAAGCTTTTGTGCTTCAGAAGTTCAACAAGACTGGTCGTGAACGGGTATAAAATCTCCATTGCTATAATCCTTGTGTTCTAGTTTAATGTTATGCTTTATTCTTATTATCCAATTTTAATTCTCGTGTAGTTCTTAATGAATTAATTTAGAAACACCTTCTTTTGTTCTATTGTTGGATGATTGTGTTCATTAACTAGGATAAGTGTGACCAAACATTAAGGAGTCCAACACCCTTGGCTATATAAGCAAGCTCTGTGTTCTAGTGACTTTAATCTATTTCAGTTAATTTTTAGCATATTTCTTCATGCTCCCTGCAAAACAAAAATAATCTAGGCTCCATTAGATAGTATGACGAGGGAGTATTTTCTGCGACAAAACAACTTCATTATATGATTTTGTTATGGATAAACTAGATATGCATCGAGATATGGTGTGTCAAACTGAAAACAATCTTACAGACTGAGGTGTATTCCACAAGCTGAAGATATCCGAAGGACCACGCAAGTGTTCCTTCCACATAGTAGAAAGATAATAAACAAAAAACTGTTTTAAATTGCGGACGACAACCGGGCACTTATGTTTATTTTTGTGTGTGTGCATCTTTTGCTCTGAACCTAGATTAATTCAGCCATAAAAGAGGGTGCTGACATCCTGAAGATGGTGGTCAGCAAGGGTTTGACAGAGGCAGCAAGAGTGGCGAACGTGGATCAGAAGTACAAGCATCTGGTATCACATGACCAGCAGCTGTTGTAAAGGTGACTACGAACCGCTCCTCTAGATAAATGGTCATGCATGCTGTGCTCTTCCAGTATTATCTAGACGGCGGAATTGACTCTACTTGAGTACGAGGTGGCACCAATTTTTTTATTTCATTTTATGGCGTATCAATATTTCTTCTAGTATTTCATCGGTTATGTTGAGCAATATAGCTAACATGTACTCCCTCCGTTCTCAATTACTTGTCTTGGATTTGTCTAGATACGGATGTATCTAGACTCATTTTAGTGCTAGATACCTCCGTATCTAGATAAATCTAAGACAAGTAATTCGGAACGGAGGGAGTATGCATGTATGTCCAATGGTACACGCTTGACTATTCAGATGTTGTGACCTGATGTGTATGGCATCGCTGTGAACAGCAGCTTCAGCAGTATTAATTTTCCACTCAGTATCTTCCCAGAAATGAAAATCATATTCCACAACAATGTCCAATTACATCAATTGATGCAGAGGCTGAAATGACCCCCCCTTTAAAAACAAGGCCCAATTACATGATCAGATTTCAACGTCCTTAATATGAAGGAAAACACACAATAACATATGAAGACTTTTCAGCGATTTGCTTCTAGAATTACATCCATGACCTTCTTGAGCGAATGCTCCTGAACTACAATATCGAAGTGTGTAGCATTAGCAATCTCCACGAACTTGAAGGGTATGTTAGCTTCTTGTTGCCTACTCAGCTCCTTCACAAATGCAAGCACGCTAAACAAATTCATGGTGCCATCTCCATCGCCGTATACCTTCTCGGGAGCCATGTCGAAGTTACCCTCGCGGTACACCACCTGCTCCGGCGTTTTGACGCCGACGCCGTTGAGGTATGTAGTCGGCACCATTGGTGGGTCAATTCTCAGCTTCATAGAAAGCACTCGTTTCACGACCTCGGTGTTCAAACCGAGTGCCGTGAGGAAGTCCTTGTAGTCATATGCCGAGTAGTTCTTGTGGTTGGTGATCACAATTGGCCTGTGACCAAATGCCATGGGAGATGGGAGGGATAAAAGGGTGCTCGCAAAGGTTCTCCACATTTGCCGTAGAAGCAGCGGCGGAACCGATGGGACAAGGAAAGACGGTCCCGAGGTGAGGCTCACAAGCACCCCCAGGAAACCTTCCGGAGGTGTGGGCGATACGAGGACCAGGTGCTTGATGAATTTCTTCCTCCATGCCATGGGAGTTGAGTTGACGAACCCGAGGATGACCTTGCCACCAAAGCTGTGCGCAACGAGGATGACCGGCTTGTTTTGATTCTTCTCGCTCGCACGCTCCACCAGGTCCTTGACACGAGCAAAATAGTCGGAGTACACCTGAGATGGCTGGCCCGGCAGCGGTGGAGCATGCCGTGGGTCGTAGGGAGCTCCAAAAAGGGTATCACCATCACGATACCCAAGCAACTCAAGCTCTTCGCGGACCCTTGCTAGACAAGTTGGGATACGGCTCCTGAACACCACGAGTGCAACGTAAAGATCATCAATTTCCAGATCTAGACCTGTATAACAGGAGAGGAAAATCCCTAAAAAAACAGTAGAGGAAAAAACGTCTGGCATACTACAGAGTTTCCCAAAAAAGCCGTGCATATCAGCATATACGTATGCACTTCCTGTAGTGTAGATCAGTATATATACAGATCCAATGGACGGAGTACTTGGACATAATGTATACTTACGAATCGTTCTTGGAGGTGAACCCGTGCGCGGAGCCGAAGTCCAGCACGCGCGTCTCAACGCCGGGCAAGTTCCGGTAGTCGTTGAGGGTGGGATCATAGACGAGGCGCATCTGCTCCTCGAAGCATGGCACGTAGTCCTGCCGGACCAGGTCTGTGGTGTTTTTCCACAGCGGGAACCACCCCTTCCCCTTGAGCTCGCCGCAGCGGGGCACCGATGGCACATAGGCGTCGGTCAGCCGCGCCTCCACGTTGGGGCATGTGAAACCAGGGACCAAGATTACCGGGTGGTAGAGCTCGGCGTCATAGCCTCCTGCGCCGCAACGATGGATGAGGCAGATGAGGAAGGCGAGTAGCGCTACAAGATCGGCAGACGGCGAGACAATCGCCATCAGACTATACGGTGGTGCGCTACACAAGTGAGTGCCAGCATCTATTGGACGCTCAGCTTTATATAGATAGACTACTAGTAATTAATCGTCTTTCATGTTTGGAAAGTTTTCAATACGTGCCTAAAATTACCTTTGGGTAAGTAAGACTATAGAAGGCAGTACTTCAACGTTAAGACTTGCCCCCTCATCCAAATGAGGAAGTAAATTAAAGAGTACTAATGGATAACAACAAAGAAGGAAAATAATTAATGCCAACAAATGTAAATTGCAGTTACAACACACTCCCTCTATTTCAAATTAATTGTCTTTTCAAATTTTTACTAAGTAAAACTTGTTCCAAGTCAATTTTGTATAAGTTTGTCCAAGTTTATAAAAATAATATACACCAACTTCTATGAAACCAAATTACTCACATAAGATCCATCATGAAATATATGTTCACACTGTATTTATCTAGTCTTGTGTATATTGATTCCCATAAGTATGATGTATTTCCATTTTATGTTAGCTGTATAATATTATAGATGAAAATTTTAGGACCCTGATAAGTGCTACACGTGTGGCACGAACACATGGCAACTCCGAATGCTTTTGATGGCAAGTTTAGTGACACGCGTCAAAGCAACTTTCTGTTTGGATAGCAAGTTTCATTTTTGTTTGTTTGTTTTCTCTTTTTGGATGGCAATTTTAGTTGTAAAAAACATCAGGTCCAGATTGCTTCATGCCACGCGTGTGGCACTTATCATTTGGGAAAATTAATCAATTAAGATTTTACCTTTGTGAGTTTGACCATACAATGTGCCTTTTTATTTCGATTAATATCAATTTTTTACTATAGTAATTAATCATCTTTCATGTTTGGAAAGTTCTTAATACGTGCCTAAAATTACCTCTGGGTAGGTAAGACTATAGAAGGCAGTACTTCAACGTTAAGACTTGCCTCCTCATCCAAATGAGGAAGTAAATTAAAGTGTACTAATGGATAACAACAAAGAAGGAAAATAATTAATGCCAACAAATGTAAATTGCAGTTACAACACACTCCCTCTATTTCGAATTAATTTTCATTTCAAAATTTTACTAAGTAAAACTTGTTCCAAGTCAATTTGTATAAGTTTGTCCAAGTTTATAAAAATAATATACACTAACATCTATGAAACCGAATTACTCACATAAGATCCATCATGAAATATATGTTGACATTGTATTTATCTAGTCTTGTAGATATTGATTCTCATAAGTATGATGTATTTCCATTTTATGTTAGCGGTATATAATATTATAGATGAAAAATTAAGGACCCTGATAAGTGCCACACATGTGGCATGAACATATGGCAACTCCAAACCTTTTTTATGACAAGTTTAGTGACGCAAGGATGGCAACTTTAATTGTCAAGCATGACAACTTTCTGTTTGGGCGGCAAGTTTCAGTTTTTTTGTTTGTTTCTTTTCTTTTTGGATGGCATGTTTAGTTGTAAAATACATCATGTCCGAATTGTTTCATGCCACATGTGTGGCACTTATCATTTGGGAAAATTAATCAATTAAGATCTTACCTTCGTAAGTTTAACCATACAATGTGCCTTTTTATTCTGATTAATATCAATTGTTTAATTGCAAAATTATTATTTTTTTGCAAAAAGAGCGAATCTAGTATAAAGATTCACCAAAAGTAAAAAGTACCTCAACCATCATAAAAATTACATCGAGGTCTATGGACCACAAAACAACCATTGCCGTTGCCAGAACAAATAGCCGACGCGCCACTGTCGTTGCTCCCATACTGGAGCCAACCTGATCTTGTCGATAACAGCCGGGGAGTGGAGGATTTACTTAGTTTAGACGATTAATATGCCTCGCAGGACTTTATATAGGTATCACCCTTCACCAATCTATTATTTTAGAGACTGATTGTGCTTTCGTACATTCGTTTCTTGTAAATGAGAAGCTTGACAGGTCCTCTCTGGCTGATCTGATAAATGAGGCTCTGAGTATATCTAGGATGATCTAAAATTTTAATATTGCAAGGATAAATCGGACTGCCAATGGGGTGGCACATGAGATTGCTAAGTTTAGCTTTTGTACTAGGTCTGATGGGATTCTTTTTAATTCTGTTCCGCCCTGCGTGGTGTATGTTGTAACGAATGATTGTAAAAACTTTTCTTTGACTTAATTAATATATGGGGTGTTTTACAAAAATATATATTTTGAGAGACAATTTAATCCCTCTGGAACATGGACTCCCCGTAAAAAAAATATAGACCCCCCCCCCCCCCCCCCCTCTGAAGTGGGTTATGATCTCCTACTTCATGCCTGATTATTCATTCAACGATACACAAAGTACACGCAGAACAACAATCTATGAGTAGTGCTTATAGGAATATAGTCTCTTCGCTCCTAAATATAAGTTTTTGTAGAGATTTATTATAGACCACATATGAATATATATAGATGCATTTTAGAGTCTAGCATAATGGAATTTTACAAAGACTTATACTTAGGAACGGAGAGAGTAATATACGCATATGCTCATATGAGGTAAGTGTGCATGCGTATATATTTGAGCATATTTTTTTAAATACCACGCTAACTGCAAGTAGCATGCATGGGCACGTGGAGGAGCGTGTGAATGTTATTTTCTGACAAAGACATTTGCCACGGAACAGACGCTTGGTGACACCGATTCTGGCTGGGTTTCTGCCAACAAAAAGGATGTCAATAGCCACCGAACGTTCGAGGTGGAGCATGACAATTGTGAACGTTTTCTATGACAAATTCTTCGCATACACATGGAAACTTCTGACCAGAGGATTTTTCCATGAAATTTGCCGTGTTGGCAGGAAAGAATTGCCATTCTCCCAGCGCATAAATTGCCGCCAAAAACATTCGTTGCACCCCAGAGAACTCTCGCTGAATATTACCGGGAAAAAAGAAGGCATGTAGCCGATGTGCATGTGCACGGCTATGAACAGCTACTTCAATCCATTGATACAACGACGTGAGTCCAGCTAAGATTCCTGAATATTGTTGAAATTGCAAATTGGAAGTCTTTATTAATATGAAGGAAAACAGAAATAACATATGATGACTCCTCAGCGATTTGCTTCTAGAATTTCATACATGATCTTCTTGAGCGAGTGCTCCTGAACAACAATGTTAGAGTGTGTAGTATTAACAATCTTGACGAACTTAAAGTGTATGTTAGCCTGTTGTTGTCTACGCAAATCATTCACGAGAGCAAGAACGCTAACCAAATTCATAACCCCGTCTCCATCGCCATATACGTTCTTGGGAGCTACATTGAAGTTACCATCCCAGTATACTGCTTGCTCCGGCGTCTGCACGCCGACACCGTTGAGGTATGTTGTTGGCACCATCGGTGCATCAACTCTCAGCTTCATCGAAAGCACCCGTTCCACCACCTCGGTTTTCAAACCGATTGCCGGAAGTAAGTCCTTGTAGTCATACGCCGAGTAGTTCTTGTTTTTGGTAATCACAAGCGGCATGTGACCAAAAACCGGGGAAGACGGGAGGAATAAAAGGGCACTCGCAAAGGTTCTCCACATTGGCCGCAAACTCAAGCACGGAATTGTCGGGACAACGAGCGGTTTCGGTCCTGAGGCGAGGTTCGTGAGCGCCTCCATAAAGCCTCCCGGAAGTGTAGGCGATATGAGGACCAGGTGCTTGATGAATTTCTTCCTCCATGTTATGGGAGTCCAATTAATGAACTTGAGGGTGGCCATGCCACCAAAGCTGTGTGCGACGAGGATGACCGGTTTGTCCTGGTTCTTCTTGCTTGCATGCTCCACCAGAACCTTGAAACGGGCAAAGTAGTCCGAGAACACTTGAGATGGCTGGCCTGGCAGTGGCGGAGCATGCCGTGGGTCATAGGGAGCTCCGAAAAGGGTATCTCCGTCACGATACCCAAGCAACTGAAGCTCTTCGAGGACCCTTGTCATGCAAAATCCCTTATGGCTCCTGAACACCACATATGCAATGTAAAGATCAGTTCCCAAATCAAACTCCATACGTTGGGGACAAAAGCATTCGACATACTAGAGATTTTTCCAAAAGGTCATAATATATACACCGTGCAAATGTCCAATGTAGATCAGTAGACACGTCAGCAGGTAGTAGGAAGCCAACAGATGGATTACTTGTTACAGAGTGTGTACTTACGAATCGAGGTTCTTTGAGGTGAATCCATGGGCGGAGCCGAAGTCTGGCACATGCGTCTCGACACCGGGTAGGTTCCGGTAGTCTTTCAGGGCAGAGTCATAGACGAGGCGCATCTGCTCCTCGAAGCACGACACGTAGTTGTGGCGGACCAGGTCAGATGTGTTGTTCCACAGTGAGAACCACCCCTTCCCCTTGAGCGCACCGCAGTGGGGCAGTGATGGCATGTAGGCATCAGTCAGCCGCGCCTCCAGGTTGGGGCAACTGATACCTGGGATCAAGATTATTGGGTTGTAGACCCCGACATCATATCCCGCGTCGCAACAACGGAGGAGGCAGATGAGAAAGGTGAGGAGTGCTAGACAATCAGTAGATGGCGAGACAATCGCCATCAAACGATGCGATGATGCGGTACAGAGGTGAGTGACATTATCTGTTGGACGCTCGGCCTTATATAGACTAGTAACAATCGTTAATGCATGGGAAGTTTTTAATATATTTTTAATACGTGCCTAGGATTACCTCTGGTTAGGTAACACTATAAAAGGTAGTGCTTCAAAGTTAGGACGTATCGCTTCATCCACATGAGGAAGTAAATTAATGCTGACATATTAAAAAACAATGTAAAGAAGGAACACAATTAAAAATGAGCAAGAGGGAGAAATAATTAACGTGAACAAATATTGCTATGTCTATTATTGGTTGTTTTGTTGATATTCTTTGTGATACTTTAGCTACGCCTTATTTCCGTGGTCTCTTTGAATCTGATAGATCAATGGTTTCCTTTGCTTATCTTTACTTTTGGTTAGTGTTTGTAATATAATTGTTTCTATTGATAGAAATCCAAGAGCGGGGCATCTTTTTCAATGGTATGACGTGCATGTCGATTATAAGGTGTATGTGATGACTTCGTCAATCTCAAGACCTACTGGCCCATTCTCTCGCAGATGCTTAGGGTGTGTGTGTGTGTGTGTGTGTGTGTGTGTGTGTGTGTGTGTGTGTGTGTGTGTGTGTGTGTTCGTAGGGATGACTGTGCGTGCATATTATGGGCGTCTCCATATGCACCATGTTTGTCAAAAAAGAAGAGGAAGGCCTCTTTTTTTTAAATGCCAATGATGTTTAATTGAACTCCCTCTGTTTTTTAATTAGTTGTCATTCTAACTTTGTACTCAGTCCATGTCATTTTTTTATTACTAACGTCTGCAAAACCAAGATACTGACCCTCCATCATAATACATGTCTTCACAATGTATTTATCTAATCTTGTAGATATTTATACTTGTTTTTATAAACTTGGTTCCTTAGAGAATATTGACTTAACACAAAGCTAGAACAACGGTTTTTTTAAAAACCCCATATATTAATTAATTAATAATGTTATTATAATTATTCATTACAAAATTCGCCACAGAACACTATTAAGAAGAATCCCATCAGGTTTGTTTATAAAGCTAAGCTTCGCAATTTCGTGAGTCACCTTATTGGCCTGCCGATTAATTTTTGCAATTTTAAAATTCTTGAGCATCCTCGATATACTCAAGGCTTATTTCTTCAAATCAACGAGCGGAGACCTGTCAAGATTCTCATTTGCAAGAGAAGTATTTTGAAACAGCGAAAGTATATTATTCTTCTATGTAATTAATTTTAAATGTATACTATTATAGACTGAAAATTTAGTCCGTTAAGTTTTTACATTTGTTTATTCAATCATATAGATGTAATTGTTTTGGTTAATATCAATTGTTTCCTCATTAGTAGAATTATATTGCAAACTTGCTTAGGTTATTGTACATTAATCTCATTTAATGGTTACATCACAATACAACATATCTTTTTTTATTTTTTTATTAATGTTAATTGTACTAAATGCTATAGAAAATGAGTAAACAATTATGTGTTTTACAAGGACTTTGTTCAATGGTTACATTGTGATTTTTTTATTTCTGTAACAAAACCAAACACCACTTATTAGAAATTGACAAAGATTAGTTGGATATTCTCTATTGCAGAAGCACGTCATATAAGGTCTATAGCCTTAATTGTAAAGGGTTAATTTAGGCTTTGTTTAGCACAAAGGGTTAATTAAGTTTGTCTCTCCTCCAAGAAAAGGCGGCTAGGGTTTTTGCCTTCCGTCGGCGGCACCGCTGATCTCCCACGCTCTTGTGGCCTTAGGGTCATGGGTGCACGGTGGATCCCGGTCCTTGCCGGCGGGTGGACTCCGTTTTCAAGTGCTTCCTCAAGTTTTGTTAGGATTTGTGTCCTTCTCAAGAAGACGAGACGGCAGCAACTTCTTGAAGATGGAATAAGGTTCTTTCCATCTAGCCCCCGTCCCGATGGTGTGTCTAGCATCGTCGGAGGGCATGTGAAGGTATGTCTTCGATGGATCTCGTGGGATTCAGTCAGTGGTTGTCTTTGGTAGATCTGCTCGGATCCGGTCTTTGTTCGTCTTTATTCATGTGTCTTCAGGTTGGATCCTTCTGATCTAAACTTCTCTTCATCTGCGGTGGTTATTGTTCTGGTGTGTTGGTCCTATGGGCCTTAGCACGACGACTTCCCGATTGTCTACTACAACAAGTTGTGTCCGGCTCCGACGAGGGAGGGGTGATGACGGTGGCGCGCCTTCGACTCACTTTAGTGCTTGTAGTCATCGCTAGATGGTCTATGAATCTGGAAGTAATTTTCATTATTTCTGGTGTTCATTGTACTATCATGATTGGAGATGAATAGATCACAGTTTCCTGCAAAAAAAGGATTAATTTAGGCAAAAAATATTTATGGTAGTGCATGAAGGAAAGAGCGGTCTATTTCGGCCCAGTCAAACTGTGCTGGTTGCAATTTCAGATCCTTCTGTACATCATGGCATCTGCCATAGAACGGCACAGACTGATACCAGTCTACCATTGGATGGATTAGAACCAAAATCACTCAACGAAGGATTGATCGGGTTTTCGGTTGCACCTTAGCAATCACCTCTCATCTCATGCATCTTCACTCACAAACCATTATGACTAGTAGAATGTCCGTGCGTTGCCACGGGCTCTTAAAATAGTTTACAAGAGTTACATGTTAAATTCCACACGTATAAAGAATATAACACAAACACAATTACTTAATAACTGAAGTCCATTATTGCAATGTAATTGGATAACATAAAAGAAAAATTAACGACATGTCCATGTAACAAACTGAGTGATGTTCCAACTGAACATCTATTACAAAACTATTAATATCTACATGATGCGTTTAAGAAATTCTTTCACAATATCAGGAAAGTTTCCTCTAGCTTCATTCCCACGATGTTTTAGCAAGTATAATAAAAAATGCTTCCTCAATTCATACCCATCCTGCAGAAACAAGACATGTAGTAAGTATGACAATTTTACGCCGAAGGTCTTAACACATGTAACGCACAATACTCACCGCGCAAATCGGCTTCACCAATTCTTTACCATTCCACCAGAGCATAAAATAAAAAATAAAATAGCCAGACACATTTCTGCAAAATTTGAATTAATAATATAAAAATATAGTGATAACAAAAGTAAATATTCTTGTTATGAATTCATTACCCGTCCACACTCGTTGGAACACCGAACGGAAATAAACGTTGCCATTTAGATATATCATAATTCCAACCAGGAATCTTTATTTCGAGTGCTTCTTTGAAATCCCTTGCAAAACTTTTTAATTTCAGTGAATGCCTCAAGTTGTTATCCGCTGACGATTGTGATGTTTGAATAGGATCCATAATATATAGACGACGTGCCTCTTTGTCGATGACGTATAAGGTGTATCGGCCGATGGATGCATAGGGAAGATAAATCTACAAGTGGAGTTATTAGAAACAACAATAAACCATGATAATGATGGACAAAAAATTTTATTGACCTTATTGCAAGATGAAATGTCGATCTCCATCCCAGGCCAGCTATCAAATAATGTTGCCAACGTCTGGATAGTTTCCTTCTCACAAAACTTCTGACCTCGTGTTGACTCGAGCATCATGGACTAAGTAAAAGAAGAAATATTGTTTTAACATGTTGATACTAATGTCACATAGAATGAAGAGTTACGATAACTTACACAAAATCATAGATCCATGTAGTGTATAGGAGGGTCTGTGAACAATACTCCCTCATCACATGCCAGCATACGCACGGCAGTGTTGAAGCAATCATTGTCCATAGGCTGCTCCATCTTAAGTATGCACTGAAGTTTCTTAAGACTTAAGCTCATTGGATCGGGTGTGCAGGTCAGGACCCATACCTTCCTGTAATTTGGATGGTAAGAAGAACAATAATATACATCCGCACATTAAAAATTGATACATGATACTTACTCCAAACACCCGGCATCATCGATCGACATGATGTACTTGCAGAGGTCGGCAATTATTTGACGTTGGTCCGTGGGAATGATAGTGATTGGGGCAGGACGTTTTTCTTCGACTACGTCAGAAGGATTATCCAGGATCTCGATATCAGAATTACCTAAAGTTTCTTCGCTGACAGGTTGATGGTATATGGGACATCCTTTTAGCTTATTAAGCTCTGAATCGAGCAAAATGACTGCTAATTTTTGACGAAAATATTTCATATCCTCCTACAAAAATTTTATACAAAAAATATATATATAATATTTTCATATAAAATAACGAGATAATGTATAAAAATGAAATACCTGGGTGAACTGGTCTGACAGTCCATGTGATGTCCAATATTCCATATAATTTAGCATAAACAATCCACATGATACACTATAATATTATAAAATAATGCTTTAGAATATCACACAGATGAAACAAATAAACAAACCATTTTAACAATTGCTTACCCATCGGTTTGTATTGCCTCCTCAACTTGCTCTTCAACCGTCCATTTTGTAACATTGAGATCAGGCCACTTATCACCTCTAATAAACTCCGGACTCTGCTCTGCAAGTTTCAGCCATTTCTCGAGCCCCTGTAACTATCATATGAGAAATGTTAGGGATGAAGTCAAACAAAACAAATGTTAAGATGAGTAAAAAAATATATAGTTACCGTAGTAGCAAGGTCATTGCGTTTGACATTCTCACCAAGTGAGTCCAATACTTGGATCTCTCGTTTTTTGGCATTGGCAACTGCTAGATACCAATGGTAGCCCGGCATGTTAATCGGAATGAATAACTGGTGTAAATATCATAGAAATCACAATCAAAATTAGATATAATTATTAATATATCATCACACATATGAACTAAAAAACATTCCATAAGACAAAAACTAACCATATCTTGCTGTATATAAGTATTAACATGACGCACGATGCGACGATATTTTGATGGGTCAATGTCTCTTTCACCGTCTTCTTTTATCTGGCCAGATACAAACGTGCTCATAATGTGTACCTTTTCACCCGCTCTGTCTTGTAGATGGTCGTGATCAAGCATGCAATATATGTAAGCATTTATCACCTGTAAACAACATTTAGAATATATTAATATTTTATGATATTATATATTGATCATATTATTGATTACAAAGTTTGTGCAATTGGTCTTACACCGTCATGTAAGAACATATCATTTTTTATAAGGCATTTCAAATCGTCGGTTGTTAACAAGGCATCTCCAATGTCCACGAACTGGGTATTCTTGGGGGCAGACTTTATTGATTCGATGACTGTAATATCTCTAGGGGTACAAACATAGTCTGTCAAATTCATAAAAAGGAGACAACTTAATAACACAAAAAAATAACCAAATTAGTTGAATACAAAAGGCAAGATCACAAAAATAAGATAGATAATAATATAAGCATATACCTTGTGGGATAACATGCAATTTAGCATCCTTTTTTGGTTTGTTATGAGATATAACCTCTTCGACGTTATTATGTTGTGAATGTCCGGCCCCTTCCAGCGACATTGCATCTGAAACCTCCATGGATTCTTTCCGTGCATCTCCGAAGTCCATATCCATTTCTCCTATATTCTGATTAAACAAGAATATAAATAGACCATTCATATTATCATCTATAATATACATACAAAGTAAGGTTAGCTATATGCACCTCTTCTCGTGCTGTATCAGTGCGGACTGTCATCGTTACATCTGTGCGTATGTCGGAACCCATCACTTTATATCTATGCAGAAATATAAATAGGATTTATTTATGCATCATATAATGTGAAATTAACACAACTATTTTAGCTGTGATAAAAAATGCTTATGATTATATTAGAAAAATATGCAGTTCAAATCATTTTACTAATACAACAATTGAAGGAAACAACAAATTATATTGTTCATATATAAGTAAGTGGTCATCTGGAATTGCTTAAATGATTTCAAATTAATTACATATGCTATTGAATTAAGAGAAACAAACAGAAACATGCTAACTAACCAGCATTAACCAAGTATATGTGTTTTTTCTATTTTTATTGTTCCTCTTAGTATATGTAATAAGAATAATCACAGGCCGGCTAGGTTAACATGCGGTAAGCAAAACACGGGAGCCTTTAAGCATGGCAGGGAGCGACTGGGAAGGCCCATTTGGATGTAACGAGCTCCAGCCATGTAGAAAACTGGCTACAAACTAACAACATGTAATAAATCTTAAAAAACATCTAAGGAACTCTTGTAACCCGCAAAAAAAAATTGCGGAGCGACATATTAAGTATCAAACTTATTTTGAAAAAACTAAAAAAATGCATAGTGATGATAAATATTGTAATATAAGTTGAACAATTTTTTTAATATAGTTTTCAAATTATTGTAATATACACTTAACCAATTTCAAAAACACATTTGAATAATTTATAATAAATGTTCAATAATTTTTATATATTCACTTAACATTTTATAATAAATGTTGCAATTTTTTGTAATGGATGATGAACTATTGTAAGAAACCATGAACATTTCCTTAATACCGTTGAACACTGTTGTGTCATGCAATGAACTCTCTATATTATAATAAAAACGAAACAATATAAATAAAGAATAGAAAAGTATAGGAAAAAAATTATAAACAGAAAAAAAACAGAGAAAATTGAAAAGAAAATAAACAAAAAACAAAAATTGTTCAATATTTGTGTAATATAAGTTGAACAATTTTTTAATATATGTTTCATTTTTTGTAATATACTCTTAACAAATTAAAAAACACAGTGATTATATATTCACTTAACATTTTATAATAAATATTGAACAATTTTGTATTCGACGATGAACTTTTCAAAAAAACATGAACATTTCCTTAATACCGTTGAACACTTTTGTGACATGCATTGAACTCAGTATATTATAATAAAAATAAAACATTATAAATAAAGAATAAAAGAGTATAGGATAAAAATATAAACAAAAAAATAAAAGAAAGATAAAAGGACAAGAAAATAAACAAATAAACACAATGATTATATATTTTTGTAATATAATTTGAATAATGTTTGAATACATATTTGAATTTGTTGTAATAAACTGTTACAAATTTAAAAAACACATTGATTATATATTCATTTTACATTTTATAATAAATGTTGAACAATTTTGTAATGGATGATGAACTGTTGAAAAAACCCATGAACATTTCATTAATACTATTGAACACTTTTGTGACATGCAACGAACGCTGTATTTTATAATATAAACAAAACAATGTAACTAAAGAATAAGAAAGTATAGGAAATAAAATATTAACAGAAACACAAAAAAATAAAGAGAAAAAGGAAAAGAAAAAAGAAAGCCAGGCCCGCCACGACGGGCCTGTTGCGCGGCCCGCCACCACGGCCCACCTGGCACGCAGGCCTCTAGGGCGGCAGTAGAACTAAAGCGACGCGGCGTCGCCCGTTCCCCTCCCCCACCGCATTCTACCTATCCTCTCGTCTCGCTCACTCTCTCATCTCCTATCATCTCTCACTCACACAAACCCTCTTGCCCTTTCCCCTCCCCCCGCCGCATCGCTGCCCGCGTCGACGAGCAGGAAACCCAACTCTCCCCTTCGCCGGCCACCACATCGGTCTCGTGCATCCACTGACCTTGGGGCTGCCTGCTGTGGGCTGCGCGACCGAGCGGGACGGACGGGGCGTGCTTCCTGGAGCACCTGCGGGTGATGGATGCGGTCCCACTCCGGTCGGATCCGCGGCGGCGCTACTCTCCGGCGATGTCGCAGCTGGATCCGCAACGACGCGTCAATACCTGCAACGACACAACTCCGGTAAGCCACTACCCATGCCTGGCAAATCCATTCAACGCGGGCTGCTCAGATCCGCCCCTCCTCGTCTTCATAGCCACTGAATTCCTTATCTGTTCTCTCTGTGCCGTGGCGCCATGAGCAAACCTCACATGGACGGCGAGGACAATGATTGCTGGGGGAGGGGAAAACATCACAAGAAAAGCATGCAGAAAGGAGGAGGAGACCAGTAGCTAGCTAGCTTCCTCCCCTGCATTGGAAGCCAAATGTTTTGCCTCGCCTAGGTAAGTAAAATCTTGGCCTATATTTTCTTGTTTTAATCCGTTGTTTATTTAGTATATTTGGTTGCCTTTCCTCCTGCTGGTCGATTTGTTCGTTTGATCTCAATTAGATTCTCTGTTGCTTGCTCGCTTGCTCGTTGTTGGGTACAGTCCAATCCAAGGAGGGGGCAGATCATATACGCTGTCATGGATTTGAATCTCAACTGTGCGCCGCCGTCGCCGGAGCCCGCGCCCCAGGGCCACCGCTTCGGCCACGCAATGCTCCGCCAAGAACACGCCTACCGCCACCAGGTGCCTTCCCCTGCTTACCTACTTGCTCCCCGCAAAAAAACTCTTCTTTCCTCACAAGCGAGCCCGTGTAAATCACGATTAAAAATAATATATAGCCACGAATAAAAGTCAATTGTTTCGCAATTTCTTCGGCAGATTCGGTAGACGTAAACCTAATTTGTTTGTGCTGTGAAATATTTCCCTCGCTCATGTGGTTGCATCTGATTTGTTGTTTGTAGGTCGAGGAACTGCATAGGCTGTATTGGGGGCAGAGGAATCTCAGGCCTGATGTGTCCTTCTAGGAGCAATCCCATGATGTCCTCTATCCCACCCATTCCAGGCCCATGGCTACTTCCTCCCAATCCGACATGGTGAGCTACGCTATTCAGGCCAAACAGGAATCATCTAAACTTTCCCCAAATTCCTACTGCTACAATCTAAATCAACAAGTGTCTCTGCTTTGCTGCCACAGATTGATCCGGATCTGCTGGGCGCTTCTTCTCATGAGCTACAAGGCAAGCAGGCCATTTGGTGTGCCAATGGGGTTGCAGGAAAATTTGGTGCTGAGGGCTCAGTCATCCGAAAACCTGATGATGGTGGTGTACAGGGGAGGTCTGGTTAATGATATGGACAAACCAGCGACATCAGAGGATGGTGATGATGATGTTGAAATCTTGTCTCCTGCTCGGATCAGTGACTATGCCAAGCGCAATTTAGGGTTTGCGGATAATTCTCAGTGTTATCCAAGGGAGAATGCTGCCCATGTTCGTTTTGGTGAGTTCAAGAGCATTCCTCCCTGCCCTGCCCTGCCTAGTTATGTTCATATAACTATCATTGTCTACTTTGGTAGAGTAAAACTGTTTGTCAAGCAAAACTAAGAAATGTAGAGCCTAATGCTTTCCTAATACTGAGTTCTTCTGATAGAATCGTCCTTGATATTACAACTCACATTGTTCTTATAAAATGAATCTGTGAGTAATGAATCTTGATTTATACATGTAGGCTGCAGTTATGTGCTTTGGGTTCAAACTTGTGTCCTACAAGGTTGCATTGTCAATAATGTTCACACCATGCCATTGTATTGTAGGATAAACTTTTCTTCATTCTTTGTATACATTCCCAACCTTTTAAGTTTCATAGTAAAAAAACAGGATGGCCGGAAAATTCTATCTAACAATTACGTAATTGTGTGTTATGCTAGCTCCAGTTTTTACAGTATAGCTTTTACGTATAGCTGTAATTTGTGCCTGCAGGCTAGAATCTTCTAGTCTTGTTGTGCTGAAACATCAATTTAGCCTATTATTTGTGCCTGCAAGCTTGAATCTTCTAGTCTTGGTTTGCTGAAACATCTCTTTAGCTTAGTTCGAAGAAAACATCCATTTATAGCTTATTTATAGGAAAAACATCGATTTAGCTTCAACGGAATGTGTGCTCTTATTGTAATTCTCTATACTCGTACAAAATAACCTCACGTCAGTCGCAAGCCTGGATCTCTCTTTCAGTTTGTTTAGTCAGTTGCAAGCCTAGATCTCTCTTTCAGTTTGTTTTTCTAGGCAACAGTTAATTTGTCTATCTTGATGATACGTGAACATGAAAAGGCTTCTTTGATTTATTTATTTTCCCATATTTACGTAGTTCCTTTATCAATTGTTTGTAATACAAGAGTATAGGAGGCACAGTATTATTACTTACTCCCTCCGTAAGGTAATAAAAGAGAGTTTAGATCACTAAAGTAGTATTCTACATGCTCTTGCTACATCCGACCCGAGACGACTACTGCTTGCCGACGCCGCCGCCCTCAGCGAGGAGCGATGACATGCACAAGCACTCAGCACATTGTGCGCCGACCGACGCGCCGCGGAGACACAGCCACCTCAACCAATGGCGCGTCTGGCCACCCGTCCACATCCCCACCGCTCCAGCCTGCCGGCCACAGGACATCGCTCTGTGCCCGCCTCGTGCTGTTGCACCCCTCGGCAGCAACTCCCTCTTAGCAACAGCTAGCTCGCACGGATCCCGCTTATCTGATGGTAAGCAAATTAATCCTTAATCTGTGCCAGCATCTCTGCATCCTTAGCTCTATTTTGTAGGGTTTGTGCAGATGTTCCACTGAATATTGAGCATTTTAGTTTCCATATGTTTTTGTAGATGCTTGCCAGATGTTTGCTAGGGTTTGTGCAGACGTTTGGTAGGGTTTTTGGAGATGTTTGCTAGAACCTTGAGCATTTTTTAGGGTTTGTGCAGATGTTTGCTACAACTTTGAGCATATATTGTTCCTCAGTGCATTTTTAGAGTATCTTTAATGACGCTGCAAGTGTTCTAAACTAACCAATATGGTTTCTTAAAAGAAGTCTCCAGCTAAATATATATGCCTAAATCATCCCTTGGTTTGTGAGCAATTTAATAGTTTGACACTTTCTATAGGTGGATATTTTAGCAGTTCAGCTGTCCAAAAGAGAAAATGAGTTGCTTCAGCAGAAAACCGAGGTCACGAGAATAGCGACTTCAATGAAACTGGTGAGTTGATCCTTGAACTTTGGAAGTATCTTTATTCTATGGACCTTTGTAAGCACATTTTAGTACCATGATCCATTGTGTGTTCTCTGTTTACAATGTACTATCAAATGCCATTATACTTTCCCTGCTTGCTACTGGCTTTGGAGGAAAACTTAGTTCCGTCATTTTTAAATGTTAATTATCTACCATGATTAAGCAAGGCAAGGTGAAATTTTGCCTTTGTTGGGACTTATGAAACAGACTATCAAACAGTACTACAAATTTGAAATGGTTTTCTTTTCTTGCAAATGCACAACAAATTTTCAGGGGCCTGCCAATGGTTTGTTGAACAGCAAATTTTTAGGAGTTCTGCCTGATTTTCTTAACATGGTTAAGAAAATAACATGCTGGCAATGATTTGTGCGTAAAGCATGTTCCAATTCCTCTTGGATTGACAATCATTAGTATTTTTATAAACATAATTTATCCATATCAAGTATGCTTAATCTTGGTATATTGCCATTTTTTTATTTTCACAAATCACTCTTTCTATGTCGTTCACAGGCTTCTGAAGATGCTATTAGAATTGTTGACGAAGAACGAACTAATGCACGCATGGAGATTGAAAATGCTAGAGCTGTTGTACAAAGAGTTCAAAAAGTACTTAAAGTGAAAGAGAACAGTTCACAAATAATTGGAAAGCAGGTAAATTGTATATAATTTTATGAGCAGCATATTATCTTGTTTTCTGTACTTTAGTACCATGCTTACCTGGAACTTATGGCTGAATTTGTATTCCTTATATATTCTTTTATTTATGTCATATACAATTACTCCCCTTGTCTTCTATACACTTTTTCTGTTCAAAACCAGTGGTAGTTTATTTTAATTTGAATATGCAGCCTTCTACGTACTGCATCATACAGTAATAGATCTTCCTGCCCAACTTTGCTTTTATTGCTTGCTTGTCCAGATGTTGTGCTTTGACACTTTCCGGATATAGTTGTTATATTCATTGTATTACTTGCTCTATCTTCAGAATGTAGATTCATTCGGTTGGGATATAGTTGGTATTAGAGTATTACATATCCATTGTGAATAATTTTAGACTATTCCATCGAAGCATTTTGTCCTCATGCAATTTCTGTTACATGTAATGACTTAATATTATGACTCTGATGATATATATCTTCAAGCAGTCCTATTCTATTTGTTTGTTTTCTGCCATGTTGAAACACTTAATAAGTTATTTGTTTGTTTTTCTGGCTCAAATATATATATGAGATTACATTAAAAAGTTAGGCAGTCAACTATGGTCATGAATTAAAAATTTAGGTGTATGACACACGTGCGATGTCCAGAATAGACTCTTAGCCTATAATATCTGAAAGAACTGTTTGTATTCAGTTGTAGCCCACCTAATAGGACTGCTTGATTAGATCTACAATCAATTGTATTAGCTATGATCTTTTTATAAGATGGCACTATCTCCACTGGTGTTTTTTTTTTGGAATTTGATGGTATGCCTGACCAAACATGATCCTAATCTAACACCTGTTACCCTTTTACAGAAGAGAAAGATCCAGAAAGTTGCATACCTAGAGGAACTCGCCTTCTTGATGCTCCATGCTTAATGAAGGTACTCCTCGGCAATTTGTCGTCCAAGTATGGGTATTTTGATCCTTTGATATCAGTGATGGGGGAAGGGAGAGTAAGGAGGGGGGTGAGGGATGGCACATGAGGTTAACATATAAAGGTAGGCCATGCAGGGGAAGGCTGGGAAGCAGATATCTTTCCTTTTTTCAGATATATAATTATGTATGGTGCAGATATCTTTCCTTTTTCAGATATGTACTTCTTTATGGTCAGATATCTTTGCTTTTTTCATGAAACGCACAAATCTTAATTAATTAGAAAATATGTCAGAAATCAGAACTTACTAAAAAATTAAATTGTTGTATTAATTAAATAAACAACTTATCATTGATTGCATGCCACTAAGTTACTTATTAGTTCTTATGTGGTATAAAATTTTCCCATATATAAAAACAAAATATCTTATTTGTCTATTTCAATATTTATTCTTTTGTTAATATTGTTCAATTTGAAGGGGTAAACATGAACTTTATATATAATTTATGTGTATTTAATGAGTTCAACATGTACTATAAATCAAGTTAAATTAACAAACAAACAATCTTAAATGTTTTGTTTCTGAAATTTGGCAATTAGCAGCCTTCGGATTTTGTTGTTTGCACAATCAAAACACAAATGCACCTAATGCATCATCGATCTTTTGCAAGCTCGACATCGACTGAGTACGAGCGGCCGTAGGTCACAAGGGGGCGTGGAACTGCTGCAGCCCATCTGTGACAGAGCAGACTCCTGCGAATTTGCCCATTTAGGACCATCCGATACATGGTATCAACTTGAAGAAAATTCTTCCTTTATGCTTCCATGACATGATATCCTCCTCACTGATGTATCGAGGAGACGTGACCCGGCCTCACAGGCAGGGCCAGGGCGAAGACGTATCCCCGACGGCCAAGACACGGCCACGGTGGTGATTTTTGATGGTGAGACAAAGCAGACTCGAGCAACTTTGCCCAACCAGGTACATCCTCTACACAACTACATGGTAGCAAATTGAACAAAATGTGACTTGATTAGTATAGTAGCTTAGTAGTAGTAGGTTCCTGTAGTCGCAAGTTTATGTCGAACATTCACTACACCGGATATGCAAGCCTGGGGTTATATATGTGTGGGGGTCTGTGATATTGTGAGTGGTCTTATATATGTTAAGCTTGATGATATTTGCACAATTTGTGTAAGACAAACAGACTGTTTGATTTGTTATTTTCTCTTTCACGTGTGAAGCAAAATGCATCGTCGTCTTGGTAGGCTAGGATCCAATTAGCCAACCCAAATTTCATAAATAAAACAGTACCAGGCTAGTCTGTTTAGTAATAAGATCCATAGATATTATGGGTTTCCAAATAATTTATAACAAGCACTATGAATATAATTAAATGAGAAATAAAACCTAAATTGCTTGATGATTTCCTCATTTGAAATATTAATATTACTACGCTCAATTTGTAAGTTCCAATGTATTTGGCCGTTTACTATCAGTCTCTTTTTATAATCAAAATTCTCATGAATATACTTTGGTGTCTTGGTGGCTCATTGATTTCCCTGTACAAATGTTTGTTTTCAGTGCAAATGTGTTCTTTGATAAACTAAACTTGGTGAATGTACAATCAGGAGCAGCCTTCAAGCCTTATCATGTAAGAGTATGCTCAACTAAATTTTGATAAGTGAGTCCATTAATTCATTCTAATAGGGTCAAGTTACACTTTAATTTGCAGGCAAAACATGCAGGAAATGATCGTTGGATTTCAGAGGGACTTGAACATGAGGTACATACTTTCCATCACCCTATGATTTACGACAACTGCTTTTCTTTTAGTGCTGATTTTGATAAGTAGGTATTGACGTGATAGTTATATATAGTTCTTATTCCCAAAGATATAGTTCGTGACATCATTGGACGCCTTGAGCTTGCCAGCCAGGCAGGGAAGTAGTTTTAGGTGGGAAACAGTCTTCTGGTGGGAAACAGAGATGCTGTTGGCGCCAACAAGTAAGAGGGGTGAAAGAGAGGGAGAAACAACCGTCAATCCACACACACATCCTCCTCCTTCTCTGGATCCTCTCCATACAATACAAAGACTGGTGGGAAACAGAGATGCTGTTGGCGCCAACAAGTAAGAGGGGTGAAAGAGAGGGAGAAACAACCGTCAATCCACACACACATCCTCCTCCTTCTCTGGATCCTCTCCATACAATACAAAGATCCTAATCCACTCCTCTCCAGCAGCTCCTCATCCTACTCCTCTCCAGTAGCTCATCATCCTCCTCTTCAGTACAACAGCAACCAGCAACAGCAAGGAGAAACACCTCTGCCTCCCCATTCTCCCCCACCATCCTCTGCTCTGTATCTTCCATGTTAAGTTGTTAATTTCTTGTTGTTTTCAATTGTTCATTGTTTCCTAGTTTGTTGGTTCCTCACTGCTTTGCGATAGCTGCTTTGCTGCTTGCTCACTGCCTCTGTTATAGTGGTTATGTTGGGGAGAAGAGAAAGTGCAAAGAGGATGGATCCTATATGCGCTCTACAACCAGCAGCAAGTGCAAGATGAGTAGTGTTTATGCCTAGTTGCCTACCAAATTCTACTTCATTCTACTGCTTCCAACTATCTAACGCGTCTGCGTTACCTTATGCCTTACCGATTAGGCGGTGAGGCCCCCCCTTCGGCGCCTTGCCTCGCCTTAACGCCTTAAAAACATCGCCCTTACCGCCTTCAAAACAATGCATGACTTTATTCTACTCATTGACGTGATATTTCGAGTTATAGTTCACATATCTTCGATCGAGTTATACGATACAGGGAATTATAGGGTGCGTCGCAAAACCAACGTTTAATATATCCAAAACACCAAAAAGTATTTAAACCTATATGTATATATAATCCAATGCATTATAAAGTTTTTCGTATTGCCAAATAGATAATTCTCACTTCAATCCCTAAGATAGCTGTAGCACGGTGATTTTTTTATGACATATGAATATGCATCGATCCATATTCAGTCATTTAAAACCCTCAAGGCCGCTCTAATTCCAGCTGGTATGTTTCCAACTGCTTCATTGTTTTTGATCGTCAGCATCTGGACCAACAGGTTCTTTCTGAGCTGTATTGAATCCTATAAAAATGTCAAAAAAATTAATAACTTGCTGGAAAATAAATTGCATGACAAACCTTGTTATTATGTACTTACACGAGTGGTCATCCTACCAGAATGAGCAGTACCATTCTGGTGGGCCATCTCCTGTAGGACAAGGAAAGCGGAGTCTTTGCTGTTACAAAAAATTAACTATATTAAAACTATAACTGTGTGCTTATAAAGTATGTGATAAATTTAGTATATTACCGCCTGCCGTTAGAAGACTTGCCGTTCACTGACCAGTCCATGAGATTGGTATTCCAACCAGGGATCCTCATCTGCAACACATTGTTGAACTCTTGCTTCAACATTGTGACTTCCTTCCTCGTTTCAGTGCTATGAAAGCTGTATGGTCCACCATAGGCGTCGATACATGGATCAATTGGGAGAACCCTCCTACTTCCCATGTTTACTACAAATAGTCCGTATGAAGAATCCACCGAAACAAATGGTAGTAGATACTACGGTAAATAGACACATGTTAGTAGCTAGTATAATAAGAAAAATAAATGATAACAATGAGTCTCTTACAATGTTAGAGTTGAACACATCATATTTAGGAAACGGCCGGACAACGACATTGTCAATCAGCACTGCGGTGCGTGATTCTTCATTCATCCAAGAGTGTCTGAGGGCCCGTGCCTGAGAATGAAACTGCAAGTCGAAAAAATGTTTGTTTCCAAGCATTCTTGTACCTGCAGTGCTCTCTACTTCACCACTCGCAAGCTTACGAACTGCAAGATTGAAGCATTCGGGATGAAATTGTCCAAAAAGCAAAATTGTTTCCTGGAGCATCCGTAGGCTGATTTCAATCTGATACGGTCGTACGCTTCTTATCCAAATTGTGCTGACAAAAAAATACAGACCAATCTTTACCAATAAACATCACATATTGTTTAACTCTTTTGTATAATAAGGATCAGTGATTAAAATTATTTAATTAAAAACATGATAACTCCTTTGTGATAATCTCTTGCAATTTTTTTTGTGTACAAAATTAACATGGCAACATGTACCATAGGTAACAAAGTGTAGGAGACAATGAACACTCAAGGTAAAGCAACATTAATCTAAGGAGTTATAATTAGAAGTAATCAATTAAGGTAAAAGCAACAAACATATTGTAGCAGTCATCAACATATTCCTAATAGTCAGTACTACACAAGTCTAGATGAATAGCTAATGAGGCAATAAATATGTTTTACCTGTACATGACTTCAACACTTAGATTATATAATTATCACTATGCAATCAGAAGCCAAGCATATTGAAACCAAATATTACGTAGAGCAATACTACTTACTTAAGTGCCTCATCGTCTTGGGCAGCACTGATAGATTGAAAAATGTATTCAACGGCATCTGCTAGGGCATTAACGTTGGTCGCATCCTCCTGAGGGGCGGGCAAAGCTTCTTGTGGTGCGACCTGAAAACCAATTGCTCCGTGCACAGCCTCCATTGATGAGAGTGGTGAGTGATCGGAAATTGGTGAAGAGACCACGTCCAAGGTGTTGAAACCGGAGCTCGTCGAAGGTTATAAGAAGGGATCACGTCCTGATTGACAGATGCATCTTCGAGACTTAAGAGCCTTCCAAATAATAAGGCAACTTCCATTTTTTTAAAGCCAAATAATAAGCAAACTTTTGATTCCACCTGATTTTCAACATCGGGGGCATTAAAGACTGACAGGACATGGTCGCTCAGGCAGATGGAAGGTGCCCCATATCTTTCCATACGTCCATGCTTTCATTTATTCATTTCCTAGTATGAATTATTTTCACCTGCGTACGCAAGATATTCTCAACTATCTTATATGTTAGGAAAAGACGTGGTTCCATTAGAGTAGCTTAATAATAAAATTATTCTTACGGCGTGTTTGTATAAATAAGTTAAAACATGTCCAACGTGTTTGTATAAATGTACAAATAATTTTACACATTTTTTTATTACATGTTCAATTTTTAAGATAGACTTTTTCTTTTTTTGAATACATGATGAACATTTTTCAAAAACACATATAATTTGGGGCATATTCTTTTTCATCTCAATGTCTATTTCAGTAGGTGTTGTGCTGATTGTCCTTACTGTCCTATCCATACTTTTGATCATGTTACTGTCCATTGTATAAACCAGGAATTACCAAAGTAAACTTTGTTTCCGTGGCTAACGGCACCAACCTGGTTAACTTATAGGCTGGTAAGTGTCACGCTGATTTGTATGCAACTCACTAACATATCTACTGTTATCATGGTTTTACTTTTTTACTGTAGGTACTGATCAATAAGAAAAACTATTCCTCTCTCATTTTTTTTACTCTATTCAGGAGCACATAAAAGATAATAAGCGTTTATTCGCTAGCTGGAATTAAAGGCAACGGCGAGAGAGGAAGATCAAGGACACCTTCAATAATTAAGAATACATGCAAGGTACGTGCCGTATGACCGTCATATGTTTATTGAATATTCTCTAGATGGAATGTGATTATTTCGGACTAAGAAAACCTCGTATAGTATAACAGTGCGTGTATGGATGGAGTTATACTATACGAGGTAGTATATGGTGCCTGTATGACCGTCATATGTTTGTTGACTATTCTCTAGCTGGAATGTGATTATTTCCGAGGAAGAAAACCTCGTATAGGATGGAGTTATACTATACGAGGTAGTATATGATGTGAGGCACGGAATGTCTGAAAACATCACCTGTCGGAATTTGAGTATGTTGTGAACCTGCCATGGTCCAACACAAAAGTACTTAGGTTCAACTGGAGCAAACCTGGTCCAAACTGTCTGGTCTACAACCATAACATTTAGATAGAAGGAAAGATAGATATACAACCAACATAGCTAGTGGATGCCACCATCAATCACTCTTTAACTTTAAAAATATTTTAGAAAATGTCATCTGATCATCTGATCAGAACGGGCATTCAAAAAGATTATTACCTACCAAGCAACTAAACATCACTTTATTTTTAGGTATTTATCGATGCAGCAGTGCTCCTTAGCCACCAATAAATCTCAAAGCTGCTCTAACTTGATCTGGAATGTTATCCTTTGCTTCATTCTCCCTGACCATCAGCATCTGGACCATTAGTCGCTTCCTGAGACTTTGTGGATCCTTCATATTATGCATAAACAAAGTCAGAAGAAATATTTAGCAAATATATGAAAGCTATAACATCATTACAAATGCACTTACATCGGTCCTAGGCATGTTATGAACCATGTCATTCCCGAGGGTTTCATACAGATGGGCCATCTCCTGTAAAACTTTGAACCCAGAGTCCATGCTGTCACAAAAAACACCATATTGTAATAGCTATATTAGAGAACGCACTAAAACATAAGCCAAATTAATAATTAGTACCGCCGAGGTGAAACATGAATGTTCTCTTGTTCGGGCCATTCCACAAGATGGTTGTTCCTATCAGGGGCCTCCTGTTGCAAGACAAAGCTGAATTCTTGCTTCACTAAAAGGGCTTCCCTCTGAAGTTCAGTGTCATGGGAGTCCTCCTCAAATTGAAATAAAGCCTGGTTTGAATAATCAATAACGATAGTCCTTTCGATTTCCATTTTCACTACTAAAAGACCGTATGACGAGTCGACGAGTGCCAGCGGGAGAAGATACTGCATTTGGTAGACAAATATAAATGGCAAACAAATAAACAAAACTATATTTTAAGAATGAGAACACTTACAATTGTAGGGGTGTGAAACACGTCGTATCTCGGAAAAGGCTCAAGCACGACATTGTTAATCAGCGCATTGGTGCGCTGTTCTTGGCTTAACCAAGTTTGCCTTAGCGCCCGTGCTAGCTCATGGAATCCCAAATTGAAAAAATGTGTCTTTCCAACAGAGATGGTGCCTGCGCTCCTCTCTGCTGCCTCGGTACTAATCTTATGCACAGCTAGATTGAAGCATAACGGATGGACAACTCCATCTCCTCTAATGGTGTCTCGCATGATCCGTAGGCTAATCTTGATAGGGAATGGGCGGGGGCTATTAATCCAGATTGTGCTATAAAAAGGAAGAACAAGGTTCATAAAAGTCATGAGTCATAGTAAACGTAAACTCAAACGAACATCTAGTTCTAAGAGCTCCATACTACAAACTTTAATAGAAGTGACTGCGGTGGACTTATACAATCACGTGTATAAACAGTATATATGTAAAGGGCAGTGGACTTAGACGATGAAGTGCAAACAAGAACATATATGTAGGGTTGCGAGAACTTACTCTAGTTGTTCTTCGTTTGAGGAAAGCGTGATGAAATCATAAACAAAGTCGACTGCCTGTCGCACTCCGGCAAATATCGCCATTGCTTCCATTACTGGGGTAAATGTTTGCCGTAGAACTGGTAATGCGAGGGAGGGATCAATGGACGACGGTGAGGTCAGGACCCGTAGGCTTTTTATTGAGTAGAGATGAGGGCCGTAGGGAGTTGTGCGACAACAAATGGGAAGGTGCCCCTTATCGTTCCTTATTTGCATGTTTCCGTACGAAAAAACTATCAACAATTAAGACAAGATCTTTATTTTGATTGCATTATGCAAATAAATAAGAGATAGATTAAATGTTTCCTAATATATGCCTCCCTTTCACCATAACTTTCCAAAACGAAAAATAGAAGGAAACAGGATTTACTCTTTCACGGGCCATCGCTACGACGCTCGATGCCCACACGGAAACCGTTGATGGCTGCGATTGTTGTGGGACCCAGTGTTTTACTTCTAATATTTATGCACCCCTCTAATTAAATCTGCACCCCCATCATTTTACCGGTGGGGCACTGATTTCTTTCCATAATAAATCTGCCCCCCTCTATTCAACGGTGTGGCCTGGTGCCTTTCATCTAATAAATCCTGGCGACTCATCTCATATTGCGTCAAACCATATTAGCCCTGTACAGCTTCCCAAATGGGTCTCACTGCTACTTCATGGCAGACAAACGAATGATTCGTTCATGACGTTGCAACAAAATCAATTAATAATCCAACAATATTGTAGTAAAACCAAACTTCAACAATACCAAAACACCATAAAGTTTGGATAGTTTGATAATACCAAAACATCATAAAAAGACCCCATAAAGTAATTATCTAACTATTCATATCAAAAATAAATAATTATGCAATCGATCCCTAACAAAGCTGAAGTATAGTATTTTTTTGTGGCATATCTGCATGCATTAGTCCGTCTTCAGTTGCTTATAACCCTCAAGGCCGCTCTAATCTCTTGCGGGATGTTTGCAGCTACTTCATTGTCTTTGACCATTAGCATCTGGACCGTAACTTGGTGTCTGAGCTGTATTGGATCCTAGGAAAGGTGCAAAAACTCAATCATTTAATAAATTCGTTGGATAATAATTAGCACACAGCAAGTCATCGTATATGTACTTACGCTAGTGTTCATCCAGCCCATGCTACGCAAACGACCTATCTGGTGGGCCATCTCCTGTAGGACAAATAAGCCAGAGTGTTTGCTGCGACACAAGAATTAAATATTAAACATTATAATGGTCTGCATCTTATGTATGCGATCAATTTAGTCCATTACCTACGACCAGTAGAAGACATGGTTTCTTGTTCCCAATCCATGATTTGGGTATTCCAACCCGGGATCCTAGTCTCCAACACATTGTTGAATTCTTCCTTGAGCAAAGTGATTTCCTTCCTCATCAATCTGTTATGAGTGCTATCTTCAGGATCAAACGTGTTGAAGGATGGATCCATCACGACAACCCTCCTCCTCAGCCGGTTGACTACAAGTAACCCATACGAGGAATCCGAAAGTTTCAACGGTAGTAGATACTGTGGCAGGTCGATAAATGTCAATTACTACTATAATAATAAAAACTAACTTTAATAACGAGCGTCTCTTACAATTATAGAGTTGAACACATCGTATTTAGGAAGAGGCTGGACCACAACATAGTTAATCAGCGTCATGATGCGCTCTCCTTGCGTCATCCAGGAGTACCTCAGAGCCTGTGACTGAGCATGAAACTGCAAGTCGAAATAATGTTTGCTTCCAACCCTGTTGGTGCCTGCGGTCCTCTCTACTTCAGCGCTCGCAAGGTTACGAACAACAAGGTTGAAACATTCGGGATGAAGTTTCTTATGAAAAAAAAGGGTGTCCTGGATCATTCGGAGGCTGATTTCGATCTGGTACGGCCGGGTGCTTTTTATCCATATTGAGCTGAAAAAAATTCACAACAACATATAGCAAAAGACATAAATGGTCCTCTTCTAGTTTAACTTTGTCTACATTAACCTATAAACCGAATTCATGTTTAGATTGCATGACATTGCACGAGGTCAGATTGTCCTCACCTAGATGTATCTACACATATCAAATCTAGAATCTGAATTCATGGCGCTTGCATGACATTGCATGAGGTCACATTGTCCTCACCTACACGTATCTACACGTATCAAATCAACTAAAAAAACGTGATCATGTACCTATGAATGTTTTAGGATTGCCAGTCGAGCTATCTTGACTTGATGTGTAGCAGAGTGTTCCAACATGTTTTGTATGTAGCAAAAGACAACTTACTTTAATGTATCTTCGTCTCGAATGCCCATGATAAAGTGAAATATGTATTCGAGTGCATCTTCCACGGCATGCATTGGTGGAGGCAGATGATCCATGGGCGCAGGCACATCCTCCTGGGGCCTGGGAACATCTTCCTGGGGCGCGGGCGCACCCTCTTGGGGTGCGTGCGCAGCATTCCCAATGATCACCTCCATGCGATACAAAATTTGTTCTTGATCGGAAATTGCTAATGGGATATATGTGAACTTGGGTGGATGGTGAAATAGTAGGCAGATGGAGAATATCATTTTGTTACCGTGACATCTAATATATTGGAGAGTTGATATTGCCTTCCAAATGTACAACGCCGTTTAATTAATGCCGTCATTCATTTCCTTGTAGAAATTATTATTAATTGTGGATGGATCTTATATATCTCCCAATATTAGATAATATCTTACAATATCCATTATTTCAGCCCACTTCCTTTACATGTACAAGCATTAATTCTTTATTAGGAAAATCATATCTCTAGATTTCATATGATCTTATTTTTCTATCCCAGACAAATGAAATATTTAATGTACAAAATCATATTAATGTATATACACCGAAGGATTGCAACGGAATACGTATGCTAATAAATTAGAGAAAATGTAAAAGATCCAAACTTGATAAAACAATTTAGTTTATTTATTTCCCAAATCCACGCACATTTTTTGATTTTCTCTTTCCTGTTTGAAAAAGAAACCTATTTCTTCGTCCTCTGAATCAGTTATTAGTGCCTCCTTTATATTTTATTATTTTATTGTTATTTAACGTTATATCTAGGAATATATGGCTATTTTGTTTAGAGAAACTTCATACATAGAACACAAATTATTTTTGATTATATTATATTTGATTGAAAAAGATGTGACTCCATTAGAGTAGCTTAATAATAATTTTCTTCTCCCCACATCAAATTATAAAAATGTTGGTCACGTATACTGTTTGTCGGAAAATGCTGGATAACGTGAGAACTTAAGATTAAAGGGAATGGAAGCAACGTGCCTTATAACCAGCATGTTTTTTAGTTGGCTATTCCATAGCTGGCATGTGACGATTTCCGACCCTTGTAACGTATAGCAGAGCGTGTATGGATGGAGTTACACGACATATGATGTGAGGGATGACTGAAAACCTCATTTGCCGGATGAACCTTCCAAAATGGCTACGGTTCACTGGGAGCAACAAACCTGCTCCTGACCGCACCGGTATTATAGTACAAAATATACATAGAAGCCAAATTATATAGATAGAACCAAAACAAGCAGACAACGTTGAAGCAAAGACAACGCTAGAGGGTGCCATCGAAGCATTTATTCCCTACATATATATAATCCAATACATTAATCATATTGCCAAAAGGATAAATCTGATATTTTATCCCTAACAAAGCTATATTGGCTTATTATATCTGCGACATTTGAATATGCATCAGTCCATATTCATTCGTCCAAAAACCTCAAGGCCGCTGTAATTTCAGCTGGGATGTTTCCAGCTGCTTCATTGCCTTTGATCGTCAGCATCTGGACCAGCAAGTTCTTTCTGAGCTGTATTGCATCCTAGAAAACATAAAAAAATGAATTGTTATATATATGTAGGGAATAAATTGCTGAAGAATGAATTGCACAACAAACCTATGTGAGTGGAAGAACAAAAATTTATTATTCAACAAATATATGAAAGAGAGAAACTTGTTATATATGCACCTACCGAAGTCCTGGAAATGTTATGCCCGAGAGTATCATCTTGGTGAGCCATCTCTTGTAGGAGTTTGAATCCAGAGTCCAGGCTGTGACAAAAAAAACTCCATATGTTAGAACCTATACTAGTGAGGCTATAATGTGCATGACCAATTAAAACATTTACCGCGGGGCTGTAATATAGGTATGATCTTGTGGCCAATCCACGAGTTGGGGATTCAAACCAGGCCTCTCCTGTTGCAATACACTGCCAAATTCTTGCAGAACTATCAGGGCTTCCTTCTTAAGTTCCTTGTCATGAAAGTCCTCTGAGCCTAGGAATGACTCGTTAGAATGATCAATCAGGAGAGTCCTCCTATTTTCAATATTAATTGCAAGGAGGCCGTACGAGGAATCCACCAAATACAACGGCAATAGGTACTGCAATAAGTATACAAAGTTAATGGTGAACAGATAGTATACACACCAAATTTTAAAAAGGAAAATCCTTATAATGGAAGGGGTCATGAGCACGTTGTATTTCGGCAAAGGCCATACAATGACATTGTTAATCAACAAGTTGGTGCGTTCGGCTTGGCATAAGCTAGTCTGACACAGCACCCGTGCTAGGCCATGGAATTGCAAATCAAACATATGCGTGGAGCCAACAAAGTCTGTTCCTGCGTTTCTCTGTATCGCGTCGCTACTAAGCTTACGCACTGCAAGATCGAAGCAGCTCGGATTGATCCATGTATCACCTCGCATGGTGTCTTGGATAGTCCGTAGACTTAACTCGATCAAAAATGGACGAGGGCTCCTTATCCATATTGTGCTGCAAATCAACCGGCATGATAAAATCAGGGTATCATAAAAATATTGTACTTCAATACTTAGTATTCACAACTCTAGAAAGGTCTGAAATGTATGTACCTAAAAAATGGAGTTGTCGTGTCATTTGAGGAAATAAATACTATTTCTTAAGATAACCAAATCTATTATGATATGTTCGGTTGCAACTTACTCCTATTACATATATGATAAAAACTATAAATGGTACATGTATCATGCACCAAGACCCGTTGCAATATACTACAGTTCATTGAAAATTTGTAGTTTAAAATAACGTGCTGTGGAGGGTACTAACATGGCGTAATGTAAAAGGATAATATTAGCGCATGAACAGATTTTTGCAACCACTACGTTAGATCTTAAGAACCGTATGGACTTACAAAGGGTCGCATGATCCTAACCAGTGCATCCATGCAACAACTTATGAACATGACCAACTCATCGACGTGGGTTATGTGAAAGAACATATTTTTGCTCGGGTTCAAAATAAGATGCCGATAATGCATAATATAATGGTACTGATCTGCAGCTAATAATTGCAAATAAATTAAAGATAAGATTTTAGGGCTGCCAGAACAAACTCTAACTGCTCCTCGACTGAGGAAAGCATGACGTAGTTGTATATGTACTCGACTGCGTCGTTCACTCCATCAAAAATCGGCATTGCGGCCATTGGCACGGGCAGAAAGTCGTCTTAGCACCAGGACGAGCGACCGAGGGGGCAGTGGACAACGGTAGACTCACAGCCGGACCATATATATGAGTATATATGAGTGTCCGGCACCAGGTCGGTGACGCATTAGCATGTTGTATGGATTGGAAGGTGCCCTTTATTATTCCATCCGTGCACGTTTCCATTATAGATCCTTGCTAATAAAAGGACAAGCATATATTTTTCTTCCAAACTCCACTCAGGCAAATAAATATACGCCGAATTATATATCCGATTAAGGGAATATTACTGGCCACACTGGGAAACCCATTGAACGTATGGTAGGCCGGACCGGGAGATTGGACAATATAACATTTTGGAAGGAAATGACTTTAATGATAATTATAATTCTAATTGACATATCCTCGCCGGGAGGAATTCGTGGGCATGTACTCGGAAGGTGGCCCATATCCTTCCGTAATGGCAATATTCCATAACAAAAACTATAGGAAAACATGGTATAAAATTATTTTCGTTGCATGCTCCACCTGGCAAATGTATCAACGCCGGATTATATATTTCCTAATTTATGACTCCTTTCCAAACTTTGCCTCCAGATATATAAAAAGAAACAATTAGTTTATTTCCCAAATATACGTCAAACACGGGCGTCCGAGAAATATAAAGAAACACAAAGTTTTTTTCTTCTTATATTTTTGTCCTCCTCAACACGATCAAAAAACCCACGTCACTTGAAGAACTATTGTTTCCGTGTGTAGAAAAAAACACAACGCATTAGCATACGGCGGTCCTTGCTTCCATGTACAAAATTAATTATATTATCTTTGGAATGTCATAATGCATGATAGCATGCGATAGCATCTGTCAAGGTAAACATATTTTCCTTTTTGCGCTGCACTGTATATTAACAAATTTGAACCTAGACTGAAAGAGATTCATACGTGTAGCTCAAATGAGAGTAGACATGCTACCATTTGAAGTCCATTATGGACAGTTTACTCATCAAATATATATTAGTCAAATATATAGTTCAGAACTTCACATTATATGGCTCTCAAATATGACGGCACTGTTAGATAGATTTTTTTTATTGAATATCACATATTATTAAACCTCCAAGACATAATCGAACACTTCATAATGTGACAATTGGCAACAAAATGTTGCATGCAAAGCGTTCATACATTATTATATCCAAGACAAATTGTGCACTTGTGTACAAATATAATTCTAGCCTCCATTGTTCCTAGCTTGAACAACACCATTGACGTACGCACGTGTTTCGTCAAGTGTCATGAGGCTGGCTTCATGGATATCTACGATAAAAATCAGTGTTATATAGTAGTGACATAGTAGTAGATAAAAAATACATTGACAACAAATTTAAAATAGAACGCAACCCCTACCTTGTAGATAATGATGATCATCATTAATGTTAGGAGAGAAGAAGAATGTGCTCTCCCTCATAGTTTGCAAGCATCGCTGCCTTCGATTTACCTGAATGTAAGTAACAACAAGCTTCTCAAACAGCTTGTCAGTGCATTGCAAGTGGCAGAAGTGTTGCCCAACATGCTCTTCACGTACACGTAAGAAAATTATCTGCCGTCTACAGATAAATACAAATGTTAGTCTATCATTGCAACAATAAAATTACAAAAAAAAGCATATGAAAATATCAAATCATAAATGGCGCTTACTGAAAGTTCATGAGGCCAATCTCGAGTGAAGGGACGCGGCGTTCATATATTGAATCCCACTTATATTCTATCTGACCAACGTAGGCAAGGATAGCAACCACATCTGCAAATTTGAAATAACAATGAGACGCTGAGTTGTACGGATTAATATGCAAGAACAAATATAAAGATGATGCACCAGTGATGGTTTTGTCCCGTAGCTCAAATATTTCTCCAAACTGTGGGAAGCACGGTGGGAAAATTGTCGGCGTTATTTGCTGTGCCGACATCCTAACCTCAGTCGTAGCAGTTAGTGTGGTGACAAAGTCCATGGCTAGGTACCAGAAATGTCCATCTGGTAAATCTGTGGGGTTGAACCCGACGCGATTGAAATCATAGGTCCTACCGGTTTGTAGTATGCTGTTGAAACGGATTGCCTGCCTGTTGTACGCAATCGCTTCCAACTTTGTTCCCTAATATATATTTATGAATCATAACTACTATGAGCAAAAAAAATACATGTTTATCAATATTGTATTTTGAAAATGCGGGCTATCAAGTAGATGATTTATGCCTTACCAGCTGATCAAGTAGTATGAACTGAAGGTACAAGTTTCCCATGGCATTCTCTTTAATGTGAGCCTTCCACATGACCCTAGCTTGAATAATCCAGCAATTCTGATATATGTGCTCCATTTGTACGCGATGAAAATTCAAGTTCCTGTGCATAGAATAAAAACAAAAGGTTGAGGTAAAATTATTTTGCAAGGGGAGGATAAAAATAACCAAACAACCAACATAACATTCTAGTGGCCAAACAATGGTGATTATTTCAATAAAATAACACATTATCTAGTGATGGCAACTATACATACAAAAAGATTAGTCTATCTTGCCTGTTAATCGGAGGGGTGATGGGTTGACTGATGACAGGAACTGGCGGCGACGCCATCACCCTCTTAGATGTGAATGATCCGTATGAAATTAACATTGTACTCGTGGAGGAGATGACTTCTCCTCTACATAAAGATGGTGACAAGTATGGTGCAGCGGGGCTTTTTTTATATAAGCATAGGGCGGCGGGAAAATGAAAAAGTGATGAAAATTTGTTTTTGGCTGGCTAGGCCCCCGTGGGTGACATATCTATATTAAGATATTTAATATTTGGCAGCCTATTAAAAATTGTTTATTAAACAAGGAAACGGACATCTCAAAATCGGGCCATGATCCTTCGTAATGATTCATATTATATTTCATTAATGCAAATTTGTGATTTATGATCACTTGCCTATGAAAACGTATCTGATTTTTCAGTTGCCTATGAAAAATTAATTTTCTTCTATATGAATATTTCTTAACCTTTATGATAATCACATTAATTTATTTATTGTTTTCCCTTCTATTATGTTATTTTCCATTACCTTGATGATATATTTAATTATGTTATAGGTTATTGCCCGTGCGTAGCTACGGGAAAAATGTTAATTTTAGTATTTTCAAATAAATCATGTATAACACAATAAATTTACGATCCTAATGTATATCAAAAAATATAATTGGACTACAAATATTTGTGTCAAACAAATATTTGCAAAAGATCATATTGTTTATTCTTTTTCATCATAACAATCTGTACAACACAGATACGTACAAATGATAAACATAATTTTGTCTATCTATGCCAATGCATTAGCAGCAACGGTATTAGACAGATGGCACTCTCTGTCCATGCATTAGCAGAAGCAGCACATGAGCGGCATCGTTTGGTAAAAAAATGGCTCATCTCTTGCTCTCTCTCCCGAAAGGAGCAGAAGAAGCCAGCAAGCCCATGGACTCGCCTTCCTCCATCCGCCCCTCTATTCTCTCCCTACACCTCGAAACGAACTGATCCCCTCCAGCAGCGGCCGATGCCACCGTCCTTCTACCAGCTCCAGGTATCCAGCCTCGGCGGCGGCGCAAACGCGCGAATGTAGGGAATATGATCATGGTCATGCCGTGTCAAACGATGTAGGCATAAGCAGAGTACATGACATTAAACAAATTAGTCCAAAAATGTGTTCCATGCTGTATAATTCAGACAAAGAAAATCAGTGAAAGGATAAAAACTTATATCATACAGGGGTTGTTTCATCGTCAAATCTTATTGTATATCGTACTTCTCCAAGTTCCACACCAACTTATTCAGCTACTCTAGATGCAAGCGTCTGTTCAAATTATTAAACTGGGTTGAAAAGGTAAGTGAGAGCAGAGGATATGCATCTACAAAGGTAGTCTAAGAGCAGGAAACAAATTCAAACATTTTCAGCTACCATCTTCTAAGCAGTACAGTTATGGTTCAATCAGCTGACTGCTCCGTATAGGATGTTAGAAATCATTGCCGGAGCACATGAATAATTTTGCAGGCTGAAGTCTCCTATTACAGACACACTTTTGGGCACTATGGCCACTACCACATGGCAACCCTGTCACAAACGGGTAGGTCACAAAGGGGAAGCTGGATAAATATCCATGGCTGAGGCCAGAGAAAGTCCTCCAAGCTTATCTTTTAGGAGTTACCAATCTCTGATAATTTATTTATTTGATTCATGTTGCCCGGGTTTGAATCATGTTGCACCAGAAAATCCATAAGTAATACAGAAGCTTGCTCTAGATAATTAGCTAAGAGTCTTAGTCGCCATGCTAGTTGCTAAGGACGTACCCAAAAGAATATAATCTGGTTCATGCTATGATCAGAAGGTAAATAGAGAAACCTAGTATTAAATGGCATCTACAAAAGGATACACATTTTGATGAAAATTTAAACAGTTGATACCTGCACAGCCAAACGTCTTGGCTGGGTGCAACCTTTAAGTCGACGACCCTCATCATCACCAGCGTCATTAAAATACTGCAGAACGATGCTTCCTCTCTGAACCAATACTCGCCAGGTCCTAGATTAATGCAGCCTTCTACAATTTTTTAGGTTAGAACTCTTTCAAATCGGCATTAAACTCATGTAGGTACATGAGCCAACGCAATAAATTAAAATGAAACTTGAGCTGAACTGATAAATAATTAGTTTAGATACGTGAAAGTACAAATAATAAATTTTTTTTCCAAAATACTGCACACTTCAGCGATCAGACACGTGCATTGTCACATTCTCCAAAGTAGCACGCCCATTTGAACATATTTGCAACTATGCAGGCTACCATTTTATTGTTTATTAGATGTACATATGCAAAATATATCTTGAAAAGCTACACAAACTTCCCTTCTGCGTGTGTTGGTCTTATAATTCAGACCAATCATAATCGTATACTTTCGACATATCAGAATAATACAGGGCTAATAAGGACGCCAATAAATTTACATTCAATCATACTATCAAAATACCAAAATAATAACAATGGATATGATCACTTGCGGTAACACAAAAGTTTCATTGCATGTTCCAGGTATTTTTCAGGCCAATCATTATATCTGAATCACATATCACACATGAAATACTACGGTGGGTGACATGTACACTGCCAGAAACATTGCGATAGTACAAAATATATAACAGCGATGATGGTGCCAACATGACGGCTGATTATTCAAATGCATTTAGTAGCTCAACTAAATGGAGTATACATCCAACTATCAAAATACCAAATAAAAAGGATGTATGTAAAAAACGAATTACAATAAATCTTGACCATCACAAGAGTAAATGTTGCGTCATTACATAACCTGCCGGTCTATTAAGACCGGACTTCAGCCTGTAAGGACTTCCTTGTAGACGATGTTCTTCATCGAGGTCAGTAAGGACACGGTCGGACTTTTTCGCTTCTTTGGATTGTCCTTTTGCTTGTTGGACTTCTCCTTCGGCTTCTCCTTCTAAATGAGTATCTTTATGTTTCTCTTTGCGGTGGCTCGAGACAAAGCAACGTAGAGCTGACCATGAGAGAACACGGGATTGGGTAGGTAGACACCAACAATCGGGATTGTCTGCCCTTGAGCCTTGTTAATGGTCATAGCAAAGCTAAGCCTTATAGGAAATTGCTTCCTCTTAAACTTGAACGGAAACATGTCATTTTCAGATGGGCAGAGAGGTATTCGAGGAAGGAATACCCTCCTGCCAGCGTGTTGTCCAATCACGATTTCGGCATCAATGGTGTTCCTCTCAAAACCTCTAACAACAAGCCTAGTGCCGTTACACAATCCATTTGCTGGATCAATGTTCCTTAGAAGTATGACAGGGCAGTTCAGCTTTAGCTTGAGTGCATGCGGAGGAAGACCGTTAGGAGTCAATCCATTCAGAAATTCCTGAGCGTAGTAGCCATATGGGTCGTCCTCCGCACTGTCAAAGCTATGGTATATTACTTCATCTCCCTGAAAACGCTCTATCATGCGTATGTTTATCTTGTCGACACTGTCGTTTGTCGTGGAAAGGATTGCTCGAGATGTCATGTAATTTGAATCATACATGTTGTCATCTAGACTCGGAAACACATGGTGAATAAGCTTCTCCAGGTCGTCAGCCTCGCCTATAGACGGCACACAAATGTCTTCAGGGAGTAGTATGTTGCCTTGATCGTCGACTTCCTCAGTGCCATTGCCGACCCTTAGCAAGTAATTTGCAAACCACGTGTCATTATGAGCCCTCATGTTGGTGATGAGCCGAAGCTGCCGCATACCCTTCCATAGATGAGAACTTCATAGGGTTGCATCAATTATCTGGCCCCGCGACCCCCTTCTGACGACCGGAAGCACCTGCCTAAAGTCCCCGCCAAAAACAACAGTCTTTCCTCCAAAGGGTCGGTCGCGTATTCCCATGATGTCGCGCATGCTATTATCCAATGCCTCGACCGCTTGTCGTTTCGTCATGCTGGCCTCGTCCCATATTATCAATGAGGCCATCCTAAGCAACTTGGCGGTCCCACTCTGCTTCGTGAAGCTGCACGAGGCTCCATCATCGCAACTCTATGGGATCTTGAACCTCGAGTGGGCAGTCCTGCCGCCAGGCATGATAGAAGCGGCGACGCCCGACGTCGCCGTAGCGATACCAATCTTGCCATCGCTCCTCACCTTGGCAAGAATCGCCCTGTATAGAAAGGTCTTCCCTGTACCTCCAGGGCCATCAACAAAGAATACACCCCCATCACCGCGTTCAACAGTCGCTACTATCTCGTCGTATGCGGCCCTTTGCTCCAGGTTCAGGGAAGATGCCAAATTAGTGTCATGCACGTCAAACTCAACGGTTGATTCCTCGATGACCTCTCTTGCCTCACCCTCGGTTGGGTTAAACGCATCATCTATGCTTGGAAGAGCAAAATCAACAATGTCTTTACCCATGGATTGCAACATACCCCTAATGTCAAGCAACACCATCTGCTCCACCTCTATAGGGGACGTGCGTGATCGACGATAGTCATCTGACATAGGATCGAGGTGCCTATGCCATAAACCACGAACGTCGCCTGGCTCGCAATGCACCAAGATGGTTGCGAAGAGCCTCCTAAGAGAACATGGCATCGCCCACTGCTCAGCCTCAGTAAGACAGTCGTCTAGCGTGTTGTCTGCCTCGATGAGTCCCAACCTTTCAGCAGCCTCTCTAAAGCTCCCACATAGAACGCCGTCCACGGTGAGCAAGTCGTCGAAGGATGTTTTGCCCCTAACATGATTTAGCAACACACGCAGGTAGTATCGGTCACCCTCGGCAGGATTGGCAGACACGATGCGACCTATTTGAAAACGCTCGACACGCGGCTTCCAAAACTTCTTTTTCTTCTGCCACATGAAGCTTTCGGGAAAATCCTTATACAATATATGCCTAGCCCAAGGGTGTTCCTGGTTAGCCTTGAAATACTCCGTTAACATGGATTTTGAATTATTTTCGGAGCCGAGAACATTATTCAAGTCAGCCTGCGCATTGAATGTGACCCTGTGCATATTCGGGAGATGAAGAGGCAACTGCAAGACAGACGGGTAATTGGCGCAAAGTGGAAAGCCAAATATCCTCCACATAGCCTCCGGAGGGGTGATCCACCTTGCATCAACGTATCTCTTGATCTCATCAACGTTACCATCGGCGTCGGGCTGGTCGATGCTGAAAGAAGCCTTATCATGGCCCTTGTAAATGTACTTATAAAGATATTTGACGGCCTTTATGCTGGAGCAGACCTCAACGTTGATGTGGCAATTGAACATCCGCAGAAGGTATGGGTTATATGGCACAACCCATCTGTTGTCCAACATCTTCCCTCGGACCTTAGCACTTCTTCCATCGTCTCTACGCCGATAAATTGGGTACGAGTCCTTCCCTTGTGATGTGTTTTCATTGAACGGCCGTGGGTATCTGCATTTGCATCCGTTTTCTTGCATGCAAACATTCTTCGGGTTGAGAGCACCGCACGGTCCGTGCATCATATGTTTTACCACCATAGCATACAATTCCGGATACTTATGCTTGTCTGGGAGCTCTGCGGAAATGAGTCGGTCATACTGCTCCGGGACGATAAGCTTATAGTTAGAGTCCATGATCAACAAAAAATGTGCATGGGGGAGGCCCCTTTTTTGGAACTCGACTACGTATACATATGCGACAACCACACCCAGGATGTGCTTCTTGAACAACAGGTCCTTCATAGCCTCTAGCTTGCCGTAGAACACGCGAGCCACAATATCAGGTCGGTCTTGTGCCGTCTGACCAGGTAGCAACTCATTCGTTATCTCATCCCATTTAGGATTGCAAGTCATCGTCAAGAAGATGTCAGGCTTCCCGTATGTATGCACAATTGCCATAGCATCCATATGCCTCTTCTTCATGTCGCGGTCGCCACCAGGGTATGTTCGAGGGAGCACTATTCTTACCCCAACAGCGCTTCCTCGGGTCTCCCCGGATGTTATTGCATCAACAACTCCTTTATACAAGTCGGCACGAATCTGTGTCTGGTTTTTCCTGTACCACCTCAACCGACAACTTTCAATCTTGACGTACATGTCGACCGCCCATTGCTGCAAGAGGCGTGCTCCACAGAGTATGGGATTGAAGATTCCAGGCCGTGTCTGCAGCATGTAACAGTAGTAGTCTCTGACAGAGACGCACAACCTGCTGTTGCCCTCTGCACATGATTAAGTAAAATCAAAATGAGGATATATTCGAGAAATAAGACATTATTTGTAGCAAAATGGGACGCAGACGACATACCTGCATCCTCATCATCATCCTGGACCAGTTGAGGATGTAGTACAACCTCATCCGGAACGTTCCGTTTAAGTAGCTTTGGATGCCAACCTAGCTCCCCCCTTGGATAGAATAGGGGATAAGACAACGGGTCATATGCTCCGGAGGTCACACGTATACTGTGCCTTTCGTTGTTGTTACCACAAAGTGTTATCCTCCTGTCAAATCTTTTTGCTAGGTCGTTGCCCTCAACCCAAATTGCAGCGACCTCAGATGACAACGGTCTATTATATCTTCTTTGGTCAAGCCTCTTGTCGGTGTTTAGGTCTATCCTATAATGATCAAGGTTGTCCTTGTGTGCACCCAAACTCCTAAATTGCTGAGAGTACGGGTTTTCTTTGAGTATGTCTACTAACTTCTTCACGACATCCTGGTCTAATTGCTTGGTGGACACCTTACGATGAGTTATGGTTGGGTCGTCATCATAGAAGTACAACTGCAGATGTTCTGGACGGGAGCTGGGCCCGAACGAATGTACATTGTGGTAGATGGAGCCATGGGCACGGAATGTGTACACTCCAGACTTCATGTTTGTGTAGTTCTCATCAAGGCTGACGCCAAGGGTTGTGAAGGCGAAATGCCCGTTGAAGAACCGTATGTTCTCCCGAAAATGTCTAGAATCTGCATCCATGCTTGACCATAGCCTCATCAGCTCTGGGATTGGTTCCGGTTGTTTAAGTTCGATTTGGCCATTGCGACAGCAGAACCCGTCGGTCTCAGACACAAACTTTTTGGCCTTGCAGTGTTTGCAGTTTGCGTCGAGCTTCAGGATGTGAGTGGTGTCTGGGATGTTTGTGTAAACAAATTCTAATGGATCAACCTCGCTAGGTATAGCAAACGACATGCTTTCTTCCTCGTTAGCATCCATGTTATCATCATCGGACCCTACGTGCATTTGTTGAAACATAACGTTCAAAACAATAATTACATAACAAATTTAACTACAATATAGCTGCACGCCGTCGTACTTCATATCTGACCATACCTTCGTTGCGGAACATGTAGTACTCCTCATCCATCAATTCGGCTGCTGTCAGCTCGTCGCCCATGATGCCGCTTTGAAAAAATTCGATGTCCTCTGGATAAAATCATGTTACAAGATGGTTGATGATAATGACAACATGACAATGATAGTAGCAACTTCATACCTTCGATACCATCAATGTAATTCGTCTTGTTCATCGGAGGGTCGCCATCAGATGTATCATCTTCGGCCGCCCGAGAGACGGCTGATGCGCAGCAGATTAAAGTGGGACATTCAGAGGCTGAGTTTGCTAGGTCTGGACGTGGGAGCGCAATGGATTCGTTGTATGGGGTGTTTTTTCTTCTGGCATAATTGGCCTTCCTCCGAGCACTTGACTCCCCCTTCTCAATCACTGACATGCTTTTGCGACGTTGCATTCGCTTCTCTCGTACTTTTTCATTCACTGTTTCTCTGACATCAACGGATACATCTTCCTTATTCCGTTGATAATCTGCACGCCTCTGTGCGTTTATTTCCTCCCTTTGTTCGTTTGTTAAATTTCTTTTCCGCTCATTATCACGTTGCCTCCTAGCTAGATCATTGTCATGAGTGACAACAGACGCGTCTAATGTTGAATAGGGAAATATTGCTGCGTCACCCTCGAATTCAATATAGCTGGAGCTATTAGGGTTGGCTGGTTTCATGTTGATTTCAAAACATAGTTAGAACCAATATTATTTAAGACGTCATTAGGAAAATAACCATGATGTTGTATTAATATGCTGCAATAAACTGTACACGAATAGCATGATTTATCCTACTACCTAGATGGTAGTCATGAGTGACAACAGACGCGTCTATTGTTGAATGGGGAATTATTGCTGCGTCACCCTTGTATTCAATATAGCTGGAGCTATTAGGGTTGGCTGGTTTCGTGTCGATTTGAAAACATAGTTAGAACGAAGCTTATTTAAGACGTCTTAATGAAAAAAAAACCTTGATGGTGCATTAATATGCTGCAATAAAATGTAGGCCAAGAGCATGATGATGGCTAAAAGAACATTTACCTCTGAACATTACAAGAAGATATGTAATCATGCTGAAAATATAGATCATGTTACCTGATAACGAAAATGGACGTAGGTTTTCATCATGGATAAGCTTATCCTTTCTCCTCTTGTAAGCAGCTCTACGCAATGCGTTTCTACGATCTCTCTTGAGTTCTTCGTCGGTTTTTTGCTTTGTTTGCAGGGTGTCATTCAAGATCACATCTGATGACGATCAGGACATTAGACAATAAAATATAACAATGACAGTAATTGATGATGGAGTACGCACAAATGGTTTACCTTGTACTTCTTGGTCATTATTGAGACCAGATGTGACTGTAGTAGTAGCATGAAATGTTGTCGCATCAACCGAAAATGTTGTATAGTTGGAGCTACTTGGGTTGTCTGGTTAAACAAATCGGATCAACAAATCGGTTAAACAATCGTTAAGCCATGAAGCTGTATATTTTGCCTGTGAATACATTGAGTATCATCTCGTAGCTTAGTCATACCATCCATATTATTCTCACAACACGACGGAATCCCTTCGTTTGAAGTTTCCCGTCCTACAGCTTAGCAATCAACAAAATATATGTTATGCACGAAACATTATCAGCAATGTTGACACAGTCTTATACTTGCATGTAAGGGGATGAAGTTTGCATTATACCTGATTCCGTTGTGTAAACGTTATCAACATTATCAGCTATGGGTATGATGCTCGCATTGTGGTCTGCATCACTACTCCCACATGTAAGACCTGGAAGACGTTATGCATATAGTCTGTCACTGTTAGATATTCAGGTCTCACGACTAACAGGAAAGATGGTGAAAATATCTAATTCATGGTGAAAATATAGATCATGTTTTACCTGATAACGAACGTGGACGTAGGTTTTCATCATGGATAAGCTTATCCTTTCTCGTCCTAGCTAGATCATTGTCATGAGTGACAACAGACGCGTCTATTGTTGAATGGGGAATTATTGCTGCGTCACCCTCGTATTGAATATAGCCGGAGCTATTAGGGTTGTCCACTTTCGTGTTGATTTGAAAACATAGTTAGAACGAAGCTTATTTAAGACGTCTTAATGAAAAAAACTATGATGGTCCATTAATATGCTGCAATAAAATGTAGGCGAAGAGCATGATGGTGGCTAAAACAACATTTACCTCTCAACATTACAAGAAGATATGTAATTCATGGTGAAAATATAGGTCATGTTTTACCTGATAACGAAAGTGGACGTAGGTTTTCATCATGGATAAGCTTATCCTTTCTCCTCTTGTAAGCAGCTCTGCGCAGTGCATTCCTACGATCTCTCTTGATGCATTCGTCGGTTTTTTGCTTTGTTTCTACGGTGTCATTCAAGATCACATCTGATGACGATCAGGACATTATACAATAAATCAGAAAAATGACAGCAATTGAGGATGGAGTACGCACAAATGGATTACCTTGTAATTCTTTGTCATTATTGAGAGCAGATGTGACTGTAGTAGTAGCATGAAATGTTGTCGCATCAACCGAAAATGATGCATAGTTGGAGCTAGTTGGGTTGTCTGGTTAAACAAATCGGATGAACAAATTGGTTAAACCAACATATCGAACATGAAGTTGGGTACTGACTATAATGCTAAAAACCGTTAGAGGTTACCAGATAAATTAATAGCATGTGCATGTTGATCTTCAAGATTCCGATCTTTTCTCTGCCGATATGCAGCTCTCCTCAAGGCATTTTTACGGTCTCTTTTGCGTTCTTCTTCTGTTACATGGGTATTTTCCGTGGTATCATTCAAGTCATCTATTGATGTATTCCATGTCATTATCTCAATAACGAAAGGAGTATGGAAATAGCTCAATCATTTTACCTTCTATATTTTTATCTACAATTACATCAGACGTGCTTGTAGCTTTAGGTGGATATGTTGATTCATTATGCAAGATTGATGTATCAACCGAGCTTGCAGGGTCATCTGATATAAAATGCTTGGTTACTACTTATTAAAATGGCTGAACCATGAATGGTAGGATGTAACATGAAATTATCTTACTTGAATTACAATGGGGACGAAGATCATCTTTCCGGTGCTTATCATCGCGTGTGGGTTTCATTAGCTGCCCCAAAATATAATCTGCCCCAACATTAGTTCCTATTGTAATCCAGCACGGGCGTTCAGAAAGCAAAGATAAGTAAAACATAATCACAAATAGTATGATTATCAAATACACACATATAATTAAGGACATTGTACCAGGGATCACATATGAAGGTTGTTGAACATTTGTGATATCACATAGAGTACGGCGATGAACAATCGTCCCAACCAACATATCGAACATGAAGTTGGGTACTGACTATAATGCTAAAAACCGTTAGAGGTTACCAGATAAATTAATAGCATGTGCATGTTGATCTTCAAGATTCCGATCTTTTCTCTGCCGATATGCAGCTCTCCTCAAGGCATTTTTACGGTCTCTTTTGCGTTCTTCTTCTGTTACATGGGTATTTTCCGTGGTATCATTCAAGTCATCTATTGATGTATTCCATGTCATTATCTCAATAACGGAAGGAGTATGGAAATAGCTCAATCATTTTACCTTCTATATTTTTATCTACAATTACATCAGACGTGCTTGTAGCTTTAGGTGGATATGTTGATTCATTATGCAAGATTGATGTATCAACCGAGCTTGCAGGGTCATCTGATATAAAATGCTTGGTTACTACTTATTAAAATGGCTGAACCATGAATGGTAGGATGTAACATGAAATTATCTTACTTGAATTACAAAGGGGACGAAGATCATCTTTCCGGTGCTTATCATCGCGTGTGGGTTTCATTAGCTGCCCCAAAATATAATCTGCCCCAACATTAGTTCCTATTGTAATCCAGCACGGGCGTTCAGAAAGCAAAGATAAGTAAAACATAATCACAAACAGTATGATTATCAAATACACACATATAATTAAGGACATTGTACCAGGGATCACATATGAAGGTTGTTGAACATTTGTGATATCACATAGAGTACGGCGATGAACAATCGTCCCATCGTCTGTCTGGTTTATAAAATCATCAGCCTTCTTAGTGCGATAAGATGCCCGCCTACACGCGTTGATAAGATCCCTATTGTCTACCACTGTTACAACATGGATGACAGTTAGAGAACAACAAAGGTAGGTACTAATCAATTAGATATATCTTGATAGAAAATCTATGAAACCAACACGGGGAACATCTATGAAGCCAGCTTACCATAACGATACAGTTGCATACTATACATATTAAGAAAACACCAAGATTAGTGAGCAAAATCACGCTTAAATACTTACCAGACTTTGTAAGGGATGGCTGATAATCTTTTTGTAATCTGACCATATCCTCCTCTTTTTTCTTCCGATAAGATTCACGCCTATGTGCGTTCAACTGGTCCCTTGTTTTGCCAACTATTTGATTCTCTTCATTAAATATGCATACTGTTCCATGCTGCTCATCTGCATTGCGTTAAGCATAAAAACCAGAAAGCCCATTAAGCATGGACTTAACCGCTTTGATCCCCTACCGAATATGTCTATTTGGAAGCTGTATAAGCATGCATGTGAATACCTTGAGTATCATCTCGTAGCTTAGTCGTACCATCCATAATATTCTCCGAATAAGACGGAATCCCGTCGATTGAAGTTTCCCGCCCTACAGCTACGCAATGAACAAAATATATGTTATGCACAGTCTTATACTTGCATGTAAGGGGATGAAGTTTGCATTATACCTGATTCCGTCGTGTAAACATTATCAACATTATCAGCTACGGGTATGATGCTCGCATTGTGGTCTGCATCACTATTCCCGCTTGAATGACCTGGAAGACGTTATGCATATAGTCTGTCACTGTTAGATATTAAGGTCTCACGACTAAAAGGAAACCTGGTAGAGTATAGCATACCTGTAGTTACGTCGTCTTCCGGTTGTTTTTTTCCTATCGCTGTGCTTTTTGAATTCCCCATATGGAACTATTGAATGGGAACATACATGAAGACAGAAAAGGTTTTTCATTATACATATATAATGAAATGGCACTTTCATCTGCATCTTCTACATCTCTGTACTATATTGGAAACATACTCTATGGAAACAATTGCAGGATGCAGGATTTTTAAAACATGCAAAAAAATAAACTGTGTATAACAGAAATCATGAGTGCAGGCGGATTCATCCCATGTCAAAGCACTTGCCATGACTCGATGAGATGCGATTAACGTTTGACATGGTTTTTATACCTATTTTTTGGATCCAGGACGTGTTTTCGCCGGATCCTCGACGTGTCCGCGTATCCAGCGCGGCGGCGAAGTGATGGATGGCGTCAGCGACCTAATCCAGGACCAGCGCGGATCAGCGCCGGATCGTCGACATGTTAAACTCGGCGGCGAATTGATGGAGGGCAGCGGCGAGTGATGCGGGGCGGGGACGTCGACCAGGATGGAGGGCGGCGAGGATGTAGGGCGGCGAGGATGTAGGGCGGCGAGGACGTAGGGGTGCGACTCAAGCGAGGCGGCGCTGGGATGTTGGGCGGCCACGAAGGGAGACCTAGCTCGATGCGGGGCGGGGACGTCGACCAGGATCGAGGACCACGAGGATATAGGTTTCAAGATCGCTGGTTAACCGTCGTAGCAATTTTCCTATCGCTGGTTAACCGTCGTATTTCTTCGGACGTCTATTGAGGTTCGTGCGGGTTTGGGACTCACGAGCAGGTTTTTTTGGTTTGTGATTGCTTAATTAGAGGTGGCAGGAGGTACCAAAATAAACCATGGGAGGTGGGACTAAAAAAAAACCTAAAAGCGAGACTACCAACTGCTCCCTTAGGAATAGAGATCTGCCGAGGACTCGCAAAAGGGCAAATGAAAAGATAGATCACCCCGGACACCATCGTTGGTTCGTTGTGACGGCGCTTCTCGGTCGTCTCAGCTCTCGCGTGCATGCGTGCACTGCACATGCGCCCTGATCTGGCTATAAACTTCCCATGATTACCAAAGCTAAACTTACCGACCGTCATGTGGGTGGGTATGTGTGAAGGTGCAAACAACAATAAACAACTTTGTCATTCTTCATGTGTACATGTGAGAGAACCTTCTATTTTTATACGGTACGTAACTTTTTAAAGCAAATTAGCTGGAATAGCTCAGTTGGCTAGAGCGTGTGGCTGTTAACCACAAGGTCGGAGGTTCGAGCCCTCCTTCTAGCGTTTTTTTTCATCTATTTTTTACTCATGTCAATATTGACCAGTGTCGTGGAGATAGCACCCTCTGTAGCCGACTTGCAAGCGGTCTCTCGTCTCTACTAAGTCCTATCTTGCACTTGAATCATCAAACGTGACTAGCATTTATAGCAAGGAAGGATTAAATGGATGTGCTTACTACGGTCGATACTTGCATTTACTCGTTTGGTGAGATAAAAAGGATCTACTTACTTGCATTTACTCGTTTGGTGAGATAAAAAGGATCTACTGTACCCAGTGTGTATCACTTCAGTGATAGAGCATGTGCCATATGCCATATTCAGACTCTATCAACTGTTCATTTTCATATGCTTTTACATCAATACTTGAAGTCATTTAGTGATATAAAATAAGAAGTCATTTAGTGATATATAATAAGATAGTGTATGTTTTGGCCTCATGCATGTTTCTTGCAGCATTGCCAGTGGCCACTCAAAGAAAAAATTAGGTTCCTCTACAGATTTTGCACTTGCGTCTACTTAGACGCGTATGTAAATAATGGGGGGGGGGGGGGGGGGGGGGGGGCTTTGTATAAGATGTGCCCCGTTCCTTTCTAAGTGTTATGTCTCATCCTCTTTATCTCCATCTTCACATGCTCGGTAATACAACCTTGGCTCTTTGGTGATAGGAACAATTTACCTTGTTAGCTTAACAAGTTGAAGAGTGTGATCTACCATTTCGCACGAATCGAGATTTTTTTTCGCAATGGCAGTTATTCCGCATTCATTAAGAATAAAAGATTACTCAGTTAATTAGCGAAAACCAGATTGCCCGGTTGATCATGAAAAACCGGGTGAAAACCATCACAACCGCTGAGCGACACACACAAGATACCCCACGCACACCACTCCAAGGAGGGCCACATCGAGACAACACACAGGCGTCATCGTCATCACTCCTTCCCTAGAGGCGAGGATTTGACCGATTAAGGATTGGTAGGTTCAACAATTATGGGTTTCAGATTTCCTTCTCTCTCTCTTTTTGTATCATCTTATGTAGGAATTGGACGCTCGCCTGGTCAGATAGACCCCAAAGCTTTTGTGCTTCAGATGTTCAACCAGACTGGTCTCGAACGGGTGTAAAATCTCCTTTGCTATTACCCTAGGAGTTCTAGTTTAACGTTATGCTTATTCTTATTATCATTTTTTATTTGTGGATTTGTGGTGTAGTTCCTATTGAATTTAATTTAGAAACACCTTTGTTTGTTCTATTGTTGGATGTCCAAACCATCACAACCGCTGAGCGACACACACAAGATACCACACGCACACCACTCCAAGGAGGGCCTCATCGAGACAGCACACATACGTCATCGTCATCACTCCTCCCCTAGAGGCGAGAATTTGACCGATTAAGGATTGGTAGGTTCAACAATTATAGGTTTCAGATTTCCTTCTCTCTCTTTTCGTATCGTCTTATGTAGGAATTGGACGTCCACCTGGTCAGATAGACCCCAAAGCTTTTGTGCTTCAGATGTTCAACCAGACTGGTCTTGAACGGGTGTAAAAATCTCCTTTGCTATTACCCTAGGAGTTCTAGTTTAACGTTACGCTTATGCTTATTATCATTTTTTAATTATGGATTTGTGGTGTAGTTCCTATTGAATTAATTTAGAAACACCTTTGTTTGTTCTATTGTTGGATGGCCGTGTTCATTTGCTAGGACAAGCGTGACCAAACAGAAGGACCCCAACACCCTTGGCTATACAAGCAAACTCTGTTTTAATGACTTTAATCTACTTGAGTTAATTTTTCAGCATATTTCGGCAATGCCCCCCTGCAAAACATAATTAAAATAGGCCCCATTATGACTGAATTGCTACTATATACAGTATGGGGAGGGAGCATTTTCTGCGACAAAACAACTTAATTAAATAGGCTCCACATAGTAGAACAAAAAAACAAGAATCTGTCTTGACTTGTGTATGACAGTGGGACGGGTATGTTTATTTTTTTTCTGTGCCTTTTGCTTTCAATTTTTTTTCGAAAATGGGGGCTTCTTGGTCTCTGCATCAGAACGATGCATACGGCCAACCTTATAAATGAGCAATTAGGTTCAACAAGGTCTTAGAGTCTTCTCTCATACTACTCCATGGAGTAGTAGTACTGTACTAGCATGATGCAGGTTACATGGCCATATTGGCAAATGCATGGGTTGGGCCTCGGGGCACAAGTGACAAGGAAGACGGAAGTGGGTTTTGTCTAAGGTCAACTCTAACGCACTACTCTAAACGGATGTCTATTTTATCTGAATTTTATCCATTTGAGATAGGAAAACGAACACGCTTGTCCGCATGCGGTCTTCCATCAGGACGCCCAACACGGCCGACACATCCCAAAATATGTCCTGTTTAGACATTTCATCGAACACTTCAGGGACGGCCGCCGTCGGCGTCGACGAGGAGCACTCGCCCCGCCTGCATCCTCCCCGCCCCGCCGGCGCCCTCGAAGCGAGCTCGCGCGGCCTCCCGTTTACGTCCTCGCCCACGCCCTGCATGCAACTCCCGTGGTCGTGGCGCTCGCCGCCTGTTGCGCCATGCTGCCCAGGCGCTTGCACACCGGGGCGCGCGCCAGCCGCACCCTGCCACGCTTCGCCAGCCGCAGCCGCCGGCCGGCCCGCGCTCGTCCGCAGCGGGTGGCTAGAGAGCTAGCTAGCACGCCCGCGCACGCCGTAGCTAACTAGCTAGCACGCGCTGCCAGGGCATGTGCACACGCTTCGCCCTGCCGCCCACCGCCGAGCCTGGCCGCCGCGCCCGCTCGCGCTCAGGCACCGCAGCAGCAGCAGTCGTCGCCGGTGAGGCCCACCGTGCACCACGCCCCGCCCTGCTGCGCGCTCGCACCGCCCTTCCAACGCGCCCTGGCCCGCAGCGCCTACCCGTGCGCTCACCAGCAAGCGCGCCTGCTCGCACAACCGCGTCCCGGCCTCGCCTGCTCGCCCGCACCCTGCCTGTGCCGCCCCGCCTACGAGCCTGCCGGCGTCGCGCGGCCCCGCCTGCGCGCCGAGTAGTGATGTCGTCGCCACTGCGTGTGGGTAGGAAACTGCCGGAGCCTAGGATGGCGCAGGCCGTCGGCCAGTCGCGGCTGCCGTGGTCACGCGCCGGCGCGATGGGGAAGAATCTATATCTATATCTATACCGATATAATAAAATCCAAAGAGGCAGATTCAATTGATCTCGGTCATTGAATCAAGTCAATCCAACGACCTAGACTGCTCCAATGACGAGTGTTAAACGTGTTTAACGTGTAATTAATAGCATGCCTAATATCCGCGTGCAATTAATATATTGCCTAAATATTAACGTGCATTGCACGTGAGCATTTACTAATCAGAGAAAAGGAGGAGAGAGGGGGGGAGGGGGGATGGGTCGGTGGGTGGGCCCCTTTGTTTCAATAACTAGCGGGGGCAGACCTCACATGCAAAGGGACAGGGGCGGACGAGCACCACAGAGAAAACGTACGGTTGTGTCCGTTTCAGACTAAAAATTAGACCAAATTTGCACCCAGGACGAGGTGAGCCGGACCAGAAACGAAAGATGGGGTCGCGCGTTGGAACATCTTGTATGTCCGTTTACCCCTCAAACGGATAACCACGAACTATTTTGGGGCATGCGTTGGAGTTGGCCTAATTGATTGGGGGTACCATATCCAGTCCACCATCCTGCATGCACGTTGAATCAACTATTCTACATGCACGTCAAACAACAGGCTGGCTGTACCTCTCTCTTCTCTCTCCCAAATAAACTCATCATTTTATTACCCCTTGTACTTAAATCATTTATATGTATCTTCTAAACCAATATTTTAATTGTAATGTCTTTGTATATTTGAACTTCTGACACAAAGACCTTTATTACCCCTGTAAACTTAAATTATATATATATATATATATATATATATATATATATATATATATATTCTAAACCAATATTTTAATTGTAATGTTTTTATATATTTGAACTTCTGACGCAAAGACATTTAAAAGAAGTTGAATATATTCAAACTAGTTTGAAATTTTTCATCAAAGTTCCATGAACTTAAATTGTGCATGGCTCAAACAATTTCCATACACCTTTCATCAAAGTTCAGGCAAGCTGTTTATAAAGCTCTTTAGTTTCAAGTACATTTTCTAGCAAAGTTTTTTTTAATTATTTCTAACAAAGTGCAGATCCACTGTTCAAAAAGTTCTTCAACTTCCAATCCTGTTTATTTAGCACTTTACAACAAAAATGAGAAGTTCTTCACTGTTTTCAGCAAAATTCCTCACTAGAAATACAGATAAGCTGCTAAACAATCATATTTTAGTTTTAGTTAATAGAAAAGTGTTTAAAAATTATCCAAGACTGATCTTGTTCTACAGATCATGATGTCAGGATTTCAAATATATAAAAAGTTTTAAAAATAGATTCTTTATTATAAAGATATGAACCATCTAAACTATCAAAAGCATTGTTAATGAACTTAGTAATTGGTAGCTGCTCGGTCGGCTTGGGAGTAGCGATTAATCAGTAAATCATCCTATTAACTGGATTAATTGGTTGATCATTAATCGGTTGATTAAATAGGAACCTGCAAACATTTCCTAGTTTTTTGGGCTTTATTTGCCAATAAGTTAATAGGCCAGCAGTGATTAATTGACCTAACAACTGATTAATCAGTTAGACATGCTAGTTAATCAGCCTACCGGGCCATTTAATCGGCCGGACATGCCATTTAATCGGCATGACAAGTTAACACGATGAATAGAATGCTATTTGAATCGGCCACCCAATGAGTAGTGATCAACTGGCCCATTAACTAATTAATCGGACAAATTCTTGAACAATAATCAAAAGAAAACTAAACGGAGTGAAGTTTGAGAAAGAGGTAAAAACATTAGAGGTCCTACAACTTGTCTAACATGTGATGATTTAGTCCTAGAATTTGCAAAAGTGAACTACGTAGTCCTAAGCTTGCACCTAAGCCAATCACAGACGGCCAAATGGCACCAGCTGGCCCGATCTGGACATTTGCAGATACCCCCTGCTGTTTTGTGACTTCATGGAGACTCGCCCGTCATTGAAGCCTGTATCTGAAAATGGAGACTCGTACTGGATCTGAAAATGCATTCAACCTGTATGCCACAACTATACATGAACAGTTGGGGAATCCACGGGCAAATCATTGAAGCTGGGTGCCTGGAGACTCGCCCATATCTGGGGGACGACCGCCACCGCTCGCTTTCCCTTCTCCAGATCTGCTCTGCCCTCTGCACTGCATCCATCGATCCTGGTCGAGCTCCATCGCGGACGCGGCTTTGTTCTGGTATCCAAGAAGATACAGTGAGGGTTGCGGCTGCAACAAGACACGCTTTGGAAGCTCGCGGTTACAAAAAGATTATAGAGTTTATTCCATCCCCGCGGGTGGATTGAGGTGGAAATACACAGCAATTGGCCAGTCACGAGCGATAAGTCTGGTATACAGAGTTAATTATTCCCAAGTTTATGATTCCATTCCACGATCTGCCACTTTCCTCCCCGTCATGCTCGCTTGCCCAGCTCCCTCTGTCTCTCGCGCGCAAAAAAATAAAGAAAAGAATTTGATCACAATTGGCGTCCACGTACTGTTCTAAAATTCAGTGATTTACTAGGGAGGGAAAACAGATAGAGAGAGAAAGAGAGAGCCAAACAGTGAATTCCAGAAGTTGAATTTTGCAGTTCATAGGCAGAGCAACAGCAAAACAAGTACACAAGACAAAAAGGAACTAGAGTTTATAAAAGATTACAGTAGAGTTTACACAATTCCCCGCGTGAGGAGAACAGAGCAATTTGCATGCAGAGTAAATTATTACCAAGTTGCGCAGGCGGGCGGCGGTGTATGTACAATTCGATTATTCAGGCTTGATCTGCAATTCTGCATGTGGAGGAGAGGAAAGAGAAATCCAACTTAACTTCCGCTTCTCTGGAGAGAATTCCTTCGTCCACTCGCGGTCGCGGCCATGGCGCGCAGCGGCATGCATATGACCTGCGCGGGGTGCTGAATTGCTGGAACGAGAGAGAGAGAGAGTGTCCCGCTCATGTGCCTAGGTCCGGAAGCGTTCGGATATCAAACAGACGCCTAGTAGGCTATCCAAAATTCAACCGTCTCGACTGTTTGGGCTTCCCCAAATTCAGAGCATATATATAGGAGAGGAAATTTGGTTGTTTGGACTATTCATCATATTATCCCCCACACACAGACCCAACATAAAAACCACACCCCACAATGCATCACCCTTTTTTCTGTCCAACCCTCCCTTTCTCGCTCGGTTTCTCGCTGTAGCGGGACATTTTTCGTTGGAGCCTCCTTCTTTAAAATCAAATGACATCCACCTCAACTTCGGCATGCATTACAAAAAAAGATGAAATTTTTCATATTTACAATATAATAAAGTTAATTAAACTAACACATACTATTGACACAAAATTATAAATAACTACAAAGATTAGTCTCAAAGTCACCAATAAGCTCCACCTCCAGTCCAGATAGCATTCACTGCTAGCAGGGATAATTGATGTTTTCTCTTCCTGAACATTCCCTATATCTTTTACTTTTAGTCTTTTCGTCAACCCGTTTCGTTGGCGTCAACCAGCACCATGTCAACATGAGCGTGTTTGTCAGCGACGCCTCAACTTCTTCTTCTTCCTCCTTCCTCGCCAGTTTTAATTCTCGTTCCTACTTATTTTTTTATAATACTCTTTCTTTCTTATTTTGCTTTATTTTTTTTGGAACACTCTTTCCTTCTCCAACACCATGGACCACTTGGTCGCTTTAGCTTTCTTTTCCTTCTTATTCTTGGAACACTCTCCCTTTTAACTATAGCATGAACCACCTGACCAATGTTGTGTCGTGTTGTCCGCTAACCTTTCGGCAACCATCAACATGTGAACATCCTGTAGAGCATGGTCGTCATTCATCTTGGTGAACGCTTGGTTTGTCATGTCGTCGGCCCATGATGACCGTTGTACATGTTGGCAAGTGGTGCTCGACCATGTCGTTGAGAGCTTGTTGATCGTCCTTGCCGATGAGCGCTTTCAAAATGATTCAACGCGATGAAATGCTTGCTTAATTTATTAATTACACAAATAATTAATAGCCTACCTAATTATCCGCATGCCTAATTAACTGCCAACCAAATCAACTAATTACCTGCATACGGGTAAAAAATCTCTACTTCTTTATATGTATGAATAAATTAAGTGTCTACCTAAACCATTAATTGCATTAATGATTTGGTTTCAAATTTTCTATTTAAATGACCATAATTAATTACATATATAATTAATCATCTAGCTAATTAATTGCATTAAATGTTTGATTTTCAAATTGATACGGCGCTCGATTTCCAGAAAAATAGCACGAATGACTACTACGAATGACGACGACTACCGAGTATTGTAGGACATATTTTCTTAACGAATTTCTTGACATTTGAATGAACACACATGATTTGAAAATATAGCATGTCTAGCTCTGTGTATTAATGACAATAAATATAATATGATCGTTTCCACGAACACATGTACGTGGTGGTCTGACGACCTGCCTTCCGCCATGTCCGTCCTTGACGCCTGATGCACGCCCTGGCATTCTCGAGTATCGCGCCGGTGTCAGGCCTGGCCACGACGTCCTCCATGGTGTCGCACACGGCGTCCTCCATAGGAGCACGCAGATGCGTACGCCTACAAGTAAAAGATACGTTATTTTTGTTGTTTACGAAACTTGTGATAGTCAATTAGTAGTGGAGATAATAATAATAATGATGATGATGATGATGATGATGATAAAATGACATAGTGCGCATGATTAATGATTTGTTATTGAGAAATATCTCATTTTGTTTTGGTGTTTTAATCTATATCTATACCAATATAAAAAGATCCAAAGAGGCAGATCCAATTAATCTCAGCCATCAAATGTCTGTGATCTCATCTCGGACTCTGAACAACATTCGGTCACCAACATACATAACTCACATAGTACTATATCGTCAACGAACGTTAAGCGTGCGGACCCTACGGGTTCAAGAACTACGTAGACATGACCGAGACACCTCTCTGGTCAATAACCAATAGCGGGACCTGGATGCCCATATTGGCTCCTACATATTCTACGAAGATCTTTATCGGTCGGACCGCATAACAACATACGTTGTTCCCTTTGTCATCGGTATGTTACTTGCCCGAGAATCGATCATTGGTATCCAATACCTAGTTCAATCTCGTTATTGGCAAGTCTCTTTACTCGTTCCGTAATACATCATCCCGTAACTAACTCATTAGTTGCAATGCTTGCAAGGCTTAAGTGATGTGCATTACCGAGAGGGCCCAGAGATACCTCTCCGACAATCGGAGTGACAAATCCCAATCTCGAAATACGCCAACCCAACATCTACCTTTGGAGACACCTGTAGAGCACCTTTATAATCACCCAGTTACGTTATGACGTTTGGTAGCACACAAAGTGTTCCTCCGGTAAACGGGAGTTGCATAATCTCATAGTCATAGGAACATGTATAAGTCATGAAGAAAGCAATAGCAACATACTAAACGATCGGGTGCTAAGCTAATGGAATGGGCCATGTCAATCAGATCATTCAACTAATGATGTGACCTCGTTAATCAAATAACAACTCTTTGTTCATGGTTAGGAAACATAACCATCTTTGATTAACGAGCTAGTCAAGTAGAGGCATACTAGTGACACTCGGTTTGTTTATGTATTCACACATGTATTATGTTTCCGGTTAATACAATTCTAGCATGAATAATAAACATTTATCATGATATAAGAAAATAAATAATAACTTTATTATTGCCTCTAGGGCATATTTCCTTCAGTCTCCCACTTGCACTAGAGTCAATAATCTAGATACATCATCATGTGATTAACATCGATAGTTCACATCATCATGTGATTAACACCCATAGTTCACGTCGCCATGTGACCAACACCCAAAGGGTTTACTAGATTCAGTAATCTAGTTCACATCACTATGTGATTAACACCCAAAGAGTGATCATGTTTTGCTTGTGAGAGAAATTTAGTCAACGGGCCTGCCAAATTCAGATCTGTATGTATTTTGCAAAATTCTAAGTCTACAATGCTCTGCACGGAGCTACTCTAGCTAATTGCTCCCATTTTCAATATGTATACAGATTGAGACTTAGAATCATCTGGATTAGTGTCAAAAACTTGTATCGACGTAACCCTTTACGACGAACCTTTTTGTCACGTCCATAATCGAGAAACATATCCTTATTTCACTAAGGATAATTCTGACCGTTGTCCAGTGATCTACTCCTAGATCACTATTGTACTCCCTTGCCAAATCAGTGCAGGGTATACAATAGATCTGGTATACAGCATGACATACTTTATAGAACCTATGGCCAAGGCATAGGGAATGACTATCATTCTCTTTCTATCTTCTGCCGTGGTCGGGCTTTGAGTCTTACTCAACTTTACACCTTGTAATACAGGCAAGAACTCTTTCTTTGACTGCTCCATTTTGAACTACTTCAAAATCTTGTCAAGGTATGTACTCATTGAAAAAACTTATCAAGCGTCTTGATCTATCTCTATAGATCTTGGAGCTCAATATGTAAGTAGCTTCACCTAAGTCATTCTTTGAAAAATTCCTTTCAAACACTCCTTTATGCTTTACAGAATAATTCTACATTATTTCCGATCAACCATATGTCATTCACATATACTTATCAGAAATGCTGTAGTGCTCCCACTCACTTTTTTATAAATACATGCTTCACCGCAAGTCTGTATAAAACTATATACTTTGATCAACTCATCAAAGCGTATATTCCAACTCCGAGATGCTTGCGCCAGTCCACAGATGGATCGCTGGAGCTTACACACTTTGTTAGCATCCTTTGGATCGATAAAACCTTCAGGTTGCATCATATACAACTCTTCTTCCAGAAATCCATTCAGGAATGCAGTCTTTACATCCATTTGCCAGATTTCATAAAATGTGGCAATTTGCTAACATGATTCGGACAGACTTAAGCATAGATACGAGTGAGAAACTCTCATCGTAGTCAACACCTTGAACTTGTCGAAAACCTTTTGTGAAAATTCTAGCTTTGTAGATAGTAACACTATTATCAGTGTCTGTCTTCCTCTTGAAGATCCATTTATTTTCTATGGCTTGCCGATCATCGGGCAAATCCATCAAAGTCCATACTTTGTTCTCATATATGGATCATATCTCAGATTTCATGGCCTCAAACCATTTCGCGGAATCTGGGCTCATCATCGCTTCCTCATAGTTCGTAGGTTCATCATGATCTAGTAGCATGACTTCCAGAACAGCATTACCGTACCACACTGGTGCGGATCTCACTTTGGTTTACCTACGAGGTTCGGTAGTAACTTGATCTGAAGTTACATGATCATCATCATTAGCTTCCTCACTAATTGGTGTAGTGGTCACAAGAACAGATTTCTGTGATGAACTACTTTCCAATAAGGGAGCAGGTACAATTACCTCATCAAGTTCTACTTTCCTCCCACTCACTTCTTTCGAGAGAAACTCCTTCTCTAGAAAGGATCCATTCTTAGCAACGAATGTCTTGCCTTTGGATCTGTGATAGAAGGTGTACCCAACATTTTCTTTTGGGTATCCTATGAAGACGCACTTCTCCGATTTGGGTTTGAGCTTATCAGCTTGAAACTTTTTGAAATAAGCATTGCAACCTCAAACTTTAAGAAACGACAGCTTAGGTTTCTTGCCAAACCATAGTTCATACGGTGTCGTCTCAACGGATTTAGATGGTGCCCTATTTAACGTGAATGCAGCTGTCTCTAATGCATAACCCCAAAACGATAGTGGTAGATCGGTAAGAGACATCATAGATCGCACCATATCTAATAAAGTACGGTTATGACGTTCGGACACACCATTATGTTGTGGTCTTCCAGGTGGCATGAGTTTGTGAAACTATTCCACATTGTTTTAATTGAAGACCAAACTCGTAACTCAAATATTTGTCTCCGCGATCAGATCGTAGAAACCTTATTTTCTTGTCACGATGATTTTCCACTTTACTCTGAATTTTTTTTTGAACTTTTCAAATATTTCAGACTTATGTTTCATCAAGTAGATATACCCATATATGCTCAAATCATCTGTGAAGGTCAGAAAATAACGATACCCGCCGCGAGCCTTAACACTCATCGGATCGCATACATCAGTATGTATTATTTCCAATAAGTCAGTTGCTCGCTCCATTGTTCCGAAGAACAGAGTCTTAGTCATCTTGCCCATGAGGTATGGTTCGCAAGCATCAACTGATTCATAATCAAGTGATTCCAAAAGCCCATCAGCATGGAGTTTCTTCATGCGCTTTACACCAATATGACCTAAACGGCAGTGCCACAAATAAGTTGCACTATCATTATTAACTTTGCATCTTTTGGTTTCAATATTATGAATATGTGTATCACTATGATCGAGATCCAACGAACCATTTTCATTGGGTGTGTAACCATATAAGGTTTTATTCATGTAAACAGAACAACAATTTATTCTCTTACTTAAATGAATAACCGTATTGCAATAAACATGATCAAATCATATTCATGCTCAACACAAACACCAAATAACACTTATTTAGGTTCAACACTAATCCCAAAAATATAGGGGAGTGTGCGATGATGATCATAGCAATCTTGGAACTACTTCCAACACACATCGTCACTTCACCCTTGACTAGTCTCTGTTTATTCTGCAACTCCTGTTTCGAGTTACTACTCCTAGCAACTGAACCAGTATCAAGTACTGAGGGGTTGCTATAAACACTAGTAAAGTACACATCAATAACATGTATATCAAATATACTTTTGTTCACTTTGCCATTCTTCTTATCCACCAAATACTTGGGGTAGTTCCGCTTCCAGTGACCAATCCCTTTGTAGTAGAAGTACTTAGTCTCAGGCTTAGGACCAGACTTGGGTTTCTTCACTTGAGCAGCAACTTGCTTGCCATTCTTCTTAAAGTTCCCCTTCTTCCCTTTGCCCTTTTCTTGAAACTAGTGGTCTTGTCTACCATCAACACTTGATATTTTTCTTGATTTCTACCTTCGTCGATTTTAGCATCACGAAGAGTTTGGGAATCGTTTCCGTTATCCCTTGCATATTATAGTTCATCACGAAGTTCTACTAACTTGGTGATGGTGACTAGAGAATTCTGTCAATCAGTATTTTATCTGGAAGATTAACTCCCACTTGATTCAAATGATTGTAGTACCCAGACAATCTGAGCACATGCTCACTTGTTGAGCGATTCTCCTCCATCTTTTAGCTATAGAACTTGTTGGAGACTTCATATCTCTCAACTCGGGTATTTGCTTGAAATATTAACTTCAACTCCTGGAACATCTCATATGGTCCATGACGTTCAAAACGTCTTTGAAGTCCCGATTCTAAGCCGTTTAAGCATGGTGCCCTTAAACTATCAAGTAGTCATCATATTGAGCTAGCCAAACGTTCATAACATCGGCATCTGCTCCTGCAATAGGTCTGTCACCTAGCGGTGCATCAAGGACATAATTCTTCTGTGCAGCAATAGGTCCGTATTGCTACTAACATTTTTCAACACAATTTTCTCTAGGAACATATCAAAATAAACATATGAAAGCAACAACGCGAGCTATTGATCTACAACATAGATATGCTAATACTACCAGGACTAAGTTCATGATAAATTAAAGTTCAATTAATCATATTACTTAAGAACTCCCACTTAGATAGACATCCCTCTAATCCTCTAAGTGATCACGTGATCCAAATCAACAAAACCATGTCCGATCATCACGTGAGATGGAGTAGTTTCATTGGTGAACATCACTATGTTGATCATATCTACTATATGATTCACGCTCGACCTTTCGGTCTCCGTGTTCCGAGGCCATATCTGCATATGCTAGGCTCGTCAAGTTTAACCTGAGTATTCTGCGTGTGCAAAACTGGCTTGCACCCGTTGTAGATGGACGTAGAGCTTATCACACCCGATCATCACGTGGTGTCTGGGCACGACGAACTTTGGCAACGGTGCATACTCTGGGAGAACACTTCTTGATAATTTAGTGAGAGATCATCTTATAATGCTACCGTCAATCAAAGCAAGATAAGATGCATAAAAGATAAACATCACATGCAATCAATATAAGTGATATGATATGGCCATCATCATCTTGTGCTTGTGATCTCCATCTCCGAAGCACCGTCATGATCACCATCGTCACCGGCGCGGCACCTTGATCTCCATCGTAGCATCGTTGTCGTCTCGCCAATCTTATGCTTCCACGACTATCGCTACCGCTTAGTGATAAAGTAAAGCATTACATCGCGATTGCATTGCATACAATAAAGCGACAACCATATGGCTCCTGCCAGTTGCCGATAACTCGGTTACAAAACATGATCATCTCATACAATAAAATTTAGCATCATGTCTTGACCATATCACATCACAACATGCCCTGCAAAAACAAGTTAGACGTCCTCTACTTTGTTGTTGCAAGTTTTACGTGGCTGCTACGGGCTTAAGTAAGAACCAATCTCACCTACGCATCAAAACCACAACGATAGTTTGTCAATTTGACTCCGTTTTAACCTTCGCAAGGACCGGGCGTAGCCACACTTGGTTCAACTAAAGTTGGAGAAACAGTCACCCGCAAGCCACCTTTGTGCAAAGCACGTCGGGAGAACCGGTCTCGCGTAAGCGTACGCGTAATGTCGGTCCGGGCCGCTTCATCCAACAATACCGCCGAACCAAAGTATGACATGCTGGTAGGCAGTATGACTTAGATCGCCCACAACTCGCTTGTGTTCTACTCGTGCATATAACATCAAACCATAAAACCTAGGCTCGGATGCCACTGTTGGGAAACGTAGTAATTTCAAAAAATTTCCTACACACACGCAAGATCATGGTGATGCATAGCAACGAGAGGGGAGAGTGTTGTCTACGTACCCTCGTAGACCGTTCGCGGAAGCGTTATATCAACGCGGTTGATGTAGTCGTACGTCTTCATGTCCGACCGATCCAAGTACCGAAAGCACGGCACCTCCGAGTTCTGCACACGTTCGGCTCGGTGACGTCCTCGCCTTCTCGATCCAGCAAGAGGGGCGAAGTAGTAGATGAGTTCCGGCAGCACGACGGCGTGGTGACGGTGTTGGTGAAGAACAATCTCCGCAGGGCTTCGCCTAAGCACTACGAAAACTATGACAGAGGATAAACTAGAGGAGACGGGGTTGCCGGCACACGGCTTGGTGTTTCTTGATGTGTCTTTGGTGCTAGCGCTGCCCCTCTATTTATATCTTGAGCCCTGGGATCGAAACTTGGAGTAAAAGCCTCCACAAAGTCGGTTTCACCTGAAAGGCAAGAGTCCTTCTCGGACTCCAGGGCCAGACGCCAGGGACCCTGGCGTCTGGCCCCTGGACTCCGCAAAACTTCCTTTTGGGCTTTCCATAAACCTTGTGGGCTTTCCCTTTGGCCCAAATAAAGTGTTCTCGTACCCAAACATTTCGGGAAACATCCGGAACCCCTTCCGGTGATTTCCGGAACCCTTCCGGTGACCAAACACTATTATCATATATATCAAACTTTATCTCCGGACCATTCCGGAGTTCCTCGTCATGTCTGTGATCTCATCTCGGACTCCGAACAACATTCGGTCACCAACATACATAACTCACATAGTACTATATCGTCAACGAACGTTAAGCGTGCGGACCCTACGGGTTCGAGAACTATGTAGACATGACCGAGACACCTCTCTGGTCAATAACCAATAGCGGGACCTGGATGCTCATATTGGCACCTACATATTCTACGAAGATCTTTATCGGTCAGACCACATAACAACATACGTTGTTCGCTTTGTCATCGGTATGTTACTTGCCCGAGATTCGATCGTCGGTATCCAATACCTAGTTCAATCTCGTTATCGGCAAGTCTCTTTACTCGTTCCGTAATACATCATCCCGCAACTAACTCATTAGTTGCAATGCTTGCAAGGCTTAAGTGATGTGCATTACCGAGAGGGTCCAGAGATACCTCTCCGACAATCGGAGTGACAAATCCCAATCTCGACATACGTCAACCCAACATCTACCTTTGGAGACACCTGTAGAGCACCTTTATAATCACCCAGTTACGTTGTGACGTTTGGTAGCACACAAAGTGTTCCTCCGGTAAACGGGAGTTGCATAATCTCATAGTCATAGGAACATGTATAAGTCATGAAGAAAGCAATAGCAACATACTAAACGATCGGGTGCTAAGCTAATGGAATGGGTCATGTCAATCAGATCATTCAACTAATGATGTGACCTCGTTAATCAAATAACAACTCTTTGTTCATGGTTAGGAAACATAACCATCTTTAATTAACGAGCTAGTCAAGTAGAGGCATACTAGTGACACTCTGTTTGTCGATGTATTCACACATGTATTATGTTTCGGGTTAATACAATTCTAGCATGAATAATAAACATTTATCATGATATAAGGAAATAAATAATAACTTTATTATTGCCTCTAGGGCATATTTCCTTCACTTCCGCCACGTCGGCTTGGCCCAGCCTGGCCCACGCCTGCTCCACAAATATCCACATCCGGAAAACCCTAGACCGCAATTAATCCGAACTCCACTTCACTACCCTATTCGTCCAATCCACTTCTGATCCCCTCCAAACGCATCTGATGGCCGGTGACGGAAGCACCGCTGCCTCCGGTGGGGACTTCGGCTCCGACGACGACTGGGCTAGCCTGCTGCATGAAGCGGAGCCCGACGATGTGGTGGAGGTCGCCCTATGCAACGCATTGAGGCGTTCGATGGTCGACCAAGGCGGATCCGGCATTGGCGGATCAACTTCGTCAGCATCCGGTGCCCGTCGACGCAGCGCCAGTGACATCGCCGATCCTCCCCCCTGGCGCGCAACTCCAGCCACTCCGCTCCGCTCCTCTAGGTACGTCGCCCACCACCACTACCCTCTACTCCGGAGGTGGTACCCAGCCATCGCTGGGTCCTCATGCCCGAGCCGGGGCCTGCATGCACTCGGACGCTCGAGTCTGAGGTACTAGCAGGCTGGCGCAAGCGGCAATGGATGAGGGAGAGGGTAGCAGCATCCGAGTCTATGTTCACGTGCCGGTCGATCCCGAGGCAGTGCTCCTCATGTCGGTCCTCTGCCGCTCTCTCACGACGGCAGAGACGGATGCGCGGCGCCTCCGCCGCAAGTATGCCAAGGTGCTCCGACTCGCCATCGAGTTGTCGGAGCACGAGGCAAACAAGGAGGCGGCGGCGAAGGCGAAGGAGGCCCGTCATGCGAAAGAGCAGGACTGCCTGCTCCGCAAGCTGTCAAGAAAAAGGTGCAGCTTCGACTCTGCCGTGACAGACGGCTCCACCTCCAGCTCCAAAGACGATGATGACGCACCTTTGCACGCCGACGCCTACACGGAGGAAGGGCACAGCTACGCCAACGACCGAAAGGGGAAGGGGCCGGCGAGGAAATGATGATTTCCTCCGCCCTTTCCCGTTCTGTTTATATTTTATCTATGTTTTATAAGTAGTTTATAGTATGGATTTGCACTGTCCGTCACTGAATTCCGATGAATTATGTTACTTTTGTCCGGCTGATCCGACGAACTGCGCTTTGATCATGTGTTTACGTAACGTTGCATGAATTGCATGGTTTTAAGGTTTCCAATACGAGGGACGCGAGTGTGAAAGGCAACATATAAGACGAGCCCGTTTATTGCCCGCGGACACGTCCGCATGCGTTGGAGGTGTTGGATTTTGCCATCGCAATGCTCTGAAAGCTCATCATACGGCCATCACCCTCGTCAATAGTTTTTTTTTTCGATATATAACCAGTCTATAGCTGCCGTACATTTCTCATTTAATTATGAACGAGCATGGAGCTATGTAAGTGAGTTTTTTTCTTTTCTTCTTCTCCTTTTCTACATACATGCATGGTACACCACTCTCTGTTGAACGTGATATTACACCGAGCATATGATGGGGAAATCGATACCATGATCGGTTTAATTTATTGGCTACTCTTTACTACCATGAAAATCGTGGGCTCCGACTTAAGGTCGTACGTGGTGTTCAGCAACTATTGGTGTTTGACGAGATGCAGAAACTCGTGGAGCCGTCGCCGTCGTCGGGGACTCCATAGCAGTACGCCACCACAGGCCCATGGATGTAATCAAATAAGTACACTGATGGTGCTGACTAATCAACCAGGTAATTGTAGCATATACGCGGAACGCTAGCGATGGTGGGCCTAACAACAAAGTAGAGATTGTTAGAGCATCTCCAGCCGTTGGCCTCAGGGGTGCGTAAAATCATCGCCTGGGGGCGAGCCGGCACTAAAATCGGCGTAGGGGCGTGCCGTTCCTAGCCGCTCGCCCCAGAGACGCCCCCCAGACACGGGTTTATTTTTTTTAAACGAAATTCGGCAAAATTCGGCAAATTGGACAAAACATTCGGCTAAAATTTGGCAAACTTGACATATATTCGACATGTTCGATGTTTTACATAAGTTATTTAAAAATACCCTAACTAAGGGGCAAAGAAGTCGCTGAGCGTTCCTCCTCGTCGTCGGCGGCCTTCTCCTTCTTGACGTGGCCGCCCCTGCTGGACCCCTGCCCAGCGTTGCCCTGGCGGACCGGTGGCGGTGGCGCGTCGTCGTCGTTGTCGTCGAGGACGACGACACCTCCCTCGTTCTGGCCACGGCGCCAAGCTTCGAAGCGCTCGTAGGCGAGGCGCTGGCGCTCCAGCTCCGTGTGTGCCCAGTCTTCACGCACCCATTTGAGGGCCGTCGTATCGTCGAGCTCCTCGCCGCCAGTGAGCCCGGGCTCCGTCTTCACGACGGGGAGACTCGGCTCCGTCTTTGGCTTGATGAAGCGCGGGGAAGCCGAGGAGGAGGCGCGCTGGCCGCCCTCGTTGATGACGATGCCGGCGCTGTGCGTGCGTCGGCCGAGCGGTGTCTCCGCGGCGGGCTCTGATGAAGCCATGTACCTACGGTAGGGGCACGGACCCGTCCTAAAGAGCCCTACCGTAGGACATCCCTAGAAGAAGTCACCTTTCAATCAACTTGAAGGTATCTCACTCGACGGGTTGAAGACACTCGACCAAGAAGCTATCACTCGACCATGAAGTCAACCACTCGACCGACCAAAAGACCTGCAGTCACTCCGCAGGCAAACGGTCGGCTATTAAATAGTCTTTATGGTTATTATGACACTTTATTAGGGACGTTATCAGTAACGCCCCACCTTAAATGTACCTTAAACCCTGCATTACTGAGGGAAGGAGAGGGCTGGCGAACTCTATATAAGCCACCTCCCTCCTCAGTATCAAGGGTTCGCACCCCTGTCATTTACACACGCATAATTCAATCGACCGCCTCCGGGCACCGAGACGTAGGGCTGTTACTTCTTCTGAGAAGGGCCTGAACTCGTAAACCTTGCGTGCTTACAACTTCCCAATAGCTAAGGCCTAGCCTCCTCATACACCCCCCTACCTCACTGTCAGACTTAGAACCACGACAGCAGCGACCCTTTGGCGGAGGTTCTGGCGGTCGAGGGGACACGCAGTCCTCCTGGATTCCATCGCGCTGATAGTGGTGCGGATAGAGGCGATCCGTCGCATCCCCACGACGAATACCTCCCCGAACCTCTTACGTCATTACAGCGAGAGGAGCTTCGTCGCCGAAACATGGACGCGCTTCACACTCCTATTGTTGGAGAAACCCCCAAGGCCCGGGCCTTGGAGGACACGCGCTTGGCTAATCTGGCCGAGCGCACTCGACTGGAGAATCTACAGCGAGCACTCAACGAGCGAGCACGTCAGCGGGCTCCCGAGTCCAGTCGACAACAGCAAGCTCCCGAATCCAGTCGACGTCAGCTCTTCCCACCGCCGCAGGTATACCGAACTCCAGTTCAGAATTTGGCTGCCGTGGCCCGCATAGCAGAGTCAATCCACCCCTCTCAGTCAGAGGCTGGCAAAGGATTGTTGCAGATCAGAGCATTGCTCCGAGTGGCGGGAAATCAGAATTCCGCCGTCTCTCAGTCGCGGGACAGGATCCACAGTCGATCCGTTGCAACAGAAACAGTCCAGTCGGCTCACAGCCCGAGATCGCCCCTGAGGCGTGAGGGACGTGGAGACCGGCACGATCAGTACAGGAGGAATGAACAGTATGATCACCGACCCGACCGTGATGATAGACGTCGAGTGCCATCCCCTCCCCTGAGGAGTGGATCGTACGCACCCCGACATCGAGATGACAGGCGCCCCCATAATGTTGGGCAGAGGATCCCAGTCGACCCCAGAGACCCAGGCTTTGACGCGAGATCCATCCTCGTTCAAGGTTTGGTGGACAGGAACAAGGCTCATCGAGAGGGCCACAACAGAGATACGCCCACCGGCAGCAGAGCGCATGCCTCGGGGCCTGAATGTTTCAGTCGAGCCATCAGGGCCGCGGTGATCCCTCCCAACTTCAGGCTTGCGACTGGAGTCAGCAAGTTCACCGGTGAATCCAAGCCCGACACGTGGCTTGAAGATTACTGAGTGGCTGTGCAGATTGGCGGCGGCAATGATGAGGTGGCCATGAAGCATTTACCTCTCATGTTGGAAGGCTCAGCTAGGGCGTGGCTGAATCAGTTGGCGCCCAGCAGCATTTACACTTGGGAGGATCTCGCCCGAGTGTTTATCACAACCTTCGAAGGGACGCGCAAGCGCCCTGCAGGCCTTACGGAGTTGCGGTCTTGCGTGCAGAAGCCAAATGAAACTAGGAGAGAATACATCCAGAGGTGGATCACACTGCACCACTCGGTCGAGAACGTGCCAGACCATCAAGCAGTTTGCGCTTTCAAGGAAGGCGTCAAATACAGGGAGTTGAATCTGAAGTTTGGTCGAACTGGAGAGATGTCCCAGAATCGGATGATGGAGATTGCCACCAAGTACGCTAATGGTGAAGACGAGGACCGACTCCGAAGTGGCAAACTCAAATCAGTCGCCCAAGAAACCGGAGGAAACCCCAGTCGGAAGCAGAAGCGGAAGGCCGAGCCAGCCGCCCCTGGGGAGGCCCTGGCTGTGGCCCAGGGAAACTTCAAGGGAAAACCCAAGGGCACATGGTGAAGGAAATATGCCCTAGAGGCAATAATAAAGTTATTATTTATTTCCTTATATCATGATAAATGTTTATTATTCATGCTAGAATTGTAGTAACCGGAAACATAATACATGTGTGAATACATAGACAAACAGAGTGTCACTAGTATGCCTCTACTTGACTAGCTCGTTAATCAAAGATGGTTATGTTTCCTAACCATGAACAAAGAGTTGTTATTTGATTAACGAGGTCACATCATTAGTTGAATGATCTGATTGACATGACCCATTTCATTAGTTTAGCACCCGATCGTTTAGTATGTTGTTGTTGCTATTCTTCATGACTTATACATGTTCCTATGACTATGAGATTATGCAACTCCCGTTTACCGGAGGAACACTTTGGGTGCTACCAAACGTCACAACGTAACTGGGTGATTATAAAGGAGTACTACAGGTGTCTCCAAAGGTAGATGTTGGGTTGGCGTATTTCGAGATTAGGATTTGTCACTCCGAATGTCGGAGAGGTATCTCTGGGCCCTCTCGGTAATGCACATCACATATGCCTTGCAAGCACTGCAACTAATATGTTAGTTGTGAGATGATGTATTACGGAACGAGTAAAGAGACTTGCCGGTAACGAGATTGAACTAGGTATTGGATACCGACGATCGAATCTCGGGCAAGTAACATACCGATGACAAAGGGAACAACGTATGTTGTTATGCGGTCTGACCGATAAAGATCTTCGTAGAATATGTAGGAGCCAATATGGGCATCCAGGTCCCGCTATTGGTTATTGACCGGAGACGTGTCTCGGTCATGTCTACATTGTTCTCGAACCGTAGGGTCCGCACGCTTAAGGTTTCGATGACAGTTGTATTATGAGTTTATGAGTTTTGATATACCGAAGGAGTTCGGAGTCCCGGATGAGATCGGCGACATGACGAGGAGTCTCGAAATGGTCGAGACGTAAAGATCGATATATTGGACGACTATATTCGGACATCGGAAAGGTTCCGAGTGATTCGGGTATTTTTCGGAGTACCGGGTAGTTACGGGAGAAGTAATGGGCCTTGATGGGCTTTAGTGGGAAGAGGAAAAGGCTGCTGCGCCCCCCCTCCCCTTTGGTCCGAATTGGACTAGGGAAAAGGGGGCCGGCCACCTCTCCTTCTCCTCCTATTCCTTCTCCCTTCCTCCCCTCTTGATGGACTCCTACTAGGACTTGGAGTCCTAGTAGGACTCCCATCCTGGCCGCACCTTATGCCTTGGCCGGCCTCCTCCTCCTTCATCCTTTATATACAGGGGCAGGAGGCACCCCATAGACACACAAGTTGATCATTGTTGATCGTTCCTTAGCCGTGTGCGGTGCCCCCTGCCACAAAATTCCACCTCGGTCATATCGTTGTAGAGCTTAGGCGAAGCCCTGCGTCGGTAGAACATCAAGATCGTCACCACGCCGTCGTGCTGATAGAATTCTTCCTCGACACTTTGCTGGATCGAAGCCCGAGGATTGTCATCGAGCTGAACGTGTGCTAAGAACTCGGAGGTGCCGGAGTAACGGTGCTTGGATCGGTCGGATCGGGAAGAAGACGTACGACTACTTCCTCTACATTGTGTCAACGCTTCCGTTGCGATCTACAAGGGTACGTAGATCAGACTCTCCCCCTCGTTGCTATGCATCACCATGATCTTGCATGTGCGTAGGAAATTTTTTTGGAATTACTACGTTCCCCAACAGTGGCATCCGAGCCTAGGTTTTATGGTTTGATGTTATATGCACGAGTAGAACACAAGTGAGTTGTGGGCGATACAAGTCATACTGCCTACCAGCATGTTATACTTTGGTTCAGCGGTATTGTTGGACAAGACGACCCGGACCAACCTTACGCGTACGCTTACGCGAGACCGGTTCCCTCGACGTGCTTTGCACATAGATGGCTTGCGGGAGACTGTCTCACCAACTTTAGTTGAACCGAGTGTGGCTACGCCCGGTCCTTGCGAAGGTTAAAACGGAGTCTATTTGACAAACTATCGTTGTGGTTTTGATGCGTAGGTGAGATTAGTTCTTACTTAAGCCCGTAGCAGCCACGTAAAACATGCAACAACAAAGTAGAGGACGTCTAACTTGTTTTTGCAGGGCATGTTGTGATGTGATATGGTCAAGGCATGATGCTAAATTTTATTGTATGAGATGATCATGTTTTGTAACCAAGTTATCGGCAACTGGCAGGAGCCATATGGTTGTCGCTTTATTGTATGCAATGCAATCGCGATGTAATGCTTTACTTTATTACTAAGCGGTAGTGATAGTCGTGGAAGCATAAGATTGACGAGACGACAACGATGCTACGATGGACATCAAGGTGTCGTGCCGGTGACGATGGTGATCATGACGGTGCTTCGGAGATGGAGATCACAAGCACAAGATGATGTTGGCCATATCATATCACTTATATTGATTTCATGTGATGTTTATCCTTTTATGCATCTTATCTTGCTTTGATTGACGGTAGCATTATAAGATGATCTCTCACTAAATTATCAAGAAGTGTTCTCCCTGAGTATGCATCGTTGCCAAAGTTTGTCGTGCCCAGACACCACGTGATGATCGGGTGTGATAAGCTCTACGTCCATCTACAACGGGTGCAAGCCAGTTTTGCACACGCAGAATACTCAGGTTAAACTTGACGAGCCTAGCATATGCAGATATGGCCTCGGAACACAGAGACCGAAAGGTCGAGCGTGAATCATATAGTAGATATGATCAACATAACGATGTTCACCATTGAAAACTACTCCATCTCACGTGATGATCGGTTATGGTTTAGTTGATTTGGATCACGTGATCACTTAGAGGATTAGAGGGATGTCTATCTAAGTGGGATTTCTTAAGTAATATGATTAATTGAACTTTAATTTATCATGAACTTAGTCCTGATAGTATTAGCATATCTATGTTGTAGATCAATAGCTCGCGTTTTTGCTTTCATATGTTTATTTTGATATGTTCCGAGAGAAAATTGTGTTGAAAGATGTTAGTAGCAATGATACGGATTGGATCCGTGATCTGAGGTTTATCCTCATTGCTGCACAGAAAAATTATGTCCTTGATGCACCGCTAGGTGACAGACCCATTGCAGGAGCAGATGCAGACGTTATGAACGTTTGGCTAGCTCAATATGATGACTACTTGATAGTTTAGTGCACCATGCTTAATGGCTTAGAATCGGGACTTCAAAGACGTTTTGAACGTCATGGACCATATGAGATGTTCCAGGAGTTGAAGTTAATATTTCAAGCAAAAACCCGAGTTGAGAGATATGAAGTCTCCAACAAGTTCTATAGCTAAAAGATAGAGGAGAATCGCTCAACTAGTGAGCACGTGCTCAGATTGTCTGGGTACTACAATCGCTTGAATCAAGTGGGAGTTAATCTTCCAGATAAGATAGTGATTGACAGAATTCTCTAGTCACCATCACCAAGTTAGTAGAACTTCGTGATGAACTATGATATGCAAGGGATAACGGAAACGATTCCCAAGCTCTTCGTGATGCTAAAATCGACGAAGGTAGAAATCAAGAAAAACATCAAGTGTTGATGGTTGACAAGACCACTAGTTTGAAGAAAAAGGCAAAAGGAAGAAGGGGATCTTCAAGAAGAACGGCAAGCAAGTTGCTGCTCAAGTGAAGAAGCCCAAGTCTGGTCCTAAGCCTGAGACTAAGTGCTTCTACTGCAAAGGGACTGGTCACTGGAAGCGGAACTGCCCCAAGTATTTGGCGGATAAGAAAGATGGCAAAGTGAACAAAAGTATATTTGATATACATGTTATTGACCTGTGCTTTACTAGTGTTTATAGCAACCCCTCAGTATTTGATATTGGTTCAGTTGCTAAGAGTAGTAACTCGAAACAGGAGTTGCAGAATAAACAGAGACTAGTTAAGGGTGAAGTGACGATGTGTGTTGGAAGTAGTTCCAAGATTGATATGATCATCATCGCACACTCACCTATACTTTCGGGATTAGTGTTGAACTTAAATAAGTGTTATTTGGTTTTTGCGTTGAGCATGAATATGATTTGATCATGTTTATTGCAATACGGTTATTCATTAAAGTCAGAGAATAATTGTTGTTCTGTTTACATGAATAAAACCTTCGATGGTCATACACCCAATGAAACAAGTTCGTTGGATCTCGATCGTAGTGATACACATATTCATAATATTGAAACCAAAAGATGCAAAGTTAATAATGATAGTGCAACTTATTTGTGGCACTGCCGTTTAGATCATATTGGTATAAAACGCATGAAGAAACTCCATGCTGATGGGCTTTCGGAATCACTTGATTATGAATCACTTGATGCTTGCGAACCATGCCTTTTGGGCAAGATGACTAAAACGCCGTTCTCCGGAACAATGGAGCAAGCAACAGATTTGTTGGAAATCATACATACTGATGTATGTGGTCCGATGAATATTTAAGGCTTGCAGCGGGTATCATTATTTTCTGACCTTCACAGATGATTTGAGCAGATATGGGTATATCTACTTAATGAAATAGAAGTCTGATACATTTGAAAAGTTCATATAATTTCAGAGTGAAGTGGAAAATCATCGTAACAAGAAAATAAAGGTTCTATGATCTGATCGTGGAAACGAGTATTTGAGTTACGAGTTTGGTCTTCAGTTAAAACAATGTGAAATAGTTTCACTACTCACGCCACCTGGAACACCACATCATAATGGTGTGTCCGAACGTCATAACCGTACTTTATTGGATATAGTGCAATCTATGATGTTTCTTACCGATTTACCACTATCGTTTTTGGGGTCATGCATTAGAGATAGCTGCATTCACGTTAAAAAGGGGCACCATCTATATCCGTCGAGACGACGCCTTATGAACTATGGTTTGGCAAGAAACCAAAGTTGTCGTTTCTTGAAATTTGGGGTTGCGATGCTTATGAGAAAAAGTTTCATCCTGATAAGCTCAAACCCAAATCGGAGAAATATGTCTTCATAGGATACCCAAAGGAGACTGTTGGGTACACCTTCTATCACAGATCCTAAGGAAAGACATTCGTTGCTTATAATGGATCCTTTCTAGAGAAGGAGTTTCTCTTGAAAGAAGTGAGTGGGAGGAAAGTAGAAAACTTGATAAGGTAATTGTACCTTCTACCTTATTGGAAAGTAGTTCATCACAAAAATCTGTTCTTGTGACTACTACACCAATTAGTGAGGAAGCTAATGATGATGATCATGTAATTTGAGATCAAGTTACTACCAAATCTCGTAGGTAAACCAGAGTGAGATCCGCACCAGAGTGGTACGGTAATCCTGTTCTGGAGGTCATGTTACTTGACCATGACGAACCTACGAACTATGAGGAAGCGATGATGAGCCCGGATTCCGCGAAATGGTTTGAGGCCATGAAATCTGAGATATGATCCATGTATGAGAGCAAAGTTTGGACTTTGGTTGACTTGCCCGATGATCGGCAAGCAATAGAGAATAAATGGATCTTCAAGAGGAAGACGGACGCTGATAGTAGTGTTACTATCTACAAAGCTAGAATTGTTGCAAAAGGTTTTCGACAAGTTCAAGGTGTTGACTATGATGAGAGCTTCTCACTCGTATCTATGCTTGAGTCTGTCCGAATCATGTTAGTAATTGCCGCATTTTATGAAATCTGGCAAACGGATAAACAAAACTGCATTCCTTAATGGATTTATTAAAGAAGAGTTGTATATGATGCAATCAGAAGGTTTTGTCAATCCGAAAGGTGCTAACAAAATGTGCAAGCTCCAGCGATCCATCTGTGGACTGGTGCAAGCATCTCGGAGTTGGAATATACGCTTTGATAAGTTGATCAAAGCATATAGTTTTATACAGACTTGCGGTGAAGCCTGTATTTACGAGAAAGTGAGTGGGAGCACTACAGCATTTCTAATAAGTATATGTGAATGACATATTGTTGATCAGAAATAATGTAGAATTATTCTGTAAAGCATAAAGGAGTGTTTGAAAGGAGTTTTTCAAAGAAAGACTTCGGTGAAGCTGCTTACATATTGAGCTTCAAGATCTATAGAGATAGATCAAGACGCTTGGTAAGTTTTTTCAATGAGTACATACCTTGACAAGATTTTGAAGTAGTTCAAAATGGAGCAGTCAAAGAAAGAGTTCTTGCTTGTATTACAAGGTGTGAAGTTGAGTAAGACTCAAAGCCCGACCACGACAGAAGATAGAAAGAGAATGAAAGTCATTCCCTATGCCTTGGCCATAGGTTCTATAAAGTATGTCATGCTGTATACCAGATCTATTGTATACCCTGCATTGATTTGGCAAGGGAGTACAATAGTGATCTAGGAGTAGATCACTGGACAGCGGTCAGAATTATCCTTAGTGAAATAAGGATATGTTTCTCGACTATGGACGTGACAAAAAGGTTCGTCGTAAAGGGTTACGTCGATGCAAATTTTTGACACTGATCCAGATGAATCTAAAGTCTCAATCTGGATACATATTGAAAGTGGGAGCAATTAGCTAGAGTAGCTCCGTGTAGAGCATTGTAGACATAGAACTTGCAAAATACTTACGGATCTGAATGTAACAGACCCGTTGACTAAAATTATCTCACAAGCAAAACATGATCACACCTTAGTACTCTTTGGGTGTTAATCACATAGAGATGTGAACTAGATTACTGACTCTAGTAAACCCTTTGAGTGTTGGTCACATGACGATGTGAACTATGGGTGTTAATCACATGGTGATGTGAACTATTGCTGCTAAATCACATGGCGATGTGAACTAGATTATTGACTCTAGTGCAAGTGGGAGACTGAAGGAAATATGCCCTAGAGGCAATAATAAAGTTATTATTTATTTCCTTATATCATGATAAATGTTTATTATTCATGCTAGAATTGTATTAACCGGAAACATAATACATGTGTGAATACATAGACAAACAGAGTGTCACTAGTATGCCTCTACTTGACTAGCTCGTTAATCAAAGATGGTTATGTTTCCTAACCATGAACAAAGAGTTGTTATTTGATTAACGAGGTCACATCATTAGTTGAATGATCTGATTGACATGACCCATTTCATTAGCTTAGCACCCGATCGTTTAGTATGTTGCTGTTGCTATTCTTCATGACTTATACATGTTCCTATGACTATGAGATTATGCAACTCCCGTTTACCGGAGGAACACTTTGGGTGCTACCAAACGTCACAACGTAACTGGGTGATTATAAAGGAGTACTACAGGTGTCTCCAAAGGTAGATGTTGGGTTGGCGTATTTCGAGATTAGGATTTGTCACTCCGAATGTCGGAGAGGTATCTCTGGGCCCTCTCGGTAATGCACATCACATAAGCCTTGCAAGCACTGCAACTAATATGTTAGTTGTGAGATGATGTATTACGGAACGAGTAAAGAGACTTGCCGGTAACGAGATTGAACTAGGTATTGGATACCGACGATCGAATCTCGGGCAAGTAACATACCGATGACAAAGGGAACAACGTATGTTGTTATGCGGTCTGACCGATAAAGATCTTCGTAGAATATGTAGGAGCCAATATGGGCATCCAGGTCCCGCTATTGGTTATTGACCGGAGACGTGTCTCGGTCATGTCTACATTGTTCTCGAACCGTAGGGTCCGCACGCTTAAGGTTTCGATGACAGTTGTATTATGAGTTTATGAGTTTTGATGTACCGAAGGAGTTCGGAGTCCCGGATGAGATCGGCGACATGACGAGGAGTCTCGAAATGGTCGAGACGTAAAGATCGATATATTGGACGACTATATTCGGACATCGGAAAGGTTCCGAGTGATTCGGGTATTTTTCGGAGTACCGGGTAGTTACGGGAGAAGTAATGGGCCTTGATGGGCTTTAGTGGGAAGAGGAAAAGGCTGCTGCGCCCCCCCTCCCCTTTGGTCCGAATTGGACTAGGGAAAAGGGGGCCGGCCACCTCTCCTTCTCCTCCTATTCCTTCTCCCTTCCTCCCCTCTTGATGGACTCCTACTAGGACTTGGAGTCCTAGTAGGACTCCCATCCTGGCCGCACCTTATGCCTTGGCCGGCCTCCTCCTCCTTCATCCTTTATATACAGGGGCATGGGGCACCCCATAGACACACAAGTTGATCATTGTTGATCGTTCCTTAGCCGTGTGCGGTGCCCCCTGCCACCAAATTCCACCTCGGTCATATCGTTGTAGAGCTTAGGCGAAGCCCTGCGTCGGTAGAACATCAAGATCGTCACCACGCCGTCGTGCTGATAGAATTCTTCCTCGACGCTTTGCTGGATCGAAGCCCGAGGATCGTCATCGAGCTGAACGTGTGCTAAGAACTCGGAGGTGCCGGAGTAACGGTGCTTGGATCGGTCGGATAGGGAAGAACACGTACGACTACTTCCTCTACGTTGTGTCAACGCTTCCGTTGCGATCTACAAGGGTATGTAGATCAGACTCTCCCCCTCGTTGCTATGCATCACCATGATCTTGCGTGTGCGTAGGAATTTTTTTTGAAATTACTACGTTCCCCAACACATGGAAGCCCAAGAAGGTTAAGGATCAGGATGGGAATGATGTTTTGGACCTGCCATGTCACATCCACACCAAGAAAGATGAAGAGGGAAATTTTATTTTCCCGAAGCATACCACTCGACAGTGCCGGCTCCTGATTCAGCAGTTCCAGGGCAAGCAGCCCAAGGATAAGGAAAAAGAACCAAACAAAATTGAGGACAAGGAGGATAGTGACGATGGATACCCCCAAGTCAATTCCACCTTGATGATTTTTGCTGATGTCAAAAGCAAAAGTCGACTGAAAGTCATTAACCGTGAGGTGAACATGGTTGCTCTAGCGGCACCTAGTTACCTCAAATGGTCTCAGATTGCCATCACATTCGACCAATCTGATCACCCGACACACATTGCCACCCCAGGAAGGCAAGCTTTGGTGGTCGACCCGGTCGTCGAAGGTACTCGACTGACCAAAGTCCTGATGGATGGCGGCAGTGGCCTGAACATACTGTATGCTGAAACTTTGAAAGGAATGGGCATTCCGATGTCCAGACTCAGCGCCAGCAACATGAGCTTCCATGGAGTCATTCCTGGGAAGAAGGCCGAGTCACTCGGCCAGATTGCTCTCGATGTGGTTTTTGGTGATTCAAAGAATTACCGCAAGGAAAAGTTAACATTTGAAGTTGTGGACTTCCAGAGTGCTTATCACGCCATTTTGGGCAGGCCAGCTTACGCACGCTTCATGGCTCGACCATGTTACATGTATCTTAAATTAAAGTTGCCTGGCCCCAAAGGTGTGATCACTGTTATGGGCAACCGGAAGAAAGCAGAAGAATATTTTCAGAAGGGATCAAAGATCGCCGACGCTCAGATGGCAGTGGTCGAGCTGAAAGAGTACCAAAAGACTGCCGACCTGAGTGAATTGCTGCGGACTAAGAAGCCCGCCTCCGAGTCAGCTTTTCAGTCGGCTGGCGAAACAAAGACAGTCCACATTCACCCGACCGATCCCGACGCTGCTCCGACTCACATCTCGACGACGCTCGACTCCAAATAGGAAGAAGCGCTCATCCAGCTCCTCCGTGAGAACTGGGACATCTTCGCATGGAAACCCTCTGACATGCCTGGAGTTCCCAGGGGGCTGGCTGAGCACCGTCTGCGAGTCGACCCAAAGTTCAAGCCCGTGAAGGAACATCTTCGACGGTCCGCCGTCAACAAGAAACAAGCCATTGGCGAAGAAGTGGCTCGGCTCTTAGCAGCCGAGTTCATCCGAGAGATTTACCACTCCGAGTGGCTCGCCAATGTCGTCATGGTCCCCAAGAAGGACAAGTCACTCCGTATGTGCATTGATTTCAAACATATCAATCGGGCCTGCCCGAAAAATCATTTTCCTCTCCCTCGCATCGACCAAATTGTCGACTCAACTGCGGGATGCGAGAGATTGTCTTTTCTAGATGCCTATTCCGGGTACCATCAGATCCGTCTGTATGGGCCTGACGAAATCAAAACAGCTTTCATCACTCCATTCGGATGCTTCTGTTACGTCACCATGCCATTTGGCCTCAAGAACGCCGGAGCCACATTCATGAGAATGATCCAGAAGTGTTTACTCACTCAAATCAGTCGGAATGTGGAGGCCTACATGGATGATATCGTGGTCAAGTCCCGGAAAGGTTCTGACCTGCGGGCTGACCTTGCTGAAACCTTTGCCAACCTCAAGAGGTACGGTATCAAGCTCAATCCGTTTTTCGGGGTTCCAGGTGGAAAGCTACTCGGTTTTCTCGTTTCCGAACGGGGAATCGACGCCAATCCTGAAAAAATTGGCACCATACTCCGGATGAAGCGTCCTGTACGCGTGCATGATGTCCAAAAGCTTACAGGCTGCTTGGCCGCCTTAAGTCGATTCATTTCTCGACTCGGCGAAAAAGCGTTGCCTCTTTACCGACTGATGAAGAAGTCTGACAAGTTTGAGTGGACTCCAGAAGCTGATGCAGCATTTGCAGAGCTCAAAGCTCTGCTCTCCACCCAGCCGGTGCTAGCTGCCCCAATCAGCAAAGAGCCTCTGCTGCTTTACATTGCAGCCACAGGACAAGTTGTCAGTACAGTACTTATGGTCGAGCGGGAAGAGGAAGGGAAGGCCTTCAAAGTTCAACGCCCTGTATATTATGTGTCTGAAGTTTTGACCCCTTCAAAACAAAGATACCCCCACTACCAAAAGCTTGTATATGGGATTTATATGACCACGAAGAAAGTTGCACATTATTTCTCTAACCACTCCATTACAGTTGTCAACGACGCCCCATTATCAGAGATCCTGCATAACAGAGACGCAACTGGTCGAGTGGCCAAGTGGGCGATTGAACTCCTTCCTTTAGATATCAAGTTTGAAGCAAAGAAGGCTATCAAGTCCCAAGCAATCGCGGATTTCATCGCCGAGTGGATTGAACAGCAACTTCCGACTCACGTTCACTCGGAGCACTGGACCATGTTCTTCGATGGATCCAAGATGCTGAATGGATCGGGCGCGGGAGTAGTCTTGGTCTCCCCCCGAGGGGATAAGCTCAGATATGTTCTCCAAATTCACTTCGATTCCTCCAATAACGAAGCAGAGTATGAGGCACTTTTGTATGGGTTGCGCATGGCCATTTCACTAGGCGTCCGTCGCCTCATGGTCTATGGCGACTCAGATTTGGTGGTTAATCAAGTGATGAAGGAGTGGGACGTCAGGAGTCCGGCAATGACTGAGTATTGCAATGCAGTGCGAAAGCTAGAAAATAAGTTCGAGGGGTTAGAGCTCCACCACATCCCCCGACTGAAAAATCAGGCAGCTGACGACTTGGCAAAGATAGGCTCCAAGAGAGAAGCCATTCCAGGCAACGTGTTCTTGGAACACATTCACTCACTGTCAGTCCAAGAGGATCCTCTCACAGAAGAAGCCCCGCAGCCGAAAAGTGCCACAGATCCGACTGAAGTTGAAGTGCCTGCAGTGGTCGACCTAATCATGGAAGTCTTGGCAATCACCCCTGACTGGACAATACCGTACATCGCATATATCCTAAGGAAAGAACTCCCGGAGGACGAGGAGGAGGCTCGACAGATCGTCCGCCGATCCAAGGCCTTCACAGTCATAAGGGGACAGCTGTACAGAGAGAGCGCGACCGGAGTTGGCCAGAAATGCATAACACCAAAAGAGGGTCAGATAATCCTTAATGATATCCACTCGGGGACCTGCGGTCACCATGCGTCCTCTCGGACTATTGTGGCTAAAGCATACCGAGCAGGATTTTACTGGCTAAGAGCAAATGAGATGGCAAAAGAGATAGTCGACAAGTGTGAAGGGTGCCAGTTCTACTCCAACATGTCGCACAAGCCCGCATCAGCCCTGAAGACCATTCCGCTCATCTGGCCCTTTGCCGTCTGGGGATTGGACATGGTTGGTCCCCTAAGAACGGGCAGGAGTGGATTCACTCATGTACTTGTGGCAGTCGACAAATTTACCAAATGGATTGAAGCTAAGCCCATCAAGAACCTCGATGCTGGCACTGCTATCAGTTTCGTTAGAGGGTTAACATTCAGATATGGAGTCCCGCATAGCATCATCACTGATAACGGGTCAAACTTTGATTCGGACGAGTTCAGAGCATTTTGCGCTTCTCAAGGCACACGAGTCGACTACGCTTCGGTCACTCATCCCCAGTCGAATGGACAGGCTGAGAGAGCAAATGGTCTGATTCTCAAAGGGCTAAAGCCTCGGCTGATGCGCGATCTCAAGCACGCGGCAGGCGCTTGGGTCGACGAGCTTCCGTCAGTTCTGTGGGGATTAAGGACCACCCCTAACCGGTCGACTGGAATGACTCCATTCTTTCTGGTTTATGGAGCCGAAGCAGTCCTGCCGAGTGATCTTCTTCATAATGCACCCCGAGTCGAACTTTACACCAAAGATGAAGCATAGCAGGCCCGGCAAGACGCAGTCGACCTCTTAGAAGAAGAAAGGGAGATGGCCATGATCAGATCGACCATTTATCAGCAAGACTTGCGCCGTTTTCACGCCCGGAATGTGAAAAGTCGAGCCTTCCAAGAAGGAGATCTGGTCCTCCGAGTGGATCAACAGAAGCCACACAAACTTGCTCCTACTTGGGAAGGCCCTTTCATAGTCACCAGAGTCCTCCACAATGGAGCATACCACCTCTACAATGTCGATCGCCAGATCGACGAGCCACGAGCTTGGAACGCGGAACTGCTCCGCCCCTTTTACACCTGAGTTCTCCTTTAGATGAGATGTAATAAGAAAAATAATTTCTACAGTTCATTTTTATCAAAGACAAGAGTGTTCCAATAATGGCTGTCACTTTGTTTGCATACAAAACCCCCAGCGGGTGACTTGGCTGCGAATCCGTTTCGCCTAAGTTTGAAAAATCCTACCGAGTGGAGAGCGATCCTCCCACTCGGGGGCTTAGCTGCAGTCCAGTACTCGCCTAAGTTCTCCCACTCGGAAACTTAGCTGCAGTCAAGCACTCGCCTAAGTTTGAAAAATCCTACCGAGTGGAGAGCGATCCTCCTACTCGGGGGTTTAGCTGCAGTCCAGTACTCGCCTAAGTTCTCCCACTCGGAAACTTAGCTGCAGTCAAGCACTCGCCTAAGTTTCAAAAATCCTACCGAGTGGAGAGCGATCCTCCCACTCGAGGGCTTAGCTGCAGTCCAGTACTCACCTAAGTTCTCCCACTCGGAAACTTAGCTGCAGTCAAGCACTCGCCTAAGTTTCAAAAATCCTACCGAGTGGAGAGCGATCCTCCCACTCGAGGGCTTAGCTGCAGTCCAGTACTCGCCTAAGTTCTCCCACTCGGAAACTTAGCTGCAGTCAAGCACTCGCCTAAGTTTCAAAAACCCTACCGAGTGGAGAGCGATCCTCCCACTCGGGGGCTTAGCTGCAGTCCAGTACTCGCCTAAGTTCTCCCACTCGGAAACTTAGCTGCAGTCAAGCACTCGCCTAAGTTTGAAAAATCCTACCGAGTGGAGAGCGATCCTCCCACTCGGGGGCTTAGCCGCAGTCGAGTACTCGCCTAAGTTCTCCCACTCGGAAACTTAGCTGCAGTCAAGCACTCGCCTAAGTTTCAAAAACCCTACCGAGTGGAGAGCGATCCTCCCACTCGGGGGCTTAGCTGCAGTCCAGTACTCGCCTAAGTTCTCCCACTTGGAAACTTAGCTGCAGTCAAGCACTCGCCTAAGTTTCAAAAACCCTACCGAGTGGGGAGCGATCCTCCCACTCGGGGGCTTAGCTGCAGTCCAGTACTCGCCTAAGTTCTCCCACTCGGAAACTTAGCTGCAGTCAAGCACTCGCCTAAGTTTGAAAAATCCTACCGAGTGGAGAGCGATCCTCCCACTCGGGGGCTTAGCCGCAGTCGAGTACTCGCCTAAGTTCTCCCACTCAGAAACTTAGCTGCAGTCAAGAACTCGCCTAAGTTTCAAAAATCCTACCGAGTGGAGAGCGATCCTCCCACTCGGGGGCTTAGCCGCAGTCCAGTACTCGCCTAAGTTCTCCCACTCGGAAACTTAGCTGCAGTCAAGCACTCGCCTAAGTTTCAAAAGCCCTACCAAGTGGAGAGCGATCCTCCCACTCGAAAACTTAGCTGCAGTCAAGCACTCGCCTAAGTTTAAAAAAATCCTACCGAGTGGAGAGCAATCCTCCCACTCAGGGACTGAGCTGCAGTCCAGCACTCGTCTGAATACAAGACCATTCGGATAAAGCTTAAAAGGCCCCAGGCCCCGAATCAAAGTACTCGAGCCCTCGGCTCGGCAGAATTTAAACGGTTACAAATCCACTCGGCATTCCGAGACAAATTTAAGGAAAGGCATAAAAGTTGTTTTCATTCCTCGGGTGGAGGACTGGCAGGGGCGACGAACTCATCCAGGTCGATTCCGTCCGCAATACGAGTGGCAGCAGCAATGAAGGTCTCCATGAAGTCTTGAAAGCTGTGCCTCTTGGTATTGGCGACTTGGATGGCGGCCAACTTCTTTTCTCGCGCCTCCTTGCAATGGACACGGACTAAAGATAGAGCCACATCAGCGCCGCACCGAGCAGAAGACTTCTTCCACTCCTGCACTCGATCGGGGATTCTGTCAAGTCGAGTCATCAGAGACTCGAGATCATTCTGGAGCGTAGACTCTGGCCAAAGTGTCGGGTCGATCCGCGACATGGCAACCTTCAGCCGAGCCAAGTAATCCACGGCGCCATCGATACGAGATTCCAGTTGGAGCAGATTCATGGCGGCATCATCATTCACCGGAGAATTGATTGGGTCCAAACGCGTTTCAATTCGCCCGGTCTCCTCTTCAAAGTTCTGACAAAACTCTGCATACAAGACCCAAGGATAAGCCAATGATCGCAAACTGAGTCGACACAAAAGAAAACCAGTCGGAATTGAATGCGCACCTTCGAGCTTGGTGTACAATGTCTTGGCGAGACTCCTCAAGTAGCTCTCCAGGTCGTCCCTCTTGCGAGCGACGCCTTCCATCTGCTCGCTCAGGGTGAGGTGCTTCTTCTTCCAATGCGAGCACTCCCTGTTGGCTTCATTCAGAGCGGTCTTCAGCTTGGTATTCTCATCTTCTATCTGGCTGACTGAAGCCAGCTTCTGTTCAGCCAGTGCAATCTTGTCATCAGCCTCCTTGTGGGCAGCAGCCAAGTCCCGATCCTTCTTCGCCAGGGCCTCGCTCAGTTCTCCTGCAAAAGAAACGATGATTGGTTCAGAAACAGCAGAAAGGTACCTAAGCCTAAAACAAAACCAGTCGACAAGGTCGTCTTACCAGCAACGCCATCTCTGACCTTCTGCAGCTCCGTTCTGGCCAGCTCCAGATCGAGAGTCAGTTGAATCCGCTGCTTCTCCAACTCAGTATAGCGAGACGCAAGTTCACAAGATTTCTGCAAAAGGAAAATTCAGTTGACAGACATCCAAGATAAGTTGCTTCCGAGTAACTAAGGAAAAAAGGTGACGTTTCTAAGACTACAGCCGAATCAAAAACATTCGACAGTAGTCTCGGGGACTACACCCAGTGGGTGCACTCAGCGTGCCCCCACTGGTTTAAAAAAAAGTCGACTGTCCGCAGTCGACCGGATACAGATCCATTCGACATGGCTCGACCAGACCAAGAAAAGGAATACAGATACAGAAACGCAATGTAAAGACTACAGTCGACTGCCAGCAGTCCACCGTAGTCTCGGGGACTACACCCAGTGGGTGCACTCGGCGTGCCCCCACTAGTCCAAGAAGGGGAAAACACACCCAGTGGGTGTACAGATACAAAGATCTTCAAAAAAAGAGAGGGAGAAAGACTCTTCAAATAATCAAGTATCAAGTCGACTGACCTGGACATTGCTCTGAAGCGCCAAACTTGCGTCATAAGCTGCCTGGCTGGCCTCCCGAGCCTTCTTCACCTGTTCCATCATGACCCCCGCCTGGCGTATAGCCTCCTTCGCAGCGGCCACTTCGTCCTCAGGGGCAGGGTATGCGACAAAAAGCGAAGTTTGATTTGCAATCGACGCCGAAGGCTGCGCACTCGACAGGGGATTGGCAAAGGTCACAGAAGCCCGAGGGGCATCGCCACCATCCCGAGCCACGGTCTCAGGCGCCGGAGGAGGCTGGGGAGTCCTGTCAGCCGACGACCTCTTAGTCCTCTCCATCCTCAGCGGTTCGTTGTCGTTGTCATCCGGGAGGTCGATAACATGAGGAGGGGCTGCAAGGAGGACTTTCAATCGACCAGAATTGCAAGAAACGACCAGTCGACTCAAAAACAGAACGTCAATAATCGTACCAGGGTTGGAGGTAACAGCGTCCCCCATCTCTTGGTCGTCGTCTTTGGCAGAGACCTCGGAGGTAGCAGCGCTGCAAATTTCGAAAAATCAGCCAGTTAGCTTAACGAGTCGACCAAGGATCCGTCCTCCATCGACGAAGGAAAACAAGCTTTATTACCCGGAAATAACAGGGACAGTTATCTTCATCTTGGGCAGAGTCTTGGGCGGCTTGGATAGCGTCGTGCGTGGTTGCTTGAGGACCTTCCCAGTCGGTGTTGGAGAAGAAGTCCGAGGGCGTTTTGACGACGGCCCAACGGAGGCAGTCGCCTGGCCACGTCCCTGCGTCGGGTCGTGTGCGAGCTTGGATCGCCTTTCCGGGCGGGGGGTTCGGCCTCCTCCTCCTCCTCTTCGCTGGAGAAGACATCATCGCCTCCCTCTCCTTCACCATCCGACTCCCACTCGCCCTGGTCATCCCCGCTCTCGCCTCCGCTCCCTTCTCCTTCCTCAGTCGACCCCTGTGCCCCATTGGGCGTCGAGTACATCTCAGTGGTCGCCTGAAAGACAACAGACAAAACGAAAGTCAATCGACCTACTCAAAAGAAGACCAACGCAGAAAACGAAGATCTCAGTCGGGAGCATAAAAACGCACCTGGTCGACCTCATACGAACTGTCGAGTGGAATGACCCTCCTGGCTCCTCGGGGGTTGTCCTTGTTCCCCGTGATGCTTGACAGCCACCCCTCCAACATCTCGTCGGTGACCTCTTCCGGGTGGATCCGAGTGGTGTCCTCGAGGCCAGAGTACAGCCACATCGGGTGGTCCCGAGCCTGGAGCGGTTGGATTCGCCTCTTGAGGAAGACTTCCAGCAGATCCATCCCCGTCACGCCCTCACGGACAAGTTCAACCACTCGACCCGCCAGTACCTTGACCTGGGCCTTTTCTTCAGGCGTCACCTTCAGAGAAGCAGGCTTTTCGGCTTGGTCGAGGGAGAAAGGTGGGAGCCCAGTCGACTGCCCTGGAGTCACCTGATCCTGGCAGTAGAACCAAGTCGCCTGCCAGCCTCGGACTGACTCCGGGAAAGTAATGGATGGGAAACAGCTCTTCCCCCTCGTCTGGATCGCCAAGCCCCCACACAGCTGGATCACTTGTGTCTTCTCATCACTCGACTTGGCCTTCTTGACCGACTGAGAGCGACAGGTGAAGATGTGCTTGAAAAGCCCCCAGTGTGGGCGGCAACCCAGGAACGCCTCACACATAGAAATGAAAGCGGCAAGATAGACTATGGAGTTTGGGGTAAAGTGATGGAGCTGCGCTCCAAAGAAGTTCAAGAAGTTGCGGAAGAAAGAATGGGGCGGCAGAGAAAACCCTCGGTCGATGTGAGTGGCCAGGAGCACGCACTCACCGTCGCGAGGTTGGGGTTCGATCTCTCCCCCCGGAAGACGCGCAGCCTTGTGAGGAATGGCTCCCCCCTCAACCAGGTCATCAAGATCCTCCTGCCGGAGCACCGATGGCATCCAGTCGCCCTGGATCCAACCTTTGGGCAGGGCCGTCCGAGAGGAAGATCCGCCGCGCGCAGACTTCTTCCCCTTCCCCGCCGCCGCCGCCTTCTTCGCGCGCTCCAGAGCGGTCGTCTTGCCCTTCACCATCGTCGCCGGCGAGATCTCGAGCTGGTTTGCGGTGGCTGGGCGAGAGCGAAGGAAGCGGGGGAGGTTACGAAGAAAGAGAGGAAGAAGGAGAAGAGAAGAGCACGCGCACTGTTGGGGGACTCCGAGCCGGCAACTTATAAGGGGCCGCTTCCGAGTGGCTGACCAGTAGGCCCAAGCTATCCAGTCAAATCCCGTGGCAGGCGCGCGCGCAGTACGTGGCGAAAAAGGCGGCGCGGAGATCGAGGAGCCTTCGCATTGTCACTTCCGATTACTGCGGCCGCCCCCGTTCCGCGCGCTTCCCAAAAAATCCGAATCCCACGATATCCGCTGGCTACAGAACAACTTGTCAAAACAGAAATCCCGCGCGCACCGGCGCTCGATGCCTCACAGGTAAAGAAATCCATTCGACGAAAGGCCTGGAACGGATCAAGGCGACTGAAAGAGGTTAATGACGTCATCCGTGACAGTCGACCCAGAACGAAGCACTCATATAACCCGGAGAGTCAGTCGGAAAGGCCCCTAACCCCTTTTCTCACTCTAGCCTCGATCCATTCGGGGGCTAATGATGAAGCCATGTACCTACGGTAGGGGCACGGACCCGTCCTAAAGAGCCCTACCGTAGGACATCCCTAGAAGAAGTCACCTTTCAATCAACTTGAAGGTATCTCACTCGACGGGTTGAAGACACTCGACCAAGAAGCTATCACTCGACCATGAAGTCAACCACTCGACCGACCAAAAGACCTGCAGTCACTCCGCAGTCAAACGGTCGGCTATTAAATAGTCTTTATGGTTATTATGACACTTTATTAGGGACGTTATCAGTAACGCCCTACCTTAAATGTACCTTAAACCCTGCATTACTGAGGGAAGGAGAGGGCTGGCGAACTCTATATAAGCCACCTCCCTCCTCAGTATCAAGGGTTCGCACCCCTGTCATTTACACACGCATAATTCAATCGACCGCCTCCGGGCACCGAGACGTAGGGCTGTTACTTCTTCTGAGAAGGGCCTGAACTCGTAAACCTTGCGTGCTTACAACTTCCCAATAGCTAAGGCCTAGCCTCCTCATACACACCCCCCTACCTCACTGTCAGACTTAGAACCACGACAGGCTCGGCCTTGACGCCGAGCAGCGTCGGCGAGCCGGAGGAATGGGAGGAGGAGCGGGAGAAGGACTGAGAAGAGGACGAGGAGGAGCCGAACCGCCTCGGCGCCCATTGCCCCACGCTCCGGGGGGCTGGGTATGCCAGCACCTCATGGAGCGTGCGGCCGGGGGCGCCCCACCATACGCGGCGCCCATCGTTGTTCTTCACGTCGCCCACCACCGGCACCCCGTTGGTGCACGCCAGCCGCTGCGCCTGCCGGCGCTGCAAGTACGCTGCCCACAACACGTGGTTGTCAACGGCGTACTGAGGAAGGGCGCGCTGCTCCTTCGACAGGGACGCCCTCACGCGGTCGACCTCAGCGGCGAAGATGCCGGGGCGTGCGTCGACGTCGGGCACCGGGGGGATTGGGACGCCCCCGTTGCTGAGCCTCCACCCTGTCGGCCTGGCGCGCATGTCCGGCGGCCCGGATGTTGGCCTCGAAGAGGAGGTGCGCCTCCCACTCGTGGAGCGAGCGGCGGCTGAAGCCGTTGGCCGCCGCCGCGTCGCCGGGGAAGCGTTCGACCATCGAGAGGGGAGGGAAGGGGAGACCGGCGGCTGGTTTGGGCTCGGGCTGGTGTGCCCAGCGGCGAGGGCGAGCAGCTGGGGTTTTATAGCCTCGCGTCGTATGTACGCGTGGCGGAATGGGAGGCGTCGCTGCACCCGCCCGCCCGTGATGTGCCGCCCGTGAGGAATCGACGGCCTTGCCATTGATTCCCCGCGGGAAACCGAGACGTTCTGAGGAAGACGAGGCGCGTGCCTCTGACTCGACGGGCCCGCGGTTTTTTCGCGCCAAAACCGCTCGCCCCGGCGCCCCCAGGTGCCCCCCAGCGCGCCGGTTCGGCCTGGGGCCGCCGGCGCCTATTTCGGTCCAAACTGGCGAAAAACGGGCTTCTGGGAGCATGACTGGGTCGATATTTGGACGCCGACACAAAAAAACGCTTGAAAAGGACCTATTGGGGACGCGGCTGGAGATGCTCTTATAGTTAGGGGTTGGAGTTTAGGCCGGCCATATGTGGGATGGATGGTGGAAGTTGAACTGAGAATGTCAAAAATATTCTTATATTATGGGACGGTGCATCGCCAATGTTACTGTGGTGCAGTGTGGCCGATGTACTAACAATTGGTATGGGCGTATGGCGATGATGCACTGTCAAAACAGCTATATATTCTTCGGCCACACCAGACTACCAGAGTGCTGCTACTATAGCTGCCTCTGTGCTCCAAATGATTGTAGCTTGAGAACAAAAAAACAATACTGCATCTGATCCATAAAAGGGGTCGTGGTTTTGCACTAACTCCAGTTTAAAACTAGTTCAAAATCGCGACACTTATTTTGAATCGGAGGCAGTATAGGATCTCGTTAGCAGGTAGCTCAAGTGCTGAACCACCGAAGATCTCTTTAGCAGGTGCCGCCAATCGAAGAAGGAACCGTACCACAGATCAGGCAACAAAATCGGTGGTAGTTGACGAGCTATACCCATTTTTCTTGTGCGAGCTAGCTAGCTAGCTAGCTAATGTAGCATGCACGTAGTACCGTGGCAAGTAGGCGAATGAGATTGTGGGTTATGCATGGAATCTCTGGAGACCAGCAGAGACAGAGGAACGGACCGATCAATCATGAATGTGCTACGTGTACCACAAGGAGCCAAAGCACTGTGGCGCATTCAGTTTGCACCACGCTAAATGCGAAGCTTCCGCACGCAAATTAAGCCAGCAAGACGGACGTGTCCTCGTCGGCACAGCGCCCGTCACATCAGCACAGCGCATGGGCATCGTTTGTCAGGTTTGTTTGATTGGCCGCCGGTGGGAATATGTCCCGGAAATTGCCAGCACACACTGAACCGGACCGTGGATTAGTCATCGCTGTTACGCAGGTGCAGTAGCACAATGGTCCCGTGATCCTCAGCGTAAATCATAGTAGTATCTACAATGGTCTTGTTAAACTTGAACTGTGGGGTACATACAAAATGACACAAACTGATCATACAACTCGAGTTTCAGAAATATTTAGGTACATTGCAGCAAAACCAATGAGTCAAAGCAGCAAAACCAAAAGAGAAATATTTAGGTACATTTTCTGTCATCTGTCGTCAATGCTCCGTTAGTTTTCCTTTTTTACGGTATGCTCAGTTAAATTTGTCTACATGGCACATCAGCATGGCCCGTAGTATATTTCCAAATCACCGTGTGGGTCCCACATGTTAGGTAACAGGAGAAATTAATCCATACTTAAAATATTCCTGTCAAGAATTTTTATTTTTATTGACACGGTACAGACGCATGCGCTCATATATATGTGCATACACTCACTCATATGAACGCACACACGCACACCCTACCAGTGGCGGAGGACTCCAATGGGCAGGGTATGGCGGCTGCGATACCTTAATTTTTGAGCAAAAATAATCTATACCTATGCATCAATCGGCTCGGCTGTTTCTCGTTCGTTTGACCGCTAACAGAAAACGCTAAAAAGAGAAAGAGGCTGGCCGCTGGTCTGATGGGCCGACTTTGTTGGGCCAAGTGGTCAGTTTCCATTGAGCGAGGCAGGCACAGAGCAGAGACGCACATGAACGCCGCACGGCGTGCGGCACGGTGCACGGGAGGCACAAAACAAAGCCAAGCTGCTAGTGCGGCGGCGGCTGGCCGTTAAAAGCTTCATTACATTTATCTATATACAATATACTTCCTCCGTTCTAATATAAATAACTCAATTTTGTACTAATTTTATATTAGACTTAGTACAAAATTAAGTCATCTATTTTGAAACGAAGGAAGTATGTTTTAGTTAGTTTTTCAATACCCAAAAAAGTGACTGACGTGAAGAAAAGTTTCGTCAACCAGCCAACCCAACTTCAGGCACCTGAGATATAGCACAACCGATTGAAACATGTCTACATTTTAATTGTATTTGGCATAGTTAACAAAGGCACACTTAAACGAGCGCTTAAGTGCGCCTAGGCTCTAGGCGATAGCAAAACGCCTAGCGCATAAGCATGCGCTTTGATCAATGAGACGGTGGCAAAATGCATAATTAAGGTCTAGCGCTTTTTGAACTATTGTATTTGGTTATTATTCGTTTGTAGTGTGTATTGACGCTTCTGATTTGCATAAAAAATATCTTTGCTTAAGCCTTTGCCATATCTTAATTTTTTTTCGTCCTCCACCTCTGCACCCTACCCCTGTAAGCACCTCCGAAAGACTGCGCCGACATGTTATCTGGAGATTTTACGAAGTCACCGTTCGCGCCTCCTAGTCAACGGGCACGTCTCCTCCTAGTGATCACGTATCGCCGGAAATAAATCAGAATAAATGCGAGCACTAGGATTTGAACCCTGGTGGGATTGCGATATCACTATCCTCCTAACCATCCAACCACAGATACTGCAAACCTCTCATGTCACGGGATGGGTGGCAACCATTGGTACAATACTGGTTCTTGTTTTATATGTGTTTTTATATGGTTTCGAACCGGAGAAATAAATTCAATAAAACGGAGCAGCGGAACCACTGCTACACAAGAGTTGTGCTGTGCAGTTGGTGTTTCTTCCAGATTTTCATAAAAAAAATACTCTTTTTATTATTATTATGTTTGAAATATCAAACCTCTTTAAGTTTGTCTACATGGCACATCAGGGACAATAAGGACTTGCTAGGATTATTACAAAACCGAAGAGCGGGAAGGCAATTTCATAGGAATTTCAAAAGATTTCATACAAAAAAAGATGAGATCAAATCACAAATTTTATGTAGAAAAATCCTATGAAATAATTTGCAAGTTTGACTGGACCAATAAAAAAACAAACATCAAGCCAAGGTAACATTCAGGGGATATATGTTGTTGCTCCAAACTGTTGGGATTGTTTAATCCCAAATCATCCTTCCATCATCCCAACCAGAACATGGTACCGATTGCATAATCAGTCGACAATGCACAGCGCACGTCGCCATCCGCACAACACGTCAGTCGACAAGTCTAACGCATCGCGTTGGAGAAGGCCACGAATATGCAAAGTCGATGTAATTACCTAAAGAAAAGGGTAGGGTAAGGTAGGTCCGTACATATATACGTTGCGCGCTGCTCGTTTTCTATCCTCGATGGACGTGCCGCTGTTATCAGTGATGTTTTTCATTTTCTTTTTTCAAGGGAAAGGTGTATTTCATTTTTTTGAAAAAACGTAGGCGAAAAAATCTTTGTCTCGTTCCGTTTCAAAACGGAGGCAAAACGGGGAAGGGTGCATCGCTGTTGCAACTTGTTCCCTGCCGACATGTTTCAAAACGAAGGCAAAACGAAAGGTGTATTATTGTTGCTGTTCCAATTGCTATAAAATTGTTGTTACCGTTACGTTACTATTTCTACTATTATTGTCACTGTTATCAATATTATTGTGCTACTAATAAATTGCTGCAAGGAAGTGACTTCTCGGGTGTGGTTGAATTGATAACTCAACTACTAAGGCTTATAAATATTCTTTGGTTCCACTTGTGTCGAATCAATAAATTTGAGTGAAATATTATCCTCGAAGACTGTTCTGATCCCTTATACGTGTGTGTGTGTGTGTGTGTGTGTGTGTGTGTGTGTGTCATCAAAGGCTATTTTTTGGCGCCATTGTCAGATATCATAGCTCTATTTATTATGTCCACTTGGGAGTTATATATCTGCTGTAATTTATATTCACTATGAAGTATCTGAGAGACTCTAAGATGATGGGAGGTAAAGAATTGACAACTAGCTCTACGTTTGATTCACCTACTGTTTTAAGTCAACTTGTGACACCACCACCTGCTATTAAATCTGAGATGTCACAAGTATTCCATTGCCTACCATCCTCAGACCGATGACCAAAGTGAGCGACAGAACCAGTTCATGGAGATGTATTTGCGGTGCGCGATTCACGACACACCACAACAATGGCGCCCATGGCTTCCATCGGCAAAATTCTGGTATAATTCTTCATTCCACTCCTCCCTCGGCTGCACTCCCTTCAAGGCTCTCTATGGGGTGGAAGCCAACATGGGCAGAATGACTTCTTAGCCGGCATTGCCGCCATCCATGCTAGATGGCGAAGAGTTGGACTGGGCGGTTGACACAAAGCGCCTCTGTCTAAAGGCTAGGGTGCAAACCAAGTACAAGAAGTTTGCCGACGCCAACAGAACCGAGCGTTCCTTTCAGGTTGGCGAGCAAGTGTTGCTGAAACTCCGGCTGTATGTGCAACGACTGATCGCCAGCCGTCCCTGTGCCAAGCTTGCCTTCAAGCTTTTCAGGACGTTCTCCGTGCTCGCCAAGATTGGTCCATCAACATACAATCTCGAACTTCCTCCCGACAACATAATACATCCAGTCTTCCATGTCTATCAATTGAAACCATTTGCCCCCAATTACAATCCGGTGTGTTTTGAACTTCCAAGCATCACAGACTTGACAACAGCTCAAGCCATGCCATTTACCCCAATTAAAATCTGGTGGCCATTCTGGACAGGAAGATGCTGAAACTAGAGGACGCACCTGTGGTGCAACTGCAAATGCAACGGGACACCAATCCTCCAACAAGACCCTGAGAAGATCATGACGTGCTCCCCCGTTGCTACCCAAAGGCGACAATTTGTACAGAGGACCTGTCTGAGGAGGGAGCACCGTCTCAAGGAGGGGAGAATATCACACCGATAGTTCTAGAATCCACCGTATGACCGATCAGCGGGTTCCAAGGACCAGAGAGAGTGCGTGTGTGGGCAGCTAGCCATGGGTGTTGTGTTGAGATTTTTGAATTGAGTATACTACCTCTCTTCCGGTTTATAGGGCTCAATTCAAAATTCTCATCAACCAAGATAGATGGTAAGTGGTGGAATAGTCTTTATAGTTTGCAAAAGTACTCAATTAATCTGTTCGTTTTTCTCAAAAAATTATGTTAACCAATGCACTAATTGCAATTCATGCATGCAAGAAAAATAAAGAGAAAAGTATATTTTTTGTCCCTCAACTCTTGTTGGAGTCTACATTTGGTCCCCGAACTTCAAAACTGAACAACTTGCACCCTCAACTACCGAAACCTGACAAGGTTTGTCCATGGTCTCTGTTTTGACCGGTTTTGGTGCTGACTCACACAGGTTTTGACCGGTGTCACTCAAATTCGCGTAATTTTATTATATCCATCAACTGTTTGAAATTCACACACACATTTCAAATCCGCGTAGCTTTTTAAAGGCCCAGTATGTTTTCAAAAATAACATTCTTTTTTCAAATCAGTGAACTATTTTGAAACTCGTGTACTTTTTCAAATCCATGATTTTTTAACATTTGCATACTTTTCTCAAATCCGTGTATTTTTCCCAAGTTTGCGTAGTTTTATCAAATACAAGTATTTTTTCAAAGCCATGAACTACTTTTGAAATTTCCATACTTATTTCAAATCCGCATTTTTTCAAAGTCCGCGTCTTTTTCAAATCCATGTTCCTTTTATAATCCATGAACTTTGTTTGAAATTCACCTACTTGTCTCCAGTTGACATAATTTTTCAAATCCACATATTTTTGCATAAAAAATCCAAATCCGCGTACTTTTTTCAAGTTCGCATAATTTTTTAAAAGTTCTTGAACTCTTTCCAAAAAAATTGTATGCAATTATGAAAAGGTACATCAATTTTAAAAAATTACATAAATTTGAAAAAACTACATGAACTTTAAAAATGTTCATAGATTTGAAAAGTAGGTGAACTTGGAAAAAGTACGCAAAAATCACGCAATTTTTTTAAAAGTCCATGGATTTGAAAAAAGTACCTGAATTTGAAAAATTATGCGAACTTGGAAAAAGTACATGAATTTGAGTTGGCACGGTCAAAACCTGGGTGGGACAACACCAAAACTAGTACGGTCAAAACCTGGGTGGGACAACACCAAAACTAGTAAAAACTGTGACCAGGGATGAATCTTGTCCAGTTTCAGAAGTTAAGGATCAAGTTGTCCGGTTTTGGAGTTGAGGGACCAAATCTAGACACTGCCAAAAATTAAGGAACGAAAAGTATATTTTTCTCAAAAATAAATAACCAAGAAGTTGTACATGTATTGAACGATAGGTTGCTACTTGCTAGTACTCCCTCCGTTCATAAAATAAAAGCGTTTAGATTATTAAAATAGTGATCTGAACAATCTTATATTTCTTTACAGAAGGAGTATATAAGTACGCTGCTTGATTTTGATCCGCGATAGGTTGCTTAATCCAGTGTGGCTAGCTGAACGTGCGGCTTTTATCAGGGATGTTTTTTCTTTCCTGTTTCAAGAGAAAGGTGTATTTTACCTTTTGAAAACGTAGGCGAAAAAGCTTTGTGTCATCTCGTTTCAAAACGGAGGCAAAACGGGGGAAGAGTGCATTGCTGCTGCAACTTGTGTCCTGCCGACATGAGTCTTTTGCGCCATGCGTTGCACGAGCTTGTATCATGTATGTAGGGTATGTACATCACCTTCATTAACAAAGAAAGAAGAACATCAGCACACTAGCTTTCGGTCCCGTCCCTCGATAGTGCCCTTGGTCTGGGCATATACACCACACTGTCTGGCTGGCTACCTCGCCGGGTCCTTGTGTCACAAGCTCGTCGCTTTGGTTTGATGCTGCTTCTTTTGTACAAGAGTGCCCACGTCTGACTCAACGTTTTACCATACGCACAACAATTTACAACTCCAAGCCCATACATACTTCAATTAACATTTTTGTGATCACACATATGTGTAACTACTTACTCCCTTCGTTTGGAGTTACTTGTAGAAATGGATGCAACCAAATGTATTTTAGTTCTATATACATCTATTTCTGCAACAAGTAATTTGGGACAGAGGAAGTACATATATCCATACAATATGGAAATGTTTCTGCCGTTGAGATTAACGTTTTTTTCCTTGAACACAGAATGTTAATCACAGATCAGGAATTGATGGAGACGTATATGCATGTGCGAGGTGTGGGGCGTATTAATGGAGCAGCTAGCTATAGATCCGCGCCGTGCATAGCCGATTACATCTACACATGCATGCGTCACCTTCACGCACGCTAGCAACCAAAAGTTGGCCTCCCTAATTACACTGCACTCCACCACGGATCCGGTCGTATTAGTCTCACTCTCGCCTCGGTAGATGCACGTGATGATCACTATGTATGTGCACACAAAAGGCCAACCTGAACTCGAAAAGTGGCTGCAGCAACCGGGCTCCAGGGCTCCTGGTATTTGAAATTTTTGAAAAACACATTTTTGTTGCTTCAAAAAATCCTATATTAAATACGTGAATACATACACACATTCCTAAGGCCTGGTAAAAAGTTGAAAACAAAATACTTTGTATTTTGGGAAATACAAAAAAGAAAAATTTCTGACAGAAAATGGCACACCTTTTCTCCTATATAGTGTCAGAAATTTGTTTTTTTTCTATAGCCCCAAACAAAACGAGATTTCTATCAAAACTTGCCACGGGTATTCGGAATGTTTATATGTATCCCCGTGAGACATTTCACATTTTTTTGAAACTTCAAAAATATAAATTTCAAAATGTTTAAATATAGGGAGCAGTGGAGCTCGGGTGCTGCAATCCCTCTCTCAACCTGAACTCTGCTATATACTATCAGGCATACCACATTATAATCACGTTATATATTGTTCTTCATTGTACCCCCGCAAAAAAAATGTTCTTCATTATACCGAAACGTACATATGGATAAGCTAGCCTAGCCTCCAAAGGCAGGCACTAGTTTTCTTAGATTTTAAGTATTTCCGTGGTGCATGTTAGTAGTATGTGTTTTTCCCGCAGAAAAAAAGGAAAAGAAAAAAAGAGTAAGCATAGTTTGTTGGTTTGGTCGACCTCATCGTCGGCGTCAGGTTTCCATATCCAAGGGGACCGGCGGGATGGCCGCAGCCGCCTATTTAAGGGCCCGCACAGCATCTCATACGCTCCATTTAGTCCCTCGCTCACTGCTACCTAATTCTATCACTCATCATTCATACATACATGGGGTGAGTACACCATCAGTCTACTTCACTAGTGCTACACCATCACGAACTCTTACGTGAGCCATGGGGAAGGTGGTCGTCGCAGAGGCCACGGCGCGGCAGGGGGCGGCCTTCGTCCTCGGCGCCGTGGCCGCGCTCACCGTCGTCATGCTCGTCCAGTACCGAGCGCCGGCCGCGGGGCTCAGCCGCGCCAGGACGCCGGGACACTTCTCCGGCTTGAGGTCATCATCCGACGACCAGCACCACCGCCCCAACGGGACGACAGCGCGTGCTCATGTTCATCAGGCGCCGCCGGTCGCCGGTGGTCCAGGGCGAGACGACGGTCATCACCTTCACCGTCCGGCAAACGCCACAACAATCGCAAAGCCCAATTCTACCTCGACTCATGCCGCTTCAAGTCATCTTTCCAGCACACATCGCCGTCGACAAAAGGTCAGTTTGCGATCGACTTTTCAAATTTCTTCGAAAAGCTAGCCAGTTTCTTATACTCCTTAATTAGCTGAACGGCAATACTTTTTAGGAATCCTTTTTGTGCCCATGAGCAAATTCAGGGCGCTATGGCTGAACGGCAATACTTTCTTGCAGTAGCAGTTTTTTTTTTGCGGGGTGGTAGCAGTTACCAACTAGACCAACCACTCACGTGTTGCCACAAATGGCCACTGAATTAAACTAGTACACACATCTTCTTTGTTGATCAAACTGTTGTCCCGAGTCCGTCAATGCCGTTGTCAGTTACAGATGGTTAATTCGTTGTAGGATTAATAGCGCCAAATTTGGTGCCTAAAAATGCTGATGGATCATGCATGCCGTGGCAGGGACCGAAGGTGGAGTCGCCGGAGTTCCGGGGGTTGGCCGCGGCGGTGGCACGGGCGGCGATGGACGACCGGACGGTGATCATCACGTGCGTGAACCAGGCCTGGGCGGCGCCCGGCTCCCTCCTGGACCTGTTCCTGGAGAGCTTCCGCATCGGCGACGGCACAGCTCGCCTGCTCCCGCACGTGCTGGTCGTGGCCATGGACCCCGGCGCCCACGCGCGGTGCCTGGCCGTGCACCAGCACTGCTACCACTACACCATCCCGGGCCTCAACATCGACTTCGCCGCCCTTAAGTTCTTCCTCTCCAAGGACTACCTGGAGCTGGTGTGGAGCAAGCTGAAGCTGCAGCGCCGCATCCTGGAGCTCGGCTACGGCTTCCTCTTCACCGACGTCGACATCATGTGGCTGCGCGACCCGTTCAAGCACGTGACGGCGTACGCCGACATGACGGTGTCCAGCGACGTCTACTTCGGCGACCCCGACAACCTGGACAACTTCCCCAACACGGGGTTCTTCCACGTGAAGCCCAACGCGCGGACCATCGCCATGACCAAGCTGTGGCACGGGGCCAGGGGCAAGTACCCGGGCGCCAACGAGCAGCCGGTGTTCAACATGATGAAGAAGCAGATGGTGAAGAAGCTGGGGCTCCGGGTGCAGTACCTGGACCCGGTCTATGTGGGCGGGTTCTGTAGGTATGGTAAGGATTTGGGGAAGATCGTTACCATGCATGCGAACTGCTGTGTGGGGATTGATAACAAAATTAGAGATTTGAAGGGTGTTCTTGATGACTGGAAGAACTATACCAGGTTGCCGCATTGGGAGAAGCATCGGGCCAAGTGGACCGTGCCCGGTGCCTGCATCCGTGCAGAAAAACAAGCTTGATCCATCAATATTAGTTTACTTCACTCCATATCGGCGTGAGGAGATAGACGATCGAGTATTTTCAGAAATACATTCCCTTTTATTAATTTTGATGACAAGTATTTTTGGACGGACGGAGGGAATGCAAAATGACGTACAGTGGGGAAATACAATGTGCGTTTATTTTATATATTAGTAAAAGAAATACTCAATTGAGGGTCTCGTGGGAGCTTTGGAACGAGTGCAATTCGAGGGTCTTCAACAATATCCATAACGAGGCGAAAAATTGGATTTGGGCCAGGATGAGACACATGGGTGATATTATGCCAAGAGAGTAGTTTCTGTATTGGCCTTCGAGATATTGACTTTGTTAAAATATTTTTTAGTTAAATGAATGTGGCCAGACTAATCAATTCGATCCTATGTTCCTACTATCAGTTTTGACTAATCAATTTATTCGATCCTGGTGTTAGTACAAAAGTACCTGGAAGAGCTAGTGATCGTGCACCCAACATGTTGATGTCGTGCGAATCAACCTATGGTTGGATGGTTAAGTAGACAGTGGTATTTTCAGCCCATCAGGGTTCAAGTTCTGGTGCTTGCATTTATCCAGGATTTATTTTAAAATTTTCGGCGATGTGTGTTCAGTGGGAGGAGATGTTCCCGTCGACTACGAGACGTCTATGGTGACTTTGTAAAAATCTCAAGATGATATGCCGGTTCAGTTTCTCGAAGGTACTAACATGGATAGGATGCACGTGCCTGTTCATAGAATGAGTGTATGCACATATGAGCACTTGTGTGTGTACTATATTAAAAAAACAAGACGATGCCGTTAAGTATTGGAATTTAGGCTGGCCGAGGCCCGGAGAGATGGTGGGGGTTAGACCTGGCCATCCTTCGGGCCGGGCCGGGCCTGACCAAGCCCGAGCCCAGCCTGGCCCGGCCGTCGGGTCTAATTTTTATGCCCGAGCCTGGCCCATCACAGCAAAAAACACATCGGGCCTCGGGCCTCAGGCCTCGGGCCAGGCCTCTTTAGTAATGGCATAAACAGCGGACCCAGGCCCGGCCCGACCTAGTCTTTGGGCTCAAAACCAAGGCCCAGGCCCGGCCTATGAGCAGCGTCAGGCCAGGTCGGGCGGGGCTGTTCGGGCCAGGCGGCCCATGGGCAGGACTAGTGGGGGTCGAATTAAGGCGTCGGTCTCTAGCTCAATTTGGTTGCCTGATTGGCCGGGAGAGTAGATGCATGGGCAATTTTACTCTTGTGCAGGATGCGCTGCCACTGGATGTTTGTAGGCTCCCGTTGTTTCTAGCGTCAGAAAAAGGAGAATCTCCTTTCCACAATGTGGTGGAGGACTAGAGGGATATAGCAGCAGGTAGCTGAGCTACTTAACACCAATAGCCAATAGGGGTCAAAACGAATCCTGCATGCCAATCCATGAAGGAAGGAACCGTACCACAGATGAGGCAAGTCGATCAATTATCGGTGGTAGCTAGATGAACCACCTACCCAACAAAACATGCATGACGAACTAGTCTAGCATCAAGCAATTACACGAAAGAATACACACACCTGTAGACTGTAGTCCTTCCAAGCCGCCAGCTACTGTACTAGCTCGACTACTGGCCCAGCAGATCGTACATTCCCGGGATTCTCTGGCGCTCTGCATGCCAGAAACAGAGGGACCGTTCGATCCATCAATCACGAACGTACGCACAGCAACAAGTACCCGAAGCACGATCCAACAAGTCCCTTCCATAGGACCATACACAGAGCCAAAAGACGTGGCTAGCGATGCTACAGCTCCCGTCACATCGGCACAACGCTTGACAGGTTTGTTTCATTGGCCGCCGGTGGAAATATGTCCCGGAAAATGCCAGCACGGGCGGGCGGGTTGCCCGCAATAATCTACACACACACCTACCCAACCGTGGATTAGTCGTCGCTGTTGCATCATGGTCCCGTGATCCACAGCATACGAGACAGTATAATATCTTTTGATCCCTATTGCTACGTGTGTGTTGTGTGTGTACCATCGGTAATTTCACCCGCGCAGGGTATTTTGTACTACTTCCGTTCCAAATATTTAAAGTTTTATTAGGTTTGTCTTAAGTCAAACTTAAGACCAAGGAAGTGGGAGAGGGAGTCTGATGAACGGAGACCGGAGAGCGCGACGACTACAATTCAACCAAGGAAGAGGAGTGGCGGCGGCGATATAGTTTGGGGACAAGAATCACTCAACTCACCCTGAGTCCTATAATCCGCTACTCGCCCATGAGGGCCTTAATTAGGCTGTCTCGAACATGACCCTAAACCGCGCCCCCCTATACAGTTTACTGGGGCAAGGAAAAAAGCATGCTACTACTGAGCCTACCTCTAAAGTAGGGAGGTACCCGAAAAAATCACTCCAAGCCTCTTTTTTCAAAGGTGAAAGGAAGGCCACTTTTCATTTATTTCATGCGCTCAAAGACTTTTCATCCTCCCACCCCGCATAAGCCATCGTCCCTCCGCCATGCTGACGCAAGCATTGTTGAAATCACCCTCGTCTCCTTGCCACCGCGCCTTGCACCTCTGCCGCCCTACGCATCTCCTCTCCACCTCCTCGTGTCCCCTCTCGCATTTGGATGCTTCGTTGGAAACCCTAAAAAGGGACATGCCACACGCCCAATCGCCAGCTCTACTATCTGGCCCTCCTCCGGGTAGTCATGTTCCGCTCCCCGTAGGTCGTCCGCCACGTCGACGCCCCCTCATGTATTTGTTTGTAGGACGTCGGAGACGTCCTCCACTTAGGGCAGAGGGCAATCCAACTACAACGCTACTCATCGATGAGCTTCTCCAACCTGCCTCCACCGAGATCCTATCGCCGAGGCGTCGCACAACCGAGGTGAGTCCCGCCTCCCCCCTCTTGTCTTACGAGCACGAAAAGGATGTTTTCTATTCTGAACAAATGTAGGTCTTCTTATGTTGGACCATCAAATTGAATTATTGTGTAGGATGGATAAATGTGGGTCAATTTTGTATTTTAAGCTATGAATAAATTTGTATACAAATATGAAATTGGTGGAGAACATGTATACAAATATTTACGGGCTAAAAATAGGGCATGTTGCTAGAGTTGGAGGAATTTTTTAGATTAGGTATTGGGGTTAGCCCCAAAAGGATTTCTAGGGGCTACTACTAGAGATATTATTAACTGCACTTAATACTTAATAGTGTGGTCGGACTCAAGCTGAGCCATCAATAGTACTTCCTCCATAAAAAAAATATAAGATCACTTAGATTACTACTTTAGTGATCTAAACGTTCTTATATTTCCTTACAGAAGGAGTATTAGCAACATTGAGGAGGAGAAGAAACACCCATCCGTGGTATAAAATTAGGTCCATTGGTACGCATAAATGTTAAGCCAACACCAGTGATATTTTAGGGTTAGAATTGAACTATAAAGTCATCGGTGACGGTTCATTGGCTTTCCATCATCCCTCGGTACTACAAGTGACAAGTGGTCAAAGACCAGCCAGTGTTCATAACAAATCAAGGGTTGGATGGTTACGGGAGCAATGGTACTCATACCCCATCAGAGTTCAAATTCTAAATTTAACGCTTAGATATTTTATTAGTCTGGACTATTTTTATAGTGAAGGCGCACATGGTGACTTAATTAATCTTGAGGCTCCACAACTTTAATCCACCCTTTCGTAAACACTGGGTGAGTGTGTGTGGGGTGGTGGTGCAACACGTGTTTAACAAGCCAGCGCATGTGTTAACTTCCACGGGTGTCAGGTTTAGCTCATGATGAACACCATGAATGGTTCACAAGCTACCCTGATGTTGCAATCAGTGCGGTGACCGGCGATCTGGCCGTGTCGTAATGGAATACAAAGTGTTTCATTTTAAAAAAACACCGGTATTACACCGATCAACCGTACGTAAATACTCGGTGCTGTCACCAGCTCCGTGAGGTGCCTGTTGTAGTAGCAGGCTGCGCGCTGAACTGCTTGCAGTCGCTGAACGATGAGCCGTGCGGATCCGGCAACTCGACCTGCCGGCGGTGGTAGATGAACCTAACATGATTGATGAGCTAGGCACGACAGTTAGTAAGTACATGAATGCAATTATTATGAACTAACGATGCGTGGTACTTGATTCTAGGACCAGCTATATCCTAGCGGCGGTAGTACATTTTATTCGCCAAAAAAAAAGTAGTGCATTCGCAAGATTCTCTTCAGATTAACTAACCAGTGAATGAATGCAGAATGGCTAAAAACTGAACAAGCTAGCAAATAACTTAGTATAAAAACTTATTTATGTGGTTAAAAATCTGTTACCAAAATTTAAAAAATCATATAATTTAAAAAGTGCTCACATGATTTTAAAAATACTACTTTAATTTAAAAAGCATGCAAGCTTTTACAAATTTGCTTATGTCAATTTAAAAACTATTCACGTATTTAAAAAAGTGTTCATGTATTTTGAAAAATTGTACACATCTTTTAAGAAATATTCATGTAACTAAATGAATACCTATTCTAAAAGGATGTTTTGTGTTTACAAAAAACACAGGCATATTACATTCAAAAAGAATTTCCACGGATTGGTTCCGACACTAATAGAAAGACGACTTTTAGTACCGGTTTGTAAGGACCTTTAGTACCGGTTCTGGAACCGGCACTTAAGAGTGGGGACTAAAGGTCCCCCCCCCCCTTTAGTCCCGGTTCAACACGAACCGGGACCAAAGGCCCACCACGTGGCACGAGCCGCGCCATGGTCTGAGGGACCTTTAGTACCGATTTTTTTTCTGATTTTTTTAATAAAGCAAAAACAACCCGCCTACTGGGCTGGCACGACCAGCATACGACTAGAAACCCAACCTCTAGTTGGGCCAGGATGCAGGCCCGTATGGCCCAGTAGGCCCCATAGGGCAGAAGACTTGCAATAGGCCCATAAAGGCCTGCTTAGAGAGGAGCTCGACACGGTAGTGGCGGCGGGGCTTATAAACCGGTGCGAGCTCCTTTAATACCGGTTGGTAGCTCCAACCGGTACTAAAGGGGGGGGGGGGGGTCTTTAGTACTGGTTGGAGCCACCAACCCGTACTAAAGGCCACCACCTTTAGTACCGGTTGGTGGCTCCAACCGGTACTAGGGGAGGTCTTTAGTACCGGTTCGTGGCACGAACAGGTAATAAAGGTTCGCCACGAACCGGTACTAATAAGCGCCGCCCGCCTAGCCGTTAAAAATCGGCACTATTGATCACATTAGTGTCGGCTTAAATACAAATCAGGATTAATGAGCTAAACATTTGACCCTTTTTTCTACTAGTGCGATATATTTACATGTAAACATAAAAATGAAAGAGGTAAACCAGGAAACATAAAAAGAAAAACAGAATGAAACAAAAAAGAAAACCCAAAAAAGGAAAATAAAAGTAGAAACAAAGAGCCAAAAATAAAAGAAAACTGCCGAAGCGCCCCTGCGACTCGTCTTCTTAGGGTTGAGAGATGAACATTTTTCTAGCTAGCATGTAATGGAATAAGTAGATACAGTATATATTTTCATTATAGAGCATTTTACAGGTATGGCAACAAATACTCTATAGTGTATCTCTCCATCCCCACAGGGAGTATATATGTAGAATTAAACTACTCTATAAGTAACAAACGATTGCAAAATCCATCAACCAATTGAGGGATCAAACTTGTTTTTCGGCTCGGATGCAGGCGCCGGGCACGGTCCACTTGGCCCTGTGCCGCTCCCATGGCGGCCTCCTGGTATAGTTCCTCCAGTCATTCAGCACACCCTTGAGGTCCCTAATCTTATTCCCAATCCCCACGCAGCAATTCGCGTGCATGGTGACGATCTTCCCCAAATCCTTCCCGTAGCTGCAGAACCCGCCGACGTACGCCGGGTTCAGGTACTGCACCCGGAGCCCGAGCTCCGCCACCATCTGCTTCTTCATCATGTTGAACACCGGCTGCTCGTTGGCGCCGGGGTACTTGCCCCTACCGCCGTGCCACAGCTTCGTCATGGCGATGGTCCGCGGGTTGGACTTCACGTGGAAGAAGCCCGTGTTGGGGTAGTTGCCCAGGTTGTCGGGGTCGCCGAAGTAGACGTCGCTGGACACCGTCATGTCGGCGTACGCCGTCACGTGCTTGAACGGGTCACGCAGCCACACGATGTCGACGTCGGTGAAGAGGAAGCCGTAGCCGAGCTCCAGGATGCGGCGCTGCAGCTTCAGCTTGCTCCACACCAGCTCCAGGTAGTCCTTGGAGAGGAAGTACTTGTGCGCGGCGAAGTCGATGTTGAGGCCCGGGATGGTGTAGTGGTAGCAGTGCTGGTGCACGGCGAGGCACCGCGCGTGGGCGCCGGGGTCCATGGCCACGACCAGCACGTGTGGGAGGAGCCGCGCCGTGCCATCGCCGATGCGGAAGCTCTCGAGGAACAGGTCCAGCAGGGAGCCCGGCGCCGCCCAGGCCTGGTTCACGCACGTGATGATCACCGTCCGGTCATCCGTCGCCGCCCGCGCCACCGCCGCCGCCAGCCCCCGGAACTCCGCCGGCTCCTCCTTGTCTCCCTGACACATGGCATGCATATAGTATGATCCATCAGCATTTTTTTAGTACTCCATGCAGAAGAAAATTAAAGCATTTTTTAGTACTATTTTAGGCACCTGCTTTTGGTCAAATTTGCAGCTATTAATTCTACAACGAATTAAAAAGATCTGTAACTGACAAGAGCATTGACGGACTCGTGACAAGATATATCAACAAAGAATCTTGGTTGTTTAATTCAGTGGCCATTCGTGGCAACGCGTGAGTGGCTGGTCAATTATTTTGTAACAGCTACTGCAAGAAAGTAGTATTGCCGTTGAACCGAAGCCCCCTGAATTTGCTCATGGGCAAAAAGCAGATTAACTAGTAAGAAACCCGATCGCAAACAGACCTTTTCTTCATGCCGATGTGTGCCGGGAAGATGACTTAGAGCAGCAGCAGCAGTGGAGGTAGAACTGGGCTTTGTGATTGTCGTGGCGTTCGCCGGACGACGGCGATGATCGTCGTCTCGGGCAGCACTGCCGGCGATGGACGGCGACGGATGATGAAGAACGGCACGCGCTGCCGTCCCGTTGCGGCGGTGGTGCTGGTCGTCGGATGATGATCTCAAGCCGGAGAAGTGGGTGGCGCGGCTGAGGCCCGCGGCCGGCGCCCGGTACTGGACGAGCATGACGACGGTGAGCGCGGCGGCGGCGCCGAGGACGAAGGAGGCCACCTGCCGCGCCGTGGCCTCCGCGACGACCACCTTCCCCATATCGATCGCCGGCTGGCTAACTGATCGAGTAGCACCAGCGAAGTAGACTGATCATGTACTCAGCCCATGTATATGCATGAATGATGAGTAATGAATGAGTATATGATATGCAGATATGGTGATGGGATTAGCTTAGCAGGGTCAGGGAGGAGGGACTAAATGGAATGTATGAGAGGTGCTGCGGGCCGTTTAATAGGCGGCTCCGGCCATCCCGGCGGTCCGGGAAACCGACGGCGACGCGGTAGCCGCTAGCACCGTAAAATCGGCTCGAGTCGTTGCCTCTGCTGGGCTGCTGAGGTATTTTCATCCCGGCAAAGATTTCTTCTATTCAGTCACTCACTACTACTCCCTCCGTTCCAAAATATAAGTAATTTTAGAGATTCCAATACGAACTACATATGGATATATATAGACATATTTTAGACTGTAGATTCATTCATTTTGCCCCGTATGTAGTCCATATTTAAATCTCTTAAAACATTTATATTTAGGAACGGAGGAAGTACTAATAAGTACTTTTTTTAAAAGGAGGATATATCCCTGATGTGATGCATGCAGTCATATTATTAATTATTCATAAAGACATGGTAACTACATGCACCTATTTGGCACTATATATCGGACGGGAATAATTAAATTTTAATAAACTAGACTAGTACCTGCTTTTGGAGGCTGGCTAGCTTGTCCATATGTACGTATAGTATTAGAAATGAGGAAAAAAATATAATGCAATGGAATCATCATAACGTAATGTAGTATGCCTGATAGTATATAGACCTCGGCATCGACCGAGGCGAGCGAGAGTGAACTAATTCAATGGAGTGCACTGCAATTAGGGTGGCCAACTTTTGGAGCCAATTTTTGGTTGCTAGCGTGCGTGAATGCGACGTATGTTATGTTGTATCTTAATCGGCTAGGCACGGCGGGCGGGATCGGGGCGCCAGGTGTGCGTCCGGATTAGCTGTGAGGTCTCCGTTGCACGCACTGTTCTATCTTCTACCTCCCCACACGTCTGCCCTGCCCTGCCCTCCGCTCTAGCTGCTCCATTAATTCGCCCCACACGTAGTACAGACGCATACGTCCCGATCAATTCCTTCTCCGTGATTAGCCCGGCTGGCACGCCAATTTCGTTGAGACAAACAGTTCCACGTCGCAGGTCTGCGTGAAGGCGATGTATGTTATGTATGTATTCCACGCGCCGTGCATTAACCTTTTTGAGATTTATGTTGAATGTTACTACTATACATACATGTGTGATTTTACCTCCAAAAATGTGTGTGTGCGCGCGCGCGTGTGTGTAGTGGAGGTAATGAGTATGTATGTACTTTGAGTCGTAAAATGTTTTTTCCTGGACTGAAGGAGCTCAAAGCTCCTAATTTCATTGGTTGTAAATTGTTGTCGTGTGGTAAAGCGGTGAGTCTGACGTGCGCACACTTTCTTGTACAAAAGGAGCAGCACCAAAACCAAAGCGACTAGCTTTGTGACACAAGGCGTTGAGGTCGGCCGAGGCAGGCAGGCAGGCAGCCAGCCAGTGTGCCCAGACCAAGGCCGTTATCAAGGGACGGGACCGAAAGCTAGTGCCTTGATGTTCTTCTTTCTTTGTTGAAGCTGACATGCATATAGTGCACATACCCTACGTACAGACAGACATACATACATACATGCCCGTGCAACGCATGGTGGAAAAGAACCATGTTGGCAGGGCACATTCAGGTTGCAACATCAGAAAAACCTCCCTCCAACAAGCGATACGCCATGTATTGAAGATCTTTTACTTCTCGACTGTAATTTTATAAATATTACTTTCTCCGTCGGGAAATACTTGTCATCAAAATGGATGTATCTAGAATTAAAATACATCTAGATACATCAATTTCAATGACAAGTATTTTCGGACGAAGGGAGTATGAAATAAAGCTATTTTTTCTCCTCACAAAAAACAAAGCAACCCTGATGAAGGATCAAGAACGAGCGCCACGTGCATATGTACCGGCTGCTGCTGCATCATGTGCAACATATACATGAAACTAATCTTTTTCTCTGTGTAGGTAACTACGTCGACTTTGCGTATATATATTCTCGGCCTTTTCCAGCGACGCGTTAGACTTGTCAGCTGTCTGTGATGCGTTGTGCCGATGGCGACGTGCGCTGTGCGTTGGTGGCCACGTCCCAGCGACGGACGGACGGACGGACGGGGCCTTCAGAGCTCAGTCGGTCCACATACAGATAGAAGCTTCCTATCCTACCTGTGCTAACTGACCGAGTGCAGTGCTTTACGCCTAGGCTGTTCACAATTTGTCGATCTAGTAGTACATTCATACAGTACTGAATGCATGCATGCATGCATGGTTAACTTGCAGAGAATCTTCTTCGTGAATGTACTTCTATAGGCCCACGCGCGCATCATCAGTTCATAAATGAATTCATGTGCATACTACTGTCCTAAGGCTAGTCAAAGTGGGAATAAATTAGATAGTAACATAGCGTATTTCAAAAAAAAAAATTGCTTATGTGGCATGTAAGTAGAGATGTGTTTAGAGTAACATAATATGTTACCGTAACATAGCGCTTTCCGAGAAAGGATGAGTCTACAAGCTAATAAATAAACTCATCTATGACACTACTCTTATGTTACTTTGCATTATGGAGGTAGTAACTTAGACTAGTGTCACTAGTCTAAAGGGCTGTTTGGTTTGAGACTAAGTTTGCCTAAGGCTGGTCATAGTGGGGAGTAACTTAGACTAGTGTCATGCATATGACACTAGTTTAAGTTACTATCTTTATAGTGCAAAGTAAAATAATACTAGTGTCGTAGATGGCTTTATTTATTAGCTTGTAGATTCATTCTTTTTCGGAAAGCGCTATGTTACAGTAACATATTATGTTACTCTAAACACCTCTCTCCTCATTAACTACATGCCACATAAACAAAAAAATAATTAAAGTGCGTTATGTTACTACCTAAGTTACTCCCATTATGACTAGTCTAAGGTTGCCACACCTAAAGTTAGGCAAGTTTGATCAATTTGGATGGGTGTTTGGTTCAAGCCACATCTTAGGCAAGCCATACTAAGGTCCCACATCACATACACTCAAAAAGTGTGGCAAAAAAATTTTAGGCTTGCCAACTTGTGGCTCTCACTTTAAAAAATTAACCTTATGCAAGTGTGGCAACATTGTATGGCAAAGTGTGGCATGATTAGGCCTAGAACTAAACAACCCCTAAGTTACTCCCCACTATGACCAGCCTAAGCTGGCTGGCTCATCAATCATGTTAGGTTCATTTGCCACCGCCTGCAGGTTGAGTTCCTGATTCCCACGGCTCGTTGGAACTAGCTCAGCGCAATATGCTTTTCGCAAGTTATAGTTGGTCATGTATAAACCTACATTTTGTTAACTGATGAATCATGTGTATGCATGCTGCTTTGATATCTCCTTCCTTTGCAGTGAGAAGACATGTATGGTGTTGCTTAGAGCATCTACCAGATACCTTAAACCGGTCAAAATGTTCGGATGGACCGATGGGTCATGGATCGGTCAAAAAGCCCGACCCATCCAGGCACCTTAAACTGACCTCAAACGCCTAGATTGTCCAGTACCTCTCATATTCAGCCTAAATTTAGGACGGACATGGGCGGCCCGGGCATGTCCTCCACGTTGGCCTAGCCCATCCTCGCCTCCACAAATATCCTCATCCGAAGAACCTTAGATTGAAGTCAATCCGTCAGTCCACTCCACTCCGTTCTTCATCCACTCTGCTCTAAGTCCCCTCCGATTTGGATTGCTTTTAGGTGCTCACTAGTCGAACAAGGCGGCAACGGCAACGGCAGCTTCAATTCCACAACACCCGTCGCCCGTCAACAAAGTGTCGACGATGTCGTCAGGTTGTCCGACCGCCGCATTGCTCCGACCGCTCCACGCCTCGGCTGTCTAGGTACGCCGCCCTCCAACGCGGGTTCAATCTGCTCCGGAAGGGGTACCCGAGCACCGATTGGTCCACGTGCATGGCGCGGACGAGGACGCCTGAATCTGTGGCACGGGCAGCCCGTCGAGAGCACCGATGGATCCCGAGGCCGCGCTCCACACGTCAGTCCTCCGCTGCTCCCTCACAAGGGTGGAGACGGATGCGCGGCGGCTCCGGCGCTATAATGCCAAGGCACTCCGACTGACCATCGAGTTGTCGGAGCGTGAGGCATCCAAGGGGGCGACGGCCAAGGTGAAGGCGGCCCAACATACGAGGAAGCAGGAACGCCCACTGTGGAGGCTGTCAGGCCAACGGTGCTCCGACGACTCCGACCTGACGGACCACTGTAGCTCCGACGACGATGCACCGCCGCACACTGATGCGTACACGGAGGTGTAGAGCAGCACGTGCGATCGCAAGGGGAACGGGGCGGCGAGGAAATGGTGATTTCAACTGTCCTTATCTGTTTATCTATGTTTTATTTGTGTTTTCAATCGTCTGTAGGATGAATCTGCACTGTCCATCGATGAACTTTGATCCTTTTGTCCGGCGATGAACTATGATTCATCTGTAGAGGATGAATTAAATGACTTGGTCGTGATATGCATGTAGTGTTGCATGGGTTGTATAGGGTTTCATATATGAGAAACACCGGGCGTGGGAGCAAACATATAAGACGTGTGGTGGACTGTCTTGCTTCAGGGTGTGTACGCGGATTTTTGAGGAGCCGGATTTCCTGACCGTGGAGCACCTTTAGTCCCGGTTTGTAAGCCAACCGATCGTTTAGTTCCGGTTGCAGAACCGAGACTAAAGGTCCTCTAAAATCGGGACTGGTGCCATGTTTTCTATTAGTGAAATAACCCATGATCCATCAGCATGGCTCAATGGTGATGACAGCGTATATATTATTATGCAGAGGATCACGGGACCATGAAGCTCGCAACAGCGACGAATAATCCACGGTTCCGTGTGTGTTGGCATTTTCCGAGACATATTCCCACCGGCGGCCAATCAAACAAGCCTGTCAAGGGATGCCCCATGCCTTGTGCGTGTGTGACGGGCGTCTTGGATTAATTTGCGTGGGGGTAGGGGTACTAGCTAGCAACTGAATGCGTCACAGTGCTTTGGCTGCATTCATGATTGATCGGTTCCTCTGTTTGTGGTGGGAACTAATGTAGTGCCGGGCTGGTCTAACAGTTGCCCTCGAAATAACAGTGTGCGTACCTCTCGTAGTCCAGTACTACCACACATGCATACATTCATAATATCTCGTTCGCCTAATTGCCTACGTGCATGCTAGCTAGATCAAAAACGTTTAGGTATAGCTCATCTACCACCGATTTTGTTGCGTCATCTGTGGTACGTACGGTTCCTCCTCCGATTGGCAGCTACTTACCTGCTAAAGAAATCTTAAGTGGTTCAACACTTTTTTTATCAAAAGAAGTGGTTCAACACTTCATCTAAACGAGATCATGTATAGTAGTAGCTTTTTGTTCCAGAGGCTAGAAACTTACATGCATGCATGTATGCTCACTTGACCTGAATGACAGAGAGAGTGAAATCGCTCATGTGTCATTAGAGCAACCTGGTCATGGCGTATTTATGTGAGAAGACCCCCTGGCTTAGTTCAACCGCCACGATCAATTCCCTCGGCCTAACTAAACCCCAACTCTGAAGACCATCAGCTTGTTGTTAGGTGCGCGATCGCTAGCTCTTCCACGGATATGCTTGTACAAGCACTTGGTTGGTTAGTCAGTATCATAACTGTACTTAATCAATTGTTTACATCGATGGACCTGTTGTGACGTGCTCATATCAGTCCCCCGCGACGGCGAGCTTCTCCGTCAGACACCAGCAGCTAGCTACTCCATAATTTGGAGCCCAGGAATTTCCAGGTAGCAACAGTGAGGAAATTAACCGATCGATCCCCATTTATTCTCGTCGTGATATCGCGTTCACAAAAGAGTGGCGTACCATGGATATATACAAGAATAAAATTTATCTCATATATCTCCATGCTTGTTCATAATTACATGAGATGAGTACGGGTACGGCAGCTCTAGGTGAGGGTAATGTCCGGTATGGTGAGCTTTCATCCTTCTGGATAGTCGTAACAGAAACGACTGGCGAGTGATGACCGCCGGACTGTGTAACATAGATGCCACATAAGCAAAGAAGATGATGTATCATGTAATTAAAAAGGAGAGAGACAAATAGAGTAACATAATATGTTACCATCACATAGCGGTTCCCAATACAAAATGAGTCTATAAAGCAATAAATGAAGATATACATGTTACTACACCTATGACACTTCTCACTATGAAGGTAGTCACATATGTATGTTACTAGTCTAAGTTACTCCCCACTATGACTAGCCTAACATAGGTAGTAACATCACACATATCTAGATAAAATAGATGATGTGGCAAGCAATAAATGAAGAAAGAGAGGCATGCGGTAACATAGCTAGTTACTACTACTATGAGTAACATCACACATATCAAGGCAAGATGAGTCTATAGCCTAATAAATGAAGTGTTACATGTTACCACACATATGTTACTCCCCAATATAGAGGTAGTAATATCACACAGTTGTATGCCCATGTTACTACTCTATGTTACTACCCATTGTGGCTAGTCTAATGAAGGGACGAACGAATGTAAGTTCGCGCAGATGCCTGTCATCTACTCCCTCCGTCCCATAATGTAAAACGTTTTTTAACACTAGTGTAGTGTTAAAAAACGTTTTACATTATGAGACAGAGGGAGTAGTACCTGAATGGGTGGCAACTAATTTAATCCAAACTGAATACCACTACTATCCATTTTGGTTTCTGAATTCTTCCTTTCGGATTTGCATAGCGGTTCATATTTAAAGATGCTCAAAGCTCCCAAAAGCAGTGCGCAAAGTTTTTTTTTTGCGAGAGAAATTTTCAATATATTTATCAATCATGACAGTAAAGAGAACACAAGAGGTAATAAAAAATTAAACCAAATCTACGGACTACCTAGCGACAACTACAAGTAATAGAGCGAGCCAAAGGCCGCGCAACGCGCCATCGCTGGTAGGCGAGCCACGCGAGTGGCGGCGGCGGTCACAAATGCAGGGCTGGCATGCAGGGAGGCTGCGGTTATTTTTTTTCTGTTAAGATGAAGGTTGCGGCTATTGGGCTTTGATAGATTTTAAGGGCTATCTGGGAAGAGAGGCAATATGCCTACGAGTCAGTTTCCCTACTAAGTGAGAACCGTAGGTTTAACTAAGGTGGAATCGGACCTGCTCGTGCCCGTACCTGACCATACCCAGTTGTTTCATACAAGAAACTAAATTAAACCAACCTGTTGTCAAACTGGATCCATTTACACTCGAACCAAAACAAAACAATGAGGCAAAACTCACCCGAAACACCCGGTTTAGATAAAAACCATTCTCAGATTTAGTACAAGACCCCCCCCCCCCCCCCCCCCCTCGCGTGCGACACACACACACACACACACACACACACACACACACACACACATGAGAATGTTAGGTAATAGGTCGGCCCACGTAAGAGGGCAACTGGTGAACCCCCCACCTGGGTTTGTGAAGATTCTAGAAGGTTTTACACACGGTTATTTCTTTTTCTTCTTTGTTTTCTGGTTCTTTTGAATTAATTTTTTCTTCCATGTTTTATTTTTATTTTTTCTAGTCATTTTCTTCCTTTTTAAAATTCATGAACTTTCAAAATTCATGAGCATTTTTTATAGTTCATGAGCATTTTTTAATCCGTGAACAATTCTTGAAATCAAGGAGCATTTCGAAAGTTTGCAAACATATTTTAAAAATCATGAACATTTTTAAAATTCACAAACAAAAATATTCAAGAACATTTTTTATTCCAGCAAGAATTTTAAAATTAAGGAGCTATTGCATGTTTAGGAGGCTTTGGCCTTGGCTGCTGATCTCAATATTTCCCATGTGGTGATCGTGTATAACTGAAACTAGGTGGTGGAAGATATCGAGAATGGCACAAGTGGTTTACAAGGGACATCATCAAAGAGATTTCAGTCGCGGCAGCTAACCTGTCCAGAGGTCGCCACTTATGCCTCCTCCAGCCTCCTGGTCTTCATTGTATCCGTATGAACATTGTTACTAATTAATAAAGTGGAGCGCGTTTAATCTGAAAAAAAGATCTTCCATCACACATCAGAGATCGACATATAGATCACGGACTATAGGAACAACCTACAGCTATACCCATTTGGGAGTTTGATTCTCGTGTAACATGCACCACGAATCCTATATGTCACCTTAAGCAACCGATGGTCATCGTTATATACCGCCAATCACTGGTTTCATTGCTTCATCGCTATATACGTACCATCAATCACTATTTCCGTTGCTTCATTTCTTTTCCTCCATCCACGGCCATATATATGTTCGGTTTCGTGTGACTTTGCTCTTTGTTGGCTTGATCTTCAGTGTATGTTAGTATTGGCTATGTGCATCCTAATTATGTAGAAGTGAGGTGTGTGATCATTATGTGTATATCCCCCCATGCTACAGTATGAGTAAATAAAAAAGCGTTATCAGTAAGAAAAACAGCAAATCTGTACGCGGCATGTGAGCGTTGTCCGCTAGGCCGTCCTGATAACATGTTGTTTTAATCTATTTCTTGCCCTTCCTGTTTAATTTTTATTTAACATGTTATTTTCTTATTTTCATTTCATCTGTAGAAAATACTCCCTCCTTCTTAAAATTCTTGTCTTAGATTTGTCTAAATACGAATGTATCAAGTCACGTTTTAGTATTAGGTACATCCATATCTAGACAAATTTAAGACAAGAATTTTGGGAGTGAGGGAGTACTTGAATCACATGAACATATATTGTGGCACATAAGAGAAAATCTTCTCAGATGTATGAGTGCATTTATTTTCCTTGTTATGTGGGAAATTAGAGATGAAGAATTGTTTTGGACATATATGAACATTTACATTCAGTTCCATGCATATTTTCTTGTGTATTATGATTTCTTCTTGATTATTATCAAGAAAATTTGGATGATACTATAAGGACCATTGAATATTGAATATTTTTTGTAATAGGAACAAACAGAAATACGTGAGGTGCTCCCATTGAATACCCGGCGCTCTGAGTGGGCCTGTTGCAGGAATATGCCTGGTGCTAATGGATACAGGCCCATCCGGTCATCCATCCGGACCCAATCCAATCCAATCCACAAAGGAAAAGGAAAACCCTTCTTCCTCCCACCTCCTCCCCTGCGGCTCAAGCTTCCGTTTCCCTCCAGGCCTCGCGCGCAGAGGCAGGGCGGCGGCGTTCGTATCTCGGCGGTGGGCAGGCGGGCAGGCATGGGCGCCAGCGGGGGCGGGGAAGAGAGGCCCTTTAATTTCCTCCAGATCCTCTGCGGTGTGTCCTCCTCCTCCGCTGCCTCTCCTATCTCTCTTATTCTCCATCTCCATCCGTGACCCACTTTCGCCTTCTGCAACCTTACTGATAGTTCAGGACACTAGCTAAGCTAGCTAGCTTTGCAACTGCATACTACTACTGATTGCTGTGCACATACGGTTCAGAGTTGGGTCTTATAAAACCATCACGTGTCCAGTCTCAATCTCAGGTAGGATAGGACTGGTAGGTGTTGCTTGTTAGGGCCAGTTGAGTATCTTCCTTAGGGCCACAGGCATGTCCGCAGTTCCCCATCAAGAAAGCAAGCAGAGCTTCAGAACCTCCTCCTAATTGCAAGTTCAGAGGTGCATCTAATTGGCACAAAAATATTCAGTGTCCTCCGACCTATTCAATCTTCTTCCTCGAAACCACACTCAGCTTTTGCTAATAGAGCAAGCGAGCGACAGGAACTTCATCTTTCTCTCAAAACACGAATAATTCACACTGGCCAACAGCGGCTTACCCTATCGGCTTCGTTGCTTAGTTCAGATCCCCTCCTGTTAGCAGGCCAGGCAGGACAAGTCAGCCAAGCCGCTTCGTTTTTGCGGCTGTCCGCGAGGCCGTTTAGGTGGTTTTTGCGGCGCGGACGAAGCGGGCTCATGGACGTCCGTTTCTGCCTGCATCCTGACCTCTAGTCAGTCAGAGACCAACGAAACTGATTCTGTCTGCTCCCTTGCAGAGGGCGTCATAGCCGGAGGAGCTGCCGGGGTCGTGGTGGAAACGGCGCTGTACCCCATCGACACCATCAAGACCAGGCTTCAGGTGAACCACTTATGCAGTGCCCGCTTTTTACTGTCTGAATATGTGCAGTTCAGTCCTCCATTTTTGTTTTGTTTGCAATGGCCGGTCAATTAGACCCCAGAACCTGCTCCCAAGCAGCACGCTACCTTATACTGAATGCTCAACACTTACATGGTTACTTGCTTAAGGATGCCAATGTCTGACAGTGCCTGCACCGCAGGTCATGTCTGAACCGTACATAAATCTAAGTTCCCAATGTGGACAAGCCACAACATTTGTATGCCTACTTCTCATTTTTCAATGACAAATGAAATTACGCCTTTCATTTATAGTGTGACAGTATCACTTTTCCCTGTTTACTATCTAGTAGAGTTTGCTCTGAGAAATCCTATTCTTTTAAATGTTCATGGCTTACAGGCAATGCACAATTCCCGCATGCACATTTTGTCTGACTTGAATTTTTTTTCTTAAAAAACTGCAGGCTGCTCGAGCTGGAAGTCAAATCCAATGGAAAGGCCTGTATTCCGGACTAGGTGGAAATCTTGTCGGTGTTCTCCCGTGAGTCCATAACATGTTAAACAGTTATACAAGTACATGCATTATCTTCACATTGCATCTCCGTTCCATCACAACTTCTCATAAAATGTGCCTATCCATTGTTCATGGCTCCACTTTTGCTTACATACCATGAAATGAAATGGCTCCCAAAATTGCCTCCAGTATATGCTGTTGTGATTTTCCTGAGCTACTTTGTAAATTATTGCAGGGCTTCTGCTCTGTTTGTGGGAATATATGAGCCAACTAAACGGAAGCTACTAGACATGTTTCCTGATAATTTGAGTGCTGTTGCTCATCTTGTAAGTCCATACACACATTATGTTGGACTACCTGATTGCTTACAGTGAGGGACACTCTTTTTTACTTTGTCATGTTTTCACTAGCAAGCTTGTCGATGCCCCTTATAACTCTTAAGCTTAAGTAATGCTGTTTTACACCGTCTTTATGCATTCTTATCTCTTAAGCATGTTGGTATATGTCAGCCTTTTTTCTGAATGAGGATGCTACAGACTGCAGGAGCTGTTGGAGGGTTGGGTGCTTCTCTCATTCGTGTCCCCACAGAGGTCCGTATCTTCTTTTTTCTATTTTCTGTTCATTAAATATTGTTTGTCATGGAAAATTGATTGCTTTGCATTCAGGTGGTCAAACAAAGGATGCAAACTGGTCAATTCAGGACCGCACCTGATGCTGTTCGTCTCATAGTTGCCAAGGAAGGATTTAGAGGTCTTTTTGCTGTATGTATCTTCTGAGCTCTTAGTTGGTGAACAATCTATTGTCCGATATTAGATTTAAGTTTAACTTGCTATTTCATATATCAGGAAAAAATATAATGGCTCAAATTCATTGATATTCCCTAAAATATGTATGGACAATTATTAATATGGTTGTTAAGAAAATGCGGTCACATGATACACATCATCACCTTATCCATTCTAACACTAGTTTATTTTTGTTTGCAGGGTTATGGTTCATTTTTACTTCGAGATCTTCCGTTTGATGCCATTCAATTCTGCATATACGAGCAACTTCGAATTGGTTACAAGCTAATGGTACTTAGTCCGCCACTGCTGATATAATGACTATACCTATTATTCATTATTAGCTAGTCCCATGAACACATCCTCTTGTTTGTATGCCTCAGAACATTTCCAGTCTTGAAATTCTTGATATGGGATTGAGAGTTCACACCTTCCTAGATTTTGTACCTTGATGAATGTTGTTCAGTTAAATAGCATATCATAGATTTGGGGACATGATTGTTTCATCATAACATAGCATTGCTGACACATTCTGATGCCGGTGACATGATTATTTAAAACGTGCATATGCTTTCTGTTTTCATCAAATCCTATCGACATGCATTAGAATGTTCCTTGATTAGTGCCCCGTGGAGCAGTAATTTCTGTTGACTGTTCTCCAACTTTATCTTGAACTGAAATTTTCATGGACCTATTCAGGCAAAGAGGGAGCTGAAGGATCCAGAGAATGCACTAATTGGTGCTTTTGCCGGTAAAACAAAATTTCCCAAATTATTTTTTCAACTTGCATTCTTAACTCTTATTGTATTTACTTTCCCACTTTTCCTGCTCTTATATCCCCCCATTGGCCTAAGACTACTATCTTATATCCTGTACCTCATTTCTGCTAGGTGCGATTACTGGCGCTATAACGACCCCCCTCGATGTTCTGAAGACAAGGTTGATGATTCAGGTGGATCCTTCCCTCTTTAAATGGAACATTCCACACCAAAATCCGCTTCTACATAATTGAGTACTGACCCAATGGTTCCAACTATTGCAGGGGCAAACAAAGCAATACTCTGGAATTGTAAGCTGTGCTAAGACGATATTGAGAGAGGAAGGTCCCGGCGCCTTTTTGAAGGTATAGTACCACCGATACAGTCACTTCGAACGTTTCCTTTCTTGTGTGCGTGTCAGAAAAGCAGTTTAAACTCTTCAATAATTATTAGATAAGCTAATGCTAACCACAGTGCTTCTTATGATTTTGGCGATGCTTGCAGGGCATCGAGCCGCGAGTTCTGTGGATCGGCATCGGCGGGTCCATCTTCTTCGGCGTGCTGGAGAAGACCAAGTCGGTGCTCGCTGAGAGGAGCAGCCGCAAGGCTGCGCTGGCAGAGAAGGACGAGTGAACCAACCAACCCACCAAGCAATTGTGCATCCTATGCTGAACACCACACTATTGCCCTTCACCTGAAGTTTTGCTCCAATTTTATGTGCTGGGCCTTGCGTTTCTTCTTCCAGAACTATAAGTCATACAATCAGTTTCAAGAGTTTGTTTTGACGTCGGCGATGGTTATGATCCTGTATGAGTCCCTGTAAACATTACTCCTTTAATAAAGTTTAGCAGATTGTTCTTGAAAAAAGACTTTGTCTTTTAATCTGAAGAAGGGCCTGCTGTGCCACTCATGTTGATTCTGGATAGTCTTTGTCAATTTTGATCTTTACTCTACCATCTTAAACCCTGTTAATTATTGCATTCATAGAGACTGCTTAATTATGACAGTTGATCTCTTTGCACAAACCGCTGTTGCTATTCAACAACAACAAGAAGATATCAGGAGTCATCCTGATGGAATGTGAAATCCAAGCATGGCCAACCATCCCCAGGACCGGCATGACTAACCTACCTACAGGAAGGAACGCATGCGAGGGCGCACGATGGACTGTGCGCCGTCGACGTAGATGGTGGTGCCTGTCATGAAGCGGGAGTCGTCGCCGACCAGGTACAGCACAGTGGTCGCCAGGTCCTTCTCCGGGTCCAGCCACCGCCGCAGCGGCATCACCTCCCCGGTTGCCTTCTCGGCCTTCTCCTCCCCCACGGAGACAGGGAACTTGTCGCCCAGGTGCAGGCCACGGCAGACGGCGTTCACCCTGATCTTGTGCTTGCCGAGCTCCATGGCCGCTAGCTGAAAAAACAAAAAGAGAACATCAAATTCATGTAGGCATTCAGGATTTCCGTCAGCATTCAGGCTGCTTGTTATTAACAGGAAAGAAAGCATACTCTGACGAGCTGGTGAACGGCGCCCAAACTTGTGCCATATGCCGCCGCCCCCGGGTACAATCCTCTCTCGGCGCCGATTATCTGGGTCAAGCACACCACGGAGCCGCCGGACCGCGCATCCCGGAACCTCTTTGCCATGGCCTTTATCAGGAGCCAAGGTGTGATTACATTGACTTTCATGGTCTTGTTGTACTCATCTTCAGTCACGATGAGGCAGTCTTGCACTTCCCCTGCTCATACAGTAGCCAAATACAGATTCATGGTTCATTCAAAGATGTTCATGGATGAAATTGGTGGATCATGGTGGATACGAGTGAAACTGACTGGAAGATTGAAATAACTGAAGAATCATTTAGGATAGTGATGAACTGATGATTAGTTGGTTGGGCATGACATGTGTATCACAGTGTCTATCAGTAGTGGAGTATGTCTGTATGTGCATACCCTCGTAGGAGCAGCAGTTGACGAGGGCGTCGAGCCCGCCGTGGCCGAAGCAGCGCCACGCCGCCTCGACCGCGGCGCCGACGGCCGCCTCGTCGCAGGCCGCGAGGTCCAGCCCAACCACCGCGACGGCCGCCGCCCCTTGGGCCGCGCAGCGCCGCGCCTCCTCCGCCGTCGCGGCCAGGGCGCCCTCGTCGCCCACCAGGACCAGCCTGTACGCGCGCGCGCTTAGATTCAGAACCGAGCAACAGGAAGAAGAAGGGGAACGGCGGCGAGGTGAGAGGGAGTACCTGCAGCCGTGTCTGGCTAGGCCGACGGCGACCCCCCGCGAGACGGCGTCGCCGCCGCCGTTGCAGGCGAGCAGCACCCGCTTCACGTAGGCGGCGTCGGCGGCCATCCCCTTTCCCCTTCTTCCTCTTCCAACAGCGTCGTCGCCTTTGCAGCGAGCGTCGACACGTGAAGAGTTTTTTTTAAAGGTTGGCAGGTGAGCTGCCAAATTCATCGATTAGAAGAAGCGTTTTTTTTTGCGGGGAATCAGAAGAAGCATTACAAGAACCCTCCGAGGAGGAAAGCACATTAAAAGCCTAGTGCAGAAAGAAAAGAAAGAAAACAATCGGCACCACCACAAACACAAGCTCCACCAACAAGCCATGAACAACATCGGAAACCATCGCTGTGCCTCCAAGGTGACGCCTCCAAGAAAGGAGTGAAGTCGAGAACAACACCGTCATCCGATCTGGCCTAGCCAAATCTTAGGTTTTCACCCGGAGACCACAAGCCATGAGGTATGAAGAGGAAAACGAACTTCACAGCGGCACCTCCAAGGAGGAAGACGACGTCCGTAGACGCCGTTACCGTCGGCATTGACCAGATCAGTGCAGGATTTTCATCCGAAGCCGAGTCTTCCACCAACAATCATGGATTCGAGTCCTGCCAGCATCACCGGGCAGAAAAGGGTCATGCACACATTACCAGGAACAGACTTGTCACCGCCGCACGCATAACTCGGCGAACACAAGCCAACTTGGCTGGGCCGTCCCGCGCACGCACGCCTGGGCGAGCCAAAGCCAGCTCCGGCCATTCTCGGCCTTCGTGCGTAGAACTGGGCGAGAATCCGCACCGCAGCGCACAGAAAGAGTCCAGTTAGAGCCGGAGCTGGCCAGTAAGCACCGCCGCGCGCCAGACTAGACGGACACCAATCCGGATTGACAGCCTCGCACCGCCACGCGCAAGGATAGGGCCAGCCGAATTGGATCTGGTGTGCCTGAGAGCCTCGTCTGCACCACAGACTCTGTACGACGCCGCTACTCCAAGGAGATGGACGTGGACACACTTGAGGTAGGGCCCACCAGCATCCGTGGAATCCACCCCACCGCCGCCACCAACGCGCCCTGGGCAACGAGATCCGGCCACGGACGGACCAGATCGGGCTCGGCCGCGACAGACCTGCACCTCCTCAGGGCGCACGAATGCGCCAGATCCGCGCAGGACCTGTCCCGACCTCCCGCAACGCGCCCCCGCGCCCGCACTTGCGCGGCGCGCCTAGGCTCACGTCCAGCCGCGCCCACTGACACCAGCTCGACGCGCGCCCCGCAGTCGTCGCGCTCCCCGAGCTCCCCGCAGAAGCCGCGCTCGCCGGCGCCTGCTCGCCACGCCCGGCAGCTCCCGCCAGCGCCTGCTCGCCGCGCCCCCACGCACGCTCGTGGCCCCTGCTAGCCGCGCCCCCACGCCTCTCCTTGGCTGAGTGACACCCCGCTACCCTGACCTCGCGAGAGGGGGAAAAAGGGAGGCCCCGCCACCACCGACGCCGCACAGGCTTTGCCTGGCGGCGCTTGCCGGCGGCGGCGAGGGGATGGGGAGATCTGGGAGGGGGTTGGGGTGGTGGCTAGGGTTTCGTCCGGGTCGCTCACGGGAGGACGACACGAGCGACGCTCGGCAAGGGCTAGGATTTCTGAGGCGTACACGTGAAGAGTTATAACAAGACAAAATTTTATCCGGTCATCATCTGCAGTGTCTAGCCACGCCATACACGTTGGCGTTAAAAAGTTGACGAATCTGATAAGTATGAAACGATTCGGTACAAGCACATGTCAGCTCCGAACGGCCTTCGATACCAAGTTTGATGTTGTGAGGATGACAACTTTAATTGCCAAGCACAATAACTTTCATGCTTCAGGCCATCCTCTCGTCAACTTATGGCCCGTTCGAATCCTCTCCGGCTCCCTGCTTCACCAGCTCCATGCGTGGAGCGATGCCGAACAGCTCATCTCCGCGAAGCCAGCTTCAGGAAGCCCAACCCTCCCGCAATGCAATTTCGTGGAGCAGCGGAAGCGTAGCTCCTCCAAACGACAAAGAACGAGTTGAATGATTTACATGAGAATGGCATTCCGAAGTGACTTGCGTTCCATTTTGATTAGAGAAAACACTCCCGAGCAAACCAGTGACCTCACGACCCCTGTGTCAGATTAGCTCGTGCCTCTCCTCTCTGGCCTGACGGAGCAGAAGCAGCCGCTGCTGCCGAACGCTTCGCCACTCCCGTGCGAAGCTAGCTTGGCTGGCCGGCCGAGAAGCCGGCCAATTTGGGGAGCCAAAGAACTTTCGGACGGGGCCTAAAATTGCCATGAAAAACGTCCGGGCGGGTTTGCATGTGCCCGTCGAACATTTGGTACTTATCCTTTTTGAAAATTTATGGTGTCCTCGTCACCTCGTGAACGAACAGTTTTCGACGTGCCACTTGTCCTCTATAGCTTGCCGTCATGCTCTCTTGTGGCTCCCCCTTTCTATCATCTTTCTTATACGGCGACCGTCTCCCTCTTCTATGACCGGACGTGCGAATATCTGCCTCAGTGTTTTCATCTTTTCTCCCACTCAATGAGGCAGTAATGTCGGCGGCAATCTTCTCCTCATCCTTTGGCGAAGCAGGCACAATCTAAACGCATCCATTGAGGCGGCGGCGGCATGGATTGGAAAATGAAAGGCAGTGATGAGAATCAGGGTTAGCTTTTAATGTTCTCCGTATATCAGTTCCCTCCCAATTTCCACCCACTCCCTTCTCTAATAAGACGGTGAAAGTTAGGGAACATGGTTTACGTAAGTCTCTGGGGAAAAATTGGTTAGGTCGATTTTCCGGGTCATCGGGTTAAAGATCCAACTGTCAACCTTCTTTCTTCTTCCTCCTCAATCGTTCCTTCTCACACAAAACCGACTTACCCAAACTATAAATTAAGCCAACTTACATGTAGCTACCACATGGAAAGTTAGACTCTAACTCCCAAGTCCAATCCCCCCTAATTCTCACCGCCTCCAATCAAACAGGTCACTTTATATCTTAGAACCCTTAACAGTCCATTCCACATGGAGTAATATAGTGTTCTCGTCATCTCATGAACGATTGTTTTGCACTTGGCATTTGACACTTGCATTTTTTTCCATCCCCAGGAGCTCGGTGCCATGCTCTCTCGCGGCTCCTATTCCTCTCGAGCTCTTTATCCGGTGCCCCCTTCCTTCTACGACTGAATGTTTGACACCGCCTGATGTCACCATCTCTCCTCCATTGGAGGGACGACGACAAGGGAGCAATCCTCTCCCCCTTCTTGTTTTTTGGCGAAGTAGGCATGATCTAGACACATCAATTGAGGTGGTGGGGAGTCTGATTGAAAATGAAAGGGAGGCACGCTGATTAGGGTTAACTTTTATGGAATCGACTAGGCCATTGTAGACATGCTGATATAGTAGAACCCATCAAAGTAGGCTTCATCGACCAGGTTACCCGTCAACGTTGGTCACACATTGTTAGAATTGTGTCGAATATGGATTCGTGTCCAAGTAGAACACTTGTATCATAGGCCTCTCATATATAGGGAGGGTAGACACACGATGTAACCTATGCCAACATAATAGCACGGGCACGCGGGGGAGCCGGCGGCGTGTGCCGGCGCCCGGGCGGCCGGGGTGCGGTATTGTGATAGTGTCACGGGGAGGAGCGCCCGTAGTCAAGCCCCGGGGATGTAGCCATGATGGTGAACCTCGTTAACAAATCTCGGTGTCGTGCTAGTGTGATTGCTTGGTCCTCGGTAGATCAACGGTATGCCTCGAATTTATTCTAACAAGCCTTGGTAGCCTTCCTTGTGTGGCCAAACTGGAGATCTATGATCAGCAATAAAGGTCAAGACCAATCCATAACAGCACACGTGACTTCCAAGGCTATGTCTTTTGGGTTTTTTTTCTTGGGTATGCAGATTGTTCATCAAGATGTCAATATGGCAGCGACCTTGTTGTCCGCCAACACAGATTCGTAAGCGCATCACACATGGATCATGCATACACAGGGCGTCAAGCAATGCACTGAGACGTGCGGGCGGACAAGATGCGGGGTGGAGCATGATTGCAGTCGGGTAACTTCGGCTGGGTCGGACTGGACTGTCTGACGGATCGACGGGGATGTCGGTCAAAGCAGAAGACGGCAGTGATTTCAGCGGCGATGACATAGGAGCGTGATGCTGATGGCGGCCGACTTCTGGGGCGTGGAAACACGTGGTGCGGGCCCGAGGGCTTGTATGGCTTCGACAAGACTATGGCGCAGGGTTGATTCAAGGCAGTGCACACATGAGAGAGCTTGAAGTCAACAGGGCGTGAGGGTGGACTGATCATCTACCATGGAGTCATGTTGAAGGTGGATTTGGAGTCTGATGGACGACTTCACTCTGAGCTGATGGAGGGGCTACGGCGTAAGTTAACGGAGAGTCGAAGCCTATTTCAGCGGGAAGGCAAGAGACACGTGGTTCAGACTGGGTAGCAGTGGTCTGATGGAGACGTGATACTCGGCATCGGTCGGTGATGATCGGTGGTTCTCTGCAGTAGGGGTTTGAGTGGTGCGGGTTCGTGACCCAGGAGACTCGACTGGGACAGTAGAGGCTCGACGCGGTGATAGCGGCGAGGCGTGCGGTAAGCACGGGACACAGCGACACGCCAAGGCACTGGTGGCCAGACATATGGTCAGATAAATTGTGCAGAGGGTGCTGAAGCAGTGTTGACGAGTACCAGATTCAAGTTGGTGACTGGGTCTATCGGTGCCGGATGATGGACAGGAGTTGACCATGGAGAATCTGAGAAAATGGCGAAAAGTCTGAAATTGTCAAAAGCGGAGAGAGTACATGGCCGTATATTCTGTGGTGTTCAGTGCACATGGCAAAGTGCGGGTGGCAAGTACAGAAGGAGGTGGAGTGCTATAGCCGTGGGACATGTTAGAGACTGTCCGGAAAAAGGATGAGACAACTGCAAATTTGACTCAGGGTGACACAGGGCGACGGTGAAATTCTTTCAAGTTTCAGAAAGGCGGTCAAGAAAGGAGCGATGACGTTGTGTTCAGGTAACTCTTATATGTAGCGTCCAATATGTGAGTTGTTTATTTTCACGCAGACGGTGGTAGGTGTGTGATTGCGTTGAACGGATATTCCGGAAGTTGGGAGTACAAAGAAGAGTAATGAGGAACTTGATTTTTGCTCGAGTGTTGACTGTGAAAAAGACGAGAAGGGATTACAGTTGCGGGTGGAGTCACATGGAGTCTGGGAGTAGCAGCGGTGCTCATGGCGTATCTCAAGTCCATGTACAAGGAGTTCGATGCATGGATGAATTCAAGGTGGTGAAGAATATTCGCCAAGGTTGAGTTTGTTAGAATTGTGTCGAATATTATTGTACAAGTTAGGTTACAGTTGGACTTGGAGTCGTACGGTGTGTAGACAGGATATGGAGTCGTGTCCAAGTAGAACACTTGTATCCTAGGCCTCTCATACATAGTGAGGGTAGACACACGATGTAACCTATGCCAACATAATAGCACGGGCATGCGGGGGAGCCGGCGGCGTGTGCCAGCGCCGGGGCGGCCGGGATGCGGTATTGTAATGGTGTCACGGGGAGAAGCGCCCGTAGTCAAGCCCCGGAGATGTAGCCATGATGATGAACCTCGTTAACAAATCTCGGTGTTGTGCTGTTGTGATTGCTTGGTCCTCGGTAAATCGATGATATGCCTCGAATTTATTCTAACACACATCATAGACGGATTTCTACCCCGGGCCTATCACGTACGAACTTTAACACCACACATGCATCTATGATGGGTCCGGCACCCATTTGCAATTTATTCAACTTGCTTTGGTATTATAGTAGTGGGTCTGTCTATGTCACATCTAGATGTGAGATAATATCTCACATCTAAATGTGACATCACCTCTAGAAACTGCCCTCGTTGACAAATAAAATAGACTGTTTGCTCCTGACCCCCCCTCCAGGTGGACTTGTTTGTATGTTTTGGCTTGTACAGTATTGTTTTGTCCCTCCCACCCAACCCACCCAGCCCAACTACCCCACCTCCTGGGCCTTGTTTGTTGGACTTTTTTTTGCCTGTTTGTTTGTTTGACAGAAGAAAAAGGATTGGGCTTTGTTTGTCCGCAGAAAACACGTGCTTGCTTGTAGAATGAGTTTTGGTGGCTAGGAAAATAAAACCTAGACAGGGTTTATTCAGCTTTTGTGCGTACTTTACAAACAGAGGGAATCACAGTGTATTGACAAAGAATCACAGTGTATTATAGTGTACAATCTTAAATTCTGCTCCAAACGAGAAACAAACAGAGGCTGGTCTTGTACAACCTTGTAGATACTTTTGACCTCTCTCTTTTTCCATCTGTTGATGGGAGAAACAAGCAAAGGCTGGTGTGGAGGAAAAACGCACATCAGTTGGCTGGCATCAGTTCAAGATCTGTTGTCTTGTTCTCTCAATCAAAAAACAGGCCTAAAAACAGAGTATATGTGTAAGAGAAGACAAACAAAATTTTGGTCTTGTGCCAATTAATAAGTACAAGTCAGTGTATTATAGTGTAGGAAAATTTGAAGTGGTTTCATAAACTGATCAGGCAATAAAGTCTAAAAAAATGACTATCTTTTGCATTGTTGAGAAGGGAATTTATATTCAGAATCGGGGAAATGCATGATGACAAAATGGCCATAAGCAATCACATTCATAGTTTCATCCATACAAATATGCAGACCGGAGTAAATGACAAAGCATACTTAACTTGTTAGGAAAAATTGCTTATTCTGTGTTAGAATTCTAAAAAAGAGAGAAAAAACTTTGAAACTAACGACAATCAACTGTGTTAGAATTCCTTAGATAACTAAATCACAGTGTACTGTATCACGTTATAGAAAAATAAAAAAAATCATATATCTGATAAGCAAAAAATAGGATCATATAACAGCGGTTTTCCTGTTTTAAGGTAAAAAAGATGGTGTGTATCAGGTTGTGGTTCAACTTTTAGTCTTCACCATAAAAGTGATGACAACTACAACTGATGTAAAAATAGGAGCCTACATCTGATCAAAATCTTAAGTTGAAAAAGAGAAAGCAACTACAACTTTCAGTCTTCACATACAAAACACAAGCATAAACATTTTGAATATCTATTCCAACAAAAGTTTTGATTCATTGTAGCATTGCATTTGCAGCAAATGAAGGTATCTATGCAGGTGACTACATTGGTGCTCAGGTACGATCCAGCTTAGAAAAATCTGATTGAGGACAGAAACAAAGATAAACTTACTTCTATGTTTTTAGCATAGCATGTGCGCTCCTAGTACCCTGGGAATGGTGTTTGACCCGAGGCTTTCTCAAATGCAAGGCAATGGAGCTAATTTTCTGTAGATGATTCCACCTTACTCATTCGCCTATCCGGTCCATTAGTTTGGAACATCATCAAATCATCTGGCTGTTGTGAGTAACAATTCAATTCCGGTTGCACCTTGAGGCTCCACTTGCAAGTGGCATCAAAACAGAAAACCCAGTTGCAAGTCGAGGGTCCACTTGCAAGTGGCATGAAAACAGAAGACCCGATTGCAAATCGAGGGTCCGCTTGCATGTGGCATAAAAAAACAAGACCTGGTTGCAAGTCGAGGGTCCACTTGCAAGTGGCATGAAAAACAAAGGAACCCGGTTGCAATTTGAGGGGCCACTTGCAAGTGGCATCAAAAAAAGAAGACATGGGTTGCAAGTCGAGGGTCCACTTGCAAGTGGCATGAAAAACAAAGGAACCCGGTTGCAAGTCGAGGATCCACTTGCAAGTGGCATAAAAAAATAGAAGACACAATTGCAAGTCGAGGGTCCACTTGCAAGTGGCATGAAAAACAAAGGAACCCGGTTGCAAGTCGAGGATCCACTTGCAAGTGGCATAAAAAAAATAGAAGACACAATTGCAAGTCGAGGGTCCACTTGCAAGTGACATGAAAAACAAAGGAACCCGGTTGCAAGTCGAGGGGCCACTTGCAAGTGGCATGAAAAACAAAGGAACCCGGTTGCAAGTCGAGGGTCCACTTGCAAGTGGCATAAAAAAATAGAGGATGTAGTTGCAAGTCGAGGGTCCACTTGCAAGTGGCAAAAAAGAAAGACCTGGTTGCAAGTTGCCGGGGGTGCCGATCCCACGGACACCTATGGGACCACGGCGGACCGAGGCCCCTTTCGGTTCGGCAGGGGGGCGGAGAGTGCACGAAGAGCAGATCGAGGTGAAGCGCACGAGCAGCGCGATCGGTTTACCCAGGTTCGGGCCGCACGGATGTGTAAAACCCTACTCCTGCTTGTGATTGTATTGGATTCTTGCTCGAGAGCGCTGATTGCTACAGTACACACCAGCAGCTAGCCAGACCGAGCGTGAGAATGATTGTCCGACCCCCCCCCTACGTTGCATATGGGCCTCCTTTTATACGCTAAAGGGGTCACCGACAGGTGGCAACGTAGAGAAGGGCAAAAATGGAAAAGGCACTGCGGTTGGCACCGCCGCCTACAATAGTGTTATCATACCTAACCCTGACGGCAGGGGACAAAGGCATTAAATGCTTGTCTGTGTCGCCTAGACGGTGCAGAAAGGGACCGCTAGGGGCGCCATCGCTTGCCACGACGGCAACCTTGTCAGCGCCGCTTGCCACCGTGTACCTCTGGCTGCACAGCTTTCCGCCACGTACGCCCGGAAAGTGGTCCCAGGGCGACACGTTGGTGGATGCGCTGGAGCGCAGGTACAGAGTGAAAGTTTGCCGCGGCAAGAGCCTTGCCGCGTTCGTTGTTTTGTCGCTTCTGGGAGCTTGTCGCTCACCGAGCCTTGGTTGGCCTTCCCGGCAAGCTCCTCTTGCCGGGGTCTTGTCTCCTTCCCGGCAAGCTCCTCTTGCTGGGGCCTTGTCTCCTTGGTTCAGATACTTTGTTCTTGAATGGCTCCAAAGGATCCACGGAGAATCTTGGCGGTCGCCCGGCAAGCCTTGCCACGGGATGCTGCGACTGCCCGTGCACAAGTTCGGGATACTAAGGTACCCCTACTTTAGTACACCGACAGGAGCCCCCGGGCCTGGGCCATACACGGTGCCGAGCGCTGTTGGGCCAGGCCCAAAACAGAGCACGGGCACGCGTGGCCTAGGTTACGCCGTATCTCACTCCGCATCCACCGCGCCCTCCCCGCACGGCACGCGTCGAACGCGGCATCGTGGGAGAGATCGTGGGTGGTTCTTTATTTGGAAAGGCAGAACGTCTGCCCACTCCCCCTTTATAAGCAAGGGGAAGCAGGGATAGTGCGCCCACTTGCCCCCTTTCCGTTCCAATCTTGAAAACCTCCGCCCCGCCTCCGTCTTCCCAAAGCGAACAGAGCGCAGCGCCCTGCCCTCCACATTGCCACCAGCACCACCAACACCGTCGACCTCCTCCACCGCTTCCGCCATGGCTCCGAAAGCCGACAAGGGGAAAGCCGTGAAGTCGTCCGAGGCGCAGCGGCTTGCGGCGCTGCGGAAGGAGCGAGCCATCTTCCCCCCCAAGCTCGCCGCGAAGGAGCTGAGGGAGTACTACTACCTTTTCTAGTCGACGGAGACGCGAGTTCACCCGAGCACCAAGGTACTCCCAGCTGCTGCTCACAAGACTGCTCCGCAAGGATATCCCTTTTTCGCTGTCTTCTTCTACTACGGGCTATGCCCGCCCTTCTCCGAGTTCTTCTGTGATATCATGAATACCTATAGCCTCTGCCTCCTTGACTTCACTCCAAATGCCGTCCTCACCATGGCAGTTTTCGCACACCTTTGCGAAAACTTTGTCGGAGTCCACCCAAACGTAGCCCTTTTCCGCCATTTCTTCATTCCCCGGGTAGAGAGAGGAGAGCCCTTGTCCGGCGGAATCGCCTGGGTCTCTAGGACCGGCAAGAAGGATTCTTATTTGGAGGGCGAGTTCCGCGGCAAGTGGGAGGAGTGGAGGGCAGATTGGTGCTGGATTGTCGAGGAGAGCCCGCAGCCGTTCACCGCCCGGCGCCAAACAGCAGCAGTACGCGGCAGCGACTGGAGTGACGTGGCCCCGGAAGACAGCAGGCTGAGGATTGCCGTCACCAGGATCCAACTTCTCAGGCTTGCCGGACTCACCGTAGGTGCCGTTGGCGCAGACTTCCTTCGCCGCCGCATCGCCCCCCTGCAAGAACGGAGGAGGCCTTCTTGGGAGTTTAAGAACGCGGCAGTCATCATGAGGCTGCGCCCAGGGCTCAACTATAATTTCACTGTCTTGGAGCTCAACGCAATGCTGCAGGAGCTCTTCAAGTATGATCCTGACCACCCAGAAGTCTTTAGGTTGCCGCAGGGTGTCGTCCCGCTATGCAACAATTCTACGCTTGACCGCATCAGGGCAATGATGCCGCTGTGCGATTCGCACGGAATCGTGCCAACTTGGCAGGAGCCTGAAGACGACGTCGTGCAGCAGTTCTTCGACAGCTTGGTGGAAGTGCCAATCCGCGCCGACGAGAAGGACGGCCTCACCCGCGACACCACCGAGGCGGAGTTGAAGCGCATCGCCACCAGGTTGGAAGAGGCGGCGGCAGCCGCTGCGGCGGGCGAGTTTGGCTTTACCTTGGAGGAGGCAGCGGCAGCAGAGGTGGCAAACCGTGCCGAGCGAGAAGATCTTGCCGGCAAGAAAGAGCTTGCCGGCAAGATGGAGGTTGCCGGGCGTGGTGCCGAACCGAGCGAGGCTGCCGGGCATGACGCCGAACCGAGCGGGTCTGCCAAGGATGCGAGCGGCTCGTTGGAGATCGGCTCCTCTTCCACTTCGTCCTCAGACGGCACGCCGCCAGTAGCGCCTCCGTCTCCACCAAGAAGGCGTCTCCGCAAGGCCGGGGATGCAGCGAGGCGGCAAGCGAGCCGACAATCGCCGCGCCAAGCGACACGCTCCACCGCGGCAAGCACTATTGCCGCGGGAGCGCCCCACGCTGCCGCAACAACTGGAGCGGGGTCTTCTCGGACTGCTGCCTCCGCTCCCGCCAAGCGGCCAAGGGAGCCTACTCCTCCACCTTCCCGCGCCGGACGCGAGCCGGACTTCGGCTTCTCCGTGTTCAGCTCCGACGAGGAAGAAGAAGAAGAGTAAGTTTCTCTTATTGTACTTGCTGTTCTTCGATTTTTGCTGTTTTTGTCTTGTCTTGTTTCTCACTTGCCTTTCTCTGAATCTGTTCCTTTTCAGGACTCTGGCTCAGAGAGCAGCAAAGAGAGCCAAGGCCCCGGTGATTGTCATCAAGGACGAGCCCACTGCGTCGGCAGGGGACGCGCCCGAGACAACCCCGCCGGACCCGGCAACTGCTCTCCAGAGCAGCCCCCAGCGTAAGTATCTTCTCTTGCTTTCCGCTGTCGGGCGCGCATGGAAATTCTTTGCTTAGCTGATATCCAACTGTTGAATTGTGCAGGAGCAGAGCAGCCTCAACAGGAGCACCCGGAGGCCGCCCCCGAAGCACCAAGGGAAAGTCCTCCGGCAAGGGAGAGCCCTCCGGCAAGGGAGGAGGCTCCGGCAAGGGAGGAGCCCCCGGCAAGGAAGGGATCTCCGGCAAGGGACTGCGTCAGTGATCCCCCGGCGACGGAGACCACAGCTGCAGACCCTGGCACAGGTAACTTCCTTGCTTCAAAACTCCCCTAGGCTTCTTCATCTTTTTGATCTTTCTCTTGGATTTTTGTTTAACTCTTATCCCCCTTCCGGCTGTCAGATCCATCCGCTGGAGAGCCGATGGAGACTGAAGTCGCCGCCGACGAGACTGTTGCCGCTGAGGAAGAAGCCGGCGCCGGCGAGCCCGCCGCTGAAGAGGCCACCAGGGTTGCCGCCGCAGGAGCAGGCGGGGAGTCCGGCGGTCGTACTGACGACCCGGAGGCCGCAGGAGCGCCAGGCGCTGCTCTGACCGCCGACCCCTCCGCCGCTGCCGCCGCGCCAGGCCCCGAAGAGCCCCAGGCCGGCGTATACTTGAAGGCCGGCGACGATATCTTCATCAACCTTCCCTGGATGTCAAGCTCCAGGGTGCCAGTCGAAGGAGAAAGCCTTGACGGAGAGTTGCTTGCCTCCGCCGGGCTGAAACTGGTCGACGCGCCAAGCAGGAGCAGCAGTGAACCCGAAGAGGAGCGTCTGCTGCAAAAGCTGGTGGCGCTCTACCGCGCCCGGCAAGCCAAGCTGGAGTCCCATGAAGCGCTCATCGCGAAGGCCGGGGCTGATATTGAGAAGCGCGCGGAGGAGCTCCGGGGCGCCAATCAGGAAGCTCTCCGCTCCCTGGCAAAGGAGCGAGAGCAACTTGCCGAAGCGCAGCAGGCCTTCCTCCTCGAGAAGGCCGACGTCGAAGAGCGCCAACGTCTTGCCGCGGAGAAGTTGTCAGGGTGACTTGACGCAGCGGAAGGTCAACCTCGACAGCCACGAGGAGGAGCCCTCAAACAAGCCGAAGACGCCGCCGCAGCTGCCGAGGCCGCCAAGAACGAGCTAGAGCTGAAGGTGGTGCAGCTGGAGGCGAGTCTTAAGGCGAATGGCAACGAGCTTGCCGCGCTCAAGCTCGAGCGGGAGAAGGACGCCAACAGCTACTCAGAGCTGCAGGCCCATCTCGCCGAGAAGGGCAAGGAACTTGACGCCGCCAAGAATTCCAACGCTGATCTCGAAGTGAAGCTGGCGGCTCTGACGAAATCTCTGGACGGCGCCAAGGAGCAGGAGATGGCCCTGAAGGAGGAGGTCGAGGCCGGCAAGGTGCTGCTGGCGAGTGCTACTGCCGCCCAGAAGACCTTGTCGGAGAACGTGGAGCACTGGACGGAGGGTCTGGTGAACACCGCCGCCGACATCGACAAGGAGTTGGCGCAGCTGGGGATGGTGGATCTCGGGTACCCATCCGACAAGAACCTCCAACCCAGCGCCAAACTCACCTTGTTCTTCAAGGGCATGGCGACGGCACTCCGGCGACTCCGGGAAGGGATCCCGAAGCAGCTTGCCGATGAGTCGCGCAAGATCTGCGCGGGCGCTCTTCAGAAGGTGCTGATGAAGGTGGCCTTCCGCAACCCGGGGCTCCGCCTCACCAACGTCCTTCGAAGCTTGCCGCCAGATGCTGATATGGAGGAGCTCAAGGCCCTTGTCGCACCTATTGTGGATAGGGTGAGCGGAATCAAGAGGGTCGAGGGTGACCGCGTAGACTAGGCCATCCATCTTCTTCTTTCCTTGTCGCTGTTAATCATGTTATGAAAAACAGTCTGTTAGAGCTGCGACAAGTTATTTTGTAATATACTCTATCCTGTGCTATGATTGCAATGTTATTTCCTTTACTTGATTCCTTCCCTTGTATGTTTTTACCCTACGCTTTTTAGGGAACTTGCCGGCGCAGGCACCTTTGCCGCGAGCGCTGAGTGCGGAACGTCAGCAGCCTGCTGGCGGTGCCGCGGCCGACAAGAAACCTTGTCGCAGAGCTAGTCGCAGCTCACTTAAGTTGTTGAGCGGACTCAAAACAACAGTAAGGGCACAACTAGCTACGAGTTGGTTCCTCCGCGCACAGGTTTTCCATACAAAGGACGGTCGTTCAAGGAAGATAACTCTATAAATTTAAGAATCTGATTGCTCAAACTTTGGCAAACTTATCTTTTCTGTTGTTTGCTTCCCGGCAAGGCAAAATCTTCTTGAACGACGCCTGGTCCATACCGTATCTTCTCCTTCCCCCCGGCAAACTTGTGCGCGAGAGAACCTTCCTTTCCTTGAGAGAAAAAAGAAGAAGGAGAAAAAGATATGGAGCCTTATGGCTCGTTGTTGCTCACCGGGTGTAAGTGCTGCACAAAGTGTCAGATAACACATGCAAATAATAAAAAGCATGAAAATCGACAAGGTGTGCTGAGCACTTGATTTTTATGCACGGGGTCTGCGCCCGGCTTTGTACAAAGGATTACATGCAACAGCGGCAAGACTTGTACAAAAGGTGGTTGTCGGAACGGGTTCCGGCAACCGCGCCCTATGGGTAAAACTTGCGAAGATGCTCAATATTCCAGGAGTTGCTCACCGGAACGCCATCTTCGGTCTCAAGGCGGACATCGCCAGGCCTAGTGACTCGTTTCACCCGGTAAGGGCCTTCCCACTTCGGCGTCAACTTGTTGGAATTCTTGGTGGACTGAACACGCCGAAGAATAAGGTCGCCTTCCTCAAGACTTTTGGCGTTAACTTTGCGTCTATGGTAGCGGCGCAAAGCTTGCTGGTAGCGAGCAGCTCGCACAGCAGCCTGAAGACGGTCTTCCTCAAGGAGCAACGCGTCATCTTGCCGCACCTGCTCTTGCTCAAGCTCATCGTAAGCGAGCACTCGAGGCGACCCGTATACGAGTTCCGTGGGGAGAACTGCCTCTGCTCCATAGACTAGAGCGAAGGGTGTCTGGCCAGTGGCTCGATTTGGCGTCGTCCTGATCGACCAAAGAACCACCGGTAGCTCCTCAATCCAGTTTCTTCCGCACTTGTGCAGCCTGTCGAAAGTTCTGGTCTTGAGTCCACGCAGCACTTCAGCATTTGCCCTCTCCGCTTGACTGTTGCTTCTCGGGTGAGCAACAGAAGCGAAGTAGACCTTGGCGCCAAGATCTTGGACGTACTGCATGAAGGTGCAGCTCGTAAATTGCGTACCGTTGTCGGTGATTATCCTGTTAGGGATCCCGAAATGGCAAACAATCGACCTGAAGAACTTGACTGCTAACTGTGCTGTCACCTTCCTCACTGGTTCCACTTCCGGCCACTTTGTGAACTTGTCGATCGCAACGTACAAGTACTCAAAGCCCCCGACAGCTCGGGGAAAGGGGCCGAGAATGTCGAGCCCCCAGACCGAAAATGGCCAGGATAAAGGGATCGTCTGGAGAGCTTGAGCTGGCTGGTGTATCTGCTTGGAATGGAACTGGCATGCTTCACACTTGGTTACTTGTGCAGTTGCATCCTGGAGGGCTGTCGGCCAGAAGAAACCTTGCCGGAATGCTTTGCCGACAAGTGCTCTCGCGCCAATGTGGTGACCACATATGCCTCCATGTATCTCTGCCAACAGCTTTTGTCCATCTTCCCGGGGAATGCACTTCAATTTCACACCGTTGAGTCTTCTTCTGCACAGTATGCTATCGACAAACTGGTACATACTAGACTGCCGGGCTACTTTTTCCGCTTCTTCTTGCTCTTCGGGAAGTTCTCCTGTCCGAAGGAAATGGACAATCTGCTGCGCCCATGCTGGAGCTTGTGGCTCGACAACGAGGACTAAAGGCATGTCTGCTGCTACGGGAACATCCGCTTCTACGACAATAACCTGCGGCTCTGCCGGAGCTTGACGTTCCCCGGCAAGATTGCCAGAGCAAAACTTGTTGGGAGCGTCTGCTTCAACGGTACAAACCCCAGGGCTTGCCAGAGCAGACTGCTCCTCAGCGTTCTTGGCGTTGATCTTGGGGACCTTCTTGGCGGTGGTTTCGGGAAGCTCTGCCGGAAAATAGTCGCCAGAAATCAACTTTCTCTTCTTGCTCTGTCCAGTTGATGTTGTTACGGACGGCTAAGTCAGTTTGAGCACAAAAATCCCTGGTTCCACAGGTAACTTAAGTGCGACGCACTTTGACAGGCCATCGGCAATGTCATTCTGAGCTCTTGGGACATGCTCCATCAGCAGGCCGTCAAAGTACTCTTCTAGCTTTCTTACTTCGTCAACATAGGCTTCCATCAAAGGACTCTGGTAATTCTTGTTCACTTGGCGGACGACAAGCTGTGAGTCACCCCTGACAATGAGCTTCTTAATCCCAAGTTCTGCCGCGATCCTGAGACCGGCAAGCAAGCCCTCATACTCTGCAGTATTGTTTGTCGCTTGCTCCTTGGGAAAGTGCATCTGGACTACGTACTTGAGGTGCTCTCCGGTGGGTGCGACAAGCAGCACGCCAGCACCGGCGCCTTGCAGCGAGAAGGCATCGTCAAAGTACATGAGCCACTCTTTGTTTGTTTCCTTGGCGGGGATGCTCGTCTCCGGAATTTCTTCGTCTGGTGTTGGCGTCCATTCTGCTATGAATTCTGCTAATGCTCTTCTTTGGATAGTTGAAGTACTCTCAAACTTGAGGCCAAAGCTTGACAGTTCCAATGCCCACTCGACAATCCTGCCTGTCGCTTCTGGATTCTGCAGTATCCTCTTCAGTGGAAAGCGAGTGACAACTGTGATCTCATGTGCCTGGAAGTAATGGCGCAGCTTTCTCGAGGCCATAAGAAGGCCGAAAAGCAACTCCTGCACACCAGAGTACCTTGACCTAGCCCCCTGCAGAAGGGAACTGACAAAGTAGACTGGGCACTGCACCATTCTCTTTTGCACCTCTTTGCATGCCTGTGCAGATCCATCCTCGTCGGGACCAGAGCTTGTCGGGGAAGCCCCCTGCTTGTCGCTGGATGCGCTTGCCGCGGTTGCTGGCTCGTCATCTGCCTCCCTCTCTGCCACTAATGCAGCACTAACCACTTGATTGGTTGCCGCTATATACAGCAGCAACTTCTCTTGCGGTTTAGGTGCGACAAGTGTTGGAGTGGAGGACAGGTATCTCTTCAAGTCCTGCAGCGCAGCCTCCGCTTCCAGAGTCCATTTCATTGGACCTGCCTTTTTCAAAATTTTGAAAAATGGCAGGGCGCGCTCAGCAGACCGAGAGATAAACCTGCTGAGAGCAGCCATGCAGCCGGCAAGTCTTCGTACATCCTTGACGCGCTTTGGTGCTTCGATCTGCTCGATGGCCTTGATCTTGTCGGGATTGGCTTCAATTCCCCGCTGAGACACAAAGAACCCGAGAAGCTTGCCGGAAGGGACTCCAAACACACACTTCTCGGGGTTGAGCTTGAGGTTGATCTTGCGCAGATTTGCAAAGGTCTCGTCTAAATCTTGAATTAGAGTTGCCCTGTCCTTGCTCTTGACCACTATGTCATCCATGTAGGCTTCTACATTTCTGTGTATCTGTGGCTTCAAAGCGACATGGACTACTCTGGAAAATGTTGAACCAGCATTCTTTAAACCGAAAGGCATCCGTATGAAACAGTACGTGCCACATGGAGTAATGAATGCTGTTTTCTCCTCATCCTCTTCCGCCATGAAGATCTGATGGTATCCTGAATATGCGTCAAGAAATGAAAGCAAATCACATCCGGCTGTGGAGTCAACAATCTGGTCAATGCGTGGCAAGAGAAATGGGTCTTTGGGACAAGCTTTATTAACATCAGTAAAGTCAATACAAAGCCTCCATTTTCCATTCGCCTTGCGCACGACTACAGGATTGGCCAACCATGTGGGATGGAGCACTCCTCTGACAAGGCCTGCTGCTTCCAATTTCTTGATTTCTTCTGCTATGAATTCTTGGCGCTCCACTGCTTGCTTCCTGACCTTCTGCTTGACGGGCCGCGCATGAGGACAAATGGCAAGATGGTGCTCAATTACTTTCCTGGGAACACCGGGGATGTCAGACGGTTGCCACGCAAACACGTCGACGTTCGCCCGCAGGAAAGCAATGAGCGCGCTTTCCTATTTAGGGTCAAGCGTGGCACTGATGGTGAAGGTACCACCAGTGCCGTCCTCCTTGGCGGACACCTTCTTGGTATGCGATGGAGCTGCCATTGCCTTCTTACACTTGCCGGTGGAGCTCGATGGTGCTTCCTCGATGGCAGCGCAGCACTCCGAGGAGGTGCGCTTGCCGGAGTGGGCATCAGAGCTCTTGCCGGACTTGGTTTTCTTCTTCCCCCCGGGAGCTTCAGCGGCAAGTGTCTTGCGATCTGCTGCGGCAGCTGCTTCCCGGTAGATCTTGTCGGCGCAGATAAGAGCGTCTTTCTTGTCGCCAGGGACAGAGATGACGCTTATCGGGCCTGGCATCTTGAGGATGTTATATGCATAGTGAGAGGCTGCCATGAACTTGGCGAGCGCTGGACGGCCAAGTATCCCATTGTAAGGCAATGGAAAATCGGCAACGTCAAAAGTGACCCTCTCAGTCCTGAAATTCAGCTTGCTGCCAAATGTTACTGGCAACGTGACCTTCCCTTTCGGCTTGCTCCTTCTCGGGTTAATTCCTTGGAATGTGCCGGTCTCTTCGAGCTCGCTGTCAGGGATCTGGAGTTTCTGGAGTACAGCGGAGGAGATCAGATTCAAGCCGGCCCCGCCGTCAACTAGCATCTTAGTGACTTTGAGGTTGCGGATTGTTGGTGAAACCAACAACGGCAAGCACCCGACCGCAGTCGTGCGATCAGGGTGGTCCTCAATGTCAAAGATGATAGGCGTGCTGGACCATTTCAGAAGTTTGCGTGATTCGACAGGTGGTTCTGCCGCATTGAATTCCCGCGCCCATTGCTTGAGTTGGCGGTGGGAAGTATGCAGAGAAGCACTGCCGTCAACACACAAGACTTCTGTAGCTTTCTGAAACTCCTGCTCACTGTTCTCGACATCATCCATGTCTTCGTCGTCTTCGTCTTCATCCTTGTCGCGGCCACGGGGAGGTCTGTCCCCTTGCCGCTGCTTGGCCTTGCCGCGGCGTCCTCCCCGGCCAGCGTGCTTCTTGCCAGCTTCTCCATCGCCTCCTTGGGCCCTCTCCTTGTCGCGCCGCTCGTACTCAGCTTTTTGCTGCTGGACAAGCTGCTCGACTTTCTTGCAGCTCTGGAGGTCATGGCCCTTGGTGCGGTGGATCTTGCAATACTGCTTGTCGGTGCCGTCCTTCTTGTCGGCAGCTGCCACAGCCTGGCAGTTGGTGCACGCGGCAACCTCCTTGCCGGAGCTACCAACTTTGGCTTGCTTGGCGCCACCGTCGTTGCCGGATTGCTCAACGACTAGCACCTCTTTGCCCTTCTTCTTCCTGTTGTTGCACCGCCGGTTTTTCTTTGCCGGGGCGACATCCTCACTGTCAGATCCTCCTGCTCCTGTAGTCTCTCCGGGGAGTTTCCTCCCTTCCTCAGCGCATGCGCACTTGTCGGCCAGGGCATAGAGCTCACTGACGTCTCTGATCCTGCTCATCGCCATCTCCTCCCGCATCCTGCGATTACGCACGTTCTGATGGAACACGCTAATAACCGCGGCAGGGTGGATATCTGGGATGTTGCGCTGTACACGGCTGAATCTCTGGATATACTTGCGCAGGGGCTCTCCTTCCTTCTGGGCGAGCAGGTGAAGGTCACTCTCTTGGCCATGAGGTTTGTGGCCGCCTGTAAAGGCACCGACAAACTGATGGCAAAGGTTCGCCCAAGAGGATATGGAGTTGTCCGGCAAGTGCATGAGCCAGGACCTGACTTCGGCCTTGAGCACCAGCGGGAAGTAGTTGGCAAGGACCTTGTCGTCTCGCCCCCCGGCAGCTTGCACCGCAATGGTGTAGATGCTGAGGAACTCCGACGGGTGCGACTTGCCGTCGTACTTCTCCGGTACGTCTGGCTTGAAATGCTTCTGGCTGGGCCACTGGACTTGCCGCAGCTCGCGGGTAAACGCAGGGCAACCTACCGCGTATGGCAAGTCGCCTGGTTCCCCTGGCGCATGCATATCGACAGAGGGCCCAGCGCGCAGGTCTGATTGACGGCGCGCTTCTCTTCGGCGCTCGATGCGTGTTCGAGCGTCTTCTTGCTGTCGTTCATGAAGAACTTGGTGCTGATCGCGACGAGCTCGCGGATCTGATGACGCGGTGGAGTCGCTGTCGAGGTGGATCCGGCGAGTCGGCGATCTTGGCCTTCGGGGCGGGGAGTGCACAATGGTTGCACCCTCCTCGGTCTTGTCGACACCGGCTCGCGCCTGACTGACTTGCCGCGGCTGCGATGTGCTCGGCTGCCGTGGGTTGTCGCCATTGGCGAAGCCGATGAGGCTCTGGATAGTGGCCCTCCAGTCATCGATCTTCTCTGGCGCTGGAGGGTAATCTAGGAGCAGTTGAGCTCGTGCCAAAGCTTCTGCCGGAGTGGCGGGCGGCAGCGGCGAACGGCGTGATGAACGGGATATGCTCGGACTTCTAACTACGTTAGAAGGAGCAGTATCTCGTCCAGGCGACCGTGCCCCACTCGCGCCAGCACGTTGGCGTGCATGCTGGTCTTGAGCACTCCGGGATCCGCCAGCTTGGTCTTGGCCCAGCAAATGTATGGTACCGTGGGTACCATGACGCTGCTGGTCCCACGCCTCCTAAGATGGGCGCGGTGCGTGTACGGACGCCGAGGTCTTGGAGTGTGCTCGGTCATCGTGGGAGCCGACTGCGCCGCCGATATGCAGCGCAGTCTTGTCCTTGGACCTGGCAGCACCATGAGCCTCCTCGTCGGTGCCCGTTCTCCCACCGACGTCTACTCCACCAGCCGTTCGCTCTTGTGGTGGTGGGCTCGGCGCGGACGGAGCAGCTGCCTCCGAAGCCTTCTTCTTCGGCGGCATGTTGATGAAGATGATGAAGATTCGGCTTGTGCGAACGTCGGATCAGATTCACACAGCCTCGACGCCCCCTACCTGGCGCGCCAAAGATGTCGGGGGTGCTGATCCCACGGACACCTATGGGACCACGGCGGACCGAGGCCCCTTTCGGTTCGGCAGGGGGGCGGAGAGTGCACGAAGAGCAGATCGAGGCGAAGCGCACGAGCAGCGCCATCGGTTTACCCAGGTTCGGGCCGCACGGATGCGTAAAACCCTACTCCTGCTTGTGATTGTATTGGATTCTTGCTCGAGAGCGCTGATTGCTACAGTACACACCAGCAGCTAGCCAGACCGAGCGTGAGAATGATTGTCCGACCCCCCCTACGTTGCATATGGGCCTCCTTTTATACGCTAAAGGGGTCACCGAGAGGTGGCAACGTAGAGAAGGGCAAAAATGGAAAAGGCACTGCGGTTGGCACTGCTGCCTACAACAGTGTTATCATACCTAACCCTGACGGCAGGGGACAAAGGCATTAAATGCTTGTCTGTGTCACCTAGACGGTGCAGAAAGGGACCGCTAGGGGCGCCATCGCTTGCCACGACGTCAACCTTGTCAGTGCCGCTTGCCACCGTGTACCTCTGGCTGCACAGCTTTCCGCCACGTACACCCGGAAGAGTTCCCAGGGCGACACGTTGGTGGATGCGCTGGAGCGCAGGTACAGAGTGAAAGCTTGCCGCGGCAAGAGCCTTGCCGCGTTCGTTGTTTTGTCGCTTCTGGGAGCTTGTCGCTCACCGAGCCTTGGTTGGCCTTCCCGGCAAGCTCGTCTTGCCGGGGTCTTGTCTCCTTCCCGGCAAGCTCCTCTTTCCGGGGCCTTGTCTCCTTGGTTCGGATACTTTGTTCTTGAATGGCTCCAAAGGAACCACGGAGAATCTTGGCGGTCGCCCGGCAAGCCTTGCCGCGGGATGCTGCGACTGCCCGTGCACAAGTTCGGGATACTAAGGTACCCCTACTTTAGTACACCGACACAAGTCGAGGGTCCACTTGCAAGTGGCAACTAAAAAAGGCTGAGTTGCAAGTCGATGGTCGACTTGCAAGTGGCATCAAACAAAAAAGAACCCAGTTGCAAGTCGAGGATCCACTTGCAAGTGGCATGAAAAAAAGACCCAGTTGCAAGTCGAGGGTCCACTTGCAAGTGGCATCAAAAGAAGAAGACATGGTTGCAAGCCGAGTGTCCACTTGCAAGTGGCATGAAAAACAAAGGAACCCGGTTGCAAGTCGAGGGACCACTTGCAAGTGGCATAAAAAAAAGAAGACTTGGTTGCAAGTTGAAGGTTCACTTGCAACTAGGGGCCTTCGAGTTGTGAGTCAGGGGCTAGCTTGCAAGTCACGGCTTGATTTGCAACTCGGCTAAAAAAACAACCATGAAAAAACAAAGCCCCACCCGAGTTGCAACTCAGGGTCTGACTTGCAATTGTGCCCTTGAGTTGCGAGTTATGGTCCGACTTGCAAATGGGTCGATTACAACTACGACAAAACAAAAGCCCCGCCAATTGCGAAGCAATCGTTGAATTTCATCTGGGGACCCTCGAGTTGCAAGTCCGGGGTGAGGTTGTAACTAGGGGGCAATGAACAACTAAAAAATTGGGGACTTGTAACTATGTTCGACTAACAAAAAAGCGCCCCTAGTTGCAAGACCTCGAGTTGCGAGCTAGGGTCCGACTTGCAACTCGGTCAAATAAAACAAAACAAAAACAAAGCCCCCCTATTTTCGTGTCATTTGCTCATTTTAAACTCGGGGCCCTCGAGTTGCAAGTCAGGGGCCGGCTTGCAACTGGGGCAACCTAAAAGCTAAAAAAATGTTGAGGCCAGTTGCAAGTGGAGGCTTGACTTGCAACTAGGTCCGTCCAAACAGAAGAAAAGCACCACCAATTACAAGTCAACCATTTACTACAAAAAATATGGCAGAAACTTTACTATGAAGGTTTCATCAACATCACGAAGATACTTGTCGAAGCTCTGACCATTGTCACTCTGATAATGCGAAAAGCAAACCGGGCGAAGCATCCTAGTCAAGCAAAAAAGAAAAAGAAAAAAGTGGTGTCATAATATATATAATTGTCCCAATTAAACATAAAAAATAAAATTATACTCTTCGGGGGATGCTAACATCCCTTACCATCAAAACACTAAAACTAAAAAGTGAATTCGACCAACAACTATAAAAGAACTACAACATGCGTGTGTACAGCACTGAATTTTTTTAATAAAAAACTATAGTATCAGCAAAAAATCTGCTAGAACTATATAAACAACACCACTGATCCTATTTCAAAACAGTCATAAAAAATGACAAAAAATGAAAAAAATATAACCATTTATAAATGAAGCATGGGTGGCAGAAAAATCAAGAGCATACATCAAAACAACATGTAAATCTGCTGGTTGAACACTAAAGAAAGACTATAGCAAAACTGTCGGCAAAACGAATTGCTTAATTTCAAAACTGAAGTTGATCCTCTCAGATAATCAAAATTGTAGACCCCTAGTATGGAAGAAAATTACAGCAAGCAAGCAGCTCACACACAAAAGACAGATGCAAAAATACTGGCTAATCTCATGGCATGAACTACAAGCATGTTTTTGTACAAAAAAATCATGACACTGAAAAGCCTTCTAGAACTACATCAAACAACAACACTGAAAAGTTCATGAACTAACAACACAACACACCACACTCAACCTACATCAACGCATACATATTCTCGCCTACTTCAACACTACACTGAACCTAAGTGACCTCCCTTGCCTCTGCTATGACTTCCTGTACTTTGCTTATCCTGCTTCCTCCTGGCTGACTCTGACTACCACCAGGACTACTAACCCCTCTACTGTACTTGAGGCCATTAGTAGATACAACTAGTAACTATAAAAAATAGCGCAAACACGTTTATATTCTAGGCACAGAAAGTTCAGCACTTGCTTGTTATTTTCAGGACAACACTTGCTTGTTTTGGCTGTACCAGATCTAGAGACACTTGAATATCAGGCAGTTTTGTATGTAGGCACGCAAAGTTGCACAAGACACATCACTCTAGTACATCAGAAAAATGCACCATTAAAAAATAGTTAAGATTCGAATCTAATAAACTGATACTTTTTGTGGATTATAAGAGAAATCACCAACATGTGCCTACTATCGCTGTTAGCCTACCTAGGCTTGCATCCACACAAAAAAACATTCAAAAACAACTTACCACTATCTTGACAACGATTTAGACTCGTATTACTACAAACACATCTAGTAAATATCTGAGAATTTCTCCTCCTATTACAACTCACATGAATATACATAGAGTGAGATGCTCTGGAATTTGTACACAACAAACAAACATCACGCAGGATGGATCGAACACAACTTAGTTTCAGAGATACAAACTGAATCACACATAATGGATCTCCCCTGTATGTTAAAAACTCTCACACAATCACAAAAACACACAAAAAAGAGTCATCACTAGTCGCATAGCACACAAGAAAAACCCTATACTAATCCCCCATCCATCCCCCATCCCCACTACTAAGAAAAAAACCATTAATCCCCACTGTCTAAATACGCCAACTGAACTAAAAACGCTCACCCCCACTGAATCTCTCTGTTTGACTTGGGGCAAACACTAGAACATGTATCAACTCCCGGACCTACCACCCACTGAATCTCGTAGACACAAAAATCTACTGGCCCACTGAATCCCTACACAAGATTTGTTGATTGGAGCAAACCCTAGATCGATTGATACACAAAAGAAGAACAAAAAATAGGAACACAAAAAGGGAGGGGAAATTACTCACTTCAGTGCGGGCGTCTCTCCTCCCTTCTCACTTCGCTGCGGGGGTCTCTCCTTCCTTCTCACTCCTGACAACGCCGTCGCCTGGAACCCCTTCAGTGCGGACTGACCAAAGGAATGGGCGCAGCCCCCTGCCCTCACGATAGAACAAACAAAACGGGTACTGAGAGAAAATGCGAGGCAACAGCCCACAACCGAGACAAAGTTAAATGGCCCACCAGCCGAAAAATCGTGAAAAGAAAAAACAAACAACAGCCCGCCTCCCACTCGCATGGCCGCGGATGCGGGCCGTCGCGCCCAATAACTCCACGTGAGCTAGCGCGCGAGCGAGACAATCAAGTTGCACGAATATTAAAGACAAACAAGATCCAACGGTTTTAGAGTTAGATGTGAGATAACTATTTCACATCTAGATGTGAAATAGCAAATCTGATTTTTAATGGTGCATTTTTCTAATGTACTAGAGTGATGTGTCTTGTGCAACTTTGCGTGCCTACATACAAAACTGCCTGATATTCAAGTGTCTCTAGATCTGGTACAACCAAAACAAGCAAGTGTTGTCGTGAAAATAACAAGCAAGTGCCGAACTTTCTATGCCTAGAATATAAACGTGTCTGCGCTATTTTTTATAGTTACTAGTTGTATCTACTAATGGCCTCAAGTACAGTAGAGGGGTTAGTAGTCCTGGTGGTAGTCAGAGTCAGCCAGGAGGAAGCAGGATAAGCAAAGTATAGGAAGTCATAGCAGAGGCAAGGGAGGTCACTTAGGTTCAGTGTAGTGTTGAAGTAGGCGAGAATTTGTATGCGTTGATGTAGGTTGAGTGTGGTGTGTTGTTAGTTCATGAACTTTTCAGTGTTGTTGTTTGATGTAGTTCTAGAAGGCTTTTCAGTGTCGTGATTTTTTTGTACAAAAACATGCTTGTAGTTCATGCCATGAGATTAGCCAGTATTTTTGCATCTGTCTTTTGTGTGTGAGCTGCTTGCTTGCTGTAATATTTCTTCCATACTAGGGGTCTACAATTTTGATTATCTGAGAGGATCAACTTCAGTTTTGAAATTAAGCAATTCGTTTTGCCGACAGTTTTGCCATAGTCCTTTTTTTAGTGTTCAACCAGCAGATTTACGTGTTGTTTTGATGTATGCTCTTGATTTTTCTGCCACCCATGCTTCATTTATAAATGGTTATATATTTTTTCATTTTTTGTCATTTTTATGACTGTTTTGAAATAGGATCAGTGGTGTTGTTTATATAGTTCTAGCAGATTTTTTGCTGATACTATAGTTTTTTATTAAAAAAATTCAGTGTAGTAATCTGTACACACGCATGTTGTAGTTCTTTTATAGTTGTTGGTCGAATTCACTTTTTAATTTTAGTGTTTTGATGGTAAGGGATGTTAGCATCCCCTGAAGAGTATAATTTTATTTTTTTATGTTTAATTGGGACAATTATATATATTATGACACCACTTGTTTTCTTCTTTTTTTGCTTGACCAGGATGCTTCGCCCGGTTTGCTTTTCGCATTGTCAGAGTGACAATGGTCAGAGCTTCGACAAGTATCTTCGTGATGCCGACGAAACCTTCATAGTAAAGTTTCTGCCATATTTTTTGTAGTAAACGGTTGACTTGTAATTGGTGGTGCTTTTCTTCTGTTTGGACGGACCTAGTTGCAAGTCAAGCCTCGACTTGCAACTGGCCTCGACATTTTTTTAGCTTTTAGGTTTCCCCAGTTGCAAGCCAGCCCCTGACTTGCAACTCGAGGGCCCCGAGTTTAAAATGAGCAAATGACACGAAAATAGGGGGGGGGGGCTTTGTTTTTGTTTTGTTTTATTTGACCGAGTTGCAAGTCGGACCCTAGCTCGCAACTCGAGGTCTTGCAACTAGGGGCGCTTTTTTGTTAGTCGAACATAATTACAAGTCCCCAATGTTTTTAGTTGTTCATTGCCCCTAGTTACAACCTCACCCCGGACTTGCAACTCGAGGGTCCCCAGATGAAATTCAACGATTGCTTCGCAATTGGCGGGGCTTTTGTTTTTTCATAGTTGTAATCGACCCATTTGCAAGTCGGACCGTAACTCGCAACTCAAGGGCACAATTGCAAGTCAGACCCTGACTTGCAACTCGGGTGGGGCTTTGTTTTTTCATGGTTGTTTTTTTAACCGAGTTGCAAATCAAGCCGTGACTTGCAAGCTAGCCCCTGACTCGCAACTCGAAGGCCCCTAGTTGCAAGTGAACCTTCAACTTGCAACGAGGTCTTCTTTTTTTTATGCCACTTGCAAGTGGTCCCTCGACTTGCAACCGGGTTCCTTTGTTTTTCATGCCACTTGCAAGTGGACACTCGGCTTGCAACCATGTCTTCTTCTTTTGATGCCACTTGCAAGTGGACCCTCGACTTGCAACTAGGTCTGTTTTTCATGCCACTTGCAAGTGGACCCTCGACTTGCAACTGGGTTCTTTTTTGTTTGATGCCACTTGCAAGTCGACCATCGACTTGCAACTCAGCCTTTTTTAGTTGCCACTTGCAAGTGGACCCTCGACTTGCAACCAGGTCTTTCTTTTTTGCCACTTGCAAGTGGACCCTCGACGTGCAATCGGGTACCTTTGTTTTTCATGCCACTTGCAAGTGGACCCTCGACTTGCAACTACATCCTCTATTTTTTTGATGCCACTTGCAAGTGGACCCTTGACTTGCAACCGGGTTCCTTTGTTTTTCATGCCACTTGCAAGTGGCCCCTCGACTTGCAACCGAGTTCCTTTGTTTTTCATGTCACTTGCAAGTGGACCCTCGACTTGCAATTGTGTCTTCTATTTTTTTATGCCACTTGCAAGTGGATCCTCGACTTGCAACCGGGTTCCTTTGTTTTTCATGCCACTTGCAAGTGGACCCTCGACTTGCAACCCATGTCTTCTTTTTTTGATGCCACTTGCAAGTGGCCCCTCAAATTGCAACCGGGTTCCTTTGTTTTTCATGCCACTTGCAAGTGGACCCTCGACTTGCAACCAGGTCTTGTTTTTTTATGCCACATGCAAGCGGACCCTCGATTTGCAATCAGGTCTTCTGTTTTCATGCCACTTGCAAGTGGACCCTCGACTTGCAACTGGGTTTTCTGTTTTGATGCCACTTGCAAGTGGAGCCTCAAGGTGCAACCGGAATTGAATTGTTACTCACAACAGCCAGATGATTTGATGATGTTCCAAACTGATGGACCGGATAGGCGAATGAGTAAGGTGGAATCATCTACAGAAAATTAGCTCCATTGCCTTGCATTTGAGAAAGCCTCGGGTCAAACACCATTCCCAGGGTACTAGGAGCGCACATGCTACGATAAAAACATAGAAGTAAGTTTATTTTTGTTTCTGTCCTCAATCAGATTTTTCTAAGCTGGATCGTACCTGAGCACCAATGTAGTCACCTGCATAGATACCTTCATTTGCTGCAAATGCAATGCTACAATGAATCAAAACTTTTGTTGGAATAGATATTCAAAATGTTTATGCTTGTGTTTTGTATGTGAAGACTGAAAGTTGTAGTTGCTTTCTCTTTTTCAACTTAAGATTTTGATCAGATGTAGGCTCCTATTTTTACATCAGTTGTAGTTGTCATCACTTTTATGGTGAAGACTAAAAGTTGAACCACAACGTGATACACACCATCTTTTTTACCTTAAAACAGGCAAACCGCTTTTATATGATCCTATTTTTTGCTTATCAGATATATGATTTTTTTATTTTTCTATCAACGTGATACAATACACTGTGATTTAGTTATCTAAGGAATTCTAACACAGTTGATTGTAGTTAGTTTCAAAGTTTTTTCTCTCTTTTTTAGAATTCTAACACAGAATAAGCAATTTTTCCTAACAAGTTAAGTATGCTTTGTCATTTACTCCGGTCTGCATATTTGTATGGATGAAACTATGAATGTGATTGCTTATGGCCATTTTGTCATCATGCATTTCCCCGATTCTGAATATAAAGTCCCTTCTCAACAATGCAAAAGATAGTCATTTTTTAGACTTTATTGCCTGATCAGTTTATGAAACCACTTCAAATTTTCCTACACTATAATACACTGACTTGTACTTATTAATTGGCACAACACCAAAATTTTGTTTGTCTTCTCTTACACATATACTCTGTTTTTAGGCCTGTTTTTTGATTGAGAGAACAAGACAACAAATCTTGAACTGATGCCAGCCAACTGATGTGCGTTTTGCCTCCACACCAGCCTCTGTTTGTTTCTCCCATCAACAGATGGAAAAAGAGAGAGGTCAAAAGTATCTACAAGGTTGTACAAGACCAGCCTCTGTTTGTTTCTCGTTTGGAGCAGAATTTAAGATTGTACACTATAATACACTATGACTCTTTGTCAATACACTGTGATTCCCTCTGTTTGTAAAGTACGCACAAAAGCTGAATAAACCCTGTCTAGGTTTTATTTTCCCAGCCACCAAAACTCATTCTACAAGCAAGCACGTGTTTTCTGCGGACATACAAAGCCCAATCCTTTTTCTTCCGTCAAATAAACAAACAGGCAAAAAAGTCCAACAAACAAGGCCCAGGAGGTGGGGTAGTTGGGCTGGGTGGGTTGGGTGGGAGAGACAAAACAATACTGTACAAGCCAAAACATACAAACAAGTCCACCTGGAGGGGGGGGGTCGGGAGCAAACAGTCTGTTTTATTTGTCAACAAGGGCAATTTCTAGAGGTGATGTCACATTTAGATGTGAGATATTATCTCACATCTAGATGTGACATAGACAGACCCTTTCTGTACGAGCAGTGTGTGGCCAATATCCGAGCATTATACATGGAATATTCGGGCCTTGTACGAGGCTTGTACAAGGCATATATGGCCATTATTCGGGCGTATCTGGCTAGTGTATATGTGGTGTATGACAGAGGAGCTCACACCGGTGAATCTGAGAGTGTGAGGACGAGCACCCCGTGAGCCTGATGGCGAGGTCGAGCGGCGCTGCAGCCGCTTGGACGACAGGGCGTGAGGCCGTGGAAGCTTGCGGGGAGTTGGCGAAGCGCGTGATGCGGAGCGTCCACGAAGAAGAGAGCGAGGCAGATGGTGTAGAGGCCGACGATGAGGATGCGCCGTCCTGCGCGGTCGCCTCGGGGGCGTGTCAATGCCGAGCTCCCGAGCATGACCGGAGAGATGGCTCGCCGCCGTGGTGATGTTGATGAAAAGAGTCCCGAACGGACCGCGGTTCCGTGGTAGCTTGCCACGGTGGGCGCCAACTGTCGTGCTTATCTCGTGGGCGGGTTCGTGAGACGACATATGCCACGGGGTGTCTTGAGGTGAGGGCAAGACTGCTCTGGAGATCAAGGGACGGGATTGGGAAAACAGCACGCGGTGATTTACCCAGGTCCGGGGCTCTCCGGAGAGATAATACCCCTACTCTTGCATGTCTGATGATATATGCAGTATATACGTAGCAATACAGAGTTGCTCCTAGAGCTCTATCTGAGAAGAGAGCCATGGGTTACTAGCTTCATGTATGTGTGTGTGTGAGCACAAGTGTGTGTGCATGGATGTGTGAGCATGGTGAAATGAGGCTGGGTGTGTGAGGCCTCCTCTGGGTCACTTTATATACCAGTGCCCAGGGACAAGGGATGGCCCGCACACCCACTACACTATTGAGATGTCATATGATGATGTGGGCTACAGTGCACCATTATTGGAGCGTAGTGAAGTGTCACATGATGCAGGAACAATGCTCCATTGTAGAGTATGGCCGTCATGTTTGCGCAAGTCTGACGGGACGTCTTAGTTGACTTGGCTAGATTCCAGCCGGATGGGCTCAACCCGGATGGGGCTTGATACGTCTCCAACGTATCTATAATTTTTGATTGTTCCATGCTATTATATTATCTGTTTTGGATGTTAATGGGCTTTATTTTACATTTTTAAATTAGTTTTTAGACTAACCTATTAACCCTAGGCCCAGTGCAAATTGATGTTTTTTTGCCTATTTCAAAGTTTCACAGAAAAGGAATATCAAACGGAGTCCAAACGGAATGAAACCTTCGGGAACGTGACTTTTGGAATAAACGTGATCCAGAGGACTTGGAGTGGACATCAAGAAACAACCAAGGAGGCCACGAGGCAGGGGGCGCGCCCTCCCCAATCGTGGTCCCCTCGTTGCTCCACCGACCAACTTCTTCCTCTTATATATACCTACGTACCCCGAAAACATCCGGGAGCACCACAAAACCCTATTTCCACCGCCGCAACCTTTTGTACCCAAGAGATCCCATCTTGGGGTCTTTTCCGGAGCTCCGCTGGAGGGGGCATTGATCACGGAGGGCCTCTACATCAACTCCATGGCCTCTCTGGTGATGTGCGAGTAGTTTACCTCAAACCTTCGGGTCCATAGTTATTAGCTAGATGGCTTCTTCTCTCTCTTTGGATCTCAATACAAAGTTCTCCTCGATTCTCTTGAAAATCTATTCGATGTAACTCGTTTAGCGGTGTGTTTGTCGAGATCCGATGAATTGTGGGTTTATGATCAAGATTACCTATGAACAATATTTGAATCTTCTTTGAGTTCTTTTATGTATGATTGGTTATCTTTGCAAGTCTCTTCGAATTATCAGTTTGGTTTGGCCTACTAGATTGATCTTTCTTGCAATAGGAGAATTGCTTAGCTTTGGGTTCAATCTTGCGGTGCTTGATCCCGGTGACAGAAAGGGAAACGACACGTATTGTATTGTTGCCATCGAGGATAAAAAGATGGGGTTTATATCATATTGCACGAGTTTATCCCTCTACATCATGTCATCTTGCTTAAAGGTTACTCTGTTCTTATGAACTTAATACTCTAGATGCATGCTGGATAGCGGTCGATGTGTGGAGTAATAGTAGTAGATGCAGGCAGGAGTCGGTCTACTTTTCACGGACGTGATGCCTATATACATGATCATACCTAGATATTCTCATAATTATTCGCTTTTCAATCAATTGCTCGACAGTAATTTGTTCACCCACCGTAATACTTATGCTATCTTGAGAGAAGCCACTAGTGAAACCTATGGCCCCCGGGGTCTATTCTCCATCATACAAGTTTCCAATCTATTTTCTTTTGCAATCTTTACTGTCAATCTATATCATAAAAATACCAAAAATATTTATCTTATTATTATTATTATTATTATTATTATTATTATTATTATCTCTATCAGATCTCACTCTTGCAGTGCCCATGAAGGGATTGACAACCCCTTTATCGTGTTGGTTGCAAGGTTCTTATTTGTTTGTGTAGGTACGAGGTGACTCGCGCGTGGTCTCCTACTGGATTGATACCTTGGCTCTCAAAAACGGAGGGAAATACTTACGCTACTTTGCTGCATCACCCTTTCCTCTTCAAGGGAAAACCAACGCAGTGCTCAAGAGGTAGCAAGAAGGATTTCTGGCGCCGTTGTCAGGGAGGCTCACACCAAGTCAAGTCAAAAATTTATCTCCCGTCAACGAGCCATTTCTGGCGCCATTGACGGGGAGATCTACGCCAAGTCAAGACATGCCAAGTACCCATCACAACTCTTACCCTTCGCATTACATTATTTGCCATTTGCCTCTCGTTTTCCTCTCCCCCAATTCAGCCTTACCGTTTTATTCGCCCTCTTTTCCATTCGCCTCTTTTTCCTTCCTGCCTTCTGTGTGCTCATTCTTTTTGCAATTTGTTGCCATCATGTCTGAAATTGGGGAGGTTATCATTGATAAGGATAATAATATGGAAAACTTTGATGCTATTGATGATCCTCTTGAAAATCCTATTATTTTGCACACTAAAAAGTTTCGTATTGGTAGCGGTAATATTATTGGGAAGGGATTTATTCAAGATTTCTTTACTTGTGTCGGTGCTTTGCCCACCATGAGTGGATCTATCCTTCATAAAACTAGTAGTCTCGCAGATGCTATATCTTTGCTCATATGTGAACTTGAAAGACAATTTTTACATATGCATCCTTCCATACAAAGGATTTTCCTAGAATTTTTCAATATTGGGCATTCTTCTGTTAAGAGAGCAGCAACCATATTTTTAGCTCATGAGTTCAGATTTATAATAAAAGAAGCCAATGAAATTTTTGCACATTATAGGGTGGATGCTGGCCATCCTCCCATGGAAACAATCCTTTTCTATCAAGAAGACATTATGCATTTACTATCTTTAGATCATGTTGCTTTTAATGAAAACCATAGAAAAAAGGTTTCTTCTGATGCTCTTGTTGATAGGATCTATGAATTTAATGATAATTTTGCTATCCAGAATAATGGGTTGGGTTTTTCCCTTGAGCAAAGACTCGTGACTTTTTGCCAAAAGAATGCTTATAATGATGAATTGGTTGTGCAATATGAGGGGCCATAGGAGGAACCAATACCTCCCGAGCTTGATCTTGGGGACTTTTGTCCCATTTAATTTAGCCCTTTTGATTACTTTTGCTTGCCACAAAGAAAACTTGCTGCTGAACGTAGGGAGTATGAGATGAGTTTTTGCGATTTACCTTATCATTACCATGGCAATACTAGATCTTCCTTGCTTTTATGCCTAGCTAGGGGCGTTAAACAGTACAAAAAAAATACACTTCCGTGATGATATGTGTTTGTCACATTAGGTCGCGTTTTCTTTCATGCATGTACATCCATGACAAATTTATGACAGAATCAAGATAGTCATACCTGTGCTGTCGTAGAAGTGTTCCATGACATTGCCAAAATTATCATCACGGAAGTGGCCACTTCCATGACGATAAATCGCGTGTCACAGAAGTGCTTTCATCAAGGGTGACCGACACGTGGCATCCATCATAACGGAACACCGCTAAGCTATTGGGTCGGATTTTGGATCCGATAACCCGTTAACAGCCACGACCAATGCCGATTTTCCACGTGTAAAATTCTCATTGGCTGACGGATCCACGCGTCACCTCCGCGTTGGCACAGGTGTCACTCATCCAACGGTCGAGATGGGCCTATGATATGTTGACACGTGGACTGGCCCAAAAGTGCCCCACAAAGTTTAAATGGGCTAGCCCAACCGAAGGCCCATAAGATTTAGCGGACCATAATGGGTCGGCCCAGCTAAAGGCCCACAAAATTTGGCGGACCATAATGGGTCAGCCAGCTAAAGGCCCACACGATTTTGTAGACCATAATGGGCCAGCCCAGCTAAAGGCCCAAAAGATTTTGCGGACCACAATGGGCCGGCCCAGCTAAAGACCCATAAGATTCTGCAGACCATAATGGTCCGGCCCAGCTAAAGGCCCAACATTCTCTGTCAAATCGGCCCATCAACGGCCTATCCTAAACTTGTCATCAACGCGGCCCATGGTCACTTCTGGCCCGTTAACAATCTGCTAAGTAATTGGGCCGAATTACGATCCGGTGTATTTCCGGTCTTTTAAAGGTCTGGCTTCATTTGGGCCCATTTACAGGCCATCAAAACTTTTGGCCCATAAACGACCATGAAGGATTTGGGTCATATTCGGCCATATCTGACATTCGACCTGTTAGAGGCCCACTATAGCTTTGGGCCACTTTCGGCCTGTTGTCATTTTCGGCCTGTTAATGCCGGACGTAAACCATGGGCCATATGTGGCCCAACGTCATATCGGGCCCATTAACGGCCCATATAAAAATGACGATAATCTAGCCCGACCGAAGTGCCAGCCTGTTAAAGGCCCGTGTATTAGGTCGGCGCATTTACAGCCCATCCGAATTTCGGCATGTCAAAGATCCGCATCGTAAATGGGCCACCATTTCGGCCTGCTAAGTCCAGTGGGTTATTTGGCACAATCAGGGACCAATCTCACTTTTGGTCTATTAAAGGCCCATGTTTTTATGGGCTCGAGATATTTACACCTGTAAACGGCCTATTTTTACTGAGGGCCCAAATTATGTTTAGGCCTGTTAAAGGCCCACTATGGGCACAGTCCTACCAGAAAAATATGAAAGCATATGCTGATTTAGGCCCAGATATTTTCAGTGGGCTACATGCCAATTTCGGCCCGTAATCGTTTTTAGCCCAATTGGAATGGGCCCGACGAATGTTGGCATGTTGGGCTCCTACGAAGCTTTCGGCCGAATACATTACTAAGATAAACCTACACTATACAAAAATAGCGTCGTAATTACTGCAGCCCGAGGCAGTATCATAAATGTTGTATCACAACAAAATAAATTCCAACCATACAACAAAAGGCCTGTTGGCATAAAGTTTACAGTCCTTCAGATAAAAGCACCATCAGATGTATAGAAACACAGATCATTTGACCTGAGTGCTAATGTTTCAGGCTGTAGAATCTGATGGAGCAGCATGATCTCCACCTTTTTCCGCCATTGCTCTTGAACAACGAAGCGAATGTCTGATAGTCTGGTTTCAAAACCATTCATATCTTGACGACATTTCTCAACCACTATTCTTGTTTCCGAAACAATGTCCATTAGGGATTGGACTTGTGTCTGGAGCACAGATATATCACTCTGTCTAGCAGGAAGATTTTGTTCAGTAGGCGATTTGGACGAGGTTACCTTGACAACCAACCCAGAATTACGCAGGAAGGTGCTTTTTGCACTTTAGTGGAGAGATACTGACGCACTGCAGCAAGAGGTGACATTGTGTCTGTAGTAGCCTCGTCACCTTCAGGTAGTTGTGGTTGTTCAATCATCTGTTCCATAGCTTCCTGAAAGTTTGAACTTGTAGATTAGTGTACCAGATAAGTTACTAATGAGATAAAAACAAACAAAGTAGGTTAAATGTTTATACATAACTTATTTTGGTGAACTACTATAATACATTAGCATGTATTCTAGGGCCAACTACATAATAAAATCACTTTCGGAACATATGTCCATGTAGCATGCCTACTGTATTGTCTATTTCCTCACATTCGTTGACATCTAAGGATAAAGAGACATGGTTTAATGTAGGATGAACATAGTATGACATCATTCATATCATGGGCAAACAGATATAAAACAAACAGGCTATTTTATCATTGTGTGCGCACGTGAACATAACAACTAGATTACAGATCAAGACCAAAAGAATATCCTTCATCTCTTTTAAACCATGTAAGGTGAAATGATACGTTAAGACAACTGTGAATAAAAGTGAACAGAGTAACTGACATTGGTTGCAAACCAAGTAGTTAAATCAACACATCACAGTACCAATCAGTTCAAGGCAGGAGGAGTAAGGACTTACAACAACGGCTTGAACTGGTGTGCTCATGCCCTTCATCTTGCTGGTGTGGCAATCCTTGAAGATTTGCACTGCATTCGGTTCAGGTTCTTTTTGGTCCGCACGGGCTTTCCTCTGTATTTGGAACAAGTCAATATAGATACGATAATATGGCACAAAAAAAGAAGGAAGTAGCAGCTATTTACAAGAGCCTCGCAGTGTGCAATATAGCTATGAGATCCTGTTGTCTGTTGGAATTTCACTTTAGAACGGTTGGTTTTGTTCTTCAAACAGTTAGCCTAGAAGAAGATACACTTGTAAGGCACATACATAAATACAAGCTCAATATGTGGTCTGCTCAAATAAATATAGCCTACTTGATACTTTGGATCAGACCAGTGTTTAACGAGGGTTGCCCAGTCTTCATCTGTAATATATTCCACTGGAGACGTTTGGGCGATTTCATTGTTAGCCTTGCCTTCAAAGTGAGATTTTCTAAGGTGGTACCGATACTGTCGTAGAGCAGACTGAAAAACATGAGTGCATGCTTGTTTAGTTGCATCATCTTTCAGATCCAACTTGAACCGCATCTGTTGCAAAAAGAATGTGAGTCTTAGGAAGCTAGAAAGTATGGGACAGAGCAAGACAATCTTATATTTACTAATTGGAGGCACCTTTCTAGCATTTACATTAACCCACATCATCAAGATTAATTTAACCATTAGATTAAAAATTTAATGGCTAAGATCTGTTAAAAGTCCGTGACTTATATAAAGATATGCGTACGTAAAGAATAGAACCTGCACGTATATAAAAGATAGACACAACCTTATAATATAGAAAAGGGAATCACACTTTACAAAAGAGAAAAAATAGAGAAGGGAATCACGTAAACAAGAGTCCTCATGCTACAAGAAAAGACCATAGTACAGAATCATATAAAAAAGAGTCCTCATGCTACAAGAAAAGACCATAGTACACAATCATATAAAAAAGAGTCCTCATGCTACAAGAAAAAGAGCCATCATGACTTTATAACAAAAAGGCCATTATGACACACGACCACGACCAAGTTTTCCTTTGACAATATCTGCCTTCTCCGGTTGCAAAAGAAATATACTCTTCTGTTTTTTATAAAAAGTAAAAAATATACATAAGAATACTCACGTGCGGTCTTCTGAACAAAAGAAAATGCATAAGTACAAAATTTAATGGTCAAGATTTTTCAGAAGTCTCGGCTTATAAATGTACACCACTACTTGCAGAATTGTACCAACACATATAATGAGAGGACACGGCTTTATCTAATATAAGAGAAAAATATCCGGTACAAAAAAAGGACCCCTCATGCTATAGAGAAGGAGATATCACAGTTTTAAAAAATGTCATCATCTCACACGTGAAAGTTCTAAAATATTTGTGTTATCTTTTTTTAAGACAGAGAAAAGATGATACGTACAAATAATCACAAGCCTTCTTCCAAAAAAAGGAAAAAACTAAAACAAAAAGATGTACGAATAAATAATCTTCTCCTCTCGTGAAAAAAGCACACATCCCAGTTCACGCCAAAATAAAACTACTTGCATCCTTCTCTTGAAAAATGACAAAAGGATCTTAAAATATAGGAGTCGACTAGCCGCATGTTAGAAGTAAAGTCTATGCCTGATTGAAAAATAAATTTCAATCTCACCACATGCAAAAATAAGACCAATTCAGATATCACTGTCAAGGTCATTAATGTGCGAAATTGCTTAATCTATACACATAAAAATATATCATACTCCCTCCATCCCAAAAAAGTGTCTCAATAGTGTACTAACTTTAGCCGTCAGAAAATAATACATGTGATTATTGTTTGTTACAATTGTTTCAAATAACTTATAATTTGTTTAGTATTATGATATCTAAAATTTAACCTCGTATCTTATACATGTTAATATAATTTTGTTAACAATTGTCTCCAAATAATAGCTAGACCGTGCAGGTGCACGGGATGATGACTAGTATTACTAATTGCGATGAATAACATTACTTACGGATAAATGGTCAAGGAAGGTGTTAAGCTGGGTATTGTCTTTCTCATTCCTATACTGGACTCTCATTGGGAGGATACATGCATGACACCTAATGGCAACTGCTGCCTCTGATACTAACTTGGCTGACTCTGTAGCATCACGTGGCCTTTTTAAACCTACCTCAAAATGGATCTCCATTTTTCCTCCTTTAGATTTTGTTAATCTGTCAAGCATTATCCCCGATGTCGTATTCCGCTTGCGCCGTGGTGCTAGTTCAACAACGAATATGGAAAGTGTTAGTGTACATCAAACTGTGAGAGTACATATCAAGGAGCATGCAACTGCAACTTGACCCGGTCAGGTACCGTCTTGGTGTTGATGCTCATGAGGTTCATCTGATCTTGCCAAGTCCTGTTGTGTCACCAGTGCTTCGGAAGTAGTGTTAGGTGTGAAGGCATCTTGGGAACTGGCCAGTTCCGGAGCAAACGAACGAGTAACTGGTTGAGATGCTGGTATAGTTGAAGCGGATGCTGCAGCTGGTGGAACAGGTGATACTATGTTTGTAGATTTAGCCGGTGGACTTGGAACTTCTACTGCACTATAAGTACCAGCAGAATCTCGACAGCGGAACCTTTTCCGTTTCACCCGACGAGTAACAACACATACTATATTATTTTTCTTGTTCTTTTTTGACTTTGCCATGTCAAGCTGTACCCACAACACAAAAGAATAAAATCACTCTTCAGAACTCATTGATGCATGATACAGAGAAGCAATACTTCGATGTAAGACAACCGTATGAGGATGGAATATGTAAGAAAAATAGGACGGCATGACATATTCACAACTACGATGTGCAAACTAAGCAGAAGAATTTTCAAGAAAATAGAAGTATGCAAGCTAGACACCATATGAAAGATGCAACCAATATTACTATGCCAAGTTAAAAGTGTCTTGTCATAAGTGGCAATTCAAAAAATTAGAAGCAGTACAACCTAGAAATCAATGCAAGATGCAACCACTATCAAACTGCCATGTTAAAAGCATCCAACCATGAGTGACTGATGCGGGATACACAACAGCAGTACTTTGATGTAAGAACATGGTATGATAGATAGATGCAGTGTATTCTAGACACAGAAAGCCATGTCATATGCACATGTATAACGTATAAACTCAGCAGGTGCAATTTAATCAAAATAGAAGAAATACAGGCTAGACAACATATGCAACATGAAACCAGTTATCACACTGTCAAGTTAGAGCAAGCACCTACGATGGTGGAGTACGGGAGATGAACTCATCATGTAGACTTGGGACTTCAACTTCATTAGCAGTAGCAGTGGAAAATCTAGAAAGTCTCTGTTTGCGTCGGTGCGGAGGACCACCAACATCCCCCAACTTACTATTTTCCTTCCTATTTTCTGATATTGCCTTATGAAGTCAAAACCACAAGAAGATGAATAAAATTAGCTCTGCATAACTAGTTGATGCATGATACAAATGAACACTACTTTGATGTAAGGCAAGCGCAGGATAGGAGGATGGAATATATACAAAAGAAGACAGCGTTTCATATTCACACGTACGATAGGAGGATGGAATATGTATGAAAAAACAGTAAGCGGAAGGCATTTCAACAAAATTAGAAGAAATGAAAGCTAGGCACCATATGAACATGCAACCAATATCACTCTATCAGGTAAAAAGTGTCTCGTCGTAAGTGCCATTTCAAGAAATTAGAAGCAGTACAAGCTAGAATACAATGCAAGATGCAACCTACATCATAGTCCCAAGTTAAATGTGTCTTATGGGTAAGTGATCGTTGCAGGTATAAGTTGTAAGCTACGCAGATGCAATTCAACATAATCAGAAGAAATACAAACTAGACATCATACGGAAAACGCAACCACGTATAACAGTTCCAAGTAAGAGCAAGCACCTGTGATGGTGGAGTAGGGGATATGTGCTCATCATGTACAGGTATGTTCTAGAAACAGGAACACGTGTCATATTCACAGGCATTATGTGTAAAGTAAGAAGATGCAATTCAAGTTAGAAGCAATACAAGCTAGACATCATACACAACATGCAACCACATATAATAGTGTCAAGTTAGAGCAAGCACCTGTCATGGTGGAGTAGGGGAGATGTGCTCATCATCTACACAGCTATGTTGACTATCTAGCCTTGTGTTGTCTTGCGAATCTTGTTGGGAGGGTGGCAGAGTAGAATCTGTAGAGACCCCCTGTTTGAGTTGCTCCGAAGGACCACCATCATCCATTGTCGGACTAATTTCCTTCAGCTATAATGATTTTGCATTGTGAAGTCAAACCGATAAGAAAAAGGAATAAAATTCGCTCTTCAGAACTCATTCATGCATGATACTGACGAACACTACTCGGATGAAAGGCAAACACATGATGCAAGGATGGAATATGTATGAAAAACAGGATGGTGTGACATATTCACACCTATGATGTGGTAACTAAGCAGAAGGCATTTCAACAAATTAGAAGCACTGCAAGCTAGACACCATATGAAAGATGCAACCAATATCACTCTGCCAAGTTCAAACGGTATGGCGTTTCAACAAATTAGAAGTAGTACATGCTAGAAATCATATGCAAGACACAACCAATATCATAGTGGCGACTTAAAGGTGCCTTATCATAAGTGACTGATGCGGGATATGCAAGAATAGTAGTCTGATGTAGAAACAAGAACACAAGTCATATTCACAGGCATTATGTGTAAAGTAAGAAGATGCAATTCAACAAAGTTAGAAGCAATACAAGCTAGACATCATACGCAACATGCAACCACATATAATAGTGCCAAGATAGAGCAAGCACCTATGATGGTGGAGTAGGGGAGATGTGCTCATCATCTACACAGCTACGTTGACTGTCTAGCCTTGCGTTGTCTTGCGAATCTTGTTGGAGGATGGCGGAGTAGAATCTATAGAGAACCTCCGTTTTAGTTGCTCAGAAGGACCACCATCATCCAATGCCTTGCCAATTTCCTTCAGCTTTATTGATTTTGCATTGTGAGGTCATACCGACAAGAAAAAGGAATATCATTCGCTCTTCAGAACTCATTCATGCATGATACTGACGAACACTACTCTGATGAAAGGCAAAGATGATACGAGGATGGAATATGTACAAAAAACGGACGGCTTGACATATTCACACCTATGATGTGGTAACTAAGCAGAAGGCACTTCAACAAATTAGAAACACTGCAAGACACCATATGGAAGGTGCAATCAATATCACTTTGCCAAGTTAAAACTGTCTCGTCATAGGTGGCGCTCATCAAACTAGAAGCAATACATGCTAGAAATCATATTCAAGACGCAAACCAATATCACACTGCCAACTTAAAGGTGTCCCATCATAAGTGACTGATGCAGGATACACAAGAAGAGTAGTTTCATGTAAGAATATGGTGTGATAGACAGATATAGTATGTACCAAAAACAGGAAAGCGTGTCATATTCACATGTATCATGTGTAAGCTAAGCAGATGCAGTTTACACTAATTAGGAGAAATACGAGCTAGACACCATATGCAACATGCAACCAGATATCACACTGCCAAGTTAGAGCAAGCAGCTTGGATGGTGGAGTAGGGGAGCAGAGACTTGGATCTTGTAATGCACTATCAGTACAAGGAGAATCGGTACAGATGCTCCGTTTATGTTGCTGCAGAGGACCTCCATCATCGCCTTCCTTACTATTTTCCTTCCTCTTTCTTGATTTTGCCTTGTCAAGTCAAACTCACAAGAAAAAGGAATAAAATTTGCTCTTTAGAACTCATTGATGCATGATACTGACGAACACTACTTTCATGTAAGGCAGCCGCATGATAGGAGGATGGAATATGTATGAAAAATAGGACGGCGTAACATATTGACATGTATGATGTATAAAGTGTAAACTAAGCACAAGGTGCTTGAACTTGTTAGAATCGATGCAAGCTAGAAACCATATTAAAGATGAAACCAATACCACTCTGCCAAATTAAAAGGGTGCCCTAACAAATGTATTTGACCAAATTAGAAGCAATACATGGCAACATGCTAGAAATAATATGCAATATGCAATGAATAAAGGTGACTCATCGTAAGTGATTGATGCAGGATACAGAAGAGAGGTAGTTTCATGTAAGAACAAGGTTAACACATAGATGTAGTGTGTACCAAAAATAGGAAGGCATGTCATATTCACAGGTATAGTGCATAAACTAAGCAGATGCAATTTACCCTAATTAGAAGCATTACAAGCTAGACACCATATGCAACATGCAACCACATATCACACTGCGAAGTTAGAGCAAGCACCTGTGATGGTGGTGTAGGGGAAGTGCGGTCTTCGGGTACAGAGCTATGTTCAATATCTTCATTTAGGCTTGTTGTTTCTTGAGAATCATGTGGAGAGGATGAAATTGCATTCTTTATATGCGTCTCATATTAACCCACGCGCGTGATTGTCTCATCATAAGCGATAGACGCAGGATACATAAGAACAGTAGTTTGATGTAAGAACATGGTGTGATAGGCAGATGTAGTATGTACCAAAAACAGAAGGCGTGTCATATTCACATGTATAATGTGTAAGCTAAGGAGATGCAATTTAATAAATTAGGAGCATTGATGAGGGATACAGAAGAAAAGTAGTTTGATGTAAGAACATGGTTAATAGAAAGACGTAGTATGTACCAAAAACAGGAAGGCATGTCATATTCACCGGTATAATGTGTTAACTAAGCAGATACAATTTACCCTAATTAGAAGCATTACAAGGTAGACACCATATGCAACATGCAACCACATATCACACTGCCAAGTAAGAGCAAGCACCTGCGATGGTGGTGTGGGGGAATTGCGGTGATCAACTAGAGAGCTACGTTGACTATCTTCATTTAGCCTTGCTGTTTCTTGAGAATCATGTGGGGAGGATGACACTGCACTCTTTAAACGAGTAGGGCGTCTAACAGTAACCCACTCGGGTGACTGTCTCATCATAAGTGATTGACGATGGATACAAAAGAGCATTAGTTTGATGTACGAACATGGTTAATAGACATATGTAGTATGTATCAAAAACAGGAAGGCATGTCATTATCAAAGGTATAATGTGTAAAGTAAGCAGATGCAATTTAACCAAATTGGAAGCAATACAAGCTAGACACCATATGCAACATGCAACCACATTTGACAGAGCGAAGTTAAAGCAAGCACCTGGGATGGTTGTGTGTGGCAATTGAGATCATTAACTGCAGAGCTACGTTTACTGTCTCCAACTGCTGACACTGCACCCATTAGAGCGCTGAAACGCTTAGTGCTTATCTTCGAATTACACTGGAGCGACTTCTGTCTTTTCTTTTCTGCATTCATCAACACTGCGTTAGAGTCTGAAATACACATGCATAAAAAACAATAGTGTGAGTATGGGTGAAGTTTGTGCACAATTAGTACAGTGTAAAGGTAGTAGATAGCAGGTCGGTGAGAAATAAATGACGGGAGACATATGATAGCTCTACAACATGCATGGCACACTAAATTACTACAGGATTCTATGAAAATAAGACTGAAAGAAAATAGGCCAGTCCATTTTTTCTGCACCGTCCGATGTACAAAGAACGGGCAGATCGCCTTCATCTACCTCCAGCCAGTCAGTGTTGACGATCTTCCTCGAACGCCAGCGACCACCGACCCAGTATTCCTCCCCTGCCTGCGCCCTCCCCTCGACCTCACCACACCACCGTGCTTGGCCCCGCCCCCCGGCGATCCATTCGAGCCCCGCCGACCTCCAGATCGGGCGCAAGCAGCTCCTGCGCCCCACACCCCTATTATAGACACCAATGCGCCGCTTCCTCGGGGAACAGGCAGACTAGGTGCTTCGCGCGCCTAAGCGGGTGCTGCTTCTTTTAATTGCGGTTTGACTGACCCTGAATTGAAATCCAGGCGGGCTACTGACCTCTAGCAGAGGTGAAATAGTAAAAGGGAGGAAACCTTGTGCATTTAGTATCACGAAGAAGATGCAGTAAGAAGCGCTCAACTAGTTTCTTTCATAGGACAAATACAGTGTGAGCTGAGACGTAAGATTTGCACGAATAAAGGAAGAGGAGTACCTCTTTCTGCTGGAAGTGCTGTGTCCTCCTTCTATTTTTCCGACGATCTTCTTGTTGTTCACCGGAAACCAGAAGTTGTGGAGGACGGTGCAACCTTGGACGAACCCATGGCCAAGTTGTTGAGTGTGTTGCGGTGGCCATCTGTCGACAGCGGGGAAGTAGATCCGTGGCGGCGAACGACGGCGTAGCGGGAACAACTCCGGTGCGGTGGACGGTTGCGATAGTGGAGCCACAGCAGTGAGGCTCAGGACGGCATGGTCGGAGTGGTTCGGGTACGACGCACGTCGGCGTCGGCGTCATGGAGGCAGCTCTGCGTCGGCTTCAGCTGCTAAGTCCTTGAGGGTGTTGCGGTGGCGGTGGCGTTGGACGACGACGTCGGGGTACCGGCTTCGGCGTGATGGAGGAGGGCGGCGGTGGATTGGCCGCTATGGGTTGGAGGACGGAGGAGGCTGGGGTTTCGCGGCTGGTGGAGAGGGCATTTTCGCGCCCACGGAGTATGAATGGGGAAACGGAGGGAGGCGGGGAACTAAGGGGGAATAATGTTTCGGTTTGAGACGCGCTTGTTTGAAATTTGGGGAAAGTTACAAACTTTGCCCCCATCCAAAATTTCAGACATGTTGCGGGTTGGGGGTAGGACAGTCATGTCAGGTGTCCCAAATGTGGGCGGGATAGATTTCGGCCGAGCGCATGGGTAGGTGCCCACGGCGTATGAATGCTTCTCGGAGGCGGTTGAGACTAGTGTGGTGAAGTTACAAATCTACCCCGGTTTAGACCTTTGGACACCGGGCCGATAGGCTACACGTGCCAGAGTCAGGACAGTAATTTCCTACCACCAAACATTAGTCTCGCGCGGTTTCGGGTGACCAGAGGCCTATTTGGCGCTTCGTTCAATATTTGGGAGCAGAAGCATTAACGTTTTCGGTTCTCTTGAATTGAACTTTCAGGATTTGTCAAACTTCACAAATCTTTACTCTTGAAAATCCTAAAGCTACAATTATTTTGGAATGGAGGGGGTACATTTGAATATACATTGTACACGAGTATATATTAAAAAATATGCAACTTACCTCAGTTTATGCATGGTTCCAGATATAATCTCCTTGGTTGCAAAAAAAGTTAGATATGCGTATGAATATATATAGCATGTTCAAACTCACAACAAAGATTGATGCCCCCTTTTACATATGATTTACAAATGCCATTATCTCGGGTTCAAATAGATGAATGCACTTCCTATGAATTCGAATCTTTGAAACCCCCTGACGATGTCTTGGACTAGGGGGTACTCACCACGTCATTTCCCGATCTGTTAGATTGGGCCGAGGACCCCCATGGCCGTATACTTATGGGCCAGTTCAGACAGCTGCCGCATACAAGGACGATTCCACAAGACTTGGCGATCAAGACAAGGACTCCTCCCCACCGGCGTATTCGGCTAGGACTCTTGTTATCCTAGGCCTCTGGTGCATTATATAAACCGAGGCCAGGCTAGTCGATAGATTATATACATACAATCATACCATAGGCTAGCTTCTAGGGTTTAGCCTCTCAGATCTCGTGGTAGATCTACTCTTGTACTACCCATATCATCAATATTAATCAAGCAGGACGTAGGGTTTACCTCCATCAAGAGGGCCTGAACCTGGGTAAAACATTGTGTCCCCTGCCTCCTGTTACCATCCGGCCTGGACGCACAGTTCGGGACCCCCTACCCGATATCCGCCGGTTTTGACACCGACATTGGTGCTTTCATTGAGAGTTCCACTGTGTGCTCGACAAAAGGATCGATGGCTTGCCTGCAGATCAACTGCGACTTCGGCATCTTCGTCACCAGCTCGACAGGTCACCTTGGTTTGACCAAGAATTGCGCCCCGTGTTCGGATCACCATGTTCGGACAAGGGCCTTCATCAAACATCAACTCTGATCTCTATCAAGATCATGGAGGAATCATCCATGGAGCTCGGGGGCTCAACGTCAACATTGCCCTCAAGCGACCGTGCTGCTTTTTTGGACTGCAAACTCGTATCTGCCGTCACCACCTCCTCGAGTATCGCTTTGATGATCGCTTTGGTGTAATTGTGCGGAATTGAGTCTACAACAACCCTGGAAAATTTCATCGAGTTCCGATGGAGGAATCTCTGGCAATCCATGATATACCGTAGCCCTGTCAAATCTGGATAGGAATCTGGATGAGTTTAGGGCGTGGTGTCCAGCTTCTAGCTCGGATGTCCTTTGGAAGATCCAACCGTTGATTCGGATGCGGAATTCCTATATATACCACCTCTCAAAATGTCAGCTCGATCCGACCGTCCAAACTCCAGGAACCTTCCGATTAGTGCATCACTTTTCGGATTTGTTTTCTGCGCGAAAACGAATCCGACCCGAGTTCGTGTTTTTTATGAACGGGATTTCGGACATCCCTTTTAAAGAAAGTTTTGTATGGGATATTGTGTTTTGTTCCCGAACACATACCACTAACTTTAAGATCTTTTGAACATGAACTTCAACATCATGCTGGTGTCAAACCAGTCCGGCAATATTGCTCCACGGTTGCCGACCCTCGCTAAACACGTCGTCACTTTGTTGAGCCGAGCTCAACTTCTTCGGATCATCATCTCGGCAAGCCGAACAAGAGTCCGTCATCACGAAGGATAAATCATCACCAACATCGCCGCCCCACGGATTACACGGAGCGGGCATACCGGCATCACCGCACGGTCGCTTCGTCAAGCTGGCATCGACCACGTCACGACCTGCATCGGCAGGGCCGCACTATTGCTTCTTCAAGCTGGTGTCCATGACGCCGACCTACTTTGACTCATCGGCTGACATCGAGGCTTCGACATCTCGGCTGGACCGGGGGCTTCGCCATCTCTTCATCAACCTACTCCGGACACTTCGGCGTCACTAGCCGACCAGCTCCGTCACGTTAGCTGGATCGAGGGCTTTGCCTCGGCGAGCCAACCTTTACCAGCATTGTCATGCTGTCATTTTATCGCCCATCAGGCAATGGGTGTGCAGATCAAGTCCCAATTTTGGGAATCACCTCCCTTCGGATTGCTACAACAAAATAACCAGGTGCTATTAATCCCAGTATTTTTTACTTGTTTGGGTTCATTTTTCCCAAGGAATTATTACTCTAGTTTGTCCATCATATCCATCATATGTACACAGGTCTATCAAATGGTGGTCGCATTAACGACAGTCGCATGGTGGTTCGGTCAGTTTCCGTACATAGTCCGACGAACGCCGCATCCGGAGCTCGAGCTGACCTGTGAATTCAGGCTTTGCCACGCCTTTACCGCATCACGCCGATGCCCTGCATCGACATTGACTTCGGCGCCAGGCCATATTTCTTTTATTACTCACTTTGCATAAATTATTTATTATGCAACGATTTTTTAATTATCATTATTAATATTATCTCTGGTTTGCACTATTTTTTGTGCTCAGGAAAATGATCCGGGGACTTCGCCGTCGCTTTGCCGGTCTGCATTGACCGTGCTATGTCACCACTTCGGCGTGTCGAGCTCTCCGCTCCGCCACCTCAGGACCGGCTTGGGGGATGGAACCTTGTCCCGCATCAAGCTCGGACCACGTCATCAATACCGAACACATTAACTAGCTAAGTCGCTTTCATGCTCAAAGCTTTAATTTCTAACTTGTATTCGGTTCGACCAAGCATTATACTTTTTTGGAGAAAAGTTGTTTGTAAAAAATTTCCTTGTCCAAACTTTGTTTGTGACACATAAATTCAAATACCAAATTCATTTGGGGGCTTCCTTCATGAAGCTTTTCCTCTTGCATATGATTATACTTGTATGACTTCGTTCCTTATTCGTGTATTACGCCACAATATGCACCATATTGACTTAAGTGATTTGCAAGCTGGGTTGCCTCGCTGCTGTGTTTACCCCTACGTTCCCGATTGTTCGGCTAGGGAGTAAAGGGAGCACCTCTGCGATTGTAACGATCGGGTCATCCGAGCCGGACCTCAGACTGGGTGAAGCCGAAAGCTAGCGCTCTTATAGTTTTCAACAATGGCCGGCACACAACGGAACTCATGAGTACAAAAAATCTATTGCACAAGTCTCATAATAGCAATGAGCACTGAAGAAAGGTATCGGTGGGGGTACTATTTTCTTCGAAGATGCTTCTTACACTTCGTAGTAATATAGCATAAGTTCCCTGAGCGCGCTTTGTCTGTTACAGCCTTATGGCCTGATTGCCTGGTTATTGGAAACACCATCGATATTCTCGACAGATGGAGTACATAACACTTTTCGGTCCTTGACTGAAGAGGGAGAAGCCGACGGTCAGTTAAGACGCGTTTAAAGTTCGGTTGAACATAGATATGATATAAGTACTTCGGTACATGCAATCATTCTTTTACCCAAGTCACTTGGGGGCTCTTAAATTTATATGAGCCGTTTTATGATAAGTGTTCTTCTTCTTAGTCGTTGCAAAGTTTTATTATTATTATTATTATTATTATTATTATTATTATTATTATTATTATTATTATCTATCACTTCTTTTTTCGACACGAGCGTGTGGTCGCTAGCCGGGGAGCCTAATTTCTCTCTCAAAGCCGCTAGAGTTTAGTTTGCTAAACTGGCCTAATGAGAAATACTCCGCCCTCGGGATAGGAGGTTGAAGCCGTAGGCTGACCCGCTTGAAGTCTTGAGATAGGATGTATCATGTTAAAGCACGACAGAAGCACTTCTTTTGCTAAGGCCAATTTTCGGATTGGCACCGAACACTTGATCTTGTTCGGACGTCAAGTTTTTACTGACGTTTTTTGGTTTTCCAAGCTTATGGCACTTTTAAACTATTTGTGTGTTTTCAGCACAAGTCTCGCAGTGCAACGCCGGACACCTTTAGAGATTCGGCAAAAACATTCTCAGATATTGCAATATATGCATCGGTTTCGAATTGTGTCTTTCGTCAATAGTTGGGCTGCCCGGCTCCTGCGCTTGCCTCCTACGTTCCGCTTTGTTCGGCTAGGTGTGCAAAGGGAGAACCACTGCGATTGTGCTTCCAGCTCACATGGTTAAGCACCTCAGTGGAGAAAGCAGAAAACTGACTGTCACAGCGTAAACTGGTCAGCGATCCGATGACGGTGTTAAATGACGGGCCATTCATAACAATGGCCGTAGTGTTTATGGCTTGACCTCGACTATCGTCGAACACCACCGGGGGCTATTAACTGGCCTCCCAAACTAAATCCTCGATATTTTGCTCTTACATTGGAGCTGAGGTTTCATGATCATGCTTAGCATGACAACCCAAAGAAAGGAACCGATAGCGGGACTATTTTCTTTGGAAGACACTTCTTCTGTTAAACAGTAATATAACATACCTCTCCGCGTACCTTTGTTTATAAAACCGTATGGCCAGATTGCCTTGTTTGTTGTAAATCTTTGCCCTCATAAAGGCTTTATAAAGTAGGACAAACACTCCTCGGCTATTGGCCGAGGAGGTGGAAGCCGATGGTCGGTCAACAAAGTTTTGTACAATGCGGATCTGAGCATTAATGACGTAAAGTACTTGGATATATAGAGTCATTACACATAATTTGTGATTTTACTATGGATATCAATCCTTAATTGGGCCAGCCGTGCCCGCATTAAGGCTCGGGGGCTACTGGGCTTTGGGCTTATTATTTACAAATATTAAAGGGGCACATCAATCCCCTGATCTGGTGTTGCCACCCGACCAGCGTCTCGGGGGCTACTGCACTGCCTATCCAATGCAGAAAATTTTAAGTGCAACACAGTTTCTGAGGAGATTATGATCCTTAGCTTGGTCGGCTGCACCCAACCTGAGTCTCGAGGACTGAGCACGCCGCTTTTTGTGTCCCGAAGTATTCTGCCGAGCTAGGACTTGATCCTCAGGCCGATTTTGTAAATCAATCTGAGTCTCAGCGGCTACTGGGATCAGCGGTCTTACGTCATCCTTCAAGTGCATCTCGGGTTTTAAACCAATGCACACCTTGAGGGCCACTGGCTATATATCTCGGCAGAGAATAAATTGTACCAGTCAAAAATATTGACAAAAAATCGGCCCACAGTCGGGGTGGTGCACCACCTCGCAAGCAGTCTGGCATAAAGCTCAGGCGCTAGTGGCTGGCTCCATAGAGGGCATTTCCAGCATTAAGCTCGGCTAAACTCCTTCAACTTTTTTGAACCAAGGTGATATGACACCTCAGATATATTCCGGCGTTGGAGCCCGGATACAGTCTGGCGTTGGAGTTTGCACATAGTCCGGCGTTGGAGCTCGGATACATTCCAGCGTTGGAGCTCGGAAAGCGGTCCAGCATTGGTGCTCGGCTGCAAAAGATACCTTGAATGCAGTCCGGCGTTGGAGCTCGGACGCAAGAGGGCACTGCCTCCCGGGAACAACTTCAAACCCGAGGTGTGGCATAAAAATAACAAGGCATTGATAAAGGCCGGAAACATAAAGGGGCTCCTCGGATACCCGACGTGTAAACCCGTCGAATGCCGAATCCTCAAGATCGAAGATGAGAAGATTTGTTGAACCAGTTTTCAAGACCGAAGACCGAAGATGAAGAACAATTTGGAAGAATCGAGGAGCGTCCCTAACTTGAAGACCGGTTCAGGGGGCTACTGACAGTGTCCTGGACTAGGGGTACTCACCACGTCATCTCCCGATCTGTTAGATTGGGCCGAGGACCCCCATGGCCGTATACTTATGGGCCAGTTCGGACAGCTGCCGCATACAAGGAAGATTCCACAAGACTTGGCGATCAAGACAAGGACTCCTCCCCACCGGCGTATTCGGCTAGGACTCTTGTTATCCTAGGCCTCTGGTGCATTATATAAACTGAGGCCAGGCTAGTCGATAGATTATATACATACAATCATACCATAGGCTAGCTTCTAGGGTTTAGCTTCTCTGATCCCGTGGTAGATCTACTCTTGTACTACCCATATCATCAATATTAATCAAGCAGGACGTAGGATCAAGAGGGCCCGAACCTGGGTAAAACATTGTGTCCCCTGCCTCCTGTTACAATCCGGCCTAGACTCACAGTTCGGGACCCCCTACCCGAGATCTGCCGGTTTTGACACCGACACCCCCTTTATGTTGAATTCGACATGTATTCTATTTCGTACCTAGCAATTTGGAATGTATCCATGCAAGTGACAAATGTATAAAGTGCTTCACACTAACAACATGGAGTGCACTAATTAATGTTTATATGTGAATTGCAAAAGCATCCATTGCCTGTATTTCAAACCGCTCTCACTCTATGGATCGATAATATGAAATAAACACATGCACATGCTAGAATTCATTATAGTATGGGTGTCTGATAGACCGATTTTCGTCCATACGCAATTTGCAAAATTCCATGATCTCATCCAAAAATAATAATGCCATTTATATTTTAATTTAATGCGTAGAATCGCCTTTTACACGTAGATGCACTATGCCTCGCCCCATTCTCACAAACGCGTTATATATCTCTCTATCTAACGCATAAGTGCACACACTTTATATGCATCGGCATTTCTCTTTCACACATGCTCACAATCTCTCTCAGGGTGTCGGGGTGTCTCACGCACATGCTCTCTCTGTTTCTCTTTCTCTCTTTCTGACTACTATGTACCACTCTTTTCACTAATCTCAGCTAGAAAACACTATTTCTCTCACATGCATATATACACATGCACGGTTTCTACTAGCCCTCTATACGCACATATATGTGCCTATGTGTCTCCCGCACGCACATTATCTTTAGGCCTCTCTCACACACATTGCCCCCCCGACACACCTCTCTCTTAGTAGTTGGCAGATATTATTTCATCATATCATTCGGTAGGATATCCCTGGCTGTTAGGCTGGATGGTAATACGAGGCAAAGTTTTACCCTAGTTCGGGTCGGACCCTTGCAGTTGAAGAAAGAGCATACTCCTGGTACTGTATATTAGTGATAGGGGTGTGTACAAAGTACATGTGAATACCAGGCATTGCGCGTGTGTGTATACTATCGACGAACTAGCCCCCAAGCTTGTATAACATACTAAGGGCCTAGGGTTACAAATCATATATAGTCGGCTTATCACCAGTGGGGATAGAGTCCTTCGTGACTCTGGTAGCTTCGTGTTGTACGCCGAGTCCTCCACATGGGTCTTCGTATAACACGTCTAGGTCCAACCTATATGTGGCGCAGGATGGAACCGACCCGCGAGTCTTCATATTGACCCACCACAACTAGAAATGATGTTCCCACCACACCACACACGCAATCGGCCACTAAGAAAATAAGCTTATACAATAGTACAATGGTATCTAGCTCACGATATGTCTCCATATTTTGTTGATGACACTGACGGACTTTGCATTTGATGCGTGCTCCGTATTTTGTTGACGACACTTACGGTCATTGTATTTGAAGCGAAAGCACGATACGGTCACTGGACTTCAGAATAAGCTCATCACGGTCACCACATACATTTTGTCGTGCTAACCAACATGTGGTTGGATGCTTAGAGGACAGTGGTTTCTCGAGCCCACCAAGGTTAAAGTCCCGGTGCTCGCATTTATCTTGTATTAATTTCAGTATTTTCCGGCGATGTATGTTCAGTGGGAGGAGATGTTCCACTCGACTACGAGGCACCTATGGTGACTTCGTAAAATCTCAAGATCATATATGCTGGCCCACTCTCTCGAAGGTGCTCATAGGGGTAGGGTTCGCGTGTGTGCGCTTATAGCGGTGAGTGCTTGCGCATATATATGAGCCCTTGCGTCTGTACCGTGTTAAACAAATACATATCATGATTATACGGTCATTAGCTCACCCATACAACTCCGTATTTTGTTGATGATACAATCAATTGACTAGTCAAACGTTCCACGCGGCGGAACTAGTGTTGCACCATCGGGGCGCGTAACCGTGGGGCCCATCTTTCAGCCTGTATATGAAAGAAAGAAATGGTAGTTTGAGTCTGTACTGTGTTAATAAAATAGGAGTACATTTTAGGGTGATCATACGGTCACTGGCTCACCATACAGCTCCATAATTTGTTGATAACACGATCAATTGACCAGTCAAACGGTCAACATTCCGCAGCGCACATTACCATAGGGCCCACCCGTCAGCGCGTATATGAAGGACAAAAATGGTAATAAATTAGTGGTCGGTGGGTATTCAAAGTCGTGAGACCTCTGGTTGGCGGTTGGGGGCGTTCATTGGGCGGTGGGGTGGGGATCCCCGGAGAAAAAGCTCGGCCGGGGGGGGGGGGTGGGGGTAGAGGGATGGCCGATGCGGCGGCGGACCGGTGGTGGGGAGTGGTTTCGGGGAAGGCGGGCCGGTCACGGGCGGCGGGGGCTGGCGGTTCGGCCGGTGGTGGCTGGCGGCTCAGGGGGGGGGTTGGAGTTTGATGATAAACTGGAGGCCCTTGATTTCGTATCCAACGGCTGGAAAATCTAATGACCAGAGATGAAAAAGTCAGTCGACTGACGTGTAGCCTCACCCCGCACGTACACATGCACGCACGCAAGACACACACGCATGTAGGCGTGCAACACTGACACGTACACACGCACGCATGCTGGCGTGCAACACTGACACGCACACATGCACTCATGAACACACGCACGTACGCACCCATGCATGCAACACTGAAACGTACCCTTGCACACACGCAACTCGCACGCCTGCATGCACACAGCACACGACGCAAGACACACGCTCAACCTATACGTGCATGCACCCTTTGCTAAGGACATGGATTGTTACGGGTATTAATCAATCTTATCTGTGATAAGCAGAACATTGATGTTTGCAGCGGTCTTTATGAATCACAACGTATCGAACGGGCTATCAACATAGTAGGCTTATCTACATGAAAATGATGACGTCACACTCAATGAACAATCATCGGTTTATGAAATGCCCGCTTCTGACCACCCTGGCCCACCAAAGGTTCCTCTGCTGTGCGCTGCCTGTGTTGGGTCACTGACATGCAGGCCATGCACCTAAAGAGCCCACACGTCAGTGGAAGAACGGCGCGGTGTCCTAGGTTAGAGTCGAGGGTGCCACTCGCGGCATGCCCGGCTGAACACACCTCCGTGCCGCATTCAAACGCCTCCATGAAACCCGCCCGTGTGGAAGCTGAGAAACCCACTCTTGACACATGTCCATTCATGACCGGGTCGGCGTTAAACGCAACGCCGGCCGAGCTCCTCCCGTCTGCCGTCTATTTAATCTCTTATTTAAACAAGGCCAAACGCCGGCCAAAAATCGCACACCTTCGCCGCTCCCCTATCTCCTCCACCATTTTGTCCACTCTTACAATGGCTTACGAAGAGTAGTTATTCCGCATCCAAGCCAGCTGGGTAGCCCGCCAGATAGGAGCAATGCAGCTCGCTGATCCACCTCCCTACCCTCGCCCGACGGAGCCAGTTGCCGCCCCAAGCCGGCGCTCGGTTCAGCAACTCGCCACTCCAGGCCAGCTCGACGAGGAGCAGCGCACGGGCGTCGTTGCTACCGTCCATGCCGCCACCTCGTACCGCGTCTCCCGTTTCTGTGGCCGATACTCCCATGCCGGCGGCTGCGGCATGCAAGCAGCGACAGAAGCCGGGTGCGCGGAGAGCGACGAGTCGGTGGCTAGCGCCTCCGCGTCCGTTGCGATCATCGAGGAGAAGTAGAACACGGGAGGCCGCCGCCGCTTGGGTCCCATGAAGGCCACCGTGGAGGCGACACTGGCATACACAGCAGGTGTCTTGCCGGATCCTTTTGTTGCGAGGACCTTCGCCGACCCCGCATGGGCTCCACGGAAGAGGGGAATGTTAGGATGAACTCGAGCCGGTGCCGGCCATGGCGAAGTAGTGGCCGGTTATGAACTCGAACCGGTGCCAGCCATCATCATCTTCGGCACCAGCCAATGATATCAGTTGGGCAGTGGGGAAGCGAGCCATCCTTTGCGCTGAAGCATATACCTCTAGGGCTTCCAGCAGTCCAGTGATCGTGCTACCGGACATGAGGAACACAAATCGATCGGCGGGCGACCATTTAGGCCAGGTATTATATACATGTGCTGTCCAGAACTAGCACCGCGTAGTTCATTTGAATGTAATGAAATCCGTCATGTTTGTATGAAAATCCGGTATTTTATATGATTTCTGTCGTTGTTTATATGAAATATCAGTTTGTCTACGTGTTTGCGTGAATTTCGCCCGGTTGGTTGAGTTGTTGTCATAATGTGTGCGACTATGGTTGGATGGCATAATTTGCGGGTCGCCGGTCGGTCTCCGGGCGGCTCGAGCGGTGTTGTGGGACAAAAAACACAGCTCGTGCGAGCTCGTCTCCAACGTGCGCGCTGGAGGATGCATGACAGCATGAGCACCCGAGCCATTCCTCGTTCATCGGTGGCAAAGGCACCGGTGGACAAAAGGGTCGCCAATATTTTGGCTACCCTGGGCAAGATCCAAATAGCCCCTCCCAACAGATTCAAATCCCTCGTTCGCCGTGGAATTTTGCCATGTGTTCTTTTCATGGACTAGCAAGATGCCCGTGCATTGCACGGAACATCAAGATGCATTTTTTACAAACTCCCGCATGCATGCAAGGGATAATTAATGTCCTCCTTTGCTAGTACCACGAGGCAAACACCATTAATATTGCATCGATTAGTGTTAGTGGCCTTGTATATCTACAAATTGTAATTTTGATAGTGGCCCCTTGTATATAAAAATGGATGGAGAAAGAATGAGCGGCTGGTGGTCGGACTGGGCGGAGGCATGGGGATGGACGGCGCATTATGTCTAGGTTTGTATCTCTCTCACACACACCCACGTATGTGGGGGCGTGCATGAAGAGAAGAGGTGCACGTACTCCCGTCTCTTTCCCAACCACACCCGCGCGGGTACACGATGGAGCTCATTTCTGTACGAAAAAGGCAGCCCACGTGGTAATTTGGCACGTGTACTGGTTGTCCACTTGGTGGAGGAGGATCGTCTACCACGGGTGAACAAACAAATTGCGACTTGGCGCATTATGTTAAATTAAAAAAAGTGGCAAACCATGTGGGGCCTACCTTAGAGGCAAGGCTCTATACACTGGAGTACTTTTGATGTGTCCCATCAACTCGCAGAACGAGGAGAAGCTTGCTTAGTACGCCGTCTCCCCCGCCCACGGGCGTGGTGGCTCGCAGGATGAGGTGAAGCTTGCTTACGAGTAGTAGTAGTAGTAGTAGTAGTAGTAGTAGTAGTAGTAGTAGTAGTGTACGCCTTTACGCCCGCTCCCTCGTCCACGCGTGCGGTGGCTCGTAGCACGAGGAGAAAATTTTACTACTCCCTCCGTTTACTCCTCGTCCCTACTACGTACTTTGGTTAGTACTCCCTCCATTTACTTATACAAGGCCACTATAAAAAATATTTTGCATCTATACAAGGCCACAAATAGTAATCGAGACAAAAGTTACTACTCCCTCCTTTCTAGTTTATGGCTCAATTTCAAAATCTCTCCAACCAAGGTAGACGGTGAGTGGTCGAATTAATTTCATAGTTTGCACAAGTAATTAGTACGCTCATTTTTCTCAAGAAGTTATGTTTACTGAGGCATTAATTAGAATGAATGCATGAATAACCACTAAATTTCCATGAACTTGTACATGCATTGGTTAGTTTCCTCTTGAGACTGCTTGCGTCGGGTGATCTAATGCACCTCAAAATCCAACATGTAATGGTACTACTACTAGTATAGTAGAATTGAGACTTATCAAATGAAAGAACGAATGTTTTTTAGATGAGCCCTATAAACCCTACTGGGTACGTACTTCGTAAAAACAGATTTTTCCAAAACTAAGTCGTTCCCTTTCATGAATTATGTAGCATACTCCTCCGTCGACGCTCCCTTTCATGAATTCTGTACTTCCTATCGCCGACATGGGGACATATAGCAATCGGGTCGACGTGTCAAGCACCAAATAACAGTGCAGAACAGCAGGGGGGACGCACCCCACTCGTATCGGCCCAGTAGTAGTAATGAGCAATGAGACGTCAAATCACAATGCCGCACCTTCCCAGACGGACGAAGCCACCATTATTTCACACTTCGGCTCGCTATCATCTCAAACCACGTAGTATTGCTTCTGCCTCAAGAGAGACACGCGCATCGCCTTGGTACATCATGACACATGGGACCGCATGACAGGCCATGCTCCCCCGCCGATCGCTCGGTAAAATCACCTCATTTTTACTATACTTCCTCCATATCGGTTTACTACATGGCATGCACGTCATTCTAGGTTGAGAATTTAACTGGCTATATATGTGATGAACAGTACTCTAGCCTTTTAAAAAATGTATACTTTTGTATAGTAGTACTATCGATGGATTGCGCCATGGAGCAAAAATTGAAATTAAAAAAAAGGTGGTACATATAGAGAGCGCTTGTCGCCAAATTATGCATACAGTACTATTAAAAAAGCTAGTACATGCTTAATTGGGGTGCTAAATTCTATTAAAGAAATACTAGTAGTATGTACATACTGAAGAGTTAAAGTAACGAGAAGAAACATAACATAGTTCTGCTGGGGGCTCAGCACAACACACCCCTCAAATTAAACTAAGCACACCTGAAATTAAATTATGCAACTAATTCGGTAGACACTGCATTAGAAGTTTAGAACCACCATGAGCAACGACACTGCCACCTTACTCAGAGTCCTCGTCCACGTCCTCGACTTCGTCCTTGTCCCTCTCCCTCTTGGCCGATACTTCTTTGCTTGAACCGCACAGTTGGTTGTTGCTCTTCATCCAACCCTTGTAGATATTGAAGCAAAGGTAGCCATCCATTGCAGCGTACTGGATGTGCTCTATATCTAGTACATTCCGCTGCCATGCATGACGATGAAACATGTATGGAGGTTTCTCTAGTTTACCGTACGAAGGATGAACCATGGCTCCTGCCAGGGTCAGCATTGAAGGCTGACGAGAGGACACCAGCCGATTCTTCTGGAGGTCGAAGGGGTTTCCTACAACGAGACCTATCCTATGCAGGACATCCCTGTCGTTCTTAAAGTCTACAGTAACGAATTTCACTGTTTTGTCCTTGAGGAAGTTCTTAAAATCCCGGCACTCAACGTCGGCATGACATATGTGGTAGACCAAGCAAACATTATGTATGCAAAACTGGATCACGGCGGGCTTCTTCCTCTCTTCGTCCTTTAGATCCTTCTTTGGTCCCAGGATTGTGGTGTACTCAACATCTAGCCCATCGACCCACTCATCATCTGAGTTTTCGAACATGCGTCTGAAGCGAGAAAGGCATCCTTTCACCGTCGCGAGAGAACGAGTGTAGATGACATCGAACTCATCGCCGGTGATGGTTCTAACCTTGTACTCACCGCCGATCATGGAGATTTGGGACGCCATGGATTTGGGAGGAGGTTTAGGATTAGTGGAACTGGCGTAATGTGAATGGACGGGACGACTAGGAGCGAACCGCCATAGTATTGAAGGACGTGCGGGGACGAGTAGGAGCGAACTGCCAGCGTGCGAACGACAGGGTAGTGGCTTTCCATTCTCCCATGATACGGGCTTCCGAGAGCCCTTGGATCTGAGATCGAACGGTTGCATGGCGTGATTCTAGACCTATGGGTGAATATCCTATCCTGGAGGGTTATTCTGCAAATTTTCAGCAATTTAGCATGCGACCGTTTGATCTCAGATCCAAGGGCTGCCAGCAGCCCGTATCATGGTCGCGCCTACCACGACCGTCGCGTCGCTCGCGTGGTCGCGCCCTTGGAGATTTAACACGGTGTGTTAGGCTATTTGATGTTGGCATATTATACATAGTCATCACTTAGTCACTCATACAACAACAAGGTTGGCTATAAGTGTATTTTTTTACTCCCCTCTATCTCTTTCTTCGTAATGGAGGTGGTCAGGAACCGAGAGACTCACGCCGGCCGTAGCGCCGCAGTTAAAATGATAATGGCAAGTCAAATCATGGGGCCCCACCTGTCTAGCAGTAACTCGCTGTCAAATCATAGAGCCCTACGTTTGCAGCAACCTACTCCCTCGTCTTCTCGCGTCTCTGTCGAACCGACTAGGTGGAACTGCCCCGCCTACCGCGCAGGAAAAGCCCCGCCCTCGACTTTTAAATACAACTACATCCGCTTAAGAATCCAAAGATATACTTTTTGTGACATAGTAACACATATTTAGTTAGTCAAATGGATGACCTAGAACTACGTGCAGGCCCTATAAACCGAGACGCCTAAAAATAAAAACCCAAGACGGAGAGGGTAGTTCAACACGTATCTTTTTAGATCAATATAGTCGGGATTCACCAAGGAGCAAAACCAAGTGGTAGGCAGCTCCTGTCGTGTTGGCGTAGCAACTCAAGCAGGGTCAGTCCGCATATCACTTAACAGGGCCCCTTTGGCCGACATGTGGCTCATCCACCGTCTTGTTCCACGTGCAATGCACCAAATTACAGTTCAGAGCAGCGGTTGGAATTGGAGGCACCCCGGTCATAGCGCCACAGTAGTAGAAAATGAGCGATGAGGGGTCAAATCACAAAGCCCCACCTTTCCCGCATTAAGCTGGACGGACGAAGCAACCATCATTTCACTCTAGGGCGCAAGAGCATAAAGAAAAGAGAAAACAATGATGCGTGCGGCAGCTACCAAGGGCACCCTAGGGTAGGGGTCTGCACTACAGATCCTTTTTTTTGAAAGCGCCTCCACTACAAATCAGCTTCTCCCTCGTCCTCTTGAAGAAAACCGATGATGAGAGTGGCGGTAGGCTGTGTAGGAGTACTACGGCATGCGGGGCCATGTCGTAGTAAACGGGTTCGAGTCGACGCCTTAAATATGTGTGGGCCGCTTGGTTTTATGGGAACAAGACAACATTTTGGGTTCGGGGACCAGTGGAGATATAGTACTACAAAAAATTATGGACGTAGGTTCGACCCAAAGGCAATGATGCATGGGCCCTGCATTTTGATATACCCGGGGCCGCGTGAAATGTGCTACTCTACTCAAAACTAGTAAGGTACACATGTATTGAACGCATGAGATTTCGAAACCAAATTATGAATAAATACACACTATAGCATGTAAAGCTTTGAGTCATATATGCATGATGTAGATGTTCGTTTAGTTCTTATAGTTCATCTCATTCAAAATCAATTAGTTTTATAAAAATGTTAAGATTCATGGGGTTGTGCATTGTGAATCATAAAGTAAAAAACAAATAATAGCAATTCATTTAGAAAAAATAATCAATTATGATACAAAAGATTCTAGAACAAAGGAGAAGTGCTTGTGTTTTGAGGTTTGTGCATTATGCTTAAGTTCAACCATGGAGTCTTCTAAATTGTACATGTGGCAGATTTGGTGGAATGTTGATGATATCCAACGGCCAGTAGTGCTCGGATTTGCCTATCTCTGCACTATCGGGTTAGCTTCATCCAGCGACCATCTTTCAAAGTTATTGGCACACTATATAGTTCTTGTGCCATAGTTGCATGTTTTGGAAAAAAACTACTAGTGGGTTGTACTATCTATTTAGGAATAGAAGATGTATACATGGAAGTTGTAGGGAAAGAGATGACATGGAGCATCTCAATTCCTATGAGTAGGGATTGGAAAAGAGATGTCATTTGGTTCACATCATAGGAACTTTTCTATTGAATCTAGAGATGACATGTATCTCAATTCCTATGAGGGATTAGAAAAGAGATGTAATTTGGTTCATATCACAAGAACTTTTCTATTGAATATACGCTAATGTTTATTTTCCTTTGAAATTAAGGGAGTATAGGAATCCATTCATATCAACCAAGTGGCTCTAAAGCTATAGAAATGATATCATGTTTATTTCCTTTGAAATGTGGAGTATATGAATCTATTCCTATGAACCAATTGGCTTTAAAGGAAAAAATCCTATAAAAATCATATCATATAGAGTTCCTATGATATTCCTCGACACTAAAGGATGCTTGAAATTTCTGCGGGTGATACGATGGTCATTCTTTGTAGACTCCTCACCCATCTTTATAGTTACCTCTCGAAGATGAATGAAATGATATATACATGGTATTCTACATGTGCAATTTGGTACACGAAAACTCGGTAAAAGTTTGCGAGGTTCGAATTTTCAATAAAGCTATATGCACTGCATTTCGGAACGGAGGGAGCATACAGCAGTTGCTAACACTCACGTGGAAGATTTGTGTGTAGGAGGAGTGGCTGTTCTGTTAAATGACATGGCAAAACTGACACTGTCGGATGCCGATCTAACGGTTCTTACGGCGTTCGTCAGGAAAAGGCTTGTGGCGAATGTTTGTCGGATAATGATTTACGGACACATGCATTGCCTTGATACGTCCCCCCTCTCTCTCACGCACAACGCACCCTCACGAGTCACGACTCTCCCGAGTCCTCTCGCAGACTCGCACGTCGCACCCACCATCTATCTGCAGGTAGACGTCACGCACATATGTGCTCTTCACACCCTACCCTCAGAACTTCTAAAAAACAAAACACGGTGCGCACATTTTATTTTAGCTCACACATCACACACTTATACGATTACTCTTGCAGCGAACGTTCTTTGGGCATAGTATATTGTACTCTCACGAAGAGAAGCGGTGCACGCACGCACTAGTTCTGTCACACCCACTCACGGGTACACGTAGGAGCGCATTTTTTTGAATCTGGTACAACAAAATCACTCCACTATATATAAAAGTAGGGGCCTTAGTGTGTGCTTTACTAGGGCTCCTCTCGTTCACTCTCTCATGCTCTCCAGATCTAAGCAACACATAGGTGGCCACACTCTCTCTCTCAGCTCATGGCTGGTCACACATCTGGTTGGACAACCTCGACCGGTGCAGGGGTGTAGGTGCATCATTCACGCTGTCGTCGGTGGCGAGGGAGGATACCAACGGCTGCCCACATGTCCTGATCGGCGGCCGTGCCGTTCTCTCCGAGAGAGCGCCAGCTCGGGAGGGCCTCCGACCCCTTCTTCCTCCCTGCGGTATTGTGGCCAAGATGCGGCCTCCCGACGCCGTCTTTGCCACATGCTGACGACCCTCAGGTATATATTCCTTCGAAACCTGCCTTGCTCTACTGCCCCAGCTCCCTTCGTGTGGATCCTTTTCTACTTCCGTCTGCTGTTCCAAAGCCACCTATACTTCTACTATTATTAGAAGTAAAGCTAGTTCATACAGTCGACTGAAAGCGTTGGTTCAAACATGGAAGAAAGTGGGAAAGTGTTAGCATGAATCTAGGACTTGGTTCTAAGAGGAAACGGGGGAAAGTAGTAATATCTGTCACTGTTTAAATAACTGTATTTCGTATTTGCGCAAACAGGGATGTCTGTCTCCATATCATTTCAGGATGTCTATCTCCGTATCGTTTCTATCCGCGCAATCAAACACTACAAAAAAATACAGTTCCGTGATGATACGTGTTTGTCATAGTAGGTCGCGTTTTCTGTCATGCATGTACATCCATGAAAAATTTATGACAGAATCAAGATAGTCATACCTGTGCTGTCGTAGAAGTGTTCCATGACATTACCAAAATTATCATCACGAAAGTCTCCACTTCCATTATGATAAATCGCGCTTCACAGAAGTGCTTTCGTCAAGGGTGACCGACACGTGGCATCCACCGTAACGGAACGCCGTTAAGCTATCGGGTCGGGTTTTGGATCCGATAACTCGTTAACAGCCCCGACCAATGGGGATTTTCCACATGTAAAATCATCATTGGCTGCAGGAAACACGTGTCGGCTCATCGTTGGGACAGATGTCAACCACTCATTGGATAGAAGGCGCCTATGATACGTCGACACGTGGCACGACCCAATAGAGGCCCATTCCTGTGAAAAGTTCAGCCCATTTGACTTGGTCAAAAGCTGGTGGGTTGGCCCATGGAAAGCCTGTTAACGGCCTGTTCGCATATAGCCCATTTTCATCCCGCTAACCCAAGGCCCGTTACGCCCTATCCGAATTAGGCCCAGTAGCGTCATTTGGGCCATCCAATATGATTCCAGCCCGTTTTCACTTCTAGCCCATGTATGGCCCATGACGTCTTTCGGCCCATATGAGGCCCTATGTAACTCTTGGCCTACTAACGGCCCGTGGTGAAACTGGCCTGTAATGAACAGTGTATCACTTTATACCCATTAACGGCCCGTTATTCCGTTGGGCCGTTTCCGGCCCATGTTATCTTTCGGCCTTCTCAGAGCCCATTTATTCTTGGGCTCATTTCCAGCATTCGTTTACTTATGGCCCGTTACTGTCGTTTTCTGCTTGTGGGCCAAATTCAGCCCGTGGTTACAGTCGGCCCGTTTGTGGTACGTTAATACGTTGGGCCGATTTCATAGCATTATCAAATACGGCCTATTAACGATGGCCCGTTATGGTCGGCCCATGAACGGATGATTCCAACTCTAGCCTGTTTACAGCCATAATGTGGTCTGTTTGGCCCATGTTTGGCCAATCGATTATACGGCCCGTATAAGGCCCATTGATAATATGGCCCGTAGTAGGCCCATTGTTTCTAAGGCCCGTAGAAGGCCCATTGTTTCTATGACCCGTAGAAGGCCCACTGTTTCTACGGCCAGTTGGACGCCCAGTGTCACTACAGTAAATATTAGCCCATGGTTATTGTGGCCTAGTTTTAAAAAATAGGTTATTGCAGCCACTAGCTAACCGCGAAAAAAGAACTGCAATGACTACAAGCAAACAAATAAACAAGACAACAAGGAAATAAATAAGCAAGCAACTAACGCTAGGCTATCACAGCTATTACACATATTACATCCACTGGGCATCAAAGTTCGCCACCAATGCAAATATAGGGAACAGAGCAGCATATCATATACACTGGTTGTCAAAGTTGGCGACCAGCGCAAATAAACGCCGCAGCAAAACAAATCCAGAACTGAATACACTTCAGAAGATCTCAAGAAACAATATCCTGGGTACCCATAATGCTAGCAAGATGCTTAGCAAGCTTATTAACTTTCTCTTGTTTGGCGCTTAAATCCTCCAGCGCTTGCTGTTGCACCAGAAAATATGCATCTGAATTCTGGAGGGACTTCCTCAGTCCTTCAGCTTCCTGTCGCAGCACATCTGATCGATGTCTTTCAACTTGAAGTTGAGACTCAAGAAGACGAACTGATTTAGGCAGCGAGTTCGAAGAGCTTGTGCCAGCAGTAGTGGCCAGTAACTCGAACACTACATCAAGACAGGACTTTTGGGTTCCCTCACTGTCGTCAAGATAGTTTTTATCAGCTTTCTTGGATACCAACAGGTATGTCTCACTATCTTGAACCTTATCTGCATTACTTCCTTTACCAGTGGATAACGCGGTACCGTTCTCCAATATTTTGCCCGCATTCTAAAAGAGAAACAAGCAGACACATCACATGTTTACCATGTTGTATATGAAACTCATTTTGGTAAATGAGTTCAGTAGTAAAGTGGACAGGATAACAGCATGAAACAAACATATATCTATGTACCATGGTCACTTTATGGTCTATATCATTCTAGTTTTTGTTGCCAAATCAAGATAGAGACACGGTTCAAATAATATTTGTTCAAGACAAAGCAGAATAGATAGAATATAAGTGTGGGTAACTATAGAGCAATAACAACTCTTGTAATGTGCATGACATGAGAACATAACTGTTTATTCAATTGAAACTGAAATCAACAAAGAGCAGGTTACAACAGCAAACCGGTTAAAGAAACAAGTTTAAAACATACCTGTTGCGCCATTGGAGTTTCAATTCCATCCTTCAAATTTGAAAATAGTTGGTATGAGTAAATACAATCATGCAAGAGCAAAGGAGTATGAATCATAGCTACAGAACCTGACCTGAGAACAAATCTTCTTCTCCTTTAAGCGTTGAGTTTGGATTCGGAGTGGTGGTCCTCGTGCTTTGGGCACTGCAGTTCCCTTACTAACTGCTCGTGTCTAGGTGCTCCGTGGTGGAGACGGTGCTGTGTCAACTAGAACTGGGTTACTATCTTCCGGGGTTGGGGTTAGAAGGGGTGTAGCTGGTTCTCTATCCAACTTGGTAGGGGTACAATCTGCGAGAGTCTAGGTTATGTGTGGTGGATCTGGTCCTTGGGAAAGTACAACCGTGGTTCTATCTGCATCAACTAGTAGCACTATCTTTTCTAAAGACCGTGTTGTTACTCCCTTAGATACTGCCATCATGCTCTCCAATTCAAATGGCTGATAAACAAGAAAAGTAATTGAAAGTATAGACATTGTATGTTAGACAGGTGCAATGGATAGTGGGGAATAAAAGAGGGCATGAAATAATTCATATTTATGTTGTCTAACCAAATAGGATAGCATGACACAATTACACATATATGATGGCTAACTAAACAGGATAGCATGACACAATTTCACATTATGATGGCTAACTAAAAAAGATGGAAAGACATAGTTCAAAATATGAGACTATGTAAACAGGATATCATTACATAACTATATAATGTGTTTATTAAATAGGTTGGCATGCCATAATTCACATACATTCACGGATAGAATGCCATAATTTAAAATATGATGACTGTAAACACTAAACATGATGAGATGATATAACTATGTGATGTCTTTATTAAATGGGTTGCCATGCCATAATTCAGATAGATGATGTGTATGTACTATGTAAACATGATGGCATGATATAATTCAAATATATGATTTATATAGTGAGCAAGTAAGCAGATGGCAATCCATATATGATGTAAAAACTAAGCAATGCAAGACAACATGCATGACATGGGTAATATAACCCTGCCTAGTTTGAGCATAGACCTCAGGGGAAAAATATGACTGGTCATCAGTCTCTGAATCCTCCTCTGAGGAGCTCTCTGTAACCAGCAAGATGTCTGCTTCAGCGGATAGCATTGTCTACTCTGAATACCTGGTTTTCACTCCAGATACTTCCATCACCGCTTCAAATTGCTGATGCACAGGAAGAGTAGTTGAATATACAAACGTTGTCGACAAATGGAACACGTAATACAAAAAATGATAGCATGATATAATTCACATGCATGATGATTGGCTAAACAGCATGGCATTGCATAATTCACATATATAATGCCTTTGCAACAAGATAGCATTGTATAATTCACATATATAATGTCTTGCAACAAGATGGCAATGCATAATTCATATATATGGTAATTAGACACTGAACAGGTGGCATTCACACAAAGCATGTCTAAACTAATCAAATGACATAGCAATATGAGACACCATACGCATGATATGAGCAACATAACCCTGCCAAGTTAGAGCATACACCTCGGGGGGAATAGGGCTGGTCATCTATCTCTGAATCCTCCTCTAGGGAGCTATCCGTAACCAGCGAGATATGCGCTTCGTCAGATAGCATAGTCTGCTCTGAAGACTTTGTTTTCACTCCAGAATTTGCCATCACCGTGTCAAATGGCTGATGCACACGAAGAGCAGTTGAATGTAATAACATTGTTGACAAATGTAATATGTAACGAAAAAAAGGATGGCCTGATATAATTTACATATAAGATGACTGGCTAAGCAGGATGGCATTGCAAAATTCACATATATGATGCCTGGCTAAACAAGATGTCATTGCATAATTCACATAAACGATGAATAAACTAAACAGATGGCATTCGCACAAAGGATGTCCAAACTAAGAAGATGACGTATTTTATGTGTAAAGTAAGCAATGCAAGACACCATATGCATGATATAACCAACATCAGCATGCCAAGTTAGAGCGAAGACCTATGGGGGTAAATAGGAGTTGTCTTCTCCTTCTGAATCCCCCTCAGAACAGATATCTTCCTGTCGATTACAATCCAAAATGCATGGAGGGGGGGCTACCTTTGCGCCTACCATGGAGCGACGTCTGCATGAAATTTTATTGCCACGCAAGGCTCGACTCTTTTGCTCTACATATTCAGTTCCATTGTTTACAATAACTGTCATGCATAGGAATAAAACATAGTGAGATTATGTAAGGAGTGCATGCAGAAATCCAGAGTGATGGTAGCAACCTGTGGATAGACCAAAAACCAATAATAACAGGCAGATAATGGCTTCAGTTAAAAAATACAGATAATGGCTTCTTTACTGTTTGTTTCCCACACAACATGAAACTCATAGTAGACACCGGAGATTAACCAGATAGTAGATAGATACTATTGATAGCGGCCCCGATATGTACCCCACAACCATTTAAAAACTCAAGTTTGACCATTAGTTTGGAGCTGACTCAGAGTCTAATCGGTGAACAGGATGATAAAGTAGCATTTAATATTAAGCGATGCATAACGTAAGCAGACACGAAAGAGTGCGACCTCTCTTTCGGACCCGTGTAGTCCTCGAGGTCGTCTGCTCGGTTGATGATGGTAGTGCAGGTTTCATGGCTGCCAGCAGCGGGGAAGAAGATCTGAGGCAGCGAAAGACAGTCTGGAGGCCGGATCCCTGCTGTGCTGGACCCTTCTGTCGTTGGAGCAGCTGAGCTGGGGTGGACGACGGCGTAGCAGGAGCGGGACAAACCATGCAAGGTTTTCTTTGACAACTATCTGTAAGAGAAGTACTTCTGTAAGGGCTCGTTTGAATTGGAGGATTCCAACAATGCAGAGATAGGAAATAGACATGAATAGGATAGGAATGCATGTGCAAAACAGAGAATTTAAAAACACAGGATTTCTGCCAATCTGGGTGTTTGATTCACAACAATTGGAAGATCACAGGATGCAAAGAAGCATGGTGAGATTAAGTCAAACCACAAGAAAATGTACAGTTATAATGCTATTATGCTACTATCTCTTAGTCTTGTGCTTCATGAATAGGAATTTGAAAAGGAGGACAAGTGAAAATTAAAATTCCTACATTTTTTCTTTCAAGGAGACTCTAAAGGAACAAATCTGTGTGCTCAGTGGACAATATATATAACATGTAGAGTAAAAAAGAGATGCAACAAGTGTACAACCTCTTTGGCGAAGCCATGTCGATCTCAGCGTGATTGGGTTGGCCGGTGAGGATGCTCCGGCTGACTTGGATGTCGGAGGAGGGGAAGAAGATCTTAGGCGTCTGGAGATGGAGCCCGAGGTACTGCTCCGCTATGATGGAGGGTTTCGTCATTGGAGCAGCTCCGGTGAGTTGTATGACGCCGAGGCTGAAGCAGGGAGACAACGAACAACGTTAACCTGAGTGGAATTCTAATAGCATCTCCAATACATGACATAAAATACATAACCACAAAGTGCTAGATGTAAAATACATCAGCCGCTCATCTCTGAACTTAACTGTCGAAACTGAATTTAACTGTCGAAACTGAACTTAACTATCGAAACTGAACTTAACTGTCAAAACTGAATTTTGCTGTCGAAACTAAATTTTGCTGTCGAAACTGAACGCACTAGCAAGGTGAGGCTACACGTCGATCGACTGACTTTTTCATCGCTGGTCAGTCAATTTTGCAGCCGTTGGATATGAAATCAAGGGCCTACGGTTCATCTTCAACCTCCACCCCCCTGAGCCGGCCAAAAAGCAGCCCCGCCCGCCCCGAAAACACTCCCCACCGCCGGTCCGCCGCCGCCCCGGCCATCCCTCTAGGCCCCCCGTGCCGAGCTTTTTCTCTGGCAATCCCCACGCCACCACCCCGCCAACGCCCCACCAGCGCCGGCGACCACCGCCCCCATCCTGAACCCTAAGATAGATAGTGGGGTACCTCTCCGGCGAGCCCCCTCCCCGCTGCGGCTGGTTCTTCCTTCACCCCGGCAGCATTAGAGTGAAGTGTAGCTAAATCGGAGCAGCATCGCAAGCAAGAGCAAGAGCGAGAGCAGCAGCGCGAGCAAGAGCAATACCAAGAGCAGACCAGGCAGGGTACCGAGAGCAAGAGCAGAGCAGCAGTGCGAGCGAGAGCTAAAGCATCAGCAAGTCCTACTGATGTGGACGTCACCGCCGAGGGAGCGACACCGTGGAGGAAGTGGCCGGCAACGCCGCCGTGGATGGAGTCACGCCGTGTCAGCTCGGGACCGAGCGCCGGCTGAACCGTGAGATCGAATCAAGAAGAAAATGCGGCGATTAGTGTACAACCTCTTTGGTGGCGCCGATTAGGCCGCAGCTTCATCCGAGGAAACAGTGATGATGATGCTCTTCTAGTGGTGCTGGTGAAGACGGCGGTGTGGGAATGGAGGTGGCGCGAAAGACGAGGGGAACGTCGGGGCAGCTCTATGGAGGTGGAGGACGGGGTGGCTGAACCGGCGGGACGATGAGATCGATGAAGGATCCTCATCCGGTACGGTGGATGAGGGACGTCGAGGTGTTGCTATGGACGACGTCGTCAGGGAAGAGGCTCCAGCTGGGTGGCGGACGGAGCAGGGTGTGGGGTTTCTTCGCGGGTTTTCGCAGCCTCGGTGTACGAATGGGTGGGCGGATGGGATGGCAGTGGGGAACCATAGCTTAGAGACGTGATTGTCTGAAATGTGAGGTAAGTTACGAAAGTACCCCCACCAATTTGAGGCGGTTCTTTCGGTTCAGGGGTACCACGGGCATTTCGCGTGTCGGGATTTCACAGGAGGTGGGAGTTTTCACGCGCGTTGTAATTTCGGAATAGCAAGGCGCGGGTTGAGATGGAGGGAGTTGTCGGAGCACAACGAGACAAAGATATATCTTAAATATTTTGGACTAACAAGGCGCGGGTTGAAATTTCCGGACAAGCCTAACGTGTATTGTATGAAATCAATGCACCCTACAAATGTCATTCAAAACTTTGAATTCATGTTATGTTCAATTAAAATATTTCGCTACGTGTATAATGCATGCAGCCTACTACTCAAATGAACGTTTTAGTGCATTCCAAACGTATATACTACCGCTTCAATATGAACTAAATTTGAATTCATTTCTCTATTTGAATAAGATCTATAGTAATGATTGTTGTGAAGTCAAAGCATTTGAATTCGTTTCTCTATTTTAATAAGATCTACAATCATCATTATTGTCAAGTTAAACCATCGTTTGTATATTATCTTCACAGCACACCACATGATTAGTCTCGAGTTACATATGAACTATGTGTACTATATGAACTCGAACTAGATTTTTTGAATCCACTTTATTTTGATTTCAAATCACATTACATTTCTAGCTCTAGCTAGATCTTCATAATCTAAACCATGTCTCATATGTATAATATGTTTATCACATTATGTATGGTGCCCCGCCCCCTACGCCTACAAGTATTTAGATATGAGTTGCAAACACCACACACTACCACAAATTCAAATAAAATGTGAGAATGTTCGATATAGTATATTGTTTAGATTGTTCGATATTTAGTTGTAAGCTGCAAACGCCACACATTATCACAAATTCAAATAAAATCTGAGATTGTTTGATGTATAGTATGGTTTAGATTGTTCGGCATTTAGCTGTGAGTTGCAAACGCCATGCATGATCACATTATGGTATAACATGTGCACAGCACGTGTATCACCGCTATATTCATGCATGCAATGTTTAAAACACTATGATCTCCTATTCAAATATATGAATCAGCTTTCATATCAAATTCTGATCTTTGTTAGTCTCTTACACCCACACAATCCTCTAACCTTTGTAGCTACCACTAACTTTCTCTCGTGCATGCACACGCCCTCCTCGCCCTCCCCCTCCCTCGGCATTCTATCCACTGGGCACATTCATTTTTTTCTTTAGGTCGTTCTCCCAGAGTCTTCCACAACTCCTTTCCGACACACACCGATCGATAAACCTCTCCAGCGATGCCTGCCTACAACATACAAACACACCTTCAATCTCCTCCTTTATGTGTCCTTGGCTCGTGTCTCTCATCCCTCTTTTCATCGCTCTCACAACCGCACACTCCTCCCCCTATCTAGCTAGTAGTTGGGCCTCTCGCACCACCTCCTAGCTCCATTCTCTCTGTCTATCCGTCTCGCTGGGCCTTATTTTCCTCTAACAAATGGACGTACACCGACCGATCTCTCGCTATACATATAGCTAGCTAGGTCCTTATAACTCGTTTTTACCCACACATCAATCGATCTACCTCAATACTTGCGGCTCTCCCTTCCTCCGACAAACAACAATTGATCTTCCGATCTTCTGACAAACACATGGTTCCCCTTCATCATCCATGGATGCGTCCCAACAGATCTATCACGCACAGGCACACACAGAAACACATCCCCACTCTTATTGATAACATTGCAGTTCCACCCTCAGTTTGTCTAGTAGGCCTCTCCCATCATCTTTGAGAAGCAACTCGATCACCCATCCAGCACTCTACCCCTCTCCCTCCCTCTCTCTCCTCTCTCTCTTTCTCTCCCATCATATTTCCCGTCCTTCAGTTATGTATGGATGTCGACCGATCTCCCTCAAGACATAGCTGGGTCTCTCCTTCGCAACACATATACGAGTCGTTCTACCTCTATAGTTAGGCCTCTGCCTACCCCTCCCACCACCCCTCCCCGCCCCACACACCGATACATCGAGCGCTCTAGTCATGTCTCCCTACCACACACAAACTTGACGTGTGCCCTCTAACATTCCGGTAGGCTAGTCGCCCTATATCTTTGACTTGTACACACACACAATTTCGATGGCTCTCTTCATCGATCTCGCACCCACCCACTTGATCCTCTCTTCGACTCTATCGATAGCTATGACCCCTCCCTCTCTTCACATGGATTGCTCGACCCTCTATGTATGATATGGATAGGCTTCCATTTCACGCACATTGCATGCAAAATTTTGTTTGAGATGTCATCGACACATATTCCCACAAATAATTCACGTAATCAACCCCCACCCCACCCCGACCCCAAAACAAAAAACACTCACGAACGTGGTTTGTATCTCTCACACACACCCACGTAGGTGGGGGACCTGCACAAAGAGAAGAGGAGCATGCACAGCGCACGTACTCCCGTCTCTTTTCCAACCACACCCGCACGGGTACACGGTGGAGCTCATTTCTGTACGAAAAAGGAAGCCAATGTGGTAATTTGGCACGTGCACGTGTACTGGCACGTCTACCACGGGTGAACAAACAAATTGCGACTTGACGTGTTATGCTAAAAAAGAGGCAAACCATGTGGGGCCTACCTTAGAGGCAAGGCTCTATACACTGGAGTACTTTTGATGTGTCCCGTCAACTCGCAGAACGAGGAGAAGCTTGCTTAGTACGCCGTCTCCCCCGCCCACAGGCGCGGTGGCTCGCAGGATGAGGTGAAGCTTGCTTACTATGCCTTACGCCCGCTCCCTCACCGATGCGCGCGGTGGCTCGCAGGACGAGGAGAAAAATTTACTACTCCCTCCGTGTACTCCTCGTCCCTACTACCTTGGTTATAGAGATTATATCATATTGTTTGGAATATATATGTCCTTTAGTAGATTTCAATATGAACTACTAGTACATACTCCAGACACTGATGTATATAGACGTATTTTAGAGTGTAGATTCACTCATTTTGCTTTGTATGTAGCACTCTCCCTCGCCCCTCGACCCTCGCCCACGTGGTGTACGTGCAGCAATTCATTCGGTCTCATATAGCCAGAATGATATATACTGCACTACCATTATTGCTCGACTTCCCGAAGAGGTGAAGAGCCAATCGCAAGGTTAATATTTTGGAGATGCCAAGCGTAAGGTTATAGGAGAACGAGTAGTAGGTTCCGCGTCATTTATAAATAAAGTTTTTTTTCTTCAGTGGCACGTACACAATATGATAGGTTCATATGGAGAGAAAAGGAAACCGCTCCACTATATACATAGTCAGGACGGGCCAGCCTACACGGTTGCTTGCTGGGGTTGCTCTCTTCACACTCTCTCGCACAAAACGACTGTGGCCACATCTCTAACATCTCGGCGGATCACGTCCGCTTGGGGAAGGGGTGGATGCTTAGTGTAGATGCGGTGGCCGTTGCCGACGGCGAAAACCCACTATCGGCACGTCTCGATCAGCTGTCCCCGCTGTTCTCTCTCACAAAGCCGGTGAGGTTGCCTTCATCCCTTGCTCACTGCCATGACATGGGCAGTTGCCGCCTCCCGCCGCCCTCCTCAAGGTTGAGCTACGTCCCTCAGGTACAACTCCCTTTATAGTCGGCTTGCACCACTGCTCTAGCTGCCCACGTCACTCCCTGTGGATATTTCTCTACTTCTTTGCCCCGCACATACCTCTACTGGCTTCTACGTACTGTATTTGTGATGAGTTTATGTCTCATCAACTAGTCCTAGTAATCTTATTCTAATCACACTTGTTCAATTTCTTTGCCACAGGGATGCTTATCTCGATTTTGGTGAAACTGCACAAAATGATCCGATGGTCAAAAGGTTGCAAACTTCATTTATTAGGAAGCTTGAACGTTGCCAACAAATTGAAGCCTGGTCAAGGTTCACGGTTCAAGGGCTAGGGACTGCATGGACCGTTTTTTTCTTTAGCTGCCTCTGTTCCAAAATAAGTGTCAACTTTAGTAGTGGTACAACTTTGTACTAAAGTTTGCACAAAGTTGAGAAACTTATTTTGGAACAGAGGGAGTACATATTTGCTATGATCTGTCAATTATTGAGATGCAATAGCATGCATGTTAGTCTCCTTTGTATTTGATGAAATGTTGCAACGGGCAACCTTACACGCAAGATACATGTAACAGAAGCTGGAAGCTTCATAGCATTGTACAAATTTATCTCACTGATAAATTACAGTATGTACTATACTAGTACTTCCTCCGTTCCTAAATATAAGTCTTTATAGAGATTTCACCATGAACCACATGCGGATGTATATAGATGCATTTTAAGTGTAGATTCATTCATTTTGTTCCGTATATAGTGGAATCTCTACAAAGACTTATATCTACTAGTAATAGCTAGCCCCCACTACTAGGAATTCTCTATCCTCTCCTTGAGCCACGTCATCAAAATTGATGTAGCCGTTAGATGAAGTAAATCAGTCCATAATAGTCGTCTGATCTTGACGTTGAGAGGCTCCGCACTAAGCCACATGCAAGCATGCAGAAATACCGTGCCACATGCATGTGAGTGGGTTTTAAATCACATCAACATGTATGCATGCAAGCATGCACCGGTAGCATGCATGTAAGTGAGCTTTTAAGTCCCATTAACATGTCAAAAATAAAAATATAATCCCATTATGCAGTAGGAGTTGGCTGATCTTTTTTCCTTACGTGGGATGATCTAAATGATGATGGGAGTTTATTTAGTTTGGCTACCACATTTGTCATGCGGTTATAGAGTTTTTTTGTTCAATGAAAACGATAATTTTGCACAGAGAGATATACCGTTGTTCCGTGCCAACGCGCGAGGACTCATCTAGTAATATTTAGGAACGGATGGAGTACTATGTAAAGAGTTAGGTGCCGCATGGTGATAGTGTGAGGTGGCCCATGTAATCACTGAGCCTGCGTGTTTTCACTGCTCTTGCATGCCTCCGCTGTAAGAATGGAGAAAATTGTAATCTAGTAGTATTATACCTCCTTTCGCCGAAAGCGTGGGATATCCAGCAGTCCTACCACCTCAGTAATAAAGACCAATGAGCTATCAAATCACATAGACCCAGAAGTAAGTTGGACGGATGAAGCAACCATCACTCTTGCGCCCGTGAGAGGTCGCGTCTGCTCTGCCCGGGCATGAATGCAGCACCGATTCTTTGGAGTGGTGCTGACCGTTTCGGGCGGGAAGCGCGCACGGGCATGTTATAATAAGGATTCACTTAAAATAGTACATGAGCGAACAGAGGGATCAATTGGACAGTGTTCCCGAGCAGTAGCGATATGTGTGAGGTAAGATACACCGCCGGCGCTTTTAATTTTTCTTATTAATTTGTTTGTTTCACGCTCTAACTGGTGGGACCCAATGTACTACGTGGAGAGAGGTAAGGTGACTAAGGCTGCATTATTTCTGCACCACTGTGGATAGTCTTACCACCAAAGCCACATGACACGATTATGATTGAAATCCCAATGACTCCCACACACACAAAAAACACGGCATGCTTGTCACACGAATGCCGGAATGTATAAAAGGTTATTTCCCTATCGTTGAACATAACGGGAGGGTTGTGTAGCTGGTTAGCCTATTCGCTCATCAAACTTGAGGTGTCGGGTTCGATAACTACACTTGAGCATAATTTGTGCCAGGAGGATTCTTTGACTGGTCAAAATGTTTTCTAGGGTTTGCATGCTTCACACTCTCTCTCCAGTATATATATATACACGCTGGAGCCTCAGCGCTTGTAGTTGCTCTCTTCAAACTCTCTCGCCCTCTCCAGCTGGAGCCTCAGCGCTTGTAGTTGCTCTCTTCACACTCTCTCGCCCTCTCCAGATCTAAACAAGACTTCGTTGGCCTCTCTCTCCCCTCACCGCTGCTCAAAGAGCCGGCAGGATACGTCCTCCGGGAAGGGAAGGAGGCTTAACGCTATCGCCGTCGGCGAGGGACTACCGGCGCAGCTGTTCACTTTCCACCCAGCAGCGGCGCGGGAGGGCCTCGGATCCCTTCTTCTTCACCGCCGTCCCGTCGCCCACCGAACCACGCCTCAAGAACCTTAAGGTATAATTTACTTACTCCACATGCATTGCTCTAGCTGCATGTATACCATGAATCTAGGACGTGGTTCAAAGAGGAAAGGAGTGGGGGGAAGTAGTGGGAAAAGTTGTATATAGCATGAATCTAGGACATGGATCAAAGAGGAAATGAAGGGTGAACGTTGTATAGCATTAATCTAGGACGTGGTTCAAAGAGGAAAGGAATGGGGGAAAGTAGTGGGGAAAGTTGTATCGCATAAATCTAGGACGTGGTTCAAAGAGGAAAGGAAGGGGCGAAAGTACTAGTTCAAAAAGGAAAGGAAGGGACAAGGCTGTAGAGTTTGAGCAGGACTAGATTTGCTGCGCTCACATAGGGAAAGGCGTCTAAAGATAACAAAAATGGGACCAACACAAATATGCTCCTTGGTTGTTTGTTCTTTGTTGCAACATACTGTGCATGACCACAGTACATCGGTAGATGCACATGGTGCTGGTGCGTCCACTATCCCCTGCAGCTCATTAGCTGTTGTTAATCTAAGGCCCTGTTTGGTTAAAAACTCCCTAGTCCCTACCTGCTGGGTTCCAGGGACTAAACATGGACTAGAGGTTATTAAATGACATGCTAAAAGACCATGTTACCCCTAGTAATGAACTAATAGAGCAATGCGTGGCAAGGGCAACTGTTGGAAAAAGTCCCAAAAAGACTCCCTCGGGGTCTTCTTTCTTTAGTCCCAAATGCCCACTTTTAGTCCCTAAAAGTCCCTCATCTTTGGTTTAGATGGGACTGACACGGAGTTTTTTTAGTCCCTACACCAAAATGTCCCTGTAAAAAAACACCCTCTAATAATGCCGCTAGAAAATTGATGCAATGCCACAGTTAAAAGCAAATTACATGTTTAACGAATTTTATTGTTAATATAATCTCTATGTTAATATTAATCAATGCCACCGTTTGAGAAACGCTACTGTCTTGCTTTCTTTCCCATTTAGATAAGGTAGATGCTTCTTTTTGTTGGCTTCTGTGTCTTCCACCATTATTGACCATTAATTGTTTCCTTTGCACCTCTGTGTAAACAGGGTTATCTGCTTCACCTCGTTGCCATTGTGACCTTTTGTTCCACTGCACAAAACACTTTTGTTTTAAGAGTGTTTTGTGCAGTTCAACCATAATGTCACACCGACAACGTTGCTTGATTGCTTGATCTTAGTGGAACTGCACAAGAGGATATCTTACTTCCTATCCGTTAAGGCGAATTTGGTTCAGATCTTCTTCTTGTGAGTTGTTTGAATTCCGCATCATGAGGGGTTAGTACTAGCCTTCTTTCACATGATTCTGCAGTGTGCATTCATATGTTGTGTTACTTGTATGATAATATTGCTTTATTTTAGTGAACTGCACAAATGGAGACAAGACTTCCAATCTGTATGTGCACCGTAATATCCCATTGAGGTAAGATAAGGATATTTCACAACTACTGGCCTGTATTTTGCCACTTTCATCAAAAAATTAAGTTTAGTACTATACTTGTGCTCTCTAATTGACATGCCAAATCTTACATTGAAGGTGAAGCTTGTTTGTTATTGAACCAAGTGATGAAGGGGAAGAATAAGGGGAAGAAAAACAAAAATCAACTCCCGGTGCTGTAATGAAGCACTGGAACTGTGATGACACAAGTAATGATATAGTTTTGCATCTTAATTTATTGCTATGGCTGGAACGAGCAATTGTTTTGCCACTCATTTGATGCCACTCTTAATGTAATATGTAATTATCTCTACTTGTGCAAACAGGGATCTTCTTTGAAGATACCATATATTTTAGTGGAACTCCACAAGAAGATGTTGGAAACATTAAACTTATCGAGGAGTATATAGTAAGCATGGCCACCATCGTAGATAGCAACAGATGGTTCTGGAGAATTGCTGATCTGTATGCTCTACACAATAAGCCTCCTGACAAAGGTTGGTAATCGCCCACTGATTTCATCCATATGATTGAGCTTTGTCATCTCTATTGGTGGTGTGCTACTGTTTAGATACTGTCATGAAAAAGTGGTATTGTCCTTGAGAAGTGCTTCATATGTGCTATTTTAAATATTTCCTTTCCTTTTTTTGGGCAAACAGTGATGCTAGCATTTAGTAGTCCTGTTGTCTTTGCACAACAGGATCATCTTCCTCTGAAGAAGAATATGGAGTACGTGAAGTGACTAGTTCCGATTATGCCAGGATGAAGAAGCCCTGTCTATCTTATCATCAGAAGGAGCAGTTGAAGGATGGTTACATTACTCCCCACAAGACCAAACTAACTTCAGCTCAGAAGTACTGACAAAATCTCCATTTTTCTAAAAGTGTGCTCTACATGGACCATGTATGTGCCTGTTGAAACTGTCAATTCATAGTAGAGTTTGCTCTATACCAATCACTTTTTTGTATTTGTGCAAATAGGGGTGCTCAGCTTGATTTCAATGGGAACTGCAGAAAATGTTCATGAATACATCGAATCATTCATTTCCACCACAAGAAAGGAGGTGCCGATAAGTTCAAGGCGTTGCAACATATAAGGGCGAAATCATACAAGCTACGCGCGAATTTGGTTCATTTTGGTGGAACTGCACAAAAAGAACAGCTGGTTTATTTAGCACGAGGTGCCATGTCAATGTCCGAACTGATGGCAAACCCTGCCCATTCCACCATCATAGGCATTTGATATTTTGGAATGGGACAACCTTGTCAAATTTTGCTCATTGATTTTAGCAAGACATGCATTTGATATTTTCGAATGGGACGCCCTTTGCTGTCAGCAGTGTCGATCAATTTTTTCTTTATTCTTTAGTTGTGAAGTAAATATTGCCTCTGACATGTGAGTCACTGAGATGCATAATCATCGATTGTTTTGAATGTTCTCTATGAATTGCCAGGCCTGTGTGTTTGATTGCAATGTACAGAAATGCTAAAAAGCTGCTCAAACTCTTTGTACTCCTTCTGTTCCTTTTTACTTTGCACATTGTGAAAGTGCATACTTTTTGTATAAGATTGGTCAAAGTAGAGATACTTTGAATGCAGACAAAAGTTGTATGCAGACAAGAAAGGACCAGTGGGAGTACATGTGAAACTGTAGCAAATGAGGTGATCACCTTGGGAATAATGCCAATACGTATTGTTGTGCATGTTCATCCAATGCTAGTGATACAGGAATTCGAACTAATCGAAATAAATTCATTCATACACGGTTGGATTTCATATAAACATGTCAGATTTCACTACATTTCATACATTCTTTAACTGAAAAGGGGTGCGCTGGAGGTATAATTAATTAACCGAAGCTACCCACCTATGTCCCGCTGAGCCGAATAGAAGCTTCAGTGACTTAAATGTAGGTGCAGTTGCGTAACTAACATGTGGCCTGTTGGGCCCATGTGTCAGTCAGCCAACTGCACCAGCAGTTAAGTAGAAGCATCGTTATTCTCCAGCAGAACTCCCTGACTCCACGTCCCCGCCAAAAAGCTAACCGGCCGTCAATGGTCAACCCTCCTAGCTTGGCTTCAACAGGAGGGTAGCAGCGGTGGCCTTACTTGGACCCGAGCGGCGGTGACCTACCATGTTCTACTCTTCCTCGTTTTCTGTGTGGCGCGGCCTCGTTGGCAGCGGGGCGGGGCCTCGGCGGAGCCGGCGATGTCCTCTGTCTCGTTGCCGGTGGGCGGCGCCTCAGTGGAGCGGTGGAAATCCTCCCCCGCGTTGCTGGCAGGGTGGGGCCTCGGCTGAGCCGGTGATGTCCTCTGCCTCGTTGTTGGCGAGGCGGGCCCTCGGCGGAGCCGGCGGTGTCCTCTGCCTCGTTGTTGGCTTCGCGGGGCCTCGACGGAGCAGGGGGCCTCGTCGACGCCAGCGGAGCGGGGACTCATCGGAGCCGACATTGTCCTCTGCCTCGTCCTCGGTCTCGCCAAATAGCGCCTCGCCCGCTTCATCACCCTCTTTGCTACCCTCTTTGTAGGTGGACGCAGCCTCCGCCACCCACATGCGGTACCGCCAGCGCTCGAGGCGGCCCTTGCGAGCGGAGCGGTACGAGTCGAGCAGCGCCTCCTGCTCCGCCCTCTCCCAGGCGATCTGCTAATCCGCCTACAGGTGCTCCTGGAGGAGATGGTGGTTGTAGGCATCGTCGGCCTACGCCTCCCAGAACTGCTCCTGACTCATCTACCTAACACTGTCCATATATTGGGCACGGGCCTCGCCGATGGTCATGGTGCAATGGACCGGCGAGGATGGCGCGGAGGAGGGGGTTGGCGCTGGATCGTGGACTACCATGTTTTCCATTAGGACGTCGTCATCCTCCGGTTGCCAAGGTTGTCAGAATCGTGATTTTGAATCGAATCGGAGCTCTGATGGCAGGATCGCAAATCGTAGAATCTTCACTATCAGGATCATAGAAACGTAGATTCCATGAACTAAAATCGTAGAATCAGAGTGGTAAGTTGGGTCGTAAAGTCATAGAATCGTATAACAGAATCGCGATTCTGACAACCTTGCCGGTTGCCTTCCGGCTAGCCGGTCGGCAGCAATGGCTGCCATCTCCTTGTGGTCTGTTGTCCGCCCGTCCCGAAGAGCGCCGGAGCGCAAGGAAGCCATGGTGGGCAGTAGTGGTGTGGACAGGAGAAAGGGAATGGATGTGGATGGCTGCGGCTATGGCCGGCGCAGCAGTTTATATAGCAATGGTGGGCGAGCGGAGGGACGGACGGGTGGCGCCGGAGTAGCCGCCTCGGCAACTGCGTATCATTAATGTTGGTGGCAGATGGACAGACGGACATCACTTGTGTCGTTTGAAGGCGGAGCAATCGCCTGCACCGGGAAGCGGGGCAGGCGGCGCTGACTGTTTCGGGCGGAAAGCGCGCGCGTGCGAGGAGATGACTTTACTTGGAGAGGATGACAATGGGGACCCACCAGGTCCATAGCCTCACATACGCAAGTGCCTCCTTATTATATATATATATATATATATATGTATAAAACTATACTCCCTCCGTCTAGGTGCATAAGTCGTATTAGAAGGTGCATCACGACCTAGGTGCAAGCAGATTGGTGGAAAAGAAGAATATTTCTCTCTTCTAAACACAACATTTAATCACGGCAGTTAAGAGGATGCCTTATTAGCTACCCATGCAGGCCATCATAATTCATAGCATGCAAAGCGCTTTTATTTCTTGCCTAATAACCGCATGGACGTGCTGCATGCATTGGTCCTTGCCCGAGCAAAAAAAGGGAGGAAAGGGGTTTCCACGGGAGACAACGAGGCAGAGGTGGAAGCGCTCGCTGGAGTAATTTATTTTGCTTCCCCCTGATTTCCTGACATCACGGTCCCACACCATTGTCAACCTATGTAGTAGTCAATAAACGAGAGAATTGCACAAGAAGCGGCCGACAGCTGGGACCAAGCAGCTCGAGCAGTATTTGTGTTTTTGAGGTGTGAGCACTGGAGAGTTTTTCGATGTTTAGCCCAGATATTAATTTTTCTCCTCTGAACAACAACGAAAACAGCGCTGCAGGTATTAACTGGGCGGGTTGTGACCTGTCTAGCCCAGGCCAGATATCCAGCCCAGATATTAATTTTTTTCAAGCTGAAAATGGCTAGCCCAGCTATACTTTTTTTAGGAATACCCAGGCAAGGTCAAGTTGTTATTCTCTGCCCCGCTGGGCTGCAAATCTTTCCTAGGAGGGATGCATTAGGCTTAACAAGAAAATGGGCTTTAAGAAATAATAAATGGGATGTAATTATAAAAACTGGGCAGTAACTATAAAAAAAGCACCAAACACGTGATTACTTTATAAAATAATATTTTTGGATATTGAAAATTTTAATTTCATTAATTGTTGCGAGCGCAATGTTTCGTTGGATTTTTACGTAATATAAATTTATATTGAAATTGTATTTAATCTGACTAGAAATTTCGGGATAAAAATATTTCAGATCCCATCAAAATGTGGGAAATTTTATTGAATTCTGTTTTGAACGGTTGGTTGAAATGGGTTGTACTTTTAACAAACTGTAAATGGGCTGTAGTAAATTCCATTAGAATTCAAAAATGGGCTACACATTCTTAAAAATCTCAGATGGGCTATAAGTTCTCTGCCACACACTTCTGGCCTTACTAAGTTGACGCGTCCCCTAAAAAATAGAGTTGATGCGTATGCAAGGCTTTGTCAACTTATAGTCAACACACGGTTCTAGCAGCAGTGGCCGTTGGATGTCCATCCAACGAATGCCGTGCTTCTTCTTCAATCTCGGATATTCTAGCTTCACCCGCCCAAAAAATGATGCCTCCCCCTGACATCTGGGGCGCACCGTTTCGGAAGCTGACCCGTGGGCCTATTAAGTTGACGTACCAAGGGCTTTGTCAACTTAGTCAATATAAACGATTCTATCTGCAGTGACTGTACGATGTCCATGCAATGGCCGTAGTGCTTCTTCAGCCTCTGGTCTTCTTGCTCCAGCCGCCCAAAGCAACACTGGTCGTGCCGCCTGCTCCTGCCTTTCATGGCCGGCGGTGCTGCCGCGGAGGCCTCACCGCCCCTACTATTCCCACCGATGGCCAGGCCCTGTAGCGACGGCAGCCTCACACCGCAGCCGAACGAGTGAACCCTCATACTCCTCTCCGCGTGGGCATCCACTGCCGCGTCTTCAACGGCTCCGCGTCGTCCCCTTCCTAAGCCTCACCGTCGTCCACCGCCTTGGTGCTCTCGGCGCGGCGTGGTCAACATGGTCAAGGAACGACTTCCATTGGACGTGGACTATACATGGAGAGGCTGACAGCTGGGTCCATGGCGGCAGCATGGAAGTGCCTCCTTATTACGCAAAAAATAATGATTCCTCCACCTGACAGTAGGGACCCATCGGACGGGCCACCACTATTTTGCGAAAAAAATTGTTTCCCCCTGACTGCTGGGACCCACCGGATGGGCCATCGTATTTCGCGAAAAAATGTTCCCCCCGCTGTCAGCTCGGACCCACCGGAAGTGCCTCCTTATTACGACCAAAAAATGAATACTCCCCCGGCTAGCTGGGACCCACCTTGCTGGGAGGCTGACTTGTGGGCCTACTAAGTTGACGGGGACGAAGGGCTTTGTCAACTTAGTCAATATGAACGATTCTAGCTCCAGTGACCGTACGATGTCCATCCAACGGCCGTAGTGCTTCTTCAACCTCTGGTCTTCTTGCTCCAGCCGCCCAAAGCAGCGCCGGTCGTGACGCATGCTCCTCCCTCCCGTGGCCGGCTGTGCTGCCGCAGTGGCCTCACCGCCCCCTACTATTCCCACCGCTGGCCAGGCCCTACGGTGACGGCAGCCTCACACCGTAGCCGAACCAGTGAACCCTCGTAGTCCTCTCCATGTGGGCTTCCACTACCGCGTCATCCCCTTCCTAGGCCTCGCCGTCTTCCACCGCCGTGGTGCTCTTCGTGCGGCATGGTCAACGTGGTCAAGGAACGACTTCCATCGGAAGAGTACTGTACGTGGAGAGGCTGACAACTGGGTCCATGGCCACAACCCAGTTTTTTTGTGATTTGCGAAGTAAGTCACTTTGTCAGGCCTGTTGGGCTACAAATCTTTCAAGACGAGGAGAGCTTTCATTCGGCTGGCTGAGAAAATGGCCCATCAGTAATGAGAAATGGGTTGTACATTTTTAAAACACATCAAAGCAGCAATTAGTTTCAAATATCTTTTTTTCATTTCAAGATTTTAAATTACATTAATTTTTATGCGTGGAGAATTTGTTGGATTTTATATTGATATACATTTATTTTTAAAATCAGTTTGAATGTGAGTCGAAATTTCAGGATTAAAAACAGTTCGGACCGCACCGAAATATGCAAAATTTCATATAATTTTTTAACCGTTGCCACAATATGGGTTGTAATGCTAACAAAAAGAATATGGGCTCCAAAAAAACATTAAGAATTAGCAAATGGGCTGTAAATTATAAGAAATAATGGCAGATGGGTTGTATGATGTTTTCCACAGATTTGAGGCTTTCCTAAAAAAAGGTTGATGCACAAGCACTGACTGTTGGATGTCCATCCAACGGTCGTCGTGCTTCTCCAATCTCTGCTCTTCCTACTCCAGTCGCTCAAAGAACCGCCAGCGGGACTGCCTGCTCCCTCCTTCTCGCAGCCTACTGTGCTGCCGTGGAGGCCTCACCGCCCGACCGTACTCCCATCGCTGGCCTAGCCATCCCCCTACTCACCCACACCTGCTATTATTCTCCGGCGATGGCAGACGAACCAGTAAACCCTCGTACAGTCGTACTCCCCTCCGCGTGGGAAACAACTGCCGAGTCTTCCCTGCCTCCGTGTCGTCCCCTTCCTTGGCCTCGCCGTCGTCCACCGCCCTGGTGCTCTCGGCGCGGCGTGGTCAACATGGTCAAGGAACGACTTCCATCGGACGTGGACTGTACGTGGAGAGGCTGACAGCTGGGTCCACGGCCGCAGCAAGGAAGTGCTTCCTTATTATGCGGAAAATAATGATTCCTCCACTTGACAGCTAGGACCCACCGGACGGGCCACTGACTGCTGGGACCCACACGCTACATCTTCGCACGCAAGGAAGTGCGTCCGGGCAAAAAAACGATTCGCCCCCTGACTGTTGGGACCCACCAACTAGATCCTCGCAGGCAAGAAGTGCCTGACAGTCGGGACCCACCTGGTCGAAGCGTATGTAGCGTTGTCATTCTATTCGCGAACGTGTACATACATACTGGTCGATGTAGAGGCGCGCACGTGTCGTAGTAGAGGCGCGCACGTAGCATCTACACGTACGTACAGTGGCCAGGGTGCAAGAAAGAAAATACGGCCACGTATGTGTACATACGGGCGGGGTCTCAAACGCCTACTCGCGCATACGTACGGCCAGGGCTCGTGTACATGGCTGGGTCGGAACGGAGAAACAACGTCATCGTCGTGTTCATGGGGAGGCAACGGAATGCGTCGTGTTCATGGGGAGGCAACAGAATGCGTCGTGTTCATGGGGAGGCAACGGAGCGCGTGGGAGCCAACCGGCTGGTTCGTAACGGAATGCGTGGTCGTGTTCATCGGGAGGGCTTGGACGGAACAGGCGACGGAAATGAGGCCTGGCGTACCGCAAACCGGAGGAAATGGCCTTGTGTTCGACCGGCCATGTTTGAAACGGGATCTGGTTCATCGGGAGGGGTCTGGCGTACCGCAAAACGGAGGAAACGGACCTCCTACGGTCGAAACGGGGGTCCTGTTGATCGGGAGGGGTGTGGCGTACCGCAAAACGGACGAAACGGACTTGTGTTGGAGCGATACGATCGAAATGGGGGTCCTGTTCATCGGGAGGGGTGTGGCGTACCGCAAAACAGGACTCCACGGGATACTGTTCATCTCCACCGTCGACCCCCTCCAGCCTCCACGAGCTACTGTTCATCCATCGTCGACCTCCTCCAGCCTCCACCTGCGACTGTTCATCCACGGGCTCTTGTTCATCCATCCTCCACTGCGCGCTACTCCACCGGCTACTGTTCAACCAGCCCTCTCCACAGGCTCCTGTTCAACCACCCCTCCACGGGCTACTGTTCATCCTTCCCTCCACCATCTACTGTTCATCCTGTCCTCCATGGAGTGGTCCTGTTCATCCAGCCCTCCTCGGGGTCCTGTTCATCCGGCCCCAACCGGCTCGATCGATCAGGGTCCTGTTCATCCAGAGGCAACACCACGGGGTCCTGTTCATCCGCCCCCACCGGGAACTGTTCATCCACCCCCCTGCAACGCTCACTGTTCATCCAGAGGCGGCATTGATCGGCTTCAGTTAGCAGCAGTAGCGAAGGAATCGCTCGATCAGGTTCAGTTAACAGCCATCGATCGATCGCTCGGGTTCAGTAACACGTAGCCTGCAGTGCAATCGCTCGGGTTCAGTAACGCGTAGCCTGCAGTGCAATCGCTCGGGTTCAGTTAGAGCCCAACGCCTCGCTCGGGTTCAGTTAGAGCCAACCCCTCGCACACGCGCGCGTACGTGTACGAGAGAAACACGCATCGCTCGGCCCCCAACCTCCTACCGTAACCGGGAACTCCCCGAAATTTTCCTCGCCCTCACTTCTACCACGGTTTTTTCCATCATGGACGGCCCAAAGAATGTCATGCAGCTGCTCTCCGTCCCGCCCAGGACGAAAAGCCCATTTTCTGTCATGATTTTTTGTCATAGAAGTAGGAGCCCACCACATCTATGATGATACCGGGTTTTGTCACAATTATCGTCATAGAAGTGTCATATGCATGACAGAAAAAAATTCGTTCGGCCCAAAATGTCACGGATGTGTCTTTTTTTGTAGTGAAAAGCACACACCTCATTTTTAGTACAACTGCGCAAAATGAGATGGCTATCCCTCGTTGCCGTCGTCTAACCTCCCGTCCTCAAGGTATCCCTACACTGGTAGTAACTAAGGTAGAATGACCAACGCAATCTAAAAGAAGCTGATTCGTACGTTTTACTTCCTGATTGTAGTGCAGGGACGAGCGAAAACAACTGCATCCTAGTCCGGAATGCACTTTCTACAAGTTCATCCATGGAACAAGGACTAGCTGGCACGGCTGCACGGCGGTTTTTTGGTCAGGTACGTGGACAAGAGGCATTGTGGTCTGCTTATTTCTGCAAATAGCGTTGCTTAAATTTAGTGGAATGCACAAGCATTTCAGCTGGTCAGTACACTGCATGGTTCAGTTCAGCATTCTAGCTGAGACCACAATTATAATTGATTATTCTGGAATGAGAGAACCTAACCCTGAATGGTGGCAACAAGAAAAAACCAGAGTGTACTCCAGGAAATTTAAGCCTGACGGGAGGCCCTTTGCTCAGAGAAGCCTTGCTTGTTTTTTCCTGATTTGTAAACATTCTCACAACTTTGTCTTTTGCTGTGAACTACTAAATGTTTGTTATGTTCTATGAATCATTGAGATGTATAAAATTGCTTAACTTCTGCTTTTCAAGATTTTTATGAAGACGAGTTTAATGTGAGTGTTCCACATGAGCGCTAGACTAGCGTGTGAACATTTGGAATTTATTACATTGTGGCCTCAATTAACTGCATGAATCACTGTAACAACATACATAGTTGCTTATATGTCAGACAGCAAATTGTTGATTGTTAGTTGGTCAATAGCCTAGTGTTGAAGCGAGCTAAGCCAATGTGTCGTGTTTTGCACAACTGCTTACAAGTGGGGTAGCACCAACAATGTTTACAAGTACTTATGTATACGTCGGCGCACGGTTCTCGAACGAGTGCTCTATTTCATCAAAACACACACTGCTCGTATGATAAGCCGTGACAACTTATGTCTTACCATGTCATATTCATGAAAAAACTAGTGAGGACGCATTTGTTTCGGTAACAATTACGATGGTTCTCACATGATTCACGGGCACACAAAAGTAGTAGCAGTTCCCATAGACAGATTCAAACAGAGTACTAGCCCTAGAGGGATCGATAACATGAAAGGTTCGGATAATTAGACACAGTCCAAACTACTATTAAACACTAGCTAGGCAACTATTTCATGCCTTGATCTAATTTGGGCTGGACAGAAGACGGACCTTGCCACGAACATCATCGAGGACGTCCCGCAGCATATTTACAACATATTGTGGTCATAATCCAGTAAATTCTATGACCTAGGATGTTCATTCTATGGACCTGACCGATCCATTTGACTGTGACTGCCAAAAACAGTGCTGGAGTTAGATGTTGTTGCCTTTTCAATCTGGTTTTTTTTGTAAACCTGATGAACAATTAACCCTCGTGCTTCACTACAAGAAATATGTCAACTTATGACCTTATGTTAGCGACCCTTGAAGAATTGGTCATAAATTTATGACCATTTTAGACCAATTGGTCAAAAGCTGTTCAGGGGGCTCCAAACCCTAAACCATTGCGACCATTTTGGTCAGAAAGGTCGTAATTTCCTTACACGAAATGGTCAGAAAGCAAACAGTGCTAGTCTGCTGCCTTACTTCTAGTTGTTAATGACCAATATAGATGGTCATAGCCTTGTAGATTGTGGTGGGTTGTGATGACTAGGCGCCATCTCATCAGTTTTGCCTATGTGTCATGTCCATGTGGCAGTTTTTGCCCTAGTTTGTGAAGCAACCTATATGTCTATCATTCCCAAAATTCCAAAAAAAATCTGATAAATTCTTTGGGGCATATCTTCATCAAATATGTAAAACTCCTTCCTTGCCTAGTTCAAAACTAATTCAGCAATATTCAATTTCCTATTCTGTTCACAACAACACTTTATGAAGGAAGTGCTATTTATATATTCTTGATTGCCCTCGGAATTTTTGGGCACTCTTTCCTATCCAAATCATTACCGCATGACAAAATTCAGCTCCATTTGCCTAGCAAATCTTCCTCGGCAAATTTCCAAAGTTTTTGTCCACCTAGAAGCATTATGAAGGAAGTACCTTTTTTATATCTCTACATGACATGAAATTTATACAGTTCCTTCATATTCCCAAATTATCACCCTCCTCCAAATTGCAGCTCAGTCAAATCATCTATGTGAGCCCAGGTTCAATTTATATTTTATGGCCAAATTGGCACGTTGCAAAGCAAGTTTTATATAAACCCCTCCTATTACCCTCAAACTTTTCGGGCACTCTTCCATACCCAAATCATTGCCACATGATAATATTCAGCTCAATTTTCCTAGTAAATCTTTCTCGGGAAATTTCCAAAGTTTCTACCTCGAGAGAAACTTTGTGAAGTAAGTACTAGCTAGGCTTACCCAAATGATCTAAAAATTTACCAACGCATGACCATACCTAAGTAACTTACCTACACCAATTTTGAGCTCATTTCATTCATCCAATCTCTCTCACTAGTTTTCCCAAGTTTCTGTCCATAGAAGAGCATTGTGAAGGAAGTACTACTTTGGCATGTCCAAATAGTATCAATTTTCTACAATGCATTCCTATGCCCAAATAACCATCCTCCACAAAATTTAAGCTCACTCCATTCATTATTTTGAGCCTAGCTTCAACATTCATATTTTTGTCCAGCGTGGTACTTTGCAAAGCAAGTACCACCTAGGATCCTCCTTTTGAGCTAAAAATTTGTGAAGACATTCTCCTTAGTAGATTATCATCCTCAGCCAAAACTCATGCCCATTGGCCATGTGCATTTCCCGTACCGCTAATGAAACACTTGGCTGCTGATTCATGTTTGAGCATCGATCGGTCTCCTCGTGAGAATATTATGTTGTATTTTTCTTCCTAGCACCAACCTGGGGAGTGCCCAACCCACTAGACATGCCTAGGCCGCCAAGAACACATGGCAACATTACGGTCACGCGGTGACCACGCGACGGGCATGCGAGTTTACGCGCTCTAGAGTTGGGGCCCTAGGCCACCGCCCAAACCTCAACGTATCGCCACCAAACCATGTATTTATGATTAAATAGGTCCTTATGTAACTAGAAATGATTTTTGGAAAAAATAAATAGCAAACTATGAGGCAGCTGAAGTTCAAATTTGACCCGCTTCCAGCTAAATCGGCGGAAATTTGTCTTTTTCACGAGAGGTGGATCAAAAATTTTTACACCCAACCATTTTGTCAATTGTGCGTTAAATATGGCCTAGTGTTTTATAAAAATTATTTGGTCCAATTTTGCAACAATTATTTGGTAGTTCCTTCACAAAAAAACCTCCTTTCGGACACTCGAAAAATGGAAAATGGTTTTTTCGTCCAACGAAAATGAAAAATTCCTTAGGCAAAATTGTTTGCCATTCCAATATGCACCCTTGTGCACAATATAAGATCATTTGAACAAACTATGCCATGAATGTGGCCATAAGATTGATCATTTGGCTTGAAAGCCATTGATCTCCACACGTGATAGCTCGTCTCTGAGAACAATTTTTTAAAATAATTGTCGTATTACAAGTTTGTTATTTTTCTGGGAACTTGGCCACATATAATGACACAATGCGAAGTTTTCCCAATTTTTTGATTTTTTTTGAATTTTTTATGCCCATTTCAAAATGCGGTCAAAACGGCGGGAATGACTGTTCCTAGCTAGTGGTTGAATCTTGGATTTTTTGGTGTTTCTCTAATTAAATAGGTACTTATGTACCTAGAAATGATTTTTGTAAAAAATAAATAGCAAACTATGATGCAGCTGCAGTTCAAATTTGACCCACTTCCTGCTGAATCGGTGGAAATTTGTCTTTTTCACGAGAGGTGGATCAAAACTTTGTACACCCAACCATTTTGTCAATTGTGCATTAAATATGGCCTAGTATTTTAGAAAAATGATTTGGTCCAATTTTGCAACAATTATTTGGGAGGTCCTTCGCAAAAAAACCTCCTTTTGGGCACTCAAAAAATGGAAAATGGTTTTTTCGTCCAAAGAAAATGAAAACTTCCTTAGGCAACATTGTTTGCCATTCCAATATGCACCCTTGTGCACAATATGAGATCATTTGAACAAACTATGCCATGAATGTGGCCATAAGATTGATCATTTGGCTTGAAAGCCATTGATCTCCACACGAGATAGCTCGTTTCTGAGAACACTTTTTTAAAATAATTGCCTTATTACAAGTTTGTTATTTTTCCTGGGAACTTGGCCACATATAATGACACAATGCGAAGGTTTCCCAATTTTTTGATTTTTTTAATTTTTTATGCCCGTTTCAAAATGCGGTCAAAACGGCGGGAATGACCGTTCCTAGCTAGTGGTTGAATCTTGAAATTTTTTTGGTGTTTCTCTGATTAAATAGGTACTTATGTACCTAGAAATGATTTTTTTTAAAAATAAATAGCAAACTATGATGCAGCTGCAGTTCAAATTTGACCCCCTTCCTACTGAATCGACAGAAATTTGTCTTTTTCACGAGAGGAGGATCAAAACTTTTTACCCCCAACCATTTGGTCAAATGTGCATTAAATATGGCCTAATATTTTAGAAAAATGATTTGGTGCAATTTTGCAACAATTATTTGGGAGGTCCATCACAAAAAAACCCTTTTGGGCACTCGAAAAATTGAAAATGGTTTTTCCGTCCAAGGAAAATGAAAACTTCCTTAGGCAATATTGTTTGTCCTTTCAATATGCACCCTTGTGCACAATATGAGATCATTTGAACAAACTATGCCATGAAGGCCATAAGGTTGATCATTTGGCTTGAAAGCCATTGATCTCCACAGGTGATAGCTCGTTTCCGAGAACATTTTTTTAAATAATTGCCGTATTACAAGTTTGTTATTTTTCCTAGGAACCTGGCCACATATAATGACACAATGCGAAGGTTTCCCAATTTTTTGATTTTTTTTTTGAATTTTTTATGCCCGTTTCAAAATGCGGTCAAAACGGCGGGAATGGGCACTTGAACAATGCGGTCAAAAAATGAAAAATGGGCACTTGAAAAACCTCCTCAATTATTGATGAGAGGTGGATAGACAGCTATTGAGACACAAGCATTTGGTCAATTGTACCTAAAATATGATCTAATATTATTGAAAAATAGAGTGGTGCCATTTTGCAACAAATATTGGTAGGTGCTTCAAAAAATATATACCATTTTCGACACTCCAAAGGTTGAAAATGTTTTTTTGCAAATAAAACTCATTTTTGAGATCAATTTTTAAAGATATTTGTATTATTCCAGGTTTGATATTTTTCTGAAAAACAAGTCTTACTTGTGACACGATGCTATTGTTCTTATTTTTTTCTAATTCTATGATGTTATAAAATAGGTGACATGATTTAGCATATTATTTAATTGATTACGACTGTCGGTGTACTAAAGTAGGGGTACCTTAGTATCTCGAACTTGTGCACGGGCAGTCGCAGCGTCCCGCGGCAAGGCTTGCCGGGTGACCGCCAAGATCCTCCATGGTTCCTTTGGAGCCATTCAAGAACAAAGTATCCAAGGCCCCGGCAAGAAGAGCTTGCCGGGAAGGAGACAAGACCCCGGCAAGAGGAGCTTGCCGGGAAGGCCAACCAAGGCTCGGTGAGCGACAAGCTCCCGGATGCGACAAGACAACAACCGCGGCAAGGCACTCGCCGCGGCAAGCTTCCACTCTGTACCTTCGCTCCAGCACATCCACCTACGTGTCGCTCTGGGGCCCTTCCAGGCGTATGTGGCGGAAAGCTATGCAGCCAGAGGTACACGGTGGCAAGCGGCGCTGACAAGATCGCCATCGTGGCAAGCAGTGGCGTCCCGGGCGGTCCCTTTCTGCACCGTCTAGGCGACGCAGACAGGCATTTAATGCCTTTGTCCCATGCCGTCAGGGTTAGGTGTGATACACTGTTGTAGGCGGCGGTGCCAACCGCAGTGCCCTTTTCCATTTTTGCCCTTCTCTATGTTGCCACCTGTTGGTGACCCCTTTAGCGTATAAAAGGAGGCCCATGCGCAACATAGAGAAGGTCGGCCAACAGAATGCACTCACGCTCGGTCTAGCTAGCTGTTGGTGTGTACTGTAGCAACCAGCGCTCCCGCGCAAGAAATCAATACAAACACAAAGCAGGAGTAGGGTTTTACGCATCCGTGCGGCCCGAACCTGGTTAAACTGATCGTGTCGCTCGTGCGCATCGCCTTGATCTGCTCTTCGTGCTCTCTCCGCTCCCTGCCGAACCACAAGGGGCTCGGTCCGCCATGGTCCCATAGGTGTCCGTGGGGATCAGCACCCCCAACATCTTTGGTGCGCCAGGTAGGGGTGCGTCGAGGTTGTGTGAACCTGATCCGGCGTTCGCACGAGCCAAATCTCCATCGTCTTCATCGACATGCCGCCGAAGAAGAAGGCTTCGGAGGCGGCTGCTCCGTCCGCGCCAAGCCCACCATCGCCGGAGCGAACGGCTGGTGGAGTAGACGCCGGCGGAAGAATAGGCGCCGACGAGGGAGCTCATGGTGCTGCCAGGTCCAAGGACAAGACTGCGCTGCACATCGGTGGCGCGGTCGGCTCCCACAACGATCGGGCGCACTCCAAGACATCGGCGTCCGTACACGCACCGCGCCCATCTCAGGAGGCGCGGGACCAGCAGCGTCATGGTATTCACGGTATCATACGTTTGCTGGGCCAAGATCAAGCTGGCGGATCCCGGAGCGCTCAAGACCAGCATGCACGCCAACATGCTGGCGCGAGCATGGCACGGTCGCTTGGACGAGATACTGCTCCTTCTAACGTAGTTAGAAGTCCGAGCATATCCCGCTCCTCGCACCGTTCGCCGTCGCTGCCCGCCACTCCAGCAGAAGCTTTGGCGCGAGCTCAACTGCTCCTAGACTACGCTCCAGCGGCGGATAAGATCGACGACTGGAGGGCCACCATCCAGAGTCTCCTCGGCTTTGCCAACAGCGACAATCCACGACAGCCGAGTACTTCGCTGCCGCAGCAAGTCAGCCAGGCGCGAGCCGGTGGCGACAAGACCGGTGGGGGTGCAACCACCATGCACTCTCCACCCCGAAGGCCAAGATCGCTGACTCGCCGGATCCACCACGACAGCGACTCCACCGCGTCATCAGATCCACGAGTTCATCGCGACCAGCGCCAAGTTCTGCACGAACGACAACAAGAAGACGCTCGTACACGCATCGAGCGCCGAAGAGAAGCGCGGCATCAATCAGACCTGCGCGCTGGGCCCTCTGTCGATATGCATGCGCCAGGGGAACCAGGTGACTTGCCATACGCGGTAGGTTGCCCTGCGTTTACCCGTGAGCTGCGGCAAGTCCAGTGGCCCAGCCAGAAGCATTTCAAGCCAGACGTACCGGAGAAGTACGACGGCAAGTCGCACCCGTCGGAGTTCCTCAGCATCTACACCATCGCGGTGCAGGCTGCAGGGGGGCGAGACGACAAGGTCCTTGCCAACTACTTCCCGCTGGTGCTCAAGCCCGAAGTCAAGTCCTGGCTCATGCACTTGCCGGATAACTCCATATCCTCTTGGGCAGACCTGTGCCATCAGTTTGTCAGCGCCTTCATAGGCGGCCACAAACCTCACGGCCAGGAGAGTGATCTTCACCTGCTCGCCCAGAAGGAAGGAGAGCCCCTATGCAAGTACATTCAGAGATTCAGCCGTGTGCAGCGTAACATCCCAGATATCCACCCTGCCGTGGTCATCAGCGCATTCCATCAGAACATGCGTAACCGCAGGATGCGGGAGGAGATGGCGATGAGCAGGATAAGGGACGTCAGTGAGCTATATGCCCTGGCCGACAAGTGTGCACGCGCTGAAGAAGGGAGGAAACTCCCCGGAGAGAATGCTGGAGCAGGAGGATCTGACAGCAAAGATGCTACCCCGACAAAGAAGAACCCGAGGCGCAATAACAGGAAGAAGAAAGGCAAAGAGGTGCTAGTTGTTGAGCAGTCCGGCAACGACGGTGGCGCCAACAAAGCCAAAGTTGGTAGCTCCGGCAAGGAGGTTGCCGCATGCACCAACTGCCAGGCTGTGGCGACCGCCGACAAGCAGGACGACTCCGACAAGCAGTACTGCAAGATCCACCGCACCAAGGGCCATGACCTCCAGAGCTGCAAGAAGGTCGAGCAGCTTGTCCAGCAGCAAAAAGCTGAGTATGAGCAGCGCGACAAGGAGAGGGCCCAAGGAGGCGGTGGAGAAGCCGGCAAGAAGCGCGCTGGCCGGGGAGGACGCCGCGGCAAGGCCAAGCAGCAGCAAGGAGACAGACCTCCCCGCGGCCGCGAGAAGGATGAAGACGATGACGAAGACATGGATGATGTCGAGAACAGTGAGCAGGAGTTTCAGAAAGCTACAGAAGTCTTGTGCGTTGACGGCGGTGCTTCTCTGCATACTTCCCACCGCCAAGTCAAACAGTGGCTGCGGGAAGTTAATGCGGCAGAGCCACCTGTCGAATCGCGCAAGCTTCTGAAATGGTCCAGCACGCCTATCATCTTTGACATTGAGGACCACCCTGATCGCACAACTGCGGTCGGGTGCTTGCCGCTGTTGGTTTCGCCAACCATCCGCAACCTCAAGGTCACAAAGATGCTAGTTGACGGTGGGGCCGGCTTGAACCTGATCTCCTCCGCTGTACTCCAGAAACTCCAGATCCCTGACAGCGATCTCAAAGAGACCGGCACGTTCCAAGGAATTAACCCGGGAAGGAGCAAGCCGAAAGGGAAGGTCACGTTGCCGGTAACATTTGGCAGCGAGCTGAACCTCAGAACTGAGAGGGTCACTTTTGACGTTGCCGATTTCCCATTACCTTACAATGGGATACTTGGCCGTCCAGCACTCGCCAAGTTCATGGCAGCCTCTCACTATGCATACAACATGCTCAAGATGCCAGGCCCGATAAGCGTCATCTCTGTCCCTGGTGACAAGAAGGATGCCCTTATCTACGCCGACAAGATCTACCGGGAAGCAGCAGCCGCTACAGATCGCAAACCACTTGCCGTTGAAGCTCCCGGGGGAAAGAGGAAGACCAAGACCAGCAAGAGCTTTGATGCCCACTCCGGCAAGCGCACCTCTTCGGAGTGCTGCGCTACCGTCGAGGACGCACCATCGAGCTCCACCGGCTAGTGTAAGAAGGCAATGGCAGCTCCGCCAGCGGCCAAGAAGATATACGCCAAGGAGGACGGCATTGGTGGTACCTTCACCATCAGTGCCACTCTCGACCCTAAATAGGAAAGCGCGCTCATTACTTTCCCACGGGCGAATGTCGACGTGTTTGCATGGCAACCGTCTGACATCCCCGGTGTTCCCAGGAAAGTAAGTGAGCACCATCTTGCCGTTTGTCCTCATGCGCGGCCCGTCAAGCAGAAGGTCAGGAAGCAAGCAGTGGAGCGCGAAGAATTCATAGAAGAAGAAATCAAGAAATTGGAAGCAGCAGGCCTTGTCAGAGGAGTGCTCCATCCCACGTGGTTGGCCAATCCTGTTGTAGTGCGCAAGGCAAATGGAAAATGGAGGCTTTGTATTGACTTTACTGATGTTAATAAAGCTTGTCCCAAAGACCCATTTCCCTTGCCGCGCATTGACCAGATTGTTGACTCCACAGCCGGGTGTGATTTGCTTTCATTTCTTGACGCATATTCAGGATACCATCAGATCTTCATGGCAGAAGAGGATGAGGAGAAAACCGCATTCATTACTCCATGTGGCACGTACTGTTTCATACGGATGCCTTTCGGATTAAAGAATGCTGGTTCAACGTTTGCAAGAGTAGTCCATGACGCTCTTAAGCCGCAAATACACAGAAATGTGGAGGCCTACATGGATGATATAGTGGTCAAGAGCAAGGACAGGGCAACTCCGATTCAAGATTTAGAAGAAACCTTTGCAAATCTGCGCAAGATCAACCTCAAGCTCAACCCCGAGAAGTGTGTGTTTGGAGTCCCTTCCGGCAAGCTTCTCGGGTTCTTTGTGTCTCGGCGAGGAATTGAAGCCAATCCCGACAAGATCAAGGACATTGAGCAGATCGAAGCACCAAAGCGCGTCAAGGATGTCCGGAAGCTTGCCGGTTGCGTGGCTGCTCTCAGCAGGTTTATCTCTCGGTCTGCCGAGCGCGCCCTGCCGTTTTTCAAAATTTTGAAAAAGGCAGGTCCAATGAAATGGACTCCGGAAGTGGAGGTTGCGCTGCAGGACTTGAATAGATACCTGTCCTCCACTCCAACACTTGTCGCACCTAAGCCGCAAGAGAAGTTGCTGCTGTATATAGCGGCAACCAATCAAGTGGTTAGTGCTGCGTTAGTGGCGGAGAGGGAGGCAGATGGCGAGCCAGCAACCGCGGCAAGCGCATCCAGCGACAAGCAGGGGGCTTCCCCGACAAGCTCTGGTCCCGACAAGGATGGATCTGCGCAGATGCGCGAAGAGATGCAGAAGAGAATGGTGCAGCGCCCAGTTTACTTTGTCAGTTCCCTTCTGCAAGGGGCTAGGTCAAGGTACTCTGGTGTGCAGAAATTGCTTTTCGGCCTTCTCATGGCCTCGAGAAAGCTGCGCCATTACTTCCAAGCACACGAGATCACAGTTGTCACTCGCTTTCCGCTAAAGAGGATACTGTAGAATCCAGAAGCGACAGGCAGGATTGTCGAGTGGGCACTGGAACTGTCAAGATTTGGCCTCAAGTTTGAGAGTACTTCAACTATCCAAAGCAGAGCATTGGCAGAATTCATAGCAGAGTGGACGCCGACACCAGACGAAGAAATTCCAGAGACGAGCATCCCCGTCAAGGAAGCGAGCAAAGAGTGGCTCATGTACTTTGACGGTGCCTTCTCGCTGCAAGACGCCGGTGCTGGCGTGCTGCTTGTCGCACCCACCGGAGAGCACCTCAAGTACGTAGTCCAGATGCACTTTCCCAAGGAGCGAGCGACAAACAATACTGCAGAGTATGAAGGCTTGCTTGCCGGTCTTAGGATTGCGGCAGACCTTGGGATCAAGAAGCTCATTGTCAGGGGTGACTCGTAGCTTGTCGTCCGCCAAGTGAACAAGAATTATCAGAGTCCTTTGATGGAAGCCTACGTTGACAAAGTGAGAAAGCTAGAAGAGCACTTTGACGGCCTGTAGATGGAGCATGTCCCAAGAGCTCAGAATGACATTGCCGATGGCCTGTCAAAGTGCGCCGCACTTAAGTTACCTGTGGAACCAGGGATTTTTGTGCTCAAGCTGACTCAACCGTCCGTGACGCCATCAACCGGACAGAGCAAGAAGAGGAAGTTGATTTCTGGCGACTATTTTCCGGCAGAACTTCCCGAAGCCGCCGCCAAGAAGGTCCCGAAGATCAACACCAAGAGTGCTGAGGAGCAGTCTGCTCCGGCAAACCCTAGGGTTTGTTCCGTCGAAGCAGACGCTCCTGACAAGTTTTGCTCCGGCAAGCTTGCCGGGGAACGTCAAGCTCCGGCAGAGCCGCGGGTTCTTGCTGTAGAAGCGGATGTTCCTGCAGCAGCAGACATGCCTTTAGTCCTTGTTGTCGAGCCACAAGCTCCAGCATGGGCGCAACAGATTGTCCATTTCCTTCATACAGGAGAACTTCCCAAAGAGCAAGAAAAAGCGGAAAGAGTAGCCCGGCAGTCTAGTATGTACCAGTTATTCGATAACACACTGTGCAGAAGAAGACTTAACGGAGTGAAATTGAAGTGTATTCCCTGGGAAGATGGACAAAAGCTGTTGGCAGAGATACATGGAGGCATATGTGGTCACCACATTGGCGCAAGAGCACTTGTCGGCAAAGCATTCTGGCAAGGCTTCTTCTGGCCGACAGCCCTCCAGGATGCAACTGCACAAGTAACCAAGTGTGAAGCGTGCCAGTTCCATTCCAAGCAGATACACCAGCCAGCTCAAGCTCTCTAGACGATCCCTTTATCCTGGCCATTTTCGGTCTGGGGGATCGATATCCTCGGCCCCTTTCCCCAAGCAGTCGGGGGCTTTGAGTACTTGTACGTTGCAATCGACAAGTTCACAAAGTGGCCGGAAGTGGAACCAGTGAGGAAGGTGACAGCACAGTCAGCAGTCAAGTTCTTCAGGTCGATTGTTTGCCGTTTCGGGATCCCTAACAGGATAATTACCGACAACGGTACGCAATTTACGAGCCGCACCTTCATGCAGTACGTCCAAGATCTTGGCACCAAGGTCTGCTTCGCTTCTGTTGCTCACCCGAGAAGCAACGGTCAAGCGGAGAGGGCAAATGCTGAAGTGCTGCGCGGGCTCAAGACCAGAACTTTCGACAGGCTGCACAAGTGCGGAAGAAACTGGATCGAGGAGCTGCCGGTGGTTCTTTGCTCGATTAGGACGACGCCAAATCGAGCCACTGGCCAGACACCTTTCGCTCTAGTCTATGGAGCAGAGGCAGTTCTCTCCACGGAACTTGTATACCGGTTGCCTCGAGTGCTCGCTTACGATGAGCTTGAGCAAGAGCAGCTGCGGCAAGATGACGCGCTGCTCCTTGAGGAAGACCGTCTTCCGGCTGCTGTGCGAGCTGCTCGCTACCAACAAGCTTTGCGTCGCTACCATAGCCGCAAAGTTAACGCCAGAAGTCTCGGGGAAGGCGACCTTGTTCTTCGGTGCGTTGAGTCCGCCAAGAATTCCAACAAGTTGACGCCGAAGTGGGAAGGCCCTTACCGGGTGAAACGAGTCACTAGGCCTGGCGCTGTCCGCCTGGAGACCGAAGATGGCATCCCAGTGAGCAACTCCTGGAATATTGAGCATCTTCGCAAGTTTTACCCATAGGGCGCGGTTGCCGGAACCCGTCCCGGCAACCACCTTTTGTACAAGTCTTGCCGCTGTTGCGTGTAATCCTTTGTACAAAGCCGGGCGCAGACCCCGTGCATAAATTTTGCATATGTTATCTGACATTTTGTGCAACACTTACCCCCGGTAAGCAACAACGAGCCATAAGGCTCCATATTTTTATTTCATCCTCTTTCTTTTTCACAAGGAAAAGAAGGTTCCCTCGCGCACAAGTTTGCCACGGGGGGAGGGAGAAGATAATAATATGGACTAGGCGTCGTTCAAGAAGGTTTCGCCTTGCCGGGAAGCAAGTAACAGAAAAGATAAGTTGCCAAAGTTTAAGCAATCAAATTCTCTTAAAATTTTGAAGTTATTTTCCTTGAACAACCGTGCTTTGTATGGAAAACCTGTGCGCGGAGGAACCAACTCGTAGCTAGTTGCGCCCTTACTGTTGTTTCGAGTCCGCTCAACAACTTAAGTGAGCTGCGACTAGCTCCGACAAGGTTTCTTGTCGGCTGCGGCACCGACAGCAGGCTGCTGACGTTCCGCACTCAGCGCTCGCGACAAAGGTGCCTGCGCTGGCAAGTTCCCTAAATGCGTAGGGCAAAAACATACAAAGGAAGGAATCAAGTAAAGGAAATAACATTGCAATCATTGCACAGAATAAAGTTATATTACAAGATAAGCTTGTCGCGGCTCTAACAAATTGTTTTCATGACATGATCAGAAGCGACAAGAAAAGAAGGAAATGGGTGAACTAATCTACACGGTTGCCCTCGACCCTCTTGATCCCGCTCACCCTGTCCACAATGGGTGCGACAAGGGTCTTGAGCGCCTCCAGATCAGCATCCGGCGGCAAGGACCTGAGGACGTTGGTGAGGTTGAGGCCCGGATTGCGGAACGCCACCTTCATCAGCACCTTCTGAAGAGCTCCCACGCAGATCTTGCGTGACTCATCGGCAAGCTGCTTCGGGATCCCTTCCCGGAGTCGCCGGAGTGCCGTCGCCACGCCCTTGAAGAATGAAGTGAGCTTGGCGCTGGGTTGGAGGTTCTCGTCGGAGTAATACCCGAGATCCTCCATTCCCAGCTGCGCCAGCTCCTTGTCGATGTCGGCGGCAACATCCACGAGCCCCTCCGTCCAGTGCTCCACATTCTCCCGGAATGTGCTCTGGGCGGCGGCAGCGCTCGCCAGCAGCGCCTTGCCGGCCTTGACTTCCTTCTTCAAGGCCGTCTCTTGCTCCTTGGCGCTGTCAAGTGTCTTGGTCAAGGCGATCAGCTTCGACTCAAGATCTGTAGCGGAGTCTTTGGCGGCGTCAAGCTCCTTGCCCTTCTCGGCGAGGCGGGTCTGCAGCTCCGAGTAGCTGACGGCGTCCTTCTCGCGCTCAAGCTTGAGCGCGGCAAGCTCGTCGCCGCTCGCCTTGAGGTCGACCTCCAGCTGCACCACCTTCGTTTCTAGCTCATTTTTGGCGGCCTCGGCAGCTGCGGCAGCGTCTTCGGCTTGCTTGAGGGCTCCACCAACCGTTCGCTCGCGCGCGGCAAGCTCCTCCTCGTGGCTGTCAAGATCAACTTTCCGCTGCACCAGCTCGCCCTCTTGCACGGACAGCTTCTCAGCGGCAAGCCTTTGCTGCTCTTCGACTTCGGCCTTCTCGAGGAGGAAAGCCCTCTGCTCCTCGGCAAGCTGCTCCCGCTCCGCCGCCAAAGACCGGAGAGCTTCTTGATTTTGGCCCCGGAGCTCCTCCACACGCTTCTCAACATCGACTCCCGCCTTGGCGACAAGCGCTTCCCGGGAATCCAGCTTGGCCTACCGGGTGCGGTAGAGTGATATCAGTTTCCGCAGTAGCCGCTCCTCCTCAGGCTCGCCGCTGCTGCTGCTTGGCGCGTCGACCAGCGCCAGCTCGGCGGAGGCAAGCACTTCTCCATCGAAGATCTCTCCCTCGACCGGCGCCCTGGAGCTTAACGCCCAAGGGAGGTTGATGAAGATGTCGTCGCCGGCCTTCAAGTACAGGCCAGGCTGGGGCTCTTCGGAGCCTGGCGCGGTAGCAGCAGCGGAGGGGTCGGCGGTCGGTGCAGCGCCTGGCGCTCCTGCGGCCTCCGGGTCGTCAGTACGATCGCCGGACCCCCCGCCTGCTTCTGCTGCGGCAGCCCTGGCGGCCTCTTTGCCGGCGGGCTCGTCGGCACCGGCTGCTTCCTCGGCGGCAACGGCGTCGTCGGCGGCAACTTCAGTCTCCATCGGCTCAGCAGCAGATGGATCTGATAGCCGGAAAAGGGGAGAACAATCAAACAAATATCCAAGAAAAAGAAGAAGAAGATCAACAAGAAGAAGAAGCCAAGGGAAGTTTCGGAGCAAGGAGATTACCTGTGCCAGGCTCTGCGGTCATGGTCTCCGTCACGGAGGGGCCGCTGGTGCTGTCCCTTGCCGGAGACCCCTCCCTTGCCGGGGGCTCCTCCCTTGACGGAGAGCTCTCCCTTGCCGGGGACCTCTCCCTTGCCGGAGGACTCTCCCTTGGCGCTTCGGGGGCGGCCTCCAGGCTCTCCTGGTGGGGCTGCTCTGCTACTGCACAAGTCAGCAAACAGATATCAGCAAAGCAAGACTCTTCATGCGCGCCCAACAGCGGGAAGTAAACAAGATACTTACGCTGGGGGCTGCTCTGGAGATCAGCCGCCGGGTCCGGCAAGGTTGTCTCGGGCGCGTCCCCTGCTGACGTGGTGGGTTCGTCCTCAATAACAATCACCGGCGCCTTGGCTCTCTTTGCTACCCTCTGAGCCAGAGTCCTGAAAAGGAGCAGGTTCAGAGAAAAGCAAGTAAGATGCAAGACAAAAACAGCAAGGATTGGTGGACTGCAAGTACAACAAGGAAAACTTACTCTTCTTCTTCTTCCTCGCCGAAGCTGAACGCGGAGAAGTCAAAGTCTGGCTCGCGTCCAGCGCGGGAAGGTGGAGGAGTGGGTTCCCTTGGTCGCTTGGCGGGAGCAGAAGCAGTGGTGCGGGAAGACCCTGCTCCAGTTGTCGCGGTAGCGTGGGGCGCTCCCGCGGCAACGGTGCTTGCCGCGGTGGAGCGTGTCGCGCGACGCGGCGATTGTCGACTCGCCTGCCGCCTCACCACGTCCCCGACTTTGCGGAGACGTCTTCTTGGTGGGGATGGAGGCTCTACTTGCGGCGTGCTGTCTGAAGACGAGGAGGAGGAGGAGTAGATATCCAACGAGCCGCTCGTCTCCTCGGCAGGCTCGCTCGGCTCGGCATCACGCCCGGCAAGCTCTTTCTTGCCGGCAGTCTCCCCTTGCCCGGCAAGATCTTTCTTGCCGGCAAGCTCCTCTTGTCGGGCAAGCTCTTTCTTGCCGGCAAGCTCCTCTCGCTCGACACGGTTTGCCGCCTCTGCTGCCACTGCCTCCTCCAAAGTGAATCCGAACTCGCCTGCCGCTGCAGCTGCTGCCGCCTCTTCCAGCCTGGTGGCGATGCGCTTCAACTCTGCCTCGGTGGTGTCACGAGTCAGGCCATCCTTCTCGTCGGGGCGGATCGGCACTTCCACCAAGTTGTTGAAGAATTGCTGCACGACGTCGTCTTCAGGCTCCTGCCAAGTTGGCACGATTCCATGCGAGTCGCACAGCGGCATCATTGCCCTGATGCGATCAAGCGCAGAATTGTTGCACAATGGGACGACGCCCTGCAGCAACCTAAAGACTTCTGGGTGGTCAGGATGATACTTGAAGAGCTCCTGCAGCATTGCGTTGAGCTCCAAGACAGTGAAATTGTAATTGAGGCCCGGGTGCAGCCTCATGATATCCGCCGCGTTCTTGAACTTCCAGCGGGCCTCCTCCGTTCCTGCAGGGGGGCGATGCGGCGGCGAAGGAAGTCTGCGCCAACGGCGCCCACAGTGAGTCTGGCAAGCCTGAGGCGCTGGCTCCTAGTGACGGCAATCCTCAGCCTGCTGTCTTCCGGGGCCACGTCGCTCCAGTCGCTGCCGCGTGCTGCTGCTACTTGGCGCCGGGCGGTAAATGGCTGCGGGTTCTCCTCCACTATCCAACACCAATCTGCTCTCCACTCCTCCCACTTGCCGCAGAACTCTCCCTCCAAATACGAATCCTTCTTGCCGGACCTTGAGATCCAAGCAATTCTGCCGGACAGAGGCTCTCCTCTCTCTACTCGGGGCATGAAGAAATGGCGAAAAAGAGTTACGTTTGGGTGGACTCCGATGAAGTTTTTGCAAAGGTGTGTGAAAACTGCCATGGTGAGGACGACATTGGGGTGAACTCAAGGAGGCAGAGGCCATAGGTGTTCATGATGTCGCAAAAGAATTCAGAGAAGGGCGGGCAGAGCCCGCAGTAGAAGAACACGGCGAAGAAGGGGTAGCCGTGTGGAGCCATTTTGTGAGCGGAGGCCGGGAGTACCTTGGTGCTCGGATGTGCTCGCGTCTCCGTCGACCAGAAGACGTAGTAGTACTCCCTCAACTCCTTCGCGTCAAGCTTGGGGGGGGGGAGATGGCCCGCTCCTTCCGCAGCGCTGCCAGCCGCTGCGCCTTGGTCGTCTTCACGGCCTTCCCCTTGTCAGCTTTCGGAGCCATGGAGGAGGTAGTGGAGGAGGTCGACGGCGTTGGCGGTGCTGGTGGCAATGGGGGGGAGTAGGGCGCTGCTCTCTTGTTGCTTTGGGAAGGCGGAGGCGGGACGGAGGCTTCTAAGATTGGAGAGGAAAAGGGGCGAGTGGGCGCACTACCCCTGCTTCCCCTTGCTTATAAAGGGGGAGGTGGCGGACGTTCCGCCTTTTCTAATAAAGAAACCGCCCACGATCTCTCCCACGACGCCACGTTCGACGCGTGCCGTGCGGGGAGGGCGCGGTGGATGCGGAGTGAGATACGGCATAACCTAGGCCGCGCGTGCCTGTGCCCTGTTTTGGGCCTAGCCCAACAGTGCTCGGCACCGTGTATGGCCCAGGCCCGGGGGCTCCTGTCGGTGTACTAAAGTAGGGGTACCTTAGTATCCCGAACTTGTGCACGGGCAGTCGCAGCGTCCCGCGGCAAGGCTTGCCGGGTGGCCGCCAAGATCCTCCATGGTTCCTTTGGAGCCATTCAAGAACAAAGTATCCAAGGCCCCGGCAAGAAGAGCTTGCCGGGAAGGAGACAAGACCCCGGCAAGAGGAGCTTGCCGGGAAGGCCAACCAAGGCTTGGTGAGCGACAAGCTCCCGGATGCGACAAGACAACAACCGCAGCAAGGCACTCGCCGCGGCAAGCTTCCACTCTGTACCTGCGCTCCAGCACATCCACCTACGTGTCGCTCTGGGGCCCTTCCAGGCGTACGTGGCGGAAAGCTGTGCAGCCAGAGGTACACGGTGGCAAGCGGCGCTGACAAGATCGCCATCGTGGCAAGCAGTGGCGTCCCTGGCGGTCCCTTTCTGCACCGTCTAGGCGATGCAGACAGGCATTTAATGCCTTTGTCCCCTGCCGTCAGGGTTAGGTGTGATACACTGTTGTAGGCGGTGGTGCCAACCGCAGTGCCCTTTTCCATTTTTGCCCTTCTCTACGTTGCCACCTGTCGGTGACCCCTTTAGCGTATAAAAGGAGGCCCATGCGCAACATAGAGGAGGTCGGCCAACAGAACGCACTCACGCTCGGTCTAGCTAGCTGCTGGTGTGTACTGTAGCAACCAGCGCTCTCGACCAAGAAATCAATACAAACACAAAGCAGGAGTAGGGTTTTACGCATCCGTGCGGCCTGAACCTGGGTAAACTGATCGTGTCGCTCGTGCGCATCGCCTCGATTTGCTCTTCGTGCTCTCGCCGCCCCCTGCCGAACCACAAGGGGCTCGGTCCGCCGTGGTCCCATAGGTGTCCGTGGGGATCAGCACCCCCGACAATGACCAATTTAGATGGTTATAAAATCGTCAAAGTGTGTACTACATTGTGATTGGTGGAACCGTTTGTGGCACGGATTGATGAGATGGCAGACATCCTACCATCCATTGCTAGCAATCCAACATCCACCCATCCGTCCATGCAAAGAAAGGGAAAAAAAACCACCGCACCAAACCCTACCTCTCTCTCACCCTCGCCCCTTCCTTCCGCCCGCCGCCTCCCTCTCTCTATCCCCGATCCAGATCGGCCTCTCCCTCACCCCTCGCGCCACGCCCTCCTTCCCTTGCGCTGGCACCGGCGGCGCCCTCCTTCCTTTTTGTCACCGGCGGCGCCCTCCTTCCTTTCTGTCACCGGCGGCGCCCTCCTTCCCTCACGCTGCACCCGAACCTCGCTCCCGCTCCCAGCTCTTCTTCCTCCTCCGTTGCAGCTAGGGTTTCATCTCCCCGATCCCCAATCCCCGAAGCTCGGATCTAGCAGCAGCATCAGCGATGGCGACCGCGGGAGATCCTCTCCAAGGTCAAGCATGTCCAGGCCAAGCCTGCCGGCCGCCCTCGCGGGTGACTACCTCCGCGGTGACGATGGCGGCCTCGTCGTCCCCGGAAGCCACGACGCCCCTCAAGGACGACCTCCACCACGTGAGTGATCCGCCGATCTCGTCTCTCCAACAGTTCGGTTCTCGCCGCTTCGATTCCTTTCGATTCCACAAGATATTGTGTACCACTTCGGTACGTGCGTGCGTGTGAGCTGACTCTTCTTCTGCATGGTTCGTAGGTGTTCCAGATGCATGCACGAGTTCGACCTGCACAAGCCACCGGTGCTGCAGGAGGTGGCGGATTTCTTCAGTGGCCACGGAATCGAGGACTTCACCTTCAGCAGGGGCAGGGTGAAGGTGACCCATCTGAGTTACCTTAAGCCTGTGTATCATCTATATGAAATAATAGGTCTATTAGTCACCAATAATAGGTCTGTTAGTCACCAATCAAGGTGACTAATGTGCCACTTCTAACACACCACACATTCCAGTAAAATTGCACATAGATTTATCACCATAAAGGTATCCATCTCTGTGTCGACTAACATTCTTATTGACACTGTGTTGCAACTTTTTTCATATTGGCAAGCAGTAGCATTAGAAGGTCATCTTCATGACACAGTATTGTTGTTTGCTGAGTGAGTATTTGTGGACGGAGTACACTAATTTTTTCCGGAACTTTTAGTCAGTAGTTTAGCATCACTGTAGAATATGTTAAGTAACAGTGAGTGAACAAATGCATTGCAGAGATAGCTCGTAGTCGAGACCTATCCTTCCTTTAATTATTTTTTGGGAATACGCACGAGTGTGCGTATCATGCATTAGAGAAGGAGCTGTGTGATATGCTGAGTTATTCCGAATCGGAGTGTGATATTGATATTATGAGTCAGTAATAATATATGGGCTTGAGAACATCCTTTTGTTGCTGCATTTGAATTTTTTTTCTTCTGCATCTGCTTGTCTAGCCTGGGATATATTTTTGTGCAACCCCGGTGCGACCATGCTGTCTCAGTTCCTTGTGGTATGCCATGTTTGCTGAGCTATCATTCGGCGTCATGTTAAGGGTTGTTGACAACTTATGCTTCCATAAGCTGAGGCACGCTTGCTGGATATCTGGTTTCTTTTTTGTCATCCCAATGTGGCTTTATGAGCCAATAAGGTGCGCTTGGTTACAGCTTGTGCTGCTGTAAGAACATGAATGTGCTTAGGTTGGATCTATTTTTTTGCGGGGTTGGATCTATTTGTTTTACCTGAGCTCGGGCAGTGGGCATACTTGTGCGATGATGGTCATGTGTATATGCGAAATAATAGGTCTATTAGTTACATTTATGGTGACCCATCTGTATGATATAATAGGTCTATTAGTCACCAATACTTGAGTTAAGCTATCTCTTTACCTGCTATGCTATAGTAGGCCTTGTTCATATTTATTAGTGAAGTTTGCTTGTCCACAGTGTCCATATACATGCCATTTGTGTTTAACGTTCTCTGGAATGAAATAATAAGATTCACACTCCATGGACCAGGACGACCACTGGGACCTCCATGGCGATGATGAAGCCTGCACATGGTCGAGCTCGATGGAACAACAGTGCCTCGGTGTGGTGCAGTTGGACCACTCCAGTGCATTAGGAACTCTGCATGCTGTTGTCCTTTGTCTCATCATCTTAACTACTACAGTAGTAGGAGTATTTTATATGCTATTCATTTCTTGGCCACCCAGCATGTTTGCTAATCATCCATCTGCCTCATGTTATATGATCCCTACCTAGTAACTTCATTGTATGCAGACTTGTGGTGTTGGTTCAGTTTAGTCATATTAATAGATATATATATATATATATACTGCTATGCTACTACTACTACTACTACTACTACTACTACTACTGTATGCATTTAATCCTGATTAGTAGCTTCATCAAATAAGTGGCAAACAAAACAATGTTGATTTTCATCTTATCTCTGTGACAACCAATGGAGTTGAATTGCAGCATGCATGTCAAAGTTGGGTTCAATTCTTGGGCAATATATGGTAGTTTCCACACTTCACGCCCAAGATTAGTATGCTGCAGCTCTCCCTCCTCACTCCATACATCCAGGTACTAGTTACCCAACGAGCAGCCCTGCACCTCGCTGGATCTCGCCCAAACCCCGCTCATCTTGCTGCTTGTGGTAGGGAATACTCTCTGTTGAGTATTTTGAGGAATGAATATCTGTTAAGTATGGAGTTAGGATTATCTAATAAAATTTCTGCTATATATATATATATATATATATATATATATATATAACTGAGATAGCTAGCATCATTTACACAAGATACACCCTTTGAATTGAATTGATTGGTTCAGTTTTGTATATTCTTCACCCAGCCTTCTATCATGCTTGTAACTAGTGCTCTGCTCATGTTGTTAGACAGGATTTTCACTTCCTGCCATCCCAGCCTTCTATCATGCTTACAAGATTTTTCTTTGCACAGCAGTAGCACCAGTACCTTGCTGTTGTTGGGAACAGAAGGGAGCTGTTCCATGCACTGAATCTTGGGAGAAAATCACCTTCGACATGTACACCATCACCTTGGGCATGCTTGTGGCGCTGCTGCTCGGCCTCAACATGTCCTGGAGTGCCATTAGCGTCGCCCTCACGTTCATCTTCCTCGACTTCAAGGACGCTCGCCCCTGCCTCGAGAAGGTAATTGTTTGTCCATCCGTCTGTAGTTAAATAAGTTGTGCCCCATTGATGTCCTACTACTATTAATTGTTACTACCATGGTGCTGATGCTGTTCAGAATATGATATGTGCCTTAATTCTAAGTTCTGGTCTCTGTTAAGAGACACTTCTAGCTTTTCTGACTCGAAGTTGTTAACTTGGTACTGCATGAGTTTTACTACTGCTAACACAGAGAGTATTTACTACTACCAACACAGAGATTTTGTATGCATGCTACCTGATGAGTGCTTTCTTTGTAATATTTCACCTTCGTATGCATAGGTTTATTCGGTTTGAATATTGCATGAGATGAAATAGATATTTACAGTGTTTTTCTCAACTTGTTTTCACTGTCACTTGATATATACTTGCTTGTACTTGAAGCTATGGGTTAATGTTGGTGGTTTTGTTCTACTTGGATGCATTGGTACCCATCATCGAGCGAACGGATGCAACAGCGGCAAGAAGCTCATGGCTGTGTGCATCTAAAGCACACCATGGACACCATCCACTTCCTCATCAATGCTAACTCAATCCAAATCATCGTCGACACTATCATCCACAGGTATCTTCCTTGGTTCCCTTTATTCTCTCCTGCCTTTGTGATGTTAGTATGCGTGTGCTGACGAGTATTGTTAGATCTTGCCAATTGAATGTATGGTCGTGATAGTAGAATGGTATTTTGTTTCAGGCGCAATGTGTTGTAGTGCAGTTTTTTGCACAACCTGCATATGTGCCATGCATATTCATATTGTGTCTCTGTTTCTTATATGAACTACTATCTCATTTTAACTAGCTCGACAACAAAAAGCATGGTACTAGCTGAATTTGTGTTATCATTCTAAATACATGTCCTTTTCTTGAATGGTCTGTTCATAATATATTTGCCCTAGTTTTTCTCATTCTTCTCTGATTCATGTAACATGATGACAGATGAAGCCATGTTGCTGTTTTGTTTGGTCTCAGCCCTGACTATCGCCGTCGAGCGAGTCCGGCGTGTTGTTCATCTGACTATGGTTCCAGCCCTGACTATCGAAGTTTTTGTCCTATTGAAGTTGCATAGAAATATGAGAGAGTCCAGCGAGTCCAGGAGCTTGTGAAGTAGTACTATATTATATTTGTAGAGCTTTTAAAGTATTGTATTATACATGGCCCTTTGTAATGGCACGGATAGAGCTTGTATTATGTGATCTGGTTGCTCTTGTTTAAGTATTGTGTGTGTTTTTGTCTCTGCCAATCTAAATACTGCTTGAAATATGAAGAATATGAGTCTGATAGATGGGACCCATTTACCTGACAAATGGAAACTTATTACCAGAACCTAACAATTGGGACACATCTGACTAGTGGACCCACTTATCTGACTAGTGGACCCTTCTTTTGGGAAAAAAAGAAAAACTAAATTCCTTTAGACAAAAAGGCCACAACCCAACAATAAAAAAGGCTGCAATGTTGGGCTTGGCCCATGAAGCTGATCAAAAATTGATAGAAAAAATACATTAAAAAGGCCGAATTGTTGGGCTAGGCCCATGTAGAAAATCGAATTGGACCGGACTGAATCTTGTGCCACGTCAGATTGCCACGCTGGATGCCTACGTGGCCTGGGGAGGTTGCTAGTGACCAAAATGCCACAGTAGACGTACTTTGGTCATAAATGCCTTCGACCATTCCAGAAGAAAGGTCGCTATAGTCAGTTTATGACGGCCGGCTTTTGACCTTATGTTTTTGGTCACAAAAAGGTCACAAATGGAAATTTGTGACCATTCAGTGACCAATAGTGGTGGTCACAAGTTGACATATTTCTTGTAGTTCTTTTGTATAGTTTGTAAGCTGGAGTTAGATGTTCCTGCCCTTTTCAACTCGGTTGTGACTGTCATATTTTCTTTGAAACAAGGCAAATGGCTTGCCATTCGTTTAATTTAGAGTGAAATGTTGTAACAAATCCCAACCAAGGGAAATAACATCACTCTCGCCGGCTGCTCGAGCTCACTATGCATTACAGAAGCCAAGTGATTAGCACCCATCAGCACCCACAAACTTATTTCGAACTAGCACATCAAATGGGCTGTAAATTTTCATAGGAAAGGCTGCATGACCATGACAGATTTGGATTCTGACATTTGGGACCCGCGAGGAAATAGCCTATCCAAGGTGGTGTTGACTTACTAGCCAGTCAACAAACGATTCTGCCTACCAGCCGTCTGCCCAAACCAAACCACCCCGTCGGCTCCCGCCTCCCATGGTTGGCTGCACCTCCGTCGCCCTACCGTACGTACCCTCCAACATTGGCTAGTCCCTCCCTCTATTCCCCCACACGTCCTATTATTTTCCGGCGATGTCAGCCCCAACACGCACCCACGCCCGAACCAGTCAACCCTCGTACTCCCCTCCACCTGCGACAGGACCGGCGCATCTTCAACGGCTCATGTTCGTTTCATCCGAGGCCTTGCCGTCGTCCTCCGCCTTGCGGCCTTGGTTCGCTTGCCGTGCGTGGTGCACGCCCTCTTGCGTTGTCAACGTCGTCAACAACCGAGAGGAACAAGGAGATGACAGTACGTGGAGAGGATGACAGTAGGGACCCACCAGCGTCATGGCAGTACGCAAGCAAGTGCCTCTATAGTACAAGCCCAAAAATATGGTTCGTCCTAATGGTTGGACATCTGGGGCTCACGCCATTGTCAACATAGTCAATAAACGAGAGAATTACGCTACGAGCGGCTGACACCAGGGACCCAGCAAGTCGCGCATTTTTTTTGAGGAACAAGCAGTTGTTATTTATACTAGTTTTAGCAACGAATCGGGGTAACAATGGGGCTGTGCGGGGGCTGTGGCCCATCCAGCGAAGGTTTTATTTATGTTTACCACATCATGAGCCCAATTGTGTTTTTTCTTGCTGAAAATGGCTAGCCCGTTCTATTTTTTTTAAAGAAATACCCAAACAAGGCCTACTTGCTTTATCGGCCCTGCTGGGCTGATAATCTTTCAAGACGAGGAGAGTTTCATTCGGTTTGCCCAGAAATGGGCTGTACATTTTGAAAAAACATCAAACCAGGAATTAGTTTCAATTTTTTTCATTACAAGATCTTAAATTCCATTGATTTGTATGCGTGGAAAATTATTTGGATTTTATATTTATATAAATTATTTTTCAAAATAGTTTGAATGTGAATCGATATTTCTGGATTAAAAACAGTTGACCGCACTGAATTATGCAAAATTTCGTATACTTTTTAACCATGGCCATAATATGGGGTGTAATGCTAACAAAAAGAAGATGGGCTCCAAAAAAATTCTTAAGAACTAGAAAATGGGCTGTACATTATTAGAAATAATGGCAGATGTGTTGTATGCTATTTTCCACAGATTTGAGGCTGACTTGTGCGCCTACTACAGGTTGACGCGTATGCTTTCATAAAAAAAGTTTGACGCACACGCACCGCCCTGTCAACTTAGTCAACACATGAGAGTAGTGACTGTTGGATGTCCATCCAATGGCCGCCGTGCTTCTTCAATCTCTGCACTTCATGCTCCAGCTGCTCAACCAAGCGTCGGCGGGACTGCCTACTCCGTGCTCCCGCGGCCGGCTATGCTACCGCGCAGGCCTCACGGCCCCACCACACTCCCATCGCTGGCCTAGCCATCCCTCTACTCACCCACACATGCTGTTATTCTCCGGCGACGGCAGACGAACTAGTAAACCCTCGTACTCCTCTGCGTGGGAAACAACTGCCGAGTATTCCCTTGCTCCGTGTCGTTCCCTTCCTAGGCCTCGCCGTCGTCCACCGCCCTGGTGCTCTCGGCGCGGCCTGGTCAACGTGGTCAATGAACGACATCCGTCAGAAGTGGACTGTACGTGGAGAGGCTGACAGCTGGGTCCATGGCTGCACGCAAGGAAATGCCTCCTTATTACGCGCAAAATAATGATTCCTCCACCTGACAGCTAGGACCCACAGGAAGGGCCTCTGTATTTCACGAAAAAAATGTTCCCCCTACTGACAGGTCGGACCCGCTAGCTATATCTTCCCACACAACGAAGTGCCTCCTTATTACGCCCAAAAAAATGAACACCCCCTGCTAGCTGGGACCCACCATATTGTTGGGCTGACTTGTGGGCCTACTAAGTTAACGGGGACGGAGGGCTTTGTCAACTTAGTCAATACTCTGGTCTTCTTGCCCCAGCCGCCCAAAGCAGCGCCGGTCGTGTCGCCTGCTCCTGCCTCCCATGGCCGGCTGTGCTACCGCAGAGGCCTCACCGCCCCCATACTACTCCCACCACTGGCCAGGCCATCCATCCACTCACCCACACCCCCTGTTATTCTGCGGCGACAGGAGCCTCACACCGCAGCCGAACTAGAGAACGCTCGTACTCCTCTCCGCATGGGCATCCACTGTCGTGTCTTGCCCGGCTCCGCGTCATCCCCTTCCTAGGCCTCGCCATCGTCCACCGCAGTGGTGCTCTCGGCGCGGCGTGGTCAATGTGGTCAACGACCGACTTCCATCGGAAGAGTACTGTACGTGGAGAGGCTGACAGCTGGGTCCATGGCAGCCGCAAGGAAGTGCCTCCTTATTACGCGAAAAATAATTATTCCTCCACCTGACAGCGGGGACCCACAGGATGGGCCACCAGTATTTTGCGAAAAAATTCGTTTCCCCTGACTGTTGGGACCCACCGGACGGTCCACGTATTTCGCGAAAAAACGTTCCCCCCGCTATCAGCTCAGACCCACCGGAAGTGCCTCCTTATTATGCACAAAAAATGAATACTCCCCCGGCTAGCTGGGACCCACCTTGGTGGGAGGCTGACTTGTGGGCCTACTAAGTTGACGGGGACGAAGGGCTTTGTCAACTTAGTCAATATGAACGATTCTAGCTCCAGTGACCGTACGATGTCCATCCAATGGCCGTACTGCTTCTTCAACCTCTGGTCTTCTTGCTCCAGCCGCCCAAAGCAGCGCCGCTCATGCCGCATGCTCCTGCCTCCCATGGCTGGCTGTGCAACTGCAGAGGCCTCACCGCCCCCTACTATTCCCACCGCTGGCCAGGCCCTGCGGTGACAACAGCCTCACACCACAGCCGAACCAGTGAACCCTCGTAGTCTTCTCCGCGCGGGCTTCCACTGCCGCATCGTCCCCTTCCTAGGCCTCGTCGTCGTCCACCGCCGTGGTGCTCTCCGTGCGGTGTGGTCAACGTGGTCAAGGAACGACTTCCATCGGAAGAGTACTATATGCGGAGAGGCTGACAGCTGGGTCCACGGCCACAGCCCAGTTTTTTTGTGATTTGCCAAGTAAGTCGCTTTATCAGGCCTGTTAGGTTGCAAATCTTTCAAGACGAGGAGAGCTTTCATTCGGCTGTCCGAGAAAATGGCCCATCAGTAATGAGAAATGGGTTGTACATTTTTAAAACACATCAAACCGGCAATTAGTTTCAAATATCCTTTTTTTCATTTCAAGATTTTAAATTACATTAATTTTTATGTGTGGAGAATTTGTTGGATTTTATATTGATATATATTTATTTTTAAAATCAGTTTGAATGTGAATCGAAATTTCGGGATTAAAAATAGTTCGGACCGCACCGAAATATGCAAAATTTCATATAATTTTTAAACCGAGGCCACAATATGGGCTGTAGTGCTAACAAAAAGAATATGGGCTCCAAAAAAACCTTAAGAATTAGCAAATGGGCTGTAAATTATTAGAAATAATGGCAGATGGGTTGTATGCTATTTTCCACAGATTTGAGGCTTTCCTTAAAAAAGGTTGACGCAGAAGCACTGACTGTTGGATGTCCATCCAACGGCCGTCGTGCTTCTTCAATCTCTGCTCTTCCTGCTCCATACGCTCAAACAAGCGCCGGCGGGACTGCCTGCTCCCTCCTCCCCGTGGCCGGCTATCCTGCCGCAACAGAATGCGTCGTGTTCATGGGGAGGCAATGGAATGCGTCGTGTTCATCGGGAGGCAACGGAACTCGTGGGAGCCAACCGGCTGGGTCGGAACAGAATGCGTGGTCGTGTTCATCGGGAGGGCTTGGACGGAACAGGCGATGGAAACGAGGCATGGCGTACCGCACAACGGAGGAAATGGCCTTGTGTTCAATCAGCCATGTTTGAAACGGGATCGTGTTCATCGGGAGGGGTCTGGCGTACCGCAAAATGGACGAAACAGACCTCCTATGGTCGAAACGGGGGTCCTGTTGATCGGGAGGGGTGTGGCATACCGCAAAACGGACGAAACGGACTTGTGTTGGAGCGCTATGGTCGAAACGGGGGTCATGTTCATCGGGAGGGGTGTGGCGTACCGCAAAACAGGACTCCATGGGATACTGTTCATCTCCACCGTTGACCTCCTCCAGCCTCCACGGGCTCCTGTTCATCCAGCCTCCACCGCGCGCTACTCCACCGGCTACTGTTCAACCTCCCCTCCACCGTCTACTGTTCATCCACACCATGGGGTCCTGTTCAACCACCTCTCCACGGGCACCCCTCCACCGTCTACTGTTCATCCAGCCCTCCACCACACCACAGGGTCCTGTTCATCCAAACCCCCCGCAACGCTCACTGTTCATCCCAGAGGTAGCATCGATCGACTTCAGTTAGCAGCAGTAGCGAAGGAATCGCTCGATCGGGTTCAGTTAACAGCCATCGATCAATCGCTCGGGTTCAGTAACGCGTAGCCTGCAGTGCAATCGCTCGGGTTCAGTTAGAGCCCAACACCTCGCTCGGGTTCAGTCAGAGCCAACACCTCGCACACACGCGTGTAGTGTATGAGAGAAACGCGCATCGCTCGTCCCCCGACCTCCCACCATAACTGGGAACTCCCTGAAATTTTCCTCCCCCTCGCTTCTACCATGGTTTTTTCCGTCATGGACGGCCCAAAGAATGTCATGCAGCTGCGTCTCCGGCCCGCCCAGGACGAAAAGCTCATCTATGTTGATACCGGGTTTTGTAACAATTATCGTCATAGAAGTGTCATATGTATGACAGAAATTTTTTTCGTTCGGCCCAAAATGTCACGGATGTGTCATTTTTTGTAGTGAAACGATAGCGCTTGTTGGGAGGCAACCCAATTTTATTTTTATTCCTTGCTTTTTGCTCCTATTTAGTAATAAATAATTTATCTAGCCTCTGTTTTGGTTGTGTTTTTTGTGTTTAATTAGTGTTTGTGCCAAGTAGAACCTTGGGAAGACTTGGCGAAAGTGTTTTTGATCTTGCTGTAAAAAACAGAAACTTTATCGCTCACGAGAATTGCTGCCATTGGAGAGTGCTATTTAGTTAATTATTTTTGCATATGTTTAATAGATAAATTCCTCACGTCCAGAAATTTATTTTAGAAATTTTGGGGTTCCAAAAGTATTCGAAACCTACAAATTACTACAGACTGTTCTGTTTGTGTCAGATTCTGTTTCTCGTATGTTGTTTGCTTGTTTTGATGAATCTATGGCTAGTAATAGACTTTATGAACCATAGAAAAGTTGGAATACAGTAGGTTTAACACCAATATAAATAAAGAATGAGTTTGTTACAGTACCTTGAAGTGGTGGTTTTGTTTTCTTTTACTAACGAAGCTCATGAAGATTTTCTATTAAGTTTTGTGTTGCGAAGTTTTCAAGTTTTGGGTAAAGATTTGATGGATTATGGAACAAGGAGTGGAAAGAGCCTAAGCTTGGGGATGCCCAAGGCACCCCAAGGTAAAATCGAAGGACAACCAAAAGCCTAAGCTTGGGGATGGCCTGGAAGGAATCTCCTCTTTCGTCTTCATCCATCGGTAAATTTACTTGGAGCTATATTTTTATTCGCCACATGATATGTGTTTTGCTTGGAGCATCTTGTATGATTTGAGTCTTTGTTTTTTAGTTTACCACAATCATCCTTGCTACACACACCTTTTGGGAGAGACACACATGAATTGGAATTATTAGAATACTCTATGTGCTTCACTTATATCCTTTGAGTTGGATAAATTTTGCTGTAGTGCTTCGCTTATATCTTTTAGAGCACGCCGGTGGTTCTATTTTATAGAAATACTTGATCTCTCATGCTTCACTTATATCATTTTGAGAGTCCTTTAGAACAACATGGTAATTCACTTTGGTTATAAATTTTAAATGCTAAGAGAAGTTGGATGCTTGATAGATGGTTTTGAGATATAAATGTGGTAATATTAGAGGTGTGCTAGTTGAGTAATTGTGAAATTGATGAATACTTGTGTTGAAGTTGACATCGTATTTTGTGGCAAGGCCACCATGCTTAATTTTTCATACATGTCACTCTTGATTCATCGCAATCCCGGTACACCGTCGGAGACATTCACATAGAGTCATATTTTGTTCTAAGTATCAAGTTGTAATTCTTGAGATGTAAGAAAATAAAAGTGTGATGATCACCATTAGAGCATTGTCCCATGTGAGGAAAGGATGATGGAGACTATGATTCCCCCACAAGTCGGGATGTGACTCCGAACGAAAAATAAAAAAAAAGGAAAGAAAAGAAAAGAGGCGAAAAGAAAAAAAGGCCCAAAAAAGAGAGAATGAGAGAAAAAGAGAGAAGGGACAATGTTACTATCCTTTTTCAACACTTGTGCTTCAAAGTAGCACCATGATCTTCATGATAGAGAGTCTCTCATTTTGTCACTTTCATATACTAGTGGGAATTCCATTATAGAACTTGGCTTGTATATTCCAATGATGGGCTTCCTGAAATGCCCTAGGTCCTCGTGAGCAAGCGAGTTGGATGCACACTGTCGGTGTCAAAACCGACGGATCTCGGGTAGGGGATCACGAACTGTGCGTCTAAGGCGGATGGTAACGGGAAGCGGGGGACACGGTGTTTACCCAGGTTCGGACCCTCTTGATGGAGGTAATACCCTACGTCCTGCTTGATTGTTCTTGATGATATGAGTATTACAAGAGTTGATCTACCACGAGATCGTAGAGGCTAAACCCTAGAAGCTAGCCTATGGTATGATTGTATCTGTTGTCCTACAGACTAAACCCTCCGGTTTATACAGACACCGGAGGGGGCTAGGGTTACATAGAGTTGGTTACAAGGGAGGAGATCTTCATATCCATATTGCCTAGCTTGCCTTCCACGCCAAGGAGAGTCCCATCCGGACACGGGACAAAGTCTTCAATCCTCATAGTCCAATAGTCCGGCCAAAGGATATAGTCCGGCTGTTTGGAGACCCCCTAATCCACGACTTCCTCAGTAGCCCCTGAACCAGGCTTCAATGACGATGAGTCCGGCGCATAGTATTGTCTTCGGCATTGCAAGGCAGGTTCTTCTCCAAATCATGAATATCTGCTAAGTAGTGTCCGGCTCCCATAAATGTTGGACTTCTTGGCTTCTGCGCTCAATAAGGGCCATCTTCCACGCGTCGAGCGAATGCGAGGAGCCAGGGCGTTTTTACATTCGCCCCCATAGCCAGGTAAATAAATCGTCTATTAAAGGGATGGGGATTCTTAGATCCAATCCACACCATCCTCCCATGGCGAGAATCCATTGGAGCGCGCTTGGAAAAATCCATTCCATCAAGGCCGGCCACCGCAGCTCCTCCTCTTGCCCCCATAGCCCTAAGCCCGGTGATTGGGAGAAGTGTTCCGTCCCACACAGCCGATTAGTAGAGTTACAGACCCAGGGATTTCTCCCTCCAGCGTATATGGTCCCCGTCCGAGACGGGCTCGCCACCTATAATGACGGGGAGCAAGCGAAGAGCCTCGCCAGTCCCTCTAAGGGGAAGCGGGTATGCCTTGTCCCTTACTTACTAAGGGGACTCGGATTTCCAATTCATCCGTTCCTCCGTGGGCTCCTGGAGTTTTACGGCCTCCAACTGCATAATTTCACCCCTGCTTCCATATTACACATCGCTGGTTATGTTGCCCTTTGTGAGCTGTTTCTGGGCCCCGAAATATGGCGCATCGCCGAGACCAGATATCTATCTGGTACTCAAAAGAAGACGTCCAAAGACTGGCCTTCGGAGTGGTTTTACATGGAGGATGTCCCCCTTCCAGACCCTATTCGGCGGGGTTTTCTTGAGTTCAACAATACTCCTCTGAAGAAACGCCGAAGCTGGCGCCCATGGAGCCCCCAGGAGGAAGACAACGAAGAAGACCTTTACCTGATGAACCGGATTAAAGCGCTGGCTCAATCAGGAATGACAATAATCGAGGTTATGTCAATATGCATAATGCAGGGAGTGCAGCCACTTCAATATCGAGGGCACCCCCTGTGGTGTTTTAACGGGGAAGATGATGCCACCCGTTGCGGGCGCGAGGGACCGGACTCTGCGGCTGCTTTAGCAAAAAAATTGTTCGAGTTGTTCAAGGGAGAGGAAGATGAGTTCATCCGTATTAAGCCACGGGATGGATTCTCCATGTACAAACGTCCAAGCTGGGTGAGTTGTACCTCTTTACTCCCAACCTTCCCGCATTCTTCGTCGTAGGTACTCACCTTGCCATTTCACGGCAGGAACTGCAAAAAGCTGTAAGGGAGGTCAACAGCCCACCTCCACAACCAGAGGACCCTGGCCGGGCCCTCGATCCCAGACTCGAAGAGTATCCAGACATATTCATGGAGCTGATAGACAAGCAATTCTATCAATTGAGCTGTGATGACGCCATGGTGGCCATAACGGCCGACTATCCTGGACTACTCCCTGCGTCGCACGTAAGAAAAACCAAAGTCCTGCTACCTCTTGAGCACTGCGTTGGATTTCCCCGAAGAGGAAAGGACGATGCAGAAAAGTAGCGTAAGTATTTCCATTAGTTTTTGAGAACCGAGGTATCAATCCAGTAGGAGGCTACGCACGAGTTCCTCGTACCTACACAAAAACAATAGCTCAACGCAACCAACGCGCTTAGGGGTTGTTAATCCCTTCATGGTCACTTACGAAAGTGAGATCTGTTAAAGATGATAAATAATATTTTTGGTATAGAGATGCAAAGTAAAAAGTAAAAGCAAAGCAATAATAAAGTGATGGAGATTGATATGATGAGAAAGAGACCCGGGGGCCATAGTTTTCACTAGTGGCTTCTCTCAAGAGCATAAGTATTCTACGGTGGGTGAACAAATTACTGTTGAGCAATTGACAGAATTGAGCATAGTTATGAGAATATCTAGGGATGATCATGTATATAGGCATCATGTCTGAGACAAGTAGACCGACTCCTGCCTGCATCTACTACTATTACTCCACTCATCGACCACTATCCATCATGCATCTAGAGTATTAAGTTAAAACGGAGTAACACCTTAAGCAAGATGACATGATGTAGATGGATAGTTTCATGCAATATGATAAAAAAAACCATCTTGTTATCCTTGATGGCAACAATACAATACATGCCTTGCTGCCCCTAATGTCACTGGGAAAGGACACCGTAAGATCGAACCCAAAGCTAAGCACTTCTCCCAAGGCAAGAACAACTAATCTAGTAGGCCAAACCAAACTGATAATTCGAAGAGACTTGCAAAGATAACCAATCATACTTAAAAGAATTCAGAGAAGATTCAAATATTATTCATAGATAGACTTGATCATAAACCCACAATTCATCGATCTCAAGAAACACACCGCAAAAAGAAGATTACATCGAATAGATCGCCACGAGAGAGGGGGAGAACATTGTATTGCGATCCAAATAGAGAGAAGAAGCCATCTAGCTACTAACTATGGACCCGTAGGTCTGAAGTAAACTACTCACACTTCATCGGAAGGGCTTGGATGATGATGTAGAAGCCCTCCGTGATCGATGCCCCCTCCGGCGGAGCTCCAGAACAGGCCCCAAGATGAGATCTCATGGATACAGAAAGTTGCGGCGGTGGAATTAGGTACGTGGGTATATATAGGAGGAAGAAGTACGTCGGTGGAGCAACAGGGGGCCCACAAGGGTGGGGGCGCGCTGGTAGGGTAGGGCGCCCCCTACCTCATGGCCTCCTATTACGTGCCTTGACGTAGGGTCCAAGTCTCCTGAGTTGTATTTGGTGAGAAAATCACGTTCCCGAAGGTTTCATTCCGTTTGGACTCCGTTTGATATTCCTTTTCTTCGAAACCCTAAAACAGGCAAAAAACAGCAATTCTAGGCTGGGCCTCCGGTTAATAGGTTAGTCCCAAAAATAATATAAAAGTGGATAATAAAGCCCAATAATGTCCAAAACAGTAGATAATATAGCATGGAGCAATCAAAAATTATAGATACGTTGGAGACGTATCAAGCATCCCCAAGCTTAATTCCTGCTCGTCCTCAAGTAGGTAAATGATAAAAACAGAATTTTTGATGCGGAGTGCTACTTGGCATAATTTCAATGTAATTCTTCTTTAATTGTGGTATGAATATTCAGATTCAAAAGATTCAAGACAATAGTTCATGTTGACATAAAAATAATAATACTTCAAGCATACTAACAAAGCAATTATGTCTTCTCAAAATAACATGGCCAAAGAAAGCTATCCCTACAAAATCATATAGTCTGGCTATGCTCTATCTTCACCACACAAAGTATTTAAATCATGCACAACCCCGATGACAAGCCAATCAATTATTTCATACTTTTGACATTTTTAAAACTTTTTCGATCTTCACGCAATACATGAGTGTGAGCCATGGATATAGCACTATATGTAGAATAGAATGGTGGTTGTGGAGAAGACAAAAGGAGGGGAAGATAGTCTCACATCAACTAGGCGTATCAACGAGCTATGGAGATGCCCATCAATAGATATCAATGTGAGTGAGTAGGGATTGCCACGCAACGGATGCACTAGAGCTATAAGTATATGAAAGCTCAACAAAAGAAACTAAGTGGGTGTGCATCCAACTCGCTTGCTCATGAAGACCTAGGGCATTTTGAGGAAGCCCATCATTGGAATATACAAGCCAAGTTCTATAATGAAAAATTCCCACTAGTATATGAAAGTGACAGAATGAGAGACTCTCTACAATGAAGATCATGGTACTACTTTGAAGCACAAGTGTGGTAAAAGAATAGTAACATTGTCCCTTCTCTCTTTTTCTCTCATTTTTTTGTTTGGGCCTTCTCTTTTTTTGTGGCCTCTTTTTTTTTATTTTTCGTCCGGAGTCTCATCCCGACTTGTGGGGGAATCATAGTCTCCATCATCCTTTCCTCACTTGGGACAATTCTCTAAAAATGATGATCATCACACTTCTTTTTTCTTACAAACCAATACTTAGAACAAAATATGACTCTATATGAATGCCTCCGCCGGTGTACCGGGATATGCAATGAATCAAGAGTGACATGTATGAAAGAATTACGAACAATGGCTTTGCCACAAATATGATGTCAACTACATGAATATGCTAGCAATATGACAATGATGGAGCGTGTCATAATGAACGGAACGGTGGAAAGTTGCATCGCAATATATCTTAGAATGGCTATGGCACTCCTAGGAAAAGGCCTACTAATGGCGCACCAGTTTTGCCTACTAATGGCGCATCACTGGTGCGCCATTAGTATCACGCCACTAGTATTTATTACTAATGGCGCACCACAGGTGCGCCATTAGTATCTGGTATACTAATGGCGCAACACCTAGTGCGCCATTAGTATATAACACCATGCGCCATTAGTATGCCACCCAGGGCCATATTTAACCATGTGCTTTGGCACACTAATGGCGCACTGCGGATGGATGCGCCATTAGTATACTTGGCATACTAATGGCGCACTCTATAGTGATGCGCCATTAGTATGAATATTAGGTTTCATTTTTTTTACTTTTCTGATTTTTGCACAGGTTACAAAATATATTATTTGACTGAATATAGACAGTAGCACACAGCAACAGCATATTCATCGAATACAATAGAAGATTAGTCTCCGAATACAATTCATCATATTAGTCTCCGAATTCAAAAGACCGAACAAAGATAAAACATTACAAGTCTCAAGACCGCGAGTATCGAGTTTGTCGGAAGTAATACTAATCCTAAGAAGTCCTACTAATCATCATCATACAACTTCTACTCGTTATTCATAACAAGTCATATGATCATCATCTTGATAGTCATCAAACCAACCCTACTTAATTGTTCTTAGCACATGATCATCAGTATTAGGCAGGACCTAAATACCCTATTTAAGCTAAAATAGCATAAAACAATATAGACCCTGACTCTCCATTATGGAGAACATCCTGTCTCCAATTCTTGCGCTTCGCTTCCTTTTGCTTCCAAGAAGCTCCTTACGACTGTCCATACATTTTTTCCATCCTTTGATTTTCATGTCTCCACTTCTTTTAGAAATCTCGTATGGACAGTTGAGATTCGTAGGACGACCTGGCTGTATGTTCAAAACATTAACACTACCTTTCTGATATATCATATGAGGCACACAATTCTCTGGGATTATCTGTTGAAAAACATAGTAATAACTTCATAGTTAGCAATGATGTACTAGTTTTAGAAGTATGCAAAAGATGCACGGATGTCGTAATAGTAAAAATCTTACCAGGGTATCTCCATGGTAGTTACCGTAGTTGAACACATGCACTAGTGGCACGTATTTACCATAATGCTGAGGAGTTTGATTGTGGATAGTGTAATTCTCAATGTCAGTACAAAATCCGACCAGATGATTTTTCTCCTTGTAAGTTGTTAATTCGGAGCCATCGGTGTAGTGGGTTTTGTATACCATCTCCCGCACATTCTTTAAACAATAAAAATAAGCTGTCAATGGAAATAAGCTGTCAACTATTTTGAAATAAACAATATAAATTAGCTAATAACTATGTTTGAGACACTCACATAGCGGTAGAACTGGAGGCGTATCAACAAGGAGCCAAATGTCCATATTGTCTTGGTTGATGTCAGGATTACCAAGATCCATGGTGATAAGCATACCCTCATCAAAACCATACATCTTGCAAAATGCTTCCCAATTTTTGCAACCAAAATGGGTTATGCTCTCAGAATTATATAGATTTACTTCAAAGTCCACATCGTGATGAGTCCTTAGGTGAATTTTCTTTGTTTCAGAAATTTCATGGTCTTCAAAATCCATCCTCTCCAAGACATAGCGTCTTGCATGGCATGGGATAAGCTATACTCGAATTGTAAAAGATGAAAATTACACGTTCAAATAGTTGAAGTCATGCTTAATTATGAAAATAACACTTGTCGTCGTTGTGTACCGTTTCAACTTCGAAGGTCTCCTCGAGCTTAATGCTGAAGCGCCGATCATCGTCCAGGTGAGGCATGTCGCACAGACCTCGATTGTCGTGGCACCAGTCGCACTCCGCCGGGAGACTTTCATTGTCCGATGATGATGACGACATATCCTATGTTCATAATTCAAAACTACATCATTTAGGGTTTGTCGACACCGAGGCATACTAAAAGCTAAGCTTTTATCATTTAGGGTTTGTCGACGCTGAGGCACCCTAAAAGCCTAAGCTTTCATCATTTAGGTTCTTATCGACACCGAGGCACCCTAAAAGCCAAGGTTTTATCATTTAGGGTTTGTCGATGCCGAGGCACCCTAAAAGCCTAAGCTTTCATCATTTAGGTTTTGTCGATGCTGATGCATGCATTAGTCGCAAGTACCCCATATGTCCTATTTTTAGCAAAGTCATGCTAAAATTCACGGAAAATTTCGGCATGGCCTTTGCTAAAAATAGGACATATGGAGTACCCAAATTTTCCGGAACAGAAGTTAATCGACATTCCGGCAAACTCAAGGGCCTCTCGGGGTACCTGCAAATTCATCACGACACAATGGTCGGAGACAAAACCCAGCAAATTAGCAAGATGATCATCATCTTTAAAAGTCATTACTTGTCAAATACAGAAGAAGGAACAATTTATTTGTGACATAGTTGGCCCATACAGAAGAAGCAACACCCTGCACTAGCCTAAAAACAAGTGAAGTTTCACCCATATAAGAACAACTTTATAAAAACAGAGAAGTTGCTATGTTTTTTCTACTGCTAGGAAAAACATCACTCATTGGAAATGAAAATCTCAGTACCAGCATTTTGAACTTCGAAATGAAATACAGTACTAGTATTAGTAGTATATGGAGTGGTATCTTGTCTAGTAGTAGTATTAGTTGTATATGGAGTAGCAAGTTTTGCCTCAGAGACCGCAAAAGCTATGTTTTTTCTCAATTCAGATAGCTAAGTGGAAAACCACGTCAAGTCCTGTTTTAATACTCTATTTCTCAATGCATGCAATTGGTTTCATCTGGACTACATCATAGAACCACCAATAAAGGACACTGAAAAAAATAGATGCCTACGGTTCCTATCCTTGAGTAGCATGATTAGAGATGAGTAGATCTCCTAAAGGTGTCATAAGCACCTGCTGTTACTCTTGGAAGCAATGCAAACATGTAAAAGTTATTACTGTTGACAATACTACTCAAATATCCAACTATCAGGACACAAGGCATGATAATCCATCTAATCTAATGAAATCTGAACTCAACTTGATCATGGTTCATGCCCTCAGACACATCAGCACCTCAAGAATGCCATGAAAAAATGAAAAGGACCAAGACAATCACCACACAAGTGAAGAGAGAACTCGGGGCCTCTTTGACAAAAATGAAAAGGACCAATACAATGAAAAGGACCAGTGAGATGAAAAAACTAAGGTAAGGGGGGACATCAAAACGCAGAAGTGCATAACACAAGCTCACCGACATAGACACACATAACAGCCGCACAATAGCATAGACATTAAACATGTGCAAAGATCACAATCAACAGAGGCATAACAGTAGAAATTACAGGTGTAGATTGCTCTGTTCAACAAACTTCCTATCAGTCTAACAATGTTTCTGAATCTAAACTTTTTCAATTAATAGCACCTAAACCTGACAATGTTCAGTTAACAGAAAGGGTGGGAAGGGGAACCGGTGCAGCTCACCGAGAGGAAGACGATGACGAGCTCGTGCGGGGATCGACGGTGAGGCCGCGGTGGCCGGAGGTGGAAGAAGGCGCAGACGCCCTAGACGGTGGAGGCGTCGGTGTCGTAGAGGTGCCGGAGACCTTGCCTTGCGATACAGAGAAGGGGTCGTCAGCCCCGGCGCAGGTGGGGGGCAAGGGGAGGAGGAGGAGGGGAAAGGGAGGAGGAGGGTCGGGGGGGCGTACGGTGCTGCATCGCTGCTCGGCGCCAAGGGCGAGGAGGAAGGCGAAGACGTTGAGGGTCGGGGCGGCGGGGGTGGGTGCATGGGGGCGGCGGGGGTGGAGTCCGGCGGGGGTCGGGACGGCGGCATCGTGGGTCTAGCGAGGGAGAGAGGGACGAAAGGGGATCTCTGGTGAGGGAGAGGGAGGACTTAGCTATAGGGGGAAGCTTACTAATGGCGCACCACCCGTCGATGCGCCATTAGAAATCTTTTTTTAGATAGCAATGGCGCACCCACCACCGGTGCGCCATTAGAAATCTTTTTTTAGATAGCAATGGCGCACCACTAGGCTGGTGCGCCATTAGTATATTTATTATTATTATTTTTTAATAAATGAATATGAATACGAAACAGTAATATTTTTTTATAAAAACAGTAAAAATTGTTGTTTAACAACAATTGTAGTCTACAATTTTTTATAATTATTTTTTAGAAAATGAATATGAATATGAAACAGTAATAATTTTTTATAAAAACAGTAATAATTTTTTAAAAAATATCATCAAATTTGTTATTTTAAAATATCATCGACGGCGGCGGTGGAGCGGGGGAGGGTGTGGGGGGTCGGCGGCGGCGGTGGAGCGGGTGAGGGTGCGGTGGGTCGTCGGCGGCGGTGGAGCGGGGGATGGTGCGGGGGGTCGGCGGCGGCGGTGGAGCGGGGGAGGGTGCGGGGTGGGGGGGGGGTCTGGCGAGGGGGGTAGCTATCGAGAGGGAGGAGGATCGAGATCGAGTGTCCTCATGAATATTCAATATTTTTTCATATGGAATATGAAAAAATATCATCAAATAAAAATATTCATGAATTCAAAAAGTGCCCATGAAATTTAAAAATATTCATGATATCAAAAAGTAAAAAAAAAGTTCCCATTACTAGTTTAAACTAGTAACACTAGTAGAAAAAGGATCAAACATGAAGCACATTAGTGCCGGTTTGTATTTGAGCCGGCACTAATGTATACATTAGTGCCGGTTCCAACGGCTAGCCGGGGCGCTCTCATTAGTACCGGTTCGTGGCGAACCTTTAGCACCGGTTCGTGCCACGAACCGGTACTAATGAGAGCGGTGGCAGGATGATGTCAGACTGGGGCCCCTCCAGCCCCTTTAGTACCGGCTCTTGGCACGAACCGGTACTAAAGGTCGTCCTACATAAACCCTTCGTCCACTCGAGCTCGCTTTGTTCTTCCCCTTTCCCCTCTCCTCTCTGTTCTTCCCCTCTTCCTCTCGAGCTCATCACACATTTTGCCCAAAATTTGTCAAGATTTGAAGGCCCCCATCCATTCAAATGATCACAAAGGTTAGCAACTTTGTCCTTTCATCTCTCATTGCTAGATTAGCTCTTGCAATGCTTTATATAGTGATTAATTTGTGAGTTTAGTAATTTGGGAGGATATATATATATATATATATGTGCTAGTATTTGATTTATATGCAATTTTTTCTAGGAGGTATGTGAACCGGAAATTCTAACCGACCCTATTGTCGAGAGGTTAAATTTAGTTGAAAGAGAAAACGAGTACTTGAAAGAAAAATAAAAAAAGAATTGAGGGGGAGAAGATGGAATTGGAGTTGCTTGTTGCCGATGTCGTCGATGATCACAAGATCAAGATGGAGAAAATGCGCTTGAAGATTAGAAAGGTTAGAAAATATGCCATCGATAGTGAGGCTTTGTATCATTATGCTGCTGGATCCATTGTTACCTTAGTTGCGATCTTGATTGTATTTGTTGTTGCATTTAAATGCTTTAGCTAGAGAGTTATTTGTTTGTTGCATTTAAGTGTTGTATGAACTTGTATTAATTTGGTCTATTCGGTGTTGTGTAATGAAGATGAGCCGGCAATGGATGTACGATGACCGATGCTCTCCCCAGTTCATTGAGGGCGTGCATATTTTTCTGCTTGCGGCTGAGGCAAACAAGCGGGCGGATGGTTTTATGCCTGTTCCATGTGTTCGCTGTAAGAATGGTCACACTTACTCTACGTCAAGAACCATTCACGTCCACCTGTTTAAGTTCGGTTTCATGCCCCACTATAATGTTTGGACCAAGCACGGAGAAAGAGGGGTTATGATGGAAGACAATGAAGAAGAAGAGGGCGACGACAGCTATCCTGGCCATGGGTTCCCTGAATACGATGATACAACAATGGGGGAAGAAACTGAGCCGGTAATGCGGGAAGAAGCTGAGCCGGCAATGCGGGAAGAAGCAGGCATCCCGTAAGAAAGAAAGGCAAGCATTTCAAAGGTGAGGCGGATCACCGGACGAAGCCTTGCCACCGTACTGGTGCTAATGTACATGATATGGTCAAGGATTTGAAGGTGGTCTTTGGAAAGGGTCCTGGTGGACAACCTGTTCCAAATGACGCTGACGGACGCGCACCCATGTGGAAGAAGAAATCTATATTTTGGGACCTTCCCTATTGGAAAGACCTCGAGGTCCGCTCCGCAATCGACGTGATGCACGTGATGAAGAATCTTTGTGTGACCCTGCTTGGCTTCTTGGGCGTGTATGGGAATACAAAAGATACACCTGAGGCACAGGACGACCAGCAACGTATGCACGGAAAAGACGGCATACATCAGGGTCATGCAAGCTACGCTCTTACCAAAGAAGAGAAGGAAATCTTCTTTGAATGTCTGCTCAGTATTAAGGTACCGTCTGGCTTCTCGTCGAATATAAAGGGAATAATAAACATGGCAGAGAAAAAGTTCCAGAACCTAAAGTCTCATGACTGCCACGTGATTATGATGCAACTGCTTCCGGTTGCATTGAGGGTGCTTCTACCGGAAAACGTTCGATTAGCCATTGTGAAGCTATGTGCATTTCTCAATGCAATCTCTCAGAAGGTAACCGATCCATTAATCATACCAAGGTTACAGAATGATTTGGTGCAATGTCTTGTCAGTTTCGAGTTGGTGTTCCCACCATCCTTCTTCAACATCATGACGCACGTCCTAGTTCACCTATGCGAAGAGATTAACGTTTCGGGTCCTGTATTTCTACACAATATGTTCCCCTTTGAGAGGTTCATGGGAGTCTTAAAGAAATATGTTCATAACCGTGCTAGGCCAGAAGGAAGCATCTCCAAGGGCCGTCAAAATGAGAAGGTCATTGAGTTTTGTATTGACTTTATTCCTGACCTTAAGCCGATTGGTGTTCCTGAATCGCGGCATAAGGGCAGACTGGATGGAAAAGGCACGCTAGGAGGGGAACAAATAATATGTATGGACGGACATTCTCTCACTGAAGCACACTACACAGTTCTACAGAATTCCGCCTTGGTGGCTCCGTATATGGATGAACACAAGAATTTGCTACGCTCCAAACACCCGGAGCGGTCTGATGACTGGATTACACGTGAACAAACCAGGAGTTTCGCCAGCTGGTTGCAAGCACGTACCATGCATGACACCTCTATTAAAGATGACATGTACTTGCTGTCTCAGTTACCATCTTCGAATATAATGACTTTCAAAGGGTACGAGATAAATGGTAATACATTTTACAGAATCAACCAAGATAAGAAGAGCACCAACCAAAACAGTGGTGTCCGCTTTGATGCAGAAACCAAGACGGGAAAGGAAACATATTATGGTTATATACAGGACATATGGGAACTTGACTACCGACGCGGTTTGAAGGTCCCTTTGTTTCGATGCAAATGGGTCAATATGACACGAGGCGGGGTAACGGAAGACCCGCATTACGGAATGACAACAGTGGATCTCAACAATCTTGCGTATGCAGACGAACCATTCGTCCTAGCCAATGATGTGGCACAGGTTTTCTATGCGAAGGACATGTCTACCAAGCCAAGAAAAAGAAAAGATAAGGAAGCAAATGCATCGTACGATGAGCCAAAGCGGCACATAGTTCTTTCTGGGAAGAGAAACATCGTGGGAGTGGATGATAAGACAGACAAGTCAGAAGATTATGAAAAGTTTGATGAAATTGCTCCATTCACAGTGAATATTGACCCGAGCATCCCGTTAAATGATGAAGATTTTCCATGGCTACGATGCAAAGGGACACACGCGAAGAAAAAGTTTCACACCCAAAGATCTGGGATGTGATCGCCTTAACTATCATCACTTTCTTCTGTGTTTCACACCCGCACTACAAGAGATCGGGCCTACTATGACGAGCTCAAAAATGTCATCGAATATCCATAAACGTCACGAAATACCCCTACGTGACATTTTCCGTGCGTCACGAGCATCGTCACGGAATCCCCATCACAGATTACTCCTTGTGACGGCGCGTGCACAAAACGTCACTCAATATGGAACCTTCAGTGACGTTCGATGTCACTAGATTTTTTTATGGCCCAATACACATTGTATTTCTAAATGGGCTGAGCCCAATAATTTGGTTGATTTACATTTTATATCCATTTTCTAGGCCATGGGCAATTTGTTGCACAATGTTGTTTGATTGGGCCTTTGTTGGGCCATATCCATTTTCCGCCAATTATTTAAAAAAATCTACTCGTTCAATATATTTCGATTTTTCCACACATAATATTTTCACTTCATATGACAAGCAACTAATCTGTAAACAACTTGTGTATTTCACAGCACACATCACAAAACATCACAATCATATTTCACATACTACATAAGGCGAAATTACACAAGTTACATAGAAACCTGATGAAACAAGTAGCATTAATGGGCACTAAGGACTAAATTAACAAGTGAGTATTGTCTTTGGCTCCCAAACATAATTGTATAACTTTCGTCTTCATCCTAATTTCTTGAAGGCAACTAAAGTTGTTGTAACCCTTCTTTTTCCATCGTGACTTCTTCAAAGATGATTTGCATATCATCCTGTCAAAAGCTAGCATAGGATTAGAATTTGTGACAAACTCGTAAACAGATCAAAAGAAGAGGGCATGCTGTGATTATAAGGCTAGTAGTGACTTGCCATATCGTGCATGTGCAACTAAGACATATAACCACATTAGAACTATCAGCACATATATTAAACCATGCAGATCCATTACTTGCGGGTAAGAGCAATTTTGGTTTATTTAAAGTGGGAAGACAGAGAGGGGAGGTGAGAATGACGCTGGTACCTATTAGCATCTAGAGAGAACGACATCTGTTTCAGGCTATGCTTGATTTTGGCATGAGGACTACTCCACTTGCAAAACAACCAACAATTGGCTGATGTGGGGTCTAATCACACAAGGAAGAAACTTGTTGCCTATATAGCAATTTGGCACACACGCAACAATGCAAAACTGTGTACGGTGTGGATTGTAACAATCCAAAAATTTGGAACAACATGGTTGAGGAGGAAGATGTTGTAGCAGCTACCATGCGTTGTTGGATCAGGATGGAGGGAGTGCCACATTGTTCGTCCTACATAGAGAGGAATTATGTTAGATCGGTCCTATCAATCGGAGGCAAAGACGAACTAGAGGTGGAGGGAATATGGCTTACCTGTAGAGATGAAAAAAACATGACGGCGGCTGGATTATTGATGCCTCATAGTTTTCTGCTGCTGCTCAGTGGAGGTAATAGCCATCATCATCGACCTCACGACTGGCACTTGTACAAAATTCTAGCATTATCACAAAATTCTAGCATTATGAATTATGTGTTCATTAACTTAGTAAGCTAATTAGATCACCAATTTCACATCACCTAGTTCATCAATAGATCAAAACTTCAAAAGTTCACTCCGACAAAAAAAGGGGAAATAGATGGAGAAAATGGTATCTCACAGTGCTCGTCGTCTTTGAGGTGGCCGGCGACCCCTGCATCTGCCGACCATGCGCGGGTGGAGCCCCTGGATGGCGGTTAGGCAGGTAGGGGCCTAGGGGGTGGCCGTGGAGGACGGTCGTCCTCGTGACGGTGGTGACGGATCCAGTCATCGTGGAGGTTGGCCTTGCTCACCGTGTTGGCTGACGACGACAAGCAGACGCCGGGAGGGGCGGGCAGTGCGGGAAGGAGGTGTCCATCGTGGCAGGGCCGCACCTCTGCTTCCACCGCGATGGATGTTGGAGGAGGGCCATGAAGGTGGTGATGTGTGTGTCAACGTGGTGGAGTGGTCGGCCGCGTTAGGGATCGCAGTGTCGGGGAGGAAACGTGGCAGCTGCAGCGGATATCACGCCATGGACGTGCGGCCTGAGAACGTCAAGAAGAGCAGGTACACAGAGGGCTCATCCTCCCGGGCCCGACTGTCGCCGCTGCAGGGCCATCCTTCGGGGTCTCGATGCCGGCGGTGGCGGGAGTTGTTGCGTCGATTGTGGGGGCGGCGGAGGTGGACGGGAGTGGGAACGTGGGAGACGAACGGCGGAGGAGATTGCAAGATTGGATCAGGGTTGAGAAATAAAAGGACGGCGCAAGATCAGATAATGAAATTAGGGTCGGCTGGTGTATAGCTAAATGGGCTTCGCTCCCAAAAAGAATTGCCAACCCCGCCTAGGCAACTTAAAGTTTTCATACCGCTCAAAAAAAACTTAAAGTTTTCATCCTCTCGTTTCAGAAAAAATATTTTCATTCTCTACGCCCTAGAGCAAATCCGTTCTACTTCAACTAGTGGGTTTGATACTACCATGTATGTGTATAATCTTTTTTTGTGGTGGTGGTGGTGGGGGGGCATGTACGTGTATAATCTTATCACCTGGTTTTTTTAACACTCCTGATAATTTTTTTTAAAAGACACGTACCATGTATCTATTCTGATAAAAAAACATGTACCACATACCATATGTATATAATCTTGATAAAATAAAAACAAAAGGCATGTACCACGTATAATTTATCATGTATCTTGAGTTCTCTCATTATACTCCCTTTCTTGAGATGGAACAAAATAACTGCACGCGACATCCATGGGCTCACGACAGCACCATTAAGCTTTATTTTGCCATTACTTATGTGTATTATGTTGAAAAGAATTTGCATCACTTACCACATGATATATGTGGTAAGCAACCCAAACTATTAAAAACGCTCAATAACCTATGAAAAAATTATGCCGGGGTCCAACTACCAGCATTGGCACATGGGTCCTACTGCTCAATAAGCCGTGAAGCTTCTATGGGGTTCCCACTGCTAGTAGTTTCACGATAAAAAAAGCGTCGCACATTTGTAATAAATGTCATAGAAATTGGCAACTAGGTGGCACTCGGTGGCTTAGGCAAATTAGTGACATTAACCGTCACTCATTTACAATAATCAGTGACGCTACCTCCAAAACATCACACACTAGATATTTTCGTGACGTTGTCAACCATCGTCACGCGGACATTCGTCACAGTATCTTAATTTTCTTGTAGTGCCAGGAGGGAATCTCTGTAATAGATAGGGTAGCTAGTTATGTGTTTTGGCATTTGAAACGCGAAGAAATTTTATGTGCAAGCAAATTCTTTCATGCATTTACTGATTTTTTTCAGCTAAATGACCCTGAAATTGAAAAGCATTTCAAATGAACTCAGAAAAGGATGAAAGTTGGCATGGTATCATAATTTCACCCACATAGCATGTGCAAAAAAGTAGAGAGGGTTACCGCAAAAACTGGATGCACTTCGTGTACAAAATGGACAATCTGTTTCGAAGTATCAGGGTTTCGGACGAAAACTCATCCGTTACAAAAGGCATTTCATTTTTTAAATAACCTAAGCATTACCAAATTGAATATAATGATAAAACACACTAATATTAAACATAAGAAAAAATAATCACTTAAAAATCTATTTTCAAAGTTAAGTTATTCACAAAAATAAATAAAGCAAAAAAAATAAGAAAAAAAAGCCCAGCTACTGGGCCACAGCGGCCTGCATACGACTAGAAACCCAAATTCAAGTTGGGCCAGGATGCAGGCCCGCTAGCCCAGTAGGCCCAATAGGGCATCGCAGAAGAGGTAGGCCCAGAAGGCCTGGTTAAGAGAGGAGCACGAGACAGCAGCGACGGCGGGGCTTATAAGCAGGTGCGAGTGCCCCTCGGCTAGCGAGGTGGGACTAAACTTTTGTGCCCCTCGCCTGGCAGCGCACACCCTTTAGTACCGGGTCGTGGCACCAACCGGTACTAAAGGGGGGGCCTTTAGTACCGGTTGGTTCCACGAACTGGTACTAAAGGGGGGTGCTTCCCGCCGCTTGGCCTGGCCAAAACAGGCCTTTAGTACCGGTTGGTGGCTCCAACCGGTACTAAAGGTGCCTTCTATATATACATCACTTCGAAAAATTTCATTCTCCCTCTGTTTCTTCCCGATCGATCGACGCCGTCGCTGCCCCCGTCCTACGCCGCCCCCGTCGCGCGCCGTTGCCGTCGCCGCCCCCATCCTCGTCGCTACCCTCATCCCCGTCGCCGCCCCTGTCCCCGTCGTCGCCCCCGTCTCCATCGCCGCCCCGGGCCCGTCCCCGTCGCGCCGTCCCCGCATCGCCGCCCCGTCACGCCCCGGGCCGTCGCCTCGCCGTCGCCGTCGCCCCGCTGTGAGCTCTCCCCCTCTAACCCCTCTCCCTCGCCCCCGGTGGCCATCATGGGCGCCGCCCCTCCCCGAGCCCATACACACACAAGCATGATGAACACACACACACACACGCACATTTCCTTAAGTTAATTAGTATATATGTATTTTGTATGTTTAATTAGTTTAGATTTTTCAGATTATTATTTTTTCACTAGTATATATGTATGAATGCATGTTAGATGGATATAATTAGTGTTTAATTAGTATGGAATTTTTTTTATATAATGTTGTTTTTCTGTTTTTAATGGATGTATAGAAGTTGTTTTTTCTGTTTTTAGTGTTAGATGCTTAATTAGTATGAAATAGCATATAGAATTTTGACATATGCAATGATAGCATAATTAGTGTTACATTTGCATATAGTATTTGTTGTCGACGATGCCCGGCCCGCATCCTCGCCGTCGACCCGTTCACAATGACGTCCTGCTTCAGAGGACCCATGTCCGGGATTGGGCTCCGCCGGGCTGGCACTGGGAGGTGCTACCTTCAGGGGCGCGACGCTTGGTGAGGAACCCGGCCCCGAGTCCCGTCGTCGACCCTCATCTCCTTTGGTGGCATTCGCGTGAGCCACTTTCGGTGCGGAGGGAGCTGGCCCCACCGGAGGTGGTACGTCGCCGTGTCAGGGAGGAGGACGAGCACGTCCATCGCTACATGGCTGCTATGGACGTCAGGTTCTCCAATACCTGGCAGGTTCTTTTGGGAGATCACCCGAGCTATGATCCAGTGATGGTTCCTTCACTTTGGTTGTCCACCGCCTAGATTACTCTCTAGTATTTGATCTTTATTAGCTAGCTAGCTAGCTAGTGATGTATTCGATATATAATATTCGAGATTATATATATTATTTGAGACGATGTATTCAAGATTATATCTATTATTCGAGACGACGTATTCGATATTAAATCTATTATTTGAGACGATGTATTCGAGATTATATCTATTATTCGAGACGATTATTCGAGATTATACTAAATTGTTTTATATTTCTTTTGGCATAGTTAAATAAAAGCTATGGCGGACAATACCGACAGAGAGAGAGAACAGACCATGTTCGATATCATACGCGGGCCAGATGATGATCAGAATGAAGAAGATTTTGATGGCTCCGAATTTCTAAACAACACCGGAGAGGGTGATATGATATTCGATCGCGACGACCGAGAAGATGAAGTCATGAACTACGACGAAGAACATGTTGATCCTGAAACAACAAACACTGGCGAGGTATATCTATTTATATAAGCAGGAATCTGGTGATCATCGCATGTTTTAAATGAGTTGAAGATATATTAACGAATCGATCTTTCTTCTTTCAGCCATCCGGATCGAGCCAATCTTCAGGCAAAAGGACGAAACGAGGCCCGAACAAAAAGTTGAAGGAGGGCGTAAAGTACAATCTCGCGGCATTCAAACCTAATGGCGAACCATTAGCGCCTAAGAAGATTGCGGACAAGTTCGTTCGTCAGTGCGGAGTTCTTGTGAAGGACCAACTCCCGATCTCCCTTCAAGAATGGAGAAAGCCAGCAAAGCCACGTCCAAATGTTACTTTTGTCGACGAGAATCAAAAAACTGCTTTGGGATACTCTCATGGAACATTTCACCCTACTAGATAATTTCACAGAAGCAGATGTGCGGAAAGTCAAGGACGCTGCTTTTAGGAAGATGGCGGTTGCATTCAAGAACCACAAGAGAACGACGTGGGATAAGTACGTCAAGGGAGGAAGGAAGACTCCAGTATTCGAGGGGATACTAGAGAATCAAAGTGCTCATTGGGACGATTTCATGAAATTCAAGGATTCAAAATTAGCTAAGGAATGGTCAAGAATAAATAGGAAGAATGCCGAAAAAAGGATAAGTTCCATAAGCTGGGGCCAGGTGGCTACGCGGTGGCAATGCCTAAGTGGGATAAGTCTGAGAAAGAGAAGGAGGATGCAAGTGTCACTCCGGTTACTAAGAGCTGGCCCCCTAGGTGCAGGACTTGGTTCTATGCGCATGGGGGGAGTTGGACCCGAAGACAGGCAATGTTTCTACGAAGGCATGTCTGAATGGAGCCGACGATGCGCTACTTGTTGCAAAGAAGAGGCTCGATCAGGGGTGTTCCAGCCCAACAAAGAGAACGACGAGCTTATGCGTGCCCTGGGAAATCCTGAACACCCGGGAAGAACACGAGGCAAGGGCGCTATTCTGTGGTATGAGGGGTTTTCGGACTGGAACACCGACTACAGAACCCGTGCGAGAAAGAAGATTGCGGAGGAGAAGAAGAGGAAGATGGAGGAGGAGCTGAGGAAGTAGGACTATGAACGCCTTCAAGGCCTAGAAGCAAGTCAAGCTGACTTGGCAATCAAATTCCAGCGGCAGCAGGAGCAGATCAACTCACTTAGCCAGCAAAGGGGGTCTCAGCAGCTGTAGCAGCTAGCGGATGATCCAGCATTGGATACCACCGCCCCATCCATGCCGAGAAGCAGCGTGGGTTCTGCCCCGTTTGACGCAATGCTGGATAGATACCCCGTGGATGATATCGCGGAGAACACTAACTGCGAGCTACACTTCAAAATTAAGAACATATCCTTGAAGGTGGCGGACGGTGTTGCTTATACAAATTCCCCCGATGCAACCTTCCATTGCAACCCGATTCCAGCAGGCTATGCTCGTGTCGTGGTTGATGAGGTGGTGGACCAATATTCGGGGCTAGAGCTTGACATTCCTGGAGGTGACGAGGAGCACACACTCGGAGATGCCAAACATCGTATCATCCTATGGAGAAAGGGTTGCATCATTTTTCAAAGGCCACCGACACCGCGTCACCCGACTCCTCGTCGAAGTCCGCCACCGAGTCAGCAGACTCCCGCTCCTCCAAGTCCACCAACGCGTGAGGCCACTCCTCCTCCTCCAAGTCCGTCAAAGTGTCAGGCCACTCCTCCTCCAAGTCTGACACAGCGTCAGACGTCCACTCCTCCTCCAAGTCCGGCACAACCACACGCCACTCCTCCTCCAAGTCCGGCACAGCTTCAGGCCACTCCTCCTCGTCCAACTCAGCCCCGTCAGCCGTCTCCGCCGCCTCAGCAATCGCAGAAGAGACACCCCGCAGCTATGGTGCGTAGCAGTACCAGTCAAGGTCATAGTACAGGAAGTACAGGCGGAGGCAAGCGATATAAATATGGTCCAAACCTCACTACTCCTCTTCCTGTGAGGGCTTACGATAGGACCGAGGAGCAAACCAATGCCATAGTGCGGGCAGAAGTCGACGCCCATTTTGGACCGAAACCGCCACCGCCGCCAAGGGAGAAAGTGCCTGTGGAAGTAGTTGACCACCTCATTCGTATGGCTCAACCACCAGCTCCTAAGCCTGTTGACACAGACTATGAGCGCCACATCAGGAAGTTACGTCGACAACGTCTACAGAAGGAGGCGAGCTCGAGCTCGAGCAAATAACAAGCAGCTGTCGAAAAATGCGGGAAAACCGTTGCCCAGCTGGGAGAACAGGAGGCACAATCGATCCCCTCGCTTGTTGTGCCGCCAACAACACGTGAAAGTACGCGCGCCCAATATTATTGTGGCTAAACAGTTTACGTTCCCGAGGTGGGCGATGTGGTAATAACCCAGGAGCATATAATGCAGGCTGAAGAACTCAAGATCACTGTTGGACAACTCCTCGAGATCGAGGACATGCCTGTGATTATAGAGGAGGAAATAAAACGGAAATATGTCCGGGGCCAACCTTTGGTCGAGCCAGAAGATGTCAAGAAGCTCCCAACGAGAATGTATGAATTGCATCAATGGTACATGGACATTATCAAGAGATCCGATCGAGAGTCCCTCATGGTGTATGTCAAGAAGGATCATTACTACCATGAGAAAGCTGTGGCCATTGAGTATTCTGAACTGTTTCAGTTATACAATCAAGACGCACTCGACAAATCTATCGTCAGTTGCTATTGTCTGTAAGTGATTTCTTTCTGTAATTTAAGTCTCAAGCTAGCTGTAGTGATCCTTTTGATCAATCATTACCTGTAATTATCCTCACTATATTCTTTTCTGTGGTATTATGTAGGATGAAGATGTATGAAATGAGAAAAGGTGGATGCTTGGCATTGGGTTCATTGACCCAAACACCGTTAATGAATACACATGGAAAATAAACAAGTATTATGAAAAGCAGGTAGAGGACAGCATGCTAGAGTTCTTGAAGCGCCTCAAATACAATGAAGATATACTACTTCCTTACAACTTCCAGTGAGTCACACTTTCTTGTACTACAAATTCTCTGTTTTTGCCTACTAGCTAGCTACATGTTTTTTCTTACATATTCCCGCTTAATTAAGACATGCAAACGTGTGTGCATGCAGATTTCACTGGATCTTGTGTATCATTAAAGTTGACGCCGGAACAGTTGAAATACTCGACTCGCTACTCAAAGCAAATAGTGACTACAACATCTTGTATGGGATAGTCAACAGGTAATTTCAATCATTATTAACTATATATCTCAGCCTATTTAGTTCGTCATTTCATGATATGAACTATTTAATAACCCCTTTATTCATTTTCTTTGTCGGCGGGCAGGGCTTGGGCAAGGTTCATCAGCGTCACGGAAGGCGAATGGAAACCACAGCTGAAATGGTTTCGACCCAAGGTAAGTACTAGCTAGCTGCCATCTCTTTAATTATCATGCTTGATTAATTATTATCTGATCAAATTAAATTCCATTCTCGTAATAAAGGCCCTGAAGCAGGCGCATGGGACTGATCTGTGTGCATTCTGCGTTTGCGAGAACATTCGCATGATGGTGTCTGAAAGGAGCAGATCTCAAAGACAGGAATGGGTACGCTTGTCAGAACACTATTCACAATTTTTACACCATTATCGATATCTAGTCACACAACTAATACACATGCATATTGATCTCCTTCTTAACAGTTCAAAGAGGTGCGGGACAAGCTCCTAGAAACGGAGCGCGTAGAAGCACTTCAAGAGGAAATAGCGGGATTTTTGCTCGACCAGGTCATAAATCCGAAGGGAGAATACTATTACCCGCTACCGCCCCCATCGACCAGGTCATGAACCACTTCCAATTGTCATCGTGCTCCTAAGGCACCAATTAGGCTAATGCCACTGGCTCCGAAGGCAACATGCATATGTAGGAGAAATTGTATATAGATATACATGTGTGTATGTGTAAATTAATATGGTGGCTTGTGAGACATTGATGATATATATATATATGATTGGTTCTACTAGAAATTCTATTTATATATATATATATATGCATAACATGTACAATGTGTAGTACCGTAAAATACCAGCAAACGAAAAAGAATTAAAATGGAAAACACAAAATTAAATGAAAAAGAAATCATAAAACCAAAAACCCCCCAAACATTTTAGTACCGGTTGGTGTTACCAACCGGTACTAAAGGGCTCCCGGCCCCCGGAGCTGGCTCGTGCCACGTGGTTTTCCTTTAGCATCGGTTCATGCTGAACCGGTACTAAAGGGGCGGGGGCCTTTAGTGCCGAAACTTTAGTGCCGGTTCCTAAATCGGCACTAAAGGGCCTTATGAACCGGTGCTATTGCCCGGTTCTGCACTAGTGTAATGGCGCACTATGCAACGGTGCGCCATTAGTAATTTTGCAGAAAAGTAATATATATATACATACATACATATATATATATATATACTAATGGCGCACCTTTACAGGGTGCGCCATTAGTAGTTTAAAATAGTAATGGTGCACTGTGAGGCGGTGCGCCATTAGTAGTTTTGCAAAAAAAGAATAAAAAAATTCAGTACTGGCGCACTCCCTGTCTGGTGCACCATTACTAGTTAGAACTAGTAATGGCGCACTTCGTTAGGATGCGCCATTAGTATGTATGTAAAAATGAAAAAAAATATCACTAGTGGCGCACCTATTTTTTGGTGTGCCATTAGTGTCTTCCACACTAATGGCGCATCACCAACTGGTGCGCCATTAGTATATAGTAGTGGCGCACTACTTCCCTGGTGCGCCATTAGTGTCAATCCTATCTATAGCCCTTTTCCTAGTAGTGTGGAAATGCCATGATAGGTAGGTATGGTGGCTGTTTTCAGGGAGGTATTTGGTGGGTGTATGATACCGGCGAAAAGTGCGCGGTATTAGAGAGGCTAGCAATGGTGGAAGGAAGGAAAGTGCGTATAATCCATGGACTCAACATTAGTCATAAAGAACTCATATACTTATTGCAAAAATCTAGAAGTTATCACAGCAAAGTATTACGCGCATGGTCCTAGGGGGATAGATTGGTAGGAAAAGACCATCGCTCGCCCCCGACCACCACTCATAAGGAAGACAATCAATAAATAAATCATGCTCCGACTTCATCACATAACGGTTCACCATACGTGCATGCTACGGGAATCACAAACTTTAACACAAGAATTTCTCAAATTCACAACTACTCAACTAGCATGACTCTAATATCACCATCCTCATATCTCAAAACAATTATCAAGCATCAATTTTTTTTCTTAGTATTCAACGCACTCAAAAGAAAGTTTTACAAATCTTGAATACCAAGCATATTTATTATTAAGAAAATTACCATGCTATTAGGACTCTCAAAATAATCTAAGTGAAGCATGATAGATCAATAGTTTCTATAAAACAAATCCACCACCGTGCTCTAAAAGATATAAGTGAAGCACTAGAGCAAAATTATATAACTCAAAAGATATAAGTGAAGCACTAGAGTAAAACTATAGAGCTCAAAAGATATAAGTGAAGCACATAGAGTATTCTATCAAATTCCAAATTATGTATGGCTCTATCAAAAGGTGTGTACAGCAAGGATGATTGTGGTAGACTAACAAGCAAAGACTCAAATCATAAAAGACGCTCCAAGCAAAACACATATCATGTGGTGAATAAAAATATAGCTCCAATTAAAGTTACTGATACAAGTAGACGAAAGGGGGGATACCTTCCGGGGCATCCCCAAGCTTTGGCTTTTAGGTTTCCTTATATTATCTTGGGAGTGCCATGGGCATCCCCAAGCTTAGGCTCATGCCACTCCTTGTTCCATAATCCATCAAATCTTTACCCAAAACTTGAAAACTTCACAACACAAAACTTAAAGTAGAAATTCTCGTGAGCTCCGTTAGCGAAAGAAAACAAAAGACCACATCAAGGTACTGTAATTAACTCATTCTTTATTTATATGGGTGTTATACCTACTGTATTCCAACTTCTATATGGATTATACACTATTTTACTAGCCATAGATTAACCAAAATAAGCAAACAACACACAAAAAACAGAATCTGTCAAAAACAGAATAGTCTGTAGTAATCTGTATCTAGCGCAAGATCTGGAAACCCCAAAAATTCTAAAATAAAATGCTGGACGTGAGAAATTTATCTATTAATCATCTGCAAAAAGAATTAACTAAATAGCACTCTCCAAATAAAAATGGCAGCAGTTCTCGTGAGCGCTAAAGTTTCTGTTTTTACAGCAAGTTCAACAAGACTTTCCCCAAGTCTTCCCAACGGTTCTACTTGGCACAAACACTAATTAAACAAAAAAAACACAACCAAAACAGAGGCTAAATAATTTATTTATTAAATAACAGAAAGGAAAAATATTGGGTTATCTCCCAATAAGCGCTTTTCTTTAAAGCCTTTTTAGCTAGGCATTGATAATTTTAACGATGCTCACATGAAAGACAAGAATTGAAGCACAAAGAGAGAATCATAAAACACGTGACAAACACATCTAAGTCTAACATACTTCCTATGCATAGGCACCTTATAGGCAAACAAATTATCAAGGCAAGCAAAAACTAGCATATGCAAGGAAGCGGAACGAAACAATAGCAATCTCAACATAACGAGAGGTAATTTAGTAACATGAAAATTTCTACCACTATATTTTCCTCTATCATAATAATTACATGTAGGATCATAAGAAAATTCAACAAAATATCTATCACATAAAATATTTTCAACACGATCCACATGCATGCAAAGTTGACACTCTTCCAAAATAGTGGGATTAACATTAACTAAAGTCATGACTTCTCCAAACCCACTTTTATCAATATTGCAAAAACTATCATTAGTCTCATATTCATCATGGGGCTTAAATAAATTTTCAAGATCAAAAGAAGAATCGCCCCAATCATGATCGTTGCAACAAGTAGTAGACATAGCAAAACTAGCATCCCCAAGCTTAGGGTTTTGCATATTATGAGCACAATTGACATTAATAGAATTTATACTATCATCATTGCAATCATGCTTTTTATTCAAAGATATATCGTGAATCGCTTCATAAAGTAATTCATCACACTTTTCAGATTCACGAATTTCAAGCAAAACCTCATAAAGATAATCTAGTGCACAAAACTCACTAGCAATTGGTTCATCATAATTGGATCTCTTAAAAAGATTAGTAAGTGGATGAGGATCCATAGATCTTAGGTTCTCTATTTAGTCATAAATAAACAACTATTCCAACCATACGAGCAAACAAGAAACGGGTAAAAAGAGGCAAATAGAGAAAGAGAGGGAGGATAGAGAGAGAGAGAGGGCGAATAAAACGGCAAGGGTGAAGTGGGGGGAGAGGAAAAGGAGAGGCAAATGGCAAATAATGTAATGCGGGAGATAGGGATTGTGATGGGTACTTGGTATGTTGACTTTTGCGCAGACTCCCCGGCAACGGCGCCAGAAACTTTTCTTGCTACCTCTTGAGCACTGTGTTGGATTTCCCTGAAGAGGAGAGGATGATGCAGCAAAGTAGCATAAGTATTTCCCTTAGTTTTTGAGAACCAAGGTATCAATCCAGTAGGAGGCTACGCACGAGTTCCTCATACCTACACAAAAACAATAGATCAGTGCAACCAATGCACTTAGGGGTTGTCAATCCCTTCACGGTCACTTACGAAAGTGAGATCTGATAGAGATGATAAATGATATTTTTGGTATTTTTGGTATAGAGATGCAAAGTAAAAAGTAAAAGTAAAGAAATAATTAAGTGATGGAGATTGATATGATGAGAAAGAGACCCGGGGGCCATAGGTTTCACTAGTGGCTTCTCTCAAGAGCATAAGTATTCTACGGTGGGTGAACAAATTATTGTTGAGCAATTGACAGAATTGAGCATAGTTATGAGAATATCTAGGTATGATCATGTATATAGGCATCACGTCCGAGACAAGTAGACCGACTCCTGCCTGCATCTACTACTATTAATCCACTCATCGACCGCTATCCAGCATGCATCTAGAGTATTAAGTTAAAACAGAGTAACGCCTTAAGCAAGATGACATGATGTAGAGGGATAGTTTCATGCAATATGATAAAAACCCCATCTTGTTATCCTCGATGGCAACGATACAATACGTGCCTTGCTGCCTCTTCTGTCACTGGGAAAGGACACCACAAGATCGAACCCAAAGCTAAGCACGTCTCCCAAGGCAAGAACAACCAATCTAGTAGGCCAAACCAAATTGATAATTCGAAGAGACTTGCAAAGATAACCAATCATACATAAAAGAATTCAGAGAAGATTCAAATATTATTCATAGATAGACTTGATCATAAACCCACAATTCATCGGTCTCAAGAAACACACCGCAAAAAGAAGATTACATCGAATAGATCTCCACGAGAGAGGGGGAGAACATTGTATTGAGATCCAAAAGAGAGAAGAAGCCATCTAGCTACTAACTATGGACCCGTAGGTCTGAAGTAAACTACTCACACTTCATCGGAAGGGCTTGGATGATGATGTAGAAGCCCTCCGTGATCGATGCCCCCTCCGGCGGAGCTCCGGAATAGGCCCCAAGATGGGATCTCGTGGATATAGAAAGTTGCGGCGGTGGAATTAGGTTTTTGGCTCCGTATCTGATCGTTTGGGGGTACGTGGGTATATATAGGAGGAAGAAGTATGTCGGTGGAGCAACAGGGGGCCCACAAGGGTGGGGCGTGCCTGGTAGGGTACGGCGCGCCCCCCTACCTCGTGGCCTCCAGTTACGTGCCTTGACGTCGGGTCCAAGTCTCCTTAGTTGTATTCGGTGAGAAAATCACGTTCCCGAAGGTTTCATTCCGTTTGGACTCCGTTTGATATTCCTTTTCTTCGAAACCCTAAAACAGGCAAAAAACAACAATTCTGGGCTAGGCCTCCGGTTAATAGGTTAGTCCCAAAAATAATATAAAAGTGGTTAATAAAGCCCAATAATGTCCAAAACAGTAGATAATATAGCATGGAGCAATCAGAAATTATAGATACATTGGAGACGTATCAAGTCCCAACTCCCAAAAAGGATCCCCTTTTATGCACTTCACCTACCGTACACATATGGTGTTTTACAGGGAAGGCATTCGGGACGCCATGCCGAACCCGCAGCAACTCGCCAACAAGAGGCACCGAAGCCGGGTAGGCCAAAAAGGAAGGCGGTCAAGACGGAGACGCCAGCACAGAAGTATGACGCAAAACCTCACTCTGTGGTTGTCGTCTTTCTTAAAATATAATGACGTATGTGCTTCTTTGCAGAAAAAACGGTCGCCGAACTATATCCGGAGAGGCTGCTGATCACGCCTCCACCAGTCGGGCTCCAGGGCCGGACATGGAGGCGGGCCCTAATGCGGGGCAGATGCCGGATGATCCTCCTACAGAGGATGCAGACAAACTATCCACTACAAATTCCGAAGTGGAGCGCCATGAATCACAGGCGTCGCCGGGCCGTACTCCTTGACGCTTGTTTCTCACCAGAGGCATTTGATGCCTTCAATTCCGGAGATGCGTACATCTGTGCTGCTCAAAATGGTCTAGCTAGAGCCACGGACCAGTATGTAAGGGATATACGGGTAAGCAAATCTGACGATTATATGCATCAGTAGCCCCTGAGACTTGAAACAGTTGACGCAACTGATTTAAGGATCATTATTTGTGCAGGTTCTTACAGAGAAGAGTTCCCAATTGTCTCAAGAGTTCGATGAGTGCAAGGCCCAGCTAGGGGCCGCTGTTGCCGCGTTGAAGGAGTCCGAGAAGGGTCCCTCTGGTAACACTTGTATCCATTGCAAAGAATACGGGTACTAGGTAGTAAGCGACATGTATGCAAACCTAACAATAGATGTTGCAGGTGGCCCCGGAGTGAATCCGGAGGGCGTGGAGGTCGATGCGGCACGTAATGATCGACAGTGAAATGCTGGCGAGCGCGTGCTGACGCGAGTCAGGCAGGAGAAAAATGATCTCCAAGACGCCAATATCTAGCTGGGCGTGGAACAGAAATATGTCCGAGCCCAGCTTGCGGACTCCGTGAAGGAGAATAAACGGCTTCGGCGCGACATTTTTGGTAACTGCTTGAACGAACTTTTAAAGGAGATCGGCGAAAAAGCCGGCTAACAGCGTTATGTCTGCAGGTATGCTAACGGGTCATCCCGCGGAGGAGATGCCCGGGTCTTCGGGTGATCTTCTACCAGAGCTCTCACAACTGCACGAGCAAGTTCGGCAGGTGATGCAGGGTATTGCCTAAGCCTTGTGGCCATCTGCGTCCCCGCCAGGAGGCATGGGGGAGCTTATAGAGAAGCTCAAGGGAGCGTGACAGCGCTTCCGATTATGGAAGATATCAGCCTGCCGACAAGGTGCAAGGGAAGCCCGGGCTATGGTGAAGACACGATATACCAAAGCGGACCCAAACCACATGGCCGAGGTCAGACCTGTGGGGCCCGATGGGAAAGAGATCCCCGTCAGTTTAGTGTATGATCAAGTAGAATTAGGCACAAAGTATTCCCAACAGGATTGTAGGCTAGACAGCCTGTTGGATGGTATAGAAGAAGAATTGAATCAGTCTTAGCAACTGTGTAATTCAAGTGACATATGTAATGTCCCTAGCCGGATTGTAAATCATTTGTCATGGCGGACATTTTCGCTTAGACCTCTGTACCCGACAGTTCGGAGTGTATCCGAATACCCGCTCGGTTATGTAAAAACCGGGGCATGCATGGAGACCAGGCGTAGGGGTCATAAGTGCTTGAACAGACAAGTACCCAACTAGTTATGTTATATTACATGGGTAGTAAGAAACATCTTCCAGGGAGAATAGTTCCGTTAAGGGTTCCTTTCCCTGGGTACGCATGCCCTTATGTGCATGTCCAAACTGCGAAAAGAGACGCAGTATATAAACATCTGGGGGCATGTTTCAAATTACATAAAAGTCATCTTTTATTCACCGACCGAATATTCCCTTAAGAACGCTAGCTTTCGGCTTCACCTAGTCTGAGGTACACATCCGGCTCACCCGGTAGTAACAATCGCAGAGGTGCTCCCCTTATGCCCTAGCCGAATTAACGGGAACGTAGGGCATAAATACAAGAGCCAGGCAACCCAGCTTGGCCAAAACTTAAGTCATATCGATGCATATAATGGCGAAAAAAGGTACATGCGGAAGAATGACACATGTATGGGACATAAAGCCCAGGAAAATAGTTAGATTAAGCTTCTGTATAAGAAGCCCCCAGGTATAATGAGTGCGGTTAGCGCGTCAAGATTGTGTAACCAGGACAGAAGTATAGCCTTTAAGGGCCTTGAAGAGAGTAAAAAGGGAGAAAGAGAGAAAAGCCAGATATGCAAAAAAATTGACGGAGGTGAGGAGACGAACATAGAGTCCGGCGCTAGGCGTAGAATCTTCGGAGTCTGGCTGCATTCCATGGGTTTGGCTTGAGTCGATTATCCGATGCATCCCGCAGACAGTATGCTCCACCGGTCAGAACCTGGTCAGTAATGAAGGGACCCTCCCATTTGGGCTTGAGCTTGTTCTTTTTCTTCTCCGGTAGGCATAGAACTTTTTCGCCAGTGTTATAGGTTTTGGCCCGTATTTCTCTGCTTTGATACCTTCAAGATTTATCTGCTAGAATGCGGAACGAGCCTTTGCCACATCGCGCTCCTCCTCCAGGGCGTCCAAACTGTCTTGTCGATCAAGCTCGGCCTCTTTTTCTTCGTACATCCGCACTCGAGGTGAGTCATGAATTATGTCGCAGGGCAGAACCACCTCTGCGTCGTACACCATTAGGAATGGTGTGTATCTGGTAGTGCAATTCGGCGTGGTCCGCAGCCCCCATTGTACGGAGTCGAGCTCCTCTACCCAGTGCGTGTTTGAGTCCTTTAAGGACCACACTAATCTGGGTTTAATGCCGCTCATGATAAGACCATTCGCTCGCTCGACATGACCGTTAGTTTGCGGGTGATAGACAGAAGCATAATCGAGCTTGATGCCCATGTTGCTGCACCAAAGTTTCACCTCGTCGGCTGTAAAGTTCGTGGCATTGTTAGTGATGATGCTGTGGGGGACGCCATAATGGTGTACGACCTCGGATATGAAGTCTATCACCAGTCCGGATTCAGCCGTTTTGACAGGTTTGGCTTCTATCCTTTTGGTGAATTTATCCACCATCACCAGTAAGTATTTTTTTTCTTATGGGTTCCCCATTTAAGGGGTCCGACCATATCAAGCCCCCAGACGGCAAAGGGCCAAGTAATGGGGATTGTTTGGAGAGCAGTAGGCGCATATGGCTTTGGTTTGCAAATAACTGGCAACCGACGCAATGCTGGACCAGATGTTGCGCATCTGCCCGGGCCGTCGGCCAATAAAAACCTGTACGGAAGACCTTGCTTAAAAGGGCCCGGGCTACGGCGTGATGGCCGCCGAGTCCGGCATGGATTTCTGCCAAAAGCTTCCGCCCTTCCTCTTCGAAGATGAACCTTTGAAGGACTCCGGTAGTGATTTTCTTATAAAGCTCTCCCTCGTGGACCTTGTAGGCTTTAGATCGCCACACTATGCAGTGTGCCCCATTTTGGTCCTCGGGTAGTTCCTGCATGGTTAGGTAGGCCAGGAATGGTTCTGTCCACGGGGCAATGACGGCCATTATTACGTGGGCTGAAGGTGTTATTTCGATGGCAGAGCATCCGAATGTGTCAGAGTGTTCGGTATCTGGGATTGTGGCCGGGTCCGGACTATTGTTGCTGGTGTCCCCTTCCCATACCACAGATCTTTTAAACAGTTTTTCCAGGAAGATGTTCGGTGGGACAGGGTCGCGTTTAGCACCGATACGGGCAAGGATGTCCGCCGCCTGGTTGTTTTCCCATGCCACATGGTGGAATTCAAGCCCCTCGAACCGTGCTGACATTTTGAGGACGGCGTTGTGATATGCCACCAATTTCGGGTCCTTGGAATCGAAATCTTCATTTATTTGGGATATTGCAAGGTTTGAGTCCCCATGCACCTCCAGGCGTTGAATGCCCATGGAGACTGCCATCCGGAGACCGTGTAATAGGGCCTCGTATTCGGCTGCGTTATTGGAGTCTGTATATAGTATTTGGAGTACATATTGCACTGTATCTCTGTTGGGGGACGTCACGACGACGCCAGCCCCCAGACAAGCCAGCATTTTAGAGCCGTCGAAATGCATGATTTAATTGGAGTATGTGCCGTACTCTTTAGGGAGTTCGGCTTCTGTCCATTCGGCTACGAAATCGGCCAGTACTTGCGACTTAATGGCTCGCTGTGGTTTATATGTTATGTCGAATGATACATCTCCAATGTATCTACTTTTCCAAACACTTTTGCCCTTGTTTTGGACTCTAACTTGCATGATTTGAATGGAACTAACCCGGACTGACACTGTTTTCAGCAAAACTACCATGGTGTTATTTATGTGCAGGAGCAAACATTCTCGGAATGACCTGAAACTTCACGGAGACACTTTTCAGAAAATAAGAAAAATACCTGCCAAAGATGAAGGCCAGGGGGCCCACCATCTTGCCACGAGGGTGGGGGCGCGCCTGCCCCACTAGGGCGCGCCCCTACCTCGTGGGCCCCCTATTGCCTCTCTGACTCCAACTCCACCTCCATATATTGAGTTTCGGGGAGAAAAAAATCAGGGCGAAGAAATCACCGTGTTTTACGATATGGAGCCGCCGCCAAGCCCTAAAACCTCTCGGGAGGGCTGATCTGGAGTCCGTTCGGGGCTCCGAAGAGGGGAATACGTCACCATCGTCATCATCAACCATCCTCCATCACCAATTTCATGATGCTCACCGCCATGCGTGAGTAATTCCATTGTAGGCTTGCTGGACAATGATGGGTTGGATGGGATCTATCATGTAATCGAGATAGTTTTGGGGGAACCCTAAAAGGGGGCGCCCCCTTGCCTTGGGGGGCAAGGCAACCACCCTGGCCGCCGCCCCCTCTCCCAAGTCCTTCTCCTCGTCTCTTGCGGTGCTTGGCGAAGCCCTGCTGGAGTACCACGCTCCTCCACCACCACCACGCCGTTGTGCTGCTGCTGGATGGAGTCTTCCTCAACCTCTCCCTCTCTCCTTGCTGGATCAAGGCATGGGAGACGTCACCGGGATGTACGTGTGTTGAACGCGGAGGTGTCGTCCGTTCGGCACTAGGATCTCCGGTAATTTGGATCACGACGAGTAAGACTCCTTCAACCCCGTTCTCTTGAATGCTTCCGCTTAGCGATCTACAAGGGTATGTAGATGCACTCTCCTTCCCATCGTTGATGGTTTCTCCATAGATTGATCTTTGTGTTGCGTAGAAAATTTTGAATTTCTGCTACGTTCTCCAACAGTGGCATCATGAGCTAGGTCTATGCGTAGTTTCTATGCACGAGTAGAACACAAAGTAGTTGTGGGCATTGATTTTGTTCAATATGCTTACTGTTACTAGTCCAATCTTGATTCGGCGGCATTGTGGGATGAAGCGGCCCAGACCGACCTTACACGTACTCCTACGTGAGACTGGTTCCACCGACTGACATGCACTAGTTGTATAAGGTGGCTAGCGGGTGTCTGTCTCTCCCACTTTAGTCGGATCGGATTCGATGAAAACGGTCCTTATGAAGGGTAAATAGCAATTGGCATATCACGTTGTGGTTTTTGGGTAGGTAAGAAACGTTCTTGCTAGAAACCCATAGCAGCCACGTAAAACATGCAAACAACAATTAGAGGACGTCTAACTTGTTTTTGCAGGGTATGCTATGTGATGTGATATGGCCAAGAAGAATGTGATGAATGATATGTGATGTATGAGATTGATCATGTTCTTGTAATAGGAATCACAACTTGCATGTCTATGAGTATGACAACCGGCAGGAGCCATAGGAGTTGTCTTTATTTATTGTATGACTGGCGTGTCATTGAACAACGCCATGTAATTACTTTACTTTATTGCTAACCGGTAGCCATAGTAGTAGAAGTAATAAGTTGGCAAGACAACTTCATGGAGACACAATGATGGAGATCATGATGATGGAGATCATGGTGTCATGCCGGTGACGATGATGATCATGGAGCCCCGAAGATGGAGATCAAAAGGAGCAATATGATATTGGCCATATCATGTCACTATTTGATTGCATGTGATGTTTATCATGTTTATACATCTTATTTGCTTAGAACGATGGTAGCTTAAATAAGATGATCCCTCACTAAAATTTCAAGAGAAGTGTTCTCCCTAACTGTGCACCGTTGCGAAAGTTCGTCGTTTCGAAGCACCACGTGATGATCGGGTGTGATAGATTCTTACGTTCACATACAACGGGTGTAAGCCAGATTTACACACGCGAAACACTTAGGTTGACTTGACGAGCCTAGCATGTACAGACATGGCCTCGGAACACAAGAGACCGAAAGGTCGAGCATGAGTCGTATGGTAGATACAATCAACATGAAGATGTTCACCGATGATGACTAGTCCGTCTCACGTGATGATCGGACACGGCCTAGTTCACTCGGATCATGTAATCACTTACATGACTAGAGGGATGTCTATCTGAGTGGGAGTTCATAAGATGAACTTAATTATCCTGAACATAGTCAAAAGGTCTTCGCAAATTATGTCGTGGCTCGCGCTTCAGTTCTACTATTTAGATATGTTCCTAGAGAAAATTTAGTTGAAAGTTGATAGTAGCAATCATGCGGACTAGGTCCGTAAACTGAGGATTGTCCTCATTGCTTCATAGAAGGCTTGTGTCCTTAATGCACCGCTCAGTGTGCTGAACCTCGAACGTCGTCTGTGGATGTTGCGAACATCTGACATATACATTTTGATAACTACGTGATAGTTCAGTTAAACGGTTTAGAGTTGAGGCACCAAAGACATTTTGAAACGTCGCGAAACATATGAGATGTTTCGAGAGCTGAAATTGTGAATTCAGGCTCGTGCCCACGTCAAGAGGTATAAGACCTCCGACGATTTTCTTAGCCTGCAAACTAAGGGAGAAAAGCTCAATTGTTGAGCTTGTGTTCAGATTGTCTGAGTACAACAATCATTTGAATCGAGTGGGAGTTGATCTTCCAGATGAGATAGTGATGTTTCTCCGAAGTAATTACCACCAAGCTGCTAGAGCTTCGTGATGAACTATAATATATCGGGGACATATATGATGATCCTTGAGATATTCGCGATGTTTGACACCACAAAAGTAGAAATCAAGAAGGAGCATCAATTGTTGATCGTTGGTGAAACCACTAGTTTCAAGAAGGGCAAGGGCAAGAAGGGATACTTCATGAAACGGCAAATCAGTTGCTGCTCTAGTGAAGAAACCCAAGGTTGAACCCAAACCCGAGACTAAGTGCTTCTGTAATAAGGGGAACAGCCACTAGAGCAGAATTACCCTAGATACTTGGTAGATAAGAAGGCTGGCAAGGTCGATAGAAGTATATTGGATATACATTGTGTTAATGTGTACTTTACTAGTACTCCTAGTAGCACCATGGTATTAGATACCGGTTCTGTTGCTAAGTATTAGTAAACTCGAAATAAAAGGCTACGGAGTAAACGGAGACTAGCTAAAGGTGAGCTGGCGATATGTGTTGGAAGTTTTTCCCAAGCTTGATGTGATCAAGCATCGCACGCTCCCTCTACCATCGAGATTGGTGTTTGCGTTGAGCATAGACATGATTGGATTATGTCTATCACAGTACAGTTATTCATTTAAGGAGAATAATGGTTACTCTGTTTATTTGAATAATACCTTCAATGGTCTTGCACCTAAAACGAATGGTTTATTGAATATTGATCGTAGTGATACACATGTTCATGCCAAAAGATATAAGATAGTAATGATAGTACCACCTACTTGTGGCACTGCCGCGTAAGTCATATCGGTATAAAACGCATGAAGAAGCTCCATGTTGATGGATCTTTGGGCTCACTCGTTTTGAAAAGTTTGAGACATGCGAACCATGTCTATTGGTGTATATGCATGAAGAAACTCCATGCAAATGGACCGTTTGGACTCACTTGATTTTGAATCACTTGAGACATGCAAATCCTACCACATGGACAAGATGACTGAAAGCCTCGTTTTCAGTAAAATGGAACTAGAAAGCAACTTGTTGGAAGTAATACATTTTGATGTGTGCAGTCCAATGAGTGTTGAGGCGTGTAGTGGATATCGTTATGTTCTTACTTCACAGATGATTTGAGTAGATGTTGAGTATATTTACTTGATGAATCACGAGTCTGAATTATTGAAAGGTTCAAGTAATTTCAGGGTGAAGGTGAAAGATCGTTGTGACAAGAGGATAAAATGTCTATGATATGATCATAGAGATGAATATCTGAATTACGAGTTTGGCACAGAATTAAGACATTGTGGAAATTGTTTCACAACTAATACAGCCTGGAACACCATAGTGTGATGGTGTGTCCGAACATCATAACTGCACCCTATTGGATATGATGCATACCATGATGTCTCTTATCGAATTACCACAATAGTTTATGGGTTAGGCATTAGAGACAACCACATTCACTTTGAAAAGGGCACCACGTAATTCCGATGAGATGACACCGTATGAACTATGGTTTAGAGAAACCTAAGCTATCATTTCTTAAAAGTTTGGGGCTGCAACGCTTATGTGAAAAAAGTTTCAAGCTGATAAGCTCGAACCCAAAGCGGATAAATGCATCTTCATAGGACACGCAAAAACTGTTGGGTATACCTCATGTCTCAGATCCGAAAGCAATAAGGGATTGTTTCTAGAATCAGGTCCTTTCTCGAGGAAAAGTTTCTCTCAAAAGAATTGAGTGGGAGGATGGTGGAGACTTGATGAGGTTATGGAACCATCACTTCAACTAGTGTATAGCAGGGCACAAAGAGTTGTTCCTGTGGCACCTGCACCAATTGAAGTGGAAGCTTATGATATTGATCATGAGACTTCGGATCAAGTCACTCCCAAACCTCGTAGGATGACAAGGATGTGTACTACTTCAAAGTGGCACATAATCCTGTCTTGGAAGTCATGTTGCTAGACAACAATGAACCTACGAGCTATGGAGAAGCGATGGTGGGCCCAGATTCCGATGAATGGCTCGAGGCCATAAAATCCGAGAGAGGATCCATGTATGAAAACAAAGTGTAGAATTTGGCAGAATGGCTCGATGGTCGTGAGGCTGTTGAGTACAGGTGGATTTTAGAAGGAAGACGGACAATGATGGTAAATGTCACCATTAAATAAAGCTCGACTTGTCGTTAAGATGTTTCCCGACAAGTTCAAGGAGTTGACTACGATGAGACTTTCTCACACGTAGCGATGCTAAAAGTCAGTTGGAATTATGTTAGCAGTTATTGCATTATTTATGAAATCTTGTAGATAGGATGTCAAAACATTGTTTCCTCGACGATTTTCTTGAGGAAAGGTTGTATGAGATACAACCAGAAGGTTTTGTCAATCCTGAAAAATGCTAATAAGTATGCAAAGCTCCAGCAATCCTTCTAAGGACTGGAGTAAGCATCTCGGAGTTGGAATATACGCTTTGATGATGATCAAAGATTTTGGGTATATACAAAGTTTATGAGAAACTTGTATTTCCAAAGAAGTGAGTGGGAGCACTATAGAATTTCTGATGAATATATGTTGTTGACATATTGTTGATCAGAAATGATGTAGGATTTCTGGAAAGCATATAGGGTTATTTGAAAGTGTTTTTCAATGGAAAGCCTGGATTAAGCAACTTGAACATTGAGCATCAAGATCTATAAGGATAGATCAAAACGGTTAATGGTACTTTCAAATGAGCACATACCTTGACATGATCTTGAAGGTGTTCAAGATGGATCAGTCAAAGAAGAAGTTCTTGCCTGAGTTGTAAGGTATGAAGTTAAGACTTAAAGCTCGACCGCGGCAGAATAGAGAGAAAGGACGAAGGTTGTCCCCTATGCTTAGACATAGGCTCCATAGTATGCTATGCTGTGTACCGCACCTGATGTGTGCCTTGCCACATGTCCGGCAAGAGGGTACAAAGGTGATCAAGGAGTGGATCACCAGACAGCGGTCAAAATTGTCCTTGGAGAAAATAAGGACATGTTTCTCGGTTATGGAGGTGATAAAGAGTTCGGCGTAAAGGGTTACATCGATGCAAGCCTTAACACCTATCCGAATGACTCTGAGTAGCAAACCGGATACGTATAGTGGAGCAACCATTTGGAATAGCTCCAAGTGGAACGTGGTAGCAGCATCTACGATATGACATAGAGATTTGCGAAGTACATACGGATCTGAATGTTGCAGACCCGTTGACTAAAACCTCTCTCACAAGCATAACATGATCAAACCCAAAACTCATTGAGTGTTAATCACATAGTGATGTGAACTAGATTATTGACTCTAGTAAACTCTTTGGATGTTCATCACATGGCGATGTGACCTATGAGTGTTAATCACATGGCGATGTGAACTAGATTATTGACTCTAGTGCAAGTGGGAGACTGTTGGAAATATGCCCTAGAGGCAATAATAAATTGGTTATTATTATATTTCCTTGTTCATGATAATCGTTTATTATCCATGCTAGAATTGTATTGATAGGAAACTCAGATACATGTGTGGATACATAGACAACACCATGTCCCTAGTAAGCCTCTAGTTAACTAGCTCGTTGATCAATAGATGGTTACGGTTTCCTGAACATGGACATTGGATGTCGTTGATAACGGGATCACATCATTAGGAGAATGATGTGATGGACAAGACCCAAACCTAAGCATAGCACAAGATCATGTAGTTCGCATGCTAAAGCTTTTCTAATGTCAAGTATCATTTCCTTAGACCATGAGATTGTGCAACTCCCGGATACCGTAGGAGTGCTTTGGGTGTGCCAAACGTCACAACATAACTGGGTGGCTATAAAGGTACACTACAGGTATCTCCGAAAGTGTCTGTTGGGTTGGCACAAATCGAGACTGGGATTTGTCACTCCATGTGACGGAGAGGTATCTCTGGGCCCACTCGGTAGGACATCGTCATAATGTGCACAATGTGACCAAGGAGTTGATCACGGGATGATGTGTTACGGAACCAGTAAAGAGACTTGCCGGTAATGAGATTGAACAAGGTATCGGGATACCGATGATCGAATCTCGGGCAAGTACAATGCCGCAAGACAAAGGGAATTGCATAAGGGATTGATCGAATCCTCGACCTCGTGGTTCATCCAATGAGATCATCGTGGAACATGTGGGAACCAACATGGGTATCCAGATCCCGCTATTGGTTATTGATCGGAGAACGTCTCGGTCATGTCTGCATGGTTCCCGAACCCGTAGGGTCTACACACTTAAGGTTCGATGACGCCAGGGTTATAAAGGAAGTTTGTATGTGGATACCGAATGTTGTTCGGAGTCCCGGATGAGATCCCGGACGTCACGAGGAGTTCCGGAATAGTCCGGAGGTAAAGATTTATATATAGGAAGTCATCATACGGTCACCGGAATAATTCGGGGGATGCCGGTATTGTACCGGGACCACCGAAGGGGTTCCGGGGGTCCATCGGGAGGGTCCACCTGCCCCGGAGGGCCCTATGGGCTGTATGTGGAGAGGGACCAGCCCCTTAGTGGGCTGGGCGCCTCCCCCCTAGGGCCCATGCGCCTAGGGTTTTGGGGGAACCCTAAAAGGGGGCGCCCCCTTGCCTTGGGGGGCAAGGCAACCCCCATGGCCGCCGCCCCCTCCTCAGATGGGATCCGAGGGGGACGGCCCCCCTCTCCCTTGCCCCTATATATATGTAGGGGGTGGGAGGGCAGCCGGACCAAGGTTCTAGCGCAGCCCTCCCCCTCTCCCAAGTCCTTCTCCTCGTCTCTTGCGGTGCTTGGCGAAGCCCTGCTGGAGTACCACGCTCCTCCACCACCACCACGCCGTTGTGCTGCTGCTGGATAGAGTCTTCCTCAACCTCTCCCTCTCTCCTTGCTGGATCAAGGCATGGGAGACGTCACCGGGTTGTACGTGTGTTGAACGCGGAGGTGCCGTCCGTTCGACACTAGGATCTCCGGTAATTTGGATCACGACGAGTACGACTCCTTCAACCCCGTTCTCTTGAACGCTTCCGCTTAGCGATCTACAAGGGTATGTAGATGCACTCTCCTTCCCCTCGTTGCTGGTTTCTCCATAGATTGATCTTGGTGTTGCGTAGAAAATTTTGAATTTCTGCTACGTTGTCCAACAAAAAGGTCCCCAGATGGGATCTCACGGGTACATAAGGTTGAAGCGGTGGAGAAGTGGTTTCGTGGCTCCCCTGGATGTTTTCAGGGTATAAGAGTATATATAGGTGAAATAAGTAGGTCGGTGGAGCTGCGAGGGGCCCATGAGGGTGGGGGTGCGCCTGGCCCCCCTGGGCACGCTGCCCTACCTCGTGGCCTCCTCGCTGCTTCCTTGACGTCCACTCCAAGTCTCCTAGATCACGTTTGTTCCAAAAAAAGATCCTCGCGAAGGTTTCATTCCGTTTGATATTCCTTTTCTGCGAAACACTGAAATAGGTAAAAAAACAGCAATTTGCACTGGGCCTTCGGTTAATAGGTTAGTCCCAAAAATAATATAAAAGTGCATAATAAAACCCATAAAAATCCAAAACAGATAACATAATAGCATGGAACAATCAAAAATTATACATACGTTGGAGACGTATCACACTCCTGAGTTCAAATCTGGGCCTCCAATGTGGCTCACATCGTGGGTTAAAAAGGGCCTAGACTGGGCATCGTCCAACAAGGTGATGACGTTGTAGAAGCGCGTCAAGGGCGTGATAGAGAAGAAAACCAGCCTCGCCAATGTGATCTAGGTGGTGCTTTTTCGCCGGATTCTCCCCTGCGAGCGCCGGACTCTCCATATGTGAGAATTCAATCCGGCCGGCCCTCAGACCCTGCAGCACTTCTTTGGCACAAAGCATGGAGAAATCTAGAAGCTACTTTTCAAGGCCCAGAAGTCGTGACCGGAAATGAACGAAGACCTCGGCCTCGACTGCGCTCACCCGACCACTCCAGTAAGTTTTCATATTCCCAAACATAACCTCTACTTGTAGATTCGAGGATTATGCTAAGCCTTCCTTTTCTCCTTCAGGTCTAGACGAAGAAAGCGGAGCGGATCAACTGTCCGGCTCTGCTGCCCGAAGACCCAGCTATCCCTCTACTAACAAAGATGCTGGTTCCGGCGCCGTACTAGGCGCCAGAGAAGATGGCCAAGGAGGCTAGAAGTGGCCTCCGCCGCAAAGGTACTTCGGACATCGCGTCCGAAGACACCGAGGTTCTCTCCTCCCACGAGGGAGATGAAGATTAATAGGAAGAGGAGGAGAGCAATTCTCCCCTCAAGGGAGAGAAGAAACGGGGGGCATCCATGGACCTAAAAGCAAAGGCGCCCAAGAAGGGGAAGATTTCCCTTTCGGATGATTCAGATTCGGACACCAAAGTCAACCCTGAGCGGCGCCTCAGGCCGAAGCCCCCGGCCGAATCGTAATTATTTAAAGATATTATACATACATCTGGCCTTTTTATAGAACATATGATAACATTTTATTTACGTATTTTCAGTCCGGCCCATGATCTCCCCCAACAATCATCGTCTTCGGGAAACTCGTTGGCGACAGAGATGATGGAGAGCGAAACGCCTCCGCGAGCCTCTTCGCCCCGAGCCGCGGATGACACCGAGGTGTTGCCCCAAAGGACTTCTCCGAGCTAGGGGGAGGTGCGGAAGGCCGCTGAAACAATGCCAGAGGGTGATGCCTCAGCTGCCGAAAACATGGGGGATACTACCCCCATGGAAACTGACGACGGGGGCCTGGATCAGTCCGCCCCCTAGCCGAATACCCCTCTAGAGACCCACACGGCTCTGGAGTCAATCGAGCAGCCCCCTTCAAGGGAAGAGGGAGTGACGACTCCACCGGAGACCTCTGTCAATCCGAAGGCACCGGATATGTTGAGGGAAGCACTTCAACATGCTTCCATCGTGGAAGAGCACCGTACCCTGATGGGTGTGGTGATTGAGAAGGTTCAGTCCACCAAAAGCGGCTGAACAAAGCTTTCACTAGCCTATTAATAGGTTTTGAGGTAAGTGATATAACATGCTTTAGCCGCTTTTCGTATTGAAAGAATATGCCTGCATATAGATAGTGGCCCCTGAGACTGTATTTGGGTCTTTGGAAAAAAGAGCCGGATAGAGGATCAAATAGTCGCCAGAGATAACGTGTTCATCTGTTTTGATAAACAGGCTTCACTGTCGGCGGCTTCAGCAAGGATGCCGAAGTATCCGAACTCCAGCAAAAACTGAAGTTGGCTGACGATGAGATCGACCGTATTAACAAGCGGTTCGATGAGGCCCAGGGTATGCCTTTTTTTAAAGACCCCTTTACAAGCCTAAATTATAATGCAAACTCAGAGTTTAAGCTCATGCACTGCTATGTAAATGATTGTAGGCAACGCGACCAAGGTTGAGGCCCTCAAGAATGCCCTTGCCAAAGCCAAGGAGGAGGCGAGGGTAAGCAAAGTAGCCACAAAGAAAGCGGTTGAAGATGTAGAGGCCGAAAAGGTCGCCCGCCTGTAGTATGAGGTGAGGGTGACCGAAGTAGAGCAGGCACTCCAGGAAGCCGCCACCAAGTGTGAGTCCTTGGAGGAGAGAAACAAGGCCCAAGCGGCCGAGCTCACCAAGGCTCTTCAAGCTGCAAAGGAGGCTCGGTCCGAGTCCCGGGCGGCTCACGAGGAGATTAAGCAAGCCAGACAGATAGCGGCTGCTAAGCCTTTTCTTTATAGAGTATATTTGGCGGTCAAAAATATGCTTTGCTAAATACACTATGGAGTGCTCCAGACGCTTTTGCGGATCTCCCGAGGAGTGCTGCCGACGCCTGCGAGTATTTCCGGGCCCAAGAAGGGAACGTGACAGAGAAGCTCTTCTGGTCGCAGTACCTGGCACCGGAGCGACCAGTGCTGCTGAACAATCAGATGATGCAGCTGGCAGAGCTGCATAGGATGTCCGGTTTGGCCATGAAGGACATCATAGTCTGGCTATGGCCAGCCGGACCTATTCAGAGCAGCTACTTCAGTTTGGTCAAGCGGCTTGGCGAAGCCTTGCCCCGAGTAGAGGCAGTGAAGCGCTCGGCGTGTATAGAAGGTGTGCGGATTGCCTTTGCTCATGTCAAGATGCACTAGGCCAAAATGAAGGCCGCCATCGTGGCCGTCGAGGGTCCGCCCGGGGGCAAGGACCACCGTACGCCAGAGCGTTACTTTGAGGACATGTTGGAAAGGTGTCCGCCTGTTAGAGGGCCAGTGCTCAAAGGACATCATGTTCGAGTGAATGTGTCCGAACTGCCCGGATATTGTATAAACCAAAGCATTGTAATATAAACTAAGGCCTTGCAATATATTGTATGCATTTATTGTAAAGTGTTATTACCCCTGTGCGGCCGTTTTTAATTCTTTAGAATTTAGCAGTTGTTGGCTTCAGCCCCCACGTAGATACTACAGGGGTGTTCGTAATAGGGCGTGACCACACTTGACCCAACGTCTTGGTCCGTAAAGGAGGTGGTAGCGCGGCGAACCAGGCAATCGAACTATACGGTTTTATCATTCTCACTTAGCCATAGGAGTTTGATAATGGGACTGTAGGGTAGCCCCTGGTGCGTATGTGGCTATCGAACTTGGATGCCTTTTAAACGCTTGACTGGAAAAAGCCAATTCTTCGTGTAATACGGAAGGAATCACTAGAGATTTAGTAAGTCACCGAATTGCTGACCAGCTCTCGCCACATCACGACAGTCAGTTTTTGGCTTTCTCTACTGAGGTGTTTGACCGGGCCAGCCGGAAACACAATCGCAGTAGTTCTTCGTTTACTACCTTAGCCGCAAAAACGGAACGCAAGGTAGAAAGCACATGAGCCGGGCAACCCAACTATTAACCAAAGACGTGATTTGGAGCTGATGCATATAATGCAGTATTTGAGACGCCAAAGTATACCCTGAGAGTGTTCGGACTTTCAATTGTTGAGAATATATATGGCTTGAAATAGAGCCCCTGGTGATTTAAGTCGTACCAAGTAGTATATGCCAATTCGGACATAAGGTGGGAAAACGGATTAAGAAATAAGCCAATACCGAACAAGGTTGGGCCAATCTGTTTTCATTATAGTCTGATTGGTACGTCAAAACGTATTTTTATAGAGGATGCCATAAGCATCAAGGCCATTTTACATGCCGAGAACAAGCGAAAGTTGTATATGAAGGAAATATGCCCTAGAGGTAATAATAAAGTTGTTATTTATATTTTATTATATCATGATAAATGTTTATTATTCATGCTAGAATTGTATTAACCAGAAACTTAGTACATGTGTGAATACATAGACAAACAGAGTGTCACTAGTTTACCATTACTTGACTAGCTCGTTGAAACAATGATGGTTATGTTTCCTAACCATAGACATGAGTTGTCATTTGGTTAACGGGATCACATCATTAGAGAATGATGTGATTGACTTGACCCAATCGTTAGTGAAAGTGCAACTATCCCTAGGTGGTTTTGGTAATTCATAACAACATATAGCTCATTGAGCTAATGCTATTCCAAGATGATTATTTCAAGAAAGCTCAATGATTGGCATGGCATGGATGTGAAAGTGGAACCCTCAAAATGCTAAGGACAAAGAATTGGCTCAAGCTCAAAAGTTCAAGACTCCTCATTTTATATTTTAGTGATCCAAGATCACATTGAGTCTTTAGGAAAAGCCAATACTATCAAGGAGGGATGAGGTGTTGCTTAATGAGCCTCTTGCTTTATGTGCTTAGTGATATGCTCCAAAATCCTCAACCACCTTTTCCATATCCACAAATGACCTAAACCCTAAGCCAAACTCAGTCATACCGATTCTGTCAATCCGGTGCCACCGAGTTTCACTTGTCATTTGCCACTGCCAAACCCTAGCAATTCGGTCCTACCGATAAGGTTCTCGATCTCACCGGGATGGGCTTGCAAACTCTCTGTTTCCCTTTCGTAACTTTTCGGTCTCACCGAAAGAGCGAATCGGTCCCACCGAGAATGCAAGGTAAACTCTATGTTTCCTTCTTGTAACGTTTTGGTCTCACCGAAAGAGCAAGTCGGTCCCACCGAGTTTGCCTGGCCAACTCTCTGGTTAGCTAATTGTCGAACTCGGTCTCACCGAGTTTGTGCGATCGGTCTCACCGAGATTACGTTATGCCCAAACCCTAACCGAATCGGTCCTACCGAGTTGCATCTCAGTCCCACCGAAATTCCTAACGGTCACTAGGTTTACTATTTCGGTCAGACCGAGTTTTCTGATTCGGTCCCACCGAGATTGGTAGATTGTGTGTAACGGTTGGATTTTGTGTGGAGGCTATATATACCCCTCCACCACCTCTTCATTCGAAGAGAGAGCCATCAGAACACATACTCCATTCCTACTCATATGTTCTGAGAAAGAACCACCTACTCATGTGTTGAGACCAAGATATTCCATTCCTACCATATGAATCTTGATCTCTAGCCTTCCCCAAGTTGCTTTCCACTCAAATCTTCTTTCCACCAGATCCAAATCCTATGAGAGAGAGTTGAGCGTTGGGGAGACTATCATTTGAAGCACAAGAGCAAGGAGTTCATCATCAACACACCATTTGTTACTTCTTGGAGAGTGGTGTCTCCTAGATTGGCTAGGTGTCACTTGGGAGCCTCCGACAAGATTGTGGAGTTGAACCAAGGAGTTTGTAAGGGCAAGGAGATCGCCTACTTTGTGAAGATCTACCGCTAGTGAGGCAAGTCCTTCGTGGGCGATGGCCATGGTGGAATAGACAAGGTTGCTTCTTCGTGGACCCTTCGTGGGTGGAGCCCTCCTGGACTCGCGCAACCGTTGCCCTCCGTGGGTTGAAGTCTCCATCAACGTGGATGTAGGATAGCACCACCTATCCGAACCACGGGAAAACATCTGTGTCTCCAATTGCGTTTGAATCCTCCAAACCCTTCCCTTCACATTCTTGCAAGTTGCATGCTTTACTTTCCGCTGCCAATAAACTCTTTGCATGCTTGCTTGAATTGTGTGATGATTGCTTGACTTGCTCTAAGATAGCTAAAATCTGCCAAGAACTAAAATTGGGAAAAGGCTAAGTTTTTAATTGGTCAAGTAGTCTAATCACCCCCCCCCCCTCTAGACATACTTTCGATCCTACAAGTGGTATCAGAGCTTTGGTCTCCATTTGCCTTGATCTCCATAGCTTTTGGTGGTCATAGCCTTGGTTTCACAACCTAGGAGAGTCTGGCGTCTAGCGAGGGAAATTATCACCGTAGAGGTCCTTACTTTGATGGCACTAATTTTGCTAGTTGGAAGCATAAAATGAAAATGCATATTCTTGGACATAACCCCGCCGTATGGGCTATTGTTTGTGTTGGCTTGCAAGGTGAGTTCTTCGATGGGAGGGAACCAAACCGTGAAGCTACCGCGGATGAGTTGAAGATGTTGCAATACAATGCTCAAGCTTGTGATATTCTCTTCAACGGATTGTGCCCCGAAGAATTCAACAAAATCAGCCGCCTTGAGAATGCAAAGGAAATTTGGGATACTTTGATTGATATGCATGAAGGTACCGACTCCGTCAAGGAATCCAAGTTGGATGTGCTCCAAAGTCAACTTGACAAGTTCAAGATGAAGGATGGTGAAGGTGTCGCTGAAATGTACTCTAGGCTTGCTCTCATCACAAATGAGATTGCCGGCTTAGGAAGTGAAGAGATGACTGATAGATTCATCATCAAGAAGATCCTAAGAGCCTTGGATGGGAAATATGATACTGTGTGCACATTAATCCAAATGATGCCCAACTACAAAGATCTCAAGCCAACGGAAGTAATTGGAAGGATTGTTGCTCATGAGATGTCACTCAAGGATAAAGAGGAACTTCACAATAAATCAAGTGGTGCCTACAAAGCGTCATGTGAAGCCCCCGCATCATCAAGTGAGAAACAAAACTTCAATGAAGAATTGAGCTTAATGGTGAAGAACTTCAACAAGTTCTACAAGAGTAGAAGCAAAGATAGAAGCTTCAAGTCAAGGTCCTACAATGACAAAAGATCTTCTAGTCAAGAGCGAAACTGCTATAATTGTGGAAGACCCGGACACTATTCCAATGAGTGTACGGCTCCCTACAAGAGAAGAGAAGATTCTCCAAAAAGAAGAAGCAAAGAATCTCCACCAAGAGAGAGAAGGAGTAGAGATGATCGTTATGAACGAAGATACTCACGGAGAAGCAAGGACTCGGAAAGGAAGGAAAAATCATCAAGGAGCTATACAAAACGAAGACATCAAGCTCATGTTGGTGAATGGGTATCCGGCTCCGACTCCGACAGCCACTCCGAGAGAAGTTATCACTCCGACTCCGAAGATACTCAAGATGAAGGTGTTGCCAGTCTAGCACTTGTGTCAACCAACTCCTACGACATATTTGACTCCCCAAATGAAGGAATTGGAAGATGCTTCATGGCCAAAGGTCCTAAGGTAACACACCCCGAGTACGTCGATTTTAATAGTGATGAAGATGACTTGTTAGGTGATGATGATTTGCTTGTTGACAACTCTAGTGATGAGTACTATGATGAAACATCAATTAATCATGCTAAAACGAATGACAATGATAAGGAGAAGATTGAGGCTCTAACTAAAGAACTAAACACTCTTAAGTTAGCTCATGAAACTATCTTCGAAGATCATCGAGAACTTTTAAGAGCTCATGAGAAATTACGCTTTGAAAAGCTCAATCTTGAGCAAGAGCATGAGTTCTTAAAAGCAATCAATGATGATCTCCGCAAGAATAGTTCTTCTTACATTGCCAAGCGTTTACTATTATCCACTTACATGCCTCAAGTCAAGACTAGTAACAAGAATAAGAAAGATTCTTCCTCTAGTAGTAACAATGATCATGCTAAATCCAATATTGTTGCTTCTAGTAGTTCTCTTGATTCCACTAATGATTCTCTTAGCCAAGTTACACTTGAGCAAGAAAATAGCTTATTGAAGGGAATTATAGAGAAAGGTGTTTACAAGAGCCTTGCCGGAAGTAAGCAATTCGAGGAAATTGTGTGCAAGCAAGGAATGCACCGGAAGAATCAAGGTGTTGGTTTTGAACGAAAGTTCAATGCCAATGGAGTTGAATGGGAAGAAGATCAATACCCCAAGACAAAGTTTGTTCCTCAACAAGATAAGTATGACACTTCTTTCAAGGGGACACAAGCTCAAGATGATCTTCCACCACAAGACTACAAGCAAAAAGGCAAGGACAAGCTTCAAGAGGAGATTGATGCATTTGAAGAAGCTCCCAAGACCTTAGTCAAGTGGATTCCCAAGACTACTTCAAGTTCCACTACATCAAGTATGACTACAACTCCAAGAATTCCCATCAATATGGTGTGGATCCAAAAGAACAAGAACTAGAGAGTTCTTGAGGGTGACTCCGCCAACATACTTCACTCTTATCATTTTGGCAAGAACAAGTGTAATCAACTTCCACATCTTGCACTAGTTCAAGGAGTCACAAACCCTCGTGTTGGTAAGACAAGGGACAAGGTAACCTAAAGTTTTCATGGACATCATCTTGTGTGTGCATCACTCTATGTCTATGGATATCCTTGTTTGTTCCTTGTGGGACTAACCCATGTAGGTATTGAAAGTGCAATTCACTCAAATGGATAGCTCCAAGTGATCTACATCAACATTGAGCATCCACATCTTCAACATCTACATGAAGTCATCATCGACAAAACCCAAGGTTAGTTCATCCCTCTTAGGGGGGATATCACATCTAGGGGGAGCTTTACTCTAAGACTTGAGCTAAAGCAACTCTAAAGATGTGAATACAACAATGCTTTATGTAAAAGTGGTAACCCCACTTGAGCTTAAACAATGAGTATGACCTATGATCAAGTGTTCTCACTTGACTCCTAAGTCAATATACTCATATATACATGACCTAGTCATCGCAAATTGCTTGATAGATGCTAGAATTGGTTGTGCATGCTTTGCCACATATTTCATTTGCCATCTTATTGTGTGAGCATGTTGGTTGCACATTTCACTCATTCAAGGACATCCACTCATTGTTTTGATTGTTTGGCTTTCTTCTTTTGCCAAGTGGATGGACAAGAATGCCTAAGAACCTCCTCTAGCTATCTATGCTTTTCTCGTCTCAAACTCTATTCATGCTGCATCGCAAAACTTGATCAAGTCAGATTCGAACCACTCTGTGTGAGGAGCGCTCGGAGTCCCCGATTCGTCATAGACTTAAACTTCCAAAACCTCTTTATGAATCTCGGTCTGACCGATACTCCATTTTTGGTCCTACCGAGTTCATTAAGTTGATCTAGGTTTTCGATCTCGGTGCAACCGATTTGAACTTTTCAGTCACACCGAGTTGCAATAACTGCACACAGTTTTGCATCTCGGTGCCACCGAGTTGTTCCACTCGGTCACACCAATAGGGTCGGGCTATATATAGTGACGGGCAAAATTTTGGAAATTTCTCCGAAACCTCTTCGCCCGTGCGATAGCCTGCTCTGCCTTCGTGGTCTCCGGATCGTCTTCTCGTCGCCAGCAGCCTCCAATCGCTGGTCTCCGCCGCCGTCAACGGATTTCTGCCCCGTCGTTGCCGCCGTAGCGAGTCTCCGCCGAACTAGGGTATGGGCTCGATCTTTGTGCTATTCTCCACTCCGATTCCTAGCACATTGTGATCATTATGATTCTTGCCACGATTGAAACACTCCTATCCAGTCAATGATCTCGTAGAATAGGTTTAATTCGAAAATTTTAGGGTTAGGTTTCCGCCGAAACCATCTCGGACCCACCAAGTTGAAAAACTCGGTCCCACCGATCTGGCTTTTGCCATTGCACAAGTGAAACTCGATCTGACCGAGAATAACTTATTGGTGTGACCGATTTTGGAATTCTGTGAAACCCTAGCAGTCTCGGTGCCACCGAACTGTGACTCGGTCTGACGAAGTTCACCAGTTCTGGTGCCAAAACTGCTTCGGTGTCACCGAGTTTGAAAATCGGTAGATCCGAGATGCTTTCTGTGGAAAACTAAAACTAAGTTTTTGAATTAATCTTTTGCAAAAATCTCTGCTTTTTGTGATGCTCATCCACTCTATCTTATCCATAATCTATTCACAGGGTCAGCAGTCAGTGTGCAACATGTCTGATCAAAGTGACAGCCAGAATGTGTCTGAGCAGCAAGTTGCGATGGGTGAGGGCACTAGCCCCTCAAGCTCTTCTGATGATGGCAGTAGGAGCACCCCCAGCAACCTGCCTAAGGCTGCCACACGTCAAAGGAAGAAGAGAACGTCTGATTCTGAGGATGAAGACTATGTGGCAGAGGAAGAGGCCACATCAAAGAGAGCTGAACCAGCTCAAGGAACCAAGCCAGGGCTGAAGATCAAAAGGCCAGCAGGCAGGCAGCCCATGTCAAAGGCTAGGGCTTCAACTATGAAGCCTGCTCCCATTGAGCCCATTGCTGCTGAGGGCAAGAAAAGGAAAGAGTGGGCGAAGTTGATCAATGCCCCAGAGGAGCAAGCTGATGACTTGGACATTTATGCCAAGAAAAAGATGGATCACAACTCCATGTCCAACATGTAAAAGGATATCCCGAATGAAGCGCTCGACACGTTCAAGTTTGGCTCCGTGCACTATCTGCTCTCAGGATTGCCTACGATCAACTGGATCCTTAGGCACACCCTTCTGCCCAAATCTGGAGATCACAAGATGATCAGAGGTCACGCGATCAACTTGCTTCATGTCTTTGACGTGCCTCATAAATTCAAGGTCATGAGTCTCATTGTGGAAACAATCAAGAGGACAGCTGCAGACCAGAAGAGGAGTTGTGGGTATGCCCCACAGATTCAGGAGCTCATCAACTCCAAGATGGGCACGGGCGTGTATTTATTGGATAAGGAACACCTGCCCATCCGTCCAGATTTTGAGGATAACCAAGTGGTTATGACTGAAAATGAACCCTCATCTGCACATGCACAAGCTCAGAAGGAGAAGGCGAGGAAGGAAAAAGCTGCCAGGATGCCTACTCAAGCAGAGGCATCCGATTACTTCTTGAAGACCAAACAAGAGCAGCTCGGTTACCTGATAGCGTCCACCCTGCGTATTGAGCAAGGACTTGCCACCCTGACTCAGAACCAGGCGAGCCTAGAGAGGATCATGGAACAGAGATTCTATGACATGGACATCAAGGTGACAGAAATACAGACCGCCATGGAGCAGCTTCAGGAGGACATGAATGAGAGGAGAGGAAGGACCACAACTGATGCTTTTGCCAGGGTGCCACGAGGTCCGAGGTCGTCTGCACTGCCAGTTGCTGACACCAGAGCCACAACGTCTGCACCAGCTACAGCCTCCGTTCCACCAGCTCCAGCATCCACTTCAGCCTCGACTCCGACCACTTCTACTGAAGGCTTCGTCCTTGGCGTGCTCCGGACTCCACCACCACCTGAAGATCAAGCCTGAGCGTCGACTTAGCACTATGCATTTTCTAGGAACTTTTTGGTAACTTGTTTCCAAAAGGGGAGAAGATGTATAGATCATAGGCTTCGAGAGAGAGAGTGTGTTGCTTTTCTCTCTTGTTTTTATTTGGTGGTTTTTCGAACTTTGTTTGCCTGTGTGTGAGATACTACGTCCTTATGTTTGTGAGACATCGATGATCAAGTGTTTGATCATAAGCTACACTTAATGTTTGCTTAATGCTTGCTTAAATATTATCATTCTATCTATCGTTTGTGATCATTCACTATTCTTGGTGATGAGTGCATGTATTTCAATCTTATCATTTTTGAGCGCTCCACCAAGATGTATGTGACATGGAAGAGTAACCCACGATTCTAACTCCATGTGCATTTGCAGTCCAAAGCAAATTTTAAATATGCACAAATTTAGGGGGAGCTCTTATTTGTCACATACGTCTCAAAGCGACGATATATTTCATGCTTATTATCATTTGTCGAAGCTTTGATCTATATGTTGTCATCAATTACCAAAAGGGGGGAGATTGAAAGTGCAACTATCCCTAGGTGGTTTTGGTAATTCATAACAACATATAGCTCATTGAGCTAATGCTATTCCAAGATGATTATTTCAGGAAAGCTCAATGATTGGCATGGAATGGATGTGAAAGTGGAACCCTCAAAATGCTAAGGACAAAGAATTGGCTCAAGCTCAAAATTTCAAGACTCCTCATTTTATATTTTAGTGATCCAAGATCACATTGAGTCTTTAGGAAAAGCCAATACTATCAAGGAGGGATGAGGTGTTGCTTAATGAGCCTCTTGATTTATGTGCTTAGTGATATGCTCCAAAATCCTCAACCACCTTTTCCATATCCACAAATGACCTAAACCCTAAGCCAAACTCGGTCATACCGATTCTGTCAATCCGGCGCCACCGAGTTTCACTTGTCATTTGCCACTGCCAAACCCTAGCAATTCGGTCCTACCGATAAGGTTCTCAGTCTCACCAAGATGAGCTTGCAAACTCTCTGTTTCCCTTTCGTAACTTTTCGGTCTCACCAAAAGAGCGAATCGGTCCCACCGAGAATGCAAGGTAAACTCTGTGTTTCCTTCTTGTAATGTTTCAGTCTCACCGAAAGAGCAAGTCGGTCCCACCAAGTTTGCCTGACCAACTCTCTGGTTAGCTAAATGCCGAACTCGGTCTCACCGAGTTTGTGCGATCGGTCTCACCGAGATTACGTTATGCCCAAACCCTAACCGAATCGGTCCTACCGAGTTGCATCTCAGTCCCACCGAAATTCCTAACGGTCACTAGGTTTACTATTTCGGTCAGACCGAGTTTTCTGATTCGGTCCCACCGAGATTGGTAGATTGTGTGTAACGGTTGGATTTTGTGTGGAGGCTATATATACCCCTCCACCACCTCTTCATTCGAAGAGAGAGCCATCAGAACACATACTCCATTCCTACTCATATGTTCTGAGAAAGAACCACCTACTCATGTGTTGAGACCAAGATATTCCATTCCTACCATATGAATCTTGATCTCTAGCCTTCCCCAAGTTGCTTTCCACTCAAATCTTCTTTCCACCAGATCCAAATCCTATGAGAGAGAGTTGAGTGTTGGGGAGACTATCATTTGAAGCACAAGAGCAAGGAGTTCATCATCAACACACCATTTGTTACTTCTTGGAGAGTGGTGTCTCCTAGATTGGCTAGGTGTCACTTGGGAGCCTCCGACAATATTGTGGAGTTGAACCAAGGAGTTTGTAAGGGCAAGGAGATCACCTACTTCGTGAAGATCTACCGCTAGTGAGGCAAGTCCTTCATGGGCGATGGCCATGGTGGAATAGACAAGGTTGCTTCTTCGTGGACCCTTCGTGGGTGGAGCCCTCCGTGGACTCGCGCAGCCGTTACCCTCCGTGGGTTGAAGTCTCCATCAACGTGGATGTAGGATAGCACCACCTATCCGAACCACAGGAAAACATCCGTGTCTCCAATTGCGTTTGAATCCTCCAAACCCTTCCCTTTACATTCTTGCAAGTTGCATGCTTTACTTTCCGCTGCCAATAGACTCTTTGCATGCTTGCTTGAATTGTGTGATGATTGCTTGACTTGCTCTAAGATAGCTAAAATCTGCCAAGAACTAAAATTGGGAAAAGGCTAAGTTTTTAATTGGTCAAGTAGTCTAATCACCCCCCCTCTAGACATACTTTCGATCCTACAGTTAGCTTAGGACGATGATCGTTTAGTTTGTTGCTATTGCTTTCTCCATAACTATACATGTTCCTATGACTATGAGATCATGCAACTCCCGAATACCGGAGGAACACTTTGTGTGCTAGCAAACTTCACAACGTAACTAGGTGATTACAAACGTGCTCTACAGGTGTCTCCAATGGTGTTTGTTGAGTTGGCATAGATCGAGATTAGGATTTGTCACTCCGATTGTCGGAGAGGTTGTTGGGGAACGTAGCAGAAATTCAAAATTTTCCTACGTATCACCAAGATCTATCTATGGAGAAACCAGCAACGAGGGGAAGGAGAGTGCATCTACATACCCTTGTAGATCGCTAAGCGGAAGCATTCAAGAGAACGGGGTTGATGGAGTCGTACTTGTCGTGATCCAAATCACCGATGATCCTAATGCTGAACGGACGGCACCTCCGCGTTCAACACATGTACAGCCCGGTGACGTCTCCCATGCCTTGATCCAGCAAGGAGTGAGGGAGAGGATGAGGAAGACTCCATCCAGCAGCAGCACAACGACGTGGTGGTGGTGGAGGAGCGTGGTGATCCAGCAGGGCTTCGCCAAGCACTACGAGATATGAGGAAAAGAGAGGTAGGGCTACACCAACATGGAGAGATCAAATCGTGTATTGGGCAGCCCCTATGCCTCACTATTTATAGGAGGAGGGGAGGAGGGTGCGCCCCCTCTAGGGTTCCCAACCCTAGGGGGCGGCAGCCCTAGATGGGAAAAGGGGGGGCGGCCAAGAGGGGAGAGGGGGGCGCCCCCTAGGGTGGGCCTTAGGGCCCATCTAAGCCTAGGGTTTCCCCTTCTCCTCCTTTGCTGCGCCTTGGGCCTTGTGGGAGGCGCACCAGCCCACTCAAGGGCTGGTCCCTTACCACTCTTGGCCCATGCAAGCCTCCGGGGCTGGTGGCCCCACTTGGTGGACCCCCGGGACCCTCCCGGTGGTCCCGGTACGTTACCGATAAACCCCGAAACTTTTCCGGTGACCAAAACAGGACTTCCCATATATAAATCTTTACCTCCGGACCATTCCGGAACTCCTCGTGACGTCCGGGATCTCATCCGGGACTCCGAACAACATTCGGTAACCACATACAAACTTCCTTTATAACCCTAGCGTCATCGAACCTTAAGTGTGTAGACCCTACGGGTTCGGGAACCATGCAGACATGACCGAGACGTTCTCCGGTCAATAACCAACAGCGGGATCTGCATACCCATGTTGGCTCCCACATGCTCCACGATGATCTCATCGGATGAACCACGATGTCAAGGACTTAATCAATCCCGTATACAATTCCCTTTGTCCATCGGTACGATACTTGCCCGAGATTCGATCATCGGTATCCCGATACCTTGTTCAATCTCGTTACCGGCAAGTCTCTTTACCCGTTCCGTAACACATCATCCCGTGATCAACTCCTTGATCACATTGTGCACATTATGATGATGTCCTACCGAGTGGCCCAGAGATACCTCTCCGTCACACAGAGTGACAAATCCCAGTCTCGATTCGTGCCAACCCAACAGACACTTTCGGAGATACCTGTAGTGTACCTTTATAGCCACCCAGTTACGTTGTGACGTTTGGCACACCCAAAGCACTCCTACGGTATCCGGGAGTTGCACAACCTCATGATCTAAGGAAATGATACTTGACATTAGAAAAGCTTTAGCAAACGAACTACACGATCTTGTGCTAGGCTTAGGATTGGGTCTTGTCCATCACATCATTCTCCTAATGATGTGATCCCGTTATCAATGACATCCAATGTCCATGGTCAGGAAACTGTAACCATCTATTGATCAACGAGCTAGTCAACTAGAGGCTTACTAGGGACATGGTGTTGTCTATGTATCCACACATGTATCTGAGTTTCCTATCAATACAATTCTATCATGGATAATAAACGATTATCATGAACAAGGAAATATAATAATAATCAATTTATTATTGCCTCTAGGGCATATTTCCAACAGTCTCCCACTTGCACTAGAGTCAATAATCCAGCTCACATCGATATGTGATTAACACTCAAGGTCACATCCCCATGTGACTAACTCCCAAAGAGTTCCGGGTTTGATCATGTTATGCTTGTGAGAGATGTTATAGTCAACGGGTCTGAAACATTCAGATCCGTATGTACTTCGCAAATTTCTATGTCATCTTGTAGATACAACTACTACGCTACATTTGGAGCCATTCCAAATAACTGTTCTACTATACGAACCCAGTTTACTACTCAGAATAATCTGGATTAATGTCAAAGTTTGCATCGGCGTAACCCTTTACGACGAACTCTTTTACCACCTCCATAATCGAGAAAAATTCCTTAGTCCACTAGTTACTAAGGATAACTTTGACCGCTGTCCTGTGATCCATTCATGGACCACTCTTGTACCCCTTGACTGACTCATGGCAAGGCACACTTCAGGTGCGGTACACAGCATAGCATACTGTAGAGCCTACGTCTTAAGCATATGGGACAACCTTCGTCCTTTCTCTCTATTCTGTTGTGGTCGAGCTTTAAGTCTTAACTTCATACCTTACAACTCAGGCAAGAACTCCTTCTTTGACTGATCCATCTTGAACACCTTCAAGATCATGTCAAGGTATGTGCTCATTTGAAAGTACCATTAAGCGTTTTGATCTATCCTTATAGATCTTGATGCTCAATGTTCAAGTAGCTTAATCCAGACTTTCCATTGAAAAACACTTTCCAAATAACCCTATATACTTTCCAGAAATTCTACGTCATTTCTGATCAACAATATGTCAACAACATATATTCATCAAAAATTCTATAGTGCTCCCACTCACTTCTTTGGAAATACAAGTTTCTCATAAACTTTGTATACACCCAAAATCTTTGATCATCTCATCAAAGCATACATTCCAACTCCGAGATGCTTACTCCAGTCCTCAGAAGGATTGCTAGAGCTTTGCATACTTATTTGCATCTTTCAGGATTGACAAAACCTTCCGGTTGTATCACATACAACCTTTCCTCAAGAAAATCATCGAGGAAACAATGTATTGATATCCTATCTGCAAGATTTCATAAATAATGCAGTAATCGCTAATATAATTCCAACAGACTCTTAGCATCGCTACGAGTGAGAAAGTCTCATCGTAGTCAACTCCTTGAACTTGTCGGAAAACATCTTAACGACAAGTCGAGCTTTCTTAATGGTGATACTTACCATCATTGTTTGTCTTCCTTTTAGAAATCCATCTGTACTCAATAGCCTTACGACCATTGAGCCGTTCCGCCAAAGTCTACACTTTGTTTTCATATATGGATCCTCTCTCAGATTATATGGCCTCGAGCCATTTTGGAATCCAGGCCCACCATCGCTTCTCCATAGATCGTAGGTTCATTGTTGTCTAGCAACATGACTTCCAAGACAGGATTACGTATCACTCTGAAGTAGTATGCATCCTTGTCATCCTACGAGGTTTGGGAGTGACTTGATCCGAAATCTCATGATCAATATCATAAGCTTCCACTTCAATTGGTGTAGGTGCCACAGGAACAATTCTTTGTGCCCTGCTATACACTAGTTGAAGTGACGGTTCAATAACCTCATCAAGTCTCCACCATCCTCCCACTCAATTCTTTCGAGTGAAACTTTTCCTCAAGAAAGGACCCGATTCTAGAAACAATCCCTTATTGCTTTCGGATCTGAGACAGGAGGTATACCCAACTGTTTTGGGTGTCCTATGAAGATGCATTTATCTGTTTTGGGTTCGAGCTTATCAGCCTGAAACCTTTTCATATAAGCGTTGCAGCCCCAAACTTTTAACAAATGACAGCTTAGGTTTCTCTAAACCATAGTTCATACGATGTCATCTCATCGGAAATACGTGGTGCCCTATTTAAAGTGAATGTGGTTGTCTCTAATGCCTAACCCATAAACTATCGTGGTAATTCGATAAGAGACATCATGGTACGCACCATATCCAATAGGGTGCAGTTATGATGTTCGGACACACCATCACACTATGGTGTTCCAGGCTGTATTAGTTGTGAAACAATTTCCACAATGTCTTAATTCTGTGCCAAACTCGTAATTAAGATATTCATCTCTATGATCATATCATAGATCTTTTAACCTCTTGTCACGACGATCTTTCAACTTCACCCTAAAATTACTTGAACCTTTCAATAATTCAGACTCATGATTCATCAAGTAAATACACTCAACATCTACTCAAATCCTCTGTGAAGTAAGAACATAACGATATCCACTACACGCCTCAGCACTCATTGGACTGCACACATCAAAATGTATTACTTCCAACAAGTTGCTTTCTAGTTCCATTTTACTGAAAACGAGGCTTTCAGTCATCTTGCCCATGTGGTATGATTTGCATGTCTCAAGTGATTCAAAATCAAGTGAGTCCAAATGGTCCGTTAGCATGGAGTTTCTTCATGCATATACACCAATAGACATGGTTCGCATGTCTCAAACTTTTCAAAACAAGTGAGCCCAAAGATCCATCAACATGGAGCTTATTCATGCGTTTTATACCAATATGACTTACGTGGCAGTGCCATAAGTAGGTGGTACTATCATTACTATCTTATATCTTTTGGCATGAACATGTGTATCACTACGATCGAGATTCAATAAACCATTCATTTTAGGTGCAAGACCATTGAAGGTATTATTCAAATAAACAGAGTAACCATTATTCTCCTTAAATGAATAACCGTATCGCGATAGACATAATCCAATCATGTCTATGCTCAACGCAAACACCAAATAACAATTATTTAGGTTTAACACCAATCTCGATGGTAGAGGGAGCGTGCGATGCTTGATCATATCAACATTGGAAACACTTCCAACACATATCGTCAGCTCACCTTTAGCTAGTCTCCGTTTATTCTACAGCCTTTTATTTCGAGTTTACTAACATTTAGCAACCGAACCGGTATCTAATACCATGGTGCTGCTAGGAGTACTAGTAAAGTACACATTAACACAATGTATATCCTATATACTTCTATCGACCTTGCCAGCCTTCTCATCTACCAAGTATCTAGGGTAATTCTGCTCCAGTGGCTGTTCCTCTTATTACAGAAGCACTTAGTCTCGGGTTTGGGTTCAGCCTTGGGTTTCTTCACTAGAGCAGCAGCTGAATTGCCGTTTCATGAAGTATCCCTTCTTGCCCTTGCCCTTCTTGAAACTAGTGGTTTCACCAATCATCAACAATTGATGCTCCTCCTTGATTTCTACTTTTGTGGTGTCAAACATCGCGAATATCTCAAGGATCATCATATATGTCCCTGATATATTATAGTTCATCACGAAGCTCTAGCAGCTTGGTGGTAATGACTTTGGAGAAAGATCACTATCTCATCTGGAAGATCAACTCCCACTCGATTCAAATGATTGTTGTACTCAGACAATCTGAGCATAAGCTCAACAATTGAGCTTTTCTCCCTTAGTTTGCAGGCTAAGAAAATCGTCGGAGGTCTTATACCTCTTGACGTGGGCACAAGCCTGAAATCCCAATTTCAGCCCTCGAAACATCTCATATGTTTCGCGAAGTTTCAAAACGTCTTCGGTACCTCAACTCTAAACCGTTTAACTGAACTATCACGTAGTTATCAAAATGTGTATGTCAGATGTTCGCAACATCCACAGACAACGTTCGAGGTTCAGCACACTGAGCGGTGCATTAAGGACACAAGCCTTCTATGAAGCAACGAGGACAATCCTTAGTTTACGGACCTAGTCCGCATAATTGCTACTATCAACTTTCAACTAATTTTTCTCTAGGAACATATCTAAACAGTAGAACTAAAGAGCGAGCTACGACATAATTTGCAAAATCCTTTTGACTATGTTCAGGATAAACAAGTTCATCTTATGAACTCCCACTCAGATAGACATCCCTCTAGTCATCTAAGTGATTACATGATCCGAGTCAACTAGGCCGTGTCCGATCATCATGTGAGACGGACTAGTCATCATCGGTGAACATCTTCATGTTGATCGTATCTTCTATACGACTCATGCTCGACCTTTCGGTCTCTTGTGTTCCGAGGCCATGTCTGTACATGCTAGGCTCGTCAAGTCAACCTAAGTGTTTCGCGTGTGTAAATCTGGCTTACACCCATTGTATGTGAACGTAAGAATCTATCACACCCGATCATCACGTGGTGCTTCGAATAGACGAACTTTCGCAACGGTGCACAGTTAGGGGGAACACTCTCTTGAAATTTTAATGAGGGATCATCTTATTTACTACTGTCGTTCTAAGGAAATAAGATGTATAAACATGATAAACATCACATGCAATCAAATAGTGACATGATATGGCCAATATCATATTGCTCCTTTTGATCTCCATCTTCGGGGCACCATGATCATCATCGTCACCGGCATGACACCATGATCTCCATTATCGTGTCTTCATGAAGTTGTCTCGCCAACTATTACTTCTACTACTACAGCTAACGTTTAGCAATAAAGTAAAGTAATTACATGACGTTTATGTTGACACGCAGGTCATAAATAAATTAAGACAACTCCTATGGCTCCTGACGGTTGTCATACTCATCGACATGCAAGTCGTGATTCCTATTACAGGAACATGATCAATCTCATACATCACATATAATTCATCACATTCTTCTTGGCCATATCACATCACATAGCATACCCTGCAAAATCAAGTTAGACGTCCTCTAATTGTTGTTTGCATGTTTTACGTGGCTGCTATGGGTTTCTAGCAAGAACATTTCTTACCTACGCAAAGACCACAACGTGATATGCCAATTGCTATTTACCCTTCATAAGGACCCTTTTCATCGAATCTGATCCGACTAAAGTGGGAGAGACAGACACCCGCCAGCCACCTTATGCAACTAGTGCATGTCAGTCGGTGGAACCGGTCTCACGTAAGCGTACGTGTAAGGTTGGTCCGGGCCGCTTCATCCCACGATGCCGCCGAATCAAGATTGGACTAGTAACGGTAAGCATATTGAACAAGATCAACGCCCGCAACTACTTTGTGTTCTACTCGTCATGATCCAAATCACCGATGATCCTAATGTCGAACGGACGGCACCTCCGCATTCAACACACGTACAGCCCGGTAACGTCTCCCATGCCTTGATCCAGCAAGGAGTGAGGGAGAGGTTGAGGAAGACTCCATCCAGCAGCAGCACAACGGCGTGGTGGTGGTGGAGGAGCGTGGTGATCCAGCAGGGCTTCACCAAGCACTACGAGATATCAGGAAAAGAGAGGTAGGGCTACACCAACATGGAGAGATCAAATCGTGTATTGGGCAGCCCCTAGGCCTCACTATTTATAGGAGGAGGGGAGGAGGGTGCGCCCCCTCTAGGGTTCGCACCCCTAGGGGGGGCGGCAGCCCTACATGGGAAAAGGGGGGCGGCCAAGAGGGGAGAGGGGGGGCGCCCCCTAGGGTGGGCCTTAGGGTCCATCTAAGCCTAGGGTTTCCCCTTCTCCTCCTTTGCTGCGCCTTGGGCCTTGTGGGAGGCGCACCAGCCCACTCAAGGTCTGGTACCTTACCACTCTTGGCCCATGCAAGCCTCCGGGGCTGGTGGCCCCACTTGGTGGACCCCCGGGACCCTCCCGGTGGTCCCGGTACGTTGCCGATAAACCCCGAAACTTTTCCGGTGACCAAAACAGGACTTCCCATATATAAATCTTTACCTCCGGACCATTCCGGAACTCCTCGTGACGTCCGGGATCTCATCCGGGACTCCGAACAACATTCGGTAACCACATACAAACTTCCTTTATAACCCTAGCGTCATCGAACCTTAAGTGTGTAGACCCTACGGGTTCGGGAACCATGCAGACATGACCGAGACGTTCTCCAGTCAATAACCAACAGCGGGATCTGGATACCCATGTTGGCTCCCACATGCTCCATGATGATCTCATTGGATGAACCATGATGTCAAGGACTTAATCAATCCCGTATACGATTCCCTTTGTCCATCGGTACGATAATTGCCCGAGATTCGATCGTCGGTATCCCGATACCTTGTTCAATCTCGTTACCGGCAAGTCTCTTTACTCGTTCCATAACACATCATCCCGTGATCAACTCCTTGATCACATTGTGCACATTATGATGATGTCCTACCGAGTGGGCCCAGAGATACCTCTCTGTCACACGGAGTGACAAATCCCAGTCTTTATTCGTGCCAACCCAACAGACACTTTCGGAGATACCTGTAGTGTACCTTTATAGCCACCCAGTTACGTTGTGACGTTTGGCACACCCAAAGCACTCCTACGGTATCCAGGAGTTGCACAACCTCATGATCTAAGGAAATGATACTTGACATTAGAAAAGCTTTAGCAAACGAACTACACGATCTTGTGCTAGGCTTAGGATTGGGTCTTGTCCATCACATCATTCTCCTAATGATGTGATCCCGTTATCAATGACATCCAATGTCCATGGTCAGGAAACTGTAACCATCTATTGATCAACGAGCTAGTCAACTAGAGGCTTACTAGGGACATGGTGTTGTCTATGTATCCACACATGTATCTGAGTTTCCTATCAATACAATTCTAGCATGGATAATAAACGATTATCATGAACAAGGAAATATAATAATAATCAATTTATTATTGCCTCTAGGGCATATTTCCAACAGAGGTATCTTTGGGCCCTCTCGGTAATGCACATCACTATAAGCCTTGCAAGCAATGTGACTAATGAGTTAGTTGCGGGATGATGCATCACGGGACGAGTAAAGAGACTTGCCGGTAATGAGATTGAACTAGGTATTGAGATACCGACGATCGAATCTCGGGCAAGTAACATACCGATGAAAAAGGGAATAACATATGTTGTTATGCAGTTTGACCGATAAAGATCTTCGTAGGATATGTAGGAACCAATATGAGCATCCAGGTTCCGCTATTGGTTATTGACCGGAGATGAGTCTCGGTCATGTCTACATAGTTCTCGAACCCGTAGGGTCCGCACGCTTAACGTTCTGTGAGGATTTGTATTATGAGTTATGTGATTTGATGACCGAAGTTTGTTCGGAGTACCGGATGAGATCGGGGACATGATGAGGAGTCTTGAAATGGTCGAGACGTAAAGATCGATATATTGGAAGGCTATATTCGGACATCGAAAAGGTTCCGAGTGATTCGGGTATTTTTTGGAGTACCGGAGAGTTACAGGAATTCGTATTGGGCCTTAATGGGCCATACGGGAAAGGAGAGAAAGTCCCCAAGGGTGGCCGCGCCCCTTCCCCATGGACTGGTCCGAATTGGACTAGGGAAAGGGAGCGCCCCTTCCTTCCTTCTCCTTCTCCCTTCCCTTTTCCCTATTCCATGTGGGAGGTGGAATCCTACTAGGACTAGGGAGTCCTAGTAGGACTCCACACTTTGGGAGCGCCCTATGAGGGCCGGCCTCCTCCTCCCTCCATCCTTTATATACGTGGCTAGGGGACACCCCATAGACACACCAGTTGATCATTGATCTCTTAGCCGTGTGCGGTGCCCCCCTCCACCATAATCCACCTCGGTCATATCGTAGCGGTGCTTAGGCAAAGCCCTGTTCCGGTAGCATCATCATCACCATCATCACGTCATCGTGCTGAGGAAGCTCTCCCTCGACACTCTGCTGGATCGTGAGTTCGTGGGACGTCACCGAGCCGAACGTGTGCAGATCGCGGAGGTGTCGTACTTTCGGTACTAGGATTGGTCGATCGTGAAGGTGTACGACTACATCAACCGCGTTGTCATAACGCTTCCGCTTATGGTCTACGAGGGTATGTAGACAACACTCTCCCCTCTCGTTGCTATGCATCACCAATATATCGATCTTCCACTTCGGTGCGTAGGATTTTTTTTGAAATTACTATGTTCCCCAGCAGTGGCATCCGAGCCAGGTCTATGCGTATATGTTATATGCATGAGTAGAACACAAAGGAGTTGTGGGCGTGGGTATATACATATTGCTTGCCGTCACTAGTTGTTTCCTGATTCAGCGTTATTGTTGGTTGAAGCGGCTCAGACCGACATTACGCGTACGCTTACACAAGACTGGTTCTACCGACGTGCTTCGCACACAGGTGGCTAGGGGGTGTCTGTTTCTCCAACTTTAGTTGAATGGGATTCAATGAACAGGATTCTTTCTGAAGATCAAAAAGCAATCACTATACCGCGTTGTGATTTTTGATGCATAGGTAAGAGTTGTTCTTGCTAAGCCCATAGCAGCCACGTAAAACTTGCAACAATAAAGTAGAGGACGTCTAACTTGTTTTTGCAGGGCATGTTGTGATGTGATATGGTCGAGACGTGACGAGATATAAATTTTTGTATGATATGATCATGTTTTGTTAAAGTTATCGGCAACTGACGAGACGACCATGTGACAACACATTGATAGAGATCAAGATGATGGAGATCATGGTGTCATGTCGGTGACGATGGAGATCTTGACGGTACCTTGGAGATGGAGATCAAAGGCACAAGATGATAATGGACATATCATGTCACATATTTTTATTGCATGTGATGTTTATCCTTTATGCATCTTATTTTTCTTAGTTCGATGGTAGCATTATGAGATGATCCCTTACAAAAATTTCAAGGTATAAGTGTTCTCCCTGAGTATGCACCGTTGCGACAGTCCGTCATGCCGAGACACCACGTGATGATCGGGTGTGATAGGCTCTACATTTACATACAACGGGTGCAAGCCAGTTTTGTACACGCAGAATACTCGGGTTAAACTTGACGAGCCTAGCATATGCAGATATGGCCTCGGAACACTGAGACCAAAAAGTCGAGCGTGAATCATATAGTAGATATGATCAACATAGTGATGTTCACCATTGAAAACTACTCCATCTCACGTGATGATCGGACATGGTTTAGTTGATATGGATCACGTGATCATTTAGATGACTAGAGGGATGTCTATCTAAGTGCGAGTTCTTAAGTAATATGATTAATTAAACTTTAATTTATCATGAACTTAGTCCTGATAGTATTTGCAAATTATGTTGTAGATCAATAGCTCATGTTATAGCTCCTCGTTTATTTTTGATATGTTCCTAGAGAAAAATAAGTTGAAAGATGATAGTAGCAATGGTACAGATTTAGTCCATGATCTGAGGATTATCCTCATTGCTGCACAGAAGCATTATGTCCTTGATGCACCGCTAGGTGACAGACCTATTGCAGGAGCAGATGCAGACGTTCTGAACGTTTGACAAGCTCGGTATGATGACTACTTGATAGTTTAGTGCACCATGCTTTACGGCTTAGAACCAGGACTTAAAAAATGTTTTGAACACCACAGAGCATATAAGATGTTCCAGGAGTTGAAATTAGTATCTCATACTCATGCCCGTGTCAAGAGGTATGAGACCTCTAACAGTACTTTGCCTACAAGATGGAGGAGAATAGCTCAACGAGTGAGCATGTGCTCACAATGTCTGAGTACTACAATCACTTGAATCAAGTGGGAGTTAATCTTCCCGACAAGATAGTGATTGACAGAGTTCTCTAGTCACTATCACCAAGTTACTAGAACTTCGTGATGAACTATAATATGCAAGGGATAATGGAAACGATTCCCAAAGCTCTTCGTGATGCTGAAATCGGTGAAGTTAGAAATCAAGAAAAAACATCAAGTGTTGATGGTTGACAAGACCACTAGTTTCAAGTAAAATGGCAAGGGAAAGAAAGGGAACTTCAAGAAGAATGGCAAGCAAGTTGCCACTCCCATGAAGAAGCCCAAAGCTAGACCAAAGCGTGAAACTGAGTGCTTCTACTGCAAAGGAAATGGTCACTGGAAGTGGAACTGCCCTAGATACTTGACGGATAAGAAGGATGGCAAAGTGAACAAAGGTATATTTCATATACATGTTATTGATGTGTACTTTACTAGTGTTTATAGCAAACCCCTCGGTATTTGACATTAGTTCAGTTGCTAAGAGTAGTAACTCGAAACGGGAGTTGAAAAATAAACAAAGACTAGTTGAGGACGAGGTGACGATGTGTGTTGGAAATGATTCCAAGGTTGATAAGATCACCATCGCACACTCCCTTTACCTTCGGGATTAGTGTTGAACCTAAAACAAATGTTATTTGGTGTTTGCGTTGAGCATAATATGATTGGATCATGTTTATTGCAATACGGTTATTCATTCAAGTCAAAGAATAATTGTTATTCTGTTTACATGAATAAAACCTTCTGTGGTCATACACCCAAGGTGAATGGTTTATTGAATCTCGATCGTAGTGATACACATATTCATAAAATTGAAGCCAAAAGATGCAAAGTTAATAATGATAGTGCAACCTATTTGTGGCACTGCCGTTTAGGTCATATTGGTGTAAAGCGCATGAAGAAACTCCATGCTGATGGACTTTTGGAATCACTTGATTATGAACCACTTGATGCTTGCGAACCATGCCTCATGGGTAAGATGACTAAGACTCCGTTCTCCGGAACAATGGAGCAAGCGACTGACTTATTGGAAATAATACATACTGATGTATGCTATCCGATAAGTGCTGAGGCTCGTGGCAGGTATCATTATTTTCTGACCTTCACATATGATTTGAGCATATATGGGTATATCTACTTAATGAAACATAAGTCTGAAACATTTGAAAAGTTCAAAGAATTTCAGAGTGAAGTGGAAAATCATCGTAACAAGAAAATAAAGTTTCTATGATCTGATCGCAGAGGCGAATATTTGAGTTACGATTTTGGTCTTGATTTGAAACAATGTGGAATAGTTTCGCAACTCACGCCACCTGGAACTCCACAGCGTAATGGTGTGTCCGAATGTCGTAATCGCACTTTACTAGATATGGTGTGATCTATGATGTCTCTTACTGATTTACTGCTATCGTTTTGGGGTTATGCTTTAGAGACGGCCGCATTCATGTTAAATAGGGCACCATCGAAATCCGTTGAGACGACACCTTATGAACTATGGTTTGGCAAGAAACCAAAGTTGTCGTTTCTGAAAGTTTGGGGCTGCGATGCTTACATGAAAAGGTTTCAAACTCATAAGCTCGAACCCAAATCGGAGTAGTGCGTCTTCATAGGATACCCAAAAGAAACTGTTGGGTACACCTTCTATCACAGATCCGAAGGCAAGATATTTTGTTGCTAAGAATGGATCCTTTCTAGAGAAGGAGTTTCTCTCGAAAGAAGTGAGTGGGAGGAAATTAGAACTTGATGAGGTAATTGTACCTTCTCCCGAATTGGAAAGTAGTTCATCACAGAAATCAGTTCCAGTGATTCCTACACCAATTAGTGAGGAAGCTAATGATGATGATCATGAAACTTCAGATCAAGTTTCTACCGAACCTCGTAGGTCAACCAGAGTACGGTCCGCACCAGAGTGGTACAGTAATCCTGTTCTGGAAGTCATGTCACTAGACCATGATGAACCTATGAACTATGAGGAAGCGATGATGAACTCAGATTCCACAAAATGGCTTGAGGCTATGAAATCTGAGATGGGATCCATGTATGAGAACAAAGTATGGACTTTGATTGACTTGCTCGGTGATCGGTGAGTCATTGAGAATAAATGGATCTTCAAGAGGAAGACGGACGCTGATAGTAGTGTTACTATCTACAAAGCTCGAATTGTCGCAAAAATGTTTTCGAAAAGTTCAAGGTGTTGACTACGATGAGATTTTCTCACTCGTATTGATGCTTAAAAGACTGTCTGAATCATGTTAGCAATTGCCGCATTTTATGAAATCTAGAAAATGAATGTCAAAACGGCATTCCTTAATGGATTTCTTAAAGAAGAGTTGTATATGATGCAACCAGAAGGTTTTGTCGATCCTAAAGGTGCTAACAAAGTGAGCAAGCTCTAGCGATCCATCTATGGACTGGTGCAAGCATCTCGGAGTTGGAATATATGCTTTGATAAAGTGATCAAAGCATATGATTTTATACAGACTTGCTGTGAAGCCTGTATTTACAAGAAAGTGAGTGGGAGCACTACACCATTTCTGATAAGTATATGTGAATGACATATTGTTGATCGGAAATAATGTAGAATTTTCTGGAAAGCATAAAGGAGTGTTTGAAAGGAGGTTTTCAAAGAAAAGACCTCGGTGAAGCTGCTTACACATTGAGCATCAAGATCTATAGAGATAGATCAAGACGCTTGATAAGATTTTTCAATGAGTACATACCTTGACAAGATTTTGAAGTAGTTCAAAATGGAACAGTCAAAGATGGAGTTCTTGCCTGTGTTGCAAGGTGTGAAGTTGAGTAAAGACTCAAAACCCGACCATAGCAGAAAATACAAAGAGAATGAAAAGTCATTCCCTATGCCTCAGTCATAGGTTCTATAAATTATGCTATGCTGTGTACCAGTCCTATTGTATACCTTAGCATGATTCTGGCAAGGGAGTACAATAGTGATCTAGGAGTAGATCACTGGACAATGGTCAAAATTATCCATAGAGGACTAAGGAAATATTTCTCGGTTATGGAGGTGATGAAAGAGTTCATCGTAAAGAGTTACATTGATGCAAGCTTTTTACATCGATCTAGATGACTCTAAGTCTTGATCTGGATACATATTGAAAGTGGGAGCAATTAGCTAGAGTAGCTCCGTGCAGAGTATTGTAGACATAGAAATTTGTGAAATACATACGGATCTAAATGTTGCAGACCCGTACACTAAACTTCTCTCACAAGCAAAACATGATCACTCTTTGGGTATTAATCACATAGCAATGTGAACTAGATTATTGACTCTAGTAAACCTTTTGGGTATTAGTCACATGAAGATGTGAACTAATCACATAAAGATGTCAACTATTGGTGTGAAATCACATGACGATGTGAACTAGATTATTGACTCTGATGCAAGTGGGAGACTAAAGGAAATATGCCCTAGAGGTAATAATAAAGTTGTTATTTATATTTTCTTATATCATGATAAATGTTTATTATTCATGCTAGAATTGTATTAACCGGAAACTTCATACATGTGTGAATACATAGACAAACAGACTGTCAGTAGTTTGCCTCTACTTGACTAGCTCGTTGAATCAATGGTGGTTATGTTTCCTAACCATAGATATGAGTTGTCATTTGATTAACGGGATCACGTCATTAGAGAATGATGTGATTGACTTAACCCATCCGTTAGCTTAGCACGATGATCGTTTAGTTTGTTGCTATTGCTTTCTCCATAATTGTAACATCCCAAATTTTCAATTTGGAATGTTATACATATGTCATTCATGCATATCATATTTTACTGCATTTTTTGCTTTGTGATCCTCTAAATTCTAAGCAACTCAAGAACCCATGGAGAGAGTTGGGGATTTCACGTGTTTCATATTTGAATTTTATCAAATATCGAAACAAGGATCATTTTGGTTTTAATTATTTTCCACTCCAAAAATATTTCTAATTAAAATATCTGAGAGGAGATAATATGACTTCTCCTAAATAAAGGAAATATTAGAGGAAAAATATTAAAATCAAATAAGTAATTTTATTTGGATTTTTGTTGTTATTTTATTTGAATTAGGAAAAATATGTGTTTTTCAAAATTGCATTAGAGGCCCAAATAAATGTTCACTTTGTCCGCAAAATCATTAAAGGACTGTGAAAATTTATTTCAGGATTTTTGGACTCCGTTTAGTATTTCTTTTATTTGTTTTTCCGCGTTAGGATTTCTTTAAAAAAAGGTCACCGACCAAACCGGGCCGTGCCCGAGCCGGAGTCCTCCTGCTGGGGCTTTATAAGCCACCAGCCTGCGACCCTGAGGCCCAAGCCGCCAGCCCCGCCGCCCAAACCCTAGCTCGCGTCGCCGCCCCGCCGCCGCCTCCGCATCGGACCTTGCCTTGACCCCGCCGCCGTTGACCGGTCGGTTTCTTTCGGTTAACCCCGGTTCCTTCTTTTTTAGAAAAACCCTAGATCGGTTTTTCTTTGGTTTAGTTAGATAACGGGCGTTCGTCCGTACATTCGTTTTAATGAACGATGTTCGTCAGTTAGCCGCAGACAACGAACGTTCGTTCGTTAGCCTGTTCGTCTCGTTTTATTTTCCTGGGTTTTTCCGCGATTATTTTCAATCGTGATTTCTGCCCTAATCTTCGTTTAAGTTTATCTTTTCCCTCGTTTATCCGAATCAGGTGAAACAAGCACCTAGATCTTCGTCTCGAAGCCCTCTTTCTGTTTAACCAACTTGAACAAGATTTTGGTACTGTAAAATTTGACTTTAGTCCAGATTAGTAATCGGATCTTGTTTCTTTCGTAGTTTGAGTTTCGTTGCTCCGTTTGATATGATTCTTTTTACAAATCGGAGTTCTTCAGTTGAACTTTCTGGTTAGATCTTCTTATCGAAGTTTTCCCCTTGCATCTCTGCTTGATTGCTTATGTATGCTATTGTTTGTTTGCGACAGAATTCCCGGAGTGCGGAGCGTGCTACTACGAGTCACTAGGTTTTGTGGATCGTCAGCAAGGCAAGTAACACACTGATCATACTCTTTCATACCCAGTTTTTATGCAGTAGTTTCAATCCTCAAACATTGCATGAGTAGGATGTGTTTTTAACATGTGGGTTTTGGGAAGTAGTTGATGAGGTAGAACCCATTGCCCTGTTTATTATCAAACTCTTGGGAGTTACTTCTACATTATGCTTATAGTGTCATGCTATGCTCGTAGACGTGGTTTGAGTTTGAGAGTATCCATGACAGATGTGAGTTTGTTAATTAATGGCTCAACTTAAGGTGGCAACTTTAATACACATCTGGGTGGATTGCTTGTGGGCACCTGGGGTTATACCAGTGTTGTCCTAGGAGGTCCCGGGGTTATACCGTGTGATCCTCCTATGGTCCGCCACCTAGGCTCAAAGGGATCGTATATTCATGCTAGAAACTTCCGTGTGCAGCCACAAGCTATTATGGGCTCTAGCATAGTTGAGTAAGTTGTGTGACCTCTTCCAGTGGTAGGCTAGCAGATGTAGGGGATGTAGGTTGGTACGGTCTACCGAGGGTTAGAGTTAATGCTTCTAAAAGACTGTGTCTCGGTCATCCGTTTCTCAAACACCATGTAGTGCGACAAATCCAACGGAGGAGATCGAGTCTTGTGGGAAAAAGTGTGCAAACCTCTGTAGAGTGTACAAATTAATCATGGTTAGCCATGTCCTCAGTTATGGACATCTTGAGTATCTGGTTTTTGGATTATCATATGGATCTCATCACTTTAAATTAATTTTGTTAGGTTGATAATTACTTTTCATTGGGATTGAGATGGGGGTACCATTCTCAATGTTGTTTCAACTACCATGATAGTTAAAGTAAAAATATATTTCCTTTGTTGTAGGGAAAATTTGGCTTTTCGCAAAAACATTGTAACCTTAGAGCCTCCACCAGCCATATATGCATGTAGTGATAGCATTTATCTGTTCTTTGCTCTACTGTGTTACTATGCCAGCATATTCCATGTGCTGACCCGATTCGGGCTGCAACGTATCATGTTGCAGACTTTTCAGACGATGAGTAAGGTGCCATAGTTCGTTTGTCATGCACTCAGCTATGCCGTTGGAGTTGATGGACTCACTTTATCTTCCAAGTCTTCCGTTGTTATCTTATTTAGACGGCCTTAAGCCATATTTATTGTAATAAGTTCTCTTTTGAGACATTCGATGTAATAAGTGTGTGATTGCTACTCTGTTATAAATCCTTCGAGTACTGTGTGTGTTAGCATTACCGATCCAGGAATGACACTAAAGCACAGAGACTTGACCGTCTGAGGTCGGGTCGCTACAAGATGGTATCAGAGCACACGCTAAATGTAGGACACGACCACTAAGATGAGCCATGGATCACTCTTCTGTACTCATTTCTGACTCCTCTCCATTTTCTACTCTATAGGATGGCGGACTCAAGGAACAAGTTTACACAGCCGGATGAAGATACCCCGTTTGGACGACACTTGAAGGAAGTCACTAGGTACCTGAACATTGGAATACCAAGCTTCACTGGGACCTACACCGCCACACTACCAGAAGAGGAACGTTGGATGAGTCAAGTTCAAGTTCTAAGAAGAACATTCACGCCAGTCACTGAGCCCATAGAGTTTTCCTTTGATGCACCAACCTAGAGTCTAGGAAAGAGCATGGCAGCCCACATCACCATGGGATGCATCGGCGAAGTTTACCACAAGGAGCTTAAGGACACTATCTACCAGATATGTGGGTGCCGAGATGAGCAATGGGAGATGATCAGCACCAGGAAGGACAGGTCAATTGCACCATTCATCCAGGAGTTAAATCATCACATACGTCGCCAGGAGAACTAGATGTGCGCAAGCATGATAGATTTGAAGAAGGCGATGACCGGGATCACAGAGCTAGAAGAGGAACTCAAGTCTACATGCGATGGTTATGAGGAGGAAATGACGATACTTGTGGAGAAGAATGACGACCTGACAAGGAAGCTATGAGTTTTTATGGGAGACCCCGCCAGGAGGAGAAGACGACGAACCCAAGGAGATTCGTTCTGAAGACTACATCATCATCGACGACACCGACTCCGACCCCGATGGTAGTGATGATGACTATGAAGACGAAGCTGGAGCGGATATCATGGAGTCTTCCACCGATCAAAATTTCTAGTATACCACCATATGATCAGTAGTGTTTCCCCCATGTATATAAATAGTCCGAGCACTGTAACGATTTCTAGATAGATTGTATGCTCTTGCTTGACTGATTGAGTGATATGATATGATTGTGTTTGTCTCACGTGCATATGGGTAGTGCTTTCTCCTTAGACCTCATTCTATTCTAATCTCTTCCCTCTAAACCCATCAGATGCCTCCGAGATGTGACCCCAAATTTGTCTTCCCATCGGAGCTCACTTAGTTGATCCAGCAACAGAATGCCTTGATGTAGTTGTTAGTTCAGAACCAAGGCAACAACAACAACAATAACAACAACCCACCGCCACCACCTCCAGTTGACAACTTAGCCCGTTTTCTAAGGTTACAGCCGCCGGTGTTTTCCAGTAGCACTAAGACCATAGTTGCAGATGACTGGCTACACAAGATTAGAAGGGAGTTAACCACTGTCGGTTGCACAGATGCTGAGAAGGTGCATTTTGCCGCACACCAATTGGATGGACCCGCAACCGCATGGTGGGAAAATTACACAGCCACTTTTCCTATAGCCAATGTCACTTGGGAGTAGTTTCAACAAGCTTTCCGCACAGCCCATGTCTCCACTGGAGCTATGAGCATGAAGAAGCGTGAGTTTCGCAACTTACGCCAGGGCAACCATACTATAGCTCAGTATGTGGATGAGTTTAGTAAGTTATCTCGCTATGCCCCTGATGATGTGGCCACAGATGCCGCGAAGCAGGAGAAGTTTATGGAAGGGCTGAATGATGAGATGAGCATGCAGTTAATGGTGGCAACATTTAACAACTACCATGAGTTGGTATACAAGGCTCTTATGATTGAAGGGAAGCAACAATAGATTGAGAACCGCAAGAGTAAGTATGGACAAGGGAAGTACAATGTAGGAGCATCGCAGAAACCTCGTTCTACCCCGAACTCGGGAGGTTGCACCCATAACCATGGAGGCCACACTCACAATGGAGGAAGTTCTCATAACCACAGTGGCCCAAAGAGTGGGAATGGGAATGGAGCGAGCAGCAATCAGAACCGCTCTAACCCAGCCACACCAGCCAAGAAGGACCAGAGTCACATTACCTGTTTCAAGTGCGGGAAGACTGGGCACTATGCCAATGATTGTCCATAGTTGAAGAATGGCAATGGTACTGGAAGCTCTGGGAAGAATCCCAACCCTTTCAACAGGGGACAAGTAAACCACGTGAACATGGAGGAGGTTGAAGAGCAGCCAGATGCGGTTATCGGTAAGTTTTTGGTTAAGTCATTTACCGCTCTCGTTCTTTTTGATACTCGTGCATCACATTCGTAAATTTCAAGGGGATTTGTGGACAAGTTTAAGTTACCCACCTTAGCCCTTAGGACACCCTTGCTAGTGAGCTCACCAGGTGCAGAGTATATGGCCAGCCGATGGTGCGACCGGTTACCCTTAACCACTAGCAGCCATGTTTTCCCCTCAGACCTAATAATTTTGGAATCCCAAGGATTGGATGTGATACTGGGGATGGATTGGTTATCGAAGTATGGAGTAAACATAGATTACGCCAGTAGGTCAATTCTACTCACCACCCTGGAGGGAAAAAGGATTAAGTATGTATCCAGGCATACTCCTAAGAGTACTCACGTAAATTCCCTCACGGGAGTTAGTCAGGAAGAAGTGCCTGTAGTGAAGGATTACCCAAATGTATTTCCAGAGGAATTACAAGGCATGCCGCTAGATCGTGATATTGAGTTTTTGATAGAACTATTTCCAGGCATCGGTGAAGGAAATATGCCCTAGAGGCAATAATAAAGTTATTATTTATTTCCTTATATCATGATAAAAGTTTATTATTCATGCTAGAATTGTATTAACCGGAAACATAATACATGTGTGAATACATAGACAAACAGAGTGTCACTAGTATGCCTCTACTTGACTAGCTCGTTAATCAAAGATGGTTATGTTTCCTAACCATTGACAAAGAGTTTTCATTTGATTAACGGGATCACATCATTAGTTGAATGATCTGATTGACATGACCCATTCCATTAGCTTAGCATCCGATCATTTAGTATGTTGCTATTGCTTTCTTCATGACTTATACATGTTCCTATGACTATGAGATTATGTAACTCCCGTGTGCCGGAGGAACACTTTGTGTGCTACCAAACGTCACAATGTAACTGGGTGATTATAAAGGTACTCTACAGGGGTCTCCAAAGATACATGTTGGGTTGACGTATTTCGAGATTAGGATTTGTCACTCCGATCGTCGGAGAGGTATCTCTGGGCCCTCTCGGTAATGCACATCACTTAAAGCCTTGCAAGCAATGCAACTAATGAGTTAGTTGCGAGATGATGTATTACAGAACGAGTAAAGAGACTTGCCGGTAACGAGATTGAACTAGGTATTGGATACCGACGATCGAATCTCGGGCAAGTAACATACCGATGACAAAGGGAACAACGTATGTTGTTATGCGGTCTGACCGATAAAGATCTTCGTAGAATATGTAGGAGCCAATATGGGCATCCAGGTCCCGCTATTGGTTATTGACCGGAGACATGTCTCGGTCATGTCTGCATTGTTCTCGAACCCGTAGGGTCCGCACGCTTAAGGTTTCGATGATAGTTATATTATGAGTTTATACGTTTTGATGTACCGAAGGTTGTTCGGAGTCCCGAATGTGATCATGGACATGACGAGGAGTCTCGAAATGGTCGAGACATAAAGATTGATATATTGGACGGCTATATTCGGACACCGGAAGTGTTCCGGGTGATTTCGGAGAAAACCGGAAAGCCGGAGGGTTACCGGAACCCCCCCCCCCCCGGGAGAAGTAATGGGCCATATGGGCCTTAGTGGAGAGAGAGAGAGAGGGGCAGCCAAAGGTGGGCCGCGCGCCTCCTCCCCCTGGTCCGAATTGGACTAGGAGAGGGGGGCGGCGCCCCCCTTTCCTTCTCCCTCCCCACTTCTTTCCCCCTCCTAGTAGGAGTCCTACTCCTACTAGGAGGAGGACTCCTTGGCGCGCCATAGGGGCCGGCCGGCCGGCCTCCTCCTCTCTTGAACCTTTCTATACGGAGGCAGGGGCACCCCAGAAACACACAAGTTGATCCACGTGATCATATTCTTAGACGTGTGCGGCGCCCCCTGCCACCATAGTCCTCGATAATATTGTAGCGGTGCTTAGGCGAAGCCCTGCGACAGTAGTACATCAAGATCGTCACCACACCGTCGTGCTGACGGAACTCTTCCCCGACACTTTGCTGGATCGAAGTCTGGGGATCGTCATCGAGCTGAACGTGTGCTAAAACTCGGAGGTGTCGTAGTTTCGGTGCTTGATCGGTCGGGCCGTGAAGACGTACGACTACATCAACCGCGTTGTCATAACGCTTCCGCTGTCGATCTACAAGGGTACGTAGATCACACTCTCCCCTCTCGTTGCTATGCATCACCATGATCTTGCGTGTGCATAGGAATTTTTTTGAAATTACTACGTTCCCCAACAATGGCATCCAAGCCTAGGTTTTATGTGTTGATGTTATATGCACGAGTAGAACACAAGTGAGTTGTGGGCGATATAAGTCATACTGCTTACCAGCATGTCATAATTTGGTTCGGCGGTATTGTTGGACGAAGCGGCCCGGACCGACATTATGCATACGCTTACGCGAGACCGGTTCTCCCGACGTGCTTTACACATAGGTGGCCTGCGGGTGACAGTTTCTCCAACTTTAGTTGAACCGAGTGTGGCTACGCCCGGTCCTTGCGAAGGTTAAAACAGCACCAACTTGACAAACTATCGTTGTGGTTTTGATGCGTAGGTAAGATTGGTTCTTGCTTAAGCCCGTAGCAGCCACGTAAAACTTGCAACAGCAAAGTAGAGGACGTCTAACTTGTTTTTGCAGGGCATGTTGTGATGTGATATGGTCAAGACATGATGCTGATTTTATTGTATGAGATGATCATGTTTTGTAACCGAGTTATCGGCAACTGGCAGGAGCCATATGGTTGTCGCTTTATTGTATGCAATGCAATCGCGCAGTAATGCTTTACTTTATCACTAAGCGGTAGCGATAGTCGTGGAAGCATAAGATTGGCGAGACGACAACGATGCTACGATGGAGATCAAGGTGTCGCGCCGGTGACGATGGTGATCATGACGGTGCTTCGGAGATGGAGATCACTGGCACAAGATGATGATGGCCATATCATATCACTTATATTGATTGCATGTGATGTTTATCTTTTATGCATCTTATCTTGCTTTGATTGACGGTAGCATTATAAGATGATCTCTCACTAAAATTATCAAGAAGTGTTCTCCCTGAGTATGCACCGTTGCGAAAGTTCTTCGTGCTGAGACACCACGTGATGATCGGGTGTGATAGGCTCTACGTTCAAATACAACGGGTGCAAAATAGTTGCACACGTGGAATACTCAGGTTATACTTGACGAGCCAAGCATATACAGATATGGCCTCGGAACACGGAGACCGAAAGGTCGAGCGTGAATCATATAGTAGATATGATCAACATAGTGATGTTCACCAATGAAACTACTCCATCTCACGTGATGATCGGACATGGTTTAGTTGATTTGGATCACGTGATCACTTAGAGGATTAGAGGGATGTCTATCTAAGTGGGAGTTCTTAAGTAATTTGATTAATTGAACTTAAATTTATCATGAACTTACCTGATATTATCTTGCTTATGTAAGTTTGATTGTAGATAGATGGCCCGTGCTGTTGTTCCGTTGAATTTTAATGCGTTCCTTGAGAAAGGAAAGTTGAAAGATGATGGTAGCAATTACACGGACTGGGTCCGTAACTTGAGGATTATCCTCATTGCTGCACAGAAGAATTACGTCCTGGAGGCACCGCTGGGTGCCAGGCCTGCTGCTGGAGCAACACCAGATGTTATGAACGTCTGGTAGTGCAAAGCTGATGACTACTCGATAGTTCAGTGTGCCATGCTTTACGACTTAGAATCGGGACTTCAAACGACGTTTTGAACGTCATGGAGCATATGAGATGTTCCAGGAGTTGAAGTTAATATTTCAAGCAAATGCCTGAATTGAGAGATATGAAGTCTCCAATAAGTTCTATAGCTGCAAGATGGAGGAGAACAGTTCTGTCAGTGAGCATATACTCAAAATGTCTGGGTATAATAATCACTTGATTCAGATGGGAGTTAATCTTCCAGATGATTGCGTCATTGACAGAATTCTCCAATCACTGCCACCAAGCTACAAGAGCTTCGTGATGAACTATAATATGCAAGGGATGAACAAGACTATTCCCGAGGTCTTCGCAGTGCTGAAAGCTGCGGAGGTAGAAATCAAAAAGGAGCATCAAGTGTTGATGGTCAACAAGACCACTAGTTTCAAGAAAAAAGGCAAAGGGAAGAAGAAGGGGAACTTCAAGAAAAACGGCAAGCAAGTTGCTGCTCAAGAGAAGAAACCCAAATCTGGACCTAAGCCTGAAACTGAGTGCTTCTACTACAAGCAGACTGGTCACTGGAAGCAGAACTGCCCCAAGTAATTGGCGGATAAGAAGGATGGCAAGGTGAACAGAGGTATATGTGATATACATGTTATTGATGTGTACCTTACTAATGCTCGCCGTAGCACCTGGGTATTTGATACTGGTTCTGTTGCTAATATTTGCAACTCGAAACAGGGACTACGGATTAAGCGGAGATTGGCTAAGGATGAGGTGATGATGTGCGTGGGAAACGGTTCCAAAGTCGATGTAATCGCGGCCGGCACGCTACCTCTACATCTACCTTCGGGATTAGTGTTAGACCTAAATAATTGTTATTTGGTGCCAGCGTTGAGCATGAACATTATATCTGGATCTTGTTTAATGCGAGACGGTTATTCATTTAAATCAGAGAATAATGGTTGTTCTATTTATATGAGTAATATCTTTTATGGTAATGCACCCTTGAAGAGTAGTCTATTCTTATTGAATCTCGATAGTAGTGATACACATATTCATAATGTTGAAGCCAAAAGATGCAGAGTTGATAATGATGGTGCAACTTATTTGTGGCACTGCCGTTTAGGTCATATCGGTGTAAAGCGCATGAAGAAACTCCATACTGATGGACTTTTGGAGCCACTTGATTATGAATCACTTGGTACTTGCGAACCGTGCCTCATGGGCAAGATGACTAAAACACCGTTCTTTGGTACAATGGAGAGAGCAACAGATCTGTTGGAAATCATACATACAGATGTATGTGGTCCAATGAATATTGAGGCTCGTGGCGGATATCGTTATTTTCTCACCTTCACAGATGACTTAAGCAGATATGGGTATATCTACTTAATGAAACATAAGTCTGAAACATTTGAAAAGTTCAAAGAATTTTAGAGTGAACTTGAAAATCATCGTAACAAGAAAATAAAGTTTCTACGATCTGACCGTGGAGGAGAATATTTGAGTTACGAGTTTGGTGTACATTTGAAGCAATGCGGAATAGTTTCGCAACTCACACCACCCAGAACACCACAGCGTAATGGTGTGTCCGAACGTCGTAATCGCACTTTACTAGATATGGTGCGATCTATGATGTCTCTTACTGTTTTACCGCTATCGTTTTGGGGTTATGCTTTAGAGACGGCCGCATTCACGTTAAATAGGGCACCATCGAAATCCGTTGAGACGACACCCTATGAACTATGGTTTGGCAAGAAACCAAAGTTGTCATTTCTGAAAGTTTGGGGCTGCGATGCTTATGTGAAAAAGCTTCAACCTGATAAGCTCGAACCCAAATCGGAGAAATGTGTCTTCATAGGATATCCAAAGGAAACTATTGGATACACCTTCTATCACAGATCCGAAGGCAAGACTTTTGTTGCTAAATTCGGAAACTTTCTGGAGAAGGAGTTTCTCTCGAAAGATGTGAGTGGGAGGAAAGTAGAACTTGATGAGGTAACTATACCTGCTCCCTTATTGGAAAGTAGTACATCACAGAAAACTGTTTCTGCGACACCTACACCAATTAGTGAGGAAGCTAATGATAATGATCATGAAACTTCAGGACAAGATACTACTGAACCTCGTAGATCAACCAGAGTGAGATCCGCGCCAGAGTGGTATGGTAATCCTGTTGTGGAAATCATGCTGCTAGATCATGATGAAGCTACAAACTATGAAGAAGTGATGGTGAGCCCAGATTCCGCAAAATGGCTTGAAGCCATGAAATCTGAGATGGGATCCATGTATGAGAACAAAGTATGGGCTTTGGTTGACTTGCCCGATGATCGGCAAGCAATTGAGAATAAATGGATTTTCAAGAAGAAGACTGACGCTGACGGTAATATTACTGTCTACAAAGATTTACTTGTCGCAAAAGGTTTTCGACAAGTTCAAGGGGTTGACTACGATGAGACCTTCTCACCCGTAGCGATGCTTAAGTCTGTCCGAATCATGTTAGCAATTGCCGCATTTTATGATTATGAAATTTGGCAGATGGATGTCAAAACTGCATTCCTGAATGGATTTCTGGAAGAAGAGTTGTATATGATGCAACCGGAAGGTTTTGTCAATCCAAAGGGAGCTAACAAAGTGTGCAAGCTCCAGCGATCCATTTATGGACTGGTGCAAGCCTCTCGGAGTTGGAATAAACGCTTTGATAGTGTGATCAAAGCATTTGGTTTTATACAGACTTTCGGAGAAGCCTGTATTTACAAGAAAGTGAGTGGGAGCTCTGTAGCATTTCTGATATTATATGTAGATGACATATTACTGATTGGAAATGATATAGAATTTCTGGATAGCATAAAGGGATACTTGAATAAGAGTTTTTCAATGAAAGACCTCGGTGAAGCTGCTTACATATTAGGCATAAAGATCTATAGAGATAGATCGAAATGCTTAATTGGACTTTCACAAAGCACATACCTTGACAAGATTTTGAAGAAGTTCAAAATGGATCAAGCAAAGAAAGGGTTCTTACCTGTGTTACAAGGTGTGATGTTGAGTCAGACTCAATGCCCGACCACTGCAGAAGATAGAGAGAAAATGAAAGATGTTCCCTATGCTTCAGCCATAGGCTCTATCATGTATGCAATGCTATGTACCCGACCTGATGTGTGCCTTGCTATAAGTTTAGCAGGGAGGTACCAAAGTAATCTAGGAGTGGATCACTGGACAGGGGTCAAGAACATCCTGAAATACCTGAAAAGGACTAAGGATATGTTTCTCGTATATGGAGGTGACAAAGAGCTCATTGTAAACGGTTACGTTGATGCAAGCTTTGACACTGATCCGGACGATTCTAAATCGCAAACCGAATATGTGTTTACATTAAACGGTGGAGTTGTCAGTTGGTGCAGTTCAAAACAAAGCGTCGTGGCGGGATCTACATGTGAAGCAGAGTACATAGCTGCTTCGGAAGCAGCAAACGAAGGAGTCTGGATGAAGGAGTTCATATCCGATCTAGGTGTCATACCTAGTGCATCGGGTCCAATGAAAATCTTTTGTGACAATACTGGTGCAATTGCCTTGGCAAAGGAATCCAGATTTCACAAGAGAACCAAGCACATCAAGAGACGCTTCAATTCCATCCAGGATCTAGTCCAGGTGGGAGACATAGAGATTTGCAAGATACATACGGAGCTGAATGTAGCAGACCCGTTGACTAAGCCTCTTCCACGAGCAAAACATGATCAGCACCAAAGCTCCATGGGTGTTAGAATCATTACTGTGTAATCTATATTATTGACTCTGGTGCAAGTGGGAGACTGAAGGAAATTGTTGGGGAACGTAGAAGAAATTCAAAATTTTCCTACGTGTCACCAAGATCTATCTATGGAGAGACTAGCAATGAGGGGAAGGAGAGTGCATCTACATACCCTTGTAGATCGCTAAGCGGAAGCGTTCAAGAGAACGGGGTTGTTGGAGTCGTACTCGTCGTGATTCAGATCACTGATGATCCTAGTGCCGAACGGACGGCACCTCTGCGTTCAACACACGTACAGCCCGGTGACGTCTCCCACGCCTTGATCCAGCGAGGAGAGAGGGAGAGGTTGAGGAAGACTCCATACAGCAGCAGCACAACAGCGTGGTGCTGGTGGAGGAGCGTGGCAATCCTGCAGGGCTTCGCCAAGCACCACGGGATATGAGGAGAAAGAGAGGGAGGGCTGCACCAACAGGGAGAGATCAAATCGTGTGTATTGGGCAGCCCCTAGGCCAAGTATATATAGGGGAAGGGGAGGGGCTGCGCTCCCTTTAGGGTTTCCACCCCTAGGGGTGGCGGCCAGCCTAGATCCCATCTAAGGGAGGCGGCCAAGGGGGAGGGGGAGAGGGAGGCGCACCAGGATGGGCCTTAGGGCCCATCTGCCCTAGGGTTTGCCCCCTCTCCTCTTCCCTTGCGCCTTGGGCCTTGTGGGAGGGCGCACCAGCCCACCTGGGGCTGGTCCCCTTCCACACTTGGCCCATGAAGCCCTCCGGGGCTGGTGGACCCCCGGGACCCTCCCGGTGGTCCTGGTACGTTACCGATAAACCCCGAAACTTTTCCGGTGACCAAAATAGGACTTCCCATATATAAATCTTTACCTCCGGACCATTCCAGAACTCCTCGTGACGTCCGGGATTTCATCCGGGACTCCGAACAACATTCGGTAACCACATACAAACTTCCTTTATAACCCTAGCGTCATCGAACCTTAAGTGTGTAGACCCTACGGGTTCGGGAACCATGCAGACATGACCGAGACGTTCCCCGGTCAATAACCAACAACGGGATCTGGATACCCATGTTGGCTCCCACATGTTCCACGATGATCTCATCAGATGAACCACGATGTCAAAGACTTAATCAATCCCGTATACAATTCCCTTTGTCTATCGGTACGATACTTGCCCGAGATTCGATCGTCGGTATCCCGATACCTTGTTCTATCTCGTTACCGGCAAGTCTCTTTACTCGTTCCGTAACACATCATCCCGTGATCAACTCCTTGATCACATTGTGCACACTATGATGATGTCCTACCGAGTGGGCCCAGAGATACCTCTCCGTCACACGGAGCGACAAATCCCAATCTCGATTCGTGCCAACCCAACAGACACTTTCAGAGATACCCGTAGTGCACCTTTATAGCCACCCAGTTATGTTGTGACGTTTGGCACACCCAAAGCACTCCTACAGTGTCCGGGAGTTGCACAATCTCATGGTCTAAGGAAATGATACTTGGCATTAGAAAAGCTTTAGCATACGAACTACACGATCTTGTGCTATGCTTAGGATTGGGTCTTGTCCATCACATCATTCCCCCAATGATGTGATCCCGTTATCAACGACATCCAATGTCCATGGTCAGGAAACCGTAACCATCTATTGATCAACGAGCTAGTTAACTAGAGGCTTACTAGGGACATGGTGTTGTCTATGTATCCACACATGTATCTGAGTTTCCTATCAATACAATTCTAGCATGGATAATAAACGATTATCATGAACAAGGAAATATAATAATAACTTATTTATTATTGCCTCTAGGGCATATTTCCAACAGTCTCCCACTTGCACTAGAGTCAATAATCTAGTTCACATCGCCATGTGATTAACACTCACAGATCACATCGCCATGTAACCAACATCCAAAGAGTTTACTAGAGTCAATAATCTAGTTCACATCACCATGTGATTAGCACTCAATGAGTTCTGGGTTTGATCATGTTGCTTGTGAGAGAGGTTTTAGTCAACGGGTCTGCAACATTCAGATCCGTATGTACTTCTATGTCATCTTCTAGATGCAGCTACCACGTTCTATTTGGAGCTATTCCAAATAACTGTTCTACTTGGAGCTATTCTAAATTGTTGCTCCATTATATGTATCCGGTATCTCTACTCAGAGCTATCCGGATAGGTGTTAAGCTTGCATCGACGTAACCCTTTACGACGAACTCTTTTACCACCTCCATAATCGAGAAAATTCCTTAGTCCACTAGTTACTAAGGATAACTTTGACCGCTATCCTGTGATCCATTCTTGGATCACTCTTGTACCCCTTGACTGACTCATGGCAAGGCACACTTCAGGTGCGGTACACAGCATAGCATACTGTAGAGCCTACGTCTTAAGCATAGGGGACGACCTTCGTCCTTTCTCTCTATTCTGCCGTGGTCGAGCTTTAAGTCTTAACTTCATACCTTACAACTCAGGCAAGAACTCTTTCTTTGACTGATCCATCTTGAACACCTTCAAGATCATGTCAAGGTATGTGCTCATTTGAAAGTACCATTAAGCGTTTTGATCTATCTTTATAGATCTTGATGCTCAATGCTCAAGTAGCTTAATCCAGGTTTTCCATTGAAAAACACTTTCCAAATAACCCTGTATGCTTTCTAGAAATTCTACATCATTTCTGATCAACAATATGTCAACAACATATACTCATCAGAAATTCTATAGTGTTCCCACTCATTTCTTTGGAAATACAAGTTTCTCAGAAACTTTGTATAAACCCATAAACTTTGATTACTCCATCAAAGTGTATATTCCAACTCTGAGATGCTTACTCCAGTCCTTAGAAGGATTGCTGGAGCTTTGCATACTTATTAGCATCTTTCAGGATTGACAAAACCTTCCGGTTGTATCACATACAACCTTTCCTCAAGAAAATCGTCAAGGAAACAATGTTTTGACATCCTATCTGCAAGATTTCATAAATAATGCGGTAATCGCTAATATAATTCCAACAGACTCTTAGCATCGCTACGAGTGAGAAAGTCTCATCGTAGTCAACTCCTTGAACTTGTCGGAAAACATCTTAACGACAAGTCGAGCTTTCTAAATGGTGATTACCATCATTGTCCGTCTTCCTTTTAAAATCCACATGTACCTAACAGCCTTACGACCATCAAGTAGTTCTTCCAAAGTCTACACTTTGTTTTCATATATGGATCCTTTCTCGGATTATATGGCCTCGAGCCATTTTGGAATCCAGGCCCACCATCGCTTCTCCATAGCTCGTAGGTTCATTGTTGTCTAGCAACATGACTTCCAAGACAGGATTACGTACCACTCTGAAGTAGTACGCATCCTTGTCATCCCACGAGGTTTGGTAGTGACTTGATCCGAAGTTTCATGATCACTATCATAAGCTTCCACTTCAGTTGGTGTAGGTGCCATAGGAACAACTTCCTGTGCCCTGCTACACACTAGTTGAAGAGACGGTTCAATAACCTCATCAAGCCTCCACTATCCTCCCACTCAATTCTTTCGAGAGAAACTTTTCCTCGAGAAAGGACCCGATTCCAGAAACAATCCCTTATTGCTTTCGGATCTGAGACAGGAGGTATACCCAACTGTTTTGGGTGTCCTATGAAGATGCATTTATCCGCTTTGGGTTCGAGCTTATCAGCCTGAAACTTTTTCACATAAGCAGCCCCAAACTTTTAAGAAATGACAGCTTAGGTTTCTCTAAACCATAGTTCATATGGTGTCATCTCATCGGAATTACGTGGTGCCCCTTTTAAAGTGAATGTGGTTGTCTCTAATGCATAACCCATAAACTATTGTGGTAATTCGATAAGAGACATCATGGTATGCATCATATCCAATAGGGTGCAGTTATGATGTTCGGACACACCATCACACTATGGTGTTCTAGGCTGTATTAGTTGTGAAACAATTTCCACAATGTCTTAATTCTGTGCCAAACTCGTAATTCAGATATTCATCTCTATGATCATATCATAGATCTTTTATCCTCTTGTCACGATGATCTTTCAACATCACCCTGAAATTACTTGAACCTTTCAATAATTTAGACTCATGATTTATCAAGTAAACATTCTCAACATCTACTCAAATCATCTCTGAAGTAAGAAAGTAACGACATCCACTACATGCCTCAGCACTCATTGGACTGCACACATCAAGATGTATTACTTCCAACATGTTGCTTTCTTGTTCCATCTTACTGAAAACGAGGCCGTTCAGTCATCTTGCCCATGTGGTATGATGTGCATGTCTCAAGTGATTCAAAATCAAGTGAGTCCAAATGGTCCATTTGCATGGAGTTTCTTCATGCATATACACCAATAGGCATGGTTCACATGTCTCAAACTTTTCAAAAACGAGTGAGCCCAAAGATCCATCAACATGGAGCTTCTTCATGCGTTTTATACCGATATGACTTACGTGGCAGTGCCACAAGTAGGTGGCACTATCATTACTATCTTATATCTTTTGGCATGAACATGTGTATCACTACGATCGAGATTCAATAAACCATTCATTTTAGGTGTAAGACCATTGAAGGTATTATTCCAATAAACAGAGTAACCATTATTCTCCTTAAATGAATAACCGTATCGCGATAGACGTAATCCAATCATGTCTATGCTCAACGCAAACACCAAATAACAATTATTTAGATTTTAATACCAATCTCGATGGTAGAGGGAGCATACGATATTTGATCAACCTTGGAAATACTTCCAACACATATCGTCATCTCACCTTTTAGCTAGTCTCTGTTTATTCCGTAGTTTTTATTTCGAGTTACTAACACTTAGCAACCGAACCGGTATCTAATACCTTGGTGCTAGTAGGAGTACTAGTAAAGTACACATCAACACAATGTATATCCAATATACTTCTATCGACCTTGCCAGCCTTCTAATCTACCAAGTATCTGGGGTAATTCTGCTCTAGTGGTTGTTCCTCTTATTACAGAAGCACTTAGTCTCGGGTTTGGGTTCAACCTTGGGTTTCTTCACTAGAGCAGTAGCTGAATTGCCGTTTCATGAAGTATCCCTTCTTGCCCTTGCCCTTCTTGAAACTAGTGGTTTCACCAACCATCAACAATTGAAGCTCCTTCTTGATTTCTACTTTTGTGGTGTCAAACATCGCGAATATTTCAAAGATCATCATATATGTCCCTGATATATTATAGTTCATCACGAAGCTCTAGCAGCTTGGTGGTAATGACTTCGGAGAACTATCACTAATTCATCAGGAAGATCAACTCCCACTTGATTCAAGCGATTGTTGTACTCAGACAATCTGAGCACAAGCTCAACAATTGAGCTTTTCTACCTTAGTTTGTAGCTAAGAAAATCGTCGAAGGTCTTATACCTCTTGACGTGGGCACGAGCCTGAAATCTCAATTTCAGCCCTCAAAACATCTCATATGTTTCGCGACGTTTCAAAACATCTTCGGTGCCTCAACTCTAAATCGTTTAATTGAACTATCACGTAGTTATCAAAACGTGTATGTCAGATGTTCGCAACATCCATAGACGACGTTCGAGGTTCAGCACACTAAGCGGTGCATTAAGGACATAAGCCTTCTATGAAGCAATGAGGACAATCCTCAGTTTACGGACCTAGTCCGCATAGTTGCTACTATCAACTTTCAACTAAATTTTCTCTAGGAACATATCTAAACAGTAGAACTGAAGCGCGATCTAAGACATAATTTGCGAAGACCTTTTGACTATGTTCAGGATAATTAAGTTCATCTTATGAACTCCCACTCAGATAGACATCCCTCTAGTCATCTAAGTGATTACATGATCCGAGTCAACTAGGCCGTGTCCGATCATCACGTGAGACGGACTAGTCAATGTCGGTGAACATCTTCATGTTGATCGTATCTTCTATACGACTCATGCTCGACCTTTCGGTCTTCTGTGTTCCGAGGCCATGTCTGTACACATGCTAGGCTCATCAAGTCAACCTAAGTGTTTCGCGTGTGTAAATCTGTCTTACACCCGTTGTATGTGAACGTTAGAATCTATCACACCCGATCATCACGTGGTGCTTCGAAACAACGAACTGTCGCAACGGTGCACAGTTAGGGGGAACACTTTCTTGAAATTTTAATGAGGGATCATCTTATTTACTACCGTCGTCTAAGTAAACAAGATGTATAAACATGATAAACATCACATGCAATCAAATAGTGACATGATATGGCCAATATCATATTGCTCCTTTTGATCTCCATCTTCGGGGCTCTATGATCATCTTGTCACCGGCATGACACCATGATCTCCATCATCATGATTTCCATCATCGTGTCTTCATGAAGTTGTCTCACCAACGATTACTTCTACTACTACAGCTAACGGTTAGCAATAAAGTAAAGTAATTACATGACGTTTATGTTGACACGCAGGTCATAAATAAATTAAGACAACTCCTATGGCTCCTGCCGGTTGTCATACTCATCGACATGCAAGTCGTGATTCCTATTACAAGAACATGATCAATCTCATACATCACATATATCATTCATCACATCCTTTTGGACATATCACATCACATAGCATACCCTGCAAAAACAAGTTAGACGTCCTCTAATTGTTGTTTGCATGTTTTACGTGGCTGCTATGGGTTTCTAGAAAGAACGTTTCTTACCTACGCAAAACCACAACGTGATATGCCAATTGCTATTTGCCCTTCATAAGGACCCTTTTCATCGAATCCGTTCCGACTAAAGTGGGAGAGACAGACACCCGCGAGCCACCTTATGCAACTAGTGCATGTCAGTCGGTGGAACCGGTCTCACATAAGCGTACGTGTAAGGTTGGTCCGGGCCGCTTCATCCCACGATACCGTCAAAACAAGATTGGACTAGTAACGGTAAGCATATTGAACAATATCAACGCCCACAACTACTTTGTGTTCTACTCGTGCATAGAATCTACGCAATAGACCTAGCTCATGATGCCACTGTTGGGGAACGTAGCAGAAATTCAAAATTTTCCTACGTGTCACCAAGATCTATCTATGGAGAGACTAGCAACGAGGGGAAGGAGAGTGCATCTACATACCCTTGTAGATCGCTAAGCGGAAGCGTTCAAGAGAATGGGGTTGTTGGAGTCATACTCGTCATGATTCAAATCACTGATGATCCTAGTGCCGAACGGACGGCACCTCCGCGTTCAACACACGTACAGCCCGGTGACGTCTCCCACGCCTTGATCCAGCAAGCAGAGAGGGAGAGGTTGAGGAAGACTCCATCCAGCAGCAGCACAACGGCGTGGTGGTGGTGGAGGAGCGTGGCAATCCTGCAGGGCTTCGCCAAGCACCACGGGATATGAGGAGAAAGAGAGGGAGGGTTGCACCAACAGGGAGAGATCAAATCGTGTGTATTGGGCAGCCCCTAGGCCAAGTATATATAGGGGAAGGGGAGGGGCTGCTCCCCCTTTAGGGTTTCCACCCCTAGGGGTGGAGGCCAGCCTAGATCCCATCTAAGGGAGGCGGCCAAGGGAGAGGGGGAGAGGGAGGCGCACCAGGATGGGCCTTAGGGCCCATCTGCCCTAGGGTTTGCCCCCTCTCCTCTTCCCTTGCGCCTTGGGCCTTGTGGGAGGGTGCACCAGCCCACCTGGGGCTGGTCCCCTTCCACACTTGGCCCATGAAGCCCTCCGGGGCTGGTGGACCCCCGGGACCCTCCCGGTGGTCCCGGTACGTTATCGATAAACCCCGAAACTTTTCCGGTGACCAAAACAGGACTTCCCATATATAAATCTTTACCTCCGGACCATTCCGGAACTCCTCGTGACGTCCGGGATTTCATCCGGGACTCCGAACAACATTCGGTAACCACATACAAACTTCCTTTATAACCCTAGCGTCATCGAACCTTAAGTGTGTAGACCCTGCGGGTTCGGGAACCATGCAGACATGACCGAGACGTTCTCCGGTCAATAACCAATAGCGGGATCTGGATACCCATGTTGGCTCCCACATGTTCCACGATGATCTCATCGGATGAACCACGATGTTAAGGACTTAATCAATCCCGTATACAATTCCCTTTGTCTATCGGTACGATACTTGCCCGAGATTCGATCGTCGGTATCCCGATACCTTGTTCTATCTCGTTACCGGCAAGTCTCTTTACTCGTTCTGTAACACATCATCCCGTGATCAACTCCTTTATCACATTGTGCACACTATGATGATGTCGTACCGAGTGGGCCTAGAGATACCTCTCCGTCACACGGAGTGACAAATCCCAATCTCGATTCGTGCCAACCCAACAGACACTTTCGGAGATACCCGTAGTGCACCTTTATAGCCACCCAGTTACGTTGTGACGTTTGGCACACCCAAAGCACTCCTACGGTGTCCGGGAGTTGCACAATCTCATGGTCTAAGGAAATGATACTTGACATTAGAAAAGCTTTAGCATACGAACTACACGATCTTGTGCTATGCTTAGGATTGGGTCTTGTCCATCACATCATTCCCCCAATGATGTGATCCCGTTATCAACGACATCCAATGCCCATGGTCAGGAAACCGTAACCATCTATTGATCAACGAGCTAGTTAACTAGAGGCTTACTAGGGACATGGTGTTGTCTATGTATCCACACATGTATCTGAGTTTCCTATCAATACAATTCTAGCATGGATAATAAATGATTATCATGAACAAGGAAATATAATAATAACTTATTTATTATTGCCTCTAGGGCATATTTCCAACAGAACCCTAGAGGCAATAATAAAGTTATTATTTATTTCCTTATATCATGATAAAAGTTTATTATTCATGCTAGAATTGTATTAACCGGAAACATAATACATGTGTGAATACATAGACAAACAGAGTGTCACTAGTATGCCTCTACTTGACTAGCTCGTTAATCAAAGATGGTTATGTTTCCTAACCATTGACAAAGAGTTGTCATTTGATTAACGGGATCACATCATTAGTTGAATGATCTGATTGACATGACCCATTCCATTAGCTTAGAATCCGATCGTTTAGTATGTTGCTATTGCTTTCTTCATGACTTATACATGTTCCTCTGACTATGAGATTATGTAACTCCCGTGTGCTAGAGGAACACTTTGTGTGCTACCAAACGTCACAACGTAACTAGGTGATTATAAAGGTACTCTACAGGTGTCTCCAAAGATACATGTTGGGTTGACGTATTTCGAGATTAGGATTTGTCACTCCGATCGTCGGAGAGGTATCTCTGGGCCCTCTCGGTAATGCACATCACTTAAAGCCTTGCAAGCAATGCAATTAATGAGTTAGTTGCGAGATGATGTATTACAGAACGAGTAAAGGGACTTGCCGGTAACGAGATTGAACTAGGTATTGGATACCGACGATCAAATCTCGGGCAAGTAACCTACCGATGACAAAGGGAACAACGTATGTTGTTATGTGGTCTGACCGATAAAGATCTTCGTAGAATATGTAGGAGCCAATATGGGCATCCAGGTCCCGCTATTGGTTATTGACCGGAGACATGTCTCGGTCATGTCTGCACTGTTCTCGAACCCGTAGGGTCCGCACGCTTAAGGTTTCGATGATAGTTATATTATGGGTTTATACATTTTGATGTACCAAAGGTTGTTCGAAGTCCCGGATGTGATCACGGACATGATGAGGAGTCTCGAAATGGTCGAGCCATAAAGATTGATATATTGGACGGCTATATTCGGACACCGGAAGTGTTCCGGGTGATTTCGGAGAAAACCGGAAAGCCGGAGGGTTACCGGAACCCCCCGGGAGAAGTAATGGGCCATATGGGCCTTAGTGGAGAGAGAGAGAGGGGCAGCCAAAGGTGGGCCGCGCGCCTCCTCCCCCCCCCTGGTCCGAATTGGACTAGGAGAGGGGGGCGGCGCCCCCCTTTCCTTCTCCCTCCCCACTTCTTTCCCCCTCCTAGTAGGAGTCCTACTCCTACTAGGAGGAGGACTCCTCCTTGGCGCGCCATAGGGGCCGGCCGGCCTCCTCCTCTCTTGAACCTTTATATATGGAGGCAGGGGCACCCCAGAAACACACAAGTTGATCCACGTGATCATATTCTTAGCCGTGTGCGGCGCCCCCTGCCACCATAGTCCTCGATAATATTGTAGCGGTGCTTAGGTGAAGCCCTGCGACAGTAGTACATCAAGATCGTCACAACGCCGTCGTGCTGATGGAACTCTTCCCCGACACTTTGCTGGATCGAAGTCTGGGGATCGTCATCGAGCTGAACGTGTGCTAAAACTCGGAGGTGCCGTAGTTTCGGTGCTTGATCGGTCGGGCCGTGAAGACGTACGACTACATCAACCGCGTTGTCATAACGCTTCCGCTGTCGATCTACAAGGGTACGTAGATCACACTCTCCCCTCTCGTTGCTATGCATCACCATGATCTTGCGTGTGCGTAGGAAATTTTTTGAAATTACTACGTTCCCCAACAATCGGAGCTATATCGAAGAGACCATACCGGATGCCCGCAAATGATCTGGAAGAGATCAAGAAGCAGATCAAGGAGTTATTGGAGAAAGGTTACATTCGACGAATTTCATCACCATGGGGAGCCCCAGTGCTCTTGGTTGAGAAGAAGGATAAATCTCTGAGAATGGTTGTTGATTATCATGCATTGAATGAAGTGACGATCAAGAACAAGTAACCACTACCGATGATCAATGATTTGTTTGATCAGTTGCAAGGAGCTAAAGTGTTTTTGAAGATCGCCCTACGATCAGGATATCACCAGCTAGAAATCCGAGAACACGATATACCTAAGACAACCTTCACCACAAGGTAGGGCTATATGAGTACACGGTTATGTCATTTGGATTGACTAATGCCCCTGCCTATTTCATGAGCATCATGAATAAGGTATTCATGGAGTTCTTGGATAAGTTTGTTGTGGTGTTTATTGATGATATTCTGGTATACTCGAAGAATGAAGAGGAGCACAAGGAGCATTTGCGTTTAGTTCTCGAGAAGCTTAGGGAACATCAGTTATATGCCAAGTTCAGCAAATGTGACTTTTGGTTGAAGGAAGTTGGATTCCTTGGACATGTTATATCAGGAGAAGGTATAGCAGTAGACCCCACCAAGGTTAAATTAGTCACTGATTGGTTATCACCCACCTAAGTAGGAGAGATCCGTAGTTTTCTAGGACTCGCGGGATATTATCGGAGATTCATTGAGAATTTATCTAAGATTGCGAAGCCCATGACGGAGTTGTTGAAGAAGGACACTAAGTTCAAATGGATAGAAGAATGTGAGGCAAGTTTTCAGGGGTTGAAGAAACGTTTGACTACAGCCCCGGTGTTGATTCTGCCAGATATACGCAAGGATTTCCAAGTGTATTGTGACACATCTCGCTTAGGACTTGGAGGTGTACTTATGCAAGATGGAAAAGTTGTTTCATATGCCTCATGTCAACTTCGACCGCATGAGTTGAATTATGCCACGCATGATTTGGAGTTAGCAGCGGTAGTGCATGCACTCAAAATCTGGAGACATTTTCTTATGGGGAACCATTGTGATGTGTACACGGATCATTAGAGTTTGAAGTACATTTTCACACAGAAGGAGTTGAATCTCAGGCAAAGGAGATGGTTGGAGCTTATAAAGGATTACGATATAAAGTTGTACTATCATCCAGGCAAGGCTAATGTCGTAGGAGACGCTTTGAGCCAGAAGAGTTATGCCAATACCTTAGTAACAGGAGGTTTGCCAAAGGAGTTAGCAAAATATCTCAGGGAGCTTCGTTTGGAGATTGTTCCTAGGGGTTTTGTAGCAGCAATGGAAGTTTAGTCTACATTGTTGGGAAAGATTCGTGAAGCTCAAAAGGATGATAAGGAAATTGCTGAGATAAAGGAGAAGATGAGCAAAGGGAAAGCCAAAGGTTTTCGTGAAGATGAGCACGGCACCTTGTGGTTCGAGGGCCGAGTTTATGTGCCCAATAATGCAGAGATCAGGAAGTTGATACTTCAGGAAGCTCATGACTCGCCATACTCGATACACCCCGGAAACACCAAGATGTATTTGGATTTGAAGGAGCGTTTCTGGTGGACTGGTATGAAGAAGGATATTGTCGAGTATGTAGACATATGTGATGTATGCCAGAGAGTGAAGGCAGAACATCAGAAGCCAGCAGGATTACTGTAGCCTATGCCTATACCCGAATGGAAGTGGGATAAGCTTGGCATGGATTTTATCATCGGATTACCCAGGACCCGATCAGGATATGATTCTATCTGGGTAGTAGTGGACCGCTTAACCAAAGTAGCTCACTTTATCCCAGTGAAAACCACCTATACCAGTGCGAAGTTGGCCAAGATATATATGACTAGGATCGTATGTCTGCACGGAGTTCCAAGGACCATCATATCAGATAGAGGAACACAGTTTACTTCAAAGTTTTGGCATCAGCTGCACCAGACTTTGGGTACCAGGCTAGAGTTCTGTACAGCCTTTCATCCGCAGACAGATGGACAGACTGAGAGAGTCAATCAGATTCTGGAGGACATGTTGAGAACTTGTGCGCTAGATTATGGATCTAGTTAGGATAGCAAATTGCCCTATGCGGAGTTCTCATACAACAATAGTTACCAGGTCAGTTTGAAGATGGCACCATTCGAAGCCCTATATGGACAAAGGTGCAGGACACCATTAATGTGGGATGAAGTTGGAGACCGTCAGTTGTTTGGACCAGATTTGATCAAAGAGTCGGAAGAGAAGGTTAAGTTGATTCAAGACAGACTGAAGGTAGCACAGTCCAGACAGAAGAACTATGTAGACTCAAAACGCAAGGAGGTAGTCTATGAAGTCGAAGACAGAGCATATCTTCGTGTGTCACCGCTCCGAGGAGTTAAGAGATTTGGAGTCAAGGGAAAGTTAGCCCCGAGATTTGTAGGACCATACCGAGTTTTGGAATGTATGAGAGAGGTAGCCTACAAGTTGGAGTTACCCGAAGGACTATCAAGAGTTCATGATGTGTTTCATGTTTCCCTGTTGAAGAAGTGCCATGCTGAGATGGCTGATATCCCTCTAAGAGATACAGTGCCCCTGGAAGCAATTCAGTTGGATAGTGATTTGACATATGAGGAGAAACCTGTTAAGATTCTCGAGTTTGCCACCCGAGTTACTCGCAGCAAGGTTATAAAGTTTTGCAAAATTCAGTGGAGCCACCATACCGAGGATGAAACTACTATGGCGGGGCAGCCAGCGTCACGCGTCGGGGCAGCCGGCTGGCTAGTCTCGGCTTGATCACCTCCGGCGGCAGTCGACTCGGTCGCACGCGGCTCGTTGCTGGAGGCGCGGTCGGGCTGAGGCTGGCCGTCTGCTCCGTCTTCTGGTGCCTCCGCCTCTCCTCCATCCTCCGCTCCGTCCTCCTCCTTGACGATGGAGCCAATCACCTCCGCCGAGTCTTCGCCGTAGTCTGGGTTCATCCCACACCACTACGGCGGTACCTCCTCGCCGTCTTCAGACCGCTCGGGGACGAAGAGGCTGGTGTCGGTGTACTCGGCGATCGCCGCAGCACGTTTGACGAGGGCATCTTCCGCAGCCGCCAGCTCTGGCTGGGCCTCCGACCGAAGCATGGCCAATTGGTCTAGATCCAGCCCCGGATACCATGCCTTGACGAACTCCAAGGCCCGGCGCGCTCCAGCCCGGGCCGAAGAGCCCTTCTAGGCCTCAAGACGACCAGCCGCGACCTCCAGCCAGTTGGCCGTCAGGATGGGGGTGCGTGGAGCCTGCATATCCGGCCAAAAGGCGGCAATCGCCTAGGCACCGACGCGCTGAAGCCGGTGCAGCATCCGGTGAGCCGGCCGAAGGCGAGCCTCGATGCTCAGGATGTGCTCGTCAAGAGTTCGGGGGGCATCGGCGGCGATCTCTGCGCCCTCCGTCCTCCGACTTTCACGGTCGGCCTCGATGGCTTGGATGGCGGCCTGCGACTGCCCAGGGAAGAAGTCTGCAAAGACGCGAAGAAACGAAGAAGCTAGTCAAAAACTAGGAGTCGGCATGATTTAAATCGGCGGCTCGAGGAAAGAAAATAAAGAGACTCACCATCAACGATGTCTTCAATCTCGTGGAAGCCGGAGGACAGCAACGCCTCCTTGTCAGACCAGGAGGAGCGCTCGCTCGCAAACTCGGCCAAGAGGGAGGTTTCCGTCTCCTCCGCCTCCCTCTACGACTTCACAAGCAGCTCCTTCTGCTCTGCCAACTGAGTGGCCAGCAGATCGCGCTCTGTGGCGATCCTGCTGCACTCCTCCCCTTTTGCGCGCAGGGCGGAGTTGGCTTCACTCAGCTGCTGTTGAAGAGCAGCATTGGCTTCTGAAGAAAAGGAAGAAAGATAACAGTCGTCAATAAAGTAGGTCACCGAGGAGGTTCGGCCCGACTGCTTAGCAGTCGGCCTGAATCTCGGGGACTACAGCCCGCGGGTGCGCTAGTGCGCCCCCGCAGAGAAGAAAAAAGGACTTACTCCGGCTCTCCGCCAAGTCGGCGGTCCGCTTGCCCAGCTCTTCAATGTTACGGTTGAAGGCAGTGACGCGGAGGTTGTGGTAATCTTGTGACAGGCATTTCAGACAAAGTTAGTACCCAGAAGTTCATCAATTGGAGTTCTGGGCCGCCTGCTCAGCAGCCGGACCGAAACTCGGGGACTACACCCAGTGGGTGCACTGGCGCGCCCCCACAAAGAGGAACAAGAAAACAAAGACCAAAGGAAAAAACATACCCGGATGGCTTCCCGCGACGCTAGGAACACCTTGGTGCAACTCTGGAGAGCATCGCCCTCAGCACGGAGCTTCGCCTGGACGTCCAGGAGCACCCGGTTCAGCGGCCCTGTGCCGCCTCCTTGCACCCACCCAATAGGTGCGGCGCTCGTCGCTTCGGTGTCTGGGGCCGCCGAGCTGGCGGTGCCGGCTTCCAGGGGGCGGGGTGCCGAAGTCGCCCTTCTCCAGACGACGGCGCGTTGGCGAGCCGACTTGGAGGAGTAGCCTCGCCACGGCCTCGTCTTCGGTCGGCGGCACCGGAGGGTCCGCTGGCTGCTCTCCTTGCGCGCCTTCATACGGCGGCGGAGGCGACGGCGGAACGTTCGCGTCCGAAGTAGAGGGGTCGCCGCCTTCCCTCTCCTCGACGGGGTTCTCCCCGCCGGCTTCTCCAGTTGGCCCCGTGAACTCCGGAGGCGGCGCCGTAGAGTTCAACGGGGTGACAAGCACTGCCGACTGGCGGCGTGCGGCTTCCTCAGCCCGCTGCTTCGCCGTGGCGGCGGCTTCGGCCTCCGCTAGTTTTTTCTTAGCGGAGGCCTCCGCCCTGTCGGCCTCCACCTTCTCCAGGCGGAGGGCCTCTTCTTCGTTGTGCTTCTCCTGCACATTCCGCTCCGTCGCCTCAAAGAGGTCAGCAGCAGGGACAATCCGCCGAGTGGTGGCAGACGTCTCCGCTGACCCCATGACGGAGGCGGTGGCGACCCGCTCAAGAGAGAGGGGAGCCCTGAAGCAAGAGGGGCAAGTAGAGACTCAGACAAATCACGAAGAAAGATTAAAACTTTGAAGACAGAATACTTACGCGGAGACCAACGGCGGCTTCTTCACTTCCTTACGGAAGCGGATGGCCTTCGCGGCTGCCTCGTCCCGCCGGGTCGCCGCAGCCGATCCCTTGGGCTTCTTCGGCCGGCTGCCGAACAAGGTCGGCACGGCCCTGCGCTTCTTCCCGCCGCCCGGAGCGCCCGGCGCGGCAGAAGAGCCTGCGCCAGGCTGGCTGGCCTCTGGCCGATGGCGAGGGGCGACTTCTCCCTCGGTGTTGTCTTTAGGCCAGTCGGCGAAGGTAGCCGAAGGCCTGAAGTCGCCTGTTGTCCCTCCTCCTCCCTCAGCGTCGTCTTCCAGAGCTGCCGCCCCCAGATCGGAGTCGTCGATGTCGCTCTTCGCCCGGTCGGCGAGGAACTCACGGGCCGGCCCCGAGCTGCCAGCTGGTGGGTGAAGAAGGGGATTCTAACCAAAGCCGACTGGTCAAAACAAAACTCGGCAAGAAGAAGACAATCTAAAGAACGAAAAGAAAGGCGACTCACCACGGGCGGGGGGTTGGCGCGGGAGTACGGCTCCTTGCCAAATCGCCAGTCCTCCAGGAGCCTGCTGTCCGAGAGGTAGTTCACCATGAAGGACACCTCTTCGTGAGGCATGTCCTTGGTGCACATCTGACTCGGGTCGCGGTGCCCGCTCATCTGGCATATCATATGAGGGCAGCCTTGGAGTGGGAGAACTCGGCGTGAAACGAAGGCGTGAAACGAAGGCGGCCAGCAGGTCCGGACCAGTCAGACCCTCCAGCTGCGTCAGCACTCGGAGTCGCGTGATGGCGCCGGCTCCCGCAGGCGTCAGCGACCTGGCCCGGTACGACCAGTTGGGCAGTCTCCCAGCCGGCGGGCCGGCTTCGAAAGCCGGCAGGTTGACCCAGTCGCCCCTCGTGGCGACGTTCCTGATGTAGAAGTAGGATCTCTGCCACATCTTCACCGACTTTATCAGTGAGATGGAGGGGAAGGGATTGTCGGCCCCCGACCTTCGCACGACGATGAAGGCGCCGCACTGAGCCGGCACGCCCGTGGCCTGGGTGCCGAGCTTGGAGAAGAAGAACTCCCCCCAGAGCTCGAGGGTGTGGAGGACTCCGAGGAAGCCTTCGCACAGGGCCACAAAGGCGGACAGCAGCACCACTGCGTTGGGGGTGAGGTGGTGCGGCTGGAGATCGTAGAACTCCAGGAAAGACCGGAAAAAACTGCTCGTCGGCAGCCCCAGCCCGCGCAGGCAGTGCGAGCGGAAGATGACCCGCTCACCCTCCTGCGGTGCGGGGGAAATCTCCCCCTCCGGTGTAAGACACACCTGCACGCGATCCTCGCCGGGAAGCCGATGGGTCTGGCGGAGGAACTCAATGTGGTCTTCATGAACTTTAGAACCGTCCCAGGTGCCGGAGCGCACTGGGGGAGGCGCGGCAGTGGAGGAAGAACTCATCGCGAGTTGTCGCCGCAGCGTTCGCCGGAGCTTGGGCGTGTGGCGGAGCGAAGAAGAGAAGAGGAAGGAAGAGAACAAGGAGTAGTGGGAAGGAGGGGCGCGTGTGCCCCCCTCTTCCCCCTACTTATAGCCCCGTGGGCTGCAAAGCCAAGGGGGCGGACGTGGGGATTTACTGCGCCCATTACCCCACGACCCCCACGATCCACGTAAAGTTACTGCGCACAGTAACTCCACGGGAATCCCAACCGTCCACCAGGGCCGCAGCAGATCCGCTCGGGCGCCGAGGCGCAGTAGTGGCGGGCCCCGCCTATGGGCCTGTCCCGTCGCACGCGTAGGCTGGCAGGACGGCCTGGCCACGTGCCCTCGCGTGACAGGCCAAGAATGGGCGGCAGCCTGGAGGCTTAGCTAGCACGCCACTTAAATCCCGCCGCGACATTCGAAATGCTGGGCAAGTCGGAATTGAGTGAGTCCGAGTTGAGCAAGTCCGACTCCTTCTAGACGGCCCGGCGGAAGTCAATCAAAGACCATGTGTTGAGCACCCGGAAAGAGAAACTACTGAGACTTCTCGGCCGATCGTCCGCGGCGCCTCACCAGCTTCGGGGACTACTGTCGGAGTAATGGGCCATGGGTAGGCCAACCCGAGTCCCATAACCTTTCAAGACATTGGGGCAGGCTGCGCCCCTCAAGACCCCAGGACGAAGAGCCGCCTCCTGAGGAGTCGATGGCAGGGCGGCCGACTGCCCGCTCACGGCCGAGTCCCAGGGACGACTTCCAGAGAAGCCGGCTTTGGGGAGTCGGCCGATGACTCCAACAAACCCATGACCTCATCGAAGGGGATGGGGCAGGGGCGTGGCTACAGTGAAGCCCATTCCCGCCCCTTACCAAGGGCAGGCATGGCCACGGCACGCTGTACCCGGGAAGATCTCCGTGCAGCGTGGCACTGTTGCCCAGCCGGCCCTGACATCAGCACCACAGTACCGAGTCCTGCGCCCATAACACCTTGTCTGTACGGCCCAGGGGCAGCAGGTCCCACCAGTCAGTGAGACCCTAGGCGATGGCGAGAGGACCGCCAGTCGGATCCATTAGGAGTCGGCCCGAGGAGTCGTCCGAGCCCTCCCCTGGGCCCCATGCACCATTAATCAAGATGTGATGGGGAGTGGCAATAGTGATCGCCCACCAGGCGGCGGGACTATCGCCACGACCCCATGACCAAGCCCGCATCATCAGAAGCACGGCTACAGTAATCAGCGGCTGGCAAGACCCGCCCGTGGCGGACGCGGCCTGTCGGCTCCATACCAAACCAGTCGGCGGGGCCCACCAATCAGCGGGCCCCAGCAGTCGACGGAGAAGTCGGAGGCCAGAGGCACTGACGGCTGGGCCCGCGCCCAGTCGAATTACCATTGTACCCCTAGGGGTAGGCCTATATAAACCCCAGGGCACCCATGCAAGGGGTTGGAACCCAGTAGCTCTAGACCATACCAGATAGAAGGAGAGAGCTAGCCTTGCCCTCTCCTACCTCTAAGAAATAGCTCAAGGAGCGACTGTGTAGACACTTGGCCATAGTGATCATGCGGAGACCCCGCAGAGCAGCAGTAGGGGTATTATCTCCCCGGAGAGCCCTGAAGCTGGGTAAGATTCGCCGGCGTCCATGTCTTCGCCTCATCCCGTTTCCAGGCACCGGCGACGTCCTACTCGCCCCCACCATGATAAGCCATCCGTTGGCATATGTCGCACCAAACCCCCGACAACGCATATTGACTCATTTTTGTTAGACTCCTGCGAATTTTATTTGATCCTCTATTTGGCTTTTCTTTCCGAACGCCAAACAGAGCATCAGGGGCTACTGTCTATGCGGTAATATTATTTACTCATTCTTTACTTACCTGAAAGCCTGTTAAAAGGCTAGTACAAGCTTCAGTCAGTCCGCTCTTGGCGGACTGAACCTTCTGGACCACCGCACTCATAATGGTGCGGTGCTCCTCGTCGATGGAGACGCCTTGGAGCGCCTCCAATAGATTGTCCGGCACCTCCGGTTGGACGGGGGTCACCAGCACGGTGGGCTTGCTCCTCTTGGAAGGAGGTCCCCCGCCGGACTCTGGAACCTTTGAAGGTTCCGGGGCGGTGTCCGGCCTAGAGCCGGACTTGGAGCCCTGGGGGGTCTCATCCCCTTTACTCCTGGAGTCCGGGAGGTCACCTTGCGGTGCCTCCAGGACCACCTCCTCCCGGCTTGGAACCTGTTGGGACAACACTTCGGTGTCGTCTGTAGGGCAGGGGGAGGAAGCCGTCGGAAGAGAGTTCACATCCGACGAGTCTAGTGAACCGCTCGATGACGCATCGAGTCGGTCTTTGGGTGGGCTGCATAAACATATTCGATGTAAGGGGAAGTTGTGCAATAAACGAATACTATGAATTACTCTGGTATCCGGATACTTACGATTTTGCCAGGGGCTTGGCCCTGGGCTGCCACCCCTCTCCGCCGTCGTTGGCGTCGGTGGAGTAGTCCGGAGGAAGGGTTTTCCCCTTCTTGGACCCTCCGGCCTCCCCAGATAGGGCGGCCTTCCTTTTCTTCTCTCCTCCCGCTGGAGGGGGAGAGGTCTCTTCTTCTTCCTCCTCGTCTTCACGGGAGGAATGCGCCTCGGAACCGTCGGATGATGGATCCGACACCTCCTGGCGCCGGGCACTCTTTCGAGTCCCCGTGGCCTTTTTCGCGGCCTTCTTCTCCGGCACCACATAGGGTGTCGGAACCAGTAGCTTCGCCAAGCGAGCGTCCGCTGGGCCTTCGGGCAAAGGAGCCGGACAGTTGATTTGTCCGGACGTCACCTGCCAGTCCTGTTAAAGGTAAGGGAGCTTAGATCCCGCATGGAGTCAAACTATGAAAAACGGATACCCTGTAAAAGGAAAAAACAGCTTACCGCATGAGCGTGACGCTGCGTACTGAATCCGCGATCCTCGGTAGCGGATGCGGGGGCCTCGGCGCCCTTGAAAAGCACCTTCCAGGAATCTTCGTACGTCGTGTCAAAGAGCCTGCTCAGAGTTTGGTGCCGCGCCGGGTCGAACTCCCACAGGTTGAAAGCCCGTTGTTGACACGGGAGGATCAGGCGGATGAGCATAACCTGGACTATGTTGACAAGTTTGATCTTCTTGTCCACCAGGGTTTGGATGCATGTTTGGAGTCCGGTCAGCTCTCCTTTCTTACCCCACGACAGGCCCGTCTCCTTCCAGGAGGTGAGCCACGTAGGGGGTTCGGATCGAAACTCAGGGGGTGCGACCCATTCGGCGTCGCGCGGCTCGGTGATGTAAGACCACCCTGATTGACACCCCTTCAGGGTCTCCACAAAGGAGCCCTCGAGCCATAGGATGTTGGCCATCTTGCCCACCATGGCGCCTCCGCACTCCGCCTGGTTGCCGCGCACCACCTTCGGCTTGACATTGAAAGTCTTGAGCCATAGGCCGAAATGGGGGCGGATGAGGAGGAAAGCCTCGCACACGACGATAAACGCTGAGATGTTGAGGACAAAGTTCGGGGCCAGATCGTGGAAATCCAGGCCGTAGTAGAACATGAGCCCCCGGACAAATGGGTGGAGAGGGAAGCCTAGTTCGCGGAGGAAATGGGGGAGGAACACCACCCTCTCATGGGGCCTAGGGGTGGGGATGAGCTGCCCCTTTTCGGGAAGCCGGTACACGATGTCGTTAGACAGGTATCCGGTCTTCCTCAGCTTTTTGATGTGTCCCTCCGTGACGGAGGAGACCATCCACTTGCCTCCCGCTCCGGACATGGCTGGAGAAGGTTGAGGTGGGGAGTGCGGACTTGGGCGCTGGAGCTCGAGTGCGCAAGAATGGATAGGCAAAGGAGGAAGAAGGCGTAGGTGAAAAGGTGGATCCTTATCCTCTTATATGGGTGGACGCAACTACATGTCCCCACCAGCCTGGTAAAACTCGCTTATCTCCAAGCGTCGTAATCAATGGCGCGGTTGGGTTACCCACGCCCGTATTGATGAGAATTCCGGGATAAGGGGACACGATCTCTGCTTTAACAAGACGTGCCAAGGAAACCGCCTTGCATGACGCGCTGAGGTGGGATAATGAAACGACTCGGATAAAGGCTTGGCCGTGGTGTGTCACACTACGGAATACGTCAGCAGATTAGATTTGTGTAAATATTATTCTCTCTATGGCAATATGTGGAAACTTATTTTGCAGAGCCGGACACTATCTTTGTGTTCAAAATCTTCTATGAAGTACTTGGAGGAGGAACCCGCCTTGCAATGCCGAAGACAATCTGCGCGCCGGACTCGTCGTCATTGAAGCCTGGTTCAGGGGCTACTGAGGGAGTCCTAAATTAGGGGGTGTCCGGATGGCCGGACTATACCTTCAGCCGGACTCCTGGACTATGAAGATACAAGATTGAAGACTTCGTCCCGTGTCCGGAAGGGACTTTCCTTGGCGTGGAAGGCAAGCTTGACGATACGGATATGCAGATCTCCTACCATTGTAACCGACTTTGTGTAACCCTAACCCTCTCCGGTGTCTATATAAACCGGAGGGCTTTAGTCCGTACGACAACATACACATCAACAATCATACCATAGGCTAGCTTCTAGGGTTTAGCCTCTTCGATCTCGTGGTAGATCTACTCTTGTACTACCCATATCATCAATATTAATCAAGCAGGACATAGAGTTTTACCTCCATCGAGAGGGCCCGAACCTGGGTAAAACTTCGTGTCCCTTGCCTCCTGTTACCATCCGGCCTAGACGCACAGTTCGGGACCCCCTACCCGAGATCCGCCGGTTTTGATACCGACACTGGGTGTTTGATTCACAACAATTGGAAGATCACAGGATGCAAAGAAGCATGGTGACATGAAGTCAAACCACAAGAAAATGTACGGTTATAATGCTATTATGCTACTATCTCTTAGTCTTGTGCTTCATGAATAGGAATTTGAAAAGGAGGACAAGTGAAAATTAAAATTCCTGCGTTTTTTCTTTCAAGGAGACACTAAAGGAACAAATTTGTGTGCTCAGTGGACAATATATATAACATGTAGAGTAAAAAAGAGATGCAACAAGTGTAGAACCTCTTTGGCGAAGCCATGTCGATCTCAGCATGATTGGGTTGGCCGGTGAGGATGCTCCGGCTGACTTGGCTGTCGGAGGAGGGGAAGAAGATCTTAGGCGTCTGGAGATGGAGCCCGAGGTACTGCTCCGCTGTGATGGAGGGTTTCGTCGTTGGAGCAGCTCCGGTGAGTTGTACGACGCCGAGGCTGAAGCAGGACAAGAGAGACAATGAACAACGTTAACCTGAGTGGAATTCTAATAGCATCTCCAATGCATGACGTAAAATACATAACCACAAAGTGCTAGATGTAAAATATATCAGCCGCTCATCTCTGAGCTTAACTATCAAAACTGAACTTAACTGTCAAAACTGAACTTAACTGTCGAAACTGAATTTTGCTGTCGAAACTGAATGCACTAGCAAGGTGAGGCTACACGTCGATCGACTGACTTTTTCATCTCTGGTCAGTCGATTTTGCAGCCGTTGGATACGAAATCAAGGGCCTGCGGTTCATCTTCAACCTCCACCCCCCTGAGCCAGCCAAACAGCAGCCCCCCGCCGCCCGCGGGTGGCGGTGCGCTGCCTCGCCCGCCCCGAAAACACTCCCCACCGCCGGTCTGCCGCCGCCCCGGCCATCCCTCTAGGCCACCCCGTGCCGAGATTTTTCTCCGGCGATCCCCACGCCACCGCCCCGCCACCGCCGGCGACCACCGCCCCCATCCTAAAACCCTAAGATAGATAGTGGGGTATCTCTCCGGCGAGCACCCCTCCCTGCTGCAGCTGGTTCTTCCTTCACCCCGGCGAGCCCCCCCACCACCTGAAAATCGACTGACCCAAAAGTCGATTCAGTCAACTGAAGTGTAGCTAAATCGGAGCAGCATCGCAAGCAAGAGCAAGAGAGAGAGCAGCAGCGCGAGCAAGAGCAATAGCAAGAGCAGACCAGGCAGGGGACCGAGATCAAGAGCAGAGCAGCAGCGCGAGCAAGAGCTAAAGCAGCAGCAGGTCCTACTGATGTGGATGTAGCCGCCGAGGGAGCGACACCGTGGAGGAAGTGGCCGGCGACGCCGCCGTGGATGGAGCCGCGCTGTGTCGGCTCGGGACCAAGCGCTGGCAGCACCGTGAGATCGAATCAAGAAGAAAATGCGGTGATTAGTGTACAACCACTTTGGTGGCGCTGATTAGGCCACAGCTTCATCCGAGGAAACGGTGATGATGATGCTCTTCCGGTGGTGCGGGTGAAGACGGTGGTGTGGGAATGGAGGTGGCGCGAAGGACGAGGGGAACGTCAGGGCAGCTCCTTGGAGGTGGAGGACGGGGTGGCTGAACCGGCGGGACGATGAGATCGACGACGGATCCTCATCTAGTACGGTGGATGAGGGACGTCGAGGTGTTGCTGTGGACGACGTCGTTGGGGAAGAGGCTCCGGCTGGGTGGCGGACGGAGCAGGGTGTGAGGATTCGTCGCGGGTTTTCACGGCCTCGGTGTATGAATGGGTGGGCGGATGGGATGGCAGTGGGGAACCATGGCTTAGAGACGCGCTTGTCCGAAATGTGGGGTAAGTTACAAAAGTACCCCCACCGATTTGAGGTGGTTCTTTCGGTTCAGGGGTACCACGGGCATTTCGCGTGTCTGGATTTCACAGGAGGTGGGAGTTTTCACGCGCGTTGTAATTTCGGAATAGCAAGGCGCGGGTTGAGATGGAGGGAGTTGTTGGAGCACAACGAGACAAAGATATATCTTAAATATTTCGGGCTAACAAGGCGCGGGTTGAAATTTCTGGACAAGCCTAACGTGTACTGTCCCAAATCAATGCGCCCTACAAATGTCATTCAAAACTTTGAATTCATGTTATGTTCAATTAAAATATTTCACTACGTGTATAATGCATGCAACCTACTACTCAAATGAACGTTTTAGTGAATTCCAAACGTATATACTACCGCTTCAATATGAACTAAATTTGAATTCGTTTCTCTATTTGAATAAGATCTACAGTAATGATTGTTGTGAAGTCAAAGCATTTGAATTCGTTTCTCTGTTTTAATAAGATCTACAATCATCATTATTGTCAAGTTAAACCATCGTTTGTGTACTATCTTCACAGCACACCACATGATTAGTCTCGAGTTACATATGAACTGTGTGTACTCCTATATGAACTCCAACTAGATTTTTTGAATCCACTTTATTTTGATTTCAAATCACATTACATTTCTAGCTCTAGCAAGATCTTCATAATCTAAACCATGTCTCATATGTATAATGTGTTTATCACATTATGTATGGTGCCCCGCCCCCTACGCCTACAAGTATTTAGATGTGAGTTGCAAACACCACACATTACCACAAATTCAAATAAAATGTGAGAATGTTCGATATACAGTATTGTTTAGATTGTTTGATATTTAGTTGTAAGCTGCGAATGCCACACATTATCACAAATTCAAATAAAATGTGAGATTGTTTGATGTATAGTATGGTTTAGATTGTTTGGCATTTAGCTGTGAGTTGCAAACGCCATGCATTATCACATTATGGTATAACATGTGCATGGCACGTGTATCACCGCTATATTCATGCATGCAATGTTTAAAACACTATGATCTCCTATTCAAATATATGAATCCGCTTTTCATATCAAATTATGATCTTTGTTAGTCTCTTACACCCACATAATCCTCTAACCTTTGTAGCTACCACTAACTTTGTCTCGTGCATGCACATGCCCTCCTCGCCCTCCCCCTCCCTCGGCATTCTATCCACCTGGCACATTCAATTTTTTTGGTAGGTCGTTCTCCCAGAGTCTCCACAACTCCTTTCCGACACACACCGATCGATAAACCTCTCCAGCGGTGCCTGCCTACAACATACAAACACACCTTCAATCTCCTCCTTTATGTGTCCTTGCCTCGTGTCTCTCATACGGTCAGACACACGTGTAAACTCTCGCCCCTCTTTTCATCGCTCCCACAACCGCACACTCCTCCCCCTATCTAGCTAGTAGTTGGGCCTCTCGCACCACCTCCTAGCTCCATTCTCTCTGTCTATCCGTCTCGCTTGGCCTTATTTGCCTCTAACAAATGGATGTACACCGACCGATCTCTCGCTATACATATAGCTAGCTAGGTCCTTATAACTTGTTTTTACCCACACGTCAATCGATCTACCTCATTAGTTGTGTCTCTCCCTTCCTCCGACAAACAACAATTGATCTACCGATCTAGTTAGGTTTGCTTACCAAACACATGGTTCCCCTTCATCATCCATGGATGCGTCCCGACAGATCTATCACGCACAGGCACACACAGAAACACATCCCCACTCTTATTGATAACATTGCAGTTCCACCCTCAGTTTGTCTAGTAGGCCTCTCCCACCATCTTCGAGAAGCAACTCCATCACCCATCCAGCACTCTAGCCCTCTCCCTCCCTCTCTCCCTCTCTCTCTCTCTCTGTCCCATCATATTTCCCGTCCTTCAGTTACGTATGGATGTCGACCTATCTCCCTCAAGACATAGCTGGGTCTCTCCTTCTCAACACATATACGAGTCGTTCTACCTCTATAGTTAGGCCTCTGCCTACCCTTCCCACCACCCCCTCCCCCCACACACACCGATACATCGAGCGATGTAGTCATGTCTCCCTGCCACACACAAACTTGACGTGTGCCCTCTAACGTTCCGGTAGGCTAGTCGCCCTATATATATGACTTGTACACACAAACAATTACGATGGCTCTCTTCATCGATCTCGCACCCACCCACTTGATCCTCTCTTTGACTCTATCGATAGCTATGACCCCTCCCTCTCTTCTCGTGGATTGCCCGACCCTCTATGTAGGATATGGATAGGCCTCCATTTCACACACATTGCATGCAAAATTTTGTTTGAGATGTCATCGACACATATTCCCACAAATAATTCACGAAATCAACCCCCCACCCCACCCCCACCCCAAAACAAAAAACACTCACGAACGCGGTTTGTATCTCTCACACACACCCCGCGTAGGTGGGGGACGTGCACGAAGAGAAGAGGTGCATGCACGGCGCACGTACTCCCGTCTCTTTCCCAACCACACCCGCGCGGGTACACGATGGAGCTCATTTCTGTACAAAAAAGGCAGCCCACGTGGTAATTTGGCACGTGTACTGGTTGTCCACTTGGTGGAGGGAGGATCGTCTACCACGGGTGAACAAACAAATTACGACTTGACGTGTTATGTTAAAAAAAGAGGCAAACCATGTGGGGCCTACCTTAGAGGCAAGGCTCTATACACTGGAGTACTTTTGATGTGTCCCGTCAACTCGCAGAACGAGGAGAAGCTTGCTTAGTACGCCGTCTCCCCCGCCCACGGGTGCGGTGGCTCGCAGGATGAGGCAAAGCTTGCTTACCACGCCTTACGCCCGCTCCCTCGCCCACGCGCGTGGTGGCTCGCAGCCCGAGGAGAAAATTTTACTACCTCCATTTACTCCTGGTCCCTACTACCTTGGTTATAGAGATTATACTATCATATTGTTTGGAATATATATGTCCTTTAGTAGATTTCAATATGAACTACTAGTACATACTCCAAACACTGATGTATATAGACGTATTTTAGAATGTAGATTCACTCATTTTGCTCCATATGTAGCACTCTCCCTCGCCACTCGACCCTTGCCCACGTGGTGGACGTGCAGCAATTCATTCGGTCTCATATAGCCAGAACGATATATACTGCACTACCTATTGCTTGACTTCCCGAAGAGGCGAAGAGCCAATCGCAAGGTTAATATCTTGGAGATGCCAAGCGCAAGGTTATAGGAGAACGAGTAGTAGGTGCCGCGTCATTTATAAATAAAGTTTTTTTTCTTCAGTGGCACGTACGCAATATGATAGGTTCATATGGAGAGAAAAGGAAACAGCTCCACTATATACATAGTCAGGACGGGCTAGCCTACACGGTTGCTTGCTGGGGTTGCTCTCTTCACACTCTCTCGCACAAAACGACTGTGGCCATATCTCTAACATCCCGGCGGATCACGTCCACTTGGGGAAGGGGTAGATGCTTAGTGTAGATGCGGTGGCCGTCGCCGACGGCGAAAAACCATTGTCGGCACGTCCATATCAGGGGTCCCCGCCGTTCTCTCTCACAAAGCCGGTGAGGTTGCCTTCGTCCCTTGCTCACTGCCGCGACGTGGGCAGTTGCCGCCTCCCGCCGCCCTCCTCAAGGTTGAGCTACGTCCCTCAGGTACAGCTCCCTTTACAGCCGCCTTGCACCACTGCTCCAGCTGCCCACATCACTCCCTGTGGATATTTGTCTACTTCTTTGCCCCGCACATACCTCTACTTGTTGAGGAACGTAGCAGAAATTCAAAATTTTCCTACGTATCACTAAGATCTATCTATGGAGAGACTAGCAACGAGTAGAAAGAGAGTTCATCTACATACCCTTGTAGATCGCTAAGCGGAAGCGTTCAAGTGAACGGGGTTGATGGAGTCGTACTCGTCGTGATCCAAATCACGGAAGATCCTAGTGCCGAACGGACGGCACCTCCGCGTTCAACACACGTACAGCCCGGTGACGTCTCCCACGCCTTGATCCAGCAAGGAGAGAGGGAGAGGTTGAGGAAGACTTCATCCAACAGCAGCACAACAGCGTGGTGGTGGTGGAGGAGCGTGGCTATCCTGCAGGGCTTCGCCAAGCACCACAGAAGAGGAGGAAGAGAGAGACGCAGGGCTGCACCAAGAGAGATCTGATCGCGTATTGTGGGCAGCCCTATGGCCTCATATATATAGGGGAAGGGGAGGGCTGCGCCCCCTCTAGGGTTTCCCACCCCTAGGGGGGGCGGCAGCCCTAGATGGGGCCAAGGGGTGGCGGCCAAGGGAGGGGAGAAGGGGAGGCGCCCCAATATGGGCCCTAAGGCCCATATCCCATTAGGGTTTGCCCCCTTTCCACCTCTTGGGCACCTTGGGCCCTTGTGGAGGCGCACCAGCCCACTAAGGGGCTGGTCCCTCACCACTCTTAGCCCACGCAAGCCTCCGGGGCAGGTGGCCCCACTTGGTGGACCCCCGGGACCCTCCCGGTGGTCCCGGTACGTTACCGATAAACCCTGAAACTCTTCCGGTGTCCAAAACAGGACTTCCCATATATAAATCTTTACCTCCGGACCATTCCGGAACTCCTCGTGACGTCCGGGATCTCATCCGGGACTCCGAACAACATTCGGTAACCACATACTAACTTCCTTTATAACCCTAGCGTCATCGAACCTTAAGTGTGTAGACCCTACGGGTTCGGGAGACATGCAGACATGACCGAGACGTTCTCCGGTCAATAACCAACAGCGGGATCTGGATACCCATGTTGGCTCCCACATGTTCCACGATGATCTAATCGGATGAACCACGATGTCAAGGACTTAATCAATCCCGTATACAATTCCCTTTGTCTATCGGTACGATACTTGCCCGAGATTCGATCGTCGATATCCCGATACCTTGTTCAATCTCGTTACTGGCAAGTCTCTTTACTCGTTCCGTAACACATCATCCCGTGATCAACTCCTTGATCACATTGTGCACATTATGATGATGTCCTACCGAGTGGGCCCAGAGATACCTCTCCGTCACACGGAGTGACAAATCCCAGTCTCGATTCGTGCCAACCCAACAGACACTTTCGGAGATACCTGTAGTGCACCTTTATAGTCACCCAGTTACGTTGTGACGTTTGGTACACCCAAAGCATTCCTACGGTATCCGGGAGTTGCACAATCTCATGGTCTAAGGAAATGATACTTGACATTAGCAAAGCTTTAGCATACGAACTACACGATCTAGTGCTATGCTTAGGATTGGGTCTTGTCCATCACATCATTCTCCTAATGATGTGATCCCGTTATCAACGACATCCAATGTCCATGGTTAGGAAACCGTAACCATCTATTGATCAACGAGCTAGTCAACTAGAGGCTTACTAGGGACATGGTGTTGTCTATGTATCCACACATGCATCTGAGTTTCCTATCAATACAATTATAGCATGGATAATAAACGATTATCATGAACAAGGAAATATAATAATAACTTATTTATTATTGCCTCTAGGGCATATTTCCAACAGTCTCCCACTTGCACTAGAGTCAATAATCTAGTTCACATCGCCATGTGATTAACACTCACAGGTCACATCGCCGTGTGACTAACACCCAAGAGTTTACTAGAGTCAGTAGTCTAGTTCACATCACTATGTGATTAACACTCAATGAGTTCTAGGTTTGATCATGTTGCTTGTGAGAGAGGTTTTAGTCAACGGGTCTGAACCTTTCAGATCCGTGTGTGCTTTACAAATCTCTATGTCATCTCCTAGATGTAGCTACCACGTTCTATTTGGAGCTATTCCAAATAACTGTTCTACTTGGAGCTATTTTAAATTGTTGCTCCATTATACGTGTCCGGTATCTCTACTCAGAGCTATCCGGATAGGTGTTAAGCTTGCATCGACGTAACCCTTTACGACGAACTCTTTTACCACCTCCATAATCGAGAAAAATTCCTTAGTCCACTAGTTACTAAGGATAACTTTGACCGCGGTCCTGTGATCCATTCTTGGTTCACTCTTGTACCCCTTGACTGACTCATGGCAAGGCACACTTCAGGTGCGGTACACAGCATAGCATACTGTAGAGTCTATGTCTTAAGCATAGGGGACGACCTTTGTCCTTTCTCTCTATTCTGCCGTGGTCGAGCTTTAAGTCTTAACTTCATACCTTACAACTCAGGCAAGAACTCCTTCTTTGACTGATCCATCTTGAACACCTTCAAGATCATGTCAAGGTATGTGCTCATTTGAAAGTACCATTAAGCGTTTTTGATCTATCCTTATGGATCTTGATGCTCAATGTTCAAGTAGCTTGATCCAGGCTTTCAATTGAAAAACACTTTTCAAATAACCCTATATGCTTTCTTAGAAATTCTACATCATTTCTAATCAACAATATGTCAACAACATATACTCATCAGAAATTCTATAGTGCTCCCACTCACTTCTTTGGAAATACAAGTTTCTCATAAACTTTGTATACACCAAAATCTTTGATCATCATCAAAGTATACATTCCAACTCCGAGATGCTTACTCCAGTCCTTAGAAGGATTGCTGGAGCTTTGCATACTTATTAGCATCTTTCAGGATTGACAAAACCTTCCGGTTGTATCACATACAACCTTTCCTCAAGAATCGTCGAGGAAACAATGTTTAGACATCCTATCTGCAAGATTTCATAAATAATGCAGTAACTGCTAATATAATCCCAACAGACTTTTAGCATCGCTACGAGTGAGAAAGTCTCATCGTAGTCAACTCCTTGAACTTGTCGAAAACATCTTAATGACAAGTCGAGCTTTCTTAATGGTGATACTTATCATCATTGTCCGTCTTCCTTTTAAAATCCATCTGTACTCAACAGCCTTACGACCATCGAGCTATTCTATCAAAGTCTACACTTTGTTTCCATACATGGATCCTCTCTCGGATTTTATGGCCTCGAGCCATTTATCGGAATCCGGGCCCACCATCGCTTCTCCATAGCTCGTAGGTTCATTGTTGTCTCGCAACATGACTTCCAAGACAGGATTACGTACCACTCTGAAGTAGTACACATCCTTGTCATCCTACGAGGTTTGGGAGTGACTTGATCCGAAGTCTCGTGATCAATATCATAAGCTTCCACTTCAATTGGTGTAGGTGCCACAGGAACAATTTCCTGTGCCCTGCCACACACTAATTGAAGAGACGGTTCAATAACCTCATCAAGTTTCCACCATCCTCCCACTCAATTCTTTCGAGAGAAACTTTTCCTCGAGAAAGGACCCGATTCTAGAAACAATCCCTTATTGCTTTCGGATCTGAGACAGGAGGTATACCCAACTGTTTTGGGTGTCCTATGAAGATGCATTTATCCGCTTTGGGTTCGAGCTTATCAACTTTTCACATAAGCGTCGCAGCCCCAAACTTTTAAGAAATGACAGCTTAGGTTTCTCTAAACCATAGTTCATGCGGTGTCATCTCATCGGAATTACGTGGTGCCCTATTTAAAGTGAATGTGGTTGTCTCTAATGCCTAACCCATAAACTATCGTGGTAATTCGATAAGAAACATCATGGTATGCATCATATCCAATAGGGTGCATTTATGATGTTCGGACACACCATCACACTATGGTGTTCCAGGCTGTATTAGTTGTGAAACAATTTCCACAATGTCTTAATTCTGTGCCAAACTCGTAATTCGGATATTCAACTCTATGATCATATCATAGATATTTTATCCTCTTGTCACGACGATCTTTCAACTTCACCCTGAAATTACTTGAACCTTTCAATAATTCAGACTCGTGATTCATCAAGTAAATATACTCAACATTTACTCAAATCATCTGTGAAGTTAAAACATAACGATATCCACTACATGCCTCAGCACTCATTGGACTGCACACATCAAAATGTATTACTTCCAGCAAGTTGCTTTCTGGTTCCATTTTACTGAAAACCGAGGCTTTCAGTCATCTTGCCCATGTGGTATTATTTGCATGTCTCAAGTGATTCAAAAATCAAGTGAGTTCAAACGGTCCATTTGCATGGAGTTTCTTCATGCATGTACACCAATAGATATGGTTCGCATGTCTCAAACTTTTCAAAAATGAGTGAGCCCAAAGATCCATCAACATGGAGCTTCCTCACGCGTTTTATACCGATATGACTTACGTGGCAATGCCACAAGTAGGTGGTACTATCATTACTATCTTTTGGCATGAACATGTATCACTACGATCGAGATTCAATAAACCATTCATTTTAGGTGCAAGACCATTGAAGGTATTATTCAAATAAACAGAGTAACCATTATTCTCCTTAAATGAATAACCGTATTGCGATAGACACAATCCAATCATGTCTATGCTCAACGCAAACACCAATCTCGATGGTAGAGGGAGCGTGCGATGCTTGATCATATCAACATTGGAAACACTTCCAACACATATCGTCAGCTCACCTTTAGCTAGTCTCCATTTATTCCGTAGCTTTTATTTCGAGTTGCTAACACTTAGCAACCGAATCGGTATCTAATACCCTGGTGCTACTAGGAGTACTAGTAAAGTACACATCAACATAATGTATATCCAATATACTTCTATCTACCTTGCCAGCCTTCTCATCTACCAAGTATCTAGGGTAATTCTGCTCCAGTGGCTGTTCCTCTTATTACAGAAGCACTTAGTCTCGGGTTTGGTTTAACCTTGGGTTTCTTCACTAGAGCAGCAACTGAATTGCCGTTTCATGAAGTATCCCTTCTTGCCCTTGCCCTTCTTGAAACTAGTGGTTTCACTAACCATCAACAATTGATGCTCCTTCTTGATTTCTACTTTCATGGTGTCAAACATCGCGAATATCTCAAGGATCATCATTTATGTCCCTGATATATCATAGTCCATCACGAAGCTCTAGCAGCTTGGTGGTAATGACTTCGGAGAAACATCACTATCTCATCTGGAAGATTAACTCCCACTTGATTCAAATGATTGTTGTATTCAGACAATCTGAGCACAAGCTCAACAATTGAGCTTTTCTCCCTTAGTTTGTAGGCTAAGAAAATCATCGGAGGTCTTATACCTCTTGACGTGGGCACGAGCCTGAAATCCCAATTTCAGCCCTCAAAACATCTCATATGTTTCGCGACGTTTCAAAACGTCTTTGGTGCCTCAATTCTAAACCGTTTAACTGAACTATCATGTAGTTATCAAAACGTGTATGTCAGATGTTCACAACATCCACAGACCACGTTCGAGGTTCAGCACACTGAGCGGTGCATTAAGGACATAAGCCTTTTACTATCTGCATAATTGCTACTATCAACTCTCAACTAATTTTTCTCTAGGAACATATCTAAACAGTAGAACTATAGCGTGAGCTACGACATAATTTGCAAAAATCCTTTTGACTATGTTCAGGATAATTAAGTTCATCTTATGAACTCCCACTCAGATAGACATCCCTCTAGTCATCTAAGAGATTACATGATCCGAGTCAACTAGGCCGTGTCCGATCATCACGTGAGACGGACTAGTCAACATCGGTGAACATCTTCATGTTGATCGTATCTTCTATACGACTCATGCTCGACCTTTCGGTCTTCTGTGTTCCGAGGCCATGTCTGTACATGCTAGGCTCGTCAAGTCAACCTAAGTGTTTGCATGTGTTCCGAGGCCATGTCTGTACATGCTAGGCTCATCGACACCCGTTGTATGTGAACGTTAGAATCTATCACACCCGATCATCACGTGGTGCTTCGAAACGACGAACTGTAGCAACGGTGCACAGTTAGGGGAGAACACTTCTTGAAATTTTAATGAGGGATCATCTTATTTACTACCGTCGTTCTAAGCAAATAAGATGTATAAACATGATAAACATCACATGCAATCAAATAGTGACATGATATGGCCAATATCACTTTGCTCCTTTTGATCTCCATCTTCGGGGCTCCATGATCATCATCGTCACTGGCATGACACCATGATCTCCATCATCATGATCTCCATCATCGTGTCTTCTTGAAGTTGTCACGTCATCTATTACTTCTACTACTACAGCTAACGGTTAGCAGTAAAGTAATTACATGACGTTTAAGTTGACACGCAGGTCATAAATAAATAAAGACAACTCCTATGGCTCCTGCCGGTTGTCATATTCATCGACATGCAAGTCGTGATTCCTATTACAAGAACATGATCAATCTCATACATCACATATATCATTCATCACATCCTTTGGCCATATCACATCACATAGCATACCCTGCAAAAACAAGTTAGACGTCCTCTAATTGTTGTTTGCATGTTTTACGTGGCTGCTATGGGTTTCTAGCAAGAACGTTTCTTACCTACGCAAAGACCACAACGTGATATGTCAATTGCTATTTACCCTTCATAAGGACCCTTTTCATCGAATCCGATCCGACTAAAGTGGGAGAGACAAACACCCGCTAGCCACCTTATGCAACTAGTGCATGTCAGTCGGTGGAACCAGTCTCACGTAAGAGTACGTGTAAGGTCGGTCCGGGCCGCTTCATCCCACAATGCCGCCGAATCAAGATAAGACTAGTAACGGCAAGCATATTGAACAAAATCAACGCCCACAACTACTTTGTGTTCTACTCGTGCATAGAATCTACGCAATAGACCTAGCTCATGATGCCACTGTTGAGGAACGTAGCAGAAATTCAAAATTTTCCTACGTATCACCAAGATCTATCTATGGAGAGACTAGCAACGAGTAGAAAGAGAGTTCATCTACATACCCTTGTAGATCGCTAAGCGGAAGCGTTCAAGTGAACGGGGTTGATGGAGTCGTACTCGTCGTGATCCAAATCACCGAAGATCCTAGTGCCGAACGGACGGCACCTCCGCGTTCAACACACGTACAGCCCGGTGACGTCTCCCACGCCTTGATCCAGCAAGGAGAGAGGGAGAGGTTGAGGAAGACTTCATCCAACAGCAGCACAACGGCGTGGTGGTGGTGGAGGAGCGTGGCTATCCTGCAGGGCTTCGCCAAGCACCACAGAAGAGGAGGAAGAGAGAGACGCAGGGCTGCACCAAGAGAGATCTGATCGCGTATTGTGGGCAGCCCTATGGCCTCATATATATAGGGGAAGGGGAGGGCTGCGCCCCCTCTAGGGTTTCCCACCCCTAGGGGGGGCGGCAGCCCTAGATGGGGCCAAGGGGTGGCGGCCAAGGGAGGGGAGAAGGGGAGGCGCCCCAATATGGGCCCTAAGGCCCATATCCCATTAGGGTTTGCCCCCTTTCCACCTCTTGGGCACCTTGGGCCCTTGTGGAGGCGCACCAGCCCACTAAGGGGCTGGTCCCTCACCACTCTTAGCCCACGCAAGCCTCCGGGGCAGGTGGCCCCACTTGGTGGACCCCCGGGACCCTCCCGGTGGTCCCGGTACGTTACCGATAAACCCCGAAACTCTTCCGGTGTCCAAAACAGGACTTCCCATATATAAATCTTTACCTCCGGACCATTCCGGAACTCCTCGTGACGTCCGGGATCTCATCCGGGACTCCGAACAACATTCGGTAACCACATACTAACTTCCTTTATAACCCTAGCGTCATCGAACCTTAAGTGTGTAGACCCTACGGGTTCGGGAGACATGCAGACATGACCGAGACGTTCTCCGGTCAATAACCAACAGCGGGATCTGGATACCCATGTTGGCTCCCACATGTTCCACGATGATCTAATCGGATGAACCACGATGTCAAGGACTTAATCAATCCCGTATACAATTCCCTTTGTCTATCGGTACGATACTTGCCCGAGATTCGATCGCGATATCCCGATACCTTGTTCAATCTCGTTACTGGCAAGTCTCTTTACTCGTTCCGTAACACATCATCCCGTGATCAACTCCTTGATCACATTGTGCACATTATGATGATGTCCTACCGAGTGGGCCCAGAGATACCTCTCCGTCACACGGAGTGACAAATCCCAGTCTCGATTCATGCCAACCCAACAGACACTTTCGGAGATACCTGTAGTGCACCTTTATAGTCACCCAGTTACGTTGTGACGTTTGGTACACCCAAAGCATTCCTACGGTATCCGGGAGTTGCACAATCTCATGGTCTAAGGAAATGATACTTGACATTAGCAAAGCTTTAGCATACGAACTACACGATCTAGTGCTATGCTTAGGATTGGGTCTTGTCCATCACATCATTCTCCTAATGATGTGATCCCGTTATCAACGACATCCAATGTCCATGGTTAGGAAACCGTAACCATCTATTGATCAACGAGCTAGTCAACTAGAGGCTTACTAGGGACATGGTGTTGTCTATGTATCCACACATGCATCTGAGTTTCCTATCAATACAATTATAGCATGGATAATAAACGATTATCATGAACAAGGAAATATAATAATAACTTATTTATTATTGCCTCTAGGGCATATTTCCAACACTACTGGCTTCTATGTACTGTATTTGTGATGAGTTTATGTCTCATCAACTAGTCCCAGTAATATTATTCTAATCACGCTTGTTCAATTTCTTTGCCACAGGGATGCTCATCTCGATTTTGGTAAAACTGCACAGAATGATCCGATGGTCAAAAGGCTGCAAACTTCATTTATTAGGAAGCTCGAACGTTGCCAGCAAATTGAAGCCTGGTCAGGGTTCACGCTTCAAGGGCTAGGGACTGCATGGATCGTTTTTTTCTTTAGCTGCCTCTGTTCCAAAATAAGTGTCAACTTTAGTAGTAGTATAACTTTGTACCAAAGTTTGCACAAAGTTGAGAAACTTATTTTGGAACGGAGGGAGTACATATTTGCTATGATCTGTCAATCATTGAGATGCAATAGCATGCATGTTAGTCTCCTTTGTATTTGATGAAATGTTGCAACGGGCAACCTTGGACGCAAGATACATGTAACAGAAGCTGGAAGCTTCATAGCATTGTACAAATTTATCTTGCTGATAAATTGCAGTACGTACTATACTAGTACTTCCTCCATTCCTAAATATAAGTCTTTGTAGAGATTTCACCATGAACCACATGCAGATCACTGAGCCTACGTGTTTTCACTACTCTTGCACGCCTCCGCTGTAAGAATGGAGAAAATTGTAATCTAGTAGGTATACCTCCTTTCGCCGAAAGCGTGGGACATCCAGCAGTCCTACGACCTCAGTAATAAAGACCAATGAGCCGTCAAATCACACAGACCCAGCAGTAAGTTGGACGGACGAAGCAACCATCACTCTTGCGCCAGTGAGAGGTCGCGTCTGCTCTGCCCGGGAATGAATGCGGCACCGATTCTTTGGAGCGGCGCTGACCGTTTCAGGCGGGAAGCGCGCGGGGGCGATGGAGGGGCTTTGGGTGGGCTAGGCTGGTCAGGAGCGGCCGTGGGAGCTATCCGCATGTCCCTACCGGACACGCCCGGAAACGAGAGGATGCACCGACTCTTGCGGCTAAAATCATACACTACACAACATCTCTCTGTAGGAGTAGATCGATATGTCGCTCTCTCTAACACACACATGGTGTTAAACACACACGCACACACACACACACGTGTGCGTGCACACACGCACCTTGGTCCCGTTGCACCTTCTAACGTGACTTATTACACCTAGACGGAGGGAGTAGTAAGTATACGAGATACGGTGGCACACTGACTTAAGTCGAATACGTGCCCAAAAATTGTGTGCATGTTATAATAAGGATTCAGGAATGTATAAAAGGTTATTTCCCTCTCATTGAACATAACGGGAGGGTTGTGTAGCTGGTTAGCCTGTTCGCTCATCAAACTTGAGGTCTCGGGTTCGATAACTACACTTGAGCATAATTTGTGCCAGGAGGATTCTTTGACTGGTCAAAATGTTTTCTAGGGTTTGCACGCTTCACACTCTCTCTCTCCAGTATATATATACACACTTGAGCCTCAGCGCTTGTAGTTGCTCTCTTCACACTCTCTCGCCCACTCCCGCTGGAGCCTCAGCGCTTGTAGTTGCTCTCTTCACACTCTCTCGCCCTCTCCAGATCTAAACAAGACTTCGTTGGCCTCTCTCTCCCCTCACTGCTGCTCAAAGAGCCGGCAGGATCCGTCCGCCTGGAAGGGAAAGGAGGCTTAACGCTGTTGCCGTCGGCGAGGGACTACCGGCGCAACTGTTCACTTTCCACCGAACGGTGGCGCGAGAGGGCCTCCGACCCCTTCTTCTTCGTCGACGTCCCGTCGCCCGCCGAACCACGCCCCAAGAACCTTAAGGTATAATTTGCTTACTCCACATGCATTGCTCCAGTTGCATGTATACCATGAATCTAGGACACGGTTCAAAGAGGAAAGGAGTGGGAAAAGTTGTATATAGCATGAATCTCGGACGTGGTTCAAAGAGGAAATGAAGGGGGGAAGTTGTATAGCATTAATCTAGGACGTGGTTCAAAGAGGAAAGGAATGGGGGAAAGTAGTGGGGAAAGTTGTATCGCATAAATCTAGGACGTGGTTCAAAAAGGAAAGAAAGGGGCGAAAGTACTAGTTCAAAAAGGAAAGGAAGGGACAAGGCTGTAGAGTTTGAGCAGGACTAGATTTGCTGCGCTCACATAGGGAAAGGCGTCTGATAACAAAACTGGGACCAACACGGACTGACACGGAGTTTTTTTGGTACCTACACCAAAATGTCCCTGTAAACAAACACCCTCTAATAATGCCGCTGCAAAATTGATGCAATGCCACAGTTAAAAGCAAATTACATGTTTAACGAATTTTATTGTTAATATAATCTCTATGTTAATATTAATCAATGCCACCGTTTGAGAAATGCTACTGTCTTGCTTTCTTTCCCATTTAGATAAGGTAGATGCTTCTTTTTGTTGGCTTCTGTGTCATCCACCGTTATTGACCACTAATTGTTTCCTTTGCACCTCTGTGTAAACAGGGTTATCTGCTTCACCTTGTTGCCATTGTGACCTTCGAATTTGATCTGGTGTTTGTGCATGCTGCAATGGAGAACACATCCAGCAAGCTTGGGAAATTAGGGATGAAGACGGATCTCAACCGGCTTGACAAATTGGTGGCTTCAGTCATGGAAGCTGTGCCGGTTGGTTCAGCTATCGCTGCCCGTATTCATGTTTCTGTTATCTCGAGCTATGGGTCTGCTACTACAAATAAGGAAGAGGCATGCCTCATCTTGAACTCTTCAACCGAAACTGATTTCGACTTAAAGTTACTCCGTCCACGCCAGAGCTACACTATGAAAGCAGGAAAGTCATTGGAGGATGTCAGGTAAATGTTGTTCTTGGCTAGCAAACAAATGTCATAACAGATGTTTTGAAGTGCAATCTTTATTGCAGAAAAATTCTCCTTTAGATTATGTATGTGTTTGATGTGAGTTGAACCATATCATGGCCTTCCATATATAACCTATTTGTCATTTCCAGACAATTTTTTGGTGTACAAAATGACTTTGCAATGGCTCGTATCGCAACCATTTAGCCATCTCATGAAAGCTAACAACCACCTTTTGGTTTTGTGAAGTGAAGTTGAAAAATGCCATTCTAATGCATGACAGGACAGGACTAAATTATTTTACAGTAGATGCTACATCAGTCTATGTGCCATTTTGTTGTGTTAAGCACTCAACCATGGAGCAATGTATTGTACGATGAAAGCACATCTGTGTACAATGACAGGTCTAGACTTACAAAAATAACTTTATTATGCATATCCTGCAGGAATCATCATCCAATGCTACTGGCACAGTGGCAACAAGGAGTAACAATGATTTGGCCAAGGAGTTCTCTTTTGAGGAATTTATAAAGGTCTGCTTAATGCACTTTTTAGAATGTTTGCCTGAATCATAGAAACTTTATCAAATAATACTATATATGCAAGTTTGTTCCCGTGATCCTGTTTATTACTTTGTTTCTTCAATTGTTTATAATGGACAAACACTGCAGTTCTCCCTTTTCCTAGTGTGGGTATTGGTGCCAGCATTAGAAACATGACGATACCTTTTTTAGGAATTCCTTGGGTAGTGGGCAGTTTATGTGATAATATAGTAACTATGGTATTACAAATTCTCAACCTCCTCTTTTGATTCGTAACAAAATCATTTCGATAGAATGGCAGGGCTTCTCTTCTGTACAACCTACTTTACCCAAGTGCTTCTACAGAGCAACACCAAACTTCGCACTTAGCATCATTGTGTCAGTGCAACACCAATTCAGCACTTAGAATCATTGTATTTTGTCATTTAACTTTAGTTTTGTAGGTATGTGACAGATTTATTGCCCGTAAGCTTGTGCAACGGTTTTATGACAAAGCCCTTGCGTTTGGTCTAAAGGGCTATGCAAAGCTGTAAGTATCTGGTCCTCAGTAAGCATTTTCACATGACTCTTTTACCGAATCTCCAGTTTTGACGTCATTCTTACTGTTTTGGTTTTGGTGCTACTGCAATACTCTCCTGTAAATTCCTACTATGTGTATATATGAAACCTAATTTTAGTATTTTCTTAATAAATTAAATTCTCACTTGAGGACAAAAGATAGAACTTGTCTATCTACCCTTGTTCAATGATGCCATTTTTTGTAGTTCTAATTCTTTTAGGTAGTACCAACAAAGAGCAGACCAAATGATTTCTTCAGGAAAGAGGAAAAGCCCATTAACTTCAGAATTCATTTGTCAAGTCTGTGAACTGGCAGGTATATATGTTCAGGCTTCAGTTTGTATAGTCACTATGCTCTACCAACAGTAGATTCATGGACTTTGTTATCTTTGAAAATGTGAAAGATATCAAGGTATTGAAGTGACTACTTAGAAAAATGGATAGATAGAAAATTACCGAAAGAATTATGCCCTAACTCCTTATGTGCTTCGTAGGTGCTGTTTCTTTTTAGGGCTTCCAACACAACAAAATTGCTTCTAATCTTCTGCGTTATCTTTTGTCATGGAAGTAGCTATGTGCTGCTTCAGTGTGTAGTTAAGTTGTGCATTACGGCTTAAATAAGAATCTCGGAAAAAAATTGTAGCACATTGGCATCACATGTACCGCATTATTTTTCCGTGTCATTCTTCTAAAGAATCTGAACTTTCTAAATCTCTGTTGGTAATGCTGCAGGCTTGTGGTGGCAACGCTGACAGTCGTCGAGAGGCTCGTGGACCGATGGTGTCGTGGCTGCCGATGGATTCCTTCATCCGCTGGTGGTGAGGCACGAGCACGACATCGATCGAGGCCTGCTGGAGCTGAGGGTCAGGGCGAGGGACGTGACGGCGTCACAACTCAAGGCGGCGGCCGCCGTCGGTCAGGTGTGGCTCGCGAGGCTGCTCGGTGTGTTTCGTCGCAGCTGCAGGCCACGTGATCAGGCTAGGCAGGCTTCGCACATTGACTAGGCACACAACACTATGTGATAGGAATTGTACATGAGTTGCCGCTAGCTACAATGAGAAATTGTGTGATGGTAGCTACGACAATTGTGTGACAAAATGGAATTGCTTCATTTTATTTTTTAATTCCTAATAAGTTACTAGTAGCGTGGGGAGGAAACTGGGCGCTACTAGTATATAGGATACTAGTAGCGTTTGTAGTTTACCTACGCTACTACTATTTCATTACTGGTAGTGCGTGTACGTAATAGTAGTAGCGCGGGTGGAACACGCTACTAGTAACTTTTTTAGCTGTAGCGTGGGGTAAAAACACGCTACTGCTAAAATTTAGATGTAGCATCGTAGCAGTAGCGCGGGTGCACGCGCTACTGGTATGTAAAAAACCTACGCTATTGGTAGTGTTTTTCCTAGTAGTGTAAGTAGGATCATATTTCATTCTAGCATTCAGAGATTTTTGTTTAAGCTTAGCTAATAATTTCTTAAGACCACTTCTATCATTGCAAGCAAGAAAGTCTCTTTTAGTTTCTTCATCCATAACATAGCCCTCAGGCACAACATATAACTCATATTTATTAGGAGAGCCTTCATAATCACTTTCATCAGTATTATCAGTTTCAATAATTTCATTCTCTCTAGCCCTAGCAAGTTGTTCATCAAGAAATTCACCAAGTGGCACAGTTGTATCAAGCATAGAAGTAGTTTCATCATAAGTATCATGCATAGCAGAAGTGGCATCATCAATAATATGCGACATATCAGAATCAATAGCAGAAGCAGGTTTAGGTGTCGCAAGCTTACTCAAAGCAGAAGGTGAATCAAGTGCAGAGCTAGATGGCAGTTCCTTACCTCCCCTCGTAGTTGATGGATAAATCTTGGTTTTTGGATCTGTCAAGTTCTTCATAATGATAAGCAGATATAAATCCCAAGTGACTCAAAGAATAGAGCTATACTCCCCGGCAACGGCGCCAGAAAATAGAACCCACGAGTATAGGGGATCGCAACAGTTTTTGAGGGTAGAGTATTCAACCCAAATTTATTGATTCGACACAAGGGGAGCCAAAGAATATTCTTAAGTATTAGCAGCTGAGTTGTCAATTCACATTCAACCACACCTGGAAACTTAATATCTGTAGCAAAGTATTTAGTAGCAAAGTAATATGATAGTGGTGGTAACGATAGCAAAAGTAATGTTTTTGGTATTTTGTAATGATTGTAACAACAGCAACGGAAAAGTAAATAAGCGAAGAACAATATATGGAAAGCTCGTAGGCAATGGATCGGTGATAGAGAATTATGCCGGATGCGGTTCATCATGTAACAGTCATAACCTAGGGTGACACAGAAGTAGCTCATATTCATCAATGTAATGTAGGCATGTATTCCGAATATAGTCATACGCGCTTATGGAAAAAAACTTGCATGACATTTTTTGTCATACCCTCCCGTGGCAGCTCGGTCCTAGCAGAAACTAAGGGATATTAAGGCCTCCTTTTAATAAAGTACCGGACCAAAGCATTAACACATAGTAAATACATGAACTCCTCAAACTACGGTCATCATCGCAAGTGGTCTCGGTTATTGTCACTTCGGTGTTGCCGGATCATAACACATAGTAGGTGACTATAGACTTGCAAGATAGGATCAAGAACTCCCATATATTCATGAAAACATAATAGGGTCAGATCTGAAATCATGGCACTCGGGCCCTAGTGACAAGCATTAAGCATAGCAAAGTCATAGCAACATCAATCTCAGAACATAGTGGATACTAGGGATCAAACCCTAACAAAACTAACTCGATTACATGATAAATCTCATCCAACCCATCACCGTCCAGCAAGCCTGCGATGGAATTACTCACGCATGGCGGTGAGCATCATGAAATTGGTGATGGAGGATGGTTGATGATGACGATGGCGACGGATTCCCCTCTCCGGAGCCCCGAACGGACTCCAGATCAGCCCTCCCGAGAGAGTTTAGGGCTTGGCGGTGGTCCGTATCGTAAAACACGACGAATCATTTTCTCTGATTTTTTTCTCTCCGAACACGAATATAGAGTTGAAGTTAAGGTCGGAGGAGCTCCAGGGGGCCCACAAGGTAGGGGGGCGCGCCCCCTACCCTCGTGGCTAGGGTGCGGGCCCCCTGGTCTTGATCTTTTACCAGTATTTTTTGTTATTTCCAAAAATAATCCCCGTAAAGTTTCAGGTCATTCCGAGAACTTTTGTTTCTGCACATAAATAACACCATGGCAATTCTGCTGAAAACAGCGTCAGTCCGGGTTAGTTCCATTCAAATCATGCAAGTTAGAGTCCAAAACAAGGGCAAAAGTGTTTGAAAAAGTAGATACGACGAAGACGTATCAAAAGACACAATAATTTCTGTTGGTATGGTTGGCAGGCTTGTCAGGGGTGCCATGAATCTGGCAGGGCCGATCGAGTATTCTGTTCAAGCTAGATGGACCATCCTTGTTTCCTTTGAATGGCTTCTTCCGCTGACCGGGTTTAGAGTCACTGAATCCGGCGTTGACCGCCGTGTCTTCGGTATCTTCGTTATTACTTCGACGCTTGTGTTTGTTGAGTCACGGCTTGCCATTGCCATCCCTGGCTTCGGAGGTGCCAGGGTCGCTGGTTCTGTTGCTTCTGCGAGCTAGCCAGTTATCCTCTCTCGCGTAAAAGTGGGTCATAAGTGCGGTAAGGGCTGCCATGGACCTCGGTTTTTCTTGGCCGAGGTGTCGGGCGAGCCACTCGTCTCGGGCGTTGTGTTTAAAGGCCACGAGGGCTTCGGCGTCCGGAGAGTCCATAATTTGGTTTTTTTAATTAAGAACCTGGTCCATAGCTTCCGGGCTGATTCATCGGGTTGCTGGACTATGTGACTAAGGTCATCGGGGTCTGGAGGCCGAACATAGATTCCTTGGAAGTTGTCTCTAAAGGCATCCTTCAAGTCTTCCCAGCTGCCAATAGAGTTTTCTAGGAGGCTGTTTTACCAGTGTCGTGCTGGTCCCTTTAATTTTAACGGGAGGTATTTGATGGCATGGAGATCATCACCACTGGCCATATGGATATGGAGAAGAAAATCTTCGATCCATACTGGGGGATCTGTAGTACCATCGTATGATTCAATGTTCACTGGTTTAAACCCTTCAGGGAACTGGTGCTTCATCACCTCATCGGTGAAGTATAAAGGGTGTGCGGCGCCTCTGTATCGGGCGATGTCGCGACGCAATTCGGATGAAGTCTGAATGTGGTTTTTGGTCCGGGTGGGGTTGTGCCTGTCGCGCCAGGCCTGATGGGCATCCTCTCGCGTTGGAGCACGCCCCCTTGACCTATAGATTGATCTTGTCTGATCGGCTCTATTATCCGGTCCTTGTGTATGTCATAGGTATAGCCCGGGGCCGCTACCTCCCTGCCTCGACGGCGGGGTGACCGGGGCTGGTGTTCGGCGTAAGTGGCCGGTCTATCCCGTCCACGTGGTGGTCAGTCAGGTTCGTCAGCGGATTTATACTTTGACAGTATTGGCTCAAGAGCTTCGTCATCGAATCATGGTAGCAGCTTGCGCTTCGGGTAGCTTTTGACGAGGCTCCCGAAGGAATGTTAGTCAACCAGTTGCTCTCACTGCCTCCCCATGGTCGCCGGGTCGATTACGTCGCTGAAGACCATCGCAGCCTTTTTGGTAAGTTTGAAGCTGGCACCCTAAAATGGGCTGCAAGTATCGTCCTGGCCGTTTCTCCAAGCCGGCCCAGTCCGACGGCCAGCGGCCCTCACAAACCCCACCTGCTCCTCCTCATCCGTCTCCCTCTTCCTCATTACGCCGCACGTTTCCACTCCCCCTGGCTTCGTTCCCACTCCTCCCCCACCCCCACCATACCCTACCCCACCCCACCCCACTCTGCCAACCCTACCGACCAAACACAAACGGCACAGGGCGACAGCGCGGGCCCGCCACCTCGCCGCCCGCCATGGCCGGCGCTCCCCCGACGCCCGCCGAGAAGGACGCCCTCGTCTCCTCCTTCCTCGAGATCGCCGCCGGCCAGACGCCCCACACCGCCACCCAGTTCCTCCAGGTCCGTCCCCTCCCCTGCTCCCGATCGGTTCGATCCCCCGGCCCAGCCCGTCCGACTCACGCGATCCGCCGGCGCCGCCGGTGAAAATGTCTTTCGCAGATGACGAGCTGGCATCTCGAGGAGGCGCTGCAGCTCTTCTACATCGACGGGGAGGCCGCGCTCGCCGGGGCGCATCCGCCGGCCCAGTCGGCCGCCGAGGCCGCGCTGGCGGCGGCCGCCGCCGCGGCTGAGGTGGAGGAGGGGTTCAGGTAGGCCGGCCGGAGCGGCATTCCTAGGGTTTGGCGGCTCCGGCTCTGGCCGTGCCGTGAAAAGGCTCCTTTTTGGTTGGTACGAGTGCCCTTACCGTGTGCTGTGATGTTGTAGATTTCATCCGCCGCCCGCAGCCGCGCTTGAGGATGGGATGCTGCAGGGTCTGGGGGACGAAGATGATGTCCGTGCGCCGCTGCCTGTGAGGCGCGAGACTCTCTACGGCGACACCCCAATGATTGTGTAAGTAATGTTGTTTCGTTAGCCAGCGACTTCGTGTGGTAGCATGTTATCCTGTTATTTATGTGCAGCCACCGCCAAGTTTCAGATAAATATCGCAAGTGCTATGTGGTCCTCTATTGTTCCACGAAATGTAGTGTATTTGTGGTACAAAATTGTCTTGACCATGACCTTATTCGTGGTACAAAATTGTCTTGACCATGAGTCCATGACCGTATTCGTGGTACAAAATTGTCTCGAGTCTCGACCATGACTCGGTAGAGCACTCTCCTTAATCCTTACTAGAAGTTAAAGGTGGATTACTTGCTGAAGTGCTTAGATCAGACAGGGCATGCTTCATAGTGGGACTTGTGCTTGGATTCCAATTCCAAGATACGATTTTTAACATGCTTGAGGGAGTTGAAGCTTCCATTGTCTTTGGTTTAGTCTTTCTTTCCCCCTAAAAGTTTGATTTTTAAGGCAGGGAAGGTTGAAATTATGTTTTCATTTGGCGTCAATGAATGCCACACACCCATACTAATTTTGCTCATAGACATTAAAACCTTGCCATGTGCAGTTCATGACTGATATTTTTGTCTCACAAAGGAATCCATACAAATATTGCTCTTTTAGCTGTCCTAATACTTAGAACCAACAGTGTGCAGCTAGATCTCACACTTCCCCTTCTTTATGCCTATTGTACACAAACATCTCTTTCCAGTAGTTTGTGACTGATGAATTGTCGTGTTTTTTTTCATACGTCTCCCAAATGGGAGCCGGGTTCCATTAATTTGCATGACGGAATCAGTTCGTAACGAAAAACAGATGGAAAGTTCAAACAAGCGTCAGCAAAAGGGGGGTCGTTGCAGCTAGCACATCTGGCAACCAATACTGACCAACTGCCCTCATTGTTATCTGCCCCCATTCTGCATTATACGAATGGAGAATTGGATATTCAAATACTGACCAACTGCCCTCTAGTTTTAATGCTATTGCAAATCAAATAGAGATACATGCAACAATTCTTGAAGCTTTGTCCAAGTATTTATTCTAAATGCGGGGACCTTTACTGTTGTCAGAATTTCCATTTATGTTGTAGCTGCAGTTATGCTTGTTACCTGCTTATGAAAGTATTGGCACGGGGTTTTCTTTCTCCATATAGTTTGCTTTAATTAGCCCTGCAATTAATTGAAAAACGCTGCTTGCGAGTGCTTCATGACGTGATGCAAGTTCTATCATACTGACATGCTTTAAGAAAGTACCTGTTGGAGTGTTGGTTTAAGTATCGAATGTATGTGGGTTTTCCAGAAACTTGTGAAATATTAGGGTCTTTGACCTCTGATGCCTTAAATACTGCATTGCAAAAACAATATTATTTTGTAACGTTCTGGTCACTTCTTTTCAGGACTCGGCCTAATGCGACGGTTGCATTTCGTAACTTTGAAGAGGAGGCAAGACAATCTGCTTGGGATTCTGAACAGAATGCCACTTCCAGTTCTCGTGATAACCTGGCTTCTTTATATCGCCCACCTTTCGATTTGATGTTCAATGGACCATTTGACAAGGTCAGCTGCATGTCCTATAATTATGTTATATTCTCTGTTCGACAATGTTACCTGTCAAAGCCACAGTCATGTTCTGACTATGCCGGCAAAACTGCATCTTATCCACAAATACTACCTCTGTTGCCTGGTTGAACCCTTACTGTTATACAATTAGTTTGACCTAGTAATTTGGTTAATTACCAAAGAAAAAATAAAACCCGCTGAAAGCATATTGTTGTTTGAGATAGTGTTGTCTCATTCATTGTTTATGGACACCTGAACTAGTTTTCAGTTGACACTCGTAGATTTAATTGTATTAATTTGCTAGTTCTTCAAAGTTATCTATTGCTCATTTCTTTAATTTACCCTAAATGAATCCCGTCGATGTAGGCAAAGTTAGAGGCCTCTTCTCTAGACAAGTGGCTCTTGATCAATTTGCAGTCAACAGAAGAGTTCAGCTCTCACATGGTAATCATCTGTCTTATTTTCAATATTTCATGCCAATTTATCCTGATCCTTCATTTTATGCCTTGTTAATGTTTTGACTGTCAATCTTTTCTCTGTTGAAGCTTAATCGAGACACTTGGGCAAATGAAGCAGTGGCTCAAACAATCAGGTCAAACTTCATTTTCTGGCAGGTTGGTCCTCCTTGTGTTCGCCTTCCTTATCTTCTTGGATCTGAACCTCTAAATTTGTATTTTATCTACCTTGTGTTATAATCACACCGGCATCGGTACCTTGATAAATGTTATTGGGGACGTCAACACAGTCTTCTTCTTACGAAGCCTTTTATCTGTTGTTTTAGACATTTTCATCTGTTATTTCTTGTAGTTATATGCAAGAAAATTGTTAAGACATGACATGATGGCAGTGCTTTGATGATAAATCCCACACCATTCCTGTTTGGTACATATAAATATTATTTGTGCTGGGGTGCTTCTGCGCTTCGCTCTTCTATGGTTGCACAACTGCTAATAAACCAATGTTGAAGTCCACCAACTTAACCAGTCAAGTGCTTCAAGATTCATGCAACTCTTGTAGAAAATGTGAAGTACTCGTTGTGTTCTCTGTGTATTGGTGATCGAAGTACTAGAACGTTTGACTGCATGTATTCTAAATTGACCTCTATGTACACATATGGACTATGGAGAAAATATACTGGCAACAAAGAGTTTTAGTTATATGGTTCACTCTTCCCCCTAGATGGAACCATGTATGTGCACTTCTCAGTTTTTTGTCGATACTTGTTAAACATAGGTTTATCAAGATACCGGTGAGGGGAGGAAGGTGTGCACCTACTACCATTTGGTCTCTGTTCCTGCCATTCTCCTAATTGACCCCATCACTGGACAAAAAATGCGTGGTTGGAGTGGAATGGTTTACCCGGACAGTTTGCTGGAGGTATTTTCGCAGCCCTGTCTTTCATCTCACGTTGCTCTGCAGTGGTAGACTGGCAGTAGCCTCGACAATGCGGATGCTCAAATACTAGGTAGATATACTGTTAGGACATGAGCATTCCTTACTATTTTCTGCATGTTCACTGTACACAGGATTTGATGCCTTACCTGGAGAAAGGTCCAAAGGAGCACCATGCTGCTCAACCTCAAAAACGCCCAAGAAAAGTTGACCAGGAAACCTCTATGGATAGGCAAGGTATTATTTATGTGGATTTAGTTAGTTCTGTACTGGCAGTGTTGACTATATTATCCAGAAAGTCATATTTTTTGTAACATTCTGCTTCCGCTGTGTTCACTCTTCACATTTTCTGGATCCACATTATTGGTTTCTATATTTGAAGTGCTAACTTTCGGTGGAAATAGAAAAAAAAAACAAAGTTGGATAGTATTTGCATGGCATAACCCATCTGTTAGATACATGGCTTCCAAAATACCATACTTTCAAATCTTTTGGAGAGATGTCCAATTCTTAAAAGCTAGCACACTGGACATGCGAGGTGCCCTCTAGCTCTTGGTGTGGTGTTTTTTTTGTTGTACCGTTGATGCTTTCACCAAATGAGCTGGTCTTTGTTTCCTCACCTTTGTATGATCCAGCCTCCCATGGGGGATTCTTTTAATTCAATTTCCTAAATTAAAAGACACTGCTAGATTGATGGTGCAGTAATATGTTTTTGAGTCTTGGGTTGTCAGGTATTATTCTAAGAAAAAGCTTTTTAGATGTCAACAATGATACCTCTCTTGTTTGGAATTGGAAGTAAAGACATGCCTGGATTGATGTCAAGTAGGGTGTGCTTTGTTTGTGACTGCTGTTTGGATATATCGATTGTTGTTTCTGGTCAGCACTGACCCAGATTAGTTTCTAAGAGCGAGATGTGTAACAAATATTAGGTAGCATCAACACATAGGGCCATAACACAATCAAATGGACGAATCTCTGCAGTTGTTATGATTGTTGATGTACATACTTATATCACAGGAAACAAATTCTTGTAATCATATTGAGTGGATCTTGATTCTTTTTTGAAACAAATGAGTTGTTATTTATGTCAGGCACAGCTAGTGTGCCTCTTTCCTTTTTATTTTTTTATCCTTTCTGTAAGCATCTGGATGCCTGCAATACACATGTTACCTTGCCATTTTGCGGTTAGCTCACGACGTTTCTCTTTTCAGGTAAAACAGCTGTAGAGAGTGAAGATGAAGAACTAGCACGGGCGGTGGCGGCTTCCTTGGAGGAGAACAAAGGAGCCGGGGGATCAGATGCCGCTGATGAGAAGTCTAATCCCGTGGAAGAGACGGAGCCCAGCTTGAGCGTGAAGATCGAGTATCCCCCACTCCCCGAAGAGCCGAAGGTGAGCAGGGACCTTCTCTGCAGGGTCGCGGTCCGGCTGCCCGACGGTCAGAGGATTCAGAGGAATTTCCTCCACACAGATCCTATCAAGGTAACGCATCTGAAACAATTTTCCTCAAATCTTAATGTCAAAGTCTGTTTTCGTTCCTAGTCTGATGATGAATGATTTCCCTCTCTCTATTGTGTGTGCAGCTGCTGTGGTCGTTCTGCTCCTCTCAGGTGGAGGACGGGGAGAAGCGGGCCTTCCACTTCGGGCAGCCCATCCCGGGCGCGGCCATCAACAAGCTGCAGTACTCGAGCGAGCAGACCTTCAAGGAGGCCGGGCTGGCCAACTCGATGATCAACCTCTTGTGGGACTAGGCCATGTTGAAAAGACCCCATCACCTTGCAAATCGTGCTATTCCTTGGTGGGCTTCGTATGTTTAGTTCCTTTTTGCGAGGATTTTAATTTAACTTATCGCCTTTTTTTTCACTCCCGGTGGTCGTAGACTTGGTTGGTAGGCTTGGAGCTCAAGTGTGAAAAATGTTTCTTTGTCGTGTCGGTCATGTTTTGTTTATAGACCCCCTCCCACCCTGTAGTAGGACTTGGTTCGACTTGATGCACATATTATTGATATCGACCCGTGCTGGTTTTTACTGATGGATCCTCTTTCCTTCTGGTATTGTCAAATGCTGGAACGGAGTGTAGAAAAAGGCGGAAATGCGTGCGTTGCATCTGCTGCCGCTTTTCTCGGAGCCAAAACTAACCCGGACGTGACTGGAAAAAAGAACCAGTGCCGATGACGGTGATGATGATGGGATGGATCGGACATGCTTTGCCCCCGTCAATTATCGATGCCACCACGGCGGTTAATGGCGGAGGCGGTACCGTTGTCGGGTCCGACGCGTGCCCGCCTGTCCACGGACCGTGTCGCTCACATGTGGTGGCCTAGCTGATTGGAGAACGGTGGTGTTTTGACCGTGCAGCGCTTTGACCGGCAGCAGTGTGGGGGGGTGGGGCTTATGATTTGCATGCTCTGCGCTCCTGATGCGCTCTGCCTGACGGGCCTGCTGCTGCATTGGCCGGTGTCGCCCTGCCACTCACTCTCTTGCAACCCCCACCCTCTCCCGCCCTGCCACGCGAATTATTGCAGCTGTGGCTTCTGTCCCTCTCTCTCGAGCTCAGCCAAGAGAGAGAGAGTGATCGGGTTGCTTTGGGCCGGCCGCATTTATACAGGCTCGCGGCATCGACCGGTCCATCTCCGACCGACGCGCCACTAGCTTGCTAGCCGTCCATAACTCGTCCGTAGAGGAGAGGATAGGAGATCCCTCCTGGCACTTGCTACAAAGTTGACAAGCTCAACTCCATCTCTTCCTCATTCTCATCCTGAGATGAGATTTTTCTTTTTGAAACACTGTCATCCTGAGATGAGGTAAACAGGGCGGCTCTGCTGCATCCAGCGTGCATGCAGCCGGCTGGGCTAGCCATGCATGCATGTAGGGGCCCGGGCCATGGGCTTGCGTCAATCCATCCAACCATCCATCGACCACGCACTTGTCTGGGTCCTCGAGCCACCCACCACTGTTACGGACCTCATTCAACGTACTGCCGCCACTGTTACGCCTGCGCTTTGGAAGCATGACGCGCTGTTTCGGCCCTTGTCCGATCCACCTAGTGTGCTAGTGCCATCCGGCCAGCCTGAGCATGAACAAACGGAAACGGACTCCTCCCCTGCCGCTGCCAGCAACTGCAAAGGTGGTGGCATAGTGCGTGCGTCGAGAGTCGTGCCCCGCCCGGTTTTACAGCCTTGCATGCGCCGGCCGGATCCACTGCGTGCCTTTTCTCCGACGGTGCGGTGCGGTGAGTGGAGCTCTCCCTCCCTCCCTCGCTAGCATCCAATGCCAGGCTCACTTGTACTCGCACGTGTAGGCCCTACCCCACACACACACATAGCCTCCCTCTAGCTAGCCTCTAGGCACCGCACCAGATGTACGTTGCCTGAGCTGTGTGGCATACGAGGCTAAATTTCATGTTTTGACTTTTTTGAAAAATTATTCGAGATCTGACCTTATTTTGCAAAAAAATGGAATCTAACCCTTTTTTACTGTCAGGGATATGGCGGTAGGGTATAGCAGCCTATCGCCTGTTGGAATATTAGGCAAGTTCATGATTAATTCCAGTAAATAATTCATGACTAGAAGAGATACTAGCATGCAAAAATCTAGCAAACTAGAAGAACAGCAAGACATGCATAACAGCAGCAAACACGTAACAGTAGCTGTAGAAACAGACATGAACAGAGGATGTTGGACGTACTGATCGTTAGCTATTATGGGTGCGACAGTGTTGATGACGATGTTGACGACGATTTGCTGCTGACGGCGATGAATACGACGATGAGTAGCACCGCCCGACTTGGACGGAAGACGACCCGTGATGACGAATTTGAGCAGTCGCGCACAGCGCTTCCCAAAAACCTAATTCGTCCTCTCCCGGTGCAGGATCGCAAAGACGAACGGTTCCGGAGACCTGCTCTCCCACGCGCCGATGCACGCCGGCGTTTGGGATGGAGTAGACTACGATGGCGGCGCAAGTTGTGAGATGAGGCAAAACCCTAGGTGTTTTTCGGTATCTCTCTGGCCGCAGCCGGTAGTTGTATATATATTAGGACCAGAGGCGGTATTGTGTCGCGACCACAATCCCAAACCGACTCGGTTTCTAATTCGTATATTTACCGGACAAGAAATCAAAAAACTTGTCTGCCAAGACATAAAAATAAAACGGCAAAAGAAAGCTGCGCTCCTGCAAGGAGACGGACCGGATTTCGGCGGACCATTCACGCGCATGTCGCATGTACGCGCCGCCTCGCCTGCCCTGCCCTGCCCTGCCCTGCCCTGCCCGGCCAGGCGAGGCGAGCGAGCGCGCGCGTGTGGTTTTCCCTTTCTTTTCTCACACACCACTTAGAGTGGTAGAGAGAACCCACTATATAAAGAGGTCCAACTCTTCTTCAACTTTCAAGGTGGGACTAAACTTAGCACCACCACTTGCCATTTTACACATTGGCTTTGAGATTTCAGAAATTGCTATGGGCCTAGCCCATTAATTCTAACAATCCCCCACCAGATCTCAAATACCCATTTAGAGATTTGCCTTTTCTCACCATTTGTTTAATATACCAGTGTTTCAGCAGAGACTGTTAAGTTGAACTTCTGCCTAGAACTTTAAGCTACATCCATTCACAACTTGACAATGGACTATGCCTTGAATTGCTAGTTTTGTGTGAACAGGTTTCACTCAAAGTCTTAACCAGTACCTGACCGCCAGTAGGCTACCCCGCGGTTTGGAGCTTATACGTCATACTCCCTGGTCTCTTCGTGAGTTTACTAGAGATCACCCAAATCTCATAGACTGCGACGTTTACAGTCAGAACTCATATAGGTGTGTTCTTTCAAGACTGCTCTGTAGGACAGCATCTTTGCTAATTATAGCCAATAGAACCACATTAAGGCATGTTGCCGACCTGCCTTACAGATCTGAGAGTTTTGCATCTTCACTTGGAGACGATCATAAGTTATTATTCTCCTCAGTTAACCAATAGCTTGTTCTTCCCAGATCCTAATTCACGGGATCTCCGATCACAAAGGTTGGGTTACTACTATGGTGTAACATCTATGGGTCTCATACCCATCTCCCTCGATGCAATATCTATCACATTTCGTGATAGTCCCTTTGTAAAGGGATCTGCCAGGTTTTTGGATGTTTGTATATACGTAACAGTTATTACTCCGGAGTTTCTCAACTTCCTGACAGACTTCAAACGTCTTTTCACGTGTCTTGATGACTTTGCATTATCTTTAGAATTGTTCACTTTAGCGATAACCGTTTGGTTATCACAATTCATAAGAATAGCCGGTACAGGTTTTTCAACAACCGGCAAGTCCATCAAGAGCTCACGCAGCCATTCTGCCTCAACAGTAGCTGTGTCCAAAGCAGTTAATTCTGCTTCCATAGTTGACCTCGTCAATATGGTTTGCTTGCAAGACCTCCATGACACCGCGCCACCACCATGAGTAAATACATACCCACTTGTTGCGTAAAGTATATCAACATCGGAGATCCAATTTGAATCACTATATCCTTCTAGCACAGCAGGATGCCCTGAATAAGTAATTCCGTAACTCATAGTACCTCTCAGATAGCGCAAGACCCTTTCTAGTGCATGCCAATGATCATCACCCGGGTTGGACATGAACCTACTCAGTTTGCTCATAACAAAAGAGATATCTGGTCTTGTAGCGCTAGCTAAGTACATGAGTGAACCGACAATTTGAGAGTATCTTAATTGATCTCTCGTTTCTTTCTTGTTCTTTCTGAGTGTCACGCTGGGATCATAAGGTGTTGGAGAAGGCTTGCTATCCATAAAACCGAATCGGTTCAAGACCTTCTCAACATAGTGAGATTGCGTTAATGTAATCCCACTCTCATCCTTAATAAGTTTGATGTTTAGAATTACATCGGCTTCTCCCAGATCTTTCATGTCAAAACTTTTTGATAGAAAAGACTTGACCTCATTAATTGCATTAATGTTTGTACCAAAGATCAGTATGTCGTCCACATACAAACATAATATGACACTATTGCCCCCACCATGGCGATAGTAAACACACCTATCAGCCTCGTTAATGACAAATCCTGCAGAAGTCAAAGTTCTTTCAAACTTCTCATGCCATTGCTTAGGTGCCTGTTTCAGACCATACAAAGATTTTAACAACTTGCACACCTTTCTCTCTTCACCCTTTACCACAAACCCGTCAGGCTGATCCATATAGATCTCCTCTTCCAACTCTCCATTGAGAAAAGCTGTCTTTACATCCATTTGATGAATGATAAGACCATAAGAGGCAGCCAAGGAAAGTAACACTCGAATGGTGGTCATTCTAGCAACGGGTGAATATATGTCAAAGTAATCTTCGCCTTCTTTCTGAGTGTAGCCCTTGGCCACTAGCCGCGCCTTGTATTTATCAATAGTACCATCAGGCTTTAGCTTCTTTTTGAACACCCACTTACATCCCACAGGTTTACAACCATATGGTCTATCAGTTAGTTCCCAAGTTCCATTAGAAAGAATTGAGTCCATCTCATTATGAACAGCTTCTTTCCAATCATCCACATCCAGAGATGCATATGCTTCTGCAATCGTCTTGGGTGTGTCGTCCACAAGGTATACAATGAAATCATCACCAAAAAATTTTGCAATCCTTTGTCTCTTGTTCCTTCTAGGAACTTCATTGTTATCCTTCTCAAGGACTTCCTCATGTGATTGTTCGAAATATTCATCAGTTCTACTAGATTCAGGAATTATCTCAGAAGAAAATCTAGCAATGCTATGCATATCTTTCATAGGAAATATGTTCTCAAAAAATGTTGCATCACGAGATTCCATTATAGTATCAACATGCATATCAGGTACTTCAGATTTTACCACTAAAAACCTATAAGCAATGCTCCGTTGAGCATACCCTAGAAAGACACAATCCACTGTCTTTGGTCCAAGTTTGCGTTTCTTAGGAATAGGAATATTGACCTTTGCCAAACATCCCCAAGTGCGCAAATAAGAAAGTGATGGTTTTCTCCCAACCCACTCCTCATAAGGGGTTTTCTCTTTATTATTGTTGGGAACTCTATTCAGGACATGACATGAAGTCAATAGAGCCTCCCCCCACCATGCCTTAGATAAACCAGCAGTGTCTAACATGGCATTCACCAAGTCAGTCAATGTGCGGTTTTTCCTCTCGGCCACTCCATTTGATTGAGGTGAATAGGGAGGCGTCCTCTCATAAATAATACCATGTTCCTCACAAAATTCATCAAAAACTTTTGGAAAATACTCTCCACCACGATCGGACCTAAGACGCTTGATCTTTCTCTCTAGTTGATTTTCAACTTCAGCTTTATAGATTTTAAAGTAGTCTAATGCTTCATCTTTAGTTTGCAACAAATAAACATAGCAAAATCTAGTCGCATCATCAATCAAAGTCATGAAATATCTCTTTCCACCTTTTGTCAACACACCATTCATCTCACAAAGATCAGAATGTATGAGTTCTAGAGGTGCCAAGTTTCTCTCCTCGGCAGCCTTATGAGGCTTTCGAGGTTGCTTAGATTGCACACAACTATGGCACTTAGAACCTTTGGCAACTGTGAAGTTCGGAATTAAACTCATGCTGGATAGCCGAGACATTAAACCAAAATTAATATGACATAAACGAGAGTGCCAAATACTTGCATCATCATTAACACTAGCACAAATTTGGTTTATTGACTTATTGCAAAAATCTGAAAGAGAAAAGCGGAACAAGCCTCCGCACTCATAGCCTTTTCCTATAAATTGTCCAAATCTTGACACGATTACTTTATTGGACTCTAAAACTACCTTAAATCCATCTCGACATAGAAGGGAGCCGCTAACTAGATTCTTGTTCATAGTAGGGACATGCTGCACGTTCCTTAGTTGCACGATTTTTCCCGAAGTAAACTTCAGATCCACCGTGCCAATGCCACGAACAGAAGCATGTGACCCATTCCCCATTAGGACGGAAGAATCCCTTGCGACCTGATAAGAAGTAAACAGGGAGATGTCAGCACACACATGAACGTTAGCACCCGAATCAATCCACCACGAAGATGATTGAAATACTGAAAGCACAATAGGTAAATTACCATACCCATCAGTATTGCTAGTGGTCACCATGTTGACAGTCTTGGAGCTTGTTTTCCCTCTGCGGTCTGCACGTTCAGGGCATTCCTTGGAAAAGTGTCCAGGCTTCCCACAGGCGTAGCACTCTAGCTCAGCCTTGTTGAACTTCTTCTTCTTGAAGGTAGTAGTCTTGGTAGGCTTGTTGAAAACAGGTTTGTTCTTCCCTTTGTTCTTGTTCTGTGGGTACCTCTGCACCATGTTAGCAGTAGGCTGAACCTCACCTCCTTTTTCAGTGGTATCTTTAGCCCGAGCTTTTTCTTCAACATCAAGAGATGCAATCAGATTTTCAACTGATATCTCCTGTCTCTTATGCTTCAGAGTTGTGGCGAAATTCCTCCATGAAGGAGGCAACTTTGCAGTCATGCACCCAGCCACGAATTTGTCGGGTAGAACACATTTAAGGAGTTCAAGTTCCTTCACAATGCACTGTATCTCATGAGCTTGTTCAACCACAGAACAGTTATTCACCATCTTGTAGTCATGAAAACTCTCCATGATGTACAGTTCACTGCCTGCATCTGTTGCACCGAATTTTGCATTCAGTGCATCCCACAGAATTTTTCCGTCGTTTATGTGCATGTACACATCACACAGACGGTCAGCAAGAACACTCAGAATGCATCCCACAAACATAGTATTGGCTTCCTGGAATTTTCTCCGATCTTCGTCGGTCATTCCCTCTGGAGCACCAACACTAGCGTGGAAAACTTTCAGAGCAGTAAGCCAGAGCGTGGTCTTCACCTGCCACCTCTTAAAGTGTACACCGGTAAACTTATCCGGCCTCAGTGCATCAGCGAATCCAGCCATAGTTAACTCAGGAAATTGCCTATAATTAGGTTTTTGGATTGTTGGAATATTAGGCAAGTTCATGATTAATTCCAGTAAATAATTCATGACTAGAAGAGATACTAGCATGCAAAAATCTAGCAAACTAGAAGAACAGCAAGACATGCATAACAGCAGCAAACACGTAACAATAGCTGTAGAAACAGACATGAACAGAGGATGTTGGACGTACTGATCGTTAGCTATTATGGGTGCGACAGTGTTGATGACGATGTTGGCGACGATTTGCTGCTGACGGCGATGAATACGACGATGAGTAGCACCGCCCGACTTGGACGGAAGACGACCCGTGATGACGAATTTGAGCAGTCGCGCACAGCGCTTCCCAAAAACCTAATTCGTCCTCTCCCGGTGCAGGATCGCAAAGACGAACGGTTCCGGAGACCTGCTCTCCCACGCGCCGATGCACGCCGGCGTTTGGGATGGAGTAGACTACGATGGCGGCGCAAGTTGTGAGATGAGGCAAAATCCTAGGTGTTTTTCGGTATCTCTCTGGCCGCAGCCGGTAGCTGTATATATATTAGGACCAGAGGCGGTATTGTGTCGCGACCACAATCCCAAACCGACTCGGTTTCTAATTCGTATATTTACCGGACAAGAAATCAAAAAACTTGTCTGCCAAGACATAAAAATAAAACGGCAAAAGAAAGCTGCGCTCCTGCAAGGAGACGGACCGGATTTTGGCGGACCATTCACGCGCCGCCTCGCCTGCCCTGAGCGAGCACGCGCGTGTGGTTTTCCCTTTCTCTTCTCACACACCACTTAGAGTGGTAGAGAGAACCCACTATATAAAGAGGTCCAACTCTTCTTCAACTTCCAAGGTGGGACTAAACTTAGCACCACCACTTGCCATTTTACACATGGGCTTTGAGATTTCAGAAATTGCTATGGGCCTAGCCCATTAATTCTAACATCGCCCAGGGCCGGCCCTGGGGCATGGGCGACGGGGCGACGGCCCAGGGCCCAGGCCAGAGGGGGGCACATGATGGAGTATATACATATACTATAGCCCAACAAAAAGCAAGTAAAAAATTATAAAAGAATTAAAGAAAAAAAATAGGATGGGCTAGGCCGCCCAGATATAGCTAGCTAGCGATCGCTGATGGATACGCGTAGGCGAAGCGGCGCCGTGACTCACGCTCGTTTCGACGTTTCCTTCGTAGGTTCGTCACCCTCGCCCGTCCGTCGGCCTTCTCGCTCGCTCGGCACCTTGCCCCTTGGCCCTTGCCGCGTCGCCCTCGTCTCGCCGGCTCACCATCGCCGCCACACAGCAGTCCGGCAGGCAGGCGGCTGCCCGGCCAATCGGCCATCCGGCATCCGGCACCGCGGCAATACGGTAATACTCCCTCCGGTCCTTTTTAGTTTGCATATAAGATTTGTCTAAAGTCAAGCCTCGTAAAGTTTGACCAAATTTATAAAAAAAATACTAACATTCACAATATGAAATCAATATCAGTAGATGTGTCATCACTTAAATTTTCATATTGTATAATTTTAGCATGGTAGATGTTGATATTTTTTTCATATAATTATGGTCAAACTTTATGAAGTTTGACTTCAGACAATTCTTATATGCAGAGTAAAAAGGATCGGAGGGAGTACCTATACAAGTATGCATCCGTCCGACTGGAAGTCAAGAAGTACGCATCCATGTTCCTGTCCATCCTCAAACCTCAATTTGACAATCTCAGTAGTTTATTTATTCTTTATTTAATATGTACGTATTGTAATCCAATCTATCAATTTTTTGTCATTCTATGTAACATGTTTAGGGTTCCAATCATCCGATCTATAAATTCCTAATTTTTTGTATGCTCTTTTGATCTTTTCTTCATGATTTTAGGATATTAGCCTGCTATGCTACCTAAGAAGGAGCAATTGTCGGGTGCTGAAAAAAGGAGGAAAAAGAAAGAAAGAAAGTTAATTATTTGAGGTAATCATGTCATGTTAGTTTCATTTTGCGATCTTTTTAGTACAATTGTTTTTTATGGAGTCGATTCAAATTTGGTTATTATTGTTCTCGATGGAGTCATTTGAATTATTATATTCATATTTTAAACGAAAGATGTGTGATTGAAAGTTACTTTTAATAAGATATATATATAACACACGCATACATATATATTGTCTTACGACTTAGAACATAAGGGCCCATGTCGTCGAGTTCGCCTAGGGCCTCCCGAAACACAGGGCCGGCCCTGCTATCGCCAAAAGGTATGGCGGTAAGGAACTTGACCACGTCAGTGTAACACATCCCTACCGAGGATGACGGTAGCATGTGCAACCCTACTGTCAAGGTACCCGGCGGTAGGTACGCACTGTGTTTGAAATTTAGAATTATTTTGCGGTAGGGCGTGTAGGAAAAGGGTTACATCCCAATTTTTTTTGTAAACGAGGGTTAGACCTCGAACAACTTCTTCAAAAAGGTCAAAACACGAAATTTGGCCGGCATACGATACGATGGCAATGCCATCACTTCTATAGCATGGCATGCACTCTTGGACACGCGCATACGGTTCACAAATCCTGCCATGCATGCATACGATAGCCCTGTTTGGATCATGGGGTTAGAGCTAATTTGGGTTAGTTGGAGGCTCAAATAACCCAAAAGTATCCAAACAGGAAGGGTTAGAGTGGATTAGTTACATCTAATTCAACTATCCTGATGAAGAGGTGCTTATTTGGATTAGAGTGGGTTAGAAAATAACTCTAACTCTAACTGTGTTAGAGTATTCAAACAGGGCCGATGAGCAAGCCGGCCGGGCAGGAGGTGACATGCATGCATTCATGGCCAAGTGCTTCGTTGACACGGGCGGCGTACGTGTACCGTGCACCTATCATACGGGCGGCCTGCTGGACTCATTTGTTTTTTCTAATGAGAAGGAGTGATCACCCTGGAGTTGGAGGGGCATTTTGGGGAGGGGAGCGATGGAATCGAATCGAATGGCATCTCTCTCTGGCAACCGTCTGCGGATCTCCGGTCAAGGGGGCTTTGACTATACGGCCCTGAGCGCCGTGACAGCCAGCCCAGCTGAGCCTGTCAGCGACCTTTTCTGTTCCGCTCTGCTCTGACAGCGTAAAAGGACGGAGGCGCCCCATACGCGCGTTGGCCACTACCGCCGCCCAGCGTCCCTCCATCCGCACAGATGCCCGACGCCGTGATGTACCCCGTACAAACGTCATGCAGCACCACTGTTCCTAGTAATTTCTTTAGGATGCGACATTCATCATTTGCTGGCAGTCCAACATGCATGAAAAACGATCTCGCCAGAGGAGAAGGGGTGGCAATGATTTACAGCGTTGGTGCTGGGTAATAATAAAAAAGCGGTTTACTGAATGCCTGAACCTAGCAAAAATCTTAACGAACCACGGTCTACATGCCACGGTACTTTTTTTCTCATCGGCCACATGAGTTGGAAATGTACCGCCTCTTTCTTGTTAGCGTTGCACGGGCCATTTGAAACCGTTGAGGCCGCGAAATCGTTTTTTTAATGGAGCTTGCGAAATACTTCCTTTGTAAAAAAATATAAGAACGATCTAAATACTCTTATACTATTTCCTAACGGAGGGAGTAGTTTAGTTAACAGCTACTTATTATTTTCAGGAGCAGACACCCGATCTGATAATGAGCCAAGGTTGCTAGCGTGGGATCGATCCTCCAAAGGAGTAGTAATAAGAAGGGTACGTGAACAGTGGTAATGATTGAGTGTGGGCTGGGTTGATGCGTACCAGGTAATCAAAGCGGTTTGCTGAATCTAGCAAAGCATGCATGCTTCCCGCACCGTCTATCTTAACGAACTGCGGTCCACATGCCGGCCCTTTCCTCCCCACAGTGCATGCTTTGTCTTGAACAGTAAAAACAAGCCACAAAGCTGAGATTAGGCTGGCCATAGTGGGAGTAACATCACTAGTAACATCACACTTTTCAAGATAATTTTGCTTATGTGGCACATATTTAATGATGAGAGAAGTGATGAGGGTAACTTAGTTAGTTACTGTAACATCACACATACCAAGACAATATGAGTCTATAGATTAATAAATGAATCATGACATGACACCATACATATGTTACTACCCACTGTGGAGGTAGTAACATAGCCTAGTAAATATGATGTTACTAGTCTAAATTACTCTCCATTGTGACTAGTCTTACTGGCAGTAATCTTCTACTTACTCCAGTATTTCCAGCATTATTGCATCGTGTCTCCCTCGTCGCTGCCTGGCTGATTGAACAGTCGCGCTCACCTCAGCCCGGCGGCAACCACAGTCCACAGAGCCAACCAGAGCAGCGAGACGGGTGGCCAAAGAATTATGACGGAATTGCCCCTATACGGTCCGTCTTGGGTGAGCGGAAGCGGACAAAACAGGGGTCCGGTCCAGGCAGCCACGCTACGTCCAGTACGTACAGGATCTCCCGCGCCGCACAGGATCTCCCGCGCCGCACCCAAAACCGGACGAGCGAGGGCAATCTCGCCAGCCGTCACAGGCGCCCGGCCGTAGCGCACGTACGTGCCACCGTCCTGTACTGGCTGGACGTACAGACGTCCCGTCGCTTTTTTCACTGCGAGGGGGAACGGCACGAAAAGGGCGTCAAGTACGTCGGCGAGATGCTGGAAAACGATCTATAGCGTGCAGTACGTATGTATACGTTAGTTATTGCCGTATATCATTGGGTTGATGCCGCCAATTGGCGCCTTTTCAGATACTAGAAGCGACGGGAGGCTCGTTACTATTTCGAAAAAAAAGAATTATTAGCGTCCTACACTCCTAGCACTATCACCAAGTTAATCCATGAAACTAGACTAGCTAGAAATGCATGGAGCATGCACGCGCATGTGTCTACCGCCGCCCGGCGTCGGCGTGCCTGCCTGTGGGGCTCCGGCGGTCCGCCCGGGCCGGCCTAGACGACTACGGCAGCGCGTTCAATTGGATCGCTCCGGCCCCGGCGTGCATGCATGCATGCATCCAAGTATCCAACTAGACTACTTAAAACTTCCGGCACCGCGACGCATGCATGGGGTCGGCAGTCGGGTCGGGTCGGCGGTCGGTCGCTGCAAGGCCCCGATGCACGCCGAGGGGACCGAACACGCAGAGCCCACCGGCCGCATTCCATGCTACAATCGCGTGGCATATATATAGAGCGTACCGACACGACAAGACTAGCAATCCACAAACATTATTGATCGTACTAATACTTTTTAGTACGCACGTACCTTTGTTCCCACGTCGTCCCGCTGTTTCCATCTATCCATGCATGCACGTACACGCCTGCTTTCGGAGTCCATCCGTTGCTGATTTTCATCGCTTCTTGAGCCCTCAGGTCCTTCCCCTTGTTACAATGTTAGATAGTTTGTCCAGTGCGAAGAAATGTTCATCTCGACTATGAGACGTCTATGATAACTTCATCGATGTCAAGATGTGCGGCTCAGTATCTCGAAGGTGTGTGCGCGCGCGCGCGCATGTATTCATACCAGTGAGTGTATGTATGTATGTGAGCATTCGTACTGTGTTAAAAAAATGATAGCCCATCGTATCGATAGGGTGAAATGTTTGTCAACATTGTGAGAAGAGTCCGCAAACAAGTAAGAACATACTCAAGTCTAGCATATTTACAAAGTTTCATGGAAAACACACTTTTCCGTGACTCGGCCAAAAAAAATATCAATTCCACAAAATACAACAAACTTGTATTTTGTTCTATAGTGTATGCACATCTGAACATCTTTAAATGCAAGCTTATAAAAACATGGGACTTGACTAGTTTTAACTTTCACAGGGAAAGTAGTTCTTCTTTCAACCAGGTACGTGTTCCGAGTGCCCTGTGTGCATCGTGAATTACCGCCTTCCTCTTTCTCTCTAAACATCCAAATCCTCCTCTTCATTGGCTTTCACGCTTCTTTCCGATGACTCTCTTCCTCATTCCATCGCCGTCAATGCCAAGTCAAGATCCAACTACACACCCGGCCAAACTTACTTTTAAGCCTAAAGGTGATAACTACTCATTGGCTCTTCCTTGCAAAAAAAACACTCATTGGCTCCAATGGCCATCGACATCGACCTTACTAGCATCAAGATTGCACCTACCATGTACCCCATCAACCCTACTGCTCCTCCTCCCGTTTTCCTTCCTCTCTCGGTCCTTATTGTTTAAACATAGCTACTTTTATTTTAAAGTATGGAAGATTCTAGAACAAGAAGTGTTTGTGTTTTGTGCATATTGTGCGTCATCAAAAATAAAATTAAAAAGAGTGGTGATTCTTCTAGTAGAGAAGAATTTTGTTCTACAATCTCCTCTCATGAGTAATAGTAAAGCCGGCCCTCCGGCATGTCATGAGCTGCCCAAGTCCAGTAGTTGGTTGACACATATACACCAAGCCCTAAAACTATCAAACTTTCAGGTCACGCGAAATGAGTCTGACTGCCCATGCCCCATTCTACATTGATATACATCTAACAACAAACTACCACCTTGGTTCCCCATAAAATAACATCCACCATGATTCATGTAAAGAAAAATCTTCAATGTAAAAAGGAACCGCCGTTGGACGAGAGGAGATGATCAAAAAGGGGAGGAAGAAGGGACAAAGATCATGATGACTCGGAGAGGAAGGAACATTGGAGGAGGAGCAGAAGGGCGGAGGGGGGGGTGCAGGGTTGATCTTGAGGCTAACAAGGTCGATGGCGATGGCCGTTGAAGCCAATGAGTAGTCATCACAATTTGTATTGAAAGTAGGCTTGGTTGGGGCCTTGGGGCTATTGTTGGATCTTGACTCGGCGTTATCAACCATTGAACAAGGGAGAGAGTTATACTATAGAAAGGTGAAAGCCGAAGAATATGAGGAACTCAGCGTTTTTGGAGAAAGAGGAATGTTGTAATTCATAGTGCGTAAAAGGCATGTGGAGCACGTGCAACCTGGTTAAAAAAAGAACTATGTTCCTTGTGAAAATTAAAATTTGAACATATATAATCAAGCCTTGTGAAAAATAGCTTTGTGGTCAGGGTGCTAGGCATCAAAATCATCGAATGCTTGATGGTTTAATAGAATTTGCAAGAATCTCCTGATGTCCACTGGATTGAAAATATTTCAGATTAATTCCTCATCCCAAGTTATTGACAAAGGATCAATAAGATCGCTAATGTTTAGCAGGATAGCTTGACTCCTAGCCGAGATGAACTTCATGTCAGGGATGGATGGGATCTACATATTGTTCGATATGTTAACGTTCTCACCTGCCTGAATCCTCCAAATATATCCTCTCTTTAAGGTCTCAAGGCATTTCATGGTGCTCTTCCAAGTAAATGAGGATCCATTCTTCAAGGCAGTTTGCAACATGCTGCCATTAGGATAGTATTTGACTTTTAAAACACTAGAACAAAGGGACTCCGTGTTTTTAATTAATCTCCAAACTTGCTTCGAGAGCATTGCAAGATTAAAATAATAAAGGTGTCTAAAACCTATGCCCTCTCACTTTTAGGGTACTAGCAATGTTTCCAGCAAGAGGATTGGTGCATTTTCTTATGTTCTTCATCATATCTCCCTTAAATCAGTGATTTCCTTGCAGATTCCTTTAGGAAAATTAAACGCACACATAGCAATAAGTGGAATAGCTTGGGCCATTGATTTCAAAATATTTTTTCCCACCAATAGAAAGTTGTTTTTCATCCATCCCTTCAACCTTTCCTTTATTTTTTCACAAAAAATCCTAAATCAATCATTCATGTCTGCTCCTACCATAGCTGGCAGGCCCAAATATTTCTCAGAAAGAGCTTGTGTGTCAATATGCAATTGCCGTCAGAAATCGGTATTAGATACAACAAGGGTATTAGTACTAAAGGAAGCACTTGATTTTGACAAACTCAGCAATTGTCTCAAACTTTGACAGTAGGTCTCGAGAACATATTGTAGGGAAGCTGCATTTAAAACTTGTGTTTTCATGAGAATCAAAGAATCGTCGACGAATAAAGGGTGTGATACTATTGGTGCATTTCGACGCACTCTAGTACCCTCTATGCTACTAGATTCTTCTTCGTACAACAGTAAACTAGAGAGGCCTTCCGCACAAAGAGGAAAAAGGTAAGGGGAGAGGTAGGACCCCCTACCTAATACGCCTAGTAGGGGTAAAATCATATGTCTCTTAAGAATTTATATGCACTTTATATCTGATAGAGCTAACACATGCCATCATCATTTCAATCTACTAATCATAAAATCCCAACTTATTCCCATTGTCATCTTCCAATCTTGTGATAAAGTTAATCTTTCTTCTAGAAGACGCAAACGCCTGAAAGAAAGCAGTGTTGCGGTCACCACTTTTCAACTAAGTCGCATGAGACCTTTGCATAACTTGGATTTCTTCCAACTCCAGTAGGTATTCAATCAATTATGCAAGTACCTTTTTCTTTATATCATTTTCATCATTCATCGGCCCTGACATAACCTTTTCTTTGTGTCTTACGGAGTCTCTTCCTTGGCTCCATTAGCACCCGCCAGTCCTAGTCACAGAATTCAACATGCATCTTACTTAGCTTCTCATAGCTACATGTTCATCGTCCTCACATCCTGGCTGTCACTTGAATTCTGGCCTCGGGTATATGTGTCCATATCAGTCACACCATCATGATTGAAGAGGGCTTTGTGGCGCCAACTATTCAGCGTTCCTCGTCCTAAAACAGGAGGAAAATCACCCCGCCCTCGACTAGGACCGAGGGGAGGATCGCCAGTGCCTCTTATATCCCCTCGCCCACGTCCAGGGCCTCTACCATCACCTAATAAGCTTCTTTGTCATGTTCAGTCCCACTCTGACTCGAGCAAATTCACTAGCAAAACCATCGGCAGTGTAATCTGGACTTCAAGCACCTTGCCCACCTGGGTTTAAAAAAAAGCAACTTGCCCATCGTAAGGCACATGCCCTTGATCGCTACCGGAATCAGGAAATTATCCCGCAACTTGAGCAATCCCGCCCACGCTACAAGTTTATCTAACACCGCAGTTCTCGGATTCATAAATCAATCATACTCTGCAATGAGGAGCCCTTGGTTATGAAACAACCACGGTCCCATGTTCATAGCAGTATTCCAGTCACCCAGGCATCTAGACTAAATTGTAAAGAGATTGTCATTGATCTTGCGCCAGTGAACATCCCTTGCCGGTTTCCATGCAGGCCGCATATCAGATTACATCACAGATGGGCCAAAACTCTTATTGGTATGTACCTTCACGACCACTAACCACTTGGCATCGATCTGTTCGTCCTTAATTCATCTTCCCATACGAAGTTTTTCCTCCTCATCCTCGTGAAGATCCAATCTGCTTGGCAGATCCTCCACAAGTCCCTTCCCTTTACCAGATCCTCCAGGTTCATCTTGGTTCGCCATCAACCACCAGCTCCCTCCGCCCAATCCCTCTCATAGAGGGGAGAACTAAATCCCATCTCCGACTAACAAGCTTCGGAGGAACTCAAAACCCTAGGGCAACCGACACTGTGGTGTACTATAGTTTAGTATTTTTTTTGAGGCAATGATACTTCCACGCAGGCACCAGAGTGTTCCAATTAAGGGCCTCTTTGATTCGTAGGATTTTGAAAACATAGGAACAGGAAAAGTGTAGGGTTGGAGTGGCATGCCCATTTGAATCCTATAGAATTAGCAATGATTGTTTGATGCCACGGGAAAAACAAAGGAATTGTAAAAAGAGGTTCGAGTGGATGTTAAATTTCCTATGAAATGTAGTACAGAAGATTCCATAGGAAAAATTCCTATGAGATCCAATCCTATGAATCAAAGGACCAACATAGGAAAAAATCCTAAGGATTTCAATCCTCCAGAAATCCTATAAAATTCCTTTGAATCAAAGAAACACTAAATGTGCTTCTCATACGCAGGCACGCCGACGGTAGACTGATGCATACGGAGTCTGGCTGCATGCATTCCTTTTTTCCTTTAGGCTGTTCGTAATGGTAGTATCATGCATGCCAACTAGGCAAATTTGATGAGATAGCATAGAATTAAATGAAGAAAGAGAGGACTGAGTATCATATCATGATACCGTATCATATTAAATGGTGTACTACTATGTGTCTTGCATGACAATAAATGAAGTTAGCTATGATACTAACTTATGATACTATGCACTATGAATGTAGTATCATACACAAGTATCATATGCATGATACTAATATATGATACTCGTCATTACGACCAGCCTTAATGAGGAGTGGCTGCATGCATGCATTAGTTTCTGGATTTGTTTGACGATACAACATCTAGAATAACGAACGAATGGAAGACAAGTTACTTTTTTACCTTCCGAGATAGCAAAATTCCTCGTGTGATTCAATGTGGTACGGGATGTAGCGTGGCTGCCTGGACCGGACCGGACCCCAGGAGTCCAAGACGGTTCTCAACACCAGTAACTAGGGGCTGTTTCGTCCGAATTCTTTGGCAACACGTCTCTCTGCGCTGATTGGCGGTCGACTCTGGCTGCCGCCGGGTTGAGGTGAACGCCACTGTTTTCAGGCAGGTACCAACGACGAGGGGAACACGATGCAATAATGCTCATGTTGCATGCGATGCGAAAATGCTTAGCTTCGTTTCAACTGGAAATACCAGCAGACTATGTGCAAATTGTAGCATACTCAGGTCCTTGTCCAGTACTACCAGTCATCTTTGTGCGTGACTTGTTTCTTTCTGTTCAAGACAAAATATGCACTGTGGTGAGAAGGGGCATCTGGACCGCACTTCGTTAAGATATATGGTGTGGGAAGCATGCTTGCTTTGCTAGATTCAGCCACCGCCTGTACGGACAGAGATCAGGTGACATGCACGTTTGCATGTCACCGTGTGCCTTGCGGCCGAAATTTAAATTTAAACATTGCGAAAAAATCTGAAAAAAATCATGCATCTTCACAACACAATTAAGATAACCCTTAAAAATACAGATCAAAATTCGAAACATACATCGAGAAACGAAAAAGAGAAATCTGTCATGAATAGTTCACGAATGGTTCTGTGTAGACTATTCACATCAGAGTTTCTCTTTTTCGTTTTTCGATATATATTTTGAATTTTGATCTGAATTTTTTAAGGGTTATCTTAATATGTGTTGTGAAGATGCATGATTTTTTTCAATTTTTTTGCAATGTTTAAATTTGAATTTCGGTCGCAAGGCACACGGTGATATGCAAACGTGCATGTCACCTGATCTGTGTCCCGCCTGTACTTGCTGGGCTGGACGTACAAACGTCCGGTCGCTTTTCCACGGCGAGGGAGAACGGCAAGAGAAGAAAACGGCGTCGAGTACATGGGCGAGATGCTGGAAAGGGATGTACTACATTGCACGTTACGTACGTGTACATTATTGCCATTTGGCGCCTTTTCAGATAGAAATGACGGGAGACTCGTCATTTCGAAAAATAACTACGTACTTCATAAGGCATGCATGCATGCATGCACGCGGCTGTGTGTACCGTGGGCGCCGGCGTGCCTGCTTGCAAGCATGGGGTCGGATCGGTCGCTGCATCTGCATGGCGCCGATGCACGCCGAGGGGACAGAACATGCAGAGCCCACCGGCCGCAATGCACGCTAAAATCGCGTGGCTGGCGTACGTATGTCCTTGACGAACTAACCACATCATATCATGCATAAATAAAAATATAACGTACAGACACGACAAGACTAGCAATGCACAAAACTATTAATTGTACGAGTAGTACGCACGTACCTTTCTTCGCACGTTGTCTCGCTGTTCGATCCACCCATGCATGCACGTAGACGCTTGAAACCGCTTTCGGAGGCCCGTCCTACTCCTTTTTTGCAATGTCAGATAGTAGTTCCCCTAGGGGTGAAATGGTTGACGGCATTGTGGAAATAGTCCGCAAACAAGTAAGCAACTACATATTCAAGTCTCTAACATATTTCCAAAGTTTCATGAAAAACACACTTTTCCGCGTCTTGACAAAAGAAAACAATATCAATTCCACAAAACACAACAAACTTGTATTTTGTTCCATAGTGTATGCAAAATTGAACATTTTTTAATGCAAGTTTATAAGAACATGGAACTTGACGAATTTTAATGTTCACAAGGAAAGTAGTTCTTCTTTAAACCAGGTAATACGTGCTCTGGGTGCCCTTTGCGCACCGTGAATTACTCCCTCCATTTCTTTTTTAGTCTGCATATAAGATTTGGTCAAAGTCAAACTTTATAAAGTTTGACCAACTTTGTTGGAAAAAATACCAATATCTACAATACTAAAGCTATATGGTATGGAAATTAATTCCATGATGCATCAAACAATATTGATTTCATATTGTGAATCTTGATATTTCTTTTCGATAAACTTAGTCAAAGTTGACAAAGTTTGACTTTGACCAAATCTTATATGCAGACTAAAAAGAAACAGAGAGAGTACCGCTTTCCTCTTTCTCTGTAAACACCAAGTTTCTCCTATTCGCTGGCTTTCACACTTCTTTTCTGTGACTTCTTCATCCTTTCATCACCGTTGACGCTGTTAGAATAAATCCGAGACGCTCCGTCGATCTACCGAGGACCAAGCAATCACACTAGCACGGAGACATAACACGACTTATAAGGGCGGGGGTGTCCCCTTCTAACAAGCTAGTCTTTTGGGGGAGAGGGCCCAAGGACTCTCATAAGTTGGTGTTGCTCTCCGGTTGGGCCTAGTGACGCAGATGAGTCGGAACGCTGGTGTTAACGGACTCGAGATTGCGTAACAAACGCCATGTCAAGATCCAAGTACACCCCTGACCAAACATACTTTGAAGCCTAAATGTGATAACTACTCATTGGCTCCAATAGCCATTGCCACATCGACCTTACTAACATCAAGATCGCACCTACCATGTCCCCTCAGCCCTACTGCTCGTCCTCTCATTTTCCTTCCTATCTCGGTCCTTATTGTTAAACCTACTTTTAAGTTAAAGTGTGAAAGATTCTAGAACAAATGAGAAGAGTTTGTGTATTGGTGCATACTGTGCATCGTCAATAATGAAATTTGAAGATTAAAGTATAAAAGAGTCTAGAACAAATAAGAAGTCTTTTTGTTTTGAGATCTGTGCATATTATGCATGGTCCTTATGACCGGACAGAGAATCTTCTAGACGGTACATGTGGCAGAATCTAGTGCAGTGAAGAGAGTATCCAACGACCAATGTTACTCGGATTTGAAACGTCGCAATCGTTGGATCGACTTTATCCAACAGACAATAGTGTTATTTGTACATGATATAGTGGTGTAGATATAGATATATGATTCATTATTAAATGAACATTAGTATCTGGTTGGTAACAGACATAGGGCGGGATTGCCCTCGGACCTCGCTCCCCTCCTCCTCCTCCAAAAAACTAAAAAATCCAAAACAAATAAATTATTATACTTTAAAAATAATAGATGTAATATTTGATTTATGAATTTGAAATAGTTCATCTTGTTTTGAAGTTGCAAATCAATGGTTTATCTTGGGCCCAAGCCAGGGCTCGGGCTTTGGCATAGTCATGTCGGGATTTGGTAACCAGAGCTATTTGGGCTTTTTGCCTTGAAGTTTAAGCTCACCTACATTAATGAGTTGAGCTGATCTTCCAGATGGGTAGCTCCCCCTGCTGGCTTTGTGAAGATTAAAGTCGATGGAGTGGTCTCAAACTTTGCCAATCTGGTGCGGTGGGAGTAATGTGCATAAATAGTCAAGGCACATATATGAGTGCATCTGTTAAATTTTTCCTGGAATAAACAATCCAGCTGTGCTTGAGTCTCTGGCTTGCCGGGAGACACTGGCTCTAGCCTTGGATGGGAACGGGTGGTCGTCGGATCTGATTGCAAGGAAGTAGTAACCAATATCAGAGATGGCAATGGTGGCATGACAATATCATTCGTTAAATCAAGATGATGGTTGAAGATTTGCAGCAATTCTTCTTCATCTTCGAAGGAAGGACATCGAATATTGATGCACATAGCCTCGCTAAGTATGCACTTAGCTTATCGGTACGGCACCATCTTTGGCTCCTACAGCGGCCCGATATCAATTTTATACTCGAAATTTGAAGTTAATAAATAAAGCGCATGATTAGCCTAAAAAAGTTGAGTTGATCTTCTGCCGCGCCCCTAGATATCTATAATACCTAAATAGTTCATCCTCACTAGCTATTTCATTTCTCTTGACATGCATCATATCCACCTTAACAAGTTGCCACCTTAGCTTTACCTCTTTTTTCAGTAAATCGTGTGACTTGATTTTCGTTTAGTGTGTACCCTTTCCTAAAGTGAACAATCATTTGCTCTTGTGCCTTTGTAACTGATGAGCCTATCAATAACCAAGAAAGAGGAACATTAGTGACAATCGACATCACCCAGACATGCTGGCGGCCTTCCACCCACTATCCAGGCGTGTCGGCTAGATCACGGTGCTCCTGTAGCCCTGTATGTCGCGTAGGGATGGACCAAAAGCTCGTTGCTCGTGAGCTTAATGAGCGCATGATAGTTCGACTTGTTAAGCTCATGGCTCGCTTCTTAATGAATAGAGCCAACCATCAATTTCAGCTTGTTAAGCTTAATGAGCTTAACGAACAAGCTAACGAGTTTCACGAGTAGCTCGTTAAGCTCGTTAGTAACAAGACAACATATGTTTTCATCATACGTGACAAAGTTTTCGTAGCACCTCAGCACATCTATTCAATCTAATCTACATAGGAGGCAACCAACTAATGCATTTCCTTTTGTAGTCACCATCTTTCTTCTTAAAAACTACATCTATACACTCGCCTATATATCCTAACACATCAAAATCTGTTAACGAGCACTAGCGAACGCTCACGAGCTACAAAGGAACCGAGTCTAGCAAGGTTTTCTGCTTGTTAGTCTTGACGAGCTTAACGAGTCGAGCCTTAACGAGTATGAGCGTAACGAGCCGAGCAGCTCGTTAATCCACCCCCGTGTGAGGTAAGGCAACCCCAAAAAATTCTTCGAGGACGTGTGACATATAATGCATGAATGTGCTTCTTCTGTTTTACAATTAGAACTATAATGTTCCCTACCGAGCACATACATTATTTGCTTTGTTTGATCAACAAGTACATTTTTTGTGTACTCCATCTTGTATCATTTTAGTAATTGGTTTTAGACGAACACTGATTTGGGTGGGTGAGCTTGCTGTCTTCTGGGCTCATTTTGAAATGCCCCCTAGAAATGCATGTGTCTATTTTCTCCTTTATGTTGTCTAGTTTATCCTGGTCTTTAGCCTTCTGCTTTAGAAGTTAGCTCTGATGAAATGCATGTGTCTCGTCTCTGTTCATGCTGCACTGTAGGGCTTAGTTTACACAAAAATTGAATGGGTTTGTGGTGCAGGATTTTCATTACAAGGTCATGACCCATGAGATCTTATAGAGGGTTAGCTTGAGCAGTCGTGGGTGTTGCCAGGACTACTACCAAATGGCTCTGTCATGTGAATAGAATAAACTCGGCGGTCCTGCTTATGATAATGATTGTATGGAATATCGTTTAGGTGGTAGTTGTTGTTTTATGTACTTCTTCCATTGTGTGCCTTTAGCATAGCATTCTGTATTTACATTATTTATCATCCATATCCCTTGGGTATGTGTGTGCCTTATTATAGTGTTGTTCCTCTGGCTGCTACCTGTGTGTTCTTTCGGTTCTTCCGTTTGATGTGGTACATAGTTAGTACAAAGTTGAGTCACTTATTTTGGGACGAAGAGAGTATGTTCTTACATTGTTGTGTGACTAATGTGATTATTGTTGCATGTACTCCCATGAACACGATACGTGCAAGTCTGTTTGCATGATATCATCATCTCTAAGCGATTCTCAAAAAAAAAATTTAAAGAAGATTCTCAAAAAAAAAAATCATCTCTAAGCTATGGGTGTGTTCATAAGCTTTCACACATACGCTGTGTATCTGTATACATGACATAACGTGTTTGTAGAACAGAGAGACATACACGTTTTGTGTTTATTCAGAAAATAAGATGGTTGTGCATTGTTGAATCTCATGAAATGGTTTCTACTTTAGCTGAGAGACAACATAGTTAAGACGTATTTATAGATTATTTACATTGCATTTGTCTGTTAAATCCGGTTTTTTGTTTTCAACGCGCGAGGTATCATTTAGTTTTATCAGTTAGATAGAGTAACTGATGTGTAAACGTATTGTACGTTGTGCCGTTGAGGTTGTCTCCCTCTTTTGCAATGTATATTAGTGTGTCAAAAAGTACTTAATTCCCAAGATATATGTTGCACGATCCATGATCTGTAGATGGTAGCTGCCTTTACGGGGAAAGGCTTGTGGACATATTGGCCCTGTTTGGATCATGGGTTAGAGTTAGTTTGGGTTAGTTGGAGGCTCAAATAACCCAAAAATATCCAAACAGGTAGGATTAGAATGGGTTAGTTCCATCTAACCCAACTATCCCGATGAAGAAGTGCTTATTTAGATTAGAATGGGTTAGAAAATAACTCTAACTCTAACTATGTTAGAATATCCAAACAGGGCCATTGTCGCGAGCACTTGAGAGAGATCGACGAACGACGACAGCGGAGCGTGACCACAAGATACGTGTACTTACGGCACGTTAGGTACGCCAGTCAAGTCCACGGGAGAATGGCGTAGCTGGGCAGGTGATTGCATTGAGTACACTCGTCGTTGAACAATCATACATGTACGTAGTACGACCCGATCCAATACAACGCCACAAGTAGGTACCGTAGGTGACATGCAGGCATGATGCTTGCATGCATGCATGCAACACGAGGGCAAAAGCGGCATTCCGTCCTAAAGCTATCGCACTTGATCTACACAGATAGAGAGAGAGGTGCACGTAGGCCCTACTGCCGGCGATCACGTGACAGCATGCAGCGACCTTGCTAGGCTGCTAATCATCACGGTCCACGACCGACAGACCCGAACAAAACCCAGCAACGCCAACATCACGACCACTGCACAGCGACATGGGCATGCATTTGCTACGGCTTGGCTCCATCATAATATACCATTACGGACCAAATGGAATTCTAGCTAAGTCATCACTACGACTCAATCACGGCCCAGCCTCCCAACAATAGCCCTTAATTACATCCCGGTCCCTTGACCCGAAGAATCCATCAACCCCGTTCCAAATCTTGATGCTGACGCTGTCATATCTTGCATGCGTTTGCTCGCTTGCTCCGCAGGCTTCATGGTGCAAAAAGTAACGAGAGATTGATGATGGCGGCATGGAGGGCGGGGGATCATCTGGAGGAGTCGCCGCTGCGGCCGTGGTGGTCGGCGACGAGGGCGTGGATGGCGCCGGAGAGGCCGTTGACGGCGGCCACGAGGCCCGCGAAGCCCTGCCGCCGCACCTCGTTGCGCTCCGCCTCCAGCCGGAGACGACGCTCCTCCAGCTCCAGCACCTCCCGGTGCCGCCGCTCCCGCCGGTCCTCGCACGCCACCAGCGTGCGCGCCAGCACCGTCGCGCTCCGCACCACGCTCGACCCCAGCCGCTCCGCCCTCCGCCGCCGCTTCGCCTCCGGCTCGTCGCCGTTCCCGCCGACGCCTCCCGACATCCCGCCCAGGCCCAGGCCGTCCGACCCGCTCTCCGACGACCCCGTCATCTCCTCCTCGGCTGCGTAGCGCATTGCGTACACACAACAAAACTTGTTAAACCAAAAAGATCATGATCACTCTGGTAGCTTAGCATCATTGTAACTTGTAAGTAGACATTAGCACCACACTTCAAACCGGATTAACACTAGGCAAACAAAGAACAAAAGAAGCAGCCAAGAACAAAAGTGGAGACGAGAAGAGGAGATTGGAAACGGAAGGCGGGAAAGGTGCTTTCTTTCTCGCATGCTTGCGAGCTCGTCAGTTGCTCCGAGGCTTCAGGCTTTCGCCGAATGGATTTCTCCCAGGCTTTTTAAAGTGTTTGCATGCAAAGATGATACACTAGCAGCAGCAGCATCTCAGGCCTATCCAACTATAGCCATAGTGGTAGTCTGGTAGCAGATGCCAGAGGCACCGAGCAATACAATACAATACCACTCCTGTACTCTACTGTTACTACGTGTCAAAGTACTAGTAATATTTCTTGAAGCTAAACCCCTGAAAATAGCTGGATTCTGGGCCAACTTTACTCCCGTGCGTGGACTGCATGCAGCTTTACTCCAGCAGGCACGGCGACCCACATTATTATTACCGCTACCACGGTGCGCCGGCCGGGAGCAAGGGGGAATAACCCACAGTAAAAAGGTTAAAAAGCGATCACGTGACGCCCCCAAGCAACGCATGAGGTAAATAATTACGCCAGCCCTCAATGCAAGTACTCCTAGATTAAGTATCTGCCAGCCCAATCATAACGCGCGGGCCCGCGTGTCAGTTGGAGAACAGTAAACAAATGCATGGATAGATTAAGCTAGCTGGTAACGGATGCTTGGGTTAAGTAGGAAGGAACGGGCGCGCGCCGAGCATTACCGGAAACGGACGTCGCCGACGGCACCGATGGCTGTGGCGCGGGCGCCGGGAGCTGCAGCAGCGGCGGAGGCTGAGGGTGAAGACGGTGATGCTTCTGCTGTTGCTGCTGCTGCTGGTTGAGGAGAGGCTTCGGCGGGGAGGGTGGCGGCGGTGGTGGTGGTGGAGGGGGCGGCAGGGCGAGAGGGGCTGGAGCTGCGGGCGCGATCGCGGCGCCGCCCCGGCGCGCGGCGCGGCGGGAGAGCACGTCGAGGAGCGCGTCGTAGACCTCCGGGGCGAGGTTGGTCGGCAGGTTGCGCTCCTTGCGGTCGTGCCGCTCCATGGTCCAGTAGGACGGGAGCGGCGTCTGCGGCTGCGCCGGGGCGCCATCGACGGGAGGGGCGGCGGCGGCGATGGAGGCGCGGCGGGCCTCGTAGTCGCGGACCTTCTTGTAGTCGCGGAGGAGGTTGTCCCACTTGTCGTTGCACTGGTTCTGGCTGCGGAGGCAGCCGTTGATCCAGCAGTAGTTCTCCACCCACTTCCAGCGCTGCTCGGCCGAGCGCGGCGTGGGCGGGGAGGACGGCCCCGCCATGGCCACTCCGCCCGCGCCCCCGCCGGCCCGGCGGTCGTCGTCGAGGCGCTTGGCGGTGATGAGGATGAGCGTCTCGTGCATCGTCCAGTTGCCCTTGCGGTAGTCCCTGGGCGCGGACGCCGGGGAGGGGGGCGGCGCCGCGGGCGGGTACGCGTGCGGCGGCGGCGTGGAGAGGTGCAGGTGGTGGTGGGGGTGGTGCGGGTGCGCGTGGTAGGCGGCGAGCGGGGACGCCGACGCCGCCGCGGCCGCCGAGGAGGACGGCGAGGGGTCCGACGACGCCGACATGGCGAGCTACAGAGCTACTAGCAGGCTGGGCTGGCGGGCTGGGGCATCGGGACGCGGTGCGGTGGGTGGGTGCGGTGCGGTGCGCGAGCGAGCTGCGAACTGCGTTGCGGTGTGGTATTTACATGGGCACGGCGTTTGGTGCGCGCGGTACGGTACGGGGTCTCGGGGATCGTCTCCCCCACGCCTCGCCGCCGTTTCCCGGATACGGGACGGGGGTTTGGGTCTCCCAGCGAACGTTTCCACGGCCTCTCCGTGGTTTGGCGCGGCGTTATGCGTGGTGCGGGATGCCGTGCGCGAACGGGGGGCGTTTTGTGCGTGCGGCTGGGTGCTGGGCGGAGGTTGGAGAGGAGGGTGGTGGCAGTGGCAGGGTTTGGCATGTGAGAACTGAACGCATTTGCTCGCCTCTCCCTCATGTGAGGCGATCAGGGTCTGTGCCAGAGCCTCGCTTACTATTCGCACACTCACTGGCGCCCGTGTACGTTCTTGACCGCTTTCTCGTCTCTTGTTTTTCCGTCTGCCTTGTGTTTTTTTTGTTATCTATCAGTTGACTGAAATTGTAATTTGGATCGGTTGATTTTGTACAAAGCCTCTCAACAGAACTTGGGAACGACCTGGAACCGGAAACGATGTGGCAGTGCCGTCACCGGAAACAATTGGTGCTACCGGTGCACCGGATCCCGTTGCACATTCAAAAATATTCAAAAAAAATTCGAAAATAATTTAATGTATTGACACAACATCAATGTATGTTGTCATAAAAATTCAAAACAATGCTCAAGATACAAAAATGATAAATTTGACCTCAATGTGCTAATGGGCCAAAACTGAAGTCCAACTTGTGTTACGTACTATTCAGTGTCAATTTTGTTATTTTTGTATCTCGAGCAATGTTTCAAATATTGAATTAAAATTTTGTGACAACATACATTGATCTTGTGTCAATGCACTAGATTTTTTTTTGGATTTTTTTGAATATTTTTTAATGTGCAACGGGCGACCGGTGCACCGGTAGCACAAATTGCCCCGGTGCACCAGATACATTCCCGCGGGGGGGGGGGGGGGGGGGGGTCGCTTCTGCATGCATCGGTCGCCGTGGGCGTCGTCGGACTAATTTCTCCGCCTATCGCGGTGGGGGCACGTGTATCATCGCCGCTGTCGGTACTGTGAATTCCGATGGCAGAGCTGCTCGTGTGGCAGCGGTAGGAGGTGATCATGTTCTTCCACTCCGGGATGAACACATTCATGAACCCCGAGTTGGGCACGGGGCGGAGGACCCGCCCCTATTCGTTGGTCGTGCTCAATGCCATCCAGTGGATGGATGGACACGGCGGCGGCGGGCGGCGCGTCGTTCACAATCATCGTCGTCAAGCACCACGACTAGTTCCACCTCTTGCTGTCCGCCTACACAGCCCACTCTAGCGACGGGTGCGGCCGCGCCGGCGACATCGTGCATGAGTTCGCCGCCGCGACGCGCGCAAGAGGCGTGTACATTGGCCTCTACCTCTCAAAGAGGAGGGTCACCAAAGAAAGACTAGCACGAGACGCCGTGATCCGGTCGTCGGAGAAGCTCGGGGCGGCGTGCGGGGTACTACTCGGCAAGGAGACAGAGCGTGGTGTGCGCTCGGGCTCTCATGCAAAAGACGGCTGGCTGCGAGGGAGTAAACCTGGTCCTTCCACGGCCGTGCTTGGCAAAGCCCGAAGAAAAAAAAATCCCAAGCCTGAGCCCGGCCTAGAGCACATGCGAGTGGCAATTTTTAATTAAATTAACCATATTTGGAATATTATATTAATTTGTTATACATATATTTTGAATCAATATATATTTGACTATTTTGGGCTTTTTTCGGGCTTTCAGGTCTGGCTTCGGGCGAGAAAGTGGAGCCTCAGCTCAGTCAGGATGTCAGGTTTCGGGTTCGGGCCTTCGGGCCGGGTTGTCCATGAACAGGTCTAGAGGGGAGCTGACGAAATTTATCCTCTTAATGGTTCGGTGGAGTATATTTGAGATTCGGGGTGGCTCTGGAGTAATTTTTTTACTCTTCTAAAGATTATATGGGACTTGTTAGGTGTGGTTTAGAGGAGAAAAGACAAAATTTTAATCTAAAAGCATTTATTGAGGATCGGTTAGAGATGTTCTTAGTGGTTTTTTCTTTGTTAGCTACCCCAGTCACTCTTCACCCGCAAAGGAAAGAAAAAAGCTACCCGAGTCACTCTAGCTGTAAATGCTGGAGCTAGATGGCCCGTAGCAGTAGACTGGTAAGTATCGATCATGCGTTGTGTATCCCGTTGGTGCTGCCTCATTTCCGGGCACGAGCCGATGTCAGGAGTGGTGCCAAATCTATTCCACGGAGGCACTTTGACCAGCTTAAACATACGTAGGTACCCCCTTTGTCTAGGACCGACGGGACCAGCGATATCCTGTTTCTGCCATGAGTGATTGTGCTTGAATGTGCACAGGCACTGGTACACGTAATTGTACCGAGATCGATCCCGGCAACATAAGTGCCAGGACTAATAAATCCTCTGAAAATAAACGTATCTTGCATGTGGAGATGCAGAGATGTACTACTAGTATACATCGCATATCCGCAGCATTTGCAAAAAACAAGAGCAAATCAAACAGTACATCGATGGAGAAAGAGCGGAGAGAAAGGGAGTGGATAAGTTCATATGGTCATAGCTCAAGTTCTGGTTCCTCCAAGACCCGGAGAACAACTTCCTATCCTATACACTTGGTGCGATCCTATGATCCAAAGTGCCTCACTGTAAATTTTCTTTAGGACAACAATACATTGTTCTTCCTTTTTTCTTTTTACAATTCTATGCTCCAACGAGGACTTCCTAAAGTAACTATTTTGTCACAGTCTTGCATTAAACCCTTAATAACCAACTAAAACACGCTCTGAATCTTCGCAGAGAAGAGAAGACCACAGACACCGCCTCCCTAAAAGTTAGGGTTCTCTGCCTCCTGCTGACATTGGCGCCAGTCCGTTCTGTCCCCAGTGGCCTTAGGGCTATGGAGGCGGAGTGGATCTCGGCCCTTTCCGATGGGAGGGCTTCGTTTTTAGATTTTTTTTGAGTTTTGTTAGGGATTGTGTTCTGCTTAGTAAGGCGAGACGGCGGCGGCTTCCTGAAGATGAAATAAAGGCCTCCCGCCTAGCCTCCGTTCCGGTGATGCGCGTAGCATCATCGGTGGGCGTGCGGACGCATGTCTTCGCCGGATCTGTCTTTGATGGATTTGTTCATATTTGTTCGTCGTTCGTCTTCATTCGTGTGCCTTCAGGTTGGATCCTTTTAATATACACTCTTCATCCGCGACGGTTGTTGTTCTGATGCGTTGGTTCTATGGGGTCTTAACACGATGACTTCTCGACTGCCTACTACGTACAACAAGGTTTGCCCAGTTCCGGTGTGGGAGGGGCGATGACAGCGGCGTGCCTTCGGCTCGCTTCAATGCTTGTAGTCGTCGTTGGGTGGTCTACGGCTGAATGTAATTTTTATTATTTGTAATATTCATTGTACTATCATGATTGAAGATGAATAAATTGAAAAGTTTTCTCATAAAAAATAATAGAAGACCAGTGCTATCACAAATGCAAAGCACCAAGAGCGGCAGCCCCCGGGCCGGGGCGAGACCCTGCACTTGTCCAGCTCCGGTGAACGACCCCCTTTTCCGTTCACTCACCGGCATGCACGCCGGCCCCAGAGCACCACAAGTGCACAAGCATGGACGAATCTCAAAACCGCAAACACTTCACCGCATGCAATCATCCGCTTTCGTCCGAGAAAGCCCCCACAGGCCGCACACTTGGAGCTCTACTCGGAAGAAACACGCCTAGCTCAAGGCAGGTCCACTTGGCAGGTTCCATTTCTAGCTAGATGTGCCGCCTTTCCCGCCTTTTGTTGCATTATTATGTTTGCCGCGAGCTACACGTCCTTGTTAATCATTAACCACACAAAAACATGAGGGTGGGATGAATGGAATGGAATGAGAATGATCGGTTTCTACCTAGCAGCTATAGGTAACACAGTACCAAGAACATTCCTCACAAATTATGGCTGCCTGCGTAGGCCGTCCTTGTTTAAAGTAAGCTGAGATGCCACTGTTTTTGATGCTTTATTACTACCACTCCGTACGAGAGACAAGGGGAGGGGAGAGGAGCGTTTGAGCGTGTGATGGTGGACGTTGGTGGGTAAAAGGCTGGGCTGGGCCTTGGAGATGAGAGCTGAACAAGGCAACTGTCAAAATGAATAGGAGGTAAAAAAATAAGCATTTCTCTGATGATTCTGGGAATAATGAAAAAAATGGAGGTGCGGGGAATCGAACCCCGTGCCTCTCGCATGCGAAGCGAGCGCTCTACCATATGAGCTACACCCCCGGGCTGATGGCTGCCAACTTCTGACACTATATATTTGGTACTCCTATACATAATGGAATTGGAAATGAGAAAGGTGGCCTAATCCACGCTGGTGCCCGGCACGGTGACCGGAGATGAGAACGACGGCGCGGCTCTCGGTTTACTGCCATCCATGGGCAGGGCGTTGGTGCTCGTCTTGCTCTCTGCCCAATTTGCCCTTTCTATTGGTGGCAGAAAACATCTGTTTCTGCAAGACAACAGCTAAAATATAGGGTAGACAGAGTAAAATGAGATCATGCCACCAGCAAGGCGGCACTCTAGCTAAATATTGCTCATCTAATGCGACTGAGCGCAAGGTAACAGGATGAGCATCAGCTCAGGCAAAAGACTCACAAGTTCTACGTTACTCAGGCGAATGGTCTCCATCGTTGCAAACAGATTGTGAGAGTGGTGTCCATTGTCGCGATTGGTGGACCAATGCATGCCCATCTTACCAAAGAAGTTACGGGCTACAGTCTCGAATTTACTCTTTGTTTGCAGACTACAAGCAGATGTCATCTGGGAAATGTTGGTTATTCAGACACATGAGGATGGGCTACATTCAAGAATACAACCAGCACACACGCAGAACTACATTCAAGAGTGACAAACTTGAATAAGATAAATCAGTACGTTTTTTTTAATTACTCAAAATAAAATAAACAGACATTAAAACCCACTCATTATGTTGATGGGCTACTTTAGCAAAAAAAATTACTTTGGTTACTGTTTTAGAACCAAACTCACGCAGTCATGCTAACATCTCTGGAAATTGGGAATCTACACATAAGAAAAGAATTACTCTCTCCATTCCATAATGTAGTGCATATAGATTTTTTGAGAAGTCAAACTTTATAGACTTTGACCAAGTTTGTAGAGAAAAACATATACATCTAGAATACCACATACATATCCTTAGATACATCACAAGACACACTTTCATATTGTATATATTCGGTATTGTAGATATAAATAGTTTTCTCTATAAACCTGATCAAAGTTGTAAAGTTTGACTTTGCAGAAAATTTATATGCACTACATTATGAAATGAGGGAGTATTAAGTATAACCGAAAAAATAAAAAACTGAGGAAAAAATAAAATATATTTATTGAACACTACTAAACTTGCCGGTGATTTTCCTTAGTTCTTTTTGATAATCACCGTGTTCACGAAAAAGGAAATCTAGAATCCAGAAATGCATTTCATTTTAGAACAACACCTAGAAATCAAACGAGTTTTTCTAGTGTATTGTTGGAAAGTGAACCTGAAAATTGCATAATGACATAACATTAGTCGCACTACAAAAATATTTGAAACATTTCAAAAATTACTGATTCATTTTATTACCACATTGCACGTATACAAGTTTACATTGTAGGAACATTTTTTAAAATCTAACAAATATGTTTTTAACCTGTGATGATTTTTAGCTACCATGAATGTTTTTTTTGAATGGTAAGTACTTATTTAACCAACAGCATGAACAATTTTTTTACATGGTCAAGAACAAAATTTTAAACTTGTGAACTTTTTGTTTGAATTGTATGAACATTTTATACACTAGAGGATAAACAGCGTGTTGCTGCGGTAATTTGTTGATGAAAATTTGGTTGATAACATGAGAACCAAAATTTAAAATACATATGAATTATTATATTTGATTATGTATAGTTGGAACAATTATTATTTTATATAAGTAGAGTAATTTAATGGAAAAGATTTCCCCTTGCATGATTTAATGTTGTGGTGAGTCTTTTACCATGCATGATTCGATGTTGAGGTGGGCCTTACCAATTAGAAATTGTTTGGTGAGATGACATGCTTACATGTTGTGATAAATAAGTTAATGGGCAGAAATCTCTTAGGTATGTAAAATTACCCGGACAATGCTTTTACACTGCATGAAGATTGTTAAATGTGCCATGTGAGATGACCATTTTTAAGAACTTAAGTTACAGTTTTGATTTCATGATCATAAATAAAATAAGAAATAAAGAACGAAGTAAAGAAACAAAATAATGTACGTAAGGAACGAATTAACCGTTCATGGGTGGGCCAATTACGGGATGTATTGAGGCGAGGCGCAGTGCGGCGCCGTCTTAGGCGAGATATAGCCACACCCTTCGCTGTCCTCTAACGTGCCCTAACAGCGTGTTTGGTTGGGGGGGAATTAGAGATGGGGAATGGGAGTTGAGGGGTGAGGAAATTAAAAGTCCACTGTTTGATTAGAGGGAATGAGAGTTTAAGTGGGAAGGGGAATGTGAGTTGAGGAAGCCAATTCTCACCGATTTCTTCTCTGGGGGTACCCTGTTAATTCGTGAGCAGAGTTTTATCACATCCAATTCCCATCATATGCCAAATAAGGGAATGGGCGTAAAACTCTACTTCCCATGCCTAATCCCTCATAAACACCCTTGTGTAAACTCCCATTCCCCTACCCGAGTGTTTACCAAACAGCATGTAAGGGCAATCGCCGGGGGAGGGGGAGGGGGGGGGGGGGGGGTGGACAACAAGCGTGCGAGCCCCCTCCCCCACCCCTGCACGTGCTTTGATACTGGCCTATGTGCGGGGCGGGCACCCCTATTTTTTGTTACTTCCTTTCATGTTTTTTTGTTTTCTCTTTTATTTTTCTAATCATTGAAAAATGTTGAGGATTTTAGAAAATGTCCTCCATTTTTTATGAATATAGATTTTTTTATGAATATAGATTTTTTTTTGAATTTTAAGAAATACTCATTAATTTGAAAACGATTCTGTATTTGAAAAATATTCAAATTTTGGATAATGTCGTGTATTTAGAAAATATTCTCAAATTTTAAAAAATGTTTGTGGATTTAAGAAGGAAAAAGCTGGTGTTCAACTGACTAATTTTTTGTTTTACGTCCGCTGCGTCCTATGCTTGCCACGCGACTTGATTAGGCCCGCACGCCGTATCTCTCCTTCATCCTTATCTCCGCGGAACAACGCTGTCACTAATGCATTTCTGTAGCTACTCCCATTCCTGCAACTGGTCACCAGTTTCAGAAAGCAAACCGCAACAAATGCTATGTTGCAGACCATCCGTCGGTCCCTTTGCTTGACATGTGTCCACCCACGTCTTATCACTTCGTCTTTCTCCCTCATCTTATCTCTTTTTCAACCTCTCTCTCCCGTATACAAGTGTCCTATCAATGGCATGCATCTAGCAGGTGAGGAGGATGGTGACGAGGCAAGCTGGTCGCAGGTCTGTCGCTCGTCGAGGGCGACACGATGGGGGGAATGGCAGTGCCTCTCCTCTCTCACCACCGTCCGGCGGGCGCACGTCGGCGGCGACGTGATGGTGGGGATGGGCGGTGCCACTCCCCCTCACCATCGTCCGGCGGGAGCTCGTGACGAACGACAATGGTGTTTTTTTGCAACATTCAATTTGTTGCAAGAAAGATTTCTGCAACATTAGTCATGTTGCAAAACTCTCTTTCGTACCACCATATAAAGGTGAAGGCAAAGAAAAAAATTGCAACATCACCTCAGTTGCAAAGTTTTTCTGCAACAATACCTCTGTTGCAAAAAATCAAGACAGAAAAATAAATTCCGCAATACGACCTATGTTGCAAAAAAATACCCACAACACAACCTATTTTGCAGAAAAAATCCACAAGATAATCTGCAAGTGTTTCTGCAACAAGGTCTCTGTTGCGAAGTAGAGATAGACGTGCATCCGCTCGATTTATCAAATCCGACGGCTCGCACGGTGACGGATCTTTTAAAAAGATCCGCCGGCCGACGCCTAGCAGCCCCCGTTTAAGAAAGTGCTCGTGAATTTTAACAATATCATCAGGCTTGTAAAAAAATATGATTTGGAATTTTTTACGGATTAGAAAATGTTCTAGAATAAAAAAACAAAACACCATAAAAGACCAAAGAAAAGAAATAAAAAAAAGGAAAAACTGAGAAAATGGTCTGGCCCATATAGCAGCGTAGCTCTCGCAAGAGTGACCGTTTCCACGGTGTTCCTCATGTTATGCGGGGAATAGGATCCGACAGGCTATATTTCGGTTATTCGAAGAGTCAAAACTATATCCGCTTCCCCGTCTCGTTCCCCAGCTAGGAGAGGCGGCATGGAAGGCGATGTGTTTTCTGTCGGTGATTCCTCCATCCTTCTCCCTTCTGGCGGCCTTGGTACCGCGGGGGGGGGGGGGGGGGGGGGGGTCAGTCTCTAGCCGAATCTGTGTACAGTTAGTCTTAGTTAACTAATATGTTTGGTCTCGTGGTAGTCTCTACCGCCGGCGTGTCTTCGTTTTGGGGGGCGTGATGGTGGAGGTGATGCCAGTGAATAGTTTGGGCCAAGATCTACCCAGCCATGATGTCTTATGGTGGCTGCTTGCGGATCTAGGTGCCTGCTGCTCAGATCGAGGTTGGCGCGATGGCGGCAACGACCTTAAGAACTCTTGTGCTCTAGATCCGCCATTGTGGCGAGTGCTCCATTGTCATGGAGTCGAGGAGCATGCATGTATCTGCGCTAGGTCTTTCTTGAAGGAAATATGCCCTAGAGGCAATAATAAAGTTATTATTTATTTCCTTATTTCATGATAAATATTTATTATTCATGCTAGAATTGTATTAACCGGAAATAGAATACATGTGTGAATACATAGACAAACATAGTGTCACTAGTATGCCTCTACTTGACTAGCTCATTGATCAAAGATGGTTAAGTTTCCTAACCATAGACATGAGTTGTTATTTGATCAATGGGATCACATCAGTAGGAGAATGATGTGATTGACTTGACCCATTATGTTAGCTTAGCACTTGATCGTTTGTTTATTGCTATTGCTTTCTTCATGACATATACAGGTTCTTATGACTATGAGATTATGCAACTCCCGAATACCGGGGGAACACTTTGTGTGCTACCAAATGTCACAACGTAACTGGGTGATTATAAAGGTGCTCTACAGGTGTCTCCGATGGTACTTGTTGAGTTGGCATAGATCAAGATTAGGATTTGTCACTACGATTGTCGGAGAGGTATCTCTGGGCCCTCCCGGTAATACACATCACTATAAGCCTTGGAAGCATGATAACTAATGAGTTAGTTAAAGGGTGATGTATTACGGAACGAGTAAACAGACTTGCCGGTAATGAGATTGAACTAGGTATTGGATACCGACGATCGAATCTCGGGTAAGTAACATACCGATGACAAAGAGAACAACGTATAGTGTTGTGCGGTTTGACTGATAAAGATCTTCGTAGAATATGTAGGAACCAATATGAGCATCCAGCGGTTCCGCTATTGATATACATGTTATTGCTGTGTACTTTACTAGTGTTTATAGAAACCCCTCGGTATTTGATACTGGTTCAGTTGCTAAGAGTAGTAACTCAAAACGGGAGTTGCAGAATGAACAGAGACTAGTTAAGGGTGAAGTGACGATGTGTATTGGAAGTGGTTCCAAGATTGATATGATCATCATCGCACACTCCCTATACTTTCGGGATTAGTGTTAAACCTAAATAAATGTTATTTGGTGTTTGCGTTGAGCATGAATATGATTTGATCATGTTTATTGCAATACGGTTATTCATTTAAGTTAGAGAATAATTGTTGTTCTGTTTACATGAATAAAACCTTCTATGGTTATACACCCAATGAAAATGGTTTGTTGGATCTCGATCGTAGTGACACACATATTCATAATATTGAAGCCAAAAGATGCAAAGTTAATAATGATAGTGCAACTTATTTGTGGCACTGCCATTTAGGTCATATTGGTGTAAAGCGCATGAAGAAACTCCATGCTGATGGGCTTTTGGAATCACTTGATTATGAATCATTTTGATGCTTGCGAACCATGCCTCATGGGCAAGATGACTAAGACTCCGTTCTCCGGAACTATGAAGCGAGCAATAGATTTGTTGAAAATCATACATACTGATGTATGTGGTCTGATGAATATTGAGGCTCGCGGCGGGTATCGTTATTTTCTCACCTTTACAGATGATTTAAGTAGATATGGGTATATCTACTTAATGAAACATAAGTTTGAAACATTTGAAAAGTTCAAAGAATTTCAGAGTGAAGTGGAAAATCATCGTAACAAGAAAATAAAGTTCCTACGATCTGATCGTGGAGGAGAATATTTGAGTTACGAGTTTGGCATACATTTGAAACAATGCGGAATAGTTTCGCAACTCACGCCACCCGGAACACCACAACGTAATGGTGTGTCCGAACGTCGTAATCGTACTTTACTAGATATGATGCGATCTATGATGTCTCTTACTGGTTTACCGCTATCATTTTGGGGTTATGCTTTAGACGGCTACATTCACGTTAAATAGGGCACCATCAAAATCCGTTGAGACGCCTTATGAACTATGGTTTGGCAAGAAACCAAAGTTATCGTTTCTTAAAGTTTGGGGCTGCGATGCTTATGTGAAAAAGCTTCAACCTGATAAGCTCAAACCCAAATCGGAGAAATGTGTCTTCATAGGATACCCAAAGGAAACTATTGGGTACACCTTCTATCACAGATCCGAAGGCAAGATATTGGTTGCTAAGAATGGATCCTTTCTAGAGAAGGAGTTTCTCTCGGAAGAAGTGAGTGGGAGGAAAGTAGAACTTGATGAGGTAACTGTACCTGCTCCCTTATTGGAAAGTAGTTCATTACAGAAACCGGTTCCTGTGACATCTACACCAATTAGCGAGGAAGCTAATGATGATGATCATGAAACTTCAGATCAAGTTGCTACCAAACCTCGTACCAGAGCAAGATCCGCTCCAGAGTGGTACGGTAATCCAGTTCTAGAGGTCATGTTACTTGACCATGACGAACCTATGAACTATGAGGAAGCGATGATGAGCCCAGATTCCGCAAAATGGCTTGAGGCCATGAAATCTGAGATGGGATCCATGTATGAGAACAAAGTGTGGACTTTGGTTGACTTGCCCGACGATCGACAAGCCATCGAGAACAAATGGATCTTCAAGAAGAAGACTGACGCTGACGGTAATGTTACTGTCTACAAAGCTTGACTTATTGCAAAAGGTTTTCGTCAAGTTCAAGGAGTTAACTACGATGAGACCTTCTCACTCGTAGCGATGCTTAAGTCTATCCGAATCATGTTAGCAAATTGCCACATTTTATGAAATCTGGCAAATGGATGTCAAAACTACATTTCTTAATGGATTTCTTAAAGAAGAGTTGTATATGATGCAACCAGAAGGTTCTGTCGATCCTAAAGGTGCTAACAAAATGTGCAAGCTCCAGCGATCCATCTATGGACTGGTGCAAGCATCTCAGAGTTGGAATATACACTTTGATGAGTTGATCAAAGCATATAGTTTTATACAAACTTGCGGTGAAGCCTGTATTTACAAGAAAGTGAGTGGGAGCACTACATCATTTTTGATAAATATATGTGAATGACATATTGTTGATCGGAAATAATGTAGAATTTTCTGGAAAGCATAAAGGAGTATTAGAAATGAGTTTTTCAAATAAAGACCTCTGTGAAGCTACTTACATATTGAGCATCAAGATCTATAGAGATAGATCAAGACGTTTGATAAGTTTTTTCAATGAGTACATACCTTGACAAGATTTTGAAGTAGTTCAAAATGGAACAGTCAAAGAAAGAGTTCTTACTTGTGTTACAAGGTGTGAAATTGAGTAAGACTCAAAGCCCGACCACGGCAGAAGATAGAAAGAGAATGAAAGTCATTCCCTATGCCTCAGCCATAGTTTCTATGAAGTATGCCATGTTGTGTACCTGATCTATTGTATACCCTACACCGAGTTTAGCAAGGGAGTACAATAGTGATCTAGGAGTAGATCACTGGACAATGGTCAAAATTATCCTTAGTGGAATAAGGATATGTTTCTCGATTATGGAGGTGACAAAAGGTTCGTCGTAAAGGGTTACGTTGATACAAATTTTGACACTGATCCAGATGACTCTAAGTCTCAATCTGGATACATTTTGAAAGTGGGAGCAATTAGTTAGAGTAGCTCCGTGCAGAGCATTGTTGACATAGAAATTTGCAAAATACATACGGATCTGAATGTGGCAGACCCATAGACTAAACTTCTCTCACAAGCAAAACATGATCCCACCTTAGTACTCTTTGGGTGTTAATCACATAACGATGTGAACTAGATTATGACTCTAGTAAACCCTTTGGGTGTTGGTCACATGACAATGCGAACTATGGGTGTTAATCACATGGTGATGTGAACTATTGGTGTTAAATCACATAGCGATGTGAACTAGATTATTGACTCTAGTGCAAGTGGGAGACTGAAGGAAATATGCCTAGAGGCAATAATAAAGTTATTATTTATTTCCTTATTTCATGATAAATGTTTATTATTCATGCTAGAATTGTATTAACCGAAAACATAATACATGTGTGAATACATAGACAAACATAGTGTCACTAGTATGCCTCTACTTGACTAGCTCATTAATCAAAGATGGTTAAGTTTCCTAACCATAGACATGAGTTGTTATTTGATCAATGGGATCACATCATTAGGACAATGATGTGATTGATTTGACCCATTCTGTTAGCTTAGCACTTGATCGTTTGTTTACTACTATTGATTTCTTCATGACTTATACATGTTCTTATGACTATGAGATTATGCAACTCCCGAATATCGGAGGAACACTTTGTGTGATACCAAATGTCACAACATAACTTAGTGATTATAAAGGTGCTCTACAGGTGTCTCCGATGGTACTTGTTGAGTTGGCATAGATCGAGATTAGAATTTGTCACTACGATTGTCGGAGAGGTATCTCTGGGCCCTCCCGATAATACACATCACTATAAGCCTTGCAAGCATGATAACTAAAGAGTTAGTTATAGGGTGATGTATTGCGGAAGGAGTAAAGAGACTTGCCGGTAACGAGATTGAACTAGGTATTGGATACCGACGATCGAATCTCGGGCAAGTAACATACCGATGACAAAGAGAACAACATATAGTGTTGTGTGGTTTGACCGATAAAGAGAACAACAATCGCTTGAATCAAGTGGGAGTTGATCTTCCAGATGAAATAGTGATAGTTCTCCGACGTCATTACCACCAAGCTGCTAGAGCTTCGTGATGAACTATAATATATCAGGGACATATATGATGATCCTTGAGATATTCGCGATGTTTGACACCACAAAAGTAGAAATCAAGAAGGAGCATCAATTGTTGATGGTTGGTGAAACCACTAGTTTCAAGAAGGGCAAGGGCAAGAAGGGATACTTCATGAAACGGCAATTCAGCTGCTGCTCTAGTGAAGAAACCCAAGGTTGAACCCAAACCCGAGACCAAGTGCTTCTGTAATAAGAGGAACAGCCACTGGAGCAGAATTACCCTAGATACTTGGTAGATTAGAAGGCTGGCAAGGTCGATAGAAGTATATTGGATATACATTGTGTTGATGTGTACTTTACTAGTACTCCTAGTAGCACCAGGGTATTAGATACCGGTTCGGTTGCTAAGTGTTAGTAACTCGAAATAAAAAGCTACGGAATAAACGGAGACTAACTAAAGGTGAGCTGACGATATGTGTTGGAAATGTTTCTAATGTTGATATAATCAAGCATCGCATGCTCCCTCTACCATCGAGATTGGTGTTAAACCTAAATAATTGTTATTTGGTGTTTGCGTTGAGCATAGACATGATTGGATTATGTCTATCGCAATACGGTTATTCATTTAAGGAGAATAATGGTTACTCTGTTTATTTGAATAATACCTTCAATGGTCTTGCACCTAAAATGAATGGTTTATTGAATCTCGATCGTAGTGATACACATGTTCATGCCAAAAGATATGAGATAGTAATGATAGAACCACCTACTTGTGGCACTGCCACGTAAGTCATATCGGTATAAAACGCATGAAGAAGCTCCATGTTGATGGATCTTTGGGCTCACTCGTTTTTGAAAAGTTTGAGACATGCGAACCATGTCTATTGGTGTATATGCATGAAGAAACTCCATGTAAATGGACCGTTTGGACTCACTTGATTTTGAATCACTTGAGACATGCAAATCATACCACATGGGCAAGATGACTGAAAGCCTCGTTTTTAGTAAAATGGAACTAGAAAGCAACTTGTTGGAAGTAATACATTTTGATGTGTGCAGTCCAATGAGTGCTAAGGCATGTAGTGGATATCGTTATGTTCTTACTTCACAGATGATTTGAGTAGATGTTGAGTATATTTACTTGATGAATCACAAGTCTGAATTATTGAAAGGTTCAAGTAATTTCAGGGTGAAGTTAAAAGATCACCGTGACAAGAGAATAAAAGATCTATGATATGATCATAGAGATGAATATCTGAATTACGAGTTTGGCACAGAATTAAGACATTGTGGAAATTGTTTCACAACTAATACAGCCTGGAACACCATAGTGTGATGGTGTGTCCGAACATCATAACTGCACCCTATTGGATATGATGCATACCATGATGTCTCTTATCAAATTACCATGATAGTTTATGGGTTAGGCATTAGACACAACCACGTTCACTTTAAAAGGGCACCACGTAATTCCGATGAGATGACACCGTATGAACTGTGGTTTAGAGAAACTTGAGCTGTCATTTCTTAAAAGTTTGGGCTGCGACGCTTATGTGAAAAAGTTTCAGGATGATAAGCTCGAACCCAAAGCGGATAAATGCATCTTCATAGGACACCCAAAACAGTTGGGTATACCTCCTAATTCATATCCGAAAGCAATAGAGATTGTTTCTTGAATCGGGTTCTTTCTCGAGGAAAAGGTTTGTCTCGAGAATTGAGTGGGAGGATGGTGGAGACTTGATGAGGTTATTGAACCGTCACTACAACTAGTGTATAGCAGGGCACAAAGAGTTGTTCCTGTGGCACCTACACCAATTGAAGTGGAAGCTTATGATAGTGATCATGAAACTTCAGATCAAGTCACTACCGTACCTCGTGGGATGACAAGGATGCGTGCTACTTCAGAATGGTACGTAATCCTGTCTTGGAAGTCATGTTGCTAGACAACAATGAACCTACGAGCTATGGAGAAGCGATGGTGGGCCTGGATTCCAAAAATGGCTCGAGGCCATATAATCCGAGAGAGGATCCATATATGAAAACAAAGTGTAGACTTTGGAAGAACTACTTGATGGTCGTAAGGCTATTAGGTACATATGGATTTTTTTAGAGGAAGACAGACAATGATGGTAAGTGTCACCATTAAGAAAGCTCAACTTGTCGTTAAGATGTTTTCTGACAAGTTCAAGGAGTTGACTACGATGAGACTTTCTCACTCGTAGCGATGCTAAAAGTCTGTTGGAATTATGTTAGCAGTCACTGCATTATTTATGAAATCTTGCAGATAGGATATCAAAACATTGTTTCCTCGATGTTTTTTTTGAGGAAAGGTTTTATGTGATACAACCGGAAGGTTTTGTCAATCCTGAAAGATGCTAATAAGTATGCAAAGCTCCAGCAATCCTTCTGAGGACTGGAGTAAGCATCTCGGAGTTGGAATATACGCTTTGATGATGATCAAAGATTTTGGGTGTATACAAAGTTTATGAGAAACTTGTATTTCCAAAGAAGTGAGTGGGAGCACTATAGAATTTCTGATGAATATATGTTGTTGACATATTGTTGATCAGAAATGATGTAGAATTTCTAGAAAGCATATAGGGTTATTTGGAAAGTGTTTTTCAATGGAAAGCCTGGATTAAGCTACTTGAACATTGAGCATCAAGATCTATAAGGATAGATCAAAATGCTTAATGGTACTTTCAAATGAGCACATACCTTGACATGATCTTGAAGGTGTTCAAGATGGATCAGTCAAAGAAGGAGTTCTTGCCTGAGTTGTAAGGTATGAAGTTAAGACTTAAAGCTCGACCACAGTAGAATAGAGAGAAAGGACGAAGGTCGTCCCCTATGCTTAAGACATAGGCTCTACAGTATGCTGTGCTGTGTACAGCACCTGAAGTGTGCCTTGCCATGAGTCAGTCAAGGGGTACAAGAGTGATCCAAGAATGGATCACAGGACAACGGTCAAAGTTATCCTTAGTAACTAGTGGACTAAGGAATTTTCTCGATTATGGAGGTGGTAAAAGAGTTCGTCGTAAAGGGTTACGCCGATGCAAACTTTGACACTAATCCAGATTATTCTGAGTAGTAAACTGGATTCGTATAGTAGAACAGTTATTTGGAATAGCTCCAAATGTAGCTAGTAGTTGCATCTACAAGATGACATAGAAATTTGCGAAGTACATACGGATCTGAATGTTGCAGACCCGTTGACTAAAACCTCTCTCACAAGCAACATGATCAAACCTAGAACTCACTGAGTGCTAATCACATAGTGATGTGAACTAGACTACTGACTCTAGTAAACTCTTGGGTGTTAGTCACATGGCGATGTGACCTGTGAGTGTTAATCACATGGCGATGTGAACTAGATTATTGACTCTAGTGCAAGTGGGAGACTGTTGGAAATATGCCCTAGAGGCAATAATAAATTGGTTATTATTATATTTCCTTGTTCATGATAATCGTTTATTATCCATGCTAGAATTGTATTGATAGGAAACTCAGATACATGTGTGGATACATAGACAACACCATGTCCCTAGTAAGCCTCTAGTTGACTAGCTCGTTAATCAATAGATGGTCACGGTTTCCTGACCATGGACATTGGATGTCGTTGATAACGGGATCACATCATTAGGAGAATGATGTGATGGACAAGACCCAATCCTAAGCCTAGCACAAAGATCGTGTAGTTCGTTCGCTAAAGCTTTTCTAATGTCAAGTATCATTTCCTTAGACCATGAGATTGTGCAACTCCCGGATACCGTAGGAATACTTTGGGTGTGCCAAACGTCACAACGTAACTGGGTGGCTATAAAGGTACACTACAGGTATCTCTGAAAGTGTCTGTTGGGTTGGCATGAATCGAGACTGGGATTTGTCACTCCGTGTGACGGAGAGGTATCTCTGGGCCCACTCGGTAGGACATCATCATAATGTGCACAATGTGATCAAGGAGTTGATCACAGGATGATGTGTTACGGAACGAGTAAAGAGACTTGCCGGTAACGAGATTGAACAAGGTATCGGGATACCGACGATCGAATCTCGGGCAAGTATCGTACCGCTAGACAAAGGGAATTGTATACTGGATTGATTAAGTCCTTGACATCGTGGTTCATCCGATGAGATCATCGTGGAGCATGTGGGAGCCAACATGGGTATCCAGATCCCGCTGTTGGTTATTGACCGGAGAACGTCTCGGTCATGTCTGCATGGTTCCCGAACCCGTAGGGTCTACACACTTAAGGTTCGATGACGCTAGGGTTATAAAGGAAGTTTGTATGTGGTTACCGAATGTTGTTCGGAGTCCCGGATGAGATCCCGGACGTCACGAGGAGTTCCGGAATGGTCCGAAGGTAAAGATTTATATATGGGAAGTCCTGTTTTGGTCACCGGAAAGGTTTCGGGTTTTATCGGTAACATACCGGGACCACCGGGAGGGTCCCGGGGGTCCACCAAGTGGGGCCACCAGTCCCGGAGGCTTGCGTGGGCCAAGAGTGGTGAGGGACCAGCCCCTGAGTGGGCTGGTGCACCTCCCACAAGGCCCAAGGCGCAGCGAAGGAGGAGAAGGGGAAACCCTAGGCTTAGATGGGCCCTAAGGCCCACCCTAGGGGGCGCCCCCCCTCTCCCCCTCTTGGACGCCACCCCAAGACCCATCTAGGGCTGCCGCCCCTCTAGGGGTGGGAGCCCTAGAGGGGGCGCACCCTCCTCCCCTTCCCCTATATATATGAGGCCTAGGGGCTGCCCAATACACGCGATCTGATCTCTCCCTGTTGGTGCAACCCTCCCTCTCTTTCTCCTCGTCTCTTGCGGTGCTTGGCGAAGCCCTGCTGGATTGCCACGCTCCTCCATCACCACCACGCCGTTGTGCTGCTGCTAGATGGAGTCTTCCTCAACCTCTCCCTCTCTCCTTGCTGGATCAAGGCATGGGAGACGTTACCGGGCTGTACGTGTGTTGAACGCGGAGGTGCCGTCCGTTCGGCACTAGGATCATCGGTGACTTGGATCACGACGAGTACGACTCCATCAACCCCGTTCTCTTGAACGCTTCCGCTTAGCGATCTACAAGGGTATGTAGATGCACTCTTCTTCCCCTCGTTGCTGGTCTCTCCATAGATAGATCTTGGTGACACGTAAGAAAATTTTGAATTTCTGCTACGTTCCCCAACAATTGGGACATAAGGGAAAGAGAGAGGGGCCGGCCTAGGGCAGGCAACGCGCCCCCTTCCCCTTGTCCGAATTGGACTAGGAGAAGGGGGGTGTCGTGGTTCTAAGTCTGACAATAAAGTAGGGGGGTGTGTATGGAGAGGCTAGATCTTAGCTATTGGGAAGTTGTAAGCACGCAAGGTTTACGAGTCCAGGCCCTTCTCGGAGGAAGTAACAGCCCTACGTCTCGGTGCCCGGAGGCGGTCGATTGGATTATGCGTGTGTAGATAACAAGGGTGCGAACCCTTCATACTGAGGTGGGGGTGGCTTATATAGAGTTCGCCGGCCTCCTCCTGCCCTCAGTAATGCAGGGTTTTAGGTACATTTAAGGTTGGGCGTTACTGATAATGTCCCTAATAAAGTGTTATAATAACCATAAAGACTACTTAATAGCCGACCGTTTGCCTGCGGAGTGACTTTAGGTCTTCTGGCAGTCGAGTGGTTGGCTTCATGGTCGAGTGATTGTTCTTTGGTCGAGTGTGTTGAACCCGTCGAGTGGGATGCCTTCAAGTCGTTTGAAAGGTGACTCATTCTAGGGATGCCCTCGGGTAGGGCTTTTTAGGACGGGTCCGTGCCCCTACCCTAGGTACATAGCTTCATCATTAGCCCCCGAATGGATCGAGGTTAGAGTGAGAAAGGGTCGGCGACCTTTCCGACTGGTTCATCGGATTATATGAGTGCCTCGTTCTGGGTCGACCGTCACGGATGATGTCATCAACCTCTTTCAGTCGCCTTGATCCATTCCAGGCCTTTCGTCGAGTGGATTCCCTTACTTGTGATGTACCAAGCACCGGTGCGCGTGGGGTTTTCTGTTTTGACAAGTTGTTCTGCAGCCAGCGGATATCACGGGATTCGGATTTTTTGGGAAGCGCGCGGGACGGGGGCGGCCGCAGTAATCGGAAGTGACAATGCGGAGGCTCCTCGATCTCCGCGTCGCCTTTTTCGCCACGTACTGCGCGCGCGCCTGCTGCGGGATTTGACTGGATAGCCTGGGCCTACCGGTCAGCCACTCGGAAGCGGTCCCTTATAAGTTGCCGGCTCGGAGTTCCCCAACAGTGCACGTACTCCTCTCTTCTCCTTCTTCCTCTCTTTCTTCGCAACCTCTTCCGCTACCTCCGCTCTCGCCCTACCACCGCAAACCTGTTCGGGATTTCGCCAGCGACGATGGTTAAGGGCAAGACGACTGCTCTGGAGCGCGCGAAGAAGGCGGCGGCGGCGGGGAAAGGGAAGAGGTCTGCACGTGGCGGATCTTCCTCCAGGACGGCCCTGCCCAAAGGTTGGATCCAGGGCGACTGGATGCCGTCGGTGCTCCGGCAAGAGGATCTCGATGACATGGTCGAGGGGGGAGCCATTCCCCACAAAGCCGCGCGTCTTCCGGGGGGAGAGATCGAACCTCAACCTTGTGACGGCGAGTGCGTGCTCCTGGCCACTCACATCAACCGAGGGTTTTCTCTGCCGCCCCATCCTTTCTTCCGAAATTTCTTGAACTTTTTCGGAGCGCAGCTCCATCACTTTACTCCAAACTCCATTGTCTACCTCGCTGCTTTCATTTCCATGTGTGAAGCGTTCCTGGGTTGCCGCCCACATTGGGGGCTTTTCAAGCACAATTTTACTTATCGCTCTCAGTCGGTCAAGAAGGCCAAGTCGAGTGATGAGAGGACGCAAGTGATCCAGTTGTGCGGGGGCTTAGCGATCCAAACGAGGGGGAAGAGCTGTTTTCCATCCATCACTTTTCCGGAGTCGGTCTGAGGTTGGCAGGCAACTTGGTTCTACTGCCAGGACCAGGCGACTCCAGGGCAGTCGACTGGTCTCCCGTCTTACTCTCTCGACCGAGCCGAAAAACCTGCTTCTCTGAAGGTGACGCCGGAAGAAAAAGCCCAGGTCAAGGTGCTGGCGGGTCGAGTGGTCGAGCTTGTCCATGAGGGTGTGACGGGAATGGATCTGCTGGAAGTCTTCCTCAAGAGGCGAATCCAACCGCTCCAGGCTCGTGACCACCCGATGTGGCTGTACTCCGGCCTCGAGGACACCACTCGGATCCACCCGGAGGAGGTCACCGACGAGATGTTGGAGGGGTGGTTGTCGAGCATCACGGGGAACAGAGACAACCCCCGAGGAGCCAGGAGGGTCATTCCACTCGACAATTCGTACGAGGTGGACCAGGTATGTCTTTATGCTCCCGACTGAAATCTTTGTTTTCTGCGTTGGTCTTCTTTTGAGTAGGTCGATTGACTTTCGTTTTGCCTGCTGTTTTCCAGGCGACCACTGAGATGTACTCGACGCCCAACGGGGCACAGGGGTCGACTAAGGAAGGGGAGGCGAGCGGAGGCGAGAGCGGGGATGACCAAGGCGAGTGGGAGTCTGATGGTGAAGGAGAGGGAGGCGATGACATCTTCTCCAGCGAAGAGGAGGAGGAGGAGGTCGACCCCCCCCCCCCCCCCGCCCGGAGAGGCGATCCAAGCTTGTACACGACCCGGCGCAGGAACGCGGCAAGGCGACTGCCTCCGTTGGGCCGTCGTCAAAACGCCCTCGGACTTCTTCTCCAACACCGACTGGGAAGGTCTCCAAGAAACCACGCACGACGCTGTCCAAGCCGCCCAAGGCTCTGCCCAAGATGAAGATAGCCATCCCTACCATTTCCGGGTAATGAAGCTTGTTTTCCTTCGTCGACCGCGGACGGATCCTTGGTCGATTCATTGAGCCAACTGACTGACTTTTCGAGATTTGCAGCGCTGCTACCTTTGAGGTCTCTGCCAAGGACGACGACCAAGAGATGGGGGACGCTGTTACCTCCAACCCTGGTACGATTACTGACGTTCTGTTTTTGAGTCGACTGGTCATTTCTTGCAATTCTGGTCGATTGAATGTTTCCCTTGCAGCCCCTCCTCATGTTATCGACCTCCCAGATGACGACGACAACGGACCGCTAAGGATGAGGAGGAACAAGAGGTCGTCGGCTGACAGGACTCCCCAGCCTACTCCGGCGTCTGAGACCATGGCTCGGGATGGTGGCGACGCCCCTCGGGCTTCTGTGACTTTCGCCAACCCTCTGTCAAGTGCGCGGCCTTCGGCGTCGACTGCAGATCCAACTTCGCTTTTTGCTGCGTACCCCGTCCCTGAGGACGAAGTGGCTGCTGCAAAGGAGGCTATACGCCAAGCGGGGGTCATGATGGAGCAGGTGAAGATGGCTCGGGAGGCCAGCCAAGCAGCCTACGACGCGAGTTCGGCTCTTCAGAGCAACGTCCAGGTCAGTCGACTCGACACTTGATCGTTTGAAGAGTCTCTCCCCTTTTTTTGAAGATCTTTTGTATCTGTACACCCACTGGGTGTGTTTACCCATTCTTGGACGAGTGGGGGCACGCTGAGTGCACCCATTGGGTGTAGTCCCCGAGACTACGGTGGACTACTGGCAGTCGACTGTAGTATTTATATTGTGTTTTTGCATCTGTATTTCTTTTCTTGGTCTGGTCAGGCCACGTCGAATGGAGCTGTATCCGATCGACTGCGGACAGTCGACTTTCTCTCTTTTTTTTGAACCAGTGGGGGCACGCTGAGTGCACCCACTGGGTGTAGTCCCCGAGACTACTATCGAATGTTTTTGATTCGGCTGTGGTCTTAGAAACGTCATCTTTTTCTCTCAGTTACTCGGAAGCAACTTATCTTGGATGTCTGTCGACTGATTTTTCCTTTTGCAGAAATCCTGCGAACTTGCATCTCGCTATACTGAGTTGGAGAAGCAGCGGATTCAACTAAACCTTGATCTGAAGCTGGCCAGAACAGAGCTACAGAAGGTCAGAGACGGCATTGCTGGTAAGACGACTTTGTCGACTGGTTTTGTTTTTAGGCTTGAGTACCCTTCTGTTGTTTCCAAACCAATCATCATTTCTTTTGCAGGAGAACTGAGCGAGGCCCTGGCGAAGAAGGATCAGGACTTGGCTGCTGCCCACAAGGAGGCTGACGACAAGATCGCTCTGGCTGAACAGAAGTTGGCCTCGGTCGGCAATTAGAAGAAGAGAATACCAGGCTGAAGACCGCTCTGAATGAAGCCAACAGGGAGTGCACACGTTGGAAGAAGGAGAACCTCTCCCTGAACGAGAAGATGGAAGGCGTCGCTCGCAGGAGGGACGACCTGGAGAGCTACTTGAGGAGCCTCACCAAGAAGTTGTATATCAAGCTTGAAGGTGCACATTCAATTCCGACTGGTTTTCTTTTTGTGTCGACTCAGTCTATGAAAATTGACTTATCCTTGGATCGTGTATGCAGAGTTTTGCCAGAACTTTGAGGAGGAGACTGGGCGGATTGAAACAGGTTTGGATCCAATCAACTCTCCGGTGAATGACGACGCTGCCATGAATCTACTCCGACTGGAATCTCGTATTGACGGCGTCGTGGATTACTTGGCTCGGCTGAAGGTTGCCATGTCGCGGATCGACCCGACACTTTGGCCAGAGTCTACGCTCCAGAACGATCTCGAGTCTCTGATGACTCGACTTGACGGAATCCCTGACCGAGCGCAGGAGTGGAAGAAGTCTTCTGCTCGGTGCGGCGCTGATGTGGCTCTGTCTCTAGTCCGCGTCCATTGCAAGGAGGCGCGAGAAGAGAAGCTGGCCGCCATCCAAGTCGCCAATACCAAGAGGCACAGCTTTCAAGACTTCATGGAGACCTTTATTGCTGCTGCCACCCGTATTGCAGACGGAATCGACATGGATGAGTTCGTCGCCCCTGCCAGTCCTCCACCTGAGGAATGAAAAAACTTTTATGCTTCTCCTTAAATTTGCCTCGGAATGCCGAGTGGATTTGTAACCGTTTAAACTCTGCCGAGCCGAGGGCTCGAGTACTTTGATCTGAGGTCTGAGACCTTTTAGGCTTTATCCGAACTTGATTTCTTGTTGAATATCTTCACGGTTTTGATCTGTCGTGTGGAACTTTGATCTTTACTCGGAGTATTCTTTGTATTTGCGGCATAACTTCTTGCGGATTAGGTCGAGTCCTGTATTTAGACGAGTGCTGGACTGCAGCTAAGTCCCCGAGTGTGAGGTTTGCTCTCCACTCGGTAGGATTTCTTAAACACTTAGGCGAGTGCTGACTGTAGCTAAGTCTCTTTGTGGGAGAACTTAGGCGAGTACTGGACTGCAGCTAAGCCCCGGAGTGGGAGGTTTGCTCTCCACTCGGTAGGATTTTTCAAACTTCGGCGAGTGCTCGACTGCAGCTAAGCTTCCGAGTGGGAGAACTTAGGCGAGTACTGGACTGTAGCTAAGCCCCCGAGTGGGAGGTTTGCTCTCCACTCGGTAGGATTTTTTCAATCTTAGGCGAGTGCTCGACTGCAGCTAAGCTTCCGAGTGGGAGAACTTAGGCGAGTACCGGACTGCAGCTAAGCCTCCGAGTGGGAGGATTGCTCTCCACTCGGTAGGATTTTTTCAAACTTAGGCGAGTGCTCGACTGCAGCTAAGCTTCTGAGTGGGAGAACTTAGGCGGGTACTAGACTGCAACTAAGCCCCCGAGTGGGAGGATTGCTCTCCACTCGGTAGGATTTTTTCAAACTTAGGCGAGTGCTCGACTGCAGCTAAGCTTCCGAGTGGGAGAACTTAGGCGAGTACTGGACTGCAGCTAAGCCCCCGAGTGGGAGGATTGCTCTCCACTCGGTAGGATTTTTTCAAACTTAGGCGAAACGGATTCGTAGCCAAGTCACCCAATGGTGGGTTTTGTGTGCAAACAAAGTGACAGCAATTATTGGAACACTCTTGTCTTTGATAAAAATGAACTGTAGAAATTTTTTCTTATTACATCTCGTCTAAGGGAGAACTCAGGTGTAAAAGGGGCGGAGTAGTTCCGCGTTCCAAGCTCGTGGCTCGTTGATCTGGCGATCAACATTGCAGAGGTGGTACGCTCCATTGTGGAGGAATCTGGTGACTATGAAGGGGCCTTCCCAAGTAGGAGCAAGTTTGTGTGGTTTCTGTTGATCCACTCGGAGGACTAGATCTCCTTCTTGGAAGGCTCGACTTTTCACATTCCGGGCGTGAAAACGGCGCAAGTCTTGCTGATAAATGGTCGATCTGATCACGGCCATCTCCCTCTCTTCTTCTAAGAGGTCAACTGCGTCTTGCTGGGCCTGTTCTGCTTCATCTTTGGTGTAAAGTTCGACTCGGGGTGCATTATGAAGAAGATCACTCGGCAGGACTGCTTCGGCTCCATAAACCAGAAAGAATGGAGTTCTTCCAGTCGACCGGTTAGGGGTGGTCCTTAATCCCCACAGAACTGACGGAAGCTCGTCGACCCAAGCGCCTGCCGTGTGCTTGAGATCACGCATCAGTCGAGGCTTTAGTCCTTTGAGAATCAGACCATTTGCTCTCTCAGCTTGTCCATTCGACTGGGGATGGCCGACTGATGCGTAGTCGACTCGTGTGCCTTGAGAGGTGCAAAAAGCTCTGAACTTGTCCGAATCAAAGTTTGACCCGCTGTCAGTGATGATGCTATGCGGGACTCCATATCTGAATGTTAACCCTCTGACGAAACTGATAGCAGTGCAAGCATCGAGATTCTTGATGGGCTTAGCTTTGATCCATTTGGTAAATTTGTCGACTGCCACAAGCACATGAGTGAATCCAGTCCTGCCCGTTCTTAGTGGACCAACCATGTCCAGTCCCCTGACGGCAAAGGGCCAGACGAGTGGAATGGTCTTCAGGGCTGATGCAGGCTTGTGTGACATGTTGGAGTAGAACTGGCACCCTCCACATTTGTCGACTATCTCTTTTGCCATCTCATTTGCTCTTGGCCAGTAAAATCCAGCTCGGTATGCTTTAGCCACAATAGTTCGAGAGGACGCATGGTGACCACAGGTCCCTGAGTGGATATCATTAAGGATTATCTGACCCTCTTCTGGTGTTATGCATTTCTGACCGACTCCAGTCGCGCTCTCTCTATACAGCTGTCCCTTTATGACTGTGAAGGCCTTGGATCGGCGGACGATCTGTCGAGCCTCTTCCTCGTCTTCCGGGAGTTCTTTCCTTAGGATATACGCGATGTACGGTATCGTCCAGTCAGGGGTGATTGCCAAGACTTACATGATTAGGTCGACCACTGCAGGTACTTCAACTTCAGTCGGATCTATGGCACTTTTCGGCTGCCGGGCTTCTTCTGTGAAAGGATCCTCTTGAACTGACGGCGAGTGAATGTGTTACAGGAACACGTTGCTGGGAATGGCTTCTCTCTTGGAGCCTATCTTTGCCAAATTGTCAGCTGCCTGATTTTTCAGTCGGGGGATGTGATGAAGCTCTAACCCCTCGAATTTCTTTTCTAGCTTTCGCACTGCATTGCAATACCCAGTCATTGCCGGACTCCTGACGTCCCATTCCTTCATCACTTGATTAACCACCAAATCTGAGTCGCCATAGACCATGAGGCGACGGACGCCGAGTGAAATGGCCATGCGCAGCCCATACAAAAGTTCTTCATACTTTGCTTCGTTATTGGAGGAATCAAAGTGAATCTGGAGAACATATCTGAGCTTATCTCCTCGGGGGGAGACTAGGACTACCCCCGCACCCAAACCATTCAGCATCTTGGATCCATCAAAGAACATGGTCCAGTGCTCTGAGTGAACTTGAGTCGGAAGTTGCTGTTCAATCCACTCGGCGATGAAATCTGCGATTGCTTGGAACTTGATAGCCTTCTTTGATTCAAACTTGATATCTAAGGGAAGGAGTTCAATCGCCCACTTGGCCACTCGACCAGTTGCGTCTCTGTTATGCAGGATCTCTGATAGTGGGGCGTCGCTGACGACTGTAATGGAGTGGTCGGAGAAGTAATGTGCAACTTTCTTCGTGGTCATATAAATCCCATATACAAGCTTCTGGTAGTGAGGGTATCTTTGTTTTGAAGGGGTCAAAACTTCAGACACATAATATACTGGGCGTTGAACTTTGAAGGCCTTTCCTTCCTCTTCTCGCTCGACCGTAAGTACTGTACTGACAACTTGTCCTGTGGCTGCAATGTAAAGCAGCAGAGGCTCTTTGCTGATTGGGGCAGCAAGCACTGGCTGGGTGGAGAGCAGAGCTTTGAGCTCTGCAAACGCTGCATCGGCTTCTGGAGTCCACTCGAACTTGTCAGACTTCTTCATCAGTCGGTAAAGAGGCAACGCCTTTTCACCGAGACGAGAAATAAATCGACTTAAAGCGACCAAGCAGCCTGTAAGCTTTTGGACATCGTGCACGCGTACAGGACGCTTCATCCGGAGTATGGTGCCAATTTTTTCAGGATTGGCGTCGATCCCCCATTCGGAAATGAGAAAACCGAGTAACTTTCCACCTGGAACTCCGAAAGTGCACTTTGATGGATTGAGCTTGATATCGTACCTCCTGAGGTTGGCAAAGGTTTCAGCAAGGTCAGCCCGTAGGTCGGAACCTTTTCGGGACTTGACCACAATATCATCCATGTATGCCTCCACATTCCGACTGATTTGAGTGAGTAAGCACTTCTGAATCATTCTCATGAATGTGGCTCCGGCGTTCTTGAGGCCGAACGACATGGTGACGTAACAGAAGCATCCGAATGGAGTGATGAAAGCTGTTTTGATCTCATCGGGCCCATACAGACGGATCTGATGGTACCCGGAATAGACATCTAGAAAAGACAATCTCTCGCACCCCGCAGTCGAGTCAACTATTTGGTCGATGCGAGGGAGAGGAAAATGATCTTTCGGGCAGGCCCGATTGATATGTTTGAAATCAATGCACATGCGGAGTGACTTGTCCTTCTTGGGGACCATGACAACATTGGCGAGCCACTCGGAGTGGTAAACCTCTCGGATGAACTCCGCTGCTAAGAGCCGAGCCACCTCCTCGCCAATGGCTTGCTTCTTCTGGACGGCGGACCGTCGAAGATGTTCCTTCATAGGCTTGAATTTTGGGTCGACTCGTAGACGGTGCTCAGCCAGCCCCCTGGGAACTCCAGGCATGTCAGAGGGTTTCCATGCGAAGATGTCCCAGTTCTCACGGAGGAGTTGGATGAGCGCTTCTTCCTATTTGGAGTCGAGCGTCGTCGAGATGTGGGTCGGAGCAGCGTCGGGGTCGATCGGGTGAATGTGGACTGTCTTTGTTTCACCAGCTGACTGAAAAGCTGACTCAGAGGCAGGCTTCTTAGCTCGCAGCAATTCACTCAGATCGGCAGTCTTTTGGTACTCTTTCAGCTCGACCACTGCCATCTGAGCATCAGCGATCTTTGATCCCTTCTGAAAACACTCTTCTGCTTTCTTTCGGTTGCCCGTAACAGTGATCACACCCTTGGGGCCAGGCATCTTCAATTTGAGATACACGTAACATGGTCGAGCCATGAAGTGTGCGAAAGCTGGCCTGCCCAAAATGGCGTGATAAGCACTCTGGAAGTCCACAACCTCAAATGTCAACTTTTCCTTGCGGTAATTCTTTGAATCACCAAAAACCACATCAAGAGCAATCTGGCCGAGTGACTCGGCTTTCTTCCCAGGAATGACTCCATGGAAGCTCATGTTACTGGTACTGAGTCTGGACATCGGAATGCCCATTCCTTTGAAAGTTTCAGCATACAGTATGTTCAGGCCACTGCCGCCATCCATCAGGACTTTGGTCAGTCGAGTGCCTTCGACAACTGGGTCGACCACCAAAGCTTGCCTCCCTGGGGTGGCAATGTGCGTCGGGTGATTAGACTGGTCGAATGTGATGGCAGTCTGAGACCACTTCAGGTAACTGGGTGTTGCCGGAGCAACCATGTTCACCACACGGTTAATGACTTTCAGTCGACTTTTGCTTTCGACATCAGCAAAAATCATCAAGGTGGAATTGACTTGGGGGTATCCATCGTCACTATCATTCTTGTCCTCAACTCTGTCTGGCTCTTTTTCCTTATCTTTGGGCTGCTTGCCCTGAAACTGCTGGATCAGGAGCCGGCACTGTCGAGTGGTATGCTTTGGGAAAACAAAATTACCTTCTTCATCTTTCTTGGTGTGGATGTGACATGGCAGGTCCAAAACGTTATTCCCATCCTGGTCCTTAACTTTCTTGGGCTTCCGGGTGCCCTTGGGTTTCCCGTTGAAGTTTCCCTGGGCCACGGCCAGGGCTTCCCCAGGAGCAGCTGGCTCGGCCTTCCGCTTCTACTTCCGACTGGAGTTTCCTCCGGTTTCTTGGGCGACTGATTTGAGTTTGCCACTTCGGAGTCGGTCTTCGTCTTCACCATTAGCGTACTTGTTTGCAATCTCCATCATCCGATTCAGCGACATCTCTCCAGTTCGACCGAACTTCAGATTCAACTCTCTCTCTTTGACGCCTTCCTTAAAAGCGCAAACTGCTTGATGGTCTGGCACATTCTCAACCGAGTGGTGCAATGTGATCCACCTCTAGATGTATTCCCTCAGTGTTTCATTCGGCTTCTGTACGCAAGACCGCAACTCTGTAAGGCCTGCAGGTCGCTTGCATGTTCCTTTGAAGGTTGTGATAAACACTCGGGAGAGGTCTTCCCAAGTGTAAATACTGCTGGGTGCCAACTGATTCAGCCACGCTCTGGCTGAGCCTTCTAACATGAGAGGCAAATGCTTCATGGCCACCTCATCATTGCCACCGCCAATCTGCACAGCCACTCGGTAATCTTCGAGCCATGTGTCGGGCTTGGATTTACCGGTGAACTTGCTGACTCCAGTCGCCAGCCTGAAGTTGGGAGGAATCACCGCGGCCCTGATGGCTCGACTGAAACACTCTGGCCCCGAAGCATGTACCCTGCTGCCGGCGGGCGCATCTCTGTTGTGGCCCTCTCGATGAGCTCTGTTCCTGTCCACCAAACCTTGAACGAGGATGGATCTCGCGTCAAAGCCTGGGTCCCTGGGGTCGACTGGAATCCTCTGCCCAACATTATGGGGGCGCCTGTCATCTCGATGTCGAGGCGCATATGACCCACTCCTCGGGGGAAGGGATGGCACTCGACGTCGATCATCACGGTCGGGTCGGTGATCATACAGCTCATTTCTCCTGTACTGATTGTGCCGGTCCCCACGTCCCTCACGCCTCGGGGGCGACCTCGGGCTGTGAGCCGACTGGACTGTTTCTGTTGAACCGGATCGACTGTGGATCCTGTTCCGCGACTGAGAAACGGCGGAATTCTGATTTCCTGCCGCTCGGAGCAACGCTCTGATCTGCAACAAGCCCCTGCCAGCCTTCGACTGGGAAGGCTGAATTGACTCCGCTATACGGGCCGCGGCGGCCAAATTCTGAACTGGAGTTCGGTATACCTGCGGCGGCAAGAAGAGCTGACGTCGACTGGATTCAGGAGCTTGCTGACGTCGACTGGACTCGGGAGCTCGCTGACGCGCTTGCTTGTCGAGTATTCGCTGTAGATTCTCCAGTCGAGTGCGCTCGGCCAGGTTAGCCAAGCGCGCGTCCTCCAAGGCCCGGGCCTCGGGGGTTTCTCCAACAATAGGAGTGTAGAGCGCGCCCATGTTCCGGCGGCGAAGCTCCTATCGCTGCAATGACGTGAGAGGTTCGGGGAGGTACTCGTTGTGGGGATGTGACGGGTCGCCTCTATCCGTGCCGCCATCAGTGCGAGGGAATCCGGGAGGACTCTGTGTTCCCTCGACCGCCAGAACCTCAGCCAAAGGGTCGCTGCTATCGCACTCGGATGCGGTCTCCGCAGAGCCAGTCGACAGGTCGAACAGGCCGCAGAGGGATTCGTTGGGCTCAATTGCCGCGACTTGTGGGGCCGCCGACTGGCGGGCCACGGCGTGCCTCACCCACCGCTGGAGTCTCGACCGACCTGAGCGCTTGCGCTGGTGGGAGACAGGGCGGGGAGACGACACGGGGGCCGACCGATATTGGGTCGACGGCTGTCGCAGGAGAACGCCACGAATGCACGCACGGAAGTGCGTCGCACCGCGGACGGGGAGCGCGTCGATGTCGAGCGGCGCCTCCTGGAGCCAGGCGGAGTCGTCGGCGATGAAGGTGAGCGCGCCGAGACGGATCTCGTTGAAGGAAATATGCCCTAGAGGCAATAATAAAGTTATTATTTATTTCCTTATATCATGATAAATGTTTATTATTCATGCTAGAATTGTATTAACCGGAAACATAATACATGTGTGAATACATAGACAAACAGAGTGTCACTAGTATGCCTCTACTTGACTAGCTCGTTAATCAAAGATGGTTATATTTCCTAACCATGAACAAAGAGTTGTTATTTGATTAACGAGGTCACATCATTAGTTGAATGATCTGATTGACATGACCCATTCCATTAGCTTAGCACCCGATCGTTTAGTATGTTGCTATTGCTTTCTTCATGACTTATACATGTTCCTATAACTATGAGATTATGCAACTCCCGTTTACCGGAGGAACACTTTGGGTACTACCAAACATCACAACATAACTGGGTGATTATAAAGGAGTACTACAGGTGTCTCCAATGGTAGATGTTGGGTTGGCGTATTTCGAGATTAGGGTTTGTCACTCCGATTGTTGGAGAGGTATCTCTGGGCCCTCTCGGTAATACACATCACATAAGCCTTGCAAGCATTATAACTAAGATGTTAGTTGTGAGATGATGTATTACGGAATGAGTAAAGAGACTTGCCAGTAACGAGATTGAACTAGGTATTGGATACCGACGATCGAATCTCGGGCAAGTAACATACCGATGACAAAGGGAACAACGTATGTTGTTATGCGGTCTGACCGATAAAGATCTTCGTAGAATATGTAGGAGCCAATATGGGCATCCAGGTCCCGCTATTGGTTATTGACCGGAGACGTGTCTCGGTCATGTCTACATTGTTCTCGGACCGTATGGTCCGCACGCTTTACGTTACGATGACAGTTATTATGAGTTTATGCATTTTGATGTAACGAAGGTAGTTCGGAGTCCCGGATGTGATCACGGACATGACGAGGAGTCTCGAAATGGTTGAGACATAAAGATTGATATATTGGAAGCCTATGTTTGGACATCGGAAGTGTTCCGGGTGAAATCGGGATTTTACCGGATTACCGGGAGGGTTACCGGAACCCCCCGGGAGCCAAATGGGCCTACATGGGCCTTAGTGGAAAGGTGAGAGGGCTGCCCACAAGGGCTGCGCACCTTCCCCCTCCCCCTAGTCCTATTAGGACTAGGAGAAGGGGCCGGCCACCTCTCTCTCTCTCTCTCCCCTTCAAGGAATCCTAGTTGGAATAGGATTGGAGGGGGGAGTCCTACTCCCGGTGGGAGTAGGACTCCTCCTGCACCTCCCACCTTGGCCGGCCAGCCCTCCCCTTGAAACCTCTATATACGGGGGCAGGGGGCACCTCTAGACACACAAGTTGATCCTTGAGATCGTTCCTTAGCCGTGTGCGGTGCCCTGCCACCATATTCCACCTCGATCATATCGTTGCAGTGCTTAGGCGAAGCCCTGCGTCGGTAGAACATCAAGATCGTCACCACGCCGTCGTGCTGACGGAACTCCTCCCCAAAGCTTTGCTGGATCGGAGCCCGGGGATCGTCATCGAGCTGTACGTGTGCTAAGAACTCGAAGGTGCCGGAGTAACGGTGCTTGGATCGGTCGGACCGGGAAGAAGACGTACGACTACTTCCTCTACGTTGTGTCAATGCTTCCGTTGCGATCTACAAGGGTACGTAGATCAGACTCTCCCCCTCGTTGCTATGCATCACCATGATCTTGCGTGTGCGTAGGAAATTTTTTGAAATTACTACGTTCCCCAACAGTGGTATCAGAGCCTAGGTTTTATGGTTTGATGTTATTTGCACGAGTAGAACACAAGTGAGTTGTGGGCGATACAAGTCATACTGCCTACCAGCATGTCATACTTTGGTTCGGCGGTATTGTTGGACGAGACGACCCGGACAAACCTTACGCGTACGCTTACGCGAGACCGGTTCCCTAGACGTGCTTTGCACATAGATGGCTTGCGGGCGACTGTCTCTCCAACTTTAGTTGAACCGAGTGTGGCTATGCCCGGTCCTTGAGAAGGTTAAAACGGAGTCTATTTGACAAACTATCGTTGTGGTATTGATGCGTAGGTGAGATGAGTTCTTGCTTAAGCCCGTAGCAGCCACATAAAACTTGCAACAACAAAGTAGAGGACGTCTAACTTGTTTTTGCAGGGCATGTTGTGATGTGATATGGTCAAGGCATGATGCTGATTTTATTGTATGAGATGATCATGTTTTGTAACCAAGTTATCGGCAACTGGCAGGAGCCATATGGTTGTCGCTTTATTGTATGCAATGCAATCGCGATGTAATGCTTTACTTTATTGCTAAGCGGTAGTGATAGTCGTGGAAGCATAAGATTGGCGAGACGACAATGATGCTACGATGGAGATCAAGGTGTCGCGCCGGTGACGATGGTGATCATGACGGTGCTTCGGAGATGGAGATCACAAGCACAAGATGATGATGGCCATATCATATCACTTATATTGATTGCATGTGATGTTTATCTTTTATGCATCTTATCTTGCTTTGATTGATGGTAGCATTATAAGATGATCTCTCACTAAATTATCAAGAAGTGTTCTCCCTGAGTATGCACCGTTGCGAAAGTTTTTCGTGCTGAGACACCACGTGATGATCGGGTGTGATAGGCTCTACGTTCAAATACAACGGGTGCAAAACAGTTGCACACGCGGAATACTCAGGTTATACTTGACGAGCCAAGCATATACAGATATGGCCTCGGAACACAGAGACCGAAAGGTCGAGCGTGAATCATATATTAGATATGATCAACATAATGATGTTCACCGATGAAACTACTCCATCTCACGTGATGATCGGACATGGTTTAGTTGATTTGGATCACGTGATCACTTAGAGGATTAGAGGGATGTCTATCTAAGTGGGAGTTCTTAAGTAATATGATTAATTGAACTTAAATTTATCATGAACTTAGTACCTGATAGTATCTTGCTTCTTTATGTTGATTGTAGATAGATGGCTCGTGCTGTTGTTCCGTTGAATTTTAATGCGTTCCTTGAGAAAGCAAAGTTGAAAGATGATGGTAGCAATTACACGGACTGGGTCCGTAACTTGAGGATTATCCTCATTGCTGCATAGAAGAATTACGTCCTGGAAGCACCGTTGGGTACCAGGCCTGCTGCTGGAGCAACACCAGATGTTATGAACGTCTGGCAGAGCAAAGCTGATGACTACTCGATAGTTTAGTGTGCCATGCTTTACGGCTTAGAATCGGGACTTCAACGACGTTTTGAACGTCATGGAGCATATGAGATGTTCCAGGAGTTGAAGTTAATATTTCAAGCAAATGCCCGGATTGAGAGATATGAAGTCTCCAATAAGTTCTATAGCTGCAAGATGGAGGAGAACAGTTCTGTCAGTGAGCATATACTCAAAATGTCTGGGTATAACAATCACTTGATTCAGATGGGAGTTAATCTTCCAGATGATTGCGTCATTGACAGAATTCTCCAATCACTGCCACCAAGCTACAAGAGCTTCGTGATGAACTATAATATGCAAGGGATGAACAAGACTATTCCCGAGCTCTTCGCAATGCTGAAAGCTGCGGAGGTAGAAATCAAGAAGGAGCATCAAGTGTTGATGGTCAAACAAGACCACTAGTTTCAAGAAAAAGGGCAAAGGGAAGAAGAAGGGGAACTTCAAGAAGAACAGCAAGCAAGTTGCTGCTCAGGAGAAGAAACCCAAATCTGGACCTAAGCCTGAAACTGAGTGCTTCTACTGCAAGCAGACTGGTCACTAGAAGCGGAACTGCCCCAAGTATTTGGCGGATAAGAAGGATGGCAAGGTGAACAAAGGTATATGTGATATACATGTTATTGATGTGTACCTTACTAATGCTCGCAGTAGCACCTGGGTATTTGATACTGGTTCTGTTGCTAATATTTGCAACTCGAAACAGGGACTACGGATTAAGCAAAGATTAGCTAAGGACGAGGTGACGATGCGCGTGGGAAACGGTTACAAAGTCGATGTGATCGCGGTCGGCACGCTACCTCTACATCTACCTTCGGGATTAATATTAGACCTAAATAATTGTTATTTGGTGCCAGCGTTGAGCATGAACATTATATCTGGATCTTGTTTAATGCGAGACGGTTATTCATTTAAATCGGAGAATAATGGTTGTTCTATTTATATGAGTAATATCTTTTATGGTCATGCACCCTTGAAGAGTGGTCTATTCTTGTTAAATCTCGATAGTAGTGATACACATATTCATAATGTAGAAGCCAAAAGATGCAGAGTTGATAATGATAGTGCAACTTATTTGTGGCACTGCCGTTTAGGTCATATCGGTATAAAGCGCATGAAGAAACTCCATACTGATGGACGTTTGGAACCACTTGATTATGGATCACTTGGTACTTGCGAACCATGCCTCATGGGCAAGATGACTAAAACACCGTTCTCCAGTACTATGGAGAGAGCAACAGATTTATTGGAAATCATACATACCGATGTATGTGGTCCGATGAATATTGATGCTTGTGGCAGATATCGTTATTTTCTCACCTTCACAGATGATTTAAGCAGATATGGGTATATCTACTTGATGAAACACAAGTCTGAAACATTTGAAAAGTTCAAGGAATTTCAGAGTGAAGTTGAAAATCATCGTAACAAGAAAATAAAGTTTCTACGATCTGATCGTGGAGGAGAATATTTGAGTTACGAGTTTGGTATACATTTGAAAAATTGTGGAATAGTTTCGCCACTCACGCCACCCGGAACACCACAGCGTAATGGTGTGTCCGAACGTCGTAATCGTACTTTACTAGATATGGTACGATCTATGATGTCTCTTACTGATTTACCGCTATCGTTTTGGGGATAGGCTTTAGAGACGGCCGCATTCACGTTAAATAGGGCACCATCAAAATCCGTTGAGACGACGCCTTATGAACTGTGGTTTGGCAAGAAACCAAAGTTGTCATTTCTTAAAGTTTGGGGTTGCGATGCTTATGTGAAAAAGCTTCAACCTGATAAGCTCAAACCCAAATCAGAGAAATGTGTCTTCATAGGATATCCAAAGGAAACTATTGGATACACCTTCTATCACAGATCCGAAGGCAAGACTTTTGTTGCTAAATTCGGAGACTTTCTTGAGAAGGAGTTTCTCTCGAAAGAAGTGAGTGGGAGGAAAGTAGAACTTGACGAGGTAACTGTACCCGCTCCCTTATTAGAAAGTAGTACATCACAGAAAACTGTTTCTACGACACCTACACCAATAAGTGAGGAAGTTGATGATAATGATCATGAAACTTCAGAACAAGATACTACTGAACCTCGTAGATCAACCAGAGCAAGATCCGCGCCAGAGTGGTACGGTAATCCAGTTCTGGAAGTCATGCTACTAGATCATGATGAACCTACGAACTATGAAGAAGCGATGGTGAGCCCAGATTCCGCAAAGTGGCTTGAGGCCATGAAATCTGAGATGGGATCCATGTAGGAGAACAAAGTATGGACTTTGGTTGACTTGCCCGATGATCGGCAAGCAATTGAGAATAAATGGATCTTCAAGAAAAAGACTGACGCTTTCGGTAATGTTACTGTCTATAAAGCTCGACTTGTTGCAAAAGGTTTTCGACAAGTTCAAGGGGTTGACTACGATGAGACATTCTCACCCGTAGCAATGCTTAAGTCTGTCAGAATCATGTTAGCAATTGCCGCATTTTATGATTATGAAATTTGGCAGATGGATGTCAAAACTGCATTCCTGAATGGATTTCTGGAAGAAGAGTTGTATATGATGCAACCGGAAGGTTTTGTCGATCCAAAGGGAGCTAACAAAGTGTGCAAACTCCAGCGATCCATTTATGGACTGGTGCAAGCATCTCGGAATTGGAATAAACGCTTTGATAGTGTGATCAAAGCATTTGGCTTTATACAGACTTTTGGAGAAGCCTGTATTTACAAGAAAGTGAGTGGGAGCTCTGTAGCATTTCTGATATTATATGTGGATGACATATTGCTGATTTGAAATGATATAGAATTTCTGGATAGCATAAAGGGATACTTGAATAAGAGTTTTTCAATGAAAGACCTCGGTGAAGCTGCTTACATATTGGGCATTAAGATCTATAGAGATAGATCAAGACGCTTAATTGGACTTTCACAAAGCACATACCTTGACAAGATTTTGAAGAAGTTCAAAATGGATCAAGCAAAAAAGGGTTCTTGCCTGTGTTACAAGGTGTGAAGTTGAGTCAGACTCAATGCCCGACCACTGCAGAAGATAGAGAGAAAATGAAAGATGTTCCCTATGCTTCAGCCATAGGCTCTATCATGTATGCAATGCTATGTACCAGACCTGATGTGTGCCTTGCTATAAGTTTAGCAGGGAGGTACCAAAGTAATCCAGGAGTGGATCACTGGACAGCGGTCAAGAACATCCTGAAATACCTGAAAAGGACTAAGGATATGTTTCTCGTATATGGAGGTGACAAAGAGCTCACCGTAAGAGGTTACGTTGATGCAAGCTTTGACACTGATCCGGACGATTCTAAATCGCAAACCGGATATGTGTTTACTTTAAACGGTGGAGCTGTCAGTTGGTGCAGTTCTAAACAAAGCGTCGTAGCGGGATCTACATGTGAAGCGGAGTACATAGCTGCTTCGGAAGCAGCGAACGAAGGAGTCTGGATGAAGGAGTTCATATCCGATCTAGGTGTTATACCTAGTGCATCGGGTCCAATGAAAATCTTTTGTGATAATACTGGTGCAATTGCTTTGGCAAAGGAATCCAGATTTCACAAAAGGACCAAACACATCAAGAGACGCTTCAACTCCATCCGGGATCTAGTCCAGGTGGGAGACATAGAGATTTGCAAGATACATACGGATCTGAATGTTGCAGACCCGTTGACTAAGCCTCTTCCACGAGCAAAACATGATCAGCACCAAGGCTCCATGGGTGTTAGAATCATTACTGTGTAATCTAGATTATTGACTCTAGTGCAAGTGGGAGACTGAAGGAAATATGCCCTAGAGGCAATAATAAAGTTATTATTTATTTCCTTATATCATGATAAATGTTTATTATTCATGCTAGAATTGTATTAACCGGAAACATAATACATGTGTGAATACATAGACAAACAGAGTGTCACTAGTATGCCTCTACTTGACTAGCTCGTTAATCAAAGATGGTTATATTTCCTAACCATGAACAAAGAGTTGTTATTTGATTAACGAGGTCACATCATTAGTTGAATGATCTGATTGACATGACCCATTCCATTAGCTTAGCACCCGATCGTTTAGTATGTTGCTATTGCTTTCTTCATGACTTATACATGTTCCTATAACTATGAGATTATGCAACTCCCGTTTATCGGAGGAACACTTTGGGTACTACCAAACGTCACAACGTAACTGGGTGATTATAAAGGAGTACTACAGGTGTCTCCAATGGTAGATGTTGGGTTGGCGTATTTCGAGATTAGGGTTTGTCACTCCGATTGTCGGAGAGGTATCTCTGGGCCCTCTCGGTAATACACATCACATAAGCCTTGCAAGCATTATAACTAAGATGTTAGTTGTGAGATGATGTATTACGGAACGAGTAAAGAGACTTGCCAGTAACGAGATTGAACTACGTATTGGATACCGACGATCGAATCTCGGGCAAGTAACATACCGATGACAAAGGGAACAACGTATGTTGTTATGCGGTCTGACCGATAAAGATCTTCGTAGAATATGTAGGAGCCAATATGGGCATCCAGGTCCGCTATTGGTTATTGACCGGAGACGTGTCTCGGTCATGTCTACATTGTTCTCGAACCGTAGGGTCCGCACGCTTAACATTACGATGACAGTTATTATGAGTTTATGCATTTTGATGTACCCAAGGTAGTTCGGAGTCCCGGATGTGATCACGGACATGACGAGGAGTCTCGAAATGGTCGAGACATAAAGATTGATATATTGGAAGCCTATGTTTGGACATCGGAAGTGTTCCGGGTGAAATCGGGATTTTACCGGATTACCGGGGGGGTTACCGGAACCCCCCGGGAGCCAAATGGGCCTACATGGGCCTTAGTGGAAAGGTGAGAGGGCTGCCCACAAGGGCTGCGCACCTTCCCCCTCCCCCTAGTCCTATTAGGACTAGGAGAAGGGGCCGGCCACCTCTCTCTCTCTCCCCCCTTTAAGGAATCCTAGTTGGAATAGGATTGGAGGGGGGAGTCCTACTCCCAGTGGGAGTAGGACTCCTCCCGCGCCTCCCACCTTGGCCGGCCAGCCCCTCCCCTTGAAACCTTTATATACGGGGGCAGGGGGCACCTCTAGACACACAAGTTGATCCTTGAGATCGTTCCTTAGCCGTGTGCGGTGCCCCCTGCCACCATATTCCACCTCGATCATATCGTTGCAATGCTTAGGCGAAGCCCTGCGTCAGTAGAACATCAAGATCGTCACCACGCCGTCGTGCTGGCGGAACTCCTCCCCGAAGCTTTGCTGGATCGGAGCCCGGGGATCGTCATCGAGCTGTACGTGTGCTAAGAACTCGGAGGTGCCGAAGTAACGGTGCTTGGATCGATCGGACCGGGAAGAAGACGTACGACTACTTCCTCTATGTTGTGTCAACGCTTCCGTTGCGATCTACAAGGGTACGTAGATCAGACTCTCCCCCTCGTTGCTATGCATCACCATGATCTTGCGTGTGCGTAGGAAATTTTTTGAAATTACTACGTTCCCCAACACTCATGGCCCTCTACCAAAAATCCGCAGGAAACCATGATCATATGGATCGGAAAAAATCGCAACTTCTCCAATTAGGCGCTAAGACTAATGCCCCACGGTGGGCGCCAACTGTCGTGGTTCTAAGTCTGACAATAAAGCAGGGGGTGTGTATGGAGAGGCTAGATCTTAGCTATTGGGAAGTTGTAAGCACGCAAGGTTTACGAGTTCAGGCCCTTCTCGGAGGAAGTAACAGCCCTACGTCTTGGTGCCCGGAGGCGGTCGATTGGATTATGCGTGTGTAGATAACAAGGGTGCGAACCCTTCATACTGAGGTGGGGGGTGGCTTATATAGAGTTCGCCGGCCTCCTCCTGCCCTTAGTAATGCAGGGTTTTAGGTACATTTAAGGTTGGGCGTTACTGATAACGTCCCTAATAAAGTGTTATAATAACCATAAAGACTACTTAATAGCCGACCGTTTGCATGCGGAGTGACTTTAGGTCTTCTGGCAGTCGAGTGGTTGGCTTCATGGTCGAGTGATAGTTCTTTGGTCGAGTGTCTTGAACCCGTCGAGTGGGATGCCTTCAAGTCATTTGAAAGGTGACTCATTCTAGGGATGCCCTCAGGTAGGGCTTTTTAGGACGGGTCCGTGCCCCTACCCTAGGTACATAGCTTCATCAGGGGGCGGCGCCCCCCTTTCCTTCTCTTTCTCTCCCTGCCTTTCCCCCTCCTAGTAGGAGTAGGAAAGGGAGGAATCCTACTCCTACTAGGAGGAGGATTCCTCCTCCTAGGCGCACCAACAAGGGCCGGCAGGCCTTCCCCTTGCTCCTTTATATACAGGGGCAGGGGGCACCTCTAGACACACAAGTTGATCACAAAGATCTCTCCCAGCCGTGTGCGGTGCCCCCCTCCACCATAATCCACCTCGGTCATACTGTAGCGGTGTTTAGGCGAAGCCCTGCTGCGGTAGCTTCATCAACACCGTCACCATGCCATCGTGTTGACGAAACTCTTCCCCGAGCTCTACTGGATCGTGAGTTCGCGGGATGTCATCGAGCTGAACGTGTGCTGAACGCGGAGGTGCCGTACATTCGGTACTGAGGATCGGTCGATCATGAAGACGTACGACTACATCAACCGCGTTGTCATAACGCTTCCGCTTAACGGTCTATGAGGGTACGTGGACGACTCTCTCCCCTCTCATCGGTATACATCACCATGATCCTGCGTGTGCGTAGATTTTTTTTTGAAATTACTATGTTCCCCAACATTTCTCTTCCATCGCCAACGAGGGAGATGGGGGATTCAATCTGGTGGTTCTTCAGTTCGATGCTTCTCCGACGTGCTGTTTCTTCTGTACTGTGGCAAATGACTTCCCGTACACACTAAACAAGGTTTCATCGGCTCCGTGTGGAAGCGGCGGTAGTGGCGGCGGGCCATCAGCCAACGTTGGTGCTTGTATTCGGTCGGTTCTCAAAGGACCCGAGTGTACTTTCTGGTCTTTATTGGGTGTTGTGTATCGCTGGATATTCTTCTTAATAGATCTGTGGTGTTTTCTAAAAAAACAATTTCTGACTTATTCGAGATGTAGTCTTGCCTCGCCTCTCAAGCTTGACTAAGAGCATCTCTAGCCGCGCCCTCAACAGGCCCTCCCCAGGCGTTTTTTCCGTGCCAGCGCCGAAAAAATGGCCCAGTCGCGCCCCAGAAGCCTGTTTTTTGCCGGCTCGGGAATAAACTGGTGCCGGCGGACCCAGGCCGAACCCGGCTTCCTATGGGCGCCTGGGGCGCTGGCACAAGTGAAAAGGGCGCGTGGGTCCGCCCTGTCGGCGAGGCGAGCGCCTCTTCCTGCCGTTTCTTCCCGCGTTTTTCCACTTCCCTCCCGTACTTTTCCTTCCTCCCGCCAATCTCCCTCCCGCTCGCCTCCCTCCCAGCCGGCCGCCATGCCACCGAAGAAGTACGTCGCCCCCCGCGCGGCGGCAACCGCGACCGCCTTAGTCGCCCAGCCGAAGTAGAGGAAGCCGAGGGCGCCTCCGATCAAGCCACCGGGCATGTCAAACGCCGAGTGGAGGGCGGAAGTTCAGCGGCGGGAGGCTGTCACCGCCGATAGGCGGAACAGGGCCATTGCCAAGAAGGCCCGCGACAACGCGGCACGCACGGCTGCGGCTGCCTCGACGGACCAAATCGAGGCCGAGGCGACTCGCGCGGGGATGATGAATCCACCCGGAAGCCACGCCCAGTACGCGCCCTGGGGCCAGCAAGGCGTCGACTCTCCGCAGCCATGGGGATCGCCCTCGCCAGGCTACGCCGACGGGGACGCGCACGGTGGGTTCAACCCAAACTTCACCTTCCCCCATGGATACCCGACCCAGCGCACGCCCTCTCCCGCCTTCGCCGGCGTGCAATACCCTCCATACAACTACTCGCCGCCCGCCTACGCTTCCTCCCCGACGCCCCCGCTACGCCGTGGCCCGCTGCCCTTCTCGCACCTCGGCGACACCGACGAGACCGAGGCCAACATGGACGACATCATCGCGGCTGGTTCGGCCGCGGCCGCCGCATCTCCTGGGTTCGTCACCCAGGACGAGGTGGTGGATCTCAGCGGCGGCATGGACGGCGAGCTCGGCTACGTCTACAGCGAGGACGAGCAGGAGGAGCAGGAGGAGGAGGACAAGGAGGAGGAGGACAAGGAGGAGGAGGAGGAGCCGATGCCTGCGACGACGAAGGGGCGCAAGGAGACGAAGCGGGCGGCCAGGACAGGCGAGCCGCGCATCAAGTGGGCGTCCAAGGAGGAGGAATGCCTCGCCGAAGCATGGAAAGTCGTCTGCCTCGACCCGACGACCGACACGAATCAGAGCATCGACACGTACTGGGACCGCATCAAGGCCGAGTTCGACGAGCGCAAGCTCGTCGACCCTTACTTCAAAGTCGTCTACATGCAGCGCGGCTCCAAGGCGATGGCGAACCATTGGGAGCGTATCCAGGGGACGTGCAACAAATGGCATGGAGTCGTCGAGGAGGTCGCGGCTCGCCCAGAGAGTGGCGGCAGCTTTGAGGATCAGGTATGCCACGCCGGCCTCCCGCCTCTCTTCGCCGTGTACGTGCGCCAACTGTTTGTCCCTCCGCGCAGTTGCTGCGCATGTTCGCCCTGTACCGGCAGAGCAACAGCGACGCCGAATTCAAGTACCTCCACGTCTACAAGCGCATTGACAAGTGTGAGAAGTGGGCGGAAGTCCGGCGCACCCTCGACAAGGCCAAGGAGACCTACAAGCCGGACGCGCCGACTCCTGGCGCATCGGAAGGGCGGCCGGACGGCAACAAAGTTGCGAAGAAGGGGAAATACGCCGACGCGGCCACCGCTCGAGTGCAGGAATCCATCGAGCACTGCCTCGCCGACGCGCAGGTCCGGGCCGTCCTTCGTGAAGAGAAGACCGAGGCGCAGTGGTCGGCGTTGATGTCGAGCAGCGCCGTCAAGCTCGACCTGCTCCGGACGAACGTCGCCGCGAAGAAGAGAAACACCGACCTGGCTTTCCTGCTGGGCGGGGCGGACATGCTCCAGAGCACCAACGAGGCGGTCAAGGTGTGGTACTTGACGGAGCGCGGCCTCATCCTGAACCAGCTTCCCTCGACAAGGCCGCCGACGCTGACGCACACGCTGACGCCGACGCCGACGCACACGTCGACGCCGCCGCCAAACCCGCGTGACGACGCCCATCACCACCGAAGCCGCGCCGACACCGCCCAACGCACATGCTGCTCCGACACCGCCAAGCCCGCGCACGCCAACTCCGCCGACGCCTGGGGCAGAGCCCGCCGAGTGATGCGTACGCGAACTTCTGCTGCTCTATTTTTTGTACGCCGAACTGTGGCTTGCGATCACCCGACTTGTGGCGTCTTTTGTGAGCGGGAACGACCAAGTTCGAATTTTTCGCGTCCCAGGGGCGACGCCCGGGGGCGTGACTGGGAGCTAGGTCGGCCCCAGAGGCCGAACTAGCGCCTGTTCGCCCCCAGACCGTCCTTTTTTAGCGCCCTGGGGGGCCGAACGGCTGGAGATGCTCTAAATGAGTCAGCCCAACACTATAGTCCCTGGACCAGTTTTGGGAAGGTTGTATGGACCAGTTCAGGTCAGTTTTACAATCGTTCATGTGTTTTACTCTTCCCCTTTTCCTTTGGTTTTCTTACCGGTTTTCTATTTTTATTTTTATTTTTATTTTCTTTATCAAATACATGTCAACTTTTTAATACAACATGTACATTTTTCGTATACACGCGTAACATTTATTTGATACACGTTGAGCATTTCTAAAATACATGATGTACATTTTTACGAAACATGTGTGAACATATTTTTCAAACAAATGTCAAACATTTTAATATGCACTTTGAACATTTATTTCCATGGTAACATCTTAATATATAACACGACCACCTTTTGATATTATATTAACATTTTGAAAATGCTGAGAAACAATTTTTCTAACATGTGAACATTTTTTAAGTGTCACGTGCATGTTTTGTTGGTACATACATTTTTTAAACCCATGCGAACATTTTTTAAAATTGTGAAATTACTTTTCAAAATTTCACAAACATTGGTGGAAATCCTTGAATAGTTTATAAATGTCATGAACATTTTTTTTCCAATGGTACGACCATTTCTTTACAGTTTGCTAACAGTTATTAAATGGGTGGTCTAGGCTTAGAAATTTAAAACGTAAGTATATTAAATTTTGAAGCATACTTTTTAATATTTAAAAATAGAAATAGAAACAGTAAAAGAAAGGGAACAAAAACTAGTGTACGGGCCCTTGTATGGCGAACATGTGGTGGAGCTGCCTCTGTGTTTGGCCTGTCCATATCACCCGTGCGTTGTACTCTGCAGTAAGTTGTTGGCCTTGGTGGGAAATTAATAATTAAGGAGTACTCTCAGGTTGCGAAAAGTGTCAGTGTGCGTCATTTGTCGCAACCTGTGATTTTTTTTTTCAGGTTCGTTTATTCGAACACTAAATGGCCGACGTCTCAGATCGTGACTCGTCTGTGTTAAGGACTCTTCGTTCCTGACCGAACAAAATTAAGCAAACACACGAGTGACGTAGGTCTGAGCTCGGCTTGGCTCATTCACGAAACACAACACATGTGGCGAGGAGGCGGAGAAGGAGTGCATGAGAACCATTTTTCTTCACAAACTCGAATAGCATGTGGAGGAGAAACCCTTATAAAGAGGTTCAATTCTTCCTCCAAATCGAGGGAGGTACTAAACTTCCACGCCGTCATTTTCTGACATGGGCCTTTAGAGATTTCAGAAATTGTTATATGGGCCTATAGTCCATACTATATTTCAACTGTGAAAGGAAGTGGACAAGTTCAGAGGAACTTTCATAGAAAAAAATGTTCATCAGGTTATAGCTCAAGTTTCGGTTCCTCCAAGACCCGAAGAACAACTTCCTATCTTATCACTTGGTGCGATCCTATGATCCAAAGTACATCACTGTAAATTTTCTTTAGGACAACAATACTTTGTTCTTCTTCTTTTTCTCTTTGGAATTCTATGCTCCAACGAGGACTTCCTAATAAAGTAACTAATTTGTCACAATCTTGGCTGAAGCCCTCAATAACCAACTAAAACACGCTCTGAATCTTTCCAGATAAGAGAAGACCGATGCTATTCAAAAACACTGCACTTCTCCAGCTCCGGTGGACGACCCCTTTTCCGTTCACTCACCGGCAAGCACGCATGGACGAATCTCAGAACCGCAAACACTTTTCCGCATGCAATCATCCGCTTTAGTCCGAGAAAGCCCCCACAGGTCGCAGACTTGGAACTCTACCCGGAAGAAACACGCCTACTAGCTCAGGGTAGGTCCACTTGGCAGGTTCCATTTTCTAGCTAGATGTGCCGCCTTTTGTTGCATTATGTTTGCCGCGAGCTACACGTCCTCGTTAATCATTAACCATACAAAACATGAGGGTGGGATGAATGGAATGGAATGAGAATAATCAGTTATGTCTCTACCTAAAGATGGTACTACCACCACTCTGCTAGTGTAAGTAGGTAGCGATCAGTCGCTACGTACCAAGAACATTCCTCACAAATTATGGCTTTCGATTCCTCGGGGCGTAGGCCGTCCTTGTTTAAAGTAAGCTGAAACGCCACTGTTTTTCATGCTTTGTTACTACCACTGTATACGAGAGAGAAGGGGACAGGAGCGTTTGAGCGTGTGATGGTGAACGGCAGCAGGGTAAAAGGCTGCGCCAGTTCGCGGCGCGCTTCTCGCTTGTGTTGGCTGGGCCTTGGAGACGAGAGCTGAACACGGCAACGGTCAAAATGAACAGGAGGTAAAAAAATAAACATTTCCCTGATGATTCTGGGAAAAAAGAATGGAGGTGCGGGGAATCGAACCCCGTGCCTCTCGCATGCGAAGCGAGCGCTCTACCATATGAGCTACACCCCCGAACTGGTTATCACTCACTGCTGAAGTTACATATCTTTTAAGCTACCGGAGAGGAGAACGATAGCGCGACTCTCGGTTTAGTGCCATCCATGCGCAGAACGTTGGTGCTCGTCTTGGTCTCCCCAATTCTCTCTTTCTATTAGCAGAAAACATCAGTTTCTACAAGACGCCAGCTAAAATATAGGGTAAACAGAGTCAAATGAGATCCTGCCACCAGCAAGGGGGCTGAGCTCAAGGTAACAGGATGTGCATTAGCTCAGGCAAACGACCGAGAAGATCTACGTTACCGAACCACAACGCAGTTTCAGGCGAATGGTGTCCATCGTTGCAAACAGATTCTGCGAATATGTTGCCAATGGTTTCCATCGATGTCTTTTCGGAAATGATGGTTATTTAGGGCGTATTTGGTAGGCTGCATCAAGCCCAATAAGGCTCTGAAGGACTAAGTAAAGAGTTGTTTGATTGTCTAGCTCACACGTAGAAATTGGTCCGCATGAAACTTAAAACGCTCTCAGCCTGGTTCACGAGGAACGCCTAGATCGATCATTTTTACACATGCAGACTGCGCCTAGTGCAATTTACACTACAAGGAGGATGCGGGCTGGTTTGGTGCAGTAAACCAAATGACATACAAAACATGACTCAGAGCCTATATACACTTAGGGCCTGTTTGGTTGCTTTCGCTGCCGGGCCTAGCTCACAGGGAAAAAACGAGCCAGGCTGAGCAAGGCCTGGGTTACCAAAAACAAGGTCGAAAACGTAGATGACCAGTTGATTGGTTGCCTGTATTGGGGGGTCTTGTCATCGAGATGCAATTTTCACCCGGCGTTTGGTTGCATACATGCATATAATTACCAGCGTTAACAACAAAACTGAACATCCATCAAGTTGGGCTTGACATTTCGTCAACACTTTGAGTGTGCCGGAGCTTTCACTGCCCATCGTGCCCACCACCAGCTCCCGGCGACCGTGGACGCGCCCGACTCACTGCCGTGGCCGTGGCCGCTACACTCATAGCAAAGACCAAACCCAGTAGACGCCCCTGAGCAAAGAAAACAGCCGAGCTCGCGGCCTTCCTCGCCGCGCTCGGCAAGAAGGCGTGCGGGAGGCGCTGGAACGGGTGGAGTAGCGCGGCCTCCTGGCAGCAACTCGGCGCCTCCCGCGTGCTGGTCACAGTGTCCGGGCAGGACCGGCTGAGCCCGTGGCAGCGCGCCTACTACAGCACGCTCCAGAGCAGCAGCTGGCCCGGGCAGGCGAAGCTGTACGAGACCCCCGGCAAGGGCGCCGATGGCCGTCCCAAGCTCGCCAAGATGAGCACGCCCCAGGCCTAGCAGCGGGCGGAGCAGCGCTGTACGCGGCGGAGCGGTCGCCCGGGAGCGGAGTGGCCATGGCGCGAGGCAGGGGAGCAGGTGGCGAGACAGGGGAGAGCAGCTGGCGAGACAGTGCGAGGCGTGACCAACAGACGGGTGGGCGCGGGCGGCACGGGGCCGGCCTGCGGGCGCGCGGAGAGGGAGGAGGGCCTCATGTCCGGCCTGAGATCCCCGCGCGTCGTCTCCTGCATCAGTGGCCGCGGCGCCCGCGACGGCTCCTACCAGCTCTTCCTCGAGTTCGCCCCGGGAGGCTCACTAGCGGACCGGGCGGCGAGCAATGGGGGCCTCGACGAGCGCACCGTCCGCGGGTACGCTGCCGACATGGCGGCTGGACTCGCGTACCTCCACAGGGCCGGGATGGTGCACGGGACGTCAAGGCGCGCAACGTCGTGATCGGCGCCGATGGCCGTGCCAAGCTCGCCGGAGACCCGCTCGGAGACGCTCTCACAGTGGGTGCGCGTCGGCGTCACCGTGGTGCTCCCGGCCGCTCTAGAGTAGAGGGAGAGAAAGGGGATTGAGGATTAGGGAGAGAGAGAGATTAGCTCGAGACACACGTCTCCAGAGCCACCCACGTGCGTCTCGAAGCATCGCTCGGGCCTGGCTATGGAGAAACTGTCGATTCGACCGTTCCCAACGGGCCAAGCCCTAGGATGCTTTAAAAACCATGCTATGCAGGTTAAACAGTGTATGCAAGCAACCAAATAATCGGGGTCTAAAAAGGTGCTGCACCGCACGAGTCTGGTTGGGCTCGATACGGGCCACCAAACAAGCCCTTAAACAGCTCCACTGAGACACGCTCCACTAGGCCAGCCTCGTGTAACCAAACGCGCCCTTATGATCTGCTCTTCAAACACAAGAGAATGGGTTATATATGGTCAAGAATACAACCATCACACACACACAGAACTCGTACATTGAAGAGTGAAAAAATTGAATAAGATAAATCAGTACCAAGATACCAAAAATATCAAAACTGAAAATCATTCCTTTTTAGTGGAACTATGAAAACCATTCAAAATAAAATAAACAAACGATAAAACCTATTCATTATCTTGCTGGGTTACTTTAGGAAAATAGATACCCTGCTCGCTGAAATCTACTGTTTTAGAACAGAACTTGTGCCAACATATCTGGAAATTGGGAACCTACGCATAAGAAAAATAATTACTAAGTATACATGAAAAAAGAGAGTTTTTTTGAGAAAAAGAAACAATTTTTTTTATCGAACACTACTAATCTTACCAGTGTTTTTCCTAAGTTCCTTGTGGTAATCACTGTGGTCATCAAAAAGGGAAAACAGAATCCAGAAATACATTTCATCTTGAAACAACACCTAGAAATCAAAGCAATGTTTCTTACACAGAGTTGGAAAGTGAACATGAAAATTTCATAATGACATACCATTAGTTACACTACAAAAATCACGGAAAAAACATTTGAAAATTTACAATTTTTACTAATATCATAATATTACCACATTGCACTTATAAATTTTTATATTGTAGTAACTTTTTTTGGAAGTAACAAACATATTTTTTAATGCGCAACCATTTTTGAACTTCCATGAACAATTTTATGAATGATACGAACTTTTTGAAACAACAAATGAACAAAGTTTTACATTTTCAAGAGCAAATTTTTGAAATTGTGAATGTTATTTTTTGAATGGTACGGACATTTCTTTAACTTACACGAACAAAAAAATTACACTGCATGAACATTTGTTAAATGTGTGATAACCATTTTTAAAAACTTAAGTATAACATGTTTTGCATTTCATAAGTATGAATAATGTAAGAGAAAATAGAACAAAGCAAAGAAACGAAAGTGGTGTACGCAAGGAATAAATTAATTGTTACTGGGTCAGCCCACTTTGTGGTGAATTGAGGCGAGGCGAGCCGACGTCTCGTAATAGGGCATATGTGCGGGGCGGGGCATCCCTATATTTTGTTACTTTTCTTGTTTTCTCGTTTCTTTTCTTAACTTTGAAAAATGTTTGGGATTTCAAAAAAGTCCTGCATTTTACTCTTGTGAATTTTGGAAATGTTTTCAAATTTCAAAAAATGTTTCACTAATTTTAAAATTATTCATGTATTCGAAAAGCATTCAAATTTCAGAAAATGACAAGAATTTAAAAATGATCATGTATTTGAAAATGTTCTCATATTAAAAAATGTCCATTAATTTGAGAAATATTATTAGGTTTTGAGAAATGTTTATGTATTTGAATATTCTTATGGATTAATTTATTTTCTAAAAACTAAAACCCAAAACACTGTAAAAGACCAAGAAAAGGAAACAACATTCTTTTAGGTGTAAAAGAAAGGAAGCAATAAGAAAAAATGGAAAAATATACGAGAAATGGCCGGCCCACAGGCAGAGTGCACGTTTCCGTGGTATTCATTGCGTTATTCGAGATATAGCCTAGCTGTTGGGGAATGTTGTATGTAAAACAAAAAAAATTCTACGCACACGCAAGATCTATCCATCGAGATGCATAGCTACGAGAGGGGAGAGTATGTCTACGTACCCTCGTAGACCATTAAGCGAAAGCGTTTATCAACACGGTTGATGTAGTCGTACACCTTCATGATCCGCCGATCAAGTACTGAATGTACGACACCTCCGCGTTCAGCACACGTTCAGCTCGATGACGTCCTTGCCTTCTTGATCCAGCAAGACGGGCGAAGTAGTAGATGAGTTCTGGCAGCACAACGGTGTGATGATGATGATGGTGAAACTATCTTCGCAAGGCTTCGCCGAGCATTACAAAAATTATGACCGAGGACGAACTAGAGGAAGAGGGGCGCCGCACACGGCTTGGGGATCATGGTGTTTATTGCCCCTCTCCCTCCTCTCATATATATAGATGGAGGGGGGAGAGAGGAGGCAGCCCTAGGGCCTGCCTAGCCACGCCCCCTTCCATATTTGGACATGGGGGAAGGGAAAGGGGGGTTGGCTGCCTTAGGGCGCCTCCCCTTCCTTCCCTTCCTCCTTGGTGCATGGGCAGGGGTGGAGGGGCGCGCCAGACTCCTTGTGGGCTGGCGTGCTGCCCCCTTTGGCCCATAAGGCCCACCACTTTACCGATGGCCTCCCGGAACCCCTACCGACACTTTGATAAATACTCGGTACTTTCTGAAACCTTTCAGTGACCGAAAGCATCGTCCTATATATTAATATTTACCTCCGTACCATTCTGGAGCTCCTCGTCATGTCCGTGATTTCATCTGGGACTTCGAACAATATTCGGTCACCAACTCATATAGTACTATATCGTCAACGAACGTTAAGCGTGCGGACCCTACGGGTTCGGCAATGATTTAGACATGATCGAGACACTTCTCCGGTCAATAACCAGTAGCGGGACCTGTATGCCCATATGGGTTCCTACATATTCTATGAATATCTTTATCGGTCGAACCTTTATGACAACATATGTTGTTCCCTTTGTCTGTCGGTATGTTACTTGCCCGAGATTTGATCGTCGGTATCTCCATACCTAGTTCAAACTCGTTACTGGCAAGTCTCTTTACTCGTTCTGAAATACATCATCTCGTAACTAAGTCCTTAGTCACTTTCCTTGCAAGCTTCTTGTGATGCTATATTACTGAGAGGGCCCAGAGATACCTCTCCAATATATCGAGTGACAAATCCCAATATTGATTCACGCCAACTCAACAGACACCCTTCGAAAATACCTGTAGAGCATATTTATGATCACCCAGTTATGTTGTGACATTTGATAGAACACAAGGTATTCCTCTGGTATCCGGGAGTTGCATGATCTCATGGTGGAAGAAACATGTATTTGACATTAAGAAAGTAGTAGCAATAAATTGAATGATCATATGCTATATTAATGGTTGGGTCTTGTCCATCGCATCATTTTCTTAATGATGTGATCCCGTTATCAAATGGCAACTCATGTCTATGGTTAGGAAACCTTAACCATCTTTAATCAACGAGCTAGACTAGTAGATGCTCACTAGGGACACGGTATTTGTTTATGTATTCACATGTATTTAATTTTTCGATCAATACAATTCTAGCATGAATAATAACCTTTATCATGAATAATAAAATATAATAATAACTTTATTATTGCCTCTAGGGTATATTTCCGTCAGTAGCCTCGTTTCTAAGCTCGACTAAATGAGTCGACCCAACACTATTGTCGGGGATATACCCTGCTGTATGACCCGGTCGGACTTGGCGACTCACTGTTGACCCGCCCTGACTTGGCGACTCACTAAGTGACCCGCCCGAATCTCTCCACTCACTGATGACCCAGCCGAGTCAGGTGACTCATTGGTGACCCGGCAGGCAGGTCAGAGGAGCGACAAGACCCGGTGGCCCAGAAGGCGGTTCATGGGAGTCCGACTCAAGCTATGGTGGGCCGGCTTAAGAGGAAAGCATAAAAAAATATTCTCTTACAAAGGAAGTAAGACTAGGACTCCACTTGTAATAGAGTAATCCTAATCCTAATAGGACTAGTCATGTAAGCCGCCCCTTCAACATATATAAGGAGGGGCAGGGCACCCCAAGAGGGACAAGTTTCATAAGTTTAACAAGTTAGGTTTAGACAGACAAGTCAATAGCTCTCGAGATAGAGCACCCTTGTAATCCTGATCATCATCATCAATGAAGCAGGATGTAGGCTTTTACCTCCACCGTGAGGGGTTGAACCTGGGTAAAACCTCATGTCTCTCGATTCCGACCAACCCCTCCAAGCTACTACATAGATGCGTTGGCCTCACGACTAAGTCCTGGCACTAAGGACATCTGTCATGACAATTCCACGACAGTTGGCGTCCATCGTGGGGCCTGTGTATGGTGGTGTTGAGTTCTTGGAGGGATCTCTTCAAGGATCGAGGAGCTCGTGATTAGAAAGATGAAAGTTTGAGTTCAACGAAATTAATATTACGTCCGGGTACGCTGTTGCCACTGCAAGTTGAAGATGTGTTCAAGATCGATCAATGAAGGATCTTGTCGCCGAGATTTTGCAGCATGTTGTGTGATTGGTGAGCGGCGAAATCATAAGTCGCCGAGACCGTGTTCTATTGTTACAGTATATTTCACCGGTGCGCCAGGTCCCGAGGCGGCATGAGGAGACACGAGATGCAAAGTCCAGATCGGTACGCCAACATACAGTCAAAACTGATGAAGAAAAAAGAAAGGGGGGTCTACGACCCGGAAACAAAAATACAGCCGTACTCAAACTCGTGGCCGCGGGACTTCCTCCGGCTCGCTCTGCGCAGGGGCAGATCTGGAGCTAATGTTACCCTGATGCACTACTTAATCATGACGTAAAATTTTCAAGTAACAATGCACTAATAAAGATGTGTTCCACAACTTGTAACATGAATTGCCAAATATAATAGATGTCAATTTATAAAAACAAAAGGCAATAGTCAAACTGCTTAATATAGTGCGACAAAATTATTTGAAAAGGATGTCATGGATACCTAATTGCGAATGTGATGGTGCCTTTCTCTTAAGAAGAAACTTATTCATATCATCTGCACAATTAAAATTACAAATGAGAAATCAAAATTTTTAAGCCAATGAAGCATACCTAATTACAACTTAAAACAATAGCTGATGCCCCATGTTTTGCCAAAACACATACATTTATATATATTTCAATATAAGGTTTAACTTTCCAGCCCCAATTTAATACATACAATTGCTGCGACCTATAAAGGTATATGGAAAAAACAACACAAAAAAGGATACCGAGCAGAATTCGAATCAAGTAATGACAGTAATCTAAACAAAAAATTCAAAAACATACTACTAATTAGCTAACAGAGGGGAAGAGAAATTCCAGCATGCGCCGTGGCCATGACTCGTGAGGGAGGTGTGGTCACGTCGGCGCTGCAGCCTGCACCATCAATAGTTGATCAGCAGCCTGCAGCCTGCCGGTTGCCGCCCACCCATCAGGAACGGATCGATTCGTTCGATCGATCGCCGCCGCTGCGCATCGATTTGCTCGCCTCGCTTGCTCGGGACAGAGTATAGGAGACGAGGAGACGGATCGAGATCTCTTTTTTAAGTGCAAAAAATTGTGGGATTGGGAAGATGGATCGCAAGTTTGTTACAGACTTACAGGAGATTAGGAGAAGGGAGATGGGTCGATTCATCTAACGCTAATCGCGTGTGCCGATGTGCGTGTGAAGGATCGAGCATGTACGTGGGTAGTGGGCTGTTGGAAGCGAAGCCACGAGCCTCCTGCGGCCGCGCGGGCTGGTTTCATCGGACCTGTGGCACATTTGCTGGGCCACCCTGTTGCCTTGGGCCAAATGACTGTTAGTTAGCACTAAAAAATTTCTTGGACCCTGTAGCTTGTGCCACAGGGTTGGCCCATTGGGCTCCGCCCCTGGCTCTGCGAGTGGTCCGGACGGCCCGACAACCCGCCGTGGAGCGCCCTGCTTCGCTGTTTCTGCAGCCTCGACTGCATCGGCAAGTCGCCCCCGGTCAAAACTCTGCCTCCCGTCTGAGTCACTGCCGCGCCTCGTTTCCCATCCAAGTCGCTGCCACCGGAGAGCGTCCCCGCGTTGTGCCGCCGCCGAAGAGCCGCTGTCCTGTGCTGAGCCGCTGCCGAAAGGCCGCCGTCCCGCGTCTCTCACTGCCGCAGGCCGCCTCAGCTACCGCACGTTGAGTCATCGGAAGCTGCCGACCGTTTCTGCGCCATGCTAGCTTCGCCTCGAGCGCCACCACACCCAGCCGCCGCGGTGCTGTTTTCAAATCACCACCCCCAACTCACCTCAACTGTAGCAAGACAAGTCGCCGCTCCTTCTGCGGCACTACGGGTCTCGGCCGCCAAGCCGTGGCTTTAAGTTGTTTTCGCGACCGCGGCTGCACTGAGCTGGCCTCCTCTGCTGCGCCTCCGCGTGGCCTTTGTCTCAAGTCACCATGGTCTGAAGCCGCCTATGAGCCGTTGTTCTCTGCCGCCATGGGATCGACCCGCCCGGCCGGGTCCTCCACCTCTGAGCGCCTCCCCTGCCACGCCGTGTTAGAGAGCCTTTTCCACGGTCTCTCGCTCCTGCCATGGTCGGGTGCGTGGATACGTCTTCAACGTCTTTATAATTTTTAATTGCTCCATGCTATATTATCTATTGTTTTGACATTATTGGGCTTTATTATCCATTTTTATATTATTTTTGGGACTAACCTATTAACCGGAGGCCCAACCCAAAATTGCTGTTTTTTTGCCCGTTTTAGGGTTTCGAAAAAAAGGAATATCAAACGGAGTCCAAACGAAATGAAACCTTTGGAAACGTGATTTTCTTATTGAATACAACTCAGTAGACTTGAACCCTACGTCAAGCCACGTAACAGGAGGCCACGAGGTAGGGGGGCGCGCCCTCCACCCTCGTGGGCCCCCTGTTGCTCCACCGACGTACTTCTTCCTCCTATATATATATCAACGTATCCCCAAACGATCAGATACAGAGCCAAACCCTAATTCCACCGCCGTAACTTTCTGTATCCACGAGATCACATCTTGGGGCCTATTCCGGAGCTCCGTCAGAGGGGGCATCGATCACGGAGGGCTTCTACATCAACACCATAGCGCTTCCGATGAAGTGTGAGTAGTTTACCTCAGACCTACGAGTCCATAGTTAGTAGCTAGATGGCTTCTCTCTTTTTGGATCTCAACACAATGTTCTCCCCCTCTCTTGTGGAGATCTATTCGATATAATCTTCTTTTTGCAGTGTGTTTGTTGAGACCGATGAATTGTGGGTTTACGATCAAGTCTATCTATGAATAATATTTGAATCTTCTTTGAATTCTTTTATGCATGATTGGTTATCTATGCAAGTCTCTTCGAATTATCAGTTTGGTTTGGCCTACTAGATTGATCTTTCTTGCAATGGGAGAAGTGCTTAGCTTTGGATTCAATCTTGCGGTGTCCTTTCCCGGTGACAGTAAGGGCAGCAAGACACGTATTGTATTATTGCCATCGAGGATAACAAGATGTGTTTTTATTCATATTGCATGAGTCTATCCCTCTACATCATGTCATCTTGCTTAAGGCGTTACTCTGTTTTTAACTTAATACTTTAGATACATGCTGGATAGCGGTCGATGAGTGGAGTAATAGTAGTAGATGCAGGCAGGAGTCGGTCTACTTGTCTTGGACGTGATGCATATATACATGATCATACATAGATATTCTCATAACTATGCTCAATTCTGTCAATTTCTCAACAGTAATTTGTTCACCCACCGTAGAATACTTATGCTCTCGAGAAAAGCCACTAGTGAAACCTATGCCCCTCGGATCTATCTTTATCATATCAATCTCCTACTACTTAGTTATTTACTTTGCTATTTACTTTGCCTTTATTTTACTTTGCATCTTTATCATAGAAAATACCAAAAATATTATCTTATCATATCTATCAGATCTCACTCTCGTAAGTGGCCCTATAGGGATTGACAACCCCTATTTACGTTGGTTGCGAGGATTTATTTGTTTTGTGCAAGTGCGAGGGACTCGCGCGTAGCCTCCTACTAGATTGATACCTTGGTTCTCAAAAACTGAGGGAAATAATTACACTACTTTGCTGCATCATCCCTTCCTCTTCGGGGAAAACCAACGCAGTGCTAAAACAGGTAGCAAGAAGGATTTCTGGCGCCGTTGCCGTGGAGGTCTACGCAAAAGTCAACATACCAAGTACCCATCTCATACCCCTATCTTCCACATTACATTATTTGCCATTTGCCTCTCGTTTTACTCTCCCCCACTTCACCCTTGCTGTTTTATTTGCCCCCTCTCTCTCTATCCTCCCTCTATTTGCCTCTTTTTGCCCGCTTGCTTTTTGTTTGCTTGTGTGTTAGTTTGATTGCTTGTCATGATGGCTCAAGATAATACTAAATTGTGTGACTTCACCAATACCAACAACAATGATTTTATTAGCACTCCGATTGCTCCTCTTACCGATGCTGAATCTTGTAAAATTAATGCTGCTTTGCTGAATCTTGTTATGAAAGATCCGTTCTCCGGCCTTCCTAGTGAAGATGCCGCTACCCATCTAAATAGCTTCGTTGATTTGTGTGACATGCAAAAGAAGAAAGATGTGGATAATGATATTGTTAAATTGAAGCTATTTCCTTTTTCGCTTAGAGATCGTGCTAAAGCTTGGTTTTCGTCTTTGCCTAAAAATAGTATTGATTCATGGAACAAGTGCAAAGATGCTTTTATCTCTAAGTATTTTCCTCCTGCTAAGATCATCTCTCTTAGAAACGATATTATGAACTTTAAGCAACTTGATCATGAACATGTTGCACAAGCTTGGGAGAGAATGAAATTAATGATACGTAATTGCCATACTCATGGTTTAAATTTATGGATGATTATACAAAATTTTTATGCCGGATTGAATTTTGCTTCTAGAAATCTTTTAGATTCGGCCGCGGGAGGCACTTTTATGGAAATCACTTTAGGAGAAGATACTAAACTCCTAGATAATATTATGGTTAATTATTCTCAATGGCATACTGAAAGATCTACTAATAAAAAGGTGCATGCGATAGAAGAAATTAATATTTTGAGTGGAAAGATGGATGAACTTATGAAATTATTTTCTAATAAGAGTGTTTCTTCTGATGCTAATGATATGCCCTTGTCTACTTTGATTGAGAATAATAATGAATCTGTGGATGTGAATTTTGTTGGTAGGAACAATTTTGGTAATAACGTCTATATAGGAAATTTCAACCTTAGGCCTTATCCTAGTAATCCCTCTAATAATTATGGTAATTCCTACAAAAATTCTTATGGAAATTATAATAAGATGCCCTCTTATTTTGAATCTAATATTAAAGAATTTATTACTTCGCAAAAGAATTTTAATGCTATGATTGAAGAAAAATTGCTTAAGATTGATGATTTGGCTAGGAACGTTGATAGAATTGCTCTTGATGTTGATTCTTTGAAACTTAGATCTATTCCACCTAAGCATGATATCAATGAGTCTCTCAAAGCCATGAGAATTTCCATTGATGAGTGCAAAGAAAGAACTGCTAGGATGCGTGCTAAGAAAGATGCCTTTATAAAAGCGTGTTCTTCTAGTTCCTATGAAAATAATGATGAAGATCTAAAAGTTATTGATGTGTCCCCTATTAAATCTTTGTTTTGCAATATGAATCTTGATAATGATGGGACTGAATATGATCCACCTTTACCTAGAAGGCGTTCCAAGAATTCTGAATCTTTTGATCTTGATGCTAAATTTGATAAAAGTGGGATTGAAGAAATTAAAACCCTAGACGTTGCTAAACCCACTATTATGGATTTCAAGGAATTTAACTATGAAAATTGCTCTTTGATTGATTGTATTTCCTTGTTGCAATCCGTGCTAAATTCTCCTCACGCTTATAGTCAAAATAAAGCATTTACTACACATATCGTTGATGCCTTGATGCAATCTTATGAAGAAAAACTTGAATTGGAAGTTTCTATCCCTAGAAAACTTTATGATGAGTGGGAACCAACTATTAAAATTAAAATTAAAGATCATGAATGCTATGCTTTATGTGATTTGGGTGCTAGTGTTTCCACGATTCCAAAGACTTTTTGTGATTTGTTAGGTTTCCGTGATTTTGATGATTGCTCTCTAAACTTGCACCTTGCGGATTCCACTATTAAGAAACCTATGGGAAGAATTAATGATGTTCTTATTGTTGCAAATAGGAATTATGTGCCCGTAGATTTTATCGTTCTTGATATAGATTGCAATCCTTCATGTCATATTATTCATGGTAGACCTTTCGTTAGAACGATTGGTGCAATTATTGATATGAAGGAAGGAAATATTAGATTAAAATTTCCATTAAGGAAAGGCATGTAACACTTTCCTAGAAATAAAATTAAATTTTCTTATGAATCTATTATGAGAGCCACTTATGGATTGCCTACCAAAGATGGCAATACCTAGATCTATTCTTGCTTATTATGCCTAGCTAGGGGCGTTAAACGATAGCGCTTGTTGGGAGGCAACCCAATTTTATTTTTATTCCTTGCTTTTTGCTCCTGTTTAGTAATAAATAATTTATCTAGCCTATGTTTTGGTTGTGTTTTTTGTGTTTAATTAGTGTTTGTGCCAAGTAGAACCGTTGGGAAGACTTGGGGAAAGTCTTGTTGAACTTGTTGTAAAAAACAGAAACTTTAGCGCTCACGAGAACTGCTGTCATTTTTATTTGGAAAGTGCTATTTAGTTAATTCTTTTTGCAGATGATTAATAGATAAATTCCTCACGTCCAAAAATTTATTTTAGAATTTTTTGGGTTCCAGATCTTGCGCTAGCTACAGATTACTACAGACTGTTCTGTTTTTGACAGATTCTATTTTTCGTGTGTTGTTTGCTTATTTTGATGAATCTATGGCTAGTAAAATAGTTTATAAACCATAGATAAGTTGGAATACAGTAGGTATAACACCCATATAAATAAATATTGAGTTCATTACAGTACCTTGAAGTGGTCTTTTGTTTTCTTTTGATAACGGAGCTCACGAGATTTTCTACTTTATGTTTTGTGTTGTGAAGTTTTCAAGTTTTGGGTAAAGATTTGATGGATTATGGAACAAGGAGTGGCAAGAGCCTAAGATTGGGGATGCCCATGGAACCCCCAAGATAATCTAAGGACACCTAAAAGCCAAAGCTTGGGTATGCCCCGGAAGGCATCCCCTCTTTCGTCTACTTCTATCGGTAACTTTACTTGGAGCTATATTTTTATTCGCCACATGATATGTGTTTTGCTTGGAGCGTCTTGTAGTATTTGAGTCTTTGCTTGTTAGTTTACCACAATCATCCTTGCTGTACACACCTTTTGAGAGAGCCATACATGATTTGGAATTTGTTAGAATACTTTATGTGCTTCGCTTATATCTTTGAGTTATACTAGTAATCGTGCACGTGCAATGCACGTCTTGTTAAATTTAATTTTTGGATATGCAAATCACGTCTTAACTATTATTACTTCCATCGTCCTCTCCTCTATCACCATGTTGCTCCACAACATATCGCACATCTTATCCTTGTCACATCCTCTCGCTTCTTTTCTACTACCTCCGTTTCTACTTCATTCGTCTTATAATGTAAGACGTTTTTTTGACACTATGCACTCATCTTCAAGTGAAAATTCACCTCACACTTTGGACAAGTAGTGACCTAAAGTATCTTATATTATTTTCTTACTGAGGGAGTACATAATATGAAAATATTGTAAGCATACTATATAAATACACAGAGTATGTGAGGTAAACTCAACATTTAAAATAATCAAACTATACTTTATTAAGTTTCCCTAATTTTCCCCACCGGTGACATGCAAGCGATCCATCACATGAGCGTCGGTGGTACCCCTCAGCAGCAGCGGTAGCTAGCGAGGATAGCAGGCGACTGCCACGATGACGAGCGAGCATGAACATATGGCGTGATGTACTCCTCGATGACCCGCAACATCTCCTCGGCGCTGGTTCTCACGATCACCCAATAAAACTATAATGCACAAACCTTCTGCATTTCAAGATAGATCTCATTTTGTCTATATGGATAACATAACTTCCATTTTACCCTAGACGTCATCCAGGTCAAGTCTTGAAGAACAAAAAAATAATACCAAGGTGACAAGAGTTGAAAAGAAAATATATCCACTTGTAGACTTATAGTAAGTAGATCATCACTTGTCACCTACATGACCAACCAAGCAATGGAATGTATGATAGTTTGGCGCAAACCAAATAATAAAAGGGTAGATAATCTTATTGAGTGTGCCTTCAGGTACCAACAATGTGGTTCCTTCTACACATCCACAGTATAAATCTATGCACAAAGTCTAGCTACAAACATTGTCCTAAAACATTCTTTATCAACAACAAGAAAACGAATTAGCTGATTTCTCGCCCATTGTACTAACTTTGATAAAAAAATTGGTTCCTTAAAAAGAAAATTAGATGAAAGACCAGTTCAATACCGTCCTCTTCGTTTTGATGCAGAGGCCGAGGGCTGCCCTCCTTTTCAAAAAAAAAACCGTCCTCTTGATCTAAGATCCAACAATATACTTCCAACAGAAAAGGATTGTCCAATCTAGTATGTACAAGAAACTACTTTGTCCACTGATTCTAAAGATTTGAACGTTCGATGTTGCACAACATCAATACCAGTTAGCTTTAGATTGAAATTCTCAGCAAGAGCCATACTGTTGTATTGCACTGAACATTGAAAATTAAAAACAACATCAAATGAAGAACACTACTCTATGGTGCATCCACATCAAATAAACATTTCAAATATTGGTGATATGGAAGATTAAGAAAGTGCGACATTCGTGAGCAAGCCTAGAATATGTAAATATTGGTACCCTTTTTCTGTACCTATGGACGAGAGCAACCTCAAATCTTACCAATGCATTAAGGTCATCTTCCTGACAACAGAAACTAACCTGGCAAGCACAATTGTTAGGTGACGCCTCCAGGGCCAAATCATAGTTTCACTACTTCCCATAAGATTCCTAGTGAAGCAAGAAAAAAAGTGCTTTTCAGATCTGCTAGTTGCAGCCTCAAATCCTACAGACAAATCTGTTTATAGTAAACAAAATTCATGTCAACAAAAGAAAAGATTACCCGAAACAAATGTGCACCTGACTTAATCTCTCTCAACAGAACTGCAGTGCACATGTTTGTCTGTAGTAAATATCTTCCTTGCTGCATTTGTTTTAGTCTGGATCTCCTCGCTTCCAAAGGCACAAACAAGATTACTGCATGCAAAAGTACTGCAAAAAGAAGATTGATACAAGTTAATACAAGATTCTACTTTGCTTCATTGCGTTCTTTACAAAAACACTGTGGGCTGCCCCTTTTTTGGTGAGTGGACCAGGGTGCAAAATGAGATGCAATGAATATTTCATGTAATATGCTATTGGAAGTTAATAACATAGATTGGAAGTTAAGAACATAGCAAAGCAAAGCAAAGCAAAGCTTGAAACAGTTCATGTAGGTGTGTTTATGTTTCCTACCAGTATATCAAGCAATACATTTGGCAAAATTATGCCTTGTACCATGACGACATCAGACAAAAGCTAATTAAATAGACCATATGAAAACTGCACCGAGTAACGCATCGCTTGTCTTTTGCATCAACATCTGAAGGTTGCCATGCTACGAAAACCAACAACTTTGCCCATAAAATGCAAACCAATCTAAAACTGTGCCTTGCTTGCACATACTTTGGTAGAGCATTAACCATGTACTTCCTCCGTTCCTAAATATAAGTCCTTTTAGAGATTTCAATATGGACTACACATGGATGAATATAGATATATTTTAGAGTGTAGATACTCATTTTGCTCTGTATTAGTCTATATTGGAATATCTAAAAAGACTTACATTAAGGAACAGAGGGAGTATCTCCATAGAAATCAAGCATGCCTGATGTAAGCAAAAAAGTCACTCAGCTCATCTTTCGAAGTTATTAATAGCCACCTTCTCTTCCTTCAAATGCGCCTTCCGGGAGAAGCAATACACAAGAATGAATAGATACAAGTCAAGAACTGAATCAAGCACGCAAGAATATGAGGTCTGCGCAATAATAAAATTAACCTCACAACTAAATAAAAATACTGAATCCCCACAAAGAAAAATCAAAATTGAATGTCCCGCAGGTACGATTAGGCCAATCACAAGAAGTAAATAAAATCAAAGAAGATGGGACGTCATACATGGCATAACTTGTTCAGTGTGCCATCAGCCTGGACGAAGATTCGAGAAGCATTTCCAACTATTTGATATCAGGCTTAATATTTAGTTGAAATTTCACAAGCTCTCTCCATTATATGGTCACAGTCATCTTCCTACTTAAATTGACATGCAAACAAAAGGTTAAAATGAGCTCAATAAATTCTGGGTATGAACATTAGAACTACCTATCAATCAGGATATACTTCAGTCATTGAATAATGGAAATATATCTATAATCAAGATAGTTCAGGTAGTTGTAGCACTTAGTTACGTCCGACTATTCAAGCATCCAGAAAAAACCTGAGAATAGCTAATCTTAACGACGATTGGCGGTGTAGCTCGAGTGGGATACATTTGAATAGCTAAGCTTAATGGCAATGTTAGACTTGGCTTCAATCAAAGAGTCTCTCAGGTTCTGGGCTGAAACCAAAGAGTCTCTCTTGGTCCTGCTCCGGAACCTACAAAAACACCGTCAGAAAACTCTGTTAGAGCACGGCATGGCCACCAGACTGAATAGGATAAGTACTAACAACATATGCTACTCTGTTTCTATAGAATGAAAAAAATGAATAGTTCACCTTCAGTTTTAGCAGGGATCGAGGAATTGGGGATGAACCAATGGACTGGAAACTAAAGTCCAACAGCCAAGATAGTACAGTAAGTTTTCAAACAGATTTATATCCAATGAAACTCGATAGAAACTCACAAAAACAGAGGACTAAACTGTGTCCACGGGTTATAAAGAAAATTCAGAAGGTGGGGAGAGATAACAGAAAACGAATTGCATCTTTAGAATTTTGAGGATCTCTGCATGCCGACGCCGCCACGGGCCACGACCTCATATCTGCGAACAAGATGCCCGTAGAGGAAATGGTTAAAATGCACACGTCGTTTGACATTTCACTAGAGCACGACATCCAAAAAAAGGCGAACTCCGGGGGAGGGGGAGGAATGGGAGGATGCGGACGTACTCATGGCCGGCGAGGGAGATCTTCTCCTTGTTGAAGACGGCGATGGTGAACTCGACCGACGGCATGGCGGCGCCGACCTTGGTCGGGGCTGCGACCATGGCGGCGACCGCGCGGTGGCTCGCACCCACGCATGCGGGGTGGGATGTAGCCATGAAGAAGGCGACGAAGGAGAATGAGTCGCCGGCGGCAGCTAGGGTTTCGGGATGGGCGAGGGTGGATGTCGCGGAGGAGGTGGGCTGTGGCGGTTGGGAGGAGCGTGCGCCGACGGTCTCTCGTCGGGCATATGGTAGCCGCGAGGAGTGGTGCGTGGACAATGCAGCCGGGCGGCTGGAGCGTGGACGCGGCGATATGACGGCGCGTGGAGAGGCACATGTTGAGGCAAGCCGGCGGCGCGTGGGCCCGGTGATCCGGCGGCGCGCGGAGAGGCACAGGTCGAGGCGGTCTGGCGGACGGCGGCGCATGGAGATCGAGGCACAGGTGGAGGCGGTAGTTGGCGGCGAGGTTGTAGGGAAAGAGGTGGGGCGAGGCATGGGGTGTGGCTGGCGGTGAGGCATGGGCAGCGGTTTTGGTTTTGTTCCTGCGTGATGAAAGAGGAGAGGATTAAGGTAATGGCATGGTGGGTAATTAATTAAACATAATGGCACGGTGGGTAATTAAAGCATAAAACGTGTTTGGTGTTTTGAAGCGATGTAGACCATCAGATTGCAGGTTTGGATGGATAGGATGATTTGGTTCTCCGCCCTCTCTTCCTTTTATAGGGGTAGTAGATAATTTTTCTCTAGTGCTTCACTTATATCTTTTAGAGCACAGTGGTGGATTTGTTTTATAGAAACTATTGATCTCTCATGCTTCACTTAGATTATTTTTAGAGTCTTAATAGCATGGTAATTTTCTTAAAATCCTAATATGCTTGGTATGCAAGATTAATAATAAACTTTCTTATGAGTGTGTTGAACACTAAGAGAAGTTTGATGCTTGATGATTGTTTTGAGACATGGAGGTAATAATATCAAAGTCGTGCTAGTTGAGTAGTTGTGAAATTGAGAAATACTTGTGTTGAGGTTTGCAAGTCCCGTAGCATGCACGTATGGCAAACGTTATGCAACAAATTTGAAACATGAGGTGTTATTTGATTGTCTACCTTATGAGTGGGCGGTCGGGGACGAGCGATGGTCTTTTCCTACCAATGTATCCCGCTAGGAGCGTGCGCGTAGTACCGAGGTTTTTGATGACTTGTAGATTTTTGCAATAAGTATGTGAGTTCTTTATGACTAATGTTGAGTCCATGGATTATACGCAATCTCACCCTTCCATCCTTGCTAGCCTCTTCGGTACCGTGCATTGCCCCTTTCTCACATCGAGAGTTGGCGCAAACTTCGTCGGTGCATCCAAACCCTGTGATATGATATGCTCTTTCACACATAAACCTCCTTATATCTTCCTCAAAACAGCCACCATACCTACCTATTATGACATTTCCATAGCCACTCCGAGATATATTGCCATGCAACTTTTCATCATTCTGTTCATCATGACACATTCATCATTGTCATATTGCTTAGCATGGTCATGTAGTTGACATAGTATTGTGGCAAAGCCACCGTTCATAATTCTTTCGTACATGTCACTCTTGGTCCATTGCATATCCCGGTACACTGCCAGAGGCATTCATATAGAGTCATCTTTGTTCTAGTATCGAGTTGTAATCATTGAGTTGTAAATAAATATAAGTGTGATGATCATCATTTTTTAGAGCGTTGCCCCAAGTGAGGAATAAAAAAAAGAGAAGCCCCCCCCCCCCCCCCAAAAGAGAAAGGCCATAAAAAAAAGAAAAGGCCTAAAGAAAAAAAGGAAAATGAGAGAAAAAGAGAGAAGGGACAATGTTACTATCCTTTGCCACACTTGTGCTTCAAAGTAGCACCATGATCTTCATAGTAGAGAGTCTCTCATGTTATCACTTTCATATACTAGTGGGAATTTTTAAGTATAGAACTTGGCTTGTATATTCCAACAATGGGCCTCCTCAAATGCCCTAGGTCTTCGTGAGCAAGCAAGTTGGATGCACACCCACTAAGTTTCTTCTGTTGAGCTTTCATACATTTATAGCTCTAGTGCATCCGTTGCATGGCAATCCCTACTCCTTGCATTAACATCAATCGGTGGGCATCTCCATAGCCCATTGATTAGCCTCGTTGATGTGAGACTTTTTTTGTCTGCTCCACATAACCCCCCTCATTATATTCTATTCCACCTATAATGCTATGTCCATGGCTCGCGCTCATATATTACGTGAAAGTTTATAGGTTTGAGATTACTAAAGTATGAAACAATTGCTTGGCTTGTCATCGGGGTTGTGCTTGATGATAGCATTCTTGTGTGACGAAAATGAAACATGACTAAACCATATGATTTTGTAGGGATGAACTTTCTCTGGCCATGTTATTTTGAGAAGACATAATTGCTTAGTTAGTATGCTTGAAGTATTATCATTTTTATGTCAATATGAACTTTTGTCTTGAATCTTTCGGATCTGAATATTCATACCACAATTAAGAAGAATTAAATTAAAATTATGCCAAGTAGCACTCCGCATCAAAAATTCAGTTTTTATCATTTACCTACTCGAGGACGAGCAGGAATTAAGCTTGGGGATGCTTGATACGTCTCCAACGTATCTATAATTTTTGATTGCTCCATGCTATATTATCTACTGTTTTGGACATTATTGGGCTTTATTATCCACTTTTATATTATTTTTGGGACTAATCTATTAACCGGAGGCCCAGCCCAGAATTGCTGTTTTTTTGCCTATTTTAGGGTTTCGAAGAAAAGGAATATCAAACGGAGTCCAAACGGAATGAAACCTTCGGGAACGTGATTTTCTCATCGAATACAAGTCAGGAGACTTGGACCCTACGTCAAGCCACGTAACAGGACGCCACAAGGTAGGGGGCGCGCCTACCCCCCCAGGCACGCCCTCCACCCTCGTGGGCCCCCTGTTGCTCCACCGACGTACTTCTTCCTCCTATATATATCCACGTATCCCCAAATGATCAGATACAGAGCCAAAACCCTAATTCCACCGCCGTAACTTTCTGTATCCACGAGATCCCATCTTGGGGCCTGTTTTGGAGCTCCGCCGGAGGGGGCATCGATCACGGTGGACTTCTACATCAACACCATAGCCCTTCCGATGAAGTGTGAGTAGTTTACCTCAGACCTACGGGTCCATAGTTAGTAGCTAGATGGCTTCTTCTCTCATTTTGGATCTCAATACAATGTTCTCCCCCTCTTTTGTGGAGATCTATTCGATGTAATCTTCTTTTTGCGGTGTGTTTGTTGAGACCGATGAATTGTGGGTTTATGATCAAGTCTATCTATGAATAATATTTGAATCTTCTCTGAATTCTTTTATGTATGATTGGTTATCTTTGCAAGTCTCTTCGAATTATCAGTTTGGTTTGGCCTACTAGATTGATCTTTCTTGCAATGGGAGAAGTGCTTAGCTTTGGGTTCAATCTTGCGGTGTCCTTTCCCGGTGACAGTAAGGGCAGCAAGGCACGTATTGTATTGTTGCCATCGAGGATAACAAGATGGTTTTTTTTCATATTGCATGAGTCTATCCCTCTATATCATGTCATCTTGCTTAAGGCGTTACTCTGTTTTTAACTTAATACTCTAGATGCATGCTGGATAGCGGTCGATGAGTGGAGTAATAGTAGTAGATGCAGGCAGGAGTAGGTCTACTTGTCTCAGATGTGATGCCTATATACATGATCATACCTAGATATTCTCATAACTATGCTCAATTCTGTCAATTGCTCAACAGTAATTTGTTCACCCACCGTAGAATACTTATGCTCTCGAGAGAAGCCACTAGTGAAACCTATGGCCCCGGGTCTATCTTTATCATATCAATCTCCTACTACTTAGTTATTTACTTTGCCTTTATTTTACATCGCATCTTTATCATAAAAAATACCAAAAATATTATCTTATAATATCTATCAGATCTCACTCTCGTAAGTGACCCTATATGGATTGACAACCCCTTTTTGCGTTGGTTGCGAGGATTTATTTGTTTTGTGCAGGTGCGAGGGACTCACACGTAGCCTCCTACTGGATTGATACCTAGGTTCTCAAAAACTAAGAGAAATAATTACACTACTTTCCTGCATCATCCTTCCTCTTCAGGGAAAACCAACGCAGTGCTAAAAGAGGTAGCATGCGTCCGCTATGAGCCGCTGTTGGCACACGACGTTCCGGCCTTGAGCTGCCCGCGTCCACCGTGAGCCGCCGCCAAGTGGTTGACCAGCCGTTGAGGCCGTTCCCCGCACGCCTCCGCGGTGGATGCGCATCGAGCCGCCGGTCTTCGCCGCCCCTGCGCCCCTGCCCCTGCTCTGGAATCACGTTGGGTCACTATATGCCGAACCGCCGGGCCTGTCTGAAACACACCTGTGAAGCTGAAACTGTGAAAGGTCATCATTTGGGGACACATCGATGTGTTGTTAATGTTATTAAGGAAAAGTTACATGATAGCCCGTATTTTAGGCCAAGAGATATGGCATGTGATCTCCAACTGGAGTATGGACTGTCCCTAAATTACTCGCAGGCGTGAAGTAGCTTTTAGGAGCAGCAAAAATCGCATGCCTAATAAGGCCGTGTTCTAGCTTAAACTTACCAAGCTCTCTATCTGATATCATAGATTCGGGACGTGAAAGATCAATTGTTCAGAGAGAATTTTATGGCACATATAATGAGCCATGCATCCAGTTAATAATGGAGAAAAATGGATTACGAGGTGAAGTACCATCGGTGTTGCCTGACAGTCATCATGGATATTGCATGGATTTTCTTATTGAAGCATTTAAAGGGTAATTGAATGGTGAGTGGACTGAAGAAGCACGAGATGCTATGGTTGAACTGGGCTGTATTTTCGTGCCAGCGTGTTCTGCCGAAGCCGGTCCACGCCCGTACATCCGTGTCGGGATTCCTCCAGAGCGCCTCTGCTCGCCTCACCTGCCTCGGACCCGCAGCTCTAAGCACTGGGTCATCGAGCGCCACCTCCGCTGTGGCCCGCCCTGTTGACCTGCCTTGTTGCTCGCTTCCGCGACTTTCTACTAGGACCCGCTACCGTCGTCGTGGTTACGCCCCAGGTCGCTGGTTTACCTGAGCCGTCGGGGCTAATTAAGTCGCCGGTCTGCATGAGTCGCTGGGTTATACTGAGTTGCCGATCCGCGTTGAGCCGTCTCTGTTGCGTTGAACGGATAATCCGTCATCCGAACAATCAGACAATTGTTCACTACATCAACACGACGTGGTTGACTCGCCCGTCCCCGCGGCTTACCGCGCCTGCGATTGACTCCCCCGTCTGCCGGCTTACAACACCACGACAGATTCATCTGTCTGAGCCGCCTCTGATGATGCGGTCGTCTTTTCCGTCTGTTTCTCACGGCCTGGTCTATATCAACACGCTGGGCCGCACCTATCTGCACGAGCTGTTTATTGAGTATGAGCAGTCACTGCTTGGGTAGCCCGGTTTTCTTCCAACAAATTGGAGGCAAAATATCATGTATTCTCAGCCGTCATCTTCACTTGACGGCTCAATGGGAATGCGCACAAGCCGTCGCCATTATATAGTTTGGTTAACTTCAAACAGCCAATTGGAAGGAACCATTGGCCGAGTTGCTGACACGGCTCATACGAGATCATTTATAACCCGCCGCAGTCACCTCAACATTCTGTCGATTCACATCGTGCTATCAACGCCAATGATATACACTTTTATGGTCAAATACGGAGAATCTCAAGACAACTCCTCGAGTCGTCTTAAGACCCGGGGGCTACAATGATATGACTCAGCAAGTCTTACCAATTTCAGTAAATTTAAGAACCCCAGGACATTAGAGGGAAAAAATAACCCGGCCCCGGAGATTACTACTATACCGATAAAAATTTAAAGGGCCATCAGAAAAATTCCGGCTCACAATGATGCTTCCAGTTTACAATCCGGTCAAGGGAAATCACGTCTCCCACACAGCGCTGAAGCTCTCAATATCCGGTTCAAAATCCATTTTAAGAGGAAACTATCTCCCACAAAGCTCTGAAGCTCTCAAATCCGGTTTAAAACTCTGGCTCAAGAAGAATATCCATCTCTCGCAAGTTCGAGTTCTCAGAAAAATTAAAGGTTGCCAAAGAGAACTTGCTGTCATGATGCGCGGTTCAAACATGGGTATCCTGCCTTACGACTTATCTTATTATGATCATTTGTGGGCTTCCTGCTCATCGAGCATAGTTGTCGCTACCCTCTTCATGGACGCAATGCCAAAACTTGTGATCACTTGGGGGCTTCCTGCTCATCAAGCATAGCTGTCGATACCCTCTTGATTGGCGCAAGGCCAAAAGTTTATATGATCACTTGGGGGCTTCCTGTTCAAACATAGGTGTATTCACCAAAGAGAACATAGCTGTCGGTACCCTTTTGATCTTCTCAACGCCACGCTTGTAAGTATGTCACTTGGGGGCTTCCTGTTCAAACATAGGCGTATTCGACCAAAGAGAACATAGCGTTACTACCCTCTTGACCCGGTTTTTTCAAACATAGGCGTATTCAATCAAAGAGAACAAACTCTGACTGGGTCGTCCTACCTGTAACACTAGTTGCTTCAACTCCATCAGGTCATCCTGATTGACCCACCGAACTCTTAACAATCAGTCTTTACGGCGTATTCGACCAAGATCTGAGCTCGATTAAGGTTCAAACGGCGACTTGTCATGTGAGAGTACGGTTTACAAAGTCAGATGGATCCAGGCTTGATAAGCCGCCTTCCTTGAAACTTGGATAAATCGGCCCATGATACTGTTACTCTGGCCCCGCATACTCCTCATAAGTCTTTGAGCAAGACCAGACTTATCTAGGGTCCAAATGTCGATTGGTTACACTATGAGTCAGGATCATGGCAGCACGAACAATCTAGTGGCTCCGACTAGTTTCATTGAAGAAGACACTTTAATTTGACAGTCTACAAAAGCCTTGAATTTCTTTTGATTTCTTATTCGTATTTGAGTTTTTCGCTGCTTTCCGGTTTTTATAAGTCGGGCCCAGCTGCCCTGTTTACGGTTCATATTTGAAGCATCTTCGGGTCTTTGCAACCCGCCAGGATGGCAGACTCTAAGTCGCCAGTATATGATAATAGCCCAACTTGGCTGAATTTTCATGATGATATTGAATGATTGAGGTTTCAAACCGGGTTATATTATTCAAATCTTTAATAGCCAATATGGCTGGATTTTTATTATGGTTATCAATAACCAATGTTATGATTGAGGTTTTCAAAGTCACTTCAGCGTAATGGATATAATTTATTATACAATGGAATGAATAGTCCCGAGTCGTTGCAGGCTTACGACCCGGCACTTGGGGGCTACATTATTCAAGTTGAAGATTACATCAAATATGCAAGTCCCATGTCACTGCCAGCATGCACCATGGCACTTGGGGGCTAATGCAACATCATTTTTTGCTCACCCTATTGAAGACCCGACTCATCACATTGTAAATGAGCCAGCCCTTGGGGGCTACCAATTGCTCCTGTCAATAATTTAAGTATATATATATATAAAGTCCCGGCTCAATATTATCTTACTGAGCTGGACCTTGGGGGCTACACATTGCTGCTCAAATTTACATGATCATATCTACAAAGTCCCTGCTCATTATTGCATAATGACCCGGCCCTTGGGGGCTACACTGGTTGAAGTTTTTATGGGCATCAGACAATTACAAGTCCCAGGTTGCTGCAAGCATGACAACCTGACACTTGGGGGCTACATATGTGGAATATTCAGTTTATGACTAATGACTGAGATGAACAACCCGGATTTCTTCAAGGTTGCAACACTTATATTGGAGGAAGTCTTAAGCTATCACTATGTTATCCACTTAAGACACGGGGGCTAGAGGTATTATGCATATAAAGGAGGAACGTCTTCAAATTATCAGTTTTGAGCAAATCAGGAATATCAATTACATGACCCAGTGTCAACAACAATTATGACCCGGCATCGTCTGCTTTATAACCCGTCAATTTTGGTAATGATAAACCAGCAAGTTTTACACCTTCAAGCTGGCTAAAAATCAGTGACAGCAAATTGATTATGAGGCTCCTGTCAAATTTGTTCTTGTGTTTATTTTGCAGGATAAGTTTAATATGGATAAATCCAAATTAAACTGGGGGCTAATGTCGGGGATATACCCCGCGGTATGACCCGGCCGGATGTATGACCCGACCGAACTTGGCGACTCACCTGTGACCCGTCCTGACTTGGCGACTCACTAAGTGACCCGCTGATACGTCTCCAACGTATCTATAATTTTTGATTGCTCCATGCTATATTATCTACTGTTTTGGACTATATTGGGCTTTATTTTCCACTTTTATATTATTTTTGGGACTAACCTATTAACCGGAGGCCCAGCCCAGAATTGTTGTTTTTTTGCCTATTTTAGTGTTTCGGAGAAACAGAATATCAAACGGAGTCCAAACGGAATGAAACCTTCGAAAACGTGATTTTCTCATCAGATAAGATCCAGGAGACTTGGACCCTCCATCAAGAAAGCCACGAGGCGGTCACGAGGGTGGAGGGCGTGCCCCCTCCCGCGTGGGCCCCTCAAAGCTCCACCGACGTACTTCTTCCTCCTATATATACCTACGTACCCCCAAACGATCGGGGACAGAGCAAAAAACCTAATTCCACCGCCGCAACTTTCTGTATCCATGAGATCCCATCTTGGGGCCTATTCCGGAGCTCTGCCGGAGGGGGCATCGATCACGGAGGGCTTCTAGATCATCATCCAAGCCCCTCTGATGAAGTGTGAGTAGTTTACTTCAGACCTACGGGTCCATAGTTAGTAGCTAGATGGCTTCTTCTCTCTTTTTAGATCTCAATACAATGTTCTCCCCCCTCTCTCGTGGAGATCTATTCGATGTAATCTTCTTTTTGCGGTGTGTTTGTTGAGATCGATGAATTGTGGGTTTATGATCCAGTCTATCTATGAATAATATTTGAATCTTCTCTGAATTATTTTATGTATGATTGGTTATCTTTGCAAGTCTCTTTGAATTATCAGTTTGGTTTGGCCTACTAGATTGGTTTTTCTTGCCATGGGAGAAGTGCTTAGCTTTGGGTTCGATCTTGCGGTGTCCTTTCCCAGTGATAGAAGGGTCAGCAAGGCATGCATTGTATCGTTGCCATCGAGGATAACAAGATGGTTTTTTATCATATTGCATGAAACTATCCCTCTACATCATGTCATCTTGCTTAAGGCGTTACTCTGTTTTTAACTTAATACTCTAGATGCATGCTGGATAGCGGTCGATGAGTGGAGTAATAGTAGTAGATGCAGGCAGGAGTCGGTCTACTTGTCTCGGACGTGATGCCTATATACATGATCATACCTAGATATTCTCATAACTATGCTCAATTCTGTCAATTGCTCAACAGTAATTTGTTCACCCACCGTAGAATACTTATGCTCTTGAGAGAAGCCACTAGTGAAACCTATGGCCCCCGGGTCTCTTTCTCATCATATCAATCTCCAACACTTTATTATTGCTTTGCTTATTACTTTGCCTTTTACTTTTCACTTTGCATCTCTATACAAAAAATACCAAAAATATTATTTATCATCTCTATCAGATCTCACTTTCGTAAGTGACCGTGAAGGGATTGACAACCCCTAAGCGCATTGGTTGTGTTGAGCTATTGTGTTTGTGTAGGTACGAGGGACTTGCGCGTAGCCTCCTACTGGATTGATACCTTGGTTCTCAAAAACTGAGGGAAATACTTACGCTAATTTGCTGCATCATCCTCTCCTCTTCGGGGAAATCCAACGCAGTGCTCAAGATGTAGCAAGAAGAATTTCTGGCGCCGTTGCCGGGGAGTCTGCGCAATAGTCAACATACCAAGTACCCATCACAATCCCTATCTCCCGCATTACATTATTTGCCATCTGCCTCTCGTTTTCCTCTTCCCCACTTCACCCTTGCCGTTTTATTCGCCCTCTCTCTCTATCCTCCCTCTCTTTCTCCATTTGCTTCTTTTTGCCCGTTTGCCTTTTGTTTGCTTGCTTGTCGTTATGGCTAGTCTCATATCTTCTCCGTTGTCTCCCGAGAATGAAGTTCTAAATTTTAAACAAAGGGAGGGAGAAAATCTAAAAGATGCTTGGTATAGAATTTGCAATGCTCAAAATAGATCTACCAGGAAGTAATCTACTTCAGTTCTTCTCCGCAATTTTTATGCAGGTGCTAGTCCTTGGTATAGATATATCCTTGATACCATTACCGGAGGGAATTTCTTGGGTAGCCATACTTTTGATTCTTATAACGCTATGTTAGATTTATTTGGCTCACCACCTCTTTTGGTTAATGGAACTATATTAACTTTGGAGCATGTTATGCAAAGACTTGAAATTATTGAAAATAAAGTTGCTACCAATGAATTAATTGAAAATCTAGATAAAAATATCCACAATCAAATTACCCAATATGTATCTAAGGTAGGAATGACTTTGAAAAATATCAAGGAAAATGAACCCATAGTTAATGAGAAAATAAATCTAGATTCCACTAGAATAGATAAACTTGAGGGTATCATTACGAACTTGGGAACCACTTTTTCTTCCGTAAAGAATACTCCAAGTCCTCCTACTAAAATTGCCAAGCTCATGTATGTTCCTAAAAATAAGGGTGAATCATCTAGTAAGGAAACTGCGGATCTTAAATCTATAAGTATTCATCCCAATCTTTTTGCTATCATTAAGGAACCAATTGCTACAAATGAATTTTTCGATCTTGTACCTAAGAGTTTGATAATCACTAGAAATAAAGAAATTCCTAAGGGAGATAGATGCCTCATTGAAGAATTGCCTACCAAAGATGGCAATACCTAGATCTATTCTTGCTTGTTATGCCTAGCTAGGGGCGTTAAACGATAGCGCTTGTTGGGAGGCAACCCAATTTTATTTTTATGCCTTACCTTTTGCTCCTGTTTAGTAATAAATAAATTATTTAGCCTCTGTTTTGGTTGTGTTTTTTGTGTTTAATTAGTTTTTGTGCCAAGTAAAACCGTTGGGAAGACTTGGGGACAGTCTTGTTGAACTTGCTGTAAAAAACAGAAACTTTAGCGCTCACGAGAAGTGCTGTCATTTTTATTTGAAAAGTGCTATTTAGTTAATTCCTTTTGCAGATAATTAATAGATAAATTACTCACGTCCAGAAATTTATTTTAGAATTTTTTTGGGGTTCCAAATCTTGCGCTAGCTACAGATTACTATAGACTGTTCTATTTTTGACAGATTCTGTTTTCGTGTGTTGTTTGCTTATTTTGATGAATCTATGGATAGTAAAATAGTTTATAATCCATAGAGAAGTTGGAATAAAGTAGGTATAACACCAATATAAATAAAGAATGAGTTCATTACAGTACCTTTAAGTGGTCTTTTGTTTTCTTTCGCTAACGGAGCTCACGAGATTTTCTACTTTAAGTTTTGTGTTGTGAAGTTTTCAAGTTTTGGGTAAAGATTTGATGGATTATGGAACAAGGAGTGGCAAGAGCCTAAGCTTGGGGATGCCCATTGCACCCCCAAGATAATCTAAGGACACCTAAAAGCCAAAGCTTGGGGATGCCCCGGAAGGCATCCCCTCTTTCGTCTACTTCTATCGGTAACTTTACTTGGAGCTATATTTTTATTCACCACTTGATATGTGTTTTGCTTGGAGCATCTTTTATGATTTGAGTCTTTGCTTGTCGGTGTACTAGAGTAGGGGTACCCTAGTATCCCGAACTTGTGCACGGGCAGTCGCAGCGTCCCGCGGCAGGGCCTGCCAGGTGACCGCCAAGGTCCTCCGTAGTTCCTTTGGAGCCATTCAAGAACAAAGTATCCTAGACCCCGGCAAGAGGAGCTTGCCGGGAAGGAGACAAGACCCCGGCAAGAGGAGCTTGACGGGGAGGCCAACCAAGGCATCTCAAGGAATTTGCCGCGACGCGCCTCGCGTCCCGGCAAGGCACGGTGAGCGACAAGCTCCCGGACGCGACAAGGCAACGACCGCGGCAAGGCACTTGCCGCGGCAAGCCTCCACTCTGTACCTGCGCTCCAGCACATCTACCAACGTGTCGCTCTGGGACCCTTCCAGGCATACGTGGCGGGAGGCTGTGCAGCCAGCTGTACACGGTGGCAAGCGGCGCTGACAAGATTGCCATCGTGGCAAGCAGTGGCGTCCCTGGCGGTCCCTTTCTGCACCGTCTAGGCGACGCAGACAGGCATTTAATGCCCTTGTCCCCTGCCGTCAGGGTTAGGTATGATACACTATAGTAGGCGGTGGTGCCAACCGCCACGCCTTTTCCATTTTTACCCTCATCTATGTTGCCACCTGTCGGTGACCCCTTGGGCATAGAAAAGGAGGCCCATGCGCAACGTAGAGGGGGGGATGATCATTCTCACGCTCGGTCTAGCTAGCTGCTGGTGTGTACTGTAGCAATCAGCGCTCCCGAGTAAGAAATCAATACAACCACAAAGCAGGAGTAGGGTTTTACGCATCCGTGCGGCCCGAACCTGGGTAAACTGATCGTGTTGCTCGTGCGCTTCGCCTCGATCTGCTCTTCGTGCTCTCTCCGCCCCCTGCCGAACCAAAAGGGGCTCGGTCCGCCGTGGTCCCATAGGTGTCCGTGGGATTAGCACCCCCGACATCTTTGGCGCGCCAGGTAGGGGAGCGTCGAGGTTGTGTGAACCTGATCCGGCGTCCGCACGAGCTAAATCTCCATCGTCTTCATCGACATGCCGCCGAAGAAGAAGGCTTCGGAGGCGGCTGCTCCGTCCGCGCCGAACCCGCCATTGCCGGAGCAAACGGCTGGTGGGGTAGACGCCGGCGGAAGAACGGGCATCGACGAGGGAGCTCACGGTGCTGCCAGGTCCAAGGACAAGGCTGCGCAGCCCATCGGCAGCGCAGTCGGCTCCCACAACGACCGGGCGCGCTCCAAGACCTCGGCGTCCGTGCATGCACCGCGCCCATCCCAGGAGGCGCGGGACCGGCAGCGTCATGATACTCACGGTACCATACGTCTACTGAGCCAAGATCGAGCTGGCGGATCCCGGAGTGCTCAAGACCAGCATGCACGCCAACGTGCTGGCGCGAGCGGGGCACGGTCGCCTGGACGAGATATTGCTCCTTCTAACATGGTTAGAAGTCTGAGCATACCTCGCTCCTCGCACCGTTCGCCGCCGCCGCCCGCCACTTCAGCAGAAGCTTTGGCGCGAGCTCAACTGCTCCTAGACTACCCTCCAGTGCCAGACAAGATCGACGACTGGAGGGCCACCATTCAGAGTCTCATCGGCTTCGCCAATGGCGACAATCCACGGCAGCCGAGTACTTCGCTGCCGCGGCAAGTCGGCCAGGCACGAGCCGGTGGCGACAAGATCGGTGGGGGTGCAACCACTGTGCACTCTCCGCCCCGAAGGCCAAGATCGCCGACTCGCCGGATCCACCACGACAGCGACTCCACTGCGTCATCAGATCCACGAACTCGTCGCAATCAGCGCCAAGTTCTTCACGAACGACAGCAAGAAGACGCTCGTACCCGCATCGAGCGTCGAAGAGAAGCGCGGCGTCAATCAGACCAGCACGCTGGGCCCTCTGTCGACATGCATGCGCCAGGGGAACCAGGCGACTTGCCGTATGCGGTAGGTTGCCCTGCGTTTACCCGTGAGCTGCGGTAAGTCCAGTGGCCCAGCCAGAAGAATTTCAAGCCAGATGTACCGGAGAAGTACGACGGCAAGTCGCACCCGTCGGAGTTCCTCAGCATCTACACCATTGCGGTGCAGGCTGCCGGTGGGCGGGACGACAAGGTCCTTGCCAACTACTTCCCACTGGTGCTCAAGCCCGACGTCAGGTCCTGGATCATGCATTTGCCGGACAACTCCATATCCTCTTGGGCAGATCTATGCCATCAGTTTGTCGGCGCCTTTACAGGCGGCCACAAACCTCATGGCCAAGAGAGTGACCTTCACCTGCTCGCCCAGAAGGAAGGAGAGCCCCTGCGCAAGTACATTCAAAGATTCAGCCGTGTACAGCGCAACATCCCAGATATCCACCTTGCCGCGGTCATCAGCGCGTTCCACCAGAACGTGCGTAACCGCAGGATGCGGGAGGAGATGGCGATGTGCAGGATCAGAGACGTCAGCGAGCTGTATGCCCTGGCCGACAAGTGTGCACGTGCTGAGGAAGGGAGGAAACTCCCCGGAGAGAATACTGCAGCAGGAGGATCTGACAGCGAGGATGCTGCCCCGGCAAAGAGAAACCGGCGGCGGAACAGCAGGAAGAAGAAAGGCAAAGAGGTGCTAGTTGTTGAGCAGTCCGGCAATGAAGGTGGCGCCAAGAAAGCCAAAGTTGGTAGCTCCGGCAAGGAGGTTGCCGCATGCACCAACTGCCAGGCTGTGGTGGCCGCCGACAAGCAGGACGGCACCGACAAGTAGTACTGCAAGATCCACCGCACCAAGGGCCATGACCTCCAGAGCTGCAAGAAGGTCGAGCAGCTTGTCCAGCAAAAAAAAGCTGAGTACGAGCGACGCGACAAGGAGAGGGCCCAAGGAGGCGCTGGAGAATCCGGCAAGAAGCGCGCCGGCCGGGGAGGACGCCACGGCAAGGCCAAGCAGCGGCAAGGAGACAGACCTCCCTGCGGCCGCGACAAGGATGAAGATGACGACGACGACGAAGACATGGATGATGTCGAGACAAGTGAGCAGGAGTTCCAGAAAGCCACAGAGGTCTTGTGCGTTGACGGCGGTGCTTCTCTGCATACTTCCCACCGCCAACTCAAGCAGTGGGCGCGGGAAGTCAATGCGGCGGAACCACCTGTCGAATCGCGCAAGCTTCTAAAATGGTCCAGCACGCCTATCATCTTTGATATTGAGGACCACCCTGATCGCACAACTGCGGTCGGGTGCTTGCCATTGTTGGTTTCACCAACTATACGCAACCTCAAGGTCACTAAGATGCTAGTTGACGGCGGGGCCGGCTTGAACCTGATCTCCTCCGCTGTACTCCAGAAACTCCAGATCCCTGACAGCGAGCTCGAAGAGACCGGCACATTCCAAGGAATCAACCCGGGAAGGAGCAAGCCGAAGGGGAAGGTCACGTTGCCGGTAACATTTGGCAGCGAGATGAACTTCAGGACTAAGAGGGTCACTTTTGACGTTGCCGATTTTCCATTACCTTATAATGGGATACTCGGCCGTCCAGCACTCGCCAAGTTCATGGCAGCCTCTCACTACGCATACAACATGCTTAAGATGCCAGGCCCGATAAGCGTCATCTCTGTCCCTGGCGACAAGAAGGATGCTCTTATCTGCGCCGACAAGATCTATCGGGAAGCAGCAGCCGCAATAGATCGCAAGTCACTTGCCACTGAAGCTCCCCGAGGGAAGAAGAACACCAAGTCCGGCAAGAGTTCTGATGCCCACTCCGGCAAGCGCACCTCTTCGGAGTGCTGCGCTACCGTCGAGGACGCACCATCGAGCTCCACCGGCAAGTGTAAGAAGGTAATGGCAGCTCCGCCAGAGACCAAGAAAGTGTCCGCCAAGGAGGACGGCACTGGTGGTACCTTCACCCTCAGTGCCACTCTCGACCCTAAATAGGAAAGCGCGCTCATTGCTCTCCTGCGGGCGAATGTCGACGTGTTTGCGTGGCAACCGTCTGACATCCCCGGTGTTCCCAGGAAAGTAATTGAGCACCATCTTGCCGTTTGTCCTCATGCGCGGCCCGTCAAGCTGAAGGTCAGGAAGCAAGCAGTGGAGCGCCAAGAGTTCATCGCAGAAGAGATGAAGAAATTGGAAGCAGCAGGCCTTGTCAGAGGAGTGCTCCATCCTACGTGGTTGGCCAATCCTGTAGTCGTACGCAAGGCAAACGGGAAATGGAGGCTTTGTATCGACTTTACTGATGTTAATAAAGCTTGTCCCAAAGACCCATTTCCCTTGCCGCACATTGACCAGATTGTTGACTCCATGGCCGGATGTGACTTGCTTTCATTTCTTGACGCATACTCAGGATACCATCAAATCTTCATGGCAGAAGAAGATGAGGAGAAAACCGCATTCATTACTCCATGTGCCACGTACTGTTTCATACGGATGCCTTTCGGTTTAAAGAATGCTGGTTCAACATTTGCAAGAGTAGTCCACGTCGCTCTTGAGCCACAGATGCACAGAAATGTGGAAGCCTACATGGACGACATAGTGGTCAAGAGCAAGGACAGGGCAACTCTGATTCAATATTTAGACGAGACCTTTGCAAATCTGCGCAAGATCAACCTCAAGCTTAACCCCGAGAAGTGTGTGTTTGGAGTCCCTTCCGGCAAGCTTCTCGGGTTCTTCGTGTCTCAGCGGGGAATTGAAGCCGATCCCGACAAGATCAGGGCCATTGAGCAGATCGAAGCACCGAAGCGCGTCAAGGATGTACGAAAGCTTGCCGGTTGCGTGGCTGCTCTCAGCATTGCTTGTTAGTCTACCACAATCATCCTTGCTGTACACACCTTTTGAGAGAGCCATACATGATTTGGAATTTTATAGAATACTCTATGTGCTTCACTTATAATTTTGAGCTTTATAGTTTTGCTCTAGTGCTTCACTTATATCTTTTAGAGCACGGTGGTGGATTTGTTTTATAGAAACTATTGATCTCTCATGCTTCACTTAGATTATTTTGAAAGTCTTAATAGCATGGTAATTTGCTTAAAATCCTAATATGCTTGGTAGGCAAGATTAATAATAAAACTTTCTTATGAGTGTGTTGAATACTAAGAAAAGTTTGATCCTTGATGATTGTTTGGAGATATGGAGGTAATAATGTCAAAGTCATGCTAGTTGCGTAGTTGTGAAATTGAGAAATACTTGTGTTGAAGTTTGCAAGTCCCGTAGCATGCACGTATGGTAAACGTTATGCAACAAATTTGAAACATGAGGTGTTATTTGATTGTCCTCCTTATGAGTGGCGGTCGGTGACGAGCGATGATCTTTTCCTATCAATCTATCCCCCTAGGAGCATGCGCGTAGTGCCGAGGTTTTTGATGACTTGTAGATTTTTGCAATAAGTATGTGAGTTCTTTATGACTAATGTTGAGTCCATGGATTATACGCACTCTCACCCTTCCATCCTTGCTAGCATCTTCGGTACCGTGCATTGCCCTTTCTCACATTGAGAGTTGGCGCAAATTCGTCGGCGCATCTAAACCCCGTGATATGATACGCTCTTTCACACATAAACCTCCTTATATCTTCCTCAAGACAGCCACCATACCTACCTATTATGGCATTGCCATAGCCATTCCGAGATATATTGCCATGCAACTTTCCATCATACCGTTCATCATGACACATTCATCATTGTCATATTGCTTAGCATGATCATGTTGTTGACATAGTATTTGTGGCAAAGCCACCGTTCATAATTCTTTCATACATGTCACTATTGGTTCATTGCATATCCCGGTACACCGCCGGAGGCATTCATATAGAGTCATCTTTGTTCTAGTATCGAGTTGTAATCATTGAGTTGTAAATAAATAGAAGTGTGATGATCATCATTATTAGAGCATTGTCCCAAGTGAGGAATTAAAAAAAAGAAAGGCCATAAAAAAAGAGAAGGCCCAAAAAAAGAGAAAGACCATAAAAAAGGCCCAAAATATGAGAGAAAAAGAGAGAAGGGACAATGTTACTATCCTTTTACCACACTTGTGCTTCAAAGTAGCACCATGACCTTCATAGTAGAGAGTCTCTCATGTTATCACTTTCATATACTAGTGGGAATTTTTCATTATAGAACTTGGCTTGTATATTCCAACAATGGGCCTCCTCAAGTGCCCTAGGTCTTCGTGAGCAAGCAAGCTGGATGCACACCCACTAGTTTCTTTTGTTGAGCTTTCATACATTTATAGCTCTAGTGCATCCATTGCATGGCAATCCCTACTCCTTGCATTAACATCAATCAGTGGGCATCTCCATAGCCAATTGATTAGCCTCGTTGATGTGAGACTTTCTCCTTTTTTGTCTTCTCCACATAACCCCCTCATTATATTCTATTCCACCCATAGTGCTATGTCCATGGCTCGCGCTCATATATTGCGTGAAAGTTTATAGGTTTGAGATTACTAAAGTATGAAACAATTGCTTGGCTTGTCATCGGGGTTGTGCATGACGAGAGCATTCTTGTGTGACAAAAATGAAACATGACTAAACTATATGATTTTGTAGGGATGAACTTTCTTTGGCCATGTTATTTTGTGAAGACATAATTGCTTAGTTAGTATGCTTGAAGTATTATCATTTTTATGTCAATATGAACTTTTGTCTTGAATCTTTTAGATCTGAATATGCATACCACAACTAAGAAGAATTACATTAAAATTATGCCAAGTAGCACTCCGCATCAAAAATTCTCTTTTTATCATTTACCTACTCGAGGGCGAGCAGGAATTAAGCTTGGGGATGCTTGATACGTCTCCAACGTATCTATAATTTTTGATTGCTCCATGCTATATTATCTACTGTTTGGGACTATATTGGGCTTTATTTCCACTTTTATGTTATTTTTGGGACTAACCTATTAACCGGAGGCCCAGCCCAGAATTGCTGTTTTTTGCCTATTTCAGTGTTTCGGAGAAACAGAATATCAAACGGAGTCCAAACAGAATGAAACCTTCGGAAACGTGATTTTCTCATCAGATAAGATCCAGGAGACTTGGACCCTACGTCAAGAAAGCCACGAGGCGGTCACGAGGGTGGAGCCCCCCCCATAGGGCGCGTGCCTCGTGGGCCCCTCGAAGCGCCACCGATGTACTTATTCCTCCAATATATACCTACGTATCCCCAAACGATCGGGGACAGAGCCAAAAACCTAATTCCACTGCCGCAACTTTCTGTATCCACGAGATCCTATCTTGGGGCCTGTTCTGGAGCTCTGCCGAAGGAGGCATCGATCACGGAGGGCTTCTACATCATCATCCAAGCCCCTCCGATGAAGTGTGAGTAGTTTACTTCAGACCTACGGGTCCATAGTTACTAGCTAGATGTCTTCTTATCTCTTTTTGGATCTCAATACAATGTTCTCCCCCTCTCTCGTGAAGATCTATTCGATGTAATCTTCTTTTTGCGGTGCGTTTGTTGAGACCAATGAATTGTGGGTTTATGATCCAGTCTATCTATGAATAGTATTTGAATCTTCTCTGAATTCTTTTATGTATGATTGGTTATCTTTGCAAGTCTCTTCGAATTATCAGTTTGGTTTGGCATACTAGATTGGTTTTTCTTGCCATGGGAGAAGTGCTTAGCTTTGGGTTTGATCTTGCGGTGTCCTTTCCCAGTGACAGAAGGGGCAGCAAGGCACGTATTGTATCGTTGCCATCGAGGATAACAAGATGGTTTTTTATCATATTGCATGAAACTATCTCTCTACATCATGTCATCTTGCTTAAGGCGTTACTCTGTTTTTAACTTAATACTCTAGATGCATGCTGGATAGCGGTCGATGAGTGGAGTAATAGTAGTAGATGCAGGCAGGAGTCGGTCTACTTGTCTCGGACGTGATGCCTATATACATGATCATACCTAGATATTCTCATAACTATGCTCAATTATGTCAATTGCTCAACAGTAATTTGTTCACCCACCATAGAATACTTATGCTCTTGAGAGAAGCCACTAGTGAAACCTATGCCCCCGGTCTCTTTCTCATCATATCAATCTCCATCACTTTGTTATTGCTTTGCTTATTACTTTGTGTCACATCCCTAGTTCTGGTATGACCTAGGCTAGCCCTTCATGCTTGCATCATGTTTAAACTCCATTTAAATTTGAAATGGGGATTTGTGAAACCCTCAGAATCATTTCTGAAAATAATCCAGATAAAATTTCTCCAAAAAGGTCCAAGAAAATGTTCACGTCTCTCTCTGAAAATATTGGTGAGAGGTAAAATTCAAACCAATATTTTTAGGAGCTCATAAATATTTATTTTGGCCATTTGGAATTAATGCATAATTATTTGCATTGGATTTATATTTATTATATATTCAAATATACTCCAATAATTCTAATTTTTACTGTGGGGCTTTGGAATAATCCAATTAGTTCCTACAATAAATTTCAGAAGAAAATAAATTGATTTAGTATTATTACTAAATCAAAACAAAGGTCAGAAATTAGAAAAAAAACAAAATAGGAAAAGGGGAGAAACTTAACTGGGCTTACCTGGCCGGTCCAGTGGACTGCCAGCCCACGAGGCCCAGGCGCCAGTCACCCCTAACCTCCTGCCAGTAGGCAGGAGGGGTGTGGCCATGGCGCGCACACACGCGCTCGGCCAGCTCCTGCTTGCCGCTACCGCTGGAGGCCACTGCGAGCGCCACGCACCACCCCGACCTCCTTCACTCTCTCCCCGTGCCCTCCCCTTTCCTCTGCCTCTCTCCCTCGCCCTCCCCCTCACGCGCCTAAGCATGCCGTCGTGAGCCACTGCGCCCACCGCCGTCGCCTTGCCTCCCCGAGCTGTCCATAGCCTTCGCCACCTCTCGCTTCACCTCTGCACCGAAGGAAGGAAGCACATAGGCCCCGAGCAGCCGGCATCATCATCGTCTTCAAGATTCGGCTCCGGCGCCCTTCTTCATCGATCCGGCCACTCCGGCGCGTCCCCGAGCCCGCTTACCATCCCTGCAGCTCCGCGGTGAGCCGTTGACCTGGTTCCCCCTTGCCCCGTCGTCCCTCGCATCCTCTAGCGCTAGCACCGCTGTGACCGAAGCTCGCCGCCACACAGCCATGTCGCCGTCGTCGTCTCGGCCCGCCTCCACCCAAACCGAGCACCCCATCGTGCTCCTAGTGCCACGAGGGTGCCGTGGAACCCCTTGGGTGGCTCCCCGTGCCCTGCAGCCCGTTTATGCCTGGAGACGAACTCCGGCCGCCGCCTCGAGCTTGATTCCGGTGAGCTCCGGCCGTCCCTGCCTCTTCCACTTGCCCCAAAAGACGCGGACGAGCTCTGGCTCCTCGCTCGTGGCCTTCGCTGCCCAAATGGTCACCGGAGGACCAAATCAGAGGCCTCCGCCGCGTCCTGCCTCGCCGGCGGCTAAACGCCGGCGGGCTGACCGCATTTGACCCCTTTGACCTCACGGGCCCGTCAGGTGGGCCCCATGGGTCAGGTGATTAGCTTAAGGCTAATCACCATTTAAGTAAACCTGATACTGACATGTGGGCCCGAGGCCACTAACTAAACTAGATTAGTTAGTTAGACACTGACATATGGGTCCACTTGTCAGGTTTGACCTGGACCGACCCGTTGACTCGCTGACGTCATGCTGACGTCAGGCTGACGCAGTTATTCATTTTCTAGTTTAAAATTAATCAGGAAATTCCAGAATATATTCAAAACTTCAAAAATTCATATAAATTCAACCGTAACTCAGATTGAAATAATTTATATATGAAAAATTATCAAAAAAAATTCAATCTATCCATCTGTACCATTTTCATGCATGACAAACCAACTTATACATGTTGTATATGAGGAATCATATAAATGGCATTTATAAAGAGTTAAATTAGAGTTGCATTTGAACCTTGGGTTCAAATGAACCTCTTCCAAATAGAATGCTAGTTGCATTAGCTCAAACTACATCACATCTTCATGCCATGTTCATACATCATATTGTTGCATATGCTTGTGTATTGATTGTCGACACCGTTCCTTCTTGATAGGTCCTTGCTCCGGAGACCGATCCAGAGTACCTATCAGTGAAGCAGTGCCCCCCCTGTTGATCTACCAGGCAAGGAAACCCTCCTTGTTCATTCCGAAAAAATCCTACTCTCTCGCTCCTGCTCTCACTTATTGCATTAGGACAACAATGATTCAACTGCTACTTTATGCTGCGGTAGTTGAACCCCTTCCTCTACATGACCTGTCAATGCCACAGTAAATAGTTAAAACCCACTAGCATGTGTAGGAGTTGTTTGAGCCTTGTTGTGTTCCTACCATGCCATGCCTGCTATTGCTTAGAGTTGTGTCAGGTCTGATTCATCAGGAATGAATTGGAGTGCTATGATATGTTCTGATGCTGAGAGTTAAGCGTGTGAACACGATTTGGTAAAGGTAGCGGTGAGAGGCCATGTAGGAGTACATGGTGGGTTGTCTCATTGGGACCGTCCTTAAGAACTGAGTTCTATGTAAGTTGTCCAATGACTAGCTACTACCACACATTGGGCTTCGGGCGCTCCAAGCTCTCTCGACTTATTAATCAACTTGATCCCTGTCCAGGAGTCGCAACTAGTTTCTGGTGTTTGTAGGTAGTGCTATTTTTCTACCGAGTGGCACCCGGCAGGGTGGGCTCGGGACAGATTAGGCACAGGTGGCACGGTGTACCAAGTGGCACCCGGATGGTGGGCTTGGGAACCCTGCTCACATCGTTTGGGGCCGTGAGCGACACCCCGGCCGGATCTCCTTGCGGATGGAACCCGAATAGGTGATAGACCTGGACTAGAGTCTTGTTTGGTTAGTTAGGTCGTGGCCAACACCCTCGCCAGGCTTCCGCTTGAAGGTTGCCGAGATACATGACGGGTATATGGTGATAAGTGGTGAGAGCGTGTGTGATGAAGTACACCCCTGCAGGGTTATCATGATCTATTCGAATAGCCGTGTCCTCGGTTATGGACTTCTTGGATGCTTACGTGGTACATAGACAACTTAAAGTGGATACCCTAAAATGCTCAAGATAAGTGTGAGTGCTATGGATGGCCTCCTCGTAGGAGACGGGGATGAATCCATAGTACTGTATCGATGTGGTGTTTAGTGGACTCGTGTGCGCTGCCTCACCTCAAAGAAGTTTCTCATAGTCGTAGAACAAGATAGCCACTGAGTCAAAGCTGGCTTGCTGCAACTAAACCCCACATTACCTTCTTGATACAAATGCATATATGATAGGATCTGATGTAAGGCTTGCTGAGTACCTTTGTACTCACGTTTGCTTTATTTATGTTTTGCAGATGAGACATCAGTCTCACTAGTAGTACCAATTGGACTTCGACGAGTAGCTTGTTACCTCAGCTACGATCTTGTACCTTGGAGGGACTGGTAGATAGTCAGGCTTCTCGGCCTTTTTCTTTTGTAGTTGTCTGTACTCAGACATGTAATGCTTCCGCTTGTTGCTTGTATGCTCTGAATGATGGGTCATGTGACCCTTGCTTGTATTTATTGCTATGTGGCTCTTTCGGGCCTTTATCTATATGAGTTTGTGTTATGTTGTGATGCCATGTTGTATAGCACATACTTGCATGTTATGCGTACGTGTAACGTGTATTGCTATGTGTGGGATCCGACAATCTGGTTGTTTATCCTTGGCAGCCTCTCTTATGGGGAAATGTAGTCTAGTGCTTCCTTGAGCCATAGTAGTCCGCTACAGCCCGGTTCACCGGAGTCCTGCTAGCCCAGCACTACTGCTCAGGACACTTGACTGGCCGGCATGTGTTTCACTTCGTTCCTGTGTCTGTCCCTTCGGGGAAATGTCACGCGGTGACATCTGGAGTCTTGTTAGCCCAGTGCTACAGCCCGGATTCACACGTTGATGACCGACATGCTCGATGTGATTCATGTATGCCTGTCCTCATGAGTTAGTGCCGCTTTGGGTTCACGACTAGCCATGTCGGCCCGGGTTCTCTGTCATATGGATGCTAGCGACACTATCATATACGTGAGCCAAAAGGCGCAAACGGTCCCGGGCCATGGTAAGGCGACACCCGTGGGGATACCGTGCGTGAGGCCGCAAAGCGATATGAGGTGTTACATGCTAGATCGGTGTGACTTAGAATCGGGGTCCCAACAGCTTTGGTATCAGAGCCTGACTACCCGTAGGATTCCAAGCCAACCTGGTCGAAGTTGAGTCTATAAATTCTTTACCTATAAAGGGGAATTGATTGTGGAAGGGAACGTAAGGCTCTTTTTACTCCTTATACCTCATGCCTTCTGATCTGAGTCATCCTATCTTTCCAACGGGGTTAAGGAACTAGGCTTCCTCTTCTGTCTATCAGGATCACGTGTTAGTACTCCGTAGTCCCTAAGGTTTGGTTGATCTGAGTCATATCCCAGTTTGAGTACCTCCGGTGTAGCCTGTTTAGTAATATCTCAGAACCTTGAGTAATGATGTTAAGTAAGGTGCTACCCCGTCTTTTGCAGAATGTCTTATTTTGAGCATTTTACTGCCGTTATGCTACCGGATTTGTCCTAGAAGTTCAAGAGATAGTATTTCTCTCGTTCTATAATCTACATCCTTATGGTGATGCTGAATCCATCCTTGTTTCCTTGGTTGGTTCTTCAGGATGTCGTCAGTTAACCGAAGTTCTGTTGCTCGTATCCGGATCCACGGAGATGGTAGGGATGAGGATCCTCCCGACCAGTCTTCGTTGGCAGAGTTCGTGTTAGAGGTTGAGAGGAACAAGCGTGAGTCTAATCGCTTGCTAGCACGTATTGAGGAGAACACCTCCCATTAGCACAAAGAGTTTGTGTCCATCCATGACTTCATCGGTCTGAAACCACCTACCTTCCATCATTCCATTGAACCACTCGATGCAGATGACTGGCTCCGTAGTATCACACACAAGCTGCGTTCTGCGAACGTAGCTGAAATTAACAAGGTCACCTACGCTGCATATCACCTGCAAGGTCCTGCTAGTCTTTGGTGGCAGAACTATGAGGATATGCTTCCAGCTGGCCAGATACCTACCTGGAAGGATTTCACTGAGGCTTTTCACGAGCATCACATTCCTCAGGCTCTCATTGATCGCAAGAGAGAAGAGTTTTGTAGTTTCACCCAGAGTAAGATGGCTGTTGATGCTTATAGTAGAGAATTTGAGAACCTTGCCCGCTATGCTATAGAAGAAGTGTCCACAGACGCCAAGAAGCAGGCTAGGTTCCGGAAGGGTCTCAACCCCAAGTTGCGTCAAGATCTCCACTTGCACCATTGCAATACATTCCAGGCTCTTGTGAACAAGGCCATTAATGCAGAGACAACTCAGCTCACTTACGAGGAGTCTCGTAAGCACACCCGTGATTTGGTTTCTTCCTCCAGTTCTACTTCGCAGAAGCGCCGGTTTTGGGTTCCGAACTCCGCTCTTCCACCCGGTTACTCACCGAGGCCCTCTTATGTGGCACCTCACCCAGTTCAGTTACATGCTCCACCCAGGCCTACTGGTAGACTGCTTGTCAAAGCGGGTCCACGTCCTACTTCAGGGACTTGTTTCACATGCGGAGAGCCAGGACACTATGCACGTGACTGCTCTCAAACCAACTATGCTCCACCCCAGCCTGAGAAGTCTGTTGGCCGTGGTAAGCCATCATGCAAGATGATTAGTGTCAAGTCAACTCCCACTGAACGTGGATGTGTGCATCACGTCTCAGCTAAAGACACTCACACTAGTAGAAAATAGGGCTATGGTCCAGGCCGGCTCAGCCCATTAGTCCCGGTTCAGTCTAGAACCGGGACCAATGTGGGCATTGGTCCCGGTTCGTGAGCCCAGGGGGCCGGCCGGGCCACGTGGGCCATTGGTCCCGGTTCGTCTGGACCTTTTGGTCCCGGTTGGTGGGACGAACCGAGACCAATGGGCCTCGCTCCTGGCCCACCACCATTGATCCCAGTTGGTGGCTTGAACCGGGACCAAAGGCTTCTCTTTAGTCCCGGTTCTTGTCATCAACCGAGACCAATGAGGTGCCTATATATACCCCCTCGCGCAAGAGCAGAGCACAGTGCTCTGTTTTTTCTGGCCGAGGGGGAGAGGGCTTTGTGGTGCTCTAGCTCACCTCCTATGCACATGAGGTGTTCGATGGAATGCCCGAGCCACACTACTTAAGCTTTCTCCTCTCGAAGCTCGACCTCCAAGCTCCATTTTCCTCGAGATTTGTCTGGATTTAGCGGTCCGTCACGCCCCATCCCCGTCTTCACCGCCGTCGATCACCCGCGCCGATCTCATCACCGACACCACCGTGGTGAGCCTCTTGTTCTTATCTTCTTTCTGAAAGGAAAAATATTCTTACTTGTATGTTTAGATAGATACTTGTATCATTTTCTTACATTTTTTATTGCATCTTATATAGTGCGATGGTTTTGGTATCCGCCCCCGTCGGCCCTCGTCCTGTCTATGATTCGGATTTGGTATGTATATTATCTTTATAACTATTGGTTCATTTATTGTTTATGAAAATTATGCCGACCAACGTGACATAGATTTTATTTATCTAGGATGTATGTGAATCGGAAATGCCAACCGACCCTATTGTCGAGAGGTTAAATTTAGTTGAAGAAGAAAACAATTTGTTGAAGGAAAAAATAAAAAAAATTGAGGAGGAGAAGATGATATTGGAGTTGCATGTTGCGGATGTCGTCGATGATCACAAGATCAAGATGGATGCAATGCGCTTGAAGATTAGAAAGATTAGAAAATATGCCATTCATACCGAGGCTTGGTATCATTATGCCGTTGGATCAATTGTTACCTTGGTTGCGATTATGATCGCATTTGTTTTCGCATTGAAATGTTTTACATAGTTTCAATGTATGGTTTAATTAATTAGATGCTCTCGAGAGCTATATGTTATTAGATGAGAACTATGTATGCACTTTGGTTTTAATGTGATGATGAACTTCTATTAATTTGGACACTTAATTATATATAATGCACGCAGATGAACCGGCAATGGATGTATGGTGACAGACACACCCGCGAGTACATTAAGGGCATGCATGAGTTTCTCGATGCGGCTGAGGCAAACAAGCAGAATGGTTTTATGTGTTGTCCATGCACTGAATGTGGGAATATGAGGTCTTACTCTAACCGGAAAATCCTTCACTCCCACCTGCTTTACAAGGGTTTCATGCCACACTATATTGTTTGGACGAGGCATGGAGAAATAGGGGTTATGATGGAAGACGGCGAAGAAGAAGAGTACGATGACAACTATGTGCCCCCTGAATACGGTGATGCTGCAACGGGGGGAGCTGGTGAAGATCAAGAGGAACCAGACGATGTGCCCAATGATGCTGCCACGGGTGAAGCTGCTGAAGATGAAGAGGAACCAGATGATGTGCCCAATGATGATGATCTCCGTCGGGTCATTGTCGATGCAAGGACGCAATGCATTAGTCAAAAGGAGAAGCTGAAGTTCGATCGCATGTTAGAGGATCACAAAAAAGGGTTATACCCCAATTGCGAAGATGGAAACACAAAGCTTGGTACCATACTGGAATTGCTGCAGTGGAAGGCAGAGAATGCTGTGGCTGACAAAGGATTTGTGAAGCTACTGAAAATATTGAAGAAGAAGCTTCCAAAGGATAACGAATTGCCCGACAGCACATACGCAGCAAAGAAGGTCGTATGCCCTCTAAGATTGGAGGTGGAGAAGATACATGCATGCCCTAATGACTGCATCCTCTACCGCGGTGCATACAAGGATCTGAACGCATGCCCGGTATGAGGTGCGTTGCGGTATAAGATCAGACGAGATGACCCTGGTGATGTTGACGGCGAGCCCCTCAGGAAGAGGGTTCCTGCGAAGGTGATGTGGTATGCTCCTATAATACCACGGTTGAAACGTCTGTTCAGAAACGAAGAGCATGCCAAGTTGATGCGATGGCACAGTGAGAACCGAAAGAAAGATGGGAAGTTGAGAGCACCCGCTAACGGGTCGTAGTGGAGAAAAATCGAGAGAAAGTACTGGGATGAGTTTGCAAAGGACCCAAGGAATGTATGGTTTGCTTTAAGCGCGGATGGCATTAATCCTTTCGGGGAGCAGAGCAGCAATCACAGCACCTGGCCTGTGACTCTATGTATGTATAACCTTCCTCCTTTGATGTGCATGAAGCGGAAGTTCATTATGATGCCAGTTCTCATCCAAGGCCCTAAGCAACCCGGCAACGACATTGATGTGTACCTAAGGCCATTAGTTGAAGAACTTTTACAGCTTTGGAATGGAAACGGTGTACGTACATGGGATGAGCACATACAGGAGGAATTTAACCTTAAGGCATTGCTGTTCGTGACCATCAACGATTGGCCCGCTCTCAGTAACCTTTCAGGACAGACAAACAAAGGATACCATGCATGCACGCACTGTTTAGATGACACTGAAAGTATATACTTGGACAAATGCAGGAAGAATGTGTACCTGGGCCATCGTCGATTTCTTCCTACCAACCATAAATGTCGAAAGAAAGGCAAGCATTTCAAAGGCGAGGCAGATCACCGGCAGAAGCCCACCATGCGCACCGGTGATCACGTGCTTGCTATGGTCAATGATTTACACTACGTAATCTTTGGAAAGGGTCCCGGTGGACTAGCTGTTCCGAATGACGCTGAGGGACACGCACCCATGTGGAAGAAGAAATCTATATTTTGGGACCTACCCTATTGGAAAGACCTAGAGGTCCGCTCCTCAATCGACGTGATGCACGTGACGAAGAACCGTTGCGTGAACCTGCTAGGCTTCTTGGGCGTGTATGGGAAGACAAAAGATACACCTGAGGCACGGGAGGACCTGCAACGTTTGCACGGAAAAGACGGCATGCCTCCAAAGCAGTATAAAGGTCCTGCCAGCTACGCTCTTACGAAAGAAGAGAAAGAAATCTTCTTTGAATGCCTGCTCAGTATGAAGGTCATGACTGGCTTCTCGTCGAATATAAAGGGAATAATAAATATGCTAGAGAAAAAGTTTCAGAACCTAAAGTCTCATGACTGCCACGTGATTATGACGCAACTGCTTCCGGTTGCATTGAGGGGGCTTCTACCGGAAAACGTCCGATTAGCCATTGTAAAGCTATGTGCATTCCTCAATGCAATCTCTCAGAAGGTGATCGATCCAGAAATCGTACCAAGGCTAAGGAGTGATGTGGCGCAATGTCTTGTCAGTTTCGAGCTGGTGTTCCCACCATCCTTCTTCAATATCATGACGCACGTCCTAGTTCATCTAGTCGACGAGATTGTCATCCTAGGGCCCGTATTTCTACACAATATGTTCCCCTTTGAGAGGTTCATGGGAGTCCTAAAGAAATATGTCCGTAACCACGCTAGGCCAGAAGGAAGCATCTCCATGGGCCATCAAACAGAGGATGTTATCGGGTTTTGTGTTGACTTCATTCCTGGCCTTAACAAGATAGGTCTCCCTAAATCGCGGTATGAGGGGAGACTGACTGGAAAAGGCACTCTTGGAAGAGACTCAATAATATGCAGGGACGGATATTCTTGGTCTCAAGCACACTACACAGTTCTACAGAACTCTACCTTGGTGACCCCGTATGTCGATGAACACAAGAACAGTCTGCGCTCCAAACACCCGGAGCAATGCGACGACTGGATTACATGTGAACACATCAGGACTTTCAGCAGTTGGTTGGAAACACGTCTCAGAGGTGACAACACTGTTTGTGATGAGTTGTACTTGTTGTCCAGGGGACCATCTTTGACTGTATTGACTTACAAAGGATACGAGATAAATGGGAATACAATTTACACGATCGCCCAAGATCAAAAGAGCACCAACCAAAACAGAGGTGTCCGCTTTGATGCAGCAACCGAGAGCGGAAAGGACACATATTATGGTTACATAGTGGACATATGGGAACTTGACTACGGACCTGATTTTAAGTTCCCTTTGTTTAAGTGCAAATGGGTCAATCTGTTAGGCGGCGGGGTACAGGTAGACCCACAGTACGGAATGACAACAGTGGATCTGAAAAATCTTGGGTACACTGACGAACCGTTCGTCCTAGCCAATGATGTGGCACAGGTTATCTATGTGAAGGACATGTCTACCAAACCGAGAAAAATAAAAGATAAGGAATCGAATACTTCATACGATGAGCCAAAGCACCACATAGTTCTTTTAGGAAAAAGGGACATCCTGGGAGTGGACGGCAAGACAGACATGTCTGAAGATTATGAAAAGTTTCATGAAATTCCTCTCTTCAATGTCAAGGCTGACCCAAGCATCCTGATAAACAATGAAGATTATCCATGGTTATGACGCAATAAGCAAATGACACAAGCGAAGAAAAAGTGAAGACTTTCTCCCGCAACTATTATGATGATACCATGCCAAATTTGTGACAGACGAACATGCTACCATTGTCCGTTTTGTACATGCACATGCTATGTGGGTGAAATTATGATACCATCCCAACTTTCAACTTTTTCAGAGTTCATTTGAAATGCTTTCATGTCTTATGGTTCGAAACTTTGATACTTCGAAAGTGATTGTCCATTTTGTACATGAAGTGCATCAAGTTTTTGTCGTAACCCTCTCTACTTTTTGGAACATGCTATGTGGGTGAAATGATGATACCATGCCAACTTTCAACCTTTTCAGAGTTCATTTTGAAATGCTTTCCAATTTCAGAGTCATTTAGCTCAAAGAATGAATTAATAGCAAACAGAATGAACTATAAAACTTTTATGAAAATAAAAACAATCAATTAAAATATTATGTTATGATCAACTAAAATAAAACTATAATATTCTTCAATAGCAAAAAGAATATAATTTTTGTGACTTAAAATCAAACTATAAGTATTTAATTGTAAGTATAAATAAAAAATAAATAGCAAAGAAGAAAAAAAAATCTATTTTTATAGTAAAGTTATTCATAAACTAGTGATTCACACAAATTTTATAAAATTCAAATTTAAACTATTCAAAATTTTAAAACTAATGGCACTAACAGAAAGTTTATAATTTTTGTGACGTAAAATCAAAAAGAAATCACTAAAAAACTATAAGTATTTAGTTGTAAGTATAAATAAAAAATAAATAGAAAAAAATTCTATTTTTATAGTAAAGTTATTCATAAACTAGTGATTCACACAAATTTTTAAAAATTCAAATTTAAACTATTCAAAATTTTAAAACTAATGGCACTAACAGAAAGTTTATAATTTTTATGACCTAAAATCAAAAAGAAATCACTAAAAAACTATAAGTATTTAGTTGTAAGTATAAATAAAAAATAAATAGGAAAAAAATTCTATTTTTATAGTAAAGTTATTCATAAACTAGTGATTCACACAAATTTTTAAAAATTCAAATTTAAACTATTCAAAATTTAAAACTAATGGTACTAACAGAAAGTTTATAATTTTTGTGACCTCAAAGCAAAAAGAAATCACTAAAAAACTGTAAGTATTTAGTTTTAAGTAGAAATAAAAAAATAAAAAACCAAAAAAATGTAGAAATAAAAAAGAAAAAACCAAAAAAATGCCTCCTACTGGGCCTCCACGGCCTGAATACGACTAGAAACCCTACATGGGCCAGGATTCAGGCCCGCAGAAGGCCCAATAGGCCCACATGCAGTAGCAAGTTTAGGCCCGAAAGCCTGCATTAGAGAGGAGCTCGAATGGGGAGGCATACCAGCGCTTATAAACTAGTGCCGGCGCCCTTCAGCTAGCGTTGTGGGACTAAACTTTTGGGCGCGGGGCAACACAAGGCCATTGGTCCTGGTTGGTGCCACCAACCGGGACTAAAGGGGGCATTGGTCACGGTTCGTGGCACCAACCGTGACCAATTCCCCCCTTTAGTCCCGGTTGGTGCCACCAACCGAGACCAAAGGCCGCCGCTTCCCGCCCTTTGGGCTGCTGAAAAGAGGCCTTTGGTCTCGGTTGGTGGCACCAACCGGGACTAATGCCCACCTTTAGTCCCGGTTGCTGCCACGAACCGGGACTAAAGGCTCTGCTATATAAGCCCACACTTTGGAAATTTTCGCCAACTGCTCCATTCCCCATCACCGACGCCGCCAGGCTGCTCGTCCTCCTCGTCGCCGTCGCCGCGCCCTGCCCCGTCGCCGTCGCTGCGCCCTGCCCCATCGCCGTCGCCGCGCCCTGTCGCTGTCGTCATCGTTGCGCCCTCCTGCCCGTCGCCGGCCGCCCTGCCCCGAGCTCGCTGCCGGCCGCCCTGCCCCGAGCCCCGCCTCCTCGTCCCCGTCGCCGGCCGCCCTGCCCCGAGCCCCACCTCCTCGTCCCCGTCGCCGGCCGCCGTGCCCCGAGCTCGCTGCCGTCCGCCCTGCCCCGAGCCCCGCTTCCTCGTCCCCGTCGCCGTGTGCCGCCTCGAGCCCACGGCCGTCCCCGTCGCCGTGTGCCACCCCGAGCCCGTCGTCCCCGTCATCACGTGCCGCCCCGTGCACGCCGGCATCCCCGAGCCCGCCGTCCTCCTTCCCATCGCTGGCCTTCTCTCCCCGTCGCTGCCCGCCCCCAGTGAGCTCCCCCCTTTCCCATCCCCGTCGCCGACGATGCCACCCATTGCCGCCGCTGCTCTCTGTTCATATATGCAAAAGTTACATTTTTAGAAAATCATCTATATATGTTCAGAAAAGTTCTATATGAATGTGGCTATATATATATGTTCAGAAAAGTTCTATATGTCTGTGGCTATGTATGTGTATGTGGCTATGTGAATATGCAAAGAAGAGGAGATGAAGAAGATGATATATTTTCTTATTCGTGGGTGTGTCGAGAGGGTCATCGATAACTTTAGTGAATTTTAGGTTATTTTCATTTTAGGTCATTTTAGGTCATGGGTGTGTCGAGAGGGCGGCCAAGGGGTCGAGGGTCGTCGAACATGAGAGGGGGGATGATAGATGATGATGAGGGGGGGGAGGGGGGACGTCGGACATTCATGAGAGAGACGGGGAAGAAGGGGAAGAAGAGGGAGAAGAAGAGGGGGTCGAGAGGGGGTCTAGGGTCGCCGAGGGGTCGAGGGTCGTCGAACATGAGAGGAGGAAGAGGATAAAAAAAGAAGAGGAATAAGAAAAGAAAAAAGAGGAGAAGAAAGAATAGAGGAGAAGATCTCCTCTATTCTTTATTCTCCTCTTTTTTTCTTCTTCTTCCTCTTTTTTTTATCGGGAACGAGGGTCGTCGAGGGTCACCGAGCGGTAGAGGAAGAAGAGGATAAAAAAGAAGAGGAAGAAAAAAAAGAGAGGGGTCGACGGTCGCCTAGGGGTCGAGGGTCGAGAGGGGGTCTAGGGTCGCCGTGAGGGGAGAGGAAGACGAGGAGAAATAAATAAGAAGAAGAAAAAAGAAGAAAAAGAAGAGGAGAAGAAGAAAGGAATAGAGGAGAAGAAGAGAAAAATAGAATATATATTCTATTTTCTCTTTTCTCCTCTACTCCTTTCTTCTTCTCCTATTTTTTCTTCTTTTTTTTCTTCGACACATGGGGGGGGGGGGTCGAGAACGTCGGACATTCATGAGAGAGGCGAGGAAGAAGGGGAAGAAGAGGGAGAAGAAGAGGAGAGGAAGAAGAGGAAGTCTTCTCCTCTATTCTTTCTTCTCTTCTTTTTTCTCTTCTTCTTCTTCCTCTTTATTTTATCGGGAACGAGGGTCGTCGAGGGTCGCCGAGCGGTAGAGGAGAAACCCTAAATAGAAAGTATCGTCGGTGTGAGATACATGTACCGTCGGTGTCGGACACTACATCCACATCCCACAAGTGGCGCGGGCTTCGACGCCCACGTCACTTGTGGGACGTGGATGTAGTGTCCGACATCGACGGCCACATGTATCTCACACCCACGATGCTTGCTATTTAGGGTTTCCTCTACCGAAAAGAAGAGGAGAAATAAATAAGAAGAAGAAAAAAGAAGAAAAAGAAGAGGAGAAGAAGAAAGGAATAGTGGAGAAGAAGAGAAAATAGAATATATTCTATTTTCTCTTCTTCTCCACTATTCCTTTCTTCTTCTCCTCTTTTTTTTCTTCTTTTTCTTCTTTGATCTTCTCCTCTAGCTATTCCTTTCTTCTTCTCCTAGTGTGAAAGTATTGAAGAAATCCATGCCTTCATCATTAGCCGGAAGTAACCAGGGCATGTTGGTACGAAGTTCTGCAAAATTGTTCTGGAATGGAGTCCCGGATAGAATAATCCGCCTTTTGGTACGAATTCAGCAAAGGCCTTCCAAATAGCGATATTCAGAAGGCTCTTTCTGAAATTTGTACCAAAAAGTGAATTATCCTATCTGGGACTCCGTTCCAGAACAACTTTGAAGAGCTTCGTACCATCATGCACATGTTACTTTCGCCTAATGATGAAGACATGGTTTTGTTGAATCCTTTGACACTAGGCAACCTCCCGACCCCTCGGCGATCCTCTCGAACATGAGAGGAAGAAGAGGATAAAAAAAGAAGAGGAAGAAGAAAAAAAGAGGATAAGAAAGAATAGAGGAGTTCTTCTCCTCTATTCTTTCTTCTCCTCTTTTTTTTTCTTCTTCTTCCTCTTTTTTTATCGGGAACGAGGGTCGTCGAGGGACATAGATGTAGTGTCGTCGTTGTCGATATATACCCCCTCCCGATAGCTTACTATGATTAGGTAGCTAGTTCTATGTTTGGCACTAATATATCCATCTGTCATGTTTGAATAATAATTGCCATGTTGTAAATATTTGTAGAAACTATGGACACCGCCCTAGACGAAGCAACAAAAGATGCGTTGTTGAGGGAAATAATCACAGAAGGAAGTGATGCCATCTCGTTGTTTCTCAATGAAACCGATGGTCTGGAAGGAGAGGGTGAACAAGCTGGCTACGGTGACCTAATGCCGGTGCAAGAAGAAGAACATGAGGACGGCTCCGGTGACCGAACCGAGTCCGGCCAGGTATATATATTAGTTAAGCCTGTGCTGACTAGCTGATTGATGCATTCATTGTTTTGGTATGTACACATATTAATTAAGTCTTTGTTCTTTTTTCTAGCCCTCCGGATCGAGCACAACTTCGGTAAAGAGACGAGGCCCGAAGAAAAAGTTGAGCTCGGATGAAAAGTTTGAGATCATAGCAATCGCGCCCGAAGGCTAACCTATTGAACCCCTCCGGACAAAGAGCGCATTTGTTGCTCAGTGCGGGGTTCTGGTTAGGGACAAGATCCCGATAAGCATCCAGCAATGGTTTAAGTCGGCTACAGAAGACCCTGAGGTGTCTTATGTCAATGATATGCAGAAAAATGATCTTTGGACTGAGCTGAAGTCAAATTTCACCCTACCGCCTGAGGATAATCCAGAGAACCTAGTTAAAGAGAAATTAATCAAGTCTTTTGCTCTGAAGAGGATGGCAGAACTATTCATGAGGTGGAAGAAAGAGATGAATAAGTTTGTTGAAAATAATGAGACACCAGAATTCAAGGGCAGATATGAGAAGATCAGAGATCACTGGCCCGCATTTGTGGCCCACAAGACATCGGAAAAGAGTCAGAAGATGTCGGCGACAAACAAGAAAAATGCTACGAAGAAGAAGCTTCACCATCGCACGGGGTCAGGTGGCTACCTCGTAGCCCGGCGTAAGTGGTCCAAGATTGAGAATGATCTGGTTCATAAAGGGATCGAACCAGAGACAATTAACTGGCCAGACCGTTGCCGGACTTGGTTCTTCGGGGCTGGCGGAACCTTGGACCCTGTAACAGGGAAGTGCATTTGGAGGAACGATCAAGTGGACATACCAGTCAGTAAGCTTAAGTAGTATATCGAAGCAGCGCAGGAAGGGACGTTCTTTCCAGACAGAGAGAACGACGAGCTCACAATGGCCCTCGGGAATCCTGAGCACCCTGGACGGACACGAGGCACGCCAGGCTCCGTTCCGTGGAAGGTTGGGTTTCCGGACGCAGGTGGTTACAAATCCCATGAGGGGAGGAAAAAAGTGCAGCAGACCCAAATGCAGGCGCTGCAAGCAAGGGTAGACACGATAGAGGAACGAAAAGCAAATCGTAGCAAACGTACTGCCGAAGCCTCCCCCGAAGCTACCCCGCCATCTCAGCGCAGAAGCAGGGTGGCTTCCACCGAGCTGCTTCAGCCGGAGCATGCCTTGACGGCTCTTGCCAGCTATCCCGTGGATGCTATAACGGAGTCTCAAAATTGCCACCTTATGACGCAATGGATGAATTTGAAGGTCAAGGCGGCTGTTGGCTCTGTTTATCCTACTGAACCCGGCGCAACTTTTCACTGCCGGCCGATTCCAGAAGGATATGCTAGGGTGATGGTGGATGAGATAACAGAGGGATTTGAGGACCTCCAGCTTGACCACCCTACCGGTGAAGGGGAGACTCGGCTGGGGTCTGCTCTGAAGACTCCATGCCTATGGCGGAAGGAGCTCATCAACCTTCCGAACTGGACGCCTCCGCCTCCTCCTCCTCCTCCGGCGAGTCAGGGCACTCCGCCTCCTCCACCGCCTCCTCCTCCGGCGAGTGACGATCAGGGCCCTCGGCCGGCTCCTTCTCCGGCGCGCGGCGGCACTCCGCCTCCTTCTCCGCCTGCGCCGACGCACCCGAGCAGCCAGCCTCCTCCTTCTCCGCCTCGTCAGTAAGGGCGGAAGAGACCTGCCGCCGCTCCAGCTGCTCCGGCGCGCCGTAGTCCTTCTCCTCCGCCTCTTAAGCAAGTAAAGAAGACAACCGCTCCGTCTGCTCGGTCGGCGTCTAGCAGTACAACCAGAGGCGGGAGGACATACAGATTCAGTCCTTCTCTGAAGACTCCAGAGAAGTTACCATACGAGAGGACCCAGGAGGAGAACGCTGAGATTGCGCGAGAAGAAGTGAGGAAATTCTTTGAAGGGGTGAAAGCAAAGAAACATCCACCTCCGGAGGAGAAGGTAGATCGGGTGAAAGTGAAGCGCACTCTGGCTGCCCTGACAAAACCACCGAAGTCTGATCCGCCGAAAGGAAACTATGACCGCATTATTGGAAAGGAATTTGCCGAAGCGGAGCGGTCGGGAAGTACTGTCAGTGATCAAAGGCTGAAAGAACGACGAGCTGGGAAACAAATTGGCCAGCTCGGCGAACAAGCGAAGCAATCATGCCCCCCGCTCAAGGTGCCTAGCCACAACGTTGCTAATGATCCGAGGATGGTGCCCGGTTATAGCAATCTTGCAGATTACCTGCCCGACGAAGTACATTATGAACCCATGGACATGCAGATACAAAGATACGAGTATGGGAAGCCTCTCGTCAAATATGAAAGATCTCTATCAACGATGATGCGAAGATTGCATGATTGGTACTTGAAAATCTGCAGAGACTCTGGGGGGAGGAGTACTTTGTATGTGAAAGTTAAAAAGGAGCATGACCTCATTGGAATTGATTTGTTGCCTGTTCCATTTGAGGAGTTATATCAGTTTTTCAATCAATTGGCCCTCGATAAAACAACGGTCGCCTGCTACTGTCTGTAAGTAGTACTACTTCTGTCATTAAGTTTCTCTATATAGCTTAGCTCTTTCATTGCATGTATTTATAATCATCCTCACTATATTATGCAGATTGAAGATCGTCGAATTGAAGAAAAGACAAGTCGGTGATATTGGGTTCATTAACACATATCTCATAGATGCAACCCAGGTTAAATTTCATGCCGTAGAAACCGAGGCCAGCATGCTACGATCGTTGATAATAAATCAAAACAAAGATATAATACTCTTTCCTTACAACTTCAAGTGAGTGTTACTGTCTTGTGTGTATTCGGTTTCCCTTATATATTAGTCAAGGTTATAGTAATGTAATTGATGAGTTATGCATGCGTGTGCAGTTTCCACTATATTCTCCTACATATTAAGCTTGAGCAGGGACTAGTAACCGTCTTAGACTCAAGACGAAAAGATCCCAAGGACTATGCAGACATGACTCAAATACTCGAGAAGTAAGTTAAATCGACCATTATCCACCATATCAGCAACTTTGTTCATTTCCTGATATATCAAGTAATTGTTTTCTTTGTCCGGCAAGGTTTGGAGAAAATTCACCAGAAAAGCTCCGGGACTGCCGAAGGAGCTGCAATTTAGACACCCGGAAGTAAGTACTAGCTATAGTAGCATTTTAAGCGCATCTACTAGTCATTCAAGCGCTAGTTTCATCAATACCATTTGGCATTCTTGCTTATCAGTTTGATTAACCCCTATTTCTTGTAAAGTGGTAGTGGCAGGAACAAGGGAATGACTTCTGTGGATACTATGTTTGCGAGTCCATCCGCCACACGACCTGTGAGCGGGGCTACACTGACGAACAATATGAAGTACGTAAATAACAACATTCACAATTTTATTTTATTACCATCATTTGTGTTGAGTTTCATTCATTCATATATATATATATGTATTGACCCCCTTCTTTAAATTAGATGTTTCAGAAGCGGGATGAACTCCTAGCACCAGCTCGCATGCGAGAAATTCAAGAGGAATTGGCGGCATTCTTTCTTGACCACGTGATCCCTGAAGACGGAGAATTCTATGTTGACCCTGATTCCGTATGATTATATTTGTAAGAGATAATTATTGTATATATTTAGCCGGTAGTGTCAGATAGATATACGAGAACTTGTTGTTCGACCAATCTCTCGGAGAAGGAGAGGTGGTTGATATTGAAGGAAATATGCCCTAGAGGCAATGATAAAGTTATTATTTATTTTCTTATATCATGATAAATGTTTATTATTCATGCTAGAATTGTATTAACCGGAAACATAATACATGTGTGAATACATAGACAAACAGAGTGTCACTAGTATGCCTCTACTTGACTAGCTCGTTAATCAAAGATGGTTATGTTTCCTAACCATGGACAAAGAGTTGTTATTTGATTAACGAGGTCACATCATTAGTTGAATGATCTGATTGACATGACCCATTCCATTAGCTTAGCACCCGATCGTTTAGTATGTTGCTATTGCTTTCTTCATGACTTATACATGTTCCTATAACTATGAGATTATGCAACTCCCGTTTACCAGAGGAACACTTTGGGTACTACCAAACGTCACAACGTAACTGGGTGATTATAAAGGAGTACTACAGGTGTCTCCAATGGTAGATGTTGGGTTGGCATATTTCGAGATTAGGGTTTGTCACTCCGATTGTCGGAGAGGTATCTCTAGGCCCTCTCGGTAATGCACATCACTTAAGCCTTGCAAGCATTGCAACTAATGAGTTAGTTGTGGGATGATGTATTACGGAACGAGTAAAGAGACTTGCCGGTAACGAGATTGAACTAGGTATTGGATACCGACGATCGAATCTCGGGCAAGTAACATACCGATGACAAAGGGAACAACGTATGTTGTTATGCGGTCTGACCGATAAAGATCTTCGTAGAATATGTAGGAGCCAATATGGGCATCCAGGTCCCGCTATTGGTTATTGACCGGAGATGTGTCTCGGTCATGTCTACATTGTTCTCGAACCGTAGGGTCCGCACGCTTAACATTACGATGACAGTTATTATGAATTTATGCATTTTGATGTACCGAAGGTTGTTCGGAGTCCCGGATGTGATCACGGACATGACGAGGAGTCTCGAAATGGTCGAGACATAAAGATTGATATATTGGAAGCCTATGTTTGGACATCGGAAGTGTTCTGGGTGAAATCGGGATTTTACCGGAATACCGAGAGGGTTACCGGAACCCCCCGGGAGCCAAATGGGCCAACATGGGCCTTGGTGGAAAGGTGAAAGGGCTGCCCCATGGGCTGCGCGCCTCCCCCCTTCCCCTAGTCCTATTAGGACTAGGGAAGGTGGCCAGCCACCCCCTCTCTCCTTCCCACTTGAGGAAACCTAGTTGGACTAGGATTGGAGGGGGGAGTCCTACTCCCGGTAGGAGTAGGACTCCTCCTGCGCCTCCCACCTTGGCCGGCCAGCCCCTCCCTTGAAACCTTTATATACGGGGGCAGGGGGCACCTCTAGACACACAAGTTGATCCTTGAGATCGTTCCTTAGCCGTGTGCGGTGCCCCCTGCCACCAAATTCCACCTCGATCATACCGTTGTAGTGCTTAGGCGAAGCCCTGCGTCGGTAGTACATCAAGATCGTCACCACGCCGTCGTGCTGACGGAACTCCTCCCCGAAGCTTTGCTGGATCGGAGCCCGGGGATCGTCATCGAGCTGTATGTGTGCTAAGAACTCGGAGGTGCCGGAGTAACGGTGCTTGGATCGGTCGGATCGGGAAGAAGACGTACGACTACTTCCTCTACGTTGTGTGATCGCTTCCGCAGTCGGTCTGCGTTGGTACGTGGACAACACTCTCCCCTCTCGTTGCTATGCATCACCATGATCTTGCGTGTGCGTAGGAAATTTTTTGAAATTACTACGTTCCCCAACAGTGGCATCCGAGCCTAGGTTTTATGGTTTGATGTTATTTGCACGAGTAGAACACAAGTGAGTTGTGGGCGATACAAGTCATACTGCCTACCAGCATGTCATACTTTGGTTCGGCGGTATTGTTGGACGAGACGACCCGGACCAACCTTACGCGTACGCTTACGCGAGACCGGTTCCCTCGATGTGCATTGCACATAGATGGCTTGCGGGCGACTGTCTCTCCAACTTTAGTTGAACCGAGTGTGGCTACGCCCGGTCCTTGAGAAGGTTAAAACGGAGTCTATTTGACAAACTATCGTTGTGGTTTTGATGCGTAGGTGATATGAGTTCTTACTTAAGCCCGTAGCAGCCATGTAAAACTTGCAACAACAAAGTAGAGGACGTCTAACTTGTTTTTGCAGGGCATGTTGTGATGTGATATGGTCAAGGCATGATGCTGATTTTATTGTATGAGATGATCATGTTTTGTAACCAAGTTATCGGCAACTGGCAGGAGCCATATGGTTGTCGCTTTATTGTATGCAATGCAATCGCGATGTAATGCTTTACTTTATTACTAAGCGGTAGTGATAGTCATGGAAGCATAAGATTGGCGAGATGACAACGATGCTACGATGGAGATCAAGGTGTCGCGCCGGTGACGATGGTGATCATGACGGTGCTTCGGAGATGGAGATCACAAGCACAAGATGATGATGGCCATATCATATCACTTATATTGATTGCATGTGATGTTTATCCTTTTATGCATCTTATCTTCCTTTGATTGACGGTAGCATTATAAGATGATCTCTCACTAAATTATCAAGAAGTGTTCTCCCTGAGTATGCACCGTTGCCAAAGTTCGTCGTGCCCAGACACCACGTGATGATCGGGTGTGATAAGCTCTACGTCCAAATACAACGGGTGCAAAACAGTTGCACACGCAGAATACTCAGGTTAAACTTGACGAGCCTAGCATATGCAGATATGGCCTCGGAACACGGAGACCGAAAGGTCGAGCGTGAATCATATAGTAGATATGATCAACATAACGATGTTCACCATTGAAAACTACTCCATCTCACGTGATGATCGGTTATGGTTTAGTTGATTTGGATCACGTGATCACTTAGAGGATTAGAGGGATGTCTATCTAAGTGGGAGTTCTTAAGTAATATGATTAAATTGAACTTAAATTTATCATGAACTTAGTCCTGGTAGTATTTTGCAAATTATGTTGTAGATCAATAGCTCGCGTTGTTGCTTCCCTGTGTTTATTTTGATATGTTCCTAGAGAAAATTGTATTGAAATATGTTAGTAGCAATGATGCGGATTGGATCCGTGATCTGAGGATTATCCTCATTGCTGCACAGAAGAATTATGTCCTTGATGCACCGCTAGGTGACAGACCTATTGCAGGAGCAGATGCAGACGTTATGAACGTTTGGCTAGCTCAATATAATGACTACTTGATAGTTTAGTGCACCATACTTAACAGCTTAGAATCGGGACTTCAAAGACGTTTTGAACGTCATGGACCATATGAGATGTTCCAGGAGTTGAAGTTAATATTTCAAGCAAATACCCGAGTTGAGAGATATGAAGTCTCCAACAAGTTCTATAGCTAAAAGATGGAGGAGAATCGCTCAACTAGTGAGCATGTGCTCAGATTGTCTGGGTACTACAATCGCTTGAATCAAGTGGGAGTTAATCTTCCAGATAAGATAGTGATTGACAGAATTCTCTAGTCACCATCACTAAGTTAGTAGAACTTCGTGATGAACTATAATATGCAAGGGATAACGGAGACAACTCCCAAGCTCTTCGTGATGCTGAAATCAACGAAGGTAGAAATCAAAGAAAAACATCAAGTGTTGATGGTTGACAAGACCACTAGTTTCAAGAAAAAGGGCAAAGGAAAGAAGGGGAACTTCAAGAAGAACGGCAAGCAAGTTGCTGCTCAAGTGAAGAAGCCCAAGTCTGATCCTAAGCCTGAGACTAAGTGCTTCTACTGCAAAGGGACTGGTCACTGGAAGCGGAACTACCCCAAGTGATTGGCGGATAAGAAGGATGGCAAAGTGAACATAAGTATATTTGATATACATGTTATTGATGTGTACTTTACTAGTGTTTATAGCAAACCCTCAGTGTTTGATACTAGTTCAGTTGCTAAGATTAGTAACTCGAAACGGGAGTTGCAGAATAAACAGAGACTAGTTAAGGGTGAAGTGACGATGTGTGTTGGAAGTAGTTCCAAGATTGATATGATCATCATCGCACACTCCCCTATACTTTCGGGATTAGTGTTGAAACTAAATAAGTGTTATTTGGTGTTTGTGTTGAGCATGAATATGATTTGATCATGTTTATTGTAATACGGTTATTCATTTAAGTAAAAGAATAAATTGTTGTTCTGTTTACATGAATAAAACCTTATATGGTTACACACCCAATGAAAATAGTTCATTGGATCTCGATCTTAATAATACACATATTCATAATATTGAAACCAAAAGATGCAAAGTTAATAATGATAGTGCAACTTATTTGTGGCACTGCTGTTTAGGTCATATTGGTATAAAGCGCATGAAGAAACTCCATGCTGATGGGCTTTCGGAATCACTTGATTATGAATCACTTGATGCTTGCGAACCATGCCTTTTGGGCAAGATGACTAAAACGCCGTTCTCCGGAACAATGGAGCGAGAAAAAATTTGTTGGAAATCATACATACTGATGTATGTGGTCCGATGAATATTGAGGCTCGCGATAGGTATCATAATTTTCTGATCTTCACAGATGATTTGAGCAGATATGAGTATATCTACTTGATGAAACATAAGTCTGAAACATTTGAAAAGTTCAAAGAATTTCAGAGTGAAGTGAAAAATCGTCGTAACAAGAAAATAAAGTTTCTATGATCTGATCGTAGAGAAGAGTATTTGAGTTACGAGTTTGGCCTTCAGTTAAAAACAATGTGAAATAGTTTCACTACTCACGCCACAAGGAACACCATAGTGTAATGGTGTGTCCGAACGTCATAACCGTACTTTATTAGATATAGTGCGATCTATAATGTCTCTTACCGATCTACCACTATCGTTTTGGGGTTATGCATTAGAGACAGCTGCATTCACGTTAAAAAGGGGCACCATCTAAGTCCGTTGAGACGACACAATCTGAACTGTGGTTTAGCAAGAAACCAAAGTAGTCGTTTCTTAAAGTTTGGGGTTGTGATGCTTATGTGAAAAAGTTTCATCCTGATAAGCTCAAAACCAAATCGGAGAAATATGTCTTCATAGGATACCCAAAAGGAGACTGTTGGGTACACCTTCTATCACAGATCCTAAGGCAAGACATTCATTGCTTATAATGGATACTTTCTAGAGAAGGAGTTTCTCTCGAAAGAAGTGAGTGGGAGGAAAGTAGAACTTGATAAGGTAATTGTACCTTCTCCTTTATTGGAAAGTAGTTCATCACAGAAATCTGTTCTTGTGACTCCTACACCAATTAGTGAGGAAGCTAATGATGATGATCATGAAACTTCGGATCAAGTTACTACCGAATCTCGTAGGTAAACCAGAGTGAGATCCGCACCAGAGTGGTACGGTAATCCTGTTCTGGAGGTCATGTTACTTGACCATGACGAACCTACGAACTATGAGGAAGCGATGATGAGCCCAGATTCCGCGAAATGGTTTGAGGCCATGAAATCTGAGATATGATCCATGTATGAGAACAAAGTTTGGACTTTGGTTGACTTGCCCGATGATCGGCAAGCAATTGAGAATAAATGGATCTTCAAGAAAAAGACTGACGCTGACGGTAATATTACTGTCTATAAAGCTCGACTTGTCGCAAAAGGTTTTTGACAAGTTCAAGGGGTTGACTACGATGAGACCTTCTCACCCGTAGCGATGCTTAAGTCTGTCAGAATCATGTTAGCAATTGCCGCATTTTATGATTATGAAATTTGGCAGATGGATGTCAAAACTGCATTCCTGAATGGATTTCTGGAAGAAGAGTTGTATATGATGCAACTAGTAGGTTTTGTCAATCCTAAAGGTGCTAACAAAATATGCAAGCTCCAGCGATTCATCTATGGACTGGTGCAAGCATCTCAGAGTTGGAATACACGCTTTGATAAGTTGATCAAAGCATATAGTTTTATACAGACTTGCGGTGAAGCCTGTATTTACAAGAAAGTGAGTGGGAGCACTACATCATTTTTGATAAAGTATATGTGAATGACATATTGTTGATCGGAAATAATGTAGAATTATTCTGTAAAGCATAAAGGAGTGTTTGAAAAGAGTTTTTCAAAGAAAGACTTCGGTGAAGCTGCTTACATATTGAGCTTCAAGATCTATAGAGATAGATCAAGACACTTGATAAGTTTTTTTAATGAGTACATACCTTGACAAGATTTTGAAGTAGTTCAAAATGGAGCAGTCAAAGAAAGAGTTCTTGCCTGTATTACAAGGTGTGAAGTTGAGTAAGACTCAAAGCCCGACCACGGCAGAAGATAGAAAGAGAATGAAAGTCATTCCCTATGCCTTGGCCATAGGTTCTATAAAGTATGTCATGCTGTATACCAGATCTATTGTATACCCTGCATTGATTTGGCAAGGGAGTACAATAGTGATCTAGGAGTAGATCACTGGACAGCGGTCAGAATTATCCTTAGTGAAATAAGGATATGTTTCTTGATTATGGACGTGACAAAAAGGTTCGTCGTAAAGGGTTACGTCGATGCAAGTTTTTGACACTAATCTAGATGAATCTAAAGTTTCAATCTGGATACATATTGAAAGTGGGAGCAATTAGCTAGAGTAGCTCCGTGTAGAGCATTGTAGACATAGAACTTGCAAAATACTTACGGATCTGAATGTGACAGACCCGTTGACTAAAATTATCTCACAAGCAAAACATGATCACACTTTAGTACTCTTTGGGTGTTAATCACATAGATATGTGAACTAGATTACTGACTCTAGTAAACCCTTTGAGTGTTGGTCACATGACGATGTGAACTATGGGTGTTAATCACATGGTGATGTGAACTATTGCTGTTAGATCACATGGCGATGTGAACTAGATTATTGACTCTAGTGCAAGTGGGAGACTGAAGGAAATATGCCCTAGAGGCAATAATAAAGTTATTATTTATTTCCTTATATCATGATAAATGTTTATTATTCATGCTAGAATTGTATTAACCAGAAACATAATACATGTGTGAATACATAGACAAACAGAGTGTCACTAGTATGCCTCTACTTGACTAGCTCGTTAATCAAAGATGGTTATGTTTCCTAACCATGGACAAAGAGTTGTTATTTGATTAACGAGGTCACATCATTAGTTGAATGATCTGATTGACATGACCCATTCCATTAGCTTAGCACCCGATCGTTTAGTATGTTGCTATTGCTTTCTTCATGACTTATACATGTTCCTATAACTATGAGATTATGCAACTCCCGTTTACCAGAGGAACACTTTGGGTACTACCAAACGTCACAACGTAACTGGGTGATTATAAAGGAGTACTACAGGTGTCTCCAATGGTAGATGTTGGGTTGGCGTATTTCGAGATTAGGGTTTGTCACTCCGATTGTCGGAGAGGTATCTCTAGGCCCTCTCGGTAATGCACATCACTTAAGCCTTGCAAGCATTGCAACTAATGAGTTAGTTGTGGGATGATGTATTACGGAACGAGTAAAGAGACTTGCCGGTAACAAGATTGAACTAGGTATTGGATACCGACGATCGAATCTCGGGCAAGTAACATACCGATGACAAAGGGAACAACGTATGTTGTTATGCGGTCTGACCGATAAAGATCTTCGTAGAATATGTAGGAGCCAATATGGGCATCCAGGTCCCGCTATTGGTTATTGACCGGAGACGTGTCTCGGTCATGTCTACATTGTTCTCGAACCGTAGGGTCCGCACGCTTAACGTTACGATGACAGTTATTATGAATTTATGAATTTTGATGTACCGAAGGTTGTTCGGAGTCCCGGATGTGATCACGGACATGACGAGGAGTCTCGAAATGGTCGAGACATAAAGATTGATATATTGGAAGCCTATGTTTGGACATCGGAAGTGTTCCGGGTGAAATCGGGATTTTACCGGAATACCGAGAGGGTTACCGGAACCCCCCGGGAGCCAAATGGGCCAACATGGGCCTTGGTGGAAAGGTGAAAGGGCTGCCCCATGGGCTGCGCGCCTCCCCCCTTCCCCTAGTCCTATTAGGACTAGGGAAGGTGGCCGACCACCCCCTCTCTCCTTCCCACTTGAGGAAACCTCGTTGGACTAGGATTGGAGGGGGGAGTCCTACTCCCGGTAGGAGTAGGACTCCTCCTGCGCCTCCCACCTTGGCCGGCCAGCCCCACCCCTTGAAACCTTTATATACGGGGGCAGGGGGCACCTCTAGACACACAAGTTGATCCTTGAGATCGTTCCTTAGCCGTGTGCGGTGCCCCCTGCCACCAAATTCCACCTCGATCATACCGTTGTAGTGCTTAGGCGAAGCCCTGCGTCGGTAGTACATCAAGATCGTCACCACGCCGTCGTGCTGACGGAACTCCTCCCCGAAGCTTTGCTGGATCGGAGCCCGGGGATCGTCATCGAGCTGTACGTGTGCTAAGAACTCGGAGGTGCCGGAGTAACGGTGCTTGGATCGGTCGGATCGGGAAGAAGACGTACGACTACTTCCTCTACGTTGTGTGATCGCTTCCGCAGTCGGTCTGCGTTGGTACGTGGACAACACTCTCCCCTCTCGTTGCTATGCATCACCATGATCTTGCGTGTGCGTAGGAATTTTTTTGAAATTACTACGTTCCCCAACAGATATCACTTCTCTCTGTATGCATATATGTTCATGACGATCTTCTGTTTCCTTCGTTTGCTTACTAGCTAGCCAGCGTGTCTAGTCCTCTCTATACGTATGTATAGTACGTAGCGTCGACCAAGCACGGACATAAGAGAGGACACTTCTCTCTATTAATTATAGCTACCTAAATTAACCCCCCAAAACCCCCAACCCCCCCGCCCCTTCAAAAAAAAACTAAAACCCCAGCCACAGAAATTCTGATGCGTGGATCCCTATTGGTCCCGGTTGGTGCCACCAACCGGGACCAAAGGGTCTCCTGCCTGGGCTCTACGCACTACCCACATGGACGCCCATCAGTCCCGGTTCTGGATTGAACCGGGACTAAAGGTTCGGGGCATTAGTACCGACACTTTAGTCCCGGTTTAGGAACCGGGACTAAAGGCCCTTACGAACCGGGACTATAGGCCCTTTTTCTACCAGTGTCATGATGATCCGGATGTCGTTCTTGGTACCCTCCTTGTCAACTATCATCTAGCTTCGGTTCTGTTTGATACCGGAGCATCTCATTCCTTCATTTCCGAAAGTTATGCCAACTTGCACAACATATCCTTTTGTGATATGCCCTCTCCACTAGTAATTCAAACTCCTGGATCCAAATGGCAAACTTCTAGTGTAAGCCATGGTAATGAAATCCTTGTTGACAGACTTGTATTCCTTGCATCACTTATAGCCCTCAAGTCTATAGATATTAACATCATCTTGGGTATGGACTGGATGAAAGCTCATTATGCCAAGATTGATTGTTACACAAGGTCTGTTCAGCTTACCCACCCATCGGGCAAGATAGTCACCGTCTCCACTAGAGTTGCAAAGCGTCAGCTCTATTCTCTTAATGCCAACCCTCTTCCTGACCTTGAAGATATCCTGGTAGTCCGTGAATTTCCGGATGTTTTTCCAGAGGAACTGCCAGGTATTCCACCTGACAGAGATGTAGAGTTTGTCATAGATCTTATCCCAGGAACCGCTCCAATCTCTAGGAGACCTTACAAGATGGCACCCTTAGAACTAGCTGAGCTTAAGAAACAACTCGATGAATCCTTGCAAAAGGGTTTCATCCATCCTAGTTCTTCTCCCTGGGCTTGCCCCGTTCTCTTCGTCAAGAAGAAGGATGGTACGGACCGGATGGTTTTAGATTATCGTCCCGTTAATTTGGTCACGATAAAGAACAAGTATCCGCTCCCCAGGATCAATGACCTGTACGATCAGCTCGCTGGATCCTCAGTCTTTTCCAAGATGGATTTGAGGTTAGGCTACCACCAAATCAAGATCAGAAATGGGGACATTCCTAAGACGGCTTTTGTCACTCGTTATGGCCAGTACGAGTACACCGTCATGTCCTTTGGTCTAACCAACACTCCAGCTACATTCTCCAGCTTGATGAACTCGATCTTCATGGAGTACTTAGATAAGTTCGTCGTGGTTTACCTCGATGATATTCTTATTTACTCGAAGAACGAGGAAGAGCATGCCGAACATCTTAGACTTGTGCTAGAAAAACTCAGAGAGCACCGCCTTTATGCCAAGTTCTCCAAGTGCGAATTTTGGTTGCCAGAAGTGACCTATCTCGGCCACGTAATTTCTGGTAAGGGCATTGCTGTCAATCTCGAAAGAGTTCAGGCCGTTCTTGATTGGACTCCGCCTGAAACAGTTAGGCAAGTTAGGAGTTTCCTTGGCCTAGCCAGTTATTGTCGCCGATTCATTGAGAACTTCTCCAAAGTGGTCAAACCTCTCACGGAACTTCTCAAGAAAGATAAAAAGTTTGAGTGGTCCCCACAGTGTGAGTACAGTTTTCAGGAACTGAAAAGACGTCTGACTTCTGCTCCCATACTTGTGCCACCGGATTTCACTAAAGACTTTGTTATCTATTGTGATGCCTCACGATAGGGACTAGGTTGTATTCTTATGCAAGATCGCCATGTGATTGCCTATGCATCTTGACAGTTGCATCCACATGAGGAGAATTATCCTACACATGATCTAGAGCTTGCAGCCGTAGTCTATGCACTTAAGACCTGGCGACATTACCTTCTCGGTAAACGTTGCGAGATATACACCGACCACCAGAGTCTCAAATATATCTTCACCCAACCAGATTTGAACCTTAGGAAAAGACGTTGGTTGGAGTTGATCTCAGATTACGACTTAGGGATTACCTACACCCCAGGCAAGGGGAATGTCATGGCTGATGCGCTAAGTCATAAGTCCTATTGCAACAATCTCATGTTGCAGCAGGGCCAACCACTTCTCCATGAGGAATTATGCAAACTTAACCTTCACCTTGCTCCTCACGGATTCCTTTCTACCTTGGTGGCGAAACCTACTCTTGTGGATAGTCAAATCATCTCTGCTCAGAAGCAGGATACGGGAATTTCCCGGATCAAGAGAAACATTAACAAGGGAGTTGGTGGTAGTTTCTCTATAGATGATTGTGGTGTTGTTTTCTTTGAGAGTCGCTTGGTGGTTCCCAAGAATCAACATCTTCGACAGTTAATCCTTAAGGAGGCGCATGAATCTCCTCTCACGATTCATCCCGGTAGTACTAAGATGTATCAGGACCTACGCCAGAGGTTCTGGTGGACTAGGATGAAGAGAGAAATTGCTCAGTTTATTGCTAACTGTGATGTTTGTCGTCGCGTTAAGGCAGAGCATCAAAGGCCTGCTGGCACCCTTCAACCTTTAGCTATTCCTGAGTGGAAATGGGATAAAGTTGGTATGGACTTCATCACCGGCTTTCCGAGGACCAAGAAAGGGAATAACGCTATCTTCGTAGTCATTGATCGTCTTTCCAAAGTGGCTCACTTCCTACCTGTTCGAGAGAGTATCACTGCTAGTCAGCTCGCTGACTTATATATTTCTCGAATAGTGTCACTTCATGGTGTTCCACTAGAGATCAATTCAGACCGTGGTAGTATTTTCACTTCTCATTTCTGGGAGAGTTTCCAAACTGCCATGGGCACCCATCTTTCCTTCAGTACCGCTTTCCACCCTCAATCAAGTGGTCAGGTGGAAAGGGTCAACCAAATTCTTGAAGACATGCTTAGAGCTTGTGTTATTTCATTCGGTATGGATTGGGAGAAGTGTCTTCCCTTCGCCGAGTTTGCTTATAACAATAGCTACCAATCCAGCCTCAAGAAAGATCCTTTTGAGGTTCTGTATGGACGAAGATGTCGAACACCTTTAAACTGGTCAGAAACCGGTGAAAGACAATTCTTTGGACCGGATATGATCCAGGAGGTAGAAGAGCAAGTTCGCATCATTCGTGAGAATTTGAAAACAGCCCAATCTCGTCAAAAGAGCCAGTATGACCGTCGTCATAAGGAAGTGGCTTACGAAATTGGCGACAAAGCTTACCTTCGGGTTACCCCTTTGAAGGTACCCATTGATTCGGTATCAAAGGCAAGTTGGCTCCTCGTTACATTGGTCCCTTTCTCATTCTCGCTAAATGAGGAGAGGTTGCCTACCAGTTGGAAATACCCCCACATCTTTCTCGAGTTCATAATGTCTTCCACGTCTCTCAACTCAGGCATTGCTTCTCGAATCCCATCCGCGAAGTGGACCACGAAACGCTTGATCTCCAAGATAACGTCACATATCGAGAGTACCCTGTTCGCATCCTTGATCAAGCAGAGCGTGTCACCCGACGTCATAACATCAAGTTCCTCAAGGTTCAGTGGTCTCATCTTTCTGAGAGAGAAGCTACTTGGGAGCGTGAAGATCGTCTTCGACTGGAGTACCCCGCTTTCTTTCCGCCAACCCCTGAATCTCGGGACGAGATTTCTTCGAGTGGGGACGAGTTGTCACATCCCTAGTTCTGGTATGACCTAGGCTAGCCCTTCATGCTTGCATCATGTTTAAACTCCATTTAAAATTTAAATGGGGATTTGTGAAACCCTCAGAATCATTTCTAAAAATAATCCAGATAAAAATTTCTCCAAAAATGTCCAAGAAAATGTTCATGTCTCTCTCTGAAAATATTGGCGAGAGGTAAAATTCAAACCAATATTTTTAGGAGCTCATAAATATTTATTTTGGCCATTTGGAATTAATGCATAATTATTTGCATTGGATTTATATTTATTATATATTCAAATATACTCCAATAATTCTGATTTTTACTGTGGGGCTTTGGAATAATCCAATTAGTTCCTACAATAAATTTCAGAAGAAAATAAATTGATTTAGTATTATTACTAAATCAAAACAAAGGTCAGAAATTAGAAAACAAAAACAAAATAGGAAAAGGGGAGAAACTTAACTGGGCTTACCTGGCCGGTCCAGTGGACTGCCAGCCCACGAGGCCCAGGCGCCAGTCACCCCTAACCTCCTGCCAGTAGGCAGGAGGGCGTGTGGCCATGGCGCGCACACACGCGCTCGGCCAGCTCCTGCTTGCCGCTGCCACTGGAGGCCGCTGCGAGCGCCACGCACCACCCCGACCTCCTTCACTCTCTCCCCGTGCCCTCCCCTTTCCTCTGTCTCTCTCCCTCGCCCTCCCCCTCACGTGCCTGAGCACGCCGCCGTGAGCCGCTGCGCCCACCGCCGTCGCCTTGCCTCCCCGAGCTGTCCAGAGCCTCTGCCACCTCTCACTTCACCTCTGCATCGAAGGACGGAAGCACATAGGCCCCGAGCAGCCGACATCATCATCGTCTTCAAGCTTCGGCTCCGGCGCCCTTCTTCATCGATCCGGCCACTCCGGCGCGTCCCCGAGCCCGCTTACCATCCCTGCAACTCTGCGGTGAGCCGTTGACCCGGTTCCCCCTTGCCCCGTCGTCCCTCGCGTCCTCTAGCGCTAGCGCCGCCGTGACCGAAGCTCGCCGCCGCACAGCCATGTCGCCGCCGTCGTCTCGGCCCGCCTCCACCCAAACCGAGCACCCCATCGTGCTCCTAGTGCCACGAGGGTGCCGCGGAACCCCTTGGGTGGCCTCCTCGTGCCCTGCAGCCCGTTTATGCCTGGAACCGAACTCCGGCCGCCGCCTCGAGCTTGATTCCGGTGAGCTCCGGCCGTCCCTGCCTCTTCCACTTGCCCCAGAAGACGCTGACGAGCTCTGGCTCCTCGCTCGTGGCCTCCGCCGCCCAAATGGTCACCGGAGGACCAAATTCGAGGCCTCCGCCGCGTCCTGCCTCGCCGGCGGGCTGACCGCGTTTGACCCCTTTGACCTTGCGGGCCCGTTAGGTGGGCCCCATGGGTCAGGTGATTAGCTTAAGGCTAATCACCATTTAACTAAACCTGATACTGACATGTGGGCCCGAGTCCACTAACTAAACTAGATTAGTTAGTTAGACACTGACATATGGGTCTCACTGGTCAGGTTTGACCTGGACCGACCCGTTGACTCGCTGACGTCACGCTGACGCCAGGCTGACGCAGTTATTCATTTTCTGGTTTAAAATTAATCAGGAAATTCCAGAATATATTCAAAACTTCAAAAATTCATAGAAATTCAACCGTAACTCAGATTGAAATAATTTATATATGAAAAATTATCAGAAAAATTCAATCTATCCATCTGTACCATTTTCATGCATGACAAACCAACTTATACATGATGTATATGAGGAATCATATAAATGGCATTTATAAAGAGTTAAATTAGAGTTGCATTTGAACCTTGGGTTCAAATGAACCTCTTCCAAATAGAATGCTAGTTGCATTAGCTCAAACTACATCACATCTTCATGCCATGTTCATACATCATATTGTTGCATATGCTTGTGTATTGATTGCCGACACCGTTCCTTCTCGATAGGTCCTTGCTCCGGAGACCGATCCAGAGTACCTATCAGTGAAGCAGTGCCCCCTGTTGATCTACCAGGCAAGCAAACCCCCCTTGTTCATTCCGATAAAATCCTACTCTCTCGCTCCTGCTCTCACTTATTGCATTAGGACAACAACGATTCAACTGCTACTTTATGCTGCGGTAGTTGAACCCCTTTCTCTGCATGACCTGTCAATGCCATAGTAAATAGTTAAAACCCACTAGCATGTGTAGGAGTTGTTTGAGCCTTGTTGTGTTCCTACCATGCCATGCCTGCTATTGCTTAGAGTTGTGTCAGATCTGATTCATCAGGAATGAATTGGAGTGATATGATATGTTCTGATGCTGAGAGTTAAGCGTGTGAACACGATTTGGTAAAGGTAGCGGTGAGAGGCCATGTAGGAGTACATGGTGGGTTGTCTCATTGGGACCGTCCTTAAGAACTGAGTTCTGTGTAAGTTGTCCAATGACTAGCTACTACCACACATTGGGCTCCGGGCGCTCCAAGCTCTCTCGACTTATTAATCAACTTGATCCCTGTCTAGGAGTCGCAACTAGTTTCTGGTGTTTATAGGCAGTGCTATTTTTCTACCGAGTGGCACCCGGCAGGGTGGGCTCGGGACAGACTAGGCACAGGTGGCACGGTGTACCAAGTGGCACCCGGATGGTGGGCTTGGTAACCCTGCTCACATCGTTTGGGGCCGTGAGCGACACCCCGGCTGGATCTCCTTGCGGATGGAACCCGAATAGGTGATAGACCTGGACTAGAGTCTTGTTTGGTTAGTTAGGTCGTGGCCGACACCCTCGCCAGGCTTCCGCTTGAAGGTTGCCGAGATACATGACGGGTATATGGTGATAAGTGGTGAGAGCGTGTGTGATGAAGTACACCCCTGGAGGGTTATCATGATCTATTCGAATAGCCGTGTCCTTGGTTATGGACTTCTTGGATGCTTACGTGGTACATAGACAACTTAAAGTGGATACCCTAAAATGCTCAAGATAAGTGTGAGTGCTATGGATGGCCTCCTCGTAGGAGACGGGGATGAATCCATAGTACTGTATCGATGTGGTGTTTAGTGGACTCGTGTGCGCTGCCTCACCTCAAAGAAGTTTCTCATAGTCGTAGAACAGGATAGCCACTGAGTCAAAGCTGGCTTGCTGCAACTAAACCCCACATTACCTTCTTGATACAAATGCATATATGATAGGATCTGATGTAAGTCTTGCTGAGTACCTTTGTACTCATGTTTGCTTTATTTATGTTTTGCAGATGAGACATCAGTCTCACTAGTAGTACCAATTGGACTTTGACGAGTAGCTTGTTACCTCAGCTACGATCTTGTACCTTGGAGGGACTGGTAGATAGTCAGGCTTCTCGGCCTTTTTCTTTTGTAGTTGTCTGTACTCAGACATGTAATGCTTCCGCTTGTTGCTTGTATGCTCTGAATGATGGGTCATGTGAACCTTGATTGTATTTATTACTATGTGGCTCTTTCAGGCCTTTATCTATATGAGTTTGCATTATGTTGTGATGCCATGTTGTACAGCACATACTTGCATGTTATGCGTACATGTAACGTGTATTGCTATGTGTGGGATCCGACAATCTGGTTGCTTATCCTTGGCAGCCTCTCTTATGGGGAAATGTAGTCTAGTGCTTCCTTGAGCCATAGTAGTCCGCTACAGCCCGGTTCACCGGAGTCCTACTAGCCCAGCACTACTGCTCAGGACACTTGACTGGCCAGCATGTGTTTCACTTCGTTCCTGTGTGTCCCTTCGGGGAAATGTCACGCGGTGACGTCTGGAGTCCTGTTAGCCCAGTGCTACATCCCAGATTCACACGTTGATGACCGACATGCTCGATGTGATTCATGTATGCCTGTCCTCATGAATTAGTGCCGCTTTGGGTTCACGACTAGCCATGTCGGCCCGGGTTCTCTGTCATATGGATGCTAGCGACACTATCATATACGTGAGCCAAAAGGCGCAAACGGTCCCGGGCCATGGTAAGGCGACACTCGTGGGGATACCGTGCGTGAGGCCGCAAAGCGATATGAGGTGTTACATGCTAGATCAGTGTGACTTAGAATCGGGGTCCCGACAGGTTTACTAAAAATAATTTCAATGAACCAGAAATGCCCTTCTAAAATGTTCACCCTCTTTGCCTTGGGTTAGAACCTCTGGCAAAATTGGTGCACAATTTTCTACGTCAACAGAAGGTCATTGATTTAAATCATAAATATTTGAATTTGGGCATTTAAATGCTATAAAATAATTCAAATGCTCAAATAATTCTGGAAATAAATGTTTGCTGTTAGGAATAATTCCAACAGAGCCCACAATTATTTTCAGGATTTTAGTAAGTGCCTAAGTATTTTAAATAAAGCCCTAAAGCTATAGAAAAATAGAAAAGGAAAACAAAATCAAAAAAAGAGAAAAAAGCCCACCTGGGCCTTACCTGGCTCGGCCCAGCCTACTGGCTCGGCCAGTCACCCCCTACCTCGCGCCAGGAGGCAGGGGCGCATGCTCGCCGCGTGCCGGCCACGCGCCGGCCACCTCCTGCTTCTGCCGACGCCGGGAGACGCCTAGAGGACGCTACGCGACCCCCACGTCTCCCTCTCGTCCTCTCTCACTCCCCCCTCATCTCCCTCATCCTCTTTCGCGATTGCCGAGCGCGCCCCTCGCCGCCGATCGCCGTAGTCGCCGCCAGAGATCTCCCCTCGCCCCTCCGACGAGCCCATCAGCTCCGCCTCGACTCCCTCATCCTCCCCACCGAGCCACGCTTCACCGGAAGCCCTGCAGCACCGCCTAGTTGTCACACCCTAGCTAGTCCATGCATTAGAGTGTGCATCATGTTTACTTTCATCAGAACTTTTCACTTTGCATCTCTATACCAAAAATACCAAAAATATTATTTATCATCTCTATCAGATCTCACTTTCGTAAGTGACCGTGAAGGGATTGACAACCCCTAAGCGCGTTGGTTGCGTTGAGCTATTGTTTTTGTGTAGGTACGAGGGACTTGTGCGTAGCCTCCTACTGGATTGATACCTTGGTTCTCAAAAACTTAGGGAAATACTTACGCTACTTTGCTGCATCATCCTCTCCTCTTCGGGGAAATCCAACGCAATGGTCAAGAGGTAGCACCCGCCCGGATCTCTCCACTCACTGATGACCCAGCCGAGTTAGGTGACTCATTGGTGACCTGACAGTCGGGTTAGAGGCGCGACAAGACCCGGTGGCCCAAAAGGCAGTTCATGGAAGTCTGGCTCAAGCTATGGCGGGCCGGCTTAAGAGGAAAGCATAAGGAATATTCCCTTATAAAGTAAGAAAGACTAGGACTCCACTTGTAATAGAGTAATCCTAATCCTAATAGGACTAGTCATGTAAGCTGCCCCTTCAACATATAAGGAGGGGCAAGGCACCCCAAGAGGGGCAAGTTTCACAAGTTAGGTTTAGACAGACAAGTCAATAGCTCTCAAGATAGAGCATCCTTGTAATCATGTCATCATCATCAACATCAATGAAGCAGGATGTAGGATTTTACCTCCACCGTGAGGGGCTGAACCTGGGTAAAACCTCGCGTCTCTCAATTTTGACCAACCCGTCCAAGCTACTACATAGATGCGTTGACCTCACGACTAAGTCCTGACACTAAGGACATCTGCCGTGACAATTCCATGACAGTTGGCACCCACCGTGGGGCCTGCGTATGGTGGTGTTGAGTTCTTGAAGGGATCTCTTCAAGGATCGAGGAGCTCGGATTAGACAAATGAAAGTTTGAGTTCAAGGAAATTAATATTGCGTCTGGGTACGCCGTCGCCACTGCAAGTTGAAGATGTGTTCAAGCTCAATCAATGCAAGGATCTTGTCACCGAGATTTTGCAGCGTGTTGTGTGATTAGTGAGCGGCGAAATCATAAGTCGCCGAGACCGTGTTCTATTGTTACAATATATTTCATCGGTGCGTCAGGTCCCGAGGCGGCATGAGGGGACACGAGATGCAGAGTCCAGATCGGTATGCCAACATACACTCAAAGCTGATGAAGAAAAAAGAAAGGAGGGTCTACGACCCGGAAACAAAAATACAGCCGTAACTCGGACTCGCGACCGCGGGACTTCCTCTGGCTCGCTCCGCGAGTGGTCCGGCCGGCCCGACAACCCGCCGTGGAGTGCCCCGCTTCGCTGTTTCTGCAGCCCCATCTGAGTCACTGCCGCGCCTCGTTTCCCGTCCGAGTCGCCGCCACCGGAGAGCCTCCCCGCGTTGAGCCGCCGCCGAAGAGCCGCTGTCCTGCGCTGAGCCGCTGCCGAAGAGCCGTTTTCCCGTGTCTCTCACTGTCGCGGGCTACCTCAGCTGCCGCACCTTGAGTCGTTGGAAGCTGCCGACCGCTTCTGCACCATGCTAGCTTCGCCTCGAGCGCCACCACACCCAGCCACTGCGGTGCTGTTTCCAAATCGTCTCAACTACAGCAGGACAAGTCGCCGCTCCTTCTGCGGCACTATGGGTCTCCGCCGCCAAGCCACCACCGCAGCTTTAAGTTGTTTTCGCGACCGCGGCTGCACTGAGCCGGCCTCCTCTATTGCGCCTTCGCGTGGCCTTTGTCTCAAGTCACCGTGGTCTGAAGCCGCCTATGAGCCGCTGTTCTGTGCCGCCATGGGATCGACCTGTTGGGGAACGTAGTAATTTCAAAAAAATTCCTACGCACGCGCAAGATCATGGTGATGCATAGCAACGAGAGGGGAGAATGTTGTCTACGTACCCTCGTAGACCGGAAGCGGAAGCGTTAGCACAACGCGGTTGATGTAGTCGTACGTCTTCACGGCTCGACCGATCAAGCACCGAAACTATGGCACCTCCGAGTTGTAGCACACATTCAGCTCAATAACGATCCCCGGACTCCGATCCAGCAGAATATTGGGGAAGAGTTCCGTCGGCACAACGGCGTGGTGACGATCTTGATATTCTGCCGTCGCAGGGCTTCGCCTAAGCACCGCTACAATATTATTGAGGATTATGGTGGAGGGGGGCACCGCACACGGCTAAGAGATCAATAGATCAATTGTTGTGTCTAGAGGTGCCCCCTTGCCCCCATATATAAAGGAGCAAGGGGGAGGGGCGGCCGGCCAGGAAGAGGCGCGCTAGGGAGGAGTCCTACTCCTACCGGGAGTAGGACTCCCTCGTTTCCTTGTCCAACTAGGAGAGGGGGAAGGAAGGGAGAGAGGAGAGAAAGGAAAGGGGGGGCGCCGCCCCTACCTCCTTGTCCAATTCGGACTAGAGGGGGAGGGGCGCGCAGCCTGCCCTGGCCGCCCCTCCTCTGCTCCACTTTGGGCCCATGAGGCCCATTAACCCCCCCCCCGGGGGGGGGGGGTTCCGGTAACCCCCGGTACTCCGTTTTATACCCGATAACTCCCGGAACCATTCCTATGTCCAAATATAGTCGTCCAATATATCGATCTTTATGTCTCGACTATTTCGAGACTCCTCGTTATGTCCGTGATCACATCCAGGACTCCAAACAACCTTCGGTACATCAAAATATATAAACTCATAGTGAAACTGTCATCATAACGTTAAGCATGCGGACCCTACGGGTTCGAGAACAATGTAGACATGACCGAGACACATCTCCGGCCAATAACCAATAGCGAACCTCGTTGCTCATATTGGCTCCTACATATTCTACGAAGATCTTTTATCGGTCAGACCGCATAACAACATACGTTGTTCCCTTTGTCATCGGTATGTTACTTGCCCGAGATTTGATCATCGGTATCTCAATACCTAGTTCAATCTCGTTACCGGCAAGTCTCTTTACTCGTTCCGTAATACATCATCCCGCAACTAACTTATTAGTTGCAATGCTTGCATGGCTTATGTGATGTGCATTATCGAGAGGGCCCAGAGATACCTCTCCGACAATCGGAGTGACAAATCCTAATCTCGAAATACGCCAACCCAACAAGTACCTTCGGAGACACCTGTAGAGCACCTTTATAATCACCCTGTTATGTTGTGACGTTTGGTAGCACACAAAGTGTTCCTCCGGTAAATGGGAGTTGCATAATCTCATAGTCATAGGAACATGTATAAGTCATGAATAAAGCAATAGCAACAAACTAAACGATCAAGTGCTATGCTAACGGAATGGGTCAAGTCAATCACATCATTCTCTAATGATGTGATCCCGTTAGTCAAATGACAACTCATGTCTATGGCTAGGAAACTTAAACATCTTTGATTCAACGAGCTAGTCAAGTAGAGGCATACTTGTGACATACTGTTTGTCTATGTATTCACACATGTATTATGTTTCCGGTTAATACAATTCTAGCATGAATAATAAACATTTATCATGATATAAGGAAATAAATAATAACTTTATTATTGCCTCTAGGGCATATTTCCTTCAGTCTCCCACTTGTACTAGAGTCAATAATCTAGTTCACATCGCCATGTGATTTAACATCAATAGTTCACATCACCCTGTGATTAACACCCATAGTTCACATCGTCATGTGACCAACACCCAAAGGGTTTACTAGAGTCAATAATCTACTTCATATCGCTATGTGATTAACACCCAAAGAGTACTAAGGTGTGATCATGTTTTGCTTGTGAGAGAAGTTTAGTCAACGGGTCTACCATATTCAGATCCGTACGTATTTTGCAAATTTCTATGTCAACAATGCTCTGCATGGAGCTACTCTAGCTAATAGCTCCCACTTTCAATATGTATCCAGATTGAGATTTAGAGTTATCTAGATCAGTGTCAAAATTTGCATCGACGTAACCCTTTACGATGAACCTTTTTGTCACCTCCATAATCGAGAAACATATCCTTATTCCACTAAGGATAATTTTGACCGCTGTCCAGTGATCTACTCCTAGATCACTATTGAACTCCCTTGCCAAAAACAGTGTAGGGTATACAATAGATCTGGTACACAGCATGGCATATTTTATAGAACCTATGGCCAAGGCATAGGGAATGAGTTTCATTCTCTTTCTATCTTCTGCATTGGTCGGGCTTTGAGTCTTACTCAGTTTCACACCTTGTAACATAGGCAAGAACTCTTTCTTTGACTATTCCATTTTGAACTACTTCAATTTTTTTGTCAAGGTATGTACTCATTGAAAAACTTATCAAGCGTCTTGATCTATCTCTATAGATCTTGATGCTCAATATGTAAGCAGCTTCACCGAGGTCTTTCTTTGAAAAACTCCTTTCAAACACTCCTTTATGCTTTGCAGAATAATTCTACATTATCTTCGATCAACAATATGTCATTCACATATACTTATCAGAAATGATGTAGTGCTCCCACTCACTTTCTTGTAAATAGAGGCTTCACCGCAAGTCTCTATAAGACTATATGCTTTGATCAGCTTATCGAAGCGTATATTCCAACTCCGAGATGCTTGCACCAGTCCATAGATGGATCGCTGGAGCTTGCATATTTTGTTAGCACTTTTAGGATTGACAAAACCTTCTGGTTGAATCATATACAACTCTTCTTTAATAAATACATTAAGGAATGCAGTTTTGTTTATCCATTTGCCAGATTTCATAAAATGTGGCAATTGCTAACATGGTTCGGACAGACTTAAGCATAGATACGAGTGAGTAACTCTCATCGTAGTCAACACCTTGAACTTGTCGAAAACCTTTTGCGACAATTCTAGCTTTGTAGATAGTAACACTACTATCAATGTCCGTCTTCCTCTTGAAGATCCATTTAATCTCAATGGCTCGCCGATCTTTGGGCAAGTCTATCAAAGTCCATACTTTGTTCTCATACATGGATCTCATCTCAGATTTCATGGCCTCAAGCCATTTCACAGAATCTGGGCTCATCATTGCTTCCTCATAGTTCGTAGGCTCGTCATGGTCTAGTAACATGACCTCCAGAACAGGATTACTGTACCACTCTGGTGCGGATCTCACTCTGGTTTACCTACGAGGTTTGATAGTAACTTGATCTGAAGTTACATGATCATCATCATTAGCTTCCTCACTAATTGGTGTAGTAGTCAGAGGAACAGATTTCTGTGATGAACTACTTTCCAATAAGGGAGCAGGTACAGTTACCTCATCAAGTTCTACTTTCCTCCCACTCACTTCTTTCGAGAGAAACTCCTTCTCTAGAAAGGATCCATTCAAAGCAACGAATATCTTGCCTTCGGATCTGTGATAGAAGGTGTACCCAACATTTTCTTCTGGGTACCCTATGAAGATGCACTTCTCCGATTTGGGTTTGAGCTTATCAGGTTGAAACTTTTTTACATAAGCATTGCAACCTCAAACTTTAAGAAACGACGGCTTAGGTTTCTTGCCAAACCATAGTTCATACGGTGTCATCTCAACGGATTTAGATGGTGCCCTATTTAACGTGAATGGAGTTGTCTCTAATGCATAACCCCCAAAATGATAGTGGTAGATCGGTAAGAGACATCATAGATCGCACCATATCTAATAAAGTACGGTTATGATGTTCGGACACACCATTACACTCTGGTGTTCCAGGTGGCGTGAGTAGTGAAACTATTTCACATTGTTTTTAACTGAAGGCCAAACTTATAACTCAAATATTTTACTTATGCGATCATATCGTAGAAACTTTTATTTTTGTTACGATGATTCTCCACTTCACTCTGAAATTCTTTGAACTTTTCAAATGTTTCAGACTTGTGTTTCATCAAGTAGATATACTCATATCTGCTCAAATCATCCATGAAGATCAGAAAATAATGATACCTGCCGCGAGCCTCAATATTCATCGGACCACATACATCAGTATGTATGATTTCCAAAAAATCTGTTGCCCGCTCCATTATTCCCGAGAACGGAGTCTTAGTCATCTTGCCCATGAGGCATGGTTTGCAAGCATCAACTGATTCGTAATCAAGTGATTCCAAAAGCCCATCAGCATGGATTTTCTTCATGCGCTTTACACCAATATGACCTAAACGGCAGTGCCACAAATAAGTTGCACTATCATTATTAACTTTGCATCTTTTGGTTCCAATATTATGAATATGTGTATCACTACGATCGAGATCCAACGAATCATTTTCATTGGGTGTGTAACCATATAAGGTTTTATTCATGTAAACAGAACAACAATTTATTCTCTTACTTAAAGAATAACCGTATTGCAATAAACATGATCAAATCATATTCATGCTCAACGCAAACACCAAATAACACTTATTTAGGTTCAACACTAATCCCAAAAGTATAGGGAGTGTGCGATGATGATCGTATCAATCTTGGAACCACTTCCAACACACATCATCACTTCACCCTTAACTAGTCTATATTCATTCTGCAACTCCCGTTTCGAGTTACTACTCTTAGCAACTGAACCAGTATCAAATACCGAGGGGTTGCTATGAACACTAGCAAAATACACATCAATAATCTGTATATCAAATATAGCTTTGTTCACTTTGCCATCCTTCTTATCCGCCAAATACTTGGGGCAGTTCCGCTTCCAGTGACCAGTCCCTTTGCAGTAGAAGCACTTAGTCTCAGGCTTAGGACCAGAGTTGGGCTTCTTCACTTGAGCAGCAACTTGCTTGCCGTTCTTCTTGAAGTTCCCCTTCTTCCCTTTGCCCTTTTCTTGAAACTAGTGGTCTTGTCTACCATCAACACTTGATATTTTTCTTGATTTCTACCTTCGTCGATTTCAGCATTACGAAGAGCTTGGGAATCGTTTCCGTTATCCCTTACATATCATAGTTCATCACAAAGTTCTACTAACTTGGTGATGGTGACTAGAGAATTCTGTCAATCACTATTTTATCTGGAAGATTAACTCCCACTTGATTCAAGCGATTGTAGTACCCAGACAATTTGATCACATGCTCACTGCTTGAGCTATTCTCCTCCATCTTTTAGCTATAGAACTTGTTGGAGACTTCATATCTCTCAACTCGGGTATTTTCTTGAAATATTAACTTCAACTGCTGGAACATCTCATATGGTCCATGACGTTCAAAACGTCTTTGAAGTCCCGATTCTAAGTCGTTTAAGCATGGTGCACTAAACTATCAAGTAGTCATCATATTGAGCTAGCCAAATGTTCATAACATCTGCATGTGCTCCTGCAATAGGTTTGTCACCTAGCGGTGCATAAAATACATAATTCTTCTGTGCAACAATGAGGATAAACCTCAGATCACAGATCCAATCCGCATCATTGCTACTAACATCTTTCAACTTAGTTTTCTCTAGGAACATATCAAAAATAAAACTGGGGAGCTAAACGCGAGCTATTGATCTACAACATAGATATGCTAATACTACCAGGACTAAGTTCATGATAAATTAAAGTTCAATTCATCATATTACTTAAGAACTCCCACTTAGATAGACAACCCTCTAATCCTCTAAGTGATCACGTGATCCAAATCAACTAAACCATGTCCGATCATCACATGAGATGGAGTAGTTTCCATGGTGAACATCACTGTGTTGATCATATCTATTATATGATTCACGCTCGACCTTTCGGTCTCCGTGTTCTGAGGCCATATCTGTTATATGCTAGGCTTGTCAAGTTTAACCTGAGTATTCCGCGTGTGCAACTATTTTGCACCCGTTGTATTTGAACGTAGAGCCTATCACACCCTATCATCACGTGGTGTCTCAGCACGAAGAACTTTCGCAACAATGCATACTCAGGGAGAACACTTATACTTTGATAATTTAGTGAGGGATCATCTTATAATGCTACCGTCAATCAAAGCAAGAAGATGCATAAAAGATAAACATCACATGCAATCAATATAAGTGATATGATATGGCCATCATCATCTTGTGCTTGTGATCTCCATCTTCGAAGCACCGTCATGATCACCATCGTCACCGGCGCGACACCTTGATCACCATCGTAGCATCGTTGTCGTCTCGCCAATCTTATGCTTCCACGACTATCGCTACCGCTTAGTGATAAAGTAAAGCATTACAGCGCAATTGCATTGCATACAATAAAGCGACAACCATATGGCTCCTGTCAGTTGTCGATAACTCGGTTACAAAACATGATCATCTCATATAATAAAATTTAGCATCATGTCTTGACCATATCACATCACAACATGCCCTGCAAAAACAAGTTAGACTTCCTCTACTTTGTTGATGCAAGTTTTATGTGGCTGCTACGGGCTTACCAAGAACTGTTCTTACCTACGCATCAAAACCACAACGATAGTTTGTCAAGTTGGTGTTGTTTTAACCTTCGCAAGGACCGGGCGTAGCCACACTTGGTTCAACTAAAGTTGGAGAAACTGACACCCGCCAGCCACCTGTGTGCAAAGCACGTCAGTAGAACCAGTCTCGCATAAGCGTACGCGTAATGTCGGTCCGGGCCGCTTCATCCAACAATACCGCCGAACCAAAGTATGACATGTTGGTAAGCAGTATGACTTATATCGCTCACAACTCACTTGTGTTCTACTCATGCATAACATCAATGCATAAAACCTAGGCTCAGATGCCACTGTTGGGGAACGCAGTAATTTCAAAAAAATTCCTACGCACACGCAAGATCATGGTGATGCATAGCAACGAGAGGGGAGAGTGCTGTCTACGTACCCTCGTAGACCGGAAGCGTAAGCGCTAGCACAACGCGGTTGATGTAGTCGTACGTCTTCATGGCCCGACCGATCAAGCACCGAAACTATGGCACCTCCGAGTTCTAGCACACATTCAGCTCGATGACGATCCCCGGACTCCGATCCAACAGAATGTCGGGGAAGAGTTCCGTCAGCACGACGGCGTGGTGACGATCTTGATGTTCTACCGACGCAGGGCTTCGCCTAAGCACCGCTACAATATTATCGAGGATTATGGTGGAGGGGGGCACCGCACACGGCTAAGATATTAATAGATCAATTGTTGTGTCTAGAGGTGCCCCCTTGCCCCCGTATATAAAGGAGCAAGGGGGAGGGGCGGCCGGCCAGGAAGAGGCGCGCCAGGGAGGAGTCCTACTCCTACCAGGAGTAGGACTCCCTCCTTTCCTTGTCCAACTAGGAGAGGGGGAAGGAAGGGAGAGAGGAGAGAAAGGAAGGGGGGCGCCCCTCCCTCCTTGTCCAATTTGGACTAGAGGGGGAGGGGGCACGCAGCCTGCCCAGGCCGCCCCTCCTCTGCTCCACTTTGGGCCCATGAGGCCCATTAACCCCCCCCCCCCTCGGGGGGGGGGGGGTTCCGCTAACCCCCGGTACTCCGTTTTATATCCGATAACTCCCGGAACCATTCCTGTGTCCGAATATAGTCGTCCAATATATCAATCTTTATGTATCGACTATTTCAAGACTCCTTGTTATGTCCGTGATCACATCCGGGACTCCGAACAACCTTCGGTACATCAAAATATATAAACTCATAATGAAACTATCATCGTAACGTTAAGCGTGCGGACCCTACAGGTTCGAGAACAATGTAGACATGACCGAGACACGTCTCCGGTCAATAACCAACAGCGGAACCTGGATGCTCATATTGGCTCCTAAATATTCTACGAAGATCTTTTATCGGTCACACCGCATAACAACATACGTTGTTCCCTTTGTCATCGGTATGTTACTTGCCCGAGATTTGATCGTCGGTATCTCAATACCTAGTTCAATCTCGTTACCAGCAAGTCTCTTTACTTGTTCCGTAATACATCATCCCGCAACTAACTTATTAGTTGCAATGCTTGCAAGGCATATGTGATGTGCATTACCGAGAGGGCCCAGAGATACCTCTCCGACAATCGGAGTGACAAATCCTAATCTCAAAATACGCCAACCAAACAAGTACCTTCGGAGACACCTGTAGAGCACCTTTATAATCACCCACTTACGTTGTGACGTTTGGTAGAACACAAAGTGTTCCTCCGGTAAACAGGAGTTGCATAATCTCATAGTCATAGGAACATGTATAAGTCATGAAGAAAGCAATAGCAACAAACTAAACGATCAGGTGCTATGCTAACGGAATGGGTCAAGTCAATCACATCATTCTCTAATGATGTGATCCCGTTAATCAAATGACAACTCATGTCTATGGCTAGGAAACTTAACCATCTTTGATTCAACGAGCTAGTCAAGTAGAGGCATACTAGTGACATACTGTTTGTCTATGTATTCACACATGTATTATGTTTCCGGTTAATACAATTCTAGCATGAATAATAAACATTTATCATGATATAAGGAAGTAAATAATAACTTTATTATTGCCTCTAGGGCATATTTCCTTCACGACCTACCCGGCCGGGTCCTCCGCCTCTGAGCGCCTCCCCTGCCATGCTATGTTAGAGAGCCTTTTCCACGGTCTCTCACCTCTGCCATGGTCGGGTGCGTCCGCTATGAGCCGTTGTTGGCACACGACATTCCGGCCTTGAGCTGCCCGCGTCCACCATGAGCCGCTGCCGCCAAGTGGTTGACCAGCCGTTGAGGCCGTTCCCCGCACGCCTCCACGGTGGATGCGCATCGAGCCGCCGGTCTTTGCCGGCCCTGTGCCCCTTCCCCTGCTCTCGAATCATGTTGGGTCACTGTACGCCGAACCGCCGGGCCTGTCTGAAACACACCTGTGAAGCTGAAACCGTGAAATGTCATCATTTGGGGACACAGCGATGGGTTGCTAATGTTATTAAGGAAAATTTACACGATAGCCCATATTTTAGGCCAAGAGATATGGCATGTGATCTCCAACTGGAGTATGGACTGTCCCTAAATTACTCGCAGGCATGAAGTAGCTTTTAGGAGCAGCAAAAATCGCATGCCTAATAAGGCCGTGTTCTAGCTTAAACTTACCAAGCTCTCTAACTGATATCACAGATTCGGGGCGTGGAAGATCAATTGTTCAGGGAGAATTTTATGGCACGTATAATGAGCCATGCATCCAGTTACTAATGGAGAAAAATGGATTACGAGGTGAAGTACCATCGGTGTTGCCCGACAGTCATCATGGATATTGCATGGATTTTCTTATTGAAGCATTTAAAGGGTAATTGAACGGTGAGTGGACTAAAGAATCACGAGATGCTATGGTTGAACTGGGCTGTATTTTCATGCCAGCGTGTGCTGCCGAAGCTGGTCCACGCCCGTTGTCGGTGTCAAAACCGGCGGATCTTGGGTAGGGGGTCCCAAACTATGCGTCTAGGCAGATGGTAACAGGAGGCAGGGGACACGATGTTTTACCCAGGTTCGGGCCCTCTTGATGGAGGTAAAACTCTACGTCCTGCTTGATTAATATTGATTATATGGGTAGTACAAGAGTAGATCTACCACGAGATCAGAGAGGCTCAACCCTAGAAGCTAGCCTATGGTATGATTGTTGTTCGTCCTACGGACTAAAACCCTCCGGTTTATATAGACACCGGAGAGGGCTAGGGTTACACAGAGTCGGTTACAATGGTAGAAGATCTACATATCCGTATCGCCAAGCTTTCCTTCCACGCTAAGGAAAGTCCCTTCCGGACACGGGACGAAGTCTTCGATCTTGTATCTTCATAGTCCAGGAGTCCGGCCGAAGGTATAGTCCGGCTATTCGGACACCCCCTAATCCAGGACTCCCTCAGTAGTCCCTGAACCAGGCTTCAATGACGACGAGTCCGGTGCGCAGATTGTCTTCGGCATTGCAAGGCGGGTTCCTCCTCCAAGTACTTTGTAGAAGATTTTAAACACAAAGGTAGTGTCCTGCTCTGCAAAATAAGTTTCCACATATTGCCATAGAGAGAATAATATTTACACAAATCTAATCTGCTGACGTATTCCGTAGCATGACATCACACCACGACCAAGTATTTATTCGAATTGTTTTACTATTCTTCCTCAGCGCGTTTAGCGAGGCGGTTTCCTTGGCACGTCTTGTCCAAGCAGGGATCGTGTCCCCTTATTCCGGGATTCTCATCAATACGGGCGTGGGTAACCCAACCACGCCATTGATTACGGTGCTTGGGAGATAAGCGAGTTTTACCAGGCTGGTGGGGAGGCATAGTCGCGCCCACCCATATAAGGGGATAAGGATCCACCTTTTCATCCATGCCTTCTTCCTCCTTTGCCTATCCATTTCCGCGCACTCGAGCTCCAGCGCCCAAGTCCGCACACCCCACCTCAACCTTCTCCAGCCATGTCTAGAGCGGGAGGCAAGTGGATGGTCTCCTCCGTCATGGAGGGACACATCAAAAGACTGAGGAAGGCCGGATACTTGTCTAACGACATTGCGCACCGGCTTCCCGAAGAGGGGAAGCTCATCCCCACCCCTAGTCCCCATGAGAGGGTGGTGTTCCTCCCTCATTTCCTCCGCGGACTGGGCTTCCCTCTCCACCCATCTGTCCGAGGGCTCATGTTCTACTATGGCCTGGATTTCCACGATCTGGCCCCGAACTTTGTCCTCAACATCTCGACGTTCATCGTCGTGTGCGAGGCTTTCTTCCGCATCCGCCCCCATTTCGGCCTATGGCTCAAGACTTTCAATGTCAAGCCGAAGGTGGTGCGCGGCACCCAGGCGGAGTGCGGAGGCGCCATGGTGGGCAAGATGCCCAACGTCCTATGGCTCGAGGGCTCCTTCGTCGAGTCCCTAAAGGGGTGGCAATCGGGGTGGTTTTACATCACCGAGCCGCGCGACCCTGAATGGGTCACAGCCCTCGAGTTTTGATTCGGACCCCCTACGCGGCTCGCCTCCTGGAAAGAGACGGGCCTGTCATGGGCTAAGAAAGGAGCTGACCGGACTCCAAACATGCGTCCACACCCTGGTGGACAAGAATCTCAAACTCGTCAACGTAGTCCAGGTTATGCTCATCCGCCGGATCCTCCCGTGTCAACAACGGGCCTTCAACCTGTGGGAGTTTGACCCGGCGCGGCACCGAACTCTAAGCAGGCTCTTCGACACAACGTACGAAGATGCCTGGAAGGTGCTTTTCAAGGGCACCGAGGCCCCCGCATCTGCTACCGAGGATCACAGATTCAGCACGCAGCGTCACGCTTGCGCGGTAAGCTGTTTTTACCTTTTACAGGGTATTTAGTTTTTCATAGTTTGACTCCATGCGGGATCTAAGCTCTCTTACCTTTGACAGGATTGGCAGGAGACATCCGGACAGATCAACTGTTCGGCTCCTTTGCCTGAAGGCCCAGCGGATGCTCGTTTGGCGAAGCTGCTGGTTCCGGCACCCTATGTGGTGCAAGAGAAGAAGGCCAAGAAGAAGGCCACGGGGACTCGAAAGAGTGCCCGGTGCCAGGAGGTGTCGGATTCATCATCCGACAACTCCAAGGCGCACTCCTCCCATGAAGACGAGGAGGAGGAAGAAGAGACCTCTCCCCCTCCAGCGGGGGGAGGGAAGAAAAGGAAGGCCGCCCAACTGGGGAGGCCGAAGGGTCCAAGAAGGGGAAGACCCCTCCTCCAGACTACTCCACCAACGCCGACGACGGCGAAGAGGAGTGGCCGCACAAGGCCAAGCCCCTGGCGAGATCGTAAGTATCCGGATACCAGAGTGATTCATAGTATTCCCCCATTGCACAACTTTTCCTTATGTCGAACATGTTTATGCAGTCCACCCAAAGACCGGCTTGACGTGTCGTCGAGCGGTTCCCTGGATTCATCGGATGTGAATTCGCTTCCGATGGCTACCTCCCCCCATCCTACGGACGACGCCGAGGCAGCGTCCCAACAAGTTCCAAGCCAGGAGGAGGTGGTCCTGGAGGCGCCGCAAGGCGACCTCCCGGACTCCAGGCGTGAAGGGGATAGAACCCCCAAGGGTTCCAAGTCCGGCTTTGAGCCGGACACCACGCCAGAACCTTGAACGGTTCCGGACTCCGGTAGGCAGCCTCCTTCCAAGAGGAGCAAGCCTACCGAGCCGGTGACCTCCGTCCAACCGGAGGCACCGCACAATTTGCTAGAGGTGCTTAACGGCGCTTCCATCGACGAGGAGCACCGCACTATTATGAGTGCGGTGATCCAGAAGGTTTAGTCCGCCAAGAGCAGACTGACTGAAGCCTGTGCCAGCCTTCTAACAGGCTTCGAGGTAAGTAAAGAATATGTAAAAATATTACCGCATAGACAGTAGCCCCTGATGCTCTGTTCAACGTTCGGAAACAAAAGCCGAATAGAGGATCTAATAACGTTCGCAGGAGTCTAACAAAAGTAAGTCAATATGCGTATGCAGGCTTCGCTGCTAGCATCCGTTGCACTGACTGCAGAGGTGGGCACGCTGAAGCAGAACCTCGAGCGGTCCGAGAACGAGCTCGGCCATGCCAAGAGGCAACTCGAGGAGACGGAAAGTAAGAAATACCTTATTGAAATATGTGAAAGGTGCAATTGCAAAAAGTGACAGGATTAACGCGGCTATTGTAGGGGCCACAACTGAGGTGGCGACCCTTAAGCAAGCGCTGTCCGAGGCCGAGAAGAGGGCGGCCACGGAGCGCACCGAGTGGGAGAAGCATGAGACGTAGGTTGGCGAGGTGCGGCAAGAGCTCCAGGGTCTCATGAAAAAACATGAGAGTTTGGAGCTTGACTCGAAGACGCGAGCGTCTGAGCTCGCGGCGGCCATTGAAGATGCCAAGTCTGCCAAGGCCGAAGCCTAGAAGGCCCTCCAGGAGGTTGAGGCAATAAAAAAGATAGCGGCGGGTAAGGCATTCTTTATGCAAAGCAAGCACGTAAAAGTGAACTACTTGTTACTTACCCGAATCCGGAGCTCTCCAGGAGCATTCGCAGACTTGCCCCGTAGTGTGTCGGATGCCGCCGCCTTCTACCGAGCCGAGGAGGGGAGCTCGACGAAGAAGGTGTTCTGGTCTTAGTATGCTGAGGCCGAACACCCGGTGCCCTTAAGCGACCAGCTGAAACAGCTGGTCGAGCTCCATAAGGTGGCCAAACAGGCCATGAAGGGCCTCATAGTCCTGCTGTGGCCTGGAGAGGCCATGCCTGGGAGCTACTTCGGGCTGGTGAGGCGGCTGGTGGAGGCCTGTCCAAGGCTCGAATTCATCAAGCGCTCTGTATGCATCGAGGGTGCCCGTAGGGCGCTTGCCCGTGTGAAGGTGCACTAGGGCAAGCTGGATGCTGAGAAGCTTGTGAAGGACGGGCCACCGCCGGACAAGGAGCATCGCAAGCCCAAGATGTATTATGAGGGCGTTTTGAAGGGTGCCCGCCTTGTGGCGGATGAATGTTCCATGGATGTAATTTTTCAGTAAACTCACTCGTTTTGTCCTGTGCGCTGAAAACTTGTTCATGTGCGCTAAGCAATGCTTTTTGAATTTAAAATATTACCTTCTGTGCGGCCGTTTATCAAATTTGAGAGATGGCGAATCGTCGGCTTCTGCCCCCATGGCACGAGTGCTGGGGTGTTCGGGATAAACATGAGCGCTCTTTTTCCCATTCTTGGGTCCTTCGAGGGAGGCGCTCAACACAACGAACAAGGCAATCGGGCTATAATGCTTGAAACCTCTCACTTAGCCATAGAATTCTATAATTTTAAATTTCGGCGAAGCCCCTAGTGTTTGGAAGACCGAGTTCGGGGCGCTATCCACGCCTAGGCCGGACAAAGCCGACTCCTCGCTCTAAGCGGCATAAGTCTTTAGGGACTCGAAAACCTCTCGAATAGCGACCAGCTCTCGCCTCATCATGACAGTCAGTTTTAGCTTTCTCTACTAAGGTGCTTAGCCCAACTCAACTGGGGCACAATCGCAGCAGTTCTCCTAGTGCTACCTTAGCCGATGTAACGGAACGTAAGGTACCAAAACATAGGAGCTAGGCAAACCCAACTATTGACCCAAGACATGATTCGGAGCCGATGCATATAATGCTATAAGTTCGGGGTGCCGCACTTGTGAAAGTGTTCGGACTTCTCACACCATATTGTGGGGTACTTAAGCCCCTGGTGTATTGGCCGTACCAAAGTGTACGGGTGCAACATGTCATTAATGAACATATATTCGTAAAAAAAGAGTAATGCAATAATAGACGGAAGCTATGCATTGTTTATTTAAAAAACTGCGATCAAAGCAGAACGGTACAAGTACTGCAATAAGCAAAAGATGGGACTATTTAACATGTCCTTTCTAGGGGCAAGCTGCGGAATGTTATGTGAAATAGGTACACTGCTCGTTATAGAGACCACCTTAGAGTTCCATAGTGCGGCGTAGTTTTCTGCTTCCCTGGTTGTATCGTTTGTGCGGCAATTGTACTGCCGGACAAGCCTTCCGAAGAATGGAGTCCTGAAAATAAGAGAAAATTAAGAAATCAGCAGCCCCTAGTGTGGTTTAAGCCGCGTTTCAGGCGTGCCGTGATGGTGCCCCTCCCCTTTTTCCCACGGTATTTCTAGAGCGTAGTTATGTACACGCAACACTGGTTTCACAAGTTCGCGAGGGCCGGGGTTGGGGCCGCATTGCTACGCTTGCTCGGAACATGCCCGGCGGTCTTGTTGTAGGTTACTCCGGGCGCGCTTGACGGTGTCCAGACGTTTAATGGCCGGACTGGAGAATTGCCTTGAGAGGCTGCTTTGTACTTCTGCTACGATAGCCGCCGTATGCTCCTCCGTTCGGAGAGAGCGTTCGGTGTTTCCATTGACCGTGATGACTCCTCGAGGGCCTGGCATCTTGAGCTTGAGGTATGCGTAGTGCGGCACCGCATTGAACTTGGCAAATGCGGTTCGCCCGAGCAGTGAGTGATAGCCACTGCGGAAGGGGACTATGTCGAAGATTAACTCCTCGCTTCGGAAATTATCCGGAGATCCGAAGACCACTTCAAGTGTAATTGAGCCTGTACAGTTGTCCTCTACACCTGGTATGACGCCTTTAAAGGTAGTTTTAGTGGGTTTAATCCTCGAGGGATCGATGCCCATTTTCCGCACTGTATCCTGGTAAAGCAGGTTCAGGCTGCTGCCGCCGTCCATAAGGACTCTAGTGAGGTGAAATCCGTCAATAATTGCGTCTAGAACCAATGCGGCGAATCCGCCATGACGGGTGCTAGTGGGGTGGTCTCTTCGATCAAAAGTGATCGGGCAGGAAGACCATGGGTTGAACTTTGGGGCGACTGGCTCCATCGCGTATACGTCCCTTAGCGCACGCTTCCGCTCCCTCTTGGGGACGTGGGTTGCGTATATCATGTTCACCGTCCGCACTTGTGGGGGAAAACCTTTCTGTCCACTGTTGTTCGGCGGCCAGGGCTCCTCCTCGTCATCGCTATGCAGCCCCTTGTCTCTGCTTTCGGCATTTAACTTGCCCGCCTGCTTGAACACCCAACAATCCCTGTTGGTGTGATTGGATGGTTTTTTGGGGGTTCCATGTATCTGGCATGAGCGGTCGAGTATTCGGTCCAAACTGGACGGGCCCGGAGTATTTCTTTTGAATGCCTTTTTCCGCTGATCGGGTTTAGAGCCTCTGAATCCGGCATTAACTGCCGTATCCTCAGCATTGTCGCCGTAATGTAGCGCTTTTTCTTTTTGCGACGCGACCTGCCACTGTTGTCCTTGGTATCCGAATTACCAGGGCTCTTGGTCATGTTATTGCTGCAAGCTAGCCAGCTGTCTTCTCCCGCACAAAAGCGGGTCATAAGTGTCGTGAGGGCTGCCATAGATTTCGGCTTTTCCTGTCCTAGGTGCCGTGCAAGCCACTCCTCGCGGATGTTATGCTTGAAGGCTGCTAGGGCCTCTGCGTCCGGACAGTCGACGATTTGATTTTTCTTGGTTAGGAACCGTGTCCAGAATTGTCTGGCCGATTCCTCTGGCTGCTGAATTATGTGGCTAAGGTCATCGGCGTCTGGTGGTCGCACATAAGTGCCCTGGAAATTGTCGAGGAATGCGGTTTCCAGGTCCTCCCAACAACCAATTGATTCTGATGGCAAGCCGTTAAGCCAATGCCGAGCTGGTCCTTTAAGCTTGAGTGGAGGTATTTGATGGCGTGTAGGTCATCACCGCGGGCCATGTGGATATGAAGGAGATAGTCCTCGATCCATACCGCGGGATCTGTTGTGCCATCATATGATTCGATGTTCACGGGTTTGAAACCCTCAGGGATTTGATGATCGATTACTTCATCTATGAAGCATAGTGGGTGTGCGGCGCCTCTGTATTGGGCTATATCATGACACAGCTCAAATGAGCTTTGTCTACTCTGTTCGGTCCGGCCGGATTGACTGTATCCGGAGTGAAGATTACCGTCTCGTGCCGTGAGGCGCCCACGCGATCCGTAGATCGATCTTGTTTGCCTTGCCTTGTCCTCCAATATATCTCGCAGGTCTGGCGCATTTTCCCATGCCTTGGTATATTTTGAGCGGCGCTGGGGTGCGGCTTGAGTGGAGGGCCGAGAGGCTTCTCTGTCGTGGCCACGGGGTGGCCGATCGGCCGCATCATGCGCTGGTGATGTAGATTTAGGTGCTTCCTCCTCTAGTCGGGGTAGCAACCTGCGCTTTGGGTAGCTCTTGGAGGGGCGTTCGAGTTCATACTCTTCGGCCGCAAGGACTTCAGTCCATCTGTCGGCTAGCAAAACTTGATCAGCTCTAAGCTGTTGCTGTTTTTTCTTGAGGCTGCTCGCCGTGGCCATAAGCTTGCGTTTGAAACGCTCTTGTTCGACGAGATCCTCCGGCACGACAAATTCGTGGTCATCGAGGCTTGCCTCGTCTTCGGAGGGAGGCATATAATTATCGTCCTCAACCTCTCTGTCTGCCGCTCTCTCATGAGGGCTGGCTTCTCCATCCTCCTGTGCTGAATCTTGCTGGAGGTGGTTGTCTTCGGCACTGTCCGGGGTGTTATTATCTCCCGTGCCGGAATCACCGTTTTTGCTTTGGTGGGATTTAGAGCGGCGCCACTGACACCGACGCTTAGGCTGCTTCTTGGAGGGGTCATCCTCCGCGGTTCCATCGCCATTGCCTTCTTTTGGAGTGTCCACCATGTATATATCATATGACGAGGTGGCTTTCCAGTGCCCTATAGGCGCTGGTTCTTGATCGTCTCCTGCATCGGCGTCCATACCGTCGATGTCTTCGGAGTCGAAGTCGAGCATGTCGGTTAAATCATCGACAGTGGCTACGAAGTGGGTGGAGGGTGGGCTTTGAATTTCTTCATAATCCGCATCCCAACCTTGCTGACCGCCCGGCCAGGGCTCTCCTAAAGAGAGAGACTTTAGTGAATTCAGAATATCGCCGAAGGGCGAGTGCTGAAAGATGTCCGCGGTAGTGAACTCCATGATCGGCGCCCAATTGGGTTCGATCGGTAGGGGCGCGGAGGGCTCGGAGTCTCGAGAGGAGTCCGGCTCCTTGGAGTCACGGGCTTCGCAGAGAATAGGGCTGGTGTTCGGCTCGATCGCCGTAGAGATTGCAGCCCCCGAGGCGGTGTCCAACCACCCATCCTCGATTGGCGCAGTTGGCTCCGAATTAAGGGTCGGAGCTGATGCGGGTGCGGCCTCCAGGGCACTGTTCGGCGGCAGAGCTAGATCATGCCCATCGTGATAGTGCGGCGCGCTTGGCTGCGGCTCGAATCCGTCGAAGATCAAGTCTCTGCGGAGGTCCGCTGTGTAGTTTAAACTTCCAAATCTGACCTGACGGCCAGGGGCGTAGCTTTCGATCTGCTCCAGATGGCCAAGCGAATTGGCCTGCAGTGCAAAGCCGCCGAATACGAAGATCTGTCCGGGGAGAAAGGTCTCACCCTGGATCGCATCACTGTTAATGATCGGAGAAGCCACCGGGCCTAAAAGTGACGACACAGAGGAACTCTCAATGAAAGCACCAATGTCGGTGTCAAAACCGGCGGATCTCGGGTAGGGGGCCCCGAACTGTGCGTCTAGGCAGATGGTAATAGGAGGCAGGGGACACGATGTTTTACCCAGGTTCGGGCCCTCTTGATGGGGGTAAAACCCTACGTCCTTCTTGATTAATATTGATTATATGGGTAGTACAAGAGTAGATCTACCACGAGATCAGAGAGGCTAAACCCTAGAAGCTAGCCTATGGTATGATTGTTGTTCGTCCTACGGACTAAAACCCTCCGGTTTATATAGACACCGGAGAGGGCTAGGGTTACACAGAGTCGGTTACAATGGTAGGAGATCTACATATCCGTATCGCCAAGCTTGCCTTCCACGCCAAGGAAAGTCCCTTCCGGACACGGGACGAAGTCTTCGATCTTGTATCTTCATAGTCCAGGAGTCCGGCCAAAGGTATAGTCTGGCTATCCGGACACCCACTAATCCAGGACTCCCTCACCCGTACATCCGTGTCGGGATTCCTCCACAGCGCCTCTGCTCGCCTCACTTGCCTCGGACCCGCAGCTCTAAGCACTGGGTCACCGAGCGCCGCCTCTGCTGTGGCCTGCCTTGTTGACCTGCCTTGTTTCTCGCTTCTGCGACTTTCTGCTAGGACCCTCTACCGTCGTCGTGGTTACGCCCGAGGTCGCTGGTTTACCTGAGCCGTCGGGGCTAATTGCGTCGTTGGTCTGCCTGAGCCACCGGGTTATACTGAGTTGCCGATCCGCATTGAGCCATCTCTATTGCGTTGAACGGATCATCCGTCATCCAAACAATCAGACAATTGTTCACTACATCAACAAGACGTGGTTGACTCGCCCGTCCGCGCAGCTTACCGCGCCTGTGATTGACTCCCCCGTTCGCCGGCTTACAACGCCGCGGCCGATTCATCTGTCTGAGCCGCCTCTGATGATGCGGTCATCTTTTCCGTCCGTCTCTCGCAGCCTGGTCTATATCAACACACGGGGCTGCACCTATCTGCATGAGTTGTTTATTGAGTATGAGCAGTCACTGCTTGGGTAGCCCGGTTTTCTTCCAACAAATTGGAGGCAAAATATCATGTATTCTCAGCCACCATCTTCACTTGATGGCTCAATGGGCATGCGCACAAGCCGCCGCCACTACAGTTTGGTTAACTTCAAACAGCCAGTTGGAAGGAATCATTGGACGAGTTGCTGACACGGCTCATACGAGATCATTTATAACCCGCCGCAGTCACCTCAACATTCTGTCGATTCACATCGCGCTATCAACGCCAATGATATACACTTTCTACTATGGTCAAATACGGAGAATCTCAAGACAACTCCTTGAGTCGTCTTAAGACCCGGGGGCTACAATGATATGACTCAGCAAGTCTTACCAATTTCAGTAAATTCAAGAACCCCAGGACATTGGAGGGAAAAAATAACCCGGCCCCGGAGATTACTACTATATCGATGAAAATTTAAGAGGCCATCAGAAAAATTCCGGCTCACAATGATGCTTCCAGTTTACAATCCGGTCAAGGGAAATCACGTCTCGCACACAGCGCTGAAGCTCTCAATATCCGGTTCAAAATCCGTTTTAAGAGGAAATTGTCTCCCACAAAGCTCTGAAGCTCTCAAATCCGGTTTAAAACTCCGTCTCAAGAAGAATATCCATCTCTTGCAAGTTCGAGTCCTCAAAAAAATTAAAGGTTGCCAAAGAGAACTTGCTGTCATGATGCGCGGTTCAAACATGGGTATCCTACCTTATGGCTTATCTTATTATGATCATTTGGGGGCTTCCTGCTCACGGAGCATAGCTGTCGGTACCCTATTGATCGGCACAATGCCAAAACTTGTGATCACTTGGGGGCCTCCTGCTCATCGAGCATAGCTGTCGGTACCCTCTTGATCGGCGCAAAGCCAAAAGTTTATATGATCACTTGGGGGCTTCCTGTTCAAACATAGGTGTATTCACCAAAGAGAACATAGCTGTCGGTACCCTTTTGATCGGCTCAATGCCACGCTTGTAAGTATGTCACTTGGGGGCTTCCTGTTCAAACATAGGCGTATTCGACCAAAGAGAACATAGCGTTACTACCCTCTTGACCAGGTTTGTTCAAACATAGCCGTATTCAATCGAAGAGAACAAACTCTGACCGGGTCGTCCTACCTGTAACACCAGCTGCTTCAACTCCATCAGGTCATCCTGATTGACCCACCGAACTCTTAACAATCAGTCTTTACGGCGTATTCGACCAAGATCTGAGCTCGATTAAGGTTCAAACGGCGGCTTGTCATGTGAGAGTACGGTTTACAAAGTCAGATGGATCCAGGCTTCATAAGCCACCTTCCTTGAAACTTGGATAAATTGGCCCATGATACTGTTACTCTGGCCCCGCGTACTCCTCATAAGTCTTTGAGCAAGACCAGACTTATCTAGGGTCCAAATGTCGATTGGGCACACTGTGAGTCAGGATCATGGCAGCACGAACAATCTAGTGGCTCCAGCTAGTTTCATTGAGGAAGACACTTTAATTTGACAGTCTACAAAAGCCTTGAATTTCTTTTGATTTCTTATTCGTATTTGAGTTTTTCGCCGCTTTCCCGTTTTTGTAAGTTGGGCCCAGCTGCCCTGTTTACGGTTCATATTTGAAGCATCTTCGGGTCTTTGCAACCCGCCAGGATGGCAGACTCTAAGTCGCCAGTATATGATAATATCCCAACTTGGCTAAATTTTCATGATGATATTGAATGATTGAGGTTTCAAACCGGGTTATATTATTCAAATCTTTAATAGCCAATATGGCTGGATTTTTATTATGGTTATCAATAACCAATGTTATGATTGAGCTTTTCAAAGTCGCTTCAGCGCAATGGATATAATTTAGTATACAATGGAATGAATAGTCCCGAGTCGCTACAGGCTTACGACCCGGCATTTGGGGGCTACATTATTCAAGTTGAAGATTACATGAAATATGCAAGTTCCATGTCACTGCCAGCATGCACCATGGCACTTGGGGGCTAATGCAACGTCATTTTTTTCTCACCCTATTGAAGACCCGACTCATCACATTGTAAATGAGCCGGCCCTTGGGGGCTACCAATTGCTCCTGTAAAAAATTTAAGTATATATATATAAAGTCCCGGCTCAATATTATCTTACTGAGCTGGCCCTTGGGGGCTACACGTTGCTGCTCAAATTTACATGATCATATCTACAAAGTCCCTGCTCATTATTGCATAATGACCCGACCCTTGGGGGCTACACTGGTTGAAGTTTTTATGGGCATCAGGCAATTACAAGTCCCAGGTTGCTGCAAGCATGACAACCTGACACTTGGGGGCTACATATGTGGAATATTCAGTTTATGACTAATGACTGAGATGAACAACCCGGATTTCTTCAAGGTTGCAACACTTATACTGGAGCAAGTCTTAAGCTATCACTATGTTATCCTCTTAAGACTTGGGGGCTACAGGTATTATGCATATAAAGGGGGAACGTCTTCAAATTATTAGTTTTGAGAAAATCAGGAAGTTCAATTACATGACCCGGTGTCAACAACAATTTTGACCCGGCATCGTCTGCTTTATAACCCGACAATTTTGGTAATGATAAACCGGCAAGTTTTACATCTTCAAGCCGGCTAAAAATCAATGACAACAAATTGATTATGAGGCTCCTATCAAATTTGTTCTTGTGTTTATTTTGCAGGATAATTTTAATATGGATAAATCCAAATTAAACTGGGGGCTAATGTTGGGGATATACCCCGCAGTATGACCCGGCCGGATGTATGACCCGGCCGAACTTGGCGACTCACCGGTGACCCGTCCTGACTTGGCGACTCACTAAGTGACCGCCCGGATCTCTCCACTCACTGATGACCCAGCCAAGTCAGGTGACTCATTGGTGACCTGACAGGCGGGTTAGAGGAGCGACATGACCCGGTGGCCCAGAAGGCAGTTCATGGAAGTCCGGCTCAAGCTATGGCGGGCCGGCTTAAGAGGAAAGAATAAGGAATATTCCCTTACAAAGTAAGAAAGACTAGGACTCCACTTGTAATAGAGTAATCCTAATCCTAATAGGACTAGTCATGTAAGCCACCCCTTCAACATATACAAGGAGGGGCAGGGCACCCCAAGAGGGACAAGTTTCATATGTTTCACAAGTTATGTTTAGATATACAAGTCAATAGCTCTCGAGATAGAGCACTCTTCTAATCGTGATCATCATCATCAATATCAATAAAGCAGGATCTAGGCTTTTATCTCCATCGTGAGGGGCTGAACCTAGGTAAAAACTCGCGTCTGTCGATTCCGACCAACCCCTCCAAGCTACTACATAGATGCGTTGGCCTCACGACTAAGTCCTGACACTAAGGACACCTGCCTTGACAATTCCACGACAACTATAGTACCTGGAGTATTTTTTTTTGAAACGGAGGCAAAAGATTTACCTTGTCGATTAATTAAGTAGAAGAGAGTTGTCCAGTTAACTAATGGAAAACCGGTTAAAAACAATTACAATACCACCTACAGACTACTCCCAAGGTCTGAAACCCCTTGACAGAACCATCAACCCGATAGGCATTCCCAACATGCAAGAGTCCCAAACCGTCACACATTTATATCGCGAAGGAATCCCCAATAAGGATGCCTCAGATGTGGACAATTGATCCCATCAAAACCATGATGATAAGATAAACCACGAGGATGACCCAAAAGACCGAGGAGCAACCATTAAGCAGCCGCAGATGCCTTCTCTGTGGCATCACTCTTCTTATTTTTGTTTTTGAGAGACTTCATCACCTTCTTGATCTTGTCTTTTGTTAACCTTCTCACTCAAGATGCACGCAATCACCTTACCAGACCGAGGGCAAGCCGCCTCCAAGCTAGATAGCAAGTTGCAAAGCTCTTTTGGGAAGGTCATGGACTGGTTTGGACCAGTTTTAGAAACTTTCATGTGTTTTTCTTCTTCTCCCTTTCTTTGTATTTTCCCCTTATTTTTAAAAATTGTAAAAATATCTTTGTATGAACATTGTTTGAAATTCTTGTATATTTTCTAATGTTACGGACATTTTTTTTCTAATGGTATGAACATGTGTTAACATTTTTTAAATGTGACATGGACGTTTTAAAATTAAAATATCTATATTAAATTTTGATGCATATTTCTTTGGAGTATTTAAAAAAATAAAAAAAGAACAAAAACTAGTACGTACGGACGTGCTCTTATATGAACAAAAAACAAATGGGTTGAGCGCTGTGTTCGGCCGGTGGCCGGTCCATGTCTCCCGGGCGTTGTAGGCGACCTATAGCCGCGTCCAGTAGGATCCACCTTCTGCAGTTAGTTGTCGGCCTTTGTGCGTGTGTTGTTTGCACGGGGCTTAGCTGGGCCTTAGAGATGACAGCAAAACATCGCAAGGCCGGAAACGAGTAGTTGTCGTGCCCCGAGCGAACTATTTCCTTCTCGCAGTCCCCGCAAAAACGATAAAAAAAAAGAATCATTTCCTCATTCTTATCTTATAAATTAAAAAAAAAGAATGGAGGTGCGGGGAATCAAACCCCGTGCCTCTCGCATGCGAAGCGAGCGCTCTACCATATGAGCTACACCCCCGAGGCGCATGGATTATTTGATCCACACTGCTGTGACTAGAAATGAGAACGATGGGGCGACTCTCGGTTTAATACCATCCATGTGCAGAGTGTTGGAGCTCGTCTTGCTCTGCCCAATTCTCCCTTTCAGTTAGCCTTTTTTAAAAGCAAGGACTTGGCCCCCGGTTTCTGTTAAGTTTCTACAAGACCACAACCAAAATACGTGAAAGGAAACATAGTAAAAAGAGATCATGCGAACAAGGCGGCACTCAGGAAGAGCATCAGCTAATGCCGCGGCTGAGCACATGGCAAAAGAATGAAAAGTTCCGCTCCACATTACAGAACCATGACGCAGCTTCGGGCGAAAATCTGTGGCGAATGGAGTCCACAGTCAAGATGGCGGACCAACGCAATGCATGACCATCTTACCAAGGAGGTTCGTTGTGTCAGTTTTGGGCTACAGTCTCAAATTTACTCTTTATCCGCAGACTACAAGCTGATGCCGTCTCCTAAATGTCGGTTATTTATCATCTGCTCTTCAGGCACAAGAGGCTGGGCTACACATTCAAGAACGGAATACAACCAGCTACACGCAGTGGAGCTCCTACATTCAAGAGTGACACCTTGGACGATTCGAAACAAGGAACCTACTTCTGCTGTCAGGGGCTTCTGTATTCAAAGCTTGCATTGCAATAGCATTTGCGATAGTGACAGCATGGATGATTTGAAACAAGAAATTTAAGCTCAGTGCAAACAGTAGCAGCAGAACCTGGACGCATGGACAGGCTAATGAAACGAAGACATACATTTCAGTCGTCTTAGATGGGTTGCAGTTACATTAGTCATACTAGTATATATCTTGCACTGAACAGTGAGAAAGACTGGAGTGACAACGTAGTATTAATTAGATACAGACATGGCACTGCTCATCAGTGGTTAAAAAGTAGAGGCGCCTATTAGAAGACAAGGCAAACAATTAAGGAGATACACATGGAAGGACTCAACAGAATATCAATCCTCGAGCTCATACATACTCTTCAGTTTCAGAAGCAGATGTAGTAGCAGCAGCAGGGTCTTCTCTTCCACGAGGAGCCAAAGACTCGTAGTAGCCGTCAACCGTCTGACCCTCCCTCCTCTGAAGCTTCTCCGGAAATGTCTCCATCCCGGCGTATGTCAGCAGGACCCAGACATAGGAGAGGTACTCCACACCACCTCCCAGAGTCTGGGCGTGCAAGTATCCTCGGCACCTGCCTGCAGAAAAACAGAGCATCTCCACCCACACGTCTTGGATCAGCTCCCACCTCCTGGTGACTTCACCACCAAGTTCATCACCCAACAAGAATTCAGCGAGCTCCCACGCGTCCTGAATAAAAGATTTGTCACTATAACCTTGGTTGCATTTGTGAACTGCCGCTTGTATAAACTCTATCTCGTCCTGGGGTTCGGTGCTGATGTTCTTGAGCTCGTGGTAAGCCTTTGTGAACAAGCTCTTTCTGCTGCCTGGCATTAGCATCTCAGGATTAGCTACCAAGAGATGCATCATGTAGTTGGATATTACTTTGCAGCGGCTGGCACAATGACCATCGTCACGAGACCTGTCCATATACTGGAAGCATAAATCAGTGGCGAGGTGCCAGAGAATAATGGTCTCGTCAAATGGCCTCTTTATGCTCCAACCCAGTCTCGGGAGACATTTCTTACGGCCGAGCGTCCATTCGCCCCTGGCATCATTAAACCTCCTGTAAGTCTCATTGTCATGTATGTACTTCCACCCCGATTCAACATGCTGGCGGACCAATTCTGTAATCTCCTCACACGAATGGCTAGATTCCATGTAGGTAAAGTATTGGTCCACCAAATCCTTGCAGTTAAACCTTCCGGCGACCCTCCTCAGCATCAACATGTTGGGGCGCCATCTGTTATTGGCTAACTGTCCTATAATACTGTGTTGGAGAATTACGCCGGAGAAGCCGTCCGGTCTAACTGCTTGTACGCAGAAGTAAATCAGCTCCAGCACGAGAGCACCGTACAAGAGCACAAGTGTAACCCGGGTATCTTCACCGCTATGAGCTTTGCTGTGGCTACTCGTGTGCACCAGGCAGATGGCTGCCACTAGCGTTGCATAAGCTAGTGCGTGCGTCCGCCGACGGCAGTTGAATGATGGTAGCGCATTCTTGAAATCAACAAGTGGTCGGTGATAACCCCCGGTGCGGATGAAGCTGATCATAGCTAAGAGCGCGCTGTCATCTTTGGTGTAGAGGAAGCTGGTCATAGCACACAGCGCGCGCCCTATTGCTTTATAAGCTGATCCGGGGTCGAGCGGCCAGAATTTCTTCAAGATTTTGACACGATCAGGATAGGGACTTGGGAAGTCCAAAAAAAGCTGGTACGATAGCCCTGGGAGGCCTTGTTGGTCTTCTTCGCATGATCGCCGCTCTACCCTCCCATCCATGAATTGTTTTGCTTCTATTATAAAGTTGGCAAGACTTCCTTCCTCCGTGACAGCGCTGCCCCGAATGACGTGCTCCTCGGTCAAGCTGGCCTGCCGCAGGGCATCAAAGCTGCTGCTCTTAAGATCTAGTGCCTTCTGGAAGGATCTGATAATCACTAGGACGAAGAGCAGAATTGTTGCAGCCAACAACCGCTTGTCATCTGCCGACCATGACTTGTAAAGCACATAGAGTGCAATTGTAACCTGACACCGTTGATAATCTAATTAATAAGATGCAAACAAAATCAAGATATGCACACCCTCTAACCCATAATATAACATCTTATTTCATCCTATTAGTATATTGGATATAATAAGATCTTATATTAGGGGACGGAGTTTCTGAACTAGTGGACACCATAGCTACCTAATTACAGTACAATGCTACACAAAATACCAATGCCTGTGCTATCAGTGTGAAATTACTCTCTTCCCGCAAAATATAGACGTGAAGGTCCACTCACGTCCCCTGCGTCGCCCTCAGGCAGCTCCCGTTCCTACCTTCCCCGCATCACCGTCGCCGCAAGGGACCCTGGCAAAGTCCGTGCGTGCCCAAGGAAGGTGCCTAGCTGGCCGAGTCCGGTGGTCCCGTCCAGGACGTGCATCGACGGCGGACCGCTTGTGGACTTGCACATGTTGGATCTGGGCCTGGTGGGCTAGAGGTGGAGCATAAAGAGGGCGATCCGATTGGGCCGGCTCATTTGCATTTGCAGTTCAATTTCAAACATTTTTCAAAATTACGAACTATTTTCGAATTCCACACAATTTTTTTGAATTGGGAACAAATTTTAAAAGTGAACAAATTTGAAAAACCTGAACATTTTTTTAAATGTGAACATTTTCAGAAATTGCAAATAAATTTCTAATTCCAAACAATTTGTTTGAAAAGTGAACATTTTTTCAAAGAAGTGAATTCAAAATACATACTGAACATTTTCTTATTACACGGTGGACATTACTCAAATACATGCTAAACATTTTTGAAACAATACGGTGAATTTTTTTTCAACATGCACGTTGAAAAAAAATTCTATACATGGCGAACATTTTTTTATAGACAGTGAACATTTTTCAATGTACGGTGAACACATTTTTCAATATCGTGATTTTCTTTTGAAAGGTAAAAAATTCAAAAATTATGAACAATTTTCTGTATCATGAACAAAATTGGCATTTCAAACATCTTTTGAAAATTTACACAGATTTTAAAAACTTGAGTTACGAAAAATTATGAATGTATGAAAAAACACAAATAGAAAAAGGGAAAGAAGAAATAAGCAGATAAAACAGAAAATAAAAAGAAAACGAAAAATTAAAATCATGAAGAAAGCAAAAAAAATGAAAAAAAACTAACAGGAAAAAACATGTTCAGGGAACCTTCTAGAAGTGGGCCGGTCTTTCTGGTGCCGCCGCTCACTTCGCTTTAGCAAAGCCGCGGCTCCTTGATGCACGCGCAAGTCGAATAGGATCCAACCGATGTTCGATCCCATCGGCGCTAGTGTTTGTGGTGAGTGGCTGCGACAATAGTGGTGCTCTCTTATTAGCTCCTGCGAGGATGCTCGCCGAGTTGGAGGAGGGTCGGGAGGTCTCGCGCTCCTATGATTTCCTTGACTCGACGACCGACGTGGTGCAGAGTGTTCCGAGCTGCGATGCTTGAGGCGAAAGCCTTGTTTTTTTTTTTGAACTAGACGAAAGCATTGTTGGCAACCATGATGGGCGACACCTTCGGGGACCCTTTTTTCTTACTTGGTGGTGTTATTGTGAAGATCCCGCAAGCATCACTTTAATAATTCACTGAAAGATTAGAGCAGCGCGAACCAACCCGTGGTTGGATGGTTAGGTGGAGAGTGGTATGATCAACCCATCAGGGTTCAAGTCCCGGTGCTCGTATTTATCCTGGATTTATTTTAGGATTTTCGGCGATGCGCGTTCAGTGTGAGGAGACGATGACTTCGTAAAATCACAAGATGATATGCTGGCTCATTCTCTCATAGGTGCTCATAGAGTTAGGGTGTGCATATATGAGCGCTTGGGTCTGTTGTGTTCAAAAAAAGAGATTAGAGTAGTACCTAGACCATTTTGAGTCAGATAAGCACCAACTTTGATAATTTTGAGCCCATAATTGTATGAGAAATATTTCCTTTGACTAAAAACAATTATTAATTTCCTAGAAATGGTTATTTAATTTAATGGTAGAATTTTTCTATGCCCTATGTCCCTTGGTGCAAAATATTGATAATAGCCAATACCACACAATTATCAGCCTAACATATATACCAACTGATTACAACCCCGGTGAATGGCAAGATTCCCAGGCAAACTAAAATGTGGATAATAATTTGAACAACTCAAGTAAGGCAAGTATGAAAAAAATAATGTGGCAATATAGGGAAAGATAGTCACAATCCAAATAGCCCCTTAGAGACACAAAGTAGTAATATGCTTAGCCATGCTATTGGAATAAAAACAATAAAAAGTTTCTAAAAATGAAGTGTTGGCAAAACAAACAAACAAAATATGAAGATGATTTTTAAAAAACAAGATGCGAGCGAAAATGGTGAAGTTATTTGTATTGTGATGGTAGTAGTCTCGCGTGAGCCGATTAAGGACCTAGCTTCAGTGTTGTGCCAACCTAGCCTAACAAGTTAGGGCATTTCTAATCAATCCCTTATAACCGGCTAGAGAAATAAAAATGTGGTTTTACTCCTCTAAACGGGACCTAGCCAATCCCTTAACTGGCATAAGGGAGTAACTTTACAATGCCCCTAAAAATCTCCTTATATTTATTCCACCGCGAGTCAAAGCCGCGCCTCCTCATACGTCTCCAATGTATCAACAATTTTTTATTGTTTCATCCCATTATAGTATCAATCTTGGATATTTTATGTGCATTTACAAGTAATTATATATTATTTTTTGGGACTAACCTATTAATTCAGTGCCCAGTGTCAGTTTGCTATTTTTTGTCAGTTTTTGTTTTTTTTTTCAGAATATCAGTAGCAAACGAAGTCCAAATGCCACGAAACTTTTTGGAGATTTTTTCTGGAGAAACGAGACACTAGAAGCTTTGAGAGAGGGCCATAAGACGAAGGAGGTGGCCACGAGCCACCAGGGCTCTCCGGGGGGAGGGGATCAATCACGGAGGGGCTCTACATCAACCTTACAGCCATTTTGATGATGTGTGAGTAGTTTACCACAGAACTACGGGTCCATATTTAGTAGCTAGATGAGTCTCTCTCTCTATCTCTCTCTCTCTCTCAGATATTCAATACAATGTTCTCCGTTCTTGGAGTTCTATTCGATGTAATCATTTTTTGCGGTGTGTTTGTTAGGATTTGATGAATTGTGAGTTTATGCTCATATTATCCATGAATATTATTTGAGTCTTCTCTAAACTCTTTTATGCATGGTTATTATAGCTTTGTATTTCTCTCCGATCTATTCATTTGGTTTGGCCAACTAGATTGATTTTTCTTGCAATGGGAGAGGTGCTTTGTGATGGGTTCGATCAATTTTGCGGTGCTCAATCCTAGTGACAGAAAGGGACATGACATGTATTTGTATTGTTGCCGTTAAGGATAAAAATATGGGGTTTACTTATGCGTGAGTTTACTTTTTCTACATCATGTCATCTTGCTTAAAACGTTTCCGTTCTTTATGAACTTAATACTATAGATGCATGTTGGATAGCGGTCGATGTGTGAAGTAATAGGAGTAGATGCTGGCAGGAGTCGGTCTACTTGTATCGGATGTGATGCCTATATACACGATCATTGCCTTGGATATCGTCATGATTATTCGCTTTTCTATCAATTGCCCAACAGTAATTTGTTACCCACCGTATGCTATTTTCAAGAGAGAAGCCTCTAGTGAAAATTATGGCCCCCTGGGTCTACTTTTATCATATATTAAAATCCAAAAATACATTGCTGCAATTTTTCTTTACTTATTTTATTTTGTGTTTTATCTATCTATCACTACAAAATTTAATCTTGCAAGTAACCGTTAAGGGATTGACAACCCATTGTTCGCGTTAGGCGCAAAAGTATTTATTATTTTGTGTGTAGGTACTACTAACAAGGTGTTGTGTGAGTCTCCTACTGGATTGATAACATTGGTTCTTAACTGAGGGAAATACTTATCTGTACTGTACTGCATCACCCCCTCCTCTTCGGGGAAATCCCAACGTAGCTCACAAGTAGCAGAAAGAATTTCTGGCGCCGTTGCCGAGGAGACATCATCAACATCTATCAAGTACCTACGCATAAAATTTCACATCCTTGCATTTACATTACTTGTTATTTGCCTCTCGTTTTCATCTCCCCCACTTTTAAAAAGGTTTTACAAAAATTACAAAAATATTTTCCGTTTGCCCTTTTCTCCATTTTGCCTTTTGTTTGCTTGTTATCTTATTTGCTAGTCATGATGTCTCAAGAAAATACAAAATTGTGTGATTTTTCCAATACTACTAATCATTATTTTATTAGTACTCCGATTGCTCCTCCCGCCACTAATGTAGAGACTTGTGATATTAATGTCGCTTTGTTAAATCTTGTTATGAAAGAACAATTTTCTGGTAGTCCTAATGAAGATGTTGCATCCCATCTTAACACTTTCATAGAATTGTGTGATATGCAAAAGAAAAAAGATGTGGATAATGATATTGTCAAATTAAAATTAGTTTCGTTCTCATTGAGAGATCGCGCTAAAATTTGGTTTTCATCTCTGCCACGAAATAGAATTGATTTTTAGGATAGGTGTACAAATGCTTTTATTACCATGTAGTTTCCTCCTGTGAAAATTATTTCTCTTAGAAATCAAATTATGGATTTCAAGCAACGTGAGCATGAACATGTTGCCCAATCTTGGGAGATGATGAAATTAATGATAGAAAATTTCCCTACACATGGTTTAAATTTATGGATGATCATACAAAAAATTTATGCGAGATTTAACTTTGTTTCTAGAAATCTTTTAGATTCCGCTACGGGTGGTAGTTTTATGGAAATTACGCTTTGTGAGGCCACCAAATTTCTTGATAATGTTATGGAAAATATTCACAATGGCATACTGAAATAACTCCTACTAGTAAAAAAGTGAATTTGATTGAAGAAATTAGTACTCTGAGTGATAAAGTTGATGCGCTTATGAAACTAGCTGCTAGTAAAAATTCTTCTATTGATCCTAATGATGTGCCATTGTCCACACTTTTATTGAGAAAAATAAAGATCCATAAATGTGAATTTTGTCTTGTGAAACAATTTTAATTGAAATGCTTATAGAGGTAGTTTTAATCCTATGTCGTTCCCTGGTAATTCCTCTAATAATTATCGCAATTTCTATGGTAATTCTTATAATAATAATAGGATTCCCTCTGATCTTGAAAGTAATATTAAAAAATTATTAATGCTAAAAAAGGTTTTCAACACTGCCATAAAAGAAAAATTGAGTAAACTTGATGGTATGTCTAGGAATATGGATAGAATCGTTCATGATGTGGAAAATCTTAAATCTAAAATTTTGCCACCCAAGCTTGATATTAATGAATCAATTAAATCTCTTTATGTCTCCATGGATGAAAGTAAATAAAGAACTACTAGGTTGAGGGCTAAGCGAGAATTATAAGAAAAAGCGATTCCGCCCGATTTTTATTGTAGTAATGATGAAGATATTAAAATGATTGGTGTTTCATCTATTGAATCTTTATTTGGCAATGTAAAACTTCATGAAAAGGGGACTGAAGAATAGTCAACTTTAGCTAGAAGGCGTCCCCATAGTTTGGAGGGTGAAAATCTTAACAAAAAATTGGATAAAAGTGAGTTTGGAGAGGTAAACACTTTAAATAGTGATGTGCCCACTATCTTGGATAACAAAGAATTTAATTGAATGTATTACTTTGTTACAATCCTTTCTAAATTCACCTAATGGTCATGAACAAAATAAGGCTTTTACTAAACATATTGTGGAAGCGATGATGAAACTTTTAGAAAAAAGCTAGAATTGGAGGTTTCAATAGCTAGGAAATTATATAATGAGTGGGAACCCACCATTAAAGTTAAAATTAAAAATTATGAATGCAATGATTTCTGTGATTTTGGGTGCTAGCGCTTCCACAATAGCAAAATTGCTATGTGATGTGCTAGGTTTTACCAATTTGGATGAATGTTCTCTTAATCTGCACTTAGCGGATTCTATTATTAAGAAACCTTTTGGTAGAATAAATGATGTTTTTATTCTTGCAAATAAAAATTATATACCTATTGATTTCATTACACTTGATATTGAATGCAATATGTCTTTTCCCATAATACTTAGTAGATCGTTCTTACGAACCATATGTGTTGTTATTGATATGAAAGAAGGGAATAGAAAATTTCGGTTTCAGTTAAAGAAGGGTATGGAACACTTTACTAGAGAAAGAATTAAGCCACCATATGAATCTATTATGAGGGAAACCTATGGAGTTAATTTGAAAGATGACAACACTTGAAACTATGCGTTATGCCTAGCTAGGGACGTAAAATGATAGCGCTAGTTGGGAGTGAACCCAATAGTTATCTTAATTTCCATGTTTAATTTTCTTTTTTTATGTGCACACAATTATGCTACTATCATGGTTGTGTTTTGTATTTTAATTAGTGGTTGTTCCAAGTAAAGCCTTTGGGATGACTTGGACGATAGTTGCTTTGACTCTGTGCGAAAACGGAAACTTTTGCGTCCAGTAGAAGAATTGTTGACATTTCCTAGAGCATGATAAAATTATGAATGTTTTACACATGATTGATATACAAATTGCCCACTTTCTCCTAATGTTTCATATTTTTTGGAGTTACAGAAGTATGGTCATTGTTTGAATTGCTACAGACTGTTCTATTTTTGACAGATTATGTTTTCGTTGCGTTGTTTACTTGTTTTGATGAATCTATAGATTGTATTGGGGGGTATAAGCCATGGTGAAGTTAGAATACAACAGGTATAATGCAATAGTAAAATATGAATGGGTTTGCAGAAGTACTTAAAGTAGTGATTTGCTTTATTATACTAATGAATCTCACGAAGGTTTTGTTGAGTTTTGTGTGCTGAAGTTTTCAAGTTTTGAGTGAGATCATGATGAATGAAGGAATAAGGAGTGGCAAGATTCTAAGCTTGGGGATGCCCGAGGCACCCCCAAGGTGATATTCAAGGATTCCCGACAAACTAAGGTTGGGTATGCCCTAGAAGAGGGGAAGGATGCCCCAGAAGGCATCCCCTCTTTCTTCTACGGACAATTGGTAATATTACTTGGAGCTATATTTTTATTCATCACATTATATGAGTTTTGCTTGGAGAGTCGTGTATTATATTAGTCTTTGTTTTGTTTGCTTTCTTACTTCGTCACAACCATCTTTGCTGGATACACTTATTTGAGAGGGACACACACTTTTCATGATTTGTTAGAATACTCTATGTGCTTCACTTATATCTTTTGAGCTAGATAGTTGCTCTAGTGCTTCACTTATATGTTTTTGAGCACGTCGGTGATTATATTTTGAAGAAGTAGATGAACACTCGTGCTTAACTTATATCTTTTTGAGGGTTGATAGTAGTAATGGTAATTTGCACAAGATATGAATTTGGTCCCAATGTGATGAATATTCAAGAAGGATATAATAAAAACATTCATGTAGATCGGATATGATAAGTTTGACTTGCAATAGTTTTGCGATATGGAGATCATAATATGTGAGTTATGCTAGTGAGTAATTGTGATTTAGTAAGAATATTGGTGTCAAGATTTGTGGTTCCCTATGCATGCACGTAAAGTCATAGTTATGCAACGAAGTTACATCCTACTTATGGTGCATTATTTAGTGTTAATTATTCTCAATGCATAATTATGACCGTTTTTATTTTCTGGTTGGTTGCTTCTCAATATATTTGCTAGCCTTCATTTGTACTAAGCGTGAATACTCCTTGTGAATCCAATTCCTTAAAACCAAAAATGTACCAAATGAGTCCAATATATCTAGCTATATGCGGTATTTACATGTCGTTCCAAGTAATTTGCATGTGCCAACTCTAGTCATTCAAAAAACTTTTCCATTTCGTACGCCCGTACTGCTCATGAAGCGACAGGGGGTGGTCAATAGCTTTCATGCTAGATGGGTTATTCTTAAGATGAGTGTTTATTCACTTGTCATTGCACCAGAAAATGGCCGGTAATGGGGATGCCCGGTCCCGAAATGAAAATAATAATAATAAATTTCTTCGAAAGTTGAAATTTTGGAAGGCACCCGTGGATACAGCTAGGCATGGATTGTGAAAGAATGGTGGAAAATAAAATATACTTTATTTTATGTTTGGGAACCGCCTATAATGTGTCTAGCATGGGAAATATTGGATACTTTCGGTCGTAACATTGACAAAAAAGCATGCATCCCAAAAATAAATTTATCTCTATTTTACACTTTGAGCTCTCGCACCTATGCAAATCTCTGTTTTCTTCTGTGAAGGGCTATCTATTTTAGTTTTATGCATTTTTATTTTTATTTTGAGTCTCCATCTTCTCTTATAAAGCACCAACTAGAGAGCAGTATTGTCATACTAGTGCATTGGGTGTAGTTATTAATATTGAGTGTGTTTCATAAATGAATCAATGACTGAGCATGGTGGGCTAGGGATAACTTATTTTAGCGTTGATATTTTTAAATACATGGTTGCTTGTTAGTATGCTTGAATATTTATATCTTCATGTCAAAGTATAGACTATTGCTTTGAATCACTTGAGTTCAAATGTCCATGCCACAAAAAAAGATTATATGATGAATCTGATAAGTAGCATTTCACATAAAAATTCTGTTTTTGAAATTTACCTACTCGAGGACAAGCAGGAATTACCTCCCCTCCCCTGCTTCCTCCCTCCCCTCCCATGCAGCATTTGCGCCCAAGCCGCCCCTCCCACCCCCCGCCAGCACCCGCCCACCGCCGCTCCTCCATAGGCTCTGCCGCTGTCCTCTACCACTTCGATTTGCGCCTCCTACTCCTGTCGGTAGCGAAGAAGTGGTGAATCTGCTACTGCTCCAGCCGCCGCCGGATTTGGCGCTTCCGGTTGCCGGCGGTTGCGTCTTGCCATGAATTGGCCGGGAAGTGAACCGCACAGCCTCGGCAACGCCTCCGGGCTGCATGCAGGTACCGGCTCCTCCTCTAGCCACTCAAATATCTTCCTTCGAAGTTTCACCGGCAAATATACGCCCGGTCATCACCCGGACTCGGCGCTAGCACAACGGATCACCGTTGCCGGGCACAAGTGCGACGACTGCACGTGACAGTTGGTGCGCCGATTCTCTACCACGCCCCAACATTCTAGATGGGTGTTCTTCAAGTGCACAAATGGTGGGGTATGTGCTTGTTTTCATTCGGTTCTTCCCCGGATTCGGCGCATCGGTAGCTCATTGTTTGTTCATCTATGTGTGTAGGATGGATGCAAGTTTTGGTATTGGGAAGAAGAATACATCGATCCATTGATAGTAGGAAAATTGATAGATGTTCGTGCACTTGTTGCTAGAGTTGAGCCTAGAGATAAGATTAGATGCGAAGCAACATCTACTTTAGAATCGAAGAAGTTTGAAGCTCAAGAATCCGCAGATCAACAACAAAGTCATAGATAAGATATTGATCCAACTAGTGGGGGCAGTTAGGGAAATTGAATATCTTCTAATCAGTGGGTATGTCTCAAAAAAAGACTAATCAGTGGGTACCCTTGCAACGCCTTCTAGCGGGTGGGCAGGGGCATGGTGCATCCAACCGTCGCCACATGTAGTGCGCTTGCGCACCTCTGGCAATACAAATTTTTTTTTCTGTTTTCTACATTTTTTATTATTTTTAGTATTTTTCCTGGTTCTTTTTTGGGTTTTCTAATTTTGTTTAGTGTTTTCTTGGTTTTGTAAGAAAAATCTATTGTTGTTTATTTCGCGTGAAACACACCGTGTGAAAAACATAATTATGCTTCATGATGAAGCACACACGTGCTTCCCAAAAGGTAAGGTAAAAGGCACAATTATGCTCCACGACTAAAAGTGAAAAGCATGATATGCTTTGCGGTGAAGCACGGTTGTGCTTCCCGAAGAGTGAAAGGCACAATTATGCTTCACAATGAAGCACAACTGTGCTTCTGGTAAAGTAAAAAATCACGGTTGTGCTTCAAGCCGAAAAGTGAAAAACACAAAATGTGTTTTATGATTTTTTTGATTTCTTTTTATTTATTTAGATATGTTTTAGAAAAAGGTTCTTCCTAATTTATTAATATGGGATTTAGTTTTGAAGATCTGGACCCAAGAAACGCAACATGAAAACGGTTCGTGATTTGGACATACAGTTCCGGAGATAAAATATTTTGAAAAAATGAATCTACAGAAAAAGCACAAAACTCTTTAGGTTGCGACAAGTATCGCACATGGAATGCGCCAGTTGTCACCACTAGACGAAAGGGAATTGTTATTTACAAGGGGTACCCCTTAAATACTAATTTTGCAGCTCCGCCATAATAACAAGTGCAATCACCCCATCCACATTGGCCTACGATCACGTTGATTTACCGAAAAGGCTATATAGAGGAGGGGCTCCACTTTTTTAAAGGGGGTAATCCTCCTTTCTGAGAAAAGGACGGGCTCCATAGAGCCTGTTTCTCAATATACATATGCAACTAAAAAACAAAAAATATATACATACACATATATATGTAGACTATATGTGTGTGAAATTTATAATAATATACTTCATACTTGGCATGGAAAAGGACAAATGAGCTTATAAAAGGGCCATTTTTGTTGTTGTTGGTCTAAGATTTTGGTTTTTGGTGTAGCTTACAAATTATTTTATATTACAAATTCATACTGAACAAATACAAGTATTCATGCATATTTATTGAAACTTTTAACTATGCTTTTCCAAACTTCTTCTCTCTTTTTTTGGAAAAAATGGGATCCAAGGAGCCCGACAGCCACAACTTCACACTCGTGGATTTAGTACCTCTTCCGTTGCTAGAACTAGATGATACCCTGCACATTGTTGCGGGAATATTTGCAATACATTTCGATGATATGTGATTTCTATGGAACGTGAATAGTGATACTACGAAAACTAAAATTGCAAATCCATATGCTTTATTGTGTTTGATTAATGTATTGTAAAATATCTAATATATGTTTGCATGTTGAGGTGGACATTTTCATGTGCATGAATGCATGTTGTGGTGGGCCTTTTGCCATGCATGTTGCTTGATGATGTGGCATGCTTGCACGTTGAGAGAAATATGTTAGTGGTGGCTAGCTATTTAGATATAGAAGATATTGACTGCATCGGACTAGGTGATAGTGAGCAATACAATTGAGAGTGATGGTCCCTGGCTTGTATTCGAGCACATGTATGATAGAGCACATGTATTCAAGCCCTCGAGGCCCCTGACTTGTATTATGATATTTGTATGACTTATTTATTTTTAGAGTTGTGTTGTGATATCTTTCCGTGAGTCTCTGATTTTGATCATACACGTTTGCGTGTATGATTAGTGTATGATTGAATCGGGGGCGTCACACTTCATGACAGTTAAACCATGCTGGTGTTCATGGCTTTGAGAGATAATTGTGCCCTATTGTATCGGGGCTGACGATAGTGGTGGTGCTCGTCTGCACTATTTGCTCCTTGGTGGATTCGTAGTGTAGCCTTGACACCTCCACATAAGTAGTGTCTTAGATGAAATGCACAAAATGTTGGGCTAGAGCATGTACAACCGGACTCCCCAAATTGAGCTGGGGGGGCGCAGGACCACTCACTGGACAGGGGAGAGAAGGAAAATGTTGACCCAATCGGACCCCTCAAAGCCTCTTTAAATGCTCGGACTGTCCGACACTCCTCATATATGAGATGAGTATGAGAAGTGTCCGATCAGTGGTCCCGCGTCTGCCACATAGGATTGGCCCACCATAGAACAACTTTTTTGTTTCTTTATTATTTCTTTTTTTTCTCTCTCTTCTTCTTCACCAATCAGATGCATGTGACTGGATGTATAGGGAAAAAGTGAGGAACATGACTGCATGCACCGACAAATAGGGAGTCAAAACGTACATGCCCGAACACTGACCGGGCATCTTCGCGGACGTTTGAGGGGCCAAATTAGCGTAGTCTGGCTGTAGATACCCTTAGATAGTTTGACTACTATGTTCATGGATTCAAGCGGAAGTCTTGCCCGACCATCGGTACTTTTAGTGTCGGATCTCTTGGATACTATCCCCTTTTTTCTCATCATAGTGGAGTCCGAACACCTCCTCATCCCTTGGGGGTCGATACCTTCGGTGGAAAACCCAAACACTACTTGTTGGGGCCTGGTTCCTTTCAATCATGGCATCTACATCTAACAAGTACTCCCTCCGTCCGGGTTTATTGAGCCCATTATATTTTGGGTAAAACTTTGACCATCTATAAAACTAATAAAATATAAATTATATGATACAAAAGGTATATTATTGCATTTATATTTGAAAGAGATTTTTCATGGTATACTTTTTATGGCATATAGTTTTGCATATTTTATTTGTTAAATTTTTGAGTCAAACTTTAGCCCAAACTAAGAGGGGGCCTAATAAACCCGGACAAAGGTATTACAAAGTACAAGAGGGCAATGCGTGCTTTGTCACGCCTTTCTTCAGTTCTGAAATTAATTCTAGTTTCTTCCCAAGGGTTATTAAGGTAATTCATATTATGTGCATACCACGGAGGCTGTCGAGCAAACGCAGACCCTGCATGCGTTAATGAAACGGCCATGTAGGACGGTACTTCCAATTTTAGGAAGGTTTCATTCGAATTTTTCTTTTTTCTACTGGTTTTATTTATTTTGATTTTTTGATTATTTTTTCTTTACATTATATTCATATTTGTGATTTTTTTTCTAGGATTGATGAAGTTTTTTTTTCATATTAGTGAATAATTTTTAAATTCACTAGTGATTCCTCCCGAATGCCCTTGCAACCTTTGCCACGCAATTTTTTTCTCCATGGGATCAATCTTACGTCTAAGTGTCTCTTGAAGACGGATGAAATCTTGATGCTCTCTGTGAATGTACTCTAAGTTTTATAGGCGGCGGCCAGAGTGGCCAAAGCCCCTAAAATTCCATATAATGAATACCTCATTTGATGGAGGGAACGATGGGGTGACAGCTGGAACTATATAAATAAGATGTTTTAAAACCATAATTATATTAATAATTTCGAGTCTATTTTTAAAACTCATGAACATTTTTTCAAAGTCCTGAATAGTTTATCCATATTCATGAACAATTTTCAATCTGTGATTAATCCCTAATTCACAAACATTTTTTAAAATTTGTGATTTTTTTAATTCACGATCACTTTTTAAAGGATTTTAATAGAAAACCGGCCAAAATAAAAAAGGTTGACGGAAAAACTGATTGAGAAAAATAATCGCTAGCGTAATACACACATAGTGCCACACGGTCCGCGACATAGTGCACATTTACTTGTTATCTTGTGTTTATCGGAGCTCTCGAACTTTTCATTACTACGATCAGTTGTTTCAATTTGCTTTTCTCTATGTTGGGTAATTATCTTGGGCATGGTTGTGTTTTGTTTCTTCGTTAACAACTTTGCTTGTTGTTTCGTGCGGTATCTGTTTTGAGATGTTGGTGGAATTGTTTGGTTTTGGGCTGTAATAATGCTTTTTTACTCGTTTTAGTATCGTTGGCGGTCAGTGGTGGTTATGTGAGCTCCTTTATAGCCCACAAAAACAATCAAGTATAAGCAAACAACATACATTCGAGACCTAACACAAAGAGAACCATACGACCACAACTCGTCACTCAGTTCCTGGTATGGGTTTGTAGGGAACCATCATGACGCATGAGACAAATTAACAGCCTCTGACGCTGGCAGGCACTAGCGAAAGAGAAGTGATCTCCCTATTCCCACAACTAAGAAGTCGGAAGCGTGAAAGCCTGAGAACGAATCCAAATATCCCAAAATGCAAAATACCCTCTTAGGTGGGCCCATTAATGACCGTCAAATCCCATATGCACCAAGAACCAACATTTCTAGGGAGCTTAGAATTTTTGAATAATTTTTAAATTCGCAAACAGTTTTTTAATTCGGAATTATTTTGGACCAAATAAAGTGGCACCCTCTTGTAGGTTCCTTGGTATATAACCAAATAGCGGTTAGACAACTTGCATCAGACTAAATTTTGATCAAATCGTTCCCTAAAAAAATTGATCACTATCGGTTTTGATAGTGTCATGCAGAACCCCGCGACCTGACTTGACCCTTACACATGAGTTCCACTTGAGAAAAAAACACCAGAACTCTTTTAGACCTCTATTCGTAGGGAATACCAGAATTTGGTGCTCTTTGCTGGTGTTTCTTTTGTTTGGCAGCGCTCCAGAAGGTACTGTGGACATGGGTTTTGGTGTTGTTAATTCTGGTTTTCTTTAATTAACTAGAACAATGCCCGTGCATTGCAACGGGATATAAATATTCTAGTACGTTAGCTTCTAATTTACATTAATAAAGTGATTGTGTAAATAAATGTTCATGAAATTCTGACCGAGAATTACCTTATATTTTGATTAGAAGTTTGGTAAGTAAATTAAAGTAGAACTGGTTCAGAAGCTAAGTAAATTAAGATGATTGATTATCATATGCATGGAAGGTTGGACGAAGGGATGGTGGGAAGAAAGGTGAAATGGGAACGTTACATGCTTTTTAAGCAGTAGAGATAGAAATTTTGCTTGTATACTACTCCCTCCGTCCTAAAACATTAAGGCCTCCTTTAGTTTAGAGGAATCTTGTAGGAATTTCATAGGATATGATTTTTATAGAAAAAATTTCTGTAGAGCCCTTTGGTTTATAGGAATGGAATCATATTCTTATGAAGGAATTCTTTCTATCCTCCATATTTCATAGGAAAATAAACATTAACATAGACTCAAAGGAAAAAAATCCTATGATGTGAATCAAAGGGCATCTCTTTTCCTATTTCTACTCATAGGATTTAAAATACATGTCATCTCATTTCCTATGACTTTTCTATCGCTACGATTTTCCTACCCTATGAACCAAATGAGGCCTAAATTATTTTTGATACAAAAAAGACAATCTTACATTTTTAAACAGAGGGAGTATTTTGGTCATTTTTTTTGTAAACTGGATCACCTCTATTCTTTTAAAATGGAACTGCAGGAACCTGCTCTCTTGGCGAGGCCCGTAAAGAAAGAAGTAATACCCCATATTACTCCCTCCGTTCGGAATTACTTGTCGCAAAAATGAATGTATCTAGATGTATTTTAGTTCTAGATACATCCATATTCGAGACAAGTAATTCCGAACGGAGGGAGTATATTGTTGTGCTTAAGAGTCTTCTACAAGGACATCATATTATTATACTGACACATGCATAAAGTTGGACGACGTAAAACCATTCAACTATTCAAGATAAATCAATCCAAGCGCCGGTGTGCGATGACCTCTCCTCGGTGGTTTGTATTGACATGGGACATGGTGAGTAAATGAAAAGTGTGGCGCTAGAATTGTTTAGCGAGCACTAACCTTGGAGAGAGAAGTTAGCATGTGGCGGCCCCACTGCTCGTTGTCTTCAATCCTGTAGGTGGTTATGGCGACCTGTCCGCCGAGATGCATCACCAGGATGGGCGCCCATAGCAGCTCCAAGTCACGGCTGCCACGCGCATAGTGACACCCCGGCCCATTCTTTTGTCGGTTGAAGAGCGTGGCGAGGGCGAAGATGGCCAGAGCGTCGCTGCCGATGTGCGCCAGCCGGAACAAAATGATGAAGACCCGTGGCTTTAGATTAGACTTACGAACTACGGCAATCGATACGAGGAGGTATTGGGCGGTGAGGCTGGCGAGGACGAGGGTGCGCAGCTCCCACTCCTCCCACCATTGCGCCATGTCTCTCTCTCGCGCGCGCGACGATTGAGCTGCAGCGTGATGCGCTCCAATGGCTTCTCTTAATCAGATGCGCGTGAATAGCTTCATGAATACTGATTAGGAGGATATGATTCTTATAGAATTTTTTTTCTTTTAGAGTTCTTTGGTTTATAGAAATAGATTCTTATTCTTACATAGGATTGGTTCCTATCCTTCACATTTCGTAGGAAAATAAAAATAAGCCTAGACTCAATCAAAAATTTCTTTGGTGTCAACTAAATGACATCTCATTTCCTGTTCCTACTCATAGGATTTGAGATACATGCCATCTCATTTTCTACAAAATTTCTATTCCTATAATAATCCTATCATATGAACCAAAAAAAGCCAGAAGGTGTTTTGATGAATAGCTTTAATTGCGGCTTGCCCACCAGATCTCGAATAAAGAAACAAACTTCTTTACGAGGACACCATTCGTTAAAGAATCCGGCAAGGACAAGATCTATTGCTTGGCATCAGTGCACGCACAGGCTGTCATATGCTCCGATGGTTCGTGATCAACAATCCACAGCCACCTTTGCCATGTTGCAGTCGATCAAAGCAGCACGCCAAGAATCATCGGCGCCATGACAAAAAGAGCACAAGCTAGTAATACTCATCAGTGCTCCCGGTTTATTGTTGATGGCAATTAGCATCCAGTCACTAGGCTTCAAAGTTATAACTCTCGTGCGTGCGAGAGCCCATGCCCGGGCGCCCACTACAAATGCATGTTACCTGCCAAATGGTAGACGTACGTCCATTGTAACTAATCGAAATTTATTTGTACGCGTTTCCTTTTGTTTTCTATATGCATGCATTTGTTTCCCGTTATTTTGAATACAAGTTTTAGGGTAATTGTCATTTTTATAAGCCGCCTGTTGGTCTCGATCTAATGGTAGATAAAAGAGTAGTACTAGATAGCACTGGCAAGAAAGTACTCAAAGATGCTACTCCCTCTTTCCATCTATATAGGGTCTAATGCATTTTTTAAGACAACCTTTAACTATTGACAAAATTAATAGTACATGACATGCATAATGTGAAAATTATATCATCGAAAGCTCCTTTCACATACGAATTTAACGGTATGTTTTGTGTAAGTTGCATGTCATATTTTATTGTTCTAACATTTGGTCAAAGTTAGCGTCGAAAAATGTGTTAAGCCCTATATATATGGACGAGGAAGTACATAACGTGGGGTCAATACTCAAGTTTATGTGGGGTCGTTTCTTAAGTGAGGGGTAAATTAGTCATTAGGAGGGATCATGATTTATCCTCTCCCAGCGCACCACCGCTCCTCTTCGTCTCTTCCAATCAAAACTATCGCCGTTCCTCGTTCATTCCAAAACCATCGCCGCTCCTCTTCCATTCCAAACACTGCCAGCTAGTTCCATTGTAACTTTTTCATGCGGAAAATACTTCCATAGTAAGTAATCAAAATTTATTTGTATTCGTTTCCATTCGGTTTTTATATGCATGAGTTTGTTTCCATTATTTTGAAACATAAGGATTCGTCTTTTCATTGTTTTATGAATCTGAAATCAGAATTGCTTTTCTCAGAACAGAATTGCCGAGAAACCGTCGTTTTTGAAGTGAACATAGAAAAAAAACCTATGTGCTGAAAGAAAACGAAGTGAGCTCAGCTGATGCCTTTGGAATGGCAAGGACATCCACAAAAAAGGTAATTATCTGTCCAGTCGGAAAAGCATGTGCAGATGTAAAGATCACGGTGGATTTGGGATAATGAACTAAGGAGCCCAAAATAATGCCACACTAATGAATATTTGCAACAATAATTAAATAAAATCATGTAGATATCTCCTGTGTAAATCTCCTCTGGCACGTTTTTTTCACCTTTTTTTCTAGTTCTTTTTTTGGATGTCTTTTGTATTTGTATGTTCAAATTCGTGTATATTTTCAGAATTAGTGAACACATTTTGACTATGCAAACCTTTTAACATCCATGAGCATTTTTTAACTCACGAATATTTTTAAAATTCACGAGCATTTTTCAAACCTTTTAACATCACCAACATTTTTTGAAGTTGTGAAACTTTTATTTAAATTCACGAATAATTTTTGGGAATCATGAAAAAATTCAAATCTTTGAACATTTTTCATCTATAATTTTTCAAAAAATATCATTTTTTTAATTTTCGAAAATGGACAGAAACAAAACACAAAGAACCGGCCGTCAGGAAAAAAACGCTAGAAGAACCGATACAGTATTAGACGCCTCAAGCGCCTAATAGAGCATCTGGCTGTTGCTTGCACGGGCCTTAGCTGGGCTCGGAGATGTTTTTTCTTGAGACATGGCTGGGCTTGGAGATGTGAGACCAAGATGGGCCGACCCTGGAGCGGTCGAGGCCACTGACTCCTTTTACTGTTATTTTACATGTTCTGTTTTTGTTTTACATTTTCTTTATTTATTTTTTATACTTTAAAATATTCTAAATATATATTTTACAAAAAAAAACTCTGTAAAAAATATTGACCAAGCATTAAAAAATGTTCAATGTGTACATAAAAATTATTTATTATCTGTACGGAAAATGTATTAAAAATTGCTCATGTATTACAAAAATGCTAATCAAGCATTTGAATTTTTTAAAAATTATTTAAATAATGTTTATCAAGTATTTGAAAAATATTAAATGTGTATAGAAAAATATGGACCTTGTGTTAAAAAATCATAAGTTTTATATCGTGTATAAAATGTTAATCAAGCATTTAAAATATGTTAAAAAATATTTTAAAAATGTTCACCAAGCATCTGAAAAATATACATGTGTATAGAAATAATGTTGACCATATAGGTCCTGTTTGTTTGGGCTTTTTTTCTGCTATTGCAGCTTTTCCACTTTGGCCAAAAAGCCATAAAAACTCCGAATATGTGCTTTTGAAGCTTTTATGGATTTTGGAGCTCAAATAGGTTGTATTGATTCGGCAAAAGCCAAAAAAAGCTCCAAAAGCACCTGCTTAGGAGCTTTTATGGCTTTTTGGCAAAAGTGGAAAAGCTGTAAAAGCAAAAGCAAAAGACCAAACAAATAAGGCCATAATAGAAAGCCGTCTTGGTGTTGAGGCGGTAGCGTTTGGAATAAAGTGGTCCTGGTCCCGTCTTGCCCGTCAGTCGTCATCCTCGGCGGCGGTGAGGGACCTTGAGCCTTCTGGTGTCGTGGATCTGGGCGTATGGGTCCTGCGAGTTGTGGCTCGCCGTTGACCTCCGCTGCACTCGTCGCTGTGGCTGTGGTGGTGGTGGTGTCGAGCCGGGCCCGTTTCACTTGCCCTGGCATCCGCGGCTTTGGTCTTCGACGGTGTGGCTGCTCTTTTGATCCTTTACATGGCTTGGTGCGTGGAGGGGCGTTGGATCCAGATTGTTTCTTTGTTGGGCTCCTGGTTCGTGCTCCAATCCTTGCTTTCCGGTGCTCCGGCGACGGTTCTGTGGTGAGTTGCCTTCGGAGCTATGTCCCCTACCGATGGTTGTTAAACACTGGGCTTTTGTCTAGCCTCCTGAGGCAAGCTTCTGCTATGGTGTATGTAGCCCTGTGTGGCGAATTGGGCTCCAGCAGTTCACCGGTGTTGGATCTGGAGGCAATGACAATGGATCACGGCGAGTGATGCCTGATGACGATCGAGTTATTGGACCGGCTCTGTTCTTCGTTTTTCTATTTTCTGGGTTGTTTGGATCCTTTGTACTCCTTGACGAATATTGCAGATATATGTAGGATGTGTCTAGGTCTCAGTCGACTAGGACTTAACCAAGTCTCAATCAAGTGATATAGTACATAAAAAGAAAAAACTGAAAAAAGAATTTGTACGAGTATTCATGCAAGATCAAAGGGATTTTTTTTCAGATTCAATGAACTTTCTTCAAATTCAATGAATTTTTCAGATTTGATGAACCTTTTTTTGAAAACCAATGAACTTTTGTCAAATCTAATGAACTTTTCTTCAAATTTGACTTTTTTCAAAGTTTCATTGAATTTGAAAAATGTTCATCAAAAATGAAAAAAGGTCATCGTTTTGAAAAGAGTTCATGAATTTGAAAAAAAATCATCAAATAAGAAAGAAGAAAGAAAACAAAAAATGGAAAAAAGAAGAAAGGAAAAAACAAAACAATATAAAAAGGGAAAAGATGTAAACATTCACACCCACCTAGCACGAAACATGAGGTCGTAGGTTCGATTCATTCTACGGGCGCCAATTTTTTCCCTTATTTTCCTTTTGCGTGTGCCCTCGTATTGGGTCGGCCCAAGAGCGCGGCTGCGTGGGCAACCAAACTCCTAGTTGGCCCCTTACAGCTTCCAAATTTGTCTTTGACGATTTCGAGCCTGCTTCTGCCGGAAGAAGCCCAAAATCTGAGCTTCCGGTCATTTTATCAGGAGCGCTCCTTACTATGTGCTGCGTGAAAGCATCTTCAACAGACGCGCAACCCCGCGACGTGCTAAAACTTTTTTACAATGCCGAAGCAGCATTTTTTGCACGCAGTAGGGCGCTGGCTCCAGCGGCCATTGCAAAATATGGCGCGCGCGAGCAGCTCCAGCAAACGCGCTAATATTTAGCACGCGCGAGCAGCCGGCGCGTGAACATGCCCATTTGACAATATGATGATGTTTCAACACTAATTAAATGTGCAAAATAAAGATATAGCATAGTTTAATTGCCGGCATTGTTCAAAATCACCCTACCAAGTTCATGACAAACAAAAGTTCACACAAATGGCACATCAATAATCACGCCACATCATCATCGCCCTCTTCTTACTCCGATTCTTCCTTCTCATCCGAAGACGATTCGTCCTCCTCCTCTTCATTTTGAAGCGCTGCATCGTCATCGGAAGCTCAGATGGCGTTCGCAAGATCTTCAACGGCATCATACGAATGTATGTGAGGGACACCAGAAGACACGCGTCCACCCATGTCACCCGGAGGTGCCCCCATGCCTCCTATGAGAGACCCAAAACTCATGTCTCCCATGCCTCCAATGATAGCTCCGACCCCATTCATGCTTCTCATGGTAGCTCCGAAGCCACACATGCCTCCCATGGTAGCTCCCATGCTTTCCATGGCCATGGCTCTTTTTTGAACCAAGACTTCTTCATGGGAAAGATTGACGTACTCCTTTTGCCTATCGTCGAGGGTAGATATGTCCATGAATAACAAGTACTTTTCCCATTCCAACAATCTAGATTGCTCCTTCATTGCCAATTTCTTCCCTCCAATGCCACCTTCATCTCCTCGGCCGCCACATCTTGGCTCCTTGCCATCATCCTCACCTCGTTTGCTTCCTTTCTTGCCTTCACAATAGCTTCCATAGCATTCTTTAAATCACCTTATCATCTCTTCTTCTTCTTCTTCTTCTTCTTCTTCTTCTTCTTCTTCTTCTTCTTCTTCTTCTTCTTCTTCTTCTTCTTCTTCTTCTTCTTCTTCTTCTTCTTTGCCTCCATTTGGTCTTTTTGGCTTGGAGTAGGCAGCCGAGTTTGGTGTAGGGCTTCTCTTGCCGCCATCACTTGATGCTACCTCATCGTCATCATCATCCAAATCAATAGTTGCCTTGCTTTTCTTGCTCTCCTCTTGGTCATCACGGGGCTTCCATTTCTCTTCATCCTTCAACACATTGTAGGAATGGATGAACACAAATGGTCTCCCTTTCTTGGTCTTCTTCTCTTCTCCTTGAAATAAGTTTTGTGCAATAGTGAGCTACAAACAAAAGAACAATTTAGCATTTCAAACACCAAAAAAGAAGCATGAACATGGAAGGAACATAAAAGAAATGACACCTACCCTATCTCTATCATTAGTGCTACTTGGGCTTATCGTGTCAACCGCCTTAATTGCCGCCGCCCATCTTTGACAATCTTTTTTGATTGTCGACCACCGGGAGCGAAGAGATCTACCCGTGCGGTCAATTCCACTCTTGTTGTGTAAATCAAAGTGTTCCTTTATCCAGTTTCAATATGCATCTTTACTTTGGTCCCCTCCAACGTTGGCATCCATAGACACATGCAACCATGTATTGCGTAGCAAGATGTCTTCGTCCATGGTGTAGTTACCCACTCTTCCTTTCGATGCATCGACGATACCCTCACCATCCTCATCCACCTCTAACTCATGATCATCTTCATGCACTTAATTGGTTTGAGACCAATGAGAATTGTGGAGCCAACACCCATAATTGACATATATGTCTTATCATTGAAACTACAAAGTATGTAGAAGAAAACTAAGCTAACCATATGTATCCATTCATGTAAAAAACAACAACAAAAAGGGGGGGGGGGTGAAATCATACCTTGTGGGCATTTCATCAAACACCTTGTGCACATCGGCCGTCGGCGCAACAAATTGTGAGCTCTCCGGCGCTTTGGCTGGCGGAGACGCGGCCGGACGCCTTGCAAGTTTCTTCTTCGGCCGCCTAGAAGAGCCGTCCGCAGCTTTGTTCTTCTTTCGGGACACCGTCGCCGCCGCCGCATTCGGTCGCCTTGGAGACGGAGGCCCGTGGCTTCACGGCGGGCGGCGGTGCGACGTCACCCTGTGAGGTCGTTCGTGGCGCCATGAAAAGGCCGCGCACGAGACCGGTGCTTGGAGGAGAGCCGCCGGCGGCGAAGCCGAAGATCAACACCGCGCTAGGGTTTGCGGTGGCGGAGGGGTCACGGGTGTAGGGAGGGGTTGGGGGATGTCAGTGCGGCCTTCCATCGGTCGAATTTCGTCGGCGGGGGCTCGGGGTGGGGCGAAGGCGGGGCGGCCAGAGAGGTTGGCGGCAGTTGGTCACGGGCGCTCGAATGTCCAGCGCGCGGGAGCAGGCGCACGAAATAAACGGCGCGCGATGTCGTTTTCCTCCGCGAGCTGAACCCATCATACCGCGCGCACGATTTTTCCGCGGCTGCTGGAGCATTCGTTTCGGCTCCGCACTCGCAAACAAAGCAGTTTTTCCAGCACACGGCTAAGATAGCGCGCCCGTTGGAGATGCTTTGAAAGCCGGCCCAAAAAATGTTTTTTTGTTTGGGCTTCAACTTTTGGGCGGTAGAAGTCAGAGAAGCTACGAAAAAAGCTCAAACATACACATCCTAAACCTCTTGTAATTCTCATTACCCCCTATGTAGTTCGCCCACCCAAATTCAACATGGCAACAAATCAATTCTGTAATCTCCTCTACATGAATAGATAGGCTCCATGCGCCAAAAATCATTGATCAAGTCTTTGCATTGCAACCACCCAGCGATGCTCGTCAACCACGAGTTCCTTCTGTTATGGACTAGTGATCCAATAAGTCTATGTTGCAGAATTTTGCCAGAGAACATGTGCTGGAAAGCTGAGTGTATGCCCAAGTAAACCAGCTCCAGCAGAAGAGTGCCATACAACAACACAAATACGACTCTAGTATCTTCACCGCTATAAGCTTCTTTGTGTAATGGGCGGCGGGGTAATCGCATGACCGGCTGGGTGATCCGGTAAGCTACCCTGCTGAGTGATGGGCGGCCGTGGATCTGGCGTACCAGAAAGATCCGTCACCACGAGGCTTTGACCGGTCGACCGTCAACGATGCGTGATGGGACCGATGTGGGGTGGCTGAAGGCTCTCTACCGGCATTCCGGCGACACGTACGTCTACATGGCAGGGCTGCACGCGGATGCAGTCAGCAGCGAGATCGGGGTGGTGTGACTTTCGATGAAAAGCGTCCCGACTTAGGTAATGGCGGACGATGACGGGTCTTTGACATCGCTTTCTTGTTGAGGCATCGTCGTTGCAAGTTGCCTTTGTTGGAAATATGAGCAAATTACTATGAGATTTAATCCGGATAAACAAAAGACAAATTATGGCTACGGCAGCAGAGATCACATCTAGGGCACACACTAGAAATATGAATTCTACCACGATCTCGAACAGGAAGGATAGAGTCACATACGGTGCAGCGGGAGCAGCACCGCCGGCGTTGACATTGTCGCCCATGTCGTCGAGGCTGAGGTTGCCGAAGTCGGGGAATAAGTCGTCGTTCGCGAAGTCGTCGCTGCCAGCAGTCGCGCGAGTGCGCTCCCGAAAAATCTGATCACCCCTCTCTCGTGCAGGATCACGAGAAGCAGGGTTCCGGAGGCCTGCTGTCCCTTCTCGCGGTGCACGCCAGAAGAAGGGATGGAGAAGACTTGCTTGGCGGCGCAATGATCTGGAACGATGGTGAGAAACCATACGAAGCGGCGGTGGCTAGGGTAGACGTCTGCCTGACTATATAGTGCGGGGCGGATAGGTCGTGGGAGTAAACCCCACATCCGAGTCATCACGATCCAAAAGAATCGGAAACAGTTCAGTAATTAACGCGCCCGTTAGTTATTAATTAATGACTCATTAATTTTCCCGAGCAGCAAAAATATAGACAACGTGCATAGCTCTGTCCTCGGCTCGGCTCAATCTCGCAACCCGTGTCGCGTCGTGACGAGGCGTGGCGTGGCGTGGCGTGGCGTGGCGAGGCGAGCGAGGAGGAGGAGCGCGCGTGTAGGTCCCCTCTTCTCATGCTCATACAAGTGGTAGAAGAACTCACCTTATAAAGAGGTGCAGCTCTCTCTCAACTTCCGGGGTAGGACTAAACTTTAGTCTCACTCACTTCACTCACATGTGTGCATAAATGGGCCAAAAGAATTTCAGAATTTTAGTTGGGCTTTGGGCCAAAGGCCTACTAGCAAAATTCCAACAATCCCCCGCAAAGTCTCATTGACACATCTCATCATCTAGTTCCAAAACATTGTTTATATATCGGTGCTTAGTGGAGACTGTGAAGTTGAACTTCCACTTAGAGATTTATGCTATACTAGATCACAACTTGAATAGTGAACTATGCCTTGAACTATAAGTTTTCTGCGAGACTAGTTCCACACAAATTCTTGACCGATGCTGGGCTGCCGCAAGGGTTCCCCACGGGTGGAGCGTATACGTTGTACTCCAGGGCCTTTTCATGAATTTATTAGAGAACATCCAATTCTCACAGACTGTGACGTTAACAGTCAAACTCATATAAGTGTGTTCCTTAGAAGATGTTCTGCAGGACAACATCTCTGCTTACCCGAATAAGCCACTTAAAACACATTAAGATAAGTATCAACCTGCCATGCAGATCAGGAGAGTATTGCATATTCACGGAGTGGGATAGTTAATATAGGAATACTCTCCTCCCAGCTGACCAACAGCTTGTCTCCCACTTCTACTTCACGGGATCTCCGATCACATAGAGTGGGTTACCACTATGGAAAACTCATGTGGTGGGTCTCAAACCCATATCCATCGATGCATTATCTATCACATTACGTGATAGACCCTTTGTGAAGGGATCTGCCAAATTTTTCGACGTTTGGATATAATCCAACCAAGGTTGTCAGAATCGTGATTTTGAATCGGATCGGAGCTCCGATGGTAGGATCGCAAATCGTAGAATCTTCACTATCAGGATCGTAGAAACGTAGATTCTATGAACTAAAATCGTAGAATCATAGGGGTTAGTTTGGATCGTAAAGTCGTAGAATCATATAACAGAATCGCGATTCTGACAACCTTGAATCCAACATTATAACTCCGGAGTTCCTCAATTTTTTGACAGATTTTAGTCTCCTCTTCACATGCCTTGAGGACTTCATATTGTCCTTAGAACTGTTTATCTTGACGATCACAGTTTGATGATCACAGTTCATCAGGATAGGGGTATTGGTTTTTCAACCATAGGTGAGTCCATCAAGAGCTCACGAAGCCACTCTTCTTCAACAGTGGCGGTGTCTAATGCTGTGAGTTCTGCTTCCATAGTTGACCTTGTTAAGATGATCTGCTTACAAGACTTCCAGGAAACAGCGCCACCACCAAGTGTAAAAACATAACCACTTGTGGCCTTAATCTCATCAGCATCAGATATCCAGTTTGAGTCACTATAACCCTCCAGTACCCTTGGATACCCGGTGTAGTGAATCCCATAGCTCGCGGTGCCTTTCAAATAGCGCATAACTCTCTCAAGCGCATGCCAATGATCATCTCCCGATTTTGACACAAACCGACCCAGCTTGCTCACAGCAAAAGAGATGTCAGGCATCGTGGCACTCACCAAATACATAAGTGAGCCAATAATCTGAGAATACCTCAGTTGATCTCTAGCAATCCGTCGGTTCTTTCGAAGCAACACACTAGCATCATATGAAGTTGGAGAAGGCGTGTAGTCGCTATACCCAAAACGACTCAAGACCTTTTCCACATAGTGAGACTGAAGCGGTGTGATCCCACCATTCTCATCTCTCAACAGCTTAATGTTTAAGATAACATCAGCTACTCCTAGATCCTTCATCTTAAAGCAGCGAGATAAGAAATCCTTAACCTCCTTGATTAAATCAAGTTTGGTTCCAAAGATCAGTATGTCATTGACATACAGACAAAGAATAACTCATTCGCCCCCACCATAGCGATAGTACACGCACTTGTCACCATCGTTTAGTACAAAGCCGGCAGCAGTTAATCTTCTTTCGAATTTCTCATGCCACTCCTTAGGAGCTTGTTTAAGGCCATATAAAGACTTTAATAACTTGCAAACCTTTCCTTCCTGACCAGGTACTACAAAACCATCTGGCTGATCCATGTAAATTTCCTCCTTCAACTCTCCATTAAGGAAAGCTGTCTTAACGTCCATTTGATGAACGAGAAGACCATGTGAGGCAGCCAGTGATAGTAGCACCCGAATTGTGGTCAGTCTAGCCACGGGTGAGTAAGTATCAAAGAAGTCTTCACCTTCTTTCTGCGTATAACCCTTGGCCACAAGCCGTGCCTTGTACTTTTCAATCGTACCATCAGGCCTAAGCTTCTTCTTGAACACCCACTTACATCCTACAGATTTGCACCCATAAGGAAGGTCAGTGATTTCCCAGGTACCATTAGCTAAGATGGAATCCATCTCGCTACGAATAGCTTCCTTCCAGTAGTCAGCATCAGAAGATGCATAGGCTTCTGAAATAGTCCTGGGTGTGTCATCCACAAGGTACATAATGGAATCATCACCAAAAGACTTTACAGTCCTCTGTCTCTTTCTCCTCACAGGAGTTCCATTGTCACCCTCAACAGGATTCTCAACGTGTTCCATCGCAATGGTGGGTTCAGGAATTACAGCGAATTCCTCACTAGATGGAGTAGGTATCTCCTGATTTGATGAAGTCGACATATCCTTCATAGGAAATATGTCCTCAAAGAAAGTTGCATCATTCGACTCCATAATCGTACCAACATGCATGTCGGATACCTCAGATTTTATTATCAAAAATCTATAGCCGATGCTATAAAAAGCATAGCCCAGAAGAACACAATCCACGGTTTTTGGTCCAAGCTTGCGCTTCTTGAGAATTGGTATATTGACTTTCGCCAAACAGCCCCAAGTATGTAGGTAAGAGAGTTTCAATCGTTTCCTTTCCCATTCCCAAATGGAGTCATGGTCTTATACTTTGTGGGAACTCGGTTTAGGACATGACACGCAGTCATTAGCGCCTCCCCCCACCATTCCTTGGAAGGACCCGATGTGTCTAACATGGTGTTAACCATATCAGTTAGAGTTTGGTTCTTTCTTTCGGCTACCCCATTTGACTGAGGTGAGTAGGGAGGAGTCCTCTCATGGATTATACCATGTTCCACACAAAACATATCAAATTCATTGGAAAAATACTCTCCACCACGATCGTACCTAACCTGTTTAATTTTTTGATCAAGTTGGTTTTCTGCCTCAGCTTTATAGTTTTTGAAGAAATTTAAAGCCTCATCTTTTGATTTCAGAAGATACACATAACAATATCTAGTGGAGTCATCAATAAACGTCATGAAGTATCTCTTTCCACCTTTTGTCAACACGTCATTCATCTCACAAAGATCAGAATGTATAAGCTCTAGTGGCGCCAAGTCTCTTGCCTCTACAGTCTTATGGGACTTGCGAGGTTGCTTAGCTTGCACACATACTTCGCACTTGGAGCCTTTGACAATAGAGATTTTTGGAATTAAATTCATATTGGCTAGCCGCGTCATGCAACCAAAGTTAATATGACAAAGTCGTGAATGCCAAATATCAGAATCATTGTTGTGGCAAACATTATTAATAACTTTAGTGCAAATATCTGACAAAGACAGGCGGAACAAGCCTCCGCTCTCATAGCCTTTTCCAACAAATTGTCCATACTTAGAAATTACAACTTTATTGGATTCGAAAACCAACTTAAAACCATCTCGACATAAATGGGAACTGCTAACGAGATTTTTATTTATGGACGATACATGATGAACGTTCTTCAGACGCACAGTCTTCCCCGAAGTAAATTTCAGATCGACCGTACCAACACCTCGAACGATGGCATGTGACCTGTTCCCCATCAGCACGGGTGAAATCCCTGTTGCCTGGTAAGAAGAAAACATGGATGCATCAACAGAAACATGTACGTTGGCACCGGTGTCAATTAACCAATCAGGGGATTGAAATACTGAAAGGATGGTAGGAAAAATACCGTACCCTGATTCCTTCATATCAATATCACCAATGACAACATTAGCGGACTTGCCGCTCTTCTCATGTTCGCGCTCCTCAAAGCGGTTAGGACACTTCGAAGCCCAGTGATTAGGATCACCGCAGACATGGCAAAGTCCCTTCCCCTTCTTATGAGAATTCTTCTTAAAGTTGCTAGAATGTGATGGCTTGTTCTTTGTATCAAACTTGCCTTTGCCTGAGTTTTGTTCTTGTTGTTTTTGAACTTGTTGGGCTGGGAGTTCTTCTTCTGTACCATGTGGGTACTAGAAGCTCCCTCAGCAACTCGAGCACGTGTGTCATTTGCTCTCGCCTTCTCTTCAACATCAAGAGTACCAATGAGATCCGCAACGGAAAACTCCTGTCTCTTGTGTTTCAGGGAAGTAGCAAAATTGTTCCATGAAGGTGGAAGTTTGGCAATGATGCCTCCAGCAACAAATTTGTCCGGCAACACACACTTGAAGTACTCAACTTCTTTTGCGAGCGACTGTATCTCATGAGCCTGCTGTACAACAGAGCGCTCATCAGTCATCTTGTAGTCATAGAATTGCTCCATGACGTACAACTCGCTGCCGGCGTCCGAGGCACCAAACTTGGCCTCGAGCGCAGCCCACATGTCCTTGCCGTTTTCAAATGACATATACGAATCCACAATGGAATCATCGAGAACACTCAGAAGAGCGCCTTTAAAGAGAGTATCGATCTTCTCAAAAGCTTCCAGTTGTGATGGATTAAGATCGCCCTCAGGCTTGCCCTTGGTGGCGTCATAGCAGCCCATGGTCTGAAACCAGTAGACTGCTCTCGTGCGCCACCTCTTATATTGCGCCCCCTTAAAGGCGGGCGGCTTCAGATGCGCAGCAAAACCACATAGAGTGGGACTAAACTTTAGTATCACTCACTCCACTCACATGTGTGCATGAATGGGCCAAGAGAATTTCAGAATTTTAGTTGGACTTTGGGCCAAAGACCTACTAGCAAAATTCCAACAGCCTTACCACACTCGGGATGTTTCAGGGAAAACCTTAGATCTGGGTCTCCCAGATCAGGCGATGACAACATCTTTGATGTCGTTCTCCCTTCTGGAGGCATCGTTTTGGAGCAGGTGCTGGCTAAAAGAGATAGGAGGTGGAGTGGTGTTGCATCTTCAGCGTTGACGGCAGCGGGTCTCGGCGGTGTGGCACAGTGGGGTCTCGGTGCTGGACGCGTGTTGATGGGCACACGTAGGAGGGTGGTATTGTCTGGCCTCATGGTGGCATCAACAATAGAAGGGTCTGACAAGGTCAATGCATTTATCATTTCTGAAGATGAGACGGCGGAAGATAGTGATGACTGAGTATAGAGCGGGTACCGGTGCGCATTGAGAGTCTGCTAGACTGGTTGGTGCTCCCAGTATAGAGCGGGTGCCGGTGCGCATTAAGGCTTCGTTGAATAATATAATAAACATGGTTGTGTGCACTGCTCGATGAAGATGCCAGAGTTACCATGCAACTTCTTCAGTTCATTGTTGTCTATATAAGGTCAGACGAGCTGGGCTCTCTTAGGGCATTAAAGCTACCGCTCTTAAGATCCAAAGCCTCTTGAAAACATCTGATATTCACCAGGATGAAAAGCAAAATTGTTGCAGCCAGCTACCTTTTGTCATCTGCGTACCATGACTTGTAAAGCACATAGAGCGCAACCATAACACGACATGGTGAATGATCCAATTAAATGCAACAAAAATTCTAGATGCATACCATGTAAACAACCATATTTCTGAATCATTTGATCGCAGGTAAAGCCTAGATCCTATACTAATCTTTCCCACCTAGTGCTTAAACATTCTTCTAAAAAAACTAGTGCTTAAACATCAGTATCGATCTCAGCCATACACAGAAATGACCTGCTTGTATAGCGCTTACATAAGAATGCTGACAGTGTCCTTTGTTTGAGGGAGAAGAGATCGAACACGCTTGTATTCACAGGGTTCGGCCACACTTTATACAAGGGCGGCGAGCGCACGATCACCATCGTGTGTAAGGCCATGACGAGGAGTGGAGGACGTGCGCGTTGACAGGGAAAACCACATGCACGTATTGCTACACTCATACACTACTCATTACAGTATACACATCAGTATTCTAACACCCCCCCCCCCCCCCCCGCAGCCTTGCCGTCGTGGTTGGAGACGCAAAGGCTGTAGCGGAAGTCGCCGAAGACAGAGCCAGGGAGCCCCTTGGTCTGTTGGAAAAAATATGCCCTAGAGGCAATAATAAATTGATTATTATTATATTTCCTTGTTCATGGTAATCGTTTATTATCCATGCTAGAATTGTATTGATAGGAAACTCAGATACATTTGTGGATACATAGACAACACCATGTCCCTAGTAAGCCTCTAGTTGACTAGCTCGTTGATCAATAGATGGTTACGGTTTCCTGACCATGGACATTGGATGTCGTTGATAATAGGATCACATCATTAAGAGAATGATGTGATGGACAAGACCCAATCCTAAGCCTAGCACAAGATCATGTTGTTCGTATGCTAAAGCTTTTCTAATGTCAAGTATCATTTCCTTAGACCATGAGATTGTGCAACTCCCGGATACCGTAGGAGTGCTTTGGGTGTGCCAAACGTCACAACGTAACTGGGTGGCTATAAAGGTACACTACAGGTATCTCCGAAAGTGTCTGTTGGGTTGGCACGAATCGAGACTGGGATTTGTCACTCCGTGTAAACGGAGAGGTATCTCTGGGCCCACTCGGTAGGACATCATCATAATGTGCACAATGTGATCAAGGAGTTGATCACGGGATGATGTGTTACGGAACGAGTAAAGAGACTTGCCGGTAACGAGATTGAACAAGGTATCAGGATACCGACGATCGAATCCCGGGCAAGTATCGTACCGCTAGACAAAGGGAATTGTATACGGGATTGATTAAGTCCTTGACATCGTGGTTCACCCGATGAGATCATCGTGGAGCATGTGGGAGCCAACATGGGTATCCAGACCCCGCTGTTGGTTATTGACCGGAGAACGTCTCGGTCATGTCTGCATGGTTCCCGAACCCGTAGGGTCTACACACTTAAGGTTCGATGACGCTAGGGTTATAAGGAATAGATATATGTGGTTACCGAATGTTGTTCGGAGTCCCGGATGAGATCCCGGACATCACGAGGAGTTCCAGAATGGTCCGGAGGTAAAGATTTATATATGGGAAGTCATGTTTTGGTTACCGGAAAAGTTTCGGGTTTTATCGGTAACGTACCGGGACCACCGGGAGGGTCCCGGGGGTCCACCAAGTGGGGCCACAAGCCCCGAAGGGCTGCATGGGCCAAGTGTGGGAGGGGACCAGCCCCAGGTGGGCTGGTGCGCCCCCCCCACAAGGGCCCAAGGCGCCTCCAAGAGGGAAGGGGGGCAAACCCTAGGGCAGATGGGCCCTAAGGCCCACCCCAGGTGCGCCTCCCCCTCTCCCCCTTGTGGCCGCCACCTAGATGGGATCTGGGGGCTGCCGCCACCCCTGGGGAGGGAACCCTAGGTGGGGGCGCAGCCCCTCCCCTTCCCCTATATATACTTGAGGTTTGGGCTGCCCAACACACATGAGTTCTTGACCTCTCCCTGGCGCAGCCCTACCTCTCTTTCTCCTCATATCTCGCGGTGCTTGGCGAAGCCCTGCTGGAGCACCACGCTCCTCCACCACCACCACGCCGTTGTGCTGCTGTTGGATGGAGTCTTCCTCAACCTCTCCCTCTCTCCTTGCTGGATCAAGGCATGGGAGACGTCGTCGGGCTGTACGTGTGTTGAGCGCGGAGGTGCCGTCTGTTCGGCACTAGGATCTCCGGTGATTTGGATCATGACGAGTACGACTCCATCAACCCCGTTCACTTGAACGCTTCCGCTTAGAGATCTACAAGGGTATGTAGATGCACTCTCCTTCCCTCGTTGCTAGATTACTCCATAGATTGATCTTGGTGATGTGTAGAAAATTTTGAATTTCTGCTGCGTTCCCCAATAGTGGCATCATGAGCTAGGTCTATTGTGTAGATTCTATGCACGAGTAGAACACAAAGTAGTTGTGGGCATTGATTTTGTTTAATATGCTTACCGTTACTAGTCCAATCTTGATTCGACGGCATTGTGGGATGAAGCGGCCCGGACCGACCTTACACGTACTCTTACGTGAGACTGGTTCCACCGACTGACATGCACTAGTTGGAGAAGGTGGCTAGCGGGTGTCTGTCTCTCCCACTTTAGTCAGATTGGATTCGATGAAAAGGGTCCTTATGAAGGGTAAATAGCAATTGGCATATCACGTTGTGGTTTTTGCGTAGGTAAGAAACGTTCTTGCTAGAAACCCATAGCAGCCACGTAAAACATGCAAACAACAATTAGAGGATGTCTAACTTGTTTTTGCAGGGTATGCTATGTGATGTGATATGGACAAGAAGAATGTGATGAATGATATGTGATGTATGAGATTGATCATGTTCTTGTAATAGGAATCACGACTTGCATGTCGATGAGTATGACAACCGGCAGGAGCCATAGGAGTTGTCTTTATTTATTATATGACTTGCGTGTCATTGAACAACGCCATGTAATTACTTTACTTTATTGCTAACCGTTAGCTGTAGTAGTAGAAGTAATAGTTGGCGAGACAACTTCATGAAGACACGATGATGGAGATCATGGTGTCATGCCGGTGACGATGATGATCATGGAGCCCCGAAGATGGATATCAAAAGGAGCAAAGTGATGATGGCCATATCATGTCACCTTTTGATTGCATGTGATGTTTATCATGTTTTTGCATCTTATTTGCTTAGAACGACGGTAGTAAATAAGATGATCCCTCATTAAAATTTCAAGAAAGTGTTCCCCCTAACTGTGCACCGTTGCGAAAGTTCGTCGTTTCGAAGCACCACGTGATGATCGGGTGTGATAGGTTCTTACGTTCACATACAACGGGTGTAAGCCAGATTTACACACGCGAAACGCTTAGGTTGACTTGACGAGCCTAGCATGTACAGACATGGCCTCGGAACACAAGAGACCGAAAGGTCGAGCATGAGTCATATAGAAGATACGATCAACATGAAGATGTTCACCGATGTTGACTAGTCTGCCTCACGTGATGATCGGACATGACCTAGTTGACTCAGATCATGTAATCACTTAGATGACTAGAGGGATGTCTATCTGAGTGGGAGTTCATAAGATGAACTTGTTTATCCTGAACATAGTCAAAAGGATTTTGCAAATTATGTCGTAGCTCGCGCTTTAGTTCTACTGTTTAGATATGTTCCTAGAGAAAAATTAGTTGAAAGTTGATAGTAGTAATTATGCAGACAGTAAAAGGCTTATGTCCTTAATGCACCGCTCAGTGTGCCGAACCTCGAACGTCGTCTGTGGATGTTGCGAACATCTGACATACACATTTTGATAACTACGTGATAGTTCAGTTAAACGGTTTAGAGTTGAGGCACCGAAGACGTTTTTAAAACGTCGCGAAACATATGAGATGTTTCGAGGGCTGAAATTGGGATTTCAGGCTCGTGCCCATGTCAAGAGGTATAAGACCTCCGACGATTTTCTTAGCCTGCAAACTAAGGGAGAAAAGCTCAATTGTTGAGCTTGTGCTCAGATTGTCTGAGTACAACAATCACTTGAATCAAGTGGGAGTTGATCTTCCAGATGAAATAGTGATAGTTCTCCAAAGTCATTACCACCAAGCTGCTAGAGCTTCGTGATGAACTATAATATATCAGGGACATATATGATGATCCTTGAGATATTCGCAATGTTTGACACCACAAAAGTAGAAATCAAGAAGGAGCATCAATTGTTGATGGTTGGTGAAACCACTAGTTTCAAGAAGGGCAAGGGCAAGAAGGGATACTTCATGAAACGGCAAATCAGCTGCTGTTCTAGTGAAGAAACCCAAAGTTGAACCCAAACCCGAGACTAAGTGCTTCTGTAATAAGAGGAACAGCCACTGGAGCAGAATTACCCTAGATACTTGGTAGATGAGAAGGCTGGCAAGGTCGATAGAAGTATATTGGATATACATTGTGTTAATGTGTACTTTACTAGTACTCCTAGTAGCACCATGGTATTAGATACCGGTTCGGTTGCTAAATGTTAGTAAACTCGAAATAAAAGGCTGCGGAGTAAACGGAGACTAGCTAAAGGTGAGCTGGCAATATGTGTTGGAAGTTTTTCCAAGCTTGATGTAATCAAGCATCGCACGCTCCCTCTACCATCGAGATTGGTGTTTGCGTTGAGCATAGACATGATTGGATTATGTCTATCGCAATACGGTTATTCATTTACGGAGAATAATGGTTACTCTGTTTATTTGAATAATACCTTCAATGGTCTTGCACCTAAAATGAATGGTTTATTGAATCTCGATCGTAGTGATACACATGTTCATGCCAAAAGATATAAGATAGTAATGATAGTACCACCTACTTGTGGCACTACCACATAAGTCATATCGGTATAAAACGCATGAAGAAGCTCCATGTTGATGGATCTTTGGGCTCACTCATTTTTGAAAAGTTTGAGACATGCGAACCATGTCTATTGGTGTATATGCATGAAGAAACTCCATGCAAATGGACCGTTTGGACTCACTTGATTTTGAATCACTTGAGACATGAAAATCATACCACATGGGCAAGATGACTGAAAGCCTCATTTTCAGTAAAATGGAACTAGAAAGCAACTTGTTGGAAGTAATACATTTTGATGTGTGCAGTCCAATGAGTGCTGAGGCGTGTAGTGGATATCGTTATGTTCTTACTTCAGAGATGATTTGAGTAGATGTTGAGTATATTTACTTGATGAATCACGAGTCTGAATTATTGAAAGGTTCAAGTAATTTCAAGGTGAAGTTGAAAGATCGTCGTGACAAGAGGATAAAATGTCTATGATATAACCATAGAGATGAATATCTGAATTACGAGTTTGGCACAGAATTAAGACATTGTGGAAATTGTTTCACAACTAATACAGCCTGGAACACCATAGTGTGATGGTGTGTCCGAACATCAAAACTGCACCCTATTGGATATGATGCATACCATGATGTCTCTTATCGAATTACCATGATAGTTTATGGGTTAGGCATTAGAGACAACCAGATTCACTTTAAAAGGGGCACCACGTAATGCCGATGAGATGACACCGTATGAACTATGGTTTAGAGAAACCTAAGCTGTCATTTCTTAAAAGTTTGGGGCCGCGACGCTTATGTGAAAAAGTTTCAGGCTGATAAGCTCGAACCCAAAGCGGATAAATGCATCTTCATAGGACACCCAAAACAGTTGGGTATACCTCCTGTCTCAGATTCGAAAGCAAAAGGGATTGTTTCTAGAATCGGGTCCTTTCTCAAGGAAAATTTTCTCTCGAAAGAATTGAGAGGGAGGATGGTGGAGACTTGATGAGGTTATTGAACCGTCTCTTCGACTAGTGTGTGGCAAGGCATAGGAAGTTGTTCCTGTGGCACCTACACCAATTGAAGTGGAAGCTTATGATAGTGATCATGAAACTTCAAATCAAGTCACTACCAAACCTCGTAGCATGACAAGGATGCGTACTACTTCAGAGTGGTACGTAATCCTGTCTTGGAAGTCATGTTGCTAGACAACAATGAACCTACGAGCTATGGAGAAGCGATGGTGGGCCTGGATTCCAAAATGGCTCGAGGCCATATAATCCGAGAGAGGATCCATATATGAAAACAAAGTGTAGACTTTAGCGGAACGGCTCGATGGTCGTAAGGCTGTTGAGTACAGATGGATTTTTAAAAGGAAGACGGACAATCATGGTAATCACCATTAAGAAAGCTCGACTTGTCGTTAAGATGTTTTCCGACAAGTTCAAGGAGTTGACTACGATGAGACTTTCTCACTCGTAGCGATGCTAAGAGTCTGTTGGAATTATATTAGCAATTACTGCATTATTTATGAAATCTTGTAGATAGGATGTCAAAACATTGTTTCCTCGACGATTTTTGAGGAAAGGTTGTATGTGATACAACCGGAAGGTTTTGTCAATCCTGAAAGATGCTAACAAGTATGCAAAGCTCCAGCAATCCTTCTAAGGACTGGAGTAAGCATCTCGGAGTTGGAATGTATGCTTTGATGAGATGATCAAAGTTTTGGGTGTATACAAAGTTTATGAGAAACTTGTATTTCCAAAAAAGTGAGTGGGAGCACTATAGAATTTCTGATGAGTATATGTTGTTAACATATTGTTGATAAGAAATGATGTAGAATTTCTGGAAAGCATGCAGAGTTATTTGAAAAGTGTTTTTCAATGGAAAGCCTGGATTAAGCTACTTGAACATTGAGCATCAAGATCTATAAGGATAGATCAAAACGCTTAATGGTACTTTCGAATGAGCACATACCTTGACATGATCTTGAAGGTGTTCAAGATGGATCAGTCAAAGAAGGAGTTCTTGCCTGAGTTGTAAGGTATGAAGTTAAGACTTAAAGCTCGACCACGGCAGAAGAAAGAGGAAGGACGAAGGTCGTCCCCTATGTTTTTGTCATAGGCTCTCTACAGTATGCTATGCTGTGTGCCGTACCTGAAGTGTGCCTTGCCATGAGTCAGTCAAGGGGTACAAGAGTGATCCAGGAATGGATCACATGGCAGCGGTCAAAGTTATCCTTAGTAACTAGTGGACTAAGGAAATTTTCTCGATTATGGAGGTGGTAAAAGAGTTCATCGTAAAGGGTTGCGCCGATGCAAAATTTGACACTAATCCAGATTATTCTGAGTAGTAAACTAGATTCGTATAGTAGAACAGTTATTTGGAATAGCTCCAAATAGAACGTGGTAGCTGCATCTAGGAGATGACATAGAGATTTGTAAAGCACACACGGATCTGAAAGATTCAGACCCGTTGACTATAACATCTCTCACAAGCATAACATGATCAAACCCAGAACTCATTGAGTGTTAATCACATGGTAATGTGAACTAGATTATTGACTCTAGTAAACTCTTTGGGTGTTAGTCACATGGGGATGTGACCTTGAGTGTTAATCACATATCGATGTGAACTGGATTATTGACTCTAGTGCAAGTGGGAGACTGTTGGAAATATGCCCTAGAGGCAATAATAAATTGATTATTATTATATTTCCTTGTTCACGATAATCGTTTATTATCCATGCTAGAATTGTATTGATAGGAAACTGAGATACATGTGTGGATACATAGACAACACCATGTCCCTAGTAAGCCTCTAGTTGACTAGCTCGTTGATCAATAGATGGTTACGGTTTCCTGACCATGGACATTGGATGTCGTTGATAACGGGATCACATCATTAAGAGAATGATGTGATGGACAAGACCCAATCCTAAGCCTAGCACAAGATCATGTAGTTCGTATGCTAAAGCTTTTCTAATGTCAAGTATCATTTCCTTAGACCATGAGATTGTGCAACTCCCGGATATCGTAGGAGTGCTTTGGGTGTGCCGAACGTCACAATGTAACTGGGTGGCTATAATGGTACACTACAGGTATCTCCGAAAGTGTCTGTTGGGTTGGCACGAATCGAGACTGGGATTTGTCACTCCGTGTAAACGGAGAGGTATCTCTGGGCCCACTCGGTAGGACATCATCATAATGTGCACAATGTGATCAAGGAGTTGATCATGGGATGATGTGTTACGGAATGAGTAAAGAGACTTGCCGGTAACGAGATTGAACAAGGTATCGGGATACCGACGATCGAATCTCGGGAAAGTATCATACCGCTAGACAAAGGGAATTGTATACGGGATTGATTAAGTCCTTGACATCGTGGTTCATCCGATGAGATCATCGTGGAGCATGTGGGAGCCAACATGGGTATCCAGATCCCGCTGTTGTTTATTGACCGGAGAACGTCTCGGTCATGTCTGCATGGTTCCCGAACCCGTAGGGTCTACACACTTAAGGTTCGATGACGCTAGGGTTATAAGGAATAGATATACGTGGTTACCGAATGTTGTTCGGAGTCCCGAATGAGATCCCGGACATCACGAGGAGTTCCGGAATGGTCCGGAGGTAAAGATTTATATATGGGAAGTCATGTTTTGGTTACCGGAAAAGTTTCGGGTTTTATCGGTAACGTACCGGGACCACCGGGACGGTCCCGGGGGTCCACCAAGTGGGGCCACAAGCCCCGAAGGGCTGCATGGGCCAAGTGTGGGAGGGGACCAGCCCCAGGTGGGCTGGTGCGCCCCCCCCCCCCCCCCACAAGGGCCCAAGGCGCCTCCAAGAGGGAAGGGGGGCAAACCCTAGGACAGATGGGCCCTAAGGCCCACCCCAAGTGCGCCTCCCCCTCTCCCCCTTGTGGCCGCCACCCAGATGGGATCTGGGGGCTGCCGCCACCCCTGGGGAGGGAACCCTAGGTGGGGGCGCAGCCCCTCCCCTTCCCCTATATATACTTGAGGTTTGGGCTGCCCAACACACATGAGTTCTTGACCTCTCCCTGGCGCAGCCCTACTACTCCATAGATTGATCTTGGTGATGCGTAGAAAATTTTGAATTTCTGCTACGTTCCCCAACATGGTCATCACATCGGTGAGTTGTTGTGATGTCGGAACATGCATGACGCGAAAATCATTGAGAGCCACGCGTTCACGGACGAAGAGGATGTCGAGCTCGATGTGTTTGGTGCGGCAATGATGGACGGAATTGCTGGAGAGGTAGACAACGGAAACATTGTCGCAGTAGACAAAAGTCGCCGCGCTCACCGTGCACCGTAGTTCGCCGAGGAGCTACCGGAGCCAGATGCACTCGGCAACGGCTTTGGCGACACCACGGTACTCTGCTTCAGCACTGGAGTGGGAGACAGTCGCTTGCCTCTTGGATGACCAGGAAACGAGGGCGTCACCGAGGAAAACGCAGAACCCAGAGGTAGATCGCCTGGTGTCGGGGCAGCCGGCCCAGTCAGCGTGAGTGTAGGCGCGGAGGTCCAGCGACGCCGATGCTCGAAGATGAATGCCAAGCGAGATCGTCCCGCGCACGTAATGCAACATGCGCTTGAGCAGCACGGTGTGACACTCGCGTGGGTCATGCATGTGAAGGCAGAGCTGTTGCACAGCGTAGGACAGCTCTGGTCTTGTGAGAGTCAGGTACTGCAGGGCACCTGCTAGACTGCGGTACGTGGTGGGATCGGCGACGCGAGGCCCGTCAGCGACGGGTAGCTTGGCCTTGGTGTCGACCGGAGTTGGAGAGGGCTTGCAGTTGTCCATGCCGGCGCGCTCCAGGACATCCTCCGCGTACTGGGACTGCGAGAGGAAGAAGCCAGAGCGCATCCGCGTGACATGGATGCCGAGGAAGTAATGCAGTGCGCCGACGTCCTTCATGGCAAACTCCCTAGTGAGGCGCGCGACGACATGTTGAAGAAGCGCGTCGGAGGAGGCGGTGAGGACGATATCATCAACGTAGAGGAGCAGGTAGGCAGCGTCGGAGCCGCGCGCGAAGGTGAACAGAGAGCTGTCCGAGCGGGTCGCCATGAACCCGATGTGAAAGGATCGAGAAGAGGTGTCTAGAGGGGGGGGGGTGATTAGACACTTATTGCCAAAAGTTGCAGTTTTTAATATTCTTAAGTTTAAGTGGAGTTTAAGAAAGTTTAACAAACACAATACATATCAAGCAAGCATGCAATGAGTATATGAGCAGCGGGAAGTAAAGCATGCAACTTGCAAGAATGTAGAGAGAAGGGTTTGGAGTATTCAAACACAATTGGAGACATGGATGTTTTTGTCGTGGTTCCTATAGGTGGTGCTATCGTACATCCACGTTGATGGAGACTTCAACCCACGAAGGGTAACGGTTGCGCGAGTCCACAGAGGGCTCCACCCACGAAGGGTCCATGAAGAAGCAACCTTGTCTATTCCATCACGGTCGTCGCCCACGAAGGACTTGCCTCACTAGCGGTAGATCTTCACGAAGTAGGCGATCTCCTTGCCCTTACAAACTCCTTGGTTCAACTCCACAATCTTGTTGGAGGCTCCCAAGTGACACCTAGCCAATCTAGGAGACACCACTCTCCAAGAAGTAACAAATGGTGTGTTGATGATGAACTCCTTGCTCTTGTGCTTCAAATGATAGTCTCCCCAACACTCAACTCTCTCTCACAGGATTTGGAGAAGGTGGAAAGAAGATTTGAGTGGAAAGCAACTTGGGAAGGCTAGAGATCAAGATTCATATGGTTGGAATGGAATATCTTGACCTCAACACAAGTGTAGGTGGTTCTCTCTTAGAAAATGTGTATTGGAAGTGTAGGTATGTTCTGATGGCTCTCTTTTCAAATGAAGAGAGGGTGGAGGGGTATATATAGCCTCCACACAAAATCTAACCGTTACACTCAATTTACCAATCTCGGTGAGACCGAAGGGAAACTCGGCCAGACCAATTTAGTAAACCTAGTGACTGTTAGGGTTTTCGGTGGGACCGACTAGTTCAACTCGGTGGAACCGATGTGCTAGGGTTAGGGTAAAACCAAAACTCGGTTTGACCGATTACTCAAACTCGGTGGGACCGATTTGGGTAATAAGCGAAACAGAGAGTTGGCCAAGCAAACTCGGTGGGGCCGATTGCATATCTCGGTGGGACCGAAAATATTGCAACAGGTAACAGAGAGTTTGCAAGCCCATCTCGGTGAGAGCGAGATCCCATCGGTGAGATCGAACTGATTAGGGTTTCTGGCAGTGGCTATGTTAACTGAACTCGGTGGCTCCGGATAGAAAGAATCGGTGGGGCCGAGTTTGACTTTTGGTTTAGGTCATATGTGGATGTGGGAAGGTAGTTGAGGGTTTTGGAGCATATCACTAAGCACTTTGAGCAAGCAATCCATTAAGCAACACCTCATCCCCTCTTGATAGTATTGGCTTTTCCTATAGACTCAATGTGATCTTGGATCACTAAAATAGAAAATGTAGAGGCTTGATCTTGAAGCTTGGGCCAATCCTTTGTCCTTAGCATCTTGAAGGGGTTCCACATCCTCTAGTCCATGCCACTCCATTGTTGAACTTATCTGAAACATACTAGGTAAAAGTGTTAGTCCAACAAGAGATATGTTGACATTAATTACCAAAACTGTTGGGGAACGTAGTAATTTCAAAAAAATTCCTATGCACACGCAAGATCATGGTGATGCACAGCAACGAGAGGGGAGAGTGTTGTCTACGTACCCACGCAGACCAACTGCGGAAGCGTTGACACAACGTAGAGGAAGTAGTCGTACGTCTTCCCGATCCGACCGATCCAAGCACCGTTACTCCGGCACCTCCGAGTTCTTAGCACACGTAAAGCTCGATGACGCTCCCCAGGCTCCGATCCAGCAAAGCTTCGGGGATGAGTTCCGTCAGCACAACGGCGTGGTGACGATGATGATGTTCTACCGACGCAGGGCTTCGCCTCAGCACTACAGCGATATGATCGAGGTGGAATATGGTGGCAGGGGGCACCGCACATGGCTAAGGAACGATCACGTGGATCAACTTGTGTGTCTAGAGGTGCCCCCTGCCCCCGTATATAAAGGAGCAAGGGGAGGAGGCTGGCCGGCCAGGTGTGGCGCACCAAGGAGGAGTCCTCCTCCTAGTAGGAGTAGGACTCTTACTAGGAGGGGGAAAGAGGTGGAGTGGGAGAAGGAAAGGGGGGGGGGCGCCGCCCCCCTCTCCTAGTCCAATTCGGACCAGGGAGGAGGTGGCACGCGGCCCACCTCTTGCTACCCCTCTCTCTCTCCACTAAGGCCCATATGGCCCAATACTTCTCCCAGTAGGGTTCCGGTAACCCTCCGGCTCTCCGGTTTTCTCCGAAATTACCCAAAACACTTTCGGTGTCCGAATATAGCCGTCCAATATATCAATCTTTATGTCTCGACCATTTCGAGAGTCCTCGTCATTTCCGTGATCACATCCGGGACTCCGAACTAACTTCGGTACATCAAAATGCATAAACTCATAATAACTGTCATCGTAACGTTAAGCGTGCGGACCCTACGGTTCGAGAACAATGTAGACATGACTGAGACAAATCTCCGGCCAATAACCAATAGCGGGACCTGGATGCCCATATTGGCTCCTACATATTCTACGAAGATCTTTATCGGTCAGACTGCATAACAACATAGGTTGTTCCCTTTGTCATCAGTATGTTACTTGCCCGAGATTCGATCGTCGGTATCCAATACCTAGTTCAATCTCGTTACCGGCAAGTCTCTTTACTCGTTCTGTAATACATCATTCCGCAACTAAGTCATTAGTTGCAATGCTTGCAAGGCTTACGTGATGTGCATTACTGAGAGGGCCCAGAGATACCTCTCCGACAATCAGAGTGACAAATCCTAATCTCGAAATACGCCAACCCAACATCTACCTTTGGAGACACCTGTAGAGCTCCTTTATAATCACCCAGTTACGTTGTGACGTTTGGTAGCACACAAAGTGTTCCTCCGGTAAACGGGAGTTGCATAATCTCATAGTCATAGGAACATGTATAAGTCATGAAGAAAGCAATAGCAACATACTAAACGATCGGGTGCTAAGCTAATGGAATGGGTCATGTCAATCAGATCATTCTACTAATGATGTGACCTCATTAATCAAATAACAAAACTTTGTTCATGGTTAGGAAACATAACCATCTTTGATTAACGAGCTAGTCAAGTAGAGGCATACTAGTGACACTAAGTTTGTCTATGTATTCACACATGTATTATGTTTCCGGTTAATACAATTCTAGCATGAATAATAAACATTTATCATGATATAAGGAAATAAATAATAACTTTATTATTGCCTCTAGGGCATATTTCCTTCAGTCTCCCACTTGCACTAGAGTCAATAATCTAGATTACACAGTAATGATTCTAACACCCATGGAGCCTTGGTGCTGATCATGTTTTGCTCATGGAAGAGGCTTAGTCAACGGGTCTGCAACATTCAGATCCGTATGTATCTTGCAAATCTCTATGTCTCCCACCTGGACTAGATCCCGGATGGAATTGAAGCGTCTCTTGATGTGCTTGGTTCTCTTGTGAAATCTGGATTCCTTTGCCAAGGCAATTGCACCAGTATTGCCACAAAAGATTTTCATTGGACCCGATGCACTAGGTATGACACCTAGATCGGATATGAACTCCTTCATCCAGATTCCTTCGTTCGCTGCTTCCGAAGCAGCTATGTACTCCGCTTCACATGTAGATCCCGCTACGACGCTTTGTTTAGAACTGCGCCAACTTACAGCTCCACCGTTTAATGTAAACACGTATCCGGTTTGCGATTTAGAATCGTCCGGATCAGTGTCAAAGCTTGCATCAACGTAACCTTTTACGGTGAGCTCTTTGTCACCTCCATATACGAGAGACATATCCTTAGTCCTTTTCAGGTATTTCAGGATGTTCTTGACCGCTGTCCAGTGATCCACTCCTGGATTACTTTGGTACCTCCCTGCTAAGCTTATAGCAAGGCACACATCAGGTCTGGTACACAGCATTGCATACATGATAGAGCCTATGGCTGAAGCATAGGGAACATCTTTCATTTTCTCTCTATCTTCTGCAGTGGTCGGGCATTGAGTCTGACTCAACTTCACACCTTGCAACACAGGCAAGAACCCTTTCTTTGCTTGATCCATTTTGAACTTCTTCAAAATCTTGTCAAGGTATGTGCTTTGTGAAAGTCCAATTAAGCGTCTTGATCTATCTCTATAGATCTTTATGCCTAATATGTAAGCAGCTTCACCGAGGTCTTTCATTGAAAAACTCTTATTCAAGTATCCCTTTATGCTATCCAGAAATTCTATATCATTTCCAATCAGTAATATGTCATCCACATATAATATCAGAAATGCTACAGAGCTCCCACTCACTTTCTTGTAAATACAGGCTTCTCCGAAAGTCTATATAAAACCAAATGCTTTGATCACACTATCAAATTGTTTATTCCAACTGCGAGAGGCTTGCACCAGTCCATAAATAGATCGCTGGAGCTTGCACACTTTGTTAGCTCCCTTTGGATCGACAAAACCTTCTGGTTGCATCATATACAACTCTTCTTCCAGAAATCCATTCAGGAATGCAGTTTTGACATCCATCTGCCAAATTTCATAATCATAAAATGCGGCAATTGCTAACATGATTCTGACAGACTTAAGCATCGCTATGGGTGAGAAGGTCTCATCGTAGTCAACCCCTTGAACTTGTCGAAAACCTTTTGTGACAAGTCGAGCTTTGTAGACAGTAACATTACCGTCAGCGTCAGTCTTCTTCTTGAAGATCCATTTATTCTCAATTGCTTGCCGATCATCGGGCAAGTCAACCAAAGTCCATACTTTGTTCTCATACATGGATCCCATCTCAGATTTCATGGCTTCAAGCCACTTTGCGGAATCTGGGCTCACCATCGCTTCTTCATAGTTCATAGGTTCATCATGATCTAGTAGCATGACTTCCAGAACTGGATTACCGTACCACTCTGGTGTGGATCTCACTCTGGTTGATCTACGAGGTTCAGTAGTGTCTTGTCCTGAAGTTTCATGATCATCATCATTAGCTTCCTCACTAATTGGTATAGGTGTCGCAGAAACAGTTTTCTGTGATGTACTACTTTCCAATAAGGGAGCAGGTACAGTTACCTTGTCAAGTTCTACTTTCCTCCCACTCACTTCTTTCGAGAGAAACTCCTTCTCTAGAAATGATCCATTCTTAGCAACGAATGTCTTGCCTTCGGATCTGTGATAGAAGGTGTACCCAACAGTTTCTTTTGGGTATCCTATGAAGACACATTTCTCCGATTTGGGTTCGAGCTTATCAGGTTGAAGCTTTTTCACATAAGCATCGCAGCCCCAAACTTTAAGAAACGACAACTTTGGTTTCTTTCCAAACCACAGTTCATAAGGCGTCGTCTCAACGGATTTTGATGGTGCCCTATTTAACGTGAATGCGGCCGTCTCTAGAGCGTATCCCCAAAACGATAGCGGTAAATCAGTAAGAGACATCATAGATCGCACCATATCTAGTAAAGTACGATTACCATGTTCGGACACACCATTACGCCGTGGTGTTCCGGGTGGCGTGAGTTGCGAAACTATTCCACAATTTTTCAAATGTACACCAAACTCGTAACTCAAATATTCTCCTCCACGATCGGATCGTAGAAACTTTATTTTCTTGTTACGATGATTTTCAACTTCACTCTGAAATTCTTTGAACTTTTCAAACGTTTCAGACTTATGTTTCATTAAGTAGATATACCCATATCTGCTTAAGTCATCTGTGAAGGTGAGAAAATAACGATATCCGCCACGAGCCTCAATATTCATTGGACCACATACATCTATATGTATGATTTCCAACAAATCTGTTGCTCTCTCCATAGTACCGGAGAACGGTGTTTTAGTCATCTTGCCCATGAGGCACGGTTCGCAAGTACCAAGTGATTCATAATCAAGTGGTTCCAAAAGTCCATCAGTATGGAGTTTCTTCATGCGCTTTACACCGATATGACCTAAACGGCAGTGCCACAAATAAGTTGCACTATCATTATCAACTCTGCATCTTTTGGCTTCTACATTATGAATATGTGTATCACTACTATCGAGATTCAATAAGAATAGACCACTCTTCAAGGGTGCATGACCATAAAAGATATTACTCATATAAATAGAACAACCATTATTCTCTGATTTAAATGAATAACCGTCTCGCATTAAACAAGATCCAGATATAATGTTCATGCTCAACGCTGGCACCAAATAACAATTATTTAGGTCTAATACTAATCCCGAAGGTAGATGTAGAGGTAGCGTGCCGACCGCGATCACATCGACTTTGGAACCGTTTCCCACGCGCATTGTCACGTCGTCCTTAGCCAATCTTCGCTTAATCCGTAGTCCCTGTTTCGAGTTACAAATATTAGCAACAGAACCAGTATCAAATACTCAGGTGCTACTGCGAGCATTAGTAAGGTACACATCAATAACATGTATATCACATATACCTTTGTTCACCTTGCCATCCTTTTTATCCGCCAAATACTTGGGGCAGTTCTGCTTCCAGTGACCAGTCTGCTTGCAGTAGAAGCACTCAGTTTCAGGCTTAGGTCCAGACTTGGGTTTCTTCTCTTGAGCAGCAACTTGCTTGCCGTTCTTCTTGAAGTTCCCCTTCTTCTTCCCTTTGCCCTTTTTCTTGAAACTACTGGTCTAGTTAACCATCAACACTTGATGCTCCTTTTTGATTTCTACCTCCGCAGCTTTCAGCATTGCGAAGAGCTCGGGAATAGTCTTGTTCATCCCTTGCATATTATAGTTCATCACGAAGCTCTTGTAGCTTGGTGGCAGTGATTGGAGAATTCTGTCAATGACGCAATCATCTGGAAGATTAACTCCCATCTGAATCAAGTGATTATTATACCCAGACATTTTGAGTATATGCTCACTGACAGAACTATTCTCCTCCATCTTGCAGCTATAGAATTTATTGGAGACTTCATATCTCTCAATCCGGGCATTTGCTTGAAATATTAACTTCAACTCCTGAAACATCTCATATGCTCCATGACGTTCAAAACGTCGTTGAAGTCCCGATTCTAAGCCGTAAAGCATGGCACACTGAACTATCAAGTAGTCATCAGCTTTGCTCTGCTAGATGTTCATAACATCTGGTGTTGCTCCAGCAGCAGGCCTGGCACCCAGCGGTGCTTCCAGGACGTAATTCTTCTGTGCAGCAATGAGGATAATCCTCAAGTTACGGACCCAGTCCGTGTAATTGCTACCATCATCTTTCAACTTTGCTTTCTCAAGGAACGCGTTAAAATTCAACGGAACAACATCACGAGCCATCTATCTACAATCAAACATAAACAAGCAAGATACTATCAGGTACTAAGTTCATGATAAGTTTAAGTTCAATTAATCAAATTACTTAAGAACTCCCACTTAGATAGACATCCCTCTAGTCCTCTAAGTGATTACGTGATCCAAATCAACTAAACCATGTCCGATCATCACGTGAGATGGAGTAGTTTCATTGGTGAACATCACTATGTTGATCATATCTACTATATGATTCACGCTCGACCTTTCGGTCTCCGTGTTCCGAGGCCATATCTGTATATGCTTGGCTCGTCAAGTATAACCTGAGTATTCCGCGTGTGCAACTGTTTTGCACCCGTTGTATTTGAACGTAGAGCCTATCACACCCGATCATCACGTGGTGTCTCAGCACGAAGAACTTTCGCAATGGTGCATACTCAGGGAGAACACTTCTTGATAATTTAGTGAGAGATCATCTTATAATGCTACCGTCAATCAAAGCAAGATAAGATGCATAAAAAGATAAACATCACATGCAATCAATATAAGTGATATGATATGGCCATCATCATCTTGTGCTTGTGATCTCCATCTCCGAAGCACCGTCATGATCACCATCGTCACCGGCGCGACACCTTGATCTCCATCGTAGTATCGTTGTCGTCTCGCCAATCTTATGCTTCCACGACTATCGCTACCGCTTAGTGATAAAGTAAAGCATTACATCGCGATTGCATTGCATACAATAAAGCGACAACCATATGGCTCCTGCCAGTTGCCGATAACTCGGTTACAAAACATGATCATCTCATACAATAAAATTCATCATCATGCCTTGACCATATCACATCACAACATGCCCTGCAAAAACAAGTTAGACGTCCTCTACTTTGTTGTTGCAAGTTTTACGTGGCTGCTACGGGCTTAAGCAAGAACCAATCTCACCTATGCATCAAAACCACAATGATAGTTTGTCAAATAGACTCCGTTTTAACCTTCGCAAGGACCGGGCGTAGCCACACTCGGTTCAACTAAAGTTGGAGAGACAGTCGCCCGCAAGCCACCTATGTGCAAAGAACGTCGGGGAAACCGGTCTCGCGTAAGCGTACGCGTAATGTTGGTCCGGGTCGTCTCGTCCAACAATACCGCCGAACCAAAGTATGACATGCTGGTAGGCAGTATGACTTATATCGCCCAACATCACTTGTGTTCTACTCGTGCATATAACATCAAACCATAAAAACTAGGCTCGGATGCCACTGTTGGGGAACGTAGTAATTTCAAAAAATTTCCTACGCACACGCAAGATCATGGTGATGCAAAGCAACGAGAGGGGAGAGTGTTGTCTACGTACCCACGCAGACCGACTGCGGAAGCGTTGACACAACATAGAGGAAGTAGTCGTACGTCTTCCCGATCCGACCGATCCAAGCACCGTTACTCCGGCACCTCCGAGTTCTTAGCACACGTAAAGCTCGATGACGCTCCCCGGGCTCCGATCCAGCAAAGCTTCGGGGATGAGTTCCGTCAGCACAATGGCATGGTGATGATGATGATGTTCTACCGACGCAGGGCTTCGCCTAAGCACTACAACGATATGATCGAGGTGGAATATGGTGGCAGGGGGCACCGCACACGGCTAAGGAACGATCACGTGGATCAACTTGTGTGTCTAGAGGTGCCCCCTGCCCCCATATATAAAGGAGAAAGGGGAGGAGGCCGGCCGGCCAGGTGTGGCGCGCCAAGGAGGAGTCCTCCTCCTAGTAGGAGTAGGACTCCTACTAGGAGGGGGAAAGAGGTGGAGTGGGAGAAGGAAAGGGGGGCGCCGCCCCCTCTCCTAGTCCAATTCGGACCAGGGAGGAGGTGGCGCGCGGCCCACCTCTTGCTGCCCCTCTCTCTCTCTCTCCAATAAGGCCCATATGGCCCAATACTTCTCCCGGTAGGGTCTCGGTAACCCCCCGGCTCTCCGGTTTTCTCCGAAATTACCCGAAACACTTCCGGTGTCCGAATATAGCCGTCCAATATATCAATCTTTATGTCTCGACCATTTCGAGACTCCTCGTCATGTTCGTGATCACATCTGGGACTCCGAACTAACTTCGGTACATCAAAATGCATAAACTCATAATAACTGTCATCGTAACGTTAAGCGTGCGGACCCTACGGTTCGAGAACAATGTAGACATGACTGAGACAAATCTCCGGCCAAAAACCAATAGCGGGACCTGGATGCCCATATTGGCTCCTACATATTCTAGGAAGATCTTTATCGGTCAGACCGCATAACAACATAGGTTGTTCCCTTTGTCATCAGTATGTTACTTGCCTGAGATTCGATCGTCGGTGTCCAATACCTAGTTCAATCTCGTTACCGGCAAGTCTCTTTACTCATTCTGTAATACATCATTCCGCAACTAACTCATTAGTTGCAATGCTTGCAAGGCTTATGTGATGTGCATTACCGAGAGGGCCCAGAGATACCTCTCCGACAATCGGAGTGACAAATCCTAATCTCGAAATACGCCAACCCAACATCTACCTTTGGAGACACCTGTAGAGCTCCTTTATAATCACCCAGTTACGTTGTGACGTTTGGTAGCACACAAAGTGTTCCTCCGGTAAACGGGAGTTGCATAATCTCATAGTCATAGGAACATGCATAAGTCATGAAGAAAGCAATAGCAACATACGAAACGATCGGGTGCTAAGCTAATGGAATGGGTCATGTCAATCAGATCATTCTACTAATGATGTGACTTGTTAATCAAATAACAACACTTTGTTCATGGTTAGGAAACATAACCATCTTTGATTAACGAGCTAGTCAAGTAGAGGCATACTAGTGACACTAAGTTTGTCTATGTATTCACACATGTATTATGTTTCCGGTTAATACAATTCTAGCATGAATAATAAACATTTATCATGATATAAGGAAATAAATAATAACTTTATTATTGCCTCTAGGGCATATTTCCTTCAAAAACCACCCAGAGAGCACTTGTGCTTTCAATCTCCCCCTTTTTGGTAATTGATGACAACATACATCAAAGCTTTAGATAAAGATATAGAGAATAGCAAGTAAAGCTTTGGAAAGACATGTAACATGCATAGGCTCCCCCTACATGTATGCAATCATGTGAATATTGAATATAGAAGCATGTGAATGCGTAAACATGACAGAGTAAGCAATGTGTTACATGTATCTTGGCTCTATGCATTAGAGCAAATGATGTGAATGTGAGAAATGTACATTCATGCTCATGAGTCCTTCTTGCAAACAGTATGTACATCAGCAAGAACTTCTCATTCACATGACTGTGATGCATATACTTACCTTGTGGTCTTGAGTTGGCTTAGGATGGGATGAACCTGTGCAAACAAGGTTAAATACCACAGATACACCTACTGACCAGAGCAAACAAGAGAAACCACAAGAGAACCAAGACTGGGATGACATGTAGAGTGAGTACTAAGTACCACATTGGATATAGACATGCCCCCAAAGGTAAAGATATGCAATAAAATCAGAGATTTCCTTCCCTTAGATGTCTTGCTCCCCCTGAATCTGCATGGGATATTGGGAGAAGATAGGGAACAGGAAATCAGAGCAACAAAAAAGAAACAACAGAGCTTGAGCTAAAGCAAGCAACCAAACATGTCTTTCCCCTCTTAAAGACATGTGACATCTCTCCTCTTGAACACCAAGCATCTGTGGTCTTTGATGATATTACTTTCTCCTAGTTGAGAAACTCTCTCCCCCTGAGTACTCTCTCTTTTTCCCCTATAGGAAGGATTAAGCTTTGATGTGATCTCTCTCTCCCCCTTTGACATCAATTTCCAAGAAGGGCTCTTCTGGACATGTGATACAAATGGGTTGGTCCTTGAGTCACAGAGCAAAGCAGCATGTCTAATATGATGCTGGCAGAGGACAAGAATCATTGAGTGGAGCTGAAGCAAACAGAAACCAGGAATAAGTGGAAAATTGGTTTTCCTGTGATGAAATCGGTGACTCCGAGTTGTGTGCTTTGGTTGCACCGAAGGATTTTGGTTGGGCCGAAGAGAACAAACCGGTGTGACCGAGTTCATCAGAGTGAAACCACTTGTCACCTCAGCTCACTAGACAAGTAAGATCTCACAAGGATATGCAAGGAATTAACTGAAAGATTTGCAATGAATTGGATGCAAAAAATGCAGAACAAAAAGGAAAGAAAAGAAACTAAAAGTTCTAGATGAAGTTTTTTTTGAAAGGGGAAACAAATATGCAAATGCAAAAGCACGGAGAAACACTAGAGAACTTCATCTAGAAATGGTCGGTGACAAAGTCACCTATGTTATAATATATTGACTTAGGAGTCAAGTGAGAGCACTTGATCATAGATCATACTCATCGTTTAAGCTCAAAATGGGGTTACCATTTTTCGTTTAAGCCTTTTGATGTATTCACATCTTGTCGAGTTGCTTTGACTCATGACTTGGAGTAAAGCTTCTCTAAGATGGAATAGCATACCTTGGGTGGTGGTGTTGATCTTGTTCATGTAGTTGAACTTGTGTGGGTTGCTCAAGGTTGATGTAGTTCATCAAGGGTTGGGAGCACCACTTGGAGTTTGAGTTCATCTACCTACATTGGTTAGCTTTGCAAGGAAGAACACTTGTGTATCCAAAATGACAATCATGAGACTCAACATGGAATTTGCCAAAGGATATGTTTGAATGGTTTCGTGCTTCCTTGTCTTCAACCACCATTGTGTAGAGACTTGGTGATGTAGAGATTGCTCAAGATGTGAGTGAGTTGCAATCTCATATATTTAGATTCAACCAAGTACCTACACGGGTTAGATAACATGCAAGGTACAAATATATCCAAGACATATTAATGGCATCATAAGAGAAATATCAAGGATTAGTCATCGGCTCATGCCCCGCATGTATCAAATGGAGTTCCTACTCCAAGTTTGAAGCACCAATGATGTTCAATTCACCTCTCAACCTGCAAAACACTTTCTCATCAAGTGGTTTAGTGAATATATCCGCCAATTGCTTATCGGTGCAAACATGCTTAAGGTTAATGTCCCCTTTCGCAACATGATCTCGAATGAAATGATGATGAACTTCAATATGCTTAGTTTGAGAATGTTGCACGGGATTGTGAGCAATCTTAATAGCACTTTCATTGTCACATAGCAATGGAACATGTTTCACATATATCCCATAATCTTTAAGAGTTTGGGTCATCCAAAGTAATTGAGCACAACATGAACCAGCGGCAATGTATTCTGCTTTGGCGGTGGATAAGGATACCGAGTTTTGTTTCTTGGAAGACCAAGACACAAGAGATCTACCAAGGAATTGACAAGTACCCGAAGTGGACTTTCTATCAACCTTGTCTCCGGCATAGTCCGAATCGGAGTAGCCAACAAGATCAAAAGAGGACCTCTTAGGATACCTAATGCCAAAATTTGGTGTATGGATTAGGTATCTCACTATCCTTTTCACAACCTTAAGATGACATTCTTTAGGAGCAGCTTGATATCGTGCACACATGCACACACTTAGCATAATATCGGGACGAGAGGCACATAGATATAACAATGAACCAATCATAGAGCGATAAACCTTTTGATCAACCGGTTCACCATCTTTTGTCAAATCAAGATGTCCACTAGTAGGCATGGGTGTAGTCATACCTTTGCATTCTTGCATATTGAACTTCTTGAATAAGTCATTTGTTTACTTCGTTTGAGAGACAAAGGTATCTTCCTTAGTTTGCTTGATTTGCAAACCGAGAAAGAATTTGAGTTCACTCATCATAGACACCTCAAACTTCTCCGACATTAGCTTTCCAAACTTCTCACTAAAATGAGGGTTAGTTGAACCAAATATGATATCATCAACGTAAATTTGGCACACAAATAGTTCTCCATTAACCCTTTTAGTAAAAAGAGTAGAATCAATTTTACCAATTTCAAAGCCTTTTTCAATAAGGAACTTGGTCAAGCATTTATACCATGCTCTAGGAGCTTGTTTAAGACCATAAAGGGCTTTGTGAAGTTTGTAAACATGATTAGGTTTCTTAGGATTGACGAAGCCGGGAGGTTGCTTAACATAAACTTCCTCTTCGATTTTTCCATTTAGAAAAGCACTCTTAATGTCCATTTGGTACAAGGTGATATTATGGTGATTAGCATAAGCAAGTAAGATGCGAATGGACTCAAGTCTAGCAACGGGAGCATATGTCTCACCATAGTCCATACCTTCAACTTGTGTGTAGCCTTGGGCGACGAGACGTGCTTTGTTGCGAACCACTTATCCATCTTCATCTTGCTTGTTACGAAACACCCATTTGGTACCAATGATGTTGTGGTTGTTGTCGGGTTTCTCGACTAATGTCCACACTTGATTTCTCTCAAAGTTGTGTAGCTCTTCATGCATAGAGTTTATCCAATCCAGATCCTCCAATGATTCTTCAACCTTCATAGGTTCAATGCTAGAGATGAATGAGTAATGTTCACAAAAGTTAGCTAAATGAGTTTTAGAGCGAGTGATTCTCCCGGTTTGGATATCATTGTAGATTTGCTTGACGGGATGATCCTTAGCAATTCTTGCTCGAACTCATGAAAGCTTTTGCTTGGGTCGGGGTGGAACATCCTCTTCATCTTGTTCTTCTTCTTGGCCATCTTCATTGTTGACGTTGTCGTTCTCTTGTCGTGGTGGAGAAGGAGGTTGTTGATGTTCATCTTGGTGTGCTCCCTCATTTTCTTCATCTTGGCGTGTCCCACTTGTGGATGCTTCCGTATCAACTCTTGGTTCACCTTGTTGTGAGGTAGAAGCTTCCACTTGGATGGACGAGGTACTCTCCTTCACTTCCGTTGGACGAATCTTGCCAATGGACAAGTCTTGAATTGCTTCCGAAGGGTCTTTGTCTCCTACATCAATTGGCAATTTCCCTACTTGCGAGCCGTTAGATTCATCAAACTTCACATCTACCATCTCTTCAACCTTTCGGGTGAAATTGTTGTAGACACGGTAAGTGTGAGAGTTTGAGCCATAACCAAGTAGGAAACCTTCATGAGATTTAGGAGCAAATTTAGAACGACGATGCTTATCAAGAATGTAGCACTTTGAGCCGAATACTCGAAAGTATCCAACTTGGGGTTTGTTACCGGTGAGGATCTCGTATGCCGTCTTGCCGAGTAGCTTGTGAAGATACAAGCGATTTATTGCATGACAAGCTGTCTCAACCGCTTCCGCCCAAAAGTGCTTTGGCATTTTGTACTCATCAAGCATCGTTCTTGCCATCTCGATAAGAGTCCGGTTCTTCCTTTCAACAACTCCATTTTGTTGAGGTGTGTACATAGCCGAGAACTTGTGTGAAATCCCTTCTTCGTCAAGAAAGGTGTCCACATTTGCGTTCTTGAACTCCGTTCTGTTGTCACTCCGAACCTTCTTGATCTTCACGTCAAACTGATTTTGGGCCTTCCTAGCGAAGTTTTTGAAAATCTTTTGGACCTGCGATTTGTCATCAAGAAAGAACACCCACGTAAATCTTGAAAAATCATCAACTATGACTAGACCAAATGAGTTACCACCGAGACTCTTGTAGGCATTTGGACCAAAGAGATCCATGTGAAGTAGCTAGAGTGGTCTTCTTATGGTCATGATGTTCTTCGCGCGGTGACTTCCTCCAACTTGTTTCCCTGCTTGACAAGCACTACAAAGTCTATCCTTGTCAAATATGACATATTTAATTCCAAGGATATGATCACCTTTAATAAGCTTATCAAGATTTCGCATACCAACATGACCTAGTCATCTATGCCACAACCAGCCTTTAGAAGATTTGGCAATTAAGCAAGTTTTAGGTTGAGCCTTTTTAGTGAAATCAACAATGTAAAGATCTCCTCTACGTATACCGGTAAAGACCATTTTATGATTATCTCTACGAAACACTTGGCAGTCTACTTCAGTAAATAGGACATTGAAACCAAAATCAGCAAGTCTAGATACTGAAAGTAAGTTGTAGCCAAGAGATTCTATGAGCATGACATTTTGTATGGAGCTATCATGTGAGATGGCCACCTTACCAAGGCCACCCACCTTACCCTTTGAATTATCACCAAAAGTGACATACTTTCGAGGGCCGTCATTTTCAGCAAGCTCACGGAACATGTCTTTATCTTCGGTCATATGATCAGTACATCCACTATCAAGGACCCATTCCTTTCCTCCAGCCATGTAGCCGTGAAGATTTGCCATAAGACCAAAGTGTCTCATCGCATCATCGAGATCATAGTCACTATCATCATCATCATCATCATCATCATCATCATCATCATCATCATCCGAGTATTCATGTTCAACATCATCTTGTGATTGATCAATTCCCAGAGAGGGCAATTCATTAGATAAATGATCATTTCTATAGTTATCTTTATGAATTCTAATAGCTGTGGAAATGATATTGCTAATGATTCCAACATGTCCTTTGGCACTCGTAAGATCAGTAAGCTCAAATAAGCAGTCACCAAATTTGGGATCATTGGAACTCATCTTAAACAAAGCAATAGACTTATGGAGGATTTCATCTAGATCTTTCAAGGAGTAATTAGGAAAGAGTTCCTCAAGGAATATCCATATGGTGTAGGCACACTTAAGAGTCGGCAAACATCCAATCAAGTTTCTAGGCAAGCCTCTAGTGATAAGATTAACAGTTCTAAGATTGCGAATCATGTTAATATCTTCATCTAGGGTAGGGTGCAAAGGATCAACATGAGGTGCACAAGGGCTAGTAATGTACTTGTTCAAATGATATTCATTGAAAATCTCAAGCATTTCATTTTTCCACTCATGAAAATACTCTCCATCAAGAATAGGCACTCTATGTCTAAGACTCCCCAAAGTAGACACATCCATCTTCCTCCAATGGTGTTTAAACCAAGGCAATGGAGACCAATGCTGTGATACCAATTGAAAGGATCGAGAAGAGGTGTCTAGAGGGGGGTGATTAGACACTAATTGCCAAAAAGTTACAGTTTTTAATATTCTTAAGTTTAAGTGGAGTTTAAGAACAAGTTTAACAAACACAATACATATCAAGCAAGCATGCAATGAGTATATGAGCAACGGGAAGTAAAGCATGCAACTTGCAAGAATGTAAAGAGAAGGGTTTGGAGTATTCAAACGTAATTGGAGACACGGAGGTTTTTGTCATGGTTCCGATAGGTGGTGCTATCGTACATCCACGTTGATGGAGACTTCAACCCACGGAATGTAACGGTTGCGCGAGTCCACGGAGGGCTCCACCCACGAAGGGTCCATGAAGAAGCAACCTTGTCTATTCCATCCCGGCCGTCGCCCATGAAGGACTTGCCTCACTAGCGGTAGATCTTCACGAAGTAGGCGATCTCCTTGCCCTTACAAACTCCTTGGTTCAACTCCACAATCTTGTTGGAGGCTCCCAAGTGACACCTAGCCAATCTAGGAGACACCACTCTCCAAGAAGTAACAAATGGTGTGTTGATGATGAACTCCTTGCTCTTGTGCTTCAAATGATAGTCTCCCCAACACTCAACTCTCTCTCTCTCACAGGATTTGGATTTGGTGGAAAGAAGATTTGAGTGGAAAACAACTTCGGAAGGCTAGAGATCAAGATTCATATGGTTGGAATAGAATATCTTGACCTCAACACAAGTGTAGGTGGTTCTCTCTCAAAAAATGTGTATTGGAAGTGTAGGTATGTTCTGATGGCTCTCTTTTCGAATGAAGAGTGGGTGGATGGGTATATATAGCCTCCACACAAAATCTAACCATTACACTCAATTTACCAATCTCGGTGAGACCGAAGGGAAACTCGGTCGGACCGATTTAGTAAACCTAGTGACCATTAGGGTTTTCGGTGGGACCGACTAGTTCAACTCAGTGGAACTGATGTGCTAGGGTTAGGGTAAAACCAAAACTCAGTTTTACCAATTACTCAAACTCCGTTCGACCGATTTGGGTAATAAGCAAAACAAAGAGTTGGCCAAGCAAACTCGGTGGGGCCGATTGCATACCTCGGTGGGACAGAAAATGTTGCAACAGGTAACAGAGAGTTTGCAAGCCCATCTCGGTGAGACCGAGATCCCATCGGTGAGACCGAACTGATTAGGGTTTCTGGCAGTGGCTATGTTAACTGAACTCGGTGGCTCCGGATAGAAAGAATTGGTGGGGCCGAGTTTGACTTTTGGTTTAGGTCATATGTGGATGTGGGAAGGTAGTTGAGGGTTTTGGAGCATATCATTAAGCACTTTGAGCAAGCAAGCCATTAAGCAACACCTCATCCCCTCTTGATAGTATTGGCTTTTCCTATAGACTCAATGTGATCTTGGATCACTAAAATAGAAAATGTAGAGTCTTGATCTTGAAGCTTGAGCCAATCCTTTGTCCTTAGCATCTTGAAGGGGTTCCACATCCTCTAATCCATCCCACTCCATTGTTGAACTTATCTGAAACATACTACGTAAAAGTGTTAGTCCAACAAGAGATATGTTGACATTAATTACCAAAACCACCCAGGGAGCACCTGTGCTTTCACGATGGTGGCAAGGAAGCTGGAAAACCGAAGAAACCATGCCCGCGGGGCCTGCTTCAGTCCGTACAGGGACTTGGACAGGCGGTAGACATGATCAGTCCAGTGTGCGTTGATACATCTCCAACGTATCTATAATTTTTGATTGCTCCATGCTATATTATCTACTGTTTTGGACTATATTGGGCTTTATTTTCCACTTTTATATTATTTTTGGGACTAACCTATTAACCGGAGGCCCAGCCCAGAATTGTTGTTTTTTTGCCTATTTCAGTGTTTCAGATAAACGGAATATCAAACGGAGTCCAAACGGAATAAAATCTTCGGGAACGTGATTTTCTCATCGAACGTGATCCAGGAGACTTGGACCCTGCTCCAAGGAACAAAAGAGGCGGTCACGAGGGTGGGGGGCGCGCCCCTGCCTCATGGGCCCCTCATTGCTCCTCCGGCATACTTCTTCCTCCTATATATACACACGTACCCCCAAACGATCAAAACAGGAGCCAAAAACCTAATTCCACCACCGCAACTTTCTGTATCCATGAGATCGCATCTTGGGGCCTGTTCCGGAGCTCCGCCGAAAGAGGGCCGTCATCACGGAGGGCTTCTACATCATCATAGCCTCTCTGATGAAGTGTGAGTAGTTTACCTCAGACCTTCGGGTCCATAGTTAGTAGCTAGATGGCTTCTTCTCTCTCTTTGAATCTCAATCCAAAGTTCTCCCCCTCTCTCGTGGAGATCTATTCGATGTAATCTTCTTTTTGCGGTGTGTTTGTTGAGATCGATGAACTGTGGGTTTATGATCAAGTCTATCTATGAATAATATTTGAATCTTCTCTGAATTCTTTTATGCATGATTGGTTATCTTTGCAAGTCTCTTCGAATTATCCGTTTGGTTTGGCCAACTAGATTGGTAGTTCTTGCCATGGGAGAAGTGCTTAGCTTTGGGTTCGATCTTGCGGTGTCCTTACCCAGTGACAGAAGGGGCAGCAAGGCACGTATTGTATCGTTGCCATCGAGGATAACAAGATGGGATTTATTTCATATTGCATGAATTTATCTCTCTACATCATGTCATCTTGCTTAAGGCGTTACTCTATTTTTAACTTAATACTCTAGATGCATGCTGGATAGTGGTCGATGAGTGGAGTAATAGTAGTAGAAGCAGAATCGTTTAGATCTACTTGTCACGGACGTGATGCCTATATACATGATCATGCCTAGATATTCTCATAATTATGCTTAATTCTATGAATTGCTCAACAGTAATTTGTTCACCCACCATAGAATACTTATGCTCTTGAGAGAAGCCACTAGTGAAACCTATGGCCCCCGAGTCTATTCTCATCATATCAATCTCCATCACTTTTATATTTTTTTGCTATTTACTTTGCTTTTACTTTTTACTTTGCATCTTTATATTAGAAATACCAAAAATATTATATCTATCAGATCTCACTCTCGTAAGTGACCGTGAAGGGCTTGACAACCCCTAATCGCGTTGGTTGTGAGTAGCTATCGCTTTGTGCAGGTATGAGGGACTTGAGCGTGGGCTCCTATTGGATTGATACCTTGGTTCTCAAAAACTGAGGGAAATACTTACGCTACTTTGCTGCATCATCCCTTCCTCTTCGGGGAAAACCAACTCAAGCTCAAGACGTAGCAAGGAGGATTTCTGGCGCCGTCGCCGGGGAGTCTATGCAAAAATTCATATACCAAGTACCCATCACAATCCCTATCTCTCGCATTACATTATTTTCCATTTGCCTCTCGTTTTCCACTTCCCCCAATTCACCCTTACTGTTTTATTCGCCCTCTCTCTCTATCCTCCCTCTCTGTTTGCCTCTTTTGTCTGCTCCCTTTTTGTTTGCTTGTGTGTTAGATTGCTTGTTTGTCGTGATGGATCAAGATACTACTAAATTGTGTGACCTCACCAATACCAATAATAATGATTTCCTTAGCACTCCGATTGCTCCTCTTACCGATGCTGAATCTAGTGAAATTAATACTGCTTTGTTGAATCTTGTTCTGAAAGATCAATTCGCCGGCCTTCCTAGTTAAGATGCCGCTACTCATCTAAATAGCTTCGTTGATTTATGTGATATGCAAAAGAAAAAAGATGTCAATAATGATGTCGTTAAATTGAAGCTATTTCCTTTTTCGCTTAGAGATCGTGCTAAAGCTTGGTTTTCGTCTTTGCCTAAGAATAGTATTGATTCATGGAACAAGTGCAAAGATGCTTTTATCTCTAAGTATTTTCCTCCCGCTAAGATCATCTCTCTTAGAAACGATATAATGAACTTTAAACAACTTGATCATGAACATGTTGCACAAGCTTGGGAGAGAATGAAATTAATGATACGTAATTGCCCTACTCATGGTTTGAATTTGTGGATGATTATACAAAACTTTTATGCCGGATTGAATTTTGCTTCTAGAAATCTTTTAGATTCGGCCGCGGGAGGCACTTTTATGGAAATCACTTTAGGAGATGCTACTAAACTCCTAGATAATATTATGGTTAATTATTCTCAATGGCATACTGAAAGAACTTCTAATAAAAAAGTGCATGCGATAGAAGAAATTAATGTGTTGAGTGGAAAGATGGATGAACTTATGAAATTATTTGCTACTAAGAGTGTTTCTTCTGATCCTAATGATATGCCTTTGTCTACTTTGATTGAGAATAATAATGAACCTATGGATGTGAATTTTGTTGGTAGGAATAATTTTGGTAACAACGCTTATAGAGGGAATTTTAATCCTAGGCCATATCCTAGTAATCCTTCTAATAATTATGGGAATTCCTACAACAACTCTTATGGAAATTATAATAAGATGCCCTCTGATTTTGAATCTAATATTAAAGAATTTATTTCTTTGCAAAAGAATTTTAATGCTATGATTGAAGAAAAATTGCTTAAGATTCATGATTTGGCTAGAAACATTGATAGAGTTGCTCTTGATGTTGATGCTTTGAAACTTAGATCTATTCCACCTAAGCATGATATTAATGAGTCTCTAAAAGCCATGAGAATTTCAATTGATGATTGTAAGGAAAGAACCGTTAGGATGCGTGCTTCCAAAGATGCCTTTATTAAAGCGTGTTCTTACAATTCCTATGAAAATCAAGATGAAGATCTAAAAGTTATTGATGTGTCTCCAATTAAATCTTTATTTTGAAATATGAATCTTGATGAAACTGAATATGATCTTCCTTTACCTAGAAGGTGTTCTAAAAATTCGGAGTATTTAGATTTTAATGATGAAATTGATGAAAGTGGGATTGAAAGAAATAAAAATCTAGATGTTGCCAAACCCACTATATTGGATTTCAAGGAATTTCATTATGAAAGTTGCTCTTTGATTGATTGTATTTCCTTGTTGCAATCCGTGCTAAATTCTCCACATTCTTATAATCGAAATAAAGCCTTCACCGAACATATTGTGGATGCCTTGATGCAATCTTATGAAGAAAAACTTGAATTGAAAGTTTCTATCCCTAGAAAACTCTATGATGAGTGGGAACCAACAATTAAAATTAAAATTAAATACCATGAGTTTTATGCTTTGTGTGATTTGGGTGCTAGTGTCTCTACTATTCCCAAGACTTTGTGTGATTTACTAAATTTCCATAACTTTGATGATTGCTCTCTAAACTTGCATCTTGCGGATTCCACTATTAAGAAACCTATGGGAAGGATTAATGATGTTCTTATTGTTGCAAATAGGAATTATGTGCCCGTAGATTTCATTGTTCTTGATATAGATTGCAATCCTTCCTGCCCTATTATTCTTGGTAGACCTTTCCTTAGAACGGTTGGTGCGATTATTGATATGAAGGAAGGGAATATTAGATTTCAATTTCCATTAAAAAAGGGCATGGAAAACTTTCCAAGAAAGAAAATAAAATTACCATATGAAACTATCATGAGAGCCACTTATGGATTGCCTACCAAAGATGGCAACAGCTAGATCTATTCTTGCTCGTTATGCCTAGCTAGGGGCGTCAAACGATAGCGCTTGTTGGGAAGCAACCCAATTTTATTTTTATTCCTTGATTTTTGCTCCTGTTTAGTAATAAATAAATTATTTAGCATGTGTTTTGGTTGTGTTTTTTTGTGTTTAATTAGTGTTTGTGCCAAGTAGAACCGTTGGGAAGACTTGGGGAAAGTCTTGTTGAACTTGCTGTAAAAAAACAGAAACTTAAGCGCTCACGAGAACTGCTGTCATTTTTATTTGAAGAGTGATATTTAGTTAATTATTTTTGAAGATGATTAATATATAAATTACTCACGTCCAGGAATTTATTTTAGAATTTTTGGGGTTCCATATCTTTCGCTATCTACATATTACTACAGACTGTTCTGTTTTTGACAGATTCTGTTTTTCGTGTGCTGTTTGCTTATTTTGATGAATCTATGGCTAGTAAAATAGTTTATAATCCATAGAGAAGTTGGAATACAGTAGGTTTAACACCAATATAAATAAATAATGAGTTCATTATAGTACCTTGAAGTGGTCTTTTGTTTTCTTTCGCTACCGAAGCTCACGAGTTTCTATTTTGAGTTTAGTGTTGTGAAGTTTTCAAGTTTTGTGTGAATTCTTTTGATGTATCATGGAACAAGGAGTGGCAAGAGCCTAAGCTTGGGTATGCCCATGGCAACCCAAGGATAATCTAAGGACACCAAAAAATCAAAGCTTGGGGATGCCCCCGGAAGGCATCCCCTCTTTTGTCCACTTCCATCGGTAATTTACTTGGAGCTATATTTTTATTCACCAACATGATATGTGTTTTGCTTGGAGCGTCTTGTATTATTTGTGTCTTTGTTTGGTAGTATGCCACAATCATCCTTGCTGTACACACCTTTTGAGAGAGCCATACATGAATTAAAATTTGATAGAATACTCGATGTGCTTCACTTATATCTTTTGAGCTAAGTAGTTTTGCTCTATGTGCTTCACTTATATCTATTGAGCTAAGTAGTGTTGCTCTATGTGCTTCACTTATATCCTTTGAGCTAGATAATTTTACTCTATGTGCTTCACTTATATCTTTTGAGCATTATAATTTTGCTCTATGTGCTTCACTTAGATCTTTTAGAGCATGGTGGTGGATTTGTTTTAAAGAAACTATTGGTCTCTCATGCTTCACTTAAATTAATTTGAGAGTCTCTTAATAGCATGGAAATTTGCCTAATAATAATATGCTTGGTATTCAAGATTTGTGAAACTCTCTTTTGAGTGTGTTGAATACTAAGAAAAGATTGAAGCATGATAATTGTTTTGAGTTATGGAGGTGATAATATTAAAGTCATGCTAGTTGAGTAGTTGTGAATTTAAGGAATACGTGTGTTAAAGTTTGTGATTCCCGTAGCATGCACATATGGTGAACCGTTATGTGATGAAGTCGGAGCATGATTTACTTATTGATTGTCTTCCTTATGAGTGGCGGTCGGGGACGAGCGATGGTCTTTTCCCACCAATCTATCGCCCTAGGAGCATGCGCGTAATACTTTGCTTTGATAACTTCTAGATTTTTGCAATAAGTATATGCGTTCTTTATGACTAATGTTGAGTCCATGGATTATACACACTCTCACCCTTCCACCTTTGCTAGCCTCTCTAATACCGCGCAACTTTTGCCGCTATCATACACCTACCATATACCTTCCTCAAAACAGCCACCATACCTACCTATTATGGCATTTCCATAGCCATTCCGAGATATTTTGCCATGCAACTTTCCACCATCTAGTTCATCATGACACACTTCATCATTGTCATATTGCATATCCCGGCACACCGCCGGATGCATTCACATAGAGTCATATTTTGTTCTAAGTATCGAGCTGTAATTGTTGAGTCATAAGAAAAATAAAAGTGTGATGATCATCATTATTAGAGCATTGTCCCAGTGAGGAAAGAATGATGGAGACTATGATTCCCCCATAAGTCGGGATGAGACTCCGGATGAAAAAAAAAGAGGCCATAAAAAAATAGAAAAGGCCCAAACAAAAAAATGATGAGAGAAAAAGAGAGAAGGGACAATGTTACTATCCTTTTTCCACACTTGTGCTTCAAAGTAGCACCATGATCTTCATAGTAGAGAGTCTCTCATGTTATCAGTTTCATATACTAGTCGGAATTTTTCATTATAGAACTTGGCTTGTATATTCCAATGATGGGCTTCCTCAAATTGCCCTAGGTCTTCATGAGCAAGCAAGTTGGATGCACACCCACTTAGTTTCTTTTTGAGCTTTCATATACTTATAGCTCTAGTGCATTCGTTGCATGGCAATCCCTACTCACGCACATTGATATCTATTGATGGGCATCTCCATAGCCCGTTGATACGCCTAGTTGATGTGAGACAATCTTCTCCTTTTTGTCTTCTCCACAACCACCATTCTACTCCACCTATAGTGCTATATCCATGGCTCACGCTCATGTATTGCGTGAAGATTGAAAAAGTTAGAGTATGAAACAATTGCTTGGCTTGTCATCGAGGTTGTGCATGATTTAAATACTTTGTGTGGCGAAGATGGAGCATAGCCAGACTATATGATTTTGTAGGGATAACTTTCTTTGGCCATGTTATTTTGAGAAGACATAATTGCTTTGTTAGTATGCTTGAAGTATTATAATTTTCTATGTCAATATAAACTTTTATCTTGAATCTTTATAATCTGAATATTCATACCACAATTAAGAAGATTTGCATTGAAATTATGCCAAGTAGCACTCTGCATCAAATATTCTCTTTTTATCATTTACCTACTCGAGGATGAGAAGGAATTAAGCTTGGGGATGCCTGATACGTCTCCAATGTATCTATAATTTTTGATTGCTCCATGCTATATTATCTACTGTTTTGGACTATATTGGGCTTTATTTTACACTTTTATATTAATTTTGGGACTAACCTATTAACCGGAGGCCCAGCCCAGAATTGCTGTTTTTTTTGCCTATTTCAGTGTTTCGGATAAACGCAATATCAAACGGAGTCCAAATGGAATAAAATCTTCGGAAACGTGATTTTCTCACCGAACGTGATCCAGGAGACTTGGACCCTACTGCAAGGGATCAAAGAGGTGGTCACGAGGGTGGGGGCGCCCCCCAGGGCGCGCCCCTGCCTCGTGGGCCCCTCCGTGCTCCACCGACGTACTCCTTCCTCCTATATATACACGCGTACCCCCAAACGATCAGAACAGGAGCCAAAAACCTAATTCCACCGCCGCAACTTTCTGTATCCACGAGATCGCATCTTGGGGCCTGTTCCGGAGCTCCGCCGGAAGAGGGCCGTCATCACGGAGGGCTTCTACATCATCATAGCCTCTCTGATGAAGTGTGAGTAGTTTACCTCAGACCTTCGGGTCCATAGTTAGTAGCTAGATGGCTTCTTCTCTCTCTTTGAATCTCAATACAAAGTTCTCCCCCTCTCTCGTGGAGATCTATTCGATGTAATCTTCTTTTTGCGGTGTGTTTGTTGAGATCGATGAACTGTGGGTTTATGATCAAGTCTATCTATGAATAATATTTGAATCTTCTCTGAATTCTTTTATGCATGATTGGTTATCTTTGCAAGTCTCTTCGAATTATCCGTTTGATTTGGCCAACTAGATTGGTAGTTCTTGCCATGGGAGAAGTGCTTAGCTTTGGGTTCGATATTGCGGTGTCCTTACCCAGTGACAGAAGGGGCAGCAAGGCACGTATTGTATCGTTGCCATCGAGGATAACAAGATGGGGTTTATTTCATATTGCATGAATTTATCTCTCTACATCATGTCGATCTACTTGTCACGGACGTGATGCCTATATACATGATCATGCCTAGATATTCTCATAACTATGCTCAATTCTGTCAGTAATTTGTTCACCCACTGTAGAATACTTATGCTCTTGAGAGAAGCCACTAGTGAAACCTATGGCCCCGGGTCTATTCTCATCATATCAATCTCCATTACTTTAATCTTGCTTTGCTTTTTTACTTTGCCTTTACTTTTTACTTTGCATCTTTATACCAAAAATACCAAAAAATATTATATCTATCAGATCTCACTCTCGTAACTGACCGTGAAGGGCTTGACAACCCCTAATTGCATTGGTTGCGAGTAGCTATCGCTTTGTGCAGGTACGAGGGACTTGAGCATGGGATCCTACTGGATTGATACCTTGGTTCTCAAAAACTTAGGGAAATACTTACGCTACTCTGCCGCATCATCCCTTCCTCTTCGGGGAATAACAACACAAGCTCAAGACGCAGCACTGTCGGTGTACTAAAGTAGGGGTACCTTAGTATCCCGAACTTGTGCACGGGCAGTCGCAGCGACCCGCGGCAAGGCTTGCCGGGCGACAGCCAAGACCCTCCATGGTTCCTTTGGGGCCATTCAAGAACAAAGTATCCAAGAGCAAAACAAGGCCCCGGCAAGAGGAGCTTGCCGGGAAGGAGACAAGACCCCGGCAAGAGGAGCTTGCCGGGAAGGAGACAAGACCCCGGCAAGAGGAGCTTGCCGGGAAGGAGACGAGGCCCCGGCAAGAGGAGCTTGCCGGGAAGACAACCAAAGCATCTCAAGAAGCTCGCTGCGGCGCACTGCGCGTCCCGACAAGACCCGGTGAGCGACAAGCTCCCGGACGCGACAAGGCAACATCCGCGGCAAGGCGCTTGCCGCGGCAAGCTACTACTCCGCAGCCCGCGCTCCAGCTCACCCACCAATGTGTTGCTCTGGGACCGCTCCTAGCGTACGTGGCGGGAGGCTGTGCAGCCGGGGGCATGCGGTGGCAAGCAAGCGCTGGCAAGATAGCCATCGTGGCAAGCGGTGGCGTTCCTAGCGGTCCCTCTCTATGACGTCTAGGTGACACAGACAGGCATTTAATGCCCTTGTCCCCTGCCGTCAGGGTTAGGTATGATACGACTATTGTAGGCGGTGGAGCCAACTACCACCTCTTTTACATTTTTACCCCCACCTCTGTTGCCACCTGTCGGTGACCCCTTAGACATATAAAAGGAGGCCCATGCGCAACAGAGACGGGGAGGACAGCCATTCTCACGCTCGCTCTCGCCAGCTACTTGAGTGTACTGTAGCACTCATCGCTCCCGAGCAAGAACTCAATACAACCACCAAAGCAGGAGTAGGGTTTTACGCATCCGTGCGGCCCGAACCTGGGTAAACCGACCGCGTCGCTCGTGCGTTCGCCTCGATCTGCTCTTTGTGCATCCCCATAGGTGTGCGTGGGATCAGCAACCCCCGACATCTTTGGCGCGCCAGGTAGGGGGTGCGTCAAGATTGTGCGAACCTGATCCGGCGTTCGCACGAGCCGAATCTTCATCGTCTTCATCAACATGCCGCCGAAGAAGAAGATTTCGGAGGCGGCTGCTCCGTCTGCGCCGAGCCCACCATCGCCAGAGCGAACGGCTGGTGGAGTAGGCGCCGGCGGAAGAGCGGGTGACGACGGGGAGACTCATGGTGCCGTCGGGTCCAAGGACAAGGCTGCGCCGCACATCGGCGGCGCGGTCGCCTCCCACAACGACCGTGCACACTCCAGGACCTCGACGTCCGTACACGCCCCGCGCCCGTCCCAGGAGGCGCGGGACCAGCAGCGTCATGGTACCCATGGTACCATACGTCTGCTGGGCCAAGATCAAGCTGGCGGATCCCGGGGTGCTCAGGACCAGCATACACGCCAACATGCTGGCGCGAGCGTGGCGCGGTCGCTTGGATGAGATGTTGCTCCTTCTAACGCAATTAGAAGTCCGAGCATATCTCGCTCCTCGCACCGTTCGCTGCCGCCGCCCACCACTCTGGCGGAAGCGTTGGCACGTGCCCAGCTGCTCCTAGACTACCCTCTAGCGCCAGAGAAGATCGATGACTGGAGGGCCACTATCCAGAGCCTCATCGGCTTCGCCAACGGTGACGACCCATGACAGCCGAGTGCATCGCTGCCGCGGCAAGTCAGCCAGGCGCGAGCCGGTGGCGACAAGACCGGCGAGGGTGCGACCACTGTGCACTCTCTGCCCCGAAGGCCAAGATCGCCGACTCGCCAGATCCACCTCGACAGCTACTCCACCGCGTTGTCAGATCCGCAAGCTCGTCGCGATCAGCGCCAAGTTCTTCATGAGAGACAGCAGGAAGACGCTCGAACACGCATCGAACGCCGAAGAGAAGCGCGGCGTCAATCAGACCTGTGCGCTGGGCCCTCTGTTGACATGCATGCGCCCGGAGAACCAGGCGACTTGCCGTACATGGCAGGTTGCCCTGCGTTTACCCGTGAGCTGCGGCAAGTCCAGTGGCCCAGCCAGAAACATTTCAAGCCAGACGTGCCGGAGAAGTACGACGGCAAGTCGCACCCGTCGAAGTTCCTCAGCATCTACACCATTGCGGTGCAAGCTGCCGGGGGGCGAGACGACAAGGTCCTTGCCAACTACTTCCCGCTCGTGCTCAAGCCCCAGGTCAGATCCTGGCTCATGCACTTGCCGGACAACTCCATATCCTCTTGGGCGGATTTGTGCCATCAGTTTGTCGGCGCCTTTACGGACGGCCACAAACCACATGGCCAAGAGAGTGACCTCCACCTGCTTGCCCAGAAGGAAGGAGAACCCCTGCGTAAGTATATCCAGAGATTCAGCCGCGTGCAGCGCAACATCCCAGACATCCACCCTGCCGCGGTTATCAGCGCGTTCCATCAGAACGTGCGTAATCGCAGGATGCGGGAGGAGATGGCGATGAGCAGGATCAGGGACGTCAGCGAGCTATACGCCCTGGCCGACAAGTGCGCACGCGCTGAGGAAGGGAGGAAACTCCCCGGAGAGACTACTGGAACAGGGGGATCTGACAGTGAGGATGCCGCCCCGGCAAAGAAGAACCGGAGGCGCAACAGGAGGAAGGACAAAGAGGTGCTAGTCGTCGAGCAGTCCGGCGATGACGGCGCCGCCAAGCAAGCCAAAGTTGGTAGCTCCGGCAAGGAGGTTGTCGCATGCACCAACTGCCAAGCTGTGGCGGCCGCCGACAAGCAGGGCAGCTCCGACAAGCAGTACTGCAAGATCCACCACACCAAGGGCCATGATCTCCAGAACTGCAAGAGGGTCGAGCAGCTTGTCCAGCAACAAAAAGCTGAGTACGAGCAGCGCGACAAGGAGAGAGCCCCAGGAGGCGGTGGAGAAGCCGCCAAGAAGCGCGCTGGCCAGGGAGGAAGCCGCGGCAAGGCCAAGCAGCGGCAAGGAGACAGACCTCCCCGCGGCCGCGACAAGGACAAAGACGAAGACGGCGACGAAGACATGGATGATGTTGAGAACAGCGAGCAGGAGTTTCAGAAGGCTACAGAAGTCTTGTGTGTTGACGGTGGCGCTTCTCTGCATACTTCCCACCGCCAACTCAAACAGTGGCTCCGGGAAGTTAATGCGGTAGAGCCACCTGTCGAATCACGCAAGCTTCTGAAGTGGTCCAGCACGCCTATCGTCTTTGACATTGAGGACCACCCTGATCGCACAACTGCGGTCGGGTGCCTGCCATTGTTGGTTTTGCCAACAATCCGCAACCTCAAAGTCACCAAGATGCTAGTTGATGGCGGGGCCGGCTTAAATCTGATCTCCTCCGCTGTGCTCTAGAAACTCCAGATCCCGGACAGCGAGCTCGAAGAGACTGGTACATTCCAAGGAATTAACCCGGGAAGGAACAAGCCAAAAGGGAAGGTCACGTTGCCGGTGATATTTGCAGCGAGCTGAATTTTAGAATGGAGAGGGTCACTTTTGACGTTGCTGATTTCCCATTGCCTTACAATGGGATACTTGGCCGTCCCGCACTCGCCAAGTTCATGGCGGCCTCTCACTATGCATACAACATGCTCAAGATGCCAGGCCCGATAAGCGTCATCTCCGTCCCTGGCGACAAGAAGGATGCCCTTATTTGCGCCGACAAGATCTACCGGGAAGCTGCTGCCGCGGCAGACCGCGAGACACTTGCCGCTGAAGCTCCCGGGGGGAAGAAGAAGACCAAGTCCGGCAAGAGCTCTGATGCCTACTCCGGCAAGCGCGCCTCTTTGGAGTGCTGCGCTGCCGTCGAGGACGCACCATCGAGCTCCACCGGCAAGAGTAAGAAGACGATGGCAGCTCCACCACTTACCAAGAAGGTGTCCGCCAAGGAGGACAACACTGGTGGTACCTTCACCATCAGTGCCACGCTCGACCCTAAATAGGAAAGCGCGCTCGTTACTTTCCTGTGGGCGAATGTCCACGTGTTTGTATGGCAACCGTCTGACATCCCCAGTGTTCCCAGGAAGGTAATTGAGCACCATCTTGCCGTTTGTCCTCATGCGCGGCCCGTCAAGCAGAAGGTCAGGAAACAGGCGGTGGAGCGCCAAGAATTCATAGCAGAAGAAATCAAGAAATTGGAAGCAGCAGGCCTTGTCAGAGGGGTGCTCCATCCCACGTGGTTGGCCAATCCGGTTGTAGTGCGCAAGGCGAATGGGAAATGGAGGCTTTGTATTGACTTTACTAATGTTAATAAAGCTTGTCCCAAAGATCCATTTCCCTTGCCGCGCATTGACCAGATTGTTGACTCCACAGCTGGATGTGAGTTGCTTTCATTTCTTGACGCATATTCAGGATACCATCAGATCTTCATGGCAGAAGAGGATGAGGAGAAAACCGCATTCATTACTCCATGTGGCACGTACTGTTTCGTACGGATGCCTTTCGGATTAAAGAATGCTGGTTCAACATTCGCCAGAGTAGTCCATATCACTTTGAAGCCACAGATACACAGAAATGTAGAAGCTTACATGGATGATATAGTGGTCAAAAGCAAAGACAGGGCAACTCTGATCCAAGACTTAGAAGAGACTTTTGCAAATCTGCGCAAGGTCAACCTCAAGCTCAACCCCAAGAAGTGTGTGTTTGGAGTCCCTTCCGGCAAACTTCTCGGGTTCTTTGTGTCTCAGCGGGGAATCGAAGCTAATCCCGAATAGATCAAGGCCATTGAGCAGATCGAAGCACCAAAGCGCGTCAAGGATGTACAGAAGCTTGCCGGCTGCGTAGCTGCTCTCAGCAGGTTTATCTCTTGGTCTGCTGAGCGCGCCCTGCCGTTTTTCAAAATTTTGAAAAGGGCAGGTCCAATGAAATGGACTCGGGAAGCGGAGGCTGCGCTGCAAGACTTGAAGAGATACCTGTCCTCCACTCCAACACTTGTCGCACCTAAACCACAAGAGAAGTTGCTGCTGTAAATAGCGGCAACCAATCAAGTGATTAGTGCTGCGTTAGTAGCGGAGAGGGAGGCAGATGACGAGCCAGCGACCGCGGCAAGCACATCCAGCGACAAGCAGGGGGCTTCCCCGACAAGCTCTGGTCCCGACAAGCAGGGGTCTGCGCAGATGCAAGAGGAGATACAGAAGAAGATGGTGCAGCGCCCAGTTTACTTTGTCAGTTCCCTTTTGCAGGGGGCTAGGTCAAGGTACTCTGTGTGCAGAAGTTGCTTTTCGGCCTTCTCATGGCCTCGAGAAAGCTGCGCCATTACTTCCAAGCACATGAGATCACAGTTGTCACTCGCTTTCCGCTGAAGAGGATATTGCAAAATCCAGAAGCAACAGGCAGGATTGTCGAGCGGGCACTGGAACTGTCAAGCTTTGGCCTCAAGTTTGAGAGTAGATCAACAATCTAGAGCAGAGCATTGGCAGAGTTCATAGCAGAATGGACGCCAACTCCAGACGAAGAAATTCCGGAGACGAGCATCCCCGCCAAGGAAGCAAGCAAAGAGTGGCCCATGTACTTTGACGGTGCCTTCTCGCTGCAAGGCGCCGGTGCTGGTGTACTGCTTGTCGCGCCCACCGGAGAGCACCTCAAGTACATAGTCTAGATGCACTTTCCCAAGGAGCAAGCGACAAACAATACTGCAGAGTATGAAGGCTTGCTTGCCGGTCTCAGGATCGCGGCAGAACTTGGGATTAAGAAGCTCATTATCAGGGGTGACTTGCAGCTTGTCGTCCGCCAAGTGAACAAGGTTTACCAGAGTCCATTGATGGAAGCTTACGTTGATGAAGTGAGGAAGCTAGAAGAGCGCTTTGACGGCCTGCAAATGGAACATGTTCCAAGAGCTGAGAATGACATTGCTGATGGCCTGTCGAAGTGCGCTGCACTTAAATTACCTGTGGAACCAGGGATTTTTGTGCTCAAGCTGACTCAGCCGTCCGTAACACCATCAACTGGACAGAGCAAGAAGAGGAAGTTGATTTCTGGTGACTATCTTCCGGCAGAGTTTCCCGAAGCCGCCGCCAAGAAGGTCCCCAAGATCGACGCCAATAATGCTGAGGAGCAGTCTGCTCCGGCAAGCCCCAGGGTTTGTTCCGTTGAAGCAGATTCTCCCGACAAGTTTTGCTCCGGCAAGCTTGCCGGGGAACGTCAAGCTCCGGCAGAGCCGCGGGCTCTTGCCGTAGAAGCGGACGTTCCCGCAGCAGCAGATGTGCCTTTAGTCCTTGTTGTCGAGCCGCGGGCTCCAACATGGGCGCAACAGATTGTCTGTTTCCTTCAGACAAGAGAACTTCCCGAGGAACCGGAAGAAGCGGAAAGAGTAGCTCGGCAGTCTAGTATGTACCAGTTTGTCGACAACACACTGTGCAGAAGAAGACTCAACGGTGTGAAATTGAAGTGTACTCCCCGGGAAGATGGACAGAAGCTGTTGGCAGAGATACATGGAGGCATATGTGGTCACCACATTGGCACAAGAGCCCTTGTCGGAAAAGCATTCTGGCAAGGCTTCTTCTGGCCGACAGCCCTCCAGGATGTATCTGCACAAGTAACCAAGTGTGAAGCGTGCCAGTTCCATTCCAAGCAGATACACCAGCCAGCTCAAGCTCTCCAGACGATCCCTTTATCCTGGCCATTTTCGGTCTGGGGGCTCGATATCCTCGGCCCCTTTCCCCGAGCCGTCGGGGGCTTTGAGTACTTGTACGCTGCAATTGACAAGTTCACAAAGTGGCCGGAAGTGGAACCAGTGAGGAAGGTGACAGCACAGTCAGCAGTCAAGTTCTTCAGGTTGATTGTCTTCCGTTTCGGAATCCCCAACAGGATAATCACCGACAACGGTACACAATTTACGAGCCGAACCTTCATGCAGTACGTCCAAGATCTTGGCGCCAAGGTCTGCTTCGCTTCTGTTGCTCACCCGAGAAGCAACGGTCAAGCAGAGAGGGCAAACACTGAAGTGCTGCGCGGGCTCAAGACCAGGACTTTCGACAGGCTGCACAAGTGCGGACGTAACTGGATTGAGGAGCTGCCGGTGGTTCTTTGGTCGATCAGGACGACGCCAAATCGAGCCACTGGCCAGACACCCTTCGCTCTAATCTATGGAGCGGAGGCAGTTATCCCCACAGAACTCGTATACGGGTCACCTCGAGTGCTCGCTTATGATGAGCTTGAGCAAGAGCAGCTGCGGCAAGATGACGCACTGCTCCTTGAGGAAGATCATCTTCAGGCTGCTGTGCGAGCCGCTCGCTAAATGCAAGCTTTGCGCCGCTATCATAGCCACAAAGTTAACGCCAGAAGTCTCGAGGAAGGCGACCTTGTTCTTTGGCGCGTTCAGTCCGCCAAGAATTCCAACAAGTTGACGCCGAAGTGGGAAGGCCCTTACCGGGTGAAACGAGTCACCAGGCCTGGCGCTATCCGCCTGGAGACCGAAGATGGCGTACCAGTGAGCAACTCCTGGAATACCGAGCATCTTCGTAAGTTTTACCCGTAAGGCGCGGTTGTCGGACCCTGTCCGGCAACCACCCTTTTGTACAAGTCTTGCCGTTGTTGCATGTAATCCTTTGTACAAAGCCAGGCGCAGACCCTGAGCACAAGTAAATGAAGCGCTGGCACCCAGAGTTATAGCATGCATGCTAGGTCGAGTCGGGTCCTTGGTTAGGGTTGATAGTGCTTAACAGCGGCTAACCCCTAACTTAGAGGTCGAGTGTGCGTCCCTTTGCCTTTCTTTCGTTTCCTTTGGTTCGCAGGGCTCGCATATCCTTGCCGGACCGCCTGGGGACGAAAAGGAGAAGAAGGACATGCCGGCATCTGGACCCCGGCAAGCCAGTGTTGCCGGGGGCTGCAAGTACCAAGGTTCACCCACGGCAAGCCAGAGTTGCCGGGGGCTGCAATCTCAGATAAGTCTTTCATCCCTCTTCATGCATTCTCTTATGGACTGGGGAATACGAAACCTCGTTTCTTCCCGAAAACTACTGTGCTCCCTTAGCTCTAGGCCCTGGGGCTTGTTCCTGGGGCCAAGTTTGGTCGTAGTCGCGGCAGCAAAGGGAGGAAACGAGGGGCCGCACCCGCCTCGTCCCTGCCTCCGCCAAAAGCGTGAGAAAGGTCGAGCGACGTGGGAAGACGGCAGGGCCTGTTGCCAGGGAAGAAGTGTCTATCTGAAAGATACCAAGGATTTGCTCCTTGACGTGGGTTCTACCCGCGAGACAAATGACCCGGCAAACATCCCCTTTTCATTAAAAAAACATTCCACGCAGGTACAGTCCATAGAGGATGAAAAACATGAAAGAAAGAATTACAAGTTTTAAATGCAACTAAGGCCCGAAGGCTTACAAATTAGAAAGATGAGATGCCCGTAATCCCTTTCCTGTCCCTCTCTTCAGGAGGTAGGTCAAGGAGGCGAAAAGGGGAAAAGGGGCACCTAGGCGAGCTACGAGAGCCAGAAGACACCAAGAGAACATCCCTGGGGCCGTCAAGGCTGGACGGTGATGGCGGTGCCGGAAGCGGGGCTCGAAGACGAGGCGGCAGGACGTCAGCACGCTGTCGAGGGCACCACGCCCTCATACTCCGGCTTGACGGCCTTGCCGCCAGCCCTCTTCCTCTTCCGCAGCCTCCCTACGCCAGCCGTCCAAGGAGACGACCCCGGGGAGTTCAAGGAGCCAGCGACACGGATGATGGGGTCGCCGGTGCCGCACGGAGCGGCGCCCGACACCTAGTCGGACCCGTCGTCCTGCCGCCCGCTACCCTCGTCGTCGCTGTCGCTCCCCTCCTCGTCACTCTTGCTCGAGGAGGGGCCTTCGCTATCGGAGGAGCTGTCCATGCAGCACTTCGCCCGAGTGCCGAAGCACCCGAAGACCTTGACGGAGAGGAGATCGCCCTCCATCAACTCAAAATGGAGGGTGAGCCCCGCCATCAAGCTGTGGATACGGGCGAACGTCTTCCACCCTCGACCAAGATACATCACACCGGGGGCTGGGACTTCAACGCGGACTCGCGTGCCGCTGATCCCACAGCCCCTCATGTGCAGTCTCAGTGTCTCGGGTGGGTCCAACTCCATCGCGCCCACAAACGGAGCTGGGAGTCGGAGTCGACGACGAGGCGCCCGGCGCAGCCTGACGAAGAACTCGTAGGGGTCGTCCCCAACATGGACCCCCGTGGGAAGAGGAGCCGCCGGCAGAGGCGAAGCCGGCGCGCCGCCCCGTCTGCCTCTTCCCCGAGCGCCGCAGCCTCGTCCTCGACCTCGTCCATGACCTCGCCCCCTCCCTCTTCCCCTTACGGCTGGCTCCGCCACCACGGGTGCGGGAGAGGGAGGGATGCGCTGTCTGGCGGCGACCCTCGCCGCCACTGATGAAGGACCAGGGTTCCCTTTCTCCATGGCGAATGAGAGAAAGGGGAGCAGGAGCTGAAGGAAGGAGAAGATGAGAGAATGCGGGCTTCCGTCCTCCCCTCCCGCTCTTTATAAAGGAGCTAGGTGGGGGCTCGGCCGCCCCGCTCAGCGAATCAAGACGCGGGAAGGCAGGGAGCTGGGGCTGACCCGCTACCTCGACCCACGACGGCCCCGTTTCCCGCCTCCGCCGTCCGCGACCCCAAGTGCATGGGAGCCGCATGGCAGGCGTGCAGAACCGAGGCGACGGATGGGGCGGCCTCTCCCCACCCCGTGATCGTGGGGAGTGGGCACCTCGAAAACCGCCCACGATCTCTCCCACGATGCCGCGTTTGACGCGTGCCATGCGGGGAGGGCGCGGTGGATGCGGAGTGAGTTATGGCGTGACCTAGGCCACGCGTGCCCGTGCACTGTTTTGGGCCTGGCCCAACAGTGCTCGGCACCGTGTATGACCCAGGCGCGGGGGCTCCTATCGGTGTACTAAAGTAGGGGTACCTTAGTATCCCGAACTTGTGCACGGGCAGTCGCAGCGACCCGCGGCATGGCTTGCCGGGCGACCGCCAAGACCCTCCGTGGTTCCTTTGGGGCCATTCAAGAACAAAGTATCCAAGAGCAAAACAAGGCCCCGGCAAGAGGAGCTTGCCGGGAAGGAGACAAGACCCCGGCAAGAGGAGCTTGCTGGGAAGGAGACAAGACCCCGGCAAGAGGAGCTTGTCGGGAAGGAGACGAGGCCCCGGCAAGAGGAGCTTGCCGGGAAGACAACCAAAGCATCTCAAGAAGCTCGCTGCGGCGCACTGCGCGTCCCGACAAGACCCGGTGAGCGACAAGCTCCCGGACGCGACAAGGCAACATCCGCGGCAAGGCGCTTGCCGCGGCAAGCTACTACTCCGCAGCCCGCGCTCCAGCTCACCCACCAACATGTCGCTCTGGGACCGCTCCTGGCGTACGTGGCGGGAGGCTGTGCAGCCGGGGGCATGCGGTGGCAAGCAAGCGCTGGCAAGATAGCCATCGTGGCAAGCGGTGGCGTTCCTAGCGGTCCCTCTCTCTGCCGTCTAGGTGACACAGACAGGCATTTAATGCCCTTGTCCCCTGCCGTCAGGGTTAGGTATGATACGACTGTTGTAGGCGGTGGAGCCAACTACCACCTCTTTTACATTTTTACCCCTACCTCTGTTGCCACCTGTCGGTGACCCCTTAGACATATAAAAGGAGGCCCATGCGCAACAGAGAGGGGGAGGACAGCCATTCTCATGCTCACTCTCGCCAGCTGCTTGAGTGTACTGTAGCACTCATCGCTCCCGAGCAAGAACTCAATACAACCACCAAAGCAGGAGTAGGGTTTTACGCATCCGTGCGGCCCGAACCTGGGTAAACCGACCGCGTCGCTCGTGCGTTCGCCTTGATATGCTCTTTGTGCATCCACCGCCCCCTGCCGAACCGAAAGGGGCTCGGTCCGCCGATCCACATAGGTGTGCGTGGGATCAGCAACCCCCGACAAGCACAGATCTTGCGCTAGCTACAGATTACTACACACTGTTCTGTTTTTGACAGATTCTGTTTTTCGTGTGTTGTTTGCTTATTTTGATGAATCTATGGTTAGTAAAATAGTTTACAATCCATAGAGAAGTTGGAATACAGTAGGTTTAACACCAATATAAATAAAGAATGAGTTCATTACAGTACCTTTAAGTGTTCCTTTGTTTTCTTTCGCTTACGGAGCTCACGAGTTTTCTACTTTAAGTTTTGTGTTGTGAAGTTTTCAAGTTTTGGGTGAATTCTTGTGATGGATTATGGAACAAGGAGTGGCAAGAGCCTAAGCTTGGGGATGCCCATGGCACCCCCAAAATAATCCAAGGACACCAAAAAGTCAAAGCTTGGGGATGCCCCAGAAGGCATCCCCTCTTTCGTCCACTTCCATCGGTAATTTACTTGGAGCTATATTTTTATTCACCAACATGATATGTGTTTTGCTTGGAGCGTCTTGTATTAATTTTGTCTTTGTGTTTTAGTATGCCACAATCATCCTTGCTGTATACACCTTTTGAGAGAGTCATACATGAATTAAAATCTGATAGAATACACTATGTGCTTCACTTATATCTTTTGAGCATTATAATTTTGCTCTATGTGCTTCACTTATATCATTTTGAGCTATGTAGTTTTGCTCTATGTGCTTCACTTATATCTTTTGAGCGTTATAATTTTTCTCTATGTGCTTCACTTAGATCTTTTAGAGCACGGTGGTGGATTTGTTTTAAAGAAACTATTTTGAGAGTCTCTTAATAGCATGGTAATTTGCTTAATAATAATATGCTTGGTATTCAAGATTTGTGAAACTTTCTTTTGAGTGTGTTGAATACTAAGAAAAGATTGAAGCATGATAATTGTTTTGAGATATGGAGGTGATAATATAAAAGTCATGCTAGTTGAGTAGTTGTGAATTTAAAGACTACTTGTGTTAAGGTTTGTGATTCCCGTAGCATGCACGTATGGTGAACCGTTATGTGATGAAGTCGGAGCATGATTTATTTATTGATTGTATTCCTTATGAGTGGCGGTCGGGGACGAGCGATGGTCTTTCCCTACCAATCTATCCCCCTAGGAGCATGCGCGTAATACTTTGCTTTGATAACTTCTATATTTTTGCAATAAGTATATGAGTTCTTTATGACTAATGTTGAGTCCATGGATTATACGCACTCTCACCCTTCCACCTTTGCTAGCCTTTCTAATACCGTGCACCTTTCGCCGGTATCATACACCTACCATATACCTTCCTCAAAACAGCCACCATACCTAACTATTATGGCATTTCCATAGCCATTCCGAGATATATTGCCATGCAACTTTCCACCGTTCCGTTCATGACACATTCATCATCGCCATATTGCATATCCCCATACACCGCCGGATGCATTCACATAGAGTCATATTTTGTTCTAAGTATCGAGTTGTAATTGTTGAGTTATAAGAAAAATAAAAGTGTGATGATCATCGTTATTAGAGCATTGTCCCAGTGAGGAAAGAATGATGGAGACTATGATTCCCCCATAAGTCGGGATGAGACTCCGGCCGAAAAAAAAGAGGCCAAAGAAGCCCAAATAAAAAGAGGCCATAAAAAAAGAAAAGGCCCGAATAAAAAAATGAGAGAAAAAGAGAGAAGGGACAATGTTACTATCCTTTTAACACACTTGTGCTTCAAAGTAGCACCATGATCTTCATAGTAGAGAGTCTCTCATGTTATCACTTTCATATACTAGTGGGAATTTTACATTATAGAACCTAGCTTGTATATTCCAATGATGGGCTTCCTCAAAAATTGCCCTAGGTCTTCATGAGCAAGCAAGTTGGATGCACACCCACTTAGTTTCTTTTTGAGCTTTCATATACTTATAGCTCTAGTGCATTTGTTGCAAGGCAATCCCTACTCACTCACATTGATATCTATTGATGGGCATCTCCATAGCCCGTTGATACGCCTAGTTGATGTGAGACCATCGTCTCCTATTTGTCTTCTCCACAACCACCATTCTATTCCACCTATAGTGCTATATCTATGGCTCACGCTCAGGTATTGCGTGAAGATTGAAAAAGTTATGAAAAAGTTAGAGTATGAAACAATTGCTTGGCTTATCATCGGGGTTGTGCATGATTTAAATACTTTGCGTGGTGAAGATGGAGCATAGCCAGACTATATGATTTTGTAGGGACAACTTTCTTTGGCCATGTTATTTTGAGAAGACATAATTGCTTTATTAGTATGCTTGAAGTATTATTATTTTTTATGTCAATATAAACTTTTGTCTGGAATCTTTCTAATCTGAATATTCATACCACAATTAAGAAGATTTACATTGAAATTATGCCAATTAGCACTCCGCATCAAAAATTCTCTTTTTATCAGTTACCTACTCGAGGACGAGCAGGAATTAAGCTTGGGGATGCCTGATATGTCTCCAACGTATCTATAATTTTTGATTGCTCCATGCTATAATATCTACTGTTTTGGACTATATTGGGCTTTATTTTCCACTTTTATATTATTTTTGGGACTAATCTATTAACCGGAGGCCCAGCCCAGAATTGCTGTTTTTTCCTATTTCAGTGTTTCGAAGAAACGCAATATCAAACGGAGTCCAAACGGAATGAACCCTTCAGGAATGTTTTTTGCCCAGCCCAGAAAATCACGTTCCCGAAGGTTTCATTCCGTTTGGACTCCGTTTGATATTGTGTTTCTTCGAAACACTGAAATAGGCAAAAAACAGCAATTCTGGGTTGGGCCTCCGGTTAATAGGTTAGTCCCAAAAATAATATAAAAGTGGAAAATAAAGCCCAATATAGTCCAAAACAGTAGATAATATACCATGGAGCAATCAAAAATTATAGATACGTTGGAGACGTATCAGGCATCCCCAAGCTTAATTCCTGCTCGTCCTCGAGTAGGTAAATGATAAAAAGAGAATTTTTGATGCGGAGTGCTACTTGGCATAATTTCAATGTAAATCTTCTTAATTGTGGTATGAATATTCAGATTAGAAAGATTCCAGACAAAAGATTATTTTGACTTAAAAAATAATAATACTTCAAGCATACTAATAAATCAATTATGTCTTCTCAAAATAACATGGCCAAAGCAAGTTATCCCTACAAAATCATATAGTCTGGCTATGCTCCATCTTCACCACACAAAGTATTTAAATCATGCACAACCCCGATGACAAGCCAAGCAATTGTTTCATACTCTAACTTTTTCATAACTTTTTCAATCTTCATGCAATACATGAGCGTGAGCCTAGATATAGCACTATAGGTGGAATAGAATGGTGGTTGTGGAGAAGACAAATAGGAGAAGATGGTCTCACATCAACTAGGCGTATCACCGGGCTATGGAGATTCCCATCAATAGATATCAATGTGAGTGAGTACGGATTGCCATGCAACGAATGCACTAGAGCTATAAGTATATGAAAGCTCAAAAAGAAACTAAGTGGGTGTGCATCCAACTTGCTTGCTCATGAAGACCTAGGGCAATTTTTGAGGAAGCCCATCATTGGAATATACAAGCCAAGTTCTATAATGTAAAATTCCCACTAGTATATGAAAGTGATAACATGAGAGACTCTCTACTATGAAGATCATGGTGCTACTTTGAAGCACAAGTGTGGTAAAAGGATAGTAACATTGTCCCTTCTCTCTTTTTCTCTCATTTTTTTTGGGCCTTTTCTTTTTTATGGCCTCTTTTTATTTGGGCTTCTTTGGCCTCTTTTTTTATTTTTATTTTTCGTCCGGAGTCTCATCCCGACTTATGGGGGAATCATAGTCTCCATCATTCTTTCCTCACTGGGACAATGCTCTAATAACGATGATCATCACACTTTTATTTTTCTTATAACTCAACAATTACAACTCGATACTTAGAACAAAATATGACTCTATGTGAATGCATCCGGCGGTGTACCGGGATATGCAATATGACGATGATGAATGTGTCATGAACGGAACGGTGGAAAGTTGCATGGCAATATATCTCGGAATGGCTATGGAAATGCCATAATAGGTAGGTATGGTGGCTGTTTTGAGGAAGGTATATGGTAGGTGTATGATACCGGCGAAAGGTGCGTGGTATTAGAGAGGCTAGCAAAGGTGGAAGGGTGAGACTGCGTATAATCCATGGACTCAACATTAGTCATAAAGAACTCATATACTTATTGCAAAAATATAGAAGTTATCAAAGCAAAGTATTACACGCATGCTCCTAGGGGGCTAGATTGGTAGGAAAAGACCATCGCTCGTCCCCGACCGCCACTCATAAGGAAGACAATCAATAAATAAATCATGCTCCGACTTCATCACATAACGGTTCACCATACGTGCATGCTACGGGAATCACAAACCTTAACACAAGTAGTCTTTAAATTCACAACTACTCAACTAGCATGACTTTTATATTATCACCTCCATATCTCAAAACAATTATCATGCTTGAATCTTTTCTTAGTATTCAACACACTCAAAATAAAGTTTCACAAATCTTGAATACCAAGCATATTATTATTAAGCAAATTACCATGCTATTAAGAGACTCTCAAAATAATTTAAGTGAAGCATGAGAGATCAATAGTTTCTTTAAAACAAATCCACCACCGTGCTCTAAAAGATCTAAGTGAAGCACATAGAGCAAAATTATAACGCTCAAAAGATATAAGTGAAGCACATAGAGCAAAACTACATAGCTCAAAAAGATATAAGTGAAGCACATAGAGCAAAATTATAATGCTCAAAAGATATAAGTGAAGCACATAGAGTATTCTATCAAATTTTAATTCATGTATGGCTCTCTCAAAAGGTGTATACAGCAAGGATGATTGTGGCATACTAAAACACAAAGACAAAATTAATACAAGACGCTCCAAGCAAAACACATATCATGTTGGTGAATAAAAATATAGCTCCAAGTAAATTACCGATGGAAGTGGACGAAAGAGGGGATGCCTTCTGGGGCATCCCCAAGCTTTCACTTTTTGGTGTCCTTGGATTATCTTGGGGGTGCCATGGGCATCCCCAAGCTTAGGCTCTTGTCTCTCCTTGTTCCATAATCCATCACAAGAATTCACCCAAAACTTGAAAACTTCACAACACAAAACTTAAAGTAGAAAACTCGTGAGCTCCGTAAGCGAAAGAAAACAAAAGACCACTTCAAGGTACTGTAATGAACTCATTCTTTATTTATATTGGTGTTAAACCTACTGTATTCCAACTTCTCTATGGATTATAAACTATTTTACTAACCATAGATTCATCAAAATAAGCAAACAACACATGAAAAATAGAATCTGTCAAAAACAGAACATTCTGTAGTAATCTGTAGCTAGCGCAAGATCTGTGCCACGTCTTGAGCTTGTGTTGGTTTTCCCCGAAGAGGAAGGGATGATGCAGCAGAGTAGCGTAAGTATTTCCCTAAGTTTTTGAGAACCAAGGTATCAATCCAGTAGGAGCCCGCACTCAAGTCCCTCGTACCTGCACAAAGCGATAGCTACTCGCAACCAATGCGATTAGGGGTTGTCAAGCCCTTCACGGTCAGTTACGAGAGTGAGATCTGATAGATATAATATTTTTTTGGTATTTTTGGTATAAAGATGCAAAGTAAAAAGTAAAGTCAAAGTAAAAAAGCAAAGCAAGATTAAAGTAATGGAGATTGATATGATGAGAATAGACCCGGGGGCCATAGGTTTCACTAGTGGCTTCTCTCAAGAGCATAAGTATTCTGCGATGGGTGAACAAATTACTGTTGAGCAATTGACAGAATTGAGCATAGTTATGAGAATATCTAGGCATGATCATGTATATAGGCATCACGTCCGTGACAAGTAGATCGAAACGATTCTGCATCTACTACTATTACTCCACTCATCGACCGCTATCCAGCATGCATCTAGAGTATTAAGTTAAAAACAGAGTAACGCCTTAAGCAAGATGACATGATGTAGAGATATAAATTCATGCAATATGAAATAAACCCCATCTTGTTATCCTTGATGGAAACGATACAGTACGTGCCTTGCTGCCCCTTCTGTCACTGGGAAAGGACACCGCAAGATCGAACACAAAGCTAAGCACTTCTCCCATGGCAAGAACTACCAATCTAGTTGGCCAAACCAAACGGATAATTCGAAGAGACTTGCAAAGATAACCACTCATACATAAAAGAATTTAGAGAAGATTCAAATATTATTCATAGATAGACTTGATCATAAACCCACAATTCATCGGTCTCAACAAACACACCGCAAAAAGAAGATTCCATCGAATAGATCTCCACAAGAGAGGGGGAGAACTTTGTATTGAGATTCAAAGAGAGAGAAGAAGCCATCTAGCTGCTAACGATGGACCCGAAGGTCTGAGGTAAACTACTCACACTTCATCAGAGAGGCTATGATGATGTAGAAGCCCTCCGTGATGACGGCCCTCTTCCGGCGGAGCTCCGGAACAGGCCCCAAGATGCGATCTCGTGGATACAGAAAGTTGCGGTGGTGGAATTAGGTTTTTGGCTCCTGTTCTGATCGTTTGGGGGTACGTGTGTATATATAGGAGGAAGAAGTATGCCGGAGGAGCAATGAGGGGCCCATGAGGCAGGGGCGCGCCCCCCACCCTCGTGACCGCCTCTTTTGTTCCTTGGAGCAGGGTCCAAGTCTCCTGGATCACGTTCGATGAGAAAATCACGTTCCCGAAGATTTTATTCCGTTTGGACTCTGTTTGATATTCCGTTTATCTGAAACACTGAAATAGGCAAAAAAAACAGCAATTCTGGGCTGGGCCTCCGGTTAATAGGTTAGTCCCAAAAATAATATAAAAGTGGAAAATAAAGCCCAATATAGTCCAAAACAGTAGATAATATAGAATGGAGCAATAAAAAATTATAGATACGTTGGAGACGTATCAGGCATCCCCAAGCTTAATTCCTACTCGTCCTCGAGTAGGTAAATGATAAAAAGAGAATTTTTGATGCGGAGTGCTACTTGGCATAATTTCAATGTAAATCTTCTTAATTGTGGTATGAATATTCAGATTAGAAAGATTCAAGACAAAAGTTTATATTGACATAAAAAAATACTTCAAGCATACTAATAAAGCAATTATGTCGTCTCAAAATAACATGGCCAAAGAAAGTTATCCCTACAAAATCATATAGTCTGGCTATGCTCCATCTTCACCACACAAAGTATTTAAATCATGCACAACCCCGATGACAAGCCAAGCAATTGTTTCGTACTCTAACTTTTTCAAAACTTTTTCAATCTTCACGCAATACATGAGCGTGAGCCATGGATATAGCACTATAGGTGGAATAGAAATGGTGGTTGTGGAGAAGACAAAAAGGAGAAGATGGTCTCACATCAACTAGGCATGTCAACGGGCTATGGAGATGCCCATCAATAGATATCAATGTGAGTGAGTAGGGATTGCCATGCAACGGATGCACTAGAGCTATAAGTATATGAAAGCTCAAAATGAAACTAAGTGGGTGTGCATCCAACTTGCTTGCTCATGAAGACCTAGGGCAATTTTTGAGGAAGCCCATCATTGTAATATACAAGCCAAGTTCTATAATGTAAAATTCCCACTAGTATATGAAAGTGATAACATGAGAGACTCTCTACTATGAAGATCATGGTGCTACTTTGAAGCACAAGTGTGGTAAAAGGATAGTAACATTGTCCCTTCTCTCTTTTTCTCTCATTTTTTTTATTTAGGCATTTTCTTTTTTATGGCCTCTTTTTATTTGGGCTTCTTTGGCCTCTTTTTTTCGTCCGGAGTCTCACCCGACTTATGGGGGAATCATACTCTCCAATATTCTTTCCTTACTGGGACAATGCTCTAATAATGATGATCATCACACTTTTATTTTTCTTATAACTCAACAATTACAACTCGATACTTAGAACAAAATATGAATCTATGTGAATGCATCCGGCGGTGTACGGGGATATGCAATATGACGATGATGAATGTGTCATGAACGGAACGGTGGAAAGTTGCATGGCAATATATCTCGGAATGGCTATGGAGATGCCATTATAGGTAGGTATGGTGGCTGTTTTGAGGAAGGTATATGGTAGGTGTATGATACCGGCGAAAGGTGTGCGGTATTAGAGAGGCTAGCAAAGGTGGAAGGGTGAGAGTGCGTATAATCCATGGACTCAACATTAGTCATAAAGAACTCATATACTTATTGCAAAAATATAGAAGTTATCAAAGCAAAGTCTTACGCGCATGCTCCTAGGGGGATAGATTGGTAGGAAATGACCATCGCTCGTCCCCGACCGCCACTCATAAGGAAGACAATCAATAAATAAATCATGCTCTGACTTCATCACATAACGGTTCACCATACGTGCATGCTACGGGAATCACAAACCTTAACACAAGTAGTCTTTAAATTCACAACTACTCAACTAGCATGACTTTTATATTATCACCTCCATATCTCAAAACAATTATCATGCTTCAATCTTTTCTTAGTACTCAACTAGAGCAACTTTCATAATTAAATTCCTTGAAATCCAATATAGTGGGTTTAGCAATATCTAGATTTTTATTTCTTTCAATCCCACTTTCATCATTAAAATCTAAACACTCCGAATTTTTAGAACGCCTTCTAGGTAAAGGAAGATCATATTCAGTTTCATCAAGATTCATATTGCAAAATAAAGATTTAATAGGAGACACATCAATAACTTTTAGATCTTCATCTTGATTTTCATAGGTATTGGAAGAACACGCTTTAATAAAGGCATCTTTGGAAGCACGCATCCTAGCGGTTCTTTCCTTACACTCATCAACTGAAATTCTCATGGATTTTAGAGACTCATTGATATCATGCTTAGGTGGAATAGATCTAAGTTTCAAAGAATCAACATCAAGAGCAATTTTATCAATGTTCCTAGCCAAATCATCAATCATAAGCAATTTTTCTTCAATCATAGCATTAAAATTCTTTTGCGAAGAAATAAATTCTTTAATATTAGATTCAAAATCAGAGGGTATCTTATTATAATTTCCATAAGAGTTATTGTAGGAATTCCCATAATTATTAGAAGGATTACTAGGATATGGCCTAGGATTAAAATTCCCTCTATAAGCGTTGTTACCAAAATTATTCCTACCAACAAAATTCACATCCATAGATTAATTGTTATTCTCAATCAAAGTAGACAAAGACATATCTTTAGGATCAAAAGAAACACTTTTAGTAGCAAATAATTTCATAAGTTCATCCATCTTTCCACTCAACACATTAATTTCTTCTATCGCATGCACTTTTTTATTAGAAGATCTTTCAGTGTGCCATTGAGAATAATTAACCATAATAATATCTAGGAGTTTAGTAGCATCTCCTAAAGTGATTTTCATAAAACTGCCTCCCGCGGCCGAATCTAAAAGATTTCTAGAAGCAAAATTCAATCCGGCATAAATTTTTTGTATAATCGTCCACAAATTCAAACCATGAGTATGGCAATTACGTATCATTAATTTCATTCTCTCCCAAGCTTGTGCAACATGTTCATGATCAAGTTGTTTAAAGTTCATAATATCGTTTCTAAGAGAGATGATCTTAGTGGGAGGAAAATATTTAGAGATAAAAGCATCTTTGCACTTGTTCCATGAATCAATACTATTCTTAGGCAAAGACGAAAACCAAGCTTTAGCACGATCTCTAAGAGAAAAAGGAAATAGCTTCAATTTAACGACATCATTATTGACATCTTTTTTCTTTTGCATATCACATAAATCAACGAAGCTATTCAGATGAGTAGCGGCATCTTCACTAGGAAGGCTGGCGAATTGATCTTTCATAACAAGATTCACCAAAGCAGTATTAATTTCACAAGATTCAGCATCGGTAAGAGGAGCAATCAGAGTGCTAAGGAAATCATTATTGTTGGTATTGGTGAAGTCACACAATTTAGTAGTATCTTGAGCCATCGCGACAAACAAGCAATCTAACACACGAGCAAACAAAAAGCAAACGGGCAAAAAGAGGCAAATAGAGAGGGAGGATAGGGAGAGAGAGGGCGAATAAAACGGCAAGGGTGAATTGGGGGGAGAGGAAAACGAGAGGCAAATGGCAAATAATGTAATGCGAGAGATAGGGATTGTGATGGGTACTTGGTATGTTGACTTTTTGCGTAGACTCCCCGGCAACGGCGCCAGAAATCCTTCTTGCTACGTCTTGAGCTTGCGTTGGCTTTCCCTGAAGAGGAAGGGATGATGCAGCAGAGTAGCGTAAGTATTTCCCTTAGTTTTTGAGAACCAAGGTATCAATCCAGTAGGAGCCCACGCTCAAGTCCCTCCTACCTGCACAAAGCGATAGCTACTCGCAACCAACGCGATTATGGGTTGTCAAGCCCTTCACGATCACTTACGAGAGTTAGATCTGATAGATATAATATTTTTTGGTATTTTGGTATAAAGAAGCAAAGTAAAAAGTAAAGGCAAAGTAAAAAAGCAAAGCAAGATTAAAGTAATGGAGATTGATATGATGAGAATATACCCAGGGGCCATAGGTTTCACTAGTGGCTTCTCTCAAAAGCATAAGTATTCTGCGGTGGGTGAACAAATTATTGTTGAGCAATTGACAGAATTGAGCATAGTTATGAGAATATCTAGGCATGATCATGTATATAGGCATCACGTCCGTGACAAGTAGATCGAAATGATTCTGCATCTACTACTATTACTCCACTCATCGACCGCTATCCAGCATGCATCTAGAGTATTAAGTTAAAAACAGAGTAACGCCTTAAGCAAGATGACATGATGTAGAGAGATAAATTCATGCAATATTAAATAAACCCCATCTTGTTATCGTCGATGGCAATGATGCAATACGTGCCTTGCTGCCCCTTCTGTCACTGGGTAAGGACACCGCAAGATCGAACCCAAAGCTAAGCACTTCTCCCATGGCAAGAACTACCAATCTAGTTGGCCAAACCAAACGGATAATTCGAAGAGACTTGCAAAGATAACCAATCATACAAAAAAAATTCAGAGAAGATTCAAATATTATTCATACATAGACTTGATCATAAACCCACAATTCATCGGTCTCAACAAACACACCGCAAAAAGAAGATTATATCGAATAGATCTCCACAAGAGAGGGGGAGAACTTTGTATTGAGATCCAAAAAGAGAGAATAAGCCATCTAGCTACTAACTATGGACCCGAAGGTCTGAGGTAAACTACTTACACTTCATCGGAGAGGCTATGATGATGTAGAAGCCCTCCGTGATGACGGCCCTCTCCGGCGGAGCTCCGGAACAGGCCCCAAGATGGGATCTCGTGGATACAGAAAGTTGCGGCGGTGGAATTAGGTTTTTGGCTCCTGTTCTGATTATTTGGGGGTACATCTGTATATATAGGAGGAACAAGTACGCCGGAGGAGCACTGAGGGGCCCACGAGGCAGGGGGCGCGCCTTAGGGGGGGGGCACCCTCATGACTGCCTCTTTATTTCCTTGGAGCAGGGTCCAAGTCTCCTGGATCATGTTCGGTGAGAAAATCACGTTCCCGAAGATTTTATTCCGTTTGGACTCTGTTTGATATTCTATTTATCTGAAACACCGCAATAGGAAAAAAACAACAATCCTGGGCTGGGCCTCCAGTTAATAGGTTAGTCCCAAAAATAATATAAAAGTGGAAAATAAAGCCCAATATAGTCCAAAACTGTAGATAATATAGCATGGAGCAATCAAAAATTATAGATACGTTGGAGACGTATCAATCTGGAACCCCAAAAATTCTAAAATAAATTGCTGGACGTGAGGAATTTATCTATTTAGCATCTGCAAAAATAATTAACTAAATAGCACTCTTCAAATAAAAATGACAGCAGTTCTCGTGAGCGCTAAAGTTTCTGTTTTTTACAGCAAGTTCAACAAGACTTTCCCCAAGTCTTCCCAACGGTTCTACTTGGCACAAACACTAATTAAACACAAAAAACACAACCAAAACAGAGGCTAAATAATTTATTTATTACTAAGCAGGAGCAAAAGGCAAGGAATAAAAATAAAATTGGGTTGCCTTCCAACAAGCGCTATCGTTTAACGCCCCTAGCTAGGCATAAACACGAAGATATATAGATCTAGGTATTGCCATCTTTGGTAGGCCATTCTTCGATGAGGCATCCATTTCTCTTAGGAATTTCTTTCTTTCTAGTGGTTATCAAACTTTTAGGCACAGGATCCAAAAATTCATTTGTAGCAATAGGTTCCTTAATGATAGCAAAAAGATTGGGATGAATACTTATAGATTTAAGATCAGCAGTTTCCTTACTAGATGATTCACCCTTATTTTTAGGAACATACATAAGCTTGGCAATTTTAGTAGGAGGACTTGGAGTATTCTTTACGGAAGAAAAAGCGGTTCCCTAGTTTGTAATGATACCCTCAAGTTCATCAATTCTAGTAGAATCTAAGTTTATCTTCTCATTAACTATGGGTTCCGTTTCCTTAATATTTTTCAAAGTCATTCCTACCTTAGATCCATATTGAGTAATTTGATTGTGGATCTTTTTATCTAGATTTTCAATTAATTCAATAGTAGCAACTTTATTTTCAATAATTTCAAGTCTTTGCATAACATGCTCCAAAGTTAACATGGTTCCATTAACCAAAAGAGGTGGTGAGCCAAATAAGTCTAACATAGCATTATAAAAATCAAAAGTATGGCTACCCAAGAAGTTCCCTCCAGTAATGGTATCGAGGATATATCTATACCAAGGATTAACACCAACATAAAAATTGCGGAGAAGAACTAAGGTAGATTGCTTCCTGGTAGATCTATTTTGAGCATTGCAAATTCTATACCAAGCATCTTTTAGATTCTCCCCCCCCCCCTTTGTTTAAAATTTAGAACTTCACTCTCAGGAGACAACGGAGAAGATATGAGACTAGCCATGACAACAAGCAAACAAACTAGCACACGAGCAAACAAGAGCAAACGGAAAAGACAGGGAGGATAGAGAGAGAGAGGGCGAATAAAACAGCAAAGGTGAAGTGGTGGAGAGGAAAACGAGAGGCAGATGGCAAATAATGTAATGCAAGAGATAGGGATTGTGATGGGTACTTGGTATGTTGACTTTTGCGTGACTCCCTGACAACGGTGCCAGAAATCCTTCTTGCTATCTCTTGAGCTTGCGTTGGATTTCCCCGAAGAGGAAGTGATGATGCAGCAGAGTAGCGTAAGTATTTCCCTCAGTTTTTGAGAACCAAGGTATCAATCCAGTAGGAGGCCATGCTCGAGTCCCTCGTACCTACACAAAACGATAGCTACTCGCAACCAACGCGATTAGGGGTTGTCAATCCCTTCACGGTCACTTACGAGAGTGAGATCTGATAGATATAATATTTTTGGTATAGAGATGCAAAGTGAAAAGTAAAGGCAAAGTAGAAAAGCAAAGCAAGATTAAAGTGATGCAGATTAATATGATGAGAATAGACCCGGGGGCCATAGGTTTCACTAGTGGCTTCTCTCAAGAGCATAAGTATTCTACGGTGGGTGAACAAATTACTGTTGAGCAATTGACAGAATTGAGCATAGTTATGAGAATATCTAGGCATGATCTGTTGGAAATATGCCCTAGAGGCAATAATAAATTAGTTATTATCATATTTCCTTATTCATGATAATCATTTATTATCCATGCTAGAATTGTATTGATAGGAAACTCAGATACATGTGTGGATACATAAACAACACCATGTCCCTAGTAAGCCTCTAGTTGACTAGCTCGTTGATCAATAGATGGTTACGGTTTCCTGACCATGGACATTGGATGTCGTTGATAACGGTATCACATCATTAGGAGAATGATGTGATGGACAAGACCCAATCCTAAGCCTAGCACAAAGATCGTGTAGTTCGTATGCTAAAGCTTTTCTAATGTCAAGTATCATTTCCTTAGACCATGAGATTGTGCAACTCCCGGATACCGTAGGAATGCTTTGGGTGTGCCAAACGTCACAACGTAACTGGGTGGCTATAAAGGTACACTACGGGTGTCTCCGAAAGTGTCTGTTGGGTTGGCACGAATCGAGACTGGGATTTGTCACTCCGTGTGATGGAGAGGTATCTCTGGGCCCACTCGGTAGGACATCATCATATGCGCAATGTGACCAAGGAGTTGATCACGGGATGATGTGTTACGGAACGAGTAAAGAGACTTGCCGGTAACGAGATTGAACAAGGTATCGGATACCGATGATCGAATCTCGGGCAAGTACAATACTGCTAGACAAAGGGAATTGAATACGGGATTGATTGAATCCTCGACATCGTGGTTCATCCGATGAGATCATCGTGGAACATGTGGGAGCCAACATGGGTATCCAGATCCCGCTGTTGGTTATAGGCCGGAGAGGTGTCTCGGTCATGTCTGCATGGTTCCCGAACCCGTAGGGTCTACACACTTAAGGTTCGATGACGCTAGGGTTATAGGGAATAGATATACGTGGTTACCGAATGTTGTTCGGAGTCCCGGATGAGATCCCGGACATCACGAGGAGTTCTGGAATGGTCCGGAGGTAAAGATTTATATATGGGAAGTCCTGTTTTGGTCACCGGAAAAGTTTCGGGTGCTATCGGTAACGTACCGGGACCACCGGGACGGTCCCGGGGGAACACCAGGTGGGGCTACCTGTCCCAGAGGGCTGCGTGGGCCAAGTGTGAGAGGGGACCAGCCCCAGGTGGGCTGGTGCGCCCCCCCCCCACCACCAGGGCCCAGGGCGAAGAGAGAAGGGAAAAGGGGGAAACCCTAGGCTCAGATGGGCCTAAGGCCCACCTAGTGGTGCGCCCCCCCCCCCCCCCTCTCTCCCCCCTTGGCCGCCCCCCCTAGATGGGATCTAGGGCTGGCCGCCACCCCTAGGGGTGGAAACCTAGGTGGGGGCGCAGCCCCTCCCTTTCCCCTATATATAGTGGGGTTTTTGGGCTGCCATACACACGAGAACATCTCCTTCTTGGCGCAGCCCTACCCCTCTCCCTCCTCGTCTCTTGTGGTGCTTGGCGAAGCCCTGCTGGAGTACCACGCTCTCCACGACCACCACACCGTCGTGCTGCTGTTGGACGGAGTCTTCCCCAACCTCTCCCTCTCTGCTTGCTGGATCAAGGCATGGGAGACGTCACCGGGTTGCATGTGTGTTGAACGCGGAGGTGCCGTCCGTTCGGCACTAGGATCATCGGTGATTTGGATCACGGCGAGTATGACTCCATCAACCCCGTTCACTTGAACGCTTCCACTTAGAGATCTACAAGGGTATGTAGATGCACTCTCCTTCCCCTCGTTGCTAGAATACTCCATAGATTGATCTTGGTGATGCGTAGAAAATTTTGAATTTCTGCTACGATCCCCAACAGTGGTATCAGCGCTAGGTCTGTGCGTAGTTTCTATGCATGAGTAGAACACAAAGTAGTTGTGGGCGTCGATTTTGTCAATTTACTTGTCGTTACTAGTCTTATCTTGATTCGGCGGCATTGTGGGATGAAGCGGCCCGGACCAACCTTACACGTACGCTTACGTGAGACCGTTTCCACCGACTGACATACACTAGTTGCATAAGGTGGCTGGCGGGTGTCTGTCTCTCCCACTTTAGTCGGATCGGATTCGATGAACAGGGTCCTTATGAAGGGTAAATAGAAATTGGCAATTCACGTTGTGGTTTTGGCGTAGGTAAGAAACGTTATTGCTAGCAACATATAGCAGCCACGTAAAAAACTTGCAACAACAATTAGATGACGTCTAACTTGTTTTTGCAGCAAGTGTTTTGTGATGTGATATGGCCAAAGGATTTGATGAATGATATATGCGATGTATGAGATGATCATGTTCTTGTAATAGGAATCACGACTTGCATGTCGATGAGTATGACAACCGGCAGGAGCCATAGGAGTTGTCTTAATTTATTTATGACCTGCGTGTCAACATAAACATCATGTAATTACTTTACTTTATTGCTAACCGTTAGCTGTAGTAGTAGAAGTAATAGTTGGCGAGACAACTTCATGAAGACACGATGATGGAGATCATGATGATGGAGGTCATGGTGTCATGCCGGTGACGATGATGATCATGGAGCCCCGAAGATGGAGATCAAAAGGAGCAAAGTGATGATGGCCATATCATGTCACTATTTGATTGCATGTGATGTTTATCATGTTTTTACATTTTATTTGCTTAGAACGACGGTAGCTTAAATAAGATGATCCCTCGCAATAATTTCAAGAAAGTGTTCCCCCTAATTGTGCACCATTGCGAAGGTTCGTCGTTTCGAAGCACCACGTGATGATCGGGTGTGATAGATTCTAACGTTCACATACAACGGGTGTAAGACAGATTTACACACGCGAAACACTTAGGTTGACTTGACGAGCCTAGCACGTACAGACATGGCCTCGGAACACAAGAGACCGAAAGGTCGAGCTTGAGTCATATGGTAGATATGATCAACATGAAGATGTTCACTGATGATGACTAGTCCATCTCACGTGATGGTCGGACACGGCCTAGTTGACTCGGATCATGTAATCACTTAGATGACTAGAGGGATGTCTATTTGAGTGGGAGTTCATAAGATGAACTTAATTATCCTAAACATAGTCAAAAGGTCTTCGCAAATTATGTCGTAGCTCGCGCTTCAATTCTACTATTTAGATATGTTCCTAGAGAAAATTTAGTTGAAAGTTGATAGTAGCAATTATGCGGACTAGGTCCGTAAACTGAGGATTGTCCTCATTGCTTCATAGAAGGCTTATGTCCTTAATGCACCGCTCAGTGTGCTGAACCTCGAACGTCGTCTGTGGATGTTGCGAACATCTGACATACACGTTTTGATAACTACGTGATAGTTCAGTTAAACGGTTTAGAGTTGAGGCACCAAAGACGGTTTTGAAACGTCGCGAAACATATGAGATGTTTCGAGGGCTGAAATTGGGATTTCAGGCTCGTGCCCACGTCAAGAGGTATAAGACCTCCGACGATTTTCTTAGCCTGCAAACTAAGGGAGAAAAGCTCAATTGTTGAGCTTGTGCTCAGATTGTCTGAGTACAACAATCATTTGAATCGAGTGGGAGTAGATCTTCCAGATGAGATAGTGATGTTTCTCCGAAGTCATTACCACCAAGCTGCTAGAGCTTCGTGATGAACTATAATATATGATGATCCTTGAGATATTCGCGATGTTTGACACCACAAAAGTAGAAATCAAGAAGGAGCATCAATTGTTGATGGTTGGTGAAACCACCAGTTTCAAGACGGCAAGGGAAAGAAGGGATACTTCATGAAACGGCAAATCAGCTGCTGCTCTAGTGAAGAAATCCAAGGTTGAACCCAAACCCAAGACTAAGTGCTTCTGTAATAAGGGGAACAGTCACTGGAGCAGAATTACCCTAGATACTTGGTAGATGAGAAGGCTGGCAAGGTTGATAGAAGTATATTGGATATACATTGTGTTAATGTGTACTTTACTAGTACTCCTAGTAGCACCATGGTATTAGATACCGGTTCGGTTGCTAAGTGTTAGTAAACTCAAAATAAAAGGCTGCGGAGTAAACGGAGACTAGCTAAAGGTGAGCTGGCGATATGTGTTGGAAGTTTTTCCCAAGCTTGATGTGATCAAGCATCGCACGCTCCCTCTACCATCGAGATTGGTGTTTGCGTTGAGCATAGACATGATTGGATTATTTCTATCGCAATACGGTTATTCATTTAAGGAGAATAATGGTTACTCTGTTTATTTGAATAATACCTTCAATGGTCTTGCACCTAAAATGAATGGTTTATTGAATCTCGATCGTAGTGATACACATGTTCATGCCAAAAGATATAAGATAGTAGTGATAGTACCACCTACTTGTGGCACTACCACCTAAGTCATATCGGTATAAAACGCATGAAGAAGCTCCATGTTGATGGATCTTTGGGCTCACTCGATTTTGAAAAGTTTGAGACATGCGAACCATGTCTATTGGTGTATATGCATGAAGAAACTCCATGCAAATGGACCGTTTGGACTCACTTGATTTTGAATCACTTGATACATGCAAATCATACCACATGGGCAAGATGACTGAAAGCCTCGTTTTCAGTAAAATGGAACTAGAAAGCAACTTGTTGGAAGTAATACATTTTGATGTGTGCAGTCCAATGAGTGTTGAGGCGTGTAGTGGATATCGTTATGTTCTTACTTCACAGATGATTTGAGTAGATGTTGAGTATATTTACTTGATGAATCACGAGTCTGAATTATTGAAAGGTTCAAGTAATTTCAGGGTGAAGTTGAAAGATCGCCGTGACAAGAGGATAAAATATCTATGATATGGTCATAGAGATGAATATCTGAATTACGAGTTTGGCACAGAATTAAGACATTGTGGAAATTGTTTCACAACTAATACAGCATGAAACACCATAGTATGATGGTGTGTCCGAACATCATAACTGCACCCTATTGGATATGATGCATACCATGATGTCTCTTATCGAATTACCACGATAGTTTATGGGTTAGGCATTAGAGACAACCACATTCACTTTAAATAGGGCACCACGTAATTCTGATGATATGACACCGTATGAACTATGGTTTAGAGAAACCTAAGCTGTCATTTGTTAAAAGGTTTGGGGCTGCGACGCTTATGTGAAAAGTTTCCGCCTGATAAGCTCGAACCCAAAGCGGATAAATGCATCTTCATAGGACACCCAAAACACTTGGGTATACCTCCTGTCTTAGATCCGAAAGCAATAAGGGATTGTTTCTAGAATCGGGTCCTTTCTCGAGGAAAAGTTTCTCTCGAAATAATTGAGTGGGAGGATGGTGGAGACTTGATGAGGTTATTGAACCGTCTCTTCGACTAGTGTGTGGCAGGGCACAGGAAGTTGTTCCTGTGGCACCTACACCAATTGAAGTGGAAGCTTATGATAGTGATCATGAAACTTCAGATCAAGTCATTACCAAACCTCGTAGGATGACAAGGATGCGTATTACTTCAGAGTGGTACGTAATCCTGTCTTGGAAGTCATGTTGCTAGACAACAATGAACCTACGAGCTATGGAGAAGCGATGGTGGGCCTGGATTCCAAAATGGCTCGAGGCCATATAATCCGAGAGAGGATCCATATATGAAAACAAAGTGTAGACTTTGGAAGAACTACTTGATGGTCGTAAGGCTGTTAGGTACATATGGATTTTAAAAGGAAGACGGACAATGATGGTAAGTATCACTATTAAGAAAGCTCGACTTGTCATTAAGATGTTTTCCGACAAGTTCAAGGAGTTGACTGCGATGAGACTTTCTCACTCGTAGCGATGCTAAGAGTCTGTTGGAATTATATTAGCGATTACTGCATTATTTATGAAATCTTGCAGATAGGATGTCAAAACATTGTTTCCTCGACGATTTTCTTGAGGAAAGGTTGTATGTGATACAACCGGAAGGTTTTGTCAATCCTGAAAGATGCTAACAAGTATGCAAAGCTCCAGCAATCCTTCTAAGGACTGGAGTAAGCATCTCGGAGTTGGAATGTATGCTTTGATGAGATGATCAAAGATTTTGGGTGTATACAAAGTTTATGAGAAACGTGTATTTCCAAAGAAGTGAGTGGGAGCACTGATGAGTATATGTTGTTGACATATTGTTGATCAGAAATGACGTAGAATTTATGGAAAGCATATAGGGTTATTTGGAAAGTGTTTTTCAATGGAAAGCCTGGATTAAGCTACTTGAACATTGAGCATCAAGATCTATAAGGATAGATCAAAACGCTTAATGGTACTTTCAAATGAGCACATACCTTGACATGATCTTGAAGGTGTTCAAGATGGATCAGTCAAAGAAGGAGTTCTTGCCTGAGTTGTAAGGTATGAAGTTAAGACTTAAAGCTCGACCACGACAGAAGAAAGAGGAAGGACGAAACTCGTCCCCTGTGCTTTTGTCATAGGCTCTATACGGTATGCCATGCTGAGTACCGCACCTGATGTGTGCCTTGCCACATATTTGGCAAGAGGGTACAAAGGTGATCTAGGAGTAGATCACCAGATAGCGGTCTAAATTATCCTTAGAGGAATAAGGATATGTTTCTCGGTTATGGGGTGATAAAGAGTTCGACGTAAAGAGTTACGTTGATGCAAGCTTAACACATATCCGGATAGCTTTGAGTAGAGATACCGGATACGTATAATGGAGCAACAATTTAGAATAGCTCCAAGTAGAACCTTTATTTGAAATGGCTCCAAATATAGCGTAGAGATTTGCAAAGTACATACGGATCTGAATGTGACAGACCCGTAGACTACAACCTCTCTCACAAGTAACATGATCAAACCTAGAACTCATTGAGTGTTAATCGCATAGTGATGTGAACTAGATTATTGAACTCTAGTAAACTCTTTGGATGTTGGTCACATGGCGATGTGACCTATGAATGTTAATCACATGGCGATGTGAACTAGATTATTGACTCTAGTGCAAGTGGGAGACTGTTGGAAATATGCCCTAGAGGCAATAATAAATTAGTTATTATCATATTTCCTTGTTCATGATAATCGTTTATTATCCATGCTAGAATTGTATTGATAGGAAACTCAGATACATGTGTGGATACATAGACAACACCATGTCCCTAGTAAGCCTCTAGTTGACTAGCTCGTTGATCAATAGATGGTTACGGTTTCCTGACCATGGACATTGGATGTCGTTGATAATGGGATCACATCATTAGGAGAATGATGTGATGGACAAGACCCAATCCTAAGCCTAGCACAAAGATCGTGTAGTTCGTATGCTAAAGCTTTTCTAATGTCAAGTATCATTTCCTTAGACCATGAGATTGTGCAACTCCCGGATACCATAGGAATGCTTTGGGTGTGACAAACGTCACAACGTAACTGGGTGGCTATAAAGGTACACTACGGGTATCTCCAAAAGTGTCTTTTGGGTTGGCACGAATCGAGACTGGAATTTGTCACTCCGTGTGACGGAGAGGTATCTCTGGGCCCACTCAGTAGGACATCATCATATGCGCAATGTGACCAAGGAGCTGATCACGGGATGATGTGTTACGGAACGAGTAAAGAGAATTGCCGGTAACGAGATTGAACAAGGTATCGGATACCGACGACCGAATCTCGGCCAAGTACAATACCGCTAGACAAAGGGAATTGAATACGGGATTGATTGAATCCTCGACATCGTGGTTCATCCGATGAGATCATCGTGGAACATGTGGGAGCCAACATGGGTATCCAGATCCCGCTGTTGGTTATTGGCTGGAGAGGTGTCTCGGTCATGTCTGCATGGTTCCCGAACCCGTAGGGTCTACACACTTAAGGTTTGATGACGCTAGGGTTATAGGGAATAGATATACGTGGTTACCGAATGTTGTTCGGAGTCCCGGATGAGATCCCGGACATCACGAGGAGTTCCGGAATGGTCCGGAGGTAAAGATTTATATATGGGAAGTCCTGTTTTGGTCACCGGAAAAGTTTCGGGTGCTATCGGTAACATACCGGGACCATCGGGAGGGTCCCGGGGGTCCACCAGGTGGGGCTACCTGCCCCAGAGGGCTGTGTGGGCCAAGTGTGAGAGGGGACCAGCCCCAGATGGGCTGGTGCGCCCCCCCCCCCCCCCCACCAGGGCCCAGGGCGAAGAGAGAAGGGAAAAAAGGGGAAACCCTAGGCTCAGATGGGCCTAAGGCCCACCTAGTGGTGCCCCCCCCCCCTCTCTCCCCCCTTGGCCGCCCCCCTAGATGGGATATAGGGCTGGCCGCCACCCCTAGGGGTGGAAACCTAGGTGGGGTGCAGCCCCTCCCTTTCCCCTATATAGTGGGGTTTTTGGGCTGCCATACACACAAGAACATCTCCTTCTTGGCGCAGCCCTACCCCTCTCCCTCCTCATCTATTGCGGTGCTTGGCAAAGCCTTGCTGGAGTACCACGCTCCTCCACCACCACCACGCGTCGTGCTGCTGCTGGACGGAGTCTTCCCCAGCCTCTCCCTCTCTCCTTGCTGGATCAAGGCATGGAGACGTCACCGGGCTGCATGTGTGTTGAACGCGGAGGTGCCGTCCGTTCGGCACTAGGATCATCGGTGATTTGGATCACGGCGAGTACGACTCCATCAACCCCGTTCACTTGAACGCTTCCGCTTAGCGATCTACAAGGGTATGTAGATGCACTCTCCTTCCCCTCGTTGCTAGATTACTCCATAGATTGATCTTGGTGATGTGTAGAAAATTTTGAATTTCTGCTACGATCCCCAACATGATCATGTATATAGGCATCACGTCCGTGACAAGTAGACCGAAACGATTCTGCATCTACTACTATTACTCCACTCATCGACCGCTATCCAGCATGCATCTAGAGTATTAAGTTAAAAACAGAGTAACGCTTTAAGATGACATGATGTAGAGAGATAAATTCATGCAATATGAAATAAATCCCATCTTGTTATCCTCAATGGCAACGATGCAATACTGCCTTGCTGCCCCTTCTGTCACTGGGAAAGGACACCGCAAGATCGAACACAAAGCTAAGCACTTCTCCCATGGCAAGAACTACCAATCTAGTTGGCCAAACCAAACGGATAATTCGAAGAGACTTGCAAAGATAACCAATCATACATAAAAGAATTCAGAGAAGATTCAAATATTATTCATAGATAGACTTGATCATAAACCCACAATTCATGGGTCTCAACAAACACACGCAAAAAGAAGATTACATCGAATAGATCTCCACAAGAGAGGGGGAGAACTTTGTATTGAGATCCAAAAAGAGAGAATAAGCCATCTAGCTACTAACTATTGACCCGAAGGTCTGAGGTAAACTACTCACACTTCATCGGAGAGGCTATGATGATGTAGAAGCCCTCCGTGATGACGGCCCTCTCCGGCGGAGCTCCGGAACAGGCCCCAAGATGGGATCTCGTGGATACAGAGAGTTGCGGCGGTGGAATTAGGTTTTTGGCTCTTGTTCTGATCGTTTGGGGGTACGTAGGTATATATAGGAGGAAGGAGTACGTCGGTGGAGCTCCGAGGGGCCCACGAGGCAGCGGGCGCACCCTAGGGGGGGCGCCCCCCACCCTCGTGACTGCCTCTCTGATGCTTTGGCGTAGGGTCCAAGTCTCTTGGATCACGTTCAGTGAGAAAATCACGTTCCCGAAGGTTTCATTCCGTTTGATATTCCGTTTCTTCAAAACACTAAAATGGGCAAAAAAACAGCAATTCTGGGCTGGGCCTCCGGTTAATAGGTTAGTCCCAAAAATAATATAAAAGTGGAAAATAAAGCCCAATATAGTCCAAAACAGTAGATAATATAGTATGGAGCAATCAAAAATTATAGATACGTTCGAGACGTATCACATGGGCCACGCCTGGACCATGCCCGTCCAGGAGTTGGCGCCAGGTGCGGCACCGGGCAGGGCCGCCGGGGGTGCTGGCGGCGCGGGGGAGGAAGATGCCCCCCAGAGCCCCGGCCACGACGACGACCATGGCCGCGCCCAGTGTCTGTTGGTGGAGAAGAGGCGGGCGCCGGAGTGGGCGGACGGGGCACAGGCGGCTGAGTCGGCGCACGCGTGGCAAGCAAGGCGTGTGCAGACTGCTGGCGCGCGGACTGCTCTGCACGATGCTCCTCCAGGAGAAGGAAAGAGCGGGCCTGCAAAAACGTCGGCAGCGGCACACGGGAGGTGAGGTGGGGAATGGCGTGGTGGTACCGTGAACTGAGCCCGCGCAGCATGTTGAAGAGCTGCTGAGTGTCGGTGATCGGCTGCCCGAGGTCGCGGAGCTGGTCGGTGAAGGACTTGAGACGGGCGCAGTACTGCATGACGGTGAGATCGCCTTGGACGGCGGCGTGGTACTCAGCGTCGAGGTAGACCGCGCGCGAGAGCTGGTTGTCACGGAAGATGCTCTCGATCGCAGCCCAGAGAGTGGCCGCCGTGTCGTCTGGTTGCATCACAGCGTCGACGAGCTCCGATGAGATGGTGGTGTAGAGCTAGTGGACGATGCAGTGATCGACCATGACCCACTCCGGATCACGGTTCCGGCGAAGAGGAGCAGCCTCGGCGAGGATGTGCTCGCGCACGCCAAACATCCCGACGACGGTGTTGAAGAACCAGCGCCACTGGGTGTAGTTGCCCCGTGGAGGTCCAGGGTGACAGGAACATGATGACGAATGTCGATCGTCTGAAGGACTGACGAGGAGAACGCGCGAAAAGCGAGCGGCACCGGGGCGACGGCCGTGGCGGCGGCAACCGCCGCGGCGTCCGGGAGGATGGCATCGCGCAGAACGCCGGTGCCAGGGGCATCGCCAGCAGCGTCACGCAGAACGCCGTCGTCGTCGTCGTGGGAGGAACAGGGAGACGAGATGGGGTTGGTGTCCATGGCAGCGGAAGAGGGGTTGGGATCGGGTGCGAAGGGATTGTGCTGGTCCTCAGCATCTGATACCATGTTTGAGGGAGAAGAGATCGAACACGCTTGTATTCACAAGGTTCGGCCACACGTTATACAAGGGGGGCGAGCGCACGATCACCATCGTGGGCAAGGCCATGACGAGGAGTGGAGGACGTGCGTGTTGACAGGAAAAACCACACGCACGTATTGCTACACTCATACACTACTCATTACAGTATACACATCAGTATTCTAACATCCTTCCTTCAAGAAGCTCAATGTACCTTAAGAGTGCGAACAGACATGCGTTCTCTCCGAAGTGTCGGTTATTTACACATCATCTGCTCTTTGAGAGTTGCGGCACACACCCATTCGACGACTTATTTTTACGGAGCCGGACATGAAGGGCACGGAGAATGACATGGTGCTACTTATATACTACTAGTGCCGGACATGAAGGGCACGGAGAAGCTCCAGTTAAGAAGTAGAGGAGTCTGCTAGCAGGCAAAACGAACAATTAAGGAGACAACACATACAGCGAAACCAATCATAATCTCCTCGAGAACAAATGTGGTAGCAGCATCTTCTTCTCTTCCGCGCTAAACCCGATCATCGCCGTCAACCGACAGACCTTCCCTCTGAAGCTTTTCCGGAAATGTCTCCATCCCGGCGTGTGCCAAGAGGGCCCAGACATAGGAGAGGTACTCCACACCCGTTCCCAGAGTCTCTGCATGCATGTATCCACGAGACCGGCCGGCAGAAAAGCAGAGCATCTCCACCCACACGCCCTGGATCACCTTCCACATTCGGGTCGCGTCGCCATGGTAAGCATCAACCAGCAAACTTTCAGCAAGCCTCAAAGCATCACCAGTGATGCCTCTGTGGCATCTCTCAAATACTAACAGTGTAATCTGGTCCTCGTTCAGCCGTGCCTCCTCCTCATAGCGGAGCATGTCTTCGAGTTCTTGATAGGCCCTTGTGAACAAACTCTTTCTGCTGCCTGGCATTAGCATCTCAGGATTGTCAAACAAGAGATGCATCATGTAGTTGGACATTTCTCTGCACCTACGGGCACATTCACGATCATCAGGAGACGTGACCTCACCATGAAACATTAAATCTATGGCCTGGAAGCACAGATCTGTGGCCAGGTGCCAGAGAATAATGCTCTCGTCAAATGGCCTCCGTACGCTCCAACCCAGTTCTCCGAGGCATCGCTTACTCGTGAGCGTCCATTCGCCTCTGGTATCATTATGCCTCCTGTAAGTCTCCTTGTCCAAGATGCAGTGCTTCCACAATGACTCGACATGCTGACGGACCAGTTCTGTAATCTCCTCGCACGAATAGATAGGCTTCATGTGCCAACAATCGTCGAGGAAGTCCTTGCATTGCAACCATCCCGCAATCGTCCTCAACCTCGAGTGCCTTCTGTTATGGGCTAATAATCCAATAAGACTATGTTGGAGAACTCTGCCAGAGAACCTGTCCCGGAAAGCTGTTTGTACGCCCAAGTAAACCAGCTCCAGCACAAAAGTGCCCCACAACAGCACTAGTGTAACCCAGGTATCTTCACTGTTATAATCTTTTTTCTGGCTACTAGTCTGTACCAGGCAGATGGCTACGATTACCGTTGCATAAGCTAGTACTTGTGTGCACCGACGGAAGACGGCCGTTGCTGATGCTTCCTTGGAACCAAGGTAGGGTTTGACAGTATCATCTTTGGTGTAGAGAAAACTGGTCATAGCAGACAGTGCGCCTTCTATTGCTTGATAAGCTGATTTTGGGTCAAGCAACCAGAAATTCAGGATTCCAACACGATCAGAATAGAGACATGGAAAGTCCAAAAATAGCTGGTATGGTAGCCTTGGGAGGTCTGCCGGTGATCCCCGCGGTCCATCACGGTGCACGACCTTTCTTGCTTTTTTTATAAATTTGTCAAGCCTGCTTTTTTCTGTGACATAGGTGTCCTGAATGATGCTAATCCCGGACGAGCTGGCCTTCCGCAGGGCATTAAAGCTACTGCTCTTAAGGTCCAGGGCCTTCTGGAAGCATCTGATAATCACCATGACGAAAAGCAAAATTGTTGCAGCCAACAAACTTTTGTCATTTGACGACCATGACTTGTAAAACACATAGAGTGCGACAACGACCTGACAAGGTGGATAACCCAATTAATAGGATGCACATATTTTCAAGATGCTACCTAATTGCACCACTCTCCTAAATTACCAATTAATACTAATGTTGTAAGCATGAAATTATTCCCTCCATTGGGGTTTTGTCCGACCACTAACAAAAAAAATCACGAAATTCTTAAATTTAAGTAAAGTTTAGAAACTACTGATCAATCACTTTGCTTTCCTGAACTCCTTCATTCTCTTACGTTCAAAAAAATAAATACACAAGTGTACTTTGCACTCCGTAAAGACCAAATAATATTTCAAGTGAATGGAGAACTCTAATTATTATTTTTGAAGTACAACTCCCTCCGTCCTTGTAAGAATTTATGGTTTTAAACTTTTAATACAGTACAAGTTTGAGTTTTAGTACTAATGTATTTACCAGTATTTAGATTTGATACTTGGAAATCATACATGTCAGTTTATATCGAAAAGTACTCCCACATCGTATAATTATTTGGATTTTTTAATGCCTTTTAACATAAAAAATAATCAAGACCGTGTGGTGTCGAAAACGACAACTCTTAAGAGGACAAGAGGAGAGAGTCCGGATATATACACATGTATGATGTATGTAGAGAACACTAGTAAACCTGGATAATTAACAGGGTATACGAAGAAAAACATGTTTGCGATGTGGACACCGGCTGAACTCTTCGGACATATATATGACTAAATGAAAAGTGGGCTAGAATTTTTTTTCCTACTGACCTTGGATAGAGAGGTTAGGATGTGGCGGCTCCACTGCTCATTGTCTTCAATCTTATAGGTGGTTATGACGACCTGCCCACCGAGGTGCATCAGCACGATCGGCGCCCATAGCAGCTCCAAACCATGGCTGCCACGCGCATAGCTGCAGCTCGGCCCATTCTTTTGGCGGCTGAAGAGCGTGGCGAGGGTGAAGATGGCGAGAGCGTCGCTGCCGATGTGCGCCAGCCGGAATGAAACTCGGAGCCATGGCGGGATATGGAACTTACGGACGCCGGCAAATAATACGAGGAAGTATTGGGCGCTGAGGCTGGCTAGGACGAGGATACGCAGCTCCCGCCCCTCCCACCACCATTGCGCCATCTCTCTCTCCCCCCATCCACCTGCAGATCGCCTATAAAAGAAGCAACCATCAGGAAATCATCATTCATTAAATAATCGTCAACAAGCATCCGTACACATTCGCAAAGAGAACAAGCATACGTACACACTTTAGCATGATGGGCTCGATTAAAGCAGCACGCCAAGAATAATACGACATGTTAAGTAGGGAGTTTTTTATTGTTAATCGCCATTAGTATCCGGCCATTAGACTTCAAAGTCGTAACTCTCTTGTGCCTGTGAGAACCCAATCCCACCAGCTCGTTACCAATGTTACCAGTGTGATGGACACCATAGAGCCAACAGCCTTTTTTCTCTACCGTTTTGCTAAAGCACATCTAGATGTGCCCTAAATATTACACATGTAAGTCCTATGTCATTGATTTTATGCGAAGATTCGTGTGGGCATTTTATGTTGTCTTTTTCTTTTTTACTTCTAGTTTGATTAAATCACTTAGTTGTGCAATAACTGGGGCACATATAGATATGCCCTAGACATGCCCTTTTCCTATGTATGCAGAAGTATACATGTTACTACGATACTATCTATTAACCGTCAACGACAAATACGATAAAAGACATAGCCAGGTTATAGCCATGCCCCGGGCCAACCACGTTGCCACAGTAATGAACACCTGCAAATAGCATTATTATTTCTACATTAAACGAAGCATCAAGCTGCCACAGCCCAGGCCATGGCCCTTGTAGCTTGGGGCCTAGCTACGCCCCTAGGTCCAAGGTTCCCCTCACCTTACCCCACCATGGAGGCCGGAGGAGACGAGAAGGCCGGTCAAAAAGATGGAGATTGTGTAGATTAAATCTCAGAGAGGAGGAGGAGAGGAGCTCAGGTTCATACAGCCAGCCAGAGCCTTACCTTAGGAGAACTGCCTACAGAGTGCAGCCATTCCTCGCACATTGCCCAGACAGCCTAGCTGATGATCACCTTGGTGGCGGCAGCACTGCAGCCCGCCAGATTGCTACTCCCTCCGTTCCTAAATATAAGTCTTTCTAGAGATTTCAACAAATGACTATATATCGGAGCAAAATGAGTGAATCTACACTCTAAAATATGTCTACATGCATCCGCATGTTATAGTCCATTTAAAATGTATAAAAACTAAACAGACTTATATTTAGGAACGGAGGGAGTAGATCCCAATGTTCAATGTTCAGCCTGGTCCAACCTGTTCTCTTTCACCCAAGCTGTAGCAACAAAAACAAAACTCTTCAAGAAACGAAGTTTATGTGACAAGTGAACATAACAGCCAGATTACCTATCAAGATGACGGAGTTCATCTTGGTAAATAGATTAAGAAAAGGTGAAATCTCCAACAGCCAAAAACAAAAGTTCCTGGTTGACACGGCATGGCTCGATTTAGCAAAATATTTGACAATTTAGCATTGACATTTAAACAATATGATTTGGCAGACCATTCTTTTCTAAGAAGTCAGAACCTTACATGTATTCTGTCTTCAGCATGTGAGAACCGGTAGCATAAAAAAACTCAGTGTTCTGCTTGTGATCTAGACGTTCTAAGGAGGCATAGAAAGGAAACTTAATACGTAGCATAATCTATCTGAAAGTTTGAAAGTACAGAATTGAACTTCAAATTAACTGCTAGGTGAAGTAGGAATATTGAATTTCATGCACGTACCTCTCCATGGATTGAGAAACTTTGCAAATCATCAGAGCACAGCGTTTTCGTCAATATGCTGCCGAGTAGCCAATGCTATCTGGGATTGATTCATTTTCTGATATACTTTCTTTTGAAGCCTTGAATAACTCCAATGTAGATTTTGTATCACTTAAATATCCTAGAAGTGAATTATGGAAACTGGAGTGTTCAGCAACATGAGACAGTGCATCTGTGCTAAGAATAGAAATCGTTAGTTCAACTGTTAAATCAAGATCAATCAAACATTGACAGGGAATTCCTGCCTAAGTGCCTGACGATTCATCATATCCATTCATCCGTAACTGACAAAATGCCACTACGCATGTTGCAATATCCAGCATGATTTCCCTCGTCTCTATGTAACCAGAAGCTACAAACAGGACACGGTAAAGTTTACAAGCTACTAAAAACAGATGTCATTTTTCTACTCACGGACATAACCTGTATGTCATGTCTAGGATGCCCTTTATATCACTAGAAATTTTTTCAAACAAATCCACCACCGAAAGCTGGTAGCATATATTTAGTAGGTACACTGTTGGTACTACAAAACGTCTACTGGTATTAAGTATAGAAGCAGTTGAGACCCTTACAAATTATTTCCAAAGTATGCTTAGAGACCCACCTGAACTAACAACTTTACTGGCAAGCAAATCTAGGTACTTGAAGGCTTTATCATCAGAGTGGTGGACTAACACAGCAGCAGTCTTGGAAGGAGAGTTAAAAAAACGATCTGTTCTTTCTGTAGAACTTCATAACTGCATTCCAAACGATCAGGTTTCCTAACCCTTTGGTAACATATGCCATATATGCTTCTCTTTTTCGATAAAGGGCGATTTTATTATCTCAAATATAGCATCAAGCGGATACAAAGCATTATGAGAAGACCCGGCTTCTGCATAATTAGGATGCACACGGCCCAATATGAAGGTCTGACAAAAATTGATGAAAAAAAACCGACAAATCGGCAACAGTAGAGCCCTATAGACCGACACTATGCCTATATCGATGGAGGTGGTGGATCGATCCGAAGGTTATGTTGCCACCCATGTTGGGAAAAAACCTCCATAGCCACCTGCTCCAATCGCATACACACCGCCTTGAACAGCGGTTGGTCCTCCGATCGTTGTAACATAGACCACATACGTAGCAATTGCGTACACCGGAAAATAACCTGTAGAGGAGAAGCATTTCTTTCATTAAAAACAAAATCATTTCTACATAGCCAAAGCGACCAAATTAAGGCATACGCTCCCACCCTTATTAGCGTTTTGAACCTATTTGAAATACCGTCCAATCAATGACCAAAAATATTGGCAACAGTTGTGGGCGGATACAAATTTGACGCTATTTGGATGACTGACCACGTAGAACGTGCAAACTTGCATTGGAAAAGGAGGTGTTTGATTGTCTCGTCATGGGTACAAAAATAGCAGTTCTTACTCCCTTGCCAGTTGCGTCGTGCGAGATTGTCTTTGGTTAACACAACCCCCCTACGAAGATACCACATGAAAATTTTCACTTTTAGTGGAATCTTGGACTTCCAAATTTTCTTGTTATTACTCATTGGTACCTCACAATGTGTGAGCGCACGATACATAGAGTCTATAGTGAAAGACCCTGATGTAGTAAGGTTCCAGCGAAACACATCCCGCCCTTGTGTCAGGTTAATCGAATCCAGTCGGGATAAAAGATTATGCCATGACACAAGTCGGGGGCCAATCAAATCCCGCCTAAACGAAATATTCGGCGGGAATGAACTGAGCACTTGCGCAATAGTATTATTCTTATCGCGAACAATGTTGTATAAGCCTGGATATTGTTCTCGGAGACTGGCATTGCCTAGCCAGATGTCTTCCCAAAAACGAATCTCCGACCCATCCTTTATCGCGAAAGACCCAAAGCGAAAGAGATGTTTCTTTGCCGCCATTAGGCCAGCCCAAAAGTGCGAATCGCCAGGTTTCCAAAATGCCTGGGACACCGCCTTTTGACCTAGATACTTGTTGCGCAGCATGGTTTGCCAAACACCATCCTCAGTAAGAAGTTTGAACAACCATTTACTGAGTAGGGCCTCGTTTTTGACCTGCAAGTCATGAATTCCGGGCCCTCCTTGGTCTTTCGGCCTACAAACCACGCTCCATTTGGCCAGCCTGTATTTTTTCTTTTCACCATCTCCTTGCCAAAAGAATCTGGATCTAAAATAATCCAGTCTTTTTAGGACCCCTTTTGGGAGTTGAAAGAAAGAAAGCATATAGAGAACCATATTTGTGAGGACAGAGTTAATCAAAACCAACCGTCCTCCAACTGAGAGTAGTTTGCCTTTCCAACTGCTCAGCCGTTTCTCTAGACGCTCCTCTACATGCTTCCACCCCGCAATGGTGAGGCGTCGATAATGAATCAGTATTCCCAGATATTTAATCAGGAATTGGCCCTGTGCGCAACCAAATAGGTCAGCATAATCGGCCGCCGCCTCAACGGCTTCTCCAAAGCAGAACAATTCGCTTTTATGGAAGTTTATTTTGAGACCCGACATTTGCTCAAACGCCGAAAGCAAGAGTTTCAGGTTTCGAGCCTTGTCCAGATCATGTTCCATAAAAAGAATTGTGTCATCGGCGTATTGTAAAATAGAGAGGCCACCATCCACAAGGTGTGGCACTACTCCTGCAATCTGGTCGTCCTGCTTGGCGCGCTCAATCAGAATCGCCAACATGTCAGCGACAATGTTAAATAACATTGGGGACATGGAGTCACCCTGCCGTAGTCCTTTTTTTGTCTGAAAGTAATGGCCTACATCATCATTGACTTTGATGGCCACACTACCTTCAGTTATAAAATTATGGATCCACTGGCGCCGTTTATCAGAGAAACCTTTCATCCTTAGGGCCTGTTGAAGGAAAGACCACTTGACCTTGTCATATGCCTTTTCAAAGTCAATTTTGAATATCACTCCACTCATGTTTTTTCGGTGCATCTCGTGGACGGTCTCATGCAGGATTACTACACCATCTAGTATATTTCGTCCTTGCATAAAGGCCGTTTGAGATGGATGGACAACACGGTCAGCTATCAAGTTTAACCTATTCGTAGCCACTTTGGTGAAAATCTTGAAGCTAACATTAAGGAGACATATGGGTCTGAACTGCTGAATCCGTTCAGCCTCCTTAATCTTCGGCAACAAAACAATCTCGCCAAAATTTATTCTGAATAGATCAAGTCGATCGGCATGAAGACAATTGAACAACTCCAAAAGGTCAGCCTTGATGATATCCCAAAAATTCTGATAGAATTCTGCGGGGAAACCATCAGGGCCTGGAGCTTTGTTGTGTTCCATTTGGAACACCGCCGCTCTCACCTCCTCTTCTGAGAAAGGTGCTATGAGGATATCATTCTCTTCTGCCGTGACTTGTGGAATATCATCTATTCGGGTCTCGTCAAGGGTAACATTCCCTTCATCCGACGCTCCGAACAGAGATTTGTAGTAGTTGGTGATATAGTTTTTGAGTTCCCTTTGACCTTCGATCCGCCCCTCATCCTGTTGGAGACTATGAATACATTTCTTCCTATGTCGACCATTGGCGAGCAATTGGAAGTATCTTGTATTACTATCTCCCATTAGAATGAAGTCGGCTTTGGACCTCTGGTAGTATTTGATCTCCTCTTCTCGCAGAAGACGGGCAACCTTCTCATTAGATTGATTTTTCAATTCAATCTCATGTTGAGATAAGGTGCGGGCCTATGCAATTTTGTCGAGGTCATCAATGATGGTACAAAGGCGCTGCTTTTCTTTTTTATATAACCCATTGATGTGTTTCGCCCATCCAGAGAGGTGTTGCCTCATGGCCCTTATTTTATAATTCCATCTCTGAATCGGTGTACGACCAATGGTTGGCCTCTCCCAAACTTTCTTGATTATTTCTAAAAAACCTTCCCGGTGCAGCCATGCCAATTCAAATTTGAAAGGGTGGCGGGAAGAATGGCTCGTAGAATTAGAATCAAGAATGATTGGTGCATGATCCGATAATGCCTCGATTCTCTCTAGGGCTCGTACGGTTACCATAGGAAATTTTAGCTCCCATTCGGTATCCATGAGTACCCTATCGAGCTTCTCGTACGTTGGCACAGAACGGTTATTAGCCCAAGTGAATTGCCGCCCCGACATACAAGCCTCCCGAAGGTCCAAACTATCAATCACGGCATTGAATAGGAAAGGGCAGTGAGTGTCGAAGCGGTCATTATTTTTTTCTTCCTGGTACCTAAGGATATTGAAATCCCCTCCAATAAGCATTGGGTACGGGTTATCCTTAGCCAGATTCACCAGTTCACGAAGGAAAGCGGATTTATGCACATCTTGGGCAGCCCCATAGACTGCGACCAGGCTCCATGTAAAATTATCAGCCCTGTTTCATAGGTGAAATTTGATATGAAATTCACCGGTTGAAAAGGCCAACAAGTCCATTGTCGTGGTCTGTATCCCAAGAAGGATTCCTCCATATATGCTTCTCTACCACAAGATTCCTCCCCAGCCTGTCTAATTAAGTCAAATATGAGGATTTTCGATATGTCACTCACAAGGGTTACTCAAATTCTCATCCTGATTCTATTGGTAAACAAAAGAGATAACATGACTAACATAAAAATTCTGGCTGGCATTAAAAAATCATAAGGAAAATGTCAACGTAAAGTACATCTCCATTCCCATACATATTAGACACTAACTTTACAAAGTAATTCTCCCTAATACACAATCAAGGAGGAAACATAATTTCATAGCAATATTTTCCATTGACAACAAACCTTTTCACTCCATCTCCCCTGAGGTGAAGAATCCCATCCCATCGCCAAGGCTTAGCATACTGGGGGAAATTATATTAAGGCTTAGAGGAGCCGCAATCTACTCATCCGTAACAATGGAGAAATTTCTTCCAATAAAATTTAGTCTTACATAGTATAATTTTCAGCGCACTAAGGAATTTCAGCCCTTGAAATAAAGGCAGCAAAACTGCATTAATAAATAAACGAATATTTTTCTATACCTCTCCTTATGTGCTCCTGGCAAAAAATCCATTTCTTTAAGTGCAACAACACATGTCAATGTGGACAGGAGAATAGTCTTGTTGTCTGATAAGCCAAATTCGTTGACGCCCCAGGATCCATCAACCTGTTGGTTCTGCAATATCCATTCAACACTAGGAAAGCGTGGAGCCTGAGGCTGGGAGCCCATCAAGAGCACCATGGCCACTTGTATGATTGTGCGTGCCAAGATGGCAAAATTTGGACTTCTCGGAGCCGCTTCCTTATCCCAGCCTCCTGTCCCTCTCTGTGGTGCATTTAAATTTCAGTGATAAAGGTAGTTAGTTGAACAATAATCCAAGGGCGGTGGCAGGACCTTCAAATACAATAACCAGGCTCGCACCATATTTTGCAGACTTGCATTTTCTCCTACCAAACTCCTCTCACTCAACACATGCTGTTGCAACAAAGGAGATATGAGTCGAGAATCGATAAAGATATCACTAATACACACAATACAGAACAGATGGTGCCACTCTTTAGGCATACAAAATCAAGCGAGAACTGTAACTCGGTAAGTAATTGAAGGAAATAATTTGCCTTCCTGCATTAAGAATCAGGTGCAGTCCTGCAGGAGTCAGGAATTACGGCGCAATACGCAACACGTTTCTTAAGTCTACCTGTTATAAAAAAAATCTTAGCTCTAGTTCAGTACTGTACGCATTAGCACTAGGGGTGGAAATTGGTAGCGGATAATCCGAAATATCCGATATTCGTATTCGAGAAAATGCCTATTCGTATCCGAAACATCCGCATCCGAATCAAAATGGAAATGAAAATTATCCGTATCCGAATTTATTAAACAAATAAAAAATAAAATATGATACGAGATTTTGAGACAAATATGGATATGGAAGTGGATATATCCGTATCCGAATAAGATTATGGGAGGTAATTTTTAAAATTCTAGACCCAATATTCCAATTATCCAACATAAAAGCTAAATAAGTGGTCAAATTTTACTCTTTATGTGATTAAACTTATAAATTATTATGCATTACAATAGTATTTATTCATAAACCTATTTATCATTGACTTATTGTATGTCACAAATTGATTATTTCAGGTCGCATAGCTATCGACTAATTTACTTAAACAATATGTTGATATTATTCGTATCCGTTCCGAATCAAGAAAATATCCGATACATATCCGTATTCGAATAATATCCGAGCCGTATCTGTATCCGATAACATCCGTATTCGGATTCGTATTTGTTTTGAAAATATAAAATGGAAGTGGCAAAAGCATTATCCGATCCGCATCCGATCGGTTTCCACCCCTAATTAGCACCACACGAGTAGTACATCACAGCAGAACTATAATCAATACCTCCCCAAATTCCCCGCGCGAACCCAAGTGGGTGGTGGAGGATGGCGCCGAACGCCGGAGAGGAAACTGACGCAGCGTGGTTCGGTGGGGGCAAGGTACCAGCCATACCTGGCGGCGCGGGAGGAGGCGAATCGAGCATGATGGTTCGAACGAAATATTGGCACGACCGCCTGCCGGTGAGACGCCGGGAAGGTGGAGCAGCCACTAGCTGCTCAAACCTTGGACATGGGGTGGGAGGGATCGACCGAGCAGGCCCGCGGCCGCCTTCGCCGGAGGATTTACTGCAGCATCACTGGCATTGGAAAGCGGCCGAGAGAGACAGAGGGCTTCTTTGATTCAAAGGAATTTTATAGGATTTCTGGAGGATTGAAGTCCTTAGGATTTTTCCTATATTGGTCCTTTGATTCATAGAATTGGATCCCATAGGAATTTTTCCTATGGAATCTTTTGTACTATATTTTATAGGAAATTTAACATTCACTCCAACCTCTTTTTATAATTCCTTTATTTTTTCCGTGGCATCAAACAATCATTGTTAATTCTATAGGATTCAAATGGGCATGCCACTCCAACCCTACACTTTTTCTATTCCTACGTTTTTAAAATCCTACGAATTAAAGAGGCCCTGAGAGGGGAGTGGTACCGGAAACGAGACGGGACTGGGACATGCTGGCGGCGTGGGCACCCCACGTGCTGCACACTCTGCTCTCCCTGGATGTATGCGGGCTTTTGAGGCCGAGCATCAGGCACGCAGGAACCTGGGCCATTGGAATGCCTTTGGATCTGAAATCTGCCAGGCTCCTGTCAGGCTAGTCATTCATATACGGCCCAGGATACATCTACTGGCATACATGTTTGGCCCATCGTCGTGCTTGTGTTCCGACAGCAACTAATTGAAGAGGGCTCTTTCGGGAGCCTCTCAAGGGTCATTTAGGATTTGGCGTGCTCTCAACCATCATCCGTCTTATTTTTTTTATTTTCTGCATATGTTTCTGACTTTTTAGATGCTTTTTCGGTTTTCCACAGGTCTTTCTTAGCTTTTCGACAAAAAAAATTAAGTCAAAAAATGCGCTCTCTTTTTTACTTTTCCGAGAGGCATGGATTTTGCTTTTGTGAGAGGCACGGCCGTGCCTCTCAGAAACAAAACAAAGAAAAATACGTTTGCTTTTTGCTTCCGCGAGAGGCATGATTTTGTTTCCGCGGCCGTGCCTCAAAAATAAAAAAACGCGATTTCTCTTTCTTTTTCCTTTTGTGAAAGGCACGGTTTTGCTTTCTCGAGAGGCATGGTTTTGGTTCCACGATAGGCACGGCCGTGCCTCCCGAAAACGAAGAAAAGCTCATTTTCTCTTTTTTTTTCTTTTCTTCTGTGAGAGGCACGATTTTTCTTCCACGAGAGGCGAGGTTGTGCCTCTAGGAAATGAAAAAAAATGTGTTTTTTCTTTTTTTTTTTCCATGAGAGAGACGGTTTTACTTCCGTGAGATGAAAAATCTTGGTGTAAACAAGTACTCCTGCAAGATACGGATCACATCAATGAATTAAGTCCCTGCAAAAAAATCAATGAATTGAGTGCCCGACTAGCTTCCCTAAATATATGACAGGTTATTATGCTCTAGCTCATGCATGCTGAAGAGAATTATGCTAGTACACCATGAAAGGTTTCGAAACTGACAGGATTCTTAATTGCCCGTACATCGGATGCTTTCCACTTTATGCAACATAAAGGTAATTTGATGAGACAAAAGGTGAATCCTATGTGCGAGAAATTCAGTAGTAGTATACACTTATAAGTTTGAATAAAATTATCTAGCTATCTCTAGTCAAGATAGATGGGCACCATCACTGTGCTAGTACTCAACCAGAGAAGCAAAAAAATGCCCCCGTGTGTTAAACTGCTAATCCGTTAATCACATACACATATGAGCTACACAGGTATATGAAGCTCGCCCTCTGATCAGTCCAAATCAGCTTCTGTTTCCACACAGCTGCCGACGCCAGAGCTCTCCACACGTAAGTATTGTGATTGGAAAAAGGAGCAGCATGTTCACGTTGTTTCCAATATAACTGAATATAATAAGAATTAACATGATCAACGGCAGATTGAACAGAAATTTACCAGATTGAATTAGCTAAAGAGACAGCCCCATCTTTCCAAATCAATGAAGATTACACGGCGGGGAACGAAGTGCCCATGGAACCAGCCAGAATTTGCACTATCGGACATGGATGCTTACGCCTATGAAAAAATAGCCTCTACCGGCGGCGGCTAGGATGAGGCCGGATGGATTCGTCCGAGATACCGCACAACCACGACTGGATCTTAGGATGTTGTCCTCGTTGCATCGGATCACGTGGGGTAGTGGGGAGGGGCGTTGGATCCTCTCGTGGGCGGGAACACCATGTTGGTCAGCCCGGCGCCACGCACGCCCAGCATCGCGTTGCACGTGTTGGCCAGCTTCGCGAACGGCGCCACGCGGAGCGGGTCGATGCTGAACTCGGCGTGGCAGGTGAGGCCCACCTGGAGGTGCCGGAAGCAGCGGGTGCGGTTGTCGGCGGCGAGGTCCACGAGGTCGTAGTTGGAGAGGCTCTTGAATACCGGGAGGAACTTGCCGATCCAACCACATCTACAGGTCGGAGACGAGGAACTGCACCTGCCCGCCGTACCGAGAAGAGCAGCGCCGACACCTCATGCAACACCGCGCACTCCTCATCACCACCGGGGAGCATCGTCATGGACCGCACCGTGATGTTGCGGACGAAGCGCACGGTGTTGGCGTCGACCTAGCGCGGGTACGACCTGATGCGCCACTCCTCGGCATGGGGCGCGCCGGCAGGGTGACCGTGCTGTTGGCATCTTCACCTCGGCTATGTAGAAGAGCCTTTTTTGGCGGCGGCTGGGACAAGGCCGATCGGCGGCCGTAGCTGGATCGTATGACGGTCGTCCTCCTTGGCATTGGATTACTCGGCGGTAGGGGAGGAGGGAGGAGGTGGGCGATGTCTCAGGCGGCGGGGGGCGAGGGTAGCGCTAGCAGCTAGGGCATTCTCACGTCGCAAGGAGCGGGGCAAAATTAGACCAGGACGCTGAGCGCTTCTCATCTTTTAGGTGATTAGGTGATTGAATGGTAATGTGGATAATAAGGAATATAAATTACGTGATTGAATCTTTCTTTTTTGTGTGGGGGAATTACGTGACTAAATTATCACTTGCCAAATGATCAGGAGGTGGAAAAAATGGGTGGGGCGTGCATTGGGGGAGACCTTCGATCGATAGGGTGGGGCGTACGAAGTGAAGAGAATAATTACCATATTTGAAATTTTCTAAGTTATGGCCGTACCACATCTGGATTGATTTATTACTATAATTATCATATTTGAGATTTCTGAGTTTATAGCCTTACCATACGTGGATTAATTGTGATTGATTACCATAAATACGTTGGGTATTGCCGGCCAGACGAGAAAAGAGGAAAACCGGTGGGAGGTGGGACGAAGAAAAATCAGACAAAAAAAAGTCAAACGAAAAAAAACCAGACAAAAGTGGTGGGACTATTTAACCAACTCATCCATTAGGAGTAGAGACTAGGGATGTATACGACCATTTTAGTATGAGTACCAAGATACATATGGTCCTCGTAATTTTTTAAATAAGTATTAAGATATTTCTTGATGCGTGGTTTCACCACACACCAAGCTTAATCATCCATAACGAAGGAAAACCGCTGTACATCACCTGTCAATTCTAGGAATTGAACTCGGGTCGTTAGGCTGCACAACCGCATACCCAACCACTGAGCCATGGCTCTCTTTGCAGGAAAAGAAGGAAAATATTTCTATCCTGATTATTTGTATCTTTTCATTTCCTTCCTAATTCTATTTATTTGCGACTAATCAATGAATTAATCAATGGTACTTTCGGCCTCAATTCTTTAAAATTCCATACCTTGGTCACCTTGCAAATACACCTTACATAAACGAAAAATCTAAATTAAGTTATGTTTTCATATTTGTGATTCTTGTGACCAACGCTTTCAAATAGAACCCATTTTAAATATATTTTGATGACTTCTGAAATTTTTTGGTAAATTTCAATGTTGAAACTTAGTATGAGCAAGCGATAAAAATCAATTATAATTATATCTCTGGAACATGTTAAAACTTGGTATTTAGATGCAAAAAATCGTAAGTTTCATCATTGAAACTTAAATCTTATTGTGCCCTTGTGCGGGGTTCAACTGCTATGCGAATCGCGAGACAAAACCAGCGGGCGGCGGGACTTGGCAGGTGAGTGCTCCCGCGTGTGCCCCTATGAATTTTCACGATACATGAAAGAGTTTAGCTGCAAAATAATTAAACGTAAAATCGAACTGCCATGCCACAAATTTTTTTGCCTAATTACCGAAAGACCTCGGAGCGCTTCAATCGTGATTACGCGGCTGTTGGCGATATAGTGATATACGCGGCTGAAGAAGGATAACCGACCCGACCTTTATCTCCTCCGCTCATGCGATTGATCTGGCGCAAACCTCGGCCAGGCTCTCCCGCTAGCCGCTCTCGCACCAACGACAGCCACTCCGGCCATGGCGTCCACCCTCCGCATGGCCTCGCCTTCCCCACCTGGTTCCCCGGGCCGCGGGCACGACGGTCGCTGGGTCGACTCCAGCCCGTCATCTGCTGGATCCGCCACCCCGACCTATAGGCAGGCCCTCTGCTCCTCGCCGCAGGCGCGCGTGCCTCAGCCGCCGCCACCCTTGCCTCAGCCTTCGCCTCCTCCGGTGCGCCTCAGCCCTCGCTCCGAGGTGCATCGGGTTGCAAACGAAGCCTAGGCCGCCCCCGAGGATGGTTGGCAGTTCGCGTCTGAGAGCCGCCGCCCACGCCCCAACCCCTGCTCGCGTCGTCTCGTGCCCGGACGGGCTGCGCCGCCCCCACCGCGCCCACTTCCGGCGGACGAGTGCCCTCGCTGCCTCAGCATTGGCCACCCTCGGACGGAGGGCCGGTGTGATATGCGCTGCCGGAGGCGTCGCTTCTTTGGCCATATCGCCCGCAACTGCACCACTGGACCTGGACGAGTGCCTTCAGGGGCGTACCTGGATCACTGACATTCATGGTGCCCTAGGCACGATTGCCTTGGTGGAATACGTCGAACTTTGGATGCGCCTCCTACATGTCACCCTCACCAACGAGGCCGGGTCGATCTCTTGACGTTGGACGACCAATGGATCCTACTCGGCGAGTTGGTGTTAGAAGGCTCTCTTCATTGGCTCCACCATCAACCCCTTTTGGCAGCTAATTTCGAAAAGCTGGGCGCCCCATGACATTAAGTGCTTCCTCTGGCTCGCCTATCTCGATCGATGCTGGACGGCTGAGCGTCGTGCCCGGCATGGTCTTCCCGGCGATCCGCTGTGCATTCTCTGCGGTCAGGAAACCGCAATGCTAAACATTAAGTGCTTCCTCTGGCTGGGTGTGTTCTCACGCATCACCGGGCACGGTCCATGGTCAGGCCGACATGCACTGGCATGGGGTCTGGCGTCGTGTTGTCGTCAGAGCCCGTGGGGTCGTCGCCGGAGACCTCGGGCAAGCTGACCAGCATGCCCTGCTCGATCCGCCTGGCACAGCGGGACTGCTAGGCGGCTGCAAGGATAGCCACCTCGTGCTCTATCTTTGGCGAGAGACTATCCCACAGAACGTTCCCATTCGTGGTCATACATATGTGGAGCAAAGGAGGAGGATGTGTTGTGACGTGGAGTTAGCCGGGTGTGGACGCCTTTAAATAGCGAATTACGGTGAGGCCACGCGTCCGGGTGCGTTAATGCACGACGTCATAGTTGGTTCCTTGGTCGGCGAGCCTACTTAATGATGGCATACGGATGACCGGGCATGGTAGATATCCATCTTGTCTCGTACAGCAAACGCCGCTCCGGCATTGAACAGACACGGACACCGGGGACGCGGCGCGGGCGGCTATCTCGGTCAGCGCTAGTCAGAGGTTGCCTCCATTCTGGACCGGCGTCATTATGGAGCGGCCGCTCTACAGCGGCATGGATGCGGGCAGCTGGCATCGGGTGGGAACGCACGCGGGCGAAGGATGAGAGTTTTCCATGGGCCAGGACAGTCAGGAGTGGGTGTGGCAGCTGTCTAAACGCCCGTAAAGCCTCTCACCTCCATCCACTTTGTCTCCAGTTTGCGAGAAAATGTCAAGACCGTATTAGATTGTAAAACACGTCTGGATCACATCATCCGAACCACATGATTTGAATGTATGCGGATGGTTTGAGGGGTCCGCATTGAAGATGCCCTTAACACATGTGCCGTGTGGTTTCCTGTCATTTTCCGGCATCTCTTGTTGGGGACCTACCCTAAACGGTACGTGTAGTTGGACTTTGCCCTCACCATTCCTACTGCTCAACACGAAAGAGATCAAAGAGGGGATACAAAGAGACCGAAGAGGAATGGTTCATACTCGGTTGGAGACTCCATTTGGTAGGATGATTCATACTCGGTTTCAGACTTCATTTGCCAATTCAGTGCAGTTGCAACCATGGCTTTCTGGGAATTTTTAACTCATACTTTTTCTGTAAAGAAATATAAGGGCAACTTCAACCGGGCGACTAAAACGACATTGATTTGTCTGCTTTTTATTCGTTTGGGTCGTCCGTCCGCTTGTCCGCGTTCGTCTTTTCATTTGGGTTGGCAGGTGCGTCCAATGAGAAACAGACGCATTTTATGCATGTCCGCGTCGGCATTTAGTCGAACACCTGATGGGTCAGCTCGCCTCCACCACCTCGCACCGCCCTCGCCTCCGCCGCTCGTCCCGAACCCCACCCCTCGCCCCGCAGCGAGCCCCGTCCTCCCCGCTCGCTCGCGCGCGCCGCGCTCGCCCCGCAGCGAGCCCCGTCCTCCTCGCTCGTTCGCGCGCATTGCGCCGCCCCGCAGCTCAATCGCGCCCCCGCGAGCTCGCCTCCGCCACCGCCCGTGCTTCACGTCGCACACTCCGGGTCGCGCCCTCGCGCCCGTACTCACGCGACGTGCTCCGGGCGTCACACACGGCCAGCCGCGGCTAGCTAGCTAGCATCCACGCGCACTAGCAGCACCAGCATGCATGCATGGCCGCGGCGGGCAGTAGCGCATGCATGCACAGCTAGCTAGCTAGCACGCGCACGGCAGCAGCACCAGCACGTACGCATGCCGCCAGCGGCGGGGCCGGGCGCAACCGGGCGCGGTAAGGCCGTGGTGAGGCAGTTGACGGGCGCGGCCGGGCACGGGCGCCGGAGGAGCACGAGCCCGCCTGTCCTCTGCTGCTGTGCGTGGGGGAGCGGGCGCGGCCAGGAGCTGCTTGAGTCTGGTGTGCGGGTGGGTGGGAGAAGAAAGAGAAAAGGAAGGAGAGAGATTGGATGGGACGAGTTGATGGATGGCAAGTGGGCCAAGCGGCACATGTAGCCGGACAGAGGCGGGCGAAGAGGGCAGAGGATAACATCCGCTTTGTGTCCGCTTTTGATTCAAATTGTCCCAGATTTGAAACGGATATGGGTTCGAGCGAACACAAAACAGACAGCAGGCGGACACTGTGTCCGTTTCGGTCGTCTCATTGGACTAAATTTTATGTTCGGATGACTCAAACGAACAAAATGGGTCGCCCAATTTAGAGTTGCTCTAAGAGTTTTAGTGATTTAAATGTTTTTATATTTCTTTACGAAGGAAGTAGTTTATCCGGTTATTCTCTTTCTGGGCGAGGAGTGAGTAAAAAAAATAGAGAAGGGCGAGGAGTAATCGGATTTATGGTTCTGGATGTATGGACTTAGGAACCAGGAGATCTAGTAAATCATGGTATAGTATCACACAAGGCAGACGATCAGCAACATGGGATCAACCTCGCTCAGTTGGTGCGAGTTTATTGTAAGGTGATAAAGACAATCCAAACAATTAGAACTTAACAAAAATTTGGTCAAATTGGGGGACAAACAAAACACATCCTATCCCTGCCGACCTTGCTCGCCCGTGTTGCGCTCGCAATCGCGGGTTTGTCACATGCTCTTGAAAATAAGAGGACCGAGGGGGTTTGTTCTCCCTCAAGCATCATTTTTCTCGAATGAAAAGTGGTGCTAGACTATTTCTCTCGAATGTAGGGTGCTAGACTATTTTGCACTGACCTAGGATAGAGAAATTAGGATATGCTGGCTCCACTCATCCGATTTCATTAACGAAACCACCACGAATCCAGGTCCAGACCAGGGTACCCTAACCAACTACTAATATCCAAAAGCTACCAGTCATTTTTTTTATAAAGGGTGAATTTTATTAACTCAAAATGAAGCATCAAGATGATACAAACACTATGAGCACACACCCGGCCTCTGCATAGCTAGAATGCACATAGCCAACACCAACGCACACACACCACACGCTACAGAATAGCAAAGTCATATCAGACCAAAGTTATGCCTAAGCAAGAGAAGAAAAAAAAACTCGAAGCGATCAAATCCGCCATTGACAAACTACAGCTATGGCCATATCCACACCAACTATCTAATAACACCACAAAGACAATGAGGTTCTTTAACAGCAACGCCATCAAGAAGGGAGCAACACTCAAACGCTGCCGTCATCGGATTCAACCACCAAAGGTCAGAATCTAGGTTTTCATCCTGAAGAATTAGATGAAGCATATCCGAGCAATGCCTCCAACAAGGTAACGATGCAACAATATCGCCATTGCCAAGTATAACCAACATGGGTTAGACCTAGGTTTTCACCTCGGAGCTCATCTAAGTCGACCATGTGTTGTTGCCACCACTTTTTCACTTCCTCGGCAGTAACATGTGTTGGCAAAGAAACCAAACGCCGCTACTGCACAACCATATCCTCTGCGTCAAGCCGTCGTCTGTATATTGCATCACACCACTGATACAAACCATCGATAAGGAACCCTCGGGAACTCTTTTGATGACCACTGCAATCCGTTGTGGTTTTGCTGCCACTGTCCAGACTAACCACTATTGCCGATGCAGTTGCCGGTGATGGAGCTGATCCGGTAAATTAACCAGTACCAGCCGCCTTTCACACAGATGCAGCCACGGCAGCACAACTGCACAACCATGGAGTCTTCGAGATAGACCGCACAAAAGCCACTAGCATTCACTGTCGGCCCGGTCCATGGCCGCCAGATCTCCAACTTGCCCCGATCCGATCTGGACAACGAGAAGCAGGAACACCGACGGGAGGACAATTAGCAAGAGTCAATCTGAACGAGCATCGAGTAACTCCGGCCTACCCAATCCGTTCTGGACGATGGGATGCAGGAGCCGATGGGCTCCGTGACATAGCAGGATGGCCAGGCATTGTGGCAGTTCTTAAATCCCTGTTCAACGGAACGAAGCTACCAGTCATAGGGGAATTAAAATGATCATCACCAACAGTTTTCTTACTAGCACACCTAAGGCCACAAGTGGCCATTTAACACGAGGACGCAGCCTCCAGCAAGGAAAAACAAAGGAAGAAACAGGGTCCAGATCTAATTCGATGGTTGGTCCATTTGAATTACACTCGCAAGTATAGACAAGCCCCCTTGGGAAGTTTGGTTTGATATAGTAATACTCCAGTTCCGTTTGAACAGTTGGAGTGGTATTTAGCAGGACTTGACCCGCGACTCGCTCGGTCTTCAACGTAGCACTTCAGTCAAAATAATGAAAAGGGTGCTAGCTCCTTTTTTTTTTTGCGGGAAGGGTGCTAGCTCCTTTGGCAGCTGGTCGGCCGCGCGTGTAAAGTGTCTGCACATGAACAAGAGTACTGTAAGTAGGAGTACTACTCCTATATTATGCGCGTGATGGGAGCCAAACAAAGCAACCGTTGTACATATGCAAATAGTACATGGCTTTTCTTTTGGACTCATCATCAAAATGAATATCATGGACGCGGTTCATCCTCAGACCCGAAGCCAGTTGTCCTCTTCCTTCTTCCCCATATTCACATTTGCTTATAAGTCATGCATGTTTGGTTGTCACCTGACTTATAAGTCACCTGACCATATATTCTCACCTTGTTTTTTAATGTAAAGGTAATGGGACCCACGCAAAAGGGGATGACTTATAAGTTTTAAGTTGGGATGGAGCAACTTATAACTTATAAGTTGGGTTCATTTGGCAAAATAAGTCACTTTTTCACTTCTCGACTTATAAGTTGGTGACTTAGGGCCTGTTTGGTTTCAATAAGTCAGGTAAGTCAGGTAAGTCTTGGGGTCATCGAATCCATCTCTCTTCTCTTAATTGCCTTGCCACATCAGATTTTTCATCTACATGGCATGCTTAGCACCCGTACAAGATAGAGCATTGGGAGGGGCCTAAGGTATGTTTGCGTGTATGTCTCGTGTACGCCGCACCCGCCATGTCAGCATAGGGCCTGCGGTTAGACGATTAACTGGCCTGCAGCGCGGATTCCCTCCCCAAATCCGTAATTCTGGCATTTTTTTTTCACTTTCATTCCTTGACATGTGGGGATATCTCGAAGGTGTCGTCTTTTTCGACACTAAATCGATAGAATGTTCCTGTGAACTACCATGTAACCCTAAACCCTAGGCCTCCTTTGGTTTGGAGGAATTTCATAGGAATTTTAGAGGATAGGATTCTTATAGGATTTTTTCCTTTAGAGCCCTTTGATTCATAGGAATGGATTCCTATTCCTACATAGGATTGGTTCCTATCCTCCACATTTTATAGAAAAATAAAAATGAGCCTAGACTCAATGGAAAAATTCCTTTGGTGTCAACCAAATGACATCTCGTTTCCTATTCCTATTCATAGGATTTAAGATACATGTCATCTCGTTTCCTACAAAATTCCTATTCCTACGATAATCCTATCCTATGAACCAAAAGAGGCCTAAATTCTTACCAACACCAGACAACCTGGCACCCCAAGCCTTGTCGCCAAGGCGAACGAGACACTCGCACCACTTACTCCTCTGGAAGGCACCCCGATCACCCAGGCAACGCGTTTAAGGAGGGGACAACATCGTGACGTCGTGGCCGCGTGGCCCGGTGAACCGAGCCAGGGTTTCCCTTGATGCAGAGCAGGGGATGGACAAGGCCATGGCAACGCCTCCGGGGAGGAGACGACGCCCACAGGCGTTGCCGTTGCCCACAGCCACATCAGCGCATGGATTTCTTCTCGGTCTTGTCCGTCGCGTCTTCACAGTGCAGCAAACTGGGAAGGGATCATCTCGTGAATCCCAACATCATATGCAACGAGCGAGATGCCAGTTGCATCTGAGCCTGGGCACCAGAAAAACAGGCTTGCTTTGGATAGAAGATAACACGAAGAAAATAATTTCCGTGTAGTCCCATGATCACACACCTATAACTTTTAACTGGATTACTCTGAAAGCCTGTTGAGACAGGATGTGTTAAGAATGTTTTCGCAAGTATGTATGATAAGCAACCAAGTATCGTACGTTAAAATTCAGGGATCTCAGCCATACACAAAAAACACTCAGTTCGTGCAGTGACTTGGTTCCAAATGATTGATTGCAGAGTGCTTCTTACAAGAAGCTTGTGCAGACTACAAGCCCATGTCTCCAGAATGCTGGATTACTACTTATCAAAGAGGCTATAAGATTAAGAATACAACCACCACCCCCGTCCAACTTCATACAATCCACGACACACTATACAATTGTGTGCCAGATCAAACAGACGAGTAATCTTGAGTGACCACTTGGCATAGGCTACAGATGTATATATAACACCCATTTCTAACATAAAAATTATGATGTTGGTTGTTGCGCATCTGTTATCATCAGGGCCTTCTATATTCCCCCATGCACAAAAGAAAAGAAAACAAAGGGTATTCTATATCGAAAGCTTGTTGTAACTTCGGCCGCAATGTGGGTATTCCTCCCGGCAAATTGAACTTCCATGACAGGATGCAAAATTAAGCAACAGAGCATGGCCAACTAAATGTTCTGAACCTATAATAATTGAGGTTGCTACATGAGCTCCATGACAGTTTCAAGTTTGGATCAAAGAATACAGACAAGTCCCAAAAATAGTTTGTTCACTGAAGTTTGGAGCCAACATAACCACATACAACGCCGCGCTACGCCCTAAACACCTAAGCTCCATGACAACGCCCCCAAGAAGGAAAACGGCGTAGAGCATTGTCGTTGCCAAGTCTAGGCGGACACAGGTTTTCACCCGGAACCCAGCCATGAAGAGGAGCATCACGACAACGTCTTCAAGAAGACAGCTATGCCCGCGAGCGTTGTCGGCGGCGGCGCCATGGCGCTAAGCTTTCTCTTGGCCACTCCCCCGTGCCACCACGAGGCCACCAGGGCGAGCGCGACGAGATCGGAACTCCAAATCCAGATCGAGGCAACGCCACCGCCGGAGATAGATAACGCGCCCGAGCCACCCGCCGCTTCACCTCTTGACACCCGCACGACCAAAAGCGGGAGTACACCACCTCCGCCATGGAGCCCGCCGGAGAGCCAACCATGCGGACCACCTCCGAGGCCGCTGCCCCGGCGTCCATGTCCAAGAAACCCCGGTTGTTAGGAGTTTGGGTACATATAAAAACATATAGTGGAACATTGGATGATATATAAAAAAACAGATTAGGTGAGTGCAGACAGTAAAATCTGGATACATGAATGACAGTCTAACGAAACGAAGACATACATTTCACTTGCCTCCTGCATGGGTTGGCAGTTCGCACAACAAACAGCAAATGCATGTCTTACATCAAACAGTGATAAAGACAGGAGGAGTGCAAACATATATACAAGGGACAACTGAGATGCAAATTTAAAATGTAGAAGCGCCTATTACTAGCAGACATAGCAAACATTCAAGGAGGACTAAACAGAATATCCCCGAGCTCAAATCTCAATGACGAGATGCACGCTTCCTTCACTTTCAGAGGCAAATGTAGTAGTAGCAGCATATCTTCTCTTCTGTGCTAAACCAAAGGCTCGCCACTGTCAAATAACAAGCCCTCTCTCTTTTGAAGCTTTTCTGGGAATGTCTCGATCCCAGCGTATGCCAATAGGACCCAGACATAGGAGAGGTACTCCACACCCGTTCCCAGAGTCTCGGCATGCAAGTATCCTCGGGACCGGCTGGCAGAAAAGCAGAGCATCTCCACCCACACGCCTTGGATCACCTCCCACATCTTGATCTCATGACCAATATCGCGGGACAAGTTTTCAGCAAGCAAGCAAGCATCGCGAATGAAAGAGTTGGGAATGTATGCGTCGCTACCAGAGGAGTCATGATTATGACTGGTGTCAGTAATGTGACGGCCGTTGTGATGCCTGTCACATCTCTGAATTAATTGCCTTGTAAAGTCCCTCTCGTCCCACTGAGCCTGCTTACCCTTGAGGATGGACTCGAGTTCGTTGTAGACCCTTGAGAACAAACTCTTCCTGCTGCCTGGCATCAACATCTCTGGATTATGAAACAATAGATGCATCATGTAGTTGGATATTTCTTTGCACTGGGGAGCACATTGATGATCATCAGGAGAAGTGTCCTTACGGCGAAAACATATATCTGTAGCCAAGTGCCAGAGAATAATGGTCTCATCAAATGGCCTCTTTAAGCTCCAACCCAGCTTTTGGAGACATAGCTTACTGGCGAGCGTCCCTTCGCCCCTAGTATCATTAAACCTCCTGTAAGACTTAGTGTCCACTATGCAATGCTTCCACCCTGATTCAACATGGCAACGAATCAATTCTGTAATCTCCTTACACGAATAGCTAGGCTCCATGTGCCCAAAGTATTTGTCGACCAAGTCCTTGCATTGTAACCATCCCGCCATCCTTCTCAGCCTGGGGTACCTTCTGTTATGGTCTAATAACCCAATAAGACTGCGTTGGAGAATTCTGCCAGAGAACCTGTTCCGGAAAGCTGTTTGTACGCCCAAGTAAACCAGCTCAAGCAGAAGTGTGCCGTACAACAGCACCAGTGTAACCCTGGTATCTCGACCGCTATAAGCTTCTTTGTGGCTACTAGTGTGCACCAGGCAGATGACCGTGATTAATGTGGCATAAGCCAATACCTGTGTGCACCAACGGAAAATGAGGGATGTTGGCGCATTCTTCAAAGCAAGATAGGGTATGGTATCATCTTTGGTGTAGAGAAAACTGGTCATAGCAGACAGCGCGCCTTCTATTGCTCGATAAGCCGATTCGGAATCAAGCGACCAGAATTTGTTCAGGATTGCAAGACGATCAGGATATGGGCATGGAAAGTCCAAACATAGCTGGTATGGTAGGCTTGGGTATGCGTGGTGTGTTTCTTCCAGCGGTTCAGGACAACCCAGCACGATCTTTCTTGCTCGTTTTACATATCCTCCAGTCCGCACTTCTTCTGTGACGAAATTGCCCTGGACAAAGCTGATCTCGGACAAACTGTTCTTTCGTATGGCATTAAAGCTGCTGCTCTTCAGATCCAGGGCCTTTTGGAAGCATCTGATAATCACCAGGATGAAAAGCAAAACTGTTGCAGTCAACAACCTTTTGTCATCTGAAGACCATGACTTGTAAAACACGTACAGTGCAACCGTCACCTGAGACACAGTGGATGATCAAATTAATAATATGTGAATAAAATTTCAATGCATAACTTAATAATGAGGGGATACGAGGAAGCTAACTAATTAAGGGCAACTCCAACACGGTTATTCACCGATTCAGCCCCAAATGTCACGACCATCCGATCCGGACATTTTTCGCGATCCAACCCCGGTCACCAAATATGTATGTCCGCGTCCATCAGAAATCCCACAAATCGAAACCAAATGGGAGGGGGGTGTCTAGAAGCCCGTCACGTCGGCCTCCGACATCCCTGGCCCACCCAAAGCCCCGTTTTCTCACTCCGTCCATCCTCCTGTACCTTGTACCTGCCGCTCCCGCAGTCCGGCGCCATCACTGCCCCACACCGGATGCCTTGCAGGATCTTCACCGCTCCTCCTAGGCGCCAGCCCGGCTTTCCCTATGCCGCTCATTCACCCCGGATCAACCGACCGCCCAAGTACCCTCCGCTCCCGTAGCTATCGTCCATGGCGGACACCACGCCCGGCAAGTGTTCGACAAATGCCATAGCCAAATTTGTTGACGTTTTTTAACTTTAAAGCAAACACGATGGATTCAGACGAAGAGTATTTCTACAACAAGTCCAGGGATTTGTCCTCGTCGGATAAGAGACGGATAGGAGGACAAAATAACAATGATGAAGGTGGTTCTTGAAGATGCGGATCATGCGAAGCAACATGTCCTCAATTAGAAGGGTTCAATGAAGGGTCGTCGAGTGTTGAACCAGAATAGGACAAGGGGCATATGATGCTAATGGTGACTACTTTATCCCTGAAACGCTATTCTGAGTCATATTTCCGTCGTCGATTTTCGGATGCAATGAAATGTGTTCAGTTGCCTCTATAATGTGTCTGGGCCTATGATGGCTACAAGCTACAAGCTACGGTTTGGGATATAGGAAGAAAGAATGAATCATTTCCTCGGATCTATTCCTACGTGCCGACAGTTCGTAAGTTAATCAAGTCCAAATATTTATGCGCCTATTGTAACGTAAGAACAATATAAGCCTTTGTAGAGTGTAAATTCACTCATTTTGTTTCGTATGTAGTCCTTATTAAAAAATTTAAAAGGTGTTATACTTAGAAAAACAGAGGGAGCAGTTCACCTTAAAGATTCCTATACGAGGGTATGCTAAATGAAAAATAACGCCAGAATAATTTCGCACCGACCTTGGATAGAGAGGTTAGGATGTGGCGGCTCCACTGCTCGTTGTCTTCAATCTTGTAGGTTGTTGTGACGACCTGTCCGCCGAGGTGCATCAGGACGATGGGTGCCCACAACAGCTCCAATTCGCGGCTGCCGCGCACGTAGCTGCAGCGCGGCCCATTCTTCTGGCGGCTGAAGAGCGTGGCGAGGGCGAAGATGGCGAGAGCGTCGCTGCCGATGTGCGACAACCGGAAGCAAACTCTGAGCCATGGTGGGATGTGAAACTTACGAACGCCGGCAAACAGTACGAGGAAGTACTGGGCGGTGAGGCTGGCTAGGACGACGACTCGCAGCTGCCACTCGTCCCACCATTGCGCTTGCGCCATTCTCTCGGTCACTCAGTGTCTGTATGAGTGTGCGTTCGCGAGCTGTAGGTGATGCGCTCCAATGGCTTCTCTCTCAAATTTCCTGTTCCTTTCTCTGACCTTGGGAAGTCACAATAGATGAGCCAGACAACCCTCACCTAGATAACGCATGATCCAGATCTAATCTCGCAAGTTGATCCCTTAATTTATTCCGTTATTACACTCGATACGGTCAACATTGCCATCGGTAGTTGAATCCTAAGGGCCCTTGGGACTCGAATGTACTACTAGTACTAGTATATTTAGCTGGACTGACGCGCGACTCGCTCGGTCTTGAAAATTATTCAAATCAGAGAAGATCACCAAAAGGAGATTTTAGTAAACAATCAAATATAACACTGGGACTAAGGGTCAAATTGGTAGTTTTTCTTACATCTCCCCCCCCCCCCCCAGGGGCCCAGGTATCATATACACCGCCAAAATAAAGAGCCTAGAGTATTAGAAGAAAAGCACCTAGACCTAACAAAATTAAGTGAATACCTAAAATTGTAGTCATTTTATTTCTATCTTTCCAGACATAACCAAAGAATGGAAAAGATTCCTCAAGAGTCTCGGGTCCCAGAAGCGCGTGATAAATGCCACCGAAGCCTAAGACTGCGGAGGAAATTAGGCTTTTTCTCCGGTAGCTCGTACTGAAGAGAATAAGGCCTCTTTGGTTTATAGGATATGAATGTTATAGGAATAGAAAGATCATAGGAAGTGAGATGACATGTATCTCAATTTCTATAAAGAAAGAGATGTCATTTGATGCATAAGATAGGAACTTTTGTCTTAGCTAATGTTTTTTTTCCTTCAAAATGTGAAGGATTGATTCCTATCCTACATATGAATAGGAATCCATTCCTACAAACCAAAGGGCTTCAAAGGAAAATTTCCTATGCAAATCCTATCGTATAGAAATTCTATGAGATTCGTACAAACCAAAGGAAACCAAATTGCTCAAAACCATCACATTTATGGTTAGGATACTTCAAAACTATCTATTTTGTCAAAAATCACGAAAGATCACCATTTCTGTGGCAAGTAAATAATAAAACGCACTAAACGATGTGTGAGCCACGACTAAGTGAAAATCTGACATTTCGGGCCCACCTGTCGGAACAACGTGGCCATGGCAAACGGCCGAGGCCAGACGGCCGTTACCACCGCTCGTTAAGCTAACTGCCTCACACTCTTCACTTTCCCTCGCTCTCATTCCCCTCCCTTGCCTCTCTTGCGCGTGAAACCATGGAGACCGCTCCAAACTCTAGCGTTGTTGAGGGTGGTTGAGACGGCGGTTCTAGATCCAGCGGGGGTTGTGGGCAGAACCTTCTTGGCATCGACTTCAGGTCATCTTCGTCAGATGAGGACGGCCCAGACGGCCGTTACCACCGCTCGTTAAGCTAACTGCCTCACACTCTTCACTTTCCCTCGCTCTCATTCCCCTCCCTTTCCCCTCTTGCCCGTGAAACCATGAAGACCGCTCCAAACCCTGGCATTGTTGAGGGTGGTTGCGACGGCGGTTCTAGATCCAGCGGGGGTTGTGGGCGGAACCTTCTTGGCATCGACTTCAGGTCATCTTCGTCAGATGAGGACGGCCCGCCCTCACCGTGCTGCATGCACAGGGCGTGTGCGGAGGCGGTGCCTGCTGCAACGGGTGGCTCCAGATCTATGGACGATGAAGGCGCAAAAGGCAAATCCGACGGGGATGAGCCGCCATCTCCGTGTCGTGTGCACAAGGTGTGTGCGGAGGCGGCGGCACGGGCGGGGGTGGCTGCACCAGTCCTCACTACTAACGCCGGCGACGAGGCCCCAATGTATGGCCTCTCTATGGTTGTTCTCTTTGATTATTTCCTGCATTTTAGGGTTTGATTTAGGCTCTGAATCTGGTTCTCATTTAGGTTGATTTAGGGTTTCATTTAGCCTCTGAACTTAGTTCTGATTAGGGCTTGTCTAAAGATGACAACCTACAGATTGGGGTCATTTAGCCTATGAATGTAGTTCTCATTTAGGATTACTGTTAAATTACAGATGACAACCTACAATGTAGTTATTGTCTGAGTGTAGTGCTTGTCTGTGTTTTAGGTCATTTTGCCTCTGAATTGCAGAATGTAGTTCATTTAGTCTCTGCTCATTGAGTTGTTTTAGTTCTACAAGCTGGAACTTACTTCCTTTGTTATATTTACCCCTCATAAATTTAGGTTAGATTTAGATGTACTTTTAATTTGTATTATAGGTTGAACTATGAGCAGTGGGACATTCACATTGAGTTTGAGGGTAGGAAATCCATCAGGACTAAGATGTTTAGGAAAGACATAAGATATTTCAATCTTATGTCTATGCTGCTTGAGAATGGCTAAAGTTTTTCAGACTGCATGTATTACACGAATAGTGATGGGATATGATTGGATGGTTTTAAACTTCTGGACAATCAGATTAAGGTGGATGAAATGTTGAGGCAATATCAGGACACAATAGGATCAGATTGTTAGTTACTAAGGGCAAGACGCAGCAGGCAATTGTTGTCTCTCCAGCAAAGAAGGGCAAGAGAAAGGCAGCACCAGTAGAGATATCTGACGAAGAATACATCATTTATCCTCCTATAGTGTTTGCAATCAATGAAGAAGGTTTGGCCCGTAAGAAATTTGGTGTTGGCTCTAGTTTGTCAGGCACAGATGAGTGCTTACTCCTGGGCACACATCAAAGTGTAAATTATGAGCCCATCCAAACAATGCCACCTCCCCAGCCAGAAGCTTTTAATGAGTACCAAAACTTTCAAAAAGAAGACAGTGGCAATTATTCAGACATGGAAGTGGATTCAGAAAGTGCAGATAGTGGAGAGTATGTACCTGGTACCGAAATACAGGTGATAGCTCTTGTGAAGATAGTGCTGATCTGCAGTCAACTATAGCAGATATGAAGAAGAAGGCAGCAGTGCACTGTGAGGGTGACACTGAACCAGAGATAGTGCTTTACTATTCATCTTTCTTCCCCTGATAGTACGAGTAAGCAAAATCCATAAGTCGCATAGTGAACTTGATTCCAGATGAGGCGCTTGCAGTGTTCTTTGAACAAGCTTATGTCTTGTGCCTGCAGACTACAAAGTACAAACCCATGTCTCCAAACGTGGTTTATTTTATCAGTTCAGGCTATACATTGAAAGCTGCAATATCTCTGGCCACGATTCGGGCATTCCACCCGGCAAAATTGAATTCCGTGACAGCATGCAATACTAAGCAACGGAGCAAACTGTCAGAAGAAAAAAATTCTAAATCCGTAACACTGAGATTGCTACATGGGCTCCATGACACAGCTTCAGGTTTGGCAGAGGAAGAAGTGCAATCCTTGCTGAATTTAGAACAGAGAATACACATTAGCCCTAGTAAAAGGGGCGGTCCACTGAAGTCTGGAGCCAACATAACCAAAACCTATTCTCATAAAAGGTAACCAAAAAGCTCAACAAGTAGATCTTAATCCCAGCCATGCCACAAAAATCATATACCTGCATAATGTTTTCAAAAGAATGTTGCAGCATGCCTGTTTCAAGAACCTTTATCAGCGGACTCCAACCGCCAACTGTCGGTTATTTATCATCTGCCCTTTGAGACATAGCAAGAGGCTATACCTTTAAGTTTAAGAATACAACTAGCACACACCATCGAACTTGAGCGATCGATGATCAATCAGCTATACAAATCTTGAGTGCCAGATCAAATAATGGCCCTGAATGAACTACTTTCTAGAGATGCCAGTAATGCTTATCGGGTAACTATGTTTGGCATAGGCTAGAAATACATAATGCGCATTTCTGACACTCACAAAATTATGCTGCTGCAGATCTATTGTTATCAGGATCTTCTTCTATATTCAAAGCTTGGAGCAGCTTCGGCCATGATTCGGGGATTCCTCCTGGTAAATCGAACTCCAAGAGTTTCCCCCGTGCTCTGTAGAAATCCTCCACTGGTTCACACTGCAAAGAGGACAGCTTGCTTAAAAAGGATAACATAACAGGGTCATACACTGAGAACAGAGCTATGATCAAATATATAGAGGAAATATTCCTAGCCTATACCAGTGAGGGGGAATATTACCATAGGAGTTGCATCATATAATTTCAAGTTTGGAAGATGAAATGTGCTCATTGCTGAATTTGGAACAACAAATACACATAAATTCCAGAGCCAATTGGCTAAACAGTAGTAAATATTTATCATAAAAAACCTCAGCAAATAACAAAGTTCAATATGTCTCAACATGTCTCGGTATTTCACACATGCAAGTTTAAGGTCACCTTGAAATATAAACGACCTAGCATCCCTTTTCTATACTGCTAAATTCATTGCTGATCTCGTACCTAAACAAACATAGCTTCATACGCCCTGCTAGTGCAAGTTGATCGTTCTGATCCCACAAATTATAAATAACAAAACAAATAAAACTCAAAAAATGCAATCTAAGGTTCACTGCTACGTACCAAATCATGATAAACACGCAATCGCTCCTTTACCACCTCTTCGGTATCATCTGCTCTGGTAATTAACTTCGATTCGCACCCTGCCGGTGGTAGTAGTGGAGGCATATACATTCGAGGCCCGCCATTCTCACCCTCAATGTCAATGGAGGCCACATTGAAGTTTCCTCCACACTGGCTGCACTTCCTTCTACCAATGCATTTTGCAAGCAGAGCTTCTTCTCGGAGTTTGAGATTGATCACCAAATCAATATCTGTGACTCCCTCCAGTATTTCCTAACAGACCACAGAATATAATTTAGTTTGCGAACTGTCACGCAATACGAGCAGAAAAGTTTTTGTATCAACAAAAAGGAACTGCAGGTACGTTTGAAGACTCTGTTGATCTCAACCATACAACTACCATACATCAAGAGTATTACTAGAATCAGGTTCCAAATATGTTCTGAAACTGTATACAATTTCCATGATTTCATCCCTCGATGATAAAAGTCGAACCGAGAAGATGCAAGTATATATGTCTTGCATACTTACAATCAGGTTAAATAACTAGCTCACCGCTTGTCTTATAGTTCTTGGAAAACCATCAAGTATGAACCCCAATTCACCCCTCTCTCCTCCCTCCTCAAGGCGCTTTGACAGCAGATTTATGATGATCTCATCAGACACCAGTTTTCCATGATTGACAATCTCAGAGAGCTGGAAACAAAGCAGAGATAACATAAAACAATTAAGAAAGTGGAAGTGGTAGAACAGAGTTGAAATAGCTGTCGTTATTATGATTTGGCTCCCCTTGCTAGAATCAAGTTCAGATTGTTAACTTAGAATCAAAATCAACATTGTTATTCTGAAACTGTACACAACCTACAGTTTAGTCTTATTTATTTGGGCCTTATCATCAATCATTCATTCATGCCTCTGCTACTGGAAGTGTAGCAGCACAAAACTATACAGTCATAAAAGGATTCATACAATCTATCCCAAGCTGCAATCATCGACCGAGCAAGTTGCACATCCTTGCACTCAGGTTTCATAACCAGCCCTAATGGATTGTCTTACAGACTTCACAATCGTGTGAGGGTTTTCAGACTGAGTTAACCGTAGTAATGTCTGTTTCAAAAACTTGTTCTATAAGCTTCTTGTGAGGGTTTTCAGACTGAATTAACCGTAGTACTATCTGTTTCAAGATCTTGTTCTATATAAGATAACAAATTCAGCTTGTTTGCAACGGACCGACCACATGGAAAACAGTTAGTCAGTATATATCATTAGTCTGGTGCCGGTGTGCTGACTGCTGGAGTGTTGAGCATGTGCTTAACAGCATGGTGCAGCTGTGGTGCTTCCTAGTTGTGAATTGGATGTTCTCCCTCCGGGAGTTCTGCTGTTGCACCGAACAAACTGCTGGCGTCATCTAACTGGATGTGATGTATCATGTGCCTACGGATTGCATCACCTAGAAATAATGGCGGCAAGCTGGGTTGCGATGATGATACAGGAATTGCGCGGCCATGTGGTCGGATTTGTGGACTCTCATACAAATTTAAGCGCTGTTTCTGCACTAGGGGCATCATGATCGCTGCTGATTTGGTAGCTGATGCAGGGTAAACACTTGCAGGTGAAATTATCCTTAGGCTCTCTTTCGTCAACATCAGGGTGGATCTCTACTCTCTAGCTATCAATTCTTGTACGAAAATCACCACGCGGGATTGAGCGCTAGGAACTGGAATACTACCTGCTTGGCGAGCGGGCCCGAGGAGGCGAGCTCGTCGCGGACGAGGTCGCCGGTGGCGATGTGGGGCACGCCGAGGAGCCGCGAGAGGCGGCCGGCGTAGGTGCCCTTGCCCACCCCGGGGCAGCCGAGGAACACCCACTGCACCCGCGCCCCGTCCTCCACGGGGCCCCGGCCGCCTTGCCCGGCCCAGCGCCCCGCCGCTGGCGTCCCCTTGGCCCACGCCCCTCCCGCCCCCATCGCCTCCACGGACGCCAGGCCCCTCCTCGACGCCGCGGCCGCCGCGCAGGCCCCCCGGATCGCGCGGGACATCGCCGACGACATCTCGCAACGCCGGCCCGCAGATATTTTCCGCCGGTCGCCCTTTTTTTTCTCGCCCTGCTGCTTCGCGTTGGGGTCCGAGACGAAGACGACGGCGGGGTCGCCGGGTGGTGGCCAGCTCGGGGCCGCCTAACACGTGGCGGGCCCCGCGGCGACCCGAGCGGCGGTGGGCTCACGTGCGCGAAATAGGAAAGAAATTTCTCCCGCGAATATCTCGGTAGGTTCCGCGCGACACGTCGGACGGTCTGTGGCGCCGGACGCGTCGCCGTCGGCCTCGATACGCCGGAGCGGCGACGTCACCGCGCGCATGCTGGCGTGCACTTCTCTTCCACCCCTCCGTCCGTCCGTCGGCCGCAAGCTGCGGTCGCGGTCGGCGCATACGACGCGGCCAACAGCCAACCAACCGACCAACCTGCAACGAACCCACGCAGCCGAGATCCATGCAATCGTGTTCAAAGAGGACAAATAAAGAAAGAAATGAGGCAACTTTCAAGCACACATATACGTATATTCTCCAAGATTAATCGATGGAAAGAAGGCAGATGGGTACAATGAATCTCATGGCCGCTTTGGTTCAAATGAATTCTACAAGAATTTCAATACTTTTTTTTTGCCACAATAACTCTTCCATTACTCAAATGTTCAAGTGATTACAATCTCATAATACAATATCTAGGACATCCTCGGGACCCGAACCAAGCCATACCATGGTTCGGCCCTTAGTTTTACCAAATTTTGCTAAAACATGACTAGCACAATTGCCACTGCGACGAATATGAGTAATGGAAGAGTTATGTTCCCCCATACAATTTCAACACTTGTTGTTGGGGTAACTTGTACTGGTTTTCCCCAACAACAGGTATTTCGGTACAGAGGAAGTATTAAAGTGCTTTTATAGCGTTGTGTTTTCCAAATCATAATATATAATCTTTTTTGTCCAATCAACACGAAACAACGAAAGATATGAATAATTTTGATTCCACGTCTTTGTTTGCTTAAATCTCTGCCTACGTACTCTGGAGTTCCTGGTGGAGAATCCTTTCTCACGCCCGCTTCTTCTTGCCCATCCTCCGTCGCGGCTGAAGGTGCCCAAGAGGGATGCGGCCGTCTTGCGGCAGATCGCTGGGGGCTCGCCGATGAGCGCAAATCCACCCCATGAAAGGGTGGCGACACAAGGCCCTATGAATGAGGGCGACGAGCAGTGACCCTGCAGAGCTCCTCTGGAGCGATGGTCATGGGCACGTAGGAGATGCCAGCGTCTAGCGGGGTTGGCAGCGTGATGGCGGGCATGCTCGAGGCGGGCACAGTGCTCCGGTCGGGAGGTATGTCGCTGATCCGAAGGTTGTGCGTTGTTGATCTAGTGTTGGGCAGCGATGTTGATCTACGTCTCGTGCTCCATTTTCGGTCATGTCGGGCCCTGCGCCGACAGGCATGGACAGAGCTCTCTCCAACGAGGTGGTAGTCGGCAATGGTGCGCTCCGCCGTCAGTGATGGTCATTGTGGCAACCACTCTAGCCTACTGCGATGGCCTCGCTACAGACTATTGTGGCCATCGAAAGATCTTTCTGAGGGTTTTTTTTCTCCAAATCTAGTGGTTGACTTTGGCAGTGAAATGCAAACTATGGACGACAAGTTGATGCGGAGGAATGGTTGTGCAGCCGCAGCGTTCGCATCGCATGTGTGACTTCAATGGTGGTGCTACTCGAGCTCTGAGGTGAAAGCATAGGTCTTACCTGAGTTGGTTCTACCTATCAATGGCAATGTTTTTATGTCATTACCTTGTTGAAGGCATTGCTTAGATATGTTTGGACCGGATCTTTAAGGTGAAAACTTGATTCTAACCTTTGGTGGTTGGATCCGGCGACGACGACGTTTAAGCGTCGCTCCCTTTCTGAAGGCATTGACATTGAAGAATCGCGTCGTCCATGCGGTGTCATGAGATGGTTGGTGCGAATATGGTCATTGTTGCAGTTTATCGACCACATATTTAATCGCTTTGAAGTTTTTCTTTCCTCGCCCATGCATAGTTTTGGTCGTATATGACTTTACTATTTGCCGACGTATTTTTTGTGTTCGTGCATTGGTGTTGGTTGTATGTATTTTTCGTGTGCGTGCATTGGTGTTGGTCGTATACAAACACAAACACAAAGAGGGCGGGTGCGTGCTCTTTGTGTTTGTATTCTCTTGATGCTCCATCTTGAGCCAATAAAATTCACCCTTTGTCAAAAAAGATACTTCCTCCATTCCCAAATATAAGTCTTTCTACATATTTCAACAAGTGACTCTATACTGTAAAATATATCCACATACATCCATATGTTGTAGTCAAATTTTTTTTTTGCATCGATATGTTGTAGTCAATTTGAAATGTCTAAAAAGACTTATATTTAGGAATGAAAGGAGTACTTCTTTGTTATTTGTTGGACCGTTCGATTCGAGCATGGCAGAAGGGAATTTGTTCTCAACCATTCTTATACATCTAGAAAATCAACAGAGTTCATTGGCCATCTCTTGAATGGATAAATAACTACAAAACTAATGATGGCTTGACACTGCAATTTGCAACTCATCGTGTTAGGTTGATATAATATGGACGAGTACACAGTTTTTGTATTGTTCAATGTTTTATCGGGCATGGGGCATAGTTGGCATATGAACTACTTATGTTTTATTGTACTCTTTAATTTGGTGTATGAACCATTTGGAATATGAAATTTATGTTGTATGGAACAATTGCTTAAAATAAGAACTGGCCTACAATATCTGAAAAAACATAATGTTGCTTACATCATGATGCAAAACTCTAATTACAACCCTGTATGATTTAAAATACTAAATAGACTCTACATTGGTACAACTGGGTACATAATTTAGTAAGCTACATGTTTTCTCGTCCCATCTGCAATAGGTACTCAACTGGATTTTAAGTTGAAGTTGAGAATGAACATGTTTGTTTTGAATATAATTTTAAGAACGGTTGTTAGCTCATGGATATGGCCAAAGCAGAACTTGTGCTACCAAGGGCAACAAATTCCATTTCCAACGGATGCAATCTATCGTTTGCTCTCTTCACCAATCAAAAGAAATCATCACAATATTAGAAATCTCAGTAACAATATCCACAAACTTTCCAGGACTCTTTTATAGAGATGCTCTTTGCAAGCCAGCTACAATCAGCTGGTAGCATGTGGAATGCTACGATGATCTTTTGCAAAGGAGACACCCAAGAATGGCAACACTATCTCTTGTCTGCACAAAATAACTATCAGCACCTGCTATGTCCAAAAACAGAGGATGCTGCTTTCTGAACATGCTAGGAAACAGGAATATGACACGAAGATGAACAACGATGGCTAAAAAGAATTATGTACCAACTGCAAATCAAAGTTATTCATGCCGACCAGAACCAGAAATGCGTGCCTGCTATTCATGTTGTAATGAAAGAACCACCACAAGATTCATTAATCCCCAAATATCAACTGTATTATATTTATTGATTGATGACGAGCATAACAATAGGTAACACTACAAATCTAGTGTCCAGAGTGCACAGCAGCTCGGGCATCCGTACAAGGTTTCTTGATTCCAAGCAACACGAGAAATAGAAAATGTCAAAAATAATCTGAATTCAATCTTGCGTTCTGCCGACTCGGACTGATCGACTGCACATTGATCGGCTTCTGTCAATCATCAAACCAATCGGGCATGGCAGAACGCAGCTGTATCGAAGAAGAATCATCTCTAGGTGCGGCAAATCTGGAGAGGGGCGACGACGTCGGCCATCTCCTCGCAGGCGGCGCCAGCGACCTGGACGAGGTCTGGAACGCCCTTACTCATCAGCAACCTCCTCCGGCATTCCTCTGCAGCTTCCATCCCAGATGAGTAGGCGCCGTGCACCGCACCAGAGTGCTCCGCGCTGGCCGCCTCTCCGGCGAAGTACAGCACGCTATCCACCGGCGCCGAGAACCTCTCGCACACGTCCGACGGCTTCCCCACCAGGTCGCACGAGTAGGACCCCAGCGAGTTCGGGTCCGAGCCCCACCGCGACACCAGGTACTTGTTCTGCAAAATCCAACATCGATCATCAGTTCACAATCGCCATGGTCAGAATTCAGAAGTCACAGAGAGTGGTGACAAGAACATACGGGTTCAGTTGCGCCGGGTATCATCTTCCTCAGGTGACACATGACGAGTTCCACGGCCTCCTTGTCCGAGAGCTTCTCCACATCCTGGGCGAACCGACCGGCTGCCATGAAGACAAGCACAGGGTGGCCTGTGGCCTTGTGGAGATTCAGGAAGTAGCCGCACGTCTTGGGCGTCGGGCCGACCATGCCCAGCACCTGCACATTCGGCCAGAAGGCTTTGTCGAAGTGCATGGCAACCTTGTTTTCTATGCCGACGCCAAGGTCGGTGATGGCGGAGCTCTTCCAGGATGGCAGCTCGGGCTCGAACTTGATTATGTTCGCCTTCAGCACACCGAGCGGCACAGTGATTATGCAGGCGTCGGCCGAGTATTGTGTGCCGTCCTCGATGGTGACTGTCACTCCCTTCTGCTGGCGTGCAATTTTCTTTACTCTGAATAAATATATAGCAGTAACAAAGGTAAGTAAATGTATCTACCAACTGCGATTAGCAGGAGTATTTCAAAGAAAATGATGATTTAACTCTGAGGCAGAACACATGGAAGTTTCAAACTGATGATTTCACTCAGATAACATGTTTAACTTAAATTCCAAATGTACTTGGGCACCATCATGACAGTATAGAAGATGTGTGACAGACATGCTGAAATTATTTAGTGTGCGGCATATGTATGTTGGGAAAGAAATAATAATACACACCTCTGATTCAGACGGATGTCAAGACCTTGAGCGAGAGCCTGAATTACAGGTAAGTATCCATCAACCATCAGACCATGGCCACCAGTGAGAACATGTTCCTGATCCCAGTTTTTCAGAGATATTTCATCTGCATCTGCAGCAAACCATGCCTCCAGCCGGCAGACGCACCATTGCAGGATTCGATCATCTAGCCCTTCTAGCCTATAAATTCACAACAATATCAGTCAAGCTCTTTTGCAACAACAATCCAATTTATAAACTGTGTCTTGAATAAATCATGGCAAATAAGCATGATACAAGATCTTATACATACTTGAGATCAGGGTGCCTCTCAAGAACCATTGAGATTGCCTGTTCAAGGGGCATGTCGTGTTCCTGCTCGTCACGGAGTTTCACCGTCTCCTTGAGAATTTTCTCAAATATCACGCCAACTTTAGCAGCTGTCTCCATTGGGACTGCAAGGCCGTTCTTATCAAAGAGCGAACAGCTGCAAAGGAACCAATTAACAGAGTGAGATATAAGAACATGAAAAAATAATACAAGTATATTGATTATACCAAAGGAAAATGTATGTTCGAGTGCTGAAATCACCTTTCCAAATCATGGTCATACAGAACAGAGTTGTCGCCACTTGTGTGATATAATCTCAGCCCAAGATGGCCTATCAGTGGTGCTAAAGAATTCTCATTACTGACACCGTGCAACCTGAAAAAAATTCAGCAACACCAGGGCGAAGTTAGCAAAGATTATACAGATAAAATCTAGGAAGGATCGTTCCAATCAATCAATTTAAGCGAAACTAACCATGAGGCTCCCATGTCAATGGGGCATCCAAAGGAGTAATCCGTGTGGACACGGCCACCAATTCGATCTCTGGACTCAAGGACAGTCACCTGCTCAGGAAGCACAAGCATCAGTTAGCACTAACAATCTACAGATTCATCAAATTGGAGGAGACAGAGAATAGATCAGAAATTTGTCGGTACCTCAAAAGAGGAATTAGAGAGGACGCGAGCTGCGGCGATCCCTGAGATTCCGCCGCCGATCACGATCACAGATGGAGGCGAAGCGCACCGCCTCTCGATGGTTGGAAGCAGAAGGCCTGGAACACATCAATGCACAGGTATCAGTACTGGCCGGAATTGTTCCTAATCAGAGCGGGAATCAAATCGGGGACGAAATCTATGGTGAGCTTGGCAACAAAATTGCAGTTTTTTACTCAATTATGATCGCAATTGGGTGATTAGATCCAAAAATCCTGTTCCGACCCCCTTCCCGTGCAAGATCTAGCAGAGAACGACGAAATTAGGGGACAGAATAATCGCCGTACCTCCGGTTTTGAAGCTGTTGGGATCCATGGCCGCCGTCGCGACCGTCGCCCGACGAGAAGAAGAAGACGAAGATTCAGACGGAGCAGCAGCAGCAGCAGAAGGCCCCTCCGTCCGCACGAACGCAACCGCGAGCACGAGCACGAGCGGCGTACGTTTGTTTACAAGAGAAGATTGCTGGTGCTACTACTAATAATACTGGAATTACTACGAGTACGACTATTATTCAGACTACGTATGGGAATCGAGATGAAGAACATGAAGACGAGGAGGCCGTCCTGGAGGCGGCTTGCGTCGGCGGCGGAGCGGCGGAACGTGAGGCAGCTCATTACACTGGCTCCAAACCGGCAACACCGAGTCGGATCCCCTGCTTCCTTCCTTCTTTCCTCCCTCCCTCCCTCACCGGCGGCGGCGAGAAGCAAAGATGCTTTCTTTCTTCCGGCGGGCGGCGGATGGAGAAGTCGGAATTGATCCGAGGATTGTGTTGCGTGGCTTGGGAGGAAGGTGGGGCGTGGCGTTATATAGAGCGGACGGAGGGAGGGGAGAGGAGGTCGGCCCGGGCACGGACGGACGGACGAGGGCGGCTCGGAGAAGGAAACCGGCTGCGTGCAGGGGTCAAGATATTTTCCTTCAAAGTGGGCCACTGGATTTTTGCTAGTCCCGTGCTCCTTCTTTGTACGCTTTCTCGGAAAAAATAAAATCAATTGTACGGGATTCAACCAAAAAAATATCCCTAGAAACACACATGTTCTATCCTCGTGAGAATCTGTGAGAGCATCCGCAGCCGGACTTTCAAATCCGGCAACAGTTACTAGGAAGTCGTCAAATCAGTGCGTCCACGCCCGCATATTTCATATACGGCACTCTATATTCATACAAAATCATGCAACACACTACGTAGATCACCAAATAATTAAAATTAATAAGAAACAGGCCTGTAAACCGATAGCAAAGGGGCGTAATTCACACAAAACATCATCAAATGGACATAATTCATAATCCAGACAGTTCAACCATCCGGCAAATTCTAACTAGATAGTAAACGCGGAGAGGGCCAAGATTCACCACTTCCTCGCCGGCCCTTTGCCCTCCCAGTCGTGGGCCATCCATCCAATGGAAGGTGGATAGTTTCTAGTGTCGAGCTCTTTGCTTGATGCTTCATGTTTATTTGTTCTCTATAAAAGTATAAATATAAAAGGATATTAATTTTGTTTTTAATGAAAAGATATTAGCTTTCTTTAGTAACAATAATTTAGCAATCTCGTGGGAATTTTGTGATAATAAAGTGTTTATGGTTGTTAAAATGTAATGCATTAAACTTATTCTATAATTTGTTGTGAAAAAGGTAGTGAAATGACCAACAAATGTAAAATAGATTGTAAAATCCACTAATAAGTGTACAAAACTAAGTAAAATGGTGTATAAAGTATTGTAAATTTTAAAAAGTAGTGGCTTCGATAATGAAAAGTATTATGAAATTACTACTTGTTGTACTAAAAAATACTACATTTTATATAAGATTGACTAGGGGTGTAGAATAGTAAAATTATTAGTCAAGAGGAAGTGGAGTCCTCACTTAGCAACGCCGTGCCTTTTATGTTTGCGCCATGAAAGCACGTATTGGTATGATCAGAAGGGTCCATGTCTAGGCCACCAACTACCCTAAACATGTCACCCCAAGTTTCGTTATTACAATGAGAGCTCCAAGGCATTCAAAACTACATGACGAGAAATAGGAGACCAAGACGGCGATGGCCAATGCAACCGACCAAGACCCTAATAAATTGGTATCCACCCCGACTCACCCAATGCGACAACATGTTTTCTGGTGGCTCACATCGTCCATCAACAAGAATTAATTCCCACGATCAAAGCAAAGTGGTGGATCTTCTCATATTAGAACTTTGTAACACATCTTCCGTTGAAGAGCACAAAATGAAACCCCTAACCATTGGCTCAAACATAGAAAATCCTACTCGAACGAGCAGTTGCTTCCTCTTAGTTGTATCATGTTCTTCCGCATCCACTTTTATCACCTTCCCTAGCCAATTACCTACGGCTTTGCCAAAGCTGTCAGTCCCCCTATGTAGTGGAAAGCCTTTCACCTAGACCCGTGCATCAATTGTACCTAACACCGCCTCAGACGGTATGGTATCTCCACAATAATTCTTCAACACAATAACGTGAAAATCGAACTGCAAATGTCTATTCTACAGAGCATGTTTCCAATCTCCTTTTCTCCCAAACGATCAAAAAAGATATTGCCCTAGTGTCCCTAAACTAAGCCTCATGGTGCAACCCCAAGCCATGTGCATTGCCCTTTCTAGGGTGGAGATGTTGAGTTGCCTCGGCAAGCAGACCTCACTGCCCACCACCAACTAGGTGTTATTGGGCACATCCTTTGTCGAATCACCTGCTTGCCTCTTACTTCTCAGTTAACACCATGTCGTCCAACCTCATTGAGAGCCCTACCGCTTCCTCCGCAGCTTCTCCCCGGTTGGAGATTGGGAAGAGCTCCTCTTGTAGGATCCATCCTCTGATTGTTCCTTCATCGAAGCACCATCCCCCGAACCCCCTCCTACCCACATAGGAGCTCACGCGGAAAAAGAATCGGCAGGACCAACAACCGATAACGACCACACTGTCATGATCCCCGTTGTCGTCTCTCAACCCCCCTAGCAAAACATCCACTCGTGTTCTTTTGGAATTGCCCTCTAGGCATTTATTCAATTAGGCGGGACACCCGATTGACTTCTCTTTCTATCCATCTCAATTCAAAACCCTCAAGGTTTGGGAGATAAGAGCGCATCTCCCTAATGAGGTACCTCCAACCCAGCGGCCTTCCCCGATTCCAAGCATTTGCAGCCGCTTGACAATTCGTCTCCACACTGATCCTAGTGTACCCATTAGTCGCTGCAAACACCATCTCATGATGACATGTAGTAAGTTCCACTGTGAAAGGATCATCTAGGGCCTGATACCTGCGGCAGATGCCCTTCTGAAACTATCCATCCACATCCCTTGCAACAACTCCTATCCGAGTGCACCCATTTTCAGTCAATCGCACCAACAACATTAATCTTCATTCGATTGTGTTGGAACTGCTTTCCAGTAGCTTACGATTACGTGCATTAGCACTATTCTCGGCAATTTGATGCAACCATTTGGGTATATGTTGCTGCATAAGTGCTTTCGGAATGTAGCGACGACTTACGTTGGAGAAAATGTTGTGACAATTGTTGCAAATAAATAAAGATACGGGTTTGCTAAAGCAGATCTAGATGTGTCGTAAGTATTGCACATCTAAGTCCTATGTCATTGATTTTACGCGAAGATTCGTGTGGGTATTTTCTTTTCCTTTTCCTTTTTATGTTTGATTAAGTCATTTAGATGTGCAACGTGCCCTATACAGACCCATAAAAATATGTTAAGGGAGGCGTTCTGATGCAAGGATCTTTTGAAGTGATATTGTTTTTCTATATCTGGGCTCCATAACTGAAGAGAAACTACAAGTTCATTCGCAAAAAAAGAAGAAGAGAAACTACAAGTTGTGCCATAGGATTTTCTTTTGATTATAAAAAGAATACATCCACTGTGTCATAGGATGTTTATTTACTGTGGAATCAGTGCCTCTGATTTTTGATTCAAAATAATAATGACGCCCCTGCTTTGGTCCACATGATCACGGAATTGACCGCTCTGTTTTCAACATGAGCAGAACCAAAAGAAAAAAAACTTTGGAGATAGTAGATAACAAGAGCAATATTGATGAAATCAGATGGAAAATCTGCAAGTTATTCAGGGATTACATCAAAGGTCAAGCCGCGAAATTGTACAGTTTTAGAGGTAAATTACAGCTACAATGTTAACAGAACAACACGATGCTAATAATAGTAGACAGGTTTGTTCTTCCTTCCTTTCACAGCCTGGATATCTGGAGGGGGACCATGACTTCAGTCATCTCCTCCCTCATCACAATCTTCCCCACCTGGAACAGGTCGGAGATACCGAGCTGCGTCGAGAGGCGCCTTCGGCAGTCCTCTGCAGCGTCGATACCTGACGAATACGCTCCGTGCACAGACCCCGAGTGGTCGATGCAGGCGGCCTCCCCAGCAAAGAACAGGTTGCCCACCGGAGCGCAGAATCGCTCATACAGGTCGGCCGGTTTCCCGACCAAGTCGCACGAGTAGGAGCCGAGCGAGTTGGGGTCGGTTCCCCACCGTGAAACCAGATACTGGACCTGCAAATGTGTGACAGCAGCGGTTAGAACTTGCAAGCAACTGTGAAGAACATGAAATTTGCACAACTGGTTGCACTTCAGCCACTGTAGAAAATATGAAAATAAGCAACTAAAGCTTTACCGGCTCGGTGGCCCCTGGCAGCATTCTCCTGAGCTGTGACATGACAAAGTTTACGGATTCTTCGTCTGATAGCTTCTCCATTTCGTATGCGAATCTGCCCGCCACCATGCATACTAGCACTGGATGCCCTGTGGCTTTGTGAAGGTTAAGAAAGTAGCCGCAGGCATTTGAAGTTTGGGCAACCCTACCCAGTACTTCTACATTGGGCCAAAATATTGTGTTGAATCGGAGGGCTATCTTGTTCTCGAGGCCAACACCAAGATCAGAGATTGCCGATAGTTTCCAGTCTGGGAGCTCAGGTTCAAACTTGATGATGTTCGCCTTGAGTACACCAAGAGGGACGGTTATTATAGCAGCATCTGCAACAAAGCTTGTTCCGTCTTCCACGCATACGATGACTTTATTATACCGCTGGATGATTTTGGTAACCCTGATCACCAAAAAGAATGTATAAGAAGCCACCTATCTGGGATTGTACTGCCTCAACACTGGTAATCACTGTATCCATGTGAATTGTTGTCCCATGAGGATATGTCGCTGTGCATACCTGTGGTTCAGGTGGACATCAAGATCTCGGGAGAGAGCTTTGATAACAGGGTCGTAGCCATTCACCATAAGCCCATGTCCACCAGTAAGAACATGCTCCTGTAAATTTGCAAAGCTCAGCACGTTGTTGTAGCATAAATGTGCATCCATGTAGCTCATGTCAGCATGCATTTCTCCGCTGACCTGATGAATATGTAAATATGAGTATATCGACTAGTCTTGTATTGCATACCTGATCCCAATTTTTCAAAGATATATTATCCACGTCAGTGGCAAACCATGCTTCCAATCTACAAATGCACCACTGCAATACTTCATACTGCAAACCCTCAAGCCTGTACAGATAAGTGCGCATATGTTAACATTTCACGGCTGCATTAAGATTTCATCATTCCATAACTAGACGAATTTACTCCTGCACTCCACTCACTTTAGATGTGGATTTCTGTCAAGCACCATTGAGATGGCTTGAACAAGAGGCATGTCGTTTGCATATTCATCTCTGACTTTCACCGTCTGCGGTATTAACAAGAAGCTTATAATTTATTCAATGACACAATAGGCAGAAAACATGTACATGCAAATGATTGCAATACCTCCTTCAGAATCTGCTCAAATATTTCCCCAACTTTGGTTACTATCTCCTGGGGAATTTGACGACCATCTTTATCAAAGAGCGCGTAGCTAATAAGAAAACAAAAAAACAGTAAGAAAATGAAAACCAATCTATTTAACGGAGCATACACATTGGTATCATGGATGATGAATCACCTCTCCAAATCATGGTCATAAAGCACAGAGTTATCACCACTGGTGCGATATAATCTAAGCCCAAGAAGCCTAATCAATGGCGCCAAAGAATTCTCATTGCAAACACCATGCAACCTGAATAATCACATGATAAAGCCATGAGATCACTCGGCTAAAATCAATGCAAGGTGGAGAAACACAACCTAATACTAGTTTTAGTATGCAACTAACCAAGATGCTCCCATGTCAATTGGGCAGCCAAAAGAATAGTCAGTATGCACACGGCCACCAAGTCGCTCCCGCGACTCTAACAATGTGACCTGTAGGTGTGTAACTATATATAATTAAAAGGGTCTGAAACCATTAAAACACTAATTGTTTTGCACTCTACAGAATGTGGAACATGAAGATTTCATTTATTTTTTCCTCCTGCAAGGAGAATTTACCTTAAATGAAGCATTTGACAAGGCACGGGCAGATGCAATGCCTGAAATCCCTCCACCAATCACAATTACAGAAGGGGGAGAAGTGTTTTGCCCATCAATGTGCTGAACGAAAAGACCTGGAATCATGAAGAAACAGAGTATAAGATTTAACATCGTAAAACCAACGAAAGCATTTTATCCCGCAAAAAACAACAACAATTTAAAGCATTAAAATTAACCAAATATCACGTATTCGGTATTTCTGAAAGTACCTGTATAAGCACATACCAAAATTTCCACCTATGTGTGTTTATTATGTACTCCCTCCGTAAAGAAATATGAGAGCGTTTAGATCACTAAGGTACAGGGTGAGTACTGACCAATTGTTTGTTAAATTTGCAACTGGTCTTAGTTGTCCGTTCTAGCATTTCAAAAGCCACCTCAATAGGACTGTTTCTTAGGGGGTGACAAAAGAATTGTTCAGGAATATGCCTCGAGCGATTTATTCTGATTAGCAGAAAGAGAGTCTAATGATGGAAGAACAAGATCAACCTAAACGGTCCCAAGAATAAATTCGATCCGCAGCAATATAGGTTGATTTTTTTTTTAGGTTGATGCAGTGGCATATGCTATAAGAAACCTAACAAGAATAAGGAGCAAATAGACCTGGGATGCTGTTCCCCGTTTTGTCTTCTTCTAAGCACAAAAGTGCTACAGTACATAGTAAAAACATCACTGTTTAGTGGCCTCAGTTTAGGGTACCTCGTTCTACATTCCTTTCTCTGTTTCTATCACAATTCCTTGTTTACTTGCAATATTAATTGTTCGAAATTTACCTAGCTAGTATCACGTATTCACGGTATTTTTCAACCATCCACCTGAACAAGCATGCACATGCCAAAATTTCCACTCAGTGCACTATGTGGGTTAATTTATACTACTGACCAATTGTTTGTTAATTCTGCAAGTGGTCATAGTTGTCCGTTCTAGCATATGAAAAGCCACCAATTAGGATTGACAGAACAATTGTTCAGGAATATGCCACAGGTGATTTATTCTGTCCAGTTGATTAGCACCAAGAGAGTTGGAACAATATCAGCCTGAAGAATCCCTAGAATTTGTTCGATCCGCAGCAATATGGATTTACCGACGCAGAGGCATATGCTATAAAAAAAAAGAAGGCGAACAAGAATGAGAAGCAAATAGACATTGGATGCTTCCCCCCATTCTGTCTTCTTGCAAACGCAAAAGTGCTTAATTTTTTCAACTTTCTAGTGGCCTCTGTTTTATGGAACCTTGTTCTACATCCCTTTCACGGTTTCACTTTCCCGTCGCCATCACAGCCCCTTGCTTTTTACATGTAACATTCTCTGTTTCTATATCATAGTTCCTGTTTCTATCACAATTCATTGCTTTGCTTCTAATATTCACTCTTCTAGATTCTCATCGACCGACCAACGATACTTTTCTGTGTCTACCATAAGGCGGCGATTTCAGTTGAGGTCACCAAAAGTATCTCCTTGTTTCATAAGAAAACTCTGTAAACAGCTCGACTGATCAATCATTAAATCATACTAAGACTTATCATTTGTAAAAAGAAAAAAGAAATCATTTTCATGATGATTGGTCCCAGAGATGAGCGGTGGTCCCTGAAACATCAGCATCAAATGAATCTGAAGAACAATTCTGGTCCAATAATTCTTGCCCTTCTAATCGTTGGACCCTTGGAGAAGACACTAAACTGTCACAGACAGGCTCAATTAGCATGATTGGGACGGCAGTCCACTGACCGCGACAGCAACATTTCGCCCGATAAATTTCGCAATTAATTAGTAATGGTAGTAATAATTACCCCCCACTGCTGGAAACAATCCAGTACGTAGTGGAATAAATGCAGTGCGAAAAGCTGAGAGCTTTCTCCACACTGACGCAACACTGACTGAACACATCTAAACTGGAAAGAAAATCTACGCACGAAACAGCAAATATATTTTCAGGAAGGAAAGGAGAAAATGAGGGGCGGAGTGTTTTGGTCGGGCACGCACCTCCGGCGGCGAAGCCATTCGGCGGCTGGTCCATCCTCGGAGACGCGCGGTCAGACGAATCAGGCCCCGCGTTCGACGGCGAGGCGCGGCGGGGAGGGAGAATCGAATCAGAGCAGAGTCGGAGAGAGATCGGAGAGTGCGGTGAGTGCGCGGCGAGATCGATCCGGCGGGAGGCTAGCAATTAGAGTGGTCGCGGCCGCCACGTATAGGAAGCGAGAGGTAGAAGACGAAGACGAGGAGGCCGTCCATGGGGCCGCCGGCGTCGACGCTGGCTGCTGCTTCAGCTGCTGCGGTGGTGCTGCTCGGCGCCTCGCGGAGGTCCCCTCTCATACCCAAAACGGCCCGTCACCGGTGGCGCCCGCACCGGCGATCCCTTCGCGCGGAGCCACGCCGCCGATCGCGCCGGTGGTGGTGGTGGTGGAGGAGGAGAGCGCGCGAAGGTGCGTGCGTGGATGGGAGAGAGTGCGAGAGAGAGGTGCACGGTTGGGTTGATTACTGGTTGGCTGGCCGTGACGGGGTCGGGTTCGGGTGCGGTTCGTGTGCGAGGGTGGTGCTTTATAGAGGCGGCGTTTTTGCGTGCGCGCGCCCGGGGACTTGGGTTATTGCCGGGATGGCACGATGCGTGTGGCTTATATATTATAGGTGGAGTGTAGTGTGGTGCTACCGTGGAACACCGTAGCATTTTAAGCAATCATGGTTTAATTTGCGTGACGGTATTTATAAAAAAAATGTTGCATTCATGACTCTTAATAGAGGTTATTACCCCCGTGGGTCCAAAAAACATGCATTAAGAGTCGAGCGAGATAAGAGGTTGTGTTTTTGCGTGTGGGGTTCGGTTGTCGCTACTAGGATGGCACAATGCGTGTGGCATTCATAGTGCAATGTAGTGTGGTGCTACGGTGGAACACCGTACCGTTTTTAAGCAACCGTTATCTAATTTACGTAAGGGTATCTATAAAAAAAATGTTGCATTGCTTGACTTCTAATTTGAACACGTGGGATAGAGTGAAGAGGCAATTACCTCCGCGGCGCAGTGGAGTTCATTCTGGCAATAACCTAAGTCTATTCTTGGTTTAGCATCCAAACCAAGGTCAACTCCAGAAGAGCGAGATTGATGTGTGAGTATTTTTAGTGGCTCTAGAAACCAACCAGTTTGAGATTATTTCTTAGTGGCTCTAAAAACCAACAAGTTTCGAGATTCTTAGAAATATGCAACGTTCTCGTAGCATTTCATTGGTGCCTTGTGTGACAATGTTGATGACGAAGTGATGCTCAAGTCACGACAAGTGTTTAATAGTCGGGTTTTTTATGTGTTCGATGGGACTTCTCAGCCTCTCTTTTTATTTGCTCCCTTGTTTTGAAGTTAGAGCTACCAAGGCATGGCCGAGAATGATGATGACAAGTGGTGATCGGTCTGGTTGCACTTGCCTAGATCGGCACGAGCTTCGCTCTTCTCCCTTTACAAGTTACAGTATCCATCAAAATCGGAGATGCCTTGTTGCTAGCGTGGATGGCCGGCTGGTTTACTTGAGCTTTGCGCATATGTTTTGTGGTGGTTGCGTTGTCAGTGGGTGTTTACCGTAAAGATAGAATTGCCAGATTGTGGATGATAGATGATAAGGTAGTGACGCCTTAGGTAACCTTCACAGTTGTTGTCTTTTCTCTATGTGTGTATAATTTACAACTTGTTATTACTCAGGTCGGTCGATGTGCCCCGTTGTTGGGTTTTATGTATCATGACTATTGTTTATCTTGTTTTCATCCGAATTTCAACTAATTAACCAGATAGTTCTCTCATGTCAGTTATTAATGAAAACGCATGTCTTGGTCCCTAAAAAGAACTCAAGAGGAACCGAGGCATGGACATTTACCCATGACAACCACTTTTTCAAACACGGCAACACTTGCCCCGCATGTCCTATGGCCTTTGGGCTGTCGAGGTGCGGAGGACCTCAAATCCCTGCCGGCGGGAGGGACCCGACTCTTGTTTTTGTTAGGTTCGGTGCCTTGGTTGGGGTCTGTGTGGCGGCGCCGATGTTCCTCAATAGGAATAATGTCTCTCACATTCGATCCCCGTTCCGATGGTGGATATCTAGTGTCGCTAGAGGGCATGCGAAGGTGTGTTTTCATCGGATTTCTCGCGGGATTCAATTGGTGTTGGTCTGATTTGCTTGGATTTGATCTTCGTTGGTCTTTGTTTGCAGGTTTGACCCTTCTGATCTACGACTCTCTTCATCAGCGATGGGTTCTGCTCTGGTGCGCTAGTCTTGTGAAGCCTTAGCATGATGACTTGCTGATTGTCTTTTACAATTCGATAATGGAGGCATTGCCTTTTGCTCGCTCCAGTGCTTGTAGTTGTTCTTAGGTGGCTCGTGATCCTAATTTTTGTTGTCTTGATTTGTTATAAATAGATCCAAAGTTCTTTTTTTAAAACACGACAGCCCTTTTGTAGGTTGATGATGATCTACATGCGTCTGAAGGAACAGGCCGGTACCCCGGCCGGCCGGGCATGCATGAGCAGTTGAGCACCAGCCACCAAAGCCACCATCCTGGGTGCCGGCCCCGACGTACCTGCCTGGAACACCGCCATCTGCGCCGCCGCTGTTGCGTGGGCGCCGAAGGAACACATACGTGCAGTGGGAGATATTTTGAGCTAGGACCAGGAGGAAAAGCAAAGCGGAGGACATGAGTACCTGCATGCCCATACCCATTCCCAGATTCGCCAGCCAAAAGACCCACCGAGGACCACTCCGGCCGGGCCCCTGCAACTACTCGCATGCATGCATCACCGCCGGCCTGCATTGCATATGCAGCTGCTATGGGCATCCCATCAACGACGTGTCCTACTAGCCGGTGGCAAATTTTTGTGTTTTGATCCTTTTTTAAAATTTATTCGAGATTTGACATTAGTTTTTTTTTTTGAAATCTGACCTTTCTGCTATCGCCAGAGTCCATGGTGGTAGGGTCTAACAGCCTACCGTCAGGGACTTTGACGATAGGAAACATCGCTACCGCCAACCGGGCTGGCGGTAGCCTGCACAACTCTGCCACTAAGGTGCTTGACGGTAGGCACGAGCACGCATTGTGTTCAATACTTAGGAGGTTTTTGACGATAGGCTGTATAGTCTACCGCCAAGGTCCCTGGCGGTAGTAAAAGAGTCAGATCTTAAAAAAAATTCAAACTAGGGTCAAATTTTAAATAGATTTTAAAAAAGGTCAAAACACGAAAAGGATCAAATCTTGAATATTCCCTCCCTTCCCGTCCCGTGCTCGCTTTTTCTTTCTTTCCTGGCAAAGTCTATTGGAGAGGAGTATCCATCTCGGACAAGATAGGCGCTTCCACAAGTCTAGCCGGCGACGAGTCTACCAACCGAGCAACCAACCAACCAGCGATCCGCTCTCCCTCATTCGGTGTGGATCCGATCATCAATCTTCAAAGTGACGTGTTAAATCGCCTGCCCGTCAGGACATATCCCATGACGATTGCCCACGGCCAAGCACACCAATCCACATGTCGCGTGAGGCCAACTCCAGCGCACGATCCCAAACGAACATACGATTTGGTCTGTTTTTGTCCGTTTAGGACGGTAATGGGATCATCTATGTTCGTTTGGGACCGTTGGATTGTCGGTGCATCCAACACGCGGCCGTACCCCAAACCATGTCTACGGTGGACGTGATTAAAAAAATGCAAAAACTAAAACAAAATGCCGAAAAAAATAAAATAAACACAAACATAAAAACATACAACATAATTAAACATCATGGCAAAAAAGGGCCCAGTTTCACAGTTCACATAGACATAATTAACATAAAAAAAACAAAAGAAATCCACCGCCCGCGCGCTCCTGCCGTGCCCGTCAATACCGTGACCGTGGCCATCTTAAATGGCCGTAGTTGTCGTCGTCGTCGCTGACGAGGTCCACGTAGGATGGCGGCGTGCAGAGGTGGGACAACGGTGACTGGTACACGGGAGATTGCTGGAAGGCGGGAGGTGCCTACACCACCTCCTCCCATGGCGACGCCTCCCGCTTTGATGACCGCAGCGGCGTGGGGCAACAGTTCACGGCCCCCACGGCATCGGCCATCTCCGGAGCCGTGCACCACTAACTCCACCGCTGGCCCACCAGGCCTGGGTGAAATGTGGCGACGGGCTCGTCCTCCAGCACCGCCTCCCTCCTCACCATTTTCGGCAGCAGAGAGGGCCATCATGGTCTCCAGGCCCACCCATTGGCGCTCGTCGTGCGTGTTCATGGAGTCTTTCATGACACGTTGAATGAGTCGGGCCTCCTCCTCCTCCTCTGTCATGCGAGGAGGAGGTGGTGGCGACGAAGAGGGCGTCGGCGTGATGCCGCGCACCACCCTACGAACGGGGCCGGATGGGATAGAGTCACGCGCTGGAGTTGGCCTGAGTGATTGTGGCCATCCATCAGCGGCCACTAGCAAAATCTAGCTATATTGCAGGAACTGTACACATGCATTGTGCTTGCTAATTACTCCCTTCGTCTTATAATATAAGAACGTTTTTGATAGTAGCTAGCACTAGGTATCTGCTGATTCAACTACTGTGTGAAGCACGTGATGTCGCCAATTTGCCATGTTGGGCAACAACAATGATAGAGGCGAGGCGAGACAAGACAAGAGACGGGAGCTGGATCGGTTCGTCTGCTTGCTCTGTCCTATCCTACCTACAGGCTACAGATTCCCCCTATAGCAGCTCCTCCTCGTCAACCCAGCTCAGCTACTAGGAGTAGCATGCAAAAATATCTCGGCGCGCGGACGGACGAATCCAGCAAAGGAGCAAACAAAAGCGTGAAAGAAAAATCTGCTGTCGCTTAGTCCATCGCGCGCCTGCAGCCGGTGCAGTCACTGGCTCGCTGTACACATACTGTACATCACGGCCGGTCCGCGAAACAGCCTACTGTACTGCAGTACTAGTAACTGACAAACACCACGGTTGACGGTAATTAAGGTTGATCACGCAAAAATGACAAGGATTTTGTCAATGAGAAATATATCTCTCTCTTTGCCAGGTCGATTTGGTATCTACTCCGTCCCATCCCATCCATGAAGATACATGGAAAAGGACCGCCCGGCCAGGCCACGGCCTCTTCATTTCCGAAGCGACGTCCTGATCGAGCTACCGACGGGGGCCTACGTGTATGCAACAGTGGCCTTTGAAATGAATCTCGAGGCACAATATCAGATTGGCTCCACCTATTCTACTCCTTTTCATCTTCCAAACGCAAGACCAATCAGCCACAATTTCCTGCAAGATATAGCGCAGTCTCTTTAGAGCAAGAACAATAACAAAGCCCGCTGCCAGCTACAAAAGAATCCATGTATCCCAAAATCTACGTGAGAAAATAATAGCAGTACAACAAGCCGGCGACTAGACTGGCTTTACCAAAAATCTAAAAGCTTCCTCCATTTTTAAATATAAGTCTTTTTAGATATATTTTAATAAGGGACTACATACGGAGCGAAATGAGTGAATCTACACTCTAAAACATGTATATATACATGCGTATGTTGTAGTCCATTTAAAACATCTAAAAAAACTTAGGTGGTGTTTGGTTCTTTAGTCTTAGGGGGTGTTCGTTTCAGAAGTCCTAGGACTTTTTCTACTCCCAGGGACTAATCAAAAAAGACTCTTCAATAGAGTCTTTTTCTAGTCCCTGTAGAAAAAGTCCCTCCCGTTTGTTTCCTAGGGACTTTTTAGGGACTTTTTTTAGTCTCTGGGGCTAAAAAGTCCCTGAACCAAACACCCCCTTAGGACTTTTTCTAGTCCCAACTAAAAGTCCCTAGTCCCTAAAAAGTCCCTCCCTGTTTGTTTCCAGAGACTAAAAAGTCCCTAGTCCCTTCCTAGAGGCTATTAAATGACCATGTTGCCCCTGGTATATAGAAAAATAACAATTAAACAACACCATGGGGTGGCGGGCCAATAGGTGCATGGAGGGGCATTGATGGAAAAGTTTCAAAAAGTCTCAAAAAGACTCTCCTTGAGAGTCTTCTTCATTTAGTCCCAAATGCCTACTTTAGTCCCTAAAAAATCCCTCCCGCTTGGTAAAAAAGTCTCTGTGAGGGACTTTTTCTAGTCCCTACACAAAAAAGTCCCTGGAAACAAACACCCCCTTATACTTCCTCCTTTCCGGTTTATAGGGCTTATCTCAAAATTTTAGTTTTTCCATTTCATAAGGCTCAATTTGGTTGTTTTCCATCACATGTTCAGATTTCAAGGTGCATTAAATCATTGCATGCAAGTACTAAGAGAAAATTGACCAATGCATGTAATTTATGCATGCATGCATGCATTGCAATTAATGCATTGGTAAACATACTTTTTTGAGGAAAACAAGAGCATTAATTGGGTGCTTTTGCAAACTACAAAAAGTATTCCACCACTCACCATCTACCTTGGTTGGTGAGAATTTTGAATTGAGCCTTATAAACCGGAAAGGATGGAGTATTTAGGATCGGAGCGGGCTGCTGCAGAAGAGTTGGTGGCGAAACCACAATCTGAGATACAGGCTACCGGGAAGGATGTACACGAGCAGATCAGTGGGAGTTCTACCCCAGAATCCCCTCCTGGTTTTGGCCCGTCTATTGTCCTTGGCGCTGGTAGTTCCCCCGTGGCAACAACAGCGCTGACAGGAGATAAGCTTGAGGTAACCATGGCAAAGGATCAGGAGGAGACACGGGAGACTGAAACTGCAGCTGGCGCGACCACTCGTGCAGATAATGCTCACGGGAAGAAAATAAAATCTGGCGGGAAGGGGGCTGCTATCAATGTGGGGGTCGTTCAGGTTTCAGTACTGGGGAAAAGGAGTGACAAAAGCGAGGAAGGAACAGAGGAAAGGAGGCTAGACACTTGGGATGATGGGTCTGATCAGAGCAAAAAGGTTAGGGGCTCGGCAAATGATGAAGGAATGAGCAAGACTGGGAAGAAGGACAAGGAGGAAGCAACTGGCCCTGGGGCTGCCAGTCCACTGGTAGGTGCCGATGGTGGCGCCTGCCAGAGACCATGATGGTGCTAAGTTGGAACTGCCGGGGACTCGGGCAACCCCGGACAGTTCAGGAACTGGTATGCCTAGTGCATACTCACAAGCCCAAGATCGTCTTCCTGGCTGAAACGAGACAGTGTGAGAATAAAGTTAAAGGTATGAAATGGAGACTAGGTTTGAAACATTGCCTTACCCATGATGGTACGGGCAAGAGGGCTGGTATTGCACTGTACTGGGACGACTCAATAAAAATAAAAGTTTTGTCATATGGGCCGAGGTACTTTGATGTGATTGTATCTGAACCCCACACCCCTAAATGGCAGGGAACTTTTGTGTATGGGGAACCTAAGGGTCAGGATCGGCACCTCATGTGGAGTTTGCTTAGAAACATTGCACCAAAATCAAATGAACCTTGGCTTATGGTGGGTGACTTTAATGAGACCATGTGGCAACATGAGCATTTTTCCTATGCGAAGAGGTCTGAGAGGAAGATGGCTAACTTCAGAGATGTCCTCTCCTCCCGCGAGCTGCATGACTTGGGTTACAAAGGTCCAAGTTGGACTTATGATAATAAGCAAGGGGGGAGCAAGAATATCAAGGCTAGATTAGACAGGGCTGTGGCCTCACAAGCTTGGTGCGACCTGTTCAATGGCCACACAGTGACCCACATATGCTCAACTCGCTCCGACCACTTCCCGATACTGGTGGAAACGGGTGCCAGATATGTGTGTTGTGCACGAAAGCGTGGCTTTCACTATGAACAAATGTGGGAGCGCTTGCCCTCTCTTCAAACCACTATTGAGAAAACCTGGACAGGGAAAAAGAAAGCGAAGAATTTGTCTAAAGTCTCAGATAAGTTACAGGAAATGAGGGGGTCCCTTAGCCGCTGGAGCAAGAACAACTTTGGCTCGGTTCTCCGGAAAACCAAACAGATTAGGGACAGTATTAGCAAGCTTTTGGAGGAGCAGCAGTCGGACTCTAGGGAGTGTAGATTGAAAAAATTGTCAAGCGAGTTAGATGAGCTGTTGTCACGGGAAGAAATAATGTGGAGGCAACGATCGAGAGTCCAATGGCTAAGAGAAGGCGATAGAAATACAAGGTATTTTCAGAGGAAAGCTACGTGGAGACAGAAGAAGAATGCAATTTGCACACTAAAAAGGGAAGATGGCTGCTGGGTCGAGAAAGGTGATGACCTTAAGAAAATGACTACAGATTTTTTCAAACTCTTGTTTACTGCAGATAACGAAGTGGAGCCTAGTACGCTGCTGAATCTTATCTCTCCCAGAGTAACGGATGAAATGAATGAGTCCCTGACCAAGGCCTACACGGATGAAGAGATTGCGGATGCCCTGTTCCAAATAGGACCCCTAAAAGCTCCGGGAGCTGACGGTTTCCCTGCCAGATTCTATCAACGAAACTGGGCTTTGGTAAAGGAGGATGTCATACCTGTAGTTAAGGACTTCTTTAAGTCAGGGCTTATGCCTCACGGGGTGAATGACACGGTTATCTGCCTAATTCCAAAAGGCAAGGACCCCCAATATTTGAAGGACTACCGACCAATCAGTCTCTGTAACGTTTTATACAGGTGTCAAAGTGCATTGTCAATCGTCTCTGGCCTTTTTTGGATGATATTGTTTCAGAAACTCAAAGCGCTTTTGTCCCAGGCAGGATGATCATGGACAATGCTATTATAGCTTTTGAGTGTCTCCACAAAATTAGCCATTCCAGGAGCAGTTTTAACACACATTGCGCCTACAAGCTAGACTTGGCAAAAGCCTATGATCGGGTTGACTGGGGGTATTTGGAGGGAGCACTCCACAAACTAGGCTTTGATAACACATGGATTCAGTGGGTGATGTGCTGCGTCAAATCGGTGACATATTCGGTCAAATTGAACGGAGAGGTGTTGGAATCTTTCTCCCCGACGAGAGGGCTCAGACAAGGCGATCCTTTGAGCCCGTACCTGTTCCTTATGGTGGCTGATGGCCTGGTAAATATACTCAGAAGAGAAGTAGACAATGGTAACATAACGCCTCTCAAGGTTGCAAGAGGCAGCCCTGGGATATCTAATCTACTCTTCGCCGACGACAGCCTTCTCTTCTTTAAGGCTACAGACCAGGAAGCAAAGGTGGTCAAGGGAGCTTTGGAAGTCTTCCAGAAATGCACGGGACAGCTACTCAGCCCATCAAAATGCTCATTGCTGTTTAGTGAACTTTGCCCACCCGTGACACAAGGAGATATCAAGAACACCCTAGAGGTTGTGTCGGCTACTTTTGAAAGTAAATACTTGGGGCTGCCAACTCCTGAGGGAAGAATGAAGTATGGGAGTTTCCAGCCGATCATGGAAAGATTTACTAAAAGATGTTCAGATTGGAATGAAAGATTCATGTCCTTTGCGGCAAAAGAGGTTAATGTGAAATCGGTAGCACAAGCTCTACCAACGTATCCGATGGGAGTCTTTAAAATGCCAATCGGTTTTTGTGACAAGTACGAGAAACTCATAAGAGATTTTTGGTGGGGAGACACGGAGGATCATAGGAAAGTACACTGGATGGCTTGGGACCAAATGACCAAACCCAAAAGAAATGGAGGTCTGGGCTTCAGAGATATGCATTCTTTTAACCAAGCATTGCTTGCGAGACAAGGGTGGAGATTGATTCAAAATCCGGACAGCCTGTGCGCTAGGGTTTTGAAATCGAAGTATTACCCAAATGGAAATCTATTGGATACGATGTTTGCTGCAGATGCATCGCCCGCATGGAGAGGCATCGAGTTCGGCCTAGAACTACTGAAGGAAGGCATAGTGTGGAGGGTTGGAGATGGGAGAAGCATCCAGATACAGAGAGATAACTGGATCCCGAGAAGGAGTGGGCTAAAAGCTGCCTCTTTCACACGAAATTGCAGATTGAGATGGGTAAACCAACTTATTAAAACTGACACAAATGAGTGGGATATGGATCTCATTCGGAGGGTGTGCCCAGTTTATGATGCTGAGGAAATTTGCAAGATAAGGCTCCCTGTCAGGAAAACCAGCGACTTCATAGCCTGGAACCATGAGGATTCGGGATTGTTCAGCGTCAGGAGTGCATATAAACTGGCTGAGGAGATCAAGAATAGAGACATACCAGTCGCATCTAGCTCCACCAGCGAGGCGAGCAACGGCAGCATCTGGGACTTGATTTGGAAGAGCGAAATTCCCCAAAAATTAAAATCCTAAACTGGAGGGTAGCTAGAGGTTCCCTAGCCACTACAAGTAACAAGAAACGGAGGACCCTGGAGATCAACGCCACTTGCCCTATATGCGGGCAGGAAGATGAGAACGAATACCACGTGATCATCAACTGCACTAAGGCCTGAGCTCTGCGCTCTGAAGTTCGGAAAGTGTGGAAGATCCCAGGTGAGAAAGCCTTTGCGTATACTGGCCCTAATTGGATGCAGTGCCTCCTTGACACATGTGATATGAGGACCCGCGGTAGGATTCTCCTGTTGTTCTGGAGAGCGTGGTTCCTCCGTGAAGATTGCGTGCATGGCAATGGGAAAGCCTTGGTGTCTGTATCGGTGGATTTCCTACAGCGCTACGAGATGGAAATCATGCTTGCCTCGGGACCTGAGACGGATGAAGCGGGCAAAGCAAGCCTATTCCCTACGCTGCCAATTAGGTGGTCACGCACTTCAAATGGGCCACCCCGCTGGAACCCCCCTCCGACTGATAGTTGGAAGATGAATGTTGACGCATCCTTCTTGAGTGACAGAGACATGACATGTCTCGGGATGATTACAAGGGATTCCAAGGGGTTGGTCGCGATGTCGGTATGCCGAAAGATTAAACCTAGTGCAGGGATAGAGGAAGCGGAGGCAGAGGCAGTGTTGATGGGGATGAAGGAGCTAAGTACACACTATCGTGGGCCAATCATTATCGAGTCTAACTGTTTGTCCTTGATAAACCGACTGCAGAAGACCGCCCCGGACAGATCGCGGCTATTCCACCTTGTTAACGACATCAAGAACCAGGCCACTGTGTTTAGCTCAATTACCTGGTCGGTGGTCAAGAGAGACTGTAACAAGGTGGCCCACGAGCTGGCAACTTATGCGAGAAGCAAGGGAGAAATCAAAATCTTTGCAAATGTCCCAGAGGAGCTTGCAGATTTAGTCTTTAATGAACGCCCCACCCTGTAAGCTTGTTAGGCCTTGTAGGCTGTTCTCAAAAGAAAAAAAGGAAGGAGTAGTTTTTACTTGTACTCCCTCCGGTCATTTTTACTCTGCACATTGGTTTTGCCGAAAATCAAACTTTGCTAAGTTTGACCAAATTTATATTAAAAATTATTAGCATCTATAATATCTAATAAATATAATATGAAAATATATTCCAAGATGAATCTAATAATATTAGTGTTGTTATGTGAATGTCTATAATTTTTTATATAAACTTGGTCAAAGTTGGATGAGATTGACTTTGGACAAACCTAATATGCAGAGTAAAAAGGATCGGAGGGAGTATCATGGTGTTTGCATGCAAGACACAAAAGCTTTGCAATTAATGCATGTAGCCAGCTCTAGCCATTCCCACTAGCTGCATGCGGGCTCTAAAGTTTTGGTTCCTCTGCTGCAGCTGGCGATGCATGAAGTGATCGGCTCTCTTCTCTCTCCTCAGGCTGCTCGTAATGGTAGTATCGTAGTTAGTATCATACATATCAACTAGTTAATTTTGATGAGGTGACATAGTATTAAATGAAGAAAGAGAAGGTGTAGTATCATATCATGATACCGTATCATAATAAATGCTATATTACTTTATGTCATGCATGGCAATAAATAAAATACTACATAAAACTAATATATGATACTACTATGCATTAGGGAGATAGTATCATACACTAGTATCATATGCATGATACTAGTATATGATACTCCCCATTACAACCAGCCTCATTTCTCTTCCCTTCACATACTAGGATTCAGATGACGTGGACATGCTTATAGCCACATGAGTAGGATCTATTTGTACTTGCTCTTAGGATCCATCAAGAGGAAGATGAAAAGTACGGCGTCGAAGGAGCTAGCCAGGCATCCCAAAATTCAAGGATTTTTTGTGGCTCGCCCTCCAAGACCGGGTTTGGACGGCGGAGAGACTCGCTACGAGAGGTTGGCCAAATCGTGGCTTTGTGTACGCTTTGTAGGCGCGTCCTGAAAAAAGGTGGCTGCCATTTTATTTCGGTGTTAGTCCCCGTCGAATTTGAAACGTGTTATAAGATTTACTCGAAAGGAAAAAAGATTGCGCCTATTGATTGGACCAAACGTAACATAGCTCGTGTTTTTTGTGTTGGTATAAAAGATTGGTATATAAAGATTGATTACCGAATTACATCCCATTCGTTGTTTAGGTGACAGGATTAGTTAATTGCAGATAAAGGAGGACTATCTGTAGACGTGACGCCATGGAGCGCAGTCTGTTGATGTGACGCCAGAGATTCACAGTATCATCGATCGATCGTCATTGCTGTTTGCTTTTGTATATATAAAGTCCAATTGGCCCCCTTTCTTGTTTGCTTGCCATGATTGAGATCGATGTACAAATCAGTCTGTATCACCTTTCTGTTAGTACTAGCTAAATGCTAGTAGTGCAATAGATCGACCGGTAAAACTCGCAAGGACCTGCAGATTATTGTCCCTTCTCTGTTTGGCCTACTCCTATCTTATCTATCCACTAGCAAGATGCCTATGCATTTCACGGAACAGATGCATTTTTTTACAGAACACCTGTTGCAATTGACTCATGCAGGAGTAATCCCATGTGTAAAAACTAATAATATCTTAAGAATTTCATCGAAAAAATGATATCTCGAGAAAGATGATAGATAAGGTGAGGAGGAGTGGGATGCGGTGGTGGTTGGTGGTCGGACTTAGTGGAGGCATGGAGATGGTCGACGCCGACAGCGGCCATCATGCCAGATTGTTCCAGAGGCTTCATTTTCTAATTATCAACAATGAAGTTGTGAAAGATAAGATGAACGAGAGAGGTATGGGTATCCTTTTGCAAAATTGTCATAGTTTGCTTTTTATCTGTCAGATATAGATCGAATGGTCTATATTAAAAGATGGCAGACACATCATCATCACATCATCATCAACTCGATTTTTTTATAAGAATAGAGATAAATAGACCAGGGCGTCTGTGGCTTAATTTGCCACTGTTGTTCAGCCACAGGATGATGGCTACTGCCACAACTTGGGCAATAATGGAATGGCCGGTGGAGCTAAGCTAGAATAAACCCATGGTACGTAGAGCAACCCTTCTCGGAATTCAGAAAAAAAAAAATGCTCTCTTGTGCCCCACTCGCCGCATGCGTTCATCTTTGATGCGTGCCTCATCATGCATGTGTGGCTTCAGATATATACAATGACAGGATATTCCAACCGTTAGGTCGATCGCCGTGGGCAGAAAGATGCATGATTGGTTTACATGCATGCATGTTTGTTTGTCCGCCGATTCGTGCCCGTCTCATCATCCATGGACCAATTATGCAGAGCATGTGGGGCTAGCTGGTTGCTCTTGTTCAACTGTAATTTGCCACTGAAACCATACAGAAGGTCAGTTGCAAGACACACAAGTTAACTGGAGTATCAAGCAAGCAACCCTCTTCTGTTTTTGTTACCGTGTATGGTTTCTTTCTCAAAACCCGTCGGAATTGGTTGCCTTTCGATGAACAATTTGCCCTTTAATTAAGAAACACCGGGGTACAACGTAAGACGTACATGCTGACACACACTCCTAACCATCCATGCCAATCGCATGTTGATATATTCATTTCTTGCGAGGAAATCGCATGTTGGTTCTTGATTTCACAATCTTTTAGGTAACGGTGCAACGGTCCACACGCATGATTGTTTTCGCGCCGAGTGGTAATACCGGGCCGCGGAACATATATTAGGCGCATCATTGGCGTGCATGATCGATTACACGTCCGGCTAGCTAGCAAGCTTTTAGTTGGTGGATTGTCGCGTGAGATGGATGGATAAAACCGGCCGGCGGCGGTGGCCAAAGCCCAAAGCTCGGTAGCCGGCGGTGGACTGGACGACGGCCACGCCAGAAAGAGAAAGCGCCTTTTCTCCGTGCGATCTTCGGCCAAGGCGCCTTTTGGATGGATCGGTCGGTGTCGGTGGCAGTTGCCGAGTGGACGTCGTCGGTGATCCCAGCACAGAATTGTAAAACAATTAGAGTACCGAACTTGGCATGGCCGGTTTTCCTTTTGGTTCCGCGTCGGCACCTACGTGCTGCCCGACGTACGACATTGACCTAAAACTGAGTAAATTACATAGAAGTATCATAATTGAAGCATTGAAAACAGATTGGTATCAAGATTGGTAATTTTTATGTGTCAGTATCAAGATTGAGGTGAGCTGTTGCAAAAAAGACTAAAACTGCGTTTTATACGTATTGACAGAAAAGCTGACCGGTTGGGCCCGCCCGTCAGGCGCCACGCTGGCCAGTGCGCGCGTGCCCGCGCGCTGACTAGGACGAGGCCGGCTCGCACCGTTTAGGTCTCGCTGGTGCGACCGAGCTAGACCCCGGCCCCGCTCTGCCCTCGCACCCTCGCCGGCGGCTGCCTTCCCCTCGCCGGCGGCTGCCTCCCCGTCCGCCCCGCCGCCCGCCACAGCACGACGCCGTAGCCTAGGATCGAAGTGCTTAGGCACTGTCACCTCCCCCGCAGCTGCTCCTCCCTCGCGCCCTCCTCTCCCCCCCCGGCCGTTGTGCCTCCCTAGGCGACGATGGCCTCGGCGACTCCGGCAGGCGGCGATGTGAGCGGCGGCGACCTCCCCCGCTTAGGCCTCGATGGCAGTGGTGGCTACTCCAGCTCGGAGTACAGTAGTAAAGACGAAGATTTTGCGGAGCCGGCGTTGTCGATGGAGTAGAGGCTACAGTTGGCGCGAATTTGGGTGGCCAACCCTAGCACCGCCCATCACTGGACTCATGGCTTCGGTGGTGTTCTGTAAGTGGTCAACTGTTCCATTCTTGCTCACTGAAATTGGGGATTAGGGTTAGGTTTCTACTGCCTGCATGTTTAGCACTCTAATAGCTAGTCCTAACTAGAGCAGAGAAGTATAGTGGATTACATTGTTATTTGTTAGTCCAAATTGTCAGAGCAGCATTATGTGTTACCTAACTGGAGCAGAGCAGAGCATCATTAGTGGCTTACATTGTTATTTCTTAGTGCTAACTAGAGCAGAGCACCATTAGACCAGAGCAGAGCAGAGAAGCATAGTGGATTAAATGAGTCCTAACTAGAGCAGAGCATCATTAGTGGACAATTCTGTTAACTACTTATATGAAAATACAAAACATCAGTTTGCTGTGAGTTAAGTACCCACTCTATAATTATGGTTGCATTGAGATAGTTGTTTACATTATTTGATTTTGTAGTAATTGTTTAGTATATTCATATTGCAAGGCTAAATTAAACAAAGCTTTGTTTATATGTTAGCCTATCTGTTAAGCAAAATTGTTTATTAACCAATTTTGTCTGTTATTTCATTTTGCAGTTTGTATGATGACATTTTGGACGTTAGGTTCCATTTTGATGCTTCAGAAATGTTTGAGCTGAAGCTCTGCAGTTCAGATGTGACATACATGAATATGATTGCAGTGATGGAAACCCAAGGATTTAGTGAATATGATCTGTTGTTTCACATTGAGAATCCAGATTTAGGGGAGAAAGGATTGGAGATGGTAGAGAGTAATGCTGAGTTGCAACTAGTAAAGAGGCAGGTTAAGGAGTGTAAGGTTTTAAATTTGTTAGTGAGAGCATGTCCACCTCCTTGCAGCCAGTTTGAGAGGCAAGATTTATCCACTGTTCCACCTCCTTCCAGCCAGTTTAAGAGGCAAGAATTATCCACTGTTCCACCTCTTTGCAGCCAGTTTGAGAGGCAAGAATTATCCACTGTTGTGTATGAAGAGCCTGTGTTATATGATCTCAGTGAGCCACCCATCTATGTTGTTGATGAAGAAGGAGTTGCCTTTGAAAGTCAGAGTAGCAGCTTCAGTGTAGCTCATGGTACTAGTGTTTGCACACAAGAGAGCAAGAATGTAAAAGGAAAACTGAAAGCTATGTTGGAAATAGAAGAAGAGGGATATGATGGCAGTGGTGGTTCTGATTGTGAAGGTGAAGATGACAGTGATGTAAACCCTTTTTATATGGGTGATGTTGGTGATATAGAGATAGAGGAGGGAAAGAAACAGAGAGAGTATGATGAAATGGAAGAGGAAGAAACAGATGATAAAGAATCTGAGGTGGAAGAAGTGGTGCATTATGAGGGTGACACGGAGGTTGAGGAACCTTTCCAAATGGATGAAGATGAGAAAGTTGTTTCACAGGATGAAGAAACTGTAATTGTACAGGAAGAGAAGAAGAAGAAGAAACAGAAGCTTCCAGTTAGGAAAGGGCCTACAACAAGGACACATTCAAGTGTAGTTTAAGAGGAGGAACCTGATTTCAAACCTTCATCTGATGAAGAAGAGAAAGGATTGTTGAAGGAGGCTGATGATGATGGTTATGAGCCATTGTCATTTGTACTGCCAAAGAAAAGGAAGAGCAGGGCAAAGCAGAGGCCTCCTAGAAAATGGTACAATGAGAAGATGGAGGCACCACATGAGCAATTATGTCTAAAGATGTGTTTCTTGGATCAACATCAATTCAGAGAGACTTTGTTGAACTTACACATCACTCAAGGCAGAAACTTCAGATATCATAGGAACTCAGATCAAAGAGTAATTGTAGAATCCAACCAAAAACATTGCAACTTCTTTATGGTGGCAGCAGTTATAAAAGGTGAAACTACTTTTGTAATTAAAAAGATGAGAATTAAGCACACTTGCCCTATTAGTACAGAGACAACAAGGGTAAGTGCCAAGTGGCTTGCACAGAAGTATGAGTCACTGTTTAGATCTGATCTAACAACTGGCATTCAGACTTTGATTGATGCCTGCATGCAGAAGTATGGTGTGGATGTGCCCAAGTCAATGGCATATAGGGCAAAGAACCTAGCTATTGATGCTGTGCTAGGAGACCACAAGAAGCAATACCCTAGGTTGAAAGACTATGCTCAGACAGTGATGGATACAAACCCTGGGAGTAGAGTAGTTGTCACTACTGTAACTCCAACACTCAATGCAAAAATCCCCCATCCAGGTCCAAGATTTCATGCTATGTTCCATTGCATCAATGGAGCAAGGGAGGGGTTTCTCAAGGGGTGCAGACCATTCATTGGTTAGTTTGTTCACCTTGTGCATTAGTTACATATTGTATCATCTTGAAATGCATTTGAATGTTCTAAATATTGAATTTGCTTGCTCATTTAGGTGTTGATGGGTGCTTCATTAAGTTAACAACTGGTGCTCAACTACTTGCTGCCACTGGTAGAGATGGCAACAACAATATATACCCACTAGCATTTGGTATTGTTGGGCAAGAGGACAAAGCTAATTGGTGTTGGTTTCTACACGAACTTAAAATCTGCCTAGGAGGAGAAGAGGGACAGTTTGGTCCATATACAATAATGTCAGATAGGCAAAAGGTATGTGCTTGCATCTTATGTCCTTGTTCCTATAAGGTTGTTTTGTGCTAGATATTAGCTTAGCTAGTTTAATTGTGTGTCCCAGGGCCTACTATATGCAGTGAATGTTGTCTTTCCTAAGTGCAACCAAAGGTTCTGCCTTAGGCATATCTATGCAAACTTCCAAACTTCTGGGTTTAGGGGGGAAGATCTGAAGAATGTTAGGGAACGTAGTAATTTCAAAAAAATTCCTACGCACACGCAAGATCATGGTGATGCACAACAACGAGGGGGAGAGTCTGATCTACGTACCCTTGTAGATCGCAACGGAAGCGTTGACACAATGTAGAGGAAGTAGTCGTACGTCTTCTTCCCGATCTGACCGATCCAAGCACCGTTACCCCGGCACCTCCGAGTTCTTAGCACACGTACAGCTCGATGACGATCCCCGGCCTCCGATCTAGCAAAGCTTCGGGGAAGAGTTCCGTCAGCACGACGGCGTGATGACGATCTTAATGTTCTACCCACGCAGGGCTTCGCCTAAGCACTACAACGATATGATCGAGATGGAATATGGTGGCAGGGGGCACCGCACACGGCTAAGGAACGATCTCAATGATCAACTTGTGTGTCTAGAGGTGCCCCCTGCCTCCGTATATAAAGGAGCCAAGGGGGAGGGGCTGGCCGGCCAAGGAGGGCGTGCCAGGAGAGTCCTACTCCCTCTGGGAGTAGGATTCCCCCCCCCCCCAATCCCAGTTGGAATAGGATTCCTTGAGGGGGGAAAGAGAGAGAGGGGGCCGGCCACCTCTCCTAGTCCTAATAGGACTAGGGGAGGGGGGAGGCGCGCGGCCACCTTGGGCTGCCCCTTTCTCCTTTGCACTAAAGCCCACTAAGGCCCATATAGTTCCCAGGGGGTTTCGGTAACCTCCCGGTACTCCGGTAAAATCCCGATTTCACCCGGAACACTTCCGATATCCAAATATAGGCTTCCAATATATCAATCTTTATGTCTCGACCATTTCGAGACTCCTCGTCATGTCCGTGATCACATCCGGGACTCCGAACTAACTTTGGTACATCAAAAATGCATAAACTCATAATAACTGTCATCGTAACGTTAAGCGTGCGGACCCTACGGTTCGAGAACAATGTAGACATGACTGAGACACATCTCCGGTCAATAACCAATAGCGGGACCTGGATGCCCATATTGGCTCCTACATATTCTACGAAGATCTTTATCGGTCAGACCGCATAACAACATACGTTGTTCCCTTTGTCATCGGTATGTTACTTGCCCGAGATTCGATCGTCGGTATCCAATACCTAGTTCAATCTCATTACCGGCAAGTCTCTTTACTCGTTCCGTAATACATCATCTCACAACTAACATATTAGTTACAGTGCTTGCAAGGCTTATGTGATGTGCATTACCGAGAGGGCCCAGAGATACCTCTCCGACAATCGGAGTGACAAATCCTAATCTCGAAATACGCCAACCCAACATCTACCTTTGGAGACACCTGCAGTACTCCTTTATAATCACCCAGTTACGTTGTGACGTTTGGTAGCACCCAAAGTGTTCCTCCGGCAAACGGGAGTTGCATAATCTCATAGTCATAGGAACATGTATAAGTCATGAAGAAAGCAATAGCAACATACTAAACGATCGGTTGCTAAGCTAATGGAATGGGTCATGTCAATCAGATCATTCAACTAATGATGTGACCTCGTTAATCAAATAACAACACATTGTTCATGGTTAGGAAACATAACCATCTTTGATTAACGAGCTAGTCTAGTAGAGGCATACTAGTGACACTAAGTTTGTCTATGTATTCACACATGTATTATGTTTCCGGTTAATACAATTCTAGCATGAATAATAAACATTTATCATGATATAAGGAAATAAATAATAACTTTATTATTGCCTCTAGGGCATATTTCCTTCAGTCTCCCACTTGCACTAGAGTCAATAATCTAGATTACATAGTAATGATTCTAACACCCATGGAGCCTTGGTGCTGATCATGTTTTGCTTGTGGAAGAGGCTTAGTCAACGGGTCTGCAACATTCAGATCCGTATATATCTTGCAAATCTCTATGTCTCCCACCTGGACTAGATCCCGGATGGAATTGAAGCGTCTCTTGATATGTTTGGTCCTCTTGTGAAATCTGGATTCCTTTGCCAAGGCAATTGCACCAGTATTGTCACAAAAGATTTTCATTGGACCCGATGCACTAGGTATGACACCTAGATCAGATATGAACTCCTTCATCCAGACTCCTTCGTTCGCTGCTTCCGAAGCAGCTATGTACTCGGCTTCACATGTAGATCCCGCTACGACGCTTTGTTTAGAACTGCACCAACTGACAGCTCCACCATTTAATGTAAACACGTATCCGGTTTGCGATTTAGAATCGTCCGGATCAGTGTCAAAGCTTGCATCAACGTAACCTTTTACGATGAGCTCTTTGTCACCTCCATATACGAGAAACATATCCTTAGTCCTTTTCAGGTATTTCAGGATGTTCTTGACCGCTGTCCAGTGATCCATTCCTGGATTACTTTGGTACCTCCCTGCTAAACTTATAGCAAGGCACATATCAGGTCTGGTACACAGCATTGCATACATGATAGAGCCTATGGCTGAAGCATAGGGAACATCTTTCATTTTCTCTCTATCTTCTGCAGTGGTCGGGCATTGAGTCTAACTCGACTTCACACCTTGTAACACAGGCAAGAACCCTTTCTTTGCTTGATCCATTTTGAACTTCTTCAAAATTTTGTCAAGGTATGTGCTTTGTGAAAGTCCAATTAAGCGTCTTGATCTATCTCTATAGATCTTTATGCCTAATATGTAAGCAGCTTCACCGAGGTCTTTCATTGAAAAACTCTTATTCAAGTATCCCTTTATACTATCCAGAAATTCTATATCATTTCCAATCAGCAATATGTCATCTACATATAATATCAGAAATGCTACAGAGCTCCATTCAGGAATGCAGTTTTGACATCCATCTGCCAAATTTCATAATCATAAAACGCGGCAATTGCTAACATGATTCGGACAGACTTAAGCATCGCTACGGGTGAGAAGGTCTCATCGTAGTCAACCCCTTGAACTTGTCAAAAACCTTTTGCGACAAGTCGAGCTTTATAGACAGTAACATTACCGTCAGCGTCAGTCTTTTTCTTGAAGATCCATTTATTTTCAATTGCTTGCCGATCATCGGGCAAGTCAACCAAAGTCCATACTTTGTTCTCATACATGGATCCCATCTCAGATTTCATGGCTTCAAGCCACTTTGCGGAATCTGGGCTCACCATCGCTTCTTCATAGTTCGTAGGTTCATCATGATCTAGCAGCATGACTTCTAGAACTGGATTACCATACCACTCTGGCGCGGATCTTGCTCTGGTTGATCTACGAGGTTCAGTAGTATCTTGTTCTGAAGTTTCATGATCATTATCATTAACTTCCTCACTTATTGGTGTAGGTGTCGCAGAAACAGTTTTCTGTGATGTACTACTTTCCAATAATGGAGCAGGTACAGTTACCTCATCAAGTTCTACTTTCCTCCCACTCACTTCTTTCGAGAGAAACTCCTTCTCAAGAAAGTTTCTGAATTTAGCAACAAAAGTCTTGCCTTCGGATCTGTGATAGAAGGTGTATCCAATAGTTTCCTTTGGATATCCTATGAAGACACATTTCTCCGATTTGGGTTCGAGCTTATCAGGTTGAAGCTTTTTCACATAAGCATCGCAGCCCCAAACTTTCAGAAACGACAACTTTGGTTTCTTGCCAAACCATAGTTCATAAGGCGTCGTCTCAACGGATTTTGATGGTGCCCTATTTAACGTGAATGCGGCCGTCTCTAGAGCGTATCCCCAAAATGATAGCGGTAAATCAGTAAGAGACATCATAGATCGCACCATATCTAGTAAAGTACGATTACGACGTTCGGACACACCATTACGCTGTGGTGTTCTAGGTGGCATGAGTTGCGAAACTATTCCACAATTTTTCAAATGTACACCAAACTCGTAACTCAAATATTCTCCTCCACGATCAGATCGTAGAAACTTTATTTTCTTGTTACGATGATTTTCCACTTCACTCTGAAATTCTTTGAACTTTTCAAATGTTTGAGACTTACGTTTCATTAAGTAGACATACCCATATCTGCTTAAATCATCTGTGAAGGTGAGAAAATAACGATATCCGCCACGAGCCTCAATATTTATCGGACCGCATACATCTGTATGTATGATTTCCAACAAATCTGTTGCTCTCTCCATAGTACCGGAGAACGGTGTTTTAGTCATCTTGCCCATGAGGCACGGTTCGCAAGTACCAAGTGATTCATAATCAAGTGGTTCCAAAAGTCCATCAGTATGGAGTTTCTTCATGCGCTTTATACCGATATGACCTAAACGGCAGTGCCATAAATAAGTTGCACTATCATTATCAACTCTGCATCTTTTGGCTTCTATATTATGAATATGTGTATCACTACTATCGAGATTCAACAAGAATAGACCACTCTTCAAGGGTGCATGACCATAAAAGATATTACTCATATAAATAGAACAGCCATTATTCTCTGATTTAAATGAATAACCGTCTCGCATTAAACAAGATCCAGATATAATGTTCATGCTCAACGCTGGCACCAAATAACAATTATTTAGGTCTAATACTAATCCCGAAGGTAGATGTAGAGGTAGTGTGCCGACTGCGATCACATCGACTTTGGAACCGTTTCCCACGCGCATCGTCACCTTGTCCTTAGCCAATCTTCGCTTAATCCGTAGTCCCTGTTTCGAGTTGCAAATATTAGCAACAGAACCAGTATCAAATACCCAGGTGCTACTGCGAGCATTAGTAAGGTACACATAAATAACATGTATATCACATATACCTTTGTTCACCTTGCCATCCTTCTTATCCGCCAAATACTTGGGGCAGTTCCGCTTCAAGTGACCAGTCTGCTTGCAGTAGAAGCACTCAGTTTCAGGCTTAGGTCCAGACTTGGGTTTCTTCTCCTGAGCAGCAACTTGCTTACCGGTCTTCTTGAAGTTCCCCTTCTTCTTCCCTTTGCCATTTTTCTTGAAACTAGTGGTTTGTTAACCATCAACACTTGATGCTCCTTCTTGATTTCTACCTCCGCAGCTTTCAGCATTGCGAAGAGCTCGGGAATAGTCTTGTTCATCCCTTGCATATTATAGTTCATCACAAAGCTCTTGTAGCTTGGTGGCAGTGATTGGAGAATTCTGTCAATGACGCAATCATCTGGAAGATTAACTCCCAATTGAATCAAGTGATTATTATACCCAGACATTTTGAGTATATGCTCACTGACAGAACTGTTCTCCTCCATCTTGCAGCTATAGAACTTATTGGAGACTTCATATCTCTCAATCCAGGCATTTGCTTGAAATATTAACTTCAACTCCTGAAACATCTCATATGCTCCATGACGTTCAAAACGTCGTTGAAGTCCTGATTCTAAGCCGTAAAGCATGGCACACTGAACTATCGAGTAGTCATCAGCTTTGCTCTGCCAGACGTTCATAACATCTGGTGTTGCTCCAGCAGCAGGCCTGGCACCCAGTGGTGCTTCCAGGACGTAATTCTTCTGTGCAGCAATGAGGATAATCCTCAAGTTACGGACCCAGTCTGTGTAATTGCTACCATCATCTTTCAACTTTCCTTTCTCAAGGAACGCATTAAAATTCAACGAAACAACAGCACGAGCCATCTATCTACAATCAACATAAACAAGCAAGATACTATCAGGTACTAAGTTCATGATAAATTTAAGTTCAATTAATCATATTACTTAAGAACTCCCACTTAGATAGACATCCCTCTAATCCTCTAAGTGATCACGTGATCCAAATCAACTAAACCATGTCTGATCATCACGTGAGATGGAGTAGTTTCATCGGTGAACATCATTATGTTGATCATATCTACTATATGATTCACGCTCGACCTTTCGGTCTCCGTGTTCCGAGGCCATATCTGTATATGCTTGGCTCGTCAAGTATAACCTGAGTATTCCGCGTGTGCAACTGTTTTCCACCCATTGTATTTGAACGTAGAGCCTATCACACCCGATCATCACGTGGTGTCTCAGCACGAAGAACTTTCGTAATGGTGCATACTCAGGGAGAACACTTCTTGATAATTTAGTGAGAGATCATCTTATAATGCTACCGTCAATCAAAGCAAGATAAGATGCATAAAAGATAAACATCACATGCAATCAATATAAGTGATATGATATGGCCATCATCATCTTGTGCTTGTGATCTCCATCTCCGAAGCACCGTCATGATCACCATCGTCACCGGCGCGACACCTTGATCTCCATCGTAGCATCGTTGTCGTCTCGCCAATCTTATGCTTCCACGACTATCGCTACCGCTTAGTGATAAAGTAAAGCATTACATCGCGATTGCATTGCATACAATAAAGCGACAACCATATGGCTCCTGCCAGTTGCCGATAACTCGATTACAAAACATGATCATCTCATACAATAAAATTTAGCATCATGTCTTGACCATATCACATCACAACATGCCCTGCAAAAACAAGTTAGACGTCCTCTACTTTGTTGTTGCAAGTTTTATGTGGCTGCTACGGGCTTAAGCAAGAACTAATCTCACCTACGCATCAAAACCACAACGATAGTTTGTCAAATAGACTCCGTTTTAATCTTCGCAAGGACCGGGCGTAGCCACACTCGGTTCAACTAAAGTTGGAGAGACAGTCGCCCGCAAGCCACCTGTGTGCAAAGCACGTCGGGGAAACCGGTCTCGCGTAAGCCTACGCGTAAGGTTGGTCCGGGTCGTCTCGTCCAACAATACCGCCGAACCAAAGTATGACATGCTGGTAGGTAGTATGACTTATATCGCCCACAACTCACTTGTGTTCTACTCATGCAAATAACATCAAACCATAAAACCTAGGCTCGGATGCCACTATTGGGGAACGTAGTAATTTCAAAAAAATTCCTACGCACACGCAAGATCATGGTGATGAACAGCAACGAGGGGGAGAGTCTGATCTACGTACCCTTGTAGATCGCAATGGAAGCGTTGACACAACGTAGAGGAAGTAGTCATACGTCTTCTTCCCGATCCGACCGATCCAAGCACCGTTACTCCGACACCTTCGAGTTCTTAGCACACGTACAGCTCGATGACGATCCCCGGCCTCCGATCCAGCAAAGCTTCGGGGAAGAGTTCCGTCAGCACGAAGGCGTGATGACGATCTTGATGTTCTACCGACGCAGGGCTTCGCCTAAGCACTACAACGATATGATCGAGGTGGAATATGGTGGCAGGGGGCACCGCACACGGCTAAGGAACGATCTCAATGATCAACTTGTGTGTCTAGAGGTGCCCCCTGCCTCCGTATATAAAGGAGCCAAGGGGGAGGGGCTGGCCGGCCAAGGAGGGCGCGCCAGGAGAGTCCTACTCCCTCTGGGAGTAGGATTCCCCCCCCCCCCCCCAATCCAAGTTGGAATAGGATTCCTTGAGGGGGGGAAAGAGAGAGAGGGGGCCAGCCACCTTGGGCTGCCCCTTTCTCCTTTCCACTAAAGCCCACTAAGGCCCATATAGTTCCCGGGGGGTTCCGGTAACCTCCCGGTACTCCGGTAAAATCCCGATTTCACCCGGAACACTTTCGATATCCAAATATAGGCTTCCAATATATCAATCTTTATGTCTCGACCATTTCGAGACTCCTCGTCATGTCCGTGATCACATCCAGGACTCCGAACTAACTTCGGTACATAAAAAATGCATAAACTCATAATAACGGTCATCGTAACGTTAAGCGTGCGGACACTACAGTTCGAGAACAATGTAGACATGACTGAGACACATCTCCGGTGAATAACAAATAGCGGGACCTGGATGCCCATATTGGCTCCTACATATTCTACGAAGATCTTTATCGGTCAGACCGCATAACAACATACGTTGTTCCCTTTGTCATCGGTATGTTACTTGCCCGAGATTCGATCGTCGGTATCCAATACCTAGTTCAATCTTGTTACCGGCAAGTCTCTTTACTCATTTCGTAATACATCATCTCACAACTAACATATTAGTTACAGTGCTTGCAAGGCTTATGTGATGTGCATTACCGAGAGGGCCCAGAGATACCTCTCCGACAATCGGAGTGACAAATCCTAATCTCGAAATACGCCAACCCAACATCTACCTTTGGAGACACCTGTAGTACTCCTTTATAATCACCCAGTTACGTTGTGACGTTTGGTAGCACCCAAAGTGTTCCTCCGGCAAACGGGAGTTGCATAATCTCATAGTCATAGGAACATGTATAAGTCATGAAGAAAGCAATAGCAACATACTAAAAGATCGGGTGCTAAGCTAATGGAATGGGTCATGTCAATCAGATCATTCAACTAATGATGTGACCTCGTTAATCAAATAACAACACATTGTTCATGGTTAGGAAACATAACCATCTTTGATTAACGAGCTAGTCTAGTAGAGGCATACTAGTGACACTAAGTTTGTCTATGTATTCACACATGTATTATGTTTCCGGTTAATACAATTCTAGCATGAATAATAAACATTTATCATGATATAAGGAAATAAATAATAACTTTATTATTGCCTCTAGGGCATATTTCCTTCAAAGAAGTGTATGGATAATGCTGCGTATGCATATAGTGAACACAAATTTAACATTTCAATGAATGACCTTAGAGCTGAATGTAAGGAAGCTTGGGAGTGGCTTTGTCAAATACCCAAGAAAACATCGGCAAGGCATGCATTTGACACAAACTCCAAGACTGACCTTGTAGTCAACAATTTGTCTGAGGTGTTCAACAAGTATGTCCTAGATGTTAGGAAGAAACCAATTAGGACAATGTGTGATGGAATAAAGGATAAGCAGATGATGAGGTGGCATAGGAATAGGGAGAGTGCAAAGACAGCTAGATGAGACATAACACCCCATTATGGTGAGAAGCTAGAGGTTCAGAAGGAGAGGGCCAAATATTGCAAACCAATTCAAGCTGGTGTGGACTTGTGGCAAGTTACAAGTGGGCAGCAAACCCATGCTGTTAACTTGCAAGTGCACACATGTGGGTGCAGAAAATGGGACCTCAGTGGCATCCCATGTAACCATGCCATCTCAGCAATAAACAAGGGCAAAAGAAAACCAGAGGATTATGTCAGCAAGTTCTTCAAGAAAGAATTTTATGTGCCAGCTTATGAACCAATGATCTATCCAGTTTCTGGTGAGCATGACTGGACAAGGACCCCTGGTCCTGACATTGACCCACCTGCATTTAAAGTGAAGAGAGGAAGAAAGAAAGAGAAAAGGATCAAGGGGAAATTTGAAGTTCCAAAGCCTAAGGACACATCCAGAATGGGGACTATAACATGTGGCAATTGTGGACTACAAGGACATAGGTACACTAGCTGCATGAAGCAGTTGAAGCCTGAGCTGGCTTTGAGGAAGAACAAACATGTGGTAATCCTCTTATAAGTAGTAACATGTTTTCCTTCTTGTACATTCCATTTTTTTAAGTACTAACTCATTTTCCTTCTTGTTTATGCAAGCCTCTTGCAAGGAATCCCAATGCTGGTGCTGCTGCTACTACACCAGCAGCAAGAACTTCTCAACCAGCTCCTACAACAACACCAACAGCTGGAACAGGAGGTGCTGGGACAGGAGCTGGGAGAGGAGCTGGTAGAGGTGCTGGGAGAGGTGCTGCAGCTGCATGTGCCGGGAGAGGTGCTGGTAGAGGTGCTGGGAGAGGGAGAGGTACATTCTCTACCCCAAGGCAATCTGGTCCATCCACATCTACTGCTGGGACAGGTGCTGGTGTTACACATAGTGGATGGAGGAGGTACTTCTATGCAAGTGGCAACTAGATACTTCATGTGTGTGTTCTTGGATCCTATGATACAATGGTGATCTTGTTTTGATGATGTACTTTAAGAATCAATGCCATGTATGGCTTTTGTTCATGTGGATGCATATTATTGGATATCTTCATGTGATATGTTGATGAGTACTCAATATATTGCTGGAGTTATTGATATTTTGGAGTCATTGATGAGTACTCATTATATTGGATATCTTCATAGTGTGTATGTTCTTTTTATGATTCATATGTTGATGAGTACTCAAAATGGGGTTATTGATATGCTGGATATATTAATGGAGTTATTGATATGCCTTGTTCAAGAATTCATCCGATTAACCAGTTAACTTGCCGATTAATCCCTACTCACAGGGTCCCCGAGTAGCCGGTAACCCGATAAATTGTCCGATTAATGGATTAAATGGCCGATTAACTTGCCGATTAGCCTATTAATCCCCTACTCACCAGCCGACCGAGCAGCTACCAGTTAACGATTTCCTCAACAATGTTGATATGTTGTGTATGCTGAAAATGTTTATATGATTGATATGTTGATCCTATTGATATGTTGTATAAAGCGATCATTTTGGGTTTTGGTGGCTCAGGGTCGACGAAACCACCTAAAGCCATCATTTTGGGGTTTGATGGCTCGGGGTCGACGGAACCACCTAAAGCCATCAACTAGGGTCTAGGGTGGCTTGGGGTCGACGAAACCACCTAAAGCCATCAACTGGGGTCTAGGCTGGCTCGGGGTCAACGGAACCACCTAAAGCCATCATTTTGGGTTTTGGTGGCTCGGGGTGGACGGAACCACCTAAAGCCATCAACTAGGGTCTAGGGTGGCTCGGGGTCGATGAAACCACCTAAAGCCATCATTTTGGGTTTTGGTGGCTCGGGGTCAACGGAATCACCTAAAGCCATCAACTAGGGTCTAGGGTGGCTCGGGGTCGACGAAACCACCTAAAGCCATCAACTAGTGTCTACGGTGGCTCGGGGTCGACGAAACCACCTAAAGCGATCATTTTGGGTTTTTGTGGCTCGGGGTCGACGGAACCTCCTAAAGCCATCAACTAGGGTCTAGGGTGGTTCGGGGTCGACGGGACCACCTAAAGCCATCAACTAGGGTCTACGGCGGCTCGGGTGGACGGAAGCACCTAAAGCCATCAACTAGGGTCTAGGGTGGCTCGGGGTCGACGAAACCACCTAAAGCCATCAACTAGGGTCTACAGTGGCTCGGGGTCGACGAAACCACCTAAAGCGATCATTTTGGGTTTTTGTGGCTCGGGGTCGACGGAACCACCTAAAGCCATCAACTAGGGTCTACGGTGGCTCGGGGTCGACGAAACCACCTAAAGCCATCAACTAGGGTCTACGGTGGCTCGGGGTCGATGAAACCACCTAAAGCCATCAACTAGGGTCTACGGTGGCTCGGGGTCGACGAAACCACCTAAAGCGATCAATTTGGGTTTTTGTGGCTCGGGGTCGACGGAACCACCTAAAGCCATCAACTAGAGTCTAGGGTGGCTCGGGGTCGACGAAACCACCTAAAGCCATCAACTAGGGTCTACGGTGGCTCGGGGTGGACGGAACCACCTAAAGCCATCAACTAGGGTCTAGGATGGCTCGGGGTCGAGGGAACCACCTAAAGCCATCAACTAGGGTCTTGGGTGGCTCGGGGTCGACGGAACCACCTAAAGCCATCAACTAGGGTCTACGGTGGCTCGGGGTGGACGGAACCACCTAAAGCCATCAACTAGGGTCTAGGGTGGCTCGGGGTCGACGAAACCACCTAAAGCCATCAACTAGGGTCTACGGTGGCTCGGGGTCGACGAAACCACCTAAAGCGATCAATTTGGGTTTTTGTGGCTCGGGGTTGACGGAACCACCTAAAGCCATCAACTAGGGTCTAGGGTGGCTCGGAGTCGACGAAACCACCTAAAGCCATCAACTAGGGTCTACGGTGGCTCGGGGTCGACGAAACCACCTAAAGCCATCAACTAGGGTCTACGGTGGCTCGGGGTCGACGAAACCACCTAAAGCGATCAATTTGGGTTTTTGTGGCTCGGGGTCGACGGAACCACCTAAAGCCATCAACTAGGGTCTAGGGTGGCTCGGGGTCGACGAAACCACCTAAAGCCATCAACTAGGGTCTAGGGTGGCTCGGGGTCGACGAAACCACCTAAAGCCATCAACTAGGGTCTACGGCGGCTCGGGGTCGACGAAACCACCTAAAGCATCATTGTACCATAACAAACTATTCCTTTTGCAAATGCATTTAAGCATTTAAGAATCACTCTAACATATGTAACTATATGCATTTAAGAAGCATTTAACCATCAGAATAACATAAGCATCAGTATGTAAACATTTTCAGTCTAACATAAGCATCACTGGAGTTCACATTACATAGTGGAGTTCAAATGCACAATCCATCCTTTTCTCACAAAAGGATGAATAGCATATTACTAGATAGATAAACAGCCAGAGTTCACAATTAGTACTAGAACCATACATTACACAACCATAATTCTAAGTTACTAGGTCATTGCACAACCATCCTTCCCAAAAAGTCTGCAATACCCACTAATCTCAATTCATCTTGTTCAGTTCTCCAAGATGGCCTGGATCCCCTTGATCTTCTCCTTCAGCTTCTCCTTTGCCTTCATGAGCTCAGTTAGCTTAAACTCTTGCATCTGCTTCTCTTCATTATGGTTTTCCTTGAGCTTCAGCAGATCAGCAACCTGGAACTTCAACTCTAGCTTCTCTTGGGTGAGCTTCTCCTCAAACTTTGTGAACTCTGCATTCTTCAACTCCAAATTCATCCTAGCCTCACTCAGCAATTCCTTCTCTTTCATATTCTTCAACTTGAGGTTTTGGATGGCAATTGCTTGAGCACTTGTCAGGTTGCACAGGATTTCATACTTCTGTTGAAGCTTCTCTGTAGCTGCATCTTTCTTTGCCATTTCTGCATTCTTACGAGCCACCAATTCAGCTCTGCATTCGTGCTGATATGTGACAGCTGACTGCAGATAACTAAAATCCACAACCCTATCCTGCTGAAAGTCCACAAGTTGATGCACATCTTTCACTAACTTGTCATAATCTGCATCTAGCTTCTTCTTTTCTTCTGTCAAATGGTGAATAGTTAAAGCACTTTGAAGATTATCATTCACCCTAGCAGACTTGCTCTCTTCAACCATTGACCAAAGCTTCAGCAATGCATTCTCCATTGTTGGGGGCCACTGCTCATCAACCCACTGAACAAACCCACAATTCTGACCTTCCTGGAAAAATAACAAGGCAAAATTTAGTACAATACAACTACTATGAGTAGTAAGCAACAATTAGTTCATGCCAGTAGCTAATGTTGGTACTGACCAACACTGAATTTGCACAGCCATGTGCTAAGCAAGAGGGTGATCAGTATATAATTAGCAGAGTAACACTCCATTCAACTTTGCATAATAACCAACTTACAATTGGCCATTAATATAATGGAATCCTACAATCTGCACTACCACTCTAGCAGTGAACTACTTTGCCATATATCACTAACAAATGGAACATAGAAATCACTGAATGAAGAGTTATCAAACCAGACTACATTAGCCTAGCTAAATACACTACATTAGCCTACAGGAACAAACTAGCTAATGACAGTACCTACTGTCAGCAGTAAGCAACAGTTACTTATTAAGAGTCACACATCAGCTAATGGAGGGGCTAATGTGAGTACTAAGAAACATTGCATACAAGCATAAATAAATAGCATGTGCATACAACAGAGCATTCATGTGCACACAACAGAGCATGCTTGAGCCTATATTTAGCCTAAATGCACTCCACTGACCATAATATTCACCATTCCTACAATGAGCACTACAGTATGGCATATATGACTAACAAAATTACCATACACATAACTGAATCACAATTGGCAAACAAGACTCTGTCACTTCCAATGAACATATCCTGTGCATAATCAATAAGGCAAGAAAAATACCGGCTCTGCACATGCTAAGAACCTTCTCCCACTCATTGTTCCTTCAAATGCAACAAGCCTCTCTGATGGCTTCCCATGCTTCTCGCACAGCACTATCAGATCTAGCTCAAGACCCTTGTAATCCGGGTCCTCAAGAGAGAAAGGCACCTGCCCAAGCAAAATCCAAATTAGCATTATGTGCAGAGGACAAGGACAAAGCAAATCAAACGAAATCCTCACACCAAAGACCACCTACACAGAAAAATCCCCAAAATTTTCTAAACCTAGCCCTAACCCTAGCTCCAATGGAGTAACTGACCTGGTTGAGCCCATCGGTGGAGGTTTCCGAGTGCATATACGGGAGGCTTGAGTTGTCTGTTGCTGCTCTCGTCTTCAAAAACCATGGCTGCGGCAGCTTCGTGTGGCGGCCGGCGGGGGCGGGCGCAGGCGACGGCGAGGCAGAGAGAAGGAAGAAGAACGCGGAGCAGAGCGGGGGGAGTGAGCGGGGTATGGCTCGACCGCACCAGCCGCACCCTAAACGGCTCGAGCCGGGCTCGTCCGAGTCAGCGCACGGGCACGCGCGCACTGGCCAGCGTGGCACCTGACGGGCGGGCCCAACCGGTCAGCTTTTCTGTCAATACGTATAAAACGCGGTTTTAGTCTTTTTTGCAACGGCTCGCCCCAATCTTAATACTGACACGTAAAAATTACCAATCTTGATACCAATCTGCTTCCAATGTCTCAATTGTGATACTTCTATGTAATTTACTCCCTAAAACTTATACGTGAGTTCTAGCCGACTCGACTCGCTTTGCGCTTTGGATCAGTTGTGCCGATATTTCAGGTCGGGTGTGGGGTGTGGCACGGCACGACACCTCGTTCGGCTGCCGCTTTTGCGTCGGCAAAACATGACTAACCGACCGACTCGCGCACTCATCCCCTCCAGATTATATACATTTAGAGCATGGTTAATAGGACCAACCCTGTTCTCTCATAAAGTCTTTATAGGCGCATGTGTTGCAGCTGATTGTTAGCTCCTCCATCTCAGCAAAAATCTACCATTTAAAGTCTTGCAGTATTATCATGGATGAATTTACATTGCATGGTCACATGGTGTAGTCTACAAATAGGGGTGTGGGTTTGAGGATTTGTGATTGCAGCGCCGGCCAAACGAGGGGCGATTTGATGTGTCCGGTTGTAGATGCTCTAACTAGGGAGTTTTCCAGGGAGTTTTCCGTGTATTGTAGGGTGCTTCTGGTACAGGCGTGTGTCGAATTGGCTTCCCGTTGCTTCCGGCTGGTTTCAGAGTTAGTAGAAGGTGCCTTTTGTTATCATCATCAGAAAAAGAAGGGAGGAAACGACGCAGGTCTGAGCTCAATCAACCAGCCGTCCCGGAAAGATCCGTTTCCATCAAAGCCAGTGAGTAGCTCAAGTGGCAGTAGCAGCCAAGAACTGACTGACGCGTGCACAGCACAGAGACTGATCGGGTGGAAGAAAAGATAGGCGGCCGGAGACCAGATTCAATCAGTATCTGCATGCCTGCCTGTCTGTTTGAGCTAAAATAATCCGGCCGACCGGCCAAAAGGTCGCAGCAGCAGCAGCAGCTCGGCTGCTATACTCTACTCTCACCGAATTTCGCCACCTTCGAGGCCACAAGTTTCAGCCCAAGTTAACAACCGACACTCAGACAACTTCATTATTGATTGATGAAACAAGGCCACAAGACGGTGGCGCTGCGGCAGCACATGTACAGGTACAGACGGACGGTCTCATCACAACTCAAACACAAACAAAGGCACTGTGATGTGAGGCGAGGTCCGGTCCAGCCCGGCACGGCACGGTGTGCAAAAGCAGCAGTGCAGTATGTCTATCTCTGTTGTATATGATGTGACGGGATGAAGATGAACCATGGCGATCTCACGCGAAGGAGACCTTGACGCCGAGCAGGGCCATGAGCTGGGCCACGAACTCCGGGTGCGCCGGCCACGCCGCACCCGTCACCAGGTTGCCGTCGGTGAAGCACCGGTGGATCGGGTCAGGCTCCAGCCACGTCCCCCCGCCCAGCACCACGTTCAGCTTCACCGCAGGGTACGCCGTGCACTTCCGACCCTGCATATATCATCACACAGAACAGCAAGGGTTAAATCAGTTTCGTGCTTCCATCTAGTCGATGAGCAACACAGAGCACCCACAGTTCCTGCTAGAACAACATTTTACATACGCTGATGATATATATCAGGTGTTGCCACAGACAGACAGACAATTGGGTTTTGTTTTGTTCAGAGCAGAACGGACTATAAGCAGGAAGGCTGGAACTGATGCAGGGCAGGACAAGCTAGTTAACAGATATCAGTTATCACGTACCTGAAGAACCCCAGCAGCAGCCAGGATCTGCTGCCCGTGGCAGATCGACGCGACCGGCTTCCCTTTATCCATGAACCCCTTGGCCAAGCTGAGCACCTTCTCGTTCAGTGCAAGGTACTCAGGGGCGCGCCCACCGGGAATCACAAGCGCGTCGTAGCTTGAAGCGTCCACGCTGTCAAACGACGCGTTCAGAGCGAAATCATGACCGGGCTTCTCGCTGTAAGTCTGGTCGCCTTCAAAGTCATGGATGGCAGTTGGGCACTTGTCCCCAGCGCCCTTGTCGGGGCAAACCGCATCGACATGGCAGCCAAGGGCTTGCAGGGACTGGAACGGGACCATCACCTCGTAATCCTCCATGTAATCCTGTTTATGACATTATATGAAACAGGTTCAGCACAGTGGTTATGATTTATGAAGAAAATGAGAAAGAAACAATATTTACAAGTGACATGGGTTGAAGCATTACCCCGCAGAGGAACAGTATTCTTTTGTCTGCGCCTGCGACGGAGCCTCCAAGTGCTTTCACAAACAGGCTGATGAATTCAGGGTGGCCGTCGTAAGCCGCTGCCGTGACCAGATTACCATCAACGACGCATTTTGTCATAGTATCAGCTTCTACCCACTTAGCCCCAGCAGCAACCAAAACTGGTTTGACAGCAGGATAAGCGGTGCATGTACGGTCTCTGACTACTCCTGCTGCTGCCAGAATCAACTGTCCATGGCAAACTGATGCAATAGCCTTCTTAGCATCAGAGAACTTCCTAACTAAGGCAAGCACTTTCTCATCCATTGCAAGGTATTCTGGTGCACGGCCTCCAGGAATCACCAATCCATCATACCCAGCAGCGTCAACCTCATCGAATGAAGCATTAAGTGCAAAGTTATGACCTTTTGACTCTGCATATGTCTGCATCATATATACAGAAGATAAAATTAGTGCAGGCTTTTAGGGCAGTACTATGTCAGAAAGATTTGAGGTACCATCACACTCATAAAAAGAACCACCAACATGGCTGCTTTCTTAAAACCGACCATTCCACACAGATTAAATAATATTCCTTGCCAATTCAAGAGTATGTTAGCAGAACTGCAAGAAAAATATATGTGACAACACAGGCACCCCCATGACCAAGTATTTACACAGGAGCAATACCTTTTGGCGAAAATAGGGCTAATAGCACAACAATGTGGGAAAAGAAGAAGAGAAACAGATAAACAGTTACAAATATTCAACCGCTGGCATTGTTCAAGATGTACTGATGAGTAGAAAGTACTACAATTCAGTTGTGACCACGGTAGGTGAAGTACAAAATCATCTGTGTATTTCTTCATTACGTATTGTTTTATGTCAGACATGTACACACTAACACTGATTCAGTGCATATTTAAGACTAGTGTATGTAAGAGAAGTAAAACTGTAGGAAGAATTAGTATGATAGTACAATACAGGGACCACTAAGGTCAAGGTGTACTGATGAGTAGAAAGTGCTAAATTTTAATGTGAGCACGGAAGGTGGCGTGTGAAATCACCTGTTTAGTTATCCATTATATAAATGTGTGCACACCAACATTTAAACCTTCAGTGCTTCTTTAAGACTCAAGTATGAAGTGGAACTGTAGGAAGAAATATGTTACTCCCTCCGTCCCGAATTACTTAACGCAGAAATGGATGTATCCAGACGTATTTTTAGTTGAGACCAAGTGTTTAGACAGGAGCAATACCGTCTAGAGAAAATTAGGGTAAAGTTATGACCTTTTGAGTCAGCATTAGTCTGCGCGGTGTATCCACAAGACAAAATTAGTGTAGGGCTTTTAGAGCAGAATTATATCGGAAACAGTTAGCATGCCATCACACTGATAAAAAGAACCGCCAGCATGGCTGGTTTTTACAACTGAGCATTTGAGACAAATTAAAGGTTCCGTGTATATGCAATACAGAGACCCCTAAGATCAAGTATTTACACAGGACCAATACTGGTAACTGAGACCCCTAAGATCAAGTATTTACACAGGACCAACAATGTGGAAAATGGAAAAATAAGATAAGGAGTTACAAAGATAAACCAAGCTATATATTTTTTAGATTGTTCAAGATGTATTAGTGAGTAAAATATACTGCATTTAAATTGCGAGCACAGAGGTGGAATGTGAAACCATATGTGCAGTTCATTAGATAAATCCCTCCTTTCACATCAAGCATGTACAGACCAATATTTAAAATTTGCCTAAACGAAAAAGATCCAATGACCAACTTTATTTTAAGCATTAATCTGGGTAAATGCATAATTAGAAAATCCAAGCAGAATTTCGAGTAAAAGAAAATTATGGCAGCCTCAACAAGTACTGAACGAAAAGAAGATCTGACAACTACTCCCTCCGTCCCATAATATAAGAGCGTTCTTGACACTAGTGTATTGTAAAAAATGCTCTTATATTATGGGACGGAGGAGTATTTGATAGACTTGTTACTTGAACACTAACCAATCATGCTTGCATATTAAAAAATGCACAAACTACCAACTCTAAACAGCTGCTATCATTCATCTAGTCCATAATATAAGGTGTAATTGTTGGTTCAGTATACCTACAGCATAGATAGGCCCTCATTTCAGTACATCTACAACACAAGTGCATGTAAGTGCCATTACCCTACGCCCTCAATGTTGCATTGTACTGTACTGTATGACCTGTACGATTTTGTTTTAGACATATTGACTCAATTACGAGACCGAGACCGTAAAACCCTGAACAAATTTGTACGACCATCCAATTACATAGCATTAAATGCAGAGGGGATGCTCAAATTTGTACAGCCATCCAGTGGATGTGAACATGGCATCTGGATAAGCTGGGAATGTTTTGTAGAGTAATGAATTATGCGCTGTTACACCATTTCATCTGTTCAAACGATGATGGCTGCCTACAGACAGTTACCACAGGGGTTTCCCCCTTACAGAACACAGGCTGACTTAGAGAATTTCGTCTTAGAGATTAGTCAGGTCGTGTCCACTTTACAAACAAAAGGAATTGGTGTTGCATAAGAATGCATCTCCCAAACTAACTGGCCGTGTTAAATGATTAAATCTGTCCTGCTCTTCTCACTACTCCAACCCGGCCAAACCCTATCCACTGGAACATACAGTACCAACTACACAGAAACAGCAGACGGGGGAAACCGATCCATGGACGCACCTGGTGGCCGATGGGCTTGTGGACGGCGGTGGGGCAGGCGTCGCCGGCCTTCTTGCCGGGGCAGGCGGCGTCGACGGACACCCCGTACGCCTGCAGCGCCTGGAACGGGACCATGGCCTGATCCACCCATCCATCGACCCAAGAAAGAAACCAGTTAACAAGCCGGAATCAGGACGCAGGAAACGAAGTAGTGGTAGAAGGCGAATCGATTTGATCTGTGCACAGAAGGGGAGGAGGATAAGATGGAGACCTCGTAGTCCTCCATGTAGTCTCCGCAGAGCAGGAGCACCCTCTTGGCGGCCATGGCGGCTGACACTCCCCAACGCGCACGCGAGACGCTCCGGATTTCGCCGAGCTCCCTCCAACCAAAGCCTGGACTGGACTGTCGACTCTGGAAGCCTCTCCTCGGGACGGGACGGAGCGAGCGGCCGGCGCTATATGCCACGGGAGAGTCATCCAGAAGAGCCTCCGTTCCATCATAAAAATTGTTTTTTTTTTCTTAACTTAAAAAAAATTGCTTTTTTATGCATTTTCCTTTTTTAGAGAAAATGCATTAGTATCCTCTCTCTGAAACTATAAAGGGTATTTTGATCCAACGTCTGCACATTTTCACTATCCTGAAACTAGCTCATCTTACCACCATTTGACATTCGAACAGATGGTATCTTAACACTATCTAAGATAACTAATTCGGGACAGAGGTAGTATATTATACTGCCAGTACATGCTTAACGTGCGAGCACATGATCAGCAAGATCTGCCAGGGCAGCAGCATGTGAGCTCTTGAGATTGCCCTGATACACTAACAATCTCGTGGCAAGCGAGATCGGATTATATCAAATTATTTGTGTACTGTCATATCTTCCAAGTTGCTGGTTTGCCCATGGCCAGTGCAAAAATAGCCAAAACTCATGATTCCATCACCTACATTATACCCAACTTGTGTCCCGATTGGATCATTTGGCATCGCACAAGATCAGGAATTATACCCAGTTGACCTCCAACTGCAGACAGATAGTCATGGATGGATAAACTAGTTGTACAACCAACAGCACCACTGATCCCCACCCAGATCCAGATCCAGTTATAAGCTCAAAGAATGAAGAGCAGGTTCTTATTCAGATAGAAGTGCTCATCACAAATCAACTGATGAAGCAAAATGATTTCGCAATCAAATATATCCACACATGCATCCAGGCAAATGGAGCTAAAGAATCAAAGCTTTTTTCTTCTGTGAAGGAAAGGAAAGGATGCCCTCCAAGTTGGAGGGGGGGTGTTATATTATCCATCTCAGGCACAAAAATATCAATGGGGTATCATCATGTTAGTAATCAAACTAATACAATACAGAGTTGCAAGATACGCTCAACAAAGTGCAGCAGCTGTTTTTACACGTAAAGATTACTTTCTTGTTTATCGAATCATCATCTACCTCGCTCAATTGCCTGACCTATACTTATAGTTATCGCTCATAAGCCCCAGGAAAGACCAGGCCTTTTTGGCGCTATCAACTTGAAACACAAACATGGAGCGCCACAAGAATTCATCCAAGAGGATCAATCACTAGAGGGGAAATCAAGCATTTCAGCCTGGCCTGAAGAAGCGCCAAGAAAATCAAAGCCAGAAGCTCAAGAGAAGACGACCCCGACTTTCCGGGCAAAATCATCGTCGTCCTCAAACTCTTCCTCGTCGTCTTGATATGCATTCTCATCTTCGGATTTGTACTCATAGCCTTCGGTCGCCTCATACTCCGACTCCCCCTGCCTCTGCTCATAGTTATCAGCCTCTTGATTTTCCACTTCAATCATATCTTCAGCCTCAGCTTTGTCACCGTGCGACGAAGATGCAGGGACCTGGCCTTCCTCTTTATATTCTTCATCACCTGATCTACTCTTGCATTCTTCAGAACTGATAGTGTTGTCATAGCCCTCCTTCTCAGCTTCAACCAGAGATTCAGCCTGCCTGTGAGAGACCGCAGCAGATTTATCTTCTTGGACATCGTGGGCAGATGAGCCATTGCCATTGCCGCATGCAGCCTGTCGTTTCCTCTGTAAGATGACACTGAGAGGCGTTGGGCCTTCAAAATCAAGAGATGCTTCAGATTGAACACTTCCATTCACCTTCCGAGACTCCGGACCAAAGTCTTTCCGGCTGGCGAAGTTGAGTGAATCTGTTACATTCCGTCTCGAATGCTTGCCATCAGCAATCCTGGCACTTGAAGCACGTTCGCTTGATCTCTGCCTGATCCTCTCTTGATGATGCCCTGCCTCCCGATGCCTGCCACCCTGAATATCCATAGGCACAACCGGAGACAGCCTGTCCCGGAGTTGTCTTCTATCTCGCTCTCTCTCGGAGCGAGCATCTACTCTATCAGGTGATCTTCCAGGAAGCTTTATTCTGCCTTGCAGACGGGAGCTTAGGGTGCTCCCTCGAGGGCCCTGATGGCGATCTCTGTGTGTACGGTGACCATCATATGCCCTTTCCCTGTAGCGGTCATCCCTCCGACGCGACTCTCCACTGCGTTCTGGGCTGATGCCAGGAGACCCATTTATTTTTCTCCTGCGGAGCCGGTGACGTAAATCTGATCCATCTATCTCGACAGGACCAGTCTCTCTCTGCCGAGACCTCCTTTCTGAATAGGAAGGTCTGTCCAAGTTCCTCTCAGAAGATGTTCTACGACGTTTCCTGTCATAGCCATCATACATTTGTCCGATCGGTCCTTGCTCACCCATTCCGTTGAATAGCTCTCTTTCATGATGAGGCTGGATTTCAAAATCAGCCGGAGCATATTCATAATCTTCTACTGGATATATATCCCTTCCAAAATCGTCAGGGTCGTGCATATAAGCACCAGCATCTGCATCATTGGCCACAAGAACATCAAAACCAGGGGAAGACTCCCCCAATAAGTCATCAGCATCTCTACTGTCCTCGGGCATGTCATCCTGAGGAGGTGTATGGTAAGGTTGATTCCAATCTTGCATAGGATCAGTTTCCACAGGAAGATTGTTCTGATAGCACTCAGGATGATCCTCGCCTGAAGAGGTTCTGAAACTTTTATTCACTGCTGGCATGCTGTTTTGTACGCTCCCTGACTTGGGCAAAGATTTCACTGCACTGGAAGCTAGTTCAGCTGGTATAGCAGCTGCAGCTGTCCTGGCAAAATTCCCTGCAGCCCTATTAACTGACTTGGACCTCTCGTCACTTATTGGGCCACCTTGCTGAATTAGATGATTTGTCTGAGCAAACTCCTTGACACCCAAAAATTCATTCTTTTGGGTCTGAGGCTGCTCCAAAGGAAAGGAAGAAACCTTCGCCACCTGTTCTGGTGGATTATTGCCAGCGGGCTGCGGTCCATGGGAAAAGGGGCATTTATCACCTTTGATGCAGTTCCCTTTCTGAAAGTAATAGCATGGGACCATCTGCTTGCCCGAGTTATAAGCAGCATAGTGTGAAGACACTGCAGGTATTCCAGGAGTTGAAGCACCAAACATACCATCGATTGGCTGGTCAAAAGTAGAGAAAACAGAATTAGACTTCAGATAACAATTTCAACTGATAAACTGATAAAATGTCAAAACGAATTAAGACCATGAATTGAATCACTACAGGGGTTTGTATAATCATGCCTTGTTAGTTACTGTTAACAGAATATAAATATGATAATTATTGATGCCAGTTGCTCACAGATATTACAAGAGGTTTTATGGTGAATAATAATCAGCAGGGAAAATAAAGGAAAAGGAGTATTACCGGATGGCGAAATGAACATTTTGGATTCAAGCAATTGCCATTTAACCAGTAGTAACAGTCCCTAGGGTTCATCCGGGCACCCTCACTGTGACGAAAATCACATTGGTTCCCCTGAAAGAAAGAACAAAGCAAGGTCAGCGAAAATGATTCTCACTGGTAACTAATAACCAAACTCTGGCAGTAAGAAATCATGGTCTGTAATGCATACTGTAGCATGATCTGAATAATGTTCTACAAAGAGATGGACTTAACAATATACAAACTGAAGCACAGAAATTTAACAGGTAAAATCCAATAGCAAAGTAGGAATCAGACACAAATTTTGAAACAAGGTCAATCTTAATCGCCCCAAGGATAATTAGCTGGTGCGGACATAAGCCCATTACAGCATTTACACCACATAGGGTGTTCCAAATTGAAGATAGAAAAGACCTATGTGGACATAATACATTAAGATCCTACACGTACGTACAAGCACTAAATGAAGCAAAAAAAAAGGCATAACAGAAGAAGAAGTGTTACTTTCTGGAGTAAGACACTAGTCAATTAGGCATGCCTGAATTGCAGGATGTTTCAAAGGTACAAGACTAAAAGCAGGTACCCACGTCTAAATACATACTAGTTGTTACAGGTTGACATTGAGCAAGCATTCACCCTTTACATACAAAAACAAAGTTTATCAGAACTATTGTTGTTGTAATCTGGACATCTGTTATTGGAGTAACATATTCTTTTCAAAAGAGATGTTGAGGTCTTCAGGACCAAACGAAAATTTCAGACAGGGGAAGCATAACCCTGTGGGCAATCACAAATTCCTATCAAGAAATCCTCCGCATGAACCAGGTAAAATCTACATCTTGGGCAAACAGGCGTCGTGATTCATGTCGCCACCTTGTCCCCGCGACTAAAAGGGGTATAATCAAGGCAATAGTCAATTTTTGGGGGGCGCATTCAACCTAATGATACCTCAAATGGGTTGTCTTCACCTTCAATTAGGTATAGGTATAGGCCTACTGTCCCAATTCCCGTCGAGCAACAGGAACACAACTTGACCAAGCCCTGGCATCGGAAACCAATAAAGATGACAATTCACGCCCTACACATCGACAAAGAACATCGTGGATACCCGGGCGATCTTGGGTCGCGAAATCTTTCTCTCCGGTGCTTAGCCCAGATGGGATGCCCTACCCGCGACTCGATTCCCGTACGAAATTACGAGCTCTAATCGCGCGAATCAAGACCACCGCACGAAGAGGGAGGGAAGAGAAGGGAAGGGGAGGGAGGAACGGGGGAGCAATCGGCGGGCGGCACATACCTTCTTGCAGGTGAGGGGCGAGGCGAGGAAGTAGACGCAGTCGGTGTTGCGGCGGAGCGCCTCCTCCTCGGGCGTGAGCGGCTTGGCCTCCGCCGGGGCGGCGCCGTCGGCCTCCATGGCCCCCGTCGCGGGCGAGCCTCCCCCTCCTCCTCCTCCTCCGGCGGCGGGAGGACGGCGATCGCGGCCCGGGGGGCGGCGGGGGAGGCTGGGGTCGGGCGGGGCGGACGGCGGCGGCGGCGGCGCGATGATTGGATGGGATCTACGGCCGCGCAGGTTAGGGTTGGAGGGGAGGGGAGGGGGAGGGGGCGATGGGCGGGCGGGCGGCCTTGGCTGGCTGCGCGTCGCGTGTGGACTGCGTTGGGTTGGAGGCGGACTGCGGGGTACAAACAAACTCGAGACAAATATAAAGGGAGGGGGGTAGGGGACGGACACCGTCCTAGCCTTTTCTCTCTTTCCTCTTCTCTTCTCTCCAATTTTGCTTTGCGTTTCTTTCCTCTTCTCTCCAATTTTGTGATGATTCCTATATAGTACCATCTAGAGAGGGGTAGTGTATATGTATAAATTTAGTAAGGGTTAACAAAGTTCGAATTGAAAATAGAGAGACGTGACGGGTGACGCGGGTTGCGGTTTTTACTACCCGCCGACACGTGGTGGTTACGTCGGTGCTGGTCCCACCAAACCAATGAACCCGGTATCTACATTTACGTAGGTGTTAACAAAATTAAAACTAAACCGTCGGCACTTATTTTGGATCGGAGGGATTAGTGTTTTACGGCTTGATTCTTAATTATATTGTAGTTTAGAAAACTATGGCTTCTCCCGAATTCTAGTGGGTGGAGTGTGCGAGGATGCGGGTCAATGAATAGTTATTGGATTTTCTCGCGACGTGGGTAACGGCAGATGAGAAGGTAACTTCTTCAATATCGCGGCATTGAGTGTATAGTATCTTCGTCTTTACGGGCGGGTAGGTGGGAGTGTACTTTTTTCTTCACCTTTGCAGGCAGTTAGGTAGGAGTGTACATTTTGAATGTACATCATCTTCATCTCTCCATTCAGGTAGGTACGTGGGTGTGTACATTTCTAAACCGACATACATATAACTTCACTCCTTGAAAATAAGATGCAAAGTATCTACTCCCTCCAGCCTCCCTTGAGTATGTTGAACTTGGATATTTCTTACTATAGTATCACGTAACAGTTACATTGGTAGTAGTTTTGACTACCCATTGATGCATAGTTACATTTTTTTTGGTTTTGCCAGGCCAATGAACTCGATATGCACACATTTGCAACTCTGAGTCTCAATCTAAACGAAATAATTTTTGTCTCTATTTTCACTCCCTAATTGGGGCTTGAACAAATCTTTAACTCTCTCCACCTCTTGCACCAACATCTTCTCTCTAATGATATGTTGGGAAAGTTGCTTCCAATTAGGACCAATCCGACCAAGCGCCTTTGAAAATGCTTTGAAGTCATCATTGATTGCGTTGAAAGGGATATTTTTCTTATACATCCATCTAGCCAAACACTGCCCTACTAAATAACTTCTTTGCTTGTCAATAATTTCATTGATAGTTTGTTGCAACTTGTTCTTTGCCAATGGGATGGACGGATCAATTGGATGCACATATTGATCCGTAGGACCTGTCTTATGAGATCCACCTTTCCCAATTGAAGCAAGCTCTTCCTTGTTGTCGTTGTCCTCTCCAACCTCATCGATCTGTTTGTTCACTTCAGCTCTTAGTTCTTCTTCATGTTGTTGCTTCAACTTCTTCTTGATCCTTACTGACTCACATGAATCCTTGCATCTTTTTTGATGTTCTTTCGTGGCCACCGCGCAACTCGCAACATAACCTCCAACTTGACCAACATGTTGCTTCAATCTGCTTATCCCTACACCCATCTTTTTCCACACAACTTGCATTTCACCCTTCATAAGTCATCACGATCACAGAATACTCCAAACCTCCACTGATATGTCTCCAACGTATATATAATTTTTTATCGTTACATGCTCTTGGATGTTTTATATGTAACTATATATCATTTTTTGGGACTAACCTATTAACCTAGTGCCTAGTGCCAGTTGTTGTTTTTTGCTTGTTTTTTGGCCTTTTAGGAAATCAATATCAAACATAACTTGCATTTCACCCTTTGTAAGTCGTCATGATCATAGAAGACTCCAAACCCCATATCATCTGAATTTCACTTCAAAGATGGAGCATTTGCAGCGCTAGAAACAAGCCACATATATATTGCTACATCTATATACCAATATAAAAGACCCAAATGGGCAGATCCAATTAATCTCGGTCATCAAATCATGTCAATCCAATGACCTAGACTGCTTCAATGTCGAGCACTCAACACGTTTAGCATGCAGTTAATTCCATGCCAAATATAGTGCTAATCACATGATAACACGCAAAATAATATCCTACTTAATATCCACGTGCACTTAATATACTTCCAAATTAACGTGCATTGCACGTACACATTGACTAGTATCAACAAATACACCACATTAGACAAGCAGCAGCAGCATATAAGCAGCGAGTAAGAGCAGCATATAACACAGCAGCAGCATCAGTAAAGAAGAGGCAATAAGCAACAGTAGCATCATATAGCATAGAGCAGGAGTAGTATATAGCAAATTAGCACATTTGCAAATGAAATCATCATAGATCATACAACCAAAGAGCGGAAGAGGAGAGGACAGAGCAATACCTTGCTGCTAGCGGACGCCATGGACTGGGTCTGAAGAAATTGGGGGAAGGGGCTGCTTGGGAAGAGGGGATGGCGACCTAGAGTCGTGCTGCTGTTGGTGATCTCGGAGTGAGGGAGGGGCACCATCTGGAGTAGTGCTACTACTGGTCTTAGAGGGAGGGAGGGGCGGCAACCTGGAGTCTTGCTACTATTGGTCCCAGAGAGAGAGAGAGAGAGAGAGAGAGAGAGAGGGAGGGAGGGGGCGGCAACCTGGAGTCATGCTGCTACTGGTCTTGGAGAGAGGTGAAGGAAATATGCCCTAGAGACAATAATAAAGTTATTATTTATTTCCTTATATCATGATAAATGTTTATTATTCATGCTAGAATTGTATTAACCGGAAACATAATACATGTGTGAATACATAGACAAACAGAGTGTCACTAGTATGCCTCTACTTGACTAGCTCGTTAATCAAAGATGGTTATGTTTCCTAACCATTGACAAAGAGTTGTTATTTGATTAACGGGATCACATCATTAGGTGAATGATCTGATTGACATGACCCATTTCATTAGCTTAGCACCCGATCGTTTAGTATGTTGCTATTGCTTTCTTCATGACTTATACATGTTCCTATAACTATGAGATTATGCAACTCCCGTTTGCCGGAGGAACACTTTGTGTGCTCCAAACGTCACAACGTAACTGGGTGATTATAAAGGAGCTCTACACACTAGTAGAAAACCGGGCAATAGCACCGGTTCGTAAGGGCCTTTAGTGCCGGTTATGGAACCGGCACTATTATTTCGGCACTAAAGGCCCCCCACTTTAGTACCGGTTCAGCACGAACCGGCGCTAAAGTGCCACCACGTGGCATGAGCCAGCTCCGGGGGCCGGGAGCCCTTTAGTACCAGTTGGTAAAACCAACCGGTACTAAATGGTTTTGGGGGTTTTTGGTTTTATGATTTTTTTCATTTAATTTTGTGTTTTCCATTTTAATTCTTTTTCGTTTGCTGATATTTTACGGTACTACACATTGTACATGTTATGCATATATATATATATATATATATATATATATATATATATATAAAATTTCTAGTAGAACCAATCATATATATATCATCAATCATGTCTCACAAACCACCATATTAATTCACACATACACACATGTATAGCTATATACACAATTTCTCCTACATATGCATATGTTGCCTTCGGAGCCAGTGGCATTAGCCTGACTGGTGCCTTCGGAGCACGAGACAATTGGAAGTGGTTCATGACTTGGTCGATGGGGGCGGTAGCGGGTAATAGTATTCTTCGGATTTATGACCTGGTCGAGCAAAAATCCCGTTATTTCCTCTTGAAGTGCTTGTACGCGCTCTGTTGGTAGGAGCTTGTCCCGCACCTTATTGAACTGTTAAGAAGGAGATCAATATGCATGTGTATTAGTTGTGTGACTAGATATCGATAATGGTGTAAAAATTGTGAATAGTGTTCTGACAAGCGTACCCATTCCTGTCTTTGAGATCTGCTCCTTTCGGACGCCATCATGCGAATGTTCTCGCAAACACAGTATGCACACAGATCAGTCCCCTGCGCCTGCTTCAGGGCCTTTATTACGAGAATGGAATTTAATTTGATCAGATAATAATTAATCAAGCATGATAATTAAAGAGATGGCAGCTAGCTAGCTAGCTATAGTACTACTTAATTACTTACCTTGGATCGAAACCATTTCAGCTGTGGTTTCCATTCGCCTTCCGTGACGCTGATGAACCTTGCCCAAGCCCTGCCCGCCGACAAAGAAAATGAATAAAGGGGTTATTAAATAGTTCATATCATGAAATGACGAACTAAATAGGCCGAGATATGTAGTTATAAATAATGATTGAAATTACCTGTTGACTATCCCATACAAGATGTTGTAGTTAGCTTTTGCTGTGAGTAGCGAGTCCAGTATTTCAACTGTTCCGGCGTCAACTTTAAGGTCAGGAATAAAGTCAATACAAAACTCAATGACCTCCTCATTTTAACGGCCCTTGGAGATGCTTCCTTCTGGCCTAGCACGGTTATGAACATATTTCTTTAAGACTCCCATGAACCTCTCAAAGGGGAACATATTGTGTAGAAATACAGGACCCAAAACGTTAATCTCTTTGCATAGGTGAACTAGGACGTGCGTCATGATGTTGAAGAAGGATGGTGGGAACACCAACTCGAAACTGACAAGACATTGCACCAAATCATTCTGTAACCTTGGTATGATTTCTGGATCGATTACCTTCTGAGAGATTGCATTGAGAAATGCACATAGCTTCACAATGGCTAATCGAACGTTCTGCGGTAGAAGCCCCCTCAATGCAACCGGAAGCAGTTGCGTCATATTCACGTGGCAATCATGAGACTTTAGGTTCTGGAACTTTTTCTCTGCCATGTTTATTATTCCCTTTATATTCGACGAGAAGCCAGACGGTACCTTAATACTGAGCAGGCATTCAAAGAAGATTTCCTTCTCTTCTTTGGTAAGAGCGTAGCTTGCATGACCCTGATGTATGACGTCTTTTCCGTGCATACGTTGCTGGTCCTCCCGTGCCTCAGGTGTATCTTTTGTCTTCCCATACACGCCCAAGAAGCCAAGCAGGGTCACACAAAAATTCTTCGTCACGTGCATCACATCGATTGCGGAGCGGATCTCGAGGTCTTTCCAATAGGGCAAGTCCCAAAATATAGATTTCTTCTTCCACATGGGTGAGCGTCCGTCAGCGTCATTCGGAACAGGTTGTCCACCAGGACCCTTTCCAAAGACCACCTTCAAATCCTTGACCATATCATGTACATCAGCACCAGTACGGTGGCGAGGCTTCGTCCGGTGATCTGCCTCACCTTTGAAATGTTTGCCTTTCTTTCTTACGGGAGGCCTGCTCGGAAGAAATCGACGATGTCCCAGGTACACATTCTTCTTACAATTAGCCAAATATATACTGTCGGTATCGTCCAAACAGTGTGTGCATGCGCGGTATCCCTTGTTTGTCTGTCCTGAAAGGTTACTGAGAGCAGGCCAATCATTGATGGTCACGAACAGCAATGCCTTTAGGTCAAATCCTTCCCCCATGTGCTCATCCCACGCACGTACACCTGTTCCATTCCACAGTTGTAAGAGTTCTTCAACTAATGGCCTTAGGTACACATCAATGTCGTTGCCGGGTTGCTTAGGGCCTTGGATGAGCACTGGCATCATAATGAACTTCCGCTTCATGCACAACCAAGGTGGAAGGTTATATAAACATAGAGTCACAGGCCAGGTGCTATGGTTGCTGCTCTGCTCCCCAAAAGGATTAATGCCATCTGCGCTTAGACCAAACCATACGCTCCTTGCGTCATCTGCAAACTCCTTCCCGTACTTTCTTTCGATTTTTCTCCACTGCGACCCGTCAGCGGGTACTCTCAACTTTCCGTCTTTCTTACGGTCTTCTCTGTGCCATCGCATCGCCTTGGCATGCTCTTTATTTTGGAACAAACGTTTCAACCGTGGTATTATAGGAGCATACCACATCACCTTGGCAGGAATCTTCTTCCTGGGGCGCCGGCCCTCGACATCACCAGGGTCATCGCGGCAGATCTTATAGCGCAATGCACCACATACCGGGCAAGCGTTCAAATCCTCGTACTCACCGCGGTAGAGGATGCAATCATTAGGGCATGCATGTATCTTCTGCACCTCTAACCCTAGAGGGCAGACAGCCTTCTTTGCTTCATATGTACTCTCGGGCAATTCGTTGTCCTTTGGAAGCATATCCTTTATCATTACCAGCAACTTTCCAAATCCCTTGTCAGATACACCATTCTCTGCCTTCCATTGCAGCAAATCCAGTGTGGTGCCCAGCTTTTTCTTGTCACCTACGCAATTCGGGTACAACAATTTTTTGTGATCCTCTAACATGCGCTGGAACTTCTTCTTCTCCAAATCACTTGCGCAGTTTCTCTTTGCATCGGCAATGGCCCGACCTAGATCATCAACGGGCTCATCTGATGCCTCTTCTTCAGCTTCTTCCCGCATTGCCGGCTCAGCTTCTTCCCGCATTACCGGCTCAGCTTCTTCCCCCATTGTTGTATCACCGTATTCAGGGAACCCATGGCCAGGATAGCTGTCGTCGTCCTCTTCTTCTTCATTGTCTTCCATCATAACCCCTCTTTCTCCGTGCTTGGTCCAAACATTATAATGGGGCATGAAACCGGACTTAAACAGGTGGACGTGAATGGTTCTTGACATAGAGTAATTGTGACCATTCTTACAGCGAGCACATGGACAAGGCATAAAACCATCCGCCCGCTTGTTTGCCTCAGCCGCAAGCAGAAAAGTATGCACGCCATTAATGAACTCGGGAGAGCATCGGTCATCGTACATCCATTGCCGGCTCATCTTCATTACACAACACCGAATAGACCAAATTAATACAAGTTCATACAATTAATACAAGTTCATACATAAAGTTCATACAACACTTAAATCTAAAAACAAATAACTCTCTAGCTAAAGCATTTAAATGCAACAACAAATATAATCAAGATCGCAACTAAGGTAACAATGGATCCAACAGCATAATGATACCAAGCCTCACTATCGATGGCATATTTTCTAATCTTTCTAATCTTCAAGCGCATTTTCTCCATCTTGATCTTGTGATCATCGACGACATCGGCAACATGCAACTCCAATTCCATCTTCTCCCCCTCAATTCTTTTCAATTTTTCTTTCAAGTACTCGTTTTCTCTTTCAACTAAATTTAACCTCTCGGCAATAGGGTCGGTTGGAATTTCCGGTTCACATACCTCCTAGAAAAAATTTCTATGTCAACTTGATGGGGATAATTTGTCATAAACATGAAATGCAACTAGTTTTAAAAGAGAATATACATACCACATCCGAATCATAACAAGGACTAGGGCCGACGGGGACGGATATCAAAACCATGGCACTATATGTATAACAAACAACGTACGGGTAAGATAATTATACGAGTAACTATATATCCAAATCACACAAACATCAATTTTTATATAAAATTTCATGAACAAGAGGCTCACCACAAGGTGGTGCCGGCAACGGGACTGTGCGGGCGATCGACGGTGGCTACGGTGGAGATTTAGAAGGCACTAAGTAAACCACACCTACATATGCAAACTAAGTGTTATTTTTGACCTCAAATTGCATATAAATCAAATACTAGCACATATATATATCCTCCCAAATTAATCACTATATAAACCAATGCAAGAGCTAATCTAGCAATGAGAGATGAAAGGACAAAGTTGCTAACCTTTGTGATCATTTGAATGGATGAGGGCCTTCAAATCTTGACAAATTTTGGGCAAATTTTGTGATGAACTCGAGAGGAAGAAGGGAAGAACAGAGGAGAGGGAGAGGGGAAAGGGGGAAGAACAGAGTGCTGGTGGACGAAGGGTTTATATAGGACGACCTTTAGTACCGGTTCGTGCCAAGAACCGGTACTAAAGGGGCTGGAGGGGCCCCATTCTGTCAACATCCTGCCACCACTCTCATTAGTACCTGTTCGTGGCACGAACCGGTGCTAAAGGTTCGCCACGAACCGGTACTAATGATGGAGGCCCGGCTAGCCGTTGGAACCGGCACTAATGTATACATTAGTGCCGGCTCAAATACAAACCGGCACTAATGTGCTTCACGTTTGACCCTTTTTCTACTAGTGATAGGTGTCTCCAAAGGTACATGTTGGGTTGGCGTATTTCGAGATTAGGATTTGTCACTCCGATTGTCGGAGAGGTATCTCTGGGCCCTCTCGGTAATGCTCATCACATAAGCCTTGCAAGCACTGCAACTAACGAGTTAGTTGCGAGATGATGTATTACGGAACGAGTAAAGAGACTTGCCGGTAACGAGATTGAACTAGGTATTGAGATACCGACGATTGAATCTCGGGCAAGTAACATACCGATGACAAAGGGAACAACATATGTTGTTATGCGGTCTGACCGATAAAGATCTTCGTAGAATATGTAGGAGCCAATATGAGCATCCAGGTTCCGCTATTGGTTATTGACCGGAGACATGTCTCGGTCATGTCTACATTGTTCTCGAACCGTAGGGTCCGCACGTGTAACGCCCCGGATATAACTTTCCCAATTTGTACTCCAACTCTTGCCGTTTCTGGCGTTAAGTTATTTTATTTTCTCGGGTTCGGGTTCTTGTCTCCGTGTGTTGTTGTCGTTGTCATGCATCTCATATCATGTCATCATGTGCATTGCATTTACGTACGTGTTCGTCTCATGCATTCGAGCATTTTCCCCGTTGTCTGTTTTGCATTCCGGCGCTTCGTTCTCCTCCGGTGGTCATTTCTAGCTTTCTTTCGTGTATGGGGATTAAACATTTCCGGATTGGACCAAGACTTGCCAAGCGTCCTTGGTTTACTACCGGTAGACCGCCTGTCAAGTTTCGTATCATTTGGACTTCGTTTGATACTCCAACGGTTAACCGAGGGACCGAAAAGGCCTCGTGTGTGTTGCAACCCAATGAAGGAAATATGCCCTAGAGGCAATAATAAAGTTATTATTTATTTCCTTATATCATGATAAATGTTTATTATTCATGCTAGAATTGTATTAACCGGAAACATAATACATGTGTGAATACATAGACAAACAGAGCGTCACTAGTATGCCTCTACTTGACTAGCTCGTTAATCAAAGATGGTTATGTTTCCTAACCATGGACAAAAGAGTTGTTATTTGATTAACAAGGTCACATCATTAGTTGAATGATCTGATTGACATGACCCATTCCACTAGCTTAGCACCCGATCGTTTAGTATGTTGCTATTGCTTTCTTCATGACTTATACATGTTCCTATGACTATGAGATTATGCAACTCCCGTTTGCCGGAGGAACGCTTTGGGTGCTACCAAACGTCACAACATAAATGGGTGATTATAAAGGAGTACTACAGGTGTCTCCAAAGGTAGATGTTGGGTTGGCGTATTTCGAGAATAGGATTTGTCACTCCGATTGTCGGAGAGGTATCTCTGGGCCCTCTCGGTAATGCTCATCACATAAGCCTTGCAAGCACTGCAACTAATATGTTAGTTGTGAGATGATGTATTACGGAACGAGTAAAGAGACTTGCCGGTAACGAGATTGAACTAGGTATTGGATACCGACGATTGAATCTCGGGCAAGTAACATACCGATGACAAAGGGAACAACGTATGTTGTTATGCGGTCTGACCGATAAAGATCTTCGTAGAATATGTAGGAGCCAATATGGGCATCCAGGTCCCGCTATTGGTTATTGACCGAGACGTGTCTCGGTCATGTCTACATTGTTCTCGAACCGTAGGGTCCGCACGCTTAAGGTTTCGATGACAGTTATATTATGAGTTTATGAGTTTTGATGTACCGAAGGAGTTCGGAGTCCCGGATGAGATCGGGGACATGACGAGGAGTCTCGAAATGGTCGAGACGTAAAGATCGATATATTGGACGACTATATTCGGACATCGGAAAGGTTCCGAGTGATTCGGGTATTTTTCGGAGTACCGGGTAGTTACGGGAGAAGTAATGGGCCTTGATGGGCTTTGGTGGGAAGAGGAAAAAGGCTACTGCGCCCCCCTCCCCTCTAGTCCGAATTGGACTAGGGAAAAGGGGGCCGGCCACCTTTCCTACTCCTCCACTTCCTTCTCCCTTCCTCCCCTCTTGGTGGACTCCTACTAGGACTTGGAGTCCTAGTAGGACTCCACACCTGGCGCGCCTAGCCTTGGCCGGCCTCCTCCTCCTCCATCCTTTATATACAGGGGCAGGGGGCACCCCATAGACACACAAGTTGATCCACGTGATTGTTCCTTAGCCGTGTGCGGTGCCCCCTTCCACCATATTCCACCTCGGTCATATTGTAGCGGTGCTTAGGCGAAGCCCTGCGACAGTAGAACATCAAGATCGTCACCACGCCGTCATGCTGACGGAACTCCTCCCCGAAGCTTTGCTGGATCGAAGCCCGGGGATCGTCATCGAGCTGTACGTGTGCTAAGAACTCGGAGGTGCCGGAGTAACGGTGCTTGGATCGGTCGGATCGGGAAGAAGACGTACGACTACTTCCTCTACGTCGTGTCAACGCTTCCGTTGCGATCTACAAGGGTACGTAGATCAGACTCTGCCCCTCGTTCCTATGCATCACCATGATCTTGCGTGTGCGTAGGAAATTTTGAAATTACTACGTTCCCCAACACCCAACACCCCTCCAATTTGGCCCAAAACCCACCTAACCCTGCTCCATCATCTAGAGCGTTCGATCATGACCGCGTGGCCGAAAACCGCTCCTCATTTGGACTCTCCTAGCTCCCTCTATGCCTATTTGAAGACCCCCTCCGAATCCGGATCTTCTTCTCCCCCGAAAACCCTAAAATTCTACCCGCCGCCGCCGGACACGTCCGACGGGCCACCGGACATCGCCGCCGCCCAACCGCAGCGCGCCACATGGCGAGCCGCGCCCACATCGCCGCCTCAGCCGCGCGCGGCCTGCTCGGGCCCGTCCCCGGCCCTCCTGGCCCGAAGGCGCCTCGCCGCCCGCGCCCGAAGACCCCGCGCCGCGCCGCCTCCCTCCTCGGCTCCGGCGCTGCCACGCCAGCCGCCGCCGCCCTTCTCCATCGCCGTCCGTGCTCGCCGGCCCGGCCCCCGCGCCGCCCTGCACCATCCTCCTCCGCGCCGGCTCTTCGCTCCGGCGCCACCCCGCGGGACCACCCCGGCGACCCCGAGCTCCAGCGACAACGACGAACTCCGGCGCCCGAGCTGCTACAGTGCGTGTGCGCTAGATCTGGATCGGAGCTACAGTAACCCTAGGGTTGACCCCGAATTTTTTTCCTAAGTTTGCAGATCCAAGTGCTCCTGTTCGAGGCCTCGTAACTTTGCGTCCGTAACTCCGATTCATGCATATAGCATATCAAATTGTTCGTCTCAGAGAGTACATCATTTCATTCCATTGCATCATTTTCATTTGAGTTTCATCTTGATGCCCGAAATGCTGTTAGAAGAGGGCTATTTGAGTTAATTGTCAGATCTGCTACTCCATCTTAGACATTTGTCATTTTTGCCATGGTTGTTGTGCGCATGATATGCCCATGAGTTCTACATATGTTTTGTTAAGGGTTTTGTCATCTTTCCAGAGGTGCAACCCATGTATTTTTGTGATGTGTGTGGTGCCTAGTGCAAGCTTGCAAAGTGAGGCACCCGGCAACTCCGTTTTCAGGGACTTAGTAATTTCACTAAGTCCTGGGGTCGTATATCTCATGATGCCATATGTTCGTGTTGTTTCCTAGTGATCCGTGCCTCTTTTGAGGATGATCAGTAAAGAAGTTTTGTTAATATTATAGTGTTCTATCCATCCATGTCTTTGTTTGCAATTATGGAGCACCCTAGCTTGAGTCAATCGAGCTCTACTTTTGCTTCGTTGTGAATCTGGGCAGATCGTCAACTTGTTTGCGATTTTGCCGATGTTGTTGTAGTTGATCCGTGCATGCTATGCCATTGTTCTTTCCATGTCTAGCTTGCATTTTGTGCCTTCTTAATGGATGTATGCTTGTCTTGCCATGACTTGCACCGTAGTGAGTGCATCGAGCTCGTAAACATGCCTACTTGAGTTATGTTTCAGCATGTGTCAGTTTTCACTAAGTCTGAAAACTGATTATGTTTTTTCTATGTTTGTGTGCTCGGATCCATTTTGGCTCAAGGTCACTAAGGGACTTTTGTTAAGCTATTTGAGTAGCTCCATGCCATGTTTTACTTTGTCATGTTCAGGTCATGTATCATGTTGTTTTGTTGCTCCGAAGAGGGCTATATGATCTGAAATTTCAGACAAGTGTTAATTTCACTAAGTCTGAGATCTGTTTTCCATTTGCGTTTTTGCCATGCTTGTTTGAACCTGTTAATGGATGAATTGGCCGTAGCTCAGTGCTAGACTTTTGTTAAGCATCTTGAATGCTTCCCTGCCATGTATTTTTTTGCCATGTTTAAGTGCTGTAGCATGTTCATCTCATTGCATTTAGATGCCTACTTGCTGTAAATCGCAGACTGGTGCCAATTTTGAATCGCTTGCCATTTCCAAACCGTAACTCCGATTCCGGCGATCTTTATATCGTTTTCAAGCGATTTCATCTCATCTTTCCAGTGGCACACTTGTAATTCCAAGTTGAGGCCAGGTTCATGCATTTCCTGTCATATCTTGCATATGCATCCCGCATCGCATCCCGCATAGCATACCATCATTACATCTTATTGTTTGAGCTTGCACGTGGTTGATTGTATCCTTGTTGCTTGTTTGTCTTGTTTGGGTAGAGCCGGGAGACGAGTTCGCTAACGAGGAGCCCGTTGAGTTTGCTTTCGAGGATCCAGTCAACTCTGACAGCTCTGCAAGCAAGATGATCATACCCTCGAAATCACTACTATCTTTGCTATGCTAGTTTGCTCGCTCTTTTGCTATGCCAATGCTACGATGCCTACCTTTTGATTGTCAGCCTCCCAAATTTCCATGTCAAACCCCTAACCCCCCATGTCCTAGCAAACCGTTGATTGGCTATGTTACCGCTTTGCTCAGCCCCTCTTATAGCGTTGCTAGTTGCAGGTGAAGATTGGAGGCCGTTCCTTGTTGGAACATTTATTTATGCGTTGGGATACCATTATATTACTATGTTATCTTAATGCATCTATATACTTGGTAAAGGGTGGAAGGCTCGGCCTCTCGCCTGGTGTTTTATTCTACTCTTGCCGCCCTAGTTTCCGTCATATCGGTGTTATGTTCCCGGATTTTGCGTTCCTTACGCGGTTGGGTTATAATGGGAACCCCTTGATAGTTCGCCTTGATTAAAGCTTTTCCAGCAATGCCCAACCTTGGTTTTACCATTTGCCACCTAGCCTCTTTTTCCCTTGGGTTTCCGAAGCCCGAGGGTCATCTTATTTTACCCCCCCCCCCCCCGGGCCAGTGCTCCTCTGAGTGTTGGTCCGAACTGAGCTGCCTGCGGGGCCACCTCGAGGAAACTTGAGGGTTGGTTTTACTCGTAGCTAGTCTCATCTGAGAGTGCCCTGAGAACGAGATATGTGCAGCTCCTATCGGGATTTGTTGGCACATTCGGGCGGTGTTGCTGGTCTTGTTTTAACCTGTCGAAATGTCTTGTTGTACCGGGATACCGAGTCTGATCGGAATGTCTCGGGTGGAGGTATATTCCTTCGTTGACCGTGAGAGCTTGTCATGGGCTAAGTTGGGACTCCCCTGTAGGGATTGAACTTTTGAAAGCCGTGCCCGCGGTTATGGGCGGATGGGAATTTGTTAATGTCCGGTTGTAGATAACTTGAACCTTAACTTAATTAAAATGAATCAACTGAGTGTGTTACCGTGATGGCCTCTTCTCGGCGGAGTCCGGGAAGTGGACACGGTGTTGGAGTAATGTTTGCGCAGGTTGCTCTCTAGTTTCTCGCTCGCGCCTTGCCTCCTCTTCTCGCTCTCTTTTGCGAATAAGTTAGCCACCATATATGCTAGTCGCTTGCTGCAGCTCCACTTATATTTACCTTACCCTTCCTTTAAGCTTAAATAGTCTTGATCGCGAGGGTGCGAGATTGCTGAGTCCCTGTGGCTCATAGATTACTATTACACCAGATGCAGGTCCAGGTGTTTCCGCTCCAGGTGACGTGTACGAGCTCAAGTGGGAGTTTGACGAGGACTCTCAACGTTACTATGTTTCCTTTCCTGATGATCAGTAGTGGTGCCCTGTTGGGGGTGATCGGGACCATGTCGCTTGTTGGGTTATCTTTTATTTTGGCGCCGTAGTCGAGCCATGAGTGTTTGAATGATGTATGTTATTTATGTACTTGATTGACGTGGCGAGTGTAAGCCAACTATGTTATCCCTTTTCATTATCTATATTACATGGGATGTTTGTGATGATTACCTGACTTGCGACATATGCCTTCAATGCGATTATGCCTCTAAGTCGTGCCTCGACACGTGGGAGATATAGTCGCATCGAGGGTGTTACAGCACGCTTAAGGTTTCGATGACAGTTATATTAGGAGTTCGGAGTCCCGGATGAGATCGGGGACATGACGAGGAGTCTCGAAATGGTCGAGACGTAAAGATCGATATATTGGACGACTATATTCGGACTTTGGAAAGGTTCCGAGTGATTCGGGTATTTTTCGGAGTACCGGAGAGTTACGGGAATTCGCCGGGGAGTATATGGGCCTTATTGGGGCCATACGGGAATAGAGGAGAGAGGCCAAAAGGAAGGAGGCCTGCGCCCCTCCTCTGGTCCGAATTGGACAAGGGGCGCAGTCCCCTTTTCCTTCTTCCTCTCCCCCTCTTTCCCCTTCTCCTACTCCAACAAGGAAGGAGGGAGTCCTACTCCCGGTGGGAGTAGGACTCCCCTTGGCGCGCCCCCTCCTAGGCCGGCCGCCCCCTCCCCCCTTGCTCCTTTATATACGGGGGCAGGGGGCACCCCATGACACACAAGTTGATCTCCGTGATCGTTCCTTAGCCGTGTGCGGTGCCCCCCTCCATGATATTACACCTCGGTCATATTGTAGCGGTGCTTAGGCGAAGCCCTGTGACGGTTGAACATCAAGATCGTCACCGCGCTGTCGTGCTGAGGGAACACATCCCCGAAGCTTTGCTGGATCGGAGCCCGGGGATCGTCATCGAGCTGAACGTGTGCCAAGAACTCGGAGGTGCCGGAGTAACGGTGCTTGGATCGGTCGGATCGGGAAGACGTACGACTACTTCCTCTACGTTGCGTTAACGCTTCCGCTTCGGTCTACGAGGGTACGTAGACAACACTCACCCCTCTCGTTGCTATGCATCACCATGATCTTGCATGTGCGTAGAATTTTTTTTTGAAATTACTACGTTCCCCAACAGTGGTATCAGAGCCTAGGTTTTATGTGTTGATGTTATATGCACGAGTAGAACATAAGTGAGTTGTGGGCGATATAAGTCATACTGCTTACCAGCATGTCATACTTTGGTTCGGCGGTATTGTTGGACGAAGCGGCCCGGACCGACATTACAAGTACGCTTACGCGAGACCGGTTCTCCCGACGTGCTTTGCACATAGGTGGCTTGCGGGCGACAGTTTCTCCAACTTTAGTTGAACCGAGTGTGGCTACGCCCGGTCCTTGCGAAGGTTAAAACAGCACCAACTTGACAAACTATCGTTGTGGTTTTGATGCGTAGGTAAGATTGGTTCTTGCTTAAAGCCCGTAGCAGCCACGTAAAACTTGCAACAACAAAGTAGAGGACGTCTAACTTGTTTTTGCAGGGCATGTTGTGATGTGATATGGTCAAGACATGATGCTAAATTTTATTGTATGAGATGATCATGTTTTGTAACCGAGTTATCGGCAACTGGCAGGAGCCATATGGTTGTCTCTTTATTGTATGCAATGCAATCGCGCTGTAATGCTTTACTTTATCACTAAGCGGTAGCGATAGTCATGGAAGCATAAGATTGGCGAGACGACAACGATGCTACGATGGAGATCAAGGTGTCGCGCCGGTGACGATGGTGATCACGACGGTGCTTCAGAGATGGAGATCACAAGCACATGATGATGATGATGACCATATCATATCACTTATATTGATTGCATGTGATGTTTATCTCTTATGCATCTTATCTTGCTTTGATTGACGGTAGCATTATAAGATGATCTTTCACTAAATTATCAAGAAGTGTTCTCCCTGAGTATGCACCGTTGCGAAAGTTCTTCGTGCTGAGACACCACGTGATGATTGGGTGTGATAGGCTCTACATTCAAATACAACGGGTGCAAAACAGTTGCACACGCGGAATACTCAGGTTATACTTGATGAGCCAAGCATATACAGATATGGCCTCGGAACACAGAGACCGAAAGGTCGAGCGTGAATCATATAGTAGATATGATCAACATAGTGATGTTCACCAATGAAACTACTCCATCTCACGTGATGATCGGACATGGTTTAGTTGATTTGGATCACGTAATCACTTAGAGGATTAGAGGGATGTCTATCTAAGTGGGAGTTCTTAAGTAATATGATTAATTGAACCTAAATTTATCATGAACTTAGTACCTAATAGTATCTTGCTTATGTATGTTTGATTGTAGATAGATGGCACGTGCTGTTGTTCCGTTGAATTTTAATGCGTTCCTTGAGAAAGCAAAGTTGAAAGATGATGGTAGCAATTACACGGACTGGGTCCGTAACTTGAGGATTATCCTCATTGCTGCACAGAAGAATTACGTCCTGAAAGCACCGCTGGGTGCCAGGCCTGGTGCTGGAGCAACACCAGATGTTATGAACGTCTGGCAGAGCAAAGCTGATGACTACTCGATAGTTCAATGTGCCATGCTTTACGGCTTAGAACCGGGACTTCAACGATGTTTTGAACGTCATGGGGCATATGAGATGTTCCAGGAGTTGAAGTTAATATTTCAAGCAAATGCCCGGATTGAGAGATATGAAGTCTCCAATAAGTTCTATAGCTGCAAGATGGAGGAGAACAGTTCTGTCAGTGAGCATATACTCAAAATGTCTGGGTATAATAATCACTTGATTCAAATGGGAGTTAATCTTCCAGATGATTGCGTCATTGACAGAATTCTCCAATCACTGCCACCAAGCTACAAGAGCTTCGTGATGAACTATAATATGCAAGGGATGAATAAGACTATTCCCGAGCTCTTCGCAATGCTGAAAGCTGCGGAGGTAGAAATCAAGAAGGAGCATCAAGTGTTGATGGTCAACAAGACCACTAATTTCAAGAAAAAGGGCAAAGGGAAGAAGAAGGGGAACTTCAAGAAGAACAACAAGCAAGTTGCTGCTCAAGAGAAAAAACCAAGTCTGGACCTAAGCCTGAAACTGGGTGCTTCTACTGCAAGCAGACTGGTCACTGGAAGCGGAACTGCCCCAAGTATTTGGCGGATAAGAAGGATGGCAAGGTGAACAAAGGTATATGTGATATACATGTTATTGATGTGTACCTTACTAATGCTCGCAGTAGCACCTGGGTATTTGATACTGGTTCTGTTGCTAATATTTGCAACTCGAAACAGGGACTACGGATTAAGCGAAGATTAGCTAAGGACGAGGTGACGATGCGCGTGGGAAACGGTTCCAAAGTCGATGTGATCGCGGTCGGCACGCTACCTCTACATCTACCTTTGGGATTAATATTAGACCTAAATAATTGTTATTTGGTGCCAGCGTTAAGCATGAACATTATATCTGGATCTTGTTTGATGCGAGACGGTTATTCATTTAAATCAGAGAATAATGGTTGTTCTATTTATATGAGTAATATCTTTTATGGTCATGCACCCTTGAAGAGTGGTCTATTCTTATTGAATCTCGATAGTAGTGACACACATATTCATAATGTTGAAACCAAAAGATGCAGAGTTGATAATGATAGTGCAACTTATTTGTGGCACTGCCGTTTAGGTCATATCGGTGTAAAGCGCATGAAGAAACTCCATACTGATGGACGTTTGGAACCACTTGATTATGAATCACTTGGTACTTGCGAACCGTGCCTCATGGGCAAGATGACTAAAACACCGTTCTCCAGTACTATGGAGAGAGCAACAGATTTGTTGGAAATCATACATACAGATGTATGTGGTCCGATGAATATTGAGGCTCGTGGCGGATATCGTTATTTTCTCACCTTCACAGATGACTTAAGCAGATATGGGTATATCTACTTGATGAAACATAAGTCTGAAACATTTGAACAGTCCAAAGAATTTCAGAGTGAAGTGGAAAATCATTGTGACAAGAAGATAAGGTTTCCACGATCTGATCGCGGAGACGAATATTTGAGTTACGAGTTTGGTCTTCAATTAAAACAATGTGGAATAGTTTCACAAATTCATGCCACCTGGAACACCACAGCATAATGGTGTGTCCGAACATCATAACCGTACTTTATTGGATATAATACAATCTATGGTGTTTCTTACCGATTTACCACTATCGTTTTGGGATCATGCATTAGAGACAGCTGCATTCACGTTAAATAGGGCACCATCAAAATCCGTTGAGACGACGCCTTATGAACTGTGGTTTGGCAAGAAACCAAAGTTGTCGTTTCTTAAAGTTTGGGGTTGCGATGCTTATATGAAAAAGTTTCATCCTGATAAGCTCAAACCCAAATCGGAGAAATATGTCTTCATAGGATACCCAAAGGAGACAGTTGGGTACACCTTCTATCACAGATCCGAAGGCAAGACATTCGTTGCTAAGAATGGATCCTTTCTGGAGAAGGAGTTTCTCTCGAAAGATGTGAGTGGGAGGAAAGTAGAACTTGACGAGGTAACTGTACCTGCTCCCTTATTGAAAAGTAGTACATCACAGAAACCTGTTTCTGCGACACCTACACCAATTAGTGAGGAAGCTAATGATAAATGATCATGAAACTTCAGGACAAGATACTACTGAACCTCATAGATCAACCAGAGTGAGATCCGCGCCAGAGTGGTACGGTAATCCTGTTCTGGAAGTCATGCTGCTAGATCATGATGAACCTACGAACTATGAAGAAGCGATGGTGAACCCAGATTCCGCAAAATGGCTTGAAGCCATGAAATCTGAGATGGGATCCATGTATGAGAACAAAGTATGGACTTTGGTTGACTTGCCCGATGATCGGCAAGCAATTGAGAATAAATAGATCTTCAAGAAGAAGACTGACGCTGACGGTAATATTATTGTCTACAAAGCTCGACTTGTCGCAAAAGGGTTTCGGCAAGTTCAAGGGGTTGACTACGATGAGACCTTCTCACCCGTGGCGATGCTTAAGTCTGACCGAATCATGTTAGCAATTGCCGCATTTTATGATTATGAAATTTGGCTGATGGATGTCAAAACTGCATTCCTGAATGGATTTCTGGAAGAAGAGTTGTATATGATGCAACCGGAAGGTTTTGTCGATCCAAAGGGAGCTAACAAAGTGTGCAAGCTCCAGCGATCCATTTATGGACTGGTGCAAGCCTCTCGGAGTTGGAATAAATGCTTTGATAGTGTGATCAAAGCATTTGGTTTTATATAGACTTTCGGAGAAGCCTGTATTTACAAGAAAGTGAGTGGGAGCTCTGTAGCATTTCTGATATTATATGTGGATGACATATTACTGATTGGAAATGATGTAGAATTTCTGGATAGCATAAAGGGATACTTGAATAAGAGTTTTTCAAGGAAAGACCTCGGTGAAGCTACTTACATATTAGGCATTAAGATCTATAGAGATAGATCAAGACGCTTAATTGGACTTTCACAAAGCACATACCTTGACAAGATTTTGAAGAAGTTCAAAATGGATCAAGCAAAGAAAGGGTTCTTGTCTGTGTTACAAGGTGTGAAGTTGAGTCAAACTCAATGCCCGACCACTGCAGAGGATAGAGAGAAAATGAAAGATGTTCCCTATGCTTCAGCCATAGGCTCTATCATGTATGCAATGCTGTGTACCAGACCTGATATGTGCCTTGTTATAAGTCTAGCAGGGAGGTACCAAAGTAATCCAGGAGTGGATCACTGGACAGCGGTCAAGAACATCCTGAAGTACCTGAAAAGGACTAAGGATATGTTTCTCGTATATGGAGGTGACAAAGAGCTCATCGTAAACGGTTACGTTGATGCAAGCTTTGACACTGATTCGAACGATTCTAAATCGCAAACCGGATACGTGTTTACATTAAACGGTGGAGCTATCAGTTGGTGCAGTTCTAAACAAAGCGTCGTGGCGGGATCTACATGTGAAGCGGAGTACATAGCTGCTTCGGAAGCAGCAAACGAAGGAGTCTGGATGAAGGAGTTCATATCCGATCTAGGTGTTATACCTAGTGCATCGGGTCCAATGAAAATCTTTTGTGACAATACTGGTTCAATTGCCTTGGCGAAGGAATCCAGATTTCACAAAAGAACCAAGCACATCAAAAGACGCTTCAATTCCATCCGGGATCTAGTCCAGGTGGGAGACATAGAGATTTGCAAGATACATACGGAGCTGAATGTAGCAGACCCATCGACTAAGCCTCTTCCACGAGCAAAACATGATCAGCACCAAAGCTCCATGGGTGTTAGAATCATTACTGTGTAATCTAGATTATTGACTCTAGTGCAAGTGGCAGACTGAAGGAAATATGCCCTAGAGACAATAATAAAGTTATTATTTATTTCCTTATATCATGATAAATGTTTATTATTCATGCTAGAATTGTATTAACCGGAAACATAATACATGTGTGAATACATAGACAAACAGAGTGTCACTAGTATGCCTCTACTTGACTAGCTCGTTAATCAAAGATGGTTATGTTTCCTAACCATTGACAAAGAGTTGTTATTTGATTAACGGGATCACATCATTAGGTGAATGATCTGATTGACATGACCCATTTCATTAGCTTAGCACCCGATCGTTTAGTATGTTGCTATTGCTTTCTTCATGACTTATACATGTTCCTATGACTATGAGATTATGCAACTCCCGTTTGCCGGAGGAACACTTTGTGTGCTACCAAACGTCACAACGTAACTGGGTGATTATAAAGGAGCTCTATAGGTGTCTCCAAAGGTACATGTTGGGTTGGCGTATTTCGAGATTAGGATTTGTCACTCCGATTGTCGGAGAGGTGTCTCTGGGCCCTCTCGGTAATGCACATCACATAAGCCTTGCAAGCAATGCAACTAACGAGTTAGTTGCGAGATGATGTATTACGGAACGAGTAAAGAGACTTGCCGGTAACGAGATTGAACTAGGTATTGAGATACCGATGATCGAATCTCGGGCAAGTAACATACCGATGACAAAGGGAACAACGTATGTTGTTATGCGGTCTGACCGATAAAGATCTTTGTAGAATATGTAGGAGCCAATATGAGCATCCAGGTTCCGCTATTGGTTATTGACCGGAGACATGTCTCGGTCATGTCTACATTGTTCTCGAATCGTAGGGTCCGCTCGCTTAAGGTTTCGATGACAGTTATATTAGGAGTTTGGAGTCCCAGATGAGATCGGGGACATGACGAGGAGTCTCGAAATGGTCGAGACGTAAAGATCGATATATTGGGCGACTATATTCGGACTTCGGAAAGGTTCCGAGTGATTCGGCTATTTTTCGGAGTACCGGAGAGTTACGGGAATTCGCCGGGGAGTATATGGGCCTTATTGGGCCATACGGGAATAGAGGAGAGAGCCCAAAAGGAAGGAGGCCTGCGCCCCTCCTCTGGTCCCAATTGGACAAGGGGCGCAGCCCCCTTTTCCTTCTTCCTCTCCCCTTCTTTCCCCTTCTCCTACTCCAACAAGGAAGGAGGGAGTCCTACTCCCGGTGGGAGTAGGACTCCCCTTGGCGCGCCCCCTCCTAGGCCGGCCGCCCCCTCCCCCCTTGCTCCTTTATATACGGGGGCAGGGGGCACCCCATGACACACAAGTTGATCTTCGTGATCGTTCCTTAGCCGTGTGCGGTGCCCCCCTCCATGATATTACACCTCGGTCATATTGTAGCCGTGCTTAGGCGAAGCCCTGCGACGGTTGAACATCAAGATCGTCACCACGCCGTCGTGCTGACAGAACTCATCCCCGAAGCTTTGCTGGATCGGAACCCGGGGATCGTCATCGAGCTGAATGTGTGCCAAGAACTCGGAGGTGCCGGAGTAACGGTGCTTGGATCGGTCGGATCGGGAAGACGTACGACTACTTCCTCTACGTTGCGTCAACGCTTCTGCTTCGGTCTACGAGGGTACGTAGACAACACTCACCCCTCTCGTTGCTATGCATCACCATGATCTTGCGTGTGCGTAGGAATTTTTTTGAAATTACTACGTTCCCTAACAAGAGGGAGGGGCGCCACCTGGAGTCGTGCTGCTATTGGTCTCGAAGAGAGGGAGGGGGCGACAACCTAGAGTCGTGCTGCTGGTGCTCTCGGAGAGAGGGAGAGATGGAGGGGGCGGCAACCTGGAGTCATGCTGCTACTGGTCTCGGAGAGAGGGAGGGGCCAACAACCTGGAGTTGTGTTGCTAGTTGCTACTGGTCTTGGAAAGAGAGAGGGAGGGGCGACAACCTGGAGTCATGCTACTACTAATCTCGAAGAGAGGGAGGGACCAGCTGTTGGGGAACGTTGCAGAAAACAAAAAATTTCCTACGGTTTCACCAAGATCCATCTATGGGTTCATCTAGCAACGAGTGATCGGATGCATCTACATACCTTTGTAGATCGCGAGCGGAAGCGTTCAAAGAACGGGGATGAGGTAGTCGTACACGACGTGATCCAAATCACCGGAGATCCTAGCGCCGAACGGACGGCACCTCCGCGTTCCACACGCGTACGGTCAGCGTGACGTCTCCTCCTTCTTGATCCAGCAAGGGGGAAGGAGAGGTTGATGATGATCCAGCAGCACGACGGCGTGGTGGTGGATACAGGGCGTCACCGCAGCAGGGCTTCGCCGTATACTACGAGAGGAAGAGGTGTAGCAGGGGAGAGGGAGGCACCAAGACTCAAGGCGTGTGTGCCCCCTCCCCCCCCCTCATATATATAGGCTCCCCTAGGGGGGGGGCGCTGGCCATAGGAGATGAGATCTCCTAGGGGGGCGGCGGCCAGGGTTGGAGTGGCCCCCAAGGCAAGGTGGGGCGCTCCCCCACCCCTAGGGTTTCAACCCTAGGTGCATGGGGTGGGCCTAGGGGGGCGCACCAGCCCACTGTGGGCTGGTTCCCCTCCCCACTTTGGCCCATGGGGCCCTCCGGGATGGGTGGCCTCACCCGGTGGACCCCCGGGACCCTTCTGGTGGTCCTGGTACAATACCGGTGACCCCGAAACTTGTCCCGATGGCCAAAACAGCACTTCCTATATATAATTCTTTACCTCCGGACTATTTCGAAACTCCTCGTGACGTCCGGGATCTCATCCGGGACTCCGAACAACATTCGGGTTACTGCATATACATATCTTCACAACCCTAACATCACCGAACCTTAAGTGTGTAGACCCTACGGGTTCGGGAGACATGCAGACATGACCAAGACGACTCTCCGGTCAATAACCAACAGCGGGATCTGGATACCCATGTTGGCTCCCACATGCTCCTCGATGATCTCATCGGATGAACCACGATGTCGAGGATTCAAGCAACCCCGTATGCAATGCCCTTTGTCAATCGGTATGTTACATGCCCGAGATTCGATCGTCGGTATCCCAATACCTTGTTCAATCTCGTTACCGGCAAGTCACTTTACTCGTACCGTAATGCATGATCCCGTGACCAGACACTTGGTCACTTTGAGCTCATAATGATGATGCATTACCGAGTGGGCCCAGTGATACCTCTCCGTCATATGGAGTGACAAATCCCAGTCTTGATCCGTGTCAACCCAACAGACACTTACGGAGATACCCGTAGCATACCTTTATAGTCACCCAGTTACGTTGTGACGTTTGGTACACCCAAAGTACTCCTACGGTATCCGGGAGTTACACGATCTCATGGTCTAAGGAAAGGATACTTGACATTGGAAAAACTCTAGCAAACGAACTACACGATCTTGTGCTATGTTTAGGATTGGGTCTTGTCCATCACATCATTCTCCTAATTATGTGATCTCGTTATCAATGACATCCAATGTCCATAGTCAGGAAACCATGACTATCTGTTGATCAACGAGCTAGTCAACTAGAGGCTTACTAGGGACATGTTGGTGTCTATTATTCACACAAGTATTACGATTTCCGGATAACACAATTATAGCATGAATAAAAGACAATTATCATGAACAAGGAAATATAATAATAATGCTTTTATTATTGCCTCTAGGGCATATTTCCAACACCAGCAACCTGGAGTCGTGCTGCTGCTGGTCTCGAAGAGAGGGAGGGGGCGGCAACCTGTAGTCATGCGGCTACTGGTCTCGGAGAGAGGGAGGGGCCAACAACCTGGAGTCATGCTGCTGCTGGTCTCGGAGAGAGGGAGGGGCGGTGACCTGGAGCCATGTTGCTGCTGGTCTCGGAGAGAGGAAGGGGCGGCAAGCTTGAGTCGGAGGAAGCTCCGAGAAGGGCGGCGACGACTACTCCAGCCTCCTTCAACAAGGGAACGAGAACGAGGGAATGAGGGAGGGGAGAGTGAGAAGGGAGGGAACAGGCTGACATAAAACACCCAAATTGGGGGGGGGGGTGAGGAGGGAAATGGGCCAAAATTTCTCTATCCAATTATCCGGGTTGCCTTGGCATGACAACAAGTTAATCCGCTAGACCAACTAACACAATGGAGACGCATTTTTCCGACTTGGGTTCGAGCTTTTCAGGTTGAAGTTTCTTGACATAAGCATCGCATCCCCAAACTTTTAGAAACGACAGCTTAGGTTTCTTCCCAAACCATAATTCATACGGTGTCGTCTCAACGGATTTCGACGGAGCCCTATTTAAAGTGAATGCAGCAGTCTCTAAAGCATAGCCCCAAAAACATAGCAGTGAATCGGTAAGAGACATCATAGACCGCACCATATCTAAGAGAGTGCGATTACGACGTTCAAACACACCGTTACGCTGAGGTGTTCCAGGCGGCGTGAGTTGTGAAACTATTCCACATTTTCTTAAGTGTGTGCCAAATTCGTGACTCAAGTATTCTCCTCCATGATCTGATCGCAAAAACTTGATTTTTCTGTCACGTTGAGTTTCAACCTCACTCTGAAATTCCTTGAACTTTTCAAAGGTCTCAGACTTATGTTTCATTAAGTAGATATACCCATATCTACTCAATTCATCAGTGAGGGTGAGAACATAACGATAGCCACCGCGAGCCTCAACACTCATTGGACCGCACACATCAGTATGTATGATTTCCAATAAGTTGGTTGCTCGCTCCGTTGTTCCTGAGAACGGAGTCTTGGTCATTTTACCCATGAGGCATGGTTCGCACGTGTCAAATGATTCATAATCAAGAGACTCTAAAAGTCCATCTGCATGGAGCTTCTTCATGCGTTTGACACCTATGTGACCAAGGCGGCAGTGCCACAAGTATGTGGGACTATCATTATCAACCTTACATCTTTTGGTACTCACACTATGAATATGTGTAGCATTACGCTCGAGATTCATTAAGAATAAACCATTCACCATTGGAGCATGACCATAAAACATATCTCTCATATAAATAGAACAACCATGATTCTCGGATTTAAATGAGTAGCCATCTCGAATTAAACGAGATCCCGATACAATGTTCATGCTCAAAGCTGGTACTAAATAACAATTATTGAGGTTTAAAACTGATCCCGTAGGTAAATGCAGAGGTAGCGTGCCGACGGCGATCACATCGACCTTGGAACCATTCCCGACGCGCATCGTCACCTCGTCCTTCGCCAGTCTCCGTTTATTCCGCAGCTCCTGCTTTGAGTTACAAATGTGAGCAACTGCACCGGTATCAAATACCCAAGAGCTACTACGAGTACTGGTAAGGTACACATCAATTACATGTATATCACATATACCTTTCGTTTTGCCGGCCTTCTTGTCCGCTAAGTATTTGGGGCAGTTCCGCTTCCAGTGACCGCTTTCCTTGCAATAAAAGCACTCAGTCTCGGGCTTGGGTCCATTCTTTGGCTTCTTCCTGGCAGCTTGCTTGCCAGGCGCGGCAACTCCCTTGCCGTCCTTCTTAAAGTTCTTTTTACCCTTTCCCTTCTTGAACTTAGTGGTTTTATTCACCATCAACACTTGATGTTCCTTCTTGACTTCTACCTCCGCTGATTTCAGCATTGAAAATAACTAAGGAATGGTCTTTTCCATCCCCTGCATATTAAAGTTCATCACAAAGCTCTTGTAGCTTGGTGGAAGCGACTGGAGGATTCTGTCAATGACCGCATCATCCGGGAGATTAACTCCCAGCTAAGTCAAGTGGTTATGTAACCCAGACATAGTGAGTATGTGCTCACTAACAGAACTATTTTCCTCCATCTTACAGCTGAAGAATTTGTCGGAGACCTCATATCTCTCGACCCGGGCATGAGCTTGGAAAACCATTTTCAGCTCTTCGAACATCTCATATGCTCCATGTCTCTCAAAACGCTTTTGGAGTCCCGACTCTAAGCTGTAAAGCATGCCGCACTGAACGAGGGAGTAGTCATCAGCACGTGTCTGCCAAGCGTTCATAACGTCTTGGTTCTGTGGGACGGGTGCGTCACCTAGCGGTGCTAGTAGGACATATTCTTTCTTGGCAGCTATGAGGATGATCCTCAGGTTCCGGACCCAGTCCGTATAGTTGCTACCATCGTCTTTCAGCTTGGTTTTCTCTAGGAACGTGAAAGTGCAACTATCCCTAGGTGGTTTTGGTAATTCATAACAACATATAGCTCATTGAGCTAATGCTATTTCAAGATGATTATTTCAGGAAAGCTCAATGATTGGCATGGCATGGATGTGAAAGTGGAACCCTCAAAATGCCAAGGACAAAGAATTGGCTCAAGCTCAAAAGTTCAAGACTCTTCATTTTATATTTTAGTGATCCAAGATCACATTGAGTCTTTAGGAAAAGCCAATACTATCAAGGAGGGATGAGGTGTTGCTTAATGAGCCTCTTGCTTTATGTGCTTGGTGATATGCTCCAAAATCCTCAACCACTTTTCCATAGCCACAAATGACCTAAACCCTAAGCCAAACTCGGTCATACCGATTCTTTCAATCCGGCGCCACCGAGTTTCACTTGTCATTCGCCACTGCCAAACCCTAGCAATTCGGTCCTACCGATAAGGATCTCGGTCTCACCGAGATGGGATTGCAAACTCTCTGTTTCCCTTTCGTAACTTTTCGGTCTCACCGAAAGAGCGAATCAGTCCCACCGAGATTGCAATGTAAACTCTCTGTTTCCTTCTTGTAACTTTTCGGTCTCACCGAAAGAGCGAGTCGGTCCCACCGAGTTTGCCTGACCAACTCTCTGGTTAGCTTATTGCCAAACTCGGTCTCACCGAGTTTGTGCAATCGGTCTCACCGAGATTACGTTATGCCCAAACCCTAACCGAATCGGTCCTACCGAGTTGCATGTCAGTCCCACCAAAATTCCTAATGGTCACTAGGTTTACTATTTCGGTCCGACCGAGTTTTCTGATTCGGTCCCACCGAGATTGGTAAATTTTGTGTAACGGTTGGATTTTGTGTGGAGGCTATATATATCCCTCCACCTCCTCTTCACTCGTGGAGAGAGCCATCAGAACACATACACCATTCCAACTCATATGTTCTGAGAGAGAACCACCTACTCATGTGTTGAGACCAAGATATTCCATTCCAACCATATGAATCTTGATCTCTAGCCTTCCCCAAGTTGCTTTCCACTCAAATCTTCTTTCCACCAGATCCAAATCCTATGAGAGAGAGTTGAGTGTTGGGGAGACTATCATTTGAAGCACAAGAGCAAGGAGTTCATCATCAACACACCATTTGTTACTTCTTGGAGAGTGGTGTCTCCTAGATTGGCTAGGTGTCACTTGGGAGCCTCCGACAAGATTGTGGAGTTGAACCAAGGAGTTTGTAAGGGCAAGGAGATCGCCTACTTCGTGAAGATCTACCGCTAGTGAGGCAAGTCCTTCGTGGGCGATGGCCATGGTGGGATAGACAAGGTTGCTTCTTCGTGGACCCTTCATGGGTGGAGCCCTCCGTGGACTCGCGCAACCGTTACCCTTCGTGGGTTGAAGTCTCCATCAACGTGGATGTAGGATAGCACCACCTATCCGAACCACGGGAAAAACATCCGTGTCTCCAATTGCGTTTGAATCCTCAAAACCCTTCCCTTTATATTCTTGCAAGTTGCATGCTTTACTTTCCGCTGCCAATATACTCTTTGCATGCTTGCTTGAATTGTGTGATGATTGCTTGACTTGTCCTAAGATAGTTAAAATCTGCCAAGAACTAAAATTGGGAAAAGGTTAAGTTTTATTTGGTCAAGTAGTCTAATCACCCCCCTCTAGACATACTTTCGATCCTACAGAACGCGTTGAAGTTGAGGACAACGTTGGCCATTTGATCTACAAGACATATTGCAAAGATTTTAGACTAAGTTCATGATAATTAAGTTCATCTAATCAAATTATTCAATGAACTCCCACTTAGATAGACATCCCTCTTCTAGTCATCTAAGTATAACATGATCCGAGTCAACTAGGCCGTGTCCGATCATCACATGAGACGGACTAGCCAACATCGGTGAACATCTTCATGTTGATCGTATCTTCTATACGACTCATGCTCGACCTTTCGGTCTTCTGTGTTCCGAGGCCATGTCTGTACATGCTAGGCTCGTCAAGTCAACCTAAGTGTTTGCATGTGTAAATCTGTCTTACACCCGTTGTATGTGAACGTTAGAATCTATCACACCCGATCATCACGTGGTGCTTCGAAACAACGAACTGTCGCAACGGTACACAGTTAGGGGGAACACTTTCTTGAAATTATTATGAGGGATCATCTTAGTTACTACCGTCGTTCTAAGTAAACAAGATGCAAAACATGATAAACATCACATGCAATCAAATAATAATAGTGACATGATATGGCCAATATCACATAGCTCCTTTGATCTCCATCTTGGGGCTCCATGATCATCTTGTCACCGGCTTGACACCATGATCTCCATCATCATGATCTCCATCATCGTGTCTCCATGAAGTTGCTCGCCAACTATTACTTCTACTACTAGGGCTAACGCGTTTAGCAAAAAAGTAAAGTAATTTACATGGCGTTTCTCAATGACACGCAGGTCATACAAAAAATAAAGACAACTCCTATGGCTCCTGCCGGTTGTCATACTCATCGACATGCAAGTCGTGATTCCTATTACAATAGCATGAACATCTCATACATCACATATATATCATTCATCATTCATCACAACTTTGGCCAGATCATATCACAAAGCACTTGCTGCAAAAACAAGTTAGACGTCCTCTAATTGTTGTTGCAAGTTTTACGTGGCTGAAATAGGGTTCTAGCAAGAACGTTTTCTTACCTACGTGAAAGCCACAACGTGATTTGTCAACTTCTATTTACCCTTCATAAGGACCCTTTTCATCGAATCCGCTCCAACTAAAGTAGGAGAGACAGACACCCGCCAGCCACCTTATGCAACTAGTGCATGTTAGTCGGTGGAACCGGTCTCACGTAAGCGTACGTGTAAGGTTGGTCCGGGCCGCTTCATCTCACAATACCCCTGAAGCAAGATAAGACTAGTAGCAGCAAGAAAGTTGACAACATCTACGCCCACAACAAATTGTGTTCTACTCGCGTAAGAAGAACTACGCATAGACCTAGCTCATGATGCCACTGTTGGGGAACGTTGCAGAAAACAAAAATTTTCCTACGGTTTCACCAAGATCCATCTATGAGTTCATCTAGCAACGAGTGATCGTATGCATCTACATACCTTTGTAGATCGCGAGCGGAAGCATTCAAAGAACGGGGATGAGGTAGTCGTACACGACGTGATCCAAATCACCGGAGATCCTAGCGCCGAACGGACGGCACCTCCGCGTTCAACACACGTACGGTCAGCGTGAAGTCTCCTCCTTCTTGATCCAGCAAGGGGGAAGGAGAGGTTGATGATGATCCAGCAGCACGACGGCGTGGTGGTGGATGCAGGGCGTCACCGCAGCAGGGCTTCGCCGTATACTACGAGAGGAAGAGGTGTAGCAGGGGAGAGGGAGGCGCCAAGACTCATGGTGTGTGTGCCCCCTCCCCCCCCTCATATATATAGGCTCCCCTAGGGGGGCGCCTGTTGGGGAACGTAGTAATTTCAAAAAATTTCCTACGCACACGCAAGATCATGGTGATGCATAGCAACGAGAGGGGAGAGTGTTGTCTACGTACCAACGCAGACCGACTGCGGAAGTGATCACACAACGTAGAGGAAGTAGTCGTACGTCTTCCCGATCCGACCGATCCAAGCACCGTTACTCCGGCACCTCCGAGTTCTTAGCACACGTTCAGCTCGATGACGATCCTCGGGCTCCGATCCAGCAAAGCGTCGAGGAAGACTTCCGTCAGCACGACGGCGTGGTGACGATCTTGATGTACTACCGATGCAGGGCTTCGCCTAAGCACTGCAACAATATGATCGAGGTGGAATTTGGTGGCAGAGGGCACCGCACACGGCTAAGGAACGATCACGTGGATCAACTTGTGTGTCTATGGGGTGCCCTCTGCCTCAGTATATAAAGGATGGAGGAGGGGGAGGCCGGCCAAGGCTATTGGTGCGGCCAGGATGGGAGTCCTACTAGGCCTCCAAGTCCTAGTAGGAGTCCATCAAGAGGGGAGGAAGGGAGAAGGAAGTGGAGGAGAAGGAGAGGTGGCCGGCCTCCCTTTCCCTAGTCCAATTCGGACCAAAGGGGAGGGGGGCACAGCAGCCTTTTTCCTCTTCCCACTAAAGCCCATCAAGGCCCATTACTTCTCCCGTAACTACCCGGTACTCCGAAAAATACCCGAATCACTCGGAACCTTTCCGATGTCCGAATATAGTCGTCCAATATATCGATCTTTACGTCTCGACCATTTCGAGACTCCTCGTCATGTCCCCGATCTCATCCGGGACTCCGAACTCCTTCGGTACATCAAAACTCATAAACTCATAATATAACTGTCATCGAAACCTTAAGCGTGCGGACCCTACGGTTCGAGAACAATGTAGACATGACCGAGACACGTCTCCGGTCAATAACCAATAGCGGGACCTGGATGCCCATATTGGCTCCTACATATTCTACGAAGATCTTTATCGGTCAGACCGCATAACAACATACGTTGTTCCCTTTGTCATCGGTATGTTACTTGCCCGAGATTCGATCGTCGGTATCCAATACCTAGTTCAATCTCGTTACCGGCAAGTCTCTTTACTCGTTCTATAATACATCATCCCACAACTAACTCATTAGTTGCAATACTTGCAAGGCTTAAGTGATGTGCATTACCGAGAGGGCCCAGAGATACCTCTCCGACAATCGGAGTGACAAATCCTAATCTCGAAATACGCCAACCCAACATCTACCTTTGGAGACACCTGTAGTACTCCTTTATAATCACCCAGTTACGTTGTGACGTTTGGTAGTACCCAAAGTGTTCCTCCGGTAAACGGGAGTTGCATAATCTCATAGTCATAGGAACATGTATAAGTCATGAAGAAAGCAATAGCAACATACTAAACGATCGGGTGCTAAGCTAATGGAATGAGTCATGTCAATCAGATCATTCATCTAATGATGTGATCCCGTTAATCAAATAACAACTCTTTGTCCATGGTTAGGAAACATAACCATCTTTGATTAACGAGCTAGTCAAGTAGAGGCATACTAGTGATACTCTGTTTGTCTATGTATTCACACATGTATTATGTTTCCGGTTAATACAATTCTAGCATGAATAATAAACATTTATCATGATATAAGGAAATAAATAATAACTTTATTATTGCCTCTAGGGCATATTTCCTTCAGTCTCCCACTTGCACTAGAGTCAATAATCTAGATCACATCACCATGTGATTAACATCGATAGTTCACATCATCATGTGATTAACACCCATAGTTCACATCGCCATGTGACCAACACCCAAAGGGTTTTACTAGATTCAGTAATCTAGTTCACATCGCTATGTGATTAACACCCAAAGAGTACTAAGGTGTGATCATGTTTTGCTTGTGAGAGAATCTTAGTCAACGGGCCTGCCACATTCAGATCCACATGTATTTTGCAAATTTCTATGTCAACAATGCTCTGCATGGAGCTACTCTAGCTAATTGCTCCCACTTTCAATATGTATCTAGACCGAGACTTAGAGTCATCTAGATTAGTGTCAAAACTTGCATCGGCGTAACCCTTTACGACGAACCTTTTTATCACGTCCATAATCGAGAAACATATCCTTATTTCACTAAGGATAATTCTGACCACTGTCCGGTGATCTACTCCTAGATCACTATTGTACTCCCTTGCCAAATCAGTGCAGGGTATACAATAGATCTGGTATACAGCATGACATACTTTATAGAACCTATGGCCAAGGCATAGGGAATGACTTTCATTCTCTTTCTATCTTCTGCTGTGGTCGGGCTTTGAGTCTTACTCAACTTCACACCTTATAATACAGGCAAGAACTCTTTCTTTGACTGCTCCATTTTGAACTACTTCAAAATCTTGTCAAGGTATGTACTCATTGAAAAAACTTATCAAGCGTCTTGATCTATCTCTATAGATCTTGAAGCTCAATATGTAAGCAGCTTCACCGAAGTCTTTCTTTGAAAAACTCCTTTCAAACACTCCTTTATGCTTTACAGAATAATTCTACATTATTTCCGATCAACAATATGTCATTCACATATACTTATCAGAAATGTTGTAGTGCTCCCACTCACTTTCTTGTAAATACAGGCTTCACCGCAAGTCTGTATAAAACTATATGCTTTGATCAACTCATCAAAGCGTATATTCCAACTCCGAGATGCTTGCACCAGTCCACAAATGGATCGCTGGAGCTTGCACATTTTGTTAGCACCTTTCGGATTGACAAAACCTTCTGTTGCATCATATACAACTCTTCTTTAATAAATCCATTAAGGAATGCAGTTTTGTTTATCCATTTGCCAGATTTCATAAAATGCAGCAATTACTAACATGATTCGGACAGACTCAAGCATAGATATGAGTGAGAAGCTCTCATCGTAGTCAACACCTTGAACTTGTCGAAAACCTTTTGCGACAATTCTAGCTTTGTAGATAGTAACACTACTATCAGCGTCCGTCTTCCTCTTGAAGATCCATTTATTCTCAATTGCTTGCCGATCATCGGGCAAGTCAACCAAAGTCCAAACTTTGTTCTCATACATGGATCATATCTCAGATTTCATGGCCTCAAACCATTTTGCGGAATCTGGGCTCATCATCGCTTCCTCATAGTTCGTAGGTTCGTCATGGTCAAGTAACATGACCTCCAGAACAGGATTACCGTACCTCTCTGGTGCGGATCTCACTCTGGTTTACCTACGAGATTCAGTAGTAACTTGATCTGAAGTTACATGATCATCATCATTAGCTTCCTCACTAATTGGTGTAGTAGTCACAAGAACAGATTTTTGTGATGAACTACTTTCCAATAAGGTAGAAGGTACAATTACCTTATCAAGTTTTCTACTTTCCTCCCACTTACTTCTTTCAAGAGAAACTCCTTCTCTAGAAAGGATCCATTATAAGCAACGAATGTCTTGCCTTAGGATCTGTGATAGAAGGTGTACCCAACAGTCTCCTTTGGGTATCCTATGAAGACATATTTCTCCGATTTGGGTTTGAGCTTATCAGGATGAAACTTTTTCTCATAAGCATCGCAACCCCAAACTTCAAGAAACGACAACTTTGGTTTCTTGCCAAACCATAGTTCATAAGGCGTCGTCTCGAGGGATATAGATGGTGCCCCTTTTTAACGTGAATGCAACTGTCTCTAATGCATGACCCCAAAAACGATAGTGGTAGATCGGTAAGAGACATCATAGATCGCACTATATCTAATAAAGTACGGTTATGACGTTCGGACACACCATTACACTATGGTGTTCCTTGTGGCGTGAGTAGTGAAACTATTTCACATTGTTTTTAACTGAAGGCCAAACTTGTAACTCAAATACTCTTCTCTACGATCAGATCATAGAAACTTTATTTTCTTGTTACGATGATTTTTCACTTCACTCTGAAATTCTTTGAACTTTTCAAATGTTTCAGACTTATGTTTCATCAAGTAGATATACTCATATCTGCTCAAATCATCTGTGAAGATCAGAAAATAATGATACCTGTCGCGAGCCTCAATATTCTTCGGACCACATACATCAGTATGTATGATTTCCAACAAATCTGTTGCTCGCTCCATTGTTCCGAAGAACAAAGTCTTAGTCATCTTGCCCATGAGGCATGGTTCGCAATCATCAACTGATTCATAATCAAGTGATTCCAAAAGGCCATCAGCATGGAGTTTCTTCATGCGCTTTACACCAATATGACCTAAACGGCAGTGCCACAAATAAGTTGCACTATCATTATTAACTTTGCATCTTTTGGTTTCAATATTATGATTATGTGTATCACTACGATCGAGATCCAACGAACTATTTTCATTGGGTGTGTAACCATATAAGGTTTTATTCATGTAAACAGAACAACAATTTATTCTCTTACTTAAATGAATAATCGTATTACAATAAACATGATCAAATCATATTCATGCTCAACACAAACACCAAATAACACTTATTTAGGTTCAACACTAATCCCGAAATTATAGGGAGTGTGCGATGATGATCATATCAATCTTGGAACCACTTCCAACACACATCGTCACTTCACCCTTAACTAGTCTCTATTTATTCTGCAACTCCCGTTTCGAGTTACTAATCTTAGCAACTGAACTAGTATCAAATACTGAGGGTTTGCTATAAACACTAGTAAAGTACACATCAATAACATGTATATCAAATATACTTATGTTCACTTTGCCATCCTTCTTATCCGCCAATTACTTGGGGTAGTTCCGCTTCCAGTGACCAGTCCCTTTGCAGTAGAAGCACCCAGTCTCAGGTTTAGGTCCAGACTTGGGCTTCTTCACTTGAGCAGCAACTTGCTTGCTGTTCTTTTTGAAGTTCCCCTTCTTCCTTTTGCCCTTTTCTTGAAACTAGTGGTCTTGTCTACCATCAACACTTGATGTTTTTCTTGATTTCTACCTTTATCGATTTCATCATCATGAAAAACTCGGGAGTCGTTTTTGTCATCCCTTGCATACTATAGTTCATCACGAAGTTCTACTAACTTGGTCATGGTGACTAGAGAAATCCGTCAATCACTATCTTATCTGGAAGATTAACTCCCACTTGATTCAAGCGATTGTAGTACTCAGACAATCTGAGCACATGCTCACTAGTTGAGCGATTCTCCTCCATCTTTTAGCTATAGAACTTGTTGGAGACTTCATATCTCTCAACTCGGGTATTTGCTTGAAATATTAACTTCAACTCCTGGAACATCTCATATGGTCCATGACGTTCTAAACGTCTTTGAAGTCCCGATTCTAAGCCATTAAGCATGGTGCACTAAACTATCAAGTAGTCATCATATTGAGCTAGCCAAACGTTCATAACGTCTGCATCTGCTCCTGCAATAGGTCTGTCACCTAGCGGTGCATCAAGGACATAATTCTTCTGTGCAGCAATGAGGATAAACCTCAGATCACGGATCCAATCCGCATCATTGCTACTAACATCTTTCAACACAATTTTCTCTAGGAACATATCAAAAATAAACACAGGGAAGCAACAACGCGAGCTATTGATCTACAACATAATTTGCAAAATACTACCAGGACTAAGTTCATGATAAATTTAAGTTCAATTTAATCATATTACTTAAGAACTCCCACTTAGATGGACATCCCTCTAATCCTCTAAGTGATCACGTGATCCAAATGAACTAAACCATGTCCGATCATCACGTGAGATGGAGTAGTTTCATTGGTGAACATCACTATGTTGATCATATCTACTATATGATTCACGCTCGACCTTTCGGTCTCCGTGTTCCGAGGCCATATCTGTATATGCTTGGCTCGTCAAGTATAACCTGAGTATTCCGCGTGTGCAACTGTTTTGCACCCGTTGTATTTGAACGTAGAGCCTATCACACCCGATCATCACGTGGTGTATCAGCACGAAGAACTTTCGCAACGGTGCATACTCAGGGAGAACACTTCTTGATAATTTAGTGAGAGATCATCTTATAATGCTACCATCAATCAAAGCAAGATAAGATGCATAAGAGATAAACATCACATGCAATCAATATAAGTGATATGATATGGCCATCATCATCTTGTGCTTGTGATCTCCATCTCCAAAGCACCGTCATGATCACCATCTTCACCGGCGCGACACCTTGATCTCCATCGTAGCATCGTTGTCGTCTCGCCAATCTTATGCTTCCACGACTATCACTACCGCTTAGTAATAAAGTAAAGCATTACATCGCGATTGCATTGCATACAATAAAGCGACAACCATATGGCTCCTGCCAGTTGCCGATAACTTCGTTACAAAACATGATCATCTCATACAATAAAATTTAGCATCATGCCTTGACCATATCACATCACAACATGCCCTGCAAAAACAAGTTAGACGTCCTCTACTTTGTTGTTGCAAGTTTTACGTGGCTGCTACGGGCTTTAAGTAAGAACCAATCTCACCTACGCATCAAAACCACAACGATAGTTTGTCAAATAGACTCCGTTTTAACCTTCTCAAGGACCGGGCGTAGCCACACTTGGTTCAACTAAAGTTGGAGAGACAGTCGCCCGCAAGCCATCTATGTGCAAAGCACGTCGAGGGAACCGGTCTCGCGTAAGCATACGTGTAAGGTTGGTCCGGGTCGTCTCGTCCAACAATACCGCCGAACCAAAGTATGACATGCCGGTAGGCAGTATGACTTGTATCGCCCACAACTCACTTGTGTTCTACTCGTGCAAATAACATCAAACGATAAAACCTAGGATCCGATGCCACTGTTGGGGAACATAGTAATTTCAAAAAATTTCCTACACACACGCAAGATCATGGTGATGCATAGCAACGAGAGGGGAGAGTGTTGTCTACGTACCAACGCAGACCGACTGCGGAAGCGATCACACAATGTAGAGGAAGTAGTCGTACGTCTTCCCGATCCGACCGATCCAAGCACCGTTACTCCGGCACCTCCGAGTTCTTAGCACACGTTCAGCTCGATGACGATCCTCGGGCTCCGATCCAGCAAAGCGTCGAGGAAGAGTTCCGTCAGCACGACGGCGTGGTGACGATCTTGATGTACTACCGACGCAGGGCTTCGCCTAAGCACTGCAACAATATGATCGAGGTGGAATTTGGTGGCAGGGGGCACCGCACACGGCTAAGGAACGATCACGTGGATCAACTTGTGTGTCTATGGGGTGCCCTCTGCCTCAGTATATAAAGGATGGAGGAGGGGGAGGCCGGCCAAGGCTATTGGTGCGGCCAGGATGGGAGTCCTACTAGGACTCCAAGTCCTAGTAGGAGTCCATCAAGAGGGGAGGAAGGGAGAAGGAAGTGGAGGAGAAGGAGAGGTGGCCGGCCTCCCTTTCCCTAGTCCAATTCGGACCAAAGGGGAGGGGGGGCGCAGCAGCCTTTTTCCTCTTCCCACTAAAGCCCATCAAGGCCCATTACTTCTCCCGTAACTACCCGGTACTCCGAAAAATACCCGAATCACTCGGAACCTTTCCGATGTCCGAATATAGTCGTCCAATATATCGATCTTTACGTCTCGACCATTTCGAGACTCCTCGTCATGTCCCCGATCTCATCCGGGACTCCGAACTCCTTCGGTACATCAAAACTCATAAACTCATAATATAACTGTCATCGAAACCTTAAGCGTGCGGACCCTACGGTTCAAGAACAATGTAGACATGACCGAGACACGTCTCCGGTCAATAACCAATAGCGGGACCTGGATGCCCATATTGGCTCCTACATATTCTACGAAGATCTTTATCGGTCAGACCGCATAACAACATACGTTGTTCCCTTTGTCATCGGTATGTTACTTGCCCGAGATTCGATCGTCGGTATCCAATACCTAGTTCAATCTCGTTACCGGCAAGTCTCTTTACTCGTTCTATAATACATCATCCCACAACTAACTCATTAGTTGCAATACTTGTAAGGCTTAAGTGATGTGCATTATCGAGAGGGCCCAGAGATACCTCTCCGACAATCGGAGTGACAAATCCTAATCTCGAAATACGCCAACCCAACATCTACCTTTGGAGACACATGTAGTACTCCTTTATAATCACCTAGTTATGTTGTGACGTTTGGTAGTACCCAAAGTGTTCCTCCAGTAAACGGGAGTTGCATAATCTCATAGTCATAGGAACATGTATAAGTCATGAAGAAAGCAATAGCAACATACTAAACGATCGGGTGCTAAGCTAATGGAATGGGTCATGTCAATCAGATCATTCATCTAATGATGTGATCCCGTTAATCAAATAACAACTCTTTGTCCATGGTTAGGAAACATAACCATCTTTGATTAACGAGCTAGTCAAGTAGAGGCATACTAGTGACACTCTGTTTGTCTATGTATTCACACATGTATTATGTTTCCGGTTAATACAATTCTAGCATGAATAATAAACATTTATCATGATATAAGGAAATAAATAATAACTTTATTATTGCCTCTAGGGCATATTTCCTTCAGTCTCCCACTTGCACTAGAGTCAATAATCTAGATCACATCACCATGTGATTAACATCGATGGTTCACATCATCATGTGATTAACATCCATAGTTCACATCGCCATGTGACCAACACCCAAAGGGTTTTACTAGATTCAGTAATCTAGTTCACATCGCTATGTGATTAACACCCAAAGAGTACTAAGGTGTGATCATGTTTTGCTTGTGAGAGAATCTTAGTCAACGGGTCTGCCACATTCAGATCCACATGTATTTTGCAAATTTCTATGTCAACAATGCTCTACATGGAGCTACTCTAGCTAATTGCTCCCACTTTCAATATGTATCTAGACCGAGACTTAGAGTCATCTAGATTAGTGTCAAAACTTGCATCGGCGTAACCCTTTACGACGAACCTTTTTATCACGTCCATAATCGAGAAACATATCCTTATTTCACTAAGGATAATTCTGACCACTGTCCGGTGATCTACTCCTAGATCACTATTGTACTCCCTTGCCAAATCAGTGCAGGGTATACAATAGATCTGGTATACAGCATGACATACTTTATAGAACCTATGGCCAAGGCATAGGGAATGACTTTCATTCTCTTTCTATCTTCTGCTGTGGTCGGGCTTTGAGTCTTACTCAACTTCACACCTTATAATACAGGCAAGAACTCTTTCTTTGACTGCTCCATTTTGAACTACTTCAAAATCTTGTCAAGGTATGTACTCATTGAAAAAACTTATCAAGCGTCTTGATCTATCTCTATAGATCTTGAAGCTCAATATGTAAGCAGCTTCACCGAAGTCTTTCTTTGAAAAACTCCTTTCAAACACTCCTTTATGCTTTACAGAATAATTCTACATTATTTCCGATCAACAATATGTCATTCACATATACTTATCAGAAATGTTGTAGTGCTCCCACTCACTTTCTTGTAAATACAGGCTTCACCGCAAGTCTGTATAAAACTATATGCTTTGATCAACTCATCAAAGCGTATATTCCAACTCCGAGATGCTTGCACCAGTCCACAAATGGATCGCTGGAGCTTGCACATTTTGTTAGCACCTTTCGGATTGACAAAACCTTCTGTTGCATCATATACAACTCTTCTTTAATAAATCCATTAAGGAATGCAGTTTTGTTTATCCATTTGCCAGATTTCATAAAATGCGGCAATTACTAACATGATTCGGACAGACTCAAGCATAGATACGAGTGAGAAGCTCTCATCGTAGTCAACACCTTGAACTTGTCGAAAACCTTTTGCGACAATTCTAGCTTTGTAGATAGTAACACTATTATCAGCGTCCGTCTTCCTCTTGAAGATCCATTTATTTTCAATTGCTTGCCGATCATCGGGCAAGTCAACCAAAGTCCAAACTTTGTTCTCATACATGGATCATATCTCAGATTTCATGGCCTCAAACCATTTCGCGGAATCTGGGCTCATCATCGCTTCCTCATAGTTCGTAGGTTCGTCATGGTCAAGTAACATGACCTCCAGAACAGGATTACCGTACCTCTCTGGTGCGGATCTCACTCTGGTTTACCTACGAGATTCAGTAGTAACTTGATCTGAAGTTACATGATTATCATCATTAGCTTCCTCACTAATTGGTGTAGTAGTCACAAGAACAGATTTTTGTGATGAACTACTTTCCAATAAGGTAGAAGGTACAATTACCTTATCAAGTTTTCTACTTTCCTCCCACTTACTTCTTTCAAGAGAAACTCCTTCTCTAGAAAGGATCCATTATAAGCAACGAATGTCTTGCCTTAGGATCTGTGATAGAAGGTGTACCCAACAGTCTCCTTTGGGTATCCTATGAAGACATATTTCTCCGATTTGGGTTTGAGCTTATCAGGATGAAACTTTCTCTCATAAGCATCGCAACCCCAAACTTCAAGAAACGACAACTTTGGTTTCTTGCCAAACCATAGTTCATAAGGCGTCGTATCGACGGATATAGATGGTGCCCCTTTTTAACGTGAATGCAGCTGTCTCTAATGCATGACCCCAAAAACGATAGTGGTAGATCGGTAAGAGACATCATAGATCGCACTATATCTAATAAAGTACGGTTATGACATTCGGACACACCATTACACTATGGTGTTCCTTGTGGCGTGAGTAGTGAAACTATTTCACGTTGTTTTTAACTGAAGGCCAAACTTGTAACTCAAATACTCTTCTCTACGATCAGATCATAGAAACTTTATTTTCTTGTTACGATGATTTTTCACTTCACTCTGAAATTCTTTGAACTTTTCAAATGTTTCAGACTTATGTTTCATCAAGTAGATATACTCATATCTGCTCAAATCATCTGTGAAGATCAGAAAATAATGATACCTGTCGCGAGCCTCAATATTCATCAGACCACATACATCAGTATGTATGATTTCCAACAAATCTGTTGCTCGCTCCATTGTTCCGAAAAACAAAGTCTTAGTCATCTTGCCCATGTGGCATGGTTCGCAATCATCAACTGATTCATAATCAAGTGATTCCAAAAGCCCATCAGCATGGAGTTTCTTCATGCGCTTTACACCAATATGACCTAAACGGCAGTGCCACAAATAAGTTGCACTATCATTATTAACTTTGCATCTTTTGGTTTCGGTACAATACCGGTGACCCCGAAACTTGTCCCGATGGCCGAAACAACACTTCCTATATATAATTCTTTACCTCCGGACTATTCCGAAACTCCTCGTGACGTCCGGGATCTCATCCGGGACTCCGAACAACATTCGGGTTACTGCATATACATATCTTCACAACCCTAGCGTCACCGAACCTTAAGTGTGTAGACCCTACGGGTTCGGGAGACATGCAGACATGACCGAGACGACTCTCCGGTCAATAACCAACAGCGGGATCTGGATACCCATGTTGGCTCCCACATGCTCCTCGATGATCTCATCGGATGAACCACGATGTCGAGGATTCAAGCAACCCCGTATGCAATTCCCTTTGTCAATCGGTATGTTACATGCCTGAGATTCGATCGTCGGTATCCCAATACCTTGTTCAATCTCGTTACTGGCAAGTCACTTTACTCGTACCGTAATGCATGATCCCGTGACCAGACACTTGGTCACTTTGAGCTCATAATGATGATGCATTACCGAGTGGGCCCAGTGATACCTCTCCGTCATACGGAGTGACAAATCCCAGTCTTGATCCGTGTCAACCCAACAGACACTTTCGGAGATACCCGTAGCATACCTTTATAGTCACCCAGTTACGTTGTGACGTTTGGTACACCCAAAGTACTCCTACGGTATCCGGGAGTTACACGATCTCATGGTCTAAGGAAAGGATACTTGACATTGGAAAAACTCTAGCAAACGAACTACACGATCTTGTGATATGTTTAGGATTGGGTCTTGTCCATCACATCATTCTCCTAATGATGTGATCTCGTTATCAATGACATCCAATGTCCATAGTCAGGAAACCATGACTATCTGTTGATCAACAAGCTAGTCAACTAGAGGCTTACTAGGGACATGTTGGTGTCTATTATTCACACATGTATTACGATTTCCGGATAACACAATTATAGCATGAATAAAAGACAATTATCATGAACAAGGAAATATAATAATAATGCTTTTATTATTGCCTCTAGGGCATATTTCCAACACCAGCAACCTGGAGTCGTGCTGCTGCTGGTCTCGAAGAGAGGGAGGGGGCGGCAACCTGTAGTCATGCGGCTACTGGTCTCGGAGAGAGGGAGGGGCCAACAACCTGGAGTCATGCTGCTGGTGGTCTCGGAGAGAGGGAGGGGCGGTGACCTGGAGCCATGTTGCTGCTGGTCTCGGAGAGAGGAAGGGGCGGCAAGCTTGAGCCGGAGGAAGCTCGGAGAAGGGCGGCGACGACTACTCCAGCCTCCTTCAACAAGGGAACGAGAACGAGGGAATGAGGGAGGGGAGAGTGAGAAGGGAGGGAACAGGCTGACATAAAACACCCAAATTTGGGGGGGGGGGGGTGAGGAGGGAAATGGGCCAAAATTTCTCTATCCAATTATCCGGGTTGCCTTGGCATGACAACAAGTTAATCCGCTATACCAACTAACACAATGGATAAGACTTTATCGCATTCGCGACCTACAGAACCAGGATTAACTGGTCGATCACTTTAAATATCGGCCGATATTTTGAGCGGTGAGTCTAACACATTTTGTTCGGTAATGTTATGTGACGAACGTTCACTAGGGGATGGTCTCAGCGAACGCCCCACAGACCATGGAAGGTGGCAGCTTTTGAATGAAAATGCACTAACATTAAAGAAATGACATGCTTTAATGGTAGAGTTTCCAACTACGAACCTTGTCCTGTTGAAAAAGAGTGATTTGCCTCTCATCAATCCCTTCAAAAAGGCGAATCAGTTGGCCTCACTGTCACTTGGGACAAGGTCTTGGAGTGAAGGTACTCCTGCTGAGATCGTACACTTGATGTTTATACTATGCATTCAAGCTATTCCCACACCTAAGGTTTGATAGTGTGGAATCTTATTTTCCTGTACTGTGATTACTATATGCACTTATTTGCGTGTTTTCTCACTTTTATTTGTCTAATCGGCATTCTGCAGAAATAGGGCAACAAGATCAGGTATATGATTTGATGTTCGTAGTGGAGAAGAGTTGTGAGAACCTGCAGTTGCTTTGTTTTATTTGTATGGACTATGAACCGACCGCATCTTTTCAGTTCTTCCCTTCCTAGCTCTTAGGTTACATGTTAATTATGAACTGAGATAAGCAAAATATATAGTCCTGAGACGAGGAGCCTCATGTTTTAGACGGTCATTTAAGCACATTAGTAGTGCATTCCTAGAACTGTTTTTTTGCTTATTTTTACCTATTAACTAGGATGAAGATGTATTTTCTTCTTATAAGAACTACACATTCATTGCACATGTACACTAACTATGGATCAAAGTGTGAGATGTGAATCTATACTACTTATAAAAGAGCAAACTTAATCTTCTCTAAACGCACCCCACAAATGGACACGAACTCATTATCACCACAGGATTAGACCCGCTAAACTTAATCTAACATCTAAACTTAATTTAGGAGTAATAATTTATTCTTTGTGTGCACTTAGTAATTTAGGTTGACTCACCATACTCCACCTCCACCTTAGTAGAGGATAGTAACAAACTCCACGCCCCACGCGGGCAACCCCTGCAATCACGCACGACAGCAAAAAAGTAAAAGAAACTGCCCGTCATCACCGAAACAACCTAGAGAAGGATGATTCTTCTTTCTCGACCGCCAAGGCGATGGATTTCTCCGGCGGGGCCAGCGGGGATGGGGCATAGTGAAGCTATCGGAGATGTATTGGAGCGCACGGAGGCTGCTGCTCTCGGCCCACGTCGAGCGGCTCGCCTCGGTGCCGCTCGTCGGCCCGGCGGACCCGGCGGCAGCTGACGGGTGTGGAGGGAGGTGGGGTACGTAGTTCCAGTGCATGTGCGTGCTGATGGACCGGCTCTAGCTCTCAATCCCTGCCAAGGGCCAGCGTGACCTCTGGAAGAGGTGAGGATGCCCTTCGATGAGCCTGGGCAAAGCCTTTGAATCAGGACATGCAATTTGATCCAGTGATTAGCAATCTAACCATGGTGTGTACGTATTATTTAATGGAGAATGGTTGGATCTAGCTCCGCCCCTGTTTCCTTCGCAGATTGATTTGGTGTTTGCGCCGGTATTGACCCCGTCGTCATGGTTGTTTGTGATTGTCGCAGGTTTGGTCCAGGCATGCTTGGTGATTCCCAGGGTTGCCGGTTTTGATCTGTGTTGTCCAATGATTCTGTTATTACAGTTGAAGGCGCCTGTGATTGGGGTGCAGGCCAGACCTGAGGCCTGTGATTGGGGTACAGTTGAAAATGATATGCCGGCTCAGTTTTTCGGAGGTGCTTACAGGGATAGGGTGTGTGTGTACGTGTTCATAGGGACGGGTGTATACTGATATAAACAAACACGAGCCACAAAACCGGCAAACACCGGGGAAACCGCAACAAGTTTGGTTGGCCGGCACCGACACAGCTGATCCCTTTCAGATTTTCCGATCCTTCTCCGCGCCACCCCAGGCTGCTACATTTTCAACCGTCCCCAGGCTGCTACATTTGCCTTGACCGCACTCGCCCCAGCCGCAACCGCGGCCGGTCGTCGGCTCGTCGCCGGCGCCAAGGCCAAAGCAGCGCTGTTCACGGTTACGGTATTTCCCCGACTTGGCCTGTTGCGCTCATCCATCCTTCCACGCCCCCTGTCCCAGTCGTTCATTCCAAGCAGGCTCTAGGCATGGATATGTCTGGTTCATGCCCTACCAATTTTTGGCAACCATTCACTAGGATTCCTTGATCCTTTTGTTGGCCATATATAAAAGTTTGGCAAATTTTTTGAAAGGAACGTGAGAAGAGTTGCCATAAGCAACTAAAATTTTGGTAACCAAGTGAAGCCAAAGCATCATGAGCTGCCAAGAATTTGGTAGGGTAAATTAGGGCACAAACCAAACATGGCCACATTCTTCAGCAATTCCAACCGTGCATCAGCATCCCTACCAGTCGTGCAATCCGGCGTAGCAATTCAGCAGAAAAGCTTCAGATGAAAAGCTCCAACTGAATCAGAGCCTTGAGATGAAAACCCGTGAAATCTAGGATGCAGCAGCAGCAAATAAATAACGACAGGAATTCATCAAAACGACTCGAAATAATCCTCCTGCATTCAAATTATTGCAGTTCTTCAAGGAAAGCGTGCCTGGGAGTCTCGAATACATAGATAGAATACGACCGACAGAGTACCAACTAAGCATAGTCTTGAAAGATTTGATGCGGCGCGCAAACAGACTGGCTGCCGCGCCGCGCAAGGTACAAACCATCTAGGGTAAAAGTTAAACTGATACAGATTCCCAAGAGGAACCTACAGAAATATCAGTTCATGGCGCCGGTGGCCTGCACCGGACGGAGATAGGTAACGGACGGGGAGCTCTCGAGACGTGCACGGAGCACACGCAAGAGACAGGTACGAAGATGAGACGATCGGAGGTTCCGGGGATGTTGTGCCGCCGTGAGCAAGGGTGCTACCATGTGCCGTCGAATCCTCGCTGGACCCTGCAAATGTAGCCCAAGTCAAGATGTTAGTGGACAGAGATGAACATCCAAAATAGTACTCCAGTCGATCCAAAATAAGCATCGTGGTTTTAGTTTTGAACTAAAACCACAACGATCGGAGGGTGTACCTGATAAGACAAGAATTCAGCAAGTTCTGATAGCAGGCAATGAGTTGCTGTGCTGACTGGATAAAAAATGTAGAAGCAACCGACGTCTAAAAACAGTAGCAAAATGCATGACAAGATTGTGCCAGCCAAGCTACTCAATTTTACATGGGGGTCTGAATTTTCTAAAGATGTACTCCCTCCGTCCGGAAATACTTGTCCTCGAAATGGTTGTATCTAGACTTATTTTAGTTATAGATACATCCAGTTTATCCATTTGTAGGACAAGTATTTCCGGACGGAGGGAGTACTACGCAGAGATGCCATCAAAATCTGAATTTTCTCCATGAAAGTCCACTGCTCAGAACAAACAAAGAATATCGATTACAGTTCACTTTTTGATGCATGTGCATTATGCCATTATTTAACTCTGAAAGCATCAATTGTATGAGAAGATTTAGGTCTACCGTAGCCAGACATAATTCCTGGATATTTGTGCTTTATTGTCTGTCCAGCTACCAAAACGACTGTCTTGACAAATCTCAAAGACCAACAAAAATCTAAATACTACACTTCACGGTGGCTTTATTTGTTTTCGAAGTTTTCTTTTCAGGGGATCAAGTCTGAGAGCGAACACCTATTCTTACCCTAAAAAATAATGGGGAAACCTACTTCACCCATGAATCTCTATTAATATCAATTCTGTTATAGGTTAAAGATCATGAGCCCCCCTCCCCCCACCCCCACCCCCCATTTAATTCTTATTTCTTTCTGTAATGGGGAAATTTAATTCTTTCTATAGCTACACAAAAGGGGTTCCAGACCAGAATGCTCTATAAGCCAATTCTTTTCATGCCATTACAAATATAAATACCATAGATACATTAACATAATGATCTGAATTTCTTAACAGAGCTCATGATGAAATCCAATAATTACTATGTACAGTAAGTAAACAAAGGAGCAATATTAATTACCAGAAACAGCACAATGATCTTGCACTTAGGAAAGGTAACGTGGATCATTTCCTTGCTTGCCCAACTTGTGCACATCCTCTGGTGAAAGTATCTTGATGTACCATACACTATTCACAAATGACCTGCACAATTGACATGGAGATGATGTGGTTCAGAATAAAGCACACATGGAATTGTACACACTCTGCAGTCTTAAAATAACTTGTGTCCTCAGACCATGTCAATTAGGCACTGGGTACTCTGCATACTCATTATTGCTAGTAGATGCAGAAGGCATAAACATTTAACCTAGAATGTAACTTAAAATAACATCTGTCCTCAGACAATATCAATTAGGAGTTGTACACACTCCGCAGTCTTAAAATAACATGAGTCCTCAGACCATGTCAATTAGGCACCGGGTACTATGCATATTCATCATTGCTAGTAGATGCAGAAGGCATACACATTTAATCTAGAACGTGTCTTGATAAGCTATGAACTGCAGGTATCAGAAAACCAAGTTTAGCAACACGAAGCCATCACAATTAAGTATATAGAGAAACATACTACTTTGTGGCAACTAAATGCCATCTCCTATACTATGCGATCCAAAAATTTAGCACACATAAGAGAAACATAAAACTATGTGATGTAAAAAATTATCACCTAAGAGAAAGTGAAAAACACAAAAATGTATCATACATTGTAGCAACCTGAATTTATAACGTGGATATAAGTAACACTTCAGAAAACTCATAAAGGAAATCAACATTCTAAGAAATGGTTTCTTACTCCCAAGGGTCGTCTCCAAGGAGAAGCACATCATTCTCCCTGTCGACGAATACAAGCTGCCAGCCTGATCTATCGGGGTCATCCAACTGACCCCTGATGCCGTACATCTGACCCAGTTCTTCACGAAGTTCAGCATAATTGGAGAACCGGGTGATGTCCAAGGACCTCCCCACTGATCCTGACTTATAAACCTGCAAAATATAACGATTCCATAAGAAAGGATTTATACTTGATGTAAAAAGATACAACGGTACTACAACTACCTTCACGAATGTTCTGCTTGTTGGGTCATTCTCTCCTGTATTCTGAAAAATACCAGAAGAGTCGTCCAAACAACCATACATGGGACTTTGCAGATATGTTGACCCAGAAGGAATCGTAGACATGTTATTATCCGCAACATTTGAAGTCATGTTAGGCACCATGTTGTACAGTAGGGAGGAAGAATCAACTTGAGGACTAAAAAGGGACTGATGTTGCACATCAGAACCAATTTTGCTCTCAAGAGAACCGTCTTTACTTGTGGGTGAGTTAAGCAAACCCGAGCCCCCAAAAGACAGTGATTGTGAACCCATAAACTTTTGCTTCCAAGCCTGCTGTTGCTGTTGCTGTTGTTGCTGCTGCTGCTGATCGCTAGCTACTGGCTGATTGAATCTAGACAAGTCCACAGCTTTCGAATTCCCCTGAAGGAAGTTCGATTCCAGCATGTTGTCGCTGCTGCTAGAAGTGGTGAAGCTTGACGAATTAGCATTAGGATCAGAGAAGCCAAATTTTTCACGCAGATGGCTTGGTAGCGACGTTGGACTTGGGAGAGACGCACTAGTAGGAACATGATATGTTTGATCTGATTGAATCTTCTGCTTCTGATCAATGTGGGCCTGCTGCGCCTGCTGCACCTGCTGCAGTTGCTGGAGCTGTTGAAGTTGGTGCTGGATAGCACTTGAGTTCAGCATTGTCTGAATATTCTGACTATCAGCACTAACAGTTTGCTGTTGGCTTGCTTGCTGCAAGATCTGTTGCTGCAACAGCGGGTTGAGGTTACAGTGTTCTTGAGGTGACTGCATAGGCTGCTGAAGGTTTAGGAATTGTTGTTTCATGTAACCACCAGACTGGGAGGCGGCGGCAGCAGCAGCAACTACTGCTTGGTACTGATCATGGTCGGTACTCATCAAAGAAGGATGGAGCCTCTGTTGTCCCCAGGAGCCAATACCAGGTGACTGAAAGTTCATAGACTGATAACCTCCATCTCCAGCAACTCCTCTCAGCCACATCAAAGCATTGCTGTCATCTTAAGTGAAATACAATAATTAATAAAGGAATATGTGAATAAGAAAGGCTAGAAAGAAAAACAGAAGTAAGCCGATTAGTGTAATTTCCAATGACAAGAACATAAAGGGCAGCCCAGTGCATGTAGCTCCCGCTTGCGCAGGGTCCGGGGAAGGGAACATGCAAAAGAAAATCTAAAATGTGTAGCAATCTACTCCATCCGTTCCTAAATTAAGTCTTTTTAGAGATTCCAATGCGGACTACATACGGAGCAAAATGAGTGAATCTACATTCTAAAATATGTCTATATACATCAGTATGTAGTTCATATTGGAATCTCTAAGAAGACTTATATTTAGAAACGGAGGGAGTATGTAGCATGCATGGAGACTCTGGTGAATATCATTCATCCACATTGGCGCTTAAAGGGCTGACTTTGCTTAGAATAAATCCAGATCTCACGTACACTAATCTTACTTGCACTACCAATAATAAAGGATAGCGGAATACAAACTTCAGCTGCTGCATATATCAAGATGAATAAACAAATTATTAGATCACATCACTAATAACATTCGTTCCCAGCGGATAAATCAACATGCTTCCAAGTTCCAACTTCAAATCTCATGCTTTGACACCAGGTGGGGTTCACACACCAGATGGGTATACACTACAGGCTCATAAGGCTCCAGTCTTACAGATACACAGTTCCAATTACTCCACTACTTAGCACTGAACCAAAGGTTAATAATGAAGGTAATCCTGATCCCATGTTATCACTGACTTATGTAATTCTTGTTATAATGTAGCAAGCGCGGTGATTTGAATGCCATCTACATGTACAAAACAAGCTCTAGATTCTAGGTGCCACGCACATAGCAAACATACAATGATGTACTCCCTCCGTTCCTAAATATTTGTCTTTCTAGAGATTTCAACAAGTGACTACATACGGAGCAAAATGGGTGAATCTACACTCTAAAAAATGTCTATATACATCCGTATGTGGTAGTCCATTTGAAATCTCTAAAAAGACAAATATTTAGGAACGGAGGGAGTAGCTCCAAAATCAGATATGCCAGACTCAATATAGAGAACAATGACTAAATAGTACCTTGAAGGCCTGCTACACCAGAATACCAGGGATGCTTAACCCTCAGCGGAAACAAAGACGGATACATAGGAAAGGTTGTCAATGGTTCAATCTCCCATAAAGAAACTCTAGGCGGCCTTTCCCCAGCAGTTGATTCATCCCAACCAACCTACATTTACAGCATCAAAGATACTCTTCAGTGAATCCTCGTACTTCCAAGCAGTTTGAAGCACAAAACACAATGATTAAATATAACTAATTTTGTTCTGACCAAACAATAGCATCTGAAGATATAACATGGATGCAAAATTTCTGTTATGAAAGAGAATGGTATACCGTAATAAAAAAGAGAATAAATGAAATATCATCGAAGGCACAAAAAAAAAGAAAAAAAAAACTGCATACAAAATGCAGCTGGCAACGAAATAAAGCAGATAAGTGGGGGAACCAACCAGGCAGCGCTCCAGAACAAAATCATTAAGTGGAAAAGACAACTCTTACCTTAACCGATCTCCAGTAGGAACTAGCCCAACGCACTGGATCGGCATCACTCACTTCTGTTATCGTCCCCATATACCTGTATTTCATTTAATATCTCGTCAGTTTCCTTCAGCACAAAAGAGAGAGGTAACTTTAGTCATTGCCATTACATACTGCAAACATTTCATGGTACCAAACAACCAAGAGAACAACAAGGATAAAGAGCACAATCTAGAAGCAAGATTGAGTTTGTGATTTTGCTACTTCACCTGCGAACACTAGATTCCTCGGTCTCAAAGAGCATCCTGAACCGCATGCCGACCGATATCCGGGTGTGAAAAACAGCCTTGATGTACTTTGAGAGTGGTATGACAAATTCTGATGGACATGCCCTACAAACATTCTTCTTTGTAAGACTTGTCCACAAAAAGGAAATGTAGCATCACCACATGTTAATGAAACAATCCAAATTACCTCGGATTGTAGAAAATTGTGAAGCGGCTGTTTGTAGAAGCAGCATGAGCCGCAGCTGCAAGGAGCCCTATGTGCATGCTGTCACTCGAAAGAACAGAGGAAGGCATCACAGTCTGTGTCCGGTTGGCACGCCTGATTCCTAGCCAAAGCTGGTTTTTCTCGTTCCTAAATCATGAAATAAACAGTAAGTCCTACTTGTTTACCAAGTCCAAATTTTTCCACAAGCACAAGAATAAAGAGTAAACAAACCATATGAAGAGCACTGAGTCTCCAGCAACTAGTCTTTTGGCGCTAACGAACACACTCCAGCCAGTAGTTAGCAAGTGTCGTTTGGGCTGGCCTGTGAAAAATAAGCATATTATTAATATAAAAGGGTAATAATATGCGATGTTAACAAATAGTACTATAAAACAGCTTTTCAGTGTTGTTCAATTAATATGTGTGTGATGACAACCTTTGTTAGTCATGGTGATACAAAATGAAGTGCATTTTAGTTAAAATATAGAGTATATTCAGCACTTAAGAATCCTCAAAAAAAATATTGGGAAACACGAGCCCAAGACATATATTCAGCACTTAAGAATCCTCAAAAAAAATACTCCATGGGAAACACGAGCCCAAGACATAAGGGAAAAAACACATAGTACATTTGTACAGGTTAGAAGGAGTGAACACCAGTTTAGAGACTAGAGTGCTCCATATGCAATTTTGTTAGTGCCTGACTCCCATAAGTACTTCAGAAAACATCTGACAAAATATTCTTGTCAATTGTTACTTATATTCAATACAGTACTGCACTCAGGTTCCAGTGTAGTACTATCCAGGTAATTACTCCAAGAATTTCTTCTTTTGCAAGCCCATTAAAGAGAACTTCATGTACTGACTGTTTCCCCCCATAAAAGAGATGCCCAAATCACATTGTGCACGAACAGCTGATATTTTCTGTTGGCACAGGCACCCTTGGAAATGTTTAAAAGGACATGATTTGATCAATGATCAGTCATAAGAAAGTCCAACTGTACCATGGCAGTTCAAAGCCAAACTAATTAAGAAACTTCATTTAAGACCAGCAGACTTCACGATGACCTAAGAAATAATCCCTAGAGATTTTAGAAACTTGCCTCGGAAGATGTGTCTGAACTTCCACTCGACGTCGTGAATATCCCGCGCAATTAGCTCCTGAGCAGGAGGCTGCTGCGTGAAATCCTACAAACCACACTATACCACCTGTTATTGGCAACAGCAGACCCAAAACCCACGGTGCAAAAGGAAAGGAACGCTGGCCAGAGCTAACACACTCATCACACCAGAGGGGGGAAGACGCGCTCGGCGGCACGGCGGGGCACGGAGAAGCCGCCGTGCGTGCTGGTGTCGCTGGCCGTCAGCGTCTTGCAGAAGTAGTTGGTCGGCTGCTTGCTCATGATCCCCATCTCCGCCGGCAGGTAGGCGTCGTTCTGCTCTTGCTGCAGCAACACACACAGATGAGGAAACATGAAGCTCCATCGGCATCACACCATTTCAACTACTACAATCATGAAATACACATCAGCGGCTGGCTTACTGGGTTCAGCGGCTGCAGCGTCATCTGCGCATACACTTCGTCGGTCTCCACATCAGCCTGCACAGATTGTCACCAAACTCAGCACCCGCAGCACCGAAATAGACAGTAGGATCGCCGCATCTGAGAAATCAAGACGGGGAAAGCACGTACATGCATTGTGACGTCGTGCAGCTGGCAGATGAGCTGCGGCGGCAGGTTGGGGTAGTTGGGGATGTGCCCCTCCACCTCCTTGTTCGTCGACGCCGCCACCTTCACCATGAAGCACGCACGCGCATCAGAAAAACATGACGCAGGCCATCAACCAGGTTGCACGCACGCAGGCGGGCAAGGGTTAAGAAGCAAACAGCGAGACGTGGGAGCTGACCTGCTCGCTGTGGCCCTGCGGGAAGTAGACGACGCGCGTGCCGAGGGTGGGGAGGCAGACGAGCGGGCCGGCGCAGGCGTGCCACAGCTCCGAGTTGAGGTTCTTCTTCTCTGCGCCCGCACGCACGCACGCACAGCAAGCTTAATAAACAAACCAAGGGAAGAAGAAAGGCGAGGCACGCACGCACGCGCGCAGCAACCAAGCCAGCAAGCAATAAACAACCGAGCTAACAACAAGACCTAGCGACCCACTGACCTTCCTCCGGCGGCGCGGCGGGCGGCGGCGGCGGCGGCTGGCCGCCGAGGCTGGCCCCCGACGAGGAGCTCATCTCCCCCGCACCCGCAACACCAGGACCAAAAAACCAAGCAGCCCTCTCACAAATCCGCCCGGCGGAACCCCATCCTCAAATCCGCCGCATTCTGCAACCAAAGCCGCCGCGTCAGACGCCCGCCACCTCGAAACACACGGATAAAAAGGGAGGGGGCAGCATCAAATATGGGACGGACACGCGCGGCGCCTACCTCATCTCATCCGAGCTCGGAGATCGCCATGGTGGCCGGCCAGGAGGAGGGTGGGGGTGGAGAGAGAGAGGGGGGGGGAGGGGGGGGAATGATTAGGTCCGGGGCATTTAAGCGGGACGAGACTCGACTGGGAGGGAGCGAGTGGGAGTGCGCGTGTGCACAGTGCAGAGGAGAGAGAGAAGAGAAGAGACTAGTTTTGAATAAAGCGAGGCGAGAGGAGAGAGGAAAGTCGGAAAGCGGGTTTTCGAAAAAGCCGTATTTTATGGGCTCATGTAAGCCGCTGTCGGGCGCCCGTAACCCCGCCCCGTAATGCATGCTCAGGAAGTCAGGATAGACTAGACCCTGCCACCGCCCACTCTCTCCCTCACTGCCACTACTCGCATGGTTTCTCTGCGCCGTGGGCCAGGCCGCCTGTGAAACCCGCAGGCACACACGGGTCACGCGCAGCCCACAGCCCACCGCTGCTGCTCGGACGCGTTTGTCCCGTCCCGCCCTCCCACCAGATTCTGCGGGCCGTTTTTCAAAAATCTTCTTCTCTCGCACGGTTTTCGCCGGAATAGATTCCGTCCGTCCGTCGACCGAGATGAGCAGCGAGCGATTCCTTGGCCCGTGTACGTGACGCCTGGTGCACGCACGTATGCACTGCACTGTTCTAAGATGGCGGTGGTGGTGGGGGGGACGGGCGGGGCATCCATCCATCCGCCCGTCCATCATGCGATGCCTTTCTCCCAGCACTGTGCATGCGTACTCTCCTCTCTCTGCCAGTATAGTTTTGCCAACACGACTCGTCGTCGCCGCGATAAAGCGCCCCATCCCCGTGTCGAGCTGCCTGCCGCGCGACTAACACGATAAGCCGGCCGAATTTCGACCTTTTTTTGTCCGGCAAAGGGTGGAATTTTTGCATGATGGCGGCATCCTCGGCGGCCAAGACCACAAAAAACTGATGATGGATTGGATGGCATCTTCCGAACATACTACTGTATATTGCTTTAATCTCGCAGGTCACTAGTACCTCGTAGAGTGCTAAACCCGGCAGGCGGCCGGCCGGTCGTTAATTAACTCGTGTCACCCGCCGCAACCACTCGCCACACATGACCGGCGTTATCTCCCCTAATCCGGGCCGTGATTAGCAAACGGGCACAGCGTTAGGGTACGTGACGGCACGGCGCATTAAACAAAACGAAAAAGAAAAAAAAAGAGAGGATGGGTACGGGGTACGGAGCCGATCATGACACGTCCACTCATCAGTGCACTGCCACTGCCGCTGCGCGCGACATGCCGCTCGTACCGTGACGTGACCACCCAAGAGAAATAATAAAAATGAGATGTACTAGTAATAATAAACAAATAGTATCTCGTCCGTGCCGGCACGAGCGCGCTTCTGTCGAGTCGACTGAGAGAGAGAGAGGAAAAAAAATAAAGGTGACACGACCCGGAGGAAAGAGTGACATGGCAAACCCGGTCGATCGGACCCGTACGTACGTACGTGCTCTCGACGCGACGTGCCAGTGGCGGAGGCGCAGGTATATTCCCCGCGTCTTTCACCTTTTTACTGCGGCCCAGCACGCTGCGGAAAACTACCGCCGCTGCCTACTACTGCTAGGCCGTGGAAGGTACTAGTACGGGCAGGAGGATCGACCGTACTTTGGAAAATACCCTCAAAAGTTTACGGCGTAATCTACTACCGTGCACTCAAGTTGGACGGCAGAAGCTAGCTTAACCTCCCTAGCTAGGATTATTATTGGGCTGTCCTAGCACTTACTAGATGTGTAGTAGACTCTATGGTTCACAACAGTGAGCTGAGCTCGCGAGTGAGGTTGCTTTATGCGGATTCGACCGTTGCTTTGGCTGCAACTTCCGGCATCTGCCAACAGTGCCGCTACCACCTAAGATAACCCTGTGCCGTAACTTTCACCTTTGTAAAGGAAATACTCATATACCTTAAAAAGCGCAGCATGACAGGTGGGGCGCATGCATGATGCGCACACAAGCTCTCTCTCTTTTTTTCTGTGGGTTGCGAAAACGCAGGCTTAGCTGGGGGTGAATGATAAAGCAGATCCTGGCTTATCAGGGTCTTAATTCTGGTGGTCGCCAATGGGAGACAGGCGAGGGGTCATGATGAGTCCAGAAAACGAGAGGTGGCCGTGCCATCCGTACCGCTGCCACGGCTTTTGACCGGCCCTAGCTCGTTAATAATGCTATTAATGCGGCGGGCAGTTTATTTAACGACTGGATCTCGGGCGAGCGCGTACGTGTACTCCACTTGCCGGCCTGTCTGAGTGTCTGTACACACGCTCGCTCCGTAGTAGTCAATGGTGGTGTACATGGCGGGAATACTTTCAGTTTTTTTATGTTATTTAAGGCAGCTCTTGTACTTGGCGTATCGTCCTGTGCAAGGACTTGTCCGGGTGTTTTCAAAAAGAAGCGCCCGCCCGTCCTGGAAAGTGCGAGGGCACAGTGTGACAGTGAGAATCGTCCGCTAGTAGTAAGTTACCGCTACCGCTTAGCACCTCAGGTGCACCCAGAAACGGCAGCCCGTACGCTCTCCATCGCCTTGTTTATTTACTCTAAATTATTACTCACTACTACTGTGCTCTATACTTTGTGACAAAAAGAATCTGAAAAAGGGTTAACTTTCGCGCGCAAGTGAGAGTTCATCTGTTATTTTATTGGACAGGTATGTGACCAAGTTGAGCATATCATGGTAGCCACATGACTTGAGCTGCACCACTACTGATCACCATCACAGGCACACTAGCTTAGCCAGCAAGTGGTGGTAGTACTAGCGTGTCTTGGCCGTGTTCCCTGTATGCTCGGCGTCCACGGTTGCTGTCGCGTAGACCGGGCAGCGACGGCCGGGTTACGTCGGCTTGGAAATGCTCTCGGTCTAGCAACGCCTAGACAGCGCGTACAGATACTCGGCGAGTGGTCCATGGCCCCATCGACGTCGAGATAGATCACCTCACCTCACGCTGATGGGAAATTACCTCCCGGCTGCTGCCTCTAGAGCCCAATAAGTTGTTGTTGTTTCCTTGCGTGCGGCGAGCTGGCTCTGGATCGAGCCATCGATCGATGTGGCTTGACAGTGGAATAAAACAGCTCATGTTTTCACTGGCCTGCCTGCCTGCATGCACGCATGCACGAGCACCCACGGCGCACCGGCCGTACGCCGACGAGGACGGCACATCGCTGATGAGAGCGAAGCGGATGTACGGCTCGGGCAAGTGGCTGTTGCAAGTTGCGCACGGTCGAACGATCCGTCCGTCGAGTGGTTTCGTTTCGTACGTTGGGGTGGAGGGACACGCGGTCCACCAGGTGGGAGGCCATGGACGGCGTCCACCCAGGCAGGCATGAGTCGGATCGATGGATCGCGATCGCCGATCGGGCCGCGACGGGCGCCACCACCGCTGCGGGGGAACAGCGCCGGCTTTGGCTTTTCCACGGCCCCGGCCCCGCGCGCTGCCCCAAAGGCTGCCGGGTTCGCCTCAGCCGCTCGACTGGATCAGTTTCCCCTGCCCATGTCCGTCGCCCTGCCCCTGCCGACGACCGCCGTGCGCCCGGCCCCGCCCACGCCCCCGCCTCAGCCCTCCGGCCCCGCCACCCGCGCCATCGATACAAGGCAGCAGTAGTAAAATAATGGGGACCGGACTACCGGGAGCCCGCGCCGGCCGGCGAGCGTGGCGCCGGTCGTACGCGTGCGTGCGCCCGGCCGTGCATGTGTCTCTCCCCGCTCCGCTCCACTCGCCAATGAATCTCCAGCGTACATACATGGTAGCACTACGTGCGCGTGATCGCTGTGCGCGTCAAGTTTTCTGCACGCGCGCGCGTGGCCGCTGGCCGGCGGAGGACAACAGTCCCCGCCGGGTCAGGTCAACAAAGGGGCGGGGCGCTGTAGTGGCGGCCAGGGCCGTGTCACTTGCTCCTGTACCGGCCGGCCGGCCTGCCCCTGCCGTGCGCGCGCGCACGCGCGTGGGCTGGCGCCACTGCCACTGCCACTGCTACTGCTGCCGTGGTCCGGCCGGCGCCGGGCGGGGACCTGCACCTGCGTGGTGGCTAGCTGCGAGATCCATCCGTCCATCTCCGCCAGTTCTCCCCACCCTGTAGTCAGCCAGGCATGCCCGCCCGGGCCGGCTCACTCGCGCGTGCACGTGCGACGTGTATACGCGCAGCCTCCGCCTCTCTCTCTATCAAAAGCAAGAAGACGAACTGTTCACGCCATGGACGCATCGTGAGCTACTGAGCTCTCGCTGTCTACTGTCACTATACTGGTGTACGTGCTACGGCATCATCGCTGTTGGTGAGTGGCACTGCAGTGGCATTGATTCCTGGTCTTCTTCTGTTCTACTCGTAAGGCGTTAAGCCTCGGCGTGTGCATCAATCAAGACGATTGGACGATCGGCGTACGGTTTATGCATTTGGGCACATTGGGAGTACGGGTGAACAGTGGTTGATGAATCGTCCCTTCGTGCCAGGCCATTCCAAACGAAGCATGTGTCTACATAAGTGGTGAACAGAGGCCCATGCCTGTGCACAGGGAGCCTCCATACAGCTCTTGACGCTCCCACAGTCCATCAGACTCGCGACTTCGTACTTCTCTTGTTGGATCTGCATCGCGAATTCGTGATCCCGCTGAAAGCGTGGCTTGGAGTAAGTTTAACCCCTGTACGAAAACCCATGTCTAACTTGACACTTTTTATTCAGAGAGAACCGCGCAGGTACATGTAACCATGTTGCAGATATTAGTACTATATATGCATTTCTTTCTTGAAAAAATTCCAGCATTTCTCGAACTGTACGGGAAATCTAATGCAAATCTCGTGCGCATGGACCATGCTAATTCTCTCCGTGTCGCTTCTTTGTGGTGGACATGTCCCTGGAAAGACGACGTGCTACAAAAGTGACTCGTTTCCTATAAAAAAAATTGGCGGGAAACTTTCGACTTATTCATCTTCAATCCTATAGTTATAAGACCTTAAAATATTTTTCAGACTAGCAGATTGACAATAATTATTAGATTTTTTTCATTGAAAGTAAATATGATGAACATATACTCCCCTGTTTCTTTTTAGTTTGCATATAAAATTTGTTGATAGTCAAACTTTGTACCAACTTTATAAAAATATATATCAATATTCACAACACGAAATCAATAACTTTAGATGCATCATGAAATTAACTTCCATACTGTATAGCTTTAGTATTGTAGATTTTGATATTTTTTAATATAAATTTCGTCAGACTTTGCGTAGTGTGACTTCACATAAATCTTACACACAAACTAAAAAACAAAAGGAGAATATAATTTAAAAGAACTAGTTTTATCTAATCATTATTGCCTTCATTGACAGCTTTTATATCCGCAAAAAAGTGTTGGTAGTTTTCATATGAATTACTATATGATGAACTAGTTGTAATATGATGAAAATATTACATATCATAGGGTACTATATGGATGGATCTAGGTTTCTTGATCGGTCAAGTTGTTGTCTAGGTGATGCTTCATGTTCAACACTTCGGTTCATTTTTACTATTCTTTTTGCGTTGTCTTCTATCACAATATTTTCAAATTAAAATAGATAAAATATTCTTGCATTATACGGTTTGGGACCTCACATGAGATGCCATACATACATGTGGGTTGGTGAACGGTGATGTGCGTAGCCGGTGGTGTCTTTGGCCTTGGATGCTGGGGCGGCGGGCGGCGGCCTAGGAGGGCGGTCCACATGGTTGGCTTGATGGTGGTGGCTATGCCTCTTGGTCGTGTGGGCGGTGAGGGTGTAGCGGTGGGTGGCTCGGGCTCATTCTTTGTCATTGGCAAGAGCGTCACCCTGATCGGATTTGGTGGCTGGTGCACGTCATGGTTGTCCCGGGTGCCTCATCGTGGCACGTGTGAGCCGTCAAATGAAAGCTCTGCATTGTCGTTATCCTCTTGAGGGCATCATTGTAGTTCTCTTCATGCCAGGGTTCCAAGTGAAGACCCTTGTCCATGTTGGACCTGGCAGCTGCAACGCTTCGCATCGCTTCCCCTCCCGAGGGCGTTGCCGTGGAGCTTAGGTGTACTAGGACATGGCGTGGCATTGTATCCACGCCTATATGTATTATTTCTAGATAATAGTCGTGTGAGCCCTCGCTATCTTGTATTGTTTGACGTGTACTTTGGTTTGCACTTTATCTATCGAAGCGGGGAGAGGGCATGTTTCGTGTGAGATCTCTGGCCATTCACCTTTTTAGAAAGAAGGTGTTTTATCAACTCATAACATTGCATCAAGGTGAAGCATAATGGATTCACGCCCAGCCTTAATTTGCATAATTGAGGTGCACACATCTACCACAATACGCACCCACAAAAAAGGAAAACATAATACGGCTTAGTATGAGCTGTTCGCTATCTAGAAAAAGGAAACATAATGTCAATAACCAACTAATCTTCTAGGAAGGTGGCCAATGTGAAGACTACAATATCATCTATGATGATGTTTGGTAAAAGCATCTGGCTTCATAGGCGCATACACCACCACTGTATCTAGCATTCTACCACTAACCATGTGCTTGACTACGGATTTCGGCTATTGCTGGGTTCCAGTGATGGGCTGCACTAAATTTGTTCGTCGGTGTCCGAAGACGTGAAAATTCACCCATGACGCTAGTATTGTGTCACAGGAATGTGTGTGTGTGTGTGTGTGTGTGTGTGGTCTGAAATAGAATTAGGGTCAATCGGGAGTGAAGGAAGGAGACGACGGTGGTGCTGGGGCGAGCGAAGCGAGGACCAGGGATGCCGGCAAGGCCTCGGCTAGGAACAAGTTGTAGCCGACAGCAGTCGGCGTAGGCGAGTAAGAAGCTTAACGGCTCGAGGTGGGGTGGAGGGGGGGGGGGGGGGGGGGGGGGGTGTAGGGCTCGCCGGAAAAATCTGTTTATTCCCCAGTTTAGAGGAATGGCCGGTGGCGGCGCCAGCACGACGGTGAGGAGAGAGCGGGGCTGCGAGGCTGGCGGCTGGCACGGGAGCGGCGTGGGCCGTGTGTGGGTGGCGGTGGCAAGCGGTTTGGCTGGCAGTCCGTGGGGTGGTCTGGGGAAGGAGATGAGGAGGGCTCGAGGTTGAACATGGACATCTGACCGTTCATTTTACATCTAACGGCTATGAAGAGATCGACTATCACCTGAACCCCGGTAGCCAGTCCCTTATACTACTAAGCTTGTCTCAAACTATCTATAGTAGATTATCGATTTTTGACACAAGAAGAAAATTACTAAAAGATACTCAGCCATGGACTGGGATCTTCTTCCTCAAGACCAACCGGAAGAGGCACGGCATGAAATAACCTCTCACGGTGCTGGGAGGCACAGATGATGAAATGGTCCATCCATTTCGAAAACACCACATCTTCACTCGCACCACGGCGGAGGCCCCCACCTCGCACTCGCACCCACAAATCTATCTTGAGAAAAGCTTTGATGTCCATGGTCCCCTGTAGATCGAGCCCAATCGAGGCTCCCGCGCTCCCCAGCTTTTGGCGCCTCCTCCAAATCATTCGTCCATAATTCACCCCGCACGCCACTCCACGCACCACCCCCCTCCTCTCTCCGGTGCGTAGGGGTAGAGGGGTAGGCCGGCCGGAGCGAGCAGGCATGCGTCCCCATCCACCTACCCAAATCCGCCATTGCTTCCCCTTCTTCTTGGCCCTGTCGATCTAGGAGTGGCAAGAGGCCCGGCCGGCCGGCCCTGCGCGAGGGTCAAGATTCCCCTATTTCCACGAGACGCTGCCGCCGCGGCGCGCGCACCAGCCCAGCAGTGCCCGCCCGGTCCCTTGTCCGTGGAATTTTCAAAAATGTGATTCGGGCTCTCCGAGGAATCCTCCTCCTCTGTGGATCACCGACCGTTGCGTCACGACGGCAGTGCTTCCATCGAGCTGCCACCCATGCAGCATCAGTGCTGCTTACGTAGAACAGCATGGCCGGGCCTTGGTGCCATGCCATTGCCATGCATACATGCATCTCAAAACGGCAGCAATGGCCATGGCTCTTTCTGCCTTTTGGAATCGGAGCCTAATGCTTTTAGCAGGAAGCTAGCTATATATATAAGCCGCATCATTGATCGCTGATCCGTCCATGATCTCCCCCACAACCCGTGGATCTGCATGCGGCCATGGCGCGTCCCCGGTCGCGATCGCTGAATAATTGCGGCGTACTTAGGAGCGAGCACCGTGGGAGTGCTCGGAAAGGCCTCTTCACTCGTTACCGGGCGAGCGTGTGCTGTGGATCCCCTCTCCGGGAGAGATGGGAGAGAGACGGAGATCGGTGGAGCCGTAATGGCCCGTCCAAAACCGGCACTGTTCCCTGGTAGCCTCGCGCCGCACGCCTCGCTGTAACACTGACTGTAACTCTGCTGGCGCACGCACGTCCGGCCGGCCGGCGGGGCGACTGGTCTTTTCCGAGGGCCGGCGGGAGGAAGGGGCCAAGGGGAAAACGAGGAGGAGCCTCGCTGTTGGCGAGTCCGTGATGACACGGACCGGACCGGCGATCGAGCTGACCCGACGGAGAAGCGCGTGCTGTGACACTGTGAGTCAGCACGGCTGCACGGGGTAACTGCACTGCATGCATGGCGTTACAGCTGCCTCCTTCCACGGCCGCGCTGCGCCGAGGGCCAGTGCGGTGGGGCTGCCTTCATGGCTGGGTCGGGTCGGGCCGGGATCAGTACAAGCAGAGGGCTAGCGTAGCACTGACCCCGGTGATGAGGCGGGCGGCCCTGGGGCCGGATCGCCGCTGCGGAGCACGCATGGATGGCTTTGGATTCCGGGAGGACGCACTGGCGCATGGTTTGGGCCGTGCGGGTTGGCCCGACCCGACCCGACCCCGAGGGAGGGAGGGAGGTGGGGTGGGGGCCCGTGTGGCAGACGCGGCTGGAGGGAGATCACTGGGATCGTGCGCGGAGCAGCGAGCTAGGGACACCGGCAGCGGTGCCCCACGCACGGCCACAGGGCGCAGGCAGGCACACACTGGCAGCGGTGTGCCTGCCGTCATCTTTTCCATCCATCCATCGTCTGCCCCTTGCGAGTCCCGGGTGGTCATCATGCTCTCGCTGTGACTCACCGGAGACGACGCCAGAGAGACGTGTTGGTGTGGGCGAGGTGACGCTGCGACGCCCACACCACGGGTACTGCTGCCGGCTGCCGCTCGCTGCTCCGGTCCACTCCAGCGTGCTTCCTTCCTTGCTTGCTGAAAACTTTGCTCCCTCCCATACTCGAGAAAGCAAAGGAAGACGGACTGGGATTCTTTAAAAGATGACAAGGATTTGAATTTAAAATGGTGAGCTGTGACATATAATTGGTCTGCCTTTCTCATGCCATTTCTGGGGCACTGCCTGCGAGTGATCTGCGTTTCCTACGTGGAGAGATCAGGTTGTAGTAAAAGGGAGCCGACACTTCTGCCAAGTTTAATTTGCGACAGGAGATGAGATAGAGATGACGGTCCCCGGCCCGTACCACGCCCAGATCCACATTGTTCGTGCCTGAGGCTTGCCACGTAGGCTGCTTGCTCATCCTCAGACCATCGAGAAAAACCCTCAGAAATTGCAACCACATAAGCACATCTGGTGGAATGGAACTAGACTGCTCTTCCTTCCTTCCTGTGAAAACTCTAGGAGAAAAAACATCATGATTCACCCCTTCAAAAAGAGAGGAGAAAACAGGATTTACAACCAGGGTGAGACAACTGTTGGTTTTATACATCTTTTACCATGCGGTTTTAACTGCACAAGAACATCAGAGCTTACAGAAATCATACAACATTTTTCGAGGCCCAAGCAGTTTATAGCCATCTTTGAATTACAGCTGCTGGTCATGTGAGACCAGATGCTTGTACTTCTGATCCACATTTGACGCTCTCGCCGCCTCCGTCAAGCCCTTGGTCACCACCATCTTCAGAATGTCGCATCCCTCTTTTAGGGCCAAATCGATCTAGATCCAAAACAGGAAGACACAAAACACATTAAGCCCCCGGTTGATGTATGCGGCACTCTAGACAAAGTGTGGAACACCCCTCCACTCAGTCAGTCAGTCAGTCAGCCAGACTATGTTCAGTTTGAAGTCACCAAATTTAAGTTTTGGAAACCATTTTAATGCCCAATGATTCCTCCTATTCCTGGCTCTGGTGTGCAAAGAATAGTGGCAATAGACGAATGCAGTCATAAAATGGGCTGACTCAGTTAAGCGTTTGCTATTTGCAAGAAACATTGCAGAAATTCAACAAGGTTTAACTGAAGCAGATTAAATTAAGAGCTTGCTTATACAATATTGTTTGGTCATACCTGTCCTAGCAAATTAATGGACATGATCATGTAACCACAGAACAAATGAAGGTGTTTAAAAGAGTATTAATTTACTAAGAACTAAGACAATTAAGACACGATAGTAAAAAGAAGCATGACATCAAAATTGAACTACATGATAAAAGCAATAAAGATTTACCCGTTCCCGACCAGTCTTATTGAACTTCTGAAGCACAAAAGCTTTGGGATCCATCTGACCAGGCGGTCGTCCAATTCCTACATATGCCAAGCAATGACTTTTTTTTGGATCCAGAAAAGGAAAATAAAATCTGAATCCTGCAGCTGTCAAACCTACCAATCCTTAATCGACCAAATTCCCGGTTCTTGCGAAAATGGTAGATCACACTCTTCAACCTGATAAACTAACAAGGTAAATGTTTCCTGTCAAGATTAAATATAGCCCTCATCTGACGGAACATCACATAGATTTGAGAGAGCTAACGATCTGCATTCACACACAAATAACAAACTTAATGATGGAGCATTCTATCACACTGATTCGAGAGTGCTTATGTTCTGAAGATGATTTTCAGTAACTGACCACTCCCTACGTCCCTATTCACACGTCCCACATGAATTTGAGGTTCAATTTTGACCAACAAAACTTGAATTATATGTCACAAAAATAATACCATTTTACTTGTATTAAACTGTAGTTTTCAACAGAGCACGAAGTCAAAGTCTATGTTAAATGGCAAGTAGAAACAAGTGTACTAAAAGGATCATGGTGGCATGATAAAAATGAAAAGAAAAAACATGTGCATGCAGGAATACAACAACAAACATGAAGTATAATTACTAATTCGGTACACCTGCTTTATCAATGAAATGGGCAAAGCTTTTCCCTCCTGTAAAAAAAACTACAGAACGAAAAAGAAGTTCTGGCAATCTCAGTTTCTCGAAGATAAGTAACATAATGTTTACCAGTTCACTGAAACAGGTATCTCCTAAGGGCATACCAGCAGACTAGATTACAGGTCTAAGACAACGGTCTGACATTTTAAACAGATAAATTACAGATCTATGCTTTTTATTATTTCTGTATTTAAACACAAGGAATGAATACATTGTTTTCCCTTTGGAATCTTTTGACACAGGAATAAAACTCTTTCAGAGAGCACATAAAGTTAAGGTTTACCAACCCATTGTGACGTCCGTATCCTCCTTTAGGTTGTAAACGGAGAACTCCACATGGCAGGTCCGTGTCATCATATGCCTAAGACTCATAAAACAGAGAAGTCAGATCACTATATAAGGTGGCGCCGATGAAGATCAGAAAACAAGTGCTTACCACTATGACACGGTGAAGTGGCAGTTTATAATATGCAGCAAGTGCACCAGCCTATAATAAGAAAAGGAAAAACAGAGGGGTGTCAGCATCACAAGCATTTAACATGCTGTCGTGGTTCACAGTCAAGCCAGTTAAAATGAACTGCATCGCATGAAAAATGTATAGTATAAAATTTAAATAAGTCTTCCAAAACTGCTTGCTTACAGATTCACCACTCAGATTTATGTATGTTTGAGGCTTGGCAAGCAAAACAGGGACACCATCTACCACCCCTGCGGAAGGCCCGCACTTTAAGTCAATTCAAGTCTTTGGTACTTTGAAAACAGAATATGGATTACTCAAAGAGTAAAGAGAAACATTCTTTCTGAGAGATTACAGATGGAGCCAAACCTTCACCAAATAGTGCTTTAAAATGATGCGTTGTCAGGGATATGCCCTGAGACTCTGCAAATGCATCTATCATATCAAACCCAACCTGCAAGGCGAAACAACACAAAGGAACTCTGAGAATAAAGCCGGGCCACTGAATTCCAGACAAAAGATGAGAAGGAGAACTTACATTGTGTCTGGTGGATTGGTACTTCTCACCGGGGTTACCGAGGCCAATAAAAAGCCATGGTTGTATTACCGAGCTCGATGAAGATGGAGGTAGTGGGGATGTCCGGCAGGTGGAGATGTAACGCTTTGAAAGGAAGGGGGCAAATCTCATCCAAAGCTTTGCCCGCATGATTTACTTGATCGTAGGCGTCCAGACTGCCACAAGTGCAAAACCTGATGGAAAAAAAATCCGTGAGGTAAGCCAATTGTGTGAGTGACCATTGGACCCAAGCCTTGCGCATCCAAACAATGTCTAGTGAGTAGTGACGCACATTGGCCACAGCAGAACATGGAAGCATCCAAGGTAGGAAGAGCTCGAGCAATCATGGAAGAAAGCACTTCTACAATCGCCGCATCTAGCTTAAGCATTTCATCATACAGCTGCTAGACAATAACATGTGCCGGCCTCATCCCTGTGCCTGAGTTGCAAAACTATCCTGAACTCTACATCATGGTTTCGATCAGACAATCGGATTTGATTGGCCTCCGTGCTCGAAGTGCGAAAAATCTCCCCAAATGGCAGTCCCCCGGTCACATTTGAAGATTCAAGTGCAGACGAGGAGTAAAGACAAGAGAATGCTTACAAGTCGGCTGCAGAGGGCGCGATCCCCACGGCACCGGTGAAGACCGCCGCGAAGCAGTGGGCACCGCCGATGCACCTGGTCTTGATCCGCTCGTTCCCGTCAGCGCGTTCTGGGGTGTGGAGTGGCCGCCGGCTCCAGCGCCGTCGCGTCGCCTTTTTTTCCCTGAGAGGTTCGCCGTCGCGCGCCGTTGTGTGGCCAAGAGAATTTGGTCTCTCACCAGTGTGCTTGGGCCTCCAGAGACAGTGGTAAGCTACAACCCATTCTGTATGGGCCCAAAGTATAGGTCCCGATTTGAAATGCGGACCTCAAACTTAAAAAAAAAACTTAAAAGATTGCAGTGGTGTAAAAAGGAACGACAACAAGTGAATATCATTTAAAGGTTTGCTATTTCACATCTAGATGTGAAATAATTATTTTACATCTAAGTCCCTCACCGTTCGATCTATTGTTATTTTTTTATGTGCGAACCCTTGATTCCTGTAGTTGTTGCGTTTGCTGTGTCTGTTTTTTTTTCTGTGGATCGGTTGCTGCGTCCATTATGTGCTGGGGTCGCTGCTTCATTCTTCGGCCCATTATGTTCTTAATCGTTGTTTGTTGGCCTCCTGTGCCCTGCGTTAGTGTTTGGATCTGTTTTTTTTTCTCATCCTCTGTTCAATTCACGTCCATGTGAGTTGTTTGATCACCTCTAAAAAAGTGTGAGTTGTTCATTTGCCTTGGAAAATATGTGAGTTGTTCGTGATTTTCTTAAAAAGAAAAGAAAAATTGTTATAGTTTTTTGAATTTATGATTTTTTGGTAAAAATCAGATTGACCTTTTGCTAATTCTCGCCACATGAAAAATTAACAAAAACATTGCTCTAGAAACAAGAGAAAATCTGCACATCTTCGACAAAATACTTATTCTCTTGCAAACTTGACCCATATTAAAGAAAGTCATGAAACATGATATTGAAATAATTCATTTTGAATTTCTTTTATGAAATACGTGCATGAAAGTTTTTTTTTTTTTTGCGGGTATACATGCATGAAAAGTTAATATGCATAAAACCATAAATCAATCGCAAGGACAAATATCTGTAAAAAAGTATATCTTGTCACTCAAGAAAATTACACAACACAAAAAATGCAAATATATGTAAAAGTGAACATCTTGTAACTCAAAAAAATTACAATACCAAAAAAATAAAAATACGCTAGAAGGAGGGCTTGAACCTCCGACCTTGTGGTTAACAGCCACACGCTCTAGCCAACTGAGCTATTCCAGCTTTTTGGTTAAATTTAAATTCTACTTCATTTGATACGTCTGTAGGACGCTGTTTGTTATATTTCTGTACAATGGCCAACGTGTTATATTGCAGTAGTACTAGTTTCAGGTTCCAACGTATGTGCACCCTACCCATACGTGTAACCATCGCACACATTCAGACTGGCCGAACTAGCCGGGGGCGTCTGGGCGCCACGCGCGCGCGCAGCGGCTGCTCCATGGTCACCGTGAACTCCGGCCTCTCGGCGAGGTCGACGCCGCCGCCATCCTCCGCCGCAGACCACTCGAACCGCCTCACCAGGTTGGCCACGAAGAACTCCAGGTGCAGCATCGCCAGCCCGAGGCCGGGGCAGATCCTCCGGCCGGCCCCGAACGGCATCATCCTGATCTCACGGTTCCCCGTCAGGTCCACCCCGGCGCCCTCCCCGCCGTCCAGGAACCGCTCCGGCCTGAACTCCTCTGGCCGGCTCCACACCTCCTCGTCCAGTGACACGTCCGCCACCGAGAAGTTCACCGACGTGGCCGCCGGCACGCGTAGCCCGTCCAGCGACGCCTCCGTCGGAGCCGCGTGCGACAGCAGGAAGTGCGCCGGCGGGTGCCGCCGCAGCCCCTCCAGGACCACCGCCTTCAGGTAGCGCATGCTCGACAGGTCCTCCTCGGCGACGGCGTCCTGGTGGTCGTTGGTGATCGCCGCGTCGATCTCATCCCGGAGCCTCGCCTGGATCTCCGGCTGCCGGACCAGGTTCGCCATGATCCACTGCAGCGCGGTCACCGTGGTGTCGACGCTGGCCGTGAGGAACTCCGTGCAGAGGCTCACCATCTCAGCCTCAGAGAGCGCGCGCTCGCCGCCATCCTCTTCCTCCTTGGGGAGCCGGTGCGCGAGGAGCGTGTCGACGTAGCAGTACGCCAAGGTGCCGTCGCCACCGTCAGCCGTCAGCAGGCTCCGTTCTCTTCTTGCTGCGATTAGTGGCATGAACAGGTCCTCCTGCTTACTGCGGATGGACATCACCTTCCTCCACCGCCGCCGGAACAGCCTCGTGGTGAGCGCCGGGCAGAAGGCGAAGACCTGGAAGCCGATGTAGGAGGAGAATAGCTCTCTCTGCACGGCCTCGATCTGCCGGACGCGTCCGGCCGGCAGTCTGCTCCCGAAGCACATGTACGTGAGCAGCGAGAACATGGAGAACTGGAGGCACTCGACAACGGTCACCACGCCGCCCTCGCTCCGGGACGACTCGTTCTCGAGGTCGGAGGCGAGGAGCGCGAGCGCCCAGCGCCGTGCGGGCGCGAAGAGGCGGGCGACGCGGGAGGGGTGGAGGACGCCGGAGGTGAGGTTCCGCCTGAGGGAGCGCCAGAGCGGGCCGTAGGGCGCGGAGCTGACGGTGCGCTGGGCGGAAGTGAGGACGACGAAGGGCGCGATGGCGGGCGGGCGGCTGGCGAAGGTGTGCCCGCGCTGGACGAGGGCGCGGTGGGCGACGCGGCGGCCGGAGACGAAGACGGCGGGGCGCGGGGAGAGGAAGCCGAGGGTGAGCACGGGCCCGTGGCGGCGGTGCAGGTCGCGGATGGCCGGCTCGAGGCGGGAGCGCGCGCGCCAGAGCCAGAGCAGCGGGCCGAGGACGGGGACAGCCGGCGGGGACGGCGGCAGCGGGAGGCGGCTGGCCTTGGACGGCCGAAAGGCCGGGAGCAGCAGGAGGAGGATGGGGAGGAGCACGGCGCAGGTGGCGAGCGGGAGCAGGAGGAGGTACGCGACGGCGGCCTCCATTGTTGATCGATCGATCAGCTGGTCGGGGTGCCGGTGCCGCAACGAGCTGCGTGCCTGCCATGGCTATCTATACGTAGCCGCTGATCAGCGGCCACCGCCTCACCGGTGTTGTGTTGGCACGCTGCTTCTGCTGACCGGTGCGTTGGCACGAATCCACTACGGCGATCTCGCAGGCGGTGCGGGGGCGGGACATGTGGCGCAGCTGGGTTAAGCGGCCGGGGCCAGATGGAAGGCTCCGTCGGCCACGGTGGTGCCGACGCCGACCGCCGCCGATAGATGGAGTCGGCCCGGCCCGGAGGACTGTGCGGTTGCCGTTGCATGGAGACGTGGAGGACGCTCCAGCCCGCCAAGCAAGCCTTACAGAATGGCCACGTTCTAAATCAAACATGGTACGAGGATCAGACCAGCTGAACATAGATTCATCTACAGGAAAGATGCCAAGCTGAACTTGACAGCTCATGCATGGGAAAACCTTGAAGTTGGCTGACATTATGAAAAGCCCTCGCGTTCCTTTGTCTCCAAGCTCGTAGGGCAGAAAGTAGGTTTCATTAACTTCAGAAAAATCAAGTATGACTGTCTTTTTCATGCCCTTTCTCAACAATGTTTGCCTCTTTAGATTTGATGGATTCGAAATATATACTACTTGATTCGGAACCGAAGCACTTTTAGTTTCCGAATCATCATTCTTTTCACCGGTTATATCAATTGGCAAGGATTTTTTTCTTTGAGCTAATTCCCTATCAATTTTCTCTTGGCAAAGTACTTGCATCTTATCACGCAAAGCTTTAACTCCCCTCTCAATTTTAGTCCGTTCTAGATTAGTTTGCCCCGCAATGCTTTTAGGATCTTTCGGCAATGAAGTGTTAGTGTTGTCGAAATTTTGCAATTGTGTAGGGGGTGTATAATATGCTGCGGTACTAGGTGGAGGTGTATGCATTGCTGTATAACCATATGCTTTCTCACCAACACTATCAATTGATGAAGTTTCATCTTCCTGCAAAACTCTAGCCTTTATTGCAGCATAATCAGGAAACAACCCATTTTCATATTGTTTAAGGCAAAGAGCACTAATTCTGTTGTTTTGTGCCAAGCTCTTTTTAATGCAGCCACAACCGCTTCTGGAAGGGATTGCTCCACAATACTTCCAGATTCTTTCGGCAATGATTTGTGAGTGTTGCCGAAATTCTTGAATTGCGTAGAGTATGCATTATATGCTACAGTATTTGATGACGACACATGTGTTCCTGTAAAATTTTCACTTATTCGGCTATGACCATGAAGATGCGGGGCTGAATTATGAACATCTACAGTTGCATACGATGCTGAAAAATTACTAAAATGAGGTGTAGCATATGATGGTTGAGAGTAACTGGCCGAATAATTAGTAGTAGCATGGCCAATTCTCCCATCCATCGGCAAGGTTGGATTCACATACTGCAAATTAGTTGCCGATGAATAAAAAGGTGAAACACTTTCTTCTATGCTATAGGAAATTTTAACATGAGGTGTTTCAAATTGATTAACCGAACCCATCATGTTGTTCATCGGCATATGGATTTGTGGGGTTGCCGATGCATGAGAGTTAGGATACATATGTTGTATGTTACTAGTATCATAAGAAGTTGAAACATGTAAATTACTTTGAATCGGCCTATGCACGTAATTAGATGCCTTATTGAAAAAACTAGGGCTGGCCAATAAAGTATAATCATTGAACGATCTAGTAACATCATATGCATTATTTGCATCTACAGTAGGGAATTGGGTATTCATATTACCTTTGTAGATTGCAAACCCTAGATGACGATCTCTTCGTAGCAAGAACGGGTCGGAGACCGTTCAAAGCTTCGTCCCCAGCGGAGTCGCCAAAAAGTGTGTTCGCACATGAACACGTCACCGTGTACCCTCGACGCCAAGGGTGATGCACCGCAGCTCACGTCGAAGGAGACCCGGCCGAAAGCGCGGTATGCAGGCAATCCGGCGGGCGCTTTTGAAGACCCGAAACCCCGCACGCTCGGGAGGGATCCCATCTGGACGCGCGGCGGCTATGGGCTGCCCTAGGTCGACCTGATCGTCCCTAGGGCCTCGAGGTTCGCCCCCCTGCAAAGAAGAAGAATAGACGAAAAACGAGGAAGAAGAAGAACTAGGGTTAAGGAGAAAAGATAAAAGATAAAAAGTGATAGATGAATTGATTGATTGTGTGTTGTTCAATCGGCTGTCACCCCTTAGGTATATAAGAGGCGACTGGACTTCCCGTGCAAGGAAAAGGCTTGGATTCACGTCCAAAACCCTAGTCAAATTCGGATTGGTTTTGTCCGAACTTTCCAAAACTGTTCGGTTTAAACTGGCTGCACCTTGCGGGTCCTTTTGTGGTGATAAACGATCTCGGATGGAAACGAGCCCAAAAACAATCTTGACCGTTTCGACGAGACGAACAACTTTCATGTTGAACGTTTTTCGATTTGAGGCCATCTTCTGCGCCAAAACGGTCACGCGGAACACCTATTCGCTCGCGCTACCCAGCAGACCTAGTGGGGCGCGCCACATCTCGCCTCGTGACAGGGCTGCACTCCGATAGCTCTAACTTTTACATACGAACTTGGATTGGGACAATTGTTATATCAAAATCGACCGTTTCGACGAGATGAAGACAATTTGTGTTGATCATTTTTTCATATGAGGACATCTTAACTGGGTTTCAAGCCATTCTTTAATCTGGTGTCAACATGAGCATCTCTGAAGTTGTCATAACTTTTGCATCCGAACTCCATTTTAGACCATCTTCATATTCATCTTGATCTTCTCGAAGAGAGCCATCTCATAGTGACTTTCAATAGTAAGTTTGAATTACTCTTGACATAGCTTCAAGCCACTCTTTATAAACGTGCCACTTTTGAGCGTCAACACATGCCCCCTGTTTTTCGGCAAAGCTAGCGTGCCGAAAAATAACTTGTACCAAGTTTGTTCTAAGGACGATGTAAACACTCCATCGGCCATTTATATGTCCTTAGGACGATAAGTATATATCGACCATGTCTTATGTGAACTTTCTGATGCAAACTTGGGTGAAACCTTCTCAGCTTCATTAACAATCCGGTGATAAAGTACCATAGATATGTATCTCAAGGTCATCCTCCGAACCATATTGTGCACCCTTTTGCTAGGATTTTGTAGATAATCAACAATACTTTCTCCAATCCTTACTTTCGCCTGCTTAAAATTTTTATTAGTGGCCGAAGCTATGGACTTCGGTTCGGCCTTACCTATATTGACGAGACTAAGCATCGGCTATTGAGATAAATGCAATACAACATGATTAACATAGTAGCCGGATGTTTGCTGTGCCAATTCTTTCGAATTGTCATGTCTAAATATATGAACAATTTTAAAGCAAACCAAGGTAAATTTTGCATCTAGACATACCCCAAGATAAACTATGAGTGATTCGTCAAAACATTGATAAACCCTGAATATTTGTTGCACTACTCATAACGAATCACCGAAAGCCTCAGTATGTATAGCACCTATAGCAAGTAAAAGACTCAACCCGAATAACAATGCATATTCGGCTTTCATTAATTGTGCATAAAAATATTCTAAGAGGCATGGGGCTTAAAAAACAGTACCATAAAAAAATATATAAACAACACCAACACTTTGGCCATTGCTACGAATTGAACCATCAAAACATAATCTCCATAGTACTAGAAAGACAAGGCTAATATCAACATTAAGCATGTCATTAATCCGATGTTTAGTAATAAAATCAGTTATGATTTGGCCTCTTATAGATCTCAGAGATGCATAAGCCAAATCATATCCAGACAAAGTATAAGCCCATTAGCCAATTCTGCAACTATGAATTGGCCTATGCAGCATATATTCAATGACATCGGTCACTATGTCCCAACTCCATTCAATCATAATATAGGCATACATATAAATTTCCATGAGCACGTACCTTGTCTCGCTCTCCAATTGAACTAAGGATGATGTTAGAATACTACACCGGCCATGTATTGACATACTCTTAGGACGATAGATAAATATCGGCCATTACCATGTAAATTTCATTCAAAACACATACAACCGAAATAAACAAATGAAATGACAAATCAAGTATTTCGGCCCTTTGGATCAGCAACAAACTTGTAGCTAATCAAATGTATAGTGACTTGGTAATGGTAATACCCTTTCATGACATAAGAAATTATATTGCATCCATGTATTAAAATAAGCCCATTGAGGGTTACCAATCATACCTGATGACGAATTCCGTGGCATAGGCGTTAATGGCATAGTTGAAGAATATGGATAATGTGTAGACCAAAGATGTTGAAACTTTGGCTTGGTCCTTCATAGTTTTCACCCCTTTCCTTCTTCACCTTTGCCGCACTTCTTGTAATGGAAGCTTGCACATAATTCTTATTTTGAGCACTTCCTTTGGGAACCCATGCCATGTTCCTTTCTTCAAGTTCTTGTGCACTAAGTTTTTGTAATTTCTTCTTTTGCCAATACGATAAGCTGAGCAGGCATCTCAGTTGTGATTCTGTTTTGACCAATGGCAATTCCTTTTTGGCCTTGTGCACTCTCAACTTCTTTTCTTCAGATTTAGCACTTCGACTCTCAATAATTGGTTGCTTTGTCTCATTGTCTTTAGTAGCCAATGTCAACACATTAATTGGCTCTTTTTCATTTGAGATCAAATCTGAAGTTGCACTCTTACGACCATCTCTTTTAACACGGTAAACTTGCTTGACCACCTCTTTCTTTTTCCTTGAGCTCTGCATCGATTCCTTATGATTGAAACGGTCTTTAACATGTGATTGTTCAAATGTTGATCTTCTTGGAGCTGCATAATATTGGTGAGATGGTCTAAAATAAGATGGAGAATGTGCCCTTGTATCATACCTGTCCCATGAGGAATATGGATCTATATGAGCATAGGGAGGCATCCACGACATTGGCGTTGGCGGCCCAAAATAAGGATGAATATGTTGCATTAAAATTCTCACTTTGCCAATACTAATCCTCATATTTGCGCCTTGGGGGTGATCTTGGTTTCTTTGCATGATTTGGCCGATAAGCATTCTTTTCTTCAATCTTCTTTTGATATTTATCCAATAGTGCAGTGAAGGTGACTTTTGATCTCTTACACTTGCGCTTATTTCGGCATTTGTTTTCTTTTGGTTTGCTTTCATCGATCATTGGATTTTCTTGCTGCCCCCAGTCCTTGGCGTCTCCATTGTAGCTTCGATGGAATTCTCGCCCTTAAGATTATGTTCATTATGCTCTTCAACAACTTGGATAAGAAACTATACTGGCATCGGTTTGCTCAGAAGATTTTAACCTTGGCTTTAAATTTCTGAAATGAAAATAGCTAGAACATACATGTCCCAATTGAGACCTGTTGGAAATATGCCCTAGAGGCAATAATAAATTGGTTATTATTATATTTCCTTATTCATGATAGTCGTTTATTATCCATGCTAGAATTGTATTGATAGGAAACTTAGATACATGTGTGGATACATAGACAACACCATGTCCCTAGTAAGCCTCTAGTTGACTAGCTCGTTGATCAATAGATGGTTACGGTTTCCTGACCATGGACATTGGATGTCATTGATAAAGGGATCACATCATTAGGAGAATGATGTGATGGACAAGACCCAATCCTAAGCATAGCACAAGATCGTGTAGTTCGTATGCTAAAGCTTTTCTAATGTCAAGTATCATTTCCTTAGACCATGAGATTGTGCAACTCCCGGATACCGTAGGAATGCTTTGGGTGTGCCAAACGTCACAACATAACTGGGTGGCTATAAAGGTGCACTACAGGTATCTCCGAAAGTGTCTGTTGGGTTGGCACGAATCGAGACTGGGATTTGTCACTCCGTGTGATGGAGAGGTATCTCTGGGCCCACTCGGTAGGACATCATCATAATGTGCACAATGTGATCAAGGAGTTGATCACGGGATGATGTGTTACGAAACGAGTAAAGAGACTTGCCGGTAACGAGATTGAACAAGGTATCGGGATACCGACGATCGAATCTCGGGCAAGTATCGTACCGCTAGACAAAGGGAATTGTATACGGGATTGATCGAATCCTCGACATCGTGGTTCATCTGATGAGATCATCGTGGAACATGTGGGAACCAACATGGATATCCAGATCCCGCTATTGGTTATTGACCAGAGAATGTCTCGGTCATGTCTGCATGCTTCCCGAACCCGTAGGGTCTACACACTTAAGGTTCGGTGATGCTAGGGTTATAGAGATATTAGTATGCGGTAACCCGAATGTTGTTCGGAGTCCCGGATGAGATCCCGGACGTCACGAGGAGTTCCGGAATGATCCGGGGGTAAAGATTTATATATGGGAAGTCTTGTTTTGGTCGCCAGAAAAGTTTCGCACATTATCGGTATTGTACCGGGAGTGCCGAAAGGGGTCCAGGGGTCCACCAAGGGGGTCCACCTGCCCCGGGGGGCCACATGGGCTGTAGGGGTGTGCGCCTTGGCATATATGGGCCAAGGGCACCGGCCCCAAGAGGCCCATGCGCCAAGAGATAAGGGAAAGGAAGAGTCCTAAAGGGGGAAGGCATCTCCTAGGTGCCTTGGGGAGGATGGATTCCTCCCTGGCCGCACCCTTCCTTGGAGGAAGGGCCAAGGCTGCGCCCCCCCTCTCCCTTGGCCCTATATATAGTGGGGGGAAGGGAGGGCAGCCGCACCTAAGCCCTGGCGCCTCCCTCTCCCTCCCGTGACACATCTCCCTCCTCCCGCAGCGCTTGGCGAAGCCCTGTTGGAATCCCGCTACTTCCACCACCACGCTGTCGTGCCGCTGGATCTCCATCAACCTCTCCTCCCCCCTTGCTGGATCAAGAAGGAGGAGACGTCGCTGCTCCGTACGTGTGTTGAACGCGGAGGTGCCATCCGTTCGGCGCTAGGATCATCGGTGATTTGGATCACGACGAGTACGACTCCATCAACCCCGTTCTCTTGAACGCTTCCGCGCGCGATCTACAAGGGTATGTAGATCCACTCCTCCCTCGTTGCTAGATGACTCCATAGATTGATCTTGGTGACATGTAGGAAAATTTTGAATTATTGCTACGTTCCCCAACAGTGGTATCAGAGCTAGGTCTATTGCGTAGATTCTATGCACGAGTAGAACACAAAGTAGTTGTGGGCGTTGATTTTGTTCAATATGCTTACCATTACTAGTCCAATATTGATTCGGCGGCATTGTGGGATGAAGCGGCCCGGACCAACCTTACACGTACGCTTATGTGAGACCGGTTCCACCGACAAACATGCACTAGTTGCATAAGGTGGCTGGCGGGTGTCTGTCTCTCCCACTTTAGTCAGATCGGATTCGATGAAAAGGGTCCTTATGAAGGGTAAATAGCAATTGGCATATCACTTTGTGGTTTTGCGTAGGTAAGAAACGTTCTTGCTAGAAACCCATAGCAGCCACGTAAAACATGCAAACAACAATTAGAGGACGTCTAACTTGTTTTTGCAGGGTATGCTATGTGATGTGATATGGCCAAAAGGATGTGATGAATGATATATGTGATGTATGAGATTGATCATGTTCTTGTAATAGGAATCACGACTTGCATGTCGATGAGTATGACAACCGGCAGGAGCCATAGGAGTTGTCTTAATTTATTTATGACCTGCGTGTCAACATAAACGTCATGTAATTACTTTACTTTATTGCTAACCGTTAGCTGTAGTAGTAGAAGTAATAGTTGGCGAGACAACTTCATGAAGACACGATGATGGAGATCATGGTGTCATGCCGGTGACGATGATGATCATGGAGCCCCGAAGATGGAGATCAAAAGGAGCAATATGATATTGGCCATATCATGTCACTATTTGATTGCATGTGATGTTTATCATGTTTATACATCTTATTTGCTTAGAACGACGGTAGTAAATAAGATGATCCCTCATTAAAATTTCAAGAAAGTGTTCCCCCTAACTGTGCACCCTTGTGAAAGTTCATTGTTTCGAAGCACCACGTGATGATCGGGTGTATAGATTCTTACGTTCATATACAACGGGTGTTGACGAGCCTAGCATGTACAGACATGGCCTCAGAACACATGCGAAACACTTAGGTTAACTTGACGAGCCTAGCATGTACAGACATGGCCTCGGAACACAAGAGACCGAAAGGTCGAGCATGAGTCATATGGTAGATACGATCAACATGAAGATGTTCACCGATCTTGATTAGTCCGTCTCACGTGATGATCGGACACGGCCTAGTTGACTCGGATCATGTAATCACTTAGATGACTAGAGGGATGTCTATCTGAGTGGGAGTTCATAAGATGAACTTAATTATCCTGAACATAGTCAAAAGGTCTTCGCAAATTATGTCGTAGCTCGCGCTTTAGTTCTACTGTTTAGATATGTTCCTAGAGAAAATTTAGTTGAAAGTTGATAGTAGTAATTATGCGGACTAGGTCCCTAAACTGAGGATTGTCCTCATTGCTTCATAGAAGGCTTATGTCCTTAATGCACCGCTCAGTGTGCTGAACCTCGAACGTCGTCTGTAGATGTTGCGAACATCTGACATACACGTTTTGATAACTACGTGATAGTTCAGTTAAATGGTTTAGAGTTGAGGCACCGAAGACGTTTTGAAACGTCGCGAAACATATGAGATGTTTTGAGGGCTGAAATTGGGATTTCAGGCTCGTGCCCGCGTCAAGAGGTATAAGACCTCCGATGATTTTCTTAGCCTGCAAACTAAGGGAGAAAAGCTCAATTGTTGAGCTTGTGCTCAGATTGTCTGAGTACAACAATTGCTTGAATCAAGTGGAAGTTGATCTTCCAGATGAAATAGTGATAGTTTCTCCGAAGTCATTACCACCAAGCTGCTAGAGATTCGTGATGAACTATAATATATCAGGGACATATATGATGATCCTTGAGATATTCGTGATGTTTGACACCACGAAAGTAGAAATCAAGAAGGAGCATCAATTGTTGATGGTTAGTGAAACCACTAGTTTCAAGAAGGGCAAGGGCAAGAAGGGATACTTCATGAAACGGCAAATCAGCTGCTGCTCTAGTGGAGAAACCAAGGTTGAACCCAAACCCGAGACTGAGTGCTTCTGTAATAAGGGGAACAGCCACTGGAGCAGAATTACCCTAGATACTTGGTAGATTAGAAGGCTGGCAAGGTCGATAGAAGTATATTGGATATACATTGTGTTGATGTGTACTTTACTAGTACTCCTAGTAGCACCAGGGTATTAGATACCGGTTCGGTTGCTAAGTGTTAGTAACTTGAAATAAAAGCTACGGAATAAACGGAGACTAGCTAAAGGTGAGCTAACGATATGTGTTGGAAGTGCTTCCAATGTTGATATGATCAAGCATCGCACGCTCCCTCTACCATCGAGATTGGTGTTAAACCTAAATAATTGTTATTTGGTGTTTGCGTTGAGCATAGACATGATTGGATTATGACTATCGCGACACGGTTATTCATTTAAGGAGAATAATGGTTACTCTGTTTATTTGAATAATACCTTCAATGGTCTTGCACCTAAAATGAATGGTTTATTGAATCTCGATCATAGTGATACACATGTTCATGCCAAAATATATAAGATAGTAATGATAGTACCACCTACTTGTGGCACTGCCACTTAAGTCATATCGGTATAAAACGCATGAAGAAGCTCCATGTTGATGGATCTTTGGACTCACTCATTTTTTGAAAAGTTTGAGACATGCGAACCATGTCTACTGGTGTATATGCATGAAGAAACTCCATGCAAATGGACCATTTGGACTCACTTGATTTTGAATCACTTGAGACATGCAAATCATACCACATGGGCAAGATGACTGAAAGCCTCATTTTCAGTAAAATGGAACAAGAAAGCAACTTGTTGGAAGTAATACATTTTGATGTGTGCAGTCCAATGAGTGCTGAGGCATGTAGTGGATATCGTTATGTTCTTACTTCACAGATGATTTGAGTAGATGTTGAGTATATTTACTTAATGAATCACGAGTCTGAATTATTGAAAGGTTCAAGTAATTTCAGGGTGAAGTTGAAAGATCGTCGTGACAAGAGGATAAAAGATCTATGATATGATCATAGAGATGAATATCTGAATTACGAGTTTGACACAGAATTAAGACATTTTGTGGAAATTGTTTCACAACCAATACAGCCAGGAACACCATGGTGTGATGGTGTGTCCGTACATCATAACTGCACCCTATTGGATATGATGCATACCATGATGTCTCTTATCGAATTACCATGATAGTTTATGGGTTAGGCATTAGAGACAACCACATTCACTTTAAAAAGGGCACCACGTAATTCCGATGAGATGACACCGTATGAACTATGGTTTAGAGAAACCTAAGCTGTCATTTCTTAAAAGTTTGGGCTGCGATGCTTATGTGAAAAAGTTTCAGGCTGATAAGCTCGAACCCAAAGCAGATAAATGCATCTTCATAGGACACCCAAAACAGTTGGGTATACCTCCTGTCTTAGATCCGAAAGCAATAAGGGATTGTTTCTAGAATCGGGTCCTTTCTCGAGGAAAAGTTTCTCTCGAAAGAATTGAGTGGGAGGATGGTGGAGACTTGATGAGGTTATTAAACCGTCTCTTCAACTAGTGTGTGGCAGGGCACAGGGAGTTGTTCCTGTGGCACCTACACCAATTGAAGTGAAAGCTTATGATAGTGATCATGAAACTTCAGATCAAGTCACTACCAAACCTCGTGGGATGACAAGGATGCGTACTACTTCAGAGTGGTACGTAATCCTATCTTAGAAGTCATGTTGCTAGACAACAATGAACCTACGAGCTATGGAGAAGCGATGGTGGGCCCGGATTCCGATAAATGGCTCGAGGCCATATAATCCGAGAGAGGATCCATATATGAAAACAAAGTGTAGACTTTGGAAGAACTACTTGATGGTCGTAAGGCTGTTAGGTACATATGGATTTTAAAAGGAAGACGGACAATGATGGTAAGTATCACCATTAAGAAAGCTCGACTTGTCGTTAAGATGTTTTCCGACAAGTTCAAGGAGTTGACTACGATGAGACTTTCTCACCCGTAGCGATGCTAAGAGTCTGTTGGAATTATGTTAGCGATTACTGCATTATTTATGAAATCTTGCAGATAGGATGTCAAAACATTGTTTTCTCAATGATTTTCTTGAGGAAAGGTTGTATGCGATACAACCGGAAGGTTTTGTTAATCCTGAAAGATGCTGATAAGTATGCAAAGCTCCAGCAATCCTTCTAAGGACTGGAGTAAGCCTCTCGGAGTTGGAATGTATGCTTTGATGAGATGATCAAAGATTTTGGGTGTATACAAAGTTTATGAGAAACTTGTATTTCCAAAGAAGTGAGTGGGAGCACTATAGAATTTCTGATGAGTATATGTTGTTGACATATTGTTGATCAGAAATGATGTAGAATTTCTGGAAAGCATACAGAGTTATTTGAAAAGTGTTTTTCAATGGAAAACCTGGATTAAGCTACTTGAACATTGAGCATCAAGATCTATAAGGATAGATCAAAACACTTAATGGTACTTTGAAATGAGCACATACCTTGACATGATCTTGAAGGTGTTCAAGATGGATCAGTCAAAGAAGGAGTTCTTGCCTGAGTTGTAAGGTATGAAGTTAAGACTTAAAGCTCGACCACGGCATAATAGAGAGAAAGGACGAAGGTCGTCCCCTATGCTTAGACATAGGCTCCATAGTATGCTATGCTGTGTACCGCACCTGAAGTGTGCCTTGCCATGAGTCAGTCAAGGGGTACAAGAGTGATCCAAGAATGGATCACAGGACAACGGTCAAAGTCATCCTTAGTAACTAGTGGACTGAGGAATTATCTCGGTTTTGGAGGTGATAAAGAGTTCGTCGTAAAGGGTTACGTCGATGCAAGCTTAACACCTATCCAGATAGCTCTGAGTAGAGATACCGGATACGTATAATGGAGCAACGATTTGGAATAGCTCCAAGTAGAACAGTTATTTGGAATAGCTCCAAATAGAACATGGTAGCTGCATCTAGGAGATGACATAGAGATTTGCGAAGTACATACGGATCTGAATGTTGCAGACCCGTTGACTAAAACCTCTCTCACAAGCAACATGATCAAACCCAGAACTCATTGAGTGTTAATCACATAGTGATGTGAACTAGATTATTGACTCTAGTAAACTCTTTGGATGTTGGTCACATGGCGATGTGACCTATGAGTGTTAATCACATGGCGATGTGAACTAGATTATTGACTCTAGTGCAAGTGGGAGACTGTTGGAAATATGCCCTAGAGGCAATAATAAATTGGTTATTATTATATTTCCTTGTTCATGATAATCGTTTATTATCCATGCTAGAATTGTATTGATAGGAAACTCAGATACATGTGTGGATACATAGACAACACCATGTCCCTAGTAAGCCTCTAGTTGACTAGCTCGTTGATCAATAGATGGTTATGGTTTCCTGACCATGGACATTGGATGTCGTTGATAACGGGATCACATCATTAGGAGAATGATGTGATGGACAAGACCCAATCCTAAGCATAGCACAAGATCGTGTAGTTCGTATGCTAAAGCTTTTCTAATGTCAAGTATCATTTCCTTAGACCATGAGATTGTGCAACTCCCGGATACTGTAGGAATGCTTTGGGTGTGCCAAACGTCACAACGTAACTGGGTGGCTATAAAGGTGCACTATAGGTATCTCCGAAAGTGTCTGTTGGGTTGGCACGAATCGAGACTGGGATTTGTCACTCCGTGTGATGGAGAGGTATCTCTAGGCCCACTCGGTAGGACATCATCATAATGTGCACAATGTGATCAAGGAGTTGATCACGGGATGATGTGTTACGGAACGAGTAAAGAGACTTGTCGGTAACGAGATTGAACAAGGTATCGGGATACCGACGATCGAATCTCGGGCAAGTATCGTACCGCTAGACAAAGGGAATTGTATACGGGATTGATCGAATCCTCGACATCGTGGTTCATCTGATGAGATCATCGTGGAACATGTGGGAACCAACATGGGTATCCAGATCTCGCTATTGGTTATTGACCGGAGAACGTCTCGGTCATGTCTGCATGCTTCCCGAACCCGTAGGGTCTACACACTTAAGGTTTGGTGACGCTAGGGTTATAGAGATATTAGTATGCGGTAACCCGAATGTTGTTCGGAGTCCCGGATGAGATCCCGGACGTCACGAGGAGTTCCGGAATGGTCCGGAGGTAAAGATTTATATATGGGAAGTCTTGTTTTGGTCGCCAGAAAAGTTTCGCGCATTATCGGTATTGTACCGGGAGTGCCGAAAGGGGTCCGGGGGTCCACCAAGGGGGTCCACCTGCCCCGGGGGGCCACATGGGCTATAGGGGTGTGCGCCTTGGCATATATGGGCCAAGGGCACCAGCCCCAAGAGGCCCATGCGCCAAGAGATAAGGGAAAGGAAGAGTCCTAAAGGGGGAAGGCACCTCCTAGGTGCCTTGGGGAGGATGTATTCCTCCCTGGCCGCACCCTTCCTTGGAGGAAGGGCCAAGGCTGCGCCCCCTCTCCCTTGGCCCTATATATAGTGGGGGGAAGGTAGGGCAGCCGCACCTAAGCCCTGGCGCCTCCCTCTCCCTCCCGTGAGACATCTCCCTCCTCCCGCAGCGCTTGGCGAAGCCCTGTTGGAATCCCGCTACTTCCACCACCACGCTGTCGTGCTGCTGGATCTCCATCAACCTCTCCTTCCCCCTTGCTGGATCAAGAAGGAGGAGACGTCGCTGCTCCGTACGTGTGTTGAACGCGGAGGTGCCGTCCGTTTGGCGCTAGGATCATCGGTGATTTGGATCACGACGAGTACGACTCCATCAACCCCGTTCTCTTGAACGCTTCCGCGCGCGATCTACAAGGGTATGTAGATCCACTCCTCCCTCGTTGCTAGATGACTCCATAGATTGATCTTGGTGACACGTAGGAAAATTTTGAATTATTTCTACGTTCCCCAACAAGACCAAGTGTAAGCCAAGTAAGAAATAAGCAGAGCTACCCAATTAGATATGAGCTTTAGATAAAGCAATGGGGAAAGCCTTGGCTGCAATAATTTTTCGCAATCGGTCTTTCTGAATGGTGCAATATGTTGACCGATATGCTTTGTGACAATCTGATTGCTAACAGATAAATTACCCTTCTTCATTGGTCTCTCAATATTTCTTATGAAGAATTTTCTAATATATGCATCAACAACTAAGTCATGACCAAATATGAAAACAGGTAAATTAATTGCTAGACATACCTCTTCAAATATGTTGGGAGAGCATGATGGTGGTGTGACTTGAAGAATATCTTGCTCCGCCTTCGGATAGCTCCCCAGCACCTTGTCATCATCTTTCTCTTGATTTCGTGCATCATTAGTTTGAAGAACTTCGTCCACCAAACTTTCTTCGGTCACTTGTTCTTGTTCTTGAAGCTCATTAATTTCTATGGCATGAAACTCATAGGGAAGGAAGTAGGTTCCATTAACTTCAGAAAAATCAAGTATGGTTGTCTTGCTATACTTTCCATGCCCTTTCTCAACAATATTGCCTGTTTGGATTTGATGGATTCGGAATATATACTACTTGATTCGGCTTTTCCAACCGAAGCATTTTTAGTTTCCGAATCATCATTCTTTTCACCGGTTATATCAATTGGCAAGGATTCTTTTCTTTGAGCTAATTCCCTATCAATTTTCTCTTGGCGAAGTACTTGCACCCTATCACGCAAAGCTTTAACTCCCCTCTCAATTTTAGTCCGCTCTAGATTAGTTTGCCCCCCAATGCTTTTAGGATCTTTCGGCAATGAAGTGTTAGTGTTGCCGAAATTTTGCAATTGTGTAGGGGGTGTATAATATGCTACGGTACTAGGTGGAGGTGTATGCACTGCTGTATAACCATATGCTCTCTCACCAATACTATCAATTGATGAAGTTTCAACTTCCTGCAAAACTCTAGCCTTTATTGCAGCATAATCAGGAAACAACCCCTTTTCATATTGTTCAAGGCAAAGAGCACTAATTCTGTTGTTTTGTGTCAAGCTCTTTTTTAATGCAGCCACAACCGCTTCTGGAAGGGATTGCTCTGCAATACTTCCAGATTCTTTCAGCAATGATTTGTGAGTGTTGCCAAAATTCTTGAATTGCGTAGATTATGCATTATATGCTACAGTATTTGATGACGGCACATGTGTTCGTGTAAAATTTTCACTTATTCGGCTATGACCATGAAGATGCGGGGCCGAATTATGAACATCTACAGTTGCATACGGTGCTGAAAAATTACTAAAATGAGGTGTAGCATATGATGGTTGAGAGTAACTGGCCGAATAGCTAGTAGTAGCATGGCCAATTCTCCCATCCATCGGCAAGGTTGGTGTCGGTGTCAAAACCGACGGATCTCGGGTAGGGGGTCTCGAACTGTGCGTCTAGGCCGGATGGTAATAGGAGACAGGGAACACGATGTTTTACCCAGGTTCGGGCCCTCTCGATGGAGGTAAAACCCTACGTCCTGCTTGATTAATATTGATGATATGGGTAGTACAAGAGTAGATCTACCACGAGATCAGAGAGGCTAAACCCTAGAAGCTAGCCTATGGTATGATTGTATGTTGTGATTGTTGTCCTACGGACTAAAACCCTTCGGTTTATATAGACACCGGAGAGGGTTAGGGTTACACAAGGTCGGTTACAAAGGAGGAGATATCCATATCCGTATTGCCTAGCTTGCCTTCCACGCCAAGTAGAGTCCCATTCGGACACGAGACGAAGTCTTAAATCTTGTATCTTCATCGTCTAACAGTCCGGCCATTGGAGATAGTCCGGCTGTCCGGAGACCCCCTAATCCAGGACTCCCTCAGTAGCCCCTGAACCAGGCTTCAATGACGATGAGTCCGACGCGCAGTATTGTCTTCGGCATTGCAAGGCGGGTTCCTTTTCTGAATACATCACAGAAGAATTTGAATACGAGGATAGTGTCCGACCCTGCAAAATAAGTTCCACATTCCACCGTGGAGAGAATAATATTTTCACAGATCTAATTTGTTGGCTTGTTTTGGTAGCATGACGTTATGTCATGGCCCGGTGATTATTCGAACCGTTTCTTTTAACCAGCCCCGCACATAACGCGAGACAGTTTTTCAACATGTCTTATCAACGCAGAGATCGTGTCCCCTTATTACGGGATTCTCATCAATACGGGCGTGGGTAACCCAACCGCGCCATCAATTGCGGCGCTTGGGGGATAAGCGAGTTTTACCAGGCAAGTGGGGACGCTTAGTTTCGTCCGCCCATATAAAGGGATAATGATTCACCTTTCTATCCACGCCTTCTTCCTCCTTTGCTCATCCGTTCTCGTACACTCAAGCTCCAGCGCCCAAGTCCGCACTTCCCACCTCGACCTTCTCCAATCATGTCTGGAGCGGGAGGCAAGTGGATGGTCTCCTCCGTCACGGAGGGAGACATCAAGAAACTAAGGAGAGCCAGATACCTGCCCGACGACATCGCGCACCGGCTCCCAGATGAGAGGCAGCTCATCCCCACCCCCAGGCCCCATGAGAGGGTAGTATTCCTCACCCATTTCCTTCGTGGACTGGGATTCCCTCTCCATCCCATCGTCCGGGGTCTCATGTTTTATTACGGCCTGGATTTCCATGATCTGGCCCCGAACTTCATCCTCAACATCTCGGCGTTTATCGTCGTGTGCGAGGCCTTCCTCCGCATCAAGCTCCACTTCGGCTTATGGCTGAAGACCTTCAATGTCAAGCCGAAGGTGGTGGGCGGCCACCAGGCGGAGTGCGGAGGCGCCATGGTGGGCAAGATGCCCAACATAACATGGCTCGAGGGCTCCTTTGTGGAAACCATAAAGGGGTGGCAATCAGGGTGGTTCTATATCACCGAGCCACGCGACCCCGCCTAGGTAGCGCCCCCTGAGTTCCGACCTGGCATCCCCATGCGGCTCACCTCCTAGAAAGAGAAGGGCCTGTCCTAGGGTAGTTCGAAAGAGCTGACCGGACTCCAAACATGTATTCAAAACATGGTGGACAAGAAGCTCAAGCTTGTCAACATAGTCCAGGTTATGCTCATCCGCCGGATACTCCCATGCCAACAACGAGAGTTCACCTTGTGGGAGTTCAATCCGGCGCAGCACCGAACTCTGAACAGGCTCTTCGACACAACTCATGAAGACGCCTGGAGGGTGCTGTTCAAAAGTGCCAAGGTCCCTCCCCCTATTACTGAGGATCGCGGATTCAGCGCGAAGCGCCAAGCCAGTGCGGTAAGCTGCTTTACCTTTCACAGGACGCTTATTTTTTATATAGATTGACTCTATGCGGGATCTAAACTCCCGTACCTTTGACATGACTGGCAGAAGATGGCCGGACATATCGACTGTCCGGCTCCTTTGCTCGAAGGCCCCGCAGACGCTCTCCTGGCGAAGATGCTGACTCTGGCCCCTTATAAGGTGCCGGAGAAGACCAAGAAGGCCAAGGGAGCTCGAAAGAGTTCCCGACGCCAGGCGTCATCGGACTCACCGTCCGATGACTCTGCGGCGCACTCTTCCCCTGAAGACGAGGAAGAAGAAGAAGAGATGCTCCCCCACCGACTAGGGGAGACAGAAAAAGGAAGGTCGCCCCCACTAGGGTGCCGAAGGGTCTAAGAAGGGAAGGACTCTCCTTCCGGACAGCTCCACCATCGCCGACGAAGGCGAAGATGAGTGGTTGCCCAGGGCCAAGCCCCCGGGGAGATCGTAAGTATTCAAATACCAAAGTAACCCATAGGATTCCTTTGTCGCACTGCTTTCCCTAATCGCCGAACATAATTACGCAGGCCGCCACGAGCCAATATCGAGGTATCATCGGACGGCTCCCTGGGCTCGTCGGACATGGATAGCGATCCAGTCCCGACCGCCACCTCCCCTCATCCTGCCGACGACGCTGAGGTGTTGTCTCAAGAGGCATCGGATCGAGGGGAGATAGTCCCGGAGGCGCCTCAAGGCGATCTTCCAGACTCCGGGAGCCGAGGGGACGGGGCCCCCAAGAGCTCCGAGTTCGGCCCTCAGCCGAACACCGTGCCGGACCCTCCAGCGGTTCCAGGCTCGGGCAGGCAGTCTCCTTCTAAGAGGGGAAAACGCCCGTGTCGGTGACCTTTGTCCATCCTGAGGCGCCGGACAACCTGCTGGAAGCGCTCCGCGGCGCTTCCATCGACGAGGAGCACCGCACCATCATGAGTGCGGTGATCCAGAAGGTTCAGTCCGCCAAGAGCGGATTGACTAAAGCCTGTGCCAGCCTTCTAACAGGCTTCGAGGTAAGTGTTTTTAAAATGTAGTAGAAGTATTACCGCATAGACAGTAGCCCCTGATGCTTTGTTCGGTGTTCACAAAGAAAAGCCAAACAGAGGATCAAATAATATCGCATGAGTCTAATATAAGTATGTCAATATGCATATGCAGGCTTCGCTGCTAGCGTTCGCCGCACTGACTGCGGAGGTCGCCGTACTGAAGCAGGACCTCAAGGGGTCCAAGAAAGAGCTTGGCCTTGCCAAGAGGCAGCTCGAGGAGAACAAGGGTAAGTAATACCCCGTCTATAGATATGTATATATAAAAAAGGACGCGATTGCAAAATGACAGGATCATTGTATGTTTGCCAGGAGACGACCGAGGTGGCGACCCTAAAGCAAGTGCTAGCCAAGGCCGAAGATACAGCGGCCAAGGAGCGCACCGAGCGAGAAAAGCACGAGGCTCGGGTGGGCGAGGTGCAGTAAGAGCTCCAGGCTCTCGTGTCGAAGCACGAGGCATTGGAGCTTGACTCGAAGACGCGAGAGTCTGAGCTTGCCGCGGCCCTTGAGAGCGTAAAGAGCGCCAAGGCCGAGGCCCTCCAAGAGATCGACGTGATGAAGAAGATAGCAGCGGGTAAGGCTTTCTATATGCAAAGCAAGCATGTAAAAGTAAATTAGCGATTACTTACCCGGATCCGGAGCTCTTCAGGAGCATTCGCAGATTTGCCCCGCAGTGTGTCCGATGCCGCACAATTTTACCAGGCCAAGGACGGAAGCTCGACGGAGAAGCTGTTCTGGTCTCAGTATGCTGAGGCCGAACATCCGGTGCCGATGAGCGACCAGCTGAAGCAGATGGTCGAGCTACATAAGGCGGCCGATCAGGCCATGAAGGGCTTTATAGTCCGGCTGTGGCCTGGCGATGCCCTTCCGAACAGCTTCTTCGGCTTGGTGAGGCGGCTTGTGGATGCCTGCCCACGGCTGGAGGTCGTCAAGCGTTCCGTCTGCATTGAAGGTGCACGCCGGGCTTTCGCCCGTGTAAAAATGCAGTGGGTCAAGCTAGACGCCGTGAAGCTAATCAAGGAGGGGCCGCCGGAGGGCAAGGAGCACCGGCACCCCGATATGTACTACGAGGGTGTTCTGCCGGGTGCCCGTCTTATCGCGGATGAGTGTTCAAAAGATGTAATATTTGAATGAGACTTGCTCGTTTTATCCCGTATGTATGAAAACTTGTTTCATATGCGCTATGAAACGCTTGTTAGAATTTAAAATATTACCTTCTGTTTGGCTGTTTATTCAATCTGAGAGATGGCTAGTCCTCGGCTTCTGCCCCCATTCCCCGAGTGCTGGAGTGTTCGGGATAAACCTGAGCACTCTTGTTCCCATGTTTGGGTCCTTCGACGGAGGTGCTCAGCACAACGAACAAGGCAACCGGACTAATAATTCTTTATCACTCTCACTTAGCCATAGAATTCTATAATTTTAAATTTCGGCGCAGCCCCTGGTATTCGGAAGGCCGAATTCGGGGCGCGATACACGCCTGTAAGCCGGACAGGGCCGGCCCCTCGCCCTGAGCGGCATAAGTCTTTAGGGACTCGGAAAACCTCGCCGAACAGCGACCAGTCTCTCGCCTTATCATGACAGTCTGTTTTAGCTTTCTCTACTGAGGTGCTCAGCCCGGCAGAACCGGGGCACAATCGCAGTAGTTCTCCTAGCGCTACCTTAGCCGATAGAGCGGAATGTAAGGTACCAAAACATAGGAGCCGGGCAAACCCAACATTTGACCAAAGACATGATTCGGAGCTGATGCATATAATGCTATAAGTTCGGGGTGCCGCACTTGTGAAAGTGTTTGGACTTTTCACACCGCATTGTGGGGTACGTAAGCCACTGGTGTATTGGCCGTACCAGAGTGTACGGTTGCAAGGCGTCATTAATGAACACACACACACACACACACACACACACACACACATATATATATATATATATATATATGACAAGAATGCAATAATAGTCGTAATGTCATGCATTGTTTATTGACAAATTGCGTTAAAGCAGAATGATACAGATAGTGCGATAAGCAAATAGTAGGACTATGTCCCTTCCAAGGGCAAGCTGAGGAATGATATGAAATCGAATATTTCGTTCATTACTGTAATCAACCTGGGAATTCCGTGGTATAACGTAGCTATATGCCTCCTTGGTGCTGCATCATGTGTTTGGCAATAGTGCTGCCAGACAGTGTTTCCAGAGATTAAGGTCCTGAAAGAAAAAGAAAAAATGACAAAACGGGAAGCCCCTAGTGTGGTGTAGGCCGCGTTTTGGGGCGTGCCGCAGTTGTGCCCCCTCCCCACCTGTGCCCATGGTATTTTTAATGCGTAATTATGTACGCGCGACACAAATATCGCCGTTGGGCTGGGATTGGTGTGGCCGCCATATTGCTACGCGAGCTCAGATCGCGCTAGGCGGTCTATTTGCCGATTTCCCCGAGCGCGCTTGAAGGTGTCCGGGCTTTGAAATGCCGAACTGGTTGATTGCCTTGAGAGGCTGCTTTGCGCTTCTGCTGCGAGGGCCGCGGTGTGCTCCTCTGTTCGGAGAGAGCGCTCTGTGTTTCCATTGACTATAATAACTCCGCGAGGTCCTGGCATCTTGAGCTTGAGGTATGCATAATGCGGTACCGCATTGAATCTAGAGAATGCGGTTCGCCGGAGCAGCGCGTGATAACCACTGCGGAACGGGACTATATCGAAGATTAACTCTTCGCTTTGGAAATTATCCGGGGATCCGAAGACCACCTCCAGTGTAATTGAGCCTGTGCAATGGGCCTCTATGCCTGGAATGACGCCCTTAATTAAAGGTCGTTTTTGTGGGTTTGATCCTTGAGGGGTCTATACCCATTTTGCGTATTGTGTCCTGATAAAGCAGGTTCAGGCTGCCGCCGCCGTCCATAAGGACTCGAGTAAGGTGAAATCTGTCGATGATTGGGTCTAGGACCAGTGCGGCGAATCCGCCATGACGGATACTAGTGGGGTGGTCCCTGCGATCGAAGGTGATCGGACAGGAGGACCAAGGGTTGAACTTTGGGGCGACTGACTCCAACGCATATACGTCCCTGAGCGCACGCTTCCGCTCCCTCTTGGGGATGTGGGTTGCGTATATCATGTTCCGTCCGCACTTGCGGGGGAAACCTCTTCTGTCCTCCAGTGTGTGGCTGCCGGGGCTCCTCCTCGTCATCGCTATGCGCCCCCTTGTCCTTGTTTTTGGCAATTAACTTGCCGGCCTGCTTGAACACCCAACAATCCCTGTTGGTGTGATTGGCTGGCTTGTCTGGGGTGCCATGTATTTGACACGAGCGGTCGAGTATACGGTCCAAGCTGGAAGGACCCGGCGTACTTTGTTTGAATGGCTTTTTCTGCTGACCGGGTTTAGAGCCTTTGAATCTGGTATTGACTATCGTATCCTCTGTATTTGCGCTGTTAATGCGGCGCTTATGCTTGTTGCGACGTGACCTGCTATTGCCGTCCTTGGTATCTGAGGTACCATGATTCTTTGATATGTTATTACTGCGAGCCAGCCAGCTGTCTTCTCCCACACAAAAGCGGGTCATGAGCGACGTGAGAGCTGCCATAGATTTTGGCTTTTCCTGACCAAGGTGCCGGGCTAGCCACTCGTCTCGGATGTTGTTCTTGAAAGCCGCTAAGGCCTCCGCATCCGGACAGTCGACGATTTGATTTTTCTTTGTAAGGAACCGAGTCCAGAATTGCCTGGCCGACTCTTCTGGCTGCTGAATTATGTGGCTTAAATCATCGGTGTCTGGTGGTCGCACATAAGTGCCCTGAAAGTTGTCGAGGAATGCGGCTTCCAGATCTTCCCAACAGCTAATGGAGTCCGCTGGCAAGCTGTTAAGCCAATGCCGCGCTGGTCCTTTGAGCTTTAGCGGGAGGTATTTGATGGTGTGTAAGTCATCACCGCGGGCCATGTGGATGTGGAGGAGGAAATCCTCAATCCATACTGCGGGATCTGTTGTGCCGTCGTATGATTCTATATTTACAGGTTTGAAACCTTTTGGGAATTGATGTTCCATTACTTCGTCTGTGAAGCATAAGGGGTGTGCGGCGCCTCTGTATTGGGCTATATCTCGACGCAACTCGAATGGGTCTTGCCCGCTGTGTTCGGCCCGACCGGATTTGCTTTTACTGTATCTGGCGTGACGTTTGTCGTCTCGCAGAGTGGTGCGCCCTCGTGATCCGTAGATCGATCTTGAATGCTTTGACTTGTCCTCCCATATGTCTCGCAGGTCTGGCGTATCTCCCCATGCCTTTTTATTTGAATGGCGTTGGGGGGAGGCTGAGCTTTTGGCTAGAATGCCTCTCTATCACGGCCACGAGGTGGCCGATCAGCCGTATTATACGCTTCTTCCTCCAGTCGGGGAAGTAACCCGCGCCTTGGGTAACTCTTGGAGGGACGCTCGAGTTTATATTCCTCGGCCGCGAGGACTTCAGTCCATTTGTCAGCTAGCAGATCTTGGTCAGCTTGAAGCTGCTGCTGCTTTTTCTTCAGGCTATTTGCCGTGGCCATAAGCCGGCGCTTGAAGCGCTCTTGTTCGACGGGATCCTCTGGGACGGCAAATTCATCGTCACCGAGGCTTGCCTCGTCTTTGGAGGGGGGGGATGTAATTGTCATCCTCCTCCTCTCCGTCTGCCGCTCTCTCAGGAGAGCTGGCTCCTTCATCCTCCTACTCTAAATCATGCTGGAGGGGGTTGTTGTTGTCTTCAGCACTATCCGGAGTGTTATTATCTCCTGTGCCGGTATCACCACTTTTGCTTTGGCGGGACTTAGAGCGGCGCCAGTGATGTCGGCGCTTGGGTTGCTTCTTGGAGGGGTCATCCTCCGCTATCTCGTCGCCATTGCCTTCGTTGGGTGTATCTACCATGTATATGTCATATGATGAGGTGGCTTTCCAGTGCCCTATATGTGTTGGTTCATGTTCGTCTCCTACATCGCCGTCCATACCGTCGATGTCTTCGAAGCCGAAGTCGAGCATGTCGGTTAAATCATCGACAGTGGCTATAAAGTGGGTAGTGGGTGGGCGTCGAATTTCTTCGTCGTCCGCATCCCAATCCTGTTGGCCATAATCCGGCCAGAGCTCTCCTGACAAAGAGAGAGACCTTAGTGAATTCAGAATGTCGCCGAAGGGCGAGTGTTGAAAGATATCCACGACGGTGAATTCCATGATCAGCGCCCAATCGGATTCGATTGGCAGGGGCGCGGATGGTTCGGAGTCCGGGAAAGAGTCCAGCACCTTGGAGTCACGGGCTGCGCAGAGGATTATGCTGGTGTTTGGCTCGATCGCCGTTGAGACTGCAGCCCCTGAGGCGGTGTCTAACCACCCGTCCTCGATTGGTGCAGTTGGCTCCGAGCTAAGGGTCGGAGCTGATGCGGGCGCGGCCTCTGGGGTACTGTTCAGCGGCAGAGCTAGGTCATACCCATCGCAACAATGCGGCGCGCCCGACTGTGGCTCGAATCCGTCGAAGATCAAGTCTCCGCGGACGTCGGCCGTGTAGTTCAAACTTCCAAATCTAACCTGATGGCCAGGGGCGTAGCTTTCAATCTGCTCTAGATGGCCAAGCGAATTAGCCCGCAGTGCAAAGCCGCCGAATACGAAGATCTGTCCGGGGAGAAAAGTCTCACCCTGGACCGCATCGCTATCGATGGTAGTAGGAGCCATCAAGCCTAACGGCGACGACACAGAGGAACTCTCAATGAAAGCACCAATGTCGGTGTCAAAACCGGCGGATCTCGGGTAGGGGGTCCCGAACTGTGCATCTAGGCCGGATGGTAACAGGAGACAGGGAACACGATCTTTTACCCAGGTTCGGGCCCTCTCAATGGAGGTAAAACCCTATGTCTGCTTGATTAATATTGATGATATGGGTAGTACAAGAGTAGATCTACCACGAGATCAGAGAGGCTAAACCCTAGAAGCTAGCCTATGGTATGATTGTATGTTGTGATTGTTGTCCTACGGACTAAAACCCTCCGGTTTATATAGACACCGGAGAGGGTTAGGGTTACACATGGTCGGTCACTACTGGAATCAGCTAATTTGCCATCTGCCAGCTCTTTGCCGTCTGCTAGCTGACGGCAAAGCATCTCTTTGCCATCAGCTACCAAAAAGCAGACGACAAAGAACTGGCGGACTGGCAGATGGCAAAGAATCTTTGCCGTCAGCTGGCAGATGGCAAAGAGAGAGGTGGCCCCCACCCCCCGCCCGTTTGGGAAAAACTTAACGGGCCACCTCTTTGCCGTCCGCCAGCAGACGGCAAAGAGGCAAAGTGGCGGACAGCAAAGAGAGGCGGACGGCAAAGAGGGCACTATCTAACGGCCCGTGCCCCCCGCCCGCCTCTCTGTTCTCACCACTTCGTCCCGCCCCGTGCCCCACCACGCACCCCCGCCGCCGCCGCCCGCCGCGCGCCGCCGCCTCTTGCCCCCGCCGCCGCCCGCCGCGCACCGCCGCCCCGGCCCCCCACCGCCCCGTCGCCCCCCCGCCCCGGCCCCCTGCCGCCCCAGCCCCCCGCCGCCCGGGCGCCCCAGCCCCCCGCCGCCCCGGCGCCCCGGCGCCCCGCGCCCCACCGCGCCGGGCCCGGCCCCCCGCCGCCCCAGGCCGCCCCGCGCCCCGGCCAGCTCCTCCACCGCCCCGCCCCCTCCTCCACCGGCGCTGTAGAAGGTGAGCCCCGGCCTCCTTTTTCTGTTTTTTTCCTTTTTAGTTTTAGTTTAGATTTAGTTTTAGTTTTAGTTTTAGGTTTAGTTTTAGTTTAGTTTTAGGTTTAGATTTAGTTTTTTCCTTTTTTCTGTTTTATTTGTTTTAGGTTTATGTTTAGTTTAGATTTAGATTTAGATTTAGTTTTAGGTTTAGTTTTAGGTTTAGTTTAGTTTGAGGAAAGAAGAAGAAGAAGAGAAAAAGAGGAGAGGAGGAGAAGAAGAAGAGGAAGAAGAAGAAGAGGAGGAGGAGAAGAAAAAAGAAGAAGAGGAAAAAGAAGAAGAAAAAAGAGGAGAGGAGGAGAAGAAGAAGAGGAAAAAGGAAAGGAGGAAGAAGAAGAAGAAGAAGAAGGAAAAAAAGGAAGAAAAGGAAGAAGAAGAAAAGGAAAAAAGAGGAAAAACCCCCGACCCGACACGGCACCCCGACCCGACACGGCACCCCGACCCGACACCGCACCCCGACCCCGACCCGGCACCCCGACCCCTAGAACCCGACCCCGACACCCCGACCCCGACCCCGACACCCCGACCCCGACCCCGACCCCGACACCCCGACCCCGAGCCTGACCCGACACCCCGACCCCGACACGGACACGACACCCCGACCCCAACCCGACACCCCGACCCCGAGACCCCGACCCCGACACCGACACGACACCCCGACACCGACACCCTGACACCACACCCACCCTTACCCCAACACCGACACGGCACCCCGACCCCGACCCGGCACCCCGACCCCGAGACCCCGACCCCGGGCCTGACCCGAGACCCCGACCCCGAGACCCCGACCCCGAGACCCCGGGCCTGACCCGACACCCCGACCCCGACACTGACATGGCACCCCGACCCCGACCCGGCACCCCGACCCGACACCCCGACCCCGAGACCCCGACCCCGACCCCGACCGCGAGTCAGACCCGACACCCCGACCCCGACCGCGAGTCGGACCCGACACCCCGACCCCGACACCGACACGGCACCCCGACCCCGACCCGGCACCCCGACCCGACACCCCGACCCCGAGACCCCGACCCCGACACGGCACCCCGACACCGACAGGGCACCCCGACCACCGACACCTCCCGAAAATTAAGGTGTTCTTTGGCCTTCCAGAGGCCGACGGGGTCATATATTTGTGAATTATTAGTTAGGTCATATATTTTTCGATTTAGTTATGAAAAACATCATATATAATTGTGTTGACCGTGTAGTTTTAAATGTGCAGTTGTTTCATCGCTGCGAGGCTGCTATACAGAGTGAGAGAGATAGAACGGAGAAACTTCTGGCGGAGGCGGCGGACAGGCAGCGGGAGTTGGAGGAGAGGACGACAAAGATGGTGGAGGAGGAGAGGGCACGGAATGACATGCAGGCAAGGGCCATGTACGAGCTCCTTGTGGTAAGTTTCTTCTGCAGATTAGCCAAAACATTCATGTAGTGTTTGTCTCATTACTAACTAGTATGACTGAGTCGTCAAAACCAAATGTGCAGTCTATGTGCGAGAAGACATGTCAGACCGCTCCACCGATGCCAGTGATTGCTCCTGGGACCACGGTGAGTTTTATTTGAATGGATTGCTAGTCTTAACATTTGAGTGTCATCATGCTAACAAGACATTGGAAATGATCTTTGGTGCAGCGTAACTCCAGACAAGCATCGCACGATCCTTCTCCAGCTACTGACACGAGCCACCCCGCTCCTACACCTCCTGGATCTTGGTAAGTTTATCTAGTGTTTTGCTTAACACATGCATAAAGACCTAGACTTAGCTTTATTTCCTCCAATGCTTACCATAATGACGTAGACTTAGCTTCTTCTCCTCCAAAATGACTTAATAAGCTTACTGACCTCCAAAACCATCCATTTTACCTAAGTTAGCTCTAAAACGATCTATACTTAGCTTACTTATGTCAAAAATTGCATAATTAGCTTAGTTAGCTCATAGACGATCCATTTTACCTAAGTTAGCTCCAAAATGACCCATCTTACCTAGGTTAGCTTATAAATGATCCAGTTTATCCAAGTTAGCTCTAAAATGACCCAATTTACCTAGAGTAGCTCCTAAACGATCCATTTCACCTAAGTTAGCTAAAAACAATCCATTTCACCTAAATTAGCTCTTAAATGATCCATTTCACCTAAGTTTGCTAAAAAATGATCCATTTCACCTAAATTAGCTCTTAAATGATCCATTTCACCTAAGTTTGCTCAAAAACGATCCATTTCACCTTAGTTAGCTCAAAAACGATCCATTTCACCTAAATTAGCTCTTAAATGATCCATTTCACCTAAGTTTGCTGAAAAACGATCCATTTCACCTTAGTTAGCTCAAAAACGATCCATTTCACCTTAGTTAGCTCAAAAACGATCCATTTCACCTTAGTTAGCTCAAAAACGATCCATTTCACCTAAATTAGCTCTTAAATGATCCATTTCACCTAAGTTTGCTCAAAAACGATCCATTTCACCTAAGTTAGCTCAAAAACGATCCATTTTACCTTAGTTAGCTCAAAAACGATTCATTTCACCTTAGTTAGCTCAAAAACGATCCATTTCACCTTAGTTAGCTCAAAAATGATGCCCTTCACCTTAGTTAGCTCAAAAACGATTCATTTCACCTTAGTTAGCTCAAAAACGATCCATTTTACCTAAGTTAGCTCATAAACGATCCATTTTACCTAAGTTAGTTCTAAAATGATCCATTTAACCTTACTTAGCTCATAAATGATCCATTCTACCGAAGTTAGCTCTAAAATGACCCATTTTACCTAGGTTAGCTCCAAAATGATCCATCTTACCTAGGTTACCTCTAAAATGATGCATTTTACCTAAGTTTGCTCATAAGCGATCCATTGCACCTAGGTTAGCTCATAAACGATCCATTTCACCTAAGTTAGCTCACAAATGATCAATTTCACCTAAATTAGCTCATAAATGTCATATATATTCTTCTTCTTCTTCATTTTCTTCTTCTTCTTCTTCTTCTTCTAATCTTCTTCTTCTAATCTTCTTCTTCTAACTTTCTTATTTCCCATTTTGCAGAATTCATTCACTTCACGGAAGCTTGCATAGATGGAGTGCTTGTTTGGATGAACTATGTTTCCTTTGTATCTATGAACTATGCATGTATGGTAGGATGACACTATTGTAATATGTATGGTCGGATGCATGTATGTCGAACTTGCTATGTATGGTTGATGGAACTATGCATGTATGATGAAATTATATGTGTTGGATATCTCATATGTTTGCTGTGAACTTGCCATGTGAAAAATATATATGTATCATCTATTTGCTGTGAAAATGGCTGGGTATATGAAAAAACAGAAAAAAGAGCCAATATGCAAGCTCTTTGCCGTCTGCCACCGACGGCAACGGGCTCTTTGCCGTCTGCCGCGGACGGCAAAGAAGCCACGTGGCGTCCACCTGTGCTTCCTGGGAGCTGACCCATTTGGTCAGTTTGCCTACAATGGCAGACGGCAAAGACTTTGCCGTCAGTGGCAAACGGCAAAGAACCTGCCACGTAGTGACATGTAGATGACATCATACGGCGGACGGCAAAGACCCTAGAAATTTTGCCGTCAGCGGCGGACGGCAAAGGCCTTCCGTTAGCCACTTAACGGACTGACAGCGCAATTATTGCCGTCTGCCGCTCTCTCTTTGCCGTCCGCCGCAGACGGCAAAGACTTTGCCGTCAGTAGCAGACGGCAAAGAACCTGTTTACCGAAGCCTACTTTGCCGGAGCCTTTTGCCGTCCGCCGCTGACGGCAAAGGCCTTTGCCGTCCGCCGTTCGGGCCTTTGCCGTCCGCCGTGGCAGACGGTAAAGTAGCTGATTCCTGTAGTGGGTTAATTACAAAGGAGGAGATATCCATATCCGTATTGCCTAGCTTGCCTTCCACGCCAAGTAGAGTCAAATCCGGACACGAGACGAAGTTTTCAATCATGTATCTTCATAGTCTAACAGTCCGGCCAATGGGGATAGTCCGGCTGTCCGGAGACCCCCTAATCCAGGACTCCCTCAGTTGGATTCGCATACTGCAAATTAGTTGTCGATGAATAAAAAGGTGCAACACTTTCTTCTATGCCATCGGAAATTTTAACATGAGGTGTTTCAAATTGATTAACCGAACCCATCATGTTGTTCATCGGCATATGGATTTATGGGGTTACCGATGCATGAGAGTTAGGATACATATGTTGTATGTTACTAGTATCATAAGAAGTTGAAACATGTAAATTACTTTGAATCGGCCTATGCACGTAGTTAGATGCCTTATTGAAAAAACTAGGGCTGGCCGATAGAGTATAATCATTGAACGATCTAGTAACATCATATGCATTATTTGCATCTACAGTAGGGAATTGGGTATTCATATTACCTTTCTAGACTGCAAACCCTAGATGACGATCTCTTCGTAGCAAGAACGGGCCGGAGACCGTTCAAAGCTTCATCCTCAGCGGAGTCGCCAAATAGTGTGTTCGCACACGAACACGTGACCGTGTACCCTCGACACTGAGGGTGATGCACCGCAGCTCACGTCGAAGGAGACCCGGCCGGAAGCGCGGTACGCAGACAATCCGGCGGGCGCTTTTAAAGACCCGAAACCCCACATGCCCGGGAGGGACCCCGTCTGGACGCGCGGCGGCTATGGGCTGCCCTAGGTCGACCTGATCGCCCCTAGGGTCTCGAGGTTCGCCGCCCTGCAAAGAAGAAGAACAGACGAAGAATGAGGAAGAAGAAGAACTAGGGTTAAGGAGAAAAGATAAAAGATAAAAAGTGGTAGATGAATTGATCGATTGTGTGTTGTTCAATCGGCCGTCACCTCTTAGGTATATAAGAGGCGGCTGGACTTCCCGTGCAAGGAAAAGGCTTGGATTCACGTCCAAAACCCTAGTCAAATTCGGATTGGTTTTGTCCGAACTTTCCAAAACTGTTCGGTTTAAACTGGCTGCACCTTGCGGGTCCTTTTTGTGGTGGTAAACGATTTTGGATGGAAACGAGCCCAAAAGCAATCTTGACCATTTCGACGAGACAAACAACTTTCATGTTGAACGTTTTTCGATTTGAGGCCATCTTCTGCGCCAAAACGGTCACGCAGAACACCTGTTCGCTCGCGCTACCCATCAGACCTATGTCTGGTGGGGCGCGCCACATCTCGCGTCATGACAGGGCTGCACTCCGATAGCTCTAACTTTTGCATACGAATTCAGATTGGGACGATTTTTATATCAAAATCGACCGTTTCGACGAGACGAAGATAATTTGTGTTGATCATTTCTTCATATGAGGACATCTTAATTAGGTTTCAAGCCATTCTTTAATCTGGTGTCAACATGAGTATCTCTAAAGTTGTCATAACTTTTGCATCCGAACTCCATTTTAGACCATCTTCATATTCATCTTGATTTTCTTGAAGAGAGCCATATTATAGTGACTTTCAATAGTAAATTTGAATTACTCTTGACATAGCTTCAAGCCACTCTTTATAAACGTGCCACTTTTAAGCATCAACAGTCACCAAATTCTAGTTTTAGAGAAAAATCTGAATGTATAGGACGCCATCTATTTCCTTTTTTTTCAGGGTAAAAAGAAGCGTATTACTCAAGAGCAAATAAGTTCATCCCTACACAGGCTAGGGATATTAGCCGGTCCAGAACGCAGCCAAAGAACCGTGCGGTTCTCGATCTACTTCCTCCGTACCAAATTACTCGTCGTAGTTTTAGTTCAAAACAGAGGAAGCACCAAAGTTTGTTAGAACATGACTTACATTATTTTGCTCTCTAGAAATATGAATAACTACACACTCTCTTTGACCCAAAAGAAACTTAATCTCAGAAATTACCATGGTGTATATGGATCTATTATGTTTTGTTGATGTGACCATCTCGACTACCATCTTGCTATGACACTCCAGGATGATTGGAAGTTCCGCCCACTGAAGGGCCAAAGCCAATCCTTCCATGCAGCCAGCAAGCTTAGCATGCAGGACGCCAAGACAGGACCAAAGAGAGCGACAAGCCGAGAAGATGATGGCGCCGTCCTGGTCACGCAATATCATGCCGGCGCCTGCAGTACCATCGGCCGTAGACAGAGACCCATCAACATTCAGCTTGGTCCATCTTGTAGGACGAGGCTGCCATTTAAAAGGTGGTGGCTTTGGAATTTTCGCATGCAACAATGGCTGAGCCTAAGGATGACAATTTTACCTATGGATACCCGATCCGAATGGATAGAATTTGGATATACTTTTGTGTCCATGGGCGGCGCCAAAACCCGACCCGATTACTCGTGGATAGGGCATGTATATAATCTTGTATCCGTGGGTATATCCAAGCCCGACCTGATAGTATGACTTAATGGGCAAAAATCTGCTATCCCTACCATACAGTCACATGTCCCACTGCAATTTTACACTTTGTTATCTAAAACATGTAAAAGAAATCACACAATCCCCATCATAACTTTTATTATTTGACATTCAATTCCCACCATAACATACTCCAAGACCCCTTCCCTTATTTTTATCTCCTTGCTAAATGATTTGTCATTCCCATATGTAGAAAAATACTAAATGATCTTATGTTGTAAGTGGACGTTGATGTACCATAAGTTGATGTTTATCATAAGTGAAGCCTAGCCTGCCACTAGGTGAAGAATGAAAGAGCTTATGTTAACATTATGTTATGTCTCATTTATATGTCTCAAGAGGAACCAATGGATATCCATCGGGTTTGGACATGGACACAATTTTTCGCCCGTGGATATTTTCATGGGCGGACAAAGACTGTCTTTATGGATATGGATATGGATTTGATATTGTTCAACCCGATCCAAACCCGACCCATTGTCATCCTTAGCTGAGCCACACCATCCTCATCTGCCACCATCTTCCCTTTCACTAGCTCCACCGTGGAATAGTGTTGCAGGTTCAACAAGGAGGATACATAGCTCTGCAGAAAACGTTTAGACGCTTCCACTGGTGGTGTTGGCTTATGATGGGTAATTTCATTCCGCACATGCCAGCACCTCCACAACACCATCAATAGACGCAGCCGATCGCCGTCATTCAGGTCCGCCATGGAGTGTAAGAGCCACTCCGGCCCGGTATTACACATCGACGTAATCTCAGGGATGCACCACACCTTTGCCATAGCTTGCCAGAGTTCCACTGCGCGCGGACGCCATCTATTTCTGACACCACCCCACGCCCATCCGGATGCACACCTCGCCTCTTTTGTAACAGTGGTGAGATTACCTCTCACATGGATATCATGTACAAGTATAGGTCTTTGCATGTTTAGCAACATAGTATTCAAATTTTAAAGGAAACGGCATTTCTATGGTTTCCATACTGTTTCGAACCAGTCATGTAATATAAATTCTTTACCATTTTAATAATACTAAGGAATCTCATTGATAAGACAACCTTATGGATTTTACTCTCTGTTTGGTTGGAAATCAGAATCAAATTAATTATTTTTGCGGGTGAAAAATCCGGAATCAAATCTCCTATCTCCTATTTCTCTGTTAGTCCATGTACACCATACAACAAAATTTACAATAAAGAATCTGCAGTAACGGCAAAAGTTCGACTAGTAACAATACAACCAAGTCAGGAAACTGCACCCGGGGCCGCCAGGGATGCAAGAACCTCACCGGCTGTGGCAGACTCTTCCCCACGGTTCAGGAACTGCTCCAGTTGGAATTCCCTAACTTGATCACAATTTCTAATCACGCAGTAGAACCAATATTTATCTTGGTGGTAATATTTAACCAAACACAAAGCTGGAGTAGCTCAGTTGGTTAGAGCGTGTGGCTGTTAACCACAAGGTCGGAGGTTCGAGCCCTCCTTCTAGCGATTTTTTTTCCATTTTTTGATTTTATCCTCTAAAGTACTTTTTCCTTTCTCAAACTATTTTTCCCCATTTTTTGATTTTATCCTCTTAAAGTATATTTTCTTTGTCAAACTGTCATCTAATTTGAATTCTCAAATGCCCACTCTGTAACCAAATCATATGAAGTTTTCCTGGTATATTTTGCTTCCAGGCGGGGCGGAGTTGAATTCACGGGCTTGCAGCGAAAACAAATATTAACAAGGGTATTACCAATAAGTGGGCGAAGGTCGGTGAAGTTCAAGTCAAGGGAGTTGGCCTCCTTCTAGCGATTTTATGATTTTTTTTTCTCTTAAGTACTTTTTTCTTTGTCAAACTATTTTCCCCATTTTTTGATTTTTTTCCTCTTAAGTATTTTTTCTTTGTCAAAACTGTCATCTGATTTGAGTACTCAAATGCCCATTTTGTAACCAAATCATATGAAGTTTTCTTGGTATATTTTGCTTCCATTTAATTTCCGTGTTTAAAAAAAAGGCGCAAGGAACGCCCCGCTTTAAGTTAGCAAAGCCCATATATGTCACAGGGATTTCAAGAGCGGCGGGCGGGGCGGAGTCGAATTCACGGGCTCGCAACGAAAACAAATATTAACAAGGGTATTACCGATAAGTGGGCGAAGGTTGGTGAAGTTCAAGTCAAGGGAGTTGGCCAGCATAATGATCACTCCACCGCATACGATGTCTCCTTGTGCACAATTTCCTTATTATGCAAGGTGAAGCAAAAGTATCTTGCCCAAGTTGGGAGAGTAGTTAATGCCGGGAATCACAACCTTCCCAAGAATGAGCATATTCTCTTCATTAACCTTTCAAGCTTCTCCTCATGCCTGCAACGAGTTAGTGATAACATAGTAAAAATATCAAATAGCAGGACACTCAATGCAACTTGCTCTATGCTTATAGCCTTGGTAGCTCATCTGATCAAACAAGTTAGTTGGATATGGTTCGAGGGTGTGGTAGGTCTAACGGAGTTTTTCGTTGTTGCTTGGAAGCCAAAGTAGTTGTACCACTCCGTGAGAGTGATGTTGAAATTCCAGTCCATGAGACGATATTTGGTAGGGGTGTTACGTCTTTCGGGCAACTTCAGAGGGCGCAAAAACCGATCCCAAGGCATCACCATATCTGGAGGTTAAGCGATGTTGGCAGGTGGTTAAGAGAGGCATGCCAGAAAAATGTGTGAATTTCAGTGGAACCCTCGTAGATCAGAGGCCTTCACGAACCGCATCCTAGGACTTTGGCATAATTTTGGGAATAGAGATTTGACAAAAAATTGCCCAAATGCCTTAAGCTCCCATTTGACAGACTCTTATTTGCAGAAAAATATGAGTGTGGCCCAACCGAGTTTGGAGTGTTTCCCAAGCAGCATGCTTAGCTCAGTTATGGATGAACGACGGTCCAGGCCTAAACCCAGAGCATTGAAACTGAATGTTGACACAACCTTCTACTCTCATGAATGGCCAGGCACAACTGCGACAATATTTAGAGATCATAATGATATAGTTTTGGCAGCTAAGTGCTCTTATCTAACCCATGCAACCGATGCTACTACTGCGGAAGCACTTGCCATGAAAGATGTGAAAATTCTTTCTAATTCTTTGGGGTTTAATAATGTTCAAGCGGAGTCGGATTCTCTTGAAGTCATTAATTTCTGTAATGTCCATCCACAATGGTGGGACTCAGCGGTCTTGATACATCCAATTTGATTGGGAACGTCAAATATATGCACTCTAATAGGGTAGCTAATGGTGTAGCTCATGAGCGAGCTAAGTTCAAGTTTTTGAAAAAGTTTTCTGGGTTTCGGGACGATGATCCTCAAAAGTTCCTATTGAAAGGAATGTTGAATGATTTAATCGCTATTTAAGTTTGGTAAAGCTAGCTATGATGGTCTTGCCTTGAAAAAAGCACGCCCTGCTCAGTTAAGTTGCACAGAAAAGCCGGGTTGATTTGGTCGTCGGCGCACACATTGCTAACAAGGATCTCCAGATTAGACGCGATGAAACAAAGTTTGGGTATGTCGCAAGCAGAGGTTTGAAATTAGCCTCCACGTGTATAGTAATAGGGCATGCTACGCGTCCGCCAAGATCAGCCGGGTCGCGAGCCATCAGATCTGCCGCATCGATCGGCCGAGCGTGCCTCCACCATTGCTACAAAGGTATTGTTGCATTTTTTTTGCAACAACTGTTTTGTTGCATTTTTTTTCAACTAAGGTCTTGTTGCAGAAAATTTTCGTAACAGAGGTTTTATTGTAAAATATAAACCCATCATAGACCATTACAACACCGCATATGTCTCAGAAGTACAGCCCCTGTTGCATAAAGTATGGTATATATGCCCTCACTTGACGCGTGTCATCCAGGGAAGGTGATGGACGTGGCCGCTGCGATCCACCGGTTGATGTTAAGCGTTTCCTATAGTATTATTATTAAATATATTATTAGCTGCTGAGAAAACGTATGGTATCATTTTAATTTTTTTACTTATTGTTTCGATATAATGTTTTCCTGTCATAATCATACTAAAACAAAATGGAATACTATGATCATGCACGCATGCACATGGTAGACACATGGATGATATTATTTGAAAATGTTTTCCTACTATATAATTAACTCAGTTAAAGAATAAGTATTTGTTAAATATGTGATTTTTTTTGCCTTTCTACAAGATACATATTGTCATTTCCATGAATTCAGAGACACGCGAGAACACAATGTACATCCCCCAAAAATTCGAACTTCTGTGATAAAAGTATATTTTTGCAAGCGCATTGCATGTATGGTGACGTTTTAATAAAACTAGATGTTTTTTTTTGAAAGGTACTCTTTTGTGTTCCCATTTTGGAACAAAGGAAACAAACTTAGGAATTCTGATGGATATAATTTCTATAGAAAAAAAATCCCTTCTGATATGTTTGAATGAAATGGCTATCCTTGCTTCCAATAATTTTCATACATATGGAGTAAATCAAACATGAGGACCCATTTGACATTCTGTCCTCACCTACAATCTATGTGTTTTTCTTATGTGTGAAAGAACATTTTTTTAGTTTTCATGTGGGTTTGCTTTGTACAAATATTTATAGATATTTAAGATACATGAAATTGAAATATATGTTCATGTTATATTTCTACTGTTTTGAGTTTGTGCATTTCGAATATGGCCTACTTTTATTTTTCAACGATATATTCTTCTTTGAGTTGAACAACTTGAATGACGATGATACATATCCTAATCATTCTCAACCTTACAAGAAGCCAATAATAGATGCTATAGTGCAGTGTATCTTCTGGGTCTTTGTCCCAAAAAGTTCCTATTTCTTTAGGAACCTTTTCCTTAGACTAGTCAGAACTTCTTGCAATAACGAAAAATCTCTAGTCAGAATTTTGTCCAACCCTACCTCCTCCGATATCTAGCCTCCACCAGCCTTCCATGACATTCATGCCTAGAAAACGACCGAAATGATTGCATATTAGTAACATAATTAGTCAATATGGATCACATGTGGGAGTTAACACTACTGCAGGAATGCCTAAGCAGTGGCGGGTGGGAAAAGGCTAGCAGTGGCGGGCAAGGCGCCCAGGGCCGCTCTCCACTGACCTTCCGCCACTGCTAGAACACCATCAGTGGCGGGCGCCTGCCCGCCAGTGGTAACCCGTGAGCAGTGGTGGGCACTAGGTCATGCCCGCCACTGCTGTTTGTGTTTCCCGCCATACGATTTTCGCGCAGCTATGGCGGTGTTATTCAACCGCTCGCCACAGCTATTGTTGCATGCCGACATTCTTGAATTACAACATATTGCACTTGGATCCTATCATCAGATTGCATTTGATACATAAATTCTGGTTTGAACCTTGATCCACATACACACACCATATTACAATAATTTCAAATTAATGAAAAGTAGTACCTATAAAATATAACAAGTGTATTACAATAATTAATGTTTTGATGAGTTTTTTAAGTGAAATGAGTGTTGGCCGATGTTCAACACGCAGAGCGTTAGTAGAAGCTGCACATACTACATGAAATAGTACTTGATGGAACGAACGAGGACCAACGGACTGCTTGCTCCGGAATTGGAGATTTGGCCTCTCGAAGAGCCCATTGCACAACCTCAGGTCCTCAGCAGGCATGGATATGGTGGTTGGACTCATACCCGGCCAGATCCTCAGCCTCTCATCCGGGGTCGCCTCCGCAAGAATGCACACTGTGAGGTCAGTGAACCGCCTCACTGCAACCTTCCCAATCGCTAGGAGAGAACAATGGGTCATTGGAACACTTTCGACCCAAGCTAACATCGCCTCCTTGAGGTGCACTGCCCGATACTTTTCCCGTGTCCATAGATAGTGCTTCTCCATGTCCGCCGCAGAGACCCTTCCCACAAATCTTCTGGCGGTCCCATCTGTTATTTTTAGCAGACAATAACATTCAAAATATATACATATAGAAAAGATCACAAGGTTAATATATAAACATATGAAACTCATACATATAAAGTAGAGATCACAAGGTAAGAAACATGGTTTCATGACATAGTTTAATGTTTTTGACGGGTTACTAGACTAGAAAGGACCACCCATATTGCCATCTTGATGTTTCATTCTCATGTCTCATTCTGGTTGACTCTCTGCCCCGCAGTAGAACATCCCCTCATCCCTCACTACATGGCGATTGATGCTATTCGTGTGCACTCTCTAAAGGCGCTCGTGTTCTGTCCAAAAGTGAGCTAGCTTAACTTCCTTCTCATTCTCTTCGGACCATTTCTGCAACATTGAATCACTTCTTAACAGTGGTCCTGCGTGCACATAGTCATCCATCAAGACCATGGCATAGTAGCCAGACATGTGCCTGGATTCGCCTTTTGGTTGTTGCCAGCAACAAAAGCTAGTGTTAAATTTGTACTGGAAATGCGGCAATGTTCTTACGATCGGACTTATGACACATAAAAAGAGCAGCATTGAGAACTTTCTTCAGACCGGTCCACGGCTACTTAAGGTCTCTCCTGGAATCAAAGAAATAAGCTCGGCCATCTCGGGGCATGAGTGCGGATGACGATGCAGTGTTCATTGTTGTGCAAGACAATTGAACAATGTATCACTAATGAGATTGACATCAAAGTACCCAGGTGTATATGTGAAAGCAAAAAGAAATGAACTTACGTTTCGAAGTAAGGCACGATAAAGTTGTGCTTGTGCCGAGGAATCTTAAGATTGGTATTGTGGAGGTAATTCATCATGAGACATTGACCTTTATCAGAACCCACATTGGTCCAATGCATGAACACGTATCAAGGAAGCTAACTTCATCATTCTGGAGTAATGGATTTATAACATGCCAGGGCGACCAAAGCCTCATTAAAGACAGCTTGATTACGTCCACATAGAAAATATTGTCATTGAACACACTCTCAAATCCAAGATATATTTTATCAGCAGGGTACTTCGACAAATCCAAGGCCCTCTATAACATTGGTAGTGTAATATGTCTCACCCTTTCCTGACCTAGCTACTACGTCTTTGTGTAGAAGCTGAATTTCAACGCTTAGTGCACTCAACTTGTGTTGTGGTAACATCGGTTCACCAGGCTTAAACATTTGCGTGAACCACCGACTGGTAGAAACATTCACCACATCTTCTCCTGGTGCCTTACTGGCGGTCGGTTCATTGGCTGATTTCTTCTTTCGCTTTCTGCCCTTTTTAGGACGCTTAGGGCCGGCCCTGACATTCGAGAGGTCCTTGTGCGAACTGAGAAAATGGGCCCTTAACACTACTATCTAATAGACAAAAAAAACTTCCAAGCCTATCTATCATGTATAACAAAAATTCATATAAAAGTAAAATTCATTAGCAAATATGGTCTTAATACACCACGGTCCACGGATATATCAGATGATTATAGGATTATTAGGATACACGCTCCAACAACCTAGAAGTCTTGTCTTAATTCTTAACTAAATATATATGTGACATTGTTCTCAAATTCTTGATCCAATTCGACAGAAGCTACAATTCCAACTCTACCAGTCCAACCACAAACATGCATCAGCAAATATCAGGAGCCACCTGACAAATACACAAAAAAGAAGTGAATGGCATACTCAAGAAAAACGACACCTTCGAGCATTTCTGGATGGAAAATCACTAATAATAGTGTCAAGATCAATGTTATCCGACATATCTTTCTCAATAAAGCACCATGGCCAAGCCATTCAATCTCTCATGTGACATGGTTGATCTCAAATAGTTCTTTAGTGATTTAAGTTTTGAAAAAGGAACAGTTAAAAGGGGAGAGAACACATGAATTCTTGTCTTCACGAATCCTGTTCTTGGTCTCTTGAAGCAAATAGAAGAAATCCAACGCTGCTCCACACTGCTCGCATCAATTCATCATAAGCAAAAAATAGACAAGGGAAAAAATTGAGATGCAAAAAATTACGAGGAGTTGCCTGGACTCCACGTCTCTGCTCTCCACTGCCGAACAGGCGGACCACAGCCCCAACTATTGATGGCCGTCTGCCGGCTGCTACTCTCCGTGTTTCTGCCAGGGCACAGGGTGTGTCGTCGCTGGCCGGCTCGCCTCTCTGGATCCGTTCGCCGGGGCCCTTGGGGTATTTGTAGGATGCAAAGAAATACACTAAAGTGTGATACTAATGGACAATTCATTGATTGGCTTGGGGAGTTGGGGTTCTGGCCTCATAGGAACTCGGGGCAATCAATTGGATTTGGGGAAGAGGATGAGAACGAGAGGGAGATGATGAGTTGGCGGCTGGCGGCGTGATTCTGGGACTGGGAGCGAACGGGATTGTTGGCTTCGTTCGTGCGTTGCTGCTCGCTTCTTCATGAGCTGGGCTGTTTGTCTTGCGTACAATTTTTCTTTCTATGAATATACTGTGTATTGTATGCACGCATAGGGTATGGGCCCCTGCTCGTGCTGGGCCCTAGGCCGTCGCACTCGCCGCCATGGCCCAGGGCCGGCCCTGACGACGCTGAGCTAAGGGGTCCATAGAAGATGGTTCTCCGGAATGCATTTGTTGGGTTTGCTAAAATTTAGTATGCAACTATGAGTCATGATGCATAAAAAAACTAAAGAAAAATTCGACATGACCTTTGATAAAAAGATGACATAACGAGTGCCAGAAGTTCAACGAAACGGAAATGAATTGACGTTTCGCCAAAACATTGGCACTCATGTCAATATCTGCAAATAACACTAAGAAACATTGGCATATATTTATAAACTACTAGCTAATATATATTTACCCTAAACACATATCTGACCATCATACAAAATAACACCAAGAAACATTGGCATGTATTTCTAAACTACTAATATTTACACTACACAAAAATCTGACAATGCATACCGGAGAGGTGGGACACTTAGGGTTAGAATGCAGCCCGAGGTCTTCGATGTTGGCAGGAGAGGGGGACATGGCCACACGGCTAGCCATCGGGATGCAGCTCGGCGGTGGCGGTGGCGGCGACGATGAGATGCCTCCTCCGGTGTTGGAGGAGGAGGCCACACGCGCCCGCAGCAGCGCAACGAGGGGCGCGGCGGCGGCAGTGAGAGGCAACGAGGGGCGCGGTGGCGAGGGGTCACAGCGACGAGGGGCACATTAGCGAGGGGTGACGAGGGGCGCGGCGGTGACTTTGAAAGTGCAACTATCCCTAGGTGGTTTTGGTAATTCATAACAACATATAGCTCATTGAGCTAATGCTATTTCAAGATGATTATTTCAGGAAAGCTCAATGATTGGCATGGCATGGATGTGAAAGTGGAACCCTCAAAATGCTAAGGACAAGAATTGGCTCAAGCTCAAAAGTTCAAGACTCTTCATTTTATATTTTAGTGATCCAAGATCACATTGAGTCTTTAGGAAAAGCCAATACTATCAAGGAGGGATGAGGTGTTGCTTAATGAGCCTCTTGCTCTATGTGCTTAATGATATGCTCCAAAATCCTCAGCTACTTTCCCATATCCACAAATGACCTAAACCCTAAGCCAAACTCGGTCATTATCGATTCTGTCAATCCGGCGCCACCGAGTTTCACTTGTCATTTGCCACTGCCAAACCCTAGCAATTCGGTCCTACCGATAAGGTTCTCGGTCCCACCGAGATGGGCTTGCAAACTCTCTGTTTCCCTTTCGTAACTTTTCGGTCTCACCGAAAGAGCGAATCGGTCCCACCGAGAATGCAAGGTAAACTCCATGTTTCCTTCTTGTAACGTTTCGGTCTCACCGAAAGAGCAAGTCGGTCCCACCGAGTTTGCCTGACCAACTCTCTGGTTAGCTAATTGCCGAACTCAGTCTCACCGAGTTTCTGCAATCGGTCTCACCGAGATTACGTTATGCCCAAACCCTAACCGAATCGGTCCTACCGAGTTGCATCTCAGTCCCACCGAGATTCCTAACGGTCACTAGGTTTACCATTTCGGTCAGACCGAGTTTGTTGATTCGGTCCCACCGAGATTGGTAGATTGTGTGTAACGGTTGGATTTTGTGTGGAGGCTATATATACCCCTCCACCACCTCTTCATTCGAAGAGAGAGCCATCAGAACACATACATCATTCCTACTCATATGTTCTGAGTACTCATGTGTTGAGACCAAGATATTCCATTCCTACCATATGAATCTTGATCTCTAGCCTTCCCCAAGTTGCTTTCCACTCAAATCTTCTTTCCACCAGATCCAAATCCTATGAGAGAGAGTTGAGTGTTGGGGAGACTATCATTTGAAGCACAAGAGCAAAGAGTTCATCATCAACACACCATTTGTTACTTCTTGGAGAGCGGTGTCTCCTAGATTGGCTAGGTGTCACTTGGGAGCCTACGACAAGATTGTGGAGTTGAACCAAGGAGTTTGTAAGGGCAAGGAGATCGCCTACTTCGTGAAGATCTACCGCTAGTGAGGCAAGTCCTTCGTGGGCGATGGCCATGGTGGAATAGACAAGGTTGCTTCTTCGTGGACCCTTCGTGGGTGGAGCCCTCCGTGGACTCACGCAACCGTTACCCTCCGTGGGTTGAAGTCTCCATCAACGTGGATGTAGGATAGCACCACCTATCTGAACCACGGGAAAAACATCCGTGTCTCCAATTGCGTTTGAATCCTCCAAACCCTTACCTTTACATTCTTGCAAGTTGCATGCTTTACTTTCCGCTGCCAATAAACTCTTTGCATGCTTGCTTGAATTGTGTGATGATTGCTTGACTTGCTCTAAGATAGCTGAAATCTGCCAAGAACTAAAATTGGGAAAAGGCTAAGTTTTTAATTGGTCAAGTAGTCTAATCACCCCCCCTCTAGACATACTTTCGATCCTACAAGTGGTATCAGAGCTTTGGTCTCCATTTGGCTTGATCTCCATAGCTTTTGGTGGTCATAGCCTTGGTTTCACAACCTAGGAGAGTATGGCGTCTAGCGAGGGAAATTATGACCGTAGAGGTCCTTACTTTGATGGCACTAATTTTGCTAGTTGGAAGCATAAAATGAAAATGCATATTCTTGGACATAACCCCGCCGTATGGGCTATTGTTTGTGTTGGCTTGCAAGGTGAGTTCTTTGATGGGAGGGAACCAAACCGTGAAGCTACCGCGGATGAGTTGAAGATGTTGCAATACAATGCTCAAGCTTGTGATATTCTCTTCAACGGATTGTGCCCCGAAGAATTCAACAAAATCAGCCGCCTTGAGAATGCAAAGGAGATTTGGGATACTTTGATTGATATGCACGAAGGTAGCGACTCCGTCAAGGAATCCAAGTTGGATGTGCTCCAAAGTCAACTTGACAAGTTCAAGATGAAGGATGGTGGAGATGTCGCTGAAATGTACTCTAGGCTTGCTCTCATCACAAATGAGATTGCCGGCTTAGGAAGTGAAGAGATGACCGATAGATTCATCATCAAGAAGATCCTAAGAGCCTTGGATGGGAAATATGATACCGTGTGCACATTAATCCAAATGATGCCCAACTACAAAGATCTCAAGCCAACGGAAGTGATTGGAAGGATTGTTGCTCATGAGATGTCACTCAAGGATAAAGAGGAACTTCACAATAAATCAAGTGGTGCCTACAAAGCGTCATGTGAAGTCCCCACATCATCAAGTGAGAAACAAAACTTCAATGAAGAATTGAGCTTAATGGTGAAGAACTTCAACAAGTTCTACAAGAGTAGAAACAAAGATAGAAGCTTCAAGTCAAGGTCCTACAATGACAAAAGATCTTCTAGTCGAGAGCGAAACTGCTATAATTGTGGAAGACCCGGACACTATTCCAATGAGTGTACGGCTCCCTACAAGAGAAGAGAAGATTCTCCAAAAAGAAGAAGCAAAGAATCTCCACCAAGAGAGAGAAGGAGTAGAGATGATCGTTATGAACGAAGATACTCACGGAGAAGCAAGGACTCGGAAAGGAAGGAAAAATCATCAAGGAGCTATACAAGACGAAGACATCAAGCTCATGTTGGTGAATGGGTATCCGGCTCCGACTCCGACAGCCACTCCGAGAGAAGTTATCACTCCGACTCCGAAGATACTCAAGATGAAGGTGTTGCCGGTCTAGCACTTGTGTCAACCAACTCCTACGACATATTTGACTCCCCAAATGAAGGAATTGGAAGATGCTTCATGGCCAAAGGTCCTAAGGTAACACACCCCGAGTACGTTGATTTTAATAGTGATGAAGATGACTTGTTAGGTGATGATGATTTGCTTGTTGACAACTCTAGTGAAGAATATTATGGTGAAACATCAATTAATCATGCTAAAACGAATGACAATGATAAGGAGAAGAGGCTCTAACTAAAGAACTAAACACTCTTAAGTTAGCTCATGAAACTATCTTCGAAGATCATCAAGAACTTTTAAGAGCTCATGAGAAATTACGCTTTGAAAAGCTCAATCTTGAGCAAGAGCATGAGTTCTTAAAAGCAATCAATGATGATCTCCGCAAGAATAGTTCTTCTTACATTGCCAAGCGTTTACTATTATCCACTTACATGCCTCAAGTCAAGACTAGTAACAAGAATAAGAAAGATTCTTCCTCTAGTAGTAACAATGATCATACTAAATCCAATATTGTTGCTTCTAGTAGTTATCTTGATTCCACTAATGATTCTCTTAGCCAAGTTACACTTGAGCAAGAAAATAGCTTATTGAAGGGAATTATAGAGAAAGGTGTTTACAAGAGCCTTGCCGGAAGTAAGCAATTTGAGGAAATTGTGCGCAAGCAAGGAATGCACCGGAAGAATCAAGGTGTTGGTTTTGAACGAAAGTTCAACGCCAATGGAGTTGAATGGGAAGAAGATCAATACCCCAAGACAAAGTTTGTTCCTCAACAAGAGAAGTATGACACTTCTTTCAAGGGGACACAAGCTCAAGATGATCTTCCACCACAAGACTACAAGCAAAAAGGCAAGGACAAGCTTCAAGAGGAGATTGATGCATTTGAAGAAGCTCCTAAGACCTTAGTCAAGTGGATTCCCAAGACTACTTCAAGTTCCACTACATCAAGTACGACTACAACTCCAAGGATTCCCATCAAGATGGTGTGGATCCAAAAGAAGAAGAACTAGAGAGTTCTTGAGGGTGACTCCGCCAACATACTTCACTCTTATCATTTTGGCAAGAACAAGTGCAATCAACTTCCACATCTTGCGCTAGTTCAAGGAGTCACAAACCCTCTTGTTGGTAAGACAAGGGACAAGGTAACCTAAAGTTTTCATGGACATCATCTTGTGTGTGCATCACTCTATGTCTATGGATATCCTTGTTTGTTCCTTGTGGGACTAACCCATGTAGGTATTGAAAGTGCAATTCACTCAAATGGATAGCTCCAAGTGATCTACATCAACATTGAGCATCCACATCTTCAACATCTACATGAAGTCATCATCGACAAAACCCAAGGTTAGTTCATCCCTCTTAGGGGGGATATCACATCTAGGGGGAGCTTTACTCTAAGACTTGAGCTAAAGCTACTCTAAAGATGTGAATACAACAATGCTTTATGTAAAAGTGGTCCACTTGAGCTTAAACGATGAGTATGACCTATGATCAAGTGTTCTCAATTGACTCCTAAGTCAATATACTCATATATAGATGACCTAGTCATCGCAAATTGCTTGATAGATGCTAGAATTGGTGTGCATGCTTTGCCACATATTTCATTTGCCATCTTATTGTGTGAGCATGTTGGTTGCATATTTTACTCATTCGAGGACATCCACTTGTTGTTTTGATTGTTTGGCTTTCTTCTTTTGCCAAGTGGATGGACAAGAATGCCTAAGAACCTCCTCTAGCTATCTATGCTTTTCTCGTCTCAAACTCTATTCATGCTGCATCACAAACTTGATCAAGTCAGATTCGAACCACTCTGTGTGAGGAGCGCTCGGAGTCCCTGATTCGTCATAGACTTAAACCTCCAAAACCTCTTTATGAATCTCGGTCTGACCGATACTCCATTTTCGGTCCTACCGAGTTCATTAAGTTGATCTAGGTTTTCGATCTCGGTGCAACCGATTTGAACTTTTCGGTCACACCGAGTTGCAATAACTGCACACAGTTTTGCATCTCGGTGCCACCGAGTTGTTCCACTCGGTCACAGCGACAGGGTCGGGCTATATATAGTGACGGGCAAAATTTTGGAAATTTCTCCGAAACCTCTTCGCCAGCGCGATAGCCTGCTCTGCCTTCGTGGTCTCCGGATCGTCTTCTTGTTGGGGAACGTAGTAATTTCGAAAATTTTCCTACGCACACGCAAGATCATGGTGATGCATAGCAACGAGGGGGAGAGTATTGTCTACGTACCAACGCAGACCGACTGCGGAAGCGATCTCACAACGTAGAGGAAGTAGTCGTACGTCTTCTTCCCGATCCGACTGATCCAAGCACCGTTACTCCGGCACCTCCGAGTTCTTAGCACACGTTCAGCTCGATGACGATCCTCGGGCTCCGATCCAGCAAAGCGTCGAAGAAGAGTTTCGTCAGCACAACGGCGTGGTGACGATCTTGATGTACTACCGACGCAGGGCTTCGCCTAAGCTCTACAACGATATGACCGAGGTGGAATTTGGTGGCAGGGGGCACCGCACACGGCTAAGGAACGATCAACAATGATCAACTTGTGTGTCTATGGGGTGCCCCCTGCCCCCGTATATAAAGGAGCAGGGGGAGGGGTTCGGCCGGCCAGGGAGAGAGGCGCAGGGGGAGTCCCACTCCTACCGGGAGTAGGACTCCCCCCCAATCCTATTCCTAATAGGACTCCTCAAGGAGAAGAGAGAAGAGAGGGGGGCCGGCCCCTTCTCCTAGTCCTAATAGGACTAGGGAAGGGGGGGAGGCGCGCAGCCCTTGTGGGCAGCCCCTTTTCACTTTTCCACTAAGGCCCAATAGGCCCATTTGCCTCCCGGGGGGTTCCGGTAACCCTCCCGGTATTCCGGTAAAATCCCGATTTCACCCGGAACACTTCCGGTGTCCAAACATAGGCTTCCAATATATCAATCTTTACGTCTAGACCATTTCGAGACTCCTCGTCATGTCCGTGATCACATCCGGGACTCCGAACAACCTTCGGTACATCAAAATGCATAAACGCATAATAACTGTCATCATAACGTTAAGCGTGCGGACCCTACGGTTCGAGAACAATGTAGACATGACCGAGACACGTCTCCGGTCAATAACCAATAGCGGGACCTGGATGCCCATATTGGCTCCCACATATTCTACGAAGATCTTTATCGGTCAGACCGCATAACAACATACGTTGTTCCCTTTGTCATCGGTATGTTACTTGCCCGAGATTCGATCGTCGGTATCCAATACCTAGTTCAATCTCAGTACTAGCAAGTCTTTTTACTCGTTCCGTAATACATCATCTCATAACTAACATCTTAGTTATTATGCTTGCAAGGCTTATGTGATGTGTATTACCGAGAGGGCCCAGAGATACCTCTCCGACAATCGGAGTGACAAACCCTAATCTCGAAATACGCCAACCCAACATCTACCATTGGAGACACCTGTAGTACTCCTTTATAATCACCCAGTTACGTTGTGACGTTTGGTAGTACCCAAAGTATTTCTCCGATAAACGGGAGTTGCATAATCTCATAGTTATAGGAACATGTATAAGTCATGAAGGAAGCAATAGCAACATACTAAACGATCGGGTGCTAAGCTAATGGAATGGGTCATGTCAATCAGATCATTCAACTAATGATGTGACCTCGTTGATCAAATAACAACTCTTTGTTCATGGTTAGGAAACATAACCATCTTTGATTAACGAGCTAGTCAAGTAGAGGCATACTAGTGACTCTCTGTTGGTCTATGTATTCACACATGTATTATGTTTCCGGTTAATACAATTCTAGCATGAATAATAAACATTTATCATGATATAAGGAAATAAATAATAACTTTATTATTGCCTCTAGGGCATATTTCCTTCACTTCTCGCCGCCAGCAGCCTCCAGTCGCTGGTCTCCGCCGCCGTCAACGGATTTCTGCCCCGCCGTTGCCGCCGTAGCGAGTCTCCGCCGAACTAGGGTATGGACTCGATCTTTGTGCTATTCTCCACTCCGATTCCTAGCACATTGTGATCATTATGATTCTTGCCACGATTGAAACACTCCTATCCAGTCAATGATCTCGTAGAATAGGTTTAATTCGAAAATTTTAGGGTTAGGTTTCCGCCGAAACCATCTCGGACCCACCGAGTTGAAAAACTCGGTCCCACCGATCTGGCTTTTGCCATTGCACAAGTGAAACTCGGTCTGACCGAGAATAACTTATCGGTGCGACCGATTTTGAAATTCTATGAAACCCTAGCAGTCTCGGTGCCACCGAACTGTGACTCGGTCTGACCGAGTTCACCAGTTCTGGTGCCAAAACTGCTTCGGTGTCACCGAGTTTGAAAATCGTTAGATCCGAGATGCTTTCTGTGGAAAACTAAAACTAAGTTTTTGAATTAATCTTTTACAAAAATCTCTGCTTTTTGTGATGCTCATCCACTCTATCTTATCCATAATCTATTCACAGGGTCAGCAGTCAGTGCGCAACATGTCTGATCAAAATGACAGCCAGAATGTGTCTGAGCCGCAAGTTGTGATGAGTGAGGGCACTAGCCCCTCAAGTTCTTCTGATGATGGCAGCCGGAGCACCCCCAGCAATCTGCCTAAGGCTGCCACACGTCAAAGGAAGAAGAGAACGTCTGATTCTGAGGATGAAGACTATGTGGCAGAGGAAGAGGCCACATCAAAGAGAGCTGAACCAGCTCAAGGAACCAAGCCAGGGCTGAAGATCAAAAGGCCAGCAGGCAGGCAGCCCATGTCAAAGGCTAGGGCTTCAACTGTGATGCCTGCTCCCACTGAGCCCATTGCTGCTGAGGGCAAGAAGAGAAAAGAGAGGGTGAAAAGGAATGTAGCCAGAGTGCTTGGGAAGGCCTCCATCATGGTAGATGAGGAGGAGGAAGAAGAAGAGGTTGCTGCACCAGCACCCAAGGCAGCCAAACTCATGGGAAATGCTATAAGGTCAGGAATAGCTGCATCCAAGCCCAGGGAAGCACCTAAGGTTGCATCTAAGCCTAAGAGTGCACCCAAGAGAAACACACGAAGCATCCCAGCTGCAGAAAAGAACAAGGCCCCAATGCCTGAAGCAATCAAAGAAGAGGAAGAGAGTGTCCTTAGGAAGCTCAAGCCCAAGATCCCAGACCACAACGATGCTCATCCTGTGGATGAGGATATGAAGCTCAGGAGAGATTCAGGGCTGAGGAAATGGAGAGAAGCAGATCCGTATGCTTCTAGGAGAAGGACTGTCATGGATTACAGATTCCATACCAAGGAGCAACAAGATTTCTATGAGACTGTTTTGCTTGACAAGAAGCCGATCGTTTGTGACATGAGATGGGTCGACTGGACCTACATCAAGGACAATGAAGAGCACTACCCCGGTGTATTTGACAGCTTTAGTGCATGTGGAGTTGCAGACTTTGTTGGGCAGAAGCTCACAAAGTGGAACGAGGAACTGATTATGCAATTCTACTCCACAACACACTTTTATCCGGATGGCAGGATCACATGGATGTCAGAGGGTACAAGGTACCAATCCACTGTGGAAGAATGGGTGAAGTTGATCAATGCCCCAGAGGAGCAAGCTGATGACTTGGACATCTATGCCAAGAAAAAGATGGATCGCAACTCCATGTCCAACATGTACAAGGAGATCCCAAATGAAGCGCTTGACACGTTCAAGTTTGGCTCCGTGCACTATCTGCTCTCAGGATTGCCTACGATCAACTGGATCCTTAGGCACACCCTCCTGCCCAAATCTGGAGATCACAAGATGATCAGAGGTCACGCGATCAACTTGCTTCATGTATTTGACGTGCGTCAGAAACTCAAGGTCATGAGTCTCATTGTGGAAACAATCAAGAGGACAGCTGTAGACCAGAAGAGGAGTTGTGGGTATGCCCCACAGATTCAGGAGCTCATCAACTCCAAGATGGGCACGGGCGTGTATTTATTGGATAAGGAACACCTGCCCATCCGCCCAGATTTTGAGGATAACCAAGTGGTTATGACTGAAAATGAACCCTCATCTGCACATGCACAAGCTCAGAAGGAGAAGGCGAGGAAGGAAAAAGCTGCCAGGATGCCTACTCAAGCGGAGGCATCCGATTACTTCTGGAAGACCAAGCAAGAGCAGCTCAGTTACCTGATAGTGTCCACCCTGCGTATTGAGCAAGGACTTGCCACCCTGACTCAGAACCAGGCGAGCCTAGAGAGGATCATGGAACAGAGATTCTATGACATGGACATCAAGGTGACAGAAATACAGACCGCCGTGGAGCAGCTTCAGGAGGACATGAATGAGAGGAGAGGCAGGACCACAACTGATGCTTTTGCCAGGGTGCCACGAGGTCCGAGGTCGTCTGCACTGCCAGTTGCTGACACTAGAGCCACAACGTCTGCACCAGCCACAGCCTCCGTTCCACCAGCTCCAGCATCCACCACAGCCTCGACTCCGACCACTTCTACTGAAGGCTTCGTCCTTGGCGTGCTCCGGACTCCACCACCACCTGAAGATCAAGCCTGAGTGTCGACTTAGCACTATGCATTTTCTAGGAACTTTTTGGTAACTTGTTGCCAAAGGGGGAGAAGATGTATAGATCATAGGCTTCGAGAGAGAGTGTTGCTTTTATTCTCTCTTGTTTTATTTGGTGGTTTTTCGAACTTTGTTTGCTTGTGTGTGAGATACTACGTTCTTATGTTCGTGAGACATCGATGATCATGTGTTTGATCATAAGCTACACTTAATGGTTGCTTAATGCTTGCTATATATTATCATTCTATCTATTGTCTGTGATCATTCACTATTCTTGGTGATGAGTGCATGTATTTCAATCTTATAATTTTTGAGCGCTCCACCAAGATGTATGTGACATGGAAGAGTAACCCATGATTCTAACTCCATGTGCATTTGCAGTCCAAAGCAAATTTTAAATATGCACAAATTTAGGGGGAGCTCTTATTTGTCACATACTTCTCAAAGCGACGATATATTTCATGCTTATTATCATCTGTCGAAGCTTTGATCTATATGTTGTCATCAATTACCAAAAAGGGGGAGATTGAAAGTGCAACTATGCCTAGGTGGTTTTGGTAACTCATAACAACATATAGCTCATTGAGCTAATGCTATTTCAAGATGATTATTTCAGGAAAGCTCAATGATTGGCATGGCATGGATGTGAAAGTGGAACCCTCAAAATGCTAAGGACAAGAATTGGCTCAAGATCAAAAGTTCAAGACTCTTCATTTTATATTTTAGTGATCCAAGATCACATTGAGTCTTTAGGAAAAGCCAATACTATCAAGGAGGGATGAGGTGTTGCTTAATGAGCCTCTTGCTCTATGTGCTTAATGATATGCTCCAAAATCCTCAGCTACTTTCCCATATCCACAAATGACCTAAACCCTAAGCCAAACTCGGTCATACCGATTCTGTCAATCCGGCGCCACCGAGTTTCACTTGTCATTTGTCACTGCCAAACCCTAGCAATTCGGTCCTACCGATAAGGTTCTCGGTCCCACCGAGATGGGCTTACAAACTCTCTGTTTCCCTTTCGTAACTTTTCGGTCTCACCGAAAGAGCGAATCGGTCCCACCGAGAATGCAAGGTAAACTCCATGTTTCCTTCTTGTAACGTTTCGGTCTCACCGAAAGAGCAAGTCGGTCCCACCGAGTTTGCCTGACCAACTCTCTGGTTAGCTAATTGCCGAACTCAGTCTCACCGAGTTTGTGCAATCGGTCTCACCGAGATTACGTTATGCCCAAACCCTAACCGAATCGGTCCTACCGAGTTGCATCTCAGTCCCACCGAGATTCCTAACGGTCACTAGGTTTACCATTTCGGTCAGACCGAGTTTGTTGATTCGGTCCCACCGAGATTGGTAGATTGTGTGTAACGGTTGGATTTTGTGTGGAGGCTATATATACCCCTCCACCACCTCTTCATTCGAAGAGAGAGCCATCCGAACACATACATCATTCCTACTCATATGTTCTGAGAAAGAACCACCTACTCATGTGTTGAGACCAAGATATTCCATTCCTACCATATGAATCTTGATCTCTAGCCTTCCCCAAGTTGCTTTCCACTCAAATCTTCTTTCCACCAGATCCAAATCCTATGAGAGAGAGAGTTGAGTGTTGGGGAGACTATCATTTGAAGCACAAGAGCAAGGAGTTCATCATCAACACACCATTTGTTATTTCTTGGAGAGTGGTGTCTCCTAGATTGGCTAGGTGTCACTTGGGAGCCTCTGACAAGATTGTGGAGTTGAACCAAGGAGTTTGTAAGGGCAAGGAGATCACCTACTTCGTGAAGATCTACCGCTAGTGAGGCAAGTCCTTCGTGGGCGATGGCCATGGTGGAATAGACAAGGTTGCTTCTTCGTGGACCCTTCGTGGGTGGAGCCCTCCGTGGACTCGCGCAACCGTTACCCTCCGTGGGTTGAAGTCTCCATCAACGTGGATGTAGGATAGCACCACCTATCCGAACCACGGGAAAAACATCCGTGTCTCCAATTGCGTTTGAATCCTCCAAACCCTTACCTTTACATTCTTGCAAGTTGCATGCTTTACTTTCCGCTGCCAATAAACTCTTTGCATGCTTGCTTGAATTGTGTGATGATTGCTTGACTTGCTCTAAGATAGCTAAAATCTGCCAAGAACTAAAATTGGGAAAAGGCTAAGTTTTTAATTGGTCAAGTAGTCTAATCACCCCCCCTCTAGACATACTTTCGATCCTACAGACTCGGGCAAGGTTTGAGAGGGAAGAAACAATGCAGGGAGAAATGACTTGGGGATATTGGGGGGAACGGGTTTTGTGTCAAAATTGAACCGCCGGCGTAGTGGAACTATGAGTGGCAGGCGTAGAATAAGGCCCACCACACGTATGGCGACAAGCAATGGTGGTCAGTAAGAGGCCGCCACTGCTAAGATAACCTCCCGAAACTTCCACCCACAAGTTGCGGCGACTTAGCTGTGGTGGGGAGGTAGAAATGCCCGCCACAACTGACAGAGAAAGCAGTGGCGGCTGGCTGCCGCTTTAGTGTTTAATAACCAGAGGAGATTCGGAATGGTTCACCTATGTCGATCGATAATACCCGCCCTCCACTGCTCACCATTTAGCTGTGGCGGGCATGTTTTGCTACCCGTCACTGTTTGCTTTCAAAAATAGTTGTGGCGGGTGCCCCACCCTGCCCCCACTGATTCGGGTTCACCTATAAACCCTTATCCAATAGTGTAATCTTGCTTGTTTAGTGTATTACATAGCCGGTGAGGTTTATATCAAGCTAGACATCCTAATCCTATATACCTAAGAGATTCATCCCCACTACCCTATTTATCTTAACATGCAGCCTGTCCACCTCATCACACATGCCACATCATCATTTATTTTATTTTCTCTATTTTTCCTGTGCTCAGCCGACAGCACCGTAAGCGTAACAGTCGACTCAAGGCCCATTATCGTTTGAGATCTCTTAGCGTTTCTTCTTCCACCCAGATGCATCGTCTCAGATCCCCCACCAAAATTTATGTCCAATGAACAGACGGGTCCGCGGCCCGCATATATATCTTCCCAATCGACTTGCAGCCGCCAGAGTAGATCTTCGGCGCACGACCTCATCCTCACGCCAAGATGGACCTTGATGTTGCACCTTCAAGCAGCACCTCACCGGCGCCCCTCATCGGGCGGGTTGCCCTGCCGGCCTTCTCCGACCGTCCTCATCGGCTTCGTCCAGCCGCGGTTGCCATCCATAATCAGTCCCTGAGCCATCAGCTACAAGTTACAACCAACGAGCTTCCTGATTCCCATCATACAGCCCCTCAACGCCTCCCCCCTTGGCCCATCATGGAGCAATACAATCTGGGCGGCGCGCCGTGCATTGGGAGAGGAAGAAGAGGGGTTGTTTTCAACTGGGCTATGCTTGCATCTACTGTACTCTTTTATTTACTCATGTATCTCATGTTCTGTCAATCAACATCACCAGGGCCTTCGGAATTTGTGGGCTTTCATATCAATGTGCAAGATGAGCTCTTCTATTATTGCCGTCAAGTAAGGCATGACTCTTTCCCTATTTCTTATTGATCATGGAATCCGAAGGTCAATGTTGTTATTGATATATTACACTTGATCTTGAATCACTAACCAATTAGGTTAACCACTACATGTTAGGATAAAATGATCTATTCTGTTGCAGTTCATTCAGATTTGTGAATTGGGTTTATTCTATTGCACTTTAGAGAAGTTTTGTCTATACTTCCAGGAGGAGTGTTCTATTCAGGTCTATTATCCGCCGAACCTGCCAATATTGTGTTAATGAAGACAACACAATGAGTGAAGTATACGGTTTATTTAAGTTCAGCAAATGTGTCGAAGATTACCCCTCACATCAGAGTCCTTGCGACATCCATGGTGATGGGTCATGCTCCTTTTATATTCACAGTTATTTGGTTTTCTTTCCATTTGTCTCAGACAATTGTTGATTGCCAATATATATGTCTTTGTTTTTCTCATGATTTTCAGTAATAGGATTGATGTGTAAATAGCTCAACCATGATAAAGATCAATGCTCAAGTTCATCTGCAATCAGAGGGGCCATTTTACACGATTATGCTTCTATTTTCAACAAGATTTGGTAATGATATGAGACGGGCACTTTCCTCGACACTGTTGAGAATTGTAGATCTGTTATGTTATTTTATCCCATAATGTCTGTTCGCTTTCAGGTATAAAAATGACTTTTTTCTTTCTGAAATATGAAAATGCATCATGGCTGACCATGTATTGTAATTTTTGCGCATCCTAGGAACTGAAAAGATGAAAGATCAAATTTATCTACCATATGCGTAAGACTAAGAGTTCCCGCAGCAACGCACGGGGTGTTATCTAGTTGCCTCAATTCTTCTTGCCTGTGAAGATCTCTAGCACCATGACACCGAAGTTGTAGATAGCAAGACAATACAAGGTTTGAGCCCTCCTAGTGATTCACTTTAGTAACATATCTATGTTGTAGGATTTGCTATCCTCTTTTTGTATTATGACAACTACTTGCTGTTTCGAGACCACCAACTGCTTCATTGTCAAAATCAATGCTCTCTATGCGAAGAATTGTCCTCTATCGCCCCAATGATCCCCCATGACCTGGGTCATCTTTGAGGCACTGACCTTCAAAATAAAGTTCGCTCTATGAATATCATTGCCATTCTCTAGAATATATGGAAGAGAAGAATTGCAGAAGTATTCAGGGACGACACTCAACTGATCCACCTAATCGCTTGTTCTGCTGTTGATGGCATCATGCTTTGGTCAAACAGATGCACTAATGGTCAGGCATCGAATCTGGAGTACCATGTTGTTTCACTTATCTATGAGATTGTAATCTAAATTTTCTATATTTCACTTTCTTACCGTACCCCCAACCCGTTTCGTTGTAAATGTACTCTGGTTTATTAATGCAACGGTTCAGGCCGGCGTAAGCCCACCATATCACCATAAAGAAAATATATGACAACTACTACTTTTGAGTCTTTTTCTTTTTCTCATCAGGTTTTACAGAAACGACATTAATATGTAGCACGATGTATGTATATCTCTATAGAAACAACCTATCAACAACTATGTGATCGGAAATTCACAATTAGATTTGTATGCTTCACACACAAAGCATGCCCTCTTCCGCTCCATCTCAACTACTCTACCCAAACTACCGAGTATCCGTCACAGTTACGGTCAACTCACTTTGAGTTTGGGACAATTCTTCTTCTGATGTGCTCCTTCCGATGTTTCCTCCAGGCTCATTTGGCTCTGGCAGCGTGGCATTCTCGGTGGCCAACATCATGACAACTGAAGACATGAGTGGCCTATTCCTAGGATGCATGTCAACACACAAGAGAGCAACTTGTATGCATCTCCGCACCTGGCTGTGATCACAGCTACTTACCATCATCACCTCATCAAGCAGTTCAGTGCTTCTGCCTTCCTTCCACAACGTCCAGGCCTGTAAAACGATCAACATGATTGATTGCATATTAGTAACATAGTTAATTGAATATGAATCACATGAGGGAATTAATCATGCTCATGCAGTGCATTACATAACCGAGGAGGTTTAGATCAAGCTCGACATCGTAAAAGCCTCGATTCTTCTTGCCAGTGACGATCTCTAGCACCATGACACCAAAGCTATAGATATCGGATTTCATGGAGAACACACCATCCATGGCATACTCTGGTGACATGTAGCCGCTGGTGCACCGCCATCTCACAAGTCAGCATATATCCTTGGCAACACATCCAACTTAAAAAATTGTGCTATAAACGATGAGTTGGGATATAGGTTCTCACGTACTATGTCCCGATGACTTTCAAGGTGTATGCGGTTGTCTGGTCACCACCGAACATCCTGGCAATGCCGAAGTCCGAGATTTTGGGGATCATGTTTCTGTCCAACAGCACGTTGCTTGCCTTCATATCCCTGTGGATGATCCGGAGCCTTGAATCCTCGTGGAGATAGAGCAGGCCCCGTGCGATTCCTGCGATGATCTCGAAGCGCGTTTTCCATCTTAGTAACTTGCGCTTTTCTTCATCTGCATGACCAAAATTCGTACATTGTCATTGATTCAACTAAGGGTTCATGGTTCAAATTAAGTTCTTTCTTTAAGATAAACTTCTTTTCAACAGAAGAACGTATTTATTAACTCAAAATGTAGCATCAGAGTGGAATGAGCAGACCACCGTATGTAAGATGAACTGACCACCAAATATGAAGGTGTCGAGGCTGTTGTTGTGCATGAACTCGTAGACGAGCATCCTTTCGTCGCCGTCGATGCAGCAGCCGAGCAGCCTCACCAGGTTCCGGTGCTGGAGCTTGGCTATGAGCTTCACCTCATTCTTGAATTCCTCCACCCCCTGTGCTGATTTCCTTGATAGCCTCTTCACAGCCACTTCCTGCCCATCCTCAAGCCTTCCCTGCTCATTCTTATGTGTGTAAGCACATCGTCTTGATACAAGTTGTGATCGATCTATAACGTTACTTAATCTTAATTACGAATACCAGATAGACAGGGCCAAATCCACCTTGTCCAATCTTACTGTCGGCGGCGAAGTTGTCCGTGGCGGCCAGAATCACTGCCAGATCGAACACCCGGAGGTCAAGATCATCTTCCTCGCCCCTCGTCTTGTTCTCATCGGAGAACCGCCGATTATCTTGTGGGTGTTTCTTGGCCCGTAATAGAAGCACGTCGTCCCGAACGCCGTCCGATGCCGCCTTCTTTCTCCAGAAACAGAGACAGCCGAAGGCAAACGCTCCAAGAAGAAGCATGCCGGAGATAGCCGCCACGACGGCGATCACAACCACGACATGACTTCGCCGGTTAGCTGAAGAAATCGACATGGTTCTCCACTTTGAAATGTGAAATTTGGAAAGAAAAAAAATCAGTCGAGGCAGAGCTGTAGACTTGTAGTTCTAAGTTCTGACCTGCAGCGGTCAAGGCATCAATGTCGGACTGCGCGAGCCGGATGTACACATCCTGCACCACCTCCGAGTACTGCCGCATGTCGATCAGATCCACGGCCCAGATGACGCACCCGCGGTTAATGCCCCCGCTGACGTCCGCCGCCGCGTACGCCCTGCAGCTGCAGTTGCCGAGGCAAAGCTGCCTGCACCGGTCCAGCGTCAGGCCGGCGTGCACCGTCGCGCTGGTCGCCTCCGGCAGCTTCATACGGCTCACTGTCCAGAACCCGTCTCCGGCCCCGCAGCTCAGGTTGGTCGTCCTGACACAGCCGCCGGAGTCGTCCCCGACGCTCCACCGCTGCGGCGACCGCGGCCGGAACCCCGGCAGGCAGCTGCACAGCGGGGACTGGCCGACGTCGCAGTACCCGAACGCCCCGCACCTGGCGTAGCTGTCGCACGGGTCCAGCGGGAAGTGCCAGAAGCTGCTCCAGCCGCCGCCGAGGTGCCACGAGAAGCGCTGCACCTGCCCCGTCGTGCCGTTCAGCACGAAGCGCGACAGCACCGACGGGTCGCTGACGTAGTAGGTGTAGTAGGTCTCGTCGGGGTTGGATATGACCTGGAAGATGAAGTCCCTGGACTTGAGGTTGGGCACGCCGGTGAGCTCCGCGCCGTTCCACGGCCCGCTGGCGTACGTCTTGGACATGCCCCGGAAGAGGAAGAACTCTGGCAGCCCACCGCTGACGAGCTTGAACGTGTAGGCCCCCGGCGAGGGGTCGGCCGCGCTGCGCCACGACGTGATGTTCCTGGAGATGCCGCTCGTGCCGTCCACCCCGAGCCTCATGCCGGGGAGCAGCGTGTCCGTCGGGTAGTCGAAGCTCTCCCACGCCACGCTGGTCCGAGCCGTCGATCCACTTTGACTCTCCCCGCCGTGGCTCACGACCAGGTCGCCGGTGTCGAGCAGCTGCGCGGTGGCGCGGGTGGCTACGCCGCCCGAGCCGGCCGCGTCGTCGGAGGACCACACGGTGGCGTTACGGCCGTCGAGGATCACAAGCCGGCCGTCGGCGGAGAGAGTGAGGACGCCGGGAGGTCTGACGACCGGGTTCCGGCGATTGGCGACCCACACGACCGTCTGCTCCGGGATGGTGGCGTACCAGATGCCGAGGTAGGCCCTGCCGTCGGAGCTGCCGGGCGGGACGAAGAAGCCGAGCCTGAACACCCCGCCGGCCGACTCGAGCGTCTGGTTGCCGGCGATGGACGCGGTCTGGTCGAGCTTGTCGGTGGCGATCGAGGGGGACGGGGACAGGAAGGCGGCGGCGACCAGGAGAGGAAGGAGGGAGAGCGGCGGCGCCCTCATCCCCACTTCCCGGCCTCTGGATGGAATGTGGCCTCTCTCCGTCTCAGGCCAGTGAGGACATGGCTGTGTGAGTGTGACTGGATGCCGACCTGTATGGGCGCGCATGCGCGCGGTGGTTATCCTGGGGGAAATAGCTGCTACGCGCCCGTGATGTATGTCGACCAACCCGCGACCGCACATGTTCGAAGTTATGGCATCTCCAACCACGCCTCCAAAAAGGCCTCTCAAGCGTCTTTTCGTCTGTCGATGTCAAAAAATCAATCCAGTCATGTCCTAAAAACCCAGTTTTTACCGGCTCAAGTCAAAATTGGCGCCGGCGCACCCAACCCGAACCCGGCGCGCTGGGGGCGCCGGGCGAATCGTTTTTGGCACGAAGAGCCGCGGGCCCGCTGCGTCAGCGACTCTACCCTCTTCTCGCCCATTCGTCGTCCTCATCGCCTCGTTTCCCGCGGCGAATCAATGTCAAAGCTGCCGCGCGCTGCCGCGCCGGTCGGCCTCCATTGATGCCTCACGGGCGGCGCAGTGAAGGCTGGGCGGCGCGTCCCTCGGTCGCCACGCAATCACGCCACGCGTAACGCGCCGGCCAAGCCTACCACGCGGCGTCTCCGCCTATAAATGCCGACTGCAAGCGCGCCGGAGAGACTCACCCCGATCATCCACCGACGGCGCGCTCATTTCTCCCCCTTTCCTCCTCTCGTCGTCACCTGTTGAGAAAGCATGGCCGAGCGTTTCCGAGGCGACGGCGAACGGATTCGGGCGCCGTCATCTGCACGAGGACGAGGCTCGCCTCCTTTTCGAGGCCGAGTACCCGGTCCCGCCGGACATGCGGGTGCCCGGGGCTTGGAGGATCAGCGCCGGCGGCGTGCCAGTGCCACCACCACCCACCGGGGCGACGCGGCGTGCGGAGATCGCACGCATCCGCACGTCCCTGCCGCGGGCGGCGAGGGAGGGGCCACGGTACGTCCCCGACAGCCCGCTCTGGGAGCCCTACTTCCGCCGCCGTCACGCCGAGCAGCTCGAGTCCACCAACCACGTCATGCCCTCTGGCAGGCTCAACTCCGATGGCCGGCGCCGGTGGTGGGGCGTGCCCGGCCGCACGTTGGAGGCCGTCCTCAGTACATCGAGGGCGGCAACACGCCGTGCCTCGAATACCCCGCTCCCCCGTCCTTCTCACGCCGCCGGGGAAGCTCCTGGACGCCGAGGCGCATGGAGACCGGGGCGTCCTCCTCCTCGTCCGGCGGCTCTCCCTGCCTCCACCTCTGCCCCGTCAAGCCGGAGCCCCAGGACACGCCTGTCAGCGCGTGTACCCGCAACTCCGGCGGCTCTCCCTGCCTTCACCTCCGCCCCGTCAAGCCGGAGCCCCAGGACACGATTGTCAACGCGCGTACACGCAGCTCCGGCGCCCTCGTCGAGCCCAAGGTGGAGTCCAGTCTCCCTCCGGAGTACGAGGAGATAGCCCGGCGCGGCTTCTTCGATGAGGGCGCCATGCGGTGGTCGCGCGACGACTACGTGCGCGAGGAGATGGTCCGGCAGCGCCGGGCCCTGGAAGAGATCGCCGCCCGTAAACGTGGGCGCGAGGACGAGGACGATGTCGTCGTCCTCGATAGCGACGACGAGGACGCCCCCGGACCGTCCAACCCGCCGCGCCAACCGGGGGAGGGATGCAGCAGGGACGGCGGAGGCGTAGGCGGGGGCGGCGACGACGATGACGACGACGACAGCGGTGACTACACGCGGTTCTACAGCCTCCTCAGCATGTAGAACCGCGTGGGCGGGCGGCGAGGCGGGCGGCAAGGGAGACGGCGGGGATAGCCCGCGGTAGTTTTTTTTCTTTTTTTAAATATGTTTAAATTTGAATGAACTCGTCCGTGTTTGCGTTGTGTTTGCACCGAATTTGGACATTTTAAAAACCCATGGGAGGCCGCGACTTGGGGCATTACGCCCCCAATGCGCGGTTTAGCGCCGATACACCTCAGGGGCGATTTTTTGCCCCTTCTGAAAGGCCAACGACTGGAGATGCCCTTAGGCTTGTGCGATTGCGGTGCAGGAGCAGCAGAGAGCGAGACGACATGGGCTTGACTAGCAGTAGAAATTTGGTCGGATTGGAGTAGATTAGTAGTAGCACGAAAATACGACATGGTTCCACGTGCACGAAAAAATTGAATTTGATCGGATTGGAGTAGATTAGTAGTAGAAAATTTAGAAAAAAAAATCTGAATTTTTGACATATCAAACTTAGTTGACCATTCTATTCATATGAAGTTTCGTACAGAAATGACGCTCGTGGTATCCTTAGTGAAGAAATACAATCGAGACCTTAATGTTCATCAAACAATTTTTTTAATAGACTGTGCTAATGCGCAACCGTTCGGATTTTAAACAACAAATCAGTACGACCTGACTAGTGCGTCTGTGCATGCATGCGAGTCGCGAGTGCGTGCATCGCTTTTCTTCACATACATGTGATCATGTAATGACTCTTAATACAATGCCTAATCACATATGACATTGATGACATCACTATATTCTCTCATATTTTGCAATTTCAAAATGTTTTGGAGCTCAAACCGTCGGTCCAATCGAAAAATTATTTTCACATAAAAAATTCGGCACGACGAGACCTTTGAAACTAGATCCCATATTGATATGTTTCGATAACTTTTTTCTGGGGTAAAATGTTACCACGCCTAGGTATGCAAGTTATCACGACGTATATGTTACATAAGTTACCATAATTTTTACATAGGCAAATTCCGGGCATAAAAATGACTTGTTCCAGCTTTCTCCCCACATGCAAATGCACTAAAAGTACGGAAAAACTAATGTCATCATAGATTGTTTTTATTTTGAAATTTCAAAATGTTTTGTTGCTCATACCGCCTGTTCGATCAAAATATGTTTTCATAAAAAAAAAATCCGCCGCGGTGAGGCCATGTTGGCATGTTTCGAATACTTTTTTTTGTGAGTCAAAAGTTATCATGCCTGGGCCAAATAAGTTATCAGCTCTCCTATGCGTGTATTACCATGTTATTTACGCAGATCCTGCTGAACTTTGTTTCAGGGTGTGTCTAGGGCACATCTAGATGTGCTCTAGTTATTGCACATCTAAATGAGTGAATCAAGTATAAAGAGAAAAAGAAAAAAGAGAAAAAAAATATTCACACAAACCTCAATGTAAGATCAATGACATATGACTTAGATGTGCAATACTTATGGCACATCTAGATGTGCTTTAGCAAAACTGTTGTTTTCAACAACTTTTTTTATGGGTCAAAGTTATCGAGGTGTTGTATCTAAATTATCAGGTCCAGAAACCTATATTACCATGTTATTTATGATGTTACCAGAGTATTTTTGCAAACAATTCTTTTACACGGGTCAAAGTTATCATGGTGTTTGTACCTAAGTTATCAGGTCTAAGATTGTATATTATCATGTTATTTACACGAGAAGATATTAGCGGTATATTTTCAACAACTTGGTTTCACGGGTCAAAGTTATCGTGGTGTTTGTATCTAACTTATCAGGACCGGGAGCCTATATTATCATGCTTATTACACAAAAAATTATCGGTGGTGTGTTTAACATCTTTTTTTCGGCCAAAGTTATCATGGTGTTTCTACCTAAATTATCAGGTCCGGAGGCCTATATTATCATGTTATTTACACAGATGTTAACGGAGTATGTTTCAACAACTTTTTTTTCACGGTTAAAAGTTATCGTGGTGTTTGTACCTAAGTTATCAAGTCCGTGAGTGTATATTACCATGTTATTTAGAAAGAGAGTATATTTTCAACAAATTTTTTTCACATGTCAAATGTTATCGTGGTGTTTGTACCTAAGTTATTAGGTCTGCGATTTATATATTACCATGAAATTTATAAATAAGTTATAGGGGTGTTTTTCAACAACTTATTCTCCGGGTTAAAATTACCCCTCGGTGTCTGTATACAAGTTATCAGCTCTGTGATGCCTAAATTATCAATGCTATTTACATAGAAGTTATCGGGTTCCGATTTTAGCATTTTCATAAGTATAATAGAACATCTACCTAACACAAACTGCATCTATTGTCCCTCCAATTTATCTGTTAAAACTAAATTTAACTCTTAATTTACCCAAGCTACAGTTCACAGAGAAAGAATGGAACAATGAAAGTCTAAATTTTCTGAAAACTAATAGTAGACCTTGGCCTCATACACTTTCTTCAGGAAAAAGAACGCTAAAAAACAGGATTTTCTGGATTGAAACGATGCATTTGTACGCATGTTCTAGCTGTTGCTGCCCCTGCTCAATTGGTATTCTAATTGGAAGCAAAGTGCAGTTGCTTCAGAGGCCAAATCTGCAATTTATTCAGAGGTCAAAAGTGCAGTCATTCCCGCGGACACACGCTGCTGCAATTTATTCAGAGGCCAAAAGTGCAGTCATTCCCGCGGACGCACGCTGCTGCAATTTCTTCAGAGGCCAAAACCGCCGCTGCTGCAGCCGCTCCCTCAGACCCGCGAGGCGAGCCGCAGCACGACGGCTCCTCTGCTGCCCGAGCGGCAAGCACCAGCGGTGATGATGGGCAGCAGATGCAGCCCGAGGTCAAGGCACCTGCAACGACGGTGGGCGGCCCGAGGTCAATGCAGCCGGCGGTGGTGGGCGCCTGGGCCTCTCCCGTTTCTCTTCCTCTCACAGCCGGAGCTGGCCGAGCTCGGCCATGGCAGCCATGGCGCGGACGGAGCAGAATCTCGCGTGGATGGAGATGAAATCGGGCCCGGGGAACAGGGGAAAGATTGAGGGGCTCAATCGGGGACTGTCCGGGTCGGAGGGACGTGGCAGCCGGCGGCGGCGCTCGCGGAAGGGGGGCGGCGAGCGACAGGGAGCTTTCTTTTTCTCGTGCGTGATAGTCAAAGAAATTATCGAGCGGCTGTGCGCGTCATACGTGGGGATCGAAGGGCCATCAGGTCGCTCGGATCTGAAGCAAACCACCAGTCGGCAGGATTTTCGCTTTGTCGTTTTTTAATATAGCGTCTATTTTGTCATTTTAGCCAAAAATACCATGAATGTCATTTCTTCGTAAAAGTTCATACACCAATATATGAGTTGACTATGTATGCTAAAAAAAGTTCAGTTTTATTTTTACTTTTCTTGTATTTTTTTTTAAATTTATCTATATCTATATCTACTAATAAAACACGGTGCGTTTCTACGATTTTTTCATCTGCTCACCCATATAACTATTTTTTATTTTTTAGCTATCCAAGATGGTACTAAATTTTTCATGTTGCGTGGAAAGTTGGGCAATTCAATTGAGCGCGTCTTGCATGCCTGGGCCTCAACTCATCCGGTAGGGGCCCATGGGGTTGGATCTAGCGAGGCAGGCCTGACGGCTCAGGCAGGGCTTGTGCTGGAGGTTGTTGTCTTCCGTCACAGTAAAACAAGCAAGCGATTTTACTAAAAAAAAGAACAAGCGGGTGATGGCGCACAACAGGGAGCTCCTAGCGGCGGCTGCACGTGACGTGAGGAGGTCAGGGGCGCGTGGATCTGAGGCGGCGACATCCGGGGTCACCGGATCCAGTCAAGATGTGGCCGGAGGTGGTCGATTGCCTGGCGGGTCGGCGGCGTCCTGGAGAGATCGAGAGAGAGGTGAGGCAGGAAGAGAGAAGGCAGGGGGATGGAGGAAAAGGAGAGATGGCAGGGGGCCGGTGAGGCAGGGAAAGAGAAGGCAGAAGGATGGAGGAGAAGGAGAGATGGCAGGAGCGTCTGGTGTGGTTGCTCTAATGACCGTCGTCCGAAGGGATCACGGTCGGCGTCACCGACCAAGGTACTTGGCGGCAGCAGGGGTGGTGTTGGAGGCGCAGGCTAGCAGCGCCATGGCCAGAAGCAGACGTGGCCAACACGGGAGGAGGTGGAGCGAGGCAGGGGTCGGAGATGGCAGGAAGGAGGCAACCGGGAGGTCGATGGCCGGTGGCTGCTAGCCGACGAGGTCGCCGGAGGCGACGGGAGAATCAGGGAGGCGCGCACGGGAGAAACAGGGAGGGGGCGCTCAGTGACCGGCCATGGCTGGTGACAGGCAGCCGGAACAGAGCCACGGGCGCGGCGCAAGAGCTAAGAGGTTGGCCGAAGCAGAGGACGACCGGAGGCGGTCGTCCATGGACGCGTGCAGCGGAGTCCGCGGCTCGGCTGAGCTGCAAGACGGCACGAGGAGAGGCGGGCCAGCAGCGCAAGGAACGGCGCGCGAAAGAGGAAGGAGGGTGGCGCGGTCTCGTTCAATGGCCGGAGTGGGGGAAGATGGCGGCGCTCAGGAGGAACAAGGGAGAGTGGGCGGGATCGGGAGGAGGACAGGAAGGGGATCGAGGAAGAGGACAAGGGGGTCGAGCTTTTTTGTTTTTTGTTTTCTAAAGGAAGGTTTGGGTGGGCCGCTGGGCTAACTAGAGCTAACGAGGGAGAGCGCTCCTGCTCCTGCTCCTCTTCTTCTTTCTCTTTATTAATTAACACAAAAAAAGATATAAGATAGAGAGGGTTAGGTGATGAATCTACGCAAATGTAAATTTTCTTCGTATCCTTAAAATACGTGTGACCCAAGAAATTGGTTGTGGGCATGATTTGCAAATTAGATTCTAACTCAATTGGAAATTGCTTCGTGTAGTTTTTTTAGTCAAAAATCTCGCCAAGCTTTTATTAATTCGTCAAAATGTTTACAGGCACGGAAGGAAGATCTCCAGGGTAACCTAACCATACATGGCGGCCACCCCCGAGAGAAAGTGCATGATTAACTAAATTGTGAGCTTCAAAATTTTAGCTCCTAAATTAATGACTGATTTTACAAAAATCAAAAGCCAAAGAGTGATCTATTATTTCATGTATAATTGCTACTTAGCTCGTCTTGTTGGATAGATTAGCGTGGATGCGCCATGGGGCTTAATTAGCTAGGCTTTCTTAAATATAATGCATTTCGGTTATTTCGGCACTTAGGCCAGCAGACTCCAACGACCAAACTCAACGAAGTAATTTTTGCTTTTGTCTTCCGTTAGCTAAGTTAATAACTGAACCTTTTGTCCTCATTTTTTTCGACTTCAGTCCTGGTTATTTGGGGTCCTGTCTTTGGTTTTTGTTTTTTTTACATCCACCGTGCGTATGCAACTCAGGGAGGACTGCGTGGCTATGTGGGAGGTTAGGGGGCACGTCATACGATTCTCCCTATTGGGCCATTGGGGCAGCTTTTGGTTCTACCAAAAACAATTCTTATTAATTAATAGTATATCCTTGCTGATTTACACATGGTCCCACCAATTTTATATATGTCCCTAGATAGACTATCAACAAGCTTTTCAGAAATAAACAAAATAGAGGGTGAAGTGTGGCTATCATCGATGACGGAAATAAACAAAACAAAGGGTAAGATGTGGCTACAATCTAACAATGATGGAAATAAACAAAACGGAAGGTGAGGTAACCCACGGGCCACACCTCACCCTCTCAACTCTCTATGCAACTTTTATTCCTAGATTATAGCCACAGCTCACCTTTTGTTTTGTTTATTTCCATCATTGCTAGATTGTACCCTTTGTTTTGTTTATTTCCGTCATCGATGATAGCCACACCTCACCCTCTATTTTGTTTATTTCCGAAAAGCTTGTTGATAGTCTATCTAGGGACATATATAAAATTGGTGGGACCATGTGTAAATCAGCAAGGATGTACTATTAATTAATAAGAATTGTTTTTGGTAGAACCAAAAGCTGCCTCAATGGCCTAATAGGGAGAATCGTATGACGTGCCCCCTAACCTCCCACGTAGCCATGCAGTCCTCCTTGAGTTGCATACGCACGGTGGACGTAAAAAACAAAAATCAAAGATAGGACCCGAAATAACCAGGACTGAAGTTGAAAAAACTGAGGACAAAAGGTTCGGTTATTAACTCAGCTAACGGAAGACAAAAACTAAAATTACTTCGTTGAGTTTGGTCGTTGGAGTCTGCTGGCCTAAGCGCCGAAATAACCGAAATGCATTATATTTAAGAAAGCCTAGCTAATTAAGCCCCATGGCGCATCCACACTAATCTATCCAACAAGACGATCTAAGTAGCAATTATACATGAAATAATAGATCACTCTTTGGCTTTTGATTTTTGTAAAATCAGTTATTAATTTAGGAGCTAAAATTTTGAAGCTCACGATTTAGTTAATCATGCACTTTTTCTCAGGGGTGGCCGCCATGTACGGTTAGGTTACCCTGGAGATCTTCCTTCCGTGCCTGTAAATATTTTGACGAGTTAATAAAAGCTTGGCGAGATTTTTGTCTAAAAAAACTACACGAAGCAATTTCCAATTGAGTTAGAACCTAATTTGCAAATCATGCCCACAACCAATTTTCTTAGGTCACACGTATTTTAAGGATACGAAGAAAATTTACATTTGCGTAGATTCATCACCTAACCCTCTCTATCTTATATCTTTTTTGTGTGTTAATTAATAAAGAGAAAGAAGAAGAGGAGCAGGAGTGCTCTCCCTCGTTAGCTCTAGTACTGTTCATAAGGGGTGCATGTGAAACCTTATTCACCAAAGTCCTCTCCTAATAGCATTGCATTATTGTCTATGCTCCCTTTCATCCCCCGGTGTCTCTTGTCTTTACCTGTGGTAGGCTTAGAACCACCAAACCTCACATGTAGCTTTTCAAAATAACGTAAAACTAGCACCATGGCCCCACAAATGTGTGTACAAAAATGTTAGTACTAATTATTTAGGTTAGTTGCGAGCCAATCTGTGTTTGGATGGTTGGGAGGACAGTGGTATTTTAACCCATCAGAGTTCAAGTTCAGCTATCAAATATGGGAGGAGAATGTGTTGATGATAGAGGGTGCACGATTGAGCTGAATTTTTAGGATGTGATCTCGACAAACAAATCTTATATGTTGACCACGGTGTCACCCTCAACTTCCCTCTCAATAGTAGCTAGAGAGACCACCACAGAACCTCAAATTCACACCATTGAAGTTCTCCACGTAGCCCACACTCTCATCATAGTTGGCAATCGAAGCAAGAGCCACGAAGGATACAAGATTGATCAGGAGTCATCGGAGGAGTGGAAACAACATAAGGATATACATGACAACGCTAGAAGAAACACCTGCTCCTCAACTATACTTTTACTCGCTTTGTTAGAACACATTGAGTGTAGAGTATTTAACCAAAACTATCACAATTCGCGGAAACGTGACAGAAAACTACCACTTTATGATTTTGTCCCGAAAACTACCATTTTTTTATTAATCCGTGGCAAAAAACTACCGAGTGTGAAAACTGCTCACTTTGCCTGGGTTAAACCCGAATCTGACTGCTCGACCCCACACATAAGCGGGCTAAAAATGCAATCGGGTTCCTAGTTTTTCTTAAAAAAAGCAATCCAGTCCCTGCGGGCCGACCGCTCCAGGCCCTCGCCGCCGCCGCCGCTCTTCGGCTCCCTCTGCCGCCTCGCCAAGCTCCTCCGCCAGGCCCCCTTGGTCCCGCACCGCCTCGCGCCCAAGCAACTTCGGCGTCGTCGTCAAGGCGCGCCACCGCGCCACTGGAGAGGACGTCGCCGTCAAGTTCCTGGTCCGCTCACCCAACGGCGACAAGAGGAGGCGCCAACGTGCACACACACTCCATCACGACCTGCTGCGCGAGGCGTGCTACCTCGCGGCGTGCCACGACCACCCCTCGATCGTCGGCTTGCACGGCATCGCGCGGGACCTCCGCAGCGGGCAGTGCAGCCTCGTCCTGGAGCACGTCGGCCCGAGCCTCGGCCACGTCCTGCGCGCTCGCCGCTGGCCGTTCACGGAGGAGGAGACGCGCCGCGTCATGCGACAGCTCCTGAGCGGCGCCGCGAGGATGCACGAGCGCGGCATCGTCCACCGGGACATCAAGCCTGGGAACGTCCTCGTCGGCGGCGAGGGCGCGGTGAAGATATGCGACCTCGGGCTGACCTCGGACTGGATTGCTTTTTTAAAAAAAAAACTAGGGACCCGATTGCATTTTTAGCCCGCTTATGTGTGGGGTCGGGCAGTCAGATTCGGGTTTAACCCAGGCAAAGCGAGCAGTTTTCACACTTGGTAGTTTTTTGTCACGGATTAATAAAAAAGTGATAGTTTTCGGGATAAAATCGTAAAGTGGTAGTTTTCTATCACGTTTCGGCGAATTGTGGTAGTTTTTGGTTAACTACTCTTGAGTGTACAATGTGGTTTGACAACTAACAAAGACAGACACGTGGTCCAGCAAGTGCTTTTCTATTCTTCGTAACAAGTCTTATTCCTACCTGAGATGAATCAGCAGTACCTTGATTACTTCGTCATTATTTTTTTCCCAAATGATAAGTGCTACACGTCAAGTGTGTGGCACTCCGACAAAACTAAAGTTGTCATGTTTGGAAATTAAAGTTGCCATCCCTGCGTAACTAAACTTACCGTCGAACAGTTTTTTTACCTTTTGTTCCTCTTGTTCACACTCAAGAACCTTTCATGCTATCAATGCTAGAAATACAAATGCTACAAATACCTATACTATCTCTATACCTAAATTTAGATAAAAATAAGACCAATATTAGGCTCATTTTCTAAGCGCAAAATGGCACATCTCTTACCACAATTGAACACAATTTGTGTGCAGAATTCAACTTTCAAAATATGCAAAATACTAAATTGCACAACAAAAAATTGCATGCAATTTCATGCGTCGTAATGTGCAGGCCACCCAATTTCACATTCTAAGCCTAGAATTGCAAAACCGGAAATGCGCAAACTTGGGTTGTAGACAGTGCATTTCCCGAGATTGCACATTTTCAATCTCCATGAGCAACTGCCTAACTAAAAAACCAACATAAACACTAAAGTAAAAGCAGCGGGACCTGGACACGCTTGAGGCCATTATGGACGGGCTTCAGATCGTCGCTCGACGTCGGGATCGCTCCTTTTATCCGTTGCAAGATGCTCTTTTCCTTTTCTTTGGGGCTTGTTGTGTTGTACCCCTGAGCAGACTTTCTATATCAGATCTGTACTCTGACTTGAGTAGATTAAAACTGTTGGACATACGACATGTGCCTGCCAACTACGTAGACGATCAATTCACGTCTGGAAGTCTTTGAAATAAAATAAAATCTGGAGTCTCTCTCTCTCTCTCTCTCTGAATGAATGTGCTTGCCGAAAAACCTGTGAAAATTCAAGATATTTCTGTTATTCAGTAATAGGCAGTGGGCGTTACAAAGAGAGCAGAAAACATCTCTCACAACCTCCCCGCAAAAAAAAACATCTCTCAAACCGATCCGATACTACTCCGGCAATTCTCCTGCTTGCTCGCGCGCTGAATTTACTGTAGTGCAGATTTGACAGAAAGAGGTACGTATAAGTATACGATTCTAGGCACGCACTCGGTGTTGAAATATGAGATGGGCCTAGAGCCTATATGAAAATTTCAGATTTGATCTCTAAAGCCCCATGTAGGTGGGATGACAAGGTAGTGGGAAGTTTAGTCCCACCTCGGAAGTGGAAGGAGAGTTGGAGTGGTTTATAAGGGATCCTCTCCCTCATGCTATTGGAGCTTGAGAAAAGATAAGGCCCTTGCGCACTCCTCCTCCTCCGCTCGCCTCGGCCCGACGCGCCGCGCCGCGTCGCGTCGCGGGTTGCGGGATTGAGCCGAGCCCACTCCTATGCGCTTCTTTTTGCCGGCCAGGAACGGAGAGTCTTTGAACAGGTAGGGCCATGATCTAAGACGTCAGATCATGGGCTACCGACTTGGACGTGGGTTCAGCCCACGTCTCTTCACGCGCGGCCGCTCATATATATGTGGGACGCTGCCAACCCTACCCGCCACGAAAACAGAACGCATCTCCGCCTCCACGCCCACGCCGTTCCTCAGCTGCTGCTGCCGCCGGCGACTCCATCCCGTTCACCGCGTACACGGTTGACGGGAGAGCAGGCCTACGAAACCCCGCTTCTCCGGATCCTGTACGGGAGAGGGGCGATTAGGTTTTTGGGTAGCGATTACGCGACTGCTCGCTTCTGTTCATCTACGTCCGCATCACCTTCGTCATCACCATGTCGACCGACGCCGACCGTGCCGCCGCTGAGAAGGCCGAGGCCGACAAGAAGGCCGCCGAGGATGCCGCGGCAGCTGCCACCGCCACCACCGCCGCGTGGCCGATTGGAGGGTATACATCGTTTATCCTTCTCGTGTTTATTTCTGTTGTAGCAGTACTAGCGATATGTGTAGATGTTTCTACTATATGCATAGTACATGCTCTGTTAGATCGTAATCAGTGTGTTACTAATGCTGTCCATGTCATGCTCATGATTTATTCACGGATTAATTTAATCGAAAAACTGCCTATTTTCTTATCAATCCAAAAACCTAATATGTGTGGGAGTTTTTCGAATTCTGGTTTTGCTGCTGCACTGAAACCGTCCCCGTTTACGGGGACGTACTTTAAGCGTTGGCATACTAAAACCACCTTATGGCTCACGGCCATGAACGTGTTCTGGGTCGCCGATGTGACTCCCACAGGAACGATCGCTCCTGAACAGGAGAAGGCGTTCAAGGAGGCCACTGTCATGTTCCTCGGGGCAGTTCTGAGCGTGATTGGAGATAAGCTGGTTGACGCATATTTGCATGTGCGGTCTGCCAAGGACTTGTGGGAGGCGCTCGAATCTAAGTTCGGGGCTGCCGATGCAGGGAGCGAGATGTATATTATAAAGCAGTTCCACGATTACAAGATGGTTGAAAACCGTCCTGTATTGGAGCAGGCTCATGAGATAATATGCATTGTTAAGGAGCTTGAGCTTCTTAAGTGCGAGTTACCAGGCAAGTTTGTCGCGGGCTGCATAATCGCTAAGCTTCCCAATTCCTGGAGGAACTTTTCCACCACTCTGAAACACCAGAGGCGTGAATTCTCTGTGGAGGATGTCATAGGCCATCTGAGTGTTGAGCAGAATTCAAGGGCAAAGGACTCGCACGAAAAAGGGGTAGAAGGAACTTCTGTGGCCAATATGGTGCATCAGAAGAACTCCAATTCCCACAAGTCCAAGGGAAAGAACGGTGTCCAACAGAGTGCCGACTTTAAGAAGAAGGGTAAGAAGAGCTTCAAGAAGAATAAGAAGGATGAGGGCTGCTTTACTTGTGGTTCGCTTGAACATTGGGCCAACAAGTGCCCAAACAAGTATAAGAAGCAAGGGCAGGACTCCAAGTCTTTCAATATGATTGTGAGCAACAATGAGAGTGGTGCATCTGGGTACGGTAATTTATTTGCTGTATTTTCAGTTTGGCCGTCCACCGATTGGTGGGTCGACACAGGTGCAGGTGTTCATGTGTGTGTGCTGACATTTCATTGTTTTCTTCTTACCAGGCCACAAGTCACGGGTCCGTACTGATGGGGAATGGCGCGAGTGCTTCTGTTCTTGGTGTTGGCACGGTCGATCTGAAGTTTACTTCGGGAAGGATCATGCAACTGAAGAACGTGCAGCATGTCCCCGCCATCAAAAAGAACCTCGTTAGTGGCTCCCTTCTATGTAAAGAAGGGTTTAAGTTGGTATTCGAGCCTAATAAATTAGTTGTTACGAAATATGGACTATTTGTTAGAAAGGGTTATGAATGCGGAGGCATGTTCCGCCTTTCTCTTGCAGATCTATGTAATAAAGTCGTGAACAATATTCATTTGAGTGTTAATGAATCTGAAGTCTGGCATTCACGTCTTTGTCACATTAGTTTCGGTGTTATGACGCGGCTAGCAAAATCGAATTTAATCCCGAGTTTCACTTTAGCCAAAGGTTCTAAGTGCCATTCGTGTGTGCAATCTAAGCAACCTCGCAAGCCTCACAAGGCAGCAGAGGAGAGACACTTGGCGCCACTGGAACTCATACATTCTGATCTTTGTGAGATGAATGGTGTGTTGACCAAAGGTGGAAAGAAATATTTCATGACTTTGATAGATGATTCCACTAGATATTGCTATGTGTATCTGTTAAATACTAAAGATGAGGCTCTACACTACTTCAAAATCTATAAGGCAGAAGTTGAGAATCAACTTGATAAGAAAATTAAACGATCCGGTCAGATCGTGGTGGAGAGTACTTCTCGAAAGAGCTTGATGCCTTTTGTGCGAAACACGGCATTATTCATGAGAGGACGCCTCCCTACTCACCCCAGTTAAACGGGGTTGCCGAGCGGAAAAACCGTACTCTAACTGATTTGGTTAACGCCATGTTAGATACGTCGGGTTTATCCAAGGCATGGTGGGGGAGGCTATAATGACATCCTGTCATGTCTTGAATAAAGTTCCGACAAAGGATAACGAGATCACTCCCTACAAGAAGTGGACCAAGAGAAGGACAACACTCTCGTACTTACGTACCTGGGGATGCTTGGCGAAAGTTAATGTGTCGATCCCCAAAAAGCGTAAGCTTGGACCAAAGACTGTGGACTGTGTTAATTTGGGCTACGCTATGAATAGTGTTGGCTATAGATTTCTAGTAGTGAAATTTGAGGTACCTGACATGAAGGTCGGTACAATTATGGAGTCTAAAGATGCTACATTCTTTGAGGACATTTTCCCCATGAGAGACGTACAAAGCACTTTTAGACAGGAATCTGAGTAGACTCCTGAACCTGCCATTCTGATGGAATATTATAACCAAACACATGATGAAAATCCTGAGGAGGATAATGAGGAATCCCTTGGTAGGGGCAAGAGACAAAGGACTGTAAAGACCTTTGGTGATGATTTCTTTATATACCTCGTGGAGGATAATCCCACTTCTATTTCAGAAGCGTATGCATCTCCAGAAGCTGACTACTGGAAGGATGCGGTCCGTAGCGAGATGGATTCCATCATGGCTAACGGGACTTGGGAGCTTACTGAACGTCCTTATGGTTGCAAACCATTGGGATGCAAGTGGGTGTTCAAGAAGAAGCTTAGGCCCGATGATATGATAGAAAAGTACAAGGCTAGGCTTGTGGCCAAGGGCTACGCCCAGAAAGAAGAAGAAGATTTCTTCGACACCTATTCACCTGTGGCCAGACTGACCACCATTTGAGTATTACTCTCGTTGGCGGCCTCACATGGTCTTCTCATTCATCAGATGGATGTTAAGACGGCTTTCCTGAACGGAGAGCTAAAGGAGGAAATCTATATGCAACAGCCTGATGGCTTTGTGATGGATGGTCAGGAAGGAAAGGTGTGTAAGTTGGTGAAATCTTTGTATGGCATGAGACAAGCGCCTAAGAAATGGCATGACAAGTTTAATGAAACATTGACATCTGTTGGCTTTGTTGTTAATGAGGCCGAAAAATGTGTATACTATCGCTATGGTGGGGGAGAAGGAGTTATACTGTGTTTGTATGTTGATGACATACTGATATTTGGGACTAATCTCAAGTTGATCGAGGAAGTTAAGTCTTTCCTATCTCAGAACTTTGAGATGAAGGACCTTGGAGTGGCTGATGTTGTCTTGAACATCAAGCTATTAAGAGATGATGAAGGTGGGATTACACTTCTGCAATCCCATTATGTTGAGAAGGTGTTGAGTCGTTTTGGATATTCGGACTGCAAACCATCTCAAACACCATATGATCCTAGTGTGCTGATTCGAAAATCTAAAGGCACAGCTATAAATCAATTGAGATACTCTCAGATTGTTGGTTCACTCCAGTATCTAGCAATCGCAACGAGGCCTGACATCGCATTTGCTATTAGCAAACTGAGCCGGTTTGTTTCCAAACCGGGTGATGTGCATTGGCGTGCTCTTGAGAGAGTTATGCGTTATCTGAAAGGTACTATGAACTATGGACTTCACTATACCGGATACCCGTCGGTACTTGAAGGGTATAGTGATGCGAATTGGATCTCTGATGCTGATGAGATGAAGGCCACAACTGAGTATATGTTTACTCTTGGAGGTGGTGCTGTTTCCTGGAAGTCTTGCAAGCAAACGATCTTAACAGGATCGACAATGGAAGCAGAATTAATAGCATTAGACACATCGGGTGGCGAAGCAGAATGGCTTCGAGATCTGTTGATGGACTTGCCAGTGGTTGAGAAGCCGGTTCCGGCCGTCCTTATGAACTGTGACAATCAAACAGTTATTGTCAAGGTGAAGAGTTCAAAGGACAACATGAAGTCCAACAAACACATAAGAATGAGATTGAAAGCTGTCAGAAAATTGAGGAACTCCGGAGTGATAGCATTGAATTATATTCAAACGGCTAAGAATCTGGCAGATCCCTTTACTAAAGAGCTATCACGTGTTGTGATAGATAGCGCATCAAGGGAGATGGATATGAGACCCACATGAGTTGCCTTGGTAGTAACCCAACCTATATGATCGGAGATCCCGTGAAGTAGGACCTGGGAAAACAAGCCAGTGGTGAACTGAGGAGAGTAACTTTAATTACCCACTCCGTTGGAGATGCAATACTCTTGGAAACTGTATGGAAGGATGACTACTGTCTTAATGTGTTCCAAGGCTTATATGCATAAGCAAGATGCTATCCTACAGAGCGATTTTTGGAGGAACACACCTATATGAGCCCGACTGCTAGTCACAGTCTATGAGATTGGAGATGCAATACTCTTAATGTGTTCCAAGGCTTATATGCATAAGCAAGATGCTATCCTACAGAGCAATTTTTGGAGGAACACACCTATATGAGCCCGACTGCTAGTCACAATCTATGAGATTGGGGTGATCTCTAGCAAGTTTATGAACATGCCAGGAGTGTGACTAATATGCTCCACCCGAGGGGTCGGCCTTCGGCAGCCTCGTATCAATGAGACTTGTGGTGAAACTTCTTGACGTCAAACTGACAATTCAAGGCATAGTCCATTGTTCAGTTGTGAAGGAGTGCAACTACTTGGTCTAGGTGGAGCTCAACCTTAATCGGTCTTCACTGAGATGCTGGTATATCAAAACAGCGTTTAGAACAAAGGACAAAGTGGGCCCCTGAGATCTGGTGGGGGATTGTTGAAATATGAGATGTGCCTAGAGCCCATATGACAATTTCAGATTTGATCTCTAAGGGCCCATGTAGGTGGCATGACAAGGTGGTGGAAAGTTTAGTCACACCCCGGAAGTGGAAGGAGAGTTGCAGTGGTTTATAAGGGATCCTCTCCCTCATGCTATTGGAGCTTGAGAAGAGATGAGGCCCTCGCGCACTCCTCCTCCCCCGCTCGCCACGCCTCGTCACGACGCGCCGCGGGTTGCGGGATTGAGCCGAGCCGAGCTCACTCCTATGCGCTTCTTTTGCCGGTCAGGAACGGAGAGTCTTTGACAGGTAGGGCCACGATTTGAGACGTCGGATCGTGGGCTACCGACTTGGACGTGGGTTCAGCCCACGTCTCTCCACGCGCGGCCGCTCATATATATGTGGGACGCTGCCAACCCTAGCCGCCACGAAAACAGAACGCATTTCCGCCTCCATGCCCACGTCGTTCCTCTGCTGCTGCTGCCGCCGGCGACTCCGTCTCGTTCACCGCGTACACGGTTGACGGAAGAGCAGGCCTACGAAACCCCGCTTCTCCGGATCCTGTACGGGAGAGGGGCGATTAGGTTTTTGGGTAGCGATTACGCGACTGCTCGCTTCTGTTCATCTACGTCCGCATCACCTTCGTCATCACCATGTCGACCGACGCCGACCGTGCCGCCGCTGAGAAGGCCGAGGCCGACAAAAAGGCCGCCGAGGATGCCGCGACAGCTGCCACCGCCACCGCCGCCGCGTGGCCGATTGGAGGGTATACATCGTTTATCCTTCTCGTGTTTATTTCTGTTGTAGCAGTACTAGCGATATGCGTAGATGTTTTTACTATATGCGTAGTACATGCTCTGTTAGATCGTAATCAGTGTGTTATCAATGCTGTCCATGTCATGCTCATGATTTATTCATGCATTAACTTAATTGAAAAACTGCCTATTTTCTTATCACTAGGCACGGGACTTTGCACGCGGATCGAGCAGAGAAGAGCGGAGCATCAACGAGATGGCAAAAACGCGACGGACGCCGCCGTGCTTGCCTGGACCGGGGGTACGCCCGGCGCCGTGCGCGTGGGCAACCTGCCCCGTCCCCCAGGGTGCTCACGCGTTGGGCGGGCGTTGCGTCCTTCGCCCATCCCGTGCCGGCAGCATCACGCACCAGAGCGCGCGGCCTGCACCTATATATACTTCCCAGCTCGCCGGCAGATACAAGCGCCGCACGCCGATCGAAAATTCAGACACACAGTCGCAAGAAGGCAGCGCGGGCGCGCGACGTACCGCCCACCGGCGCGAAAGGCGGCCCGGGAGGTGGTGGAGGCGCCGACATGGGCCGGATCCCATGCTGCGACAAGGAGAACGTGAAGGCTGAAGCACGGGCAGTGGACGGACGAGGAGGACAAGCTGCTCTCCTACATCATGCAGTACGGCGCGCGCAACTGGCGCCTCATCCCCAAGAACACCGGTGAGTACGTCCGCGGAGCGCTCTGGTTAAGTGAAGTGAATGTCGTTGCCGCTGAACGAGGTTGCACTGCTTGCCGCGCGCGTGACAGGCTGCAGCGGTGCTGGAGGAGCTGCCGGCTGCGGTGGGCCAACTACCTGCGGCTCAAGCTCAAGCACGGCGAGATCACTGACGCCGAGGAGCAGTCCATCATCAAGCTGCACTCCGTACTGAGCGACAGGTACCCCCACTATATGATCCACGCCGTCTCGTTCCTCGTCCGAGCTAGCTAGCTAGCTAGCTGCATCTCTCTGCGTTTTGCTGATGAGCGCGTTGGCGTTGGCATGCAGGTGGTCGGTGATCGCGGCCCAGCTGCCGGGGCGGACGGTCTACGACGTCAAGAACCACCGGAACACCAAGCTCAAGAAGAAGCTGTCCGGGATGGGGACACCCCGTGGGGCAGCGGCGTTGCAGGAGCACCAGCACAACAGCAGTAGAGCGCGGCATCAATTTTTGTTTTTAACGAAAGCGCGGCCTCTAATTTCCGACGTAACCGACGAGGTGCACGAGGTAGCACATCCAGTGCAACAGCCTGAACTAATGGGCAGACGCCGCTCCGCGCGCATCGCCGGCCAGCCGCCTCTCTGAAGTCTTTCTTCAGTTTCGTCAGTGTTGGCATCTGTTTCAGACTAAATTTCGTAGTATTTGCTAGCTATGTCAGTCAGTGTCACCGCGTGATATCTATTTCAATGCCATCTGCTATCTGAGTGTGTGAACAATATAGGTTCCTGGTTGTATAGTAGTATATTTTTCTTGTGTGGAATTTTGAGGAGTAATTTTGGTAGTGGTGGAAAGATAGTGCTGTGGTACCAGTACCAGAGATGAGTTCAAGATGGGCGTGTTGAACTTTGGAAATACAGTAAAGTGGTCAAAGTCAAGGCGAAAGCGAAAGCCAACGCTGGTGGCGCAGGCTAGTGATGGGTATAATCGTTCTGAGAGAAGGCGTGTTAGTGGCTACACCGTAGCCAGTCTTGATAGAAATGGACTCAGCAAACGCAAACAACAACTCATTATGTATCCACACCCCGTAGCTACTGTAGGAACAAATTTCAGATTCTTATTTTGAGTAAGTCGCATCGGAATTTGATCAAGTTGCACACAATTGCAACTCTCACGGTCAAGTCTAAGCAGCTCGCTGGGTAGTTTAACACAGTTTTTGTTTCCATGGGCAGTCTTACAATTTTAAAATATACTTTTACTAGTTTCCAACTCATGATACGTTTGGCCCGTTGCTTTCCTTTTTGAGATGTTATATTTGAAAGTATATCGGTCGCAAGTGAGAGAAACTAAGAAGAAAATGGATGAACAAATTGTAAGTGCTGCTTGGTGCACGTTTCTCTTATAGCTAATGTTGCAAGCTCGTGAGCTAATCCATCGTAGAAAATTACAAACTGTGTATGCGTGTGTCTGGTTGTGTGCATCCTAATCATGCAGAAGCATGATGTGTGCTCATTGGTTTTGTATTGATCAACGCGACAACTTAAATGAATAAAGCTCCATTACATAGACTAAAATGACCTGCCTCATGTCGTGTGAGTACATAACACACTCCACTTTGTAACTACTCCCTCCGTCCCATAATATAGGACATTTTTTGACATTAGTGTAGTATCAAAAAACGTCTTACATTTTGGGATGGAGGAAGTAATTATCAGTGAAACGAACGTCGATACAAAATTCATCTAAGGCTACCCGTAATGGGAGGATCATAACTAGTACTAGCTCCCTCTGTAAGGAAAATTAAAGTGTTCTATTTTAGTGATCTGTATTTCTTTACGGAGGGAGTATCATGCATGCCAACGAGATAATTTTGATGAGGTGTCACAAAATTAAATGAAGAAAGAAAAGGATTGAGTATCATAACAAATATTGTACTACTATAGGTTTTGAATGGCAACATATAAGATCATATAATTACTAATCTATAATACTATGCATTATGAAGGTAGTATACCATATGCATATAATAACTTATTTATGATACTACCCACTACAGGCAGTAAAAAGCAAACCTTTTTAGCAATTATATTTATCCTCTTAATTTATTTCATCTTTTATTAATTATTATATGCAACACTACAGCCAATCAATCAACATTCCATGATGCTAACTTAATTATGATAGTATCCACTACGGCCGTAATTCGGAAATCAAACTTTTTTCGCAATTATATTTATCTTCATAATTTATTTCATCCTTTTACCAATTACCAATCAATCAACATTTGTTCTCAACACTAGCAGTATTTTCTAATATAAAAGAGAAACAGCAATATCTCTTTCCACGTTGCCTAGCTACAACTAGTATATCTCTAATTACGATAGAGAAGTGCAATTTTTTTGTGTGCTCGCACAGTTAGTATTACCTGGAAACTTCTTAATCGTTTGCAATAACTGAACCTTGGGGACTGACTTCCAAGTCCTCCTTGAGCGAGTCTACGACGGCAAGCCCTTACTCCTTTTCCAAACTCTCAAAGTTTTCCAAGTCCTCCCTCGGCGAGTCTACAACGGCAATCACTTACCCTTTTTCTCAAACTCCCAAAGTGCCAAAGTCTTCTTTGACCGCTGAGCACACAGGAGCTATTTGCCCCCGGCTACAAGCCTCCACAACCTTTCTTCATCCCACTCCTTCAAGCTTCAACTAGCTATCCGTGGATGCCAAAACAAACTTACACTTTAGTTACTTCCCTATAAAGAAGAGAGCCCTGATCCTCCCTAGGCAAAATCACAAACTCTTCACACCCATGCCCCCCCTCCTCCTGGCCATCACGGTCTTCCTCCTCCCTTTAGTCCTTGCCATGTCCATGCAGCCTCTCACGGACGACGTGGCCAGGCCCAGCCACCTCATGGCGATCAGGAACACCGGCCCCCTTAGCGCCGAGCACGCCAGGCTGCTGAATGAGATAAAACAAGATGTTATGAAGTTCGTCCTCATCAACATCGCCCTCCTGCTCGTCACGCTGACGCTCGGTTTCGCCAAGCAGGCCCTCACATTCTTCTTGCGTTCCATGGGCTACTTCGGTGATCGCTACTCACTCGCCGATGTCATCCGCAAGGTGATCAAGGGGAGCAGTCCGAAGGGCCCTTCGATCGCCATCGCCGGTGCCGACGCACTTGGGTTCACATGCATGGCGCTTCTGGGTTCCATGCTTTTTTCCATGACGTGCCGCCGCTCAGGGGTGTTCTCTGTCGAGGGTCTCATCTTCCTCCTCACACTCGTCGTCTACCTTTATCTGAATAGTTAGCACTATTGGGTTTATTATCTATAAATAAGATATGACTGTGATCATAGCAACATCAAGTATGGAGTATTGGACGTAAACTCTTGACATTGCTAAATAGTAGCAAACATATGTATCTCACAAGTATGTAGTAGCTTGATTCATGTTGATGTACTCACTGTTAGAGAGAGATACCACAATTACAATTGGGAAGTACATGTGAGCGGTTCCTTGGTGTCATTCATGTTGTCAATACAACTTCAGTACCACTTAAGAGTATCTCTAACAGATTCATTATAATTTAGAGGAGCAAACACCCTTCTATCCTTTAGAGGAGTATATTTGCTCCTCTAAAAAAGTGTGGTTTCTAACCGAACCGGAACCGCTAAACTGAACCCTCGATAGTTTATATTTGGCTCATGCATTTCGTCGAACACTTGCAGCACACACAACAAACATACAAACTAGAAGGTGACTCTCAATCATGTGGCCTCGTGTTGCGGAACCGACCGGCGGCAGGGTGACCGCGGTGGTGCCGGGACCAGTTGCCAATGTTCCCGTTTACATAAACAACGAGCTTCTTCGGCAACACTGGCGACTGGATAGTACCACCTCGCTATCATCCAAGAACAGATCTCCGATGGCCGTGTTGTCCTCTGCAAGCGCAAGTAGGAAGTGGAACACATTCCGGCGCGTCTGTGACGTCGTCTGGACACGATGAAGTGGAGCTTCTCCGTATCTGCGTTCGATCACTTCCCGAGGGAAGGAGGGCCGCCAGGCTAGGGACGAAGAGGACGATCACCGCCATGGCCAGAGGCGATGAAATAGATAATGAAAAAAAGATCACTAGGATCTCGCCTGAATTGGACGGCGGGAGGCCCGCGGGGCTGCAGGGTGTCGACAATGGTGTGTGGTAGCCGGTTGAGGCAAGGAGGACAACGCCAAAGTGGATGCGTCCGAGTGGGGCAGAGCGGTGGGGGAGAATGGAGGCATTTTTTACTCCAAGCATGGGTTGTGTGTATATTTTAGGGTCGCGAAGGCCACTGCCCACTGAAGATAAATTATCCTCCATAGCCCGTTATAAGTGATCTGTTAGGTGCACATTAGAGAAGAAAATGTGAGTTTATTCTTCAGTAACCGATTATAAGGGATCTTAGAGATGATCTAAGGCTCCAATTACTGTTTGACTCTTACTCAAATCTGTGGACAAGGATAAATGGGGATTGTAAAAAGAAAGGAGAGATTAACATACTGAAAAATCATTGATCATCAAACAATCTCCTTCTGCTTATTACGTCCATAGCTTTGCACATCAACTCCAATTGATTCATATTGCCTGGCAAAGGGTAATGATGCTTGTGTGCAGTTTTTTTTAACAATGTTTCTTTCTTGCTCAATATTTTGATAGTTTCTTGTAAGGATCATGACATGCGTCGATGTGTGATATCTCAAAAAAAAAAATGGAAGCACTTGTAATGGGTAAAATAGGAGGTGGACATGGATTAAATCAAGAGATGGCTATCTAGGCCTATTGTTACCTGGTGGTGTTCTAATTATAGAACTGTTGTTCACATTATTACTTTATTAGTGTGTATCAACAATGCTTTGAGTACTCATAAGTATGAGAAATGATGTGTTACACCCCACGTGAGTAGAAAAAAGTAGTGTGTGATGCTTCTTATTCTTACGTACACAAATCTTGTTGAGGATCAAACTGGTTTAAGCCAATACAGACAAATGATGGTCATTTTAGAGGATAAGTATACCTTGATGTTATTATATTATCCAACATCTTAAACAATAGATTTGTTATTTACATGTTAGCTTTGAATCGCGTTGATTCATTTGCTTTGTGTGATACACAGATGGTAATTAAAGAGAATTGCCGAATTAAATCTCAAGAACATGTCAAGTACTAATTTGGTATGATTTGAATTCCAACTTGCCAACTATGTTGATGGTATGAGAAAAGATTATAGGTGAAAATTCCTTAAAAATTCTAGTGAGCTCTCTATTAAGCTTGTCGAAACAAAATTGTGTGCTTTATGATTTCGTGTATTTACTTATCAAATTGGTATTGATCTTAACTGTGTCCATTGAGAGCCTTGAAAGAGTTCCGGGAAATGAGCCTAGTGAAGAATAAGTTGAGAGATAGTATGGGTGATGATCTATTGAGCCATTGCTTAGTAAGTTTCAATGGGGAAGCTCTATTTTCAGAAGTATAGTTGATGCTTTCATGGCAACGTGAATGTGGATAAGTAGCTAGTGTTATAACTTTCTACACATGTTATCTTTTATTCATATAAGATTACTTCTCTTGCCAACTATTTGTATTGTATTTTTTTTGTGCATATCTGCCATATTTAGTGAACTATAATGTTGTGACACCTTATTAAACTATTTACATTGTTATTATGTCGGTATAAACTTTGTATTACACGTGTGATATCGCATTTTTTTAACATACCCTTTGGCAAATTCTTTTTTTAAAGGCTGTGGCAAATTCTTTTTTTAAAGGCCGTGGAAAATTCTTATCTCCACCACTACTGATAATGATGCAGTTTACATAGATCATGTCATGGAAAGTGGTCTTGATTGACTTAGAAGTCCTCTTGCCTAACGTAGAGGTCATTCCTTGTATCGCTTTCCCCATGACTACTACTCCCTCCGTTCACTTTTATAAGTCGTTTCAGACAACTGAAAATGAGCTACTTTGCACCTTGTCTGAAACGTCTTCAAGGTCTTATAAAAGTGAACAGAGGGAGTAGCATATATCCAATCTCTAGAAGACTCTCTTTTTCTAGAATAGCAAAGGTAGACGGGCAATGCACGTCGCAGAGACAAATAATGTACACAAATCATACATGGTTCATGACTAAGGAAATAATCTTTATTAGAAAAAAGGTTGAAGATGTATATCTTAATCATTACGGTGTTATTAAAGGATGAAGTGTGTAATTAGGAACACTAAGACAAATTTTTAGATATTCAACATAATTTTAGAGTTGTTGGACTAATCAAAATCCCACATTACAACACCCTTAATTACTTTGATGACACTTCATGTTACAATAGCATATCGTGGACTGATTTTTCCAAGTCTTCCATTGGGTACAATACAACAACGTGCCCTAGGTTTCTAATTTCTCCACTAACTGCCGAGCACACATCAGGGGTTAGCCCTCAATCAACTATATAAACCCTCCACAGCACTAGCCAATCGATCCACAATAATCCTCTCTTCCCAGACCTTGAAGAAGCTTCAACAACTGGCCATGGCTGCCAAAACCCCAAGCTCGTGGTGCTTTAGTTTCCTAAAGGAAGCTCTGATCCTCCCCACGCGAAACCCTAAGCTCTTCACGCCGGTGTTCCTTGTGTTGGCCGTCGCCACCTTCCTTGCCCGCTCAGTCCATGTCGTGTTCATCCAGCCTCTCGCCGACGACATGGTCAGGTCCATCTATCTCATCGAGATGAGGAACACCGGCTTCTCCTGCGCAGAGTGCGCCAAGCTCGGGGAGGACGCCAGAAAGATCATGCTCATCTCCATCGCCCAAGTGATCCTCATGCTGGCGCTTGGCTTCGTCAAGAAGGCTCTCGCCTTCTTCGCGGCCTCCACGACCTACTCCGGCGACCGCTACTCGCTCGCCGAGCTCGTCCGCAAGGTGATCTGCAAGGGGAACACCCTGAAGGGCCCTGCTATCACCTTCGCCGTGGCCACCGCGCTCGACCTGGCGTGGACGGCCGTACTGGTCGCCATGCGTACTGGTACTGCCGTGATGATGCGCGGTGGCCAGTCGCGGGTCCTCTCCGTCCAGGGCCTCATCTTCCTCCTCACGCTCCTCGCCGAGCTCTGCTTCGCCGTCCTCGCGCTGGTGAGCGTCGCTGCGTCGGTGGTCGACGGGGAGCGCCGCGGCGTGCGCGCGCTCAGGCAGGCGTGGCGGCTCATGACGCGGGTGAGGAGGAAGGAGGGCCTCCTGCTGGTGCTCCTGACGTATCTCCTGCCCACCGTCGTGGCTCCGGTGTACCGGGCTGCTGTTGTGTACTCGAGGAGGAGCATGGCGGCGGGCCTGTGCGTGCTCGCTGGGTATGCTTTTATGTTCGCTGCGCTGCAGCTGGTGTATCTGGCGGCAGCCACGGTGTTCTACTACGAAGCCATGGAGAGCAAGGAGGTGGTGCCTTGTGACGCTTATGCCAAGATTCCTTCCGGTGAAGGAGATGTCTGATTCGTCTCTAAGTGGTCGCTCGCTAGACTGATGAGTTACATGGGAGGCTTTATCCTGCAATAATGTAATAGTATCTCTGTAAGATTATACGTAGCCAGAGGGTACCATACTACTAGTTCTCTTGGCTTTGGCTTGTGGATAAAACCGTATTCCTATGTTTTCTTTACTAAATGATGATGCGTCACGGGGTTACTATGAGAATCGGTTACAATATACCCCCTCCGTTTTTAAATATTTGTTTTTTTAGAGATTTCAAATGGACTATTACATACAGATCTATAGGGTCCAGCTAGAAAGACACAGAGGAGAAATTACTACTTCCCCACCCCTGCCCCCGCGTCGCTCCTCTCGGGGCGACTCGGGAGGCGACGAACCCTAGCCGTCCCGTTCCCCTCCCCTGCTCCTCCCCCCTCGCCGCTGCCAGAGGAGGTCTCCGGCGAAGCCCGCGCGCCCACCAATGATGGTGGCGGCGAGGATCTAGCCGCTCCGGCTCTGCTAGGAGGGCTTCGGCTGACGAGGCGGCGGCCTCGGATGGTGCGACGGTGTTGGTTTGGCGGCAACCAATACTCGATTGGTGGTGCTCTCCCTCCTCCTCGGCCGTGTGGACGGCGTGGCGGCGGGCGTTGGGCGCAGGTCACACTCTCTTCTTCTTCTCATCCTTTCCCCCTCGTCAGATCTGGCCCTTGGCGGCCGCTGGTCGCCGGATCCAACTGTCGACGGGGTTGCTAGAGGGGTGGTAGCGGACCGGGAGAAATCTCTGGCTGGATTCCCGGCCACGACGACGGCGACACCTCCTGGTGCCGTCTTCCTCCTTGGAGGCGCCATCGAGGTGCGTTTACCCCCTTCCCTCCCACTCTCATGCCCGGGTGAAAACTCTAGTCTCTTCTGGCTGGGCGGCAGTGGCGTTTCACGCGTCGTCATCTTCCAGACGGTGCTGCCTTGGGTGAGTTGGGGGTGTGCAGGGGCGATGGGTGTGGTTGTCAAGTGTGTGGCGGCTTTGCAGGTGGAGGTGGCACCATGGTCTTCTTGTTGGGGCAGTGCTCTGCTATTTGGTTGTCCGTTGCCTGACTTGTGGTTGTTTGCTCGCAGGCTCTCAGTGCCATGGCATGGATGGGGTGAAGATAGGGTTCTTTCCCTGTTGGCAGCAACTGGGCATGGAAGGCTTGAACTTGGTGCTAATTCCAGCGGGTGTTGTCCTGCTATCTGCATTGGCTGCCTTGGATCCTCTGCTTGCAAGTTCTTCTTCAACCTTGCTCAACAACAGCTTCTCTTCCTTGGGTGTGGGTTATTGTGTCTTGCTGAGGCTCTTCGTTTGGTGTTCTTAGCGCAGCAGTTGGGTCGTGCTGAGAATCTCCCATGATGACCTGGAAGCTTGTACCAATCCTTGCTCAGGGGAGCATTGCCACTTGCCAACGGTACGACGCACTTCAATCCAGGGCGAGGGGCAGGGGTCCCTTTCGGAAGTGGAGAGGGTCAGTACGAGGACGGCATCCACCTATCGGAGTAGATGAGGGCATGTCCATCTTTGCTGGGCTGTAACTCCCCTTGAAGTTTGCTCCCTGTCAGGGTTATGGTGCTCCACTCGCGCATTGAAGGGCTTCGGCAACATCAAGCTAGTCTGTACTGCTTATTTCCTGTTTGCTTGTACGTGTTGAGGCTAGGAAGTTGTTTCGGGCATCACCTTGTATCTGCCGTCTTTTTTTGTTTTCCTTTTCTTTTACTTGTTTGCTATGCTTCGTTGTAACTGTGGGTGTTTGTATCTCCTGGTCGGTTGATGGCTTTGTTAATTCAAAGCCGGGCTCTCCTTGAGCCTTCGTTCTAAAAAAAAATATAGACATATTTTTGGATGTATATTCACTCCTTCTGCTCTGTATGTAGTCATTTGTTGAAATATCTATAAAAACAAATATTTTAGAACCAAGGGAGTATTTCTTAAAGACTGTAACATGAATATTTTGATAAATAATCTAAAAACAAAAAATGAAAACAGTGGGTAGGCGCAGCGCGTGCCGATGAGATGGTGGGTATGCGATTGATTTTTAGAGGTCGATTTGACGCGCGCTGCGTCAAACTGCCGGCGCTTTGCACAAGCAAGCAGCCGAGCAATGCGATGGACCGTCCCATTTGCGTAGATACAAGTACAGCCTTTTTTTCCTTTTACCGGTCTTCCTTATTCTTTTTCGTGTTTATATATTTTCACTTTTTCTTTTTATTTCTCTCATTTTTATCTTTCTTTTTATTTTTTCTTATCTTTTCCCATTTTCCCAATTTTTCTGTTCTCATTTCTTTTTCTTTTTCATGTTTACTTTTATTTTTTCAAAAAACTGTTAATGTTTTTGAAAATTTTCTGAAATATCAAAAAATGTTCATGCTTTTAAAACATATTCAAAGCTTCAAAAATATTCGTATTTTCCAAAGTAATTCCTAAATTCCAAAAATGTTCGCATTTTACAAAAAATGTTTGGGATTTAAAAAATGTTCTGAATTTTTAAAGGAATAATCTTATTGGTGGGCATCGAGAGCCTTGATATAGTTCCAAGAAATGATACAAGTGAAGAATAAGTTGAGAAATAGTATGGGTGATAATCTATTGAGCCATTGCTTAGTGACTTTCAATGGGGGAGCTCTAGTTTTGGAAGTAAACAAAGATGATATAGTTAATGCTTTCATGGCAAAGTGAATGCGTAAAAGTAGCTAGTGTTACAACTTTCTACTCATGTTATCTTTTATTCATATATGATTATTTCTCTTTCCAACAATATTTGTATTGTATTTTTTGTGAATTTCTGACATATTTAGTGATAAGTAATGTTGTAACACTTTATTAAGCTATTTACGTTGTTATATTGGTAAGCTTTTGTATTACACATGTGATGTCGCATTTTTACAGGCTTTGGCAAATTCCTAGCTCCATCAGTACTGATAATGATGCAGTCTACATAGAGAATGTTGTAGAAGTGTTCTTTCCTGACTTAGAAGTCCTCCTGCCTGACGTAGAGGTCGTCCCTTGTATTGCTTCCCCATACCTACAAGCTTATATCCAATAGCTAGGAAGACTCTCTTTTTCATAGAATAGCAAAGATAGACGGGAAATGCACGTCGTACAGACAAACAATGTAAATAAATCATACATAGTTCAACACTAAGGAAGTGATCATTACTAGAAAAAGAAGGGTCAAAGATATACATAGTGATCATTATGTTGTACCCAATGGAAGACTTGGAAAAATCAGTCCACCATATACTATTGTAACATGAAGGAAGAGTAATCAAAGTAAGGTTGTTGTAACGTGGGCTTTGATTGACATGTCAATGCATCGACCATAGTTACAAAATATTTATACCAATATAAAAAAAACATGAGTTTAATTTCTTGGCCCTCCAATCTAATCTAACTCTGGTCGACCAGAGTTACAAAATATTTAAAATTTTCACAAATTTGTGAGTACTTTCGGATTTATGAACATTTTTGCAAATTTATGAACAATTTTTTTTATTGTTGAACAATTTTTAATTTGGAAACATTTTTTGAATTTAGCAAATATTTCTAGACAATTTAATTTTCAGAATTATTTGGGATTTTTTTTAAAAAAATTCTTTTTCAAAAAATACATATGCAAAAATGGTCCTATTCTCAAATTTTGTTCAGGACTTCTCTAAATTGTTTGGATTTTTCAAAAATATTCATGTTTTACAAATTTTGTTCACCAATTCAAAAATGCTTGTGGTTCCAAGAATTTTTCAGAAACTTTCAAAAAATGTTCTTATTTTTAGAATTCATGCAGATTGTTTAAATGACTGAGTAGTTTTTTTTTATTTCATGACTATCCAAAAAACCACGACAGGAAACCAAACTAAAAAAACACTAAAAGCGAGCCGATGAGCGAGCAGTCTTATATCTCGCACAAATGGGCTGGCCCACCCACGCTACCGAGTAAGCGAGGCTGTAGACGATCGCTCGTAAGTATCACTATAAGCGGTACATTATCAAAGACCCGGATCAGCTAAAGTACCCCTCTGCTCGCGAGCTCATATGCACCCTCGTAAACAGTAAAATTGAAAAAAATATAACAAATAAAAAAATCTGAATCTTTCTGAGACAAACATTGACGAATTTTCAAGATGTGTGCAAATTTCAGGAGGAAAAAACAGTCCAAAATGCTTCCATCAAAAGAAAAAAAAATTGATGCTAAAAAAACAGACTTTTTGGAGCATCAATTTTGTTTTTGATTGGGAGCATTTTTGGAATCTTGTTTCTTCATGAAAACTTGCATGCATATTCAAAATTTCTCGTTTGTTCCCAAACCAATTCTTTTTTTAATTGGTTTACATTTTTGTTTTCGATTTTTCTGTTCACAATGGTGCATATGAGATCGGAAGCAGAAAATCCACGTCCCTCTGATGAGCTCCTTGCTAGCTATTCGGTGACTGCTTATTATTTGAGGTTTTTCTGTTTGCTTGCTGCAGCTCTCCCAGCTCGGGGACTTTACATGCGCTTGGCCTAAAAAAGAAAGATAGGACACATATATTGCGCACAGCTTAGAGCAACTTTAGAGGACCCCGTATATGTTGTGAACCCGTAAAATTCCTGCGAGTATATGAGCTCGGCCTAATTTTCTGGCCAGAACAGAGCCCGTATACTCGCCCGGCCCTTTACCGCGGCCAGCAAACCCCCTCCCCCCCCCCCCAAGCACTATATCTATGGGTTCGCGAGGCATATGCGGGTCGAAACCCTATCCTCCCGCCTCCGCGTCTCGCTGCAATTCCCCACTCCCCCCTCACATTTCTCGCCGCCGGTGAGCCCCCTTCCGCCTCCAGCCGCCTTATGGGGCCGCATGTGAAGCTCCGCCGCAGCTCCGGTGGCAGCTCCGGCGGGGGCGGCAACCCCGAGCGCGAGCGACGTGTCCGCTCGGACGGCGCTAGGAAGCAAGCGGCGAGGAAGTGGAGGAACAAGGGCCTCGAGCCGCCGCCGAGCTTCCTCGTTCGCGAGACAGAGGAGTACGACCGTCGGCACGGGCGTATGCCCTCCTCGACAGCGGTCTCGTCCTCCGCTGCGAGCTCTTCCCATGGCGTGAGCTCTTCCTCTTTCGGCGCGAGGCTTCTCCCTGTGAAGAGGGAGTCGTCGGAGGAGCCAGAGGAGATCGAGGTCGTCGCCGTCAAGTAGGAGCCGGAGGAGATCGAGCGCCGAGGGGTTGTCGGGCCTGAAGATTTCGTGGCCGATTTCGACGTGGTCGCGTGCGCCATTGCTGAAGGGAGCTTGCGCGAGGAGGTGGAGCACCGGCACCACGACGAGGAGCTGGACGACCTCATCCTCCAACAGGCTGTCGCGGCCAACCTTGCCGCGAAGGAGAAGGACAACGAGTGGAGGCGCATCCGCGAGGAGCAGAGGTAGAAGTTCATCGATCTTGTCAGCTCCGACGAGAACTGAGCTCCTCCACCGCGTCGTCCTGGCCGCGAGCTTGTCCATTTCGGTATATCGACCTTGGCCTCGCCGCCGCGAGACCCCCCCCCCTCTCTAGTAGTAGTACTAGAATGTAGTGTGTATGATAATGTAGGCCGCGAAAGTTTTTTTCAAATACGAGTTCTACTCTGCCGCGTACAATTTCGACCCGCAAAACAGTTCTTCGTCTAACTGCAAACGCGTTTTGCGGGTCACGGTTTTACGGAGTCTACTAGAGTTTCTCTTAACCGGTCAACCCATCATCGGCTTTGCGAGATTCACCTCACCTAAAATCTAAACTACGTGCGTGTAGTCGGGCACAGCAGAGTGCAGAGAAAAAATAAAACAAGAAAATGGTCATAGGCCGAAACTGCACAACCCAGACCAGCAGCCCATGCCACTCTTTTTTTTTTGTCTTTTTTAACATGCATCCGCCAACGCCCGGCCCGTAAATTGTTTTACCGCGGCCAGCAAAGCCCCCCCCCCCCCCCCAAGCAGTATATCTATGGGTTCGCGAGGCATATGCGGCTCGAAACCCTATTGAGGGACTCCTGGATTAGGGGGTGTCCGGATGGCCGGACTATACTTTCAGTCGGACTCCTGGACTATGAAGATACAAGATTGAAGACTTCGTCCCATATCCGGGAGGGACTTTCCTTGGCGTGGAAGGCAAGCTTGGCGATACGGATATGTGGATATCCTACCATTGTAACCGACTTTGTGTAACCCTAACCCTTTCCGGTGTCTATATAAACCGGTGGGTCTTAGTCTGTAGGACAACATACACAACAATCATACCATAGGCTAGCTTCTAGGGTTTAGCCTCTCCGATCTCGTGGTAGATCTACTCTTGTATTACCCATATCATCAATATTAATCAAGCAGGACATAGGGTTTTACCTCCATTAAGAGGGCCCAAACCTGGGTAAAACTTCGTGTCCCCTGCCTCCTGTTACCATCCGGCCTAGACGCACAGTTCGGGACCCCCTACCCGAGATCCGCCGGTTTTGACACCGACATTGGTGCTTTCATTGAGAGTTCCTCTGTGTCGTCGCCGTCAGGCTTGATGGCTCCTACTATCATCGATAGTGATGCGGTCCAGGGTGAAACTTGTCTCCCCGGACAGATCTCTGTCTTCGGCGGCTTTGCACTGCGGGCTAATTTGCTTGGCCATCTGGAGCAGATCAAAAGCTACGCCCCTGGCCGTCAGGTCAGGTTTGAAAGTTTAAACTACATGACTGACATCCGCGGGGACTTGATCTTCGACGGAGTCGAGCCACTGCCGAGCGCGCCGCACTGTCACGACTGGCATGATCTAGCTCTGCCGCCGAACAGTACCCTGGAGGGCGCACCCGCATCGGCTTCGACCCTTAATTCGGAGCCAACTGCGCCGATCGAGGATGGGTGGTTGGACGCCGCCTCAGGGGCTGCGATCCCAACGACGATCGAGCCGAACACTAGCCCCGCACTCCGCGAGACTCGTGACTCCAGGGAGCCGGACTCCTCCCTGGACTCCGAACCTTTCGCGCCCCTGCCGATCGAATCCGATTGGGCGCCGATCATGGAGTTTACCGCCGCGGACATCTTTCAGTACTCGCCCTTCGGCGATATTATGAAATCACTAAAGTCTCTCTCTTTGTCAAGAGAGCCCTGCCCGGATCATGGCCAGCAGGTTTGGGATGCGAAAGACGAAGAAATTCGACGCCCACCCATCACCCACTTTGTAGCCACTGTCGACGATTTAACCGACATGCTCGACTTCGACTCTGAAAACATCGACGGTATGGACGACGATGCGGGAGGCGAAGAAGAACTACCGCCCATAGGGCGCTGGACGCCCACCTCATCATATGACGTATACATGGTGGACGCATCAAAAGATGACGACGAGGAGCGGAAGGACGTACCGAAGGCTTGTTCCCTCGAGAAGCAGTCAAAGCGGCGACGCAAGCACCACCCCAAATGTAACGCCCTCGATGCGGCTACGAAATCATCACACATCCCATGTACATAAATAATATAAAGGGGAGGTACATAGTTGGCTTACACTCGCCACGTCACATCAAAGTACATAAATAACATACATCATCCAAACACTCATGGCCCGACTACGGCGCCAAAATAAAAGACAACCCAACAAGCGACATAGGTCCCGATCACCCCAACTGGGCACCACTACTGATCATCAGGAAAAGACACATAGTAACGCTGAGAATCCTTGTCGTACTCCCACTTGAGCTCAAGCGCCACATCTGGAGCTGTATCATCTGTCCCTGCATCTGGTGTAATAGTAATCTGTGAGCCACAAGGACTCAGCAATCTCGCACCCTCGCGATCAAGACTATTTAAGCTTAATAGGTAGGAAGGGGGTAAATGTAAGTGGAGCTGCAGCAAGCGACTAGCATATGTGGTGGCTAACTTATTCGCAAAAGAGAGCGAGAAGAGGAGGCAAAACACGAGCGGGAAACTAGAGAGCAACCTGCGCAAACATAACTGCAACACCGTGTCCACTTCCCGGACTCCGCCGAGAAGAGGCCATCACGGCAACACACTCAGTTGATTCATTTTAATTAATTAAGGTTCAAGTTATCTACAACCGGACATTAACAAATTCTCATCTGCCCATAACCGCGGGCACGGCTTTCGAAAGATCAATCCCTGCAGGGGGTCCCAACTTAGCCCATAACAAACTCTCACAGTCAATGAAGGAATAGACCTCCACCCAAGACACACCGATCAGACTCGGTATCTCGGTACAACAAGACGATTCGACAGGTTAAAACAAGTCCAGCAACACCGCCCGAATGTGCCGACAAATCCCGATAGGAGCTGCACATATCTCCTTCTCAGGGCACACTCAGATGAACACTACGTACAACTAAAACCAACCCTCGAGTTGCCCCGAGGTGGCACTGCAAGTGGCTCTGTTTGGACCAACACTCAGAGGAGCACTGGCCGGGGGGGGGGGGGGTTAAAATAAGATGACCCTCGGGCTCCGGAAACCCAAGGGAAAAAGAGGCTAGGTGGCAAATGGTAAAACCAATGTTGGGCATTGCTGGAAAAGCTTTAATCAAGAAGAACTATCAAGGGGTTCCCATTATAGCCCAACCGCGTTAGGGACGCAACAATCCGGGAACATAACACCGATATGACGGAAACTAGGGCGGCAAGAGTGGAACAAAACACTAGGCGAGAGGCCGAGCCTTCCACCTTTTACCAAGTATATAGATGCATTAAGATAACATGGCAATATAATGATATCCCAACAAGTAAGTAAATGTTCCAACAAGGAACGGCTCCAATCGTCACCTGCAACTAACAACGCTATAAGAGGGGCTGAGCAAAGCGGTAACATAGCCAAACAATGGTTTGCTAGGACAATGGTGGGTTAGAGGCTCAACATGGCAATTGGGAGGCTGACAAGCAAGTGGTAGGCATCATAGCAATGGCATAGCAAAGAGCGAGCAAACTAGCATAGCAAAGATAGTAGTGATTTCGAGGGTATGATCATCTTGCCTACACAGTTGTCAGAGTTGACTGGATCCTCAAAAGCAAACTCAACGGGCTCCTCGTTAGCGAACTCGTCTCCCGGCTCTACCCAACAACACAAACAAGCAACAAGAATACAATCAACCACGTGCAAACTCAAGCAATAAGATGCAATGATGCTATGCTATGCGGGATGCGATGCGGGATGCAAAATGCAAGACGTGACAGGAAATGCATGAACCTGGCCTCAACTTGGAAAACCAAGTGTGCCACTGGATAGAGGGGATGAAATCACCTGAAAACGATATAAAGATCATTGGAATCGGAGCTACGGTTTGGAAATGGTAAGCGTTTTACGAAATGAACCGGTCTGCGATTTACAGCAAGTAGGCACCTAAATGCATGAAATGAACATGCTACAGCCACCAAACATGAGAACAAAATACATGGCAGGGATGTACACAAGATGCTTATCAAAACGAGTAAATTGCTGAAAACCACCACATTTGTGGCAAGGATACTGCAAAACCACCACTTTTGTCAAAAATTTCAAAAAACCACCACTTCCTCGGCAAGTGAGTAACAAAAACCAATAAACGGGCTGTGAGCCGCGACTAACCGAGAATCTGACTTATCGGGCCCACCTGTCGGAGCCACGTGGCAAAGGGCAAACGACAAAGCGGAAACGGCCGTTAGGACCCCGCTAGTTAAGCCCAGCGCGCCGGCCCTGGTGCTCTCATTCCCCTCCCTCTCTTCTCTGTTGGCGCGCGCAACCATGGCAACTACTCCCTCCGGCGATGTCGAGGGTGGAGACGACGGCGGCTTCAGATCCAGACGGAGTCGCGGGCGGGACCTGCTAGGGGTCGACTATGAGTCCTCGTCCTCACAGGACAACCCGTTATCGCCGTGGCGCGGGCAGAGGGCGGCTGCGGGGGCGGCTGCGGCGGCGGCGCCGCCTGCTGCTCCATTTGGATCCAGATCCATTCAAGCTGAAGGCGCGGGAGACCAATCCGATGAGGAAGAGCCGCCATCTTCTTGCCGTGCAGGCAAGGCTTCCGCTGCGGCGCGGTCGCCGTCTGATGCAGCAGTCGTCCCTACTAACACCGGCGACGACACGTACGTCCTCTATCTCAAGCTCCTTCTACCTCTGAATTTTCGTTCTTGAGGTTTAGGTCGATCTAGGGTTCTGTATTGCCTCTGAATTTAGTCCTGACTAGGGTTTGAGTACAAATTAGAACCTACAACTATCTTGCTCTACAATTGTTGTGCATATTTACATTGTTAGGATTGCAGTGTACTTGTGTTGTACAAATTTAGGTAATTACACTATTAGGATTACATTCCAGTTGTACTATGTGTTGTTCAAATTTATGTTATAGTAACTTGTACATTTTAATTGGTATTGTAGGTCGAGCTATGAGGAGTGGGACGTGCATATTGATTTTGAAGGGATTAAATACATCAGGACAAAGTTCTTTAAGAAAGACATAAGATATTACAATCTTATGTATGTGCTGCTTGACAATGGGTATAGTTTTTCAGACTGCCTATATTACATGAGATGTGGTGGAATAGGATTGGATGGTTTTAAACTGCTTGACAGCCAGATTAAGGTGGATGAAATGCTTAGGCAATACCAGGACATCAGGAGGATAACATTGTCAGTTACTAAGGGCCAGAGGCAGCAGGCAATTGTTTTGTCTCCAGTAAAGAAGGGAAAGAGAAAGGCAGCAGAACCAATTCAAATATCTGATGAAGAATATAGCAGTGATCCTGATATAGTGTTTGCAGTCAGTGAAAATGGTGTGGCCCACAAGGAATTTGGTGATTATGTTGGTTCAAGTTCAGGCAGAGGCACAGATGAAAATTTGTTCCTGGCCACACAACAGAGTGTAAATTTCCAGCCCATCCAAACTATGCCACCTCCTGACAGGGCCAATTATGCAGACATGGATGACATGGATTTGGATACAGAAACTGAGGAGGAAAATAGCTCTAATGAAGATAGTGCAGACCTGCAGACAACTGTAGCAGATATGAAGAAGGCAGCACTGCACTTTGAGGGTGACACAGAACCAGAGGACATCTATGATGTTCCTGAGGAGCAGGAAGAGGAAGAGCACAGTGAACAAGCTCCAAATGTAGCTGAAGAAGAACATTTCAATGAAGATGGAGTATTGCAGCAGCCTGTGCTTAAGATTGGAAAGAGAGTGGGCCCAACAACAAGAACACACTCTTCAGCCAATGATCCAATTGAGCCTGACTGGTTTCCCTCAGGTGATGAGGATGATAATCTTGGTCTTTTGGACTCAGAGGATGATGATGGCAATGAGCCTATGTCTTTTATTATTCCCTCAGGAAGGAAAACAAGAGCAGAGAAGGCAAAGCCAAGAAAATGGTATGATGAAAGCAGACTCAATCCAGAACAGTAATTTTGTTTGAAGCTATGTTTCAAAGATGTGTACCAATTTAGGAGTGCTCTACTTAACTTTCACATCAAGCAGCTGAGGTCTTTCAGATATCACAGGAACTGCAAAGACAGGGTCATTGCTTGGTGTGACCACAAGGACAAAGGATGTCCTTTTTATATTGTTGCTTCTCAGATCAAGAATGAGCAAACATTTTGTGTAAAGAAGTTCAGAGCAGAACATACTTGCCCAACTAGTGACAAACATAGTAAAGTGAGCTCAAAGTGGCTAGGAAGCAGTATCTTAGAGACAATTAGATCAGACCCAAACACAACTGTGCCAGCATTGGTGGACAAGGCAAAGAGGAAGTATGGAATTGAAGTTCCAAAGATGATGGCATGGAGAGCTAAAAAGGTAGCAAAGGAAATTGTACTAGGGGAACATAAGAAGCAGTACCATAGGTTGTCTGATTACATTGAAACAGTTAAATTATGCAATCCAGGATCTAGATGCATTGTCACAACTGTCACTCCTAAAAGCACAAACGAAAACCCACATCCAGGTCCTAGGTTCCACGGTCTTTTCTTTTGTCTCAATGCACCTAGGGAGGGTTTTCTAAATGGATGTAGGCCTTTCATTGGTTTGGATGGATGCTTCATAAAGCTTACAATTGGAGCACAAATCCTAGCAGCTACTGGTAGGGATGCCAACAACAACATGTATCCCATTGCTTTTGGAATTGTAGGAGTGGAGGACACACCCAGTTGGAGCTGGTTTCTCACCCAACTTAAGTATGCTCTGGGAGGCACAGAAGAGGGGAAGTTTGGCAAATACACCATCATGTCAGATAGGCAGAAGGTCAGTGATCTATGTTCTCTTTCAAACCAACATATTATCTTTTGTGCCTTAAGTATGCCCTAATTGTTTACTAGTTAGTGGATTGTGTATTACTTAGTGATTGTTTGAACTTAAGATTGAAACCTAGTTAGTGATTGTTTGAAGTTAAGTTTGAAACCTAGTTACTTTCTTTTCTGCCTTAAGATTGAAACCTAGTTACTTTATTTTTGGTTGAAATCAGGGCCTGCTTAATGCTATCAATGCTGTATTTCCAAACTGCCCACAAAGATTTTGTTTAAGGCACATTTATGCAAATTTTGAAAGAGCTGGATTTAGAGGTGAAGATCTGAAAAAATGCATGGACAGTGCTAGCTATTCCTACACAAAGCATGGTTTTGATGTAGCCATGGCCAATTTGAAGAATGAATGTGAGGATGCATGGAGGTGGTTATCTGGTATTCCAGTACACACATGGGCTAGGCATGAAATGGACACAAATTGCAAAACAGACCTGGTGGTTAATAACATAAGTGAGGTCTTCAATAAATATATCTTGGATGTTAGAAACAAACCAATAGTGACAATGATTAATGGAATCAAAGACAAGTTGCTAGTCAGGTTTGATGGAAAAAGAGAAAGTGCAGCAGCTTCTAGATGGGAAATAGCTCCAACATATGCAGAGCAGCTGGAGATGAGCAAGAAGTTTCAGAGAGATTGCAAAGCAATTAGGGCAGGGCCTAACCTGTGGCAAGTAAGCAGTGGGCCAAAGACCTATGCTGTGAACGTTGAGGAGCACACTTGTGGATGCAGGAAGTGGGACATGTCAGGTTTGCCGTGCAACCATGCTTGCAGTGCAATTTACAAGGCCAAGATGCAACCTGAGGATTTTGTAAGTCCTTTCTTGAGGAAAGCAATGTATTTGGAGGCATATAAACCAATAGTGTATCCAGTTCCTGGAGAAGATGCTTGGGTCAAGTCAGGAAAACCTGATATTGAGCCTCCTGTATTCCACAAAGAGGACCAGAGTGGAAGAAAAGAAGAAAAGAGGAAGAAGGAAAGGTTTGAAGTGCCTAAACCAAAAGATACCTCTAGGATGGCTACAATCAGATGTGGCAACTGTAGGTTAATGGGCCACAGATTTACTAATTGTGGACAACCTTTGAGGCCTGATCTGCAGCTGAGGAAAAATAGAAGCATGGTACATATTTTTTCATCATTGTATCTGATTTTGCTTATGTAGATTTTAATTTCTGTTTGTTTTAAAAAACTGCAGGAAAAGAGGAGGCAAAAGGCAGAATCCTACACTCCACCTGATGCTACTGCTGCTCCTATGGCACCAAGAGCTGCTCCTAGGGCACCAAGAGCTGCTCCTAGGGCACCAAGGGCTGCTTTCTCAGCACCAAGGCCAGCAGCTAGGCCTCCATGTGGAGAAGTGACTTCTTCTGCTGCTGGTACTTGTACATCTACATCAACTGTTGCTGCTGCTGCTAAAAAACAGAGGTCAGTGCGAGGTGGAAGAGTTGGTGGAGCATCAAATGCTGCAATAGGTTCAAGGAAGAAACCTCAGAAATATGCAAGACTCAAGAGCTACTTCACAGCAAGTGGAAATGTGTGAACTTTGATATCTGCCAGTGCTTGAAACTTTTGGGGCTATAACCCATGTATCTGTCTTGAGAAACTTGGATGTGTGATGATTTGAGTCCTTTGAACCTGTGTTTCAATTTGAGTCATGTGAACCTGTGTAATTTGAGTCATCTGAACCTATGTGGTAATTTCAGTCCTGTGAACCTATGTTTCAATTTGAGTCCTAAAAACCTATGTGGTATTTATGTTATGTGAACCTCTGTTATGTGTGATCAAGCCTTCATGCTGTTGTGGAGTTATGTTGATCTAGCAGAATTATTGTGGGCTTTTGGTGAAGCCTAAATGATGTTATTGTAGTAGAATTATTGTTGGTTTTGAGTGCAGCCTAAATGTTGTAATTGTAGCAGAATTATTATTGGTTTTGAGTGCATAAATGTTGTTAGTGTAGCAGGATTACTGTGGGTTTTGGTCAAGCCTAAATGTTTTGGGTCATTCTTGTACAACCTTAGAATAGGGGTCATCGAACCCTCGACGACAACCTAAACAACCTTACCCTAGATTAGGTGTCATCGAACCCTCGACGACAACCTAAACTACCCTACCCTACATTTGGGGTCATCGAACCCTCGACGACAACCTAAACAACCTTACCCTAGATTAGGGGTCATCGAACCCTCGATGACAACCTAAACTACCTTACCCTACATTTGGGGTCATCGAACCCTCGACGACAACCAAAACAACCTTACCCTAGATTAGGGGTCATCGAACCCTCGACGACAACCAAACCAACCTTACCCTAGATTAGGGGTCATCGAACCCTCGACGACAACCTAAACTACCCTACCCTACATTTGGGGTCATCGAACCCTCGACGACAACCAAAACAACCTTACCCTAGATTAGGGGTCATCGAACCCTCGACGACAACCTAAACTACCCTATCCTACATTTGGGGTCATCGAACCCTCGACGACAACCTAAACAACCTTACCCTAGATTAGGGGTCATCGAACCCTCGATGACAACCTAAACTACCTTACCCTACATTTGGGGTCATCGAACCCTTGACGACAACCAAAACAACCTTACCCTAGATTAGGGGTCATCGAACCCTCGACGACAACCTAAACTACCCTACCCTACATTTGGGGTCATCGAACCCTCGACGACAACCTAAACTACCTTACCCTACATTTGGGGTCATCGAACCCTCGACGACAACCAAAACAACCTTACCCTAGATTAGGGGTCATCGAACCCTCGACGACAACCTAAACTACCCTACCCTACATTTGGGGTCATCGAACCCTCGACGACAACCTAAACTACCTTACCCTACATTTGGGGTCATCGAACCCTCGACGACAACCAAAACAACCTTACCCTAGATTAGGGGTCATCGAACCCTCGACGACAACCTAAACTACCCTACCCTACATTTGGGGTCATCGAACCCTCGACGACAACCTAAACAACCTTACCCTAGATTAGGGGTCATCGAACCCTCGACGACAACCTAAACTACCTTACCCTACATTTGGGGTCATCGAACCCTTGACGACAACCAAAACAACCTTACCCTAGATTAGGGGTCATCGAACCCTCGACGACAACCTAAACTACCCTACCCTACATTTGGGGTCATCGAACCGTCGACGACAACCAAAACAACCTTACCCTAGATTAGGGGTCATCGAACCCTAGACGACAACCAAAACAACCTTACCCTAGATTAGGGGTCATCGAACCCTCGACAACAACCTAAACTACCCTACCCTACATTTGGGGTCATCGAACACTCGACGACAACCTAAACAACCTTACCCTAGATTAGGGGTCATGGAACCCTCGACGACAACCTAAACTACCCTACCCTACATTTGGGGTCATCGAACCCTCGAGGACAACCTAAACTACCTTACCCTACAATAACTGGTACTTCTAATTTATCTAGCAACACAAATTTATAGCATTATCCAGCAACACAAATTAATCCAGCAACACAAAATAATAGCATTATCCAGCAACACAAATTAATCCAGCTTAAATTCAGTACAAATGTCTTGCACTTTTAGTGCCACAAATAGCAGATAGAGTACTCTAGCAGATACAACTACAATAACATTGAATCATTCATCAACTATCTCTTTGATCTTCCTGATCTTCCCCTTGGTGGCCTCCTTCTCTTTGAACAGATCACCTATAGTGTACTCCAGGTGCCTTTTCTCTTGCTTCCACTTCTCCTTCTCCTCCAACAGCATGGCCCTCTCCTGCTTGATCTTGTCCATCTCCTGCACAAGCTTCACCTTCTCTTCCTTCTCTTGGTCTCTCTCTTTCTCTGCTTTGGCCCTCAGCACTTGATGAATGTTAGTGTCTGATTTGTCAGCCAAGTTCTTTCTCTCGATCTGTTCCTTCAGGTCACTAATAACCAACCTTGCATTGCCTAACTGGGTAATTGCATCCTCCTTGTCAGCCACCATTTTGGCAAAGTCAACTTTAAAAAACCTCAGGTCATTTTCCATCTTCCTCTTCTCTTCCATTATCTTCACTACTTCTTCAGCATTAACAACATTCTGCCTCAACCTATTGCTCAACTCCTCATCATGCATAGTCCAGATGGTATTTAAAGCTTGCTTCAATTGGACTGGCCACTCTGGGTCAATCCAGTCCACAAAGTTGCACTTGGGTACATCCAATGAATGTATGAACAAAGGAAATATAATTAAACCAATTTCTAAAAACATTAGTGATAAAAATAAAAAACAACAATCCATTAATTATCCATATTTCTAGTACTGCATTGCCTACTCCTAGATAGCAAATATAGAGCTAAAATGATTTACAAACAGAATGGCCACAACCTGTAAGAAATTGGAAAGTGCCTAATCTCAGACTTAATGTACAAAAGTACTCCACTGCCTACTGCTATTGCATCAAGATTTATGGCCAGAGATATATACTTTACTGCCTAATTTCAGACTTATTGTATTAGTCAACTCAGCACTTCAGTGGATTCACATATTTCAGACCAATTCTATCAGTAATGAATTCACATGTTTCACAAAATCACTTCAACACTTCAAGAACTAATTGAACTGGTCAGAAAATCACCTTTTTCCACACCCCAGGAACCTCCTGCCACTGTCAGTCCATTCAAAGGCAACAAACTTCTCACAGGGCGCACGATGCTCACAACATGCAGGATGATTCAAAGCAATGCCGCTCCATTCCGTGCACTCCATTTTGGTAGGTACCTAGGCAGAGGGAAATGGAAGTCAATTGCTATCGGGAAGAAATTCCCCTTTCTCCCTAACCCTAACCCTAACCCTAGATGCACATGAGCAGAATCTTACCCGGCTCACATCGTCAGAGGAAGAGTCGGAACAGTCGGAAGGCTCAGACCAAGAAACCATGTCTCCCCTCCCGTCAACGGTGCGAAGCTGCTCGCGACGGCGCCGGCGGGAGGTGCGACGCGAGAAAGGAAGGAGCAGAGCAGAGAAGAGAGCGGTTGGGGAGGAATGCCCTAACGTGCGCGCGCTGGGCTTAACTAGCAGGGTCCTAACGACCGTTTCCGCTTTGCCGTTTGCCCTTTGCCACGTGGCTCCGACAGGTGGGCCCGATAAGTCAGATTCTCGGTTAGTCGCGGCTCACAGCCCGTTTAGTGGTTTTTGTTACTCACTTGCCGAGGAAGTGGTGGTTTTTTGAAATTTTTGACAAAAGTGGTGGTTTTGCAGTATCCTTGCCACAAATGTGGTGGTTTTCAGCAATTTACTCTATCAAAACACTAGCACTGAGCCACAGCCAAATTCATCCATTATGAGGTTCAAACAAGCATGGCAAAAACACAAATGCAAAACAGATTTCAGACTTAGTGAAATTAACACTAGTCTGAAATTTCAGACCACGATGCCCTCTTCGGAGCAGCAAAACAACATGATTCTCAACCTGATTATGAAAAGTAAGAACATGGCATGGAGCTACTCAACAAGCTTAACAAAACACCCAAAGTGACCTGGGGCCAAAAGGGTTCACAAAATACTCTAACGAGCACACGAACATAGCTCGCGCATAATCAGTTTTCAGACTTGGTGAAAACTGAGACATGCTGAAATTTAACTCACGAAGGCATGTAAATGAGCTCGATGCACTCACCATGGTGCAAGTCATAGCAAGGCAAGCATATATCCATAAAGAAGGCACAAAATGCTAGCTAGACATGGCAAGAACAATGGCATAGCATGCACGGATCACTAACAATAGCATCGGCAAAATCGCAAACAAGTTGACGATCTGCCCAGATTTACCATAAAGCAAAAGTAGAGCTCGATTGACTCAAGCTAGAGCACTCCACATATGCAAACAAAGACATGGATGTATAGAGCATAACATGAATATCAGAACTCCCTTACTGATCATCCTCAAAAGAGGCACGGATCGCTAGGAAACAAGCTGAGCACATGGCATCATGAACTAAAATATCCCGGACTTAGTGAAATCCACTAAGTCCCTGAAAACAGAATTCTCAGGTGCCTCTCTTTGCAAGCTTGCACAAGTCACCACGCACATCCTAAAAATGCATGGTTGGCACCTCTGGAAAGAAGACAAAATGCTTAACAATTCATCCCAAAGACTCACAGGCTTATCATGCACACAATAATCATGGCAAAAATGACAAAAGTCTATGATGAACTAATGGATCTGCAATTTAACTCACGAAGCCTCCTTCTAACAGCATTTTGGGCAACAAGATGAACTCAAATGAAAATGATGCAATGGAATGAAATGATGTACATGTCGAGATGAAGATTTTGATATATTATAAGTCCAAAACGGAGCTACGGATGCGGGGATATCATCAGTCAAAGATTGCTCGGAAATTAGGGTTTCGGGAGGAGAAGTCAACCCTCGAGATTTAGATCTCAGATCTGCACGGGAACCGAGGTCGGCCGGAGAACTGTTCACGCCGGAGAGGAGAGGGACGCCGGAGCTCGGGGAAGAGGCCGGGCGTGGCCGGACTTGGACGGGGGCGGCGAGGAAGCCTCGGGCGGCGGCGGTGGCGTTCCGGCGGCGCGACGAGGACCCGCGGTGCGGCGGCGTGCCACGTGGCGGGCTCCGATTGGCGCGGGCGGCGGCGGGCGGACGTGTCCGGCCTGATCCGGACGCGTCCGGCGGCGGGAGGAGGAAGAAGCTAGGGTTTCGGGGAGAGGGAGAGATCCGAAAATGGAGGGGGGGTATATATAGGCATAGAGGGAGCTAGGAGAGTCCAAATGAGGTGCGGTTTTCGGCCACGCGATCGTGATCGAACGCTCTAGGACATGGAGCAGAGTTTGGTGGGTTTTGGGCCAAATTGGAGGGGTGTTGGGCTGCAACACACACGAGGCCTTTTCGATCCCTCGGTTAACCGTTGGAGTATCAAACGAAGTCCAAATGGCACGAAACTTCACAGGCGGTCTACCGGTAGTAAACCAAGGCCGCATGGCAAGTCTCGGTCCAATCCGGAAATGTTTAGACCCCAAACATGAAAGAAAGCTAGAATTGACCACATGAGGAGAACGAAGCGCCGGAATGCAAAACAGACAACGGGGAAAATGCTCGAATGCATGAGATGAACATGTATGCAAATGCAATGCACGTGATGTCATGATATGAGATGCATGAAAACGAAAACAACACACGGAGACAAAGACCCGAACGCGAGAAATAAATATAACTTAATGCCGGAAACGGCAAGAGTTGGAGTACAAATTGGGAAAGTTATATCTGGGGCGTTACACCAAATCCCGCCTCGACAGAAATAACGATCACACAGACCCAGCGCTGGAGTAGGGCGAACTGCTGCCGGATAACGGCAATCCGGATAATCAAACCGAACAAACAAATTCTATCAAGGATAATAGTCCGGACGACATAACGCCGGACAGGCACCCGGAGCAGCAGGATACCCGTAAAAGGCTTGTTGCCACCGCGAGGAGTCTTAAAAAGCAGAAGCAAAGGCTCAAGGCTGCGCAAGACACACTCCAAATCAGATGGAGTAAAATACTCAACACAGCAGCGAGGTACGGCGACAATCGCCCCTCCAAGAGCTACCCAAAGCGGAAGCTGCTACCTGAATTCGATGAGGAGGCCTCAGACCCCCCACAACCAAATATCAAAGCAGACACCTAGCCGGATAGACGACCCCTCTGCCAACACAGAGCGGCATACAACGCCACTCACAATACAACAAGCGACCCATGCGAGGGCTCGCACCCAAAGGACGGCGCAACAAGATCCATCTATGGACCACGCAAGCGCGCCCCAGCATACAATGCAACACAACAAACATCCGAACAACGCGATACACCCAGCTACAGGGGTGCCGCACACCCCCTATGTTTCACCGATGAGGTGCTGGACCATGAATTTCCAGAGGGATTCAAACCTGTAAACATAGAGACATACGACGGAACAACAGAAAGGGTTATGACCTTGCTTGAACAACTCCTCGGCCTCCTCTCTAGTCAACGAGCCGTAACGCGACACCGTCCACAATACTCCCGCTACGACTATGGGGGGGGGGGGGTGTCAGCCTATCGGCTTCTACCTTTGATTTCTTTCCAGTTTGACCATCCGCAACACTGTAGTTTGCAATGCTATGGCCACGAGGCTTCTTGCCCTCCAAGTCTTGTTCTTTCAAGGCTTAATACAACACGCAACACATTACGCCAATCCTCTCCTTTCTAATCCTTTTACACTTTCCTCGCCCTCGCTACTTGCCGCTCGCTCAGCCAGTTGTCCGCCCCAGCCGTTTGCCCGACATCATCGACTAGAGCTGACATGGGCTTCATCTAGACTTCGTAGGGCGTTGGCATGGGACGGCCATGGTGTGCACCGCTTCTGTCCATGAGCAGGACACCAGCACGTCCAATCAGGTGCTCCCTTCCTTCTAAAATAATATAAGTTTTAGGATTGTCCTAAATCAACAAATCGATAGAACAATCTACTAAGATTTATAATATCAATTTTGGTTTTGGAGATGTTGATATGTTCTTATATACACTTGGTAAACTTATTTAAGTTTGACATAGGACAAATCTGGAATTTCAATTAGTTCGAAACAGAGGGAGTATTACATATGTGTGCACCCAATCCTTTTGGATGTGTAAATTGTGTCGTCTATGTAGTACCTATAGTTTAAAAGTTGTTATTCTATCAAATTCGAAAGTACCATACATACTTTGTTTGTCACAAATTTTGTGTTTTCTCGCTTGAAAGACGGTGGATTTCAGCTCTTGAGAAGTTAATCCTCACATTTCAAAATCTCATCCATTCTTAGAAGCTCATCTCGATCACCTAAATAAAGTGGGAAAGTTCGTTGCCACATCTGCAAGCTAAATATACAACGGAAAGTTCATTCTTTTTTTGTGCTCATATTTATGAAAACAATTACTTTGAAGTTTATGCCAATGAAAAATTGATACCTTTGTTGCACGTATACTCCATGCATACATGCACTAGACGTGTTCTTCATGGGATACACAATCTTATCTATGTTCATGCTTCAGAGGGAATTATTTATCTGGTAGGTGCAAGTATATGGGACTCACATGAGGTTTTGGTATGAATTTAGAGATTGACGAGGTAATACTTTGGGGGAGGGGTGATGTGTGTTACTTCTAACATGAGTAATGGTATTGTTATGTAATATGTTTACTTAAATCCTACTACGTAGTTCACTTGGGCGACGGTATTAGCACTTTTGCTCTACGTAGTTATTCCTTCTCTCACAGTGCGTAAGATTTAAGTAAAACTCTTGCGTGGGAATAGGAATTCTATTCTAATATTGTGATTGAAATTGCCGCACAGGAAGCAGGTGGAAACCGATTGTGTGTGTTGTCCTTGTGGAGCTCTTTAAAACAGGAAATATATTGCTAGGCAAGGTAGTAGTTGATGGTGGCATGTTTGTGTTCTCATTATTGTGCTATAGAAGCATTCTAGGTGCCATGTTCATCTTGCCATTTGCCCTACTCCTCGAAAGGTGATATTATTTTGAAACAATCTATTATTTTCATGGAAAGTAATATTGTAAGTTTTAACCATTGACTCAAGAATATGCATGACAAATATATGCAGTGGGAAGTGGAAAGAATTGGATAAGCATGCTCTTGGCTGGCTCTTCATCAATGCTTTTGTCGGGTATATACACCGTCGAACAACCTTATATACTTTGTACTAACATAAAATAATTAGTTTTGTAGTTTTGCTCCTCTAAACTCTATGTTTTTTTCAATGCTTATATATATGTGCATTTTGTCCTATGTTCCCGTCAAAATCAATCAGCCAATTTGGAGATGTGGTTATATGTTGGTCTGATGATGACAAAGCATGCATTAGCCAACTAATTCAATCAACACATTGGCTCCATGTCAAAACTTAAACTGAACCTGACTGATTCTCCAACCCCCATATGCTAACATTTTTTTCAAATCCTCAAAATAAATGGAAAACTTTTCTGCCAGATTCTTCAAATATCTTATTCCTTTTGTTTCTCCATAACCACAAAAGGAATTAAGAGGTTAAGTTGCACAACTACAGTTTAATTAATTTCATAGCGCATTATATTGATCAAATGTTAAGTGTGATATAGTTACTTTTTATTTGAGTATATGATTAAGGAATCATGTATATTGATACTGACAATGATATCTTTACTTCGTATAGAGTCTCATTGCCTATGGCCTTGTACTACAATGAGCTACATGACACAACCGCCTCCTATGGCGTGATCTTCTCAAGTTTGACTCCTCTCTTCACTTTTGTCCTGTCAATATTGCTTGGGTAAACAATCCATTCCTCCAACTTAGAACACCATAACTCCTTTCTTCCAATGTAGAATACAACAACTAGGGGGTGCTACCACACGATACTAGCAACTTCGTCCCTACAAATAAACAACTTCTTAATCAATAGAGGTTTAAAAAAATAGAAATCTCAATATATATTTTGCAGCATGGAGAACTTGCACCTCAAATCCAAGGAGGGCAGTGTGAAGGTGGTTGGTGCATTGGTATGCTTTGGTGGGGCTTTGTTGATTAGCTTGTACAATGGAAAGGAACTGCGTCTCTGGTCCCCGGTTATACAAGGTATCACTAAGAGTTCCAATGCAGTTGTCGGAGGACACCACCATTTGAGGGGTACCTTGCTTTTGTTGGGTGAATGCATATGTTATGCATTTTCATACCCTGTACTGGTATGTCCAGTTTTGATATGGTATTTTTAGCTAACGTTGGATCTATATTACCCCTAAGTGGAATAACATGATTTCAATTTTTTCTCGTTTTTGACCGCTAAAAACTAAGGGTTTCTAATAATGAAGGTGAAAGTTTTAAAGGTTTGCCCATGGAAACATTGGTCATCAGTGTTGACATGTGTTCTAGGTGGTTTCCAAACATGCGCCATAGCAATAATTATGAGAAGGGACAAACTGGCTTGGCAAGTGGGATGGAACATTCAACTATTAAGAATTGTCTACTCGGTAAGTCTTTTCCAGAATGACTCAAATTTCAAAATCCCTTATTATTGAATGAATTTTCATTACTTTCCACATTGTCAGATCTAATTGATATCCCACTATATCTATAAACTAATCTTAGTTTATCAAGCAAAAAGCAAGCAAGCCGAGCAAGATAGGTTTTCATTTGTAGATATAGAAGAATTTGTGAGGAAAGTATCTGTTAGATATTATTTTGCAGTGTATTCAACCTTTATTCTAGCTATCAAAATCAATGGGCATATCATTGTTGAAAGTTAAATTTTAGCGTAGTTCAAAATTGGCAAAACCTTCTTATGAGGAATTCCTATATTGTTCGAGATCTAATTGCTTCATGACGTTGAATATTAAAAACATGTGTTTTGAGTTTTTTCGTCACATGATAGTTGAAAAAAATAGGCAGTAATGTGGCACATACCTGATTTGGAATGTAGGCTGCACTTGGCACATCAGCCAAGTATTGGTTAAACCTCTATGCCGTGGAAAAGCGAGGCCCCGTTTTCCCACCAATGTTCAACACCTTATCGGTTGTCTTCACCATGGTTCTTGGAGCATTATTACTAGGAGAAAGCCTCACAGTTGGGAGGTACGTGTACCTTGTCTCGTATTTGCACTTATCCTCAAATATTTTAGTTTTTCTTACACATATGTGTGTATTATAGTTGTACAATTTTTGTGACTAGAGGGTGGGTATTCTCACGTAGTTACCATTATATAATAAAAGCATGACTGAAGGCAAAATAGCCTAGGGAGAAATCATTCTTGTGACCTATATAAAAGTGCCTTTATTTAATTTTAAGAAAATGATGCTTAAATATTTTGTGTTTATCATGATGTATGTCCTACGTGTGAAGCGAGTCTTATGAGTGATATGGCCAGTGTAATTGATGTGTTCCGTTCATGATGTGGCCCCTGTGGCCATCTAGTGGTTTTGAATGTATATAGCGAAAACGAAATGTTGCTTAATGTATTGCGAAAAAGAAATACCGAGCAATGTACCTTAGCAAATGTTGTGACTTGGGTGTACAATTTTGCACTAGAAGTACATCAAATATTATAGTTTGACTGTTGGTTCTTTTAGTATTTACACTTACAAACACTTATATTCCACAACTGATACATTTTACTGTTATATGGCAGCTTGCTGGGTAGTGCAGTGGTTTTCAGTGGTCTGTATATGTATCTCTATGGAAAGACCAAAGAACTACGCGTGACGATGACATCAGGTTCAAGCAATGAAAAGCTTCAGGCGCAACCTACCCATAACTCAAAGTGTGAGGATCCATCATCTCGCCCTTAATTTTGGGGAAACTAGTCTTGTGAGCTTTGAGAATTAGCATTTAGACACCAACTCAGGTTAATATGTGAGGTAGTAAACTAAAATGGGTTTACCAATCCTAATATGTGTCATGGTTCATTGACGTTTTCTAGCGAGGAAAAAGACTACTTTACAGGGTATCTATCTTATCATATTATGTAGTTATAATGCTCGCTAGGACAATATATATCTTCAACTTGAGAAAATGCACGAAATTGCACAAAGTGGTGATTTGGGTGATGGTGTCTCCATCACGAAACGTGTGCATATATTAGTAGGACATGTCGATGGGCAAGGCGTAATTTTTTTTGTACTAATATTTTTGATGTAACGATGCAATAACATTATTTGGTGAATTTCGTGTCTCGGTGTTGCATTCTTGTTTCTCAAGTGGTTGCCGCAAGCTGTGTTTGTTATCATCTTTATATATTTTTTACCTTTGATGGAAAACTCAATCCGACCAATGGATCGAAACCTCCCAAGGTTCCATTTGCTTTGCTTGCGAAACTACTGCCTTAGTGCCTCATTGGACGCCCAATGCCTAAGCATCTCCGACATATTTTTCCACGACTACGCAATTCCGTATCATTTCATTCATAGATAGGGCCTGATTGCACATGCGTAACTAGACCTAAGCGAGCAGAGGAAATAAGGGGTTGTTTAGCCCCAATAAGCGTTTAGGGATGTCAGGGATGTCTTTCTGGAAGTATAGCAGTTAGAGCATCTCCAGCTGCGTCCCCAAGAAGGCTCCCCAGGCGATTTTTCGATCGCCAGCGTCAAAAAATCGGCCCAGTCGCGTCCTCAAGAGTCCAGTTTTCGCCGGCTCGGGCCGAAATTGACGCCGGCGGACCCAACCCGAACCCGATGCGCTGGGGGTCGCTCGAGGGCGCCGGGCGAATTGTTTTTGGCGCGAAGAGCCGCGGGCCAGCCGCGTCAGCGACTCGATTTTCTTATTGCCGCTTCGTCGTCCTCATCGCCTTGTTTCCCGCGGCGAATCAATGCCAAAGCTGCGCGCGCTGCCGCACCGGTCAGCCTCCATTGATGCCTCACGGGCGGCGCAGTGAAGGCCGGGTGACGCGCGTCCCCTCGGCCGCCACGCCATCAAGCCACGCGTAACGCGCCGGCCAAGCCTACCACGCGGCGCCTCCGTCTATATAAGCCGGCCACCAGTGCGCCGGAGGCACGCACAGACACTCCACCGCCGACGCGCCCATTTCTCCCCCCTTCCTCCTCTCGCCGTCTCCAGTTCAGAAGAATGGGCGAGCGCTTTCCAGGCGACGGCGCGGCGGCAAATGGCTTCGGGCGCCGCCATCTTCATGAGGACGAGGCTCGCCTCCTTTTCGAGGCCGAGTACCCGGTCCCGCCGGACATGCGGGTGCCCGGGGCTTGGAGGATCAGCGCCGGCCGTATGCCGGTGCCACCACCACCCATCCGGGCGGCGCGACTTGCGGAGATCGCACGTATCCGTGCGTCCCTGCCGCGGGCGGCGAGGGAGGGGCCACGTTACGTCCCCGATGGCCCGCTCTGGCAGCCCTACTTCTGTCGTCGTCACGCCGAGCAGCTCGAGGCCACCAACGGCGTCGTGCCCTCCGGCAGGCTCAACTCCGATGACCAGCGCCGGTGGTGGGGCGTGCCCGGCCGCACGTTGGAGGCCGTCCTCGAGTACATCGAGGACGGCAACACGCCGCGCCTCGAGTACCCCGCTCCCCTGTCCTTCTCATGCCGCCGTGGAAGCTCCTGGACGCCGAGGCACATGGAGCGGCCCGGGGCGTCCTCCTCCTCGTCCGGCCGCTCGTCGGGCTCTCCCTGCCTCCGCCCCGTCAAGCCGGAGCCCAGGACACGCCTGTCAGCGCGCGCACCCGCAGCTCCGGCGTCCGCATCGGCGACTCCGCCCCCCACCCCCACCGGCCGCTTCGTCCTCGTCGAGCCCAAGCCGGAGCCCGGCCTTCCCACGGAGTACGAGGAGATAGCCCGGCGTGACTTCTCCGACGAGGGCGCCCTGCGGTGGGCGCGGGACGACTACCTCCGGACGGAGATGACCCGGCAGACCCGGGCCCTGGAGGAGATCGCCGTCCGCAAGCGTGGGCGTGAGGACGAGCATGGCATCGTGGTCCTCGACAGCGACGACGACGACGACACCCCCGGACCGTCCAACCCGCCGCGCCAACCGGGGAGGGATACAGCAGGGACGGCGACGGCGGAGACGACGACGACAGCGGCGACTACACGCGGTTCTACCGCCTCCTCGGCATGTAGAACTGCAAAGACGGGCGGCGAGCGGCGAGGTAGATGGCGATGGAGACGGCGGAGGCAGCCCGTGCTTGTTTTTTTTTGTAAAATATATTTAAATTTGAACGAACTCATCGATATTTGCGTTAAATTTAAGCCATTTTTGCGCCGTATTTGACTTTTTCAAAAAAACGTGGGCCACGACTGGGGGCACTACGCCCCCAGTGCGCGGTTTACCGCCGGTGCGTCCCGGGGGCGATTTTTAGCCCCTCCTGTGGAACCAACGGCTGGAGATGCTCTTAGGCCCTTGGCTCGGGCAGAAGCCCAGGCATGCACCTCATCGCAGATGAGTTGGAGCCGGCGCACAGTAGTCGGACGCTCCTTGTCGAAGGTGGATGGCGTTTCAGTGCTTCCGGATGCACCAAGCAACGAGAATAACCAGCAAGGCAAGGCCTCTCCAGACCGACTCCAGCAGCCACCGTAGATGACGCCCACCAGTCAAGGAACTCATCATCTCCAGCCGAGAGGGACATTGCTAACATGTAGGCGGAGAGAGTTCCATGCCAGAACACGCGCCGAAAAGAACAACCGATGAGCAAGTGATGCATGATCTCAGGAGCCTGATCGCACAGTACACAGCTCGGAGCGTGAGGCGGCCCTTGACGAGAGAGGCATGCAGCCGTCCAACATCGGTCTTGAATCGCTAGCCAAGCAAATAATTTGACGCGCATCGAAGCCCATGTACGCCAAGTGAGATGCGAGTGGGGTGCCTCCAGGGATCCAAAGCCCAGTCTTCGTAAAAAGAACATAATTTTTTTGCTTTGTGATGCGAACATGAAGCCCACTCTCACGACCACGATGTACGCAGCGTTGGCAGCGGTGATCACCCTATTGTCTGTGCTCCGGCTGCCTTCGCGGCCGGCGAGATCGGATCTGGGTTGCATGTTACGTGCTCTATTCCTTCCCCCTATCCGCTGCTCTTCAACGGGGTTCTCGCGTCCGTGCTCATGGTGGAGGGGGTCAAAACGCCGTCATCCAGCCTGCCCCATCCCAAGTTCCACAACGGCTGCACTTCATGTGAATTTCAAACTTTCAAAACAGTTACGCTATATCTTGTTAAAATTTGTTATGTTGTCATAATGTGTGTTAAGGCACAAAATTTAATTTACATCTCCCCGCAATAGAAAAAAGTCCATTTTACATCAGCTTCACCTTGTAGCACCGATTGCAACTACTTTCTCCGTCCCATAATATAAAAACAGTTTTTGACACTAGTTTAGTTTCAAAAATGCTTTTATATTTTGAGACAGAGGGAATAGCTCTATGTGCTGTATGGAATGGTCGTCGCGTCCAGCCCGCCCGCAGTTTGGAACATGTTGCCGGGAAGCAGAGATCGCGCGCTGATACGATTACGATTTGGAGGTACTAATTAGAAGAACCTACAGTACCTATAATTAGTCTAGCACTTTGTCTGTGCATCGGGTTCGGTTCTTGGACAAAAAGCTCTCAGATCGAGGTCATCCATGACATGACATCCAACTCCAATGAATTACACCGGTGCATGTACTCACTCTATTTTTATTTACTCCATATATTAGAGTTAACTGAAATTAAACTTTCTAAAGTTTGATCAAGTTTATAGAAAATAATATAAATATTTACCATAACAAATCTATATGGTGTGAAATTATATTCAATAATAAATCTAATGGCATTGATTTGTTATTGTACATGTTAATATTTTTGTCTACAAACTTTGTCAAAGTTTAGAAAGCTTGACTTTGACCAAAGCTAATATGTGGATTAAATAAAAACGGAGGGAGCACAGTATTTCGGTTCCTTTGAGCTTCGAATGGGCCAAGTTATCAATTATTGGGGCCGGTCGATCGACGTGCTGGCAGAGACTATCTGTCTCTCGGCGGCTGTACATACTGCAATCGCCATTCGCCGGTGGCCACTAGCACTGTGCGATCGATCGCCGCATCTTCTCCCCCGCCCCGACGACTCGCCTCGTCGTCGGATGCATGCGTGGACCAAGAGTAGGTAAGCGACGACCGCGCCTGATACGATCAACGATTCGGTGGCAATTAAGTACGCCCACCACCTGCCTGCTCATCGGGCTTCGGTTCCTGGACGAAAAACGTGCTCATGCAGCTCACAAACGGTCCCAAAACCGAGGTCTCCCGTCCATGACTACTAATTCGACCCATGTATCCACTGGCCAGTGAACCGAACTTGTACTCGATATGTATGCCCCGCCAGCCATCTTCCCCTCTCGCACCATTGCCATGGCAGCGTCCAAGCTTACCCCCACCTTGCCCGTCTCTTCCCTCGCCCTCGCCACCTCTCGCTCGCCGTCCGGCCAGCTGCGCTCCCCAACCCTTCACCCGGAGGCGGCGTCGGCGCCTGGAGCTGATATGGGCTTGAGCTGGACTTCGAAGGGCGTTGGCCGTGGCACGACCGTGGTGTGTGCTACTGCCGTCCACGGCCAGGACGCCACCATCCAAGTCCAAGGTATATGCACGAACCCACTGTTTCCTTTCAGTGTGTAAAGCGTACCATGTGCGTAGCAGCTATAGCTTAAAAGTTGTTATTCTATCAACTTCGAAAGTACTAGCCGTACTTTGTTTGGTGCAAAGTTTATGTTGTTTTGCTTGAAAGCAGCTGGAATTCAGTCCTTGAGAAGTTAGAGCATCTATAACCGGACTTGGCAAATTCGGCCTCTCAAACGTCCGCGGACGCGTCTGCAAGCACTGACCGAGCACCCGTCAAATCCCATCGTCCACATCCGTGTATCTCATATCCTTACCCCTATATCCATACTAAATTATGCAACGTCGATGAAACTACATAGATCAGCTGACCGGACATAGAATCAGACATAGGATAGCACAATAGTTCACCAAAAGATTACGAACAGCTGTTCAAAGGTCCACCAAAGTTCACATAAACGACGGACAACTTTATACTACATCTTAAACTTGAAATGAAATTGAACTTCGCCATTTTCGGGACGGCCCTTTCCCCTTCTGGTCGTCGGCGCAGCTATGGCCGTCGGCGGCTGGTGGAGCATCGTCTGATTTGTCAGACGAGGAGCCATGGTCCTCGGACGAGCAGGAGGAGACGATGATGAGGCCCTTCAGGCGCTAGACGGCCCGGTCCTGCTGGCGCCTGAGCTTGGCCAGCCGAGCCACCTCTGTCGCCTTCTCCTTCGCCTCCCGCTCGGACTGCTCGATGGCAAGCCAGAGAGCCTTTGCGTTCTTCCGGCGGAGCTGCCGAGCGTTCGTCTCCGCCGTCGTAAGCGACTGACAGTAGACCCATGTGAGGAGCTGCTCGTCCTCGTCGGGCTCCATCAGTAACCTGCGGCGGCGGCGGGCAGAGCTCTCCGCCGTCGTCCCTCTCCCTTGCCCGCTGCCTCTCGCGGCAGGCGGCGCGCGTCCGTGCCGGCGGGGCGGGCACAAGCCCCCAACGCTGCCCACGCGAGGGAGCAGTAGCCTGGGCGGGGGGGAGGGGCAGGGGACGACATGGGGTTGAGGCGGACTGCGCAACCCTTGCGGAGCTGCGCGCGGGCCAGGAAGAGCCAGCGCTGGTGTCCTCGCTGCGCCGGTGGGGGAGAGGCGGCACTACAAATCCGAAACTGCCGCTTATGTCCACCATGGACCTCTTGAGGGCAATGCGGAGGGCGAGCTCCTCGTCAATGTCCATGTTGGAGTCGGAGCGGCTGCCGGCGCTCGACATGGTCGCCGGAGCTGTCGGATGGGTCGAATTGGAGGGGAGAAGAAGGGACGGAGCGAGAGCGGGGTGAGCTAGGGTTTCCGGATTAGGGGTAAATGTGAGGACGAGCATGGGGTCGTGGTGGGCTGGGCTGACGTGGCGGACGCGTCCGGATCCCCCATATTTGGGCTGGATATGAGGGGTGCCGGACAGTCGGACGTTTGAGGCACCCGTCTGGGTCAAAAAATCGTGACTTGTCAGTGACCGGGCGGGCAACCCGGGCATTTGAGGCCGATTTGGTCCGCCCGGCTGTAAATCCAAATATTTTGAAATCTCATCCATTCTGCGAAGCTCAGCTTGATAACCTAAGTAAAGTGGGAAAGTACATTGCAATATCTGCAACCTCTACTAAATACAGAGTGGAAAACTCAGTGCTCTTTTGTGCTCATACCTGTGAAAACCTATGGACAATTATCTTAATGACAATTATCTTAATGTTTATGTCAATGAAAAAAAATACTTAGGTTGAGTGTATGCCCCATGTATCTATGTACCGGGCGCGTCCTTCACGGGATACGCAATCTTATCTGTGTTTGTGCTTCACAACGTAATACGAGTATTTATCTAGTAGGTGCAACTATATGTAGCTCATATGTGGTTCTGGCATGAAATAGAGATTGACAAGTTCTACTTTTTAATATTGTGATTGAAATTGCCGCACAGGAAGCAAGTGGAAACCAACTGTTTGTGTGGTTCTTGTGGAGCTCTTCAACACAGGAACTATACTGCTAGGCAAGGTAGCAGTTGATAGCGGCATGTTTGTATTCTCATTGCTTTGTTATAGAAGCATTCTGGGTGCCATTTTTATCTTGCCATTTGCCCTGCTCCTCGAAAGGTGAGGAGTTTTGTTTATCTTTATTATTTCTAATAAAACCTATTATTTTCATGGAAAATAATAATATAATTTTTAACCATTGCCTCAATAATATGTTTGACAAATCTGCAGTGGGAAGTGGAAAGAATTGGATAAGAAGGCTCTTGGTTGGCTCTTCATCAATGCTTTTGTCGGGTATATACGCTCGATGAACTATCTTATACTATACCTTTGCACTAACATAATATAATTAGTTTTGTAGTTTGTTTGTTTTTTATCCTCTAAACTCTATATTTTGTTCAATGTTTATATATGTGTATCTTGTCATAAAAGATCAATCAACCGAATTGGGGAAGTGGTTTTACGTTGGTCTGAAGATGACCAAGCATACATTAGCCAACTAATTCACTCGACACAAGTACAAAGCTTAAACTGGACCTGAATGATTCTCTAACCCGCATATGCTAACACTTTTTTTAAATCCTCCTCGGACATATGAAAAACCTGTGTACCAGATTCTTCATCGAATTTTTTATGCCTTTTTTATTCATTTGTAATTGCAAAATAAATTAACAGGTTGAGATGCACAACTTCTGTTTAATCAATTTCATAGTTTATTATATAGACCAAATGTCAAGTATGATACAGTTTCTTTTTCTTTGAGTATATGATTAAGGAATAATGTTTATTAATATTGACAGTGATATTTTGACATTGTATAGGTACTCGTTGCCTATGGCCATGTATTACTATGGGCTACATGACACAACTGCTTCCTATGGTGTGATCTTCTCCGGTTTAACTCCGCTCTTCACTTTTGTCCTTTCAATATTGCTTGGGTAAAAAAATCCTTTCCTCCGCCGTACAACACCGTAACTCCTTCTCTCCAATGTAGGATGGGACCCCCCCCCCTCCTGCTTTCCTCTACTAATTAATTAGTAACTCGGTCACCGCGAATAAACAACTTAGTTATGTACCTTAATATCCTAGAGATTAAAAAATAAAATTTAGAAATATATTTTGCAGCATGGAGACCTTGCGCCTCAAATCCAAGGAAGGTAGCGCGAAGGTGGTTGGTTCATTGGTATGCTTTGGAGGGGCTTTATTAATAAGCCTATACAATGGGAAGGAACTGCATCTCTGGTCTCCAGTTATAAGAGGTATCACTAACAGTTCTAATGGAGTAGCCGGAGGACGCCACCATTTGAGAGGCACCTTACTTTTGTTGGGTGATTGTATATGCTATGCTTTTTGGTACCCCATACAGGTATGTCCAATTCTGATACGGTGGCTTTAGACTAAGTCTTGTATCTATAACGAAGGGTTTCTAATAATGCAGGTGAAAGTTTTAAAGGTGTATCCGTGGAAACATTGGTCATCAGTGTTGACCTGTGTTCTAGGTGGTTTGCAAACATGCGCCATAGGAATATTTTTGAGAAGAGACAAACTTGCTTGGCAAGTAGGATGGAACATTCAACTATTAACAATTGTCTACTCAGTAAGTCTTTTCCATAATCTGCTCAATTTTAGAAATCTCTTACTATTGCATGATTTCCACTACTTTCCACATTTTCAGATCTAGTTGATAATTCCACTACATTTATAAGCTAATCTTAGTTTATCAAGCAACCCGAGCAAGATATGTTTTCATCATAGATATGGATAGCTTGTAAGGATAATATTTGTTAGAGATTGTGGTGTATTCAACCTTTATTCTAGCTACAAGAATCAATGGGCATATCATTCTTAGAAGTTAAATGTTAACTTAGATCAAAATTGTAAAAACTTGCTTATGAGGACATTATATATGGTTTGAGATCCAACTACTTCATGATATTGAATATTCAAAACATTTCTTTCTATATTTTTCTTAACTTTATAGTTTAAAAAATAGGCAATAATGTCTCACATACTTGATTTGGAACATAGGCTGCACTTGGCACAGCCGCCAAGTATTGGTTAAATCTCTATGCTGTGGAAAAGCGAGGTCCTGTTTTTCCACCGATGTTCAGCACATTATCGATTATTTTCACCATGGTCCTTGGGGCTTTATTGCTAGGAGAAAGCATCACAGTTGGGAGGTACGTGTATTTTTGTCTAGTATTTGGACTCGTATTCAAAGCTTTTTTTATGTATGTGTAGGTATTATAATTGGACATAACGTCTCTATCCCTAGGGTGTGTATATTCTCAATGTAGTTATCATTATCTAATAAAGTTACACAAAATTATAAATCATGACTTGAAGACACAATAGCATTGGGAAAAAATCGTTCCTTTATTTAATTTCAAGAAAATGGTGCTTAAATATATTTGTGCTTATCATGGTGTATGTACCTACGTGTGAAGCATGACTTATGATCCATATGATCAATGAATGTATAATTGATGAGTTGTGTTAATGCAGTGTCTCCTATAGCCACCTAGTGGTTTGGAATAGAGATAGTGAAAAATTGTACCTTAACATATGATGAAACGGAAATGTTGAACAATGTAGCTGTAACGTCCCGGACACACCTGCCGGTGGTCGTTACTCCTGGCGGGATTTAGACTGGCCCCATAAATCAATACTAGTCTTTTCTGCGCACTTTGTCATCACTCTTGCGCACCCGGGAGCAACTTGCCGGACGATCACCCATCCTGAAACTACTCCAAGCTGAGGACGCTTAAATTTGGAGTTCTATCCGAATGGGCTCCCGGAAAAAAAGGAATTCGTTGTTGATATGAGTAGTCTATCATCCGTAATAAGCCAGGCTATCACAGTAGCTTAATGAATGTTGTGATTTAGTTATACATTGTTGCACTAGAATTACATCATATACCATAGTTTGATTGTTAGTTATTTTAATCTTTACATGCTCTTTTATTCCGTAAGTGATACATTTTACTGTTATATGGCAGCTTGTTGGGTAGTGCTTTGGTTTTCAGTGGTTTGTATATGTACCTCTACGGAAAGGCCAAAGAGCTACATGTGAAGACGATATCATGTTCAAGCAATGAAAAAGCTTCAGGCGCAACCTACCCACAACTCGAAGTGTGAGGATCCAGGATTTGGTCCTTAATTTTGGGGAAACAAGTTTCTAATGAGCCTAAAATTAGCAGTTGAAACCAACTATGTTTAACATGTGAGATAGTAAACTAAAATGATTTGACCAATCCTAAGATGTTTCGTGGTGCGTTAATGATTTCCAATGAAGTAAAACCCTAGTTTACAAGATATGTATCTTATCGGATTATAGTATTGCGATGCCACCTAGGACAATATCTTCAACTTGAGAATACACACAATTGCACAAATTGGTGATTTGGTGTTATGGGTCTACGTCACAAAATGTGCCCTCTATGTATTAGCAGGAAACATGGTCAAACACGGTGTTAGTAATTTGTTGAACTAGTATTTTGTATGTTGTGGTACATGAACATTATTTGGTGAAGTTAGTTGCAGTAAGCTGTGTTTACTATCATGTTTTCTGCATTTCTTACATGAGAGTTGCTACACATACGATGAAAATTCATATGACATTTGTAGGATCAGATTGATGTAGTGTTGTCACTGGTAGAAAAAGGGCCTATAGTTCCGGTTCGTAAGGGCCTTTAGTCCCGGTTCCTGAATCGGGACTACAGTGTCGGTACTAATGCCCCGACCCTTTAGTCATAGTTCCGGTTCGTAAGGGTCTTTAGTCCCGGTTCCTGAACCGGGACTAAAGTGTCGGTACTAATGCCCCGACCCTTTAGTCCCGGTTCTATCCAGAACCGGGACTAAAGGGCGCGGCCACGTGGAGCTCCACCTTTAGTCCCGGTTGGTAACACCAACCGGGACTAAAGGAAATTTTATGATTTTCTTAAAAAAAAATTTATTTTCAAATTTCTGAATTATTTTAACCTCTAGTCTGTAATCACCACCCCTCATCACTTCTCAATTTATCCTTTAATCACCCCTCATTATTCCAAATCATCTAACTTCCCGAATGGTCACCCATCCTCCCACTCCCCCAACCTGAGCACGCTTAACTTGCGGGTTCTATTCTCCCTCGTTCCAAGTCTGCACTTGTTGTTTTCCTGACAATACTAAGATGTCAATCCTATTAACCTTCAGGAATTTTGCTTGAGCATGAAGTGACATATTTCATAGTTTTATTTTGAAACTATTGATTTAAAAAACAATAATTATTTAGTAACACTAATATTTCTTGAATAATTAGTTTGACCATTGTTTGACCACAGTTTGACCAGATTTGACCAAAATTGAAATAATTAAAATAATTATTTAGTAACACTAATATTCTAGAATAATTAGTTTGACCATTATTTGACCACAGTTTGCCCACTGTTTGAATTTTTTTCGATTTTTTTCACTCTAGATCTTAAAAGCCCCGTAACTTTTTTTCTAATCGGTTTTTGAGGATTTTGAAAATATTTAACGGGGTTCCCCCAGTTAAATTCGGATGTAACTTTTCGAGTAGATGATTTTTCATATAAAAAACTTTTTCATCCGAGTTAGTATGCAAAAGTTATGCCAATTTTTACAAATTTCAGAGAGATTTTGCAAATAAAGTCAAAATTCACATTTGCAAATTTTCCCAACAACTAGACCACATGTCACATGAGAAACTTATTTTCTTTTTTTTGACATTTCCATCATTTTCTTTTTTTTAAGACTGAAAAGGCTCCAGGGGGGGGGGGGGTAGAGTTTGAAAATGGGACTTTTAGTACCGGTTCGTGGCACGAACCGGGACTAAAGGTCTCAACCCCATTAGTCCCGATTCGTGCCTCAAACCGGGACTAAAGGTCTAATCTTTAGTCCCGGTTTGAGGCACGATCCGGGACTAAAGGTCATCGCACCCTTTAGTCCCGATTCATGTCTTAAACCGGGACTAAAGGGCCCGAGTGAACCGGAACTAATGCCTTAGCCGCACGAACCGGGACCAATGCTCACATTAGTCCCGGTTCTAGACTGAACCGGGACTAATGGGCTGACTCGGCCTGGACCAAAGCCCTGTTTTCTATTAGTGTGTTGGCCACAACATATGGAAGCGGGTCCTTCTCTTGTCATACAGGAATCGGAGGGAAAACCATCGTACACAAAGTAATTCGGTTCTTACATTTAATGGAGAACTCGACCCAACAAGGGATTGAAACCTCCAGGTTCCATTTGATTTGCATGCAAAAGGAGTGCCCAAGTGCCTCATCGGACATGCATGCCTAAGCATCTCCAACACATTTTCACACAAGTTCTCATTAGAGCATAACCTTGTACTCCCTCCATCTCATGATGTAAGACGTTTTTTAACCTATAATGTAAAACATTTTTTCACACTACACCCGTGTCAGAAAATGTCTTACATTATGGGATGGAGGGAGTAGAATTCGAAACAATATATGCAGACCTTATTCAAATAGCAGAGGGAGAATGATTACCGAGGTCTGTGGACTGTGGACAAACGGTCCCAAAACCGAGGTCTCCCGTCCATGACTACTAATTCGACCATTTATCCATTGGCCAGCGAACTGAACCTGTCACTCGATATATATACGCCGGCAGCCATCTTCCCTTCTCGCCCCGTTGCCATGGTAGCGTCCAAGCTTACCCCACCTTGCCCGTCTCTTCCCTCGCCCTCGCTAAGTCTCGCTCGCCGGGCCAGCTGCACTCCCCAACCCTTCACCCGGCGACAGCGGCGGCTGGAGTTGATAGTGGCTTGAACTGGACTTCGAAGGGCGCTGGCAATGGCACGACCGCGGTGTGTGCCACTGCCGTCCGCGGCCAGGACGCCACCATACAAGTCCAAGGTATATGCACGGACCAATTGTTTCACTTGGGTGTGTAAAAGTGTACCGTGTGCGTAGCAGCCAGTGCAGCTTAAAAGCTGTTATTCTATCAACTTTGAAAGTACAAGGCATATTTTGTTTGGTGCAAAGTAACTCCAATTCGTGAAGATCCGGGTAAACTAGGGCTTGGCCCTACATCAAATCTTTTTTTAGACTGAAGTAGGGATAATGTGCCTCCACGCCCTCCACCACGCAAAGGAACAAGGGTTTGCTCATCTAGAAGCGACACCAAAAAAATCCATCATAGAACTTTTATTCAGGATGAAAGTTGTTCTTGTAGAGCAGTTGTGCGCCGATGATCCTATCCCGGTGAACAATTCTCCTTCCCTTGATTAAACCCTTGTAGTTTAGAATATGCTCTGCTTCCTTCTTCATTTCCTCCTGGAGGCCTGTCATCATCATGAGCTCCTTATCCAACGAATTCAACAAATCCACAAATTCTTTTTAAATGAATGCATCAAACTCATCGTTCTGAAACTCCTCATCTGGCGAATCCATCGTTTTACCTACAGAAGGGTAAAAAAACAGCTCGGCCTGTCGAACACATAGAGGGCAAGGTGTCTGACCGGAGGAGTAGGACGTACCGCAGCGGCATCCGGGGTGGCAACCGTGAGGGGCGGCAAGGATGGCGAGGAGGGGTTTTGTGCCGGTGGTGGCGGCGCTGTGGGGTCGTGACGATGGTGGAGCTAAGGACCGACGCAGACGAGGCAGAAGAGAGGAGAGATAGAGGGCAGGTCGGACTAGGTTGGGAATGATTTGAAGGGATTTGGCATGAGTTCGGTTTATCGGATCCGACGTGACAGACGCATCCAGGGCAATGTTTTGGATTCCGAATGGACAAATTTTCTCGGGAGGGGCGGGGGCGGGGGGGGGGGGGGGGCGACATTAACGGTTACCACGGTTACCGAAAAATTCCGAACATATTTCGAACGAAATTTATAACTGAATTTTGAATTCAAAGTCTTCTAAACTAGATATAGAAAAAACTTGAACTGGTAACGTACAGAAAAGAGGTAGTAGCTCAGTGGAAAGCCTACTACCCCCGCGGAGGTGTTGTGAGTTCGAATCGTTGCTCCTTCTTTTCTTTTTTTTAAGACTTTTTCTACTTGCGTGTTCTAAACATAAAAAATAAAAGCTGCGAGAAGAGGACTCGAACCAGGTACCTCTCGAGGCGCAAAACACTTGTATACCACTACGCCACATACAAGAACTTTGTTAGAATAAGGATGCTACCATAGTTTACCCATGTTTGACCATTGAAATTCAAAATATTCAAAAAAGATGGAATTTTTTGCCCGGGATTGGTAATTCTCGTGGGGCGGCGAGAAACGCGGATACCGCCCGGTATCCGAATTTTCCGGGCGGTACCCAAAACCATGGTCCAGGGTCACCCAGGTTTCCACATTTTCCCAGATATGGCCTGGGTTTGAGTGGTGCCGTTTGTAGATGCTCTCATCCAGTTCTTATTGTATCTCTCTTTGTCTTATGGTTGGTACGTCCACGTTGAACTATTTCAGCCGGTCATCTAGCTACACATCTGCTTGTGCGGTGGCGTAAATGTGGGCACTATTACTCACTAGGGACAGGGAGGGAGAACAGAACGTGCTAGCCACTAAATCCAGGTCGTCCATGACTACTAATGGCTTCCAGCCATATCCATATCATTCCCTCCCACCGTTGCCCTGCCATGGCAGCGTCTGTGCTAACCGACAGCTTGCTCGACTCTTCTCTCCCCATCGCTTCCACCTCTCGCGCGCTCCCCTCCTCCGCCACCCGCGGCCAGCCGGGCTCTTCAACCCTCCTCCCGGCGTCGTCGACTGGAGCTGGCACGGCCGTGGTGTGTGCTGTCCACGGCCAGGACACCACCATCCAGGACCAAGGTATATGGATGGATCCAATATTCCGTTGGGGTGTAAAGTCTACATAGCAGTTACAGATCAAAGGCTGTTATCTATTACTACTACTATTATTATTTTATTAGGGGAATGCATATGGCGCATTTCGTTATGGTTTCTACAGAGTTACGTCATCCAAGATACTCCCTTTGTTCCAAATTATAAGATGTTTTGAGTTTAATCTTCTTTTATGAATCAAAAATATATAGTTTAGTGTGATTTTTCACCTGTTTCAGTCTGTATATTGTTCATATTAAAATATACAAAATGTCTTATAATTCGAAATAAAGATGATATCCTGCAAGATAAAAAGGGGATCACTCCCAAAAAACACATGGTACTAGGCATACTTAAGTTGGAACTATTTAACATAGTTCCAAACTATCCCGAGCCTCTGTAATTCTTTATCCAAGCATGACAATAATCTCTTACCTTAAGAGGTAGGACATCTAAACAGGCTCTAAGTCCACTCTTCATGAGACTGATCATAATGGGTGGAATATAGATAGTAATATGTATCCTCATGCAATGCTAACTAGGCATATATGTGGCATGTCACGTATTACCGAGGAAAGAGATCATGGTGGCAACATATTAAGTTACCATGACATGACACTTTCCAAAAAAATAAGTTTACAAGCTAACAAATTCAACCATCTACTATGAACTCTCCCGTATCACACACCTCGCAAGACGCTGGTTCAAAATTGTGTCAACAAAAGGGGATTTTAACGGTTTGTGTTGGAACGTTCTACACTAGAGCCAGTTACAATTTAATACCGGTGTTCATTGAAAGGATAGAGTTTTGGCTCCTTTGATAGAAAGAAAAAACCAAATGGTCATAGGAGCTAGAAACACGTAGACTGTTAGGTTCCTTGTGCTGGAACTAGCTTACGAGGGTTCAAGTCCTAAACTTTGCACTAGTGCTTGCGTTTTTCTGAATTTATTTCAGCCTTTCCGACGATGTTTGTCAGTGGAGGAGATGTTTTCGTCGACTACGAAGACGTTTGTAATGACTTCCTCAATCTCAAGATGTTGTGTCGGTTCAGTATCTTAAAGATGGTCATATGGATAGAGTGTGTATATGTTTGTTCATAGAAATAGAGGTGCATATGTTCATTCAGAGGGATGAATAGAAACACGTTGACGGTCAGCGCCAAATTTATAATTTGTGGTTTTGTCACAGCAATAGAAATCTTCTTGTAATTAGTGGCATTGCATCCATGCATTATTTTCAACATCTATTAATTTTGAAATGGGGGCTGATAAACCCTAGCAGCAAGTGAAATACAACTAGGGTCAAATTAAATCCTTTCCATCTACCCAAAATGGCTTTTAGAAAAGTTCATCAATTTTGGAATGGGTGAAAACTTCTTCCAAAAATGATACACACATTTCTAGGACATTTCTGGATTTTGGAGTTAATTCATACGTATTTGAATTTGGATAATTAAATGCTATATAATATCTTAAATGTCCAAATAATTCTGAACTTAAGTGAGGGCTGTTGGAAATATTCCATACAGAGCCCACATTTATTTTCTGGGTTTTTGAAAATGCCTTAGCATTTTATTTAAGTCAAAACAATTATAGAAAAATAGAAAACAGAAACTAAATAAAAGCGAGAGAGAAGGAAACAAACCTGGCGCCACCTGGGCCTCACCTGTGCTGGCCCAGCCCACCTGGCCCCCCCTCCCCTGTCGTCTTCCTCCTTTGCCAGGAGGAAGGGCGTGTGCCCGCGGTGCGCCAGCACGCGCACGGCCACCGACGGCCACCTCCTACTTGCCGCTTTCCCCCTCGACGCCCTGGGGACGCCACGCAGCCTCCCGGGTCCTTCTCTCACTCTCTCCCGTGCTCCTCCCCCTCCTCTGGCTCTCTCCCTCGCACCACCGAACGCGGCCACCACCGCCGACGAGAACCACCACGACCACAGCTACCCCCTCGCCCCTCGGTTGTGCCCACGAGTTCCGCGACGTCGTCCTCGACCCCCTCACCGAACCACGCCCCGCCGGAAGCCCTGCAGCGTCGCTTTCAAGCTCTTCTTCAACCTTCAGCCGCCGGCGACCTCGTCTTTGATTCGCCGCCGTCCGTGCTTCCCCGGCCCCGACTTCGACTCCGTTCGACCCCTCTGTGAGCCTCCGTCATTTCCCCCTTGTTTTTCCTCTCCAACCCTTCCTCTAGCCGTGCTTTTCGCTGGAGACCGAACTGCGCCGCCGCCGAGCCTCTCGCCGCCGTGGCCACAGCCGCCGCAACCTCCAACCGAGCACACCCACGTGCTCACCGCGCCGCGTAGGTGCCGTAGGAGCCAAGCACGCCACCCCACGGGAACCGTAGCCCTGCTCCCGAGTGCACCCGTACTCCGGCCGCCGCCACGAGCTCGATTCCGGCGAGCTCGCTCCACCCCACCTCCTCCCATTTGCCCCACTAGATGCGCGCGAGCCCCAGCTACGCGTAGGACCAAACCGCGGTCGATTTGGTCACCTGTGGGCGATTCCCGAAGCCCTCTGCCGTCTCTGTCGTCGCCGGCGACGAGTCGTTGACCTGGTCCGGTGGGTTTGACCCAGCTTGACCGGGGTTTGACTTTCCCCTGACTCACTGACATGTGGGCCCCAGACCACTAACTAAACTAGGATTAGTATTAGTTTAACACAAACTAACTTTAGTTAGTTAACTAACTACTGACCAGTGGGTCCCACTGGTCAGGTTTGACCTGGCCAGCCACAGTTGACCTGATGACGTCACACTTACATCATGCTGACGCAGTAAAACCTTTTCTAGATTTTAAATAAATCTAAATGATTTATTTATTTCAGAAAATGCCTAAAACTTCTAAAAATCATAGAAAATAATCTATAACTCAGAATGAAATAATTTATATATGAAAAATTATCAGAAAAATTCAAGGAATCTGTTTATGGCATTTTCATGCATGTTTGAACAATGTTTGTCCCCTGTTTTGGACAAAACAAATAAATGGCATTTAATAAATCACATATGGAGTTTGAATTTGAACCTAGTGTCCAAACCAACTCCATTTAACTTGTTGCTAGTTGCATTAGGCCAATCAACAACATATTGCCATGTCACATTCATGCATCATATTGTTGCATGGCATTGATTGTGTCCTTCCCTGGTTGCCGGTAACCGTCCCCTCTCAGACGACGATGTTTCCGACGACATGATCGATGACACCGATGAAGAACTATATTGTCTTTAGAAGTGCCAGGCAAGCAAAACCCCCTTGTTCATTCCGATACAATCCCACTCTCTCGCTCCTGCTCTCTTTTACTGCATTAGGACAACACCGATTCAACTGTTACATACTGCGGTAGCTGAACCCCTTTCCTCTGCATGACCTGTCATTGCCACAGTAAATAGATGAAACCCACTAGCATGAGTAGGAATTGTTTGAGCCCTGATGTGCCTACTCATTCATGCTTGTTGTCATGCCTGCTACTGCTTAGAGTTGAGTCTGGTCCGATTCATCGGGAATGAATTGGAACGTGGTGAACATGTCCTACCGTTGAGAGCTAAGTGTGTGAACACGATTTGGTAAAGGTAGCGGTGAGAGGCCATGTAGGAGTACATGGTGGGTTGTCTCATTGCAGCCGTCCTCAGGAACCGACCCTAAAAAAAATGGTCCCAAACCTGAACTACTCCACTAATTCAGGGGGTGTTTGTTTCAGAAGTCTAGGACTTTTTCTAGGCTCAGGGACTAGTCAAAAAAGACTCTTCAATAGAGTTTTTTTCTAGTCCCTGTAGAAAAAGTCCCCCCCCCCATTTGATTCCTAGGGACTTTTTAGGGACTTTTTCTAGTCTCTGGGACTAAAAAGTCCTTGAACCAAACACCCCCTCAACATGTCACGTTCGACCCACGACTGTTAATTCGACCCATGTATCCACTGACTAGTGTATTTACTGTGTCACTGGATATGTATATATTACCCCGCCAGATCCATCGTTTCGGGCCATCTTCCCCTCACGCACACGCACAGTACCGTTGCCATGGCAGCATCCAAGCTCACCCCCACCTTGCCCATCTTCTCCCTCGCCCTCACGCCTCACGCTGGCCCGGCCAGCTGCATTCCCCGGCCCTTCGCCCGCCGCCGACGACTGGAGCTGACACGGGCTTGGATGTGTATAAAGCGTAATGTGTACGTAGCAGTTATTACTCTTCATTTAAAAGTTGTTAGAGCATCTACAACCAGCCCCTCATACCCGCCCCAAACACGCAGCCGCGTCTAGCAAATCCGGCACAAATACCCAGACTGACAGCACTCCTTGTATCTAGCACATATCTAGGGCAGATATGAGGACGCTCGGACGCGCCCGGACGTGGGCGACATGTAGGACTAACCGCAGGGGCCCGGGCGGTGACACACAGAGACTGTTGGTCTGATGGCCTCCTGCTTCCCTTCCATGCCGCGGGGCGACGCTACAGCATGCCGCCCGAGGGAGCAAGTCTGACTATTTAAGTTGGACGGTGGCAACCCAACCTTAGCCCGTCCCATTCCTTCCATCTCCCTCCCACCCACGCCACCAACTTTCATTTGCTCGTCGTAGCCGATAGACATGGCCGGGCAGAGGATCACTACATACACCATATTGACGCCAGAGCACCGCTTGTAGTTGTTGAAGGAGATCCGGTCCTGGCGTGTTGCTTGTATCACTGTCGCCCTTCATCGGATTCACCGGAGCCAAAGGAGAAGGAGGAGGCGGCGGAGCCGGATGAGGACAATGCTGCCATGAAGGAGGAGGAACTAGAGCCGGCGGAGGAGGACGTGTTCGAGGAGGAGGCGGCGGAGCCGGATGAGGACGACACTACCATGTAGAAGGAGGAACCGGAGCCGACGGAGGATGATGCGTTCGAGGAGGAGCCGGAGGTGGCGGTGGAGGCGGATCCGGTTTCTGCCGCTTCAACATGGCCTACGCCATGGCGAAGTTTGAGGGGGCCCAAACGGAGATGGCGGAGCAACTGTTCTCCTCGAGTCCTTCGAGTCGGAGCACGAGGTGAGGCGAATCGCCGAGCTCTTCACCGAGCTTGTGGAGGAAGACGGGCCGGCCGTGTGCCCGGCCACCAATGACCATGAGGCTGGCGGCTTCGGCACCAACATCATCAACATCTCCGACGATGAGGACTAGTAGTTTAGTAGTTGATAGCAGTAGATGTAGATCATATGTGGTTGCATGAGTTTGTATGAAAATGGTAATCCGATATCTCTATTGTGGTTGTTTGTGATGAAATTTGGGGTATGCCTGGTAGCCATTCGCACACGCGCTTGGACGCCCCCACGGGCGTTTGGCAACTTGTATTAGGTATGTCCGGTTGTAGGTGCTCTTATTCAACATGCACCCACTTGAATAGTGAACTAAAAAAGATACCAGAAAAAAATCTAAAAAATTAGGGTATCAAACTTTATTGACCATCCTATTCACGTGTGAAGTTTTGTGAAGGAATGCCACCTCTGACATATTCCATAGTGAAAAAAATGCAATGTGACCTTGCTTTTCATTCAAGTAGTGTTTTCAAATATAGTAGTATTTTTGCTCAGAATGCCATGTATGTCATTTCTTCATGAAACTTCATGCACGAGTATACCAGTCGGCCACATATGTTAGAAAATAAAATCAGCTTTTTTATTTTCCCTATTTTTTTGAATTTACTATTTGTAAGGGGTTCGGTGGAACCAACATGTTCACCAAATCCACGCTCAGTATCAGTAATAGGCATATCTGTTTGATGCAAAGTTTTTTTTTGCTTGAAAGCAGCTGGATTTCAGCCTTTGAGAAGTTAATTCTCACATTTGGAAATATCACCCATTCTGATGCAAAGTGGGAAAGTTCATTTCAATTTCTGCAAGCTCAACAAAATATACAGTGGAAAGTTCATAGCTTTTCAGTGCTCATATTTGCAAACGTTTATGGCTGATTATGTGAATGCTATTTCGATGAAAAAAATGGATACTTAGGTCCATGTAACGGACACGTTCTTCACGGAATATGGAAATCTTTTCCGTGTATGTGCGTCACAACTGACTATTTATCCACTAGGTGCATCTATATGGAGATTTTTGTACGGATGTTGACGATGTTCTACTTTTTAAACTGGGATAAAACGCATTTGTTTTGCTTGCGGGGAATGTGCGCTACTTCTAACATTGTGACTGAAACTGCTGCACAGGAAGCAGGTGGAAACCAACTGTCTGTGTGCTCCTTGGGGAGCTCATCAACACAGGAACTATACTATTAAGCAAGGTAGCAGTTGATGGCGGCATGTTTGTATTCTCATTGCTCTGTTATAGAAGCATTCTAGGTGTCATTTTCATCTTGCCATTTGCTCTACTCCTCGAAAGGTCAATAATTTTGTTTCTCGATAATTTTGTTAACAATACAAATTATTATCGTGGGAAGTACTACTATAACTTTTAACCATTGACTCAAGATTGTGTATGATAAATTTGCAGAGGGAAGTGGAAAGAATTGGATACAAAGGCTCTTGTGTGGCTCTCCATCAATGCTTTTGTCGGGTATATACACTCAATGAACTATCCTATATACATTTGAACTAAAACAAAATAATTATTTTCTTTTTATCTGGTAACTCTATATTTTGTTCCCATCAAAATCAGTCAAGCGAATTGGTTATACGTTGGTCTGGAAATGACCAAGCATACATTAGCCAACTAACTTAGTCAACTCTTTGGCTCCATGCCAAAAATTAAATTGAACCCGACTGGTCTACAATCCCCATATGCTAAAAGTTTTTTCAAATCCTCCTAGAAACAAATGGAAAAATTGTGTGCCATATTATTCAAATATCTTATGACTTTTTTATTTCTCCGTAACCACAACAAAATATTAACAGGCTGATGCAAAACTTATGTTTAAAATTTCATAGTCAATTATATAGACCAAATGTTAAATGTGATTTAGTTACTTTTTCTTTGAGTATATTATTAAGGAATAAGGTATATTGATGTTGATAGTGATATCCTTACATTGTACAGATACTCGTTGCCTATGGCAATGTATTACTATGGGCTACATGACACAAGCGCCTCCTATGGTGTGATCTTCTCAAGTTTGACTCCGCTCTTCACGTTTGTCCTGTCAATATTGCTTGGGTAATAAACAACCCTTTCCTCCACCGTACAAAAACATACTCTAACTCCTTTCCTCCAATCTACTAGAGCTACCCAAATCCAGCTTTAGTCTACTAATTAGTTACAATTACTAGTAACTTCGTCCCTGTGTATAAATAACTTAGTTACTTACCTTAATTACTGGATATTAAAAATGCAACTCTCAAGATATATTTTGCAGTATGGAGAGCTTGCGCCTCAAATCCAAAGAGGCCAGCACCAAGGTGGTTGGTGCATTGTTATGTTTTGGTGGGGCTTTGCTGATTAGCATGTACAACGGAAAGGAACTGCATCTCTTTACCTCGGTTATAAAAGGCATAATTAAGATTTCTAATGGAGTAGCCGGAGGACAACATCATATGAGGGGAACCTTGCTTTTGTTGGGTGATTGCATATGTTATGCATTTTGGTATCCCATACAGGTATGTCAAATTATGATACGGAGTTTTCATACTAAGGCTTGTATCTATGACTTTATTGGGAAACGTTGCACGGAAAATAGAAATTTTCTACGCACACGCAATGATCTATCCATGGATATGCATAGCAACGAGGGGGGGGGGGGGGAGTGTGTCTACGTATCCTCGTAGACCATAAGCAGAAGCGTTAAACATCACGGTTGATGTAGTCGAACTTCTTCGTGCTTCAACCGATCAAGTACCGAACACATGGCACCTCCGCGTTATACACACGTTCAGCTCGGTGACGTCCCTCGCCTTCTTGATCCAGCAAGTTGTCGAGGTAGTAGATGAGTTCCGTCAACACGACGGCGTGGTGACGCTGATGGTGAAGTGATCATCGCAGGGCTTCGCCTAAGCACTATGAAGATATGACCGAGGGTGTAAACGGTGGAGGGGGGCGCCGCACAAGGCTAGGCAATTGTCTTGGGTGTGCTAGGGGTGCCCCCAAGTCGGATCCGAATCCTACTTGATGTGCCCCCCTCCCCATTCGATAATTCACCGGAGAGAAAAGGGAAGGGGGAAGATAGAAGGAAGGGGGGCAAACCCCCTCTTTTCCTTCCCCCAATCGGCCTCCTGCCATAGGTGGCACACACCACCCCTCATGGGCTGGTGTGCTCCCCTCTCATGGCCCATATGGCCCATATATTCCCCCGGGGGTGTCCGGTAACCACTCCGGTACCCCGATACCTCCCGGAATGCTTCCGGTGTCCGAATACTATCGTCCTATATATCCATCTTTACCTCTCAACCATTTCGAGACCCCCCGTCATGTCCATGGTCTCATCCGGGACTCCAAACAACATTCGGTCACCAAATCACATAATTCATATAATACAATATCGTCATCGAACATTAAGCGTGCAGACCCTACGAGTTCGAGAACTATGTAGACATGACCGAGACACCTCTCCGGTCAATAACCAATAGAGGAACCTGGATGCCCATATTGGCTCCTACATATTCTACGAAGATCTTTATCGGTCGAACCGTTATGACAACATACGTTATTCCCTTTGTTTGTCGGTATGTTACTTGCCCGAGATTCAATCGCAGGTATCTTCATACATAGTTCAATATCGTTCCATAATACATTATCCTGCAACTAACTCATTAGTCGCTTTGCTTGCAAGGCTTCTTATGATGTGTATTACCGAGAGGGCCCAGAGATACCTCTCTGATACTCGGAGTGACAAATCCTAATCCCGATCTATGCCAACTCAACAAACACCTTCGGAGATACCTGTAGAGCATCTTTATGATCACCCAGTTACGTTGTAATGTTTGATAGCACACAAGGTATTCCTCCGGTATCCGGGAGTTGCATAATCTCATAGTCGAAGGAATATGTATTTGACATGAAGAAAGAAATAGCAATAATCTGAACGGTCATTATGCCAAGCTAACGGATGGGTCTTGTCCATCACATCATTCTCCTAATGATGTGATCCCGCTATCAAATGACAACAGTTGTCTACGGTTAGGAAACCTTAACCATCTTTGATCAACGAGCTAGTCTAGTAGAGGCTTACTAGGGACACGATATTTGTTTATGTATTCACACATGTATTTATGTTTCTGATCAATACGATTCTATCATGAATAATGAACCTTTATCATGAATAAGGAAATATAATATAAAATAACAACTTTATTATTGCCTCTAGGGCATATTTCCTTCAGTCTCCCACTTGCACTAGAGTCAATAATCTAGTTCACATCACCATGTGATTTAACACCCATAGTTCACATTGCCATGTGACCAACACCCAAAGAGTTTACTAGAGTCAATAATCTAGTTCACATCACCATGTGATTAACACCCAAAGAATATTAAGGAGTGATCATGTTTTGCTTGTGAGAGAAGTTTAGTCAACATGTCTGTCACATTCAGATCCGTATGTATTTTGGAAATTTCTATGTCTACAATGCTCTGCATGGAGCTACTCTAGCTAGTTGCTCCCACTATCAATATATATCCAGATTGAGACTCTGAGTCATCTGAATTGGTGTCAAAGCTTGCATCGGCGTAACCCTTTACAATGAATTATTTATCACCTCCATAACCAAGAAATATTTCCTTAGTCCTCTTAGGTAACTAAGGATAAATTTTGACCGTTGTCCAGTGATCTACTCCTGGATCACTATTGTACCCCCTTGCCAAACTCATGGCAAGGCACACAACAGGTTTGGTACACAACATGGCATACTTTATAAAACCTATGGCTGAGGCATAGGGAATGACTTTCATTCTCTATCTATCATTTGCTGTGGTTGGGCTTTGAGTCTTACTCAACTTCACACCTTACAATACAGGTAAGAACCCTTTCTTTGACAGATCCATTTTGAACTCATTCAAAACTTTGTCAAGGTATGTGCTTTGTGAAAGTCCTATTAAGCGTCTTGATCTATCTCTATAAATTTTGATGCCCAATATGTAAGTAGCTTCATCGAGGTCTTGCATTGAAAAATTCTTATTCAAGTATCCTTTTATGCTATCCAGAAATTCTATATCATTTCCAATCACCAATATGTCATCGACATATAATATCAGAAATGCTACAGAGCTCCCACTCACTTTCTTGTAAATATAGGCTTCACCGTAAGTCTATATAAAACTGTATGCTTTGATCACCTCATCAAAGCATATATTCCAACTTCGAGGTGCTTGCACTAGTCCATAGATGGATTGCTGGAGCTTCCACACTTTGGTAGCACCTTTAGGATCGACCAAACCTTCTGGTTGCATCATATACAAATCTTCTTTAAGAAACCCATTAAGGAATGCAGTTTTGATGTCCATTTGCCAAATTTCATAATTATGAAATGTGGTAATTGCTAACATGATTCAGACTGACTTAAGTATCTCTACGGGTGAGAAGGTCTCATTGTATTCAACTCCTTGAACTTATCGAAAACCTTTCGCGACAAGTAAAGCTTTATAGATGGTGACATTACCATCAGCGTCTGTATTCTTCTTGAAGATCCATTTATTCTCAATGGCTTGCCGATCATCGGGCAAGTCCACCAAAGTCCACACTTTGTTCTCACACATGGATCCTATCTCAGATTTCATGGCCTCAAGCCATTTATCAGAATCTGGGCTCATCATAGCTTATTCGTAGTTCGTAGGTTCGCCATTGTCTGACAACATGACTTCTAGGACAAGGTTACCGTACCACTCTGGTGCGGTACGTGTTCTGGTCAACCTACGAGGTTCGGTAGTAACTTGATCTGGAGTTTCATGATCATCATCATTAGCTTCCTCACTAGTTTGTGTAGGCATCACGAGAACGGTTTTCTCTAATGTGCTACTTTCCAATTTGAGAGAAGGTACAATTACCACATCAAGTTCTATTTTCCTCCCACTCACTTCTTTCGAGAGAAATTCCTTCTCTAGAAAGATTCCATTCTTGGCAACAAAGATCTTGCCATCGGGTCTGTGGCAAAAGGTGTACCCAATTGTTTCCTTAGGGTATCCTATGAAGACGCACTTCTTCGATTTGGGTTCGAGCTTATCAGGCTGAAGCCTTTTGACATAAGTGTCGCAACCCCAAACTTTAAGAAATGACAACTTAGGTTTCTTGCCAAACCACAGTTCATACGGTGTCGTCTCAACGGATTTAGACGGTGCCCTATTTAACGTGAATGCAGTTGTATCTAATGCATAGCCCCAAAACGATAGTGGTAACTCGGTAAGAGACATCATAGAACGCACCATATCTAATAAAGTACGGTTACGACATTTGGACACACCGTTACGCTGTGGTGTTCCAGGTGGCGTGAGTTGTGAAACTATTCCACATTGTTTTAAATGAAGGCCAAATTCGTAACTCAAATATTCGCTTCCGCGATCAGATCGTAGAAACTTTATTTTCTTGTTACGATGATTCTCTACTTCACTCTGAAATTCTTTGAACTTTTCAAATGTTTCAGACTTGTGTTTCATTAAGTAGATATACACATATCTACTCAAATCATCTGTGAAGGTCAGAAAATAACGATACCCGCCGCGTGCCCCAACACTCATCGAACCGCATACATCGGTACGTATTATTTCCAATAAGTCATTGGCTCGCTCCATTGTTCCGGAGAACGGAGTTTTAGTCATCTTGCCCATGAGGCATGGTTCGCAAGTATCAGATGATCCATAATCAAGTGATTCCAAAAGCCCATCTGCATGGAGTTTCTTCATGTGCTTTATACCAATATGACCTAAACGGTAGTGCCACAAATATGTTGCGTTATCATTATCAACTTTGCATCTTTTGGCATCAATATTATGAAAATGTGTATTACTATGACCGAGATTCAATAAACCATTCACCTTGGGTGTATGACCAGAGAAGGTTTTATTCAAGTAAACAGAACAATAATTATTCTTTGACTTAAATGAATAACCATATTGCAATAAACATGATCTAGTCATATCACTCTCAATGCAAACACCAAATAACATTTATTTTAGGTTTAACACTAATCCCGAAGGTGGAGGGAGTGTGCGATGGTGATCGTATGAACCTTGGAATCACTTCCAACACACATCGTCACTTCACCCTTAATTAGTCTCTCTTCATTCTACAACTCCTGTTTCGAGTTACTAATATCAGCAACTAAACCGGTATCAAATGCCCAGGGGTTGCTACGAACACTAGTAAATTCCACAATCAATAACATGTATATTATATATACCTTTGTTCACTTTGCCATCCTTCTTATCCGCCAAGTATTTGGGGCAGTTCCGCTTCTATGACCATTTCCTTTGCAGTAGAAGCACTCATTTTCAGGCTTGGGTCTAGCTTTGGGCTTCTTCATGGGAGTGGCAACTTTCTTTCCATTCTTCTTGAAGTTCCCTTTCTTTCCCTTGCCCTTTTTCTTGAAACTAGTGGTCTTGTTAACCATCAACACTTGATGCTTTTTCTTGATTTCTACCTTCGCTGATTTTATCATCGCGAAGAGCTCGGGAATCGTTTTCGTCATCCCTTGCATAATATAGTTCATCACGAAGTTCTAGTAGCTTGGTGATAGTGACTAGAGAACTCTGACAATCACTATCTTATTTGGAAGATTAACTCCCACTTGATTCAAGTGATTGTAGTACTCAGACATTCTGAGCACATGCTCACTGACTGAGCTATTCTCCTCCATCTTGTAGGCAAAGTACATGTCAGAGGTCTCATACCCACTACTAGGGAAAAGCCTAGCAGTAGCGCTGGTTTTTGGCCTATCAGTAGCGCGGGTAAGCGCGCTACTGATAAGGCGCTACAACTAATGCTTAGCAGTAGCGCCTAGTGGCACTCGCTACTGCTATATCTACTTAGTAGTAGCGCTTTCCAAGTCAATCACTACCGCTAATTATTAGCAGCGCTTTCGAAAACAACCGCTACTACTATTATTCCCTATTCCATTTCTTTTGAATTTTAGGTCATATTCATATACCTGTATACAATTTTTCATACAGTAGCAATTTAGAGATTGTTTTTACATCGTAATGAGTTATTAAATCACTAGGTGAAAGAACCTTGGATTAGTTTAAAGTGCATGGATCCAAAGTAACCAATGGTCACTTTGGATCCATCCATGTGAAACTAATCGGATGTTCTTTCACCCAATGACATAATAACTTCTCATCATCATCATAATATCATTAACAACTTATCATCATAATATATCATTGTCATATAACTCCTCATAATCATCATTTTCGTCCATGATGGGACATCATATAACAACTTCATCACTAGTTATAATAACAACTCGTCCCCATCATCATCATAGTACTCATAGTCACTACTCCTACTCAGCATCACCATCAAGTCTAAGACATTGTAGTCATATATAATCAACACTAACTAATTGTTCTTAATACTTAGGACCTACTCCTCTCTCCTAGCTAAAATACCATAAAACAGATAAACCGGTCCTTCACCATAATGAAGAATGGACATAAACCTATCTCCAACTTGTGGCTTGCGCACATTCATTTTGTCTCCAATTATTTGCGTGTGCGCATTCATCACTTTGCTCCATTCTTTGATTTTGAGCCTTCCATCGTTTGAAGAAATCGAGTATGCAGTATGGTAAGCATCCGAAGGAGTTGGTCGTAAGCTGACCATATGCATATCACCTTCGGTAAATAGCATGTCAGGCACAACCTGCTTCGGGAGCCTCTGTTCAAAAACGAAATAGTAACATATATAGTTAGCAATGGTTTACTTAAGAATAATGTATGCAATGAAGTTACCATCATTAACAAAATCTTACCAAGTTTTTAGCAATGAAGTTATCATCAAGCAATGTATGGACTAGTGGCACGTATCTAGTATAATTTTGGCTGATAGAGTGACTGGTTTTGAAGGCCTCAACATCTTCTATGAATGAGACAAGATAACATTTCTCCTCACAATTAAGCTCGGAGTCATAGCTGTAGTATGTGTTGTCTACTACCTTCCGAGTATTTCTTGAAGATAAGAAATAAGCTGAAAATTATAAATAAATAAGTTTACTATGGACGAACACCAAATATTTTTAAATTAACAACATAAATTACTGAACTTAACAAATTAGTTTGACAAACTCACATCTAGGCAAAACTGGAGGCATATCCACATCCACCCAGATGTCGATATTATCATCATCATCATAATCTTCGGGACGAATATCAAATCTTATTCGCATTCCCTCCTCAAATTCATATGCCTTGCAGAGAGCTTCGCAATTAGAGCAACCGAAATGGGAGCGATCGAGCACATTGTAGAACTTAACCAGAAACTCATAACCATGTTTAGTTCTTAAGTGAGCCCTCCTCGTCTCCACATTCTCAAAGTCATCTAAAACAAAACCAAGCTTCTCCAATACATATGGTCTAGCATGGCACGGGATGTAATAATCGAATTGAAAAAAATCCATAAATTACAGGTTGAACAAAAGAAGCACAAGTGATGATATTAATTACGATGAAATGCTTGTCGTTGCATACCGTACAAACATCGAAGGTCTCTTCCAGCTTCACGGTGAAAAACCTATCATTTTGCAGGTGAGGAAACCTGTCGCACACACCCTGGTCATCATAGCAGTACCCGCACTCCGGGATCCCATCGTCATCACACATCTCCTATGTTCAAAATTCAGAGATTATAACTCGACAGCAAAACCCAAAAAATCCGGCATGATCTTTGCTAAAAAAGGACACATCAAGCGCCTGAAATTTGCCGGAACGGAAATTAATCAACACTCCGGCAAAACATAGGCCACTTATCGATTGTCATTGCATTTCAATGGTTCAAAATATGAAAAAACATATTCGAAAATATCTTATATATAATCCTAACACTAATTAAACTAGTTTTATTAACTACTTACTAAATAAACTAGTTTTATTAACTACTTACTAAATAAACTAGTTCTATTAAGCACTTACTAAATAAACTAGGTCCATTAAGCACTTAATATAAATAAGCTAGTTATATTAATCACTTGCTAAATAAACTAGTTACCTACGATTTGCAAAAACAGAGACAAGGGAGGGAGGGAGGAGAGAGGAGGGGGAGGGGCCGGCCGGAGGAGGAGGAGGGAGGGGCAGTGGGAGGAGGGCTGCCAGCGGAGGAGGGAGGAGGGGGCGGCCGCAGGCGGAGGGAGGAGGGCGCGGTGGGAGGAGGAGGGTAGAGGGCACAGTGGGAGGAGGAGGGACGGAAGGAGGGAGTACCTCGGTGGCGGACGGACGACGGCGGCGACGAACAACAATGGTTATCGGCGCGGGCGAGAGTGACTGAGAGGGAGAGTGAGGGTCGGCCGCGTGGTGATAAGGTAGGGTTAGTAGTAGCGCTGGTATGAAAAAGCGCTACAGGTAAGGAGAATAGCGGTAGCACGATACGGTGTAAGGCGCTACTGCTATAACTAGCTGGACGGCGGGGTCATGGCAATTAGAGCAGTAGCGCGGTTTAGAGATGACGCGCTACTGCTATTTTTCTTTCAGCAGCGCGTTTTTCCGGCACACGTTGTTGCTAAATAGCAGTAGCATCGTATTGCTGCTGGTAATATTCTGTGTATAAGGTTTTCCCTAGTAGTGACCTCTCGACACGGGCATGAACTGAAATGCCAATTTTCAGCTCTTGGAACATCTCATATGCTCCGTGGTGTTCAAAACATTTTTGAAGTCCTGATTCTAAGCCGTAAAGCATGGCGGATTAAACTATCAAGTAGTCATTATATCAAGCTTGCAAAACTTTCATAACGTCTGCTCCTGCAATAGGTTTGTCACCTAGCGGTGCATCAAGGACATAATTTTTCTATGCAGCAATGAGGATAATCCTTAGATCAGGGACCCAATCTGCATCATTTCTACTATCATCTTTCAACTTAGTTTTCTCTAGGAACATATCAAAAACATATGGGAGCTATATCGCGAGGTACTGATCTACAACATAGACATGCAAAACTATCAAGACTAAGGTCATGATAAATTAAGGACAATTAATCAAATTACTTAAGAACTCCCACTTAAATTGACATCCCTCAAGTCATCTAAGTGATACGTGATCCAAATCAACTAACCCATGTCCGATCATCACGTGAGATGGGGTAGTCATCAATACATCTCTATGTTGATCATATGTACTATATGATTCACGTTCGACCTTTCGGTCTCAAGTGTTCCGAGGCCATGTCTGTACATGCTAGGCTCATCAAGTTTAACCCAAGTATTCCGCATGTGCAAAACTATCTTGCACCCATTGTATGCAAACGTAGAGTCTATCATACCTGATCATCACGTGGTGTCTCAACACGACAAACTATAGCAACGGTGCATACTTAGGGGGAACACTTTTACCTTGAAATTTAGTGAAGGGATCATCTTATAATGCTACCGCCATACTAAGCGAAATAAGATGCATAAAAGATAAACATCACATGAAACCAAAATATGTGACATGAAATGGCCATCATCATCTTGTGCTTTTGATCTCCATCTCCAAAGCATCGTCATGATCTCCATCATCACCGGCTTGACACCTTGATCTCCATCCTTGCGTCGTGGTCGTCTCGCCAACTATTGCTTCTACGACTATCGCTAACGCATAGTGATAAAGTAAATCAATTACATGGCATTTGCATTTCATACAATAAAGAGACAACCATAAGGCTCTTGCCGGTTGCCGATAACTTTTACAAAACATGATCATCTCATAAAATAACGTATATCACATCATGTCTTGACCATATCACATCACAAAATGCCCTGCAAAAACAAGTTAGACGACCTCTACTTTATTGTTGCAAGTTTTACATGGCTGCTACGGGCTTCTAGCAAGAACCGTTCTTACCTATGCATCAAACCACAATGGTATTTCGTCAAGTTTCCTATTTTAACCTTCTTCAAGGACCGTCCGCAGTCAAATTCGATTCAACTAAAGTAAGAGAAACAAACACCCGCCAGCCACTGATGTCTACTACGCAACTTTATTATTGTAGACACGTGTTGGGCCTCCAAGCGCAGAGTTTTGTAGGACAGTAGCAATTTTCCCTCAAGTGGATGACCAAAGGTTTATCAATCCGTGAGAGGTGTAGGATGGAGATGGCCTCTCTCAAACGACCTTGCAATCAAATACAAGAAATCTCTTGTGTCCCCAACACACCCAATACAATGGCAATTTGTATAGGTGCACTAGTTTGGCGAAGAGATGGTGATACAAGTGTAATATGGATGGTAGAAATATATTTTTATAATCTGAATAAATAAAAACAGCAAGGTAGAAAATAGTAAATGGGCACAAAATGGTATTGCAGTGCTTGAAAATGAGGCCTAGGGTCCGTACTTTCGCTAGTGCAATCTCTCAACAGTGCTAATATAATTGGATCATATAATTACCCCTCAAAGTGCGATGAAGAATCACTACAAAGTTCCTATCTAGCGGAGAACATAAGAATACATTGTTTGTAGGGTGCGAAACCACCTCAAAGATATTATTTTCGTTCAATCTATTCAAGAGTTCATACTAAAATAACACAAAGCTATTCTTTCCGTTCGATCTATCCTAGATTTCATACTAAAATAACACCAAAGCAAATTCATATAATACTCAATCCAACACAAAGAACTTCAAAGAGTACCCCAAGATTTCTACCGGAGAAACAAAGACAAGAACGTGCATCAACCCCTATGCATAGATTACCCCAATGTCACCTCAGGAATCCGCGAGTTGAGTGCCAAAACATATATCAAGTGAATCAATACGATACCCCATTGTCACCACGAGTATTCGATTGCAAGACATATATCAAGTGTTCTCAAATCCATAAAAGTATTCAATCCGGTAACAACGAAATCTCAAAGGGAAAAACACAATTCATCATAACAAGATAGAGAGGGGGAAACACCATATGATCCGACTATATTAACAAAGCCGCGATACATCAAGATCGCGGCATCTCAAGAACACGAGAGAGAGAGAGAGAGAGAGATTAAACACATATCTACTGGTACAAACCCTCAGCCCCGGGGGTGGACTACTCCCTCCTCATCGTGGTGGCCGCCGGGATGATGAAGATGGCCACCGGATATGATTCCCCCTCCGGCAGGATGCCAGAACGGGATCTAGATTGGTTTTCGGTGGCTACAGATCCTTGCGGCGGTGGAACTTCTGATCTAGGTTAACCTCTACGGGTTTCGGAATATTTGGGAATTTATAGTGCAAAGAAGGGGTATGGGAGGCCACCGAGGTGGGCACAACCCACCTGGGAGCGCCAGGGGGCCCTGGCTCGCCCTAGTGGGTTGTGCCCCCCTCACCCCCCAGGTGCTTCTCTGTCCCATCAGGAGTCTTCTGGCCCATAAAAAATCCACAAAAAGTTTCGCAATGTTTGGACTCCATTTGATATTGATTTTCTACGATGTAAAAAACAAGCAAAAATACAGCAACTGGCACTGGGCACTGGGTCAATAGATTAGTCCCAAAAAATGATATAAAGTTGCTATAAAATAATTGTAAAACATCCAAGAATGATACTATATTAGCATGAATACTTCATAAATTATAGATATGTTGGAGACGTATCAGCCACCTTTATGCAAAACTAGTTGCATGTTTGTCGGTGGAACCAGTCTCATGTGCGTGGACATGTAAGGTTGGTCTGGGCCGCTTCATCACACAATACTGCCGAATAAAAATAAGACGTTGGCGGTAAGCAGCATGACTATTACCACGCACAACTCTTTGTGTTCTACTTGTGCATATAATCTACGCATAAACCTGGCCCTGATACCACTGTTTGGAAAACATTGCATGGAAAACAAAAAATTTCTACGCACACGCAATGATCTATCCATGGAGATGCATAGCAGCGAGGGGGAGAGTGTGTCTACGCACCCTCGTAGACCATAAGCGGAAGAGTTAAACAACGTGGTTGATGTAGTCGAACTTCCTCGTGCTTCAACCGATCAACTACCGAACGCATGGCACCTCCGCGTTCTACACACGTTCAGCTCGGTGACGTCCCTCGCCTTCTTGATACACCAAGTTGTCGAGGTAGTAGATGAGTTCCGTCAGCACAACAGCGTGGTTACGGTGATGGTGAAGTGATCGTCGTAGGGCTTCGCCTAAGCACTACGAAGATATGACCGAGGGGGTAAACGGTGGAGGGGGCGCTGCACTCGGCTAGGTAATTGTCTTGGGTGTGCTAGGGGTGCCCCCCCCACATATATATAGGTGGGAGGGATAAGGGAGGCAACCAGGGTGCGCCCCAAGTCCCCAACTGGCGCCCCCCTTCCATAATTCACCGGAAAGAAAAGGGAAGGGGGAAGAGAGAAGGAAGGGGGGTGAACCCCCTTTTTCCTTATCCCAATCGGCCTCCTTCCATAGGGGGTCACGCCACCCCTTGTGGGCTGGTGTGCTCCCCTCTCACGGCCCATATGGCCCATATATTCCCCCGGGGGTGTCTGGTAACCCCTCCGGTACACCAATAAATACCCGATACCTTCCGAAATGCTTCCGGTGTCCGAATACTATCGTTCTATATATTAATATTTACCTCTCGACCATTTTGAGACTCTCCGTCATGTCCGTGATCTCATCCGGGACTCCGAACAACATTCGGTCACCAAGTCACATAACTCATATAATACAATATTGCCATCGAACGTTAAGCGTGCGGACCCTACGGGTTCAAGAACTATGTAGACATGACCGTGACACCTCTCTGGTCAATAACCAATAGCGAAACCTGGATGCCCATATTATCTCCTTCATATTCTACGAAGATCTTTATCATTCGAACCGTTATGACAACATACATTATTCCCTTTGTCTGTAGGTATGTTACTTGCCCGAGATTCGATCGTCGGTATCTTCATACCTAGTTCAATCTCGTTACCAGCAAGTCTCTTTACTCGTTCTGTAATACATCATCCTGCAACTAAATCATTAGTCTCTTTGCTTGCAAGGCTTCTTATGATGTGTATACTGAGAGGGCCCAGAGATACCTCTCCGATACTTGGAGTGACAAATCATAATCTCGATCTATGCCAACTCAACAAACACCTTCGGAGATACCTGTAGAGCATCTTTATGATCACCCAGTTATGTTGTGACATTTGATAACACACAAGGTATTCCTCAGGTATCCCGGAGTTGCATAATCTCATAGTCGAAGGAATATGTATTTGACATGAATAAAGCAATAGCAATAAACTGAACGATCATTATGCTAAGCTAACGGATGGGTCTTATCCATCACATCATTCTCCTAATGATGTGATCCCACTATCAAATGACAACACATGTCTATGGTTAGGAAACCTCTTAACCATCTTTAATCAATGAGCTAGTGTAGTAGAGGCTTACTAGGGACACGATATTTGTTTATGTATTCACACATGTATTTAAATTTCTGATCAATACAATTCTGGCATGAATAATAAACCTTTATCATGAATAAGGAAATATAATATAAAATAACAACTTTATTATTGCCTCTAGGGCATATTTCCTTCAGATTTCCCATAATAGGCATAACATGATTTGAGTTTTTTATCCTTGTTCTTGACCGGTAACAATGAAGAATTTCTAATAATGCAGGTGAAAGTTTTAAAGGTGTGCCCATGGAAACATTGGTCATCAATGTTGACCTGTGTTCTAGGTGGTTTACAAACAGGTGTCGTAGGAATGTTTTTGAGGAGGGACAAACTTGCTTGGCAAGTAGGATGGAACATTCAACTATTAACAATTGTCTACTCGGTAAGTCTTTTCTAGAATACATTCCATTTTAGAAAATCCCTTGCTATTGCCTGAATTTGCATTACTTTTGTTCAATCTAACTGATAACTCCACTATATGTAGAAGCTAATCTTAGTTTACCAAGCAAAAAATCAAGGAACACAAGCATGATAGGTTCTGATTGTAGTCATAGGAGACTTTTAAGGACAAGATTGGTTAGAGTTGTGGTGTATTCAACCTTTACTCTAGCTACCAGAATCAGGGAATGTTTGATTCACGGGATTGTAAGAACATGGGAATAGGAAAGACGTAGTATTGGAATGTCAATACCATCTCAATCCTATAGGATTTCGGTTTTATTACATCATAGAAAAACAAAGTATTATTTCAAAGAGATTTGAGTGGATGCTAGAAATCATATGGGAAGTGGTGCAAAGGAATAATTCAGAACTAGGATTCAATCCTATGAATAAATAACCAACATAGGGAAAATTTACTAAGGATTCTAATCCTCCAAATTTCCTATGAAAATCCTTTGAATCATAGGATTCCAATGGGCATATCTCCGTTAAAAGTTAACTCAGTTCAAAGTAGTAAAACTTGCTTGCAAGGACTTCCTATATGGTTTGAGATCCAAATGCTTCATGATGTTGAATATTAAAAGCATTTGTTTCTATATTTTCTCTTAACTTGATAGTTAAAAACAATAGAAAATAATGTGTCCATACTTGATTTGGAATGTAGGCTGCACTTGGCACAGCCGCCAATTATTGGTTGAATCTATACGCCGTGGAAAAGCGCGGACCTGTTTTTCCACCAATGTTCAACACATTATCGATTGTATTCACCATGGTTCTTGGGGCATTATTACTAGGAGAAAGCATCACGGTTGGGAGGTACGTGTATTTTGTTCTAATACTCGGACTCATATTCAAAGCTTTTGCTTTTTCGTATATGTATTTATGCATGTATTGTAATTGGACATAAGGTCCCTGCCCTGGGGTGTGTGCATTCTAAATGTACTTACCATTATCTAAAAAAGTTACACAAAATTATTAAGTGTGACTTGAAGACACAATAGCCTAGGGCGAGCTCATTCTTGTGACAAATATAAAAGTGCCTTTATTAAATTACAAGAAAATGGTGCTTAAATATATTTGTGCTTATCATGATGTATGGACATGTAAGCGTGTCTTGTGATCAATATGATTAGTGAATGCATAATCAGGATGGATCTAGGAATGTGATACAAGGGGGTAGCAATGGGAAGATATAAAATTTTGGAGGGGGCAAACACACGAATTTAGATTATCTTGAGATAATAAATAGGAGATTGTTTGAGAAAAAAGCTAAGGGGGCATGGCCTCAACATGCTCCCTGGCTCTGTCCCTGTGTATAATTGATGTGTTGTGTGTAAATGTAGCGACGCTATAGCCATCTAGTGGTTTGGAATAGAGAGAGTAAAAATGTTCCTTAACGAATGTTGTGATTTGGGGTCAGTTCTTTTGGCATCTTAAAAAAATAAGCCACCTGCTTCCCAAATTTTTCCATAAGCCATCTCTATTATTTATTGGGGCTTCTAAACTAATTATGTAATAACTAATTATAAGTCTCAACAAATTTTGGAGGCGGCTATTTTTTTAAGCTGGGAAGAGGCAACTTATTTTTAAGCCACCTAAACGAACTGGCCCTTAGTTTAACATTTTCATTAGAAATACATCAAATATAATAGCTTGACCATTTCTTGTTTTAACGTTTACACTTGCGTACTCTTTTGTTCCATAAGTAATACATTTTGCTATTATTTGGCAGCTTGTTAGGTCGTGCATTGGTTTTCAGTGGTTTGTATATGTACCTCTATGGAAAGGCCAGAGAACTCCATGCGAAGACGTCATCAGGGTCAAGCAATGAAAAGCTTCAGGTCCAACCTACCCATGACTCAAAGTTTGAGGTTCCAAGATTTGGTCCTTGATTTTTTAGGATGCTAGTCTCGAGTGAGCTTTATATTAGAAGTTTATACCACTTTGTTAATGATTTGACCAATCCTAAGATGTGTGATGGTGCATTAGTATTTTCGAGTGAAGTAAACCACTAGTTTGTAGGGTATCTTTCTTATTGGATTGTACAATTGTGATACCATATAGGACAATATCTTCAACTCCACAATACATGCACACAAATTGGTGATTTTGGTCTTATGTGTCTACATCATGAAACTTTCGCTCAATGTATTAGTAGGACCCACCGACGCGCAAGGTGTTAGTGTTTTGTTAAGCTAATACTTTGTATGTTGTCATACAATGACATTATTGGTAAAATTTGTATCTCTCGGTGATGCATTCCTGTTTTGTATGTTGTTGCAGCAAGCTGCGTTTGTTATTGTGTTTTCTTCATTTTGTACATATATGGAAAGATCAACCCAATAAGGAAGCGAAAGTCAAAACTTTCAAGTTAATTTGTTTTGCTTGTAAAAAGAGTGTCTAAGGGCATCTCAAACGCCAACCCGCAAATTCTCCCCGGCATTGTGATAACCCACAAGTATAGTGGATCAATTGTAGCCTCTTTCGATAAGTAAGAGTGTCGAACCCAACGAGGAGCTAAAGGTAGAACAAATATTCCCTCAAGTTCTATCAACCACCGATACAACTCTATGCGCGCTTGACGTTCGCTTTACCTATAACAAGTATGAAACTAGAAGTACTTTTGTAGGTGTGATAGTAGGTTTGCAAGATAATAAAGAGCACGTAAATAAAATCTAGGGGCTGTTTAGATAAAGACACAACTAAATTAGTTTTAGCAGAGAGCTTTTGTCAACAAGAAAGTTATTTGTCCCTAGGCAATCGATAACAAGTACCAGTAATCATTCTTGTAATTTTATATGAGGGAGAGGCATGAGCTAACATACTTTCTCTACTTGGATCGTATGCACTTATGATTGGAACTCTAGAAAGCATCCACAACTACTAAATATCATTAAGGTCGTGAAACCCAACCATAGCATTAAGTATCAAGTCCTCTTTATTCCCATACATCATACCCCACCTACTCGGGTTTAAGTTTCTGTCACTCTCGCAACCCACCGTAAGCGAACCATGAACATATTGCAACACCCTACAGAGAGGGCCCCTCACGTTTGCGCGAGACGGAGGGCACCGTAGGACAGCACCATAAATAAAATATGCAATCATACCAACCAAGATCACGATTAACCCATAGGACAAAACAGATCTACTCAAACATCATAGGATAACCATAGATCATTGGGAAATAATATATGAAGTTGAGCACCATGTTTAAGTAGATATTATAGCGGGGGGAAGAAGTTTTACACCGCTGCATAGAGGGGGAGAGAGTTGGTGTTGATGGTAGCAAGATTGTTGATGTAGATCGCCGTCTCGATCGTTGCCCCGGTGGCACTGCGGCGCCACCGGAAGCGAGGGGGGAGAGCCCCCCTAATTCTTCCTTGGCCTCCCCCCTAGATGGGGAGGAGAATTCCACCTCTGGTCCATGGTCTCCTATGGCCGCGGAGGGGCGGGAGCCCCTCCGAGATTGGATCTCCCTCTCTGTTCTCTTCTGTTTCGCGTTCCCCAGATCTGGCCGAAAACAATTTCTTATATTCCGGGAGATCCGTTACTCCGATTGCGCTGAGAGTTTAACACGATTCTTTTTCGGATATAAGCTTCCTTGCGCCTGAAGTGGAGCTCCAACCGACATTCAAGGAGGGCACAACCCACCACCACGCGCCATGGGCCTCTGGCGCGCCCTGGTGTCTTGTGGGCTGTGTGGGCCTCCGTTTGCAGTGATTCCAACTCCCAAAAATCACATATATTCCAAGATAATTCTCCGTGAAATTTTATTGCATTTGTACTTCATTTGATATGGATTCTCTATGATACAAAAACATGCAGAAAACAGGAACTGACACTGGGCACTGGATCAACAGGTTAGTCCAATAAATCATATAAAAAGTTGCCAAAATATGTGAAAGTTGTATAATATTGGCATGAAACAATAAAAAATTATAGGTACGACGGAGACGTATCACATAGAAGGATACAGGAGGTGGCCATCCAATACTATCATGTATATGCCCTCTAGTAAAGGGAAATTCGAAATTCAAATATAGTCCAATCCACACAGCGCGACAGATCATACGATCACCGAATCACATGCCCGATCACAACCAAAAAGAGGCAATTATGCTTAGTTTTTACATGCCCCAATCCAAAAGAACATCAGCCCCACCGGCAATCCCAGCCTTCCTCCCCAATCAAGGTGTCGACGCTGCCGCATAGGCAACCTCCACCTTCTTGGCCGCCGCACCTTCTCGCTTCGCCCTCTCCTCCTCCCACTTATTTTCCTGAAACCCTCTTATAACCTTCTTCGGCGGTTCTTGGACTGAGTCGGTAGGGTCACTGGTTTGTTCCTCGGTGACTTGGACGGTGGTCTTGGATATGAAATGGTTTCACTTCAGTTGCCCATTCAACTTCAACCAGCAATGCATGACAGTGGAAGTTTTCTTCTCCAACTTCTTGAACACCAAACAAGCACGAGAAGGCTACAAAGTTAAACATTGTCAACAATGTATATCTCGCTAGTGAGCAACAAAACTATGCATATCCGGCTAGTGATCCGGCTACAAAACTATGCATATCCGGCTACCTATCAACAAAATTATGCATATTCAGCTAAACTATGCATATCCCGCTATTGATCAATAAAATTTGCATATACGGCTACAAAAGTATGTATGTCTGACTAGTGATCAACAATACTATGCATATCCGGCTAGTGATCAACTTACTTGCTCGGTGATTTTTGCGCCGCTAGGTCACCGTGCGATGAGATGTTTCAAGTGCCCGCAATACTTGGACCCGCCCTCTTGGATGGTATACCATCGATGGTTGAGGGACTTTGATTCATGGTTGTGGATGACCGCGTTAGAGTAGGAGACGACATGCATGTGTCCATGAACCAAGTGTGAATGTTGTTTCAAAAAGTTGTGCCCTTTTTGCTCCATGACATGTATCGAATCAAGGCTAGTCACCAACCATGCATCGCACAACAGCTCGTCCTCCCGCATGTTGAACCTTTCTCCTCTACCCTTCTTCGGATCGCTGGCAGTATCATCTGGATCATCGTCCTCGCCATCCTCCTCATCATCATGCTGCTGTCCTGCAGTCCAATGATGCTATTGTTGTGTGCCCACGCTGCTCTGGTTGTAGGACTATTGCGTTCCCGTCTTGGTATAGGACTGCTACTACATGTAGTTATCGGACTGGGTGGGATCCGAGGCTTCCACCTGCCCGTACTCATAGCCACCTCCGCCTCCTCCGCCTCCCTCGTGGATGATGTCAAGCATCTCCCAGTCCGGGTCATTGTATGGCGGCTCCCCGCCTCTAGGCATTGTAGCGAATAGCATGCAGGTACCCGTCCGTGCTCAGACGAGCTGCGACGAAGAACACTCAGAGAAGAGCGGCGCCGCGTTTACATCCATGATGTGAGGCACCTTCCCGGCGGCAGTTCCGAGCTGCTTGGCACTGTAGAAGTATGGAGGCTTCTAATGCTCTGGCCATGGTGTCGTTTGTACGATGGGCTCGCTCATCGGGGCACCGCGGGCAAGGCCGCGACCTCCACAACGTCCACAACCACCACACCCAATGACGCCTAATGGCGCCCAACTGCTTCGTAGCTTCTCCTCCTTTGAGGACATGACTTTGACGCGGTGAATTTGCCGCATAGCCGAGCTGATCTTCCGGGCGAACGTGATGCTCAAATCCTATGGCACTTCCGCCACCCCCATTTCAGACAGGTTATCCTCTGGTTCCATGCGTTGACAGTGGAAGGAATGAGAGGGTGGGAAAAAGGGCGGGAATTGGGTGGAGAGCGACGGGGGATGGATAAAATAGTTGGGGATTTCGGCGTGTAAGCAGTCCGGGTAGCCACAAAAGCACGGGCTTCATCTTCCTTTTGGGTGGGCCAGGGGGTCAGAGTCCGACGCCGCTCGTGTCTAGACTCCAGCAAACCCCCTGCGTTTTGGTCCAAGTCATCTCCCACTAAATGGGCTAGCAGCTCATCTCCCACTAAATGGGCTAGCAGCCCATCGGTGAGGATGGATGGCCTGGGCTGCATAGCTCGGGCCTGGGAAAAGGGGCCCATTTTGCATGAGGAGAGAGGACATGCTGAAAATGGACTGGCTGGGCTTGACCAGGTACACCCAGAGGAGAGCAAGTCGGTGTGGCATCAACGAGGTAGATGATGGGTGTAGTCGAGGCCTTAGCTGAGTGGCACGGGGTGGCGGCGGATCTTCTAATTCGAAGAGGGAGATAGCGGGTCTATGCTCATCGGGCTTGCTTCAAGAGGAGAAGAGTGTGCCGGGCGGTGGTTGGGCGTCGTCGGGGTTGCGTCGGCTGGGCTAGGATTATTTGTGGGTGGAGTCGCAAGAAGAACTAAACGAGTGAGGGCCCAGTCGAGGTAAGAAAGGCCAGGTTGACCCACTGTGGTTGCACTCATATGTAATTTCGTTGAAGGCATCTGAACTAGTCAATTTTCACTTATTGGCTTCTTGAACTCCTCCAAATTACACAACGGTTTAACACAACTTCATAAATCCAAGCTAGGGTGTTTGCTTGACTCCACATGAGGAGTTCGTGGAGTGTTGAGCCAGAGGGCATCCAAACAAACTTTAGATCAAATACAATAAGGTAACGTAGGCGGACTATAAAGATTTAGATATAATATTCATACTTAGTTGGAGGAGAGAGAACAGAAGAAAGAAGATAAGCGGGCTATAGAATTATAGCCGGCGGCTGTAACACTCTTTGTGAGACAGAAGTAGTGGGCAACATATTAATGATATAGTATACTAGTACGAGTAACTATTGTACTAGTGAGCTATTAGGTTGGCTATAGTTGACGTGGCAATTTCATATAGCCGGCTGTTGGCTATACTATTAACCATGCTCTTAGGTCCATCTCTGTTAAACTAATTATAACGGAGTAACATAAGTAGTAATATGCATCCTCATACAATGTCAATTGACATATTTGTGACATGACATGATATTTAATGAAAAAGTGAGTCTACGAGCTAATAAAATGCAACCATCTATTACGAACTCTCCCCTACTGCACACCTTCACAAGACGACGGATTGAAACTGTGTCGACAAAAGAGTGTTTTAACCTTTTGCGTTGGACAATTCTGCAATAGTGTCCTTTACAACTTAATACATGTGTTTCATTGTTAAGAGAGAGAGAGAGAGAGAAAGAGAGAGAGAGTGAGAGAGAGAGAGAGAGAGAGAGATGGTCGTTCAGCCAGCAACTAGAAACACGTTCACGGTGTGAACTGAGCGTAACTTAGATGGTTCGGTTCTTTGTGGTGGAACTAGCCCATAAGGGTTTAAATCCTAAACTTTGGACTGGTGCTTGCATTTTTCAGGATTTATTTTAGGTTTTCTGGCGATGTTTGTTTAGTGGGAGAAGACGTTTTCGTCAACTATGAAGGCGCTTATAGTGACTTCATCAATCTAAAAAATATTGTGTCGGCTCAGTATCTCGAAGATAACCATAAGCGTAAAGTGTGCGTATGTGCGTTCATAGGGGAGAATGCATGTGCGTGTGGTGGACATCTACGTTTGTGCTTGTTGGAAAAACCACGTTAACGGTCAACGCCAAATTCATAATTTGTTCTGGAATGATCCAAGTTAACCATTACTGAGGCTGATCGATGTGCTGGCTCAGATTATCTGTCACTGTAACTGCCACCATTCGCCGGCAGCGGCTATGCACTAGCCGCCCCTGCGATCGGTCGCCGAATCTTCTCCCCCGCCCTCCACCGTCGCCAACGTGTGCTAGGTACGTACTGTGATGGACTATTGACAGTAACAACTAACTAGTGCCTGCAGACGATGAGCGCGCCTGATATGATCAACGATTTGGTGTCTATCAAGTACGAGGCCCTGTAACCTACCACTTGCCTGCGTTCGGGGCTCGGTTTCTGGACGAAAAATGTGCCCATGCATGCACACGCGGTTCTCAAAATGGTCCCAAACCTGAACTACTCCACTAATTCCACCCATGTATCCACCGACTAGTATAGTTACTGTGTCACTTGATATGTATACCCCGCCATCTTCCCCTCTCGCAGCGTTGCCATGGCAGCATCCAAGCTTACCCACCCCACATTGCCCGTCTCTTCCCTCTCGGCCCTCGCACCGTTGCCAATTCCATGGCAGCATCCAAGCTTACCCCCACCTTGCCCATCTCTTCCCTCGCCCTGGCTCCCTCCCGCTCGCCCGGCCAGCTGCGCTCCCCGGCACTTGGCCCGCCGGCGGCGACCGGAGCTGACACGGGAGTGAGCTGGACTTCATCAAAGGGCGTTGGCTATGGCACGACCGTGGCGTGCGCTACTACTGTCCACGGGCAGGACACCACCATCCATCTCCACGGTATAAAGTGTACTGTGTACTGTGAACGTAGCAGTTATTAGGAGTTTAGGACGTTAATTTAAAAGTTGTTATTCTACACACGCCCACTTCAATAGTAAATTCGAAAAAATACTAGAAACAAAATATGAAATTTTGGGGTATCAAACTTGACGGGCCATTCTATTCTATTCACGTGTGAAGTTTTGTAAAGGAATGCGACCTGAGGTATTCTATAGTGAAAAAATGCAATCCGACCATGCTATTCATTCGAACAGTGTTTTCAAATATAGTTTTGATTTGTCATTTTTTGCCCAGCATATCACGGATGTCATTTCTGCATGAAACTTCATACACGAGTATACCAGCCAACCACATATGTTTTAATTTTTCCTAGCATTTTTTTGAATTTACTATTCATAAGGGGTCTCCACGGAACCAACATGTTCACCAAATCTATGTCCAGTACTACTAGGCATACTTTGTTTCGTGCAAAGTTTTTTTTTTGCTTGCTTGCTTGAAAGCAGCTGGATTTCAGCCGATGCGAAGTAATTTCTTACATTTGGAAATATCATCCACTCTCAGAAGCTCAGCTCGATCACCTAAATAAAGTGGGAAAGTGCATTTAAATATTTGCAAGCTCAACTAAATATACAGTGCGAGGTTCATTGCTTTTCTACTCATATTTGCAACAAAAATTAAGATTAATCCTATATACCTAAAAGAGACATCCCCACTAACTTATTTACCTCAACATGCATGCATGCCACCTCATCATATAATTATAAATGGGATAAGGCCCACCTCAAAATGCAATCTTGCAAGTGGAAAAGACCACCACAACATTCAACCATACATGGGAAAATGTTTTCCATTCAATTATTCTACTTATATTCAATAAATATTTTAGAACTGTACATAATCAAATATAATAAGTCATATGTATTTTAATTTTAGTTCTCATGTATGGACCCAAAATTTCATCAATCAATTCGCGCAACAACGTGCGGGGTATCCTCTAGTTATGTGAATGTTTATATCAATGGAAAAAAGGAGACCTAGATTAAGAGTATGCCCCATGTATCCATGTAAAGGGACACATTCTTCATGGGATATGGCATTTTTTCTGTATCTATGTGTGTCACAACAAACTGTCTATCCACTTCGTGCATCTATATATGGATCTCATATAAGGTTTTTGTATGAATGTTGATGATGTTCTACTTTTAGAATTGGGATAAAATGTATTTTTTTTTTGCTTTGGTGAATGTGCGCTACTTCTACTATTGTAAATGAAACCAATGCACAGGAAGCAGGTGGAAACCAACTGTCTGTGTTGTCCTTGTGGAGCTCTTGAACACATGAACTATGTTGTTAGGCAAGGTAGTAGTTGATGGCGGCATGTTTCTATTCTCATTGCTCTGTTATAGAAGTATTCTAGGTGTCATTTTCATCTTGCCATTTTCCCTAACCCAAGCAAGATAGTTCTGATTGTAGATATAGTAGAACTTGTAAGGAAAAGATTGGTTAGATATTATTTTGTGGTGTATTCAACCTTTATTCTATCTACCAGAATCAGGGCCTATTTGATTGGCAGGATTCTAAGAACATGGGAATAAGTATTGGAATGGCATGCTCATCTCAATCCTATGGTATTTTGGTTTGATTGCATCAATGAAAAACAAAGTATTCTTTCAAAGCGGTTTGAGTGCATGCTAGAAATCCTATGGGAAGTTGTACAAAGAAATCCTCATGAAAAATTCCTATAGGATTCAATCATATGAATCGACAACCAACATAGGTAAAATTCCTAAGTATTCTAATCCTTCAAAATTCCTATGAAAATCCTTTGAATCAAAGGATCCCAATGGGCATATCATTGTTAACAGTTAAATGTTAACTATGTTCAAAATTGTAAGAACTTGCTTACGAGGACTCCCTATATGGTTCGAGATCCAACTGTTTCATGATGTTGAATATTAAAAACATTTGTTTCTATATTTTATTTCTTAACTTGATAGTTGAAAACAATAGGAAATAATGTGGCACATACTTGATTTTGAACGTAGGCTAGACTTGGCACAACCGCGAAGTATTGGTTGAATCTATATGTTGTGGAAAAGTGGGGCCCTGTATTTCCACCAATTTTCAGCACATTATCGATTGTCTTCACCATGGTTCTTGGGGCGTTATTACTAGGAGAAAGCATCACATTGGAAGGTACATGTATTTTCATCTAGTACTCAGACTCATATTCAAATATTTTTGTTTTCTTGTATGTATGTATTATAATCGTACATAATGTGTCTGCCCCCGGGGTGTGCGTATTCTCAATGTAACTATCATTATCCAACAAAGTTACACAAAATTGTAAAGTGTGACTTGAAGACAAAACAGCCTAGGGAGAACTCGTTCTTATGACAAATATAAAACTGCCTTTATTTAATTTCAAGAAAATAGTGTTTAAATATATGTGTGCTTATTATGATGTATGCACATACGTGTGAAACGTGTCTTATAATCAATATGATCAGTGAATGTATACAGGGGCAAACACAAGATTTTAGACTATTTTGAGCTAATAAAGAGGTGGTTGTTTGAGAAAATGAACACATTGGGGGGGGGGGGGGCATGGCCCCATCGCCTCTACCTCGGTCCCTACGTATAATTGATGAGTTGTGTAAATGTAGTGACCCCTATATCCATATAGTGATCTAGCTTAATGAATGTTGTGATTTAGTTTTACATTTTCACTAGAATTACATCAAATATCATAGCTTGACAGTTGCTTGTCTTAACGTTTACACTTACGTTTTACTGTTATATGGCAGCTTGTTGGGTAGTGCATTGGTTTTCAGTGGTTTCTGTATGTACCTCTATGGAAAGGCCAAAGAACTCCGTGCGAAGACAACATCGGATTCAAACAGTGAAAAGCTTCAAGCGGAACCTGCCCCATGTCTCAAAGTGTGAGGATCCAAGATTTGGTTCTTGACTTTTGGGAAGCTACCAGTGAGCTTTGTATTATGTGAGATAGTAAGCTAAAACGATTTGACCAATCCTAAGATGTGTCATGGTAAATTAATGTTTTCCAGTGAAGTAAACCACAAGTTTTACATGGTCTCTATGATGTAGGGTGGAACCCTAAGTGGAGATCTTTCATGAATTGGAGGGGGAATCCCCAAGAACAAGATGAACACAAGAGGGAAAACACTCAATTGACTAGATCCAATCACACATATGCTAGATCCAATCACACAAAGAGAGATACAATGATTCAAAGACAACAAAGGAAAGATACAAGGTACTAGTTCATCCCAATCCTATGAGGAATGAGGTCTTGGTGATCCTATGATGGGGATCTATCCACTAGGGATCTTCTCCATAGGAGGTCTTGATCTATCCACTAGGGATCTTCTCCATAGGAGGTCTTGATCTATCCACTAGGGATCTTCTCCATAGGAGGTCTTGATCTCCAAGGGAGGTCTCTCTCTCTCTCTCTCTCAAGAGGAGGAGTGGTACAAGGAGCAAAGCTCACCTAGATCATGTCATCTCCTTTGCTAACCCTAACAAATGGTCTAGGTACGGAATATATAGTCTTGGGGTCGAAGTAGATGAAGAGGGGCTCGGATTGGGGATCACAGCCATCCATCTTGGGAGGCCCGTGCGCACGGGGTAAGTTGGGCCCGTGCGCACGGGGGTCCCGTGGGCACGGTACAGACCCGTGTGCACGGGTGCTCCAGCGTCAACTCCCTGGGTAGTCCGTGGGCACGGGGTCTCGGGGACCCATGTGCACGGGGTCACCTGGGACTTCCAGTTTTGCTGCGGTTGCACTCCGTCTTGGTCCGCGTGGCCTTGGGGTGGTTCCTCTTCTCCTTGGGGGTGCTACTGAGCCTCTTGGTGGTGTTCCTCTTCGTACCTAATAATACATAGCGTATTTTGGTGAGGTAGCAACAATGTTCCACTCGTATCCATATGTAAGCTAAGTAGGAAGGAGTTCACCTCGGTTTCCAAAGCACGTGCTCTAGCTCTTGTCATAGGTCCACGTGGGGCTTGATGTCCTTTGAAGGTGTACATGGTGATGTCCGTAGATGCTCCGTATCATCTCCCCTCCCTTGGGAAAGATCCGACCTCGGATCGTGATCCTCATCACCATGGAAACGGTTGTCTTGGACGGACTTGAAGTTGGACGGAGTTGAAGACATGGCGCAATCCAAGTACTCCAAGGTGTCTCCGGAGTGGTATACATGCAAAAAGAGCAAACACAAGTGACACTCAGAAATACAATGGTTAGCGCACACAATGTGTCCATCATGTAAGAATGAATCCGTGCGACAAGAGTGAGCATGACAAGGTGCATGAAGCTTATCCAAAAGATATGGAATGGTATGCAAAGCATTCATGGGAGAAAAAACATTCATTATGCACACAAATGTGTTGTGAATATGATCAATGCAACCACGGTGCAAAATGATGTCATAGTGAGACGGTTTATCAATAGCATGAATATGGCAATGGATGCTCAATATGAATGAGTTATCATGCAATTGATGGTAGGCAATATGATCATGATGTATGAATATGCCATCAAGAAAGATCACAACAAATTTGCTAAGGAAATGCACAAGCTCATATATCATGGATGACATGGAAATAGATGCAACAAGGCAATCATAATGTGAGTCAATCTATGCATAAGATGCAAATTTGTTATGGATGGTGTTGTATCATAGCTCAATGTTGTGGTAGAAGTGGTGGTCCGATGGTGAATCCACTAAGTCCGAGCGCTCCTCAACTTGAAGGTTCATGGGTTCCATCTCCAATGTCGGTCCTCCATCCAATAGATATAACATGTAGACAAGAAGAAGGAAACAACAATGAAAGAGTGACCCATCCAATATGCATATTTGAGGATGGCTCAAAGGGAAGGAGTTCACCTTTAGGAGATTCTCGCAAATGTTGGTGTTGCACATCATGTATGCCTTCAGATGAACAATTGTCTCATGACGGTATCACCTTGTGAATCCTTCAACATGAAAGAACATGACAAACACTCGGAAAAACAAATGAGGTTAGCGGAGATGCAAAACCTATCATTTGTGTGGTAAAATACCCAACAAGTGGATGCATCATGCTCATCATAAGAAATTACAAGGGAGCATTTCATAGTATGGAGGCATATGATGATGCGAGGACAACCAAATACAATAGGCTCAATCAAGCAAGCATGCATCACAAGTAAAGTGTCCAAGTCTCCACGATCAATAAGCATAGATGCAACAATTGGAGGCAAGCGACAATGAACAAAATATATCATGTGAGAGGTATGAACATATACATCATCAACCCAAGAAAGCAAGGAAGAATAGAACATGGGTGATGCGACAAAGCAAGCAATCATGTGAATCAAGGAAAGTAAGCTAGTATTGCGAAGATGCAACATACTAGAAAGAATCATGTCAAGTATGTCATGTGTGCAAATGGTGGGCATGAATAATGCACAAGACATATCACAAGCATGAAAGGAGGATATGAGCAAAATAGCATCAATAGCATGAGGCACATGATAAACATGGCAATAGCAACAAGGATCTCCACCAAGCATGCAAATACACATAGGAGTAACATAATTGTGAATCATGGGTAGATGCAAGCAAGGGTCACAATTGCATGGAAAAGGCATAGAAGCAAGCATAAAATGCAAAGTGAACATGGTAAAACGAGCAAGAGAGCGGTAGATAGCCCATAGCCGTGCGAGAGCCAAGTAGAAGAGATGCGCGTAGTCGTTGCGCGAAGAGAATGGTAGGAAGAATAATCCATGGGATCCCAAATCGTCGTTGCTCTCAAGAGCTCGTTTCGTCAACTCTTGGGATTGAGAGGTTGACGAGTATACATGAGTACCTACACACAACAAAAACAAAGGGAAAATTGTATGTGCGTGGTAGATGTACACATCATCCATCATGATGCGCGCGTGCTTGTGTTGGTTAGCACAAAATATCCAATGCTCAAATAAATGAGTTGCGTGATATATAAACATGTCATCCATCATGAGAGGTTTGTTGTTATGTATAGCATAATGGAGACTCAAAGGATGTAATGCATCACGAGCAATATGTAGAGCATTGTTATTCATGGAATGCATATGGTGCACACAAGGGATGTAATCATGCGATACACAATAATTTTCATGGCATGGCATATGAGATGAATTGCACAAGTTATGTAAAGGAAGCATGGCAATATCATCACATGAAAAACAAAAGCCAATGACCAACATCTCGTCATCTATGCCATAAGTGCAAATGGGATTGATTTTAATGGGGCATGCATAGCTACTATGTTGAGATTGAAATGATGCAATATGGGATATCTCACTCATAGCATATGATAAGGTTAATGGATTGTCAAACATGATGTGACCAAAAGAATTTTCACATGATATCCTATGGAGCATAGCATCACAACTAGGCAACTCAACATGCTCATCATCATATTTATCATAAATAGGTAAGTCATGACATGAAGAAGTCGCACTAGCATGAAGCATGGGTATATGTGTGTCAACATCATGCAAGCAATAATTCGTAAAATAGTCCACTAGTGGGACAAGAGAAGCACCATCACCTATGTTACCTTTGGAGCATCGCTCATGTGTTGCAAGGGATCAAAGAGGTGGTCACGAGAGTGGGGGGCGCCCCCCCCTAGGGCGCGCCCCCCTGCCTCATGGCCCCCTCGGTGCTCCACCGACATACTCCTTCCTCCTATATATAAACACGTACCCCCAAACGATCAGAACAGGAGCCAAAACCCTAATTCCACCGCCGCAACTTTCTGTATCCACGAGATCCCATCTTGGGGCCTGTTCCGGAGCTCCGCCGGAAGAGGGTCGTCATCACGGAGGGCTTCTACATCATCCTAGCCCCTCCGATGAAGTGTGAGTGGTTTACCTCAGACCTTCGGGTCCATAGTTAGTAGCTAGATGGCTGCTTCTCTCTCTTTGAATCTCAATACAAAGTTCTCCCCCTCTCTTGTGGAGATCTATTCGATGTAATCTTCTTTTTGCGGTGTGTTTGTTGAGATCGATGAATTGTGGGTTTATGATCGAGTCTATCTATGAATAATATTTGAATCTTCTCTGAATTCTTTTATGCATGATTGGTTATCTTTGCAAGTCTCTTTGAATTATCCATTTGGTTTGGCCAACTAGATTGGTAGTTCTTGCCATGGGAGAAGTGCTTAGCTTTGGGTTCGATCTTGCGGTGTCCTTACCCAGTGACAGAAGGGGCAGCAAGGCACGTATTGTATCGTTGCCATCGAGGATAACAAGATGGGGTTTATTTCATATTGCATGAATTTATCTCTCTACATCATGTCATCTTGCTTAAGGCATTACTCTGTTTTTAACTTAATACTCTAGATGCATGCTGGATAGCGGTCGATGAGTGGAGTAATAGTAGTAGATGCAGAATCGTTTCAATCTACTTGTCACGAATGTGATGCCTATATACATGATCATGCCTAGATATTCTCATAATTATGCTCAATTCAATCAATTGCTCAACAGTAATTTGTTCACCCACCGTAGAATACTTATGCTCTTGAGAGAAGCCACTAGTGAAACCTATGGCCCCCGGGTCTATTCTCATCATATCAATCTCCATCACTTTTATATTGTTTTGCTATTTACTTTTCTTTTACTTTTTACTTTGCATCTTTATATCAAAAATACCAAAAATATTCTATCTATCAGATCTCACTCTCGTAAGTGACCGTGAAGGGCTTGACAACCCCTAATCGCGTTGGTTGCGAGTAGCTATCTCTTTGTGCAGGTACGAGGGACTTGAGCGTGGGCTCCTACTGGATTGATACATTGGTTCTCAAAAACTGAGGGAAATACTTACGCTACTCTGCCGCATCATCCCTTCCTCTTCGGGGAAAACCAACGCAAGCTCAAGACATAGCACGTGCCGCGTCAACTACCTCACTCACTAAGTGTGGTGGCTCACTCACTCCCTCTTGGACGCTCTCAAGTGTGGGGCTAGTGGTGGTCACACTCATCCTCTCATAGGAAATGCACTCAATGTTAAAAATGGTGGAGTCACTCGTATCACTCATGGTGGGGTGGCTCTCCTCACATGGGAATTGGGGCATCTCTTTATATATGGGTGTCGGAGAGATGTAGGTGCAAATGTCTCCATGCTCAATCATGTCGTGGTCGTAGCCGTGGATGAAGGCCGAAGATGGCACATCATCACTCTCCTCCAAGACCAAAGATAAGGTCTCATGTGCGGTCTCGTAGCTTGACTCGGAGAATGAGTCATTTTGGGGCACCGTATTCATGTAGTTGAAGAGGTTCATGCTCGTCGCCGTGGTCGAAGGGGATGGCCCTTGCTCGACCTTCTTGTCGCCGTCTTGTTGTTGGAGGCCCATATGATGTGGCACCTCGTAGCTCGTCTCCATGACCGAAGGGAATTTCCCATGCTCGGCCATCTTCCTTGAGGGGCTTCCGAAGATGGAAGTGTCGCCCTCACTTGTAGGTGGTTGCCTTGGACTTGATGAAGTCAATGTAGGCGTACTCGTGGGAAGTAGGCGAAGATGTCGTACGTCCAAAGGCGAAGATGCCTTGATAGCACTTGGCGAAGATGCCGAAGTGGTTGTTGTAGCCGTAGCTCCGACTTGGTGGTGCTCGTCTCGCGGTCTTCTCTTATGCTCATGAAGCTTGGACTTGGCGTGAACTAGGGCTTGTTCGGACTTGTACGTTTGCGCTTGTTGAGCATCTTCATGTTGATGATGTCATTGTCGTGCTTGAGCTCGTAGTAGATGTCGTTCGTCGTCGTTGTGCACATGATGCTTGGAGGTGTCTTGCCCTTCATGACGATGTTGGTGATGGTCGCCATGGAGATGTGGACGTGGATGACTTGCGCTTGTATCTTGTTTGCGCTCCGAAGATGATCGACTTGCTCGCCGCCGCCTTGAGGATGATGAAGGCGAAGAAGACTTGTAGTTGGCCACCAAGTATCGTAGTTGATCCTTTAGCTCGCCCAACTTGGTGTCGATGTAGTCCCTTTTCCTTGCTTCGGAGTGGTGTATGTCGATGGCGAGGTTGTCGAGGCGCTCTCGCAAGGTAGATTGTGCGCCTTGCATTTCGTGTTGTAGTCCGAAGATGGACGCTTTGGTGATGTAGTTGTTCATGCCGTCGTTGTTGTCGAAGACCGGAGAGGAAATGCCTTGCCTATCCATCACAAGACTCGTGCAAATATGAGTGGAAGAAAGGAAAGAACTAGACCAATGTACCTTATCCAATGTTGAGGATGGATCAATGATCACTCAATAATGCACTAGTAGAAAAAGGATCAAACGTGAAGCACATTAGTGCCGGTTTGTATTTGAGCCGGCACTAATGTATACATTAGTGCCGGTTCCAACGGCTAGCCGGGCCGCTTTCATTAGTACCGGTTCGTGGCAAACCTTTAGCACCGGTTCGTGCCACGAACCGGTACTAATGAGAGTGGTGGCAGGATGTTGTCAGACTGGGGCCCCTCCAGCCCCTTTAGTACCGGTTCTTGGCACAAACCGGTACTAAAGGTCGTCCTACATAAACCCTTCGTCCACCCGAGCTCGCTCTGTTCTTCCCCTTTCCCCTCTCCTCTCTGTTCTTCCCCTCTCCCTCTCGAGCTCATCACACATTTTGCCCAAAATTTGTCAAGATTTGAAGGCCCCCATCCATTCAAATGATCACAAAGGTTAGCAACTTTGTCCTTTCATCTCTCATTGCTAGATTAGCTCTTGCAATGCTTTATATAGTGATTAATTTGTGAGTTTAGTAATTTGGGAGGATATATACATATATATATATATATATATATGTGTGCTAGTATTTGATTTATATGCAATTTGAGGTCAAAAATAACACTTAGTTTGCATATGTAGGTGTGGTTTACTTAGTGCCTTCTAAATCTCCGTCGTAACCACCGTCGATCGCCCGCACCGTCCCGTCGCCGGCACCACCTTGTGGTGAGCCTCTTGTTCATGAAATTTTATATAAAAATTGATGTTTGTTTGATTTGGATATATAGTTACTCGTATAATTATCTTACCCGTACGTTGTTTGTTATACATATAGTGCCATGGTTTTGATATCCGTCCCCGTCGGCCCTCGTCCTTGTTATGATTCGGATGTGGTATGTATATTCTCTTTTAAAACTAGTTGCATTTCATGTTTATGACAAATTATGCCCATCAAGTTGACATAGATATTTGTATGTAGGAGGTAGTTGAACCGGAAATTCCAACCGACCCTATTGTCGAGAGGTTAAATTTAGTTGAAAGAGAAAACAAGGATTTGAAGGAAAAATTGAAAAGAATTGAGGGGGAGAAGATGGAATTGGAGTTGCATGTTGCCGATGTCGTCGATGATCACAAGATCAAGATGGAGAAAATGCGCTTGAAGATTAGAAAGATTAGAAAATATGCCATCGATAGTGAGGCTTGGTATCATTATGCTGTTGGATCCATTGTTACCTTAGTTGCGATCTTGATCGTATTTGTTGTTGCATTTAAATGCTTTAGCTAGAGAGTTATTTGTTTGTTGCATTTAAGTGTTGTATGAACTTTATGTATGAACTTGTATTAATTTGGTCTATTCGGTGTTGTGTAATGAAGATGAGCCGGCAATGGATGTACGATGACCAATGCTCTCCCTAGTTCGTTGAGGGCGTGCATACTTTTCTGCTTGCGGCTGAGGCAAACAAGTGGGCGGATGGTTTTATGCCTTGTCCATGCGCTCGCTGTAAGAATGGTGACAATTACTCTACGTCAAGAACCATTCACGTCCACCTGTTTAAGTCCGGTTTCATGCCCCATTATAATGTTTGGACCAAGCACGGAGAAAGAGGGGTTATGATGGAAGACAATGAAGAAGAAGAGGACGACGACAGCTATCCTGGCCATGGGTTCCCTGAATACGATGATACAACAATGGGGGAAGAAGCTGAGCCGGTAATGCGGGAAGAAGCTGTAGCGACCTGACCCGAATGGATCACGTCTACTGTGCTATAGTGTCATCCCTGGATCAGTAATGCTGACACCACACAGTACATCGAGGTTTTATAGCAGAGTTGCAATCACACACTTATTACATCGATGGCTCAAAAAGAACTTATTACAATAAATATGGCTTAAGGCCATCTAATAACGATAACAGCGGAAGACTCGGAAGATAAATGGGTCCATCAACTCCAACGGCATCACTGAGTATAGAACCACGACCTAAAAGGGCACCTTAATCGTCGTCTGAAAAGTCTGCAACATGAAAAGTTGCAGCCCGAAAACGGGTCAGCACATGGAATATGCTGGCAATGTAACACATAGAGAGTAATGGAATGAAACAGCTATACTATATGCATATATGGCTGGTGGAAAGCCCTATGGTTACAGTTTTGCGTAAAGCCAGTTTTTCCCTACTGCAAAGGAATAAATTTATTTAATTATCATGGTGGTTGTTAAACATCGAGAATGGTTGACAGCATTCCAATCCCAATTAAAAGTAGTCATTAATCCCATCAAAATTAATTAGAGTAACATGTTGAGATTCACATGATATTCAAGTACTAGATACTCAAGATGTCCATAACCGGGGACATGGCTAATCATGATTAGTTTGTTAAACTCTGCAGAGGTTTGCGCACTTTTCCCCACAAGACTCGATCGTCTCCGTTTGGTTTCTCGCACTGCATGGTGTTTGAGAAGACGGATGACCGAGACACAGTCTTTCAGAAGCGCTAGCACCTTACGTGTGGGATAGACCGGTACACCTACTTTCCCCTACATCTGCTAGTCTACCCCGTAAGAGTTCGCACGACTTAGTCAACTATGCCAGAGCCCATAATGGCTTGTGGCTACACACGGAAGTATTTAGCATGAAAATCTTATGATCCCTTTGAGCCTGGGTGGCGGTCCAAAAAAAACAGGCAAGTCCTGATAGAAACCAGGTGCCTCAATCCACCCAGATGTGTGTTTAAGTTGCCACTTTAGATAAACCATTAAATTATCAATCGCACATCTGTCATGGATATCACTCACCCAATCCACGTCTACTAGCATAGCATGGCATAATAAGCAAACGTAGAAGTAACTCCCAAAGGTTTCATAATAATACAGGTAATAGGTACTACCTCATCTACTTCCCATCCCACAATTTATTTAGATCCTAATCATGCAATGTGAGAGGATTGATCTAATGCAATAAAACATGGGTTGTAGAAAAAATATGATCAAAGTGTTACTTGCCTTGCTGACGATCCGCGAGTCCTAGGGTTTCGAAGTAACAGGCGGCGCAATCCGGGTAATCTATCGCAGACAAACAACAAGCACACAATAAGAACTCAACTAATGCACAGGTAAAACTCGAACGAGAGAACGAACCAGAAAGTTCAACTTAAGAACTCCGGTTGCAAAGAAAGAACGAACCAAACAAACGACGAAAAACAAACAGCGGAAGAAAACAACTCGGTTCTAGCATGTTGAAACTAGGTCAAATTTTACTGTAGCAAAAGCTTGTTCAAGTTGATTAGACGGAACGGCGGTTTCGAGACGAAACTCCAGGCGCTTGAATCACCTGATTCCGATAAACAAGCGAAAAGATAAACTAGAAAGAAGATCAGATCTGAGATCGCGATCGCGGAATAAATCCGACAGAAAGAAAAAGAAGAACGGTTGAACGAACGGGCGTTCGTTAACCTAGAAGAATCGGTGATCACGTTCATTGAGACGAACGGTCCGAAAGAAGAACGAAAACCGATCTAGGCAACTAAATCAGAAAGAAAACAGATCCGATCTAGGGTTTCGAGAAAAGAAAACGGAACGAGAAACTGATCTAGAAAACAAATCGGAAGAGAAGAAAAGAATCGGAACGATTAGAAGAAAACGATCCGATGAAAAGAATAGATGTAGCGCGGGACTACCTCTGGCGAGGTCTCCGGCGAGGGGCTCCGGCGGCGGCGTTGGGCGGCGGCGGCGTGGGTGTGGGGCGGCGGCGGCAAGGTGCGGCGGTGGCGCGGTGGTGTATGGCGGCGGCGCAGCACGGGTGACGCAGGGCGTGGCGCGGGGTGTGGCGCGGCTATGGAGAGAAGAGCTCTAGGCTTTGGGTTTGATGATTTAGAGGGGGGTGCTTGGGTATTTATATAGGGAAGAGGTGAGGAAACTTGAGGGAGGGATCAAAGAATTGGAATAGGAGTAGAAAAGATCTAAAAATAGAAAAGGAATAAACGGAAATAGGACTAGTGTCCTACTAGGTAACGAAAAAGAGGCAAGAGGCGGCGGCCTCCTGCGCCTCGTGCGCCTGTGCCTGGCGGCGCTAGCGATGGCCTGGCCTTGGCCGGCGGCTGGGCCTTTGGCCCAAGGGCGCTGCTCACTTTTTTTAACAGATTTCGCGCGCAGAAAACAAAAGAAAACTAGACTAAACGGACTTCAAAATTCTAAAAGTAAATTTCCCTCACTCCTAAAAATGAGCCGAACAAAATGAACTTTTCTACGGACCTAAAATGCAATTTTCGAAAACGCGCATTTTCCCCTATCCAAAAAAAAAACGCAACAAAACACCGGCAAAACAAAACTTGATCTCTTTATTAAATCTTCATTTTTCCGAAATCGGGAAAGTCATATTATTCCTCTCTCATATAATTTGACAACGGAAAAATATTTGAAGATAAAATAAATAAATCAAACGATCCTCTTTTCAAAATTTGAGAGAACTCAAATATGAAAATAACGAAATCTCCAATTCTCTCCGAGGGTCCTTGAGTTGCGTGAAATTTCTAGGATCAACCAAAATGCAAGAAAATATGATATGCATATGATCTAGTGTATAACATTCCAAATTGAAAATTTGGGATGTTACAAACCTACCCCCTTAAGATGAATCTCGCCCTCGAGATTCGGGTTGGCTAGAAAATAGGTGAGGGTGGTCCTGGAGCAAATCTTCTTCTCTCTCCCAGGTGGCTTCATCCTCTGAATGGTGGTTCCACTGAACTTTGCAAAACTTGATAACCTTGCTGCGAGTAACTCTATTGGCAAACTCGAGAATCTTGACTGGCTTCTCCTCATATGTTAAGTCATCCTTTAACTGAATCGCTTCGAGTGGCACGGTATCTCTTAGCGGTATCTCTGCCATCTCGGCATGACATTTCTTCAGCTGAGACACATGGAATACATCATGAACTCCTGACAGTCCCTCTGGTAATTCCAACTTATAAGCGACTTCTCCCATACGTTGCAAAATCTTATATGGTCCAACAAAACGCGGTGCTAACTTTCCCTTAACTCCAAAACGCTTAACTCCTCGAAGTGGGGATACTCGAAGATAAATTCTATCTCCAGTTTCGTAAACTGTCTCCTTGCATTTTGAATCGGCGTAGCTCTTCTGCCTGGACTGGGCTACCTTGAGCCTATCGCGAATCAACTTAACTTTCCGTTCAGACTCCTTAATCAAATCTGGTCCAAAGAATTGACGGTCTCCAACTTCGTTCCATGACAACGGTGTCCTGCACCTCCTTCCGTATAAAGCTTCGAAAGGTGCCATCTTCAAACTGGTTTGATAACTGTTGTTATGAGAAAACTCCGCATATGGCAAATTATCTAGTTGGAACGATAACTTTAGCTTTTCCTTTGCTCATTCTCTCTTTTATAGTGGCAATCTCTTTGTCAGATTTCTGAGTTTCTCTGATTTTATCCATCAATGTTGACTGAATCTCCAATGCTGCTACATAGCCTCTCAGATTTGTTTGGAAATAGTTCCGAAGTTTTTCTGCTAACTCCTTGGGTACTTCTCCTGTCATTAGGGTATTGACATGGCTCTTACGACTCAATGCGTCAGCTACTACATTAGCCTTTCCGGGGTGGTAATGCAATCTCATATCATAATCCTTGATGAGCTCCAACCATCTCCTTTGTCTGAGGTCCAACTCCTTCTGAGTGAAAATGTACTTCAAACTCTTGTGATCCGTGTACATCTCACAATGATTTCCAATGAGGAAATGTCTCCACGTCTGCAATGCATGCACTACGGCTGCTAACTGCAAATCATGCGTGGCATAATTCAACTCATGAGGCTTCAGTTGTCGTGAAGCATACGAAACAACTCTCCCTTCTTGCATAAGCACTGCTCCAAGTCCTCGACGTGAAGCGTCGCAATACACCTCATAATCCTTGGTCTGATCTGGCAAAATCAACACTGGTGAGGTAACCAAACGTTTCTTCAACTCCTGGAAACTAACCTCACACTCCTCAGTCCATTTGAACTTAGTATCCTTCTTCAACAATTCAGTCATAGGCTTCGAAATCTTTGAAAAGTTCTCAATAAATCTCTGGTAGTATCCTGCGAGTCCAAGGAAACTCCGGATCTCTCCAACTGTCGTTGGTGCTTCCCATTCGGTTACGGTCTCAACCTTTGCGGGGTCAACTGCTATACCTTCTCCGGATATAACATGTCCAAGAAATCCAACTTCCTTCAACCAAAACTCACATTTGCTAAATTTGGCATATAACTGATGTTCCCTTAGTTTCTCCAAAACCAAACGCAAATGTTCCTTATGCTCCTCTTCATTCTTCGAATAAATCAGAATGTCATCAATGAACACTACGATGAACTTATCCAAAAACTCCATAAATACTTTGTTCATCAGGTTCATGAAATAGGCAGGTGCGTTAGTCAATCCAAATGACATAACGGTATACTCATACAATCAGTATCTTGTGGTGAATGCTGTCTTCGGTATGTCCTACTCTCGAATCTTCAACTGATGGTACCCTGATCGCAAATCGATCTTCGAAAACACCTTAGCTCCTTGCAATCGATCAAACAGATCATTGATCATTGGCAGTGGGTACTTATTCTTGATGGTTACTTCATTCAATCCACGGTAATCAACAACCATCCTTAATGATCCATCCTTCTTCTCCACTAGAAGTACGGGTGATCCCCAAGGTGAAGAACTTGAGCGAATGTAACCTTTATCCAATAACTCCTTAATCTGATTCTTAATTTCTACCAAATCCTTTGCTGGCATCTGGTATGGTCTCTTTGATATTGGTCCAGTGCCTGGCAATAACTCAATCAAAAACTCAATGTCTCTATCCGGTGGCATGCCTGGCAATTCCTCAGGAAATACATCAGGAAAATCCTTTACCACTGGTACTTCCTCTTGCACAACTCCTGTCAGACAATTTACTTGTGTCCTATTTGGCACATGCCGGGATACATACTTGATCCTTCTTCCTTCCGGCGTGGTAAGCAAAATCGACTTACTAGCACAATCGATGTTTCTTCCATACTTCGACAGCCAATCCATTCCAAGAATCACATCCAAACCTTGGGATTCCAGAATAATCAAATCCGTTGGGAATACATGCCCTCCTATACTTAATGGCACTTGAAAACATCCTTGACTGGTCATGTACTCTGCTCCTGGCGAGCTTACTAACATAGGGGTTTTAAGAATCCTAGTGGGCAGGCTATACTTTTCCACAAATCCCCTTGATATGTATGAATGCGATGCACCAGTATCGAAAAGAACGAGTGCGGTAAATGACTTAACCAAAAACTTACCGATCACTGCATCAGGCTGATCTTCAACCTCCTCCACGCTAACGTGGTTCACATGTCCCCTATTGAAAGGGTTCGGCTTCTTCCCAGAGCTTCCATTGCCATTTCCATTCTGGCCTTCAGGACATTCATTGGCATAATGTCCGGTCTTTGAACACTTATAGCAAGTGACGTGGCTCAAGTCCTTCTTGACCGGGGTTGATGGGGTGGTCCGGTTCTGGCCGTTGCTTCCTCCATTCCCATTACCATTCTTGTGGCCATTATGGTTGTGCGAGCTACCTCCTCCATGGGTGTGCTGAAACTTAAATCCCGGTTTAGGGGTAAAACGGGGCTTCTGCTGGGCTCCAGAGTTATACTTCCCCTGTCCATACTTCCTCTTACGGTTCTCAATCTGTTGTTGCTTCCCTTCAATCATGATGGCACGATCTACCAACTCCTGGTAGTTGGTGAAACTCGCTACCATCAACTGCATGCTTAGTTCATCATTCAATCCTTCCAGAAACTTCTCCTGCTTAGCTGCATCCGTAGCAACGTCATCTGGGGCATAATGTGCTAGCTTACTAAAGTCATCAACGTACTGGCCAACTGTCCTTCCTCCTTGGCGTAAGTTGCGAAACTCACGCTTCTTCAGGGCCATAGCTCCTGCTGAAACATGGGCAGTGCGGAAAGCTTGCTGAAACTGATCCCATGTGACAGTGTCAACTGGGTAAGTGGCTGTGAAAATCTCCCACCATGCTGTCGCGGGTCCGTCAAGCTGGTGAGCGGCAAACTTCACTTTCTCACCATCCGTGCATCCTGCAGTGGTCAACTCCCTTCCTATCTTGTGGAGCCAATCGTCTGCTACTATCGGCTCGATGCTACTGGAAAACACCGGCGGATTCAGCCTAAGGAAACGGGCTAAGTGGTCAACAGGGGGTGGTGGTGGTGGGTTGTTGTTGTTGTTCTGCTGGTTCTGGACTAACATCTGCATCAACTGATTCTGTTGCTGGATCAACTGAGTGAGCTCCGGTGGAAATCCAGTGTCATGTCTCGGAGGCATCTGAGGGTTTAGAAAAGACGAGAATTGAGAATAGAGGGGGTCTAAAGGGAAAACACTACCCATATGCACATGAGGCAAAAACACACAATATCACTTCAATCAATCAAACAAGGGCTTACAAACGGTCTAACTATCGCAAAAGGTGCGTGAACTATAATGTTTACATGGGGGAAATTCTACTACTATTTGGTGGTCATCTAGAAATTTGAATCGGTGGAAGACTCCATGATATCTGCTCCAGCTTTGTCTTCAAAGTCGGGTTCACTTGGATCCGAATCGGTGTCGTCGATGATGATGTAGTTGTCCGGAGATGCGACGTACTCATCTTCCTCCTGGGATGCTAACTTCCTCTTGAGTTCTTCAATCTCCTGCTTAAGATCGCCATTGTGTCTTGCTAGAGCTACGATCTCGTCCATGTAGTCCTTGCGTGTAGCCTTCAGTTCTCCTTCTAGCTCGATGATCCTTGCCTTTGCATTCCTCAACTCTATCATATCATTGCACATCTGGTTCTCGTGGCGTCGAATGTGCTGGTTTAACTCCCGGATGAAAGCTGCAATGGATCTATCCTTCTTGGTGCTGACTAACTCCCATTGTTCATCTCGGCGTCCGCAAATCTGGTAGGTAGTGTCCTTGAGGTCCTCTTGATAAACTTCTCTAATGCGTCCTATGGTGATATGAGCTGCCATGCTCCTTCCCAGACTCCAGGTTGGTGCATTGAAAAACACTATCTATGGGCTTCGTGATTGGCGCGAATGTCCTTCCCGGAACGTGAGCTTGAATCTTCCAACGCTCCTCTTCAGGCAGAGTGGCGTTGAAGGTCCCCGTGAAGCTTGGTAATCCAATATTCAGGTACTTGGTGACTTCCTTCAAATGAAATCCAAAAGGTGTGTCTTCATCTGGTTGAGCGTACTTAATCTTCGCGTCCTTCATCCTAAAAGAGTAGAAAAGATGAGGAGTTAGAAAATGAGGAGAGAATAGTGATCTATGGCTTTAACTTAGTGGTCGTGTCCTACAGTCAGCGTGTGCTCTGATACCATCTCTGTAGCGACCTGACCCGAATGGATCACGTCTACTGTGCTATAGTGTCATCCCTGGATCAGTAATGCTGACACCACACAGTACATCGAGGTTTTATAGCAGAGTTGCAATCACACATTTATTACATCGATGGCTCAAAAAGAACTTATTACAATAAATATGGCTTAAGGCCATCTAATAACGATAACAGCGGAAGACTCGGAAGATAAATGGGTCCATCAACTCCAACGGCATCACTGAGTATAGAACCACGACCTAAAAGGGCACCTTAATCGTCGTCTGAAAAGTCTGCAACATGAAAAGTTGCAGCCCGAAAACGGGTCAGCACATGGAATATGCTGGCAATGTAACACATAGAGAGTAATGGAATGAAACAGCTATACTATATGCATATATGGCTGGTGGAAAGCCCTATGGTTACAGTTTTGCGTAAAGCCAGTTTTTCCCTACTGCAAAGGAATAAATTTATTTAATTATCATGGTGGTTGTTAAACATCGAGAATGGTTGACAGCATTCCGATCCCAATTAAAAGTAGTCATTAATCCCATCAAAATTAATTAGAGTAACATGTTGAGATTCACATGATATTCAAGTACTAGATACTCAAGATGTCCATAACCGGGGACACGGCTAATCATGATTAGTTTGTTAAACTCTGCAGAGGTTTGCGCACTTTTCCCCACAAGACTCGATCGCCTCTGTTTGGTTTCTCGCACTGCATGGTGTTTGAGAAGACGGATGACCGAGACACAGTCTTTTAGAAGCGCTAGCACCTTACGTGTGGGATAGACCGGTACACCTACTTTCCCCTACATCTGCTAGTCTACCCCGTAAGAGTTCGCACGACTTAGTCAACTATGCCAGAGCCCATAATGGCTTGTGGCTGCACACGGAAGTATTTAGCATGAAAATCTTATGAACCCTTTGAGCCTGGGTGGCGGTCCAAAAAAAACAGGCAAGTCCTGATAGAAACCAGGTGCCTCAATCCACCCAGATGTGTGTTTAAGTTGCCACCTTAGATAAACCATTAAATTATCAATCTCACATCTGTCATGGATATCACTCACCCAATCCACGTCTACTAGCATAGCATGGCATAATAAGCAAACGTAGAAGTAACTCCCAAAGGTTTCATAATAATACAGGTAATAGGTACTACCTCATCTACTTCCCATCCCACAATTTATTTAGATCCTAATCATGCAATGTGAGAGGATTGATCTAATGCAATAAAACATGGGTTGTAGAAAAAATATGATCAAAGTGTTACTTGCCTTGCTGACGATCCGCGAGTCCTAGGGTTTCGAAGTAACAGGCGGCGCAATCCGGGTAATCTATCGCAGACAAACAACAAGCACACAATAAGAACTCAACTAATGCACAGGTAAAACTCGAACGAGAGAACGAACCAGAAAGTTCAACTTAAGAACTCCGGTTGCAAAGAAAGAACGAACCGAACAAACGATGAAAAACAAATGGCGGAAGAAAACAACTCGGTTCTAGCATGTTGAAACTAGGTCAAATTTTACTGTAGCAAAAGCTTGTTCAAGTTGATTAGACGGAACGGCGGTTTCGAGAGGAAACTCCAGGCGCTTGAATCACCTGATTCCGATAAACGAGCGAAAAGATAAACTAGAAAGAAGATCGGATCTGAGATCGCGATCGCGGAATAAATCCGACAGAAAGAAAAAGAAGAACGGTTGAATGAACGGGCGTTCGTTAACCTAGAAGAATCGGTGATCACGTTCGTTGAGACGAACGGTCCGAAAGAAGAACGAAAACCGATCTAGGCAACTAAATCGAAAAGAAAACGGATCCGATCTAGGGTTTCGAGAAAAGAAAACGGAACAAGAAACCGATCTAGAAAACAAATCGGAAGAGAAGAAAAGAATCGGAACGATTAGAAGAAAACGATCCGATGAAAAGAATAGATGTAGCGCGGGACTACCTCCGGCGAGGGCCTCCGGCGGCGGCGTTGGGCGGCGGCAAGGTGCGGCGGCGGCGCTGTGGTGTATGGCGGCGGCGCGGCACGGGTGACGCAGGGCGTGGCGCGGGGTGTGGCGCGGCTATGAAGAGGAGAGCTCTAGGCTTTGGGTTTGATGATTTAGAGAAGGGGTGCTTGGGTATTTATATTGGGGAGGGGTGAGGAAACTTGGGGAGGGATTAAGGAATTGGAATAGGAGTAGAAAAGATCTAAAAATAGAAAAGGAATAAACGGAAATAGGACTAGTGTCCTACTAGGTAACGAAAAAGAGGCAAGAGACGGCGGCCTCCTGCGCCTCGTGCGCCTGTGCCTGGCGGCGCAAGCGATGGCCTGGCCTTGGCCGGCGGCTGGGCCTTTGGGCCAAGCGCGCTGCTCACTTTTTTTTAACAGATTTCGCGCGCAGAAAACAAAAGAAAAGTAGACTAAACGGACTCCAAAATTCTAAAAGTAAATTTTCCCCGATTCCTAAAAATGAGCCGAATAAAATGAACTTTTCTACGGACCTAAAATGCAATTTTTGAAAACGCGCATTTTTTCCCTATCCAAAAAAAACGCAACAAAACACCGGCAAAACAAAACTTGATCTATTTATTAAATCTTCATTTTTCCGAAATCGGGAAAGTCATATTATTCCCTCTCTCATATAATTTGACAACGGAAAAATATTTGAAGATAAAATAAATAAATCAAACGATCCTCTTTTCAAAATTTGAGAGAACTCAAATATGAAAATAACGAAATCTCCAACTCTCTCCGAGGGTCCTTGAGTTGCGTGAAATTTCTAGGATCAACCAAAATGCAAGAAAATATGATATGCATATGATCTAGTGTATAACATTTCAAATTGAAAATTTGGGATGTTACAGAAGCTGAGCCGGCAATGCGGGAAGATGCTGAAGAAGAGGCATCAGATGAGCCCGTTGATGATCTAGGTCGGGCCATTGCCGATGCAAAGAGAAACTGCGCAAGTGATTTGAAGAAGAAGAAGTTGCAGCGCATGTTAGAGGATCACAAAAAATTGTTGTACCCGAATTGCGTAGGTGACAAGAAAAATCTGGGCACCACACTGGAATTGCTGCAATGGAAGGCAGAGAATGGTGTATCTGACAAGGGATTTGGAAAGTTGCTGGTAATGATAAAGGATATGCTTCCAAAGGACAACGAATTGCCCGAGAGTACGTACGAAGCAAAGAAGGCTGTCTGCCCTCTAGGGTTAGAGGTGCAGAAGATACATGCATGCCCTAATGATTGCATCCTCTACCGCGGTGAGTACGAGGATTTGAACGCTTGCCCGGTATGTGGTGCATTGCGCTATAAGATCAGCCGCGATGACCCTGGTGATGTCGAGGGCCGGCGCCCCAGGAAGAAGATTCCTGCCAAGGTGATGTGGTATGCTCCTATAATACCACGGTTGAAACGTTTGTTCCAAAACAAAGAGCATGCCAAGGCGATGCAATGGCACAGAGAAGACCGTAAGAAAGACGGAAAGTTGAGAGTACCCGCTGACGGGTCGCAGTGGAGAAAAATCGAAAGAGAGTACGGGGAGGAGTTTGCAGATGACGCAAGGAGCATATGGTTTGGTCTAAGCGCAGATGGCATTAATCCTTTTGGGGAGCAGAGCAGCAACCATAGCACCTGGCATGTGACTCTATGTTTGTATAACCTTCCTCCTTGGTTGTGCATGAAGCGGAAGTTCATTATGATGCCAGTGCTCATCCAAGGCCCTAAGCAACCCGGCAACGACATTGATGTGTACCTAAGGCCATTAGTTGAAGAACTCTTACAACTGTGGAATGGAACAGGTGTACGTGCGTGGGATGAGCACATGGGGGAAGAATTTGACCTAAAGGCGTTGCTGTTCGTGACCATCAATGATTGGCCTGCTCTCAGTAACCTTTCAGGACAGACAAACAAGGGATACCGCGCATGCACGCACTGTTTGGACGATACCGACAGTATATATTTGGCTAATAAGAATGTGTACCTGGGACATTGTCGATTTTTCCGAGCAGGCATCCCGTAAGAAAGAAAGGCAAGCATTTCAAAGGTGAGGCGGATCACCGGACGAAGCCTCGCCACCGTACTGGTGCTGATGTACATGATATGGTCAAGGATTTGAAGGTGGTCTTTGGAAAGGGTCCTGGTGGACAACCTGTTCCGAATGACGCTGACGGACGTGCACCCATGTGGAAGAAGAAATCTATATTTTGGAACCTGCCCTATTGGAAAGACCTCGAGGTCCGCTCCTCAATCGACGTGATGCACGTGACGAAGAATCTTTGTGTGACCCTGCTTGGCTTCTTGGGCGTGTATGGGAAGACAAAAGATACACCTGAGGCACGGGAGGACCAGCAACGTATGCACGGAAAAGACGGCATACATCAGGGTCATGCAAGCTACGCTCTTACCAAAGAAGAGAAGGAAATCTTCTTTGAATGCCTGCTCAGTATTAAGGTACCGTCTGGCTTCTCGTCAAATATAAAGGGAATAATAAACATGGCAGAGAAAAAGTTCCAGAACCTAAAGTCTCATGACTGCCACGTGATTATGACGCAACTGCTTCCGGTTGCATTGAGGGGGCTTCTACCGGAAAACGTTTGATTAGCCATTGTGAAGCTATGTGCATTTCTCAATGCAATCTCTGAGAAGGTAATCGATCCAGAAATCATACCAAGGTTACAGAATGATTTGGTGCAATGTCTTGTCAGTTTCGAGTTGGTGTTCCCACCATCCTTCTTCAACATCATGACGCACGTCCTAGTTCACCCATACGAAGAGATTAACGTTTTGGGTCCTGTATTTCTACACAATATGTTCCCCTTTGAGAGGTTCATGGGAGTCTTAAAGAAATATGTTCATCCCCGTTTTGTGAAGGACATGTCTACCAAGCCAAGAAAAAGAAAAGATAAGGAAGCGAATGCATCGTACGATGAGCCAAAGCGGCACATAGTTTTTTCTGGGAAGAGAAACATCGTGGGAGTGGATGACAAGACAGACAAGTCAGAAGATTATGAAAAGTTTGATGAAATTGCTCCATTCACAGTGAATATTGACCCGAGCATCCGGTTAAATGATGAAGATTTTCCATGGCTACGACGCAAAGGGACACACGCGAAGAAAAAGTTTCACACCCAAAGATCTGGGATGTGATCGGCTTAACTATCATCACTTTCTTCTGTGTTTCACACCCAGGAGGGAATCTCTATAATAGTTAGGGTAGCTAGTTATGTGTTTTGGCATTTGAAACGCGAAGAAATTTTATGTGCAAGCAAATTCTTTCATGCATTTACTGATTTTTTCAGTTAAATGACCCTGAAATTGAAAAGCATTTCAAATGAACTCAGAAAAGTATGAAAGTTGGCATGGTATCATAATTTCGCCCACATAGCATGTGCAAAAATGTAGAGAGGGTTGCTGCAAAAACTGGATGCACTTCGTGTACAAAATGGACAATCTGTTTCGAAGTATCAGGGTTTCGGACGAAAACTCATCCGTTACAAAGGCATTTCATTTTTTAAATAACCTAAGCATTACCAAATTGAATATAATGATAAAACACACTAATATTAAACATAAGAAAAAAGAATCACTAAAAAATCTATTTTCAAAGTTAAGTTATTCACAAAAATAAATGAACCAAAAAAATAAGAAAAAAAGCCCACCTACTGGGCCACAGCGGCCTGCATACGACTAGAAACCCAAATTCAAGTTGGGCCAGGATGCAGGCCCACTAGCCCAGTAGGCCCAACAGGGCATCGCAGAAGAGGTAGGCCCAGAAGGCCTGCTTAAGAGAGGAGCTCGAGACAGCAGCGACGGCGGGGCTTATAAGCAGGTGCGAGTGCCCCTCGGCTAGCTAGGTGGGACTAAACTTTTGTGCCCCTCGCCTGGCAGCGCACACCCTTTAGTACCGGTTGGTGGCTCCAACCGGTACTAAAGGGGGGCCTTTAGTACCGGTTGGAGCCACCAACCGGTACTAAAGGGGGTGCGGTTCCCGCCGCTTGGCCTGGCCAAAACAGGCCTTTAGTACCGGTTGGTGGCTCCAACCGGTACTAAAGGTGCCTTCTATATATACAACACTTACGAAAATTTCATTCTCCCTCTGTTTCTTCCTCTGTTTCCCCATTGAAGCACCGCCCGCGCGCTCCGATCGATCGACGCCGTCGCCGCCTCGTCCCCGTCACCGCCCCCGTCCCCGTCGCCGCCCTCGTCTCCGTTGCCGCCCCGGGCCCGTCCCCGTCGCGACATCCCCGCGTCGCCGCCCCCGCGTCACGCCCCGGCCCATCGCCGCCCCCGGCCGTCGCCGTCACCCCGCTGTGAGCTCTCCCCCTCTAACCCCTCTCCCTCGCCCCCGGCGGCCACCATGGGCGCCGCCCCTCCCCGAGCCCATACACACACACACACAAGCATGATGAACACACACACACACACATGTACATATGTATGAATTAATGCATGTATATATTAGTATATACATATTTTGTATGTTTAATTAGTTTAGATTTTTTAGATTATTATTTTTTCACTAGTATATATGTATGAATGCATGTTAGATGGATATAATTAGTGTTTAATTAGTATGGAAATTTTTTTATATAATGTTGTTTTTCAGTTTTTTAATGGATGTATAAAAGTTGTGTTTTCTGTTTTTAGTGTTAGATGCTTAATTAGTATGAAATAGCATATAGAATTTTGACATATGCAATGATAGCATAATTAGTGTTATATAGAAATGTTAGAAATTTTAGTTATCAAAATCCAATCATTAAAAAAATGTTACTTTTTGCGGGCATATAGCTAGTATTTGTTGTCGATGATGCCCGGCCCGCATCCTCGCCGTCGACACGTCCGCGACGACGTCCAGCTGACCCATGTCCGGGACTGGGCTCCGCCGGGCTGGCACTGGGAGGTGCTGCCTGGAGGGGCGCGCCGCTTGATGAGGAACCCGGCCCCGGGTCCCGTCGTCGACCCTGATCTCGTTTGGTGGCGTTCGCGTGGGCCAGTTTCTGTGCGGAGGGAGCCGGCCCCGCCGGAGGTGGTACGTCGTCGTGTCAGGGAGGAGGACGAGCACGTCCATCGCTACATGGTTGCGTTAGAGGGCGGCAGGTTCTCCAATACCTGGCAGTTTCTTCAGGGATCTCACTTCAGCTATGATCCTGTGAGGGTTCCTTCTCTTTGGGTGTCCACCGCCTAGCCAGTGATGTACTATTCAATATTATATATTATTCGAGACGATGTATTCGAGATTATATCTATTATTCGAGACGATGTATTCGAGATTATATCTATTATTCGAGACGATGTATTCGAGATTATATCTATTATTCGAGATTATACTAAATTGTTTTATATTTCTTTTGGCATAGTTAAATAAAAGCTATGGCGGACGATACCGACAGAGAGAGAGAACGGACCATGTTCGATATCATACGCGGGCCAGATGATGATCAGAATGAAGAAGATTTTGACGGCTCCGAATTTCTAAACAACACCGGAGAGGGTGATATGATATTCGATCACGACGACCGAGAAGATGAAGTCATGAACTACGACGAAGAACATGTTGATCCTGAAACAACAAACACCGGCGAGGTATATATATTTATATAAGCAGGAATCTGGTGATCATCGCATGTTTTAAATGAGTTGAAGATATATTAACGAATCGATCTTTCTTCTTTCAGCCATCCGGATCGAGCAAATCTTCAGGCAAAAGGACGAAACGAGGCCCGAACAAAAAGCTGAAGGAGGGCGTAAAGTAAAATATCGAGGCATTCAAACCTAATGGCGAACCATTAGCGCCTAAGAAGATTGCGGACAAGTTTGTTCGTCAGTGCGGAGTTCTTGTGAAGGACCAACTCCCGATCTCCCTTCAAGAATGGAGAAAGCCAGCAAAGCCACGTCCAAATGTTACTTTTGTCGACGAGAATAAAAAAAACTGCTTTGGGATACTCTCATGGAACATTTCACCCTACCAGATCATTTCAGAGAAGCAGATGTGCAGAAAGTCAAGGACGCTGCTTTTAGGAAGATGGCGGTTGCATTCAAGAACCACAAGAGAATGACATGGGAGAAGTACGTCAAGGGAGGAAGGAAGACTCCAGTATTCGAGGGGATACTAGAGAATCAAAGTGCTCATTGGGACGATTTCGTGAAATTCAAGGATTCAGAATTAGCTAAGGAACGGTCGAGAATAAACAAGAAGAATGCCGAAAAAAAGGATAAGTTCCATAAGCTGGGGCCAGGTGGCTACGCGGTGGCAATGCCTAAGTGGGATAAGTCTGAGAAAGAGATGGAGGATGCAAGTGTCACTCCGGCTACTAAGAGCTGCCCCCCAGGTGCAGGACTTGGTTCTATGCGCATGGGGGGAGTTGGACCCAAAGACAGGCAATGTTTCGACGAAGGCATGTCTGAACGGAGCCGACGATGTGCTACTTGTTGCAATAGAAGAGGCTCGATCGGGGGTGTTCCAGCCCAACAGAGAGAACGACGAGGTTACGCGTGCCCTGGGAAATCCTGAACACCCGGGAAGAACACGAGGCAAGGGCGCTATTCCATGGTATGAGGGGTTTTCGGACTGGAACGCCGACTACAGAACCCGTGCGAGAAAGAAGATTGCGAAGGAGAAGAAGAGGAAGATGGAGGAGGAGCAGAGGAAGCGGGACTATGAACGCCTTCAAGGCCTAGAAGCAAGTCAAGCGGAATTGGCAGTTAAATTCCAGCGGCAGCAGGAGCAGATCGACTCACTTAGCCAGCAAAGGGGGTCTCAGCATCTGCAGCAGCTAGCGGATGATCCAGCATTGGATAGCACCGCCCCATCCATGCCGAGAAGCAGCGTGGGTTCCGCCCCGGGCGACGCAGTGCTGGATAGATACCCCGTGGATGACATCACGGAGAACACTAACTGCGAGCTACACTTCAAAATGAAGAACATATCCATGAAGGTGGCGGACGCCGTTGCTTATACAAATTCCCCCGATGCAACCTTCCATTGCAACCCGATTCCAGCAGGCTATGCTCGTGTCATGGTTGATGAGGTGGTGGACCAATATTCGGGGCTAGAGCTTGACATTCCTGGAGGTGATGAGGAGCACACACTCGGAGATGCCAAACATCGTATCATCCTATGGAGAAAGGATTGCATCATCTTTCGAAGGCCACTGACACCGCGTCACCCGACTCCTCGTCGAAGTCCACCACCGAGTCAGCAGACTCCCGCTCCTCCAAGTCCACCAACGCGTGAGGCCACTCCTCCTCCTCCAAGTCCGGCAAAGTGTCAGGCCACTCCTCCTCCAAGTCCGACACAGCGTCAGACATCCACTCCTCCTCCAAGTCCGGCAAAGTGTCAGGCCACTCCTCCTCCAAGTCCGGCACAGCTTCAGGCCACTCCTCCTCGTCCAACTCAGCCCCGTCAGCCGTCTCCGCCGCCTCAGCAATCGCAGAAGAGACACCCCGCAGCTATGGTGCGTAGCAGTACGAGTCGAGGTCATAGTACAGGAAGTACAGGCGGAGGCAAGCGATATAAATATGGTCCAAACCTCACTACTCCTCTTCCTATGAGGGCTTACGACAGGACCGAGGAGCAAACCAATGCCATAGTGCGGGCAGAAGTCGACGCCCATTTTGGACCGAAACCGCCACCGCCGCCAAGGGAGAAAGTGCCTGTGGAAGTAGTTGACCACTTCATTCGTATGGCTCAACCACCAGCTCCTAAGCCTGTTGACACAGACTATGAGCGCCACATCAGGAAGTTACATCGACGACGTCTACAGAAGGAGGCGAGCTCGAGCTCGAACAAACAACAAGCAGCTGTCAAAAAATGCGGGAAAACCGTTGCCCAGCTGGGAAAACAGGCGGCGCAATCGATCCCCCCGCTTGTTGTGCCGCCAACAACACGTGACAGTATGCGCGCCCAATATTATTGTGGCCAAACAGTTTACGTTCCCGAGGTGGGCGATATGGTAATAACCCAGGAGCATATAATGCAGGCTGAAGAACTCAAGATCATTGTTGGACAACTCCTCGAGATCGAGGACATGCCTGGGATTACAGAGGAGGAAATAAAACGGAAATATGTCCGGGGCCAACCTTTGGTCGAGCCAGAAGATGTCAACAAGCTCCCAACGAGAATGTATGAATTGCATCAATGGTACATGGACATTACCAAGAGATCCGATCGAGAGTCCCTCATGGTGTATGTCAAGAAGGATGATTACTACCATGAGAAAGCTGTGGCCGTTGAGTATTCTGAACTGTTTCAGTTATACAATCAAGACGCACTCGACAAATCTATCGTCAGTTGCTATTGTCTGTAAGTGATTTCTTTCTGTAATTTAAGTCTCAAGCTAGCTGTAGTGATCCTTTTGATCAATCATTACCTGTAATTATCCTCACTATATTCTTTTCTGTGGTATTATGCAGGATGAAGATGTATGAAATGAGAAAAGGTGGACGCTATGGCATTGGGTTCATTGACCCAAACACCGTTAATGAATACACATGGAAAATAAACAAGCATCATGAAAAAGAGGTAGAGGACAGCATGCTAGAGTTCTTGAAGTGCCTCAAATACAATAAAGATATACTACTTCCTTACAACTTCTAGTGAGTCACACTTTCTTGTACTACAAATTCTCTATTTTTGCCTACTATCTAGCTACATGTTTTTGCTTACATATGCCCGCTTAATTAAGACATGAAAATGTGTGTGCATGCAGATTTCACTGGATCTTGTGTATCATTAAAGTTGACGCCGGAACAGTTGAAATACTGGACTCGCTACTCAAAGTAAATAGCGACTATAACATCTTGTTTGGGATAGTCAACAGGTAATTTCAATCATTATTAACTATATATCTCGGCCTATTTAGTTCGTCATTTCATGATATGAACTATTTAATAACCCATTTATTCATTTTCTTTGTCGGCGGGCAGGGCTTGGGCAAGGTTCATCAGCGTCACGGAAGGCGAATGGAAACCACAGCTGAAATGGTTTCGACCCAAGGTAAGTAATTAAGTAGTACTAGCTAGCTAGCTAGCTGCCATCTCTTTAATTATCATGCTTGATTAATTATTATCTGATCAAATTAAATTCCATTCTCGTAATAAAGGCCCTGAAGCAGGCGCAGGGGACTGATTTGTGTGCATTCTGCGTTTGCGAGAACATTCGCATGATGGCGTCCGAAAGGAGCAGATCTCAAAGACAGGAATGGGTACGCTTGTCAGAACACTATTCACAATTTTTACACCATTATCGATATCTAGTCACACAACTAATACACATGCATATTGATCTCCTTCTTAACAGTTCAAAGAGGTGCGGGACAAGCTCCTACAAACGGAGCGCATAGAAGCACTTCAAGAGGAAATAGCGGGATTTTTGCTCGACCAGGTCATAAATCCGAAGGGAGAATACTATTACCCGCTACCGCCCCCATCGACCAGGTCAGGAACCACTTCCAATTGTCATCGTGCTCCGAAGGCACCAATTAGGCTAATGCCACTGGCTCCGAAGGCAACATGCATATGTAGGAGAAATTGTATATAGTTATACATGTGTGTATGTGTGAATTAATATGGTTTGTGAGACATTGATGAAATATATATGATTGGTTCTACTAGAAATTCTATTTATATATATATATATATGCATAACGTGTATAATGTGTAGTACCGTAAAATACCAGCAAACGAAAAAGAATTAAAATGGAAAACACAAAATTAAATGAAAAAGAAATCATAAAACCAAAAAACCCCCAAACATTTTAGTACCGGTTGGTGTTACCAACCGGTACTAAAGGTCTCCCAGCCCCCGGAGCTGGCTCGTGCCACGTGGTTGCCCTTTAGCACCGGTTCGTGCTGAACCGGTACTAAAAGGGGGGAGGGCCTTTAGTGCCGAAACTTTAGTGCCGGTTCCTAAACCGGCACTAAAGGGCCTTACGAACCGGTGCTATTGCTCGGTTCTGCACTAGTGATGTATCAAGGAAATAGCACAATTGGTACCGGATCTTGTCAATTCTCACACCTACACAAATAAGGCTTATGGTGGAGCTCGGTGAGGATAGTGGCACAAAAATTTGATGCAAAATGTTAGCAAGAGTCAATAATGTTGGAAAAGATTCACAAATTGACAAGTGAAACAAGTAGACCAATAGCAATATGTGGCACACGGAAACACACACACGGATAGATAAATGGGGTCATGCAACCAAGGAATGAGCACAAAATGTGGAATCCACGGAAAACGATCGTGTTGCACAACTCAAGAGAGACGCTAGCACGATTGATCAATAGGCAGATACGACACTTGTGCACAACCTATAAGATGCAAAATGTATGAGCTTTCTATCCCAAGTATGCTATGTGTATGATGTTCCCGTTGTTCTTCTCAAGATGATCCAAGATGATCGGATATGACAATCTTATGTGCAATGTGGTATGATGCTATGGCACTTGCTTACAAGCTCTCTGCTCTCTTTTCTTTTGCTTAAAAGCTTACTTTTTTTTATGGCCACTATGCGAAATGCACAAACCAAGATAGCAATTGTGTATATGCGGGAACAATCTTGTGACACAAGAGATGATATGATACCAATATGATATGGTATGTATGCAATGGGAGGTGTAGATCACTAATGTGCACAAGTAACGTTGCCGGCAATACTCAAATGGCTAGTCTCGATAGGCAAGTGACGCAAAATGGGCTATGCGTTATCAATGCAATTGCAAGGGGGAATGTACAATGGTGTCATCGAGGTTACCGTCCTTGAAGATGATGAGTGGCGGTGTTCTTGATGTAGATACCAAGATGATGGAGACTCGTCCCTAAGTAGCCGAAACACCTTAGGAAACGGTAAAAACCGCGAACTCAAAATCTTAAGGGCAAAAGTCAAATGGTGGTAGCGGAGATGGCAATGTGGAAGTGGTGGTGATGGATGATGAAGAAGCAACCATCCCTAAGTAGCCGAAACACCTTAGGAGACTCAAGTCACCACTCAAACAACCACAAATGCTAAATGGAGCAAATTAGGTTAGGTTGCGGAAGGCTATGGTGGGTTTTGCGGATGATATGGTGGAAGGCCTATACAAAGATGCCAAAATGTGAAAATTTTGATGGAGTCAAATGGTGTTGGATTCTATCTAGATGGATGGGGGTGTCAATAGCTACTCAGCGAGCTAAAGAACGCGAAAATCGGACTCCGGATGTGGAAGTTATATATGGCCGAAACGGTGAAGCACTCGCGGCTGTCCTGGGGGGGTCGTGCGCACGGGGGTAGGAGCCCGTGGGCATGGGGTCCCGTGCGCACGGTACAGGTTCGTGGGCACGGGGTGTCCAAAGACTTTTCGGGGGGCCGTGCGCACGGGGTCTGGGGTCCGTGGGCACGGGGTGGATGGAAATTTCGCGATTTCGTGGCGGAAAATGGAGATTGCTTGGGCAAAATTGGGGAGATTTTGGGGATGGATGGTTGGGAAAAGATGGGAGGAAAGCTAGATCCACTTGAAACCAAGCAAATCCATGGATCAAATCCAACAAAACCTCATCAAACCAACAAATCACAAAAAAAAAAATTGGGCTATTTTTTGGTGGGGAATTTTTGAATTTAGGACGAAATCAACAAAACTAGGCTAGAAAACAAAGAGAGGGGCTCCAATTTCGTGAGAAACCATTGCTCATGATACCAAAAATGATGTAGGGTGGAACCCTAAGTGGAGATCTTTCACGAATTGGAGGGGGAATCCCCAAGAACAAGATGAACACAAGAGGGAAAACACTCAATTGACTAGATCCAATCACACATATGCTAGATCCAATCACACAAAGAGAGATACAATGATTCAAAGACAACAAAGGAAAGATACAAGGTACTAGTTCATCCCAATCCTATGAGGAATGAGGTCTTGGTGATCCTATGATGGGGATCTATCCACTAGGGATCTTCTCCATAGGAGGTCTTAATCTATCCACTAGGGATCTTCTCCATAGGAGGTCTTGATCTCCAAGGGAGAGGTCTCTCTCTCTCTCAAGAGGAGGAGTGGTACAAGGAGCAAAGCTCACCTAGATCATGTCATCTCCTTTGCTAACCCTAACAAATGGTCTAGATACGGAATATATAGTCTTGGGTTCGAAGTAGATGAAGAGGGGCTCGGATTGGGGATCACAGCCGTCCATCCTGGGAGGCCCGTGCGCACGGGGTAAGTTGGGCCCATGCGCGCGGGGGTCCCGTGGGCACGGTACAGGCCCATGCGCACGGGGTGCTCCAGCGTCAACTCCCTGGGTAGTCCGTGGGCACGGGGTCTCGGGGGCCCGTGCGCACGGGGTCACCTAGGACTTCCAGTTTTGCTGCTGTTGAACTCCGTCTTGGTCCGCGTGGCCTTGGGGTGGTTCCTCTTCTCCTTGGGGGTGCTCGTGAGCCTCTTGGTGGTGTTCCTCTTCGTACCTAATAATACATAGCGTATTTTGGTGAGGTAGCAACAATGTTCCACTCGTATCCATATGTAAGCTAAGTAGGAACACTACACCATGACACCACATTCCCTACAGACGTGTGTTGGGAAAACTATCGTGTACCAACAGACTGTTGGTTGGGAAAACTTGTATCAGACGGTCGGTCGGCAATAGTCACATGTAGCTTCAAACTATCGGTTGGGAATAGTTTATTATCCGACGGCATATCATCGGTCGGAAATGCTTCACTTCTCTTTGGATTGTTGGTCGGCAATGAAACGCCGACCGATTGCTTGTGGGTAAATGGGCCGGCCAGATAGCTGCGCGCGCACGGACGAAAAGCTTAGCGCGAAAACAGCCCACTCCGCGAAAAATCCCTCTTTTTTTTCTTGTTCTGCCTCCAACCGGTGCCACAGACTGCCCCCAAATCTCATTCTTCCTCCTAACCTAAATCTGCCGCCGCCGCCGCTCGAGCTCTCTCTCGCCGTCCAGCTACGTGCTCTTCGGCCGGCGAGGCTGTGACCCCCTCTCCCACTCGTTCCCCAGCGTCTCCACCGTCGACCCCACACCATTCTGTTCCTCGGTGAGTGCTCTCTCTGGCCAGCCTCCGCGCGTAAGCTTCCAGCGAGACTGCCGCTGCCCTGCCTGGCCCGTCCTCCCCCTCTCCACCATGGTATCCACCATGGCTTCATATAGAGAGGAGAAAAGTGGTCCTTGGCTCCTTCCCCTTCGGCCTTCCCCAGCCGGATCTGCTCCCCTTCATCCACCCTGACTCCCCGAGCTCCTCCCTCAGGTAGTTCCTCTGCTCACCCCTCTTCCCCTGTTTGTGCTGTTGCCTGCTTGCCGCTTGCTAGTACTGTGTAACCGTGTGCGTGCTTGCTGCTTGCTACTGCTCCTGTGGTGCTTGCTGCTTGTGTGGTTGTGGTGTGCTTGCTGCTGTTATGCTGTGTGTGCTTGCTGTGGTGTGCAGTGTGCTGCTAGCCACGGTTCTGCTGCTTGATGTGCTAGTGCTACTGTCGTATTGCTGCTGAATGTTGATATTCTACTGCCTATTGATTGGTGATTAATCCAGTTTCTTCCCTGGAAATGAAGCATTAGATGTTATACATGGTAATGTGTTGTCCCTTGAAAACTGAAACTCTGTTACGAATTGTAATTCTGTTAAACCTCATAGGGCAATGAACTGTACATTCTCTCAGACAAACTGTAGATGAAGAGAATAACAAAAATATTTTGTATACCATCAACAGGTAAGAAGTGGCATCGAGCTAAACTGACATAATAAAAGGAGAATATATACCAATATTGATTGTTACTAGTCAATGCACAAAGCTAGATACCGATGTTCTTCTTCTGGTTGTTGCTTATTAATTGTTTGGCACTCATCTTCCCCCAACTAACTTTCAGTGATCTGTACTCATGTCGGTATGGCACTGATTTATCTCTAGACATGGTTCTGTCTTACTGTTACAGGCAAATGTTAGTAAACAAAATAGTGTGTTCCTTTCAGAAGAGTACAGAAGAATTCATGTTGCTGTAAAGAAATAACGCGGACCATCTAATAAAACATTGTTTCAGAATTTTTGGTTTTGGAATGATTATTCGGTTTTTTCTTATGAGACCTGGGTAACAAGATAAAAGTTCCTTACATGATGGAAACCTGATGGAGAGTCAATGGTAAGATGGTCCGCCTAGTGTTTTCCTATCAAAGAACCAATGCTAACTATGATTTGCTCAGTTTAACAAGGCGACCTGACTTTTTTAAATAGTCTCATATTTTAATGTGATGATATGATGACTTCTTCTGCATTACACCATGTTGTATTCATAAAAAATATGCTTAGCGTGTCATACATACAATCTGGTTGGACTCATATTCGATATTGAATTTATGTGTTCCATTCCCAATTTACGGGGCTGCTCCGATTTCATTTCTCAATAAAAACAATAAGACTAATAGGTAGGAACATATCCACCTTCGTACGGTTCTGAAAATTATTACAGAATTACGCAAGCACTCCATGAACCAAAAATTTAGCAACAAACTCTAACCATACACTCAAGTGCTTGGACACAAGAATCAGAAAAAACACTTAAAATGACATATGATGTGGTCAGCCGATTGGTGCGCCTTTTAGGTATCATGACTATTCTCCTCTATTCCCATATTATTGTTGTCTTGATTTGCCTGCAATTGTTATCTTGGCTATCATTTAGTCAATCACTTATATTAGGTTTGTTGGTCCGTAGTCTTCCATATAGCTATTTCAACTAAATCTGTAGTCTTTCACATATATAGGAATTGTCTTCTACTATTCAGGTCTCACATATATTCCTTGCGGTGTATTAACTTTGTATGATAAAATAAAATGTCCGTTGAAAATAACTAATAGTATATGATCAGTCTGGACTTTCTTGTCTGCAAAAAACAATTTGTAGTGCAGTCGGCAACTCGGCATCTAACTGTTGGTATATTATTGTGTTGCTTCTTTTCCCCTCAACTTTTACATTTTACCATGCTATTCGCTGCTACCTGTTCTTCATCATCTGAGTTCTTACTCCTTCCATTTATGTAGGAATGTCTGAAGAGAGTTATACCCTATGAGCACATGGACATTGCATAATCAGTCATATCATGGGAATAATTTGCCTGCCTAAAGAAGGCGAAGCAATCAGCCAAGCAATGAAACTGGAGTCCAGTAAAGAGAAATCTTCCAGTGACAATCAAGAGTTGAATCGTAGACATTCCAAAGGAGACAAGTCATCCAACCATCCAGCAGAAGTGTAGACAGTTTAAAGAAACCAGCACAGCACTTCATCCGGGCAATAATAGCGCATCAGTTCATCTAGTTATATACATAAGAAGGTAACACACTTGTATGTTCCACTGGACGTCTGGACATCTATTTTTACATGTCTGGCTGAATCACTACGTTTCTAGTCTTCACCGTGTACATATGTCTCTTGCGGGTGTGCTATTTGTTCCAGTGGAAGATAGGTTCCAGTTTTTATAAATGGTCCTCTGCATGTGAATATGTTCTCTGTACATGAACCAATTTGACGTACTAGTTTTACTGAAAACATATACTAGCTAGTATCAGTTTACTGAAAACCTAACCAGTCTGCATGCAATTTTTTTATATATGAAAAATGGTGATGATGAGTGCATGCTGCTGTTTGACTAGGTCACTGCCTGCTGGTCCAGATTATATGGTCGTGATGCTCGGCGTTGACAAGAGCATCACCCTGTAGCTGTGCGTCCTTCTCTAACAAACACTCAAAGCACTACCATCCCGGGCTGTGGGTGCGTATGATTTGAATCTGCAGTAAAGACTGGTAATTTGGTTGTATCTAGTCTTGACCATGTATGTCGTCGGGCACCAATTCGACTATTTTCACAGGTACTGCCTCATCGACCAAGGATCTACGGCGACGGCGGCACCAGCGACCCCATGGAGGCAGCACCTAAACCCTGGCCGCTACTGCTCTCCTCTGAGTCCCCTCCTCATCTCCTCCCTCGTGCGGTACGTGTCGGCTCTCTTCTCTCTCGCTCTCTCAAGCTAATTTTAATCTGACTCCATCTTGGGGTGCTACTGTGCGTGCAACCGTGTTTTGAATTTCGGCCGAGAAAAGTGGATTTCGGCCGAATTTCGGCCATTTCAGCCTGGGGCGAAAAGTATATTTAGGCTGAAATTGCTCAAATTTGGCAAATTTTGGTCAAATTTAAGTCAAATTGTAGTCAAAATTTGGTCAAATTTCAGCCGAAATTTTTGAAAATGGCCGAAATTCGGCCATCTCGGCCTAGGGCGAAAAAAAGCTCAAACCGAAAATCAAAACACAGGCGTGCAATACATGCTCTGCTTGGTCTTCTTTTCTTAGACATCCCTCGATCAGTTAAGATGGACAAGCAAAAAATCTTACATATCTCAGCTTTGTCATTTAAGCTCATTTGATTGATGTCTTTATCTTCACAAGTCTCGCTGAACCTTGAGATAGGCCAAAACATTCAATTCAGAGCCCGATAGTTTGTTGCTATAATAATAATACCTACACTTCTACATTACCAATTGCAGTCTGGAGATTCAAATTCAGATATGAAAACTATATAGGGTTTTCAATTCTTTGGGAATGTTACTACACATTTTTTTACATGTTTCTCTCTCAGGCTAATTTTAATCTCACACCATCCTGGGTGGTACTCTGTGTGTTGTAGATGCTCTGCTTCATCTTTTCTCAAACCTCCACCAGTCAAATTCGACCGGGAAAAAGAAACACCTACATACATATCATCGGGTAGTGGCCTGACAAAATGTTACATATATCAGTTTTGTCATTTAAGCCCATTTGATGTCGTCTTCATAACTCTGTCTATCACCAGCTATGGTGTGGAATATTAACTGGGGATTTTTGACATGCAGATGTTCAAGCTGGAGGATGTGGCGATGGAATATGGATCAATGAGATGAAGAAAGGTGTTGATGTCAAGTACGAGAATGATGGAAGGATCTTGTGGTTATCTAGTTGCCCACCAGCAGGAGTCAATGTGGATGATGTGCCTCTAGGGCAAATTCTAGAAACCAAAGCGACCCATTTTTGCTCTCAAACAATGAACATATTTTGTTCCCTATTTAATAAGTTAAATTAGTTTATGGGAAATTTTGATGTGAAAATTATTGAATGTGTGTTATTATTGTTTGGTTTTGGTTTACTATTGTTGGTCGACATGCGCGTTATTGTAATGATTTGGGTAACTTAATTGATATTCTGTTGATAATGTGAAATCCAGCTATATGGGAGGGCTAGCTGACATTGGTTGGCAAAATAAACCCCATCCGACAGTTGGTCGGGAAAAGCTAATGCGAGGCCCAACAGAATGTTGGTCGGGAAAGAATGCCCTGTCCGATAGTCGGTCGGGAAAGGCCCATGACAGCCCCAACGGATTGTTGGTTGGGAAAGAATATTCTGACCGATAGTCGGTCGGGAAAGGCCTATGGCAGCGCCAATAGACTGTTGGTCGGGAAAGGTCCATGGCTGGCCCAACAGAATGTTGGTCGGGAAAGATGTTCCATAGCCGACAAGCAGTCGGTCGGGGAAACTATGTCGGTCGGGAAAGGGCTTTCCCGTCTAGACTTACCCCAACAAACAGGGTCGGTCGGCAATAGTCTTTCCCAACCGACTGTTTGTTGGTAGACATTGTATTCCCGACCAATCTAGTTGTCAGGGATGTAGTGTTGTGGTGTAGTGGAAGGAGTTCACCTCGGTTTCCAAAGCACGTGCTCTAGCTCTTGTCATAGGTCCACGTGGGGATTGATGTCCTTTGAAGGTGTACATGGTGATGTCCGTAGGATGCTCCGCATCACTCTACCTTATCGGATTATACAACTGTGATGCCATCTAGGACAATATCTTAAAGTTGAAGAGACACGCAATTGCACAAACCAGGGATTTGTGTGTTATGTGCCTACGTCGCGAAACATTCGCTCAACGTATTACCAGGAAACACCGACGTGCAAGGTGTTAGTGTTTTGTTGAGCTAATATTTTGTATGTTATGATACAGTTGCATCATTTGGTCAAATTAGTATCGCTCGGTGTTGCATTCTTGTTTTGCATGTAGTTGCAGCAAGCTGCGTTTGTTGTGTTTTCTTCATTTGTTACATTTTATAGAAAGCTCAATCCAACAACGGATCTAAAGCTCCAGGTTTCATTTGTTTTGCTTGTAGCCGCCCCGTCTCCAACATATTTTCATACAAATACTCGTTATAGTATAACCTTATAGATGCTCAAAACAACATATGCTAGAAGTATTCAAATACTGATATTTTCTCTATTCAATTTGTTTGTGAAGTTTTCACGAATACTGAAATGAATTTCGAGTTCAGATACAGTACGTACATAATCTAGGCGAAGCAACAACATAGGGCATCCCTCTCCCTCCTACCATGATGTCGCCTCCCATCCCAGGCGAGATCCGGCGGGCGGCCATGAAGCGCCCCGCCATGCTCGCCGTCCCCGCCCTCCTCCTCCTCTCCCTCTCCTTCCTCCTCCTCAGGCCGTCCTCCTCCCCTCCGCGCACACCGCCGACCCCGACCACCGCCGCCGCCGCCTCCGCCACTACGTTGCTAATAAAGGCAACCATCTACTATGAACTCTCCTCTATCGCAGACCTTCGCAAGACGATGGTTCGAAACTGTGCCAACAGAAGGGAATTTTAACCGTTTGTGTTGGACCATTGTGCATTAGTGTCAGTTAAAAATTAATACTGGTGTTTCATTGATAGGACGGAGTTTTGGTTATTTGAGAGAGAAAAGCCAAATGGTCATCCAGCAAGCAGTCGGAAACACGTTGACGGTGCGAACTAAGCATAGCTCAGATGGTTAGATTCCTTGCGGTGGAACCGGCTCATGAGGATTCAAGTCCTAGACTTTGCATTGGTGTTTACATTTTTTAATTCCAGTATTTCCGGTGATGTTTGAGAAGACGTTTTCGTTGACTACGAAGGCACATGTGGTGACTCTGTCAATTTCAAGATGTTGTGCCGGTTCTATCTCATAGGATAGGGTGTGCGTATGTGTGTTCACAAAGATGAATGCATGTCAGTATGCGCGTATATGTGGACATCTGTGTTCAGGGACGAATCCAATGGGGGACGAGGGGGGGCTAGACCCCCCCCCCCCCCCCCCAACGATCTGTTTTCCCCTCTTAATGACGATTAGGCAACTGCTAATCTCGTATCTGCCGTGAGGCCGTGACTACTCTCGCCCCCCCTGTTGGTCTGTAATGCAAAGTGAAGCCCATTATATGTAGCAGATTTATAGCAGGCCAAAATCCAGCAACAACTACTACATTAAGCCCATCATTAAAGACTTGAAACCAGCAGCCCACGCACACAGATAGTTTAGGTTTTGGCTTGCTGGTAGGTGGTAGCCTGGTACTACGTGCGCCGTCGCCGCCGAGGGCAGTTTCCCGATTCCAAATTTCCAATCGATCAAACTCCTAGGTGACCAGAAGATGATAATAGGGCAGGGTGGCGATCTACAGACCACAGGCGCTCGGACGCACGCAGGGCCGCATGCCCGCATGGTCGCCATGACCTATGAAGGCGACGAAGCAAGCAGGGAAGGTCAGTTTACTCTTCTCTAATTCTCCTTTTTATTAGAAACTCTCCTCTAATTCTGATTGTCTTAGTACTTGGAAATTTTCCCAACATTAGATTAATTTATGCATACAAAAATGTAAAAAAGTACAGTAGTAGAAACCAGTCATAGAAACTAATTAGAAAAATTCAGATTCGTCCATGTAGACATGAAGAGGAAGAGAACCAAATGTATTCATAAATTTTACAAGCTTGATTCAATCTCTAAATGTCCATGTGAACATGATGGTAAGGCAAATACGAACAACGTGGAGGCTAGTGAACACTGAACAGAATGGCCCCAATAAGTATTTAAAGAAAAACAGTGCTAATAAATATGTCATTTGATCGTGTTGACTTCAAATTTTATTTATATTGCAGAATGACGATGAAGATTTTGACCATCTAGACCTACTATATCTATATTACCAGTCTTTTAAAAAAAATGATACTATGCTAGGTGATTATATCTTATATGGTTTTGATGCTTCTAGACCTTGCCCCCCCTATCGCCATTTCCTGGCTCCGTCCCTGCCTGTGTTTGTACTGTGTCAGAAAAATATGACACGCGCAGACGCAGACACTCATACATGCACACATATACTCAATCTCTATGAACGCTCGCACGCCCGCACACCCTACCCATATTAAGCAGCTCTAAAAGATATAACCGGCACATCATCTTGAAGTTCACGATTATTTGTTTTCAAACGGGCCAAGTTAACAATTGTTGGGGCTGGTCGACGTGCGGGGTCAGACTATCTGTCACTGTAATTGCCATTCGCCGGTGGCGGCTATGCAGTATGCACTAGCCGCCCCTGCGATCGGTCGCCGAATCTTCTCCCGCGCCCTCGGCCGTCGCCAACATGCGCTAGATACTGTGATGGACTAGGCGAGTCGTCGACTGCATGTGTGGACTACAAGTGCCGGGAGACGAAGAGCGCGTCTGCTATAATCAACGATTTGGTGTCAGTTAAGTACGGGGCACTGTTACCCTACGCTCGGGGCTCAGTTTCTGGACCAAAAACGTGCCCATGCACACGTGGTTGGTTCAAAAAATGCTCCCAAATCTGAACTACTCCACTAATTCAACCTGTCACGCTCGACCCACGACTGTTAATTCGACCCATGTATCCACTGACTAGTGTAGTTACTGTGTCGCTTGATATGTATACCCCGCCAGCTCCATCGCTCCCAGCCATCTTCCCCACCACGCACACGCACCGAACCGTAGCCATGGCAGCGTCCAAGCTTACCCCCACATTGCCTGTCTCTTCCCTTGCCCTCGCTGCCTCCCGCTCGCCCGGCCAGCTGCGCTCCCCGGCCCTTCGCCCGCCGGCGGCGACGGCGGGAGCTGACACGGGCTTGAGCTGGACTTCATCAAAGGGCTTTGGCCGCGGCACAACCGTGGCATGCGCTACTGCGGTTCACGGGCAGGACACCACTATCCATGTCCACGGTATAAAGTGTACTGTTTACGTAGCAGTTTTTATGACGTTAATTTAAAAAAATATGTTATTTTGTCGCACAAAAAAATAAAATCAAAGTTGTTATTATACGCACACCCACTTCAGTAGTAAATTCGAAAAATAAATACTACTACTGTCTCCGTTCCAAAATATGTGACGTTTTGGTAGGCTAAACACCATATATTTTGGAACGGATGTAGTAGAAAAAAAACTAAAATTTTGGGGTATCAAACTTGACCAGCCATTCTATTCACGTGTGAAGTTTTGTGGAGGAATGCCACCTGAGATATTCAATAGTGAAGAAAACGAAATCCGACCTTGCTATTTATTCAGACACTGTTTTTCAATATAGTTCCGATTTGTCACCTTTGCTTAAAATATCACGGATGTCATTTCTTTGTCAAAATCCATACACAAGTATACCACTCGACCGCATATGTTAAAAAAATCCGGTTTTTTATTTCTTTTCTTAGCATTTTTTTAATTTACTATTTGTAAGGGGTTTCCATGGAACCAACATTTTCATCAAATCCGCGTCTAGTACTACTAGGCATACTTTATTTGATGCAAAAAAAATCTTGAAAGCAGCTGGATTTCAACCCATGAGAAGTTAATTTTTCACATTTGGAAATATCATCCATTCTCAGAAAGCTCGGCTCGATCACCTCCATAAAATGGGGAAGTTCATTTCAATTTTCGTAAGCTCAGCTAAATATACAGTGAACGTTCATTGCTTTTCTGTTCTCATAATTGCAAAATTTTATGGCTAATCCTATATCCTATATACCTAAGAGAGTCATCCCCACTAACTTATTTATCTCAATATGCAAGCATGCCACCTCACTATGTAATTATGAATGAGATAAGGCCCACTTCAACATGCAATCATGCATTTGAAAAAAACCACCACATCATTCAACCATAAATGGGGCAATGTTTTTCATTCAATTATTCTAATTATATTCAATAAATATTTACACCTATACATTATCAAATATAATAAGTCATATGTATTTGGAATTTTGGTTCTCATGTTATCGACCAAATTTTCATCAATCAATTCCCGCAACAATGTGTGGCGTATCCTCTAGTTATGTGAATGTTTATTTCAATGAGAAAAATGGATACTTACATTAATTATGAGTATGCCCCATATATCCATGTCATGGACACGTTCTTCATGGGACATGGAATTGTTTTTCTGTGTATGTGCGACGCAACAAACTATTTATCCACTAAGTGCACCTATATGGATCTCATATGAGGTTTTTGTATGAATGTTGATGATGTTCTACTTTTAAAAATGGGATAAGACATGTTTATTTTGCTTGGGGGGATTGTGCGCTATTTCTAATATTGTGGCTGAAACTGTTGTATAGGAAGCAGGTGGAAACCGGCTGTCTGTGTGGTCCTGGTGGAGCTCTTCAACACAGGAACTATACTGTTGGGCAAGGTAGCAGTTGATGGCGGCATGTTTGTATTCTCATTGCTCTGTTATAGAAGCATTCTAGGTGTCATCTTCATCTTGCCATTTGCCCTACTCCTTGAAAGGTCAATAATTTTGTTTCTCCTTAATTTTGTTAACAAAACACATTATTATCATGGAAACTACTACTATAAGTTTAACCGCTGGCTCAAGAATATGTATGACAAATCTGCAGAGGGAAGTGGAAAGAATTGGATATGAAGGCTCTTGTATGGCTCTTCATCAATGCTTTTATCGGGTATATATGCTTGATGAATTATCATATATATGTTTGCACTAACATAAAACAATTAGTTTTGTACTTATTTTGTTTTTATCTGGTAAGCTCAATATTTTGTTCAATGCATATATGTGTATCTTGTCATATGTTCCCATTAGAATTAATCAGCCTAATTGGAGATGTGGTCATACGTAGGTCTGAACATGATCAAGCATACATTAGCCAACTAATTCAGTTGGTCAGAAGATGAACAAGCATACATTAGCCAACTAATTCAATCAACTCATTGGTTCACTGTGAAAAATTAAACTCAACCCAACTAATCTCCAACCCCCATATGCTAACACTTTTTTTAAATCGTCCTTGAAACAAATGGAAAATTTTGTACCATATTCTTCGAATATCTTATGCTTTTTTTATTTTTTTCGTAGCCACAAAAAAAATTAACAGGTTGATGCAGAACTTTGGTTTATTCAATTTCATAATCTATTATATAGATCAAATGTTAAGTTTGATATTGTTGCTTTTTGTTTGAGTGTATGATTAATGAATATGGTACATTGATACTGACAGTGATATCCTTACATTGTACAGATACTCATTACCTATGGCCTTGTATTACTATGGGCTACATGACACAAGTGCCTCCTATGGTGTGATCTTCTCAAGTTTGACTCCGCTCTTCACTTTTGTCCTGTCAATACTACTTGGGTAATAAACAATTCTTTCCTCCACCTAGAACACCATAACTCATTTCCTCCAATGTAGGACACTACGAGTAGGGGGTGCTTGCCTCCCCTTATCCGGCTTTCATATGTTAATTAGTTACAGTTGCTAGTAACTTTGTCCTTGGAATAAACAACTTAGTTACTTACCTTAATTACTAGATATTAAAAAAATGCAAATCTCAAAATATATTTTGCAGTATGGAGAGCTTGCGCCTCAAATCCAAAGAGGGTAGTGCGAAGGTGGTTGGTGCATTGTTATGTTTTGGTGGGGCATTGTTGATTAGCCTGTACAATGGAAAGGAATTGCATCTTTGGTCCCCAGTTATAAAAGGTATCACTAAGAGTTCTAATGGAGTAGTCGGAGGACACCATCATGTGAGGGGCACCTTGCTTTTGTTGGGTGATTGCATATGTTATGCATTTTGGTACCCCATACAGGTATGTCCAATTCTGATGCAGTGTATTCGTACTAAGGCTTGTATCTATGATTTCCCATAATAGGCATAGCATGATTTGAAAAGAAAATTATCCTTGTTCTTGACTCGTAACAATGAAGGGTTTCTTATAATGCAGGTGAAAGTTCTAAAGGTGTACCCATGGAAACATTGGTCATCAGTGTTGACATGTGTTCTAGGTGGTTTGCAAACATGTGTCATAGGAATATTTTTGAGAAGGGACAAACTTGCTTGGCAAGTAGGATGGAACATTCAGCTATTAACAATTGTCTACTCTGTAAGTCTTTTCGAGAATGTGTTCAACTTAGAAATACCTTGCTATTGTCTGAATTTTCATTAGTTTGTCAAATCTAATTGATATTTCCACTATATGTATAAGCTAATCTTTGTTTACCAAGCAAATCTCAAGCAACCTGAGCAAGGTTGGTTTTGATTGTAGATATAGGAGAAATTGTAAGGAAAAGATTGGCTAGACATTATTTTGTGACATATCCAACATTTATTCTAGCTACCAGAATCAGGGCCTCTTTGATTCGCAGGATTCTAAAAAATGTGGGAATAGGAAAACAAAGTATTGGAACGTCATGCTCATCTCAATCCCATAGGGATATGATTTGTTTTATTTCATCATAAAAAAAGAAAGGATTCATTCAAAGCGGTTTGAGTGAATGTTAGAAATCCTATGGAAAGTAGTACAAGGAAATCCTTAAGAAAAATTTCTTATAGGATTCAATTCTATGAATCAAACAACCAACATAGGAAAAACTCCTAAGGATTCCAATCCTCCAAAATTCCTATGAAAATACTTTAAATCAAAGGAGCCCAATGGGCATATCATTGTTAATAGTTAAATGTTAAATTAGTTCAAAAAATTTAGGACTTGTTTACGAGGACTTCCTATATGGTTCGAGATCAAACTTCTTCGTGATTTTGAATATTAAAAGCATTTGTTTCTATATACTTTTATTAACTTGATAGTTAAAAGACAATACGCAATAATGTGTCACATACTTGATTTTGTACGTAGGCTGCACTTGGCACAGCCGCCAAGTATTGGTTAAATCTATACGCTGTGGAAAAGCGGGGCCCTGTTTTCCCACCGATGTTCAGCACATTATCGATTGTCTTCACCATGGTTCTTGGGGCATTATTACTAGGAGAAAGCATCACGGTTGGGAGGTACGTGTATTTTGGTCTAGTATTCAGACTCATATCCAAAGATGTTGTTTTTCTTATATGCATGTATGTTTGAGAAAAAATAGTGGCAGGGGGGAATGGCCCCAGCACGGCCCCTTGCTCCATCCCTATGTATAATTGATGAGTTGTGTAATTGTAGTGACCCTTGTAGCCATCTAGCTAGTGGTTTGGAACAGAGATATTGAAAAAAATGTACCTCAATGAACAATGTTGCTTAACTAATGTTGTCATTTAGTTTTACATTTTCATTAGAATTGCATCAAATATCATAGCTTGACTGTTTCTTGTTGTAGTGCTTACATTTATGTACTCTTTTATTCCATAAGTGATACATTTTACTGTTATATGGCAGCTTGTTGGGTAGTGCATTGGTTTTTAGTGGTTTATATACGTACCTCTATGGAAAGGCCAAAGAACTCCACGCGAAGACGACATCAAGTTCAAGCAATGAAAAGCTACAGGGGCAACCTACCCATGACTCAAAGTGTGAGGATCCAATATTTGGTCCTTGATTTTGCGGCAACTAGTCTCGAGTGAACTTTGTCTTAGTAGATGACACCCACTATAGTTAACATGTGAGGTTGTAAACTAAAATGATTTGACCAATCCGAAGAATTGTCATGGTGCATTAATGTTTTTCACTGGGTATATGTCTTATCAGATTATACAATTGTGATGCCATCTTCAACTTGACAACACACGCAATTTCACAAACTGGTGATTTGGGTGTTATGTGTCTACATGATGAAATGTTCGCTCAATGTATTAGCAGGACACACCGACGTGCAAGGTGTTAGTGTTTTGTTGAGCTAATATCTTGTATGTTGTGATACAGTGACATTATTAGGTGAAAGTTTTATCTGGAGGTACTGCCTTCTTGTCTTGCATGTTGTAGCAAGCTGCGTTTGTTATTGTGCTTTCTTCATTTCTTGCATTTGATAGAAAACTCGGTCCAACAAGGGATCGAAACCTCCTACGTTTCATTTGTTTTGCTTGCAAAAGGCGTGCCCAAATGCCTCATTGGATGCCCAATGCCTAAGCATCTGCAACAGATTTTTCAAACAAGTGCTCGTAAGAGTATAACCTTATAGATGTTCAAAACAACATATGCAAGAAGCATATCCTTCAAGTTTATGCCTGGCTCTCCAAGCAAACGCTGAGGCCATCTTGAGATTTGAAGTCACTGGCGGGTGGGCCTTTGGTTGTGCGACCCCACAAGCGCAGTTGTCTGATTTTTTTTCTATGCATTAGTTGTTGTTTTAGATTCATGCACAAGCTGCTTGGCTAGCAATGCCACTGTGTGTGGTCCTGCGTCACTGCGTGGTAGCTCTTTGGTGGTGGGCATGGTTGTTTCTTCGGCCAGCTTGGTTAGTCCTCATGACTAACATTAACAATCTGCCATGTACCACTATATAATTCACATGAACGTTTCTCAACAAAATTAATAATAGAGATGGAAATACACCCAAGATGATTTGTTTCGGAGTCCACATATATTTTCTAAAAAAAGATCCACACTAATTCATTGATACTGTAATATTCCCTTCGTCCCAAAATAAGTGTCGCTGGTTTAGTGCAACTTTGTACGAAGGGAGTACTATTTCTTATTCCGTGGTCATGAAGGAGTCTCTTACCCGGAAACTCCTATTTGATGTAGTTGATCAAGTGCAGAGGAAAGATATGTTGCAGGTCGGCCCATTTCATCCATTTTTTTTTCTTTTACGTTCATTTGTTTTTCACCTGTTCTTCTGTTTTTGTCCAGCTTTAACTTATTCTGGTTTCTTTTTTCCTTCTTTTTTTCCTTTTTGATTTTTTTCTTTTCTCTTTTATTATCTCTATTAATAAATGTATTTGTCTATACACCAATATTTTCAAATACACATTAAATATTTTTTAAGACATGGTGATTTTTAATACACGACGTATAATTTTCAGACACACATTCACTGTAAAATTCAAGGTGAGCATTTCTTACATGCACCATAAACATTGTTCAGCAAAAAGCACACAACAAATACATTCTTAAATACACAACATACATTTTAAAATATGTGGCAAATGTGTGGTGAATATTTTTAACATACATGATAAATATTTTTTAAACAGGATTGAACACTTTTACATGTATGTTTATATGTACTTTATATATATATATATATATATATATATATATATTAATAGTCCTTTTAGCATGCCAATTGAAATACTTTTCCAAAAAAAAAATAGGACGTTACTGGCAGCCCTATCATGTGTGGTTTCCCTCCTATTTGCCGCACTCTTGCACACATCCACTAGCCATTTTGTGGTCTACACGATGGTAATAAAAGAACGGAACTGGTAAGTCTCAGTCATCTGAGGCTTACTAAGTCTCAGTCGATGCTATATTTGTGAGATCTTACATGAAGATTCATGCAAAATTTTGTTTTTATTTTCTTTCTTTTTTATATGTTATGTCACTTTACTAAGACTTGATTAATTCTTAGTTGATTAAGATTTAGCCATATCCATAAAGAACCACATGTGTGCGCAACAAACATAATTATTCTTGCGCATTAATGCACCCTATATAAAAGACGTTTTCGTCAACTACGAAGGTATCTATGGTGACTTTGTCAATCTTTTGATGTTGTGCCGGCTTAGTATCTTGAAAGTGATCATACTGGTAGGGTGTGAGTGTGTGCGTTCATAGGGAAGAATGTATGTCAGTATGTGCGTATATGTGGATATCTCTGTTTACGCTCATACAAATGCACATACACTCATCTGTATGAATGCACACAGACGCACATCATATCCCTATAATTACCTCCGAGAACAATTATTTGTTTTCGAACAGGCTAAGTAAACAATTATTGGGGATGGTCGACGTGCGGGCTGAGAGTATCTGCCACTGTAATTGACATTCGCCGGTGGCCACAATGCACTAGCTGCCCCTGCGATCGGTTGCCGAATCTTCTCCCCCGCCCTCCCGCCCGTCGCTAGCTACTGTGATGCACTAGGCTAGTCACCGACTGCATGCGTGGACTACATCTACAAGTGCCGGGAGACGGAGAGCGCGCCTGTTATGATCAACGATTTGGTGTCAATTAAGCACGGGACACTGTTACCCTACGTTCGGGGCTCGGTTTCTGACGAAAGACGTGCCCATGCATGCACATGCGGTTCACAAAATGGTCCCAAACCTGAACTACTAATTCAGGCAGCGTGTCACGTTCAACACATGACTGTTAATTCGACCCATGTATCCACTAACTAGTATAATTACTATGTAACTTGGTATGTATACCCTGCCAGCTCCATCCCATCTAGCTGGTCACAAGCCTGTGAGCGGAGCGGGTAGTGGGGGTCAGATCAGGATAACTCCATGGTCGGCTACGGCCGGCCGCGATGGCGACCACCCTCGAGGGCGCCAATTTTCTTCTTGGAGACGTCGCCCGGCCGGGTCTGCCCTACCTCTTCCACCACACTGCCACTTGGGTCAAAACCCTAACTGCGATAGGCAGCGATGGCGCTCTGGGCGCCATGTCTTTCTTGAAGGCATTATTGTGAGAGCATTGTGGTGGTGGGCATCGTGTGGGCTCGTTAGCAGCTGTAGATTGTGTGTCCTTCTCCCTCGAGTGGCATCTGCTTCGGGGGAAACCCGATCTAGGGTCCCCTGGATCGGATGATGACGGGGATTTCGGTATCATTCTCCCTCTTGAAGGCATTGTTTTGGAACGGGTACTGACTGAAGTGGGGCCAATAGGTGAGCGGTGCTCTATCTAGCGCATCGAAGACGATGGCGATGGCGTGCCGAAGTGCAGTCTCCGTGTTGGATGTGGGTTGATGGACAAGCGCATGCTGGTGGCGCTGTTTAGCGTTGTGGCGGCGCCGAGGCCGTTTGGCCTGACAAGGTTAATGCGTTGATCACTCCACATGGCAGTTATCAGGAACTTAATTTAAAAGTTATTTTTTGAAAGGAATGTTAATTTAAAAGTTGTTATTCTACGCACACCCACTTTAATTGTAAATTCGAAAAGAAATATTAGAAACAAATCTGGAATTTTGGGTATGAAACTTGACCGCCATTCTATCACGTGTGAAGTTTTTTTAGGAAATGACACCTAAGGTATCCACAGTGAAGAAAATGCAATCTGACATTGCTATTCATTCAAACAGTGTTTTCAAATATAGTTTTGATTTGCCATTTTTTCCCAGAATACCATGGATGTCGTTTCTACGTGAAACTTCATACACGAGTATATACCATTCGACCACATATGTTACAAAAAAATCACATTTTTTCCTAGCGTTTTTTTTAATTTACTATTCACAAAGGGTCTCCGTGGAAGCGGCATGTTCACCAAATCCGCATCAAATATTACTAGCATATTGTGTTTGGTGCAAAGGTTTTTTTTTTTTGCTTGAAAGCAGCTGTGGATTTCTGTCCTTGAGAAGTTAATTCTCACATTTGAAAATATCATCCATTCTTAGAAGCTCAGCTCGTTCACCTAAATAAAGTGGGAAAGTTCATTGCAATTTTTGCAAGCTCAACTAAATATACAGTGGAAAGTTGATTGCTTTTTTTGCTCATATTTGCAAAAGTTTATGGCTAATTATGTGAATGCTTATTTAAATGGAAAAAAATTGATACTTAGATTACGAGTATGCCCCAATGTATCCATGTAACAGACATATACTTCATGGGATATAAGAATTTTTCTTTTTCCGTGCATCACAACAAAGTATTATCCACTACGTGCATCTATATGGATCTCATACATGGTTTTTGTCTGATTGTTGTTGACGATGTTCTACATTTTAAACTGCGATAAAACACATTTGTTTTGCTGGGGGGGGGGGGGGGGGGGATGTGCACTACTTCTAATATTGTGACTGACACTGCTACATAGGAAGCAGGTGGAAACCAACTGTCTGGTGTGGTGGTCCTTGTGGAGCTCTTCAACACAGGAACTATACTATTAGGCAAGGTAGCATTTGATGGCGACATGTTTGTATTCTCATTGCTCTATTAAGCATTGTAGGTGTCATTTTCATCTTGCCATTTGCCCTACTCCTCGAAAGGTCATAACTTTTAACCATTGATTCAAGAATATGTATGACAAATCCGCAGAGGGGAGTGGAAAGGATCGGATACAAAGGCTCTTGCATGGCTCTTCATCAATGCTTTTGTTGGGTATATATGCTCGATGAACTATCCTATATATGTTCACATAAAAATCAATGAGTTGAATTAGTACTACCATGGACACTACAACTAGGGGGCGCTCCCCCCCCCTCCGGCTTTCCTCTACTAATTAATTACAATTACTAGTAACTTCGTCCTTGTGCGGTGATTTCGTTCTAAGGCTTTTATCTTTGATTTCCCCTAATAGGCATAACATGATTTGAATTATTTTTTATCCTTGTTCTTGACCGGTAACAATGAAGTGTTTCTAATAATGCAGGCGAAAGTTTTAAAGGTGTATCCATGGGAACATTGGCCATCAGTGTTGACCTGTGTTCTTGGTGATTTGCAAACATGAGCCATAGGAATATTTTTATGAAGGGACAAACTTGCCTGGCAAGTAGGATGGAACATTCAACTATTAACAATTGTCCACTCGGCAAGTCTTTTCCAGAATGTGTTCAATTCTAGAAAACCTTTACTATTGCCTAAATTTTCACTACTTTGTCAAATCTAATTAATAATCCACTATATGTATAAGTTAATCTTAGTTTACTGAGAAAAAATCAAGCAACCCAAGCAAGATAGGTTCAGATTGTAGATACAAGAGAACTTGTAAGGAAAATATTGGTTAGAGATTATTTTGTGGTGTATTCAACCTTTATTCTATATACCGGAATTAGGGCCTATTTGATTTGCACGATTCTAAGAACATGGGAATAGGAAAAACATAGTATTGGAATGTCATGCTCATCTCAATCCTATAGGATTTTGGTTTAATTGCATCAGAGGAAAAACAAAGTATTTTTTCAAACAGGTTTGAGTGGATGCCAGAAATCCTACGGGAAGTTGTACAAAGAAGTCCTTATGAAAAAATCCTATAGGATTCAATCCTATGAATCAACAGCCAACATAGGAAAAATTCCTGAGGATTCTAATCCTCCAACATTCCTATGAAAATCCTTTGAATCAAAGGGTCCCAATGGGCATATCATTGTTAAAAGTTAAATGTTAACTAAGTTCAAAATTGTAAAAACTTGCTTACGAGGACTTCCTATATGGTTTGAGATCCAACTCCTTCACGATGTTGAATATTAAAAGCATGTGTTTCTATATTTTTTATTAACTTGGTAGTTAAAAACTATAGGAAATAATGTGGCACATACTTGGTTTTGAGCAATTGTTGGACTTAGCACAACCGGTAAGTATTGGTTGAATATATGTTGTGGAAAAGTGGGGCCCCGTATTTCCACCAATGTTCAACACATTATCGATTGTCTTCACCATGGTTCATTGGGCATTATTACTAGGAGAAAGCGTCACGTTGGGAGGTATGTGTATCTTGATCTAGTATTCGGACTCATATTCAAGTATTTTTGTTTTCTTGTATGTATGTATGTATGTATGTATGTATGTATGTATGTATGTATGTATGTATGTATATATGTATGTATTACAATTGGACATAATGTCTCTGTTCCTGGGGTGTGTGTATTCTCAATGTAGCTACCATTATCTAACAAAATTACACAAAATTGTAAAGTGTGACTTGAAGACAAAATAGCCTAGGGAGAACTCAAAGTGCCTTTATTTAATTTCAAGAAAATGGTGTTTAAATATATTTGTGCTTATATGATGTATGTATAATCAGGGATAGAGCTAGGAATGTTATACATGGGGCAAACACAAGTTTTTAGACTATTTTGAGCTACTAAAGAGGAGGTTGTTTGAGAAAATAATCACATGGGGGAGGCATGGCCCCAACACACCCCTAGCTCAGTCCCTATGTATAATTGATGAGTTGTGTAAATGTAGTGACCCCTATAGAACAATGTAGCCTAACGAATGTTGTGATTTAGGTTTACATTTTTCACTAAATTACATCAAATGTCATAGCTTGACAGTTGCTTGCTTTAACGTTTATACTATATACTATTTATTCCAGAATTGATACATTTTACTGTTATATGGTAGCTTGTTGGGTAGTGCATTGGTTTTCAGTGGTTTGTGTATGTACCTCTATGGAAAGGCCAAATAACTCCGCACGAAGACGACATCATATTCAAGCAACGAAAAGCTTCAGGCGCAACCTACCCAGACTCAAAGTGTGAGGACCCAAGATTTGGTCCTTGATTTTGGGGAAGCTAGTGTCAAGTGAGCTCTGTATTAGCAGCTGACACCAATTGTGGTTAACATGTGAGATAGTAAACAAAAACGGTTTGACCAATCCTAAGATATGCCGTGATGCATTAATGTTTTCCTGTGAAGTAAACCACTAGTTTACAGGGTATCTATCTTATTGGATTATACAATTGTGATGCCATCTAGGACAATATCTTCAACTTGACAACACACGCAATTGCACAAACTAGTGATTTGGGTGTTATGTGTCTACATCACGAAACATTCGCTCAATGTATTAGCAGGACAGACATGCGAGCAAGGTGTTAGTGTTTTGTTGGACAATTTTTTTGTATGTTGTGATATAATAACATTATTGTTAGTATCTCCCGGGGTTGCATTCTTCTTATTTAAGAGCATCTCCAATAGCCGTGCTAGAAATTTTGGGTTTTTTTGCGCGCACACAACCGCTCCGGAAGCTCCAGTGGAGGCGCAATAACCGCGCGCGTGGCATAAAGAGTTCAGCGCGCAGTCCGAAATGCCATCGTGCGTCGTTTATTTGCTGCGTCCGCTACCGCGCCCCGCACACTCGAGCGGCCGCTCGCGACTTCCACCTACCGCGACCCAGGCGCTGGCGCCGCCGCCTGCACCACCCCATTTGTTCCGGCGACCACTCCGGCGCTTCCCCGGCCTATCCCCGTGTCGCCGCTGCTTCCTCCGTCTCCCTCCAGTCGCCGCCGTCCCTCGCGCGTGCCATTCCTTCTACGAATAGCACCGGCCGCCCACTTCCGCTCAGCGCCTACAAGGTGTTCGGCAAAACGCTGGCAAGGTATGTATTGCTTCAAATTCACATTTTTTACATGAATTTGGTGCATGTTGTTTGTAATTTTTGTAGCCTAGTTTAAATTGAACATTGTAGATGAGTTCGTCATATAATTCTTCCGAAGAAGAATTTAATATTAAAGAGGAGGAGGATCTTGCAATGATCCTAACTATGCACATCAATAAAAAACCGAAGCACGGTGGTTCGGTTATGGGTTGGCAGAAAATTTGGAGGGATAGGATCGATGCCCACAACAGATTGATGAGGCACTATTTTATGGATAATCCCGTGTACCCCAAGTCGTACTTCCGGCGCCAGTTTAGGATGAGCACCGAATTGTTCAGGCGCATTGTAGAGAAACTACCGAGCCATGATAGGTTTTTTCAGCAAAGGAGGAATGCCGCCGGAGAGCTCTGGCATATCACCTTTCAGAAGGTGACAGCCGCTTTGCATATGTTGGCATACGGTATTCCGATTGATCTAGTTGATGACCACTTGGCCATGGGTGAGAGTCAAGCCATCATGTGTGTCAAGTGCTTCGCAATCGTAATTGTGCAAGTGTTTGGCCCAGAGTATTTGAGATCTCCCAATGCTAAAGACGCCGCAAGGCTTTTGGAGATGAACAAAGCTCGCGGGTTCCCAGATATGCTTGGCTCAATGGATTGCATGCATTAGAGTTGGAAGAACTTTTCTAAGGCATGGCATGGGCAATTTCACGGCCAAAAAAAGGGTTCCACTATAATCCTTGAAGCGGTGGCCGATCAAGAGACTTGGATTTGGCATTTTTTTGAAATGCCTGGATCTTTCAATGACACCAACGTTGTTAATCGGTCACCATTGATGAATAAGATTGCAAATGGTGAACTGCCACCGGTGCAGTTTGTAGCAAACGGCCATACATACAACTATGACTACTATCTTGCGGATGGCATCTACCCAAAGTGGCAAACATTTGTGAAGCCGTTGAAAAAACCGAAAGGTAAGAAAAATCTTGTTTTCCACAATGCTCAGGCGGCGGCTAGAAAATATGTGAAAAGAGCTTTTGGAATTTTGCAAGGCTAATTTGCCATTGTGAGAGGACCGGCTAGATTTTGGTATCAAAAGATGCTTTGATACATCATGCACGCTTGTGTGATCATGCATAACATGATCATCGAGAATGAGCGTGGCCAAGATTTAGACTACTCTCAATATGAGCACTTGGGACATCCCATGAGAGTGCGGCGGAGGGCTGTGAGGGTGGCCCATTTTGTTGCCTCCTATCATGCCATTCGATGTGCCGATACGCATGATGATCTTCAGAAGGGTCTCATCAAGGTGTGGTGGGCATGGAATGACCGACAAAGAGCATCATGAGTTGTATGTTTAATGTTGTATTGTTGAACTATTTGTTCTATTGCAAGATAAACTAGTTGTTTGAGTTGTAATAATTAAAATTCCTAATTAAAATTGAATTATTTATTGTTGATTTATTTTGTTTGTGTTTGATCTTTTTGGTTGTGTTTGGAGTGCATATGTTGTTTGTGTGCCATGCAAAAACTGGCAATCAGCACGCTGCAAACGTTTTTTTAGCATGCCGCACGGATATGCTCTAAGTGCCTCATTGTATACCCGATGCCCAAGCCGTCTCCAACGTATATTCATACAAATGCTCATTAGAGTATGACCTTATAGACGTTCAAAACAACATATGCGAGAAGTATTCAAATACTGGAGGGAGAATGGTATTTTCTCTGTGCAATTTGTTTGTGGAGATTTCACGAATACTGAACTGAATTCGGAATTCAGATACAATACAAAATTCAGGCGAAGCGTGCCACGGAGGGCATCCCTCTCCCCCCTCCCCACCATGCCGCCGCCTCCCATCTCAGGCGAGATCCGGCGGGCGGCGATGAAGCGCCCCGCCCTGCTCGCCGTCCCCGCCCTCCTCCTGCTCTCCCTCTCCTTCCTCCTCCTCAGGCCGTCCTCCTCCCCGCGCCTCCTCCCCTCCGCGCACACCCCCGACCCCGGCCACCGCCGCCGCCTCAGCGTCTACGTCGCCGACCTCCCGCGCGCGCTCAACCACGGCCTGCTCGACCTCTACTGGTCGCTCCCGTCCGCCGACGCCCGCATCCCGGCCTCCTCCGACCCGGACCACCCGCCGCCGCGCGACCACCCGCCCTACCCCGCCAGCCCCCTCATCCGGCAGTACAGCGCCGAGTACTGGCTCCTGCGCTCCCTCCTCGGCCCCGCCGCCCCCGCGTCCGCGGTGGTGAGGGTCGTCGTCGACTGGAGGGAGGCCGACGTCGTGTTCGTGCCCTTCTTCGCCACGCTCTCCGCGGAGATGGAGCTCGGCTGGGGCGCCACCAAGGGCGCCTTCCGCAGGAAGGAGGGGAATGATGACTATCGCCGCCAGCGGGACGTCGTCGACCGCGTCACCGCCCACCCGGCCTGGCGCCGGTCCGGCGGCCGCGACCACGTCTTCGTCCTCACAGGTAACTCGGCTGGGGAACTCCGGATCTTGTACTTATAATGCACTAACCCACAAATATAAGCATTGCTTTCATTTCTTTGAATTGAAGTCAGCATAGCTAGTTAAGGATCTTGATTTGTTAATGGTTTTATCAGCCAAGGAAGTGGCTTAACTTCAAATGTCCCTAGTTAAGAAAATTTTACTGTGGATCATGCAAGTGTGTATACATATTAACACACTCTGAAAGAATTTTATCTGCAATCACCGGAGAACCCTGATAATGCATTAACCCACAAATTAGAAATACCTTTTGCATAATTTTAATTCATGTCAGCATAACTAGTTAAGCTTATTGGTTTCGTAGGATTTCACAGCCAGGTAGTGGCTTACCTGAAATATACCAGTTATCTTCCAAGTGTGTGTACATATTAGCGCACTTGGGCATTGGACTGAGAATACTGTATTTTTATGCAATTGGTGCTGAAGTTTGGCGTATTGCTTCTGTCTTGGTGAAGATTGATTTTCCTAGCAGCTTATTTTTCTTCTGGTTGCTCAGGTCATGTTAAATATTGAGGCATTCTTTGACAGACCCTATGGCAATGTGGCATGTCCGGGCAGAGATTGGTCCAGCAATTCTACTGGTGGTTGATTTTGGCGGTTGGTACAAACTCGATTCAAAATCTGCAGGCGGCAACTCTTCTCATATGATACAGCACACTCAAGTGTCATTGCTCAAAGATGTCATTGTGCCTTACACACATTTGCTACCTACCCTGCGCCTGTCAGAAAATATGGATCGCCCCACTCTTCTGTACTTCAAGGGAGCCAAACACAGGCATCGGGTTCGTACTCTATCATAAAACCAAGCTCCTGATTTATGCATTATATTTGGAAAGGTTTGTCTGCTTTCTGGATCACATCTTGTACTTGACTGTAGACTTGCATTTCATCATTAATTCCATAAAAAGCATGCAAATTGCAAACATGTACATGTAGCGTTTGTCATTTACTTCTTGAGCCCGGGTTACATCGTTTTTATCTGTAATCAGCTTTGAAATTCCTGAAATTGTTTGTCACGTAATATCTGAAACTAGCTCTCTAAATAAAAAGAATAAGTATATGGTAAACGGTTTATTCTACTTCAAAATCTTCTAGGTCTCTGTTATATGTGAGGCTAGCTTTTTCAAACATAAATCTTTGGCTCTCTTTTTGTGTCTATATTTATTCCAGGAAGCATCATCTGAAGCATTGTGCCTAAAAAACACCGAAAACCATTTTGCTTTCAACAGGACTATTTATCGCTTTATGCAGTGTACACTAGTAGAACTCCTGAGGTTCTTTGTAAAGATCAATAATGATAACAGAAACACATGATTAAGCTAAGACTAGGTTGTTCCTTTGATTTGTATATCTGAGTGAAGTAACTAACTTCAGCCTAGCTTATACTGCTTGCAAAATAATAATTAAACCATCTATCTGATCAATCCGTTTATTGGTTTCAGGGTGGTTTGGTGCGTGAAAAACTGTGGGACTTGATGGTTAATGAGCCTGATGTTGTCATGGAAGAAGGTTTTCCTAATGCCACAGGACGTGAACAATCAATAAAAGGGATGCGGACATCAGAGTTTTGCTTGCACCCAGCTGGTGACACCCCAAGTTCATGTCGTCTATTTGACGCTGTTGCAAGTCTTTGCATACCAGTCATTGTCAGCGATGACATTGAGCTTCCTTTCGAAGGGATGATAGACTACACAGAATTCTCCATTTTTGTGTCAGTTGGTAACGCAATGAGGCCCAAATGGCTAACGGACTACCTAAGGAATATCTCCAAGCAGCAGAAGGATGAATTCAGAAGAAACCTGGCTGGAGTCCAGCATATCTTTGAGTACGAAAACAGTCACCAACATAGCAAGGTCTCTGCCCCAGAAGATGGTGCTGTGAACCACATATGGAAGAAGATTCATCAGAAGTTGCCGATGATTCAAGAAGCAGTCACCCGGGAGAAGCGGAAGCCTGAAGGCGCGTCCATCCCACTTCGGTGCCATTGTACCTGACCATCTCTCTTAGTCACCGATCCTCAACGAAAAGCTCAGCTGACTGCAAGTCAATTATTATTTTTCCCTGGTAGTTGCAAATATGAGCATGTAACTGTAGGCAGACACTTCTTCATCCTTTTTGCACTATTTAGGAATGATTTCCCATATTGCTCGATGAGTTGTTGTACGGGGTTTGTTTGTTCACTGAAGAAATTGTCCATTTGAAACGAATTGAGAAGGCTGGATACGGATTGATGTATATTGGTACAAATTGTTGAAAACAAATGTTTGCCTAGGCATGTGTGTCTTGATGCCTAAATTTTTTTGCTTCAAAGGGGAAAAAGGAGATGAGAGAACTTCTGGTGCCAGTACAGGAGGAGCTCAAAACATTTGTTCATATATTCAGTTTGCAGTGTTGCCAAACAACAGAAAGGCTACCAACATGGTGGCCAAGGGAACAGAGATATTGTCATCTACAACATCAGTTACAGGAATACACTCCACTGCAGTGGCTGCCAGCGCAACTAGAACCAGTTTACCAATCGCCTGATCCCAGCTGACTTGAATGTAACCAAGCCACGAGAAATAGGACAGCATCCTGCAACAAGAAAACAGAGAGAATACATCAGCAACGCATGCGAAATTCTGTCAAGGCAACAGGAGTGCGCCGCAAGAACCATACAGTGCAGATAGCAGGAACCCGGAAATGAACATTGCGGCGCTCCCGACCCAGCTCTTCTTGTCATTGAATGGCAGCTTCAGCGAGCCGAACCTTCTCCCGACAATGTCAGCAAAGCCTGCAAAGCCATGATCCAAGCAGGTGCAGAAACTCAGCGAAAATGAACAGATTGTCAAGTTATATTGGGTGTTACAGAACCTGTGACCCATTTCCATCTTACCATCGCCGCCACTCATCATCGACAAGGAGATGATCCCGATAGGGGAGTCACGCCAGAAGACTAGAACAATGATCAGTAGCACGATGACATAGTACAGAGGACCTCTCAGCAATTCCCTGTCAGAAACCATAATAGATCGTATCAGGGAGGTGATTTCTCGAAGAAGAATGGACGATCCAAAGTAAATAAGGTTGCTGGTGCATTGGGATTACTCTCGTTTTCCTTCACGGGTCACCGATTTTACTAGAGCTTCGTCCGAGTAGAAGCCGAGGCCGTAGGTGAGAAGCCTCGCACAATTGAGAAATGGGACTACCGCCGCGAAGAACCTTGCACCGGTCGAATTGCTGCAAAACAGAGCATGTCTATCTTAGGAGCTCTGTTGTGATCTGAAGACCTAAGGAAGTTGGATACAGTTGTAGGAGTACCTGAAGAGTGGCCATGAAGCCATGAAAAAGACCCCGGATAGCACATGCACAACCTTTCTGCTCAAGCTCTGCCTTCAATGGTGACAAGTACCACACGTTAGCAACCAAGCAAGGAGCCAAACGAGGCAGTTATTAATCAATTCGTGTCTGATCAATCGAAATAACTAGACCATTTTTTTTACTGTACATGCTGAGATTCAGTCGTTAGATTAGAGCAGTGGCAAGCTGACAGCAGGAAGCTCAATCTGGGCGACCTTTAACTGAATCAAGTTCAGTAACCTCCCTAGTGATTGATGTTTTTCTAGAAGATCAGGGAGGCTCTCGTGATTGATGTTACTAGTTGAGTTCACTGTTAGTAAACAGATCACACATCGTCAGTGAGTTGCTACCACGTATTAATGGGAGGTCGGGTGAGGGAGCGGATTGCACGAGACCTGCTGGACGAGGCGGCGCTCGGTGAGCGCGTCGAAGGCGCGCACGAGGGAGTAGGCCCCGGCGGTGACGAGCAGCGTGGCGCCTCCGTCCCGCAGCAGCATGGACGCCGCCGGCGCCGAGGCCGAGGCCGCGAGCGCCCCCGCCACGGCCGGGACGCCGGCCGCGGCGACGAGCCACCGCCTCGGCCTCCGCCACGTCGGGGCCGTGGCGAGGTCGGGGGCCGAGATGGAGCGCGCGAGCAGCAGCGAGGTCGGGGAGGAGGGGAGCGCCGGCCGCGCCGCCGCCATGACAAGAGAAGAGAAGAGAAATGGGCGCTGGAGGGAGACAGAGACGCGACGAGGGAGCGGGCGGGGAGGCAAGCGGATTTGTCGGGGCGCGCGCTCGGGGATGGTGATTGGATCGGAGGATATTTTTCCAACATGATTTGATCGGAGTAGAGTAGGAACAGTGGCTGGTTGGTTGGTTGGACGCGGCGGCGGACTTCCCGTGCGGTGCGCGGTCCCGTCCCGGTGTATCTTTTTTTTTTTGAGGGATACCGTCCCGGCGTATCTAGCGGCAAGGCGGGCGGGCGGGGCCAGATGGACCGAAGTGGACAGTGCCGATGGTACTAGTACTACCAAAGGGACTGGGTGCGCTGTCGACCGTCCCTAGGCTTGCTTGGCGGGCCACCGTCAGTCTACACTACAGCATCACCCGTCAACAACGTTTTCCCTTTATTTATTCTTTCATTCCAGAGAGATACTTCCAAAGTTCTAACCAAATATTAATAACCAGCTCCGTGAACCACCTAACAACGACAACAAACACTAAAACAAGCCAAAGGCAAACCAGCCACACCGGAGGAGGGGGCCACCTCCATGGCCCCAAGGCCATTCGAAGGCGGGCGGACCGGCGACGGCGCCAACGGGAGGAGGAGAGTCTAGGGTCTTTTCTTAATTATGGAGGAGGAAAGAATGCATGCATTTGGACTTTGGGTGTTCTGCACCCAAAAACCAAATTTTTACATCACCTTTTTTGTAGTCTAGCGCAACTATAAACACTAAGGTGATCATAAGTGATAAGTCTAAGCAACGATGGTGCATTGAGATATTACGGGGCTTTGACACTGACAAATCGTTGGGCCATTTGTTCTTTTTCCGTGCGTGCTGTCCCTCTTTGTATTTGGGGCGTAGTTACAAATTCCACGGGTTTAAGAGACGTGCATACTCGAGCAAGCTAGCCAACGATGCTTTGACCTTCCCTCGTAGAGGAGATAAGACAGGTCGCTGTTTTGGGTGTGGCTGCATGCGGCCTTGGATGTAATGTGTGTCAGATTGTCTTGTGTTGGATGTTGTAACTAAGAGCATGGTTAGAGCATTTCCAGCGTCTATCCGCAAACCACCCACATACGATTCGAAAGCCATCAAACACGGTACTGTATCGGTCCGCGGCGCAGTCCCAATTTCTTTCGTAAACCGAAAACAAACGTTGGAAACTTTGCGCGAGTTTGGGCACGCTAAACATCGCACTCTGACCACTCTAGCCCATCCAAAAGGAAGGCGGGGGGTGCGGTTTTGTAGCGACCTGCATTGCGTCCGCGCCAAAATCGGCTAAATTTGATGTTTTGACTCTTTTGTGAAAGTTGAGCCAGATCCGACTCCGGATTTTTTTTTTGAGATCTGACCCTTTTCCTACCAAGAGGGGCGATAGTAGTAGGGTATAACAGTCTACTGCCAAAGCCCTTCTATGCAATACTCCACATTCTTTTTTCGCCTAACATGGTGGAGTATATTGTGGCCGAAGTACATAAATGAATCGAATCTACTGCCTTTCTATGCAACACTCCTCATTCTTTTTCCGTGACACCAGTGGATATCTTGTCTTTCATAATTGGCTCATACAAATCCTTTGCAATAATGGATGTCTTCCATCATAGGTTCCATAGAGAGTACTTGGAAGAATCAAGTTTTATCATGTCACTTTTCATAGCGTTTTTTCAAAGCCATTGTGAGTAACACTTTCAGAAATAATCAAGAAATTGGGATTAGCAAGCTCCTAAGCAACCACACTTCTGATGCCGCAATGTTGGGAATTAGCACACACATGTGGTCTGAAACTACAACGGAAACAAAGCAACACCATATCATATACTAATTCAAGGATTGTTGCTTAACACGAAAGAAAACATATGCATCAAACAGATAGTGAATACTAGGTTTAGTTTGAAACTAGGACATGTCCCGGGTGCAACCATCATCAAGGTAGGACAAGTGCTAGCTAATTTCAGCAAGCAGGTAGGACAAGTCCTATGTACTCTCAATCCGGAATTTCAATAACAACCATCAACACATAGACACCAGATTTTACATAAAAAATCCTCAACTTTAGGGAAAAAAACCATGGGCCAAAGCCACCGAATCCTCTTCCTCAATTATAAATGTGTGATACAACAAGTTCTTCTTTAGGTAACACTAGAGGCTCTCACACATCAAGATTTCTACATCATGAATAGTAACAACAAGATTTGGGACTGCAAGATCGAGGGATTGGAACAATCTCACCAAATATGATGAAACCGCAGCTTGACTCTCTCTCTCTCTCTCTCTCTCTCAGGGCCGGCTCTGGCCCAGGGCAGTAGGGGCGACGGCCCGGGGCCCAGCCGAAATAGGGCCCCATATCTGGTATAGAGTATGTACGTATAGGACATAGTAGAGGGGGGAAAAGGCCCATCTACCTAGGGCGCACAGCTAGCCCAGGAAGGTAGCCAGCCACGCACGGAACGAAATCGTCCTGAATCGTCGTTTCCTTTTCTTTCCAGCGATTCTCGCCCTGATTCACGCACTGAACCGTCGCCGTCTCCTCCAGTCATCCTGATCCAGTCCGGAGTCCCTGACCGGCCGATGGCCTGACTGCATCATTGAAATCCCTAGTTCCCTGATCACGTTGTGTCCGTCTCGGCAAGAAATTGTGGGAAAGATCAAGATCAAGAGGTAATCTCAGATCAAATTCTATTTCTATGAAACCGTGGTGGGCGACTCTATTTTCTCGTGCTATATGTTCTTAGTCTAAAATCTCAATCCGGTGTCTGATTCTTTCTTTGCATCGCTCATCACTTGCAGCTGCGTCCATTGGTAGTGTAACCATGTTGCCTAAAAAGCATCCATCTGGTCATCAGAAAAGAATTAACAAGAAACGAGTAGAGAAGTTGATTCGATCTCAGAGAGGGGCTATGAATAAATTCATGTTGAGGAAGGACACTGCTACGAATTCTGCGCAATTATATATCACCAATGGCGAACAACCAGATCAGACTGAGAATGCAGTTGAGGAAAATCGTGCCGATGTTGATGCCAATCAGAACACCGGAAATTTTAGTGGCCATGGAAACATAGATGAGCAAGCTTCTTCTTTTGATATTTATGATCCTAGAACTTGGAATATTCTTGACAATAAATCAAGAGATATTCTCATTGAAAAAGGACCTACAAGGGAGTATAATCTTGTGTTTCCCATGGATAAGAAAGGCAGGCATTTTTCATATGCTTACTACTCAAGACAACTAAGGAATGGCGAGGCCAGTGATCGGAGGTGGTTAGTGTACTCTAAACATGTGAATAAAGTTTATTGTTTTTGCTGTAAATTGTTCAAATCTGAAAACAACAAAAGTTTGCTAGCATCTGAGGGATTGATGGATTGGAAACATCTTAGTGAAAAGCTCAAATTACATGAGAATGGTGCTGAGCATATCACTAACACGAATACTTGGAATGAGGTAAGGTTGAGGCTAAGTAAGAAGGAAACAATTGATAGAGATTTGCAAGAAGAGATTGCAAGGGAGAAGAAGCGATGGAGACAAGTTTTAATTAGAATTGTTGCTGCTGTGAAATTTCTTGCTAAACATAATTTGGCTTTTCGAGGAGCAAATGAGAAATTATATCAAGATAACAATGGGAACTTTTTGGGAGTAATTGAAATGATGGCAGAATTTGATCCTGTAATGCAAGAGCATCTTCGGCGCATTCAGAATAATGAAATCCATCATCATTATCTTGGCCATAATATTCAGAACGAGTTAATTTCCTGTCTTGCTTGTGGTGTTAAAGGTTCTCTCTTGAAGATAATTAAGGATGCAAGGTACTTCTCTGTCATTTTAGACTGTACCCCTGATGTGAGCCATCAAGAACAAATGACTCTAATTGTGAGATGTGTAAACATGTCAAGTGCCAGTACAAAAATAGAGGAGTTTTTTCTAGAGTTCATGAAGGTGGATGATACATCGGGACTTGGACTTTATAATGTGTTAATAGATACACTTGAATCTGTTGGTTTGAATGTTCAGGATGTTCGTGGACAAGGGTATGACAATGGTTCGAACATGAAGGGAAAAACCAAGGGGTACAGAGCAGATTGCTTGCAACTAATCCAAGAGCATTGTACATGCCGTGTGCTTGTCATAGCCTGAATCTTACTCTCAGTGATATGGCAAAATCTTGCGGTAAAGCTATAACTTTCTTTGGTGTTGTGCAAAGAATTTACATATTGTTTTCAAGCTCTACTAAAAGATGGCAGCTATTGCTTGATCATGTTCCAAAAATGACAGTTAAGTCTTTGTGTAACACTCGATGGGAGAGTCAAATAAAGAGTGTTCATGCTATCAGATATCAAGCACCCGAGTTAAGAAAAGCTTTATTGGAATTGAAGAGAACTTCTACTGATGACGCCAAGACTAAGAGCGACGCAAAATCTTTGGCTAATGCACTTGAGAAATTTGAATTTATACTGGGCATGGTCATCTGGCATGATGTTTTGTTCACTGTAAACATGGTGAGTAAGAAATTGCAGTCTAAATTCGTGTGTATTGATGTTACTCTTAAACAGATTGAAGGTGCCATCTCATATTTTGAGAAGTATAGAAAAGAAGGCTTTGCTACTAGCTTGGATATTGCGAGATCTATTGCAATCGACATGGGTGTACAGCCTTTATTTCCTGTAAAGCGGCGTATTACCAGAAAAAGACAATTTGATGAAATGAATGGCAATGAAGAAAATGACCAGAATCAAGAAGCGCAAGAAATTGAGGTGGAATCATTTAGAGTTAAATACTTTCTGGTGATGATTGATGTTGCAATTGCTTCCTTGACTAGTAGATTTGAGGAACTGAAGTCATTTGGGAGCATATTTGGATTCTTGTTCAACTCAAAAGAATTGAAGTTGTTGGGTGATAATGATCTAAGAAAATGTTGCACTAACTTTGTCAACACTTTCACTCATGGTAAGTCAGCAGATGTTGATTTAGATGATTTTGTTTCTGAACTAAAAGTATTGCAGATGACATTGCCAAACACACTCATGTCAGCAGATCAGATATTTGAGTTTGTTAGAGCTGCGGATTGTTATCCAAATGTCTCAATTGCTTATCGTATCCTCTTGACTGTACCGGTCACTGTTGCATCAGCTGAAAGGAGTTTCTCAAAATTGAAGTTACTGAAAAATTATTTAAGGTCAACAATGTCCCAAGATAGACTGAATGGTTTGGCCATGTGCTGCATCGAGAAGAATATGTTGGACAGTATTGATCTTGACATTGTCATTGATGATTTTGCGTCAAAAAATGCACGGAAGTCTCGCTTCTCATGATTACTAGAGGTTTGCTAGCATGCTATTTCTATATTCTTGTGTGAATTGTAGCTTCTATGATACCTGAGTTCGAACAAAGGCAAGAAAAAATATCAGATATTTGATTCTAGTGAAAATTTACTAATCTTTATGACATTATAATATATGTATTTGTTCGTGTATCGACCAAAAAAATCTTTGTTGGGCCCATTAGTGAAGTTCGCCCAGGGGCCTTCGAAATCCTTGAGCCGGCCCTGCTCTCTCTCTCTCTCTCTCTCCCCCTCTCTCTCTTCTACAATGAAGGTTGATATTATCTTCGTCACTCCTGGTGGTGGCCGCTGGATGGGAGGGTAGAACATCCACCTTCCCTCATGTGCAAACTCTAAAATGACCTTAGGTCACAACCCTAATGGGTAGTAGACTTTTGCATACCTTTTGGGCTGCCTAAAAAGCTTCAAATGACTATCTCTTCATAGCCAACATGAGGAAGCTATCTTAACAAAATACTACCTACCATCGAGGAAGGCTGAAGAGAAGGCCGCCACCCAGCGCAACGGCGGCTGGTATTCAATGGTCGCACCATAGCCCAGTTTTTTTTGCTATTTTGAGATGATACCGGTGCCCTCTTGGCGGTAGAGAACTTCTTCATCAGACCGGCGGTTGAAGCTCAAACTACGGAGGCCTTGGCGCTGTGGCGATGCTGTATGTTTCTTCATAGATTGAAAAACTGTTAGCTAATTGTTCAGCATGACTGTCTGCAACTGGTGGATCGTATGAACAAATGTACTTCTATTGTGGCTCCAACCATCGATGGTTGTATTGAGATATGTAAAGAGTTAGGAGACCTCCTCCTCCTTAGCATGGTTGTATTCATATATGTAAAGAGTTAGGAATCCTCCTCCTCAACGCCTCAAGCATTAGGTGGTTAGCTGGCGCCCACACCGAACGCTCGCCGGCGGTGGCCCATTGGCATGCTTGCTCGCTACTCGGTCCTCTCATTCTTCCTTCTCAACTTTGTTTTTTTATCACCTTGTACTACGGCTACCGCTGAACTGTCTCAGGAAAATTACTTTTCATCTCTTAAGTACTCCCTCCGTCCCAAAATTTTTGTCTTAGATTTGTCTACATACGGATGTATCTATTCACATTTTAGTATTAGATACATCCGTATCTAGATAAATCGAAGACAAGAATTTTGGAACGGAGGGAGTAGAATAATTTGACATATTTTTAAATTTTTTATGGAATTGTAAACAAGTTCCATTAAAAAACATAAATTTCTAGAAAAAAAATCATGAATTTGGAGAAAGTTTGTGAATGTGAAGCATGTTTGTGAATTTGAAAATTGTTCATGAATTTTAAAAATGTTCAAAATTTTGAAAAAAGATCACGAATTTAAGAAGGTTCACAAAGTCGAAAAAAATCACTAATTTCAAAGATATTCTCGAATTTGAAAAAGTTCACATGTTTGAAAAAAAATTCACAAATTTGAATAAAAATCCTGAATTTGGAAAATTTCACATATCTAAAAAAATTGATAATCTTGCAAAACAAATCACAGATTTAAAATTTTTGCAAAATTGAAAAATGTGTGTGAATTTGGGAAAAGTCCACGGATTTTAACAAAAGTTTATGAATTTTAAAAAAATCATACAGTTGGATTTTTTTATGAATTTGAAGAAAAACTCACAAATTAAAAAAAATTCATGAATTTAGAAAAAACTTCATAGATTTGAAAATTTTCAACAAGTTTGATAAAGTTCGCGGATTTGAAGAAGTTCATTAATTGTGGAAAAGATCACGAGTTTAGAAATGATTAAAAAATAATGAAAAGGAAAAAGGAAAAAGTAAAAAAAAGAACAAAAAAACCAGTGAAAAAGTCCAGATAAACGAATGTAGAAAGGAAAACAAACTGGTGTATAAAAGCATTGCCCTGATCGGCTGAACCAGTTACAGTAAGGCTATGTATGCTAGGGGTGTGCGTCAGTTTCATTTTGCCTATAAGTGGCGCAGAGGACGCAGAGGACGCCGAATAATAAGTGGGTAAAGTTTGTGCATTGCATTGCTCATGAACTGGCTAGATGAGCAAGGATTAATCTTCAGCTGTACAAAATAAAACAACCGTAGAAGGCTTTCCAATAAAAGTTTGATTAAGACTTAACCAAATCTCAATCAAGTGATATAACAAATAAGAAAAAAAGTTAAAAAAAAGGAAATTTTGCATGAATCTACATACAAGATCTCACCGATATTGCATTGACTTTAGACTTAATTATGTCTTAAGTCTAAGTCCGCTGAGATCAGCAACACTGTTCCAAAAAAAATTGATTACATGTAAACCAATTATTACGGGCCACTTGATGTAAAAAATAGATAAATTTACGGGCCACCTGAAACAAATGCAAGTGTAACATTTTCTAGTTACGTTGTAACCCGATTACAGGAACCAAAGACATTCTCCGGCTGCTAGTTTGCGATACTACGCGGTACATGGTGATACTCCGACCGCAGTTGGTCTCGTTCAGCATACTAGTTGGGACTTCCGACCAGTGCACGCCACGGCGGTCCGATCTGAATCAAAAACAGCTATCGTACTACGTCAAAGTTGTAATCGGGTTACACCGTTGGATCTGAGGTCGAATCGACTTGCGCGCCAAACTACCTCCCTGCCGTGTCGGCCTCGCCCACGTCAATCAGAACACGATCACGACTCCAGACCGTACGGCCAGACCAGTATATAATCATCAGCCGACACCCGCCTAAAGTCCAAAACCACAAGTCGATCGAAACCTAAGACGAGCGCCGCGGCAGCCATGGCAGGTCGCGGAGCGGCCGCCGCAGCGGTCGCCTTGGTGCTCCTCGTCATCTTCGCCGCCTCCTCGCCTGCAGCCGCCGCCCACGTCGACGAAGCAGCTGAGCATGGTGCGCGGGGGCTGACGCGCCGGACGGAGGCTGATGTGCGGGCGATGTTCGACGCGTGGCTGGCGCGGCACGGCCGCTCGTACAACGCGCTCGCCGAGTACGTCCGTCGGCTCCGCGCGTTCCGGGACAACCTCGACTTCGTCGAAGCGCACAACGCTCGTGCTGCGCAGCGCGGCGGGTTCCGCCTCGGGATGAACCGCTTCGCCGACCTCACCAACGCCGAGTTCCGCGCCGCCTACCTCGGCGCCGGCGCCGCTGGCAGGGCCCGCAACGCCGTCGGCGATCGCTACAGGTACCATGCCGAGGACGTGCTGCCGGAGTCCGTGGACTGGAGGGAGAAGGGCGCGGTCGCGCCCGTCAAGAACCAGGGCCATTGCGGCAGCTGCTGGGCGTTCTCCACGGTCGCCGCGGTGGAAGGCGTCAACAAGATCGTCACCGGGAAGCTCGTGAAGCTGTCGGAACAGGAGCTCGTGGACTGCTCGCGCAACGGGCAGAACAGCGGGTGCAACGGCGGCATCATGGACGACGCCTTCGACTTCATCGTCCGGAACGGCGGCATCGACACCGAGGAGGACTACCCCTACACCGCCAAGGAGGGCAAGTGCGACCTCGCCAAGAAGGCCCGCAAGGTCGTCTCCATCGACGGCTTCGAGGACGTGCCCGCCGACGACGAGGCGTCGCTGATGAAGGCCGTGGCGCACCAGCCGGTGAGCGTCGCCATCGAGGCCGGCGGGCGCGAGTTCCAGCTCTACGAGTCCGGGGTCTTCACGGGCCGGTGCGGCACGGAGCTAGACCACGCCGTTCTGGCCGTGGGCTACGGCACGGAGGCGGACGGCGGCAAGGACTTCTGGCTCGTGCGCAACTCGTGGGGTCCGGGCTGGGGCGAGGGCGGCTACATCCGGATGGAGCGCAACGTGACAGCGAGCTCCGGCAAGTGCGGCATCGCCATGTTCGCGTCCTACCCCGTCAAGAACGGGCCCAACCCGAAGCCGGCACCACCGGCGCCGGAGGAGAAGTGCGACCGCTACAGCTCGTGCCCGGCGGGGAGCACGTGCTGCTGCACGTACGGCGTGAGGAACGTGTGCCTTGCGTGGGGATGCTGCCCGGCCGAGGGCGCCACCTGTTGCAGGGACCGGGGCACCTGCTGCCCGTCGGACTACCCCGTCTGCAACGCTGGGAGCCGCACCTGCGCCAAGAGCAAAGGAAGTCCGTACACCGTGGATGCGCTGCCGCGCACGCCGGCAAAGCGACGGAGGACGGCGGTCTCAGATCTTGTTGATTCGATCTTTTCGATCTAGGCAGTTTAGGTTACAGCTTTTTGTTTTCATAACGTAGCAGTCATTTTTTTTCCAAGAGTCCTTGTAAATACTTGTAGTATCTTATTAGGAGGAATCATTCTTTTTCCAATGGTAATTGTAAATACAGTATAGTTTTAGGACAAGTCATTGTAAAAAAAAAATAGAGAAGTCATTGTTCTTATATACATTACCTACTTTTTTTTCTTTAGTAAGGAATGGTATATGATCATGGTCATAGTTCCTAATATGATCCACGGTAAGAGATACAGTAGAATTGAGGGAGGTGAAACTACAAACCAGGAACTACCTTCATGAACTTTGCTAGCTAGCTGGGCCAATTCATGAGCAAAGAGTTCGCCTCGTTAAACTCATGTTCAAAAACCACTTTGGCAAAATCTGAAGCCATGAAATAACAATCGTTAAGCACTGCTGCTGCACCTCCTCAATCTATTTTAACCAATTGAATCAGGTCCATCGTTCAGAGCAATAGCTTCTACTGAAACGACATCGCTGATAATTTGGAGTTTCTAGTCGCAATAGTACGGCTGGCCAACTAATCCGCCAGCCCCGGGAGCCCGTTGATCCCATCTTTTGTCCATATGGTCATTACCCAAAAGTTGGTTTGCCAATGATTTTAGTTTGCTACCGTGGGAATTTAAGTATGTGTTATTGATATTCTTGGTGACAAATAACGAATAATAAAGGTACGCAGGGATTGAAATGTTGAAATATTTGGATTATGCTAGATTATGAACTCTGGGATGTGCAAGAGATTTAAATGCGAAATATTCAGACAACAAAAGATTTCTCATGGTGACAAATTATGAAGTGCGAAATTTTAGAATCTTTGAGCGACATAAACATCCCAAATGTGAAAATATACAAATTGTGTTGCCTTCCTCCGTAGCTGTTATTATTTTCCAAAAAGGTGCTTAAGGTGTAAAAGTAACATTGCCAAATTAAGTTAACCATTTTTAGTATCTAATACAAACCGTCCACCATCCACCGTGTGTGACAGATTTGTTGTATTTGTTCTATGTGGATTTTGTGCAACCGAGGTTTTGCACAAACCTGAAGTTAAGTTGGGTGGCTAGAATGACATGTATAAATATATTTGTATTTTTGTCGTACGTGAATTTTCTGCAACCGCGGTTTTGCACAAACCTCAAAACTAACTTGGGTGGCTAGAACTGCATGTATGAATATCTTTGTAGGAACAACATTTTAATAACACAACATTGTTCAGCTTGTGAATCGCTAGAAAGTTGAGTTTTCTAGAAGATTCATTATTATTATTATCACATAAATAATTGTATACATTCCATGAGTGACACATTTAACTACAGCTAAAGCACTCATACAATTTTTTTTCCATCAATTCAAACTGGTGTTGCTACAATACAAAGGGGAACGACCTTAGTAAGTGTGAGGCCAAACTTATCTTCCATGTCAATCCCATCCCTTTCCATCTCAGCAGGGAGACTCCACTTAAACTGATGTAACAACGAAGCGAGGATCAAATGCACCATCCTAGTTGCCAATGTCATCCCAGGGCAGATCCGACGTCCGGCACCAAAAGGAAGGAGCTCAAAATCCGCACCTCTAAAGTCAACTGTGGAATCCAAGAACCTTTCCGGCATAAATTTCTCAGGTTCATCCCATACATCTTTATCTCGACCTATCGCCCATATGTTTATGAAAATGCGTGAACCTTTCGGTATTGTGTAGCCTGCTATTTTCAGTGCCGCTTCAGGTTGGCGTGGCAACAAGAGTGGAGCAGGAGGATGGAGTCGAAAAGTCTCTTTTATGATAGCTTGCATATAGGGCAACCGAACAATGTCAGCCTCTTCAATGTTTCTTGTTGGGCCGATAACTTGTTCAAGCTCATTGCAAGCCTTAGCCAATGATGATGGATTTTGGAGAAGCTCGGCCAATGCCCATTCCACTGTGCTAGAGCTTGTGTCAGTGCCGGCGGCAAACAAATCCTAACATGCAAAGTCACATCAATATAGTCTGGCAAATGTAGCTATCTAGATACTCTAAACAAGCATCACATAACATACAATGGATAATTTGCTAATCTGCTATACAACAATGGAAAATTGTTTTGTGGTGCACATAGCAATACTGTATGGATGAATTATATAAGCAATAATTCCATTATTTTCAGAGTTAAATTTGATATTCTTCCCATTGCATTATAATAGAAGAAGCCATTGTGCGTGGACTTATTTTCTTGTGCGTTGGATGAAGTGCAGTCCATTTAAGGGCTATGGTGGGAATTTGAAATGCGGCAAAATACAATAAGACTTGGTTGAAAGAAAGAAAAACATATGAATTTGAGTTTTAGATGATCCTATCTCATGTCTCCAAAAAAAAAAAGAGAGATAATTATATCCTTATAAAGGAAAATTCCGACGCTGCTCCTCGTATCTCATGAATAGATGCCATAATTCCTACACAATTCCTAAGCAGAGACTACTCTATAGGGATTTTAGCGGCAGAGATATGAGCTTTTGAATTTACCAGCGTTCATGTTTTCTGTAGCAAACTTGAAAGTCTATTACTATCTATAGGAATATATTTGTTTGTTTCGATCTAAAAATGCAGATCAAACGTATATTGAGTAGATTGATTTGATTGTAGAAGACTATATTACCCTTTTGACTAAAAGGGATAACTTCTAATCTCTACCTTTAATCTGTATCTAAGCAAAGTTCTTAGATATTTCGATGCTAGCATTTTTTAAAAATGGTAATATCACGGCTTTTAATTTTAAATACGGCATCATTTGTTTGATTTGATCCTCGGCCGGCTCAATCGTCATGGCTGGCCATGTGAATTTCTATCTCTCACTTGCAAACTGAAACATCAACTGCAATTGCAAAACAGAAGGGGAAAAAATGTTGTTACCGTGAAAAGTGGGCGTAGCGTTTGGCGGTCGAGCAGGTCCTTGCCATCCTCACGCGCCGCCACGTCGAGCAGCACGTCCAGGAAGTCGTTCTTCCCGTGCTGGCCGGCGTCACGGGCGCGCAGCCTCTGGTCCACCTCAGCGTCGAACACCACGTGCAGCCGAGCGAGCAGCCTCGCCAGCCGCCGGCGCGTGCCCTGCAGGTCGGCCGGGGCGAGCACCGGGAAGAAGTCCGACACGTTGGGGGTCCCCACGGCCTCCATGATCCCCGTCACCACCTCCTGGAACTCTCCGGAGCGGTTGTCGTCGTCGAGGCTCGTGAGGTCGTGGGAGAAGATGGTGCGAGAGAGCAGGTTCAGGCTGGTCGTGAAGGCCACGCGCCCCACGTTCACCGGCTTGCCGTCGCGCGCCAGCCGCGCGACGTGGTCCATGAGCTCGCCCACCTTCTCGCTCCGGAGGTGGTGGAGCGCGTCGAGGCGGTGCGGCGCGAAGAGCTCCGTGGCCATCATCTTGCGGAGCGCGCGCCACCGCGGCGCAGGGGGCAGCCAGGGCACGGACCCCGCCGCGTGCATGCGGGTGGCGTCGGGCACGGACCGGGTGGCGAACATGGCGTCGTGCCGCTGCAGGATCTCCCGGGCCATGGCGGGGGAGGAGGCGACCACCGTGGTGACCGAGCCGAGGCGGAGGGACATGAGCGGGGCGGCGTGGTTCCTGGCCAGGCGTGCGAGGGAGCGGTGCGGCTTGTCGCCAAGGAGGTGGAGGCTGCCGATGAGCGGCAGCGGGCGCGGGCCCGGCGGGAGGCCGGAGCGCGCGTGGGTGAGGAGGTTGAGGAGGTAGAGGGAAAGGAAAGAGACGACGAGCCATGCTAGCCACGCCACAAGCACCGCCACCGCCACCATTATTGCTTCCTTTCCCTCGTGCAACTCGGCCGGGGGCACTGGACACGAGTCTCTGATAAAACTGCTAGCTACTCGGTCACACAACGCTATTTATACTACTCCATCAGGATCTTGGTGTGACCCGGGGAGCTGGGAATGAAGACCAAATCTAGTCTGCTAAGTAGATGGGATTTAATAATTAGCGTCGGGCAGCCGACGAGTTGGTCGGCGATGCGGAACATCTTCCGGCGAGCCCAGAACGATCAGAGGGTGCTTGAATACGTTTTAGTCTTACGACTAAAAATAGCCTTACTTATATTTGGATTTAAATATTAAAAAGACTAAAATCAAGTTAATGAGTATTTATAATCTTTCAATCCAGTATGTGTTAAAAGAGAGGAGTTAAATGGTGAGAGAGATGACTAATTCATATTTTAGTAGGATACCCCTAACTAATTTTTTTTAGTTTCAAGACTAGTTTTAGCCTCTCTTTAGTCAGGTGTGCTTGGAACTTTAGCATATTAAAAAGACTATTTTTAGTCAGACTAAAATAAGTCTCTTGAATCCAAACACCCTCTTAGCACATTTAACCTTGGTGACCACAGACGTCATGCATGACATATGATATGCCAATCATAGTGGCAAGGTCGAATACCTTATCCATGGTAGCCTCTTTTTTGAATGTGTGTTTTTGCTTTTAGAATGAGTGTGCCCTGTTTTTGTTCAAAAGTCCTCATCAGATTACACAAATCCCCACTGATAGATACGTAAACGAGGACGAACGAACTATACGGTTTGGCTGGAAGCTGGTAAATTCATTGGCGGCTGGCATGTACGGGAGCGGGAGCATGGCAAAGTTCACATTTGGATCTTTGAACAAGTACACGTGCTCCTATCGATGGTATACATCTACATAAACAAGGACGAACGAACTATACGGTTTGGTTGGGAGCTGATAAATTCAATTGGCGGCTGGCAGGTACGGGAGCGGGAGTGTGGCAAAGTCCATGTTTGGATCTTTGAACAAGTACGCGTGCTCCTATCGTTGGTATACATCTACATAAACAAGGACGAACGAATTATATGGTTTGGCTGGAGCTGATAAATTCAATTGGCGACTGGCAAGTACGGGAGCAGGAGCGTGGCAAAGTCCACATTTGGATCTTTGAACAAGTACGCGTGGCTGGGAGCTGATAAATTCAATTGGCGGCTGGCAGGTACGAGAGCGGGAGCGTGGTAAAGTCCACATTTAGATCTTTGAACAAGTACGCGTGCTTCTATCGATGGTATACATCTAGTCATTTACATAAATAAGGACGAACGAATTATACAGTTTGGCTAGATGCTGATAATTCAATTGGCGGCTGACAGGTGCAAGAGTGAGAGCGTGACAAAGTTCACATTTGGATCTTTCCACAAGTACGCGTGCTTCTATCAATGGTAGACATCTACATAAACAAGGACGAACGAACTATACGGTTTGGCTGAGAGCTGATAAATTCAATTGGCGGCTGGCAGGTACGGGAGCGGAAACGTGGCAAAGTTCACATTTGAATCTTTGAACAAGTACATGTGCTTCTATCGATGGTATACATCTACATGAATAAGGACGAACAAATTATACGATTTGGCTGGGAGCTGATAAATTCAATTGACAGCTGGCAGGTACGGAAGTGGGAGCGTGGCAAAGTCCACATTTGAATCTTTGAATAAGTGCGCGTGCTTCTATCGATGGTATACATCTATATAAACAAGGACGAACGTATTATACAGTTTGGTTGGAAGCTCATAAATTCAATTGACGGCTGGCAGATACGGGAGCGGGAGACTGGCAAAATTCAATTGGCGTCTGGATATCACGTGACACCTTCTTTGAATCTTTGTATGTACTAGTAGTTGTTTTGCTAAGGACGTCGCATGCATAACGTAGATTATCACTCTCCCCGTCTTATAATATAATAACAAAGCGTTTTTTATACTAGACCTGCCGACTGTGGGAGTACTTCTGTGGTGCCGACTACCTGCCGTGCCCAAATTAAGTTGGAGCTGCATTGTCTTGGAATAAAATATGGGATGAGAGCCTGCATCTGCATCTGCATGGTGCAGCCCGGCGCCGTCGCCCACTTTAACCATTCGGACACGGAGGTTCACACCTCACGCACCGGCTCCAGCTCCAGCTGGTGGTGCAAGCCGCCGCTCTTGCGTTGAATTTGTGGCGCGCGCACGCCCTCCCGCCCGCGCGCACACACACGCACGCAAAATCTTTTCCGCCGTCTTCCTTGGCCCTTTTCTCTCTCTATATGGAGTGTATCTCACTCACCGACTCACGGTTCTACGTGAATGGTTGCAGCGTTTCGACGGAGAAGATTGAGAAACCTTACGTAGGAAGTGAAGGGCTGGAATAAAAATGTAGATGCTTGGTATAGGAAGATAAAGGTAGAAATTGTTAGTTAACTGGATGTGATTGATAAAAAATGATGAAAACATGGGATTATCTGCTGGTGACAAAATGGAACAAAAAGAACTTTGAGATCAGTTGGCTAGAATTCTCAAAGAAGAAGAAATTAAGTGGCGGTAAAAATATAAAGATAGTGGATGGAGATAGGAATACCAGACCTAGGGCCGCCTCCTCCTCCTCCTCCTCCAAAAAGAAGCTAGTGTTCCTGCCTCTCCTCGGCGCCACCGCAGGTCCGCCTCCGCCTCCTCTCCGGTGGCCCTAGGGCCATGGGGGCGCGATGGATCTCTGCAAGGGCCGGCGGGAGGGCTCCGTTTCTAGTCGTTCCTTTTAGTTCTGTTAGAGTTTGTGTCATGCTCACGAAGGCAAGACGGCGGCGGCTCCCTGGAGATGGAATACGCTTAGCCTTCGTTCCAGCGGTGCGTCTAGCATCATTGGTGGGCGTGTGGAGGTGTGCCTTCGGCGGATCTATCTTTGGTTGATTTGCTCGGATCTCGTCGTTGTTCGTCTACGTTCGCGTGTCTTCGGGTTGGATCCTTCTGATCTACGTTATTCTTCATCGGCAACGGTTGTTGTTCTGGTGCGTTGGTCCTATGGGGCCTTAGTGTTGGGGAACGTAGCATAAATTCAAAATTTTCCTACGTGTCACCAAGATCTATCTATGGAGTCATCTAGCAACGAGGGAGGAGTGGATCTACATACCCTTGTAGATCGCGCGCGGAAGCGTTCAAGAGAACGGGGTTGATGGAGTCGTACTCGTCGTGATCCAAATCACCGATGATCCTAGCGCCGAACGGACGGCACCTCCGCGTTCAACACACGTACGGAGCAGCGACGTCTCCTCCTTCTTGATCCAGCAAGGGGGGAGGAGAGGTTGATGGAGATCCAACAGCACGACGGCGTGGTGGAAGTAGCGGGATTCCAACAGGGCTTCGCCAAGCGCTGCGGGAGGAGGGAGATGTGTCACGGGAGGGAGAGGGAGGCGCCAGGACTCAGGTATTGTTTCCCTCCCTCCCCCCCACTATATATAGGGCCAAGGGAGAGGGGGAGGGCGCAGCCTTGCCCCTTCCTCCAAGGAAGGGTGCGGCCAAGGGGGGGGGGGGGAGGAGTCCATCCTCCCCAAGGCACCTCGGATGTGCCTTCCCCTTTTAGGACTCTCCCTTTTCCTCCACTCTTGGCGCATGGGACTCTTGGGGCTGGTTCCCTTGGCCCATATAGGCCAAGGAGCACCCCCTACAGCCCATGTGCCCCCCCCGGGGCAGGTGGCCCCACCCGGTGGACCCCCGGGACCCTTCCGGTGGTCCCGGTACAATACCGGTGACCCCGAAACTTGTCCCGATGGCCGAAATAGCACTTCCTATATATAATTCTTTACCTCCGGACCATTCCGGAACTCCTCGTGACATCCGGGATCTCATCCGGGACTCCGAACAACTTTCGGGTTACCGCATACTAATATCTCTATAACTCTAGCGTCACCGAACCTTAAGTGTGTAGACCCTACGGGTTCGGGAGACATGCAAACATGACCGAGATGACTCTCCGGTCAATAACCAACAGCGGGATCTGGATACCCATGTTGGCTCCCACATGTTCCACGATGATCTCATCGGATGAACCACGATGTCAAGGACTTAATCAATCCCGTATACAATTCCCTTTGTCTAGCGGTACGATACTTGCCCGAGATTCGATTGTCGGCATCCCGATACCTTGTTCAATCTCGTTACCGGCAAGTCTCTTTACTCATTTCGTAACACATCATCCCGTGATCAACTCCTTGATCACATTGTGCACATTATGATGATGTCCTACCGAGTGGGCCCAGAGATACCTCTCCGTTTACACGGAGTGACAAATCCCAGTCTCGATTCGTGCCAACCCAACAGAAACTTTCGAAGATACCTGTAGTGTACCTTTATAGCCACCCAGTTACGTTGTGACGTTTGGCACACCCAAAGTATTCCTACGGTATCCGGGAGTTGCACAATCTCATGGTCTAAGGAAATGATACTTGACGTTAGAAAAGCTTTAGCATACGAACTACATGATCTCTGTGCTAGGCTTAGGATTGGGTCTTGTCCATCACATCATTCTCCTAATGATGTGATCCCGTTATCAACGACATCCAATGTCCATGGTCAGGAAACCGTAACTATCTATTGATCAACGAGCTAGTCAACTAGAGGCTTACTAGGGACATGGTGTTGTCTATGTATCCACACATGTATCTGAGTTTCCTATCAATACAATTCTAGCATGGATAATAAACGATTATCAGGAACAAGGAAATATAATAATAACTTATTTATTATTGCCTCTAGGGCATATTTCCAACAGTCTCCCACTTGCACTAGAGTCAATAATCTAGTTCACATCGATATGTGATTAACACTCAAGGTCACATCCCCATGTGACTAACTCCCAAAGAGTTTACTGGAGTCAATAATCTAGTTCACATCACTATGTGATTAGCACTCAATGAGTTCTGGGTTTGATCATGTTGCTTGTGACAGAGGTTTTAGTCAACGGGTCTGAACCTTTCAGATCCGTGTGTGCTTTACAAATCTCTATGTCATCTCCTAGATGCAGCTACCACGTTCTATTTGGAGCTATTCCAAATAACTGTTCTACTTGGAGCTATTCTAAATTGTTGCTCCATTATACGTATCCGGTATCTCTACTCAGAGCTATCCGGATAGGTGTTAAGCTTGCATCGACGTAACCCTTTACGACGAACTCTTTTTCCACCTCCATAATCGAGAAAATTCCTTAGTCCACTAGTTACTAAGGATAACTTTGACGCTGTCCTGTGATCCATTCTTGGATCACTCTTGTACCCCTTGACTGACTCATGGCAAGGCACACTTCAGGTGCGGTACACAGCATAGCATACTGTAGAGCCTACGTCTTAAGCATAGGGGACGACTTTCGTCCTTTCTCTCTATTCTGCCATGGTCGAGCTTTAAGTCTTAACTTCATACCTTACAACTCAGGCAAGAACTCCTTCTTTGACTGATCCATCTTGAACACCTTCAAGATCATGTCAAGGTATGTTCTCATTTGAAAGTACCATTAAGCGTTTTGATCTATCCTTATAGATCTTGATGCTCAATGTTCAAGTAGCTTAATCCAGGCTTTCCATTGAAAAACACTTTCCAAATAACCCTATATGCTTTCCAGAAATTCTACGTCATTTCTGATCAACAATATGTCAACAACATATACTCATCAGAAATTCTATAGTGCTCCCACTCACTTCTTTGGAAATACAAGTTTCTCATAAATTTTGTATAAACCCAAAATCTTTGATCATCATCAAAGCGTACATTCCAACTCCGAGATGCTTACTCCAGTCCTTAGAAGGATTGCTGGAGCTTTGCATACTTATTAGCATCTTTCAGGATTTACAAAACCTTCCGGTTTGTATCACATACAACCTTTCCTCAAAAAAACGTCGAGGAAACAATGTTTTGACATCCTATCTGCAAGATTTCATAAATAATGCAGTAATCGCTAATATAATTCCAACAGACTCTTAGCATCGCTACGAGTGAGAAAGTCTCATCGTAGTCAACTCCTTGAACTTGTCGGAAAACATCTTAACGACAAGTCGACCTTTCTTAATGGTGACATTTACGATCATTGTCCGTCTTCCTTTTAAAATCCATCTGCACTCAACAGCCTTACAACCATCGAGCTGTTCTGCCAAAGTCTACACTTTGTTTCCATACATGGATCCTCTCTCGGATTTTATGGCCTTGAGCCATTTATCGGAATCCGGGCCCACCATCGCTTCTCCATAGCTCGTAGGTTCATTGTTGTCTAGCAACATGACTTCCAAGACAGGATTACGTACCACTCTGAAGTAGTATGCATCCTTGTCATCCTACGAGGTTTGGTAGTGACTTGATCTGAAGTTTCATGATCACTATCATAAGCTTCCACTTCAATTGGTGTAGGTGCCCCAGGAACAACTTCCTGTGCCCTGCCATACACTAGTTGAAGAGACGGTTCAATAACCTTATCAAGTCTCCACCATCCTCCCACTCAATTCTTTCGAGAGAAACTTTTCCTCGAGAAAGGACCCGATTCTAGAAACAATCCCTTATTGCTTTCGGATCTGAGACAGGAGGTATACCCAACTGTTTTGGGTGTCCTATGAAGATGCATTTATCCGCTTTGGGTTCGAGCTTATCAGCCTGAAACTTTTTCACATAAGCGTCGCAGCCCCAAACTTTTAAGAAATGACAGCTTAGGTTTCTCTAAACCATAGTTCATATGGTGTCATCTCATCGGAATTACGTGGTGCCCTATTTAAAGTGAATGTGGTTGTCTTTAATGCCTAATCCATAAACTATCGTGGTAATTCGATAAGAGACATCATGGTATGCATCATATCCAATAGGGTGCAGTTATGATGTTCGGACACACCATCACACTATGGTGTTCCAGGCCGTATCAGTTGTGAAACAATTTCCACAATGTCTTAATTCTGTGCCAAACTCGTAATTCAGATATTCATCTCTATGATCATATCATAGATCTTTTATCCTCTTGTCACGACGATCTTTCAACTTCACCCTGAAATTACTTGAACCTTTCAATAATTCAGACTCGTGATTCATCAAGTAAATATACTCAACATCTACTCAAATCATCTGTGAAGTAAGAACATAACGATATCCACGACACGCCTCAGCACTCATTGGACTGCATACATCAAAATGTATTACTTCTAGCAAGTTGCTTTCTGGTTCCATTTTACTGAAACCGAGGCTTTCAGTTATCTTGCCCATGTGGTATGATTTGCATGTCTCAAGTGATTCAAAATCAAGTGAGTTCAAACGGTCCATTTGCATGGAGTTTCTTCATGCATATACACCAATAGACATGGTTCGCATGTCTCAAACTTTTCAAAAATGAGTGAGTCCAAAGATCCATCAACATGGAGCTTCTTCATGCGTTTTATACCGATATGACTTAAGTGGCAGTGCCACAAGTAGGTGGTATTATCATTACTATCCTATATCTTTTGGCATGAACATGTGTATCACTACGATCGAGATTCAATAAACCATTCATTTCAGGTGTAAGACCATTGAAGGTATTATTCAAATAAACAGAGTAACCATTATTATCTTTAAATGAATAACCGTATTGCGATAGACATAATCCAATCATGTCTATGCTCAACGCAAACACCAATCTCGATGGTAGAGGGAGCGTGCGATGCTTGATCATATCAACATTGGAAACACTTCCAACACATATCATCAGCTCACCTTTTAGCTAGTCTCCGTTTATTTCGTAGCTTTTATTTCGAGTTACTAACAATTAGCAACCGAACCGGTATCTAATACCCTGGTGCTACTAGGAGTACTATTAAAGTACACATTAAAACTAATGTATATCCAATATACTTCTATCGACCTTGCCAGCCTTCTAATCTACCAAGTATCTAGGGTAATTCTGCTCCAGTGGCTGTTCCCCTTATTACAGAAGCACTTAGTCTCGGGTTTGGGTTCAACCTTGGGTTTCTTCACTAGAGCAGCAGCTGAATTGCCGTTTCATGAAGTATCCCTTCTTGCCCTTGCCCTTCTTGAAACTAGTGGTTTCACCAACCATCAACAATTGATGCTCCTTCTTGATTTCTACTTTTGTGGTGTCAAACATCGCGAATATCTCAAGGATCATCATATATATCCCTGATATATTATAGTTCAACACGAAGCTCTAGCAGCTTGGTGGTAATGACTTCGGAGAAACATCACTATCTCATCTGGAAGATCAACTCCCACTTGATTCAAGCGATTGTTGTAGTCAGACAATCTGAGCACAAGTTCAACAATTGAGCTTTTCTCCCTAGTTTGTAGGCTAAGAAAATCGTCGGAGGTCTTATACCTTTTGACGTGGGCACGAGCCTGAAATCCCAATTTCAGCCCTCAAAACATCTCATATGTTTTTGCGACGTTTCAAAACCGTCTTCGGTGCCTCAATTCTAAACCGTTTAACTGAACTATCACGTAGTTATCAAAATGTGTATGTCAGATGTTCGCAACATCCACAGACGACGTTCGAGATTCAGCATACTGAGCGGTGCATTAAGGACATAAGCCTTCTATGAAGCAATGAGGACAATCCTCAGTTTACGGACCTAGTCCGCATAATTGCTACTATCAACTTTCAACTAAATTTTCTCTAGGAACATATCTAAACAGTAGAACAGAAGCGCGAGCTATGACATAATTTGCGAAGACCTTTTGACTATGTTCAGGATAATTAAGTTCATCTTATGAACTCCCACTCAGATAGACATCCCTCTAGTCATCTAAGTGATTACATGATCCGAGTCAACTAGGCCGTGTCCGATCATCACGTGAGACGGACTAGTCATCATCGGTAAACATCTTCATGTTGATCGTATCTACCATACGACTCATGCTCGACCTTTCGGTCTCTTGTGTTCCGAGGCCATGTCTGTACATGCTAGGCTCGTCAAGTTAACCCTAAGTGTTTTGCATGTGTAAAACTGTCTTACACCCGTTGTATGTGAACGTAAGGATCTATCACACCCGATCATCACGTGGTGCTTCGAAACGACGAACTTTAGCAACGGTGCACAGTTAGGGGAGAACACATTCTTGAAATTGTAATGAGGGATCATCTTATTTACTACCGTCGTTCTAAGCAAATAAGATGTATAAACATGATAAACATCACATGCAATCAAATAATAGTGACATGATATGGCCAATATCATATAGCTCCTTTGATCTCCATCTTGGGGCTCCATGATCATCTTGTCACCGGCATGACACCATGATCTCCATCATCATGATCTCCATCATCGTGTCTCCATGAAGTTGTCACGTCATCTATTACTTCTACTACTATAGCTAACTGTTAGCAATAAAGTAAAGTAATTACATGACATTTATGTTGACACGCAGGTCATAAATAAATTAAGACAACTCCTATGGCTCCTGCCGGTTGTCATACTCATCGACATGCAAGTCGTGATTCCTATTACAAGAACATGATCAATCTCATACATCACATATATCATTCATCACATCCTTTTGGCCATATCACATCACATAGCATACCCTGCAAAAACAAGTTAGACGTCCTCTAATTGTTGTTTGCATGTTTTACGTGGCTGCTATGGGTTTCTAGCAAGAACGTTTCTTACCTACGCAAAGACCACAACGTGATATGCCAATTGCTATTTACCCTTCATAAGGACCCTTTTCATCGAATCCGATCCGACTAAAGTGGGAGAGACAGACACCCGCCAGCCACCTAATGCAACTAGTGCATGTCAGTCGGTGGAACCGGTCTCACGTAAGCGTACGTGTAAGGTTGGTCTGGGCCGCTTCATCCCACGATGCCGCTGAATCAAGATAAGACTAGTAACGGCAAGCATATTGAACAAAATCAACGCCCACAACTACTTTGTGTTCTTCTCGTGCATAGAAACTACGCATAGACCTAGCTCATAATGCCACTGTTGGGGAACGTAGCATAAATTCAAAATTTTCCTACGTGTCACCAAGATCTATCTATGGAGTCATCTAGCAATGAGGGAGGAGTGGATCTACATACCCTTGTAGATCGCGCGCGGAAGCGTTCAAGAGAACGGGGTTGATGGAGTCGTACTCGTCGTGATCCAAATCACCGATGATCCTAGCGCCGAACGGACGGCACCTCCGCGTTCAACACACGTACGGAGCAGCGACGTATCCTCCTTCTTGATCCAGCAAGGGGGGAGGAGAGGTTGATGGAGATCCAACAGCACGACGGCGTGGTGGAAGTAGCGGGATTCCAACAGGGCTTCGCCAAGCGCTGCGGGAGGAGGGAGATGTGTCACGGGAGGGAGAGGGAGGCGCCAGGACTCAGGTATTGTTTCCCTCCCTTCCCCCACTATATATAGGGCCAAGGGAGAGGGGGAGGGCGCAGCCTTGCCCCTTCCTCCAAGGAAGGGTGCGGCCAAGGGGGGGGGGGGGGAGGAGTCCATCCTCCCCAAGGCACCTCGAAGGTGCCTTCCCCTTTTAGGACTCTCCCTTTTCCTCCACTCTTGGCGCATGGGCCTCTTGGGGCTGGTGCCCTTGGCCCATATAGGCCAAGGCGCACCCCCACAGCCCATGTGCCCCCCCGGGGCAGGTGGCCCCACCCGGTGGACCCCCGAGACCCTTCCGGTGGTCCCGGTACAATACCGGTGACCCCGAAACTTGTCTCGATGGCCGAAATAGCACTTCCTATATATAATTCTTTACCTCCGGACCATTCCGGAACTCCTCGTGACATCCGGGATCTCATCCGGGACTCCGAACAACTTTCGGGTTACCGCATACTAATATCTCTATAACCCTAGCGTCACCGAACCTTAAGTGTGTAGACCCTACGGGTTCGGGAGACATGCGGACATGACCGAGATGACTCTCCGGTCAATAACCAACAGAGGGATCTGGATACCCATGTTGGCTCCCACATGTTCCACGATAATCTCATCGGATGAACCACGATGTCAAGGACTTAATCAATCCCGTATACAATTCCCTTTGTCTAGCGGTACAATACTTGCCCGAGATTCGATCGTCGGCATCCCGATACCTTGTTCAATCTCGTTACTGGCAAGTCTCTTTACTCGTTTCGTAACACATCATCCCGTGATCAACTCCTTGATCACATTGTGCACATTATGATGATGTCCTACCGAGTGGGCCCAGAGATACCTCTCCGTTTACACGGAGTGACAAATCCCAGTCTCGATTCGTGCCAACCCAACAGACACTTTCGGAGATACCTGTAGTGTACCTTTATAGCCACCCAGTTACGTCGTGACGTTTGGCACACCCAAAGTATTCCTACGGTATCCGGGAGTTGCAGAATCTCATGGTCTAAGGAAATGATACTTGGCATTAGAAAAGCTTTAGCATACGAACTACACGATCTCTGTGCTAGGCTTAGGATTGGGTCTTGTCCATCACATCATTCTCCTAATGATGTGATCCCGTTATCAACGACATCCAATGTCCATGGTCAGGAAACCGTAACCATCTATTGATCAACGAGCTAGTCAACTAGAGGCTTACTAGGGACATGGTGTTGTCTATGTATCCACACATGTATCTGAGTTTCCTATCAATACAATTCTAGCATGGATAATAAACGATTATCATGAACAAGGAAATATAATAATAACTTATTTATTATTGCCTCTAGGGCATATTTCCAACACTTAGCACGACGACATCACGACTCTCTACTACAACAAGTTGTGCCCGACTCCGGCAATGGAGGGGCGATGATGACGTCACGCTTTTGGCTCGCTTCAGTTCTTGTAGCCGTCGCTAGGTGGTCTACGGATCTGGATGTAATTTTTATTATTTTGGATGTTCGTTGTACTGCCATGATTGAAGATGAATAGCTCAGAAGTTTTCCCGCAAAAAATAGATAGGAATACCAGACATTATCATGCTAGTAAATGGAAGGAGAAGGAAGAATAAATTTGTTAACAAAATGAGGGGGTTATTGAGGGGGAGACCCAGTTAATGGAATACATTACTAAATTTGCAAAAATATATTTGGACAGTCAGATTGCTCTAACATTTCTTTGTTGCAAAAACATCTCATTAAGATCCCTATTGAGGTAGCTGGAGAATTTATTAAACCTTTTTCTATGCAAGAAATACATGATGTGGTTTTTCAAATGAGAAAAACAAAAGTCCTGGCCCTGATGGCTTTTCTGTTGACTTCTACCAACAGTTTTGGGACCCGGTAAAATGGGATTTAAAAGGACTTGTTGATGGTTTTGCTAGAGCGGAAGATATTGCTAGATTCAACTTTGGGATCATCACTTGGTCCCTAAGACTAGTGATGCAAAACAAATTCAGACATTCAGGCATATTTGCTTGTTGAATGTTAGTTTTAAAATCGTTAGTAAAGTCTTGATGAATAGGCTTAGTAGAATTGTCTCTCCTGTGATTTCTTCCACCAAACTGCTTTTGTCAAGGGGAGGTACATTATGGAGGGGGTTGTGGTGCTGCATCAAGCACTTAACACCATTCACTTTAGTTGTAAAGTCCTACGGTAATTGGCGTTGCGAATTTGGAGTGGATGTACAAAGTCCTCCTGGACATGAATTTAGGTTTTTATTAATCTTGAATTTAGGTTTTTACTTATGCTATTGTGGTATCTCTACTCCTATAATGTCTCACTACTTACTCCCTCCGGTCCTTTTTACTCCGCACATTAGATTTGTCTGAAGTCAAAGTTTGCTAAATTTGACCAAATTTATATTAGAAAATATTAACATCTATAACATCTAATAAATATAATATAAAAATATATTTCGAGATGGATCTAATAATAAATGTGTTGTTATGTGAATGTTAATAATTTTTTGTATAAACTTGATCAAAGTTGGATGAGATTGACTTCAGACAAACCTAATATGCAGAGTAAAAAGGACCGGAGGGAGTACATCGAACATCGTTTCGTTCGCTCGTTCCCTCGCCCCCCTGGATCTCTCGTACGACACCCTCCTCACCTCGCACCGTTTTTTCCTATACCTACTAATAAACCAAGGTGCGTTTCGCCAAAATTTTCATCCATTCACCGTCGAAATTTATTTTTCTATCCGAGGTGGTATTAAATTTTTGTCTGTCCGTCTGTTTTTTATATTACAATCCAGATTTTCGACTTGGGCCGCAGACCCTGTGGCCCAGCCAAGCCAGCCCACTTATTTGCTCGCTCATGAAGCTGCAAAAACTCTATTTGTCGCCCTACACAGCAGATAGTCAGAGCTTCACACAGGGACCCCAAAACTGTGCAAGCCTGTTTCGTTTTTTCTTCCAAATTTATTTTTATTTTGCACCTTATTTTGTAATAATTTTTTATAAAAATCAGCATTTTATTTTTGTAAAATTTCCGAAAAATATTACAATTAAATATTGTGTTCCCATTTTTAAAAATGTTTGGAAAAAATATATTTTTCTCTTGTTCTGATTTTCTTTCGAAATTCAGGACATTTTTGTTGTGTTTTCGAAAATTGTTTGGGATTCCCAAAAAATACATTTTAAAAAATATTCAAAATTCGAAAAAATTTCTTGTTTTAGTAAAATGTTCAGAAATTCAATAATGTCCGTGTTTAAAAACACATTTTATAACATTGTTCTGAATGTTCAAAACATGTTCTATTTTCAGAAGTCGGTCACAACTTCAAAAAATGATTGTGTTGTCATCAAAGGTTCATGTCTTCAGAAAATGATGTTGTTTCAAATTTTGTTTATGTTTTTCTAAAATGGGTGGAATATTAATAATATTATTTGTAATATCAAAATGTTATATTTTCCAAGAATATTCGGCAATTCATATTTAAAAAATCAAAAAATGTTTTAAATCTAATGTTGCGGTATGTTCTTTAATATTCGCGTCGGCCATTGGTTAGCAGTAGGCATTTGTTGCCATGGCCAACAACATCTGGTCGAGTCTTTAAGGTCATGTGTTCGATTGTCCAACCAGTCGTTTTTCTGGATTATTACTCGTGCCTTGCAAACACAGATCATATCAGTGCCTGGCAGTAGCTGGCCCAGACGCGATCGGTTGTGCCTTCCACACGCTATTTGACACAACTAGCATCATATAGTAGCTCCCACACAGCTGCCCCAAGAAAAAGCAAAAATATACGTATAGATTTTGTTTCACCCATTCCACACGTAGTTTCCCATTTTTATTTATTTATCCCCAACTCGGCCTACGATGCATTTCTTTTTCTATCACACTGACAAGCAGCAAAAAAATAAGGGCGCGAGGGGATTGAACTATGAACCTTCCCTATTGTACCGACGGACAAAGCCAACTCAGCTAGCTTGCAATTATGATACGAACAATCCCACTTTGGATTTTATACTACATCACACAAGTTTTTATATGTCCCTAAGTTGTTAAATAAGAAGGTTGTGTGAGAATATGAAAGTTGTCTCGAGAATCATGTGCAGAACGCGACACTCCACAAATTATTGCCGGAGGTAACTTGCACGTGCCAATAAAAGACAATATGCTTGTTGGCTATAGTCTATAATTGAAAATTTTTTGGGCACGTGCTAATAAAAAATAATATGTTGGTTTTCCTCTAATAATAAAAAATTGTGAGCACGTGAGTGCAAAAATAGCCAAAGAGAATAAACCCTATTAATGAAGGGACATTCATGCCTGGTTATGCGCCAATTATGCCAGTCAAACAAAATTTATGCGCTACAGGAGGTGACAATGGGTGAGGCGCTAACCGACGACACCCAAACCGACGCGGCCATGCACTATTGCCGACTATCTCCTCTCATTATTGACGGCCGCCGTCCATGTTGTTTCAGAGACACAAGATTGAACTACCACCGCCGATGATGGCAAGGAGGATAAGCGACAATATAGATCAGGCGATGTGTTCACATAGAGGACGTGGAAGAGTGTGTTTGGGGATGTGGTGAATGCTGGCATATTATTTTTCTCGCCTTGCAACACACGGGCATATTTCCTAGTGTATACTTATAACGGGTGATGACTGAATTTTTTGATCGGTCGCTACCTGCAACTCGACATAAAAAACTAAACCTTGTGTGGATACCATTTTGTAGGGAGTTGCACAATCTTGGCATGCTTGATGTGCTTAGATGCCCAGCAACGGCTCACGTTCAAGCGTCAGCATGGGGTGGACACATTTGCGTACCATGTTCAAGCGTCAACGTCCTGGTTGAAACCGCCAAGGACTTGCTGGAGCTGCGCAAGACCGGAGGGGCAGAGGCTACGTCCTACCGGCTCGGCTGGGAGCCCCGCTGTAAGCTTCATGTCAAGTGCTGGGAGAAGAGAAACTTCTAAACTTTGTCAGGACTCTGCCAGTCATCGCGTACACGATCCACACAAAAGGACCGTTGCTTGGCTCATTCACCACAGGAACATACTACTACACACAGGGCCGGGAGACCAGGGTGTACCAGGGAGGACCGGGCGAGGAGGCGGAGTCGCACCTTTTGGTTTGCTTTGGCTACACTTTCGAGGCGGGCGAAATGCATGTAAGGGTCGTCGACAATCATGAGCTCGACTGGCCGCTCAGATGGATCCTCTTTGACGCCTTCACAAGCTTCACTCGTATTGAGGTTGAGCTCTTGGACACAGGAGATCTAAAGAAGAACTGGGACACTTTGTGAATAGCTACATCATTTTTTATGTATCGCACATGCTTTTAAAACAATGTAGTATTTGCTTGGTTTGCTCCAATATCTCAAATACAATCGCATGGTTTTTATCTCGAAGATTCATGGGGCTTTCCATGGGAAAAACGAGAGTAAAATGTCTAGTCTATCCCTATATAAAAACCGGTGGAGAAAAGCCCCCACAAAAATCGCGTGTTCAAACAATTAACCAGGGCACAACCTGCTTGCCAGTATGTCTCCCAAAGTCCCAATCTCACGGGCACCTCCAGCAGCCCGCCCATTTCCCCCTACTCTACCTCCTCCCCTACCACAGCTCCTCGACTCTGGCCCTCCATGCGCCGCCGCCGTCGCCGCTCCACGCACATTGCATGCCCTTATCGCCTCCATGCGCGGCCGCCGGGTTCGCGATGGGAGTCCCTAGATCACACTTCATAGACGCCGCATGCTTCGCCTCCACAACCTCCCGCTAGCGACAGTTACTTCACCATGGCGTCGATGAGGGCGTGGGAAAGAGCCCATGTCCTTCCGGTGCCGCCGCCGCAAGATCCTCTGTTGCTGGCCACTCCACTATCCTTTCCCTCCTCACCAGTTTGGGCTTTTGCCGACCGAGCGGACCAAAGCTGCAGATCGTTCCTCAACGTCGCAGCCACCGGCGACGCCCCGGCCATGACCTACCCCAACGTTGTTCAGCGGAATCAAGTCTAATTCAGTCAATTGACACAGAGACAGGGGCAAGAGGTAGAAGAAGACTGACGTTTTCTTTCCTATTGTTCAGTCGAACAGAAAAGAGAAAGAACGAGCGAAACAGGATTAGATCCGATAATCAAGGTACCATCCCATGATTAACTCCACGTTGTCGTTTCCTTTTATTCGCGACTAAACAGTTTGATCCAATTATCACGCGCCATCCCACGCTGCTGTTCCCTTTTATTCAATCAAACAGAAAACAGAAGGAAACTCCTATTCTTACATAGGAGGCTTACCAAGTATGTACGTGCAAGTTTTGTTTGGATTGTGACTGCCCATGATTTTAGAGAACTGCACTACAGTTAAACTACGTACGTAAAGTTGAGGTAAGAAAAGTACCAAATATGTACATGCAATTTTTTGTTTTGGATTGTGACTGCCCCACGATTGTGGATCTATTTTTATCTAAATGAAGAAGAGGTCAGTTTCTTCCAAGCAGATAAAGCTGCATATTTACCATTTTAAGATCTGGGCAAAAAAGTGCTTTCCTTCAATTATTTTCTTCATATCTCTACCATGTGGTATTACATATACCGAGTATTGCTTCACAATCCCCATATCTCTTTAACTGTAAGTAATTGTTCATAGCATGTATGTCAGCTACCTATAAGCATAATTAGTAACCCACCTTTTTTTGGTGCTTTCATCTAACAACTACTTAGTTCTATTAACATTTTACCTATTTTTGAAAGGCACATACTACCCAAAACTGTTGTAAATTTGATACAATCTGCTCAATGGTGTAAATTATATTCAGGTAATGATAATTATGTCCATTTGATTAACACCATCATACTCTACCCGCAACACCTAGGGGAAATAAAAAAAAGGGATACAAGTAAATTTGAGCCTCTGTGTATGTAGTTGTCCATCTGGTTCTAAACTTTGCTAAGTTGCAAACTAATTTTACATTAATTAGAAGTCGCACATATGAGTTGGTTTGCAATGAAGTGGGCAAGTACATGTTCTTGCTGACTAAATATTTTTCATAAATATGGGTATGAAGATACTCTGTTCTTTATTTACTCTTCTGACAATGGCATAACAATTGCATCTAATACGTATTAACTCTAGCTAGCTGGGCTGTGGTGATTTTTAGTCGTGCAGTTGCAGAAGATGATTCAAGAGTGACGAGGAGGATTTCCAAGAGAATCACAATATCCCTAGAGGCTGCAAGAAAGAGATGAAATGGCAAGAGTGAGCAGCGCAGTGTTTGGTTGGTCAAAGAATTAGGTTGCAACCATGTGAGCACATGGTTCAGCGGTTTTCATCCATTCATGTCCTGTATTTAATGGCGGGTTTGGAAGTACCAAGGCAGAACCTTAATTAGTGGCTGATAGGGCGCTCCACGTACTGCACGACATGGTTCAGGCACCACCAACCCGGGCTGCATGAGCCCTAGGTATTAGTGACCTGCAGCTTGAATGGTTCGATCAAGTGAGGTTTGCCGTAATATTTATTATCTCTGATATTACATGCTAATCGAACATGAGCTTAGGTACTTTGACATCATAAAACATGGTGAGGAATCGAATGATTTGCTTCATTTGGTCGTACAGTATGGATTGCCAGCACGTAGTTCTAGGTGAGTTGGCTATACTGGACATAAATTTAGGCATGCCCAAAGTTCTCCGGTTCACATAGGAACGAATTTGCCATTTTTTTCTTCTAAAAGAATCATTTTCGCAGTAAAACTATGTATTTAACAGTAACATTATCAAGTTTGCTACATTCAAAATCTTGATAATCATTCTAATGTGTTGACATGGGGTGATTATTTTATAAAAAATTGTATCACTGGTAGAAAACGAGGCTTCCATACGCCCCCATTAGTCCCCAAAACAATCGAACCGCGACCAAAGGGGTCTTTAGTCGCGGTTCGGGAGAAGACCCGCGACCAACTATCTGGGCCCAGCGCGCTCGGTCGACAGCTGGCGGACGGGAGGGGCTTTAGTCCCGGTTGGCGTGGCCAACCGGGACTAAAGGTCCCAGAAGGCCTTTAGTCGCGGTTGGCCAGGCCAACCGGGACTAAAGCCCATCCAGCTGGCGGACGGGAGGGGCTTTAGTCCCGGTTGGCCTGGCCAACCGCGACTAAAGGCCCTATATATACTCGGCTCACTTCACTTCACTCGGCTCACTTCACAATTTTCAGAAGGTGGTGGTGGGGTGGTGGTGGGTTTGCTTTTGGTTTCTCCTATGCACACAAGGTGTTTGATGAAATGCCCGAGAGCCTGAAACAAGCCACATTTGAGCTTTCTCATTTATTTTTCCTCCGCGATCGCGGTTAGCAACTCGAACCTTTCATGTGTCATTGATAAAATAAGCATGTGTGTAGTTCATTGTTTAATTTGTATTATTTCTAGCTAGTTAGTTTAACAAATGCATGATGGTTAATTATATACTTTATATAATAATAATGCAGATGAATCGGCAATGGATGTACGGTTCCCGACTCTCCGGCGAGTTCACTACGGGTTTGAAAGATTTCCTCGTAGTGGCAAATGCGAACAAGCAGCAAGGTTTTATTATCTGTCCATGTGCTGTCTGTAAGAATGAGAATGGTTACTCCTCCTCAAGAAGAGTTCACATGGACCTGCTTAAGCATGGTTTCATGCCAAGCTATTATTGTTGGACCAAGCATGGAGAAAGAGGGGTTAGAATGGAAGAAGATGAAGAAGGGGATGATATCGATGACAACTATCGTGATCTTTTCGGTGATACTTTCATGGAGGATGATGCTGAAGGTGTGGAAGGGTTAGGTGAAGGTGAAGAAGAGGCACATGATGAGCCCGCTGATGATCTTGGTCGGACCATTGCTGATGCACGGAGACGCTGCGAAACTGACAAGGAGAGGGAGAATTTGGATCGCATGTTAGAGGATCACAAAAAGTCGTTGTATCCAGGATGCGATAATAGTCTGAAAAAGCTGGGCTGCACACTGGATTTGCTAAAATGGAATGCACAGGAAGGTGTAGGTGACTCATCATTTGAAAATTTGCTGAAAATATTGAAGAATATGTTGCCGAAGAATAATGAGTTGCCCGCCAGTACGTACGAAGCAAAGAAGGTTGTCTGCCCTCTAGGTTTAGAGGTTCAGAAGATACATGCATGCATTAATGACTGCATCCTCTACCGCGGTGAATACGAGAATTTGAATGAATGCCCTATATGCACTGCATTGCGTTATAAGATCAGAGGCGATGACCCTGGTGACGATGTTGAGGGCGAGAAACCCAGGAAGAGGGTTCCCGCCAAGGTGATGTGGTATGCTCCTATAATACCACGGGTGAAACGTCTGTTCATGAACGAAAAGCATGCCAAGTTGTTGCGATGGCACAAAGAGGACCGTTTGTCCGACGGGCAGTCGAGACACACCGCTGATGGAACGCAATGGAGAAAGATCGACAGAGTTTTCAAAGATTTTGCAGCTGACGCAAGGAACTTAAGATTTGGTCTAAATACTGATGGCATTAATCCTTTTGGCGAGCAGAGCTCCAACCATAGCACCTGGCCCGTGACTCTATGCATCTACAACCTTCCTCCTTGGTTGTGCATGAAGCGGAAGTTCATTATGATGCCAATTCTCATCCAAGGCCCTAAGCAACCCGGTAACGACATCGATGTGTACCTAAGGCCATTAGTTGAAGAACTTTTACAGTTGTGGGCGAAACCTGGTGTACGTGTCTGGGATGAGCACAAAGGAGAGGAATTTGACCTACGAGCGTTGCTTTTTGTAACCATCAACGATTGGCCTGCTCTCAGTAACCTTTCGGGACAGAAAAATAAGGGATACAATGCATGCACGCACTGCTTACATGAGACTGAAAGTGTACGTTTGGTTAATTGTAAGAAGAACGTGTACCTGGGTCATCGTCGATTTCTTCCCCGAAATCATAACGTAAGAAAGAAAGGCAAGCATTTCAACGGGAAGGCAGATCACCGGCCGAAGCCTGCGGAACGTACTGGTGCTGAGATATTTGATATGGTCAAGGATTTGAAAGTCATCTTTGGAAAGGGTCCTGACGGACAATCAGTTCCGCGGGGAGTTGACGGGCACGCACCCATGTGGAAGAAGAAATCTATATTTTGGGAGCTAGAATATTGGAAAGTCCTAGATGTCCGCTCTGCAATCGACGTGATGCATGTTACGAAGAATATTTGCGTGAACCTGCTAAGCTTCTTGGGCGTGTATGGGAAGACAAATGATACAAAGGAAGCACGGCAGGACCAGCAACTTTTGAAAGACCCAGATGACCGGCATCCGGAATGGTTTCAAGGTCGTGCCAGCTACGCTCTTACCAAAGAAGATAAGGTCATTTTTTTTGAATGCCTGAGCAGTATGAAGGTCCCGTCTGGCTTCTCGTCGAATATAAAGGGAATAATAAACATGCCGGAGAAAAAGTTCCAAAACCTGAAGTCTCACGACTGCCACGTGATTATGACGCAATTGCTTCCGATTGCTTTGGGGGGGGCTCCTACCGGAAAATGTTCGAGTAGCCATTGTGAAGCTATGTGCATTCCTCAATGCAATCTCTCAGAAGGTAATCAATCCAGAAGATCTACCACGGTTACAGAACGATGTGGTCCAATGCCTTGTCAGTTTCGAGTTGGTGTTCCCACCATCCTTCTTCAATATTATGACGCACCTCCTGGTCCACCTAGTCGAAGAGATTTCCATTCTCGGTCCTGTATTTCTACACAATATGTTCCCCTTTGAGAGGTTCATGGGAGTATTAAAGAAATATGTTCGTAACCGTGCTAGGCCAGAAGGAAGCATCTCCAAGGGCCATCAAAATGAGGAGGTAATTGAGTTCTGTATTGACTATGTTCCTGACCTTAAGCCGATTGGTATTCCTCAATCGCGGCACGAGGGGAGACTAAGTGGAAAAGGCAAGATCGGAAGGGATACCACGATATGTATGGACGGTCATTCTATGACTGAAGCACACCACACAGTTCTGCAAAATTCCAGCTTGGTGGCTCCGTACTTCGAGCAATACAAGAATATTTTACGCTCGGACAACCCGGGGAAGCCTGAATCCTGGATTAGAAAGGCCCACATGGAGACTTTCGGCAGTTGGTTGCGAAAACATTTAATGAATGACAATGATGTTGGAGATCAGCTGTACATGTTGGCCAAGAAACCATCTTCGACTATAACGACTTTCCAAGGGTACGAGATAAATGGGAATACATTTTACACCATCGCCCAAGATAAAAAGAGCACCAACCAAAACAGTGGTGTCCGCTTTGATGCAGCAACCGAGAATGGGCAAAAGGTCACATATTATGGTTACATAGAGGAGATATGGGAACTTGACTATGGACCCTCCTTTAAGGTCCCTTTGTTCCGGTGCATATGGTTCAAGCTAACAGGAGGTGGGGTAAAGGTGGACGAGCAATACGGAATGACAATGGTGGATTTCAACAATCTTGGTTACCTTGACGAACCATTCGTCCTTGCCAAAGATGTCGCTCAGGTTTTTTATTTGAAGGACATGAGTAGCAAACCGAGGAAACGGAAAGATAAGAAAACAATCAGTACATCATGCGATGATCCAAAGCGCCACATTGTTCTTTCAGGGAAAAGAAACATCGTGGGAGTGGAGGACAAGACAGACATGTCAGAAGATTATAATATGTTTGGTCAAATTCCGCCCTTCAAAGTGAACACTGACCCAAGCATTAAGTTAAATGATGAGGATGCTCCATGGATACGGCACAATCGTAAGCAAGCAGGGACGTACAAGGGAAGAATTGATGTGTAATAATTTATTGTACCAAACTTTGTATTTGGTCGAACCTTCAAGGGATTTTAAAATGAATTAGTTTTATTTTTCTGATTTTTTTGATATATAATTGTATTTTTAAGATTTTAAAATGTCAGAAGATTTTAAAAAAGGAAAAAGGAAGAAAGGAAGAAAAAAAAGAAGAAAAACAAGAAAAAGGAAGAAACAAACAGAAGAAAAAAACAGAAGAAAAACAAGATTTAAAATGAAAAAAGAAAGAAGAAGAAAGAAAGAAGAAAGGAAGAAGAAGAAAGGAAGAAGAAGAAAGAAAGAAGAAGAAAGGAAGAAGAAGAAAGAAAGAAGAAGAAAGGAAAAAGGAAGAAGAAAAAACTCAAGAAAAACAAAAGAAAACAAAAAAACAGAAGAAAAACAAAGGAAGAAGAAAAAAACAAAAGAAAACAAAAAAACAAACAGAAGAAAAAAACAATAAAAAGGAGGAAGAAGAAAAGAAAGAAGAAAAAAAGGAAGAAGAAAGAAAAAGGAAGAAGAAAAAAAATGAAAACCAAATGAAAACCAAAAGAAAGAAGAAAGAAAAAGGAAGAAGAAAAAAAGAAGAAGAAAGGAAGAAGAAAGGAAGAAGAAGAAAGAAAGTAAAAAGAAAAAGGAAAGAAGAAGAAAGAAAGAATAGAAAGGAAGAAGAAGAAAGGAAGAAGAAGAAAGAAAGAAGAAGAAAGAAAGAAAAAAGAAAAAGGAAGAAGAAGAAAGAAAGAAGAAAGGAAGAAGAAGAAAGGAAGAAGAAGAAAGGAAGAAGAAGAAAGAAAGAAGAAGAAAGGAAAAAGGAAGAAGAAAAAACTCAAGAAAAACAAAAGAAAACAAAAAAACAGAAGAAAAACAAAGGAAGAAGAAAAAAACAAAAGAAAACAAAAAAACAAACAGAAGAAAAAAACAATAAAAAGGAGGAAGAAGAAAAGAAAGAAGAAAAAAAGGAAGAAGAAAAAACAAGAAAGAAAAAGAAAGAAGAAGAAAGAAAGAAGAAGAAAGAAAGAAAAAAGAAAAAGGAAGAAGAAGAAAGAAAGAAGAAAGGAAGAAGAAGAAAGGAAGAAGAAGAAAGAAAGAAGAAGAAAGGAAGAAGAAAAAGAAGAAAAACAAGAAAAAGGAAAAAACAAACAGAAGAAAAAAATAGAAGAAAAAAGGAAGAAAAAAACAGAAGAAAAACAAGAATTTAAAATGAATTAGTTTTATTTTCTGATTTTTTTGATATATAATTGTATTTTTAAGATTTTAAAATGAATTAGAAACAAAATAATATAAACTTTAATAAAATAAAATAATTATCATAAAGTAAAATAAATAAGTAATCATCATAAAGTAAAAATAAATAAGTAATTAGAAACAAAATAAAATAAAATAAAGAAGTTTTTTGTTGTAAGTAGAAACAAAACAAAATAAATAAAGAAAAAAATGAAAACAAAAAACAGGCAAAAAATAAATATTATGCCACCTACTGGGCCACCACGGCCTGAATACGACTAGAAACCCATTAATGGGCCAGGATTCAGGCCCGCAGAAGGCCCAGTAGGCCCACAGGCACATAGTAACAGAATAGGCCCGTAAGCTTGCATTCGAGAGGAGCTCGAAGTGGTGAGCGCAGCCGCGCTTATAAACCACTGTCGAAGCCTCTCGGCTAGCGAGGTGGGACTAAACATCCCACCGCACCGCGCCAGTTCAGCACAGACCCTTTAGTCCCGGCTGGGGAGGCGGACCGCGACTAAAGGGTACCCTTTAGTCGCGGTTGTTGTCCCCAACCGCGACTAAAGGGTCTTTCTGCGCGGGAAAGGAAGCGGCGCCAAAACCCTTTAGTCGCGGTTGGGGAGGGGGACCGCGACTAAAGGGTACCTTTAGTCGCGGTCCTCCTCCCCAACCGCGACTAAAGGTGCGTCTATATATACACTTAGCCGATCTCCTCTGTCTCGCCAACGCCGATCGACGCCGACGCCGAAGCCCTGCCCCGACGCCGACGCCGACGCCGAAGCCCTGCCCCGACGCCGACGCCGAAGCCCTGCCCCGACGCCGACGCCGAAGCCCTGCGCGCCGCCGCCCCCGTCCCCAGTGAGCGCCGCCTCCGCCCGTGCCTGCCCTTGCTCGCCGCCCTTGCCCGCCGCCCTGCGCCGCCCGCCGCCCGACGCCCTGCCGCCCGCCGCCCGCCGCCCTCTGCCCGCCGCCCGACGCCCTGACGCCCTCCGCCCGCCGCCCGCCGCCCTGCCTGCCGTCCTCCGCAGGAAGAAAGAAAGAATAGAAAGGAAGAAGAGAAGAAAGGAAGAAGAAGAAAGAAAGAAGAAGAAAGAAAGAAAAAAGAAAAAGGAAGAAGAAGAAAGAAAGTAGAAAGAAAGAAGAAGAAAGGAAGAAGAAGAAAGAAAGAAGAAGAAAGGAAAAAGGAAGAAGAAAAAACTCAAGAAAAACAAAAGAAAACAAAAAAACAGAAGAAAAACAAAGGAAGAAGAAAAAAACAAAAGAAAACAAAAAAACAAACAGAAGAAAAAAACAAAAAAAAGGAGGAAGAAGAAAAGAAAGAAGAAAAAAAGGAAGAAGAAAAAACAAGAAAGAAAAAGGAAGAAGAAAAAAAATGAAAACCAAATAAAAACCAAATGAAAACCAAAAGAAAGAAGAAAGAAAAAGGAAGAAGAAAAAAAGAAGAAGAAAGGAAGAAGAAGAAAGAAAGTAAAAAGAAAAAGGAAAGAAGAAGAAAGAAGGAATAGAAAGGAAGAAGAAGAAAGGAAGAAGAAGAAAGAAAGAAGAAGAAAGAAAGAAGAAGAAAGAAAGAAAAAAGAAAAAGGAAGAAGAAGAAAGAAAGAAGAAAGGAAGAAGAAGAAAGGAAGAAGAAAGAAAGAAAGAAGAAGAAAGAAAGAAAAAAGAAAAAGGAAGAAGAAGAAAGAAAGAAGAAAGGAAGAAGAAGAAAGGAAGAAGAAGAAAGAAAGAAGAAGAAAGGAAAAAGGAAGAAGAAGAAAGGAAGAAGAAGAAAGAGGAAGAAGAAAGGAAGAAGAAGAAAAAAAGAATTTTTACTTAAAGAATCTTATTTTTTAATTCCTCCTCCTCTATGTCCCCTTAATCTTATTTTTTAATTCCTTTATACTTAAAGAATTTTTACTACATGCAGGAGTGACATATGGCGGACGACAGAACCGAGCCGCTTAGGGATCCGGAGGCTGAACGTTATTTAATGGACATCATCAACAACGAGATTCCTTATGTGCCGGGCTCAGAATATGAGCAACAAGAGGATGTAGTCTCTTCTTATATGAACCTTGACGGTGACGATGATTGAGAAGGTGAAGGAACGGACATTGTCGACGGAGGTCAACCGTCAACAACCGACGATCTCCAATTGCAAGAAGCAACCACCTCCGGCGAGGTATATATATACATTGAGAGCCTCTCGTGATACAAACTTACTGAAATGTGAATACATATGTATTAACGCGCGCGACTCTCTTTCTTTTTTTAGCCCTCCGGATCGAGTACGACAAAGCAGCGTGGCAAATCCAAGGCGATGAAAACAGGAGAAACATATGCCATTGAGTCTGTCAGTGAAACCGGCAAGCCCCTACAGCACACCTCAAAGTTTGTCAACCAATGCGGAGTCGTTGTTAGAGACAACGTCCCGATCACCGTCCAGGAATGGAAAGAGCCAAAGAAGGCACGTCTTGGTTTCAGTTTTGTCGACAAGAGAACGAAAAAGGATTGCTGGAGAAAGCTTATGGAACATTTCATTCTACCTCCGGAATACAACAAAGTCGATGAATTCGGTAACGAGGTTCCGGGTGGACGTCAGAGGAGGAGGCTAGTTAAAGAGTTCGCTCTTCAGAAGATGGCCGATGCATTCCGGAACTTCAAGAAAAATTTAACCCGTGACTATGTCAACAAGGGCAAGACTCCGGATTTCAATGGACAATATGAGAAACTGAAAGATGATTGGCCAGAATTTGTGAGGCAAAAGCAATCGGACCATTTCAAGGAAATATCGAAAAAAATAAGGATAATGCTGCTAAGAAAAAGTACCATCATATTATGGGGCCAGGAGGATACCGCCTTGCGGACCCTAGGTGGCAGAAGATGGAGGAGGACCTGAGGGTGCGAGGAATCCCTCTAGGTACAGAGGGATGGGACCCAAGGGCCAAAAGCTGGTGGTACGGGCATGGGGGATCGCTAGACCCGGAGACAGGGGTGTGTGTTCACCGGCATCGACGCTTTGCTCCGACCCAAGCCCTTATTGACGCAATGACCCAAGCTCAAGCGGGCTTGATCAAGTTCAACAGAGAGAAAGACGCACTGACTTTAGCCCTCGGGAATGATGAACACGGAGGACGTGTACGAGGCAAAGGCAAAGTTTCGTGGAAAGTAGGGTTTTCCCAAGACAATGACCCGTACGGTTACAGAAGCCGTAAGAGAAAGACGGACCGGGATGCAGATCTTATGACGAAGTTTGCATCGGAACTCCATGAGTTGAAGCAGACCGTGCATGAACTATTGAAAGAAAAATCGGCTGCAGGGCCGCATGAAGATCATGAAGCGGATTGCGGAAGCCAGCAGCGGAGAAGCAGCGTGGCTTCCACGGATGCCCCGCCTGGTGCTAGTGCACCGATGATCGAGATTCGTGCACCGGAGCCTCACTACCCCGTGGATGATGTAAAGAAGATGAAAGACTGTGATCTGCATTATCCCGTGGGGAACGTTTCCATGAAGGTAGCTAGCGGCAGTGCTTTACCCTGTAAACCTGGAGCACTCCACCACAACAACCCCATTCCATATGGCTATGCTTGTGTCACGGTGGAAGACATAGTCCAAGGGTTTGAGGACCTGGAGATTGACAAAGCTACACCCGAAGGGGATAGCAGACTTGGAGATGTCAAGCGCCAGTTCATTCTATGGAAAAAGAAGTACATAGTGTTTCCAGACGAGGCGCCAAGGCTAGCAAGTCCACCCCCCTCCGATGGTGGTGGTGGTGGTGGCGGTGGTGGCGGTGGTGGTGGTCGTGGTGGTTCACCTACACCTCCTTCACGCCATTCGACGCCGTCCCCCGATCCACAACCTCCGGCGGGTACGACGCCCCCCAATCCTCCTTCGGCGGGTACGACGCCCCCCAATCCACCTCCGGCAAAGAAGCAGAAGCAGGCGGACAGCAAGGAAACCTGCTCCTGGACTATTAACCCGGACCCTTATGTACCTAAGACCACAAGGGTACCGGAGCCATCGCCGAAGCCTCTCCTCCCAAGGCCTGGGGAACTTAGTGAAGCTGACCTCACATTGGCCGCGTCTACTGATTATGAGAAATGGAAGGCGGATATGAAGGCGAAAAAAGTGCCTGAGCCCAAGCAAGTATTCACTGAGAAGCAAAAGAAGTGGGCTAAGGATTTTTTGACGACACCGTCCCAAGCCGAGCTGAATATGCCTGACGACTATGGACATGAACTTCGTAGGCAAGCAAAAATATTGAAGGAGGAAGAAAGTAAAAAAAAGCGGGAAACAAGTTGACCAGCTCGGGATGCAGAAGAAACAATCGATCCCCCCGCTCATAGTGAAAGCCGGTCCGGAAGAGGACCCCGAGATCATAGCAGCTGCGGCGGCACTTGGATTGACTGTAGCGGCTGCCATGAAACAAGCGTCCGAGATGGGTTTGACTGTTCGTGCCTTCTTAGACCTTGAGGATGCGCCTGCAGGTGAGATAACATTACAATATGTGCGGAAGGGGCCTCTCGTCGAGCCTGAGAAGGAAAATAGTCTACCAACACAAATGCGAAATCTGCTACGTTGGTACAAGCAATTCATAACATGGGCCGACAAAGCATATGTTTATGCGGATGTTACACATGAGCATCACATCAAACGGTACTCTGTAGAAGTTCATATGAGTGAATTATTCCAGCTGTTCAATCTGCGCGCCCTCGACAAATCTATGCTGAGTTGCTACGTTCTGTAAGTGATTTATTTCTACCTCATCTCGTTCTTCATTGCCTGCACTATATATATATATATATATATATATATATATATATATATATATATATATATATATATTGTCCTAACTATATTGTTGCGTACGCTATTATGCAGATTGAAGATTTGGGAATGCAAAATAAGAAACATCCATGATGTTGGGTTCATTGACCCACATATCGTTAATGGACATGTGTTAGAACATCACCCCAAAGACATGGAGAAAGACCTGTACAAGTTTCTTAAAAAGCATCAACTCAAAAGTCATATTCTATTTCCTTACCATTTTGGGTGAGTGTTTCTCTCTTGTGCCCATTCTATTTTGTTTACTCCATGCATGGTATGTCTAATCGATGAGTTATGCATGACTGTGCATGTAACGTGTCCGCAGGTTCCACTGGATTCTGCTAAATATTGAACTTCACACCTCCACAGTTCTAATCATGGACTCTAAGGATTCGGATCCAAAGCGTTGGGCCGACATGAGAAAAATGCTGCAAAAGTAATTATTTTCAATCATTTGAGCTCTATATCGATCGGTCTCTTCATTTCCTAATATCAACTAACTAATAAATCCCTTATTCATTTAATTTTCTTTGCCCTGTAGGGTTTGGAGACGGTTCTCAGAAGAAACTGTCGGTGAATTCAAACATGAGCTAGATTTCAGAAAGTTAGTTAATGTGGATAAGCAGCCATCGGGGACCGATCTATGTGGATACTATGTTTGTGAGAACATCCGGAGACAAACCACTGAGCGGAAGGCATCAGCTAGCGTGCGGAACGCGACGGATAACTTGCGGAGGAGGCTTAGTCCAGAAGCTCGCTTCCGACCAATTCAAGAAGAATTAGCAGGATTTTTCATGAGGGAAGTCATCAATCCTAAAGGACAACACTATACCGAGGACGAAGAAATTTATATGCATACCCGAGGTTGAAACTTGTTCGAAGTTGTATATGGTCATCCATCCTAATTGTGTATGGAAACTTGTTCGAAGTTGTATATGGTCACCCGAGATTGAATATATATTATATATTCCTCTTGAATTCTTCTTGTTTGAAATTTCATATGCATGTATATAGAAGCGTAGAATATGTGTACTGAAACTTCATCAAAAATAAAATAAAACACAAAATAAAATATAAAACAAATAAAACACTACAAATTAAAAAAAAACCAGGTTTAGGGGGGCTAAAACCCTAAACCTGCGGAGGAGGCCTTTAGTCCCGGTTGGCCACGAGAGCCGGGACTAAAGGTCCTCGGCCCCGACGGACCACGGGCGCCCACGTGGCGGGCCTTTGGTCCCGGTCAGCCACAAGAACCGGGACTAAAGACTTTTGTCGCGGTCCGTAAGAGCCGCGGCTAAAGGGGGGGGTCTTTAGTTGCGCTTATTTAGTCCCGGTTGCACAGCCGGGACTAAAGGCTGTTGCGAACCGGGACTAAAGGGCTTTTTTCTACCAGTGTATGTAGAAAACCGATTACAATTAGGTAGAAAATTTGACATGCGGTGAATTGTAGGGAGAGAGAGATGCAACACAAGCCCGTCGTTACGTATTTGAAATTCAAAGTGCATGTTGATGGAGGTGGAATGGGATTGGGAGCCAGATATGTCACAAATTGAGGTGGTGAACATGGACTGGATTTGCACAGAATGATGGCAGAGAAAGAAGACATTGAGTGATTTATTAACAAAAAAAACTAGTATCTATAGGTATATGTTAACTCGATTAAATCTTCATACTAACTATATATATTGCTTGCGCACGATGGTTATGATTTGAGAAATAAGTTTGTATTGTACTTGCTGAAGTAGCGTGCAATGAAGCTAAAGACAATATTTATGGCCTTGTACGAGAGTATCTTAAGCACATCAAGTAGATCTTAGTTTGTAACATATAATTATCTTGATCATTTCTCTATATGTATACATCATCGATTTACATTGCAGGTGAAGTGGATTTTAATTATTTCAAATATTGCAGACAATCTTTTCTGTACTGCGAAATATGATAAACATTATATGCGTAATCAGAAAGAAAAACTTTATGTGTGAAATTTGACATGAATTGTATTCATAAGTGTAATCGGAAGAAATAAATCAAAAGTCCGTGGCAACGCACGGGCGTTCTACTAGTCCCTCATAGTTCTCAAAAAACAATTGCACAAAATTTCCTTTAATTCCACACAGTCATTGTGCAGAAAATTGTTAGTTTTAATGTTGTTTGCAACTTGCTCTTCATTTGAGCCAATTGACCACCACAATCTTGGCCCTCCTACTAGATAAATCCCATTTGAAACTCTTGGCATGTGAGCTTTCAGAGCAATGATTGTGGCGCGCCTTCGGCTCACTTGAATACTTGTAGTTGTTGCTAGATGGGTTTGATCTCGCGGTGCTCAATCCTAGTGACAGAAAGGGACATGACACGTATTTGTATCGTTTCCATTAAGGATAAAAAGATGAGGTTTATTCATGCGTGAGTTTACTTAGTCTACATCATGTCATCTTGCTTAAGGCGTTACTCCGTTCTTTATGAACTAAATACTCTAGATGCATGCTGGATAGCGGTCGATGTGCACAGTAATACTAGTAGATGTAGGCAGGAGTCGGTCTACTTGTATCGGACGTGATGCCGATATACATTATCATTGCCTTGGATATCGTCATAATTATTTGCTTTTCTATCAATTGCCTAGCAGTAATTTATTTACCCACCATATGCTATTTTCGAGAGAGAAGTCTCTAGTGAAAACTATGGCCCCGGGTCTACTTTTATCATATATAAAATCCTAAAAATACTTTGCTGCAATTTTACTTTATTTATTTTATTTTGTATTTTTGTTCAATCTATCTATCAAACACCATACAATTTAATCTTGCACGTAACCGTCGAGGGATTGACAACCCTTGTCCGCGTTGAGTTGCAAGGATTTGTTATTTGTGTGCAGGTGCTACTAACGAGGTGTTGCGTGGTTCTCCTACTGGATTGATAACCTTGGTTCTTAACTGAGGGAAAATACTTATCTATACTATACTGCATCGTCCTCTCCTCTTCAGGGAAATCCCAACACAATTCACAAGTAGCAGGTCCAATCCTAACTTCCTTTTCAATTTGCTTCTATTCAGGGGTATGTGCTTGTTCTATAGTATGTGTTATGTGTGACAACTGGTTAATTGTACAATTGCTTAAGTTTTAGTGGATTGGAGCAACAGTGGTCCTTGTGTGGCCATATGAGAGAATCTTCAATTAGTGTGGCAAAAGTTTCCTCGCACACCGGCTTGGGGTGAAGCTAGTTCTGAAGGATGGGGGGTGTCGGGGATATACCCCGCGGTATAAACCGTCGGATGTATGACCCGGCTGGAGCTTGGTGACTCACTGGCGACCCGCTTGGACCTGGCGGTTTACGATTCATCGGAGACCCGGCGGGCGGGTCAGATGGACGACAAGGGCCAAGGCCCAGTAAGCCGGTTCATGTGATGGTGGGCCGGCTTTAAAGGAAAGCGTAAGGAATATTCCGTTACAAAGGAAGCAAGACTAAGACTCCACTTGTAATAGAATAATTCTAATCCTATTAGGACTAGTCATGTAACCCACCCCTTCAACATATATAAGGAGGGGCAAGTGATGTCTACTACACAACCTTCTTTTTGTAGACGTTGTTGGGCCTCCAAGTGCAGAGGTTTGTAGGACAGTGGCAAATTTTCCTCAAGTGGATGACCTAAGGTTTATCAATCCGTGGGAGGCGTAGGATGAAGATGGTCTCTCTCAAGCAACCCTGCAACCAAATAAAACAAAGAGTCTCTTGTGTACCCAACACACCTAATACAATGGTAAATTGTATAGGTGCACTAGTTCGGCGAAGAGATGATGATACAAGTGCAATATGGGTATTAGATAATGGTTTTTGTAATCTGAAAATGTAAAAACAGCAAGGTAGCAAGTGGTAAAAGTGAGCGTAAACGGTATTGCAATGTGTTGAAACAAGGCCTAGGGTTCATACTTTTACTAGTGCAAGTTCTCTCAACAATAGTAACATAATTGGAACATATAACTATCCCTCAACATGCAAGAAAGAGTCACTCTAAAATCACTTATAGCGGAGAACAAACGAAGAGATTATGGTAGGGTACGAAACCACCACAAAGTTATCCTTTCTGATTGATCTATTCAAGAGTCCGTAGTAAAATAATACAAAGCTATTCTTTCTGTTCGATCTATCATAGAGTTCGTACTAGAATAACACCTTAAGACACAAATCAACCAAAATCCTAATGTCACCTAAATACTCCAATGTCACCTCAAGTATTCGTGGGTATGATTATACGATATGCATCATACAATCTCAGATTCATCTATTCAACCATCACAAAGAACTTCAAAGAGTGCCCCAAAGTTTCTACCGGAGAGTCAAGACAAAAACGTGTGCCAACACCTATGCATAAGTTCACGAGGTCACGGAACTCGCAAGCTGATCACCAAAACATACATCAAGTGGATCACGTGATATCCCATTATCACCACAGATAAGCACATGCAAGATATACACCAAGTGTTCTCAAATTCTTAAAGACTCAATTCGATAAGATAACTTCAAAGGGAAAACTCAATTCATCACAAGAGAGTAGAGGGGGAGAAACATCATAAGATCCAACTATAATAGCAAAGCTCGCGATACATTAAGATCGTGCAAAATCAAGAACACGAGAGAGAGATCAAACACATAGCTACTGGTACATACCCTCAGCCTCGAGGCGAACTACTTCCTCCTTGTCATGGAGAGCACCAGGATGATGAAGATGGCCACTGGAGAGGGATTCCCCCTCCGACAGGGTGCCGGAACGGGTCTAGTTTTTTTTCGGTGACTAGAGGCTTCTGGCAGCGGAACTCCCGATCTATTCTGTTCCCTGGTGTTTTTAGGGTATATATATATAGTGTTACTATTCATCACCCAGGGTGCAGAATAGGTTATTCTTCACCCGAGGTAATCTTACGATCATTTCATAATTAAATTACGTTTTGAATTCAAATAGTTACATTCCTATTGATTCACTACGTAAAATTTGACATAAGAAAAATAAAAATATAGGTCATAAAACAAGAAAATTTGCAGTTTATGTGTATTTTAGACTATGTTTTTACGTTTGTAATTTTACATAACATAAAATATTTTTTACGGCGATTATATATTTTCTTACGGTCCCTTTTTGCGTCAGAAATAAGACAAAACTTATGGAACGTAAAATTACGGTGCATTGATGGTAAAATAAAGGGGGGGGGGGTGAAGAACAACTATTTCTCACCCAGGGTGACGAATAGCCCAGGGGGGTAGGGCGCGCCTCCCTGCCTCGTGGCCACCTCGAAACTTCCCTGACGTCTACTCCAAGTCTTCTGGATTACTTCCATTCCAAAAATAACTCTTCCGAAGGTTTCATTCCGTTTGGACTCTGTTTGATATTCATTTTTTTCGAAACACTGAAATAGGCAAGAGAATAGCAATTTGGGTTGGGCCTCCGGTTAATAGGTTAGTCCCAAAAATAATATAAAAGCGTAAAATAAAGCCCATTAACATCCGAAACAGATAATATAATATCATGGAACAATCAAAAATTATAGATACGTTGGAGACGTATCAACATCCCCAAGCTTAAAACTTTCTCGTCCTCGAGTAGGTAAATAATAAAAATAGAATTTTTGATGTGGAATGCTACCTAACATATTTATCAATGTAATTTTCTTTATTGTGGCAAGAATATTCAGATCCATAAGATTCAAGACAAAAATTTAATATTGACATAAAAATAATAATACTTTAAGCATACTAACTAAGCAATTATGTCTTCTCAAAATAACATGGCAAAAGAATGTTCATCCCTATAAAATCATATAGTTTGGTCATGCTTCATTTTCGTCACACAGGAATGCTTTCATCATGCACAACCCCGATGACAAGTCAAGCAATTGTTTCACACTTTAGTAATCTCAAACTTTTTTCAAATTTCACGTAATACATGAGCGTGAGCCATGGATATAGCACTATGGGTGGAAGCACTATGGGTGGAGTAGAATATGATGATGTGGGTTATGTGGAGAAGACAAAAAAAGAGAAAGTCTCACATCAACGCGGCTAATCAATGGGTTAGGAAAATGCCCATCAATTGATGTTAATGCAAGAAATAAAGATTACCATGCAACGGATGTATTAGAACTATAAATGTATGAAAGTTCAATAAAAAACTAAATGGGAGTACATGCAAGAAAGAGTACTAATCCACGCAAGAATCAGCAAGCAAGTCACATCAATGTGAAGCAGCAAATACGTCAAAGCATCCTTTGATAAAGCAAATACTGGATCGATTTTTTACTTGTGGCAAGCGACTCCGAAGACTAATCTGACACACTATGACAAAAAGTGTATCAACCGGCGTCAAGTTAAGATCGATCTAGTAGCATTACTTTTTCACAAAAGTACAGTCTGGCCCGTGAAAAAAAAAGTTTGTGGGAAGGAAAACCACGACTGGGAAGTGGGCAGCGGACTTTGCCTCTACGGATCTGCCTCATGATGTTCCGTTTTGCCTTGGTCCGCCTTGCCCGCGTCCTCCGGGCCGCTGCTACGCCTTGAGGCGCCGCGCCGCTTTTAAGGGCATTTTCAGCCGTTGGTCTCTCAGGGGCGTCTAAAATCGCCGCCTGGTGATGAGCCGGCGCAAAAATTAGGCCTGGGGTCGAGTTGGTCCCCAGCAGCCGGCCCCAGGGCCGCCCTCATGCATGTTTTAAAATAAAAGAACTTCGGCGAAGTTTGGCTTAAACACGATAAAATTTGGTCAAACACGATAAATTTCAGCACATTTTGGCGAACTTCGCGGATTTTCATTACATAGCACATATACATAAACTAATCTAAAGGAAAAACTAGCTGAAGTCGCCGCCATCGTCGTCGCCGGCCTTCTCCTCCTTGACGCGGGCGCCCCTGCTGGACCCTTGCCCGGCGTCGCCATGGCGGACTGGTGGCGGCGCATCGTCGTCGTCGTCGTCGCTGTCGCAGATGACGACGACTCCGCCTTCGTCGCGGCCGCGTCGACGTTCCGCGAAGCAAAGCAGGGCGGCGCGCTGGCGCTCCTTCGCCTTCTCCAGGCGCTCCTTCTCCATCGCTATGGAGTCCCTGCGCGCCCATTCCAGGGCCACTTCGTCGTCGTCGAGCTCCGTCGTCACCGGCGCGGCCGGCTCCTTCTTCACCGGCGCGAGCCCCGGCTCCATCTTCACCGGCGCGAGCCCCGGCTCCGTTTTTGGCTTGACGAAGCGCGGAGGAGGAGCTGACGAGGAGGCGCGCCGGCCGCCCTCGTTGATGACGATGCCGGCGCTGCGGGTGCGCCGGCCGATTGGCGTCTCCGCCGCGGGCTCGGCCTTGACGCCGAGAAGGGCCGGAGTGCCGGAGGAGTGCGATGAAGATCGGGAGGAGGAAGAAGAGGAGGAGGACCCGAACCTCCTTGGCGCCCATGGCCCGTCGCGTCGGTGCTGCGTCGGGGCGGCCGCCCTCGCTGGTACGCCAACGACGGGTCTTTGCCGCCCTCGAGGTACGTCAGCACGCCCTCGAGTGTGCGGCCGGGGACGCCCCACCAAAGGTGGCGCCCCTCGCTGTTCTGCCGGCCGCCAACCATCGGCGCGCCATTGATGGACGCCAACCGCTGCTGCTGGCGGCGCTCGAAATACGCCGCCCAAGCCGCGTGGTTGTCGACGGCGTACTGGGGGAGGGAGAGTTGGGCGTCGGTGAGGGAGGCGTGCACGATCTCGACTTCCTCGGCGAAGTACGTCGGCTTCGCCACGGCGTCGGGCAACGGGGAATGGGCACTCCCCCGGCGCTGAGCCTCCACCCCGTCGGCCCGGCGCGTATGTCCGGCGACGCCGGGATGTTCGCCTGGAACAGGAGCCAGGACTCCTGTTCGCGGAGCGAACGGCGGCCGAAGCCGTTGGCTGCCGCCTCGTCTCCGGGGTAGCGTTCCACCATGGTGACGGGCTCGGGAAAGGTAGAGAGATAGAGGGAGGGGCTGGGCGGCGGCGCTCGGGAGAGGTAGGGAGAGAGAGGAGCTGGGCGGCGGTGAGGGGCGGGGCTGGTGTAGGCACAGGCGAGTGCAGGCCACCGGCTATATAGCCGCGCCGCACCCGTGTGTACGCGTGCGAGGGAGGGGAGGCGTCGGCACGCCGTCCCGTGACGCGCCGCCCGTGAGAAATCAATGGCAAGGCTGACCGGCGGCAGCCTTGGTATTGATTCCCCGCGAGAATCGAGGCCGTTGGGGGAAGACGAGGCGCCGTGTCGCTGACGCGGCGGGCCCGCGGCTGTTTCACGCCAAAACAATTCGCCCCGACGCCCCCAGCGCGCCGGGTTCGGCCTGGGTCCGCCGGCGCTGTTTTCGGCCCAGCCCGCCGAAAATCGGACTCTTTAAAACGCGACTGGGCCTTTTTTTGACATCGGCGTAAAAAAATCGCCTAAAGAGGCTTTCCTGGAACGCGGCTGCAGATACCTTAAGCCGCCCGGGCTTGCAGCCCCGAACCGTGTCACTTGCTTCAGTTAGCCGCTTAACTCGCCTCCGTCGTCCGCGCCTGGAGCTGCCTCTGCCGTCGCCGAGTCACCGCCCTTCGCGGCCGTACCGACACACGGCCTCACCGAGTCACCGTCACGGCCGGATTGAATCGCCGCCTCCCCAAGTCACCTCTGCCGGCACCGGCCCCTACTGCGGGCCGCCGGCATCCTGCCTGCGAGCCGGAGTCGCCCCCGCAACCGTGTCCAGCCGCCTCGCCGCTTCAAGTCGGCACTGTCCTCGGGCGGCTGTCCTCCTGCTACGATGTGCCCTCGCCTGTCGTTGCTGTGCGTTTGCCCGTCGTTGCTGCGAGGCGCCTGATGATCCTTTACGTGATGTGGCTCTTTTTTAGGCAAGACACTGATAGGGCAGGTGCGATCTTCATGTGCAACACCAGCGCAAAGGAGCAGTTTTTTTGGATCAGACTCAGACTTGCCTTTTTTATTGACAATGTCAAACAAGGGATGCTTCTCCAGGCAGAAGCAGATAAAAGAGAAGGAGAAAACCTGCTACGTGCATGGATTATACGGCCAGAGTGCTAATCACATGCATATATTATTCACTTTTCATGCACCTCCAGTACCTCACACACAGTTCAATCAACGATTTGATATTATGCTGCATAGCGTGGTTCCCTAGATAAAACAGAGGAAGCCAGAGGAGATGTGTTCGCCCGACAAAACATGAGGTACTATTTTTCTTAAGAATTTATCGGCACATATTTTGTTTAAAAACAATTACTCTGATATGTGGTATTTTTTCGCAGGACCATTATTCATTACAACGGTGTCGCAAAGGAGCGTGTGTCAATATTATTTTTGCACTAACGCATTCGTGCCGTGTTACTGGACGGATACATGCGCAAGTCGCTGCCCCCGCTACATCAACATACGCGACTGACTTATCGTTCGCGCCCACGACCGACTCGCCCGCGTCCGTGCAATTTCCAACGCTACGGTCGATTTTCTTGTCCGCGCCGGCTTACAATGCTGCGGTTAACTCGCCCGTCCGCACCGACTTATAACGCCGCGACCGACTTATCTGTCTGATCCCACGGCCGACTCGCCCGTGAGTGATTTCAGTTTCACCATAGATATCATCAACTCCATGGCGGATTATTTCTGGCTTAACATATCAGGTGATATCCATCTAAGTATGTTTTATTAGCACGTATTGTTTTTGTCAAAGAACAGTTTATCTTTGCGTTGGTCTGCAATATTGTTTATGCAGGACAATTGTTCACTGCAAGAGTCGGGCTTACAATGTCGCGGCCAGCTCTCCCGACCGCACCGGCTTACAACACCGCGTCCGATTCATCTATCTGAGCCGCCTCTGATGCTGCGGTCGTCTTTTCCATTCATCTCTCGCGGCCTGGTCCACATCAATACACCGGGCCGCACCCATATGCATGAGTTGTTTATCGAGTATGAGCAAGTCACTGCTTGGGTAGCCGGTTTTCTTCCAACAAATTGGAGGACAATTATCATGTATTATCAACCATCATTTTCACTGGATGGCTCAATGGGCATGCGCACAAGTCGCCGCCACTACAGTTTGGTTAACTTCAAACATCCAGTTGGAAGGAACCATTGGCCAAGTTGCTGACACGGCTCATACAGAATTATTTATAACCCGCCGCAGTCACCTCAACATTCTGTGGATTCACATCGCGCTATCAACGCCAATGATATACACATTCTATGGTAAAAAACAGAGAATCTCAAGACAACTAATCGAGTCGTCTTAAGACTCGGGGGCTACAATGATATGACTTAGCAAATCTTGCCAGTTCCAGCTAATTCGAGAAGCCCGAGTCATCGGAAGAAAAAAAATAACCTGATCCAGGAGGTTGTTGTTATATTGATAAAAATTTCAAGGCCGTCAGCAAAACTCCGGCTCACAATGATGCTTCCAGTTTAAAAATCCGGGTCAAGGGAAATCTGTCTCCCACAAGGCATTGAAGCTCTCAATATCCGGTTTACAATCCGGTTCAAGGGAAATCTGTCTCCCACAAGGCGTTGAAGCTCTCAAATATCCGGTTTACAATCCGGTTCAACGGAAATCTGTCTCTGACAAAGCTTTAAAGCTCAATATCCGGTTTAAAATCCCGACTCAAGAAGAATCTATCTCTTGCAAAAAGTTAAAGGACTTGCTGCCATGATGCGCGGTTCAAACATGGGTATCCTGCCTTACCGGCTCATCACATTATGGTCACTTGGGGGCTTCCTGCTCGTATTCGAAGCATAGCGTTACTACCCTTTTGATCCGGCGCAATGCCACAATTATGGTCACTTGGGGGCTTCTTGATCGTATTCAAATCATAGCTTAACCCCTTTTGGGTCCGACTTTGATCGTATTCAAATCAGAGTCGTTAAAAAAACTCTCAAGGTCATTTAGGGGCTTCCTATTCAAACATAGGCCGTATTCGAACCAAAGAGAACATAGCTGTCGGTACCCTCTTGATCGACACAATGCCAAACTCCTAGGGGGCTTCTTGATCGTATTCGAATCATAGCTTAACCCCTTTTGGGTCCGACTTTGATCGTATTCGAATCAGAGTCGTTAAAAAACACTCAAGGTCATTTGGGGGCTTCCTGTTCAAACATAGGTCGTATTCAAACCAAAGAGAACATAGCTGTCGGTACCCTCTTGATCGGTTCAACGCCAAAGCCACTGGGGGCTACATGATCATATTCGAATCCTAGCTTAACCCCTTTGGTCCGGCTTACTGATCGTATTCGAATCAGAAGCCTCACTTTTTTCTCTCTATTTGGCTTAAGTTTTTTGAAAACAATCTTTCGAGTTTGTCTTGAGACTTTTTTGATCATATCTAAAGCATATATGATCGGTTTCTATTTAACCCGACTTGACTTTGGACGATAAGTCGCCAGTATATGACAATCATAAACATTTGGAAGTTTTGGCTTCTAAAGATTGGGTTATCACCCTTACTGCACATGTATCATAAGCCGACAGTACGATTCAATATCACAGGTATGATATTGTTTATACATGATTATGTTTAAGCCGGCCCTGGCTTTTGACGTTAAGTCGCCAGGGCATATGTTGTTTAAACTCTGTGTAGGATTTGAAGAACTATGACTTATATAAATGCTTAAGTCCAAGCTCATCATTAAAATTGATGCTTCAAAATGATTATCCGTTCTGGATTTTCTCAAAGGCTATAAGCCGTCGGGTTATAAAAATTCTGGCTTACAATGGAGGCGTATTAAATCGCCACGGTCAAGAGCCATCGGGTATTTAAACTCCGGATTTAGTTGTCAACAGATAAGGTATTCAAAGTCGCTTTAGCGCAATGGCTATTATTTTATCAATGGATATGGTTTATTCTACAATGGAGATTACATTATTTTACGACCCGACACTTGGGGGCTACATTATTCAAATTGAGATTACATCGAATATGCAAGTCCCATGTCACTGCCAGCATGCACCATGGCACTTGGGGGCTAATGCAAAGTCATTTTTTTGCTCAACTTATTGAAGACCCGACTCATCACATTCTAAATGAGCCGGCCCATGGGGGCTACCAATTGCTCCTATAGAAAATTCGAGGTACACAAGCCTTAATCCATTATATTGAAAGATCCACTACTTAGGTGGTAGAGTACAAAGCTCTTAACCTTGTGGACATGGGTTCAAGCCCCATGGTGGAGATTACATCATATGATGTTATTATCAAAAAATCATATACAAAGTCCTAGCTCAGTAATATCTTACTGAGCCGACCCTTGGGGGCTACACGTTGTTGCTCAAGTTTACATGATCATATTTACAAAGTCCCTACTCATTATTGCATAATGACCCGGCCCTTGGGGGCTACACTGGTTGAATTTTTTATGAGCATAAGGCAATTACAAGTCCCAGGTTGCTGCAAGCATGAAAACCCAGCACTTGGGGGCTACAGGTGATATGCATATAAGGGAGGAATAACTTCAAATTCTCAGTTTTGAGCAAGTCAGGTATTATATTATTATCGGAGAAATCTGCAAAGTTTATGACCCGACGTCATCATAAGATTAAACCCGGCATCAGCAACAATTACATGACCCGGCATCATTTGTTTATAACCCGACAATTTTGGCAATCATAAATCGGCAATATCTACATCTTTAAGCCGGCTGAATATCAGTTGAATATTTCAAGACCAATATTTTTGTCAAATCAGAACATTGAAGGCCGACTCAAATGGATTATTTCTTATAATATTTCTTTACAAGAGCCAATGTCAGCAAATGGATTATGAAGCTAACCTATTGACCCGGATTTTCTAGGAGAAAATGTCAAGGACTTAAGGATGATCAAGTGCCAGCTTACAAGAATATTTAACCCGGAGCACAACCTGTCAAATCTTTTCTTCTGTTTATGTTGCAGGATCAGTTTAACATGGATAAATCCAAATTAAACTGGGTCTAATGTCGTGGATATACCCCGCGGTATAAACCGCCGGATGTATGACCCGACTGGAGCTTGGCGACTCACTGGCGACCCGCTTGGACCTGGCAGTTTACGATTCATTCGAGACCCGGCGGGCGGATCAGATGGATGACAAGGCCCAAGGCCCAGTAAGCCGGTTCATGTGATGGTGGGAAGGCTTTAAAGGAAAGCGTAAGGAATATTCCCTTACAAAGGAAGCACGACTAGGACTCCACTTGTAATAGAGTAATCCTAATCCTATTAGGACTAGTCATGTAACCCACCCCTTCAACATATATAAGGAGGGGCAGGGCACCCCAAAGAGGGACAAGCAAGAAAGAATAATAGCTAAGGCTAGACACAACTAGAGGAGAACCGGCTTATGCGGCATCTCCCTCATGAGCATAATGAGACCTAGCCACAAACAACATGTACGGCTATTACCGAATGATGTTTCCCGGGCCCGAAGCTGTCTAAATCCTTGTCTTGTGTGTTGCGTCTCTCGATACCGGTCAACCCCTCTCAAGCTACCACATAGATGCGCTGGCCTCACGACTAAGTCCTGACACTAATGACATCTGCCGTGACAAATCCACGACAGGGGGTATCAACATCTCCCATTATAATCATAGGACGACAAGTTCTTTTTATTTATACTAAACTTTCTTAACTAGTTATAATTCATTTTTGTCGATGTAAGACGTTAATCGGTAGATTTTTGCTATGTTAGCACAACTAACCACACATAAACATAATGATGCCAATAAATATTAACATAAACTTTATATGTTACAATATTAATGTCTATCATTGCAAATAGAATTTAAATCAAAGTTATGGTAGCTTTCCTTAAAGAAAACATCTACTCAAATGCTCCCTTAGATCTAAGTAAAATAATAAAGACTATGGAATTATTTCCTGGGTTAATATATGTTAGTACACGTTCCTCACTCTATCTTGGAACTGGCGGATAATGATCTATATTCTTAATGTAATATAATATATGTGTTTGTATTTGAGCATAGAGATCTCTAGAACTTACACATCTAACAAACATCATGACATATGCCATTTGTCTTGGTTGTCAATTAGAGATGTAAATAAGTAAATCTATAATTTCATGGGATAATTGGCCTTGCAAATTTGCTATGGCTCCCCTTATAAGTTCCCTAAAAATGCATGAATTGTGTGGCACTTCTTTATGTCCCCATTAGTAATTTTGATGAAGATGGACACATTGGCACATGCCCAATCCACATAAGCCAAATTAGTACCTCATGAATATTTGCAATTTCCTCTTCATTGCACACCAATGCTAGATGATCTACATAACTAGGGCCCTCCTACAAGATAAATCCGAATTGGAGCTCAGATATATGAGATTCCTACTTGTACTGAAGAACGACATGTTCTTGTTATTCAAATCAATCATGGCAAATTATTGCACGCCTTGAACTAGCTAACCTGGGATAGACCCAAAATGTTATACATTCAAGTTCTATCGCCCACCTATACAACTCTATGCACACCAACATTTGCTTTACCTAGAACAAGAATAAAACTACTTTGTAGGAATAAAACTAGAAGTACTATGCAAGATAATAAATAATTAGTTATTTAGTAGAAAGCTTTTGTATAACGATGAGAAACATTATCCATATGCAATTGAATATAACACGGCAGATATTTATATATGCAATGAGGGAGAGACATACGCTAACATACTTTCCATACCTGGATCATATGCACTTATGATTGAAACTCTAGCAAGCATCCGCAAGACCGCAACTACTAAAGTTTGTTAAGGCAAACCCAACCATAGCATTAAGTAACAAATACCCATTACTCCCGTATGCAACAACCCGCTTATTCGTGTTTAGGCTTCAGTCACTCCTGCAACCAAAAATAAGCAAATCATGAACATATTGCAAGACCTTATAGTAGGAATCTCACACGTCTAGGTGGCACGATGGGCACCATAGGATAGCACCATATTAACATAGAACTCATATCAATAACACCATACCACAATTACCACATAGGGAATCTACTCAAATAATAATATAAAACATATAGTTTGATTGCACATTTCTCAAATAACTTATTTCACTCCTTTGAAATAAATTGTTTCACATTGCTGAATAATCAGTTTCACACTGATACATTGCAATTTCAATTTCTGTGATTACTATTTCATAATCCAGAATTGATACGTCTCCATCGTATCTATAATTTATGAAGTATTCATGCTATTATATTATCTGTTTTGGATGTTTTTGGGCTTTAAGAAACACTTTTATATTATTTTTGGGACTATAACCTATTAACCAGAGGCCCAGCCCAGATTGCTGTTTTCTTGCCTATTTCAGTGTTTCGAAGAAAAGGAATATCAAATGGAGTCCAAACGGAATGAAACCTTCGGGAGAGTTTTTTTTGGAATGGAAGCAATCCAGGAGACTTGGAGTAGACGTCAGGGAAGCTTCGAGGAAGCCACGAGGCAGGGAGGCGCGCCCTACTGATACGTCTCCAACATATCTATAATTTTTGATTACTCCATGCTATATTATCTTCTGTTTTGGACATTATTGGGCTTTACTATCCACTTTTATATTATTTTTGGGACTAATCTATTAACCGGAGGCCCAACCCAGAATTGTTGTTTTTTGCCTATTTCAGAGTTTGCAGAAAAAGAATATTAAACGGAGTCCAAACAGAATGAAACCTTCGGGAACGTGATTTTTAGAACGAACATGATCCAGGAGACTTGGCCCTACGTCAAGCAATCAACAGGGAAGCCACGAGGTAGGGGGGTGCGCCTACCCCCCCAGGCGCGCCCTCCACCCTCGTGGGCCCATTGTTACTCCACCAACGTACTCCTTCCTCCTATATATAACTACCTACCCCCAAACGGTCAGAAACAGAGCCAAAACCCTAATTCCACCGCCGTAACTTTCTGTATACATGAGATCCCATCTTGGGGCCTGTTCTGGAGCTCCGCCGGAGGGGGCATCGATCACGGAGGGCTTCTACATCAACACCATAGCCTCTCCGATGATGTGTGAGTAGTTTACCTTAGACCTTCGGTTCCATAGTTATTAGCTAGATGGCTTCTTCTCTCTTTTTGGATCTCAATACAAAGTTCTCCCCCTCGTGGAAATCTATTCGATGTAATCTTCTTTTGCGGTGTGTTTGTTGAGACCGATGAATTGTGGGTTTATGATCAAGTTTATCTATGAACAATATTTGAATCTTCTCTGAATTCTTTTATGTATGATTGGTTATCTTTGCAAGTCTCTTCGAATTATCAGTTTGGTTTGGCCTACTAGATTGATCTTTCTTGCAATGGGAGAAGTGCTTAGCTTTGGGTTCAATCTTGCGGTGTCCTTTCCCAGTGACAGTAGGGGCAGCAAGGCACATATTGTATTGTTGCCATCGAGGATAACAAGATGGTTTTTTTATCATATTGCATGAATTTATCCCTCTACATCATGTCATCTTGCTTAAAGTGTTACTCTGTTCTTATGAACTTAATACTCTATATGCATGCTAGATAGCGGTCGATGTGTGGAGTAATAGTAGTAGATGCATGCAGGAGTCGGTCTACTTGTCTCGGACGTGATGCCTATATACATGATCATACCTAGATATTCTCATAACTATGCTCAATTCTGTCAATTGCTCAACAGTAATTTGTTCACCCACCGTAAAATACTTATGCTCTTGAGAGAAGCCACTAGTGAAACCTATGGCCCCCGGGTCTATCTTCCATCATATTAATCTTCCAACACTTAGTTATTTTCATTGCCTTTTGCATCTTTATCATAAAAATACCAAAAATATTATCTTATCATATATATCAGATCTCACTCTCGTAAGTGACCGTGTAGGGATTGACAACCCCTTATCGCATTGGTTGCGAGGATTTATTTGTTTTTTTGTAGGTGCGAGGGACTCACGCGTAGCCTCCTACTGGATTGATACCTTGGTTCTCAAAAACTGAGGGAAATACTTACGCTACTTTGCTGCATCACCGTTTCCTCTTCAAAGGAAAACCAACACTGTGCTCAAGAGGTAGCACCTACCCCCTAGGTGCACCCCCCACCCTCGTGGCTCCCCTGACCGACTTCTTTTGCCAATATATGTCCATATACCCTAAAAACATCAGGGAACAGAATAGATCGGGAGTTCCGCCGCCGCAAGCCTCTGTAGCCACCAAAAACCAATCGGGACCCTGTTCCGGCACCCTGCCGGAGGGGGAATCCCTCACCGGTGGCCATCTTCAACATCCCGGCGCTCTCCATGACAAGGAGGGAGTAGTTCACCCTCGGCGCTGAGGGTATGCACTAGTAGCTATGTGTTTGATCTCTTTCTCTCTCTCGTGTTCTTGAGATGGTACGATCTTGATGTATCGCGAGCTTTGCTGTTATAGTTGGATATTATGATGTTTCTCCCCCTCTACTCTCTTGTAATGGATTGAGTTTTCCCTTTGAAGTTATCTTATCGGATTGAGTCTTTAAGGACTTGAGAACACTTGATGTATGTCTTGCACATGCTTATCTGTGGTGACAATGGGATATCAAGTGATTCACTTGATGTATGTTTTGGTGATCAACTTGCGAGTTCCGTGACCTCGTGAACTTATGCATAGGGGTTGGCCCACGTTTTCGTCTTGACTCTCCGGAAGAAACTTTGGGGCACTCTTTGAAGTTCTTTGTGTTGGTTGAATAGATGAATCTGAGATTGTGTGATGCATATCGTATAATCATACCCACGGATACTTGAGGTGACATTGGAGTATCTAAGCGACATTAGGTTTTTGGTTGATTTGTGTCTTAAGGTGTTATTCTAGTACGAACTCTTGAATAGATCGATCAGAAAGAATAACTTTGAGGTGGTTTCGTACCCTACCATAATCTCTTCATTTGTTCTCCGCTATTAGTGACTTTGGAGTGACTCTTTGTTGCATGTTGAGGGAGTTATATGATCCAATTATGTTATTATTGTTGAGAGAACTTGCACTAGTGAAAGTATGAACCCTAGGCCTTGTTTCCTAGCATTGCAATACCGTTTGTGCTCACTTTTACCACTTGCTACCTTGCTGTTTTTATATTTTCAGATTACAAAAACCATTATCTACTATCCATATTGCACTTGTATCACCATCTCTTCGCCGAACTAGTGCACCTATACAATTTACCATTGTATTGGGTGTGTTGGGGACACAAGAGACTCTTTGTTATTTGGTTGCAGGGTTGTTTTAGAGAGACCATCTTCATCCTATGCCTCCCACGGATTGACAAACCTTAGGTCATCCACTTGAGGGAAATTTGCTATTGTCCTACAATCCTATGCATTTGGAGTCCCAACAACGTCTACAAGAAGAAGGTTGTGTAGTAGACATCAAGCTCTTTTCTAGCGCCGTTGCTGGGGAGGTTAGCGCTTGAAGGTATATCTTTAGATCTTGCAATCGAATCTTTTAGTTTCTTTTTTATCACTAGTTTAGTCTATAAAATAAAATTACAAAAAAATTGGAATTGAGGGTACCTCATATGCTTCATCTTTTTAATATCTTTCATGAAAATAAGGATTCCGATAATTGTGCTCACGTGCTAGAAGAAGAATGCATTAGAATGTTTGGCACTAAATATTTGAATGATGAGCATGATTGCAATGTTGTTAGTATGAACTCCTTGAATATCCATAGTACTAATGATGATTTCACTAGTCATAATGAAAATGTCTCTTATAAGCATGTCAATTTTTGTGGAGTGCATAGAGTTTGCAAGTACACACCAAATAGGGAAGACAGATTTTGCAAGAGGCATACGTATTTGGAAACTAAATGGTTGGAATAAAGGCTAGATGATTGTGCTGAAAGATTCAATATTTATCACCATCCTTGTGAACTTTACAATGAACATGGCCATTTAAAGCTCCAATGCTATTTGTTTCATGATCAAATCGTGTCCAAAAATTGTGATAACTTGATTACCCTTGAGCATCATAAAGAGCTTAGTCTTCTTTTGGGGTATGAAGAAATGAAACGTATAACTGAGGGTATTCCAAAATTTAATCTTGATAGATTTCTTGATTTTGATCTAGAAGAAAAATTTTATGTATTGTGTGGTGAATTGCATTGAAAATCCTTATATTGCCAATTACATAAAGACAAGAAAACAAATAGAAGATGAAGAGAATACTAATGAAAGGGTTGAGATTTCCCAATATCCTCCTATTATTTCTTATGATGAATCAGGTAACAAGGAGGAGCCTCCTATTCAACCAATCTCATTAATAAGGAGCTCCAAAAGTAGGGATAAACCCATACTTAATGTGAAGAAGAAAAAGAAAAGACGGAGAAGTAAAGGTAAAGAGCTATCCCTCCCAAATGATGTTTCTCCTATTACTCATTGTGATGATGATAATTGTTATACTATTGGTGCTATCCATACTATCAATGATGAGAGTGATTATGCTTATGATATGAAAAGGCCCAAGCTTGGGGATGCTATGTTTGATGAGAATGACATGTTTGAGAATATATTTGCTACAATTAATGTTTGTCCCAAGCTTGGGGATGCTATGTTCAATGAAGATGATATTTCTAGCCTCCCAAGTTTTGATATGCAAATTTGTTATGATGATAGCATGCCTCCTACTTATGATGATTATATTGATGAAAGTGGGTTTGGAAGAGTGTCAACTTTAGGAAGTAATGATCCCACTATTTTGGAGGATGTTGTATCTTATTGTGATAATTATGAAAGTGGATTTGGAGAGGCTGGGAGAGGTTTCAATTGATTATGATGAGAACAATGTTGCTACTTATGATGATTGTTGTGATAACACGTATGCTATAAAAAGTAGTGATGATTATATTAGAACTTGTCATGATTATGATTACCCTTTTTCTGAACATTATTCTTTTAATGTGGAAACAATTTATAGTATTCGAGTCTCTTATGATACTCCCACTATTCTGAATGAGAAGAATTTTGCTTATGTGGAGAGTAGTAAATTTTCTATGCTTGTAGATCATGAGAGCAATGCTTTATGTGATGGTTATATTTTTGAATTCATTCATGATGCTACTGAAATTTATTATGAGCTAGGAATATATGCTTATAGTAATTGCAATAATATAAAGTTTCCTCTCTATGTGCTTAAAATCTTGAAGTTATGCTTGTTTTGCTTTCCTATGAAAGTTGATTCTTGTTCCCACAAGTTGTTTGGTCACAAAATCCCTATGCATAGGAAGTGGGTTAGACTTAAATGTACTATTGGGGAACGTAGTAATTTCAAAAATTTCCTACGCACACGCAAGATCATGGTGATGCATAGCAACGAGAGGGGAGAGTGTGATCTACGTACCCTTGTAGACCGACAGCGGAAGTGTTGACACAACGTAGAGGAAGTAGTCGTATGTCTTCCCGATCCGACCGATCCAAGTACCGAACGCACGGCACCTCCGAGTTCTGCACACGTTCAGCTCGATGACGATCCCCGGAATCCGATCCAGCAAAGTGTCGGGGAAGAGTTCCGTCAGCACGATAGCGTGGTGACGATCTTGATGTTCTACCATCGCAGGGCTTCGCCTAAGCACCGCTATAATATTATCGAGGAGTATGGTGGAAGGGGGCACCGCACACGGCTAAGAAAACGATCACGAGGATCAACTTGTGTGTCTATGAGGTGCCCCCTGCCCCCGTATATAAAGGAGTGGAGGAGGGGAGGGCCGGCCCTCTCTATGGCGCGCCCTAGGGGAGTCCTACTCCCATCGGGAGTAGGATTCCCCTTTTCCTAGTCCAACACTAGGAGTCCTTCCATGTAATAGGAGTAGGAGACAAGGAAGGGGAAGAGGGAAGAGAAGGAAGGAGGGGGCGCAGCCCCTCCCCCTAGTCCAATTCGTACTAGGCCTTGGGGGGGCGCGCGGCCTGCCTCTCCCTCTCCCCTAAAGCCCAATAAGGCCCATATACTTCTTCCCCCGTATTCCCGTAACTCCCCGGTACTCCGAAAAAATACCCGAACCACTCGGAACCTTTCCGATGTCCGAATATAGTCGTCCAATATATCGATCTTTACGCCTCGACCATTTCGAGACTCCTCGTCATGTCCCCGATCTCATCCGGGACTCCGAACTCCTTCGGTACATCAAAACTCATAAACTCATAATATAACTGTCATCGAAACCTTAAGCGTGCGGACCCTACGGGTTCGAGAACAATGTAGACATGACCGAGACACGTCTCCGGTCAATAACCAATAGTGGAACCTCGATGCTCATATTGGCTCCCACATATTCTATGAAGATCTTTATCGGTCAGACCGCATAACAACATACGTTGTTCCCTTTGTCATCGGTATGTTACTTGCCCGAGATTCGATCGTCGGTATCTCAATACCTAGTTCAATCTCGTTACCGGAAAGTCTCTTTACTCGTTTCGTAATACATCATCTCGCAACTAACTCATTAGTTGCAATGCTTGCAAGGCTTATGTGATGTGCATTACCGAGAGGGCCCAGAGATACCTCTCCGACAATCGGAGTGACAAATCCTAATCTCAAAATACGCCAACCCAACATTTACCTTTGGAGACACCTGTAGAGCTCCTTTATAATCACCCAGTTATGTTGTGATGTTTGGTAGCACACAAAGTGTTCCTCCGGCAAACGGGAGTTGCATAATCTCATAGTCATAGGAACATGTATAAGTCATGAAGAAAGCAATAGCAACATACTAAACGATCGAGTGCTAAGCTAACGGAATGGGTCAAGTCAATCACATCATTCTCCTAATGATGTGATCCCGTTAATCAAATAACAAGTCTTTTTCTATGGTTAGGAAACATAACCATCTTTGATTAACGAGCTAGTCAAGTAGAGGCATACTAGTGACACTCTGTTTGTCTATGTATTCACACATGTATTATGTTTCCGTTTAATACAATTCTAGCATGAATAATAAACATTTATCATGAAATAAGGAAATAAATAATAACTTTATTATTGCCTCTAGGGCATATTTCCTTCAGTCTCCCACTTGCACTAGAGTCAGTAATCTAGTTCACATAGCCATGTGATTTAACACCAATAGTTCACATCATTATGTGTAACACCGTCGATGCGACTATATCTCCCACGTGTCGAGGCACGACTTAGAGGCATAATCGCATTGAAGGCATATGTCGCAAGTCAGGTAATCATCACAAACATCCCATGTAATATAAATAATGAAGAGGGATAACATAGTTGGCTTACACTCGCCACGTCAATCAAGTGCATAAATAACATACATCATCCAAACACTCATGGCCCGACTACGGTGCCAAAATAGAAGAAAACCCAACAAGCGACAAGGTCCCAATCACCCCCAACGAGGCACCACTACTGATCATCAGGAAAAGACACATAGTAACGTTGGGAGTCCTCGTCGAACTCCCACTTGAGCTCGTACGCGTCACCTGGAGCGGAATCACCTGGACCTGCATTTGGTGTAATAGTAATCTGTGAGCCACAGGGACTCAGCAATCTCGCACCCTCGCGATCAAGACTATTTAAGCTTATAGGAAGGGATAAGGCAAATATATATGGAGCTGCAGCAAGCGACTAGCATGTATGGTGGCTAACTTATACGCAAAGTAGAGCGAGAAGAGAAGGCAAAGCGCGAGCGGGAAACTAAAGAGAGCAACCTGCGCAAACATTACTCCAACACCGTGTCCACTTCCCGGACTCCACCGAGAAGAGGCCGTCACGGTAACACACTCAGTTGATTCATTTTAATTAAATTAGGGTTCAAGTTATCTACAACCGGACATTAACAAATTCCCATTTGCCCATAACCGCGGGCACGACTTTCAAAAGTTCAATCCCTGCAGGGGAGTCCCAACTTAGCCCATGACAAGCTCTCACGGTCAACAAAGGAATAGACCTCCACCCGAGACGTTCCGATCAGACTCGGTATCCCGGTACAACAAGACACTTCGACAGGTTAAAACAAGACCAGCAACACCGCCCAAATGTGCCGACAAATCCCGATAGGAGCTGCACATATCTCGTTCTCAGGGCACACTCAGGTGAGCAATCCGTACAACTAAAACCAAACCCTGAGTTTCCCCGAGGGGGCGCTGCACAGGGCTCTAGTTCGGACCAACACTCAGAGGAGCACTGGCCAGTGGGGGCTAAAATAAAGATGACCCTCGGGCTCCGAAAACCCAAGGGAAAAAGAGGCTAGGTGGCAAATGGTAAAACCAATGTTGGTCATTGCTGGAAAAGCTTTAATCAAGGCGAACTATCAAGGGGTTCCCATTATAGTCCAACCGTGTAAGGAACGCAAAAATCCGGGAACATAACACCGATATAACAGAAACTAGGGCGGCAAGAGTGGAACAAAACACTAGGCGAGAGGCCGAGCCTTCCACCCTTTACCAAGTATATAGATGCATTAAGATAACATAGCAATATACTGATATCCCAACAAGTAAATAAATGTTCCAACAAGGAACGGCTCCAATCTTCACCTGCAACTAGCAACGCTATAAGAAGGGCTGAGCAAAGCGGTAACATAGCCAATCAACAGTTTGCTAGGACATGGTGGGTTAGAGGTTCAACATGGCAATTGGGAGGCTGACAAGCAAAAGGTAGGCATCGTAGCATTGGCATGGCAAAGAGCGAGCAAACTAGCATAGCAAAGATAGTAGTGATTTCGAGGGTATGATCATCTTGCCTACAAAGCTGTCAGAGTTGATTGGATCCTCAAAAGCAAACTCAACGGGCTCCTCGTTAGTGAACTCGTCTCCCGGCTCTACCCAAACAAGACAAACAAGCAACAAGGATACAATCAACCACGTGCAAGCTCAAACAATAAGATGCAATGATGGTATGCTATGCGGGATGCGAGCGGGATGCAAAATGCGAGATATGACAGGAAAAGCATGAACCTGGCCTCAACTTGGAAAACCAAGTGTGCCACTGGAAAGATGGGATGAAATCGCTTGAAAACTATAAAAAGATCATTGGAATCGGAGTTACGGTTTGGAAATGGCAAGCGATTTAAATATGACACCGGTCTGCGATTTACAGCAAGTAGGCATCTAAATGCAATGAAATGAACATGCTACAGCACCCAAACATGGCAACAAAATACATGGAAGGGAAGCATTCAAGATGCTTGACAAAAGACTAGCACTGAGCTACGGCCAATTCATCCATTAACAGGTTCAAACAAGCATGGCAAAAACGCAAATGGTAAACAGATCTCAGACTTAGTGAAATTAACACTTGTCTGAAATTTCAGATCATGAAGCCCTCTTCGGAGCAACGAAACAACATGCTACAGGACCTGATTAAGACAAAGAAGAACATGGCATGGAGCTAATCAACAAGCTTAACAAAAGACCCTTAGTGACCTTGGGCCAAAAGGGATCACAAAATATACTAACAAGCACACGAACATAGCTAAAACATAATCAGTTTTCACACTTAGTGAAAACTGACACATGCTGAAATATAACTCACGAAGGCATGTTAACGAGCTCGATGCACTCACTACGGTGCAAGTCATGGCAAGGAAAGCATACATCCATAAATAAGGCACAGAATGCAAGCTAGACATGGCAAGAACAATGGCATAGCATGCACGGATCCACTACAATAGCATCGGCAAAATCGCAAACGAGTTGACGATCTGCCCAGATTCACAATGAAGCAAAACTAGAGCTCGATTGACTCAAGCTAGGGTGCTCCATAATTGCAAGTAAAGACATGGATGGATAGAGCACTACAATATTAACAAAACTCCTTTACTGATCATCCTCAAAAGAGGCACGGATCACTAGGAAACAGCATGAACATATGGCATCATGAACTAAATAATCCCAGACTTAGTGAAAACTACTAAGTCCCTGAAAACAGATCTACCGGGTGCCTCACTTTGCAAGCTTGCACAAGTCACCACACACATCACAAAAATGCATGGGTTGCACCTCTGGAAAGATAACAAAATCCTTAACAAAACATATGAAGGACTCACAGGCATATCATGCACACAACAATCATGGCAAAAATGACAAAAGTCTAAGATGAACTAGCAGATCTGATAATTAGCTCACGAAGCCTTCTTCTAACAGCATTTCGGGCATCAAGATGAACTCAAATAAAAATGATGCAATGGAATGAAATGATGTACTCGTCGAGACGAACATTTTGATATGCTATATGTCCAAAACGGAGCTACGGATGCAAAGATATGGCCGGTCAAAGTTAGCACAAAAAATTAGGGTTTCAGGGATAAAAGTCAACCGTCGAATTTCAGATCCAAATCTGGATCGGCACGGATAACGGAGTTCGCCGGATTTCACTGTTCACCGCCGGAGTTCGTGGCGACCGGAGCTCGGAGACGAGGAAGGAGAGGCCGGGGGCGGCCGGAGCGGCAAGGCGGCGCCGGATGCGGACGGGGGCAGCGCCGGCTCGGGGCGACCGCGGTGGCGCGGTGGCGCCGGAGCGGCGAGGCGGCACCGGACGGCGACGTTGGCCGCGGTGGCGCGGCGGCGACGACGACGGGGAAGGAGGCGGGGGCCGGCCTCGGGCTCCCGGGCCGCGGTGGCGGCGGGGTCAGACGAGCGCGATGTGGCGCGGCTTGATTGGCGGTGGCAGACACGTCCGGCCCGAATCGGACGTGTCCGTCGGCGGGAGGTGCGGCGGATCTGGAGATTTTAGGGTTTTGGGTAGATGGGAGATCCGAAAACGGAGGGGGTGTATTTATAGGCATAAGTGGAGCTAGGAGAGTCCAAATGAGGTGCGGTTTTCGCCCACGCGATCGTGATCGAACGCTCTAGATGATGGAGCAGAGTTTGGTGGGTTTTGGGCCAAATTGGAGGGGTGTTGGGCTGCAACACACACGAGGCCTTTTCGGTCCCTCGGTTAACCGTTGGAGTATCAAACGACGTCCGAATGACACGAAACTTGACAGGCGGTCTACGGGTAGTAAACCAAGGCCGCTTGGCAAGTCCCGGTCCAATCCGGAAATGTTTAATCCCCACACACGAAAGAAAGCTAGAATTGGCCACCGGAGGAGAACGAAGCGCCGGAATGCAAAACGGACAACGGGAAAAATGCTCGAATGCATGAGATGAACACGTATGCAAATGCAATGCACATGATGACATGATATGAGATGCATGACAACGAAAACAACACACGGAGACAAAGACCCGAACCCGAGAAATAAATATAACTTAACACCGGAAACGGCAAGAGTTGGAGTACAAATTGGGAAAGTTATGTCTGGGGCGTTACATTATGTGACCAACACTCAAAGGGTTTACTAGAGTCAATAATCTAGTTCACATCGCAATGTGATTAACACCCAAAGAGTACTAAGGTGTGATCATGTTTTGCCTGTGAGAGAAGTTTAGTCAATGGGTCTGCCATATTCAGATCCGTATGTATTTTGCAAATTTCTATGTTAACAATGCTCTGCATGGAGCTACTATAGCTAATTGCTCCCACTTTCAATATGTATCCAGATTGAGACTTAGAGTCATCTAGATCAGTGTCAAAATTTGCATCGACGTAACCCTTTACGACGAACCTTTTTGTCATGTCCATAATCGAGAAACATATCCTTATTCCACTAAGGATAATTTTGACCGCTGTCCAGTGATCTACTCTTAGATCACTATTGCACTCCCTTGCCAAAATCAGGGCAGGATATACAATAGGTCTGGTACACAGCATGGCATACTTTATAGAACCTATGGCTGAGGCATAGTGAATGACTTTCATTCTCTCTCTATATCTTCTGCCGTGGTCGGGTTTTGAGTCTTACTCAACTTCACACCTTTGTAACACAGGCAAGAACTCCTTCTTTGACTGTTCCATTTTGAACTACTTCAAAATCTTGTCAAGGTATATACTTATTGAAAAACTTATCAAACATCTTGATCTATCTCTATAGATCTTGATGCTCAATATGTAAGCAGCTTCACCGAGGTCTTTCTTTGAAAAAATTCTTTTCAAATATTCCTTTATGCTTTGCAGAATAATTCTACATTATCTCCAATCAACAATATGTCTTTCACATATACTTATGAGAAATGCTGTAGTGCTCCCACTCACTTTCTTGTAAATACAGGCTTCACCGCAAGTCTGTATAAAACTATATGCTTTGATCAACTTATCAAAGCATATATTCCAACTCCGAGATGCTTGCACCAGTCCATAGATGGATCGCTGGAGCTTGCATATTTTGTTAGTACCTTTAGGATTGACAAAACCTTCTGGTTGCATCATATATAATTTTTCTTTAATAAATCCATTAAGGAATGCAGTTTTGTTTATCCATTTGCTAGATTTCATAAAATGCAGCAATTATTAACATGATTCGGACAGACTTAAGCATAGATACGAGTGAGAAACTCTCATCGTAGTCAATACCTTGAACTTGTCGAAAACCTTTTTCGACAATTCTAGCTTTGTAGATAGTAACACTACTATCAGCGTCTGTCTTCCTCTTGAAGATCCATTTATTTCAAATTGCTTGCCGATCAACGGGCAAGTCAACCAAAGTCCATACTTTGTTTTCATACATGAATCCATCTTAGATTTCATGGCTTCAAGCCATTTTGCAGAATCTGGGCTCACCATCGCTTCTTCATAGTTCGTAGGTTCATCATGATCTAGTAGCATGATTTCCAGAACAGGATTACCGTACCACTCTGGTGCAGATCTTACTCTGGTTTACCTACGAGATTCGGTAGTAACTTGATCTGAAGTTATATGATCATCATCATTAGCTTCCTCACTAATTGGTGTAGTAGTCACAAGAACAGATTTCTGTGATGAACTACTTTCCAATAAGGGAGAAGGTACAATTACCTTATCAAGTTTTCTACTTTCCTCCCACTCACTTCTTTCAAGAGAAACTCCTTCTCTAGAAAGGATCCATTCTTAGCAACGAATGTCTTGCCTTCGGATCTGTGATAGAAGGTGTACCCAACAGTCTCCTTTGGGTATCCTATGAAGACATATTTCTCCGATTTGGGTTTGAGCTTATCAGGATGAAACTTTTTCACATAAGCATTGCAACCTCAAACTTTAAGAAATGACAGCTTAGGTTTCTTGCCACACCATAGTTCATACGGTGTCGTCTCAACGGATTTAGATGGTGCCCTATTTAATGTGAATGCAACTGTCTCTAATGCATAACCCCAAAACGATAGTGGTAGATCGGTAAGAGACATCATAGATCGCACCATATCTAATAAAGTACGGTTATGACGTTCGGACACACCATTACATTGTGGTGTTCCAGGTGCCCTGAGTAGTGAAACTATTTCACATTGTTTTTAACTGAAGGCCAAACTCGTAACTCAAATACTCTTCTCTAAGATCAGATCGTAGAAACTTTATTTTCTTGTTATGATGATTTTTCACTTCACTCTGAAATTCTTTGAACTTTTCAAATGTTTCAGACTTATGTTTCATCAAGTAGATATACTCATATATGCTCAAATCATCTGCGAAGATCAGAAAATAATGATACCTGTCGCGAGCCTCAATATTCATCGGACCACATACATCAGTATGTATGATTTCCAACAAATCTGTTGCTCGCTCCATTGTTCCGAAGAACGGAGTCTTAGTCATCTTGCCCATGAGGCATGGTTCACAAGCATCAACTGATTCATAATCAAGTGATTTCAAAAGCCCATCAGCATGGAGTTTCTTCATGCGCTTTACACCAATATGACCTAAACGGCAGCGCCACAAATAAGTTGCACTATCATTATTAACTTTGCATCTTTTGGTTTCAATATTATGATTATGTGTATCACTACGATCGAGATCCAACGAACTATTTTCATTGGGTGTGTAACCATATAAGGTTTTATTCATGTAAACAGAACAACGATTTATTCTCTTACTTAAATGAATAACCGTATTACAATAAACATGATCAAATCATATTCATGCTCAACGCTAACACCAAATAACACTTATTTAGGTTCTACACTAATCCCGAAATTATAGGGAGTGTGCGATGATGATCGTATCAATCTTGGAACCACTTCCAACACACATCGTCACTTCACCCTTAACTAGTCTCTGTTTATTCTGCAACTCCCGTTTCGAGTTTACTAATCTTAGCAACTGAACTAGTATCAAATACTGAGGGGTTGCTATAAAAACTAGTAAAGTACACATCAATAACATGTATATCAAATATACTTATGTTCACTTTGCCATCCTCCTTATCCGCCAAATACTTGGGGCAGTTCTGCTTCCAGTGACCAGTCCCTTTGCAGTAGAAGCACTCAGTCTCAGTCTTAGGACCAGACTTGGGCTTCTTCACTTGAGCAGCAACTTGCTTGCTGTTCTTCTTGAAGTTCCCCTTTTTTCCTTTGCCCTTTTCTTGAAACTAGTGGTCTTGTCTACCATCAACACTTGATGTTTTTCTCGATTTCTACCTTCATCAATTTCAGCATTACAAAGAGCTTGGGAATCGTTTCCGTTATCCCTTGCATATCATAGTTCATCACGAAGTTCTACCAACTTGGTGATGGTGACTAGAGAATTCTATCAATCACTATTTTATCTGGAAGATTAACTCCCACTTGATTCAAGTGATTGTAGTACCCAGACAATCTGAGCATATGCTCACTAGTTGAGTGATTCTCCTCCATCTTTTAGCTATAGAACTTGTTGGAGACTTCATATCTCTCAACTCGGGTATTTGCTTGAAATATTAACTTCAACTCCTGGAACATGTCATATGGTCCATGATGTTCAAAACGTCTTTGAAGTCCCGATTCTAAGCCGTTAAGCATGGTGCACTAAACTATCAAGTAGTCATCATATTGAGCTAGCCAAACGTTCATAACGTCTGCATCTGCTCCTGCAATAGGTCTGTCACCTAGCGGTGCATCAATGACATAATTCTTCTGTGCAGCAATGAGGATAAACCTCAGATCACGGATCCAATCCGCATCATTGCTACTCATATCTTTCAACACAATTTTCTCTAGGAACATATCAAAATAAACATAGGGAAGCGACAACGCAAGCTATTGATCTACAACATAATTTGCATAATACTACCAGGACTAAGTTCATGATAAATTTAAGTTCAATTAATCATATTACTTAAGAACTCCCACTTAGATAGACATCCCTCTAATCATCTAAGTGATCACGTGATCCAAATCAAGTAAACCATAACCGATCATCACGTGAAATGGAGTAGTTTTCAATGGTGAACATCGCTATGTTGATCATATCTACTATATGATTCACGCTCGACCTTGCGGTCTCAGTGTTCCGAGGCCATATCTGCATATGCTAGGCTCGTCAAGTTTAACCTGAGTATTCTGCGTGTGCAAAACTGGCTTGCACCCGTTGTAGATGGATGTAGAGCTTATCACACCCGATCATCACGTGGTGTCTGGGCACGATGAACTTTGGCAACGGTGCATACTCAGGGAGAACACTTTTATCTTGAAATTTAGTGAGAGATCATCTTATAATGCTACCGTCAATCAAAGCAAGATAAGATGCATAAATATCACATGCAATCAATATAAGTGATATGATATGGCCATCATCATATTGTGCTTGTGATCTCCATCTCCGAAGCACCGTCATGACCACCATCGTCACCGGCGCGACACCTTGATCTCCATCGTAGCATCGTTGTCGTCTCGCCAATCTTATGCTTCCACGACTATCGCTACCGCTTAGTGATAAAGTAAAGCATTACAGCGCGATTGCATTGCATACAATAAAGTGACAACCATATGGCTCCTTCCAGTTGCCGATAACTCGGTTACAAAACATGATCATCTCATACAATAAAATTTAGCATCATGTCTTGACCATATCACATCACAACATGCCCTGCAAAAACAAGTTAGACGTCCTCTACTTTGTTTGTTGCAAGTTTTACGTGGCTGCTACGGGCTTAAGCAAGAACCAATCTTACCTACGCATCAAAACCACAACGATAGTTTGTCAAGTTGGTGCTGTTTTAACCTTCGCAAGGACCGGGCGTAGCCACACTCGGTTCAACTAAAGTTGGAGAAACTAACACCCGCCAGCCACCTGTGTGCAAAGCACGGTGGTAGAACCAGTCTCGCGTAAGCGTACGCGTAATGTCGGTCCGGGCCGCTTCATCCAACAATACCGCAAAGTATGACATGCTGGTAAGCAGTATGACTTATATCGCCCAAAACTCACTTGTGTTCTACTCGTGCATATAACATCAAACCATAAAACCTAGGCTCGGATGCCACTGTTGGGGAACGTAGTAATTTCAAAAATTTCCTACGCACACGCGAGATCATGGTGATGCATAGCAACGAGAGGGGAGAGTGTGATCTACGTACCCTTGTAGACCGACAGCGGAAGTGTTGACACAACGTAGAGGAAGTAGTCGTATGTCTTCCCGATCCGACCGATCCAAGTACCGAACGCACGGCACCTCCGAGTTCTGCACACGTTCAGCTCGATGACGATCCCCGGAATCCGATCCAGCAAAGTGTCAGGGAAGAGTTCCGTCAGCACGACGGCGTGGTGACGATCTTGATGTTCTACCGTCGCAAGGCTTCGCCTAAGCACCACTACAATATTATCGAGGAGTATGGTGGAAGGGGGCACCGCACACGGCTAAGAAAACGATCACGAGGATCAACTTGTGTGTCCATGGGGTGCCCCCTGCCCTCGTATATAAAGGAGTGGAGGAGGGAGGGCCGACCCTCTCTATGGCGCGCCCTAGGGGAGTCCTACTCCCACCGGGAGTAGGATTCCCCTTTTCCTAGTCCAACACTAGGAGTCCTTCCATGTAATAGGAGTAGGAGACAAGGAAGGGGAAGAGGGAAGAGAAGGAAGGAGGGGGCGCAGCCCCTCCCCCTAGTCCAATTCGGACTAGGCCTTGGGGGGGGGGGGCGCGGCCTGCCTCTCCCTCTCCCCTAAAGCCTAATAAGACCCATATACTTCTTCTCCCGTATTCCCGTAACTCCCCGGTACTCCGAAAAAATACCCGAACCACTCAGAACCTTTCTGATGTCCGAATATAGTTGTCCAATATATCGATCTTTACGTCTCGACCATTTCGAGACTCCTCGTCATGTCCCCGATCTTATCCGGGATTCCGAACTCCTTCGGTGCATCAAAACTCATAAACTCATAATATAACTGTCATCGAAACCTTAAGCGTGCGGACCCTACGGGTTCGAGAACAACGTAGACATGACCGAGACACGTGTCCGGTCAATAACCAATAGTGGAACCTCGATGCTCATATTGGCTCCCACATATTCTATGAAGATCTTTATCGGTCAGACCGCATAACAACATACGTTGTTCCCTTTGTCATCGGTATGTTACTTGCCCGAGATTCGATCGTCGGTATCTCAATACCTAGTTCAATCTCGTTACCGGCAAGTCTCTTTACTCGTTTCGTAATACATTATCCCGCAACTAACTCATTAGTTGCAATGCTTGCAAGGCTTATGTGATGTGCATTACCGAGAGGGCCCAGAGATACCTCTCCGACAATCGGAGTGACAAATCCTAATCTCGAAATACGCCAACCCAACATTTACCTTTGGAGACACCTGTAGAGCTCCTTTATAATCACCCAGTTACGTTGTGACGTTTGGTAGCACACAAAGTGTTCCTCCGGAAAACAGGAGTTGCATAATCTCATAGTCATAGGAACATGTATAAGTCATGAAGAAAGCAATAGCAACATACTAAACGATCGAGTGCTAAGCTAACAGAATGGGTCAAGTCAATCACATCATTCTCCTATGATGTGATCCCGTTAATCAAATAACAACTCTTTGTCTATGGTTAGGAAACATAACCATCTTTGATTAACGAGCTAGTCAAGTAGAGGCATACTAGTGACACTATGTTTGTCTATGTATTCACACATGTATTATGTTTCCGTTTAATACAATTCTAGCATGAATAATAAACATTTATCATGAAATAAGGAAATAAATAATAACTTTATTATTGCCTCTAGGGTATATTTCCTTCATGTACTAGTCATATTCTTCATGATTCTCTCTTTATGTTTCAATTCTTATCTTTTATGTGAGCATCATTGAAATCATCATGCCTAGCTAGGGGCGTTAAACGATAGCGCTTGTTGGGAGGCAACCCAACTTTATTTTTGTTCTTTGCTTTTTGCTCATGTTTAGTAATAAATAATTCATCTAGCCTCTGTTTAGATGTGGTTTTATGCTTTTAATTTGCGTTTGTGCCAAGTAGAACCTTTGGGAAGACTTGGGGAAAGTCTTTGCGATCTTGCTGTAAAAAACAGAAACTTTAGCGCTCATGAGATTTTCTGCCATTTTTAATGGAGAGTGATATTTAGTTAATTCGTTTTGAATATGATTAATAGATAAATTCCTCACGTCCATCAATTTAGTTTATAATTTTTGGGGTTCCAGAAGTATTCGAAACCTACAGATTACTACAGACTGTTCTGTTTTTGATAGATTCTGTTTTTTGTGTGTTGTTTGCTTATTTTGATGAATCTATGGCTAGTAATAGAGTTTATGAACCATATAAAAGTTGTAATACAGTATGTTTAACACCAATATAAATAAATAATGAGTTTATTACAGTACCTTGAAGTGGTGGTTTGTTTTCTTTTACTAACGGAGCTCACGAGTTTTCTGTTAAGTTTTGTGTTATGAAGTTTTCAAGTTTTGGGTAAAGATTCGACGGACTATGGAATAAGGAGTGGCAAGAGCCTAAGCTTGGGGATGCTCAAGGAATCCCAAGGTAATATTCAAGGACAATCAAGAGCCTAATCTTGGGGATGCCTCGGAAGGCATCCCCTCTTTTGTCTTCGTTCATCGGTAACTTTACTTGGAGCTATATTTTTATTCACCACATGATATGTGTTTTGCTTGGAGCGTCAATTTATTTTGTTAGGATTTGCTTGCTGTTATTTATAACAATGTTTTGCATATTTTATTTCAATAGAAGTGGCATTGATGGCCTTTACTATGCCTATTTTACAAGTCTACATGTTGCTGTTTGAAAACAGAAAGTTTACCACTGTTGCAAAAATTCCGTAGAAAAGTCAGAATGTGATAAAATGTTGAAATATTTTTCATAATAAGCTATGATAAATTTACTACAGTGGGAATTTTCTTTCATAATTTTTGGAGCTAGGGAAGTATGGATCTTGCTGCATTCTTCACAGACTGTCCTGTTTAGGCAGATTGCTGTTATGTTTGCATTGTTTACATATGTTTGCTTGTTTAATGATTCTATTTGAGGATAGGACTATTAAATATGTGGAGGCATTTAGTATGCAATTTTGATTAATAATTTTAGTGATGTCCACAGAAGAGTATGATAAGGTTTTGCATTGGTTTATACTAACTTATCTCACGAGTCCTTGTTAAGTTTTGTGTGGATGAAGCTTTTGAGATTTAGGGAGACCGTGATATGAGAGGAATTAAGGAGACACAAAAGCTCAAGCTTGTGGATGCCCAAGGCATCCCAAGATAATATTTCAATAAGTCTCAAGCGTCTAAGCTTGGGGATGCCCTGGTTGGCATCCCACCTTTCTTCTTCAACAACTATCGGTTAGCATCGGTTGATCCTAAGTTTTTGCTTCTTCACATGATGTTTGATATTCTTAGATGCCATTTTATTTTCTTTGCTTGATGTTTGAATAAAGTATCAATATCTGAAATTATTAAATGGAGAGTCTTCACATAGCTAAATAATTATTTAACTACTCATTGATCTTCACTTATATCTTTTTGGGAGTAGTTTGTCATTTACTCGTGTGCTTCACTTATATCCTATGAGTAAATAGTTGAATGAATTGAATATAATAAATCTGAAATTATATATGTTTCATATGCTTATCCCATGGGGAGTAATGACTTCACATATAAGGAGTAGAGGTGGTAAATTTATTGAAGGTTAGCAAACATTGTATTGGTCACTTGAACAATTCTTGAAAGAATATTGAAGGAAGAGAGATTTCACATATAAATATACTATCTTGGACATATTTTGTAATTGTGAGCACTCATTAAAATACGACATGTTAAAAGGTTGATGTTGGACAAGGAAGACAACGTAATGGGTTATGTTTTGTTATATCTGAAATAAAGTATATTGTCATGGATCATTCACCATGCTGAGCTTCCCTTTCACCCTCATGCTAGCCAAATTCTTTGCACCAAGTAGAGATACTACTTGTGCTTCCAAACATCCCTTAAACCAGTATTGCCATGAGAGTCCACCATACCTACCTATGGATTGAGTAAGATCCTTCAAGCAAGTTGTCATCGGTGCATGCAATAAAAATTGCTCTCTGAATATGTATGATCTATTAGTGTGGAGAAAATAAGCTTTATACGATCTTGTGATGTGGAAGCAATAAAAGCGACGGACTGCATAATAAAGGTCCCTATCACAAGTGGCAATATAAAGTGACGTTCTTTTGTATTAAGATTTTGTGCATCCAACTATAAAAGCGCATGACAACCTCTGCTTCCCTCTGCGAAGGGCCTATCTTTTATTCTTGTCTTATACCTTATGCAAGAGTCATGGTGATCTTCACCTTCCTTTTTACATTATATCCCTTGGCAAGCACATTGTGTTGGAAAGATCTTGATGCGAAGTATTATTGTTGACATTACCCTTGAGGTAAAAGGTTGGGAGGTGAATCTGTAAGCCCCTATCTTTCTCTATTTCTGATTAAAACTTTGAACCCATAAATATCACGTGAGTGTTAGCAATTGTGAAAGACTAAATGACAGTTGAGTAGTTTGCTGAATCAAAGCTCGAACACAGACCCTTCCTGAAAATAAAATGAATTGTAATCGTTTGATGACTAATAACACAGTTTGTTAGTTTTCAAGAAAGTTTATGACCTATACTTTAACATGTGAATAGCTTGTTACTTGATCATGAGAAGTGCTATGAGTTTAGCTACTGTTATGATATATAGGGGCAGTTCTTTTGGGCGGCTTAAAAAATAAGCTGCCTCTCCCCAGCTTAAAAAATAAGCTGCCTCTTAATTTTTTTTAAGATTTCTAAATTAGTTTTTCTATAATTAGTTTAGAAGCCCCAATGAATATAAAATGTGGCTTATGAGAAAATCTGGGGTGAGGTGGCTTATTTTTTAAGCCGCACAAAAGAACTGGCCCATAATGATGCTAGAAAAGGTGATTGAAATTACCATTGATCAAACTTGTGCACCTGCTAGCATTCACACTTCATAAATTCTTTCTTTTATCATTTACCTACTCGAGGATGAGCAGGAATTAAGCTTGGCGGGGATGCTGATACGTCTCCAACATATCTACAATTTATGAAGTATTCATGCTATTATATTAGCTGTTTTGGATGTTTATGGGCTTTACTAAACACTTTTATATTATTTTTGGGACTAACATATTAACCGGAGGCTGATACGTCTACGTCGTATCTACTTTTCCAAACACTTTTGCCCTTCTTTTGGATTCTAACTTGCATGATTTGAATGGAACTAACCCGGACTGACGCTGTTTTCAGCATAATTGCCATGATGTTATTTTTGTGCAGAAATAAAAGTTCTCGGAATGACCTGAAAATCAACGCAGAATTATTTTGGAATATATAAAAAATACTGGAAGAAAGATCCACGTCAGGGGGCCTCCACCTGTCCACGAGGGTGGGGGTGCGCCCTACCCCCTGGGCGCGCCCCCTGCCTCATGGGCCCCCTGACGCTCCACCGACCTCAACCTTGACTCCATATATTCACTTTGGGGAGAAAAAAATCAAGGAGAAGGATTCATCGCGTTTTACAATACGGAGCCGCCGCCAAGCCCTAAACTCTCTCGGGAGGGCTGATCTAGGGTCCGTTTGGGGCTCCGGAGAGGGGAATCCGTCGCCATCGTCATCATCAACCTTCCTCCATCACCTGTTTCATGATGCACACCACCGTGTGTGAGTAATTCCATCGTAGGCTTGCTGGACGGTGATGGGTTGGATGAGATTTATCATGTAATCGAGTTAGTTTTGTTAGGGTTTGATCCCTAGTATCCACTATGTTCTAAGATTGATGTTGCTATGACTTTGCTATGCTTAATGCTTGTCACTAGGGCCTGAGTGCCATGATTTCAGATCTGAACCTATTATGTTTTCATCAATATATGAGAGTTCTTGATCCTATCTTGCAAGTCTATAGTCACGTACTATGTGTTATGATCCGGCAACCCTGAAGTGACAATAATCGGGACCACTCCCGGTGATGACCGTAGTTTGAGGAGTTCATGTATTCACTATGTGTTAATGCTTTGGTCCGGTACTCTATTAAAAGGAGGCCTTAATATCCCTTAGTTTCCAATAGGATCCCGCTGCCACGGGAGGGTAGGACAAAAGATGGCATGCAAGTTCTTTTCCATAAGCACGTATGACTATATTCGGAATACATGCCTACATTACATTGATGAACTGGAGCTAGTTCTGTGTCACGCTAGGTTATGACTGTTACATGATCGATCGCATCCGGCATAATTCTCCATCACCGATCCAATGCCTACGAGCTATTCCTATATTGTTCTTCGCTTATTTGCTTTTCCGCTGCTACTGTTACAATCACTACAAAACCCCAAAATATTACTTTTGCTACCGTTACCACTACTATCATATTACTTTGCTACTAAATACCTTGCTGCAGATATTAAGTTTCCAGGTGTGGTTGAATTGACAACTCAGCTGCTAATACTTGAGAATATTCTTTGGCTCCCCTTGTGTCGAATCAATAAATTTGGGTTAAATACTCTATCCTCGAAAACTGTTGCGATCCCCTATACTTGTGGGTTATCAGAGGCCCAACCCAAATTGCTGTTTTCTTACCTATTTCATGTTTCGAAGAAAAAAGGAATATCAAACGGAGTCCAAACGGAATGAAACCTTCGGGACAATTATTTCTGGAACGGAAGCAATCCAGGAGACTTGGAGTAGACGTCAGGGAAGCTTCGAGGAAGCCACGAGGCAGGGAGGCGCCCCCCCGCCCTCGTGGGCCCCTCGTGGCTCCCCTGACCGACTTCTTTCGCCTATATATGTCCATATACCCTAAAAACATCAGGGAACATAATAGATCGGGAGTTCCGCCACCACAAGCCTCTGTAGCCACCAAAAACCAATCGGGACCCTGTTTCGGCACCCTGCCGGAGGGGGAATCCCTCACCGGTGGCCATCTTCATCATCCCGGCGCTCTCCATGACGAGGAGGGAGTAGTTCACCCTCGGGGCTGAGGGTATGTACCAGTAACTATGTGTTTGATCTCTCTCTCTCTCTCTCTCTCATATTCTTGAGATGGTACGATCTTGATGTATCGCGAGCTTTGCTATTATAGTTGGATCTTATGATGTTTCTCCCCCTCTACTCACTTGTAATGGATTGAGTTTTCCCTTTAAAGTTATCTTATCGGATTGAGTCTTTAAGGATTTTAGAACACTTGATGTATGTCTTGCACGTGCTTATCTGTGGTGACAATGGGATATCAAGTGATCCACTTGATGTATGTTTTGGTCATCAACTTGCGATTTTCGTGACCTCGTGAACTTATGCATAGGGGTTGGCGCACATTTTCGTCTTGACTCTCCGATAGAAACTTTGGGGCACTCTTTGAAGTTCTTTGTGTTGGTTGAATAGATGAATCTGAGATTGTGTGATGCATATCGTATAATCATACCCATGGATACTTGAGGTGACATTGGAGTATCTAGGTGACATTAGGGTTTTGGTTGATTTGTGTCTTAAGGTGTTTTTCTAGTACGAACTCTTGAATAGATCGATCAGAAAGAATAACTTTAAGGTGGTTTCGTACCCTACCATAATCTCTTCGTTTGTTCTCCGCTATTAGTGACTTTGGATTGACTCTTTGTTGCATGTTGAGGGATAGTTATATGATCCAATTATGTTATTATTGTTGAGAGAACTTGCACTAGTGAAAGTATGAACCCTAGGCCTTGTTTCCTAGCATTGCAATACCGTTTGTGCTCACTTTTACCACTTGCTACCTGGCTTTTTTTATATTTTCAGATTACAAAAACCATTATCTACTATCCATATTGCACTTGTATCACCATCTCTTCGCCGAACTAGTGCACCTATACAATTTACCATTGTATTGGGTGTGTTGGGGACACAAGAGACTCTTTGTTATTTGATTGCTAAATCTTAGGTCATCCACTTGAGGGAAATTTGCTACTGTCCTACAAACCTCTGCACTTGGAGACCCAACAACCTCTACAAGAAGAAGGTTGTGTAGCGAAAGTACCTTTCTACACCTGAGCTCATATGCTCCTGGTGTGAACAGTAAACTAAACAAAATATAAAAACATTTCAAAAAATTCTGAATTTTTTTATGACATACTTTAAGAAATGTTCGTTGTGCATGCAAAATTTCATCACGAAATCGCATTCGTGGAAGTCGTGGCAAAAAAAAAACAAAAAAGCTCCAAAATGCGTTTGAAAGTAACATTTACAGAGTATCGATTTTGTTTTTTTACCATGCCTTCCATCAATGTCATTTCCTGATGAAATTTTGCATGCACAACAAACATTTCTTAAAGTATGCCACATTTTTTTTTCAGAATTTTTTGAAATGTTTTTCTATTTTATTTATTTTACTGTTTACGGCGGGAGCATATGAGCTCAGGTGTAGAAACTCCACGTCCGTTGTGTAGTAGACATCAAGAATCTACATTTCACTTTTCACCGCCTTGTTTCACAAAAATAACATCTTTTTCAATTTCACATTTCTCAAAGAACATATTTCACTCATTTTGAAAAAAAAATGTTTCACATCTCGAAATAATCACTTTCACACAAACCAGTTTTATTTCAATTGCATATTTCTTTAAACATATTTCACAATTTTGAAATAAACCGTTACACATTCCAAGTAATAGTTTCACAGTTTGATATCTCAGTTTAATATTTGTTATCACTTTTACAACCTACATTTCACTTTCAACTGGCTTGTTTCACAAAAATTACATATATTTCAATTGCACAATTTTGAAATAACATATTCACTCTTCTGAAATAAGCTTGTTTCATATTTAATGATTTTGAAATATTTTTTCACATATTTCTATGAAAATAGTTGTTTCATATTTTCAAGTGAAATATGTTTGTTCCACATATGAAATGTCAAATGGTAAAATTTAAACGTGTTTGAAATGTATTCAAGATTGGTCTAGTTCTAAAGGTCTTGACGCCAGGAGTTCAAATATATAAATTATTTCAGATACAAACTTATGGTCTAAAATATATGAATGATTTAATTTAGCAAAGATGTAATGAAAGGTTGGGTTTATTGTGTGAAAGAAGAGGGCGTGGGCTGTCAACTTTGTGCCATGTCTGTCATGCATGCCATGTGAAGGACAATAATGGGGCCCAAAAAGTTGTATTTCATCATGTATAATTTTAAATGTCCTTTATTTCATGTAATTTTGGCATGAATTTCCAGCTACATATCATGAAGCTCATAAGATAGCTGGGCTTGGTACTACTTTTCCTCAGGGGAGACATATTTGGTTGGGGTCACCCCATGATGCTCTTGTTATACATGTAAATGTTGATATGAGTTAATAAAGCCTGACTGTCTTTCCTCAAAAAAGAAAAAGAAAAATGTGAATTAAAAGCTAGCAATCGCATGGATCTTGGTGTCTGGATGGATGGTAGATATGTTACCGGTAGGTAACGTTAACGCTCAAAACGACTTTCTGAGAGGGAGGAGCCACAAGCATCACATCCGGGAACGATATCCTCTGACTTATACCGATCTAATGCACCATCCATTGGCGATTTGACAACTCGCCGTGAGTTAGTCGGAAGGAGATCCCGGCGGTCTGCTGGGAGTGCTACTCTGCTTGTCAATCTCAGTAAATCTCCATAGTCCTTTATCTGAAATCTAACACATGAATAAAACTCTGAAATTGATTAAACTTTCACCGTCATATTACTATAGAAATTGATAAAATTTCCCTTTTCTAATTGATAGGAAGAAGCAACCTGCTAGTTGATCGGAAGGAGTTCCCCGGCGCCCGACATGGATGGCTGATCTTCTCGTCAATCTCAGTAAGTGTCCATGGTCCTTTCTCTGACATCAAACACGTGAATAAAACACTGAACTTTCACCATCAGATTGCTTTAGAGGAGACCACCACCTATATTGGTGCAAGCTAGCAAGTTGTATACACGATGTATATTTGAAGCTTTTCAAGGCGAATATGAAATATCCTTATCAGCTTGTACCAAAGCATTGCATGGTTTTAAATCATTTTATTCCTGGAAGGACATGCTCACAAATTGTCAACAGCAGGTGGTATCCTCTTTAATTAACAACAGCTACTATATGCTCTCAAATTGACAATCTTATATCACAACAATTCAATTCAGTGCATTTCTATCAGTTCTGTCCGATTTTGCACACACACAAGTTATCTGTTTACTGTAACAATTCTTCAGTCATAACAAAATATTCAAGAAAGCAGGAACATTTTCCATACAAATCTGTTCAACTCTGAACATGTACAAGTACCACCCAAGTCGGACCAATTCTGCAAATGTAGAAGTACAGACTAGAACACTAATTCAATCATAACATTTATTCAAAATACTGATGTAGCTTCTCTCTTTTTACTCTAGAAACATTCATACATAAGACACAATACAAGCAGTTGAGTAGATGGCCCCGCAGAAGCCTTGACGACGTTGGCTTCCTGGCCTCGGCAACTCGGGGGCGTCGATGGCGCCGGCTCCACGGCCTTGATGGCTATGACGCATCACGCCCTGGATGAGGCAGCGGATCTGGCTCCGCTGCCTCCACTGCTAGGCGGCCTCACACCTGGACGGAGCGGCGGCTGGTCCTCCCCGCTGGCGAATTCTAAGGCGAGGCGGGAGTTCTTTTTTTAAACGAGACGAGAGCTCAGGCGAGTGATTAATCGATGGGTGTCGTCCTTTTTTTTAAACTGTAACCTGGCCTTATTAGCATACAGAATCAGAAGCAGCTAGATCGCTAGCCACCACAGAGGATACAATGTCAGGAATAGCATCATGCCAATACATGGTACCTCCCTGAGACATATGAGCACCATGAGTGGCCAGAACATGAGCCACTGAGTTACAGACACACTTACACACGTGCACTTTAAACTCAATAAAACTAGTAAGCAGAAGAAATTTTGCCTCCCAAAAAAGAACTCCGACACGAGCAGTATCCAACTCATTGGAAAGAAGAGCTGATGCAAGCACTGTGGAGTCTGTTTCAATGATGATACGCCCAAACCCGACTTCAGTCGCGAACTCAATCGCCTTCAGACAAGCAATCGTCTCTGCATGCAAAGCATCCGACAGGAAGTGGATTTGGCCCATGCCAATACCAACGACATCTCCAGAGGCATCCTTAACACAAAAACCCCAACCTCCTGTACGGGAGTGCCTAGAACTCATCTAGATGAGATATAATTTGGTCTCATTCACCTGAAAACAAAAGCAAATAGAAATAGTACTACAAACCACGTCAGCACACACGCATCTTATAGTATCAATCCAATGGCTATAAAAGTGAATGAGACATAACTAAAACTCAGCTAGATGAGTTCTAGCAAAGCCGTTAGCTTCCCGCCAAACGGCCTTTGCAAATTTACATTTGTGGAAGGCATGGCCACCATCCTCGTCAAGGCGATTGCACATCGGGAAGATGGTATCCAGGTCAATTCCATGACGTTTAAGATTTAACCGGACAGGAAGGGTGTTGTGACTCAATCTCAGGAGGAACATGATGATTTTCCTAGGCATTTTCAAACTCCAAATCTTGGTCCAAACCTTTGTAGCACTCGTTGTCGGATCTGCTACAGTGGAACTTGATGTTTGACTTGCACCAACATCGTCCAACTGAAGTTTGAGTTTGTAAGCTGAACGAACCGAAAAGTTACCTTTCGGGTTGGGATGCCAAGTTGGAAGATCAGCAAATCCCTCCTTAATAGGAATACTTAGAATGTGGGGTACATCATCATCATTAAATACTTGTTGAACAAGATCTTGATCCCACTGTCCAGAAATAGGGTCGATCAGATCACAAACCTTCTGAAGTAAAATTTGGCCTCTAACTATACTAGGTATTCTAGTACTCCCTCTTGGTATCCATGGATCTTCCCAGATATTAACGTTTTGGCCATCACCTATACGCCAGATCAAGCCTTGTTTGATAAGATCGCGACCTTTAAGAATACTCCTCCAAGTGTAAGAGATACCATTTTTCGGCATGACCTTCAAGAAATCCTCGTGCAGAAAGTATCTCGCCTTGAGTAGTTGAGCGCATAGGGACTCTGGATTTAGAAGGATCCTCCAGGCTTGCCTTGCTAGCATAGCAATATTAAAGGAATAAAGATCTCTGAAGCGTAAACCTCCATCCTTCTTCGGCTTAGATAATTTATCCCAGGCAACCCAATGTAATTTATTTTCTTCATCCATTTGACTCCACCAGAAACAACATACCATGGAAGAAATCTCCTCGCAAATCCCTTTAGTGATGTCAAAGCATGACATAGCATAAGTTGGGATCTCCCGAGCCACCGCCTTAATAAGAATTTCTTTTCCGGATTTATAAAACGTTCTCTCTTTCCAACCTTGGATTCTTGCACAAAATTTCCCTTTCAGATATTGGAAAACTCTTTTCTTTGACTTGCCTATATGAACTGGGAGCCCTAGGTACCTCTCATTTTGTCCCTCACAGGAAATATTCAGAAAATCCATAATTTCTATCTTCTGCGTATTATTACAGTTTGGGCTGAAAAGCACACTACTCTTATCCCTGTTGATAATGTGTCCCGAACATTCCTCATACAGGTCAAGGATATGTTGAAGTTCTGAAGCATTGTCACAATCTGCCATTAGGAGGAGAAGGGAGTCATTCGCAAAAAGCAAGTGTGACACACTCGGCGCCCCTGGAGAAATCTGAATGCCTTCAATCAACCCTTGTTCCTCAGCAATATGGAGTAAGGAGGAAAATCCTTCGTCACAGATGAGAAAGAGATAGGGGGAAAGTGGGTCTCCTTGTCTCAGACCCTGCTGAGGGTATATCACATCTGTCAAATCGCCTTTCACTTTAACTCTGTAAGTCACTGATCGAACACAGTTCATCAAGAGAGAAACCCACTTATTATGGAATCCAAGCTTGATCAACATTGCTTCGAGAAAATTCCATTCCACCCTATCATATGCTTTACTCATATCAAGTTTGATTTCCATGAAAGCATTTTGTCCATTTCTTTTGTTTCTTATATAGTGAGACATCTCGTAAGCAACCAGGACATTGTCAGTGATCAATCGACCTGGAATGAAGGCACTTTGATTTTGCGAGATAATGTCTCCAAGAAAGACTTTCAGTCTACTAGTAAGAACCTTGGAAATAATTTTGTATAGCACATTACAGAGACTAATTGGTATGAAATCCTTAATCCTTTCTGGATTTTTACTCTTTGGAATTAGCACAACTGTAGTTCTGTTCCACTCCTCTGGAATTGGGCCTCCATTTAGAACTGCGAGTACCTCACATCTGACCCTCTCACCAACCAAATCCCAGCATCTCTTGTAAAATATTGCTGGCATCCCATCTGGGCCCAGAGCTTAAAGGTCCCCGATATTTTGCAAAGCTTCAAAGATTTCTTTTTCAGTGAAGGGAGAACAGAGGGAAGCATTCATATAGTCCGAAACCCATGGTTGCACATGTTGCAGCAAATCAACCAAATTTGTAGCAGGTTGTGCAGTGAAAAGAGAGTTATAGAAATTATGATTGTGCCCCTTTAAAGCCCCTTAACCTACAATAGAATTCCCATGGTCATCACGCAGTTTAAGGATTTTGTTTCTCCTTTTCCTCTCTGAACAATAGTTGTGGAAAAATTGTATATTACGGTCACCCTTTTTCAACCAATCTATATGTGCTCTCTGTTTCCAATAGGTGTCCGTCTGATCTTCTAGTTATTCAAGTTTGAACCGAAGTACATGCTTACGATGTACAGATTGTTCAGTAGTTGGACCACACAAGCAACATGTAAGATCTTTTTTAAAAAAATTGATCCTCTTCTCTAGATCTCCCAAGACATTTGTGCTCCAGTTTCAAAGTGAATCTGCAACCTGTCTAACACCATCCGATGCACATAAAGCGCCGTTCATAAAGGCATTATTCCGAGACTCTTGTACCACTTGAGCGCAACCTTCTTCTTGAAACCACATAGCTTCAAATCGAAAAGTCGGGTCACTTGGTGGCTCGAACACAGGTTCACAACTAGAGTCAAGAATCACCGGGCGATGGTCTGAATGGCGAGGTTCGCCATTGATTACTTTGAAAGCCGGATACATGGTACGCCATTCACGATTGCCAACAGCCCTATCAAGCCTTTCCTTGATGTATCGGTCATACCTATGACTATGGTTTCGCCAAGTAAAAACATCTCCCATGAAACCAAGATCTTCCAGCTCACTGAATTCTAGCACTTCCATCAACCGATCCATTTGTACACTAATACTTAAGTTGACCACCAAACTTCTCATGCTGAAATATAATTTCATTGAAATCACCTATGCAATGCCAGGGTCCAGAACCTTGATGTTTCAAGTTCCGAAGAGCACGCCAAGTCATATCCTTTTCCTTAGGATGGCCATAGATTCCAGTAAACCTCCATACCTTCCCATCATATCGTATATTAGCATCAATATATAAACGCTTAACATCGCAAAGACATCCACATCGCGCATTCGCGCTTCCAGAATAAAGCTAGGCCACCACTCTTTCCACTGTTGTTGTGAATCACCATATTGGGCATATCCAATAACCAACGGAATTTTTCATTCTTTTCTCATCCAACTTGGTTTCAGATAGAAATAATACATCTGGATTCTCACGCCTTTGGACGTCCAAAAGCCCTCGAACTGCTTTGTGATTGCCAAGCCATGACAATTCCAGGCCACTATCTTCATAGTTGTTCAAATGTTGATTCAGCTGTCCAATTCTCTTCCCTCGAAAGTAGATACAGAGGACTTGCCACAACAGACTCCTTATTGAGTGTCGTCCTGTTGGGCTGCTTGTGTTCGTGTGGAGACGAAAGGGAGAGAAGGAAAGAGTGCACCTTACAGCGAGTCCTCATATCGGCAATGGACGGCGATGGGCCTACTACGTCCCTCGACAGTAGATCGATCTAAGTCAGAGGATCTCGTTCCCACAGCCGTGGGGGTGGGGCAGTAGGAGCCGCTCGTGGGAGAAATTTTCGCATAGCTCATCGGTTATTAGGGATTTAGGAGGAGAGATATGAGGCTCTTCCTAGTGCTTCACGGTAGACAGGTGCTAAGCATGCCACATAAGTAGAAAAATAACATGGCACAATAATTAAGGAGAAGAGAGATCACTTTAGTGACCTCAGAAAGAACCAATGCCAAGCACGTGAACCTAGGCAAACCACTTAAATGAAAAAAAACTGACCAATGCATGAAAGAATTTAGGTGCTAAATCATTAAATAAAGTGAGCTTAGCAACAACAAATTAAACACCTAGCATTGTGAAGTTGAGTTGATAAATTATTTAATGCACTTAGCACCTCATCTAAGCATATTTGCATTGAAAGAGGCCTAAGGGGAACGAGTGAGTGTGATGCACTGTGAAGGGATAAAAGGATAAGGTAGGCGGTGGGTGGAGATGGATACTCACCTGGAGAGAACTGGAAGGAGCGACCTGGAGGGACAAGCTGGATATATATTCATTTTGTCACGTAGCATGGATCTTGGCGCACTGGTTCCCTGCCACATCAAGCTGGATATTCATTTTGTCACGCAGCATGGATCTTGGCGCGCTGGTTCCCTGCCACATCATATTTCTCATTCGTTCGCTACAGAGCCGTGTCACCGCGAGTGACTGGAGACCGCAGTGGCACTTTATCCTTCCTCTGTAGAATCGAGTCTGCTTCTTCCCAATCCCTTCATTTCTAATCAAGGGAGAGTGAGGCCAGCTGGTCGGGCTGTTCTTCGTCGGGGACGCTGTCATCTACTTGCTCGCGCCGACGGGCAGCTGCTCGCCGCAATTCGCCGTGTGCCCACGGACCACCGCCTCCACAAGCCGTTCGAGCGGTCGCCCCCTACTGTCTCAGCCCCTGAAAGTTACAACTGCTGTTCTCGTAACTAAATGTTACATGCAATGAAATTGTTCGTCCACCTTCTTATTTCTTTGATAATACCTCCATACGCACCACCTTTACTTTTTTGCGTATCCTTGATCACGGTCGTCCAATCCAAAAAAATTGTGGATATTCAGATGACCAGAGTTGAGTTGATTTTGATTTTCCTCACTCGTCGAATTTCACTTGCTTGGACTTTGCTTGCATCAAGTGTAGGCCGGTAAAGAGGACGGGCCACGTCCGAGGCCGCAAACAAACCCTTAGGCTGGACATAGTGGCGGTATATTAATCGGTATCATGCATTTGGGAATAGTGTTAGACTTAGAGATTTATTCTTGTATTCTCAACTAACTCTATCTCTTCCTTTCCCGTAGCTTCTCTTATCTCTTCTGTAACAAACCGAATCCCAAGCGATCGATAATTCCTTGTAAGCCACGGCAAGGGGCGTTTCCTGCCAAAGATCAATATATACACACGCGGCTCCCTTACGAGAGGGAGTAGGAACTCTTCCCATCTAACATGGTATACAGAGCCATCCTCTTCCTATCGATCTAGCCAGCTACCTCCTTCCTCGATCACCCTCGCCATCCTTCCTCGATCATCCTTGCCATCGCCATGTCGTCGTCATCCACCGTCTTCCTCAACCTTGGCGCGCTCCCATCAGAGAAGCTCACCAAGACCAACTTCATCCTTTGGAAGGCACAGGTCATGCCGGGCTTGCGAGGAGCGCAGGTCCCCGGCCTCCTGGACGGATCAGACGCACCTCCATCGAAGACGGTGCAGCAGCAGCAGACGGATAAAACCGTCACCACCAAACCCAATCCTCTGTATGCTCAGTGGATCTCAAAGGACCAGCATGTCCTTAGCCACCTCCTGAATTCTCTTTCAATGGAGATTCTCGCCCAAGTTGCGAGCAAAGAGACGACCTTCGATCTCTGGACTGCCATCACCACCTTGTTTGCCTCGCAGTCCCAATCGCGCATCACTAACCTGAGGATTGCCATCACCAACACACAAAAAAGGCACTATGTCTAGTAGTGCTTTCATCTCCAGGATGAAGAACCTAGGAGATGAGCTTGCAGCGGCAGGGCGCCCCGTCTCGGACCCAGAGATGGTGGATTATGTCCTTGCCGAGCTCGACAGGGACTATGACCCTGTTGTGGCAGCCATTGACGCAGTCAAAAATCAGATCTCAGTTGATGACTTGTTCGCCCAGATAGCAGCGTTTGATCAGCGCGTGGAGATGCTCGGCGACGGTCCAGATGCAGGGTTCAAACACTACTAGAGAAAACCTTATACACAGAATATTACCAGCATCGCTCTTCAAAATACGACGCTACTGCTATTTAGCAGCAGCGCGTTCCGGGAAAACACGCTGCTGAATAGAAAATAGCAGTAGCGTGTCATCTCTAAACCGCGCTGCTGCTCCCATTGCCATGACCTCGCCGTCCAGCTAGTTATAGCAGTAGCGCCTTATGCCTTACGGCGCTACTGCTATTCTCCTTAGATGTAGCGCTTTCTCATGCCCGCGCTACTACTAACCCTACCTTATCCCCACACGTAAGGCCGACCCTGTCTCTCTCACTCACTCTCCCTCTCTCAGTCACTCCCGCCCGCGCCGATAACCGTTGTCGTTCTTCGCTGCCGCCAGCCGCCGTCGTCCGTCCGCCACCGAGGTACACCCTCCTTCCGTCCCTCCTCCTCCCACAGTGCCCTCCTCCCTCCTCCTCCCTCCGCCTGCGGCCGCCCCCTCCCATCAGAGAAGCTCACCAAGACCAACTTCATCCTTTGGAAGGCACAGGTCATGCCGGGCCTGCGAGGAGCGCAGGTCCCCGGCCTCCTGGACGGATCAGACGCACCTCCACCGAAGACGGTGCAGCAGCAGCAGACGGATAAAACCGTCACCACCAAACCCAATCCTCTGTATGCTCAGTGGATCTCAAAGGACCAGCATGTCCTTAGCCACCTCCTGAATTCTCTTTCAATGGAGATTCTCGCCCAAGTTGCGAGCAAAGAGACGACCTTCGATCTCTGGACTGCCATCACCACCTTGTTTGTCTCGCAGTCCCAATCGCACATCACTAACCTGAGGATTGCCATCACCAACACACAAAAAAGGCGCTATGTCTAGTAGTGCTTTCATCTCCAGGACGAAGAACCTAGGAGATGAGCTTGCAGCGGCAGGGCGCCCCGTCTCGGACCCAGAGATGGTGGATTATGTCCTTGCCGGGCTCGACAGGGACTATGACCCTGTTGTGGCAGCCATTGGCGCAGTCAAAAATCAGATCTCAGTTGATGACTTGTTCGCCCAGATAGCAGCGTTTGATCAGCGCGTGGAGATGCTCGGCGACGGTCCAGATGCAGGGTTCAAACACTACTAGGGAACACCTTATACACAGAATATTACCAGCATCGCTCTTCAAAATACGACGCTACTGCTATTTAGCAGTAGCGCGTTCCGGGAAAACACGCTGCTGAATAGAAAATAGCAGTAGCGCGTCATCTCTAAACCGCGCTGCTGCTCCCATTGCCATGACCTCGCCGTCCAGCTAGTTATAGCAGTAGCGCCTTATGCCTTACGGCGCTACTGCTATTCTCCTTAGATGTAGCGCTATCTCATGCCCGCGCTACTACTAACCCTACCTTATCCCCACACGTAAGGCCGACCCTGTCTCTCTCACTCACTCTCCCTCTCTCAGTCACTCCCGCCTGCGTCGATAACCGTTGTCGTTCGTCGCTGCCGCCAGCCGCCGTCGTTCGTCCGCCACCGAGGTACACCCTCCTTCCGTCCCTCCTCCTCCCACAGTGCCCTCCTCCCTCCTCCTCCCTCCGCCTGCGGCCGCCCCCTGCTCCCTCCTCCGCCGGCAGCCCTCTCCCTCAGTCCCTCCCTCCTCCTCCTCCGACCGCCCCTCCTTCCTCCTCCTCCGGCCGGCCCCTCCTCCTCCTCCTCCTCCGGCCGCCCCCTTCCCCTCCTCTCTCCTCCCTCCCTCCCTCCCTTGTCTCTGTTTCTGCAAATCATAGGTAACTAGTTTATTTAGTAAGTGATTATTATAACTAGTTTATTTATATTAAGTGCTTAATAGAACTAGTTTATTTAGTAAGTAGTTAATAAAACTAGTTTATTTAGTAAGTAGTTAATAAAACTAGTTTATTTAGTGTTAGGATTACATATAAGATATTTTCAAATGTTTTTTTTTCATATTTTGAACCATTGAAATGCAATGACCATCGATAAGTGGCCTATGTTTTGCCGGAGTGTTGATTAATTTCTGTTCCGGCAAATTTCAGGCGCTCGATATGTCCTTTTTTAGCAAAGGTCATGCCGGATTTTTTGGGTTTTGCCGTCGAGTTATAATCTTTGAATTTTGAACACAAGAGATGTCTGATGACGATGGGATCCCGGAGTGTGTGTACTACTACGATGACCGAGGTGTGTGCGACAGGTTTCCTCACCTGCAAAACGATAGGTTTTTCACCGTGAAGCTGGAAGAGACCTTCGATGTTTGTACGGTACGCAACGACAAGCATTTCATCGTAATTAATATCATCACTTGTGCTTCTTTTGTTCAACGTGTAATTTATGGATTTTTTTCAATTCGATTAGTACATCCCGTGCCATGCTAGACCATATGTATTGGAGAAGCTTGGTTTTGGTTTAGATGACTTTGAGAATGTGGAGACGAGGAGGGCTCACTTAAGAACTAAACATGGTTATGAGTTTCTGGTTAAGTTCTACAATGCGGTCGATCGCTCCCATTTTGGTTGCTCTAATTGGGAAGCTCTCTGCAAGTCATATGGATTTGAGGAGGGAATGCGAATAAGATTTGATATTCGTCCCGAAGATTATGATGATGATGATAATATCGACATCTGGGTGGATGTGGATATGCCTCCAGTTTTGCCTAGATGTGAGTTTGCCAAACTAATTTGTTAAGTTCAGTAATTTATGTTGTTAATTTAAAACTATTTGGTGTTCGTCCATACTAAACTTATTTATTTATAATTTTCAGCTTATTTCTTATCTTCAAGAAATGCTCGGAAGGTAGTAGACAACACATACTACAGCTATGACTCCAAGCTTAATTGTGAGGAGAAAGGTTATCTTGTCTCATTCATAGAAGATGTTGAGGCCTTCAAAAACAGTCACTCTATCAGCCCAAATTATACTAGATACGTGCCACTAGTCCATACATTGCTTGATGATAACTTCATTGCCAAAAACTTGGTAAGATTTTGTTAATGACAGTAACTTCATTGCATACATTATTCTTAAGTAAACCATTTCTAACTATATATGTTACTATTCCATTTTTGAACAGAGGCTCCCGAAGCCGGTTGTGCCTGATATGCTATTTACCGAAGGTGATATGCATATGGTTAGCTTACGACCAACTCCTTCGGAGGCTTACCATACTGCATACTCGATTTCTTCAAATGATGGAAGGCTCAAAATCAAAGAATGGAGCAAAGTGATGAATGCGCACACGCAAATAATTGGAGACAAAATGAATGTGCGCAAGCCACAAGTTGGAGATAGGTTTATGTCCATTCTCCATTATGGTGAAGGACCGGTTTATCTGCTTTATGGTATTTTAGCTAAGAGAGAGGAGTAGGTTAGCTTATATATGACTACAATGTCTTAGACTTGATGGTGATGCTGAGTAGGAGTAGTGACTATGATTACTATGATGATGATGAGGAGGAGTTGTTATTATAACTAGTGACGAAGTTGTTATATGACATTGGACGAAAATGATGATTATGAGGAGTTATGTGACAATGATGTATTATTATGATAAGTTGTTAATGATATTATGATGATGATGATAAGTTATTATGTCATTGGGGTGAAAGAACTAAAGTGACCATTGGTTACTTTGGATCCATGCACTTGAAACTAATCCAAGGTTCTTTCACCTAGTGATTTAATAACTCATTATGATATAAAAACAATCTCTAATTAAATTGCTAATGTATGAAAAATTGTATACAGGTATATGAATACGACCTAAAATTCAAGAGAAATGGAATAGGGAATGATAGTAGTAGCGATTGTTTTCGAAAGTGCCACTAGTAATTAGCAGTAGCGCTTGACTAGGCAAACGCTACTACTAAGTAGATATAGCAGTAGCGAGTGCCTGTAGGCGCTACTGCTAAGCATTAGCTGTAGCGCCTTATCAGTAGCGCGCCTACCCGCGCTACTGATAGGCCAAAAACCGGCGCTACTGCTAGGCTTTTCCTTAGTAGTGAAAGCCTCAGCAAACTTAGCCTACAGGGGGCGCGGGTGCGGCTACAGAGGCCGCGGGCGCATCAACAACAGAGGGCGCGGCCGAGGCAGGCGCCCCTCCCCAACTCCATCTGGTGGAAATAGCGTTGGCAACGGTGGTCGTGGTCGCCCACAGCAACATCATCAGCAGGTTCGAGACTATCCAGAATGTCAAATTTGCTACAAGCATCATCCAGGAGGTGCTCGTGATTGTTGGCATCGATATCATGATGAAGATGAACATGAGGAGAAGGGGGCCAACATGGTCACCGACTCCTACGGTGTCGACACGAACTAGTATGCGGACACGGGCGCCACAAATCACATCACAGGGGAGCTCGACAAGCTGACGATCAGAGACAAGTATCGTGGACATGACCAAGTACATACTGCTAGCAGTTATGGTATGAAAATCACTCATGTTGGTAGTTCAATTGTCAAAACCCCCATTAAAAATTTGCATCTAAAAAGAGTTCTATATGTCCCCTCAACATCAAAAAATCTTCTTTCAGTTCATAGATTTACTCTTGATAATCGTGTTCTTATTGAATTCTATCCTTATTTCTTTTTGGTAAAGGACTTGGACACGCGGAGAGTGCTTCTTAGGGGCAAGTGTGTGGGAGGTCTCTACCCACTCATATCTTCGTCATCATCATCAAATAAACAAGCCTTTGTTGCTGTCAAGCCTTCTTTAGCAAAGTGGCACAATAGATTAGGTCATCCTTCATCAGCTATTGTCAAGCTCGTTCTTAGCAAGAATAAACTTCCCTACTCTCATGAGTCTAGTGTTGAGTCTGTTTGTGATCCATGTCAACAAGCTAAAAGTCAGCAGTTGCCATATCCTATTTCATTTAGTGTTTCTACCGCACCTTTGCAACTTGTTTTTAAAGATGTTTGGGGACCAGCTCCCACCTCTGTTGGTAGACACTCGTATTATGTTAGTTTCATCGATGACTATAGAAAATTTACATGGATCTACCTTCTTAAGAAACAATCTGAAGTGTTTCAAGGTTTCAAGAACTTTCAAAACCTCGTTGAGCGAAAACTAAACACTAAGATTATTGCTATGCAAACCGACTGGGGAGGTGAATACAATAAACTCAATATCTTTTTTCAAGAGCTTGGCATATCACATCATGTATCATGCCCCCATGCACATCAACAGAACGGCTCTGCCGAAAGGAAACATCGCCATGTTGTTGAAGTAGGGTTAGCTCTACTAGCAAACGCATTCATGCCACTAAAGTTCTGGGATGAGGCATTCTTGACTGCCACATACCTCATTAATTTACTCCCTAGTAATCATCAAATTCGAGACTCCCATCACACGTCTTTTTGGTACCACTCCTGACTACAATACACTTCGTGTATTTGGTTATGCTTGTTGGCCTAACCTTCGTCCATACAATACACGTAAACTTGCCTTCCGTTCCAAAAAGTGTGTGTTTCTTGGGTATATTCCAATCCACAAGGGAGTCAAATGTCTTGATGTTTCCACTGGCAGAGTTTATATCTCTCGAGATGTTGTGTTTGATGAATCTGTCTATCCTTTTGCATCCCTTCATCCCAATGCCAAAGCACTTCTCAATAAAGAGCTACTTCTTCTTCCACCACATCTCCAAAACATTGATCATGGGGGCGACAATTGTACTAACCAAACTGATGATCCTACTAGTGGAACCATGTCTCCTTGTATGCAGGATCATGCAGCAGAAATCGGTGCAGAAAATGATCAAAATTTTGAAGAGAACGATCCTATATTGCATGTGCCAGAAGAAGACGGAGCAGGCGCGGAACACGAAGAAGATCCGCCATCACCTGGAACTCCTGTGCGCTAGGTCGGGTGCGCAGATTCGCGCCGGATCGTGCGCCAGGCAGGAGTCTGTAGTGCCAGTTGGAGGGCGACGCGTCATCACATCATGACGAGACACCGCGTCCCGCACCGTGTCCCACGCGCGGGCCCAACGCGTCGACAGCGACAGGCGGATCTAGGTCAGCATCGGGATCCCTGACCCACGCGCGTGTGCAGACCAGCAGCGCGAGATCTTCTACGGCTGCTGCTTCTGGTGGGTCGGCCACATCACAGGCCACATGGCTCGGCTCGGGATTCGTTGCGGAAAGCGGATCTGAGGCGTCTCCAGGATCCTCTGTGGCTAATTCTGCTGCGTCGTCTCCTGTACCACCTCCAACTACGGTTTCACGTGTTATGACTCGGCTTCAGAAAGGTATTCGAAACCCACAAGTTAGAACTGACGGCACTATTACATATGGTATGCTATGTATCACAGGAGAACCAACAAGGTTAGAAGATGCCTTAGGGGATCCAAGATGGAAAATTGCAATGGATGAGGAGTACTTAGCTCTCATGAGGAACAAGACTTGGCATCTTGTACCTGAAAAACGAGGTAAAAATATTATTGACTGTAAGTGGGTTTACAGAATCAAGAAAAAGGCAGATGGCACTATTGATAGGTATAAAGCACGCTTAGTTGCAAAAGGTTTTAAACAACATTATGGTTTGGATAATGAAGACACCTTTAGTCTTGTTGTTAAAGCTGCAACCATTAGGCTTGTGCTAGCAATTGCTGTGTCCAGTGGATGGAATCTGAGACAGCTAGACGTTCAGAACACGTTTTTGCATGGTGTTCTGGAAGAGGAGGTTTACATGAGACAACCACCTGGGTATGAAAGTAAGAAAAACCTCATTATGTGTGTAAGCTTGATAAGACACTTTATGGTTTGAAACAGGCACCAAGGGCATGGTATTCAAGGTTGAGCTCTCAGTTGAAGTATCTTGGTTTTGTTGCATCCAAGGCTGATACATCTTTGTTCATTTATAACAAAGCAAGTACAACTATATTTGTGTTAATATATGTTGATGATATCATAGTTGCAAGCTCCTCTCAAAGTGCCACTAATGCTCTTTTGAGTGATCTGAGTTCACAGTTTGCCTTGAAGGACCTTGGTGATCTACACTTCTTTCTAGGTATTGAAGTCAAGAAGATTCAAGATGGTATAGTACTGAATTAGGAAAAATATACCACTGAACTTCTAGTTCGTATGGGGATGAAGGACTGTAAGCCTTCACCCACACCATTGTCTCCTTCAGAAAAACTCTCAGCCTTTGAAGGAGAGCCACTTAAGGAAAAAGAGAGCACAAGATACAGGAGTGCAGTAGGAGCTTTGCAGTATCTGACACTGACAAGACCAGATATATACTTTGTTGTTAACAAGGTTTGTCAGTATCTTCATGCACCCACTACTATACACTGGGCAGCTGTTAAGAGAATTGTACGGTATATAAAGCATACTGTGAGTTTGGGTCTTCAGTTCAAGCACTCTAACTCATCTCTTGTTAGTGCCTTCTCTGATGCTCACTGGGCAGGATGCAGTGATGACAGAAAGTCAACTGGAGGCTTTGCAGTTTTCTTTGGCTCAAGTCTCATTTCTTGGAGTGCTAGAAAACAAGCCACAGTGTCCAGGTCAAGTACTGAAGCTGAATACAAGTCATTAGCAAATGCTACTGCTGAAATCATTTGGGTTGAATCATTGCTCAATGAGTTGGGAGTTAAGCAGCGTCGTGTGTCATGTTTGTGGTGTGACAACTTAGGAGCCACGTATCTTTCTGCAAATCCGGTGTTTCATGGCAGAACAAAGCATATAGAAATTGACTTTCACTTTGTAAGAGAAAGGGTTGCAGAAAAGAAGTTAGACATACGGTTCATCCCTTCCAGAGATCAAGTTGAGGATGGATTCACTAAAGCTTTGCCAGTCAAGCCTTTCGAGGAATTCAAGAAGAATCTTAATGTAGGATAGTTGAGATTAAGGGAGGGTGTTAGACTTAGAGATATATTCTTGTAATCTCAACTAACTCTATCTCTTCCTCTCCAGTAGCTTCTCTTATCTCTTCTGTAACAAACCGAATCCCAGGCGATCGGTAATTCCTTGTAAGCCACGACAAGGGGTGTTTCCTGCCGAAGATCAATATATACACACACGGCTCCCTCACGAGGGAGTAGGAACGCTTCCCATCTAACAAATAGCAAGCACGCTAATGTGGCAGAGAATTAAAAAAGAGAGTGATGGTTAGAGTAATATAGGTAGATATCGTATCATGTTAAATCATATACTACTTTGTGTCATGCATGACAATAAATATGATCATCTATGAAACTACTACTCTATGATAATATGCACTATAAAGATAGTATTATACTCCCTCCGTTCCTAAATACTTGTCTTTTTAGGCATTTCAACAAGTGACTACATACGGAGCAAAATAAGTGAATCTACACTCTAAAATATGTCTACATACATCCGTATGTAGTAATCATTTGAAATGTCTAGAAAGACAAGTATTTAGGAACGGAGGGAGTACACTAGTATCATATGTATGATACTAATATATGATACTCTTTATTAGCTTTAGTGAAAGAGATCCACGTGTTTTTTTATTTTTTGCGAGGAGTGTCTTCTTTACTCCAGTGGATTTTGGCGGCTTGCACCTCGAGCCGGTGTGAGGTACTCAGCGACGCACCAGTACCTGTAAACCGCCGAGCCCTGCCAAACAATAAAACCTTGGCTGCTTGCGCACAAGTCTTATGCCCATACTTTGGCACAGTGGATTGTGTACTCTGATGGAGACTCCCCAATAAACGGAGGCGTGTGCAGCTTCTGGCCAGAGAAATAACAAATCCGATTACCTGTCATGCTTCAGTTGGTAGCCTGTCGTGCCATCTGTTATGTCTATGTTTTTTTTTCAGAAACCGTCGATCTATTCATCTTTAATTATGGCTGTATTTCCTTCGTTTCTTTTTAGTCTACATATAATATTTGGTCAAAATCAAACTTTATAAAGTTTGACCAAATATGAACATCAACAATACTAAAGTTATATGGTGTGGAAATTAATTTTATGATGCATCTAAAAATATTGATTTCATAATACGAATCTTGATTTTTTTCTATAATCTTAGTCAAAGTTAATAAATTTTGACTTTAACCAAATCTTATATGCAGAGTAAAAAGAAATGTAGGGAGTACAACAAACATCAGAAATAATAAAAATTACGTCCAGATTCATAGACCACCTAGTGATGACTACAAGCACTGAAGCGAGCCGAAGGCGCGCCGCCGTCATCGCCCCTCCCTTTGGAGCCGGGCACAACTTGTTATAGTAAACAGTCGGGAAGTCATTGTGCTAAGGTCCCATAGGACCAACGCCCCAGAACAGCAACCGTCGCCGATGAAAAAAAATTAGATCGAAAGGATCCAGCCTAAAGACACATGAATAAAGACGAATAAAGACTGGATCCGAGCGGACCCACCAAAGACAACCACCAACCAAATCTCGTGAGATCCACCGGAGACACATTTCCACACGCCCTCCGACGATGCTAGACACACCATTGAGACGGGGGCTAGGTGGGAAGAACATTATTCCATCTTCAAGAAGCCACCGCCGTCTCGTCTTCTTGAGGACGTCTATGTCTATGTTTGACCATGGTTTCGAGAGAAAAATAGCTTACTGTAAATCTAAAATTTTATTCCATCCATTTCAGATTATGAGGTGTTCTGAAATTCTAGGAAGTCAAAATTTTGTAGGTTTTATACAATTTATAAATGAAAAATCATCTCAACAGTGGATACATAAATGGGATTGCTAAACCTTAATCGAGTCTTGGTCGATGCAACATTTGTAAGATCTTATGTGAAAATCCGTGCAACTTTTTTTAATTTTCTCTCTCTTCGTTTTATATATCTTCAGTTACTTGCCTGAGATTTGATTAAATCTCAGTCGACTGAGATCTAGCCACACACACTAGATAAAATATAAAGATATATGTCATGGCAGATATAATGACACTAGTTTAGTATTGTAAATTTCAATATTTTTTTCTCAAAACCATGGTCAAACATAGATACTCCCTCCTTACATCTATATAGGTCATAATGCGTTTTTTGAGGCTAACTTATATATTGAAACAGGAGTAACATTTTGGAACAAGTTGAGTATTATTCCTTAAGTTAGATTCCCTTATATTTTGGGACAGAGGGACTAACATTGTGAGATGAACCGAGTTAATATAGTCTAGTCTCCAAAACATAGCTTTGCCCACTAGTTTTCAATTTCTCTTTGCCTATTTATTAAAGACTCCTGTGGCGCAGGCCGAACTGCACAGAGGATGGAAGCAATGGTGGCCGTGGCTGTGCTTGTGCCTTGGCTAGCATGGCTCATCGTCTCTTTCCTTTCCCTCTACCTCCTCAGCCTGCTCGCGCACGCGCGCTCCGGCCTCCCTCCGGGCCCCCGCCCACTGCCGCTCATCGGCAGTATCCACCTTCTCGGCGACAAGCCGCACCGCTCTCTTGCTCGCTTAGCCAAGATCCACGGCCCACTCATGTCCATCCGCCTCGGCACGGTCACCACGGTCGTCGTCTCCTCCCCCGCCATGGCCCGGGAGTTCCTGCAGAGGCATGACTCCGTGCTCGCCACCCGGTCCGTGCCTGACGCCACCGGCAAGCACGCGGTAGGCTCCGTCGCCTGGCTGCCCCCCGTGCCACGGTGGCGCGCGCTCCGCAAGATAATGGCCACGGAGCTGTTCGCGCCGCAGCGGCTCGACGCGCTCCACCACCTCCGGAGCGACAAAGTGAGGGAGCTCACGGACCACGTCGCGCGGCTGGCGCGCGAGGGCACGCCGGTGAACATCGGCCGCGTGGCCTTCACGACGAGCCTGAACCTTGTCTCCCGAACCATCTTCTCCATCGACCTCACGAGCCTCGGTGACCACGGCCGCTCCAAGGAGTTCCATGAGGTGATCATAGGCATCATGGAAGGCTTGGGGACCCCCAACGTGTCGGACTTCTTCCCGGTGCTGGCGCCGGCCGACCTGCAGGGCATGCGCTGGCGGTTGGCGCGGCTGTTTGCACGGCTGCACGCCGTGTTCGACGCCGAGGTGGACCAGAGGCTGCGCGGCCGCGACGCCGGCCAGCCCAGGAAGAACGACTACCTCGACGTGCTGCTCGACTTGGCGGCGAGTGAGGATCGGAAGGACCTGCTCGACCGTGAGACGCTACGCTCACATTTTACGGTAAACACAACTTACCTCTGCCTCCAGTACCCCCGGTAACGTACTAACGTCACGCACAGCGCCGCGGCTCAGACCCTTGCAGAACGCGCACGTCGACACTCACCTCCGGCGAGCGCAGCGGCCAGCCGGCTCGCTGCACCACTTGCAGCAGCCGCGCCATGGCTCGTCACATCACCTGCATCGACAACTTATATGCTACTACAATGCAGCATTCCGATTCCTGCGCGTAGCTCCGGTCAGCGCAGCACCGCTTGCAGGAGCCGCGCCACCGCCCGGCCGCCATGGGGAAACATTGGAGAGCTCAATGTAGGAAAAATATTTGATGCAAGACAATTCATTGATCTGGTGCATCGTGCACATATATAGGTAGGTAATAGGGGGTCTATATATAGCCACGACTTATTTCCCACACTAGGTACAAGTTAATATAAGATTTTCTTTTTTAACACGGTTACAGACGCGAGAGCTCTTATATACGCGTATACACTTGTCCTTATGAACACACACGTACACCCTATCCTTATGAGTACCTTCGAGAGACCGAGCCGGCATATTATCTTGAGATTTACGAAGTCACCGTAGGCATCTCGTCGTCGACGGGGACGTCTCCTCCCACGCAAAGCACATCGCCGGAAATTCTGAAATAAATTCAGGAATAATGCGAGTATCAGAACTTGAACCCTGGTGGGCTGTGGACACCACTGTCCCTCTAACCATCCAACCACAGGTTGGTTCACCAGATTAATAGTAGAAGATTAGGAGGCGTGACAGTTAGATAAATGCATGGCCCTACCCTATACACATATGTACATTCCACCGCTGCAGTCGAATCGTCGTGTCTGGCGATGCAAAGACTAGACCGAAATATTCAAAGCTAGACGCTGGCAAGCCTTTGGTCATTATGTCGATGAGTTGTTGCGTAATGGGAATGTGAAGAACTCGAACCTTCTCAAAAGCCATTTGTTCGCGGACAAAATGAATATCCAGCTCAATGTGCTTGGTGCGACGATGATGGACCGTTTTGATGGAGAGGTAGATGACGGAGATGGTGGCGCAGTAGACCACAGTGGCTTTGTGGACTGGATTGCAAAGCTCATGGAGAAGACGCCGAAGCGACATGCACTCAGCAATGGCGTTGGCCACACCACGATACTCCGCCTCAGCACTGGACCGTGAAATCGTGGGTTGTCGCTTGGACGGCCACGATATGAGTGATGGTCCAAGGAACACACAATATGCAAACGTAGAGCGGCAAGTGTTCAAACAACCAACCCAATCAGCACCTGAGTAAGTGACGACGTTGGTCAAAGGCGACGCCTGCAAGTTAATGTCGAGATCCATGTGACTACGGATATACCATAGAATCCGCTTTACCAAGGTCCAATGAGCAGCTCGAGGAGCGTGCATGTGAAGGCCCACCTACTGAATAGCATACTACAACTCGGGACGATTAAGCGTCATGTACAACAAGGCACCAACGATGGACCTGTAGAAGGAGGCATACGGGGCTGGAGATCCGTCAGTAGCAGAGAGCTTGACCTTTCGTATCCACGGGTCTAGCCGTGGGCTTGCAGTTAAGCATACCGGCACGGTCAAGGAGCTCATGAGCAGACTTCCGCTGGTGGACGAAGAAGCCATCGGCACGAGATACTACCCTAATGCCGAGGAAGTAGTGGAGCAACCCAAGTCCTTGAAGGCGAACTCGGCGCGAAGGCGCTTAGTGAGTTGTCGAAGGAGATCGGTGGTGAGCGTTGTTTGGATGATGTCGTCGACGTAGAGAAGCAGATAAGCGGTAGCAGCATCCTGATTGTATACAAACAATGACACATCCGAGCGGTTGGACCGAAACCCGATCTGATGAAGAAATGTCGCGATGTACTGGTAAGAGGCACGCGGTGCCTTCTTGCACCCATACAAGGAGCATGAGAGCAAGCAGACGTGGTCGGGATGTGTGTTGTCAACGAAGCCGGTAGGCCGCTGGCAATAAACCTGTTTATCAAGATGACCATGAAGAATGGCACTGGAGACGTCCATCTGGTGAACTGGCCATGCACGAGATACCACGAGCTGGAGGACGGTGTGGATTGTGACCAGTTTTACAATCGGAGCAAAGGTATTAGTCAAGTCAATGCCTGCACGCTGCCTAAAGCCTCGCACCACTCAATGAGCCTTATAACGCTCAAGTGTGCCATTGAGAAGGAGCTTGTGACGAAACATCCACTTGCCGCTCATAACATTGGCATGTGAGGGATGAGGGACGAGCTGCTACTTCCTGTTCCGCAATAAGGTGTCAAAATCCTCCTGCGTAGTTGCAAACCACTGAGGAATGGAGAGATGCACATGCATAGGTGGGAAGCGACGGCAGCGCGGAAGTCGATGTAGTGCAGACATACTAGTCGTCAGGATAGCGAGTACTCGGGCGAAAAATAGATGTGCGCGCACGAGTGGCTGGTCCGGGCGCGGCGACCAGAGCAACGATCGGCGAAGCAACCAGGAAGGCTGGCGAGGCGACCTAATTGGCTGGTGTTGCCGGCATGGGGAACAATGAGACACTCAGTGAAGCAGACTCCGAAGAGGCGGCCGGAGCAGGCGATGGGGCCACCATGACGCGCCTAGGGGGAGCGCGGCGTAGCCCATCAAACCCAGCCATAGAGGACTCCGGAGCCACATCCGTCCATGGTACGTGCTTAAACAGAAAACACCTATCATCAAAGTAAACGTGCCATGAAGTGATGACTCGATTAGAGACAGGGTCATACATAATAGCGATGTCCCTTGGTGTTAGTCGGATCACCAAGGTATATGTAGGCAAGAGACTGGGTGTGGGGGGCAGCTTAAGCGGTGCAATAGAGGCGGCACTACCCGTAACTCACCATATGAAGGTGGTGACCAAGGAAATATTGGGTCAAGAACAACGACTTTTTCTAATCTAATGTAATGAGATGAATATCAAATCTCATGCTACATACAAAAAATTCTTGCGTATATGATGCATCCATACAGAATCGTAATGTGCGGTTCAAAGAAATTTTGATTCTTCATTAGCACATTTAGCAAATAATACAACGTACTCTTGGTGATGCCTGTTTAGTATATCTAAATAGATACATTTACTTGACTATATTCATGTAATATTATATTTGAATGTTAGGATTTGTTTGCTGCTGGTAGTGATACTAACTCTAGCACAGTGGAATGGGCAATGACTGAGCTTCTCCAAAACCGATCATCAATGGCTAAGGTTTGCGACGAGCTTGCACAAGTTATCGGCGTAAGAAAAAATATTGAAGAAGCTGACATTGCTCGGTTGCCCTATCTTCAAGCTGTCATAAAAGAGACTCTTCGACTTCACCCTCCCGCTCCACTGTTGTTGCCACGCCAAGCAAAAACGACTGTCAAAATAGAAGGTTACACAATACCCATGGGTTCGCGCTTGTTCATAAACGTATGGGCAATAGGACGAGATAAAGATGTGTGGACTAAACCTGAGAAGTTTATGCCGGAGAGGTTCTTGGGATCGACTATTGACTTTAGGGGTATGGATTTTGAGCTCCTTCCATTTGGTGCGGGGCGTCGGATCTGCCCTGGAATAACTTTGGCAATTCGGATGGTGCATGTGATGCTCGCTTCATTGTTAAATCAGTTTAAGTGGAGTCTCCCTGTTGAGATGGAACATGATGGGATTGATATGGAAGATTAGTTTGGCATTACACTAGCGAAGGTTGTGCCACTTTGTATTATAGCAACACCAATTTGATCCGATAAGAAGTTGCAACATTGTTAAGAGTGGATTAGATGTTGTTAATGTGTAATAATTCAAATGAATGGGCCATGTAATTTGTACCATTATTTATGTGACAACTTCCATATTCTCTCATAGTTCCAACCTTTTGTGCCTTCATTATCCACTGATTTGTTGGAAATATCCCCAAGAGGAAATAATAAATATAATTATCCACATTTATAATTAATGTATATTTTCTGTACTATAATTGCTATGCTTCTTGACTGTGAGACTCGGAGCATAACTCATAAGCAAGTGTGGAAACATAAACACATAATACATTCCTAGACTCATCTCTAGGACTAGCTTATGTGTTGCATAATGACCCCATTTTCCTAATCATAAGGCATTGTTGAAGTAACAATGATTCCGGCAACAGTGAGAGCACATTGTAATTGGAACAATGGTGTTGAACAAACCCAACCGCATGATATACTAAGAGAACACACACTACAAAAACACTTCCGTGATAATACGTGTTTGACACAATAGGTCATATATTTTGTCACGCATGTATACCGTGACGATTTTATGATAGAATCAAGATAGGCATATATGTACATCAGTGACGATTTGGTAACAACCATGCCACACTGCTCTGAGAACTTTGTGTTGATGATTATAAAGATGGTAGTCTGTGTAGCACACGTAGAGAAATATCTCTTCACTCACTCAATGAGCATGGTGTTGGGGCCAAATTCAAAACACTAGCAGGTTACAAATTGAGACCACACGCAACTACTAAACATTAGATATATCTTGTGTATAAGTAAGAAAGCAATTAGCCACTGTGTAGCTCGTATTAACTAGCTGGAACATTATGTGGCATGTTTCAAAAGAATCTTAGGGAGCATAATGAACAGCAGAGGGATTTATACAAACCTACTACAATAAGCAAACTATGCAATCCTTAGCCAAGTCAGTTGTTGACAGACAAGAAAAATACAATATGGCTTGGACAAACAAGCAAATATATATGCCTCAGAGAAACAAGCAATTAAACTGTTGTGTGTAAGCGAGTAGTTTTAGATAGTGGGCCTCCTATAAACTAGATTGTGAGCCTCATGCAGTCATAGTTGGTTAATAGACTTCGAAGCTTCGCGCACACTTTGCTAGAGTAATGAAATGGTAAGTCATATAATTACATCAACTAATAGTTATAAAAGTACTCTACATCAGGTAGCATTATTCGGGCATCTCATTAACCGCAAGACAAATAAAGCAATTGAAATGAGCAATTTAATTGTGCCTGAAGCAAATAAGCAATTGAGCTTTTGTGTTGGTAGCATGCATGCATGCCTCATTAACATGCTTGGCCTCGCTACATTTGAATCAACTGATGTATCTTTTATATAATGTAACATTGTTTGCCTCCTATGAAGTATCTCGACTAGCGTGTGCTCAAGATCCTAATAATGATAGGGAGGCTAATTAAGTGAACACGTGTTTGATTATGACATTTATGACATCAAAATCTCTACAGTAGGAAGGAGTTTCTCACTCGGTTGACTATTATAAAATGTTTTAGATATTTGAATATAGACTACATCCAGACTGAAAATGAGTGAACAGATGCAGTAAAATGTGTTTACATATATCTGATTTAGAAAAAAAGTTACAACATGTTATAATAGTGAATGAAGGGAGTATTGTCAATGTCCCATTGACCGGGTTATAGGTGAAAAACCCTACACAAGCACAATGACAGACAAATAGCATGTCCTGATAATTGAAATGCAGTGACTTACCATAACTGGTTGTACAGGCTCAACACTGCTCCTCCTTCTCTTGCAAGGCTCCATAAAGTTGTCCCTAACATCATGTACATGGAAATCCCGACTCTTTGCTTCATTGCACCCCCTCTACAAGGTGACATAAACTAGTTGTAGGTCTCCTTACATGGGAGATAAATATGCATACTATCCAGTCTCTAGGCAACACCAAAGCATGAGTTTATAACACAATGAGACCACATAATACAACATGCCACATCTCTTGCACACACTCGAATGAGCATTTACAAAGTGTGCGCTATATATAAACTAGTCATACCTTCATGAACTCGACCTCTAGGTACTCTTGGGGAGCCTAGTTTAGTGGACAAGCAAACCTTTATATCACATGTAAGTTATAGAAGCCCCTATTATATGTAGCTGATGATACGTCTCCGACGTATCTATTTTTTATTATTTCATGATATCATATTATCAATCCTGTATGCTTTATATGCCATTTTATATCATTTTCGGGAACTAACCTATTAACTCAGTGCCCAGTGTGAGTTTCTCTTTTTTGCTTGTTTTTGGTTTTCCAAAAAATCCATACCAAACGAAGTCCAAACACGATGAAACTTGTTGACGATTTTTTCTTGACAAAAAGAGACCTTGGAAGTTTCGGGAGAAGGTCATAAGCCATACGAAGGAGCCACAACGCAGGGGCGCGCCCTTATGCCTTGTAGCCCACACTCGTTGCTCTGTTTGACCTAATTCCCACGCTATAAATTCTCATATATCCAGAAACCCCCAGGAGAGGTCCTGTCTGGAGTATCCCCCATGATATGACACGGTAGCCCAAGACATGACCCGGCTAGACCAAAAGGCCCATAACCTGGTTACCTAGAAAACAACTTGGACTAGTTCACTATGGGCCAGGGCCTGGAAGGAACCTGGGTAGGAAGATTAAGACCCGCTAGGTCCAGATGGTTAAAGGTCGGGTTGTCTCTGAAGTGTCCAAAGCCGGCCTTACCAGGCCGAAGGAAGATGTACCCGACCTAGGAGAGCTGGTGCCGGCTTATGGGAGTCCCAACACCATAAGGAGTCCACCTAACTTGGAAGACACTAATGGTTTAGAAGATTTATAGTAGGACTATGATTGTGGGTAGAACCCAGAAACTTATTGTAAACCCTAGGACCGGCTAATATGTAAAGTGGGTTCCTAGGGCGTCCAAAGGGACAGATGATTAGAGATAGACAAGTAAGAATCCCTCGAGAGCTAGGTAGGCTTTTAATCAAGTAGGAGTAGGCTTTTACTCCATCACGAGCGGCCGAACCTGGGTAAACTCGTGTATCTCGATTCTGACCAACCCTGTTCAACTCATCACCTAGCAATGATGGCCTCACGACTTACTTCTCTCACGAGGACATCTGCCGTGACAAAACCACGACAGTTAGCGCCCATCATGGGGCCAGCGCATGGTGGTGTTGTGTTCTTGGAGGGAGCCCTCCTAGGGATCGAGAAGCTCGTGATTGGCCGGATGAAGAAGAGTCAGCATGGAAGATCTACATCATCGACGAGCAGTCAAAATGGTATATACGAGATTTGAGATCAAGATGAGAGTTAGGTTGCGCGTGTGCGCCACCGCCGCGACCTGCAATCCGCTGAGACCGAGAGGAGATTGATTTCATCATCGACAATGGCGGCAACCATCACCGCATTGAGCTAAAACAATTCTTCCACCGCTGCAAGCCTTTGTTCTTCCGCGATCCCGTCTAAATGCCTTTTCCAGTACTCTACCACATGGGGAATCCATCACGGAGGCCATATTTATCAACCTTGTTGCCTCCATGATGATGTGTGAGTAGTTTCCACTGGACCTACGGGTCCATAGTAGTAGCTAGATGACTCTTTCTTTCTTTTGATCTTCAATAAAATGATCTCATTTGAGATCAATCCAATCTAAACTTTTGGGGTATGTTTGTTGGAATCCGATGAAATATGAGTTTATGATCAGACTATTCATTGTAAGTATTTGACTCTTCTTTGAGATTAATCTATGTGTGATTTTATAGCCTTGTATTTCTCTTCGATCTATCTATCTATCTTTTTTGGCCAATTAGATCCATTTATCTTGAGTGGGAGAGGCACTTGGTAGTAGGTTCAATCTGCGGGGTCCTTACTCTATGACAGGAGGAGTTGCAAGGCAAATATTTGTATTGTTGCTACAGTGGTAAAACGACGGGGTTCGAACATATTGTTCAATCTTACTTTATCTACATTATGTCATCATGCTTCAAGCATTACTTTGTTTGTTATGCACTTAATAATTTTAGATGCATGCTGAATAATGGCCTTGGGGTGGAGTAATAGTAGTAGGTGCAGATGGATGTCGGTCTACTCAACGCTGATATGCTTATGAGAGACATGCCTCTAGTGAATGTTATAGCCCCTGGATCCACTCACTTTGTATTTACTAAAACCCTAAAAAATAGTTGTTGCAATTTATTTACTTTTATTTCCTTTCTTATTTTTATCTATCTACCACTATCAAATTTAATCCTTACAATTGACGAGTACAAGGGGATTGGCAACCCTCTTTCTCGTATTGGGTGCATGTATTTGCTTTGTGTGTGTGTGTGTGTGTGTGTGTGTGTGTGTGTGTGTGTGTGTGTGTGTGTGTTGTGTGTGCAGGTACCACTTACCTTGTTTATGTGGTGTCTCCTATTGGTTCAATAAACCTTGGTTCTTAACTGAGAGAAATACCATCTGCTACTATACTACATCACCCTCCTCTTCAGGAAAATCCCAACGCCTATCACAAATAGCAGAAAAATTTCGGGCGTCGTTCCTAGGGTGGCTTCACCAAACAAATATAGGTTCCTTCACACACATTTATCATTTACTTGTTTTACTTTCCTTTGCTATTTTCTTTTATTTGCCTTCTCTTTTTCATCTCCCTCTACTTCTCTAAAAAAAAATACCTTGTGTGCTATCTTTGCTTGAATTGCTATCATGTCTACTCAAGAAAATATGCATGAATTGATACTGGCAAGCGTAGAGAGAAAGTTGTTTGATGCACCCATCTCAAGAAGTCCTGTAGTGTCCTCTCATTTGGAGCTCTGACCAATGATCTGAATCTTAGACTTCACAAATTTCTTCCAACTATGTATGCAATTGCTCTTTGTCATTCCAATCCGATTATCAATAGAATTAGCTGGACAACCATATGCATGCATGCCACCGCCGTTGCAACCTTCTTCAAAACACATACATTGTCAGGTACACCTTCATTTCTTCTATGCACAATGTACGAGAAATGATCGCCCACGACATGAGCAATGCGCAAGAATAAATCCTTGACATTCGGATGAAAGTTTTATGCCCGAACACCGAATTCTCTCCAAAATAGTCCTTCATAAACTTTTCATGACCGGCTTGCTTGTGTCGACAGGGTATGATATTCCTAGGCACTGACCCTCCCCACCCCCCGCATTGGCTTATTGTTTGACATCGTGTCGACACATAAAAGCAGCCCCCCATATCAAGTTTGTCATTCTCATCTGACAATGAGTCATCGAGAAACAAGCCAACTTGAGAATTTATCTCCAATGCAGGCACACATAATCTTAACGACAATTCTTCGAGACATTGGAAAAAATGACGAGTAAATTCATCGAATACCTTGTGGGCGAGAGTCAGAGATGTCCGGTCGGGGGGAGGTCCGGCGAGGCAGCTAGGGTGGCACGGCGAGGCACACCAGACAGTTGGGCAAGGTGCGCCAGGCACCAGGCTGTTGGCGGTGATGACGTGGGTCGCTATCGGGTTCTCGGCTCGCCGGCTAGCATGGAGGTGATGTGATATCTTAATAGTTGCCCCTTGCTACTTTTAGGGAAAGGTTGATGAGAAGAGCCATCTTCTCCCAGATGGCTGGATGGTTTGGTTGTTGATGCGATTTTAAAAATTGTATTTACATGGACCCATTGGATATGAGAAAAAGTACCTAAATCGGGGGGGGGGGGGGGGGGTGAAGTGGAATGCGGCTAGGGTTTCGGCCGGAAGCGCGGATAGGGTCCATTTTATGTGGGGTTGGTGAGCCAGCGTGGGCCAGATCCGACGTGGCAGTACCGAGCGTTTGGACCGGCTATGGAGAAGCCGGTTGGGTGGCCTTTTTTGTCCATACATTGACCGGATAGCCCATCCGGGCGTTTGGGGCATCCGGTTGTAGATGTTCTTATCTTATGAGGGAGGGTAAAGGCCAAGGAAGGAGTGTGGACGTATTAAACCCATGGGCATATGAACCCATTTAAAAAAAATGCATTTTAAACATGTTTTAAAAAATTCAAGAAAGATGTTCAGGCATACATCTTCGTAACATGTGTGAACGGCACAAAGTTTTGTGAAAAAAAAATCTCTTCTGGTTTTGCCTCCATAAAAAAGACAAAATTTAGTGATTTTAAATAGAGTTTCACGACATATTATTTATTTTGTGTTTTCGGCATAGGCCAACTTTCTGCGTATACGTCGAATGTGAAGATGTATGCGTGAGACTTTTGTCAAAAAATAAAATGAATTTGCAAAAAAGTTTTCCAAAGTAGCTTCATATGCCTATGCTTCATCCATTGCACTTCTCAAGGAAGAAGGCGGAAAAGACTTTGCGTGCGTGCGTGCGTGCGTGCATCGCAAATTCAACGCAAGAGCGCCGGCTTGCACTTGCACCACCAGCTGCAGCTGGAGCCGGTGCGAGGTGTGAACCGCCGGAATGGTCAAAGTGGGCGACCGCTCTACAGGCTGCGCAGCACAGGAGTCCCATGCAGAGCCAGATGCAGCTGACTTCAATCGCATATTTTATTCCCAGCTAATGCAACTTCATGTGGCCACGGCAGAGGCAGTCGGCAGCACCACAGAATTAACAATTCATTTTTATGCTTGCCGACGTCTTTGAGCAGATACCTACGGATGGATCGAGCTCGCAAGATCCAAAGACCAAACAAGGAGGCAGTGGCACGTGATATCCAGAGGTCCAAGGATAATGTTGTTTTTTTCTCTCTATCCCGTACGTTATGGTCATATATTCTAAACCATCGAGAGGAGTACGTGTACGTACGTACTACGTTGTTCAAAGCTCCAAATGTGGACTTTGCCACGCTCCATCCAAAATCTTCCAGCCGCCAGCAACGGCGTTGCAGTAACCCTATCTGGTGGATCATCGAGTGATCTCATCTGATAGCGGCTTTCCAAACGAAAACAAGGAGGCGCCAAGAAAGAGTAAATCCTATCCGTTGTCATGCTACACTGAAAGAAAAAAAAAGTACCTTGGATAAGGTGGTACGTATAGTATATGTCATGCATGATGTCTGTGACTCCCTCGATTCCAAAAAATTGTGTCGTGGTTTTAGTTCAGAGGAAGAAGATGGTGTGCTCGTTTTCCATCCTGCTTTGACGTTAGGCATCACCAACCAACCAAAACGTCGGCTGCAGGTTTTCCTCGACGCTAAATCCCATCTAGATTTGGTCTTCATTCCTCCCTCAGACTTCACTATACCAAGATGGTGCAGCATAAATAGCGTTGCGTGACTGACTGGCTAGCAGCTTTATCAGAGACCTAGCAGCACAAGGGAAAGGAAGCAATAATGGTGGCCGTGGCGGTGCTTGTTCCCTGGCTAGCATGGCTCCTCGTCTCCTTGCTCTCCCTCTACCTCCTCAACCTCCTCAACCACGCGCGCTCCGGCCTCCCGCCGGGGCCGCGCCCGCTGCCGCTCATCGGCAGCCTCCACCTCCTCGGCGACAGGCCACACCGCTCCCTGGCCCGCCTGGCCAGGACCCACGGCGCCCCGCTCATGTCCCTCCGCCTCGGCGCGGTCACCACGGTGGTCGCCTCCTCTCCCGCCATGGCCCGTGAGTTCCTGCAGCGGCACGACGCCACGTTCGCCACCCGGTCCGTTCCCGACGCCACCGGCATGCACGCGGCGGGCTCCGTCCCCTGGCTGCCCCCGGCGCCGCGGTGGCGCGCGCTCCGCAAGATGATGGCCACGGAGCTCTTCGCGCCGCACCGTCTCGACGCGCTCCACCACCTCCGAATCGAGAAGGTGGGCGAGCTCATGGACCACGTCGCGCGGCTGGCGCGCGACGGCAAGCCGGTGAACGTGGGGCGCGTGGCCTTCACGACCAGCCTGAACCTGCTCTCCCGCACCATCTTCTCCCACGACCTCACGAGCCTCGACGACGACAGCCGCTCCGGGGAGTTCCAGGAGGTGGTGACGGCCATCATGGAGGCCGTGGGGACCCCCAACCTGTCGGACTTCTTCCCGGTGCTCGCGCCGGCCGACCTCCAGGGCACGCGCCGGCGGCTGGCGAAGCTGTTCGCGCGGCTGCACGTGGTGTTCGACGCCGAGGTGGACCAGAGGCTGCGTGCCCGCGACGCCGGCCAGCCCAGGAAGAACGACTTCCTGGACGTGCTGCTCGACGTGGCGGCGCGTGAGGATGGCAAGGACCTGCTCGACCGCCAGACGCTACGCTCACTTTTCACGGTAACAACATTTTGTGTGTGTGTTTTGCAACTGCAGTGGCGTATTTAAAATTAAAAGCCATGATATACCTTTCCTTTTAATGTTAGTATCGAGATATCTAAAAACTTTGCTTTGGTACATCACCTAGAAAAGTTTACAGATTTTTCTTTGAACATCAGTACAGACACAAGCGCTCATATACACATGTATACACTCATTTTTATGAACGCACACACTACCCCTATGAACACCTTTGAAAGACTGAGCCGTCATATCATTTTGAAATTTAAAAAGTCACCGTTGGCACCTCGTCATGGACTGGGGATACCACAATCCCTCTAACTATCCAACCACAGGTTGGTTGATTATGATGTACATTAAAGGTAGAGATTAGAAGTTACCCCTTTTAGTCGAAAAGGCATGCTAATATGTTGATAGGCTTTTTAAGTAACTTTAAGTTTCATGTAGGGGGGGGGGGGGGGGGGGGGTACGTGCCACAAATTTCATATCCTAATATCTATTGATAGTAATAGATTTTCAAGCTTGCTATAGAAAACATGAACGATGTTAAATTCAAAAGCTCATATTTTTGCCGCTAAAATTCCTATAGAGTAGTCTCTGCTTAGGAATTTTGTTGGAATTATGGCATCCATTCATGAGATACAGGGAACACGGTTGGAATTTTCCTATATAAGGATAGAATCATCTAAAACCTAAGTATATATGTTTTTCTTTCTTTCAACCTGGTCTTATTGTATTTTGCTGCATTTCAAATTCCCACCATAGCCCTTACATGCCGCACTTCATCCAGCGTGGAAGAATATAAGTCCACGAACAGTGGCTTCTTCTACTATAACGCAATAGAAAGAATATCAAATCTAACGTTCAAAATAAGCGAATTATTTCTCATATAATTCATCCATACATTATCTATGTGCACTTCAAAACAATTTTTTTTGTTATATAGCACACTTAGCAAACTATCCATTGTACATTATGTGATGCTTGTTTAGAGTATCTAAATAGCTACATTTGACAGACTATATTGATGTGACTTTGCATGTTAGGATTTGTTTGCCGCCGGCAGTGACACAAGCTCTAGCACAGTGGAATGGGCAATGACCGAGCTTCTCCAAAATCCATCATCATTAGCTAAGGCTTGCAATGAGCTTGAACAAGTTATCGGCCCAAGAAGAAACATTGAAGAAGCTGACATTGTTCGGTTGCCCTATATTCAAGCTATCATAAAAGAGACTTTTCGACTCCATCCTCCTGCTCCACTCTTGTTGCCACGCCAACCTGAGGCAACACTGAAAATAGCAGGCTACACAATACCGAAAGGTTCACGCGTTTTCATAAACGTATGGGCGATAGGTCGAGATAAAGATGTATGGGATGAACCTAAGAAATTTATGCCGGAAAGGTTCCTGGGTTCCACAATTGACTTTAGAGGTGCGGATTTTGAGCTCCTTCCATTTGGTGCCGGACGTCGGATCTGCCCTGGGATGACATTGGCAACTAGGATGGTGCATTTGATCCTCGCTTCGTTGTTACATCAGTTTAAGTGGGGTCTCCCTGCTGAGCTGGAAAGGGATGGGATTGACATGGAAGATAAGTTTGGCCTCACACTTACTAAGGTCGTTCCCCTTTGTATTGTAGCAACACCAGTTTGAATTGACGAAAAAATATAATTTGTATGAGTGCTTTAGGTGTTGCTATGTAATAACTCAAATTTGTCATGCATGGAATTTATACCTTTATTTATGTGACAATGATAATCAATCTTTGAGAAAACTCGACTTTCTAGCGATTCACAAGCTGAACAATGTTTTGTTATTGAAATGTTGTTCCTACAAAAATATTCATACATGCCATTCTAGCCACCCAAATTAGTTTTGAGGTTTGTGCAAAACCGCAATTGCAAAAAATCCACGTATGACAAATACAAAGATATTCATACATGTCATTCTAGCCACCCAACTTAACTTCAGGTTTGTGCAAAACCTCGGTTGCACAAAAATCCACATATAACAAATACAACATATTTGTCACACACGGTGGATGGTGGACGGTTTGTATTAGATACTAAAAATGGTTAACTTAATTTGGCAATATTACTTTTACACCTTAAGCACCTTTTTGGAAGAATAATAACAGCAATCGGAGGAAGGCAACACAATTTCTATATTTTTCACATTTGGGATGTTTATATCGCTCAAAGATTCTAAAATTTCACACTTCATAATTTGTCACCGTGAGAATGATAATTTCCAGCTATCAAAAGTATTTTGTTGTCTGAATATTTCGCATTCAAATCTCTTGCACATCCCAGAGTTCATATTCTAGCATAATCCAAATATTCCAACATTTCAATCCTTGCGTACCTTTATTATTCGTTATTTGTCACCAAGAATATCAATAAGCCCAAATTTCAAAATTTTGATGGTCATATCACAAACTTAAAATCCCACAGTGGCAAACTAAAATCATTGGAAGCCAACTTTTGGGTAACGACCATATGAACAAAATTTCCGCATTTTCATGTGCACAGAACAAGCAAAGCACATTGGAGATATAACATGGCTGGAACAAATTTCAGATATTTGACTTAGAAAATAAATGAACAATCAAATTTCAGTTCTACATCATAATGAACTAAGCGGCAACTTAGACTATAGCATATTGGGATAGTGATACTGGCTTCAAGATAATGATAAACTAGGCGGTCTAGTAGACTATAGTGTGTTTGGATGGGATGGTGATGTCAAGATAATAATAATAAATTAAGCCATCAACTAGGCTATAATACTGCTTTGGATGGTGACAGACAGGATACGCAATACTAAATGTGTTTGGAGTACATAACTAGATATGTTTTCGTCTCTGTACATGTATACTTAAATATTGGTGCATCATATACAGATGAACGAAGCTCCCCTGACTTACTGTTGGATGTTATTGGGTCACTGACATGTGGATTCTATAATACGTCATTTCATACATGTATGCTTAAATATTGATGCATCATGTACAGATGGACGAAGCTCCCGTAGGGTGCCATTGAAGCACTGCCATGTGGACTCTGCAATACGTCAGGGGATCCTTGTCTTGTACAGATGCACCAGCTGCCATGGACCTAGATATGCATGGTTGGTACAGATGCAGAGGCTACAATGCGGGTATTTCCCCGCCATTCTTTATTCCGTTGGTTTTGGCCTATCAGGCTAGGCTAAATTTTGTGTTTTGACTTTTTTTTAAAACTTATTTGAGATTTGACCCTAATTTGATTTTTTTTAGATATGACCCTTTTGCTACCGTCAGAGACCATGGCGGTAGGGTATAACAGCCTACCGCCAAGGTCCCTGGCGGTAAGGTTGCATGCCCTACCGCCAAAAAACTCCTAAGTATTGAACACAGTACGTGCTCGTGCCTAACACCAAGCACCTTGGCGGTAGGGTTGTGCAGGCTACCACCAGCCCGGTTGGCGGTAGCGATGTTTCCTACCGCCACCATGACGGTAGGCTGTTATCGCCAGGGACTCTGGCGGTAGCAAAAGGGTCAGATCTCGAATTTTTTTCAAACTAGGGTCAAATCTTAAATAAGTTTTAGAAAAGGGTCAAAACACGAAATTTTGCCACCAGGCTACCACTGAAGCTGAAGGCTTGTTGATTCGTACTGCTAAGGTTAGGTATTGTCTCCGACAAGTATTTCCGGATGGACGGAATACTATTTATTTTTTCATGCAAAAAATAAAAATTAAAAGATAGTACTAAACCTTTTTTTTTTCCAAATAAGGTCTATTGATCAAACATATCATGTTCCCTTGTTCGCGGCGGTGGTAAAGTTTCCTAGTTCCCATTTCCTGACAGCCGCGGCGACGCATCTTCCTTGTCCCTATAAGGAGACGATTTGCAGATTGGCGTGGTAACATGTGCATTGGTTTTTTCTCTCAATGTTGGGACCGTAAGCTGCTGACGGTCTCTACAGGGCGCAAATTCGGTGTGTTTTATCCTCCACACTGGATGTTTCCTGAGGGCGTGTTCCGGTGATTCAATTTCCCCACTTGGTGCAAGCATTTGATTTTTTTTTCAAAACTATGATATATAATATAGCATTTTCGAGAACTATAGCATGTAATGAAAAAAAACCAAAACTAGTAGCCCGTCGGCCAGGTGTTGGCCGAAGTAGCACTTTTCGGTCGCAGCTCGGCCGAAATGGGCTTTTCGGCCCGCGGTTGACCGAAGACACGCTAGTTGGGCCGCGTATGGCCGAAAATAGTAGCTTCGGCCAGGGGCCGACCGAAGTGGGCCTTTTCGGCCAGGCAACGGCCGAAGTACTTTTCGGCCACACATCGGCCGAAAAGTGCCGGATAAGGCACCGCGCGGCGTCTCCTTCCTCTCGCATGTGCGCCTCTGTTTCTTCTTTCTCTCTCTCGTTTCTTCTCTGTACCTCACCACCCCTAGCTGATCTCCTCCGTTTGCCACCCATTTTCACATCTAAGCCACTGAATCGGTAGATCGTAGCAATCTCAAACGGCCTACGGTGTTTTTTTTGCTATGGGATAGTTTTCTGTGCGTTTGGGGAGGAGTAGCCATGGTGGGGAGGAGGAGATGCGGTTGGGCAGGAGGTGTTGATGAGGAGGAGCAGGAGTTGTGGGGGAGCAGCAGCTGTGGAGGAGGAGGTGCGGCTTGGGGTGACTGGAGTTGAACCTCCGGTCGTCGAGGGGGTGGCGGTGGTGCCGTCATTGTTCGGTGGTGCAAGCACCTCCGCTAAGGTATAATCATATCCTGACAAATTTTCTTTGAGTTGCATAGTTTAGTTAGCGTAGATAAATTATATTGCGAATTGTAGTGTTAATTTGTATGTGGTGGCGGAGTAATATTGTGTTAGTGTAGCAGAATAATAATGATTGTGTTAGTTTAGCGGATAATAAAAATTGTGTTAGTGTTAATTTGTATGTGGTGGCATTTTAGCGGATTTTAGTTAGTGCAGCGGATAATATTAGTGTTTGTTGTGATTAATGAGAAGATGGCAATGTCTGACAGGTGAAAATGTCCGAATCAGTAAATCTGAATGTTTACTACGGCGCTGGTAATGTTCGATATAATGAGTTGGGGGTTGATCTTAGCGAGTTCAAAAATGGTGTCATGACACTAGCAGACCCGGACAGACTGGACATTAGACAATTGAAGTATTGGTTGACAACTAGTTTCAGGCTGGATCCTGAAGTATGTTCCGTCAGTATTCATGCATTGTGGACCAAATCTTGTAAAAATGTCAAGTGGGAGTTGATGCCGGTAGATAGGAGCCAGCATTGGTTGTCCTTGTTAAGACGGTGCCGAGACCGAAGAATCCACCCATATGCACTTGTGCAACCTGTGCCGAAGGAGGAGAATACCGTACAACTCCACAGGGGGTATGAACCCGGCCAAGGCAGTGAAGTGGCTAACGAGATTGTTTTATCCGGGTCACAGCCACACGATGTGGATGCTAGCCAACCCGAGAAAGAGTCAGACTACGTGCCACACAATGTTTGTGGTCCTGATACTGGGTAGAGTAGCCAGTCGATAATATTAGCTGGTTCTGTTATTGCTGATGGGGATGAGGAAGGGGATGAAATGCAGAGGGTGATGGAGGAAGAGGACGAGGATGGATTGGTGGAGGAACTGGATTCTGAAAATTCTGAGGATGAAGTGGAGGTATCGATTCCTTCTACATGGGAGCAGGACATATCCACCGGCCTTACGGTCAACGATGGCCATGAGACTCCATGGCAGTATAATCTGAACCAAGTACAGATAGGGGCTATGTTTGATACAAAGAAAAAATTGAAGTATGCGGTGATAAGGTGGGCTATGTCTACGCAGAGGGTTTTCCGGACACACATATCAAGTCCAACAAACTATACCATGAAATGTGTTGTAACAGGTTGTGCTGGGAAGGTGCACGGGCACGTGCCGAAGTATGACATCCAGTGGGTTGTCACCATTGTCATCCCATATAATTGTGTGAGGACAAACCTGCTGGTCAAGCATCCGCACCTGACTTCAAGTCTCATTGCGCAACTCATGTATACTGAGATAGTAGAGAAGAAAGATATGGAAGCAAAACACATCCAGACAGCAGTGAAGGTCAGATGGAATTATGTCATTCCTTATGGGAAGGCTTGGAGAGCTAAGCAGAAGTGTAAGTGCATCTAGTGCCACCCCTAGTTGGTTTTGGAGTATTGACGACAAACCTAGTTGAGGGACTAATGTGTTTGTGAGAATTGCAGGATAACACAGGTAGAAGTCCCTCATTGATTCGGTTTTCCTACCAGAGGTGACCCCTAAAAATGTATGAAGACATTGAAGTCAAAGGTGGTATATGAAGATATTCACATTGAAGACTATGACAAGAGAAGACACCGCATGAAGCCTATGGAGCTCGAAGACTTAGATCTTTCATAGTTCTTTTTCTTCTGTGTTGAGTCATAGGAACCACCGTACTGTTAAGTGGGGTCCAAGAGAACCAGTCAGAATGACTGAAGTGATGCTTAAACAAAACCTATGTCTTCGAGTGAAGACTTTGAGAGCGAATCTTGTCCAGAGTCGGACAAGTCAGCTTTGCTTGTGGCCCAAGTAAAGTTGCCGTGTGAGTTTGAAATCTGACCGTTGGAACACGTGTCAGTTCCTTAGTGACCCAGGGTCATTTTGGACAAATCAGGTCGGGTTGCCTAGTGGCTATAAATAGCCCACCCCCTACAACCATAAACGGTTGGCTGCTCAGATTCAGAGTACGGCTTTTGTCGTTTGAGAGCAACCCACCTCGAAGCCTTTGAGAGAGAATTCCTTGCGAGGATAAAACCCTAACCACCCAGAGCCAAAGAGAATTAGACATCACTTAAGTCTTCTTGTCTGTGTGATCTAAAGACTTATTACACTTGAGGACTGTGCATCCTCCAGCCGGTTAGGCGTCGCGTTCTGAGCATCCAAGAGACATTGTGGATTGCCGGTGAACGAAGTCTGTGAAGGTTTGGGAGTCTACCTTGAAGACTTTCCAGAGTGATTGGGCGAGGTCTGTGTGACCTTAGCACAAGGGGAATACGGTGAGGACTGGGTGTCCTGAGCTGCATGTTCAGGACTGGGTGTCCGGGACTGTGTGTCCTAAGGTTTAAATACCTAGCCGCCCTAACCAGATGTACAGTTGTCACAGCAACTGGAACTGGTCTAACAAATCATTGTCTTCAGCGAGTCACTGGTTTCATCTTCCCTTCCCTTTACTTACTGTTACTCCTTGTGAAGTCATTGTATGTTCGCACTATCTTTTGTCTTCACTGAGTGACTGCGTGTTCTGTGTGGCTTCACAATATCTTCCTACCTGATCCTTACTACATTGTTGCTATTAGTCATTGTGCTTTCACTCTATTGAATACTTGACTATGGCTTGCCTAGTGTAGTCTACCTTCCCCTGCAGGGTAATAGGTTTATTTCTATCGTTTGTCTTCATAACTTCCACGTTTTGTAGACTTTCATAAAAATCGCCTATTCACCCCCTCTAGTTGATATAACGCACTTTCAATTAGTATCAGAGCAAGGTGCTCCCTTGTTCTGTGTGATTCGGTTTAACCACCTGGAGTTTTAGCTATGTCAACTGCAGGGATAATTAAAGTCTCTGTTGCATGCCCCGTCTTCGATGGAACTGAATATCCCTACTGGAAGAATAAGATGCGCATGCATCTTGAAGCCATTGACGTCGACCTATGATATGTTTCAAGAACGGCGTTCCCAAGGCTGGAGAAGGTGTCACTGTTGCTGATGTCAAGAAGCTCGTTCAACTGGACTCTACTGCCAAGAATATCATCTGTGGTCATCTGACCAAAGGACAGTATGGCCGTGTGAGTGCTTTGGAAACATCTAAGCTGGTCTGGGACTGGCTCTCCAAGGTCAATGAAGGCATCTCAACCCAGAGAGATCAGAGAATCAGTGTCCTTCGCAACCTCTTCAACCGCTTCAAGTGAAATGACAATGAGAATGTCCAGCTCACATTTGACCGACTCACTGACATCACAAATGAGCTTCAAGCCCTCGGCGCTACTGAGATCACCAAACATGAAGTCGTCAAGACACTACTGTGATCACTTGATAGTTCGTTTGACACCCTAGCCCTGATGATTCAAGAACGTCCTGATTTCAAGACACTCGATCCGTCTGACATACTTGAGAGGCTCAACACACATGAGTTTCAGCTTTCTGAGAAAAGAGATATCTACGGTCCAAACTATGGGCGAACTCGTGCCTTGAAGGCAAAAGCTGTCTTCTCATCTGAAGAAGAATCTGACAGCAGTTCGGATGATCCTGAAGACATTGGAAGGGAACTTGCTATGCTTGTGAAGAAGTTCCAAAAATTCACCAAGAAGAAAGGTTTTAGAAAGTCTTCCTAATCAAGCTCAAGGAATGATGAAGGTTCTGCTCATGACTACAATAAGAAAACAAGTCACAAGTGCAAGAAACCTGGCCACTTCATCTCTGAGTGTCCGCAGTGGGACAATGAGAACAAAAAGAAGAAGAAGAACAAGGAATATGACTCTGACGACAAGAAGAAGAAAAAATACTCAAAGTCTTCTTCCAAGTCTTCCTCAAAGTCTTCATCACACAAGAAGAGCTCATCTAGCAAGGCACGTGCGTTTGTTGGCAAGGAAATGGATTCAGAGGAGGAGTCCGCTTCTGAGGAGGCGGAGGTGGAGTCTGAGGAGGAGTCCGATTCAGGCGTTGCAAGTCTGGCTACAGCATACGTTGCCAAGTCCATCTTCAACACTGAAGACAATGACTTCATCACCGACACCGATGCAAATGACAAGGACTACTCCGCTTCTACCTACTGCTTCATGGCACGCGGTGCCAAGGTAAACACACGCACTACTCACTATCAAACATCTAGTGACGATGACCCTGATTGTGGTTCAAAATCCAGCTACAAAACACTTGCTAAAATTGCAACTGAACAACAGAAAGCTATGGAACATATTCAAAAACTGTTAGAGAAAAGCGATGATCTGTTAGGTGCTGAAATGACTCGATCTGAGTCCTTAATTGAAGACATAAAAATTCTTCACGTTAAGTATGCGGAACTTGAAAGTCGTCATGAAACGCTCTCAACAACTCATGAAAAGCTTTCCTATGATTATCTTCAAAGGAAGCAAGATCTTGAGAAATTGAGACCGGCTCATGAAGATCTTCAAAAGGAAAACGAGTCACTTCGCGCCGAACAGATCAGCTCCGCTCAGGAAGGATTTGAACCACCATGTCTTAAATGCATTGAGCGTGATAATGCTACTACTGTTGCTGAATGTTCTACTGCTGCTACTGTTGCAATATCTTCAACTGTTGATGTGGGAACTAACCCCTCTGCTAAGGATTCCACTGCTATTGCTGATGAGAATGCTAGGTTGAAGACATTGCTTGAAACAGGGATGTACAAAAGTCTTAAAGGGCATCAGACCCTATGTGATGTCCTCAAAAAGCAGATCTTGAACCGAAACCCGAGGAAAGAGGGTGTTGGGTTCGTAAGGAAAATGAATGTTGATGTTCTTACTGGAAACCTGAGCAGTACTCCAAAACCACATGGGTTGCTGCAAAGAAATTTTCAGCAGATCCATCCACTCTATCTGGGTTCACTTGTGCTAACCCCATTGTCATCGATGAATCCTTTGGTGCAAACTATAAACTGTTTAAGAATCAGAATGGTGAAGTGTTTGCCAGGTACACTGGTACTAACTGCATGAATGAACCGCCTATGAAGAAGATCTGGGTGCCCAAAAGGTGTTTGGAAAATCTTCCTGTGAATGTCATCATGACACCACAGATAAAGAAGACAAACCCCAGACCACAGGCTTAATACGGCCCAAAGGCTTCATACAGACAGAGGACTCACCTGAGTCGCACTAATGCAAATGTTTTGCAGGGAAACCATACTCAGGCCTATGAATATGAGAGCGGTTCATCAAACCGCCATGTTCATAAGACCAAGAACTATTCTGCTTATTCTTATGAGTATTATTGTCCGCCTGCAAGACTGTTTGCTAGGGATCCAAAGACAAAGTTCTCAGATGCTGCACTTAGACTTATTGCTTCTAAGCCACCCTTGAAGATGTGGGTAGCTAAGAAAGCTTAACTCTCTTTTGTAGGGAAAGGTCTCCAGCAGAAAATCAAAATCGTCTGACGCTATTGCTGGGGACCTTAAACATCTTGTAGGGCGCAAGATCAAATGCCCGAATGGTCTTACTATGTACTTCGTTCCTGAATTGCTTGCTACTCTCCCTATTAGTCCTAATCTGGATCTAAGCTTTCATAAACCACTGGTTCGTCAAATGTTTTTGCTTCACAATTCTCTTCGTGAAGCCTATCCCCCTAACTGCACTGTAGGGTACGACACCAGCGTCTTCAGAATGGATTATTGATAGTGGGTGTACAAATCACATGACTGGCAAAAGAAGCCTTCTTATGGACTCAACCTTACGTCCATCCGACAAGAGCCACATCACATTTGCTGACACTGGTAAAAGTAAGGTATTGGGTCTAGGTAGAGTTGCAATCTCAAGGGATCAACACATGGATAAAGTCATGCTTGTTGAATCCCTTGGCTTCAACTTAATATCTGTCTCAATGCTTTGCGATTTAAACATGATCGTAATATTTGGAAAATATCGTTTCCTTGTTCTAATGGAATCTGACAAGTCTCTGGTATTTGAAGGGTATCGAAAAGATGATTTGTACGTGGTAGATTTCTCAGCAGGACCACAGCTTGCCGTATGTCTTCTAGCAAAAGCTTCAGAATGCTGGCTCTGGCATCGGAGGCTTGGGCATGCTGGCATGAGGAACCTCCACACCCTGGCAAAGAAGAAGCATGTCATAGGCATCGAGGGCGTCAAGTTCAAGAAAGATCACTTATGCGGTGCCTGTGAGGCAGGAAAGATGATGAGGGCCAAACATCCCTCGAAGACAATCATGACTACTACTCGACCCTTCGAACTGCTTCACATGGATCTTTTCGGTCCCACTCATTACTCAACTCTTACTACTACTGCTTGTCTCTATGGCTTTGTCATTGTTGATGATTATTCTAGATATACTTGGGTGCACATAATCCTTTACAAGACTGAAGTGCAGGATGTCTTCAGACGCTTCGCCAATCGAGCAATGAACAACTATGGCGCCAAGATAAAGCATATCAGAAGTGACAATGGCACTGAATTCAAGAACACTGGCCTTGATACATATCTTGATACCTTGGGCATCACACATGAATTCTCAGCCCCGTACACGCCACAGCAGAATGGCACCGTCGAACGCAAGAACAAAACACTCATTGAGATGGCCAGAACGATGCTAGATGAATACAAGACTCCAAGAAAATTCTGGCCTGAAGCCATTGATACTGCATGCCATACAATCAATCGTGTTTATCTTCACAAGCTTCTGAACAAGACATCTTATGAGCTCCTTACTGGCAAGAAGCCAAATGTCAGTTACTTCAGAGTATTTGGCGCCAGGTGCTGGATCAAGGACCCGCATCACACCTCAAAGTTTGCACCAAAAGCACATGAGGGTTTTATGCTTGGATATGGAAAGGATTTGCACTCCTACAGAGTCTTCAATCTCTTTCATTATAAAGTGGTTGAAACAGTGGATGTGCGGTTTGATGAGACCAACGGTTCACAAAGAGAGCACCTGCCAAATGTGCTAGATGAAGTTCCATCCAGTGAATCAATCAAGCTAATGGGAACTGGAGAAATTATACCTTCTGAAGCTCATCCTGAAGAAGAACTTATCATCTCAGCACCTGATCAACCTGAAGACAATGCTCAGCCTGAAGACATTCCTCCTAACAACGACAATGATCAGCAAGAGCAAAATCTTCGCCATGTACATCCTCGTGTTGCCAATGAAGTGCAGATTGAAAGAATAATTGATAGCATCAATGCGCCTGGTCCACTCACTTGTTCAAGGGCAACTCAGCTAGCAAATTTTTGTGGGCACTTCGCATTCGTCTCAATAACAGAACCCAAGAAAGTTGAAGAAGCCTTCATGGAACCTGAATGGATTCAAGCTATGCAAGAAGAGCTTCAACAGTTTGAGCTAAATAATGTATGGGAACTGGTCAAGCGTCCCGATCCTCGGAAGCACAACATAATAGGCACAAAATGGATATACCGCAACAAACAAGATGAGCACGGTCAAGTTGTTAGAAACAAAGCTCGTCTCGTTGCTCAAGGATATACTCAAGTGGAAGGCATTGACTTCGATAAAACATTTGCTCCTGTGGCTAGACTTGAAGCCATACGCATACTGTTGGCCTATGCAAATCATCACAACATACTTCTTTATCAAATGGATGTGAAGAGCGCCTTTCTCAATGGCAAGATTGAAGAAGAAGTGTATGTTGCACAACCACCTGGCTTTGAAGATCCAAAACATCCTGACATGGTATACAAGTTCAACAAGGCACTGTATGGCCTCAAACAAGCCCCTCGGGCTTGGTATGACACACTCAAATACTTCCTGAAGAGCAAAGGCTTCATACCTGGTTCCCTCGACCCCACTCTCTTCACGGAGACATATGATGGTGAACTGTTTGTGTGCCAAATATATGTGGATGACATTATCTTCGGCTGCACCAATCAGAAGTACAGTGAAGAGTTTGGATATATGATGCAAGAGCAATATCAAATGTCTATGATGGGAGAGCTGAAGTTCTTTCTCGGTCTTCAAATACGACAGCAACGCAACGGCATCTTCATATCTCAAGAGAAGTATCTCAAAGATTACCTGAAGAAGTTCGGTATGCAAGACTGCAAAGGCTTCACGACGCCAATGCCAGCCAAGCATCATCTGGTTCCTGACGACAATGGTAAAGAGTTCGATCAAAAGGTATACCACTCCATGATTGGTTCTTCACTTTATCTATGTGCATCTAGGCCAGATATTATGCTTAGTGTTTGCATGTGTGCTCGATTCCAAGCGGCACCAAAGGAGTCACATCACTTAGCTGTGAAGCGAATTCTTCGATATTTGGCTCACACCCCAACTCTAGGATTATGGTATCCAAAGGGCTTAGAGTTTGATCTGGTTGGATTCTCGGATGCTGATTATGCTGGTGACAAAGTGGATCGCAAGTCTACATCAGGCACATGTCATTTTCTGGGACGATCACTTGTATGTTGGTCTTCAAAGAAGCAGAACTGTGTATCTCTCTCCACTGCTGAATCTGAATACATTGCTGCTGGATCTTGCTGCGCTCAGCTTCTATGGATGAAGCAAACACTCAAGGACTATGGCATTCATCTGAAGCAAGTGCCACTCTACTGCGACAACGAAAGCGCCATCAAGATTGTCAACAACCCAGTTCAGCACTCGAAGACAAAGCACATTGAAATTCGTCATCACTTTCTCAGAGATCATGTTGTGAAGGAAGATATTGATATCATACACGTCAACACTGAAGAGCAATTGGCAAATATCTTCACCAAGCCCTTGGATGAGAAGAGATTTTGCAAGTTACGGTGTGAGCTAAATATCCTGGAATCCTCAAATGTCCTGTGATCAGGCACACATCCTAACCCTTATGCATATTCATGACTTAGATGTGCAACACAGGAAGTAAAGTATATCTTCAATCAATGAAGACATACATTCTAAGTGTGAATACATTAATGTGGAATTTGACATCGGAGCGCCACGATAATTGTGCGCCGTGTCTGGGTCTAATACTTCCTATACGGTGGGTAACGCCACCATCAAATGTTCTATTTGAAGTGTTTCACTCATGGCGTTACCTTGCTATGTCTTCACATTTGGTTTGGCTTCAATCTCAACATGTCTTCATGATTATCTTCACTATGTTGATTATATATATATATACTAGTGTTCTGTCCTCTACAGCATTCACTTATAGCTATGTCTTCTTGTTGAATCTTTTGAACTAAGTGAATGTGATCGGACCCTAACCTCTCTGTGCTTTCTATCTCAAACTCTATCTCTCCAAATCATATGCATTCTATTGAAACTGTCGAATGTCTTCTCTGCGTCCTTGTCAGCAGAAGATACAGAGACAAACCTTAAGTCCGCTTTCAATGCTCATTCCTCCACATAAAACCCGGAGAAGTAGGAACGACCACCCGACAATCCAGGCGTGCGTGGGACGTGGAACAAACCCCAAAATTCTGCATGATGGCCACGTGTTCCTCAGATGCGAATCGCTAGGGGCACCTGTGTAATAACGCAGTGCCGCCCCTGTACCTATAAATACACACTTCACGGCGGTCATTATCTCTTCTTCCACTCTCGCACGAACCCTAGCGCCACCGCTAGCCCTCGACGACACCGACGACGAAGCGCTTCGCTGCCGCAACCTCTCCGACGCCGTCTTCACGCCGACCGCGGACATCGTGCTCTCCACTGTCACCGTAGGTGTCCTCCGTCGCCAAGTTAGGGCACGGAAGATCGAACTGCTCAGCCTCATCTTCCACTCCGTCTAGCAGTTCTTAGTATGGTAAATAAAAGTTCCTTTTTACGGCACCGCTGATCCTATGGCTTTGTCACTTTCTACCACAAGCAGTTTCTATTCACACAAGTTAGATCTCTCTCATACTGCATCTCATAACATGCCTAGTATATTCACTTATGCTTCACAATGTAGTTAGATTCCTCACTTGTACTAATCTCTGGATTCGTACAAATCTGGAACCAACTCCTTATCTATGAGTGAATGTCTTCGCAGGATGAGGTCAATGTCTTCTAAACTGATTTATATTCAAAATCTTCTGAGAATGCATATGACCTCTTCCCCTTCCCTCGCACCTTAATGCTGTCACATGTACATGTCCATGGGAGAATCCCTTGGTTCTCATAGTCTGCATTCATTTGCAGAATTCTTACAACATCATATCAATTCTCCCAAAGCCAGTTCCTGTCTGTCCAACAAGCGAAAGCCCTTGAAGCCTTTGAACGTATTGAAGCCTTTCAGTTTAAAGTTCATGGCTTTAGAGAAATCAACAAGGAAGGGTGGCAGAAAGCGTCATGGAGAAACATCAAGAGATCTGCCAGATGACCTCTCAGAACTGTACAAGACAGATCCTGAAGAGGATTACAATCAGCGCAAAACACGAATCCAATGGATTCGACGCTAATGGGCAGAACAGTGGTTCAAGTACATATTCGTGACAAAGGAATATGCTGAAAAGAATGCCATCAAGCGACCATGGGGAGACATCCTCTACAAAAATCTTCAACCCAGGACCAGAGATGAAGCCATTGAACAAGGCTTCTATCCCTGCATGGTCCGTGGACCACAACCTGCGGATGCTGACCCATCGTCCCTGCTATGATGTCGTGACGACATTCTGTTCAAGCGCAACTTCTAGTTTGCCCAGAACTCAGCGAAGCAAAACAAGACGACATTGGGACTAGACTTCAACCCTGGTCCTTCTGCTCCAAGGGCTGACGGCACACGTAATGCAGAACCCAATGTCATCGGTCCTTTCTACAACCTTGAAGGTCTCATCACCCATATCTTGGTTCAAGGGACTGCAGTGAATGAGCCTACAGCTGACGCTGAATCAGATGAAGCGCATGCAGCGCCGAAGCCAAATAAGTTGAACAAGCCTAAAGCTTCAAAGCCTGCCCCTTCACCAAAAATCTCACGGGCGAAGCCACTGGCAACTGCACCTCCTGAAGACAGTGTGCAGTCTGAAGATTTATCACGCATCTCCAAGCCCCAGAAGGTCAAGATGCCTCTGCCACACACCGGCCAAGAGCTAACAGCTGCTGCCATTCTGCGCAATGATGCCATTGATCTGTCAAGTGATGAAGATCTTGCAGATGACGCTCTTGAGCAACTCATCAAGAGCAAAGAAGCAGAAATCTTCAATGATCTGCCTCTCTTTGATGTAACAATCATCCACAACTTCATTGATGAATGGTTTGACACGCCAAACATCAGCTTCGACGATCTCCAACTACCCATTGGCCTCAGTGTCACCTTCCATGGCGCCATTGCTTCAGAGTTAGCTATCGCCCAACGCATTGTTGAACTGAAGCAGAAGATTGACTTTGAGAAATCTCAGTTCAAGAGGCATATGGCCAAGCTCAGTGTGCAAGACATGAAGAATTTCAAGATTATGCTGCACGAGCTCAAGGAAGCCTTTCTAAAGAAACGTGCAGAAGCTCAGGGTTCTCGTGAGCGCATGAAGGTCCTGGCTGATAGGTGTGTGCAAGCCTACAATGAGGCTGAGAAGCGCAAGGCCCTTGGGCGTCCTGGCATCGACCCCAGGATGGCTGCCAAGAAGCAGAAGAAGCCTGCTATGGCTGAACCTGAAGCACCAAGGCAGGAGGCAGATCTCCTTGTCTTCCCAACTAGCATGACTGACCCGAAGCCAAAGGCCAGGTCAACCGCTTCAGAACTGAAAAAGACCAGGACTGCTGAGGCTGAAGCAAGGAAAAGAAAACATCCTGAAGCCTCTTCTACTGCCCCCGCCAAGAAGAAAAGAAAGACCAAGAAGGAACGGGCTGCTCCCACAGAGCCCTTGATTGTTGAAACCATTTCCATGGTTCACCCCGACGCCGATCCACAAGAACGTCAACTGACTGTCCATGAGCCTGCTTTCACAGAGGCTCATGAAGCTAAAGACTTTCCAGCAGCTGATCCCATCGCTGCTGAAGACATTGGTCACCATGACCATGTTGAAGATGATGCAGCCCTTCCTCAGCTAGAACACCAACAGGTATCATCGCCTGTACTAACGCACAGCGAACTCATCAGCATTGGTCGTCCACTGACGCCAATTGCACAGGATGCTTCATGGGCGGATCGCCCACAAGAGAATGAAGACTTTGAGGCCCAGCCAACAGCAACTCCACAGGCGTCACCCGCGTTGCGCAGGCTTCGCAAAGGTCCAAGGCCTCAAGTCTCTGCTGAAGACAATCCGGCTGCATCAGCCACGGAAGAAGAAGTCCCACAAGTTGCCACTCCCCTGTCCCACCAAGAAGTGGTTCTCGAGGAGAACGTGATCGTGACCGACCCTCCTGATCGTCAAGTGGAGGTTGAACATCTTGAGGCTGCCACCACCAACACCACTGAAGCCACTGACGCTGTCATGGCTGAAGCTAATGTGGAGCCCTCACCAACAAAAGCACCAGAAGTCAGCGAAGCCACTGATCCCGCCGCTTCTGTTCCTGTGTCTACTGCCGGTCCCCAGTTCGACTATCATGTTGAGCACAGGCCTCAGGTACAGAAGCCAATCCCAAGATTGCCAAGGTTCCTAGGTCCTGCATCAGCACCTGCCTCCTTCAATATCAATGGCTTCAGAGCAGATAACACATTCTTCAATAGCTCCAGGAACCCCTACTCCAGGGAAAGAATATCATCTGATCGGTTCTGGAGTTATCCGCAGCGAAACTATTACTCATGCGTTCTTTACAACCAAGGTCACATCTTCCCACACAAGCGCCTTGACATTGAAGCAATAGCTGGTCTGCCCTGTCTGGAAGAAGCTCTGGATTGCTTCAAAGAGGTTGGACTGCTGCCGTTCGTCACTGACCAAGAGCATTGGAATGAAGAGTTGCTGCTCCAATTCTATGCCACACTTCACATCCGCGGGTATAGCAGAGATCTGAAGACTTGGGTCCTGGAGTGGATGAAAGGAAACATTCATCACGAAGCCAAAGCCTTTGACATGATTGAGCTCACTGGTTTGCCCACTCCTGGCGATCTCTACGAGCATGGCTGTCAGCTTCATAGTGAAGCTATTGAGAGCATCTTTCAGAAGACTGAACCTAATATGAGTCAGATGCTCAGTATGATGAAGCCATTGCCCCAAGATGCTGCTTATCCCACGGAGTTCTTCGTTGAAGACCTTGAGTATCTGCCAAGAACCATTTCTCACATCATAAGGCGAACTCTCTGGCCAATCAAAGGACATTCTCCCCATGCCAAGCTGGAAGGTGCAATGAAGACTTTGGTCGTCTACATTCTTCATGGAAAATGCTTCAATACACAGGATTTCTTCATTCGCCAACTTGCTGCATCTGGCTCTGATCTATTTGGTTTGAAGTTCTACGCCCCTTGGGTGATGCGGCTGATCAAACTTCACTCCGCTATCTCATATCAGCCCTCTGCCCGCAATCATCGGATCTTTTTGCCTGATGTGGATATGTCTATTGAAGCCATCTATCCTGAGCCTGCCAAGGAACCTCTAAGTCTTCAGAATACAGAGCATCAAAGTTTTTCTCAGAACGTTGAAGGCGTTGAAGCCATAACTCGTGTGTATCCTTTGGCTGGCACTACACGTGCACCACATCCTGCTCTCACTGAAGCCACTGACAGTACAACTGCTCCATGACCCAAGAAGCGCACTCGTGTTCTCAATGACCGAGAGCTTCTTGTGGCTCTTCATCAGAAACAGGATAGGCATCATGACTGGTTGAAGCGTCAAATGCAAAGCCTCTTGGTGGATGTTAATCGCATTCACAATCTTGCCACCAAGAATGCTTTTGTTTCCCATGAAACCTCTCGCCGCACATGGAAAGGGCTGACGCTGATGTGTTCTGAAGATGATCTTCAAGAGGATGGCTTCACTGAGCGATTCAAGTTTGACTCCACACCTCCTCGAAGGGCAGTGCTGCGACGAACTCCATCCCTTGAAGACTCTGAGTTCTCTTCCTCTGCTGCAACTGTGAATGCCAGAGTGATCGAGGATGAAGACGATGCTACTTCACCGCCACCTCCTTCAGCACGCTTCGACTCTGCTCCAAGCTCTTCTACACCGCCAAACACCACCAACGACCCTGCTGCTTCACCTACTCTTCATGGGAACGAGTAGATGCTCTATGTCTTCAAACCTTTTTGGTCCTTACTGACAAAAGGGGGAGAAGCATATGAGTTTGATAGTCTTCAAGCGGGTCCATATGGGCGGGTGCTTTATATTTTGCTTCGTGCTTACAACTCTTGTTTTGCTACATTTGGTTCTTTGAGTTGTAACACTTAAACTCGATGGTCGTCTGCTACTTATTTGCCACCTTGTGTTGCAATGATAAATTCCGCATGTGCGACGATAAATTCCGCACTTAGATCATTCTGCAGACGTCCATTTTCCATTATGCATGTCATTATCTTTACATACTTTCTCATGCATAGTGGATTGTCATCATAAGTTGAAGTGGATCTCCACAAGTACAACCTGCCATGCGCATTTGCATTCCAAAAGCAAATTACTTATATGCACATCTTCAGGGGAGCCCTTGCAACTTATAAAGACAATTCCTTATCCTTTACAATTTCACAGATTATATTCCCCGTTGAAAACTTCAACTAGTTTGTCATCAATCACCAAAAAGGGGGAGATTGTAAGTGCATCTAGTGCCACCCCTAGTTGGTTTTGGAGTATTGACGACAAACCAAGTTGAGGTACTAATGTGTTTGTGAGAATTGCAGGATAACACAGGTAGAAGTCCCTCATTGATTTGGTTTTCCTACCAGAGGTGACCCATAAAAATGTATGAAGACATTGAAGTCAAAGGTGGTATATGAAGATATTCACATTGAAGACTATGAAAAGAGAAGACACCGCATGAAGCCTATGGAGCTCGAAGACTTAGATCTTTCGTAGTTCTTTTTCTTCTGTGTTGAGTCATAGGAACCACCGTACTGTTAAGTGGGGTCCAAGAGAACCAGTCAGAATGACTGAAGTGATGCTTAAACAAAACCTATGTCTTCGAGTGAATACTTTGAGAGCGAATCTTGTCCAGAGTCGGACAAGTCAGCTTTGCTTGTGGCCCAAGTAAAGTTGCCGTGTGAGTTTGAAATCTGACCGTTGGAACACGTGTCAGTTCCTTAGTGACCCAGGGTCATTTCAGACAAATCAGGCCGGGTTGCCTAGTGGCTATAAATAGCCCACCCCCTACAACCATAAACGGTTGGCTGCTCAGATTCAGAGTACGGCTTTTGTCGTTTGAGAGCAACCCACCTCGAAGCCTTTGAGAGAGAATTCCTTGCGAGGATAAATCCCTAACCACCCAGAGCCAAAGAGAATTAGGCATCACTTAAGTCTTCTTGTCTGTGTGATCTGAAGACTTATTACACTTGAGGACTGTGCATCCTCCAGTCGGTTAGGCGTTGTTGGGGAATGTAGTAATTTCAAAAAAATTCCTACGCACACGCAAGATCATGGTGATGCATAGCAACGAGAGGGGAGAGTGTGATCTACATACCCTTGTAGATCGACAACGGAAGCATTAGCACAACGTGGTTGATGTAGTCGTACGTCTTCACGATCCGACCGATCCAAGCACCGTTACTCCGGCACCTCCGAGTTCTTGGCACACGTTCAACTCGATGACGATCCCCAGGCTCCGATCCAGCAAAGCGTCGGGGAGGAGTTCCGTCAGCACGACGACGTGGTGACGATCTTGATGTTCTACCGACGCAGGGCTTCGCCTAAGCACTGCAACGATATAACCGAGGTGGAATATGGTGGAGGGGGGCACCGCACACGGCTAAGGAACGATCACGAAGATCAACTTGTGTGTTCTGGGGTGCCCCCTGCCCCCGTATATAAAGGAGGGAGGGGGAGGTGCGGCCGGCCCTATTGGGTGCGCCTGGAGGAGTCCTACTCCCACCGGGAGTAGGACTCCCCCCTCTTGCCTTGTTGGATAAGGAAAGGGGGAAGGGGAAAGAGGAAAAAGGGGGGCGCCGCCCCCCTTCCCTTGTCCTATTCGGACTAGGAAGGGGAGGGGCGCGCGGCCACCTCCTGCCCCCTTTTCTCTTCTCCCTTAAGGCCCATGTAGGCCCAATTACCTCCCGGGGGGGTTCCGGTAACCCCCCGGCTATCCGCTTTTTCTTCGAAATCACCCGGAACACTTCCGGTGTCCGAATATAGCCGTCCAATATATCAATCTTTATGTCTCGACCATTTCAAGACTCCTCGTCATGTCCGTGATCACATACGGGACTCCGAACTAGCTTCGGTACATCAAAATTCATAAACTCATAATATAACTGTCATCGTAACCTTAAGCGTGCGGACCCTACGGTTCGAGAACAATGTAGACATGACTGAGACAAATCTCCGGTCAATAACCAATAGCGGGACCTGGATGCCCATATTGGCTCCTACATATTCTACGGAGATCTTTATCGGTCAGACCGCATAACAACATACGTTGTTCCCTTTGTCATCGGTATGTTACTTGCCCGAGATTCGATCGTCGGTATCCAATACCTAGTTCAATCTCGTTACCGGCAAGTCTCTTTACTCGTTCCGTAATACATCATCTCACAACTAACATATTAGTTGCAATGCTTGCAAGGCTTATGTGATGTGCATTACCGAGAGGGCCCAGAGATACCTCTCCGACAATCGGAGTGACAAATCCTAATCTCGAAATACGCCAACCCAACATGTACCTTTGGAGACACATGTAGAGCACCATTATAATCACCCATTTACATTGTGACGTTTGGTAGCACACAAAGTGTTCCTCCGGCAAACGGGAGTTGCATAATCTCATAGTCATAGGAACATGTATAAGTCATGAAGAAAGCAATAGCAACATACTAAACGATCGGGTGCTAAGCTAATGGAATGGGTCATGTCAATCAGATCATTCACCTAATGATGTGATCCTGTTAATCAAATAACAACTCTTTGTTCATGGTTAGGAAACATAACCATCTTTGATTAACGAGCTAGTCAAGTAGAGGCATACTAGTGACACTCTGTTTGTCTATGTATTCACACATGTATTATGTTTCCTGTTAATACAATTCTAGCATGAATAATAAACATTTATCATGATATAAGGAAATAAATAATAACTTTATTATTGCCTCTAGGGCATATTTCCTTCAGTCTCCCACTTGCACTAGAGTCAATAATCTAGTTCACATCGCCATGTGATTCAACACTGAGAGTTCACATCATCATGTGATTAACACCCATAGTTCACATCGTCATGTGACCTATACCCAAAGGGTTTACTAGAGTCAATAATCTAGTTCACATCATTTATGTGATTTACACCCAAAGAGTACTAAGGTGTGATCATGTTTTGCTTGTGAGATATTTTTAGTCAACGGGTCTGTCACATACAGATCCGTAAGTATTTTGCGAATTCAATGTCTACAATGCTCTACACGAAGCTACTCTAGCTAATTGCTCCCACTTTCAATATGTATCTAGATCGAGACTTAGAGTCATCCAGATCTGTGTCAAAACTTTGCATCGACGTAACTTTTTACGACGACCCATTTGTCACCTCCATAATTGAGAAATATTTCCTTATTCCACTAAGGATAATTTTGACCAATGTCCAGTGATCTACTCTTAGATCACTATTGTACTCCCTTGCTTAACACAGTGTAGGGTATACAATAGATCTGGTACACATCATGGCATACTTTATAGAACCTATGAATGAGGCATAGGGAATGACTTCCATTCTCTTTCTATCTTCTGCCGTGGTCGAGCTTTGAGTCTTACTCAACTTCACACCTTGTAACGCAGGCAAGAAATTTTTTCTTTGACTGCTCCATTTTGAACTACTTCAAAATCTTGTCAAGGTATGTACTCATTGAAAAACTTATCAAGCATCTTGATCTATCTCTATAGATCTTGAAGCTCAATATGTAAGCAGCTTCACTGAAGTCTTTCTTTGAGAAACTCCTTTAAAACACTCCTTTATGCTTTACAGAATAATTCTACATTATTTCCGATCAATAATATGTCATTCACATATACTTATCAGAAATGCTGTAGTGCTCCCACTCACTTTCTTATAAATACAGGCTTCACCACAACTCTGTATAAAACTATATGCTTTGATCAACTCATCAAAGCGTATATTCCAACTCCGAGATGCTTGCACCAGTCCACAGATGGATCGCTGGAGCTTGCACATTTTGTTAGCATCTTTCGGATTGACAAAACCTTCTGGTTGCATCATATACAACTCTTCTTTAATAAATCCATTAAGGAATGCAGTTTTGTTTATCCATTTGCCGGATTTCATAAAATGCGGCAATTACTAACATGATTCGGACAGACTCAAGCATAGATACGAGTGAGAAACTCTCATCGTAGTCAACACCTTGAACTTGTCGAAAACCTTTTGCGACAATTCTAGCTTTGTAGATAGTAACACTACTCTCAGCGTCCGTCTTCCTCTTGAAGATCCATTTATTCTCAATTGCTTGCCGATCATCGGGCAAGTCATCCAAAGTCCAAACTTTGTTCTCATACATGGATCATATCTCAGATTTCATGGCCTCTAACCATTTCGCGGAATCTGGGCTCATCATCGCTTCCTCATAGTTCGTCATGGTCTAGTAACATGACTTCCAGAACAGGATTGCCGTACCACTCTGGTGCGGATCTCACTCTGGTTTACCTACGAGATTTGGTAATAACTTGATCTGAAGTTACATGATCATCATCATTAGCTTCCTCACTAATTGGTGCAGGAGTCACAGGAACAGATTTCTGTGATGAACTACTTTCCAATTATGGAGTAGGTACAGTTACCTCATCAAGTTCTACTTTCCTCCCACTCACTTCTTTCGAGAGAAACTCCTTCTCTAGAAAGGATCCATTCTTAGCAACGAATGTCTTGCCTTCGGATCTGTGATAGAAGGTGTACCCAACTGTCTCCTTAGGGTATCCTATGAAGACATATTTCTCCGATTTGGGTTTGAGCTTATCAGGATGAAATTCTTTTATATAAGCATTGCAACCCCAAACTTTAAGAAACGACAACTTTGGTTTCTTGCCAAACCACAGTTCAGATTGTGTCGTCTCAACGGACTTAGATGGTGCCCTTTTAAACGTGAATGCAGCTGTCTTTAATGCATAACCCCAAAACGATAGTGGTAGATCGGTAAGAGACATCATAGGTCGCACCATATCTAATAAAGTACGGTTATGACGTTCGGACACACTATTATGCTGTGGTGTTCCAGGTGGCGCGAGTAGTGAAACTATTTCACATTGTTTTAACTGAAGACCAAACTCATAACTCAAATACTCTTCTCCACGATCAGATCGTAGAAACTTTATTTTCTTGTTACGATGATTTTCCACTTCACTCTAAAATTCTTTGAACTTTTCAAATGTTTCAGACTTATGTTTCATCAAGTAGATATACTCATATCTGCTCAAATCATCTGTGAAGATCAGAAAATAATGATACCTGTCGCGAGTCTCATTATTCATCGGACCACATACATCAGTATATATGATTTCCAACAAATTTGTTGCTCGCTCCATTGTTCCGAAGAACGGGGTCTAAGTCATCTTGCCCATGAGGCATGGTTCGCAAGCATCAACTGATTCATAATCAAGTGATTCCAAAAGCCCATCAGCATGGAGTTTCTTCATGCGCTTTACACCAATATGACCTAAACAGCAGTGCCACAAATAAGTTGCACTATCATTATTAACTTTGCATCTTTTGGTTTCAATATTATGATTATGTGTATTACTACGATCGAGATCCAACGAACTATTTTCATTGGGTGTGTAACCACATAAGGTTTTATTCATGTAAACAGAACAACAATTTATTCTCTTACTTAAATGAATAACCGTATTACAATAAACATGATCAAATCATATTCATGCTCAACGCAAACACCAAATAACACTTATTTAGGTTCAACACTAATCCCAAAAGTATAGGGAGTGTGCGATGATGATCATATCAATCTTGGAACCACTTCCAACACACATCATCACTTCACCCTTAACTAGTTTCTGTTCATTCTGCAACTCCCGTTTCGAGTTACTACTCTTAGCAACTGAACCAGTATCAAATACCGAGGGGTTGCTACGAACACTAGTAAAATACACATTAATAATCTATATATCAAATATACCTTTGTTCACTTTGCCATCCTTCTTATCCGCCAAATACTTGAGGCAGTTCCGCTTCTAGTGACCAGTCCCTTTGCAGTAGAAGCACTTAGTCTCAGGCTTAGGACCAAACTTGTGCCTCTTCACTTGAGCAGCAACTTGCTTGCTGTTCTTCTTGAAGTTCCCCTTCTTCCCCTTGCCCTTTTATTGAAACTAGTGGTCTTGTCTACCATCAACACTTGATGCTCTTTCTTGATTTCTACCTTCATCAATTTCATCATCATGAAAAGCTCGGGAGTCGTTTTCGTCATCCCTTGCATACTATAGTTCATCACGAAGTTCTACTAACTTGGTGATGGTGACTAGAGAATTTTGTCAATCACTATCTTATCTGGAAGATTAACTCTCACTTGATTCAAGCGATTGTGGTACCCAGACAATCTGAGCACATGCTCACTAGTTGAGCGATTCTCCTCCATCTTTTGGCTATAGAACTTGTTGGAGACTTCATATCTCTCAACTCGGGTATTTGCTTGAAGTATTAACTTCAACTCCTGGAACATCTCATATGGTCCATGACGTTCAAAACGTCTTTGAAGTCCCGATTCTAAGCCGTTAAGCATGGTGCACTAAACTATCAAGTAGTCATCATATTTAGCTAGCCAAACGTTCATAACGTCTGCATCTGCTACTGCAATAGGTCTGTCACCTAGCGGTGCATCAAGGACATAATTCCTCTGTGTAGCAATGAGGATAAACCTCAGATCACGGATCCAATCCGCATCATTGCTACTAACATCTTTCAACACAATTTTCTCTAGGAACATATCAAAATAAACACAGGGAAGCAACAACGCGAGCTATTGATCTACAACATAATTTGCAAAATACTACCAGGACTAAGTTCATGATAAATTTAAGTTCAATTAATCATATTACTTAAGAACTCCCACTTAGATAGACATCCCTCTAATCCTCTAAGTGATTACATGATCCAAATCAACTAAACCATAACCGATCATCACGTGAAATGGATTAGTTTTCAATGGTGAACATCATTATGTTGATCATATATACTATATGATTCAGGCTCGACCTTTCGGTCTCCGTGTTCTGAGGCCATATCTGCATATGCTAGGCTCGTCAAGTTTAACCTGAGTATTCTGCGTGTGCAAAAACTGGCTTGCACCCGTTGTAGATGGACGTAGAGCTTATCACACCCGATCATCACGTGGTGTCTGGGCACGACGAACTTTGGCAACGGTGCATACTCAGGGAGAACACTTCTTCATAATTTAGTGAGAGATCATCTTATAATGCTATCGTCAAACAAAGCAAGATAAGATGCATAAAAGATAAACATCACATGCAATCAATATAAGTGATATGATATGGCCATCATCATCTTGTGCTTGTGATCTCCATCTTCGAAGCACCGTCATGATCACCATCGTCACCGGCGCGACACCTTGATCTCCATCGTAGCATCATTGTCGTCTCGCCAATCTTATGCTTCTACGACTACCGCTACCGCTTAGTGATAAAGTAAAGCATTACAGGGCGATTGCATTGCATACAATAAAGCGACAACCATATGGCTCCTGCCAGTTGCCGATAACTCGGTTACAAAACATGATCATCTCATACAATAAAATTTAGCATCATGTCTTGACCATATCACATCACAACATGCCCTGCAAAAACAAGTTAGACGTCCTCTACTTTGTTGTTGCAAGTTTTACGTGGCTGCTACGGGCTTAAGCAAGAACCAATCTTACCTACGCATCAAAACCACAACGATAGTTTGTCAAGTTGGTGTTGTTTTAACCTTCGCAAGGACCGGGCGTAGCCACACTCGGTTCAACTAAAGTTGGAGAAACTGTCACCCGCAAGCCACCTCTGTGCAAAGCACGTCGGGAGAACCGGTCTCGCGTAAGCGTACGCGTAATGTTGGTCCGGGCCGCTTCGTCCAACAATACCGCCGAAGCAAAGTATGACATGCTGGTAAGCAGTATGACTTATATCGCCCACAACTCACTTGTGTTCTACTCGTGCATATAACATCAACACATAAAACCTAGGCTCGGATGCCACTGTTGGGGAACGTAGTAATTTCAAAAAAATTCCTACGCACACGCAAGATCATGGTGATGCATAGCAACGAGAGGGGAGAGTGTGATCTACGTACCCTTGTAGACCGACAACAGAAGCGTTAGCACAACGTGGTTGATGTAGTCGTACGTCTTCACGATCCGACCGATCCAAGCACCATTACTCCGGCACCTTCGAGTTCTTGGCACACGTTCAGCTCGATGACGATCCCCGGGCTCCGATCCAGCAAAGCGTCGGGGAGGAGTTCCGTCAGCACGACGGCATGGTGACGATCTTGATGTTCTGCCGACGCAGGGCTTCGCCTAAGCACTGCAACGATATGACCGAGGTGGAATATGGTGGAGGGGGGCACCGCACACGGCTAAGGAACGATCACGAAGATCAACTTGTGTGTTCTGGGGTGCCCCCTGCCCCCGTATATAAAGGAGGGAGGGGGAGGTGCGGCCGGCCCTATTGGGTGCGCCTGGAGGAGTCCTACTCCCACCGGGAGTAGGACTCCCCCCTCTTGCCTTGTTGGATAAGGAAAGGGGGAAGGGGAAAGAGGAAAAAGGGGGGCGCCGCCCCCCTTCCCTTGTCCTATTCGGACTAGGAAGGGGAGGGGCGCGCGGCCACCTCCTGCCCCCTTTTCTCTTCTCCCTTATGGCCTATGTAGGCCCAATTACCTCCCGGGGGGGGGTTCCGGTAACCCCCCGGCTATCCGCTTTTTCTCCGAAATCACCCGGAACACTTTCGGTGTCCGAATATAGCCGTCCAATATATCAATCTTTATGTCTCAACCATTTCGAGACTCCTCGTCATGTCCGTGATCACATCCGGGACTCCGAACTAGCTTCGGTACATCAAAACTCATAAACTCATAATATAACTGTCATCGTAACCTTAAGCGTGCGGACCCTACGGTTCGAGAACAATGTAGACATGACTGAGACTAATCTCCGGTAAATAACCAATAGCGGGACCTGGATGCCCATATTGGCTCCTACATATTCTACGAAGATCTTTATCGGTCAGACCGCTTAACAACATACGTTGTTCCCTTTGTCATCGGTATGTTACTTGCCCGAGATTCGATCGTCGGTATCCAATACCTAGTTCAATCTCGTTACCGGCAAGTCTCTTTACTCGTTCCGTAATACATCATCTCACAACTAACATATTAGTTGCAATGCTTGCAAGGCTTATGTGATGTGCATTACCGAGAGGGCCCGGAGATACCTCTCCGACAATCGGAGTGACAAATCCTAATCTCGAAATACGCCAACCCAACATGTACCTTTGGAGACACCTGTAGATCACCATTATAATCACCCATTTACATTGTGACGTTTGGTAGCACACAAAGTGTTCCTCCGGCAAACGGGAGTTGCATAATCTCATAGTCATAGGAACATGTATAAGTCATGAAGAAAGCAATAGCAACATACTAAACGATCGGGTGCTAAGCTAATGGAATGGGTCATGTCAATCAGATCATTCACCTAATGATGTGATCCCGTTAATCAAATAACAACTCTTTGTTCATGGTTAGGAAACATAACCATCTTTGATTAACGAGCTAGTCAAGTAGAGGCATACTAGTGACACTCTGTTTGTCTATGTATTCACACATGTATTATGTTTCCGGTTAATACAATTCTAGCATGAATAATAAACATTTATCATGATATAAGGAAATAAATAATAAATTTATTATTGCCTCTAGGGCATATTTCCTTCAGGCGTCGCGTTCTGAGCATCCAAGAGACATTGTGGATTGCCGATGAACGAAGTCTGTGAAGGTTTGGGAGTCTACCTTGAAGACTTACCAGAGTGATTGGGCGAGGTCTGTGTGACCTTAGCTCAAGGGGAATATGGTGAGGACTGGGTGTCCTGAGCTGCGTGTTCAGGACTGGGTGTCCGGGACTGTGTATCCTAAGGTTTAAATACCTAGCCGCCCTAACCAGACGTAAAGTTATCACAGCAACTGGAACTGGTCCAACAAATCATTGTCTTCAGCGAGTCACTGGTTTCGTCTCCCCTTCTCTTTACTTACTGTTACTCCTTGTGAAGTCATTGTATGTTCGCACTATCTTTTGTCTTCACTGAGCGACTGCGTGTCCTGTGTGGCTTCACAATATCTTCCTACCTGATCCTTACTACATTGCTGCTATTAGTCATTGTGCTTTCACTCTATTGAATACTTGACTATGGCTTGCCTAGTGTAGTCTACCTTCCGCTGCAGGGTAATAGGTTTATTTCTATCGTTTTTCTTCATAACTTCCACGTTTTGAAGACTTTCATAAAAATTGCCTATTCACCCCCCCCCCCCTCTAGTCGATATAACGCACTTTCAAGAAGGCTATGGAGGAAAGGTTTGGGACGTTCTTCGACTCATATGATAATGTTGTCCGTCTCCTGGGCATACTAAAGGAGAGGAATCCCGGCACTTATGTGAACGTACAACACATGAGGTTGCTGAGTATACCAGTTTTCAAGGTGTTGAAACGAGTGTTCTTCTCTTTTGCTATGTGCATCGAAGCTTTCCGACATTGTCCTCCTGTTATGTTTGTGGATGGTACATTCCTGACCGGTCAGTATAGAGGGAAAATCCTGACTGCTATTGGTGTGGACGGGAACAATCAAATCATCTCACTTGCCATGGCATTTGTGGAGGGTGATAACTTTCTCAGCTGGGTATGGTTCTTCCGCCAAGTGAAAATTGCCATCGTGAAGGACCGACCAAACGTGTGTGTCATTCATGACAGACATGCTGGTATATTGAAGGCCGTGAAGACACTTCGTAATCCAGCAGATGACGAACCAACACCTTGGAGGGACTTGCAGAGCCGGTGGTGCATGCGCCATCTTGGGGCTAATTTTTTCTCACAATTCAAGAACAAGCGGTTGATGAACTTGTTCAAAAAATTATGCAAGCAGAGCCAACAGCGGAAATATGAATTTATTTGGTCAAAACTAGATGAGTTTACTAAGAAGCAGGTCCGTGCGAGGAAGAAAATGGAAGAAGATCAGGTTAAATTAGCAGCACTCATCGCGGAGCTAGAGGAGCCAGTAGGTCTTTGTGACTTGCCAGCAATTGACCCTCCTAATACTAAGAGAAAGAAGGGAAGGGCAATAAAGAATTTTTCTGAGTGGATAGAGAAAGAGCCTCCAATGAATTGGTCTTTGCTGCATGACACACATGGAGCTAGGTATGGCCACATGACAACCAATCTTGCAGAGGTGTATAACTTTGTGCTGGGAGGGAATAGAGCATTGCCACTCACAGCTATTGTAGAGGCTGTATTCCATGGCACTTTGAGATATTTCAGAGAAAGGCACGAGTTAGCAAAGAAGCATATTGAAGATAATCAGAACACACCTTATTGTAGCCATGTCATGGAATACATGGCAAAGAAGATAGAGAAAGCAAAGAAGCACACTGTCAGACTCATAGGGAATCAAGAAAGGAGGTATGAGGTTCAGCTTCCTATCGATGGTTTTGGTTCTGGAAATGAGGTGAAGACACACGAGGAAAAAATTGGAACGGAATTTTATCCAACGTGTGAGTGTACATGCAACAAACCGAAGTTGTTGCACCTACCTTGCTCTCATGTGTTGGCTGCCTGTGGCCAGATTGAGTTGGATGCTATATCCTTCGTGTCCCCATACTATTTAAAAGAGGCAGTGCTCAACACCTGGACAGGCGAGATGACAGGGTTTAGAGTCGTCGGCAATTTCAACAAGGTAAACGACGGTGAGAGAGTATACATCCCGCATCCAGACCTTCGGCGAACAAGTAGGGGCAGACGAAAGGCATGTCGCATCCGGAACGATATGGACCAGTCTGAAGCTGGTGGAGCAACCAGACAATGTTTGTTATGCGCGGCTTGTGGGCATAGGATGAAATATTGTCCCGACCTGAACAAAGATGGTGCTTCCGCATCGACGAGTGCTTCCACGTCGACGGCTGCGACAACAGGAGCAAGAGGCGGATGTGGTCGTGGCAGTCGAGGCCGAAGGGGCGGACGAGGAAGAAATAACTCACAAGCTATATAATGTGTCGTAGTGGGTTTTAATAGGTAATATGTCAGGACTATGTTTTAATATGTAATATGTCAGGACTATGTTTTAATTTGTAATATGTCAGGACTGGGTTTTAATATGTAATATGTCAGAACTATGTTTTAATATGTAATATGTCAGGACTATGTTTTAATTTGTAATATGTCAGGATTATGTTTTAATTTGTAATATGTCAGGACTATGTTTTAATATGTAATATGTCAGGACTATGTTTTAATTCGTAATATGTCAGGACTATGTTTTATTTGCACTTGAGATTTGTTGTTTGAATTGCAGATATGTCTTCGTATCCGTTGCTTAATGGTAACATCGATAGAAAGCACCGGGGCGCCCTTACGGAAGCGGGCAACAACTTAGACGTGTTGGTCACTCGTACCCCAAAGACTAACTGGCTGATACATGATTCATGGGTTGATAGGTATGTGTACATATAATGGAGTCCATATAATGACTTACTATGTTTGACATACTTTTCATAACCGCTAACAATCTCTTTATTTTGTAGGTTAAGTTGGGCTGGACTTCTACCCTTGGCACGGCTGGTTGAGGGTACATTGGATGAGTGGATTGATGGTCCGGACTTAGATGAGGCAGGTGAACCATTGCAGTTACACAAGAGGCAAGTGAAACGTTTCTCTTACGACAAGTCACTCCTTACCTGCTTAGTAGATAGATGGAGACCAGAGACACATACGTTTCACTTTCCCTGTGGGGAGATGGCGCCTACTTTACAGGATGTGTCTTACTTGTTGGGATTACCTCTGGCCGGTGCTGCCATAGGTCCCTTAGAGGCAGAATCTGGGTGGCAAGCAGCGATGCAGACCTGTTTTTTGGCTGCGGTCCCGACTGCTAGGGCCATAGACAACGATCCTCATGGACCTCTTTTTAGATGGTTGAGCCAGTTTCAGATAACCATCACGACCACTTAAACAAATATTGTTTTTAGTTGTCCGATGTTCATACAATTATTACATTTCTATGTAGATTGTCTCATTAGGACATCCCGACGTTCAGTTGTCGGAGGCACAGATTGACCGGTCCCTAGAGGCATATATTCTTTGGCTGTTCGGCAAAACAATGTTTACGGAGAACCACGTCACCACTGTTGATGCACGACTCATCGGTATTGCACGAGAGATAGCTGACGCACGTTGCCATGCGGATATTCTACAGAGGAGTTTTGGTTCTGCTGTGTTAGCGGCTACGTACAGAGGCCTGTGCAAAGCTTGCTTGTTGAAGTCTAGAAAATCTAGTCTTGTTGGATTTCCATTATTGTTGCAGCTCTGGTCATACGAGAGATTCCCTATTGGACGACCCTATGTCTACGTTGATAAAACTTTTGGTTTGGAGGACTTAGCTGGGACTTATGTGCCTGCTATCGGCGACTTACCTACTATGGGATCTATTTGGACACGGCGAGAGGTACTTTTATATTAAGTAACAATTAATTCAATTATTTCTTGTCATTCAATAGTATTACTAATGCTTATTTGTTGTCATGCACAGAGACAGTTTGCGCATACTCAGGTTAGGGGATGCTACCCGTGCTTCATGGCGCAGTTTGATAGTTTGCACGAGGATCAAGTTATTTGGGAGCCATACTCGCCTCAGGCTATATCAACGAGGTACCCAGTTGGGATTTCTGGATTGTGCACTAGAGATCGGCACTTTTGGATGACCAAGGCCAAGTTGGTGTTCGACGTGACGGTTGAGGAGATGTCTCTTCATAGGGTGATGAGACAGTTCGGTCTATATCAATAGCCTGAGATTCCAGATATTCCACACTTGCCAGACCACGTGCACAAGTAAGTACTAATACTATTTTAGTTGGCAGCTCTGCATTCATAATATACCTAATCATGTATCGCGCATGTCAATCTCAGGGACAGTCGCCTAGGAGGAAACAAGTCCATGGCTTATTGGCTTCAGACCATTACCCCTTACGTTGACGAATGGACTACCGCTGCGACAAATATTTGGGGTGAGGTTCGGCCCTTTAACTGGGAAATGTTCGGGTTGTATCTGCAGCGTTACCGGCATACAACGAGGATCTACTTGGTTCCATCAGCTGCTCCTGATCAGATCGAAGCCCCTCTCACCAGCGATATGTACCCAACTGCCTCTGTTGTGGGAACCAGACACCACGCGGTAAATGCCTTGGTTCTCATATGTTAAGTCTTTTGTTAATCTGGACATATTCGCTTGGTTGTCTATTCGTGGTGTCTATCATACAACGAGGATATAATTGGTTAACTCTTTGTGTACAGGGTGACTTGACACTACAGGCGCGAGAGGAGGTTTCCGCTTTAATGCGGCGCTTTCAGAGGGGAGAAACTATCCCACCGCGAGAGGGCGTCTCATGGTTGAGCCGTCTTGATGACAAGCTACGCGGGATTTATGCAGCTGTTATGTGTAGACGGACTTCGGATGTTGCACTTCCTCCTCCAGCACATCGTCCGCCATGTCCCTCCGTACAGCATTCAGAACCACGACCCTCTGTGCACCGTTCAGAACCACGACTCTCTATGCACCGTGCAGAACCTCATCCTTCACAGCCAGGGAGATCTTCCTGGCATGAGCCACCTCCTTCACGGCCAGGGAGCTCTTCCTGACATGAGCCACCTCCTTCACAGCTAGGGAGCGTTTATTGGCATCAGCAGATGAATCTAGGTAACACTACTCACTACATTCTTTTGAACAGTGTAGTAATCGTTCTTGCATTCTCAGCAGTCACTGATGCTTACTGGTGGTGCTTCGTTCATGCATTTGTATCAATTTTACTTTACCGCAGGCGGCAACCAGTCGCAACCGTTCATGCATTCAGAGCAGTCACCGATCCTTAGTGGTGGTGCTTCGTACTTTGAGGGCGACCGCGAGGATGATGACCAAGCTACAAACATTTATGGCTTCTCGCAGACAGTGTTTCACACTCCACCACCACCACCGACGCAGGAGACACAGACCGTGACAGACGAGGTTAACTATGGTCGTGGTTATCGCGAGCCTCGTCCACCGCCTCAGCGCTTATCGCCTTCCGATCCTCGCCCGAGGAAGACCCAGACTCGTCGTCGTCCCCCGCAGTGATATGCTTATCTATCTATGTATGACTCATTATCTATGTTAGTTTCAGACTATTCGCAGCTGTGTGTCAGTATTTATGTATGAGACATGCTTCATGTATGTGTTACTATCGCACTTGCTTCTATGTCATCAGGAGACATATATTGTTTTATGTATGCGAGAGACATATTACTATTAATTCGCATTCTTATTCCAGTTACATTTCCAAATAGACTACAACCGATAATTAAGATACAAGTACATCTGAATTAAACAGTGCGGCTGAACTTGTGCAATACATCTTACATACTACAAAATGAAATTCAGATAGAACATAATGCCCTACAATAATACAATACAAACTAGTAATGCAAATACATCTGAATGAAACGGTACAACTGGAATATATCTTACATACTACATGAAGTCATCATCGTCATCCTCCGTTGATGCAGCCCTGTTGCCCTTCGACGATGCGCTCCTCTTGCCCTTTGTCGATACAGAACTCTTGCCCTTGGTCGATACAGAACTCTTGCCCTTCGAGGATGCAGAACTCTTGCCTTTGGACGATGCAGAACTCTTGCCCTTCGACGATGTAGAACCCGGAAGCGGCGGCATGAAGATATCATCGTCGTCCTCGCTCTCCTCAGTCCATAAAAATGGATGCTTTTCCGCAGTCCTTCTGAAAGTTTCACTCTTCGGCTCCACCACCTTCTACCACCTTTCATGCAACCTAAGAAGTTCTTTACGTACCTCCTCATAGGTCCTTTCAGGCCACCCAGACCTACGTAATTCGTGAGCCAACTCATTCATTATGGTGTCACTACCGGTGAGTTCGTCCCATGAAACTATCCTATTGTCCATCCTGAAATCGGTAGCTAGACTCAGCAGAGTGCTGCTCATCTCAAGGTGAAAACTACGATCGAATGGATAATGGGACATCTTGACTACACTACACTGTAATGCTTATCCACCTCCGCCTGAAGGGTTTTTTATAGATACAGAGGAGAAAATGGCGGGAAAGAATAACTGCGATATGGCGGGAAAGGATTGGCGGGAAAATAAGGCGGGAAGGGATTGGCGGGAAAATAAGGCGGGAAGGGATTGGCGGGAAACGGGTGGCGGGAACATATGGCGGGAAGGGGTTGGCAGGAAACGGGTGGCGAGAAAATACATTTTAGTGGATTGTATGAGCCATGCAACTTCGGCCTACATGAGACAACAAAGTACTTTTCGGCCTAGACTTGACCAAAAAGTCTATTTCGGCCAAGACTTGACCAAAAAGTCCTACTTCGGCCTATGTGTGGCCGAAAAGTCCGAAGACCCTACTTCGGCCTAGCTGTGGCCGAAAAGTCCTACTTCGGCCCACAGATGACTGACGGGCTACTACTTTTGATTTTTAAGCAAATCATGGTATAGTTTTCGAAAATGTTATAAAATATATCATAGTTTTGAAAAAAAATCCAAGCATTTAGAGTGCTCGAGATGGCCCATGGTGTAGTATGCGACAACAGATTTGACGATTCAACTTTTGCTTGATGCATATGTTTTCCAAGGTGCGTAAATTGGCTTTGTATGGGCGCTCTGGTCTCTAAGTGGCATGGAATCGGTGGTGATAGCGGTTGTCCCTGAGCATTGCTCAGCGACATGTGTGGTTCTTGCTGCGTGGTGGGGTCTGTGTCGGGACTGTGTGTCTGCATGGCTGTGCGATGATGCAGATGGTCTTCGGCTAGGTGGTGCTCTTTGAGTGCACGACCTCAAGTTTCAGGGGAGAAAACTCTATGTCCGAGCTTTCATCAGTTGAACTTGGTAGCATCGTCATTCACACAATGTTCTCTTGTTGAAGGAATTGCATGAAGTCTAGTAAGAGAAGTCAAGGTGAAAACCCATGATTTAGTCTAGTAGCGACGCTGCCCTTGCACGCTGTTCTGTTTCTGGAGGCTTTGGTGGAGCATCAATACCGAGCTAAACTATGGGGTAGCTGTTTTTCTGTTCTGTGCACCTGCACCATGGTGCCTGCTTCAACAAAATTTCAAGGATCCATTGACATATACAAGTTTGCACAGATTTTTTTTTGAATTTTCTAAATATGTTTTTTCAAAGGGCACCATGACTTCGCACTCAACAATCGGTGCTTAATCTCTCTCTGGTCTTTTTTACTATGCATATAAAATTTATGTCAAGTCAAAATTTGAAAAGTTTGACCGAATTTATGTTAAAAAATATCAACATCTACAATACTAAATATATATGATATGAAACTACATTCCATCATAAATGTAATGATATTGAATGGACTCAACAATCGGTGCTTAATCTCTCTCTGGTCTTTTTTACTATGCATATAAAATTTATGTCAAGTCAAAATTTGAAAAGTTTGACCGAATTTATGTTAAAAAATATCAACATCTACAATACTAAATATATATGATATGAAACTACATTCCATCATAAATGTAATGATATTGAATGGTATTGTGAACGTTGATAATTTTTTCTACTTCCTCTATCTCTATCTCAACCTAATATTAAAGGGAGGATTGTTTCGTCACTTTTTTCGTCATCAGTTTATTTTTTCGTCCGTCATCTATATCAGATTTTCGTCCGTCGTCGTTTGGACCTAGAGCGTACGAACATCATTTTTATTTAAAAACAGAAAAAATGGGTAGCGCTGGAGTCGAACTCTAGACCTCACGGGCTAAGACAAGGCCCGTTGCCAATTCAGCTAGCTATCCTATATGCTAATAAGAGAGTTTGCCACTTGATATATGTACACACGAGCTTATGTAGCCATGCACATGGGCCGATGCTGGGCCTAATCTCGAGCGAAAAATAGTTTCTTCAGCGGGAAGGAGAAAACTAAACTGGCCAAGTGTGCTGTTGAATATGATATATTAATGATTGAAAATCTGTTCAACATCAAAATACTTGTAGATTTGGGCAATTATTCTGATTTTTATTATCATATGAATTGTTCTTTTATCTAATGAACGATAATATTATTCCATGCCTAAAATCATAGTTTAGGAATCTATCTCTTTGCTATCTAATTTTCCCTCAGTGTTTTCCCGCTCTATTGTATGTTTTCTTCATGCACATCATTACAGGAATGTTTAAGTTATATGTTTGAGAATTTACGTAGAAACCCACTTTTCAATATATGAACTTTGCATACTCTACATCAGGTATGAGGAAATATTTGCATTTCTAAAGGGTCAGTGCATTGTTGGAAATATACCCATTAAAATGGTTGTCAAATTTTATTTTGTACGTATTCGATAGTGGCTTAATAAGCTATCTCATTAAGCTATTGTAGATGTTCCTTGGTACTCCAACAATACTCAGACGGTTTTTCGAGGTTTCTACCCGGTAGACACATTTACCAACCACCCTCGGACAAATAGAGAAGTGGAATAATGCAAATTTAAACATTTCTTACAACATGAGGCAACGTCCATCATTCAATATCCAATCAAGACGAGCAACCCCAGCTAACAACAACCTCTTTAGAGAGTCATCGGAAGATCGCCTGGTAGAGAAAGAGAGTCGTTCTAGGCTGACACATAACACAAAGAGACATATATGTAGTGTGGAGGATAGAGTAATTCAATAGTAAAAAAAGGTTGACATTGTCGTCTGATGCACGTGATATTTAAAAAGATATGTGATATACGCAGTAGATATTGAACAATAGAATATGTATCCTAAAGATATGTCACCCAAAATTGATATTGTGCAATAGATTATGTATGCCCCGTTGCAACGCACGGGCATTTGTGCTAGTCTTAAATAAGTGTCTCAATATAGTACTAACTTTAGTAACAAATTGTACCAAAGTTCAGACACTTATTTTGAAACAGAGGAAGTACAAGTTTGGTCAAAAGGACCAGAAGGAATGCGAGGCTCCGAGATTACTCGCAAAGTTAGAAAAGAAATATCATAGAAAGTTGAAGTAATAAGCCCAGATTTGAAAAGATGGGATCAACTGGCTCCTGGGACTGGTGGATTAGTGGGCCGGCCGTACTGTTGCCACTAGAAACTCCAAATTATCAGCGATAGATGTCGTTTCAGTAGAAGCTATGGCTCTAAACGATGGACTGTTGCTTGCTGATTCAATTGGTTAAAATAGATTGAGGAGGTGCAGGAGCAGCCAAAGTGGTACTGTGAACATGAGTTTCATGAGGCGAACTCTATTGCTCATGAACTGGCCCAGCTAGCTAGCAAAGTTCATGAAGGTAGTTTCTGGTTTTTAGTTTCACCTCCCTCAGTTCTATCTCTTACCGTGGATCATATTAGGAACGATGACCATGATTATATACCACTCCTTATTAAAGAAAAGAAAAACTATATATAAATACAATGACTTCTCATTTTTTTCTACAATGACTTGTCCTAAAACTATGCTGTATTTACAATGACCATTGGAAAAAGATGACTCCTCCTAATAACATACGAGTATTTACGCAGAGTACGTTGGAATACGTTCCGATCACCGATCAGCATCCCGATTCTGGAGGCGTATGCCCAGCCGCCACCACCGCCGGCCGCCGTGCCGGCCGTGTGTGGCCTTCCTTCCGCGCCTAGGGCAAGCCTAGGAGTCGGAATTGTGGCGGCCGAGTCCGCCGAGCGGTCGCGCGGTCCCTCGTGGCCCCGAGACTCCGCGGTATGCGATATGGGTTCTGGGTGCCCTATCCCCCGACGTAAGGCTGAGACGCAGTCTGCCTACAAAAACCCATCTAGGGTCTGGGAACGAACGCATCAGGAACCGCGTAAGCCACCAGATCGCACAACTCTCAAGCCATCGCCACCGCTGTCAGCCGAGATGTCGTCGTCCGCGAGCGAGAAGGGCAAGAAGTCGCCGGCGGCCGAAGTGATCCCGGAGGTTGGTGGGGGCGCATATAGGGCTCCCTCCGTGGACGCTGCTCGCCCGAAGCCTTCCAATGGGGGAGCTGTGGCCGCTAGGCGGATCAACCCGCAGATGCAATCGTTGACGATCTGGACGCAGATGAAGACGGCGGACGAGGCGGCGGCGCCATCAACGACCCGTCATCGCGCCGAGCGGGAGGTTGAAGGGCCAGAGGACTTCAGGGAAGGAGAAGATTCTGAGGGCGAGGTAGAGCTTGCGGAGGTGGACCTTGAGGAGGACGGTGTACTGCAGCAACAGGCGCATCCTTGGTCTGTGGTCATGCTGGTGTATTCCCTGGACCGGCCATCGCCTAGCGCCCTATTTGATAACATTGTAGATGGATGGCGGCTAAAGGAGGATTTTGATTACTCGTACCAGGGAAATAATAAGTACCTCGTGCACTTCGGGTGCGAGGCCGATATGTCAAGAATCCTTCGAGGGGGGCCCTGGCAGTATGAGCACGATCCGTTGTTAATTGAGGCCTATGATGGTATGAGGAAAGTGTCGGACTATAAGCTGGATAAGATGAGGATATGGGTACGTATTCTTGACGTGCCCATGAACTGGAGGACCGATGCAGTGGTGAAAGCATTATGTGTTAATCTGGGAAAGATCTTGCAAGCGGAGCTCAATGAGAAGGCTGGTAACTATGTTCGGGTCAGGGTGGAGATCCCGGTGTACCGACCGCTGGAAACTTCAGTAGCTATGTTCGCCAAGCTGCACGGTACAAGAACTAAGATGGAGTTTGAGATTCAGTACGAGAAGCTGCCACATGTTTGTTATACATGTGGATATCTTGGACACCAAGAGAAGTCTTGTGGTAGGAAACGCAAAGGAGGTTTGCCAACTGGCAAATACAGTGGCAAGTTGCGCTGCTCACCACCACGTCGTTTTGGTCGGCAGTCCGGTACGGTGAGGGCGAAGATGAACCCGACGGTATTTCGGGGGCTTGATTTCTCGTCCGAGAGCACGGCATCATCGGCCCATGGACGCGGCAGCAAGGGAGCGGGACGAACGGAAGGCGGCTCGGGTCGGCGTCAGCATCAGGCCAAGGAGCATAGCACTGGGAACCCTGCGGTGGACGATCTACTGGCTGCAAAAATGGAGGCTATGTCTGGGGGTAGCAAGGACGTGTTGAAGGAGCCACATGCAGCTACAGGGAGAGATGGTGCTAGCCATGGACTCGCCACATCGGGTGTTCAGAGCTCCAACCACTCTGAACCAAGGAGTTCTGACATGATACCAGCCATGCGCAATCTTTCACATGAAATCACCATGGCTAATGCTGATCTCTCTGATGATGTATCAACCCTAGGCAAGCGTGCAGCCGTTGGAGACAATAGTACTGCTTCTGTACAGGAGGCGGGAGACCTTGCTTTGGTGCCATATGATAATAAGGCCACTTTGGCCGATCGTGTGCTTTCAGGTACCCCCAAAAAGCGCAGAACATCGGGAACTCTGGAGGTGCAGCAGTCCCAGCATGAGGGCGAGGTGGCTGATCAGGAGACGGTGGACCGGACCAACAATTTGGAGGCTGTCGGCACAGGGGCCGCCGATGAACTGACAGGGCCGGCGGAGCCCCGTCAGGAGCAATGAATCTCCTCAGTTGGAACTGCCGAGGGGGTGGGAACTCTCGGACAGTTCGTGACCTTATGAGTCTAGTGCAGGCTCACTCCCCAAGTATCGTTTTTCTTTGTGAGACTAGGCAGTCTAAGAATAAAATGAAACGTCTTCGTACTAGGTTAGGTTTGAGAGGTTTTGATGCTTTTGATTGTGTCGGTCGTAGTGGTGGTCTTGCTTTGTATTGGCATGAGTCTTTGAGTCTTGATGTAAAAGAAATAAATGAACGATATATTGATGCGTATGTAACTGGTACGGCGGGTGAGCCACCCTGGAGGCTTACCTGTGTCTACGGCGAGCCACGGACGGAGGACCGTCATCGCATGTGGTCCCTTCTCCGTGATCTTCACCAAAAGGCCAACATGCCGTGGGTCGTTGTGGGAGACTTTAATGAAGCGATGTGGAGTTTTGAGCACTTCTCCGACACACCGCGTTCAGCAGGTCAGATGCTTGATTTCAAAGATGTTCTTGAGGTTTGTGGTTTGGGCGACCTTGGTTTTGCAGGTCTGCCCTATACTTTTGATAATCGTCGAGGGGGGCGAGCTAATGTAAAGGTCCGCCTCGACCGTGCTGTGGCCAACAACATGTGGAGAGATGTCTTCGCTCATGCCAGGGTGGAGCATCTGGTGGCGCCCAGCTCCGACCACTTGCCCATCTTGCTTCGATGCGCGCTCGAGGAGACCGGCCAGGCAACAGGCAGGAGATGCAGACAGTATGAGGTAATGTGGGAACAGGACCCATCCCTGCCCGAGGTAATTATGAACACATGGACCGAGTTGGGTGCTATGCTGAATCTTGGTGATATTGCTTCCGGTTTGGGTAACTTGATGAAAAAACTACAAGACTGGAGCCGCAAAAAATTTGGTAATGTGATTAAGGAAATTAACAAATCTCGCTCCCGCTTGGAGGAGCTTATGTCGATGAATGCAGATAGGAAGGACATACGGGAGGAGACCGACCGCATGAACGAGCTGCTATACAGAGAGGAGATGTTGTGGATGCAGCGGTCTCGTATTGCATGGCTGAGGGAAGGCGACCGCAACACTCAGTTTTTTCACCGGAAAGCGGTGTGGCGTGCGCGGAAAAATCGCATTAAGGCACTCATTGATGAGGCAGGGGTCACGTACAGGGACCATGGTTCCATGGCGGCTATGGCCACGGCGTACTTTTCTAAGCTTTTTACTGCTGATTCTTCTCTATGTGCGGATCCAGTTATAGATTTGATACAGACTCGTGTGACTGACAGTATGAATGATGGCCTGTGCGTAGATTTTTCAGACAAGGAAATAGCTGATGCTCTCTTCCAGATTGGACCACTCAAGGCGCCAGGGCCGGATGGATTCCCAGCTCGCTTCTTCCAGAGGAACTGGGCAGTTATGAGAGAACATGTTATGGCAGGAGTTCGGGAATTTTTTCGTACAGGGATCATGCCTGAGGGGGTGAATGACACTTCCATTGTTCTCATCCCGAAGGTGGATAACCCGGAGAGGCTAACTGAGTTTCGTCCAATAAGCCTATGCAATGTCATATATAAGGTGGTGTCAAAGTGTTTGGTGAATCGACTGAGACCTATTTTGGATAATATTATCTCTCCTCAACAAAGTGCCTTTGTCCCTGGAAGGATGATTACAGATAATGCACTAATTGCCTTTGAGTGTTTCCACTTTATTCAGCAGGAGAAGGACCCTAGCAAGAGCTTCTGTGCGTATAAGCTGGATTTATCAAAAGCTTATGACAGGGTGGACTGGATCTTCTTGGAGCGAATGATGAAAAAGATGGGCTTCGCTCGCCGGTGGGTGGACTGGATTATGGCTTGCGTCACCTCGGTGAGATATACAGTGAAATTCAATGGAACCCTCTTGGAATCATTTGCACCGTCGCGCGGGCTACGTCAAGGTGATCCTTTGTCCCCGTTTTTGTTCCTGTTTGTGGCTGATGGTCTATCTGCGTTGTTGAAAGATGGAGAGCAAAGAGGAGATTATACCCCGCTAAAAATATGCCGAAGAGCGCCGGGAGTGTCTCACTTATTATTCGCAGATGATACATTGCTCTTCTTCAAGGCAGAGGCAGACCAAGCTAAAAATGTCCAACAAGTGCTAAATACATATGCAAAGGCCACTGGACAATATATTAATCCGTCTAAATGTAGTGCCCTGTTTGGCACTTCGTGTCCATCCATGATGCAAGATGTGGTGAGAGATATTCTCCATATTGGTACTGTTACTTTTGAGGAAAAGTACCTAGGCCTTCCAACGCCCGAGGGTCGCATGTCGCGAGGTAAATTTCAGAATCTGCAGTCCCGGTTGTTGAAAAGGATTATTGCGTGGGGCGACACCCTCTCTCTGGCTGGCAAGGAGACTATGATCAAGGCAGTAGCTCAAGCCATCCCTACGTATATTATGAGCATTTTCAAGTTACCTATGTCTGTCTGCGATGATCTGAACAGAATGGTCCGGAATTTTTGGTGGGGGGCATCGGAAGGCAAGCGGAAAACACATTGGATAGCATGGCCAAGGATACAAGCTCAGAAAAGCACGGGTGGCTTGGGATTTAGAGATTTCCGCCTCTTCAACCAGGCGCTCCTAGCGAGACAGGCTTGGCGTTTGCTAACTAATCCCACCAGCTTGTGTGCGCAGGTTCTCAAGGCACGGTACTATCACGACGGGCGCCTCGAAGATACGGTATTCTCAGGGAATGCATCTCCGACTTGGCAGGCGATTCAGCACGGCCTCGAGCTCTTGAAAAAGGGCATCATATGGCGCGTCGGAGGCGGGCAGGACATCCGCATTTGGCGAGACCGGTGGCTGCCTAGGGAGCCATCACGCCAACCCATATCCCTGCAGGGTACGTGCCGCCTAAGGAGGGTGGCGGAGCTCCTGGATGGCGAGGGGTCCTGGCGCATGGACCTGCTCTGCCGCTACTTCCTCCCTGTGGATGTCGACGTCATCACCAGTATCCGTACGTCGACCCGTGTCACCGAGGATATTATTGCATGGGCACCGGAGAGGAACAGTATCTTCACCGTTCGGTCCGCCTACCGCTTGGCCATGGACGAGCGCGAGCGTCCTTCGGCTTCCGCCACGAGCAGGGCACCGGATGGTTGTCGCGCCATCTGGAAGATCATATGGGGGTGCCCTGCTCCCCCTAAGGTACGCGTGTTCGCTTGGAGAGTCGTCACCAACTCACTTGCTACTTGGGCCAATAAAGCCTCGCGACACCTCGAGCTTACTGACATTTGCCCCTTGTGTGGTGTTGAATGCGAGGATGGATTCCATGCGCTTTGCAGGTGTCCCCTGGCGAGTTATGGCCTTGGACTGGAACATCCCCAAGGTGGAGGCTGTCGTCAACACTGGCCCAGAGTGGATCTTTTCACTGCTGGACCCCTTGGATGAGACGGCGAGACTGGTGGTGCTCATGACCATGTGGAGGGTATGGCATGTTCGGAATGAGATCACACACGACAAGGCGCCGCCCACTGCCGAAGCCTCTCGACGCTTTTTGCACGGATACATCAACTCACTCTTGTGCATACAACAACATCCTGATGGTAACCTAGAGAAAGGGAAGATGGTGGTCCTGCCTTCACCACCACGCGCTCCAGAAAGTACGGCGCCCAAGGTGAGAGCACACTGGGTTCCGCCCCAGCCGGGCTGGGTTAAGTTGAACACGGATGGGAGCTACATAACGGCCACAGGTGCGGCGGGAGGAGGTATGATCCTGCGTGATGACAGAGGCGAGATCATCTATAGCGCATGTAGGGAGCTACGTACATGCGACAACGCTTTAGACGCGGAGCTAGCAGCGTGCAGAGAAGGCTTGGAGCTAGCCTTGCACCGCTCTAACCTACCTATTCTGGTTGAGTTGGATAGCGCGGAGGCGGTGTCGATGATTAAAGCACGCGAGATGGATAGATCATCACATCGTGCACTTATAGAGGAGATTCGTAGGTTGGCTGGAAGCGATGCTAGGGAGATCTCTTTTACTCTTTGTAGCCGTCTGCAGAACAGGATTAGTCATGAGCTGGCCGCCTATGGCCGTAGCACTCCACGCACAGCAGTCTGGCTTACTGCCGGGATGGATTTTGTTGTAAACCTGGCTCTCGCTGAGAAGCCTCCTTGAGTAATGAGAATTCCTTTTTCCCGCAAAAAAAAAACATACGAGTATTTACAATGACTGCTACGTTATGAAAACAAAAGGCTGTAACCTAAAACGCTAGATCGAAAAGATCGAATCAACAAGATCTGAGACCGCCGTCCTCCGTCGCTTTGCTGGAGTCCGGGGCAGCGCATCCACGGTGTACGGACTTCCCTTGCTCTTGGCGCAGGTGCGGCTCCCAGCGTTGCAGACGGGGTACTCCGACGGGCAGCAGGTCGCCCCGTCCCTGCAACAGGTGGCGCCCTCGGCCGGGCAGCATCCCCACGCAAGGCACACGTTCCTCACGCCGTACGTGCAGCAGCACGTGCTTCCCGCCGGGCACGAGCTGTAGCGGTCGCACTTCTCCTCCGGCGCCGGTGGTGCCGGCTTCGGGTTGGGCCCGTTCTTGACAGGGTAGGACGCGAACATGGCGATGCCGCACTTGCCGGAGCTTGCCGTTACGTTGCGCTCCATCCGGATGTAGCCGCCCTCGCCCCAGCCCGGACCCCACGAGTTGCGCACGAGCCAGAAGCCCTTGCCGCCGTCCGCCTCCGTGCCGTAGCCCACGGCCAGAACGGCGTGGTCTAGCTCCGTGCTGCACCGGCCCGTGAAGACCCCGGACTCGTAGAGCTGGAACTCGCGCCCGCCGGCCTCGATGGCGACGCTCACCGGCTGGTGCGCCACGGCCTTCATCAGCGACGCCTCGTCGTCTGCGGGCACGTCCTCGAAGCCGTCGATGGAGACGACTTTGCGGGCCTTCTTGGCGAGGTCGCACTTGCCCTCCTTGGCGGTGTAGGGGTAGTCCTCCGCGGTGTCGATGCCGCCGTTCCGGACGATGAAGTCGAAGGCGTCGTCCATGATGCCGCCGTTGCACCCGCTGTTCTGCCCGTTGCGTGAGCAGTCCACGAGCTCCTGCTCCGACAGCTTCACGAGGTCCCCGGTGACGATCTTGTTGACGCCTTCCACGGCGGCGACCGTGGAGAACGCCCAGCAGCTCCCGCACCGGCCCTGGTTCTTGACGGGCGCGACCGCGCCCTTCTCCCTCCAGTCCACGGACTGCGGCAGCACGTCCTCGGCATGGTACCTGTAGCGATCGCCGACGGCGTTGCGAGCCCTGCCAGCGGCGCCGGCGCCGAGGTAGGCGGCGCGGAACTCGGCGTTGGTGAGGTCGGCGAAGCGGTTCATCCCGAGGCGGAACCCGCCGCGCTGCGCGGCGCGAGCGTTGTGCGCGTCGACGAAGTCGAGGTTGTCCCGGAACGCGCGGAACCGGCGGACGTACTCGGCGAGCGCGTTGTAGGAGCGGCCGTGCCGCGCCAGCCACGCGTCGAACATCGCCCGCACATCAGCCTCCGTGCGGCGCGTCAGACCGCGCGCACCATGCTCCGCGGCGTCGTCGACGTGCGCGGCGGCTGCAGACGAGGAGGCGGCGAAGAAGACGAGGAACACCACCAAGGCCACCACGGCCACGGCCGCACCGCGACCTGCCATGGCCGCCGCCGCGTCTGCTCTTCTCTGGATCGGCTTAGGCCGTGGTCGTGGTGGTGGTGGTCGTACTAGGGATCATTGGTTTCGATCGCTTGTGGTTCTGGGTGGAAGGCTGGTGATCTTATTTTATACGGAGTATTGGTCATGGCCTTGGTCCGTGGCAACGTGGAGTTGTGATCGGGTTCCTTGTGATTGACGTGTAAGAGAGAGAGACCTCTCTGATTGACGTGGAGGTAGATTGGTGCAAGTCGGTTCGACCTCTCTGATCTGATCCTGCGTCTGAGACGCACGCTGACAACTTTGAGGTGTATTCGATTCGGATCGCACGGTCGAGACAAGCACGATGACAACTGCGGCTGGAGTCTCGCCATCCACCACGTAGTATAGGAAACTTGGGCTTTGCTACACGCCTACACCTACGTAAACCTACGTGAAGGCTGACTTGGCATGGTTTAATTGAAACAGAAAACGGCCCGGGCCCCACCCATGAGAATCAGGGTGCGGAAGAGAATTAGATTATAGAAAGTTACATAAGAGTACGTAACAATGTTATGTAGATGTAGGCAGAGGCGTCAACTTGTTAAGGGAGAACCAGTAAGGCCACCTGACCTATCAAAGTCTTAGCAACAAACTTTGTGCGCGCATCTACTCCTAATCGACCACAAAGGCAGCGTGTTGACATGTGGAGAAAACCAACCAGGAGGAGTGTTAAAATTAATGTAGATGCTTCGTTCTGTGGGGAAACTATGAAATGAGCTACAGGAGCAGTAGCTCGAGATGATCAGGGCAGCTTCATGGTTCATAGCACATGTACAGAATGCAGAAGCCGCAGAGATAGCAGTGATCCGAAATGGATTCTATTTGGCTGCAAAAATTGGATGCAATTCAGTAATAGTTGAATCCGATAGTCTGAACACTGTTGAGGCAACAAACCAAAATGAGTATCTAGGCCCAGAAACAGCAATCATTTCTGAAAGTAAATCTCTATAATCTGTATAATCTGTATCAGGTTTTATTTTTATTCCTGATCTAAAAAGTGAAAATTGGATATGAAGTGCCACTTTAGCTATCTCGATGCCATTTTTGTTTTGGCTGGCTGTGGCCATGTGCCACCATTTGTTTGATCCCCGGGAGAGGCTCAATCAGCAAGGCTGGCCATGTGCTTTGATCCCCGGCAGGCTCATGTGCGGTTCATGGAATCAATCAAAGGGTATATAATACATCGAGTGTACTAATTTTGATCTTTTACTAGATATGAGTTGAAAACTGAAACACCAACTGCAATCGCAAAGAAGAAAGTTGTGCGTTACCGTGAAATGTGAGCGTAGCGTCTCAGGGTCGAGCAGGTCCTTGCCCTCGTCACGCGCCGCCACGTCGAGCAGCACGTCGAGGTAGTCGTTCTTCCTGGGCTGGCCCGCGTCGCGGCCGCGCAGCCTCTGGTCCATCCTCGGCGTCGAACACGGCGTGCAGCCGCGCGAAGACCCGCGCCAGTCGCCGGCGCATGCCCTGCAGGTCGGCCCGCGCGAGCACCGGGAAGAAGTCGGACACGTTCCGGGTGCCCAAGCCTTCCATCATGGCCGTGATCACCTCCTGGAAATCCTCGGAGCGGCCGTGGTCGTCGAGGCTGGTGAGGTCGAGATGGAGAAGATGGTGCGGGAGATAAGGTTCAGGCTCGTCGTGAAGACCACTCGGCTGACGTTCACCGCCGTGCCCTCGCGCGCCAGCCGTGCGACGTCGTCCGTGAGCTCCCTCACCTTGTCGCTCCGGAGGTGGTGGAGCGCGTCGAGCCGGTGCGGCGCGAAGAGCTCCGTGGCCATGATCTTGCGGAGCGCGAGCCACCTCGGCCCGGGGGGCAGCCAGGCTACGCCCGCCGCGTGCTTGCCGGTGGCGTCAGACACGGACCGGCTGGCGACTGGCGAGCACGGAATCATGCCTCTGCAGGAACCCCCGGGCCATGGCGGGGGAGGAGACGACCACCGTGGTGACCCGCCGAGGCGGACGGACATTAGCGGACCGTGGATCTTGGCTAGGTGGGCGAGGGAGCGGTACGGCGTGTCGCCGAGAAGGTGGAGGCTGCCGATGAGCGGCAGTGGGCGGCGGCCTGGCGGGAGGCCGGAGCGCGTGTGGGCGAGGAGGTTGAGAAGGTAGAAGGAGAGGAAAGCGACGACAAGCCATGCTAGCCAGGGCGCAAGCGCAACCACGGCCGCCATTGTTTCTTTGTGCAGTTCGGCGTGCGGCGCGAGGAGATTAAGGCCTTGTATAATGAACGTGCTTAGAGAGGTGTTTAGAAAAATAAATAATTTTTCTGAAGCATCGGTGCCTATTTTTATAGAAAAGACGTTTAGTTAAACGTCTATCCTGTACAAATAAGTATCAGTGCTTAAGCAAAGTCTGATTTATTTTTCTAAACACCTTCCCTAAACATCTTTTATTGTACAAGGCCTAATAGTACTCGAAGCTAGTGCTCAAAGCTGTTTTGGAGACTATTTTTTCTTAAAAGGCCTCAGAAACCATTATGTATTCAAACTAAAACATCTCCACTTGCTTCTAAACGAAGGGAGTGTCACAGATCGTTATATATGGACACAACTTTATAAAAAAATTGAAATACAATCGAAATTCCAGGGTGCTGAAATCCTTTTATTCATGCATCCATCCGCGATGTGTGTTTCGACAGTGTAGTGGCCGCACATTTCGTTTGGGGATATGTGCACACACAATCAGATACGAAGTATTCCACTCATTTTGCTTCAACACATGCGTTTTCTTCTTCTTTTTCTAGGCTCCAATCACTGTTGAACAACAGGAATTTATTGCACTCAACATATTTTATTCTTTCAGCCAGTATCACCCGCCCATACTTTTAGTTTGATTCCACACTTCGGAACACTATTAACTTTTGAACGAATGATCCGCTTTTCATTCCGTTTGCAGATCTGGGTTCATGACATTAAATCTTTAAAAGAAGATCAATTTTGGACATGATTTGAACAAGTTCAAATTCGTATGTGGAAAGAGTTTGTGATGACATGATACTGCATGCATACACATATATAGGGCATAATACGTCTTTCAAGGTAGTCTTCGACCAATGATAAAATTATTAATAGATGAGATGTATGATATAAAAATTATATCATCACAAACTCTTTTCACGTACGAATTCGAAGGTATGCTTTGTGTGAGATGCATGTCATATAATATTTTGGATGGAGGGAGTGTACCGGATGGTACATGATATTTAAATCTTTAAAACAAGATCAATTTTGGACATGTTTGAACAATTTCAAATTCGAATGTTGATACAATAATGAAACTCATATGATACTTCCTCCATCCACATATGTAGAGCCAATACGTCTTTTCGAGGTAGCCTTTAACCAATGATACAATTATTAATATATGAGATGTACTACCTCTGTCCCATAATATATGAGCGTTTTCGACACTATATGACGTATTATATGACTGAGGGAGTATGATCTAAAAATTATATAATCACAAATTCCTTTCACATACAAATTCGAGGGTATGCTTTTTGTGACATGCATGTCATATAATACTATGGATGGAGGGAGTATACCAGATGGTACAATAATGAAACAAGCAAAAGAGAATGCACAAAAAATAAATGAAAACATGTAAAATAGCCGTGGCACATAAACGAAATCGTATAGAAAATTATGAAAATAACACCTTTAGAACTCAGCCCAACCATGAAAGATAATTTAACAAAATGATATGAATACTTATGATCAAGACTCCAAAAATAGAAACGAAACCTCAATGAAGTAGTACCCGATCCAGAATGAAAAAACAATGAAAACATGCAACGTAAAAGTAATTTGAATTTGAAAAAAATTCAACCGTGTGCAAAATTGATCTTGTTTTGAAGATTTAAATATCATGACTACTAATATCCAAACGGTTTGTCAATCAGATATTTTGCTCAAAAGATAAAATTGATACAAACTATGTAATCTGACTGAAAAGTATGAATGGGTGGGAGGGAGAGAGCAGTATGTAAACTATGTACTACTAGCTTTTTAGTTCAAACATACTCACTAATCACTTTGTCGTGGGGCCTCCGCGCTCGCTGTCGCACACGTCATAGAGGTGGGTAAGAAAGTTAGCTGGATTGAAGAAGAGAGAAGATGGTGTGATGTATATGTGTCGGATAATGTGTAGTATTGCCATAATAGAGCAATAACTGCACACATCCCCAATCGAAATGTGTGGCATCCCACTACCCGGTAGAAACCCTGGCCGCTAGAAAAACCACTCTCCTCCCTCCGTCTCATAATATAAGATATTATTATAACCGATATGTGAACATATCAGTTGCGATGGAAGGAGTGCAAAAAAAAAAATCTGATTTAAGTACTCCATTCGTTTTACAATTTTACTTTCTATTCTAAAATATAAATATAAATATAAGTGTATTCATTTTTTATAAGTCAAGCCTATTTATATATAGTTTGATCTAGCTAGGTTTTTGAACAAAATATCAACACCTACAACGCTGAATTGGTATCATTAGATACATCATGACATATATTTCAATATTTCATTTTATTGATATTGTAGATATTGGCAGTTTTTTCAATATTTTTCTTAAACTTTATGAAGTTTGACCTCTGGAAATTTTAGAACACCTCATATTCCGAAATGGAGGGTGTAAAACTTTATCTTACAATAAACCAATATTTTAAATTTATCCTTTATATGATAAAAATTATGGCCAACGTCCGCAACATCCAATTGTTATAAATTATTACTATGTAAGCTTAATGAAAATTAATTGCATCAACAGGCTACATTCTGAAGCAAGGTGGGATCTTTTCGTGGTGGCATGATAGGAACCGAATTTGTTATTTTTCTGGCCACTGGTCAAGCGCTGCAGTTGCCTCCTTTTATTATGGAGAGTCTCCATCAAATCCACTATTAAAGAATAGGCATGAGACTCGTACACAACCAACCAAGCTTTTCTTGCTTGGTGGGGCGCCTTCGCGGAGTTTGACATTCCGGTGGTGCGATTCACACGTGCAAGCCCCCGCGGCCCATTAGAAGAAGACAAGTGCCCCTTCTCTCACAATTTTTTTTTCTTCAAACCAACAGATGCGTTATCAATTACTCCTTCCATAAAAATAGAGTAGTGATCTAAACGATTTTATAATTCTTTACAGAGGGAGTACTCTGAAGGACGACAATGAATCTGAATACGTCCGAGAAGAAAGGAGGGAGTATATTTACCCAAACACATCTTCTACGATCATCATTAGCCTGTTTTTCATATTATGTGTAGCCTCTTTGCTTTTTGGTTGATATATAAGAGAGAAGGATTCAAACACAGCTTCCATGTCTTGAATCTCATAACATATGGAGGAGATGTCACCCCTTTCAAAGTCACCGATGTGATCATCCGAACAACCTCTAGATAATCATTCTCAAAAGCAATCTCGCGGAGCCGCAAACTGAGCGCTAGACGGATGCCATCTCGGATTGCAAGAGCTTCCATGGACCCTGTGTTCTATGTGTGGTTAGAGCATCTCTAACTGGCCCCTTCAAATATAGGGGACACGACCAAGTATCTTTTTGAGGAATACATTTACTCCTCTAACAAATGGTTGTTTCTAAGCAACCCCCAATGCCTAGCGGAGTAAAAAAATGAGTGTCAAAAATACAAATTTGATGCACATAAACACAAATTTGGTTTAAGGTACTACATAAAACTTACGAAAACGAAATTCAGTGTAGATATTTTACATAAATATTTTAGATAAGTTTGTCGAGTTTATACTAGAACTCACTAAAACTACTCGCTATCCAACTTGTTCTCGAGCCTCCTGCAACCCGCTCTCCCCAGTCCTCCAATCATAGGATAGGGGCAAGAGTAGTCATCATCATGGTTGTCGCTGGAGAGATTGATAACCACAGTCCTCCGAGCCATGTACTCCTTGTACAGCTGGCGCTCCACCTCGACGCGCTTTAGGTAGCGGCAGCGAAGTCCCTCCTTGTCGGCCGCGTAGGATTGCTCCGTCATGACGCACTCGTGGGCCTCCTGGTCTTCCAGCCTCTCACGTGAGGTGGAAACCCGGGGGTCGACCGGCTCCAATGGCGGTAGGCCAGCGGGGAAGTTGCGGTTGCGGGCGGTGCCGTAGACATGCACCGACTTGATGTAGTCTGTGCACGGCCTACTGCGTGGAGTGGAAGGAGAAAAGCCAGTAGCACCTCCCAGTGTTGCGGCCAAATATCTTGGCCATCCATGTCCCCCCAGCTTCGCTGCCGCACGCCGATATAATTTGGCTCCGTCGGCAGCGATGACATGTCAGGGATGTGGGATGCACCGACGCGGCGAACCTCATCGCGGCATGGGTCCGTGGGCCGATGTAATCAATTCTACCACTGATTTTCAAAATAGCATTCACGCATCCTCCCCTAGTGAATTACTCACACATGACGATTGGATCGCTAGAAGAAATTATTGAAGACGACATAAAGATGATCGATTGATGAATAGTCTTACAATATTTTCCAATTTTTATGCACCGATTAAGATTATGGCTAACTCAAGAGAATGGCTACGGTAGTGAAGGTGGTGAGGGCTATGGAGATGAGTGGGAAATGGAGACGGCTTAGGTTTGTGAATGTCTACTGGTGGTGTTTTGCGATGTTTCCGGATGCCTCTGATGCTATATTAGACCCGAGCCATTTTATAAAGTATACTTGGTTGGGCATCACGGAGCTCCTGGAGGTGAGTACGATTGCTGGTACGAGCGGGCGCACTCTTACAAGGCATCGTCCTTTGCTCTGTTGCCTTCCTGGTGACCCTATTTTGCTTGGTTTGGCTTCGCTCCCACACTTGGTGTGTCCCTTCCATGTGATGATTTTCTTTCATGTTTGGGTCCATTTCCCATGCAGATATATTAAACAAAGGATTTCAAAATTTCTTGCATTCATTAGTCATTATTGGCAATATCGAAGTGATTCGCTCGGATATTCCTGGATTATCTTGTTTGAACAATGATGAAAATGAGTGCAAAAATATCACACATCAATCACGGAATAATTTTCATCGCAACTAACATGGTTTCAACAATAAACTCAACTTCTATAAAACACAAGCGTACTGATGGTCAAGATTGAGTTTGAAACCATAACTGTAGTTTTTATTTGGGTCCTATCACAATGTCCTTGCGTTTCTATGGAGTCCTAAAAAGATTAAACGTTAAACCATGTTTTTTATATCATGTCATCTTTGTGCCGTTCAGAGTTACAGGGAGAACAAAAAGACATGGCGAGACTTGCATTGATGAAACTTAGAGAATCTTAAGTGGCCGAGGTATTGGCTTTTGGCAATATGTGGTCATTTCATGCCAATATTCACCTTATTCTTCTTCTTCTTTTTCCTCAAGTGTGGTTAATTGATTCATTCTATTATTTAAAGAAGCACTTTAACACTCTGCCCATCATAATCCAAAAGCACTCTAGTGGAGCTCACTCCCTAATATATTATCTTGACGTCACCAGCACAATGCAAAAGCATTGTTGCCTAGTGGACCGCCTAATAAAATGGAGCAAAAACAAACGAAACTAAGTCCGTGACATTTGTTTTCATATTTTTTCTCACAAATGGGAATGAATGTGAAATCCCCTAAAGTGAATACGGAAACAAATACTACCAAAACATACAAAGAGAAAAATGGTGCAGAGCGGATACAAAATCAGATGTTCGCGGGAACAAAAAAATTGTTGAGCATTTGAGAAAATCACAAGAAAACTAGCAAACACTTTCAAACAATATGACTAGAACATCTTTCGATGACTCCTAAGCCGATGTCATAACCCATAAACCAGCTGCGCCACATGGAGGCTCCTCGACTTGGGGATTATGTTAGGTATTAGTGTTGTCCTTTTGGCCATGGTATGAGTTTCATTGAGTGTTGGATTGGGTTAATATAGCCATGGTAAAAATGAAACATTTCATACTCATGGAAATGTATATTGCATTTCAGTGCTTGCCCCACCGGAAAATGCCATTTCTTTACCATTTTCTGCGTAATAAATTCAATTTTAGTTTTGCAATATTCCTTCTTTGTTTCCCTATTTTTCTCTTTGTTTCCCTTTTTTGGGGGGAAATCCAGAAATTTTCTGCTTTGTTTTCATCTCTAGACATCACTGTCACCATCTGAAAGCAATATAGCCTAGTTGACCACCTAATATATTAGCCCGATGTTATAGTCACAATCCAAAAGCACTATAGCCTAGTTGACCACCTAATTTATTATGATGTGGATCAAAATTTCTTTGTTCATATATTTCCTGGTCAAAGATCTAGATTTTTTTTAATATGATTTGTTTGTTCTGTGTACACTAAAATGTGGAAATTTGGTTTATATTGTAAAGATCCAAAATTGGCTTGTCAATGTTTATAGTTTGCCATGGTGGTTTTTTCATATTAGATTTGAATATCAAAATTTTGAAATTTGTGCTTGCTCATGTTTTTGGCAAAAACTCATTGACTAATGAAGGTACGAAAGGTTTATACTCTGAGAGAATATGAAAATTTTCACATAAATAATAGTATAAATTACAAGGCTGATACATTTAAATTATTACACATCAAAAACATCGAAACCATTGTTAACAATGTTGCATTTTGTCATTGGCTCAAATGGGTGTTGCTATAATACAAAGGGGCACGACCTTCGCTAGTGTCAGGCCAAACTGATCTTCCATATCAATCCCATCCCGTTCCAGATCAACGGGGAGACTCCACTTAAACTGATTTAATAATGAAGCAAGCATCACGTGCACCATCCTAATTGCCAAGGCCATTCCAGGGCAGATCCGACGCCCAGCACCAAATGGAAGGAGCTCAAAATCCACACCCCTAAAGTCAATCGCTGAACCCAAGAACCTCTCTGGCATAAACTTCTCAGGTTCTGTCCATACATCTTTATCTCGACCTATCGCCCATACATTTATGAACACGCGTGAACCTTTAGGTATTGTGCAACCTGCTATTTTTACCGTCATCTCTGGTTGGCGTGGCAACAAGAGTGGAGCGGGAGGGTGGAGTCGAAAAGTCTCTTTTATGACAGCTTGGAGATAGGGCAACCGAACAATATCAGCTTCTTCAATGTTTCTTCTAGAGCCGATAATTTGTGCAAGCTCATCGCAAACCTTAGCCATTGATGATGGGTTTTGGAGAAGCTCAGTCATTGCCCATTCCACTGTGCTAGAGCTTGTGTCACTACCGGCAGCAAACAAGTCCTAACATGCAAATATATTATTACATGAATATAGTCTAGTAAATGCAGATATTTGGATAAACTAAACAAGAGTCACACAAAGTACAATGAATTATTTGCTAAATGTGTTATAGCAAAATTTAAATTGCTCTAAATTGCACATTGCAATACTGTATGGAGGAATCACATATGCAATAATTCGTTCATATATAACATGAGATTTCGTATTCATCTCATTGCATTATAGTAGAAGCCATTGTTCTTGATCCAGTATTTCCTTCCGTAGACCGATGGTGAAGTGCAATCTATATGAGAGCTATGGTGGAAATTTTGAAAATGCGGCAAAATACAATATGATTGGTTTGAAACAACGGGAAAACCATAAGAATTTGTGTTTTCTTGTAGAGGAAAATTCCTATTGAGTTTTAGACAATTCAGTTCTTTGCCACACATGAATAACAATGACGTGTCATGATCCACAAAATAGAAAACATGACATGTCATGCTTCCTATGAAATTCCCATGACGACACTATTCTACAGGAATTTTAGAGATATATTTATGGGTATCCAAATGGTAATTTTGAAGTTATATGTGTCCATGTTTCTGGTTGCATACTGCGGTGGATGACACCACGATTATTTTTATTTCCACGTTGTATTTCTAAGTCTGTATAATCAGGGCCTCAAAGGATAGTGGTGTGTCAACTGAGTGGTGATAGTATAGTTATTTGGCATGTAGTCCTGCCGTGCTCAAACAAACTCTTAAACATTTGGTCTTATTGATAAGAGTAGGCGATTAACGTGCCACGAGAATCCACATTAGAATTTGGTCTAGGCATAGGGAAATAAGGGATAGAAAAAATCGAGTATCAATAGAAGCAAGTATATAGTAACTCCATGTACTATCAAAGTTATATTTTTCATTTCCTCATCTCGATGCCAAATTCTGGCACCATCTGTTTGATCCCCGGGAGGGTCAGTGGACTAGGCTGGCCATGTGCTTTGATCCCCGGCAGGCTCATGTGCGGTCTATGGAATCAAAGAGTAATTTTTTTCTATTATAATCGCAGAAAAAAAAGGTTGTATGTTTACCGTGAAATGTGAGCGTAGCGTCTCACGGTCGAGCAAGTCCTTGCCATCCTCACGCGCCGCCACATCGAGCAGCACGTCGAGGAAGTCGTTCTTCCTGGGCTGGCCGGCGTCGCGGCCGCACAGCCTCTGGTCCACCTCGGCGTCGAAGACCGCGTGCAGCCGCGCGAACAGCCGCGCCAGCCGCCGGCGCATGCCCTGCAGGTCGGCCGGCGCGAGCACCGGGAAGAAGTCGGACATGTTCGGGGTCCCCAAGCCTTCCATGATGGCCGTGATCACCTCCTGGAACTCCTCAGAGCGGCCGTGGTCGTCGAGTCTCGTCAGGTCGATGGAGAAGACGGTGCGCGAGATAAGGTTCAGGCTCGTCGTGAAGGCCACGCGGCCAATATTCACCGCTGTGCCCTCGCGCGCCAGCCGCGCGACGTGCTCCGTGAGCTCCCTCACCTTGTCGCTGCGGAGGTGGTGGAGCGCGTCGAGACGGTGCGGCGCGAACAGCTCCGTGGCCATGATCTTGCGGAGCGCGCGCCACCGCGGCGCCGGGGGCAGCCAGGGGACGGAGCCCGCCGCGTGCTTGCCGGTGGCGTCGGGCACGGACCGGGTGGCAAGCACGGAGTCATGCTTCTGCAGGAACTCCCGGGCCATGGCGGGGGAGGAGACGACCACAGTGGTGACCGTGCCGAGGCGGATTGACATGAGCGGGCCGTGGATCTTGGCTAGGCGGGCGAGCGAGCGATGCGGCTTGTCGCCGAGGAGGTGGAGGCTGCCGATGAGCGGCAGTGGGCGGGGGCCCGGCGGGAGGCCGGAGCGCGCGTGCGCGAGGAGGTTGAGAAGGTAGAAGGAGAGGAAAGCGACGACAAGCCATGCTAGCCAGGGCGCAAGCGCAACCACGGCCGCCATTGCTTCCTTTGTGTTGTTCGGCGTGCGGCACATGAGGCTCTAAATAGTACTCGAAGCTAGTGGTCAAAGCTATGCTTTTTCTGCGACTATATTCTTTGAAAACACCTAAGACACTATATATATATATATATATATTAAGTACTCCCTCCATCCCATAGTATAAGGTGTCAGGGACAGATCGAATATTTAAATTAAAACATTGAAAGGAAGTATCACATATCCATACAAACACAATTTTATAAAAAAATAGAAATGCATTCAAAATTCGGGTGCGAAAGTCTATTTACTCATGCATCCATTGCCGACGTTATTTAAATTAAAACATTGAAAGGAAGTATCACATATCCATACAAACACAATTTTATAAAAAAATAGAAATGCATTCAAAATTCGGGTGCGAAAGTCTATTTACTCATGCATCCATTGCCGACGTGTCTTGAGCAAATCCCAATAATGTCATCTATGGGCCTCCGCCTTGGCGGAGCAATTTTTTTAAAACCTAATAGACCAAGAAACACCAACGCCCGCAATCTACGAAGCATGTCGCCGCTATGAAGAAAAAAAATACTATAAGAAGGGCCTATGAAAATTGCGAAGACCATAAAAACCAGCTGAATCCAAATATATCCATCAAAAACCTAAACCAACCAAGTCCCAAAAGATCCGTCGGAGACACACTTCGCATGTGCCCTCCGCAATTGAAAAACATACTAGCGAAATCGAAATATGACGGGGATAACATTATTCCTACCCTGGCAATCCTGCTTGGCCGCTCCTAATTATGACCAGCAATTGTTTATAAACTAGACATGTCACAACAGGCTACCTTCTGAAGCAAGGTGAGACCTTTTTCTGTTGGCATGACAGGGAATCCGAATTGTTATACTTCTGGCAAGGCGCTGCACATGCCTCCTTTTATGTGGAGGGTCTTCATCGGATTACACAACCAACCAACCAACCTTCAGATCGCCGTCGCTGTCGCTGAGTTTGACATTCGCGGCGCTGCTCACACGTAGTGCTCCGTCGCTGAGTACCACACACCGGCTACAGGTGCAGCTGGTGCAAGCTGCCACGGCCGACTACAAGAACACATGAGCACCTCCTCTCGCCTTGTACAATGCAAGGTGATTAGGAGAGATGCTTCAAAAAATAAATTGGTCTTTTAAGCCTGCCCTGTCTATAATCAAATACTCCCTCCGTCCGGTGAAGAGTGAACATCTAGAGATTTTAGGACAAATTATGGAGTCAAGTAAAAAATGCATTGGAAAAGGGCAAGCCACCATCTCTCTCCTCTTTAATTAACCAACACCCAATGAGCTAAGTGCATGTAGAAATTAAGAAGACCATGTGTAGATGGTTATTGGTCTTGATTACCGTGTGATGAGAGAGAAATATTTTTTCCTATTTTAAAGTGCATTGGAAACATAGAAGTACACTCTTTTATGGACAAATTTTGAAGCCAAACGCACACTCTTTACCGTGTGATGAGAGAGACGCATAATTAGACACCTTCATATTGAGAATAGTACTCTAGTGTGTTAGAAAACATAATTTATTTTACTAAGTGCCTTCCTAAATACTCCTACTTTGCATTGTGCGAGTCCTGACGGTTTTGTTTGCGGCTTTGGACGGTTGCATGTCTTCCCCATTAGCCTTCCTCTAGCACGGAAACTTGAAATGAATGGGTCGATCACTTCACATTTGACAAAAGAACGAAAACTAGCCCCGGCATATCATGCTAGCGAACGATGGTCGTTTACAACTTTAACTGGGGTATGCCGTCCCAAAGATTTACGCCAGCCCCGGCTGTTTACAGAATGGCAAGATGGAGGAGAAAAGTGGTCTCCGAGCGTTCTCTTCGTCATCAAGTATGAATGGCCGGCTCCACGTTGAAGAGTCTGATTCATAGTAGCTGTTGAGTTTTGCTGCAAACTCCACGTCTCCGTGAGAACTGAAATAGACAAGATCTGTCTCTATCATGCCATCCACATTTTCGGTTCCATGTGCGGTCATATCGCCCTTGAGATAGTCGGCGAGATTCGGATAGACGAGCTTCCTCGCGGAATGCGGGCCATAGTAGCAACGACCTGTTACCAAAAATCAAAATTGTCATTGATGATTGTTGATTCAGTAAAAGAGACGGTACACTTCTATAATGTACTCCCTTCGTAAAGAAATATAAGAGCGTTTAGATGAAATTTGGAGCGCATGCTCGAAAAAGTTCAGTAAAAGGCTAAAAGCTAAGTGGAATTGCATAGTTTGCTGGAATGACAGGACTTGCCTGTATATGGAGGGGCAAAGGGCAGCAGAAATCTGGCTTTGGCTCAGCAGCATTCCGACCACGGTTCCCAAACCAATGACCAGGCTCCGATTCCCCGATTTCGGCGAAGAAGAGGGTGTTGATCTGAAGGGGTGATTCAGAGGCAGCCATGAAATTGACGGCGTAACGCTTGCCGTATGCCGTGCAGCCGCCGCCGAGTGCCTCCACGCCACAGATGAAGTTCACCCTATATCTTGGTTCCTACAACATGCAGCAAGCAGGGTCATCAAGTGAAGCAGCTGGCAGAGCAACCGAACTAATGATCAAATCGAAACAAATAATGTACGTACCCAGAAATGCTGCGACGCATAGTTCTCCAGCAGTTGCTCAAGCCTTTGAGCGAAGGAAGCTCCTCCGGGCATCATACTTTGATCTCTTCCTCGACACCACGCTGAGAGCCTTGGCGTGCATTTCAGGAGCCGGAGGATCCACCTGCACTTGTCTTGGAGTGCTGGATCTGAGCGCCTTGTCCAGAATGGAGGCTATGTGATCAATGGACACGACGGTGCTCGTCAGGGCACGCAGCTCGCCCAGAACACGAGGCCTCAGCAGGAGTTGCTGGTGGAGCAATGCTAGGTCGGTAGGCAGAGGGTGTCCGGCGGCCATGGCCGCTTCCTGGAAATGGCTCTTCGCAAGATTTCTTGATGATGATAACATGTCAAAGAGGGACGTGGATTTTGTCTAACTCGTTGCCCGCACATCTTATATCTCGGCCGCATATCAGCCATGCATGTCACATCACTAGGTCCACTATGCTGTCAGATCTGCAAGGTATCTCCGGTGTAATAGACTCCCGAATAGATTGATGCTGGTGTATATGAGCAGTATTCCACCTGACGCGTCGTACTGTGGGGCCAAGTTATAAGATTCGATCCTACCCTACTGTACAGCATGCACCATTCCGTCTGCTTCTCCTATTAGTATTATCTAGCGCGAAGATTACATGCTAAATAGCATCCCTTGACGTGAGTACTAGCCGTAAGTTTAAGAAATAGTACTGTACTAATTTTTACACGTGTATATTAATTTATTTATTCACAAGGATTAAATATTCGATGCAAAAAAGTTCTTTGTGGTGAGCAAGTAACGTACCGGGACTGTTGGTAAAAAAGGACCTCATGAGCCTTTACAGCGTGGAGATTCGATTGCAAGGAGTCGTCCGTTGCACTACAAAAAGTTCTTTGAAGTTCCCAAAAAACGTTTACACAGGGAAACAAAAGTGTACACTACATAATGACTCAAGAATCTCTGAGACTATAGTTTAAAAAATTAACTAATCCATCGGCGGGGCACAGCTAGCACGTCACCAGTATGCTGCGGCTGGCAGATGCTCACCTCCTCAACACAACATTGCACTACAAATAGAAATGTCTTAATATATTTTGTAAATATAATTTTTTTAATTTAGTTATGGGGTCGTTTTCCAAGATACCTAGTGAAAAAACTTACCAATCGATATAACATTAAAGTTCTTCATGGTCGGGTGAAAGAGGCCCCCCTTTGAGTACGTATGGTTGCTATCTCTAAAGTTCTTCGCATTCGACCATAAAAGGACTGGAACCGAGGATATAAAATGTGCATAGAAGGTTATATGGGACGTAGTGTCCAGTGATGAAAATATCACAATAATTATAAGGTTATTTCCCAAATCCCTAGTGAAAAAACTTACCAATCGATATAACATTAAAGTTCTTCATGGTCGGATGAAAGAGACCCGACTTCGAGTACATATGGCTGCTATCTCTAAAGTTCTTCGTGGTCGACCATAAGGAGACCGGAACCGATGATATAAAGTGCGCATCGAAGGTTATATGGGACGTAGTGTCCAGTGATGAAAATATCACAATAATTATGAGGTTGTTTTCCCAATCCCTAGTGAAAAAACTTACCAATCGATATAACATTAAAGTTCTTCATGGTCAGGTGAAAGAGACCCGCCTTCGAGTATATATGATTGTTATTTTTAAAGTTCTTCACGGTCAACCATAACAGGACCATAACCGAGGATATAAAGTGCGCATCGGCGGTTATATGGCACATTCGGTATGGTTTCCTACCTTTGGTTCTGTCTCACACTTATTGTGATATTGTCATCACTAAACACTACATCACATATGGTATATGCATGATACGAGTACACTCAATCCATGTCAGGCTGGTCATAAAATTAAATGCATTTTTCTAAAATGTTGTATGTGAGACATGAGATTCAGAATTTGAGGAGATTAGCAAGGCAGCACACACACCACATCGTAATTCATACACCATCAGTGCTGACCGCACCAGAAAAAAAAGCCTCACCCCCAAATCCAACACAGCAGCACAAAAAATCTTAAGTAATAAGTACGTGCGATTGATGGACGAGACTTGCCTGCTCCCCTCCTGTGTGCCCATCCGTGCTCCCGCATACGTGGCTTGATTTGATTGGAACAAAATAAGGCCCGGCCCCACCCCCTTAAAATCAGGGGGGAGATGATTAGATTAGAAAGAAAAAAGAAAAAAAGACAGCCGTTGGATGAGGTGGGAGCACGGATGGGAGCACGGGAAGGGAGCAGGCAAGCCAGATCCGCGATTGATGGTCAAGCAAAAGATAAAAAATCGATGCCCAAGAATACAAATCTGGGAGGAAAATTTTGAGAAGGAGCATAGGACGGCTCCTCCTGATTCTTCTTAGCAACCCAACAAAAACTAACAGCGACACATGAAGAATCGCAAGAAAGCAAATGGCATCAAGATTTGGGAAGAACAACCGCGGATCTGGGCCCTCGGCCTTCGAGCTCAGGGGAGGAACTAGTCGCCCGCGTCCTCCCCTTCTTGCTCCCCTCTTCTTGCCTCCAACTCCATGTGCTGCTGCTTGGTGAAGCGCTGATGGGGGAAGAAAATGCATTACGGTGCTTGGGCGGCTCGCCGTGGAGGAGGACGTCGGAGAGGCGGGCCGCCATCGATTTCAGGAGCAGCAGAACAAACCCTTCACATGGAGTTCACATGTTAAACAATCTTGCGGGAGGAAACAAAGAAGCACATAAATTAGCAGATCTCAAACACACAGATGAGTGGAACAATGATACGCATGCAGCCTAAGTAACAACTAGAAAAAATCCAACAGAGAAAATTGGGGAAAGAACTCACATGAGGCTAGATCTGGAGTCTGGGAATCGAAATTTGGCAAGTTATAAATCGCTGGGGTGGATGGGGCAACCGAGTGATGGTGTAGGCGCGCAGCTCAATGGTGTAGGGGCTTGGTCGCCTGGACAGATACGATGTGACTGTATCCGGTCGTATAACCGTGGGAAAAAAGAACCAGGGAATCGTTGGTTGGGACCCGGTGGGCCTGGGCGCGCTGATCCACATGATTCATCGACGGGGAGGATTCGCGTTGCGCGCACAAACAGATAGGATTCGCCATATTCGGTCAAAGAGGTCGCATTGCGCACGGCAGAGGGTCTCTAGAGCCCACGCCGTCGAGGATCCGGGGCCAGGATTTTTAGAACATCTGCACCCGGGCCCTGCTATCCTAGCTGTCCAATATTGCTTTAAGATCTGAACAACACAACTAACGTTCTATCTGAAATTTTCTCTTTTTTGTTTTTTCGCATAAAACATGTTTTGAAGTTCAAACCTTTGCAGCGTGGCAAAGCTTTCTAAAATCATTTTTTGTATATTTATTTTTGACCAAAAAATCTGAAAGATTTATCCTAGATTCTAGATAGAAAGCTTTGCCACGCTGCAAAGGTTTGAACTTCAAAACATGTTTTATGCGAGAGAAATAAAAAAGAGAAATATATTTGCACAAATCGTGAAGCGCAGAATAGATGGCTAGATAGGAAGGGCCTGGATGCAGGTGTTCTATTATATATTTTCGGTCGGCAGTGGCATAGACGAGCTCTGTGAGGCCTTTGAGCGAGCGGACCTCCGTGCGGAGCAGTGTCCAGGATGTCGGTGTACGGCCCGATCATGCCGCGGTCCGGCTCAGGGAGAGGGCTGCGCGTGAGGTACCAGATGGAGTTGACGATGATGTTGGAGACAGGGTCTATGGAGCTGTAGCAGTGGCCGGCGACGAGGATGCTGCGCATGAAGGGCACCAGAAGGGCGAGCGCCTTGACGTAGGAGGCGTGTATGGCATCATGGAGGCGCATCTTTAGGGACTGCAGGTACTCGCAGGCGTCGCCGCGCGCGCACGGGCTCGTCATGTTCAGGCCGTATTTTTGGGCCTCCACCTCTGCCTTGGTCAGACAGGCCGATATCATGGCAGCCATGTCCCCAGGTCGCCGCAGCGACGTGATGCGCTCGCCGGCTCGCCGGAACGTGGTCGTGGTGGTGGTCGTGTGGCCGTCGTCCGAGACGTCGACAGAAGTCGTCTCGACAACGTCATCGCTGACCTCCCGACGAACACGGACGACAACGACTCCGTGGCCGTGGGTCACTTGGGCATCACAGGGGCGGCTGCTCTGGCGACGCAACAGACAGTGGATGGCGCCGACATCGTCGGAGGTGAGACGGCTCTGCCGGTCACCTCCAACCAGCAGCTGCAGAGAGGGGGCGGTGGAGGTGGGGAGCGGGGACGTCATGAGCTGCACCAGCGTGTCGGGCGCGGGGTGACCTGCTAGTAGCGCCGCGGACATGAGGGCGACCTGCGTCCTCGCGGACCCAAGGTCAACCTGCTCATCATCAGCAGCGTACATGTCGTGCTCGACGAGCATGACGGCGAGCACGAGGTCGGCGCCGGCGCAGCGGAGGTAGCGGATGGCCTGTTCTTTCGTGAGGCATCCGAAGTAGCTCATCATGAAATCGATCAGACCATGCAAGGATGCCCATGCGACCTTGTGCCAGGCGTCCTTGTTTTTTCTCATCTTTTTTCGTGGAGAAGGTCGGACGATTGCTCCGACGTCGTCGTCCGGGAGGAGGGAGACGGCGTTGAGGACGATGTTGGAGACGGGGTCGAGGAGGCCGAGGCAGAAGCCGGCGGTGGCGAGGGAGCGGGCGAGGCCCGGCATGGTCGCGCAGGGCAGCCGGTCGAACGCCTCCTCGTAGAAGCCGGCGATGAGGCTGTGGACGGCCTGCTGCGACTGCGAGTCTTCTTGGGGCGCATCACCGGCTCTGGAGCAGCTGCTGTGTAGGCACGAGATGAGGCCCCTACGACTACGAGAGCCGCCGGAGGTGAATCGGGACGCCATCAGCTTAGCGGCTCGACGACGACCAGGCAGACAGGAAGAGACGGCTGGCTGTGGTCAATTGGAGTTCGATGATTCGATCAATTGGAGTTGTATATATAGGATCTGTCTAGGACACATCAAAGCTGATTTTCAATCTGTTTGTGATTTATTTTTTTTTGTCCTAGTTTTTTTTATTTCTTGTTGATGCATTATATACTTGTGGGAGATTAGATGTGACATCCTTAAAAAATATCTAGATGTGAATTAAACAAACTGGTATATATATACACGTGACGAGATCGATTTGTTGTTGTTTTCGTGATCGATCAATGGAACATTTGGTTGGTTTATCATTACAATTACACTTTCCTCTTCTTTTTTTCCCTTTTGAACAGTTTATTACACTTTCCTTTTCCCTTCCTGGCCGGTATCTTTCAATCTCCAAAGCCACGTATTTGGGCCCAAGCACATACTAGAAATCTATTACTGCGAGATGGTGGCACCTCGTCTCAAGTGATCGCTCATCCGGTTTTAAGAAAGGTTCCACACGGTTTTGTTTTGTTTTCTTTGTTAGTTTGCTGGGTTTTTTGTTTCCTGAATTTTTAAAAGCAAAGCTTTGTTTTGTAGAGCTCCCGAGCACACACCCCTCCGCGCCGTCCCATAAAGATCGCGGTCTCCAGGTGTTGGGCGGTCGGGCAGAAACAAACGAATCCTCGTTATCCACTCCTCTCTCTCACCCCACACGAATCACCTTCTCCCTCCACCGGTGCACACCTTCCTCCACACCCGGCCTCCATCGACCTAGCCCTCGTGCTGGCCCGCTTCTAACCAAATCCTGAGCCGGAGCTCCTCCTTCCTCAGCCTTCTTCTCCACCGGCGAACCACCCACCCCGACCGGCAGTGGAGCATCCCGCGCGAGCGGACATGCTCCCTTGTTCCTGACTGGTGGCGACGCGGCCCTGCGCCCTGCTTCTCCGTCCCGGCGTCGTCCCCCGCCGCGTCAATCCCTCGCCGGGTTAATGTATCTTGTAGCTCGTGTTGGAGAACGTAGCAGAAATTCAAAATTTTCTACGCATCACCAAGATCAATCTATGGAGACATCTAGCAACGAGGGAGGAGTGGATCTACATACCCTTGTAGATCGCGCGCGGAAGCGTTCAAGAGAACGGGGTTGATGGAGTCGTACTCGTCGTGATTCAAATCACCGATGATCCTAGCGCCGAACGGACGGCACCTCCGCGTTCAACACACGTACGGAACGGAGACGTCTCCCACGCCTTGATCCAGCAAGGAGGAGGGAGAGGTTGATGAAGATCCAGCAGCACGACGGCGTGGTGGAAGTAGCGGGATTCCAACAGGGCTTCGCTAAGCGCTGCGGGAGGAGGAAGATGTGTCACGGGAGGGAGAGGGAGGCGCCAGGCCTTAGGTTTTTTTTTGCTCCTCCTTTTTCCCCACTATATATAGGGCCAAGGGAGAGGGGGAGGCGCAGCCCTTGCCCCTTCCTCCAAGGAAGGGTGCGGCCAAGGGTGGGGAGGAGTCCATCCTCCCCAAGGCACCTTGGAGGTGCCTTCCCCCTTTAGGACTCTCCCCTTTTTTCTCTCTCTTGGCGCATGGGCCTCTTGGGGCTGGTGCCCTTGGCCCATATAGGCCAAGGCACACCCCCTACAGCCCATGTGCCCCCCGGGGCAGGTGGCCCCACCCGGTGGACCCCCGGGACCCTTCCGGTGGTCCCGGTACAATACCGGTGACCCCGAAACTTGTCCCGATGGCCGAAATAGCACTTCCTATATATAATTCTTTACCTCCGGACCATTCCGGAACTCCTCGTGACGTCCGGGATCTCATCCGGGACTCCGAACAACTTTCGGGTTACTGCATACTAATATCTCCATAACCCTAGCGTCACCGAACCTTAAGTGTGTAGACCCTACGGGTTCGGGAGACATGCAGACATGACCGAGACGTTCTCCGGTCAATAACCAACAGCGGGATCTGGATACCCATGTTGGCTCCCACATGTTCCACGATGATCTCATCGGATGAACCACGATGTCAAGGACTTAATCAATCCCGTATACAATTCCCTTTATCTAGCGGTATTATACTTGCCCGAGATTTGATCGTCGGTATCCCGATACCTTGTTCAATCTCGTTACCGGCAAGTCTCTTTTACTCGTTCCGTAACACATCATCCCGTGATCAACTCCTTGATCACATTGTGCACATTATGATGATGTCCTACCGAGTGGGCCCAGAGATACCTCTCCGTCACACGGAGTGACAAATCCCAGTCTCGATTCGTGCCAACCCAACAGACACTTTCGGAGATACCCGTAGTGTACCTTTATAGCCACCCAGTTACGTTGTGACGTTTGGTACACCCAAAGCATTCCTACGGTATCCGGGAGTTGCACAATCTCATGGTCTAAGGAAATGATACTTGACATTAGAAAAGCTTTAGCATACGAACTACATGGTCTTGTGCTAGGCTTAGGATTGGGTCTTGTCCATCACATCATTCTCCTAATGATGTGATCCCGTTATCAACGACATCCAATGTCCATGGTCAGGAAACCGTAACCATCTATTGATCAACGAGCTAGTCAACTAGAGGCTCACTAGGGACATGGTGTTGTCTATGTATCCACACATGTATCTGAGTTACCTATCAATACAATTCTAGCATGGATAACAAACGATTATCATGAACAAGGAAATATAATAATAACTAATTTATTATTGCCTCTAGGGCATACTTCCAACAGCTCGGGCCTTCGATTCATGTCGGATTCAGGCCCTTCTCGTCCAACGACGACAACAAAAGAAGGCAGCGGCTTCTCTGGCCGCCCCTTGCAGATTCCAACCAACAATACATGGAGGATCCTCTCACAACCTTGCCTCAAACACTCCCGTCCAGAGCTTGCCTGCAGGGGGCGGGTGGATAAGGCGCAATACGTCACTATAGATTCCCCTCCTGCTATTCATCCACAAGGTGAGGCGTTCTGAACCAATTGTGGATTTGCCAAAGCACATGCTTTGTGTTGCCGCGAGCGTGAGCACGAGTTGCTCGGAGATGTGGTGTGTTGCCAGAGTTTATAGTATGAGTAGTTGCCAGATCCCTTTCCCACATAGTGTGTCTTTTTTTTTGTTGTACACAAAAACTTGCCTAACTATTGATTTGTAGTTGCCTCAAATGTTCGTCAATTTTGCCATCTCATCGAGGTGCTACACAAACTTGATGGAAATTTTGATTACCCAGAACCTAGAAATTTTGGTGCACACCAACGAACACATGGAGATATGAAACTAGCCTAGTTACATTTCTGGCCACAACTTGCCTAATGTTTTTTATATATGCCGAAAGCTTAATTAATGATTTTGTTAGTAGGTTGCCTGATATGTCTGAACTAGCAAGTAACATACAGAAACACTGTCTGCTTGGATGGTCAAACATTTCTGTTGATTATTGTATCCATATATCAACCCAATGATTTTTGTTAGTTGGTTGCCTGATATGTCCGTCTGCCTAGTTAAACATTTATGTTTATTATTGTATCCATTTCAGCTAAACTGAAACTTGTATAGGAACACATCAGTTTAATAATCAGAAAGGCCTGCTTTATACAATCAGAACTCCAACCGTTCTAATGTTAGTACAAGATATGTGTGCAAGTAGAAGCACATCGGTGCTTGCTGAATAATGCTACCAGAATCACATTAATTTTACAAAGGATTATCACATAGCATTATTGTTTAGAAATGGGTACTTCGGAACAAACTGCGTGAGAATACAATATTGATGGTGACACTAATAAGCATCTTTTTGCTGGTACTTAACGACATGGTGTTGTCATCAGCTAAGCTGAATATAATACTGCTATTTGCCAATCGTTATGTTTATTTTGTTTTTGTTTTTTGAACCAAATTCTGCTTGTTTATACTGCCATTAGAAGATGCCACCTTTAGCTTCAACTTCATGTGGTTGTAGGACGCCCTGGACCCTTACATGAGCAGGAAGGCGGTGGAGCTGCACTGGGGCAAGCACCAGCAGGACTACATGGACGGGCTCATCAAGCAGCTCGCCATCAGCCCGCTGCATGGCCACACCCTCGAGGACCTCATCAAGGAGGCTTACAACAACAACAACCCACTATCCGAGAGCAACGATGCGGCCGAGGTAGTTTCAGCTTCCTATTTGCGCACACTGAGATTTCATCTTCTGGTAGCTCCAGCTTCATTGACTGTTGCAGGGAGATGAAACAGGGGGATCCTGCTGTATTTTGATTGCCGCAATTATTTGTATCATGTGGTGTGTTGGTTTGGAACCATCACGTCTTCTAGGAATCGAAGCAGCCGGAAGGCGGTGGCTCTCCCGAGGCAGGTGCGCTGCAGCAGATCGAGAAGGATTTCGGCTCCTTTAATTTTAGGGAGGAGTTCATGCGCTCGGCATTGTCATTGTTGGGGTCCGGTTGGATTTGGCTTGTCTGTAAGCCTCCCTTAACTATTTCAAAGTGTATTCACAATAATAACTATTCAAAGTACATGCTATTTCTGTCCAAGAGCCCAGTTAATATTCTCACATAACTAAATCCTTTGCTTATTGCAGTGAAGAGAAGCGAGAGGAAACTCATAGTGGTTCAGGCGCAAAATGCTATCAACCCACTTGCTTGAAAATTATTTGCATTTTGCCTACATCCCAGCAGGACTTGCTATTTATTTTCCCTATTTGCAAGCAAGAAGCTTTGCCAACCACTTTCAGGTAAACCTCATAAATCCCCAATACCTTTCCAACTAGTTTTTTCTGCCTCCCCAGTAGCTGGATGTTAGCCTTTTTTGTTCCAGCAAATAAAGTGAGTTGTCTGAAACTTATATGCAAATTGCCTACATCACAACAGGACTTGCTCTCTGGCCCCCATTTATTCGCAAGCAAAAAATGTTTCACTCACAACTTCCAGGTAAACTTCACACAAACCCCAGAGCTTTCCAACATGTGTTTTTATGCATCCCCAGTAGGTGGTTGCAATTTTTTTTCAACAAAAAGAGGAATTGTCTAAAACTTATATGCAAATTGCCTACATTACAAGAAGACTTGCTTTTGATTTCCCGTTCTCCTTTTTTTGGTGACAAACTAATAAGCTGGCTGCAAAAATAAGTTTTGACTCACAAAATTTGCATAACTGCAAGCACAACTTGATCCTTTTTGTGTCTGGTGAGTTGATGGCGATCGATAATTTTTTCTGGGTGCGACAAACCATTGCTCTACCTCGAAGTTAGACATTTATCTTGGCGATGTTTGAGAGGGGCACGGGTGGGAAGTTGTGAAGCAGAGGCTACGAGTTGCCAGATCTGAGGGCGTGAGTTGCCATATGTGCAGTACGAGTTGCAAGATCAATGGTTTTTTGAACTTGGCACTAGTGTGGTTCCCCCCTTTTCACAAAACTTGCATAACAATTGATAAGTAGTTGCTTGCTTTTGCTTTTCGACTTGCCCAATGGTTGTCGTTTAAACATCAACCTGGACTAAAAATGAGGGATTAGGCAAGTCCACACTACTAGACCAGGCAAGTCAAAGTGCATTACATAGTGCATTGCAACTAGTGATGAGTAGGACTTGCTTGACGTTTGGGCCTCACTTGCTAGTGTTAAGTATGTGACTTGCTTGACATTTGGAAAACCTTTTGTTCCTCTTAAACTGTGTATTTGTGTGTGATATCCAGCCTATCTCTTTTAATGAAACTTTGAGTTCCTGTTTATTGCGTTTTGCAAAGAAGCAAGCATGATCACTTCTTTCTCTTCAAGAATTATCTTTTTTATAGGTTACTACATCATCTCAGACAACTGTGTTCAGATTTATTTCCTTTTCTCAAGCATGTTTTTGAATTTTCTGTGCAGTTTTTAATAACCAGCATGTATGTATTTGCATGTTTTACAACAAAGATTGCATGTTACAAAGCATAGGAGACTCGGGTGTTCTTCATGGTGCGGGATCACCTGCACAGGAATATGACTTTCCTTCTGGGCAAAATTTTCTGTTTTTTTACCAGTTTTGTAGGCAGGCTGGAAGATACATGCATGCTATTCTTGGGAGTTTTTCCTGTATTTGTTCTCCTCCTTTTGTTGTTTTAGGTACTGGTGGTTTTTTGGGGGTGTTTATGTCAAGTAGTAACCATGCTCTGCACATATTCACACACTTTACTTTCTGCATCACCACTTAGTTGCCTGCAAAATCCACTTAGTTGCCTCCTGCATCACCACAAGTTGCCTAAAAACACAGGGGGAGCGGCGGATGTCTTCAGGTTAACTTATCACCAGTTTTGCCTACAGATGCACACATACTTGCCCGCAGTTTATGTGCCAAGTTGCCTAGATGGCGTAACAATTATGGTTTAGGGTAAACATGAACACAAAGCCACATGTTGCGTACAGACATTCATATACTTGCCCGCAACTCTTGCGACAAGTTGCCTTAACAAATATGCTCCAAGGAATAGAAACACAGACCCACGGGTTGCCAACAGACATTCACACGCTCGCTTCCACCAAATGTGACAATTTGCCTAGCAAGAGACACAAATCCCGCTTATGTCCACTGTTTTATGGAAGAAAAGCTCCTTCTTAAGTTGCCTAAATCTCATCAGTGTTTTGTAGGCCAGAGGAGGAGGAAGAACTAACCCGTCGACTGGAGAAGATGGGGCAGAGGTGGTTGCTGCAGGAGTGGCGACGTTGCTGCTGCTGGATTTAGGCCTTGTAGGAACTTTGAAGAGTTAGATCCATGGATTTAGAACCATGGAGAAAAAAGGGGGAGGAAGAAGGAGGGGAACGGGAGGTAGGGAGAGGGGTTCGCGTGGGACGCATGCTGGACAGGTGTGCGGAAGCGGTTACAATCACACGAGATTCCTTGTCGGCCATGTGCGGGAGCGGTTATACCCATTTCCTTTTCTGTCGTGCCAACTGTTCAGGGGTTTTCACTTTCATTTTTTGGGTGTGTGCCCTATAATACTAACTAGCCAACAGGTGCTCCCTAGTCACGTCCTTTTTGTTTTGGTATTTTTTATCTCAGCTTGCTTAACTTTTTATTTCCTTTTTCTTTCTTTTATTTTTCTCCTTTTCTATCTCAGATACATGCCAATGTTGTGATACGCCCTATTTTTTTATCAGTTTTGCTAAAGCACATCTAGATGTGCCATAAGTATTGCACATCTAAGTCATATGTCATTGATCTTACTTGAGATTCATGTCAATATTTTCTTTTTCTTTTTTCTTTTTCATTTTATGCTTCATTCACTCACTTAGATGTGCAATAACTAGAGCACATTTAGATGTACCCTAGACACACCCTTTTTTTATATAGGTTGAATATTTTACAATACATGTCAATGTTTTTCAAATTCTCATTGAACATTTATTCGAATATACATGTTGAACATTTATAAAATGCGCATTGAACACTTCCTTAATACACAATTTATATTTTTAAACAAATGTTGAGCATTTTCAAAAATGTCATGAACATTTTCCAAAGTTTCCCATTTTATTAGATCAAAGTGGGATGAGACAATGTAGGTATGGTTAGGCACACATCTAAGTTTGTCTTTCGACTCTTGATCCACATGACAACCCCAATGTTACCTCAGACAACTTCGGAAGTTATACTAAACAATCACCTTACGATCTTTATCGTTTTAACTTATTATCCGTAGAGTTACCCCAATGCCACTACGGGCACCTTCGGAAATTGTACTAGACCTGCATCATGATCTCATTAGTTCCAAAAAGTTTCAATGCAACATAAAGAAACTCATAGCAAGAGCAAGATTCAATTCACTACAAAGATAATATGAGGGGATACATACATACTTCAACTCCATTAACAAAGCTGATTGCAATCAAGAATGGAAACTTACATGATCAAATGAGAGAGATAGAACCCATAGCTACTGGTATAAACCGTCAACCTCGAGGGTTAAGTACTCGTAGATCATCATAGGAGCAGCAATGGATGACGGAGATGTTCACGAAGATGAAATTTCCACTATGATATAGTGCCGGAACAAGGACAAAACCAAGATCGCAGTGGACCGGGAAGTGGCAACGGCCGAAAAATTAGGCTCAAATTATGTCGGATGTTTTTTAGTACATATGGAGCTACGGGCGTCAAAAGGCGGTGGAGGCAATGCCCATGCCCCTAGGTCACACCAAGGGGGTGGGGGGTGGGGGTGGAGGTTGTGCCCCTCCCCCTCTAGGTGACCTTCTGGCCCTTGGCTTGAAAATTGGCGTCCTATTTTTATTTAATTTTTGGGCTTCGTAAATTTTATATGCTGAAAAGTCCAACAAACAACAACCGACTCTATGCATTAGATTAATATGTTAGTCCAATGAAAATCAAAGAAAAATATGCCGAACTTATGTACCAATTATGTGAATATAGGATGAAACTTTAAAAGTTATAGATTTGTTTGAGGCATATTATTAGCCGAATGGGCGCCGCCGTGGGAATTATGGCCATTTCGATGCATGATCATTGGGAACCCCCACGCACTCGTAATCAGGGACGCGTGATCAATGTGTTCATACTCCTTTTTACATTCTCATTGATCACACGGAAAGACGACGAAGATCAGACACCAACGATCGTCCAATAGCTCCGAGGTCAGTGATGGACTACAATCATAGACCGGACAAATATGACAGCTCATCGGTGATAAAATTTCATCCGCACAACCCGACGTAGGTGGAAGAACACCTTATCATTTTTGTTGTGGGATAGAACACCTTATCATTGATGGGTTATTTTTTGACCGGTCAATGTTAACTATCTTTGTCGACCGTGACAGGCTCATCACTGACGCCTGGCTAGGTGTCGGTCAGTGAGGAGTGATCAGTAGTAATTTGATTTGTAGTACTAGTGTGCATATATAGTTCTTGCTAGCCGGACATTGTAAAACTGGCACGGTGATTGCTAGCTCAAAGACATGGTTGACTATACCCTAATTACAAACTGAAAGTGGCAAGGTTATTTTCACCAATCCACACCTACAAGTGGAGAATCAAATTAGTAACACCAAACAAGCTGTATAACCTAATTAATTAATTGAGGTTCTTTTCCTGACTAGATTTCCATTTTGGCTTGAGCAAACTCTTTTTTTTTCCGATAAAGGCTTGAGGAAACATGCATGTCCGAGATGAACTCATGTGGCAGTTGAAGAACCGTCCCTCCATAGCCAACCAAATCGTTATTAGGGCTTGCAGTTGTTGCAGTGATGGTTTTGCGCGGACAACTCGGATGCGCATCGGTAGCAGAAGCTGTATCCACACCTACAATCGGCCGGAGAAAATCAAATTGCTATAAAACAAGCCGGGGATGAAGCTCAAATGTCATGCATACATGATGAGATCGTAATTTGCAAGGAGAACGTAGGATGATGGATTTGACATACTACCTGCATTTGATGTAATTGCACCCTTCCGATTTCTCCACGAACATCTGGCACTCGGGGCACCGCTGCCAGCCCTCCCTGCCGACGAGGCGCCTGAGCAAGAGGTCCTCCCGGCCGCGCTCGTCCTGCCCGAGCTTCTGGAACTCCTCGCACCCGAAGCCGACATGCCACGGCACGGCGCACCGGGCGCAGAAAAGCCGGTGGCAGTGCGGGCACTCCGCCTCCGCGATGGCCGCCGCCCCGGCCTCGTCGTCGGCGAGCAAGAGCGCCGAGCATTCCGGGTACGGGCAGTACATCCTCTTCGCGCCGATCGCGAGCTCGCACAGCAGAAAACCCCACTTGTCGAGGAGGTCCGTGGGGATGATGCTGTGGCATCTCTCCGGCTCGATGGTGCCGTCCTCGCAGCCTGGCTGCGGGCATTCGATGGGGCATACATTATCGTCCAGCTTCGCGGCCACGTACTGGGCGACGCAGCTGGAGCAGAAGGCGTGGCCGCACGAGTTGACGATGAACTTGAGGGCGCCGGGCACCGTCTCCATGCAGATGGCGCAGTCGAAGAGCTCGCCGTGGCCGTCGACCGGCAAATCTCCATTGGCCTCGGTGAACAGAACCATGTCCACGGGGGGCTGATGTTGCGGCATCTTTCCGGCTCGGCGGCGCAGTCCTTGCAGTTTACGAGAAACACAGCTCGAGCAGAAATCATGGGCGCACGAGGTGAAGCTGGGCCGTATACATGCACATGGCACGACATGCATGCACTTGGTGCAGTAGAAGTGCTTCCCGTCGCCGAGCCGTCCTTGCAGTCGACGAGAAACACAGCGCGAGCAGAAGTCGTGGGCGCACGAGGTGAAGCTGCGCCGTACACATGCGCATGGCACCACATGCATGCACTTGGCGCAGTAGAAGTGCCTACCGTCGTCGCCGTCCGCCGGCGAATCTTCATTGCCATCGGCGACTGTGGCGTGGTTGATGCGCGGCGTTTCATGCCTGGGTACAAGGGGGGTTAATTTGAGTTCCTTGGGGCCGGCAAGCAAATACTACAAGAAATCGAGTAGAGACTAGGGTGTAGAACTCACCGCACCATGGGCATGGGGAGGAGGCCGTCTTCGTCCTCACAGTCGGGGCATTCGACGGGAAGAGCAACGCCCTCGCGCTGCCTCATAGCGACGTACTTGGCGACACAGTTGGAGCAGAAGGCGTGGTGGTCGCACGAGCCGAAGCTGGATTTGTGGACGATGGGCGCCGTCGTTATGCACATGGGGCAGTAGAAGAGCTCACTGTTGCCGCCCAACCGTGAATTCCCATTGCTATCGATGATCAACGTTTCTCGCCTAGTTTCACGCGAGCCAGTCGGGACCTTAGTAGTATGTTCGTTGCCGTCAACCGGTCCGCCGTTGCGCGATGTTACTAGAAACATTTCAGGCCTGAGTAGCACTTGGTTCATACTCCATCCGTTCCTAAATATAAGTCATTTTTAGAGATTTCAATGCTGACTACATACTGACCAAAATAAATGAATCACACTCTAAAACATGTCTATATACATTTGTATATAGTCTTTACTAAAATCTCTTAAAAGACATACATTTAGGAATAGAGAGGGTAGATGAGAAAAATCCATATTATAACCATGAACCATTCCATCTGCCTAAGATTCAACACCGAACTCTCAAATCATCTTAAGATTCAACCCCGAATTATCAAAACCGGCTAGAATCAACCTTCCCTCCGCCGAGTAGGCCAGGCTTTGATCCACTTGTTATTGATCGCCGCCTGAACTTGGCCAGAAATAGATTTTTAAGGTATTTTTGCAATTCCCTTAAAAAGAGGGTATTTTTGCAATTTGGTCGGCAAAGGACCAAAACTTTCCCATAATGCTCATCATTTCTCACTTTTTAAAAAAAAATCTGGATGCGTTCTCATCTTTTGGTCAAAATTGACAAAAAGGGGCTGAAAATGAAACTTAAAGGTATTTTTTAATATCATTGGCAAAAATGACTGGAAATTTCCTAGGATGATTAGTATATTAGTCTTGAGTTTACTTTTTTAAATGGGTATTTTTGTAAGTCTGGCCAAAAAGGGGTTGAAAGTTAGATGTAACGGTATTTTGAAATCTGTTTGGCAAAAATAACTGAAAAATTCCCAGAATTATACTAGTATTGATTTAATAAAAAAATTGAAACTTCCATTGTTTGGTTGACAAAGAAGGGATGAAAATGAAATTTAAGGTTATTTTTAAAGCTGTTTTGGAAAATGGTGGCAGCAGCTTTCACAGAACGATAAGTATACTAATCTTGGTTTTAGAGAATTCTTTCATCTTTTTGGATGTTTCCTTTTTTTTGTCAAAGTTTGACCCGAGAAGCGCTGAAAATCGCACATGGCTGCTGACTGGGATGCTTACCGGCCAATCAACAGGTCATAATCAGTCCTACTCAGCGAAAACCAGGTTCAGAGGGGAAAGGCGTTGAATCTTAGCAGGTTTTGATAGTTTACGGTTGAATCTTAGATGTTTTAGAGTTTGAAAGTTCTGGGCTGCGTTTGGCAGCTCAGTAATTTTGATGTTTTGCAAGAATACCGTGGTTTTGAAAAAAGCAACAACACGGTTTTCAATACTTTGGAGGTGTTTAGCATCAGTAACTACTCTTTTTTTCATAACACACACACGCCGGTATCGCCGGCAAAGCGCGAGAAAGTAAACAGGACTCACCTCACCGAGAGCGCGACGATCACCGTTGCCACGGCGAGGCCCCAGCAGCACCATGCTTTGGCCGGCCAGCTCAAGCCACTTTTATCTGCAGCAGGCGGTGCTGGAGATGTATGCGCGCGCGTGTCCGCCGGGATTGGCGGTGGCTTTGACGGCGTCGGCACTGCGCCCGAGCAGCCGCTCACCGGCGACGGCGAGACCGTCTTTTTTATCTGCAGCTCAATGGGGCCGACGGCGAGCAGCGCGATCGTCTTGGTCAGCTTGTTAGTTTCACCGTCGACGGCGCTCCTCTGATAGCAGTAGCACATCTCTGCCTCCAGGGCCTCGCCGCCGTTCTTGGGCACGAGGGCGAGGAGGAGAAGAAAAGCGGTGGAGGAGGAAACGATCCCGGCCATGATCGTCGGTCGTCGCTGTGTGATTCCTCTTCCCTCCTCCGGCCAAGGGCCTACCGCGTAATCGTATCCGCGTGAAACCCCTCGACGACTTCCCGCCATGGCATCACCATCGAAATTTCACTTGTTTAGTTTCTACTATCAAATTAACCAGCCGTCGCCGTTGCGTGGCCTCTTTTCTCTTGTTTTTTGCGATTGTCCACAGGAGTGGAGTTCATCGCCATATAATATAATACAACTGGAGACGTTGGGTTGGGTAGGGGGGGAGAAGATGAAGATGGGTCAAAGATGAGGTGTTTGGGTACATCAGGAATACGATCGAGGAATGATGCAAGCAAATGGTTGGATCGCTTTCATGGTTGATAGATGAAATGCACTGCCGGAAGCAATGGACCGTAGTATGCGAGGACCGAGTATCAAACGATCCAGAAACTGCATCCTACACACATTGGTTCTTTCTTAATTTCCACCAAACTGCATCCGATTTTTGCTCAGTAAGTGCCACTCGATCGGGCCCACCCGGTTTAGAAAAAAATACTCGTTTACAAACAGAGATACCCTGAATTAACTAATTCTCAATTGACTACGCTTAATTGATTTTAATTGATCCAATTAGCAGTCACCACACATTGCATTACTAGAACACAAAGGCGAGTGTTACCACGCCCATCCATCTTGAGAAAGAAGTTATACAAATATTTCGATAAAATTATGCCATCAAATATTCGATAAAATTATGCCAACAGTAGATTTGATAAAATTTTAAATTGTTTTGGTTATAACTGACCCACTCGCATAGATGATGTCGTATCACGTTTATCACGAAATCACTAGTTAAGGAGTATTCGTTGCAAAGATCACTCCATCTCCCCAGGTTGGGAGTTTTTCCTTTTTTCGTAGATCCGTTTATTTAAAATGTTTTATCTTTTAAACCGTGCGTCCAAATCTCAAACCGCTTTCACCGTTGGATTCCTCGCGTCGAGATATTCAAAACTAGATCCCATGTTGATAGGTTTTGACGAACTTCTTTTTCACAAAAAAAATCAGGCAATAAAAACCGGACAAAAAAACCAAACTGGGAGCACGGGTATTTTCCCTTTCCGAAAGAGGCACGCCCGCGCCTCTCATGAAATCACAAACGTGCCTCTCGCGGAAGCAAAACCGTGACTCTCTCGGAAGGAAAAAAAAGAGAGAACACGTTTTTTTTTGTTTCCAAGGAGGCACGGCCGTCACTCTCGCGAAAGCACACCCGTGCCACTTGCGGAAGCAAAACTGGCTCTCGCGAAAGGGAAAAAATAGAAAATGCGTTTTTTTCGTTTCCGAGAGGCACGACCGTGACTCTCGCGAAAGGGAAAAAAACAGAAAACCTGTTTTTCCCTTTCCGAGAGCCACGACCATGACTCTCGCGAAAGCACACCCGTGCCTCTCGAGGAAGGAAAACTGTGACTCTCGTGAAAGCACAACCGTGCCTCTCGCGGAAGCAAAATCGCGACTCTCGCGAAAAGAAAAAAGAAAACAGAAAACACATTTTTTTCGTCTCCGAGAGGCACGGCCGTGACTCTCGCGAAATTAAAACCGTGCCTCTCGCGGAAGCAAAACTGTGACTCTCGCGAAGGGAAAAAAAAGAAAATACATTTTTTCGCGCAAAAATTTTTCTTTCAATTTTTTTTGTCAAAAAGCTAAGGAAGACCAGTGAAAAACCAAAACGTCGAAAAAACCCTGAAAATAACCGTTTAAATAGCCGAAAACATGTGAGGAAAAATAAAAAAATAAAATCCGGAGGGAGCATCCAGAGCACGACACGTGGCGAAAGGAGCGCTTGTTAACTAGTGGCTCCCCGTTTATCAGAACAGGAAGTGCAAACGTCATTAGAAAATTTTCTTTCTTTTTGGGCCAAGTGTACTTTTTTTTGCGGGAAATTGGGCCAAATGTACTTAAAGTTGCATTAGTGGATACCCTTTCCTTCTTTGTTTCAAAAAATGTGGCTACCCTTTTCTTAAGCAAATTGGTTGTAATTTGAATAATTCTAAAACATTGAAAACAACTACACAAACTCCTCATCCATCATAGAGAATTTACATGCTTGCTTTCACGTAGAAGCTTATAAATTTCATAAATGATGTACGATTCTCCATGAATAATCTTTGCAAAATTTACACCATCACACCAACCATTCGGTGTGTGCTTTCTACCTTTTCTGGATATAATCTCACAACAGAGCAGTGATGTATGGCCAAATATTCACATCCTAGTAAACCTCATTGTGCCATTGCTTGTTCTTCTTGAGTTTGTGACAACTTCTGATTCTAGCTCTCCCCTTTATGGTCTGCAACTTTCTCGAATTTATCATGAATCCCTAGCGCTATTACTTTTGAACCACAGAAAGATGTGTGCACACCGCCATCCAAAGGTTGAAACTTTGATCGTCCCGTTCTACCCATAGATATTGTACTCTGACCGCTGAATGGCCCTACTTGGCATGTGGCTAGGTCTCAGTCGACTAAGATTTAACCAAGTCTCAATCAAGTGACATAACATGCAATAGAGAAAAAGAAAAAAAGCTAAGAAAATTTTGCACGAATCTTAACGTAAGATCTAAAGAGTATAGCATCGACTGAGACTTCGTTATGTCCTAGTCGACTGAGACTTAGCAAGACTGTTTTGTCAAACCTACATATTTAGGGCATTCAAGTATATTTTACCCTCACAAAGGGGACGGGTAGTTCAACCAAGTGCCACGCTCAATACCAGTGATGTTTTACATTGGCAGAAGTACTTATATTTAACAAAATAACTTTTGGTCATGTGTAAAATAACAAGGTTTCTAGTTGGAAGATGTCTAGTAACGTAATTAGCCACATGTTTCTATGATGTAGGTCATCACCACTAACAGGCAATGACACCCGTTAGTGGAGGCATGTCCTAGGCCAACCGAAGAGCCCCTAGGAAACTTTGGTCCGGGACCAAGGCTGATAGGAAATTTTGCCCTAAAATTTTCTTCTGTCCCAGGCATTCTTCTTCTAGATCGATTACTCCTTAAAGATATCCTCATAATCGAGGATTTTTACTAGCTATTTATTGTATGTCAAATCTGGCCGAACTTCTATCTCCATCATAGCTGCTTGCTTCTGAGACTCTTGCAAACACTTCAACCATGAGACATAGAAAACATCATGCATCCCTGCAAAAAGTAGTAGCTCTAGACAGTAAGCATGTTCCTCTATTTTGTGTTGTATATTGACTAGTACAAATGCCCTTGCGTTGCACCGGGCTTAAAAAGGGGCACTACCTGCTACATGTGTCATTGTGCTCCACTTTTTATATCTTATTTGAATAAACATCAATTGTATGGTTAAACATGAAAATTTCCTTTCTTTTAAATAAAAGTTAATCTTTCCATAAAATTAGAACAATTTTTAAAGAGTAGTTAATGTTTTTATAGAAAATTGAACTTTTCTGGAAAAAATAGTTTTAATAAATTTTTTAAAATAATGTTCTTTTGTTTTACATTTGTAAATGGTTATCTAGGAATTTTAAGTGTACATTTCTAAATGGTTATGTTTAGTAAAAGCGTATCATTTTCTGGGTAGTTTTTAAGTTTTTTGAGATAGTGTGAACGTATTTTTATTGAAACGAAAATAGTTTGAAACTGTGAACATTTTTAAGCTATATTTACTGTTTCGTGCAATGCAGCGGGTATAAATAAATCTGAGTGTTTGTTTGGTATTCGAGAGTTTACATGATAAATAATAATGATTTCCAATTAAATTGGTTGTAAGACTTGTAAGAATCCACTTTATGAAGATCCCATTGTATTCCAAAAGCTTGTAATTTTCTTATCTGCTAATAAAACCTATTCCTTCAAATTGCTCAAAAGAAATTGGATTATGTGTAATAAAAAATATGATTGCCGGAAAGTAAAGAGTTTATAACGCTTGGCGCTCTTTTGTTAACATGTAGCATCCAGTAGTAGGAGCGCACCCTCCACGCCAACATGCTCACTACACTGGACATTTTCATCGGGCCTCGATGGGATCAAGATTAGGGTACTTAGAGCTACAGATCTCCCTCCCAGGTGTCGTGCAGGGCGAAACATGACGCGAGCAGGGTGCACCTGTGTCCACAATGTATCTACTCTTCGTCCCTTCCTCTCTCTCCTCCCTATATCACCAAGACATCGATGACATCCAGAGTTGAGGAATATCTTGCTGGTCAGGAAGTAATGGTGAGCCTCAATATTTTTCTCCCTTAAGAGCATCTACAGCCGGACTTGGCAAATCCGACCCCTCAAACGCCCGCGAACACGTCCGGGCGTGTCCGCGAGCAGTGATCGGTCACCCCTCAAAAAACGCATTGCACATCCGGATACCTCAAATTAGAAATCTTAAATTCATATTATTACATGCAACATGAAACCTAATCTACGTGGAGCTCGTCCGGTTCCGCTCCCAGCTCGCCCAGCTCCGCGCTGGCCATGTCTGGCGGATGGTTGCGCTCCTCAGAGTGAACGGTGCCGGTGGATGTCAGATCGATGATGGATCCGTCCGGGGACGAGCTGCCGACGTCCACCACGATGCGGTTGCCGCGCCCGGACTGATGCGCCATACGGGGTGCCAGAGAATGTCACTCCGCCTCCTAGGACGATGGTGAGGCCCCAATATCGACGCGCATTGCGCGTCCGCCAGCGTCTTCGGACGCCAAACGGACCGCACGACCTCCGGCGAAGCAGCTATGGCCGGCCTAGAGGGAGAATACCGGCAGCTGAAATTCTGGGCTAGAAAAGGAGCAAATATTAGAGACCTATTCTGCACAACTCCAAAAGTCCTGAAACTTCACGGGAGCAAGTTTTGAAATTAATAAAAATACTAGCGAAAGAATCAACCAGAGGGGGTCCACACCCTGACCACAAGGGTTGGGGCGCGCCCTACCCCCCTGGGCGCGCCCCTGCCTTGTGGACCCCTTGGCAGGCCTCCGGTGCGCATCTTCTGCTATGTGAAGTCTTTCACCCTGGAAAAAATCACAAGCAAGCTTTCGGGACGAAACACCGCCGCCAGGAGGCGGAACCAATTTAGGGCTCCGGCGGAGCTGTTTTGCCGGGGAAACATCCCTCCGGGAGGGGGAAATCATCACCATCGTCATCGCCATCGATCCTCTCAGCGGGAGGGGGTTAATCTCCATCAACATCTTCACCAGCACCATCTCCTCCCAAACCCTAGTTCATCTCTTGTATCCAATCTTTGTCTCAAAGCCTCAGATTGGTACCTGTGGGTTACTAGTAGTGTTGATTACTCTTTGTAGTTGATGCTAGTTGGTTTATTTGGTGGAAGATCATATGTTCAGATCCTTTATGCATATTAATACCCCTCTGATTATGAACATGAATATGATTTGTGAGTAGTTACATTTTTTCCTGAGGATATGGGAGAAGTCTTGCTATAAGTAGTCATGTGAATTTGGTATTCATTCGATATTTTGATGAGATGTATGTTGTCTTTCCTTTAGTGGTGTTATGTGAACGTGGACTACAAGACACTTCACCATTGTTTGGGCCTAGAGGAAGGCATTGGGAAGTAATAAGTAGATGATGGGTTGCTAGAGTGACAGAAGCTTAAACCCTAGTTTATGCGTTGCTTCGTAAGGGGCTGATTTGGATCCACATGTTTCATGCTATGGTTAGGTTTACCTTAATACTTCTTTTGTAGTTGCGGATGCTTGCAATAGGGGTTAATCATAAGTAGGATGCTTGTCCAAGGAAGGGCAGCACCCAAGCACCGGTCCACCCACATACCAAATTATCAAACTAACGAACGCGAATCATATGAGCGTGATGAAAACTAGCTTGACAATAATCCCATGTGTCCTCGGGAGCGTTTTCCTTTATATAAGAATTTGTCCAGGCTTGTCCTTTGCTACAAAAAGGATTGGGCCACCTTGTTGCACCTTGTTTACTTTTGTTACTTGTTACCCGTTACAAATTACCTTATCAGAAAACTATCAGTTATTGATAATTTCAGTGCTTGTAGAGAATACCTTACTGAAAACCGCTTGTCATTTCCTTCTGCTCCTCGTTGGGTTCGACACTCTTAATTATCGAAAAGACTACGATAGATCCCCTATACTTGTGGGTCATCAGTGCTATTCTTACTGAACAAGCCTCCCACTTATGATTAACTCATCTCGCAAGCATCCGCAACTATGAATGAAGAATTAAGATAAATCTAACCATAGCGTTAAACATATGGATCTAAATGAGCCCTTTACGAAATAGCGCAAAAACTAGGGCTTAAGCTTTTGTCACTCTAGCAACCCATCATCAAATTACTACTTCACATTGCATTCCCTTAGTCCCAAAGATGGTGAAGTGTCATGTAGTCGACGTTCACATGACACCACTAAGAGAATCAACAACATACATATCATCAAAATAACAAAAGAATACCAAATTCACATGATTACTTATGACAAGACTTCTCCCATGTCCTCAAGAACAAAAGTAACTACTAACACATCATATTCATGTCGAAGATCGGAGGGGTATTGAATAACATAATGGATCTGAACATATAATCTTCCACCAAATAAACCAACTAGCATCAACTACAAGATGTAATCAACACTACTAGCAACCCACGGGTACCAATCTGAGGTTTTGATACAAAGATTGGACACAAGAGACGAAAGATTGGAGATGAGATGGTGATGTTGATGAAGATTAGTCCTCCCATGATGAGAGGGTTCTTGGTGATGACGATAGCTTCAATTTCTCCCTCCCGAAGGGAAGTATCCCCGGCGGAATCGCTCCGTCAGAGGGCAAAGTGCTCCTGCCAAAGTTCCGCCTCGAGACGGCGGCGCTCCGGCCCGAAAGTATTCGTGTTATCTGTTTTTCTAGGGCATATGGGCTTATATACCAGAAGATGGGCACCGAAGCTGACCAGGGGCCCCACAAGCCACTAGGACACGCCCTGGTGCCTCGTGGGCACCTGGGTGGCCCCCTCTGGTACTTCTTTTCTTCAATAGTTTTTATTTATTCCAAATAAATCCCCGTGAAATTTCAGCTCATTTGGAGATGTGCAAAATAGGTATCCTGGCATAGCCTTTCCAGGTCCAGAATTCCAGCTGCCGACAATCTCACTCTTTTGTAAATCTTGCATATTAAGATAGAAAAAGTATTAGAATTGCTCCACAAAATATTATATTGATTAAAAACACTATAAATAACAGTAGGAAAACATGATGCAAAAGGGACGTATCAAGTGATGGAATTGGATTTCGTAGAAATAAAGGAGGCCTCAAAGGGATAGATGTATAAGAAATCCCAGACCTTGAACGGGATGCAGGATGAAGATGACACGCTCACAGTCATGGGGCTCTGGCACCCTGACGGAGGAGCGGTACGATGACTCTTCGATGAGTGGGAGCGGCACCGAGCAACCGAAAGATATCCGAGCGCTTAGAGTTCAGTGATGTCTCCTATGGAGGGGAGCCATTAGCCCATCTGGCTTGCTGCCTTCTTCGTGTCGCTAGCAGCCCCTGACTTCCTATAGTGGCCTTCGGTTTTTCCCTTAGAGGCCTTCGCCATCGCGGCGTGAGTTCAGTTTCCAACCACCGCTCGAAAATGGAAAAGGGGATCAGAAACTTTTTTGGACTCTATTCTTCAGGCATTGGAGCTTGAAGGTGATGGGTGTTGGGTTTCGTAGTAATTTCAAAATTTTCCTACGCACATGCAAGTTCATGGTGATGCATATCAACGAGAGGGGAGAGTGTTGTCTACGTACCCACGCAGACCGACTGCGGAAGCGTTGACGCAATGTAGAGGAAGTAGTCGTACGTCTTCCCGATCCGACCGATCCAAGCACCGTTACTCCGGCACCTCCGAGTTCTTAGCACACGTACAGCTCGATGACGCTCCCCGGGCTCCGAACCAGCAAAGCTTCGGGAGCACAACGGCGTGGTGACGATCTTGATGTTCTACCGTCGCAGGGCTTCGCCTAAGCACCGCTACAATATGATCGAGGTGGAATATGGTGGCAGGGGGCACCGCACACGGCTAAGGAACGATCTCAATGATCAACTTGTGTGTCCTAGGGTGCCCCCTGCCCACGTATATAAAGGAGCAAGGGGGAGGCCGTTCGGCCCTATGAGGCGCGCCAAGGGGAGGGGGAGTCCTACTCGTCCTCCTCCTAGTGGGAGTAGGGCTCCCCTTTCCTAATCCAATTAGGAAACCCTAAGGGGGAAGGAAAGAGGGGGAGAGGGAGAGGGAAAGAGGGGCTGCGCCCCCCTTCCTAGTCCAATTCGGACTCCCCATGTGGGGGGGGGGGGGCGCCACCTCCTAGGCCGCAGCCCTCTCTCTTCCCTAAGGCCCAATTGTTGGGGAACGTAGTAATTTCAAAAAATTTCCTACGCACACGCAAGACCATGGTGATGCATAGCAACGAGGGGGAGAGTCTGATCTACGTACCCTTGTAGATCGCAACGGAAGCATTGACACAACGTAGAGGAAGTAGTCGTACGTCTTCTTCCCGATCCGACCGATCCAAGCACCGTTACTCCGGCACCTCCGAGTTCTTAGCACATGTACAGTTCGATGACGATCCCCGGGCTCCGATCCAGCAAAGCTTCGGGGAGGAGTTCCGTCAGCACGACGGCATGGTGACGATCTTGATGTTCTACCGACGCAGGGATTCGCCTAAGCACTACAACGATATGATCGAGGTGGAATATGGTGGCAGGGGGCACCGCACACGGCTAAGGAACGATCTCAATGATCAACTTGTGTGTCTAGAGGTGCCCCTGCCTCCGTATATAAAGGATCCAAGGGGGAGGGGCTGGCCGGCCAAGGGAGGCGCGCCAGGAGAGTCCTACTCCCTCTGGGAGTAGGATTCCCCCCCCCCCCCCAATCCTAGTTGGAATAGGATTCATCAAGGGGGGGGGGGAAGAGAGAGAGAGGGGGCCGACCACCTCTCCTAGTCCTAATAGTACTAGGGGAGGGGGGAGGCGCGCGGCCACCTTGGGATGCCCCTTTCTCCTTTCCACTAAAGCCCACTAAGGCCCATATGACTCCCGGGGGGTTCCGGTAACCTCCCGGTACTCCGGTAAAATCCCGATTTCACCCGGAACACTTCCGATATCCAAATATAGGCTTTCAATATATCAATCTTTATGTCTCGACCATTTCGAGACTCCTCGTCATGTCCGTGATCATATCCGGGACTCCGAACAACCTTCGGTACATCAAAATGCATAAACTCATAATAACTGTCATCGTAACGTTAAGCGTGCGGACCCTACGGTTCGAGAACAATGTAGGCATGACTGAGACACATCTCCGGTCAATAACCAATAGCGGGACCTGGATGCCCATATTGGCTCCTACATATTCTACGAAGATCTTTATCGGTCAGATCGCATAACAACATACGTTGTTCCCTTTGTCATCGGTATGTTATTTGCCCGAGATTCGATCGTCGGTATCCAATACCTAGTTCAATCTCGTTACTGGCAAGTCTGTTTACTCGTTCCGTAATATATCATCTCGCAGCTAACTCATTAGTTGCAATGCTTGCAAGGCTTAAGTGATGTGTATTACCGAGAGGGCCCAGAGATACCTCTCCGACAATCGGAGTGACAAATCCTAATCTCGAAATACGCCAACCCAACATCTACCTTTGGAGACACCTGTAATGCTCCTTTATAATCACCCAGTTACGTTGTGACGTTTGGTAGCACCCAAAGTGTTCCTCCGGTAAACGGGAGTTGCATAATCTCATAGTCATAGGAACATGTATAAGTCATGAAGAAAGCAATAGCAACATACTAAACGATCGGGTGCTAAGCTAATGGAATGGGTCATGTCAATCAGATCATTCAACTAATGATGTGATCTCGTTAATCAAATAACAACTCTTTGTCCATGGTTAGGAAACATAACCATCTTTGATTAACGAGCTAGTCAAGTAGAGGCATACTAGTGACACTCTGTTTGTCTATGTATTCACACATGTATTATGTTTCCGGTTAATACAATTCTAGCATGAATAATAAACATTTATCATGATATAAGGAAATAAATAATAACTTTATTATTGCCTCTAGGGCATATTTCCTTCACCAATAAGGCCCATTACTTCCCCGGAGGGTTCCGGTAACCCTTCCGATACTCCGGTTTTCTCCGAAATCACCCGGAACACTTCCGCTGTCCGAATATAGCCATCCAATATATCAATCTTTATGTCTCGACCATTTCGAGACTCCTCGTCATGTCCGTGATCACATCTGGGACTCCGAACTAACTTCGGTACATCAAAATGCATAAACTCATAATAACTGTCATCGTAACATTAAGCATGCGGACCCTACGGTTCGAGAACAATGCAGACATGACTGAGACACATCTCCGGACAATAACCAATAGCGGGACCTGGATGCCCATATTGGCTCCTACATATTCTACGAAGATCTTTATCGGTCAGACCGCATAACAACATACGTTGTTCCCTTTGTCATCGGTATGTTACTTGCCCGAGATTCAATCGTCGGTATGCAATACCTAGTTCAATCTCGTTACCGGCAAGTGTCTTTACTCATTCTGTAATACATCATCCCACAACTAACTCATTGGTTGTAATGCTTGCAAGGCTTATGTGATGTGCATCACCGAGAGGGCCCAGAGATACCTCTTCGACAATCGGAGTGACAAATCCTAATCTCGAAATACGCCAACCCAACATCTACCTTTGGAGACACCTGTAGAGCTCCTTTATAATCACCCAGTTACGTTGTGAAGTTTGGTAGCACACAAAGTGTTCCTCCGGTAAACGGGAGTTGCATAATCTCATAGTCATAGGAACATGTATAAGTCATGAAGAAAGCAATAGCAACATACTAAATGATCGGGTGCTAAGCTAATGGAATGGGTCATGTCAATCAGATCATTCAACTAATGATGTGACCTTATTAATCAAATAACAACTCTTTGTTCATGGTTAGGAAACATAACCATCTTTGATTAACGAGCTAGTCAAGTAGAGGCATACTAGTGACACTAAGCTTGTCTATGTATTCACACATGTGTTATGTTTCCGGTTAATACAATTCTAGCATGAATAATAAACATTTATCATGATATAAGGAAATAAATAATAACTTTATTATTGCCTCTAGGGCATATTTCCTTCAGTCTCCCACTTGCACTAGAGTCAATAATCTAGATTACTGTCACACCCTAGCTAGTTCATGCATTAGAGTGTGCATCATGTTTACTTTCATCAGAAACTTGAAATGGGGAAGGTAGAACCCCCAGCACCCCCCCTGAAATCAACTAGGGTTTACTAAACATATTTTCAATGAACCTGAAATGCCCTTCTAAAATGTTCACCCTCTTTGCCTTGGGTTAGAACCTCTGGGAAAATAGGTGCACATTTTTCTAGGTCAACAGAAGGTCATTGATTTAAATCATAAATATTTGAATTTGGGCATTTAAATGCTATAAAATAATTCAAATGCTCAAATAATTCTGGAAATAAATGTTTGCTGTTAGGAATAATCCCAACAGAGCCCACAAATATTTTCAGGATTTTAGAAAGTGCCTAGGTATTTTAAATAAAGCCCTAAAGCTATAGAAAAATAGAAAAGGAAACAAAAATAAAAAAAAGGAGAAGAAGGCCACCTGGGCCTTACCTGGCGCCACCCACCGGGCCCAGCTCCTGTTCTGGCCCAGCGGCAATAATAAAGTTATTATTTATTTCCTTACATCATGATAAATGTTTATTATTCATGCTAGAATTGTATTAACCGGAAACATAATACATGTGTGAATACATAGACAAACAGAGTGTCACTAGTATGCCTCTACTTGACTAGCTCGTTAATCAAAGATGGTTATGTTTCCTAACCATGGACAAAGAGTTGTTATTTGATTAACGAGATCACATCATTAGTTGAATGATCTGATTGACATGACCCATTTCATTAGCATAGCACTCGATCGTTTAGTATGTTGCTATTGCTTTCTTCATGACTTATACATGTTCCTATGACTATGAGATTATGCAACTCTCGTTTACCGGAGGAACACTTTGGGTGCTACCAAACGTCACAATGTAACTGGGTGATTATAAAGGAGCATTACAGGTGTCTCCAAAGGTAGATGTTGGGTTGGCGTATTTCGAGATTAGGATTTGTCACTCCGATTGTCGGAGAGGTATCTCTGGGCCCTCTCGGTAATACACATCACTTAAGCCTTGCAAGCATTGCAACTAATGAGTTAGTTGCGAGATGATATATTACGGAACGAGTAAACAGACTTGCCAGTAACGAGATTGAACTAGGTATTGGATACCGACGATCGAATCTCGGGCAAATAACATACCGATGACAAAGGGAACAACGTATGTTGTTATGCGGTCTGACCGATAAAGATCTTCGTAAGATATGTAGGAGCCAATATGGTCATCCAGGTCCCGCTATTGGTTATTGACCGGAGATGTGTCTCGGTCATGCCTACATTGTTCTCGAACCGTAGGGTCCGCACGCTTAATGTTTCGATGACAGTTATATTATGAGTTTATGAGTTTTGATGTACCGAAGGAGTTCGGAGTCCCGGATGAGATCGGGGACATGACGAGGAGTCTCGAAATGGTCGAGACGAAAAGATCGATATATTGGACGACTATATTCGGACATCGGAAAGGTTCCGAGTGATTCGGGTATTTTCGGAGGTACCGGGGAGTTACGGGAATACGGGGAAGAGTATTGGGCCTTAATGGGCTTTAGTGGGAAGGAGCCAGGAGGTGGCGCGCGCCCCTCCCAAGCCCAGTCCGAATTGGACAAGGGATTTGGGGCGCGTCCCACCTCTCCCTTCCTTCTCCACTTCCCTCCTTTCGCCCCCTTCTCCTAGTTGGACTAGGAAAGGAGTCCTACTCCCGGTGGGAGTAGGACTCCCCATGGCGCGCCCACTCCTAGGCCGGCCGCCCCTCCTCCCTTGCTCCTTTATATACGGGGGCAGGGGGCACCCCATAGACACATAAGTTGATCTTTGAGATCGTTCCTTAGCCGTGTGCGGTGCCCCCTGCCACCATATTCCACCTCGATCATATCGTTGTAGTGCTTAGGCGAAGCCCTGCGTCGGTAGAACATCAAGATCGTCACCACGCCGTTGTGCTGACGGAAACTCCTCCCCGAAGCTTTGCTGGATCGGAGCCCAGGGATCGTCATCGAGCTGTACGTGTGCTAAGAACTCGGAGGTGCCGGAGTAACGGTGCTTGGATCGGTTGGATCGGGAAGAAGACGTACGACTAATTCCTCTACATTGTGTCAACGCTTCCATTGCGATCTACAAGGGTATGTAGATCAGACTCTCCCCCTCGTTGCTATGCATCACCATGATCTTGCGTGTGCGTAGGAAATTTTTTGAAATTACTACGTTCCCCAACAGTGGCATCCGAGCCTAGGTTTTCTGGTTTGATGTTATATGCACGAGTAGAACACAAGTGAGTTGTGGGCGATACAAGTCATGCTGCCTACCAGCATGTCATACTTTGGTTCGGCGGTATTGTTGGACGAGACGACCCGGACCAACCTTACGCGTACGCTTACGCGAGACCGGTTCCCCCGACGTGCTTTGCACACAGGTGGCTTGCGGGCGACTGTCTCTCCAACTTTAGTTGAACCGAGTGTGGCTACGCCCGGTCCTTGCGAAGGTTAAAACGGAGTCTATTTGACAAACTATCATTGTGGTTTTGATGCGTAGGTGAGATTGGTTCTTGCTTAAGCCCGTAGCAGCCATGTAAAACTTGCAACAACAAAGTAGAGGACGTCTAACTTGTTTTTGCAGGGCATGTTGTGATGTGATATGGTCAAGGCATGATGAATTTTATTGTATGAGATGATCATGTTTTGTAACCGAGTTATCGGCAACTGGCAGGAGCCATATGGTTGTCTCTTTATTGTATGCCATGCAATCGCGATGTAATGCTTTACTTTATCACAAAGCGGTAGCGGTAGTCGTGGAAGCATAAGATTGGCGAGACGACAACGATGCTACGATGGAGATCAAGGTGTCGCGCCGGTGACGATGGTGATCATGACGGTGCCTCGGAGATGGAGATCACAAGCACAAGATGATGATGGCCATATCATATCACTTATATTGATTGCATGTGATGTTTATCTTTTTATGCATCTTATCTTGCTTTGATTGACGGTAGCATTATAAGATGATCTCTCACTAAATTATCAAGAAGTGTTCTCCCTGAGTATGCACCGTTGCCAAAGTTCGTCGTGCCCAGACACCACATGATGATCGGGTGTGATAAGCTCTACGTCCATCTACAACGGGTGCAAGCCAGTTTTTGCACACGCGGAATACTCAGGTTAAACTTGACGAGCCTAGCATATGCAGATATGGCCTCGGAACACGGAGACCGAAAGGTCGAGCGTGAATCATATAGTAGATATGATCAACATAACGATGTTCATCATTGAAAACTACTCCATCTCACGTGATGATCGGTTATGGTTTAGTTGATTTGGTTCACGTGATCACTTAGAGGATTAGAGGGATGTCTATCTAAGTGGGAGTTCTTAAGTAATATGATTAAATTGAACTTAAATTTATCATGAACTTAGTCCTGGTAGTATGTTGCAAATCATGTTGTAGATCAATAGCTCGCGTTGTTGCTTCCCTGTGTTTATTTTGATATGTTCCTAGAGAAAATTGTGTTGAAAGATGTTAGTAGCAATGATGCGGATTGGATCCGTGATCTAAGGTGTATCCTCATTGCTGCACAGAAGAATTATGTCCTTGATGCACCGCTAGGTGATAGACCTATTGCAGGAGCAGATGCAGACGTTATGAACGTTTGGCCAGCTCAATATGATGACTACTCGATATTTTAGTGCACCATGCTTAACAGCTTAGAATCGGAACTTCAAAGACGTTTTGAACGTCATGGACCATATGAGATGTTCCAGGAGTTGAAGTTAATATTTCAAGCAAATACCCGAGTTGATAGATATGAAGTCTCCAACAAGTTCTATAGCTAAAAGATGGAGGAGAATCGGTCAACTAGTGAGCATGTACTCAGATTGTCTAGGTACTACAATCACTTGAATCAAGTGGGAGTTAATCTTCCAGATAAGATAGTGATTGGCAGAATTCTCTAGTCACCATCACCAAGTTAGTAGAACTTCGTGATGAACTATAGTATGCATGGGATAACAGAAACGATTCCCAAGCTCTTCGTGATGCTAAAATCGACGAAGGTAGAAATCAAGAAAAACATCAAGTGTTGATGGTAGACAAGACCACTAGTTTCAAGAAAAGGGCAAAAGGAAGAAGGGGAACTTCAAGAAGAACGGCAAGCAAGTTGCTGCTCAAGTGAAGAAGCCCAAGTCTGGTCCTAAGCCTGAGACTAAGTGCTTCTACTGCAAAGGGACTGGTCACTGGAAGCGGAACTGCCCCAAGTATTTGGCAGATAAGAAGGATGGCAAAGTGAACAAAAGTATATTTGATATACATGTTATTGATGGGTACTTTACTAGTGTTTATAGCAACCCCTCAGTATTTGATACTGGATCAGTTGCTAAGAGTAGTAACTCGAAACAGGAGTTGCAGAATAAACAGAGACTAGTTAAGGGTGAAGTGACGATGTGTGTTGGAAGTAGTTCCAAGATTGATATGATCATCATCGCACACTCCCCTATACTTTTGGGATTAGTGTTGAACCTAAATAAGTGTTATTTGGTTTTTTGCGTTGAGCATGAATATGATTTGATCATGTTTATTGCAATACGGTTATTCATTAAAGTCAGAGAATAATTGTTGTTCTGTTTACATGAATAAAACCTTCGATGGTCATACACCCAATGAAACAAGTTCATTGGATCTCGATCGTAGTGATACACATATTCATAATATTGAAACCAAAGATGCAAAGTTAATAATGATAGTGCAACTTATTTGTGGCACTGCCGTTTAGGTCATATTGGTGTAAAGCGCATGAAGAAACTCCATGCTGATGGGCTTTTGGAATCACTTGATTATGAATCGATGCTTGCGAACCATGTCTTATGGGCAAGATGACTAAAACGCCGTTCTCCAGAACAATGAAGCAAGCAACAGATTTGTTGGAAATCATACATACTGATGTATTTGGTCCGATGAATATTAAGGCTTGCAGCAGGTATCATTATTTTCTGACCTTCACAGATGATTTGAGCAGATATGGGGATATCTACTTGATGAAACATAAGTCTGAAACATTTGAACAGTTCAAAGAATTTCAGAGTGAAGTGGAAAAACATCATGACAAGAAAATAAAAGTTTCTACGATATGATCGCAGAGGTAAAATATTTGAGTTACGAGTTTGGCCTTCAATTAAAACAATGTGAAACAGTTTCACTACTCTCGCCACCTGGAACACCATAGTGTAATGGTGTGTCCAAACGTCATAACCGTACTTTATTAGATATAGTGCGGTCTATGATGTCTCTTACCGATCTACCACTATCGTTTTGGGGTTATGCATTAGAGACATCTGCATTCACATTAAAAAAGGGGCACCATCTAAGTCCGTTGAGACGACATAATCTGAACTGTGGTTTGGCAAGAAACCAAAGTTGTCATTTCTAAAAGTTTGGAGTTGCGATGCTTATGTGAAAAAGTTTCATCTCGATAAGCTCAAAACCAAATCGGAGAAATATGTCTTCATAGGATACCCAAAAGGAGACTGTTGGGTACACCTTCTATCACAGATCCTAAGGCAAGACACTCATTGCTTATAATGGATCCTTTCTAGAGAAGGAGTTTCTCTCGAAAGAAGTGAGTGGGAGGAAAGTAGAACTTGATAAGGTAATTGTACCTTCTCCCTTATTGGAAAGTAGTTCATCACAGAAATCTGTTCCTGTGACTACTACACCAATTAGTGAGGAAGCTATTGATGATGATCATAAACTTCAGATCAAGTTACTACCGAATCTCGTAGGTAAACCAGAGTGAGATCCGCACCAGAGTGGTACAGTAATCCTGTTCTGGAAGTCATGTTACTAGACCATGACGAACTTGCGAACTATGAGGAAGCGATGATGAGCCCAGATTCCACAAAATGGCTTGAGGCCATGAAATCTGAGATGGGATTCATGTATGAAAACAAAGTATGAACTTTGGTTGACTTGCCCGATGATCGGCAAGCCATAGAAAATAAATGGATCTTCAAGAGGAAAATGGACGTTGATAGTAGTGTTACTATCTACAAAGCTAGAATTGTCGCAAAAGGTTTTCGACAAGTTCAAAGTGTTGACTACGATGGGAGTTTCTCACTCGTATCTATGCTTAAGTCTGTCCGAATCATGTAAGCAATTGCCGCATTTTATGAAATCTGGCAAATGGATAAACAAAACTGCATTCCTTAATGGATTTCTTAAAGAAGAGTTTTATATGATGCAACCAGTAGGTTTTGTCAATCCTAAAGGTGCTAACAAAATATGCAAGCTCCAGCGATTCATCTATGGACCGGTGCAAGCATCTCAGAGTTGGAATACACGCTTTGATAAGTTGATCAAAGCATATAGATTTATACAGACTTGCGGTGAAGCCTGTATTTACAAGAAAGTGAGTGGGAGCACTACATCATTTCTGATAAAGTATATGTGAATGACATATTGTTGATCGGAAATAATGTAGAATTATTCTGTAAAGCATAAAGGAGTGTTTGAAAGGAGTTTTTCAAAGAAAGACTTCGGTGAAGCTGCTTACATATTGAGCATCAAGATCTATAGAGATAGATCAAGATGCTTGATAAGTTTTTTCAATAAATACATACCTTGACAAGATTTTGAAGTAGTTCAAAATGGAGCAGTCAAAGAAAGAGTTCTTGCCTGTATTACAAGGTGTGAAGTTGAGTAAGACTCAAAGCCCGACCACGGCAGAAGATAGAAAGAGAATGAAAGTCATTCCCTATGCCTTGGCCATAGGTTCTATAAAGTATGTCATGCTGTATACCAGATCTATTGTATACCCTGCACTGATTTGGCAAGGGAGTACAATAGTGATCTAGGAGTAGATCACTGGACAGCGGTCAGAATTATCCTGAGTGAAATAAGGATATGTTTTTCGATTATGGACGTGACAAAAGGTTCGTCGTAAAGGGTTACGCCGATGCAAGTTTTGACACTAATCTAGATGACTCTAAGTCTCGGTCTAGATACATATTGAAAGTGGGAGCAATTAGATAGAGTAGCTCCATGCAAAGCATTGTTGACATAGAAATTTGCAAAATACATGTGGATCTGAATGTGGCAGACCCGTTGACTAAGATTCTCTCACAAGCAAAACATGATCACACCTTAGTACTCTTTGGGTGTTAATCACATAGCGATGTGAACTAGATTAGTGAATCCAGTAAACCCTTTGGGTGTTGGTCACATGGTGATGTGAACTATGGGTGTTAATCACATGGTGATGTGAACTATTGCTGTTAAATCACATGACGATGTGAACTAGATTATTGACTCTAGTGCAAGTGGGAGACTGAAGGAAATATGCCCTAGAGGCAATAATAAAGTTATTATTTATTTCCTTATATCATGATAAATGTTTATTATTCATGCTAGAATTGTATTAACCGGAAACATAATACATGTGTGAATACATAGACAAACAGAGTGTCACTAGTATGCCTCTACTTGACTAGCTCGTTAATCAAAGATGGTTATGTTTCCTAACCATGGACAAAGAGTTGTTATTTGATTAACGAGATCACATCATTAGTTGAATGATCTGATTGACATGACCCATTTCATTAGCTTAGCACTCGATCGTTTAGTATGTTGCTATTGCTTTCTTCATGACTTATACATGTTCCTATGACTATGAGATTATGCAACTCCCGTTTACCGGAGGAACACTTTGGGTGCTACCAAACGTCACAACGTAACTGGGTGATTATAAAGGAGCATTACAGGTGTCTCCAAAGGTAGATGTTGGGTTGGCATATTTCGAGATTAGGATTTGTCACTCCGATTGTCGGAGAGGTATCTCTGGGCCCTCTCGGTAATACACATCACTTAAGCCTTGCAAGCATTGCAACTAATGAGTTAGTTGCGAGATGATATATTACGGAACGAGTAAACAGACTTGCCAGTAACGAGATTGAACTAGGTATTGGATACCGACGATCGAATCTCGGGCAAATAACATACCGATGACAAAGGGAACAACGTATGTTATTATGCGGTCTGACCGATAAAGATCTCCGTAAGATATGTAGGAGCCAATATGGGCATCCAGGTCCCGCTATTGGTTATTGACCGGAGACGTGTCTCAGTCATGTCTACATTGTTCTCGAACCGTAGGGTCCGCACGCTTAAGGTTTCGATGACAGTTATATTATGAGTTTATGAGTTTTGATGTACCGAAGGAGTTTGGAGTCCCGGATGAGATCGAGGACATGACGAGGAGTCTCGAAATGGTCGAGACGTAAAGATCGATATATTGGACGACTATATTCGGACATCGGAAAGGTTCCGAGTGATTCGGGTATTTTCGGAGGTACTGGGGAGTTACGGGAATACGGGGAAGAGTATTGGGCCTTAATGGGCTTTAGTGGGAAGGAGCCAGGAGGTGGCGCGCGCCCCTCCCAAGCCCAGTCCGAATTGGACAAGGGATTTGGGGCGCAGCCCACCTCTCCCTTCCTTCTCCACTTCCCTCCTTTCCCCCCTTCTCCTAGTTGGACTAGGAAAGAAGGAGTCCTACTCCCGGTGGGAGTAGGACTCCCCTTGGCGCGCCCACTCCTAGGCCGGCCGCCCCTCCTCCCTTGCTCCTTTATATACGGGGGCAGGGGGCACCCCATAGACACAGAAGTTGATCTTTGAGATCGTTCCTTAGTCGTGTGCAGTGCCCCCTGCCACCATATTCCACCTCGATCATATCATTGTAGTGCTTAGACGAAGCCCTGCGTCGGTAGAACATCAAGATCGTCACCACGCCGTCGTGCTGACGGAAACTCCTCCCCGAAGCTTTGCTGGATCAGAGCCCGGGGATCGTCATCGAGCTGTACGTGTGCTAAGAACTCGGAGGTGCCGGAGTAACGGTGCTTGGATCGATCGGATCGGGAAGAAGACGTACGACTAATTCTTCTACGTTGTGTCAACGCTTCCGTTGCGATCTACAAGGGTATGTAGATCAGACTCTCCCCCTCGTTGCTATGCATCACCATGATCTTGCCTGTGCGTAGGAAATTTTTTGAAATTACTACGTTCCCCAACAGGGACGGCCTGCATCGCCGACTGCTTCATCATCTTCCTCCTCGGGTCGCTGGAGATCCCCTCGCCGCCCCGCTTCACTCCAGTGCTTCCCCGAGCACGCTGGGCTTCTCTGCGAGTTCACCGTGAGCTTCTCCGTCGATCCCCACCTTCCCCTTGCTCGTTTGCGCCCTGTAGCTCCGTTTTCCATCGCGGCCGAAGCTCGCCGGCGCCGTGCCTCGTCGCCGTCATGGCCAGGGCCACCGTGGCTTGAAGCCGGGCACACCACCGTGCTCAGCGCAGTCCCAGGAGCCTAACGCACCACTCCCCGCGCTTCGCCGTGCCCTGTAGCGTCGGATTCAACCACGCCCGAACTCCGGCGACCGCCAAGGTCGTCGCCGGCGTCGATTCCGGCCACCTCGCGCCCTCCTATTGCCACTGCTAGATGCGCACGAGCCCCAGCTCGCCGTAGAACCCAACCACGTCGCAATTTGTGCCCTGTGGGCGATTTCCGCAGCGCGCCACCGCGTCTGGCCTCGCTGGCAGGCTTTGACCCACTGACCGGCGAGGTTGACTTGCTGACGTGGGTTGACTCACCCCCCTCTCTCTCACCGACATGCGGGTCCCGCCCGGCTAATTACCCTGTTAGTGCTAACTAAATAGCTTAGTTTAATTAGTATAGTCACTGACTAGTGGGCCCTGCCAGTTAATTAGGCTAACTAAGCATGGTTAGTGCACAGAGACACTGACCAGGGGGCCCCACCAGTCAGGTTTGACCTGGCTGGCGCCTTTGACCTGCTGACGTCACCCTGACGCATTGCTGATGCAGTAACTGGTTTTCTGGCTTTATTCTTATTCAGGAAATTCCAGAAAATAGTTCAAACTTCAAAAATTCATAGAAATTCAACCATAACTCCAAATGAGATAAATTATATATGAAAAATTATCAAAAAAATTCAATCTATCCATCTGTACTGGTTTCATGCATGACAAAACAAGTTTACCTTGCTGTTTAAACAGAATAAGGAAATGCCCTATAAATGCCATGTTTAATGAGCTAATATTTGAATCTTTGATTCAAATAAGTTCAACCCTTTCTATTTTAGCTTGCATTAGGCCAAGACACAATCATATTGCCATGTCATAGCATGCATCATACTGTTGCATATTGTCGTGTGTTGATTGTGTTCCGATGTGTTCTCCGTGGTAGGTTCTGCCTCCGAGGATATTCACGAGTATCCAACTGAAGGGCAGTATCCCGTTACCACTCCGTCACGCAAGCAACCATTGATCATTCTGATACAACCCATGTTCTCGCACCTACTCCTGTTTACTGCATTAAGACAACGCGTTTCAAACTGTTGTGTGCTACGGTAGTTGAACCCTTATCCTCTGCATGACCTGTCATTGCCACAGTAACTAGATGAAACCCACTAGCATGTGTAGGAGTTGATTGAGCCATGTATGTGATTCCTACCTTGCTATGCCTGCTATGCTTAGAGTTGTGTCAGGTCTGGTTCATCTGGGTGATGGGCTAGAGTGAAATGCTTATGTTGATAATATGAGGGATGTGTTGAACATGTTTTGGTAAAGGTATCGATGAGAGGCCATGTAGGAGTGCATGGTGGGTTGTTTCATTGAGGCCGTCCATAAGAACTGAGATCTGTATGTGTGATTTAAGATGCAGTTACTACCGTACGTTGGGCCCGAAACAAATGTACCCTCTCGGCTTCTTAATCACCCTAGTACTCTGTCCAGGATTTGCAATTAGTTTCTGGTGTTTGTAGGTTATGTGTTGGTGGCCGTGCGTAGCGCTTACCCTAGCAGTGGGCTATGTTGCGGTAGATACACCGTGGCCGGGTGTACCGAGTCACCCGTCTGGTGTCTCGGGAACCCTGTTCACATCGTTCGGGGCCCTATGTGGAAACCTTGGCCGGACTCCCTGTGGATGGAACCTGGATAGGCGATAGACCTGGACTAGAGACTTAGGTGTTTAGGTAGGCCGTGGACGACACCCTCGCTGGGCTTCCGCTTGAAGGTTGCCGAGTACATGTCGTGTAAACGGCGGTAAGTGGTGAAAGCGTGTATGACGAAGTACACCCCTGCAGGGTATAAACTATTCGAATAGCCACGTCCGCAGTAAAGGACTACTTGGTTACCTATACAGTTCATAGACAAGTTAATGGATACTACTAAAAGACTCAAGATAAGTGTGAGTACCGAGGATGGCCCTCTCGTAGGATGACGAGGGAGGATCCCCGGTGGAGTATTGTGTTGGTGAGTAGTGGACTCTGTTGGGGAACGTAGTAATTTCAAAAAATTTCCTACGCACACGCAAGATCATGGTGATGCATAGCAACGAGGGGGAGAGTCTGATCTACATACCCTTGTAGATTGCAACGGAAGCGTTGACACAACATAGAGGAAGTAGTCGTACGTCTTCTTCCCGATCTGACCGATCCAAGCACCGTTACTCCGGCACCTCCGAGTTCTTAGCACACGTACAGCTCGATGACGATCCCCGGGCTCCGATCCAGCAAAGCTTCGGGGAGGAGTTCCGTCAGCACGACGGCGTGGTGACGATCTTGATGTACTACCGACGAAGGGCTTCGCCTAAGCACTACAACGATATGATCGAGGTGGAATTTGGTGGCAGGGGGCACCGCACACGGCTAAGGAACGATCTCAATGATCAACTTGTGTGTCTAGAGGTGCCCCCTGCCTCCGTATATAAAGGAGCCAAGGGGGAGGGGTGCGCCGGCCAGGAGGAGGGCGCAGGAGGATTCCTACTCCTACCGGGAGTAGGACTCCCCCCCCCAATCCTATTCCAACTAGGACTCCCAAGGGGGAAAGAGGGAGAGGGGTGGCCGGCCACCTCTCCTAGTCCTAATAGGACTAGGGGAGGGGGGGGAGGCGCGCAGCCCTTATGGGCAGCCCTTTCTCCTTTCCACTAAGGCCCACTAAGGCCCATATGGCTCCCGGGGGGTTCCCGTAACCTCCCGGTACTCCGGTAAAATCCCGATTTCACCCGGAACACTTCCGATGTCCAAACATAGGCTTCAAATATATCAATCTTTATGTATTGACCACTTCGAGACTCCTCGTCATGTCCGTGATCACATCCGGGACTCCGAACAACCTTCGGTACATCAAAATACATAAACTCATAATAACTGTCATCGTAACGTTAAGCGTGCGGACCCTACGTTTCGAGAACAATGTAGACTTGACCGAGACACGTCTCCGGTCAATAACCAATAGCGGTACCTGCATGCCCATATTGGCTCCTACATATTCTACGAAGATCATTATCGGTCAGACCGCATAACAACATACGTTGTTCCCTTTGTCATCGGTATGTTACTTGCCTGAGATTCGATCGTCAGTATCCAATACCTAGTTCAATCTCGTTACCGGCAAGTCTCTTTACTCGTTCCGTAATACATCATCCCGCAACTAACTCATTAGTTGCAATGCTTGCAAGGCTTAAGTGATGTGCATTACCGAGAGGGCCCAGAGATACCTCTCCGACAATCGGAGTGGCAAATCCTAATCTCGAAATACGTCAACCCAACATGTACCTTTGGAGACACCTGTAGAGCACCTTTATAATCACCCAGTTACGTTGTGACGTTTGGTAGCACACAAAGTGTTCCTCCGGCACACGGGGGTTACATAATCTCATAGTCATAGGAACATGTATAAGTCATGAAGAAAGCAATAGCAACATACTAAACGATCGGGTGCTAAGCTAATGGAATGGGTCATGTCAATCAGATCATTCAACTAATGATGTGACCCCGTTAATCAAATGACAAATCTTTGTCCATGGTTAGGAAACATAACCATCTTTGATTAACGAGTTAGTCAAGTAGAGGCATACTAGTGACACTCTGTTTGTCTATGTTTTCACACATGTATTATGTTTCCGGTTAATACAATTCTAGCATGAATAATAAACATTTATCATGATATAAGGAAATAAATAATAACTTTATTATTGCCTCTAGGGCATATTTCCTTCAGTCTCCCACTTGCACTTGAGTCAATAATCTAGATCACATCACCATGTGATTAACATTGATAGTTCACATCATCATGTGATTAATACCCATAGTTCACATCGCCATGTGACTAACACCCAAAGGGTTTACTAGATTCAGTAATCTAGTTCACATCTCTATGTGATTAACACTCAAAGAGTACTAAGGTGTGATCATGTTTTGCTTGTGAGAGAATCTTAGTCAACGGGTCTTTCACATTCAGATCCTTTATGTATTTTGCAATTTTCTATATCTACAATGCTCTGCACGGATCTACTCTAGCTAATTGCTCCCACTTTCAATATGTATCTAGATCGAGACTTAGAGTCATCCAGATCTGTGTCAAAACTTGCATCGATGTAACTCTTTACGACGAACCTTTTGTCACCTCCATAACCGAAAAACATATCCTTATTCCAATAAGGATAATTTTGACCGCTGTCCATTGATCTACTCCTAGATCACTATTGTACTCCCTTGCTTAACATAGGGTATACAATAGATCTGATACACAGCATGACATACTTTATAGAACCTATGGCCAAGGCATAGGGAATGACTTTCATTCTCTTTCTATCTTCTGCCGTGGTCGGGCTTTGAGTCTTACTCAACTTCACACCTTGTAATACAGGCAAGAACTCTTTCTTTGACTGCTCTATTTTGAACTACTTCAAAATCTTGTCAAGGTATGTACTCATTGAAAAAACTTATCAAGCGTGTTGATCTATCTCTATAGATCTTGGAGCTCAATATGTAAGCAGCTTCACCGAAGTCTTTCTTTGAAAAACTCCTTTCAAACACTCCTTTATGCTTTACAGAATAATTCTACATTATTTCCGATCAACAATATGTCATTCACATATACTTATCAGAAATGTTGTAGTGCTCCCACTCACTTTCTTGTAAATACAGGCTTCACCGCAAGTCTGTATAAAACTATATGCTTTGATCGCTGCACCAGTCCACAGATGGATCGCTAGAGCTTGCACATTTTGTTAGCACCTTTCGGATTGACAAAACCTTCTGGTTGCATCATATACAACTCTTCTTTAATAAATCCATTAAGGAATGCAGTTTTGTTTATCCATTTGCCAGATTTCATAAAATGCGGCAATTACTAACATGATTCAGACAGACTCAAGCATAGATACGAGTGAGAAACTCTCATCGTAGTCAACACCTTGAACTTGTCGAAAACCTTTTGCGACAATTCTAGCTTTGTAGATAGTAACACTACTATCAGCGTCCGTCTTCCTCTTGAAGATCCATTTATTTTCTATGACTTGCCGATCATTGGGCAAATCCATCAAAGTCCATACTTTGTTCTCATACATGGATCACATCTCAGATTTCATGGCCTCAAACCATTTCGCGGAATCTGGGATCATCATCGCTTCCTCATAGTTCGCAAGTTCGTCATGGTCTAGTAACATAACTTCCAGAACAGGATTATCGTACCACTCTGGTGCGGATCTCACTCTGGTTTACCTACGAGATTTGGTAGTAACTTGATCTGAAGTTACATGATCATCATCATTAGCTTCCTCACTAATTGGTGTAGTAGTCACAGGAACAGATTTCTGTGATGAACTACTTTCCAATAAAGGAGCAGGTACAGTTACCTCATCAAGTTCTACTTTCCTCCCACTCACTTCTTTCAAGAGAAACTCCTTCTCTAGAAAGGATCCATTCTTAGCAACGAATGTCTTGCCTTCGGATCTGTGATAGAAGGTGTACCCAACTGTCTCCTTTGGGTATCCTATGAATACATATTTCTCCGATTTGAGTTTGAGCTTATCGAGATGAAACTTTTTCACATAAGCATCACAACTCCAAACTTTAAGAAATGACAGCTTAGGTTTCTTGCCAAACCATAGTTCACACGGTGTCGTCTCAACGGATTTAGATGGTGCCCTATTTAACGTGAATGCAGCTGTCTCTAATGCATAACCCCAAAACGATAGTGGTAGATCGGTAAGATACATCATAGGTTGCACTATATCCAATAAAGTACGGTTATGATGTTCGGACACACCATTATGCTGTGGTGTTCCAGGTGGCGTGCGTAGTGAAACTATTTCACATTGTTTTAACTGAAGACCAAACTCGTAACTCAAATATTTTACCTCTGCGATCATATCATAGAAACTTTTATTTTCTTGTCACAATGATTTTCCACTTCACTCTGAAATTCTTTGAACTGTTCAAATGTTTCAGACTTATGTTTCATCAAGTAGATATCCCCATATCTGCTCAAATCATCTTGTGAAGGTCAGAAAATAATGATACCTGCTGTAAGCCTTAATATTCATCGGACCACATACATCAGTATGTATGATTTCCAACATGTCTGTTGCTTGCTTCATTGTTCCGGAGAACGGCGTTTTAGTCATCTTGCCCGTAAGGCATGGTTCGCAAGCATCAAGTGATTCCAAAAGCCCATCAGCATGGAGTTTCTTCATGCGCTTTACACCAATATGATCTAAACGGCAGTGCCATAAATAAGTTGCACTATCATTATTAACTTTGCATCTTTTGGTTTCAATATTATGAATATGTGTATCACTACGATCGAGATCCAATGAACCAATTTCATTGGTGTGTATGACCATAGAAGGTTTTATTCATGTAAACAGAACAACAATTGTTCTCTAACTTAAATGAATAACCGTATTGCAATAAACATGATCAAAATCATATTCATGCTCAACACGAAATAACACTTATTTAGGTTCCACACTAATCCCGAAAGTATAGGGAGTGTGCGATGATGATCATATCAATCTTGGAACCACTTCCAACACACATCGTCACTTCACCCTTAACTAGTCTCTGTTTATTCTGCATCTCCTATTTTGAGTTACTAATCTTAGCAACTGAACTAGTATCAAATACTGAGGGGTTGCTATAAATACTAGTAAAGTACACATCAATAACATGTATATCAAATATACTTATGTTCACTTTGCCATCCTTCTTATCTGCCAATCACTTGGGGTAGTTCCGCTTCCAGTGACCAGTCCCTTTGCAGTAGAAGCACTCAGTCTCAGGCTTAGGTCTAGACTTGGGCTTCTTCACTTGAGCAGCAACTTGTTTGCCGTTCTTCTTGAAGATCCCCTTCTTCCCTTTGCCCTTTTCTTGAAACTAGTGGTCTTGTTAACCATCAACACTTGATGTTTTTCTTGATTTCTACCTTTGTTGATTTCAGCCTCACGAAGAGCTTGGGAATTACTTTTTTTATCCCTTGCATATTATAGTTCATCACGAAGTTCTACTAACTTGGTGATGGTGACTAGAGAATTCTGTCAATCACTATCTTATCTGGAAGATTGACTCCCACTTGATTCAAGTGTTTGTAGTACCCAGACAATCTGAGCACATCCTCACTAGTTGAGCGATTCTCCTCCATCTTTCAGCTATAGAACTTGTTGGAGACTTCATATCTCTCAACTCGGGTATTTGCTTGAAATATTAACTTCAACTCCTGGATCATCTTATATGCTCCATGACATTCAAAACGTCTTTGAAATCCCGATTCTAAGCCATTAAGCATGGTGCACTAAACTATCAAGTAGTCATCATATTGAGCTAGCCAAACGTTCATAACGTCTGCATCTGTTCCTGCAATAGGTCTGTCACCTAGCGGTGCATCAAGGACATAATTCTTTTGTGCAGCAATGAGGATAAACCTCAGATCACGGATCCAATCCGCATCATTGCTACTAACATCTTTCCACACAATTTTCTCTAGGAACATATCAAAATAAACACAAGGAAGTAACAACGCGAGCTATTGATCTACAACAAAATACTACCAGGACTAAGTTCATGATAAATTTAAGTTCAATTTAATCATATTACTTAAGAACTCCCACTTAGATAGACATCCCTCTAATCCTCTAAGTGATCACGTGATCCAAATCAACTAAACCATAACCGATCATCACGTGAGATGGAGTAGTTTTCAATGATGAACATCGTTATGTTGATCATATCTACTATATGATTCACGCTCGACCTTTTGGTCTCCGTGTTCCGAGGCCATATCTGCATATGCTAGGCTCGTCAAGTTTAACCTGAGTATTCTGCGTGTGCAAAAACTGGCTTGCACCCGTTGTAGATGGACGTAGAGCTTATCACACCCGATCATCATGTGGTGTCTGGGCACGACGAACTTTGGCACCGGTGCATACTCAGGGAGAACACTTCTTGATAATTTAGTGAGAGATCATCTTATAATGCTACCGTCAATCAAAGCAATATAAGATGCATAAAAGGATAAACATCACATGCAATCAATATAAGTGATATGATATGGCCATCATCATCTTGTGCTTGTGATCTCCATCTCCGAAGCACCGTCATGATCACCATCGTCACCGGCGCGACACCTTGATCTCCATCGTAGCATCGTTGTCGTCTCGCCAATCTTATGCTTCCACGACTATCACTACCGCATAGTAATAAAGTAAAGCATTACATCGCGATTGCATTGCATACAATAAAGCGACAACCATATGGCTCCTGCCAGTTGCCGATAACTTAGTTACAAAACATGATCATCTCATACAATAAAATTTAGCATCATGCCTTGACCATATCACATCACAACATGCCCTGCAAAAACAAGTTAGACGTCCTCTACTTTGTTGTTGCAAGTTTTACGTGGCTGCTACGGGCTTAAGCAAGAACTCATCTCACCTACGCATCAAAACCACAACGATAGTTTGTCAAATAGACTCCGTTTTAACCTTCTCAAGGACCGGGCGTAGCCATACTCGGTTCAACTAAAGTTGGAGAGACAGTCGCCCGCAAGCCATCTATGTGCAAAGCACGTCGAGGGAACCGGTCTCGCGTAAGCGTACGCGTAAGGTTGGTCCGGGTCGTCTCGTCCAACAATACCGCCGAACCAAAGTATGACATGCTGGTAGGCAGTATGACTTGTATCGCCCACAACTCACTTGTGTTCTACTCGTGCAAATGACATCAAACCATAAAACCTAGGCTCGGATGCCACTGTTGGGGAACGTAGTAATTTCAAAAAAATTCCTACGCACACACAAGATCATGGTGATGCATAGCAACCAGGGGGAGAGTCTGATCTACATACCCTTGTAGATTGCAACGGAAGCGTTGACACAACGTAGAGGAAGTAGTCGTACGTCTTCTTCCTGATCTGACCGATCCAAGCACCGTTACTCCGGCACCTCCGAGTTCTTAGCACACGTACAGCTCGATGACGATCCCCGGGCTCCGATCCAGCAAAGCTTCGGGGAGGAGTTCCATCAGCACGACGGCGTGGTGACGATCTTGATGTACTACCGACGCAGGGCTTCGCCTAAGCATTACAACGATATGATCGAGGTGGAATTTGGTGGCAGGGGGCACCGCACACGGCTAAGGAACGATCTCAATGATCAACTTGTGTGTCTAGAGGTGCCCCCTGCCTCCGTATATAAAGGAGCCAAGGGGGAGGGGTGCGCCAGCCAGGAGGAGGGCACAGGAGGACTCCTACTCCTACCGGGAGTAGGACTCCCCCCCCCCCCAATCCTATTCCAACTAGGACTCCCAAGGGGGAAAGAGGGAGAGGGGTGGCCGGCCACCTCTCCTAGTCCTAATAGGACTAGGGGAGGGGAAGGCACGCAGCCCTGATAGGCAGCCCTTTCTCCTTTCCACTAAGGCCCACTAAGTCCCATATGGCTCCCGGGGGGTTCCGGTAACCTCCCGGTACTCCGGTAAAATCCCGATTTCACCCGGAACACTTCCGATGTCCAAACATAGGCTTCCAATATATCAATCTTTATGTATCGACCACTTTGAGACTCCTCGTCATGTCCGTGATCACATCCGGGACTCCGAACAACCTTCGGTACATCAAAATGCATAAACTCATAATAACTATCATCGTAACGTTAAGCGTGCGGACCCTACGGTTCAAGAACAATGTAGACATGAACGAGACACATCTCCGGTCAATAACCAATAGCGGGACCTGGATGCCCATATTGGCTCCTACATATTCTACGAAGATCTTTATCGGTCAGACCGCATAACAACATACGTTGTTCCCTTTGTTATCGGTATGTTACTTGCCCGAGATTCGATCGTCAGTATCCAATACCTAGTTCAATCTCGTTATCGGCAAGTCTCTTTACTCGTTTCGTAATACATCATCCCGCAACTAACTCATTAGTTGCAATGCTTGCAAGGCTTAAGTGATGTGCATTACCGAGAGGGCCCAGAGATACCACTCCGACAATCGGAGTGACAAATCCTAATCTCGAAATACGTTAACCCAACATGTACCTTTGGAGACACCTGTAGAGCACCTTTATAATCACCCAGTTACGTTGTGACGTTTGGTAGCACACAAAGTGTTCCTCCGGCACACGGGGGTTACATAATCTCATAGTCACAGGAACATGTATAAGTCATGAAGAAAGCAATAGCAACATACTAAACGATCGGGTGCTAAGCTAATGGAATGGGTCATGTCAATCAGATCATTCAACTAATGATGTGACCCCGTTAATCAAATGACAACTCTTTGTCCATGGTTAGGAAACATAACCATCTTTGATTAACGAGCTAGTCAAGTAGAGGCATATTAGTGACACTCTGTTTGTCTATGTATTCACACATGTATTATGTTTCCGGTTAATACAATTCTAGCATGAATAATAAACATTTATCATGATATAAGGAAATAAATAATAACTTTATTATTGCCTCTAGGGCATATTTCCTTCAGACTCGTGTGCGAAAACTATTTTATTGGTGAAGTCCCGTAGGATAGCTTAGCCAAGAGTCAAAGCTGGCTTGCTGCATCAACCCCACCACCTTCTTGAGAATAAGCATGTATAGTAGGTTCTGATGTAAGACTTGCTGAGTACCTTTGTACTCATGTTTGCTTATTTATTGTTTTCAGACGACAACACTGCCCCTTTCGATGGGTTTTATGTAGACCTTGACGTCGACGAGTGACTAGCCACCCAGGTGGTGATCCTGGCCATGGAGGGCCCTATGTAGATAGACAGGCTTCGAGAAGCCTTCTTTCCTTTTAAAGTCTGTACTCAGACTCGTTGCTTCCGCATGTGCTTGTATGAGTGTATGACTTGAGTGTCGGGTCATGTGATCCCTATCTGTATGAACATGTTATGTATGGCTCTCTGGAGCCTTTAAATAAAGTACTTGAGTTGTAGAGTTTTGTTGTGATGCCATGTTGTATGTACTCATATCGGGCATATTGTGTGCATGATTGAAATGCTTGGTATGAGTGGGATCCGACAAATCTAGTTGTTTATCCTTGGTAGCCTTTCTTATGGGGAAATGTAGTCTAGTGCTCTTCGAGCCATAGTAGTCTGCTACAGCCCGGTTCACCGGAGTCCTGCTAGCCCAGCACTACTGTTCAGGACACTTGACTAGCCTGCATGTGTTTCACTTCGTCCCTATGTCTGTCCCTTCGGGGAAATGTCACACGGTGACTTCCGGAGTCCTGCCTAGCCTGCTACAGCCCGGGGTTCCCCGGAGTCCTGTTAGCCCAGTGCTACAGCCCGAAATCACTCGTTGATGACCGACATGTTCGATGTGATTCATGTATGCCTGTCTCCATAGGTCTGTGCCGCTTTGGGTTCACGACTAGCCATGTCGGCCCGGGTTCTCTATCATGTGGATGCTAGCGACACTATCATATACGTGAGCCAAAAGGCGCAAACGGTCCCAGGCCATGGTAAGGCAACACCCGTGGGTTACCGTGCGTGAGGCCGCAAAGTGATATGAGGTGTTACCGGCTAAATCGATGTGACTTGGAATCGGGGTCCTGACACCGTTGGTATCAGAGCCGGACTGCCTGTAGGTTCGTTGAGCCAAACTGGTCGATGTCGAGTCTAGAAATGCTTTAGTTATATGTAGGGGAATTGATTGTGGGAGGGAACGTAAGGCTCTTTTACTCCTTTACCCTATGCCTCTGATCTGAGTCATTCTCTTCTCATTCAACGTGGGTTAAGGACTAGGCTCTCTCCTTCTATTAGGTTCACGTGTTACTAATCCGTAGTAGCTTATAGGATTATTGCTACGAGTCCCAGTCCAGTTTCTACTATTCTTAATATGTTGCTATTTGAGTCAAAACCTTGATATGATGTTGTTGAGCGGTATTGTGAACTGTTGTGGATGTCTCAAATCTTTTTCTGGGCATTTATAGCCGTTATGCTGTCCAATTTTCCCTAGGACTTCTGATGTCTTTGTCTTGTGGTTGTGCTTTCAGATGGCCAACCATGTTCACAACCAAGTGGTTCGCATGACCAGGTGCCTCGACGTGCCCGGTCATACTGCTATGTTAGTCCGGGTCATGATCGAGACGGGTTACCGCTGGTACCCCGAATACACTGTCGAAGAGCAGTTCCGCAACTTTAACCAAAGCCAGTATTTCTGCACCGTCAGGATATTTCCTTCTTATCCTAGATCTACTAAGCCCCTTCACTGTTCCTATGGACTCGGGGTTACCATTGAGATGCCTGTGCAGGATGCTGCCTATTCCATGATGACCATCTTGTGAGTCCGGACTGGCCTGCTTCGGAACACTGATTTCCGTTACATGCCAACTTCACTTCCGGGAGTGCAAGGGTATCTTCAGGCCATCTATGCAGACTCCACTCAGGAGGACTCATTAACTCGTACCACTGCCGAGATGCTCGAAGATAAGGACCGAGAGAACCGGGCCTTGAGGCTGGAGCTTTTCAATACCCGTGCTGATCATTGGGCCACATTGACTCGGTTTGCACCTGCGGTGCAAGCTGGATGTATGGGCACAAGGGATCTGTATCCTGTGAGATCAGCTCTGCCAGACATGGTGGATTGGCGTGATGTGGGAGGCATCACCCCACCCCGTGGTCCCCGCAGGCCACCATTTGTTGGTCCAAGACCTCATCCTAGCCCCTATGGTCCACAGGCTCCTCAGGACCGTCTGTTTCCGGATGATCATGTTGAACTTCCAGGCTATGGAGGTGACTTCTATGAGGACTACTACGGAGCTGTCTGAGATAGTGGTAGTACCACTAGTATTGTAGTAGTTGTATTTCCACTGTCCTGCGTGACTTGTGGAATATGACTTTGCGTGTAATCGATCCCGGAGGTGTAGACAAATAATGTATAGGAGCTTGGAATGCCTCCGATGAGATGTAACGTCTTTCATCATAGTTGTACTGTAGCCTGGGCTTGTACTAAACTATGTATGATGTGTATGACTGTTGGTATATATATGGCAGTTTTATATTACCATGACATACGGATGGACATCTCTGCATTCCGTGTTATCCATTACATTCTACACTTCCTTGCTAAGTTTGAGCCATCCTTGTCTAAACCGTTGTCTTGTTTTCTCCTAGGATGGTCAACACCCGCGGCAACCCTGCTGTCCCGGAGCAGGGGGAAGCCAGTGCAGCTAGAGGTGAAAATCTGCCTCACCCGCCTTCTCTGGCCGAAGTGATGCTGGAGGCGGAAAGAAACAGGCGTGAGACCAACCGCCTGCTGGAGCGGATTGAGCAGAACACTGCACACCACCCACGAAATGACTTGGTGTCAATCAATGACTTTATCAAGCTGTACCCACCAAAGTTCAACCATTCCGTCGAACCCCTCGACGCGGATGACTGGCTTCGCAGCATCACTCACAAGCTTCGTTCTACCAACGTAGCCGAAGCTGACAAGGTTACCTATGCTGCCTATCACCTTGAAGGCCCTGCTAGCCATTGGTGCGAAAACTTCGAAGCTATGCGCCCGGTCGGTCAAATCACTACTTGGGCTGAATTCAGTGAGGCTTTCCGTGAGCATCACATTCCGGAAGGTCTCATGGATCGCAAGAGGGAGGAGTTTTGCAACTTCACCCAAGGAAGACTGACTGTAGATGCTTACAGTCGTGAATTTCGGAATCTGGCACGCTATGCTCCTGAAGAGGTTTCTACTGACGCCAAGAAGCAGGCAAGGTTCCGCAAGGGACTTAGCCCTGAGCTTCACCGCGATCTCCGTCTGCACGAGTGCACATCTTCTCAGAAGTTGGTCAATAAAGCCATCAGTGCTGAGACAGGCCAGACTAATTATGACGCCTCACGCAAGCAATCCCGTGATTTTGGCTCTTCATCCGGCTCTGGAGCTCAGAAGCGCCGGGTGTGGATCCCAAGCACGGCACTGCCACCCAGATTCATCCCGAGGCCATCCTTTGAGGTGCCTCGTCCCAACCAGCAATTCGCACCGCCCAAGCCCTATGGTGGCCCCGTTGCTAACACTGCTCCACGCCCCAATGTGGTAACATGCTTCAAGTGTGGAGAGACGGGTCACTATAGTCGAGAGTGTCCCCAGAACAACCCCAATCAAGCTAGAAAGTCCGTTGGCCGTGGTAAGCCCGCGGGAAAGACTTTCTACGCCAAGCCGGCCACCACTGCACGTGGCCATGTCAATTATGTTTCAGCCGAGGAGGCTCATGAGGATCCTAACGTCGTCCTTGGTACGCTCCTTGTTAACTGCCACCCGGCATCTGTTCTTTTCGATACTGGAGCATCTCATTCATTCATATCTGAGAACTATGCTCGGTTTCATAACACGACCTTCTGTGACATGCCCTCTACCATGGAAATTCAAACCCCTGGCTCTAGATGGCAAACTTCTAGAGTAAGCCATGGGAACGAAATTCTTGTCGATAGACTTGTCTTCCTTGCATCTTTAATAGCTCTCAAGTCCTCCGACATAAACATCATCTTGGGTATGGACTGGATGTCATCTCATTATGCTAAGATTGATTGTGCCACTAGAACCGTTCAACTTACCCACCCCTCGGGCAAGACAGTCAATGTCTTAACTCGAGTGGCCAAGCGCCAGCTCTACTCTCTAAATGCCAACCCTCTTCCAGCCCTTGAGGATGTTCTGGTAGTCCGAGACTTTCCGGATGTATTTCCAGAAGAACTGCCAGGTGTTCCACCTGACAGGGATGTCGAGTTTGTGATAGACCTTGTTCCAGGAACCGTTCCAATTTCTAGAAGACCATACAAGATGGCACCCTTAGAACTAGCCGAGCTTAAGAACCAACTCGATGAGTCCTTGAACAAGGGTTTCATCCATCCTAGTTCCTCTCCTTGGGCTTGCCCCATCCTCTTCGTCAAGAAGAAGGATGGAACAGATCGAATGGTTGTGGATTACCGACCCGTCAACTTGGTCACCATCAAGAACAAATACCCGCTTCCCAGGATGAACGATCTGTATGATCAGCTCGCTGGATCCTCAGTCTTTTCCAAGATGGATTTGAGGTTGGGTTACCATCAAATCAAAATCAGAAACGGGGACATCCCCAAAACGGCCTTTGTTACTCGTTACGGCCAATACGAGTACACCGTTATGTCCTTCAGTTTAACCAATGCCCCGGCCACCTTCTCAATGAACTCGGTTTTCATGGAGTACTTGGACAAATTTGTCGTAGTATACCTCGATGACATACTCATCTACTCCAAGAATGAAGAGGAACATGCCGAACATTTAAGGCTGGTATTGATGAAACTTCGAGAGCATCGCCTTTATGCCAAATTCTCCAAGTGTGAATTTTGGTTGCCAGAAGTGACCTATCTAGGCCATGTAATCTCTGGCAAGGGTATTGCTGTCAATCCCGAGCGAGTTCAAGCCGTCCTTGATTGGACTCCACCTGAAACGGTCAAGCAAGTTCGGAGTTTCCTTGGCCTAGCGAGCTATTGTCGCCGCTTCATCGAAAATTTCTCTAAGGTTGCTAAACCTCTAACTGAACTCCTCAAGAAAGATAAAAAGTTCGAGTGGACTCCGCAGTGCGAGTTCAGCTTTCAGGAACTAAAAAGACGCCTGACATCTGCCCCCGTACTGGTACCACCAGACTTCTCCAAGGACTTTCTTATCTATTGCGACGCCTCACGACAAGGACTAGGTTGCATACTCATGCAAGATCATCAGGTAATTGCCTATGCTTCACGGCAATTACACCCACATGAGGAAAATTATCCTACACATGATCTAGAGCTTGCAGCTGTAGTCCATGCACTTAAAACCTGGCGACATTACCTTCTCGGTAATCATTGCGAGATCTTCACCGATCACCAAAGCTTGAAATATATCTTCACCCAACCAGATTTGAATCTCAGGCAAAGATGTTGGGTCGAGTTGATCTCGGATTACGACTTAGGAATAACTTACACCCCGGGGCAAAGCCAATGTCATGGCTGATGCGCTAAGCCGTAAGTCCTATTGTAACCACCTGATGTTACAACAAAGTCAACCACCTCTCCATGAGGAATTTCGTAAGCTAAACCTTCACCTTGTTCCCCAAGGATTCCTATCCACCCTGGTGGCGGAACCTACCCTTATGGATCAGGTCATCAAGGCACAAAAGGTAGATCCGGGAATCTCCCGTATCAAGAGAAACATTAAGAAAGGAGTCGTGAATTGTTTCTCCATTGATGATCAAGGTGTCGTATACTTTGGGAATCACCTAGTGGTTCCAAAGGCGTGAAACCTGAGGCGACTGATCCTTAAGGAAGCTCATGAATCCCCTCTCACCATTCATCCCGGTAGTACCAAAATGTATCAAGACCTACGCCAGAGGTTTTGGTGGACTAGGATGAAGAGAGAAATCGCTCAATACATTGCTAATTGCGACGTTTGTCGTCGTGTTAAAGCAGAGCATCAACAGCCTGCTGGCACCCTTCAACCTTTGGCTATTCCTGAATGGAAATGGGATAAAATCAGCATGGATTTCATCACTGGGTTTCCCAGGACCAAGAGAGGGAATAATGCCATCTTCGTCATGATCGACCGTCTTTCCAAAGTAGCCCACTTTCTACCTTTTCGTGAGAGTGTCACCGCTAGCCAGCTAGCTGACTTATACATCTCCTGAATAGTGTCTCTTCATGGTGTTCCATTGGAAATTAACTCAGATCGTGGGAGTCTCTTCACCTCTCAATTTTGGGAAAGTTTCCAAAATGCTATGGGAACTCATCTCTCCTTTAGCACCGCCTTCCATCCTCAATCAAGTGGTCAAGTAGAGCGAGTCAATCAAATTCTAGAAGATATGCTCCGAGCTTCTGTTATCTCGTTCGGAATGAGTTGGGAGAAAAGCCTTCCATTCGCGGAGTTTGCTTATAACAATAGTTATCAAGCCAGCTTGGGCAAAGCTCCTTTCGAAGTTCTCTATGGACGAAAATGCTGAACGCCTCTTAACTGGTCAAAAACTGGGGAAAGACAACTCTTTGGCCCGGATATGATTCAGGAAGCAGAAGAGCAGGTTCGCATTATTCGTGAGAAATTGAAAACAGCCCAATCTCGTCAAAAGAGTCAATATGATCGTAAACATAAGCCTATGACTTATGAAGTTGACGAGAAGGCTTACCTTCGGGTTACCCCGTTAAAGGGAACCCATCGTTTCGGTATCAAAGGCAAATTGGCTCCTCGTTACATTGGACCCTTTCGCATTCTTGCCAAACGAGGAGAAGTTGCCTACCAATTGGAACTACCTCCGCATCTTTCCAGAGTTCACGATGTCTTCCACGTTTCGCAACTCAGGGGTTGCTTCGCAGATCCTATCCGTGGAGTGGACCACGAAACGCTTGATCTACAAGATAACCTCTCTTATCGGGAATATCCCATTCGTATCCTTGATCAAGCCGAGCGTACCACTCGACGTCATAATATCAAGTTTCTCAAGGTTCAATGGTCACATCATTCCGAGGAAGAAGCCACTTGGGAAAGGGAGGATCGTCTTCGACTTGAGTACCCCACCTTCTTTCCAGAGGATCCTAAATCTCGGGACGAGATTCTTTTGAGTGGGGGTGAGTTGTCACACCCTAGCTAGTTCATGCATTAGAGTGTGCATCATGTTTACTTTCATCAGAAACTTGAAATGGGGAAGGCAGAACCCCCAGCACCCCCCCTGAAATCAACTAGGGTTTACTAAAAATATTTTCAATGAACCTGAAATGCCCTTCTAAGATGTTCACCCTCTTTGCCTTGGGTTAGAACCTCTGGGAAAATAGGTGCACATTTTTCTAGGTCAACAGAAGGTCATTGATTTAAATCATAAATATTTGAATTTGGGCATTTAAATGCTATAAAATAATTCAAATGCTCAAATAATTCTGGAAATAAATGTTTGCTGTTAGGAATAATCCCAACAGAGCCCATAAATATTTTCAGGATTTTAGAAAGTGCCTAGGTATTTTAAATAAAGCCCTAAAGCTACAGAAAAATAGAAAAAGAAACAAAAATCAAAAAAAAGAGAAGAAGGCCACCTGGGCCTTACCTGGCACCACCCACCGGGCCCAGCTCCTGTTCTGGCCCAGCCCACCAGGGCTTCCCGGTCTTCTTCCTCCTTCGACAGTAGGCAGAGGGCGTGTGCCCGCGGCGCGCCGGCACGCGCGCGCCACCTCCACCCTGCCTGCCTGCGTCCTCGACGCTCTGGACGTCTCCAACGACGCCACGCACCCCTGGAACCTCCTCGCTCATTCTCTCATTCCCATCCCCTCGCCTATCTCTCTCCCTCTAGCTCAACCGAGCGCAGCCGCAGCCGCATCGCCGATGTAGCCACGGCCACCGTGCCCCCCTCGCCTCCCCACCTTGTCTGCAAGCTCCACCATCGTCCGCCGCTTCGCTCCACCCTGGCCCCGAGCGCTGGGACGGCATGCATCACCGACTACTTCATCATCTTCCTCCTCGGGTCGCTGGAGATCCCCTCGCCACCCCGCTTCGCTCCGGTGCTTCCCCGAGCACGCTGGGCTTCTCTGCGAGTTCACCGTGAGCTTCTCCGTCGATCCCCACCTTCCCCTTGCTCGTTTGCGCCTTGTAGCTCCGTTTTCCACCGCGGCCGAAGCTCGCCGGCGTCGTGCCTCGTCGCCGTCATGGCCAGGGCCACCGTGGCTTGAAGCCGGGCACACCACCGTGCTCAGCGCAGTCCCAGGAGCCTAACACACCACTCCCCGCGCTTTGCTGTGCCCCGTAGCGTCGGATTCAACCACGCCCGAACTCCAGCGAGCGCCAAGGTCGTCGCTGGCGTCGATTCCGTCCACCTCGCGCCCTCCCACTCCCACTGCTAGATGCGCACGAGCCCCAGCTCGCCGTAGAACCCAACCACGTCGCAATTGGTGCCCTGTGGGCGATTTCCGTAGCGCGCCACCGCGTCTGGCCTCGCCGGCGGCTAAACGCCGGCAGGCTTTGACCCGCTGACCGGCGAGGTTGACCTGCTTACGTGGGTTGACTCCCCCCCTCTCTCTCACCGACATGCGGGCCCCGCCCGGCTAATTACCCTATTAGTGCTAACTAAATAGCTTAGTTTAATTAGTATAGTCACTGACTAGTGGGCCCTGCCAGTTAATTAGGCTAACTAAGCATGGTTAGTGCACAGAGACACTGACCAGGGGGCCCCACCAGTCAGGTTTGACCTGGCTGGCGCCTTTGACCTGCTGACGTCACCCTGACGCATTGCTGACGCAGTAACTGATTTTCTGGCTTTATTCTTATTCAGGAAATTCCAGAAAATAGTTCAAACTTCAAAAATTCATAGAAATTCAACCATAACTCCAAATGAGATAAATTATATATGAAAAATTATCAGAAAAATTCAATCTATCCATCTGTACTGGTTTCATGCATGACAAAACAAGTTTACCTTGCTGTTTAAGCAGAATAAGGAAATGCCCTATAAATGCCATGTTTAATGAGCTAATATTTGAATCTTTGATTCAAATAAGTTCAACCTTTTTATTTTAGCTTGCATTAGGCCAAGACACAATCATATTGCCATGTCATAGCATGCATCATATTGTTGCATATTGTCGTGTGTTGATTGTGTTCCGATGTGTTCTCCGTGGTAGGTTCTGCCTCCGAGGATATTCACGAGTATCCAACTGAAGGGCATTATCCCATTACCACTCCATCAGGCAAGCAACCATTGATCATTCCGATACAACCCATGTTCTCGCTCCTGCTCCTGTTTACTGCATTAAGACAACGCGTTTCAAACTGCTGTGTGCTACGGTAGTTGAACCCTTATCCTCTGCATGACCTGTCATTGCCACAGTAACTAGATGAAACCCACTAGCATGTGTAGGAGTTGATTGAGCCATGTATGTGATTTCTACCTTGCTATGCCTGCTATGCTTAGAGTTGTGTCAGGTCTGGTTCATCTGGTGATGGGCTAGAGTGAAATGCTTATGTCGATAATATGAGGGGTGTGTTGAACATGTTTTGGTAAAGGTATCGATGAGAGGCCATGTAGGAGTACATGGTGGGTTGTTTCATTGAGGCCGTCCATAAGAACTGAGATCTGTATGTGTGATTTAAGATGCAGTTACTACCGTACGTTGGGCCCGAAACAAATGGACCCTCTCGGCTTCTTAATCACCCTAGTACTCTGTCCAGGAGTTGCAATTAGTTTCTGGTGTTTGTAGGTTATGTGTTGGCGGCCGTGCGTAGCGCTGACCCTATGGGTGGGCTATGTTGCAGTAGATACACCGTGGCCGGGTGTACCGAGTCACACGTTTGGTGTCTCGGGAACCCTGTTCACATCGTTCGGGGCCGTATGTGGAAACCTCGGCCGGACTCCCTGCGGATGGAACTTGGATAGGCGATAGACTTGGACTAGAGACTTAGGTGTTTAGGTAGGCCGTGGCCGACACCCTCGCTGGGCTTCCGCTTGAAGGTTGCCGAGTACATGTCGTGTAAACGGCGGTAAGTGGTGAAAGCGTGTATGACGAAGTACACCCCTGCAGGGTATAAACTATTCGAATAGCCACGTCTGCGGTAAAGGACTACTTGGTTACCTATACAGTTCATAGACAAGTTAATGGATACTACTAAAAGACTCAAGATAAGTGTGAGTACCGAGGATGGCCCTCTCGTAGGATGACGAGGGAGGATCCCCGGTGGAGTATTGTGTTGGTGAGTAGTGGACTTGTGTGCGAAAACTATTTTATTGGTGAAGTCCCGTAGGATAGCTTAGCCAAGAGTCAAAGCTGGCTTGCTGCATCAACCCCACCACCTTCTTGAGAATAAGCATGTATAGTAGGTTCTGATGTAAGACTTGTTGAGTACCTTTGTACTCATGTTTGCTTATTTATTGTTTTCAGACGACAACACTGCCCCTTCCGATGGGTTTTATGTAGACCTTGACGTCGACGAGTGACTAGCCACCCAGGTGGTGATCCTGGCCATGGAGGGCCCTATGTAGATAGACAGGCTTCGAGAAGCCTTCTTTCCTTTTAAAGTCTGTACTCAGACTCGTTGCTTCCGCATGTGCTTGTATGAGTGTATGACTTGAGTGTCGGGTCATGTGATCCCTATCTGTATGAACATGTTATGTATGGCTCTCTGGAGCCTTTAAATAAAGTACTTGAGTTGTAGAGTTTTGTTGTGATGCCATGTTGTATGTACTCATATCGGGCATATTGTGTGCACGATTGAAATGCTTGGTATGAGTGGGATCCGACAAATCTAGTTGTTTATCCTTGGCAGCCTTTCTTATGGGGAAATGTAGTCTAGTGCTCCTCGAGCCATAGTAGTCTGCTACAGCCCGGTTCACCGGAGTCCTGCTAGCCCAGCACTACTGTTCAGGACACTTGACTGGCCGGCATGTGTTTCACTTCGTCCCTATGTCTGTCCCTTCGGGGAAATGTCACACGGTGACTTACGGAGTCCTGCCTAGCCTGCTACAGCCCGGGGTTCCCCGGAGTCCTCTTAGCCTAGTGCTACAGCCCGGAATCACTCGTTGATGACCGACATGTTCGATGTGATTCATGTATGCCTGTCTCCATAGGTCTGTGCCGCTTTGGGTTCACAACTAGCCATGTCGGCCCGGGTTCTCTGTCATGTGGATGCTAGCGACACTATCATATACGTGAGCCAAAAGGCGCAAATGGTCCCGGCCATGGTAAGGCAACACCCGTGGGTTACCGTGCATGAGGCCGCAAAGTAAGATGAGGTGTTACCGGCTAGATCGATGTGACTTGGAATCGGGGTCCTGACAATTACACAGTAATGATTCTAACACCCATGGAGCCTTGGTGTTGATCACGTTTTGCTCGTGGAAGAGGCTTAGTCAGCGGGTCTGCAACATTCAGATCCGTATGTATCTTGCAAATCTCTATGTCTCCCACCTGGACTAGATCCCGGATGGAATTGAAGCGTCTCTTGATGTGCTTGGTTCTCTTGTGAAATCTCGATTCCTTTGCCAAGGCAATTGCACCAGTATTGTCACAAAAGATTTTCATTGGACCCAATGCACTAGGTATAACACCTAGATCGGATATGAACTCCTTCATCCAGATTCCTTCGTTCGCTGCTTCCGAAGCAGCTATGTACTCTGCTTCACATGTAGATCCCGCTACGACGCTTTGTTTAGAACTGCACCAACTGACAGCTCCACCGTTTAATATAAACACGTATCCGGTCTGCGATTTAGAATCGTCCGGATCAGTGTCAAAGCTTGCATCAACATAACCTCTTACGGTGAGCTCTTTGTCACCTCCATATATGAGAAACATATCCTTAGTCCTTTTCAGGTATTTCAGGATGTTCTTGACCGCTGTCCAGTGATCCACTCCTGGATTACTTTGGTACCTCCCTGCTAACCTTTATAGCAAGGCACACATCAGGTCTGGTACACAGCATTGCATACATGATAGAGCCTATGGCTGAAGCATAGGGAACATCTTTCATTTTCTCTCTATCTTCTGCAGTGGTCGGGCATTGAGTCTGACTCAACTTCACACCTTGTAACACAGGCAAGAACCCTTTCTTTGCTTGATCCATTTTGAACTTCTTCAAAATCTTGTCAAGGTATGTGCTTTGTGAAAGTCCAATTAAGCGTCTTGATCTATCTCTATAGATCTTTATGCCTAATATGTAAGTAGCTTCACCGAGGTCTTTCATTGAAAAACTCTTATTCAAGTATCCCTTTATGCTATCCAGAAATTCTATATCATTTCCAATCAGTAATATGTCATCCACATATAATATCAGAAATGCTACAGAGCTCCCACTCACTTTCTTGTAAATACGGGCTTCTCCGAAAGTCTGTATAAAACCAAATGCTTTGATCACACTATCAAAGCGTTTATTCCAACTCCGAGAGGCTTGCACCAGTCCATAAATGGATCGCTGGAGCTTGCACACTTTGTTAGCTCCATTTGGATCGACAAAACCTTCTGGTTGCATCATATACAACTCTTCTTCCAGAAATCCATTCAGGAATGCAGTTTTGACATCCATCTGCCAAATTTCATAATCATAAAATGCGGCAATTGCTAACATGATTCGGACAGACTTAAGCATCGCTACGGGTGAGAAGGTCTCATCGTAGTCAAGCCCTTGAACTTGTCGAAAACCTTTTGCAACAAGTCGAGCTTTGTAGACAGTAACATTACCATCAGCGTCAGTCTTCTTCTTGAAGATCCATTTATTCTCAATTGCTTGCCGATCACCGGGCAAGTCAACCAAAGTCCATACTTTTATCTCATACATGGATCCCATCTCAGATTTCATGGCTTCAAGCCATTTTGCGGAATCTGGGCTCACCATCGCTTCTTCATAGTTGGTAGATTCATCATGATCTAGCAGCATGATTTCTAGAACAGGATTACCGTACCACTCTGGTGCGGATCTCGCTCTGGTTGATCTACGAGGTTCAGTAGTATCTTGTCCTGAAGTGTCATGATCATCATCATTAGCTTCCTCACTAATTGGTATAGGTGTCGCAGAAACAGTTTTCTGTGATGTACTACTTTCCAATAAGGGAGCAGGTACAGTTACCTCGTCAAGTTCTACTTTCCTCCCACTCACTTCTTTCGAGAGAAACTCCTTCTCTAGAAAGGATCCATTCTTAGCAACGAATGTCTTGCCTTCGGATCTGTGATAGAAGGTGTACCCAACAATATCCTTTGGGTATCCTATGAAGACACATTTCTCCGATTTGGGTTCGAGCTTATCAGGTTGAAGCTTTTTCACATAAGCATCGCAGCCCCAAACTTTAAGAAACGACAACTTTGGTTTCTTGCCAAACCATAGTTCATAAGGCGTCGTCTCAACGGATTTTGATGGTGCCCTATTTAACGTGAATGCGGCCGTCTCTAAAGCATAACCCCAAAACGATAGCGGTAAATCAGTAAGAGACATCATAGATCGCACCATATCTAGTAAAGTACGATTACGACGTTAGGACACACCATTACGCTGTGGTGTTCCGGGTGGCGTGAGTTTTGAAACTATTCCACAATTTTTCAAATGTACACCAAACTCGTAACTCAAATATTCTCCTCCACGATCAGATTGTAGAAACTTTATTTTCTTGTTACGATGATTTTCAACTTCACTCTGAAATTCTTTGAGCTTTTCAAATGTTTCAGACTTATGTTTCATTAATTAGATATACCCATATCTGCTTAAGTCATCTGTGAAGGTGAGAAAATAACGATATCCGCCACGAGCCTCAATATTCATTGGTCCACATGCATCGGTATGTATGATTTCCAACAAATCTGTTGCTCTGTCCATAGTACCGGAGAACGGCATTTTAGTCATCTTGCCCATGAGGCACGGTTCGCAAGTACCAAGTGATTCATAATCAAGTGGTTCCAAAAGTCCATCAGTATGGAGTTTCTTCATGCGCTTTATACCGATATGACCTGTAACGCCCTCGATGCGGCTATAGCTCCCACGTGTCGAGGCACGACTTAGAGACATAACCGCATTGAAAGCAATGTCGCAAGTTAGGCAATCTTCACAACATCCCATGTAATAAATAATATAAAAGGGGAGGTACATAGTTGGCTTACACTCGCCACGTCACATCAGAGTACATAAATAACATCCATCAAACAGAACACTCATGGCCCGACTACGGCGCCAAAATGGAAAAGAACCCAACATGCGACAAGGCCCTGAATCGATCCCCAACTAGGCACCACTACTGATCATCAGGGAAAGACACATAATAGCACTACGAGTCCTCGTCGAACTCCCACTTGAGCTCGTACTCGTCACCTGGAGCGGAAACACCTGGACCTGCATCTGGAGTTATAGTATCTGTGAGCCACAGGGACTCAGCAATCTCGCACCCTCGCGATGAAGACTATTTAAGCTTATAGGAAGGATAAGGCAATTTAAGTGGAGCTGCAGCAAGCGACTAGCATGAATGGTGGCTAACTTATTCGCAAGGAAGAGCGAGAAGAGAAGGCAAGGCGCGAGCGAGAATCTAGAAGAACAACCTGCGCAAGCATAACTCCAACACCGTGTCCACTTCCCGGACTCCGCCGAGAAGAGGCCATCACGGTAACACACACGGTTGATTCATTTAAATTAATTAAGGTTCAAGTTATCTACAACCGGACATTAACAAATTTCCATCTGCCCATAACCACGGGCACGGCTTTCGAAAGTTCAATCCCTGCAGGGGAGTCCCAACTTAGCCCATGACAAGCTCTCATGGTCAACGAAGGAATAGACCTCCACCCAAGGCACACCGATCAGACTCGGTATCCCGGTACAACAAGACAATTCGACAGGCCAAAACTAAACCAGCAACACCGCTCGAATGTGCCGACAAATCCCGATAGGAGCTGCACATATCTCTTTCTTAGGGCACACTCAGATTGTCCTAGGTACGGGTAGGCCAGTCCAGAGTTGCCCCTGGTGGCCACCGGCAGCTGACAGTTGGACCAACACTCAGAGGAGCACTGGCCCGGGGGGGTTTAAATAAGATGACCCTCGGGCTCCGGAAACCCAAGGGAAGAAAAAGGATAGGTGGCAAATAGTAAAACCAATGTTGCGCATTGCTGGCAAAGCTTTAATCAAGGCGAACTACCAAGGGGTTCCCATTATAGCCCAACCGCGTGAGGGACGCAACAATCCGGGAACATAACACCGATATGACGGAAACTAGGGTGGCAAGAGTGGAACAAAACACTAGGCGAGAGGCCGAGCCTTCCATCCTTTACCAAGTATATAGGTGCATTAAGATAACATAGCAATATAATGATATCCCAACAAGTAAATAAATGTTCCCACAAGGAACGGCTCCAATCTTCACCTGCAACAAGCAACGCTATAAGAAGGGGCTAAGCAAAGCGGTAACATAGCCAATCAACGGTTTGCTAGGACATGGTGGGCTAGAGGTTCAACATGGCAATTGGGAGGCTTACAAGCAAAAGGTAGGCATCGTAGCATTGGCATAGCAAAAGAGCGAAGCAAACTAGCATAGCAAAGATAGTAGTGATTTTGAGGGTGTGATCATCTTGCCTGCAAAGCTGTCAGAGTTGACTGGATCCTCACAAGCAAACTCAACGGGCTCCTCGTTAGCGAACTCGTCTCCCGGCTCTACCCAACAAGACAAACAAGCAACAAAAATACAATCAACCACGTGCAAGGACAAACAATAAGATGCAAAGATGGTATGCTATGCGGGATGCGATGCGGGATGCAAAATGCAAGACGTGACAGGAAATGCATGAACCTGGCCTCAACTTGGGAAAACCAAGTGTGCCACTGGATAGAGGGGATGAAATCGCTTGAAAACGATATAAAGATCATAGGAATCGGAGTTACGGTTTGGAAATGGCAAGCGTTTTACGAAATGAACCGGTCTGCGATTTACAGCAAGTAGGCACCTAAATGCACCGAAATGAACATGCTACAGCCAGCAAACAGGACAACAAAAGGCATGGCAGGAATGTACACAAGATGCTTAACAAAACACTAGCACTGAGCTACTGCCAAATTCAACCATTATGAGGTTCAAACAAGCATGGCAAAACCGAATAAGCAAAACAGATTTCAGAGTGAAATTAACACTAGTCTGAAATTTCAGACCACGATGCTCTCTTCGGAGCAGCAAAACAACATGATACATAACCTGAATATGACAAGTAAGAATATGGCATGGAGCTACTCAACAAGCTTAACAAAACACCCAAAGTGACCTGGGGACAAAAGGGTTCACACAATACTTTAACGAGCACATGAACATAGATGAAACACAATCAGTTTTCAGACTTAGTGAAAACTGAGACATGCTGAAATTTAACTCACGAAGGCATGTAAACGAGCTCGATGCACTCACCACGTTGCAAGTCATAGCAAGGCAAGCATACATCCATCAAGAAGGCACAAAATGATAACTAGACATGGCAAGAATAATGGCATGGCATGCATGGATCACTAGCAATAGCACCGGCAAAATCGCAAAAGAGTTAACGATCTGCCCAAATTAACAACGATGCAAAAGTAGAGCTCGATTAAATCAAGCTAGGCTGCACAAAACTAGCAAGTAAAGACATGGATGGATAGAGCATTACAAGATTAACAAATGTCCCTTACTGATCATGCTCAAAAGAGGCACGGATCGTTAGGAAACAAGCTAAACATATGGCATCATGAACTAAAATATCCTAGACTTGGTGAAAATCACTAAGTCCCTAAAAACAGATTTCCCAGGTGCCCCTCTTTGCAAGCTTGCACAAGACACCACACACATCCTAAAAATGCATGGGTGACACCTCTGGAAAGAAGACAAAATGCTTAACAATTCAACCCAAAGACTTACAGGCATATCATGCACACACCAATAATGGCAAAAATGACAAAAGTCTATGATGAACTACCGGATCTGCAACTTAACTCACGATGCCTCCTTCTAGCAGCATTTCGGGCATCAAGATGAACTCAAATGCAAATGATGCAATGGAATGAAATGATGTACTCGTCGAGACGAAGATTTTGATATATTATATGCCCAAAATGGAGCTACGGATGCGGAGATAACACTGGTCAAAGATAGCATAAAAGATTAAGGGGGAGAGGGAAAACTCAACCGTCTCAAAATATCTCAGATCTGAAATCACTGTAGCAGGTACTGTTCATCGGCGCGGAAAACGAGGTCCGCCGAAGCTGGGACTTGAAGCTCGCCGGAGTTTCGCCGGGGAAGGAGAGCAGGGGCCGGGGCCCGGATCCGGTGGTTGCCGGGGACGGTGGCGCCCGGCGCGGTGGCGCCGTGGCCTGCGGGCAGAGGCGGCGGTGGTCCGGCGGGGCGCTTCGGGCGCCGGCCGGCAATGGCGCGCGCGACGGCGTGGTGGCGCCGGCCACCGGCGAGGAGGACGAAAGCGGCGGGGGCGCTGAGGGAGCCGGGCGGCGGCGTGGGCCTCGGGGGCCGGCCACGGGCCTCCCGGGCCTGGCGGCGGGGATGTGGGCGCACGCCCACGTGGTGGCGTCCGGTTGGTCGCGGCGGCGGGGCAGACGCGTCCGATCGGCGCGGACGTTGTCCGGCGGCGGCGGGGATTTTTTTTAGGGAAGGGTTAGGACGGGGAAGACGAGATCCGGAAATGGAGGGGGGTATATATAGGCATAAGTGGAGCTAGGAGAGTCCAAATGAGGTGCGGTTTTCGGCCACGCGATCGTGATCGAACGCTCTAGGACATGGAGCAGAGTTTAGTGGGTTTTGGGCCAAATTGGAGGGGTGTTGGGCTGCAATACACACGAGGCCTTTTCGGTCCCTCGGTTAACCGTAGGAGTATCAAACGAAGTCCAAATGATACGAAACTTGACAGGCGGTCTACCGGTAGTAAACCAAGGCCGCATGACAAGTCTCGGTCCAATCCGGAAATGTTTGATCCCCACACACGAAAGAAAGATAGATTTGACCACCGGAGGAGAACGAAGCGCCGGAATGCAAAACGGACAACGGGGAAAATGCTCGAATGCATGAGATGAACATGTATGCAAATGCAATGCACATGATGACATGATATGAGATGCATGAAAACGAAAACAACACACAGAGACAAAGAACCGAACCCGAGAGATAAATATAACTTAACGCCAAAAACGGCAAGAGTTGGAGTACAAATTGGGAAAGTTATATGTGGGGCGTTACAACACTCCACCACTACGAAAAGATCTCGTCCGAAGATCTAGGACTGAAAGAACTCCGGGTACTCAGAACGGAGGTGATCCTCGAAGTTGACGGTGCGGTCAGGTGTCTTGAAGCACTTTCGAAGCTGAGAGACATGGAACACATCATGAACATTGGCAAAGTTCGAAGGAAGCTCGAGTTGATAGGCGAGGTCGCCTCTCTTGCTGACAATCTTGAAAGGTCCCACGTATCTAGGGGCAAGCTTCCCTTTGATACCGAAGCGATGAGTACCTTTCATAGGAGAGACGCGGAGGTAAACATGATCTCCGATCTCGAAAGCCAAATCACGGTGTTTACTATCATAGTAGCTCTTCTGGCGGGATTGGGCTGCTTTGAGGTTATCACGAATGACTTTGCACATTTCTTCTGCTTCCATGATTAAGTCATTACCCAAAAGCTGACGTTCACCGGTTTCAGACCAGTTGAGAGGGGTACGGCATTTCCTGCCATACAGAATTTCAAAAGGGGCCTTGCCCGAACTTGCTTGAAAACTGTTGTTGTATGAGAATTCAGCATAAGGAAGACAATCCTCCCACTTCATGCCGAAGGAGATTACACAAGCCCTGAGCATATCTTCAAGAATCTGGTTGACACGCTCGACTTGACCGCTTGTTTGAGGATGGAAAGCAGTACTGAAGCGGATGTTGGTGCCCATGGACTTCTGAAAAGAATCCCAAAACTTGGAGGTAAAGATGCTGCCACGGTCTGAAGATATCACTTGAGGAATACCGTGCAGAGACACAATACGAGAGGTATAGAGTTCTGCCAATTGAGCTGCAGTGATCGACTCTTTGATAGGCAGAAAGTGAGCCACTTTGGTGAGCTTGTCGATGACAACAAATATAGCATCATTGCCACGCTTGGACTTTGGAAACCCAGTCACGAAGTCCATTTCAATGTGGTCAAACTTCCATTCTGGAATGGCAAGAGGTTGGACGAGACCTGCTGGCCTTTGGTGTTCTGCCTTCACTCTTCTGCAGACATCACATTCATTCACGAATTGAGCGATCTCGCGCTTCATTCGAGTCCACCAATAAGTTTGCTTGAGATCCTGATACATCTTCGTACTACCAGGGTGGATGGAGAGGAGAGAATTGTGAGCCTCGTTCATGATCACTTTACGAAGTTCACCCTTGGGTACAACAATTCGATCCTCGAAGAAGAGAGTGTCCTTGTCGTCAAGGCGGTAGCACTTGTACTTGGACTGGCTCTTAGCAATACAAATCTTCACCTTTTTCACCATAGCATCAAGAAGCTGGGCTTGGCAAATCTGGTCTTCCAAGGTAGGAGAGACTTGAAGGTTGGCGAGGAACCCTTGAGGAACAACTTGCAGGTTCATCTTGCGGAAAGCTTCACAAAGCTCGGGTTGATAAGGCTTCAGAATTAGACTGTTGCAATATGCTTTCCTGCTCAAAGCGTCAGCAATCACATTGCCTTGCCTGGAGTATACTCGATACTCGGATTGTACTCTTGAATCATTTCGACCCATCGAGTTTGCCTGAGGTTGAGATTAGGCTGGGTGAAGATGTACTTGAGACTCTTGTGATCAGTGAAAATATCCACTTTTCTTCCCAATAGAAGATGTCTCCAAGTCAACAAAGCATGCACAACTGCCGCCAACTCGAGATCATGAGTGGGGTAGTTCTTCTCATTAGGCTTCAACTGGCGAGAGGTATAAGCCACAACTTTCTTCTCTTGCATCAGAACTGCGCCAAGACCTTGGAGAGAGGCATCACAAAAGACCTCGTACGGCTTGGATTCATCAGGCGGAGTTAAGACTGGAGCAGTGATCAACTTATCTTTCAAAGTGTTGAAAGCAATATCACACTCCGGAGACCAAACGTACTTGACGTGCTTCTGAAGAAGATTTGATAGGGGCTTTGCGATCTTCGAAAAGTTTTCAATGAATCTTCTGCAATAACTTGCGAGACCAAGGAAACTGCGGAGTTGCTTCACGTTCTGAGGAGGTTCCCAATTAACAATTGCAGACACCTTCTCAGGATTCACGGCAATGCCCTTGGCAGAAATGATATGGCCAAGATAAAGAACCTCATCGAGCCAAAATTCACACTTGGAGAACTTGGCGTAGAACTGATGTTCCCTCAGCTTATCTAGCACCAAACGTAAGTGCTTGGCATGATCTTCCTTGTTCTTGGAGAAAACCAGAATGTCGTCAAGATAGACCAAAACGAAGTCATTGGTGTAGGGGTTGAAGATGAAGTTCATCATGCGAGAGAACGTCGGAGGAGCGCTGACGAGGCCAAAAGACATGACGGTGTATTCACAAGACCCATAGCTTGTTCTGAACGCCGTCTTGGGAATATCTTGTTCACGAATACGAATCTGATGATAACCCATACGGAGATCAACCTTGGAGAATACTTGAGCACCCTTGAGTTGTTCGAACAGCTCATTGATGTTGGGAAGTGGGTATTTGTTCTTGATGGTCTTCTTGTTCAATGGACGGTAATCAACACAAAGTCGGTCCGTTCCATCTTTCTTCTTCACAAAAAGAACACCACAACCCCACGGAGAAGAATTAGGCCGGATGAGACCCATTCTTTCTTGAATATCGAGTTGTTTCTTCAACTCCTTCAGGTCCGAGCTTGTATGGATGTTTGCACACAGGTTCCATGCCCGGCTCGAGATCAATAACAAATTCAACTGGCCGGTGCGGAGGCATTCCTGGGAGCTCTTCTGGGAAGACGTCTTGATACTCACAAACGACTGGAATTTGCGAGATAGCGTCCAATTCACCCTTCTCATTGAGAGAAACCAGACGGATGGTATTATCCCGAGCAGCAAAAACAATAACATCCTCAGACGAATGAGTCAATTGAATCTGCCTGGCTGCACAATCAAGCTGAGCCTTGTGCTTAGAAAGCCAATCCATTCCGAGAATAAGATCAATATCCGAATCACCAAGAACCGTAGGAGAAGCCAGAAATTTGTAGTCGCCCAAAGTGATAGTAACATCCGGAACAATGGAGTTGGCATGCATGCGTTTACCAGGAGATACCACTGCTAAAGGACTAGGCAAGACTTATGAAACCAATTCATGCCTAGATGTAAACAGCCGCGAGATGAAACAATGCGATGCACCAATATCAAAAAGTACTTTTGCAAGAATATCGTTAACAGGAAGGTTACCCATGATCACATCTGAAGAATCCTCTGCCTGAGCTGCGTTCATCAAGTTGACCTTGGCATGCTTGGGGTTATGCTTGACCACTGCTGTACTTGCCGATCTGACAGGAGGAGGAGGAGGAAGACGCCTCTGGTTGGTACACTTGTTGGCATAGTGACCCTTTTCTTGGCACTTGTTGCACGTGACCTCTGAGAGCGGACGGTGGTACGGAGCACTCGATCTGGCAGGTTGAGACGAAGACTTGTTCTGAAAGCCAAGGTTGGGTGGGTGGGAAGAACCACTGCCACCTTTGCTCTTCTGCTGATACGGCTGACGAAACGGAGGAGGAGGAAGCCAATACTTCTGATGCTTGGCCACTTGAGTAGAGGAAGAAGGAGTAGCATCTCTGGCTTGCTTCCTAGAAGCATCACACCTCAACTGAGCAGCTTCTTGCTTCAGTGCCATGTTGTAGAACTCATCGTATCTCAACGGCTCAAAGAGGACAAGAGCGAGCTGAATTTCTTCACGGAGTCCACCCCTGAACTGATATATCATGCTCTTCTCATCAGGAACATCCTGCTTGGCAAAACGTGCGAGCTTCTGGAAAAACTTGTTTTAGTCATAGACAGACAAAGAGCCTTGCTTCAGATTGAGAAATTCCTGATGCTTACTTTCAACCACACTTTGAGGAATGTGATGAGCTCGGAAATCTTGACGGAAATCATCCCAAGTGATCAAGCGTCCACCTCTGGAATCCTTGTACTGCTGGAACCACTCTGCAGCCTGATCTTTGAGCTGGAAAGAAGCGAACTTGACGAAATCTTCAGGCCTGACGTTGCTGCATTCAAAATGCTTGCCCAGATCCACCAGCCAATCGTTAGCATAGGAAGCCTCAACACAACTGCTGAACGTCTTTGGACCATTTGCAAGGAACTGGTTCAGTGTAGCAAACTGGTGCTGATTGTTGCCTTGATTCCCTTGTCTGCCTTGATTGTGCTCTTGGAGGATTTGCATGATCAACTGTGTGTTTGCATTAGTAGCGGCCATCACAGCTTGCCATGCTTCCGGAGGAGGCGGAGGTGGTGGCGGATCTTGATTCTGGTTTTGACTGGTGCTCTTAGCGGGAGCCATCCTGAAGAGGTTGACCACCGTAAGCACTAAGACAGATAATTGAAGCTGAAACCAACGGAATGAAAATTGCAACATAAAGTCTTCACATTCGAACAAAATGAACGAATGTGTTTCTCTTGAAGTGGTCAACAAATCCCTAAATTGCGAAGCCACGTAGAATTAGGTAGAAGAGGTAAATCAACAAGGGATGGAATCAACATATGACTTCGAAGCAACTCAAAATAAAACCAAGGATTGGCTTGCGGAATAAGCCGGAACAAACATATGATAGAGATTTCGTCCGAGGTTTTCGTGGTGGGTGAAGGAAATATGCCCTAGAGGCAATAATAAAGTTATTATTTATTTCCTTATATCATGATAAATGTTTATTATTCATGCTAGAATTGTATTAACCGGAAACATAATACATGTGTGAATACATAGACAAACAGAGTGTCACTAGTATGCCTCTACTTGACTAGCTCGTTAATCAAAGATGGTTATGTTTCCTAACCATGAACAAAGAGTTGTTATTTGATTAACGAGGTCACATCATTAGTTGAATGATCTGATTGACATGACCTATTTCATTAGCTTAGCACCCGATCGTTTAGTATGTTGCTCTTGCTTTCTTCATGACTTATACATGTTCCTATGACTATGAGATTATGCAACTCCCGTTTGCCGGAGGAACACTTTGGGTACTACCAAACGTCACAACGTAACTGGGTGATTATAAAGGAGTACTACAGGTGTCTCCAATGGTAGATGTTGGGTTGGCGTATTTCAAGATTAGGATTTGTCACTCCGATTGTCGGAGAGGTATTTCTGGGCCCTCTCGGTAATACACATCACATAAGCCTTGCAAGCATTATAACTAAGATGTTAGTTGTGAGATGATGTATTACGGAACGAGTAAAGAGACTTGCCAGTAACGATATTGAACTAGGTATTGGATACCGACGATCGAATCTCGGGCAAGTAACATACTGATGACAAAGGGAACAACGTATGTTGTTATGCGGTCTGACCGATAAAGATCTTCGTAGAATATGTAGGAGCCAATATGGGCATCCAGGTCCCGCTATTGGTTATTGACCGGAGACGTGTCTCGGTCATGTCTACATTGTTCTCGAACCGTAGGGTCCGCACGCTTAACGTTACGATGACAGTTATTATGAGTTTATGCATTTTGATGTACCGAAGGTTGTTCGGAGTCCCGGATGTGATCACAGACATGACGAGGAGTCTCGAAATGGTCGAGACATAAAGATTGATATATTGGAAGCCTATGTTTGGACATCGGAAGTGTTCCGGGTGAAATCGGGAATTTTACCGGAGTACCGGGAGGTTACCGGAACCCCCCGGGAACCAAATGGGCCTTATTGGGCCTTAGTGGAAAGGTGAAAGGGGCAGCCCAAGGTGGGCTGCGTGCCTTCCCCCTCCCCTAGTCCTATTAGGACTAGGAGAGGTGGCCGGCCCCCTTCTCCCTCTCTCTCTCTCGAGGAATCCTATTAGGAATAGGATTGGGGGGGGAGTCCTACTCCCGGTAGGAGTAGGACTCCTCCTGCGCCCTCCTCCCTTGGCCGGCCAGCCCTCCCCCTGGCAACCTTTATATACGGGGGCAGGGGGCACCTCTAGACACACAAGTTGATCATTGAGATCGTTCCTTAGCCGTGTGCGGTGCCCCCTGCCACCAAATTCCACCTCGATCATATCGTTGTAGTGCTTAGGCGAAGCCCTACGTCGGTAGTACATCAAGATCGTCATCACGCCGTCGTGCTGACGGAACTCCTCCCCGAAGCTTTCCTGGATCGGAGCCCGGGGATCGTCATCGAGCTGAACGTGTGCTAAGAACTCGGAGGTGCCGGAGTAACGGTGCTTGGATCGGTCGGATCGGGAAGAAGACGTACAACTACTTCCTCCACGTTGTGTCAACGCTTCCGTTGCGATCTACAAGGGTATGTAGGTCAGACTCTCCCCCTCGTTGCTATGCATCACCATGATCTTGCGTGTGCGTAGGAATTTTTTTGAAATTACTATGTTCCCCAATAGTGGTATCAGAGCCAGGTTTTATGGTTTGATGTTATTTGCACGAGTAGAACACAAGTGAGTTGTGGGCGATACAAGTCATACTGCCTACCAGCATGTCATACTTTGGTTCGGCGGTATTGTTGGACGAGACAACCCGGACCAACCTTACGCGTATGCTTACGCGAGACCGGTTCCCTCGACGTGCTTTGCACATAGATGGCTTGCGGGCGACTGTCTCTCCAACTTTAGTTGAACCGAGTGTGGCTACGCCCGGTCCTTGAGAAGGTTAAAACGGAGTCTATTTGACAAACTATCGCTGTGGTTTTGATGCGTAGGTGAGATGAGTTCTTGCTTAAGCCCGTAGCAGCCACGTAAAACTTGCAACAACAAAGTAGAGGACGTCTAACTTGTTTTTGCAGGGCATGTTGTGATGTGATATGGTCAAGGCATGATGCTGATTTTATTGTATGAGATGATCATGTTTTGTAACCAAGTTATCGGCAACTAGCAGGAGCCATATGGTTGTCAGTTTATTGTATGCAATGCAATCGCGATGTAATGCTTTACTTTATTGCTAAGCGGTAGTGATAGTCGTGGAAGCATAAGATTGGCGAGACGACAACGATGCTACGATGGAGATCAAGGTGTCGCGCCGGTGACGATGGTGATCATGACGGTGCTTCGGAGATGGAGATCACAAGCACAAGATGATGATGGCCATATCATATCACTTATATTGATTGCATGTGATGTTTATCTTTTATGCATCTTATCTTGCTTTGATTGACGGTAGAATTATAAGATGATCTCTCACTAAATTATCAAGAAGTGTTCTCCCTGAGTATGCACCGTTGCCAAAGTTCGTCGTGCCCAGACACCACGTGATGATCGGGTGTGATAAGCTCTACATCCATCTACAACGGGTGCAAGCCAGTTTTGCACACGCAGAATACTCAGGTTAAACTTGACGAGCCTAGCATATGCAGATATGGCCTCGGAACACAGAGACCGAAAGGTCGAGCGTGAATCATATAGTAGATATGATCAACATAACGATGTTCACCATTGAAAACTACTCCATCTCACGTGATGATCGGTTATGGTTTAGTTGATTTGGATCACGTGATCACTTAGAGGATTAGAGGGATGTCTATCTAAGTGGGAGTTCTTAAGTAATTTGATTAACTGAACTTTAACTTATCATGAACTTAGTACCTGATAGTATCTTGCTTGCTTATGTTGATTGTAGATAGATGGCTCGTGTTGTTGTTCCGTTGAATTTTAATGCGTTCCTTGAGAAAGCAAAGTTGAAAGATGATGGTAGCAATTACACGGACTGGGTCCATAACCTGAGGATTATCCTCATTGCTGCACAGAAGAATTACGTCCTGGAAGCACCGCTATGTGCCAGGCCTGCTGCTGGAGCAACACCAGATGTTATGAACGTCTGGCAGAGCAAAGCTGATGACTACTCGATAGTTCAGTGTGCCATGCTTTACGGCTTAGAATCGGGACTTCAACGACGTTTTGAACGTCATGGAGCATATGAGATGTTCCAGGAGTTGAAGTTAATATTTCAAGCAAATGCCCGAATTGAGAGATATGAAGTCTCCAATAAGTTCTATAGCTGCAAGATGGAGGAGAACAGTTCTGTCAGTGAGCATATACTCAAAATGTCTGGGTATAATAATCACTTGATTCAGATGGGAGTTAATCTTCCAGATGATTGCGTCATTGACAGAATTCTCCAATCACTGCCACCAAGCTACAAGAGCTTCGTGATGAACTATAATATGCAAGGGATGAACAAGACTATTCCCGAGCTCTTCGCAATGCTGAAAGCTGGGGAGGTAGAAATCAAGAAGGAACATCAAGTGTTGATGGTCAACAAGACCACTAGTTTCAAGAAAAAGGGCAAAGGGAAGAAGAAGGGGAACTTCAAGAAGAACAGCAAGTAAGTTGCTGCTCAGGAGAAGAAACCCAAGTCTGGACCTAAGCCTGAAACTGAGTGCTTCTACTGCAAGCAGACTGGTCACTCGAAGCGGAACTGCCCCAAGTATTTGGCGGATAAGAAGGATGGCAAGTTGAACAAAGGTATATGTGATATACATGTTATTGATGTGTACCTTACTAGACCTCGCAGTAGCACCTGGGTATTTGATACTGGTTCTGTTGCTAATATTTGCAACTCGAAATAGGGACTACGGAATAAGCAGACACTAGCAAAGGACGAGGTGACGATGCGCGTGGGAAACGGTTCCAAAGTCGATGTGATCGCGGTCGGCACGCTACCTCTGCATCTACCTTCGGGATTAATATTAGACCTAAATAATTGTTATTTGGTGCCAGCGTTGAGCATGAACATTATATCTGGATCTTGTTTAATGCGAGACGGTTATTCATTTAAATCAGAGAATAATGGTTGTTCTATTTATATGAGTAATATCTTTTATGGTCATGCACCTTTGAAGAGTGGTCTATTTTTGATGAATCTCGATAGTAGTGATACACATATTCATAATGTTGAAACCAAAAGATGCAGAGTTGATAATGATAGTGCAACTTATTTGTGGCACTGCCGTTTAGGTCATATCGGTATAAAGCGCATGAAGAAACTCCATACTGATGGGCTTTTGGAACCACTTGATTATGAATCACTTGGTACTTGCGAACCGTGCCTCATAGGCAAGATGACTAAAACACCGTTCTCCGGTACTATGGAGAGAGCAACAGATCTGTTGGAAATCATACATACCGATGTATGTGGTCCGATGAATATTGAGGCTCGTGGCGGATATCGTTATTTTCTCACCTTCACAGATGATTTAAGCAGATATGGGTATATCTACTTAATGAAACACAAGTCTGAAACATTTGAAAAGTTCAAAGAATTTTAGAGTGAAGTTGAAAATCATCGTAACAAGAAAATAAAGTTTCTACGATCTGATCGTGGAGGAGAATATTTGAGTTACGAGTATGGTGTACATTTGAAAAATTGTGGAATAGTTTCTCAACTCACGCCACCCGGAACACCACAGCATAATGGTGTGTCCGAACGTCGTAATCGTACTTTACTAGATATGGTGCGATCTATGATGTCTCTTACTGATTTACCGCTATCATTTTGGGGTTATGCTTTAGAGACGGCCGCATTCACGTTAAATAGGGCACCATCAAAATCCGTTGAGATGACACCTTATGAACTATGGTTTGGCAAGAAACCAAAGTTGTCGTTTCTTAAAGTTTGGGGCTGCGATGCTTATGTGAAAAAGCTTCAACCTGATAAGCTCGAACCCAAAGCGGAGAAATGTGTCATCATAGGATACCCAAAGGAGACTGTTGGGTACACCTTCTATCACAGATCCGAAGGCAAGACATTCGTTGCTAAGAATGGATCATTTCTAGAGAAGGAGTTTCTCTCGAAAGAAGTGAGTGGGAGGAAAGTAGAACTTGACGAGGTAACTGTACCTACTCCCTTATTGGAAAATAGTACATCATAGAAAACTGTTTCTGCGACACCTATAGCAATTAGTGACGAAGCTAATGATGATGATCATGAAACTTCAGGACAAGATACTACTGAACCACATAGATCAACCAGAGTGAAATCCGCACCAGAGTGGTACGGTAATCCAATTCTGGAAGTCATGCTACTAGATCATGATGAACCTATGAACTATGAAGAAGCGATGGTGAGCCCAGATTCCGCAAAGTGGCTTGAAGCCATGAAATCTGAGATGGGATCCATGTATGAGAACAAAGTATGGACTTTGGTTGACTTGCCCGATGATCGGCAAGCAATTGAGAATAAATGGATCTTCAAGAAAAAGACTGACGCTGACGGTAATATTACTGTCTATAAAGCTCGACTTGTCACAAAAGGTTTTCGACAAGTTCAAGGGGTTGACTACGATGAGACCTTCTAACCCGTAGCGATGCTTAAGTCTGTCAGAATCATGTTAGCAATTGCCGCATTTTATGATTATGAAATTTGGCAGATGGATGTCAAAACTGCATTCCTGAATGGATTTCTGGAAGAAGAGTTGTATATGATGCAACCGGAAGGTTTTGTCGATCCAAAGGGAGCTAACAAAGTGTGCAAGCTCCAGCGATCCATTTATGGACTGGTGCAAGGATCTCGGAGTTGGAATAAACGCTTTGATAGTGTGATCAAAGCATTTGGTTTTATATAGACTTTTGGAGAAGCCTGTATTTACAAGAAAGTGAGTGGGAGCTCTGTAGCATTTCTGATATTATATGTGGATGACATATTGCTGATTGGAAATGATGTAGAATTTCTGGATAGCATAAAGGGATACTTGAATAAAAGTTTTTCGATGAAAGGCCTCGGGGAAGCTGCTTACATATTAGGCATAAAGATCTATAGAGATAGATCAAGACGCTTAATTGGACTTTCACAAAGCACATACCTTGACAAGATTTTGAAGAAATTCAAAATGGATCAAGCAAAGAAAGGGTTCTTGCCTGTGTTACAAGGTGTGAAGTTGAGTCAGACTCAATGCCCGACCACTGTAGAAGATAGAGAGAAAATGAAAGATGTTCCCTATGCTTCAGCCATAGGCTCTATCATGTATGCAATGCTGTGTACCAGACCTGATGTGTGCCTTGCTATAAGTTTAGCAGGGAGGTACCAAAGTAATCCAGGAGTGGATCACTGGACAGTGGTCAAGAACATCCTGAAATACCTGAAAAGGACTAAGAATATGTTTCTCGTATATGGAGGTGACAAAGAGCTCACCGTAAGAGGTTACGTTGATGCAAGCTTTGACACTGATCCGGACGATTCTAAGTCGCAAACCGGATACGTGTTTACTTTAAACGGTGGAGCTGTCAGTTGGTGCAGTTCTAAACAAAGCGTCGTAGCGGGATCTACATGTGAAGCAGAGTACATAGCTGCTTCGGAAGCAGCGAACGAAGGAGTCTGGATGAAGGAGTTCATATCCGATCTAGGTGTCATACCTAGTGCATCGGGTCCAATGAAAATCTTTTGTGACAATACTGGTGCAATTGCTTTAGCAAAGGAATCCAGATTTCACAAAAGGACCAAACACATCAAGAGACGCTTCAACTCCATCCGGGATCTAGTCCAGGTGGGAGACATAGAGATTTGCAAGATACATACGGATCTGAATGTTGCAGACCCGTTGACTAAGCCTCTTCCACGAGCAAAACATGATCAGCACCAAGGCTCCATGGGTGTTAGAATCATTACTGTGTAATCTAGATTATTGACTCTAGTGCAAGTGGGAGACTGAAGGAAATATGCCCTAGAGGCAATAATAAAGTTATTATTTATTTCCTTATATCATGATAAATGTTTATTATTCATGCTAGAATTGTATTAACCGGAAACATAATACATGTGTGAATACATAGACAAACAGAGTGTCACTAGTATGCCTCTACTTGACTAGCTCGTTAATCAAAGATGGTTATGTTTCCTAACCATGAACAAAGAGTTGTTATTTGATTAACGAGGTCACATCATTAGTTGAATGATCTGATTGACATGACCTATTTCATTAGCTTAGCACCCGATCATTTAGTATGTTGCTATTGCTTTCTTCATGACTTATACATGTTCCTATGACTATGAGATTATGCAACTCCCGTTTGCCGGAGGAACACTTTGGGTACTACCAAACATCACAACGTAACTGGGTGATTATAAAGGAGTACTACAGGTGTCTCCAATGGTAGATGTTGGGTTGGCGTATTTCGAGATTAGGATTTGTCACTCCGATTGTCGGAGAGGTATCTCTGGGCCCTCTCGGTAATACACCTCACATAAGCCTTGCAAGCATTATAACTAAGATGTTAGTTGTGAGATGATGTATTACGGAACGAGTAAAGAGACTTGCCAGTAACGAGATTGAACTAGGTATTGGATACCGACGATCGAATCTCGGGCAAGTAACATACCGATGACAAAGGGAACAGCATATGTTGTTATGCGGTCTGACCGATAAAGATCTTCGTAGAATATGTAGGAGCCAATATGGGCATCCAGGTCCCGCTATTGGTTATTGACTGGAGACGTGTCTCGGTCATGTCTACATTGTTCTCGAACCGTAGGGTCCGCACGCTTAACGTTACGATGACAGTTATTATGAGTTTATGCATTTTGATGTACCGAAGGTTGTTCGGAGTCCCGGATGTGATCACAGACATGACGAGGAGTCTCGAAATGGTCGAGACATAAAGATTGATATATTGGAAGCCTATGTTTGGACATCGGAAGTGTTCCGGGTGAAATGGGGAATTTTACCGGAGTACCGGGAGGTTACCGGAACCCCCCGGGAACCAAATGGGCCTTATTGGGCCTTAGTGGAAAGGTGAAAGGGGCAGCCCAAGGTGGGCTGCGCGCCTCCCCCCTCCCCTAGTCCTATTAGGACTAGGAGAGGTGGCCGGCCCCCTTCTCCCTCTCTCTCTCTCTCTCGAGGAATCCTATTAGGAATAGGATTGGGGGGGGGAGTCCTACTCCCGGTAGGAGTAGGACTCCTCCTGCGCCCTCCTCCCTTGGCCGGCCAGCCCTCCCCCTGGCAACCTTTATATACGGGGGCAGGGGGTACCTCTAGACACACAAGTTGATCATTGAGATCGTTCCTTAGCCGTGTGCGGTGCCCCCTGGCACCAAATTCCACCTCGATCATATCGTTGTAGTGCTTAGGCGAAGCCCTACGTCGGTAGTACATCAAGATCGTCATCACGCCGTCGTGCTGACGGAACTCTTCCCCGAAGCTTTGCTGGATCGGAGCCCGGGGATCGTCATCGAGCTGAACGTGTGCTAAGAACTCGGAGGTGCCGGAGTAACGGTGCTTGGATCGGTCGGATCGGGAAGAAGACGTACAACTACTTCCTCCATGTTGTGTCAACGCTTCCGTTGCGATCTACAAGGGTACGTAGGTCAGACTCTCCCCCTCGTTGCTATGCATCACCATGATCTTGCGTGTGCGTAGGAATTTTTTTGAAATTACTACGTTCCCCAACAGTGGGACCTACACGGGCTCGATCATACAGCACCATCATGTACAAGGCAGTGCACATGACATACGAAGCGTCCCCGAGTCAGCATAGCCAAGGACTCTTTAAGACGCAACGAGACCACTGTAAAATTGACCGTGAATAGGCGAACCACTAGACGTCGAACCCCAATTTCATATCATACATCTGTCGGAAAAGATATCCTAAGAGCTACTTGAATTCCCACCTATGAAACTCCCGAAATTTTCCGGTTATGCAATCAGGTGTTGGGGATACTGGGGAAGCATAATATCTCACCCAAACTAGCAAATCCTACATCCAGCTGTAGCCATCCTTCAACACATAACCAAGAAACCTTCGGAAACCATCTACCTCAACCTTCGAAAATCATCCGTTATACAAGTTATGGCGATACTCCCGAACTCCCGCCCCAGTACTGGGTGGCGTCGAGGTTATCTCACCAACGAACTGCATAAAAGAGATTTTCGATGTCGGCGAACATATCTCAAGTATTCCAGAATTGCAACGATAAAATTATGATGACAACACCTCAGAGCTCAACTCCCCGGGACACTTCCACTAAACCCCTGACAGGAGGCACCAAGACAGTATTCTCATCATAAGCCATCGGAACAAAAGCAAGATACTCGCGTGATCCTAAAAAAAATTTAGTGAAATTTGAGAAGAGAAGAGTCAAAACTCTATGTCAGGATGCCTTACCAGAGCGATGAGGAGACTGGGGAGTAAAAAGAATTCCTAAGCTCTCCGATATATAATTACTAAATGACTCAAAACATTTTTCTAGACACAACTCGGCTGCTAAAAATGATCAAGCAATGGGGCTCCTAAGGTCGGGGAAGGCTCTGATTACCAACTTGTAACGCCCTCGATGCAGCTATAGCTCCCACGTGTCGAGGCACGACTTAGAGACATAACCGCATTGAAAGCAATGTCGCAAGTTAGGCAATCTTCACAACATCCCATGTAATAAATAATATAAAAGGGGAGGTACATAGTTGGCTTACACTCGCCACGTCACATCAGAGTACATAAATAACATCCATCAAACAGAACACTCATGGCCCGACTACGGCACCAAAATGGAAAAGAACCCAACATGCGACAAGGCCCTGAATCGATCCCCAACTAGGCACCACTACTGATCATCAGGGAAAGACACATAATAGCGCTGCGAGTCCTCGTCGAACTCCCACTTGATCTCGTACTCGTCACCTGGAGCGGAAACACCTGGACCTGCATCTGGAGTTATAGTATCTGTGAGCCACAGGGACTCAGCAATCTCGCACCCTCGTGATCAAGACTATTTAAGCTTATAGGAAGGATAAGGCAATTTAAGTGGAGCTGCAGCAAGCGACTAGCATGAATGGTGGCTAACTTATTCGCAAGGAAGAGCGAGAAGAGAAGGCAAGGCGCGAGCGAGAATCTAGAAGAACAACCTGCGCAAGCATAACTCCAACACCGTGTCCACTTCCCGGACTCCGCCGAGAAGAGGCCATCACGGTAACACACACGGTTGATTCATTTAAATTAATTAAGGTTCAAGTTATCTACAACCGGACATTAAGAAATTCCCATCTGCCCATAACCCCGGGCACGACTTTCAAAAGTTCAATCCCTGCAGGGGAGTCCCAACTTAGCCCATGACAAGCTCTCACGGTCAACGAAGGAATAGACCTCCACCCAAGGCACACCGATCAGACTCGGTATCCCGGTACAACAAGACAATTCGACGGGCCAAAACTAAACCAGCAACACCGCCCGAATGTGCCGACAAATCCCGATAGGATCTGCACATATCTCTTCCTCAGGGCACACTCAGATTGTCCTAGGTACGGTTAGGCCAGCCCAGAGTTGCCCCTGGTGGCCACCGGCAGCTGACAGTTGGACCAACACTCAGAGGAGCACTGGCCCGGGGGGGTTAAATAAGATGACCCTCGGGCTCCAGAAACCCAAGGGAAGAAAAAGGATAGGTGGCAAATAGTAAAACCAATGTTGGGCATTGCTGGCAAAGCTTTAATCAAGGCGAACTACCAAGGGGTTCCCATTATAGCCCAACCGCGTGAGGGACGCAACAATCCGGGAACATAACACCGATATGACGGAAACTAGGGTGGCAAGAGTGGAACAAAACACTAGGCGAGAGGCCGAGCCTTCCACCCTTTACCAAGTATATAGGTGCATTAAGATAACATAGCAATATAATGATATCCCAACAAGTAAATAAATGTTCCCACAAGGAACGACTCAAATCTTCACCTGCAACTAGCAACGCTATAAGAAGGGGCTAAGCAAAGCGGTAACATAGCCAATCAACGGTTTGCTAGGACATGGTGGGCTAGAGGTTCAACATGGCAATTGGGAGGCTTACAAGCAAAAGGTAGGCATCGTAGCATTGGCATAGCAAAAGAGCGAAGCAAACTAGCATAGCAAAGATAGTAGTGATTTCGAGGGTGTGATCATCTTGCCTGCAAAGTTGTCAGAGTTGACTGGATCCTCACAAGCAAACTCAACGGGCTCCTCGTTAGCGAACTCGTCTCCCGGCTCTACCCAACAAGACAAACAAGCAACAAAAATACAATCAACCACGTGCAAGGACAAACAATAAGATGCAAAGATGGTATGCTATGCGGGATGCGATGCGGGATGCAAAATGCAAGACGTGACAGGAAATGCATGAACTTGGCCTCAACTTGGGAAAACCAAGTGTGCCACTGGATAGAGGGGATGAAATTGCTTGAAAACGATATAAAGATCATAGGAATCGGAGTTACGGTTTGGAAATGGCAAGCGTTTTACGAAATGAACCGGTCTGCGATTTACAGCAAGTAGGCACCTAAATGCACCGAAATGAACATGCTACAGCCAGCAAACATGACAACAAAAGGCATGGAAGGAATGTACACAAGATGCTTAATAAAACACTAGCACTGAGCTACTGCCAAATTCAACCATTATGAGGTTCAAACAAGCATGGCAAAAACGAATAAGCAAAACAGATTTCAGACTTAGTGAAATTAACACTAGTCTGAAATTTCAGACCACGATGCTCTCTTCGGAGCAGCAAAACAACATGATACATAACCTGAACATGACAAGTAAGAACATGGCATGGAGCTACTCAACAAGCTTAACAAAACACCCAAAGTGACCTGGGGACAAAAGGGTTCACACAATACTCTAACGAGCACACGAACATAGATGAAACACAATCAGTTTTCAGACTTAGTGAAAACTGAGACATGCTGAAATTTAACTCACGAAGGCATGTAAACGAGCTCGATGCACTCACCACGGTGCAAGTCATAGCAAGGAAAGCATACATCCATCAAGAAGGCACAAAATGCTAACTAGACATGGCAAGAACAATGGCATGGCATGCATGGATCACTAGCAATAGCACCGGCAAAATCGCAAAAGAGTTAACGATTTGCCCAAATTAACAACGATGCAAAAGTAGAGCTCGATTGAATCAATCTAGGCAAGTAAAGACATGGATGGATAGAGCATAACAATATTAACAAATGTCCCTTACTGATCATGCTCAAAAGAGGCACGGATGATTAGGAAACAAGCTGAACATATGGCATCATGAACTAAAATATCCCAGACTTGGTGAAAATCACTAAGTCCCTAAAAACAGATTTCCCGGGTGCCCCTCTTTGCAAGCTTGCACAAGACGCCACTGGAAAGAAGACAAAATGCTTAACAATTCAACTCAAAGACTCACAGGCATATCATGCACACACCAATCATGGCAAAAATGACAAAAGTCTATGATGAACTAACGGATCTGCAACTTAACTCACGATGCCTCCTTCTAGCAGCATTTTGGGCATCAAGATGAACTCAAATGCAAATGATGCAATGGAATGAAATGATGTACTCGTCGAGACAAAGATTTTGATATATTGTATGCCCAAAACGGAGCTACGGATGCGGAGATAACACTGGTCAAAGATAGCATAAAAGATTAAGGGGGAGAGGGAAAAGTCAACCGCCTCAAAATATCTCAAATCTCAAATCTGAAATCGCTGCAGCAGGTACTGTTCATTGGCACGGAAAACGAGGTCCGCCGGAGCTGGGACTTGAAGCTCGCCGGAGTTTCGCCGGGGAAGGAGAGGAGGGGCCAGGGCCCGGATCCGGTGGTCGCCGGGGACGGTGGCGCCCGGCGCGGTGGCCTGCGGGCGGAGGCGGCAATGGTCCGGCGGGGTGCTTCGGGCGCCGGCCGGCAAGGGCGCTTGCGGCAGCGCGGTGGCGCCGGCCACCGGCGAGGAGGACGAAGGCGGCGGGGGCGCTGAGGGAGCCGGGCGGCGGCGTGGGCCTCGGGGGCCGGCCACGGGCCTCCCGGGCCTGGCGGCGGGGATGTGGGCGCACGCCCATGTGGCGGCGTCCGGTTGGTCGCGACGGCGGGGCGGACACGTCCGATCGGCGCGGACGTTGTCCGGCGGCGGCGGGGATTTTTTTTAGGGAAGGGTTAGGACGGGGAAGACGAGATCCGGAAATGGAGGGGGTATATATAGGCATAAGTGGAGCTAGGAGAGTCCAAATGAGGTGCGGTTTTCGGCCACGCGATCGTGATCGAACGCTCTAGGACATGGAGCAGAGTTTTGTGGGTTTTGGGCCAAATTGGAGGGGTGTTGGGCTGCAACACACACGAGGCCTTTTCGGTCCCTCGGTTAACCGTAGGAGTATCAAACGAAGTCCAAATGATACGAAACTTGACAGGCGGTCTACCGGTAGTAAACCAAGGCCGCATGACAAGTCTCGGTCCAATCCGGAAATGTTTGATCCCCACACACGAAAGAAAGGTAGATTTGACCACCGGAGGAGAACAAGCGCCGGAATGCAAAACAGACAACGGGGAAAATGCTCGAATGCATGAGATGAACACGTATGCAAATGCAATGCACATGATGACATGATATGAGATGCATGAAAATGAAAACAACACACGGAGACAAAGAACCGAACCCGAGAGATAAATATAACTTAACGCCGAAAACGGCAAGAGTTGGAGTACAAATTGGGAAAGTTATATCTGGGGCGTTACATGACCTAAACGGCAGTGCCACAAATAAGTTGCACTATCATTATCAACTCTACATCTTTTGGCTTCAACATTATGAATATGTGTGTTACTACTATCGAGATTCAAAAAATAGACCACTCTCAAAGGTGCATGACCATAAAAGATATTACTCATATAAATAGAACAACCATTATTCTCTGATTTAAATGAATAACCGTCTCGCATCAAACAAGATCCAGATATAATGTTCATGCTCAACGCTGGCACCAAATAACAATTATTTAGGTCTAATATTAATCCCGAAGGTAGATGTAGAGGTAGCGTGCCGATCGCGATCACATCGACTTTGGAACCGTTTCCCATGCGCATTGTCACCTCGTCCTTCGCCAGTGTTTGCTTAATCCGTAGTCCCTGTTTCGAGTTGCAAATATTAGCAACAGAACTAGTATCAAATACCCAGGTGCTACTGCGAGCTCTAGTAAGGTACACATCAATAACATGTATATCACATATACCTTTGTTCACCTTGCCATCCTTCTTATCCGCCAAATACTTGAGGCAGTTCCGCTTCCAGTGACCAGTCTGCTTGCAGTAGAAGCACTCAGTTTCAGGCTTGGGTCCAGACTTGGGTTTCTTCTCCTGAGCAGCAACTTGCTTGCCGTTCTTCTTGAAGTTCCCCTTCTTTTTCCCTTTGCCCTTTTTCTTGAAACTAGTGGTCTTGTTAACCATCAACACTTGATGTTCCTTCTTGATTTCTACCTCCGCAGCTTTCAGCATTGCGAAGAGCTCGGGAATAGTCTTGTTCATCCCTTGCATATTATAGTTCATCACAAAGCTCTTGTAGCTTGGTGGCAGTGATTGGAGAATTCTGTCAATGACGCAATCATCTGGAAGATTAACTCCCATCTGAATCAAGTGATTATTATACCCAGACATTTTGAGTATATGCTCACTGACAGAACTGTTCTCCTCCATCTTGCATCTATAGAACTTATTGGAGACTTTATATCTCTCAATTCGGGCATTTGCTTGAAATATTAACTTCAACTCCTGGAACATCTCATATGCTCCATGACGTTCAAAACGTCGTTGAAGTCCCGATTCTAAGCCGTAAAGCATGGCACACTGAACTATCGAGTAGTCATCAGCTTTGCTCTGCCAGATGTTCATAACATCTGGTGTTGCTCCAGCAGTAGGCCTGGCACCCAGCGGTGCTTCCAGGACATAATTCTTCTGAGCAGCAATAAGGATAATCCTCAAGTTACGGACCCAGTCCGTGTAATTGCTACCATCATCTTTCAACTTTGCTTTCTCAAGGAATGCATTAAAATTCAACGGAACAACAGCACGAGCCATCTATCTACAATCAAACATAAACAAGCAAGATACTATCAGGTACTAAGTTCATGATAAGTTAAAGTTCAGTTAATCAAATTACTTAATAACTCCCACTTAGATAGACATCCCTCTAATCCTCTAAGTGATCACGTGATCCAAATCAACTAAACCATAACCGATCATCACGTGAGATGGAGTAGTTTTCAATGGTGAACATCGTTATGTTGATCATATCTACTATATGATTCACGCTCGACCTTTCGGTCTCCGTGTTCCGAGGCCATATCTACATATGCTAGGCTCGTCAAGTTTAACCTGAGTATTCTGCGTGTGCAAAACTGGCTTGCACCCGTTGTAGATGGACGTAGAGCTTATCACACCCGATCATCACGTGGTGTCTGGGCACGACGAACTTTGGCAACGGTGCATACTCAGGGAGAACACTTCTTGATAATTTAGTGAGAGATCATCTTATAATGCTACCGTCAATCAAAGCAAGATAAGATGCATAAAAAGATAAACATCACATGCAATCAATATAAGTGATATGATATGGCCATCATCATCTTGTGCTAGTGATCTCTATCTCCGAAGCACCCTCATGATCACCATCGTCACCGGCGCGACATCTTGATCACCATCGTAGCATCGTTGTCGTCTCGCCAATCTTATGCTTCCACGACTATCGCTACCGCTTAGTGATAAAGTAAAGCATTACATCGCGATTGCATTGCATACAATAAAGCGACAACCATATGGCTCCTGCCAGTTGCCGATAACTCGGTTACAAAACATGATCATCTCATACAATAAAATTTAGCATCATGTCTTGGCCATATCACATCACAACATGCCCTGCAAAAACAAGTTAGACGTCCTCTACTTTGTTGTTGCAAGTTTTACGTGGCTGCTACGGGCTTAAGCAAGAACCAATCTCACCTACGCATCAAAACCACAACGATAGTTTGTCAAATAGACTCCGTTTTAACCTTCGCAAGGACCGGGCATAGCCACACTCGGTTCAACTAAAGTTGGAGAAACTGACACCCGCCAGCCACCTATGTGCAAAGCACGGCGGTAGAACCAGTCTCGCGTAAGCGTACGCGTAATGTCGGTCCTGGCCGCTTCATCCAACAATACCGCGGAACCAAAGTATGACATGCTGGTAGGCAGTATGACTTATATCGCCCACAACTCACTTGTGTTCTACTCGTGCATATAACATCAAACCATAAAACCTAGGCTCGGATGCCACTGTTGGGTTTCGTAGTAATTTCAAAATTTTCTTACGCACACGCAAGATCATGGTGATGCATAGCAACGAGAGGGGAGAGTGTTGTCTACATACCCACGCAGACCGACTGCGGAAGCGTTGACGCAACATAGAGGAAGTAGTCGTACGTCTTCCCGATCCGACCGATCCAAGCACCGTTACTCCGGCACCTCCGAGTTCTTAGCACACGTACAGCTCGATGACGCTCCCCGGGCTCCGATCCAGCAAAGCTTCGGGAGCACAACAGCATGGTGACGATCTTGATGTTCTACCGTCGCAGGGCTTCGCCTAAGCACCGCTACAATATGATCGAGGTGGAATATGGTGGCAGGGGGCACCGCACACAGCTAAGGAACGATCTCAATGATCAACTTGTGTGTCCTAGGGTGCCCCCCTGCCCCCGTATATAAGGGAGCAAGGGGGAGGCCGGCCGGCCCTATGAGGCGCGCCAAGGGGAGGGGGAGTCCTCCTCCTAGTGGGAGTAGGACTCCCCTTTCCTAATCCAATTAGGAAACCCTAAGGGGGAAGGAAAGAGGGGGAGAGGGAGAGGGAAAGAGGGGTTGCGCCCCCCTCCCTAGTCCAATTCGGACTCCCCATGTGGGGGGGGGCGCCACCTCCTAGGCCGCAGCCTTCTCTCTCCCCTAAGGCCCAATAAGGCCCAATACTTCCCCGAAGGGTTCCGGTAACCCTTCCGGTACTCCGGTTTTCTCCGAAATCACCCGGAACACTTCCGGTGTCCGAATATAGCCGTCCAATATATCAATCTTTATGTCTCGACCATTTCGAGACTCCTCGTCATGTCCGTGATCACATCCGGGACTCCGAACTAACTTCGGTACATCAAAATGCATAAACTCATAATAACTGTCATTGTAACATTAAGCGTGCGGACCCTATGGTTCGAGAACAATGCAGACATGACTGAGACACATCTCCGGTCAATAACCAATAGTGGGACCTAGATGCCCATATTGGCTCCTACATATTCTACGAAGATCTTTATCAGTCAGACCGCATAACAACATACGTTGTTCCCTTTGTCATCGGTATGTTACTTGCCCGAGATTCGATCGTCGGTATCCAATACCTAGTTCAATCTCGTTACCGGCAAGTCTCTTTACTCGTTCTGTAATACATCATCCCGCAACTAACTCATTAGTTGCAATGCTTGCAAGGCTTATGTGATGTGCATCACCGAGAGAGCCCAGAGATACCTCTCCGACAATCGGAGTGAAAAATCCTAAGCTCGAAATACGCCAACCCAACATCTACCTTTGGAGACACCTGTAGAGCTCCTTTATAATCACCCAGATACGTTGTGACGTTTGGTAGCACACAAAGTGTTCCTCCGGTAAACGGGAGTTGCATAATCTCATAGTCATAGGAACATGTATAAGTCATGAAGAAAGCAATAGCAACATACTAAACGATCGGGTGCTAAGCTAATGGAATGGGTCATGTCAATCAGATCATTCAACTAATGATGTGACCTCGTTAATCAAATAACAACTCTTTGTTCATGGTTAGGAAACATAACCATCTTTGATTAACGAGCTAGTCAAGTAGAGGCATACTAGTGACACTAAGCTTGTCTATGTATTCACACATGTATTATGTTTCCGGTTAATACAATTCTAGCATGAATAATAAACATTTATCATGATATAAGGAAATAAATAATAACTTTATTATTGCCTCTAGGGCATATTTCCTTCAATGGGAGCAAGAAGGGAGGCATGAAGATTGATTCACCTCACCGTGTGCCTTTTATGGGCTAGTAAGAACATCAAAGGGGCATACTAGTGGCAGTAATTTCGCGGGTTCCCTATGCGATGTGTGTTACATGCGTGCGCGAATCGAGAGGTTTGCGGATAACACTGTTGTAAACCCGGAGCACGATCTCTATATTGATTACACGTGCCAATGGATGTGGCCTCGAGCTGTGCTAAAATGCTATAATGAAATGTGAAAGGACTGCCCGGTTTTACAGTACATAGTGGCGGTTCGGGTTTGGTCAAAGTTGTTAGAACACAATCGAATTGACGCCCTTATCCCGGCACGGGAAGACCTAGCCGCTAAGGTAATTCTACACTGAAAGGGTTTTCGGATCGTACGAAAGAAAAAAAGCCTCTTTGGAAACTCGATTGAGGCTCCTCGGATGACCGAGGTATGTTATTCCTCGGGCAAGATGTTGATCTCTTTGGAAGTAAGCACGCGAGGAAGTTGAACCAGTTTGCAAGGTTGAAGACCAAAGATAGAGGGCAGTCATCCAAGGATAGTCCTCGGCTTGAAGACCGGTTCAAGGGCTACTGATGGTGTCATGGATAAGGGGGTGCTAACCACCTTGTATCTAGTGGGTTGGACCAAGGACCCCCCCCCCCCAAATGACGAGCCAGTGGGCCACATTCATAAGGCCCCATGAAGGAATTTAGAAGGAATCTTTTGAAGACCTGACGCATACTCCAAGGCCATGAAGGCAATCTTAGACATGTTTATCTTTAAATGTAACCGGCCTGTATGTAACCCTAGGTACCCACGTGTGTCTATAAGTCGATGGGTGTCGACCGTAGATGCAAACTCAATCAATCACATATGATCTCACAGTAGATCAACCCGTACTTTGTACCCCATTCACCAATACAGTTAAAGCATGACCCAGGGTCTTACCTATTCAAGAGGGCTTAAACCTGAGTAAACATCGTGTCCCCTTGTGTCATGTTACCATCTGGAAAAGACTACCAGTTCGGGTCACCCCTACCCGAGATCTGCCAGATTTGACTCTGTCATTGCATTGTTTGGGCAGATCAGACGACGCAGAGAGCCCCTGCGAGGCCCCCGCGACATGCGAGCTGGAAATGGGCGACTCGTAGGGCACTCTTGCCCTCGAAGCCCCCAGGAGGCGGGTACTCTATCATCCTTTATATGAGTATTTATCGTAGAAGCAATGACTATGAGATATTATGAGTTACCGTGGTGTTAGTTTAATTGTAATCCATTAACATTTTTTTTCCAATTAGATTAGAAAAAATGTAGTTCTCAAACATATTTTTAAACTCATGGATATCTTTTTAAATTCGTGATTTGTTAAATGCATAAATAAACAATAGCGGTTTCTTCTAAAAAAACAAAGATCGAGTGATTTGTGTCCAAGAAAACAAAGATCGAGTGATTTGTGTCAAAAAAAAAGATCGAGCGAGCACGAAGTGATATTTGGGCCGGGAGGAGACGCGCGCCTCAAGAAGGGCCTGGCTCGTGTCTCCGTTCTTTTATACTACTAGTAAGTTTGCACGTGCAAATGCACGTCTCGACTAATATTACAAACATATGAAAGAGTTATACAAAGAAAAATATTTTTGATTGAAGTAATAATACAAGAATATTAGTGTTGATTTTACAAAAAAACAATTGGGCACTTACATTTTTTGTTCAAAACCAAAAATGGTTTGACAACGATATTTTTGGGTATGTTTATTTATTGTTGGCAAAAATGTCTGAAGTTTCCTGGAGTGACAGGTATATTAGTGCTGATTTAAAAAAACATTTAGCTTGACACTTCCATTTTTTGGGGGTCAAAATTTGACTAAAAAGGGTTCTGAAATAATTTTAGTGAAAAGGAAGTTCATAATAAACCCAATGAATTGAGATATCTTGTCATGCTCATTTCCTCGTAAGCTTGTCCAAGTAATTCTATGTTTGCGACTTACATCACGTAGGGCGTGTAAGAAACATGTAATTTTTTCCTTCAAAAAAGAAACATTTTAATCTTCATCGACAATAAAAATAGTACTGGTCAAATATTTGAAACACCCCGAAGATCAACAATCAATTGCATATCATGGTGTGACTGAACCGATTCGGCAAAGGTATAAAAATATATGAAGGCTTTAGAACATGTTGTGTTTGTTATACTTCAACGATGGATATACTCAATTTGAACTCATAAAAAAGCTTGAAAGCACAAGAATAACAATTCACGTAGCCCTTAAAACACTATGTATTCATCATAATTTTTTCATGCTTATGGTCATGAATTTCTCTTAAACAAAAAAACAACCAAGAGAAAAAATTATCATATGTTAATTCATGGAAGTACCTCGAAAATGCCTATTGATGAGCCACTTCCAATTTTGCAAATGGTGTTAAGTACTACTAATTTCTAAAATCCTCACTACTCAGTGTGTAATTTGGTGGCTGAATTAACGGTTTCTGAAAATAAGGATTGAGGTATCATGGCATAGTAACAAAACATGCTTATAGAATTAACCAATTAATTCTACAGAACAACTGAGCAAAGTTAGCGTCGTAGCAAAACTGGGTTTGTACACTGTGTGTACCTGCTCAGGCACCTCGGTGCAGAACCTCTGCCCATAAGGTGTTCGCTGAATTGTTTCCTCTGACTCAGTCGATCAATCGAGTCGTGAACCTGTCCACCCTGTTCGTGAGACTGTGAGGGACTCGATCCCCAGCAGTATATAGAGTCCTTGTTATTGTGGCTGTCGCCGAGAGTTGAACTGCCCAGCCAGCCCCTTGCGTTGATGGAGATGACAGATAGTATACGTGGCCGCATATACCGCCTGCAGCGGCCGCGCCTACAACGGAGCGAGCCAGGCCTGGGAGGCGCGAGGGCGAGGAAGGAAGTGTCAGAGAGAATGCGAGGTGGACCAGCGCTGGGGAGGTAGAAGATGGCCTGCAATGTTTGTGCGACGTCGATGGGGTTGGCGGTTGCTGGATCTGCCAGCCATGGATGCGCGCTTGTGCACCTCAATGATAGGCGGAGGATTGCGGCGGGTGGGATGCAAGCCCCGGGGAAGAGAGAGGGGGGGGTGACGCGGCGGTAGGGCGGACAAAGGTGCCAGGAGGTCTAGGCGGCGTCTCCGACGGCCAAGGCCAGCAACGGTGGGTCGCGACGCGATGGGGACGACGTAGCTAATGCTGCGGCGGGTCGAGGCAATGAAGGCGGCGTCTCCGACGGCCAAGGCCAGCGATAGGGGCGACATCGCTAATGCTGCGGCGGGTCGAGGCAACGGAGGCGGCGTCTTGAAGGTGCGGTGGCTCGATGCGATGGGGGCGATGTCCTGAAGGTGCAGGCGTGAAGCGTCGTCCCTGACGGTGCGGCAGTTCCCTGGCGTCAGTTTTCTTTTGTGTGAACGTGTTTAGTCGCTCACCATTTGGACAATTAGAACTGTCGGATTAGCGCAAATGGATGGTCAAGATTTGTTGGATCTGCTCTTTTGGGTCTTTTTATATTGGTATAGATTCTCCTCAATCTGAATCTGAGACCTCTCAACGAAAAAAAAATCTCAATCTGAGAGGATTATCCCCAATCGAAACCCTAGTCGTCTTCCTCCGGCGGCCGCTCTCATGGCGTCCAAGGCGCTTCTTCCTCGGGAGTGCCTCCCCCGGCGCAGTCCCCGCGGCGGCTTGGAGCCGATTACAGTCTACGTCCGCGTCGACGAGGAGGGGAACTATCACCCGAGGTACATCTCCGCCAAAGTTGGGCGAGTGTTCCGAGATCTCCAGGATCTTAAACAAGCAGTCCGTACATTCTACACCAGCCTCTACATCGCCCGTCACCTCCTAAAGAGGCCTCTGGCTCCGCCGCCGTCTCCGACGTGTGTACCTCTCCCTCTTCCTTTCCCTCTCGAATCTTATCTTCTAGTTATTCCAGTTTATTACTGTACCACTGTATTTCATTTCACTGATCGATCAATGGAAATTCCAATTTATTTTGATTGCTTTTCCAGCGACGACATATTCCAGTTCGAGTTCGTGGTGGAACCTGCTGCAAATGTGTCGTCCCTCAAGGCTAGTACAGCATTGGAGGAGAAATCGTCCGTTTCCGACAAGGTTCCTGATGAGAAGCCTGCAGAGGTGTCTTCCCTCAAGGACTCGCTCAAGGCTACAACATTGGAGGAGAAATCGTCTTCCTCTTCTTCCTGTGGGCAGCAGCCGGATCAGGACACTGTTATGGCCTCACCACCATCAGGGAACTGCCTTGCCTCACCTTCTGGGCCAGGCATTTGGCAACGAGAACGACAGGACTGGGGTTTTGGATATTATATCAGGCTTGATCTTAAGGGATCTTTCCACACATATCCGAATGCAGGCGGGCCGTTTCAGAGCTTAGAGGAAGTCGACAAGGCTATGGATCGCTATTTTCATGAACATCGGGATCCAAATCTGTAAATCTCCTCAACTCAATTCTGGATGAATGTTCATCGCTCTTACTATAGTGCATATCCATCTGCTATTGACTCATTATGTCGAAATTAATAACAAATGACTTTTCAAGCTGCATTCCTCTGATAACCTGACAATTTGATTGTAGGAAACACAACTAGTATACAATGATGCTTTGTAGTATATCCCTGTTTCGATGGCACCAAAAGTTAGTGGTATACTTTTGTAAATTTATTCGCGAGACAGTTGTTTAAAGAGTGTATGTATGTATGTATGTATAAATCATAGAAATAGCTGAAACTAATATAGTATCACACACCTCTATTTCTGTCAATTAATGGTGATAGCCAGAAAGTTCAGCTCTGTTAGTTAACTAGGCCAAACAGTTTGCAACCTTGAAATCAAAAAAGGGATAGCTTTTTCTCTACGAGTAACGCTCCGAGAACTTATACACATGTGAACAATCCTGTTTTTTTTTTCAGGTCTTGTTCTTGTTGCTCACCAGTCTGCAACCTTCTGTCCAAACTAGTGCATCGTAGTCCTACTGATAACATTAACTTTTGTACAGTTATAACTTACTATTGTCCACTTCTGAGAAAGTACAAGCTACTAACCATATACAATGCTCTGATCTAAATTAGGCTAATGAATAAAGGTGGGGTTCCGTCACAAGAGATTTCTATAGAAAAAGCTCGTTATTGGCCTGATGGCAGAAGGAAGAAGCTTTCCAGATCCTATATCATCAAGCAGTTCCATAATCAAATGCGCCGATTACTTCAAGCTTTGGTGGACAAGCATAATGAGGATCACAGCCTTTCGGGGGTTTGCTATATCTCCTCTCTCTCTCTCTCTTTCTCTCATTGTTTTATCCATGCAATAGTTGTTGATCAGACCGATGCTTCTTACGATAGGATCTTGCGTATGAACTCAAAGATGTTTTGCATGCCACAACAATTTCTGAGGGGCGTACTACATGCTACTATCATCTCAATTTCACGGTGACTAAAGGAGCTGGTGATTCTAACTCTGGCATTGAAAACCTTTTCTTTGCGGAAGTCAAATGTGTGCTACAAGGAAAAGAAGAGGAATTTTCGGTCACCTGTTTCTGCCCGGTTGAATCTACCGATAATGGTACATTCTACCCTTTTCTTAGATTTTGAGTATTGATGAAATGCATTTTGTGGTTGGCACCAACTTGAGATTATCTGTTACAGATAGCCATAAATGTGTTTCTGACTACAGCACTTGATCTTTAGTTTCGTGAGTTGTTAGTTTGCCCCTTGCTTAGATCCGTGAGCTTTAGATTTGTGAACATTTTCAAACTGGTTCATGCATGGCCATGACTGATGTGTACAAAGAAAATCTTTTACTTTCAGTACTTAAATAGTCAGCAATTATGATGTAGTATTGGTGCCTGGTTGGTTACCTTGCAGTTAACTCTTTTCTTGTGTTTTTTGTTAATATAAAGGATACTGCTATGGTTGTACCATCCATAGGGATGTCAATATGAAGCACCCCATCAGTGCCGATGCATACCTTGCCGGTCAGGTGAAGGCGGGATATTATTGTTATGAAGACTGCAGCAGCGACTCAGACGACGAAAATGTATGAACGATACCATCTTTAATTTTTTTGCTGAGCCTTGTACCATTCTTGTTGCTTTGCTGTTAACTATACATGTGTTTCACCCCCTTTTGCAGATGGAAGCCAAGAAAGAAAAGGTAAGCTATATTTGGACGGTAATGCCATTTCTTTGGCACTGTGACGTTAATTAGTACAGCTAACACAATGCTGCTGGTTACTTGGTTGGTTGTAAATTGTTTCTCCTGTATTTATTTCTGTAGGACGTTGCTGATAAAACGTGTACGAAGATGTTGACGCGGCCTCCAACTACGAGGCCTTTTGACGCCGACAACATGTCGAGTTTTGACGTTGCCAACGACTAAGAGGCCAGAGGGCAGGCAAGCCAACATGGAAGGGGGCAAGTGGCCGGGTCCAACAAGTTCAAGACCAAAGCAGTTTTGCTGGCTCTTTACTTCTGTTGGCTTAGTCGATGGGTTGACTATCTTGTAAGCTTGGTTGTAGTGATGTTGCGCCTGCTTATACTGTAAATAAACTGAGGTTTGTTTCTGGAGCATCAGGGCTCAGGATCGATCCTAGATTTTACACTTTGTGCATGTACGAATCAAGGTGACATTGTTTGTTCCTTGTTTTCATCTTATTTTACCTGTGCCATCCTCCACTTAGTCTCATCTTCCGAGACACGTAATTGAAATTAGACAATTACTCTTAATGTAAAGCCTTTGGGAAGGAAGCATGGGGTTGGACAATTTTAACAGAGCAGTATATATATAGTTTGTTCATGGATTCTATGTTAACTTTGTGCAATACTTCTACATGACTAAAGAATCATAGATTATTGTTAACTTTGCATACTTTACATGACTAAAGAATTTTCCACTCCTAAGCGCGCTTAATCAATCATTAATGATGCCCCTGCATTTCTACCATGCCGTCGTCGAAGTAGGCGCATGTTGTGGCATTCACCAACGCTGGTCGGCACACCAGGTGAACAGGAGGCTCACAAGCGACGCAATGGAGGAACCTTTCGCAGGTCCCATAGCGCGTCGGGCCTTCTCCGCAACTGCGGCAGCATGCTTCGACTCCCGGGGACTAAGAAAATGGCCACTGTCGGGCCCTCTGCCCTAGCATCTTATTCATCTATACTCCCTCCGTCCGGTAAAGAGTGTGCGTTTGGCTTTAAAATTTGTCCATAAAAGAGTGTACTTCTATGTTTCCAATGCACTTTAAAATAGGAAAAAATATTTCTCTCTCATCACACGGTAATCAAGACCAATAACCATCTACACATGGTCTTCTTAATTTCTACATGCACTTAGCTCATTGGGTGTTGGTTAATTAAAGAGGAGAGAGATGGTGGCTTGCCCTTTTCCAATGCATTTTTTACTTGACTCCATAATTTGTCCTAAAATCTCTAGATGTTCACTCTTCACCGGACGGAGGGAGTACGTTCTAAGCAATTTTGTAGTTGAAATCTCTATAATGCAAGCAATTATTAGTCTTATTTTGAATACAAGTTTCTTTTAACCATTCAAGCTATCATCCCTGTAACTATTCAAGTTTGATTAATAAGGCCTGAGGGGTGGTTAAAAAAAATCAACGGGCATTTTACAGGGATTTAGACACGGTCGGCTGGACCACCAATTGAAAGTTGGGGGATACCACTATCCTTCAAGATTTATTTCAGGATTTTCGACGATGCGCGTTCAGTGGGAGGAGAGGTTCCCATTGATTACGGGACATCTATAGTAACTTCGTAAATCTCAAGATGATATGCCGGCTTAGTCTTTCGGAGGTACTCATAGAGATAGGATGTGCATGTATATGTTTATAGGGAAGAGTGTATGCGCGCATATTTGAGCGCTTACGTCTGTACTATATTCAAAAAAAAGTCGGAAAGAAGGGTGTTTAGTTAGGGTTTAGAGTTTAGGATGTGCATGTGTGCGTTTATAGGAGTGAGTGTATCCACACATATATGAGCACTTACGTCTGTACTGTATTAAAAAAAGTCGAGGGAAGGGCATTTGGTTAGGAGAAATTAGTTACTTTTTGGGCAATAAAGATGATATGGCTTAGCAGTCATTTGCTTTCTATCGTAATATGTGTCTTATTTATATCATAAAGATCATAATATAAGCCACGTAAAAAGACAATAGATCACTATACTTTGCACAAAGAAACACCAACCAAGAAAAAAATTACATCAAGACCAAAGAATCCCTTGAGCTTGACACTAACGTTCATCACTTGCCTCTGGCACCACCAAAGGAAAATAACTGACGGATCACCTTCTCGCCCGAGTTCGACGCGGCTCCATTGCTGATATGCAGCTTTGTGGACCTCTAAAATGGCTCACCAAAGATGAAACCATTATTGTTGAACGAATCAGACCTTCCAGTTGCCTAGCTCCCATCGGTTATTTTAAGCTCCACGGACCTTCTGCAACTAGGCCGGTGAGAACCAAACGAACCAGATGTTTTTCTGGTAAAACCGGGCTGGTGAACCAGAAAAATGTTTTCTGAGAAACAAGAAGAATGGGAGTCAAACCTAGGCCACTTAGGTGGTGGGTTGTAGCTAACATTGGCCCAATAAGTACTACAGTTGAGCTTCTTTGTTGTCTTGTTGAAGGAAAATTTTCTATTTGACCAGTTTTTAGTACTATATTTACATAGTACATTACTACTTAATAATAATTATTTATGATAAAAAAACAACAGATGAACCGGTAACTGGCAGTCCGACCGGTAAAAACCTGAGCCAACAGGCTCACCGGTTCGATTGCCGGTCCAGTTTTTTAAACGAGTCTGATGCAAGATCTGACGACGGAAACGACTGAGGGTGTGAGAGGCTACATTTAGGCTCAGTTTTGCTGTCCTAAATGCTTAACACATGAGAATTTGGCTGCATGCGCACTTTCTATTCTCCCCAGTCCATGAATAAATTCACAATATTTTTAAATCTGTGAAATATTTTTCAATCTCATGATTTTTTAGATCCATGGACTTTTTAAAACTCTCAAACATTTATAAAATCTGTGAATTTTATATCAAATTTGCAAACATTTTTTAAATTCGCAAAAGAAATTGAGTTCTCAAACAATTTTTTAAACCCATAAACATTTATGAAATTCGAGATTGTTTCAAATTCGTAATAGAACATTAAGCGTTTCTTCTAAAAATGATTGTGTGAGAAAAAAAAGATCGAGCGAGCGACTAACCAAAACACTTTGTGGTGCTTTTCCTAAAAAAACACTTTGTGGTGCCCAATATTTTTTACTCCAACCACTTTTGGTGCTTTTTTAAGAAGTGCCATGTTTATATTACTAACATCAGCAGATTACAACATACTCCCTCCGTTGCTAAATATAAGTTTTTTTAGATATTTCAATACGAACTACATATGGATATATGTAGACATATTTTAAAGTATAGATTCACTTATTTTACTATCCGTATGTAGTTCATATTGAAATCTTTAAAAGAACTTATATTTAGGAACGGAGGGAGCACATGACAAATCTTAGGAGAAATCGAAAAGACAACACACCAAGCAAAATTACAAGAAACAAAGAAAATTTACAGAAAAAATCTTCCTGGCCCTTGCAATCACCAACAAAACAACCACAATTTTCAGCCACTGCCGTTGCCGAAGCGTCCGCCTGAAAGGAGAAGCGTCCAAGAGAAAGCCATAGCAGCAAAATTGTGTTGTGAGCCTCTGAACAGGCATTGCCAGGACGACGCCGCACTTATCGCCGTGGGTTGTCGGTCGGAGCAAATCTCCACTCCTCTTAGATCACGATTCTGAAGCTTCACGTCACGCGGCAACACCGTCGAGGGGCTCCAAAACCGGCAACCATCTTCCACCTTTGACGAAACTCTAAGGGCATGTATAATGATACTATCTTAGAATTGCCACATAGGATAAATGATAAGGTAGAGGAGAGAGAACTTATAAGAAAAGGCTTGTCTTCTCTTAAGAGATGATCTCTTAGCACAATATGTCTCACCACGTTTTTAGAAACAACTACTTATTGAAGATAAGGCTAAGAGATGACCCGTTGTAGACAACTTTTTTTGTTATCTCTAAATTACATACAAGACTCAAGATAAGATTATCTTATCAATCATTGTACATACCCTAAATGCATTATACCTTGGACGAGACCGCCGCCGCAAAGCCGGCCACCTCCAACACCAATACTTTTGGCTTCACGACAGCGCAGGAGGAACCGCAGATGTGAGACATGGACGAAGCCAAAGAAACAGGACCCTCAGCAACACCTCCACCGCCGTCGTGAAGGCCTTGCCTGGACACACATCCGTGACTCCTCGACGCCGTCGTAAAACGGACACACATCCGCGACTCCTCGACGCTGTCGTAAAACGCCGTGAGACGGTGGTTCGGAAACTTTTATTCCTGGCAAAGACGTCGGCACCGACCGAGCGACGTGGTCTGAACAAACTAAACCGGGGCTCCCCAACCCAGCTGCGAGCTAGCGGAGGGAAGGGGAGCCGGCGGCTGTGCGGCCTAGGAAGCGGAACTGCTCTCCTTGCGTATCGCCTATTCGCCTGGAGAGAGAAAGAGGAAGCGGCTATATTGAGATGCTCTCAGGAAAAGAAAACTCCGTCTTGTCCCCAATTGGAATCGTCAAACCCTAATCGTCTTCCCGTCTTCCTCACCTCGAATTATGGCGCCCAAGGTTCTTCCTCGGGAGTGCCTCCCCCGGCGCAGTTCCACCGGCGGCTTTGAGCCGATCACAGTCTATGTACGTGTGGATGGGGACGGGAACTACCTCCTCAGGCATCTATACCTCAAGTGTGGGCGGGCGTGCCGAGACCTCGAGGATCTTAAAGACGCAGTCCGTGCGTTCTACACCGGCAAGTACATCTCCGCGCATCGCCGGAACAGGCGTCGCGTCGGTCTCCGCCGCCGTCTTCAACGTGTGCATATCCACTGCCAACTCCCCCTCTCCCTATCGCTGCGCCATCAACCTTCTATTCCAATTTATTTATTTTACTAATGGATCTACGGAAATGTTGATTGCTTTAATATTCCAGCGACGACACATTCCAGTTCGAGTTCGTGGTGGACCGTGCCGAACCTGGAGATGTGTCTTCGTCCCTCAAGGAGTCGCTCAAGGCTACAACATTGGAGGAGAAATCGTTTTCCTCTGTTATGGCCGCCTCACCATCATCAGGGGTCTCACCTCCTGCTCCTGGGTCACGCATTTGGCAACGAGAACGACATGGCTGGGTCCGTTTCAGAGCTTAGAGGAAGTTGACAAGGCTATGGATAGCTATTTTCATCAACATCGGGATCCAAAACTGTAAATTTCCTCAACTCAATTCTAGATAGATGTTAACAGTGTATCTTTGTATTTGCGAGATAGTTGTTTAAATAGTGTATAAATCATAAAAATAGCTGAAACTAACAAAGTCCCACACACCTCTGTTTCCGTCAATTAATGGTGATAGCCAGAAAGTTAAGCTCTACTATTAACTAGTGAAAAACAGTGTGCAACCTGTTTTGTTCTGTTCTTGTTCTTGTTGGTTGCCAGTGTGCAACCTTCCGTGCAAACTAGTGCGTCGTAGTTCTACTGATAACATTAATTTTTCGACGGTATAACTTCTTATTGTCCACTTTTGAGAAAGTACAAGCTACTGACCATATACAATGCTCCGATCTAAATTAGGTTAATGAATCAAGGTAGGGTTCCTTCACTAGAGATTTCTATAGAAAAAGCTCTTTATTGGCCTGATGGCAGAAGGAAGAAGCATTCAAGATCGTATATGATCCAGCAAGTTCATAATCGAATGCGCCGATTACTTCAAGCTTTGGTGGACAAGCATAACGAGGATTACAATCTTTTGGGGGTGCTCTCTCTCTCTCTCTCTCTCCCTCCCTCTCTCTCTCTCTCATTGTTTTAGCCATGCAATAGTTGTTGATATGGCCCATGCTTTTTTACGATAGGATCTTGCATATGAACTTAAAGATGTTGTGCACTGCAAGACAATTTGTGAGGGGCGTACAAACTATTATCATCTCAATTTCACTATGACTAAAGGAGCTGGTGATTCTAACTGTGGCATCGAAAACCTTTTCTTCACGGAAGTCAAATGTGTGCGACAAGGAAAAGAAGAGGAAATGTTGGTCAGCTGTTTCCGCGTGGTTGAATCTACCGATAATGGTACAATCTACCCTTTTCTTAGATTATGAGTATTGTTGAAATGCATTTTGTGTGTGTGGCACCAATTTTCTATTCTATGCATACATGCAATTCCGACAGTTAGATGCAACAACTATTTTTTCTTTTCTTTTACTGCAGGGCTTGCGGCCATACATGTTAAACAATAAGATGATTTAATTTGTGGTCTAACAATGCCTTTGTTAATAGTTGCAACTAAAAATAGCTCTACTTTTTGTTAATAGTGGCCGAATAAAAGAGGATTCAGACTATGACGAGTTTACATTGTACTGAATTATAATTTGCTAACAATAAATTTCTCTCTTTTCTTCTATTTTATATTGATAATAGCTCCTCAATTAATTTTTAAACACCCCCTCGGCTGGTGTCATGATCAGATTTTTATGCATGAACAATAACCCTGTTTTATTTTAAGAATGGGGCTCTAAAATGGATAGAGGAGGAGCTTAAGTTCAGCAGCCAAATACGGCACGCATGCTCTTTTCCCCCCCATTTTTGTGAGTTAACTGACATGAGGTTGCTTCAAATGGAATATGTACTCATAGTTGCATCACATTATGCATTTCCTTCATTTTTAGTCTGCAAGTTACTTATGTGTTTGTCATGATATTGGTGCGATTTATTTTGCCTGGTTGGTTACCTTGCAGTTAACTCTTTTCTCGTGTTTGTTAATAAAGGACACTGCTATAGTTGTACCAAGGATGGGGATGTCAATATGAAGCACCCCAACAGTGCTGGTGAATACCTTGCCGGTCACTTGAAGGTGGGTTCATCCTTTGGACATTGTTATGTAGGCTGGAGCAGCGACTCGGACGACGAAGATGTATGAACGATACGATGGTTAATTTTTTGCCGAGCCTTTAACATTTTGTTGCTTTGCTGTTAACTATACACGTGTTTCACCCTCTTTTGCAGATGGAAGCTAAGAAAGAAAAGATAAGATTTAGTTTGACGGTAATGCCATTTCTTTGGCTCTGTGGCGTTAGTTCGACAAACACAAATGCTGCTAGTCACTTGCTTGGTTGTAAACGGTTTCTTGTGTATTTATTTCATTAGGGCGTTGCTGATCCAAAGTGTATGAAGATGTTCACGCTGCCTCCGAGTGCTTTCGACCACGACGATGACTAAAGAGACCAGAGGGGCAGACAAGCCAAGTAGCTTTGCTAATTCTTTACTTTTGTTTGCGTAGTCGATGGGTTGACTGTCTTGTAAACTTGGTTGTAGTGATGTTGCACCTGCTTACTGTAAATAAACTGTGCTTTCCGGGCATCAGGACTCAGGATCGATCCTAGATTTTACACTTTGTGCGTGTACGAATCAGGATGACATGTTTTCATCTTTGACCTGTGAGTCTGTGACATCCTCCGCTTACATTTACACCAGTAAGTTAAACCTGTTTGATTAGCCCTGTTTCTGTCAATGCTGTTAACCTGAAAGTTAAGTTCGTTTAACTGGTCGATCAAAACAGTTTTTGTAATCTTCTGAAATATAAGATGGAACTGTCTTTCTTCAGAGTGATGGACCAAGGACTTCTAGGCATGTGCACTTTTGTTCTGTTTTTGTTGATTATGCTAGCATGCGCTGGTTTGCCATTTGGGTGTCATTCAGACTTTCAGAGTAGAGCTACTAGGATTTTGACGATACGACAGTTTATATTTCTTGTTGAGCGTCTGTTAACTTTTTATGCTGCTTTGGTTGTCGATTGAATGTGTTAGATCCCTAAGAATAAAGAGCACATGATAATGTTCGGTAATGGCATATCTTTGGCGTCACGACACTATTTCTACTAATTAACACGATACTAGGTACTTGATTGGTGGTTGGTTGTAGACCATTGCTTGTGCACCGATTTGTTTAGGGCATTGCCTCTGGATGCATTTTTGCTGAGGGCTTCATGCGTGAGAGTGTGGAGCTGGAGTGCTGGACTCAATCCAAGAAGTTCAAGACCCAGTTAAATTTGCTTTGCTCTTTCCTGTTTGCGAAGACGCGTGAAAATGAATGGACCTACTTGCAGTAAGCTACTGTTATCGTCTCTGAAGATGCTACAATAGCTAACTCACTTGGACACATAATTGTTGTTTCAATATTTCTTACATGCTAAGATTCTTCATAATGCAATAATCATGGTTCTTTTCGCGAATATGCACGAGTGTGCATATCATATACTCCCTCCGTACGAAAATACTTGTCATCAAAATGAATAAAAAGTGATGTATCTAAAACTAAAATACGCCTAGATACATCTCCTTTTATCCATTTTGATGACAAGTATTTCCGGACGGAGGGAGTATTAAAGAAGAAAGGCAAAGAATACCTCCGCCGAAGTTTACAAGTACATCAAGATGCGCTACTCCTCACTACTCTCCCACCTCGCTACCGTACTGAAGAAGGGGTTTACATTCCCTTTCAGTAGACCGGCCGACGACCACACCAAGCCCTCTAACCTTACTCTACATTGTAACTGCTCGATCGACGGCCGTGCTCCCTCGAAGACGATCGCATTTCTGTGCTTCCACAACTCTTGCACTATTAACACGAAGATGGTGTATAGGTCCTTACTGCTCATGTTGTTGGTTCCTTGCTTGCCGCACACCCATGAAGCAAGGGAGTCCTGTGGAGACGGCGTCCACTTCGGCCGACCCAACGCCTCACAAATCGCTGCCCATATCGTCTTGGCAAATACGGATGTGAGTAGCAGATGGTTAATTGTTTCCTCCTCCTGATCACAAAACGGGCACGCGTTGGTGTTGTAGTCCTCTCTGCGCTGGACGATCCGAAGTCCAGCATCTATCCCTCAGAGCCAGCCAAGTGAAGAATCTGCATTGCGAGGGGGCCCACGACTTCCTGGTGAGGTCCGCCATGGGGATCACTTTCCTACCCCAAAATCTGGCTGCATATGCCGACCCTACCGAGAACTGTCCATTGGCCTCCCAGGGCCGTGCAATTTCATCTGGCACATTCTCAGTTGGCTTCCAAGTGACAACCCTCTGCCAAAGCGAGAGGAACTCCTACAATGCATCCGGTCCTACGTTGGGGCCAATATCCATCGCCCAGGACCCATTCTCCATAGCCTAGCCGACCAGTCCTGATGATCTGATACGTGGTGGGATCCTACCGTATATCCGTGGAGCAATTTCCTGGGTCCGCATCACATCTATCCAACAATCCTCCCAAAAGAGTGTTGTGAGGCCACTGTGTGTTGTACTTCTCGTGGCCGCCTGGTAAAGGAGCATAGATTCATCCGGTACTTTGATTTTGATCTCATTCGATGGCCTAGTTGCGTATGTCCTTTTGAGCCAGGGCCATCTGGTCTGCATGGCCACATTCATCCAATGTAAGTTTGGCAGACCTAATCCAACTGCCCATTTCGGTGCACACACCGCCTCCCATGCGACAGCACAATTGCCGCCATTAGCTTCTGCCTTTCTGCACCGTAGGAAGCCCCTACACACCTTGTTCATTGCAGCAATTGTTTTCATTGGGAGATCCAAGGGCATCATTGCATGGATTGGCATGGCGCATAGCACTGACTGAACCTAGGTTAATCTGCCACTCTTCGACATGAGAGATTCCTTCCATTTTGGCAACCTATTGGCCATCTGGTCCACCAAGTACTGCAACTGTGTCGCTGACTGCTTCCTTAATGATAACGATGGCCCATGATACTTTATTGGAAACAATCCCAAAGGGCACCCAAGCTCATTACTTGCCATGGTGAATTCCTGCTCTGAGCATCTAATGGGTAACACTACTGACTTTCTCATGTTAATCCTTAGGTCTGACGCCTCTCCAAACAGCTTGAAAATGCACTTGCAAACTGCGAGATCCACCAGATTGGGCTTGACAAACAAAACCACATCATCCGCAAAAGGTGGACGGGCGTTTCTTCATGCCCACATGCGCCAAAGGTGCCAATACCCCTCTGCTTGCGGCCAGCTCAAACAACCTCTGTAGAGGTTCCATAGTGAGGATAAACAACATCGGTGAGAGAGGATTAGGCGCAATGTTGATGCACGAATCATGTTTCCTTCGTGTCAAAAGATTTTCTGTGTTTTTCGAGAGAATAGAAGAGAGAGGTGTCACGGGAACACCGTGGCAGTCACGATCAACGCCAATGAAAAGCATGCTGCTCTCAAGCCCGGTCATCATTTTTGAAAGGTGAGGTTCGACATCATCTTGCTATTTAATTTTTCTCATCTCTCTGCTTAATTTGTTTTTAGTTTCCAAACAAACAAATAACCATCTATCAATCCTTTTTTCCAGTTTTGATTAGGTTTCGACTAATTAGTGATTCAGTTCATCCGACCAGTTAGTTACTGAATAATTGGTGAGGGCACAATGTTTTGGCTTCCAGGATTGACAATTTTTTTAAAACAATTGGCTCCCAGTTTTGATTCAGCTCATCCACGTCAAATTGAACAATAAATAAAATTTGAAAGAATTTTTTTTGCACATGTTCATCTTAGTGTCAAAAATGTGATTGACAATTATCATGCGAAACAGAACAACCATGTTTTCTTTTGCGGGTAAAACAACCATGCTTTACCTCCGCAAAAAATAAACCATGCTTCATCGGTGGAAAAACACAAAGTCCACTGGTCTATAAATGCCAAAAAATTGCCGGCGTTGGGCTTTCCCTCTAAAACATTTGGAGGCGACATTTGGACATGAAATTTTACATGTCTAGAAACAGTCATTTTTCTTCGCCATTTGCGAAAATATTTTTGGCACGCAAGACATAATTCTTTTTTTTAATTGGTGGTGAATCCTTCTCCATTCTTTAGCCCCTGTATACGTTTCGGCCCGGAGTTTTAGCCCAACTGCAGCCCACGGCGGAAACGACCCCCTTGGGCCCTACCCACGCGTCCCACTCAGTCACTCACGAGTCACGACCTAGTTGCTCTCCGCCGGCCGCCGCCGTCCCGCTAGCTGGCTGCTCCCTGCGTCCGCCTCCGCGCCATTCCCCTACCCCTGCCGCGCAGCAGTGCTCCTGGCCAGCCGCCGATCTCGCTCCGCTGCTCGCTGACTCGCGCAGGAGCTGCTGCCTGCTACTCCACTCGGTAACTGTGTCGGCTGATGAATCTGCTTCGAGATCAAGCTTCAGTTGGTAGTGTAGGTGGTGGATTGTTCTGATTCTGCTTCAAGTTCTGATCCAGGGCAGCTTGGGACAGGGGCAGCCGGCAGCCGGACCTCCCGGAGGGTAATTCCTAATTTCTACTCCGACTGATGCATCATCATGTTGTAAACAAAAAGTAAACCCGGACGCATAGTGCATTGAACGATTCAACTAAAATTGAACTTAAATTATGTGTATGCGGGCTGGATTTTCTCAGATCTACGCGTCCTGTTACCCATTGCATTCATGTTGTAGAATAGAAGATGAAGAGATTTGTTCTCTTTTGCATCTCCATTCTTTTGTTTTATATATATATATATATATATATATATATATATTCCTTTTCCTTTTCATCTTGTATCTTTTTGTTGGATTACTAACTATTAAGTTCAAATTATATATTCATTGTGCAATCGCTTCCGTCCTGACTCCGCACTGTATACGGCGCACCTTCAGCAGGTCACCGCTTCTGGTTGAGCTGTGTCGCCATGAAGCTGCGCAACAACGTCGCCGTCAAGCCAGTGAGCTGCCGCCAAATCATCCCCCAGGACCTCCTCGCTATGGCGACAATGCGGTGAGTTCTACTCTCCTTCACTTGGTTCATCCGTTGGTACTGCCACAGATCACGCGGAAATGTATTTGCTCGCCACAATGTACTCAAAATTACCCCTTTATACTCAGGCCTCAAACAATCCTACTACCGCCGCGCATCGACCCCATGTTCATCATCGACAGCAATGGAGATTCACTAGTCAATGGCAATGACATCGTTGATGGTAAACACTTCTATTGTGCCAAGTGCATGTCTGTCGTGGCATGTGCATGTATTCAGCCCTGCTTCAGGATGTGCGACCATTACTTCTGCTCGAGCTGTGTTGCCATGAAGCTACCCCAGAACGTCTCCCGCGTCAAATGCACCGGGGAGAGCTCGATGGCGTCGGAGAAAGATCGTGGCGTGACGATCTTGCGGTGATTTTATTTGCTTGTGCTTATTTCATTCGTTCCTACTATCACATGGTTTAACAAACTCAAATCACCCCTTTATACTCAGGCCTGAAACGGTCCAGTTACCGTCGCGCATCGACCCCATATCCATCACCGATGGCAATGAAGGTTCACCTGTAAACGACATCAGTGACAGTAAGCGCTTCTACTGTGCCAAGTGCATGCATGTGGTGCCATGTGCATGTATGAGGTACAACTTCACCATGTGCGACCACGACTTCTGCTCAAGGTGTGTCGCCATGAAGCTGCGCCAGAACGTCGCCCGCGTCAAATGTACAGGAGAGAGCTCAACAGCGTCGGAGGAATATCGCGGCGTGACAATGTTGCGGTGAGTTTTACTGCCTTGCGCTTATTTCATTCGTGCCTACTACCACACGGTGTGACGAACCCAAAATTACCCCTTTATACTCAGGCCTGAAACAGTCCAATTACCATCGCGCATCAACCCCATGTTCATCACCGATGGCAATGAAGGTTCACCCGTAAACGACATCAGTGACAGTAAGCGCTTCTACTGTGCCAAGTGCATGCATGTGGTACCATGTGCATGTACAAGGTACAACTTCACCATGTGCGACCACGATTTCTGCTCAAGGTGTGTCGCCATGAAGCTGCACCAGAACGTCGCCCGCGTCAAATGCACGGGAGAGAGTTCGACAGTGTTGGAGGAATATCGCGGCGTGACAATGTTGCAGTGAGTTTTACTGTCTTGCGCTTATTTCAGCCGTTCCTACTACCACATGGTGTAATGAGCCCAAAATTACCCCTTTATACTCAGGCCTGAAATGGTCCTAGTATCGTCGCGCATTGCCCCTTTGTCCATCACCGATGGCAATGAAGATTCACCTGTGGACGACGTCACCGATGGTAAGCGCTTCTTTTGTGCCAAGTGCATGCATGTGGTGCCATGTGCATGTATAAGGTCCAACTTCACCAATTGCGACCATGACTTCTGCTCGAGGTGTGTTGGCTTGAAGCTGTGCCAGAACGTCCCTCGTGTCAAATGTACCGTGGACAACTCAACGGCGGCGGAGAGATACCACAGCATGGCGATGGTGCGGTGAGTTTTACATGCTTGCGCTTGGTTCATTCGTTCCTATTACCACGCAATACAATGAACACAACATTACCTGCTTATACTCAGGCCTGAAACAGCTGTATCATCGCGCATTGACCCAAAGTTCGTTACCGGTGGCAATGAAGATTCACCGCTGGTGGATGGCAACGACATCGGCGATGATAAGCACTTCTACTGTGCTAAGTGCATGCATGTGGTGCCATGTGCATGTATACGGTCCAACTTCAGGATGTGCGACCACGACTTCTGCTCTAGGTGTGTCGCCGTGAAGCTAGGCCAGAACATCACTCACGCTGGATATTCTGAAGGTGAGGACGGTGATGATGATCTGTTCTATTGCAACATCTGCATGGAGATGGTGGCGAGGACCCTCAAGTTCAGCATCAACTCGTGTAGCCACGTCTTCTGCTCGAGCTGTATCGCCCAGTACATCGCCGCGAAGCTGGACAACAATGTAGCCCGCGTCGAATGCCCTGACCCAGGCTGCAAGGGCGGTGTCGTTGAGCTGGAGAGGTGCCATGGCATCATTCCCCCGGACCTCCTTGACAAATGGGGTTTCCTGCTGTGGGAATCTGCGCTTGGCACCAAGAGGATATACTGCCCATACAGAGAATGCTCGGCGCCTCTGCTTGCTGACAGCGAGGCCGGGGCGGCTGCGGTCACGGAGGTGGAGTGCCCGCACTGCCACCGGCTTTTCTGCGTCCGGTGCGCTGTGCCATGGCATGGCGGCATCACTTGCAATGAGTTCCAGAAGCTCGGACTGGACGAGCGCGGCCCGGAGGACATCTTGCTCAGGCGTCTTGTCGGCAGGGAGGGGTGGCAGCGGTGCCCCAAGTGCCAGATGTACGTGGAGAAATCGGAAGGGTGCAATTACATCAAATGCAGGTACGACAGACTAAACTTGAGTTAGTTTCTTCATGTTTATTGCTCATTGGTCTCTTTCGAACTACTATCTGATCATGAAGATCGTTGACAACATAAAATGATTTAAGCTCCGCCCCAGCTTGTTTGATATTAATTTGATTTTCTCAACTTGTAGGTGTGGATACAGCTTCTGCTACCGATGCGCATCCAAGTTGTCCGCGCTAAACCATTTCTGCAACAAGTGCAAGCGCTGACGATTTATTTGGGGTGTACAGACCTACGAATATATAGTCTCCTTGAATAGCTTCAGTTCTGTTTGTGTTTATATGGGTTATTAAGGTATCTTTTGGTTATTGCAGTGCAAACTGGAGACTGTTACTACTTGATTGTCTATATATATCTAATACTCACTCCGTCCCAAAATGGTTGTCGCTCAAGTGGATGAATCCGTGGCTTGGATATTTCAATGGGCGATCCAGAATTGTACAATGTATCAGAGGATTAATATTGCATATGCATTCATACACACTTGAGCGTCGGCGGGCATGAACATCTACCACACCACCACTTCTATAAGGTGCATCGGCACACAAACACTCTATAGATGATCGATTCTGGCTTCGTCCCATGAGTCGTGACTCTAGTTGCTGATCATGGCTCCTGATCGGGAGAGTGGAAGCTGGGAATTGGGGGAGTAGACTGCTGTTCTTGTAGGGAAACAGAGACCATGGAACATCTTCTCTTCCTTTTCCCACCGTCAAGTTTTACTTGTGTGTGTGGGTGAAAGTGCGAAGAACATTTTTTCTGAAATGAAGGTCGGTATCGGTGTCGGTGATAAACAACCAGAAGTGTGCCATGTCCTGAGTGATCATGGTTCTGTCCATTCTCTTTTCGAAACGACAAGGTTGCCTCTTGAACAACAAAGGTTCAGGTTTCAGCAACACATGTTCTCACTCTTGGTCTGTTATGTTCAGGTGGAGAGACGTTGAAATGCCCGCGTTCGACAGTATGATCTTAAGGTAATTCAGTAACCACAGCCTAAAAACTGCTGCTGTTGCATTGCTCATTGCCTACTGTCAGCTACTTCTTTCTACAGAGAACATAGATTTCAGGACAAGGCTGCTCCTCCAGTTGCCGAAGAAATTCATCTCTGCCTTGCCTGCCTAGAGAGGAAAACTGTTACTCTGTAAAGAAAATGTTTAAAGGATGTTGACAAATTTCTGTGTTTATTCCAAACTCACAGGTCATTTTACTTTTTTATTCTTCTCTGTTTGCTGCTCAGGCCACGTGCTCTCTTTTCTTCTGTTGATTTTGACAGCCCTTGTAAATGATTTTCTAAACTACTCCCTCCGTTCAAAATTACTTGTCGCAGAAATGGATGTATCTAAACATATTTTAGTTCTAGATACATCCATTTTCGAGACAAGTAATTCCGAACGGAGGGAGTATTTGGAATGCTTCGGAACTTACCAGATGTTCATATAAAAACGTTTCAACATTCCAGCTGTTGCACATCTACCCTATTAATTATTTATTATTACTCTGCCTTGCATTGGAATTTGTTTTTTCATTTAGAGATTAGATTTGATAATTGAAACCAGTATTTTTTTCAGGAAACTGTAATTTTTTGGCGAGAAATGGTAATCTGATAGTAAACAAAAGGACACCAGTTTTTTTAGGAAATGGTAATCTGATACATCCAACAACACCCTGCACTTTACCACTCCTCTCCTGAGCCGGCGGCGGCACATGAGCGCGGGCCTCACCCAGCTGCTCCTCTCATGTCTCGCCGGCGACTGCCTCCGCCACGTCCTCCCAGCGGCACACACATGCGTCGTCGTCTCGGATGCCCTCCCAGAGCTCTTCCTCGCCAACCTCCCTAGTCCACCGCATCAACAATTTGTCATGAGCCTAGGAGGAAAAAAAATGATTCAACAAAAGTCTAGCAGTAGGAGGAGAGCGATTTGCAATCAATTTGAGTGAGAAATAAGGAAGTCCAGCCAGAAAGGGAAGAAACCTTTGTGTTACTCCAACCGAAAGGAAACTTAAAAAAAACACCAGTTCAAGCAGAAAAAAATAAATGATTAGGCATGTGTCCAAGCGCCAGGAAAATAAATGATTCAGTTTTATTGTTGCTACAGTGCACGAGCACAAGCAGGGTGCTCCCTCGTTCACCGCATCAATGATATGTCGTCGGTCCGAAAGGTATGAAAAAGAATGATTTGACGTCATTACAAGAAGAAAGAAAAAACCGCCTGGCGTCATTCCGAGAGAAATGGGTGAACGTCACAGATGAGCCGTGAGCTTCTTCTCCCTCGTCCACTGCATCAACAATTTTCCTTGAGTCTAGGAGGAAAGAAAAGAAATGAACGGAAGTTTGAGTGGTAAGGGAAAAACGATTCGGCATTAATTTGGGTGAAAAATAAGGAAGTCCAACCAAAAAAGGTCGAAACCTTTGTGTTTCTTCGGCTGAAAGGACATAAAAAGAATATATGTCCAAACGAAATTAAATAAATGATTAGGCATGTGTCCAAGCACCAAGAAAATAAATACCCATTGACATTTATTTAATTAGAAGAGAAAAGGAAAGGAAAAAAAAGACTAACGTCACTCCACAATTTTGGCTCCCAAAAGAAAATATGATTCGACAAAATTCTAAGCGGTTGGGGAAAGCTGATTTGGCATCAATTTGAGTGAAAAATAAGGAAGTCCAACCGGAAAAGAGACCTTTGTGCTTCTTCAACCCAAAGGAAAAAAAAAACATGAGTTGAAGCAAACTAAATAAATGATTATGCATGGGTCCAAATGTCAGGAAAATAAATACGCACAGTCAGGGACATTTATTTTCTCAAAATAAAATGACAAGGAAAGGAACGGACAAAAAAGATAAGGTAGTAATAAAAAAAGAGGTGCCTCTCCACAAACTCTGACCTAGGGTGACAGGCCCATGGGTTTAACCCGGCGAAGACGATGGACGACGCTGCGTATTTAAGCCGGGAAACAAATTCCTGCGGGGGCGATGTGGTACTAAACAAACTAAAACGGGGGCGACAAAAGAAGAAGTGACGAGCGGCGGGTCTCTCGGCCCGGGTGGGGAGTATTTCGGCCCACTAGCACAGCCCAGCCCAGCCAATTGGTGGTGTTTGCCGTTTCAATCAATTCCAAAATAAAACTACCGTGGCCGCCGCGCAGCGCGTCCGTATCCGTCGGTGCATCCCCATCCGACTGCGCCCTCTCGCCGTAGCCGGTACATGCCCGACGGCAACTTAATTTTCACTAGCAGCATGAGGAGACGCCTATGGATCACAAGCAAGTGAGGATCAATCCTGAATGCCATTATTAACACAAGCAAAGTGCAAACCCCTGATTGAAATTATGGGCCCAGGTAATGCTGAAAATGAATCCATACAGCTCACTATACAAACTCCCTAAAAAATATGAGTCATACATCAGACAAGTAGATCAAAAGGGCACACTCTTGTTATCCTTACAACTCCCTATATATACAAATCATATAGCTACGAACTAATCCATTATGGTGCTTGCAGATCATGGCATCGGGAGTCCAAGGTGGTTGCAGACGCGGGCAGGGCGGGCCTGATCTGGGCTCACCCAAACCTGTCACGGGCGAGCGGGGCGGCGGGTCTGCGCCGGATCGGCCGTGGGGTGCAGTCTCGGGCAGAGGCTGCTGCTTGGACGCCGATGGGTGTGTTGTGGCGGCTGTCGTCCTGGCATGCGTTGATTCCTGCGGTCATTTTTGGAGCGGTGTGAGGTGTGTTGGGGCGGTGCGGGCGACTGGCAGTAGTGTGGTCAGGAATTTCTGTCCTTGGCGTTCGGGTCCAGATTCTCCGGACGAAAGTCTTGCTCGATGTCGGTGATGGCAACGTTTGTGGATGTTGTTTTCCTTCTTGAAGGCATCACTGAGGAGATCTATCACCCTCCTGCCTTTGGATCATTTCTTCGGGTGAAAACCTAGATCCGTCTTGTCGGATAGGCAATGAGGCATCTTTGGCTGCCTTACTTTGTTGGAAGCATTGCTTTGGAGAGGTTCTTGGTGGGCACACTTGGTCTGAGGTGGTCTGGATGCTCGGGGCTCTGGTGGTGTGTGAAGTCGTGATGGCGCGTTCGTCCGAGGATGGTCATTGGCCGTTGTGCGGTGGCGGTGGGCGGCAGGAGCACACTTGAGATGCTTGGTGCGGCGGACAAGTCTTTGTTAGTCCTCCTTTGGAGGGGCACATGTCTGCCCTGCTTCGGATATGTCTTGTCTCTCCAATGTCCATGAGGTCGAGGAACACACTTTGCGGCGGACATGCTTGATGCGGGTGCCCTTCAATGTTGCAGTGAAGTCAAAGTCATCGGGTCGCGGGTGCGATGGATGATATAGATGACACTGCAAAGATCGGCGGGGTGCTTTTCTCTGTCATGTTTAGTTGTGCCAGCGACCTTGTATCTCTTGTGGTGCTGTTGGTCTGGGTTAGCTGTCAATCTTCTCTTTGGCTAGGCCGAGGGACCTTTTTTCTGTTTTCTCTGTTTTCATCAGTTCAAACAGATAAAATGTAGCGTCAGTCGGAGCGGAAGTAAAAATGATTAACTTTACATTTTTATTTTGAGAAACACCCAAAGTCATCTCATATAAGATATTTATGGAGAAAATAGTAGACATCACAAAGAAAGCAAAACAAGACACAAAACGATCTGTATATTGACTGCCTTCTTCCACCGTTTATTTATCCTCACTGCAGTTTAAAAAATAGACTGAACAGACACTAAGTAAAAGGGACATCGACAACGTCATCGCCATGGAAGGTTTTGAAGACCACAATAGCCACTCCCCGCTAATAATGAGATCTAGTAGCCGCTAAAGGAACATCAGTTGAGGTAGCACCCCATGAAAACAAGCTTGCAATCCTCCAAGAGGGTTATAAAAAACGAGCCATGCCGCAAAAAAAAAATGAATGAAAGAGGTCAAAGTCTTCATGACAATAGGTAGCCAACTTGTTTCCTGGATAGACACACCAATCGCAAGATCCCAAGAGAACCAATAGATATTGCAACACCTATCCTCATAGGCCCTTCATTGAAGCCTAGCCTCATGTCATCAAGGTAAGAAGAGGTCAAAGAGACATTATTTAAACATGCCATTGTTGCCATCAGCTCTCAAATGCCGCTAGGAAAAAAACAAAGAGAACATGATCTACTAAAAATACGAAACGAAAGGAACGACTCCCCACTTCTCTAGCCGTTGGACGGAAGGGGACCGAGATGGAGGCAAGAAAAAAAAACTAGGAGATGACGGTTGCTACTATTGTTGGAGTCATGACAAATAATAGTTTGACATGAAAATCATAATTTGATGTGGGTTTGGAGGAAAAGAAAAACTAAATAGAAAAAAAGAGATATTTAATGTAAAAAAGAGAAAGATCAAACTCCTCACACCAATAGGTAGCCAACTTCTTGTGTGGATAGACACACGAACTTCCAAGATCGCAGATCAGACAACACCGACCCTCATAGGCCATTCGTTGATGCCTAGCCTGACGTAATCGAGGTTGGGAAAGGTTGAAGATACAATATTTCAACGTGTCATTGTTGCCATCACCTCGCCAATTTCGCTAGGAAAAACAAAGAGAACATGACCTGGTAAAAAAACAAAACAAAAGGTGACGAGTCCACATTTTTCTGACCATCGGTCGGAAGAGGACCAAGATGGTGGCGAGAAAAGGAAAACCTAGGCGAGGCGGTTGCTATCATTGTCGGAGTCATGACAAAAATAACTTGATAGCAGTTCGGACGAAAAGGGGGTTGCTACTATGCTCGGAGCCAAGACAAAAAATAATTTGATGTTAGTTCGAACGAAAAGAAAAATAAATTAATATAAAAAGTAATAATTTAATGTAAAAGTCACAAGGAAAAACAAATTAATTAAATCTATTAACAGTCGCGGTAAGGGCGCTCATCCGCGTGGTACACCTATCCATTTACTGTGCCAAGTTAAAAAACAAGATTTTCATCGAGCCAGTTCTCTCCTCCACGACCCAGCGCTCCCTTTTTGTTTTTCCTCTCAGGCTAGGGTTACCGCCGGCGGCGGCGGCGGCGTCCTCCCCGGCGCTCGTGCCCTCTCCATCCCGCCCCGAGCTCCACCTCCTGCCTCATCTCTAGCGATCTTCTCAATCTAGACCTCGGGAGCACGCGGGAGAAAGGCGATGTGGCCGTTGCCGAGACGGGGCAGGGCGGTGGAGGCGGGAGGGGGGGGGGGGGGGGGGGGGGGGGGCACTCTCATGCAGCCACATCTCCAACGGTATCGCGCGGTGCTTCATCGACCTGGGCTGCTCTGTGAGGTTCTTCTCCGGCGACGACGCTGCAAAGTTCGGCGTCAACAAGGTCCTCTCATGCCCTCTTCTTCGCCCCTTGGTTCGATTCGATTGGATGATGCGTTGCTATTACTCACGCTGGTCCGATTTGTTTCCTCATGCAGGTTCTCGTCTTCGCCAAGGGCGTGGAGCTGGTTGCGACCAAGCACACACCGGCTACCTCTAGCTCGTCCTCCACCACGCTTGTGCTTGCGTGTTTGATGGGCACAGGCTGCTTCACCTTCACGCACGGACGGCAAGCACGGCGGCCATGACCAAGGTGCTCTCGCCCCCTCTTCTCCTTCTGGTTATGAGCATAGTGCATAGGAAGTCTGTAGTATGTATCTGACTTAAATCCTTCAAGAAGCATTTATGCGTTCTGCTACTCTTGGTTTCTCATAATCGCGCAAAGTGAAGAGGTTGTTAGTAGTTCTTAAATCTTGAAAACTGTTGGGTACAGGTATATATGTCTAGCTTCTACCTTCTGTGATTTACAATTTATTCAGTTTTTTTCTGTGCACCATGTAAGTTGTATCTACAAACCCGTTTGAGTTTGATCTCCGTTGTAGGTACCGCTGACATGGGAGCTCCCGTTGCATATTTGCGACTTCTCGGAAGAAGCCTGTGAAACACATCATCTCTGAATAAGCCCGCCAAACCCCTGACATAGGTGTTGTATTCTGAACATTTCCTTGACAAATTAGGGCAGCTTGTCGAACAACCCACGCACAGCAAAATCTGAAAATCTTCTTAATCAAATGGGCCCTGGATTACCAAAGTTGTTTGGTTGCACCTTGCAAAAGAATCCCTATAAAAATTCCTACAAGATTTGATGCTACAAATCAAGAGAAATATGACATTGCTTAGTGTGAGGTGCTTACAAAGTACTTTTCGCCGTGGTGTTTATTGAAATATTTGGGTAATGCAGTTTTATGATATCGTGTGCCTTAGCCTTTGGTCAGGAATAGAGCGTGGGAACAATATCTTTGGTTGTAGCCTCTCCCATGGAGTTTGGCCTGCTCGGTGCATTGTTTGGTCTCCAGCCTCTCCCTGACTCTCTCTTCTCCCAGTGACTTCTCCTTTTACCAATACCTGATACTTGCATAACTTAATTCATTGTTGGACAACTTCATTTGCTTTGTGGCAGCAGAGAAAAGGGGGAGAAAATGCGTCCATTGTACCACGCTTGATCTTTGAGTAACATTTGTTTGATGGGAGAATTTGATGTATGCTCTGAAGTAAGAAGATGACCACTATCCTATTTCTCATGTACATTCTAGACGATATACTTGTACGGTTGTGCTAATTGATGACTCTTAGACCATGTATATTCTCTAATTCCCCCCTTAGCTTGAACCATCTATTTAACCAGACAATGCTGCGGCTAACTCTAAGAGGAAACGTTTATCAAAATTACTCACAGGCTCGTGGTAATTCATCAATCTTGCAAAAGGAACTGAGGAAAATCTTATTCAACACAACAGGAGGGGAACCGGCTGTGGTAGTTTTAGGTACTGCCCGCAGATTTGGTACATAGAACATGAGCCATCATCACTTACGGTTGTAGTACTAACTGTGTCTGGTCTTCTTCGTTAGGTCTATGTACTGCAGATTTTGTACATATACCATATTTCTTCTCTAAGATACACTGTCCTGTTAATTTTGATGGTTTGTTGAAATATCTTCTTGTAATATTGAGGCTCGTGGCAGGTATCATTATTTTCTGATCTTCACAGATGATTTGAGCAGATATGAGTATATCTACTTGATGAAACAAAAGTCTGAAACATTTGAAAAGTTCAAAGAATTTCAGAGTGAAGTTGAAAATCATCGTAACAAGAAAATAAAGTTTCTATGATCTGATCGTGGAGGAGAATATTTGAGTTACGAGTTTGGTCTACATTTGAAACAATGCAGAATAGTTTCGCAACTCACGCCACCCGGAACACCACAGCGTAATGGTGTGTCCGAACATCATAATTGTACATTACTAGAGAGATGGTGCGATCTATGATGTCTCTTACTGACTTACCGCTATCGTTTTGGGGTTATGCTTTAGAGACGGCCGCATTCACGTTAAATAGGGCACCATCAAAATCCGTTGAGACGATACCTTATGAACTGTGGTTTGGCAAGAAACCAAAGTTGTCGTTTCTTAAAGTTTGGGGCTGTGATGCTTATGTGAAAAAACTTCAACCTGATAAGCTCGAACCCAAATCGGAGAAATGTGTCTTCATAGGATACCCAAAGGAGACTGTTGGTGCACCTTCTATCACATATTCGAAGGCAAGACATTCGTTGCTAAGAATGGATCCTTTCTAGAGAAGGAGTTTCTCTCGAAAGAAGTGAGTAGGAGGAAATTAGAACTTGATGAGGTAACTGTACCTGCCCCCTTATTGGAAAATAGCTCATCACAAAAACCGGTTCCTGTGACGACTATACCAATTAATGAGGAAGTTAATGATGATGATCATAAAACTTCAGATCAAGTTATTACTAAACCTCGTAGATCAACCAGAGTAAGATCCGCGCCAGAGTGGTACGGTAATCCTAGTCTGGAAGTCATGTTACTAGACCATGATGAACCTACGAACTATGAAGAAGCGATGGTGAGCCCAGATTCCGCGAAATGGCTTGAGGCCATGAAATCTGAGATGAGATCCATGTATGAGAGCAAAATATGGACTTTGATTGACTTGCCCAATGATAGGAGAGCCATTGAGATTAAATGGATCTTCAAGCGGAAGACGGACGCTGATAGTAGTGTTACTATCTACAAAGCTAGAATTGTCGCAAAAGCACTAGTGCAGAACCGGGCAATAGCACCGGTTCGTAAGGCCCTTTAGTGCCGGTTAGGTAACCGGCACTAAAATTTCGGCACTAAAGGCCCCCCCTTTAGTACCGGTTCAGCACGAACCGGTGCTAAAGGGCAACCACGTGGCACGAGCCAGCTCCAGGGGCCGGGAGCCCTTTAGTACCGGTTGGTAACACCAACCGGTACTAAAATGTTTGGGGGGTTTTTGGTTTTATGATTTCTTTTTCATTTAATTTTGTGTTTTCCATTTTAATTCTTTTTCGTTTGCTGGTATTTTACGGTACTACACATTGTACACGTTATGCATATATATATATATATATATATATATATATATATATATATATAAAAATAGAATTTCTAGTAGAACCAATCATATATATCATCAATCATGTCTCATAAACCACCATATTAATTCACACATACACACATGTATAGCTATATATAATTTCTCCTACATATGCATGTTGCCTTCGGAGCCAGTGGCATTAGCCTGATTGGTGCCTTCGGAGCACGATAACAATTGGAAGTGGTTCATGTCTTTTTCGATGGGGGCGGTAGCGGGTAATAGTATTCTCCCTTCGGATTTATGACCTGATCGAGCAAAAATCCCGCTATTTCCTCTTGAAGTGCTTCTACGCGCTCCGTTGGTAGGAGCTTGTCCCGCACCTCTTTGAACTGTTAAGAAGGAGATCAATATGCATGTGTATTAGTTGTGTGACTAGATATCAATAATGGTGTAAAAATTGTGAATATTGTTCTGACAAACGTACCCATTCCTGTCTTTGAGATCTGCTCCTTTCAGACGCCATCATGCGAATGTTCTCGCAAACGCAGTATGCACACAGATCAGTCCCCGGCGCCTGCTTCAGGGCCTTTATTACGAGAATGGAATTTAATTTGATTAGATAATAATTAATCAAGCATGATAATTAAAGAGATGGCAGCTAGCTAGCTAGCTAGTACTACTTAATTACTTACCTTGGCTCGAAACCATTTCAGCTTTTGTTTTCATTCGCCTGGAGTGACGCTGATGAACCTTGCCCAAGCCCTGCCCGCCGACGAAGAAAATGAATAAAGGGGTTATTAAATAGTTCATATCATGAAATGACGAACTAAATAGGCCGAGATATATAGTTAATAATGATTGAAATTACCTGTTGACTATCCCAAACAAGATGTTATAGTCAGTATTTTCTTTGAGTAGCGAGTCCAGTATTTCAACTGTTCCGGCGTCAACTTTAATGATACACAAGATCCAGTGAAATCTGCATGCACACACATTTGCATGTCTTAATTAAGCGGGCATATGTAAGCAAAAACATGTAGCTAGCTAGTAGGCAAAAACAGAGAATTTGTAGTACAAAAAAGTGTGACTCACTCGAAGTTGTAAGGAAGTAGTATATCTTCATTGTATTTGAGACGCTTGAAGAACTCTAGCATGCTGTCCTCTACCTCTTTTTCATAATATGCATCTAATTTCCATGTGTATTCATTAACGGTGTTTGGGTCAATGAACCCAATGCCATAGCGTCCACCTTTTCTCATTTCAGACATCTTCATCCTGCATAATACCACAGAAAAGAATATAGTGAGGATAATTACACGTAATGATTGATCAAAAGGATCACTACAGCTAGCTTGAGACTTAAATTACAGAAAGAAATCACTTACAGACAATAGCAACTGACGATAGATTTGTCGAGTGCGTCTTGATTGTATAACTGAAACAGTTCAGAATACTCAACGGCCACAGCTTTCTCATGGTAGTAATCATCCTTCTTGACATACACCATGAGGGACTCTCGATCGGATCTCTTGCTAATGTCCATGTACCATTGATGCAATTCATACATTCTCGTTGGGAGCTTCTTGACATCTTCTGGCTCGACCAAAGGTTGGCCCCGGACAAATTTCCGTTTTATTTCCTCCTCTCTAATCGGAGGCATGTCCTCGATCTCGAGGAGTTGTCCAACAGTGATCTTGAGTTCTTCAGCCTGCATTATATGCTCCTGGGTTATTACCACATCGCCCACCTCGGGAACGTAAACCGTTTGGCCACAATAATATTGGGCGCGCGTATTGTCACGTGTTGTTGGCGGCACAACAAGCGGGGGGATCGATTGCGCCGCCTGTTTTCCCAGCTGGGCAACGATTTTCCCGCATTTTTTGACAGCTGCTTGTTGTTTGCTCGAGCTCGAGCTCGCCTCCTTCTGTAGACGTTGTCGATGTAACTTCCTGATGTGGCGCTCATAGTCTGAGTCAACAGGCTTAGGAGCTGGTGGTTGAGCCATACGAATGAAGTGGTCAACTACTTCCACAGGCACTTTCTCCCTTGGCGGCGGTGGCGGTTTCGGTCCAAAATGGGCGTCGACTTCTGCCCGCACTATGGCATTGGTTTGCTCCTCGGTCCTGTCGTAAGCCCTCACAGGAAGAGGAGTACTGAGGTTTGGACCATATTTATATCGCTTGCCTCCGCCTGTACTTCCTGTACTATCACCTCGACTCGTACCGCTACGCACCATAGCTGCGGGGTGTCTCTTCTGCGATTGCTGAGGCGGCGGAGACGGCTGACGGGGCTGAGTTGGACGAGGAGGAGTGGCCTGAAGCTGTGCCGGACTTGGAGAAGGAGTGGCCTGAGGTTGTGCCGAACTTGGAGGAGGAGTGGACGTCTGACGCTGTGTCGGACTTGGAGGAGGAGTGGCCTTACCCTTTGCCGGACTTGGAGGAGGAGGAGTGGCCTCACACGTTGGTGGACTTGGAGGAGCGGGAGTCTGCTGACTCGGTGACGGACTTCGACGAGGAGTCGGGTGACGCGGTGTCGGTGGCCTTCGAAAGATGATGCAATCCTTTCTCCATAGGATGACACGATCTATGGCCTCTCCCAATGTGTGCTCGTCGTCACCTCCAGGAATGTCAAGCTGTAGCTCCGAATATGGGTCCACCACCTCATCAACCAAGACACGAGCATAGCCCGCTGGAATCGGGTTGCAATGGAAGGTTGCCTCGGGGGAATTTGAAAAAGCAACGGCGTCCGCCACCTTCATGGATATGTTCTTCATTTTGAAGTGTAGCTCGCAGTTAGTGTTCTCCGTGATGTCATCCACGGGGTATCTATCCAGCACTACTGCGTCGCCCGGGGCGGAACCCACGCTGCTTCTCGGCATGGATGGGGCGGTGGTATCCAATGCTGGATCATCTGCTAGCTGCTGCAGCTGCTGAGACCCCCTTTGCTGGCTAAGTGAGTCGATCTGCTCCTGCTGCCGCTAGAATTTAGCTGCCAATTCCGCTTGACTTGCTTCTAGTCCTTGAAGGCGTTCTTAGTCCCGCTTCCTCTGCTCCTCCTCCATCTTCCTCTACTTCTCCTCTGCAATCTTCTTTCTCGCACGGGTTCTGTAGTCGGCGTTCCAGTCCGAAAACCCCTCATACCACGGAATAGCGCCCTTGCCTCGTGTTCTTCCCGGGTGTTCAGGATTTCCCAGGGCACGCGTAAGCTCGTCGTTCTCTCTGTTGGGCTGGAACACCCCCGATCGAGCCTCTTCTATTGCAACAAGTAGCGCATCGTCGGCTCCGTTCAGACATGCCTTCGTCGAAACATTGCCTGTCTTCGGGTCCAACTCCCCCCCATGCGCATAGAACCAAGTCCTGCACCTGGGGGGGCAGCTCTTAGTAACCGGAGTGACACTTGCATCCTCCATCTCTTTCTCAGACTTATCCCACTTAGGCATTGCCACCGCGTAGCCACCTGGCCCCAGCTTATGGAACTTACCCTTTTTTCGGCATTCTTCTTGTTTAATCTCGACCGTTCCTTAGCTAATTCTGAATTCTTGAATTTCACGAAATCGTCCCAATGAGCACTTTGATTCTCTAGTATCCCCTCGAATACTGGAGTCTTCCTTCCTCCCTTGACGTACTTCTCCCACGTCATTCTCTTGTGGTTCTTGAATGCAACCGCCATCTTCCTAAAAGTAGCGTTCTTGACTTTCCGCACATCTGCTTTTGTGAAATGATCTGGTAGGGTGAAATGTTCCATGAGAGTATCCCAAAGCAGATTTTTCTGATTCTCGTCGACAAAAGTAACATCTGGACGTGGATTTGCTGGCTTTCTCCATTCTTGAAGGGAGATCGGGAGTTGGTCCTTCACAAGAACTCCGCACTGACGAACGAACTTGTCCGCAATCTTCTTAGGCGCTAATGGTTCGCCATTAGGTTTGAATGCCTCGATATTGTACTTTACGCCCTCCATCAACTTTTTGTTCGGGCCTCGTTTCGTCCTTTTGCCTGAAGATTTGCTCGATCCGGATGGCTGAAAGAAGAAAGATCGATTCGTTAATATATCTTCAACTCATTTAAAACATGCGATGATCACCAGATTCCTGCTTATATAAATATATATACCTCGCCGGTGTTTGTTGTTTCAGGATCAACATGTTCTTCGTCGTAGTTCATGACTTCATCTTCTCGGTCGTCGCGATCGAATATCATATCACCCTCTCCGGTGTTGTTTAGAAATTCGGAGCCGTCAAAATCTTCTTCATTCTGATCATCATCTGGCCCGCGTATGATATCGAACATGGTCTGTCCTCTCTCTCTGTCGGTATTGTCCGCCATAGCTTTTATTTAACTATGCCAAAATAAATATAAAACAATTTAGTATAATCTCAAATAATAGATATAATCTCGAATACATCGTCTCGAATAATAGATATAATCTCGAATACATCGTCTCGAATAATATATAATCTCGAATACATCGTCTCGAATATTATATATCGAGCACATCACTGGCTAGGTAGCTAATAAAGATCGAATACTATAGAAGAATCTAGGACACTCGCGGTTCCTTCGGCGCGGGCGGTGGACACCCAAAGAGAAGGAACCCTCACAGGATCATAGCTGAAGTGAGATCCCTGAAGAAACTGCCAGGTATTGGAGAACCTGTCGCCCTCTAACGCAACCATGTAGCGATGGACGTGCTCGTCCTCCTCCCTGACACGGCGACGTACCTCCTCCGGCGGGGCCGGCTCCCTCCACACCGAAACTGGCCCACGCGAACGCCACCAAACGAGATCAGGGTCGACGACGGGACCCGGGGCCAGGTTCCTCATCAAGCGGCGCGCCCCTCTAGGCAGCACCTCCCAGTGCCAGCCCGGTGGAGCCCAGTTCCGGACATGGGTCAGCCGGACGTCGTCGCGGACGGGTCGCCGGCGAGGATGCGGGCCGGGCATCGTCCAGAACAAATACTAGCTATATGCACGCAAAAAGTAACATTTTTTTAATGATTGGATTTTGATAACTAAAATTTCTAACATTTCTATATAACTAACATTCCTATAACATTTCTAACAATGCTATATAACTATTCTATAAAATTTCTAATATTTCTATAACTAAAAAACAGAAAAAAATTATAACATTTCTATATATATAACTAACATTTGTATAACATTTCTAATATTTCTATAACTAAAAAATAGAAAATTTCTAACTTTTTTCTAACTATTTCTATAACTAAAAAACAGAAAAAATTTCTAACATTTCTAACTATTTTATAACTATTTCTATAACTAAAAAATAGAAAAATTTCTATCAATTCTAACTATTTTATAACTATTTCTATAACTAAAAAATAGAAAAATTTCTATCAATTCTAACTATTTTATAACTATTTCTATAACTAAAAACAGAAAATGTGCGTGTGTGTGTGTTCATGCTTGTGTGTGTATGGGCTCGGGGAGGGGCAGCGGCCACGGGGGGCGAGGGATCGGAGAGGGGTTAGAGGGGGGAGAGCTCACAGCGGGGCGACGGCGACGGCGAGGCGACGGCCCGGGGCGTGACGGGGCGGCGACGCGGGGACGGCGCGACGCGGACGGGGACGGGCCCGGAGCGGCGACGGAGACGAGGGCGGCGACGGCCACGGGGGCGGCGACGGGGACGAGGGCGGCGACGAGGATGGGGGCGGCGACAGCAACGGCGCGTGACGGGGGCGGCGTAGGACGGGGGCGGCGTCGATCGATCAGGAAGAAACAGAGGGGGAGAATGAAATTTTTCGAAGTGTTATATATATAGAAGGCACCTTTAGTACCGGTTGGAGCCACCAACCGGTACTAAAGGTCTGTTTTGGCCTTTAGTACCGGGTGGTGGCTCCAACCGGTACTAAAGGCCCCCCCTTTAGTACCGGTTGGTGCCACGAACCGGTACTAAAGGGGGGTGCGCTGCCAGGCGAGGGGCGCAAAGTTTAGTCCCACCTCGCCTAGCGAAGGGCAGCCGCACTGGTTTATAAACCCAGCCGCGGCTGCTCCTTCGAGCTTCTCTGAAATGCAGGCCTTCTCGGCCTATCTCTGCTACTCTGCCCTGTGGGGCCTATTGGGCTTGCGGGCCTGCATCCTGGCCCAACAACAGGTTGGGTTTCTAGTCGTATGCAGGCCGCAGTGGCCCGGTAGGTGGGCTTTTTTCATTTAGTTTTTTCTTTTCTGCTTTATTTATTTTGTTTTATTTATTTTTAGTTGTTTTTGCTGTATTTAGAGTTTCTTTGTGAATATTTTTGATAGTTTTTAGAAACTTTCAGTTAGTGCCGGTAGTTTTAAATTTGAATAGTTTAAATTTTGAATTATTTGAAATTTGTGTGAATCACTAGTTTGTGAATAACTTAACTTTAAAAATACATTTTCCAGTGATTCTTTTTTCTTATGTTTAATATTAGTGTGTTTTATCATTATATTCAATTTGGTAATGCTTAAGTTATTTAAAAAATGAAATGCCTTTGTAACGGATGAGTTTTCGTCCGAAACCCTGATACTTCGAAACAGATTGTCCATTTTGTACACGAAGTGCATCCAGTTTTTGCGGTAACCCTCTCTACTTTTTTGCACATGCTATGTGGGTGAAATTATGATACCATGCCAACTTTCATCCTTTTCTGAGTTCATTTGAAATGCTTTTCAATTTCAGGGTCATTTAGCTGAAAAAAATCAGTAAATGCATGAATGAATTTGCTTGCACATAAAATTTCTTACAGAGATTCCCTCCTGGGTGTGAAACATAGAAGAAAGTGATGATAGTTAAGCCGATCACATCCTAGATCTTTGGGTGTGAAACTTTTTCTTTGCGTGTGTCCCTTTGCGTCGTAGCCATGGAAAATCTTCATCATTTAACGGGATGCTCGGGTCAATATTCACTGTGAATGGAGCAATTTCATCAAACTTTTCATAATCTTCTGACTTGTCTGTCTTGTCATCCACTCCCGCGATGTTTCTCTTCCCAGAAAGAACTATGTGCCGCTTTGGCTCATCGTACGATGCATTCGCTTCCTTATCTTTTCTTTTTCTTGGCTTGGTAGACATGTCCTTCACATAGAAAACCCGTGCCACATCATTGGCTAGGACGAATGGTTCGTCTGCATACGCAAGATTGTTGAGATCCACTGTTTTCATTCCGTACTGCGGGTCTTCCGTTACCCCGCCTCGTGTCATATTGACCCATTTGCACCGAAACAAAGGGACCTTGAAACCACGTCGATAGTCAAGTTCCCATATGTCCTGCATATAACCATAATATGTTTCCTTTCCCGTCTTGGTTTCTGCATCAAAGCGGACACCACTATTTTGGTTGGTGCTCTTCTTATCTTGGGCGATCGTGTAAAATGTATTACCATTTATCTCGTACCCTTTGAAAGTCATTATATTCGAAGATGGTAACTGGGACAGCAAGTTCAGGTCATCTTCAATAAAGGTGTCATGCATGGTACGTGCTTGCAACCAGCTGGCGAAACTCCTGGTTTGTTCACGTGTAATCCAGTCATCAGACCGCTCCGGGTGTTTGGAGCGTAGCAAATTCTTGTGTTCATCCATATACGGAGCCACCAAGGAGGAATTCTGTAGAACTGTGTAGTGTGCTTCAGTGAGAGAATGTCCGTCCATACATATTATTTGTTCCCCTCCTAGTGTGCCTTTTCCATCCGGTCTGCCCTTATGCCGCGATTCAGGAACACCAATCGGCTTAAGGTCAGGAATAAAGTCAATACAAAACTCAATGACCTCCTCATTTTGACGGCCCTTGGAGATGCTTCCTTCTGGCCTAGCACGGTTATGAACATATTTCTTTAAGACTCCCATGAACCTCTCAAAGGGGAACATATTGTGTAGAAATACAGGACCCAAAACGTTAATCTCTTCGCATAGGTGAACTAGGACGTGCGTCATGATGTTGAAGAAGGATGGTGGGAACACCAACTCGAAACTGACAAGACATTGCACCAAATCATTCTATAACCTTGGTATGATTTCTGGATCGATTACCTTCTGAGAGATTGCATTGAGAAATGCACATACCTTCACAATGGCTAATCGAATGTTTTCCGGTAGAAGCCCCCTCAATGCAACCGGAAGCAGTTGCGTCATAATCACGTGGCAGTCATGAGACTTTAGGTTCTGGAACTTTTTCTCTGCCATGTTTATTATTCCCTTTATATTCAAAGAGAAGCCAGACGGTACCTTAATACTGAGCAGGCATTCAAAGAAGATTTCCTTCTCTTCTTTGGTAAGAGCGTAGCTTGCATGACCCTGATGTATGCCGTCTTTTCCGTGCATACGTTGCTGGTCCTCCCGTGCCTCAGGTGTATCTTTTGTCTTCCCATACACGCCCAAGAAGCCAAGCAGGGTCACACAATGATTCTTCGTCACGTGCATCACGTCGATTGCGGAGCGGACCTCGAGGTCTTTCCAATAGGGCAGGTCCCAAAATATAGATTTCTTCTTCCACATGGGTGCGTGTCCGTCAGCGTCATTCGGAACAGGTTGTCCACCAGGACCCTTTCCAAAGACCACCTTCAAATCCTTGACCATATCATGTACATCAGCACCAGTACGGTGGCGAGGCTTCGTCCGGTGATCCGCCTCACCTTTGAAATGCTTGCCTTTCTTTCTTACGGGATGCCTGCTCAGAAGAAATCGACGATGTCCCAGGTACACATTCTTATTAGCCAAATATATACTGTCGGCATCGTCCAAACAGTGCGTGCATGCACGGTATCCCTTGTTTGTCTGTCCTGAAAGGTTACTGAGAGCAGGCCAATCATTGATGGTCACGAACAGCAACGCCTTTAGGTCAAATTCTTCCCCCATGTGCTCATCCCACGCACGTACACCTGTTCCATTCCATACTTGTAAGAGTTCTTCAACTAATGGCCTTAGGTAGACATCAATGTCATTGCCGGGTTGCTTAGGGCCTTGGATGAGCACTGGCATCATAATGAACTTCCGCTTCATGCACAACCAAGGAGGAAGGTTATACAAACATAGAGTCACATGCCAGGTGCTATGGTTGCTGCTCTGCTCCCCAAAAGGATTAATGCCATCTGCGCTTAGATCAAACCATACGCTCCTTGCGTCATCTGCAAACTCCTTCCCGTACTTTCTTTCGATTTTTCTCCACTGCGACCCGTCAGCGGGTACTCTCAACTTTCCGTCTTTCTTACGGTCTTCTCTGTGCCATCACATCGCCTTGGCATGCTCTTTGTTTTGGAACAAACGTTTCAACCGTGGTATTATAGGAGCATACCACATCACCTTGGCAGAAATCTTCTTCCTGGGGCACCGGCCCTCGACATCACTAGGGTCATCGCGGTTGATCTTATAGCGCAATGCGCCACATACCGGGCAAGCGTTCAAATCCTCGTACTCACCGCGGTAGAGGATGCAATCATTAGGGCATGCATGTATCTTCTGCACCTCTAACCCTAGAGGGCAGACAACCTTCTTTGCTTCGTACATACTCTCGGGCAATTCGTTGTCCTTTGGAAGCATATCCTTTATCATTACCAGCAACTTTTCAAATCCCTTGTCAGATACACCATTCTCTGCCTTCCATTGCAGCAATTCCAGTGTGGTGCCCAGCTTTTTCTTGTCACCTACGCAATTCGGGTACAACAATTTTTTGTGATCCTCTAACATGCACTGCAACTTCTTCTTCTCCAAATCACTTGCGCAGTTTCTCTTTGCATCGGCAATGGCCCGACCTAGATCATCAACGGGCTCATCTGATGCCTCTTCTTCAGCTTCTTCCCGCATTACCGGCTCAGCTTCTTCCCCCATTGTTGTATCATCGTATTCAGGGAACCCATGGCTAGGATAGCTGTCGTCGTCCTCTTCTTCTTCATTGTCTTCCATCATAACCCCTCTTTCTCTGTGCTTGGTCCAAACATTATAATGGGGCATGAAACCGGACTTAAACAGGTGGACGTGAATGGTTCTTGACGTAAAGTAATTGTTACCATTCTTACAGCGAGCACATGGACAAGGCATAAAACCATCCGCCCGCTTGTTTGCCTCAACCGCAAGCAGAAAAGTATGCACGCCCTCAACGAACTGGGGAGAGCATCGGTCATCGTACATCCATTGCCGGCTCATCTTCATTACACAACACCGAATAGACCAAATTAATACAAGTTCATACATAAAGTTCATACAACACTTAAATGCAACAAACAAATAACTCTCTAGCTAAAGCATTTAAATGCAACAACAAATACGATCAAGATCGCAACTAAGGTAACAATGGAACCAACAGCATAATGATACCAAGCCTCAGTATCGATGGCATATTTTCTAATCTTTCTAATCTTCAAGCGCATTTTCTCCATCTTGATCTTGTGATCATCAACGACATCAGCAACATGCAACTCCAATTCCATCTTCTCCCCCTCAATTCTTTTCAACTTTTCTTTCAAGTACTCGTTTTCTCTTTCAACTAAATTTAACCTCTCGACAATAGGGTCGGTTGGAATTTCCGGTTCACATACCTCCTAGAAAAAATTTCTATGTCAACTTCATGGGCATAATTTGTCATAAACAAAAAATGCAACTAGTTTTAAAAGAGAATATACATACCACATCCGAATCATAACAAGGACTAGGGCCGACGGGGACGGATATCAAAACCATGGCACTATATGTATAATAAACAACGTACGGGTAAGATAATTATATGAGTAACTATATATCCAAATCACACAAACATCAATTTTTATATAAAATTTCATGAACAAGAGGCTCACCACAAGGTGGTGCCGGCGACGGGACGGTGCGGGCGATCGACGGTGGCTACGATGGAGATTTAGAAGGCACTAAGTAAACCACACCTACATATGCAAACTAAGTATTATTTTTGACCTCAAATTGCATATAAATCAAATACTAGCACATATATATATATATCCTCCCAAATTACTAAACTCACAAATTAATCACTATATAAAGCATTGCAAGAGCTAATCTAGCAATGAGAGATGAAAGGACAAAGTTGCTAACCTTTGTGATCATTTGAATGGATGGGGGCCTTCAAATCTTGACAAATTTTGGGCAAAATGTGTGATGAGCTCGAGAGGAAGAGGGGAAGAACAGAGCGAGCTCGGGTGGACGAAGGGTTTATGTAGGACGACCTTTAGTACCGGTTTGTGCCAAGAACTGGTACTAAAGGGGCTGGAGGGGCCCCATTCTAACAACATCCTGCCACCACTCTCATTAGTACCGGTTCGTGGCACGAACCGGTGCTAAACGTTCGCCACGAACCGGTACTAATGAAAGCGGCCCGGCTAGCCGTTGGAACCGGCACTAATGTATACATTAGTGCCGGCTCAAATACAAACCGGCACTAATGTGCTTCACGTTTGACCCTTTTTCTACTAGTGAAGGTTTTCGACAAGTTCAAGGTGTTGACTACGATGAGAGTTTCTCACTCGTATCTATGCTTAAGTCTGTCTGAATCATGTTAGCAATTGCCGCATTTTATGAAATCTTGCAAATGGATAAACAAAACTGCATTCCTTAACGGATTTATTAAAGAAGAGTTGTATATGATGCAACCAGAAGGTTTTGTCAATCCTAAAGGTGCTAACAAAATATGCAAGCTCCAGCGATCCATCTATGGACTGGTGCAAGCATCTCGGAGTTGCAATATACGCTTTGATAAGTTGATCAAAGCATATAGTTTTATACAGACTTGCGGTGAAGCCTGTATTTACAAGAAAGTGAGTGGGAGCACTACAACATTTCTGATAAGTATATGTGAATGACATATTGTTGATCGGAGATAATGTAGAATTATTCTGGAAAGCATAAAGGAGTGTTTGAAAGGAGTTTTTCAAAGAAAGACCTCGGTGAAGCTGCTTACATATTAAGCATCAAGATCTATAGAGATAGACCAAGACGCTTGATAAGTTTTTCAATGAGTACATACCTTGACAAGATTTTGAAGTAGTTCAAAATGGAACAATCAAAGAAAGAGTTCTTACTTGTGTTACAAGGTGTGAAACTGAATAAGACTCAAAGCCCGACCACGGCAGAAGATAAAAATATGCCATGCTTTGTACCAGATCTATTGTATACCCTACACTGGTTTTGGCAAGGGAGTACAATAGTGATCTAGGAGTAGATCACTGGACAGCGGATAAAATTATCCTTAGTGGAATAAGGATATGTTTCTCGATTATGGAGGTGACAAAAAGGTTTGTCGTAAAGGGTTACGTCAATGCAAATTTTGACACTGATCCAGATGACTCTAAATCTCAATCTGGATACATATTGAAAGTGGGAGCAATTAGCTAGAGTAGCTCCATGCAGAGCATTGTTGACATAGAAATTTGCAAAATACTTACGGATCTGAATGTGGCAAACCCGTTGACTAAACTTCTCTCACAAGCAAAACATGATCACACCTTAGTACTCTTTGGGTGTTAATCACATAGTGATGTGAACTAGATTATTGACTCTAGTAAACCCTTTGGGTGTTGGTCACATGTCGATGTGAACTATGGGTGTTAATCACATGGTGATGTGAACTATTGGTTTTAAATCACATGGCGATGTGAACTAGATTATTGACTCTAGTGCAAGTGGGAGACTGAAGGAAATATGCCCCAGAGGCAATAATGAAGTTATTATTTATTTCCTTATATCATGATAAATGTTTATTATTCATGCTAGTATTGTATTAACCAGAAACATAATACATGTGTGAATACATAGACAAATAGAGTGTCACTAGTATGCCTCTACTTGACTAGCTCGTTGATCAAAGATGGTTATGTTTCCTAACCATGGACATGAGTTTTCATTTGATTAACGGGAGCACATCATTAGGAGAATGATGTGATTGACTTGACGCATTCCGTTAGCTTAGCACTTGATCGTTTAGTTTGTTGCTATTGCTTTCTTCATGACTTATACATGTTCCTATGACTATGAGATTATGCAACCCCCGTTTACCGGAGGAACACTTTGTGTGCCACCAAACGTCACAACGTAACTGGGTGATTATAAAGGTTCTCTACAGGCGTCTCCGAAGGTACTTGTTGGGTTGGCGTATTTCGAGATTAGGATTTGTCACTCCGATTGTCGGGGAGGTATCTCTGGGCCCACTCGGTAATGCACATCACTATAAGCCTTGCAAGCACTGCAACTAATGAGTTAGTTGCGGGATGATGTATTACGAAACGAGTAAAGAGACTTGCCGGTAACGAGATTGAACTAGGTATTGAGATACCAACGATCGAATCTCTTGCAAGTAACATACCGATGACAAAGGGAACAACGTATGTTGTTATGCGGTTTGACCGATAAAGATCTTCGTAGAATGTGTAGGAGCCAATATAAGCATCCAGGTTCCGCTATTGGTTATTGACCAGAGACGAGTCTCGGTCATGTCTACATAGTTCTCGAACCCGTAGGGTCCGCACGCTAAAGTTCGATGACGGTTATATTATGAGTTTATGTGTTTTGATGTACCGAAGGTAGTTCGGAGTCCCAGATGAGATCGGGGACATGATGAGGAGTCTCGAAATGGTCGATACGTAAAGATCGATATATTGGACGACTATATTCGGACATCGGAAAGGTTCTGAGTGATTCGGGTATTTATCGAAGTACCGGGGAGTTACGGGAATTCGCCGGGGAGGGTATGTGCCTTATTGGGCTTTAGGGGAAAGAGAGAGAGGCAGGCCCCCCTCCCCAAGGCCTAGTGCAAATTGGACTAGGGGGAGGGTTGAGCCCCCTCCTTCCTTCTCTTCTCTTTTCCCTTTCCTTCTCTCCTACTCCTACTACTTGGAAGGGCTCCTAGTTCTACTAGGAAAGGGGGAATCCTACTCCCGGTGGGAGTAAGACTCCCCTAGGGCGCACCATAAAGAGGGCCGACCCCTCCCCTCCTCCACTCATTTATATACGTGACCAGGGGGCACCCCATAGACACAACAATTGATCTCTTGATCTCTTAGCCGTGTGCGGTGCTCCCCTCCACCATAATCCACCTCGATCATATCGTAGCGGTGCTTAGGCGAAGCCCTGCGTCGGTAGAACATCATCATCGTCACCATGCCATCGTGCTGACGAAACTCTCCCTCAACACTCGGCTGGATCAGAGTTCGAGGGACATCATCGAGTTGAACGTGTGCAGAACTCGGAGGTGCCTTGCGTTCGGTACTTGATCGGTCGGATCGTGAAGATGTATGACTACATCAACCGCGTTGTGCTAACGCTTCCGCTTTCGGTCTACGAGGGTGCATGGACACACTCTCCCCTCTCGTTGCTATGCATCACCATGATCTTGCTTGTGCGTAGGAATTTTTTGGAAATTACTACGTTCCCCAACATTTACATGCGGCCCAAATTTATGTAACCATTGGATTCTGTATGTTGTTCGAACGGAGAAAATCCCTTTTTTATCGGGGTGCCATGCGATGGAATTGTCAAATCCATGAAGACTTAAGGGGATTTGCAGAATCCTTCGAGCATCCACAAGACTAAAAATCATATTAATGAGCTCTTCATCCCATAGTCCTGTGTGAGGATCAATCAAATCACTCACCATCGATACGACTGTTTGTCCTCTGGGCGTGATGATCATTCTGTTGGGACTAGAAGGAATCCATGGATCAGACCAAATGTTGATTTCATTGCCAGTGCCTACTCTCCAAATATATCCTCTTTTGAACACTTCAAGAACATTCATGATGCTTTGCCAAGTGAACGAAGCCCCATGTTTTAGAGATGCTTGTAAGAGGCCTCCATTTGGAAAGTATTTTGCCTTGAGAACTCGGGCACAAAGTGACTCTGACGAAGTAACAGGTCTCCAACATTGCTTAGGTAGAATTGCCAAATTAAATGAGTATAGATCTTTGAAGCCCGTGCCACCTTCACTCTTTGGGTAACATAATTTCCACCAAGAATACTAATGCATTCTCTTATTTTCCTCGTCATCTCCCCACCAAAAAACTAGCAGTAAGAAAAAGTGATAAGTTAATGTAAAAGTTGTTGCGAGAAATGAAGAGAACATGACATGCTAAAAAGCCAAAACAAAGGGGATGAGTCCACACTTTTTGTGGCCGTAGGATGAAGGAGGAACAAGACCGTGCCAAGAAAAGAAAACTAGGTGAGGCGATTGCTATTATTATCGATGTCAAGTGAGACAATAATCTGATATCAGATTGGACAAAAAGGCTGTTGCCAGTACTGTCAAAATCAAGACAAAAATAATAATTTGTTGCCAATTCAGGCAAAAACAAAAAGTTGTAAATAGAGAAGGGTCGGAAGGTCCGGCCTCGTCGTGCTGCTCTAGCGACTCATTGCCGTCGGATTCCAGCTCCTCGAAGAGCCAGGCCCAAGGCGCCTCGTTGACACGGAGCTGCCAGTGCTCACAGAGAATCGTGCAGGTGATGTGCATGGACACGAGAAGTCGAGAACCGCCCAACTCTTGTCAAAACGTCTGGGTCCACCTCCATGTTGGCCACGACGAACACACTTTTCGCCTCCAGCTGAACCTCCGCCAAGCAGTGCTCCTCCAGGAGGGCCAGGTTGCATTATTGCTCTGCATAAGTCTGAACATGGATGGTGATGACTGGATTTTATGCATGCCTTTTAGAGTACATTTTAGTGTCAAAATCCTTCATATCATATCCATCTAAGCACTTATTCATGTCCTTAATACACAGTTTTCAGTCTTTACTATTTTAACCAAGTTTGTTGCACAATTTTTATTTTTATTTAGTTTTCACTTGTTTTGTGGTCTTTGTAGGTGTGTTGTTATGTTCATGGACTTGGCACATCAAAATCACCAAGTTGGGGGACAAACCGAAGAAGTTCCAGGCATCAAATTTGGGCCTTATGGAGCGTTTGTTGTTTTGACATTATTAAAGTGTCCAAATTGAGGATCCAATACCTTAGCTGGGTTGGACTTTTCGAGAAGAATCCATGAGTGCAAGAACATCAAAATCGAAGATAGTATGAAGAAATGACGACCAAAATACTAAGTATCTTCTACACCCAAAGCTTTCAACGGCCATTGGTAAGAACATGCCGTACCTACGCTCGTACCAGAGCCCGATGGCACCGATAAATCAGCCATAACTTTGCCGATTTTGTCCCTCTTTGTTTCTGTGTGATCATTGGCGATGAAGAAATGTTTTGGGAGAGGATTGCCTCCCCTAGAGCTCTTGGATGAAAGAATGAGAGGCTACATCAACAAAGGAGATCTGAGAAGACCTCCTATTTATTCATCTCCAACCCTAGTTGCTGGGATCCATCTTCTTCGTCATCCACAAGTCCAGTGCTACTGCAACACCACTGTAGAAGGACCAAGACAAGGAAGAAGAAGGGAGAGGAGGCTCCGCCGACATCCTGCGCCGGCCGGAGAGACTACACCATCTCCATCACCGCTGCCATGCCTCTCTCCTTCTCCAACACCATATTGGCTTGTAACTCATCCCTATCCTCTTTTACATGTTTATGTTAATGATCTTCTCGATGTTGGGTGAAGTCGACCATCCAATATTTGCCGGTTTTGGACGAAAGGTCATTACTATTGGCGTTATGGTCGGTTGAGGAGGTAAGTTGTGACAAGGCTTATCTCTCTTCTTCCCTCATTGTTGCAATAGTAGATACATGAAGACCGACTTGGGCTGCGTCCATGGGGAAATCCTTAATCACTGTTCGGTAACTGGAGTCGGGATGAATGGTGGTGGTGTATGTGATTTATGCACATATTTGTACCTCGCTCCGCCCACAAAGAGAAACATGGGAAGTGGCTTTAGGTATCTGAACCTAGAACTATGTGCATGCAAATGTTGCGTAGATATTGATGATTTTGAACACCTCAAGAACGCCCCTATCACTCAAGCACCACCTCTTTATTCTATCCGCCTTTCTATTTACATTTTTACCTTTGCTTAGTTGTTTAGTTAAAACCACACTTATTATTGTTTTCGTTAGCAATGGGAAAATAGACTATTTCCAGATAACGCTCTAGGTGGGAACATAGCCGCGTGAGTGACGATGTAGCTGCGGGGCTGGTAGTTTCTTGCACAATCGCTTCACGTGGGATCGACATACTTTATTTATCACAAATTGCAATAACCATGTGCACTTACAGTCCATCAGATGCCGGCGGGGCGTCGACGGCCATCACTGCCTCCCCTGTCGCGGACACGCCCTCGCCGTTTGCGAGTCCTCCATGGCCATGGTGTCACCCTCCTCCTCCAAGCACTAGTGCGGAACCGGGCAATAGCACCGGTTCGTAAGGGCCTTTAGTGCCGGTTCGGTAACCGGCACTAAATGTTGGGCACTAAAGCCCCCCCCTTTAGTACCGGTTCAGCATGAACCGGTGCTAAAGGGCAACCACGTGGCACGAGCCAGCTCTGTGGGCACGTAGGACATTAGTACCGGTTGGGTACTAAATGTTTGGGTGTGTTTTGTTTTTATTTTTTATTTTTACTTTAATTTTGTGTTTTCAATTTAATTTAGTGATTGTTTTACATTATAATGAGTTGTTAAATCATTAGGTGAATGTACCGCAGATTAGTTTGACTGGATGGTGGATCGTAGCTAAGTCATCAAGTATATGTCATATCCATATTATATATACTTGATCACCTACTTAAGTGATCGAGGTAATATGGATATGGCATATACTTGATCACTTAGCTAAAATCCATCCAGTTGAAACTAATATGCAGTTTCTATCATAAATGATATAATAACTCATCATCATCATCATATTAATATAAAAACTCTTGCATCATATATATCATCACCAACGGTTTTCATAGCAAAGATATCATCGAGTTCAACATGGTAATGATATTATAAGCATTCACAACACCACAAAAGCAAATCACTCTTTGAGATTAAGTTCAGGATGAAGAACACGGACATGAGAGGACAAGTACTAAGAGCATGAGCTAGCTATTTAATCACTCCTGCTGCTCTCTCTTAGGTAAAATAGCATAGAACATGTATAGCTTTGCTGATTCATCATATTGGAGCACAGATGAACCTGTCTCCTAATCGTCGGTTGCGCTTCTGATTGCTTCCCCCTAGTACTTCTCTGTGATCGTTCACAATTTTGCTTCAGTCTTTTACTATTAAGCATTCCTCGCTATTAGAAATCCTAAATGCACTAAAGTGCATTGTAGGATATCTTGGCAGTAAGCTAACAATATTCATGGTACCTTTAGTCTCGATCCAATCAGGCACAACATTCATCGGGACTCCCTGTTGAAGAACATCGTATAGTAACATACTTAGCAATGAAGTTTAGCTTAAAGAAAATAATGTATGCAAAAGATGCACTAAGGAGAAATAGTAGAAATCTTACCATCATTCCTAAATATATGTGACTGTAGTTCAGTACGAACACTATTGGTCGCATGTTTTGAGTACTAACATTTCTAAGTGTAGGAAAGAAATTTGTCTTGACAGCATCAAGATCCTCAAGCCATAAAACATAATGACTTGTCTCCTCGCAGTTTAGTTCAGCCCCGGGACAGTGGACGGTCCTGTCTACCAAGCGCCGGACATGTTTTCTTGATTGGAAGTAAGCTGTCAATATAAATTGAGATCTATTAATTATTCAACTGGTTCAAATAATCTCATATCAAAGACATAAATATGGTTGAAAAACTCACATAATGGTAGAACTGGAGGCGTCTGCACATCGACCCAGATGTCCCTATTACCTTCAATATCATCTTCCGGACGAATATCAAAGGTGATAACCATATCAGGCTCAAATGCATAAGCCTTGCATAGTGCTTGCCAAGTTTTGCATTCAAAATAGGTGTATGTGTCTGCATTGTATAATTTGACGTTGAAGGTATAACCATGCTCGGTCTTCAAGTAAACTCTTTTTACCTCCATAGTTTCGTTAGGACTGAAATCTATCTTATCCAAGACAAAAATTCTTGCATGGCAGGGGATACGCTAGTAGAAGAGTAAAAAATTAAAATTAAAAACTGAAGCAAATGAAGCATAAGTCATGCTTAATTACGAAAAAAGACTTGTCGTTGTGACTTACTGTATCCACTTCGAAGTTCTCATCTAGCTTGATGCTGAAGCGTCTATCATCAACTAGAAAATTTCTGCCGCATAGACCGCACTGGTCTTCGCAATATTCGCACATAATGAAATCGTGTTCGTTGTCAGACGACATTCCTATGTTCATAGGTGAAACATTAAACAATTATTAGTTCTATTAATTCAACTAATTCTGTTAATTCAACTAGTTCAACTAATTAATTGAACTAATTCAACTAAGCACTTACAAAAAATATACCTAATTAATTGAACTAATTCAACTAACTAGTTCAACTAATTAATTCAACTAATTCAACTAAACTAGTTCTATTAATTTTCTTACTAAAAATAAGGTAGCTAGTTCTATATAATAAAATGTTAATTAGATAATGAAATCTCATATAACTAAATTAAATATATATCTAGCATATAATTTATATCTAATTCATCTAACATTAGACATTAATATCTAACATATGTTCATATATAGGTGAAACATTAAACACTTACTAGTTCTATTAATTCAACTAAATAAACTAGTTCTATTAATTCAACTAAGCATTTACTAAAAATAAACTAGTTCTATTAATTTCTTACTAAAATAAAGTAGGTAGTTCTATATAGTAATATTTTGATTAGATCATCAAATCTCATATACCTAAATTTTCTTACTAAAAATAAAGTTGTTCTATTAATTTTCATACTAAAAATAAACTAGTTATATTAATTCAACTACTTCAAATCTCATATATATACCTAATTAATATCTAGCTAATTCATCTAAAATTTACATTAATATTTAACATCTTTTCCATATAATTCATCTAGCTAACATTAACACTCTAACATTATTATCTACGTAACTTATCTAACATTAATCTAAACAACAGAAAATAAAAAATAAGTAAAAACAATGTGTGTGTGTGTATGTGTGTGTGTGTGTATGTGTGTGTGTACGAGCAGGGGGCGGCGGCGTACGGGCGGCGGCGGGCGAGGCGGCGGCGACGGGCGGCGGGGGTGACGACGGTGACGGCGACGACGGGTGGCGGGCCAGGGCGACGGCGGTGACGGCGACGACGGGTGGCGGGGGCGACAACGGGGACGGCGACGACGGGTGGCGGGGGCGACGACGGTGATGGCGACTACGGGCGGCGGGGTGGCGAGGGCGGCGGGGGCGACGCGCGATGGGCGACGGGCGCAGCGAAGAAGTTGGATCGAGAAGAAGTGGTCGAAGAAACTGAATTTTTCGTAAGTGCCATATATATAGGAGGGGCCTTTAGTACCGGTTGGAGCCACCAACCGGTACTAAAGGCCAGTTTTCGCCAGGCCAAGGGGCAGAAAACGGCCCCTTTAGTACCGGTTCGTGCCACGAACCGGTACTGAAGGCCCAATCATTAGTACCGGTTGGAGCCACCAACCGGTACTAATGGTTGTGCGCTGCCACCGGCGGTGCACAATGTTTAGTCCCACCTTGCCGAGCGAAGGGCAGCCACACTGGTTTATAAACCCAGCCGCGGCTGCTCCTTCGAGCTTCTCTATATATCTGTCTTCTGGGCCTAACTAGGGCGTGCTGCCCTGTGAGTCTGCTGGCCCTTCTGGGCCTGCATTTGCACACTCTAGGTTTGGCAGGCTCACTGGGCATAGCCCCAACAAATTTTTTATATAGTTTTTTTTCTTTTCTACATTATTTATTTTCTTCTATTTATTTTTGAGTAATTTTTTATATAGTTTTTTTCTTTTCTGCATTATTTATTTTCTTCTATTTATTTTTGAGTAATTTTTTATATAGTTTTATTCTTTTCTGCTTTATTTATTTATTTCTGAGTAGTTTTTTCGTGACCCTCTCTACTCTGATACTCCGAAATGATAATACCATTGCAAGTTTCAACATTTTCAGAATTCATTTTGTAGTGATTTTCAATTTCACGGCCATTTAGCTCTCTAAACAATTAGGTAAATGACCGAAAAACAACAAATGATGTCAGAACATGCTGGAAATTAATGACGTCGCTTTGAATGCTGCATACTGAACACAAAAGAAGTCCGGAGTTCAAATAAGTTTCAAAAACATTGAAGTTCCCGTGTAACAGATGAGTTCTCGTCCGAAACCCTGATACTCCAAAAGAATTTGTCCAGTTTGTACATGAAGTGCGTCCAGTTTTTGCCGTGACCCTCTCTACTCTTTCGCACATGCTATGCGGGTGAAATGATGATACCATGCCAACTTTCAACATTTTCAGAGTTCATTTTGTAGTGATTTTCAATTTCACGGTCATTTAGCTCTCTAAACAATTAGGTAAATGACCGAAAACAACAAATGATGTCAGAACATGTTGGAAATTGATGATGTCGCTTTGAATGCTGCATACTGAACACAAAAGAAGTCCGGAGTTCAAATAAGTTTAAAAAACATTGAAGTGCCCGTGTAATAGATGAGTTCTCGTCCGAAACCTTGATACTCCGAAAGAGTTTGTCCAGTTTGTATACGAAGTGCATCCAAGTTTTTCCGTGACCCTCTCTACTCTTTCGCACACGCTATGCGGGTGAAATGATGATACCATGCCAAGTTTCAACATTTTCAGAGTTCATTTTGTAGTGATTTTCAATTTCACGGTCATTTAGCTCTCTAAACAATTAGGTAAATGACCGAAAAACAACAAATGATGTCAGAACATGTTGGAAATTGATGACGTCGCTTTGAATGCTGCATACTAAACACAAAAGAAGTCTGGAGTTCAAATAAGTTTAAAAAACATTGAAGTGCCCGTGTAACAGATGAGTTCTCGTTCGAAACCCTGATACTCCGAAAGAGTTTGTCCAGTTTGTACACGAAGTGCGTCCAGTTTTTGCCATGACCCTCTCTACTCGTTCACACATGCTATGCGGGTGAAATGATGATACCATGCCAAGTTTCAACATTTTCAGAGTTTATTTTGTAGTGATTTTCAATTTCATGGTCATTTAGCTCTCTAAACAATTAGGTAAATGACCGAAAAACAACAAATGATGTCAGAACATGTTGGAAATTGATGACATCGCTTTGAATGCTGCATACTGAACACAAAAGAAGTTCGGAGTTCAAATAAGTTTAAAAAACATTGAAGTGCCCGTGTAACAGATGAGTTCTCGTTCGAAACCCTGATACTCCGAAAGAGTTTGTCCAGTTTGTACACGAAGTGCGTCCAGTTTTTGCCGTGACCCTCTCCACTCTTTCGCACATGCTATGCGGGTGAAATGATGATACTGTGCCAAGTTTCAACATTTTCAGAGTTTCTTTTGTAGTGATTTTCAATTTCATGGTCATTTAGCTCTCTAAACAATTAGGTAAATGACCAAAAAACAACAAATGATGTCAGAACATGTTGGAAATTGATGATGTCGCTTTGAATGCTGCATACTGAACACAAAAGAAGTCCAGAGTTCAAATAAGTTTAAAAAACATTGAAGTGCCCGTGTAACAGATGAGTTCTCGTCCGAAACCCTGATACTCCGAAAGAGTTTGTCCAGTTTGTACACGAAGTGCGTCCAGTTTTTGCCGTGACCCTCTCTACTCTTTCGCACAAGCTATGCGGGGTGAAATGATGATACCGTGCCAAGTTTCAACATTTTCAGAGTTCATTTTGTGTTGATTTTCAATTTCTCGGTCATTTAGCTGTCTAAACAATTAGGTAAATGACCGAAAAACAGCAAATGATGTCAGAACATGTTGGAAATTGATGACGTCGCATTGAATGCTGCATGCCGAACACAAAAGAAGTCCGGAGTTCAAATAAGTTTAAAAAATATTGAAGTGCCCGTGTAACAGGTGAGTTCAAGTCCGAAACCCTGATACTCCGAAAGAGTTTGTCCAGTTCGTACACGAAGTGTGTCCAGTTTTTGCCATGACCCTCTCTACTCTTTCGCACATGCTATGCGGGTGAAATGATAATACCATGCCAAGTTTCAACATTTCCAGAGTTCATTTTGTAGTGATTTTCAATTTCACGGTCATTTAGATCTCTAAACAATTAGGTAAATGACCGAAAAACAACAAATGATGTCAGAACATGTTGCAAATTGATGACGTCGCTTTGAATGCTGCATACTGAACAGAAAAGAAGTCTGAAGTTCAAATAAGTTTAAAAAACATTGAAGTGCCCGTGCAACAGATGAGTTCTCGTCCGAAACCCTGATACTCCGAAAGAGTTTGTCTAGTTTGTACACGAAGTGCGTCCAGTTTTTGCCGTGACCCTCTCTACTCTTTCGCACATGCTATGCGGGTGAAATGATGATACCATGCCAAGTTTTGACATTTTCAGAGTTCATTTTGTGGTGATTTTCAATTTGACGGTCATTTAGCTCTCTAAACAATTAGGTAAATGACCGAAAAACAACAAATGATGTCAGAACATGTTGGAAATTGATGGCGTCGCTTTGAATGCTGCATACTGAACACAAAAGAAGTCCGGAGTTCAAATAAGTTTAAAAAACATTGAAGTGCCCGTGTAACAGATGAGTTCTCGTCCGAAACCCTGATACTCCGAAAGAGTTTGTCCAGTTTGTACACGAAGTGCGTCCAGGTTTTGCCGTGACCCTTTCTACTCTTTCGCACATGCTATGCGGGTGAAATGATGATACCATGCCAAGTTTCAACATTTTCAAAGTTCATTTTGTGGTGATTTTCAATTTCACGGTCATTTAGCTCTCTAAACAATTAGGTAAATGACCGAAAAACAACAAATGATGTCAGAACATGTTGGAAATTGATGATGTCGCTTTGAATGCTGCATACTGAACACAAAAGAAGTCCGGAGTTCAAATAAGTTATTAAAAATAAAAAAGAGGTGCAATGCTGGTTAATTTGCTTCAAGTCTTTCGGAATAGTGTAGACTGCATTGCACATAGCTCAGTGCAATATATGCTATTCCGAAAGGCTTGAAGCTAATCAACGTGCACGTGAGCATTGCGCCTCTTCGTCATTGTCTCTGCACTCACGGCTTATAAACCGCTCATACTGCCTCTCTCTTGGCGAGGTGGGACTAAAAATCAGCTTACTAAGAAACTCTAGTACCGGTTCATGCCATGAACTGGTACTAAAGGTCTTCGTGGGGGCCCCAGCCTGACCACAGCCGCACTGGACTCATTAGTACCGGTTCGTGGCATGAACCGGTACTAAAGGTTGCCCACGAACCGGTACTAATGATGCCCGCCCGCCTAGCCGTTGGAACCGGCACTGATGGTCACATTAGTGCCGGCTCAAATTCAAACCGGCACTAATGTGCTTCACATTTGACCCTTTTTCTACTAGTGAAGCTCGACTCAGAAGAGCTCGTAGGTTGATCCGCCATACTGTGTGCCTAGTGCCCGGGTCCGAAGCATGGACCTCCGCCGCAAGCTCGACGCGATGCTCCAGCATTAGCATATACAACATAATATTAGAGCGGCAAATGGCTACGGCGGCCGGTGGATGCGGGTTAGGGTGCTTGGCCACTACAAGAAATATGTCAACTTATGACCTTCTGTCAGTTACCCTCGAAGAATTGGTCATAAATTTATGACCATTTTAGACCAATTGGTCAAAAGCTGTTCAGGGGGCTTCAAACCCTAAACCATTGCGACCATTTTGGTCAGAAAGGTCGTAATTTCCTTACACGAAATGGTCACAAAGCAAACAGTGCTAGTCCGCTGCCTTATTTCTAGTTGTTAATGACCAATATAGATGGTCATAGCCTTGTAGATTGTGGTGGGTTGTGATGACTAGGCGCCATCTCATCAGTTTTGCCTATGTGTCATGTCCATGTGGCAGTTTTTGCCCTAGGTTGTGAAGCAACCTATATTTCTATCATTCCCAAAATTCCCAAAAAATCTCATAAATTCTTTGGGTCATATCTTCATCAAATATGTAAAAATCCTTCCTTGCCTAGTTCAAAACTAATTCAACAATATTCATTTTCCTATTATGTTCACAACAACACTTTATGAAGGAAGTGCTATTTATATATTCTTGATTGCCATACGAATTTTTGGGCACTCTTTCCTATCCAAATCATTACCGCATGACAAAATTCAGCTCCATTTGCCTAGCAAATCTTCCTCGGCAAATTTCCAAAGTTTTTGTCCACCTAAAAGCATTGTGAAGGAAGTACCTTTTTTATATCTCTAAATGACATGAAATTTATACAGTTTCTTCATATGCCCAAATTATCACCCTCCTCCAAATTGCAGCTCAGTCAAATCATCTATGTGAGCCCAGGTTCAATTTATATTTTATGGCCAAATTGGCACGTTGCAAAGCAAGTGTTATATAGACCCCTCCTATTACCCTCAAACTTTTCAGGCACTCTTCCATACCCAAATCATTGCCACATGATAATATTCAGCTCAATTTTCCTAGTAAATCTTTCTCGGGAAATTTTCAAAGTTTCTACCTCGAGAGAAGCTTTGTGAAGTAAGTACTAGCTAGGCTTACCCAAATGATCTGAAAATTGACCAGCGCATGACCATACCTAAGTAACTTACCTACACCAATTTTGAGCTCATTTCATTCATCCAATCTCTCTCGCTAGTTTTCCCAAGTTTCTGTCCATAGAAGAGCATTGTGAAGGAAGTACTATTTTGGCATGTCCAAATGGTATCAATTTTCTACAATGCTTTCCTATTCCCAAATAACCATCCTCCACAAAATTTCAGCTCAATCCATTCATTATTTTGAGCCCAGCTTCAACATTCATATTTTTGTCCAGCGTGGTACTTTGCAAAGCAAGTACCACCTAGGATCCTCCTTTTGAGCTAACAATTTGTGAAGACATTCTCCTTAGTAGATGATCATCCTCAGCCAAAACTCACGCCCATTGGCCATGTGCATTTCCCGTACCGCTAATCAAACACTTGGCTGCTAATTCATGTTTGAGCATCGATCGGTCTTCTCGTGAGAATCTTATGTTGTAATTTTCTTCCTAGCACCAACCTGGGGAGTGCCCAACCCACTAGACATGCCTAAGCCGCCCAGAACACATGGCAACATTACAGTCACGCGGTGACCACGCGACGGGCATGCGAGTTTACGCGCTCTAGAGTTGAGGCCCTCGGCCACCGCCCAAACCTCGACGTATCGCCACCAAACCATGTATTTATGATTAAATAGGTCCTTATGTAACTAGAAATGATTTTTGGAAAAAAATAAATAGCAAACTATGAGGCAGTTGCAGTTCAAATTTGACCCGCTTCCAACTAAATTGGCGGAAATTTGTCTTTTTCACGAGAGGTGGATCAAAATTTTTTACACCCAACCATTTTGTCAATTGTGCATTAAATATGGCCTAATATTTTATAAAAATGATTCGGTCCAATTTTGCAACAATTATTTGGTAGTTCCTTCACAAAAAAACCTCCTTTCGGGCACTCGAAAAATGGAAAATGGTTTTTTCGTCCAACGAAAATGAAAACTTCCTTAGGCAACATTGTTTGCCATTCCAATATGCACCCTTATGCACAATATCAGATCATTTGAACAAACTATGTCATGAATGTGGCCATAAGATTGATCATTTGGCTCGAAAGCCATTGATCTCCACACATGATAGCTCGTTTCTGAGAATACTTTTTTTAAAATAATTGCCGTATTACAAGTTTGTTATTTTTCCTAGGAACTTGGCCACATATGATGACACAATGCGAAGGTTTCCCAATTTTTTGATTTTTTTGAATTTTTTATACCCGTTTCAAAATGCGGTCAAAACGGCAGGAATGACCGTTCCTAGCTAGTGGTTGAATCGTGGAATTTTTTTGGTGTTTCCCTGATTAAATAGATACTTATGTACCTAGAAATGATTTTTGAAAAAAATAAATAGCAAACTATGAGGTAGCTGCAGTTCAAATTTGACCCGCTTCCAACTGAATCGGCGGAAATTTGCCTTTTTCATGAGAAGTGGATCAAAATTTTTTACAGCCAACCATTTTGTCAATTGTGCATTAAATATGGCCTAGTATTTTATAAAAATTATTCGGTGCAATTTTGCAACAATTATTTGGTAGTTCCTTCACAAAAAAACCTCCTTTCGGGCACTCGAAAAATGGAAAATGGTTTTTTCGTCCAACGAAAATGAAAACTTCCTTAGGCAACATTGTTTGCCGTTCCAATATGCACCCTTGTGCACAATATGAGAGCATTTGAACAAACTATGCCATGAATGTGGCCATAAGATTGATCATTTGGCTTGAAAGCCATTGATCTCCACACATGATAGCTCGTTTCTGAGAACACTTTTTAAAAATAATTGCCGTATTACAAGTTTGTTATTTTTCCTAGGAACTTGGCCACATATGATGACACAATGCGAAGGTTTCCCAATTTTTTGAATTTTTTATACCCGTTTCAAAATGCGGTCAAAACGGCGGGAATGACCGTTCCTAGCTAGTGGTTGAATCTTGGAATTTTTTTGGTGTTTCTATGATTAAATAGATACTTATTTACCTAGAAATGATTTTTGAAAAAAATAAATAGCAAACTATGAGGCAGCTGCTGTTCAAATTTGACCCGCTTCCAACTGAATCGGCGGAAATTTGTCTTTTTCACAAGAGGTGGATCAAAAATGTTAACACCCAACCATTTTGTCAATTGTGCATTAAATATGGCCTAGTATTTTATAAAAATGATTTGGTCCAATTTTGCAACAATTATTTGGTAGTTCCTTCATAAAAAAACCTCCTTTCGGGCACTCGAAAAATGGAAAATGGTTTTTTCGTCCAACGAAAATGAAAACTTCCTTAGGCAACATTATTTACCATTCCAATATGCACCCTTGTGCACAATATGAGATCATTTGAACAAACTATGCCATGAATGTGGCCATAAGATTGATCATTTGGCTTGAAAGTCATGAATCTTCACGCATGATAGCTCATTTCTGAGAACACTTTTTTAAAATAATTGCCGTATTACAAGTTTATTTTTTTTCCTGGATACTTGGTCACATATAATGACACAATGTGAAGGTTTTCCAATTTTTTGATTTTTTTGAATTTTTTATGCCCGTTTCAAAATGCGGTCAAAACGGCGGGCTTGACCGTTCCTAACTAGTGGTTGAATCTCGGAAAACTTTTGATGTTTCTCTGATTAAATAGATACTTATGTACCTAGAAATGATTTTCAGAAAAAATAAAGAGCAAACTATGAGGCAGCTGCAATTCAAATTTGACCCACTTTGAGCTGAACCGGCGGAAATTTGTCTTTTTCACGAGAGGTGGGTCAAAGCTTTTGACACCCAACCATTTGGTCAATTGTATATTAAATATGGACTAGTATTTTATAAAATTGATTTGGTCCAATTTTGCAACAAATATTTGGTAGGTTCTTCACAAAAAAATCATTTTTGCCACTCGAGAAATGATTAAAAATAGCTAGAAAGATCATAAATGCATACAAATTGGTCCTTATCCATAAAATGTGGTCTAACTCTAGTGAAAATTTGTGTGGTGCTCTTTTGCAATTTTTTTTGATAGCTACTTCACAAAATCCCTCTATTTTTAGTACTTGAAAACTATTTTAAGTCACTGATTTTCCGAACCAATCAGAACTCTTCTCACGGATTGATGACATGGCGTCCATCCATCCATCCATCTTTCTACAGAAAAAAAGAAAAGATACCCCCCACTGAAGGAAATATGCCCTAGAGGCAATAATAAAGTTATTATTTATTTCCTTATATCATGATAAATGTTTATTATTCATGCTAGAATTTTATTAACCGGAAACATAATACATGTGTGAATACATAGACAAACAGAGTGTCACTAGTATGCCTCTACTTGACTAGCTCGTTAATCAAAGATGGTTATGTTTCCTAACCATGAACAAAGAGTTGTTATTTGATTAACGAGGTCACATCATTAGTTGAATGATCTCATTGACATGACCCATTCCATTAGCTTAGCACCCGATCGTTTAGTATGTTGCTATTGCTTTCTTCATGACTTATACATGTTCCTATAACTATCAGATTATGCAACTCCCGTTTACCGGAGGAACACTTTGGGTACTACCAAACGTCACAACGTTACTGGGTGATTATAAAGGAGTACTACAGGTGTCTCTAATGGTGGATGTTGGGTTAGCGTATTTCGAGATTAGGGTTTGTCACTCCGATTGTCGGAGAGGTATCTCTGGGCCCTCTCGGTAATACACATCACATAAGCCTTGCAAGCATAATAACTAAGATGTTAGTTATGAGATGATGTATTACGGAACGAGTAAAGAGACTTGCCAGTAACGAGATTGAACTAGGTATTGGATACCGACGATCGAATCTCGGGCAAGTAACATACCGATGACAAAGGGAACAACGTATGTTGTTATGCGGTCTGACCGATAAAGATCTTCGTAGAATATGTAGGAGCCAATATGGGCATCCAGGTCCCACTATTGGTTATTGACTGGAGACATGTCTCGGTCATGTCTACATTGTTCTCGAACCGTAGGGTCCGCACGCTTAACGTTACGATGACAGTTATTATGAGTTTATGCATTTTGATGTACCGAAGGTTGTTCGGAGTCCCGGATGTGATCACGGACATGACGAGGAGTCTCGAAATGGCCGAGACGTAAAGATTGATATATTGGAAGCCTATGTTTGGACACCGGAAGTGTTCCGGGTGAAATCAGGATTTTACCGGAATACCGGGAGGGTTACCGGAACCCCCCGGGAGGCAAATGGGCCTATTGGGCCTTAGTGGAAAAGAGAAAAGGGGCAGCCCACAGCTGGCCGCGTGCCCCCCTTCCCCAAGTCCTAGTAGGACTAGGATAAGGGGCCGGCCCCCCTCTCTCTCCTTTTCCCCTTGGAATCCTAGTTGGAATAGGATTGAGGGGGGGAGTCCTACTCCCGGTAGGAGTAGGACTCCTCCCGCGCCCTCTCCCTAGCCGGCCGAAACCCCTCCCCCTGCTCCTTTATATACGGGGGCAGGGGGCACCCCATAGACACACAAGTTGATCATTGTTGATCGTTCCTTAGCCGTGTGCGGTGCCCCCTGCCACCAAATTCCACCTCGGTCATATCGTTGTAGAGCTTAGGCGAAGCCCTGCGTCGGTAGTACATCAAGATCGTCACCACGCCATTGTGCTGATGGAACTCTTCCTCGACGCTTTGCTGGATCGGAGCCCGAGGATCGTCATCGAGCTGAACGTGTGCTAAGAACTCGGAGGTGCCGGAGTAACGGTGCTTGGATCGGTCGGATCGGGAAGAAGACGTACGACGACTTCCTCTACGTTGTGAGATCGCTTCCGCAGTCGGTCTGCGTTGGTACGTAGACAATACTCTCCCCCTCGTTGCTATGCATCACCATGATCTTGTGTGTGCGTAGGAAAATTTTCGAAATTACTACGTTCCCCAACAGTGGCATCCGAGCCTAGGTTTTATGGTTTGATGTTATTTGCACGAGTAGAACACAAGTGAGTTGTGGGCGATACAAGTCATACTGCCTACCAGCTTGTCATACTTTGGTTCGGCGGTATTGTTGGACGAGACGATCCGGACCAACCTTACGCGTACTCTTACGCGAGACCGGTTCCCTCGACGTGCTATGCACACAGATGGCTTGCGGAAGACTGTCTCTCCAACTTTAGTTGAACCAAGTGTGGCTACACCCGGTCCTTGAGAAGGTTAAAACGGAGTCTATTTGACAAACTATCGTTGTGGTTTTGATGCGTAGGTGAGATGTGTTCTTACTTAAGCCCGTAGCAGCCACGTAAAACTTGCAACAACAAAGTAGAGGACGTCTAACTTGTTTTTGCAGGGCATGTTGTGATGTGATATGGTCAAGGCATGATGCTGATTTTATTGTATGAGATGATCATGTTTTGTAACCGAGTTATCGGCAACTGGCAGGAGCCATATGGTTGTCGCTTTATTGTATGCAATGCAATCGCGATGTAATGCTTTACTTTATTACTAAGCGGTAGTGATAGTCGTGGAAGCATAAGATTGGCGAGACGACAACGATGCTACGATGGAGATCAAGGTGTCGCGCCGGTGACGATGGTGATCATGATGGTGCTTCAGAGATGGAGATCACAAGCACAAGATGATGATGGCCATATCATATCACTTATATTGATTGCATGTGATGGTTATCCTTTTATGCATCTTATCTTGCTTTGATTGACGGTAGCATTATAAGATGATCTCTCACTAAATTATCAAGAAGTGTTCTCCCTGAGTATGCACCGTTGCCAAAGTTCGTCGTGCCCAGACACCACGTGATGATCGGGTGTGATAAGCTCTACGTCCATCTACAACGGGTGCAAGCCAGTTTTGCACACGCAGAATACTCAGGTTAAACTTGACGAGCCTAGCATATGCAGATATGGCCTCGGAACACAGAGACCGAAAGGTCGAGCGTGAATCATATAGTAGATATGATCAACATGACGATGTTCACCATTGAATACTACTCCATCTCACATGATGATCGGTTATGGTTTAGTTGATTTGGATCACGTGATCACTTAGAGGATTAGAGGGATGTCTATCTAAGTGGGAGTTCCTAAGTAATTTGATTAACTGAACTTAAACTTATCATGAACTTAGTACCTGATAGTATCTTGCTTGTTTATGTTGATTGTAGATAGATGGCTCGTGCCGTTGTTTCGTTGAATTTTAATGCGTTCCTTGAGAAAGCAAAGTTGAAAGATGATGGTAGCAATTACACGGACTGGGTCCGTAACCTGAGGATTATCCTCATTGCTGCACAGAAGAATTACGTCCTGGAAGCACCGCTGGGTGCCAGGCCTGCTGCTGGAGCAACGCCAGATGTTATGAACGTCTGGCAGAGCAAAGCTGATGACTACTCGATAGTTCAGTGTGCCATGCTTTACGGCTTAGAATCGGGACTTCAACGACGTTTTGAACGTCATGGAGCATATGAGATGTTCCAGGAGTTGAAGTTAATATTTCAAGCAAATGCCCGAATTGAGAGATATGAAGTCTCCAATAAGTTCTATAGCTGCAAGATGGAGGAGAACAGTTCTGTCAGTGAGCATATACTCAAAATGTCTGGGTATAATAATCACTTGATTCAGATGGGAGTTAATCTTCCAGATGATTGCGTCATTGACAGAATGCTCCAATCACTGCCACCAAGCTACAAGAGCTTCGTGATGAACTATAATATACAAGGGATGAACAAGACTATTCCCGAGCTCTTCACAATGCTAAAAGCTGCGGAGGTAGAAATCAAGAAGGAGCATCAAGTGTTGATGGTTAACAAAACCACTGGTTTCAAGAAAAAGGGCAAAGGGAAGAAGAAAGGGAACTTCAAGAAGAACAGCAAGCTAGTTGCTGCTCAGGAGAAGAAACCCAAGTCTGGACCTAAGCCTGAAACTGAGTGCTTCTACTACAAGCAGACTGGTCACTGGAAGCGGAACTGCCCCAAGTATTTGGCGGATAAGAAGGATGGCAAGGTGAACAAAGGTATATGTGATATACATGTTATTGATGTGTACCTTACTAGAGCTCGCAGTAGCACCTGGGTATTTGATACTGGTTCAGTAGCTAATATTTGCAACTCGAATCAGGGACTACGGAATAAGCGGACGCTAGCAAAGGACGAGGTGACGATGCACGTGGGAAACGGTTCCAAAGTCGATGTGATCGCGGTCGGCACGCTACCTCTACATCTACCTTCGGGATTAATATTAGACCTAAATAATTGTTATTTGGTGCCAGTGTTGAGCATGAACATTATATCTGGATCTTGTTTGATGCGAGACGGTTATTCATTTAAATCAGAGAATAATGGTTGTTCTATTTATATGAGTAATATCTTTTATGGTCATGCACCTTTGAAGAGTGGTCTATTCTTATTGAATCTCGATAGTAGTGATACACATATTCATAATGTAGAAGCCAAAAGATGCAGAGTTGATAATGATAGTGCAACTTATTTGTGGCACTGCCGTTTAGGTCATATCGGTGTAAAGCGCATGAAGAAACTCCATACTGATGGGCTTTTGGAACCACTTGATTATGAATCACTTGGTACTTGCGAACCGTGCCTCTTAGGCAAGATGACTAAAACACCGGTCTCCGGTACTATGGAGAAAGCAACAGATTTATTGGAAATCATACATACCGATGTATGTGGTCCGATGAATATTGAGGCTCGTGGCGGATATCGTTATTTTCTCACCTTCACAGATGATTTAAGCAGATATGGGTATATCTACTTAATGAAACATAAGTCTGAAACATTTGAAAAGTTCAAGGAATTTCAGAGTGAAGTTGAAAATCATCGTAACAAGAAAATAAAGTTTCTACGATCTGATCGTGGAGGAGAATATTTGAGTTACGAGTTTGGTATACATTTGAAAAACTGTGGAATAGTTTCGCAACTCACGCCACCCGAAACACCACAGCGTAATGGTGTGTCCGAACGTCGTAATCGTACTTTACTAGATATGGTGCGATCTATGATGTCTCTTACTGATTTACCGCTATCGTTTTGGGGTTATGCTTTAGAGACGGCCGCATTCACATTAAATAGGGCACCATCAAAATCCGTTGAGACGACGCCTTATGAACTATGGTTTGGCAAGAAACCAAAGTTGTCGTTTCTTAAAGTTTGGGGCTGCGATGCTTATGTGAAAAAGCGTCAACCTGATAAGCTCGAACCCAAAGCGGAGAAATGTGTCTTCATAGGATACCCAAAGGAAACTGTTGGGTATACCTGCTATCATAGATCCGAAGGCAAGACATTCGTTGCTAAGAATGGATCATTTCTGGAGAAGGAGTTTCTCTCGAAAGAAGTGAGTGGGAGGAAAGTAGAACTTGACGAGGTAACTGTACCTGCTCCCTTATTGGAAAATAGTACATCACAGAAAACTGTTTCTGCGACACCTATACCAATTAGTGAGGAAGCTAATGATGATGATCATGAAGCTTCAGGACAAGATACTACTGAACCACGTAGATCAACCAGAGTGAGATCCGCACCAGAGTGGTACGGTAATCCAGTTCTGGAAGTCATGCTACTAGATCATGATGAACGTACGAACTTTGAAGAAGCGATGGTGAGCCCAGATTCCGCAAAGTGGCTTGAGGCCATGAAATCTGAGATGGGATCCATGTATGAGAACAAAGTATGGACTTTGGTTGACTTGCCCGATGATCGGCAAGCAATTGAGAATAAATGGATCTTCAAGAAAAAGACTGACGCTGACGGTAATATTACTGTCTATAAAGCTCGACTTGTCGCAAAAGGTTTTCGACAAGTTCAAGGGGTTGACTACGATGAGACCTTCTCACCCGTAGCGATGCTTAAATCCGTCAGAATCATGTTAGCAATTGCCGCATTTTATGATTATGAAATATGGCAAATGGATGTCAAAACTGCATTCCTGAATGGATTTCTGGAAGAAGAGTTGTATATGATGCAACCAGAAGGTTTTGTCGATCCAAAGGGAGCTAACAAAGTATGCAAACTCCAGCGATCCATTTATGGACTGGTGCAAGCATCTCGGAGTTGGAATAAACGCTTTGATAGTGTGATCAAAGCATTTGGCTTTATACAGACTTTTGGAGAAGCCTGTATTTACAAGAAAGTGAGTGGGAGCTCTGTAGCATTTCTGATATTATATGTGGATGACATATTGCTGATTGGAAATGATATAGAATTTCTGGATAGCATAAAGGGATACTTGAATAAAAGTTTTTCGATGAAAGACCTCGGGGAAGCTGCTTACATATTAGGCATAAAGATCTATAGAGATAGATCAAAACGCTTAATTGGACTTTCACAAAGCACATACCTTGACAAGATTTTGAAGAAGTTCAAAATGGATCAAGCAAAGAAAGGGTTCTTGCCTGTGTTACAAGGTGTGAAGTTGAGTCAGACTCAATGCCCGACCACTGCAGAAGATAGAGAGAAAAATGAAAGATGTTCCCTATGCTTCAGCCATAGGCTCTATCATGTATGCAATGCTGTGTACCAGACCTGATGTGTGCCTTGCTATAAGTTTAGCAGGGAGGTACCAAAGTAATCCAGGAGTGGATCACTGGACAGCGGTCAAGAACATCCTAAAATACCTGAAAAGGACTAAGGATATGTTTCTCGTATATGGAGGTGACAAAGAGCTCACCGTAAGAGGTTACGTTGATGCAAGCTTTGACACTGATCCGAACGATTCTAAATCGCAAACCGGATACGTGTTTACTTTAAACGGTGGAGCTGTCAGTTGGTGCAGTTCTAAACAAAGCGTCGTAGCGGGACCTACATGTGAAGCGGAGTACATAGCTGCTTCGGAAGCAGCGAACGAAGGAGTCTGGATGAAGGAGTTCATATCCGATCTAGGTGTCATACCTTGTGCATCGGGTCCAATGAAAATCTTTTGTGACAATACTGGTGCAATTGCTTTGGCAAAGGAATCCAGATTTCACAAAAGGACCAAACACATCAAGAGACGCTTCAACTCCATCCGGGATTTAGTCCAGGTGGGAGACATAGAGATTTGCAAGATACATACGGATCTGAATGTTGCAGACCCGTTGACTAAGCCTCTTCCACGAGCAAAACATGATCAGCACCAAGGCTCCATGGGTGTTAGAATCATTACTGTGTAATCTAGATTATTGACTCTAGTGCAAGTGGGAGACTGAAGGAAATATGCCCTAGAGGCAATAATAAAGTTATTATTTATTTCCTTATATCATGATAAATGTTTATTATTCATGCTAGAATTGTATTAACCGGAAACATAATACATGTGTGAATACATAGACAAACAGAGTGTCACTAGTATGCCTCTACTTGACTAGCTCGTTAATCAAAGATGGTTATGTTTCCTAACCATGAACAAAGAGTTGTTATTTGATTAACGAGGTCACATCATTAGTTGAATGATCTCATTGACATGACCCATTCCATTAGCTTAGCACCCGATCGTTTAGTATGTTGCTATTGCTTTCTTCATGACTTATACATGTTCCTATAACTATGAGATTATGCAACTCCCATTTACCGGAGGAACACTTTGGGTACTACCAAACGTCACAACGTTACTGGGTGATTATAAGGGAGTACTACAGGTGTCTCCAATGGTGGATGTTGGGTTGGCGTATTTCGAGATTAGGGTTTGTCACTCCGATTGTCGGAGAGGTATCTCTGGGCCCTCTCGGTAATACACATCACATAAGCCTTGCAAGCATAATAACTAAGATGTTAGTTATGAGATGATGTATTACGGAACGAGTAAAGAGACTTGCCAGTAACGAGATTGAACTAGGTATTGGATACCGACGATCGAATCTTGGGCAAGTAACATACCGATGACAAAGGGAACAACGTATGTTGTTATGCGGTCTGACCGATAAAGATCTTCGTATAATATGTAGGAGCCAATATGGGCATCCAGGTCCCGCTATTGGTTATTGACCGGAGACATGTCTCGGTCATGTCTACATTGTTCTCGAACCGTAGGGTCCGCACGCTTAACGTTACGATGACAGTTATTATGAGTTTATGCATTTTGATGTACCGAAGGTTGTTCGGAGTCCCGGATGTGATCACGGACATGAAGAGGAGTCTCTAAATGGTCGAGACGTAAAGATTGATATATTGGAAGCCTATGTTTGGACACCGGAACTGTTCCGGGTGAAATCGGGATTTTACCGGAATACCGGGAGGGTTACCGGAACCCCCCGGGAGGCAAATGGGCCTATTGGGCCTTAGTGGAAAGGAGAAAAGGGGCAGCCCACAGCTGGCCGCCCCCCCCCCTTCCCCAAGTCCTGGTAGGACTAGGAGAAGGGGCCGGCCCCCCTCTCTCTCCTTTTCCCCTTGGAACCCTAGTTGGAATAGGATTGAGGGGGGGAGTCCTACTCCCGGTAGGAGTAGGACTCCTCCCGCGCCCTCTCCCTAGCCGGCCGAAACCCCTCCCCCTGCTCCTTTATATACGGGGGCAGGGGGCACCCCATAGACACACAAGTTGATCATTGTTGATCGTTCCTTAGCCGTGTGCGGTGCCCCCTGCCACCAAATTCCACCTCGGTCATATCGTTGTAGAGCTTAGGCGAAGCCCTGCGTCGGTAGTACATCAAGATCGTCACCACGCCGTTGTGCTGACGGAACTCTTCCTCGACGCTTTGCTGGATCGGAGCCCGAGGATCGTCATCGAGCTGAACGTGTGCTAAGAACTCGGAGGTGCCGGAGTAACGGTGCTTGGATCGGTCGGATCGGGAAGAAGACGTACGACTACTTCCTCTACGTTGTGAGATCGCTTCCGCAGTCGGTCTGCGTTGGTACGTAGACAATACTCTCCCCCTCGTTGCTATGCATCACCATGATCTTGCGTGTGCGTAGGAAAATTTTCGAAATTACTACGTTCCCCAACACCCACCCGCAGCCCAAACCCTAGCTCAGATCCATCCCGCCGTCACACCCTTCTCCCTCCCATCTCCTCGCCGCCGCCCCCTCCCGATCCACTCCTCTCCCCGCCTCATCCCTCCCACAGCTCGCCGCCGACGGCCTCTCCTCTCCCATTCGCTTCCGTCCCACAGCACGCGAAACGCCTCCTCCTTGATCCAACGCGCCGCCGCCTCCTCCCCGATCCAGATCCTAACACAACCCGCCCTCTCCCTCCCTCAGATCTCGATCCGCCGCCGCCCCCACCCCCACCATCAATGACCCTCATCGTAGACAAGATCGCCGCAGTATTCAATTATTCTTTGCCCCTGGTCGGGCTCCTTCCTTGCTTTGCATCCTCTGCTTCGCTTCGGCCTTCGGCTTTGCTCCGTCCCCACAGCAGAATAAACGCCTCCCCTCGCCGTGGGGGAGGGAGATCCGGCCGAAACCCCGACAGAATCCCTCGCAGCCTCGTTGGCTCCGCCCAGCGCTTCTTCTCCGACCCAACCCAACCCTCTTCTCCACTCCAAGGCTGCTGTTGATCTAAATCCATGCCCATACTAAATTCGTTCAGGTGTCATACTAAATCCATGCTGTACTGTGTATCTTACTAGATGGAATTTGTAACAAATTATTACTGTTTCTCCACCGATTTCTATGCCTGTTCTCTGAAGAAGAAAATAAGCCAGGATGGTTGTCAGGTGTAAAATCAAAAGGAATAAGCTTCAACCAAGATGAACCGTAGTAGTCATCAAAAGCAATAAGCCAGAATTTGAGTGTAATGCCTATGCTTCTTTATTGTAATTACAGCGCAATATACCCTAGAGTTATAGTGTAATTTAGCTCAGATCTGCACTGTAATATGCGTAAAATTGCATTGTAATTTTTCGAGTCCAAATTTACAGTGTAATTTACCCCAGATTTTCACTGTTTTTATGCTTTAGGACTGTAATTGTTGCATGGTTACACTTTATTATTTAGTAGTTTTATACTGTAATTTGCATGGTTAAGTGCTGTAATTGTTGTAGGGCTTTTGGTTTTTTGTTTGATAGATTACTTTCAGTTGCTTCATCACTATAATTTATCAAAGATTTTCTCTGTAATTTATACGCTACAAGTCTGTAATTGTTATATGTTTCATATATATTACAGTGATTTACAGCAGATTCTTGGTATTCTTCAGTTAGCTTCAGTAATGAATTGTTGTATGGCTTACACTGTACTTTACTACAGATTTACACTGTAATTTGAATGCCTCGGCACTATAATTGTTGTAGGTTTCTGTCAGATAGATTACAGTGAATTTTACAGCAGATTTACACTGTAATTTCAATGCTTTAGCACTGTAATTATTCTAGGTTTATGTCAGATATATTACAGTGGATTTTACTACCGATTTACCTTGTAGTATGACATGGGTACTTAGTACTTACAGTGTAAGTTCATCAGTTTTTACAAGTACAAATACCTGATAATAACAGTGCAATTCTAGGGGATTTCCAGTGTAATTCGTGGGATATATGACTATAATTCGTGGGTGTTTACAGTGTAACTTTATGAGTAATACGATTGTAAATCCTGGTGAGTTCCTTTGTATTTTACAGTGTAAATCCACTATATGTTTTTTCAGGGTTGTAGTGTAATTTCCATGCCTTTGCTATTGTAATTTTTGACATAAGACAGCAAAATTTCTGTATTTCTAGAGTTTTACAATCGCTAGCTATCACACATTCCAGAGTCTCCTGCTGTCTCTGGAATTTCTTTGTAACTAGTTTCTCTGATGGTTCTTTTTAAAGTTGTTTTTGTCATGTAATAGGTCAAGCGTGGTGAAGGCCTGAAGGGGGTGAAGAAGTGGTGAAACTGGTGAAGGGGTCAAGAATTGGTGAATGGCAGCTGTTCGGTGTGTTTTGTGGACCCTCCTTTTCTGTTTTTGTGAAACTGGGTTGTGGTCCAGGTTTAGTTGAATCGGGTTTATTTCCTGACCCGTTTTATTTTTGAAATAGAGCTACATACAACGTTGGTGGGGTGGGTTTTGGACATACAAGTGACATCTGCTTATTAGTCAGAAAATTTGAATGTTCTCCAATTGTAAAACAGTCAAATGCTAAATAGACACTCCCTTCTTTAATTATCTAGTTGGTGGATACTATTTTGTGGATGGCCATGCTTGTGTTGTAAGTAGAAGTTAAATGGAAATAATGTTCAGATTTCTTCAGAGAAACACTGAATAAAACAGTAGCCAGTAGGTGTGTACAAAACGTGGTCTGAAGCTTGTTGGTAGAAAATCATTACATAAGGCACATATTCACACTAAACCTTGACACAGAAATTATTGGTTTCATACTACTGTCCTTGATACAGATAGTATTAATAATCTTTGACATTTTGTACTACTTCCTCCTGCTAGGGTTTTGGTGGACCTCTTCGTTGCGCACGACTGAGCTGAACGTCCTCGGCGGTGGTGGCGGCGCGTGTGAGATCCTCCTCCATGACAAGGCCGCCGCCGGATCAGCTCCTCTTCGCCGGTGGATCCTCGCCTCTCCGACAAGGCCACCACCGGATCCCCTCCTATCCGACAGCAACGCCTCCGGATCCACTCGTCCTCGACAACGATGGCACCGAGGAGCACCAGGAGCTTCGGATCCGGTAACTTATTATCTCCCTCTCTCCCTCCCGCAGTACCTACTATGTATCATGCTTATTGTTTACTGCATTGAGGCATGTGGGCACCAGAATTTGTAATCAGATTTGTTACTGCTTATGAATATGGCGATGTTCATGACTGATGGATGTGGCTGGGGGTTGAGGTATACAGCGCTATAGAATGCCATCTAGGATATCTGTTAAGCCACTTGGTCAGTTAGTTTCTTTTAGTACATATACCATGAATCCAAGTTTGATGCGTATTGCCATGTCTCTCTATATTTATAAGTTGAATCCAGCACTAACATGTGAACAACACTTGCACTGCCTTATGTATTTACACATAAGGAGTTAAACTACATGTCTGCTATTGCAGGGCAGATTAGATGTATATCATTAGTTTCTTTGTTGATTTACTGATAAGTTACCATCCGATCCGCTGACAACATGTTTGTGTTATTGTGGTGTTGGTTTGACTCACTGTCATCTTACAATTTGTTCTTTCTGTATGCAGCTCGCCAGAAGAAGGCTGTGAAGATCTTCCCCCGCCCTACCTCTGGACCTCTTCGCCCCATCGTGCAATGCCAGACCCGCAAGTACAACATGAAGGCTAGGGCTGGCAGGGGCCTACTGCTGCTGCTGGGTAGAGTCCGGCCACGCTACTGCTAGGTATGATTCCCACCTCCTCCGAACCCCCTTGTATTGCAGGCCTTCATGTGCATGTGTGGAGTCCTATTTTTATGTTGAGGAACGCGGGCTGCTCTTACCAGGGCAAACACACGCGCCTTCTGTTGGGGAACGCAGTAATTTCGAAAATTTTCCTACGCACACGCAAGATCATGGTGATGCACAGCAACGAGAGGGGAGAGTGTTGTCTACGTACCAACGCAGACCGACTGCGGAAGCGATCACACAACGTAGAGGAAGTAGTCGTACGTCTTCTTCCCGATCCGACCGATCCAAGCACCGTTACTCCGGCACCTCCGAGTTCTTAGCACACGTACAGCTCGATGACGTTCCTCGGGCTCCGATCCAGCAAAGCGTCGAGGAAGAGTTCCGTCAGCACGACGGCGTGATGACGATCTTGATGTACTACCGACGCAGGGCTTCGCCTAAGCACTACAACGGTACGATCGAGGTGGAATTTGGTGGCAGGGGGCACCGCACACGGCTAAGGAACGATCTCAAGGATCAACTTGTGTGTCTTGGGGTGCCCCCTGCCCCCGTATATAAAGGTTGGAGGAGGGGGAGCCGGCCGGCCAGGGAGAGGAGGCGCAGGGGAGTCCTACTCCCACCGGGAGTAGGACTCCTCCCTCCAATCCTAATCCTATTAGGACTCCCGGGGGAAAAGGAGAGAGAAGGGGGGGCCGGCCCCCTATCCTAGTCCTACTAGGACTTGGGGAAAGGGGGGGCGCCGGCCAGCTTGTGGGCTTCCCTTTTTCTCTTTTCCACTAAGGCCCAATAGGCCCATTAGTCTCCCGGGGGGTTCCGGTAACTCTCCCGGTATTCCGGTAAAATCCCGATTTCACCAGGAACACTTCCTATGTCCAAACATAGGCTTCCAATATATCAATCTTTACGTCTCGACCATTTCGAGACTCCTCGTCATGTCCGTGATCTCATCCGGGACTCCGAACAACCTTCGGTACATCAAAATGCATAAACTCATAATAACTGTCATCGTAACGTTAAGCGTGCGGACCCTACGGTTCGAGAACAATGTAGACATGACCGAGACACGTCTCCGGTCAATAACCAATAGCGGGACCTGGATGCCCATATTGGCTCCTACATATTCTACGAAGATCTTTATCGGTCAGACCGCATAACAACATACGTTGTTCCCTTTGTCATCGGTATGTTACTTGCCCGAGATTCGATCGTCGGTATCCAATACCTAGTTCAATCTCGTTACTGGCAAGTCTCTTTACTCGTTCTGTAATACATCATCTCACAACTAACATATTAGTTGCAGTGCTTGCAAGGCTTATGTGATGTGCATTACCGAGAGGGCCCAGAGATACCTCTCCGACAATCGGAGTGACAAAACCCTAATCTCGAAATACGCCAACCCAACATCCACCATTGGAGACACCTGTAGTACTCCTTTATAATCACCCAGTTACGTTGTGACGTTTGGTAGTACCCAAAGTGTTCCTCCGGTAAACGGGAGTTGCATAATCTCATAGTTATAGGAACATGTATAAGTCATGAAGAAAGCAATAGCAACATACTAAACGATCGGGTGCTAAGCTAATGGAATGGGTCATGTCAATCAGATCATTCTACTAATGATGTGACCTCGTTAATCAAATAACAACTCTTTGTTTATGGTTAGGAAACATAACCATCTTTGATTAACGAGCTAGTCAAGTAGAGGCATACTAGTGACACTCTGTTGGTCTATGTATTCACACATGTATTATGTTTCCGGTTAATACAATTCTAGCATGAATAATAAACATTTATCATGATATAAGGAAATAAATAATAACTTTATTATTGCCTCTAGGGTATATTTCCTTCAGTCTCCCACTTGCACTAGAGTCAATAATCTAGATTACACAGTAATGATTCTAACACCCATGGAGCCTTGGTGCTGATCATGTTTTGCTCGTGGAAGAGGCTTAGTCAACGGGTCTGCAACATTCAGATCCGTATGTATCTTCCAAATCTCTATGTCTCCCACCTGGACTAAATCCCGGATGGAGTTGAAGCGTCTCTTGAAGTGTTTGGTTCTTTTGTGAAATCTGGATTCCTTTGCCAAGGCAATTGCACCAGTATTGTCACAGAAGATTTTCATTGGACCCGATGCACTAGGTATGACACCTAGATCGGATATGAACTCCTTCATCCAGACACCTTCGTTCGCTGCTTCCGAAGCAGCTTTGTACTCCGCTTCACATGTAGATCCCGCTACGACGCTTTGTTTAGAACTGCACCAACTGACAGCTCCACCGTTTAAAGTAAACACGTATCCGGTTTGCGATTTAGAATCGTACGGATCAGTGTCAAAGCTTGCATCAACGTAACCTCTTACGGTGAGCTCTTTGTCACCTCCATATACGAGAAACATATCCTTAGTCCTTCTCAGGTATTTCAGGATGTTCTTGACCGCTGTCCAGTGATCCATTCCTGGATTACTTTGGTACCTCCCTGCTAAACTTATAGCAAGGCACACATCAGGTCTGGTACACAGCATTGCATACATGATAGAGCCTATGGCTGAAGCATAGGGAACATCTTTCATTTTCTCTCTATCTTCTGCAGTGGTCGGGCATTGAGTCTTACTCAACTTCATACCTTGTAACACAGGCAAGAACCCTTTCTTTGCTTGATCCATTTTGAACTTCTTCAAAATCTTGTCAAGGTATGTGCTCTGTGAAAGTCCAATTAAGCGTTTTGATCTATCTCTATAGATCTTTATGCCTAATATGTAAGCAGCTTCCCCGAGGTCTTTCATCGAAAAACTTTTATTCAAGTATCCCTTTATGCTATCCAGAAATTCTATATCATTTCCAATTAGCAATATGTCATCCACATATAATATCAGAAATGCTACAGAGCTCCCACTCACTTTCTTGTAAATACAGGCTTCTCCAAAAGTCTGTATAAAGCCAAATGCTTTGATCACACTATCAAAGCGTTTATTCCAACTCCGAGATGCTTGCACCAGTCCATAAATGGATCGCTGGAGTTTGCATACTTTGTTAGCTCCCTTTGGATCGACAAAGCCTTCTGGTTGTATCATATACAACTCTTCTTCCAGAAATCCATTCAGGAATGCAGTTTTGACATCCATCTGCCATATTTCATAATCATAAAATGCGGCAATTGCTAACATTATTCTGACGGACTTATGCATCGCTACGGGTGAGAAGGTCTCATCGTAGTCAACTCCTTGAACTTGCCGAAAACCTTTCGCGACAAGTCGAGCTTTATAGACAGTAATATTACCGTCAGCGTCAGTCTTTTTCTTGAAGATCCATTTATTCTCAATTGCTTGCCGATCATCGGGCAAGTCAACCAAAGTCCATACTTTGTTTTCATACATGGATCCCATCTCAGATTTCATGGCCTCAAGCCACTTTGCGGAATCTGGGCTCACCATCGCTTCTTCATAGTTCGTAGGTTCATCATCATCTAGCATCATGACTTCCAGAACTGGATTGCCGTACCACTCTGGTGCGGATCTCACTCTGGTTGATCTATGTGGTTCAGTAGTATCTTGTTCTGAAGCTTCACGATCATCGTCATTAGCTTCCTCACTGATTGGTATAGGTGTCGCAGAAACAGTTTTCTGTGATGTACTATTTTCCAATAAGGGAGCAGGCACAGTTACCTCGTCAAGTTCTACTTTCCTCCCACTCACTTCTTTCGAGAGAAACTCCTTCTCTAGAAAGTTTCCGAATTTAGCAACAAAAGTCTTGCCTTCGGATCTGTGATAGAAGGTGTATCCAATAGTTTCCTTTGGATATCCTATGAAGACACATTTCTCCGATTTGGGTTCGAGCTTATCAGGTTGAAGCTTTTTCACATAAGCATCGCAGCCCCAAACTTTAAGAAACGACAACTTTGGTTTCTTGCCAAACCATAGTTCATAAGGTGTCGTCTCAACAGATTTTGATGGTGCCCTGTTTAACGTGAATGCGGCCGTCTCTAAAGCATAACCCCAAAACGATAGCGGTAAATCAGTAAGAGACATCATTGATCGCACCATATCTAGTAAAGTACGATTATGACGTTCGGACACACCATTACGCTGTGGCGTTCCGGGTGGCGTGAGTTGCGAAACTATTCCACAATTTTTCAAATGTACACCAAACTCGTAACTCAAATATTCTCCTCCACGATCAGATCGTAGAAACTTTATTTTCTTGTTACGATGATTTTCAACCTCACACTGAAATTCTTTGAACTTTTCAAATGTTTCAGACTTATGTTTCATTAAGTAGATATACCCATATCTGCTTAAATCATCTGTGAAGGTGAGAAAATAACGATATCCGCCACGAGCCTCAATATTCATCGGACCACATACATCGGTATGTATGATTTCCAATAAATCTGTTGCTCTCTCCATAGTACCGGAGAACGGTGTTTTAGTCATCTTGCCTATGAGGCACGGTTCGCAAGTACCAAGTGATTCATAATCAAGTGGTTCCAAAAGCCCATCAGTATGGAGTTTCTTCATGCGCTTTATACCGATATGACCCAAACGGCAGTGCCACAAATAAGTTGCACTATCATTATTAACTTTGCATCTTTTGGCTTCTACATTATGAATATGTGTATCACTATCTTCGAGATTCAACAAGAATAGACCACTCTTCAAAGGTGCATGACCATAAAAGATATTATTCATATAAATAGAACAACCATTATTCTCTGATTTAAATGAATAACCGTCTCGCATTAAACAAGATCCAGATATAATGTTCATGCTCAACGCTGGCACCAAATAACAATTATTTAGGTCTAATATTAATCCCGAAGGTAGATGTAGAGGTAGCGTGCCGACCGCGATCACATCGACTTTGGGACCGTTTCCCACGCGCATCGTCACCTCGTCCTTTGCTAGTGTCCGCTTATTCCGTAGTCCCTGTTTCGAGTTGCAAATATTAGCAACAGAACCAGTATCAAATACCCAGGTGCTACTGCGAGCTCTAGTAAGGTACACATCAATAACATGTATATCACATATACCTTTGCTCACTTTGCCATCCTTCTTATCCGCCAAATACTTGGGGCAGTTCCGCTTCCAGTGACCAGTCTGCTTGCAGTAGAAGCACTCAGTTTCAGGCTTAGGTCCAGACTTGGGTTTCTTCTCCTGAGCAGCAACTTGCTTGCTGTTCTTCTTGAAGTTTCCCTTCTTCTTCCCTTTGCCCTTTTTCTTGAAACTAGTGGTCTTGTTGACCATCAACACTTGATGCTCCTTCTTGATTTCTACCTCCGCAGCTTTCAGCATTGCGAAGAGCTCGGGAATAGTCTTGTTCATCCCTTGCATATTATAGTTCATCACGAAGCTCTTGTAGCTTGGTGGTAGTGATTGGAGAATTCTGTCAATGACGCAGTCATCTGGAAGATTAACTCCCATCTGAATCAAGTGATTATTATACCCAGACATTTTGAGTATATGCTCACTGACAGAACTGTTCTCCTCCATCTTGCAGCTATAGAACTTATTGGAGACTTCATATCTCTCAATTCGGGCATTTGCTTGAAATATTAACTTCAACTCCTGGAACATCTCATATGCTCCATGGCGTTCAAAACGTCGTTGAAGTCCCGATTCTAAGCCGTAAAGCATGGCACACTGAACTATCGAGTAGTCATCAGCTTTGCTCTGCCAGACGTTCATAACATCTGGCGTTGCTCCAGCAGCAGGCCTGTCACCCAGCGGTGCTTCCAGGACGTAATTCTTCTGTGCAGCAATGAGGATAATCCTCAGGTTACGGACCCAGTCCGTGTAATTGCTACCATCATCTTTCAACTTTGCTTTCTCAAGGAACGCATTAAAATTCAACGGAACAATAGCATGAGCCATCTATCTACAATCAACATAAACAAGCAAGATACTATCAGGTACTAAGTTCATGATAAGTTTAAGTTTAGTTAATCAAATTACTTAGGAACTCCCACTTAGATAGACATCCCTCTAATCTTCTAAGTGATCACGTGATCCAAATCAACTAAACCATAACCGATCATCACGTGAGATGGAGTAGTTTTCAATGGTGAACATCGTTATGTTGATCATATCTACTATATGATTCACGCTCGACCTTTCGGTCTCCGTGTTCCGAGGTCATATCTGTATATGCTTGGCTCGTCAAGTATAACCTGAGTATTCTGCGTGTGCAACTGTTTTGCACCCGTTGTATTTGGACGTAGAGCTTATCACACCCGATCATCACGTGGTGTCTGGGCACGACGAACTTTGGCAACGGTGCATACTCAGGGAGAACACTTCTTGATAATTTTAGTGAGAGATCATCTTATAATGCTACCGTCAATCAAAGCAAGATAAGATGCATAAAAGGATAAACATCACATGCAATCAATATAAGTGATATGATATGGCCATCATCATCTTGTGCTTGTGATCTCCATCTCCGAAGCACCGTCATGATCACCATCGTCACCAGCGCGACACCTTGATCTCCATCGTAGCATCGTTGTCGTCTCGCCAATCTTATGCTTCCACGACTATCACTACCGTTTAGTAATAAAGTAAAGCATTACATCGCGATTGCATTGCATACAATAAAGCGACAACCATATGGCTCCTGCCAGTTGCCGATAACTCGGTTACAAAACATGATCATCTCATACAATAAAATCAGCATCATGCCTTGACCATATCACATCACAACATACCCTGCAAAAACAAGTTAGACGTCCTCTACTTTGTTGTTGCAAGTTTTACGTGGCTGCTACGGGCTTAAGTAAGAACTCATCTCACCTACGCATCAAAACCACAACGATAGTTCGTCAAATAGACTCCGTTTTAACCTTCTCAAGGACCGGGCGTAGTCACACTTGGTTCAACTAAAGTTGGAGAGACAGTCTTCCGCAAGCCATCTGTGTGCAAAGCACGTCGAGGGAACCGGTCTCGCGTAAGAGTACGCGTAAGGTTGGTCCGGATCGTCTCACCCAACAATAACGCCGAACCAAAGTATGACATGCTGGTAGGCAGTATGACTTGTATCGCCCACAACACACTTGTGTTCTACTCGTGCAAATAACATCAAACCATAAAACCTAGGCTCGGATGCCACTGTTGGGGAACGCAGTAATTTCGAAAAATTTCCTACGCACACGCAAGATCATGGTGATGCACAGCAACGAGAGGGGAGAGTGTTGTCTACGTACCAACGCAGACCGACTGCGGAAGCGATCACACAACGTAGAGGAAGTAGTCGTACGTCTTCTTCCCGATCCGACCGATCCAAGCACCGTTACTCCGGCACCTCCGAGTTCTTAGCACACGTACAGCTCGATGACGTTCCTCGGGCTCCGATCCAGCAAAGCGTCGAGGAAGAGTTCCGTCAGCACGACGGCGTGATGACGATCTTGATGTACTACCGACGCAGGGCTTCGCCTAAGCACTACAACGGTACGATCGAGGTGGAATTTGGTGGCAGGGGGCACCGCACACGGCTAAGGAACGATCTCAAGGATCAACTTGTGTGTCTTGGGGTGCCCCCTGCCCCCGTATATAAAGGTTGGAGGAGGGGGAGCCGGCCAGCCAGGGAGAGGAGGCGCAGGGGAGTCCTACTCCCACCGGGAGTAGGACTCCTCCCTCCAATCCTAATCCTATTAGGACTCCCGGGGGAAAAGGAGAGAGAAGGGGGGGCCGGCCCCCTATCCTAGTCCTACTAGGACTTGGGGAAAGGGGGGGCGCCGGCCAGCTTGTGGGCTTCCCTTTTTCTCTTTTCCACTAAGGCCCAATAGGCCCATTAGTTCGTGGGATATATGACTATAATTCGTGGGTGTTTACAGTGTAACTTTATGAGTAATACGATTGTAAATCCTGGTGAGTTCCTTTGTATTTTACAGTGTAAATCCACTATATGTTTTTTCAGGGTTGTAGTGTAATTTCCATGCCTTTGTTATTGTAATTTTTGACATAAGACAGCAAAATTTCTGTATTTCTAGAGTTTTACAATCGCTAGCTATCACACATTCCGGAGTCTCCTGCTGTCTCTGGAATTTCTTTGTAACTAGTTTCTCTGATGGTTCTTTTTAAAGTTGTTTTTGTCATGTAATAGGTCAAGCGTGGTGAAGGCCTGAAGGGGGTGAAGAAGTGGTGAAACTGGTGAAGGGGTCAAGAATTGGTGAATGGCAGCTGTTCGGTGTGTTTTGTGGACCCTCCTTTTCTGTTTTTGTGAAACTGGGTTGTGGTCCAGGTTTAGTTGAATCGGGTTTATTTCCTGACCCGTTTTATTTTTGAAATAGAGCTACATACAACGTTGGTGGGGTGGGTTTTGGACATACAAGTGACATCTGCTTATTAGTCAGAAAATTTGAATGTTCTCCAATTGTAAAACAGTCAAATGCTAAATAGACACTCCCTTCTTTAATTATCTAGTTGGTGGATACTATTTTGTGGATGGCCATGCTTGTGTTGTAAGTAGAAGTTAAATGGAAATAATGTTCAGATTTCTTCAGAGAAACACTGAATAAAACAGTAGCCAGTAGGTGTGTACAAAACGTGGTCTGAAGCTTGTTGGTAGAAAATCATTACATAAGGCACATATTCACACTAAACCTTGACACAGAAATTATTGGTTTCATACTACTGTCCTTGATACAGATAGTATTAATAATCTTTGACATTTTGTACTACTTCCTCCTGCTAGGGTTTTGGTGGACCTCTTCATTGCGCACGACTGAGCTGAACGTCCTCGGCGGTGGTGGCGGCGCGTGTGAGATCCTCCTCCATGACAAGGCCGCCGCCGGATCAGCTCCTCTCCGCCGGTGGATCCTCGCCTCTCCGACAAGGCCACCACCGGATCCCCTCCTATCCGACAGCAACGCCTCCGGATCCACTCGTCCTCGACAACGATGGCACCGAGGAGCACCAGGAGCTTCGGATCCGGTAACTTATTATCTCCCTCTCTCCCTCCCGCAGTACCTACTATGTATCATGCTTATTGTTTACTGCATTGAGGCATGTGGGCACCAGAATTTGTAATCAGATTTGTTACTGCTTATGAATATGGCGATGTTCATGACTGATGGATGTGGCTGGGGGTTGAGGTATACAGCGCTATAGAATGCCATCTAGGATATCTGTTAAGCCACTTGGTCAGTTAGTTTCTTTTAGTACATATACCATGAATCCAAGTTTGATGCGTATTGCCATGTCTCTCTATATTTATAAGTTGAATCCAGCACTAACATGTGAACAACACTTGCACTGCCTTATGTATTTACACATAAGGAGTTAAACTACATGTCTGCTATTGCAGGGCAGATTAGATGTATATCATTAGTTTCTTTGTTGATTTACTGATAAGTTACCATCCGATCCGCTGACAACATGTTTGTGTTATTGTGGTGTTGGTTTGACTCACTGTCATCTTACAATTTGTTCTTTCTGTATGCAGCTCGCCAGAAGAAGGCTGTGAAGATCTTCCCCCGCCCTACCTCTGGACCTCTTCGCCCCATCGTGCAATGCCAGACCCGCAAGTACAACATGAAGGCTAGGGCTGGCAGGGGCCTACTACTGCTGCTGGGTAGAGTCCGGCCACGCTACTGCTAGGTATGATTCCCACCTCCTCCGAACCCCCTTGTATTGCAGGCCTTCATGTGCATGTGTGGAGTCCTATTTTTATGTTGAGGAACGCGGGCTGCTCTTACCAGGGCAAACACACGCGCCTTCTGTTGGGGAACGCAGTAATTTCGAAAATTTTCCTACGCACACGCAAGATCATGGTGATGCACAGCAACGAGAGGGGAGAGTGTCGTCTACGTACCAACGCAGACCGACTGCGGAAGCGATCACACAACGTAGAGGAAGTAGTCGTACGTCTTCTTCCCGATCCGACCGATCCAAGCACCGTTACTCCGGCACCTCCGAGTTCTTAGCACACGTACAGCTCGATGACGTTCCTCGGGCTCCGATCCAGCAAAGCGTCGAGGAAGAGTTCCGTCAGCACGACGGCGTGATGACGATCTTGATGTACTACCGACGCAGGGCTTCGCCTAAGCACTACAACGGTACGATCGAGGTGGAATTTGGTGGCAGGGGGCACCGCACACGGCTAAGGAACGATCTCAAGGATCAACTTGTGTGTCTTGGGGTGCCCCCTGCCCCCGTATATAAAGGTTGGAGGAGGGGGAGCCGGCCGGCCAGGGAGAGGAGGCGCAGGGGAGTCCTACTCCCACCGGGAGTAGGACTCCTCCCTCCAATCCTAATCCTATTAGGACTCCCGGGGGAAAAGGAGAGAGAAGGGGGGGCCGGCCCCCTATCCTAGTCCTACTAGGACTTGGGGAAAGGGGGGGCGCCGGCCAGCTTGTGGGCTTCCCTTTTTCTCTTTTCCACTAAGGCCCAATAGGCCCATTAGTCTCCCGGGGGGTTCCGGTAACCCTCCCGGTATTCCGGTAAAATCCCGATTTCACCAGGAACACTTCCTATGTCCAAACATAGGCTTCCAATATATCAATCTTTACGTCTCGACCATTTCGAGACTCCTCGTCATGTCCGTGATCTCATCCGGGACTCCGAACAACCTTCGGTACATCAAAATGCATAAACTCATAATAACTGTCATCGTAACGTTAAGCGTGCGGACCCTACGGTTCGAGAACAATGTAGACATGACCGAGACACGTCTCCGGTCAATAACCAATAGCGGGACCTGGATGCCCATATTGGCTCCTACATATTCTACGAAGATCTTTATCGGTCAGACCGCATAACAACATACGTTGTTCCCTTTGTCATCGGTATGTTACTTGCCCGAGATTCGATCGTCGGTATCCAATACCTAGTTCAATCTCGTTACTGGCAAGTCTCTTTACTCGTTCTGTAATACATCATCTCACAACTAACATATTAGTTGCAGTGCTTGCAAGGCTTATGTGATGTGCATTACCGAGAGGGCCCAGAGATACCTCTCCGACAATCGGAGTGACAAAACCCTAATCTCGAAATACGCCAACCCAACATCCACCATTGGAGACACCTGTAGTACTCCTTTATAATCACCCAGTTACGTTGTGACGTTTGGTAGTACCCAAAGTGTTCCTCCGGTAAACGGGAGTTGCATAATCTCATAGTTATAGGAACATGTATAAGTCATGAAGAAAGCAATAGCAACATACTAAACGATCGGGTGCTAAGCTAATGGAATGGGTCATGTCAATCAGATCATTCTACTAATGATGTGACCTCGTTAATCAAATAACAACTCTTTGTTTATGGTTAGGAAACATAACCATCTTTGATTAACGAGCTAGTCAAGTAGAGGCATACTAGTGACACTCTGTTGGTCTATGTATTCACACATGTATTATGTTTCCGGTTAATACAATTCTAGCATGAATAATAAACATTTATCATGATATAAGGAAATAAATAATAACTTTATTATTGCCTCTAGGGCATATTTCCTTCACCTTCATGTCTTATTTGCGATATATAAATCATCTAGAACAAATCATTTTCGTGAATTTGGTCGAGTTCCTCGTATACTGTGTATTTTGACAGCATATGTCCTCACAAAAGAGAAAGGAAAAAACAATATTGCATAAGTCTCCGCATTTCAGCTCCATGCTTTTGAGCTCAGCAAGCTAAACTTGTTTCAAACATTTAGATGGCTCACATCAGATAACCAGTAACTTGAGCATTACATGCACAAGCTGCTGGAGGAATGTCTTCAGCTAACCACAGAGAACTGGTGCTGTGCACAGCTTCCTTTGTAGAAAAGATCCGTAGTTGTGTAGACTTGTGCAAAGCCTAAATTTTTGTACTAAGGTGGCCAGCGTGGTGTCGCGACATGATCACTGACGGAATTAATTATGATTTTGTTATTCTGCTTTGTTTGTCTGATCCTCACAAGTTAATGCTTCACTCGTCCGGGTGTGTGATAATGCCATGTGTCTTGTGCAATCAGATTACATTTCTGTTTGTTATGGTAATATAAAAAATATTCGTGCTGTCAAAATTTTCACAGTGCATGCCTTTCATTTCTTTAGTTTGATTGTTTCCCTTGTATTCAATATGCTTCTAGTGGCTGATCCTTCCATTTTTGTTGTGGCATCTTTATTTTCACAGGTGTTGTGTGTTCTGGAAGATGGAAGAGGAAGAAAACTTATTTTTGTTGAACTAAATTTTCTGTATTCTGTTTTGTTGTACGTATCATTGATAGTTTTGTATAGGAACAAGTGATACTATTTTGTAGGGCTTTATGGCCTGTGATGTAAACATATTTAGTGCTGAAATATGAAATTATTTGCAAATTTTTCAAAAAGGTGGATCATATGTATGAATATGTGAATGGGATGAAAAGAGTACTGGACCAACTCCAGGATCGAATTAATATTTGAATGTATAAAAAAGCCGAATGTAAACCAGAAATGGGCTGCACAAAATTGTACATATATTCTTTAAAGGCCAAATGTGCATAAAAATTGATGGGCTGACCAGTTGGGCTTGGCCCATGTAGTAGACAAAAATTAATAGAAATAAATATATCAAATGGGCTGAATTGTTGGGCTAGGCCCATGTCGAAAATCGAATTGGACCGGGCTGAATCTTGTGCCACGTCAGATTGCCACGCTGGATGCCTATGTGGCCTGGGGAGGTTGCTAGTGACCAAAACGCCACAGTAGACGTATTTTGGTCATAAACGTCTACGACCATTCCAGAAGAAAGGTCGCTATAGTCAGTTTATGACCGCTAGCTTTTGACCTTATGTTTTTGGTCATAAAAAGGTCATAAATGAAAATTTGTGATCATTCAGTGACCAATAGTGGTGGTCATAAGTTGACATATTTCTTGTAGTGGGCCGGCGGGATTTCGGCTTAGAGGTGTAGTGTTGGGGGTTGTCTGGCCGGCTTGAAATAGTCGGAGTAGACGGAGCGACGAAGGTGTGAATGTGGGTAACCGGAGTAGGTTTCTCGGATAGTGAAATGTGTGGAGGGCTCTAGAGCCAGACGGCCGAAGAGTGTTTTGGGGTGAGATGGAGGTGTCGGAGTCCGACATGGTGGACGTCTGCATTCCATATAACACCCTCCGATCGGGGGATGATCTGTGGGATTTCGAATGTCCAAACCCCCCATTTTGATGATCCTCGTTGGATGGTTAAAAGTGTATGAACGATCCAGTATAGATATTTACGGACATTTCAATGATCGGCGTTGGAGATGGCGCCCTCATCCCGGAACAGGCTTGAGGAAATATGGTTGGCAGTTTGGCACACGCCCTTGTTCCTGTTGAGCATGTAGTTGGGGCGCTACATTGTTTGACATTGCCGTTGCCATTGCCCGGCGCTGACCTAGAGTTGATACCATAATATACTACGTCTGAAAAGTGAAAAACCAGAAAATTGTACTCCCTCTGTTAAGTTCTTTACAGAGGAAGTACTATTATGTATAGTACGATTTTGCTTTCTGGCAGGTTGCATGAAGCAAAGATTTAGCCAATTTTGGGTGATTTTTTCAGAGCATATGCAGCTCCAAGTGGTTTTTAAGATTGGGTTCGTTCACAATTCATTCGCAGTCGCATACTCGAGTGGATTATAAGCTTTTTTGTGGAGAAAATCTAGGTCTTTCCTGTGGAGCCAAGGTATTTTACGCGTCTGATCACAGCTGAGCAAGCTTACCCAGATTCACTCGCTACAGGGAAAATTTTAGAAAAAACTGAAGCATAAAAAATGGACATGTAGGACCTATATGCTTCTCTTCATTTGCTAAGAATAATCAAAAGTTCTGATGGCAGTGCAAATCAGCCCTTTCAAAGACACCGTCGGCGAGACAGTTTCTTTGCTGGATTTTGCTTCAGAGAGAATTCAGAGGAAAGAGTAGAAACTGAATAAACAATTGCAATCCACTTGATTGAAGTTCCTATTTTACATGTGAAGGTGTTCCTCTTGATGTACAACTCAAAAATGATAAAAACCGTTGTCGGCGCTTGAAAATCAGGTGTCCCTTGATCAAAGCTCCTCAAGTAGAATGGACTCTCGAGTTTAATATCCGGTCGACACATTGATTCCATGTACAACACTTCGCCAGGTTTGAGCACGAGAGTTTTCTCTGTCAATATATTTGAAATCTCACCTGCAAAAATACGTTTCATACCACAAGGGCAATATGATTGGTGCGTGCTATATACAAGGATAAAGCATACCACAGTTTACAAGACTTGTCTGATACTCTGATCATTCAAATCAAAGAGCTTCCACTGGAGTAAATAGCATCACAATTCTTCATCATCAGCCCTTTCAAGTATGCTGACAGCATAAGCACAGACCATGCTGGCAGCATAAGCACAGACCTTCACAGAAAAAAGGACAAGAATGTTTTGAAGGGTAGGAAAATGATAAAACATGTCGCCCCCGACCGTCACAGGCCAGTTACTCAAACATTCTTTAGTAACTAATAAAGAGATAGGGAAATCATCTATAACCTTAAGAAAGTCGTATTGTTCAGGTTAAAGAAGAAAATGTACCACTGCATGAGAAAGTTTGTTAAGGTTAAAAAGTGAATGCTCACAAGCAAAAACTGTGGAAAAAAATTATACATATTTTCATCTTTTTAATAAACAGAGTAAGAAGTAGGCAGATGCCTCTACCCAAACTGCTACTCGCTCCGCTCGACGGACTTGTCTGACCTTGGAGTGAAGAGCTTGCACTAACTGAAGTACGTACCATAGCAATTCTTGATCGTCAAGCATTTCAAGTATGCTTACAGCATAAAGAAGGACCTACACTGAAAAAGTACAATTTAGAAGTCCATGATTTCCAGTTTGAGCAATCAAACCATCAAAAGAAACCATTCGAATAAACTAGAAAGCACACCACAAATTAACCACGACCTCATACACAGCTCAACTATTGTAAAGGAGATGCATGTATATGTTTGTAGAGTTACAAAGCATGTTACAACTTCTGGAGGAAAAGAATTAAACCCAGAAACAGATGTTTGGGCCTTCTCAACTGCCCAACTGAGTGTTGTACCACAAAAAACAACATCCGATCTAATCCTACATCTAGTGAACTCAGGTTGTCAAGCCAGATGACCAACGTGCTTTCTTTGCGCCCATCTCTAACATGAGCCACCCCTGAAAGTCAAGAAGTTTGCGTTTCTTCAAGGGGGTTTGGGTCCCTGGCTCATCATCTAGTAGTCTTGTATTGTAGACCCTTGTCTTGAAGTTTTGCTTGCCAGCACTGGATGGTGAATCATCAGCGTCAATCTCAATGGAGATCCATTACCTCTGCGAGCTTGCAGGAACTTCTGTGGCGGCTGGTGACAATGATGGGGTGGCAGCTAACCTCTACCGCTCCTTGGAGAAGAGAGCCATGGCATCGGGGCTGCACCACAAAGGTTGTCAGGCACTGTCTGCTACCACCGCCGCTGCTGCATTGGCAGCGGCCACCCTGAGTTCGATGGCAGTATCCATCTGCTGTTTCTTTCTGGTGCTCCTCTGGTGTCCCTTGGCGGCTGCCGCCAGAGCAGTCGTGGGATCTGCAGCGCGTCATAAGGAGAGGGTGGAGGGAGTTGGGGTAGGGGGTGAGTCAGGCCGCCATGGGAAGCACAAGTAGCCGAGCGGAAGTAGCAGTTGCCGCCGCCGCCGCTGCGGTGGCATCAGAAGGCAGCGCAGATGAGCCTGGGTCAGAAGTCTTGGTCAGTTGATCAGGAGGCTCGGACCTCGCCATCTCATCAGGCTTCTTCTTATTCTTGCCTCATGTCGATTTGTACACCCTACATATGGCAAGCTGCTTGGGCACTTGTGGTCCGCCCTAAGTGAGCTCATGCATTAGGAAGCCCATTATGTGCTTGTTGCCACCATCCTCCTTGTTGTAGGGCAAACCTAAGTTCCAGCCTAGGATGGTGGAGTTGCCGTTCAAGTCGAATGACCGCACGCAGTCTGCCTTCCGTTTTGTTCTCCAAAAACCATCGCCAGAATGCACTGCTCGGTTTTTCTTTCTTCATTGCTCCGTCTTTGCACGAACGATGGAGATGAAGTACCGGGCACTTGCTCCGTTAGCTGCCATGACCTTTGGGTGTGTCGCTGTGAGGAGGCCGGGTTCATCATTGTAGACATCAACAGTAGGAATCAATGAAGGCAGAGCTTCCCCTGATGCCACATGGTGACCAAGCAACTGCAGCAGCTCTACATCATCCGGGAGTGAGGGAAGTAGCATGGCGGCGGCCGGTGGGCGAAGGTTGGGGGCAGGCAGGGTGGTGGCAGCAGCTTCCGCCATGGCCCTAGAGGCCAAGGGTGCAGGGCGCAAGGCGGGGTCCTCCATGACCGTGACAGCTTGCATCAGATGGCCTAGGTTAGAGGAGGAGGAGGAGTGGTCCGCCATGGCTGTGGAAGCAGGGGCCATAGGACGAGGTCGGAGGACGCGGGGTCGTCTCTGGTTGTGAAGGCTTGCATCAAGGGCCTGGGTTGGAGGAGGAGGAAGGGTCCGCCATGTTTGTGGAAGCTGGGAGCACAGGATGGAGGTCGGAGGAGGCGGGGTCCTCCCTGGCCGTGGAGGCTTGGATCAGACTGTGGAGGTTGGAGGAGGCAGGGTCCGCCATGGACATGGAGGTGGAGGCAAAGGCGGAGGCACCGATAGCCGTAGGGGTCAGTGCGGTGGTGGAGGTGGAGACCAAATTTCTGATAGCCACGTGGGTTTTGGTTCCATCATAAGTTGAAATATGTGGCAAACATAACTGATTTATATCAAACTTTTTAACGTTTTATAATTAATATTTATTATCGGCATATTAACTAGTATAATTTCTATATTACTAGGAAATTATATCATTATACAAATAAATATTAAGATACAATATTTTTATTATATTGTTTTAATATGAGTCATTGAGAACGCATGTCACTAAAGTTGAAGCATATATTACAAATGTGCTAGTTGTTACTTATTCAAGACATCTTTCTTGCTTATTTATTTAGTTTGATTAAATTCTTATAGATTAGAGTAAAATAAATAAAATTTTGTATCCATTAGTTTCCACATTATTCACATATTAATTTATGTCACTTAGATGAATTGCAAATAAATGTTAGTGTTTGTGTTTATTAGTTTCCTTATAAATATCATGGCAGACAACCATGAAGTTGACCGAGTTCTCTAGAATGCATGCTTGTCTCCTAAAGAAAATTATCAATGTACTGAATAGAAAATGGAGAACATGAAAATTTGTATGAGTGGTTTGTCCTGGAACTTCTATATTGCTTGCCTGCTGGTTCTTCCAATGCCAACTATCTTTCATGTTATTGGGTTCAACAATCACACGACATTCCATGCATTTATGTAGAGCTCCACTTAGAAACATGATATGATTTCGCACAAATGTTGTACAATACGATGTGACTCTACTCATCAAAGAGCATCCATTTGAAATGCACGAGAATTGACTACTACCTAATGTGTGTTTAGGGTTGAGGGTCTGTGGACCATGAAGACAAAAGGAAGGTTCAGGAAGACGAGGATTCAGACTTTCAGAGCAAGGAGCATCAAGGGAGAGACGGGTTGGAGCCAACCTGGACGTTTGGGTACCATCTGACATGCATCTGGACTCTCCAGGAGCTCTCTGGAGACCCGAGATTAATATTGGACATTCAGGCTACCATCTGACCACCCATAGAGGGTTTCGGCAAACCGGGTTTGCCTTGGAGGTTCCTGGCGGAACTGCGAGTCCAGGTTTGGGCACAACCCATGTAACTCACCTTTGTTTAAGCCTTTTCGAGGGAGACATGTAAATGCCGACACACCAACACCTCTCTAGATTAGCAATGCATTTCAGACAAACTTCATAGAGCTTTGCTCATCTACCTCCCCCATGTGGCATCCAAGGCCACCTTAAGGTGGTGAATTCAATGTCTCCATCTTTGATAAGGTACAGCCCTCCATATATATACCTTGGGATTGGAGAAGGTATCTACTATATATTGAAATACGCCCTAGAAGGAATAGTAAATTTGTTATTATTCTATTTTCATGTTCAAAATTAAGTTCATACTTTTGTGCTATAATTGCAGCGGTTCTTGAATGTGAGATTCGGAAGAAAACTTATTTGCATGTGTGCAAAGATAAACACCATATATGTCCCTAATTCGGCCTCTAAACTAGCTCATGTATTGTTGATGGTTCTATTTTCCTAACCATGATCATTTTCATTCTAGCAAGAATGCAGGCAATAATGATAACACATGTTAGGGTAAAAAGGGTGTTGGATAAACCCAGCTTATGAAATAAAGCGAGACCACGCCGTCAATATGTTGTTGGTATTACTTATTTTCTTAGATCGTGAGAATATCGTGTACAGAGATATCAGATGGTTACTTCAGGGTTAATAAATGTCACTTCATAACTAGGTGGTTATAAAGGTAGATTTTGGGTATACCAGAAAAGTATGTTCTGGTGTTTGAGAAAAGTATGTTTTGGTGTTCGATATGTCAAGATTAGGATTTACTCCTCCACCGACTGTGCCCACTTGGTATTATGATGTCCATCATCGCTTGGCCAAGTATAGTGCGTAAGGTGTTAGTTGCGAGGACATTGGAATACATTAATGAGAAAAGAGTACAAACCGATAACGAGGATAACTAAGTATAGTAATCAAAGTGTTGAACACGGGGATAACGTAAAAGTCTCGCCTTTGTTTTGTATCATATCATGAAGTAAAGGCAATTATGTATGATAACTAAAGGCTTGCTCTAAAGATATTCGTTGATATGTGGTACTTATTATGGGTGTCCGAATCCCGCTAATAACTATTGAGCGGAAGGTGTTTCGTACATGTCACTACTAGGAAAACAGTTTTTAACGACATCATATGTGGTCATTAAAAGTTGAATTGTGGTCGTTAAAGGTCACTAACAACCACGATTTGTTGGTCTATGTAGGCTCCGTCATTAAAAGTATAATGACCACGTACCTTTTGTGGTCGTTGTTCTTGGAATGATGGGATGGTCTATCGTCGTCAATAATGACCACAATTGATGTATTAACGACCACTTTTTTCATCGGTAACAATGTTCTCATTGTGAACAAAGTATCATTAACGACCACTCTTTTCACCATTCTGGTATCCTTTAAGACCACCTATATTTTGTATTAATTTTCATTCAGCGGTCACTTTAGGGAGCATCCAACATTTGAATATTAGCATCCACATTAATATAGAAACAAAATAATATGAATTGAAAGGATCACAACCTCTTTAAGAAATTTGAGTCAAAAGCACTCCTTATATGACCAATGTGCTTCATCATATCTAACTGCAAAATGAGACAACTCCAAAACACAATATGTATTAATCTACAATCGAGGGGCACCATCATTGTTTCAATGGATATCATTCTTCATCGACAATTACAATGCCTCCAGATGAGTTTATATATTACGGTGGACCATCTGTCCTACAAAATGTTCTCGGCAATATTTCAAATTTGTCGTAAATAGGTGTTCATAAAAAATATATCACAAATACATCAATACAGAAAATTAGATATAATGTTAGAGCCTTGAACAAAACTTACCTTAATTGAGTCAAAAATATGTTTGAGAGTTTCATCAGTAATATGGGACCATGCCTTTACCCTTAATGGGGTAATTCTAAGATTATAGAAGAGTCTACCCAAGAGACATACACGACTTTTGAAAAGATCATGGTTATTATAAAACAATATTTTTTTTGGGACTCCATGAGATCTAGGTTGGTTTCCTCGGTACTTCTAAAAGCGTAGGTGCCAAAGTCCGCTGTCTTCAACCAGAATTACTAGCATCTTCTAAAAACCCTAGGAAGCCATTCGATCAATCAGGGGAAGGTTCTATATAACTAAAGAGTCGGGTGGAACGAATCAGGGGTAGCCTGAGCCGTTTGGTGCTCAGTCTCCTCGTCAAGAACACGAGGGAGATGGCCGGAAGGATTGCTAGGAGGAGCTGCCATTGTTGGGATAGGGAGAGGAGCTCCAAGCTGAGCGAAATGGCCATTTTGTTTCTTAATTGGAGTATAACAGCATGCAGCTCCTTGTGTTAATTTGGTGATGTCGTGTTGCTGCTTGTGTGGTAGAGGCCTGACTTTTAAACTTTGAAGAGAAGCCTGGACTGTAGGGAGGATGGAACAAATCCAGTGTGAGGCGAACTCCACCGCGCGACCCTATCCTGTCCGCCCCCGTTCGTTTGGGGTAAAACGGATAAATCAGACGGCCCAGCGCGCGGGCGCAAATGGACATTTATCCGCTTTGTGTCCGCTTTTGACCCATCCGCGGCCCAAGTTTGCGCCGGTTTTGGGGTGAAACGGACAGCGCGCGGACGAGCGGGACGCGCGCGCTTGTCCTCCCCTGGCCCGCCTGTCGGTGGAAGAAACCAACCCCCTCCCCCCCTCCCCCACCACGCCCCATTTGGCGCCATTTCCACAAACCCTCACACGTCCCTCCTACCCACCCCCTCTCTCCCCCGTCCACGGCCGATACCCCGCCGAATTCCGGCGGCCTGGCCGTCGACCTGCCCACAAAGGTGAAGAAGAAAGCGGCCAAGGCCCCAAGGAAGCCGCGGTCGGAGTGCACGGCGGAGGAGATCACCAAGTTGGACGCGGAATCGGCGAAGAAGAGGGAGCGGAGAGTGGTCGTCAAGGTCAATGCCGCCGCGGCCAAGTTCGCCGCCCAGCGCGATGCGATGGAGGCCTCACGGCGTGGCCCTTGCGATCATGAGCGTGGACTTGTCGAAGATGACCGGGAAGACGAGGGCCTGGTTCGAGGCCAGGCAGAAGGAGATGCTCGACGCCGAAGGCCTGAACTAGGTCGTCCGATCGGCGTGGCTGTTCTTTTTTGGAGGCTGGCATGGGTGTCGCCCGCCCGCTGGGCCGCTGGCAGTGTGCCGGTAAGAAAACATTCATTTTGGTGGCCGGCTGTGTTGCCGGCTGCTGGCTGTGTTGCCGGCGAGGACAACTATTCATTTTGAAGGCTGGCTGTGTTGCCGGCCGCTGGCTGATGCCGGCGATGGACGTGTAGGCCGCTGGCTCTGTTGCCGGCGTGATGAATCGGGGCCGCTGGCCTGAACTAGGGCTTGGCATTTGAAACGTTGCTTTTGGTTTTTTAAATAGACACGAACAGGATGGGGCGAATGGACGCGTCCGCGCGCTGGACGCATGGCCACCGCATCCCAGGACACGCCCAGACACGACCCAAAATCCCTACTCAAACGGACAGAATCCGGATAAAATGGACGTCCATTTGGGGTCGCGGAGTGGAGTTGGCCTGAATTGATCATGGACACCGACCGAGTGTTTGCCGGATGTGCTGAAGCATAGGTGGCAAAGTTTTAGTAGCGAGCAACGTGTAACTGAACAAACCAACCACCTTGACTGCTGATTGGGACGTAGAGTTTCCTTTTACGTCATTGCCAAAATTTGATCCATGGAGCCCATTGCCATATCGGTCCTGCTGGCATGGCATATACCTATCATTGCCAAATTTGATCCATGGAGCTCATTGCCATATCGGTCCTCCTGGCATGAGGCATTTATTGAGGCATATATATACTTGCTTCAGTTTAAGGCATACGTGGTGCTATTGGATCCTCTAAAGAAGAGGGGGGGAATCTTTCTTTTGACAGGAACATAGATCATATGTTTTTTCTTTATTCAGTGTATCGTGCTGATTGGCCCCTTGTGCCTTACATTTGAAACAACTTTGACGGAGAAACACACAAATATACACGACGATTGACCTGTCTGGTCCGGCTGACTCCATCTCCAGCGGTAACCAAGTAAAGTTACTACTACATTGCCCATGTCATCAATCTCCATGTTCTATAAAATTTGACTTGATTTGTCACAAGATAATGCTTCTGGCGCAGATAAATTTTCTTTCTTCAATACTCCAGTTGCTATATATGTTATTACTAAGTATCACTGTTGCAGTTGGTATTTGTTCAGATATCATTGTTGCTTTAAATAAAGGGATTTCTCCCTGATTTCCAATAATAGAAACTAAAATATTACTGCTGCTATGTCATATTTGTTAAGATATCACTATTGCTATAACGCTGTTGCTGCAAGTGGGCATTAAGTACACAGATGGAGATGTAAGGCACATGCTAGATATTTGTCCAGTCATTTATTTTGATATCTAAGTTGGGTCGGTTCACCCACATGCATGCTTTGATATGTAATCCATTTTGGTACTACTATCTCATTAAACAATGGTTCTGAACCGACCACGTTTCTTGCCCCATAGACTACAGATATTTGCTACGTTGTTTTTTGCGGGACAGATATTTGCTACTTTGATTAACGCCTTCCATTCCGTTGATTTTTTTTTTGCATGGTGGGCAATATGATATCCATCGGAGCTAACTACACTTATTTCAAATGTAAGAATTATGTATCCTACAACTATTTAATTTCATTTGGAAGTTAACTTATTGTGGAATTATCGGAAAGTAGTGGCTGCACCCACCTTTGGTGCACCCACGGAATGAACAGTAAATTCAAAAGAAATAGTAAAAAAATAAAAAAATCTGAAACTTGGTGGATGTGATTATGAGCTAATGTTTTAGGTGCTTGCAAAGTTTGGTCACCAAAAAACATCAAATGATTTCCATACAAAACGAAATACAAATGATGTTGTGCACCCACGTTACTGTTCACATGTTTTCAGCATAAACTTTGTTTTTTTTTGTACAGATTTCCTCGGATGTTATTTCGCCACCAAATTTTGCAAGCGCCTTAAACATTTGCACATAATCACATCCACCAAGTTTCAGAATTTTTTGAAATGTTTTGCTAAGTTTTTTATCGTGGGTGCACCGGGGGTGCAATGTGTGTGGGTGTAGAAAAACCACTTGTTGATCTGGAATGATTACTTGATGGAATTATAAATTGTGGAATCTATACATACTAAAGGTTTACCTAAGTAAATACTTGAGGATGTTTAGATTTGGAATACAATATTTTTGTTTTCCATTTTTTATTTTTTTGGGTGTTGGTTTGGTCCCTCTCGTCTGATCACCATTAGTCTTGTGGTTGCTAGGCGTAATCATCCTCCTGTAATGGATGCTAGGATTAAGAGTAGTAGGACTTAATTGGGAGGAGAGCTCGTTGCTAGAACTGATGAGGTTCAGTAAGATCTGGTAGCTACCCCTTGTCTAATGTTGTATGTCAACATTGTGTGGTTGTGTTGCGCAAAGGCAGGTTGGGCAGCACATCGACGTGTAAGATGAGAAAGTGAACTACTTGAACATATATGAAGGATGTTCTGGAAGCGCTCCATGTGAAGCCTATTGGTTCAAAAGATTAGGCAGTTTGCAGCGGCAGCAGGTATTTGATATACATATGAAGTATGTGTATTCAGATATTTTTGTGTAATTGCCTGCTATATCTGAGTTCTGACCAATGTTTATGTGTTTTCAGTTTTGTTACAGTGTTCTTGAGTACGAGCTCTTCAACTTGCATATTCCAGCAAACAACATAGTAGGATCCCTTGTCAAGTCTGGCATCAGAGTGCTAATTTTACAGGTATAAATAGATAAAAGGTTCAGAGAGTAGCTCTTTTTTTTGTCAGCAACATAAAGGTCAAGAATATCTTGGTAGAAAACAAAAAGATTGGAAAACTGAATCTAAGTACCAGGTATAGAAAGATTTAAAATATTATATGTACTTTACTGTAACATGGTATAAAATACCTGAGCGGAATTTTTGGGCCCTCTGAAATTCTAAAGCTCAAGAATCCGGAGTTCAACAATATTGGGTTGCTTGTAAAAAATAAATAAAAGGGGTGCAAAAGAAATCTAGGGATTTGGCAATTTCCGTAAGGTTTCAGACATTTTACTTTGCCGCCTTTATCATGATGCAAATTGGTATCCGAACCTTTCTTTTGGAGGGTTCTCTGTGTTGGATAATCAGCAACTGTATTCTCAGGAGGGCCAAAGGCCAATACATATACAAGTGTGTGGTAAAGTGCAAGAGACCCCTTATTCAATAGGGATAAACCGAAAAAGGGTATACACATCTAACACCCCCCCCCCCCCCAAACTCATGGTGGGTCGACAACACTGAGTTTGGAGAGAAGAAAACTATGCTGCGCTCGAGTCTGTGCCTTCGTGAAGAAGTCTGCCAACTATAACTCAGAAGGACATAGTGAAGAGCGAGAGTGTGATCCTGCACAGCAGCACGCACAAAGTGGGCATCCACACCGATGTGCTTGGTGAGCTCATGCTTCACCGGGTCACGCGCAATGCTGATAGCATCAGTACTGTCTGACAGTAAAGGAGTCGATGTAATAGCAGACACACCAAAATCCTCAAGTAGCCATCGTAACCAGATCACCTCAGCCGTCAGCATAGCCATGGCTCGCAACTCAGCCTCTGTACTCGAGCGAGAAACTGCAGTCTGTTTCTTGGTCTTCCAGGCAATAAGAGAGCCACCAAGAAAGACACAATAAGCAGACAGTGAGCGTAGGTCAGAGGGATCACTAGCCCAGGTAGCATCAGAGTAGGCCTGGAGCTCAAGAGAGCCGGAGCGGGGAAAGAAAAGGCGTTGAGAGATCGTGCCACGAAGATATCGTAGAACACGGAGGAGATGACTATAGTGGACAAAGGTGGGGCTGAAACGAATTGACTCAAAATGTGGACAGGATAGGAGATGTCAGGGAGCGTAACAGCAAGATAGACAAGACTACCAACAAGGTGACGATAGCGAGTGGGATTAGGGAGATGGTCACCATCAGAGGCACGAAGCTGAACGTTGAGCTCCATGGGAGTGACAACAGTGTGCTCATCACCAAGAGCAGCGCGAGCAAGAAGATCCTGAATATATTTTTCTTGGGAGATGTAGAAGCCATCAGAGGTCGAAGAGATCTCAATCCCAAGAAAATAGCGAAGTGGACCAAGATCAGTCATGAGAAATTGGTCGCGAAGACGAGCCTTAACAAAGGCAATGTAATCAGAGTCGTCACCAGTGATGATCATGTCATCAACATAGAGAAGGAGAAGAGTCCGACCACGAGGAGACGTGTGAACAAACAACGCTGGATCATGATGACTGGGTGACCGGGCCGAGAGCAGTAGCCACAGAAGGTGTCACGGCGCGACCGGCCCCTCTCAGTATAAGCAGGGTGACTCACCCCCCCCCCCTGAAGGTGTGGGGAGGAGCGGCGGAGCGATGAGCCGAACAGACGACACAGGAGCCCGAGCAGCCAACACAGACGGGACCACCAGCAAACCAGCAGAGCGAAGGCGGGTCTCCTCAGCACGAAGCTCGGCAAGCACCTCCGAGATAGGAACACGACCACGAGCAAGCAAGTGAGCACGTCTGGGCTCAAACTCAGAGCGGAGACGAGATAAGAACTCATGGACCCGCTGAAACTCCAGAGCAGACCGAGTAGTCTGACAGCAACAACATTGCCACAAACAACTGTCCGAAGAGAGTCAAGCTGACGCCAGATGGCTGAGCACTGGGAATAGAACTCATCAACAGAGGAATCACCTTGCTGGAGTGCGTGCTCCTGACGCACCACTGATAGGTAGAGAGCATCACCAGAGGGCTAATAGCGCTGACAAAGGTAAGACCACATCGCTGCAACTGTGCCAAGTCCCATGAACTCCGAAGCAAATTGAGGGAGGACACTTGCAGTGAGAACAGCAGCAGCACGAGCATCATCATTGCACCACTGAGTGTAAGCAGAGAGATCATCGTGGTACACCGAAAGAGTATCGGAATAAGCAGATACCTGCTGATCATAAGCATCAACTGCAGCATCATCAAGGGCCTTGGCAGCATCTCGGTCAGCCTGAGAAGCCTCAGCAGCAAGGATCGGCGGCACCAGTGGAATTGGGGCCACGGGCGCAACAGGGCAGGGTGGACAGGGGACCTCGCCAGAAAGAACACCCCACAGAAGAAGACCACGCATATGGATGCGCATGAACCCCACAAACTCAGCATAGTTGGTGCCATCGAAGATCACCGAGCACCGAGGTACCGCGACATAGCCCGACGAGGACATGAGGAAGTCACTCTACTCAGTTCCTCTTTTTTTTGAAGTCAACGGAAGCAGAGGGCCGATCTGGATCGATCCAGATCGACCGCACACGCGCTCGCTCAAGCGCTCGGCCTAAGCGCGCGGGGCCAGAATCAGCCGGGCAGGAGAAGGAGTAGCAGCAGTCGCGCGGGGCCAGGAGGACTTGGAGCGGCAGCGGCCTCGCGGGGCCAGAAATAGCCTCGCTCGCCCGAGAGAGGCAGGGGCGGACGCACGAGCGCACCCGAAGCGGGAAGTGCGCGGGCCAGGCAGCGACGTGGCCGGGGCTAGCCTGGGCGGAGCAGCGGCAGCCGGGACGGACCGAGTCGGGGCCGAGCTGTGGCGGCCGAGCCGGACCGAGTCAGAGCTGAGGCAGAGGAGGAAGAGGGACAGCAGATCCGGGCCAGAGAGTGGAGAGAAGACGGCCGAAGACGGGAGCGCGGCGGCCGGAGACGGCGGCCGAAGACTAGGTACGAGGGGCATGGGGTTGCATCATGCGAGAGGAAGGGGATAACCTAGCATCTGATACCATGTTGGATAATCAGCAACTGTATTCTCAGGAGGGCCAAAGGCCAATACATATACAAGTGTGTGGTAAGGTGCAAGAGACCCCTTATTCAATAGGGATAAACCGAAAAGGGGTATATACATCTAACACTCTGAACTTTAGGGAAGCATAAAGTTCAGGTAGAATGACGTAAGATGTAACCTCTGTTCCCTCACAAATTCAGCTATTAGTTGAAAATCTATGATGGTGCACATTATGTATCTCCTCAAATATACAACTATTATCTTGGAGGATGATGCATTGATTGAGTAGTTCAGGACTCTCCTTTTAGGGATTGTTACTTTAACTTACTTGACTGGTCACTACTTATTTGCAGATGCCGAGTTGGAACGTCTGATCGGATCAAATGCAAAATACTCGAGCACGCATTTTTACCGGGGCTTGACAATGTATAAGCTCATAGCAGGGGCTTAACTCTGATATTGAAGGTTCGGTGTTGGTAACTACTCACACGAATAATGATACATTTATCACTAAAGTGCTGGCATTGTGTACCAGTAGTATTAATTAGAGAACGTCGTGACCTGAAAAGTAAAAGATCATTGTCCAGAATCCACAAGGCCTAACTATTTAGCTAACAAGATTCTATTCAATTCAGTACTTACAAAGCAACCTCAAGCCTGATTCACCATGAGATTTCTGAACACAGCCCTGTTTGATCTAGTAGTAATACTACATGGCCCTGGGCTGGCTGGTCTTCTCTACTGTTTTGGTGTGTCAAATGAGAACACATCCGCAGGGTTGTGAGATTTTCAGATGAAGTTCAGCTTAAGAGGACCATCGTTGTTCATTTTAGTTCATTGTCTTTCAGGTGGGAGTTGAACGGTGAGGAGCAGAAAGGAGTTGTTATCATACAATGCTATCTGGACCAATCTAGGCACTTGGAAACCTCAGGGATGCTTATATTTGGCATCTGGATTGATTTTGCCAACTTGAGGTCTGGAAAATACGCTGAAAACAGAGACCTAACTGTGGAGAACGGTGTGGCCGAAGAAGATGCATTTCACAGGGACCTAACAATCAATAGCTTATTCTTCAGTAACGACACGGAATCATCAGAAGGTTTTACTGGAAGAGGTCTTGAAGATCTGAAGAAAGGCCATGTTGTTACTCCTTTACTTGCCAGAGCTACGTCCCTGGATGATCCCCTCAGGGTTCTTGGAGCGACCCGGATTGCTGCTAGGTTCAGCTTTACACTCCCTGAAGATTTGAAAGAGGCCACCTCTGACGAAACCGTGAAGTCAGGTCTTACTAGAAAGATTACCAGAGAACGTATTGGCCACAAGGTTAACCTCATAATGTTAGACAAACATTCAGTTAGTGCAACACAATGCCCTAGTTGTTTAGTACAATATACTCCCTCCGTTTCTAAATATTTGTCTTTCTAAAGATTTTAACAAATGACTACATACGGAGCAAAATGAGTGAATCTACACTTTAAAGTATGTCTATATACATCCGTATGTGGTAGTCCATTTGAAATCTCTAAAGAGACAAATATTTAGGAACAGAGAGAGTATATCTCACGTTCTGAACATCTACAGTCTATAAAATTTTAGTGCATATATTCACATGACATCCAGTCAGATTTAACATATTTGTTGCTCTTGGTAGGTCAGAGAGAACTACAAATATTTGTCAAAAGAGAAAACCAGGGCAGAAGCTACGCCTCGTCGTTGACGACGTCATCCTGCAGCTCTGTGTGGATGCCAACAGTGACATCCGGCCCTGGCGATCTTGCCACGTATCCGCGGGCCTTGAGTTGGTCCTCGAACATCTTCTGCAGCCTCTTACCCTGCTCCTCTATCCTCACCTGCAGACCCCGCTGAATCTGCCGCACCAGGAAGTGAAGACCAACAAAGTCAGACAAGACTACTTACTTACTTAGGCCAGCGAACTGCTCTGAAAAACGCCGGCGATCACCGGGCGGTGTGTCACTCGTATGTAGAGCCTACTTTTGTGCTTGAGCTAATTTCCTCTTACCTCGAGCTCCTCGTGGAGGCGGCGCTGCACGTCGAGCTGGACGCGGAGCACTTCCGTGAAGCGCATTCCACTGCACACAGAACGAGTATCGACACCATTAAACCATTAGTGCATGCCATGGTCACATCTCACACGGCAGGAGGATTCCATCAAAGATGTTGCTAGTAGTTATAGCGCGCGAAAGATACGTACGCTTTTGGGTCCAGATTCTCCAGGGCCGTTTCCTCCTGTTGATTCAGATCATGACAGGCCATGGGTGGAAACTTTATTTACACACTGTATTTGGAATCTATGGGAGAATTGGGAAATTTGGGATTGAAGGATGAGTGCAGAGATGGCTCTCTTTTAACAACCGGTCGAGCAAGTGGCAAGAATATAAAGATGCAAAGATATAGATATATACATTTCATTCAGACACGTCAGACAATGGAGTAGGGAACAATTGGCCGGCCACCTTGGAGCTTTCACCCTTCTCCTCCTTATCCTTGTTGGGGACTTGGGGTTGCCTTGGCCCTTCTATCCTCTAGCTCATCGCCCGTATCCAATTCTTCTCTATGTTGAATCCTTCTGTGCTGCTTGTATTTTTCTATCCCGACATAGACACGCGAGATTATGAACTTAGTTTTTCATGGATGTGATGTCGATCTGTACATATGCCTCCAAAATCAAGACATGTACTTCCTCCGTTCCTAAATATGTCTTTTTAGAGATTTCAAATGAACTCCACATACGGATGTATATAGACATATTTTAAAACGTAGATTCACTCATTTTACTCCGTATGTAGTCAGTTGTTGAAATCTTTAAAAGGACCTATATTTAGGAACGGAGGGAGTACATCACAAGAGCCACGATGAAAATGAGGGAATCATACATCTTACTGAGACAACCACTACTAGCAAAGCATTATTAGTTGTTTTTTCTGCTCTCACAATGCAGCACATCGAGAAATTTGTTATAGCAGCTGGCTTTGATAGCTTCGTACTCAAATAGCATGTGATCTGCACACAAGTGCCATTTAAAAAAAATAGTGAAATCTTGAAATATGCCCCGCTTTAAATCCTTTTCAATTCTATGATCCAGTCGTTCTTGTAGCAAATATAGAGTAACCTTTCGTCCACGTGAAGGATAAAGAGCGTCTCTTCGTTCATGTAGAGGCTGAAGAGATGTCTTCGTTCCCTTGGACGAAGAGATGCTCTTCGTTCACCATGTGAACGAAAAGAGGGGTTGTCCCACGTACAATACACAAAGGCAAATTTCACTAGTAATATGTGGATTTTGTGGCAGAAAAGTGACACATTGGTTCTATATTGATAAATACTTTGTAACGCCATCACTTTTTATATATGAATCCAATATCATTTGCATAACTAGTGAAAAGTGGGTCATAACTTAGTGGCCTTGAACTTGCTTGGATTTTCAATTCACTGTGTTACGTAAATTTGGAGAAGATGTGTACAAGATGTCAACCCAGAGACCTATCAACGGACAATATATCAACATAAAAATGACTTCCTTAGCTGTCGTTTCCACTTGAGCCCAATGATCGGAGTAGCATTCACTCCAACCCAGTTGTCTGAATAGATTTTTTTTTGATAAAGAGTGGATTTTATTAGCTTAAAGAGGAGCATCACGAAGATACAAACCCAAAGAGCACGCATCCCACATTTGCATAGCTACGATGCACATAGTCAACATCAACACACGCACACAAAAACACTCCAGATAGCAAAGTCATATAACACCAAAGCTATGTGTAGGCGAGTAAAAGAAAAACCCAAAGCGATCAGATCCATGATCGGCAAACTACATCAGTGACCATATCCACACTAACCATCTCATGACACCACATAGACGACGAAGTTCTTCAATAGTAATGCCTTCAAGAAGGGAGCGACACTCAAGTGTTGCCGTCACCGGATCCAACCACCAGGCTTGAATCTAGGTTGTCACCCTGAAGAATCAGTCCAAACATATCCGAGCAATGCCTTCAATAAGGTAACGACGTAAAAGAATATCGTCATTGCCAGGTATAACCAGCTCGGGTCAACCTAGGCTTTCACTCCGGATCTCGCGACCGGGTGCTCACAACACCACCTTCGAAGTCACTCAAGTGTTGTCGTCATCACTTTTCCGCAATCCCAGTAGCTACATACGATGCGGCCGCCGTCACTGCACAACCATTCCTCTGCGTCAAGCCGTCGTCCATAGTTTGCATCTCACCACCGAAGTCAAGCCGTTGTCCGAATAGATATCCTCAAAGAAGGTTAAGGCTACACCTTTAGAGAAATCCTTTTTCATGTAAGAGGGGGAGATGAGTTAGAAATGACTCACAGTGTACCTTTTATAGGATCATGTGTACAAATCACCACCAATATCCTCGATGGGGTGGGAAAAGTAGGAACTTTTTTTTCCGCGCCAAGTCTTATTTGGTTCATGCACTTGGAATGACCTTGATCCACGAGAGATGGTGATCTATGGGTTGTGGGGCCTTATCCTCCATGGGTTTCCTGTTTTCAATCAACCGTCTTATGATTCAACTTTCTATTCCATGCCAAAGCGTCATGAGCACCAAAGACACCCGTGCTTTCCTCATCTTGGTAATGTGGATGCTATGGAAACACCGAAATGCGATATTTTTGATGGGTCGACACCCTTGTACTCTCGGATACTTCGATCCATAATTGAGGAGGTGAAAGTGCTAGTTATCGACTAGAGGGGGGTGAATAGGCGATTTTTATGAAAGTCTTCAAAACATGGATATTTCGAAGACAAATGACAGAAATGAACCTATAAACATGCAGCGGAAGGTAGACTACACTAGGCAAGCCATAGTCAAGTATACAATGAAATGAAAGCACCAAGACTAATAGCAACTAGGCAGTATGGATCAGGATGGAAGATAGTATGAAGCCAATCAGAACAAACAGTCACAAAGTGAAGATAAACAGATAATGCAAACAGACAATGACTTCACAAGTGCCAACTATAAATAAAGAGAAGGGATGGATAGAACCAGTTGCTTGTTGAAGACAATGATTTGTTGGACCAGTTCCAGTTGCTGTGACAACTGTACGTCTGGTTAGGGAGGCTGAGATTTAACTCAGAAGACTGTGTCTTCACCTTATTTCCCTTGAGCTAAGGACACACAGTCCTCGCCCAATCACTCAGGTAAGTCTTCAAGGTAGACTTCCAAACCTTCACAGACTTCGTTCACCGGCGATCTACAATGACTCTTGGATGCTCAGAACGCGACGCCTAACCGGCTGGAGGATTCACAGTCCTTAACTGTAACAAGTCTTCAGATCACACAGACAGGAAGACTTCAGTGATGCCTAACACTCTTTGGCTCTGGGTGTTTAGGGCTTTGTCCTCGCAAGAATTTCTCTCTCAAAAGCTTCGGAGGTGGGTTGCTCTCAAACGACAAAAGCCGCGCACTAACTCTGAGCAGCCACCAATTTATGGTGTAGGGGTGAGCTATTTATAGCCACTAGGCAACCCGACCTGATTTGTCCGAAATGACCCTGGGTCACTAAGGAACTGACACGTGTTCCAACGGTCAGATTTCAAACACACGCGGCAACTTTACTTGGGCTACAAGTAAAGCTGACTCATCCAGCTCTGGATAAGATTTGCTCTCATTGTTTTCGCTCGAAGACATAGGATTTTGGTTAAGCATCACTTCAGTCACTCAGACTTTGTTCACTGGGACCCCACTTAACAGTATGGTGGTTCCTATGACTCAACAAAGAAGAAAAGGAAACAACGAAACAACTAAGTCTTCGCGCTCCATACTCTTCACGCGATGTCTTCTCTTGTCATAGTCTTCAATGTGAATATCTTCACATACCACCTTTGTCTTCAATGTCTTCATACATTTTTAGGGGTCATCTCCGGTAGGTAAACTAAATCAATGAGGGACTACTACCTGTGTTATCCTGCAATTCTCACAAACACATTAGTCCCCCAACCAGGTTTGTCGTCAATACTCCAAAACCAACTAGGGGTGGCACTAGATGCACTTACAATCTCCCCCTTTTTGGTGATTGATGACAAACTGGTTGAAGTTTTCAACGGGGATAAAAGTACGTGAAATTGTAAAAGATTTAGGTATTGTCTTTGTAAGTAGCAGAAAGGCTCCCCCTGAAGATGTGCATATAAGTATTTTGCTTTTGAATGCAAATGCACATGGCAGGTTGTACTTGCGGAGCTCCTCTTCTACTTATGAAGACAATTCATCATGCATGAAAGGATATAACGAAGATAATGACATGCATAATGAAAAATGGACGTCTGTAAAAATGGCTTCTGCGGGATTTATCATCGCACATGCGGAATTTATCATCGCATCACAGAATAGCAAACAAGCAGCAAACGACCATCAAGTTTAAGTGTTACAACTCAAAGAACCAAATGTATCAAAAGCGAGAGTTGTAAACACTAGGCAAAAATATAAAAGCAACCGCCCATTTGGACCCGCTTGAAGACTATCAACTCATATGCTTCTCCCCCTTTTGTCAGTAAGGACCAAAAAGGTTTGACGACATAGAGCCTCTACTCGTTCCCAGAAGGAGTAGGAGAAGATGCAAGGTCGGTGTTGGTGTTTGGCAGTGCAGAAGAACTCGGTGTGGTGTCGACACGCGCTGAAGTTGGAGGTGGTGAAGTAGCATCATCTTGATCATCTATGACTCTGGCATTCACCGTTGCAGCTGAGGAGGAATAGTTAGAGTCTTCAAGAGACGGAGTTCGACGCAAGACAGCAGTCCTTAGAGGAGTGGAGTCAAACTTGAATTTTTTAATGAAGCCATCGTCTTGAAGATCTGCTTCAGCACTAAGCAATGCCAAACTCTTCCATGACCTCCGACAGGTTTCATGTGTAACAAAGGCATTCTTGGTGGCAAGATTGCGAATGCGATTGGCGTCCACCAAGAGGCTTTGCATCTGATGCTTAAGCCAGTCATGATGCTTGTCCTGTTTTTTATGTAGAGCGACGAGAAGCTCTCGGTCATTGAGAACACGAGATCCCTTCCGAGGCCTTTGAGCAATGGTGCTTTCAGTGGCTTCCGTTTGGGTGCGAGGGGCACGTGTATTGCCAGCCAAGGGATAAACACGACAAATGGCCTGAACTCCTTCAATGGGCTGTGAGAAGCTTTGGTGATCAGCATTGTGAAGAGTAACAGGCTCTTTGGCAGGCTCTGGGTAGATGGCTTCAATAGACAAATCAACCTCTGGCAAGAATATGAGATGATTGCGTGCAGAAGGTTGATAGTTGATTGCAGAGTGAAGCTTGATTAGGCGCATTACCCATGGAGCGTAGAACTTCAGACCAAAGATGTCGGAGCCAGATGCAGCCAATTGCCCGATGAAAAAGTCTTGAGCATTGAAGTAGATGTCATTGAAGATATAGAAAACCAAAGTCTTCATTGCTCCTTCAAGCTTCGCTGTATAAGAATGTCCTTTGACAGGCCATAGAGTACGCCTGATGATATGATAAATGGTGCGGGGCAGATACTCGAGGTCTTCAACAAAGAATTCGGTTGGGTATTCAGCGTCGCATGGCAGAGGCTTCATCATGCTCAGCATTTGGCTCAAATTAGGCTCTGCCTTCTGGAATATGCTCTCCAAAGCATTCTGGTGTAGTTGACAACCTGGTTCATAATGTTCGCCGGGAGTGGGCAGGGCTGTAAGCTCGATGATGTCTTGGGCTTTAGCTTCATGATGTACATCGCCCGCCATCCACTCAAGGATCCATGTCTTCGGATCCCTGTTGTAGCCACGAATGTGGAGGGTAGCATAGAATTGAAGCAGAAGCTCTTCATTCCAATGTTCTTTTGCTGTCACAAATGGGAGAAGACCAGCATCTTTGAAGCAGTCAAGGGCTTCTTCTAGGCAAGGCAGGCCAGCCATGGCTTCGCTGTCTAGACGCATATGAGGAAAGATGTGCCCTTGATCATAGAGAACACAAGAATAGTAACTGCGTTGCTGATAGCTCCAGAACCGATCATATGAAATTTTTGGCTTGGAATAGGGGTTCTTGGCACTATCAAAGAAAGTGTTGTGCGCAATGAAGCCATTCGCATTGAACGATCCTGGTGAGGTTGCTGTACCTGGAAACCTGGGCAACCTTGGCTTCGGCTTCTGGACCTGAGGCATGTGCTCGATATGATAGTCAAATTGCGGACCGGCAGCAGGTGGAGGAACCAGAATGGGTCATTTGACAGTGACCAGCTGACCATGATCGTATGCTTGCTCGATGGTGTGTGGCCGTGGAGGCGGTACAGGAGCAGTGGCAGTGGTATTGACTTCTGGCTGCAGATTTGCATCAGGAGCAGCATTGGCTTCAGGTGCAATCACTTCTGGCACCACATTAACTTCAGGCGCCACAGTAGCTTCAGCCATGACAATGACATTGGCTTCAGTATGGGTGTTGGTGGTCACCTCAATGTTATCAACCTCCACTCGGGTAGTTGGAGGGTCGGACACGTTCTCCTCGAGAACAACTTCAGGGTAGGTTGGGGTGTAGCAACACGTTCTTCTTCATTTCTTGGTTCTTCTTGTTCATCGGCTGATGCAGCCGGAATATCTTCAACCGCTTTGGCTTCAGACTCGGGGATGTTCGCAGTAGGAGAGGCTTCAGGAAAGACTTGGCGTGAAACGGATTGGCGCTCTTCTCCTTCTAGAACACTTGACAAAGTGACATGTGGCCTTGGTCCTTTATGAAGCCTGCGGAACGCTGGCGACGCTTGTGAAGATGGAGTTGGTTGGGCCACAAAGTCATTGTCTTCAAGCACCGGAGTGGTGACTTGAGGTGGGGGAGTACTTGGTGATTCTTCTTGACGGGGCGAGTCTTGTGGGTGATCAGCCCATGAGTCATCCTGAGTAATTGGCGTCAATGAACGACCAATGCTGATGAGTTTATTGTTCGTGAGAACAGGCGATGATACCACATTGTGTTCGATCTGAGGAAGGACTTCATCATCTTCAACATTGTATTGATGACCAATGTCTTCAGTTGCGGTGGGGTCAACAACTGGAATTTCTTCAGCTTCAGGAGCCTCTGTGGAAGCAGGCTCATGAACTATCAACTGGTGCTCACTATGTTCAGACGCAGGACGAGCCACTGAGATCGGCTCGACAACAAGGGGCTCTATGGGAGCAGCCCGATCTTTCTTCTTTGTCTTTCTCTTTTTCGTCGGTGGAGCGTTGCCAGTGGTGTGCTTGGTATTGTGCTTGCGGGCTTCGGCTTCGGCTGCCCTTGTTTACTTGAGCTCCGAAGCCACTGTGGGGACCTTAGGCTTTGAGCCTGTCATACTGGCAGGGAAGACAATGCGAGGTTCCTCCTACCTCGATACTTCAGCTTAGGCCACAGCAGACTTCTTCTTCTTCTTGGCAGCCATTCTGGGGTCGATGCCAGGTCGCCCCAGAGCCTTGTGCTTTTCAGTTTCATTGTAGCCTTGAACACATTTGGCAGCCATGTGTTTCATGCGCTCTCGAGAACCTTTAGCTTCTTCACGTTTCTTGTGGAATGCCTCCTTGAGCTCATGCAGCATGACCTTGAAGTTTTGGACGTCTGCCACGTTGAGCTTGGCCATGTGCTTCTTGAATTGAACCTTTTCATAGTCAATCTTGTGCTTCAGCTCAACAATTCTCTATGCAAGAGCCAGCTCAGGAGCAATGGCTCCATGGAAGGAGACGCTGGGGCCAATTGGGAGTTGAGGATCATCAAAACTGAGGTCTGGGTTGTCGAACCACTCATCAATGAACTTGTACAGGATCTCCACTTCAAAGAGGGGAAGATCATTGAAGATTTTCGCCTCTTGCTTGCCCTTTATAAGCAGCTCAAGAGCATCATAGCCAAGATCGTTGTCGCTAGACAGATCAATGGCTTCGTTCTCATTCCTCAGAACGGCAGCAGGGGTCAATGCTTGACCAGTTGGTTGCACGGGCTTCTTCATCTTGTCAGACTTGGAGATGCGAGAGAGATCTTCAGACTGCACACTGGCTTCAGGAGGTGCAGTGGCCAGAGGCTTTGCCCGCGAAACTTTTGGTGCAGAGGAGGGCTTTGAAGCCTTTGGTTTCTTTTGCTTCACAGGCTTCGGTGGTGCAAGTGCTTCGTCAGAATCAGCGTCATCTGCAGAGTGATCCACGGCTGCCCCATGAACCTGAATGTGAGTGATGAGATCTTCAAGGTTGTAGAAGAGCCCAACAATATTGGGTTCAGCATCGCGTGTGCCGTCGGCACAAGGAGCAGAGGGACCGGGGTTGAAGTCTAACCCAAGCGACTTCTTGTTCTCTTTGGCAGAAGTTTGGGCAAACTAGAAGTTGCTCTTAAAGAGATTGTCTTCACGACACCATAACAGAGAGGATGGGTTGGCATTAGCAGGCTGAGGTCCACGGATCATGCAAGGGTAGAAGCCTTGAGCAATAGCTTCGGACTTCGACTTGGGCTGAAGACCTTTGTATATAATATCTCCCCAGGGGCCCTTGATGGCATTCTTTTCAGCATATTCGCCAGTGACAAATTTGTACTTGAACCATTCCTTTACCCAGTGTCTTCGAATCCGTTGGATTCGGTTCTTGCATTCTCCATAGGTCTCTTCTGGATCTGACTTGTATAGCTCATAGAGATCCGATGGCAGGTCTTTCACTGCGCTGTCTGCCGCCCTTCCTGACTGATTTTTCTGTCGCCATGTAGTTCAGACTGAATGGCTTCAGAACTAGCAAAGGCTTCCTTCTGCTGGTCAGACATGAATTAGCTTCGGGAGAATTGATATGATGCTGTAAGAACTCTGCAAATGAATGCAGACTATGAGAACCAAGGGATTCTCCCATGGACATGTACCTGTGACAGCATTAGAGATGCGAGGGAAGGGGAAGAGGTCATATGCATTCTCAGAGGATTTTGAAGATAAATCAGTTTAGAAGACATTGACCTCATAGTGCGAAGACATTCAGTCATATGTAGAGAGTTGGTTCCAGATTTGTACGAATCCACGAATAAGTACAAGTGAGGAATCTAACTACTTTGTGAAGCATAAGTGAACATACTATGCATGTTATGAGATGCAGAAAAGGATAGATTCAATTTGTTCGGACAGAAACCATGTGAGGTTGAAAAGGATGAATCTATCAGATCAAAAGGACTGTAAAAAGAGCTTTTATTTACCACTTGAGGAACTGCTAGACGGAGTAGAAGATGAGGCCGAGCAGTTCGATCTTCCATGCCCTAACTTGGCGACGGAGGACACCAACGGTGACGGCGGAGAAGACGATGTCCGCGGTCGGCGTGAGGACGACGTCGGTGAGGTCACGGCAGCTAAGTGCTTCGTCGCCGGTGTCGTCGAGGGCTAGCGGTGGCGCTAAGGTTTGTGCGAGAAGGAGAAGTGGAAGAGGAGATAATGACTGGGGTGAGGCGTGTATTTATAAGGACAGGAACGGCATAGCGTTATTACGCAGGTGCCCCTGGCAATTCACATCTGAAGGACATGTGGCAAACATGCAACACATTGGAAGTTGTTCCATGTTCCCACGCACGCCTGGATTGCCGGGTGGTCGTTCCCGCTTCTTCGGGTTTCAGTCAAAAAGGATAGAGCATTTAAATCAAATTTAATGTTTGTCTCTGTGTCTTCTGCTGACAAGGACGCAGAGAAGACATTCAACGGTTTCAATAGAATGCATATGATTTGGACAGATAGATGTGAGACGGGGGCATAGAGAGGTTAGGGTCCGATCACATTCACTTAGTTCAAAAGATTTAAACAAGAAGACACAGCTATAAGTGAATGATGTAGAGGATAGAACGCTAATATATGAATATATCCGAATAAGACCAAATCAATATAGTGAATATAAAACATGAAGTCATGTTAATATTAAAGACAAACCAAATGCGAAGATTTTGCAAATGTAACGCCAATAGAAAATACTTCAAGCAAAAGTTTGGTGGTAGCGTTACCCACCATATAGGAAGTATTAGACCCAGACACGACGCACAATTATTGTGGCACTCCGAAGTCAAATTCGGCGTTAATGTATTCACACTTAGAGTGTAAGTCTTCATTGATTAAATATATACGTTACTTCGTGTGTTGCACATCTAAGTCATCAACATGCATAAGTGTTAGGATGTGTGCCTGATCACGGGACATTTGAGGATTCCAAGATATTTAGCTCACACCGCAACTTGCAAAACCTTTTCTCATCCAAGGGCTTTGTGAAGATATCTGCCAGTTGCTCTTCAGTGTTGATGTGAATGATATCAATATCTTCCTTCATGACATGATCTCTGAGAAAGTGATGACGGATCTGAATGTGCTTTGTCTTCGAGTGCTGAACTGGGTTGTTGGCAATCTTGATGGCGCTTTCATTGTTGCAGTAGAGGGGCACTTGCTTTAGATGAACGTCATAGTATTTGAGTGTTTGCTTCATCCATAGAAACTGAGCGCAGCATGATCCAACAGCAATGTATTTAGATTCAGCAGTGGATAGAGATACACAGTTCTGCTTCTTTGAAGACAAACAAATAAGTGATCGTCCCAGAAAGTGACATGTGCCTGATGTAGACTTGCGATCCACCTTGTCACCAGCATAATCGGCATCCGAGAATCCAACTAGATCAAACTCTGAGCCCTTTGAATACCATAATCCTAGTGCTGGGTTGTAAGGCAAATATCGAAGAATTCACTTCACAGCTAAGTGATGCAATTCCTTTAGTGCCGCTTGGAATCAGGCACACATGCAAACACTAAGCATGACATCTGGCCTAGATGCACATAAATAAAGCAAAGAACCAATCATGGAGCGGTATACATTTTGATCGAACTCTTTACCATTGGCGTCAGGACCCAGATGACTTTTGGTTGGCATTGGCATCGTATAACCTTTGCAGTCCTGCATTCCAAACTTCTTCAGGCAATCTTTGAGGTATTTCTCTTGAGATATGAAGATGCCATTGTGTTGCTGCCGTATTTGAAGACCAAGGAAGAACTTCAGCTCACCCATCATGGACATCTGATATTGCTCTTGCATCATGTGTCCAAACTCATCACTGTATTTTTATTAGTGCATCCAAAGATAATGCCATCCACATATATTTGGCACACAAACATTTCACCATCATACGTCTTCATGAAGAGTGTGGGATCCAGGGAACCAGGTTTGAAGCCTTTGCTCTTCAGGAAGTCTTTAAGTGTGTCATACCACGCACGAGGGGCTTGTTTGAGGCCATACAGTGCCTTATTGAGTTTGTATACCATATTAGGGTGTTTTGGATCTTTGTCAATGTCAAAACCGGCGGATCTCGGGTAGGGGGTCCCGAACTGTGCGTCTAGGCCGGATGGTAACAGGAGGCAGGGGACACAATGCTTTACCCAGGTTCGGGCCCTCTTGATGAAGGTAAAACCCTACGTCCTGCTTGATTAATATTGATGATATGGGTAGTACAAGAGTAGATCTACCACGAGATCAGAGAGGCTAAACCCTAGAAGCTAGCCTATGGTATGATTGTTTGTTGTAGTTGTTGTGTCCTACGGACTAAAACTCTCTGATTTATATAGACAGCGGAGAGGGTTAGGGTTACACAGAGTCGGTTACAATGGGAGGAGATCTACATATCCGTATTGCCAAGCTTGCCTTCCACGCCAAGAAAAGTCCCATCCGGACACGGGACAAAGTTTTCAATCTTGTATCTTCATAGTCCAAGAGTTCGGCCAAAGGTTATAGTCGGGCTATCCGGACACCCCCTAATCCAGGACTCCCTCAGCAGCCCCTGAACCAGGCTTCAATGACGATGAGTCCGGCGCACAGTATTGTCTTCGGCATTGCAAGGCGGGTTCCTCCTCCGAATACACCATGGAAGAATTTGAATACAAGGATAGTGTCCGACCCTGCAAAATAAGTTCCACATACCACCGTAGAGAGAATAATATTTTCGCAAATCTAATTTGCTGAGTTGTTTTGGCAGCATGACATTATGTCATGGCCCGGTGATTATTCGGACCATTTCCTTTAACTAGCCCTGCACATAACGCGAGGCAGTTTTTTGACACGTCTTGTCAAAGCAGAGATCGTGTCCACTTATTATGGGATTCTCATCAATACGGGCATGGGTAACCCAACCGCGCCATCGATTACGGCGCTTGGGGGATAAGCGAGTTTTACCAGGCTAGTGGGGACGCTTAGTTTCGTCCGCCCATATAAAGGGATAAGGATTCACCTTTCCATCCTGCCTTCTTCCTCCTTTGCTCATCCGTTTTCGCACACTCGAGCTCTAGCGCCCAAGTCCGCACTTCCCACCTCAACCTTCTCCAACCATGTCCGGAGCGGGAGGCAGGTGTATGGTCTCCTCCGTCACGGAGGGAGACATCAAGAAGCTGAGGAGAGCCGGATACCTGCCCGACGACATCGCGCACCGGCTCCCAGATGAGGGGCAGCTCGTCCCCACCCCCGGGCCCCATGAGAGGGTAGTGTTCCTCACCCATTTCCTCCACGGACTGGGATTCCCTCTCCACCCATTTGTCCGGGGGCTCATGTTCTACTACGGACTGGATTTCCATGATCTGGCCCTGAATTTCATCCTCAATATCTCGGCGTTTATCGTCGTGTGCGAGGCCTTCCTCCGCATTAAGCCCCACTTCGGTTTATGGCTGAAGACCTTCAATGTCAAGCCGAAGGTTGTGGGCGGCCGCTAGGCGGAGTGCGGAGGCGCCATGGTGGGCAACATGCCTAACATTACATGGCTCGAGGGCTCCTTTGTGGAAACCATAAAGGGGTGGCAATCGGGGTGGTTCTACATCACCGAGCTGCGTGACCCTGCATGGGCAGCGGCCCCCTGAGTTCCGATCTGGCATCCCCATGCGGCTCACCTCCTGGAAAGAGAAGGGCATGTCCTTGGGTAGTTCGGGACAGCTGACCGGACTCCAAACATGTATTCAAAACATGGTGAACAAGAAGCTCAAACTTGTCAACATAGTCTAGGTCATGCTCCATCGCCGGATCCTCCCGTGCCAACAACGGGACTTCAACTTGTGGGAGTTCGACCCGGCGCAGCACCGAACTCTGAACAGGCTCTCCGACACAACTCACGAAGATGCCTGGAGGGTGTTGTTCAAAAGCGCCGAGGTCCCTCCTCCCATTACTGAGGATCGCGGATTCAGCACGAAGCGCCAAGCCAGTGCGGTAAGCTGCTTTACCTTTCACGGGATACTTATTTTTTATAGATTGACTCCATGCGGGATCTAAACTCCCGTACCTTTGATAGGACTGGCAGGAGACGGCCGGATAGATCAACTGTCCGGCTCCTTTACCCGAAGGCCCAGCGGACGCTCTTCTGGCGAAGATGTTGACTCCGGCTCCTTATACGGTGCCGGAGAAGACCAAGAAGGCCAAGGGAACCCGAAAGAGTTCCCGACGCCAGGCGTCGTCGGACTCATCGTCCGATGACTCTACGGCGCACTCCTCCCCCGAAGACGAGGAAGAAGAAGAAGATGCTCCCCCTCTAGCCGGGGGAGATAAGAAAAGGAAGGCCGCCCCAACTGGGGGGCCGAAGGGTCCAAGAAGGGAAGGACTCTCCTTCCGGACAATTCCACCGTCGCCGACGAAGGCGAAGACGAGTGGTTGCCCAGGGCCAAGCCCCTGGGGAGATCATAAGTATTCGGATACCAGAGTAACTTATAGCATTCCTTTGTCGCATTTCTTTCCCTAACGCCGAACATAATTATGCAGGCCACCACAAGCCAGTATCGATGTATCATCGGACGGCTCCCTGGGCTCGTCGGATATGGATAGCGATCCAGTCCCGACCGCCACCTCCCCTCATCCTGCTGACGATGCCGAGGTGATGTCTCAAGAGGCACCGGGTCAAGGGGAGACAGTCCCGGAGGCACCTCAAGGCGACCTTCCGGACTCCGGGAGCCGAGGGGATGGGGCCCGTGAGAGCTTCGAGTTCAGCCCTCAGCCGAACACCGCACCGGAACCTCCAGTGGTTTCGGGCTCGGGCAGGCGACCTCCTTCTAAGAGGGGCAAGACGCCTGTGCCGGTGACCTCTATCCATCCAGAGGTGCCAGACAATCTGCTGGAAGCGCTTCACAGCGCTTCCATCGACGAGGAGCACCGTACTATTATGAGTGTGGTGGTCCGGAAGGTTCAGTCTGCCAAGAGCGGATTGACTGAAGCCTGTGCCGGTCTTCTAACAGGCTTTGAGGTAAGTGTTTTAAAATATAGGAAAAATATTACTGCATAGATAGTAGCCCCTCATGCTTTGTTCGGTGTTCACAAAGAAATGCCGAACATAGGATCAAATAATATCGCAGGAGTCTAATATAAGTATGTCAATATGCGTATGCAGGCCTCGCTGCTGGCGTCCGCCGCACTGACTACGGAGGTCATCGTACTGAAGCAGGACCTCGAGGGGTCCAAGAAAGAGCTCGGCCTTGCCAAGAGGCAGCTCGAGGAGAACAAGGGTAAGTAATACCCTGTCTATAGATATGTATATATAAAAGAAGACGTGATTGCAAAATGACAGGATCATCGTATATTTGCCAGGGGCCACGACCGAGGTGGCGACCCTGAAGCAAGCGCTAACCAAGGCCGAAGATAAAGCGGCCAAGGAGCGCACCAAGCGGGAAAAACAAGAGGCTCGGGTGGGCGAGGTGCAGCAAGAGCTCCAAGCTCTCGTGACGAAGCACGAGGCGTTGGAGCTTGACTCGAAGACGCGAGAGTCTAAGCTTGCCGCGGCCCTCGAGGGCGCAAAAAGTGCCAAGGCCGAAGACCAAAAGGCCCTCCAGGAGATCGAAACAATGAAGAAGATAACGGCGGGTAAGGAATTCTATATGCGGAGCAAGCATGTAAAGGTAAATTACCGATTACTTACCCGGATTCGGAGCTCTCCAGGAGCATTCGCAGATTTGCCCCGTAGCGTGTCGGATGCCGCACAATTTTACCAGGCCGAGGAGGGAAGCTCAACGGGGAAGTTGTTCTGGTCTCAGTATACTGGGACTGAACACCCGATGCCTCTGAGCGACCAGCTAAAGCAGCTGGTCGAGCTGCACAAGGCGGCCGAACAGGCCATGAAGGGCCTTATAGTCCGGCTGTGGCTTGGCGACGCCCTTCCGAACAGCTACTTCGACCTGGTGAGGCGGCTTGTAGATGCCTGCCCACGGCTGGAGGTCGTCAAGCGGTCCGTCTGCATCGAAGGTGCACGCCGGGCTTTCGCCCGTGTGAAGGTGCAGTGGACCAAGCTAGACGCCGTGAAGCTGATCAAGGAAGGGCCGCCGCAGGGCAAGGAGCATCGCACCCCTGAAATTTATTATGAGGGTGTCCTGAAGGGTGCCATCTTGTGGCAGACGAATGTTCAAAGGATGTAATATTTGAGTAAACTTGCTCGTATGATCCTATATGATGAAAACTTGTTTCATATGCGCTATGCAACGCTTGTGTGAATTTAAAATATTACCTTCTGTTTGGCCGTTTATCCAATCTGAGAGATGGCTAGTCCTCGGCTTCTGCCCCCATGCCACGAGTGCTGGGGTGTTCGGGATAAACCTGAGCACTCTTGTTCCCATGTTTGGGTCCTTCGAGGGAGGTGCTCAGCACAACGAACAAGACAACCGGACTAATAATGCTTTATCACTCTCACTTAGCCATAGAATTCTATAATTTTAAATTTCGGCGAAGCCCCTGGTATTCGGAAGGCCGAATTCGGGGCACGATACACGCCTGTAAGCCGGACAGGGCCGACCCCTCACCCTAAGAGGCATAAGTCTTTAGGGACTCGAAAAACCTCGCCGAAGAACAACCAGTCTCTCACCTTATCATGACAGTCAGTTTTAGCTTTCTCTACTGAGGTGCTAAGCCCGACAGAGCCGGGGCACAAGCAGTAGTTCTCCTAGCGCTACCTTAGACGATAGAGCGGAACGTAAGGTACCAAAACATAGGAGCCGGGCAAACCCAACATTTGACCAAAGACATGATTCGGAGCTTATGCATATAATGCTATAAGTTCGGGTGCCGCACTTGTGAAAGTGTTCGGACTTTTCACACCATATTGTGGGGTACGTAAGCCCCTGGTGTATTGGCCGTACCAAAGTGTATGGTTGCAAGGCGTCGTTAATGAACACACACACACACATATATATATATATAACAAGAATGCAATAATAGTCATGATGTTATGCATTGTTTATTCAGAAAGGTGCGTTAAAGCAGAATGATACAGATAGTGCAATAAGCGAAGAGTGGGACTATGTCCCTTCCAAGGGCAAGCTGAGGAATAGTATTAAATCAAATATTTCGCTCGTTATTGTAATCCACCTGGGAATTTCGTGGTGTGACATAGCTTTCTGCCTCCTTGGTTGTTGCATCATGTGTTCGGCAATAGTGCTGCCGAACAGGGTTTCCAGAGATTAAGGTCCTGAAAAAAGAGAAAAATAACCAAAGGAAAGCCCCTAGTGTGGTTTAAGCCGCGTCTTGGGGCGTGCCGTAGTGTGCCCCCCCCCACCTGTGCCCATGGTATTTTTAATGCGTAATTATGTACGCGTGGCACGAGCTTCGCTTTTTGGCTGGGACTGGGGTGGGGGCCGCACTGCTACGTGAGCTCAGATCGCGCCAGGCGGTCTATTTGCCTATTGCTCCGAGCGCGCTTGAAGGTGTCCGGGTTTTGAAACGCCGAACTGGTGGATTGCCTTAAGAGGCTGTTTTGCGCTTCTGCTGCGAGGGCCGCAGTGTGCTCCTCTGTTCGGAGAGAGCGCTCTGTGTTTCCATTGACTATAATAACCCCGCGAGGTCCTGGCATCTTGAGCTTGAGGTATGCATAATGCGGTACCGCATTGAATTTCGCAAATGCGGTTCGCCCGAGCGTTGCATGATAACCACGGCGGAACGGGACTATATCGAAGATTAACTCTTCGCTTCGGAAGTTATCTGGGGATCCGAAGACCACTTCCAGTGTAATTGAGCCTGTGCAATGGCCTCTACGCCTGGAATGACGCCCTTGAAGGTCGTTTTTGTGGGTTTGATCCTTGAGGGGTCTATACCCATTTTGTGCACTGTGTCCTGATAAAGCAGGTTCAGGCTGCTGCCGCCATCGATAAGGACTCGAGTGAGGTAAATTCCATCAATGATTGGGTCCAGAACCAGTGCGGCGAATCCGCCATGACAGATACTAGTGGGATGGTCCCTGTGATCGAAAGTGATCGGATAGGAGGACCACGGGTTGAACTTTGGGGTGACTGGCTCCAACGGATATACATCCCTGAGCGCACGCTTTCGCTCCCTCTTGGGGATGTGGGTTGCGTATATCATGTTCACCGTCCGCACTTGTGGGGGAAACCTCTTCTGTCCTCCGGTGTGTGGCTGCCGGGGCTCCTCCTCGCCATTGCTATGTGGCCCCTTGTCCTTGTTTTTGGCAATTAACTTGCCGGCCTGCTTGAACACCCAACAATCCCTGTTGGTGTGATTGGCTGGCTTTTCTGGGGTGCCGTGTATTTGACACGAGCGATTGAGTATACGGTCCAAGCTGGACGGTCCCCGGCGTACTTTGTTTGAATGGCTTTTTCCACTTACTGGGTTTAGAGCCTTTGAATCCGGCATTGACTGCCGTATCCTCGTTATTATCGCTGTTAATGCGGCGCTTATGTTTGTTGCGACGTGACCTACTATTGCCGTCCTTGGTATCCGAAGTACCATGGTTCTTTGATATGTTATTACTACGAGCCAGCCAGCTGTCTTCTCCCGCACAAAAGCGGGTCATGAGTGTCGTGAGGGCTGCCATAGATTTCGGCTTTTCCTGACCAAGGTGCCGGGCTAGCCATTCGTCGTGGATATTGTGTTTGAAAGCCGCTAGGGCCTCTTCATCCGAACAGTCGACAATTTGATTTTTCTTTATTAGGAACCGAGTCCAGAATTGCCTGGCTGATTCTTTTGGCTGCTGAATTATGTGGCTCAAGTCATCGGCATCTGCTAGCCGCACATAAGTGCCCTGAAAGTTGTCGAGGAATGCGGCTTCCAGTTCTTCCCAACAGCTGATGGACTCGGCTGGCAAGCTGTTAAGCCAATGTCGCGCTAGTCCCTTGAGCTTTAGTGGGAGGTATTTGATGGCGTGTAAGTCGTCACCGCGGGCCATGTGGATGTGGAGGAGGAAATCCTCGGTCCATACTGCGGGATCTGTTGTGCCGTCGTATGATTCAATATTTACAGGTTTGAAACCTTCTGGGATTTGATGATCCATTACTTCGTCTATGAAGCATAAGGGGTGTGCGGTGCCTCTGTATTGGGCTATATCCCGACGCAGCTCAAATGGGTCTTGCCCGGATTTGCTTTTACTGTGTCCGGCGTGACATTTATCATCTCGAAGAGTGGCGCGCCCTCGTGATCCATAGATCGATCTTGCATGCTTTGTTTTGTCCTCCAATATGTCTCGCGGGTCTGGCGTATCTCCCCATGCCTTTTTATTTGAATGGCGTCGGGGTGAAGGCTGAGTTTTTGGCTAGAATGCCTCTCTATCGCGGCCACGAGGTGGCCGATCAGCCATATCATACGCTTCTTCCTCCAGTCGAGGTAGCAACCTGCACTTTGGGTAACTCTTGGAGGGGCGCTCGAGTTTATATTCATCGGCCACGAGGACTTCAGTCCATCTGTCAGCTAGCAGATCCTGATCAGCTTGAAGCTGCTACTGCTTTTTCTTAAGGCTATTTGCCGTGGCTATAAGCCGGCGTTTGAAGCGCTCTTGTTCGACGGGATCCTCTGGCACAGCGAATTCGTCGTCGCCGAGGGTTGCCGCATCTTCGGAGGGGGCATGTAATTATCATCCTCCTCTTCTCCATCTGTCGCTCTCTCAGGAGGGCTGGCTCCTCCATTCTCCTGTTCTAAATCTTGCTGGAGGGGATTGTTGTTGGCTTCGGCACTATCCGGAGTATTATTATCTCCTGTGCCGGTATCACCACTTTTGCTTTGGTGGGACTTAGAGCGGCGCCGCTGACGTCAGTGCTTGGGTTGCTTCTTGGAGGGGTCATCCTCCGCTATCTCATCGCCATTGCCTTCTTTGGGTGTATCCACCATGTATATATCGTATGATGAGGTGGCTGTCCAGTGCCCTGTGGGCAGTGGTTCCTCTTCGCCTCCCGTATCGTCGTCCATACCGTCGATGTCTTCGGAGTCGAAGTCGAGCATGTCGGTTAAGTCATCAACAGTGGCTACTAAGTGGGTGGTGGGTGGGCCTCGAATTTCTTCGTCGTCCGCATCCCAGTCCTGCCGGACATAGTTCGGCCAGGATCCTCCTGACAAGGAGAGAGACCTTAATGAGTTTAGTATGTTGCCAAAGGGCGAGTGCTGAAAAAATATCTGCGGAGGTAAACTCCATGATCAGCGCCCAATCGGATTCGATAGGAACGGGCGCAGGCGGTTCGGAGTCCATGGCCGGAGAAGGATCCGACAGTTTAACAACACGGCTCTCATGCAAGGTAAGATCGATGTTTGGCTCGATCGCCACTGAGGGTAAGGCCTCGGTGGAGGGGTCCATCCACCCGTCCGCGGAAGGCGCACCTGGCTCCGAATTGAGGGTCGGAGTGGCTGCCTATGCGATCTCTTGAACACTATCCGATGGTAGCGCTAAACCGCACTCATCGTGACCGCGTCACACACAAGGCAGAGGCTCGAATCCGTCGAAGATCAAGTCTCCGCGGATATCGGCCGTGTAGTTTAAGCTTCCAAACCTGACCTGATGGCCAGGGGCGTAACTTTCAATCTGCTCCAGATGGCCAAGCGAATTGACCCGCAGTGCAAAGCCGCCGAATACGAAGATCTGTCCGGGGAGAAAAGTCTCACCCTGGACTGCATGGCCATCGATGATAGTAGGAGCCATCAAGCCTAACAGCGACGACACAGAGGAACTCCCAATGAAAGCACCAATGTCGTTGTCAAAACCGGTGGATCTCGGGTAGGGGGTCCCGAACTGTGCGTCTAAGCCGGATGGTAATAGGAGGCAGGGGACACAATGCTTTACCCAGGTTTGGGCCCTCTTGATGGAGGTAAAACCCTACGTCCTGCTTGATGAATATTGATGATATGGGTAGTACAAGAGTAGATCTACGACGAGATCAGAGAGGCTAAACCCTAGAAGCTAGCCTATGGTATGATTATCTGTTGTAGTTGTTGTGTCCTACGGACTAAAACTCTCCGGTTTATATAGACACCAGAGAGGGTTAGGGTTATACAGAATCGGTTACAATGGGAGGAGATCTACATATCCGTATTGCCAAGCTTGCCTTCCACGCCAAGGAAAGTCCCATCCGGACACGGGACGAAGTCTTCAATCTTTTATGTTCATAGTCCGAGAGTCCGGCCAAAAGTTATAGTCCAGCTATCCGGACACCCCCTAATCTAGTACTCCCTCAATCTTCAAAACCAGGTGATTGTGCAACATACACTTCTTCTTCAATCTTGCCATTGAGAAAGGCACTCTTCACATCCATTTGATACAGAAGGATGTTGTGATGATTTGCATAGGCTAGCAGTATGCGAATAGCTTCAAGCCTAGCCACATGAGAAAATGTTTCATCGAAGTCAATTCCTTCAACTTGAGTGTATTCTTGAGCAACGAGACGAGCCTTGTTTCTGACAACTTGACCATGCTCATCTTGCTTGTTGCGATATATCCATTTAGTGCCTATGATATTGTGTTTACGAGGATCAGGACGCTTGACCAATTCCCATACATTATTCAGCTCGAACTGTTGAAGCTCTTCTTGCATAGCTTGAATCCATTCAGGTTCCATGAAGGCTTCATCAACTTTCTTGGGTTTAGATATTGAGACAAATGCAAAGTGCCCACAGAAGTTTGCTAGCTGTGTTGCCCTTGAACGAGTGAGTGGACCAGGTGCATTGATGCTATCAATTATCTTCTCAATCTGTACTTCATTTGCGACATGAGGATGAACTGGATGAAGATTTTCGTTTGGAGGATTGTCTTCAGGCTGAGCATTGTCTTCAGGTTGATTAGGTGCAGAAATGATAAGTTCCTCTTTAGGATGTACTTCATACGGTATAATTTCTCTAGTTCCCATAAGCTTGATGGATTCACTAGGTGGAATTTCATCTAGCACATTTGGTAGGTGCTCTCTTTGCGAGCCGTTTAGTCTCATCGAACCGCACATCCACATTTTAAACCACTTTATAGTGAAAGAGGTTGAAGACTCTGTAGGAGTGTGAATCCTTTCCGTAACCAAGCATAAAACCTTCATGTGCTTTCGGTGCAAATTTTGAAGTGTGATGTGGATCCTTGATCCAGCACCTAGCACCAAATACTCTGAAGTAACTGACATTTGGCTTCTTACCAGTGAGGAGTTCATAGGATGTTTTCTTCAGAAGCTTGTGAACATAAACACGGTTGATGACATGGCATGCAGTATCAATAGCTTCAGGCCAGAACTTTCTTGGTGTCTTGTATTCATCGAGCATCATCCGAGCCATCTCAATGAGTATTCTGTTCTTGCGTTCCACGATGCCATTCTGCTGCGGCATGTACGGAGCTGAGAACTCATGAGTGATGCCCAATGTATCAAGATAAGTGTTGAGGTCGGTGTTCTTGAATTCAGTGCCATTGTCACTTCTGATGTGCTTGATCTCGACACCATAGTTGTTCATGGCTCGATTGGCGAAGCGTCTGAAGACATCCTGCACTTCAGTCTTGTAGAGGATTATGTGTACCCATGTATATCTTGAATAATCATCAACAATGACGAAGCCATAGAGACAGGCAGTAGTAGTTAGAGTAGAGTAGTGAGTAGGGCCGAAGAGGTCCATGTGTAGCAGTTCGAAGGGTTGAGTCGTTGTCATGATTGTCTTCGAGGGATGCTTGGCCCTCGTCATCTTTCCAGCTTCGCAGGCACCGCATAAGTGATCCTTCTTGAACTCGACGCCCTCGATGCCTATGACGTGCTTCTTCTTTGCGAGAGTATGCAAGTTCCTCATGCCAGCATGCCCTAGCCTCCGATGCTAGAGCCAGCACTCTGAAGCTTTTGCAAGAAGACATACAGCAAGTTGTGGTCCTACTGAGAAATCTACCATGTAAAAATCATCTTTGCGATACCCTTCAAAGACTAGAGACTTGTCAGATTCCATTAGAACAAGGCAACGATATTTTCCAAATATCATAATCATGTTCAAATCGCAAAGCATTGAGACAGACATTAAGTTGAAGCCAAGGGATTCAACAAGCATCACTTTATCCATGTGCTGATTCTTTGATATTGCAACTCTACCTAGACCCAATACCTTGCTTTTACCAGTGTCCGTAAATGTGATGTGACTCTTCTCAGATGGACGTAAGGTTGAGTCCATGAGAAGACTTTGATCACCAGTCATATGATTAGTGCATCCACTATCGATAATCCATTCTGAAGCAGCTGGTGTCATACCCTACAGAACAGTTAGGGGGATAGGCTTCACGAAGAGTATTGTGAAGCATAAGCATTTGACGAGCAAGTGGATTATAAAGCTTAGATCAAGGTTAGAACTGATAGGATGCATGTTAAGAGATTTAGGAATGAAATACATAATAAGATCATTTGGGCATTTTATCTTGTGCCCCACAAGATGTTTTAGGTCCCCAGCAATAGCTTCAGACACATTTGATTTTCGGCTGGAGACCTTTCCCCGCAAAAGAGAGTTAAGCTTTCTTAGCCACCCACATCTTCAAGGGTGGCTTCGAAGCAATGAGTCTAAGTTTAGCATCTGAGAACTTTGGCTTTGAAGCCCTGGCAAATAGTTTTGCAGGAGGTGAATAATACTCATAAGATTAGCAGAGTAGTTCTTGGTCTTATGAACATGGCGGTTTGACGAAACACACATATTCATAGGCCTGAGTATGGTTTCCCTACAAAACATTTGTGTTAGTGCGACTCAGGTGAGTCCTCTGTCTGTATGAAGTCTTTGGACCATATGAAGCCTGTGGTCCGGGGTTTGTCTTCTTCCCTTGTGGTGTCATGACGACATTCACAGGAAGATTCTCGAGACACCTTTTGGGCACCCAGAATTTCTTCATAGGTGGCCCATTCCTGCAGTTAGTACCAATATACCTGGCAAACACTTCACCCTTCTGATTCTTAAACAGTTTATAGTTTGCATCAAAGGATTCATCAATGACAATAGAGTTAGCACAAGTGAAGCCAGATAGGGTGGATGGATCCACTCAAGGTTCCTTTGTAGCAACCCATGTGGTTTTGGGGTACTGCTCAGGCTTCCAGTAAGAGCCATCAGCATTCATTTTCCTTTTGAACCCAACACCCTCTTTCCTAGGGTTTCGGTTTAGAATCTGCCTTTTGAGGACATCACATAGTGTCTGATGCCCTTTGAGACTTTTGTACATCCCTGTTTCAAGCAATGTCTTCAACCTAGCATTTTCATCGGCAATAGCAGTGGCATCCTCAGCAGAGGGGTTAGTTACCACATCAACAGTTGAAGATATTGCAACAGTAGCAGCAGTAGAACATTCAGCAACAGAAGTAGTGTTATCACGCTCAAGGCATTTTAGACATGGTGGTTCAAATCCTTTCTAAGCGGGATTGATCTGTTGAGCGTGAAGTGACTCGTTTTCCTTTTGAAGATCTTCATGAATTGCTCTCAAATTCTCAAGTTCTTGCTTCCTTTGAAGATAATCATAGGAAATCTTTTCATGAGTTGTTGAGAGCGTTTCATAAAGACTTTCCAGTTCCTCGTACTTAACATGAAGATTTTTTATGTCTTCAATTAAGGACTGAGATCGAGTCATTTCCGCATCCAACAGGTCATCGCTTTTGTCTAACCGTTTTTGAATATGTTCCATAGCTTTCTGTTGTTCAGTTGCAATTTTAGCAAGTGTTTTGTAGCTGGGTTTTGAATCACAATTAGAGTCATCTTCACTAGATGTTTGATAGTGAGCATTGCGTGAGTTTACCTTGGCACCACGTGCCATGAAGCAATAGGTGGGAGCAGAGTCGTCCTTGTCATCAGCGTGGGTGATGGAACCATTGTCTTCAGTGTTGAAGATGGACTTGGCAACGTAGGCTGTAGGCAGACTTGCGACGCCAGAGTCGGACTCCTCCTCAGACTCCACCTCCGCCTCCTCAGAAGCAGACACCTCCTCTGAATCCATTTCCTTGCCAACAAAGGCACGAGCCTTGCCAGATGAGCTCTTCTTGTGTGATGAAGACTTGGAAGAAGACTTTGAGTATTTCTTCTTCTTCTTCTCGTCAGAATCATATTCCTTGCTCTTCTTCTTGTTGTTGTTCTCATTGTCCCACTGCGGACACTCAGAGATGTAGTGACCAAGTTTCTTGCACTTGTGGCATGTTCTCTTCTTGTAGTCATGAGTAGAAGCTTCATCATTCCTTGAGCTGGATCATGAAGACTTTCTGAAGCCTTTCTTCCTCGTGAACTTCTGGAACTTCTTCACTAGCATAGAACGCTCCTTTCCAATATCTTCAGGATCATCAGAATTGCAGTCAGATTCTTCTTCAGATGAGGAAACAGCTTTTGCCTTCAAGGCGCAAGTTCGTCCATAGTTGGGACCGTAGATATCTGTTTTCTCATAAAGCTGAAACTCATGTGTGTTGAGCCTTTCAAGTATGCCAGACGGATCGAGTGTCTTCAAGTTAGGGCGTTCTTGAATCATCAGGGCTAGGGTGTCAAACGAGCTGTCAAGTGATCTCAGGAGCGTCTTTACGATTTCATGCTTGGTGATCTCAGTAGCGTCGAGAGCTTGAAGCTCATTTGTGATGTCGGTGAGGCGATCAAACGTGAGATGAACATTCTCATTGTCGTTTCTCTTGAAGCGGTTGAAGAGGTTGCGAAGGACACTGATCCTTTGATCTCTCTGGGTTGAGACGCCTCCGTTGACCTTGGAGAGCCAGTCCAAGACTAGCTTCGATGTTTCCGGAGCACTCACACGGCCATGCTGTCCTTTGGTCAGATGACCACAGATGATGTTCTTGGCAGTAGAATCCAGTTGAACGAACTTCTTGACATCAGCAGGGGTGACACCTTCACCAGTCTTGGGAACGTCATTCTTGACGACATACCAGAGGTTGACATCAATGGCTTCAAGATGCATACGCATCTTATTCTTCCAGTAGGGATATTCAGTTCCACCGAAGACGGGGCACGCAGCAGAGACTTTGATTATCCCTGCAGTCGACATAGCTAAAACTCCAGGTGGTTAAACCGAATCACACAGAACAAGGGAGTACCTTGCTCTGATACCAATTGAAAGTGCTAGTTATCGACTAGAGGGGGGTGAATAGGCAATTTTTATGAAAATCTTCAAAACATGGATGTTTCAAAGACAAATGATAGAAATGAACCTATAAACATGCAGCGGAAGGTAGACTACACTAGGCAAGCCATAGTCAAGTATACAATGAAATGAAAGCACGAAGACTAATAGCAACTAGGCAGTATGGATCAGGATGGAAGATAGTATGAAGCCAATCAGAACAAACAGTCACACAGTGAAGATAAACAGATAATGCAAACAGACAATGACTTCACAAGTACCAACTATAAATAAAGAGAAGGGATGGATAGAACCAGTTGCTTGTTGAAGACAATGATTTGTTGGACCAGTTCCAGTTGCTGTGACAACTGTACGTCTGGTTAGGGAGGCTGAGATTTAACTCAGAAGACCGTGTCTTCACCTTATTCCCCTTGAGCTAAGGACACACAGTCCTCGCCCAATCACTCAGGTAAGTCTTCAAGGTAGACTTCCAAACCTTCACAAACTTCGTTCACCGGTGATCCACAATGACTCTTGGATGCTCAGAACGTGACGCCCAACCGGTTGGAGGATTCACAGTCCTCAAGTGTAACAAGTCTTCAGATCAGACAGACAGGAAGACTTCAGTGATGCCTAACACTCTTTGGCTCTGGGTGTTTAGGGCTTTGTCCTCGCAAGGATTTCTCTCTCGAAAGCTTCGGAGGTGGGTTGCTCTCAAACGACAAAAGCCGTGCACTAACTCTGAGCAGCCACCAATTTATGGTGTAGGGAGTGGGCTATTTATAGCCACTAGGCAACCCGGCCTGATTTGTCCGAAATGACCCTGGGTCACTAAGGAACTGACACGTGTTCCAACGGTCAGATTTCAAACACACGCGGCAACTTTACTTGGGCTACAAGTAAAGCTGACTCATCCAACTCTGGATAAGATTTGCTCTCATTGTCTTTGCTCGAAGACATAGGATTTTGATTAAGCATCACTTCAGTCACTCTGACTTTGTTCACTGGGACCCCACTTAACAGTACAGTGGTTCCTATGACTCAACAAAGAAGAAAAGGAAACAACGAAACAACTAAGTCTTCGCGCTCCATAATCTTCACGTTATGTCTTCTCTTGTCACAGTCTTCAATATGAATATCTTCACATACCACCTTTGTCTTCAATGTCTTCATACATTTTTAGGGGTCATCTCCGGTAGGTAAACCGAATCAATGAGGGACTACTACCTGTGTTATCCTGCAATTCTCACAAACACATTAGTCCCTCAACCAGGTTTGTCGTCAATACTCCAAAACCAACTAAGGGTGGCACTAGATGCACTTACAGAAGGGGAGAACGTGGGAGACGGCTGGCCTCCTAAAGGCAGGTGCAAGTACCGTTATAGCGGCATTAGAGGTAGGCCTAGGAGAAACAGAATATTAGCTTCGTTACGGTGGAGTTGGGGTTGTAACATGTGATGTAACCACTAACGTGGAGGGGCTCTTTACCCCATTCCTTCTTTAATATATAGTACGCACGCTTGTGCGTACCCGAGAAAAAAAATTCCATGCCTTATCGAAAGAAAAGAAAATGTTATCTTTCATGACTGGTAAATTCTTGTCTTTTGGACGTTCTGATGTGCATGCTATGAGGATTGAGAGCCCTTGATTAGTAGCCCAGAATTCTCCCTTACAACAAATATTACGGAGGAAAAATCATTTCTGAGTCTATTTGGGAATGCTTCACTCCATCTAATCCACTTTGGAGCAGTTCCACCTAGGAGTTGCAGCTCCATCATAGAGCAGTTTATCATGTTTGGCTTGCAGCTAGCTACAGTTTTAAGAATGATAAATTTGGTGGGAACGATCTATTGGGGGATATGTGGTAGTGGGTGGGTAATTTTTCCCAACTCCATGAGGAATTTTTGAACTAGAGTTTTTGGATCACCCTCTAAAGAGCTTTGTGAAAAACATTTAGTTGTATCCCAGATTCTAATTTTTTTGTGGAGCGGGACATCATGGTGCTATCCCGTTTGGCTTGTGTTTGGAGCAGTCCCAAATAGGACCTTATCACCTAAAAAATAGGCACTCCATTTTCATGGAACACCATGATTCCAACAATTAAGGACCAAAGCAAGATTATGGGCCACCAGATCAAGCACATGATTACCTTCAGGCTGATATATCACAAATACAAATACAAATATTGTTCCATCTCATTTTATCAATTTAACAATGAATCGATGCTTTTGAGTTTCATCGCGGTTGCCCCATTTCGGCACCAATATCGAAAAGCATGTTTGCAATTGCGATATCCTTTGTGATAAAGTGAAGACACTTATTATGCCTCCATTTATTGAGTGATAATGTCAGGTTGTCTAAACTGTGGGCCACATACATCCTAGCTTTATGGATAAACCAACTTTACAAATTTGCTTAGTCTAATTGATTCCACAATTAATTTGATAGATTGTCCATGCTGCAGTCTGTTTGTTTTATTCTAGTATCTCAAGGATCACATGTATATTGCACAGGAAGAAAAAAGAAATTTGTGAATCGCATGACACATTAACAAGGATTATCACTCTCAATCTACGTGTTGCTTTGCTTTTGGGCAAGTTCCTAGAAGAAATTCTAGAAGTGTGAGCTTGCATTTGAGCTTGGCATTCATTCACATAGCATGTTCTTTTGGTGGTCAAACCATGATAAAAAAATTGTACTTGAGTGGCAACAAATGTTATTTGTGCTTGGTCTTAGTTGTGGTGCTTGGTGTTGGTTGTGGTGAAGGATGGGGGTGATCACTCGTCTAGCATGTACCATGTGGCCCTACACTTTTTTAATGGTGGAAGGGTCACAACTCACAAAAGGCCCGAGTTTCATTAGGCCTCTCTCAATGCTCCCCCACCTTGTACAAGTGTTAAGCCTTCCACGTAGGTAAAAAATCTGATGTGGGAAGTTATTTAAGAGGAGAGAGATGGGTGTGGTGACCCCAGGAAGAAACAATGTTTAGCGCGTGAACCTAGGCAAAACATTTAAATAAAGGAAGCCCATCAATACATGAAGAGCTTTAGTTGCTAAATCATTAAATGAAGCAAGCTTAGCTACCAAAGCTAATTAAGCACCTATGCATTGCGGAGTATAGTTGCTAAGCTATTTAATGTGCTTAGCACCTCATCTAAGCACCCCATGCATTGGCAGCAGCCTTAGATAAGCAATATCAGTACATATTACACAGGGACTCAACATAAACTATGAAGTGCAATCTAGTCCTAACCTTTTATAGAAAGGACCCCAAATTACAATCATGGCAATTTAATCCTGCCTAACAGCCGTCGCCAAGAACCAAGACTACCACCATTGGGAACGAACCACTTGAGTGGAGGTCTCCCTGCAACATCTCTGCCAGCTCATCACCAGTGGAACGAGCGATGGGCGTCGTAGCTTGCCCCTGAATCCCACCTGATACGCTCAAGGAAAGAATTGCTCTTGCAGCTCGGCGAAGGGTGAAAATGGAGCCTCGCTTCATCCACCTTTCTCCATGGACCACCATGGTTGCTGGGAGAGGTCGAAAGATGCAGGGGTCTGGGTCCATCCGTAATACTCCCTCTGTTCTTAAATATAGGGTGTATAGTTTTTGGCACGGAAATTAAAGAACGCATGTAGAGGGAAAATTTCACAAGTACTGGGCGAGATTTCACTTGACTAATTGAGATGAGAAAATAGAGGAGCTTGTCTCATATACGGAAATGTAATCAAATCCCTAAAAAAATTATCCAAATGAATGGTGCAACGCAATACACCTTATATTTCGGATTTTTTCTCAAAAATCTATACACCTTATATCAAGGAATGGAGGGAGTAGTACTTTCCCTACGCATCTGGCTTCATCCGTAGGACTAGGAGCACTGCGAAGAGGATGAAGATGGTTGCCATGCATCAGAGGCCGCTCGCAGCCCCGACAACGCCCTTCGAACAGGCATCTACTTCCTTCGTCTCATAATGTAAGATGTTTTTTGACACTACACTAGTATCAAAAAACGTCTTACATTATGAAACGGAGGGAGTAATATATACACAAACACAACAGAGGCATAATATATACAGAAGGATGTCGAGCTCCTCTCCCAAGCCATCTCCGGCCGATGACACGGTTGGAAGAGGCAGGGATCGGGCGGCCGCCCTTGTCGACTCTCAAAGGAATATGATGGGGATAGAAGGTGTGGAAGAGAGGAAGGGAGTGTGGCCCTGCATGCAACCAGCAACCGTCGACTGTGACCCGTCTCATGATGTTGAGTGTTTGTGCAAGGAGAAACTCAACTTATCCATTCTTTGTGACACTGACAGACCTGAGTGGGGCGTGGGCATGGCTATACTTTGATAAGAACAATGTTCCTAGCTTGAAACGTGAGCAGACGACAATGACTAGTAATGAGTCGGATAGTGTTCTTGCAAACGAAACGACGGGTGAAATCATCGAAGAAAGTAAAATGGGAGTCGATTAGCAGCATGAAGTATAAACTCTCCCTCCATAGTTCTGAGCTGGTATAATGCACACGTAGTGGTTCACAGAGCACATCACCACCTCAACCTCCCCTCCCCTGCCCCCTGCACCCCGGCCCCTCGCCGGCGGCGCGGCCGTGCCTCTACCGCTGGGTAGTGGCGACCACCGGCCAGCCAGGTTCGCGGCTATGGCGGCCCCCTCCCCCTCCTCCCAATCTCGCGACCCCTTGTCGGATCTGCTCGTTTTCCACTCTGTTCTGGAGGCCCCACCTGCCCCCGGCGATCTCTCTGCGGCCGCGCCTAGCCCCTCCTTCCGCGACGTCCTCCTTCTGCCGCCTCCTGCTCCGCCTTCAATCCCCTGTTCTGCTGCCGCAGCCATGGAGGTCGCGTGCCCGCGTCTTCGGTCTGTGGTTTCTGTGCCTCCCCACTCCTCTGTGGTGTCAGGCGGCATTGATGCCAACCCATCTCGTCCTGGGCGCATTGATGGTGGCGGGTGGCGGCTGGTGGGGAAGGGAGGCCGGCATGTTCCTTTTCCTCAGCCCCCCAAGCCCTCTCGTCCTCGCCAGCCTTCTCCGCCTTCGTAGCTCAAATCCCTCCTCCTCCGCAAAGCGTGGGGCAAGTGCTTTCGCTGCTTGAGAAAGGGCCACCGCATTGCCGACTGCCACAGTAAGGCCAGGTGTTTGCTGTGTGGCTGCTGGGGTCACAAGGCGCGCTCGTGCCCCCCTCCGGCCGCTCCTTCCCCGTTGCGTCCCCGCTCTACCGACGCGCTGCTCCCTCCGCCGCCTCCAGGCCCCCTCCTCCGTTCGCTGTGCGTCTCCAAGATTCTGCGCATCGAGCCATGGACGCCCCTGCTGCTGATGTCCAGTCCCGCCGTGGTCTGGTGGTGGCTACGGCTCCCCGCTCCGCCATGCTGGCTGATGCGGAGCGCTCCCTCTGCCGGAAGGCGGTTGTGGCCACTATTGTTGGTCACCGGCCATTCTCGCTGCCGCTGGCGGATTTCAAGAGGTCCATCGCATTGTGGTTCCGGGTGGACCCTGAGGCGGTGAAGGTCTCCCTGCGTGCCACGGGCGAGTTCCTGGCCGTGTTCGACGACACCCTTGCCCGCGACGCCTCCTTGGCCATCCAAGGGCCGCTGCACCTGGGTGGGCTCTCCTTCCTGCTCACGCCTTGGTCGCGTTTCCGGAGGGCTACTCAGGCGGAGATGCTCTACAAGGTCCGGGTGTGCCTCGAGGGCGTCCCTGAGCACGCCTGGGACGTCGACAGTGTTAAGCCGCTGTTCGACCCCGCCGACCTCATCGAAGGGCTGGACCATGAGATCTGCTCCGAGGAAGAATCCGGTTGTGTCAGGCTTTAGGTTTGTATGGGAGATGTCACCAAGCTGCGCACCCGTGGCATCCTTTGCCTTGAGGAGCCAAGGGAGGTGGGCTCGCCGGACATGCACTACCCCGACCTTGGCATGTTCGACGAGGCGCCCGCGCGCTGGGGATCGATCAAGCTTCTCGCCCACAATGTTCTTATCCATCTTGACAAAGTGATCGACTTCTCTCGCCACCCTTCTTCGAGCCCGGAGAGCTTTGGCAGTGACGATAGCGGCATCAGCGGCCTGCCCTCCGACATCTCCTCGACCCCTCCCTGGCCGACGCGGTGGGGATACCGTTGGTACCTTAACTTTGAAGATGGCGACTTTCCCCCACCGCCCCCGAGGATGCCGGTTCTCTCGCGGCTCCGCTTCCCACATGACGATGGTGAGGGGGGTGCAGGTGGCGGCCATGGCGGACGCCATGATCGGAATGGCAACAATGGTGGCGGGCGTGCGCAATGGTCTCGGCGAACCTACGACAACCGGAGCCTGCCGAGGCCGAGCTCGGGCAACGCTGGAGGTGGCCATAGACGTGCTCTCCCGGCCGCTGTTGCGGCGTCGCCCCCAATGGTCACGCCGGCGACTTGGCCTTCTGAGTTGGTTCCGTTGCTGGACGCTACCCTAACGGAGGGAGAGGGTGGCCTCTCAGATCCGTTCCATGCCTCCGTTCAAGTGCTTGTGCTGACTGGTCAGCTGGGCGTGGACCTGGGGCACTTGCATGGCCCTGGTCAGCTCCGAGCCGAGATGGGACAAGCGACAGATTGCCATTTCTTCGCAAAAAGTGGTGCTGTGGCCAAGGCTCATCGTACTGCCTGCCTTCTGGGCATGGGTGCGCTAGGCCCTGCTGCTGAACCAGCATCCGGTGGGACCGAGCCCTTGTGGCCTAGTGGCGATGCTCCTGGTGGGGCCATGGCGTGCGTCATGCCCCCATCCGCTGACTTGGCCGATGACGGCCTCTGCTTGCATGCGCTTTCTGCCGTCTGTGAAGCGCTGCCCCCCAATGGGCCGCCCTCTTCGCAGTTGGGCTGATTGACAGGGCCTTTGTTGCTGAAGCTGTTGGTATCAAATTCTGTGATAATTTCATCTCCTTACCTGCTATAGGCTCGAGGGGTGGAATTTTGATTGCTTGTTCAGATGATTTTACCATCTCTAGAGAGCTGGCTGCCCATGGTGTTCATTCCATCACTGGGACGATAACTGATAAATCCAGCAATCTGTCCTGGTCAATTACCTCTGTTTATGGTCCCCATCTTGATTCTGACAAGATTGTGTTCCTCCAAGAAATCCAGGATCTTGAGCCGCTGGTCAAGAAGGAGTGGCTAATTATTGGAGACTTTATTTTGATTGCAAGGGCTACTGACAAGAGTAATAACCTCATTAATCCCCCAATGCTTGGCCGGTTCAGAAGCATGATTGACTCCTTACGGCTTCGGGAAATGCCTCTGTCTGGAAGGCGCTTTACATGGTCCAATGAGAGAGAACAAACTACTCTCACCAGGATAGACAAGCTGCTATTCACTGTCGACTGGGAAACTATGTTCCCACAGTACCACTTGTCTCTTACTTCAACGGCTATCTCTGACCACTGCCCGCTTATTATGAAGAAGATGGGGCTTAAAAGATGCAAACCTTTCAGGTTTGAGTCCTTCTGGCTCGGGCTGCAGGGCCTGGATGAGATTGTTGCTGACGCCTGGAGAAAACCTTTGCATTCCCCAGACCCAATCAGAAACTTCCATGCTAGGCTTTCCAGAACAGCCGTGGCCCTCAAGAAATGGAACATGGATTTGAGAAAGAAGGCTAGCTTGGCCACTGACATTGCAAATGAGGTGATATTTCAACTGGACCTGGCAATGGAGCATAGAGAGCTCACTGCTGAGGAGTGGGCCCTTAGGAGGAACCTTAATTCTAAACTTCTGGGAATCGCTGCCTTAGAACGCATCAGATGGAAACAGAGATCCAGGCTAACCACCATCAGATCAGGTGATGCTAGTACAAAATTCTTCCACCTATATCATATTGCCACTCTTATTGGGCAGCACGGCGAGACTTCTGACCATAAGGAGAAGGAAAATGTTCTACTTGACCACTTCAAGAACCTCATTGGCAAAGCTGCACCCAATGTTTCGCATCTGAATTGGGACTTACTAGGCATCCGGCGGGCTCACTACTAGGGAAAATGCTAGCAGCAGCGCGGGTTTTAGACCTATCAGTAGCGCGGGGTGGTGCGCTACTGATAAGGCGCTACAACTAGCGAATAGCAGTAGTGTGCCTCCACCCACGCTACGGCTAAATTGACTTAGTAGCAGCGAGTTCCAGGAGGAGCGCTGCTGGTAATTAGTAGTAGCGCTTCTCTCTGCCCGCGCTGCTACTATTATTTCGTATTTTATTTATTTTTTATTTCATGTTGTATTCGTACACCTTTACACAAATTTTCATACAACAGGAATTTACAAATTGTTTTTACATCATAATGAGTTATTACATCACGGGGTGAAAGAACCGTGTGGACTAGTTTCAAGTGGACGGACATCCACTTGAAACTAATCCACGGTTCTTTCACCCAATGATATAATAAATATCATCATCATATCATTAACAAATTATCATCATCATATCATTGGTCACTAGTCGTAATCACAAGTACTCCTCACATCTTCAACTCTAACACATTGTATCACATAATAAACATATTGTACCTCATAGGACCTACTATATTCTCTAAGGTAAAATAGCAAAAAACAAGATAGCCCCTCGCTCTCCATTATGGAGAATGCAGATTATCCTGTCTCCAATTCTTGCCTTTCGCTTAATGTTGCTTTCAAGAACCTCCTTACGAATGTCCAAACATTTTTTCCACTCTTTGATTAGCATGTGTTCACCGGTTTCAGAAATTCGATATGCACAGGTGAGATCCGTAGGATGATCTGGCTGTAGGTTCAGAACTTCAAGGCGACAATTGTAATACATCAGATGAGGCACACAATCCATCGGGATTTTCTGTTGAAAAACATAGTAATAACTTCGTAGTTAGCAATGATGTACTAGTTTTAGAAGTATGCAAAAGATGCATGGATGTCGTAATAGTAAAATATATTATCAGGGTATCTCCATAGAAATTATCGTGGTTCAACACGTGCACTAGTGGCACATATTCACCATAATTTGGAGGAGTTCGATAATAGGTATTGTAATTCTCAAAAAAAGTACAATAAGCAATCAGATGATTTTTCTCCTTATAAGTTAATTCGGAGCCATCAGTGTAGTGGGTTTTGTCTACCATCTTCTGCATATTCTTTGAAGATTCAAAATAAGCTGTCAACTATTTTGAAATAAACAATATAAATTAGTTAATAACTATGTTTGAGAAACTCACATTACGGTAGAATCGGAAGCGTATCAACAAGGACCCACATGTCCATATTGTCTTGCTCGATGTCAGGATCACCAAGATCCATGCTGACAATCATACCCTCATAAAAACCATACATTTTGCAAAATGCTTCCCAATTTTGGCAACCAAAATGGGTTACGCTCTAAGAATTGTACAGATTTACTTTAAAATCGATATCATGATGGGTCCTTAAGTGTATTTTCTTTGTTTGAAAATTTTCATGGTCTTCAAAACCCATCCTCTGCAAGACATAGCGTCTTGCATGGCATGGGATAAGCTAGTCGAATTGTAAAAGATGAAAATTAGACGTTGAAATAGTTGAAGTCATGCTTAATTACGAAAAAAACACTTGTCGTTGTTGCGTACCATTTGAACATCGAAGGTCTCCTCGAGCTTAATGCTGAAGCGCCGATCTTCGTCCAGCTGAACGAACCTGTCGCACATACCTCGATCATCGTGGCACCAACTGCACTCCCCCGGGAGACTGTCGTCGTCCGAGTACGACATTTCCTACGTTCATAATTCAAAGATTAAACTTGTACATATTCTAGCACAAGTCATGCCAGAATTCACGGAAAAATCCGGCATGACCTTTGCTAAAAAAGGACATATCAAGCGCCTGAAATTTGCCGGAACGGAAATTAATCAACACTCCGGCAAAACATAGGCCACTTGGAGGTGTAACCAAAACATGAAATAATTGCTTAAACTAAAAAATAACACCAAATATGGCATGTTCAACTAGTTCTATTAATTCAACTAGTTCTTACTAAATATAAACTTAGTACAAAAAGAAAAAAAACTAGTTCTTTCTAAAAATAAAGTAGTTCAACTAGCTATTAATTTACTTACTATACTAGTTCAACTAAAACTTAACTAGTTCAATTAAAACTAAACTAGTTCTATTAATTCAACTAGTTCTTACTAAATATAAACTTACTATAAATAGAAAGAAACTAGCACATCTACTACTACTAATTAACATCTAACTACTACATCTACTACTAATTAACATGTACTACTGCTAATTATACAACTAGTTTACCATCACTACTAGTAATTAATATCCACTACTTCTAAAAATCATTATCTATGAACCCTAAATTAACATCTACTACTACTAAAATTATCTACTAACTAAGCAAATAGAGAGGGGGTTGGGGAGGGGTGGGGGACTTACAGAGGGAGAGACGGTGGCGGGGAGGTGCTCGGCGACAGAGGGGCGGCGAGGGCGGGCTCGGGATCGGGAGGGCGGCGGTCCTGGGCGGCGGGCTCGGCGGGCTTGGTCGAGGGCGGCGGCGGTGAGGTCGAGGGCGGCGACAGTGTGGTCGAGAGCGGCGGCGGTGAGGTTGAGGGCGGGCGGAGGCGGCGGCGGTGAGGGCGCAGGCGCGCTCGGGCTCGGGCGGCGGCGACAAGGAGTAGGGGAACAGGCCGGTGGGGGGGGGGGAGGAGGACTTAGCGAAATTTTGATGCGGGGGGTGGTTAACTCGAACTAGCAGTAGCGCACGTACAGAAGACGCCCTATAGCTAACTTATCTAGAGCGCGTTTTGGGGAAACCGCTACTGCTAATGGAAGCAATTATTTCTTTTGTTTAGTAAAAACATCAAAAATATACATTGGTCATCATTGATCTTTTTGTGTATAATCTAAATAGTCAACATGAATCCTCGGGAAGGGCGCTACTACTATAATCTAAATAATCAACATCAAAAATATACATTGGTACATGCGAGGATTCATATTGCAACCACAAATCATACACATATAGTTCAATGAAGACCAAGTGCTCGAGATAGGTTGAGAAGCAATATATTTAAGGTGGTAAACACCTTGTTTGCTTAGCAGTATGGGACTAAACTTAATTAGTTGCGGTCATACTTAGCAGCAGCGAGTTTTGAGCAAAACCGCTGCTACTAAGTTTTTTAGCAGTAGCGCGTCCACGGGAAGGGCGCTACTACTATATCTTTCCTGGAGGCAACACCGTGGCAATTATAGTGGTAGCGCTCTTTTCACCTAGAGCGCTACTGCTACTCAGTCATTAGCAGCGCTCTTTTCTAAAGCTCGTTGCTGCTAATTAGCAGTAGCGTCTGTTTTTAGACCGCGCTGCTGCTAAGATTCTGTGTACAAGGTTTTCCCTAGTAGTGGCTGAGTTGCAACACATGGATCTGGCCTTCACAGGAGAAGAGATCAAGGCTGCTGTTTTTGATGGGCATGCTGAGAAGTCACCTGGACCCAGGGGCGGGCCCAGTTCAATTCAAGGGTATTCAGTTGAATACCCATTATTTTTGGCCAAAAAACGAAGTATATATGCTGTATAGTAAGTATATGTGTAGGAAAAAAAGAAAACTGACAGAATGTATGAGTCTGTCCACATATTCGGCCCAAAACAAGGATAGCGCACCTTTAATTTTCTCCCTTCCCACCCCACATGGCCCAATGGCCCATAATCTCTACTTTCTCAACGTGTACAGCCTGGTAGCCCGATCGCTTGTAGTAGGAAGCAGAACCGCAGAACTGATCAATCAGGGGAACCAGCGCCGCAACTCGTCGCATCCCCAATTCCAATCTCACACACCAACTAGTAGAGTTGATCGCGTGGCAGGCGACAGGGGCTGACGGCGGCACGGTCACACGGCGCCCGATGGTCCGACTGTTCGAGAGAGCGTCTTGCCTGGGTTCGGCTCCTCTACACTGCATTATCTTGTTTTGTTCTTCGCTCCTTCTGTTCCCTAGTTCTTGCTCAAAAAGGCTACAAGCGTGAATTAATTAATCTGGGCTAATTGGCTTTCCATTTTGATATAGAATTACACTGCATATATGTTGAAATCTGAGATTGTTTGGGAGTTGAGTCTCTCTATTTCCGTACAACATAATACATTGCAAATTGAGGATGAATTGTTATACACAATTTTTTTAGAGTTATTAAGTAGCATAATACATTAATATTATCTGCAATGTGATTTTTCAAGAATTTTTGACAATTAGCATTACTTATTAAAAACTAGTACTCATAAACTTGAGTGATACTCATTGTTATACATGCAGTTATACATGCGTTATACACGCAGAAAAGGCTTATCAACCTGTAAGAACAAGTGTTAACATTTGAAATTTTGAATACACACTTCTCAAATCCTGGGCCCGCCCCTGCCTGGACCCGACAGGTTCACTGGGGCTTTCTATAAGAGGTTTTGGCTACTACTTAAAGATGACTTGATCGAGGTTTTCAACAACCTTTTCCTCCTAAAGGGGAACCAATGGAAGATTCTTAACTCTGCCAACCTGGTGCTGATACCCAAGAAAGAGGGAGCGACAACACCTTCTGATTATAGACCGATCAGCTTGATGCATAGTGTTGCTAAAATCATCTGTAAGGTGCTTGCTAATCGGCTGGGGCCTGAGCTACACAAAATCATTTCGGTCACCCAAAGCGCTTTCATTCGAGTCAGATCCATCCAAGATAACTTTCTCTATGTCAAGAATGTAATCAAAGATGCCCACCAAAAGAAGAAGAAGCTGCTATTCGTCAAGCTTGACTTCGCAAAGGCATTTGACTCGATTGGTTGGGGATACTTGTTGCAAGTTTTGGAACAATATGGGTTTGGGAGACAATGGAGGGACATGATCTGTATGTTGCTGGCCTCGGCCACTTCTAGGGTGCTGCTCAATGGAGCTGCTAGCTTGCCTTTTCAGCACCGACGAGGATTCCGGCAGGGAGACCCCCTGTCACCGATGCTTTTCATCCTAGCCCTGGACCCCCTCCAAAGAATTTTGAACAGAGCCACGCAGTTGGAGATCCTCTCCCCCCTGTCGACGCCCTCAGCTAGGCTAAGGGCAAGTTTCTATGCTGATGATGCTGCTCTTCTCATTCAACCGTCTAGTTTGGACATTCAAGCCGTGCTACACATTTTGAAATTCTTTGGTGACGTGTCCGGGCTCAAGATCAACCAAGGAAAGTGCGTGGCTTATCCTGTCTGGTGCGAAGGGATTGACATCGCCTCTCTCCTGGAGGGTTTTGGAGGAAATCTTGGAGCCTTACCGTGTCGCTACCTTGGACTGCCGCTCTCACTTAGAAAGCCAAGAAGGGTTGAGGTACAGCCACTTTTGGATAAGATTGCCGGTTGCCTACGACCGTGGAAAGGAAGGTTCTTCACCAGACCTGGCCGACTACTCCTTGTTAATTCGGTCCTCACCTCTACGCTTACGTTCTACCTCACTGCGTTTGCACTGGATAAATGGGCTGAGAAGCAGATTGATAAACTGCGAAGAAAATTCCTTTGGAATGTTGAGGATGAGGCTTATGGTGGGAAATGCTTGGTTAACTGGAAGCGCATTTGTGCTCCAAAATCGGTGGGGGCCTTGGTATCAAAGAAATCGCCGCATACAGCAGAGCCCTTCGTCTGCGGTGGCCATGGTATGAGTGGAACTGTGTCGATCGCCCTTGGAAAGGCACCCCAACCCCATGTGACCACACTGATCGTCAGTTATTTGCTGCATGCACTAGCATTCAACTGGGGGATGGTAGGAAAGTGCGTTTCTGGTCGGATAGATGGCTGAATGGAATGGCTCCGATGGATATTGCCCCTACTCTGTACAAGTTGTCTCGTAGAAAGCTTGTGTCTGTCCGGGACGGCATGCATGATAATCAATGGATGGCTGGGCTGCAAAGGATCAACGACGCTCTGACTCTAGACTCCTTTCTGAACCTCTGGACGGCCCTACAGCAGGTCATTCTCACTGATCGGGAGGACGAAATCTCTTGGATTCACTCCTCGAATGGAAGATACAGCGCCAAATCCGCTTACAATATACAGTTCATCACTCGAATTGCAATGCCGCAACTTGAACAGGTTTAGAAAATCAAGGCTGAGCCTAAGATCATATTCTTCATTTGGACCTTGCTCCAAAACAGGTTGTGGACTGCTGATCGCCTGGCGGCTCGAGGATGGCCACATAACGATCGCTGCAGCACTTGTGATCAGCTTCCGGAGTCTGCGAGACACATCTTGATCGATTGCCCTTTTGCGAAGGAAATTTGGCAATCCTTTCACTTTTCCCACCCTGATGTTGCTTCTGCTGCGCTTGCTGCCACTTCTATTAAATCCTGGTGGGCGACTTCAATCAGATGCAAGATCTTGCATGACAATATTCATGCATCTACCGTGGCGGCATATATCGCTTGGAATCTTTGGAATGAGAGAAACAGAAGGGTTTTCCAACAGAAGACGGCATCCGCGCCGGGAGTACATAGGATGATTAGAGATGAGATTGGCCTCTTCGCTGTGGCTTGGGAGTTATAGTCGTTTCTTTTCTCCGGGTCTGGTTGCCTCCTGGTAACCTGGCTCCTCTTTTTTTTTCCAAACTCCGACCTTCTCGGTGTTTATATGTACAGTTTTTCCCTCTACTAAATGAAAAGTCAGAGCACCTGCCATTGCCCGTCAAAAAAATCTACATGTAGTGTTGTTTTCAAGCAACTTCCTAGAAGCATATATATATAGTACAGGGATGGCATCCTTCAGGTGTGAGTTTGCATGTGAGTACGGTACTCGTTCGTTTTTGTGGTTCATGAACCGTGCAAGAGCTCGGTATTCATTCGTTTTGTGGTTCATGTACCGTACAAGAGCTCACATGTGAACATCTTGTATGTTCTCTTTGGTGGTCATTTAAGAAGTATGAATCATCTTGATTCAATGTGTGCTCTCTTGGTGGTCATGTAAGAAGTATTGTGAATATAAAATACACTAAAAAGGTAAGAAAATGTCATTGGTGCTTCATGTTAGTTGCGGTGTAGCTAGGGGAAATGGATGTGAACAAGATTTATATGCGTGATGAATCGTGTGAAGTTGCAGATCCTACGGGTCAGTCTCACTCGTTCCGTTCGATCCCTGGACCCAACTGGCCACTCTGCTCTGGACAGCGAACGGGGCGATGCACTAGTCTGTTTTCCATATGCTAGGGTCAGCATGAGTGTAGACATTTTCTTGTTTTTGCTGGAGGATGAAGAGAGGAGCTTTGCTCTAGACTCAACTAGCTTCGCTCCTTGTTTGCCATAAGCTACACATACTTTGTTGGCTACTCGACATCTTTATACTCGAGGAAATTCGAACAGCATACATATATACCTGAGGCAAAAAAGAGCATCCCATCACTGATGCTGCCCATACCATCGATGACCAACCTACAGCAAGTAAAAAATCGTGAACTGGTCGAGAAAGATTCATCAACAGCATGCATGTGTGTGTACCTAAACAGGAGGATAGTCACCGATTAGCTCGACGAAATACAGTTAAGAACACAAAGTTGCAGTTCGAATAATCTTTTGATTGATTGATAGAAGTGTCTTGTTGTGATCCACTGGCGCCACTAGGTATGTACATATGCAGGAGAGGACCCAACGGCTGCTACCAGCCGTTGACCAAGACCCACGCGCATGCATTGCACTGACGGCGACCCGACCTGCTGCAGTCTCCGGCAACCCTATCCCACTCGGTTCCCATGGATGATCCCTGACGCGTGCCACTTGCCCACTGTGCCTCTGTACAGCGAACGCGGCTAAAGTACTAGCCTTTTTCATTAGCCAGTTGGCCACTATGTTCCTCATCCAGTGCATGTGTATGAGAAACGAATCATTTGGTCACCATGTTGGGGTTCTGGTGGTTCTATAAAAGGGACACCGCCATTTCCAAGCGTAGGAGAAGCACCTTCCCAATATTCCTCTTCTTCCTCCATGCATCCAGCCATGTCCCCGGTGGTCTTCGGGCTTCTCCTGCTCATCACCCTCCACCTGCCCACCCTCCCTCAATGCCACACCGCCACGGACACCCTCTCGCCCAGCCAAGAGCTCGCCGGCCGCGACAAGCTGGTCTCCCTCAACGGCAGGTTCGCGCTCGGCTTCTTCCAGACCGGGAGCAAGTTCTCCGACGGCACGCCCAAGTGGTACCTTGGGATCTGGTTCCACACGGTCCCCAAGTTCACCCCCGTGTGGGTCGCCAACGCCGAGAACCCCATCGCCAACCTCACGGCGTGCAAGCTCGTGCTCTCCCGCGACGGCAACCTTGCCGTCCACCACCAGGCCACCACGGTCTGGTCCACCAATGCCAACACCACGTCCAACACCACCGTCGCCGCTCTCCTCGACAATGGAAACCTTGTCCTGCGCAGCGGCAGCGGCGCGTCCAATTCGTCCGATGTTTTCTGGCAGAGCTACGATCACCCGACCGACACTGTTCTCCAAGGTGGGAAGATAGGCTGGAACAACTCCACCGGCCTGATCCGCCGTCTCGTCTCCAGGAAGAATGCCGTTGACCAGACTCCCGGCATGTACTCCTACGAGTTATCTGGCCACGGTGGTGAGACTTCCATTGTTTCTATGTTCAACTCCTCCAAGCAATATTGGTCCAGCGGGGAGTGGGGCGGCCAATACTTCAGCAACATCCCAGAGAGTGTGGGTCAGAAATGGCTCTCCCTTCAGTTCACCAGCAACAAAGAAGAGCAGTACGTCCAGTATGCCATTGAGGATCCGACAGTGCTGTCACGCGGCATAATGGACGTCTCCGGGCAAATGAAGGTGCTCTTGTGGTTCGAGGGGTCATCACAAGATTGGCAAGCTGTCTACACGGTGCCGAAATCTCAGTGCGATGTCCATGCTACCTGTGGCCCTTTCACAGTTTGCAGCGATGTCCCATCCCCCTCCTGCAGCTGCATGAAGGGCTACTCCATACGGTCACCTCAAGACTGGGAGCTTGATGATCGATCGGCTGGATGCGCAAGGAATACTCCACTCTACTGCAACAGCAACAACAGTAGTAGAGCCGGCGGCGAGACAGATAAGTTCTACCCTATGACTTCTGTCCAACTTCCCGCTGATGCTAGGAACGTTGCGATGGCCACCACTGCAGATGAATGCTCACTTGCGTGCCTGGGAAGCTGCTCCTGCACCGCGTATTCCTACGATCAAGGTGGCTGCTCCGTTTGGCATGACAAGCTGCTCAACGTTCAGGAACAAGGTAACAGTGTTCTTCACCTCCGCCTCGCTGCAAAAGAAGTGCCAAGCAGTAAAACCAACAGAAGGGGACTGATCATTGGCGCTGCTGTTGGTGCAAGCACTGCCGCTTTGGTTTTCATCTTTCTGCTGATGATTTGGATGGTAAAAAAGAAGCAGTATGGTGATGATGCCCAGAGTGGCATGGGGATCATCGCATTTCGGTATGTCGATTTACAGTCTGTAACAAAAAGGTTCTCAGAGAAGTTGGGGGCCGGCAGTTTTGGTTCAGTATTCAAGGGTTTGCTGAGTGACTCGACAGCCATAGCGGTGAAAAGGCTTGATGGAGTCCGCCAAGGGGAGAAGCAATTCAGGGCTGAGGTGAGCTCAACTGGAGTCGTCCAACATGTCAACTTGGTTAAACTGATTGGCTTTTGCTGCCAAGGTGACAGGAGGTTACTTGTGTATGAGTACATGCCCAATGGCTCCCTGGATCACCATCTCTTCCAAAGCAATGGCATGGTGTTGGATTGGACTACCAGGTACAAAATAGCCCTTGGGGTTGCTAGAGGACTAGCCTATCTGCATTCAAGTTGCAGGGACTGCATTATACACTGTGATATCAAACCAGAGAACATACTTCTAGATGGGTCTTTCACCCCTAAGGTCGCGGACTTTGGAATGGCCAAACTTTTGGGAAGGGATTTCAGCCAGGTCGTTACCACAATGAGGGGAACCATTGGGTACCTTGCTCCTGAATGGATCAGCGGAACTGCTATCACGTCGAAAGTTGATGTTTACAGCTACGGGATGGTTCTGTTAGAGATCGTATCAGGCAGCAGGAAGTCGAGTAAGCAATCATCCTCCCATGATAGTGTTCATGAAGGATATTTTCCGGTGCGAGTTGCACGCAGTCTTGTCAATGGTGACGTGGCAAGTCTGGTGGATGCAAAATTGTTGGGTGAAGTGAATCTGGAGGAGGTTGAAAGAGTTTGCAAAGTAGCATGTTGGTGTATTCAAGATGATGAGTTTGATCGTCCTACAATGACTGAGGTGGTGCAGTTTCTCGAGTGTCTGTCTGAAGTTGAGACACCACCAGTGCCAAGATTGCTTCAAGCTATTGCAGGACAGCAAAATCCGAAGATAATGTAGTTGCTAAGTTTGGTTTCTGCTTAAACCTTCCTTTTTACATGGTAGTTGAGCTGCCTACTGTTTTTCCTTTGTATACTACTCTTGTAATTTGGTCTCCCCAAACAGGATGTGAAAGCTACTACTATGCTAACCTTAAGATTCAGTTAAGGCCTGGCTACATTTGGGCTCAGGAAGAATTATGTTGCTCTGCTCACTAATCGCGCTCATGCTTTGATCTTTTCGGTTGGTGCAACAATGTCAAGATACGAATCATGTTAATGTTCAGTTAGCGCCTTTGGGGCCCGGTTAGCATAGAGAAGAGGGGAATTGCAGATATTTCCAGTAACCCTAATGTCAAATTCCCCCCAAAATTATGAAACGCTAATCCTAAGACTTTTTTTTCTTCCCAAATTCCGAGCCCTAAAATGGACAATACCGAAATGCTAGGCCTTAGGATGCCTACCTTGATTACCCCGCTCGACATCTCCGACCAGTCGGAGTCCGCACGGCCCCACCGCCATGCGAATATGCTGATGGCGCCACACCACCGTCTCCCCGGACGGCGTGCCGAAAGAACAGAGGTGCTGCGCTGGACGATCACGATGCGCGGCCTCCGCACCGCGCACGTCGTCGCCTCCTAATGTCGCCCCGTCGTTCCGCCGCCTTGTGCCATTCGCGCGATGCGGCTAGCGCCGTTCGACAGGGCAGCGCGCGGCCTCTGGCCTAGGCACGCTCCTCCGGCGAACGGGGCCACCACGCCGCCATGGGACCCGGCCGGCCGGATGGCGCCACCGTGCCGTTAGCCGTCGACCTTTTTTTAATATAAAAAACTTGCCGTCGACCCTTTTTTACGGTGGTGCGGTGAAATCGGCGCAAGGGAGAGAAATGACGAGGTTTCGCGGTCGCCGGCTGTGTTGTTCCAGCAGGACCTTGGCAGTAGGCACAGTCCAGATCGAGGCGGAGCAGTTGGCCGGCCTGCGGTTGCTTCTTGCGCCGCAAAGGTTTATTCATACTACGCCCAAACGGAAGCAAATGGCATCTCTTACACCTAAAAAAACAATTCTAAAAAAAGAGCTAATGGCATCTCTTTGAAATATAATAATACTTTGGTGTTATGGTTCTTTTTCCGAATATTTCTTGAAAATTTTGACCAGATTTTTTAAAAGCGAGCAATGTTTGAAAATCTGACAATTTTTTGAACGACTTGAACAAATTTTGAAATTTGTAATTTTTTAAATAGAAACAGATTTTGAAAATCCTGAACATTTTCTGAATTTTGAGAACATAATTTGATAATGCCAACATTTATCAAAATTTTGATCAATCTTGCAAAAGCACGAACAATATATAAATTTACTGAATATTTTTCAAACACGTGATCATTTCTTAAGTTTCTGAAAAAAAAATGAAAACTGTAAAAAATTAAATTCCTGATTTTTCAAATTTTAAAAAACATTCACCAGAAAGAAATAGCAGTGCGAGGGATCAAACCCTGTAACAACCGTTTTTGACCGCTCGTCACTAGCCACATGAGCCAATAAGCTTTAGTGCCTAAGTAGGAAACGCGGAATACAACAATTATCCCTCAGGGATCGGTTATTGTAGGGAACAGATAATTTTCTCACTTTTTCTTTTTCTTTTTTCGGTTAGTTTTTTGTTTCTTTTTCATTCTTCGTGGACTACAAAAAAAATTCAACATGAACATTTTTTGAAAAGCACCAACAAATTTGGATTTAAAAATACATAAAAATTTGTAACCAATTGTTTTTGAATTTACCCGAGCATCTTTCGTATTTGTGTAGAAAAAATTGAAAATAGGAATATTTTTGAAATTTCAAATAAATTTTAAAAGCGTGATCATTATTTGAAACTCTTCGAGCATTTTTTTTAATTTGTGAACAAATTTTGCAAAAGGGAACATTTTTTGAATTTGTGAATAAATTTTGTTGATACTATTCCCAAACGGAAGCTTACACCTCACAAAAAATTCTAAAAAAACACCTAAAAAAACAGCCAATGGCATCTATTTGGCGTTATTTCTTTCAATATAATAATTTTTTGGTGTTATGGTTCTATTTTCTACTTTCTTTGTATAACAATATAAGAATTGTTTAGGGAAAATATATGACTTTTTTGACACTATGATAATATCAAAAAAATGTATTATATTTTGTTACAGAGACTGGCTAGCTGAATGTCCTTGTGTTGTCACAAACTAGTGGAAAACAAATACATGTGTGTTGCTTCAACACAATAACAAAATGGCGGTATATAGATATTGGTCAACGTAAATTATATCGTGTCAATGGCGTGGTGGTGGCCGGCTGTGGTTACGCCGGGCGTGGTGCTGGCTGCGGCAGCCCGTGGTGGTGCCCAGCAATGGCTCGGGAGAGTGGTAGGAAAGAAGAGGGAGAGAAGAAAGATAATTACGGGAGAGAGAGAGCACTTACATGTGGGACCTAGATATAAGTTAACGGTCAAACAAACAGTCAACTAATAGTTTGTTTAGTAGCGGGCCTGACCTGTCATAAACCAGATTAATTCTAAATCGTCTTGTCATTAGGGTGTTCTGAAACAACGAACCAATTTTATGGTAGTTTTTCAAAAGATTAAAAAAAGTGATAGTTTTTTTGTAGACATTGTGATAGTTTTTTGCTATATACTCGTATCGTTCTGGTCGACCGCATCACCGCCTACTCCGGATCGTTCCGACGAGGGCGTCTTTAGCGCGATGCTTTGCATCTCATCTATTTATCTCTAGCAATCTACTGTTGCTACAGTTGTTTTGAGGGCAAATACCAAACGTGCTTTGATTTTTCTAGTCCATCTGCATCTTCCAAGGAGACAAAGTGTAGCTTTCCACATGTCTACATTGCTCTTTGCATGCAGTCATCACCTCAAAAGGGAGATCCATGATCGACACACAATATTTCAGCTACGTCATCTCCTCCTTGTTTGGTACTATAAATGCACCATTTGCAACTACATCACCTCTAAACCGTCTTAAACGGACAACGAAAGTACTAATTACAACTTAATGACAACACTAACAACATTGTGACTGTGGAAAAAAAACATAGATGGACATAGCTAATATTGATCTACAACATTTGTAACTACATCTTGTCGAAATTAGTACTATAAGTGCACCATATCTTGTCCGGTCATGTTCCAAAAAATCTGTAATACAACATCACTTAGCTAATTACAAGCTCAAAAACAAACAAATTTGCACGATGCATGTCACGAAAAACTCATGTATTACATAGCCCATACCTTGAGGTTCAACTTCTCAGTTCACTTCTCGCGATAAATCATACTCAAAATGCTCCAGATGACTCACCAAAATGATCAACTAATGCCTAAACCAGCAAAGGATGCATACCTAGGAGCTAATCAAGCAAAACAAAAATAGCGTGCATGTGAACGAAAAACATATAAATGGATAGATCTTTCCTTGATCTACATTTTCTTCAACTACAACATCTTCTGGATCGGCCTTCAAATCGATCAAAATCACAGTCAAAGTGGCTATTTCTCCTCAGCGTTCTTAGTTGGAAAGGAAGAGAGCATGAGGTCAAATTTTGCCTCCGTGCATAAATATGTGCTTACGCTGCATGTACTTGTACCAGTTTGATGGAGTGAAAGTACTTGCCAGTATACGGAGAGGCATGCAGAAGCCGGCGGTTTTGATTGCTTTTCCAACGCCGGTGTCGTCGCCGGCGTAGTAGTGCGACCACTACAGCTTTGTGCCCAGCTCGTATGGCGTCCAGAGCGTGTGCCTGGCGTGGCGCTGCCCGGCCAAGGCGAGCACCTGCCGCAAGGACCGCAACCGTGTGCGCTGCCCGTTCGAGTACCCCGGCTGCAGCAACGCCGGGAACTCCGACGTGAAGGCGACGCGACCCAGGACGCTTGTCCATCCGGGAGTGACCGGGAGCTAGTTGCTTCGAAGTTTTCGTCCGGACGCCATAGCCGGCCGGCCATGGGGTGCTCTACCTGCATAGACTCATAGAGGCGCGCCGCGGCATGCTCTGGGCGCGAGCCGGAGCTTTTCGCTGCGCTGCTCGCCGGTGACCGACAGAGGCTGCGGGCCAAGGACGCGTCGGTGCCAGGCAACCTCGGCAGCTCGGCCTCGCCTAGGACGGGCATCATCGGCCAACGCCAACGACGCCGCCGTGGGTCCAGTCCGACGAGTACGTGCCATTGCCTTCGAGTTTTACCCGGAGATACTGTCCGACTTCCCTTACCGGAGGTCACGTCGCTGATCGTGGCTAGCTCGCTCGCGAAGACAAGGCGGAACCGGCGTCGATTGATGCCAATGCATGCACGCCGGTTTCGCCGCCCACAAGGGACATGCCGGCCGGAGCTGTCCGACATCAACGCGCGCGTTCGAAGAAGAGATCATCAAGCAGAGGACGAGCAACTCGAAAGTGTCTGCGGCGGCGCTGGGGTCGCCGGGGGGCGTGCGCAAGACGTTCGTGGACTGCGGCGCCGTGACCAGCCACGGCTCGCGCGACGTTCTCGTGCGCGCCGCCTTCAAGTGGGAGCTCATCAGGGCGCGGAGGAGGTCTCGCGCACGGCGGAGGGGGGCGCAACAGCTCGGCCTCCCTCCGAGGATCTCTGACAGAGGCGCACCACCACCCGCATCTCGATCTCGGTTGGTCTCCGGCCTCGCGGGCGAAACAGCGAAAGAGCCGTTTGCACGAACCAACTGACTAGTCAAAAGGGATCCACAAGGCAGAGGCACATCGGATCGGAGGCAGCGGACGAGTCAACTCTGTTTCTAGATCGGGACCTGTCCCTAAAACCCTGGTCGCCGCCGCGTCGCCCCCGACCCCCGCCGTCTTCGCCCCGGCGCCCCTCGCCGTCGGCTTCGCAATCCGGCCGCCTCACGCCGTCCCCGGCCGGTCGCCGTCGCCATCTCCGCCCTCCAGCCGGGTCCGGATCGACCGCTTCTCTAAGGTGAGTCGATCAAGCACACACCTGCTTCCCGTGCGGCAATTTCTGGGCGCGCCGGCGTGGGCGCCTCGCCGATGAGCGGAAATGCGAGATGCCGGAGTGGAGCGGCTCGTCTCCTAGACCATTTCGTTGTGGCGGTGGATTCATGGACCCTCCTCCTCTCGTCACAACGCGATTGCTTTGTCTGGTTGGTTACATTCGTCGTTGTTCTAATCTTGTGTTGCGTCGCACGGAACCTGTTTGACAGTTTGGCAAAACCAAGAATCTGTAGTGTATTAGTATATTCTACCTCGATCTGCATGTCGTGGCTTGTGCCTTACTACTGACGATGATTAGCTGATCGAATATGAATCTTGTTATCCAATTGCAGGCAGGATGGACGGTGACTTCAAGCTGTATGACAACTTGGACGGCGATTTCCGGATGGAACGACAAGACAACGGCAACATGGAGTTCTCCTTGCACAGGACTGACCTATGGGGGGTCAACATTCTTCCGACCAGCATTATGGACCAGGAGGATGAGTTGACATGCGTGTTTGAGGCCGCACTCACAGCAGCAGAAATATCATGGGTTAGGAATCAAGCACAGCATCTGCTCAACAACGGGACAAGTACCAGCACTCCGATGGCAAGTACCGGTAGCAACACGGCCAGTAGCAGCACCCCGAGTAGCAGCAGCACGGCAACTACCAGCATGGCGAGTGTCAGTAGCAACAAGGCGAGCAGCAGCAGCACGGCGACTAGCAGCATGGCGAGTGTCAGTAGCAACACGGCGAGCAGCAGCAGCACGGCGACTAGCAGCATGGCGAGTGTTAGTAGCAACAAGGCGAGCAGCAGCAGCACGACGACTAGCAGCATGGCGAGTGTCAGTAGCAACACGGCGAGCAGCAGCAACACGACGACTAGCAGCATGGCGAATGTCAGTAGCAACAAGGCGAGCAGCAGCACGGCGACTAGCAGCATGGCGAGTGTCAGTAGCAACACGGCGAGCAGCAGCAGCACGGCGACTAGCAGCATGGCGAGTGTCAGTAGCAACAAGGCGAGCAGCAGCAGCACGGCGACTAGCAGCATGGCGAGTGTCAGTAGCAACACGGCGAGCAGCAGCAGCACGGCGACTAGCAGCATGGCGAGTGTCAGTAGCAACACGGCGAGCAGCAGCAGCACGGCGACTAGCAGCATGGCGAGTGTTAGTAGCAACACGGCGAGCAGCAGCAGCACGGCGGCTAGCAGCATGGCGAGTGTCAGTAGCAACACGGCGAGTAGCAGCACCCCAAGTAGCAGCAGCAGCGGAATAACCAGGATTACCTTTGATACTCCCAACTTCATCAAGGCGTACTAGGCTCGGATCGGCATGACACTTGAGGAGGACAACCGCAGGCGCAGAGCCTGGGGCTTCCGTGCGTCAAAGGCCTTGGAGGTTTTCGAGGAAGTTGGCGTTGAGGCCACGTCAGATTCCTGGCCCAAGGCGAGGACCATTCGACTCAGTTCACACAGAACAGTGCGCCATCCGGGGTTTCGGCGGTTGGCGCAGTACATTCTCAGTGGGAAACCCCTGATGGGCGTCATCCCGGTTGGCCCGGACCTAGAAAAACTCAGACCCGGCGAGATCTACGAGTTCAGTGATCCGAGGGACCCTTCGCATGAGCCTCCGATATGTGGTCACATGGTGGTTTTCATTGGCTACGGTGAAGAAGCTAGCCCGCTTCGAAGGAGAAGTACATGGATGAACCCGGGTACATATGAACCCATTTTGGAAAACACATTTCTAAATTCTAAAAAAATCTGAAAAAAAATTGCATGGGTACGTCTCCTTGTTTTATATGCGTGCATAAAGTTTCACGGAAAAATAACTTTTTTATGGCCTGTGCAAAAAAGACAAAACATTATGTCGTGAAACACTATTTAAAAGCACTGAAATTTGTCTTTTTTGCAGAGGCAAAACAAAAAAACATTTTTTCATAAAACTTTGTGCCGCGCACATACATTTGCAAACTTGTATGCGTGATATTTTCTTTTGATTTTTTGGACATTTTAAAATGTGCTTAAACTGCATTTTATGAAAAATGGGTGCATATGTCCATGGGTTCAGATGGTGCCCTCTCCGCTTCGAAGGCCGTACTTACTTTTCCTCAACTCGTATGGCGAAAAGTTTGGAGAGAAGGGAATTGGTAGAGTCTATTTTGATCAGGTCTACATTGATCGGCTGTACCTGCTAGAGGTCGATCCAACAACTCCTGTGTGTCCGGCGGCCGCCAATGATGACGATGATGTCCTGCTAAATGATGAGGATGCTATTGTGGAAATCGACGCCCTTCTCGACGATTAGCATTCTGTCAGCGAAGCTGCCATCGCTTTGTCCTGAGAAAAAGTCAGAATATGCATGGTACAGTAACCATTGATCTTAGCAGTAAGTAACAACTACTAGTTGTCTTGGTTGACTCTGTGGGCGAAGCTGCCGTGAGCTCGCGTGACTGCAACGTTTGACTCTGAGACCTCATGAGTGCTGTTACGCTATGGCATGCCACGTTTTGGCGTAAGCGTAGGACAAATGTCACACTGTGGTAACAACAAAGTGATGCCATTGTTTTGGCGTAAGCATAGGACAAATTGCCACACTATGGTACAGTAACCAAGGATCTTAAAGTAGCAACTAGTTGTCTTTATGCGGAGCTGTTTTGGGGTGACTGGGCCAAGCGAACTTTTTTAATTGTTGCAATGCAATTAACTAGTAGTATTGTCAGTTTTGCAATTCTACAATTGATGCGATGCATTATGTTTGCCTCTTACAGCTTCTGCGTTTGATGATGCCATTCATTATTTCAGTTATATAGAATTGTGGATGCCGATAACCTCTTACAGCTTCTGTGTTTGATGATGCCAATCATTATTTCAGTTCTTATAGAATTATGGATGCCGATTACTTCTGAACGACGTAGGTGACCATGGCAAAACAAATGTTTTTATAGCAATATATATTTGTTGAGGATGACAAGTTTAGTTGGCGAGTATGACAAATCTGCCTTAGTTTATTTTTTGCTAGAAAATTGTCGTGCTTGTAAGCAAAAATTGACATCCTCGCATCAATTAAAATTGCCATAAAAAAATTCATTTACCATGTGCACGTACATGACATCGGGTACTTATCATTTCCAAAAGTAATATGGTTGAGTTTTTCCAGTTTTTTGGGGCTTTGTGCACATTTTTTTTATTCTTCTTTATTTTCTACTTGTTAAAATTTGAATTGGTGATGAGTTCACATATGAACCCAATAAAATTCATAAACAGTTAAAATACACTTCTACACACACGTGAAAGTAACAACCTTGCAAGTATGTCTTAAAAAAACCTTTCAAGAGATATAAATAAACAATATAGTTTACGCACATGTGGGACTTAACACAAATAAACTAATACGCTAATAATAAGACCAACTTTCTTGTAAAGCACATAAATAACAAACGCAAAAAACGCGTCTCAAACTCGAAATCGTGGTATTGATTAAACTTTTCTTGAGGGAAAGCCAGTTGGCACTTTATTGTTGGTCCGAAAATGTTACATCCTTCAAGACATGAGGAAGAAGAAAAGTAGGTGGACCATTCATCCCACCAGTAGACCAAGTTTACATCATAAACATGTCTAGCAAGGAAATGTACCAAGGTGTTGGCCTCCCGAGAGCAATGCTTGAATCTTATAGACGGAATTTCACGGGCCAAATGAAAGCAATCCGCCAGTGTTGGTGACTAAGGAGCCAAAATATATGTCTCTCCATTGCATGCCTTGATGACCTCCAGGCAGTTTGATTCAACTAGGACCCTGGTGCATCCAATCAGCTGAACAAGCTAAAAACCACGACGGATCGCCAATGCTTCTGTCATCATTGCACTTGCAGTAAAAACAAATGGTTCAACGACACCCGCAATAGCTTCTCCTCTACTGTTCCTTAAAACAACAACTGCAACACCTGAGCCATCCTCAAAATAAGATGCATCAGAGTTCAATTTATAGGATCCGGTGGTTGGTTTGACCCAGCCAGTTCTAACAGGGCTGCTTGACTTCTTTACTGCCGAGTTTGTCATGATTGCATGGATGGCAAAAGTTGTACTCTTTGGAGTTTTCACAATCTCACCTTTGCGTGCCTGCCAACGCTCCCACCAAATGTACCATGACGCCACCGCCACTGTTTCATGCAATCCTAGCGGACCAAGAATTGGGGAGGGACCTCTTGGCCTCCTGAGAATTTCCTCGAGCACTACCGAGCTAGAGCGACCAACCTGTAGTGCTTGATCTATGATTTCTTCCAGTCCAAGGGCTCACCAAACTTGGAAAGCACGTGGGCATGAGAACAACAGATGTTTAACATCCTCAAGCCATGTTTGCCATATTGGGCAAACCGGCGAGACCTTGATATGTTTATGAGCTAAAACAGACATTCCCATAATCAGACCATGGAGTGCCCGCCAAATGAAAATTTTGGTTTTGCTTGGGACTTCCAACTTCCAGACTATATCCCACAGTGGCCTGATTGTAGCTGAACCTTGGGTGTTGTTCATTCTCGCCCCGAACTGATGCTCCCACTCAGTGTAATACGCAGACCGTACGGAGAAGGAGAAAGATTTGGTTCTGTTCCATGCCACAAAATCCTCAACAAGGTGCTCTGACAATGGAATTCTTAAAATGTTCTCAACATCCACCGGACGAAACACACTTCTGATCAGGCCTTCATCCCATATCCTCGTGTGAGGAATCATCAACTCATTTACTGTTCTCAGCAATGTATTGCCTCTCCTTGTGAACACCATCCTTGTGGGGCTCGAGGGGATCCAATGACCGTCCCATATACCTATTTTCTCACCAAATCCGATCCTCCAAATGTGTCCTGTCCTAAACGTATGTAGTCCTGCCCAAATGCTTTGCCATGTGTAGGAGGAGCCTTTCTTCGGTCCTACCTTTAGCATATTCACGTCAGGGAAATATTTTGCTCTCAGAACTTGGGCACATAAAGATTCAGGATGAGTAATCATTCTGCAACTCTGTTTAGCCAGCACCGCTAAGTTAAAAGCGTGTAAATCTCTGAACCCCATGCCTCCACTTGATTTTGGAAGACACATCCTCCACCAAGCTACCCAATGCATTTTCTTTTCTTATTCTATGTCTCCCCACGAGAAAACTGCCATAACACTCTTAATTTCCTTGCATACCTTCTTTGGTAATTTAGGAACAACCATAGCAAACATGGGGATTGATTGGATGACAGCTTTTAACAAGATTTCCTTACCACCGAGGGATAATAATTTCTCCCTCCACCCTTTCACACGGTTCACCACCCTTTCAACAAGATGTGTAAAACTTTCATTCATATCTAATCCGATCATAGCCGGCAGGCCAAGATAAGTATCAGAGAGGGCATCAATCATAATATTTAATTCAACACGGACTTGGACCTTTACATCAACATTAGCATTGGAGCTGAAAAATATACTACTCTTTCCTTCACTCTCCATTTGACAAGAACTGGCGCAATAGTCATTCAGGACCTGTCTCAATGAGGTTGCATTAATCATCTTTGCTTTCATAAGGATCAGGGAATCATCAACAAAGAGTAAATGAGAAACCGATGGTGCATTTCTACACACCTTGATACATTCAATGCCACGAACCTCCTCTGCATGAGCCAAAGCACTAGAAAGACCCTCTGCGCACAAAAGAAAAAGATATGGTGATAAGGGGTCCCCTTGACGGAGCCCTCTTGAAAGCGGAGGTTTACTCCCAGAGGGGGGTGGATGGGAGACTTTTAGAAATTCCTCAAACTCAGATGAATTTGACGAAGATCAGAGCGAAGAAATAGAAATGTGAGGAAACTAAATCATCACAAAAACAGAAAGCATGCATACACATGTTTCTACAGACTTCTCGGCATGTAGATGGCGGGGCGGTGCACAGTGGCTAGGCGTAGTTTGGCGTACCAGTAGGCGTAGTTTGCATGTTTTATGTTTTTTGTACAAATTTCAATGAAATTTCGCCGAGTTCATGCCAGATCGCCGATTTGCACAAATTTATACGAAATATCGCCGAATTCGCGCGATATTAGCGGCGACCTTCCCAGTCGTCGCCCCCACACGCCAAGTTAGCGCCGGTTCGCCGCAGACGGCTCTTTTCCGACATCCCGGGGGGCGAACGGCTGGGATGCTCTTACACAAGGCGAGGCAGGCGCTAGGGCGGGACGAAGCCACGAGCCAGCGACGCGGTGCTTCCTCTTCAAAATTATGACGCGGTGAATCGATGAGAGGGCAAAACCGTCCTAAAAATTATGAAGTGCAGGCCCATACGTGAAAAATGTTGTCGCTAGTTCACTAGTGACCGGTCTTCAGGCATAGGTGGTCGTTCAGTTCAATGGCATCAATTAGTTACCAGTGACTTGTTACGACTTAAGAACAAGCACATTACATCGTAAATAAACCAGAATTAAGGGCTCATTTGATTCAAAGAAATTTTATAGGATTTCTGAAGGATTAAAATACTTCCTATGTTGGTCATCTGAATCGTAAGATTGGATCCCATAGAAATTTTTCCTGTGGAATCTAACATCCACTCCAACCTCTTTTTACAATTTCTTCATTTTTTCTATGACATCAAACACTCATTACTAATCTTATACTCCCTCCCTTCCAAATTACTCGTCGTTTGAACTAAAACCACGACGAGTAATTTGGAACAGAGGGAGTAGGATTCAACTGGGCATGCCACTTTAACCCTATACTTTTCCTATTTCTAGATTTTCCTATTTCTAGATTTTCAAAATCGTACAAATCAAAGAGGCCTAAGTGCTTGATCTCGCGTGCCATCAACCCAATAGACAACATCACAGAAAATCTGACAGAAAATCTCATTTTATTTACAGTAAAGCAGATGCATTATCAGTACAGTGAAACGTAGATACTGACCACACAAACGAAGTATATATATATGTGTGTAATAATAATAAAGTAACAAGGCCAACAGGGGAGCTAACAATAGGCGCTAGGAAGGAAATCCTGCTCAATTTGTCAGCGTAGCTTTCTACCCAGTGGCAACAGAGACTACTCTTATTTGCTTTGTGTCTTGCAAACAGGAAAGAGCAAAGCTACTTGGGTCTCCAACTTCTTGTGATGGGTCCAGCTCTCGGCTCTCATATACAAAGCTCCTCTCTTTTGCCCTCCTGCAAAAATGCATTCGGAGGCACCGTGGAGACTTCCTTCACCTCAGGATCAACGCCCTATACAAATAAATGCACAAGCAATGGTTCACAACCAGGCAACAAAAGTAACTAGCATTGTGTTATTAGAACAAATAGTAGCTGCCTTAACAACAGAAATGCGATTTACCGTGAACACAGCTCTGAGCTCTTTCTTCTTGGCTTCCAGCTATAAAGAGGGGATTTCACACATGTAGTCAGCAACAGCAAAGCAGCAAAAGTGTTAAAAGAGGAAATAAACCGTCATGTCATACATCATTATAATTCCAGTAGCTCCGGTCTGAATAGCATCCAAATGGCATACCAACATCCAAGTGACCACCAGTGTATTCCTCCGCACTGTTGGGGTGCTTCATATTGACACTTCCATTGTTGGTACAGCCATAGCAGTGTCCTTCGTCAAGAAAAAAAGAAAGAAAACAAGAGTTAGGCGCAAAGTGATCCAATGGGCACGAACGTATATAATAACAGCTGATTACTGAAGGTATAAGATTTTTCTGTATTCAGCCATGCTAGGATAAGCTCAACTTAGTGCCACCCACCAAAGGCAATACTTGATATAAGGGGAGGGTATAGCATTACCGTTATCGGTAGGTTTAATCATGCAGAAGCAGCTGACTGACAGTTCTTCTTGTTTTACTGGTCGCACATATTTGACTTCGACAAAGAATAGATCTTCGATGCCACGATCAGCTCCTTTAGTCAAAGTGAAATTGAGATGATAGTACCACCCACGCTTCTCACTGAATACTTTGCACTCCACAACATCTTTGAGTTCATACGTAAAATCCTAAAATATGAAGCATGGGTCAGATCAACAATTCTTACATGGATAAATCAGTACAAGACATAGGGCAGTCGTGATAGTGGGGCAGAGAGTGAAGGCAGGTTGGAGAGAGAGAGAAGAGAACAAACCCCCAAAAGACTGTGATCCTCGTTATGCTTGTCCACCAAAGCTTGAAGTAATCGGCGCCTTCCATTACGGGCTCTCTCAGCGTGATCTGACTTTGAACGCTTCCTTGTGCCATCAGGCCAGTAAAGAGCTGCTTCTATGGCCATTTCCAGTGAAGAAACCCCACCTTGGTGCATTAACCTAATTTATATCCAAATTATGGTCCGTGCCAATTCCCAACAGTGGAGAATAGAAAGTTATACAAGGACCATATAAATGCTATCAATAGGGCTATGATGCACTAGTTTGCATAGAATGTTGTTAAAATAATTCATGCTAGTGATCAACAAATGCAGAACAAAACTGCACATGCCTATATATAAGCTCCTGGGCCTTCTTTGATTTCATATAGCAAACTGCTTTCACCAGATAATGGAACTTAACTTTCTAGCTAACAGCATCGATATAAACAGAGGTGCGTGGGGCAAAGGGCTGCTAATCAACTGTGCATATTAGAGTTCAGATAAGAATAAACAAAGTGGTGCATTGTTTGCATGTGGCTAGTTAAGTCTGAACATATTCAATTGCAGGTGTGCAAACAGAACAAAACCAGGAGAAACAAGTGGTTGAGGAACTTTACAGTTTTGGGTCCCTATGTTCAAGAAAATAGCGATCCATGGCTTTGTCAGCTTCATCTAGGCTCTGAAACGACCCGCCCGCATAAGGATACGTGTGGAAAGAGCCCCCGTGATCGACCCTGATGTAATACAACATTCCCCAGTCACGTCGCAGCCGTTCCCAAATGCCTGACCTAGGAGGTGATGGTGCCGAGGCCATAACAGTGTCCTGATCCGGCTGCCCGGAGGAAACGGCGGGCGATTTCTCCTCCAGTGTTGTAGCGCTCAGCGACTGCTTGAGCGACGACACACCTGCAGCAGGTTCCTGCGGCCTTTGCAGCACGGGCGGTGAAGCCTGCTTCTTGTCCGCCACCACGAACTCGAATTGGAAAATCCTATCGCTGGAAAAGGCAATCCAAACGCACATTGATCGATTATTAGCAAGTAAAACAAATCGATTTCAACTAGAAGATGGTCGTATGTACGTTAAAGGCGGCGACGGGTCGTTGGGCTTCCTCCGGCGATGCCAGTTGAGGTAGATGGAGGCGTAGCGCGCGCGGACGGCGTCTTCGAGATCCGCGAAGTCCCGGAACGGCCCGCCCGTGACGGGGAGGTGCCTGGGGAGGTACGTGCCGTCCCTGTTGACGCGGACATGGATCGTGATCGGGTGGAAGCCGCCGGTGGGGATGCGCCGCGGGAGGCACTCCGGAGGAAGATGCTTGGGCGCCATGAGGAGGGAGGGAGGGTCGCCGGCCGGCTTGATCGATTTGGGGAGGGGGTTAGGGTTCGGCGATTTCGTCGGCGGAGGGGGGATTAGGGTTCGGCAAGTTCGTCTCTTGGTTGGGGAGGAGGCGGAGGGGAAAAAAGAGATTGAGAAAACTGCTCACGCGGTTGGGTTCTATACTTATTCAGGCTAGATAGACTCGGCGTGTCGTGCGGCCCGCTTGGAGCTCGGGCCGAGTAGGGCTACACTCTCCTTCCTTTTTGGCGATGTAAAAATGGGCATAACTTTTGCATACTAACTCGGATGAAAAAAAAATTTATATGAAAAATCATCTACTCAAAAAGTTACATCCGAATTTAAAAGGGGGAACCCCGTTAAACATTTTTAAAGTCCCCAAAAACCTAATACAAAAAATGTTCGGGGCTTTTAAGATCTAGAGTGGAAAAAATTGAAAAATACTCAAACAGTGGGCAAACTGTGGTCAAACAATGGTCAAACTAATTATTCTAGAATATTAGTGTTACTAAATAATTATTTTAGTTATTTCAATTTTGGTCAAATCTGGTCAAACTTTGGTCAAATTATGGTCAAACTGTGGTCAAACAATGGTCAAACTAATTATTCAAGAAATATTAGTGTTACTAAATAATTATTGTTTTTTAAAACAATAGTTTCAAACTCAAACAGTGAAATGTGTCACTTCATGCTCAAGCAAAATTTCTGAAGGTTAATAGGATTGACATCTTATTATTGTCAGGAAAACAACAAGTGCAGACTTGGAGCGAGGGAGAATAGAACCCGAAAGTTAAGCGTGCTCGGGCTGGAGTAGTGAGAGGGATGGGTGACCGGTCGGGAAGTTAGATGATTTGGAATGAGTGATCCACACTTGAGCAGTTAATAGAGGTGATTAGAGACTAAATCTTCAAATAATTCAGAAAAATTAAAAATAAAAAAAATAAATTTTTTTCCAAAATTTTCAAAAAAAAATTCCAAAAAAAACCCTTTAGTACCGGTTGGTAACACTAACCGGTACTAAAGGTCCCCCGTACCAGGGCGCAAGCTCACGCCACGTGGTGGCACTTTAGTGCCGGTTCGTGCTGAACCGGTACTAAAGGGGGGGCCTTTAGTGCCGAAATAATAGTGCCGGTTCCATAACCGGCACTAAAGGCCCTTACGAACCGGTGCTATTGCCCGGTTTTCTACTAGTGACACGATGTAACCTATGCCAACATAATAGCACCGGAACACAGGGGAAGCCGGTGGCATGTGCCGGTGTCCAGGGCGACCGGGTGCGGTATTGTGACGGTGTCACGGAGAGGAGCGCCCGTAGTCAAGCCCCGGGGATGTAGCCATATCGGTGAACCTCGTTAACAAATCTCGGTGCCGTGTCTTGTGTGGTTGCTTGTTCCTCGGATGATCGACGGTATGCCTCGGATTTATTCTAACAAGTGGTATCATGAGCAAGATTGAAAAGGTCCGGGAGGTGATTGAGGTTGATCTAGAGGAGGAAGGAAGCATCGACAGAAATCTGCAGGAGCGATCGCGATACGGGAGTGATCCTCGGCGAGTTGTGATCAAAGATGCAGAGTTGGTCGTGTTTTTATCTTCAAGAAGCAATCGGACGCAGCAGGTCGGCGACTCGTGGCACGCAGGCATGAAACCTCGGACGAGATCGATCTGGAAGCGGGCAGCCGTGGAAACTGCTACGGTTGCATGGCTACGAACTGCGGTCGGTAGGCAGGACGTGCGGTGATCGACCCGCTAATCGATCGGGCGTGCGTCAAGCGACGAACGCGAGTTGCGGCAGCAGCAACGTGGCACGCGGCAGATGGTGGCCCAAGGCCCTAGCGTGGATGGCTGAGCAGCCGTGTAGAGGCCAGATGCATACGCTGCGAGGAGTACGTACGAGATTTGTTATTGGAAAAAAGGGACCGAGTCCCTGGAGGATGTTGAAACTATGAGCAAATTACTACGAGATTTAATCCGAATAAACAGAATATAAATCATGACCACAGCAGTAGAGATTAAACTAATCATGCGAACTAGCATAGCAGATGAACATATCACATCTAGGGCACATACTAGAAGCATGAATTCTACCACGATCTCGAACAGGAAGGATAGAGTCACATACGGTGCAGCGGGTGCAGCACCGCCGGCGTTGATGTTGTCGCCCATGTCGTCGAGGATGAGGTTGCCGAGGTCGGGGAAGAAGTCGTCGTTCGCGAAGTCGTCGCTGCCAGCAGTCGCGCGAGTGCGCTCCCCAAAAACCTGATCGCCCCTCTCCCGTACAGGATCACGAGAGGCGGGGTTCCGGAGGCCTGCTGTCCCTTCTTGCGGTGCACGCCGGAAGGAGGGATGGAGAAGACTAGCTTGGCGGCGCAATGATCTGGAACTATGATGAGAAACCATACGAAGCGGCGGCTAGGGTTGACGTCTGCCTGACTATATATATTGCCGGCCGGGTCGACACGATCCAAAAAGAATCGGAAACGGTTCAGTAATTAACGCGTCCATTAATTATTAATTAATGACTCATTAATTTTCCCATGCAGCAAAAATATAGACAACGTGCATAGCTTTGTCCTCGGCTCGGCTCAATCCCGCAACCCGCGGCGCGGCGCGTCGTGACGAGGCGAGCGAGGAGGAGGAGCGCGCGTGTAGGTCTCCTCTTCTCATGCTCATACAAGTGGTAGAAGAGCTCACCTTATAAAGAGGTGCAACTCTCTCTCAACTTCCAATGTGGGACTAAACTTTAGCCTCACTCACTCCACTCACATGTGTGCATGAATGAGCCAAGAGAATTTCAGAATTTTAGTTGGGCTTTGGGCCAAAGGCCTACTAGCAAAATTCCAACAATCCCCCACAAAGTCTCATTGGCACATCTCATCATTTAGTTCCAAAACATTGTTTTATATATCGGTGCTTAGTGGAGACTGTGAAGTTGAACTTCCACTTAGAAATTTGTGCTACACTAAATCACAACTTGAATAGTGGACTATGCCTTGAACTACAAGTTTTCTGTGAAACTAGTTTCACACAAATTCTTGACCGATACTGGGCTGCCGCAAGGCTTCCCCGCGGGTGGAGCGTATACGTCATACTCCAGGGCCTTTCATGAATTTATTAGAGAACACCCAATTCTCACAGACTGCGACGTTGACAGTCAAATTCATATAGGTGTGTTCCTCAGAAGATGTTCTGCAGGACAACATCTCTGCTTACCCGAATAAGCCACTTGGACCACATTAAGATAATTATCAACCTGCCATGCAGATCAGGAGAGTATTGCATCTTTACGGAGTGGGATCATTAATATAGGGATACTCTCCTCCCAGCTGACCAACAGCTTGTCTTCCACTTCTACTTCACGGGATCTCCGATCACATAGAGTGGGTTACCACTATGGAAAACTCATGCGGTGGGTCTCAAACCCATCTCCATCGATGCATTATCTACCACATTACGTGATAGACCCTTTGTGAAGGGATCTGCCAAGTTTTTCGACGTTTGGATATAATCCAATGTAATAACTCCGGAGTTCCTCAATTTTCTGACAGATTTTAGTCTCCTCTTCACATGCCTTGAGGACTTCATATTGTCCTTAGAACTGTTTATCTTGACGATCACAGTTTGATTATCACAGTTCATCAGGATAGGGGGTATTGGTTTTTCAACCATAGGTAAGTCCATCAAGAGTTCACGAAGCCACTCTGCTTCAACAGTGGCAGTGTCTAATGCTGTGAGTTCTGCTTCCATAGTTGACCTCGTTAAGATGGTCTGCTTGCAAGACTTCCAGGAAACAGCGCCACCACCAAGTGTAAAAACATAACCACTTGTGGCCTTAATCTCATCAGCATCAGATATCCAGTTTGAGTCACTATAACCCTCCAGTACCCTTGGATACCCGGTGTAGTGAATCCCATAGCTAGCGGTGCCTTTCAAATAGCGCATAACTCTCTCAAGCGCATGCCAATGATCATCTCCCAGTTTTGACACATACCGACTCAGCTTGCTCACAGCAAAAGAGATGTCAGGCCTCGTGGCACTCGCCAAATACATAAGCGAGCCAATAATCTGAGAATACCTCAGTTGATCTCTAGCAATCCGTCGATTCTTTCGAAGCAACACACTAGCATCATATGGAGTTGGAGAAGGCGTGCAGTCGCTATACCCAAAACGACTCAAGACCTTTTCCACATAATGAGACTGAAGCAGTGTGATCCCACCATTCTCATCTCTCACAGCTTGATGTTTAAGATAACATTAGCTACTCCTAGATCCTTCATCTCAAAACAGTGAGATAAGAAATCCTTAACCTCCTTGATTAAATCAAGTTTGGTTCCAAAGATCAATATGTCATCGACATACAGACAAAGAATAACTCCTTCGCCCCCACCATAGCGATAGTACACGCACTTGTCACCATCGTTTACTACAAAGCCGGCAGTAGTTAATGTTCTTTCGAACTTCTCATGCCACTCCTTAGGAGCTTGTTTAAGGCCATATAAAGACTTTAATAACTTGCACACCTTTCCTTCCTGACCAGGTACTACAAAACCATCTGGCTGATCCATGTAAATTTCCACCTTCAACTCTCCATTAAGGAAAGCCGTCTTAACGTCCATTTGATGAACGAGAAGACCATGTGAGGCAGCCAGTGATAGTAGCACCCGAATTGTGGTCAGTCTAGCCACGGGTGAGTAAGTATCAAAGAAGTCTTCACCTTCTTTCTGTGTATAACCCTTGGCCACAAGCCGTGCCTTGTACTTTTGAATCGTACCATCAGGTCTAAGCTTCTTCTTGAACACCCACTTACATCCTACAGGTTTGCACCCATATGGACGGTCAGTGATCTCCCAGGTACCGTTAGCTAAGATGGAATCCATCTCGCTACGTACAGCTTCCTTCCAGTAGTCAGCATCAGGAGATGCATAGGCTTCTGAAATAGTCCTGGGTGTGTCATCCACGAGGTACACAATGAAATCATCACCAAAAGACTTTGCAGTCCTCTGTCTCTTACTCCTCACAGGAGTTCCATTGTTACCCTCAACAGGATTCTCAACGTGTTCCATCGCAATGGTGGGTTCAGGAATTACAGTGAATTCCTCACTAGATGGAGTAGGTATCTCCTGATTTGATGAACTCGACATATCCTTCATAGGAAATATGTCCTCAAAGAAAGTTGCATCATTTGACTCCATAATCGTACCAACATGCATGTCGGATACCTCAGATTTTATTATCAAAAATCTATAGCCGATGCTATGAAAAGCATAGCCCAGAAGAACACAATCCACGGTTTTTGGTCCAAGCTTGCGCTTCTTGGGAATTGGTATATTGACTTTCGCCAAACAACCCCAAGTACGTAGGTAAGAGAGTTTCAACCTTTTCCTTTCCCATTCCTCAAATGGAGTCATGGTCTTATGCTTTGTGGGAACTCGGTTTAGGACATGACACGCAGTCATTAGCGCCTCCCCCCACCATTCCTTGGATAGACCCGAAGTGTCTAACATGGTGTTAACCATATCAGTTAGAGTTTGGTTCTTTCTTTCGGCTACCCCATTTGACTGGGGTGAGTAGGGAGGCGTCCTCTCATGGATTATACCATGTTCCGCACAAAACAGATCAAATTCATTGGAAAAATACTCTCCACCACGATCGGACCTAAGCCGTTTAATTTTCCGATCAAGTTGGTTCTCTGCTTCAGCTTTATAGTTTTTGAAGAAAGTCAAAGCCTCATCTTTTGATTTCAGAAGATACACATAACAATATCTAGTGGAGTCATCAATCAACGTCATGAAGTATCTCTTTCCACCTTTTGTCAACACGCCATTCATCTCACAAAGGTCAGAATGTATAAGCTCTAGTGGCGCCAAGTCTCTTGCCTCTGCAGTCTTATGGGACTTGCGAGGTTGCTTAGCTTGCACACATACTTGGCACTTGGAACCTTTGACAGTAGAGATTTTCGGAATTAAATTCATATTGGCTAACCGCGTCATGCAACCAAAGTTAATATGACAGAGTCGTGAATGCCAAATATCAGACTCATTATTGTGGCAAACATTATTAATAACTTTAGTGCAAATATCTGACAAAGATAGGCGGAACAAGCCTCCGCACTCATAGCCTTTTCCAACAAATTGTCAACACTTAGAAATTACAACTTTATTGGATTCGAAAACCAACTTAAAACCATCTCGACATAAACGGGAACCGCTAACGAGATTTTTATTAATGGACGGCACATGATGAACGTTCTTCAGGCGCACAGTCTTCCCCGAAGTAAACTTCAGATCGACCGTACCAACACCTCGAACGATGGCATGTGACCCGTTCCCCATCAGCACGGGTGAAGTCCCTGTTGCCTGGTAAGAAGAAAACATGGAGGCGTCAGCACAAACATGTACATTGGCACCGGTGTCAATTAACCAATCAGGGGATTGAAATACTGAAAGGATGGTAGGAAAAATACCATACCCTGATTCCTTCATATCAATATCACCGATGACAACATTACCGGACTTGCCGCTCTTCTCATGTTCGCGCTCCTCAAAGCGGTTAGGACACTTTGGAGACCAGTGATTAGGATCACCGCAGACATGGCAAAGTCCCTTCCCCTTCTTATGAGAATTCTTCTTGAAGTTGGTAGAATGTGATGGCTTGTTCTTTGTATCAAACTTGCCTTTGCCCTGAGTTTTGTTCTTATTGTTTTTGTACTTGTTGGGCTGGGAGTTCTTCTTCTGTACCATGTGAGCTCTAGAACCTCCCTCAGCAACTCGAGCACGTATGTCCTTTGCTCTCGCATTCTCTTCAACATCAAGAGTACCAATGAGATCCGCAACGGAAAACTCATGTCTCTTGTGTTTCAGGGAAGTAGCAAAATTGTTCCACGAAGGTGGAAGCTTGGCAATGATGCCTCCGGCAACAAATTTGTCCGGTAACACACACTTGAAGTACTCAAGTTCTTTTGCGAGCGACTGTATCTCATGAGCCTGTTGTACAACAGGGCGCTCATCAGTCATCTTGTAGTCATAGAATTGCTCCATGACGTACAACTCGCTGCCGGCGTCCGAGGCACCAAACTTGGCCTCGAGCGCAGCCCACATGTCCTTGCCGTTGTCAAACGACATATACGAATCCACAATGGAGTCATCAAGAACACTCAGAAGAGCGCCTTTAAAGAGGGTATCGATCTTCTCAAAAGCTTCCAGCTGTGCTGGATTAAGATCGCCCTCAGGCTTGCCCTTGGTGGCATCATAGCAGCCCATGGTCTGAAACCAGTAGACTGCTCTCGTGCGCCACCTCTTATATTGCGCCCCCTTAAAGGCAGGCGGTTTCAGATGCGCAGCAAAACCACTCGGAGTAAATTGCCTATAATCAGGTTTTTGGATTGTTGAAAATATGAGCAAATTACTACGAGATTTAATCCGAATAAACAGAATATAAATCATGACCACAGCAGCAGAGATTAAACTAATCATGCGAACTAGCATAGCAGATGGACATATCACATCTAGGGCACATACTAGAAGCATGAATTCTACCACGATCTCGAACAGGAAGGATAGAGTCACATACGGTGCAGCGGGTGCAGCACCGCCGGCGTTGATGTTGTCGCCCATGTCGTCGAGGATGAGGTTGCCGAGGTCGGGGAAGAAGTCGTCGTTCGCGAAGTCGTCGCTGCCAGCAGTCGCGCGAGTGCGCTCCCCAAAAACCTGATCGCCCCTCTCCCGTACAGGATCACGAGAGGCGGGGTTCCGGAGGCCTGCTGTCCCTTCTTGCGGTGCACGCCGGAAGGAGGGATGGAGAAGACTAGCTTGGCGGCGCAATGATCTGGAACTGTGATGAGAAACCATACGAAGCGGCGGCTAGGGTTGACGTCTGCCTGACTATATATATTGCGGGCCGGGTCGACACGATCCAAAAAGAATCGGAAACGGTTCAGTAATTAACGCGTCCATTAATTATTAATTAATGACTCATTAATTTTCCCATGCAGCAAAAATATAGACAACGTGCATAGCTTTGTCCTCGGCTCGGCTCAATCCCGCAACCCGCGGCGCGGCGCGGCGCGGCGCGTCGTGACGAGGCGAGCGAGGAGGAGGAGCGCGCGTGTAGGTCTCCTCTTCTCATGCTCATACAAGTGGTAGAAGAGCTCACCTTATAAAGAGGTGCAACTCTCTCTCAACTTCCAATGTGGGACTAAACTTTAGCCTCACTCACTCCACTCACATGTGTGCATGAATGGGCCAAGAGAATTTCAGAATTTTAGTTGGGCTTTGGGCCAATGGCCTACTAGCAAAATTCCAACAGAGGAGACGCGTTCTCTTGGAGGCCGAGACACGGATGTGCAAACATCAATGGAGAGTACTACATCGTAAAGGAAAAGGATTGGCAAGGCAAAGCTAGCATCGGAGTTGAGCCACGGGAGCCACTCTACGTGAAGACCAGAAGCAATCTTGTTGGATTTGCAACTAGTATACTCGGTGTACTTGGGATCACGAAAAGAGTGCTCGATATTTTTCACAGGTCAGTTATACAAAGAACCATGGAGCCAACGGGTACTAGGTTTGAGGTGGAGAAGTTCGACGGAACCGAAAACCTTGGGTTATGACAGATAAGTGTAAAAATTGTTGGCACAACAGGGATGCTTGAAGGTGTTGCGGGATGTCAAGCCAGACGGACGATGAGGACTGTGAGGAGTTGCAGATGATTGCAGTCGGGATAGTTCGGCTGGGTCATACTTGTCAGTCTGACGGATCGACGCAAGTCGGTTGGTACAGAAGACGGTGGTGGAATCAGCGACGACGACATAGGTGCACGATGCTGATAGTGACCGACTTCTGGGGCGTGGAAACACGTGGCGCAGGCCCGAGGGCTTGTGTGGCTTCGACAAGACTATGGCGCGAGGTTGAGTCAAGGTGGTGTATACACGGGGCTTGATGTCGACGAGGCGCGGGGTGGCACGTACAACCACCATGGAGTCATGTTGAAGGTGGAGCTGGATTGAGAGGCTATGGCGTAAGTCGACAGAGAGTCGAAGCCTATTCAGCGAGGGAAAAGCGAGTGACATGCAGTTTGGACTGGAGCCCAGTGGTCTGATGGAAGCATGAAACTCGTCATTGATCGGCGGTGATGATCGGTGGTACTCTGCAACGGGGGTTGAGTGGTGTGGGTTCATGACCCTTGAGACTCGACCGGGACAGCGGAGGCTCGACGCGGTAATAGCGGCGAGGCGTGCGGTAGCACGGGACATGGAGACGTGCCAGGGCTCTGGTGGTCATACATGTGGTGAGACAACTGCGAATTTGACTCCGGGTGATTACAAGCAATTGTGAAATTCTTTCAAGTTTCAGACAGGCGGTCAAGAAAGGAGCGGTGATGTTGAGTTCAGGTAACTCTTACGTGTGACACCCAATATGTGAGTTGTTCACTTTCACACAGGTCAGTGATCAGTGTGTGATGGTGTTGGACTGATGCTCTGGAAGTTGGGAGCGCAAACTAGTGTAATGTGGAACTTAATTTTACTCGAGTGTTGACTGTGGTCAAGAAAAGAAGGGACTACAAGTTGCAAGTGGAGTCATATGGAGTCTTTGGAGTAGCAGCGGTGCTCATGGGATAAGCTCAAGTCCAATGTACATGGAAGTTTAACGCATTGACGAATTCAAGGTGGTGGAGAATATTCGCCAAGGTGGAGTTTGTTGGAGTTGTGTCGAATATAGTGTACAAGTTAGGTTACAGTTGGACTCTGAGTTGTATTGTGTTTAGATAGGATATGTAGTCGTGTCCTAGTAGGACACTTGTATCCTAGGCCTCTCTTATATAGCGGGGGTAGACACACGATGTAACCTATGCCAACATAATAGCACCGGAACGCAGGGGAAGCCGGCGGCATGTGCCGGTGTTCAGGGCGACCGGGTGCGGTATTGTGACGCTGTCACGGGGAGGAGCGCCTGTAGTCAAGCCCCGGAGATGTAGCCATATCGGTGAACCTCGTTAACAAATCTCGGTGCCGTGCCTTGTGTGGTTGCTTGGTCCTCGGATAAGTTAACGGTCAAACAAACAGTCAACTAACAGTTTGTTTAGTAGCGGGCCTGACCTGTCATAAACCAGATTAATTCTAAATCGTCTTGTCATTAGGGTGTTCTGGAACAACGAACCAATTTTATGGTAGTTTTTCAAAATATTAAAAAAGTGATAGATTTTTTGTAGACATTGTGATAGTTTTTTCTATATACTCGTATCGTTCTGGTCGACCGCATCACCGCCTACTCCGGATCGTTCCAACGAGGGCGTCTTTAGCGCGATGCTTTGCATCTCATCTATTTATCTCTAGCAATCTACTGTTGCTACAGTTGTTTTAAGGGCAAATACCAAACGTGCTTTGATTTTTCTAGTCCATCTGCATCTTCCAAGGAGACAAAGTGTAGCTTTTCACATGTCTACATTGCTCTTTGCATGCAGTCATCACCTCAAAAGGGAGATCCATGATCGACACACAATATTTCAACTACGTCATCTCCTCCTTGTTTGGTACTATAAGTGCACCATTTGCAACTACATCACCTCTAAACCGTCTTAAACGGACAACGAAAGTACTAATTACAACTTAATGACAACACTAACAACATTGTGACTGTGGAAAAAAAAACATAGATGGACATAGCTAATATTGATCTACAACATTTGTAACTACATCTTGTCGAAATTAGTACTATAAGTGCACCATATCGTTCCCGGTCATGTTCCAAAAAATCGGTAATACAACATCACTTAGCTAATTACAAGCTCAAAAACAAACAAATTTGCACGATGCATGTCACGAAAAACTCATGTATTACATAGCCCATACCTTGAGGTTCAACTTCTCAGTTCACTTCTCGCGATAAATCATACTCAAAATGCTCCAAATGACTCACCAAAATGATCAACTAATGCCTAAACCAGCAAAGGATGCATACCTAGGAGCTAATCAAGCAAAACAAAAATAGCGTGCATGTGAACGAAAAACATATAAATGGATAGATCTTTCCTTGATCTACATTTTCTTCAACTACAACATCTTCTGGATCGGCCTTCAAATCGATCAAAATCACAGTCAAAGTGGCTATTTCTCCTCAGCGTTCTTAGTTGGAAAGGAAGAGAGCATGAGGTCAAATTTTGCCTCCGTGCATAAATATGTGCTTACGCTGCATGTACTTGTACCAGTTTGATGGAGTGAAAGTACTTGCCAGTATACGGAGAGGCATGCAGAAGCCGGCGGTTTTGATTGCTTTTCCAACGCCGGTGTCGTCGCCGGCGTAGTAGTGCGACCACTACAGCTTTGTGCCCAGCTCGTATGGCGTCCAGAGCGTGTGCCTGGCGTGGCGCTGCCCGGCCAAGGCGAGCACCTGCCGCAAGGACCGCAACCGTGTGCGCTGCCCGTTCGAGTACCCCGGCTGCAGCAACGCCGAGAACTCCGACGTGAAGGCGACGCGACCCAGGACGCTTGTCCATCCGGGAGTGACCGGGAGCTAGTTGCTTCGAAGTTTTCGTCCGGACGCCATAGCCGGCCGGCCATGGGGTGCTCTACCTGCATAGACTCATAGAGGCGCGCCGCGGCATGCTCTGGGCGCGAGCCGGAGCTTTTCGCTGCGCTGCGCGCCGGTGACCGACAGAGGCTGCGGGCCAAGGACGCGTCGGTGCCAGGCAACCTCGGCAGCTCGGCCTCGCCTAGGACGGGCATCATCGGCCAACGCCAACGACGCCGCCGTGGGTCCAGTCCGACGAGTACGTGCCATTGCCTTGGAGTTTTACCCGGAGATACTGTCCGACTTCCCTTACCGGAGGTCACGTCGCTGATCATGGCTAGCTCGCTCGCGAAGACAAGGCGGAACCGACGTCGATTGATGCCAATGCATGCACGCCGGTTTCGCCGCCCACAAGGGACATGCCGGCCGGAGCTGTCCGACATCAACGCGTTCGAAGAAGAGCAACTCGAAGGTGTCTGCGGCGGCGCTGGTGTCGCCGGAGGGAAAGCGCATGGCGGTGGTACCAGCCTCGGCGGCGTGCGCAAGACGCTCGTGGACTGGTGCGCCGTGCCCAGCCACGGCTCGCGTGACCTTCTCATGCGCGCCGCCTTCAAGTGGGAGCTCATCAGGGCGCGGAGGACGTCTCGCGCATGGCGGAGGGGTGCACAACAGCTCGGCCTCCGAGGATCTCTGACAGAGGCGCACCGCCACCCGCATCTCGGTTGGTCTCCGGCCTTGCGGGCGCAAAAGCGAAAGAGCCGTTTGCACGAACCAACTGACTAGTCAAAAGGGACCCACAAGGCAGAGGCACATCGGATCGGAGGCAGCGGACGAGTCAAGTCTGTTTCTAGATCGGAACCTGTCCCTAAAACCCTGGTCGCCGCCGCGTCGCCCCCGACCCCCGCCGTCTTCGCCCGGGCGCCCCTCGCCGTCGGCTTCGCAATCCGGCCGCCTCACGCCGTCCCCGGTCGGTCGCCGTCGCCATCTCCGCCCTCCAGCCGGGTCCGGATCGACCGCTTCTCTAAGGTGAGTCGATCAACCACACACCTGCTTCCCGTGCGGCAATTTCTGGGCGCGCCGGCGTGGGCGCCTCGCCGATGAGCGGAAATGCGAGATGCCGGAGTGGAGCGGCTCGTCTCCTAGACCATTTCGTTGTGGCGGTGGATTCATGGACCCTCCTCCTCTCGTCACAACGCGATTGCTTTGTCTGGTTGGTTACATTCGTCGTTGTTCTAATCTTGTGTTGCGTCGCACAGAACCTGTTTGACAGTTTGGCAAAACCAAGAATCTGTAGTGTATTAGTATATTCTACCTCGAGCTGCATGTCGTGGCTTGTGCCTTACTACTGACGATGATTAGCTGATCGAATATGAATCTTGTTATCCAATTGCAGGCAGGATGGACGGTGACTTCAAGCTGTATGACAACTTGGACGGCGATTTCCGGATGGAACGACAAGACAACGGCAACATGGAGTTCTCCTTGCACAGGACTGACCTATGGGGGGTCAACATTCTTCCGACCAGCATTATGGACCAGGAGGATGAGTTGACATGCGTGTTTGAGGCCGCACTCACAGCAGCAGAAATATCATGGGTTAGGAATCAAGCACAGCATCTGCTCAACAACGGGACAAGTACCAGCACTCCGATGGCAAGTACCGGTAGCAACACGGCCAGTAGCAGCACCCCGAGTAGCAGCAGCACGGCAACTACCAGCATGGCGAGTGTCAGTAGCAACAAGGCGAGCAGCAGCAGCACGGCGACTAGCAGCATGGCGAGTGTCAGTAGCAACACGGCGAGCAGCAGCAGCACGGCGACTAGCAGCATGGCGAGTGTCAGTAGCAACACGGCGAGCAGCAGCAGCACGGCGGCTAGCAGCATGGCGAGTGTCAGTAGCAACACGGCGAGTAGCAGCACCCCAAGTAGCAGCAGCAGCGGAATAACCAGGATTACCTTTGATACTCCCAACTTCATCAAGGCGTACTAGGCTCGGATCGGCATGACACTTGAGGAGGACAACCGCAGGCGCAGAGCCTGGGGCTTCCGTGCGTCAAAGGCCTTGGAGGTTTTCGAGGAAGTTGGCGTTGAGGCCACGTCAGATTCCTGGCCCAAGGCGAGGACCATTCGACTCAGTTCATACAGAACATTGCGCCATCCGGGGTTTCGGCGGTTGGCGCAGTACATTCTCAGTGGGAAACCCCTGATGGGCGTCATCCCGGTTGGCCCGGACCTAGAAAAACTCAGACCCGGCGAGATCTACGAGTTCAGTGATCCGAGGGACCCTTCGCTTGAGCCTCCGATATGTGGTCACATGGTGGTTTTCATTGGCTACGGTGAAGAAGCTAGCCCGCTTCGAAGGAGAAGTACATGGATGAACCCGGGTACATATGAACCCATTTTGGAAAACACATTTCTAAATTCTAAAAAAATCTGAAAAAAATTGCATGGGTACGTCTCCTTGTTTTATATGCGTGCATAAAGTTTCACGGAAAAACATCTTTTTTATGGCCTGTGCAAAAAAGACAAAACATTATGTCGTGAAACACTATTTAGAAGCACTGAAATTTGTCTTTTTTGCAGAGGCAAAACAAAAAAACATTTTTTTCATAAAACTTTGTGCCGCGCACACACATTTGCAAACTTGTATGCGTGATATTTTCTTTTGATTTTTTTGACATTTTAAAATGTGCTTAAACTGCATTTTATGAAAAATGGGTGCATATGTCCATGGGTTCAGATGGTGCCCTCTCCGCTTCGAAGGCCGTACTTACTTTTCCTCAACTCGTATGGTGAAAAGTTTGGAGAGAAGGGAATTGGTAGAGTCTATTTTGATCAGGTCTACATTGATCGGCTGTACCTGCTAGAGGTCGATCCAACAGCTCCTGTGTGTCCGGCGGCCGCCAATGATGACGATGATGTCCTGCTAAATGATGAGGATGCTATTGTGGAAATCGACGCCCTTCTCGACGATTAGCATTCTGTCAGCGAAGCTGCCATCGCTTTGTCTTGAGAAAAAGTCAGAATATGCATGGTACAGTAACCATTGATCTTAGCAGTAAGTAACAACTACTAGTTGTCTTGGTTGGCTCTGTGGGCGAAGCTGCCGTGAGCTCGCGTGACTGCAACGTTTGACTCTGAGACCTCATGAGTGCTGTTACGCTATGGCATGCCACGTTTTGGCGTAAGCGTAGGACAAATGTCACACGGTGGTAACAACAAAGTGATGCCATTGTTTTGGCGTAAGCATAGGACAAATTGCCACACTATGGTACAGTAACCAAGGATCTTAAAGTAGCAACTAGTTGTCTTTACGCGGAGCTGTTTTGGGGTGACTGGGCCAAGCGAACTTTTTTAATTGTTGCAATGCAATTAACTAGTAGTATTGTCAGTTTTGCAATTCTACAATTGATGCGATGCATTATGTTTGCCTCTTACAGCTTCTGCGTTTGATGATGCCATTCATTATTTCAGTTATATAGAATTGTGGATGCCGATAACCTCTTACAGCTTCTGTGTTTGATGATGCCAATCATTATTTCAGTTCTTATAGAATTATGGATGCCGATAACTTCTGAACGACGTAGGTGACCATGGCAAAACAAATGTTTTTATAGCAATATATATTTGTTGAGGATGACAAGTTTAGTTGGCGAGTATGACAAATCTGCCTTAGTTTATTTTTTGCTAGAAAATTGTCGTGCTTGTAAGCAAAAATTGACATCCTCGCATCAATTAAAATTGCCATAAAAAAGTTCATTTACCATGTGCACGTACGTGACGTCGGGTACTTATCATTTCCAAAAGTAATATGGTTGAGTTTTTCCAGTTTTTTGGGGCTTCGTGCACATTTTTTTTATTCTTCTTTATTTTCTACTTATTAAAATTTGAATTGGTGATGAGTTCACATATGAACCCAATAAAATTCATAAACAGTTAAAATACACTTCTACACACACGTGAAAGTAACAACCTTGCAAGTATGTCTTAAAAAAACCTTTCAAGAGATATAAATAAACAATATAGTTTACGCACATGTGGGACTTAACACAAATAAACTAATACGCTAATAATAAGACCAACTTTCTTGTAAAGCACATAAATAACAAACGCAAAAAACGCGTCTCAAACTCGAAATCGTGGTATTGATTAAACTTTTCTTGAGGGAAAGCCTGTTGGCACTTTATTGTTGGTCCGAAAATGTTACATCCTTCAAGACATGAGGAAGAAGAAAAGTAGGTGGACCATTCATCCCACCAGTAGACCAAGTTTACATCATAAACATGTCTAGCAAGGAAATGTACCAAGGTGTTGGCCTCCCGAGAGCAATGCTTGAATCTTATAGACGGAATTTCACGGGCCAAATGAAAGCAATCCGCAAGTGTTGGTGACTAAGGAGCCAAAATATATGTCTCTCCATTGCATGCCTTGATGACCTCCAGGCAGTTTGATTCAACTAGGACCCTGGTGCATCCAATCAGCTGAACAAGCTAAAAACCACGACGGATCGCCAATGCTTCTGTCATCATTGCACTTGCAGTAAAAACAAATGGTTCAACGACACCCGCAATAGCTTCTCCTCTACTGTTCCTTAAAACAACAACTACAACACCTGAGCCATCCTCAAAATAAGATGCATCAGAGTTCAATTTATAGGATCCGGTGGTTGGTTTGACCCAGCCAGTTCTAACAGGGCTGCTTGACTTCTTTACTGCCGAGTTTGTCATGATTGCATGGATGGCAAAAGTTGTACTCTTTGGAGTTTTCACAATCTCACCTTTGCGTGCCTGCCAACGCTCCCACCAAATGTACCATGACGCCACCGCCACTGTTTCATGCAATCCCAGCGGACCAAGAATTGGGGAGGGACCTCTTGGCCTCCTGAGAATTTCCTCGAGCACCACCGAGCTAGAGCGACCAACCTGTAGTGCTTGATCTATGATTTCTTCCAGTCCAAGGGCTCACCAAACATGGGAAGCACGTGGGCATGAGAACAACAGATGTTTAACATCATCAAGCCATGTTTGCCATATTGGGCAAACCGGCGAGACCTTGATATGTTTATGAGCTAAAACAGACATTCCCAGAATCAGACCATGGAGTGCCCGCCAAATGAAAATTTTGGTTTTGCTTGGGACTTCCAACTTCCAGACTATATCCCACACTGGCCTGATTGTAGCTGAACCTTGGGTGTTGTTCATTCTCGCCCCGAACTGATGCTCCCACTCAGTGTAATACGCAGACTGTACGGAGAAGGAGAAAGATTTGGTTCTGTTCCATGCCACAAAATCCTCAACAAGGTGCTCTGACAATGGAATTCTTAAAATGTTCTCAACATCCACCGGACGAAACACACTTCTGATCAGGCCTTCATCCCATATCCTCGTGTGAGGAATCATCAACTCATTTACTGTTCTCAGCAATGTATTGCCTCTCCTTGTGAACACCATCCTTGTGGGGCTCGAGGGGATCCAATGACCGTCCCATATACCTATTTTCTCACCAAATCCGATCCTCCAAATGTGTCCTGTCCTAAACGTATGTAGTCCTGCCCAAATGCTTTGCCATGTGTAGGAGGAGCCTTTCTTCGGTCCTACCTTTAGCATATTCACGTCAGGGAAATATTTTGCTCTCAGAACTTGGGCACATAAAGATTCAGGATGAGTAATCATTCTGCAACTCTGTTTAGCCAGCACCGCTAAGTTAAAAGCGTGTAAATCTCTGAACCCCATGCCTCCACTTGATTTTGGAAGACACATCCTCCACCAAGCTACCCAATGCATTTTCTTTTCTTATTCTATGTCTCCCCACCAGAAAACTGCCATAACACCCTTAATTTCCTTGCATACCTTCTTTGGTAATTTAGGAACAACCATAGCAAACATGGGGATTGATTGGATGACAGCTTTTAACAAGATTTCCTTACCACCGAGGGATAATAATTTCTCCCTCCACCCTTTCACACGGTTCACCACCCTTTCAACAAGATGTGTAAAACTTTCATTCATATCTAATCTGATCATAGCCGGCAGGCCAAGATAAGTATCAGAGAGGGCATCAATCATAATATTTAATTCAACACGGACTTGGACCTTTACATCAACATTAGCATTGGAGCTGAAAAATATACTACTCTTTCCTTCACTCTCCATTTGACAAGAACTGGCGCAATAGTCATTCAGGACCTGTCTCAATGAGGTTGCATTAATCATCTTTGCTTTCATAAGGATCAGGGAATCATCAACAAAGAGTAAATGAGAAACCGATGGTGCATTTCTACACACCTTGATACATTCAATGCCATGAACCTGCTCTGCATGAGCCAAAGCACTAGAAAGACCCTCTGCACACAAAAGAAAGAGATATGGTGATAAGGGGTCCCCTTGACGGAGCCCTCTTGAAAGCGGAGGTTTACTCCCAGAGGGGGGTGGATGGGAGACTTTTAGAAATTCCTCAAACTCAGATGAATTTGACGAAGATCAGAGCGAAGAAATAGAAATGTGAGGAAACTAAATCATCACAAAAACAGAAAGCATGCATACACGCGTTTCTACAGACTTCTCGGCATGTAGATGGCGGGGCGGTGCACAGTGGCTAGGCGTAGTTTGGCGTACCAGTAGGCTTAGTTTGCATGTTTTATGTTTTTTGTACAAATTTCAATGAAATTTCGCCGAGTTCATGCCAGATCGCCGATTTGCACAAATTTATACGAAATATCGCTGAATTCGCGCAATATTAGCGGCGACCTTCCCAGTCGTCGCCCCCACACGCCAAGTTAGCGCCGGTTCGCCGCAGACGGCTCTTTTCCGACATCCGGGGGGGGCGAACGGCTGGGATGCTCTTACGCAAGGCGAGGCAGGCGCTAGGGCGGGACGAAGCCACGAGCCAGCGACGCGGTGCTTCCTCTTCAAAATTATGACGCGGTGAATCGATGAGAGGGCAAAACCGTCCTAAAAATTATGAAGTGCAGGCCCATACGTGAAAAATGTTGTCGCTAGTTCACTAGTGACCGGTCTTTCAGGCATAGGTGGTCGTTCAGTTCAATGGCATCAATTAGTTACCAGTGACTTGTTACGACTTAAGAACAAGCACATTACATCGTAAATAAACCAGAATTAAGGGCTCATTTGATTCAAAGAAATTTTATAAGATTTCTGAAGGATTAAAATGCTTCCTATGTTGGTCATCTGAATCGTAAGATTGGATCCCATAGAAATTTTTCCTGTGGAATCTAACATCCACTCCAACCTCTTTTTACAATTTCTTCATTTTTTCTATGACATCAAACACTCATTACTAATCTTATACTCCCTCCCTTCCAAATTACTCGTCGTTTGAACTAAAACCACGATGAGTAATTTGGAACAGAGGAGTAGGATTCAACTGGGCATTGCCACTTTAACCCTATACTTTTCCTATTTCTAGATTTTCCTATTTCTAGATTTTCAAAATCGTACAAATCAAAGAGGCCTAAGTGCTTGATCTCGCGTGCCATCAACCCAATAGACAACATCACAGAAAATCTGACAGAAAATCTCATTTTATTTACAGTAAAGCAGATGCATTATCAGTACAGTGAAACGTAGATACTGACCACACAAACGAAGTATATATATATGTGTGTAATAATAATAAAGTAACAAGGCCAACAGGGGAGCTAACAATAGGCGCTAGGAAGGAAATCCTGCTCAATTTGTCAGCGTAGCTTTCTACCCAGTGGCAACAGAGACTACTCTTATTTGCTTTGTGTCTTGCAAACAGGAAAGAGCAAAGCTACTTGGGTCTCCAACTTCTTGTGATGGGTCCAGCTCTCGGCTCTCATATACAAAGCTCCTCTCTGTTGCCCTCCTGCAAAAATGCATTCGGAGGCACCGTGGAGACTTCCTTCACATTAGGATCAACGCCCTATACAAATAAATGCACAAGCAATGGTTCACAACCAGGCAACAAAAGTAACTAGCATTGTGTTATTAGAACAAATAGTAGCTGCCTTAACAACAGAAATGCGATTTACCGTGAACACAGCTCTAAGCTCTTTCTTCTTGGCTTCCAGCTGTAAAGAGGGGATTTCACACATGTAGTCAGCAACAGCAAAGCAGCAAAAGTGTTAAAAGAGGAAATAAACCGTCATGTCATACATCGTTATAATTCCAGTAGCTCCAGTCTGAATAGCATCCAAATGGCATACCAACATCCAAGTGACCACCAGTGTATTCCTCCGCACTGTTGGGGTGCTTCATATTGACACTTCCATTGTTGGTACAGCCATAGCAGTGTCCTTCGTCAAGAAAAAAAGAAAGAAAACAAGAGTTAGGCGCAAAGTGATCCAATGGGCACGAACATACATAATAACAGCTGATTACTGAAGGTATAAGATTTCTGTGTATTCAGCCATGCTAGGATAAGCTCAACTTAGTGCCACCCACCAAAGGCAATACTTGATATAAGGGGAGGGTATAGCATTACCGTTATCGGTAGGTTTAATCATGCAGAAGCAGCTGACTGACAGTTCTTCTTGTTTTACTGGTCGCACATATTTGACTTCGACAAAGAATAGATCTTCGATGCCACGATCAGCTCCTTTAGTCAAAGTGAAATTGAGATGATAGTACCACCCACGCTTCTCACTGAATACTTTGCACTCCACAACATCTTTGAGTTCATACGCAAAATCCTAAAATATGAAGCATGTGTCAGATCAACAATTCTTACATGGATAAATCAGTACAAGACATAGGGCAGTCGTGATAGTGGGGCAGAGAGTGAAGGCAGGTTGGAGAGAGAGAGAAGAGAACAAACCCCCAAAAGACTGTGATCCTCGTTATGCTTGTCCACCAAAGCTTGAAGTAATCGGCGCCTTCCATTACGGGCTCTCTCAGCGTGATCTGACTTTGAACGCTTCCTTGCGCCATCAGGCCAGTAAAGAGCTGCTTCTATGGCCATTTCCAGTGAAGAAACCCCACCTTGGTGCATTAACCTAATTTATATCCAAATTATGGTCAGTGCCAATTCCCAACAGTGGAGAATCGAAAGTTATACAAGGACCATATAAATGCTATCAATAGGGCTATGATGCACTAGTTTGCATAGAATGTTGTTAAAATAATTCATGCTAGTGATCAAGAAATGCAAAACAAAACTGCACATGCCTATATATAAGCTCCTGGGCCTTCTTTGATTTCATATAGCAAACTGCTTTCACCAGATAATGGAACTTAACTTTCTAGCTAACAGCATCGATATAAACAGAGGTGCGTGGGGCAAAGGGCTGCTAATCAACTGTGCATATTAGAGTTCAGATAAGAATAAACAAAGTGGTGCATTGTTTGCATGTGGCTAGTTAAGTCTGAACATATTCAATTGCAGGTGTGCAAACAGAACAAAACCAGGAGAAACAAGTGGTTGAGGAACTTTACAGTTTTGGGTCCCTATGTTCAAGAAAATAGCGATCCATGGCTTTGTCAGCTTCATCTAGGCTCTGAAACGACCCGCCCGCATAAGGATACGTGTGGAAAGAGCCCCCGTGATCGACCCTGATGTAATACAACATTCCCCAGTCACGTCGCAGCCGTTCCCAAATGCCTGACCTAGGAGGTGATGGTGCCGAGGCCATAACAGTGTCCTGATCCGGCTGCCCGGAGGAAACGGCGGGCGATTTCTTCTCCAGTGTTGTAGCGCTCAGCGACTGCTTGAGCGACGACACACCTGCAGCAGGTTCCTGCGGCCTTTGCAGCACGGGCGGTGAAGCCTGCTTCCTGTCCGCCACCACGAACTCGAATTGGAAAATCCTATCGCTGGAAAAGGCAATCCAAACGCACATTGATCGATTATTAGCAAGTAAAACAAATTGATTTCAACTAGAAGATGGTCGTATGTACGTTAAAGGCGGCGGCGGGTCGTTGGGCTTCCTCCGGCGATGCCAGTTGAGGTAGATGGAGGCGTAGCGTGCGCGGACGGCGTCTTCGAGATCCGCGAAGTCCCGGAACGGCCCGCCCGTGGCGGGGAGGTGCCTGGGGAGGTACGTGCCGTCCCTGTTGACGCGGACATGGATCGTGATCGGGTGGAAGCCGCCGGTGGGGATGCGCCGCGGGAGGCACTCCGGAGGAAGATGCTTGGGCGCCATGAGGAGGGAGGGAGGGCCGCCGGCCGGCTTGATCGATTTGGGGAGGGGGTTAGGGTTCGGCGATTTCGTCGGCGGAGGGGGGATTAGGGTTCGTCAAGTTCGTCTCTTGGTTGGGGAGGAGGCGGAGGGGAAAAAAGAGATTGAGAAAACTGCTCACGCGGTTGGGTTCTATACTTATTCAGGCTAGATAGACTCGGCGTGTCGTGCGGCCCGCTTGGAGCTCGGGCCGAGTAGGGCTACACTCTCCTTCCTTTTTGGCGATGTAAAAATGGGCATAACTTTTGTATACTAACTCGGATGAAAAAAAATTATATGAAAAATCATCTACTCGAAAAGTTACATCCGAATTTAAAAGGGGGAACCCCGTTAAACATTTTCAAAATCCCCAAAAACCTAATACAAAAAAGTTACGCGGCTTTTAACATCTAGAGTGAAAAAAATCGAAAAAAATTCAAACAGTGGGCAAACTGTGGTCAAACAATGGTGAAACTAATTATTCTAGAATATTAGTGTTACTAAATAATTATTTCAGTTATTTCAATTTTGATCAAATCTGGTCAAACTGTGGTCAAACAATGGTCAAACTAATTATTCAAGAAATATTAGTGTTACTATGAAATGTGTCACTTCATGCTCAAGCAAAATTCCTGAAGGTTAATAGGATTGACATCTTAGTATTGTCAGGGAAACAACAAGTGCAGACTAGGAGCAAGGGAGAATAGAACCCGGAAGTTAAGCGTGCTCAGGCTGGGGGAGTGGGAGGATGGGTGACCGTTCGGGAAGTTAGATCGTTTGGAATGATGAGGGGTGATTAGAGGATAAATTGAGAAGTGATGAGGGGTGGTGATTACAGACTAGAGGTTAAAATAATTCAGAAGTTTGGAAATAAAAAAATTCAATTTTTTTTTCAAAAAAATCATAAAGTTTCCAAGCCAGTAGTCCTCCTTCCCACTATTCGTCTTCTTCCTCCATGCATCCAGCCATGTCTCCGCCGGTCTTCGGGCTTCTCCTGCTCATCGCCCTCCCTCTGTGCCACGCCGCCACGGACACCCTCTCACCCAACCAAGACCTTGCGGGCCGCGAGAAGCTCGTGTTCCTCAACGGCAGGTTCGCGCTCAGCTTCTTCCAAACCGGGAGCAACTTCTCCGACGGCACCACACCCAAGTGGTACCTCGGGATCTGGTTCCACATGGTCCACACGTGAAAAATGTTGTCGCCACGCTCAGCTCCTTTAGTCAAAGTGAAATTGAGATGATAGTACCACCCACGCTTCTCACTGAATACTTTGCACTCCACAACATCTTTGAGTTCATACGCAAAATCCTAAAATATGAAGCATGGGTCAGATCAACAATTCTTACATGGATAAATCAGTACAACACATAGGGCAGTCGTGATAGTGGGGCAGAGAGTGAAGGCAGGTTGGAGAGAGAGAGAAGAGAACAAATCCCCAAAAGACTGTGATCCTCGTTATGCTTGTCCACCAAAGCTTGAAGTAATCGGCGCCTTCCATTACGGGCTTTGTCAACGTGATCTGACATTGAACGCTTCCTTGCGCCATCAGGCCAGTAAAGAGCTTCTTCTATGGCCATTTCTAGTGAAGAAACCCCACCTTGTTGCATTAACCTAATTTATATCCAAATTATGGTCAGTGCCAATTCCCAACAGTGGAGAATAGAAACTTATACAAGGACCATATAAATGCTATCAATAGGGCTATGATGCACTAGTTTGCATAGAATGCTATTAAAATAATTCATGCTAGTGATCAACAAATGCAGAACTAAACTGCACACGCCTATATATAAGCTCCTGGCCTTCTTTGATTTCATATAGCAAACTGCTTTCACCAGATAATGGAACTTAACATTCTAGCTAACAGCATCGATATAAACAGAGGTGCGTGGGGCAAAGGGCTGCTAATCAACTGTGCATATTAGAGTTCAGATAAGAATAAACAAAGTGGTGCATTGTTTGCATGTGGCTAGTTAAGTCTGAACATATACAATTGCAGGTGTGCAAACAGAACAAAACCAGGAGAAACAGGTGGTGTAGGAACTTTACAGTTTTGGGTCCCTATGTTCAAGAAAATAGCGATCCATGGCTTTGTCAGCTTCATCTAGGCTCTGAAACGGCCCGCCCGCATAAGGATACGTGTGGAAAGAGCCCCCGTGATCGACCCTGATGTAATACAAGATTCCCCAGTCAGGTCGCAGCCGTTCCCAAATGCCTAACCCAGGAGGTGATGGTGCCGAGGCCATAACAGTGTCCTGATCCGGCTGCCCGGAGGAAACGGCGGGCAATTTCTCCTCCAGTGTTGTAGCGCTCAGCGACTGCTTGAGCGACGACACATCTGCAGCAGGTTCCTGCGGCCTCTGCAGCGCGGGCGGTGAAGCCTGCTTCCCGTCCGCCACCATGAACTCGGATTGGAAAATCCTATCGCTGGAATAGGCAATCCAAACGCACATCGATCGATTATTAGCAAGTAAAACAAATCAATTTCAACTAGAAGATGGTCGTATGTACGTTGAAGGGGGGCGGCGGGTCGTTGGGCTTCCTCCGGCGATGCCAGTTGAGGAAGATGGAGGCGTAGCGTGCGCGGACGGCGTCTTCGAGATCCGCGAAGTCCCGGAATGGCCCGCCCGTGATGGGGAGGTGCCTGGGGAGGTACATGCCGTCCCTGTTGACGCGGACATGGATCGTGATCGGGTGGAAGCCGCCGGTGGGGATGCGCCGCGGGAGGGACTCCGGAGGAAGATGCTTGGGCGCCATGAGGAGGGAGGGAGGGCCGCCGGCCGGCTTGATCGATTTGGGGAGGGGGGTTAGGTTTCGGTGATTTCGTCGGCGGAGGGGGGATTAGGGTTCGGCGAGTTCGTCTCTTGGTTGGGGAGGAGGCGGAGGGGAAAAAAGAGATTGAGAAAACTACTCACGCGGTTGGGTTCTATACTTATTCAGGCTAGATAGACTCGGCCTGTCGTGCGGCCCGCTTGGAGCTCGGGCCGAGTAGGGCTACACTCTCCATCCTTTTTGGTGATGTAAAAATGGGCATAACTTTTGCATACTAACTCGGATAAAAAAGTTTTTTATATGAAAAATCATCTACTCGAAAAGTTACATCCGAATTTAATAGGGGGAACCCTGTTAAACATTTTCAAAATCCTCAAAAACCTAATAGAAAAAAGTTTGGGGCTTTTCAGATCTAGAGTGAAAAAATCGAAAAAAATTCAAACAGTGGGCAAACTGTGGTCAAACAATGGTCAAACTAATTATTCTAGAATATTAGTTTTACTAAATAATTATTTCAGTTATTTCAATTTTAATCAAATCTGGTCAAACTATGGTCAAACAATGGTCAAACTAATTATTCAAGAAATATTAGTGTTACTATGAAATGTGTCACTTCATGCTCAAGCAAAATTCCTGAAGGTTAATACGATTGACATCTTAGTATTGTCAGGAAAACAACAAGTGCAGACTTGGAGCGAGGGAGAATAGAACCCGGAAGTTAAGCGTGCTCAGGCTGGGGGAGTGGGAGGATGGGTGACCGTTCGGGAAGTTAGATGATTTGGAATGATGAGGGGTTATTAGAGGATATATTGAGAAGTGATGAGGGGTGGTGATTACAGACTAGAGGTTAAAATAATTCAGATTTTCGAAAATCAAAAAAAAAATTCAAAAAAAAATCATAAAGTTTCCACGCCAGTAGTCCTCCTTCCCACTATTCGTCTTCTTCCTCCATGCATCCAGCCATGTCTCCGCCGGTCTTCGGGCTTCTCCTGCTCATCGCCCTCCCTCTGTGCCACGCCGCCACGACACCCTCTTGCCCAACCAAGAGCTCGTGGGCTGCGAGAAGCTCGTGTTCCTCAACGGCAGGTTCACGCTCAGCTTCTTCCAAACCGGGAGCAACTTCTGCGACGGCACCACACCCAAGCGGTACCTCGGGATCTGGTTCCAGACGGTCCACACGTGAAAAATGTTGTCGCAACGATCAGCTCCTTTAGTCAAAGTGAAATTGAGATGATAGTACCACCCACGCTTCTCACTGAATACTTTGCAGTCCACAACATCTTTGAGTTCATACGCAAAATCCTAAAATATGAAGCATGGGTCAGATCAACAATTCTTACATGGATAAATCAGTACAAGACATAGAGCAGTCGTGATTACAGACTAGAGGTTAAAATAATTCAGATTTTTGAAAATCAAAAAAAATTCAAAAAAAATCATAAAGTTTCCACGCCAGTAGTCCTCCTTCCCACTATTCGTCTTCTTCCTCCATGCATCCAGCCATGTCTCCGCCGGTCTTCGGGCTTCTCCTGCTCATCGCCCTCCCTCTATGCCACGCCGCCACGGACACCCTCTCGCCCAACCAAGAGCTCGTGGGCCGCGAGAAGCTCGTGTTCCTCAACGGCAGGTTCACGCTCAGCTTCTTCCAAACCGGGAGCAACTTCTCCGACGGCACCACACCCAAGCGGTACCTCGGGATCTGGTTCCAGACAGTCCACACGTGAAAAATGTTGTCGCCATGATCAGCTCCTTTAGTCAAAGTGAAATTGAGATGATAGTACCACCCACGCTTCTCACTGAATACTTTGCACTCCACAACATCTTTGAGTTCATACGCAAAATCCTAAAATATGAAGCATGGGTCAGATCAACAATTCTTACATGGATAAATCAGTACAAGACATAGAGCAGTCGTGATAGTGGGGCAGAGAGTGAAGGCAGGTTGGAGAGAGAGAGAGAAGAGAACAAACCCCCAAAAGACTGTGATCCTCATTATACTTGTCCACCAAAGCTTGAAGTAATCGGCGCCTTCCATTACGGGCTCTCTCAGCGTGATCTGACTTTGAACGCTTCCTTGTGCCATCAGGCCAGTAAAGAGCTTCTTCTATGGCCATTTCCAGTGAAGAAACCCCACCTTGTTGCATTAACCTAATTTATATCCAAATTATGGTCAGTGCCAATTCCCAACAGTGGAGAATATAAAGTTATACAAGGACCATATAAATGCTATCAATAGGGCTATGATGCACTAGTTTGCATAGAATGCTGTTAAAATAATTCATGCTAGTGATCAACAAATGCAGAACAAAACTGCACAAGCCTATATATAAGCTCCTGGGCCTTCTTTGATTTCATATAGCAAACTGCTTTCACCAGATAATGGAACTTAACTTTCTAGCTAACAGTATCGATATAAACAGAGGTGCGTGGGACAAAGGGCTGCTAATCAACTGTGGATATTAGAGTTCAGATAAGAATAAACAAAGTGGTGCATTGTTTGCATGTGGCTAGTTAAGTCTGAACATATACAATTGCAGGTGTGCAAACAGAACAAAACCAGGAGAAACAGGTGGTTGAGGAACTTTACAGTTTTGGGTCCCTATGTTCAAGAAAATAGCGATCCATGGCTTTGTTAGCTTCATCTAGGCTCTGAAACGGCCCGCCCGCATAAGGATACGTGTGGAAAGAGCCCCCGTGATCTATCCTGATGTAATACAACATTCCCCAGTCACGTCGCAGCCATTCCCAAATGCCTGACCCAGGAGGTGATGGTGCCGAGGCCATAACAATGTCCTGATCCGGCTGCCCGGAGGAAACGGCGGGCGATTTCTCCTCCAGTGTTGTAGCGCTCAGCGACTGCTTGAGCGACGACACATCTGCAGCAGGTTCCAGCGGCCTCTGCAGCGCGGGCGGTGAAGCCTGCTTCCCGTCCGCCGCCACGAACTCGGATTGGAAAATCCTATCGCTGGAAAAGGCAATCCAAACGCACATCGATCAATTATTAGCAAGTAAAACAAATCGATTTCAACTAGAAGATGGTCGTATGTACGTTGAAGACGGCGGCGGGTCATTGGGCTTCCTCCGGCGATGCCAGTTGAGGTAGATGGAGGCGTAGCGCGCGCGGACGGCGTCTTCGAGATCCGCGAAGTCCCGGAACGGCCCGCCCGTGACGGGGAGGTGCCTGGGGAGGTACGTGCCGTCCCTATTTACGCGGACATGGATCGTGATCGGGTGGAAGCTGCCGATGGGGATGCGCCGTGGGAGGGACTCCGGAGGAAGATGCTTGGGCGCCATGAGGAGGGAGGGAGGGCTGCCGGCCGGCTTGATCGATTTGGGGAGGGGGGTTAGGGTTCGGCGATTTCGTCGGCGGAGGGGGGGATTAGGGTTCGGCGAGTTTGTCTCTTGGTTGGGGAGGAGGCGGAGGGAAAAAAAGAGATTGAGAAAACTGCTCACGCGGTTGGGTTCTATACTTATTCAGGCTAGATAGACTCGGCCTGTCGTGCGGCCCGCTTGGAGCTCGGGCCGACTAGGGCTACACTCTCCTTCCTTTTTGGCGATGTACAAATGGGCATAACTTTTGCATACTAACTCGGATGAAAAAGTTTTTTATATGAAAAATCATCTACTCGAAAAGTTACATCCAAATTTAATAGGGGGAACCCCGTTAAACATTTTCAAAATCCTCAAAAACATAATAGAAAAAAGTTACGTGGCTTTTAAGATCTAGAGTGAAAAAATCGAAAAAAAATCAAACAGTGGGCACACTGTGGTCAAACAATGGTCAAACTAATTATTCTTGAATATTAGTGTTACTAAATAATTATTTCAGTTATTTCAGTTTTGGTCAAATCTGGTCAAACTATGGTCAAACAATGGTCAAACTAATTATTCAAGAAATATTAGTGTTACTATGAAATGTGTCACTTCATGCTCAAGCAAAATTCCTGAAGGTTAATAGGATTGACATCTTAGTATTGTCAGGAAAACAACAAGTGCAGACTTGGAGCGAGGGAGAATAGAACCCGGAAGTTAAGCGTTCTCAGGTTGGGGGAGTGGGAGGATGGGTGACCGTTCGGGAAGTTAGTGTTGGGGAACGTAGTAATTTCAAAAAAATTCCTACGCACACGCAAGATCATGGTGATGCATAGAAACGAGGGGGAGAGTCTGATCTACGTACCCTTGTAGATCACAATGGAAGCGTTGACACACCGTAGAGGAAGTAGTCGTATGTCTTCTTCCCGATCCGACCGATCCAAGCACCGTTACTCCGGCACCTCTGAGTTCTTAGCACACGTTCAGCTCGATGACGATCCTCGGGCTCCGATCCAGCAAAGCGTCGAGGAAGAGTTCCATCAGCACGACGGCGTGGTGACGATCTTGATGTTCTACTGACGCAGGGCTTCGCCTAAGCACTACAACGGTATGATCGAGGTGGAATTTGGTGGCAGGGGGCACTGCACACGGCTAAGGAACGATCTCAAGGATCAACTTGTGTGTCTAGAGGTGCCCCCTGCCCCCGTATATAAAGGTTGAGAGGGGGAGGGCTGGCCGGCTAGGCTAGGGAGGCGTAGGAGAGTCCTACTCCCACTGGGAGTAGGATTCCCCCTCCAATCCTAGTCCAACTAGGATTCCTCGGAGGGGAAAAGAGGAGGAGGTGGCCGGCCACGCTTTCCTAGTCCTAATAGGACTAGGGGAAGGGGGAGGCACGCAGCCCATCTAGGGCAGCCCCTTCTCTTTTCCACTAAGGCCCATTATGGCCCATCTAGCTCCCGGGGGGTTCCGGTAACCCTCCCGGTATTCCGGTAAAATCCCGATTTCACCCGGAACACTTCCGATGTCCAATCATAGGCTTCCAATATATCAATCTTTACATCTCGACCATTTCGAGACTCCTCGTCATGTCCGTGATCACATCCGGGACTCCGAACTAACTTCGGTACATCAAAATGCATAAACTCATAATAACTGTCATCGTAACGTTAAGCGTGCGGACCCTACGGTTCGAGAACAATGTAGACATGACCGAGACACGTCTCCGGTCAATAACTGATAGCGGGACCTGGATGCCCATATTGGCTCCTACATATTCTACGAAGATCTTTATCGGTCAGACCGCATAACAACATACGTTGTTCCCTTTGTCATCGGTATGTTACTTGCCCGAGATTCGATCGTCGGTATCCAATACCTAGTTCAATCTCGTTACTGGAAAGTCTCTTTACTCGTTCCGTAATACATCATCTCACAACTAACATCTTAGTTATAATGCTTGCAAGGCTTATGTGATGTGTATTACCGAGAGGGCCCAGAGATACCTCTCCGACAATCGGAGTGACAAACCCTAATCTCGAAATACGCCAACCCAACATCTACCATTGGAGACACCTGTAGTACTCCTTTATAATCACCCAGTTACGTTGTGACGTTTGGTAGTACCCAAAGTGTTCCTCCGGCAAACGGGAGTTGCATAATCTCATAGTTATAGGAACATGTATAAGTCATGAAGAAAGCAATAGCAACATACTAAACGATCGGGTGCTAAGCTAATGAAATGGGTCATGTCAATCAGATCATTCAACTAATGATGTGACCTCGTTAATCAAATAACAACTCTTTGTTCATGGTTAGGAAACATAACCATCTTTAATTAACGAGCTAGTTAAGTAGAGGCATACTAGTGACACTCTGTTTGTCTATGTATTCACACATGTATTATGTTTCCGGTTAATACAATTCTAGCATGAATAATAAACATTTATCATGATATAAGGAAATAAATAATAACTTTATTATTGCCTCTAGGGCATATTTCCTTCAGTTAGATGATTTGGAATGATGAGGGGTGATTAGAGGATAAATTGAGAAGTGATGAGGGGCGGTGATTACAAACTAGAGGTTAAAATAATTCAGAAATTTGAAAATAAAAAAACAAATTTTTTTTTCAAAAAAATCATAAAATTTCCACGCCAGTAGTCCTCCTTCCCACTATTCGTCTTCTTCCTCCATGCAACCAGCCATGTCTCCGCCGGTCTTCGAGCTTATCCTGCTCATCGCCCTCCCTCTGTGCCACGCCACCACGGACACCCTCTCGCCCAACCAAGAGCTCGCGGGCCACGAGAAGCTCGTGTTCCTCAACGGCAGGTTCGCGCTCAGCTTCTTCCAAACCGGGAGCAACTTCTCCAACGGCACCACACCCAAGTGGTACCTCGGGATCTGGTTCCACACGGTCCACATGTGAAAAATGTTGTCGCCACGATCAGCTCCTTTAGTCAAAGTGAAATTGAGATGATAGTACCACCCACGCTTCTCACTGAATACTTTGCACTCCACAACATCTTTGATTTCATACGCAAAATCCTAAAATATGAAGCATGGGTCAGATCAACAATTCTTACATGGATAAATCAGTACAAGACATAGGGCAGTCGTGATAGTGGATCAGAGAGTGAAGGCAGGTTGGAGAGAGAGAGAGAAGAGAACAAACCCCCAAAAGACTGTGATCCTCATTATGCGTGTCCACCAAAGCTTGAAGTAATCGGCGCCTTCCATTACGGGCTCTCTCAGCGTGATCTGACTTTGAAAGCTTCCTTGTGCCATCAGGCCAGTAAAGAGCTTCTTCTATGGCCATTTCCAGTGAGGAAACCCCACCTTGTTGCATTAACATAATTTATATCCAAATTATGGTCAGTGCCAATTCCCAACAGTGGAGAATAGAAAGTTATACAAGGACCATATAAATGCTATCAATAGGGCTATGATGCACTAGTTTGCATAGAATGCTGTTAAAATAATTCATGCTAGTGATCAACAAATGCAGAACAAAACTGCACACGCCTATATATAAGCTCCTGGTCCTTCTTTGATTTCATATAGCAAACTGCTTTCACCAGATAATGGAACTTAACTTTCTAGCTAACAGCGTCGATATAAACAAAGGTGCGTGGGGCAAAGGGCTGCTAATCAACTGTGCATATTAGAGTTCAGATAAGAATAAACAAAGTGGTGCATTGTTTGCATGTGGCTAGTTAAGTCTGAACATATTCAATTGCAGGTGTGCAAACAGAACAAAACCAGGAGAAACAGGTGGTTGAGGAACTTTACAGTTTTGGGTCCCTATGTTCAAGAAAATAGCGATCCATGGCTTTGTTAGCTTCATCTAGGCTCTGAAACGGCCCGCCCGCATAAGGATACGTGTGGAAAGAGCCCCCGTGATCGACCATGATGTAATACAACATTCCCCAGTCACGTCGCAGCCGTTCCCAAATGCCTGACCCAGGAGGTGATGGTGCCGAGGCCATAACAGTGTCCTGATCTGGCTGCCCGGAGGAAACGGTGGGCGATTTCTCCTCCAGTGTTGTAACGCTCAGCGACTGCTTGAGCGACGACACATCTGCAGCATGTTCCTGCGGCCTCTGCAGCGCGGGCGGTGAAGCCTGCCTCCCGTCCGCCACCACGAACTCGGATTGGAAAATCCTATCGCTGGAAAAGGCAATCCAAACGCACATCGATTGATTATTAGCAAGTAAAACAAATCGATTTCAACTAGAAGTTGGTCGTATGTACGTTGAAGGCGGCGGCGGGTCGTTGGGCTTCCTCCGGCGATGCCAGTTGAGGTAGATGGAGGTGTAGCGCACGCGGACGGCGTCTTCGAGATCCCCAAAGTCCCGGAACGGCCCGCCCGTGACGGGGTGGTGCCTGGGGAGGTACGTGTCGTCCCTGTTGACGCGGACATGGATCATGATCGGGTGGAAGCCGCCGGTGGGGATGCGCCGCGGGAGGGACTCCGGAGGAAGATGCTTGGGCGCCATGAGGAGGGAGGGAGGGCCGCCGGCCGGCTTGATCGATTTGGGGAGGGGGGTTAGGGTTCGGCGATTTCGTCGGCGGAGGGGGGGATTAGGGTTCGGCGAGTTCGTCTCTTGGTTGGGGAGGAGGCGGAGGGGAAAAAAGAGATTGAGAAAACTGCTCACGCGGTTGGGTTCTATACTTATTCAGGCTAGATAGACTCGGCCTGTCGTGCGGCCCGCTTGGAGCTCGGGCCAAGTAGGGCTACACTCTCCTTCCTTTTTGGCGATGTAAAAATGGGCATAACTTTTGCGTACTAACTCGGATGAAAAAGTTTTTATATGAAAAATCATCTACTCAAAAAGTTACATCTGAACTTAATAGGGGGAACCCCGTTAAACATTTTCAAAATCCTCAAAAACCTAATTGAAAAAAGTTACGGGGCTTTTAAGATCTAGAGTGAAAAAAATCGAAAAAAAATTCAAACAGTGGGCAAACTGTGGTCAAACAATGGTCAAACTAATTATTCTAGAATATTAGTGTTACTAAATAATTATTTCAGTTATTTCAATTTTGGTCAAATCTGGTCAAGCTGTGGTCAAACAATGGTCAAACTAATTATTCAAGAAATATTAGTGTTACTATGAAATGTGTCACTTAATGCTCAAGCAAAATTCCTGAAGGTTAATAGTATTGACATCTTAGTAATGTCAGGAAAACAACAAGTGCAGGCTTGGAGCGAGGGAGAATAGAACCCGGAAGTTAAGCGTGCTCAGGCTGGGGGAGTGGGAGGATGGGTGACCGTTCGAGAAGTTAGATGATTTGGAATGATGAGGGGTGATTAGAGGATAAATTGAGAAGTGATGTGGGGTGGTGATTACAGGCTAGAGGTTAAAATAATACAGAAATTTGAAAATAAAAAAATTCAAAAAAAAATTCAAATTTTTTTTAGAAAAAATCATAAAATTTCCACGCGAGTAGTCCTCCTTCCCACTATTCGTCTTCTTCCTCCATGCATCTAGCCATGTCTCCGCCGGTCTTTGGGCTTCTCCTGCTCATCGCCCTCCCTCTGTGCCATGCCGCCACGGACACCCTCTCGCCCAACCAAGAGCTCGCGGGCCGCGAGAAGCTCGTGTTCCTCAACGGCAGGTTCGCGCTCAGCTTCTTCCAAACCGGGAGCAACTTCTCCGACGGCACCACACCCAAGTGGTACCTCGGGATCTGGTTCCACATGGTCCACACGTGAAAAATGTTGTCGCCACGATCAGCTCCTTTAGTCAAAGTGAAATTGAGATGATAGTACCACCCACGCTTCTCACTGAATACTTTGCACTCCACAACATCTTTGAGTTCATACGCAAAATCCTAAAATATGAAGCATGGGTCAGATCAACAATTCTTACATGGATAAATCAGTACAAGACATAGGGCAGTCGTGATAGTGGGGCAGAGAGTGAAGGCAGGTTGGAGAGAGAGAGAGAGAGAAGAGAACAAACCCCCAAAAGACTGTGATCCTCGTTATGCTTGTCCACCAAAGCTTGAAGTAATCGGCGCTTCCATTACGAGCTCTCTCAGCGTGATCTGACTTTGAACGCTTCCTTGCGCCAGCAGGCCAGTAAAGAGCTTCTTCTATGGCCATTTCCAGTGAAGAAACCCCACCTTGTTGCATTAATCTAATTTATATCCAAATTATGGTCAGTGCCAATTCCCAACAGTGGAGAATAGAAAGTTATACAAGGACCATATAAATGCTATCAATAGGGCTATGATGCACTACTTTGCATAGAATGCTGTTAAAATAATTCATGCTAGTGATCAACAAATGCAGAACAAAACTGCACACGCCTATATATAAGCTCCTGGGCCTTCTTTGATTTCATATAGCAAACTGCTTTCACCAGATAATGGAACTTAACTTTCCAGCTAATAGCATCGATATAAACAGAGGTGCGTGGGGAAAAGGGCTGCTAATCAACTGTGCATATTAGAGTTCAGATAAGAATAAACAAAGTGGTGCATTGTTTGCATGTGGCTAGTTAAGTTTGAACATATTGAATTGCAGGTGTGCAAACAAAACAAAACCAGGAGAAACAGGTGGTTGAGGAACTTTACAGTTTTGGGTCCCTATGTTCAAGAAAATAGCGATCCATGGCTTTGTCAGCTTCATCTAGGCTCTGAAACGGCCCGCCCGCATAAGGATACGTGTGGAAAGAGCCCCCGTGATCGACCCTGATGTAAAACAACATTCCCCAGTCACGTCGCAGCCGTTCCCAAATGCCTGACCCAGGAGGTGATGGTGCTGAGGCCATAACAGTGTCCTGATCCGGCTGCCCGGAGGAAACGACGGGCGATTTCTCCTCCAGTGTTGTAGCGCTCAGCGACTGCTTGAGCACGACACATCTGCAGCAGGTTCCTGCGGCCTCTGCAGCGCGGGCGGTGAAGCCTAGTTCCCGTCCGCCACCACGAACTCGGATTGGAAAATCCTATCGCTGGAAAAGGCAATCCAAACGCACATCGATCAATTATTAGCAAGTAAAACAAATCGATTTCAACTAGAAGATGGTCGTATGTACATTGAAGGCGGCGGCGGGTCGTTGGGCTTTCTCCGGCGATGCCAGTTGAGGTAGATGGAGGCGTAGCGCGCGCGGACGGCGTCTTCGAGATCCGTGAAGTCCCGGAATGGCCCGCCCGTGACGGGGAGGTGCCTCGGGAGGTACGTGCCGTCCCTGTTGACGCGGACATGGATCGTGATCAGGTGGAAGCCGCCGGTGGGGATGCGCCGTGGGAGGGACTCCGGAGGAAGATGCTTGGGCGCCATGAGGAGGGAGGGAGGGCCGCCGGCCGGCTTGATCGATTTTGGGAGGGGGGTTAGGGTTCGGCGATTTCGTCGGCGGAGGGGGGATTAGGGTTCAGCGAGTTCGTCTCTTGGTTGGGGAGGAGGGGGAGGGGAAAAAAGAGATTGAGAAAACTGCTCACGCGGTTGGGTTCTATACTTATTCAGGCTAGATAGACTCGGCCTGTCGTGCGGCCCACTTGGAGCTCGAGCCGAGTAGGGCTACACTCTCCTTCCTTTTTTGCGATGTAAAAATGGGCATAACTTTTGCATACTAACTCGGATGAAAAAGTTTTTTATATGAAAAATCATCTACTCAAAAAGTTACATCCGAATTTAATAGGGGGAACCCCGTTAAACATTTCCAAAATCCTCAAAAACATAATAGAAAAAAGTTTCGGGGCTTTTAAGATCTAGAGTGAAAAAATCAAAAAAAATTCAAACAGTGGGCAAACTGTGGTCAAACAGTTGTCAAACTAATTATTCTAGAATATTGGTGTCACTAAATAATTATTTCAGTTATTTCAATTTTGGTCAAATCTGGTCAAACTATGGTCAAACAATGGTCAAACTAATTATTCAAGAAATATTAGTGTTACTATGAAATGTGTCACTTCATGCTCAATGAAAATTCCTGAAGGTTAATAGGATTGACATCTTAGTATTGTCAGGAAAACAACAAGTGCAGACTTGGAGCGAGGGAGAATAGAACCCGAAAGTTAAGCGTGCTCAGGCTGGGGGAGTGGGAGGATGGGTGACCGTTCGGGAAGTTAGATGATTTGGAATGATGAGGGGTGATTAGAGGATAAATTGAGAAGTGATGAGGGGTGGTGATTACAGACTAGAGGTTAAAATAATTCAGAAATTTGAAAATAAAAAAATTTCAAAAAAAAAATCATAAAATTTCGGCGCCAGTAGTCCTCCTTCCCACTATTCGTCTTCTTCCTCCATGCATCCAGCCATGTCTCCGCCGGTCTTTGGGCTTCTCCTGCTCATCGCCCTCCCTCTGTGCCACGCTGCCACAGACACCCTCTCGCCCAACCAAGAGCTCGCGGGCCGCGAGAAGCTCGTGTTCCTCAACGGCAGGTTCGCGCTCAGCTTCTTCCAAACCGGGAGCAACTTCTCCGACGGCACCACACCCAAGTGGTACCTCGGGATCTGGTTCCACACGGTCCACACGTGAAAAATGTTGTCGCCACGATCAGCTCCTTTAGTCAAAGTGAAATTGAGATGATAGTACCACCCACGCTTCTCACTGAATACTTTGCACTCCACAACATCTTTGAGTTCATACGCAAAATCCTAAAATATGAAGCATGGGTCAGATCAACAATTCTTACATGGATAAACCGGTACAAGACATAGGGCAGTCGTGATAGTGGGGTAGAGAGTGAAGGCAGGTTGGAGAGAGAGAGAGAAGAGAGAACAAACCCCCAAAAGACTGTGATCCTCGTTATGCTTGTCGACCAAAGCTTGAAGTAATCGGCGCCTTCCATTACGGGCTCTCTCAGCGTGATCTGACTTTGAACGCTTCCTTACGCCATCAGGCCAGTAAAGAGCTTTTTCTATGGCCATTTCCAGTGAAGAAATCACATCTTGTTGCATTAACCTAATTTATATCCAAATTATGGTCAGTGCCAATTCCCAACAGTGGAGAATAGAAACTTATACAAGGACCATATAAATGCTATCAATAGGGCTATGATGCACTAGTTTGCATAGAATGCTGTTAAAATAATTCATGCTAGTGATCAACAAATGCAGAACAAAACTGCACACGCCTATATATAATCTCCTGGGCCTTCTTTGATTTCATATAGCAAACTGCTTTCACCAGATAATGGAACTTAACTTTCTAGCTAACATCATCGATATAAACAGAGGTGCGTGGGGCAAAGGGCTGCTAATCAAATGTGCATATTAGAGTTCAGATAAGAATAAACAAAGTGGTGCATTGTTTGCATGTGGCTAGTTAAGTTTGAACATATTCAATTGCAGGTGTGCAAACAGAACAAAACCAGGAGAAACAAGTGGTTGAGGAACTTTACAGTTTTGGGTCCCTATGTTCAAGAAAATAGCGATCCATGGCTTTGCCAGCTTCATCTAGGCTCTGAAACGGCCCGCCCGTATAAGGATACGTGTGGAAAGAGCCCCCGTGATCGACCCTGATGTAATACAACATTCCCCAGTCACGTCGCAGCCGTTCCCAAATGCCAGACCCAGGAGGTGATGGTGCCGAGGCCATAACAGTGTCCTGATCCGGCTGCCCGGAGGAAACGGCGGGCGATTTCTCCTCCAGTGTTGTAGCGCTCAGCGACTGCTTGAGCGACGACACATCTGCAGCAGGTTCCTGTGGCCTTTGCAGCGCGGGCGGTGAAGCCTGCTTCCCGTCCGCCACCACGAACTCGAATTAGAAAATCCTATCGCTGGAAAAGGCAATCCAAACGCATATCGATCGATTATTAGCAAGTAAAACAAATCGATTTCAACTAGAAGATGGTCATATGTACGTTGAAGGCGGCGGCGGGTCGTTGGGCTTCCTCCGGCGATGCCAGTTGAGGTAGATGGAGGCGTAGCGCGCGCGGACGGCGTCTTCGAGATCCGCGAAGTCCAGGAACGGCCCGCCCGTGACGGGGAGGTGCCTGGGGAGGTACGTGCCGTCCCTGTTGACGCGGACATGGATCGTGATCGGGTGGAAGCCGCCGGTGGGGATGCGCCGCGGGAGGGACTCCGGAGGAAGATGCTTTGGCGCCATGAGGAGGGAGGGAGGGCCGCCGGCCGGCTTGATCGATTTGGGGAGGGGGGTTAGGGTTCAGCGATTTCGTCGGCGGAGGGGGGGATTAGGGTTCGGCGAGTTCGTCTCTTGGTTGGGGAGGAGGCTGCTCCTGCACTGCGTGTTCCTACGATCAAGGTGGCTGCTCTGTTTGGCACGACAAGCTGCTCAACGTTCGGCAACAAGGTAACAGTGTTCTTCACCTCCGCCTCGCTGCAAAAGAAGTGCCAAGCAGTAAAACCAACAGAAGGGGGCTGATCATTGGCGCTGCTGTTGGTGCAAGCACTGCCGCTTTGGTTTTCATCTTTCTGCTGATGATTTGGATGGTAAAAAAGAAGCAGTATGGTGATGATGCCCAGAGTGGCATGGGGATCATCGCATTTCGGTATGTCGATTTACAGTCTGTAACAAAAAGGTTCTCAGAGAAGTTGGGGGCCGGCAGTTTTGGTTCAGTATTCAAGGGTTCACTGAGTGACTCGACAGCCATAGCGGTGAAAAGGCTTGATGGAGTCCGGCAAGGAGAGAAGCAATTCAGGGCTGAGGTGAGCTCAACTGGAGTCGTCCAGCATGTCAACTTGGTTAAACTGATTGGCTTTTGCTGCCAAGGTGACAGGAGGTTACTTGTGTACGAGTACATGCCCAATGGCTCCCTAGATCACCATCTCTTCCAGAGCAATGGCATGGTGTTGGATTGGACTACCAGGTACAAAATAGCCCTTGGGGTTGCTAGAGGACTAGCCTATCTGCATTCAAGTTGTCGAGACTGCATTATACACTGTGATATCAAACCAGAGAACATACTTCTAGATGGGTCTTTCACCCCTAAGGTCACGGACTTTGGAATGGCCAAACTTTTGGGAAGGGATTTCAGCCAGGTCGTTACCACAATGAGGGGAACCATTGGGTACCTTGCTCCTGAATGGATCAGCGGAACTGCTATCACGTCGAAAGTTGATGTTTACAGCTACGGGATGGTTCTGTTAGAGATCGTATCAGGCAGCAGGAAGTCGAGTAAGCAATCATCCTCCCATGATAGTGTTCATGAGGGATATTTTCCGATGCGAGTTGTACGCAGTCTTGTCGATGGTGACGTGGCAAGCCTGGTCGACGCAAAATTGTTGGGTGAAGTGAATCTGGAGGAGGTTGAAAGAGTTTGCAAAGTAGCATGTTGGTGTATTCAAGATGATGAGTTTGATCGTCCTACAATGACTGAGGTGGTGCAGTTTCTCGAGTTATGTTGCTCTGCTCACTAATCACGCTCATGCTTTGATCTTTTCGGTTGGTGCAACAATGTCAAGATACAAATCATGTTAATGTTCAGTTAGCGCCTTTGGGGCCCGGTTAGCATAGAGAAGAGGGGAATTGCAGATATTTCCAGTAACCCTAATGTCAAATTCCCCCCAAAATCATGAAACGCTAATCCTAAGACTTTTTTTCTTCCTAAATTCCGAGTCCTAAAATGGACAATACCGAAATGCTAGGCCTTAGGATGCCTACCTTGATTACCCCGCCGCTCGACATCTCCGACCAGTCGGAGTCCGCACGGCCCCGCCGCCGTGCGAATATGCTGATGGCGCCACACCATCGTCTCCCCGGACGGCGTGCCGAAAGAACAGAGGCGCTGCGCTGGACGATCACGATGCGCGGCCTCCGCACCGCGCACGTCGTCGCCTCCTAATGTCGCCCCGTCGTTCCGCCGCCTTGTGCCATTCGCGCGATGCGGCTAGCGCCGTTCGACGGGGCAGCGCGCGGCCTCAGGCCTAGGCACGCTCCTCCGGCGAACGGGGCCACCGCGCCGCCATGGAACCCGGCCGGCCGGATGGCGCCGCCGCGCCGTTAGCCGTCGACCTTTTTTTAAAAAGAACTTGCCGTCGACCCTTTTTTACGGTGGTGCGGTGAAATCAGCGCAAGGGTGAGAAATGACGAGGTTTCGCGGCCGCCGGCCGTGTTGTTCCAGCAGGGCCTTGGCAGTAGGCACAGTCCAGATCGAGGCGGAGCAGTTGGCCGGCCTGCGGTTGCTTCTTGCGCCGCAAAGGTTTATTCATACTACGCCCAAACGGAAGCAAATGGCATCTCTTACACCTAAAAAAACAATTTAAAAAAAGAGCTAATGGCAGCTCTTTGAAATATAATAATACTTTGGTGTTATGGTTCTTTTTCCGAATATTTCTTGAAAATTTTGACCAAATTTTTTAAAAGCGAGCAATGTTTGAAAATCTGACAATTTTTTGAACGACTTGAACAAATTTTGAAATTTGTAATTTTTTAAATAGAAACAGATTTTGAAAATCCTGAACATTTTCTGAATTTTGAGAACATAATTTGATAATGCCAACATTTATCAAAATTTTGATCAATCTTGCAAAAGCACGAACAATATATAAATTTACTGAATATTTTTCAAACACGTGATCATTTCTTAAGTTTCTGAAAAAAAATGAAAACTGTAAAAAAATAAATTCCTGATTTTTCAAATTTTAAAAAACATTCACCAGAAAGAAATAGCAGTGCGAGGGATCAAACCCTGTAACAACCGTTTTTGACCGCTCGTCACTAGCCACATGAGCCAATAAGCTTTAGTGCCTAAGCAGGAAACGCGGAATACAACAATTATCCCTCAGGGATCGGTTATTGTAGGGAACAGATAATTTTCTCACTTTTTCTTTTTCTTTTTTCGGTTAGTTTTTTGTTTCTTTTTCATTCTTCGTGGACTACAAAAAAAATTTCAACATGAACATTTTTTGAAAAGCACCAACAAATTTGGATTTAAAAATACATAAAAATTTGTAACCAATTGTTTTTTAATTTACCCGAGCATCTTTCGTATTTGTGTAGAAAAAATTGAAAATAGGAATATTTTTGAAATTTCAAATAAATTTTAAAAGCGTGATCATTATTTGAAACTCTTCGAGCATTTTTTTTAATTTGTGAACAAATTTTGCAAAAGGGAACATTTTTTGAATTTGTGAATAAATTTTGTTCATACTATTCCCAAACGGAAGCTTACACCTCACAAAAAATTCTAAAAAAACACCTAAAAAAACAGCCAATGGCATCTATTTGGCGTTATTTCTTTCAATATAATAATTTTTTGGTGTTATGGTTCTATTTTCTACTTTCTCTGTATAACAATATAAGAATTGTTTAGGGAAAATATATGACTTTTTTGACACTATGATAATATCAAAAAAATGTATTATATTTTGTTACAGAGACTGGCTAGCTGAATGTCCTTGTGTTGTCACAAACTAGTGGAAAACAAATACATGTGTGTTGCTTCAACACAATAACAAAATGGCGGTATATAGATATTGGTCAACGTAAATTATATCGTGTCAATGGCGTGGTGGTGGCCGGCTGTGGTTACGCCGGGCGTGGTGCTGGCTGCGGCAGCCCGTGGTGGTGCCCAGCAATGGCTCGGGAGAGTGCTAGGAAAGAAGAGGGAGAGAAGAAAGATAATTACGGGAGAGAGAGAGCACTTACATGTGGGACCTAGATATAAGTTAACGGTCAAACAAACAGTCAACTAACAGTTTGTTTAGTAGCGGGCCTGACCTGTCATAAACCAGATTAATTCTAAATCGTCTTGTCATTAGGGTGTTCTGGAACAACGAACCAATTTTATGGTAGTTTTTCAAAAGATTAAAAAAAGTGATAGTTTTTTTATAGACATTGTGATAGTTTCTTGCTATATACTCGTATCGTTCTGGTCGACCGCATCACCGCCTACTCCGGATCGTTCCGACGAGGGCGTCTTTAGCGCGATGCTTTGCATCTCATCTATTTATCTCTAGCAATCTACTGTTGCTACAGTTGTTTTGAGGGCAAATACCAAACGTGCTTTGATTTTTCTAGTCCATCTGCATCTTCCAAGGAGACAAAGTGTAGCTTTCCACATGTCTACATTGCTCTTTGCATGCAGTCATCACCTCAAAAGGGAGATCCATGATCGACACACAATATTTCAGCTACGTCATCTCCTCCTTGTTTGGTACTATAAGTGCACCATTTGCAACTACATCACCTCTAAACCGTCTTAAACGGACAACGAAAGTACTAATTACAACTTAATGACAAGACTAACAACATTGTGACTGTGGAAAAAAAACATAGATGGACATAGCTAATATTGATCTACAACATTTGTAACTACATCTTGTCGAAATTAGTACTATAAGTGCACCATATCTTGTCCGGTCATGTTCCAAAAAATCTGTAATACAACATCACTTAGCTAATTACAAGCTCAAAAACAAACAAATTTGCACGATGCATGTCACGAAAAACTCATGTATTACATAGCCCATACCTTGAGGTTCAACTTCTCAGTTCACTTCTCGCGATAAATCATACTCAAAATGCTCCAGATGACTCACCAAAATGATCAACTAATGCCTAAACCAGCAAAGGATGCATACCTAGGAGCTAATCAAGCAAAACAAAAATAGCGTGCATGTGAACGAAAAACATATAAATGGATAGATCTTTCCTTGATCTACATTTTCTTCAACTACAACATCTTCTGGATCGGCCTTCAAATCGATCAAAATCACAGTCAAAGTGGCTATTTCTCCTCAGCGTTCTTAGTTGGAAAGGAAGAGAGCATGAGGTCAAATTTTGCCTCCGTGCATAAATATGTGCTTACGCTGCATGTACTTGTACCAGTTTGATGGAGTGAAAGTACTTGCCAGTATACGGAGAGGCATGCAGAAGCCGGCGGTTTTGATTGCTTTTCCAACGCCGGTGTCGTCGCCGGCGTAGTAGTGCGACCACTACAGCTTTGTGCCCAGCTCGTATGGCGTCCAGAGCGTGTGCCTGGCGTGGCGCTGCCCGGCCAAGGCGAGCACCTGCCGCAAGGACCGCAACCGTGTGCGCTGCCCGTTCGAGTACCCCGGCTGCAGCAACGCCGGGAACTCCGACGTGAAGGCGACGCGACCCAGGACGCTTGTCCATCCGGGAGTGACTGGGAGCTAGTTGCTTCGAAGTTTTCGTCCGGACGCCATAGCCGGCCGGCCATGGGGTGCTCTACCTGCATAGACTCATAGAGGCGCGCCGCGGCATGCTCTGGGCGCGAGCCGGAGCTTTTCGCTGCGCTGCTCGCCGGTGACCGACAGAGGCTGCGGGCCAAGGACGCGTCGGTGCCAGGCAACCTCGGCAGCTCGGCCTCGCCTAGGACGGGCATCATCGGCCAACGCCAACGACGCCGCCGTGGGTCCAGTCCGACGAGTACGTGCCATTGCCTTCGAGTTTTACCCGGAGATACTGTCCGACTTCCCTTACCGGAGGTCACGTCGCTGATCGTGGCTAGCTCGCTCGCGAAGACAAGGCGGAACCGGCGTCGATTGATGCCAATGCATGCACGCCGGTTTCGCCGCCCACAAGGGACATGCCGGCCGGAGCTGTCCGACATCAACGCGCGCGTTCGAAGAAGAGATCATCAAGCAGAGGACGAGCAACTCGAAAGTGTCTGCGGCGGCGCTGGGGTCGCCGGGGGGCGTGCGCAAGACGTTCGTGGACTGCGGCGCCGTGACCAGCCACGGCTCGCGCGACGTTCTCGTGCGCGCCGCCTTCAAGTGGGAGCTCATCAGGGCGCGGAGGAGGTCTCGCGCACGGCGGAGGGGGGCGCAACAGCTCGGCCTCCCTCCGAGGATCTCTGACAGAGGCGCACCGCCACCCGCATCTCGATCTCGGTTGGTCTCCGGCCTCGCGGGCGAAACAGCGAAAGAGCCGTTTGCACGAACCAACTGACTAGTCAAAAGGGATCCACAAGGCAGAGGCACATCGGATCGGAGGCAGCGGACGAGTCAACTCTGTTTCTAGATCGGGACCTGTCCCTAAAACCCTGGTCGCCGCCGCGTCGCCCCCGACCCCCGCCGTCTTCGCCCCGGCGCCCCTCGCCGTCGGCTTCGCAATCCGGCCGCCTCACGCCGTCCCCGGCCGGTCGCCGTCGCCATCTCCGCCCTCCAGCCGGGTCCGGATCGACCGCTTCTCTAAGGTGAGTCGATCAAGCACACACCTGCTTCCCGTGCGGCAATTTCTGGGCGCGCCGGCGTGGGCGCCTCGCCGATGAGCGGAAATGCGAGATGCCGGAGTGGAGCGGCTCGTCTCCTAGACCATTTCGTTGTGGCGGTGGATTCATGGACCCTCCTCCTCTCGTCACAACGCGATTGCTTTGTCTGGTTGGTTACATTCGTCGTTGTTCTAATCTTGTGTTGCGTCGCACGGAACCTGTTTGACAGTTTGGCAAAACCAAGAATCTGTAGTGTATTAGTATATTCTACCTCGATCTGCATGTCGTGGCTTGTGCCTTACTACTGACGATGATTAGCTGATCGAATATGAATCTTGTTAATTGCAGGCAGGATGGACGGTGACTTCAAGCTGTATGACAACTTGGACGGCGATTTCCGGATGGAACGACAAGACAACGGCAACATGGAGTTCTCCTTGCACAGGACTGACCTATGGGGGGTCAACATTCTTCCGACCAGCATTATGGACCAGGAGGATGAGTTGACATGCGTGTTTGAGGCCGCACTCACAGCAGCAGAAATATCATGGGTTAGGAATCAAGCACAGCATCTGCTCAACAACGGGACAAGTACCAGCACTCCGATGGCAAGTACCGGTAGCAACACGGCCAGTAGCAGCACCCCGAGTAGCAGCAGCACGGCAACTACCAGCATGGCGAGTGTCAGTAGTAACAAGGCGAGCAGCAGCAGCACGGCGACTAGCAGCATGGCGAGTGTCAGTAGCAACACGGCGAGCAGCAGCAGCACGGCGACTAGCAGCATGGCGAGTGTCAGTAGCAACAAGGCGAGCAGCAGCAGCACGACGACTAGCAGCATGGCGAGTGTCAGTAGCAACACGGCGAGCAGCAGCAACACGACGACTAGCAGCATGGCGAATGTCAGTAGCAACAAGGCGAGCAGCAGCACGGCGACTAGCAGCATGGCGAGTGTCAGTAGCAACACGGCGAGCAGCAGCAGCACGGCGACTAGCAGCATGGCGAGTGTCAGTAGCAACAAGGCGAGCAGCAGCAGCACGGCGACTAGCAGCATGGCGAGTGTCAGTAGCCACACGGCGAGCAGCAGCAGCACGGCGACTAGCAGCATGGCGAGTGTCAGTAGCAACACGGCGAGCAGCAGCAGCACGGCGACTAGCAGCATGGCGAGTGTTAGTAGCAACACGGCGAGCAGCAGCAGCACGGCGGCTAGCAGCATGGCGAGTGTCAGTAGCAACACGGCGAGTAGCAGCACCCCAAGTAGCAGCAGCAGCGGAATAACCAGGATTACCTTTGATACTCCCAACTTCATCAAGGCGTACTAGGCTCGGATCGGCATGACACTTGAGGAGGACAACCGCAGGCGCAGAGCCTGGGGCTTCCGTGCGTCAAAGGCCTTGGAGGTTTTCGAGGAAGTTGGCGTTGAGGCCACGTCAGATTCCTGGCCCAAGGCGAGGACCATTCGACTCAGTTCACACAGAACAGTGCGCCATCCGGGGTTTCGGCGGTTGGCGCAGTACATTCTCAGTGGGAAACCCCTGATGGGCGTCATCCCGGTTGGCCCGGACCTAGAAAAACTCAGACCCGGCGAGATCTACGAGTTCAGTGATCCGAGGGACCCTTCGCATGAGCCTCCGATATGTGGTCACATGGTGGTTTTCATTGGCTACGGTGAAGAAGCTAGCCCGCTTCGAAGGAGAAGTACATGGATGAACCCGGGTACATATGAACCCATTTTGGAAAACACATTTCTAAATTCTAAAAAAATCTGAAAAAAAATTGCATGGGTACGTCTCCTTGTTTTATATGCGTGCATAAAGTTTCACGGAAAAATAACTTTTTTATGGCCTGTGCAAAAAAGACAAAACATTATGTCGTGAAACACTATTTAAAAGCACTGAAATTTGTCTTTTTTGCAGAGGCAAAACAAAAAAACATTTTTTCATAAAACTTTGTGCCGCGCACATACATTTGCAAACTTGTATGCGTGATATTTTCTTTTGATTTTTTTGACATTTTAAAATGTGCTTAAACTGCATTTTATGAAAAATGGGTGCATATGTCCATGGGTTCAGATGGTGCCCTCTCCGCTTCGAAGGCCGTACTTACTTTTCCTCAACTCGTATGGCGAAAAGTTTGGAGAGAAGGGAATTGGTAGAGTCTATTTTGATCAGGTCTACATTGATCGGCTGTACCTCCTAGAGGTCGATCCAACAACTCCTGTGTGTCCGGCGGCCGCCAATGATGACGATGATGTCCTGCTAAATGATGAGGATGCTATTGTGGAAATCGACGCCCTTCTCGACGATTAGCATTCTGTCAGCGAAGCTGCCATCGCTTTGTCCTGAGAAAAAGTCAGAATATGCATGGTACAGTAACCATTGATCTTAGCAGTAAGTAACAACTACTAGTTGTCTTGGTTGACTCTGTGGGCGAAGCTGCCGTGAGCTCGCGTGACTGCAACGTTTGACTCTGAGACCTCATGAGTGCTGTTACGCTATGGCATGCCACGTTTTGGCGTAAGCGTAGGACAAATGTCACACTGTGGTAACAACAAAGTGATGCCATTGTTTTGGCGTAAGCATAGGACAAATTGCCACACTATGGTACAGTAACCAAGGATCTTAAAGTAGCAACTAGTTGTCTTTACGCGGAGCTGTTTTGGGGTGACTGGGCCAAGCGAACTTTTTTAATTGTTGCAATGCAATTAACTAGTAGTATTGTCAGTTTTGCAATTCTACAATTGATGCGATGCATTATGTTTGCCTCTTACAGCTTCTGCTTTTGATGATGCCATTCATTATTTCAGTTATATAGAATTGTGGATGCCGATAACCTCTTACAGCTTCTGTGTTTGATGATGCCAATCATTATTTCAGTTCTTATAGAATTATGGATGCCGATTACTTCTGAACGACGTAGGTGACCATGGCAAAACAAATGTTTTTATAGCAATATATATTTGTTGAGGATGACAAGTTTAGTTGGCGAGTATGACAAATCTGCCTTAGTTTATTTTTTGCTAGAAAATTGTCGTGCTTGTAAGCAAAAATTGACATCCTCGCATCAATTAAAATTGCCATAAAAAAATTCATTTACCATGTGCACGTACATGACATCGGGTACTTATCATTCCCAAAAGTAATATGGTTGAGTTTTTCCAGTTTTTTGGGGCTTTGTGCACATTTTTTTTATTCTTCTTTATTTTCTACTTGTTAAAATTTGAATTGGTGATGAGTTCACATATGAACCCAATAAAATTCATAAACAGTTAAAATACACTTCTACACACACGTGAAAGTAACAACCTTGCAAGTATGTCTTAAAAAAACCTTTCAAGAGATATAAATAAACAATATAGTTTACGCACATGTGGGACTTAACACAAATAAACTAATACGCTAATAATAAGACCAACTTTCTTGTAAAGCACATAAATAACAAACGCAAAAAACGCGTCTCAAACTCGAAATTGTGGTATTGATTAAACTTTTCTTGAGGGAAAGCCAGTTGGCACTTTATTGTTGGTCCGAAAATGTTACATCCTTCAAGACATGAGGAAGAAGAAAAGTAGGTGGACCATTCATCCCACCAGTAGACCAAGTTTACATCATAAACATGTCTAGCAAGGAAATGTACCAAGGTGTTGGCCTCCCGAGAGCAATGCTTGAATCTTATAGACGGAATTTCACGGGCCAAATGAAAGCAATCCGCCAGTGTTGGTGACTAAGGAGCCAAAATATATGTCTCTCCATTGCATGCCTTGATGACCTCCAGGCAGTTTGATTCAACTAGGACCCTGGTGCATCCAATCAGCTGAACAAGCTAAAAACCACGACGGATCGCCAATGCTTCTGTCATCATTGCACTTGCAGTAAAAACAAATGGTTCAACGACACCCGCAATAGCTTCTCCTCTACTGTTCCTTAAAACAACAACTGCAACACCTGAGCCATCCTCAAAATAAGATGCATCAGAGTTCAATTTATAGGATCCGGTGGTTGGTTTGACCCAGCCAGTTCTAACAGGGCTGCTTGACTTCTTTACTGCCGAGTTTGTCATGATTGCATGGATGGCAAAAGTTGTACTCTTTGGAGTTTTCACAATCTCACCTTTGCGTGCCTGCCAACGCTCCCACCAAATGTACCATGACGCCACCGCCACTGTTTCATGCAATCCTAGCGGACCAAGAATTGGGGAGGGACCTCTTGGCCTCCTGAGAATTTCCTCGAGCACTACCGAGCTAGAGCGACCAACCTGTAGTGCTTGATCTATGATTTCTTCCAGTCCAAGGGCTCACTAAACTTGGGAAGCACGTGGGCATGAGAACAACAGATGTTTAACATCCTCAAGCCATGTTTGCCATATTGGGCAAACCGGCGAGACCTTGATATGTTTATGAGCTAAAACAGACATTCCCATAATCAGACCATGGAGTGCCCGCCAAATGAAAATTTTGGTTTTGCTTGGGACTTCCAACTTCCAGACTATATCCCACAGTGGCCTGATTGTAGCTGAACCTTGGGTGTTGTTCATTCTCGCCCCGAACTGATGCTCCCACTCAGTGTAATACGCAGACCGTACGGAGAAGGAGAAAGATTTGGTTCTGTTCCATGCCACAAAATCCTCAACAAGGTGCTCTGACAATGGAATTCTTAAAATGTTCTCAACATCCACCGGACGAAACACACTTCTGATCAGGCCTTCATCCCATATCCTCGTGTGAGGAATCATCAACTCATTTACTGTTCTCAGCAATGTATTGCCTCTCCTTGTGAACACCATCCTTGTGGGGCTCGAGGGGATCCAATGACCGTCCCATATACCTATTTTCTCACCAAATCCGATCCTCCAAATGTGTCCTGTCCTAAACGTATGTAGTCCTGCCCAAATGCTTTGCCATGTGTAGGAGGAGCCTTTCTTCGGTCCTACCTTTAGCATATTCACGTCAGGGAAATATTTTGCTCTCAGAACTTGGGCACATAAAGATTCAGGATGAGTAATCATTCTGCAACTCTGTTTAGCCAGCACCGCTAAGTTAAAAGCGTGTAAATCTCTGAACCCCATGCCTCCACTTGATTTTGGAAGACACATCCTCCACCAAGCTACCCAATGCATTTTCTTTTCTTATTCTATGTCTCCCCACGAGAAAACTGCCATAACACTCTTAATTTCCTTGCATACCTTCTTTGGTAATTTAGGAACAACCATAGCAAACATGGGGATTGATTGGATGACAGCTTTTAACAAGATTTCCTTACCACCGAGGGATAATAATTTCTCCCTCCACCCTTTCACACGGTTCACCACCCTTTCAACAAGATGTGTAAAACTTTCATTCATATCTAATCCGATCATAGCCGGCAGGCCAAGATAAGTATCAGAGAGGGCATCAATCATAATATTTAATTCAACACGGACTTGGACCTTTACATCAACATTAGCATTGGAGCTGAAAAATATACTACTCTTTCCTTCACTCTCCATTTGACAAGAACTGGCGCAATAGTCATTCAGGACCTGTCTCAATGAGGTTGCATTAATCATCTTTGCTTTCATAAGGATCAGGGAATCATCAACAAAGAGTAAATGAGAAACCGATGGTGCATTTCTACACACCTTGATACATTCAATGCCACGAACCTCCTCTGCATGAGCCAAAGCACTAGAAAGACCCTCTGCGCACAAAAGAAAAAGATATGGTGATAAGGGGTCCCCTTGACGGAGCCCTCTTGAAAGCGGAGGTTTACTCCCAGAGGGGGGTGGATGGGAGACTTTTAGAAATTCCTCAAACTCAGATGAATTTGACGAAGATCAGAGCGAAGAAATAGAAATGTGAGGAAACTAAATCATCACAAAAACAGAAAGCATGCATACACATGTTTCTACAGACTTCTCGGCATGTAGATGGCGGGGCGGTGCACAGTGGCTAGGCGTAGTTTGGCGTACCAGTAGGCGTAGTTTGCATGTTTTATGTTTTTTGTACAAATTTCAATGAAATTTCGCCGAGTTCATGCCAGATCGCCGATTTGCACAAATTTATACGAAATATCGCCGAATTCGCGCGATATTAGCGGCGACCTTCCCAGTCGTCGCCCCCACACGCCAAGTTAGCGCCGGTTCGCCGCAGACGGCTCTTTTCCGACATCCGGGGGGGCGAACGGCTGGGATGCTCTTACGCAAGGCGAGGCAGGCGCTAGGGCGGGACGAAGCCACGAGCCAGCGACGCGGTGCTTCCTCTTCAAAATTATGACGCGGTGAATCGATGAGAGGGCAAAACCGTCCTAAAAATTATGAAGTGCAGGCCCATACGTGAAAAATGTTGTCGCTAGTTCACTAGTGACCGGTCTTCAGGCATAGGTGGTCGTTCAGTTCAATGGCATCAATTAGTTACCAGTGACTTGTTACGACTTAAGAACAAGCACATTACATCGTAAATAAACCAGAATTAAGGGCTCATTTGATTCAAAGAAATTTTATAGGATTTCTGAAGGATTAAAATACTTCCTATGTTGGTCATCTGAATCGTAAGATTGGATCCCATAGAAATTTTTCCTGTGGAATCTAACATCCACTCCAACCTCTTTTTACAATTTCTTCATTTTTTCTATGACATCAAACACTCATTACTAATCTTATACTCCCTCCCTTCCAAATTACTCGTCGTTTGAACTAAAACCACGACGAGTAATTTGGAACAGAGGGAGTAGGATTCAACTGGGCATGCCACTTTAACCCTATACTTTTCCTATTTCTAGATTTTCAAAATCGTACAAATCAAAGAGGCCTAAGTGCTTGATCTCACGTGCCATCAACCCAATAGACAACATCACAGAAAATCTGACAGAAAATCTCATTTTATTTACAGTAAAGCAGATGCATTATCAGTACAGTGAAACGTAGATACTGACCACACAAACGAAGTATATATATATGTGTGTAATAATAATAAAGTAACAAGGCCAACAGGGGAGCTAACAATAGGCGCTAGGAAGGAAATCCTGCTCAATTTGTCAGCGTAGCTTTCTACCCAGTGGCAACAGAGACTACTCTTATTTGCTTTGTGTCTTGCAAACAGGAAAGAGCAAAGCTACTTGGGTCTCCAACTTCTTGTGATGGGTCCAGCTCTCGGCTCTCATATACAAAGCTCCTCTCTTTTGCCCTCCTGCAAAAATGCATTCGGAGGCACCGTGGAGACTTCCTTCACCTCAGGATCAACGCCCTATACAAATAAATGCACAAGCAATGGTTCACAACCAGGCAACAAAAGTAACTAGCATTGTGTTATTAGAACAAATAGTAGCTGCCTTAACAACAGAAATGCGATTTACCGTGAACACAGCTCTGAGCTCTTTCTTCTTGGCTTCCAGCTGTAAAGAGGGGATTTCACACATGTAGTCAGCAACAGCAAAGCAGCAAAAGTGTTAAAAGAGGAAATAAACCGTCATGTCATACATCATTATAATTCCAGTAGCTCCGGTCTGAATAGCATCCAAATGGCATACCAACATCCAAGTGACCACCAGTGTATTCCTCCGCACTGTTGGGGTGCTTCATATTGACACTTCCATTGTTGGTACAGCCATAGCAGTGTCCTTCGTCAAGAAAAAAAGAAAGAAAACAAGAGTTAGGCGCAAAGTGATCCAATGGGCACGAACGTATATAATAACAGCTGATTACTGAAGGTATAAGATTTCTGTGTATTCAGCCATGCTAGGATAAGCTCAACTTAGTGCCACCCACCAAAGGCAATACTTGATATAAGGGGAGGGTATAGCATTACCGTTATCGGTAGGTTTAATCATGCAGAAGCAGCTGACTGACAGTTCTTCTTGTTTTACTGGTCGCACATATTTGACTTCGACAAAGAATAGATCTTCGATGCCACGATCAGCTCCTTTAGTCAAAGTGAAATTGAGATGATAGTACCACCCACGCTTCTCACTGAATACTTTGCACTCCACAACATCTTTGAGTTCATACGTAAAATCCTAAAATATGAAGCATGGGTCAGATCAACAATTCTTACATGGATAAATCAGTACAAGACATAGGGCAGTCGTGATAGTGGGGCAGAGAGTGAAGGCAGGTTGGAGAGAGAGAGAAGAGAACAAACCCCCAAAAGACTGTGATCCTTGTTATGCTTGTCCACCAAAGCTTGAAGTAATCGGCGCCTTCCATTACGGGCTCTCTCAGCGTGATCTGACTTTGAACGCTTCCTTGCGCCATCAGGCCAATAAAGAGCTGCTTCTATGGCCATTTCCAGTGAAGAAACCCCACCTTGGTGCATTAACCTAATTTATATCCAAATTATGGTCCGTGCCAATTCCCAACAGTGGAGAATAGAAAGTTATACAAGGACCATATAAATGCTATCAATAGGGCTATGATGCACTAGTTTGCTTAGAATGTTGTTAAAATAATTCATGCTAGTGATCAACAAATGCAGAACAAAACTGCACATGCCTATATATAAGCTCCTGGGCCTTCTTTGATTTCATATAGCAAACTGCTTTCACCAGATAATGGAACTTAACTTTCTAGCTAACAGCATCGATATAAACAGAGGTGCGTGGGGCAAAGGGCTGCTAATCAACTGTGCATATTAGAGTTCAGATAAGAATAAACAAAGTGGTGCATTGTTTGCATGTGGCTAGTTAAGTCTGAACATATTCAATTGCAGGTGTGCAAACAGAACAAAACCAGGAGAAACAAGTGGTTGAGGAACTTTACAGTTTTGGGTCCCTATGTTCAAGAAAATAGCGATCCATGGCTTTGTCAGCTTCATCTAGGCTCTGAAACGACCCGCCCGCATAAGGATACGTGTGGAAAGAGCCCCCGTGATCGACCCTGATGTAATACAACATTCCCCAGTCACGTCGCAGCCGTTCCCAAATGCCTGACCTAGGAGGTGATGGTGCCGAGGCCATAACAGTGTCCTGATCCGGCTGCCCGGAGGAAACGGCGGGCGATTTCTCCTCCAGTGTTGTAGCGCTCAGCGACTGCTTGAGCGACGACACACCTGCAGCAGGTTCCTGCGGCCTTTGCAGCACGGGCGGTGAAGCCTGCTTCTTGTCCGCCACCACGAACTCGAATTGGAAAATCCTATCGCTGGAAAAGGCAATCCAAACGCACATTGATCGATTATTAGCAAGTAAAACAAATCGATTTCAACTAGAAGATGGTCGTATGTACGTTAAAGGCGGCGACGGGTCGTTGGGCTTCCTCCGGCGATGCCAGTTGAGGTAGATGGAGGCGTAGCGCGCGCGGACGGCGTCTTCGAGATCCGCGAAGTCCCGGAACGGCCCGCCCGTGACGGGGAGGTGCCTGGGGAGGTACGTGCCGTCCCTGTTGACGCGGACATGGATCGTGATCGGGTGGAAGCCGCCGGTGGGGATGCGCCGCGGGAGGCACTCCGGAGGAAGATGCTTGGGCGCCATGAGGAGGGAGGGAGGGTCGCCGGCCGGCTTGATCGATTTGGGGAGGGGGTTAGGGTTCGGCGATTTCGTCGGCGGAGGGGGGATTAGGGTTCGGCAAGTTCGTCTCTTGGTTGGGGAGGAGGCGGAGGGGAAAAAAGAGATTGAGAAAACTGCTCACGCGGTTGGGTTCTATACTTATTCAGGCTAGATAGACTCGGCGTGTCGTGCGGCCCGCTTGGAGCTCGGGCCGAGTAGGGCTACACTCTCCTTCCTTTTTGGCGATGTAAAAATGGGCATAACTTTTGCATACTAACTCGGATGAAAAAAAATTTATATGAAAAATCATCTACTCAAAAAGTTACATCCGAATTTAAAAGGGGGAACCCCGTTAAACATTTTTAAAATCCCCAAAAACCTAATACAAAAAAGGTTCGGGGCTTTTAAGATCTAGAGTGGAAAAAATTGAAAAATATTCAAACAGTGGGCAAACTGTGGTCAAACAATGGTCAAACTAATTATTCTAGAATATTAGTGTTACTAAATAATTATTTTAGTTATTTCAATTTTGGTCAAATCTGGTCAAACTTTGGTCAAATTATGGTCAAACTGTGGTCAAACAATGGTCAAACTAATTATTCAAGAAATATTAGTGTTACTAAATAATTATTGTTTTTTAAAACAATAGTTTCAAACTCAAACAGTGAAATGTGTCACTTCATGCTCAAGCAAAATTTCTGAAGGTTAATAGGATTGACATCTTATTATTGTCAGGAAAACAACAAGTGCAGACTTGGAGCGAGGGAGAATAGAACTCGAAAGTTAAGCGTGCTCGGGCTGGAGTAGTGAGAGGGATGGGTGACCGGTCGGGAAGTTAGATGATTTGGAATGAGTGATCCACACTTGAGCAGTTAATAGAGGTGATTAGAGACTAAATCTTCAAATAATTCAGAAAAATTAAAAATAAAAAAAAAAAATTCCAAAATTTTCAAAAAAAAATTTCCAAAAAAAACCCTTTAGTACCGGTTGGTAACACTAACCGGTACTAAAGGTCCCCCGTACCAGGGCGCAAGCTCACGCCACGTGGTGGCACTTTAGTGCCGGTTCGTGCTGAACCGGTACTAAAGGGGGGGCCTTTAGTGCCGAAATAATAGTGCCGGTTCCATAACCGGCACTAAAGGCCCTTACGAACCGGTGCTATTGCCCGGTTTTCTACTAGTGACACAATGTAACCTATGCCAACATAATAGCACCGGAACACAGGGGAAGCCGGTGGCATGTGCCGGTGTCCAGGGCGACTGGGTGCGGTATTGTGACGGTGTCACGGAGAGGAGCGCCCGTAGTCAAGCCCCGGGGATGTAGCCATATCGGTGAACCTCGTTAACAAATCTCGGTGCCGTGTCTTGTGTGGTTGCTTGTTCCTCGGATGATCGACGGTATGCCTCGGATTTATTCTAACAAGTGGTATCATGAGCAAGATTGAAAAGGTCCGGGAGGTGATTGAGGTTGATCTAGAGGAGGAAGGAAGCTTCGACAGAAATCTGCAGGAGCGATCGCGATACGGGAGTGATCCTCGGCGAGTTGTGATCAAAGATGCAGAGTTGGTCGTGTTTTTATCTTCAAGAAGCAATCGGACGCAGCAGGTCGGCGACTCGTGGCACGCAGGCATGAAACCTCGGACGAGATCGATCTGGAAGCGGGCAGCCGTGGAAACTGCTACGGTTGCATGGCTACGAACTGCGGTCGGTAGGCAGGACGTGCGGTGATCGACCCGCTAATCGATCGGGCGTGCGTCAAGCGACGAACGCGAGTTGCGGCCGCAGCAACGTGGCACGCGGCAGATGGTGGCCCAAGGCCCTAGCGTGGATGGCTGAGCAGCCGTGTAGAGGCCAGATGCATACGCTGCGAGGAGTACGTACGAGATTTGTTATTGGAAAAAAGGGACCGAGTCCCTGGAGGATGTTGAAACTATCAGCAAATTATTACGAGATTTAATCCGAATAAACAGAATATAAATCATGACCACAGCAGTAGAGATTAAACTAATCATGCGAACTAGCATAGCAGATGAACATATCACATCTAGGGCACATACTAGAAGCATGAATTCTACCACGATCTCGAACAGGAAGGATAGAGTCACATACGGTGCAGCGGGTACAGCACCGCCGGCGTTGATGTTGTCGCCCATGTCGTCGAGGATGAGGTTGCCGAGGTCGGGGAAGAAGTCGTCGTTCGCGAAGTCGTCGCTGCCAGCAGTCGCGCGAGTGCGCTCCCCAAAAACCTGATCGCCCCTCTCCCGTACAGGATCACGAGAGGCGGGGTTCCGGAGGCCTGCTGTCCCTTCTTGCGGTGCACGCCGGAAGGAGGGATGGAGAAGACTAGCTTGGCGGCGCAATGATCTGGAACTATGATGAGAAACCATACGAAGCGGCGGCTAGGGTTGACGTCTGCCTGACTATATATATTGCCGGCCGGGTCGACACGATCCAAAAAGAATCGGAAACGGTTCAGTAATTAACGCGTCCATTAATTATTAATTAATGACTCATTAATTTTCCCATGCAGCAAAAATATAGACAACGTGCATAGCTTTGTCCTCGGCTCGGCTCAATCCCGCAACCCGCGGCGCAGCGCGTCGTGACGAGGCGAGCGAGGAGGAGGAGCGCGCGTGTAGGTCTCCTCTTCTCATGCTCATACAAGTGGTAGAAGAGCTCACCTTATAAAGAGGTGCAACTCTCTCTCAACTTCCAATGTGGGACTAAACTTTAGCCTCACTCACTCCACTCACATGTGTGCATGAATGAGCCAAGAGAATTTCAGAATTTTAGTTGGGCTTTGGGCCAAAGGCCTACTAGCAAAATTCCAACAATCCCCCACAAAGTCTCATTGGCACATCTCATCATTTAGTTCCAAAACATTGTTTTATATATCGGTGCTTAGTGGAGACTGTGAAGTTGAACTTCCACTTAGAAATTTGTGCTACACTAAATCACAACTTGAATAGTGGACTATGCCTTGAACTACAAGTTTTCTGTGAAACTAGTTTCACACAAATTCTTGACCGATACTGGGCTGCCGCAAGGCTTCCCCGCGGGTGGAGCGTATACGTCATACTCCAGGGCCTTTCATGAATTTATTAGAGAACACCCAATTCTCACAGACTGCGACGTTGACAGTCAAATTCATATAGGTGTGTTCCTCAGAAGATGTTCTGCAGGACAACATCTCTGCTTACCCGAATAAGCCACTTGGACCACATTAAGATAATTATCAACCTGCCATGCAGATCAGGAGAGTATTGCATCTTTACGGAGTGGGATCATTAATATAGGGATACTCTCCTCCCAGCTGACCAACAGCTTGTCTTCCACTTCTACTTCACGGGATCTCCGATCACATAGAGTGGGTTACCACTATGGAAAACTCATGCGGTGGGTCTCAAACCCATCTCCATCGATGCATTATCTACCACATTACGTGATAGACCCTTTGTGAAGGGATCTGCCAAGTTTTTCGACGTTTGGATATAATCCAATGTAATAACTCCGGAGTTCCTCAATTTTCTGACAGATTTTAGTCTCCTCTTCACATGCCTTGAGGACTTCATATTGTCCTTAGAACTGTTTATCTTGACGATCACAGTTTGATTATCACAGTTCATCAGGATAGGGGGTATTGGTTTTTCAACCATAGGTAAGTCCATCAAGAGTTCACGAAGCCACTCTGCTTCAACAGTGGCAGTGTCTAATGCTGTGAGTTCTGCTTCCATAGTTGACCTCGTTAAGATGGTCTGCTTGCAAGACTTCCAGGAAACAGCGCCACCACCAAGTGTAAAAACATAACCACTTGTGGCCTTAATCTCATCAGCATCAGATATCCAGTTTGAGTCACTATAACCCTCCAGTACCCTTGGATACCCGGTGTAGTGAATCCCATAGCTAGCGGTGCCTTTCAAATAGCGCATAACTCTCTCAAGCGCATGCCAATGATCATCTCCCAGTTTTGACACAAACCGACTCAGCTTGCTCACAGCAAAAGAGATGTCAGGCCTCGTGGCACTCGCCAAATACATAAGCGAGCCAATAATCTGAGAATACCTCAGTTGATCTCTAGCAATCCGTCGATTCTTTCGAAGCAACACACTAGCATCATATGGAGTTGGAGAAGGCGTGCAGTCGCTATACCCAAAACGACTCAAGACCTTTTCCACATAATGAGACTGAAGCAGTGTGATCCCACCATTCTCATCTCTCACAGCTTGATGTTTAAGATAACATTAGCTACTCCTAGATCCTTCATCTCAAAACAGTGAGATAAGAAATCCTTAACCTCCTTGATTAAATCAAGTTTGGTTCCAAAGATCAATATGTCATCGACATACAGACAAAGAATAACTCCTTCGCCCCCACCATAGCGATAGTACACGCACTTGTCACCATCGTTTACTACAAAGCCGGCAGTAGTTAATGTTCTTTCGAACTTCTCATGCCACTCCTTAGGAGCTTGTTTAAGGCCATATAAAGACTTTAATAACTTGCACACCTTTCCTTCCTGACCAGGTACTACAAAACCATCTGGCTGATCCATGTAAATTTCCACCTTCAACTCTCCATTAAGGAAAGCCGTCTTAACGTCCATTTGATGAACGAGAAGACCATGTGAGGCAGCCAGTGATAGTAGCACCCGAATTGTGGTCAGTCTAGCCACGGGTGAGTAAGTATCAAAGAAGTCTTCACCTTCTTTCTGGGTATAACCCTTGGCCACAAGCCGTGCCTTGTACTTTTGAATCGTACCATCAGGTCTAAGCTTCTTCTTGAACACCCACTTACATCCTACAGGTTTGCACCCATATGGACGGTCAGTGATCTCCCAGGTACCGTTAGCTAAGATGGAATCCATCTCGCTACGTACAGCTTCCTTCCAGTAGTCAGCATCAGGAGATGCATAGGCTTCTGAAATAGTCCTGGGTGTGTCATCCACGAGGTACACAATGAAATCATCACCAAAAGACTTTGCAGTCCTCTGTTTCTTACTCCTCACAGGAGTTCCATTGTTACCCTCAACAGGATTCTCAACGTGTTCCATCGCAATGGTGGGTTCAGGAATTACAGTGAATTCCTCACTAGATGGAGTAGGTATCTCCTGATTTGATGAACTCGACATATCCTTCATAGGAAATATGTCCTCAAAGAAAGTTGCATCATTTGACTCCATAATCGTACCAACATGCATGTCGGATACCTCAGATTTTATTATCAAAAATCTATAGCCGATGCTATGAAAAGCATAGCCCAGAAGAACACAATCCACGGTTTTTGGTCCAAGCTTGCGCTTCTTGGGAATTGGTATATTGACTTTCGCCAAACAACCCCAAGTACGTAGGTAAGAGAGTTTCAATCTTTTCCTTTCCCATTCCTCAAATGGAGTCATGGTCTTATGCTTTGTGGGAACTCGGTTTAGGACATGACACGCAGTCATTAGCGCCTCCCCCCACCATTCCTTGGATAGACCCGAAGTGTCTAACATGGTGTTAACCATATCAGTTAGAGTTTGGTTCTTTCTTTCGGCTACCCCATTTGACTGGGGTGAGTAGGGAGGCGTCCTCTCATGGATTATACCATGTTCCGCACAAAACAGATCAAATTCATTGGAAAAATACTCTCCACCACGATCGGACCTAAGCCGTTTAATTTTCCGATCAAGTTGGTTCTCTGCTTCAGCTTTATAGTTTTTGAAGAAAGTCAAAGCCTCATCTTTTGATTTCAGAAGATACACATAACAATATCTAGTGGAGTCATCAATCAACGTCATGAAGTATCTCTTTCCACCTTTTGTCAACACGCCATTCATCTCACAAAGGTCAGAATGTATAAGCTCTAGTGGCGCCAAGTCTCTTGCCTCTGCAGTCTTATGGGACTTGCGAGGTTGCTTAGCTTGCACACATACTTGGCACTTGGAACCTTTGACAGTAGAGATTTTCGGAATTAAATTCATATTGGCTAACCGCGTCATGCAACCAAAGTTAATATGACAGAGTCGTGAATGCCAAATATCAGACTCATTATTGTGGCAAACATTATTAATAACTTTAGTGCAAATATCTGACAAAGATAGGCGGAACAAGCCTCCGCACTCATAGCCTTTTCCAACAAATTGTCAACACTTAGAAATTACAACTTTATTGGATTCGAAAACCAACTTAAAACCATCTCGACATAAACGGGAACCGCTAACGAGATTTTTATTAATGGACGGCACATGATGAACGTTCTTCAGGCGCACAGTCTTCCCCGAAGTAAACTTCAGATCGACCGTACCAACACCTCGAACGATGGCATGTGACCCGTTCCCCATCAGCACGGGTGAAGTCCCTGTTGCCTGGTAAGAAGAAAACATGGAGGCGTCAGCACAAACATGTACATTGGCACCGGTGTCAATTAACCAATCAGGGGATTGAAATACTGAAAGGATGGTAGGAAAAATACCATACCCTGATTCCTTCATATCAATATCACCGATGACAACATTAGCGGACTTGCCGCTCTTCTCATGTTCGCGCTCCTCAAAGCGGTTAGGACACTTTGGAGACCAGTGATTAGGATCACCGCAGACATGGCAAAGTCCCTTCCCCTTCTTATGAGAATTCTTCTTGAAGTTGGTAGAATGTGATGGCTTGTTCTTTGTATCAAACTTGCCTTTGCCCTGAGTTTTGTTCTTATTGTTTTTGTACTTGTTGGGCTGGGAGTTCTTCTTCTGTACCATGTGAGCTCTAGAACCTCCCTCAGCAACTCGAGCACGTATGTCCTTTGCTCTCGCATTCTCTTCAACATCAAGAGTACCAATGAGATCCGCAACGGAAAACTCATGTCTCTTGTGTTTCAGGGAAGTAGCAAAATTGTTCCACGAAGGTGGAAGCTTGGCAATGATGCCTCCGGCAACAAATTTGTCCGGTAACACACACTTGAAGTACTCAAGTTCTTTTGCGAGCGACTGTATCTCATGAGCCTGTTGTACAACAGGGCGCTCATCAGTCATCTTGTAGTCATAGAATTGCTCCATGACGTACAACTCGCTGCCGGCGTCCGAGGCACCAAACTTGGCCTCGAGCGCAGCCCACATGTCCTTGCCGTTGTCAAACGACATATACGAATCCACAATGGAGTCATCAAGAACACTCAGAAGAGCGCCTTTAAAGAGGGTATCGATCTTCTCAAAAGCTTCCAGCTGTGCTGGATTAAGATCGCCCTCAGGCTTGCCCTTGGTGGCATCATAGCAGCCCATGGTCTGAAACCAGTAGACTGCTCTCGTGCGCCACCTCTTATATTGCGCCCCCTTAAAGGCAGGCGGTTTCAGATGCGCAGCAAAACCACTCGGAGTAAATTGCCTATAATCAGGTTTTTGGATTGTTGAAAATATGAGCAAATTACTACGAGATTTAATCCGAATAAACAGAATATAAATCATGACCATAGCAGCAGAGATTAAACTAATCATGCGAACTAGCATAGCAGATGGACATATCACATCTAGGGCACATACTAGAAGCATGAATTCTACCACGATCTCGAACAGGAAGGATAGAGTCACATACGGTGCAGCGGGTGCAGCACCGCCGGCGTTGATGTTGTCGCCCATGTCGTCGAGGATGAGGTTGCCGAGGTCGGGGAAGAAGTCGTCGTTCGCGAAGTCGTCGCTGCCAGCAGTCGCGCGAGTGCGCTCCCCAAAAACCTGATCGCCCCTCTCCCGTACAGGATCACGAGAGGCGGGGTTCCGGAGGCCTGCTGTCCCTTCTTGCGGTGCACGCCGGAAGGAGGGATGGAGAAGACTAGCTTGGCGGCGCAATGATCTGGAACTGTGATGAGAAACCATACGAAGCGGCGGCTAGGGTTGACGTCTGCCTGACTATATATATTGCGGGCCGGGTCGACACGATCCAAAAAGAATCGGAAACGGTTCAGTAATTAACGCGTCCATTAATTATTAATTAATGACTCATTAATTTTCCCATGCAGCAAAAATATAGACAACGTGCATAGCTTTGTCCTCGGCTCGGCTCAATCCCGCAACCCGCGGCGCGGCGCGGCGCGTCGTGACGAGGCGAGCGAGGAGGAGGAGCGCGCGTGTAGGTCTCCTCTTCTCATGCTCATACAAGTGGTAGAAGAGCTCACCTTATAAAGAGGTGCAACTCTCTCTCAACTTCCAATGTGGGACTAAACTTTAGCCTCACTCACTCCACTCACATGTGTGCATGAATGGGCCAAGAGAATTTCAGAATTTTAGTTGGGCTTTGGGCCAATGGCCTACTAGCAAAATTCCAACAGAGGAGACGCGTTCTCTTGGAGGCCGAGACACGGACGTGCAAACATCAATGGAGAGTACTACATCGTAAAGGAAAAGGATTGGCAAGGCAAAGCTAGCATCGGAGTTGAGCCACGGGAGCCACTCTACGTGAAGACCAGAAGCAATCTTGTTGGATTTGCAACTAGTATACTCGGTGTACTTGGGATCACGAAAAGAGTGCTCGATATTTTTCACAGGTCAGTTATACAAAGAACCATGGAGCCAACGGGTACTAGGTTTGAGGTGGAGAAGTTCGACGGAACCGAAAACCTTGGGTTATGACAGATAAGTGTAAAAATTGTTGGCACAACAGGGATGCTTGAAGGTGTTGCGGGATGTCAAGCCAGACGGACGATGAGGACTGTGAGGAGTTGCAGATGATTGCAGTCGGGATAGTTCGGCTGGGTCATACTTGTCAGTCTGACGGATCGACGCAAGTCGGTTGGTACAGAAGACGGTGGTGGAATCAGCGACGATGACATAGGTGCACGATGCTGATAGTGACCGACTTCTGGGGCGTGGAAACACGTGGCGCAGGCCCGAGGGCTTGTGTGGCTTCGACAAGACTATGGCGCGAGGTTGAGTCAAGGTGGTGTATACACGGGGCTTGATGTCGACGAGGCGCGGGGTGGCACGTACAACCACCATGGAGTCATGTTGAAGGTGGAGCTGGATTGAGAGGCTATGGCGTAAGTCGACAGAGAGTCGAAGCCTATTCAGCGAGGGAAAAGCGAGTGACATGCAGTTTGGACTGGAGCCCAGTGGTCTGATGGAAGCATGAAACTCGTCATTGATCGGCGGTGATGATCGGTGGTACTCTACAACGGGGGTTGAGTGGTGTGGGTTCATGACCCTTGAGACTCGACCGGGACAGCGGAGGCTCGACGCGGTAATAGCGGCGAGGCGTGCGGTAGCACGGGACATGGAGACGTGCCAGGGCTCTGGTGGTCATACATGTGGTGAGACAACTGCGAATTTGACTCCGGGTGATTACAAGCAATTGTGAAATTCTTTCAAGTTTCAGACAGGCGGTCAAGAAAGGAGCGGTGATGTTGAGTTCAGGTAACTCTTACGTGTGACACCCAATATGTGAGTTGTTCACTTTCACACAGGTCAGTGATCAGTGTGTGATGGTGTTGGACTGATGCTCTGGAAGTTGGGAGCGCAAACTAGTGTAATGTGGAACTTAATTTTACTCGAGTGTTGACTGTGGTCAAGAAAAGAAGGGACTACAAGTTGCAAGTGGAGTCATATGGAGTCTTTGGAGTAGCAGCGGTGCTCATGGGATAAGCTCAAGTCCAATGTACATGGAAGTTTAACGCATTGACGAATTCAAGGTGGTGGAGAATATTCGCCAAGGTGGAGTTTGTTGGAGTTGTGTCGAATATAGTGTACAAGTTAGGTTACAGTTGGACTCTGAGTTGTATTGTGTTTAGATAGGATATGTAGTCGTGTCCTAGTAGGACACTTGTATCCTAGGCCTCTCTTATATAGCGGGGGTAGACACACGATGTAACCTATGCCAACATAATAGCACCGGAACGCAGGGGAAGCCGGCGGCATGTGCCGGTGTTCAGGGCGACCGGGTGCGGTATTGTGACGCTGTCACGGGGAGGAGCGCCTGTAGTCAAGCCCCGGAGATGTAGCCATATCGGTGAACCTCGTTAACAAATCTCGGTGCCGTGCCTTGTGTGGTTGCTTGGTCCTCGGATAAGTTAACGGTCAAACAAACAGTCAACTAACAGTTTGTTTAGTAGCGGGCCTGACCTGTCATAAACCAGATTAATTCTAAATCGTCTTGTCATTAGGGTGTTCTGGAACAACGAACCAATTTTATGGTAGTTTTTCAAAATATTAAAAAAGTGATAGATTTTTTGTAGACATTGTGATAGTTTTTTCTATATACTCGTATCGTTCTGGTCGACCGCATCACCGCCTACTCCGGATCGTTCCAACGAGGGCGTCTTTAGCGCGATGCTTTGCATCTCATCTATTTATCTCTAGCAATCTACTGTTGCTACAGTTGTTTTGAGGGCAAATACCAAACGTGCTTTGATTTTTCTAGTCCATCTGCATCTTCCAAGGAGACAAAGTGTAGCTTTCCACATGTCTACATTGCTCTTTGCATGCAGTCATCACCTCAAAAGGGAGATCCATGATCGACACACAATATTTCAACTACGTCATCTCCTCCTTGTTTGGTACTATAAGTGCACCATTTGCAACTACATCACCTCTAAACCGTCTTAAACGGACAACGAAAGTACTAATTACAACTTAATGACAACACTAACAACATTGTGACTGTGGAAAAAAAAACATAGATGGACATAGCTAATATTGATCTACAACATTTGTAACTACATCTTGTCGAAATTAGTACTATAAGTGCACCATATCGTTCCCGGTCATGTTCCAAAAAATCGGTAATACAACATCACTTAGCTAATTACAAGCTCAAAAACAAACAAATTTGCACGATGCATGTCACGAAAAACTCATGTATTACATAGCCCATACCTTGAGGTTCAACTTCTCAGTTCACTTCTCGCGATAAATCATACTCAAAATGCTCCAAATGACTCACCAAAATGATCAACTAATGCCTAAACCAGCAAAGGATGCATACCTAGGAGCTAATCAAGCAAAACAAAAATAGCGTGCATGTGAACGAAAAACATATAAATGGATAGATCTTTCCTTGATCTACATTTTCTTCAACTACAACATCTTCTGGATCGGCCTTCAAATCGATCAAAATCACAGTCAAAGTGGCTATTTCTCCTCAGCGTTCTTAGTTGGAAAGGAAGAGAGCATGAGGTCAAATTTTGCCTCCGTGCATAAATATGTGCTTACGCTGCATGTACTTGTACCAGTTTGATGGAGTGAAAGTACTTGCCAGTATACGGAGAGGCATGCAGAAGCCGGCGGTTTTGATTGCTTTTCCAACGCCGGTGTCGTCGCCGGCGTAGTAGTGCGACCACTACAGCTTTGTGCCCAGCTCGTATGGCGTCCAGAGCGTGTGCCTGGCGTGGCGCTGCCCGGCCAAGGCGAGCACCTGCCGCAAGGACCGCAACCGTGTGCGCTGCCCGTTCGAGTACCCCGGCTGCAGCAACGCCGAGAACTCCGACGTGAAGGCGACGCGACCCAGGACGCTTGTCCATCCGGGAGTGACCGGGAGCTAGTTGCTTCGAAGTTTTCGTCCGGACGCCATAGCCGGCCGGCCATGGGGTGCTCTACCTGCATAGACTCATAGAGGCGCGCCGCGGCATGCTCTGGGCGCGAGCCGGAGCTTTTCGCTGCGCTGCGCGCCGGTGACCGACAGAGGCTGCGGGCCAAGGACGCGTCGGTGCCAGGCAACCTCGGCAGCTCGGCCTCGCCTAGGACGGGCATCATCGGCCAACGCCAACGACGCCGCCGTGGGTCCAGTCCGACGAGTACGTGCCATTGCCTTGGAGTTTTACCCGGAGATACTGTCCGACTTCCCTTACCGGAGGTCACGTCGCTGATCATGGCTAGCTCGCTCGCGAAGACAAGGCGGAACCGACGTCGATTGATGCCAATGCATGCACGCCGGTTTCGCCGCCCACAAGGGACATGCCGGCCGGAGCTGTCCGACATCAACGCGTTCGAAGAAGAGCAACTCGAAGGTGTCTGCGGCGGCGCTGGTGTCGCCGGAGGGAAAGCGCATGGCGGTGGTACCAGCCTCGGCGGCGTGCGCAAGACGCTCGTGGACTGGTGCGCCGTGCCCAGCCACGGCTCGCGTGACCTTCTCATGCGCGCCGCCTTCAAGTGGGAGCTCATCAGGGCGCGGAGGACGTCTCGCGCACGGCGGAGGGGTGCACAATAGCTCGGCCTCCGAGGATCTCTGACAGAGGCGCACCGCCACCCGCATCTCGGTTGGTCTCCGGCCTTGCGGGCGCAAAAGCGAAAGAGCCGTTTGCACGAACCAACTGACTAGTCAAAAGGGACCCACAAGGCAGAGGCACATCGGATCGGAGGCAGCGGACGAGTCAAGTCTGTTTCTAGATCGGAACCTGTCCCTAAAACCCTGGTCGCCGCCGCGTCGCCCCCGACCCCCGCCGTCTTCGCCCGGGCGCCCCTCGCCGTCGGCTTCGCAATCCGGCCGCCTCACGCCGTCCCCGGTCGGTCGCCGTCGCCATCTCCGCCCTCCAGCCGGGTCCGGATCGACCGCTTCTCTAAGGTGAGTTGATCAACCACACACCTGCTTCCCGTGCGGCAATTTCTGGGCGCGCCGGCGTGGGCGCCTCGCCGATGAGCGGAAATGCGAGATGCCGGAGTGGAGCGGCTCGTCTCCTAGACCATTTCGTTGTGGCGGTGGATTCATGGACCCTCCTCCTCTCGTCACAACGCGATTGCTTTGTCTGGTTGGTTACATTCGTCGTTGTTCTAATCTTGTGTTGCGTCGCACAGAACCTGTTTGACAGTTTGGCAAAACCAAGAATCTGTAGTGTATTAGTATATTCTACCTCGAGCTGCATGTCGTGGCTTGTGCCTTACTACTGACGATGATTAGCTGATCGAATATGAATCTTGTTATCCAATTGCAGGCAGGATGGACGGTGACTTCAAGCTGTATGACAACTTGGACGGCGATTTCCGGATGGAACGACAAGACAACGGCAACATGGAGTTCTCCTTGCACAGGACTGACCTATGGGGGGTCAACATTCTTCCGACCAGCATTATGGACCAGGAGGATGAGTTGACATGCGTGTTTGAGGCCGCACTCACAGCAGCAGAAATATCATGGGTTAGGAATCAAGCACAGCATCTGCTCAACAACGGGACAAGTACCAGCACTCCGATGGCAAGTACCGGTAGCAACACGGCCAGTAGCAGCACCCCGAGTAGCAGCAGCACGGCAACTACCAGCATGGCGAGTGTCAGTAGCAACAAGGCGAGCAGCAGCAGCACGGCGACTAGCAGCATGGCGAGTGTCAGTAGCAACACGGCGAGCAGCAGCAGCACGGCGACTAGCAGCATGGCGAGTGTCAGTAGCAACACGGCGAGCAGCAGCAGCACGGCGGCTAGCAGCATGGCGAGTGTCAGTAGCAACACGGCGAGTAGCAGCACCCCAAGTAGCAGCAGCAGCGGAATAACCAGGATTACCTTTGATACTCCCAACTTCATCAAGGCGTACTAGGCTCGGATCGGCATGACACTTGAGGAGGACAACCGCAGGCGCAGAGCCTGGGGCTTCCGTGCGTCAAAGGCCTTGGAGGTTTTCGAGGAAGTTGGCGTTGAGGCCACGTCAGATTCCTGGCCCAAGGCGAGGACCATTCGACTCAGTTCATACAGAACATTGCGCCATCCGGGGTTTCGGCGGTTGGCGCAGTACATTCTCAGTGGGAAACCCCTGATGGGCGTCATCCCGGTTGGCCCGGACCTAGAAAAACTCAGACCCGGCGAGATCTACGAGTTCAGTGATCCGAGGGACCCTTTGCTTGAGCCTCCGATATGTGGTCACATGGTGGTTTTCATTGGCTACGGTGAAGAAGCTAGCCCGCTTCGAAGGAGAAGTACATGGATGAACCCGGGTACATATGAACCCATTTTGGAAAACACATTTCTAAATTCTAAAAAAATCTGAAAAAAAATTGCATGGGTACGTCTCCTTGTTTTATATGCGTGCATAAAGTTTCACGGAAAAACAACTTTTTTATGGCCTGTGCAAAAAAGACAAAACATTATGTCGTGAAACACTATTTAGAAGCACTGAAATTTGTCTTTTTTGCAGAGGCAAAACAAAAAAACATTTTTTCATAAAACTTTGTGCCGCGCACACACATTTGCAAACTTGTATGCGTGATATTTTCTTTTGATTTTTTTGACATTTTAAAATGTGCTTAAACTGCATTTTATGAAAAATGGGTGCATATGTCCATGGGTTCAGATGGTGCCCTCTCCGCTTCGAAGGCCGTACTTACTTTTCCTCAACTCGTATGGTGAAAAGTTTGGAGAGAAGGGAATTGGTAGAGTCTATTTTGATCAGGTCTACATTGATCGGCTGTACCTGCTAGAGGTCGATCCAACAGCTCCTGTGTGTCCGGCGGCCGCCAATGATGACGATGATGTCCTGCTAAATGATGAGGATGCTATTGTGGAAATCGACGCCCTTCTCGACGATTAGCATTCTGTCAGCGAAGCTGCCATCGCTTTGTCCTGAGAAAAAGTCAGAATATGCATGGTACAGTAACCATTGATCTTAGCAGTAAGTAACAACTACTAGTTGTCTTGGTTGGCTCTGTGGGCGAAGCTGCCGTGAGCTCGCGTGACTGCAACGTTTGACTCTGAGACCTCATGAGTGCTGTTACGCTATGGCATGCCACGTTTTGGCGTAAGCGTAGGACAAATGTCACACGGTGGTAACAACAAAGTGATGCCATTGTTTTGGCGTAAGCATAGGACAAATTGCCACACTATGGTACAGTAACCAAGGATCTTAAAGTAGCAACTAGTTGTCTTTACGCGGAGCTGTTTTGGGGTGACTGGGCCAAGCGAACTTTTTTAATTGTTGCAATGCAATTAACTAGTAGTATTGTCAGTTTTGCAATTCTACAATTGATGCGATGCATTATGTTTGCCTCTTACAGCTTCTGCGTTTGATGATGCCATTCATTATTTCAGTTATATAGAATTGTGGATGCCGATAACCTCTTACAGCTTCTGTGTTTGATGATGCCAATCATTATTTCAGTTCTTATAGAATTATGGATGCCGATAACTTCTGAACGACGTAGGTGACCATGGCAAAACAAATGTTTTTATAGCAATATATATTTGTTGAGGATGACAAGTTTAGTTGGCGAGTATGACAAATCTGCCTTAGTTTATTTTTTGCTAGAAAATTGTCGTGCTTGTAAGCAAAAATTGACATCCTCGCATCAATTAAAATTGCCATAAAAAAGTTCATTTACCATGTGCACGTACGTGACGTCGGGTACTTATCATTTCCAAAAGTAATATGGTTGAGTTTTTCCAGTTTTTTGGGGCTTCGTGCACATTTTTTTTATTCTTCTTTATTTTCTACTTATTAAAATTTGAATTGGTGATGAGTTCACATATGAACCCAATAAAATTCATAAACAGTTAAAATACACTTCTACACACACGTGAAAGTAACAACCTTGCAAGTATGTCTTAAAAAAACCTTTCAAGAGATATAAATAAACAATATAGTTTACGCACATGTGGGACTTAACACAAATAAACTAATACGCTAATAATAAGACCAACTTTCTTGTAAAGCACATAAATAACAAATGCAAAAAACGCGTCTCAAACTCGAAATCGTGGTATTGATTAAACTTTTCTTGAGGGAAAGCCTGTTGGCACTTTATTGTTGGTCCGAAAATGTTACATCCTTCAAGACATGAGCAAGAAGAAAAGTAGGTGGACCATTCATCCCACCAGTAGACCAAGTTTACATCATAAACATGTCTAGCAAGGAAATGTACCAAGGTGTTGGCCTCCCGAGAGCAATGCTTGAATCTTATAGACGGAATTTCACGGGCCAAATGAAAGCAATCCGCAAGTGTTGGTGACTAAGGAGCCAAAATATATGTCTCTCCATTGCATGCCTTGATGACCTCCAGGCAGTTTGATTCAACTAGGACCCTGGTGCATCCAATCAGCTGAACAAGCTAAAAACCACGACGGATCGCCAATGCTTCTGTCATCATTGCACTTGCAGTAAAAACAAATGGTTCAACGACACCCGCAATAGCTTCTCCTCTACTGTTCCTTAAAACAACAACTACAACACCTGAGCCATCCTCAAAATAAGATGCATCAGAGTTCAATTTATAGGATCCGGTGGTTGGTTTGACCCAGCCAGTTCTAACAGGGCTGCTTGACTTCTTTACTGCCGAGTTTGTCATGATTGCATGGATGGCAAAAGTTGTACTCTTTGGAGTTTTCACAATCTCACCTTTGCGTGCCTGCCAACACTCCCACCAAATGTACCATGACGCCACCGCCACTGTTTCATGCAATCCCAGCGGACCAAGAATTGGGGAGGGACCTCTTGGCCTCCTGAGAATTTCCTCGAGCACCACCGAGCTAGAGCGACCAACCTGTAGTGCTTGATCTATGATTTCTTCCAGTCCAAGGGCTCACCAAACTTGGGAAGCACGTGGGCATGAGAACAACAGATGTTTAACATCCTCAAGCCATGTTTGCCATATTGGGCAAACCGGTGAGACCTTGATATGTTTATGAGCTAAAACAGACATTCCCAGAATCAGACCATGGAGTGCCCGCCAAATGAAAATTTTGGTTTTGCTTGGGACTTCCAACTTCCAGACTATATCCCACAGTGGCCTGATTGTAGCTGAACCTTGGGTGTTGTTCATTCTCGCCCCGAACTGATGCTCCCACTCAGTGTAATACGCAGACTGTACGGAGAAGGAGAAAGATTTGGTTCTGTTCCATGCCACAAAATCCTCAACAAGGTGCTCTGACAATGGAATTCTTAAAATGTTCTCAACATCCACCGGACGAAACACACTTCTGATCAGGCCTTCATCCCATATCCTCGTGTGAGGAATCATCAACTCATTTACTGTTCTCAGCAATGTATTGCCTCTCCTTGTGAACACCATCCTTGTGGGGCTCGAGGGGATCCAATGACCGTCCCATATACCTATTTTCTCACCAAATCCGATCCTCCAAATGTGTCCTGTCCTAAACGTATGTAGTCCTGCCCAAATGCTTTGCCATGTGTAGGAGGAGCCTTTCTTCGGTCCTACCTTTAGCATATTCACGTCAGGGAAATATTTTGCTCTCAGAACTTGGGCACATAAAGATTCAGGATGAGTAATCATTCTGCAACTCTGTTTAGCCAGCACCGCTAAGTTAAAAGCGTGTAAATCTCTGAACCCCATGCCTCCACTTGATTTTGGAAGACACATCCTCCACCAAGCTACCCAATGCATTTTCTTTTCTTATTCTATGTCTCCCCACCAGAAAACTGCCATAACACCCTTAATTTCCTTGCATACCTTCTTTGGTAATTTAGGAACAACCATAGCAAACATGGGCATTGATTGGATGACAGCTTTTAACAAGATTTCCTTACCACCGAGGGATAATAATTTCTCCCTCCACCCTTTCACACGGTTCACCACCCTTTCAACAAGATGTGTAAAACTTTCATTCATATCTAATCTGATCATAGCCGGCAGGCCAAGATAAGTATCAGAGAGGGCATCAATCATAATATTTAATTCAACACGGACTTGGACCTTTACATCAACATTAGCATTGGAGCTGAAAAATATACTACTCTTTCCTTCACTCTCCATTTGACAAGAACTGGCGCAATAGTCATTCAGGACCTGTCTCAATGAGGTTGCATTAATCATCTTTGCTTTCATAAGGATCAGGGAATCATCAACAAAGAGTAAATGAGAAACCGATGGTGCATTTCTACACACCTTGATACATTCAATGCCATGAACCTCCTCTGCATGAGCCAAAGCACTAGAAAGACCCTCTGCACACAAAAGAAAGAGATATGGTGATAAAGGGTCCCCTTGACGGAGCCCTCTTGAAAGCGGAGGTTTACTCCCAGAGGGGGGTGGATGGGAGACTTTTAGAAATTCCTCAAACTCAGATGAATTTGACGAAGATCAGAGCGAAGAAATAGAAATGTGAGGAAACTAAATCATCACAAAAACAGAAAGCATGCATACACGCGTTTCTACAGACTTCTCGGCATGTAGATGGCGGGGCGGTGCACAGTGGCTAGGCGTAGTTTGGGGTACCAGTAGGCTTAGTTTGCATGTTTTATGTTTTTTGTACAAATTTCAATGAAATTTCGCCGAGTTCATGCCAGATCGCCGATTTGCACAAATTTATACGAAATATCGCCGAATTCGCGCAATATTAGCGGCGACCTTCCCAGTCGTCGCCCCCACACGCCAAGTTAGCGCCGGTTCGCCGCAGACGGCTCTTTTCCGACATCCGGGGGGGCGAACGGCTGGGATGCTCTTACGCAAGGCGAGGCAGGCGCTAGGGCGGGACGAAGCCACGAGCCAGCGACGCGGTGAATCGATGAGAGGGCAAAACCGTCCTAAAAATTATGAAGTGCAGGCCCATACGTGAAAAATGTTGTCGCTAGTTCACTAGTGACCGGTCTTTCAGGAATAGGTGGTCGTTCAGTTCAATGGCATCAATTAGTTACCAGTGACTTGTTACGACTTAAGAACAAGCACATTACATCGTAAATAAACCAGAATTAAGGGCTCATTTGATTCAAAGAAATTTTATAAGATTTCTGAAGGATTAAAATGCTTCCTATGTTGGTCATCTGAATCGTAAGATTGGATCCCATAGAAATTTTTCCTGTGGAATCTAACATCCACTCCAACCTCTTTTTACAATTTCTTCATTTTTTCTATGACATCAAACACTCATTACTAATCTTATACTCCCTCCCTTCCAAATTACTCGTCGTTTGAACTAAAACCACGACGAGTAATTTGGAACAGAGGAGTAGGATTCAACTGGGCATTGCCACTTTAACCCTATACTTTTCCTATTTCTAGATTTTCAAAATCGTACAAATCAAAGAGGCCTAAGTGCTTGATCTCGCGTGCCATCAACCCAATAGACAACATCACAGAAAATCTGACAGAAAATCTCATTTAATTTACAGTAAAGCAGATGCATTATCAGTACAGTGAAACGTAGATACTGACCACACAAACGAAGTATATATATATGTGTGTAATAATAATAAAGTAACAAGGCCAACAGGGGAGCTAACAATAGGCGCTAGGAAGGAAATCCTGCTCAATTTGTCAGCGTAGCTTTCTACCCAGTGGCAACAGAGACTACTCTTATTTGCTTTGTGTCTTGCAAACAGGAAAGAGCAAAGCTACTTGGGTCTCCAACTTCTTGTGATGGGTCCAGCTCTCGGCTCTCATATACAAAGCTCCTCTCTGTTGCCCTCCTGCAAAAATGCATTCGGAGGCACCGTGGAGACTTCCTTCACATTAGGATCAACGCCCTATACAAATAAATGCACAAGCAATGGTTCACAACCAGGCAACAAAAGTAACTAGCATTGTGTTATTAGAACAAATAGTAGCTGCCTTAACAACAGAAATGCGATTTACCGTGAACACAGCTCTAAGCTCTTTCTTCTTGGCTTCCAGCTGTAAAGAGGGGATTTCACACATGTAGTCAGCAACAGCAAAGCAGCAAAAGTGTTAGAAGAGGAAATAAACCGTCATGTCATACATCGTTATAATTCCAGTAGCTCCAGTCTGAATAGCATCCAAATGGCATACCAACATCCAAGTGACCACCAGTGTATTCCTCCGCACTGTTGGGGTGCTTCATATTGACACTTCCATTGTTGGTACAGCCATAGCAGTGTCCTTCGTCAAGAAAAAAAGAAAGAAAACAAGAGTTAGGCGCAAAGTGATCCAATGGGCACGAACATACATAATAACAGCTGATTACTGAAGGTATAAGATTTCTGTGTATTCAGCCATGCTAGGATAAGCTCAACTTAGTGCCACCCACCAAAGGCAATACTTCATATAAGGGGAGGGTATAGCATTACCGTTATCGGTAGGTTTAATCATGCAGAAGCAGCTGACTGACAGTTCTTCTTGTTTTACTGGTCGCACATATTTGACTTCGACAAAGAATAGATCTTCGATGCCACTATCAGCTCCTTTAGTCAAAGTGAAATTGAGATGATAGTACCACCCACGCTTCTCACTGAATACTTTGCACTCCACAACATCTTTGAGTTCATACGCAAAATCCTAAAATATGAAGCATGGGTCAGATCAACAATTCTTACATGGATAAATCAGTACAAGACATAGGGCAGTCGTGATAGTGGGGCAGAGAGTGAAGGCAGGTTGGAGAGAGAGAGAAGAGAACAAACCCCCAAAAGACTGTGATCCTCGTTATGCTTGTCCACCAAAGCTTGAAGTAATCGGCGCCTTCCATTACGGGCTCTCTCAGCGTGATCTGACTTTGAACGCTTCCTTGCGCCATCAGGCCAGTAAAGAGCTGCTTCTATGGCCATTTCCAGTGAAGAAACCCCACCTTGGTGCATTAACCTAATTTATATCCAAATTATGGTCAGTGCCAATTCCCAACAGTGGAGAATCGAAAGTTATACAAGGACCATATAAATGCTATCAATAGGGCTATGATGCACTAGTTTGCATAGAATGTTGTTAAAATAATTCATGCTAGTGATCAACAAATGCAAAACAAAACTGCACATGCCTATATATAAGCTCCTGGGCCTTCTTTGATTTCATATAGCAAACTTCTTTCACCAGATAATGGAACTTAACTTTCTAGCTAACAGCATCGATATAAACAGAGGTGCGTGGGGCAAAGGGCTGCTAATCAAATGTGCATATTAGAGTTCAGATAAGAATAAACAAAGTGGTGCATTGTTTGCATGTGGCTAGTTAAGTCTGAACATATTCAATTGCAGGTGTGCAAACAGAACAAAACCAGGAGAAACAAGTGGTTGAGGAACTTTACAGTTTTGGGTCCCTATGTTCAAGAAAATAGCGATCCATGGCTTTGTCAGCTTCATCTAGGCTCTGAAACGACCCGCCCGCATAAGGATACGTGTGGAAAGAGCCCCCGTGATCGACCCTGATGTAATACAACATTCCCCAGTCACGTCGCAGCCGTTCCCAAATGCCTGACCTAGGAGGTGATGGTGCCGAGGCCATAACAGTGTCCTGATCCGGCTGCCCGGAGGAAACGGCGGGCGATTTCTTCTCCAGTGTTGTAGCGCTCAGCGACTGCTTGAGCGACGACACACCTGCAGCAGGTTCCTGCGGCCTTTGCAGCACGGGCGGTGAAGCCTGCTTCCTGTCCGCCACCACGAACTCGAATTGGAAAATCCTATCGCTGGAAAAGGCAATCCAAACGCACATTGATCGATTATTAGCAAGTAAAACAAATTGATTTCAACTAGAAGATGGTCGTATGTACGTTAAAGGCGGCGGCGGGTCGTTGGGCTTCCTCCGGCGATGCCAGTTGAGGTAGATGGAGGCGTAGCGTGCGCGGACGGCGTCTTCGAGATCCGCGAAGTCCCGGAACAGCCCGCCCGTGGCGGGGAGGTGCCTGGGGAGGTACGTGCCGTCCCTGTTGATGCGGACATGGATCGTGATCGGGTGGAAGCCGCCGGTGGGGATGCGCCGCGGGAGGCACTCCGGAGGAAGATGCTTGGGCGCCATGAGGAGGGAGGGAGGGCCGCCGGCCGGCTTGATCGATTTGGGGAGGGGGTTAGGGTTCGGCGATTTCGTCGGCGGAGGGGGGATTAGGGTTCGGCAAGTTCGTCTCTTGGTTGGGGAGGAGGCGGAGGGGAAAAAAGAGATTGAGAAAACTGCTCACGCGGTTGGGTTCTATACTTATTCAGGCTAGATAGACTCGGCGTGTCGTGCGGCCCGCTTGGAGCTCGGGCCGAGTAGGGCTACACTCTCCTTCCTTTTTGGCGATGTAAAAATGGGCATAACTTTTGCATACTAACTCGGATGAAAAAAAAATTATATGAAAAATCATCTACTCGAAAAGTTACATCCGAATTTAAAAGGGAGAACCCCGTTAAACATTTTCAAAATCCCCAAAAACCTAATACAAAAAAGTTACGCGGCTTTTAACATCTAGAGTGAAAAAAATCGAAAAAAATTCAAACAGTGGGCAAACTGTGGTCAAACAATGGTGAAACTAATTATTCTAGAATATTAGTGTTACTAAATAATTATTTCAGTTATTTCAATTTTGATCAAATCTGGTCAAACTGTGGTCAAACAATGGTCAAACTAATTATTCAAGAAATATTAGTGTTACTATGAAATGTGTCACTTCATGCTCAAGCAAAATTCCTGAAGGTTAATAGGATTGACATCTTAGTATTGTCAGGGAAACAACAAGTGCAGACTAGGAGCAAGGGAGAATAGAACCCGGAAGTTAAGCGTGCTCAGGCTGGGGGAGTGGGAGGATGGGTGACCGTTCGGGAAGTTAGATCGTTTGGAATGATGAGGGGTGATTAGAGGATAAATTGAGAAGTGATGAGGGGTGGTGATTACAGACTAGAGGTTAAAATAATTCAGAAGTTTGGAAATAAAAAAATTCAATTTTTTTTTCAAAAAAATCATAAAGTTTCCACGCCAGTAGTCCTCCTTCCCACTATTCGTCTTCTTCCTCCATGCATCCAGCCATGTCTCCGCCGGTCTTCGGGCTTCTCCTGCTCATCGCCCTCCCTCTGTGCCACGCCGCCACGGACACCCTCTCGCCCAACCAAGACCTTGCGGGCCGCGAGAAGCTCGTGTTCCTCAACGGCAGGTTCGCGCTCAGCTTCTTCCAAACCGGGAGCAACTTCTCCGACGGCACCACACCCAAGTGGTACCTCGGGATCTGGTTCCACATGGTCCACACGTGAAAAATGTTGTCGCCACGCTCAGCTCCTTTAGTCAAAGTGAAATTGAGATGATAGTACCACCCACGCTTCTCACTGAATACTTTGCACTCCACAACATCTTTGAGTTCATACGCAAAATCCTAAAATATGAAGCATGGGTCAGATCAACAATTCTTACATGGATAAATCAGTACAACACATAGGGCAGTCGTGATAGTGGGGCAGAGAGTGAAGGCAGGTTGGAGAGAGAGAGAAGAGAACAAATCCCCAAAAGACTGTGATCCTCGTTATGCTTGTCCACCAAAGCTTGAAGTAATCGGCGCCTTCCATTACGGGCTTTGTCAGCGTGATCTGACATTGAACGCTTCCTTGCGCCATCAGGCCAGTAAAGAGCTTCTTCTATGGCCATTTCTAGTGAAGAAACCCCACCTTGTTGCATTAACCTAATTTATATCCAAATTATGGTCAGTGCCAATTCCCAACAGTGGAGAATAGAAACTTATACAAGGACCATATAAATGCTATCAATAGGGCTATGATGCACTAGTTTGCATGGAATGCTGTTAAAATAATTCATGCTAGTGATCAACAAATGCAGAACTAAACTGCACACGCCTATATATAAGCTCCTGGCCTTCTTTGATTTCATATAGCAAACTGCTTTCACCAGATAATGGAACTTAACATTCTAGCTAACAGCATCGATATAAACAGAGGTGCGTGGGGCAAAGGGCTGCTAATCAACTGTGCATATTAGAGTTCAGATAAGAATAAACAAAGTGGTGCATTGTTTGCATGTGGCTAGTTAAGTCTGAACATATACAATTGCAGGTGTGCAAACAGAACAAAACCAGGAGAAACAGGTGGTGTAGGAACTTTACAGTTTTGGGTCCCTATGTTCAAGAAAATAGCGATCCATGGCTTTGTCAGCTTCATCTAGGCTCTGAAACGGCCCGCCCGCATAAGGATACGTGTGGAAAGAGCCCCCGTGATCGACCCTGATGTAATACAAGATTCCCCAGTCAGGTCGCAGCCGTTCCCAAATGCCTAACCCAGGAGGTGATGGTGCCGAGGCCATAACAGTGTCCTGATCCGGCTGCCCGGAGGAAACGGCGGGCAATTTCTCCTCCAGTGTTGTAGCGCTCAGCGACTGCTTGAGCGACGACACATCTGCAGCAGGTTCCTGCGGCCTCTGCAGCGCGGGCGGTGAAGCCTGCTTCCCGTCCGCCACCATGAACTCGGATTGGAAAATCCTATCGCTGGAATAGGCAATCCAAACGCACATCGATCGATTATTAGCAAGTAAAACAAATCAATTTCAACTAGAAGATGGTCGTATGTACGTTGAAGGGGGGCGGCGGGTCGTTGGGCTTCCTCCGGCGATGCCAGTTGAGGAAGATGGAGGCGTAGCGTGCGCGGACGGCGTCTTCGAGATCCGCGAAGTCCCGGAATGGCCCGCCCGTGATGGGGAGGTGCCTGGGGAGGTACATGCCGTCCCTGTTGACGCGGACATGGATCGTGATCGGGTGGAAGCCGCCGGTGGGGATGCGCCGCGGGAGGGACTCCGGAGGAAGATGCTTGGGCGCCATGAGGAGGGAGGGAGGGCCGCCGGCCGGCTTGATCGATTTGGGGAGGGGGGTTAGGTTTCGGTGATTTCGTCGGCGGAGGGGGGATTAGGGTTCGGCGAGTTCGTCTCTTGGTTGGGGAGGAGGCGGAGGGGAAAAAAGAGATTGAGAAAACTACTCACGCGGTTGGGTTCTATACTTATTCAGGCTAGATAGACTGGGCCTGTCGTGCGGCCTGCTTGGAGCTCGGGCCGAGTAGGGCTACACTCTCCATCCTTTTTGGTGATGTAAAAATGGGCATAACTTTTGCATACTAACTCGGATAAAAAAGTTTTTTATATGAAAAATCATCTACTCGAAAAGTTACATCCGAATTTAATAGGGGGAACCCCGTTAAACATTTTCAAAATCCTCAAAAACCTAATAGAAAAAAGTTACGGGGCTTTTCAGATCTAGAGTGAAAAAATCGAAAAAAATTCAAACAGTGGGCAAACTGTGGTCAAACAATGGTCAAACTAATTATTCTAGAATATTAGTTTTACTAAATAATTATTTCAGTTATTTCAATTTTAATCAAATCTGGTCAAACTATGGTCAAACAATGGTCAAACTAATTATTCAAGAAATATTAGTGTTACTATGAAATGTGTCACTTCATGCTCAAGCAAAATTCCTGAAGGTTAATACGATTGACATCTTAGTATTGTCAGGAAAACAACAAGTGCAGACTTGGAGCGAGGGAGAATAGAACCCGGAAGTTAAGCGTGCTCAGGCTGGGGGAGTGGGAGGATGGGTGACCGTTCGGGAAGTTAGATGATTTGGAATGATGAGGGGTTATTAGAGGATATATTGAGAAGTGATGAGGGGTGGTGATTACAGACTAGAGGTTAAAATAATTCAGATTTTCGAAAATCAACAAAAAAATTCAAAAAAAAATCATAAAGTTTCCACGCCAGTAGTCCTCCTTCCCACTATTCGTCTTCTTCCTCCATGCATCCAGCCATGTCTCCGCCGGTCTTCGGGCTTCTCCTGCTCATCGCCCTCCCTCTGTGCCACGCCGCCACGACACCCTCTTGCCCAACCAAGAGCTCGTGGGCTGCGAGAAGCTCGTGTTCCTCAACGGCAGGTTCACGCTCAGCTTCTTCCAATCCGGGAGCAACTTCTGCGACGGCACCACACCCAAGCGGTACCTCGGGATCTGGTTCCAGACGGTCCACACGTGAAAAATGTTGTCGCCACGATCAGCTCCTTTAGTCAAAGTGAAATTGAGATGATAGTACCACCCACGCTTCTCACTGAATACTTTGCAGTCCACAACATCTTTGAGTTCATACGCAAAATCCTAAAATATGAAGCATGGGTTAGATCAACAATTCTTACATGGATAAATCAGTACAAGACATAGAGCAGTCGTGATTACAGACTAGAGGTTAAAATAATTCAGATTTTTGAAAATCAAAAAAAAATTCAAAAAAAAAATCATAAAGTTTCCATGCCAGTAGTCCTCCTTCCCACTATTCGTCTTCTTCCTCCATGCATCCAGCCATGTCTCCGCCGGTCTTCGGGCTTCTCCTGCTCATCGCCCTCCCTCTATGCCACGCCGCCACGGACACCCTCTCGCCCAACCAAGAGCTCGTGGGCCGCGAGAAGCTCGTGTTCCTCAACGGCAGGTTCACGCTCAGCTTCTTCCAAACCGGGAGCAACTTCTCCGACGGCACCACACCCAAGCGGTACCTCGGGATCTGGTTCCAGACAGTCCACACGTGAAAAATGTTGTCGCCATGATCAGCTCCTTTAGTCAAAGTGAAATTGAGATGATAGTACCACCCACACTTCTCACTGAATACTTTGCACTCCACAACATCTTTGAGTTCATACGCAAAATCCTAAAATATGAAGCATGGGTCAGATCAACAATTCTTACATGGATAAATCAGTACAAGACATAGAGCAGTCGTGATAGTGGGGCAGAGAGTGAAGGCAGGTTGGAGAGAGAGAGAGAAGAGAACAAACCCCCAAAAGACTGTGATCCTCATTATACTTGTCCACCAAAGCTTGAAGTAATCGGCGCCTTCCATTACGGGCTCTCTCAGCGTGATCTGACTTTGAACGCTTCCTTGTGCCATCAGGCCAGTAAAGAGCTTCTTCTATGGCCATTTCCAGTGAAGAAACCCCACCTTGTTGCATTAACCTAATTTATATCCAAATTATGGTCAGTGCCAATTCCCAACAGTGGAGAATATAAAGTTATACAAGGACCATATAAATGCTATCAATAGGGCTATGATGCACTAGTTTGCATAGAATGCTGTTAAAATAATTCATGCTAGTGATCAACAAATGCAGAACAAAACTGCACATGCCTATATATAAGCTCCTGGGCCTTCTTTGATTTCATATAGCAAACTGCTTTCACCAGATAATGGAACTTAACTTTCTAGCTAACAGTATCGATATAAACAGAGGTGCGTGGGGCAAAGGGCTGCTAATCAACTGTGGATATTAGAGTTCAGATAAGAATAAACAAAGTGGTGCATTGTTTGCATGTGGCTAGTTAAGTCTGAACATATACAATTGCAGGTGTGCAAACAGAACAAAACCAGGAGAAACAGGTGGTTGAGGAACTTTACAGTTTTGGGTCCCTATGTTCAAGAAAATAGCGATCCATGGCTTTGTTAGCTTCATCTAGGCTCTGAAACGGCCCGCCCGCATAAGGATACGTGTGGAAAGAGCCCCCGTGATCTATCCTGATGTAATACAACATTCCCCAGTCACGTCGCAGCCGTTCCCAAATGCCTGACCCAGGAGGTGATGGTGCCGAGGCCATAACAATGTCCTGATCCGGCTGCCCCGAGGAAACGGCGGGCGATTTCTCCTCCAGTGTTGTAGCGCTCAGCGACTGCTTGAGCGACGACACATCTGCAGCAGGTTCCAGCGGCCTCTGCAGCGCGGGCGGTGAAGCCTGCTTCCCGTCCGCCGCCACGAACTCGGATTGGAAAATCCTATCGCTGGAAAAGGCAATCCAAACGCACATCGATCAATTATTAGCAAGTAAAACAAATCGATTTCAACTAGAAGATGGTCGTATGTACGTTGAAGACGGCGGCGGGTCATTGGGCTTCCTCCGGCGATGCCAGTTGAGGTAGATGGAGGCGTAGCGCGCGCGGACGGCGTTTTCGAGATCCGCGAAGTCCCGGAACGGCCCGCCCGTGACGGGGAGGTGCCTGGGGAGGTACGTGCCGTCCCTATTTACGCGGACATGGATCGTGATCGGGTGGAAGCCGCCGATGGGGATGCGCCGTGGGAGGGACTCCGGAGGAAGATGCTTGGGCACCATGAGGAGGGAGGGAGGGCTGCCGGCCGGCTTGATCGATTTGGGGAGGGGGGTTAGGGTTCGGCGATTTCGTCGGCGGAGGGGGGGATTAGGGTTCGGCGAGTTTGTCTCTTGGTTGGGGAGGAGGCGGAGGAAAAAAAAAGAGATTGAGAAAACTGCTCACGCGGTTGGGTTCTATACTTATTCAGGCTAGATAGACTCGGCCTGTCGTGCGGCCCGCTTGGAGCTCGGGCCGACTAGGGCTACACTCTCCTTCCTTTTTGGCGATGTACAAATGGGCATAACTTTTGCATACTAACTCGGATGAAAAAGTTTTTTATATGAAAAATCATCTACTCGAAAAGTTACATCCAAATTTAATAGGGGGAACCCCGTTAAACATTTTCAAAATCCTCAAAAACATAATAGAAAAAAGTTACGTGGCTTTTAAGATCTAGAGTGAAAAAATCGAAAAAAAATCAAACAGTGGGCACACTGTGGTCAAACAATGGTCAAACTAATTATTCTTGAATATTAGTGTTACTAAATAATTATTTCAGTTATTTCAGTTTTGGTCAAATCTGGTCAAACTATGGTCAAACAATGGTCAAACTAATTATTCAAGAAATATTAGTGTTACTATGAAATGTGTCACTTCATGCTCAAGGAAAATTCCTGAAGGTTAATAGGATTGACATCTTAGTATTGTCAGGAAAACAACAAGTGCAGACTTGGAGCGAGGGAGAATAGAACCCGGAAGTTAAGCGTTCTCAGGTTGGGGGAGTGGGAGGATGGGTGACCGTTCGGGAAGTTAGTGTTGGGGAACGTAGTAATTTCAAAAAAATTCCTACGCACACGCAAGATCATGGTGATGCATAGCAACGAGGGGGAGAGTCTGATCTACGTACCCTTGTAGATCACAATGGAAGCGTTGACACACCGTAGAGGAAGTAGTCGTATGTCTTCTTCCCGATCCGACCGATCCAAGCACCGTTACTCCGGCACCTCTGAGTTCTTAGCACACGTTCAGCTCGATGACGATCCTCGGGCTCCGATCCAGCAAAGCGTCGAGGAAGAGTTCCATCAGCACGACGGCGTGGTGACGATCTTGATGTTCTACTGACGCAGGGCTTCGCCTAAGCACTACAACGGTATGATCGAGGTGGAATTTGGTGGCAGGGGGCACTGCACACGGCTAAGGAACGATCTCAAGGATCAACTTGTGTGTCTAGAGGTGCCCCCTGCCCCCGTATATAAAGGTTGAGAGGGGGAGGGCTGGCCGGCTAGGCTAGGGAGGCGTAGGAGAGTCCTACTCCCACTGGGAGTAGGATTCCCCCTCCAATCCTAGTCCAACTAGGATTCCTCGGAGGGGAAAAGAGGAGGAGGTGACCGGCCACGCTTTCCTAGTCCTAATAGGACTAGGGGAAGGGGGAGGCACGCAGCCCATGTAGGGCAGCCCCTTCTCTTTTCCACTAAGGCCCATTATGGCCCATCTAGCTCCCGGGGGGTTCCGGTAACCCTCCCGGTATTCCGGTAAAATCCCGATTTCACCCGGAACACTTCCGATGTCCAATCATAGGCTTCCAATATATCAATCTTTACATCTCGACCATTTCGAGACTCCTCGTCATGTCCGTGATCACATCCGGGACTCCGAACTAACTTCGGTACATCAAAATGCATAAACTCATAATAACTGTCATCGTAACGTTAAGCGTGCGGACCCTACGGTTCGAGAACAATGTAGACATGACCGAGACACGTCTCCGGTCAATAACTGATAGCGGGACCTGGATGCCCATATTGGCTCCTACATATTCTACGAAGATCTTTATCGGTCAGACCGCATAACAACATACGTTGTTCCCTTTGTCATCGGTATGTTACTTGCCCGAGATTCGATCGTCGGTATCCAATACCTAGTTCAATCTCGTTACTGGAAAGTCTCTTTACTCGTTCCGTAATACATCATCTCACAACTAACATCTTAGTTATAATGCTTGCAAGGCTTATGTGATGTGTATTACCGAGAGGGCCCAGAGATACCTCTCCGACAATCGGAGTGACAAACCCTAATCTCGAAATACGCCAACCCAACATCTACCATTGGAGACACCTGTAGTACTCCTTTATAATCACCCAGTTACGTTGTGACGTTTGGTAGTACCCAAAGTGTTCCTCCGGCAAACGGGAGTTGCATAATCTCATAGTTATAGGAACATGTATAAGTCATGAAGAAAGCAATAGCAACATACTAAACGATCGGGTGCTAAGCTAATGAAATGGGTCATGTCAATCAGATCATTCAACTAATGATGTGACCTCGTTAATCAAATAACAACTCTTTGTTCATGGTTAGGAAACATAACCATCTTTGATTAACGAGCTAGTCAAGTAGAGGCATACTAGTGACACTCTGTTTGTCTATGTATTCACACATGTATTATGTTTCTGGTTAATACAATTCTAGCATGAATAATAAATATTTATCATGATATAAGGAAATAAATAATAACTTTATTATTGCCTCTAGGGCATATTTCCTTCAGTCTCCCACTTGCACTAGAGTCAATAATCTAGATTACACAGTAATGATTCTAACACCCATGGAGCCTTGGTGCTGATCATGTTTTGCTCGTGGAAGAGGCTTAGTCAACGGGTCTGCAACATTCAGATCCATATGTATCTTGCAAATCTCTATGTCTCCCACCTGGACTAGATCCCGGATGGAGTTGAAGCGTCTCTTGATGTGTTTGGTCCTTTTGTGAAATCTGGATTCCTTTGCCAAAGCAATTGCACCAGTATTGTCACAAAAGATTTTCATTGGACCCGATGCACTAGGTGTGACACCTGGATCGGATATGAACTCCATCCAGACTCCTTCGTTCGCTGCTTCCGAAGCAGCTATGTACTCCGCTTCACATGTAGATCCCGCTACGACGTTTGTTTAGAACTGCACCAACTGACAGCTCCACCATTTAAAGTAAACACGTATCCGGTTTGCGATTTAGAATCGTCCGGATCAGTGTCAAAGCTTGCATCAACGTAACCTCTTACGGTGAGCTCTTTGTCACCTCCATATACGAGAAACATATCCTTAGTCCTTTTCAGGTATTTCAGGATGTTCTTGACCGCTGTCCAGTGATCCACTCCTGGATTACTTTGGTACCTCCCTACTAAACTTATAGCAAGGCACACATCAGGTCTGGTACACAGCATTGCATACATGATAGAGCCTATGGCTGAAGCATAGGGAACATCTTTCATTTTCTCTCTATCTTATGCAGTGGTCGGGCATTGAGTCTGACTCAACTTCACACCTTGTAACACAGGCAAGAACCCTTTCTTTGCTTGATCCATTTTGAACTTCTTCAAAATCTTGTCAAGGTATGTGCTTTGTGAAAGTCCAATTAAGCGTCTTGATCTATCTCTATAGATCTTTATGCCTAATATGTAAGCAGCTTCCCCGAGGTCTTTCATCGAAAAACTTTTATTCAAGTATCCCTTTATGCTATCCAGAAATTCTATATCATTTCCAATCAGCAATATGTCATCCACATATAATATCAGAAATGCTACAGAGCTCCCACTCACTTTCTTGTAAATACAGGCTTCTCCAAAAGTCTGTATAAAGCCAAATGCTTTGATCACACTATCAAAGCGTTTATTCCAACTCCGAGATGCTTGCACCAGTCCATAAATGGATCGCTGGAGTTTGCACACTTTGTTAGCTCCCTTTGGATCGACAAAACCTTCTGGTTGCATCATATACAACTCTTCTTCCAGAAATCCATTCAGGAATGCAGTTTTGACATCCATCTGCCATATTTCATAATCATAAAATGCGGCAATTGCTAACATGATTCTGACAGACTTAAGCATCGCTACGGGTGAGAAGGTCTCATCGTAGTCAACCCCTTGAACTTGTCGAAAACCTTTTGCGACAAGTCGAGCTTTATAGACAGTAATATTACCGTCAGCGTCAGTCTTTTTCTTGAAGATCCATTTATTCTCAATTGCTTGCCGATCATCGGGCAAGTCAACCAAAGTCCATACTTTGTTCTCATACATGGATCCTATCTCAGATTTCATGGCTTCAAGCCACTTTGCGGAATCTGGGCTCACCATTTCTTCTTCATAGTTCGTAGGTTCATCATGATCTAGTAGCATGACTTCCAGAATTGAATTACCGTACCACTCTGGTGCGGATCTCACTCTGGTCGATCTACGTGGTTCAGTAGTATCTTGTCCTGAAGTTTCATGATCATCATCATTAGCTTCCTCACTAATTGGTATAGGTGTCGCAGAAACAGTTTTCTGTGATGTACTATTTTCCAATAATGGAGCAGGTACAGTTACCTCGTCAAGTTCTACTTTCCTCCCACTCACTTCTTTCGAGAGAAACTCCTTCTCTAGAAATGATCCATTCTTAGCAACGAATGTCTTGCCTTCGGATCTGTGATAGAAGGTGTACCCAACAGTGTCCTTTGGGTATCCTATGAAGACACATTTCTCCGCTTTGGGTTTGAGCTTATCAGGTTGAAGCTTTTTCACATAAGCATCGCAGCCCCAAACTTTAAGAAACGACAACTTTGGTTTCTTGCCAAACCATAGTTCATAAGGCGCCGTCTCAACAGATTTTGATGGTGCCCTATTTAACGTGAATGCGGCCGTCTCTAAAGCATAACCCCAAAACTATAGCGGTAAATCAGTAAGAGACATCATAGATCGCACCATATCTAGTAAAGTACGATTACGACGTTCGGACACACCATTACGCTGTGGTGTTCCGGGTGGCGTGAGTTGCGAAACTATTCCACAATTTTTTAAATGTACACCAAACTCGTAACTCAAATATTCTCCTCCATGATCAGATCATAGAAACTTTATTTTCTTGTTACGATGATTTTCAACTTCACTCTGAAATTCTTTGAACTTTTCAAATGTTTCAGACTTGTGTTTCATTAAGTAGATATACCCATATCTGCTTAAATCATCCGTGAAGGTGAGAAAATAACGATATCCGCCACGAGCCTCAATATTCATCGGACCACATATACCAGTATGTATGATTTCCAATAAATCTGTTGCTCTCTCCATAGTACCGGAGAACGGTGTTTTAGTCATCTTGCCTATGAGGCACGGTCCGCAAGTACCAAGTGATTCATAATCAAGTGGTTCCAAAAGCCCATCAGTATGGAGTTTCTTCATGCGCTTTACACCGATATGACCTAAACGGCAGTGCCACAAATAAGTTGCACTATCATTATCAACTCTGCATCTTTTGGCTTCTACATTATGAATATGTGTATCACTACTATCGAGATTTAACAAGAATAGACCACTCTTCAAAGGTGCATGACCATAAAAGATATTACTCATATAAATAGAACAACCATTATTCTCTGATTTAAATGAATAACCGTCTCGCATTAAACAAGATCCAGATATAATGTTCATGCTCAACGCTGGCACCAAATAACAATTATTTAGGTCTAATATTAATCCTGAAGGTAGATGTAGAGCTAGCGTGCCGACCGCGATCACATCGACTTTGGAACCGTTTCCCACGCGCATCGTCACCTCGTCTTTTGCTAGTGTCCGCTTATTCCGTAGTCCCTGTTTCAAGATGCAAATATTAGCAACAGAACCAGTATCAAATACCCAGGTGCTACTGCGAGCTCTAGTAAGGTACACATCAATAACATGTATATCACATATACCTTTGTTCACCTTGCCATCCTTCTTATCCGCCAAATACTTGGGGCAGTTCCGCTTCCAGTGACCAGTCTGCTTGCAGTAGAAGCACTCAGTTTCAGGCTTAGGTCCAGACTTGGGTTTCTTCTCCTGAGCAGCAACTTGCTTGCTTTTCTTCTTGAAGTTCCCCTTCTTCTTCCCTTTGCCCTTTTTCTTGAAACTAGTGGTCTTGTTGACCATCAATACTTGATGCTCCTTCTTGATTTCTACCTCTGCAGCTTTCAGCATTGCGAAGAGCTCGGGAATAGTCTTGTTCATCCCTTGCATATTATAGTTCATCACGAAGCTCTTGTAGCTTGGTGGCAGTGATTGGAGAATTCTGTCAATGACGCAATCATCTGGAAGATTAATTCCCATCTGAATCAAGTGATTATTATACCCAGACATTTTGAGTATATGCTCACTGACAGAACTGTTCTCCTCCATCTTGCAGCTGTAGAACTTATTGGAGACTTCATATCTCTCAATTCGGGCATTTGCTTGAAATATTAACTTCAACTCCTGGAACATCTCATATGCTCCATGACGTTCAAAACGTCGTTGAAGTCCCGATTCTAAGCCGTAAAGCATGGCACACTGAACTATCGAGTAGTCATCAGCTTTGCTCTGCCAGACGTTCATAACATCTGGTGTTGCTCCAGCAGCAGGCCTGGCACCCAGCGGTGCTTCCAGGACGTAATTCTTCTATGCAGCAATGAGGATAATCCTTAGGTTACGGACCCAGTCCGTGTAATTGCTTCCATCATCTTTCAACTTTGCTTTCTCAAGGAACGCATTAAAATTCAACGGAACAACAACACGAGCCATCTATCTACAATCAACATTAACAAGCAAGATACTATCAGGTACTAAGTTCATGATAAGTTTAAGTTCAGTTAATCAAATTACTTAAGAACTCCCACTTAGATAGACATCCCTCTAATCCTCTAAGTGATCACGTGATCCAAATCAACTAAACCATAACCGATCATCACGTGAGATGGAGTAGTTTTCAATGGTGAACATCGTTATGTTGATCATATCTACTACATGATTCACGCTCGACCTTTCGGTCTCTGTGTTCCGAGGCCATATCTACATATGCTAGGCTCGTCAAGTTTAACCTGAGTATTCTGCGTGTGCAAAACTGGCTTGCACCCGTTGTAGATGGACGTAGAGCTTATCACACCCGATCATCACGTGGTGTCTGGGCACGACGAACTTTGGCAACGGTGCATACTCAGGGAGAACACTTCTTGATAATTTAGTGAGAGATCATCTTATAATGCTACCGTCAATCAAAGCAAGATAAGATGCATAAAAGATAAGCATCACATGCAATCAATATAAGTGATATGATATGGCCATCATCATCTTGTGCTTGTGATCTCCATCTCCGAAGCACCGTCATGATCACCATCGTCACCGGCGCGACACCTTGATCTCCATCGTAGCATCGTTGTCGTCTCGCCAATCTTATGCTTCCACGACTATTACTACCGCTTAGCAATAAAGTAAAGCATTACATCGCGATTGCATTGCATACAATAAAGCGACAACCATATGGCTCCTGCCAGTTGCCGATAACTTGGTTACAAAACATGATCATCTCATACAATAAAATCAGCATCATGCCTTGACCATATCACATCACAACATGCCCTGCAAAAACAAGTTAGACGTCCTCTACTTTGTTGTTGCAAGTTTTACGTGGCTGCTACGGGCTTAAGCAAGAACTCATCTCACCTACGCATCAAAACCACAATGATAGTTTGTCAAATAGACTCCGTTTTAACCTTCTCAAGGACCGGGCGTAGCCACACATGGTTCAACTAAAGTTGGAGAGACAGTCGCCCGCAAGCCATCTATGTGCAAAGCGTACGCGTAAGGTTGGTCCGGGTCGTCTCGTCCAACAATACCGCCGAACCAAAGTATGACATGCTGGTAGGCAGTATGACTTGTATCACCCACAACTCACTTGTGTTCTACTCGTGCAAATAACATCAAACCATAAAACCTAGGCTCGGATGCCACTGTTGGGGAACGTAGTAATTTCAAAAAAATTCCTACGCACATGCAAGATCATGGTGATGCATAGCAATGAGGGGGAGAGTCTGATCTACGTACCCTTGTAGATCACAACGGAAGCGTTGACACAACGTAGAGGAAGTAGTCGTACGTCTTCTTCCCGATCCGACCGATCCAAGCACCGTTACTCCGGCACCTCCGAGTTCTTAGCACACGTTCAGCTCGATGACGATCCTCGGGCTCCGATCCAGCAAAGCGTCGAGGAAGAGTTCCATCAGCACGACGGCGTGGTGACGATCTTGATGTTCTACTGACGCAGGGCTTCGCCTAAGCACTACAACGGTATGATCGAGGTGGAATTTGGTGGCAGGGGGCACCGCACACGGCTAAGGAACGATCTCAAGGATCAACTTGTGTGTCTAGAGGTGCCCCTGCCCCCGTATATAAAGGTTGAGAGGGGGAGGGCTGGCCGGCCAGGCTAGGGAGGCGCAGGAGAGTCCTACTCCCACTGGGAGTAGGATTCCCCCTCCAATCCTAGTCCAACTAGGATTCCTCGGAGGGGAAAAGAGGAGGAGGTGGCCGGCCACCCTTTCCTAGTCCTAATAGGACTAGGGGAAGGGGGAGGCGTGCAGCCCATCTAGGGCAGCCCCTTCTCTTTTCCACTAAGGCCCATTATGGCCCATCTAGCTCCCGGGGGGTTCCGGTAACCCTCCCGGTATTCCGGTAAAATCCCGATTTCACCCGGAACACTTCCGATGTCCAATCATAGGCTTCCAATATATCAATCTTTACATCTCGACCATTTCGAGACTCCTCGTCATGTCCGTGATCACATCCGGGACTCCGAACTAACTTCGGTACATCAAAATGCATAAACTCATAATAACTGTCATCGTAACGTTAAGCGTGCGGACCCTACGGTTCGAGAACAATGTAGACATGACCGAGACACGTCTCCGGTCAATAACTGATAGCGGGACCTGGATGCCCATATTGGCTCCTACATATTCTACGAAGATCTTTATCGGTCAGACCGCATAACAACATACGTTGTTCCCTTTGTCATCGGTATGTTACTTGCCCGAGATTCGATCGTCGGTATCCAATACCTAGTTCAATCTCGTTACTGGAAAGTCTCTTTACTCGTTCCGTAATACATCATCTCACAACTAACATCTTAGTTATAATGCTTGCAAGGCTTATGTGATGTGTATTACCGAGAGGGCCCAGAGATACCTCTCCGACAATCGGAGTGACAAACCCTAATCTCGAAATACGCCAACCCAACATCTACCATTGGAGACACCTGTAGTACTCCTTTATAATCACCCAGTTACGTTGTGACGTTTGGTAGTACCCAAAGTGTTCCTCCGGCAAACGGGAGTTGCATAATCTCATAGTTATAGGAACATGTATAAGTCATGAAGAAAGCAATAGCAACATACTAAACGATCGGGTGCTAAGCTAATGAAATGGGTCATGTCAATCAGATCATTCAACTAATGATGTGACCTCGTTAATCAAATAACAACTCTTTGTTCATGGTTAGGAAACATAACCATCTTTAATTAACGAGCTAGTTAAGTAGAGGCATACTAGTGACACTCTGTTTGTCTATGTATTCACACATGTATTATGTTTCCGGTTAATACAATTCTAGCATGAATAATAAACATTTATCATGATATAAGGAAATAAATAATAACTTTATTATTGCCTCTAGGGCATATTTCCTTCAGTTAGATGATTTGGAATGATGAGGGGTGATTAGAGGATAAATTGAGAAGTGATGAGGGGCGGTGATTACAAACTAGAGGTTAAAATAATTCAGAAATTTGAAAATAAAAAAACAAATTTTTTTTTCAAAAAAATCATAAAATTTCCACGCCAGTAGTCCTCCTTCCCACTATTCGTCTTCTTCCTCCATGCAACCAGCCATGTCTCCGCCGGTCTTCGAGCTTATCCTGCTCATCGCCCTCCCTCTGTGCCACGCCACCACGGACACCCTCTCGCCCAACCAAGAGCTCGCGGGCCACGAGAAGCTCGTGTTCCTCAACGGCAGGTTCGCGCTCAGCTTCTTCCAAACCGGGAGCAACTTCTCCAACGGCACCACACCCAAGTGGTACCTCGGGATCTGGTTCCACACGGTCCACATGTGAAAAATGTTGTCGCCACGATCAGCTCCTTTAGTCAAAGTGAAATTGAGATGATAGTACCACCCACGCTTCTCACTGAATACTTTGCACTCCACAACATCTTTGATTTCATACGCAAAATCCTAAAATATGAAGCATGGGTCAGATCAACAATTCTTACATGGATAAATCAGTACAAGACATAGGGCAGTCGTGATAGTGGATCAGAGAGTGAAGGCAGGTTGGAGAGAGAGAGAGAAGAGAACAAACCCCCAAAAGACTGTGATCCTCATTATGCGTGTCCACCAAAGCTTGAAGTAATCGGCGCCTTCCATTACGGGCTCTCTCAGCGTGATCTGACTTTGAAAGCTTCCTTGTGCCATCAGGCCAGTAAAGAGCTTCTTCTATGGCCATTTCCAGTGAGGAAACCCCACCTTGTTGCATTAACCTAATTTATATCCAAATTATGGTCAGTGCCAATTCCCAACAGTGGAGAATAGAAAGTTATACAAGGACCATATAAATGCTATCAATAGGGCTATGATGCACTAGTTTGCATAGAATGCTGTTAAAATAATTCATGCTAGTGATCAACAAATGCAGAACAAAACTGCACACGCCTATATATAAGCTCCTGGTCCTTCTTTGATTTCATATAGCAAACTGCTTTCACCAGATAATGGAACTTAACTTTCTAGCTAACAGCGTCGATATAAACAAAGGTGCGTGGGGCAAAGGGCTGCTAATCAACTGTGCATATTAGAGTTCAGATAAGAATAAACAAAGTGGTGCATTGTTTGCATGTGGCTAGTTAAGTCTGAACATATTCAATTGCAGGTGTGCAAACAGAACAAAACCAGGAGAAACAGGTGGTTGAGGAACTTTACAGTTTTGGGTCCCTATGTTCAAGAAAATAGCGATCCATGGCTTTGTTAGCTTCATCTAGGCTCTGAAACGGCCCGCCCGCATAAGGATACGTGTGGAAAGAGCCCCCGTGATCGACCATGATGTAATACAACATTCCCCAGTCACGTCGCAGCCATTCCCAAATGCCTGACCCAGGAGGTGATGGTGCCGAGGCCATAACAGTGTCCTGATCTGGCTGCCCGGAGGAAACGGTGGGCGATTTCTCCTCCAGTGTTGTAACGCTCAGCGACTGCTTGAGCGATGACACATCTGCAGCATGTTCCTGCGGCCTCTGCAGCGCGGGCGGTGAAGCCTGCCTCCCGTCCGCCACCACGAACTCGGATTGGAAAATCCTATCGCTGGAAAAGGCAATCCAAACGCACATCGATTGATTATTAGCAAGTAAAACAAATCGATTTCAACTAGAAGTTGGTCGTATGTACGTTGAAGGCGGCGGCGGGTCGTTGGGCTTCCTCCGGCGATGCCAGTTGAGGTAGATGGAGGTGTAGCGCACGCGGACGGCGTCTTCGAGATCCCCAAAGTCCCGGAACGGCCCGCCCGTGACGGGGTGGTGCCTGGGGAGGTACGTGTCGTCCCTGTTGACGCGGACATGGATCATGATCGGGTGGAAGCCGCCGGTGGGGATGCGCCGCGGGAGGGACTCCGGAGGAAGATGCTTGGGCGCCATGAGGAGGGAGGGAGGGCCGCCGGCCGGCTTGATCGATTTGGGGAGGGGGGTTAGGGTTCGGCGATTTCGTCGGCGGAGGGGGGGATTAGGGTTCGGCGAGTTCGTCTCTTGGTTGGGGAGGAGGCGGAGGGGAAAAAAGAGATTGAGAAAACTGCTCACGCGGTTGGGTTCTATACTTATTCAGGCTAGATAGACTCGGCCTGTCGTGCGGCCCGCTTGGATCTCGGGCCAAGTAGGGCTACACTCTCCTTCCTTTTTAGCGATGTAAAAATGGGCATAACTTTTGCGTACTAACTCGGATGAAAAAGTTTTTATATGAAAAATCATCTACTCAAAAAGTTACATCTGAACTTAATAGGGGGAACCCCGTTAAACATTTTCAAAATCCTCAAAAACCTAATTGAAAAAAGTTACGGGGCTTTTAAGATCTAGAGTGAAAAAAATCGAAAAAAATTCAAACAGTGGGCAAACTGTGGTCAAACAATGGTCAAACTAATTATTCTAGAATATTAGTGTTACTAAATAATTATTTCAGTTATTTCAATTTTGGTCAAATCTGGTCAAGCTGTGGTCAAACAATGGTCAAACTAATTATTCAAGAAATATTAGTGTTACTATGAAATGTGTCACTTAATGCTCAAGCAAAATTCCTGAAGGTTAATAGTATTGACATCTTAGTAATGTCAGGAAAACAACAAGTGCAGGCTTGGAGCGAGGGAGAATAGAACCCGGAAGTTAAGCGTGCTCAGGCTGGGGGAGTGGGAGGATGGGTGACCGTTCGAGAAGTTAGATGATTTGGAATGATGAGGGGTGATTAGAGGATAAATTGAGAAGTGATGTGGGGTGGTGATTACAGGCTAGAGGTTAAAATAATACAGAAATTTGAAAATAAAAAAATTCAAAAAAAATTCAAATTTTTTTTTAGAAAAAATCATAAAATTTCCACGCGAGTAGTCCTCCTTCCCACTATTCGTCTTCTTCCTCCATGCATCTAGCCATGTCTCCGCCGGTCTTTGGGCTTCTCCTGCTCATCGCCCTCCCTCTGTGCCATGCCGCCACGGACACCCTCTCGCCCAACCAAGAGCTCGCGGGCCGCGAGAAGCTCGTGTTCCTCAACGGCAGGTTCGCGCTCAGCTTCTTCCAAACCGGGAGCAACTTCTCCGACGGCACCACACCCAAGTGGTACCTCGGGATCTGGTTCCACATGGTCCACACGTGAAAAATGTTGTCGCCACGATCAGCTCCTTTAGTCAAAGTGAAATTGAGATGATAGTACCACCCACGCTTCTCAGTGAATACTTTGCACTCCACAACATCTTTGAGTTCATACGCAAAATCCTAAAATATGAAGCATGGGTCAGATCAACAATTCTTACATGGATAAATCAGTACAACACATAGGGCAGTCGTGATAGTGGGGCAGAGAGTGAAGGCAGGTTGGAGAGAGAGAGAAGAGAACAAACCCCCAAAAGACTGTGATCCTCGTTATGCTTGTCCACCAAAGCTTGAAGTAATCGGCGCTTCCATTACGAGCTCTCTCAGCGTGATCTGACTTTGAACGCTTCCTTGCGCCAGCAGGCCAGTAAAGAGCTTCTTCTATGGCCATTTCCAGTGAAGAAACCCCACCTTGTTGCATTAATCTAATTTATATCCAAATTATGGTCAGTGCCAATTCCCAACAGTGGAGAATAGAAAGTTATACAAGGACCATATAAATGCTATCAATAGGGCTATGATGCACTACTTTGCATAGAATGCTGTTAAAATAATTCATGCTAGTGATCAACAAATGCAGAACAAAACTGCACACGCCTATATATAAGCTCCTGGGCCTTCTTTGATTTCATATAGCAAACTGCTTTCACCAGATAATGGAACTTAACTTTCCAGCTAATAGCATCGATATAAACAAAGGTGCGTGGGGAAAAGGGCTGCTAATCAACTGTGCATATTAGAGTTCAGATAAGAATAAACAAAGTGGTGCATTGTTTGCATGTGGCTAGTTAAGTTTGAACATATTGAATTGCAGGTGTGCAAACAAAACAAAACCAGGAGAAACAGGTGGTTGAGGAACTTTACAGTTTTGGGTCCCTATGTTCAAGAAAATAGCGATCCATGGCTTTGTCAGCTTCATCTAGGCTCTGAAACGGCCCACCCGCATAAGGATACGTGTGGAAAGAGCCCCCGTGATCGACCCTGATGTAAAACAACATTCCCCAGTCACGTCGCAGCCGTTCCCAAATGCCTGACCCAGGAGGTGATGGTGCTGAGGCCATAACAGTGTCCTGATCCGGCTGCCCGGAGGAAACGACGGGCGATTTCTCCTCCAGTGTTGTAGCGCTCAGCGACTGCTTGAGCACGACACATCTGCAGCAGGTTCCTGCGGCCTCTGCAGCGCGGGCGGTGAAGCCTAGTTCCCGTCCGCCACCACGAACTCGGATTGGAAAATCCTATCGCTGGAAAAGGCAATCCAAACGCACATCGATCAATTATTAGCAAGTAAAACAAATCGATTTCAACTAGAAGATGGTCGTATGTACATTGAAGGCGGCAGCGGGTCGTTGGGCTTTCTCCGGCGATGCCAGTTGAGGTAGATGGAGGCGTAGCGCGCGCGGACGGCGTCTTCGAGATCCGTGAAGTCCCGGAATGGCCCGCCCGTGACGGGGAGGTGCCTCGGGAGGTACGTGCCGTCCCTGTTGACGCGGACATGGATCGTGATCAGGTGGAAGCCGCCGGTGGGGATGCGCCGTGGGAGGGACTCCGGAGGAAGATGCTTGGGCGCCATGAGGAGGGAGGGAGGGCCGCCGGCCGGCTTGATCGATTTTGGGAGGGGGGTTAGGGTTCGGCGATTTCGTCGGCGGAGGGGGGATTAGGGTTCAGCGAGTTCGTCTCTTGGTTGGGGAGGAGGGGGAGGGGAAAAAAGAGATTGAGAAAACTGCTCACGCGGTTGGGTTCTATACTTATTCAGGCTAGATAGACTCGGCCTGTCGTGCGGCCCACTTGGAGCTCGAGCCGAGTAGGGCTACACTCTCCTTCCTTTTTTGCGATGTAAAAATGGGCATAACTTTTGCATACTAACTCGGATGAAAAAGTTTTTTATATGAAAAATCATCTACTCAAAAAGTTACATCCGAATTTAATAGGGGGAACCCCGTTAAACATTTCCAAAATCCTCAAAAACATAATAGAAAAAAGTTTCGGGGCTTTTAAGATCTAGAGTGAAAAAATCAAAAAAAATTCAAACAGTGGGCAAACTGTGGTCAAACAGTTGTCAAACTAATTATTCTAGAATATTGGTGTTACTAAATAATTATTTCAGTTATTTCAATTTTGGTCAAATCTGGTCAAACTATGGTCAAACAATGGTCAAACTAATTATTCAAGAAATATTAGTGTTACTATGAAATGTGTCACTTCATGCTCAATGAAAATTCCTGAAGGTTAATAGGATTGACATCTTAGTATTGTCAGGAAAACAACAAGTGCAGACTTGGAGCGAGGGAGAATAGAACCCGAAAGTTAAGCGTGCTCAGGCTGGGGGAGTGGGAGGATGGGTGACCGTTCGGGAAGTTAGATGATTTGGAATGATGAGGGGTGATTAGAGGATAAATTGAGAAGTGATGAGGGGTGGTGATTACAGACTAGAGGTTAAAATAATTCAGAAATTTGAAAATAAAAAAATTTCAAAAAAAAATCATAAAATTTCGGCGCCAATAGTCCTCCTTCCCACTATTCGTCTTCTTCCTCCATGCATCCAGCCATGTCTCCGCCGGTCTTTGGGCTTCTCCTGCTCATCGCCCTCCCTCTGTGCCACGCTGCCACAGACACCCTCTCGCCCAACCAAGAGCTCGCGGGCCGCGAGAAGCTCGTGTTCCTCAACGGCAGGTTCGCGCTCAGCTTCTTCCAAACCGGGAGCAACTTCTCCGACGGCACCACACCCAAGTGGTACCTCGGGATCTGGTTCCACACGGTCCACACGTGAAAAATGTTGTCGCCACGATCAGCTCCTTTAGTCAAAGTGAAATTGAGATGATAGTACCACCCACGCTTCTCACTGAATACTTTGCACTCCACAACATCTTTGAGTTCATACGCAAAATCCTAAAATATGAAGCATGGGTCAGATCAACAATTCTTACATGGATAAACCGGTACAAGACATAGGGCAGTCGTGATAGTGGGGTAGAGAGTGAAGGCAGGTTGGAGAGAGAGAGAGAAGAGAGAACAAACCCCCAAAAGACTGTGATCCTCGTTATGCTTGTCGACCAAAGCTTGAAGTAATCGGCGCCTTCCATTACGGGCTCTCTCAGCGTGATCTGACTTTGAACGCTTCCTTACGCCATCAGGCCAGTAAAGAGCTTTTTCTATGGCCATTTCCAGTGAAGAAATCCCATCTTGTTGCATTAACCTAATTTATATCCAAATTATGGTCAGTGCCAATTCCCAACAGTGGAGAATAGAAACTTATACAAGGACCATATAAATGCTATCAATAGGGCTATGATGCACTAGTTTGCATAGAATGCTGTTAAAATAATTCATGCTAGTGATCAACAAATGCAGAACAAAACTGCACACGCCTATATATAAGCTCCTGGGCCTTCTTTGATTTCATATAGCAAACTGCTTTCACCAGATAATGGAACTTAACTTTCTAGCTAACATCATCGATATAAACAGAGGTGCGTGGGGCAAAGGGCTGCTAATCAAATGTGCATATTAGAGTTCAGATAAGAATAAACAAAGTGGTGCATTGTTTGCATGTGGCTAGTTAAGTTTGAACATATTCAATTGCAGGTGTGCAAACAGAACAAAACCAGGAGAAACAAGTGGTTGAGGAACTTTACAGTTTTGGGTCCCTATGTTCAAGAAAATAGCGATCCATGGCTTTGCCAGCTTCATCTAGGCTCTGAAACGGCCCGCCCGTATAAGGATACGTGTGGAAAGAGCCCCCGTGATCGACCCTGATGTAATACAACATTCCCCAGTCACGTCGCAGCCGTTCCCAAATGCCAGACCCAGGAGGTGATGGTGCCGAGGCCATAACAGTGTCCTGATCCGGCTGCCCGGAGGAAACGGCGGGCGATTTCTCCTCCAGTGTTGTAGCGCTCAGCGACTGCTTGAGCGACGACACATCTGCAGCAGGTTCCTGTGGCCTTTGCAGCGCGGGCGGTGAAGCCTGCTTCCCGTCCGCCACCACGAACTCGAATTAGAAAATCCTATCGCTGGAAAAGGCAATCCAAACACATATCGATCGATTATTAGCAAGTAAAACAAATCGATTTCAACTAGAAGATGGTCATATGTACGTTGAAGGCGGCGGCGGGTCGTTGGGCTTCCTCCGGCGATGCCAGTTGAGGTAGATGGAGGCGTAGCGCGCGCGGACGGCGTCTTCGAGATCCGCGAAGTCCAGGAACGGCCCGCCCGTGACGGGGAGGTGCCTGGGGAGGTACGTGCCGTCCCTGTTGACGTGGACATGGATCGTGATCGGGTGGAAGCCGCCGGTGGGGATGCGCCGCGGGAGGGACTCCGGAGGAAGATGCTTGGGCGCCATGAGGAGGGAGGGAGGGCCGCCGGCCGGCTTGATCGATTTGGGGAGGGGGGTTAGGGTTCAGCGATTTCGTCGGCGGAGGGGGGGATTAGGGTTCGGCGAGTTCGTCTCTTGGTTGGGGAGGAGGCTGCTCCTGCACTGCGTGTTCCTACGATCAAGGTGGCTGCTCTGTTTGGCACGACAAGCTGCTCAACGTTCGGCAACAAGGTAACAGTGTTCTTCACCTCCGCCTCGCTGCAAAAGAAGTGCCAAGCAGTAAAACCAACAGAAGGGGGCTGATCATTGGCGCTGCTGTTGGTGCAAGCACTGCCGCTTTGGTTTTCATCTTTCTGCTGATGATTTGGATGGTAAAAAAGAAGCAGTATGGTGATGATGCCCGGAGTGGCATGGGGATCATCGCATTTCGGTATGTCGATTTACAGTCTGTAACAAAAAGGTTCTCAGAGAAGTTGGGGGCCGGCAGTTTTGGTTCAGTATTCAAGGGTTCACTGAGTGACTCGACAGCCATAGCGGTGAAAAGGCTTGATGGAGTCCGGCAAGGAGAGAAGCAATTCAGGGCTGAGGTGAGCTCAACTGGAGTCGTCCAGCATGTCAACTTGGTTAAACTGATTGGCTTTTGCTGCCAAGGTGACAGGAGGTTACTTGTGTACGAGTACATGCCCAATGGCTCCCTGGATCACCATCTCTTCCAGAGCAATGGCATGGTGTTGGATTGGACTACCAGGTACAAAATAGCCCTTGGGGTTGCTAGAGGACTAGCCTATCTGCATTCAAGTTGTCGAGACTGCATTATACACTGTGATATCAAACCAGAGAACATACTTCTAGATGGGTCTTTCACCCCTAAGGTCACGGACTTTGGAATGGCCAAACTTTTGGGAAGGGATTTCAGCCAGGTCGTTACCACAATGAGGGGAACCATTGGGTACCTTGCTCCTCAATGGATCAGCGGAACTGCTATCACGTCGAAAGTTGATGTTTACAGCTACGGGATGGTTCTGTTAGAGATCGTATCAGGCAGCAGGAAGTCGAGTAAGCAATCATCCTCCCATGATAGTGTTCATGAAGGATATTTTCCGATGCGAGTTGTACGCAGTCTTGTCGATGGTGATGTGGCAAGCCTGGTCGACGCAAAATTGTTGGGTGAAGTGAATCTGGAGGAGGTTGAAAGAGTTTGCAAAGTAGCATGTTGGTGTATTCAAGATGATGAGTTTGATCGTCCTACAATGACTGAGGTGGTGCAGTTTCTCGAGTTATGTTGCTCTGCTCACTAATCACGCTCATGCTTTGATCTTTTCGGTTGGTGCAACAATGTCAAGATACAAATCATGTTAATGTTCAGTTAGCGCCTTTGGGGCCCGGTTAGCATAGAGAAGAGGGGAATTGCAGATATTTCCAGTAACCCTAATGTCAAATTCCCCCCAAAATCATGAAACGCTAATCCTAAGACTTTTTTTCTTCCTAAATTCCGAGTCCTAAAATGGACAATACCGAAATGCTAGGCCTTAGGATGCCTACCTTGATTACCCCGCCGCTCGACATCTCCGACCAGTCGGAGTCCGCACGGCCCCGCCGCCGTGCGAATATGCTGATGGCGCCACACCATCGTCTCCCCGGACGGCGTGCCGAAAGAACAGAGGTGCTGCGCTGGACGATCACGATGCGCGGCCTCCGCACCGCGCACGTCGTCGCCTCCTAATGTCGCCCCGTCGTTCCGCCGCCTTGTGCCATTCGCGCGATGCGGCTAGCGCCGTTCGACGGGGCAGCGCGCGGCCTCAGGCCTAGGCACGCTCCTCCGGCGAACGGGGCCACCGCGCCGCCATGGAACCCGGCCGGCCGGATGGCGCCGCCGCGCCGTTAGCCGTCGACCTTTTTTTAAAAAGAACTTGCCGTCGACCCTTTTTTACGGTGGTGCGGTGAAATCAGCGCAAGGGTGAGAAATGACGAGGTTTCGCGGCCGCCGGCCATGTTGTTCCAGCAGGGCCTTGGCAGTAGGCACAGTCCAGATCGAGGCGGAGCAGTTGGCCGGCCTGCGGTTGCTTCTTGCGCCGCAAAGGTTTATTCATACTACGCCCAAACGGAAGCAAATGGCATCTCTTACACCTAAAAAAACAATTTAAAAAAAGAGCTAATGGCATCTCTTTGAAATATAATAATACTTTGGTGTTATGGTTCTTTTTCCGAATATTTCTTGAAAATTTTGACCAAATTTTTTAAAAGCGAGCAATGTTTGAAAATCTGACAATTTTTTGAACGACTTGAACAAATTTTGAAATTTGTAATTTTTTAAATAGAAACAGATTTTGAAAATCCTGAACATTTTCTGAATTTTGAGAACATAATTTGATAATGCCAACATTTATCAAAATTTTGATCAATCTTGCAAAAGCACGAACAATATATAAATTTACTGAATATTTTTCAAACACGTGATCATTTCTTAAGTTTCTGAAAAAAAATGAAAACTGTAAAAAAATAAATTCCTGATTTTTCAAATTTTAAAAAACATTCACCAGAAAGAAATAGCAGTGCGAGGGATCAAACCCTGTAACAACCGTTTTTGACCGCTCGTCACTAGCCACATGAGCCAATAAGCTTTAGTGCCTAAGTAGGAAACGCGGAATACAACAATTATCCCTCAGGGATCGGTTATTGTAGGGAACAGATAATTTTCTCACTTTTTCTTTTCCTTTTTTCGGTTAGTTTTTTGTTTCTTTTTCATTCTTCGTGGACTACAAAAAAAATTTCAACATGAACATTTTTTGAAAAGCACCAACAAATTTGGATTTAAAAATACATAAAAATTTGTAACCAATTGTTTTTTAATTTACCCGAGCATCTTTCGTATTTGTGTAGAAAAAATTGAAAATAGGAATATTTTTGAAATTTCAAATAAATTTTAAAAGCGTGATCATTATTTGAAACTCTTCGAGGATTTTTTTTAATTTGTGAACAAATTTTGCAAAAGGGAACATTTTTTGAATTTGTGAATAAATTTTGTTCATACTATTCCCAAACGGAAGCTTACACCTCACAAAAAATTCTAAAAAAACACCTAAAAAAACAGCCAATGGCATCTATTTGGCGTTATTTCTTTCAATATAATAATTTTTTGGTGTTATGGTTCTATTTTCTACTTTCTCTGTATAACAATATAAGAATTGTTTAGGGAAAATATATGACTTTTTTGACACTATGATAATATCAAAAAAATGTATTATATTTTGTTACAGAGACTGGCTAGCTGAATGTCCTTGTGTTGTCACAAACTAGTGGAAAACAAATACATGTGTGTTGCTTCAACACAATAACAAAATGGCGGTATATAGATATTGGTCAACGTAAATTATATCGTGTCAATGGCGTGGTGGTGGCCGGCTGTGGTTACGCCGGGCGTGGTGCTGGCTGCGGCAGCCCGTGGTGGTGCCCAGCAATGGCTCGGGAGAGTGCTAGGAAAGAAGAGGGAGAGAAGAAAGATAATTACGGGAGAGAGAGAGCACTTACATGTGGGACCTAGATATAAGTTAACGGTCAAACAAACAGTCAACTAACAGTTTGTTTAGTAGCGGGCCTGACCTGTCATAAACCAGATTAATTCTAAATCGTCTTGTCATTAGGGTGTTCTGGAACAACGAACCAATTTTATGGTAGTTTTTCAAAAGATTAAAAAAAGTGATAGTTTTTTTATAGACATTGTGATAGTTTTTTGCTATATACTCGTATCGTTCTGGTCGACCGCATCACCGCCTACTCCGGATCGTTCCGACGAGGGCGTCTTTAGCGCGATGCTTTGCATCTCATCTATTTATCTCTAGCAATCTACTGTTGCTATAGTTGTTTTGAGGGCAAATACCAAACGTGCTTTGATTTTTCTAGTCCATCTGCATCTTCCAAGGAGACAAAGTGTAGCTTTCCACATGTCTACATTGCTCTTTGCATGCAGTCATCACCTCAAAAGGGAGATCCATGATCGACACACAATATTTCAGCTACGTCATCTCCTCCTTGTTTGGTACTATAAATGCACCATTTGCAACTACATCACCTCTAAACCGTCTTAAACGGACAACGAAAGTACTAATTACAACTTAATGACAACACTAACAACATTGTGACTGTGGAAAAAAAACATAGATGGACATAGCTAATATTGATCTACAACATTTGTAACTACATCTTGTCGAAATTAGTACTATAAGTGCACCATATCTTGTCCGGTCATGTTCCAAAAAATCTGTAATACAACATCACTTAGCTAATTACAAGCTCAAAAACAAACAAATTTGCACGATGCATGTCACGAAAAACTCATGTATTACATAGCCCATACCTTGAGGTTCAACTTCTCAGTTCACTTCTCGCGATAAATCATACTCAAAATGCTCCAGATGACTCACCAAAATGATCAACTAATGCCTAAACCAGCAAAGGATGCATACCTAGGAGCTAATCAAGCAAAACAAAAATAGCGTGCATGTGAACGAAAAACATATAAATGGATAGATCTTTCCTTGATCTACATTTTCTTCAACTACAACATCTTCTGGATCGGCCTTCAAATCGATCAAAATCACAGTCAAAGTGGCTATTTCTCCTCAGCGTTCTTAGTTGGAAAGGAAGAGAGCATGAGGTCAAATTTTGCCTCCGTGCATAAATATGTGCTTACGCTGCATGTACTTGTACCAGTTTGATGGAGTGAAAGTACTTGCCAGTATACGGAGAGGCATGCAGAAGCCGGCGGTTTTGATTGCTTTTCCAACGCCGGTGTCGTCGCCGGCGTAGTAGTGCGACCACTACAGCTTTGTGCCCAGCTCGTATGGCGTCCAGAGCGTGTGCCTGGCGTGGCGCTGCCCGGCCAAGGCGAGCACCTGCCGCAAGGACCGCAACCGTGTGCGCTGCCCGTTCGAGTACCCCGGCTGCAGCAACGCCGGGAACTCCGACGTGAAGGCGACGCGACCCAGGACGCTTGTCCATCCGGGAGTGACTGGGAGCTAGTTGCTTCGAAGTTTTCGTCCGGACGCCATAGCCGGCCGGCCATGGGGTGCTCTACCTGCATAGACTCATAGAGGCGCGCCGCGGCATGCTCTGGGCGCGAGCCGGAGCTTTTCGCTGCGCTGCTCGCCGGTGACCGACAGAGGCTGCGGGCCAAGGACGCGTCGGTGCCAGGCAACCTCGGCAGCTCGGCCTCGCCTAGGACGGGCATCATCGGCCAACGCCAACGACGCCGCCGTGGGTCCAGTCCGACGAGTACGTGCCATTGCCTTCGAGTTTTACCCGGAGATACTGTCCGACTTCCCTTACCGGAGGTCACGTCGCTGATCATGGCTAGCTCGCTCGCGAAGACAAGGCGGAACCGGCGTCGATTGATGCCAATGCATGCACGCCGGTTTCGCCGCCCACAAGGGACATGCCGGCCGGAGCTGTCCGACATCAACGCGCGCGTTCGAAGAAGAGATCATCAAGCAGAGGACGAGCAACTCGAAAGTGTCTGCGGCGGCGCTGGGGTCGCCGGGGGGCGTGCGCAAGACGTTCGTGGACTGCGGCGCCGTGACCAGCCACGGCTCGCGCGACGTTCTCGTGCGCGCCGCCTTCAAGTGGGAGATCATCAGGGCGCGGAGGAGGTCTCGCGCACGGCGGAGGGGGGCGCAACAGCTCGGCCTCCCTCCGAGGATCTCTGACAGAGGCGCACCGCCACCCGCATCTCGATCTCGGTTGGTCTCCGGCCTCGCGGGCGCAACAGCGAAAGAGCCGTTTGCACGAACCAACTGACTAGTCAAAAGGGACCCACAAGGCAGAGGCACATCGGATCGGAGGCAGCGGACGAGTCAATTCTGTTTCTAGATCGGGACCTGTCCCTAAAACCCTGGTCGCCGCCGCGTCGCCCCCGACCCCCGCCGTCTTCGCCCGGGCGCCCCTCGCCGTCGGCTTCACAATCCGGCCGCCTCACGCCGTCCCCGGCCGGTCGCCGTCGCCATCTCCGCCCTCCAGCCGGGTCCGGATCGACCGCTTCTCTAAGGTGAGTCGATCAAGCACACACCTGCTTCCCGTGCGGCAATTTCTGGGCACGCCGGCGTGGGCGCCTCGCCGATGAGCGGAAATGCGAGATGCCGGAGTGGAGCGGCTCGTCTCCTAGACCATTTCGTTGTGGCGGTGGATTCATGGACCCTCCTCCTCTCGTCACAACGCGATTGCTTTGTCTGGTTGGTTACATTCGTCGTTGTTCTAATCTTGTGTTGCGTCGCACGGAACCTGTTTGACAGTTTGGCAAAACCAAGAATCTGTAGTGTATTAGTATATTCTACCTCAATCTGCATTTCGTGGCTTGTGCCTTACTACTGACGATGATTAGCTGATCGAATATGAATCTTGTTATCCAATTGCAGGCAGGATGGACGGTGACTTCAAGCTGTATGACAACTTGGACGGCGATTTCCGGATGGAACGACAAGACAACGGCAACATGGAGTTCTCCTTGCACAGGACTGACCTATGGGGGGTCAACATTCTTCCGACCAGCATTATGGACCAGGAGGACGAGTTGACATGCGTGTTTGAGGCCGCACTCACAGCAGCAGAAATATCATGGGTTAGGAATCAAGCACAGCATCTGCTCAACAACGGGACAAGTACCAGCACTCCGATGGCAAGTACCGGTAGCAACACGGCCAGTAGCAGCACCCCGAGTAGCAGCAGCACGGCAACTACCAGCATGGCGAGTGTCAGTAGCAACAAGGCGAGCAGCAGCAGCACGGCGACTAGCAGCATGGCGAGTGTCAGTAGCAACACGGCGAGCAGCAGCAGCACGGCGACTAGCAGCATGGCGTGTGTCAGTAGCAACAAGGCGAGCAGCAGCAGCACGGTGACTAGCAGCATGGCGAGTGTCAGTAGCAACACGGCGAGCAGCAGCAGCACGGCGACTAGCAGCATGGCGAGTGTCAGTAGCAACAAGGCGAGCAGCAGCACGGCGACTAGCAGCATGGCGAGTGTCAGTAGCAACACGGCGAGCAGCAGCAGCACGGCGACTAGCAGCATGGCGAGTGTCAGTAGCAACAAGGCGAGCAGCAGCAGCACGGCGACTAGCAGCATGGCGAGTGTCAGTAGCAACACGGCGACCAGCAGCAGCACGGCGACTAGCAGCATGGCGAGTGTCAGTAGCAACACAGCGAGCAGCAGCAGCAGGGCGACTAGCAGCATGGCGAGTGTCAGTAGCAACACGGCGAGCAGCAGCAGCACGGCGGCTAGCAGCATGGCGAGTGTCAGTAGCAACACGGCGAGCAGCAGCAGCACGGCGGCTAGCAGCATGGCGAGTGTCAGTAGCAACACGGCGAGTAGCAGCACCCCAAGTAGCAGCAGCAGCGGAATAACCAGGATTACCTTTGATACTCCCAACTTCATCAAGGCGTACTAGGCTCGGATCGGCATGACACTTGAGGAGGACAACCGCAGGCGCGGAGCCTGGGGCTTCCGTGCATCAAAGGCCTTGGAGGTTTTCGAGGAAGTTGGCGTTGAGGCCACGTCAGATTCCTGGCCCAAGGCGAGGACCATTCGACTCAGTTCACACAGAACAGTGCGCCATCCGGGGTTTCGGCGGTTGGCGCAGTACATTCTCAGTGGGAAACCCCTGATGGGCGTCATCCCGGTTGGCCCGGACCTAGAAAAACGCAGACCCGGCGAGATCTACGAGTTCAGTGATCCGAGGGACCCTTCGCATGAGCCTCCGATATGTGGTCACATGGTGGTTTTCATTGGCTACGGTGAAGAAGCTAGCCCGCTTCGAAGGAGAAGTACATGCATGAACCCGGGTACATATGAACCCATTTTGGAAAACACATTTCTAAATTCTAAAAAAATCTGAAAAAAAATTGCATGGGTACGTCTCCTTGTTTTATATGCGTGCATAAAGTTTCACGGAAAAATAACTTTTTTATGGCCTGTGCAAAAAAGACAAAACATTATGTCGTGAAACACTATTTAGAAGCACTGAAATTTGTCTTTTTTGCAGAGGCAAAACAAAAAAACATTTTTTCATAAAACTTTGTGCCGCGCACACACATTTGCAAACTTGTATGCGTGATATTTTCTTTTGATTTTTTTGACATTTTAAAATGTGCTTAAACTGCATTTTATGAAAAATGGGTGCAGATGTCCATGGGTTCAGATGGTGCCCTCTCCGCTTCGAAGGCCGTACTTACTTTTCCTCAACTCGTATGGCGAAAAGTTTGGAGAGAAGGGAATTGGTAGAGTCTATTTTGATCAGGTCTACATTGATCGGCTGTACCTGCTAGAGGTCGATCCAACAACTCCTGTGTGTCCGGCGGCCGCCAATGATGACGATGATGTCCTGCTAAATGATGAGGATGCTATTGTGGAAATCGACGCCCTTCTCGACGATTAGCATTCTGTCAGCGAAGCTGCCATCGCTTTGTCCTGAGAAAAAGTCAGAATATGCATGGTACAGTAACCATTGATCTTAGCAGTAAGTAACAACTACTAGTTGTCTTGGTTGGCTCTGTGGGCGAAGCTGCCGTGAGCTCGCGTGACTGCAACGTTTGACTCTGAGACCTCATGAGTGCTGTTACGCTATGGCATGCCACGTTTTGGCGTAAGCGTAGGACAAATGTCACACTGTGGTAACAACAAAGTGATGCCATTGTTTTGGCGTAAGCATAGGACAAATTGCCACACTATGGTACAGTAACCAAGGATCTAAAAATAGCAACTAGTTGTCTTTACGCGGAGCTGTTTTGGGGTGACTGGGCCAAGCGAACTTTTTTAATTGTTGCAATGCAATTAACTAGTAGTATTGTCAGTTTTGCAATTCTACAATTGATGCGATGCATTATGTTTGCCTCTTACAGCTTCTGCGTTTGATGATGCCATTCATTATTTCAGTTATATAGAATTGTGGATGCCGATAACCTCTTACAGCTTCTGTGTTTGATGATGCCAATCATTATTTCAGTTCTTATAGAATTATGGATGCCGATAACTTCTGAACGACGTAGGTGACCATGGCAAAACAAATGTTTTTATAGCAATATATATTTGTTGAGGATGACAAGTTTAGTTGGCGAGTATGACAAATCTGCCTTAGTTTATTTTTTGCTAGAAAATTGTCGTGCTTGTTAGCAAAAATTGACATCCTCGCATCAATTAAAATTGCCATAAAAAAGTTCATTTACCATGTGCACGTACGTGACGTCGGGTACTTATCATTTCCAAAAGTAATATGGTTGAGTTTTTCCAGTTTTTTGGGGCTTTGTGCACATTTTTTTATTCTTCTTTATTTTCTACTTGTTAAAATTTGAATTGGTGATGAGTTCACATATGAACCCAATAAAATTCATAAACAGTTAAAATACACTTCTACACACACGTGAAAGTAACAACCTTGCAAGTATGTCTTAAAAAAACCTTTCAAGAGATATAAATAAACAATATAGTTTACGCACATGTGGGACTTAACACAAATAAACTAATACGCTAATAATAAGACCAACTTTCTTGTAAAGCACATAAATAACAAACGCAAAAAACGCATCTCAAACTCGAAATCGTGGTATTGATTAAACTTTTCTTGAGGGAAAGCCAGTTGGCACTTTATTGTTGGTCCGAAAATGTTACATCCTTCAAGACATGAGGAAGAAGAAAAGTAGGTGGACCATTCATCCCACCAGTAGACCAAGTTTACATCATAAACATGTCTAGCAAGGAAATGTACCAAGGTGTTGGCCTCCCGAGAGCAATGCTTGAATCTTATAGACGGAATTTCACGGGCCAAATGAAAGCAATCCGCAAGTGTTGGTGACTAAGGAGCCAAAATATATGTCTCTCCATTGCATGCCTTGATGACCTCCAGGCAGTTTGATTCAACTAGGACCCTGGTGCATCCAATCAGCTGAACAAGCTAAAAACCACGACGGATCGCCAATGCTTCTGTCATCATTGCACTTGCAGTAAAAACAAATGGTTCAACGACACCCGCAAAAGCTTCTCCTCTACTGTTCCTTAAAACAACAACTGCAACACCTGAGCCATCCTCAAAATAAGATGCATCAGAGTTCAATTTATAGGATCCGGTGGTTGGTTTGACCCAGCCAGTTCTAACAGGGCTGCTTGACTTCTTTACTGCCGAGTTTGTCATGATTGCATGGATGGCAAAAGTTGTACTCTTTGGAGTTTTCACAATCTCACCTTTGCGTGCCTGCCAACGCTCCCACCAAATGTACCATGACGCCACCGCCACTGTTTCATGCAATCCTAGCGGACCAAGAATTGGGGAGGGACCTCTTGGCCTCCTGAGAATTTCCTTGAGCACTACCGAGCTAGAGCGACCAACCTGTAGTGCTTGATCTATGATTTCTTCCAGTCCAAGGGCTCACCAAACTTGGGAAGCACGTGGGCATGAGAACAACAGATGTTTAACATCCTCAAGCCATGTTTGCCATATTGGGCAAACCGGCGAGACCTTGATATGTTTATGAGCTAAAACAGACATTCCCAGAATCAGACCATGGAGTGCCCGCCAAATGAAAATTTTGGTTTTGCTTGGGACTTCCAACTTCCAGACTATATCCCACAGTGGCCTGATTGTAGCTGAACCTTGGGTGTTGTTCATTCTCGCCCCGAACTGATGCTCCCACTCAGTGTAATACGCAGACTGTACGGAGAAGGAGAAAGATTTGGTTCTGTTCCATGCCACAAAATCCTCAACAAGGTGCTCTGACAATGGAATTCTTAAAATGTTCTCAACATCCACCGGACGAAACACACTTCTGATCAGGCCTTCATCCCATATCCTCGTGTGAGGAATCATCAACTCATTTACTGTTCTCAGCAATGTATTGCCTCTCCTTGTGAACACCATCCTTGTGGGGCTCGAGGGGATCCAATGACCATCCCATATACCTATTTTCTCACCAAATCCGATCCTCCAAATGTGTCCTGTCCTAAACGTATGTAGTCCTGCCCAAATGCTTTGCCATGTGTAGGAGGAGCCTTTCTTCGGTCCTACCTTTAGCATATTCACGTCAGGGAAATATTTTGCTCTCAGAACTTGGGCACATAAAGATTCAGGATGAGTAATCATTCTGCAACTCTGTTTAGCCAGCACCGCTAAGTTAAAAGCGTGTAAATCTCTGAACCCCATGCCTCCACTTGATTTTGGAAGACACATCCTCCACCAAGCTACCCAATGCATTTTCTTTTCTTATTCTATGTCTCCCCACGAGAAAACTGCCATAACACCCTTAATTTCCTTGCATACCTTCTTTGGTAATTTAGGAACAACCATAGCAAACATGGGGATTGATTGGATGACAGCTTTTAACAAGATTTCCTTACCACCGAGGGATAATAATTTCTCCCTCCACCCTTTCACACGGTTCACCACCCTTTCAACAAGATGTGTAAAACTTTCATTCATATCTAATCCGATCATAGCCGGCAGGCCAAGATAAGTATCAGAGAGGGCATCAATCATAATATTTAATTCAACACGGACTTGGACCTTTACATCAACATTAGCATTGGAGCTGAAAAATATACTACTCTTTCCTTCACTCTCCATTTGACAAGAACTGGCGCAATAGTCATTCAGGACCTGTCTCAATGAGGTTGCATTAATCATCTTTGCTTTCATAAGGATCAGGGAATCATCAACAAAGAGTAAATGAGAAACCGATGGTGCATTTCTACACACCTTGATACATTCAATGCCACGAACCTCCTCTACATGAGCCAAAGCACTAGAAAGACCCTCTGCGCACAAAAGAAAAAGATATGGTGATAAGGGGTCCCCTTGACGGAGCCCTCTTGAAAGCGGAGGTTTACTCCCAGAGGGGGTGGATGGGAGACTTTTAGAAATTCCTCAAACTCAGATGAATTTGACGAAGATCAGAGCGAAGAAATAGAAATGTGAGGAAACTAAATCATCACAAAAACAGAAAGCATGCATACACACGTTTCTACAGACTTCTCGGCATGTAGATGGCGGGGCGGTGCACAGTGGCTAGGCGTAGTTTGGCGTACCAGTAGGCATAGTTTGCATGTTTTATGTTTTTTGTACAAATTTCAATGAAATTTCGCCGAGTTCATGCCAGATCGCCGATTTGCACAAATTTATACGAAATATCGCCGAATTCGCGCGATATTAGCGGCGACCTTCCCAGTCGTCGCCCCCACACGCCAAGTTAGCGCCGGTTCGCCGCAGATGGCTCTTTTCCGACATCCGGGGGGGGCGAACGGCTAGGATGCTCTTACGCAAGGCGAGGCAGGCACTAGGGCGGGACGAAGCCACGAGCCAGCGACGCGGTGCTTCCTCTTCAAAATTATGACGCGGTGAATCGATGAGAGGGCAAAACCGTCCTAAAAATTATGAAGTGCAGGCCCATACGTGAAAAATGTTGTCGCTAGTTCACTAGTGACCGGTCTTTCAGGCATAGGTGGTCGTTCAGTTTAATGGCATCAATTAGTTACCAGTGACTTGTTACGACTTAAGAACAAGCACATTACATCGTAAATAAACCAGAATTAAGGGCTCATTTGATTCAAAGAAATTTTATAGGATTTCTGAAGGATTAAAATACTTCCTATGTTGGTCATCTGAATCGTAAGATTGGATCCTATAGAAATTTTTCCTGTGGAATCTAACATCCACTCCAACCTCTTTTTACAATTTCTTCATTTTTCTATGACATCAAACACTCATTACTAATCTTATACTCCCTCCCTTCCAAATTACTCGTCGTTTGAACTAAAACCACGACGAGTAATTTGGAACAGAGGGAGTAGGATTCAACTGGGCATGCCACTTTAACCCTATACTTTTCCTATTTCTAGATTTTCCTATTTCTAGATTTTCAAAATCGTACAAATCAAAGATGCCTAAGTGCTTGATCTCGCGTGCCATCAACCCAATAGACAACATCACAGAAAATCTGACAGAAAATCTCATTTTATTTACAGTAAAGCAGATGCATTATCAGTACAGTGAAACGTAGATACTGACCACACAAACGAAGTATATATATATATGTGTGTAATAATAATAAAGTAACAAGGCCAACAGGGGAGCTAACAATAGGCGCTAGGAAGGAAATCCTGCTCAATTTTCAGCGTAGCTTTCTACCCAGTGGCAACAGAGACTACTCTTATTTGCTTTGTGTCTTGCAAACAGGAAAGAGCAAAGCTACTTGGGTCTCCAACTTCTTGTGATGGGTCCAGCTCTCGGCTCTCATATACAAAGCTCCTCTCTGTTGCCCTCCTGCAAAAATGCATTCGGAGGCACCGTGGAGACTTTCTTCACCTCAGGATCAACGCCCTATACAAATAAATGCACAAGCAATGGTTCACAACCAGGCAACAAAAGTAACTAGCATTGTGTTATTAGAACAAATAGTAGTTGCCTTAACAACAGAAATGCGATTTACCGTGAACACAGCTCTAAGCTCTTTCTTCTTGGCTTCCAGCTGTAAAGAGGGGATTTCACACATGTAGTCAGCAACAGCAAAGCAGCAAAAGTGTTAGAAGAGGAAATAAACCGTCATGTCATACATCGTTATAATTCCAGTAGCTCCAGTCTGAATAGCATCCAAATGGCATACCAACATCCAAGTGACCACCAGTGTATTCCTCCGCACTGTTGGGGTGCTTCATATTGACACTTCCATTGTTGGTACAGCCATAGCAGTGTCCTTCGTCAAGAAAAAAAGAAAGAAAACAAGAGTTAGGCGCAAAGTGATCCAATGGGCACGAACGTATATAATAACAGCTGATTACTGAAGGTATAAGATTTCTGTGTATTCAGCCATGCTAGGATAAGCTCAACTTAGTGCCACCCACCAAAGGCAATACTTGATATAAGGGGACGGTATAGCATTACCGTTATCGGTAGGTTTAATCATGCAGAAGCAGCTGACTGACAGTTCTTCTTGTTTTACTGGTCGCACATATTTGACTTCGACAAAGAATAGATCTTCGATGCCACGATCAGCTCCTTTAGTCAAAGTGAAATTGAGATGATAGTACCACCCATGCTTCTCACTGAATACTTTGCACTCCACAACATCTTTGAGTTCATACGCAAAATCCTAAAATATGAAGCATGGGTCAGATCAACAATTCTTACATGGATAAATCAGTACAAGACATAGGGCAGTCGTGATAGTGGGGCAGAGAGTGAAGGCAGGTTGGAGAGAGAGAGAGAAGAGAACAAACCCCCAAAAGACTGTGATCCTCGTTATGCTTGTCCACCAAAGCTTGAAGTAATCGGCGCCTTCCATTACGGGCTCTCTCAGCGTGATCTGACTTTGAACGCTTCCTTGCGCCATCAGGCCAGTAAAGAGCTGCTTCTATGGCCATTTCCAGTGAAGAAACCCCACCTTGGTGCATTAACCTAATTTATATCCAAATTTTGGTCAGTGCCAATTCCCAACAGTGGAGAATAGAAAGTTATACAAGGACCATATAAATGCTATCAATAGGGCTATGATGCACTAGTTTGCATAGAATGTTGTTAAAATAATTCATGCTAGTGATCAACAAATGCAGAACAAAACTGCACATGCCTATATATAAGCTCCTGGGCCTTCTTTGATTTCATATAGCAAACTGCTTTCACCAGATAATGGAACTTAACTTTCTAGCTAACAGCATCGATATAAACAGAGGTGCGTGGGGCAAAGGGCTGCTAATCAACTGTGCATATTAGAGTTCAGATAAGAATAAACAAAGTGGTGCATTGTTTGCATGTGGCTAGTTAAGTCTGAACATATTCAATTGCAGGTGTGCAAACAGAACAAAACCAGGAGAAACAAGTGGTTGAGGAACTTTACAGTTTTGGGTCCCTATGTTCAAGAAAATAGCGATCCATGGCTTTGTCAGCTTCATCTAGGCTCTGAAACGACCCGCCCGCATAAGGATACGTGTGGAAAGAGCCCCCGTGATCGACCCTGATGTAATACAACATTCCCCAGTCACGTCGCAGCCGTTCCCAAATGCCTGACCTAGGAGGTGATGGTGCCGAGGCCATAACAGTGTCCTGATCCGGCTGCCCGGAGGAAACGGCGGGCGATTTCTCCTCCAGTGTTGTAGCGCTCAGCGACTGCTTGAGCGACGACACACCTGCAGCAGGTTCCTGCGGCCTTTGCAGCACGGGCGGTGAAGCCTGCTTCCTGTCCGCCACCACGAACTCGAATTGGAAAATCCTATCGCTGGAAAAGGCAATCCAAACGCACATTGATCGATTATTAGCAAGTAAAACAAATCGATTTCAACTAGAAGATGGTCGTATGTACGTTAAAGGCGGCGACAGGTCGTTGGGCTTCCTCCGGCGATGCCAGTTGAGGTAGATGGAGGCGTAGCGCGCGCGGACGGCGTCTTCGAGATCCGCGAAGTCCCGGAACGGCCCGCCCGTGACGGGGAGGTGCCTGGGGAGGTACGTGCCGTCCCTGTTGACGCGGACATGGATCGTGATCGGGTGGAAGCCGCCGGTGGGGATGCGCCGTGGGAGGCACTCCGGAGGAAGATGCTTGGGCGCCATGAGGAGGGAGGGAGGGTCGCCGGCCGGCTTGATCGATTTGGGGAGGGGGTTAGGGTTCGGCGATTTCGTCGGCGGAGGGGGGATTAGGGTTCGGCAAGTTCGTCTCTTGGTTGGGGAGGAGGCGGAGGGGAAAAAAGAGATTGAGAAAACTGCTCACGCGGTTGGGTTCTATACTTATTCAGGCTAGATAGACTCGGCGTGTCGTGCGGCCCGCTTGGAGCTCGGGCCGAGTAAGGCTACACTCTCCTTCCTTTTTGGCGATGTAAAAATGGGCATAACTTTTGCATACTAACTCGGATGAAAAAAAAATTATATGAAAAATCATCTACTCAAAAAGTTACATCCGAATTTAAAAGGGGGAACCCCGTTAAACATTTTTAAAATCCCCAAAAACCTAATACAAAAAAGTTTCGGGGCTTTTAAGATCTAGAGTGGAAAAATTTGAAAAATATTCAAACAGTGGGCAAACTGTGGTCAAACAATGGTCAAACTAATTATTCTAGAATATTAGTGTTACTAAATAATTATTTTAGTTATTTCAATTTTGGTCAAATCTGGTCAAACTTTGGTCAAATTATGGTCAAACTGTGGTCAAACAATGGTCAAACTAATTATTCAAGAAATATTAGTGTTACTAAATAATTATTGTTTTTTAAAACAATAGTTTCAAACTCAAACAGTGAAATGTGTCACTTCATGCTCAAGCAAAATTTCTGAAGGTTAATAGGATTGACATCTTATTATTGTCAGGAAAACAACAAGTGCAGACTTGGAGCGAGGGAGAATAGAACCCGAAAGTTAAGCGTGCTCGGGCTGGAGTAGTGAGAGGGATGGGTGACCGGTTGGGAAGTTAGATGATTTGGAATGAGTGATCCACACTTGAGCAGTTAAGAGAGGTGATTAGAGACTAAATCTTCAAATAATTCAGAAAAATAAAAAATAAAAAAACAAATTTTTTTCCAAAATTTTCAAAAAAAAAAATTCCAAAAAAAACCTTTAGTACCGGTTGGTAACACTAACCGGTACTAAAGGTCCCCCGTACCAGGGCGCGAGCTCACGCCACGTGGTGGCACTTTAGTGCCGGTTCGTGCTGAACCGGTACTAAAGGGGGGGGCCTTTAGTGCCGAAATAATAGTGCCAGTTCCATAACCGGCACTAAAGGCCCTTACGAACCGGTGCTATTGCCCGGTTTTCTACTGGTGACACGATGTAACCTATGCCAACATAATAGCACCGGAACACAGGGGAAGCCGGTGGCATGTGCCGGTGTCCAGGGCGACCGGGTGCGGTATTGTGACGGTGTCACGGAGAGGAGCGCCCGTAGTCAAGCCCCGGGGATGTAGCCATATCGGTGAACCTCGTTAACAAATCTCGGTGCCGTGTCTTGTGTGGTTGCTTGGTCCTCGGATGATCGACGGTATGCCTCGGATTTATTCTAACAAGTGGTATCATGAGCAAGATTGAAAAGGTCCGGGAGGTGATTGAGGTTGATCTAGAGGAGGAAGGAAGCATCGACAGAAATCTGCAGGAGCGATCGCGATACGGGAGTGATCCTCGGCGAGTTGTGATCAAAGATGCAGAGTTGGTCGTGTTTTTATCTTCAAGAAGCAATCGGACGCAGCAGGTCGGCGACTCGTGGCACGCAGGCATGAAACCTCGGACGAGATCGATCTGGAAGCGGGCAGCCGTGGAATCTGCTACGGTTGCATGGCTACGAACTGCAGTCGGTAGGCAGGACGTGCGGTGATCGACCCGCTAATCGATCGGGCGTGCGTCAAGCGACGAACGCGAGTTGCGGCAGCAGCAACGTGGCACGTGGCAGATGGTGGCCCAAGGCCCTAGCGTGGATGGCTGAGCAGCCGTGTAGAGGCCAGATGCATACGGTGCGAGGAGTACGTACGAGATTTGTTATTGGAAAAAAGGGACCGAGTCCCTGGAGGATGTTGAAAATATGAGCAAATTACTACGAGATTTAATCCGAATAAACAGAATATAAATCATGACCACAGCAGCAGAGATTAAACTAATCATGCGAACTAGCATAGCAGATGAACATATCACATCTAGGGCACATACTAGAAGCATGAATTCTACCACGATCTCGAACAGGAAGGATAGAGTCACATACGGTGCAGCGGGTGCAGCACCGCCGGCGTTGATGTTGTCGCCCATGTCGTCGAGGATGAGGTTGCCGAGGTCGGGGAAGAAGTCGTCGTTCGCGAAGTCGTCGCTGCCAGCAGTCGCGCGAGTGCGCTCCCCAAAAACCTGATCGCCCCTCTCCCGTACAGGATCACGAGAGGCGGGGTTCCGGAGGCCTGCTGTCCCTTCTTGCGGTGCACGCCGGAAGGAGGGATGGAGAAGACTAGCTTGGCGGCGCAATGATCTAGAACTGTGATGAGAAACCATACGAAGCGGCGGCTAGGGTTGACGTCTGCCTGACTATATATATTGCGGGCCGGGTCGACACGATCCAAAAAGAATCGGAAACGGTTCAGTAATTAACGCGTCCATTAATTATTAATTAATGACTCATTAATTTTCCCATGCAGCAAAAATATAGACAACGTGCATAGCTTTGTCCTCGGCTCGGCTCAATCCCGCAACCCGCGGCGCGTCGTGACGAGGCGAGCGAGGAGGAGGAGCGCGCGTGTAGGTCTCCTCTTCTCATGCTCATACAAGTGGTAGAAGAGCTCACCTTATAAAGAGGTGCAACTCTCTCTCAACTTCCAATGTGGGACTAAACTTTAGCCTCACTCACTCCACTCACATGTGTGCATGAATGGGCCAAGAGAATTTCAGAATTTTAGTTGGGCTTTGGGCCAAAGGCCTACTAGCAAAATTCCAACAATCCCCCACAAAGTCTCATTGGCACATCTCATCATTTAGTTCCAAAACATTGTTTTATATATCGGTGCTTAGTGGAGACTGTGAAGTTGAACTTCCACTTAGAAATTTGTGCTACACTAAATCACAACTTGAATAGTGGACTATGCCTTGAACTACAAGTTTTCTGTGAAACTAGTTTCACACAAATTCTTGACCGATACTGGGCTGCCGCAAGGCTTCCCCGCGGGTGGAGCGTATACGTCATACTCCAGGGCCTTTCATGAATTTATTAGAGAACACCCAATTCTCACAGACTGCGACGTTGACAGTCAAATTCATATAGGTGTGTTCCTCAGAAGATGTTCTGGAGGACAACATCTCTGCTTACCCGAATAAGCCACTTGGACCACATTAAGATAATTATCAACCTGCCATGCAGATCAGGAGAGTATTGCATCTTTACGGAGTGGGATCATTAATATAGGGATACTCTCCTCCCAGCTGACCAACAGCTTGTCTTCCACTTCTACTTCACGGGATCTCCGATCACATAGAGTGGGTTACCACTATGGACAACTCATGCGGTGGGTCTCAAACCCATCTCCATCGATGCATTATCTACCACATTACGTGATAGACCCTTTGTGAAGGGATCTGCCAAGTTTTTCGACGCTTGGATATAATCCAACGTAATAACTCCGGAGTTCCTCAATTTTCTGACAGATTTTAGTCTCCTCTTCACATGCCTTGAGGACTTCATATTGTCCTTAGAACTGTTTATCTTGACGATCACAGTTTGATTATCACAGTTCATCAGGATAGGGGGTATTGGTTTTTCAACCATAGGTAAGTCCATCAAGAGTTCACGAAGCCACTCTGCTTCAACAGTGGCAGTGTCTAATGCTGTGAGTTCTGCTTCCATAGTTGACCTCGTTAAGATGGTCTGCTTGCAAGACTTCCAGGAAACAGCGCCACCACCAAGTGTAAAAACATAACCACTTGTGGCCTTAATCTCATCAGCATCAGATATCCAGTTTGAGTCACTATAACCCTCCAGTACCCTTGGATACCCGGTGTAGTGAATCCCATAGCTAGCGGTGCCTTTCAAATAGCGCATAACTCTCTCAAGCGCATGCCAATGATCATCTCCCGGTTTTGACACAAACCGGCTCAGCTTGCTCACAGCAAAAGAGATGTCAGGCCTCGTGGCACTCGCCAAATACATAAGCGAGCCAATAATCTGAGAATACCTCAGTTGATCTCTAGCAATCCGTCGATTCTTTCGAAGCAACACACTAGCATCATATGGAGTTGGAGAAGGCGTGCAGTCGCTATACCCAAAACGACTCAAGACCTTTTCCACATAATGAGACTGAAGCAGTGTGATCCCACCATTCTCATCTCTCACAGCTTGATGTTTAAGATAACATTAGCTACTCCTAGATCCTTCATCTCAAAACAGCGAGATAAGAAATCCTTAACCTCCTTGATTAAATCAAGTTTGGTTCCAAAGATCAATATGTCATCGACATACAGACAAAGAATAACTCCTTCGCCCCCACCATAGCGATAGTACACGCACTTGTCACCATCGTTTACTACAAAGCCGGCAGTAGTTAATGTTCTTTCAAACTTCTCATGCCACTCCTTAGGAGCTTGTTTAAGGCCATATAGAGACTTTAATAACTTGCACACCTTTCCTTCCTGACCAGGTACTACAAAACCATCTGGCTGATCCATGTAAATTTCCTCCTTCAACTCTCCATTAAGGAAAGCCGTCTTAACATCCATTTGATGAACGAGAAGACCATGTGAGGCAGCCAGTGATAGCAGCACCCGAATTGTGGTCAGTCTAGCCACGGGTGAGTAAGTACCAAAGAAGTCTTCACCTTCTTTCTGGGTATAACCCTTGGCCACAAGTCGTGCCTTGTACTTTTGAATCGTACCATCAGGTCTAAGCTTCTTCTTGAACACCCACTTACATCCTACAGGTTTGCACCCATATGGACGGTCAGTGATCTCCCAGGTACCGTTAGCTAAGATGGAATCCATCTTGCTACGTACAGCTTCCTTCCAGTAGTCAGCATCAGGAGATGCATAGGCTTCTGAAATAGTCCTGGGTGTGTCATCCACGAGGTACACAATGAAATCATCACCAAAAGACTTTGCAGTCCTCTGTCTCTTACTCCTCACAGGAGTTCCATTGTTACCCTCAACAGGATTCTCAACGTGTTCCATCGCAATGGTGGGTTCAGGAATTACAGTGAATTCCTCACTAGATGGAGTAGGTATCTCCTGATTTGATGAACTCGACATATCCTTCATAGGAAATATGTCCTCAAAGAAAGTTGCATCATTTGACTCCATAATCGTACCAACATGCATGTCGGATACCTCAGATTTTATTATCAAAAATCTATAGCCGATGCTATGAAAAGCATAGCCCAGAAGAACACAATCCACGGTTTTTGGTCCAAGCTTGCGCTTCTTGGGAATTGGTATATTGACTTTCGCCAAACAACCCCAAGTACGTAGGTAAGAGAGTTTCAACCTTTTCCTTTCCCATTCCTCAAATGGAGTCATGGTCTTATGCTTTGTGGGAACTCGGTTTAGGACATGACACGTAGTCATTAGCACCTCCCCCCACCATTCCTTGGATAGACCCGAAGTGTCTAACATGGTGTTAACCATATCAGTTAGAGTTCGGTTCTTTCTTTCGGCTACCCCATTTGACTGGGGTGAGTAGGGAGGCGTCCTCTCATGGATTATACCATGTTCCGCACAAAACAGATCAAATTCATTGGAAAAATACTCTCCACCACGATCGGACCTAAGCCGTTTAATTTTCCGATCAAGTTGGTTCTCTGCTTCAGCTTTATAGTTTTTGAAGAAAGTCAAAGCCTCATCTTTTGATTTCAGAAGATACACATAACAATATCTAGTGGAGTCATCAATCAACGTCATGAAGTATCTCTTTCCACCTTTTGTCAACACGCCATTCATCTCACAAAGGTCAGAATGTATAAGCTCTAGTGGCGCCAAGTCTCTTGCCTCTGCAGTCTTATGGGACTTGCGAGGTTGCTTAGCTTGCACACATACTTGGCACTTGGAACCTTTGACAGTAGAGATTTTCGGAATTAAATTCATATTGGCTAACCGCGTCATGCAACCAAAGTTAATATGACAGAGTCGTGAATGCCAAATATCAGACTCATTATTGTGGCAAACATTATTAATAACTTTAGTGCAAATATCTGACAAAGATAGGCGGAACAAGCCTCCGCACTCATAGCCTTTTCCAACAAATTGTCCACACTTAGAAATTACAACTTTATTGGATTCGAAAACCAACTTAAAACCATCTCGACATAAACGGGAACCGCTAACGAGATTTTTATTAATGGACGGCACATGATGAACGTTCTTCAGGCGCACAGTCTTCCCCGAAGTAAACTTCAGATCGACCGTACCAACACCTCGAACGATGGCATGTGACCCGTTCCCCATCAGCACGGGTGAAGTCCCTGTTGCCTGGTAAGAAGAAAACATGGAGGCGTCAGCACAAACATGTACATTGGCACCGGTGTCAATTAACCAATCAGGGGATTGAAATACTGAAAGGATGGTAGGCAAAAATACCGTACCCTGATTCCTTCATATCAATATCACCGATGACAACATTAGCGGACTTGCCGCTCTTCTCATGTTCGCGCTCCTCAAAGCGGTTAGGACACTTTGGAGCCCAGTGATTAGGATCACCGCAGACATGGCAAAGTCCCTTCCCCTTCTTATGAGAATTCTTCTTGAAGTTGGTAGAATGTGATGGCTTGTTCTTTGTATCAAACTTGCCTTTGCCCTGAGTTTTGTTCTTATTGTTTTTGTACTTGTTGGGCTGGGAGTTCTTCTTCTGTACCATGTGAGCACTAGAACCTCCCTCAGCAACTCGAGCACGTATGTCCTTTGCTCTCGCCTTCTCTTCAACATCAAGAGTACCAATGAGATCCGCAACGGAAAACTCATGTCTCTTGTGTTTCAGGGAAGTAGCAAAATTGTTCCACGAAGGTGGAAGCTTGGCAATGATGCCTCCGGCAACAAATTTGTCCGGTAACACACACTTGAAGTACTCAAGTTCTTTTGCGAGCGACTGTATCTCATGAGCCTGTTGTACAACAGGGTGCTCATCAGTCATCTTGTAGTCATAGAATTGCTCCATGACGTACAACTCGCTGCCGGCGTCCGAGGCACCAAACTTGGCCTCGAGCGCAGCCCACATGTCCTTGCCGTTGTCAAACGACATATACGAATCCACAATGGAGTCATCAAGAACACTCAGAAGAGCGCCTTTAAAGAGGGTATCGATCTTCTCAAAAGCTTCCAGCTGTGCTGGATTAAGACCGCCCTCAGGCTTGCCCTTGGTGGCATCATAGCAGCCCATGGTCTGAAACCAGTAGACTGCTCTCGTGCGCCACCTCTTATATTGCGCCCCCTTAAAGGCAGGCGGTTTCAGATGCGCAGCAAAACCACTCAGAGTAAATTGCCTATAATCAGGTTTTTGGATTGTTGAAAATATGAGCAAATTACTACGAGATTTAATCCGAATAAACAGAATATAAATCATGACCACAGCAGCAGAGATTAAACTAATCATGCGAACTAGCATAGCAGATGAACATATCACATCTAGGGCACATACTAGAAGCATGAATTCTACCACGATCTCGAACAGGAAGGATAGAGTCACATACGGTGCAGCGGGTGCAGCACCGCCGGCGTTGATGTTGTCGCCCATGTCATCGAGGATGAGGTTGCCGAGGTCGGGGAAGAAGTCGTCGTTCGCGAAGTCGTCGTTGCCAGCAGTCGCGCGAGTGCGCTCCCCAAAAACCTGATCGCCCCTCTCCCGTACAGGATCACGAGAGGCGGGGTTCCGGAGGCCTGCTGTCCCTTCTTGCGGTGCACGCCGGAAGGAGGGATGGAGAAGACTAGCTTGGCGGCGCAATGATCTGGAACTGTGATGAGAAACCATACGAAGCGGCGGCTAGGGTTGACGTCTGCCTGACTATATATATTGCGGGCCGGGTCGACACGATCCAAAAAGAATCGGAAACGGTTCAGTAATTAACGCGTCCATTAATTATTAATTAATGACTCATTAATTTTCCCATGCAGCAAAAATATAGACAACGTGCATAGCTTTGTCCTCGGCTCGGCTCAATCCCGCAACCCGCGGCGCGGCGCGGCGCGGCGCGGCGCGTCGTGACGAGGCGAGCGAGGAGGAGGAGCGCGCGTGTAGGTCTCCTCTTCTCATGCTCATACAAGTGGTAGAAGAGCTCACCTTATAAAGAGGTGCAACTCTCTCTCAACTTCCAATGTGGTACTAAACTTTAGCCTCACTCACTCCACTCACATGTGTGCATGAATGGGCCAAGAGAATTTCAAAATTTTAGTTGGGCTTTGGGCCAAAGGCCTACTAGCAAAATTCCAATAGAGGAGACGCGTTCTCTTGGAGGCCGAGACACGGACGTGCAAACATCAATGGAGAGTACTACATCGTAAAGGAAAAGGATTGGCAAGGCAAAGCTAGCATCGGAGTTGAGCCACGGGAGCCACTCTACGTGAAGACCAGAAGCAATCTTGTTGGATTTGCAACTAGTATACTCGGTGTACTTGGGATCACGAAAAGAGTGCTCGATATTTTTCACAGGTCAGTTATACAAAGAACCATGGAGCCAACGGGTACTAGGTTTGAGGTGGAGAAGTTCGACGGAACCGAAAACCTTGGGTTATGACAGATAAGTGTAAAAATTGTTGGCACAACAGGGATGCTTGAAGGTGTTGCGGGATGTCAAGCCAGACGGACGATGAGGACTGTGAGGAGTTGCAGATGATTGCAGTCGGGATAGTTCGGCTGGGTCATACTTGTCAGTCTGACGGATCGACGCAAGTCGGTTGGTACAGAAGACGATGGTGGAATCAGCGACGACGACATAGGTGCACGATGCTGATAGTGACCGACTTCTGGGGCGTGGAAACACGTGGCGCAGGCCCGAGGGCTTGTGTGGCTTCGACAAGACTATGGCGCGAGGTTGAGTCAAGGTGGTGTATACACGGGGCTTGATGTCGACGAGGCGCGGGGTGGCACGTACAACCACCATGGAGTCATGTTGAAGGTGGAGCTGGATTGAGAGGCTATGGCGTAAGTCGACAGAGAGTCGAAGCCTATTCAGCGAGGGAAAAGCGAGTGACATGCAGTTTGGACTGGAGCCCAGTGGTCTGATGGAAGCATGAAACTCGTCATTGATCGGCGGTGATGATCGGTGGTACTCTGCAACGGGAGTTGAGTGGTGTGGGTTCATGACCCTTGAGACTCGACCGGGACAGCGGAGGCTCGACGTGGTAATAGCGGCGAGGCGTGCGGTAGCACGGGACATGGAGACGTGCCAGGGCTCTGGTGGTCATACATGTGGTGAGACAACTGCGAATTTGACTCCGGGTGATTACAAGCAATTGTGAAATTCTTTCAAGTTTCAGACAGGCGGTCAAGAAAGGAGCGGTGATGTTGAGTTCAGGTAACTCTTACGTGTGACACCCAATATGTGAGTTGTTCACTTTCACACAGGTCAATGATCAGTGTGTGATGGTGTTGGACTGATGCTCTGGAAGTTGGGAGCGCAAACTAGTGTAATGTGGAACTTAATTTTACTCGAGTGTTGACTGTGGTCAAGAAAAGAAGGGACTACAAGTTGCAAGTGGAGTCATATGGAGTCTTTGGAGTAGCAGCGGTGCTCATGGGATAAGCTCAAGTCCAATGTACATGGAAGTTTAACGCATTGACGAATTCAAGGTGGTGGAGAATATTCGCCAAGGTGGAGTTTGTTGAAGTTGTGTCGAATATAGTGTACAAGTTAGGTTACAGTTGGACTCTGAGTTGTATTGTGTTTAGATAGGATATGTAGTCGTGTCCTAGTAGGACACTTGTATCCTAGGCCTCTCTTATATAGCGGGGGTAGACACACGATGTAATCTATGCCAACATAATAGCACCGGAACGCAGGGGAAGCCGGCGGCATGTGCCGGTGTTCAGGGCGACCGGGTGCGGTATTGTGACGCTGTCACGGGGAGGAGCGCCTGTAGTCAAGCCCCGGAGATGTAGCCATATCGGTGAACCTCGTTAACAAATCTCGGTGCCGTGCCTTGTGTGGTTGCTTGGTCCTCGGATAAGTTAACGGCCAAATAAACAGTCAACTAACAGTTTGTTTAGTAGCGGGCCTGACCTGTCATAAACCAGATTAATTCTAAATCGTCTTGTCATTAGGGTGTTCTGGAACAACGAACCAATTTTATGGTAGTTTTTCAAAAGATTAAAAAAAGTGATAGTTTTTTTTAGACATTGTGATAGTTTTTTGCTATATACTCGTATCGTTCTGGTCGACCGCATCACCGCCTACTCCGGATCGTTCCAACGAGGGCGTCTTTAGCGCGATGCTTTGCATCTCATCTATTTATCTCTAGCAATCTACTGTTGCTACAGTTGTTTTGAGGGCAAATACCAAACGTGCTTTGATTTTTCTAGTCCATCTGCATCTTCCAAGGAGACAAAGTGTAGCTTTCCACATGTCTACATTGCTCTTTGCATGCAGTCATCACCTCAAAAGGGAGATCCATGATCGACACACAATATTTCAACTACGTCATCTCCTCCTTGTTTGGTACTATAAGTGCACCATTTGCAACTACATCACCTCTAAACCGTCTTAAACGGACAACGAAAGTACTAATTACAACTTAATGACAACACTAACAACATTGTGACTGTGGAAAAAAAAACATAGATGGACATAGCTAATATTGATCTACAACATTTGTAACTACATCTTGTCGAAATTAGTACTATAAGTGCACCATATCGTTCCCGGTCATGTTCCAAAAAATCGGTAATACAACATCACTTAGCTAATTACAAGCTCATAAACAAACAAATTTGCACGATGCATGTCACGAAAAACTCATGTATTACATAGCCCATACCTTGAGGTTCAACTTCTCAGTTCACTTCTCGCGATAAATCATACTCAAAATGCTCCAAATGACTCACCAAAATGATCAACTAATGCCTAAACTAGCAAAGGATGCATACCTAGGAGCTAATCAAGCAAAACAAAAATAGCGTGCATGTGAACGAAAAACATATAAATGGATAGATCTTTCCTTGATCTACATTTTCTTCAACTACAACATCTTCTGGATCGGCCTTCACATCGATCAAAATCACAGTCAAAGTGGCTATTTCTCCTCAGCGTTCTTAGTTGGAAAGGAAGAGAGCATGAGGTCAAATTTTGCCTCCGTGCATAAATATGTGCTTACGCTGCATGTACTTGTACCAGTTTGATGGAGTGAAAGTACTTGCCAGTATACGGAGAGGCATGCAGAAGCCGGCGGTTTTGATTGCTTTTCCAACGCCGGTGTCGTCGCCGGCGTAGTAGTGCGACCACTACAGCTTTGTGCCCAGCTCGTATGGCGTCCAGAGCGTGTGCCTGGCGTGGCGCTGCCCGGCCAAGGCGAGCACCTGCCGCAAGGACCGCAACCGTGTGCGCTGCCCGTTCGAGTACCCCGGCTGCAGCAACGCCGGGAACTCCGACGTGAAGGCGACGCGACCCAGGACGCTTGTCCATCCGGGAGTGACCGGGAGCTAGTTGCTTCGAAGTTTTCGTCCGGACGCCATAGCCGGCCGGCCATGGGGTGCTCTACCTGCATAGACTCATAGAGGCGCGCCGCGGCATGCTCTGGGCGCGAGCCGGAGCTTTTCGCTGCGCTGCTCGCCGGTGACCGACAGAGGCTGCAGGCCAAGGACGCGTCGGTGCCAGGCAACCTCGGCAGCTCGGCCTCGCCTAGGACGGGCATCATCGGCCAACGCCAACGACGCCGCCGTGGGTCCAGTCCGACGAGTACGTGCCATTGCCTTGGAGTTTTACCCGGAGATACTGTCCGACTTCCCTTACCGGAGGTCACGTCGCTGATCATGGCTAGCTCGCTCGCGAAGACAAGGCGGAACCGACGTCGATTGATGCCAATGCATGCACGCCGGTTTCGCCGCCCACAAGGGACATGCCGGCCGGAGCTGTCCGACATCAACGCGTTCGAAGAAGAGCAACTCGAAGGTGTCTGCGGCGGCGCTGGTGTCGCCGGAGGGAAAGCGCATGGCGGTGGTACCAGCCTCGGCGGCGTGCGCAAGACGCTCGTGGACTGGTGCGCCGTGCCCAGCCACGGCTCGCGTGACCTTCTCATGCGCGCCGCCTTCAAGTGGGAGCTCATCAGGGCGCGGAGGACGTCTCGCGCACGGCGGAGGGGTGCGCAACAGCTCGGCCTCCGAGGATCTCTGACAGAGGCGCACTGCCACCCGCATCTCGGTTGGTCTCCGGCCTCGCGGGTGCAAAAGCGAAAGAGCCGTTTGCACGAACCAACTGACTAGTCAAAAGGGACCCACAAGGCAGAGGCACATCGGATCGGAGGCAGCGGACGAGTCAAGTCTGTTTCTAGATCGGAACCTGTCCCTAAAACCCTGGTCGCCGCCGCGTCGCCCCCGACCCCCGCCGTCTTCGCCCGGGCGCCCCTCGCCGTCGGCTTCGCAATCCGGCCGCCTCACGTCGTCCCCGGTCGGTCGCCGTCGCCATCTCCGCCCTCCAGCCGGGTCCGGATCGACCGCTTCTCTAAGGTGAGTCGATCAACCACACACCTGCTTCCCGTGCGGCAATTTCTGGGCGCGCCGGCGTGGGCGCCTCACCGATGAGCGGAAATGCGAGATGCCGGAGTGGAGCGGCTCGTCTCCTAGACCATTTCGTTGTGGCGGTGGATTCATGGACCCTCCTCCTCTCGTCACAACGCTATTGCTTTGTCTGGTTGGTTACATTCGTCGTTGTTCTAATCTTGTGTTGCGTCGCACGGAACCTGTTTGACAGTTTGGCAAAACCAAGAATCTGTAGTGTATTAGTATATTCTACCTCGATCTGCATGTCGTGGCTTGTGCCTTACTACTGACGATGATTAGCTGATCGAATATGAATCTTGTTATCCAATTGCAGGCAGGATGGACGGTGACTTCAAGCTGTATGACAACTTGGACGGCGATTTCCGGATGGAACGACAAGACAACGGCAACATGGAGTTCTCCTTGCACAGGACTGACCTATGGGGGGTCAACATTCTTCCGACCAGCATTATGGACCAGGAGGATGAGTTGACATGCGTGTTTGAGGCCGCACTCACAGCAGCAGAAATATCATGGGTTAGGAATCAAGCACAGCATCTGCTCAACAACGGGACAAGTACCAGCACTCCGATGGCAAGTACCGGTAGCAACACGGCCAGTAGCAGCACCCCGAGTAGCAGCAGCACGGCAACTACCAGCATGGCGAGTGTCAGTAGCAACAAGGCGAGCAGCAGCAGCACGGCGACTAGCAGAATGGCGAGTGTCAGTAGCAACACGGCGAGCAGCAGCAGCACGGCGACTAGCAGCATGGGGAGTGTCAGTAGCAACAAGGCGAGCAGCAGCAGCACGGCGACTAGCAGCACGGCGAGTGTCAGTAGCAACACGGCGAGCAGCAGCAGCACGTCGACTAGCAGCATGGCGAGTGTCAGTAGCAACAAGGCGAGCAGCAGCACGGCGACTAGCAGCATGGCGAGTGTCAGTAGCAACACGGCGAGCAGCAGCAGCACGGCGACTAGCAGCATGGCGAGTGTCAGTAGCAACAAGGCGAGCAGCAGCAGCACGGCGACTAGCAGCATGGCGAGTGTCAGTAGCAACACGGCGAGCAGCAGCAGCATGGCGACTAGCAGCATGGCGAGTGTCAGTAGCAACACGGCGAGCAGCAGCAGCACGGCGGCTAGCAGCATGGCGAGTGTCAGTAGCAACACGGCGAGTAGCAGCACCCCAAGTAGCAGCAGCAGCGGAATAACCAGGATTACCTTTGATACTCCCAACTTCATCAAGGCGTACTAGGCTCGGATCGGCATGACACTTGAGGAGGACAACCGCAGGCGCAGAGCCTGGGGCTTCCGTGCGTCAAAGGCCTTGGAGGTTTTCGAGGAAGTTGGCGTTGAGGCCACGTCAGATTCCTGGCCCAAGGCGAGGACCATTCGACTCAGTTCATACAGAACATTGCGCCATCCGGGGTTTCGGCGGTTGGCGCAGTACATTCTCAGTGGGAAACCCCTGATGGGCGTCATCCCGGTTGGCCCAGACCTAGAAAAACTCAGACCCGGCGAGATCTACGAGTTCAGTGATCCGAGGGACCCTTCGCCTGAGCCTCCGATATGTGGTCACATGGTGGTTTTCATTGGCTACGGTGAAGAAGCTAGCCCGCTTCGAAGGAGAAGTACATGGATGAACCCGGGTACATATGAACCCATTTTGGAAAACACATTTCTAAATTCTAAAAAAATCTGAAAAAAAATTGCATGGGTACGTCTCCTTGTTTTATATGCGTGCATAAAGTTTCACGGAAAAACAACTTTTTTATGGCCTGTGCAAAAAAGACAAAACATTATGTCGTGAAACACTATTTAGAAGCACTGAAATTTGTCTTTTTTGCAGAGGCAAAACAAAAAAACATTTTTTCATAAAACTTTGTGCCGCTCACACACATTTGCAAACTTGTATGTGTGATATTTTCTTTTGATTTTTTTGACATTTTAAAATGTGCTTAAACTGCATTTTATGAAAAATGGGTGCATATGTCCATGGGTTCAGATGGTGCCCTCTCCGCTTCGAAGGCCGTACTTACTTTTCCTCAACTCGTATGGCGAAAAGTTTGGAGAGAAGGGAATTGGTAGAGTCTATTTTGATCAGGTCTACATTGATCGGCTGTACCTGCTAGAGGTCGATCCAACAGCTCCTGTGTGTCCGGCGGCCGCCAATGATGACGATGATGTCCTGCTAAATGATGAGGATGCTATTGTGGAAATCGACGCCCTTCTCGACGATTAGCATTCTGTCAGCGAAGCTGCCATCGCTTTGTCCTGAGAAAAAGTCAGAATATGCATGGTACAGTAACCATTGATCTTAGCAGTAAGTAACAACTACTAGTTGTCTTGGTTGGCTCTGTGGGCGAAGCTGCCGTGAGCTCGCGTGACTGCAACGTTTGACTCTGAGACCTCATGAGTGCTGTTACGCTATGGCATGCCACGTTTTGGCGTAAGCGTAGGACAAATGTCACACTGTGGTAACAACAAAGTGATGCCATTGTTTTGGCGTAAGCATAGGACAAATTGCCACACTATGGTACAGTAACCAAGGATCTTAAAGTAGCAACTAGTTGTCTTTACGCGGAGCTGTTTTGGGGTGACTGGGCCAAGCGAACTTTTTTAGTTGTTGCAATGCAATTAACTAGTAGTATTGTCAGTTTTGCAATTCTACAATTGATGCGATGCATTATGTTTGCCTCTTACAGCTTCTGCGTTTGATGATGCCATTCATTATTTCAGTTATATAGAATTGTGGATGCCGATAACCTCTTACAGCTTCTGTGTTTGATGATGCCAATCATTATTTCAGTTCTTATAGAATTATGGATGCCGATAACTTCTGAACGACGTAGGTGACCATGGCAAAACAAATGTTTTTATAGCAATATATATTTGTTGAGGATGACAAGTTTAGTTGGCGAGTATGACAAATCTGCCTTAGTTTATTTTTTGCTAGAAAATTGTCGTGCTTGTAAGCAAAAATTGACATCCTCGCATCAATTAAAATTGCCATAAAAAAGTTCATTTACCATGTGCACGTACGTGACGTCGGGTACTTATCATTTCCAAAAGTAATATGGTTGAGTTTTTCCAGTTTTTTGGGGCTTCGTGCACATTTTTTTTATTCTTCTTTATTTTCTACTTATTAAAATTTGAATTGGTGATGAGTTCACATATGAACCCAATAAAATTCATAAACAGTTAAAATACACTTCTACACACACGTGAAAGTAACAACCTTGCAAGTATGTCTTAAAAAAACCTTTCAAGAGATATAAATAAACAATATAGTTTACGCACATGTGGGACATAACACAAATAAACTAATACGCTAATAATAAGACCAACTTTCTTGTAAAGCACATAAATAACAAACGCAAAAAACGCGTCTCAAACTCGAAATCGTGGTATTGATTAAACTTTTCTTGAGGGAAAGCCTGTTGGCACTTTATTGTTGGTCCGAAAATGTTACATCCTTCAAGACATGAGGAAGAAGAAAAGTAGGTGGACCATTCATCCCACCAGTAGACCAAGTTTACATCATAAACATGTCTAGCAAGGAAATGTACCAAGGTGTTGGCCTCCCGAGAGCAATGCTTGAATCTTATAGACGGAATTTCACGGGCCAAATGAAAGCAATCCGCAAGTGTTGGTGACTAAGGAGCCAAAATATATGTCTCTCCATTGCATGCCTTGATGACCTCCAGGCAGTTTGATTCAACTAGGACCCTGGTGCATCCAATCAGCTGAACAAGCTAAAAACCACGACGGATCGCCAATGCTTCTGTCATCATTGCACTTGCAGTAAAAACAAATGGTTCAACGACACCCGCAATAGCTTCTCCTCTACTGTTCCTTAAAACAACAACTACAACACCTGAGCCATCCTCAAAATAAGATGCATCAGAGTTCAATTTATAGGATCCGGTGGTTGGTTTGACCCAGCCAGTTCTAACAGGGCTGCTTGACTTCTTTACTGCCGAGTTTGTCATGATTGCATGGATGGCAAAAGTTGTACTCTTTGGAGTTTTCACAATCTCACCTTTGCGTGCCTGCCAACGCTCCCACCAAATGTACCATGACGCCACCGCCACTGTTTCATGCAATCCCAGCGGACCAAGAATTGGGGAGGGACCTCTTGGCCTCCTGAGAATTTCCTCGAGCACCACCGAGCTAGAGCGACCAACCTGTAGTGCTTGATCTATGATTTCTTCCAGTCCAAGGGCTCACCAAACTTTGGAAGCACGTGGGCATGAGAACAACAGATGTTTAACATCCTCAAGCCATGTTTGCCATATTGGGCAAACCGGCGAGACCTTGATATGTTTATGAGCTAAAACAGACATTCCCAGAATCAGACCATGGAGTGCCCGCCAAATGAAAATTTTGGTTTTGCTTGGGACTTCCAACTTCCAGACTATATCCCACAGTGGCCTGATTGTAGCTGAACCTTGGGTGTTGTTCATTCTCGCCCCGAACTGATGCTCCCACTCAGTGTAATACGCAGACTGTACGGAGAAGGAGAAAGATTTGGTTCTGTTCCATGCCACAAAATCCTCAACAAGGTGCTCTGACAATGGAATTCTTAAAATGTTCTCAACATCCACCGGACGAAACACACTTCTGATCAGGCCTTCATCCCATATCCTCGTGTGAGGAATCATCAACTCATTTACTGTTCTCAGCAATGTATTGCCTCTCCTTGTGAACACCATCCTTGTGGGGCTCGAGGGGATCCAATGACCGTCCCATATACCTATTTTCTCACCAAATCCGATCCTCCAAATGTGTCCTGTCCTAAACGTATGTAGTCCTGCCCAAATGCTTTGCCATGTGTAGGAGGAGCCTTTCTTCGGTCCTACCTTTAGCATATTCACGTCAGGGAAATATTTTGCTCTCAGAACTTGGGCACATAAAGATTCAGGATGAGTAATCATTCTGCAACTCTGTTTAGCCAGCACCGCTAAGTTAAAAGCGTGTAAATCTCTGAACCCCATGCCTCCACTTGATTTTGGAAGACACATCCTCCACCAAGCTACCCAATGCATTTTTTTTCTTATTCTATGTCTCCCCACCAGAAAACTGCCATAACACCCTTAATTTCCTTGCATACCTTCTTTGGTAATTTAGGAACAACCATAGCAAACATGGGGATTGATTGGATGACAGCTTGATCTCGCGTGCCATCAACCCAATAGACAACATCACAGAAAATCTGACAGAAAATCTCATTTTATTTACAGTAAAGCAGATGCATTATCAATACAGTGAAACGTAGATACTGACCACACAAACGAAGTATATATATGTGTGTGTAATAATAATAAAGTAACAAGGCCAACAGGGGAGCTAACAATAGGCGCTAGGAAGGAAATCCTGCTCAATTTTCAGCGTAGCTTTCTACCCAGTGGCAACAGAGACTACTCTTATTTGCTTTGTGTCTTGCAAACAGGAAAGAGCAAAGCTACTTGGGTCTCCAACTTCTTGTGATGGGTCCAGCTCTCGGCTCTCATATACAAAGCTCCTCTCTGTTGCCCTCCTGCAAAAATGCATTCGGAGGCACCGTGGAGACTTCCTTCACCTCAGGATCAACGCCCTATACAAATAAATGCACAAGCAATGGTTCACAACCAGGCAACAAAAGTAACTAGCATTGTGTTATTAGAACAAATAGTAGTTGCCTTAACAACAGAAATGCGATTTACCGTGAACACAGCTCTAAGCTCTTTCTTCTTGGCTTCCAGCTGTAAAGAGGGGATTTCACACATGTAGTCAGCAACAGCAAAGCAGCAAAAGTGTTAAAAGAGGAAATAAACCGTCATGTCATACATCGTTATAATTCCAGTAGCTCCAGTCTGAATAGCATCCAAATGGCATACCAACATCCAAGTGACCACCAGTGTATTCCTCCGCACTGTTGGGGTGCTTCATATTGACACTTCCATTGTTGGTACAGCCATAGCAGTGTCCTTCGTCAAGAAAAAAAGAAAGAAAACAAGAGTTAGGCGCAAAGTGATCCAATGGGCACGAACGTATATAATAACAGCTGATTACTGAAGGTATAAGATTTCTGTGTATTCAGCCATGCTAGGATAAGCTCAACTTAGTGCCACCCACCAAAGGCAATACTTGATATAAGGGGAGGGTATAGCATTACCGTTATCGGTAGGTTTAATCATGCAGAAGCAGCTGACTGACAGTTCTTCTTGTTTTACTGGTCGCACATATTTGACTTCGACAAAGAATAGATCTTCGATGCCACGATCAGCTCCTTTAGTCAAAGTGAAATTGAGATGATAGTACCACCCACGCTTCTCACTGAATACTTTGCACTCCACAACATCTTTGAGTTCATACGCAAAATCCTAAAATATGAAGCATGGGTCAGATCAACAATTCTTACATGGATAAATCAGTACAAGACATAGGGCAGTCGTGATAGTGGGGCAGAGAGTGAAGGCAGGTTGGAGAGAGAGAGAAGAGAACAAACCCCCAAAAGACTGTGATCCTCATTATGCGTGTCCACCAAAGCTTGAAGTAATCGGCGCCTTCCATTACGGGCTCTCTCAGCGTGATCTGACTTTGAACGCTTTCTTGCGCCATCAGGCCAGTAAAGAGCTGCTTCTATGGCCATTTCCAGTGAAGAAACCCCACCTTGGTGCATTAACCTAATTTATATCCAAATTATGGTCAGTGCCAATTCCCAACAGTGGAGAATAGAAAGTTATACAAGGACCATATAAATGCTATCAATAGGGCTATGATGCACTAGTTTGCATAGAATGTTGTTAAAATAATTCATGCTAGTGATCAACAAATGCAAAACAAAACTGCACATGCCTATATATAAGCTCCTGGGCCTTCTTTGATTTCATATAGCAAACTGCTTTCACCAGATAATGGAACTTAACTTTCTAGCTAACAGTATCGATATAAACAGAGGTGCGTGGGGCAAAGGGCTGCTAATCAACTGTGGATATTAGAGTTCAGATAAGAATAAACAAAGTGGTGCATTGTTTGCATGTGGCTAGTTAAGTCTGAACATATACAATTGCAGGTGTGCAAACAGAACAAAACCACGAGAAACAGGTGGTGTAGGAACTTTACAGTTTTGGGTCCCTATGTTCAAGAAAATAGCGATCCATGGCTTTGTCAGCTTCATCTAGGCTCTGAAACGACCCGCCCGCATAAGGATACGTGTGGAAAGAGCCCCCGTGATCGACCCTGATGTAATACAACATTCCCCAGTCACGTCGCAGCCGTTCCCAAATGCCTGACCTAGGAGGTGATGGTGCCGAGGCCATAACAGTGTCCTGATCCGGCTGCCCGGAGGAAACGGCGGGCGATTTCTCCTCCAGTGTTGTAGCGCTCAGTGACTGCTTGAGCGACGACACACCTGCAGCAGGTTCCTGCGGCCTTTGCAGCACGGGCGGTGAAGCCTGCTTCCTGTCCGCCACCACGAACTCGAATTGGAAAATCCTATCGCTGGAAAAGGCAATCCAAATGCACATTGATCGATTATTAGCAAGTAAAACAAATTGATTTCAACTAGAAGATGGTCGTATGTACGTTAAAGGCAGCGGCGGGTCGTTGGGCTTCCTCCGGCGATGCCAGTTGAGGTAGATGGAGGCGTAGCGCGCGCGGACGGCGTCTTCGAGATCCGCGAAGTCCCGGAACGGCCCGCCCGTGGCGGGGAGGTGCCTGGGGAGGTATGTGCCGTCCCTGTTGACGCGGACATGGATCGTGATCGGGTGGAAGCCGCCGGTGGGGATGCGCCGCGGGAGGCACTCCGGAGGAAGATGCTTGGGCGCCATGAGGAGGGAGGGAGGGCCGCCGGCTGGCTTGATCGATTTGGGGAGGGGGTTAGGGTTCGGCGATTTCGTCGGCGGAGGGGGGATTAGGGTTCGGCAAGTTCGTCTCTTGGTTGGGGAGGAGGCGGAGGGGAAAAAAAGAGATTGAGAAAACTGCTCACGCGGTTGGGTTCTATACTTATTCAGGCTAGATAGACTCGGCGTGTCGTGCGGCCCGCTTGGAGCTCGGGCCGAGTAGGGCTACACTCTCCTTCCTTTTTTGCGATGTAAAAATTTGCATAACTTTTGCATACTAACTCGGATGAAAAAAAAATTTATATGAAAAATCATCTACTCGAAAAGTTACATCCGAATTTAAAAGGGGAACCCCATTAAACATTTTCAAAATCCCCAAAAACCTAATACAAAAAAGTTACGCGGCTTTTAACATCTAGAGTGAAAAAAATCGAAAAAAATTCAAACAGTGGGCAAACTGTGGTCAAACAATGGTGAAACTAATTATTCTAGAATATTAGTGTTACTAAATAATTATTTCAGTTATTTCAATTTTGATCAAATCTGGTCAAACTGTGGTCAAACAATGGTCAAACTAATTATTCAAGAAATATTAGTGTTACTATGAAATGTGTCACTTCATGCTCAAGCAAAATTCCTGAAGGTTAATAGGATTGACATCTTACTATTGTCAGGAAAACAACAAGTGCAGACTAGGAGCAAGGGAGAATAGAACCCGGAAGTTAAGCGTGCTCAGGCTGGGGGAGTGGGAGGATGGGTGACCGTTCGGGAAGTTAGATCGTTTGGAATGATGAGGGGTGATTAGAGGATAAATTGAGAAGTGATGAGGGGTGGTGATTACAGACTAGAGGTTAAAATAATTCAGAAATTTGGAAATAAAAAAAATTCAATTTTTTTTCAAAAAAATCATAAAGTTTCCACGCCAGTAGTCCTCCTTCCCACTATTCGTCTTCTTCCTCCATGCATCCAGCCATGTCTCCGCCGGTCTCCGGGCTTCTCCTGCTCATCGCCCTCCCTCTGTGCCACGCCGCCACGGACACCCTCTCGCCCAACCAAGACCTTGCGGGCCGCGAGAAGCTCGTGTTCCTCAACGGCAGGTTCGCGCTCAGCTTCTTCCAAACCGGGAGCAACTTCTCCGACGGCACCACACCCAGGTGGTACCTCGGGATCTGGTTCCACATGGTCCACACGTGAAAAATGTTGTCGCCACGATCAGCTCCTTTAGTCAAAGTGAAATTGAGATGATAGTACCACCCACGCTTCTCACTGAATACTTTGCACTCCACAACATCTTTGAGTTCATACGCAAAATCCTAAAATATGAAGCATGGGTCAGATCAACAATTCTTACATGGATAAATCAGTACAACACATAGGGCAGTCGTGATAGTGGGGTAGAGAGTGAAGGCGGGTTGGAGAGAGAGAGAGAAGAGAACAAATCCCCAAAAGACTGTGATCCTCGTTATGCTTGTCCACCAAAGCTTGAAGTAATCGGCGCCTTCCATTACGGGCTCTCTCAGCGTGATCTGACATTGAACGCTTCCTTGCGCCATCAGGCCAGTAAAGAGCTTCTTCTATGGCCATTTCTAGTGAAGAAACCCCACCTTGTTGCATTAACCTAATTTATATCCAAATTATGGTCAGTGCCAATTCCCAACAGTGGAGAATAGAAACTTATACAAGGACCATATAAATGCTATCAATAGGGCTATGATGCACTAGTTTGCATAGAATGCTGTTAAAATAATTCATGCTAGTGATCAACAAATGCAGAACTAAACTGCACACGCCTATATATAAGCTCCTGGGCCTTCTTTGATTTCATATAGCAAACTGCTTTCACCAGATAATGGAACTTAACATTCTAGCTAACAGCATCGATATAAACAGAGGTGCGTGGGGCAAAGGGCTGCTAATCAACTGTGCATATTAGCGTTCAGATAAGAATAAACAAAGTGGTGCATTGTTTGCATGTGGCTAGTTAAGTCTGAACATATACAATTGCAGGTGTGCAAACAGAACAAAACCAGGAGAAACAGGTGGTGTAGGAACTTTACAGTTTTGGGTCCCTATGTTCAAGAAAATAGCGATCCATGGCTTTGTCAGCTTCATCTAGGCTCTGAAACGGCCCGCCCGCATAAGGATACGTGTGGAAAGAGCCCCCGTGATCGACCCTGATGTAATACAAGATTCCCCAGTCATGTCGCAGCCGTTCCCAAATGCCTAACCCAGGAGGTGATGGTGCCGAGGCCATAACAGTGTCCTGATCCGGCTGCCCGGAGGAAACGGCGGGCGATTTCTCCTCCAGTGTTGTAGCGCTCAGCGACTGCTTGAGCGACGACACATCTGCAGCAGGTTCCGGCGGCCTCTGCAGCGCGGGCGGTGAAGCCTGCTTCCCGTCCGCCACCATGAACTCGGATTGGAAAATCCTATCGCTGGAATAGGCAATCCAAACGCACATCGATCGATTATTAGCAAGTAAAACAAATCAATTTCAACTAGAAAGATGGTCGTATGTACGTTGAAGGGGGGCGGCGGGTCGTTGGGCTTCCTCCGGCGTGCCAGTTGAGGAAGATGGAGGCGTAGCGCGCGCGGACGGCGTCTTCGAGATCCGTGAAGTCCCGGAATGGCCCGCCCGTGATGGGGAGGTGCCTGGGGAGGTACGTGCCGTCCCTGTTGACGCGGACATGGATCGTGATCGGGTGGAAGCCGCCGGTGGGGATGCGCCGCGGGAGGGACTCCGGAGGAAGATGCTTGGGCGCCATGAGGAGGGAGGGAGGGCCGCCGGCCGGCTTGATCGATTTGGGGAGGGGGGTTAGGTTTCGGTGATTTCGTCGGCGGAGGGGGGATTAGGGTTCGGCGAGTTCGTCTCTTGGTTGGGGAGGAGGCGAAGGGGAAAAAAGAAATTGAGAAAACTACTCACGCGGTTGGGTTCTATACTTATTCAGGATAGATAGACTCGGCCTGTCGTGCGGCCCGCTTGGAGCTCGGGCCGAGTAGGGCTACACTCTCCATCCTTTTTGGCGATGTAAAAATGGGCATAACTTTTGCATACTAACTCGGATAAAAAAGTTTTTTATATGAAAAATCATCTACTCGAAAAGTTACATCCGAATTTAATAGGGGGAACCCCGTTAAACATTTTCAAAATCCTCAAAAACCTAATAGAAAAAAGTTACGGGGCTTTTCAGATCTAGAGTGAAAAAAATCGAAAAAAATTCAAACAATGGGCAAACTGTGATCAAACAATGGTCAAACTAATTATTCTAGAATATTAGTGTTACTAAATAATTATTTCAGTTATTTCAATTTTGATCAAATCTGGTCAAACTATGGTCAAACAATGGTCAAACTAATTATTCAAGAAATATTAGTGTTGCTATGAAATGTGTCACTTCATGCTCAAGCAAAATTCCTGAAGGTTAATAGGATTGACATCTTAGTATTGTCAGGAAAACAACAAGTGCAGACTTGGAGCGAGGGAGAATAGAACCCGGAAGTTAAGCGTGCTCAGGCTGGGGGAGTGGGAGGATGGGTGACCGTTCGGGAAGTTAGATGATTTGGAATGATGAGGGGTTATTAGAGGATATATTGAGAAGTGATGAGGGGTGGTGATTACAGACTAGAGGTTAAAATAATTCAGATTTTTGAAAATCAAAAAAAATTTCAAAAAGAAATCATAAAGTTTCCACGCCAGTAGTCCTCCTTCCCACTATTCGTCTTCTTCCTCCATGCATCCAGCCATGTCTCCGCCGGTCTTCGGGCTTCTCCTGCTCATCGCCCTCCCTCTGTGCCACGCTGCCACGGACACCCTCTCGCCCAACCAAGAGCTCGTCGGCCACGAGAAGCTCGTGTTCCTCAATGGCAGGTTCACGCTCAGCTTCTTCCAAACCGGGAGCAACTTCTCCGACGGCACCACACCCAAGCGGTACCTCGGGATCTGGTTCCAGACGGTCCACACGTGAAAAATGTTGTCGCCACGATCAGCTCCTTTAGTCAAAGTGAAATTGAGATGATAGTACCACCCACGCTTCTCACTGAATACTTTGCACTCCCCAACATCTTTGAGTTCATATGCAAAATCCTAAAATATGAAGCATGGGTCAGATCAACAATTCTTACATGGATAAATCAGTACAAGACATAGAGCAGTCGTGATTACAGACTAGAGGTTAAAATAATTCAGATTTTTGAAAATCAAAAAAAATTCAAAAAAAAAATCATAAAGTTTCCACGCCAGTAGTCCTCCTTCCCACTATTCGTCTTCTTCCTCCATGCATCCAGCCATGTCTCCGCCGGTCTTCGGGCTTCTCCTGCTCATCGCCCTCCCTCTGTGCCATGCCGCCACGGACACCCTCTCGCCCAACCAAGAGCTCGTGGGCCGCGAGAAGCTCGTGTTCCTCAACGGCAGGTTCACGCTCAGCTTCTTCCAAACCGGGAGCAACTTCTCCGACGGCACCACACCCAAGCGGTACCTCGGGATCTGGTTCCAGACGGTCCACACGTGAAAAATGTTGTCGCCACGATCAGCTCCTTTAGTCAAAGTGAAATTGAGATGATAGTACCACCCACGCTTCTCACTGAATACTTTGCACTCCACAACATCTTTGAGTTCATACGCAAAATCCTAAAATATGAAGCATGGGTCAGATCAACAAATCTTACATGGATAAATCAGTACAAGACATAGAGCTGTCGTGATAGTGGGGCAGAGAGTGAAGGCAGGTTGGAGAGAGAGAGAGAAGAGAACAAACCCCCAAAAGACTGTGATCCTCATTATGCTTGTCCACCAAAGCTTGAAGTAATCGGCGCCTTCCATTACGGGCTCTCTCAGCGTGATCTGACTTTGAACGCTTCCTTGTGCCATCAGGCCAGTAAAGAGCTTCTTCTATGGCCATTTCCAGTGAAGAAACCCCACCTTGTTGCATTAACCTAATTTATATCCAAATTATGGTCAGTGCCAATTCCCAACAGTGGAGAATATAAAGTTATACAAGGACCATATAAATGCTATCAATAGGGCTATGATGCACTAGTTTGCATAGAATGCTGTTAAAATAATTCATGCTAGTGATCAACAAATGCAGAACAAAACTGCACATGCCTATATATAAGCTCCTGGGCCTTCTTTGATTTCATATAGCAAACTGCTTTCACCAGATAATGGAACTTAACTTTCTAGCTAACAGTATCGATATAAACAGAGGTGCGTGGGGCAAAGGGCTGCTAATCAACTGTGGATATTAGAGTTCAGATAAGAATAAACAAAGTGGTGCATTGTTTGCATGTGGCTAGTTAAGTCTGAACATATACAATTGCAGGTGTGCAAACAGAACAAAACCAGGGGAAACAGGTGGTTGAGGAACTTTACAGTTTTGGGTCCCTATGTTCAAGAAAATAGCGATCCATGGCTTTGTTAGCTTCGTCTAGGCTCTGAAACGGCCCGCCCGCATAAGGATACGTGTGGAAAGAGCCCCCGTGATCTATCCTGATGTAATACAACATTCCCCAGTCACGTCGCAGCCGTTCCCAAATGCCTGACCCAGGAGGTGATGGTGCCGAGGCCATAACAGTGTCCTGATCCGGCTGCCCGGAGGAAACGGCGGGCGATTTCTCCTCCAGTGTTGTAGCGCGCAGCGACTGCTTGAGCGACGACACATCTGCAGCAGGTTCCAGCGGCCTCTGCAGCGCGGGCGGTGAAGCCTGCTTCCCGTCCACCGCCACGAACTCGGATTGGAAAATCCTATCGCTGGAAAAGGCAATCCAAACGCACATCGATCAATTATTAGCAAGTAAAACAAATCGATTTCAACTAGAAGATGGTCGTATGTACGTTGAAGACGGCGGCGGGTCATTGGGCTTCCTCCGGCGATGCCAGTTGAGGTAGATGGAGGCGTAGCGCGCGCGGACGGCGTCTTCGAGATCCGCGAAGTCCCGGAACGGCCCGCCCATGACGGGGAGGTGCCTGGGGAGGTACGTGCCGTCCCTGTTTACGCGGACATGGATCGTGATCGGGTGGAAGCCACCGATGGGGATGCGCCGTGGGAGGGACTCCGGAGGAAGATGCTTGGGCGCCATGAGGAGGGAGGGAGGGCTGCCGGCCGGCTTGATCGATTTGGGGAGGGGGGTTAGGGTTCGGCGATTTCGTCGGCGGAGGGGGGGATTAGGGTTCGGCGAGTTTGTCTCTTGGTTGGGGAGGAGGCGGAGGGGAAAAAAAGAGATTGAGAAAACTGCTCACGTGGTTGGGTTCTATACTTATTCAGGCTAGATAGACTCGGCCTGTCGTGCGGCCCGCTTGGAGCTCGGGCCGAGTAGGGCTACACTCTCCTTCCTTTTTGGCGATGTACAAATGGGCATAACTTTTGCATACTAACTCGGATGAAAAAGTTTTTTATATGAAAAATCATCTACTCGAAAAGTTACATCCAAATTTAATAGGGGGAACCCCGTTAAACATTTTCAAAATCCTCAAAAACATAATAGAAAAAAGTTACGTGGCTTTTAAGATCTAGAGTGAAAAAATCGAAAAAAATTCAAACAGTGGGCACACTGTGGTCAAACAATGGTCAAACTAATTATTCTTGAATATTAGTGTTACTAAATAATTATTTCAGTTATTTCAGTTTTGGTCAAATCTGGTCAAACTATGGTCAAACAATGGTCAAACTAATTATTCAAGAAATATTAGTGTTACTATGAAATGTGTCACTTCATGCTCAAGCAAAATTCCTGAAGGTTAATAGGATTGACATCTTAGTATTGTCAGGAAAACAACAAGTGCAGACTTGGAGCGGGGGAGAATAGAACCCGGAAGTTAAGCGTGCTCAGGTTGGGGGAGTGGGAGGATGGGTGACCGTTCGGGAAGTTAGTGTTGGGGAACGTAGTAATTTCAAAAAAATTCCTACGCACACTCAAGATCATGGTGATGCATAGCAACGAGGGGGAGAGTCTGATCTACGTACCCTTGTAGATCACAATGGAAGCGTTGACACAACGTAGAGGAAGTAGTCGTATGTCTTCTTCCCGATCTGACCGATCCAAGCACCGTTACTCCGGCACCTCCGAGTTCTTAGCACACGTTCAGCTCGATGACGATCCTCGGGCTCCGATCCAGCAAAGCGTCGAGGAAGTGTTCCGTCAGCACGACGGCGTGGTGACGATCTTGATGTTCTACTGACGCAGGGCTTCGCCTAAGCACTACAACGGTATGATCGAGGTGTAATTTGGTGGCAGGGGGCACTGCACACGGCTAAGGAACGATCTCAAGGATCAACTTGTGTGTCTAGAGGTGCCCCCTGCCCCCGTATATAAAGGTTGAGAGGGGGAGGGCTGGCCGGCCAGGCTAGGGAGGCGTAGGAGAGTCCTACTCCCACTGGGAGTAGGATTCCCCCTCCAATCCTAGTCCAACTAGGATTCCTCGGAGGGGAAAAGAGGAGGAGGTGGCCGGCCACCCTTTCCTAGTCCTAATAGGACTAGGGGAAGGGGGAGGCGCGCAGCCCATCAAGGGCAGCCCCTTCTCTTTTCCACTAAGGCCCATTATGGCCCATCTAGCTCCCGGGGGGTTCCGGTAACCCTCCCGGTATTCCGGTAAAATCCCGATTTCACCCGGAACACTTCCGATGTCCAATCATAGGCTTCCAATATATCAATCTTTACATCTCGACCATTTCGAGACTCCTCGTCATGTCCGTGATCACATCCGGGACTTCGAACAACCTTCGGTACATCAAAAGGCATAAACTCATAATAACTGTCGTCGTAACATTAAGCGTGCGGACCCTATGGTTCGAGAACAATGTAGACATGACCGAGACACGTCTCCGGTCAATAACCAATAGCGGGACCTGGATGCCCATATTGGCTCCTACATATTCTACGAAGTTCTTTATCGGTCAGACCGCATAACAACATACGTTGTTCCCTTTGTCATCGGTATGTTACTTGCCCGAGATTCGATCGTCGGTATCCAATACCTAGTTCAATCTCGTTACTGGCAAGTCTCTTTACTCGTTCCGTAATACATCATCTCACAACTAACATCTTAGTTATAATGCTTGCAAGGCTTATGTGATGTGTATTACCGAGAGGGCCCAGAGATACCTCTCCGACAATCGGAGTGACAAACCCTAATCTCGAAATACGCCAACCCAACATCTACCATTGGAGACACCTGTAGTACTCCTTTATAATCACCCAGTTACGTTGTGACGTTTGGTAGTACCCAAAGTGTTCCTCCGGCAAACGGGAGTTGCATAATCTCATAGTTATAGGAACATGTATAAGTCATGAAGAAAGCAATAGCAACATACTAAACGATCGGGTGCTAAGCTAATGAAATGGGTCATGTCAATCAGATCATTCAACTAATGATGTGACCCCGTTAATCAAATAAAAACTCTTTGTTCATGGTTAGGAAACATAACCATCTTTGATTAACGAGCTAGTCAAGTAGAGGCATACTAGTGACACTCTGTTTGTCTATGTATTCACACATGTATTATGTTTCTGGTTAATACAATTCTAGCATGAATAATAAACATTTATCATGATATAAGGAAATAAATAATAACTTTATTATTGCCTCTAGGGCATATTTCCTTCAGTCTCCCACTTGCACTAGAGTCAATAATCTAGATTACAGAGTAATGATTCTAACACCCATGGAGCCTTGGTGCTGATCATGTTTTGCTCGTGGAAGAGGCTTAGTCAACGGGTCTGCAACATTCAGATCCGTATGTATCTTGCAAATCTCTATGTCTCCCACCTGGACTAGATCCCGGATGGAGTTGAAGCGTCTCTTGATGTGTTTGGTCCTTTTGTGAAATCTGGATTCCTTTGCCAAAGCAATTGCACCAGTATTGTCACAAAAGATTTTCATTGGACCCGATGCACTAGGTATGACACCTGGATCGGATATGAACTCCATCCAGACTCCTTCGTTCGCTGCTTCCGAAGCAGCTATGTACTCCGCTTCACATGTAGATCCCGCTACGACGCTTTGTTTAGAACTGCACCAACTGACAGCTCCACCATTTAAAGTAAACACGTATCCGGTTTGCGATTTAGAATCGTCCGGATCAGTGTCAAAGCTTGCATCAACGTAACCTCTTACGGTGAGCTCTTTGTCACCTCCATATACGAGAAACATATCCTTAGTCCTTTTCAGGTATTTCAGGATGTTCTTGACCGCGGTCCAGTGATCCACTCCTGGATTACTTTGGTACCTCCCTACTAAACTTATAGCAAGGCACACATCAGGTCTGGTACACAGCATTGCATACATGATAGAGCCTATGGCTGAAGCATAGGGAACATCTTTCATTTTCTCTCTATCTTCTGCAGTGGTCGGGCATTGAGTCTGACTCAACTTCACACCTTGTAACACAGGCAAGAACCCTTTCTTTGCTTGATCCATTTTGAACTTCTTCAAAATCTTGTCAAGGTATGTGCTTCGTGAAAGTCCAATTAAGCGTCTTGATCTATCTCTATAGATCTTTATGCCTAATATGTAAGCAGCTTCCCCGAGGTCTTTCATCGAAAAACTTTTATTCAAGTATCCCTTTATGCTATCCAGAAATTCTATATCATTTCCAATCAGCAATATGTCATCCACATATAATATCAGAAATGCTACAGAGCTCCCACTCACTTTCTTGTAAATACAGGCTTCTCCAAAAGTCTGTATAAAGCCAAATGCTTTGATCACACTATCAAAGCGTTTATTCCAACTCCGAGATGCTTGCACCAGTCCATAAATGGATCGCTGGAGTTTGCACACTTTGTTAGCTCCCTTTGGATCGACAAAACCTTCTGGTTGCATCATATACAACTCTTCTTCCAGAAATCCATTCAGGAATGCAGTTTTGACATCCATCTGCCATATTTCATAATCATAAAATGCGGCAATTGCTAACATGATTCTGACAGACTTAAGCATCGCTACGGGTGAGAAGGTCTCATCGTAGTCAACCCCTTGAACTTGTCGAAAACCTTTTGCGACAAGTCGAGCTTTATAGACAGTAATATTACCGTCAGCGTCAGTCTTTTTCTTGAAGATCCATTTATTCTCAATTGCTTGCCGATCATCGGGCAAGTCAACCAAAGTCCATACTTTGTTCTCATACATGGATCCTATCTCAGATTTCATGGCTTCAAGCCACTTTGCGGAATCTGGGCTCACCATTGCTTCTTCATAGTTCGTAGGTTCATCATGATCTAGTAGCATGACTTCCAGAATTGGATTACCGTACCACTCTGGTGCGGATCTCACTCTGGTTGATCTACGTGGTTCAGTAGTATCTTGTCCTGAAGTTTCATGATCATCATCATTAGCTTCCTCACTAATTGGTATAGGTGTCGCAGAAACAGTTTTCTGTGATGTACTATTTTCCAATAATGGAGCAGGTACAGTTACCTCGTCAAGTTCTACTTTCCTCCCACTCACTTCTTTCGAGAGAAACTCCTTCTCTAGAAATGATCCATTCTTAGCAATGAATGTCTTGCCTTCGGATCTGTGATAGAAGGTGTACCCAACAGTCTCCTTTGGGTATCCTATGAAGACACATTTCTCCGCTTTGGGTTTGAGCTTATCAGGTTGAAGCTTTTTCACATAAGCATCGCAGCCCCAAACTTTAAGAAACGACAACTTTGGTTTCTTGCCAAACCATAGTTCATAAGGCGCCGTCTCAACGGATTTTGATGGTGCCCTATTTAACGTGAATGCGGCCGTCTCTAAAGCATAACCCCAAAACTATAGCGGTAAATCAGTAAGAGACATCATAGATCGCACCATATCTAGTAAAGTACGATTACGACGTTCGGACACACCATTACGCTGTGGTGTTCCGGGTGGCGTGAGTTGCGAAACTATTCCACAATTTTTCAAATGTACACCAAACTCGTAACTCAAATATTCTCCTCCATGATCAGATCATAGAAACTTTATTTTCTTGTTACGATGATTTTCAACTTCACTCTGAAATTCTTTGAACTTTTCAAATGTTTCAGACTTGTGTTTCATTAAGTAGATATACCCATATCTGCTTAAATCATCCGTGAAGGTGAGAAAATAACGATATCCGCCACGAGCCTCAATATTCATCGGACCACATACATCAGTATGTATGATTTCCAATAAATCTGTTGCTCTCTCCATAGTACCGGAGAACGGTGTTTTAGTCATCTTGCCTATGAGGCACGGTTCGCAAGTACCAAGTGATTCATAATCAAGTGGTTCCAAAAGCCCATCAGTATGGAGTTTCTTCATGCGCTTTACACCGATATGACCTAAACGGCAGTGCCACAAATAAGTTGCACTATCATTATCAACTCTGTATCTTTTGGCTTCTACATTATGAATATGTGTATCCCTACTATCGAGATTTAACAAGAATAGACCACTCTTCAAAGGTGCATGACCATAAAAGATATTACTCATATAAATAGAACAACCATTATTCTCTGATTTAAATGAATAACCGTCTCGCATTAAACAAGATCCAGATATAATGTTCATGCTCAACGCTGGCACCAAATAACAATTATTTAGGTCTAATATTAATCCCGAAGGTAGATGTAGAGGTAGCGTGCCGACCGCGATCACATCGACTTTGGAACCGTTTCCCACGCGCATCGTCACCTCGTCTTTTGCTAGTGTCCGCTTATTCCGTAGTCCCTGTTTCGAGTTGCAAATATTAGCAACAGAACCAGTATCAAATACCCAGGTGCTACTGCGAGCTCTAGTAAGGTACACATCAATAACATGTATATCACATATACCTTTGTTCACCTTGCCATCCTTCTTATCCGCCAAATACTTGGGGCAGTTCCGCTTCCAGTGACCAGTCTGCTTGCAGTAGAAGCACTCAGTTTCAGGCTTAGGTCCAGCCTTGGGTTTCTTCTCCTGAGCAGCAACTTGCTTGCTTTTCTTCTTGAAGTTCCCCTTCTTCTTCCCTTTGCCCTTTTTCTTGAAACTAGTGGTCTTGTTGACCATCAACACTTGATGCTCCTTCTTGATTTCTACCTCTGCAGCTTTCAGCATTGCGAAGAGCTCGGGAATAGTCTTGTTCATCCCTTGCATATTATAGTTCATCACGAAGCTCTTGTAGCTTGGTGGCAGTGATTGGAGAATTCTGTCAATGACGCAATCATCTGGAAGATTAACTCCCATCTGAATCAAGTGATTATTATACCCAGACATTTTGAGTATATGCTCACTGACAGAACTGTTCTCCTCCATCTTGCAGCTGTAGAACTTATTGGAGACTTCATATCTCTCAATTCGGGCATTTGCTTGAAATATTAACTTCAACTCCTGGAACATCTCATATGCTCCATGACGTTCAAAACATCGTTGAAGTCCCGATTCTAAGCCGTAAAGCATGGCACACTGAACTATCGAGTAGTCATCAGCTTTGCTCTGCCAGACGTTCATAACATCTGGTGTTGCTCCAGCAGCAGGCCTGGCACCCAGCGGTGCTTCCAGGACGTAATTCTTCTATGCAGCAATGAGGATAATCCTCAGGTTACGGACCCAGTCCGTGTAATTGCTACCATCATCTTTCAACTTTGCTTTCTCAAGGAACGCATTAAAATTCAACGGAACAATAGCACGAGCCATCTATCTACAATCAACATTAACAAGCAAGATACTATCAGGTACTAAGTTCATGATAAGTTTAAGTTCAGTTAATCAAATTACTTAAGAACTCCCACTTAGATAGACATCCCTCTAGTCCTCTAAGTGATCACGTGATCCAAATCAACTAAACCATAACCGATCATCACGTGAGATGGAGTAGTTTTCAATGGTGAACATCGTTATGTTGATCATATCTACTATATGATTCACGCTCGACCTTTCGGTCTCTGTGTTCCGAGGCCATATCTGCATATGCTAGGCTCGTCAAGTTTAACCTGAGTATTCTGCGTGTGCAAAACTACCTTGCACCCGTTGTAGATGGACGTAGAGCTTATCACACCCGATCATCACGTGGTGTCTGGGCACGACGAACTTTGGCAACGGTGCATACTCAGGGAGAACACTTCTTGATAATTTAGTGAGAGATCATCTTATAATGCTACCGTCAATCAAAGCAAGATAAGATGCATAAAAGATAAGCATCACATGCAATCAATATAAGTGATATGATATGGCCATCATCATCTTGTGCTTGTGATCTCCATCTCCGAAGCACCGTCATGATCACCATCGTCACCGGCGCGACACCTTGATCTCCATCGTAGCATCGTTGTCGTCTCGCCAATCTTATGCTTCCACGACTATTACTACCGCTTAGCAATAAAGTAAAGCATTACATCGCGATTGCATTGCATACAATAAAGCGACAACCATATGGCTCCTGCCAGTTGCCGATAACTTGGTTAGAAAACATGATCATCTCATACAATAAAATCAGCATCATGCCTTGACCATATCACATCACAACATGCCCTGCAAAAACAAGTTAGACGTCCTCTACTTTGTTGTTGCAAGTTTTACGTGGCTGCTACGGGCTTAAGCAAGAACTCATCTCACCTATGCATCAAAACCACAACGATAGTTTGTCAAATAGACTCCGTTTTAACCTTCTCAAGGACCGGGCGTAGCCACATGTGGTTCAACTAAAGTTGGAGAGACAGTCGCCCGCAAGCCATCTATGTGCAAAGCACGTCGAAGGAACCGGTCTCGCGTAAGCGTACGCGTAAGGTTGGTCCGGGTCGTCTCGTCCAACAATACCGCCGAACCAAAGTATGACATGCTGGTAGGCAGTATGACTTGTATCACCCACAACTCACTTGTGTTCTACTCGTGCAAATAACATCAAACCATAAAACCTAGGCTCGGATGCCACTGTTGGGGAACGTAGTAATTTCAAAAAAATTATTGCCTGATCCAGGAGGTGATGGTGCCGAGGCCATAACAGTGTCCTGATCCGGCTGCCCGGAGGAAACGGCGGGCGATTTCTCCTCCAGTGTTGTAGCGCTCAGCGACTGCTTGAGCGACGACACATCTGCAGCAGGTTCCAGCGGCCTCTGCAGCGCGGGCGGTGAAGCCTGCTTCCCGTCCGCCGCCACGAACTCGGATTGGAAAATCCTATCGCTGGAAAAGGCAATCCAAACGCACATCGATCAATTATTAGCAAGTAAAACAAATCGATTTCAACTAGAAGATGGTCGTATGTACGTTGAAGACGGCGGCGGGTCATTGGGCTTCCTCCGGCGATGCCAGTTGAGGTAGATGGAGGCGTAGCGCGCGCGGACGGCGTCTTCGAGATCCGCGAAGTCCCGGAACGGCCCGCCCGTGACGGGGAGGTGCCTGGGAGGTACGTGCCGTCCCTGTTTATGCGGACATGGATCGTGATCGGGTGGAAGCCACCGGTGGGGATGCGCCGTGGGAGGGACTCCGGAGGAAGATGCTTGGGCGCCATGAGGAGGGAGGGAGGGCTTCCGGCCGGCTTGATCGATTTGGGGAGGGGGGTTAGGGTTCGGCGATTTCGTCGGCGGAGGGGGGGATTAGGGTTCGGCGAGTTTGTCTCTTGGTTGGGGAGGAGGCGGAGGGGAAAAAAGAGATTGAGAAAACTGCTCACGCGGTTGGGTTCTATACTTATTCAGGCTAGATAGACTCGGCCTGTCGTGCGGCCCGCTTGGAGCTCGGGCCGAGTAGGGCTACACTCTCCTTCCTTTTTGGCGATGTACAAATTGGCATAACTTTTGCATACTAACTCGGATGAAAAAGTTTTTTATATGAAAAATCATCTACTCGAAAAGTTACATCCAAATTTAATAGGGGGAACCCCGTTAAACATTTTCAAAATCCTCAAAAACATAATAGGAAAAAGTTACGTGGCTTTTAAGATCTAGAGTGAAAAAATCGAAAAAAATTCAAACAGTGGGCACACTGTGGTCAAACAATGGTCAAACTAATTATTCTTGAATATTAGTGTTACTAAATAATTATTTTAGTTATTTCAGTTTTGGTCAAATCTGGTCAAACTATGGTCAAACAATGGTCAAACTAATTATTCAAGAAATATTAGTGTTACTATGAAATGTGTCACTTCATGCTCAAGCAAAATTCCTGAAGGTTAATAGGATTGACATCTTAGTATTGTCAGGAAAACAACAAGTGCAGACTTGGAGCGAGGGAGAATAGAACCCGGAAGTTAAGCGTGCTCAGGTTGGGGGAGTGGGAGGATGGGTGACCGTTCGGGAAGTTAGTGTTGGGGAACGTAGTAATTTCAAAAAAATTCCTACGCACATGCAAGATCATGGTGATGCATAGCAATGAGGGGGAGAGTCTGATCTACGTACCCTTGTAGATCACAACGGAAGCGTTGACACAACGTAGAGGAAGTAGTCGTACGTCTTCTTCCCGATCCGACCGATCCAAGCACCGTTACTCCGGCACCTCCGAGTTCTTAGCACACGTTCAGCTCGATGACGATCCTCGGGCTCCGATCCAGCAAAGCGTCGAGGAAGAGTTCCGTCAGCATGACGGTGTGGTGACGATCTTGATGTTCTACCGACGCAGGGCTTCGCCTAAGCACTACAACGGTATGATCGAGGTGGAATTTGGTGGCAGGGGGCACCGCACACGGCTAAGGAACGATCTCAAGGATCAACTTGTGTGTCTAGAGGTGCCCCCTGCCCCCGTATATAAAGGTTGAGAGGGGGAGGGCTGGCCGGCCAGGCTAGGGAGGCGCAGGAGAGTCCTACTCCCACTGGGAGTAGGATTCCCCCTCCAATCCTAGTCCAACTAGGATTCCTCGGAGGGGAAAAGAGGAGGAGGTGGCCGGCCACCCTTTCCTAGTCCTAATAGGACTAGGGGAAGGGGGAGGCGTGCAGCCCATCTAGGGCAGCCCCTTCTCTTTTCCACTAAGGCCCATTATGGCCCATCTAGCTCCCGGGGGGTTCCGGTAACCCTCCCGGTATTCCGGTAAAATCCCGATTTCACCCGGAACACTTCCGATGTCCAATCATAGGCTTCCAATATATCAATCTTTACGTCTCGACCATTTCGAGACTCCTCGTCATGTCCGTGATCACATCTGGGACTCCGAACAACCTTCGGTACATCAAAATGCATAAACTCATAATAACTGTCATCGTAACGTTAAGCGTGCGGACCCTACAGTTCGAGAACAATGTAGACATGACCGAGACACGTCTCCGGTCAATAACCGATAGCGGGACCTAGATGCCCATATTGGCTCCTACATATTCTACGAAGATCTTTATCGGTCAGACCGCATAACAACATACGTTGTTCCCTTTGTCATCGGTATGTTACTTGCCCGAGATTCGATCGTCGGTATCCAATACCTAGTTCAATCTCGTTACTGGCAAGTCTCTTTACTCGTTCCGTAATACATCATCTCACAACTAACATCTTAGTTATAATGCTTGCAAGGCTTATGTGATGTGTATTACCGAGAGGGCCCAGAGATACCTCTCCGACAATCGGAGTGACAAACCCTAATCTCGAAATACGCCAACCCAACATCTACCATTGGAGACACCTGTAGTACTCCTTTATAATCACCCAGTTACGTTGTGACGTTTGGTAGTACCCAAAGTGTTCCTCCGGCAAACGGGAGTTGCATAATCTCATAGTTATAGGAACATGTATAAGTCATGAAGAAAGCAATAGCAACATACTAAACGATCGGGTGCTAAGCTAATGAAATGGGTCATGTCAATCAGATCATTCAACTAATGATGTGACCTCGTTAATCAAATAACAACTCTTTGTTCATGGTTAGGAAACATAACCATCTTTAATTAACGAGCTAGTTAAGTAGAGGCATACTAGTGACACTCTGTTTGTCTATGTATTCACACATGTATTATGTTTCCGGTTAATACAATTCTAGCATGAATAATAAACATTTATCATGATATAAGGAAATAAATAATAACTTTATTATTGCCTCTAGGGCATATTTCCTTCAGTTAGATGATTTGGAATGATGAGGGGTGATTAGAGGATAAATTGAGAAGTGATGAGGGGTGGTGATTACAAACTAGAGGTTAAAATAATTCAGAAATTTGAAAATAAAAAAATCAAATTTTTTTTCAAAAAAATCATAAAATTTCCACGCCAGTTGTCCTCCTTCCCACTATTCGTCTTCTTCCTCCATGCAACCAGCCATGTCTCCGCCGGTCTTCGAGCTTCTCCTGCTCATCGCCCTCCCTCTGTGCCACGCCACCACGGACACCCTCTCGCCCAACCAAGAGCTCGCGGGCCACGAGAAGCTCGTGTTCCTCAACGGCAGGTTCGCGCTCAGCTTCTTCCAAACCGGGAGCAACTTCTCCGACGGCACCACACCCAAGTGGTACCTCGGGATCTGGTTCCACACGGTCCACATGTGAAAAATGTTGTCGCCACGATCAGCTCCTTTAGTCAAAGTGAAATTGAGATGATAGTACCACCCACGCTTCTCACTGAATACTTTGCACTCCACAAGATCTTTGAGTTCATACGCAAAATCCTAAAATATGAAGCATGGGTCAGATCAACAATTCTTACATGGATAAATCAGTACAAGACATAGGGCAGTCGTGATAGTGGGGCAGAGAGTGAAGGCAGGTTGGAGAGAGAGAGAAGAGAACAAACCCCCAAAAGACTATGATCGTATGTACGTTGAAGAGTGATGGTCGTATGTACGTTGAAGGCGGCGGCGGGTCGTTGGGCTTCCTCCGGCGATGCCAGTTGAGGTAGATGGAGGTGTAGCGCACGCGGACGGCGTCTTCGAGATCCCCAAAGTCCCGGAACGGCCCGCCCGTGACGGGGTGGTGCCTGGGGAGGTACGTGGGGCAAAGGGCTGCTAATCAACTGTGCATATTAGAGTTCAGATAAGAATAAACAAAGTGGTGCATTGTTTGCATGTGGCTAGTTAAGTTTGAACATATTCAATTGCAGGTGTGCAAACAAAACAAAACCAGGAGAAACAGGTGGTTGAGGAACTTTACAGTTTTGGGTCCCTATGTTCAAGAAAATAGCGATCCATGGCTTTGTCAGCTTCATCTAGGCTCTGAAACGGCCCGCCCGCATAAGGATACGTGTGGAAAGAGCCCCCGTGATCGACCCTGATGTAATACAACATTCCCCAGTCATGTCGCAGCCGTTCCCAAATGCCTGACCCAGGAGGTGATGGTGCCGAGGCCATAACAGTGTCCTGATCTGGCTGCCCGGAGGAAACGACGGGCGATTTCTCCTCCAGTGTTGTAGCGCTCAGCGACTGCTTGAGCACGACACATCTGCAACAGGTTCCTGCGGCCTCTGCAGCGCGGGCGGTGAAGCCTAGTTCCCGTCCGCCACCACGAACTCGGATTGGAAAATCCTATCGCTGGAAAAGGCAATCCAAACGCACATCGATCGATTATTAGCAAGTAAAACAAATCGATTTCAACTAGAAGATGGTCGTATGTACATTGAAGGCGGCGGCGGGTCGTTGGGCTTTCTCCGGCGATGCCAGTTGAGGTAGATGGAGGCGTAGCGCGCGCGGACGGCGTCTTCGAGATCCGTGAAGTCCCGGAATGGCCCGCCCGTGACGGGGAGGTGCCTCGGGAGGTACGTGCCGTCCCTGTTGACGCGGACATGGATCGTGATCGGGTGGAAGCCGCCGGTGGGGATGCGCCGTGGGAGGGACTCCGGAGGAAGATGCTTGGGCGCCATGAGGAGGGAGGGAGGGCCGCCGGCCGACTTGATCGATTTGGGGAGGGGGGTTAGGGTTCGGCGATTTCGTCGGCGGAGGGGGGATTAGGGTTCAGCGAGTTCGTCTCTTGGTTGGGGAGGAGGGGGAGGGGAAAAAAGAGATTGAGAAAACTGCTCACGCGGTTGGGTTCTATACTTATTCAGGCTAGATAGACTCGGCCTGTCGTGCGGCCCACTTGGAGCTCGAGCCGAGTAGGGCTACACTCTCCTTCCTTTTTTGCGATGTAAAAATGGGCATAACTTTTGCATACTAACTCGGATGAAAAAGTTTTTTATATGAAAAATCATCTACTCAAAAAGTTACATCCGAATTTAATAGGGGGAACCCCGTTAAACATTTTCAAAATCCTCAAAAACATAATAGAAAAAAGTTTCGGGGCTTTTAAGATCTAGAGTGAAAAAAATCAAAAAAAATTCAAACAGTGGGCAAACTGTGGTCAAACAGTTGTCAAACTAATTATTCTAGAATATTGGTGTTACTAAATAATTATTTCAGTTATTTCAATTTTGGTCAAATCTGGTCAAACTATGGTCAAACAATGGTCAAACTAATTATTCAAGAAATATTAGTGTTACTATGAAATGTGTCACTTCATGCTCAATGAAAATTCCTGAAGGTTAATAGGATTGACATCTTAGTATTGTCAGGAAAACAACAAGTGCAGACTTGGAGCGAGGGAGAATAGAACCCGGAAGTTAAGCGTGCTCAGGCTGGGGGACTGGGAGGATGGGTGACCGTTCGGGAAGTTAGATGATTTGGAATGATGAGGGGTGATTAGAGGATAAATTGAGAAGTGATGAGGGGTGGTGATTACAGACTAGAGGTTAAAATAATTCAGAAATTTGAAAATAAAAAAATTTCAAAAAAATCATAAAATTTCGGCGCCAGTAGTCCTCCTTCCCACTATTCGTCTTCTTCCTCCATGCATCCAGCCATGTCTCCGCCGGTCTTCGGGCTTCTCCTGCTCATCGCCCTCCCTCTGTGCCACGCTGCCACAGACACCCTCTCGCCCAACCAAGAGCTCGCGGGCCGCGAGAAGCTCGTGTTCCTCAACGGCAGGTTCGCGCTCAGCTTCTTCCAAACCGGGAGCAACTTCTCCGACGGCACCACACCCAAGTGGTACCTCGGGATCTGGTTCCACACGGTCCACACGTGAAAAATGTTGTCGCCACGATCAGCTCCTTTAGTCAAAGTGAAATTGAGATGATAGTACCACCCACGCTTCTCACTGAATACTTTGCACTCCACAACATCTTTGAGTTCATACGCAAAATCCTAAAATATGAAGCATGGGTCAGATCAACAATTCTTACATGGATAAACCGGTACAAGACATAGGGCAGTCGTGATAGTGGGGTAGAGAGTGAAGGCAGGTTGGAGAGAGAGAGAGAGAAGAGAGAACAAACCCCCAAAAGACTGTGATCCTCGTTATGCTTGTCCACCAAAGCTTGAAGTAATCGGCGCCTTCCATTACGGGCTCTCTCAGCGTCATCTGACTTTGAACGCTTCCTTACGCCATCAGGCCAGTAAAGAGCTTTTTCTATGGCCATTTCCAGTGATGAAACCCCATCTTATTGCATTAACCTAATTTATATCCAAATTATGGTCAGTGCCAATTCCCAACAGTGGAGAATAGAAACTTATACAAGGACCATATAAATGCTATCAATAGGTCTATGATGCACTAGTTTGCATAGAATGCTGTTAAAATAATTCATGCTAGTGATCAACAAATGCAGAACAAAACTGCACACGCCTATATATAAGCTCCTGGGCCTTCTTTGATTTCATATAGCAAACTGCTTTCACCAGATAATGGAACTTAACTTTCTAGCTAACATCATCGATATAAACAGAGGTGCGTGGGGCAAAGGGCTGCTAATCAAATGTGCATATTAGAGTTCAGATAAGAATAAACAAAGTGGTGCATTGTTTGCATGTGGCTAGTTAAGTTTGAACATATTCAATTGCAGGTGTGCAAACAGAACAAAACCAGGAGAAACAAGTGGTTGAGGAACTTTACAGTTTTGGGTCCCTAAGTTCAAGAAAATAGCGATCCATGGCTTTGCCAGCTTCATCTAGGCTCTGAAACGGCCCGCCCGTATAAGGATACGTGTGGAAAGAGCCCCCGTGATCGACCCTGATGTAATACAACATTCCCCAGTCACGTCGCAGCCGTTCCCAAATGCCAGACCCAGGAGGTGATGGTGCCGAGGCCATAACAGTGTCCTGATCCGGCTGCCCGGAGGAAACGGCGGGCGATTTCTCCTCCAGTGTTGTAGCGCTCAGCGACTGCTTGAGCGACGACACATCTGCAGCAGGTTCCTGTGGCCTTTGCAGCGCGGGCGGTGAAGCCTGCTTCCCGTCCGCCACCACGAACTCGAATTAGAAAATCCTATCGCTGGAAAAGGCAATCCAAACACATATCGATCGATTATTAGCAAGTAAAACAAATCGATTTCAACTAGAAGATGGTCATATGTACGTTGAAGGCGGCGGCGGGTCGTTGGGCTTCCTCCGGCGATGCCAGTTGAGGTAGATGGAGGCGTAGCGCGCGCGGACGGCGTCTTCGAGATCCGCGAAGTCCAGGAACGGCCCGCCCGTGACGGGGAGGTGCCTGGGGAGGTACGTGCCGTCCCTGTTGACGCGGACATGGATCGTGATCGGGTGGAAGCCGCCGGTGGGGATGCGCCGCGGGAGGGACTCCGGAGGAAGATGCTTGGGCGCCATGAGGAGGGAGGGAGGGCCGCCGGCCGGCTTGATCGATTTGGGGAGGGGGGTTAGGGTTCAGCGATTTCGTCGGCGGAGGGGGGGATTAGGGTTCGGCGAGTTCGTCTCTTGGTTGGGGAGGAGGCTGCTCCTGCACTGCGTGTTCCTACGATCAAGGTGGCTGCTCTGTTTGGCACGACAAGCTGCTCAACGTTCGGCAACAAGGTAACAGTGTTCTTCACCTCCGCCTCGCTGCAAAAGAAGTGCCAAGCAGTAAAACCAACAGAAGGGGGCTGATCATTGGCGCTGCTGTTGGTGCAAGCACTGCCGCTTTGGTTTTCATCTTTCTGCTGATGATTTGGATGGTAAAAAAGAAGCAGTATGGTGATGATGCCCGGAGTGGCATGGGGATCATCGCATTTCGGTATGTCGATTTACAGTCTGTAACAAAAAGGTTCTCAGAGAAGTTGGGGGCCGGCAGTTTTGGTTCAGTATTCAAGGGTTCACTGAGTGACTCGACAGCCATAGCGGTGAAAAGGCTTGATGGAGTCCGGCAAGGAGAGAAGCAATTCAGGGCTGAGGTGAGCTCAACTGGAGTCGTCCAGCATGTCAACTTGGTTAAACTGATTGGCTTTTGCTGCCAAGGTGACAGGAGGTTACTTGTGTACGAGTACATGCCCAATGGCTCCCTGGATCACCATCTCTTCCAGAGCAATGGCATGGTGTTGGATTGGACTACCAGGTACAAAATAGCCCTTGGGGTTGCTAGAGGACTAGCCTATCTGCATTCAAGTTGTCGAGACTGCATTATACACTGTGATATCAAACCAGAGAACATACTTCTAGATGGGTCTTTCACCCCTAAGGTCACGGACTTTGGAATGGCCAAACTTTTGGGAAGGGATTTCAGCCAGGTCGTTACCACAATGAGGGGAACCATTGGGTACCTTGCTCCTCAATGGATCAGCGGAACTGCTATCACGTCGAAAGTTGATGTTTACAGCTACGGGATGGTTCTGTTAGAGATCGTATCAGGCAGCAGGAAGTCGAGTAAGCAATCATCCTCCCATGATAGTGTTCATGAAGGATATTTTCCGATGCGAGTTGTACGCAGTCTTGTCGATGGTGATGTGGCAAGCCTGGTCGACGCAAAATTGTTGGGTGAAGTGAATCTGGAGGAGGTTGAAAGAGTTTGCAAAGTAGCATGTTGGTGTATTCAAGATGATGAGTTTGATCGTCCTACAATGACTGAGGTGGTGCAGTTTCTCGAGTTATGTTGCTCTGCTCACTAATCACGCTCATGCTTTGATCTTTTCGGTTGGTGCAACAATGTCAAGATACAAATCATGTTAATGTTCAGTTAGCGCCTTTGGGGCCCGGTTAGCATAGAGAAGAGGGGAATTGCAGATATTTCCAGTAACCCTAATGTCAAATTCCCCCCAAAATCATGAAACGCTAATCCTAAGACTTTTTGTTCTTCCTAAATTCCGAGTCCTAAAATGGACAATACCGAAATGCTAGGCCTTAGGATGCCTACCTTGATTACCCCGCCGCTCGACATCTCCGACCAGTCGGAGTCCGCACGGCCCCGCCGCCGTGCGAATATGCTGATGGCGCCACACCATCGTCTCCCCGGACGGCGTGCCGAAAGAACAGAGGCGCTGCGCTGGACGATCACGATGCGCGGCCTCCGCACCGCGCACGTCGTCGCCTCCTAATGTCGCCCCGTCGTTCCGCCGCCTTGTGCCATTCGCGCGATGCGGCTAGCGCCGTTCGACGGGGCAGCGCGCGGCCTCAGGCCTAGGCACGCTCCTCCGGCGAACGGGGCCACCGCGCCGCCATGGAACCCGGCCGGCCGGATGGCGCCGCCGCGCCGTTAGCCGTCGACCTTTTTTTAAAAAGAACTTGCCGTCGACCCTTTTTTACGGTGGTGCGGTGAAATCGGCGCAAGGGAGAGAAATGACGAGGTTTCGCGGCCGCCGGCCGTGTTGTTCCAGCAGGGCCTTGGCAGTAGGCACAGTCCAGATCGAGGCGGAGCAGTTGGCCGGCCTGCGGTTGCTTCTTGCGCCGCAAAGGTTTATTCATACTACGCCCAAACGGAAGCAAATGGCATCTCTTACACCTAAAAAAACAATTCTAAAAAAAGAGCTAATGGCATCTCTTTGAAATATAATAATACTTTGGTGTTATGGTTCTTTTTCCAAATATTTCTTGAAAATTTTGACCAAATTTTTTAAAAGCGAGCAATGTTTGAAAATCTGACAATTTTTTGAACGACTTGAACAAATTTTGAAATTTGTAATTTTTTAAATAGAAACAGATTTTGAAAATCCTGAACATTTTCTGAATTTTGAGAACATAATTTGATAATGCCAACATTTATCAAAATTTTGATCAATCTTGCAAAAGCACGAACAATATATAAATTTACTGAATATTTTTCAAACACGTGATCATTTCTTGAGTTTCTGAAAAAAAATGAAAACTGTAAAAAATTAAATTCCTGATTTTTCAAATTTTAAAAAACATTCACCAGAAAGAAATAGCAGTGCGAGGGATCAAACCCTGTAACAACCGTTTTTGACCGCTCGTCACTAGCCACATGAGCCAATAAGCTTTAGTGCCTAAGTAGGAAACGCGGAATACAACAATTATCCCTCAGGGATCGGTTATTGTAGGGAACAGATAATTTTCTCACTTTTTCTTTTTCTTTTTTCGGTTAGTTTTTTGTTTCTTTTTCATTCTTCGTGGACTACAAAAAAAAATTTCAAGATGAACATTTTTTGAAAAGCACCAACAAATTTGGATTTAAAAATACATAAAAATTTGTAACCAATTGTTTTTGAATTTACCCGAGCATCTTTCGTATTTGTGTAGAAAAAATTGAAAATAGGAATATTTTTGAAATTTCAAATAAATTTTAAAAGCGTGATCATTATTTGAAACTCTTCGAGCATTTTTTTTTAATTTGTGAACAAATTTTGCAAAAGGGAACATTTTTTGAATTTGTGGATAAATTTTGTTCATACTATTCCCAAACGGAAGCTTACACCTCACAAAAAATTCTAAAAAAACACCTAAAAAAACAGCCAATGGCATCTATTTGGCGTTATTTCTTTCAATATAATAATTTTTTGGTGTTATGGTTCTATTTTCTACTTTCTCTGTATAACAATATAAGAATTGTTTAGGGAAAATATATGACTTTTTTGACACTATGATAATATCAAAAAAATGTATTATATTTTGTTACAGAGACTGGCTAGCTGAATGTCCTTGTGTTGTCACAAACTAGTGGAAAACAAATACATGTGTGTTGCTTCAACACAATAACAAAATGGCGGTATATAGATATTGGTCAACGTAAATTATATCGTGTCAATGGCGTGGTGGTGGCCGGCTGTGGTTACGCCGGGCGTGGTGCTGGCTGCGGCAGCCCGTGGTGGTGCCCAGCAATGGCTCGGGAGAGTGGTAGGAAAGAAGAGGGAGAGAAGAAAGATAATTACGGGAGAGAGAGAGCACTTACATGTGGGACCTAGATATAAGTTAACGGTCAAACAAACAGTCAACTAACAGTTTGTTTAGTAGCGGGCCTGACCTGTCATAAACCAGATTAATTCTAAATCATCTTGTCATTAGGGTGTTCTGGAACAACGAATCAATTTTATGGTAGTTTTTCAAAAGATTAAAAAAAGTGATAGTTTTTTTATAGACATTGTGATAGTTTTTTGCTATATACTCGTATCGTTCTGGTCGACCGCATCACCGCCTACTCCGGATCGTTCCGACGAGGGCGTCTTTAGCGCGATGCTTTGCATCTCATCTATTTATCTCTAGCAATCTACTGTTGCTACAGTTGTTTTGAGGGCAAATACCAAACGTGCTTTGATTTTTCTAGTCCATCTGCATCTTCCAAGGAGACAAAGTGTAGCTTTCCACATGTCTACATTGCTCTTTGCATGCAGTCATCACCTCAAAAGGGAGATCCATGATCGACACACAATATTTCAACTACGTCATCTCCTCCTTGTTTGGTACTATAAGTGCACCATTTGCAACTACATCACCTCTAAACCGTCTTAAACGGACAACGAAAGTACTAATTACAACTTAATGACAACACTAACAACATTGTGACTGTGGAAAAAAAACATAGATGGACATAGCTAATATTGATCTACAATATTTGTAACTACATCTTGTCGAAATTAGTACTATAAGTGCACCATATCGTTCCCGGTCATGTTCCAAAAAATCGGTAATACAACATCACTTAGCTAATTACAAGCTCAAAAACAAACAAATTTGCACGATGCATGTCACGAAAAACTCATGTATTACATAGCCCATACCTTGAGGTTCAACTTCTCAGTTCACTTCTCGCGATAAATCATACTCAAAATGCTCCAAATGACTCACCAAAATGATCAACTAATGCCTAAACCAGCAAAGGATGCATACCTAGGAGCTAATCAAGCAAAACAAAAATAGCGTGCATGTGAACGAAAAACATATAAATGGATAGATCTTTCCTTGATCTACATTTTCTTCAACTACAACATCTTCTGGATCGGCCTTCAAATCGATCAAAATCACAGTCAAAGTGGCTATTTCTCCTCAGCGTTCTTAGTTGGAAAGGAAGAGAGCATGAGGTCAAATTTTGCCTCCGTGCATAAATATGTGCTTACGCTGCATGTACTTGTACCAGTTTGATGGAGTGAAAGTACTTGCCAGTATACGGAGAGGCATGCAGAAGCCGGCGGTTTTGATTGCTTTTCCAACGCCGGTGTCGTCGCCGGCGTAGTAGTGCGACCACTACAGCTTTGTGCCCAGCTCGTATGGCGTCCAGAGCGTGTGCCTGGCGTGGCGCTGCCCGGCCAAGGCGAGCACCTGCCGCAAGGACCGCAACCGTGTGCGCTGCCCGTTCGAGTACCCCGGCTGCAGCAACGCCGGGAACTCCGACGTGAAGGCGACGCGACCCAGGACGCTTGTCCATCCGGGAGTGACTGGGAGCTAGTTGCTTCGAAGTTTTCGTCCGGACGCCATAGCCGGCCGGCCATGGGGTGCTCTACCTGCATAGACTCATAGAGGCGCGCCGCGGCATGCTCTGGGCGCGAGCCGGAGCTTTTCGCTGCGCTGCTCGCCGGTGACCGACAGAGGCTGCGGGCCAAGGACGCGTCGGTGCCAGGCAACCTCGGCAGCTCGGCCTCGCCTAGGACGGGCATCATCGGCCAACGCCAACGACGCCGCCGTGGGTCCAGTCCGACGAGTACGTGCCATTGCCTTCGAGTTTTACCCGGAGATACTGTCCGACTTCCCTTACCGGAGGTCACGTCGCTGATCATGGCTAGCTCGCTCGCGAAGACAAGGCGGAACCGGCGTCGATTGATGCCAATGCATGCACGCCGGTTTCGCCGCCCACAAGGGACATGCCGGCCGGAGCTGTCCGACATCAACGCGCGCGTTCGAAGAAGAGATCATCAAGCAGAGGACGAGCAACTCGAAAGTGTCTGCGGCGGCGCTGGGGTCGCCGGGGGGCGTGCGCAAGACGTTCGTGGACTGCGGCGCCGTGACCAGCCACGGCTTGCGCGACGTTCTCGTGCGCGCCGCCTTCAAGTGGGAGCTCATCAGGGCGCGGAGGAGGTCTCGCGCACGGCGGAGGGGGGCGCAACAGCTCGGCCTCCCTCCGAGGATCTCTGACAGAGGCGCACCGCCACCCGCATCTCGATCTCGGTTGGTCTCCGGCCTCGCGGGCGCAACAGCGAAAGAGCCGTTTGCACGAACCAACTGACTAGTCAAAAGGGACCCACAAGGCAGAGGCACATCGGATCGGAGGCAGCGGACGAGTCAACTCTGTTTCTAGATCGGGACCTGTCCCTAAAACCCTGGTCGCCGCCGCGTCGCCCCCGACCCCCGCCGTTTTCGCCCGGGCGCCCCTCGCCGTCGGCTTCGCAATCCGGCCGCCTCACGCCGTCCCCGGCCGGTCGCCGTCGCCATCTCCGCCCTCCAGCCGGGTCCGGATCGACCGCTTCTCTAAGGTGAGTCGATCAAGCACACACCTGCTTCCCGTGCGGCAATTTCTGGGCGCGCCGGCGTGGGCGCCTCGCCGATGAGCGGAAATGCGAGATGCCGGAGTGGAGCGGCGCGTCTCCTAGACCATTTCGTTGTGTCGGTGGATTCATGGACCCTCCTCCCCTCGTCGCAACGCGATTGCTTCATCTGGTTGGTTACATTCGTCGTTGTTCTAATCTTGTGTTGCGTCGCACGGAACCTGTTTGACAGTTTGGCAAAACCAAGAATCTGTAGTGTATTAGTATATTCTACCTCGATCTGCATGCCGTGGCTTGTGCCTTACTACTGACGATGATTAGCTGATCGAATATGAATCTTGTTATCCAATTGCAGGCAGGATGGACGGTGACTTCAAGCTGTATGACAACTTGGACGGCGATTTCCGGATGGAACGACAAGACAACGGCAACATGGAGTTCTCCTTGCACAGGACTGACCTATGGGGGGTCAACATTCTTCCGACCAGCATTAGGGACCAGGAGGATGAGTTGACATGCGTGTTTGAGGCCGCACTCACAGCAGCAGAAATATCATGGGTTAGGAATCAAGCACAGCATCTGCTCAACAACGGGCCAAGTACCAGCACTCCGATGGCAAGTACCGGTAGCAACACGGCCAGTAGCAGCACCCCGAGTAGCAGCAGCACGGCAACTACCACCATGGCGAGTGTCAGTAGCAACAAGGCGAGCAGCAGCAGCACGGCGACTAGCAGCATGGCGAGTGTCAGTAGCAACACGGCGAGCAGCGGCAGCACGGCGACTAGCAGCATGGCGAGTGTCAGTAGCAGCACCCCGAGTAGCAGCAGCAGCGGAATAACCAGGATTACCTTTGATACTCCCAACTTCATCAAGGCGTACCAGGCTCGGATCGGCATGACACTTGAGGAGGACAACCGCATGCGCAGAGCCTGGGGCTTCCGTGCGTCAAAGGCCTTGGAGGTTTTCGAGGAAGTTGGCGTTAAGGCCACGTCAGATTCCTGGCCCAAGGCGAAGACTATTCGACTCAGTTCACACAGAACAGTGCGCCATCAGGGGTTTCGACGGTTGGCGCAGTACATTCTCAGTGGGAAACCCCTGATGGGCGTCATCCCGGTTGGCCCGGGCCTAGCAAAACTCAGACCCGGTGAGATCTACGAGTTCAGAGATCCGAGGGATCCTTCGCCTGATCCTCCAATATGTGGTCACATGGTGGTTTTCATTGGCTATGGTGAAGAAGCCAGCCTGCTTCGAAGGCCGTACTTACTTTTCCTCAACTCGTGGCGAAAAGTTTGGGGAGAAGGGAATTGGTAGAGTCTATTTTGATCAGGTCTACACTGATTGGCTGTACCTGCTAGAGGTCGATCCTCCAGCTCCTGTCTGTCCGGCGGCCGCCAATGATGACGATGATGTCCTCCTAAATGATGAGGATGCTATTGCGGAAATCGACATCCTTCTCGACGATTAGGATTCTGTCACCGAAGCTGCCATCGCTTTGTCCTGAGAAAAAATCAGAATATGGTACAGTAACCATTGATCTTAGCAGTAAGTAACAACTACTAGTTGTCTTTCCCGGTCGTTGTTTTGGTTGACTCTGTGGGCGAAGCTGCCGTGAGCTCGCGTGACTGCAACGTTTGACTCTGAGACCTCATGAGTGTTGTTACACTATGGCATGCCACGTTTTGGCGTAAGCGTAGGACAAAGAGTATGTCACACTGGTAACAACAAAGTGATGCCATCGTTTTGGCCTAAGCATAGGACAAATTGTCACGCTATGATACAGTAGTTGTCTTTACGCGGAGCAGTTTTGGGGTGACTGGGCCAAGCCAACTTTTTTAATTGTTGCAATGCAATTAACTAGTAGTATTGTCAGTTTTGCAATTCTACAATTGATGCGACGCATTATGTTCTGCCTTTGATGATGCCATTCATTATTTCAGTTGTATATAGAATTGTGGATGCCGATAACCTCTTGGGCAACGCTAGCAATCAGACTACTGATAGCTGCCTTCCCATCAGACTAGTGCTGCATCGTTGGATTGAAGTCTCCTGGAACGTCTGATTAGAGAAGTGGGCCTAGGTGGTTTGCATGTGGCGCACTAATTATGATTTGTTTCCGTCAATTACTCCCTAGCACTAATTGCCTTCTTAATGCTTCCTCCTTGCTACCAAATCTGTACTACTAGGGGAAACGATGCATCTAACGAACCGGGTGCATCTATTGGTCAGTTTCCATGATGGGAAGCACCATGCATGTTCTATTAACAGTTAAAAGCATACCAATTCATTTTGCTTCTACCGGCTAGAAAATTTGCTTCCATAACAATCGGAGATTGTTTCAATTTGGCGTGATTTGTATCCAACATGAAAATTTATTTGCATTGTCTAAGGACAATGCGGACACCTTATTTTGCATTGTCTAAGGACAATTTATTTTCCAACTTTACAATTTCATGCTTCCATCAAACCTTTTTTCACCATTGTTACGGACTCTTTAGACCAATTAAACTGGGAGTCGTCTTCCAAAGAATTTGGTATCTGCATCCTAATAAATAGTAATTTGCTTCCAAAAAATGGAATTTGCATAAAAAAACATTTTCTTCCATAGAAATTGGAATTTGCATCCAAAGAAATGAGCATTTTCTTCCATCCAATTTGTAATCTGAATCCAAATAAACCAGAATTTGCTTTCGTACAAGAAAAATGAAGTCTTCATTCCAGTTAAAGAATAAAAAAAATATCACTTCAAATAACATGGGGAATGTTTCATTACAAATATAGTTTCATAGACTAGTGAATTGCTTCCATACAAATATAGTTAAAGAATTTGCTTTCGTACAAGAAAAATAATCTGAATCCAAATACATATTTTTTGCATCCAAATCATTATGATACTCTTTTCATAGACTAGTGAATTGCTTCCATACAAATATAGTTTTGTTTCATTACAAAGAATAAGAAAAATATCACTTCAAATAACATGGGGAATGTTTCCACAGTGATGAACGCGTGTCTCCGTTAAATATAGGATTTGCTTCTGCATGGTAGGAAGCATCACCCCATCTTCACGATGACACGAATTGCGAGGACCCTGTCACTTACAACGTCGCCACGTGGACATCCGTGCTACGTCTTGCTAACTTCTTATGTGCTTCCTGCATTTGGAGTACACAATCATGCGCCGAAGTTAGCAAAATCTAATGAACAAATCCAAGGGAGATGGAGAAGAACTATAGAACTACAGTGCTGCGAACAATGGAAATATCCCTCGCAGGGTCGATTGGCAAACTACCCTATTACCCAGAGGCGTGGTGCTTCTTCTTACTAACTTCCTATGTGCTTCCTGCAATTGAAGTACATAATCATGCGTCGGAGTTAGCAAAATCCGATGAAGAAATCCAAGAGAGAAGGAGAAGAACTCCACAACTACAATGCTTCAAACAATCGTATAGAACTCCCGGTGTGGTGGTGGTTTATTCTTGGTTGTGAGAATCACATGCCTATAACCTGGAGGAAGACCTAGAGCTTTGTCAATCATATTCTGTAGCAGCTGTGGTTGGATGAAAATATGCTATATACAAGATACATACAAGATATGTTATACACAGAGTTCAAATTGAAGCATAGAACTCAAGCAAAATGAAAAATATTTGGCCAGCAAGGGAGGGATATTTTGACTCACCGACATATAGATTGATATGTATTGCCACTTTAAGCATTTGGAAGCAAAAAAATAATAATTAAAGTTTAGAAGCATCTGCGTAGCATTATTTATGCTACATACTATACTAACTAAGCACAAACATATTAGTTTGGAAACAAATATATAGTTTCATGGAAGCATGGAAATTTTAAATCATGTCGATAACTAATATTACTGCCAACATTGGGAATCGAATTATAGTGATCTGCATAAGAAATGAACCAAAATTCGTAGATGGCATAGTGATCCATTGCACATCGGGTATAACATAGATGCACTCAACAAATTTAATCGAAGCAAGCATTACATCCAAAGTAATGCAAAATCAAATCAAGTGACGAACCAAGGAAGAGATGGATCGAACCCTAGGTCATGTCTGTACATACCGGGGGCCTGGGATTCGCACGCAGCTTCTTTGCCGAGCCGATGTGGTGCACCAACGAGGTAGGAGGGATGGTGAAGGGGCAGGGCCAGCCGGGGGGGAGATCAGGGATTCGCGCGGTGCTTCTTTGCCGAGCAGGTCACACGGTATGTATTGAGATCAGGGATCGATGGAGAAGGGATAAGAGGCTGCACTGGCGAGGTGGAGTAGTTGTAGTCATCACGAGCTTTTGGTGCAGGAGGATGGTGGTGGATGCATCCGTCGCCATGAGCGAGCTCGGCGAGCTCGGGGATAAGCTCGCCCGTGGAATTCGAGATGGGGTGGGGTGGGTGGATTTGGCAGGCGAGATTTACTCGCCCTTGATATGGCAAGGTCGTTGGTACGATTCAATCAGGCGAAATTTACTCGGGCTGCTAAAATTGTGGGGTAACTTTTTTTTTGAAGGGTAATTGACGGCATGGGAGATTTGCGTCAAATATGAAGCTTTCTATCAGACTTCTGATAGAAAGTGTTTCCCTAACCTCTTATAGCTTCTGTGTTTGATGATGCCAATCATTATTTCAGTTCTTATAGAATTACTAGCGTGTAGTGCGCAGCGGCACGCCGCGCCATATGGATTGATAAATTGATTTTTCTCCAAAGTAGGTAACAACATATGTTGTCACAAAGTATATGAAAATCATTTCGTTGGAGCGACGACGGTCATATGAAATCAGGCGAATCACATCATAATTTCTTTTATAAGATTCCATTCCATAAAATGAGCCAAAAGGTGCAAACTTTGCTCCTCTTAGGTGGACTGAATAAACCATATATCCAAGACCATTCGTTCATCCATGAATTCTAGACATAGGAATAAGCTTACCCTGTACAAACATTGGTCCATGAGAATACGAAAACAGAGTCAGATCGCAGCCGCTTCTGACCAAAACATAGCGCAGCCCAGTCTACTTTGACATCATAGTAACGGTTGTAAATGGAAATAAACTAACATAGTAATGGTATTTATATAAATAGAAATAAAGCAATGCCAAAGTCATAGTTCCACAGGAGTCTAGTGGCATTGTCACAAACTACTCATTTACTCTCAAGTAAAATGACACTGTATCTTTTTACATTAAAAAATCAATTGCTCTGACTACACATAATAAGTGTTCAGCATGCAGCTGCATACATATACTGAGATTATACTACTGATATGAAGATTCCTACACATAATAGCTCACAACCATGAGTGTTGCAGGTCCTGAACATACACTTGCTCTGACTGAAACATACTAAATGAGATACCAAAAGGTCGCGGGTAGAAGAGATGTCTAGATATCCGAGTTACAGATAGCTTGCTCCAATTAACAGGCAGAGATCATGGGCAGTTCGATGCATGCCTAAAAGATTCCTATTTGCTCACCAAATACTACTGATATGAAGGTCTTTTCATGCTCAGTGAGATTGAATGGCTCAATGTAGTAGATCAGCCCTTCACTGAATTATCTGAAGAACTGTTCCATCCATGATGTTGCCCTACACGTGTGAGTCAAATAGTATGATAGTCAAGGAGGTAATTCGTTACATACAAAGTAAAATGTAGAAAATCAGCAGCAGTAGAACGAACTATCATAGTGGAAAATGTATGTCGATCATGTCGCATGGTAAACATAACATGGTGACCATGTCGACAATAATCAAGGAGAAAGAATACAGAGATTATTATGAAACAATCAACAAATTGCTTTGATCTGATGCCATTTCAACATGTAACCAAGAGGGCAAACTTTCCTGAACAACATTGATTTTTTTTCTTTGTATGCCTGAATGTTTATTTGGCATCTCTGAAGCAGTGCACAAAGGGAGCGAACAAACAAATTCTTCATGATCCCTTAATCGTCCTAACATCCTAATCTACTAATCTCTTATTTAAGCTGTTATTTGAGGCAGCAGCAGATCCGGAAAGAACAATGAACAAAGAATTGAAATCATACTTAAGGATTAACCCCCTGCATGGGCACACCCACACGCACCACAGACAACGCAATAGCAGCCCGCGATGCAGCACATGCACAGAGCGCAGGACATGCGGGCAAGAGTCTGAGGGGAAGGCAACCACTTTATACCCTAATAAGCAACCAATTTCGTTTTCTTTTTTTACGGGGAATAAACAACCAATTTCGAAATAACATCCTTAAAATACTTAATGATCGGTTTTCCTTCTCCAAAAACAGTAAAAATATCAGCCAAAATACACATGTTATATATATCACGCACATAATCGATCAATTTCCAAAATATCATTGTTGTCTAGATGAAAGCTAGGCTATAGACTGGCCTCAAGAACCAAAGGAAAAAATGTCGGAAAGGAAGCTAAGTATACAAAAAATCACCTCATTCAGTATTAAAATCTCTCAGAAGGTTGTTAATTAAAATAGACACTTTCCAAATCATGACATTAACGCATGTCAAGTACTATCAATCTTTGAGAATATTGCCTTTTTGTGTAAGAGAATATTTGCTAACAATTAGAATGGACATACATGGTTGTACCTTTCAGATTAGAACATGAAGAAACTACATGTACCCAAGATTGAAAATCACAGAACAAACTTTAAAAAAGCTTTAAAAAGACACATTTTCTTTCATTGACATGTTAACTGTCAACTTATATGTTCTTCACTTCAGTTAGAAAACCAGTCTCTCAAACAAGAAACCTTGCCAGTTGCATATCTTTTAAAGCATGAACAGTATTCTCATCCATGTGGGCTGCTGTACCAGTACCTATTCAGTCACAAATATTCAGGAAAATCCTAGATAGTAAAACATTGTAGATCAGAAAGGTCTTTTCTAGGTAAATTGCATGTCCACAAAAGAAACATAATATAGAGTGATCATGAATTTGCAACCATAAAAGTAGCAAGGGAAAAAGAAGAACAATATGAGGAGAACATCTTTGGGTGGTACTGACTGACCCCCCTGCAGAAAACGAAGATATGGGAAGTTAAAGCTTCATGGAGAAACTGCACATCAGAAGATTGTCGATCAGTGAGCCCAAACAATCAGTTCATGTACAAAAAAGGGCATTATCCTGCAGCAAAAGTAAATTAAAGAAATCACATCAAATGGAGAGTAGGATATGTTCAGAACTACAATTAAACATGCGAGAAACCCATGCTCGACTTTCTTTAGCAACAGATCACTTCCACCTGGTTGTACCTCCTTAATGTCCATGAAGGTTTTCTTCTCTGCATACATTATGGGTCAATAGTCAAAATGGCGAAAAAGGCGCCGACACCGGTTACTTGGAAATAATAATTCTCTTTTGTAGTTTGTTTACCTTCTTTTGTCTCTGGAGTATACTCTGTGTGTCGATACTTCTGTTCCAGAAAGACAGAGAAACTGAAAGTAACAATGAAAGGAAGTGGAATTGATTTTAGTTTCAGTGCAGCGAGGAAATAACCTGTCACATCCCTAGTTCTGGTATGCACTAGGCTAGCCTTCATGTGAGCATCATGTTTAAATTCAAATGAAATTGAATTGAGGAATTTTTCAAAAGCCTCAGAAGACCTCTAAAAATAACCAACATTTAAATCTCATCAAATGAGTCCAAGAAAAAATGTTCCTGTTAATCTCTGGAAATATTGGCAAGGGATAAAATTCAAACCAATATTTCTAGAATCTCAAAGACAATTATTTTGGGCCTTTGAATTAATCCAATAAATATTTGAATTGGATCTATATTTTTTATATAATAAATATATGTTCAATAATTCTGGAAATTGTTGTGTAGCTTTGGATAAGTCCATTTAGTTCACACAATTATTTTCATGAATTTTGGAAATGGTTTGGTCTTTGAACTAAATCAAAACATAATAGCAAAAATAGAAAACCAGAACAAATTAAATAAACAGAGAGAGAGAGAGAGAGTCACCTGGGCCACTTACCTGGCGCGGCCAGCTGGACGGCCCAGCCCACTGGCTGGAGCGGTTGTCTTCAACCTCTGCCAGTAGGCAGAGGCGTGTCGACGCGTGCGCGACCGAGGCCTCCACCTCCTCTCTGCCTGCTCGCCCGAATGCCTCTGGACGGCGCCGCGCACCCCCCCCCCCCCCGGGCCCCCTCCCTCTCTCTCGCGTCCATCCCCTCCTCTCCCTCGCTCTCTCCCGCGACGGCTGACGCGGCCATGGAAGCGCTGCCGTGAACCACCACACTCCCCGACCCCCTCTCGCCTTCCTGTGTTGCGTGGAAGCTCCGCCACCGTCGCCTACGCCTCCTGGACGACCCGCAGGACGCCGGACGCACCGCACCACGACCATGGCGTCGTATTCAACCTCTCGGCCGCCGAGATCGCCGACGATCGCACGCCGTCACCAACCCTTCCCCTGTTGGGGAACGTTGCAGAAAACAAAAAAATTTCCTACGGTTTCACCAAGATCCATCTATGAGTTCATCTAGCAACGAGTAATCGGATGTATCTACATACCTTTGTAGATCGCGAGCGGAAGCGTTCACTAGAACGTGGATGATGGAGTCGTACTCGCCGTGATCCAAATCACCGATGACCAAGCGCCGAACGGACGGCACCTCCGTGTTCAACACACGTACGGAGCGGATGACGTCTCCTCCTTCTTGATCCAGCAAGGGGGAAGGAGAGGTTGAGGAAGATGGCTCCAGCAGCAGCACGACGGTGTGGTGTTGGTGGAGAAGTAGTACTCCTGCAGGGCTTCGCCAAGCACGTGACGGAGGAGGAGAGGTGTTGCAGGGGAGAGGGAGGCGCCAGGGGTTCAGGTTGCGGCCGCCCCTCCCTTCCCCCCTTTATATAGCCCCCCCCCCCCCCCCCCGGGGGGGGGGGGGGCGCCGGCCCTAGAGATCTAATCTCCCAAGGGGGCGGCGGCCAGGGGGGTGGAGTACCCCCCAAGGCAAGTGCCCCCCCCACCCTACGGTTTCAACCCTAGGTGCAAGGGGGTGGGCCAAGGGGGGCGCACCAGCCCACTATGGGCTGGTTCCCCTCCCACTTCAGCCCATGGGGCCCTCCGGGATGGGTGGCCCCACCCGGTGGACCCCCGGAACCCATCCGGTGGCCCCGGTACAATGCTGGTGACCCCTGAATCTCTCACGTTGGCCGAAACAGCACTTCCTATATATAATTCTTTACCTCCGGACCATTCCGGAACTCCTCGTGACGTCCGGGATCTCATCTGGGACTCCGAACAACTTTCGGATTACTGCATATTCATATCTTTACAACCCTAGCGTCACCGAACCTTAAGTGTGTAGACCCTACGGGTTCGGGAGATATGCAGACATGACCGAGACGCCTCTCCGGCCAATAACCAACAGCGGGATCTGGATACCCATGTTGGCTCCCACATACTCCTCGATGATCTCATCGGATGAACCACGATGTCGAGGATTCAATTAATCACGTATGCAATTCCCTTTGTCAATCGGTATTTTACTTGCCCGAGATTCGATCGTCGGTATCCCAATACCTCGTTCAATCTCGTTGCCAGCAAGTCACTTTACTCGTACCGTAATGCATGATCCCGTGATCAAACACTTTGATCACATTGAGCTCATTATGATGATGCATTACCGAGTGGGCCTGGTGATACCTCTCCGTCATACGGAGTGACAAATCCCAGTCTCGATCCGTGTCAACCCAACAGACACTTTCGGAGATACCCATAGCATACCTTTATAGTCACCCAGTTACGTTGTGACGTTTGGCACACCCAAAGCACTCCTACGGTATCCGGGAGTTACATGATCTCATGGTCTAAGGAAAAGATACTTGACGTTGGAAAAGCTCTAGCAAACGAATTATACGATCTTGTGCTTATGCTTAGGATTGGGTCTTGTCCATCACATCATTCTCCTAATGATGTGATATCGTTATCAATGACATCCAATGTCCATAGTCAGGAAACCATGACTATCAGTTGATCAACGAGCTAGTCAACTAGAGGCTTACTAGGGACATGTTGGTGTCTATGTATTCACACATGTATTACGATTTCCGGATAACACAATTATAGCATGAATAAAAGACAATTATCATGAACAAGGAAATATAATAATAATGCTTTTATTATTGCCTCTAGGGCATATTTCCAACAGTCTCCCACTTGCACTAGAGTCAATAATCTAGTTACATTGTGATGAATTGAACACCCATAGAGTTCTGGTGTTGATCATGTTTTGCTCTAGGGAGAGGTTTAGTCAACGGATCTGCGACATTCAGATCCGTGTGCACTTTACAAATTTCTATGTCTCCATCTTGAACATTTTCACGAATGGAGTTGAAGCGACGCTTGATGTGCCTGGTCTTCTTGTGAAACCTGGGCTCCTTGGCAAGTGCAATAGCTCCAGTGTTGTCACATAAGAGTTTGATCGGCCCCGACGCATTGGGTATGACTCCTAGGTCGGTGATGAACTCCTTCACCCAAATTGCTTCATGCGCTGCCTCCGAGGCTGCCATGTACTCCGTTTCACATGTAGATCCCGCCACGACGCTCTGCTTGCAGCTGCACCAGCTTACTGCTCCACCATTCAACATATACACGTATCTGGTTTGTGACTTAGAGTCATCCAGATCTGTGTCGAAGCTAGCGTCGACGTAACCCTTTACGACGAGCTCTTCGTCACCTCCATAAACAAGAAACATGTCCTTAGTCCTTTTCAGGTACTTCAAGATATTCTTGACCGCTGTCCAGTGTTCCTTGCCGGGATTACTTTTGGTACCTACCTACCAAACTTACGGCAAGGTTTACATCAGGTCTGGTACACATCATGGCATACATAATAGACCCTATGGCCAAGGCATAGGGGATGACACTCATCTCTTCTATATCTTCTGCTGTGGTCGGGCATTGAGCTGAGCTCAATTTCACACCTTGCAACACAGGCAAGAACCCCTTCTTGGACTGATCCATATTGAACTTCTTCAATATCTTTTCAAGGTATGTGCTTTGTGAAAGACCTATGAGGCGTCTTGATCTATCTCTATAGGTCTTGATGCCTAATATATAAGCAGCTTCTCCGAGGTCCTTCATTGAAAAACTCTTATTCAATTAGGCCTTAATGCTGTCCAAAAGTTCTATATCATTTCCCATCAAAAGTATGTCATCTACATATAATATGAGAAATGCTACAGAGCTCCCACTCACTTTCTTGTAAACGCAGGCTTCACCATAAATCTGCACAAACCCAAACGCCTTGATCATCTCATCAAAGCGAATGTTCCAACTCTGAGATGCTTTCTCCAGCCCATAAATGGATCGCTGGAGCTTGCGTACCTTGTTAGCATTCTTAGGGTCAACAAAACCTTCCGGCTGCATCATATACAGTTCTTCCTTAAGATAGCCGTTAAGGAATGCCGTTTTGACGTCCATTTGCCATATCTCATAATCATAGTATGCGGCAATTGCTAACATGATTCAGACGGACTTCAGCTTCGCTACGGGAGAGAAAGTCTCATCGTAGTCAACCCCTTGAACTTGCCGATAACCCTTAGCGACAAGTCGAGCTTTATAGATGGTAACATTACCATCCGCGTCCGTCTTCTTCTTAAAGATCCATTTGTTTTCTATCGCTCGCCGATCATCGGGCAAGTCTGTCAAAGTCCATGCTTTGTTTTCATACATGGATCCTATCTCGGATTGCATGGCCTCCAGCCATTTGTTGGAATCTGGGTCCGCCATCGCTTCTTCATAGTTCGAAGGTTCACCGTTGTCTAACAACATGATTTCCAGGACAGGGTTGCCGTACCACTCTGGTGCGGAACATGTCCTTGTGGACCTACGAAGTTCAGTAGTAACTTGATCTGAAGTTTCATGATCATCATCATTAACCTCCTCTCTAACCGGTGGAGGCACCACAGAAGCATTTTCTTGAGCTGCGCTACTCTCCGGTTCAAGAGGTAATACTTCATCAAGTTCCACTTTCCTCCCACTTAATTCTCTCGAGAGAAACTCTTTCTCCAGAAAGGATCCGTTCTTGGCAACAAAGATCTTGCCTTCGGACCTTAGGTAGAAGGTATACCCAATGGTTTCCTTAGGGTATCCTATGAAGACGCATTTTTCCGATTTGGGTTCGAGCTTTTCAGGTTGAAGTTTCTTGACATAAGCGTCGCATCCCCAAACTTCTAGAAACGACAGCTTAGGTTTCTTCCCAATGTTGGGGAACGTAGTAATTTCAAAAAAATTCCTACGCACACGCAAGATCATGGTGATGCATAGCAACGAGAGGGGAGAGTGTGATCTACGTACCCTTGTAGATCGACAACGGAAGCATTTGGTTGATGTAGTCGTACGTCTCCACGGCCCGACCGATCAAGCACCGAAACTACGGCACCTTCGAGTTCTAGCACACGTTCAGCTCGATGACGATCCCCGGACTCCGATCCAGCAAAGTGTCGGGGAAGAGTTCCGTCAGCACGACGGCGTGGTGACGATCTTGATGTACTACTGTCGCAGGGCTTCGTCTAAGCACCGCTACAATGTTATCGAGGACTATGGTGGCAGGGGGCGCCGCACACGGCTAAGAATATGATCACGTGGATCAACTTGTGTGTCTATGGGGTGCCCCCTGCCCCCGTATATAAAGGAGTGGAGGAGGGGAGGGCCGGCCCTCTCTATGGCGCGCCCTAGGGGAGTCCTACTTCCATCGGGAGTAGGATTCCCCCTTTTCTAGTCCAACTAGGTGTCCTTCCATGTAGTAGGAGTAGGAAACAAGGAAGGGGCGCAGCCCCTCCCCCTAGTCCAATTCGGACTAGGCCTTGGGGGGTCGTGTGGCCTGCCCTAGGCAGCTCCTCTCTCTTTCCCGTATGGCCCAATAAGGCTCAATACTTCTCCCGGCGAATTCCCGTAACTCTCCGGTACTCCGAAAAATACTCGAATCACTCGGAACCTTTCCGATGTCCGAATATAGTCGTCCAATATATTGATTTTTACGTCTTGACCATTTCGAGACTCCTCGTCATCTCCCCGATCTCATCCGGGACTCCGAACTCCTTCGGTACATCAAAACTCATAAACTCATAATATAACTGTCATCAAAACCTTAAGCGTGCGGACCCTACGGGTTCGAGAACAATGTAGACATGACCGAGACATGTCTTTGGTCAATAACCAATAGCGGAACTTGGATGCTCATATTGGCTCCTACATATTCTACGAAGATCTTTTATCGGTCAGACCGCATAACAACATACATTGTTCCCTTTGTCATCGGTATGTTACTTGCCCGAGATTCGATCGTCGGTATCCAATACCTAGTTCAATCTCGTTACCGGCAAGTCTCTTTACTCTTTTCGTAATACATCATCCCGCAACTAACTCATTAGTTGCAATGCTTGCAAGGCTTAACTGATGTGCATTACCGAGAGGGCCCAGAGATACCTCTCCCACAATCGGAGTGACAAATCCTAATCTCGAAATACGCCAACCCAACATGTACCTTTGGAGACACCTGTAGAGCTCCTTTATAATCACCCAGTTACGTTGTGACGTTTGGTAGCACACAAAGTCTTCCTCCGGCAAACGGGAGTTACATAATCTCATAGTCATAGGAACATGTATAAGTCATGAAGAAAGCAATAGCAACATACTAAACGATCGGGTGCTAAGCTAATGGAATGGGTCATGTCAATCAGATCATTCATCTAATGATGTGATCCCGTTAATCAAATAACAACTCTTTGTCCATGGTTAGGAAACATAACCATCTTTGATTAACGAGCTAGTCAAGTAGAGGCATACTAGTGACACTCTGTTTGTCTATGTATTCACACATGTATTATGTTTCCGGTTAATACAATTCTAGCATGAATAATAAACATTTATCATGAAATAAGGAAATAAATAATAACTTTATTATTGCCTCTAGGGCATATTTCCTTCAGTCTCCCACTTGCACTAGAGTCAATAATCTAGTTCACATCGCTATGTGATTAACACCAATAGTTCACATCTTTATGTGATTGGTTCACATCTCCATGTGACTAACACCCAAAGGGTTTACTAGATTCAATAATCTAGTTCACATCGCTATGTGATTAACACCCAATGAGTGATCATGTTTTGCTTGTGAGAGAAATTTAGTCAACGGGCCTGCCAAATTCAGATCCGTATGTATTTTGCAAAATTCTATGTCTACAATGCTCTGCATGGAGCTACTCTAGCTAATTGCTCCCACTTTCAATATGTATCCAGATTGAGACTTAGAATCATCTGGATCAGTGTCAAAAACTTGCATCGACGTAACCCTTTACGACGAACCTTTTTGTCACGTCCATAATCGAGAAACATATCCTTATTTCACTAAGGATAATTCTGACCGCTGTCCAGTGATCTACTCCTAGATCACTATTGTACTCCCTTGCCAAATCAGTGTAGGGTATACAATAGATCTGGTATACAGCATGACATACTTTATAGAACCTATGGCCAAGGCATAGGGAATGACTTTCATTCTCTTTCTATCTTCTGCCGTGGTCGGGCTTTGAGTCTCACTCAACTTCACACCTTGTAATATAGGCAAGAACTCTTTCTTTGACTGCTCCATTTTGAACTACTTCAAAATCTTGTCAAGGTATGTACTCATTGAAAAAACTTATCAAGCGTCTTGATCTATTTCTATAGATCTTGGAGCTCAATATGTAAGCAGCTTCACCGAAGTCTTTCTTTGAAAAACTCCTTTCAAACACTCCATTTATGCTTTACAGAATAATTCTACATTATTTCCAATCAACAATATGTCATTCACATATACTTATCAGATATGCTGTAGTGCTCCCACTCACTTTCTTGTAAATACAGGCTTCACCGCAAGTCTGTAAACTATATGTTTTGATCAACTCATCAAAGCGTATATTCCAACTCCGAGATGCTTGCACCAGTCTACAGATGGATCGCTGGAGCTTGCACATTTTGTTAGCACCTTTCGGATTGAAAAAACCTTCTCGTTGCATCATATACAACTCTTCCTTAATAAATCCATTAAGGAATGCAGTTTTGTTTATCCATTTGCCAGATTTCATAAAATGCGGCAATTACTAACATGATTCGGACAGACTCAAGCATAGATACGAGTGAGAAGCTCTCATCGTAGTCAACACCTTGAACTTGTCGAAAACCTTTTGCGACAATTCTAGCTTTGTAGATAGTAACACTACTATCAGCGTCCGTCTTCCTCTTGAAGATCCATTTATTCACAATTGCTTGCCGATCATCGGGCAAGTCAACCAAAGTCCAAACTTTGTTCTCATACATGGATCATATCTCAGATTTCATGGCCTCAAACCATTTCGCGGAATCTGGGCTCATCATCGCTTCCTCATAGTTCGTAGGTTCGTCATGGTCAAGTAACATGACCTCCAGAACAGGATTACCGTACCACTCTGGTGCGGATCTCACTCTGGTTTACCTATGAGATTCGGTAGTAACTTGATCTGAAGTTACATGATCATCATCATTAGCTTCCTCAGTAATTGGTGTAGTAGTCACAAGAACAGATTTTTGTGATGAACTACTTTCCAATAAGGGAGAAGGTACAATTACCTTATCAAGTTTTCTACTTTCCTCCCACTCACTTCTTTCGAGAGAAACTCCTTCTCTAGAAAGGATCCATTCTTAGCAACGAATGTCTTGCCTTCGGATCTGTGATAGAAGGTGTACCCAACAGTTTCCTTTGGGTATCCTATGAAGACATATTTCTCCGATTTGGTTTTGAGCTTATCAGGATGAAACCTTTTCATATAAGCATCACAATCCCAAACTTTAAGAAATGACAAGTTTGGTTTCTTGCCAAACCACAGTTCAGATTGTGTCGTCTCAACGGACTTAGATGGTGCCCTTTTTAAACGTGAATGCAGCTGTCTTTAATGCATAACCCCAAAACGATAGTGGTAAATCTGTAAGAAACATCATAGATCGCACCATATCTAATAAAGTATGGTTATGACGTTCGGACACACCATTACATTGTGGTGTTCCAGGTGGCGTGAGTAGTGAAACTATTTCACATTGTTTTTAACTGAAGACCAAACTCGTAACTCAAATATTTGTCTCCGCGGTCAGATCGTAGAAACTTTATTTTCTTGTCACGATGATTTTCCACTTCACTCTGAAATTCTTTAAACTTTTCAAATGTTTCAGACTTATGTTTCATCAAGTAGATATACCCATATCTGCTCAAATCATATGTGAAGTTCAGAAAATAACGATACTTGCCATGAGCCTTAACACTCATCGGACCGCATACATCAGTATGTATTATTTCCAATAAGTCAGTTGCTCGCTCCGGAGAATGAAGTCTTAGTCATCTTGCCCATGAGGCATGGTTCGCAAGCATCAAGTGATTCATAATCAAGTGATTCCAAAATCCCATCAGCATGGAGTTTCTTCATGCGCTTTACACCAATATGACCTAAACGGCAGTGCCACAAATAAGTTGCACTATCATTATTAACTTTGCATCTTTTGGTTTCAATATTATGATTATGTGTATCACTACGATCGAGATCCAACGAACTATTTTCATTGGGTGTGTAACCATATAAGGTTTTATTCATGTAAACAGAACAACAATTTATTCTCTTACTTAAATGAATAACCGTATTACAATAACATGATCAAATCATATTCATGCTCAACATAAACACCAAATAACACTTATTTAGGTTCAACACTAATCCCGAAATTATAGGGAGTGTGCGATGATGATCATATCAATCTTGGAACCACTTCCAACACACATCATCACTTCACCCTTAACTAGTCTCTGTTTATTCTGCAACTCCCGTTTCAAGTTACTAATCTTAGCAACTGAACTAGTATCAAATACTGAGGGGTTGCTATAAACACTAGTAAAGTACACATCAATAACATGTATATCAAATATACTTTTGTTCACTTTGCCATCCTTCTTATCCGCCAAATACTTGGGGCAGTTCTGCTTCCAGTGACCAGTCCCTTTGCAGTAGAAGCACTTAGTCTCAGGCTTAGGACCAGACTTGGGCTTCTTCACTTGAGCAACAACTTGCTTGCTATTCTTCTTGAAGTTCCCCTTCTTCCCTTTGCCCTTTTCTTGAAACTAGTGGTCTTGTTAACCTTCAACACTAGATGTTTTTCTTGATTTCTACCTTCGTCGATTTTAGCATCACGAAGAGCTTGGGAATTACTTTTGTCATCCCTTGCATATTATAGTTCATCACGAAGTTCTACTAACTTGGTGATGGTGACTAGAGAATTCTGTCAATCACTATTTTATCTGGAAGATTAACTCCCACTTGATTCAAGCGACTGTAGTACCCAGACAATCTGAGCACATGCTCACTAGTTGAGCGATTCTCCTCCATCTTTTAGCTATAGAACTTGTTGGAGACTTCATATCTCTCAACTCGGGTATTTGCTTGAAATATTAACTTCAACTCCTGGAACATCTCATATGGTCCATGACGTTCAAAACGTCTTTGAAGTCCCGATTCTAAGCCATTAAGCATGGTGCACTAAACTATCAAGTAGTCATCATATTGAGCTAGCCAAACGTTCATAACGTCTGCATCTGCTCCTGCAATAGGTCTGTCACCTAGCGGTGCATCAAGGACATAATTCTTCTATGCAGCAATGAGGATAAACCTCAGATCACGGATCCAATCCGCATCATTGCTACTAACATCTTTCAACACAATTTTCTCTAGGAACATATCAAAATAAACACAAGGAAGCAACAACGCAAGCTATTGATCTGCAACATAATTTGCAAAATACTACCAGGACTAAGTTCATGATAAATTTAAGTTCAATTTAATCATATTACTTAAGAACTCCCACTTAGATAGACATCCCTCTAATCCTCTAAGTGATCACGTGATCCAAATCAACTAAACCATGTCCGATCATCACATGAGATGGAGTAGTTTCATTGGTGAACATCACTATGTTGATCATATCTACTATATGATTCACGCTCGACCTTTCGGTCTCCGTGTTCCGAGGCCATATCTGTATATGCTTGGCTCGTCAAGTATAACCTGAGTATTCCGCGTGTGCAACTGTTTTGCACCCGTTGTATTTGAAAGTAGAGCCTATCACACCCGATCATCACGTGGTGTCTCAGCACGAAGAACTTTCGCAACGGTGCATACTCAGGGAGAACACTTCTTGATAATTTTAGTGAGAGATCATCTTATAATGCTACCGTCAATCAAAGCAAGATAAGATGCATAAAAGATAAACATCACATGCAATCAATATAAGTGATATGATATAGCCATCATCATCTTGTTTTTGTGATCTCCATCTCCGAAGCACCGTCATGATCACCATCGTCACCGGCGCGACACCTTGATCTCCATCGTAGCATCGTTGTCATCTCGCCAATCTTATGCTTCCACGACTATCACTACCGTTTAATGATAAAGTAAAGCATTACTGCGCGATTGCATTGCATACAATAAAGCGACAACCATATGGCTCCTGCCAGTTGCCGATAACTCGGTTACAAAACATGATCATCTCATACAATAAAATTTAGCATCATGTCTTGACCATATCACATCACAACATGCCCTGCAAAAACAAGTTAGACGTCCTCTACTTTGTTGTTGCAAGTTTTACGTGGCTGCTACGGGCTTAAGTAAGAACCAATCTTACCTACGCATCAAAACCAAAATGATAGTTTGTCAAGTTGGTGCTGTTTTAACCTTCGCAAGGACCGGGCATAGCCACACTCGGTTCAACTAAAGTTGGAGAAACTGTCACCCGCAAGCCACCTATGTGCAAGGCACGTTGGGAGAACCGGTCTCGCGTAAGCGTACGCGTAATGTCGGTCCGGGCCGCTTCGTCCAACAATACCGCCGAACCAAAGTATGACATGCTGGTAAGCAGTATGACTTATATCGCCCACAACTCACTTGTGTTCTACTCGTGCATATAACATCAACACATAAAACCTAGGCTCGGATGCCACTGTTGGGGAACGTAGTAATTTCAAAAAAATTCCTACGCACACGCAAGATCATGGTGATGCATAGCAATGAGAGGGGAGAGTGTGATCTACGTACCCTTGTAGATCGACAACGGAAGCGTTTGGTTGATGTAGTCGTACGTCTCCACGGCCCGACCGATCAAGCACCAAAACTACGGCACCTCCGAGTTCTAGCACACGTTCAGCTCGATGACGATCCCCGGACTCCGATCCAGCAAAGTGTCGGGGAAGAGTTCCGTCAGCACGACGGCGTGGTGACGATCTTGATGTACTACTGTCGCAGGGCTTCGCCTAAGCACCGCTACAATATTATCGAGGACTATGGTGGCAGGGAGCGCCGCACACGGCTAAGAATATGATCACGTGGATCAACTTGTGTGTCTATGGGGTGCCCCCTGCCCCCGTATATAAAGGAGTGGAGGAGGGGAGGGCCGGCCCTCTCTATGGCGCGCCCTAGGGGAGTCCTACTCCCACCGGGAGTAGGATTCCCCCTTTCCTAGTCCAACTAGGAGTCCTTCCATGTAGTAGGAGTAGGAAACAAGGAAGGGGCGCAGCCCCTCCCCCTAGTCCAATTCGGACTAGGCCTTGGGGGGGCGTATGGCCTGCCCTAGGCAGCTCCTCTCTCTTTCCCGTATGGCCCAATAAGGCCCAATACTTCTCCCGGCGAATTCCCGTAACTCTCCGGTACTCCGAAAAATACTCGAATCACTCGGAACCTTTCCGATGTCCGAATATAGTCGTCCAATATATCGATTTTTACGTCTCGACCATTTCGAGACTCCTCGTCATGTCCCCGATCTCATCCGGGACTCCGAACTCCTTCGGTACATCAAAACTCATAAACTCATAATATAATTGTCATCGAAACCTTAAGCGTGCGGACCCTACGGGTTCGAGAACAATGTAGACATGACCGAGACACGTCTCCGGTCAATAACCAATAGCGGAACCTGGATGCTCATATTGGCTCCTACATATTCTATGAAGATCTTTTATCGGTCAGACCGCATAACAACATACGTTGTTCCCTTTGTCATCGGTATGTTACTTGCCCGAGATTCGATCGTCGGTATCCAATACCTAGTTCAATCTCGTTACCGGCAAGTCTCTTTACTCGTTCCGTAATACATCATCTGCAACTAACTCATTAGTTGCAATGCTTGCAAGGCTTAAGTGATGTGCATTACCGAGAGGGCCCAGAGATACCTCTCCGACAATCGGAGTGACAAATCCTAATCTCGAAATACACCAACCCAACATGTACCTTTGGAGACACCTGTAGAGCTCCTTTATAATCACCCAGTTATGTTGTGACGTTTGGTAGCACACAAAGTGTTCATCCGGCAAACGGGAGTTGCATAATCTCATAGTCATAGGAACATGTATAAGTCATGAAGAAAGGTTAGCCCTGCTGGGGAGCTGCAGCGCAAGCAGCTGAGCAAGATGATGAGACTGCGCTTGTTCAACACTTATATGTTCCTCACTCTGAAAGATAAACAAGCAGACAGATGACAGGTTTTGCACATAAAAGTATCAGTGCTGACAATTCATCACATTTCTTACTGACAAATAAAGTGACATAGTTTAAATTTGCATTAACACAATATGGTATTTTTCAGGTCAAGACATGGCAGGAAATGACATTGTGAAGGAGTTGGCAGCTTCACGACACCACTGGATTACAGATCAGGAACTCATAAGTATCAATGGTTAGTGTGCTGTCAATTTATACCACTTCAGATTGGCAAATAAAGAGATGGTTTAAATAATAGTAGAATGATATGACATTGTTCATAGTTAAGACATTGCGGAATATGACATTGTGCTATAGTGGGTAGGTTCACCACACCACTGGATTACGGATGAAGAACAGAAGCATACATGCAGTGCGAAAGAAGATCACTTGCTCTGTATAGTTTAATTTACATGGTATGAAGAAGGAACTTGGTTGTACAACTGAAAGCTTAAATTGAGAAAGGACAAACTTTTGTTTATGAACTACATATAATAAACTTTAAACAAGCAATTTGATGCAAAAACCAAAAATAAACAGATGTTGCAGTCATGCCTAACCAAATATATACAACAAAGTTTGAAGGCTTGAGATGGACAAACTTACATTATTGGTGAAGACAGACTCTATAAAGGCCTTGTCCATGCTGATGGGGGGGGCAATTCAAGAAGTTTACCACAGAATCTTCTTCAAAAGCATTGACTTTATTCTACATTTTGTTAAGAGTAAATATAGATGTGATAATATACGAAAAATGGAGAATATTTAAGATAAGATGAAGAGTGATGCTACATAACCAAGTAGCTATAAATGTAAGTGCAGCGATACAGGCAAAAGGTACAGCCAAGAGCAATGCACAGCTAAACTTCTTCAGCACCAACCTTATGGTAAGAGTAAATATAGATCTGATGTGTAGAAAATGGAGGGCAAAGGAAAATAAGCTGCAGAGTGATGGTACATGAACAACTACCTGTCATTATAAGTACACTGATAAAGGACAGCATGTACTTACAAGAACAATGCAGAGCTAAAAAAACATTGGCATTGGATATATTCTACACTAATGTAACCATTCATACAGATCAGATAATTTGGAGCAAACAATTGATAAGCAAGCTATCATGCATACTGCTGTCACATAATGAACCAGGTATGTATGCAAGTACAGTGATACAGGACAACAGGTACTAACAGAGCAAAGCAGCGGGCATCATATTTGCGATATCCTATCATCCTTGTCAAACCGGAATTCTTCTTCGAGCAGATTTCCTGCAAAAAAGATCCGTAAGGCACATGCGGAAAAGTAGAAGTTCAAATTGTCATGTGATTTCATAGACAGTACCTCATCCTGGGAACGAGACCAGTGCATAACAAGGTTTTTCCATTCAATGTCTTCTAAATTTAGCACAGGAGACTGAAGGAAATATGCCCTAGAGGCAATAATAAAGTTATTATTTATTTCCTTATTTCATGATAAATATTTATTATTCATGCTAGAATTTTATTAACCGGAAACATAATACATGTGTGAATACATAGACAAGCAGAGTGTCACTAGTATGCCTCTACTTGACTAGCTCGTTAATCAAAGATGGTTATGTTTCCTAACCATGAACAAAGAGTTGTTATTTGATTAACGGGATCACATCATTAGTTGAATGATCTGATTGACATGACCCATTTCATTAGCTTAGCACCCGATTGTTTTGGTATGTTGCTATTGCTTTCTTCATGACTTATACATGTTCCTATGACTATGAGATTATGCAACTCCCGTTTACCGGAGGAACACATTGTGTGCTACCAAACGTCACAACGTAACTGGGTGATTATAAAGGTGCTCTACAGGTGTCTCCAAAGGTACATGTTGGGTTGGCGTATTTCAAGATTAGGATTTGTCACTCCGATTGTCGAAGAGGTATCTCTAGGCCCTCTCGGTAATGCACATCACATAAGCCTTGCAAGCATTGCAACTAATGAGTTAGTTGCGGGATGATGTATTACGGAACGAGTAAAGAGACTTGCCGGCAACGAGATTGAACTAGGTATTGGATACCGACGATCGAATCTCGGGCAAGTAACATACCGATGACAAAGGGAACAACGTATGTTGTTATGCGGTCTGACCGATAAAGATCTTCGTAGAATATGTAGGAGCCAATATGGGCATCCAGGTCCTGCTATTGGTTATTGATCGGAGATGTGTCTCAGTCATGTCTGCATTATTCTCGAACCGTAGGGTCCGCACGCTTAACGTTACGATGACAGTTATTATGAGTTTATGCATTTTGATGTACCGAAGTTAGTTCGGAGTCTCGGATGTGATCACGGACATGACGAGGAGTCTCGAAATGGTCGAGACATAAAGATTGTTATATTGGAAGCCTATATTTGGATATTGGAAGTGTTCCGGGTGAAATCGGGATTTTACCGGAGTACCGGGAGGTTACCGGAACCCCCCGGGAGCCATATGGGCCTTAGTGGGCTTTAGTGGAAAGGAGAAAGGGGCAGCCCAAGGTGGGCCACGCGCCTCCCCCCTCCCCTAGTCCTATTAGTACAAGGAGAGGTGGCCGGCCCCCTCTCTCTCTTTCCCCCCTCGGGGAATCCTATTCCAACTAGGATTGGGGGGGAGTCCTACTCCCGGTAGGAGTAGGACTCCTCCTGCGCCCTCCTCTTGGCCGGCGGCCCCCTCCCCCTTGGCTCCTTTATATACGGAGGCAGGGGGCACCCTAGACACACAAGTTGATCATTGAGATCGTTCCTTAGCCATGTGCGGTGCCCCCTGCCACCATATTCCACCTCGATTATATTGTAGCGGTGCTTAGGCGAAGCCCTGCGACGGTAGTACATCAAGATCGTCACAACGCCGTCGTGCTGACGGAACTCCTCCCCGACGCTTTGCTGGATCGGAGCCCGGGGATCGTCATCGAGCTATACGTGTGCTAAGAACTCGGAGGTGCCAGAGTAACGGTGCTTGGATCGGTCGGATCGGGAAGACGTACGACTACTTCCTCTACATTGTTTCAACGCTTCCGCAGTCGGTCTGCGTGGGTACGTAGACAACACTCTCCCCTCTCGTTGCTATGCATCACCATGATCTTGCGTGTGTGTAGGAAAAATTTTAAATTACTACGTTCCCCAACAGCGGCATCCGAGCCTAGGTTTTATGGTTTGATGTTATATGCACGAGTAGAACACAAGTGAGTTGTGGGCGATATAAGTCATACTGCCTACCAGCATGTCATACTTTGGTTCGACGGTATTGTTGGACGAGACGACCCGGACCAACATTACGCGTACGCTTACGCGAGACCGGTTCCCCGACGTGCTTTGCACATAGGTGGCTTGCGGGCGACTGTCTCTCCAACTTTAGTTGAACCGAGTGTGGCTACGCCCGGTCCTTGCGAAGGTTAAAACGGAGTCTATTTGACAAACTATCGTTGTGGTTTTGATGCGTAGGTAAGATTGGTTCTTGCTTAAGCTCGTAGCAGCCACGTAAAACTTGCAACAACAAAGTAGAGGACGTCTAACTTGTTTTTGCAGGGCATGTTGTGGTGTGATATGGTCAAGGCATGATGATGAATTTATTGTATGAGATGATCATGTTTTGTAACCGAGTTATCGGCAACTGGCAGGAGCCATATGGTTGTCGCTTTATTGTATGCAATGCAATCGCGATGTAATGCTTTACTTTATCACTAAGCGGTAGCGATAGTCGTGGAAGCATAAGATTGGCGAGACGACAACGATGCTACGATGGAGATCAAGGTGTCATGCCGGTGACAATGGTGATCATGATGGTGCTTCGGAGATGGAGATCACAAGCACAAGATGATGATGGCCATATCATATCACTTATATTGATTGCATGTGATGTTTATCTTTTTATGCATCTTATCTTGCTTTGATTGACGGTAGCATTATAAGATGATCTCTCACTAAATTATCAAGAAGTGTTCTCCCTGAGTATGCACTGTTGCCAAAGTTCGTCGTGCCCAGACACCACGTGATGATCGGGTGTGATAAGCTCTACGTCCATCTACAACGGGTGCAAGCCAGTTTTTGCACACGCAGAATACTCAGGTTAAACTTGACGAGCCTAGCATATGCAGATATGGCCTCGGAACACGGAGACCGAAAGGTCGTGCGTGAATCATATAGTAGATATGATCAACATAAACGATGTTCACCATTGAAAACTACTCCATCTCACGTGATGATCGGTTATGGTTTAGTTGATTTGGATCACGTGATCACTTAGAGGATTAGAGGGATATCTATCTAAGTGGGAGTTCTTAAGTAATATGATTAAATTGAACTTAAATTTATCATGAACTTAGTCCTGGTAGTATTTTGCAAATTATGTTGTAGATCAATAGCTCGCGTTGTTGCTTTCATATGTTTATTTTGATATGTTCCTAGAGAAAATTGTGTTGAAAGATGTTAGTAGCAATGATGCGGATTGGATCCGTGATCTGAGGTTTATCCTCATTGCTGCACAGAAAAATTATGTCCTTGATGCACCGCTAGGTGACAGACCTATTGCAGGAGCAGATGCAGACGTTATGAACGGTTGGCTAGCTCAATATGATGAATACTTGATAGTTTAGTGCACCATGCTTAATAGCTTAGAATCGGGACTTCAAAGACGTTTTGAACGTCATGGACCATATGAGATGTTCCAAGAGTTGAAGTTAATATTTCAAGCAAATACCCGAGTTGAGAGATATGAAGTCTCCAACAAGTTCTATAGCCAAAAGATGGACGAGAATTTCTCAACTAGTGAGCATGTACTCAGATTGTCTGGGTACTACAATCGCTTGAATCAAGTGGGAGTTAATCTTCCAGATAAGATAGTGATTGACAAAATTCTCTAGTCACCTTCACCAAGTTAGTAGAACTTCGTGATGAACTATAGTATGCAAGGGATGACGAAAACGACTCCCGAGCTTTTCATGATGATGAAATCAATGAAGGTAGAAATCAAGAAAGAGCATCAAGTGTTGATGGTAGACAAGACCACTAGTTTCAATAAAAGGGCAAAGGGAAGAAGGGGAACTTCAAGAAGAACGGCAAGCAAGTTGCTACTCAAGTGAAGAAGCCCAAGTCTGGTCCTAAGCCTGAGACTAAGTGCTTCTACTTCAAAGGGACTGGTCACTGGAAGCGGAACTGCCCCAAGTATTTTGCGGATAAGAAGGATGGCAAAGTGAACAAAGGTATATTTGATATACAGATTATTAATGTGTATTTTACTAGTGTTCGTAGCAACCCCTTGGTATTTGATACTGGTTCAGTTGCTAAGAGTAGTAACTCGAAAACGGGAGTTGCAGAATGAACAGAAACTAGTTAAGGGTGAAGTGACGATGTGTGTTGGAAGTAGTTCCAAGATTGATATGATCATCATCGCACACTCCCTATACTTTCGGGATTAGTGTTGAACCTAAATAAGTGTTATTTGGTGTTTGCGTTGAGCATGAATATGATTTGATCATGTTTATTGTAATACGGTTATTCATTTAAGTAAGAGAATAAATTGTTGTTCTGTTTACATGAATAAAACCTTATATGGTTACACACCCAATGAAAATAGTTCGTTGGATCTCGATCGTAGTGATACACATAATCATAATATTGAAACCAAAAGATGCAAAGTTAATAATGATAGTGCAACTTATTTGTGGCACTGCCGTATAGGTCATATTGGTGTAAAGCGCATGAAGAAACTCCATGCTGATGGGTTTTTGGAATCACTTGATTATGAATCAGTTGATGCTTGCGAACCATGCCTCATGGGCAAGATGACTAAAACACCGTTCTCCGGAACTATGGAGCGAGCAACTGACTTATTGGAAATAATACATACTGATGTACGAGATCCGATGAGTGTTAAGGCTCGCGGCGGGTATCATTATTTTATGAACTTCAGAGATGATTTGAGCAGATATGGGTATATCTACTTAATGAAACACAAGTCTGAAATATTTGAAAAGTTCAAAGAATTTCAGAGTGAAGTGGAGAATCATCGTAACAAGAAAATAAAAGTTTCTATGATATGATCGCAGAGGTAAAATATTTGAGTTACGAGTTTGGTCAGAGTGAAGTGGAGAATCATCGTAACAAGAAAATAAAAGTTTCTACGATATGATCGCAGAGGTAAAATATTTGAGTTACGAGTTTGGTCTTCAGTTAAAACAATGTGAAATAGTTTCACTACTCACGCCACCTGGAACACCACAGCATAATGGTGTGTCCGAACATCATAACCGTACTTTATTAGATATGGTGCGATCTATGATGTCTCTTACCGATCTACCACTATCGTTTTGGGATTATGCATTAAAGACAACTGCATTCACGTTTAAAAGGGCACCATCTAAATCCGTTGAGACGACACAATCTGAACTATGGTTTGGCAAGAAACCAAAGTTGTCGTTTCTTAAAGTTTGGGATTGTGATGCTTATATGAAAAGGTTTCATCGTGATAAGCTCAAACCCAAATCGGAGAAATATGTTTTCATAGGATACCCAAACAAATTTGTTGGGTACACCTTCTATCACAGATCCGAAGGCAAATTCGTTGCTGAGAATGGATCCTTTCCAAGAGAAGGAGTTTCTCTCGAAAGAAGTGAGTGGGAGGAAAGTAGAAAACTTGATAAGGTAATTGTACCTTCTCCCTTATTGGAAAGTAGTTCATCACAAAAATCTGTTCTTGTGACTACTACACCAATTAGTGAGGAAGCTAATGATGATGGTCATGTAACTTCAGATCAAGTTACTACCGAATCTCGTAGGTAAACCAGAGTGAGATCCACACCAGAGTGGTACGGTAATCTTGTTCTGGAAGTTATGTTACTAGACCATGACGAACCTATGAACTATGAGGAAGCGATGATGAGCCCAGATTCCGGGAAATGGCTTGAGGCCATGAAATTTGAGTTGGGATCCATGTATGAGAACAAGGTATGGACTTTGGTTGACTTGCCCGATGATCGGCAAGCCATAGAAAATAAATGGATCTTCAAGAGGAAGATGTACGCTGATAGTAGTGTTACTATCTACAAAGCTAGAATTGTCGCAAAAGGTTTTCAACAAGTTCAAGGTGTTGACTACGATGAGAGTTTCTCACTCGTATCTATGCTTGAGTCTGCTCGAATCATGTTAGTAATTGCCGCATTTTATGAAATCTGGCAAATGGATAAACAAAACTGCATTCCTTAATGGATTTATTAAAGAAGAGTTGTATATGATGCAACCAGAAGGTTTTGTCAATCCAAAAGGTGCTAACAAAATGTGCAAGCTCCAGCGATCCATCTGTGGACTGGTGCAAGCATCTCGGAGTTGGAATATACGCTTTGATAAGTTGATCAAAGCATATAGTTTTATATAGACTTGCGGTGAAGCCTGTATTTACAAGAAAGTGAGTGGGAGCACTACAACATTTCTGATAAGTATATGTGAATGACATATTGTTGATCGGAAATAATGTGGAATTATTCTGTAAAGCATAAAGGAGAGTTTGAAAGGAGTTTTTCAAAGAAAGACCTCGGTGAAGCTGCTTACATATTGAGTATCAAGATCTATAGAGATAGATCAAGACGCTTGATAAGTTTTTTCAATGAGTACATACCTTGACAAGATTTTGAAGTAGTTCAAAATGGAGCAGTCAAAGAAAGAGTTCTTGCCTGTATTACAAGGTGTGAAGTTGAGTAAGACTCAAAGCCCGACCACGGCAGAAGATAGAAAGAGAATGAAAGTCATTCCCTATGCCTTGGCCATAGGTTCTATAAAGTATGTCATGCTGTGTACCAGATCTATTGTATACCCTGCACTGATTTAGCAAGGGAGTACAATAGTGATCTAGGAGTAGATCACTGGACAGCGGTTAGAATTATCCTTAGTGAAATAAGGATATGTTTCTAGATTATGGATGTGACAAAAAGGTTCGTCGTAAAGGGTTACGTCGATGCAAGTTCTTGACACTGATCCAGATGATTCTAAGTCTCAATCTAGATACATATTGAAAGTGGGATCAATTAGCTAGAGTAGCTCCGTGCAGAGCACTGTAGACATAGAATTTTGCAAAATACTTATGGATCTGAATTTGGCAGGCCCGTTGACTTCTCACACAAGCAAAACATGATCACTTTTGGGGTCTTAATCACATAGCGATGTGAACTAGATTACTGACTCTAGTAACCCTTTGGGTGTTGATCACATATCGATGTGAACTATGGGTGTTAATCACATGGTGATGTGAACTATTGCTGTTAAATCACATGGCGATGTGAACTAGATTATTGACTCTAGTGCAAGTGGGAGACTAAAGGAAATATGCCCTAGAGGCAATAATAAAGTTATTATTTATTTCCTTATTTCATGATAAATGTTTATTATTCATGCTAGAATTGTATTAACCGGAAACATAATACATGTGTGAATACATAGACAAACAGAGTGTCACTAGTATGCCTCTACTTGACTAGCTCGTTAATCAAAGATGGTTATGTTTCCTAACCATGAACAAAAGAGTTGTTATTTGATTAACGGGATCACATCATTAGTTGAATGATCTGATTGACATGACCCATTTCATTAGCTTAGCACCCGATCGTTTAGTATGTTGCTATTGCTTTCTTCATGACTTATACATGTTCCTATGACTATGAGATTATGCAACTCCCGTTTACCGGAGGAACACTTTGTGTGCTACCAAACGTCACAACGTAACTGGGTGATTATAAAGGTGCTCTACAGGTGTCTCCGAAGGTACATGTTGGGTTGGCGTATTTGGAGATTAGTATTTGTCACTCCGATTGTCGAAGAGGTATCTCTGGGCCCTCTCAGTAATGCACATCACATAAGCCTTGCAAGCATTGCAACTAATGACTTAGTTGCGGGATGATGTATTACAGAACGAGTAAAGAGACTTGCCGACAACGAGATTGAACTAGGTATTGGATACCGACGATCGAATCTCGGGCAAGTAACATACCGATGACAAAGGGAACAACGTATGTTGTTATGCGGTCTGACCGATAAAGATCTTCGTAGAATATGTAGGAGCCAATATGGGCATCCAGGTCCCGCTATTGGTTATTGACCAGAGATGTGTCTCAGTCATGTCTGCATTATTCTCGAACCGTAGGGTCCGCACGCTTAACGTTACGATGACAGTTATTATGAGTTTATGCATTTTGATGTACCGAAGTTAGTTCGGAGTCCCGGATGTGATCACGGACATGACGAGGAGTCTCGAAATGGTCGAGACATAAATATTGATATATTGGAAGCCTATATTTGGATATCGGAAGTGTTCCGGATGAAATCGGGATTTTACCGGAGTACCGGGAGGTACCGGAACCCGCCGGGAGCCATATGGGCCTTAGTGGGCTTTAGTGGAAAGGAGAAAGGGGCAGCCCAAGGTGGGCCGCGCGCCTCCCCCTCCCCTAGTCCTATTAGGACAAGGAGAGGTGGCCGACCCCCTCTCTCTCTTTCCCCCCTCGGGGAATCCTATTCCAACTAGGTTTGGGGGGGGGGGGGAGTCCTACTCCCGGTAGGAGTAGGACTCCTCCTGCGCCCTCCCCCTTGGCTCCTTTATATACGGAGGCAGGGGGCACCCTAGACACACAAGTTGATCATTGAGATCGTTCCTTAGCCGTGTGTGGTGCCCCCTGCCACCATATTCCACCTCGATTATATTGTAGCGGTGCTTAGGCGAAGCCCTGCGACGGTAGTACATCAAGATCGTCACTACGCCGTCATGATGACGGAACTCCTCCCCGACGCTTTGCTGGATCGGAGCCCGGGGATCGTCATTGAGTTGTACGTGTGCTAAGAACTCGGAGGTGCCGGAGTAACGGTGCTTGGATCGGTCGAATCGGGAAGACGTACGACTACTTCCTCTACGTTGTGTCAACGCTTCCGCAGTTGGTCTGCGTGGGTACGTAGACAACACTCTCCCCTCTCGTTGCTATGCATCACCATGATCTTGCGTGTGCGTAGGAAAAATTTTCAATTACTACGTTCCCCAACAGAGACTTCACCGGAAATTCGTTTATAGACTTGCCATCAAAGTGTGATTTCCTCAGGTAACACCGATACTGCTGCAATGCTTCCTTGAAAAGCACAAGCAAGCTTTGCTCGTCATGACTATCCAGATTGACCCTCGCCTAGTTACAACAATTTAATGTAAATCATTGATGTGTTCAATCAGTAGAAAACAGGAAAATAATAACCATGAATAATAGCACTTACACGTAAGTTGGACAGGAAGATGTGAAAATGGTGTTTGTCTTCACAATAATCTTCCCATGATGGGAATATATGCATGTAGTCCCTAACAACATTGAAAGCATTGTCTTTTAAACTGGGAATAAATGGAATGGGGTTCCAATCTGCAGGAATTGGCCATCTCTGCAGTTGGGATAGGTCTTCGGCCGGTGGACTTGCTGTACTTTTTGCTAGAGTGGGATTTTTCTGTGGTACAGCTGGTGCTATGGCAAATGAAATCGGTATACCTTTTGCTGGAGTGCAGGTCCTGTGTGGTGGGGCTAGTGGTGTGGCCAGTGAAGTATGGGTACAGTCTGCTGGAGTCGGTCCTACATTTTGTGTCACTGGTTGTACAGCCAATATAAGTGGGGCGCTGTCTGATTTCTCTGGCACCACCATGTTTTTAAAGGACTTTGCTGGTGCTCCTTCAGGTTCGGCAATCACCCTCTTCCTTTTTGATGTGTGATGCACAAGAACAGCATTTGAGTGAAAAAACATGGTATGATGACAGATGGAATATGTATTGATAATGGATGGGCATGGCATCTCGAGTTATATGATGAGTAAACTAAGCAGATGGCGGTGCAACAAAGTAGAAGAAATGCAAGACAACATATGCAAGATATGCGCAATCAATAAAACCTTGCCAAATTAGAACAGGCGTCTTGATGGGTGAATAGGATAGGACATCTGCCTTTGACTCCTCGAGGTTAGAATAGTCATTAGGATGATATTCTGAACAAGAATCAACGGGTGGGGAGCGTACGAGTTTCATTGCTTCCAGAATGGCACTCAATGCCTTGCTGCCAATTTTGTAAGTCATTGCAGTGTTCCACAATATTCTTCTGATGCGCGGATTCTGATATTCACTGTAATTGCGTATAATATCTGAGAACCATGAAAACATAAATAGTTGTGAGATTATCTTTGTAATGAAGATGATATTCTAATATAGGGGCGCCCCTGTAAACACTTGTGTGCTATCACTGGATTTTGATGAGAGAGCTCATGTGTGCTGTAATATGGTGCGTGCATTTATATAATCTGGCACAAGTACACAAAAAATAGGCTCCAGAAGTAAGGATGGCTGGCAGATGATAGGTTCATAATATACTGTATAGAGAGTTTATTGCCAAACCATGATAACAAGAGCACACAACAACTAGGCAGATCATAGTGTACATAACAGGGGTACACCATAACCAGGATATATAAATAGGGAAAGTGGAACTGGCTGGAAATTACGGTGTTGTATTGCCGCTAGTAATTGAAAGCCTATAGATCACGTACAGGCCAGCTCTATCAGCTGTTGACTGCAGATGTCCCTGCTCCCCTTCCTGACAAGGAACATAATGTGCTTCCCATACAGAACATCGTACGGGCCGCCGGCCGAACCACCGGCCCCACCGCCCGTGTTCCTCCGCCACCCCCACCCCCGCCCCCACTCGCGTCGAGTTTTCTTCGTTCGACGAGGCCCCACCACCGCCCCCCACAACCATTGTCCCCACCCAAGCCCCTTCGATCGCACCGGCGAACTCCGGCGAGCTCTGAAAAATCGACCGACCCAATTTTGAAATTTAGTCTACTGTGATTTAACTAGCATGGAATATAAAAAGGGAAAACCATAAGCATTGGGAGTATGGTGTTGAGCGTGCCATGGCGGATCTGAAGGTGCAAACCGGACAAAGGCAACTTCGCCACCAAGACAAGAAATCATAATAAAGCAGTGGCGATCTATTTTCTTGCTGCGATAAATAAGTTGAGCAGATACGAAAGAGTAACGCCTCTGGTGCGGCGCCGTGTACGCATCTGCTGAGAATTTGACGGTGCTGTGGTAGCGATGGCTGTTGGCGGCATGGAAGCAGATCTAGGAGGGTAGACGGTGGCGGCGGGGCGCGGTGGACGAGACGGTCGTAGGAGCGGCGCCGGCAAGGTGGACAACGGTGGGGATGAAGCGAGAGGATGGGATGCAAGGATCCCGTTCCGCAGCCGTGGATGAGAGAGGTCGATCTCTTGTAATGGACGGCGGTGCCGGTGTATCAGCTCCGGCATGGTGGAGGAGGACGGCGGTGGATGGGGTGGCGAACGGCGGCGGACGGAGGAGGGTGGGGTGGAGAGGGTGTTTTGGCGCCCACAGAGTACGAATGGGGAAAAGGAAGGTAGAGAGGAAGGGGGAACCATGTATTCAGGGCGCGGTTGTCTCAAATGCGAGGAAATTTACAAACTTAGCCCCCGTTTCAAATTTCTACTATATCACAACAACACAAGTCGGTTGAGGATAGGACGGTAATCTCGCATACACCGAATATTTGCCGACGAGAGTTTGTTTTTGGCACCCACCATGTATGAATCCGGTGAGAGGCTCGTTTGGGTGAAATTACAAACCTACCCCTATCGAAACCTATAGAAATCCAGCAGATAGGCTTTGCGTGGCAGGGGTAGGCAGTAGTGATTTCCATCTCGCAGATTTTGGTTTCGGGCGGTTACTGCGGCTTTCCCCGCTTCGTTCAAATTTTGCAGAGTGCACGTTTACCATGCCAACTCAATTCGAATACCGTTTGTATTCTATTTTTTTCGGGCGGGATCCATTTTCAATTGGAATTACATTCTATATACATCATTTTTTATATATACTTTCAAAAGCACAACAAAGAATTCTGCTCCTTTATATGTATAATATGATTTACAAATACAACGATCTTTAAATCTTAAGGTTGAATTCGAAAAATTTTAACCAAATTATGTTCTACTAAAATGTATGGATCAGTAATATCTACATATTAAATAACATAGATGTGCGTGAATTCATATGAGTATGCATGTTTGATAGATCAATTTTGGTTCGAGTATGGATTACATGTATCATCATCTCGAATTCAAATATTTGAATCCCTTTTTTGTTCACTCCTTTCACGCCCATCTCTCTCGCATGCATGCTCCTTCAGGTAGCTATCACTCTCTTTTCTCCAGCTCACCCGCACGCTCACTTCATGTTGCTCCTATCCTCGCAAACATGGTCTCTCGACGTCTCCCTTGAGAAGTGTCACACTCTCCCTATCATTATACCTTACACAGTTTTCATTATCTCTCACGTCTCTACTGTTCTCTGGTATCACTCGGTACCTAAGCTTTCTTTTTCACCGCCAAACACATAGTCTCCACTCGTCTTTCACTTTGTCTTTCTCTCTATGGGATTCTCTCACACACCCTATATGTCTCTACATATGACTCATACCACTAAAATTACTCTCTCTATCTCTCCTGTAGACACAACATTTGTTGCGGTCTCCTTTTCGTCTCCATCCCAGACTGACATTATTCATTTGTTTACCGGTCAGACAACCCCGACTACCGTCTCCTCTCTCTCTCTCACAGACACACACACAACTCCTGCTTCCACTCCCCTTCCCGACTACCGTCTCTCTCTCTCACACACAAAACTCTCTCTTTCGCACCCCGACTCGTATTTCTCTCACAAACATTTATCGACTAGCTAGCCTCTATATAGGTTTATACACCCGCACACTCGTGCTTCCACCATCGCATACATGTCTCTCTCCCGCTCCTTGTATCTATATAGATTTTTCTTCCCTTCTTGAGACACGCCCTCTTGATCGTCCACACACACACTATCGCCTCATTTTAAGCTGATACCTATCGCACACACACTCCTTGTGTCTTTGTCACACATGCACTCCGTCCTCCTCCACCCTCCCTCTCTCTCACACACACATGGGCTTTTTGCAACAACTAGCAAGATGCCCATGCGTTGCACGGAACATCAAGATGCATTTGTATGAGTAGTTTATCTTGTGGGGGGAAAGGATGAAGGAGGGAAGGCCTTATTTGCAAATGTGGAGAGGGGTGTGGGTATCTTTTTGCAAAATTGCCATAGTTTCCTTCCTATCCGTCAGATATAGATCAGACGGCCTATATTGCAGGATAGCAGGCACATGATCATCACCGACAATGCTTATTATAAGAGTAGGGATAAAAAATAGAGTTGGTGATGATGGTGGGCCTGCCATCCTGCAATGTAGGTCGTCTGATTTATATCTGACGGATAGGAAGGAAAATGTGGCAATTTACCCACACTCTTCACCCCATTTGCAGATAAGGCCTTCCCTCGTTCATCCTTTTCTCCCACAAGATCTTGATGTTCCGTGCAACGCACGGGCATCTTGCTAGTAAGAGTAGAAATTAGACATATACCACTTCTCGAATCTTGAAACCAACAACATTCCTCCCTTATCTCATCAAAACCGCCAAAGGAATATATTTTGAGTGAAACATAACATATTTTTAGTGATATACGTATTTCAAAGCTAGACTTTTTTCTATCAAATCGGTGAATATGTATTAATCCAGTGGCGGAGACAGGCCTGGGGCAGCTAGGGCTATAGCCCCAGGCCTAGAAACAACTTCCTTTGTAATTTCTTCATGCAAAGCATAGAAAATCATAGAAGTTTATCACTCAACATAGCACAGCCCCAGGCGTAATCTGCATCTAGCTCCGCCACTGTATTAATCTACTTTGATCGTGTGGCAATGCATTGGCACATTGCTAGTAGTTATTATAACTTTTTTGACACCAGACAAACGGTGGAGTACATATACGAAGAGAAGAGGCACACGCACGCAGTCGGCCTCTCGCTGTCTCGCACACATGAGTGTTACGTAAAGGCGACGTTAACAAATAAAACCTAAAACCCTAGGTGCATGATTGCTGCATTCGCGGGTACCGGGTACGTGGTGGAGCACCTTTGTAGGAATAGTCAGCTCGCATGATAATTTGATCCGTAGGAGTTGATGGTCGGGACCACAGGTGAACGACTTGGAGCGCGGTGGCTCTCCAGTTGCCACAGATCGAGTAGCCACATTTAAAATATCGTTTTTAGCGGGGTTAAGAGTTCCGATTTTCAATGGCGCGTTATAAGTAGTAATTAGTTTTTAGAACGATTGGTATGGAGCGAAAATGGAATTCATAGTACTACGTACCTCCTTGGCGTATGGTTGTATGGTTTTTTTTTTGCGATGGAGGTTGTATGGGTTTATGTTGCGAGATGTTGAACCTGGTAGTTCTAGGGCAAATACTATGGTTTAGATTTAGATGCTGGTTTTCGGTAATGAAAATCGGAAGGGGAAACCCTTCTTTGATTAAAAAACTACTACCTCCATTCTGGTTTTCTAGTCCATATCATACTTTGGGTCAAAGTTTGTCCACAAATTTTACTTGTAAAATGTGAATGGAAAACGAGATTTTGTTATATCCAAACAAAAAAGGACTAGAGGGAGTCATTGCTCTGACACGGACACGGCCTCTCATAGCGCAAAGATTGAACCGGCGCGCCGGCCAAGAGGGCCGCACTCACTGCAGGCCCGGCTGAGCACGCCTCCTCGCCCCGTGCAACCAGCTTAAGACTGCCCCACCTGCCTTCATTGAATCTGTGCGTGTGCCAGCAACACGTCCTTCCATGAGCCCGCAGGCATTTTAGAACACAAAAAATGACTAAAATATAATTAATTTACGCATGGTCTTGACTTGTTGTGCTCGCACTGGTAGCAGGAACTAGTAGAGGATTGTCTTTATTTATAACTATCCTCACATTTTTTGGCTTTGAAGTGAATCATGGTTGTGGACATTATGTATGAATGTGCAGATATCTGTGAACATGAGTTTGATGTGGAAGTTGAACTTGGAATGTCGGGCTTGCGCGTGAACTATACCATGTCCAATGCTTCGTCTGTTATTGTTTGGAAAGTAATTGCTGTTATTACATGACCCAAAAAAACATTTTGTGCCACATCAGTAGATGCACGGACATCACAACAGGCATGCTGACTGGATAAACATTTGAACCTAGCTATTATGAAGGAAATTTTGTATTGACAACAGTTTTAGATAGCAAGACATGCCTAGCCTGCTCTGCCTTTGCTAGCTTATTTCTGGCTTCTTCCATCTCTTCTTTGGCTTGGGTGAAGAGAGCATCTGATTGCTCTTTTCGCTTCTTCAGGAACTCAGCTACATTCTCAAGGGTTGTTGCACGCTTTCTTTCAGCCTTTACTAATGCCATGAGGACACGAACAGCTGACAACTCCACCTGGCTTGTGTGTAATCCAGCATCATCTGGGAATTTGGACCTTGTGTCTAATCCAGCATCATTGGGGAACTGGCACCTTGTGTGTAATCCAGCCTCATTTTGGAAACATGATCTTGAGGTTGACCATAATTCCCTCCTCGCAGGAACTGCATCCTGACATGAAGTTACTTCTTTTTTAGATCAATACTTAGAGCAACCTAGATCCATTTAGTAGAAGCTAGATAAACAGAACTCGAAGAAGTGAATTCAAAAGGAAAAAATAAATAAATACAGACTACAAGGTGAGAACGCCAACTTCCTACATCAAGCTAAAAACGAAAGCATTAGGACGATTAAGACTCTTCTTATTACACATCGAATCACACCACGCTTAAGAGAAACAGAAACTACAACATATACACATCGAAGAACACGAGGCTACACGAAAGTAATTGAAAGGGTGTTACTTACCAAAGCTCGTTTTACAGGTTCGGTGCAGCTCCTCTTTAACTTGCCACGCTCCTTGAAGATGTCCCGAATATCCTGTGTTTGGTCTTCATTGCTCCTCTGCATGTTCGCACTCGTGGTTTTAAAATCTCAACATGGCAACAAAGATATACTACTAGTAATACTCGCGCATCTTGTGGGCAACATTAAAGCACTCATCTGCCATGTTAGAGCATCTCCAACAAGATAAACTACTCATACAAATGCATCTTGATGCGTGCAACGCATGGGCATCTTGCTAGTTCTAAAAATCTTTCCATCATTTGCCACACTACTAGTTGCAGATGAAAAACCTACCCAAGCATAGCGCGATACAGGAGCGACGCACAATTACAAGCTGATATTCTGTTGGATAATGGAGGCTATAACCAATTAATTTTACGGGAACAATAGCACCCAGGAAATTTGAAGGGTAGGTATGAACAAAATTGGAACTGCACATGTACTGCTAAGTGACTCAATACACACATTACCAATCGAGGAGGAGAACGATGGTCGCGGCGGCCTCTGTGAGTTATGGTCGACAACGGGAGTCAGTTCATTGTCCATGACGGCGGTACTTCTGCGCTTGGCTTCGGCTTCTGGGAAGCAGATCCGAGACTATGGAAGATGATGCCGGGGAAGAGGCTCCGTGTACGACGACGACGGTGGACCGGCTCCAGGACGGCGTACGAGGTCATCGATGAGGCAGATGCACTGCGGTGGACGAGTCCACCGATGTAAATGGGAGGAGCACAAAGGTTGCGGTGCCGTGGAGAAGTCTATTTTGCGGTGGGGATAGAAATTGGGGAGTACTCAGGTGTACTACTCTGGGTGCCGGGGTGGGGTTGGCTGGGTAGAGTGAACCTGAAGTTACAAAAACAGCCCCCTACCAAGTGTCATCCGTAGGCCTATTCTGAAGGCTATGATGGTAACTTCCCACTGCTCGAATCAGGGTCGCGGGAGATTTTCCCGCCGACCTCAAAATTTTGTGACACTGGACTCCCCGTGTGGCGTGTTGAGTGATTCGGCTAAGCAACTAGTAAGTAGTAGTAGTAAACTCTGCATATTAGGTTTGACCGAAGTCAAACTTCCTAAAGTTTGACCAAGTTTATAGAAAAATATAAACATTTACCATAACAAATATGTATGATGTGAAAGTACATTCAATAATGAATCTAATGGTATTTATTTGTTATTGTATATGTTAATATTTTTTGTTATAAGCTTTTTGAGAGTTTACAAAACTTGACTTTGACCAATGCTAATACGCGGACTTAAATAAAAATGGAGGGAGTACACATTTGTTTTCTTAGTTTGTAGTGAACTAATCATTTGTTGAAATTGTGAAATAAATATATTAGGCTATTGACTTCGAATGTAATGGTCTATACAATTCAATAGTTACAATCATTGTCGAATCCCAAGATGTATACAAGGTCTATAGTACTTCACAACATGCTCAAACTCACATAATCCCAGTCAAATGAGAATCTAAATGCATTTCATATTTATTACTTTGTAGGATGCAACAAAAACAACCATAACTCTACATAAGACATTATAGAAGCAATATTTTGACATATCCCAATGTGTGAATGAAACATGCAGAGAGAGCTTTTGAAGATGGAGCAGATAGGGCGGGAAAGATTGTATGTATGTGGACGAGAGAGTAGGAGACAAACCTAACAAGACAAAGAGATAGAGATAGAGAGAGAAAGAGAGAGGAAGAAGTTAGGTCTGTGAGAAAGATGCATACATGTAATATACATGAGATGCGTGTGCATCTGGATTCTGTATACATGGAAGGAGAAGAGACAACATGTTTGATGAGAGAGCTGGAAAAACATGGACGAGAGGGGAAGGATCTCATGGGTTGAGGGATTGACAATTTTGTGCGGGGGAGAGAGGGATTGGTAATTTTGTGCAAGAGAGAGAGAGGGTGGGGGGAGGAGTCAGTTAGCCGTCGTCACATCACCCTGCTTCCAAATGACCCCGCATTCTCTAGCGCGGTGTGGTCGCCATCTTCGATCTGCTCATTGCCCTCTTTGAAGATTGAGGTGTTGTGCATGTTGGGGTGCAAAGAAGCACAAGAGAGAGTGGTCGACGTATAACCTTGGATGGGGATGAATTGTGTGCTCGGGGGAGTGTGTGTGTGTGTGTGTTGTGCTGCGTGTGTCTGTGTGTGTGTGTGTGTGTGTGTGTGTGTGTCAGATATTGAGAGAAAACAAACCTAAGGAGAGAAATGGGTATTCACGAAGAGATTGTGCGGGCCTTGAGGTGGGCAGGGGCCGGGTGAGGGTGTCAAAATGTGCGCGTTGATGCATGTGTTGCATGCGACCGTGCGAGGGACGGACGAATCGAGAGAGATGGTTGTTGTGTTACGGATGCTCCTCTCTCTGTCTCTCTCTCCCTCCCTCCCTCTCTCTCTCTCTCTCACACACACACACACACACACACAAGTAAACTAGAAGACCGTTCTCTCATGTATACACAATGTATCGGCATCTGTCTATGTCTCACTCATGCATGATCATTTGCACATTCACACCTCTCTATGTCTGTATCACAAGCACACCGTCTCCACATTTCCCTTCTGCCACAACACACATATGGACACATACACACGTTCTCTCTCAGTCACACACACAAAATCAGTATTAAAAAAACTAGGGCGCACCTAAAACGTCCAAATCCAAATAAACACGAACTGGAGCTAAATTCAAATATATGGAAATATTGCAGCGTCAAGAACTTTCACAGGAAAAAAGTTGAGTAATATTTGAGGATTGTTTTCACACACACAAAAAGGTTCGGTGGATGTCCTTCGAGCGTGACACGGTGACGCACCGTTCGATCGACCGCGCGGCCGCGGTTCACGCGCTTGCACAAGATTCTGTATCGTGGCTATGGTACTAACTAATAAAAGCGCTGCCTAAGTCTAATGTTTACATGTACTAGTACAGTTTTCTTTTAAGTTTGACCAACCTTATATATAAAACTAAATTAAGCTCCCACACGCGCACCCATCAATATGCCGACGCCGCCGTTGCGCATGCCGGCGCCCGCCTGCTCTGGCCAACAATTTCTCGCCCATCATCGCCGTGTCGCCGCCATCCCTGTGCGATGAAGCCGAAGGTTCGCCCGCTCACGTCGTCTGCAGTCCCTCCTTGCGATGCCGCCGCGCTGCCAAGCACGTGGGTAGCTGGTGGAGCCACGTGTATGCACGCAGCGTACGAAGAGGAGGACGAGCGCATGCTCCAGCACGCCGGTGAGGAGGAACTAGCATGTCATTGTCGTCTCCGCCCGCGCGGAGGAGGCGCACATGGTGGCTGTCGCGGCGGAAGCCGATCGCGCGCGCGTCAAGCCCGCAAACCGGGTGCGGACGCGGAATCTACCTTCAAGACCTTGAATGCCACGTGGATCCTGCAATCTGAAGGAGCAATTTGGGTTAGTCGACTCATGTGAGCCGTTTGATGCAACATGGATGGCTAGAAGGGCTTCTTCCACCTCTTCTGCCGTCTTCTTCCTTCGCTCCGTCGAACTTCTTTCACAAATCGACTGACCCAAATTATACTACTAGTACGAACGTATTAAGTACAGTAGGAACACGAAGATACGAACGGTAGTACCAATTGCAAGAAGAACAGTAGTAAGACATAGTACTAGTACTACTGTACGTACTAAAGAGTTCAAACAATGAGAAAGAACATAAACATAGTTCTGCTGGGGCCTCACCACAACACACCCTTGAAAATAAACTAAGCAACTAGTCCGCTTGACACTGCAGTAGAACCAGCATGAGCGACGGCACTGCCACCTACTCGGAGTCCGAGTCCACGTCCTCGACTTCGTCCTCGTCCCTCTTCCTCTTCCTCTTTGCTGACACTTCTTTGCTTGAACCGGACACTGGGCTCTGCATCTTCATCCAACCCTTGTAGATATTTAAACAAAGGTAGGCATCCATTGCTGCGTACAGGATGTGATCTTCATCTAATGTCTTTGACTCCCATGCATGATGAAACTCGTGATGAGGTTTCTTCAGTTTAGCGTACGAAGGATCAATCATGGCTGCTGCCAGGGTCCGCATTGAAGGTTGAGAGGAGGACACCAGGCTTGCCTTCTGGAGATTGAAGGGCTGGCCTACAACGAGACCTATCCGACGCAGGACATCACTGTCGGTCTTAAAGCCTACCATAACGAATTTCACTCTTTTGTCCTTGAGGAAGTTCTTAAAATCCTGGCACTCAACATCGGCATGGCATATGTGGTAGACCAAGCAAACGTTATGTATGCAAACCTGGATCACGGCGGGCTTCTTCCTCTCTTCGTCCTTTAGATCCTTCTCTCGTCCCAGGACTGTGGTGTACTCTGTTGGGGAACGTTGTAGAAAATAAAAACTTTCCTACGGTTTCACCAAGATCCATCTATGAGTTCATCTAGCAACGAGTGATCGGATTGCATCTACATACCTTTGTAGATCGCGAGCGGAAGCGTTCAAAGAACGGGGATGAGGGAGTCGTACTCGACGTGATCCAAATCACCGGAGATCCTAGCGCCGAACGGACGGCACCTCCGCGTTCAACACACGTACGGTCAGCGTGACGTCTCCTCCTTCTTGATCCAGCAAGGGGGAAGGAGAGGTTGATGAAGATCCAGCAGCACGACGACGTGGTGGTGGATGCAGTAGTCACCGCAGCAGGGCTTCGCCGATCTTCTGCAAGAGGGAGAGGTGTAGCAGGGGAGAGGGAGGCGCCAAGGCTTAAGGGTGCGGCTGCCCCTCCCTCCCCCCCCTTATATAGGCCCCCTGGGGGGCGCCGGCCCTGGAGATTAGATCTCCCAAGGGGGGCGGCGGCCAGGGGGGTGGAGTACCCCCCCCCAAGGCAAGTAGGGGGGTGGAGTACCCCCCCCCCCAAGGCAAGTGGGGCGCCCCCCCCCCACCCTAAGGTTTCCAACCCTAGGCGCAGGGGGTGGGCCAACGGGGCGCACCAGCCCACTATGGGCTGGTTCCCCTCCCCACTTCAGCCCATGGGGCCCTCCGGGATGGGTGGCCCCACCCGGTGGACCCCCGGGACCCATCCAGTGGTCCCGGTACAATACCGGTGACGCCCGAATCTTTCCCGATGGCCGAAACTGCACTTCCTATATATAATTCTTCACCTCCGGACCATTCTGGAACTCCTCGTGACGTCCGGGATCTCATCCGGGACTCTGAACAACTTTCAGATTACTGCATACTCATATCTCTACAACCCTAGCGTCACTGAACCTTAAGTGTGTAGACCCTACGGGTTCGGGAGACATGTAGACATGACCGAGACGCCTCTCCGGCCAATAACCAACAGCGGGATATGGATACCCATGTTGGCTCCCACATACTCCTCGATGATCTCATTGGATGAACCATGATGTCGAGGATTCAATTAATCCCGTATACAATTCCCTTTGTCAATCGGTATTTTACTTGCCCAAGATTCGATCGTCGGTATCCCAATACCTCGTTCAATCTCGTTACCGGCAAGTCACTTTACTCGTACCGTAATGCATGATCCACTGATCAAACACTTTGATCACATTGAGCTCATTATGATGATCCATTACCGAGTGGGCCCAGTGATACCTCTCCGTCATACGGAGTGACAAATCTCAGTCTCGATCCGTGTCAACCCAACAGACACTTTCGAAGATACCCGTAGTATACCTTTATAGTCACCCAGTTACGTTGTGACGTTTGGTACACCCAAAGCACTCCTACGGTATCCGGGAGTTATACGATCTCATGGTCTAAGGAAAAGATACTTGACATTGGAAAAGCTCTAGCAAACGAACTATACGATCTTTGTGCTATGCTTAGGATTGGGTCTTGTCCATCACATCATTCTCGTAATGATGTGATCTCGTTATCAATGACATCCAATGTCCATAGTCAGGAAACCATGACTATCTTTTGATCAACGAGCTAGTCAACTAGAGGCTTACTAGGGACATGTTGGTGTCTATGTATTCACACATGTATTACGATTTCCGGATAACACAATTATAGCATGAATAAAAGACAATTATCATGAACAAGGAAATATAATAATAATCCTTTTATTATTGCCTCTAGGGCATATTTCCAATAGTCTCCCACTTGCACTAGAGTCAATAATCTAGTTACATTGTGATGAATCGAACACCCATAGAGTTCTGGTGTTGATCATGTTTTGCTCGCGGAAGAGGTTTAGTCAATGGATCTGCGACATTCAGATCCGTATGCACTTTGCAAATTTCTATGTCTGCATCTTGAACATTTTCACGAATGGAGTTGAAGCGACGCTTGATGTGCCTGGTCTTCTTGCGAAACCTGGGCTCCTTGGCAAGTGTAATAGCTCCAGTGTTGTCACAGAAGAGTTTGATCGGCCCCGACGCATTGGGTATGACTCCTAGGTCGGTGATGAACTCCTTCACCCAAATTGCTTCATGCGCTGCCTCCGAGGCTGCCATGTACTCCGCTTCACATGTAGATCCCACCACGACGCTCTGCTTGCAGCTGCACCAGCTTACTGCTCCACCATTCAACATATACATGTATCCGGTTTGTGACTTAGAGTCATCCAGATCAGTGCCGAAGATAGCGTCGACATAACCCTTTACGACGAGCTCTTCGTCACCTCCATAAACGAGAAACATGTCCTTAGTCCTTTTCAGGTACTTCAGGATATTCTTGACCGCTGTCCAGTGTTCCTTGCCGGGATTACTTTGGTACCTACCTACCAAACTTACGGCAAGGTTTACATCAGGTCTCGTACACAGCATGGCATACATAATAGACCCTATGGATGAGGCATAGGGGATGACACTCATCTCTTCTATCTCTTCTGCCGTGGTAGGACATTGAGCTGAGCTCAATTTCACACCTTGTAACACAGGCAAGAACCCCTTCTTAGACTGATCCATATTGAACTTCTTCAATATCTTATCAAGATATGTGCTTTGTGAAAGACCTATGAGGCATCTTGATATATCTCTATAGATCTTGATGCCTAATATATAAGCAGCTTCTCCAAGGTCCTTCATTGAAAAACTCTTATTCAAGTAGGCCTTAATGCTGTCCAAAAGTTCTATATCATTTCCCATCAAAAGTATGTCATCTACATATAATATGAGAAATGCTACAGAGCTCCCACTCACTTTCTTGTAAATGCAGGCTTCTCCATAAGTCTGCATAAACCCAAACGCTTTGATCATCTCATCAAAGCGAATGTTCCAACTCCGAGATGCTTGCACCAGCCCATAAATGGATCGCTGGAGCTTGCATACCTTGTTAGCATTCTTAGGGTCGACAAAACCTTCCGGCTGCATCATATACAGTTCTTCTTTAAGATAACCGTTAAGGAATGCCGTTTTGATGTCCATCTGCCATATCTCATAATCATAGTATGCGGCAATTGCTAACATGATTCGGACGGACTTCAGCTTCGCTACGGGAGAGAAAGTCTCATCGTAGTCAACCCCTTGAACTTGCCGATAACCCTTAGCGACAAGTCGAGCTTTATAGATGGTAACATTACCATCCGCGTCCGTCTTCTTCTTAAAGATCCATTTGTTTTCTATCGCTCGCCGATCATCGGGCAAGTCTGTCAAAGTCCATACTTTGTTTTCATACATGGATCCTATCTCGGATTGCGTGGCTTCAAGCCATTTGTTGGAATCTGGGCCCGCCATTGCTTCTTCATATTTGAAGGTTCACCGTTGTCTAACAACATGATATCCAGGACAGGGTTGCCGTACCACTCTGGTGCGGAACGTATCCTTGTGGACCTACGAAGTTCAGTAGTAACCTGATCTGAAGTTTCATGATCACCATCATTAACCTCCTCTCTAATCGGTGGAGGCACCACAGAAACATTTTCTTGATCTGCGCTACTCTCCGGTTCAAGAGGTAATACTTCATCAAGTTCCATTTTCCTCCCACTTACTTCTTTCGAGAGAAACTCTTTCTCTAGAAAGGATCCGTTCTTGGTAACAAAGATCTTGCCTTCGGATCTTAGGTAGAAGGTATACCCAATGGTTTCCTTAGGGTATCCTATGAAGACGCATTTTTCCGACTTGGGTTCGAGCTTTTCAGGTTGAAGTTTCTTGACATAAGCATCGCATCCCCAAACTTTTAGAAACGACAGCTTAGGTTTCTTCCCAAACCATAATTCATACGGTGTCGTCTCAACGGATTTAGACGGTGCCCGATTTAAAGTGAATGCAGCTTCTCTAGAGCGTATCCCCAAAATGATAGCGGTAAATCAGCAAGAGACATCATAGATCGCACCATATCCAATAGAGTGCGATTACGATGTTCGTACACACCGTTACGTTGAGGTGTTCCAGGCGGCGTGAGTTGTGAAACGATTCCACATTTCCTTAAGTGTGTGCCAAATTCGTGACTTAAATATTCTCCTCCACGATCTGATCTTAAGAACTTTATTTTTCGGTCACATTGATTCTCTACCTCATTCTGAAATTCCTTGAACTTTTCAAAGGTCTCAGACTTGTGTTTCATTAAGTAGACATACCCATATCTATTCAAGTCATCAGTGAGAGTGAGAACATAACAATATCCTCTGCGAGCCTCAATGCTCATTGGACTGCACACATCAGTATGTATGATTTCCAATAAGTTGGTTGCTCGCTCCATTGTTCCGGAGAACGGGGTCTTGGTCATTCTGCCCAAGAGGCATGGTTCGCACATGTCAAATGATTCATAATCGAGAGACTCTAAAAGTCCACCAGCATGGAGCTTCTTCATGCGCTTGACACCAATGTGACCAAGGCGGCAGTGCCACAAGTATGTGGGACTATCGTTATCAACTTTACATCTTTTGGTATTCACACTATGAATATGTGTAACATCACGTTCGAGATTCATTAAGAATAAACCATTGACCATCGGAGCATGACCATAAAACATATCTCTCATATAAATAGAACAACCATGATTCTCGGATTTAAATGAGTAGCCATCTCATATTAAACGAGATCCAGATACAATGTTCATGCTCAAAGCTGGCACTAAATAACAATTATTGAGGTTTAAAACTAATCCCGTAGGTAAATGTAGAGGTAGCGTGCCGACGGCGATCACATCCACCTTGGAACCATTCCCGACGCGCAACGTGACCTCGTCCTTCGCCAGTCTCCGCTTATTCCGCAGCTACTGCTTTGAGTTACAAATATGAGCAACGGCACCAGTATCAAATACCCAGGAGCTACTACGAATACTGGTAAGGTACACATCAATTACATGTATATCACATATACCTTTAGTGTTGCCGGCCTTCTTGTCCGCTAAGTATTTGGGGCAGTTCCGCTTCCAGTGACCCTTCCCTTTGCAATAAAAGCACTCAGTCTCAGGCTTGGGTCCATTCTTCGACTTCCTCCCGGTAACTGGCTTACCGGGTGGGACAACATCCTTGCCGTCCTTCTTGAAGTTCTTCTTACCCTTGCCTTTCTTGAACTTGGTGGTTTTATTTACCATCAACACTTGATGTTCCTTTTTGATTTCTACCTCCGCTGATTTCAGCATTGAAAATACTTCAGGAATGGTCTTTTCCATCCCCTGCATATTGTAGTTCATCACAAAGCTCTTGTAGCTAGGTGGGAGCGACTTAAGGATTCTGTCAATGACCGCATCATCCGGGAGATTAACCCCCAGCTGAGTCAAGCGGTTGTGCAACCCAGACATCTTGAGTATGTGTTCACTGACAGAACTATTTTCCTCCACCTTACAACTGTAGAACTTGTCGGAGACTTCATATCTCTCGACCCGGGCATGAGCTTGGAAAACCATTTTCAGCTCTTCAAACATCTCATATGCTCCGTGTTGCTCAAAACGCTTTTGGAGCCCCAGTTCTAAGCTGTAAAACATGCCGCACTGAACGAGGGAGTAATCATCAGCACGCTGCTGCCAAGCGTTCATAACGTCTTGGTTCTCTAGGACGGGTCCATCACCTAGCGGTGCTTCTAGGACATATTCCTGGCAGCTATGAGGATGATCCTCAGGTTCCGGACCCAGTCCGTATAGTTGCTACCATCGTCTCTCAGCTTGGTTTTCTCTAGGAACGCGTTGAAGTTGAGGTTGACATTAGCATTGGCCATTTGATCTACAAGACATTCATGCAAAGATTTTTAGACTAAGTTCATGATAATTAAGTTCATCTAATCAAATTATTTAATGAACTCCCACTTAGATTAGACATCCCTCTAGTCATCTAAGTGAAACATGATCCGACTCGACTAGGCCGTGTCCGATCATCACGTGAGACGGACTAGTCATCATCCGTGAACATCTCCATGTTGATCATATCTTCCATACGACTCATGTTCGACCTTTCGGTCTCTTGTGTTCCGAGGCCATGTCTGTACATGCTAGGCTCGTCAAGTTAACCTAAGTGTTTGCATGTGTAAATCTGTCTTACACCCGTTGTATGTGAATGTTGGAATCTATCACACCCGATCATCACGTGGTGCTTCGAAACAACGAACTGTCGCAACGGTGCACAGTTAGGGGAAACACTTTCTTGAAATTATTATGAGGGATCATCTTATTTACTACCATCGTTCTAAGTAAACAAGATGCAAAAACATGATTAACATCACATGCAATCAAATAATAATAGTGACATGATATGGCCAATATCATATAGCTCCTTTGATCTCCATCTTGGGGCTCCATGATCATCTTGTCACCGGCATGACACCATGATCTCCAGCATCATGATCTCCATCATCGTGTCTCCATGAAGTTGCTCGCCAACTATTACTTCCACTACTATGGCTAACACGTCTAGCAATAAAGTAAAGTAATTTACATGGCGTTTCTCAATGACACGCAGGTCATACAAAAAATAAAGACAACTCCTATGGCTCCTGCCGGTTGTCATACTCATCGACATGCAAGTCGTGATTCCTATTACAAGAACATGATCTCATACATCACATATATATCATTCATCATTCATCACAACTTTGGCCATATCACATCACAAAACACTTGCTGCAAAAACAAGTTAGACGTCCTCTAATTGTTGTTGCAAGTTTTACGTGGCTGCAATTAGGTTCTAGCAAGAATGTTTTCTTACCTACGCAAAAGCCACAACGTGATTTGTCAACTTCTATTTACCCTTCATAAGGACCCTTTTCGTCGAATCCGCTCCAACTAAAGTGGGAGAGACAGACACCCGCCAGCCACCTTATGCAACTAGTGCATGTTAGTCGGTGGAACCGGTCTCACGTAAGCGTACGTGTAAGGTTTGTCCGGGCCGCTTCATCCCACAATCCGCTGAAGCAAAATAATACTAGTAGCGGCAAGAAAGTTGACAACATCTACGCCCACAACAAATTGTGTTCTACTCGTGCAAAGAGAACTACACATAGACCTAGCTCATGATGCCACTGTTGGGGAACGTTGCAGAAAATAAAAAATTTCCTACGGTTTCACCAAGATCCATCTATGAGTTCATCTAGCAACGAGTGATCGGATTGCATCTACATACCTTTGTAGATCGCGAGTGGAAGCGTTCAAAGAACGGGGATGAGGGAGTCATACTCGACGTGATCCAAATCACCGGAGATCCTAGCGTCGAACGGACGGCACCTCCGCGTTCAACACACGTACGGTCAGCGTGACGTCTCCTCCTTCTTGATCCCGCAAGGGGGAAGGAGAGGTTGATGAAGATCCAGCATCACGACGGTGTGGTGGTGAATGCAGTAGTCACCGCAGCAGGGCTTCGCCGAGCTTCTGCGAGAGGGAGAGGTGTAGCAGGGGAGAGGGAGGCGCCAAGGCTTAAGGGTGCGGCTGCACCTCCCTCCCCCCTTTATATAGGCCCCCTAGGGGGGCGCCGGCCCTGGAGATTAGATCTCCCAAGGGGGGCGGCGGCCAGGGGGGTGGAGTACCCCCCAAGGCAAGTGGGGCGCCCCCCCACCCTAGGGTTTCCAACCCTAGGCGCAGGGGGTGGGCCAACGGGGCGCACCAGCCCACTATGGGCTGGTTCCCCTCCCCACTTCAGCCCATGTGGCCCTCCGGGATGGGTGGCCCCACCCGGTGGACCCCCGGGACCCATCCGGTGGTCCCGGTACAATACCGGTGACCCCCCGAATCTTTCCCGATGGCCGAAACTGCACTTCCTATATATAGTTCTTCACCTCCGGACCGTTCCGGAACTCCTCGTGATGTCCGGGATCTCATCCAAGACTCCAAACAACTTTCGGATTACTGCATACTCATATCTCTACAACCCTAGCATCACCGAACCTTAAGTGTGTAGACCCTACGGGTTCGGGAGACATGTAGACATGACCGAGACGCCTCTCCGGCCAATAACCAACAGCGGGATCTGGATACCCATGTTGGCTCCCACATACTCCTCGATGATCTCATCGGATGAACCACGATGTCAATTAATCCCGTATACAATTCCCTTTGTCAATCGGTATTTTACTTGCCCGAGATTTGATCGTCGGTATCCCAATACCTCGTTCAATCTCGTTACCGGCAAGTCACTTTACTCGTACCGTAATGCATGATCCCGTGATCAAACACTTTGATCACATTGAGCTCATTATGATGATGCATTACCGAGTGGGCCCAGTGATACCTCTCCGCCATACGGAGTGACAAATCCCAGTCTCGATCCGTGTCAACCCAACAGACACTTTCAGAGATACCTGTAGTATACCTTTATAGTCACCCAGTTACGTTGTGACGTTTGGTACACCCAAAGCACTCCTACGGTATCCGGGAGTTACACGATCTCATGGTCTAAGGAAAAGATACTTGACATTGGAAAAGCTCTAGCAAACGAACTATACGATCTTTGTGCTATGCTTAGGATTGGGTCTTGTCCATCACATCATTCTCCTAATGATGTGATCTCGTTATCAATGACATCCAATGTCCATAGTCAGGAAACCATGACTATCTGTTGATCAACGAGCTAGTCAACTAGAGGCTTACTAGGGACATGTTGGTGTCTATGTATTCACACATGTATTACGATTTCCGGATAACACAATTACAACATGAATAAAAGACAATTATCATGAACAAGGAAATATAATAATAATCCTTTTATTATTGCCTCTAGGGCATATTTCCAACATACTCAACATCTAGCCCAGCGACCCACTCATCCGTTGAACTGTTGAACATGCGTAGGAAGCGAGCAAGCCATGCTTTCACCATCTCGGATCCACGTGTGTAGATGACGATGAACTGATCGCCGGTGATGGCTCTAAGCTGGTACTCAACGGCGACCATGGGGATTTGGGAGGCCATGGATTTTGTAGGAGGGTTAGGAGAAGTTGAACTGTTGTACCCTGCAAAAAAACTGGGAGCGAACTAATGTGAAAGGACGGGACGACTGGGAGCGAACTGTTGTAAGGTAGAAGACGGGGATGAGTAGGGCGTGTGAATGGCGTGGGGTTGCGGGCTTGCCCAGTGGATAAATGGCTGCAAGCCCCCAAAGAGTTCTCGAGAACTGTGCGAGACCCACTAGATGTCATGTCTACTAGACCCATATCGTAGGCCTGACGGTATAGCTTCTGCCTGTTCGCACGCCATGCCGGCACGTGGATGTAACTTCACTTAATTCCGTCAAACGTTGCGCCTCCCACGACCTTCGCCTCCCTCGCGCGGTCGCGCCCTTTGAGACTTCGACCGGCTATAAATGAGCATTTTTTGCCTTTTTTTAGACAAGCAATTTTTTTGCCTACTCCGCATGCATGATACTCCCTCTGGTCCTTTTTACTCCCGTCAACCGTTTGCAAAGTGTTTGCCCAAATTTATACTTTTTTTTGAACACCACCTTATTTTAATTAACCAGCCACACCAGTACACTCATTCGATACAATATTCACCACACAGGGCGGTACATTATTTATAAGAATACCATCTAATCTATTGTCAAAGCTATACTTAGCGATTAAGTGTGCCACCTTATTGGCCGAACGGCTAATCTTTGACAATTGAAGATTGTTGATCAACTTCGAGATGCTCAACGCTTTCATCTTCAGGTCACGCATAGCAGACCTGTCATAGTCCCCCGATGCTAGAGACGCTACCACAAAAGCGCAATCAGTCTCTAAAATTACAGGATTATGAAGAGAAATACCTATGTAGAGACCGGCAATGCAAGCCCTAAGCTCCGCTTCCTCCACGCTTTGACAGGCATCAATGAAATCCCATGATCAAATTTATACTAAAAATATCAATATCTACAATACTCCCTCTGTCTAGGTGTGTAAGTCATCTTACGAAAACCAAATAATCCCAAAACACTTAGGCGCGGTGCATTAACTTCTATCTCGTTTCTTGTTTCTTGACATATCAACCAATAGGAGATGTGAGTGTGCATACTTTTAATGACTTGAGACTACCAAACACGACATGCAGTGGTTAGTTTATTGCATGCAATGCTATTAATTAGCAAATAAACATTAAGATCTCTCGTTTTCCCCTCCTCCTTGGTCACAGTGCACAATCTAAGATGACTTACTCACCTAGACGGAGGGAGTGCTGATTATAATGAGTATAAGAACTACGTTTTAATGAGTGTAAAAATATTGATTTGACATTGTGAATGTTGACACATTGTGGAATAGTTCTTGAAGTCTGCAAAAGTACTCAACTAGTGTTGTCGTTCTTCACAAAAAAATGTGTTTACCAATGCATGCATGAACACTAGTTACTCTAACCCCCCTCTCTTCTTTAATTCTTTGCCACATCAGCATGTTTGCTATTCCCGTGTGCATGATACCAGCTAAGATACCACCATTATGGCCAGCCTTAATCATCGCATGCAATAATTTAGTGCACCTTGAAATATGAACATGTGTGGGGCGTGTATGTTTTTAATGACTTGAGACTATACCTAGCCCGGCATGCAAGATGACTTATTATGCATCGTTCCCCATACCTGCAGGAAGCCCGTTCGTCTCCAAATCTTTTCCTCTCCATGTGTGGAAACAATATGCCTGCCAAACTCTCCTTCTCCCTCCGGCGGTCCCACCACTCCACCCCATGTGGAAAAAATCTGCATGCATGACTCTCCTCCCCCCACGCTCGTCCAATCCGTTGTGACCAGCAATATTTCCACCCCTTCGCTCCCCCGTAATTTACTCCAACAAATATGCCCACGTAGTTGTTACTTAACTGTTGTTGCATTGGGTCACTGACATATGGGCCCAACAGAGGTCTGGCCCACATGTCAGTGACGCAAATGGTCCTGCAGTTAAGTCAGTGCAGCTTAGTCCATATCTTACGTAGGTGTGCCATTGCTCACTATAAATACTGCGCCTCCCACGACATCGCTATCTCCTCCCCCTCACGTTCATGTTCATCTCTATCTCCTCCCCCTCCCTCTCACGTCGACCACCATGGCATCGCGCCTCCCAAGCCCTAGGAGCCCCTCGCTGCACCGCGCGGACGGTCACGCGTCGCTGTTCCGTTCCTCGCTGCCACTAGTCGAGGAGGACGCGTCGGTTTTCCGCTCCTCGCCGCTACGCGACGCATTTCCGTTCCGTTCCTTGTTGCCACTAGTCAAGGAGGACGCGTCGGTGTTCTGCTCCTCGTTGCGATGCGACGCGTCGCCGTTCCGTTCCTCGCCGCCACTAGTCGAGGAGGACGCATTGGCGTTCCGCTCCTCGCCGCGACGCGTCGAGGTGGACGCGTCGGCGTTCCCAATCTCGCCAGCACGCGCGCCGGAGGACGCGTCGGCTCCCCACTACAAGGAGAACGTCATGCCGCCCGCCGAGCCCCCCTAGACTTGAGGAGCTTTGGAAAGAAATGGATGTCGCCTTGTGGGAGGCTTTGCCTCCAGCAGAGCGCGCAAAAATAGAGGCGGAGAAGAAGGCCGAGGAAGAGAAGCGCACCGCGAAACAAGTTGACTGGGAGACCTATGTCGCGTCCGAGAGAGTCAGGCAATTGGTTCTTTGGCAGGAGGCTCGTGCGAGGGCCGTGAGGGTGGCGGAGGACGCCCATGACGATGCCCTGAGTGCAGTCAGGCCCAAGCGCCTCATCTACGCTTGGCGGTACGTGGACCGGGTGCACGCTTCCAGCGAGGAGGAGTACCTGTTGGCCTCAGATCACCACACCGGTGAGATCGCGCTCGCCCGCCGGCAAGCCGCCAATCAGCACCTCGCGAGTTGCGAGGCTGAGGAAGAGGCGTTGTGTTGACGCGCTGGGAAACAACCGCGCACCAGGGCACTCGTGGCACGCCGCAAGCGCTCCTGCGAGCGCCGTGGCTTTTAGGAGGAGTATAATTTTTGTTTCGTAAGGCGATCTCATTAGTTTTGGGACGCAAATGATAAATCCCGAACGTTCAGGAATTTTTAGCATCCTTAATTAAGTATGTAAAAGGGAAAGTTTGGAAATCTTTTGTATTCATATGCATTTTGCAAGTACGTGCAGATAGCACAAACTTTACTATATACAATCGCACTACACGTCTCTCTCGATATATGTGTGCAGACTGTGCTACTCCCTCCGTCCAGGTCAATAAGTCATCTTTGGTTGTGCACCGTGACCAAGGAGGGAAGACTTATACACCTAGATGGAGGGAGTACTACTATTACTTATGTACATGCAAATGCATGTTTTAACATTACGATGCAGTTTTTGTAAAAGTAGAAAAACAGCACTAGTCAAGCTTGTGAAATGATTCAATGCAAAACAAATGCAAAAATGCTCGTTTGATTGTTTACTTTTAGCTTCCTTCTCTGTGGTTATTTCTCTGTCGTACTTTGTACGGAGTATCTCACTGGTTGGAAAGGCATGCAAATTCCCAAACCGCTTCCTACACCCTATATCGAATTTTTTGCCTAACAAGTTGTGCCGTGCAATTGGAATTCCAACTTGAGTACTACTAGTAGTAGGAGTACCAGGGGCCAGTTCTTTTAGGCTTCTAGATTAGTAATCCCATAACTACTACCTCCGTCCTGGTTTATTGGTCCCCATTGTAATCTGTGTCAAATTTTGATCATAAATTTAACTAATGAAATGTTAGTGCATGTCACATGCACTACTCCATCCATCCAGGTGAGTAAGTCATCTTAGGCTGTGCACCGTGACCAAGGAGGAGGAGAAAATGAGAAACGTTAATGTTTATTTCATAATTAATAGTATTGCATGCAATGAACTAACCATTGCATGTCGTGTTCGATATCTCAAGTCATTAAAAGCATGCACACTCTTTATCTCTTATTGGTTGATATGTCAAGAAACAAGAAACGAGGTAGAAGTTAATGCACCGCGCCTAAGTGTTTTGGGATTATTTGGTTTTCGTAAGATGACTTACACACCTAGACGGAGGGATTACAATGGTGAGGAATAAACCAGTTAAATCTTTGGTCAAAATTTAGCACAAATTACAATGGTGAGGAATAAACCAGGACGGAATAGTAGTTTAGAAGCCCAAATAAATGAGTGAGGCGCCTTATTGTTACTCTCCACTGTGACTAGTCTTGTGGGAAAAGCTGGGGAAGCCGCCAAAAGAACTGGCCCTAGGAGTAGTAGCTAGGGATCGAGTGTGCGAGATGAACCGGAGAAAGTAAATGCAGAGAGATGAAATGCAAAAAAGACGGAGGGATGTGATGGTTGCTTGTCCATTTATTTTACCAGGCCACTTATTACTGGGAGTGGTTGGGTTTTGTGATATGACGGCTTTACTGCCGCGCCACGAGCGGGGTGAGAGGTGAGACTCCCGTGCAGCACCGCCCTCTACACTAGTACTACTACTCCCTCCATCCATTTTTACAGGGCCTAACTTTTCAATCTCTCGTACCAAGGCATGTTCGCAAAAAGGGGAACTGATTTTGGGACTAGTATCTGGATCCCGTGTAATCATGCATGCAGCCTCCTTTGAATGCCTAGCCGCTGGCCTCCCTTCCTTTAATCCCTCGCATGCAAATTACTCTCCTCCCTTTTCTACATGCATGCCCAACCATAATTCCTCAAATCATGCATGCATTGGCTGAAATATAGAGCTCGCTCCTCCTTTGAAAATATGGTGGTGCTATCCATGCATGCAAATCAATGCGACGGCCAGAGCATTTTCACGATGAAGGGACCATGCACGACTTGCAAGAGAAAATTAAGATGGATATGCCCCGGTTAGTTCATTTGGATAGGTTTGTTCGGATATTATTTCATCTCTAGAGCTCACAAACATCCGGGTGAAATAGATAAAAAGTATCTTTTGCAAACAGAAGCGTTCAACTGTTCAACCTGCATCCAAAACTTGTGAAGAAATAACTCTTATTTTGCTTTGCAGGAAATGATCTTCAAGAATTAGTTTTTGAGTATCCATTGTTATACATGTTGGCTACAGATGACATGGAACTTTCTTATAGCCAACAGTTGGCTATACTATTTAAGTATTAACCATGCCCTTATACACCTAGATGGAGGGATTAAATCAGGATGACTTGGGAGGGGGAAGAGGATATGTAAGAAATGGTTCATCATAAATCTTTCACCAGTACTGTAGTAAAAATTCATACCTGGAAGATTCTAGACTAAACCATAAATGGATACACTTTTATTCATGCGCGATACTCCAATAGAGCAAGATCATGCATGGAAGTCTCCACATGCTTAGTAGCGGATTACATTGAGCGAAGACTAATGATCAACATTTAACTTGAAAATGCAGATGTCCAGGTGAAGCTCCTTGGAGTCCCCGTGCACATTGTTGGAGTTCAAATCACACCATGGGTTTTCCATGTCGACGTCGGTGGGAAGGTCCCAGCTCGGCAGAGTCCAAGTATGCTTGGCGTAGCTAGTGTCGCCGCCCACGTACCTCCGAGGGGTAGTAATAGTGAGCACGCACGCATACATATGCCTCGTGTCAGTGTCAGCGTCAGTGGCGTCGCCCCTGACGCACACTACAGAGATGTGGCGGTGGCCTGCATGGGCCTCGCCGGTGGCCACAATCAAGAGGAAGACGCTGACGTCCTCCTCCGAGACTAGCAGGCGGCGCTGATCCTCCAGCGACTCCGGCACGGTGAACGGGTAGCATGTCTCGTACTTGATGTTCTTCGCCAAGGGCCAGTAGTGATTGCCGCACGCCTACATCAGGTGATGCACGATGTCCGCCGGCGAGCCCCAAAACGGCACCGGGCACTCATAGCAGTAGACGAAGGGCTCCTTGGAGGCATCGACCAGGCCGTCCATTAAACGGGAGTGGCTGTAGGGGACGTTCCGCCAGTTGAATATGTGAGCAAGTTACTATGAGATTTACTACAAAATAAATCATGACGGCTATAACAGAGATTAAACTAATCATGCGGACTAGCATAGTAGATGAACAGATCGAATCTAGGACACAGACTAGAAACATGAATTCTACCATGATTTCAAACAGGAAGGACAAAAACACATACGGTGCAACGGGAGCAGCACCATTGGCGTTGAGGTTGTCGCCCATGTCGTTGAGGAAGAGGTTTCCGAGGTCGGGGAAGAAGTCGTCGTCGGTGAATTCGTCGCTACTAGCAGTCGCGAGAGTGCGCTCCCCAAATTTCAACTGCGCCCGCCGAATGGAGCGCAGGAGGGAGTGGCTGTAGGGGATGTTGCGGCCGCCGAATGGAGCGCAAGAGTAGCCCACGAAGCAGTAGATGGTGCTCCTCCCTAGTCTCTATTCTTATCTCTATCTCTACTACTCTTCTTTGTTTTTTATAATATACTGGTTGTAGTTGTCAAATCAAATAGTACTACGCCGTCCACTGCACACCCGGCTGAACACGCCTCCTCACCTCCATCAAACCCCTCCGTTAAAACCGCATGCAAACCGAGAAACCTACTCCGGCTTGGCCTGGCAATGGGGAATACCCAGGCGGGTACTGCCCTCCCATCCCCGTGCCCGTGAGATCATCTCAGCCCCATCCCCATCCCCACCCGCGGGGAAAGAAAATTTCCCATCCCCGTCCCCATCGGGCATATCATCCCCATCCCCATCCCCACTCACACCCACAATCTATACATAAAAATAGGAGTATTTCAATATAAAAATAACAAGATTTCTACCAAAAAACAGCAACATTTCAACCAAAAAACAGTGGCATTTCATTGCAATAAACAGCAGCATTTCATTGCAATAAATAATAACATTTCCACTAAAAAACAGTAGCATTTCATCTCAATAAATAGCAGCATTTAAACATAAAAACAACAGTATCTCAGCTCAACAAATAGTAGTGCTTTAGCATAACAAACATCCAGGTTTCATAGTAAATAGCAGCAATTCAGCACATAATCAGTACCCAAATCTCAGTTTTCACACACCAACACATAGTAGTTCACAATCTTACAATAAGGGCATTACAATTAATAGGTTCACACACAAATTTAAGCAAATAAGTCTTTGCAACCAAAAGAACAGTTGAAAGCCATCAATGGTTCAACATGGCAGCCTCCAAATCTCCATTCTTCATGAAGCGTCAAGCGCAGCTTTCCAGATCATGTGGGGGCAGAACCTACAAGAGAACATACAATGAGATCACACACATAATTTAAAACTTGGAAATTATGAACATTAGTTAGTGCAATGAGGAAGTGCTTCACCTCTTGATTGTCTTGGAGACAAGTCCAAAAACTTGGTGAGTTTGCATTGTTGCCATCTATGAGAAAACAAGTTAGTACATATGAACATGTAAAGAAACATGGCAGCAAGATCAACATGAATATAAACAGCAGCACACACACCTTTATATTTGTTTCGTATCCAATCATGAGAGCACATTAGAGTCTCTAACATTTCTGGAGTAAGACTACAACGATGGTCACAAAGAACTCTAACACTTGTACTGAATGCAGATTCTGAAGCAACGGTGCTGACAGGAATAGCAAAGATGTCACGGGCTAGCATCCGTAAAGTAGGATAGCGTGTTCCAGCCACTTTCCACCAATCTAACACATTAAATTTTTCTTGGGAAACTGGAACTAGCTCATCTTCTAAGTAGCGGTCTAACTCAGATTTCATCCTAGAAGCTGTTGGCCTTTTTTGAGCAACACGCTCATTGAAGAGTGACATAAGAGCTGGGGCTTGCATAGAAGAACAAGAGGAAGAAGGGGTTGATTCATCATCATCCTTCTCAAGATTGTATTCCTCTAACAATTTGCATAACTTGGCAACTAATTCTGCCACATACCCTTCACACTCTGCAGATGAAATGTTGACACCATGTAACATTGCAAAGAAAACAAGCAACATCTCGTTTTTGTACCGAGGATCAAGAATTGTAGCCATGCCCATTAGACTTTCGATATCAGTCCAATATTTATTAAACTTCTCTGTAACACTGACCACGCACCCGTACATCGGCCTCGTGTCAGTGTCAGCGTCAGCGGCATCGCCCCTGACGCACATTACAGAGACGGTGCGGCGGCCTGCGCGGGCCTCGCCGGTGCCCACGATCAAGAGGAAGACGCTGCCGTCCTCCTCCGAGACTAGCAAGCGGCGGTGATCCTCCAACGACTCCGGCATGGTGAACGGGTAGCACATCTCGTACTTGATGTTCTCCGCCAAGGGCCAGCAGTGACCGCTGCACGCATCCGTGAGGTGATGCACCATGTCCGCCGGCGAGCCACAAAACGGCATCGGGCACTCATAGCAGTGGACGAAGGGCCTATTATCAGGTTTTTGGATTGTTGGAAATATGAGCAAATTACTCTTATATTTAATCCGAATAAATAGGAAATAGATCATGACAGCATTGACAGAGATTAAACTAACCATGCGAACTAGCATAGTAGATGAACAGATCACATACTAGAAACATGAATTCTACCACGATCTCGAACAGGAAGGATAGAATCACATACGGTGCAGCGGGAGCAACACCGCTGGCGTTGACGTTGTCGCCCATGTCGTCGAGGATGAGGTTGCCGAGGTCATTCACGAAGTCGTCGCTGCCAGCAGTCGCGCGAGTGCGCTCCCCAAAAACCTGATCGCCCCTCTCCCGTACAGGATCACGAGAGGCGGGGTTCCGGAGGCCTGCTATCCCTTCTCCCGGTGCACACCGAAAGGAGGGATGGAGAAGACTTGCTTGGCGGCGCAATGAGCTGGAACGGTGGTGAGAAACTATATAGTGCGGGCCGGGTAGGTCGTGGGAGTATAGCTCTGTCCTCGGCTCGGCTCAATCCCGTAACCCGCGGCGCGTCATGACGAGGCATGGCGTGGCGAGGTGAGCGAGGAGGAGGAGCGCGCGTGTAGGTCACCTCTTGTCATGCTCATACAAGTGGTAGAAGAGCTCACCTTATAAAGGCCTACTAGCAAAATTCCAACATCGACCAGGCCGTCCATGAAACGGGAGTGGCTGTAGGGGACGTTGCGCCAGTTGAATATATGAGCAAGTTACTACGAGATTTAATCCGAATAAGCACAAAATAAATCATGACGGCTATAACAGAGATGAAACTAATCATGTGGACTAGCATAGTAGTAGGATACAGAGTAGAAACATGAATTCTACCACGATTTCGAACAGGAAGGACAGAAACACATACGGTGCAACGGGAGCAGCACTGTTGGCGTTGAGGTTGTCACCCATGTCGAAACACCACGTAGACACGGTCTTGAGCATGGTTCGTAGTCGTTCCACGCTCGGGCATTGAAGTTTGTAAATATTTTAGATTAGAATATACTACTCCTCTGGTGCTAGTAGTAGAGCAGAGTCCTACTCTACTACTCTACTCAAGCAAGTTAGGGAATAGCACTGTAGGGAGTACCAGTACTGTGATCACTCAAGCAAGTTGTCTGGCATGACATGACCCTACGCTGCTGGTATGTGTCTCGTAATTCAAGCGGCGTGTTGTAGTCATCATCACCTGTCCACTTCCCGCAGCACATATTCGCTTCTCCATCTTTGTCCGCACATAATCTCGTCCAATCTTCCATCCCCGCTAAGGCGCCTCCCCCCCCCTCGTCCGAAACCCAAACACTAACAATGGCAGAACCGAGCAGAGTCCGTCGAAAGAGTGGCTGGAATTCACTCCCCACAGAGGTAATCAAGCTCATTGTTTCGCATGTGGACAATCTCAGTACCATGCCGCTCGCCGCGTGCTCGTCAGGGCTGTACCGTTTACTCAAAGCCCTCAGGCCGGAGCTTTTTAAGCCAGCTCCTTGCTTGATGATGCCGCCTGATCTTCAGAAACAGCGTGTCACGCAGCATAACGATCGTAGGGTGGCGAGCATCAACCCCCTTGACTGCGATCCGATCCCCGTCAGCCTCAACTACATTAGCGGTATGTACTGGGTCGGCATGAACACGTCTTGGATGGTGCTCGTCGACGGTTGCGGCAGCTGGATGCTCGTGGAGGTCTACACCCGGTGATTGATCCCCCTTCCTTCGATTAACACTGCACTGCTTTGGCACCGCGGCCCAGAATACTTGGAATCTTAGAGTAGCCAACATGATACCAAGTTTGATTTGCTCAAGGTTATAATCTGCCAAGTGCCCACAAGATCTGCGAATTATAAAGACTTCCAGCTAATTGCGTTCTTCAACCGCGGTCTCGCCTATCTGACAGGTCACTGCGGTAAGTGGATAAATCTGCACATCCATCGCAGGATCATACAACCTCCATGGTTCTCTAATGCCATTGAACACAAGGGCTTCATTTACGCTGTCGACTCCTTCTATGGCTGGACGTATTGCTGGCCTACTCCATTCATCGCTACAAATGGTTGTTACAGCAGTATGTTACTTTCCTATGATATCATGATGGCTTGCTTATATTACTGTCAACATTTGCTGAAAAAATATTCATGCTCATAACATGCTATTCTTAAGATTGACTAAACCAAGAGCCCTTTTTTATTTGACTCCAACTTGATATGATGTTGTAGGCCGCCTGGTGTCCCTACCCTTCCTAATCCCAGAACCTTTCAAAGAAAAGCGGCATGGCAGTTGCAGGTGGTTCCTGCTCGATCAGACGACGGCGAATGATTGATGATCGTTCGCATGTAACGGACGTGTTGTTTCGCGGAATACAATCACAGTCACTACAAGGTCTTTGAGCAGGATTCTAGCTTCTCTGGGCCTTCGGGATTTTTTGACTGGAGGTTGGTAAGTAGCCTTGGTACACGCTCTCTGTTTGTCGGACTGAATTATCCGATTAACCAGGAGATAACCGATGGCAAGGATCATGATGGCAGCGCGGTTTCGTTCATCAGGCAAAATTGTGTGTACACAGCGTGCCATGCGTCTCTGCATGCACCATACTCTGATATGTGCCGCCACGCTCTGCAGCCCAAAGTAGGAGAGAGGGTCGCAAGTATCAGACTTTGACCTGCTGGCTGGAGTTTCCCCCGTCAGGCACCCATCTGGTTCAAGCCGTCAGCCAATCTCCACAGCTTAATAAATAGTAACGTCTACCTGAGCCAGTTACTTAGATGCGTACACTTGGTGTAGTAGGATCTTTATTTAGTTTGATGCATACACTTGTTCTTTTTTGGTAGCCCTTTTGTAATGATGGCTGATGTTTGGTTTAGAAGAGAGAGCTGCGTCTTCACTCTTCTGGCCTGCTTACTGCTTCTGTTGCACCCCCAGCCCTAGTTGTTGTTGCTGCTGTTTTCAATGTACAATCAATAGTATATTTCGTCTGTTGGTTGAATAAATGTGTTGTTAGAACGACAAACACAATGTTTTGGAAGTCGTTGCACGGTTCGATCCTTTAGTGCCCCGTACCGTACGTAGCGCATACTATTTTTCGTATGGAACACATTTTCCACTTGTTGATAACATGCAGCCCACTGATGAAGGCCCAATAGAGAAGCCCATAATTAACTGGAAGGGAGGCTCTCACATGAATCCGGCCCAGGTACATGCTCATGGTCCCCTAAACATAAATAAGTAAATAAATAAATAAAGCTAAATGCTCATGCACCAGTTCTTTGGGAAAATAGGTAGCCCAGTATTTCTTTTTGAAGCATACCCAAGCTAGGCCTATTTGTTTTCTCCGAATTACTGGGCTGCAAATCTTTCAAGACGAGGAGGGATGCATTCCGATCTGGCTTAAGAGTATGGTCAATGTCTGTTAAAAGTAATATCAAAAGGGGTTGAAAATTCCAAAAAAATTATAGCAAATGGGATATAAGTTTCTTTTTTTGTTTTTGTTCTTCACTGATATCTTATACGTATTTCATTGGATTTAACATGACATAGTACTAATTTATTTATAAAAAAATTAGTATGGCTATTAATTTTTGAATTAAGAATATTTCGTTCCCCGGCAAAAATTTGCGAATTTTCAAAATTTCCCACATATTTAGTTAATTTTTTGACCCTGGTACTGACCAGAAAATGGCCAGCAATTCTAAAAATGGAAAACGGGCTGCTATAAATTCCATATGAATTAGAAAATGTGTAAAAATTATAAAAATAATAGCAAATGGGTTGTACACGTCACAGATTTCGAGGCTGACTTGTTTACGCAAGGCTTTGTCAGTGAACACACGATTCTAGCAGCAGTTAGTGTTGGATGTCCATCCAACGGCCGACTTGCTTCTTCTATCTCTGATCTTCCTGCTCCAGCCGCCTAAACTAGCGCCGGCGGGACTGCCTGCTCCCTCCTCTTGTGGCCCGCTGTGATGCCGCGCAGGCTTCCCCGGCCCACCCTACTCCCTCCACTGGCCTGGCCGCACGCAATCAACTGCCTCCTTATTACGAGAAAAAAATGATTCCTCCCACTGACATCTGGGGCACACCGGTTGGGAGGCTGACCTGTGGGCCTACTAAGTTGACGCGTACGCAGGGCTTGTCAACTTAGTCAACAAATGATTCTAGCAGCAGTAACCTTTGGATTTGAATTGAACGGTCATGCTGCTTCTTCAATCGCTGCTCTTCTTGCACCAGCCGCCCAAACCAGCGCCGGGGAGACCGCCTGCTCCTGCCTCCAGTGGCCGGCTGTGCTGCCGATGAGGCCTCATCGCCCCCTACTACTCCCATCGCTAGCCAGGCCCTGTGGCGACGGCAGCCTCACACCATAGCTGAACCAGTGAACCCTCGTACTCCTCTTCGTGTGGGCTTCCACTGCCGCGTCTTCCCCGGCTCCACGTCGTCCCCTTCCTAGGCCTCACCGTCGTCCATCGCCTTGGTGCTCTCGGCGCGGCGTGGTCAACGTGGTCAACGACATTCCATCGGAAGAGTACTGTACGTGGAGAGGCTGACAGCTGGGTCCACGGCCACAGCCCAGTTTTTTTGTGATTTGCCAAGTAAGTCGCTTTGTCAGGCCTGTTGGGCTGCAAATCTTTCAAGACGAGGAGAGCTTTCATTCGGCTGGCCGAGAAAATGGCCATCAGTAATGAGAAATGGGCTGTACATTTTTAAAACACATCAAACCGGCAATTAGTTTCAAATATCTTTTTTTCATTTCGAGATTTGAAATTACATTAATTTTTATGCGTGGACAATTTGTTGGATTTTATATTGATATACATTTATTTTTAAAATCAGTTTGAATGTGAGTCGAAATTTCGGGATTAAAAACAGTTCGAACCGCACCGAAATATGCAAAATTTCATATAATTTTTTAACCGTGGCCACAATATGGGCTGTAATGCTAACAAAAAGAATATGGGTTCCAAAAAAACCTTAATAATTAGCAAATGGGTTGTAAATTATTAGAAATAATGGTAGATGGGTTGTATTCTGTTTTCCACAGATTTGAGTCTTTCCTAAAAAAAGTTTGACGCACAAGCAGTGACTATTGGATGGCCATCCAACGGCCGTCGTGCTTCTTCAATCTCTGCTCTTCCTGCTCCAGCCGCTCAAACAGGCGCCGGCGGGACTGCCTGCTCCCTCCTCCCCGCGGCCGGCTCTGCTGCCGCACAGCCCTCACCGCCCCACCGTACTCCCATCGCTGGCCTAGCCATCCCTCTACTCACCCACACCTGCTGTTTTTCTCCGGCGACGGCAGGCGAACCAGTAAACCCTCGTACAGTCGTACTCCCCTCCGCGTGGGAAACAACCGCCGAGTCTTCCCTGCCTCCGTGTCGTTCCCTTGCTAGGCCTCGCCGTCGTCCACTGCCCTGGTGCTCTCGGCGTAGCCTGGTCAACGTGGTCAAGGACCGACATGCATCTGAAGTGGACTTTACGTGGAGAGGCCGACAGCTGGGTCCACGGCCGCACGCAAGGAAATGCCTCCTTATTACGCGCAAAATAATGATTCCTCCACCTGACATCAGGGACCCACCGAAAGGGCCTCTGTATTTCGCGAAAAAAACGTTACCGCCGTTGACAGCTCGGACCCACCAGCTATATCTTCGCACGCAAGGAAGTGCCTCCTTATTACGCACAAAAAATGAATACTCCCCCTGTTAGCTGGGACCCAGTATAGTGGTAGGCTGACTTGTGGGCCTACTAAGTTGACAGGGACGGAGGGCTTTGTCAACTTAGTCAACTAAATCATACTCCGCGCGTTGCTGCGGGAACACATGCTAAAATCATGAGATAAATGCGTGTAGTTGAAAAACTATAGATTAGAAGTCCACATGAATAAGAAGAACAATACAACTTGTGTCCAAGCACACATGATTAATAGTATAAAGATAAATATGCTCTTGCATCATTTATATACGATGTTGTTTCCCACAGAAATACGGACAATTAATGAAAAATTATATTAAATGGGAATAACCCAATATCACAGATAACGTAAGGTGATATAAACAGCATAACTTTAAAATGTTACATCTTATCTCAAGTACATAAATGTACTATATGGCACACAAATGAGAGTCAACAATAGGCAGAGGCATTCCATGTAACATGGTTGAAGTCTTGGAGATAGTAATTTTCCTTTCAGATGGTATTGCGTACATTATGCTTTTTTGCGAAGGTATTTATCTCATCCTCTTAAGAATTTCAACGGAGTTGAGCTGATCAACTCTTCAGTAGTCTATTATTTCATGTATACCTTTGTATTATCAGTAGCACTCTTCCTGCAAAAGAGTTGAAGACCAAAATCTTGCTACTATGGGTCGAAAAGAGTGTCTTCTAAGAATTCAAGTGTACTAATCCCCAAAAAACGCTACTGGCAATCTGGCATAACTACCTTGTACCAAACATATGTTCAGATCTTAAATGCACCAACTATAGTGTTGTAAGCCAGAAAAAGTGTCCGGGGCAGGTAGGCAAAGAAAGTCAGCCAGAAAATTACATGAACTTTCTTGATTGGGCCTCGAATAAATGGAGAAGTCAATGACAAATCCAAAAGACATGAGGTTCAGTCTCATTGAAACAAAATCTGAAACATGAGGTTCAGTCTCATTGATAGTGTTGTAAAAATTCCATGAGAGAGAGGTGGGGGTGCAGCTTGCCTTGGAGTGACGCTAAACATGATAGGAAATCCATGGCGTTGCTATAAAGAAATATATTTGATATGCCGATGGGAATATGACAGTCCACGTCCAATAAGTAGATGCATTGGCAATGCTCCTGCCATGTCCATAAGAAAAAACAGGATTAATACATATTCTACCCTGAACTATAATTAGATACTGATGAAAAAACATTGAGTAAATCTGGATCACCTGCGAACATATCGTGCAATAGACCAAGAAAAAGGGAGTCATGCGTATAGGTCAATAAATGAAAAATAGGGATGCGACGTACAATGTTGCATCATTCTCCTTGTCTTCCTCTCATCATTTGCAAAGGTTGAACAACAACTGGAAAATAAAAAGCAAAAGGCCGAGTTTAGTAGTGAGGCCAACTGTGGTGTACCTGGTCTTTGAAGGGCAACTACTTATTCTTGTATTGGGTCTGCTGAGATTGGATATTCACTTGTATGAATAAAACTAAAACAATATAACGAAGGAAGAGACCAATTAGCACGTTATGCTCATTTCCCATCATATGCTGACATGTAAATCATGGTGTGGAACCCAAATCTAAACTAAATGGTAAGGTGAGACTCACCAGTCATCCGGACGACTTCAAAGGATGATGTGGCTGGCGGTGGAGAAGTTCCTAATGGTATCCATCAGGGTAAGCCACCTGCAGCTAAAACTTCGAATCATGTCCTTAGGCACAGTTGCGTGAAGGCAAGGGCGGCCGGCACAGGGAGGGCCCGAAGCAGAGGAGGGTCGGGCGCACATACTCAATCCGCTGACTGGGGATGGCCGCATCGGGTGCATCCGACGCCGCCTGCGCGAGCAGGAATCAGTTGCATGGTAATGGCTTGCAGGGCCGTGGCGGGAATGATTGCATCAGGCAACTCCAGCTCTTGCCGCCGTTGATGGAGGCAGCGAGGAGGCGGGGCAGGCCAGTGACCCATCCCGCTGGAACCCGGGCTGCGCCGAGATGGCCGTCTCTGATTCGTCCAGGGCCGCCGGTGCGAGGATGAGCCAGAGCAGGGCCATGACGTGAGGGAGCTCCCCTGCTCTCACCACGTGCGTGCTAGTCCACCGGCGCGAGGAGGGCTCGAAGAATAGCAAGGCCGTGATGGAGCTCCTCCGGCTCTAACCACTGGCATGGGGAAAGATTTGGGGGAAGATTGGGAGGGGAAGAGACGATAGACACGACCTGGAGATTTTGTTTCTCTGTTAGATATAGGAGTAGTAGATAATGTTGGGCTGTGGTGGTGCTTCGGTTTGTAATTAGTGAAAAAATGCTGAAAACTAAACCATTAATGGGAAATTAAGGCTAGTACTCCACCGGAAGTAGTATTGCGTGTGCGTTTTAGTAGGTACTGGAAGGCTAAAGATCCGTCCCATCGGTGACCAGGGGAAAGACAACACAAAATTTGTGATTGATTGGTATCTGATGACATGGCATGCTTTGTTGGACCCTTTACATGTTAAGAGAATACCTTATAGTGGGGAGCAACTTCTTAAGAATGTAAGATATGCACGATTCTAGCTCCAGTGACCGTACGATGTCCATCCAACGGTCGTAGTGCTTCTTTAACCTCTGATCTTCTTGCTTCAGCCGCCCAAACCAGCGCCAGTCGTGCCTCGTGCTCTTGCCTCCCGTAGCCGGCTGCGATGCGGCGGAGGCCTCACCGCCCCCTACTACTCCCACCGCTGGCCAGGCCATCCCTCTACTCACCCACACCCCCTGTTATTCTACGGCGATGGCAGCCTCACAATGCAGTGAACCAGTGAACCCTCGTACCCCTCTACGCGTGGGCATCCACTGCCGCGTCTTTCCCGGCTCCGCGTCGTCCCCTTCCTAGGCCTCGTCGTCGTCCACCGCCCTGGTGCTCTCGGCGAGGCGTGGTCAACATGGTCAAGGAACGGCTTCCATCGGACGTGGACTGTACGTGGAGAGGCTGACAGCTGGGTCCACGGCCGCAGCAAGGAAGTGCCTCCTTATTACATGCAAAATAATTATTCCTCCACCTGACAGCAGGGACCCACCGGACGGGCCACCGTATTTCGCGAAAAAAAATGTTTTTCCCTGACTGCTGGGACCCACCAGCTACATCTTCGCACGCAAGGAAGTGTCTGATAGTCGGGACCCACCTAGTCGAAGCGTACGTAGCGTTGTCATTCTGGTCGCGAATGTGTACATACATATATACTGGTCGATGTAGAGGCGCGCACGTGTCGTAGTAGAGGCGCGCACGTGTCGTAGTAGAGGCGCGCACGTAGCATGTACACGTACGTACAGCGGCCAGGGTGCAAGAAAGAAAATACGGCCACGTATGTGTACATACGGGCTGGGTCTCGAACGCCTACTCGCGCATATGTACGGCCAGGGCTCGTGTACATGGCTGGGTCGGAACGGAGAAACAGCGTCGTCGTCGTGTTCATGGGGAGGCAACGGAATGTGTCATGTTCATGGGGGGCAACAGAATGCGTTGTGTTCATCGCAAGGGCTTGGATGGAACAGTCGATGGAAACGAGGTCTGGCGTAGCGCAGAACGGAGGAAACGGCCTTGTGTTCGACCGGCCACATTCGAAACGGGATCATGTTCATCGGGAAGGGTCTGGCTGAAGGAAATATGCCCTGGAGGCAATAATAAAGTTATTATTTATTTCCTCATATATCATGATAAATGTTTATTATTCATGTTAGAATTGTATTAACCGGAAAAATAATACATGTGTGAATATATAAACAAACAGAGTGTCACTAGTATGCCTCTACTTGACTAGCTCGTTAATCAAAGATGGTTATGTTTCCTAACCATGAACAAAGAGTTGTTCTTTGATTAACGAGGTCACATCATTAGTTGAATGATCTGATTGACATGACCCATTCCATTAGCTTAGCACCCGATCGTTTAGTATGTTGCTATTGCTTTCTTCATGGTTTATACATGTTCCTATGGCTATGAGATTATGCAACTCCCGTTTACCGGAGGAACACTTTGTGTGCTACCAAACGTCACAACGTAACTAGGTGATTATAAAGGTGCTCTACAGGTGTCTCCGAAGGTACTTGTTGGGTTGACGTATTTCGAGATTAGGATTTGTCACTCCGATAGTCGGAGAGGTATCTCTGTGCCCTCTCGGTAATGCACATCACATAAGCCTTGCAAGCATTGCAACTAATATGTTAGTTGTGAGATGATGTATTACGGAACGAGTAAAGAGACTTGCCGGTAACAAGATTGAACTAGGTATTGGATACCGACGATCGAATCTCGGGCAAGTAACATACCGATGACAAAGGGAACAACGTATACTGTTATGCGGTCTAACCGATAAAGATCTTCGTAGAATATGTAGGAGCCAATATGGGCATCCAGGTCCCGCTATTGGTTATTGACCGGAGACTTGTCTCGGTCATGTCTGCATTGTTCTCGAACCGTAGGGTCCGCACGCTTAACGTTACGATGACAGTTATTATGAGTTTATGCATTTTGATGTACCGAAGGTTGTTCGGAGTCCCAGATGTGATCACGGACATGACGAGGAGTCTCGAAACGGTCGAGACATAAAGATCGATATATTGGAAGCCTATATTTGGACATCGGAATTGTTCCGGGTGAAATCGGCATTTTACCGGAGTACCGGGGGGTTACCGGAACCCCCCCCCCCCCCCCCGGGGGTTAATGGGCCTACATGGGCCATAAGGGAGAAGAGAGGGGCCGGCCAGGGCAGGCCGCGCGCCCCCTCCCCCCCTAGTCCGAATAGGACAAGGAAGGGGGGTGGCGCCCCCCTTTCCTCTTCTCCCTCCCCCTTTCCTTCTCCAACAAGGCAAGAGAGGGGGGAGTCCTACTCCCGGTGGGAGTAGGACTCCTCCAGGCGCAACCCTTGGGGCCGGCCGCACCTCCCCCTCCCTCCTTTATATACGGGGGCAAGGGGGCACCCTAGGACACACAAGTTGATCTTCGTGATCGTTCCTTAGCCGTGTGCGATGCCCCCCTCCACCATATTCCACCTCGGTCATATCGTTGCAGTGCTTAGGCGAAGCCCTGCGCCGGTAGAACATCATCATCGTCACCACGCCGTCGTGCTGACGGAACTCCTCCCCGAAGCTTTGCTGGATCAGAGCTCGGGGTGCGTCATCGAGCTGAACGTGTGCTAAGAACTCGGAGGTGCCGGAGTAACGGTGCTTGGATCGGTTGGACCGGGAAGACGTACGACTACTTCCTCTATGTTGCGTCAACGCTTCCGCTTCGGTCTACGAGGGTACGTAGACAACACTCTCCCCTCTCGTTGCTATGCATCACCATGATCTTGCGTGTGCGTAGGAAATTTTTTGAAATTACTACGTTCCCCAACAGTGGCATCCGAGCCTAGGTTTTATGGTTTGATGTTATATGCATGAGTAGAACACAAGTGAGTTGTGGGCGATATAAGTCATACTGCCTACCAGCATGTCATACTTTGGTTCGGCGGTATTGTTGGATGAAGCGGCCCGGACCGACATTACGCGTACGCTTACGCGAGACTGGTTCTACCGCCGTGCTTTGCACACAGGTGGCTGGCGGGTGTCAGTTTCTCCAACTTTAGTTGAACCGAGTGTGGCTACGCCCGGTCCTTGCGAAGGTTAAAACGGCATCAACTTGACAAACTATCGTTGTGGTTTTGATGCATAGGTGAGATTGGTTCTTGCTTAAGCCCGTAGCAGCCACGTAAAACTTGCAACAAACAAAGTAGAGGACGTCTAACTTGTTTTTGCAGGGCATGTTGTGATGTGATATGGTCAAGACATGATGCTAAATTTTATTGTATGAGATGATCATGTTTTTGTAACCAAGTTATCGGCAACTGGCAGGACCATATGGTTGTCGCTTTATTGTATGCAATGCAATCGCCCTGTAATGCTTCACTTTATCACTAAGCGGTAGCGATAGTCGTAGAAGCATAAGATTGGCGAGACGACAATGATGCTACGATGGAGATCAAGGTGTCGCGCCGGTGACGATGGTGATCATGACGGTGCTTCGGAGATGGAGATCACAAGCACAAGATGATGATGGCCATATCATATCACTTATATTGATTGCATGTGATGTTTATCTTTTTATGCATCTTATCTTGCTTTGATTGACGGTAGCATTATAAGATGATCTCTCACTAATTATCAAGAAGTGTTCTCCCTGAGTATGCACCGTTGCCAAAGTTCGTCGTGCCCAGACACCACGTGATGATCGGGTGTGATAAGCTCTACGTCCATCTACAACGGGTGCAAGCCAGTTTTGCACACGCAGAATACTCGGGTTATACTTGACGAGCCTAGCATATGCAGATATGGCCTCGGAACACGGAGACCGAAAGGTCGAGCGTGAATCATATAGTAGATATGATCAACATAATGATGTTCACCATTGAAGACTAATCCATTTCACGTGATGATCGGTTATGGTTTAGTTGATTTGGATCACGTGATCACTTAGAAGATTAGAGGGATGTCTATCTAAGTGGGAGTCCTTAAGTAATATGATTAATTGAACTTACATTTATCATGAACTTAGTCCCTGATAGTATCTTGCTTGTTTATGTTGATTGTAGATAGATGGCCCGTGCTGTTGTTCCGTTGAATTTTAATGCGTTCCTTGAGAAAGCAAAGTTGAAAGATGATGGTAGCAATTACACGGACTGGGTCCGTAACTTGAGGATTATCCTCATTGCTGCACAGAAGAATTACGTCCTGGAAGCACCACTGGGTGCCAGGCCTGCTGCAGGAGCAACACCAGATGTTATGAACGTCTGGCAAAGCAAAGCTGATGACTACTCGATAGTTCAGTGTGCCATGCTTTACGGCTTAGAACCGAGACTTCAACGACGTTTTGAACGTCATGGGGCATATGAGATGTTCCAGGAGTTGAAGTTAATATTCCAACAGAATGCCCGGATTGAGAGATATGAAGTCTCCAATAAGTTCTATAGCTGCAAGATGGAGGAGAATAGTTCTGTCAGTGAGCATATACTCAAGATGTCTGGGTATTGTAATCACTTGATTCAACTGGGAGTTAATCTTCCGGATGATTGCGTCATTGACAGAATTCTCCAATCACTTCCACCAAGCTACAAGGGCTTCGTGATGAACTATAATATGCAAGGGATGGATAAGACAATTCCCGAGCTATTCGCAATGCTAAAGGCTGCGGAGGTAGAAATCAAGAAGGAGCATCAAGTGTTGATGGTCAACAAGACCACTAGTTTCAAGAAAAAGGGCAAAGGGAAAAAGAAGGGGAACTTCAAGAAGAACAGCAAGCAAGTTGCTGCTCAAGAGAAGAAACTCAAGTCTGGACCAAAGCCTGAAACTGAGTGCTTCTACTGCAAGCAGACTGGTCACTGGAAGCGGAACTGCCCCAAGTATTTGGCGGATAAGAAGGATGGCAAGGTGAACAAAGGTATATGTGATATACATGTTATTGATGTGTACCTTACTAGAGCTTGCAGTAGCACCTGGGTATTTGATACTGGTTTTGTTGCTAATATTTGCAACTCGAAACAGGGACTACGGATTAAGCGAACACTGGAAAAGGACGAGGTGACGATGCGCGTGGGAAATGGTTCCAAAGTCGATGTGATCGTGGTCGGCACGCTACCTCTACATCTACCTTCGGGATTAGTATTAGACCTAAATAATTGTTATTTGGTGCCAGCGTTGAGCATGAACATTATATCTAGATCTTGTTTGATGCGAGACGGTTATTCATTTAAATCAGAGAATGATGGTTGTTCTATTTATATGAGTAATATCTTTTATGGTCATGCACCTTTGAAGAGTGGTCTATTTTTGATGAATCTCGATAGTAGTGATACACATATTCATAATGTTGAAGCCAAAAGATGCAGAGTTGATAATGATAGTGCAACTTATTTGTGGCACTGCCGTTTAGGTCATATCAGTGTAAAGCGCATGAAGAAACTCCATACTGATGGACTTTTGGAACCACTTGATTATGAATCACTTGGTACTTGCGAACCGTGCCTCATGGGCAAGATGACTAAAACGCTGTTCTCCGGTACTATGGAGAGAGCAACAGATTTATTGGAAATCATACATACAGATGTATGTGGTCCGATGAATGTTGAGGCTCGTGGCGGATATCGTTATTTTCTCACCTTCACAGATGATTTAAGCAGATATGGGTATATCTACTTAATGAAACATAAGTCTGAAACATTTGAAAAGTTTAAAGAGTTTCAGAGTGAAGTAAAAAATCATCGTAACAAGAAAATAAAGTTTCTACGATCTGATCATGGAGGAGAATATTTGAGTTACGAGTTTGGTTTACATTTGAAACAATGCGGAATAGTTTCGCAACTCACGCCACCCGGAACACCACAACGTAATGGTGTGTCCGAACGTCGTAATCGTACTTTACTTGATATTGTGCGATCTATGACGTCTCTAACAGATTTACCACTATCATTTTGGGGTTATGCTTTAGAGACGGCCGCATTCACGTTAAATAGAGCACCATCAAAATCCGTTGAGATGACGCCTTATGAACTATGGTTTGGCAAGAAACCAAAGTTGTCGTTTCTTAAAGTTTGGGGCTGCGATGCTTATGTGAAAAAACTTCAACCTGATAAGCTCGAACCCAAATCAGAGAAATGTGTCTTCATAGGATACCCAAAGGAAACTGTTGGGTGCACCTTCTATCACAGATCCGAAGGCAAGATATTCGTTGCTAAAAATGGATCCTTTCTAGAGAAGGAGTTTCTCTCGAAAGAAGTGAGTGGGAGGAAAGTAGAACTTGATGAGGTAACTGTACCTGGTCCCTTATTGGGAAATAGCACATCATAGGAACCGGTTTCTGTGACGTCTAACCAATTGGTGAGGAAGTTAATGATGATGATCATGGAACTTCAGATCAAGTTACTACAGAACCTCGTAGATCAACCAGAGTAAGATCCACACCAGAGTGGTACGGCAATCCTGTTCTGGAAGTCATGCTACTAGATCATGATGAACCTACGAATTATGAAGAAGCGATGGTGAGCCCAGATTCCGCAAAATGGCTTGAAGCCATGGAAGCTGAGATGGGATCCATGTATGAGAACAAAGTGTGGACTTTGGTTGACTTGCCCGATGGTCGGCAAGCAATTGAGAATAAATGGATCTTCAAGAAGAAGACTGGCGCTGACGGTAATATTACTGTCTACAAATCTCGACTTGTCGCAAAAGGTTTTCGACAAGTTCAAGGGATTGACTACGATGAGACCTTCTCACCCGTAGCGATGCTTAAGTCTGTCTGAATCATGTTAGCAATTGCCGCATTTTATGATTATGAAATTTGGCAAATGGATGTAAAAACTGCATTCCTGAATGGATTTCTGGAAGAAGAGTTGTATATGATGCAACCAGAAGGTTTTATCGATCCAAAGGGAGCTAACAAAGTGTGCAAGCTCCAGCGATCCATTTATGGACTGGTGCAAGCCTCTCGGAGTTGGAATAAACGTTTTGATAGTGTGATCAAAGCATTTGGGTTTGTACAGACTTTTGGAGAAGCCTGTATTTACAAGAAAGTGAGTGGGAGCTCTGTAGCATTTCTGATATTATATGTGGATGACATATTACTAATCGGAAATGATATAGAATTTCTGGATAGCATAAAAGGATACTTGAATAAGACAATGAAAGACCTCGGTGAAGCTGCTTACATATTGGGCATTAAGATCTATAGAGATAGATCAAGACGCTTAATTGGACTTTCACAAAGCACATACCTTGACAAAGTTTTGAAGAAGTTCAAAATGGAACAAGCAAAGAAAGGATTCTTGCCTGTGTTACAAGGTGTGAAGTTGAGTAAGACTCAATGTCCGACCACTGCAGAAGATAGAGAGAAAATGAAAGATGTTCCCTATGCTTCAGCCATAGGCTCTATCATGTATATAATGCTGTGTACCAGACCTGATGTGTGCCTTGCTATAAGTTTAGCAGGGAGGTACCAAAGTAATCCAGGAGTGGATCACTGGACAGCGGTCAAGAACATCCTGAAGTACTTGAAAAGGACTAAGGATATGTTTCTCGTATATGGAGGTGACAAAGAGCTCATCGTAAACGGTTACGTTGATGCAAGCTTTGACACTGATCCGGACGATTCTAAATCGCAAACCGGATACGTGTTTACATTAAACGGTGGAGCTGTCAGTTGGTGCATTTCTAAACAAAGTGTCGTGGTGGGATCTACATGTGAAGCGGAGTACATAGCTGCTTCGGAAGCAGCAAACGAAGGAGTCTGGATGAAGGAGTTCATATCCGATCTAGGTGTCATACCTAGTGCATCGGGTCCAATGAAAATCTTTTGTGACAATACTGGTGCAATTGCCTTGGCAAAGGAATCCAGATTTCACAAGATAACCAAGCACATCAAGAGACGCTTCAATTCCATCCGGGATCTAGTCCAGGTGGGAGACATAGAGATTTGCAAGATACATACGGATCTGAATGTAGCAGACCCGTTGACTAAGCCTCTTCCACGAGCAAAACAAGATCAGCACCAAAACTCCATGGGTGTTAGAATCATTACTGTGTAATCTAGATTATTGACTCTAGTGCAAGTGGGAGACTGAAGGAAATATGCCCTAGAGGCAATAATAAAGTTATTATTTATTTCCTCATATATCATGATAAATGTTTATTATTCATGCTAGAATTGTATTAACCGGAAACATAATACATGTGTGAATATATAAACAAACAGAGTGTCACTAGTATGCCTCTACTTGACTAGCTCGTTAATCAAAGATGGTTATGTTTCCTAACCATGAACAAAGAGTTGTTATTTGATTAACGAGGTCACATCATTAGTTGAATGATCTGATTGACATGACCCATTCCATTAGCTTAGCACCCGATCGTTTAGTATGTTGCTATTGCTTTCTTCATGACTTATACATGTTCCTATGACTATGAGATTATGCAACTCCCGTTTACCGGAGGAACACTTTATGTGCTACCAAACGTCACAACGTAACGTGGTGATTATAAAGGTGCTCTACAGGTGTCTCCGAAGGTACTTGTTGGGTTGACGTATTTCGAGATTAGGATTTGTCACTCCGATAGTCGGAGAGGTATCTCTGGGCCCTCTCGGTAATGCACATCACATAAGCCTTGCAAGCATTGCAACTAATATGTTAGTTGTGAGATGATGTATTACGGAACGAGTAAAGAGACTTGCCGGTAACAAGATTGAACTAGGTATTGGATACCGACGATCGAATCTCGGGCAAGTAACATACCGATGACAAAGGGAACAACGTATGTTGTTATGCGGTCTGACCGATAAAAGATCTTCGTAGAATATGTAGGAGCCAATATGGGCATCCAGGTCCCGCTATTGGTTATTGACCGAAGACGTGTCTCGGTCATGTCTACATTGTTCTCGAACCCGTAGGGTCCGCACGCTTAAGGTTTCGATGACAGTTATATTATGAGTTTATGAGTTTTGATGTACCGAAGGAGTTCGGAGTCCCGGATGAGATCGGGGACATGACGAGGAGTCTCGAAATGGTCGAGACGTAAAAATCGATATATTGGAAGCCTATATTTGGACATCGGAATTGTTCCGGGTGAAATCGGCATTTTACCGGAGTACCAGGGGGTTACCGGAACCCCCCCCCCCCGGGGGGGGGGGGGGTTAATGGGCCTACATGGGCCATAAGGGAGAAGAGAGGGGCCGGCCAGGGCAGGCCGCGTGTCCCCTCCCCCCTAGTCCGAATAGGACAAGGAAGGGGGGCGGCGCCCCCCTTTCCTCTTCTCCCTCCCCCTTTGCTTCTCCAACAAGGCAAGAGAGGGGGGAGTCCTACTCTCGGTGGGAGTAGGACTCCTCCAGGCGCACCCCTTGGGGCCGGCCGCACCTCCCCCTCCCTCATTTATATACGGGGGCAAGGGGGCACCCTAGGACACACAAGTTGATCTTCGTGATCGTTCCTTAGCCGTGTGCGGTGCCCCCCTCCACCATATTCCACCTCGGTCATATCGTTGCAGTGCTTAGGCGAAGCCCTGCGCCGGTAGAACATCATCATCGTCACCACGCCGTCGTGCTGACGAAACTCCTCCCCGAAGCTTTGCTGGATCGGAGCTCGGGGTGCGTCATCGAGCTGAACGTGTGCCAAGAACTCAGAGGTGCCGGATTAACGGTGCTTGGATCGGTTGGACAGGGAAGACGTACGACTACTTCCTCTACGTTGCGTCAACGCTTCCGCTTCGGTCTACGAGGGTACGTAGACAACACTCTCCCCTCTTGTTGCTATGCATCACCATGATCTTGCGTGTGCGTAGGAAAAATGTTGAAATTACTACGTTCCCCAACACTGGCGTACCGCAAAACGGAGGAAACGGGCCTCCTACGGTCGAAACGGGGGTCCTGTTGATCGGGAGGGGTGTCGCGTACCGCAAAACGGACGAAACGGACTTGTGTTGGATCGCTAAGGTCGAAACGGGGATACTGTTCATCTCCACCGTCGACCTCCTCCAGCCTCCACGGGCTCCTGTTCATCCAGCCTCCACCACGCGCTACTCCACCCGCTACTGTTCAACCACCCCTCCACCATCTACTGTTCATCCAACCCTCCACACCACGGGGTCCTGTTCAACCACCCCTCCATGGGCACCCCTCCACCGTCTACTGTTCATCCGGCCCTCCACACCACGGGGTCCTGCTCATCCACCCCTCCACGGGCACCCCTCCACCGCCTACTGTTCATTCAGCCCTCCACACCACGGGGTCCTGTTCAACCACCCCTCCACGGGCACCCCTCCACCGTCTACGGTTCATCCAGCCCTCCACACCACGGGGTCCTGTTCATCCAGCCCTCCACGAGCACCCCTCCACCGTCTATTGTTCATCCAGCCCTCCACCAAACCACGGGGTCATGTTCATCCAGAGGCAACGCCACCGCTCACTGTTCATCCAAACCCCCCGCAAAGCTCACTGTTCATCCAATCGATCGGCTTCAGTTAGCAGCAGTAGCGAAGGAATCGCTCGATCGGGTTCAGTTAAAAGCCATCGATCGATCGCTCGGGTTTAGTAACGCGTAGCCTACAGTGCAATCGCTCGGGTTCAGTTAGAGCCCAACACCTCGCTCGGGTTCAGTTAGAGCCAACGCCTCGCACACACACACGTACGTGTACGAGAGAAGCGCGCATCGCTCGGCCCCCGACCTCCCATCGTAACCGGGAACTCCCCGAAATTTTCCTCCCCCTCGCTTCTACCATGGTTTTTTCCGTCATGGACGGCCCAAAGAATGTCATGCAGCTGCGTCTCCGGCCCGCCCACGATGAAAAGCCCATTTTCTGTCATGATTTTTTGTCATAGAAGTAGGAGCCCACCACATCTATGATGATACCGGGTTTTTTCACAATTAACGTCATAGAAGTGTCATATGTATGACAGAAAAAAAAACGTTCGGCCCAAAATGTCACGGATGTGTCTTTTTTTGTAGTGCAAACACTAACCCTAGTCGGATTACTAGCAGCAATCATTTGCACAGATGAAACAACTAATCACTTATCACCTGTACCATTCAAACAATCAATACACCACACGGATGTAACGAAACTTACTCAGATTTCATGGATTGGGAGAACATAACCATAGGATTTCTATTCCAAAAAGGGGGAGGCAGGAGTAACCCGAGAAACTCTATGATCTATTTGACACATAAATGGGTATAGATGACTAACCAGCTATCCGTCATCGTTGGAGTCATCGCCGGAGTGGACGTCGAAGTCGGTGTGGAACTCTGCTTCCGACTGTGGAAGCTCGACGCCGTCGACGACGTCAGGGTGCAGCGATAACTCGCCGGCGGTGACGGCAACCTCTGTCTCCATCTCCACGCCGTGCTCCGGTGCTTTAGCAGCCCCAGCGTCACCACTCCCTCCGATGGGGCGCTTCGGCAGCATCCTCATACACTGATGGCTTTGAGGACTGAGAACGGCGTAGAGGATGCAAGCGGAGAGAGAGGATTGTGTGTGCATAGCGAGGATGGGGGGTGCGGCCGCTCGGGCGTTGAAAGTGCAACTATCCCTGGGTGGTTTTGGTAATTCCTAACAACATATAGCTCATTGAGCTAATGCTATTTTAAGATAAATATTTTAGGAAAGCTCAATGATTGGCATGGCATGAATTAAAAAGTGGACCCCTCAAAATGCTAAGGATAAAATATTGGCTCAAGCTCAAAGCATAAGACTCTACATTTTACTTTTAGTGATCCAAGATCACATTGAGTCCATAGGAAAAGTCAATACTATTAAAAGGGGATGAGGTGTTGCTTAATGAGTTACTTGCTCAAAATGCTTAGTGATATGCTCCAAAAACCCTCAACTACTTTCTCATATCCACATATGTCCCAAACCAAAAGTCAAACTCGGCCCCACCGAGATCTTTCTATCCGGCGCCACCGAGTTCACTTGACATAGCCACTGCCAAAAACCCTAGTCACTTCGGTCTCACCGAGATGGGATTGTAACCTCTCTGTTTCCCTTCGTAACGTTTTGGTCCAACCGAGATGAGCGATTGGTCCCACCAATATTGCAATGCAAACTCTATGTTTCCCCTTCGTAACGTATCGGTCTAACTGAGATGAGCGAATCGGTCCCACCGAGTTTGCCTGACCAACTCTCTATTTGTCTATTACCAAAATCGGTCCCACCGAGTTTGTGTAATCGATCTCACCGAGATTACGTTATGCCCTAACCCTAACGACATCGGTCCCACCGAGTTGACATGTCGGTCCTGTCGAAAATCCTAACGTTCACATTTTGAAATAAATCGGCCTGACCGAGTTTTATAATTCGGTCCCACCGAGTTTGGTGATTTGTGTGTAACAATTAGATTTTGTGTGGAGGCTATATATACCCCTCCACCCACTCTTCATTCATGGAGAGAGCCATCGGAACATGCCTACACTTCCAACATACATTTTCTGAGAGAGAACCACCTATACTTGCGTTGAGGTCAAGATATTCCATTCCAACCACATAAATCTTGATCTCTAGCCTTCCCCAAGTTGCTTTCCACTCAAATCACCTTTCTACCAAATCCAATCCTATGAGAAAGAGTTGAGTGTTGGGGAGATTATCATTTGAAGCACAAGAGCAAAGAGTTCATCATCAACACACCATCTATTACCTTTTGGAGAGTGGTGTCTCCTAGATTGGCTAGGTGTCACTTGGGAGCCTCCGTCAAGATTGTGGAGTTGAACCAAGCCTACTTCATGAAGATCTACCCTAGTGAGGCAAGTCCTTAGTGGGCGATGGCCATGGTGGGATAGACAACGTTTCTTCTTCGTGGACCCTTCATGGGTGGAGCCCTCCGTGGACTCGCACAACCGTTACCCTTCACGGGTTGAAGTCTCCATCAACGTGGATGTACGATAGCACCACCTATCGGAACCACGCCAAAAATCTCCGTGTCTACATTGCATTTGCTCCCTCCAAACTCCTCCCTTTACCTTCATATGCAATTGTTTTACATTCCGCTACTATACTCTTAGAATTGCATGTGTAGGTTGATCAAGGTTGTCAGAATCACGATTCTGTTATACGATTCTACGACTTTACGATCCAAACTAACCCCTATGATTCTACGATTTTAGTTCATAGAATCTACGTTTCTACGATCCTGATAGTGAAGATTCTACGATTTGCGACCCTACCATCGGAGCTCTGATCCGATTCAAAATCACGATTCTGACAACCTTGAGGTTGATTACTTGATTTGTGCTAAGTTGCTAAAATCTGCCAAGACTTAAAATTGGGAAAAGGCTAGATTTTTATTTGGTCAAGTAGTCTAATCACCCCCCCCCCCTCCTCTAGACATATTTTTGATCCTATAAGTGGTATCACAGCTTTGGTCTCCATTTGCTTCGATTTCCATAGCTTTTGGTGATCATAGCCTTGGTTTCACAACGTAGGAGAGTATGGCGTCTAGCGAGGGAAATTACCACCGTAGAGGTCCTTACTTTGATGGTACTAATTTTGCTATTTGGAAGCATAAGATGAAAATGCATATTCTTGGACAGAACCCCGCCGTTTGGGCTATTGTGTGTATTAGCTTGCAAGGTGAATTCTTTGATGGGAGAGAACCGAACCGTGAAGCTACCACGGAAGAGTTGAAGATGCTGCAATACAATGCTCAAGCTTGTGATATTCTCTTCAACGGATTGTGCCCCGAAGAATTCAACAAAATCAACCATCTTGAGAATGCAAAGGAAATTTGGGATACTTTGATTGATATGCACTAAGGTACCGACTCCGTCAAGGAATCCAAATTGGATGTGCTTCAAAGTCAACTTGACAAGTTCAAAATGAAGGATGGTGAAGGTGTCGCTGAAATGTACTCTAGGCTTGCTCTCATCACAAATGAGATTGCCGGCTTAGGAAGTGAAGAGATGACCGATAAATTCAAGGTACTAAGAGCCTTGGATGGAAAATATGATACCGTGTGCACATTGATCCAAATGATGCCCAATTACAAAGATCTCAAGCCAACGGAAGTCACTCGAAGAACTGTTGCTCATGAGATGTCACTTAAGGATAAGGAAGAGCTCCACAACACGTCAGGTGGTGCTTACAAAGCCTCATGTGAAGCTCCCACATCATCAAGTGAGAAACAAACCTTCAATAAAGAATTGAGCCTAATGGTGAAGAACTTCAACAAATTCTACAAGAATAGAAGTAAGGAAAGAAGCTCCAAGTCAAGGTCCTACAATGACAAGAGATCTTCAAGTCGTGAACGAAATTGCTACAATTGTGGAAGACCCGGACACTACTCCAATCAGTCTACAGCTCCCTGCAAAAGAAGAGAAGATTCTCCCAAAAGAAGAAGTAGAAGAGAAGAATCACCACCAAGAGACAAAAGGAGTAGAGATGATCGTTATGAACGAAGCCCCTCTCGGAGAAGCAAGGATTTAGGGAGGAAGGACAAATCATCAAAGAGCTACACAAAAAGAAGACATCAAGCTCATATTGGTGAATGGGTATCCGGCTCTGACTCCGACCATCACTCCGAAAGAAGTTATCACTCTGACTCCAAATATACTCAAGATGAAGGTGTTGCCGGTCTAGAACTTGTGTCAACCAACTCCTACGGCATATTTGACTCACCAAATGAAGGAATTGGAAGATTCTTCATGGCTAAAGGTCCAAAGGTAACACACCCCGAGTATGTTGATTTCAATAGTGCTGAAAATGATTTGCTAGGAGATGATGATTTACTTGTTGACAACTCTAGTTATGAAAACTATGATGAACTTGCTATTAATCATGATAATCAAGATAAAACGAATGACGATGATAAGAAGGAGATTGAGCGTCTAACTAAAGAACTAAACACTCTTAAGTTAGCTCATGAAACTACCTTGGAAGATCATCGGGAACTTTTAAAGACTCATGAGAAGCTACGCTTTGAAAAGCTCAACCTTGAGCAAGATCATGAGTTCTTAAAAGCAATCAATGATGATCTTCACAAGAAAAGTTCTTCTTACATTGCCAAGCTTTTACTCTTGTCTACTTACATGCCACAAGTTAAATCTAGCAACAATAACAAGAAAGATTCTTCCTCTAGTAGTAACAACAATCATGCTAAGTCCAATGTTGTTGCTTCTAGTAGTTCTCTTGATTCCACTAATGATTCTCTTAGCCAAGTTAATTACACTTGAGCAAGAAAATAGCTTATTGAAGGGAATTATAGAGAAAGGTGTTTACAAGAGTCTTGCCGGAAGTAAGCAATTTGAGGAAATTGTACGCAATCAAGGAAGACACCAGAGGAACCAAGGTGTTGGTTTTGAACGAAAGTTCAATGCCAATGGAGTTGAGTGGGAAGAAGATCAATACCCTAAGACGAAGTTTGTTCCTCAACAAGAGAAGTATGATCCTACTTGTCGGGGATATACCCCGCGGCATAACCCGACAGGAGTTAAGTCAGATGATAACCTGGCAGGAGTTAAGTTAGATGATAACCCGGCAGGAGTTAAGTCAGATGATAACCCGATAGGAGTTAAGTCACATGATAACCCGGCAGCAGTTAAGTCAGATGATAACCCGATAGGAGTTAAGTCACATGATAACCCGGCAGGAGTTAAGTCAGAGGATAACTCAGCAGACAATCATAAACCGGCAGACCATCATAAACCGGCAGACCACCATAAACCGGCACCAGTCATAACCCGGCATACAGTGATAACTGGGTTGCCAGGGGTTATGAAGCCCGAGACATTATGAAGCCCGAGACGTTATGAAGCCCAAGATGTTAAGAAGCCCATGAAGAGAAGTCAGAATAGTCAAGTCTTAAGTCCGAGTTGGACTCTACATGTAACCTGCCCCTTCAACATATATAAAGAGGGGCAAGGCACCCCAAGAGGTGAGAAATAATTTTAGGGCTAGACATAACTAGGAGAGCTGGTTTACGGCGACTCCTTCGTGATGATAATGAGACCTAGCCTCAAACAGCATGTAGGGTTGTTACCGGATGATGTTTCCCGGGGCCCGAAGCTGTCTAAATCATTATCTTGCGTTGCATCTCTCGATTCCGATCAACCCCTCTCAAGCTACCACATAGATGCGTTGGTCTCATGACTAAGTCGTCACGATAGGACATCTGCCGTGACAATTCCACGACAGTTGACACCCACCGTGGAGATCGCGCACGATGGTGATGAGTTCGAGGGATCTCTCCTAGGGTTCGAGAAGCTAGCGATTTCGTCGGATGAGGAAAAGCCCACAAGTTCGTTGTTTTATGATCTGAAACATGATTGACTTTGGAGCCGACGTGTACAAAGTTGAGATCAAAGAAATTAGGGTTGCGTTTGCACACCCGCCGCCGCGATTTGCAATACATCGAGACAAAGAGAAAATTGATCTTCACTGCTGCGCCGATCCATCAATTCGTCGGGTTACCAATGCCACAAACATGGACACATAGTCATCCAGTCATCCGGGCGTCCGTACGTATGGTCATACACATGTGCGTCAAGTCCCGAGGCATATCAGTATATGTTGTTCCTGCTACTCCCTCCATCCCATAATGTAGTGCTTCCTCTATCCACGTGTTTCAACTTTGACCGTAAATTTAATTACCAAGACCGATTGCGGCGGGAGCAAAAATTATATCAGTGAATTCGTATTCGAAAGAAGTTTTCAATTATATATTTTTTTCTCCCGCCGTAGTTGGTCTCGTTGGCTAAATTTATGGTCAAAGTTACACCTCAAAAAGCGCGGGCGCACTATATTTTAGAATAGAGGGAGTACTTCCACAAGCATGGAGTACTTCAAGGAGTAGTTCACGTGATCAAATCTCAAAGCAATCTCATCTGACTAGTAGTACTAATCCTAGTACGGTTTGGGTTCTTTATCCCATCCATGGACGGAAGCCAGCGGCCGGTTGCAATTTGTTTAAACCGAGGAAAAAAATCACAGAAGTTACCACGACCCGGAGAAGGACTCAGACTCCCGTCGGACCGCCTCCTCTGGTTTCCGCCGGGTCAATGGCCTCTTCGCGCCGATCTGAATTATGACCGCGGGCCATGGTTTCACTTTCCATCGCGGCAACCCGCCTTCAGTTTCTGCCGCGAGTCACCGTAAACCTCCATCGCCCCTTGCCGGGTCAACCGCTCGCTGGCGTGCCTCCGTCGACCGGCTTTGAGCCGCCCCGGTCTTGACTCCGACCTCAAGTCGCCTCCCCCACAACCCGGACTCCTCCATGAAGGCCGGCTGTCTCGCGCCAGACTACTACAGCCACAGCCGCGCCGCGTTAAACCGTCGTCTGTGACAATCATGCCGTCAAACCGGCCTGTTACCATCACCACATTATTAAACCGCGGGACCTGTTTTTTGCTTTTGAGCTGACTCCGATCCATCATCCCTGCTACCTGCTGAAGTTGCCGCTGCCCTGGCCGCTTCGCCGGCTTCAAGTCATCCGTCTCTCCGGTTCACCTTGCCGGATTAACATCACGCGGCTGGAGCGTGGTTCAACCCGCCGTCCGCCTCGTGCCCGGGTTAACACCACGCCACTGAAGATCGCCAACGGCCAACCCCGCGCCCGTGGACTCGCTGGCCTGCCATGCCGCCGGGTTACCACGCCTCGTCCCGGCAACCTGCCCTGGCCGCTTCGCCGGCTGCGCCCGAGCCATGCGGCTGTGAATTGCTCCGCCTTGAGCCACTGCCGGATCATCACTAACCTACGGCCGAGCTGCTGGATCATCACTAACCTCGGGCCCGCTTGAACCGTCCCGTTGAGCTGCTGACTCGGCCGTGGGCGGCCTCACGTCCCGTGCCTGGCGTCAACCGGCCCTGCCCTTCAAGTGCCCTCGTGCGGCCATGCCTGCGACTCTCCGTCGTCCCGCGTCGCGCCTCCGGGAGCTGTCACCGGCGAGTCAGCCGTCCTCCTTGGCCTCTGCTGCATTCTGAGCAGCCAAGCCGCTCGCGGCCTTTGTCGCCTCATAAACCGCCATGGCCTTGCGTCGCTCCTGTCGTCGCCGAACTGCCGCCTTTCTCGTCGTGGCTCTGCTTCAAGTCGCCGCCGCGGGCTCGCCATGAACTGCCAAGATGCCTCCGCCTCGAGCCGTTCCGCTGGCCTCTGCTGCGAAACCGTTGTGGCCGGCTCCGGCCGTCAACGCCACCTGGCCAAACCGCCGCTCCTCCAAACCACAGCTCCGGGCTGACATCTCCACCTCGAACTACCGCAATGCCGCAGCTTTGTCCCGGTCTTGAACCGCCGCTCCTGCAAGCTTGCCGGGACGATGCCTCTCCGTCAGAGCAGGACTGCCTCAACTCATCTCTGCCGTGCGTTGCTGCCGCGCCGAGTCGTCGCTCCGGTGTTGAGTCACAGCTTCTGAGTCGCGCCTCTCACCGCTGCTGGCGTGGCCTGCTCCGTACTGCGCCGAGCTATTGACGTCTGGGCGGTGTTGCAAGTCGCCAAGGATCAGGCTTTGAGGCTGAAAGCAAAAAATTCAAAAATGCCAAGGCGTCTGTTTATGCTAACTACTGGGCATACTTCTGCGGCTCACTTCAAGTTTCGAAGAATTTCCACCATTGCGCATCAAATATGCAAACCTGCAGATGTCAGTCATGGAGTGTTCATCTGGGATTAATTGAGCAAAGCAAATCAGTTACGGAGCAATACTAGAAAGCATTGTTTATTTGGGTTGATTGCTTCAAGACTAGAGAAGATTCCTCCTGACGACCTGGTGCAATCAAAGCAAAGATGAGCATGCAATATTAAAATAATGATGGAGAGTTAAGGCTGGAACTTCTTTGGTTGGATAAGCAGGACACCCAAGTGCTGCTCCTGGTGGTCAACGAAAAGAGACAGTGCCAGATGATATACGTGACTTCCAAGCATGGATTTTGAGTCGCTCGACTAGTCGCGACTAGTCGACGAGTCGCAGTTCCAGGGCCGACTCAGCCTCTTGACTCGACTCCTGGGATGAGTCGAACGACTCACGTGACTAGTCTCGACTAGTCGCGGTTTTTGGGTCGAACGACTCGAAGCAGCGTCGGATCTGGAGCACTCTTCCGCCGTCGTGTTGCCTCGCTGCTGCTGTTGCTTCTGCGCCCCCGCTGCAGCGCTGGCCGCCGCTGCTGCTGCTGCTGAAGCTGCAGCAGCAAGAGGAGCGGGCTGGGAGGAGGAGCGGTGGCAAGAGAGCTGTTGCGAGGGAGTTGAGAGATCCATCGTTGGGAGGAGGAGTGGTTGACTGGTGGCAAGAGAGTAGCAGCAGAATGTGTGGCGGCTATGGTGAGGGAGGAGGGAGTGTGGATGGTGGATTAGGTCACGGGAGGAGTATATAGCTACTAGATGGGCTTTTGGGCCACAGGGAAGTGCATAACTAGTGGCCCATCTCTCAGTTGGCCCTGGTTACTGCTGCTGGTGGTGTGCTCCTCCCCTCCTCCCCTAGTTGCTGCTGCTGCTGTGCACTTGTGCTCCTCCCCTGACTGCCTGCTGCTTAACTCATGTCGACTCGTCGTCATGTCGACTCGTCGACCGTGAGTCTAGACTAGTCACGACTAGTCTAGAGTCGCCCCCTCCGAGCGACCCGTCGACTCATCGACTCAAAAAATTGCTTCCAAGGCAGTCGTTTCATCCAAAAAAATATATCAGGTGCTATTGTTTCTATCTATTTTTAGTACATATTTTTTAATCAAAAAACAATTACTTTGGTATGTACATTTTTATGTGCAGGATAATATTTATTATAAAGGTGGTGTTATGTTGTGCCTATGAAATATGTGTTGGCATCATCATGCATGGGCATCCGCGCCCGCTTGCTGTTGAACGCGTGCGTGCAAGCTGCCACCCGTGCAGCTCGATCTACATCAACTCGCCGAGACCGCATCCGCGATTAACTCATCGTCTGCGCGGCTTACTGTGCCTGCAACTAGCTCGCCCGTCCACACCGGTTTACATTGCCACGGCCGGATCATCTGCCTGCTGCCGCGGCCGACTCGGCCATGATTGATTTTAGCTTCACCATGGTGATCATCAACCCCGCGGTGGATATTAACTGTCCTGACATATCAGGTGAACTCCATCTAGTATATTTTTATATTACATGTTGTTTTTTTTAAAGAGAAAGTACTCTGGCTTGCAAAGTTATCTAATGCAGGACCCTAAACCGCCACATTGGTGAAAATTTAAAGGCCGTCAGAAAGTTTCCGGCTTCAAATGAAGGATTCCGGTTTAAAATCCGGCTCAAGAGACATCTCTCTCACATAAAGCTTTGAAGCTCTCAATATCCGGTTTAAAGTCCCGGTTTAAAAGAATTAATCTCTCGCAAGTTCGAGTTCTCAGAAATATTACAGGGACCAAAGAGAGTTGGATGCACAGCACAACTCAAACATAGGTACCCAGCGAGCACAGCTCACGAATATGTCTCTTGGGGGCTTCCTGTTCAAACATAGGTGTATTCACCAAAGAGAACATAGCGTTACTACCTTTTGACTGGGTTATCTTGTTCAAACATAGGTGTATTCACCAAAGAGGACATAACCCTTCCGGGTCATCCTGCCTGTATGCCAGCTGCTTCTTCATCAGGTAATCCTAATTGGCGCGGCGAACTCTTAACAGTTAATCTTTAAAACAAGACCCTGAACTCGTTAAGGTTAAAATGTCGGTTTGTCATGTGAGGGAACGGCTTACAGATAGCGAGGATGAACCCAGGCTACTAAGCCGCCTTCATTGAAACTTGGTTAAACCTGCCTATTTGCATGATGCTACTCCGACCTCGTGTACTCTCGATAAGTAAATCTTTAAACAAGACCCTGAACTTATCTAGGTTAAAACATCGATTGGGTCATGTGAGAGCCGGCTTACAGAAAGCGAGGATACTCCAGTGGCTATCATGCTAGTTTCATTGAAGTATTATGTTATCATACACATACATCATCATATATTGCATCATACATTGCATCATCATTACATTATCATAGCATACATCATATCTACATGGATATACTGGTTTATATTGCAGGAACCGGTTTTCAAACCAGGTTATATTATTCAAATCTTTAATAGCCAACATGGCTGGATTTTTATTGCGGTTATCAATAACCAATATTATGATTGCGGTTTTCAAAGTCGCTTTAGCGCAATGGCTATTTTATCGATGGATATGATGGAATAGTCCCGAGTCGCTGCAGGCTTACGACCCGGCACTTGGGGGCTACATTATTCAAATTGAGATTACATCAAATATGCAAGTCCCATGTCACTGCTAGCATGCACCATGGCACTTGGGGGCTAATTCAAAGTCATTTTTTCATCACCTTATTGAAGACATGACTCATCACATTGTAATGAGCTGGCCCTTGGAGACTACACGTTGCTGTTAAAGTCTACATGATCATATCTATAAAGTCCCTGCTCATTATTGCATAATGACCCGGCTCTTGGGGGCTACACTGGTTGAAGTTTTTATAAGCATAAAGCAATTACAAGTCCCACGTTGCTGCAAGCATGATAACCCGGCACTTGGGGGCTATATATGTGGAATACTTAGTTTATGATTAAGGATTGAGATGAACAACCTGGATTTCTTCAAGCTTGTGACATTCATATTGTAGCAAGTCCTAAGTTGTTACTACGTTCCCTTCTTAAGACTTGGGGGCTACAAGTGATAGGCATATAATATATGAGTATTTCAAGGACCAATATTTCGGTTAAGCATTGGGAGCTAAGTCAAATGAATTATTCTTCATAATATTTTTCTGTGACAAACCAATGTCAGCAAGTTGATTATGTAGCTGACCTATTGACCCGGATTTTCTATAAGAAGGAATTGACAAGGATTTAAGGATGATCAGGATCAGTTTAACATGGATAAATCCAAATTAAACTAGGGGCTAATGTCGGGGATATACCCCGCGGTATAACCCGGCAGGAGTTAAGTCAGATGATAACCTGGCAGGAGTTAAGTCAGATGATAACCCGGCAGGAGTTAAGTTAGATGATAACCCGGCAGGAGTTAAGTCAGAGGATAACTCAGCAGACAATCATAAACCGGCAGACCATCATAAACCGGCAGAGCATCATTAACCGGCACCAGTCATAACCCGGCAGACAGTGATAACTGGGTTGCTAGGGGTTATGAAGCCCGGGATGTTATGAAGCCCGAGACGTTATGAAGCCCAAGATGTTAAGAAGCCCATGAAGAGAAGTCAGAATAGTTAAGTCTTAAGTCTGAGTTGGACTCTACATGTAACCCGCCCCTTCGACATATATAAGGAGGGGCAGGGCACCCCAAGAGGGGAGAAATAATTTTAGGGGTAGACATAACTAGGAGAGCCGGTTTACGGCGACTCCTTCGTGATGATAAAGAGACCTAGCCTCAAACAGCATGTAGGGTTGTTACTGGATGATGTTTCCCGGGGCCCGAAGCTGTCTAAATCCTTGTCTTGCGTTGCGTCTCTCGATTCCGATCAACCCCTCTCAAGCTACCACATAGATGCGTTGGCCTCACGACTAAGTCCTCACGCTAGGACATCTGCCGTGACAATTCCACGACACTACTTCTTTCCAAGGAACACAAGCTCAAGATGATCTTCCACCACAAGACCACAAGCTAAAAGGCAAGGACAAGCTTGAAGAGGAGATTGATGCATTTGAAGAAGCATCTAAGGTCTTGGTCAAGTGGGTTCCCAAGACTACATCAAGTTCCACTTCATCAAGTACGACTACAACACCAAGGATTCCCATCAAGATGGTGTGGATCCCGAAGAAGAAGAACTAGAGAGTTCTTGAGGGTGACTCCGCCAACATATTTCAGTCTTATCATCTTAGCAAGGACAAGTGGAAACAACTTCCATATCTTGCACTAGTTCAAGGAGTCATAAACCCTCTTGTTGGTAAGACAAGGGACAAGGTAACCTAATGCATTCATGGACATCATCTCATGTGAATATCACTCTATCTCTATGGATATCCTTGTTTGTTCCTTGTGGGACTAACCCGTGAAGGTATTGAAAGTGCAACTCACTCCAAAGGATTGCTCCGAATGATCTACATCAACATTGAGCACCCACATCTTCAACACCTACATGAAGTCATCATCGACAAAACCCAAGGTTAGTTCATCCCTCTTAGGGGGATATCACATCTAGGGGGAGCTTTACTCTAATCAACTGAGCTAAAGAAACTCTAATGATGTGAGCACAACAATGCTTTATGTAAAAATGCCAACCCCACTTGTGCTTAAACGATGAGTATGACCTATGATCAAATGTTCTCATTTGACTCCTAAGTCAATATACTCATATATAGATGACTTAGTCATCGCCAAAATTCCTTGATAGATGCTAGAGTGATTGTGCATGCTTTGTCACATATTTCATTTGTCATTTTATTGTGTGAGCATGTTGGATGCATATTTTACTCATTCGAGGACATCCATTTGTTTCTTTGATTGTTTGGATTTTTCTCTTTTGCCAAATGGATGGACAAGAATGCCTAAGAACTCCCTCTAGCTATCTATGCTTTTCTCGTCTCAAACTCTATTCATGCTACATCACAAAGTTTGATCAAGTCAGATTCGAACCACTCTGTGTGAGGAGCACTCGGAGTCCCCGATTCGTCATAGACTTCATCTTCCAAAACCTCTTTGTGCATTTCGGTATGACCGAGTCATCCATTTCGGTCACACCGAGACCACTAAGTTGATCTAGGTTTACAATCTCGGTGCAACTGATTTGAAATTTTCGGTCACACCGAGTTGCAGTAACCGCTTGCGATTGTGCATCTCGGTGCCACCGAGTTGTTCCACTCGGTCACACCGACAGGGTCGGGATATATAAACCCACGGGTGAGATTTTGGAAATTTCTTCGAAACCTCTCAGCCCGCGCGTATCCTGCTCTGCCGCCTCGGGTCTCCGGATTGTCTTCTCGTCGCCAGCGACCTCCCACTACTGGTTTCCATCGCTGTCAACGGAATTATGTCCCTCCGTTGCTGCTGTAGCGAACTCCACCGAACTAGGGTACGAGTTCGATCCTTTGTGCTATTCTTTTACCTCTGATTGGTAGAAGATTGTTCTGCCATGATCATCACCACGTATGCAAACACTCTATGCACTGAAAACGTCCCTTAGGTTAGGTTTGATTTGAAAATTTAGGGTTAGGTCTTCGTAGAACTCATCTCGGACCGACCGAGTTGTAGAAATCGGTCTCACTGATTTGGCTTAGGCCATTGCACTTGCACTTTCGGTCTGACCAAAAACTGCAAATCAGTGTGACCGAGTTCGATTCTCTATGAAACCGTAGCAGTCTTGGTGCCACCGAACTGTGACTCGGTCTGACCGAGTTTACTAGTTTAGGTTCTAAAAACTGCTTCGGTATCACCAAGTTTACAAATCGGTGGATCTGAAATGCTTTCTGTGAAGAACTAAAACTAAGTTTTTAAGTCATATATTTTGCAAAAACTCTGCACTTTGTGATGCTCATCCACTCTACCTCATCTACATCTATTCACATGGTCTGCTATCAGTAAGTTTGCAGAAATGTCTGATCAAAGTGACAGTCAGAACATGTCAGAGGAACAGGTGCAGATGAGTGAGGGTTCAGATCCCTCAAGCTCTTCTGATGATGGCAGCAGGAGCACTCCAAGCAACTTGCCAAAGGCAGCCACCAGAAACAGGAAGAAGAGAACCTCAGAATCTGAGGATGAGGATTATGTTGCCACTGAGGAGGAAGTAAGCTCCAAAAAGAAGGTGCTGAAAAAGGAGTATGGCACAGCTGCTGCAAGTAAGCCAGGACTGAATAAGAAGGCACCAGCAAGGAGAATTCCAATGTCTAAAGCCAGAGCATCCACTCAAAAACCCTCCAAGTCAACAGGAGGAGATGATGCTGGTGAGGAAAAGGAAAAGAAAGAGAGAAAAAGGGGAAGATGGTGCAAGAAAGTTGACCCCATGGTTGAGTTTGAAAAACACTCTTCTGATGAAGAAGAAGAAGAAGAAGAAGAAGAGGATGCTGCACCAGCACCCAAAGCTCAGAAGCTTATGGGAGATGCTATAAAGGCAGGGGTTGCTCCATCAAAGCCCAAGTCTACTCCCAAAGCTCCATCTCAGAAGCCCAGTAAGCCCAAGAGGAGCACCAGGAACATTCCTGTTGAAGAAAAGAACAAGGCCCCAGTGCCTCAAGCTAAAGAAGAGGAAGATGATTCACTTGTTTTGAGAAAGTTGAAGCCCAAGATTCCTGACCATAATGATGCTCATCCAGTAGCTGAAGACATGCACGTCAGAAAAGATGCTGGACTGAGATTGTGGAGACAGTCTGATCCCTATGATGTGAGGAGAAGGACTACAGTTGACTACAGGTTCCATACAAAGGAACAACAAGACTTCTATGAGACTATTTTTCTTGACAAGAAACCCACTTATGTGACATGAAATGAGTGGATTGGGAATACATCAAGGAAGAAGAAGATCACTATCCATGTGTTTATGACAGCTTCAAGGCATGTGGAGTTGACAAATTTGTTGGGCAGAAGCTCACCAAATGGAATGATGAGCTGATCATGCAGTTTTACTCCACTACCCACTTCTATCTAGATGGAAGGATAGCATGGATGTCTGAGGGTACAAGGTACCAATCCATAGTTGAGGAGTGGGCCAAGTTGATAAATGCCCCTGAAGAACATGAAGATGACTTGGTTGTGTATGCCACCAAGAAGAAGGACCACAACACAATGGCAAACATGTACAAGGAGATCCCAGATAAGGCCTTGGAGACTCACAAGCTTGGATCTGTACATTTCTTGTTGTCTGGTCTTCCTACCATCAACACAATCCTTAGGCACACTTTGCTACCCCAGTCAGGAGATCACAAGATGATCAGAGGGCATTCTATCAACCTGCTCCAGCTTTTTGATGTCCCTCGGAATTTCAAGGTTATGAGTTTGATTGTAGAGACAATCAAAAGGACAACTGCTGATCAGAAGAGAATCTGTGGGTATGCTCCACACATTCAGGAGCTCATCAACTCCAAGATGGGCACAGGAACATATCTGTTGGACAAGGAGCACCTTCCTTTGCATCCTGATTTTGAAGATAATACTGTTGTGATGAATGAGGAAGACCCCACATCTAAGCAAGTATAGGAGAAGAGAGCCAAAGCAAAGGCTGAGAAAGCTGCCAAGATGCCAAGTGTTGAAGAGGCATCTCAAGTTTTCCTGAAGAGCAAGCAAGATCAACTTGCATATCCGATCCAGTCTACACTGAGGATTGAGAAGGGCTTGGCCACCCTGACTCAAAACCAGGAGAGCTTGGAGAGGATCATAGAAACCAAATTTTATGATCTTGATTTGAAGGTAACTGAGATTCAGACAGTAGTTGAGTAGCTTCAGGAGGAAGCAGAAGAGAAGAGAGGCAAGGCAACTACTGATGCATTTGAGCGAGTGCCTAGAGGACAGAGGTCTGCTGCAGTGCCAGTGAGAGATTCTAGAGCTACAGCATCAGCACCAGCAGCTACAGCTCCAGTGCCACCTCCAGCACCCACTCCACTAGCTCCAACTACATCAACAGATGCCTTCCTCCTTGGAGTTCTCTCTACACCACCTCCCAAAGACCAAGCCTGAGAGACGCATAGCACTATGCATATTTGAACTTTTTGGTAACTTGTTGCCAAAGGGGGAGAAATGTGTATAGATCATAGGCTTCGAGAGAGTGTTTTGCTTCTTTGCCTTTGGTTGATCTTTTTGATTGTGTGCTTGTGTGAGATACTTGTATGATCATGTGGTTGATCATTTGCTACCTTAATGCTTGTTTGGATGATACTATCTTTTATATCTCATATATGATCATTCACTTGCTTGGTGATGAGTGCATGCTTTTAATTTCTATCATTTTGAGCGCTCCACCAAGATGTATGTGACATGGAAGAGTAACCCATGATCCTAATCAATTGTGCATTTGCATTCAAAAGCAAATTTTAAATAATGCACAAATTTAGGGGGAGCTCTTGCTTGTCACATACTTCTCAAAGCGACGATGTTTTTCAATCTTATGATCATTTGTCGAAGCTTTGACCTATATATTGTCATCAATTACCAAAAAGGGGGAGATTGAAAGTGCAACTATCCCTGGGTGGTTTTGGTAATTCCTAACAACATATAACTCATTGAGCTAATGCTATTTTAAGATAAATATTTCAGGAAAGCTTAATGATTGGCATGGCATGGATTAGAAAGTGGACCCCTCAAAATGCTAAGGACAAAACATTGGCTCAAGCTCGAAGCGCAAGACTCTACATTTTACTTTTAGTGATCCAAGATCACATTGAGTCCATAGGAAAAGCCAATACTATTAAAAGGGGTGAGGTGTTGCTTAATGAGTTACTTGTTCAAAATGCTTAGTGATATGCTCCAAAAACCCTCAACTACTTTCTCATATCCACATATGTCCCAAACCAAAAGTCAAACTTGGCCCCACCAAATCTTTCTATCCGGCGCCACCGAGTTCACTTGACATAGCCACTGCCACAAACCCTAGTCACTTCAGTCTCATCGATAGGGATTTCGGTCTCACCGAGATGGGATTGCAACCTCTCTGTTTTCCTTCGTAACGTTTTGGTCCAACCGAGATGAGCGATCGGTCCCACCGAGATTGCAATGCAAACTCTCTGTTTCCCCTTCGTAATGTTTCGGTCTAACCGAGATGAGCGAATCGGTCCCACCGAGTTTGCCTGACCAACTCTTTGTTTGTCTATTACCAAAATTGGTCCCATCGAGTTTGTGTAGTCGGTCTCACCGAGATTACGTTATGCCCTAACCCTAACGACATCGGTCCCACCGAGTTGACATGTCGGTCCCACCGAAAATCCTAACGTTCACATTTTGAACTAAATTGGTCTGGCCGAGTTTTATAATTCGGTCCCACCGAGTTTGGTGATTTGTTTGTAACGGTTAGATTTTGTGTGGAACTAAATTGGTCTGACCGAGTTTTATAATTCGGTCCCACCGAGTTTGGTGATTTGTTTGTAACGGTTAGATTTTTGTGATTTGTTTTATAATTCGGTCCCACTCTTCATTCATGGAGAGAGCCATCAGAACATGCCTACACTTCCAACATACATTTTCTGAGAAAGAACCACCTACACTTGTGTTGAGGTCAAGATATTCCATTCCAACCACATAAATCTTGATCTCTAGCCTTCCCCAAGTTGCTTTCCACTCAAATCACCTTTCTACCAAATCCAATCCTATGAAAGAGAGTTGAGTGTTGGGGAGACTGTCATTTGAAGCACAAGAGCAAGGAGTTCATCATCAACACACCATCTATTACCTTTTGGAGAGTGATGTCTCCTAGATTAGATCACGACTACCCGGCCACCATTCGATGAGTGAGTCGTTAGGTGCCGGAACGAGATGGCCTAGCCCGCAATGAGCAAGTGTCGAATGCCACACCTCCCTAGCGTAGACGCATCCCAAGGCGATATGGTCCGCAGTTTCCGTCGCATGGTCACACAGTAGGCGCATGACATGGGACAGCATGCCATGTTGTAGACGCCGGTCGGCCATCTAGCGCCTCCTCCGCATGGCCAACCAGAAGTGCAGTTTGCACTTGGCCGGTGCCCAGGCCTTCCAGAGAGCTTTCCCGCCGGGGAAGAGCACGAGGCCAGCAAAGAACAGCCTGTAGGTAGAGCTCACCGAGTACACGCCTTCCGCAGTCCACTTCTAGACGAGTCGATCCGGGGTCCCCGGCAATAGTTGCACGGCGAGCAAGGCGTTAGTAAGCAGTAGGAATTGCGTGATAACCCGGACGCTTAGAGCCCCATTTATGTCCCTGATCCAACGCCTATTAGTGAGGGCTTCAGCCACCATACGAGAGCCACGGGCAGCGGCGTCGACAGCGGCGTACAGGTCTGGCGCAGTGAGCTTGATGGATTGGTCCTGTAGCCAACGATCAAACCAAAAAAGGGCCTTATGCCCGTCCCCAAGAACGACGCTGGTAGACGCATCAAAAACATCCTGCACTTCAGGCTCAATAGCCGGTTGCAAGCCATCCCAGCAGCACACAAGCGTATGCTGCAACCTAAGTCAGCGAGCACGGAAAGCATACCCCAAAAGCCTGCGATTGAGGATGCCGAGGCCGCCGTACTCGACAGGCTGACAGACTTGGTCCCACGCGACCAAGAACTGCCCGCCGCACACCACATCAGTCCCCTTCCAGAAGAAGGCTCGGATCCTCTTCGCAAACCCCTGGATGAGCCACGCCGGCAGTTCCATGGCGATGGAGTGGTAGACTGGTATGGAAGTGAGGATCGATTTAATGAGCACGAGGCGGCCAACGGTGGTGATCATACCCGCAATCCAAGGCTGAAGACGGCAAAGCACCTTATCCAATATTGGCTGGAGACATGCCTTGGGGGAAAAGAAGCTTGTAGGATAGCGGGAGGCCCAAGTAAGTGCAGGGGAAGTTCAAGATCGTGCACGGGAGGTTCTCGGCCGCCATGGCGAGATGTGCACCTGAGCAGCGAATCAGAGAACTTGAGCACTTTTGGAAGTTGGTGCGCAGCCCCGAGGCGCTTTCAGCAAAGCACCTTATCCAATATTGGCTGGAGACATGCCTTGGGGGAGACGAAGCTTGTAGGATAGCAGGAGGCCCAAGTAAGTGCAGGGGAAGTTCAAGATCGTGCACGGGAGGTTCTCGGCCGCCATGGCGAGATGTGCACCCGAGCAGCGAATCAGAGAACTTGAGCACTTTTGGAAGTTGGTGCGCAGCCCCGAGGCGCTTTCAGCAAAGCACCTTATCCAATATTGGCTGGAGACATGCCTTGGGGGAGACGAAGCTTGTAGGATAACGGGAGGCCCAAGTAAGTGCAGGGGAAGTTCAAGATCGTGCACGGGAGGTTCTCGGCCGCCATGGCGAGATGTGCACCCGAGCAGCGAATCAAAGAAATTGAGCACTTTTGGAAGTTGGTGCGCAGTCCCGAGGCGCCCCCCAAAGCAATCTAGAATAGCACGCACGATGGAGAGATCCGATGCCGTGGGGTTGACAAAGATGATGATGTCGTCGGCATACATGAAGGTGCGAAAGCAGACCCACTCACAAACGAGGGGCGATAATAGGCCCACGGCCTCCGCCTTTGCAAGCAGTGCATTCAAAACCTCCATTGATTAAGAGCTCCTTTGAATCAAAGGAATTTATAGGATTTCTAGAGGATTAAAATACTTCCTATGTTGGTCATTTGAATTATAAGATTGGATCCCATAAAAAAGTTCCTGTGGAATCTAGCATATAGGATTCAAGTGGGCATGCCACTTTAACCCTATACTTTTCCTATTTCTAGGTTTTCAAAATCGTACGAATCAAAGAGGCCCTAAGTGCCCTAAGTGCTTGATCTCGCATGCCCTCAACCCAATAGACAACATCACAGAAAATCGCAATTTATTTACTCATTGTCAACCCAAAAGATAGTATGACAGAAAATCTCAATTTATTTACAGTAAAGCAGACGCATTATCAGTACAGCGAAACTTAGAAAGATATTGACCACACAAACAAAGTATATATATAGGTAATAATACATAAAGTAGTAAGGCCAACAGGGGAGCTAACAATAGGCGCTAGGAAGGAAATCCGGCTCAATTTGTCAGCGTAGGGTTCTACCCATTGGCAACAGAGACTATTCTTATTTGCTTTGTCTTGCAAACAGGAAAGAGCAAAGCTACTTGGGTCTCCAACTTCTTGTGCTGGGTCCAGCTCTCGGCTCTCATACACAAAACTCCTCTCTGGTGCCCTCCGGCAAAAATGCATTCGGAGGCACCGTCGAGACTTCCTTCACCTCAGGATCAACGCCCTACACAAATAAATGCACAAGCAATGGTTCACAACCAAGCAACAAAAGTAACTAGCATTGTGTTATTAGAAAAAAATAATAGTTGCCTTAACAACAGAAATGCCATTTACCGTGAACACAGCTCTGAGCTCTTTCTTCTTGGCTTCCAGCTGTAAAGAGGGGATTTCACACATGTAGTCAGCAACAGCAAAGCAGCAAAAAAGTTAAAAGAGGAAATAAACCGTCATGTCATACATCGTTATAATCCCAGTAGCTCCAGTCTGAATAGCATCCAAATGGCATACCAACATCCAAGTGACCACCAGTGTATTCATGAGCACTGTTGGGGTGCTTCATATTGACACTTCCATTGTTGGTACAGCCATAGCAATTTCCTTCGTCAAGAAAAAAAAGAAAGAAAACAAGAGTTAGGCGCAAAGTGATCCACCGGGCACGAACGTATATAATAACAGCTGACTAACTGAAGGTATAAGATTTCTGTGTATTCAGCCATGCTGGGCATAAGCTCAACTTAGTGCCACCCACCAAGGCAATACTTGATATAAGGGGAGGGTATAGCATTACCATTATCGGTAGGTTTAATCATGCAGAAGCAGCTGACCGACAGTTCTTCTTGTTTTACTGGTCGCACATATTTGACTTCGACAAAGAATAGATCTTCGATGCCACGATCAGCTCCTTTAGTCAAAGTGAAATTGAGATGATAGTACCACCCACGCTTCTCACTGAATACTTTGCACTCCACAACATCTTTGAGTCCATACGCAAAATCCTAAAATATGAAGCATGGGTCAGATCAACAATTCTTACATGGATAAATCAGTACAAGACATAGGACAATCGTGATAGTGGGGCAGAGAGTGAAGGCAGGTTGGAGAGAGAGAGAGAGAGAGAGAGAGAATAGAACAAACCCCCAAAAGATTGTGATCCTCGTTATGCTTGTCCACCAAAGCTTGAAGTAATCGGCGCCTTCCATTACGGGCTCTCTCAGCGTGATCTGATTTTGAACGCTTCCTTGCGCCATCAGGCCAGTAAAGAGCTGCTTCTATGGCCATTTCCAGTGAAGAAACCCCGCCTTGGTGCATTAACCTAATTTATATCCAAATTATGGTCAGTGGCAATTCCCAACAGTGGAGAATAGAAAGTTATACAAGGACCATATAAATGCTATCAATAGGGCTATGATGCACTAGTTTGCATAGAATGCTGTTAAGATAATTCATGCTAGTGATACAGAACTGCACATGCCTATATATATATATATATATATATATATATATATATATATATATATATATATATATATATATAAGCTCCTGCATTGTTTTAAAGGCGTCCGTATCTCGTCGCTATAGCGACGATATACAGGTGTGAAGGGGGTCAATCGCCATAAAGACCCAGGCTCGCAATACCTTTATGGCGTCGCTATATCGTTGCTATAATGCTATAAAGGGGGTCGCTCGCCATAAAACGCAATACGCCATTAAAACAATGAGCTCCTGGTCCTTCATTGATTTCATATAGCAAACTGCTTTCACCAGATAATGGATCTTAACTTTCTAGCTAACAGCATCGAAATAAACAGAGGTGCGTGGGGCAAAGGGCTGCTAATCAACTGTGCATATTAGAGTTCAGATAGGAATATACAAAGTGGTGCATTGTTTGCTTGTTTGTTTGCATGTGGCTAGTTAAGTCTTGAACATATTCAATTGCAGGTGTGCAAACAGAATAAAATCAGGAGAAACAAGTGGTTGAGGAGCTTTACAGTTTTGGGTCCCTGTGTTCAAGAAAGTAGCGATCCATGGCTTTGTCAGCTTCATCTAGGCTCTGAAACGGCCCGCCTGCATAAGGATACGTGTGGAAAGAGCCCCCGTGATCGACCCTGATGTAATACAACATTCCCCAGTCACGTCGCAGCCGTTCCCAAATGCCTGACCCAGGAGGTGATGGTGCCGAGGCCATAACAGTGTCCTGATCCGGCTGCTGCCCGGAGGGAACGGCGGGCGATTTCTCCTCCAATGTTGTAGCGCTCAGCGACTGCTTGAGCGACGACACATCTGCAGCAGGTTCCAGCGGCCTCTGCGCCGCGGGTGGTGAAGCCTGCTTCCCGTCCGCCACCACGAACTCGAATTGGAAAATCCTATCGCTGGAAAAGGCAATCCAAACGAACATCGATCGATTATTATTAGCAGGTAAAACAACAACCACAACCACAACAAAAACAAATCGATTTCAACCAGAAGATGGCCGTATGTACGTACGTTGAGGCCGGCGGCGGGTCGTTGGGCTTCCTCCGGCGATGCCAGTTGAGGTAGATGGAGGCGTAGCGCGCGCGGACGGCGTCTTCGAGATCCGCGAAGTCCCGGAACGGCCCGCCCGTCACGGGGAGGTGCCTGGGGAGGTACGTGCCGTCCCTGTTGACGCGGACATGGATCGTGATCGGGTGGAAGCCGCCGGTGGGGATGCGCCGCGGGAGGGACTCCGGAGGAAGATGCTTGGGCGCCATCAGGAGGGAGGGAGGGCCGTCGGCCAGCTTGATCGATTTGGGGAGGGGGGTTAGGGTTCGGCGATTTCATCGGCGGAGGGGGTGATTAGTTCGGCGAGTTCGTCTCTTGGTTGGGGAGGAGGCGGAGGGGAAAAAAAGAGATTGAGAAAACTGCGCACGCGGTTGGGCCGGGTGGGCTCTATACTTATTCAGGCAGGGGAGAGGGAGGCGCCAAGGCTTAAGGGTGCGGCTGCCCCTCCCTCCCCCCCCCCCCCTTATATAGGCCCCCTGGGGGGCGCCGGCCCTGGAGATTAGATCTCCCAAGGGGGGCGGCGGCCAGGGGGGTGGAGTACCCCCCCAAGGCAAGTAGGGGGGTGGAGTACCCCCCCCCCCCCCAAGGCAAGTGGGGCGCCCCCCCCCCCCCACCCTAAGGTTTCCAACCCTAGGCGCAGGGGGTGGGCCAACGGGGCGCACCAGCCCACTATGGGCTGGTTCCCCTCCCCACTTCAGCCCATGGGGCCCTCCGGGATGGGTGGCCCCACCCGGTGGACCCCCGGGACCCATCCAGTGGTCCCGGTACAATACCGGTGACGCCCGAATCTTTCCCGATGGCCGAAACTGCACTTCCTATATATAATTCTTCACCTCCGGACCATTCTGGAACTCCTCGTGACGTCCGGGATCTCATCCGGGACTCTGAACAACTTTCAGATTACTGCATACTCATATCTCTACAACCCTAGCGTCACTGAACCTTAAGTGTGTAGACCCTACGGGTTCGGGAGACATGTAGACATGACCGAGACGCCTCTCCGGCCAATAACCAACAGCGGGATATGGATACCCATGTTGGCTCCCACATACTCCTCGATGATCTCATTGGATGAACCATGATGTCGAGGATTCAATTAATCCCGTATACAATTCCCTTTGTCAATCGGTATTTTACTTGCCCAAGATTCGATCGTCGGTATCCCAATACCTCGTTCAATCTCGTTACCGGCAAGTCACTTTACTCGTACCGTAATGCATGATCCACTGATCAAACACTTTGATCACATTGAGCTCATTATGATGATCCATTACCGAGTGGGCCCAGTGATACCTCTCCGTCATACGGAGTGACAAATCTCAGTCTCGATCCGTGTCAACCCAACAGACACTTTCGAAGATACCCGTAGTATACCTTTATAGTCACCCAGTTACGTTGTGACGTTTGGTACACCCAAAGCACTCCTACGGTATCCGGGAGTTATACGATCTCATGGTCTAAGGAAAAGATACTTGACATTGGAAAAGCTCTAGCAAACGAACTATACGATCTTTGTGCTATGCTTAGGATTGGGTCTTGTCCATCACATCATTCTCGTAATGATGTGATCTCGTTATCAATGACATCCAATGTCCATAGTCAGGAAACCATGACTATCTTTTGATCAACGAGCTAGTCAACTAGAGGCTTACTAGGGACATGTTGGTGTCTATGTATTCACACATGTATTACGATTTCCGGATAACACAATTATAGCATGAATAAAAGACAATTATCATGAACAAGGAAATATAATAATAATCCTTTTATTATTGCCTCTAGGGCATATTTCCAATAGTCTCCCACTTGCACTAGAGTCAATAATCTAGTTACATTGTGATGAATCGAACACCCATAGAGTTCTGGTGTTGATCATGTTTTGCTCGCGGAAGAGGTTTAGTCAATGGATCTGCGACATTCAGATCCGTATGCACTTTGCAAATTTCTATGTCTGCATCTTGAACATTTTCACGAATGGAGTTGAAGCGACGCTTGATGTGCCTGGTCTTCTTGCGAAACCTGGGCTCCTTGGCAAGTGTAATAGCTCCAGTGTTGTCACAGAAGAGTTTGATCGGCCCCGACGCATTGGGTATGACTCCTAGGTCGGTGATGAACTCCTTCACCCAAATTGCTTCATGCGCTGCCTCCGAGGCTGCCATGTACTCCGCTTCACATGTAGATCCCACCACGACGCTCTGCTTGCAGCTGCACCAGCTTACTGCTCCACCATTCAACATATACATGTATCCGGTTTGTGACTTAGAGTCATCCAGATCAGTGCCGAAGATAGCGTCGACATAACCCTTTACGACGAGCTCTTCGTCACCTCCATAAACGAGAAACATGTCCTTAGTCCTTTTCAGGTACTTCAGGATATTCTTGACCGCTGTCCAGTGTTCCTTGCCGGGATTACTTTGGTACCTACCTACCAAACTTACGGCAAGGTTTACATCAGGTCTCGTACACAGCATGGCATACATAATAGACCCTATGGATGAGGCATAGGGGATGACACTCATCTCTTCTATCTCTTCTGCCGTGGTAGGACATTGAGCTGAGCTCAATTTCACACCTTGTAACACAGGCAAGAACCCCTTCTTAGACTGATCCATATTGAACTTCTTCAATATCTTATCAAGATATGTGCTTTGTGAAAGACCTATGAGGCATCTTGATATATCTCTATAGATCTTGATGCCTAATATATAAGCAGCTTCTCCAAGGTCCTTCATTGAAAAACTCTTATTCAAGTAGGCCTTAATGCTGTCCAAAAGTTCTATATCATTTCCCATCAAAAGTATGTCATCTACATATAATATGAGAAATGCTACAGAGCTCCCACTCACTTTCTTGTAAATGCAGGCTTCTCCATAAGTCTGCATAAACCCAAACGCTTTGATCATCTCATCAAAGCGAATGTTCCAACTCCGAGATGCTTGCACCAGCCCATAAATGGATCGCTGGAGCTTGCATACCTTGTTAGCATTCTTAGGGTCGACAAAACCTTCCGGCTGCATCATATACAGTTCTTCTTTAAGATAACCGTTAAGGAATGCCGTTTTGATGTCCATCTGCCATATCTCATAATCATAGTATGCGGCAATTGCTAACATGATTCGGACGGACTTCAGCTTCGCTACGGGAGAGAAAGTCTCATCGTAGTCAACCCCTTGAACTTGCCGATAACCCTTAGCGACAAGTCGAGCTTTATAGATGGTAACATTACCATCCGCGTCCGTCTTCTTCTTAAAGATCCATTTGTTTTCTATCGCTCGCCGATCATCGGGCAAGTCTGTCAAAGTCCATACTTTGTTTTCATACATGGATCCTATCTCGGATTGCGTGGCTTCAAGCCATTTGTTGGAATCTGGGCCCGCCATTGCTTCTTCATATTTGAAGGTTCACCGTTGTCTAACAACATGATATCCAGGACAGGGTTGCCGTACCACTCTGGTGCGGAACGTATCCTTGTGGACCTACGAAGTTCAGTAGTAACCTGATCTGAAGTTTCATGATCACCATCATTAACCTCCTCTCTAATCGGTGGAGGCACCACAGAAACATTTTCTTGATCTGCGCTACTCTCCGGTTCAAGAGGTAATACTTCATCAAGTTCCATTTTCCTCCCACTTACTTCTTTCGAGAGAAACTCTTTCTCTAGAAAGGATCCGTTCTTGGTAACAAAGATCTTGCCTTCGGATCTTAGGTAGAAGGTATACCCAATGGTTTCCTTAGGGTATCCTATGAAGACGCATTTTTCCAACTTGGGTTCGAGCTTTTCAGGTTGAAGTTTCTTGACATAAGCATCGCATCCCCAAACTTTTAGAAACGACAGCTTAGGTTTCTTCCCAAACCATAATTCATACGGTGTCGTCTCAACGGATTTAGACGGTGCCCGATTTAAAGTGAATGCAGCTTCTCTAGAGCGTATCCCCAAAATGATAGCGGTAAATCAGCAAGAGACATCATAGATCGCACCATATCCAATAGAGTGCGATTACGATGTTCGTACACACCGTTACGTTGAGGTGTTCCAGGCGGCGTGAGTTGTGAAACGATTCCACATTTCCTTAAGTGTGTGCCAAATTCGTGACTTAAATATTCTCCTCCACGATCTGATCTTAAGAACTTTATTTTTCGGTCACATTGATTCTCTACCTCATTCTGAAATTCCTTGAACTTTTCAAAGGTCTCAGACTTGTGTTTCATTAAGTAGACATACCCATATCTATTCAAGTCATCAGTGAGAGTGAGAACATAACAATATCCTCTGCGAGCCTCAATGCTCATTGGACTGCACACATCAGTATGTATGATTTCCAATAAGTTGGTTGCTCGCTCCATTGTTCCGGAGAACGGGGTCTTGGTCATTCTGCCCAAGAGGCATGGTTCGCACATGTCAAATGATTCATAATCGAGAGACTCTAAAAGTCCACCAGCATGGAGCTTCTTCATGCGCTTGACACCAATGTGACCAAGGCGGCAGTGCCACAAGTATGTGGGACTATCGTTATCAACTTTACATCTTTTGGTATTCACACTATGAATATGTGTAACATCACGTTCGAGATTCATTAAGAATAAACCATTGACCATCGGAGCATGACCATAAAACATATCTCTCATATAAATAGAACAACCATGATTCTCGGATTTAAATGAGTAGCCATCTCATATTAAACGAGATCCAGATACAATGTTCATGCTCAAAGCTGGCACTAAATAACAATTATTGAGGTTTAAAACTAATCCCGTAGGTAAATGTAGAGGTAGCGTGCCGACGGCGATCACATCCACCTTGGAACCATTCCCGACGCGCAACGTGACCTCGTCCTTCGCCAGTCTCCGCTTATTCCGCAGCTACTGCTTTGAGTTACAAATATGAGCAACGGCACCAGTATCAAATACCCAGGAGCTACTACGAATACTGGTAAGGTACACATCAATTACATGTATATCACATATACCTTTAGTGTTGCCGGCCTTCTTGTCCGCTAAGTATTTGGGGCAGTTCCGCTTCCAGTGACCCTTCCCTTTGCAATAAAAGCACTCAGTCTCAGGCTTGGGTCCATTCTTCGACTTCCTCCCGGTAACTGGCTTACCGGGTGGGACAACATCCTTGCCGTCCTTCTTGAAGTTCTTCTTACCCTTGCCTTTCTTGAACTTGGTGGTTTTATTTACCATCAACACTTGATGTTCCTTTTTGATTTCTACCTCCGCTGATTTCAGCATTGAAAATACTTCAGGAATGGTCTTTTCCATCCCCTGCATATTGTAGTTCATCACAAAGCTCTTGTAGCTAGGTGGGAGCGACTTAAGGATTCTGTCAATGACCGCATCATCCGGGAGATTAACCCCCAGCTGAGTCAAGCGGTTGTGCAACCCAGACATCTTGAGTATGTGTTCACTGACAGAACTATTTTCCTCCACCTTACAACTGTAGAACTTGTCGGAGACTTCATATCTCTCGACCCGGGCATGAGCTTGGAAAACCATTTTCAGCTCTTCAAACATCTCATATGCTCCGTGTTGCTCAAAACGCTTTTGGAGCCCCAGTTCTAAGCTGTAAAGCATGCCGCACTGAACGAGGGAGTAATCATCAGCACGCTGCTGCCAAGCGTTCATAACGTCTTGGTTCTCTAGGACGGGTCCATCACCTAGCGGTGCTTCTAGGACATATTCCTGGCAGCTATGAGGATGATCCTCAGGTTCCGGACCCAGTCCGTATAGTTGCTACCATCGTCTCTCAGCTTGGTTTTCTCTAGGAACGCGTTGAAGTTGAGGTTGACATTAGCATTGGCCATTTGATCTACAAGACATTCATGCAAAGATTTTTAGACTAAGTTCATGATAATTAAGTTCATCTAATCAAATTATTTAATGAACTCCCACTTAGATTAGACATCCCTCTAGTCATCTAAGTGAAACATGATCCGACTCGACTAGGCCGTGTCCGATCATCACGTGAGACGGACTAGTCATCATCCGTGAACATCTCCATGTTGATCATATCTTCCATACGACTCATGTTCGACCTTTCGGTCTCTTGTGTTCCGAGGCCATGTCTGTACATGCTAGGCTCGTCAAGTTAACCTAAGTGTTTGCATGTGTAAATCTGTCTTACACCCGTTGTATGTGAATGTTGGAATCTATCACACCCGATCATCACGTGGTGCTTCGAAACAACGAACTGTCGCAACGGTGCACAGTTAGGGGAAACACTTTCTTGAAATTATTATGAGGGATCATCTTATTTACTACCATCGTTCTAAGTAAACAAGATGCAAAAACATGATTAACATCACATGCAATCAAATAATAATAGTGACATGATATGGCCAATATCATATAGCTCCTTTGATCTCCATCTTGGGGCTCCATGATCATCTTGTCACCGGCATGACACCATGATCTCCAGCATCATGATCTCCATCATCGTGTCTCCATGAAGTTGCTCGCCAACTATTACTTCCACTACTATGGCTAACACGTCTAGCAATAAAGTAAAGTAATTTACATGGCGTTTCTCAATGACACGCAGGTCATACAAAAAATAAAGACAACTCCTATGGCTCCTGCCGGTTGTCATACTCATCGACATGCAAGTCGTGATTCCTATTACAAGAACATGATCTCATACATCACATATATATCATTCATCATTCATCACAACTTTGGCCATATCACATCACAAAACACTTGCTGCAAAAACAAGTTAGACGTCCTCTAATTGTTGTTGCAAGTTTTACGTGGCTGCAATTAGGTTCTAGCAAGAATGTTTTCTTACCTACGCAAAAGCCACAACGTGATTTGTCAACTTCTATTTACCCTTCATAAGGACCCTTTTCGTCGAATCCGCTCCAACTAAAGTGGGAGAGACAGACACCCGCCAGCCACCTTATGCAACTAGTGCATGTTAGTCGGTGGAACCGGTCTCACGTAAGCGTACGTGTAAGGTTTGTCCGGGCCGCTTCATCCCACAATCCGCTGAAGCAAAATAATACTAGTAGCGGCAAGAAAGTTGACAACATCTACGCCCACAACAAATTGTGTTCTACTCGTGCAAAGAGAACTACACATAGACCTAGCTCATGATGCCACTGTTGGGGAACGTTGCAGAAAATAAAAAATTTCCTACGGTTTCACCAAGATCCATCTATGAGTTCATCTAGCAACGAGTGATCGGATTGCATCTACATACCTTTGTAGATCGCGAGTGGAAGCGTTCAAAGAACGGGGATGAGGGAGTCATACTCGACGTGATCCAAATCACCGGAGATCCTAGCGTCGAACGGACGGCACCTCCGCGTTCAACACACGTACGGTCAGCGTGACGTCTCCTCCTTCTTGATCCCGCAAGGGGGAAGGAGAGGTTGATGAAGATCCAGCATCACGACGGTGTGGTGGTGAATGCAGTAGTCACCGCAGCAGGGCTTCGCCGAGCTTCTGCGAGAGGGAGAGGTGTAGCAGGGGAGAGGGAGGCGCCAAGGCTTAAGGGTGCGGCTGCACCTCCCTCCCCCCTTTATATAGGCCCCCTAGGGGGGCGCCGGCCCTGGAGATTAGATCTCCCAAGGGGGGCGGCGGCCAGGGGGGTGGAGTACCCCCCAAGGCAAGTGGGGCGCCCCCCCACCCTAGGGTTTCCAACCCTAGGCGCAGGGGGTGGGCCAACGGGGCGCACCAGCCCACTATGGGCTGGTTCCCCTCCCCACTTCAGCCCATGTGGCCCTCCGGGATGGGTGGCCCCACCCGGTGGACCCCCGGGACCCATCCGGTGGTCCCGGTACAATACCGGTGACCCCCCGAATCTTTCCCGATGGCCGAAACTGCACTTCCTATATATAGTTCTTCACCTCCGGACCGTTCCGGAACTCCTCGTGATGTCCGGGATCTCATCCAAGACTCCAAACAACTTTCGGATTACTGCATACTCATATCTCTACAACCCTAGCATCACCGAACCTTAAGTGTGTAGACCCTACGGGTTCGGGAGACATGTAGACATGACCGAGACGCCTCTCCGGCCAATAACCAACAGCGGGATCTGGATACCCATGTTGGCTCCCACATACTCCTCGATGATCTCATCGGATGAACCACGATGTCAATTAATCCCGTATACAATTCCCTTTGTCAATCGGTATTTTACTTGCCCGAGATTTGATCGTCGGTATCCCAATACCTCGTTCAATCTCGTTACCGGCAAGTCACTTTACTCGTACCGTAATGCATGATCCCGTGATCAAACACTTTGATCACATTGAGCTCATTATGATGATGCATTACCGAGTGGGCCCAGTGATACCTCTCCGTCATACGGAGTGACAAATCCCAGTCTCGATCCGTGTCAACCCAACAGACACTTTCGGAGATACCTGTAGTATACCTTTATAGTCACCCAGTTACGTTGTGACGTTTGGTACACCCAAAGCACTCCTACGGTATCCGGGAGTTACACGATCTCATGGTCTAAGGAAAAGATACTTGACATTGGAAAAGCTCTAGCAAACGAACTATACGATCTTTGTGCTATGCTTAGGATTGGGTCTTGTCCATCACATCATTCTCCTAATGATGTGATCTCGTTATCAATGACATCCAATGTCCATAGTCAGGAAACCATGACTATCTGTTGATCAACGAGCTAGTCAACTAGAGGCTTACTAGGGACATGTTGGTGTCTATGTATTCACACATGTATTACGATTTCCGGATAACACAATTACAACATGAATAAAAGACAATTATCATGAACAAGGAAATATAATAATAATCCTTTTATTATTGCCTCTAGGGCATATTTCCAACATACTCAACATCTAGCCCAGCGACCCACTCATCCGTTGAACTGTTGAACATGCGTAGGAAGCGAGCAAGCCATGCTTTCACCATCTCGGATCCACGTGTGTAGATGACGATGAACTGATCGCCGGTGATGGCTCTAAGCTGGTACTCAACGGCGACCATGGGGATTTGGGAGGCCATGGATTTTGTAGGAGGGTTAGGAGAAGTTGAACTGTTGTACCCTGCAAAAAAACTGGGAGCGAACTAATGTGAAAGGACGGGACGACTGGGAGCGAACTGTTGTAAGGTAGAAGACGGGGATGAGTAGGGCGTGTGAATGGCGTGGGGTTGCGGGCTTGCCCAGTGGATAAATGGCTGCAAGCCCCCAAAGAGTTCTCGAGAACTGTGCGAGACCCACTAGATGTCATGTCTACTAGACCCATATCGTAGGCCTGACGGTATAGCTTCTGCCTGTTCGCACGCCATGCCGGCACGTGGATGTAACTTCACTTAATTCCGTCAAACGTTGCGCCTCCCACGACCTTCGCCTCCCTCGCGCGGTCGCGCCCTTTGAGACTTCGACCGGCTATAAATGAGCATTTTTTGCCTTTTTTTAGACAAGCAATTTTTTTGCCTACTCCGCATGCATGATACTCCCTCTGGTCCTTTTTACTCCCGTCAACCGTTTGCAAAGTGTTTGCCCAAATTTATACTTTTTTTTCAACACCACCTTATTTTAATTAACCAGCCACACCAGTACACTCATTCGATACAATATTCACCACACAGGGCGGTACATTATTTATAAGAATACCATCTAATCTATTGTCAAAGCTATACTTAGCGATTAAGTGTGCCACCTTATTGGCCGAACGGCTAATCTTTGACAATTGAAGATTGTTGATCAACTTCGAGATGCTCAACGCTTTCATCTTCAGGTCACGCATAGCAGACCTGTCATAGTCCCCCGATGCTAGAGACGCTACCACAAAAGCGCAATCAGTCTCTAAAATTACAGGATTATGAAGAGAAATACCTATGTAGAGACCGGCAATGCAAGCCCTAAGCTCCGCTTCCTCCACGCTTTGACAGGCATCAATGAAATCCCATGATCAAATTTATACTAAAAATATCAATATCTACAATACTCCCTCTGTCTAGGTGTGTAAGTCATCTTACGAAAACCAAATAATCCCAAAACACTTAGGCGCGGTGCATTAACTTCTATCTCGTTTCTTGTTTCTTGACATATCAACCAATAGGAGATGTGAGTGTGCATACTTTTAATGACTTGAGACTACCAAACACGACATGCAGTGGTTAGTTTATTGCATGCAATGCTATTAATTAGCAAATAAACATTAAGATCTCTCGTTTTCCCCTCCTCCTTGGTCACAGTGCACAATCTAAGATGACTTACTCACCTAGACGGAGGGAGTGCTGATTATAATGAGTATAAGAACTACGTTTTAATGAGTGTAAAAATATTGATTTGACATTGTGAATGTTGACACATTGTGGAATAGTTCTTGAAGTCTGCAAAAGTACTCAACTAGTGTTGTCGTTCTTCACAAAAAAATGTGTTTACCAATGCATGCATGAACACTAGTTACTCTAACCCCCCTCTCTTCTTTAATTCTTTGCCACATCAGCATGTTTGCTATTCCCGTGTGCATGATACCAGCTAAGATACCACCATTATGGCCAGCCTTAATCATCGCATGCAATAATTTAGTGCACCTTGAAATATGAACATGTGTGGGGCGTGTATGTTTTTAATGACTTGAGACTATACCTAGCCCGGCATGCAAGATGACTTATTATGCATCGTTCCCCATACCTGCAGGAAGCCCGTTCGTCTCCAAATCTTTTCCTCTCCATGTGTGGAAACAATATGCCTGCCAAACTCTCCTTCTCCCTCCGGCGGTCCCACCACTCCACCCCATGTGGAAAAAATCTGCATGCATGACTCTCCTCCCCCCACGCTCGTCCAATCCGTTGTGACCAGCAATATTTCCACCCCTTCGCTCCCCCGTAATTTACTCCAACAAATATGCCCACGTAGTTGTTACTTAACTGTTGTTGCATTGGGTCACTGACATATGGGCCCAACAGAGGTCTGGCCCACATGTCAGTGACGCAAATGGTCCTGCAGTTAAGTCAGTGCAGCTTAGTCCATATCTTACGTAGGTGTGCCATTGCTCACTATAAATACTGCGCCTCCCACGACATCGCTATCTCCTCCCCCTCACATTCATGTTCATCTCTATCTCCTCCCCCTCCCTCTCACGTCGACCACCATGGCATCGCGCCTCCCAAGCCCTAGGAGCCCCTCGCTGCACCGCGCGGACGGTCACGCGTCGCTGTTCCGTTCCTCGCTGCCACTAGTCGAGGAGGACGCGTCGGTTTTCCGCTCCTCGCCGCTACGCGACGCATTTCCGTTCCGTTCCTCGTTGCCACTAGTCAAGGAGGACGCGTCGGTGTTCTGCTCCTCGTTGCGATGCGACGCGTCGCCGTTCCGTTCCTCGCCGCCACTAGTCGAGGAGGACGCATTGGCGTTCCGCTCCTCGCCGCGACGCGTCGAGGTGGACGCGTCGGCGTTCCCAATCTCGCCAGCACGCGCGCCGGAGGACGCGTCGGCTCCCCACTACAAGGAGAACGTCATGCCGCCCGCCGAGCCCCCCTAGACTTGAGGAGCTTTGGAAAGAAATGGATGTCGCCTTGTGGGAGGCTTTGCCTCCAGCAGAGCGCGCAAAAATAGAGGCGGAGAAGAAGGCCGAGGAAGAGAAGCGCACCGCGAAACAAGTTGACTGGGAGACCTATGTCGCGTCCGAGAGAGTCAGGCAATTGGTTCTTTGGTAGGAGGCTCGTGCGAGGGCCGTGAGGGTGGCGGAGGACGCCCATGACGATGCCCTGAGTGCAGTCAGGCCCAAGCGCCTCATCTACGCTTGGCGGTACGTGGACCGGGTGCACGCTTCCAGCGAGGAGGAGTACCTGTTGGCCTCAGATCACCACACCGGTGAGATCGCGCTCGCCCGCCGGCAAGCCGCCAATCAGCACCTCGCGAGTTGCGAGGCTGAGGAAGAGGCGTTGTGTTGACGCGCTGGGAAACAACCGCGCACCAGGGCACTCGTGGCACGCCGCAAGCGCTCCTGCGAGCGCCGTGGCTTTTAGGAGGAGTATAATTTTTGTTTCGTAAGGCGATCTCATTAGTTTTGGGACGCAAATGATAAATCCCGAACGTTCAGGAATTTTTAGCATCCTTAATTAAGTATGTAAAAGGGAAAGTTTGGAAATCTTTTGTATTCATATGCATTTTGCAAGTACGTGCAGATAGCACAAACTTTACTATATACAATCGCACTACACGTCTCTCTCGATATATGTGTGCAGACTGTGCTACTCCCTCCGTCCAGGTCAATAAGTCATCTTTGGTTGTGCACCGTGACCAAGGAGGGAAGACTTATACACCTAGATGGAGGGAGTACTACTATTACTTATGTACATGCAAATGCATGTTTTAACATTACGATGCAGTTTTTGTAAAAGTAGAAAAACAGCACTAGTCAAGCTTGTGAAATGATTCAATGCAAAACAAATGCAAAAATGCTCGTTTGATTGTTTACTTTTAGCTTCCTTCTCTGTGGTTATTTCTCTGTCGTACTTTGTACGGAGTATCTCACTGGTTGGAAAGGCATGCAAATTCCCAAACCGCTTCCTACACCCTATATCGAATTTTTTGCCTAACAAGTTGTGCCGTGCAATTGGAATTCCAACTTGAGTACTACTAGTAGTAGGAGTACCAGGGGCCAGTTCTTTTAGGCTTCTAGATTAGTAATCCCATAACTACTACCTCCGTCCTGGTTTATTGGTCCCCATTGTAATCTGTGTCAAATTTTGATCATAAATTTAACTAATGAAATGTTAGTGCATGTCACATGCACTACTCCATCCATCCAGGTGAGTAAGTCATCTTAGGCTGTGCACCGTGACCAAGGAGGAGGAGAAAATGAGAAACGTTAATGTTTATTTCATAATTAATAGTATTGCATGCAATGAACTAACCATTGCATGTCGTGTTCGATATCTCAAGTCATTAAAAGCATGCACACTCTTTATCTCTTATTGGTTGATATGTCAAGAAACAAGAAACGAGGTAGAAGTTAATGCACCGCGCCTAAGTGTTTTGGGATTATTTGGTTTTCGTAAGATGACTTACACACCTAGACGGAGGGATTACAATGGTGAGGAATAAACCAGTTAAATCTTTGGTCAAAATTTAGCACAAATTACAATGGTGAGGAATAAACCAGGACGGAATAGTAGTTTAGAAGCCCAAATAAATGAGTGAGGCGCCTTATTGTTACTCTCCACTGTGACTAGTCTTGTGGGAAAAGCTGGGGAAGCCGCCAAAAGAACTGGCCCTAGGAGTAGTAGCTAGGGATCGAGTGTGCGAGATGAACCGGAGAAAGTAAATGCAGAGAGATGAAATGCAAAAAAGACGGAGGGATGTGATGGTTGCTTGTCCATTTATTTTACCAGGCCACTTATTACTGGGAGTGGTTGGGTTTTGTGATATGACGGCTTTACTGCCGCGCCACGAGCGGGGTGAGAGGTGAGACTCCCGTGCAGCGCCGCCCTCTACACTAGTACTACTACTCCCTCCATCCATTTTTACAGGGCCTAACTTTTCAATCTCTCGTACCAAGGCATGTTCGCAAAAAGGGGAACTGATTTTGGGACTAGTATCTGGATCCCGTGTAATCATGCATGCAGCCTCCTTTGAATGCCTAGCCGCTGGCCTCCCTTCCTTTAATCCCTCGCATGCAAATTACTCTCCTCCCTTTTCTACATGCATGCCCAACCATAATTCCTCAAATCATGCATGCATTGGCTGAAATATAGAGCTCGCTCCTCCTTTGAAAATATGGTGGTGCTATCCATGCATGCAAATCAATGCGACGGCCAGAGCATTTTCACGATGAAGGGACCATGCACGACTTGCAAGAGAAAATTAAGATGGATATGCCCCGGTTAGTTCATTTGGATAGGTTTGTTCGGATATTATTTCATCTCTAGAGCTCACAAACATCCGGGTGAAATAGATAAAAAGTATCTTTTGCAAACAGAAGCGTTCAACTGTTCAACCTGCATCCAAAACTTGTGAAGAAATAACTCTTATTTTGCTTTGCAGGAAATGATCTTCAAGAATTAGTTTTTGAGTATCCATTGTTATACATGTTGGCTACAGATGACATGGAACTTTCTTATAGCCAACAGTTGGCTATACTATTTAAGTATTAACCATGCCCTTATACACCTAGATGGAGGGATTAAATCAGGATGACTTGGGAGGGGGAAGAGGATATGTAAGAAATGGTTCATCATAAATCTTTCACCAGTACTGTAGTAAAAATTCATACCTGGAAGATTCTAGACTAAACCATAAATGGATACACTTTTATTCATGCGCGATACTCCAATAGAGCAAGATCATGCATGGAAGTCTCCACATGCTTAGTAGCGGATTACATTGAGCGAAGACTAATGATCAACATTTAACTTGAAAATGCAGATGTCCAGGTGAAGCTCCTTGGAGTCCCCGTGCACATTGTTGGAGTTCAAATCACACCATGGGTTTTCCATGTCGACGTCGGTGGGAAGGTCCCAGCTCGGCAGAGTCCAAGTATGCTTGGCGTAGCTAGTGTCGCCGCCCACGTACCTCCGAGGGGTAGTAATAGTGAGCACGCACGCATACATATGCCTCGTGTCAGTGTCAGCGTCAGTGGCGTCGCCCCTGACGCACACTACAGAGATGTGGCGGTGGCCTGCATGGGCCTCGCCGGTGGCCACAATCAAGAGGAAGACGCTGACGTCCTCCTCCGAGACTAGCAGGCGGCGCTGATCCTCCAGCGACTCCGGCACGGTGAACGGGTAGCATGTCTCGTACTTGATGTTCTTCGCCAAGGGCCAGTAGTGATTGCCGCACGCCTACATCAGGTGATGCACGATGTCCGCCGGCGAGCCCCAAAACGGCACCGGGCACTCATAGCAGTAGACGAAGGGCTCCTTGGAGGCATCGACCAGGCCGTCCATTAAACGGGAGTGGCTGTAGGGGACGTTCCGCCAGTTGAATATGTGAGCAAGTTACTATGAGATTTACTACAAAATAAATCATGACGGCTATAACAGAGATTAAACTAATCATGCGGACTAGCATAGTAGATGAACAGATCGAATCTAGGACACAGACTAGAAACATGAATTCTACCATGATTTCAAACAGGAAGGACAAAAACACATACGGTGCAACGGGAGCAGCACCATTGGCGTTGAGGTTGTCGCCCATGTCGTTGAGGAAGAGGTTTCCGAGGTCGGGGAAGAAGTCGTCGTCGGTGAATTCGTCGCTACTAGCAGTCGCGAGAGTGCGCTCCCCAAATTTCAACTGCGCCCGCCGAATGGAGCGCAGGAGGGAGTGGCTGTAGGGGATGTTGCGGCCGCCGAATGGAGCGCAAGAGTAGCCCACGAAGCAGTAGATGGTGCTCCTCCCTAGTCTCTATTCTTATCTCTATCTCTACTACTCTTCTTTGTTTTTTATAATATACTGGTTGTAGTTGTCAAATCAAATAGTACTACGCCGTCCACTGCACACCCGGCTGAACACGCCTCCTCACCTCCATCAAACCCCTCCGTTAAAACCGCATGCAAACCGAGAAACCTACTCCGGCTTGGCCTGGCAATGGGGAATACCCAGGCGGGTACTGCCCTCCCATCCCCGTGCCCGTGAGATCATCTCAGCCCCATCCCCATCCCCACCCGCGGGGAAAGAAAATTTCCCATCCCCGTCCCCATCGGGCATATCATCCCCATCCCCATCCCCACTCACACCCACAATCTATACATAAAAATAGGAGTATTTCAATATAAAAATAACAAGATTTCTACCAAAAAACAGCAACATTTCAACCAAAAAACAGTGGCATTTCATTGCAATAAACAGCAGCATTTCATTGCAATAAATAATAACATTTCCACTAAAAAACAGTAGCATTTCATCTCAATAAATAGCAGCATTTAAACATAAAAACAACAGTATCTCAGCTCAACAAATAGTAGTGCTTTAGCATAACAAACATCCAGGTTTCATAGTAAATAGCAGCAATTCAGCACATAATCAGTACCCAAATCTCAGTTTTCACACACCAACACATAGTAGTTCACAATCTTACAATAAGGGCATTACAATTAATAGGTTCACACACAAATTTAAGCAAATAAGTCTTTGCAACCAAAAGAACAGTTGAAAGCCATCAATGGTTCAACATGGCAGCCTCCAAATCTCCATTCTTCATGAAGCGTCAAGCGCAGCTTTCCAGATCATGTGGGGGCAGAACCTACAAGAGAACATACAATGAGATCACACACATAATTTAAAACTTGGAAATTATGAACATTAGTTAGTGCAATGAGGAAGTGCTTCACCTCTTGATTGTCTTGGAGACAAGTCCAGAAACTTGGTGAGTTTGCATTGTTGCCATCTATGAGAAAACAAGTTAGTACATATGAACATGTAAAGAAACATGGCAGCAAGATCAACATGAATATAAACAGCAGCACACACACCTTTATATTTGTTTCGTATCCAATCATGAGAGCACATTAGAGTCTCTAACATTTCTGGAGTAAGACTACAACGATGGTCACAAAGAACTCTAACACTTGTACTGAATGCAGATTCTGAAGCAACGGTGCTGACAGGAATAGCAAAGATGTCACGGGCTAGCATCCGTAAAGTAGGATAGCGTGTTCCAGCCACTTTCCACCAATCTAACACATTAAATTTTTCTTGGGAAACTGGAACTAGCTCATCTTCTAAGTAGCGGTCTAACTCAGATTTCATCCTAGAAGCTGTTGGCCTTTTTTGAGCAACACGCTCATTGAAGAGTGACATAAGAGCTGGGGCTTGCATAGAAGAACAAGAGGAAGAAGGGGTTGATTCATCATCATCCTTCTCAAGATTGTATTCCTCTAACAATTTGCATAACTTGGCAACTAATTCTGCCACATACCCTTCACACTCTGCAGATGAAATGTTGACACCATGTAACATTGCAAAGAAAACAAGCAACATCTCGTTTTTGTACCGAGGATCAAGAATTGTAGCCATGCCCATTAGACTTTCGATATCAGTCCAATATTTATTAAACTTCTCTGTAACACTGACCACGCACCCGTACATCGGCCTCGTGTCAGTGTCAGCGTCAGCGGCATCGCCCCTGACGCACATTACAGAGACGGTGCGGCGGCCTGCGCGGGCCTCGCCGGTGCCCACGATCAAGAGGAAGACGCTGCCGTCCTCCTCCAAGACTAGCAAGCGGCGGTGATCCTCCAACGACTCCGGCATGGTGAACGGGTAGCACATCTCGTACTTGATGTTCTCCGCCAAGGGCCAGCAGTGACCGCTGCACGCATCCGTGAGGTGATGCACCATGTCCGCCGGCGAGCCACAAAACGGCATCGGGCACTCATAGCAGTGGACGAAGGGCCTATTATCAGGTTTTTGGATTGTTGGAAATATGAGCAAATTACTCTTATATTTAATCCGAATAAATAGGAAATAGATCATGACAGCATTGACAGAGATTAAACTAACCATGCGAACTAGCATAGTAGATGAACAGATCACATACTAGAAACATGAATTCTACCACGATCTCGAACAGGAAGGATAGAATCACATACGGTGCAGCGGGAGCAACACCGCTGGCGTTGACGTTGTCGCCCATGTCGTCGAGGATGAGGTTGCCGAGGTCATTCACGAAGTCGTCGCTGCCAGCAGTCGCGCGAGTGCGCTCCCCAAAAACCTGATCGCCCCTCTCCCGTACAGGATCACGAGAGGCGGGGTTCCGGAGGCCTGCTATCCCTTCTCCCGGTGCACACCGAAAGGAGGGATGGAGAAGACTTGCTTGGCGGCGCAATGAACTGGAACGGTGGTGAGAAACTATATAGTGCGGGCCGGGTAGGTCGTGGGAGTATAGCTCTGTCCTCGGCTCGGCTCAATCCCGTAACCCGCGGCGCGTCATGACGAGGCATGGCGTGGCGAGGTGAGCGAGGAGGAGGAGCGCGCGTGTAGGTCACCTCTTGTCATGCTCATACAAGTGGTAGAAGAGCTCACCTTATAAAGGCCTACTAGCAAAATTCCAACATCGACCAGGCCGTCCATGAAACGGGAGTGGCTGTAGGGGACGTTGCGCCAGTTGAATATATGAGCAAGTTACTACGAGATTTAATCCGAATAAGCACAAAATAAATCATGACGGCTATAACAGAGATGAAACTAATCATGTGGACTAGCATAGTAGTAGGATACAGAGTAGAAACATGAATTCTACCACGATTTCGAACAGGAAGGACAGAAACACATACGGTGCAACGGGAGCAGCACTGTTGGCGTTGAGGTTGTCACCCATGTCGAAACACCACGTAGACACGGTCTTGAGCATGGTTCGTAGTCGTTCCACGCTCGGGCATTGAAGTTTGTAAATATTTTAGATTAGAATATACTACTCCTCTGGTGCTAGTAGTAGAGCAGAGTCCTACTCTACTACTCTACTCAAGCAAGTTAGGGAATAGCACTGTAGGGAGTACCAGTACTGTGATCACTCAAGCAAGTTGTCTGGCATGACATGACCCTACGCTGCTGGTATGTGTCTCGTAATTCAAGCGGCGTGTTGTAGTCATCATCACCTGTCCACTTCCCGCAGCACATATTCGCTTCTCCATCTTTGTCCGCACATAATCTCGTCCAATCTTCCATCCCCGCTAAGGCGCCTCCCCCCCCCCCCTCGTCCGAAACCCAAACACTAACAATGGCAGAACCGAGCAGAGTCCGTCGAAAGAGTGGCTGGAATTCACTCCCCACAGAGGTAATCAAGCTCATTGTTTCGCATGTGGACAATCTCAGTACCATGCCGCTCACCGCGTGCTCGTCAGGGCTGTACCGTTTACTCAAAGCCCTCAGGCCGGAGCTTTTTAAGCCAGCTCCTTGCTTGATGATGCCGCCTGATCTTCAGAAACAGCGTGTCACGCAGCATAACGATCGTAGGGTGGCGAGCATCAACCCCCTTGACTGCGATCCGATCCCCGTCAGCCTCAACTACATTAGCGGTATGTACTGGGTCGGCATGAACACGTCTTGGATGGTGCTCGTCGACGGTTGCGGCAGCTGGATGCTCGTGGAGGTCTACACCCGGTGATTGATCCCCCTTCCTTCGATTAACACTGCACTGCTTTGGCACCGCGGCCCAGAATACTTGGAATCTTAGAGTAGCCAACATGATACCAAGTTTGATTTGCTCAAGGTTATAATCTGCCAAGTGCCCACAAGATCTGCGAATTATAAAGACTTCCAGCTAATTGCGTTCTTCAACCGCGGTCTCGCCTATCTGACAGGTCACTGCGGTAAGTGGATAAATCTGCACATCCATCGCAGGATCATACAACCTCCATGGTTCTCTAATGCCATTGAACACAAGGGCTTCATTTACGCTGTCGACTCCTTCTATGGCTGGACGTATTGCTGGCCTACTCCATTCATCGCTACAAATGGTTGTTACAGCAGTATGTTACTTTCCTATGATATCATGATGGCTTGCTTATATTACTGTCAACATTTGCTGAAAAAATATTCATGCTCATAACATGCTATTCTTAAGATTGACTAAACCAAGAGCCCTTTTTTATTTGACTCCAACTTGATATGATGTTGTAGGCCGCCTGGTGTCCCTACCCTTCCTAATCCCAGAACCTTTCAAAGAAAAGCGGCATGGCAGTTGCAGGTGGTTCCTGCTCGATCAGACGACGGCGAATGATTGATGATCGTTCGCATGTAACGGACGTGTTGTTTCGCGGAATACAATCACAGTCACTACAAGGTCTTTGAGCAGGATTCTAGCTTCTCTGGGCCTTCGGGATTTTTTGACTGGAGGTTGGTAAGTAGCCTTGGTACACGCTCTCTGTTTGTCGGACTGAATTATCCGATTAACCAGGAGATAACCGATGGCAAGGATCATGATGGCAGCGCGGTTTCGTTCATCAGGCAAAATTGTGTGTACACAGCGTGCCATGCGTCTCTGCATGCACCATACTCTGATATGTGCCGCCACGCTCTGCAGCCCAAAGTAGGAGAGAGGGTCGCAAGTATCAGACTTTGACCTGCTGGCTGGAGTTTCCCCCGTCAGGCACCCATCTGGTTCAAGCCGTCAGCCAATCTCCACAGCTTAATAAATAGTAACGTCTACCTGAGCCAGTTACTTAGATGCGTACACTTGGTGTAGTAGGATCTTTATTTAGTTTGATGCATACACTTGTTCTTTTTTGGTAGCCCTTTTGTAATGATGGCTGATGTTTGGTTTAGAAGAGAGAGCTGCGTCTTCACTCTTCTGGCCTGCTTACTGCTTCTGTTGCACCCCCAGCCCTAGTTGTTGTTGCTGCTGTTTTCAATGTACAATCAATAGTATATTTCGTCTGTTGGTTGAATAAATGTGTTGTTAGAACGACAAACACAATGTTTTGGAAGTCGTTGCACGGTTCGATCCTTTAGTGCCCCGTACCGTACGTAGCGCATACTATTTTTCGTATGGAACACATTTTCCACTTGTTGATAACATGCAGCCCACTGATGAAGGCCCAATAGAGAAGCCCATAATTAACTGGAAGGGAGGCTCTCACATGAATCCGGCCCAGGTACATGCTCATGGTCCCCTAAACATAAATAAGTAAATAAATAAATAAAGCTAAATGCTCATGCACCAGTTCTTTGGGAAAATAGGTAGCCCAGTATTTCTTTTTGAAGCATACCCAAGCTAGGCCTATTTGTTTTCTCCGAATTACTGGGCTGCAAATCTTTCAAGACGAGGAGGGATGCATTCCGATCTGGCTTAAGAGTATGGTCAATGTCTGTTAAAAGTAATATCAAAAGGGGTTGAAAATTCCAAAAAAATTATAGCAAATGGGATATAAGTTTCTTTTTTTGTTTTTGTTCTTCACTGATATCTTATACGTATTTCATTGGATTTAACATGACATAGTACTAATTTATTTATAAAAAAATTAGTATGGCTATTAATTTTTGAATTAAGAATATTTCGTTCCCCGGCAAAAATTTGCGAATTTTCAAAATTTCCCACATATTTAGTTAATTTTTTGACCCTGGTACTGACCAGAAAATGGCCAGCAATTCTAAAAATGGAAAACGGGCTGCTATAAATTCCATATGAATTAGAAAATGTGTAAAAATTATAAAAATAATAGCAAATGGGTTGTACACGTCACAGATTTCGAGGCTGACTTGTTTACGCAAGGCTTTGTCAGTGAACACACGATTCTAGCAGCAGTTAGTGTTGGATGTCCATCCAACGGCCGACTTGCTTCTTCTATCTCTGATCTTCCTGCTCCAGCCGCCTAAACTAGCGCCGGCGGGACTGCCTGCTCCCTCCTCTTGTGGCCCGCTGTGATGCCGCGCAGGCTTCCCCGGCCCACCCTACTCCCTCCACTGGCCTGGCCGCACGCAATCAACTGCCTCCTTATTACGAGAAAAAAATGATTCCTCCCACTGACATCTGGGGCACACCGGTTGGGAGGCTGACCTGTGGGCCTACTAAGTTGACGCGTACGCAGGGCTTGTCAACTTAGTCAACAAATGATTCTAGCAGCAGTAACCTTTGGATTTGAATTGAACGGTCATGCTGCTTCTTCAATCGCTGCTCTTCTTGCACCAGCCGCCCAAACCAGCGCCGGGGAGACCGCCTGCTCCTGCCTCCAGTGGCCGGCTGTGCTGCCGATGAGGCCTCATCGCCCCCTACTACTCCCATCGCTAGCCAGGCCCTGTGGCGACGGCAGCCTCACACCATAGCTGAACCAGTGAACCCTCGTACTCCTCTCCGTGTGGGCTTCCACTGCCGCGTCTTCCCCGGCTCCACGTCGTCCCCTTCCTAGGCCTCACCGTCGTCCATCGCCTTGGTGCTCTCGGCGCGGCGTGGTCAACGTGGTCAACGACATTCCATCGGAAGAGTACTGTACGTGGAGAGGCTGACAGCTGGGTCCACGGCCACAGCCCAGTTTTTTTGTGATTTGCCAAGTAAGTCGCTTTGTCAGGCCTGTTGGGCTGCAAATCTTTCAAGACGAGGAGAGCTTTCATTCGGCTGGCCGAGAAAATGGCCATCAGTAATGAGAAATGGGCTGTACATTTTTAAAACACATCAAACCGGCAATTAGTTTCAAATATCTTTTTTTCATTTCGAGATTTGAAATTACATTAATTTTTATGCGTGGACAATTTGTTGGATTTTATATTGATATACATTTATTTTTAAAATCAGTTTGAATGTGAGTCGAAATTTCGGGATTAAAAACAGTTCGAACCGCACCGAAATATGCAAAATTTCATATAATTTTTTAACCGTGGCCACAATATGGGCTGTAATGCTAACAAAAAGAATATGGGTTCCAAAAAAACCTTAATAATTAGCAAATGGGTTGTAAATTATTAGAAATAATGGTAGATGGGTTGTATTCTGTTTTCCACAGATTTGAGTCTTTCCTAAAAAAAGTTTGACGCACAAGCAGTGACTATTGGATGGCCATCCAACGGCCGTCGTGCTTCTTCAATCTCTGCTCTTCCTGCTCCAGCCGCTCAAACAGGCGCCGGCGGGACTGCCTGCTCCCTCCTCCCCGCGGCCGGCTCTGCTGCCGCACAGCCCTCACCGCCCCACCGTACTCCCATCGCTGGCCTAGCCATCCCTCTACTCACCCACACCTGCTGTTTTTCTCCGGCGACGGCAGGCGAACCAGTAAACCCTCGTACAGTCGTACTCCCCTCCGCGTGGGAAACAACCGCCGAGTCTTCCCTGCCTCCGTGTCGTTCCCTTGCTAGGCCTCGCCGTCGTCCACTGCCCTGGTGCTCTCGGCGTAGCCTGGTCAACGTGGTCAAGGACCGACATGCATCTGAAGTGGACTTTACGTGGAGAGGCCGACAGCTGGGTCCACGGCCGCACGCAAGGAAATGCCTCCTTATTACGCGCAAAATAATGATTCCTCCACCTGACATCAGGGACCCACCGAAAGGGCCTCTGTATTTCGCGAAAAAAACGTTACCGCCGTTGACAGCTCGGACCCACCAGCTATATCTTCGCACGCAAGGAAGTGCCTCCTTATTACGCACAAAAAATGAATACTCCCCCTGTTAGCTGGGACCCAGTATAGTGGTAGGCTGACTTGTGGGCCTACTAAGTTGACAGGGACGGAGGGCTTTGTCAACTTAGTCAACTAAATCATACTCCGCGCGTTGCTGCGGGAACACATGCTAAAATCATGAGATAAATGCGTGTAGTTGAAAAACTATAGATTAGAAGTCCACATGAATAAGAAGAACAATACAACTTGTGTCCAAGCACACATGATTAATAGTATAAAGATAAATATGCTCTTGCATCATTTATATACGATGTTGTTTCCCACAGAAATACGGACAATTAATGAAAAATTATATTAAATGGGAATAACCCAATATCACAGATAACGTAAGGTGATATAAACAGCATAACTTTAAAATGTTACATCTTATCTCAAGTACATAAATGTACTATATGGCACACAAATGAGAGTCAACAATAGGCAGAGGCATTCCATGTAACATGGTTGAAGTCTTGGAGATAGTAATTTTCCTTTCAGATGGTATTGCGTACATTATGCTTTTTTGCGAAGGTATTTATCTCATCCTCTTAAGAATTTCAACGGAGTTGAGCTGATCAACTCTTCAGTAGTCTATTATTTCATGTATACCTTTGTATTATCAGTAGCACTCTTCCTGCAAAAGAGTTGAAGACCAAAATCTTGCTACTATGGGTCGAAAAGAGTGTCTTCTAAGAATTCAAGTGTACTAATCCCCAAAAAACGCTACTGGCAATCTGGCATAACTACCTTGTACCAAACATATGTTCAGATCTTAAATGCACCAACTATAGTGTTGTAAGCCAGAAAAAGTGTCCGGGGCAGGTAGGCAAAGAAAGTCAGCCAGAAAATTACATGAACTTTCTTGATTGGGCCTCGAATAAATGGAGAAGTCAATGACAAATCCAAAAGACATGAGGTTCAGTCTCATTGAAACAAAATCTGAAACATGAGGTTCAGTCTCATTGATAGTGTTGTAAAAATTCCATGAGAGAGAGGTGGGGGTGCAGCTTGCCTTGGAGTGACGCTAAACATGATAGGAAATCCATGGCGTTGCTATAAAGAAATATATTTGATATGCCGATGGGAATATGACAGTCCACGTCCAATAAGTAGATGCATTGGCAATGCTCCTGCCATGTCCATAAGAAAAAACAGGATTAATACATATTCTACCCTGAACTATAATTAGATACTGATGAAAAAACATTGAGTAAATCTGGATCACCTGCGAACATATCGTGCAATAGACCAAGAAAAAGGGAGTCATGCGTATAGGTCAATAAATGAAAAATAGGGATGCGACGTACAATGTTGCATCATTCTCCTTGTCTTCCTCTCATCATTTGCAAAGGTTGAACAACAACTGGAAAATAAAAAGCAAAAGGCCGAGTTTAGTAGTGAGGCCAACTGTGGTGTACCTGGTCTTTGAAGGGCAACTACTTATTCTTGTATTGGGTCTGCTGAGATTGGATATTCACTTGTATGAATAAAACTAAAACAATATAACGAAGGAAGAGACCAATTAGCACGTTATGCTCATTTCCCATCATATGCTGACATGTAAATCATGGCGTGGAACCCAAATCTAAACTAAATGGTAAGGTGGGACTCACCAGTCATCCGGACGACTTCAAAGGATGATGTGGCTGGCGGTGGAGAAGTTCCTAATGGTATCCATCAGGGTAAGCCACCTGCAGCTAAAACTTCGAATCATGTCCTTAGGCACAGTTGCGTGAAGGCAAGGGCGGCCGGCACAGGGAGGGCCCGAAGCAGAGGAGGGTCGGGCGCACATACTCAATCCGCTGACTGGGGATGGCCGCATCGGGTGCATCCGACGCCGCCTGCGCGAGCAGGAATCAGTTGCATGGTAATGGCTTGCAGGGCCGTGGCGGGAATGATTGCATCAGGCAACTCCAGCTCTTGCCGCCGTTGATGGAGGCAGCGAGGAGGCGGGGCAGGCCAGTGACCCATCCCGCTGGAACCCGGGCTGCGCCGAGATGGCCGTCTCTGATTCGTCCAGGGCCGCCGGTGCGAGGATGAGCCAGAGCAGGGCCATGACGTGAGGGAGCTCCCCTGCTCTCACCACGTGCGTGCTAGTCCACCGGCGCGAGGAGGGCTCGAAGAATAGCAAGGCCGTGATGGAGCTCCTCCGGCTCTAACCACTGGCATGGGGAAAGATTTGGGGGAAGATTGGGAGGGGAAGAGACGATAGACACGACCTGGAGATTTTGTTTCTCTGTTAGATATAGGAGTAGTAGATAATGTTGGGCTGTGGTGGTGCTTCGGTTTGTAATTAGTGAAAAAATGCTGAAAACTAAACCATTAATGGGAAATTAAGGCTAGTACTCCACCGGAAGTAGTATTGCGTGTGCGTTTTAGTAGGTACTGGAAGGCTAAAGATCCGTCCCATCGGTGACCAGGGGAAAGACAACACAAAATTTGTGATTGATTGGTATCTGATGACATGGCATGCTTTGTTGGACCCTTTACATGTTAAGAGAATACCTTATAGTGGGGAGCAACTTCTTAAGAATGTAAGATATGCACGATTCTAGCTCCAGTGACCGTACGATGTCCATCCAACGGTCGTAGTGCTTCTTTAACCTCTGATCTTCTTGCTTCAGCCGCCCAAACCAGCGCCAGTCGTGCCTCGTGCTCTTGCCTCCCGTAGCCGGCTGCGATGCGGCGGAGGCCTCACCGCCCCCTACTACTCCCACCGCTGGCCAGGCCATCCCTCTACTCACCCACACCCCCTGTTATTCTACGGCGATGGCAGCCTCACAATGCAGTGAACCAGTGAACCCTCGTACCCCTCTACGCGTGGGCATCCACTGCCGCGTCTTTCCCGGCTCCGCGTCGTCCCCTTCCTAGGCCTCGTCGTCGTCCACCGCCCTGGTGCTCTCGGCGAGGCGTGGTCAACATGGTCAAGGAACGGCTTCCATCGGACGTGGACTGTACGTGGAGAGGCTGACAGCTGGGTCCACGGCCGCAGCAAGGAAGTGCCTCCTTATTACATGCAAAATAATTATTCCTCCACCTGACAGCAGGGACCCACCGGACGGGCCACCGTATTTCGCGAAAAAAAATGTTTTTCCCTGACTGCTGGGACCCACCAGCTACATCTTCGCACGCAAGGAAGTGTCTGATAGTCGGGACCCACCTAGTCGAAGCGTACGTAGCGTTGTCATTCTGGTCGCGAATGTGTACATACATATATACTGGTCGATGTAGAGGCGCGCACGTGTCGTAGTAGAGGCGCGCACGTGTCGTAGTAGAGGCGCGCACGTAGCATGTACACGTACGTACAGCGGCCAGGGTGCAAGAAAGAAAATACGGCCACGTATGTGTACATACGGGCTGGGTCTCGAACGCCTACTCGCGCATATGTACGGCCAGGGCTCGTGTACATGGCTGGGTCGGAACGGAGAAACAGCGTCGTCGTCGTGTTCATGGGGAGGCAACGGAATGTGTCGTGTTCATGGGGGGCAACAGAATGCGTTGTGTTCATCGCAAGGGCTTGGATGGAACAGTCGATGGAAACGAGGTCTGGCGTAGCGCAGAACGGAGGAAACGGCCTTGTGTTCGACCGGCCACATTCGAAACGGGATCATGTTCATCGGGAAGGGTCTGGCTGAAGGAAATATGCCCTGGAGGCAATAATAAAGTTATTATTTATTTCCTCATATATCATGATAAATGTTTATTATTCATGTTAGAATTGTATTAACCGGAAAAATAATACATGTGTGAATATATAAACAAACAGAGTGTCACTAGTATGCCTCTACTTGACTAGCTCGTTAATCAAAGATGGTTATGTTTCCTAACCATGAACAAAGAGTTGTTCTTTGATTAACGAGGTCACATCATTAGTTGAATGATCTGATTGACATGACCCATTCCATTAGCTTAGCACCCGATCGTTTAGTATGTTGCTATTGCTTTCTTCATGGTTTATACATGTTCCTATGGCTATGAGATTATGCAACTCCCGTTTACCGGAGGAACACTTTGTGTGCTACCAAACGTCACAACGTAACTAGGTGATTATAAAGGTGCTCTACAGGTGTCTCCGAAGGTACTTGTTGGGTTGACGTATTTCGAGATTAGGATTTGTCACTCCGATAGTCGGAGAGGTATCTCTGTGCCCTCTCGGTAATGCACATCACATAAGCCTTGCAAGCATTGCAACTAATATGTTAGTTGTGAGATGATGTATTACGGAACGAGTAAAGAGACTTGCCGGTAACAAGATTGAACTAGGTATTGGATACCGACGATCGAATCTCGGGCAAGTAACATACCGATGACAAAGGGAACAACGTATACTGTTATGCGGTCTAACCGATAAAGATCTTCGTAGAATATGTAGGAGCCAATATGGGCATCCAGGTCCCGCTATTGGTTATTGACCGGAGACTTGTCTCGGTCATGTCTGCATTGTTCTCGAACCGTAGGGTCCGCACGCTTAACGTTACGATGACAGTTATTATGAGTTTATGCATTTTGATGTACCGAAGGTTGTTCGGAGTCCCAGATGTGATCACGGACATGACGAGGAGTCTCGAAACGGTCGAGACATAAAGATCGATATATTGGAAGCCTATATTTGGACATCGGAATTGTTCCGGGTGAAATCGGCATTTTACCGGAGTACCGGGGGGTTACCGGAACCCCCCCCCCCCCCCGGGGGTTAATGGGCCTACATGGGCCATAAGGGAGAAGAGAGGGGCCGGCCAGGGCAGGCCGCGCGCCCCCTCCCCCCCTAGTCCGAATAGGACAAGGAAGGGGGGTGGCGCCCCCCTTTCCTCTTCTCCCTCCCCCTTTCCTTCTCCAACAAGGCAAGAGAGGGGGGAGTCCTACTCCCGGTGGGAGTAGGACTCCTCCAGGCGCAACCCTTGGGGCCGGCCGCACCTCCCCCTCCCTCCTTTATATACGGGGGCAAGGGGGCACCCTAGGACACACAAGTTGATCTTCGTGATCGTTCCTTAGCCGTGTGCGATGCCCCCCTCCACCATATTCCACCTCGGTCATATCGTTGCAGTGCTTAGGCGAAGCCCTGCGCCGGTAGAACATCATCATCGTCACCACGCCGTCGTGCTGACGGAACTCCTCCCCGAAGCTTTGCTGGATCAGAGCTCGGGGTGCGTCATCGAGCTGAACGTGTGCTAAGAACTCGGAGGTGCCGGAGTAACGGTGCTTGGATCGGTTGGACCGGGAAGACGTACGACTACTTCCTCTATGTTGCGTCAACGCTTCCGCTTCGGTCTACGAGGGTACGTAGACAACACTCTCCCCTCTCGTTGCTATGCATCACCATGATCTTGCGTGTGCGTAAGAAATTTTTTGAAATTACTACGTTCCCCAACAGTGGCATCCGAGCCTAGGTTTTATGGTTTGATGTTATATGCATGAGTAGAACACAAGTGAGTTGTGGGCGATATAAGTCATACTGCCTACCAGCATGTCATACTTTGGTTCGGCGGTATTGTTGGATGAAGCGGCCCGGACCGACATTACGCGTACGCTTACGCGAGACTGGTTCTACCGCCGTGCTTTGCACACAGGTGGCTGGCGGGTGTCAGTTTCTCCAACTTTAGTTGAACCGAGTGTGGCTACGCCCGGTCCTTGCGAAGGTTAAAACGGCATCAACTTGACAAACTATCGTTGTGGTTTTGATGCATAGGTGAGATTGGTTCTTGCTTAAGCCCGTAGCAGCCACGTAAAACTTGCAACAAACAAAGTAGAGGACGTCTAACTTGTTTTTGCAGGGCATGTTGTGATGTGATATGGTCAAGACATGATGCTAAATTTTATTGTATGAGATGATCATGTTTTTGTAACCGAGTTATCGGCAACTGGCAGGACCATATGGTTGTCGCTTTATTGTATGCAATGCAATCGCCCTGTAATGCTTCACTTTATCACTAAGCGGTAGCGATAGTCGTAGAAGCATAAGATTGGCGAGACGACAATGATGCTACGATGGAGATCAAGGTGTCGCGCCGGTGACGATGGTGATCATGACGGTGCTTCGGAGATGGAGATCACAAGCACAAGATGATGATGGCCATATCATATCACTTATATTGATTGCATGTGATGTTTATCTTTTTATGCATCTTATCTTGCTTTGATTGACGGTAGCATTATAAGATGATCTCTCACTAATTATCAAGAAGTGTTCTCCCTGAGTATGCACCGTTGCCAAAGTTCGTCGTGCCCAGACACCACGTGATGATCGGGTGTGATAAGCTCTACGTCCATCTACAACGGGTGCAAGCCAGTTTTGCACACGCAGAATACTCGGGTTATACTTGACGAGCCTAGCATATGCAGATATGGCCTCGGAACACGGAGACCGAAAGGTCGAGCGTGAATCATATAGTAGATATGATCAACATAATGATGTTCACCATTGAAGACTAATCCATTTCACGTGATGATCGGTTATGGTTTAGTTGATTTGGATCACGTGATCACTTAGAAGATTAGAGGGATGTCTATCTAAGTGGGAGTCCTTAAGTAATATGATTAATTGAACTTACATTTATCATGAACTTAGTCCCTGATAGTATCTTGCTTGTTTATGTTGATTGTAGATAGATGGCCCGTGCTGTTGTTCCGTTGAATTTTAATGCGTTCCTTGAGAAAGCAAAGTTGAAAGATGATGGTAGCAATTACACGGACTGGGTCCGTAACTTGAGGATTATCCTCATTGCTGCACAGAAGAATTACGTCCTGGAAGCACCACTGGGTGCCAGGCCTGCTGCAGGAGCAACACCAGATGTTATGAACGTCTGGCAAAGCAAAGCTGATGACTACTCGATAGTTCAGTGTGCCATGCTTTACGGCTTAGAACCGAGACTTCAACGACGTTTTGAACGTCATGGGGCATATGAGATGTTCCAGGAGTTGAAGTTAATATTCCAACAGAATGCCCGGATTGAGAGATATGAAGTCTCCAATAAGTTCTATAGCTGCAAGATGGAGGAGAATAGTTCTGTCAGTGAGCATATACTCAAGATGTCTGGGTATTGTAATCACTTGATTCAACTGGGAGTTAATCTTCCGGATGATTGCGTCATTGACAGAATTCTCCAATCACTTCCACCAAGCTACAAGGGCTTCGTGATGAACTATAATATGCAAGGGATGGATAAGACAATTCCCGAGCTATTCGCAATGCTAAAGGCTTAGAAATCAAGAAGGAGCATCAAGTGTTGATGGTCAACAAGACCACTAGTTTCAAGAAAAAGGGCAAAGGGAAAAAGAAGGGGAACTTCAAGAAGAACAGCAAGCAAGTTGCTGCTCAAGAGAAGAAACTCAAGTCTGGACCAAAGCCTGAAACTGAGTGCTTCTACTGCAAGCAGACTGGTCACTGGAAGCGGAACTGCCCCAAGTATTTGGCGGATAAGAAGGATGGCAAGGTGAACAAAGGTATATGTGATATACATGTTATTTATGTGTACCTTACTAGAGCTTGCAGTAGCACCTGGGTATTTGATACTGGTTTTGTTGCTAATATTTGCAACTCGAAACAGGGACTACGGATTAAGCGAACACTGGAAAAGGACGAGGTGACGATGCGCGTGGGAAATGGTTCCAAAGTCGATGTGATCGTGGTCGGCACGCTACCTCTACATCTACCTTCGGGATTAGTATTAGACCTAAATAATTGTTATTTGGTGCCAGCGTTGAGCATGAACATTATATCTAGATCTTGTTTGATGCGAGACGGTTATTCATTTAAATCAGAGAATGATGGTTGTTCTATTTATATGAGTAATATCTTTTATGGTCATGCACCTTTGAAGAGTGGTCTATTTTTGATGAATCTCGATAGTAGTGATACACATATTCATAATGTTGAAGCCAAAAGATGCAGAGTTGATAATGATAGTGCAACTTATTTGTGGCACTGCCGTTTAGGTCATATCAGTGTAAAGCGCATGAAGAAACTCCATACTGATGGACTTTTGGAACCACTTGATTATGAATCACTTGGTACTTGCGAACCGTGCCTCATGGGCAAGATGACTAAAACGCTGTTCTCCGGTACTATGGAGAGAGCAACAGATTTATTGGAAATCATACATACAGATGTATGTGGTCCGATGAATGTTGAGGCTCGTGGCGGATATCGTTATTTTCTCACCTTCACAGATGATTTAAGCAGATATGGGTATATCTACTTAATGAAACATAAGTCTGAAACATTTGAAAAGTTTAAAGAGTTTCAGAGTGAAGTAAAAAATCATCGTAACAAGAAAATAAAGTTTCTACGATCTGATCATGGAGGAGAATATTTGAGTTACGAGTTTGGTTTACATTTGAAACAATGCGGAATAGTTTCGCAACTCACGCCACCCGGAACACCACAACGTAATGGTGTGTCCGAACGTCGTAATCGTACTTTACTTGATATTGTGCGATCTATGACGTCTCTAACAGATTTACCACTATCATTTTGGGGTTATGCTTTAGAGACGGCCGCATTCACGTTAAATAGAGCACCATCAAAATCCGTTGAGATGACGCCTTATGAACTATGGTTTGGCAAGAAACCAAAGTTGTCGTTTCTTAAAGTTTGGGGCTGCGATGCTTATGTGAAAAAACTTCAACCTGATAAGCTCGAACCCAAATCAGAGAAATGTGTCTTCATAGGATACCCAAAGGAAACTGTTGGGTGCACCTTCTATCACAGATCCGAAGGCAAGATATTCGTTGCTAAAAATGGATCCTTTCTAGAGAAGGAGTTTCTCTCGAAAGAAGTGAGTGGGAGGAAAGTAGAACTTGATGAGGTAACTGTACCTGGTCCCTTATTGGGAAATAGCACATCATAGGAACCGGTTTCTGTGACGTCTAACCAATTGGTGAGGAAGTTAATGATGATGATCATGGAACTTCAGATCAAGTTACTACAGAACCTCGTAGATCAACCAGAGTAAGATCCACACCAGAGTGGTACGGCAATCCTGTTCTGGAAGTCATGCTACTAGATCATGATGAACCTACGAATTATGAAGAAGCGATGGTGAGCCCAGATTCCGCAAAATGGCTTGAAGCCATGGAAGCTGAGATGGGATCCATGTATGAGAACAAAGTGTGGACTTTGGTTGACTTGCCCGATGGTCGGCAAGCAATTGAGAATAAATGGATCTTCAAGAAGAAGACTGGCGCTGACGGTAATATTACTGTCTACAAATCTCGACTTGTCGCAAAAGGTTTTCGACAAGTTCAAGGGATTGACTACGATGAGACCTTCTCACCCGTAGCGATGCTTAAGTCTGTCTGAATCATGTTAGCAATTGCCGCATTTTATGATTATGAAATTTGGCAAATGGATGTAAAAACTGCATTCCTGAATGGATTTCTGGAAGAAGAGTTGTATATGATGCAACCAGAAGGTTTTATCGATCCAAAGGGAGCTAACAAAGTGTGCAAGCTCCAGCGATCCATTTATGGACTGGTGCAAGCCTCTCGGAGTTGGAATAAACGTTTTGATAGTGTGATCAAAGCATTTGGGTTTGTACAGACTTTTGGAGAAGCCTGTATTTACAAGAAAGTGAGTGGGAGCTCTGTAGCATTTCTGATATTATATGTGGATGACATATTACTAATCGGAAATGATATAGAATTTCTGGATAGCATAAAAGGATACTTGAATAAGACAATGAAAGACCTCGGTGAAGCTGCTTACATATTGGGCATTAAGATCTATAGAGATAGATCAAGACGCTTAATTGGACTTTCACAAAGCACATACCTTGACAAAGTTTTGAAGAAGTTCAAAATGGAACAAGCAAAGAAAGGATTCTTGCCTGTGTTACAAGGTGTGAAGTTGAGTAAGACTCAATGTCCGACCACTGCAGAAGATAGAGAGAAAATGAAAGATGTTCCCTATGCTTCAGCCATAGGCTCTATCATGTATATAATGCTGTGTACCAGACCTGATGTGTGCCTTGCTATAAGTTTAGCAGGGAGGTACCAAAGTAATCCAGGAGTGGATCACTGGACAGCGGTCAAGAACATCCTGAAGTACTTGAAAAGGACTAAGGATATGTTTCTCGTATATGGAGGTGACAAAGAGCTCATCGTAAACGGTTACGTTGATGCAAGCTTTGACACTGATCCGGACGATTCTAAATCGCAAACCGGATACGTGTTTACATTAAACGGTGGAGCTGTCAGTTGGTGCATTTCTAAACAAAGTGTCGTGGTGGGATCTACATGTGAAGCGGAGTACATAGCTGCTTCGGAAGCAGCAAACGAAGGAGTCTGGATGAAGGAGTTCATATCCGATCTAGGTGTCATACCTAGTGCATCGGGTCCAATGAAAATCTTTTGTGACAATACTGGTGCAATTGCCTTGGCAAAGGAATCCAGATTTCACAAGATAACCAAGCACATCAAGAGACGCTTCAATTCCATCCGGGATCTAGTCCAGGTGGGAGACATAGAGATTTGCAAGATACATACGGATCTGAATGTAGCAGACCCGTTGACTAAGCCTCTTCCACGAGCAAAACAAGATCAGCACCAAAACTCCATGGGTGTTAGAATCATTACTGTGTAATCTAGATTATTGACTCTAGTGCAAGTGGGAGACTGAAGGAAATATGCCCTAGAGGCAATAATAAAGTTATTATTTATTTCCTCATATATCATGATAAATGTTTATTATTCATGCTAGAATTGTATTAACCGGAAACATAATACATGTGTGAATATATAAACAAACAGAGTGTCACTAGTATGCCTCTACTTGACTAGCTCGTTAATCAAAGATGGTTATGTTTCCTAACCATGAACAAAGAGTTGTTATTTGATTAACGAGGTCACATCATTAGTTGAATGATCTGATTGACATGACCCATTCCATTAGCTTAGCACCCGATCGTTTAGTATGTTGCTATTGCTTTCTTCATGACTTATACATGTTCCTATGACTATGAGATTATGCAACTCCCGTTTACCGGAGGAACACTTTATGTGCTACCAAACGTCACAACGTAACGTGGTGATTATAAAGGTGCTCTACAGGTGTCTACGAAGGTACTTGTTGGGTTGACGTATTTCGAGATTAGGATTTGTCACTCCGATAGTCGGAGAGGTATCTCTGGGCCCTCTCGGTAATGCACATCACATAAGCCTTGCAAGCATTGCAACTAATATGTTAGTTGTGAGATGATGTATTACGGAACGAGTAAAGAGACTTGCCGGTAACAAGATTGAACTAGGTATTGGATACCGACGATCGAATCTCGGGCAAGTAACATACCGATGACAAAGGGAACAACGTATGTTGTTATGCGGTCTGACCGATAAAAGATCTTCGTAGAATATGTAGGAGCCAATATGGGCATCCAGGTCCCGCTATTGGTTATTGACCGAAGACGTGTCTCGGTCATGTCTACATTGTTCTCGAACCCGTAGGGTCCGCACGCTTAAGGTTTCGATGACAGTTATATTATGAGTTTATGAGTTTTGATGTACCGAAGGAGTTCGGAGTCCCGGATGAGATCGGGGACATGACGAGGAGTCTCGAAATGGTCGAGACGTAAAAATCGATATATTGGAAGCCTATATTTGGACATCGGAATTGTTCCGGGTGAAATCGGCATTTTACCGGAGTACCAGGGGGTTACCGGAACCCCCCCCCCCCCCCCCCGGGGGGGGGGGTTAATGGGCCTACATGGGCCATAAGGGAGAAGAGAGGGGCCGGCCAGGGCAGGCCGCGTGTCCCCTCCCCCCTAGTCCGAATAGGACAAGGAAGGGGGGCGGCGCCCCCCTTTCCTCTTCTCCCTCCCCCTTTGCTTCTCCAACAAGGCAAGAGAGGGGGGAGTCCTACTCTCGGTGGGAGTAGGACTCCTCCAGGCGCACCCCTTGGGGCCGGCCGCACCTCCCCCTCCCTCATTTATATACGGGGGCAAGGGGGCACCCTAGGACACACAAGTTGATCTTCGTGATCGTTCCTTAGCCGTGTGCGGTGCCCCCCTCCACCATATTCCACCTCGGTCATATCGTTGCAGTGCTTAGGCGAAGCCCTGCGCCGGTAGAACATCATCATCGTCACCACGCCGTCGTGCTGACGAAACTCCTCCCCGAAGCTTTGCTGGATCGGAGCTCGGGGTGCGTCATCGAGCTGAACGTGTGCCAAGAACTCAGAGGTGCCGGATTAACGGTGCTTGGATCGGTTGGACAGGGAAGACGTACGACTACTTCCTCTACGTTGCGTCAACGCTTCCGCTTCGGTCTACGAGGGTACGTAGACAACACTCTCCCCTCTTGTTGCTATGCATCACCATGATCTTGCGTGTGCGTAGGAAAAATGTTGAAATTACTACGTTCCCCAACACTGGCGTACCGCAAAACGGAGGAAACGGGCCTCCTACGGTCGAAACGGGGGTCCTGTTGATCGGGAGGGGTGTCGCGTACCGCAAAACGGACGAAACGGACTTGTGTTGGATCGCTAAGGTCGAAACGGGGATACTGTTCATCTCCACCGTCGACCTCCTCCAGCCTCCACGGGCTCCTGTTCATCCAGCCTCCACCACGCGCTACTCCACCCGCTACTGTTCAACCACCCCTCCACCATCTACTGTTCATCCAGCCCTCCACACCACGGGGTCCTGTTCAACCACCCCTCCATGGGCACCCCTCCACCGTCTACTGTTCATCCGGCCCTCCACACCACGGGGTCCTGTTCATCCACCCCTCCACGGGCACCCCTCCACCGCCTACTGTTCATTCAGCCCTCCACACCACGGGGTCCTGTTCAACCACCCCTCCACGGGCACCCCTCCACCGTCTACTGTTCATCCAGCCCTCCACACCACGGGGTCCTGTTCATCCAGCCCTCCACGAGCACCCCTCCACCGTCTATTGTTCATCCAGCCCTCCACCAAACCACGGGGTCATGTTCATCCAGAGGCAACGCCACCGCTCACTGTTCATCCAAACCCCCCGCAAAGCTCACTGTTCATCCAATCGATCGGCTTCAGTTAGCAGCAGTAGCGAAGGAATCGCTCGATCGGGTTCAGTTAAAAGCCATCGATCGATCGCTCGGGTTTAGTAACGCGTAGCCTACAGTGCAATCGCTCGGGTTCAGTTAGAGCCCAACACCTCGCTCGGGTTCAGTTAGAGCCAACGCCTCGCACACACACACGTACGTGTACGAGAGAAGCGCGCATCGCTCGGCCCCCGACCTCCCATCGTAACCGGGAACTCCCCGAAATTTTCCTCCCCCTCGCTTCTACCATGGTTTTTTCCGTCATGGACGGCCCAAAGAATGTCATGCAGCTGCGTCTCCGGCCCGCCCACGATGAAAAGCCCATTTTCTGTCATGATTTTTTGTCATAGAAGTAGGAGCCCACCACATCTATGATGATACCGGGTTTTTTCACAATTAACGTCATAGAAGTGTCATATGTATGACAGAAAAAAAAACGTTCGGCCCAAAATGTCACGGATGTGTCTTTTTTTGTAGTGCAAACACTAACCCTAGTCGGATTACTAGCAGCAATCATTTGCACAGATGAAACAACTAATCACTTATCACCTGTACCATTCAAACAATCAATACACCACACGGATGTAACGAAACTTACTCAGATTTCATGGATTGGGAGAACATAACCATAGGATTTCTATTCCAAAAAGGGGGAGGCAGGAGTAACCCGAGAAACTCTATGATCTATTTGACACATAAATGGGTATAGATGACTAACCAGCTATCCGTCATCGTTGGAGTCATCGCCGGAGTGGACGTCGAAGTCGGTGTGGAACTCTGCTTCCGACTGTGGAAGCTCGACGCCGTCGACGACGTCAGGGTGCAGCGATAACTCGCCGGCGGTGACGGCAACCTCTGTCTCCATCTCCACGCCGTGCTCCGGTGCTTTAGCAGCCCCAGCGTCACCACTCCCTCCGATGGGGCGCTTCGGCAGCATCCTCATACACTGATGGCTTTGAGGACTGAGAACGGCGTAGAGGATGCAAGCGGAGAGAGAGGATTGTGTGTGCATAGCGAGGATGGGGGGTGCGGCCGCTCGGGCGTTGAAAGTGCAACTATCCCTGGGTGGTTTTGGTAATTCCTAACAACATATAGCTCATTGAGCTAATGCTATTTTAAGATAAATATTTTAGGAAAGCTCAATGATTGGCATGGCATGAATTAAAAAGTGGACCCCTCAAAATGCTAAGGATAAAATATTGGCTCAAGCTCAAAGCATAAGACTCTACATTTTACTTTTAGTGATCCAAGATCACATTGAGTCCATAGGAAAAGTCAATACTATTAAAAGGGGATGAGGTGTTGCTTAATGAGTTACTTGCTCAAAATGCTTAGTGATATGCTCCAAAAACCCTCAACTACTTTCTCATATCCACATATGTCCCAAACCAAAAGTCAAACTCGGCCCCACCGAGATCTTTCTATCCGGCGCCACCGAGTTCACTTGACATAGCCACTGCCAAAAACCCTAGTCACTTCGGTCTCACCGAGATGGGATTGTAACCTCTCTGTTTCCCTTCGTAACGTTTTGGTCCAACCGAGATGAGCGATTGGTCCCACCAATATTGCAATGCAAACTCTATGTTTCCCCTTCGTAACGTATCGGTCTAACTGAGATGAGCGAATCGGTCCCACCGAGTTTGCCTGACCAACTCTCTATTTGTCTATTACCAAAATCGGTCCCACCGAGTTTGTGTAATCGATCTCACCGAGATTACGTTATGCCCTAACCCTAACGACATCGGTCCCACCGAGTTGACATGTCGGTCCTGTCGAAAATCCTAACGTTCACATTTTGAAATAAATCGGCCTGACCGAGTTTTATAATTCGGTCCCACCGAGTTTGGTGATTTGTGTGTAACAATTAGATTTTGTGTGGAGTCTATATATACCCCTCCACCCACTCTTCATTCATGGAGAGAGCCATCGGAACATGCCTACACTTCCAACATACATTTTCTGAGAGAGAACCACCTATACTTGCGTTGAGGTCAAGATATTCCATTCCAACCACATAAATCTTGATCTCTAGCCTTCCCCAAGTTGCTTTCCACTCAAATCACCTTTCTACCAAATCCAATCCTATGAGAAAGAGTTGAGTGTTGGGGAGATTATCATTTGAAGCACAAGAGCAAAGAGTTCATCATCAACACACCATCTATTACCTTTTGGAGAGTGGTGTCTCCTAGATTGGCTAGGTGTCACTTGGGAGCCTCCGTCAAGATTGTGGAGTTGAACCAAGCCTACTTCATGAAGATCTACCCTAGTGAGGCAAGTCCTTAGTGGGCGATGGCCATGGTGGGATAGACAACGTTTCTTCTTCGTGGACCCTTCATGGGTGGAGCCCTCCGTGGACTCGCACAACCGTTACCCTTCACGGGTTGAAGTCTCCATCAACGTGGATGTACGATAGCACCACCTATCGGAACCACGCCAAAAATCTCCGTGTCTACATTGCATTTGCTCCCTCCAAACTCCTCCCTTTACCTTCATATGCAATTGTTTTACATTCCGCTACTATACTCTTAGAATTGCATGTGTAGGTTGATCAAGGTTGTCAGAATCACGATTCTGTTATACGATTCTACGACTTTACGATCCAAACTAACCCCTATGATTCTACGATTTTAGTTCATAGAATCTACGTTTCTACGATCCTGATAGTGAAGATTCTACGATTTGCGACCCTACCATCGGAGCTCTGATCCGATTCAAAATCACGATTCTGACAACCTTGAGGTTGATTACTTGATTTGTGCTAAGTTGCTAAAATCTGCCAAGACTTAAAATTGGGAAAAGGCTAGATTTTTATTTGGTCAAGTAGTCTAATCACCCCCCCCCTCCTCTAGACATATTTTTGATCCTATAAGTGGTATCACAGCTTTGGTCTCCATTTGCTTCGATTTCCATAGCTTTTGGTGATCATAGCCTTGGTTTCACAACGTAGGAGAGTATGGCGTCTAGCGAGGGAAATTACCACCGTAGAGGTCCTTACTTTGATGGTACTAATTTTGCTATTTGGAAGCATAAGATGAAAATGCATATTCTTGGACAGAACCCCGCCGTTTGGGCTATTGTGTGTATTAGCTTGCAAGGTGAATTCTTTGATGGGAGAGAACCGAACCGTGAAGCTACCACGGAAGAGTTGAAGATGCTGCAATACAATGCTCAAGCTTGTGATATTCTCTTCAACGGATTGTGCCCCGAAGAATTCAACAAAATCAACCATCTTGAGAATGCAAAGGAAATTTGGGATACTTTGATTGATATGCACTAAGGTACCGACTCCGTCAAGGAATCCAAATTGGATGTGCTTCAAAGTCAACTTGACAAGTTCAAAATGAAGGATGGTGAAGGTGTCGCTGAAATGTACTCTAGGCTTGCTCTCATCACAAATGAGATTGCCGGCTTAGGAAGTGAAGAGATGACCGATAAATTCAAGGTACTAAGAGCCTTGGATGGAAAATATGATACCGTGTGCACATTGATCCAAATGATGCCCAATTACAAAGATCTCAAGCCAACGGAAGTCACTCGAAGAACTGTTGCTCATGAGATGTCACTTAAGGATAAGGAAGAGCTCCACAACACGTCAGGTGGTGCTTACAAAGCCTCATGTGAAGCTCCCACATCATCAAGTGAGAAACAAACCTTCAATAAAGAATTGAGCCTAATGGTGAAGAACTTCAACAAATTCTACAAGAATAGAAGTAAGGAAAGAAGCTCCAAGTCAAGGTCCTACAATGACAAGAGATCTTCAAGTCGTGAACGAAATTGCTACAATTGTGGAAGACCCGGACACTACTCCAATCAGTCTACAGCTCCCTGCAAAAGAAGAGAAGATTCTCCCAAAAGAAGAAGTAGAAGAGAAGAATCACCACCAAGAGACAAAAGGAGTAGAGATGATCGTTATGAACGAAGCCCCTCTCGGAGAAGCAAGGATTTAGGGAGGAAGGACAAATCATCAAAGAGCTACACAAAAAGAAGACATCAAGCTCATATTGGTGAATGGGTATCCGGCTCTGACTCCGACCATCACTCCGAAAGAAGTTATCACTCTGACTCCAAATATACTCAAGATGAAGGTGTTGCCGGTCTAGAACTTGTGTCAACCAACTCCTACGGCATATTTGACTCACCAAATGAAGGAATTGGAAGATTCTTCATGGCTAAAGGTCCAAAGGTAACACACCCCGAGTATGTTGATTTCAATAGTGCTGAAAATGATTTGCTAGGAGATGATGATTTACTTGTTGACAACTCTAGTTATGAAAACTATGATGAACTTGCTATTAATCATGATAATCAAGATAAAACGAATGACGATGATAAGAAGGAGATTGAGCGTCTAACTAAAGAACTAAACACTCTTAAGTTAGCTCATGAAACTACCTTGGAAGATCATCGGGAACTTTTAAAGACTCATGAGAAGCTACGCTTTGAAAAGCTCAACCTTGAGCAAGATCATGAGTTCTTAAAAGCAATCAATGATGATCTTCACAAGAAAAGTTCTTCTTACATTGCCAAGCTTTTACTCTTGTCTACTTACATGCCACAAGTTAAATCTAGCAACAATAACAAGAAAGATTCTTCCTCTAGTAGTAACAACAATCATGCTAAGTCCAATGTTGTTGCTTCTAGTAGTTCTCTTGATTCCACTAATGATTCTCTTAGCCAAGTTAATTACACTTGAGCAAGAAAATAGCTTATTGAAGGGAATTATAGAGAAAGGTGTTTACAAGAGTCTTGCCGGAAGTAAGCAATTTGAGGAAATTGTACGCAATCAAGGAAGACACCAGAGGAACCAAGGTGTTGGTTTTGAACGAAAGTTCAATGCCAATGGAGTTGAGTGGGAAGAAGATCAATACCCTAAGACGAAGTTTGTTCCTCAACAAGAGAAGTATGATCCTACTTGTCGGGGATATACCCCGCGGCATAACCCGACAGGAGTTAAGTCAGATGATAACCTGGCAGGAGTTAAGTTAGATGATAACCCGGCAGGAGTTAAGTCAGATGATAACCCGATAGGAGTTAAGTCACATGATAACCCGGCAGCAGTTAAGTCAGATGATAACCCGATAGGAGTTAAGTCACATGATAACCCGGCAGGAGTTAAGTCAGAGGATAACTCAGCAGACAATCATAAACCGGCAGACCATCATAAACCGGCAGACCACCATAAACCGGCACCAGTCATAACCCGGCATACAGTGATAACTGGGTTGCCAGGGGTTATGAAGCCCGAGACATTATGAAGCCCGAGACGTTATGAAGCCCAAGATGTTAAGAAGCCCATGAAGAGAAGTCAGAATAGTCAAGTCTTAAGTCCGAGTTGGACTCTACATGTAACCTGCCCCTTCAACATATATAAAGAGGGGCAAGGCACCCCAAGAGGTGAGAAATAATTTTAGGGCTAGACATAACTAGGAGAGCTGGTTTACGGCGACTCCTTCGTGATGATAATGAGACCTAGCCTCAAACAGCATGTAGGGTTGTTACCGGATGATGTTTCCCGGGGCCCGAAGCTGTCTAAATCATTATCTTGCGTTGCATCTCTCGATTCCGATCAACCCCTCTCAAGCTACCACATAGATGCGTTGGTCTCACGACTAAGTCATCACGATAGGACATCTGCCGTGACAATTCCACGACAGTTGACACCCACCGTGGAGATCGCGCACGATGGTGATGAGTTCGAGGGATCTCTCCTAGGGTTCGAGAAGCTAGCGATTTCGTCGGATGAGGAAAAGCCCACAAGTTCGTTGTTTTATGATCTGAAACATGATTGACTTTGGAGCCGACGTGTACAAAGTTGAGATCAAAGAAATTAGGGTTGCGTTTGCACACCCGCCGCCGCGATTTGCAATACATCGAGACAAAGAGAAAATTGATCTTCACTGCTGCGCCGATCCATCAATTCGTCGGGTTACCAATGCCACAAACATGGACACATAGTCATCCAGTCATCCGGGCGTCCGTACGTATGGTCATACACATGTGCGTCAAGTCCCGAGGCATATCAGTATATGTTGTTCCTGCTACTCCCTCCATCCCATAATGTAGTGCTTCCTCTATCCACGTGTTTCAACTTTGACCGTAAATTTAATTACCAAGACCGATTGCGGCGGGAGCAAAAATTATATCAGTGAATTCGTATTCGAAAGAAGTTTTCAATTATATATTTTTTTCTCCCGCCGTAGTTGGTCTCGTTGGCTAAATTTATGGTCAAAGTTACACCTCAAAAAGCGCGGGCGCACTATATTTTAGAATAGAGGGAGTACTTCCACAAGCATGGAGTACTTCAAGGAGTAGTTCACGTGATCAAATCTCAAAGCAATCTCATCTGACTAGTAGTACTAATCCTAGTACGGTTTGGGTTCTTTATCCCATCCATGGACGGAAGCCAGCGGCCGGTTGCAATTTGTCACAATCATGCCGTCAAACCGGCCTGTTACCATCACCACATTATTAAACCGCGGGACCTGTTTTTTGCTTTTGAGCTGACTCCGATCCATCATCCCTGCTACCTGCTGAAGTTGCCGCTGCCCTGGCCGCTTCGCCGGCTTCAAGTCATCCGTCTCTCCGGTTCACCTTGCCGGATTAACATCACGCGGCTGGAGCGTGGTTCAACCCGCCGTCCGCCTCGTGCCCGGGTTAACACCACGCCACTGAAGATCGCCAACGGCCAACCCCGCGCCCGTGGACTCGCTGGCCTGCCATGCCGCCGGGTTACCACGCCTCGTCCCGGCAACCTGCCCTGGCCGCTTCGCCGGCTGCGCCCGAGCCATGCGGCTGTGAATTGCTCCGCCTTGAGCCACTGCCGGATCATCACTAACCTACGGCCGAGCTGCTGGATCATCACTAACCTCGGGCCCGCTTGAACCGTCCCGTTGAGCTGCTGACTCGGCCGTGGGCGGCCTCACGTCCCGTGCCTGGCGTCAACCGGCCCTGCCCTTCAAGTGCCCTCGTGCGGCCATGCCTGCGACTCTCCGTCGTCCCGCGTCGCGCCTCCGGGAGCTGTCACCGGCGAGTCAGCCGTCCTCCTTGGCCTCTGCTGCATTCTGAGCAGCCAAGCCGCTCGCGGCCTTTGTCGCCTCATAAACCGCCATGGCCTTGCGTCGCTCCTGTCGTCGCCGAACTGCCGCCTTTCTCGTCGTGGCTCTGCTTCAAGTCGCCGCCGCGGGCTCGCCATGAACTGCCAAGATGCCTCCGCCTCGAGCCGTTCCGCTGGCCTCTGCTGCGAAACCGTTGTGGCCGGCTCCGGCCGTCAACGCCACCTGGCCAAACCGCCGCTCCTCCAAACCACAGCTCCGGGCTGACATCTCCACCTCGAACTACCGCAATGCCGCAGCTTTGTCCCGGTCTTGAACCGCCGCTCCTGCAAGCTTGCCGGGACGATGCCTCTCCGTCAGAGCAGGACTGCCTCAACTCATCTCTGCCGTGCGTTGCTGCCGCGCCGAGTCGTCGCTCCGGTGTTGAGTCACAGCTTCTGAGTCGCGCCTCTCACCGCTGCTGGCGTGGCCTGCTCCGTACTGCGCCGAGCTATTGACGTCTGGGCGGTGTTGCAAGTCGCCAAGGATCAGGCTTTGAGGCTGAAAGCAAAAAATTCAAAAATGCCAAGGCGTCTGTTTATGCTAACTACTGGGCATACTTCTGCGGCTCACTTCAAGTTTCGAAGAATTTCCACCATTGCGCATCAAATATGCAAACCTGCAGATGTCAGTCATGGAGTGTTCATCTGGGATTAATTGAGCAAAGCAAATCAGTTACGGAGCAATACTAGAAAGCATTGTTTATTTGGGTTGATTGCTTCAAGACTAGAGAAGATTCCTCCTGACGACCTGGTGCAATCAAAGCAAAGATGAGCATGCAATATTAAAATAATAATGGAGAGTTAAGGCTGGAACTTATTTGGTTGGATAAGCAGGACACCCAAGTGCTGCTCCTGGTGGTCAACGAAAAGAGACAGTGCCAGATGATATACGTGACTTCCAAGCATGGATTTTGAGTCGCTCGACTAGTCGCGACTAGTCGACGAGTCGCAGTTCCAGGGCCGACTCAGCCTCTTGACTCGACTCCTGGGATGAGTCGAACGACTCACGTGACTAGTCTCGACTAGTCGCGGTTTTTGGGTCGAACGACTCGAAGCAGCGTCGGATCTGGAGCACTCTTCCGCCGTCGTGTTGCCTCGCTGCTGCTGTTGCTTCTGCGCCCCCGCTGCAGCGCTGGCCGCCGCTGCTGCTGCTGCTGAAGCTGCAGCAGCAAGAGGAGCGGGCTGGGAGGAGGAGCGGTGGCAAGAGAGCTGCTGCGAGGGAGTTGAGAGATCCATCGTTGGGAGGAGGAGTGGTTGACTGGTGGCAAGAGAGTAGCAGCAGAATGTGTGGCGGCTATGGTGAGGGAGGAGGGAGTGTGGATGGTGGATTAGGTCACGGGAGGAGTATATAGCTACTAGATGGGCTTTTGGGCCACAGGGAAGTGCATAACTAGTGGCCCATCTCTCAGTTGGCCCTGGTTACTGCTGCTGGTGGTGTGCTCCTCCCCTCCTCCCCTAGTTGCTGCTGCTGCTGTGCACTTGTGCTCCTCCCCTGACTGCCTGCTGCTTAACTCATGTCGACTCATCGTCATGTCGACTCGTCGACCGTGAGTCTAGACTAGTCACGACTAGTCTAGAGTCGCCCCCTCCGAGCGACCCGTCGACTCATCGACTCAAAAAATTGCTTCCAAGGCAGTCGTTTCATCCAAAAAAATATATCAGGTGCTATTGTTTCTATCTATTTTTAGTACATATTTTTTAATCAAAAAACAATTACTTTGGTATGTACATTTTTATGTGCAGGATAATATTTATTATAAAGGTGGTGTTATGTTGTGCCTATGAAATATGTGTTGGCATCATCATGCATGGGCATCCGCGCCCGCTTGCTGTTGAACGCGTGCGTGCAAGCTGCCACCCGTGCAGCTCGATCTACATCAACTCGCCGAGACCGCATCCGCGATTAACTCATCGTCTGCGCGGCTTACTGTGCCTGCAACTAGCTCGCCCGTCCACACCGGTTTACATTGCCACGGCCGGATCATCTGCCTGCTGCCGCGGCCGACTCGGCCATGATTGATTTTAGCTTCACCATGGTGATCATCAACCCCGCGGTGGATATTAACTGTCCTGACATATCAGGTGAACTCCATCTAGTATATTTTTATATTACATGTTGTTTTTTTTAAAGAGAAAGTACTCTGGCTTGCAAAGTTATCTAATGCAGGACCCTAAACCGCCACATTGGTGAAAATTTAAAGGCCGTCAGAAAGTTTCCGGCTTCAAATGAAGGATTCCGGTTTAAAATCCGGCTCAAGAGACATCTCTCTCACATAAAGCTTTGAAGCTCTCAATATCCGGTTTAAAGTCCCGGTTTAAAAGAATTAATCTCTCGCAAGTTCGAGTTCTCAGAAATATTACAGGGACCAAAGAGAGTTGGATGCACAGCACAACTCAAACATAGGTACCCAGCGAGCACAGCTCACGAATATGTCTCTTGGGGGCTTCCTGTTCAAACATAGGTGTATTCACCAAAGAGAACATAGCGTTACTACCTTTTGACTGGGTTATCTTGTTCAAACATAGGTGTATTCACCAAAGAGGACATAACCCTTCCGGGTCATCCTGCCTGTATGCCAGCTGCTTCTTCATCAGGTAATCCTAATTGGCGCGGCGAACTCTTAACAGTTAATCTTTAAAACAAGACCCTGAACTCGTTAAGGTTAAAATGTCGGTTTGTCATGTGAGGGAACGGCTTACAGATAGCGAGGATGAACCCAGGCTACTAAGCCGCCTTCATTGAAACTTGGTTAAACCTGCCTATTTGCATGATGCTACTCCGACCTCGTGTACTCTCGATAAGTAAATCTTTAAACAAGACCCTGAACTTATCTAGGTTAAAACATCGATTGGGTCATGTGAGAGCCGGCTTACAGAAAGCGAGGATACTCCAGTGGCTATCATGCTAGTTTCATTGAAGTATTATGTTATCATACACATACATCATCATATATTGCATCATACATTGCATCATCATTACATTATCATAGCATACATCATATCTACATGGATATACTGGTTTATATTGCAGGAACCGGTTTTCAAACCAGGTTATATTATTCAAATCTTTAATAGCCAACATGGCTGGATTTTTATTGCGGTTATCAATAACCAATATTATGATTGCGGTTTTCAAAGTCGCTTTAGCGCAATGGCTATTTTATCGATGGATATGATGGAATAGTCCTGAGTCGCTGCAGGCTTACGACCCGGCACTTGGGGGCTACATTATTCAAATTGAGATTACATCAAATATGCAAGTCCCATGTCACTGCTAGCATGCACCATGGCACTTGGGGGCTAATTCAAAGTCATTTTTTCATCACCTTATTGAAGACATGACTCATCACATTGTAATGAGCTGGCCCTTGGAGACTACACGTTGCTGTTAAAGTCTACATGATCATATCTATAAAGTCCCTGCTCATTATTGCATAATGACCCGGCTCTTGGGGGCTACACTGGTTGAAGTTTTTATAAGCATAAAGCAATTACAAGTCCCACGTTGCTGCAAGCATGATAACCCGGCACTTGGGGGCTATATATGTGGAATACTTAGTTTATGATTAAGGATTGAGATGAACAACCTGGATTTCTTCAAGCTTGTGACATTCATATTGTAGCAAGTCCTAAGTTGTTACTACGTTCCCTTCTTAAGACTTGGGGGCTACAAGTGATAGGCATATAATATATGAGTATTTCAAGGACCAATATTTCGGTTAAGCATTGGGAGCTAAGTCAAATGAATTATTCTTCATAATATTTTTCTGTGACAAACCAATGTCAGCAAGTTGATTATGTAGCTGACCTATTGACCCGGATTTTCTATAAGAAGGAATTGACAAGGATTTAAGGATGATCAGGATCAGTTTAACATGGATAAATCCAAATTAAACTAGGGGCTAATGTCGGGGATATACCCCGCGGTATAACCCGGCAGGAGTTAAGTCAGATGATAACCTGGCAGGAGTTAAGTCAGATGATAACCCGGCAGGAGTTAAGTTAGATGATAACCCGGCAGGAGTTAAGTCAGAGGATAACTCAGCAGACAATCATAAACCGGCAGACCATCATAAACCGGCAGAGCATCATTAACCGGCACCAGTCATAACCCGGCAGACAGTGATAACTGGGTTGCTAGGGGTTATGAAGCCCGGGATGTTATGAAGCCCGAGACGTTATGAAGCCCAAGATGTTAAGAAGCCCATGAAGAGAAGTCAGAATAGTTAAGTCTTAAGTCTGAGTTGGACTCTACATGTAACCCGCCCCTTCGACATATATAAGGAGGGGCAGGGCACCCCAAGAGGGGAGAAATAATTTTAGGGGTAGACATAACTAGGAGAGCCGGTTTACGGCGACTCCTTCGTGATGATAAAGAGACCTAGCCTCAAACAGCATGTAGGGTTGTTACTGGATGATGTTTCCCGGGGCCCGAAGCTGTCTAAATCCTTGTCTTGCGTTGCGTCTCTCGATTCCGATCAACCCCTCTCAAGCTACCACATAGATGCGTTGGCCTCACGACTAAGTCCTCACGCTAGGACATCTGCCGTGACAATTCCACGACACTACTTCTTTCCAAGGAACACAAGCTCAAGATGATCTTCCACCACAAGACCACAAGCTAAAAGGCAAGGACAAGCTTGAAGAGGAGATTGATGCATTTGAAGAAGCATCTAAGGTCTTGGTCAAGTGGGTTCCCAAGACTACATCAAGTTCCACTTCATCAAGTACGACTACAACACCAAGGATTCCCATCAAGATGGTGTGGATCCCGAAGAAGAAGAACTAGAGAGTTCTTGAGGGTGACTCCGCCAACATATTTCAGTCTTATCATCTTAGCAAGGACAAGTGGAAACAACTTCCATATCTTGCACTAGTTCAAGGAGTCATAAACCCTCTTGTTGGTAAGACAAGGGACAAGGTAACCTAATGCATTCATGGACATCATCTCATGTGAATATCACTCTATCTCTATGGATATCCTTGTTTGTTCCTTGTGGGACTAACCCGTGAAGGTATTGAAAGTGCAACTCACTCCAAAGGATTGCTCCGAATGATCTACATCAACATTGAGCACCCACATCTTCAACACCTACATGAAGTCATCATCGACAAAACCCAAGGTTAGTTCATCCCTCTTAGGGGGATATCACATCTAGGGGGAGCTTTACTCTAATCAACTGAGCTAAAGCAACTCTAATGATGTGAGCACAACAATGCTTTATGTAAAAATGCCAACCCCACTTGTGCTTAAACGATGAGTATGACCTATGATCAAATGTTCTCATTTGACTCCTAAGTCAATATACTCATATATAGATGACTTAGTCATCGCCAAAATTCCTTGATAGATGCTAGAGTGATTGTGCATGCTTTGTCACATATTTCATTTGTCATTTTATTGTGTGAGCATGTTGGATGCATATTTTACTCATTCGAGGACATCCATTTGTTTCTTTGATTGTTTGGATTTTTCTCTTTTGCCAAATGGATGGACAAGAATGCCTAAGAACTCCCTCTAGCTATCTATGCTTTTCTCGTCTCAAACTCTATTCATGCTACATCACAAAGTTTGATCAAGTCAGATTCGAACCACTCTGTGTGAGGAGCACTCGGAGTCCCCGATTCGTCATAGACTTCATCTTCCAAAACCTCTTTGTGCATTTCGGTATGACCGAGTCATCCATTTCGGTCACACCGAGACCACTAAGTTGATCTAGGTTTACAATCTCGGTGCAACTGATTTGAAATTTTCGGTCACACCGAGTTGCAGTAACCGCTTGCGATTGTGCATCTCGGTGCCACCGAGTTGTTCCACTCGGTCACACCGACAGGGTCGGGATATATAAACCCACGGGTGAGATTTTGGAAATTTCTTCGAAACCTCTCAGCCCGCGCGTATCCTGCTCTGCCGCCTCGGGTCTCCGGATTGTCTTCTCGTCGCCAGCGACCTCCCACTACTGGTTTCCATCGCTGTCAACGGAATTATGTCCCTCCGTTGCTGCTGTAGCGAACTCCACCGAACTAGGGTACGAGTTCGATCCTTTGTGCTATTCTTTTACCTCTGATTGGTAGAAGATTGTTCTGCCATGATCATCACCACGTATGCAAACACTCTATGCACTGAAAACGTCCCTTAGGTTAGGTTTGATTTGAAAATTTAGGGTTAGGTCTTCGTAGAACTCATCTCGGACCGACCGAGTTGTAGAAATCGGTCTCACTGATTTGGCTTAGGCCATTGCACTTGCACTTTCGGTCTGACCAAAAACTGCAAATCAGTGTGACCGAGTTCGATTCTCTATGAAACCGTAGCAGTCTTGGTGCCACCGAACTGTGACTCGGTCTGACCGAGTTTACTAGTTTAGGTTCTAAAAACTGCTTCGGTATCACCAAGTTTACAAATCGGTGGATCTGAAATGCTTTCTGTGAAGAACTAAAACTAAGTTTTTAAGTCATATATTTTGCAAAAACTCTGCACTTTGTGATGCTCATCCACTCTACCTCATCTACATCTATTCACATGGTCTGCTATCAGTAAGTTTGCAGAAATGTCTGATCAAAGTGACAGTCAGAACATGTCAGAGGAACAGGTGCAGATGAGTGAGGGTTCAGATCCCTCAAGCTCTTCTGATGATGGCAGCAGGAGCACTCCAAGCAACTTGCCAAAGGCAGCCACCAGAAACAGGAAGAAGAGAACCTCAGAATCTGAGGATGAGGATTATGTTGCCACTGAGGAGGAAGTAAGCTCCAAAAAGAAGGTGCTGAAAAAGGAGTATGGCACAGCTGCTGCAAGTAAGCCAGGACTGAATAAGAAGGCACCAGCAAGGAGAATTCCAATGTCTAAAGCCAGAGCATCCACTCAAAAACCCTCCAAGTCAACAGGAGGAGATGATGCTGGTGAGGAAAAGGAAAAGAAAGAGAGAAAAAGGGGAAGATGGTGCAAGAAAGTTGACCCCATGGTTGAGTTTGAAAAACACTCTTCTGATGAAGAAGAAGAAGAAGAAGAAGAAGAGGATGCTGCACCAGCACCCAAAGCTCAGAAGCTTATGGGAGATGCTATAAAGGCAGGGGTTGCTCCATCAAAGCCCAAGTCTACTCCCAAAGCTCCATCTCAGAAGCCCAGTAAGCCCAAGAGGAGCACCAGGAACATTCCTGTTGAAGAAAAGAACAAGGCCCCAGTGCCTCAAGCTAAAGAAGAGGAAGATGATTCACTTGTTTTGAGAAAGTTGAAGCCCAAGATTCCTGACCATAATGATGCTCATCCAGTAGCTGAAGACATGCACGTCAGAAAAGATGCTGGACTGAGATTGTGGAGACAGTCTGATCCCTATGATGTGAGGAGAAGGACTACAGTTGACTACAGGTTCCATACAAAGGAACAACAAGACTTCTATGAGACTATTTTTCTTGACAAGAAACCCACTTATGTGACATGAAATGAGTGGATTGGGAATACATCAAGGAAGAAGAAGATCACTATCCATGTGTTTATGACAGCTTCAAGGCATGTGGAGTTGACAAATTTGTTGGGCAGAAGCTCACCAAATGGAATGATGAGCTGATCATGCAGTTTTACTCCACTACCCACTTCTATCTAGATGGAAGGATAGCATGGATGTCTGAGGGTACAAGGTACCAATCCATAGTTGAGGAGTGGGCCAAGTTGATAAATGCCCCTGAAGAACATGAAGATGACTTGGTTGTGTATGCCACCAAGAAGAAGGACCACAACACAATGGCAAACATGTACAAGGAGATCCCAGATAAGGCCTTGGAGACTCACAAGCTTGGATCTGTACATTTCTTGTTGTCTGGTCTTCCTACCATCAACACAATCCTTAGGCACACTTTGCTACCCCAGTCAGGAGATCACAAGATGATCAGAGGGCATTCTATCAACCTGCTCCAGCTTTTTGATGTCCCTCGGAATTTCAAGGTTATGAGTTTGATTGTAGAGACAATCAAAAGGACAACTGCTGATCAGAAGAGAATCTGTGGGTATGCTCCACACATTCAGGAGCTCATCAACTCCAAGATGGGCACAGGAACATATCTGTTGGACAAGGAGCACCTTCCTTTGCATCCTGATTTTGAAGATAATACTGTTGTGATGAATGAGGAAGACCCCACATCTAAGCAAGTATAGGAGAAGAGAGCCAAAGCAAAGGCTGAGAAAGCTGCCAAGATGCCAAGTGTTGAAGAGGCATCTCAAGTTTTCCTGAAGAGCAAGCAAGATCAACTTGCATATCCGATCCAGTCTACACTGAGGATTGAGAAGGGCTTGGCCACCCTGACTCAAAACCAGGAGAGCTTGGAGAGGATCATAGAAACCAAATTTTATGATCTTGATTTGAAGGTAACTGAGATTCAGACAGTAGTTGAGTAGCTTCAGGAGGAAGCAGAAGAGAAGAGAGGCAAGGCAACTACTGATGCATTTGAGCGAGTGCCTAGAGGACAGAGGTCTGCTGCAGTGCCAGTGAGAGATTCTAGAGCTACAGCATCAGCACCAGCAGCTACAGCTCCAGTGCCACCTCCAGCACCCACTCCACTAGCTCCAACTACATCAACAGATGCCTTCCTCCTTGGAGTTCTCTCTACACCACCTCCCAAAGACCAAGCCTGAGAGACGCATAGCACTATGCATATTTGAACTTTTTGGTAACTTGTTGCCAAAGGGGGAGAAATGTGTATAGATCATAGGCTTCGAGAGAGTGTTTTGCTTCTTTGCCTTTGGTTGATCTTTTTGATTGTGTGCTTGTGTGAGATACTTGTATGATCATGTGGTTGATCATTTGCTACCTTAATGCTTGTTTGGATGATACTATCTTTTATATCTCATATATGATCATTCACTTGCTTGGTGATGAGTGCATGCTTTTAATTTCTATCATTTTGAGCGCTCCACCAAGATGTATGTGACATGGAAGAGTAACCCATGATCCTAATCAATTGTGCATTTGCATTCAAAAGCAAATTTTAAATAATGCACAAATTTAGGGGGAGCTCTTGCTTGTCACATACTTCTCAAAGCGACGATGTTTTTCAATCTTATGATCATTTGTCGAAGCTTTGACCTATATATTGTCATCAATTACCAAAAAGGGGGAGATTGAAAGTGCAACTATCCCTGGGTGGTTTTGGTAATTCCTAACAACATATAACTCATTGAGCTAATGCTATTTTAAGATAAATATTTCAGGAAAGCTTAATGATTGGCATGGCATGGATTAGAAAGTGGACCCCTCAAAATGCTAAGGACAAAACATTGGCTCAAGCTCGAAGCGCAAGACTCTACATTTTACTTTTAGTGATCCAAGATCACATTGAGTCCATAGGAAAAGCCAATACTATTAAAAGGGGTGAGGTGTTGCTTAATGAGTTACTTGTTCAAAATGCTTAGTGATATGCTCCAAAAACCCTCAACTACTTTCTCATATCCACATATGTCCCAAACCAAAAGTCAAACTTGGCCCCACCAAATCTTTCTATCCGGCGCCACCGAGTTCACTTGACATAGCCACTGCCACAAACCCTAGTCACTTCAGTCTCATCGATAGGGATTTCGGTCTCACCGAGATGGGATTGCAACCTCTCTGTTTTCCTTCGTAACGTTTTGGTCCAACCGAGATGAGCGATCGGTCCCACCGAGATTGCAATGCAAACTCTCTGTTTCCCCTTCGTAATGTTTCGGTCTAACCGAGATGAGCGAATCGGTCCCACCGAGTTTGCCTGACCAACTCTTTGTTTGTCTATTACCAAAATTGGTCCCATCGAGTTTGTGTAGTCGGTCTCACCGAGATTACGTTATGCCCTAACCCTAACGACATCGGTCCCACCGAGTTGACATGTCGGTCCCACCGAAAATCCTAACGTTCACATTTTGAACTAAATTGGTCTGGCCGAGTTTTATAATTCGGTCCCACCGAGTTTGGTGATTTGTTTGTAACGGTTAGATTTTGTGTGGAACTAAATTGGTCTGACCGAGTTTTATAATTCGGTCCCACCGAGTTTGGTGATTTGTTTGTAACGGTTAGATTTTTGTGATTTGTTTTATAATTCGGTCCCACTCTTCATTCATGGAGAGAGCCATCAGAACATGCCTACACTTCCAACATACATTTTCTGAGAAAGAACCACCTACACTTGTGTTGAGGTCAAGATATTCCATTCCAACCACATAAATCTTGATCTCTAGCCTTCCCCAAGTTGCTTTCCACTCAAATCACCTTTCTACCAAATCCAATCCTATGAAAGAGAGTTGAGTGTTGGGGAGACTGTCATTTGAAGCACAAGAGCAAGGAGTTCATCATCAACACACCATCTATTACCTTTTGGAGAGTGATGTCTCCTAGATTAGATCACGACTACCCGGCCACCATTCGATGAGTGAGTCGTTAGGTGCCGGAACGAGATGGCCTAGCCCGCAATGAGCAAGTGTCGAATGCCACACCTCCCTAGCGTAGACGCATCCCAAGGCGATATGGTCCGCAGTTTCCGTCGCATGGTCACACAGTAGGCGCATGACATGGGACAGCATGCCATGTTGTAGACGCCGGTCGGCCATCTAGCGCCTCCTCCGCATGGCCAACCAGAAGTGCAGTTTGCACTTGGCCGGTGCCCAGGCCTTCCAGAGAGCTTTCCCGCCGGGGAAGAGCACGAGGCCAGCAAAGAACAGCCTGTAGGTAGAGCTCACCGAGTACACGCCTTCCGCAGTCCACTTCTAGACGAGTCGATCCGGGGTCCCCGGCAATAGTTGCACGGCGAGCAAGGCGTTAGTAAGCAGTAGGAATTGCGTGATAACCCGGACGCTTAGAGCCCCATTTATGTCCCTGATCCAACGCCTATTAGTGAGGGCTTCAGCCACCATACGAGAGCCACGGGCAGCGGCGTCGACAGCGGCGTACAGGTCTGGCGCAGTGAGCTTGATGGATTGGTCCTGTAGCCAACGATCAAACCAAAAAAGGGCCTTATGCCCGTCCCCAAGAACGACGCTGGTAGACGCATCAAAAACATCCTGCACTTCAGGCTCAATAGCCGGTTGCAAGCCATCCCAGCAGCACACAAGCGTATGCTGCAACCTAAGTCAGCGAGCACGGAAAGCATACCCCAAAAGCCTGCGATTGAGGATGCCGAGGCCGCCGTACTCGACAGGCTGACAGACTTGGTCCCACGCGACCAAGAACTGCCCGCCGCACACCACATCAGTCCCCTTCCAGAAGAAGGCTCGGATCCTCTTCGCAAACCCCTGGATGAGCCACGCCGGCAGTTCCATGGCGATGGAGTGGTAGACTGGTATGGAAGTGAGGATCGATTTAATGAGCACGAGGCGGCCAACGGTGGTGATCATACCCGCAATCCAAGGCTGAAGACGGCAAAGCACCTTATCCAATATTGGCTGGAGACATGCCTTGGGAGAAAAGAAGCTTGTAGGATAGCGGGAGGCCCAAGTAAGTGCAGGGGAAGTTCAAGATCGTGCACGGGAGGTTCTCGGCCGCCATGGCGAGATGTGCACCCGAGCAGCGAATCAGAGAACTTGAGCACTTTTGGAAGTTGGTGCGCAGCCCCGAGGCGCTTTCAGCAAAGCACCTTATCCAATATTGGCTGGAGACATGCCTTGGGGGAGACGAAGCTTGTAGGATAGCAGGAGGCCCAAGTAAGTGCAGGGGAAGTTCAAGATCGTGCACGGGAGGTTCTCGGCCGCCATGGCGAGATGTGCACCCGAGCAGCGAATCAGAGAACTTGAGCACTTTTGGAAGTTGGTGCGCAGCCCCGAGGCGCTTTCAGCAAAGCACCTTATCCAATATTGGCTGGAGACATGCCTTGGGGGAGACGAAGCTTGTAGGATAACGGGAGGCCCAAGTAAGTGCAGGGGAAGTTCAAGATCGTGCACGGGAGGTTCTCGGCCGCCATGGCGAGATGTGCACCCGAGCAGCGAATCAAAGAAATTGAGCACTTTTGGAAGTTGGTGCGCAGTCCCGAGGCGCCCCCCAAAGCAATCTAGAATAGCACGCACGATGGAGAGATCCGATGCCGTGGGGTTGACAAAGATGATGATGTCGTCGGCATACATGAAGGTGCGAAAGCAGACCCACTCACAAACGAGGGGCGATAATAGGCCCACGGCCTCCGCCTTTGCAAGCAGTGCATTCAAAACCTCCATTGATTAAGAGCTCCTTTGAATCAAAGGAATTTATAGGATTTCTAGAGGATTAAAATACTTCCTATGTTGGTCATTTGAATTATAAGATTGGATCCCATAAAAAAGTTCCTGTGGAATCTAGCATATAGGATTCAAGTGGGCATGCCACTTTAACCCTATACTTTTCCTATTTCTAGGTTTTCAAAATCGTACGAATCAAAGAGGCCCTAAGTGCCCTAAGTGCTTGATCTCGCATGCCCTCAACCCAATAGACAACATCACAGAAAATCGCAATTTATTTACTCATTGTCAACCCAAAAGATAGTATGACAGAAAATCTCAATTTATTTACAGTAAAGCAGACGCATTATCAGTACAGCGAAACTTAGAAAGATATTGACCACACAAACAAAGTATATATATAGGTAATAATACATAAAGTAGTAAGGCCAACAGGGGAGCTAACAATAGGCGCTAGGAAGGAAATCCGGCTCAATTTGTCAGCGTAGGGTTCTACCCATTGGCAACAGAGACTATTCTTATTTGCTTTGTCTTGCAAACAGGAAAGAGCAAAGCTACTTGGGTCTCCAACTTCTTGTGCTGGGTCCAGCTCTCGGCTCTCATACACAAAACTCCTCTCTGGTGCCCTCCGGCAAAAATGCATTCGGAGGCACCGTCGAGACTTCCTTCACCTCAGGATCAACGCCCTACACAAATAAATGCACAAGCAATGGTTCACAACCAAGCAACAAAAGTAACTAGCATTGTGTTATTAGAAAAAAATAATAGTTGCCTTAACAACAGAAATGCCATTTACCGTGAACACAGCTCTGAGCTCTTTCTTCTTGGCTTCCAGCTGTAAAGAGGGGATTTCACACATGTAGTCAGCAACAGCAAAGCAGCAAAAAAGTTAAAAGAGGAAATAAACCGTCATGTCATACATCGTTATAATCCCAGTAGCTCCAGTCTGAATAGCATCCAAATGGCATACCAACATCCAAGTGACCACCAGTGTATTCATGAGCACTGTTGGGGTGCTTCATATTGACACTTCCATTGTTGGTACAGCCATAGCAATTTCCTTCGTCAAGAAAAAAAAGAAAGAAAACAAGAGTTAGGCGCAAAGTGATCCACCGGGCACGAACGTATATAATAACAGCTGACTAACTGAAGGTATAAGATTTCTGTGTATTCAGCCATGCTGGGCATAAGCTCAACTTAGTGCCACCCACCAAGGCAATACTTGATATAAGGGGAGGGTATAGCATTACCATTATCGGTAGGTTTAATCATGCAGAAGCAGCTGACCGACAGTTCTTCTTGTTTTACTGGTCGCACATATTTGACTTCGACAAAGAATAGATCTTCGATGCCACGATCAGCTCCTTTAGTCAAAGTGAAATTGAGATGATAGTACCACCCACGCTTCTCACTGAATACTTTGCACTCCACAACATCTTTGAGTCCATACGCAAAATCCTAAAATATGAAGCATGGGTCAGATCAACAATTCTTACATGGATAAATCAGTACAAGACATAGGACAATCGTGATAGTGGGGCAGAGAGTGAAGGCAGGTTGGAGAGAGAGAGAGAGAGAGAGAGAGAATAGAACAAACCCCCAAAAGATTGTGATCCTCGTTATGCTTGTCCACCAAAGCTTGAAGTAATCGGCGCCTTCCATTACGGGCTCTCTCAGCGTGATCTGATTTTGAACGCTTCCTTGCGCCATCAGGCCAGTAAAGAGCTGCTTCTATGGCCATTTCCAGTGAAGAAACCCCGCCTTGGTGCATTAACCTAATTTATATCCAAATTATGGTCAGTGGCAATTCCCAACAGTGGAGAATAGAAAGTTATACAAGGACCATATAAATGCTATCAATAGGGCTATGATGCACTAGTTTGCATAGAATGCTGTTAAGATAATTCATGCTAGTGATACAGAACTGCACATGCCTATATATATATATATATATATATATATATATATATATATATATATATATATATATATATATATATATATATATATATATAAGCTCCTGCATTGTTTTAAAGGCGTCCGTATCTCGTCGCTATAGCGACGATATACAGGTGTGAAGGGGGTCAATCGCCATAAAGACCCAGGCTCGCAATACCTTTATGGCGTCGCTATATCGTTGCTATAATGCTATAAAGGGGGTCGCTCGCCATAAAACGCAATACGCCATTAAAACAATGAGCTCCTGGTCCTTCATTGATTTCATATAGCAAACTGCTTTCACCAGATAATGGATCTTAACTTTCTAGCTAACAGCATCGAAATAAACAGAGGTGCGTGGGGCAAAGGGCTGCTAATCAACTGTGCATATTAGAGTTCAGATAGGAATATACAAAGTGGTGCATTGTTTGCTTGTTTGTTTGCATGTGGCTAGTTAAGTCTTGAACATATTCAATTGCAGGTGTGCAAACAGAATAAAATCAGGAGAAACAAGTGGTTGAGGAGCTTTACAGTTTTGGGTCCCTGTGTTCAAGAAAGTAGCGATCCATGGCTTTGTCAGCTTCATCTAGGCTCTGAAACGGCCCGCCTGCATAAGGATACGTGTGGAAAGAGCCCCCGTGATCGACCCTGATGTAATACAACATTCCCCAGTCACGTCGCAGCCGTTCCCAAATGCCTGACCCAGGAGGTGATGGTGCCGAGGCCATAACAGTGTCCTGATCCGGCTGCTGCCCGGAGGGAACGGCGGGCGATTTCTCCTCCAATGTTGTAGCGCTCAGCGACTGCTTGAGCGACGACACATCTGCAGCAGGTTCCAGCGGCCTCTGCGCCGCGGGTGGTGAAGCCTGCTTCCCGTCCGCCACCACGAACTCGAATTGGAAAATCCTATCGCTGGAAAAGGCAATCCAAACGAACATCGATCGATTATTATTAGCAGGTAAAACAACAACCACAACCACAACAAAAACAAATCGATTTCAACCAGAAGATGGCCGTATGTACGTACGTTGAGGCCGGCGGCGGGTCGTTGGGCTTCCTCCGGCGATGCCAGTTGAGGTAGATGGAGGCGTAGCGCGCGCGGACGGCGTCTTCGAGATCCGCGAAGTCCCGGAACGGCCCGCCCGTCACGGGGAGGTGCCTGGGGAGGTACGTGCCGTCCCTGTTGACGCGGACATGGATCGTGATCGGGTGGAAGCCGCCGGTGGGGATGCGCCGCGGGAGGGACTCCGGAGGAAGATGCTTGGGCGCCATCAGGAGGGAGGGAGGGCCGTCGGCCAGCTTGATCGATTTGGGGAGGGGGGTTAGGGTTCGGCGATTTCGTCGGCGGAGGGGGTGATTAGTTCGGCGAGTTCGTCTCTTGGTTGGGGAGGAGGCGGAGGGGAAAAAAAGAGATTGAGAAAACTGCGCACGCGGTTGGGCCGGGTGGGCTCTATACTTATTCAGGCTAGATAGACTCGGCCTGTCGTGCGGCCCGCTTGGAGCTCGGGCCGAGTAGGGAGGGCTACACTCTCCTTCCTTTTTGACGATGAAAATGCTGATTTCTCTTTTGTCCTGATGAAGAGCATATAAGGGATTCTTTGAAATCTCTATAATCAATTTTCCCGAACCCGCATTCGTATTCTGTGTTTGGACCATGCTATTCTTCGCTTGCAAAAAAATGGTACTTCCTCCGTTCCGAATTACTTGTCGCACGTATGGATGTATTTAGATGTATTTTAGTTCTATAGATACATCCATTTCAGCGACAGAGTAATTTGGGACGGATGGAGCACAAATCGCGCACCCGGCACCGCTGGGAGTGCTTTTCTTCAGACTCTTTGTGGTTTTCTATAGAGCGCGAGTTTTCCTACCATGTCTGTTTTTTTTGTTTTTTATATTTATTCCTTTTATTATTTTCTTCTAAAAAATCATGAAGTTTTTCTGTGACCCTTTTATAGAAATATTGAACATTTTTATGTCCATAATTAATTTTAACATCTTGGATATTTAAAATTTTATGCAGATTTTCAAAAACCATGATTTTTAGAAAAACATGAGTATTTTATAAATATATGAAAAAAAAAATGAATGTTTTGTGTTCATGAATATTTTAGACAATCTTTGAACATTCGAAATTTTAATTTAATTTTTTTTATTTAGAAAGGCTGGACCTGCGGATGGGCCTCTAGCCCAGTGGAGTGGAAATGGCCAGAGGCCTGGCTGGGTTCCGCTGGGGGTCTCTTCTCCCCTTCCCTTCTCTTTCTGCTATATTAAAAAAAACCGAGATAAGACAGAAAAGAAAGAGAGGTTAGGGATGGAGCTTGAGCAGGAGGGTATTTTTCTCGGACTCATAAAAATGAGTTTGATCCAAGAAAAATAGAAATGAGCACGTGTGTGAAGTTGAATTCAAACGCATTTGAATTTAATTCAAATGAGTGTGAGAAGGAAGTGGGTATTTGGGAGGTCCAAAAAATGTTGAGAATTTAGGAGGAGCCTCGATAAATGAAGAAAGAAAGTTTGGAGAACAAAGTTAAAGCAAAAGGGCATGAGAATCAAATTGCAAGTGAATTATGGTGATTCCAAAATTAATGGAATATTTTAATATAACTCCCTAATAACATTGGGAGGATATATTATAAAGAGAAATTATCATGTTAATTAACTAACACGCAAAACATGAAAGGCATCTGAAACTGAGAAACCCATGAAATAGCGAATTCTGCACATGTAGATAACTTTTTTCACGGAATAAAGATTTTAGCGAATTCTGCACACATGTAGGAAAACCTTTTTCACTGAAGATTTTTTTTTAATTGTGGGTATATAAATTGAAGACGATGGAGAGTTGCATATGGCAGAGAAGCAGAGAGAGCTTCTGGTTGAAGAGGAGGAAGAAGAGTGATTTAATTGTTAAAATCGAAAATGTCGTCAAATATGCAAGGATATGTAGACACTATCGGTTTTGAACAACTAAACTGTTGCATCCACATATAAGCATCAAACAGCATGTACACGATGATCACCAATTAGCTTTGACGAATATTCTTTAAGATAGTACGAGTACAAATGGGGGCGAGCTATGTACAATGAGTACATGTAGAAGTAGGGGATATATAAAGCGAGCAGAACTGCTAGAGAATCGTCATACTAAGCAACGATAATTCTACAAAAGCAATGTCTGGTTGAAATTTTGCACAAAGGCTTGTTGGGTGCACGGAGGGAGAAAAGCTCCAGCAGCCGCATCCTTCTACTCCACCTTAGACCCCGCTGTCTACCGACGAGTTCATGCCGTGTTTCGCACGGCCAGGGTGCGCTTCAAGGCCTTCACGCTCAGCGGGCTGTTCTTGGTCTGCTTAATCCAAACAAAAACAAGTCAGTCGATCCGCTATGGCATTCTACTACAATCTAAGATGAACAAGTAAAACCTAAGTATACACTAGTATATATTTTTCAAGAAAAAAGCATGACAAGGTCAGTTTGGTCATGCATACGGCATGAATATTTAGAACTGCCTAACTTGCATCAGCTGAACACTTCAATCAAACGCATAAACGGAAAAAACAGATGTACATACTATTATCGCAATGCTGCACAAAGAATAATAAACCAAGAAAGCAGAAGTAATTACCGCTGAGCAAGTCCCAGCCCTGATGTTGCAGACGGGGTAGTCCGGTGGGCAGCAGCTGGAGTGATCCTTGCAGCAGGTTGCGCCTTCGGCCGGGCAGCAGCCCCACACCAGGCAAAGGTTCCTGAAGCCGAACGAGCAGCAGCAGGTGCTGCCTGCAGGGCATGAGAAGTTCTCGTCGCAGACGTGGTCAGGGGCGACTGGGGGAGGTGGCGTCGGCGGTGAGGGAGGTGTTGGGGCTGGCTTGGGCGGGTTAGCTCCCTTCTTGGTGGGGTACGATGACATCATGGCTATCCCGCACTTCCCACTGGTCACGTTGATGTTGCGCTCCATGCGGAGGTACCCAGATTCTCCCCAGTTTGGACCCCATGAGTTGCGGACGATCCAGTAGTCCTTGCCGTTCTCAGTGCCGTAGCCAACAGCAACCACACCATGGTCAAGTTGCGTGCCACACCTTCCACTGAAGACACCCTGTAATGTAGATCAATCAAAGGCCTGTTATCGCCAGACTGGCCTGAATGCTGGATAAAAAGTTAGCTGCCTGCTGCAACAAGTTCACTTACCGAGTGGTAGAGCTGGAACTCCCGGCCTCCAGCTTCAATGGCAACACTCACGGGCTGGTGAGCAACTGCCTTCTGCAGCGATTTCTCATCATTTTCAGGGACATCTTCAAAGCCATCAATGCTCACCACCTTCGCATTTTTCTGCAAAGATATGACAAAATGTACCAGTCAGAACATCAGAACCGAGCATCATCTGGATTATTTGAAGTAAGCAAGCAAGTACCCACCCTGAGAACATCACATCTGCCATCAATGGCTTTGTAAGGGTAATCATCTTCGGTATCAATGCCACCGTTCTTGATGATGAACTCAAAGGCGTCATCCATAAGACCCCCATTGCAGCCACTGCTCTGCCCGTTGGTGTCACACTCCACAAGCTCCTGCTCCGATAATGTCACCATCTCACCAGTGACAATTTGGTTGATGCTCTCTACTGTGCTGACTGCAGAAAAAGCCCAGCAACTCCCTGCACACACCACCATTACAAACGATGCATCAGCCAAGAGCAAAACAATTACTACAAACGAAGCTTCAGTCAACAGTAATAGAACAACTTATGTCATCAACAGTTTTAACTAGTACATCAATTTCCTGCCAAAGCGTTCGTTTGCTTCTTCTGTTTTTCCCCATGGCCCAATATCAATTGCAGCTGACAGAATATGCAGAGCAGCAAACCTACCACATACTACTAACAGCATAATCACCATGCAGAACAATTTGTACAGTATGTTGTACTGAAAATGCTTAAAAATAGTTGTGTTTAAACATTGCCAGATCTGGTTAATTCCCTTGCATAGTTGGTTGATTGATGGTTCAAGTTATGATGATCAACTGGTCAGCAGCAATTGACTGACAGATACACGGAATACAACAGTTCCAATAGCAAAGTCCAAACAAAAACTACCCAAAAAAAAGGTGGCCACATATCAGAACAATAATGGAGCTAAACTACACAGCACATGGCATGTCCAACATATCAGACTGCCTTTAATTGTTGCTTCCTTCTTACTAATAAGGACACTACATAACGTTTGTTCGCTTCTTCTGCTATGCCCCCATGGCCCAGTATTAAAGGAAGGTGACAGAATAATAAGACAGCCTAATCACCATACAGAACAATCTGTATAGCTCGTTATATGCTAGTGGTACTGAAAAGCCTAACAAAAAAATCTGTGAGATATGGTTAATGCCTTGGGTAGTTGGTTGATGGTTTAAGTTCCGGTTATCAACTGGTCAGCAGCGCTTGACTGACAGATGCACCAATACGACAATCTGAACTGCGAGGAACGAACAAAACCTAACCCAAAAAGGGCAGCCACAGATCGGAATAATACTTCTGTACTACTTCCAAACCACACTGCGCAAGGCAACCCGAGGAATCGCATGCCATCAACCCCTGAGCAAGTCAAAGCGGGGCGACTCATGGCCATTGCTTCCGTCCTAAGAAAAGCATGAACTTTTTGCAACCATAACCTACCCGTGCGTCAACAAATTTGCAACTAATTAAGCCCCAAAAGAGGAATTTTTTTCCCTTGGGAAAACGGCTGCACCGCTTGCATCGTAGATCGATTTTGGGATCGAGAAGAACTAGGTAAAGGTGACGAAGAACCTAGATCTGAGATCGCCGTCAGCAGAACAGGGGATCGCATCTAACTACCCGGCATCAAAATCGCCATGATAAGTGGAGGAGAGGAGGGATTTTTCTCACCGCATTGGCCCTGGTTCTTGACGGGGGCGACGGCGCCCTTCTCCCTCCAGTCGACGGCCTCGGGCAGCTCCTCGGCCCCATCGTGGCGATACCTCTCCCCCACGACGCGGCCGGGCCTCGCCCTCTGGCCCTTGACCCCGAGATACGCGGCGCGGAACTCGTCGTTGGTGAGATCGGCGAAGCGGTTCATGCCGAGGCGGAAGCCCTCCTCGCCGGCCGCGGCGCGCGCGTTGTGTGCGTCGACGAAGTTCAGGTTGTCCCAGAAGGCCCGGAACCGGCGCTCCCGCTCCGGGATGGAGTTGGCGTTGGGGGAGGAGCCCCCGCCGTGCTCGGCCAGCCAGAGGTCGTAGACGGCCCGGGCCTCCGCCTCCGTGCGCTCCAGCCCGCGCGCCCCGTGCTCCGCGTTGTAGGCGATGATGGACATGTCCGCGGACGCGGCCAGGGCGCCGCCCGCCACGGCAAGAAGCAGCAGCAGCGGCGGCAGGATGGCCGCGGCGGCGCGTGCCATGGTGGCGGTGGGGGTAGACGGGCGTCGCTCTCCGGGTCGGGCCTGGAGCTTTTCCGAGTTTTTTTCTGGGAGTTTGTTTTCGGTGGGTGGGTTTGTGGGGGGAGGGGGAGGGTGCGGTCGGATTTATAGATGGGGGGAGGGGTCGGGTCGGGTCGGTTTGGGTTGGGGTTGGGGTTGGAATCTGGTGCGTGCAGAGATTGTTTGTCCGTTTAATTCGTGTTCAAGTCCTAATCTTCTTCTTTTTACTGAGGGAACATTCCATATTCTAATTCTAACTGTAATACTCCTGATTAAGCACGATGGATTAGGCCTTGTTCGGTTAAGCCACTCTTCAAGTGGATTGGAGTGGAATGGAGGGGATTTGGAGAAAATTTGAACTAGATGGGATTTAATCCCTGCCAATCCCTTTCAATCCCTCTCATTTTTCATGGTACCGAACAAGACTTTAATGAGATTGATCTCATCGGATGAGGACTCTGGCATGTTGGTGACGCGTCGTGACGGCCATCCGGGGCCGTTGGATCAAGATCAATGCCCGCCGTTGCTTAACAGGAGTATGTTTTCAATGTGGATGTGCATATCATTACTTCTTTCATTCAAATACTATTTTCTTGAAGGAAAAAACTTGAGATAGCATTATATTATGTAATTTGATTTGGCACGTAGGTAGAACTTTAATTTTTACGTCCACAAGCAATGCGAAATTAAGGTCGCGATTTGTAGAGAACTATGAAACAAGCAAATTAATCAGAGGATTCCAATCCATAAAGGATGTCCTCCAAGAATGTATATATAAGCGTCTGCTACGTGTCATCCATTTGAAGCATCACGTGTTAGTTATGGAGCACCTTTATTCCTCAGTTCACTTGGTGGCGGGGGTATCTAATTACAAACTAAATAAAAATGGAAGAAGTATCTAATTACAGACTAAATAAAAATGCAGTTCAAATTATGAACGTCCTCATATGCATCAAAATCTTCAAGATCATCAGATGCACACGCAGCTACTAAATAATCTTATGGAGCACATGTGGAGCCACAATGGCAATCAAGGAGCTGATGCTTGAGTTGTGCACTTAAAATAGATTTTATTTAAACGCTATCTATGCTCCGTACCAACATTTGTTATTTGCATACAACATTGTCTTTTACGATCGACCTTTTGAGAGTCCAGATTTGAGATATGTGAATGCCAAGAGAGAAATATGAGGGTCCGTGCGAACACGTCCGCGGGCGTGTGGAAGTATAGGGGGGCGGATTTGTCAGATCCGGTTGCAGCTGCTCTAATCATGCAGCACTGCAATGCCATTCGAGGAGTATTTGCAACGAAGCTGTGGTGATATCTAGATCAAATTGCACTATTTGGCACCAGAGCACAACGATTCTAGGTCCATCATCATTGTTCGCCTGCAAATGCTATGATATATTGGTGGGATTGAGAGGATTGAGATTATACCTGGCCATGGGCAGCCCGACCCGACCCGGCCCAACCTTGTCCATGGGTCAGGATCGGGCCTAGGTTTTGAGCCTGAAGCCCGGTCCGAGCCGGGCCCAGGCCCGTCGATTTCGTCATTTAAGAAAGAGGCCCGGTCCGTGGCCCGAGGCCTGATGGGCTTTAAGTGTGATGGGCCGGGCTTGGGCCTGGGTTTTTAGGCCCGACGGCCAGGCCGGGCTGTGCTTGGGCCTGAGTTTTTTGCGTCGGGCTTTGTTTGGGCCGGCCCGAAGTCTGGGGAATGGCCAGGTATAATTGAGATCCAGTGCCTTGCCTCCATCGATCGTGTCATCCGTTGATAGACGACCAACCGTATCACGGGATGGGCTGGAATAGTTGTACTCGTCAGTAGTAGATCACACCGAAAGATTCCTGCAGAAAGAACGAGCGCACGTGAGCGCGTGTACGCATACGTACGTACGTACGTACGTTGAAACACACAGGCATGCATGCACTGCCGCACACCAGAATCTGAGAGACTGAGACCCGTGATATCGTGCTCGTACGTATTACGTGACGCGCCATGCCGTTCGGTCGGATTATGTACGTACCACGTCGTCGAATCTGAGCCACCGTTACGCCACGCGCGCACGCAATTTGCATTGCTCAGGGTCATAGCGACGCCGGCGGTTCTCCTTTTCAACAACGGTCTGCTGTTCCGGTTGGACGCGGACCGGAGGAGAGCTTAATAACTTGCTCAGAACCGGCCACGACAGGCGTCAAAGGTCGGTGGTGCTTAGCCGGAAAGGGAGAAGCGGCTGCGCCCTTGACGCGCGGCGGGTCCGCGGGGTTCGTTTGGCGGCGTTGAACGTGCGTGCGGGTGCGGCGGCCGCTCGACCGGACGGACGGACGGCCCTTTGGAGGCGTCCGAGCCCAACCCGATCTCATTCTCATCGGGTACATGGGCCGCAGTGGGGTGGGGTTGCCCTTTCCGCGAGGTCGGTTTCCTACGCCGCCCGACTTGGCTCCCCGGCCGGGCTCACGGGACGTTGCTTCGCCCGAGGGGTCATGGCCTGCAGAGTAATGCTAGACACACGGGCTCTTACGGGGGTTTTACGGGATGGTTAGGATTTGATTAGTTGAGGTTTAATTAAGTGAGGTGGGCCCCATCAATGAAAATTAGAGGGGCCAATTAAAAAAGAGAACGCACCTGCGTCCGTGAAAGTCCGTCGCTGATTGCCCGTGAATCTAGTATTATCGTGGCCTGCATGTGTGCGCTGTGCGTATCGGCGCATCCGCTCCTGACTCCGGCAGGCGGCATACGCACGCACGCACGCACGCACGCGTTCCTTGCGTGTCCCCGCACCGCATATCTCCCTACACTATCCTTCCTATCGCATCCGCATGGTCCTGCAGCAGCGACTTGCGAGGGTCCTTTTTCTTCTCCTGCCGGCCACACCACAAAACATGCGAGCATTTCGAGGGTGAAGGGTGGCACGTATCTGGACCCGCCGCCGTTCTACTATTGGAATAATGCCCTGGGATAAAGCGCGCCGTCCCCGGTAAAGTGGAAAAGGCAGAAAGAATGCTCCACTACATCAAAGACAACATTTCAACGACAGGATACGATTATCAGAAGGGAAAATATTACTACGGCAGGACAAGCGCGCCTTGGAAGCATTTCTTTTAAGAGTATAAGTCCTTGGTTAATTATCATCTAGTACTCTCTCCGTTTTGAATTACTTGTCGCAGGTATGAATGTATTTAGATATATTTTAGTTTTAAATATATCCATTTCTGCGACAAGTAATTTAGAACTGAAGGAGTACTACTTTAGGAAAAGATAATCATGGTTCTTATCATGTGTTGCACCGCACAGATCATTACTCTGTTCCTCGCAATAAACAATAATCTCATGCATGTGCGCTCATATTCGTTGCTTCACACTATTGTTCTCCTCTGAGCTACTACTACTTCTCGAATGATTAAATTAAAATGATATAATATAATATGCATTGCTTGACACTGTTGATCTCCTCTGATATGAGTCGTTGCTCTACGCTATCCAATAATCAAAGGCTCGTCGGGCCGATCAAATTTCGATATTCTTTCGTCTTTGCCGTGGTGGGCCGTGCCATTGCTTTCAAAAGTAGGAGTAAGTTTAGCAGGTATAGCTTAAAAGAGGAAAGACGCATTTGACTTTGAGTTGGCAGTGGAGATCATGTCGCTCGCGCGTCCAAACGCTTTTCCACTTTCATTTCATCGTGAGAGTATTTTTCCTTTTTGTGAAATAATCGTGGGAGTAAGAGTATCTACAGCGTGGCCTGCAAATCCAGGCCCGAGGACGGCGGGCACAGACCAGGCACTCCTTAAGTCCTATCGTCCACATCCGTATATGTCAGACCCGGTCCCTCATATCCATACTAGTATGTAATGTAAATAAAAACAACATAGATCATCACGCAAACATATAATTGGACATAGAAATGCACATTTCGATCACCAAAAGATCATCGATGGATGTCCAAAAGATTGCCAAAGTTCACATAATTCACATAAACGACGGACAAGTTTAAACTAGATTACTGAAAGTTTGAAATTGAAGACAGAAACGGCAGAGATCCACTACTTCCTTGCCGGCCCTTTGCCCTTCTGGTCGCTGGCGCAACTGTAGGCGTCAGCGGCTGGTGGCGGATCGTCCGAGTCGTCGGATGAGGAGTCGTGGTCGTCGCCAAAGGTGTCGAAGAGGATGATGAGCCCTTTCAGCCGCCAAACCTCCATGTCCTGCTGCCACGCTTGACATTGCTCCAAGACGATTCCGAGGGCAAACTCATAGTCCGAATCCAACTCCGAGTCGAAGCGGCCGCCGGAGCTCGACATTGCGCCGGATTTGATCGAAATCGGTGCAGCGAGAAGGGAGGACGAAGCGAGAGAGGAGTGTGAGTGAGCTAGCGTTTCGGAGCGAGGAGCCAGATGGGTTTTTTTTGCCTACCTAGCAGCCTTAGCACTTGTACACAAAGGTAGAGCCTTGGGAAGGACCTACCCTCATGGTGCTTCTCAAGAAAAATAGAGTCTATAAGTTAATAAATGCAACCATCTATAATACTAATTCTACGATATTTTGCATTGAAGGTAGTAACATATATTAGTGTCATATGCGTACCTTGTGTCCAAATTAACCTCTCTTACTACTAGATAATCCGTTGCGACATTGGTGCAAACGTCAATTGCGGCCAAGAATTTAAGCAAGATACCACAATATTTTTTATGAATTATCGGATAAAGGGTGTTTTGTTCCTTGCATGATTAGAAATAAGCACCACATATACATGAACATACGGTCATAGGCATAGCAGCTTAGGACAGACGGACTAACAAATAGGGATAGCTACTTTTGGATGATGGGGACCGGGACGCGATGCGAGTGGCGCTCTCGGCTGCCATGTTGCTTCAATGCCGACCCTAGTGACAGATTGCGTTCGCTTTGGACTTCCGTGGGAGAGAGCGTGGTTGTGGAAGATGATTTTGGGTAGGAGGGGGGGGGGGGGGGGGGGTGTGGCTGTGTTGGACGTATACGTGGCGGCAGTCCGGATGCCTGCAAAACTTCCTTGTTTGTTTTTGTAGGATTTCGGACAACTGGACGTGTCTACGAACAGGTGGGGTTCCGCGTTGGATGGTAAAATGCATGTTGACAACTTGGTCCAGATCTATGTAGCGATTTAAGGATTCATGTTGGAGATGACACAAGATGACTAGATCCATCATGAAATATACTTTGGTACTTGACTTGGTAGAAATCTGATATCTGGAGTAGAATGAAACCGAGGGAGTATGTAGGGAGCAGGTACTAGGTGACATCAAAGATACCTGCAGGAGGATTCAGTGTACGTGAGCGTGGGCACATGCGTATAGGCGCGTGGTGTGTTGAAACATAGATACGCGCACCGGAATGTGAGACCGGCGTATCGTACATACGTGACGCGCCATGCCGTTGGTTTCTGGTTCCTTAACGCCGAGCTCGAGCGACAGGCCTGCCTAGCTACCACGGAGTATCATGGCTGCCAGACCGGGCCGTCTTCTTTTCAAGAACGGCCGGTTTTGTTTGCTGTTTCGGTTGGACGCGGACCGGACCGGCTTTCAAAGGTGGATACTGTTTGACCCGCAAAAAAAAGGGGGTGAATATTGATTAGGCCAACTTCATCGCACAATACCAAACAGACGTTCGTTTTATCCGGATTCTATCCGTTTGGATAGGGCAATGAGTCATGTCCAGCCATTTCTGGGATGCAGTGGCCGTGCGTCCAACGCGCAAACGCATCCTGGCCGCGCACTTTTTTCTTTACAAGCCCTTAAACTTTTTTTTATCATTCATTCTTGATATATGGGAATAAATCATCAAATTTTAACTAGAAAAGAAAGACCAAAGAAAATAAGAACCACAAGAATACATTTTAGAAGATACCTAACTTTCATAACTGCTCCTGTAAGTTGGATTAGTGCCTTCTCGATGCATTCATTATTGATCCGCGGAGGAGCCGCCTCCATCTTGCGTGTTTCTTTTTTCTTCGAGTCTAAAGAAGTAGAGGTTGCTTCCCCGCATCCAGTCTCGTGTCTAGTCTCTAATCTAGCAACAAGTGGACTTTTCTCATATATGGCCTCTATGCTAGCTAAAAGTGCACGAACATCTACTAAATTGCGCTATATCAATATATCGATGTACTCTTCTTTCCAATATCAAAACTTGCATCCATTCTACACAACAAAATTTAAAGTTAGCACAACTAGACAAATCTAGAGCACAAACCGAAGGTAAAATGAGCACATACCCATCGTTCAAGCACTTGATGAACATCCATCCGGGATGTTCCGACGTTGTAGACACGCGGTGCACGACCTTCTTTAGGCAGTGGTCGCACTTAATGAGCGGCAACGGTGCGCCGACGAGCTTTTGGGCTAGCACCGAGCCCGGCCGACCGCCATTCGTGTATCTGCCGGCAGACCACCGACGATGCAGATTCGAACGGCTAGAGGAGGAGCCACTGCCTGCATGTGGCCTTGCAGCCTTGCCATGGCCTTCTGGCCCGGTGCCCGGCCAGTCCATGGCGCGGCATGGCCTCCCACAGCCGGGCGAGCTCAAGACCGACCGGATCCGCCCCAAGTCCGGCCGTCGGGGTGCGCAAAATAGGTGGCCGTGGTTGGGTAGCTCGGGGGTGCCGAGGGGAAGGGGTTGGCCGAGCGCGCGTCCGAGCTGCACAGCTACAATGGCAGGGACGGCGGCGAGGGAAGACTGGGGAAGAGTGAAGAAGAATGGAGGGCGTGCGACCGAAGGGAGGGAAGGGACGGATAGAAAAATGCGCCCATGTGCCACCGACGGGTGGGCCAGGAGAGGACACACGCAGACGACCCGCGTGTCCGCGTGCTGTCCGTTTCATCCTAAAGCGGCGTAAACTTGGACCGAGAATGGATCGAAAGCGGACAGAAAACGGACAAAAGTTCGTTTGTGCCCGCGCGTTGGGCCGTTTGGTTCGTCCGTTTTATTTCAAACGGACGCGCGCGGACAGGATGAAGTCGCGCGGTGGACTTGGCCTTATAGCCGGAAAAAAAAGAAGCAGGCGCGCGCGGGTTCGCCGGATGGCAACATGTTGGAATCTCCTCGCGGCGACGTGCCATACGTACGAGCGCGCCCCTGTGAATCTTCTGGCCGTGAACGTGGGCGTGTGCGGTGGCCGGCCGGCCGGCCCTTTGAGGCGCACTCCAGTCCAACCCAACCCGATCCCATCGGGAACTGGAGCGAACATGGACCGACGCAACGGTACCTTGCCGGCGGAAAGCGAGCCAGGTGCGTTGCGGTTGCCATTTCGACGAGGTTTCCCAGGCCGATTTCACGTCCCGGCTGGAACGGTTGCTTTGCTTCGGCCGGGGGTTCATGCAGATGCAGGCATGTCTGCGCTGTGCGTATGGCCGCACGCACGCGTTCCTTGCGTATCCCCTCCCCCGCACATCCCATTGTGTACCCTATCAAGGCGGCTATCGCATCCGTATGGTCCTGCAACAGCGTCTGCAACTACCCTCAAAAAAAAAAAAAAACAGCGTCTGCAACGGCAACTTGCGAGCCTTTTCGCGTCCAAGTACCGAAACATTAAAAAATGATTTATTTTGTTATTAATAATGCAATTGCAATGCGGCGCCATATGACCGTCCATGCAAAATAACAAAATAAAAAAAGGAAAGTACCTTGAGGTGAAGGGTACGCCTGGACGGGGGAACATGCGAGAGCATTTTGAGGGTGAAGGGTAGGGTACGTGTACTTCTAGTTTTCGATTGCCCTGGGATAAAGTGCGCCGTCCCCAGGAAAGGAAAATAAAAGAGGCAAAAAAGACAACATTTTGAAAAGATATAAAGAGCGCCTTGGAAGTACTATTTCTTTTCAGAGCAACTATTTAATTCATTATCATCTACTTTTCGAAAACAAAAATACTCGCTATCAATATTCGCACCGAGCAGATCATTATTTTGTTCTTCGGAATAAAGAATTGTTCATGCATGTGCGCTGATATACATTGCTTCACACTATTGTTCTCCTCTGATATGACTCGTTGCTCTACTCATTCCTCTACGCTATCAAATAATCAACGCCTCGTTAAAGTCGATCAAATCTTGATCTGCGTTCGTCTGTGCGGTGGTGGGCCGTACGTGTCATTGCTTTCAAAAGTAGGAGTATGTTTAGTAGGTAAGGCTCAAAACAGGAATGACACATTTGACTTTGAGTTGGTAGTGGAGATCATGTCGATCGCGCGTCCAAACGCTTTTCCACTTTCATTTCATCGCGAGAGTATTTTTCTTCTTTTTTGCGGGGTAGAGAATATTTTTCTTCTTTTGCATGTTACAGCTGCCGCCTCCTGTCCCATGAAAAGTTAATGTTCCTTTGTCTTCATTTAGCGCCGCCGCGGGTCCGTCATCTTCTATGGCCTTAGTGCCATGAGAGCGTGGTAAATTCCGACCCTTATCAGCGGGAGGGTTCCGCTTTAGATGTTTCTTTGAGTTCTGTTAAGGTTTGTGTCCTGTTTAGAAAGGCGAGACAGCGACGGCTTCCTAATTAAAGATGAAATAATGTTAATGTTCTCCCTGACTAGTCCCTGATACGTCTTCGTCGTATCTATAATTTTTGATTGTTCCATGCCAATATTCTACAACTTTTATATACTGTTGGCAATTTTTTATACTATTTTGGGGACTAACATGTTGATCCAGTGCCCAGTGCCAGTCCCTGTTTGTTGCATGTTTTTTGTTTCCTAGAAAATCCATATCAAACGGAGTCCAAACGGGATAAAAACTGACGCAGATTTTTTTGAAATATATGTGATTTTTGGGAAAAAGAATCAATGTGAGACGATGTCCGAGGGGGCCACGAGGCAGGGGGCGAGCCCCAGGGGGTCGGGCGCGCCCTGAGCCCTCGTGGCCACCTCGTAAGGCTGTTGGTGCTCTTCTTTCACCGCAAGAAAGCCAATATCCGGATAAAAATCGTGTTAAAATTTCATCCCAATCAGAGTTACGAATCTCCGGGAATATAAAAAACGATGAAAGTCCGGAATCTGGAACGCAGAAACAGAAAAAGACAGAGAGACAGATCCAATCTCGGAGGGGCTCTCGCCCCTCCGCCGCCATGGAGGGCATGGACCAGAGGGGAAACCCTTCTCCCATCTAGGGAGAAGGTCAAGGAAGAATAAGAAGAAGGAAGGCTCTCTCCCCCTCTCTCCTGGTGGCGATGGAACGCCGCCGGGCCATCGTCGTGTGACGGCGATCTACACCAACACCTTCATCATCTTCACCAACATCTTCATCACCTTCCTGCATCTATCTACATCGGTTCACTCTCCCGCAATTCGATGTACCCTCTACTTGAACATGATGCTTTATGCTTCATATTATTATCCAATGATGTGTTACCATCCTATGATGTCTGAGTATATTTTCGTTGTCCTATGGGTAATTGATGAACTGCTATGATTGGTTTAATTTGCTTGTGGTTATGTTGATGTCCTTTGATGCACATCATATAAGCGCGCGCGTGGATCACACCATAGGGTTAGTTGTATGTTGATTGGACTATGTATTGGAGGGCAAGAGTGACAGAAGCTTCAACTTAGCATAGAAATTGATGCATACGGGATTGAAGGGGAACCAATATATCTTAATGCTATGGTTGGGTTTTACCTTAATGAACGCTAATAGTTACGGATGCTTGCTAATAGTTCCAATCATAAGTGCATAGAATTCCAAGTCAGGGATGACATGCTAGCAGTGGCCTCTCTCACATAAAACTTGCTATCGGTCTAATAAAATAGTCAATTGCATATGGACAATTCCGCAACTCCTACCACCACTTTTCCACACTCGCTATACTAACTTTATTGCTTCTTTACCTAAAACAGCCCCTAGTTTTTATTTACGTGCTCTTTATATTCTTGCAAACCTATCCCGTTACACCTACAAAGTACTTCTAGTTTCATATTTGTTCTAAGTAAAGCGAATGTTAAGTGTGCATAGAGTTGTATCGGTGGTCGATAGAACTTGAGGGAATATTTGTTCTACCTTTAGCTCCTCGTTGGGTTCGACACTCTTACTTATCGAAAGAGGCTACAATTGATCCCCTATACTTGTGGGTTATCAGTCCCCGTCTCGATGATGTGTCTAGTGATACGTCCATTTTGCATCATGCTTTTATATCGATATTTATTGCATTATGGGCTCTTATTTCACATTATGTCACAATACTTATGGCTATTCTCTCTTATTTTACAAGGTTTACATAAGGAGGGAGAATGTCGGCAGCTGGAATTCTGGGCTGGAAAAGGAGCAAATATTAGAGACCTATTCTGCACAACTCCAAAAGTCCTGAAACTCCACGGAATACCTTATAATAAATAATGAAAAATCCTCGCCAAAGATGAAGATCAGGGGGCCCACACCCTGTCCACGAGGGTGGGGGCGCGCCCCTACCTCGTGGGCCCCCTGGTGGCTCTCCGATGACCATCTTCTACTATGTGAAGTCTTTCATCGAGAAAAAAACCAGAAGCAACCTTTCGGGACAAAACTCCGCCACCACGAGGCGGAACCTTGGCGGATCCAATCTAGAGCTCCGGCAGAGCTGTTCTGTCGGGGAAACTTCACTCCCGGAGGGGGAAATCATCACCATCGTCATCACCAACGCTCCTCTCATCGGGAGATGGCAATCTCCATCAACATCTTCATCATCACCATCTCATCTCAAAACCCTAGTTCATCTCTTGTATCCAATTCTTGTTTCCAAGTCCGGGATTGGTGCTAGTAGGTTGCTAGTAGTGTTAATTACTCCTTGTAGTTGATACTAGTTGGTTTAATTGGTGGAAGATCATATGTTCAGATCATTTATGCATATTATTACCCCTCTGATTATGAACATGAATATGCTTTGTGAGTAGTTACGTTTGTTCCCGAGGACAAGGGAGAAGTATTGCTATTAGCAGTCATGTAAATTTGGTATTCGTTCGATATTTTGATGAGATGTATGTTGTCTAGCCTCTAGTGGTGTTATGTGAACGTCGACTACATAACACTTCACCATTATTTGGGCCTAGAGGAAGGCATTGGGAAGTAATAAGTAGATGATGGGTTGCTAGAGTGACAGAAGCTTAAACCCTAGTTTATGCGTTGCTTCATAAGGGGCTGATTTGGATCCATATGTTTCATGCTATGGTTAGATTTACCTTAATACTTTTGTTGTAGTTGCGGATGCTTGCAATAGAGGTTAATCATAAGTGAGATGCTTGTTCAAGTAAGAATAGCACCCAAGCACCGGTCCACCCACATGTCAAATTATCAAAGTACCGAACGCAAATCATATGAACGTGATGAAAACAAGCTTGACGATATTCCCATGTGTCCTCGAGAGCGCTTTTCCTTATATAAGAGTTTGTCCAGGATTGTCCTTTGCTACAAAAAGGATTGGGCCACCTTGCTGCACTTTATTTACTTTTGGTACTTGTTGCTCGTTACAAATTATCTTATCACAAAACTATCTGTTACCACTTATTTCATTACTTGCAGAGAATACCTTGCAGATAAATTTGCTTATGTGACAAATAGTTAACTAGAAGAGAGGTGTTTGCCGTAACATAAGAGCATGGTTAATAATATATCATGTCATCTATAGTCAATGTAAGAGACAACATTGTTGGGGAACGTTGCAGAAAACAAAAATTTTCCTACTCGTTTCACCAAGATCCATCTAGGAGTTCATCTAGCAACGAGCCATCAGATGCATCTACATACCTTTGTAGATCGCGTGCGGAAGCGTTCAAAGAACGGGGATGATGTAGTCAAACACGACGTGATCCAAATCACCGATGACCAAGCGCCGAACGGACGGCACCTCCGCGTTCAACACACGTACGGGTCGGGAGACGTCTCCTCCTTCTTGATCTAGCAAGGGGGAAGGAGAGGTTGATGATGATCCAGCAGCACGACGGCGTGGTGGTGGATGCAGGGCGTCACAGTAGCAGGGCTTCGCCTATACTACGAGAGAGAGACGTAACGGGGAGAGAGGGAGGCACCAAAGGCTGTTGTATGAAGTCCCTCCTCTCCCCCACTATATATAGGGGTGCCTAGGGGGGGGGCGCCGGCCCTAGGAGATGGGATCTCCTAAGGGGGGCGGCGGCCTAGGGGTGGGGGGCTTGCCCCCCAAGCAAGGGGGCGCCCCCTTTAGGGTTTCCCCTCAACCCTAGCCGCATGGGCCCTAGGGGAGTGGCGCCCTAGCCCACTTTGGGTTGGGTCCCTTCCCACTTCAGCCCATGGGGCCCTCCGGGATAGGTGGCCCCACCCGGTGGACCCCCGGGACCCTTCCGGTGGTCCCGGTACAGTACCGGTGACCCCGAAACTTGTCCCGATGGCCGAAATAGCACTTCCTATATATAATTCTTTACCTCCGGACCATTCCGGAACTCCTCGTGACGTCCGGGATCTCATCCGGGACTCCGAACAACATTCGGGTTACTGCATATACATATCTTCACAACCCTAGCGTCACCGAACCTTAAGTGTGTAGACCCTACGGGTTCGGGAGACATGTAGACATGACCGAGACGACTCTCCGGTCAATAACCAACAGCGGGATCTGGATACCCATGTTGGCTCCCACATGCTCCACGATGATCTCATCGGATGAACCACGATGTTGAGGATTCAATCAACCCCGTATGCAATTCCCTTTGTCAATCGATATTTTACTTGCCCGAGATTTGATCGTCGGTATCCCAATACCTCGTTCAATCTCGTTGCCGGCAAGTTACTTTACTCGTACCGTAATGCATGATCCCGTGACCAGACACTTGGTCACTTTGAGCTCATTATGATGATGCATTACCGAGTGGGCCCAGTGATACCTCTCCGTCATACGGAGTGACAAATCCCAGTCTTGATCCGTGTCAACCCAACAGACACTTTCGGAGATACCCGTAGTCTACCTTTATAGTCACCCAGTTACGTTGTGACGTTTGGTACACCCAAAGCACTCCTACGGTATCCGGGAGTTACACGATCTCATGGTCCAAGGAAAAGATACTTGACATTGGAAAAACTCTAGCAAACGAACTATACGATCTTTATGCTATGTTCAGGATTGGGTCTTGTCCATCACATCATTCTCCTAATGATGTGACCTCGTTATCAATGACATCCAATGTCCATAGTCAGGAAACCATGACTATCTGTTGATCAACGAGCTAGTCAACTAGAGGCTTACTAGGGACATGTTGGTGTCTGTTATTCACACATGTATTACGATTTCCGGATAACACAATTATAGCATGAATAAAGACAATTATCATGAACAAGGAAATATAATAATAATGCTTTTATTATTGCCTCTAGGACATATTTCCAACAGTCTCCCACTTGCACTAGAGTCAATAATCTAGTTACATTGTGATGAATCGAACACCCATGGAATTCTGGTGTTGATCATGTTTTGCTCTAGGGAGAGGTTTAGTCAATGGATCTGCTACATTCAGGTCTGTACTTTACAAATGTCTATGTCTCCATCTTGAACATTTTCACGAATGGAGTTGAAGCGACGCTTGATGTGCCTTGTCTTCTTGTGAAACCTGGGCTCTTTGGCAAGTGCAATAGCTCCAGTGTTGTCACAGAAGAGCTTGATCGGCCCCGACGCATTGGGTATGACTCGGAGGTCGGTGATGAACTCCTTCACCCAAATTGCTTCATGTGCTGCCTCCGAGGCTGCCATGTACTCCGTTTCACATGTAGATCCCGCCACGACGCTCTGCTTGCAACTGCACCAGCTTACTGCCCCTCCATTCAAAATATACACGTATCCGGTTTGTGACTTAGAGTCATCCAGATCTGTGTCGAAGCTAGTGTCGACGTAACCCTTTACGACGAGCTCTTCGTCACCTCCATAAACGAGAAACATTTCCTTAGTCCTTTTCAGTTACTTCAGGATATTCTTGACCGTTGTCCAGTGTTCCTTGCCGGGATTACTTTGGTACCTTCCTACCAAACTTACGGCAAGGTTTACATCAGGTCTGGTACACAGCATGACATACATAATAGAACCTATGGCTGAGGCATAGGGGATGACACTCATCTCTTCTATATCTCCTGCCGTGGTCGGACATTGAGCTAAGCTCAATTTCACACCTTGCAACACATGCAAGAACCCCTTCTTAGACTGATCCATATTGAACTTCTTCAATATCTTATCAAGGTATGTGCTTTGTGAAAGACCTATGAGGCGTCTCGATCTATCTCTATAGATTTTGATGCCTAATATATAAGCAGCTTCTCCAAGGTCCTTCATTGAAAAACTCTTATTCAAGTAGACCTTGATGCTGTCCAAGAGTTCTATATCATTTCCCATCAAAAGTATGTCATCTACATATAGTATGAGAAATGCTACAGAGCTCCCACTCACTTTCTTGTAAACACAGGCTTCTCCATAAGTCTGTGTAAACCCAAACGCTTTGATCATCTCATCAAAGCGAATGTTCCAACTCCGAGATGCTTGCACCAGCCCATAAATCGAGCGTTGGAGCTTGCACACCTTGTCAGCATTCTTAGGATCGACAAAACCTTCCGGCTGCATCATATACAATTCTTCCTTAAGGAAACCATTAAGGAATGCCGTTTTGACGTCCATTTGCCATATTTCATAATCATAAAATGCGGCAATTTCTAACATGATTCGGACGGACTTTAGCTTCGCTACCGGTGAGAAAGTCTCATCGTAGTCAACCCCTTGAACTTGTCGATAACCCTTAGCGACAAGCCGAGCTTTATAGATGGTCACATTACCATCCGCGTCTGTCTTCTTCTTAAAGATCCATTTATTCTCTATGGCTCGCCGTTCAACGGGCAAGTCAGTCAAAGTCCATACTTCGTTTTCATACATGGATCCTATCTTGGATTTCATGGCTTCTAGCCATTTGTCGGAATCCCGGCCCGCCATCGCTTCTTCATAGTTCGAAGGTTCACCGTTGTCTAACAACATGATTTCCAAGACAGGGTTGCCGTACCACTCTAGTGCGGAACGTGTCCTTGTGGACCTACGAATTTCAGTAGGAGCTTGATCAGAAGTATCTTGATCATCATCATTAACTTCCTCTCTAGTCAGTGCAGGCACCTCAGGAACATTTTCTTGAGTTGCGCCCTTTTCCGGTTCAAGAGGTAATACTTCATCAAGTTCTACTTTCCTCCCACTTACTTTTTTCGAGAGAAACTCTTTCTCTAGAAAGGATCCATTCTTGGCAACAAAGATCTTACCTTCGGATCTGAGGTAGAAGGTATACCCAATAGTTTCTTTAGGGTATCCTATGAAGACGCATTTTTCCAACTTGGGTTCGAGCTTTTCAGGTTGAAGTTTCTTGACATAAGCATCGCATCCCCAAACTTTTAGAAATGACAGCTTAGGTTTCTTCCCAAACCATAATTCATACGGTGTCGTCTCAACGGATTTCGACGGAGCCCTATTTAAAGTGAATGCGGCAGTCTCTAAAGCATAGCCCCAAAAAGATAGCGGTAAATCGGTAAGAGACATCATAGATCGCACCATATCTAATAGAGTGCGATTACGACGTTCGGACACACCATTACGCTGAGGTGTTCCAGGCAGCGTGAGTTGTGAAACTATTCCACATTTTCTTAAGTGTGTGCCAAATTCGTGACTCAAGTATTCTCCTCCACGATCTGATCGTAGAAACTTGATTTTCCTGTCACGTTGATTCTCAACCTCACGCTGAAATTCCTTGAACTTTTTAAAGGTTTCAGACTTGTGTTTCATTAAGTAGATATACCCATATCTACTTAAGTCATCAGTGAGGGTGAGAACATAACGATAGCCACCGCGAGCCTCAACACTCATTGGACCGCACACATCAGTATGTATGATTTCCAATAAGTTGGTTGCTCGCTCCATTGTTCCTGAGAACGGAGTCTTGGTCATTTTACCCATGAGGCATGGTTCGCACGTGTCAAATGATTCATAATCAAGAGACTCTAAAAGTCCATCTGCACGGAGCTTCTTTATGCGCTTGACACCTATGTGACCAAGGCGACAGTGCCACAAGTATGTGGGACTATCATTATCAAACTTAAATCTTTTGGTACTCACACTACGAACATGTGTAGCATTACGCTCGAGATTCATTAAGAATAAACCATTCACCATAGGAGCATGACGATAAAACATATCTCTCATATAAATAGAACAACCATTATTCTCGGATTTAAATGAGTAGTCATCTCGAATTAAACGAGATCCCGATGCAATGTTCATGCTCAAAGCTGGCACTAAATAACAATTATTGAGGTTCAAAACTAATCCCGTAGGTAAATGAAGAGGTAGCGTTCCGACGGCGATCACATCGACCTTGGAACCATTCCCGACGCGCATCGTCACCTCGTCCTTCGCCAGTCTCCGCTTATTCCGCAGCTCCTGCTTTGAGTTACAAATGTGAGCAACTGCACCGGTATCAAATACCCAAGAGCTACTACGAGTACTGGTAAGGTACACATCAATTACATGTATATCACATATACCTTTTGTTTTGCCGGCCTTCTTGTCCGCTAAGTATTTGGGGCAATTCCGCTTCCAGTGACCACTTCCCTTGCAATAAAAACACTCAGTCTCGGGCTTGGGTCCTTTCTTTGGCTTCTTCCCGGCAGCTTGCTTGCCGGGCGCGGCAACTTCCTTGCCGTCCTTCTTGAAGTTCTTTTTACCCTTACCCTTCTTGAACTTAGTGGTTTTATTCACCATCAACACTTGATGTTCCTTCTTGACTTCTACCTCTGCTGATTTCAGCATAGCAAATACTTCAGGAATGGTCTTTTCCATCCCCTGCATATTGAAGTTCATCACAAAACTCTTGTAGCTCGGTGGAAGCGACTGGAGGATTCTGTCAATGACCGCATCATCCGGGAGATTAACTCCCAGCTGAGTCAAGCGGTTATGCAACCCAGACATAGTGAGTATGTGCTCACTGACAGAACTATTTTCCTCCATCTTACAACTGAAGAATTTGTCGGAGACTTGACATCTCTCGACCCGGGCATGAGCTTAGAAAACCATTTTCAGCTCTTCGAACATCTCATATGCTTCGTGTCTCTCAAAACGTTTTTTGGAGTCCCGGCTCTAAGCTGTAAAGCATGCCGCACTGAACGAGAGAGTAGTCATCGGTACGTGCCTGCCAAGCGTTCATAACGTCTTGTTCAGCAGGGAGAACAGGTGCGTCACCCAGCGGTGCTTGTAGGACATAATCTTTCTTGGCAGCTATGAGGATGATCCTCAGGTTCCGGACCCAGTCCGTGTAGTTGCTGCCATCGTCTTTCAGCTTGGTTTTCTCTAGGAACGTGTTGAAGTTGAGGACTACGTTGGCCATTTGATCTACAAGACACATTGTAAATATTTTAGACTAAGTTCATGATAATTAAGTTCATCTAATCAAATTATTTAATGAACTCCCACTTAGATAGACATCCCTCTTCTAGTCATCTAAGTATAACATGATCCGAGTTAACTAGGCCGTGTCCGATCATCACGTGAGACGGACTAGTCAACGTCGGTGAACATCTTCATGTTGATCGTATCTTCTATACGACTCATGCTCGACCTTTCGGTCTTCTGTGTTCCGAGGCCATGTCTGTACATGCTAGGCTCGTCAAGTCAACCTAAGTGTTTGCATGTGTAAATCTTTCTTATACCCGTTGTATGTGAACGTTAGAATCTATCACACCCGATCATCACGTGGTGCTTCGAAACAACGAACTGTCGCAATGGTGCACAGTTAGGGGGAACACTTCTTGAAATTATTATGAGGGATCATCTTATTTACTACCGTCGTTCTAAGTAAACAAGATGCAAAAACATGATAAACATCACATGCAATCAAATAGTAAACGTGACATGATATGGCCAATATCACATAGCTCCTTTGATCTCCATCTTGGGGCTCCATGATCATCTTGTCACCGGCTTGACACCATGATCTCCATCAACGTGTCTCCATGAAGTTGCTCGCCAACTATTACTTCTACTACTATGGCTAACGCGTTTAGCAATAAAGTAAAGTAATTTACATGGCGTTTCTCAATGACACGCAGGTCATACAAAAAATAAAGACAACTCCTATGGCTCCTGCCGGTTGTCATACTCATCGACATGCAAGTCGTGATTCCTATTACAATAGCATGAACATCTCATACATCACATATAGATCATTCATCATTCATCACAACTTTGGCCATATCATATCACAAGCACTTGCTGCAAAAACAAGTTAGACGTCCTCTAATTGTTGTTGCAAGTTTTACGTGGCTGAATTAGGGTTCTAGCAAGAACGTTTTCTTAACTACGTGAAAGCCATAATGAGATTTGTCAACTTCTATTTACCCTTCATAAGGACCCTTTTCATCGAATCCGCTCCAACTAAAGTGGGAGAGATAGACACCCGCCAGCCACCTTATGCAACTAGTGCATGTTAGTCGGTGGAACCGGTCTCACGTAAGCGTACGTGTAAGGTTGGTCCGGGCCTCTTCATCCCACAATACCGTCGAAGCAAGATAAGACTAGTAGCGGCAAGAAAGGTGACAAGATCTACGCCCACAACCAATTGTGTTCTACTCGCGCAAGAAGAACTACGCATAGACCTAGCTCTGATACTACTGTTGGGGAACATTGCAGAAAACAAAAATTTTCCTACTCGTTTCACCAAGATCCATCTAGGAGTTCATCTAGCAACGAGTCATCAGATGCATCTACATACCTTTGTAGATCGCGTGCGGAAGCATTCAAAGAACGGGGATGATGTAGTCGAACACGATGTGATCCAAATCACCGATGACCAAGCGCCGAACGGACGGCACCTCCGCGTTCAACACACGTACGGGTCGGGAGATGTCTCCTCCTTCTTGATCCAGCAAGGGGGAAGGAGAGGTTGATGATGATCCAGCAGCACGACGGCGTGGTGGTGGATGCAGGGCGTCACAGTAGCAGGGCTTCGCCTATACTACGAGAGAGAGACGTAACGGGGAGAGAGGGAGGCACCAAAGGCTGTTGTATGAAGTCCCTCCTCTCCCCCACTATATATAGGGGTGCCTAGGGGGGGGGGGGCGCCGGCCCTAGGAGATGGGATCTCCTAGGGGGGGCGGCGGCCTAGGGGTGGGGGGCTTGCCCCCCAAGCAAGGGGGCGCCCCCTTTAGGGTTTCCCCTCAACCCTAGCCGCATGGGCCCTAGGGGAGTGGCGCCCCAGCCCACTTTGGGCTGGATCTCTTCCCACTTCAGCCTATGGGGCCCTCCGGGATAGGTGGCCCCACCCGGTGGACCCCCGGGACCCTTCCGGTGGTCCCGGTACAGTACCGGTGACCCCGAAACTTGTCCCGATGGCCGAAATAGCACTTCCTATATATAATTCTTTACCTCCGGACCATTCCGGAACTCCTCGTGACGTCCGGTATCTCATCCGGGACTCCGAACAACATTCGGGTTACTGCATATACATATCTTCACAACCCTAGCGTCACCGAACCTTAAGTGTGTAGACCCTACGGGTTCGGGAGACATGTAGACATGACCGAGATGACTCTCCGGTCAATAACCAACAGCGGGATCTGGATACCCATGTTGGCTCCCACATGCTCCACGATGATCTCATTGGATGAACCACGATGTCGAGGATTCAATCAACCCCGTATGCAATTCCCTTTGTCAATCGATATTTTACTTGCCCGAGATTCGATCGTCGGTATCCCAATACCTCGTTCAATCTCGTTACCGGCAAGTTACTTTACTCGTACCGTAATGCATGATCCCGTGACCAGACACTTGGTCACTTTGAGCTCATTATGATGATGCATTACCGAGTGGGCCCAGTGATACCTCTCCGTCATACGGAGTGAAAAATCCCAGTCTTGATCCGTGTCAACCCAACAGACACTTTCGGAGATACCCGTAGTCTACCTTTATAGTCACCCAGTTACGTTGTGACGTTTGGTACACCCAAAGCACTCCTACGGTATCCGGGAGTTACACGATCTCATGGTCCAAGGAAAAGATACTTGACATTGGAAAAACTCTAGCAAACGAACTATACGATCTTTATGCTATGTTCAGGATTGGGTATTGTCCATCACATCATTCTCCTAATGATGTGATCTCGTTATCAATGACATCCAATGTCCATAGTCAGGAAACCATGACTATCTGTTGATCAACGAGCTAGTCAACTAGAGGCTTACTAGGGACATGTTGGTGTCTGTTATTCACACATGTATTACGATTTCCGGATAACACAATTATAGCATGAATAAAGACAATTATCATGAACAAGGAAATATAATAATAATGCTTTTATTATTGCCTCTAGGGCATATTTCCAACAAACATGTATAGTGGTTAGCTGTATAAGGAAGTACTACTTTATTACCACGTCTCTCACATTGCAATCTCACAAAGTTTCTTGAAGTACGTACTGCAGCCGGTTGTAAATCTGCAACCTGGTTTTCCTTTCTCTCCTACAATTCAATGGAAAAATAATATTCCCTCCATCCATCTATATAGAATCTAATGTGTTTTTTAAGATTGTCTTTGACTATTGATATGATTAATATATATGAGATGTATAATGTTGAAATTATATCACTGGAAGCTCATTTCACATACCAAATTTATGATATGCTTTGTGTAACTTACATGTTATATATTATTGTTGTAACATGTGATGAAAGTTAGCTTCGGAAAACACATTAGACCCTATATAGATGGATAGAGGAAGTATACTTGAAGTCTTACAGTCCGTCTACATCACCTTATTATACTTGCTCTAATATGTTACCATAACATAACACATCTGAAAGAAAAATGAGTCCACATCTAGATAAATAAAGGTTTGCATAATATCATACATATGTTACTACCCATTATAAAGTAACATAAACTAGTAGCATATGCATGTTAGATTGGTCATAGTGGGAAGTAACTTAGACTCGTAACATGGATCATGCAATGCTAACTAGGCGAATCGATGACATGACATAGTATTAAATGAGGAAAGAGAGTATGGTGGTAACATAGGCCTATTCGAATGCATAAGTGCTTAGATAAGCTGATGAGGACATTAAAAAGTTTAGCAACTAAAACCCACAATGCATAGTAGGTTCTTAACTTGTAGCTAAGCTCCCATCATTTATTGATTTAACAACTAAACTCTTGCATACATTGACGAATTTCCTTCATTTAAGTGTTTTGTCTAGGTCCAAGCGCTTGCATTGTCTCTTTCTGGGTCATCAACCTCATCTCTCTCCTCTTAATTATCTTGCCACATCAGATTTTTTTTGCCTGCATAGTAGCCTTAGCACCTGTACAAAGATAGAGCATTGGGAAGAACCTACCATCACATAGCACTTCTCAAGAAAAATCGAGTCTATAAGTTAATAAATGCAATCATCTATGATATTTAGCATTGAAGGTAATAACATAGACTAGTGTCATATGCCTACCTTGTGTCTACATTAACCTCTTTTACTACCAGATAATCCATTACAACATTGGCGCAAACATCAACTGCAACCAAGAATATAAGCAAGATGTGGGCAATATGTTCATGAATTATCCGTAAAGGGTGTTTGGTTCCCTACATGATTAGAAATAAGCACCACATGCACATAAGCATACGGTTATAGGCATAACAGTTTAGGACAGATAGACTAACAAATAGGGATAGCTACTCTTGGATCATGGGGACCTGGACGTGACACGGGTGGTGCTCTCGGCTGGCGTGTCACTTCAATACCAGCTCTAGTGATGGGTCGCGTCCGCTCTGGATCAGCACGAATGTGACGCGGAGTGCGGACGTGCATTTGCGCGGGAGAGAGCGTGGTCGCGGAAGATGATTTTGAGTAGGACGGGAGGGGGCAGTGTCAAGACGCGTATGTGGCGGTGGTCCGGGTGCCTACAAAACTTCATGGTTTGTGTCCGGTTTGCAGGACTTTAGACAACCAAACGTGTCCACGAACAGGTGGGGTACCGTATTGGACAGTAAAATACGTGTTGACAGCTCGGTCCGGATCTATGCAGCGATTTGAGGATCCATGTTGGAGACGCCACTAGATCAGTGGCGGAGCTTGGCCCAAATAGTTAGGCGGCCCGACTAAAGGAAGTAAGTACTCGACTTTTTGTCATGGCCCCCAAAAAATAGGGATAGAAAAAGAAAAAAAATCATAGGCTGAGTGGGCCACGGCCCACGACTCACTCAGCCTTCTATAGCTCCGCCATTGCATTAGATCTGTCTTGAATTTCTCTTAAAGAAAAACCAGATCCATCATGGAATATATTTTTCATACTATTTTTTATTAAATTTGAAGAGTTTGACTTCGGAGTAATCTAATATCTGGAGTAGAAAGAAACTAAGGAAGTATGAAGGCAGCACGTAGGTAACATCAAGATATCTTTTTTCTGCATGATAATACATGTCTTATTCATATTATATTCACATTATAAAGATTAAAATATAAGTTACCAAGGACCGACATGACAAAATATCATCAAAGATACCCGCAGGAGGATTAAGCATACTTTTTTATGGTAATATATGTCTCATTTATAACATAAGAATCATAGTATAAGTCATGTACATACTGATCTGACAAAACTAAACAAATAGCAGAACGTTAGCCTTTACACAAAGGAACAACAGTTAAAAGGTAAAATTACAAACAAGACCGAAAAAACCTATGAGCTTGACACCAACATCCGTCACCTGCCTTTGGCACCACCACAGCAGCCCCCAAAGGGAATAATGACGGATCATCTCCACACTCGAGCTCGAAGCGGCTCCATCGCTGATAAACAGCTTTGCCGGCCTTCAAGGTGGCTCGTCAAAGGCAAAACCATTACCGTTGAACGAATCAGACCGAGGCAACACCCCGGACACGCCATCGAACTTCAGATCTGGCACCCCCACATGACTAAGATGTCGGATGAGGAAACCATACATGCCATCTACGCACGGCGAACCCAGCACACGATCCATCATCTTTCAGATGCCGTCGATGCAGACCACAATCCGCATCCGCTTCTGGACTACCTCCCAAGCTCCGCGCCGGCGCTGGAGCTAACGCCGTCACAACGGCAGAGCCCGAGGATACAGGTCCACCACAAGGATGCCGCCGCCGGCACACCATCCTTATTTGAACAGACTGGATTCCAGATCCATCCCCAAGCATAAGACCAATCGGTAGGATCTGAAGAAATTTTAGTCAGCGTCACCATCGCCGCCGCCGAGGCCAAGACGATGAACATTCTAAAAAACTAAACTACTTTGACCTAAAACTATCCACACGCGTGGATCCGGCGCCCTCCTCACCGACGACCGATGCACTTGAGCGTGGGCACATACGTACAGACGCGTGATGTATTTGCAGCGAAATAAGAGACAGTCGTATCGTACGTACTACGTCTACGTGAAGCGCGCGCCATGCCGTTGGAAGATGCATGCACGAAGATTCCTGGTTACGCACGACACGCGTGGCTATACTATCGTCTATCGCAGCCCGTCGTCGTAGAATCTTAGCTACCGTTACGCACGCAATGCACGCTCGTAGTAGCAACGGTTGACGTGGACTGCGGGTCACCGCCGGCCGTATGTACGTGTCCGCCGCGCATGGCTGGCAGGCTGCCACTGCCACTGCCACTGCCAGGCCAGTCTTCTTTCCAAGAACGGCCGGCCGGCCGGTTTATTGTTCCGGTTGGACGCGGACCGGAGGAGGGCTTAACTTGCTCCGATCGAACCGGCTACGATAGGCGTCAAAGGTCGGTGTTGCTTAGCCGGAAAGGAAGAAGCCGACGCGCGCGGGTTCGCCGGATGCCAACTTGGAATCTCCTCGCGGTGGCGCACGATACGAGACGAGCGCCTCTGCTCTCCTCGCCGTTGAACGTGCGCGCGTGCTCGACATGCCGGCCGGCCCTTTGAGGCGCACACCAACCCGACCCCATCGGGAACTGGAGCCTGCCCGCGCGAAAATTGCTCGCCGGCGGAAGGTGCGGTTGCCCTTTCGACGAGGTTTCCTAGGTCAATTTCGCTTCCCGGACGTTGCTTGGTCCGAGGGAGGGGTCATGCCCGCCCGCGCTGTGCGGCTCCGGCGCCAGCCAGCCAGCTATTGCATCGCACCCATATGGATGGTCCTGCAACTTGCGAGCCTTTTCGGTGCCCGTCTTCTCTCGCCGGCCACACCACTAACCTTTTTCTAACACAGTGTAGGTGTCCACATAAGCGCACTCATCCAAACGCGCGCAGGGGCAGAGCCGGGATGAAAAATGAGAGGGGTCTTTGAAAGAAGTATACGATTTTTTTTTTAAATGCATAAGGGCAACTCTAACGCGCCGACGTAGATGGACTCGAATTTTGTATGACTTTTGTCCGTTTGGGTAGACGTTCTGGGTGGCGTCCGTCCCTGTCTACGTTTGGGTGATCAGTGCGTCCAACAGGACGAAGCATTTCCGTCCATGCGACCAGTATGCGGCCATATTTTTGCACCTTGTTTTGCATACATATCAAAAACTTTACCCAAAGTTCGCATAATTCATATCCAAATAAAAATATCATAGTTATCACAACCAAATAAAAATCTCAAGGTTTACAAACCAAATAAAAATATCATAGTTATTACAGCCTTTTAGATTTTTTTTATTTGTATGTATCTAGACACATTTTAGTATGCATGTTCACTCATTTTGATATGTATATAGTCAATATTTTGAAATAGGTAAAATCTCTTATATTATGGAACGGATGGAGTACATTGCAAAGAAAAGGAACGGATACCTCTATTTGTTGCCAAGGTTAGTCCACATATGCTCAACCAAATCATGTTGAAGTTAAATCTGAGTTGCCCAATCACCCATTTCATGATTTCAGAGGGGTGTGCTACGACGGCGGTGAAAACAAGCCACAAACACCGGCAAGAGCGGCCGTCGGGAGCGGTGTGCTGCTGGGGAGGTTTGTGTCTTGACTGTGGATGGGAGAGGGGTTGGGAATGATCAATGTTCCATCGACTGACGGGCCAGGAAGAAGAAAAGGGCGGGCGTCACACACATCCACACTGTGTCTGTGCCGATGCAAACCCGGCCCAAAAAGAGGACGCTCGTCCGTTTGCTTCGTCACGTTGAGCCACGGTTTGTGGCCGTTTCGGCCCAAATGGGCGCACCAGCACATAACGCATCGGAACGTTGGAGTTGCCCTCAAAGGCCCGAGCACGTCCGCCACATCGAACTCGGCCCACCCGACCCCACATATATTCCTCCCCATCCACTCGCCAGACCAAACCCTAGCCACTTCATTCCACTCCCCTCTGCTGCTCGAGCTCATCTCTGGTGATGTCCGGCCTTCTCTGGCATTGCGGGCGGCGGATCTGACCCTGCAGTCCGGATTCATTGACTGGGGTGTCATCCCGTGCGGGTTGGAGGAGGCAATGTTCGTTTGATAGCCTGCAAATGCACAGGGTTTAGTTGCATCTTTTTTAAAGTACCAATATCGATCCCACAGGGAACACAGGAATTAGACTTTTGCCTCTGGTAGAGAATTATATATTTTTGTTTCTACAGATAATTGTAGACTTAAACTAGAGTAAGGGAGGATATAAATGATTGTTTAGTATTGTGACTTGTAACTAAATAACATAAAGTTAAATGTAGTGCAAAGATTGTAATGACAAGTGAAACAACAGAATAAAAAAGCGTTCTCATGGAGTCCAGAATCCCCATTGGTATGTTTCTAGCGCATATATCACTACTAGGGAAAAGCTTATACGCAAAAGTTTACTAATAGCGAGGGTCTATATTCCTCACTACTGCTACTTAGTAGTAGCGTGGGTTTATACCCCCGCTACTACAAAGCTGATAGTAGTAGCGCGGGTTTATAACCCTCGCTACTACTAAGTGGTCTCTACCGTGCCCTCCCGGGACATGTCATAGTACTAGCGAGCGATATAATCCCGCGCTACTACTAAGTCGATAATAGTAGCTCGGGTTTATACCCCTCGCTACTACTAAGTACAAGGTAGGTGGAGTCCCCTGATAACCCACAAGTATAGGGGATCGCAACAGTTTTCGAGGGTAGAGTATTCAACCCGAATTTAATGATTCGACACAGGGGGAGCCAAAGAATATTCTCAAGTATTAGCAGCTGAGTTGTCAATTCAACCACACCTGGAAACTTAATATCTGCAGCAAAGTGTTTAGTAGCAAAGTAATATGATAGTAGTGATAACGGTAACAAAAGGTAACAGTAGTAAAAGTAATGTTTTTGGTATTTTATAGTGATGATAGCAATAGCAACGGAAAAGTAAATAAGGGGAGAACAATATATGGAAAGCTCGTAGGCAATGGATCGGTGATGGGAATTATGTCGGATGCGGTTCATCATGTAACAGTCATAACCTAGGGTGACACAGAACTAGCTCCAGTTCATTTATATAATGTAGGCATGTATTCCGAATATAGTCATACGTGCTTATGAAAAAGAACTTGCATGACATCTTTTGTCCTACCCTCCCGTGGCAGCGGGGTCCTTACGGAAACTAAGGGATATTAAGGCCTCCTTTTAATAGAGTACCGGAACAAAGCATTAACACATAGTGAATACATGAACTCCTCAAACTACGGTCATCACCGGTAAGTATCCCGATTATTGTCACTTCGGGGTTAACGGATCATAACACATAATAGGTGACTATAGACTTGCAAGATAGGATCAAGAACACTCATATATTGATGAAAACATAATTGGTTCAGATCTGAAATCATGGCACTCGGGCCCTAGTGACAAGCATTAAGCATAGCAAAGTCATAGCAACATCAATCTCAGAACATAGTGGATACTAGGGATTAAACCCTAACAAAACTAACTCGATTACATGATAGATCTCATCCAACCCATCACCGTCCAGCAAGCCTACGATGGAATTACTCATGCACGGTGGTGAGCATCATGAAATTGGTGATGGAGGATGGTTGATGATGACGATGGCGATGAATTCCCCTCTCCGGAGCCCCGAACGGACTCCAGATCAGCCCTCCCGAGAGGTCTTTGGGCTTGGCGGCGGCTCTGTATCGTAAAACGCGATGATTTCTTCTCCCTGATTTTTTCTCCCCGAAACACAATATATGGAGTTGGAGTCGGAGAGGCAACAGGGGGCCCATGAGGTAGGGGGCGCGCCCCCCACCCTCGTGGAGAGGTGGTGGGCCCCCTGGCCTTCATCTTTTGCAGGTATTTTTCATATTTTCTGAAAAGTTGCTCCATGAAGTTTCAGGTCATTCCGAGAACGTTTGTTTCTGCACATAAATAACACCATGATAATTTTGCTGAAAACAACGTCAATCCGGGTTAGTTTCATTCAAATCATGCAAGTTAGAGTCCAAAACAAGGGCAAAAGTGTTTAGAAAAGTAGATACGACGGAGACGTATCATCCCCCATATCCTCGGCCGAATCCCTCCTCTCTCCCTCACTCTCCCCTTCCCCCCTCTCTTCATAGGCTCTCCCATGGTGCTCCTGCCCAAGAACACCTCCTCCTTCATGGCGCTCAACGAGTTCACCTCCTCACGTCGCTGGCTTCTAGGAGCTTGCCCGTCTCCCCCCTCGCCTCCATGCCACCATGACGGAGCACCTCACCGCCGGCGACCAACCCCGCTGCTACCTCCTTCTCCTTCCTCTCTCCCTCGTTTTTCTTTTTCTGTCTCTCCCTTTGGTTTGACTCACCCTCCCATGTCCTTGCCCGTGCAGGTCGTCGCCATGGACGACTAGGATCTCGCTACCTTGGCCGTGAAGAGGAGCCCCATGCCGCCACCTTGCTCGGCGATGGATCCGGGCCCTCTGCAGCAGTCGTCGCTGGATCTAGTCTGCCGCTTCCCTTCCGACCTCCGACGACCCCTGCCGGCGCTAGATCGAACCATTGTTGCCATTGACAGCACGCACGGGATCGAGATTTTTTATTTTGAAATTAATAGTAGTGGTGCGGGTAGCACCCACGCTACTACTAACAGACATAGTACCCGCGCTACTACTACAACTTAGCTATAGCGCCGTAGTAGTAGCGCGGGCACCCGCGCTACTACTAGGCTTTTCCCTAGTAGTGTATGCATAAGCATAGTATAGACCGTATACTCAAGTCATTGTTGATGATTATGCTAGGCGGAGTCGGGTACAGTACACGTTCTACTCGTGGTAGACTTCGTGTCACACATGCCACCGTCATAGTCTTCCCCAGAGGGTTACAACTCATGATAATTAAGAGTTTCCTCATGGACGCGGCCTCTCTAAGGGTTCTCCGTAATTCCCCGGTCAATTGCAAAGACTAGGAGCAGTAGGCTTTTACTATCACATCGAATTACCTCCGCGTCCTAAACCTTTACAACGATAGTGATATACTTCATGTCCAGAAGGCACAAATGCTGAGTGGGGTCCCTTCACAACATTCATAAAGTTATTAAACTACGCATTCAACAAGGGATCTCATATGTACAATAATGTTTCAAATCCTACACATACCAAGGTTTATCCATATCCCCGAGAACTAGGGGTTTACTCACACATTAGGACAACAAACATCATAGCAACAGTAATGGAATACATGGATGAGTTATAAAAATGATACACCGAGGGATCCACTAGGGTTCTTGATGTTGCAGATGATAAGGATGTGGATGATGATGATGACAGTGGCGATGATGTTGTCCTCCTCCTTGTGGTGGGAAGGATCCCCTCTTTCTCCTTTCTATTCCTCCTCTGAATCAACTCCGGAGGCTAGGGTTCTGCCTTCTGTTTGAATTTCTGGTGTCTCTGGGTGTCTGATCCACTATCTATTTCGACAGGGTGGAAGTAGTTGATCTGGCGTGGCGGCAGAGTGCCATACGACTGCTCATGCGGGCGCTCGCGGTCGTATGGAACACCATCTTTTGCTCTGGAAGCATGACAACGACTGTTCCATTGGCCTTCTTGCTTGATTCTTTTATGGAAACTAATTATCACTTTAAATACGTGATTCCGCTACCATTTCTGAGGATTTTCTTCATTGAATGATAATTGATCCAAAAGACGTCATCTGAGGGATTATCAACAAAAAGAAGTGCATGAATGCGGTAAAATTCCACAAAGCCTACCATATAGGCACAAAATACATAGTAAAATTACGACATAAATTGGACTCATCATCGTCCGTGTTGCACTCTCCCGCTCCCGGGAGGACAGCGCCCGGCCGACGACTGGATCTGTCCAGCGTGACTCCATAGCATCGGCTCAACGGGTGCTCGGATCCTCTAGGGCTGGATCATCGCGGTCCCGGCTGCCTTCAAATCTCTCCTTCCCCAGCATCAATCGGGCAGAGTATGAGTCCCACTGGGACCGGTGTGTCCGTCGTGGAAAGGAGAGGATAAGGGCAGCCGAGGCCCGACTCGTTGCCGACATGGCGGCGGCGGAGGCAGCTAATGTGGTGGCGTGACCGGCCGTAGAGGAGGAAGCCATCCGCGCCCGCATTATGAAGATGCAGCAGCGCAGAAACATGTGCACCCTCTCCCGAGAGCAGAATCGGGCAGTCTGAGCCATGACCGGACAACCACCAAAGGATGAGAAGGAGGACAATGATGAGCAGATCTGACTCGATCCCTACTGCGTCTTCTATCGGTACTTCCGCCAGAAGGACGACAATGGCGCCGAAAAGGACAAGGGCAACCAGAGATGATCTTCTCTACCATAGCCAAACATGCCAAATTTTGGTAGTTCGATGACATGTTGTAATGTAATAGCCGGATGACGTGTAATACATCGTTTACGTAGTTGCAAGCGTTTGTATGAATTTAAGGTATGCTAATTAAGGTGTCTGGTTATGAGAATGACAATTTAAGGCTTGACCGACCAGTATCCACAGACATCTCCAGATGCATCCGCGGGCGTTTGTGGGTCACATTCCATTTGGGGCGTGTGACTGTAGATGCATATCTTTCGTTTCGAGCGAATCTGCTCGTATGGATGGATGGATGTGCTCCTATGGATGTGTTCTTCCTGTTTTTTTAGATGGAACACTCATATTCTATTAAGGCATGGATAAATCGCCGGTTACAGCACAAGTTACATCATCAAAATAGTTAAAGAATCACTGGTTAGACACTCCAGCAGCTAATCCCGCACCAATAGTAGCCAGCACATGTGCTGACTTGTTACATTCTCGGGGCGTATGAACTACCATAGCAATAAATTATGTGGCAAACTTCTCCTTAATCTCTTTGAACATTTGGCCCAGGGAAAACATGTCATAATCATCCGAAGACACAGCTTGCTGTAGCAACCTGTTTTTTTTATTGAGTGCTGGTGCCTGCTGGTGCGCACAGGCGAGCGGCCAGTAGCTTACACAGCGTACCTAAAACCTTTTTCGGTTTTGGGAACCTCGAAGGTTCCCGGTTTTTGTTTCTTTTACCCGTTTTTCGTTTACTTTACTCTTTTGGTTGTTTCCGTTTCTTTTTTATCTTTCTTTTTTGTTTTTCAAGTTTATTTCATTTTTAGAAAAAATTGTGGAAATTTCAAAAAAATGTTCGGTCTTTTAAAAAATGATCAAAATTAAAAAAGTTTGTGTTCACAAATTCAGAAAATATTCACATTTTTTAGAAATTGTCTGTTAATTAAAACATTGTTCATTTTTCATGTTATTTTATTTAAAAAAAGTTATTGATTCTGAAAAATGATCAAAATTAAAAAATGTTTGTGTTTTCAAATTTTGTTCATAAATTGCTCGTGTTTTTCCAAAAGATTGTTCGGAATAATTCTGCAAAAAAATTTCACTACTTCTAAAAAAATGTTTGGCATTTCAAAAATATTTCGTTTAATTTTTTTCACAAACTTTATTTTTTATGTTTTCATTCTTTTGATGTTTTAAAAAATGTCCCTGTTTCAAAAGTTGATAAAAAAATTTCAGAAAAATGTCTGTGTTTTCTTATTTTTTTAGAGTTAAAAAATGTTTGCGTTTGCCCATTTTTGTTTTGGAATTTTAGAAAATGTCCCTGTTTTAAGAAAAAAGTGTTCATGATTTTGAAAAATGTTCCTGCTTTTCAAAAATGTTTTAGTTTTGTAAAAGCCAATTCGCAAAAGTGAAGTGTTTGGATTTCACTAAACACTCGGGTTTAAAAAAAATTACATTCAATATTCCAAAAAAATATCGATCTGCGCACTTGGATTGGTTCTTAAAGATTGACGCTATTTACTAATCAGTAACACTGGCTAGCTTAGCCTGTTGCAGCACGTGGTGTGTAGCATGAGATCCATTGTTCGATTCCCTGCGAGGTCGAATTTTTGGGGAGCTATGCTACAAGTTTGCTGACGGTAATGGGACGGCCCAGTCGGAGATCTGCCTGTGCGAAACGGCAACTCTTTACAAGCTTGGCTCCAAAGGAGCTCTTCTCACCCTGCCAGAACTGTAGGGCAACCCTTTTGAGAGAGTTGTGGAAGCACTCAAACTGGCGAAACTGAGTCCAGGTAGCTCAGAAAGCTCGTCAAAGTAAATGGCGCTCTCCGGCCGCCACCGCCGACTGCATTTTGGGGCACTTGGAACTGTAGGCAGGCTCTCAGAAATCGTCCCCTGCAAACACTGTCCCCATGTTCTAGGACCCTTAGAACGGCGAGAACCCGCATAACTTCCTTTCCAGGAATAAGCGGTTGTATTAGGGTCCTCTCAAATAATCTTCCTTGTAAGTTGTGAGATTGACCCGGAGATCGCGAAGCACGGGGTAGCAGCTAAGCAAGTCTGCGATCAACACCGCTACTTTTTTGCTGGTTGGTGAGAAGACCATACTGAGCTCGAGGCACTCAATATTGTGGAGCACCGAAAGGGGAATGCCCTGGCTGATGACGGTGATCCCCTCCCGAAGGCGGATCCTCAAGTTGACCTTCTTGGCGTGTGTAAAGCCTTGGAGGCAGCCCCAAAAATTCTGATGAGCGGCAGTTACGTGTCTTTTCTGTTTGCGACGGTACTTGATCACGGTCGGTCTATAGGCCAGGCAAAGACACTATTAGGAAAAGGACTACTAGTGGCGCATCAGTTTTGCCTACTAATGGTACACTACTGTTGCGCCATTAGTATTTTTTACTAATGGTGCATCACTGGTACGTCATTAGTATACCAAATACTAATGGCGCATCTGTAGTGCGTCATTAGTATGCCTAGAGGTGCGCCATTACTATCTGACTTAATAATGGCGCACGCCATTACTATTTGACTTAGTAATGGCGCATCATATAGAAGTGCGTCATTAGTAATAATTTTTTTTAAATATATTTTTTTCAAATTTTTTTATTAATCTCGGATCAATATGCTTAATCTCATGTTAAATCACACTCCGTGGTCAAACTTTTTGAAAGGTCACCCATCCTCACACTACTCCAGCCCAAGTACGCTTAACTTCAGAGTTCTATCCAACTCCAGCACCAACTCACTTCACAAGCCTTTGCTGATATATCTAGCATATCAATCCTATTAAACTTTGTTGATGTTTAGGACTTTGTTCATATTCATGAGTGTGATGAAATTTTGAAAAAATATTTCAAACTTCCGTTCATATTACGTATCATATTTTGAAAAAAAATTCCCGAAAAAAAATTGAAACTATTTTTTTTCTGTTACTAGTGGCGCACCTAGCATACGGTGCGCCACTAGTAAGTTTGAAATTTTTTGAATTTTTTTGCCTCTAGATATTAAAAGTCCCGTAACTTTTTTCTGTTAGGTTTTTGAGGATTTTGAAAATGTTAAATTTGAATGTAACTTTTCGAGTAGATGATTTTTCATATAGAAAACTTTTTAATCCGAGTTCGTATGCAAAAGTTATGACCATTTTACAAATTCCAGCGAGATTTTGCAAATAAATTCGAAATTCATATTTGTAAATTTTCCCAACAACTAGACCACATATCACATGGGAAACTTATTTTTCTTTTACTTTTTGACATTTTCTTTTTTTTTTTAAACTGAAAAGGCGGTCAGGCGGGTGCATGCGAGAGAATTTTTGGGCCAAGTTAGTAATGGCGCACCGTGGAAGTGGTGCGCCATTACTAGTTTTCAAAAAATATAAAAAAATTGAAAAAATATTACTAGTGGCGTACCGTGGATGTGGTGCGCCATTGCTAGTTTTGAAAAAAAAATTAAAAAAATTAAAAAAAAATTGGAAAAATTTTTACTAATGGTAATGGCGCACCAGACATGTGGTGCGCCATTACTAGTTTAACTAGTAATGGCGCACCATTCCCACGGTACGCCATTACTAGTTTTGAAAAAAAAATCTTGTTACTAATGGCGCACCATGGATGTGGTGCGCCATTAGTATTTGAACATTAATGACGCACCAACACATGGTGCGCCATTAGTATATAGTAGTGGCGCACCACATGTCTGGTGCGTCATTAGTATCAATTTCATCTATAGCCCTTTTTCTAGTAGTGAGAGGGCAACCGCCCTGGGCCTTGACGGGGTAGGGCCCCAAATATACTATTATCACTAAGTCTGATAGATTATTATAGCACAAACTAAAAAGATTAAAATCCAAAATTTGTGCGAGCTAGTCCACACAACTAACAAATAATGTTACCATTTAGGAACAACCAAATTTCACAGGCGACACTATTTTTAGTGAGTAGATTAGTGTATCTCACATAGATCTGCGAGAAGTTGCACAAAAATTTATGTTAACTAGATTTCAATGTTTAGTTACGTGCAAAATTTAATATTTCAGAAAATGACAGGAGCCCATGTATACACTAGAAGAAGTCAAGCATCCAGACAAGCCTGAAAAATAAATGAATTATATGTATGCAAAATTGAGTCTATGATATATTATGCTCGTTGATAATCGATGTTACTACAATGACATGTAAAGAGCATGCACATATTGTCAATTTACTGAATGTAACTTGGAGCACATTCACAAACAATTCAATTTATAATGTTGAATATTTCGTAAATATGTTACCTAATAAAACACTAGAAACCATTAGTAAGATATTAATTAGGCATTACGCTTTAGAGATCTCTACCATGATAGTTACTAATATTATAATATACAAGAACACATACACACAAAATATACATATGCATCGTATAGTTAATTGACAAAAGGTAAATTGAAAGGTTAATTTCATTGAAGAACACAATTTGAATTTAGATTAACTAAAGTTTTCACTAAAATACATTAGAACTAATAACAATGAATTACAATAATAGATAACGATATTGTTATGTGGTTCCACACAAAAGACATTGTTATATTGTTAACTATGTTAACTAAGTAATAGAAATTATACTCGCCAACACTACAATACAATAAAAATGCACTTGAATAAGTATAAATGTTTGGTATAAAAACTATTTATTTTAATATCACTCGGGTCTCAATCATGTTTAGACCGACCCTGTACTGGATCAGGGTGATGTCGACATGCAGTAGGTCTTGTGGTGGTGGGTTGAGCACGATATTGCAGAGAACACGTTTGTACTCGTAGCGCAGCACCCCGGGGGGCAAATATCTGGAGAGTTCCCTCCTCCTTGAGGCAGCACCTTCCAGTCGAGAGAGCACACTAGTGGCGGCGACAGGACATCTCCTTCCAAGATCGGCTAGACAAGTCATCCTACAGCAGTACGGGCTCCAGGGAGTGAGGCGAAGTCGACGAAGCTCTTGATGAGGACATCTCTGCCACAGTTGCACCCACCGCGACATCAGTTATTCCATCTGGACCTATGACTAGAGCACGAGCGAGACAGATAAATGACCAGGTACTATCGCTTCTTTGTACATATGATTTAACTAATGAGAATATTATATTACACTCATGTTTGGATTTACTTGTACTCAGGAACGAAGGTGTTGGAGAGATAAGGAGGAAAAGCCGCATGCAGATGGAAGATGAAAAATGTTGCACGTTGATTCCACAAGCAGCAACACTATTGACATGCAAGAAGGTACCTAGCCACGTACGTGCTGAAGTGCAAAAGGAGGAGAAGGAGTATTAGGCTTCCTGGACCGGAGAAGGCCACGTCCGCGTGCAGCCCACACCATCAACAGCTAAACAAGGAAATAAACTACATGTGGGCCGGCTCATGATTCTGATTTCTTTTAAGTCGTAGCCGACCAGGATTCGTCTACGTGCAGGCGGCCGTACTCTAATAAATAGTTAGCTACTATTAGGTTTAGACCTGCGGTTTTATTGTATTGTCTAGCCATCGCTACAATTCGTATCTACGAGACGTGTAGGACTATCGCCTTGTCAGATCCACAGTGAAACCCTAACTTTTCATCTAGTTCGTGTGCTCAGTTTATTATCCGCAATTTCAGTTGCAATTCACCTTTGTTCTTGCCGGTTCTTCGGTTGCTTGCAGGAACTCGAACCTCGTTGTTCAGGTTGATCGTGCCTACGGCAGGGTCAATAACCATCGGAAATTGGTTTAGCGATTGTCGAGGCGTATCGTCGGGTACGGTATAGCCGGATCGTCAAGGTCAAAAATCCACCAAATCGATAATTATCCCCACTCTCATCGAAAGATCGGGCCGCCGTCACATCAAGTGGTATCAGTTTTCGGGTTCATCGGTGAGAGATTTACAGTTTTAATAGATTAGTTTCTTTTGTCCTATAAACCCACGAAAAAGCAAAAAAAAAGTATAGATTAGTTCATCCATTATGCCTACCTTTTTTTAGCCTTTAGCAATTTTTGCATCTAGTACTTGTGTAGTTGAATTTTTGGTTGCATCCATCCTAAAATTAGTGCTGGTTTAGATTAGTTTTGGGAGAAAATCATCTACTAGATCGAACCTTGTTTTTGACCACCATATTTCCTGTCGCAAGTTCAGTCATAATTTGACCCAAAAAAAAAAGAAATAGATAGCGATCTGTGGTTTCCAATTTCTGTTGACTCGGACGTCTGTATCCCTTTGCTCGTTTTTCTTTATAGTTTAATTTTAAAGTTTAATAAAGAATTATTAGATTTTTATAACAAAAAGACAAAATCAAAGTTTAGTAATCAGTAATCGTTCTTGAATTCGAAGATTTTTCTTTGTTTATTTTACTTTCAGACGAATTCCTAATTGTTTGAATTGTGTAATCTCCCAGTCTATTTTTTATCAGGCGTTGATTCGCATTGCAGATCTCCGCACGTACATCCACGCTTCATCCATACACGCTCGCGCGAGCTGCCAGACACCCAGGCACCTCGTCTCTGTTGCCCCGTGCCGCTTCACCAGAGGAAAACACGCTAGCCGCCAGACACCCCGCGCTGGTTGTCTGACTCCACGCGTGCCACCACAAATCTCTAGTACTACTCCTAGCTAATCACAACGCCCAAACACTTCTAGCTAGCTTGTTGCAATTTGTTCAGCAGTTTTGCATTTTTTTCTTGAGGTTTACCTTGTGTCCGTGATTTCTGCTAGCAACCGGCCTGAGTAAAAGAAATAAAAGCGAAGCAAAAGAAAAAAAAAGAAAAAAGACAAAAAATAGACAAAAAAAATAGAAAAGAAGGGTTGCAACATTCAGGCCGGCTAGCACTCTTGGTGCAATCTCTTTTGACGTTCAGAATTGTTCCTCTACTATACACGTGATACTTGCTGGACATTTTCTTTTGTCGCTCTTGATCGCCATACGCTACGTTTATACCTCACTTATATCTAGCTATTTAGAGCTATTATATTTTTATCGGTTTCCCCTCCCTTGATTCAGTATCTAGGCTTAGATTGTTTTATCTCTTACTAGTCGACTGCCAGCACTAGTTAGGAATTTGAGCAATTATTCAGCTTGCATTACTTTTTGCTTAATTGTGTGCCACATATTGTGAGTTGAGAAAACCTTCACCAAGCTCCACTTCCTATATCGTATCTTGTTCGGTCCCTTGGTAATCGCTATATCAATCTTTTGATCACTTTTGACATCGCCAACGGCCGACAACCACTGCAGCACGGTAAGAACTGGTAAGAGCTTGGTAATTGCTCGAGAGTTGAGAGACATTTTCCACCGCCTCACTATAGTTATTGTAGGAGCAATATACTTGGGATTTTGTTCTTGTTCCGTCCTAACCATGGCAGGTGACGAAGACAACATGAAAGCCACGGTGGCACGCCTTGAGGAGGATGTGCATGCATACACCGAGCGGTTCACATCGTTCGAGGGCGCACTTGATAAGCGTCTCAAGTCGATCGAGGATAGCAATGAGACGTTCACCCAAACACTTGCATCTATTATGAAACGTCTTGATGCCCAGGATGCCCGTCTAGGTGCCGCCTCCACTTCCGCCCGCATCTTCCAGCCACCAACACAGGTCTGCAACGAGCTCGTCGGGTACTCCCAGGAGACCCGAGGCACCCTCTTTCATACACCGATGCCGTCGACCAGCCCGGTCCTCGCAACGCCAACTCGATAGCCGACGACATCCAAGATGACAACTATGATGGTGATTCTGAGGATCCTGATGCAGTTAATGATAACAATGATCGTGATCATCGTCGACTACGCAATAATCAACAAGGTATGGGACGACACCAGCGTCCTCAGGTACGTGGCCATGACGATTCTTTGGGTAGAATTAAATTTGTCATGCCTCCTTTTGATGGGAAATATGATCCAGATGTTTATCTTGACTGGGAATTACTAGTTGACCAAAATTTGCTTGCCATGATTTTCCTGATGATAAAAGAGTTAGGGCTGCAACTAGTGAGTTTAGTGATTTTGCTTCTGTTTGGTGGAGAGCACATTGTCGTAAACATCCTAATAATATTCCTGCCACTTGGGAAGCTTTGAAATTAGTAATGCGTCACCGTTTTGTTTCTGGATATTATGAACGTGACTTGCTAAATAAACTACAACGCTTGAACCAAGGATCTAAATCTATGAAAGACTATTATCAAGAATTGCAAATGGGCATGTTACGTTGTGGTTTAGTTGAGACTGAGGAAGCCTCTATGGCTAGGTTCTTCGGTGGATTGAATAGAGAAATTTATGACATACTTGCTTATAAGGATTATCATTCAATGACCCGTTTATTCCATCTTGCTATACATGCTGAACATGAAGTGCAGGGTCGTTCCAGACTGCGTCCTAATTTTTCTGCAGGTCGTACTTCCACATGGGCGTCGCGCACTCCTGCTGCCCCGTCCACTCGCACCTCTACAACAGCACCTGCAACCTCTCGACTGGGGCCTTCTTCATCAACTTCAGCATCACACACTTCGGCACCACTGAAAAGTACTACACAAATTCCAACAAAAAGTTCATCGTCATCGTGCGCTTCCTCCAAAAGAACAAAGGATATCCAATGCCACACTTGCAAGGGATTTGGCCATGTCATGAAGGAGTGTCCTAATAAGCGTGTATTGATCATTCGTGAAGACGGCGAGTACGACTCTGCTAGTGATTTTGATGAAGACACATATGCCTTGCTAGCTACACATGAAGACGATGACACAAGACCGGAGCAAGAGGAAGAACATGTGACCGCTGACGACGCCGATAAGTACATAAGTCTTATATCACATCGTGTACTTAGTGCTCAGATTGTCAAAGCAAAGAAGGATCAATGTCACAACCTCTTCCACATCAAAGGAGTCGTCAAGGAGCGTTCCGTTTGCATAATCATTGATGGAGGGAGTTGTAACAATTTAGCAAGCATTGACATGGTGGAGAAGCTCTCCCTACCTTCGCGACAACATCCACAACCATACTACATTCAATGGTTTAATGATGGTGGAAAGGTAAAGGTAACACGCATGGTGAGAGTTCCTTTTTCTTTAGGTTCATACCATGACACTATTGATTGCGATATTGTGCCTATGCAAGCTTGTTCTATGTTACTAGGAAGGCCATGGCAATATGATAAACAATGTTTACATGATGGTAGAACTAATCAGTACACTCTCACACATAAAGGAAAGAAAATCATTCTACACCCTATGTCTCCTGAGCAAATTTTAAAAGATGATCTTGCTAGGGCTAGTAGAAACACAAATATTGAGCGTACTCAATCTGAAAATCAGAAAGTTGTTGATGAGTTAGAACAATTTAATAAGCTGCACAAATCCGATCCTAGCACATCTAAAGAAATTAAATTGAAAGGTGTATCTTTCTTAGCTACACGTGCTGAAATTTTTGAGTTAGATGCTCATACTGATGAATGTTATGCTCTTATTTGCAAAGAAGTTTTGTTTTCATTTGAGGATATGCCTTCTTCTTTGCCTCCTGTTGTCGCTAACCTTTTGCAGGAGTATCATGATGTTTTTCCAAAGGAAGTACCACCGGGGCTGCCACCTATGAGAGGAATTGAACATCAAATTGACTTGATACCTGGCGCCTCATTACCCAACCGTGCGCCGTACCGGACTAATCCAGAGGAGACTAAGGAGATTCAGCGACAAGTTCAAGAACTACTTGAAAAAGGTTACATTCGTGAATCCCTTAGTCCATGTGCTGTACCAATTTTACTTGTTCCTAAAAAAAGACGGTACTTCGCGTATGTGTGTTGATTGTAGAGCCATCAATAATATTACAATTCGATATCATCATCCTATTCCTAGAGTAGATGACATGCTTGATGAACTCAGTGGCTCAGTTGTGTTTTCTAAAGTGGACTTCCGTAGTGGCTACCATCAAATTCGTATGAAACTAGGTGATGAATGGAAAACTGCTTTCAAAACTAAATTTGGTTTATATGAGTGGTTAGTTATGCCTTTTGGATTGACTAATGCACCTAGTACTTTCATGAGACTAATGAATGAAGTTTTGCGAGTTTTTATTGGACGATTTGTGGTAGTATATTTCGATGATATTTTGATTTATAGCAAGTCACTAGAGGAACACTTAGACCATTTGCGTGTTGTTTTTTCTGCTCTGCGTGATGCACGTTTATTTGGTAATATCGAGAAGTGCACTTTTTGCACGGGTCGAGTCGCTTTTCTTGGCTATGTTGTGACAGCGCAGGGAATTGAAGTTGATAAAGCCAAGGTTGAAGCGATTCAGAGTTGGCCGACCCCTAACTCGGTCACACAGGTACGAAGTTTTCTCGGACTTGCTGGGTTCTACCGGCGGTTCGTGAAAGATTTTAGTACCATCGCAGCGCCGCTCAACGAGCTCACAAAGAAAAATGTGCCATTTGTTTGGAGCGACGCACAAGAGGAAGCCTTCACTATTCTTAAAGATAAGCTTACACACGCCCCTTTGCTGCAATTACCTGATTTTAATAAGATGTTTGAATTAGAATGTGATGCTAGCGGCATTGGTTTAGGTGGTGTTTTATTGCAAGAAGGAAAACCAGTAGCATACTTTAGTGAAAAGCTCAGTGGGCCTAGTCTGAATTATTCAACATATGATAAAGAACTTTATGCACTAGTTCGGACTTTGGAGACATGGCAACATTATTTATGGCCTAAGGAGTTTGTCATACATTCTGATCATGAATCCCTCAAGCATATTAGAAGTCAAAGCAAACTGAATCATAGACACGCAAAATGGGTTGAATTTATTGAATCCTTTCCTTATGTTATTAAACACAAGAAAGGGAAGGAGAATGTTATTGCCGATGCCTTGTCTAGACGCTATACTATGTTATCACAACTTGACTTCAAATTTTTTGGACTTGAAACTATAAAAGAGCAATACGCTAATGATGTTGACTTTAAAGATATATTGCTCAATTGCATAGAGGGTAGAACTTGGAACAAGTTCGTCATTAATGACAAATTTGTTTTTCGCGCTAACAAGCTATGCATCCCAGATAGCTCTATTCGTCTTTTGTTGTTACAGGAGTCGCATCGAGGAGGACTTATGGGACATTTTGGCGTCAAGATGACAGAAGACATCCTTGCTAGTCATTTCTTTTGGCCAAAAATGAGAAGGGATGTGGAGAGATATGTTGCACGCTGCACGACATGCCAAAAAGATAAGTCACGCTTGAACCCACATGGTTTATATATGCCTCTTCCTGTTCCTAGCACTCCTTGGGAAGATATATCTATGGACTTTGTATTAGGACTGCCTAGAACACGACGGGGGAGGGATAGTATATTTGTTGTTGTCGATAGATTCTCTAAGATGGCACATTTTATACCTTGTCATAAAAGTGACGATGCTACTCACATTGCTGATTTGTTCTTTAGAGAAGTAGTTCGTTTACATGGTGTGCCAAATACAATTGTTTCTGATCGTGACACAAAATTTCTTAGCCACTTTTGGAGGGTGTTGTGGACAAAATTGGGGACTAAGCTTTTATTTAGCACTACATGTCATCCTCAAACAGATGGTCAAACTGAAGTGGTTAATCGAACATTGTCTACTATGCTTAGGGTTGTTTTGAAAAAGAATTTAAAAATGTGGGAAGAATGTTTACCTCACGTAGAGTTTGCTTATAATCGTTCAGTTCATTCTACCACAAAGTTATGCCTTTTGAGATTGTTTATGGATTTATACCTCGTGCGCCTATTGATTTATTACCCATTCCATCTTCGGAGAAGGTAAACCTTGATGCTAAAGAACGTGCTGAGCTCGTATTGAAAATGCATGAGATGACTAAGAAAAATATTGAACGCATGAATGCCAAGTATAAACTTGCTGGTAGTCAGGGTAGGAAAAGTCTTGTGTTTGAACCAGGTGATTTAGTATGGTTACATTTACGAAAAGACCGTTTCCCTGATTTACGAAAGTCAAAATTAATGCCTCGTGCAGATGGACCTTTTAAGGTGATAGAAAAAATTAATGAGAATGCGTATAAGCTTGATCTGCCTGCAGAATTTCGGGTTAGTCCCACGTTTAATGTTGCAGACTTAAAACCTTATTTGGGAGAGCATGAAGAGGTACCGTCGAGGGCGACTTCGATTCAAGAAGGGGGGGATGATGAGGACATCTCTGCCACAGTTGCACCCACCGCGACATCAGTTATTCCATCTAGACCTATGACTAAAGCACGAGCGAGGCAGATAAATGACCAGGTACTATCGCTCCTTTGTACATATGATTTAACTAATGAGAATATTATATTACACTCATGTTTGGATTTACTTGGACTCAGGAACGAAGATGTTGGAGAGATAAGGAGGAAAAGCCGCATGCAGATGGAAGATGAAAAATGTTGCACGTTGATTCCACAAGCAGCAACACTATTGACATGCAAGAAGGTATCTAGCCACGTACGTGTTGAAGTGCAAAAGGAGGAGAAGGAGTATTAGGCTTCCTAGACCGGAGAAGGCCACGGCTGCGTGCAGCCCACACCATCAACAGCTAAACAAGGAAATAAACTACATGTGGGCCGGCTCATGATTCTGATTTCTTTCAAGTCGTAGCCGACCAGGATTCGTCTACGCGCAGGCGGCCATATATACTCTAATAAATAGTTAGCTACTATTAGGTTTAGACCTGGGGTTTTATTGTATTGTCTAGCCATCGCTACAATTCGCATCTACAAGACGTGTAGGACTACCGCCTTGTCAGATCCACAGTGGAACCCCAACTTTTCATCTAGTTCGTGTGCTCAGTTTATTATCCGCAATTTCAGTTGCAATTCACCTTTGTTCTTGCCGGTTCTTCGGTTGCTTGCAGGAACTCGAACCTCGTTGTTCAGGTTGATAGTGCCTACGGCAAGGTCAATAACCATCGGAGATTGGTTTAGCGATTGCCGAGGCGCATCGTCGGGTACGGTATAGCCGGATCGTCAAGGTCAAAAATCCACCAAATCGATAATTATCCCCACTCTCATCGAAAGATCGGGCCGCCATCACATCAGCTCTGGTGTTCTTCAATTAGCAGCTCGCAGTGCCGCAAGTGTAGCTTACACAGATGCAGGAAGACCGCCGGTGATAACCCCGGCGCGAGCTCACCACAGTTGGTCAGATCTAGCACACGAAGTGTGCCCGGAGGCAGGGAGCGGAGGTTGATCGAGTACATCCGAGTATCATAATTAGCCAACTTTGCTTCGTAGTTTATCCTGCCGAAAAGCATTGGCTCCCCGGTGATGTTATCCACAGCTGCAATGTGGAGCTCCAAGACGACCATTATCATCGGGTGTGAAGAACTTCGGCCAGGACTTGGGGACGGTCGCACCAGTTCGCCTCGCGGTTGAGGAAATCCCTCACGATGTTGGTCATTTGTCCCTCCACGCGGAAGGTCAGCTTAGTGACAAAGATGGGGTCAGTGCCCTTGGTGAAGGCGTCGAGCGACTTTGGGCGGCGATGACAAATTTGTCGCGCCTAACGAAGAAGACATCATGCTCCATCATGTGTTTCTCATTGTCCTCTAGTATGTGCGCCTCGACATTTATGATGACTAAGGACGTCCATAGTGGGCTCCACTGCTTCAAGAGCGCGGTGGTGGAGACGTCCAGAGTGGGCGCCTCCCCTTTAAGAGCGCGGGTATGATGATGAAATATTATTGTCTCATATAGTTTCAATGTATGTGTATGTTGCTACTATAGAACTTGTATAAATACTGCATACATACATAAAAGAAAAAAATACAGAAAAACATGGCAGTGGCACGGGGTAAGAGTGTAGCAGCAGCGCCGGGGCAGCGCTATGTGAAGGAAATATGCCCTAGAGGCAATAATAAAGTTATTATTTATTTCCTTATATCATGATAAATGTTTATTATTCATGCTAGAATTGTATTAACCGGAAACATAATACATGTGTGAATACATAGACAAAACAGAGTGTCAATAGTATGCCTCTACTTGACTAGCTCGTTGATCAAAGATGGTTATGTTTCCTAACCATAGACATGAGTTGTCATTTAATTAACGGGATCACATCATTAGGAGAATGATGTGATTGACTTGACCCATTCCGTTAGCTTAGCACTTGATCGTTTAGTTTGTTGCTATTGCTTTCTTCATAACTTATACATGTTCCTATGACTATGAGATTGTGCAACTCCCGTTTACCTGAGGAACACTTTGTGCGCTACCAAACGTCACAACATAACTGGGTGATTATAAATGTGCTCTACAGGTGTCTCCGAAGGTACTTGTTGGGTTGGCGTATTTCGAAATTAGGATTTGTCACTCCGATTGTCGGAGAGGTATCTCTGGGCCCTCTCGGTAATGCACATCACTCAAGCCTTGCAAGCATTGCAACTAATAAGTTAGTTGCGGGATGATGTATTACGGAACGAGTAAAGAGACTTGCCAGTAACGAGATTGAACTAGGTATTGAGATACCGATGATCGAATCTCGGGCAAGTAACATACCGATGATAAAGGGAACAACGTATGTTGTTATGCGGTCTGACCGATAAAGATCTTCGTAGAATATGTAGGAGCCAATATGAGCATCCAGGTTCCGCTATTGGTTATTGACCGGAGACATGTCTCAGTCATGTCTACATAGTTCTCGAATCCATAGGGTCCGCACGCTTAAAGTTCGATGACGATCGTAATTAGGGTTTTTGTGTTTTGATGTACCGAAGGTTGTTCGGAGTCCCGGATGTGATCACGGACATGACGAGGAGTCTCTAAATGGTCGAGACAGAAAGATTTATATATTGGAAGCCTATATTTGGATATCGGAAACGTTCCGGCTGAAATCGGGATTTTACCGGAGTACCGGGGGGTTACCGGAACCCCCCCGGGGGTTATTGGGCCTATATGGGCCATAAGGGAGAAGAGGAGGGCCGGCCAGGGCAGGCCGCGTGCCCTTCCCCCCTAGTCCAAATAGGACAAGGAAGGGGGGGGGGGGGGGCGGCGCCCCCCTTTCCTCTTTCTCCCTTCCTCCTTCCTTTTCCAACAAGGCAAGAGGGGGGAGTCCTACTCCCGGTTGAAGTAGGACTCCTCCAGGCGCACCCATAGGGCCGACCACACCTCCCCCTCTCCCTCCTTTATATACTGAGGCAAGGGGACACCCCATGACACACAAGTTGATCCCCGTGATCGTTCCTTAGCCGTGTACGGTGCCCCCTTCCACCATATTCCACCTCGGTCATATCGTAGCGGTGCTTAGGCGAAGCCCTGCGTCGGTAGAAAATCATCACCGTCATCACGTCGTCGTGCCGACGAAAATCTCCCTCAATGTTTTGCTGGATCGGAGCTCGAGGGACGTCACCGAGTTGAACGTGTGCAGAACTCGGAGGTGTCGTACGTTCGGTACTTGGATCAGTCGGATCGGGAAGACGTACGACTACTTCCTCTACGTTGTGTCAACGCTTCCGTTGCCGGTCTACGAGGGTATGTAGACAACACTCTCCCCTCTCGTTGCTATGCATCACCATGATCTTGCATGTGCATAGGATTTTTTTTGAAATTACTACGTTCCCCAACAGTGGCATCCGAGCCTAGGTTTTATGCATTGATGTTGTGCACGAGTAGAACACAAGTGAGTTGTGGGCCATATAAGTCATAGTGCTTACCAGCATGCCATACTTTGGTTCGGCGGTATTGTTGGATGAAGCGGCCCGGACCGACATTACGCGTACGCTTAGGCGAGACTGGTTCTACCGACGTGCTTTGCACACAGGTGGCTGGCGGGTGTCAGTTTCTCCAACTTTAGTTGAACCAAGTGTGGCTACGCCCGGTCCTTGCGAAGGTTAAAACAACACCATCTTGACAAACTATCGTTGTCGTTTTGATGCGTAGGTAAGAACGGTTCTTGCTAAGCCCGTAGTAGCCACGTAAAACTTGCAATAACAAATTAGAGGATGTCTAACTTGTTTTTGCAGGGCATGTTGTGATGTGATATGGTCAAGACATGATACTAAATTTTATTGTATGAGATGATCATGTTTTGTAACCGAGTTGTCACCAGTTTTAATTAACAGTGATTTGTAATTTAGTAGTGAGCACAAAGTAACATATATCATGTAATGACGAAGTCTAACTCTCTTCCTATGCATCGGCATGTCATAAAAGAACAATTCATGCACACAAAGTAAAGGCCAATGCATAGTATAAACAGTTTCTTGCAATTTTATCATATTGGAAACATAGAGAGGTGGAGATATAGTTCCTCTCTCATAATAATTGCAAGTAGAAGCAGCAAGCACATGCATATTATATTCATCAAAATCATCATGTGTAGTAGTAAAAGGCAACCCATCAATATAATCCTTAATAAGTGCAAACTTCTCCGATATAGTGTAGTCGGGAGAATTCAAAAAGATAATAGGACTATCATGTGTGGGTGCAATAGCAACAATTTCATGTTTAACATAAAGAACTATAGCAAGTTCATCTCCATAAGCATAATTCATATTGGCATCTTGGCCACAAGCATAGCAAGAATCATCAAAAAGGGATATTTCAAAAGAATCATAGGGATCATAACAGTCATCACAGCAATCATCCTTCGGTAAGCACGAAGGGAAATTAAACAATGTATGAGTTGAAGAGTTACTCTCATTAGAAGGTGGGCACGGGTAGCTAATCCGCTCTTCCTCCTTTTGCTCTCCGCTCTCCTCCTCATCTTTTTCATCCAATGAGCTCACAGTTTCATCAATTTCTTCTTCCATAGACTCCTGCAAAATATTAGTCTCTTCTTGGACAGCGGAGTAGTACTCAATATATGGTTTAACATAAGCATTAGAAGCATAATTATCATAGCAATATTTAAATATGGCAAAGTTTTCAGATTTGTGAAGAGTAGCATCATACTTTTCAATCAAAGAATCAATTTCAAAAGCACCCTTAAAAGCAACAAAATCTTCAATTTGTTGAACATCATAGTAATTATAAACACCCTTGGCATATGAAGATAAGATTCCATTATCAATAAACTCACATTGGTAGGGAAGGTGTTTCTTAGGGTTTTCAGAGCAACAAATAAAATCATATATTGCACATAAATTCCAAGCATAGCATTGCAAACGTTGAATTTGACCCCATAATAGTTTCCCTAATTCAGATATACGGTGTCGCACATAACAAGCATGCTCATCTAAAGATTTGCCCTCAACTAAGCTAGTTGGGGTTTCGGCACGAGCACAAAGGGATCGAAGATGATCCAAGTAATAAGCTTCAACAGTGTGATAGATTTTGAGTGGTTCTTCAACCATTGGTTCAGTAGGTACAACTATTTTTTTTTGATATTTTGCGTTTCCTACCCATAACTAAAGATAGAAAACAACAAGAACAACAAATAAAAATTACTTAGTGATAAAGCAAACAAGCACACACGAGAATATTCACCCCACGCTATTGCTCCCCGGCAACGGCGCCAGAAAAAGGTCTTGATAACCCACAAGTATAGGGGATCGCAACAGTTTTCGATAAGTAAGACTGTCGAACCCAACAAGGAGCTAAAGGTAGAACAAATATTCCCTCAAGTTCTATCGACCACCGATACAACTCTACGCACGCTTGACGTTCGCTTTACCTAGAAGAAGTATGAAACTAGAAGTACTTTGTAGGTGTTGTTGGATAGGTTTGCAAGATAATAAAGAGTACGTAAATAAAAAGTAGGGGCTGTTTAGATAAAGAAACAACTAAAGTAAATATAGCGAGTGTGGAAAAGTGGTGGTAGGAGTTGCGAAATTGTCCCTTAAGCAATTGACTACTTTACTAGACCGATAGCAAGTATTATGTGGGAGAGGCCACTGCTAGCATGTCATCCCTTACTTGGAATTCTATGCACTTATGATTGGAACTATTAGCAAGCATCCGCAACTACTAATGTTCATTAAGGTAAAACCCAACCATAGCATTAAGATATATTGGTCCCCCTTCAATCCCGTATGCATCAATTTCTATGCTAGGTTGAAGCTTCTGTCAGTCCAATACATAGTCCTATCAACATACAACTGACCCTATGGTGTGATCCACGCGCGCGCTCATATGATGGGCACCAAAGGACAGCAACATAACCACAAGCAAATTAAATCAATCATAGCAATTCATCAACCACCGATAGGACAACGAAAATCTACTCAGACATCATAGGATGGCAACACATCATTGGATAATAATATGAAGCATAAAGCACCATGTTCAAGTAGAGGGTACAGCGGGTTGCGGGAGAGTGGACCGCTGTAGATAGAGGGGGAAGGTGATGGAGATGTTGGTGAAGATGGCGGAGGTGTTGGTGTAGATCGCGGTGATGATGATGATGATGGCCACGGCGGCGTTCCGGCGCCACCGGAGGAGAGGGGGAGAGGGGGCCCCTTCTTCCTCTTCTTCCTTGACCTCCTCCCTAGATCGGAGAAGGGTTTCCCCTCTGGTCCCTGGCCTCCATGGCATGGGAGGGGCGAGAGCCCCTCCGAGATTGGATCTATCTCTCTGTTTCTCTATGGTTCTGTGTTCTGTTCTGGCTCTGTTTCACCATTTCGTGCATATATGGAGATCCGTAACTTCGATTGGCCTGAAACCTTCGCCGTGATTTTTTCCCGAAAATTAGCTTTCTTGCGGCAAAAGAAGAGCGTCAACCGCCTTACGGGTGGCTCACGAGGGTAGGGGGCGCGCCCCCCTACCTCGTGACCACCTCGGGCACCGTCTCGCGTGGATTTTTCTTCCGGAATTTTCCAAATATTACAAAAATAAGCTCCGTCCGTTTTTATCCCGTTTGGATTCCGTTTGGTATGGATATTCCGCGAAACATAAAACATGCAACAAACGAGAACTGGCACTAGGCACTGGATCAATATGTTAGTCCCAAAAATAGTATAGAAAGTTGCCAAAAGTATATGAAAGTTGAATAATATTGGCATGGAACAATCGAAAATTATAGATACGACGGAGACGTATCAGCATCCCCAAGCTTAATTCCTGCTCGTCCTCGAGTAGGTAAATGATAAAAAAGATAATTTTTGATGTGGAATGCTACCTAGCACAATCTTGATTATATGTCTAATCATGGCATGAATATTAAGACACGAGTGATTCAAAGCAATAGTCTATCATTTGACATAAAAACAATAATACTTCAAGCCTACTAATAAAGCAATCATGTCTTTTCAAAATAACATGGCCAAAGAAAGTTATCCCTACAAAATCATATAGTCTGGCTATGCTCCATCTTCACCACACAAAATATTCACATCATGCATAACTCCGATGACAAGCCAAGCAATTGTTTCATACTTTTGTCGTTCTCAAACCTTTTCAACTTTCACGCAATACATGAGCGTGAGCCATGGACATAGCACTATAGGTGGAATAGAATATGATGGTGGAGAAGACAAAAAGGAGAAGATAGTCTCACATCAACTAGGCGTATCAACGGGCTATGGAGATGCCCATCAATAGGTATCAATGTGAGTGAGTAGGGATTGCCATGCAATGGATGCACTAGAGCTATAAGTGTATGAAAGCTCCAACTGAAACTAAGTGGGTGTGCATCCAACTTGCTTGCTCATGAAGACCTCGGGCATTTGAGGAAGCCCATCATCGGAATATACAAACCAAGTACTATAATGAAAATTATCACTAGTATATGAAAGTGATAACTCAAGAGACTCTCTATATGAAGAACATGGTGCTACTTTGAAGCACAAGTGTGGAAAAAGGATAGTAGCACTGCCCCTTCTCTCTTTTTCTCTCATATTTTTTTATTTTTTTATTTTTTTATTTTTTTGGTGGGCTTCTTTGGCCTCTTTTTTTATTTGGGCTTCTTTGGCCTCTTTTATTTTTTTGTAAAGTCCGGAGTCTCATCCCGAATTATGGGGAAATCATAGTCTCCATCATCCTTTCCTCACTGGGGCAATGCTCTAATAATGATGATCATCACACTTTTATTTACTTACAACTCAATATTACAACTCAATGTCTAGAACAAAGTATGACTCTATATGGATGCCTCCGGCGGTGTACCGGGATGTGCAATGATCTAGCATAGCAATGACATCAAAAAACGGACAAGCCATGAAAACATCATGCTAGCTATCTTACGATCATGCAAAGCAATATGACAATGAATGCTCAAGTCATGAACGTGATGATGATGGAAGTTGCATGGCAATATATCTCGGAATGGCTATGGAAATGCCATGATAGGTAGGTATGGTGGCTGTTTTGAGGAAGGTATATGGTGGGTTTATGGTACCGGCGAAAGTTGCGCGGTACTAGAGAGGCTAGCAATGGTGGAAGGGTGAGATTGCGTATAATCCATGGACTCAACATTAGTCATAAAGAACTCACATACTTATTGCAAAAATCTATTAGTCATTAAAACAAAGTAATACGCGCATGCTCCTAGGGGGATAGATTGGTAGGAAAAGACCATCGCTCGTCCCCGACCGCCACTCATAAGGAAGACAATCAATAAATACCTCATGCTCCGACTTCATTACATAACGGTTCACCATACGTGCATGCTACGGGAATCACAAATCTCAACACAAGTATTTCTACTAATCCACAACTACCCACTAGCATGACTCTAATATCACCATCTTTATATCGCAAAACTATTGCAAGGAATCAAACATATCATATTCAACGATCTACAAGTTTATGTAGGATTTCGTGACTAACCATGTGAATGACCAGTTCCTGTCATCTCTCTAAATAGATATAAGTGAAGCAAGAGAGTTTAATTCTTTCTACAAAAGATATGCCCACGCCCTAACAAATCTAAGTGAAGCAAAAGAGCATTCTACAAATGGCGGTTGTCTATGTAAAGAGAAACAGGCAATCCAAACTTCAAATGATATAAGTGAAGCACATGAAGCATTCTATAAAGCCATACTCAAAAGATATAAGTGAAGTGCATAGAGCATTCTATAAATCAACCAAGGATTATCTCATGCCAGCATGGTGCATAAAAGAAAAATAAAAACCTAAATGCAAAAGACGCTCCAAGACTTGCACATATCGCATGAACGAAACGAATCCAAAAACATACCGATATTTGTTGAAGAAAGAGGGGATGCCTCCGCAACATCCCCAAGCTTAGACGCTTGAGTCTCCTTGAATATTTACTTGGGGTGCCTCGGGCATCCCCAAGCTTGATCTCTTGCCTCTCTCCCTTCTTCTCACATCGAGACCTTCTCAATCATCGAACACTTCATCCACACAAAATTTCAACAGAAAACTCGGTAAGATTCGTTAGTATAATAAAGCAAATCACTACTCTAAGTACTGTTGCCAACCAATTCATATTTTGTTTTTGCATTGTGTCTACTGTAATATAACTTTTTCATGGCTTAATCCACTAATATGAATCGATAGTTTCATCAAAACAAGCAAACTATGCATCAAAAAACAGAATCTGTCCAAAACAGAACAGTCTGTAGCAATATGAATATTTACCATACTTCTGATACTTGAAAAATTCTACCAAAATTAGGAAAAATAAACAATTTGTATAGTAAGACAGTGCAAAAAGAATCAGAACCATTTGACGTTTCAGCTAAAAATGTAAAATCGCGCACTACAGCCAAAGTTTCTGTCCTGCACCGTACAAACCATCAAGCAAATGTGTAACGCCCCGAGACCGATGTGCCAGGTGTCCGCCAGTTATTCGCTGTTGTTGCCTTGTCATTCGCTTGCGTGTTGCATCTTGTCATATCATCATGTGCATTGCATCATCATATTTACAAAACTTGCATCTGTCCGGGTTCCCCCAGTTCCGTCCGTTGTCCGTTCTGAGTCCAGACACACTTGCACGCGCCCACGGCATGTCCGAAATAATATTTTATAAGTGGCCAGAAAATGTTCTCGGATTGGGTTGAAAGTTGGCGTGTGGTCTTATTATAGTGTAGATAGACCGCCTGTCAATTTTCGTCGCATTCGGAGTTCGTAGCCCAACCGTTAAACTATAGCGGCAATATTGGTCGGTCAAATCGTCGGATGTTTTCGGTCTCCGGAAACAGTCGCCGTGCCTCCCTCTCTTCTCTTCTCTCAGCTCAAGATCATCTACACAGCTCACTACCTACCGCCAGGTCCAACCTAACCTCTCTCGTCAGCCCGCAGCCCCTCTCGCGCGCGCCCGAAAATTGTCTCGGACCCGACCCGAGCAGTCGGCACAGTCGTGTGCGGATCATCCCCAAACATCTACAAAACGTCTCCGTTTATTTAATTGGACTTCCTAACATATTTTATCTTGACCATCCAATTTAATCGGAGGGACCAAAATAACCCACCCGCTATATAATCAGCCTAAACCCTAGGCCATGCCATCCATTCCCCCTATCCAATCGCCGCCGCCACACTCCACCTCCCACCTCGGGATCTCCTCTCGATCCTAATTCTATCCGACCACCTCCCTTGATTTAGTCGCTGCCCAATACACAACCTCCACTGCCCATCCCGAGCTCCTCTCGATCCAACTCAACCTCCCCTGGTCGCCTCCTCGCACCTTCCTTCCCTACTCCCAAAGACAGCCACGAGCGAGCGCCCGAGCCCCCTGTCGAGCTCTTCCTCTGCTCGCGCAACAGCACCTCGTCTTCGTCACCATGAGCAGCCAGGACCGGCCTCGTCCCTCTCCCTCCCTCCGTTCTCCTCCTCCCGTCGTCTCTCTCTCTAAGTACTCTCTCTCTCTCTCTCTCTCAGGTGCCCGTAGCCGCCGCCCAGGGAGTTCGCCGTTGACCCCGTCTTCGCCAGATCCGGCCGGGATCCACCGGATCCGGGGCCTTGCGAATCATTCCCGGCCTCACCAGCGTCACCGGACCCGTCGTCATCGGAGCTTCGTCGTGCCGCCGCTTCCTTCCTCCTCCTGCTGCGTTTTCTTCTCGAGGGAGACCAGCGCCCCGACCTGAAGCCCGTGTCCCTGCCTCACGTGGACCTCGCCCTGCCTCCGCTCGATCTGCCTACGAGGCCCAGCTCCCTCCTTCGCGCGAAGCCCAATTACAGCAACGGCCGGCCTCCTTTCCCCCGGGCCGGCCTCGCCTCGGCCTGCTTCAGCTCCCGTTGGACCTCCACGTCGCCCGCGCCTGGGCCTCCTTCCGCAAGGCCCAGCGCGCCCCCTGCCAGCCTTGCCTCCCACCGACCGGGCCTTGGCCATGGGTAAGCTCCCCGCAGCCTCTCCTCTCTGTTGGCCCAGTCCAGCAGATTCGGCCCTATAGTGTTTTTTTCCTCTGGATAGATTTAATCATTTATCCCAGGATTTACTATTTTGCAGAAAAACCCTCATTGTCATGCATATAATAACTTATTGATCATGCATCATATGTAAATAATTTATATATGAAAAGTGCTTAGAAATTCATCTAGTTTCATAATATCCAACTTTCTTGCCATGTTAAAATGTTTAAAATGATGTTTGATTAAGTTTGCTCCTATGACATGCGAGAATGATTTAAATCATAACTAAATAATCGTAACTCGGATTTTAATGAACCTTATATGTAAATGGGGTAGAAAAATGCCTAGTTTAACATGGTCTACTTGTTTTGCATGTTTAATAACTCTAAAATTGTGTTTAGGTCAGATCAGTACCAAACCTAATTTATGCATATGAGGAGTTTCCGGAATTGTTGTTTGTTGTTCCTGACCTCATTTAAACTTGACTAGATAGGTAGTTTTCTTTTGCTCCACCCTCTTGCCATGCTAACAACATTTAATCTTGTTGGGTACATAAACGAGAGAGAACTAAATAAGTCATGTGGTGTTTTCTTCAATATGCAACTCCGTTGCATAATGAGCTCCACTTAATTTGTAGGATTGTTTGTGCTCTTTGCCATGTCATGCTACATTAAACCGGACATGCATCATACTTGGTTGTGCATCATGCCATGTCTATGTGGTGGTTATTTACTAGGTTGTTTGCTCTTTTCCGGTGTTGCTTCTTCGGGTTGGTTCTGATAATGTCGCGTTGTGAGGAACCGTTCGTCTACGTCCATTTGTCTTCTTCATGGACTCGATTCTTCTTCCTTGCGGGATTTCAGGCAAGATGATCATACCCTCGAAATCACTTCTATCTTTGCTTTGCTAGATGCTCACTCTTTTGCTATGCCTATGCTGCGATACCTACCACTTGCTTATCATGCCTCCCATATTGTTGAACCAAGCCTCTAACCCACCTTGTCCTAGCAAACCGTTGTTTGGCTATGTTACCGCTTTGCTCAGCCCCTCTTATAGCGTTGTTAGTTGCAGGTGAAGATTGAAGTTTTGTTCCTTGTTGGGACATGGAGATGTTGTTCCTTGTTGGAACATGTTTACTTGTTGGGATATCACAATATATCTTATTTAATTAATGCTTCTATATATTTGGTAAAGGGTGGAAGGCTCGGCCTTATGCCTCGTGTTTTGTTCCACTCTTGCCGCCCTAGTTTCCGTCATATCGGTGTTATCTTCCCGGATTTTGCGTTCCTTACGCGGTTGGGTAATAATGGGAACCCCTTGACAGTTCTCCTTAAGTAAAGCTCCTCCAGCAATGCCCAACATTGGTTTTACCATTTGCCACCTAGCCTTTTCTTTTCCCTTGGGAGTCTCGCTCCTGAGGGTCATCATTATTTTACCCCCCGGGCCAGTGCTCCTCTGAGTGTTGGTCCAACTGAGCGATGCCCGAGGCTACCAGGGGCAACTCTGGGCTGGCTTACCCGACGTCTTGCTCATCCGGTGTGCCCTGAGAACGAGATATGTGCAGCTCCTATCGGGATTTGTCGGCACATCTGGGTGGTGTTGCTGGTTTAGTTTTACCCTGTCGAAATGTCTTGTTGTACCGGGATACCGAGTCTGATCGGAATGTCTCGGGAGGAGGTCTATTCCTTCGTTGACCATGAGAGCTTGTGATGGGCTAAGTTGGGACACCCCTGCAGGGATTTGAACTTTCGAAAGCCGTGCCCGCGGTTATGGGCAGATGGGAATTTGTTAACGTCCGGTTGTAGAAAACCTGAAGTTGACCCTAATTAAAATGAATCAACCGTGTGTGTAACCGTGATGGTCTCTTTCCGGCGGAGTCCGGGAAGTGAACACGGTTGTTGGAGTTATGCTTGACGTAGGTAGTCCAGGATCACTTCTTGATCATACTTTTATCGACCGTGCTTTGCCTTCTCTTCTCGCTCTCATTTGCGTATGTTAGCCACCATATATGCTAGTCGCTTGCTGCAGCTCCACCTCATACCTTTACCTTACCCATAAGCTAAAATAGTCTTGATCGCGAGGGTGCGAGATTGCTAAGTCCCCGTGGCTCACAGATACTTCCAAAACCAGCTTGCAGGTGCCGATGAGTCCGTGCAGATGACGCAACCAAGCTCAGGAGGAGCTCGATGAAGATCGTGTTCTTTATGTTGTTCCGTTTTCCAGTTGATCAATAGTGGAGCCCAGTTGGGGTCGATCGGGGACCTTGTCACATTTGGGGTTCTTCTTTTATTTTGGTTCCGTAGTCGGACCTTGATTGTATCTGGTTGATGTAATGCCTTATTCATGTAATTGTGTGAAGTGGCGATTGTAAGCCAACTATGTATCTTTTCCCCTATTGTATTACATGGGTTGTGTGAAGATTACCTCACTTGTGACATTGCTTTCAATGCGGTTATGCCTCTAAGTCGTGCTTCGACACGTGGGAGATATAGCCGCATCGAGGGCATTACAAAATGTAAACATCCTAAAGGCAAACCTTGGCACATTATTTTTATAATACAATGGAATTGTACAAGGTGATAATTATTTTTATTGAAAAGTTTCTGTAATCAAGATTCACAAAGTTGCCGTGAGCATGAACAAAGTTCAAGGAGCTCTCCCACTTCAACAATGCTTTTCTTTCTTACTTTCACTTTCCTTTTTGAAACAGTTTTGGGTTCCCCTCTTTATTTTTGTTGTTTTTAAACTATGAAAGCACTCAACAGAAATAAATGACTCTCTAAAACTTCCGGGTTGTCTCCCTGGCAGCGCTTTCTTTAAAGCCATTAAGCTAGGCATATAGTGCTCAAGTAGTGAATCCACCCGGATCCCAAGGTATATCAAAGCCAATTTTAATTAACAGTGATTTGTAATTTAGTAGTGAGCACAAAGTAACATATATCATGTAATGACGAAGTCTAACTCTCTTCCTATGCATCGGCATGTCATAAAAGAACAATTCATGCACACAAAGTAAAGGCCAATGCATAGTATAAACAGTTTCTTGCAATTTTATCTTATTGGAAACATAGAGAGGTGGAGATATAGTTCCTCTCTCATAATAATTGCAAGTAGAAGCAGCAAGCACATGCATATTATATTCATCAAAATCATCATGTGTAGTAGTAAAAGGCAACCCATCAATATAATCCTTAATAAGTGCAAACTTCTCCGATATAGTGTAGTCGGGAGAATTCAAAAAGATAATAGGACTATCATGTGTGGGTGCAATAGCAACAATTTCATGTTTAACATAAAGAACTATAGCAAGTTCATCTCCATAAGCATAATTCATATTGGCATCTTGGCCACAAGCATAGCAAGAATCATCAAAAAGGGATATTTCAAAAGAATCATAGGGATCATAACAGTCATCACAGCAATCATCCTTCTGTAAGCACGAAGGGAAATTAAACAATGTATGAGTTGAAGAGTTACTCTCATTAGAAGGTGGGCACGGGTAGCTAATCCGCTCTTCCTCCTTTTGTTCTCCGCTCTCCTCCTCATCTTTTTCATCCAATGAACTCACAGTTTCATCAATTTCTTCTTCCATAGACTCCTGCAAAATATTAGTCTCTTCTTGGATAGAGGAGTAGTACTCAATATATGGTTTAACATAAGCATTAGAAGCATAATTATCATAGCAATATTTAAATATGGCAAAGTTTTCAGATTTGTGAAGAGTAGCATCATACTTTTCAATCAAAGAATCAATTTCAAAAGCACCCTTAAAAGCAACAAAATCTTCAATTTATTGAACATCATAGTAATTATAAACACCCTTGGCATATGAAGATAAGATTCCATTATCAATAAACTCACATTGGTAGGGAAGGTGTTTCTTAGGGTTTTCAGAGCAACAAGTAAAATCATATATTGCACATAAATTCCAAGCATAGCATTGCAAATGTTGAATTTGACCCCATAATAGTTTCCCTAATTCAGATATACGGTGTCGCACATAACAAGCATGCTCATCTAAAGATTTGCCCTCAACTAAGCTAGTTGGGGTTTCGGCACGAGCACAAAGGGATCGAAGATGATCCAAGTAATAAGCTTCAATAGTGTGATAGATTTTGAGTGGTTCTTCAACCATTGGTTCAGTAGGTACAACTAATTTTTTTGGTATTTTGCGTTTCCTACCCATAACTAAAGATAGAAAACAACTAAGAACAACAAATAAAAATTACTTAGTGATAAAGCAAACAAGCACACACGAGAATATTCACCCCACGCTATTGCTCCCCGGCAACGGCACCAGAAAAAGGTCTTGATAACCCACAAGTATAGGGGATCGCAATAGTTTTCGATAAGTAAGACTGTCGAACCCAATGAGGAGCTAAAGGTAGAACAAATATTCCCTCAAGTTCTATCGACCATCGATACAACTCTACGCACGCTTGACGTTCGCTTTACCTAGAACAAGTATGAAACTAGAAGTACTTTGTAGGTGTTGTTGGATAGGTTTGCAAGATAATAAAGAGTACGTAAATAAAAAGTAGGGGCTGTTTAGATAAAGAAACAACTAAAGTAAATATAGCGAGTGTGGAAAAGTGGTGGTAGGAGTTGCGAAATTGTCCCTTAAGCAATTGACTACTTTACTAGACCGATAGCAAGTATTATGTGGGAGAGGCCACTGCTAGCATGTCATCCCTTACTTGGAATTCTATGCACTTATGATTGGAACTATTAGCAAGCATCCGCAACTACTAATGTTCATTAAGGTAAAACCCAACCATAGCATTAAAATATATTGGTCCCTCTTCAATCCCGTATGCATCAATTTCTATGCTAGGTTGAAGCTTCTGTCACTCTTGCCCTCCAATACATAGTCCTATCAACATACAACTAACCCTATGGTGTGATCCATGTGCGCGCTCATATGATGGGCACCAAAGGACAACAACATAACCACAAGCAAATTAAATCAATCATAGCAATTCATCAACCACCGATAGGACAACGAAAATCTACTCAGACATCATAGGATGGCAACACATCATTGGATAATAATATAAAGCATAAAGCACCATGTTCAAGTAGAGGGTACAGCGGGTTGTGGGAGAGTGGACCGCTGTAGATAGAGGGGGGAAGGTGATGGAGATGTTGGTGAAGATGGCGGAGGTGTTGGTGTAGATCGGGGTGATGATGATGATGGCCAGGGCGGCGTTCCGGCGCCACCGGAGGAGAGGGGGAGAGGGGCCCCCTTCTTCCTCTTCTTCCTTGACCTCCTCCCTAGATGGGAGAAGGGTTTCCCCTCTGGTCCTTGGCCTCCATGGCATGCGAGGGGAGAGAGCCCCTCCAAGATTGGATCTATCTCTCTGTTTCTCTCTGGTCCTGCGTTCTGTTCTGGCTCTGTTTCACCGTTTCGTGTATATATGGAGATCCGTAACTCCGATTGGCCTGAAACCTTCGCCGTGAATTTTTTTCCTGAAAATTAGCTTTCTTGCGGAAAAAGAAGAGCGTCAACCGCCTTACCTCGTGACCACCTCGGGCACCGTCTCGCGTGGATTTTTCTTCCGGAATTTTCCAAATATTCCAAAAATAAGCTCCGTCCGTTTTTATCCTGTTTGGATTCCGTTTGGTATGGATATTCTGCGAAACATAAAACATGCAACAAACAGGAACTGGCACTGGGCACTGGATCAATATGTTAGTCCCAAAGATAGCATTGAAAGTTTCCAAAAGTATATGAAAGTTGAATAATATTGGCATGGAACAATCAAAAATTATAGATACGACGGAGACGTATGAGTTCTCCCTGAGTATGCACCGTTGCGAAAGTTCTTCGTGCTGAGACACCACGTGATGATCGGGTGTGATAGGCTCTACGTTCAAATACAACGGGTGCAAATTAGTTGCACACGCGGAATACTCAGGTTTAACTTGACGAGCCTAGCATATAACAGATATGGCCTCGGAACATGGAGACCGAAAGGTCGAGCGTGAATCATATTAGTAGATATGATCAACATATTGATGTTCACCATTGATACTACTCCATCTCACGTGATGATCGGACATGGTTTAGTTGATTTGGATCACGTGATCACTTAGAGGATTAGAGGGATATCTTTCTAAGTGGGAGTTCTTAAGTAATATGATTAATTGAACTTAAATTTATCATGAGCTTAGTACCTGATAGTATCTTGCTTGTCTATGTTTGATTGTAGATAGATGGCTCATGCTGTTGTTCCGTTGAATTTTAATGCGTTCCATGAGAAAGCAAAGTTGCAAGATGATGGTAGCAATTACACGTACTGGGTCCATAACTTGAGGATTATCCTCATTGTTGCACAAAAGAATTATGTCCTGGAAGCACCGCTAAGTGCCAAGCCTGCTGCAGGAGCAACACCAGATGTTATGAACGTTGAAGGAAATATGCCCTAGAGGCAATAATAAAGTTATTATTTATTTCCTTATATCATGATAAATGTTTATTATTCATGCTAGAATTGTATTAACCGGAAACATAATACATGTGTGAATACATAGACCAACAGATTGTCACTAGTATGCCTCTACTTGACTAGCTCGTTAATCAAAGATGGTTATGTTTCCTAACCATGAACAAAGAGTTGTTATTTGATTAACGAGGTCACATCATTAGTTGAATGATCTGATTGACATGACCCATTCCATTAGCTTAGCACCCGATCGTTTAGTATGTTGCTATTGCTTTCTTCATGACTTATACATGTTCCTATAACTATGAGATTATGCAACTCCCGTTTACCGGAGGAACGCTTTGGGTACTACCAAACGTCACAACGTAACTGGGTGATTATAAAGGAGTACTACAGGTGTCTCCAATGGTAGATGTTGGGTTGGCGTATTTCGAGATTAGGGTTTGTCACTCCGATTGTCGGAGAGGTATCTCTGGGCCCTCTCTGTAATGCACATCACATAAGCCTTGCAAGCACTGCAACTAATATGTTAGTTGTGAGATGATGTATTACGGAACGAGTAAAGAGACTTGCCGGTAACGAGATTGAACTAGGTATTGGATACCGACGATCGAATCTCGGGCAAGTAACATACCGATGACAAAGGGAACAACGTATGTTGTTATGCGGTCTGACCGATAAAGATCTTCGTAGAATATGTAGGAGCCAATATGGGCATCCAGGTCCCGCTATTGGTTATTGACCGGAGACGTGTCTCGGTCATGTCTACATTGTTCTCGAACCGTAGGGTCCGCACGCTCAACGTTACGATGACAGTTATTATGAGTTTATGCATTTTGATGTACCGAAGGTTGTTCGGAGTCCCGGATGAGATCACGGACATGACGAGGAGTCTCGAAATGGTCGAGACGTAAAGATTGATATATTGGAAGCCTATGTTTGGACATAGGAAGTGTTCCGGGTGAAATCGGGATTTTACCGGAATACCGGGAGGGTTACCGGAACCCCCCGGGAGACTAATGGGCCTATTGGGCCTTAGTGGAAAAGAGAAAAGGGGCAGCCCACAGCCTAGCCGCGCCCCCCCTTCCCCAAGTCCTAGTAGGACTAGGAGAAGGGGCCGGCCCCCCTCTCTCTCCTTTCCCCCTTGAGAGTCCTAGGATTGGAGGGGGGAGTCCTACTCCCGGTAGGAGTAGGACTCCCCCTGCGCCTCCCTCTCTCTGGCCGGCCAGCCCCCCTCCCTCCAACCTTTATATACGGGGGCAGGGGACACCCCAAGACACACAAGTTGATCCTTGAGATCGTTCCTTAGCCGTGTGCGTTGCCCCCTGCCACCAAATTCCACCTCGATCATACCGTTGTAGTGCTTAGGCGAAGCCCTGCGTCGGTAGTACATCAAGATTGTCACCACGCCGTCGTGCTGACGGAACTCTTCCTCGATGCTTTGCTGGATCGGAGCCCGAGGATCGTCATCGAGCTGAACGTGTGCTAAGAACTCGGAGGTGCCGGAGTAACGGTGCTTGGATCGGTCGGATCGGGAAGAAGACGTACGACTACTTCCTCTACGTTGTGTGATCGCTTCCGCAGTCGGTCTGCGTTGGTACGTAGGCAACACTCTCCCCTCTCGTTGCTATGCATCACCATGATCTTGCGTGTGCATAGGAAATTTTTCGAAATTACTGCGTTCCCCAACAGTGGCATCCGAGCCTAGGTTTTATGGTTTGATGTTATTTGCACAAGTAGAACACAAGTGAGTTGTGGGCGATACAAGTCATACTGCCTACCAGCATGTCATACTTTGGTTCGGCGGTATTGTTGGGTGAGACGATCTGGACCAACCTTACGCGTACTCTTACGCGAGACCGGTTCCCTCGACGTGCTTTGCACATAGATGGCTTGCGGAAGACTGTCTCTCCAACTTTAGTTGAACCAAGTGTGACTACGCCCGGTCCTTGAGAAGGTTAAAACGGAGTCTATTTGACGAACTATCGTTGTGGTTTTGATGCGTAGGTGAGATGAGTTCTTACTTAAGCCCGTAGCAGCCACGTAAAACTTGCAACAACAAAGTAGAGGACGTCTAACTTGTTTTTGCAGGGTATGTTGTGATCTGATATGGTCAAGGCATGATGCTGATTTTATTGTATGAGATGATCATGTTTTGTAACCGAGTTATCGGCAACTGGTAGGAGCCATATGGTTGTCGCTTTATTGTATGCAATGCAATCGCGATGTAATGCTTTACTTTATTACTAAGCGGTAGTGATAGTCGTGGAAGCATAAGATTGGCGAGACGACAACGATGCTACGATGGAGATCAAGGTGTCGCGCCGGTAACGATGGTGATCATGACGGTGCTTCGGAGATGGAGATCACAAGCACAAGATGATGATGGCCATATCATATCACTTATATTGATTGCATGTGATGTTTATCCTTTTATGCATCTTATCTTGCTTTGATTGACGGTAGCATTATAAGATGATCTCTCACTAAATTATCAAGAAGTGTTCTCCCTAAGTATGCACCGTTGCCAAAGTTCGTCGTGCCCAGACACCACGTGATGATCGGGTGTGATAAGCTCTACGTCCAAATACAACGGGTGCAAAACAGTTGCACACGCAGAATACTCAGGTTATACTTGACGAGCCAAGCATATACAGATATGGCCTCGGAACACGGAGACCGAAAGGTCGAGCGTGAATCATATAGTAGATATGATCAACATAACGATGTTCACCATTGAAAACTACTCCATCTCACGTGATGATTGGTTATGGTTTAGTTGATTTGGATCACGTGATCACTTAGAGGATTAGAGGGATGTCTATCTAAGTGGGAGTTCTTAAGTAATTTGATTAACTGAACTTAAACTTATCATGAACTTAGTACCTGATAGTATCTTGCTTGTTTATGTTGATTGTAGATAGATGGCTCGTGCTGTTGTTCCGTTAAATTTTAATGCGTTCCTTGAGAAAGCAAAGTTGAAAGATGATGGTAGCAATTACACGGACTGGGTCCGTAACCTGAGGATTATCCTCATTGCTACACAGAAGAATTACGTCCTGGAAGCACCGCTGGGTGACAGGCCTGCTGCTGGAGCAACGCCAGATGTTATGAACGTCTGGCAGAGCAAAGCTGATGACTACTCGATAGTTCAGTGTGCCATGCTTTACGGCTTAGAATCGGGACTTCAACGATGTTTTGAACGTCATGGTGCATATGAGATGTTCCAGGAGTTGAAGTTAATATTTCAAGCAAATGCCCGAATTGAGAGATATGAAGTCTCCAATAAGTTCTATAGCTGCAAGATGGAGGAGAACAGTTCTGTCAGTGAGCATATACTCAAAATGTCTGGGTATAATAATCACTTGATTCAGATGGGAGTTAATCTTCCAGATGACTGCGTCATTGACAGAATTCTCCAATCACTGCCACCAAGCTACAAGAGCTTCGTGATGAACTATAATATGCAAGGGATGAACAAGACTATTCCCGAGCTCTTCGCAATGCTGAAAGCTGCGGAGGTAGAAATCAAGAAGGAGCATCAAGTGTTGATGGTTAGCAAAACCACTAGTTTCAAGAAAAAGGGCAAAGGGAAGAAGAAGGGAAACTTCAAGAAGAACAGCAAGCAAGTTGCTGCTCAGGAGAAGAAACCCAAGTCTGGACCTAAGCCTGAAACTGAGTGCTTCTACTGCAAGCAGACTGGTCACTGGAAGCGGAACTGCCCCAAGTATTTGGCTGATAAGAAGGATGGCAAAGTGAACAAAGGTATATGTGATATACATGTTATTGATGTGTACCTTACTAGAGCTCGCAGTAGCACCTGGGTATTTGATACTGGTTCTGTTGCTAATATTTGCAACTCGAAACAGGGACTACGGAATAAGCGGACGCTAGCAAAGGACGAGGTGGCGATGCGCGTGGGAAACGGTTCCAAAGTCGATGTGATCGCGGTCGGCACGCTACCTCTACATCTACCTTCGGGATTAATATTAGACCTAAATAATTGTTATTTGGTGCCAGCGTTAAGCATGAACATTATATCTGGATCTTGTTTGATGCGAGACGGTTATTCATTTAAATCAGAGAATAATGGTTGTTCTATTTATATGAGTAATATCTTTTATGGTCATGCACCTTTGAAGAGTGGTCTATTCTTGTTGAATCTCGATGATAGTGATACACATATTCATAATGTAGAAGCCAAAAGATGGAAAGTTAATAATGATAGTGCAACTTATTTGTGGCACTGCCGTTTAGGTCATATCGGTGTAAAGCTCATGAAGAAACTCCATACTGATGGGCTTTTGGAACCACTTGATTATGAATCACTTGGTACTTGCGAACCGTGCCTCATAGGCAAGATGACTAAAACACCGTTCTCCGGTACTATGGAGAGAGCAACAGATTTATTGGAAATCATACATACCGATGTATGTGGTCCGATGAATATTGAGGCTCGTGGCGGATATCGTTATTTTCTCACCTTCACAGATGATTTAAGAAGATATGGGTATATCTACTTAATGAAACATAAGTCTGAAACATTTGAAAAGTTCAAAGAATTTCAGAGTGAGGTTGAAAATCATCGTAACAAGAAAATAAAGTTTCTACGATCTGATCGTGGAGGAGAATATTTGAGTTACGAGTTTGGTGTACATTTGAAAAATTGTGGAATAGTTTCGCAACTCACGCCACCCGGAACACCACAGCGTAATGGTGTGTCCGAACGTCGTAATCGTACTTTACTAGATATGGTGCGATCTATGATGTCTCTTACTGATTTACCGCTATCGTTTTGGGGTTATGCTTTAGAGACGGCCGCATTCACGTTAAATAGGGCACCATCAAAATCCGTTGAGACGACACCTTATGAACTATGGTTTGGCAAGAAACCAAAGTTGTCGTTTCTTAAAGTTTGGGGCTGCGATGCTTATGTGAAAAAGCTTCAACCTGATAAGCTCGAACCCAAATCAAAGAAATGTGTCTTCATAGGATATCCAAAGGAAACTATTGGATACACCTTCTATCACAGATCCGAAGGCAAGACTTTTGTTGCTAAATTCGGAAACTTTCTAGAGAAGGAGTTTCTCTCGAAAGAAGTGAGTGGGAGGAAAGTAGAACTTGACGAGGTAACTGTACCTGCTCCCTTATTGGAAAATAGTACATCACAGAAAACTGTTTCTGCGACACCTATACCAATCAGTGAGGAAGCTAATGATGATGATCATGAAGCTTCAGGACAAGATACTACTGAACCACGTAGATCAACCAGAGTGAGATCCGCACCAGAGTGGTACGGTAATCCAGTTCTGGAAGTCATGCTACTAGATCATGATGAACCTACAAACTATGAAGAAGCGATGGTGAGCCCAGATTCCGCAAAGTGGCTTGAGGCCATGAAATCTGAGATGGGATCCATGTATGAAAACAAAGTATGGACTTTGGTTGACTTGCCCGATGATCGGCAAGCAATTGAGAATAAATGGATCTTCAAGAAAAAGATTGACGCTGACGGTAATATTACTGTCTATAAAGCTCGACTTGTCGCGAAAGGTTTTTGACAAGTTCAAGGGATTGACTACGATGAGACCTTCTCACCCGTAGCGATGCTTAAGTCCGTCAGAATTATGTTAGCAATTGCCGCATTTTATGATTATGAAATATGGCAGATGGATGTCAAAACTGCATTCCTGAATGGATTTCTGGAAGAAGAGTTGTATATGATACAACCAGAAGGTTTTGTCGATCCAAAGGGAGCTAACAAAGTATGCAAACTCCAGCGATCCATTTATGGACTGGTGCAAGCATCTCGGAGTTGGAATAAATGCTTTGATAGTGTGATCAAAGCATTTGGATTTATACAGACTTTTGGAGAAGCCTGTATTTACAAGAAAGTGAGTGGGAGCTCTGTAGCATTTCTAATATTATATGTTGATGACATATTGCTGACTGGAAATGATATAGAATTTCTGGATAGCATAAAGGAATACTTGAATAAAAGTTTTTCGATGAAAGACCTCAGGGAAGCTGCTTACATATTAGGCATAAAGATCTATAGAGATAGATCAAAACGTTTAATTGGACTTTCACAATGCACATACCTTGACAAAATTTTGAAGAAGTTCAAAATGGATCAAGCAAAGAAAGGGTTCTTGCCTGTGTTACAAGGTGTGAAGTTGAGTCAGACTCAATGCCCGACCACTGCAGAAGATAGAGAGAAAATGAAAGATGTTCCCTATGCTTCAGCCATAGGCTCTATCATGTATGCAATGCTGTGTACCAGACCTGATGTGTGCCTTGCTATAAGTTTAGCAGGGAGGTACCAAAGTAATCCAGGAATGGATCACTGGACAGCGGTCAAGAACATCCTAAAATACCTGAAAAGGACTAAGGATATGTTTCTCGTATATGGAGCTGACAAAGAGCTCACCGTAAGAGGTTACGTTGATGCGAGCTTTGACACTGATCCGGACGATTCTAAATCGCAAACCGGATACGTGTTTACTTTAAACGGTGGAGCTGTCAGTTGGTGCAGTTCTAAACAAAGCGTCGTAGCGGGATCTACATGTGAAGCGGAGTACATAGCTGCTTCGGAAGCAGCAAACGAAGGAGTCTGGATGAAGGAGTTCATATCCGATCTAGGTGTCATACCTAGTGCATCGGGTCCAATGAAAATCTTCTGTGACAATACTGGTGCAATTGCCTTGGCAAAGGAATCCAGATTTCACAAAAGGACCAAACACATCAAGAGACGCTTCAACTCCATCCGGGATTTAGTCCAGGTGGGAGACATAGAGATTTGCAAGATACATACGGATCTGAATGTTGCAGACCCGTTGACTAAGCCTCTTCCACGAGCAAAACATGATCAGCACCAAGGCTCCATGGGTGTTAGAATCATTACTGTGTAATCTAGATTATTGACTCTAGTGCAAGTGGGAGACTGAAGGAAATATGCCCTAGAGGCAATAATAAAGTTACTATTTATTTCCTTATATCATGATAAATGTTTATTATTCATGCTAGAATTGTATTAACCGGAAACATAATACATGTGTGAATACATAGACCAACAGATTGTCACTAGTATGCCTCTACTTGACTAGCTCGTTAATCAAAGATGGTTATGTTTCCTAACCATGAACAAAGAGTTGTTATTTGATTAACGAGGTCACATCATTAGTTGAATGATCTGATTGACATGACCCATTCCATTAGCTTAGCACCCGATCATTTAGTATGTTGCTATTGCTTTCTTCATGACTTATACATGTTACTATAACTATGAGATTATGCAACTCCCGTTTACCGGAGGAACGCTTTGGGTACTACCAAACGTCACAACGTAACTGGGTGATTATAAAGGAGTACTACAGGTGTCTCCAATGGTAGATGTTGGGTTGGCATATTTCGAGATTAGGGTTTGTCACTCCGATTGTCGGAGAGGTATCTCTGGGCCCTCTCGGTAATGCACATCACATAAGCCTTGCAAGCACTGCAACTAATATGTTAGTTGTGAGATGATGTATTACGGAACGAGTAAAGAGACTTGCCGGCAACGAGATTGAACTAGGTATTGGATACCGACGATCGAATCTCGGGCAAGTAACATACCGATGACAAAGGGAACAACGTATGTTGTTATGCGGTCTGACCGATAAAGATCTTCGTAGAATATGTAGGAGCCAATATGGGCATCCAGGTCCCGCTATTGGTTATTGACCGGAGACGTGTCTCGGTCATGTCTACATTGTTCTCGAACCGTAGGGTCCGCACGCTTAACGTTACGATGACAGTTATTATGAGTTTATGCATTTTGATGTACCGAAGGTTGTTCGGAGTCCCGGATGAGATCACGGACATGACGAGGAGTCTCGAAATGGTCGAGACGTAAAGATTGATATATTGGAAGCCTATGTTTGGACATAGGAAGTGTTCCGGGTGAAATCGGGATTTTACCGGAATACCGGGAGGGTTACCGGAACCCCCCGGGAGACTAATGGGCCTATTGGGCCTTAGTGGAAAAGAGAAAAGGGGCAGCCCACAGCCTAGCCGCGCCCCCCCCCTGCCCCAAGTCCTAGTAGGACTAGGAGAAGGGGCCGGCCCCCCTCTCTCTCCTTTCCCCCTTGAGAGTCCTAGGATTGGAGGGGGGAGTCCTACTCCCGGTAGGAGTAGGACTCCCCCTGCGCCTCCCTCTCTCTGGCCGGCCAGCCCCCCTCCCTCCAACCTTTATATACGGGGGCAGGGGACACCCCAAGACACACAAGTTGATCCTTGAGATCGTTCCTTAGCCGTGTGCGGTGCCCCCTGCCACCAAATTCCACCTCGATCATACCGTTGTAGTGCTTAGGCGAAGCCCTGCGTCGGTAGTACATCAAGATCGTCACCACGCCGTCGTGCTGACGGAACTCTTCCTCGACGCTTTTCTGGATCGGAGCCCGAGGATCGTCATCGAGCTGAACGTGTGCTAAGAACTCGGAGGTGCCGGAGTAACGGTGCTTGGATCGGTCGGATCGGGAAGAAGACGTACGACTACTTCCTCTACGTTGTGTGATCGCTTCCGCAGTCGGTCTGCGTTGGTACGTAGGCAACACTCTCCCCTCTCGTTGCTGTGCATCACTATGATCTTGCGTGTGCGTAGGAAAATTTTCGAAATTACTGCGTTCCCCAACAAACGTATGGCAGAGGAAAGCTGATGAGTACTCGATAGTTCAGTGTGCCATGCTTTATGGCTTAGAACCGAGTCTTCAACGACATTTTGAATGTCATGGAGCATATGAGATGTTCCAGGAGTTGAAGTTAATATTTCAAGCAAATGCCCAGATTGAGAGATATGAAGTCTCCAATAAGTTCTATAGCTGGAAGATGGAGGAGAATAGTTCTGTCAGTGAACATATACTCAAAATGTCTGGGTATCATAATCACTTGACTCAACTGGGGGTTAATCTTCCTTTTGATAGTGTCATTGACAGAGTTCTTCAATCACTGCCACCAAGCTAGCTTCGTGATGAACTATAATATGCAAGGGATGAATAAAACTATTCCTGAGCTCTTCGCGATGCTAAAAGCTGCGGAGGTAGAAATCAAGAAGGAGCATCAAGTGTTGATGGTCAATAAGACCACCAGTTTCAAGAAAAAAGGCAAAGGGAAGAAGAAAGGGAACTTCAAGAAGAACAGCAAACAAGTTGCTGCTCAGGAGAAGAAACCCAAGTCTGGACCTAAGCTTGAGACTAAGTGCTTCTACTGCAAGCAGACTGGTCACTGGAAGCGGAACTGCCCCAAGTATTTGGCGGATAAGAAGGATGACAAAGTGAACAAAGGTATATGTGATATACATGTTATTGATGTGTACCTTACTAATGCTCGCAGTAGCACCTGGGTATTTGATACTGGTTCTGTTGCTAACATTTGCAACTCGAAATAGGGGCTACGGATTAAGCGGAGATTGGCTAAGGACGAGGTGACGATGCGCGTGGGAAATGGTTCCAAAGTCGATGTGATCGCGGTCGGCACGCTACCTCTACATCTACCTTCGGGATTAGTATTAGACCTAAATAATTGTTATTTGGTGCTAGCATTGAGCATGAACATTATATCTGGATCTTGTTTGATGCGAGACGGTTATTCATTTAAATCAGAGAATAATGGTTGTTCTATTTATATGAGTAATATCTTTTATGGTCATGCACCCTTGAAGAGTGGTCTATTTTTGATGAATCTCGATAGTAGTGATACACATATTCATAATGTTGAAATCAAAAGATGCAGAGTTAATAATGATAGTGCAACTTATTTGTGGCACTGCCGTTTAGGTCATATCGGTGTAAAGCGCATGAAGAAACTCCATACTAATGGACTTTTGGAACCACTTGATTATGAATCACTTAGTACTTGCGAACCATGCCTCATGGGTAAGATGACTAAAACGCCGTTCTCCGGTACTATGGAGAGAGCAACGGATTTGTTGGAAATCATACATACAGATGTATGTGGTCCAATGAATGTTGAAGCTCATGGCGGATATCGTTATTTTCTCACCTTCACAGATGATTTAATCAGATATGGGTATATCTACTTAACGAAACATAAGTTTGAAACATTTGAAAAGTTCAAAGAATTTCAGAGTGAAGTTGAAAATCATCGTAACAAGAAAATAAAGTTACTATGATCCGATCGTGGAGGAGAATATTTGAGTTACGAGTTTGGTCTACATTTGAAACAATGCGGAATAGTTTCGCAACTCACACCACCCGGAACACCACACCGTAATGGTGTGTCCGTATGTCGTAACCGTACTTTATTAGATATGGTGCGATCTATGATGTCTCTTACTGATTTACCGTTATCATTTTGGGGTTATGCTTTAGAGACGGCTGCGTTCACGTTAAATAGGACATCATCGAAATCCATTGAGACGACGCCTTATGAACTGTGGTTTGGCAAGAAACCAAAGTTGTCGTTTCTGAAAGTTTGGGGCTGCGATACTTATGTGAAAAAGCTTCAACCCGATAAGCTCGAACCCAAATCGGAGAAATGTGTCTTCATAGGATACCCAAAGGAGACTGTTGGGTACACCTTCTATCACAGATCCGAAGGCAAGACTTTTGTTGCTAAATTCGGAGTTTTTCTAAAGAAGGAGTTTCTCTCGAAAGAAGTGAGTGGGAGAAAAGTAGAACTTGATGAGGTAACTGTACCTGCTCCCTTATTAGAAAGTAGTACATCACAAAAACCGGTTTCTGTGACACCTACACCAATTAGTGATGAAGCTAATGATAATGATCATGAAACTTCAGATCAAGTTACTACCGAACCTCGTAGATCAACCAGAGTAAGATCCGCACCAGAGTGGTACGGTAATTCTGTTCTGGAAGTCATGCTACTAGATCATGATGAACCTACGAACTATGAAGAAGAGATGGTGAGCCCAGATTCCGCAAAATGGCTAGAAGCCATGAAATCTGAGATGGGATCCATGTATGAGAACAAAGTGTGGACTTTGGTTGACTTGCCCGTTGATCGGCAAGCAATTGAGAATAAATGGATCTTCAAGAAGAAGACTGACGCTGACGGTAATGTTACTGTCTACAAAGCTCGAATTGTTGCAAAAGATTTTCGACAAGTTCAAGGGATTGACTACGATGAGACCTTCTCACCTGTAGCGATGCTTAAGTCTGTCTGAATCATGTTAGCAATTGCCGCATTCTATGATTATGAAATTTGGAAAATGGATGTCAAAAGTGCATTCCTGAATGGATTTCCGGAAGAAGAGTTGTATATGATGCAACCAGAAGGTTTTGTCGATCCAAAGGGAGCTAACAAAGTGTGCAAGCTCCAGCGATCCATTTATGGACTGGTGCAAGCCTCTCGGAGTTGGAATAAACGTTTTGATAGTGTGATCAAAGCATTCGGTTTTGTACAGACTTTTGGAGAAGCGTGTATTTACAAGAAAGTGAGTGGGAGCTCTGTAGCATTTCTGATATTATATGTGGATGACATATTATTGATTGGAAATGATATATAATTTCTGGATAGCATAAATGGATACTTGAATAAGAGTTTTTCAATGAAAGACCTCAGTGAAGCTGCTTACATATTGGGCATTAAGATCTATAGATATAGATCAAGACGCTTAATTGGACTTTCACAAAGCACATACCTTGACAAGGTTTTGAAGAAGTTCAAAATGGATCAAGCAAAGAAAGGGTTCTTGCCTGTGTTACAAGGTGTGAAGTTGAGTAAGACTCAATGTCCGACCACCGCAGAAGATAGAGAGAAAATGAAAGATGTTCCCTATGCTTCAGCCATAGGCTCTATCATGTATGCAATGTTGTGTACTAGACCTGATGTGTGCCTTACTATAAGTCTAGCAGGGAGGTACCAAAGTAATCTAGGAGTGGATCACTGGACAGCGGTCAAGAACATCCTGAAATACCTGAAAAGGACTAAGGATATGTTTCTCGTATATGGAGGTGACAAAGAGCTCATCGTAAATGGTTACGTTGATGCAAGCTTTGACACTGATCCAGACGATTCTAAATCGCAAACCGGATACGTGTTTTTACTGAACGGTGGAGCTGTCAGTTGGTGCAGTTCTAAACAAAGCGTCGTGGCGGGATCTACATGTGAAGCGGAGTACATAGCTGCTTCGGAAGCAGCAAATGAAGGAGTCTGGATGAAGGAGTTCATATCCGATCTAGGTGTCATACCTAGTGCATCGGTTCCAATGAAAATCTTTTGTGACAATACTGGTGCAATTGCCTTGGCAAAGGAATCCAGATTTCACAAGAGAACCAAGCACATCAAGAGACGCTTCAATTCCATTCGGGATTTAGTCCAAGTGGGAGACATAAAAATTTGCAAGATACATACGGATCTGAATGTTGCAGACCCGCTGACTAAGCCTCCTCCACGAGCAAAACATGATCAGCACCAAGGATCCATGGGTGTTAGAATCATTACTGTGCAATCTAGTTTATTGACTCTAGTGCAAGTGGGAGACTGAAGGAAATATGCCCTAGAGGCAATAATAAAGTTATTATTTCCTTATATCATGATAAATGTTTATTATTCATGCTAGAATTGTATTAACCGGAAACATAATACATGTGTGAATACATAGACAAAACAGAGTGTCACTAGTATGCCTCTACTTGACTAACTCATTGATCAAAGTGGTCGGGAACATTGCAGAAAACAAAAAAAAATCCTACGTTTTCACCAAGATCCATCTATGAGTTCATCTAGCAACGAGTGATCGGATGCATCTACATACCTTTGTAGATCGCGAGCGGAAGCGTTCAAGAGAACGGGGATGAGGGAGTCATACTCGACGTGATTCAAATCACCAGAGATCCTAGCGCCGAACGGACGGCAACTCCGCATTCAACACATGTACGGTCAGCGTGACATCTCCTCCTTCTTGATCCAGCAAGGGGGAAGGAGAGGTTGATGAAGATCCAGCAGCACGACGGCGTGGTGGTGGATGCAGCAGTCACCACAGCAGGGCTTCGCCGTTCTTCTGCGAGAGGGAGAGGTGTAGCAGGGGAGAGGGAGGCGCCAAGACTTCAGGGTGCGGCTGCCCCTCCCTCCCCCCCTTTATATAGGCCCCCTGGGGGGGCGCCGGCCCTTGGAGATTGAATCTCCCAAGGGGGGCGGTGGCCAAGGGGGTGGAGTACCCCCCAAGGCAAGTGGGGCGCCCCCCACCCTAGGGTTTCCAACCCTAGGCGCAGGGGGTGGGCCAAGGCGGGCGCACCAGCCCACTATGGGCTGGTTCCCCTCCCCACTTCAGCCCATGAGGCCCTCCGGGATGGGTGGCCCCACCCAGTGGACCCCCGGGACCCTTCCGGTGGTCCCGGTACAATACCGGTGACCCCCGAAACTCTCCCGTTGGCCGAAACTACACTTCCTATATATAATTCTTAACCTTCGGACCATTCCGGAACTCCTCGTGACGTCCGGGATCTCATCCGGGATTCCGAACAACTTTCGGGTTACTGCATACTTATATCTCTACAACCCTAGCGTCACCAAACCTTAAGTGTGCAGACCCTACGGGTTCGGGAGACATGTAGACATGACCGAGGCGACTCTCCGGTCAATAACCAACAGCTGGATCTGGATACCCATGTTGGCTCCCACATTCTCCTCGATGATCTCATCGGATGAACCACAATGTCGAGGATTCAATCAATCCGTATACAATTCCCTTTGTCCATCGGTACGTTACTTGCCCGAGACTCGATCGTCGGTATCCCGATACCTCGTTCAGTCTCGTTACCGGCAAGTCACTTTACTCGTACCGTAATGCATGATCCCGTGATCAACCAATTGATCACTTTGAGCTCATTGTGATGATGCATTACCGAGTGGGCCCAGAGATACCTCTCCATCATACGGAGTGACAAATCCCAGTCTCGATTCGTGCCAACCTAACAGACACTTTCGGAGACACCTGTAATGTAGCTTTATAGTCACCCAGTTACGTTGTGACGTTTGGTACACCCAAAGCACTCCTGCGGTATCCGGGAGTTACACGATCTCATGGTCTAAGGAAAAGATACTTGACATTGGAAAAACTCTAGCAAACGAACTATACGATCTTGTGCTATGTTTAGGATTGGGTCTTGTCCATCACATCATTCTCCTAATGATGTGATCTCGTTATCAATGACATCCAATGTCCATAGTCAGGAAACCATGACTATCTGTTGATCAACGAGCTAGTCAACTAGAGGCTTACTAGGGACATGTTGGTGTCTATGTATTCACACATGTATTACGATTTCCGGATAACACAATTATAGCATGAATAAAAGACAATCATCATGAACAAGGAAATAATAATAATCCTTTTATTATTGCCTCTAGGGCATATTTCCAAAAGTCTCCCACTTGCACTAGAGTCAATAATCTAGTTACATTGTGATGAATCGAACACCCATAGAGTTCCGGTGTTGATCATGTTTTGCCCTAGGGAGAGGTTTAGTCAACTGATCCGTGACATTCAGATCCGTATGTACTTTACAAATATCTATGTATCCATCTTGAACATTTTCACGAATGGAGTTGAAGCGACGCTTGATGTGCCTGGTCTTCTTGTGAAACCTGGGCTCCTTGGCAAGTGCAATAGCTCCAGTGTTGTCACAGAAGAGTTTGATCGGCCCCGACGCATTGGGTATGACTCCTAGGTCGGTGATGAACTCCTTCACCCAAATTGCTTCATGTGCTGCCTCCGAGGCTGCCATGTACTCCGCTTCACATCTAGATCCCGCCATGACGCTCTGCTTGCAGTTGCACCAGCTTACTGCTCCACCATTCAACATATACACGTATCCAGTTTGTGACTTAGAGTCATCCAGATCTGTGTCGAAGCTAGCGTCGACGTAACCCTTTACGACGAGCTCTTCGTCACCTCCATAAACGAGAAACATGTCCTTAGTCCTTTTCAGGTACTTCAGGATATTCTTGACCGCTGTCTAGTGTTCCTTGCCGGGATTACTTTGGTACCTTCCTACCAAACTTATGGCAAGGTTTACATCAGGTCTGGTACACAGCATGGCATACATAATAGACCCTATGGCTAAGGCATAGGGGATGACACTCATCTCTTCTATATCTTCTGCCGTGGTCGGGCATTGAGCTGAGCTCAATTTCACACCTTGCAACACAGGCAAGAACCCCTTCTTAGACTGATCCATATTGAACTTCTTCAATATCTTATCAAGGTACGTGCTTTGTGAAAGACCTATGAGGCGTCTTGATCTATCTCTATAGATCTTGATGCCTAATATATAAGCAGCTTCTCCAAGGTCCTTCATTGAAAAACTCTTATTCAAGTAGGCCTTAATGTTGTCCAAGAGTTCTATATCATTTCCCATCAAAAGTATGTCATCTACATATAATATGAGAAATGCTACAGAGCTCCCACTCACTTTCTTGTAAACGCAGGCTTCTCCATAAGTCTGCATAAACCCAAACGCTTTGACCATCTCATCAAAGCGAATGTTCCAACTCCGAGATGCTTGCACCAGCCCATAAATCGAGCGTTGGAGCTTGCACACCTTGTCAGCATTCTTAGGATCGACAAAACCTTCTGGCTGCATCATATACAATTCTTCCTTAAGGAAACCATTAAGGAATGCCATTTTGACGTCCATTTGCCATATCTCATAATCATAGAATGCGGCAATTGCTAACATGATTCGGACGGACTTCAGCTTCGCTACGGGTGAGAAAGTCTCATCGTAGTCAACCCCTTGAACTTGTCGATAACCCTTAGCGACAAGCCTAGCTTTATAGATGGTCACATTACCATCCACGTCTGTCTTCTTCTTAAAGATCTATTTATTTTCCAAGGCTCACCGATCATTGGGCAAGTCAGTCAAAGTCCATACTTCGTTTTCATACATGGATCCTATCTCGGATTTCATGGCTTCCAGCCATTTGTCGGAATCCGGGCCTGCCATTGCTTCTTCATAGTTCGAAGGTTCACCATTGTCTAACAACATGATTTCCAAGACAGGGTTGCCGTACCACTCTGGTGCGGCACGTGTCCTTGTGGACCTACGAAGTTCAGTAGCAACTTGATCTGAAGTTTCATGATCATCATCATTAACTTCCTCTCTGGTCGTTGCAGGCACCTCAGGAACATTTTCTTGAGTTGCGCCACTTTCCGGTTCAAGAGGTAATACTTCATCAAGTTCTACTTTCCTCCCACTTACTTCTTTCGAGAGAAACTCTTTCTCTAGAAAGGATCCATTCTTGGCAACAAAGATCTTGCCTTCGGATCTAAGGTAGAAGGTATACCCAATAGTTTCTTTAGGGTATCCTATGAAGACGCATTTTTCCGACTTGGGTTCGAGCTTTTCAGGTTGAAGTTTCTTGACATAAGCATCGCATCCCCAAACTTTTAGAAACGACAGCTTAGGTTTCTTCCCAAACCATAATTCATACGGTGTCGTCTCAATGGATTTCGATGGAGCCCTATTTAAAGTGAATGCGGCAGTCTCTAAAGCATAGCCCCAAAATGATAGCGATAAATCGGTAAGAGACATCATAGATCGCACCATATCTAATAGAGTGCGATTACGACGTTCGGACACACCATTACGCTGAGGTGTTCCAGGCGGCGTGAGTTGTGAAACTATTCCACATTTTCTTAAGTGTGTGCCAAATTCGTGACTCAAGTATTCTCCCCCACGATCTGATCGCAAGAACTTGATTTTCCTGTCACGTTGATTCTCAACCTCACTCTGAAATTCCTTGAACTTTTCAAAGGTCTCAGACTTGTGTTTCATTAAATAGACATACCCATATATACTCAAGTCATCAGTGAGGATGAGAACATAACGATAGCCACCGCGAGCCTCAACACTCATTGGACCGCACACATCAGTATGTATGATTTCCAATAAGTTGGTTGCTCGCTCCATTGTTCCTGAGAACGGAGTCTTGGTCATTTTACCCATGAGGCATGGTTCGCATGTGTCAAATGATTCGTAATCAAGAGACTCTAAAAGTCCATCTGCATGGAGCTTCTTCATGCGTTTGACACCTATGTGACCAAGGCGGCAGTGCCACAAGTATGTGGGACTATCATTATCAACTTTGCATCTTTTGGTATTCACACTATGAATATGTGTAGCATTACGCTCGAGATTCATTAAGAATAAACCATTCACCATTGAAGCATGACCATAAAACATATCTCTCTTATAAATAGAACAACCATTATTCTCGGATTTAAATGAGTAGCCATCTCGAATTAAACGAGATCCTGATACAATGTTCATGCTCAAAGCTGGCAGTAAACAACAATTATTGAGGTTTAAAACTAATCCCGTAGGTAAATGTAGAGGTAGCGTGCCGACGGTGATCACATCGACCTTGGAACCATTCCCGACGCGCATCGTCACCTCGTCCTTCACCAGTCTCCGCTTATTCCGCAGCTCCTGCTTTGAGTTATAAATGTGAGCAACTGCACCGGTATCAAATACCCAGGAGCTACTACGAGTACTGGTAAGGTACACATCAATTACATGTATATCACATATACCTTTCGTGATGCCGGCCTTCTTGTCCGCTAAGTATTTGGGGCAGTTCCGCTTCAAGTGACCACTTCCCTTGCAATAAAAGCACTCAGTCTCGGGCTTGGGTCCATTCTTTGGCTTCTTCCCGGCAGCTTGCTTACCAGGCGCGGCAACTCCCTTGCTGTCCTTCTTGAAGTTCTTCTTACCCTTGCCTTTCTTGAACTTAGTGGTTTTATTCACCATCAACACTTGATGTTCCTTTTTGACTTCTACCTGTGCTGATTTCAACATTGCAAATACTTCAGAATGGTCTTTTCCATCCCCTGCATATTGAAGTTCATCACAAAGCTCTTGTAGCTCGGTGGAAGCGACTGAAGGATTCTGTCAACGACCGCGTCATCCGGGAGATTAACTCTCAAGTGAGTCAAGCGGTTATGTAACCCAGACATAGTGAGTATGTGCTCACTGACAGAACCGTTTCCTCCATCTTACAGCTGAAGAACTTGTCGGAGACTTCATATCTCTCGACTCGGGCATGAGCTTGAAAAACAATTTTCAGCTCTTCGAACATCTCATATGCTCTGTGTCTCTCAAAACGCTTTTGGAGTCCCGGTTCTAAGCTGTAAAGCATGCCGCACTGAACGAGGGAGTAATCATCGGAACGTGTCTGCCAAGCGTTCATAACATCTTGTTCTGCACGGAGAGCAGGTGCTTCACCTAGCGGTGCTTGTAGGACATAATCTTTCTTGGCAGCTATGAGGATGATCCTCAGGTTCCGGACCCAGTCCGTATAGTTGTTGCCATCGTCTTTCAGCTTGGTTTTCTCTAGGAACGCGTTGAAGTTGAGGATAACGTTGGCCATTTGATCTACAAGACATGTTGTAAAGATTTTAGACTAAGTTCATGATAATTAAGTTCATCTAATCAAATTATTCAATGAACTCCCACTCAGATAGACATCCCTCCAGTCATCTAAGTATAACATGATTCGAGTTTAACTAGGCCGTGTCCGATCATCACGTGAGACGGACTAGTCAACGTAAGTGAACATCTTCATGTTGATCGTATCTTCTATACGACTCATGCTCGACCTTTCGGTCTTTTGTGTTCCGAGGCCATGTCTGTACATGCTAGGCTCGTCAAGTCAACCTAAGTGTTTGCATGTGTAAATCTGTCTTACACCCGTTGTATGTGAATGTTGGAATCTATCACACCCGATCATCACGTGGTCTTTCGAAACAACGAACTGTCGCAACGGCGCACAGTTAGGGGAAACACTTTCTTGAAATTATTATGGGGGATCATCTTATTTACTACCGTCGTTCTAAGTAAACAAGATGCAAAAAGATGATAAACATCTCATGCAATCAAATAATAGTGACATGATATGGCCAATATCATATAGCTCTTGTGATCTCCATCTTGGGGCTCCATGATCATCTTGTCACCGGCATGACACGATGATGGAGTCATGAAGTTGCTCGCCAACTATTACTTCTACTAGTATGGCTAACACGTTTAGCAATAAAGTAAAGTAATTTACATGGCGTTTCTCAATGACACGTAGGTCATACAAAAATAAAGACAACTCCTATGGCTCCTGCCGGTTGTCATACTCATCGACATGCAAGTCGTGATTCCTATTACAAGAACATGATCTCATACATCACATATATCATTAATCATTCATCACAACTTTGGCCATATCACATCACAAAACACTTGCTGCAAAAACAAGTTAGACATCCTCTAATTGTTTTTGCAAGTTTTACGTGCTTGCAAGAGGGTTCTAGCAAGAACGTTTTCTTACCTACGTTAAAGCCACAACATGATTTGTCAACTTCTATTTACCCTTCATAAGGACCCTTTTCGTCGAATCCGCTCCAACTAAAGTGGGAGAGACAAACACCCGCCAACCACCTTATGCAACTAGTGCATGTTAGTCGGTGGAACCGGTCTCACGTAAGCGTACGTGTAAGGTTGGTCCGGGCCGCTTCATCCCACAATACCGCTGAAGCAAAATAAGACTAGTAGCGGCAAGAAAGTTGACAACATCTACGCCCACAACAAATTGTGTTCTACTCGTGCAAAGAGAACTACGCATAGACCTAGCTCATGATGCCACTGTTGGGGAACGTTGCAGAAAACAAAAAAAAATTCCTATGTTTTCACCAAGATCCATCTATGAGTTCATCTAGCAACGAGTGATCGGATGCATCTACATACCTTTGTAGATCGCGAGCGGAAGCGTTCAAGAGAACGGGGATGAGGGAGTCGTACTCGACGTGATTCAAATCACCAGAGATCCTAGCGCCAAACGGACGGCACCTCCGTGTTCAACACACGTACGGTCAGTGTGACGTCTCCTCCTTCTTGATCCAGCAAGGGGGAAGGAGAGGTTGATGAAGATCCAGCAGCACAACGGCGTGGTGGTGGATGCAGCAGTCACCGCAGCAGGGCTTCGCCGTTCTTCTGCGAGAGGGAGAGGCGTAGCAGGGGAGAGGGAGGCACCAAGACTTCAGGGTGCGGCTGCCCCTCCCTCCCCCCTTTATATAGGCCCCCTGGGGGGCGCCGGCCCTTGGAGATTGAATCTCCCAAGGGGGGCGGCGGCCAAGGGGGTGGAGTACCTCCCAAGGCAAGTGGGGCGCCCCCCCCCACCCTAGGGTTTCCAACCCTAGGCGAAGGGGGTGGGCCAAGGGGGGCGCACCAGCCCACTATGGGCTGGTTCCCCTCCCCACTTCAGCCCATGAGGCCCTTCGGGATGGGTGGCCCCACCCGGTGGACCCCCGGGACCCTTCCGGTGGTCCCGGTACAATACCGGTGACCTTAAGTGTGTAGACTCTATGGGTTCGGGAGACATGTAGACATGACCGAGACGACTCTCCGGTCAATAACCAACAGCGGGATTTGGATACCCATGTTGGCTCCCACATGCTCCTCGATGATCTCATCGGATGAACCACGATGTCGAGGATTCAATCAATCCGTATACAATTCCCTTTGTCAATCGGTATGTTACTTGCCCGAGACTCGATCGTCGGTATCCCAATACCTCGTTCAGTCTCGTTACCGGCAAGTCACTTTACTCGTACCGTAATGCGTGATCCCATGATCAACCACTTGATCACTTTGAGCTCATTGTGATGATGCATTACCGAGTGGGCCCAGAGATACCTCTCCGTCATACGGAGTGACAAATCCCAGTCTCGATTCGTGCCAACCCAACAGACACTTTTGGAGACACCTGTAATGTACCTTTATAGTCACCCAGTTACGTTGTGACATTTGGTACACCCAAAGCACTCCTACGGTATCCGGGAGTTACACGATCTCATGGTCTAAGGAAAAGATACTTGACATTCGAAAAACTCTAGCAAACGAACTATACGATCTTGTGCTATGTTTAGGATTGGGTCTTGTCCATCACATCATTCTCCTAATGGTGTGATCTTGTTATCAATGACATCCAATGTCCATAGTCAGGAAACCATGACTATCTGTTGATCAACGAGCTAGTCAACTAGAGGCTTACTAGGGACATGTTGGTGTCTATGTATTCATACATGTATTACGATTTCCGGATAACACAATTATAGCATGAATAAAAGACGATCATCATGAACAAGGAAATATAATAATAATCCTTTTATTATTGCCTCTAGGGCATATTTCCAACACAAAGATGGTTATGTTTCCTAATCATAGACATGAGTTGTCATTTGATTAACGGGATCACATCATTAGGAGAATGATGTGATTGACTTGACCCATTCCGTTAGCTTAGCACTTGATCATTTAGTTTGTTGCTATTGCTTTCTTCATAACTTATACATGTTCCTATGACTATGAGATTATGCAACTCCCATTTATCGGAGGAACACTTTGTGTGCTACCAAAAGTCACAACGTAACTGGGTGATTATAAATGTGCTCTACAGGTGTCTCCGAAGGTACTTGTTGGGTTGGCGTATATCGAGATTAGTATTTGTCACTCCGATTGTCGGAGAGGTATCTCTGGGCCCTCTCGGTAATGCACATCACTCAAGCCTTGCAAGCATTGCAACTAATAAGTTAGTTGCAGGATGATGTATTACGGAACGAGTAAAGAGACTTGCCGGTAACGAGATTGAAGTAGGTATTGAGATACCGACGATCGAATCTCGGGCAAGTAACATACCGATGATAAAGGGAACAACGTATGTTGTTATGCGGTCTGAACGATAAAGATCTTCGTAGAATATGTAGGAGCCAATATGAGCATCCAGGTTCCGCTATTGGTTATTGACCGGAGACATGTCTCGGTCATGTCTACATAGTTCTCGAATCCGTAGGGTCCGCACGTTTAAAGTTCGGTGACGATCGTAATTAGGGTTTTTGTGTTTTGATGTACCGAAGGTTGTTCGGTGTCCCGAATGTGATCACGGACATGACGAGGAGTCTCGAAATGGTCGAGACATAAAGATTGATATATTGGAAGTCTATATTTGGATATCGGAAACGTTCCGGGTGAAATCGAGATTTTACCGGAGTACCGGGGGGTTACCGGAACCACCCCCCCCCCCCCCGGGGGGGGGGGGGGTTATTGGGCCTACATGGGCCATAAGGGAGAAGAGGAGGGCCGTGTTGGGGAACGTTGCAGAAAACAAAAATTTTCCTACTCGTTTCACCAAGATCATCTAGGAGTTCATCTAGCAACGAGTCACGAGATGCATCTACATACCTTTGTAGATCGCGAGCGGAAGCGTTCGTTAGAACGAGGTTGATGTTGTCGAACACGACGTGATCCAATTCACCGATGACCAGCGCCGAACGGACGGCACCTCCGCGTTCAACACACGTACGGGACGGGAGACGTCTCCTCCTTCTTGATCCAGCAAGGGGAAAGGAGAGGTTGACGAAGATCCAGCAGCACGACGGCGTGGTGGTGGATGCAGGGCGTCACGACAGCAGGGCTTCGCCGTGTACTACGAGAGAGGAAGAAGTAACGGGGAGAGAGGGAAGCACCAAACGCGTGGGCATCAAGTCCCTCCTCTCCCCCACTATATATAGGGGTGCCAGGGGGGGCGCCGGCCCTGGTAGATGGGATCTACCAGGGGGGCGGCGGCCAGGGGTGGGGGGCTTGCCCCCCAAGCAAGGGGGCGCCCCCTTTAGGGTTCCCCCCAACCCTAGGCACATGGGCCTTGGGGGGGCTGGCGCCCCAGCCCACTATGGGCTGGGTTCCCTCCTATTTCAGCCCAAGGGGCCCTCCGGGATAGGTGGCCCCACCCGGTGGACCCCCGGGACCCTTCCGGTGGTCCCGGTACAATACCGGGTACCCCGAAACTTGTCCCGATGGCCGAAACTGCACATCCTATATATAATTCTTTACCTCCGGACCATTCCGGAACTTCTCGTGACGTCCGGGATCTCATCCGGGACCCCGAACAACATTCGGGTTACTACATATACTTATCTTCACAACCCTAGCGTCACCGAACCTTAAGTGTGTAGACCCTACGGGTTCGGGAGACAAGCAGACATGACCGAGACGACTCTCCGGTCAATAACCAACAGCGGGATCTGGATACCCATGTTGGCTCCCACATGCTCCACGATGATCTCATCGGATGAACCACGATGTCGAGGATTCAATCAACCCCGTATGCAATTCCCTTTGTCAATCGATATATTACTTGCCCGAGATTCGATCATCGGTATCCCAATACCTCGTTCAATCTCGTTACCGGCAAGTCACTTTACTCGTACCGTAATGCATGATCCCGTGACCAGACACTTGGTCACTTTGAGCTCATTATGATGATGCATTACCGAGTGGGCCCAGTGATACCTCTCCGTCATACGGAGTGACAAATCCCAGTCTTGATCCGTGTCAACCCAACAGATACTTTCGGAGATACCCGTAGTCTACCTTTATAGTCACCCAGTTACGTTGTGACGTTTGGTATACCCAAAGCACTCCTACGGTATCCGGGAGTTACACGATCTCATGGTCTAAGGAAAAGATACTTGACATTGCAAAACTCTAGCAAAACGAACTACACGATCTTTATGGTATGTTTAGGATTGGGTCTTGTCCATCACATCATTCTCCTAATGATGTGATCTTGTTATCAATGACATCCAATGTCCATAGTCAGGAAACCATGACTATCTGTTGATCAACGGGCTAGTCAACTAGAGGCTTACTAGGGACATGTTGGTGTCTGTTATTCACACATGTATTACGATTTCCGGATAACACAATTATAGCATGAATAAAGACAATTACCATGAACAAGGAAATATAATAATAATGCTTTTATTATTGCCTCTAGGGCATATTTCCAACAGTCTTCCACTTGCACTAGAGTCAATAATCTAGTTACATTGTGATGAATCGAACACCCATGGAATTCTGGTGTTGATCATGTTTTGCCCTAGGGAGAGGTTTAGTCAACGGATCTGCTGCATTCAGGTCCGTATGTACTTTACAAATTTCTATGTCTCCATCTTGAACATTTTCACGAATGGAGTTGAAGCGACGCTTGATGTGCCTTGTCTTCTTGTGAAACCTGGGCTCCTTGGCAAGTGCAATAGCTCCAGTGTTGTCACAGAAGAGTTTGATCGGCCCCGACGCATTGGGTATGACTCCGAGGTCGGTGATGAACTCCTTCACCCATATTGCTTCATGTGCTGCCTCCGAGGCTGCCATGTACTCCGCTTCACATGTAGATCCCGCCACGACTCTTTGCTTGCAACTGCACCAGCTTACTGCCCCTCCATTCAAAATATACACGTATCCGGTTTGTGACTTAGAGTCATCCAGATCTGTGTCGAAGCTAGCGTCGACGTAACCCTTTACGACGAGCTCTTCATCACCTCCATAAACGAGAAACATCTCCTTAGTCCTTTTCAGGTACTTCAGGATATTCTTGACCGCTGTCCAGTGTTCCTTGTCGGGATTACTTTGGTACCTTCCTACCAAACTTACGGCAAGGTTTACATCAGGTCTGGTACACAGCATGGCATACATAATAGAACCTATGGCTGAGGCATAGGGGATGACACTCATCTCTTCTATTTCTTCTGCCGTGGCCGGACTTTGAGCCGAGCTCAATTTCATACCTTGTAGCACAGGCAAGAACCCCTTCTTAGACTGATCCATATTGAACTTCTTCAATATCTTATCAAGGTATGTGCTTTGTGAAAGACCTATGAGGCGTCTTGATCTATCTCTATAGATCTTGATGCCTAATATATAAGCAGCTTCTCCAAGGTCCTTCATTGAAAAACTCTTATTCAAGTAGGCCTTGATGCTGTCCAAGAGTTCTATATCATTTCCCATCAAAAGTATGTCATCTACATATAATATGAGAAATGCTACAGAGCTCCCACTCACTTTCTTGTAAACACAGGCTTCTCCATAAGTCTGTGTGAACCCAAACGCTTTGATCATCTCATCAAAGCGAATGTTCCAACTCCGAGATGCTTTCACCAGCCCATAAATCGAGCGTTGGAGCTTGCACACCTTGTCAGCATTCATAGGATCGACAAAACCCTCCGGCTGCATCATATACAATTCTTCCTTAAAGAAACCATTAAGGAATGCCGTTTTGACGTCCATTTGCCATATTTCATAATCGTAGAATGCGGCAATTGCTAACATGATTCGGACGGACTTCAGCTTCGCTACCGGTGAGAAAGTCTCATCGTAGTCAACCCCTTGAACTTGTCGATAACCCTTAGCGACAAGCCGAGCTTTATAGATGGTCACATTACCATCCGCGTCTGTCTTCCTCTTAAAGATCCATTTATTTTCTATGGCTCGCCGTTCTACGGGCAAGTCAGTCAAAGTCCATACTTCGTTTTCATACATGGATCCTATCTCGGATTTCATGGCTTCTAGCCATTTGTCGGAATCCGGGCCCGCCATCGCTTCTTCATAGTTCGAAGGTTCACCGTTGTCTAACAACATGATTTCCAAGACAGGGTTGCCGTACCACTCTGGTGCGGAACGTGTCCTTGTGGACCTTCGAATTTCAGCAGGAGCTAGATCAGAAGTATCTTGATCATTATCATTAACTTCCTCTCTAGTCGGTGCTGGCACCTCAGGAACATTTTCTTGAGTTGCGCCATTTTCCGGTTCAAGAGGCAATACTTCATCTAGTTCTACTTTCCTCCCACTTACTTCTTTCGAGAGAAACTCCTTCTCTAGAAAGGATCCATTCTTGGCAACAAAGACCTTGCCTTCGGATCTGAGGTAGAAGGTATACCCAATAGTTTCTTTAGGGTATCCTATGAAGACGCATTTTTCCGACTTGGGTTCGAGCTTTTCAGGTTGAAGTTTCTTGACATAAGCATCGCATCCCCAAACTTTTAGAAACGACAGCTTAGGTTTCTTTCCAAACCATAATTCAAACGGTGTCGTCTCAACGGATTTCGACGGAGCCCTATTTAAAGTGAATGCGCCAGTCTCTAAAGCATGGCCCCAAAAAGATAGCGGCAGATCGCTAAGAGACATCATAGACCGCACCATATCTAATAGAGTGCGATTACGACGTTCGGACACACCGTTTCGCTGAGGTGTTCCAGGCGGCGTGAGCTGTGAAACTATTCCACATTTTCTTAAGTGTGTGCCAAACTCGTGACTCAAGTATTCTCCTCCACGATCTGATCGTAGAAACTTGATTTTCCTGTCACGTTGATTCTCAACCTCACTCTGAAATTCCTTGAACTTTTCAAAGGTTTCAGACTTGTGTTTCATTAAGTAAATGTATCCATATCTACTCAAATCATCAGTGAGAGTAAGAACATAACGATAGCCACCGCGAGCCTCAACGCTCATTGGACCGCACACATCAGTATGTATGATTTCCAATAAGTTGGTTGCTCGCTCCATTGTTCCTCAGAACGGAGTCTTGGTCATTTTACCCATAAGGCATGGTTCGCACGTGTCAAATGATTCATAATCAAGAGACTCTAAAAGTCCATCAGCATGGAGCTTCTTCATGCGTTTGACACCTATGTGACCAAGGCGGCAGTGCCACAAGTATGTGGGACTATCATTATCAACCTTACATCTTTTGGTATTCACACTAAGAACATGTGTAGCATTACGCTCGAGATTCATTAAGAATAAACCATTCACCATAGGAGCATGACCATAAAACATATCTCTCATATAAATGGAACAACCATTATTCTCGGATTTAAATGAGTAGCCATCTCGAATTAAACGAGATCCAGATACAATGTTCATGCTCAAAGCTGGCACTAAATAACAATTATTGAGGTTTAAAACTAATCCCGTAGGTAAATGAAGAGGCAGCGTGCCGACGGCGATCACATCGACCTTGGAACCATTCCCGACGCGCATCGTCACCTCGTCCTTCGCCAGTCTCCGTTTATTCCGCAGCTCCTGCTTTGAGTTACAAATGTGAGCAACTGCACCGGTATCAAATACCCAAGAGCTACTACGAGTACTGGTTAGGTACACATCAATTACATGTATATCACATATACCTTTTGTTTTGCCGGCCTTCTTGTCTGCTAAGTACTTGGGGCAATTCCGCTTCCAGTGTCCGCTCCCCTTGCAATAAAAGCACTCAGTCTCGGGCTTGGGTCCATTCTTTGGCTTCTTCCCGGCAGCTTGCTTGCCGGGCGCGGCAACTTCCTTGCCGTCCTTCTTGAAGGCTTTCTTACCCTTGCCCTTCTTGAACTTAGTGGTTTTATTGACCATCAACACTTGATGTTCCTTCTTGACTTCTACCTCCGCTGATTTCAGCATTGAGAACAACTCAGGAATGGTCTTTTGCATCCCCTGCATGTTGAAGTTCATCACAAAGCTCTTGTAGCTTGGTGGAAGCGACTGGAGGATTCTGTCAATGACCGCATCATCCGGGAGATTAACTCCCAGCTGAGTCAAGCGGTTATGTAATCCAGACATAGTGAGTATGTGCTCACTGAAAGAACTGTTTTCCTCCATCTTACAGCTGAAGAACTTGTCGGAGACCTCATATCTCTCGACCCGGGCATGAGCTTGGAAAACCATTTTCAGCTCTTTGAACATCTCATATGCTCCATGTCTCTCAAAACGCTTTTGGAGCCCCGGTTCTAAACTGTAAAGCATGCCGCACTGAACGAGGGAGTAGTCGTCAACACGTGTCTGCCAAGCGTTCATAACGTCTTGGTTCTGTGGGACGGGAGCTTCACCTAGCGGTGCTTGTAGGACGTAATCTTTCTTGGCAGCTATGAGGATGATCCTCAGGTTCCGGACCCAGTCCGTATAGTTGCTACCATCGTCTTTCAGCTTGGTTTTCTCTAGGAACGCATTGAAGTTGAGGACTACGTGGGCCATTTGATCTACAAGACATATTGTAAAATATTTTTAGACTAATGTTCATGATAGTAAAGTTCATCTAATCAAATTATATAATGAACTCCCACTTAGATTAGACATCCCTCTAGTCATCTAAGTATTGCATGATCCGAGTTGACTAGGCCGTGTCCGATCATCACGTGAGACGGACTAGTCAACGTCGATGAACATCTTAATGTTGATCGCATCTTCTATACGACTCATGCTCGACCTTTCGGTCTTCTGTGTTCCGAGGCCATGTCTATGCACATGCTAGGCTCGTCAAGTTAACCCTAAGTGTTTTGCATGTGTAAAACTGTCTTACACCCGTTGTATGTGAACGTAAGAATCTATCACACCCGATCATCACGTGGTGCTTCGAAACTACGAGCTTTAGCAACGGTGCACAGTTAGGGGGAACACTTCTTGAAATTATTATGAGGGATCATCTTATTTACTACCGTCGTTCTAAGTAAACAAGATGCAAAAACATGATAAACATCACATGCAATCAAATATTAAACGTGACATGATATGGCCAATATCACGTAGCTCCTTTGATCTCCATCTTGGGGCTCCATGATCATCCTGTCACCGGCTTGACACCATGATCTCCATCATCATGATCTCCATCATCGTGTCTCCATGAAGTTGCTCGCCAACTATTACTTCTACTACTATGGCTAACGCGTTTAGCAATAAAGTAAAGTAATTTACATGGCGTTTCTCAATGACACGCAGGTCATATTAAAAGAATAAAGACAACTCCTATGGCTCCTGCCGGTTGTCATACTCATCGACATGCAAGTCGTGATCCCTATTACAATAGCATGAACATCTCATACATCACATATAGACCATTCATCATTCATCACAACTTTGGCCATATCATATCACAAACCACTTGCTGCAAAAACAAGTTAGACGTCCTCTAATTGTTGTTGCAAGTTTTACGTGGCTGAATTAGGGTTCTAGCAAGAACGTTTTCTTACCTACGTGAAAGCCACAACGTGATTTGTCAACTTCTATTTACCCTTCATAAGGACCCTGTTCATCGAATCCGCTCCAGCTAAAGTGGGAGAGACAGACACCCGCCAGCCACCTTATGCAACTAGTGCATGTTAGTCGGTGGAACCGGTCTCACGTAAGCGTACGTGTAAGGTTGGTCCGGGCCGCTTCATCCCACAATACCGCTGAAGCAAGAAAAGACTAGTAGCGGCAAGAAGGTTGACAAATCCACGCCCACAACGAATTGTGTTCTACTCGCGCAAGAAGAACTACGCATAGACCTAGCTCATGATGCCACTGTTGGGGAACGTTGCAGAAAACAAAAATTTTCCTACTCGTTTCACCAAGATCATCTAGGAGTTCATCTAGCAACGAGTCACGAGATGCATCTACATACCTTTGTAGATCGCGAGCGGAAGCGTTCGTTAGAATGAGGTTGATGTTGTCGAACACGACGTGATCCAATTCACCGATGACCAGCGCCGAACGGACGGCACCTCCGTGTTCAACACACGTACGGGACGGGAGACGTCTCCTCCTTCTTGATCCAGCAAGGGGAAAGGAGAGGTTGACGAAGATCCAGCAGCACGACGGCGTGGTGGTGGATGCAGGGCGTCACGACAGCAGGGCTTCGCCGTGTACTACGAGAGAGGAAGAAGTAACGGGGAGAGAGGGAAGCACCAAACGCGTGGGCATCAAGTCCCTCCTCTCCCCCACTATATATAGGGGTGCCAGGGGGGCGCCGGCCCTGGTAGATGGGATCTACCAGGGGGGGCGGCGGCCAGGGGTGGGGGGCTTGCCCGCCAAGCAAGGGGGCGCCCCCTTTAGGGTTCCCCCCCAACCCTAGGCGCATGGGCCTTGGGGGGGGCTGGCGCCCCAGCCCACTATGGGCTGGGTTCCCTCCTATTTCAGCCCAAGGGGCCCTCCGGGATAGGTGGCCCCACCCGGTGGACCCCCGGGACCCTTCCGGTGGTCCCGGTACAATACCGGGTACCCCGAAACTTGTCCCGATGGCCGAAACTGCACATCCTATATATAATTCTTTACCTCCGGACCATTCCGGAACTTCTCGTGACATCCGGGATCTCATCCGGGACCCCGAACAACATTCGGGTTACTGCATATACTTATCTTCACAACCCTAGCGTCACCGAACCTTAAGTGTGTAGACCCTACGGGTTCGGGAGACAAGCAGACATGACCGAGACGACTCTCCGGTCAATAACCAACAGCGGGATCTGGATACCCATGTTGGCTCCCACATGCTCCACGATGATCTCATCGGATGAACCACGATGTCGAGGATTCAATCAACCCCGTATGCAATTCCCTTTGTCAATCGATATATTACTTGCCCGAGATTCGATCGTCGGTATCCCAATACCTCGTTCAATCTCGTTACCGGCAAGTCACTTTACTCGTACCGTAATGCATGATCCCGTGACCAGACACTTGGTCACTTTGACCTCATTATGATGATGCATTACCGAGTGGGCCCAGTGATACCTCTCCGTCATACGGAGTGACAAATCCCAGTCTTGATCCGTGTCAACCCAACAGATACTTTCGGAGATACCCGTAGTCTACCTTTATAGTCACCCAGTTACGTTGTGATGTTTGGTATACCCAAAGCACTCCTACGGTATCCGGGAGTTACACGATCTCATGGTCTAAGGAAAAGATACTTGACATTGCAAAACTCTAGCAAAACGAACTACACGATCTTTATGCTATGTTTAGGATTGGGTCTTGTCCATCACATCATTCTCCTAATGATGTGATCTCGTTATCAATGACATCCAATGTCCATAGTCAGGAAACCATGACTATCTGTTGATCAACGGGCTAGTCAACTAGAGGCTTACTAGGGACATGTTGGTGTCTGTTATTCACACATGTATTACAATTTCCGGATAACACAATTATAGCATGAATAAAGACAATTACCATGAACAAGGAAATATAATAATAATGCTTTTATTATTGCCTCTAGGGCATATTTCCAACAGGCCGGCCAGGGCAGGCCGCGGGCCCCCTCCCCCCTAGTCCGAATAGGACAAGGAAGGGGGGCGGCGTCCCCCTTTCCTCTTTCTCCCTTCCTCCTTCCTTTTCCAACAAGGCAAGAGGGGGGAGTCCTACTCCCGGTTGGAGTAGGACTCCCCCAGGCGCACCCATAGGGTCGGCCGCACCTCCCCCTCTCCCTCCTTTATATACTGAGGCAAGGGGGCACCCCATGACACACAAGTTGATCATCGTGATCGTTCCTTAGACATGTGCGGTGCCCCCTTCCACCATATTCCACCTCGGTCATATCGTAGCGGTGCTTAGGCGAAGCCCTGCGTCGGTAGAACATCATCACCGTCATCATGCCATCGTGCTGACGAAACTCTCCCTCAACGTTTGCTGGATCGGAGCTCGAGGGACGTCACCGAGTTGAACGTGTGCAGAACTCGAAGGTGACGTACGTTCGGTACTTGGATCGGCCGGATCGGGAAGACGTACGACTACTTCCTCTATGTTGTGTCAACGCTTCCGTTGCCGGTCTACGAGGGTACGTAGACAACACTCTCCCCTCTCATTGCTATGCATCACCATGATCTTGCGTGTGCGTAGGATTTTTTTTGAAATTACTACGTTCCCCAACACTATGGTACACACTGCTAGCAGTAGTGCGGGGTATAGACCAGCGCTACAGCTAGTTAGCAGTAGCGCGGGTGGGTCCTGCACTACTGCTATAAGTTAGCTGCAATGCCCTAGCAGTAGCGCGGCCCTAGTAGTGGGAGCATCCAGAGCAATAGCTTGTTGGGGAGGCATGAGAAGTCGTTGTCGCCAGAGCCGTGGAATTGTCACGGCAGATGTCCTAGTGGATGGACTTAGTCGTGGAGCCATCGCAACTAGGTTAGCTTAAAGGGGTTAAACGGGACAAAGGACACAGGGAATTTATACTGGTTAGGCCCCTTGCGGTGAAGGTAAAGGCCTAATCCAGTTTGAGGTGGTATTGCTTAGGTTTTGATTACCAGGGAGTGAATACGCTTGACCTAACTTTCGATCTCTTGTTTCTTGCCCTAAATCGCTGTCGGGTCGTCCCTTTATATACATAGATAGACACCCAGCGGTTCATAGAGTCTCGGCCGGCTCATACACAACGTGCCTACCTCGGTGACTAATTACACTTGCCTTACAATACAAGCTATACATACATGGCGGTTCATCCTCCTAGTCCTTAAATCACCTCTGGGTCTTGGGTCGTCGTCCGGCTCGTATGATCTTTCATCTTCGTTGGTAAGCCATCAGTGGTATAACCCGGCCCCTCCTGGGCGGTTTATACCCAATAGTTATATCCCCAACAGCCAGTGTCCATCGTCGTCAGGTGGAAGGAGATGTGGAGAGATCGGGGCTGGGGTGAGTGGGGATCAAGAGAGGGTAAGAGCATCTCCAGCCGCCTCCCCAGGAAGGCCTCCCCAGGCGATTTTCTCGCACCGGTGCCGAAAAAACGGCCCAGTCGCGCCCCCAAGAGCCCGATTTTCGTCGGCCTGGGCCGAAAACAGCGCCGGCGGACCCAGGCCGAACCCGCCGCGCTGGGGGCACCGGGGCGAGCTGTTTTGCCGTGAAAAAGCCGCGGGCCAGCCGCGTCAGCGACACGGCGCCTCGTCTTCCCCCAACAGCCTCGGTTCCCGTAGAGAATCAATGCAAGGTTGCCGCCAGTCAGCCTTGCCATTGATTCCTCACGGGTGACGCGTCACGGGACGGCGAGCTGATGCCTCCCCTCCCTCGCACGCATTCACACGGGCGCGGCGCGGCTATATATATAGCCGGTGGCCTTCACTCGCCTGTGCCCACACCAGTCCCGCCCCTCGCCGCCGCCCAGCCCCTCCCTCCACCTCTCTCGAGCGCCGCCGCCCAGCCCCTCCCTCTCCCTCTCTACCTCTCCCGAGCCCGTCGCCATGGCGGAATGTTTCCCCGGAGACGAGGCGGCGGCCAACGGCTTCGGCCGCCGTTCGCTGCGCGAACAGGTGTCCTGGCTCCTGTTCCAGGCGAACATCCCGGCGCCGCCGGACATGCGCGCCGGGCCGACCAGGTGGAGGCTCAGCGACGGGGGAGTGCCCGTTCCCCCGTTGCCCGACGCCGTGGCCAAGCCAAACTACTTCGCCGAGGAGGTCGAGGTCGTCCGTGCCTCCCTCACCGACGCCCAACTCTCCCTCCCCCAGTACGCCGCCGACAACCACGCGGCTTGGGCGGCGTACTTCGAGCGCCGCCAGCGGCAGCGGTTGGCGTCCACCAACGACGCGCCGGTGGCCGGCGGCCAGAAGAACAGCGAGGGGCGCCACCTGTGGTGGGGCGTCCCCGACCGCACATTCGAGGGCGTGCTGACGCACCTCGAGGGCGGCAACAACCCGCCGTTGGCGTACCCGGCGAGGGCGGCCGCCCCGCCGCACCAACGATGTGCCGGCCGGGCCATGGGAGCCAAGGAGGTCCGGGTCCTCCTCCTCTTCTTCCTCCTCGCGCTCTTCCTCTCACTCCTCCGGTGCTCCGGCCCTGCTTGGCATCAAGGCCGAGCTCGCGGTGGAGACGCCGCTCGGCCGGCGCACTCGCAGCGCCGGCATCATCATCAACGAGGGCGGCCGGCGCGCCTCCTCGTTGGCTCCTCCTCCGCGCTTCCTCAAGCCAAAGACGAAGCCGGGGCTCGCGCCGGCGAAGAAGTAGCCGGCCGCGCCGGTGAAGACGGAGCTCGACGACGACGACGCGGCCCTGGAATGGGCGCGCATGGACTCCAGAGCGATGGAGAAGGAGTGCCTGGAGAAGGCGAAGGAGCGCCAGTGCGCCGCCCTGCGCCGCTTCGCGGAGCGCCGACGCGGCCACGATGAAGGCGGGGTCGTCGTCATCTGCGACAGCGACGACGACGACGCACCACCGCCACCAGCCCGCGTTGGCGACGCCGATCAGGGGTCCACTAGGGACGGCCGCGTCAAGGAGGAGAAGTCCGACGACGGCGGCGACGATGGCGGCGACGACGGCGACTACTCGGTGTTCAGCCAGTTTCTCTTTTAGTTTAGTTATTATCTATTTTGCTATGTAATGAAAACCGGCGAACATGCCTAATATATGCCCAAGTTTGCCGAAATTTATCGTGTCTCGCCGAACTGTGCCAAAATTTGCTTTACAAATTTTATTTTAAAACGCGCCTAGGAGCGGCCCTGGGACCGGCGGCTAGGGACCAACTCAGCCCCAGACCTAATTTTTGCGCCGGCTCACCCCCAGGCGGCGATTTTAGGCGCCCCGTGGAGGGGCCAACGGCTGGAGATGCTCTAAGCAAGGATCGAGGGATGCGACGCAACGTCTAGCAACAGGGTGAGCGAGCGAGGCAGAGGAGGAGGTGGATGGAGCGACTGAGGAAGAGATTGAGCGTGAGCTCGAGATGCTATCATGGAGGAGGAGAGGTGGAGCAAAGGACCTAATGGCGTCTTCTGCCGGCGGCAGGGAGGTGGATAGGCAAAAACACCAGCGGGAGGTGGGATGGCGTGATGGGGAACAAGATCCTCGTTGAGCGAGCTACCTTCACTCGACTCGGCATATATTTTGGGCACACTAGTCAAGATATGCTACGTGAGCTTGGTTTGTTCCGGTTGTTTCATTCAGGAATTTTTGTGTAGTTCTTCCCTTCAGCAGATAGTACCTAGTCGCTCCAGTTTCAGGAGACGGACATCGAGGTAGGTCGCTTTTCCCTCACGATAGGGTTTGTATCCTCCCGGGGCGACGCCGTCGCTGCCGTCGAGACCTGGCTTCCCTGCGCCTTACCACCGATCTGCTGTATCTCATCCTTGATCGGGGAGTTAGCTCTCTGATCTTGGCAGGATTGCGGGGGGCGGAAGCGTTTTAGGGTTTGTCTCAGGAAGGCCCGGTTCAGATTGCAATTGGGCTAGGGTTTCGCGATGTCATCAAGCAAAGCTTCGGGGTCGACAACAACAGGCCAACCGGAGATCGACGATGTGGAATCACTGATGAAGGAATTGGGCTTGAGGGAGGAGGACCTGGACGATGTGGTGTTTGACAAGAAGGAAGCCCCGCCGGTGGCTGCTCGTTGGATTGCTCTTGTCAAGGTTCACACCATCAAATCGTACAGTCAATTTTGGTTCTACCGAAACATGCGGGCAGCCTGGGATCTTGCCCAAGAGGTGAAATTCAAACCCTTGGAGGAGAATCTCTACACGGTACAGTTCTCATGTTTGGGTGATTGGGAAAGAGTCACACAAGAGGGCCCTTGGCACTTTCGGGGGGATGCTGTGATCCTCAAGCCATTCGATGGTATGGCAAAGCCCTCGACGGTTCAACTGGATAGCATTGAGATATGGGCACAAATCCATGACGTACCACCTCTATACGCATATCTGGTTCCATCTCTTGCGGCAAGAGTGGGAGAAGTGCTCTTTGCTGAACCTATATCACAGGATTTTGTAGGGAATTTTCACCGTGTGTGGGTGAAGATTGATGCCAACAAACCGTTGAAGAATGCTGTTTCCATGATACGAGAGGGCAAACGCCAAATCTACCGTGTCAAGTACGAGAAGCTTCCGGACTGGTGTGCTGTTTGCGGCAAGTTGGGACACCACTATAAGGAGCATGGCACCGGGATACATCCACCATCTGCATTAGTTTTCAAGGATCTGAAGGCAACCTGGACCATGCGTAACGGTCCGGGGCCAGGAGGCGGACGAGGTCGCAGAGGCGGACGCCGGGGAGGCCGGGATGGAGGACGTGGTACACGCTCTCAAGATGATGAAGCAGAGCGGATGGAAGAGGATGGGGAGGACCTGGAAGTGGACGGGCTAGACATAGAGAAGAATAGAAAGAGAGCACCGGACCAAGCCCAGGAGAAACTCTTACTGGAAGCACGACAAAACTGTACAGCTGTTTCAGCTCAGGGAAACACAGTATTGTTGTCGTCCACCTCTGCTCCACCAAGCCCTAGCGGAAAGCAAGACCTGAAGAGGACCAAGCTGGCACTGGAGATAGTGAAGAATAATACGTCCAAGCAAGCTGGACAGGGAAAGGAAGACACAAAGTTGGCGGGCTCCTTCGAGGGGCGCCGCCGGGCCCAATGAGTGTCTTCTGTTGGAACTGTCGTGGCGTGGGCAAGGCCGCGACAGTTCGTGAGCTTCGTGACTTTGCGAGGCAACTTGCCCCTACCCTACTGTGCATTGTTGAAACGCAAATAGAAGGTGCTAGGGTAGAAGCATTAGCTGGAACTTTGGGTTTTGAAAATTCTTATGCCGTTGATAGTAATGGTAGAAGTGGTGGAATAGGTTTGTTTTGGAACAATGAAATAAAAGTTGATATTCTTGGTTATTCTCGTTATCACCTCGATGTCTCGATTGAGGAACAGGGAAAGGACAAGTGGAGGATGACATGCATATATGGTGAGGCTCAAACACATTTGAGGCATGAAACATGGACTGTTCTTAAAAACATCAGCACTTTGAGCTCCCTCCCATGGCTCTGCATAGGGGATTTCAATGAGGTGCTGCGTCCGGATGAACACCAAGGGGTGGGTCAACGTAGTAATGCTCAGATTCAAGCCTTTCGGGACGCTGTAGATGTTTGCATGCTGCTAGATTTGGGGTACAAAGGTAATTTTTGGACCTTCGAAAAGAAAGTTTCTGGAGGAAGTTACACAAAATGCAGGCTGGACAGGGCACTGGCCAACGCGGAGTGGATGGCCACATACCCCTTGGCGTCGATCACGCACCTAACCGGTGCCACCTCTGATCATTCACCCTTGCTACTCGACTTTGGAAACACGGAAGGCGAACGAACACGAAAATCATTCAAGTATGAGTTAATGTGGGAGACACATGAGGGGTTCCGCGACACAATTTCTTCAGGCTGGGCGACGGGGCACCCTTGTACATCAGTGGAAGAGTTGAGGCAGAAACTAACCGATCTTGCTAAGGGGTTGGGACAGTGGAGCACGGATACTTTTGGCAGTGTGAGAAAGGAGATAAAACAGTTAAAGAAGGCCTTGGAGGGCCTTAAGGGTGACCCGCTGAGGACCAAACCAACGCATGTTGAGCTGAAAATTAACGAACGCCTGATTGAGTTGTACCATAGGGAAGAGATAATGTGGAGGCAAAGAGCTAGAATTGAGTGGCTTTCTACGGGGGACAAGAATACGAAATTCTTCCATCTTCGAGCTAGTCTTCGCCGCAAGAAAAATATGATCAAAGCTTTACAAAACTCGCTCGGAGTGGAGATATCCGACCCGGCAGAATTGAGGGAGCTAGCAAACAATTTTTACCAAACTTTATACCAGTCGGAGGGGGTCCAGAATATGAACGCGGTGTTGGATCATGTCCCACGCAAGGTGACGGAGGAGATGAACACGTCTCTGTGTGCTCCCTACACAAACGAGGAAGTTAAGGTTGCCTTGTTCCAGATGTTTCCCACCAAAGCCCCCGGCCCGGACGGTTTTCCTGCTCATTTTTACCAGCGCCATTGGGATGTATGTGGAGAGGAGGTCACAAGGATTGTTCTGAGAATAGTCCGTGGAGAGGAGAGTCCGGAATGCATCAACGACACGGTGCTAGTTTTGATCCCTAAGGTAACAAACCCCATGGTGCTATCTCAATTCAGGCCTATTAGCCTCTGTAATGTCTTATACAAGATCGCTTCGAAGGTGGTTGCTAACAAATTAAAGGTTATCTTGCCTGACATAATGTCGGAAGAGCAGTCAGCGTTCGTGCCTGGAAGGTTGATTACTGATAACATAATTTGTGCATACGAGTGTTTGCATTTTATGAGACGCTCAAGATCGAAAGCGAATGCTTTTTGCGCCCTAAAGCTGGACATGATGAAAGCTTATGACAGGGTAGAGTGGACATATCTGAGGGCCATCATGACAAAGCTGGGTTTTGCAGCACAGTGTATTGACATTGTTATGGGTATGGTCTCATCAGTATCTTTTTCGGTCTTATTTAATGGAGAGAAGCTTCATTCTTTTAAACCTACGAGAGGTATTCGGCAGGGAGACCCAATCTCCCCCTATTTATTCTTGATAGCAGCAGAGGGCCTTTCGTGCCTACTCAAAACCAGTTCTCAGTCATCATTGGTAGGTATTAAGGTGGCCCCAACGGCTCCTACCATTAACCACCTTTTATTTGCAGATGACAGCCTGCTACTTTTCAAGGCGAGTGGGGAGGGATCTCTAGCGGTGTCAAACCTGCTAGCTACTTATTGTAGTGCATCGGGACAAAGGATTAACAATGAGAAGTCATCAATTTTTTTCAGCAGAGGTTGCCCAGGACCAGTGAGGGATATTGTTAAGGACAATTTGCAGGTCCATAATGAAACTCTGAACGAGCGCTATTTGAGCATGCCCACTGAGGTTGGCCACTCGAAGAACGGCACTTTCAGATATTTGAGGGACCGTGTTTGGGAAAAGATAAAAGGGTGGATGGAGAAGCTTCTGTCATCGGCAGGTAAAGAGATATTGATCAAATCGGTAGCACAAGCCATACCTGTCTATTCCATGTCATGTTTCAGGTTGCCGAGAGGATTGTGTGAGAACATAACTTCAATTATAAGACATTTTTGGTGGGGGAGTAAACAGGGAAGAAGGAAACCGAGCTGGGTGGCGTGGGATATTATGACTAGGCCAAAACACCTGGGAGGCCTGGGTTTTCGTGACCTGGAGGTCTTCAACTTGGCATTACTCGCACGTCAAGCATGGCGGATTATGAATGATGAGTCGTCTCTCAGTACACGAATGCTGAAAGCTGTATACTTCCCTGACAACTCGCTACTGGAAGCCGCGCTCGGTCCTCATCCGTCTCAGATTTGGAGGGCGATTCTTGATGGCCGAGACATCCTATCACAGGGGATAATACGGAGGATTGGAGACGGGGAGACTACAAATATATGGCTGCATAACTGGATTCCTAGGGATAACTACAAGAGGCCCATCACGTCACTCATGGCTAATCCCCCCACCAAGGTGGCGCAGCTGATCAGTGCAGCTACGGCCTCATGGAATGAGGAGTACATACGCACTATATTCACACCCTTTGATGCTGCAGTGATCTTGAAGATACCTTTATGTACGCGCAGGGTCCCAGATTTTTGGGCCTGGCACGAGGAGAGTCGAGGTATTTTCAGTGTGTGTTCAGCATACCGAATGATAATGCGGACGAAGCTGGGCCGAGAAGCGTGGATACACGAAGAGGAGGGAACCTCGGTTGGACAGAATGAGAGCAATATGTGGAGTATGATATGGCACATTCAGGTTCCGTCCAAATTAAGAATGTTTGTATGGCGCCTTGCGAGGCATTCCATGCCCTGTGGAGAGGTTCTTAAGCATCGTAATATGGCAACGACCGATACTTGTATGCTGTGTGGGGCGATGGACACTTGGAAACATGCTTTATTGAAGTGCCCAATGGCGGGCGGTGTGTGGGCACTAGCCCCTGATGATCTTGTGCAGGCCATGAGTGAGCGGCAAGAGGACATGGCCAAGGACTGGCTCTTTGCTATACATAAAATGTTGCCGACAGATTTATTTGAAAGGCTCATAGTTACACTTTGGGCAATCTGGGGAGTGCGGAGAAAGGCTATCCATGAGGATATTTTTCAGTCTCCGAGCTCCACTAATGGTTTCATCAATAGCTACTTGCGGGATCTCCATGTTTTGAAACCCAAGCATCAGATACCAAGTGCTGCTGCAGCTACTAGGTCCACTCGATGGATCAGGCCGGTTGAGGATACGGCAAAGGTGAATGTGGATGCCGCTGTCTCTCGACGCGGCTATGGTGCGATTGGCGCCATATGCAGGGATCAGAATGGGGTTTTCTTGGGAGCGTCCTCCTTTTTTTCAGAAATATAGATGATCCACAGACCCTCGAGGCGCTTGAGATAAGGGAGGCTTTAGCTCTTTCGGATGATCTTTATCTTCGGAGGATCCATGTCGCATCGGACTGCAAGGGGGTGGTCGAGGAAGTACGGAAGGAAAATGCAGCAAGTTATGGAGCAGTTATTCATGAAATAGTAGACCACTCTCTGTCTTTTGATTTCTGTAAATTTAGTCATGAGTTTAGGAGCTCGAATTATGAAGCTCACAACTTAGCGAAACATGCTCTTACTCTCGGTGATGGCCGCCATGTTTGGTTAGGGCATCCCGGGAATCTCTCTTTCGTCCCTGTAAACGTGGTGACGGGTTAATAAAGAGTTTCGCGAGGTTGTCTCAAAAAAAAATCAGGAACTTTTGTATTATTGGCACATTTTTTCCCTAAAATTTGCATATTTTGCACATCACCACCACATGTCAGTGTCGAAAATATGCAAGTTGCAAAAAAGTGTGGCAAATGTGCAAATCCCCCGTTTCATTCGCTCGTTGGGTTTGTCTCAAAAAAAATTGCTCGCTGGGTTCTTTTTAGTGGAATTGTTTGGGCCTTCTTCCATTTTTTTTTGTTTTTTCTGTAAAATAAAATGGAGCACAAATTTTGCTCCAATCTACTTAATTAAGGAGTTGCTCAACAAGAATTAAAATGAAAAGGGGCTACAATAAGCCTACTTTGGGGCATAATTCTACTCAAGCTCTTGACACCCGCAATAACTCAAAGCTTAGCAATAGTTTTTATTTTCTCAAAAAGGACGGGTGACCAAGACCACATACATGATCGTCGCCTCGGCTGCGTCGACTACTTCCCGTGTCCTGCTGATCACCGCCTCCCTGCATATGCATCACACACAGAGAAATTAAGTTACTAGTGACACGTTTGGTAGTCCGCATTAGCCTCAGCCAAGCCAACGCGTGATGTTTTTGGCATGTTTGGGTGCACCAATATGAAACTTGGTTTAAAGACCACAATTTTATTATCCCAATCAACACACGGGCATTTTTGCTAGCCTTGTCCTAATGAAAGCCAGCAGTAGCGAACCAACCTGTGGTTAGATAGTTAGAGGGAATGTGATATCCCCAGCCTATCAGGCATCAAGTCCTGGTGCTTGTATTATTTCTGAATTTATTTCAGGATTTCCGGCGATGCACTTTCAGTGGGAGGAGACGTTCCCTTTCACGACAAGACGCCGACGGTGACTTCGTAAATTTCAAGATGACATATCGGCTTAGTCTCTCGGAGGTGCTCGTATGGATAGGGTGTGTGTGTTCATAAACGTGAGTGTATATGCGTATGTATGAGCGCTTAAGTATGTACTGATGTTAAAAAAAAGCCAGCAGTATAAGCATCATAAGTAGATGACAGAAAAATGCCAATTATTCATACATCTTATGGAACTTTAACCTGTGTTACTGGGTGAAATTAGTGTATCTGCATAATGAATAGCTCCGTGTTGCTGATACAAGTTATTTGTTGGACCCAGCCCCGCATCGCTCTCCCGTGTGGGCGACTCTGGAGGCAGCCCGAGCCCTTGCCGCTGCCGCCACAAATCTCCTGTTCCTCCTCCTCGCTGCCATCGAAGGACGCCATAGGCGAAGCCATGCGGCCGACGATGGCGACGGGGACCTTGCTCGCGGCTTGGCACGGCAGCGAGCTTCTGGTGGCACAGTGGGGTTGGTGATCGGATCTGACAAAGGCGGATCAACGTGGCGATGGGTGCTTGGGCGCGGCGCAACGGACATGTGTGGGCATGTGGCCGTGGGTGCCAGAAAAACAGATCGCCACGTGTTGCTCTTGGCGACTCTGAGCGGCGCATCCACGCCGACGCTACCAACGCTCTCTCCTTCATACATTCTCTCCTCCTCGCTGAATGTTTTCCGTTGGGCTGCCCAACGGCTATAGTTATCCTAATCTTTTGTTGACTAAGTTGACAACGCCTTGCGCAGACTTCATTCTCGTGGGTCCATAATGTCAGCTTGAAAAGCTATGGCAGACATGCAACCCATTTTTTTTACAACTCATTTTGATTATGTTTTTCGAATACACTTATTCTGTGGGTTGGATGAAAAAACTATATTGCGGACATGCAACCTATTTATTATTTTTAAAAATTTACAGTCCATTTGATTTTGTTTTTGAAAAGACCTATTTACTAGGCTGGGTTAAAAAATAATACTATTACTAAACAGTATAACTCAGCTAGCTAGGAGCCACCACAACGCTTTGCATCGCTAGCCGTCCGATTATCTAGAGCGCTTTGCATCGCTAGCAATTAAGTCGCTCGATCTACAGCGCTTTGCCATCGCTAGCAATTAAGTCGATCGCTTTCTTTTTTGATGTTGCGGTATTTCTCTTGGGCTGCTGCTCCGTGGAGCTAGCTGGGCGATGTGTGATTGATCGGGCCACGAATGCTTACTGGGCCGGTGGGTGAGTGCGTTCAGCCCACCACATACATGAAGTGTAAAACGTGATCGTAACCCAAAAAGTAGTGCGTGCTTTCATCCTAGCGGCCGTGAGCACTGCTAATGCTTTAATCTCTGAACTTTTTTTGTGAGATAATTGCTCTTACTTATTTGTCCCGGGAAACAGTAACTCTAAAAACGTTGCCTCAGGAAACACTTTTATATCCACCCCGTTGAGCTAAATTGTGAGATTCTTCATCACTATGGAATGAGGTTAATGTGTTTTATTTTTTTACCTCGTCTTCTGTGCGATGCACATGCAGATATGCCCATCGCCTTTTGTTGGGGTTAAGTCAGGCATGCCAAGAAGTATGTGCAAATCAACCGTGGATGATTCATTAGTCCCATCTGGATGCTTCTTTGGTAGTGGCATTGACATAGTCAATTTATCATTTTTCTGTCTCTCAGTTGGTGAGGTTGGGATGTCTATCTCATATATGTACCTGTAGAAACTATCCCATTATTTTCTTCAAAAAACAAACATCTCCCATTATTTTCTTCAAAAAAAAGTCTCCCATTATGTGAATAATTACCTCTCAATGTATATTCTCGGAAAGTGAGAAACACAAGTTTTGAATCACTCTATGGGTCTGGTTTGCAATAGTCCCCCACATTGCACTACAAACCATGCTACTTTGTGCAATTTATTATGCATGTAGGTCTAGATGACCATTTTGTTATTGAACCATCAGATATCTCAGAAACCACCGAGAGGTTTTGAGCCCTGAAAAGTTTGATGGCCCGAAAAGTACGCAGTTCTCTCTTGCACTCTTTATGCAAGCCACGCCATAATCATATTAGCCGATATGAGGTGTAAAGAGGGAATCTCAAACATTGTGAAAGTTGTCGCTCACTATTATATGTCTAAAAAACTAAAAATTTCCATACTCTTAGTTTCCATTTTATGTGTTATGTCATAAGAAAAATGTTATCCACTGTCCAAATTGTTACTTGTTGTACATGCCTATGAAACAGTGAAAATGATCTTTTTCCCAATATTTACACAATATTCTAACTTCTTCAGAAACGAACAGGCGCAGCAACACGCGCAATCATGATCTAGTTGCAAACATGTAGGACATTTATTATCTACTATATCTAAATAGCTAGCCCCCACTACTAGAAATTCTCCGTTTTCTCCTTGAGCCACATCATCGACTTTAATTTAGTTGTTGGATATACTAGATCAGTATATATTAGCCATCCAATCTACACGTGGAGAGCAGCTCCACCAGGCAATGCATGCATGCAGTAACTCAGGCCTAGAGTGTGTTTTATTTCGTAGATCTACTACTCCCTCTGTCACGGTTTAGAAGGCGCGCTTGAAAATTTTCTAGGACCTAGGTGATTATCTATTGGTTATGGGATGGGCTAAAAAATAGCATTCACACTACGCATGCATATAGAAATAGTATATCGAAGTACTAATTAGCTACTAGAAATAAATGCAATGCGCCCTAAACCTTGTCTATTGTGGAAACGCACGCAAATTTAACTGTGCCTTCTAACCGTGACGGAGGGAGTATATCTAAATAGCTAGCCCCCACTACTAAGAATTCCCCGCCTTCTCCTTGAGCCACATCATCGACTTTAATTTAGCCGTTGGATATACTAGATCAGTATATATTAGCCATCTGATCTACACGTGGAGAGCAGCTCCACCAGGCACATCACTACCGGAATCGCACCCTATGCCGACGGCCAGGGCCGTCGGCATAGCCCTGCATGGCCGTCGGGACAGGCCTATGCCGACGGCCCCCGTCGGCATAGGGCCGTCGGCAACATATCCGTCTGCGTAGCCAGGAAGGCCGTCGGCATAGGACCTATCCCGACGGTGTCCGTACATCTATGCCGACGGCCCTGGCCATCGGCAACGTTATCGCCTAACGGCGGCCGCCGTCAAGTGTTGACCAACGCGTGCTCGACACGTGGCACGTCTGTGCCGACGGTCTAGCCGTCGGCATAGTTTCAAACTAAGCCGACGGCTAGGCCGTCGGCATAGACGTGCCACGTGGCGAGCAGGCGTCACCCCTGGGGCGGGTCTATGCCGACGGCCTAGCTGTCGGCTTAGTTTGAAACTATGTCAACGGCTAGACCATCGGCATAGACCTGCCACATGGCAGCCATTGGGAGCTCCTGGAGCAGGCATATGCCGACGGCCTAGCCGTCGGCTTAGTTCGAAACTATGCCGACGGCTAAGCCGTCGGCATAGACCTGCCACGTGGCAGCCACTGGGAGCTCACGGCAGCTCTATGCCGATGGCCTAGCCGCCGACATAGTTTCTGTCTATTTTTTTCTTTTTTCTGTTTTGTTTCAGCTCAATTCATTTGAATATATACAACATCACACAACAAATATATGCATCACATAACAGCTGGCCCAGCAGCATCACACAACAAATTCATCATCACACATCATAAGAAGCATCGCAAAGCATAAACATATAAGTATCATCACCACCAAGCATATAAGAATCTCACAAACAACAATAAGAAACATCACAAGCATATAAGTATCATCACCACCAAGACCGCCACAATGTGACCCAAAGGCTTAAGCACCAGGACGTCGAGCAGCACGGAGGTCGTCACCGCCAAGACCGCCAAAGCCCAGGTCGTCACTGCTAGCGGCAGCGCTACCGCTAAGACCGCCTCCACCTCCGCCTCCGCCTCCGTCGATCGAAGTGGTCGGGCTCCGTGTCTCCGAAGTGCTGCGAAGACCACCGCCAACGGTAGATCCACCTATTCCCTGGATGTTGAAAAGACATATGCACGGGATATATGACTGTGTTGAAAGGCATGACATGCTTTGGGTGAATAGATTGGGGATGAACTAACCGGTGAGGGGCCAGCGTTCTGTGCCACAAACTCCTCAAAGCTCATCAGCACTGGTTGTGCTGGAGGGCATTGTGCTGGAGGGAACTGAGGACACTTGTCGGCCGCCATATCCTGAAAAGCCTGCTGCATCTGGCTATCCCTCTGCATTTGGTGTTCATAAAGCCTTTGATGCCACGCCATGGTCTCCTGGCATGTGTACTCCAGGTAGGCCTACGGTATGAGATGATGGAACTCATAAAACTACTAAATGCGGAAAATGAAGTGAGCAATGAAGATAAGAGGGAAAATACTTACAGATTGTTGCTCCTGAAAGAGGGACTGTGTACTGGTCACTGGTTGGCTCGTGCGCTGGCTCAGGCTCGGGTCGATCCGACGAAGCTGTGTGTAGGATATACTAGGAGTGATCACAGCATCGAGAACCGCCTCCCGACCGTGCTCCTTAGGCCCCATCCTCACCACCTGTTGGGGAACGTAGCAGAAATTCAAAAATTTCCTACATGTCACCAAGATCTATCTATGGAGAGACCAGCAACGAGGGGAAGGAGAGTGCATCTACATACCCTTGTAGATCGCTAAGCGAAAGCGTTCAAGAGAACGGGGTTGAAGGAGTCGTACTCGTCGTGATCCAAATCACCGGAGATCCTAGTGCCGAACGGACGGCACCTCCGCGTTCAACACACGTACAGCCCGGTGACGTCTCCCATGCCTTGATCCAGCAAGGAGAGAGGGAGAGGTTGAGGAAGACTCCATCCAGCAGCAGCACAACGGCGTGATGGTGGTGGAGGAGCGTGGTACTCCAGCAGGGCTTCGCCAAGCACCGCAAGAGACGAGGAGGAGAGAGGTAGGGCTGCGCCAGGGAGAGATCAAATCGCGTGTCTTGGGCAGCCCCTGGGCCTCACTATTTATTGGAGGAGGGGAGGAGGGTGCGCCCCCTCTAGGGTTCCCACCCCTAGGGGGGCGGCAGCCCTAGATGGGAAAAGGGGGGCGGCCAAGAGGGGAGAGGGGGGCGCCCCCTAGGGTGGGCCTTAGGGCCCATCTAAGCCTAGGGTTTCCCCTTCTCCTCCTTTGCTGCGCCTTGGGCCTTGTGGGAGGCGCACCAACCCACTCAAGGGCTGGTCCCTTACCACTCTTGGCCCATGCAAGCCTCCGGGGCTGGTGGCCCCACTTGGTGGACCCCCGGGACCCTCCCGGTGGTCCCGGTACGTTACCGATAAAACCCGAAACTTTTCCAGTGACCAAAACAGGACTTCCCATATATAAATCTTTACCTCCGGACCATTCTGGAGCTCCTCATGACGTCCGGGATCTCATCCGGGACTCCGAACAACATTCGGTAACCACATAGAAACTTCCTTTATAACCCTAGCGTCATCGAACCTTAAGTGTGTAGACCCTACGGGTTCGGGAGACATGCAGACATGACCGAGACGACTCTCCGGTCAATAACCAACAGCGGGATCTGGATACCCATGTTGGCTCCCACATGTTCCACGATGATCTCATCGGATGAACCACGATGTTGAGGATTCAATCAATCCCGTATACAATTCCCTTTGTCTAGCGGTATTGTACTTGCCCGAGATTCGATCGTCGGTATCCCAATACCTTGTTCAATCTCGTTACCGGCAAGTCTCTTTACTCGTTCCGTAACACATCATCCCGTGATCAACTCCTTGATCACATTGTGCACATTATGATGATGTCCTACTGAGTGGGCCCAGAGATACCTCTCCGTCACACGGAGTGACAAATCCCAGTCTCGATTCGTGCCAACCCAACAGACACTTTCGGAGATACCCGTAGTGCACCTTTATAGCCACCCAGTTACGTTGTGACGTTTGGCACACCCAAAGTATTCCTACGGTATCCGGGAGTTGCACAATCTCATGGTCTAAGGAAATGATACTTGCCATTAGAAAAGCTTTAGCGAACGAACTACATGATCTTTGTGCTAGGCTTAGGAATGGGTCTTGTCCATCACATCATTCTCCTAATGATGTGATCCGGTTATCAACGACATCCAATGTCCATGGTCAGGAAACCGTAACCATCTATTGATCAACGAGCTAGTCAACTAGAGGCTTACTAGGGACATGGTGTTGTCTATGTATCCACACATGTATCTGAGTTTCCTATCAATACAATTCTAGCATGGATAATAAACGATTATCATGAACAAGGAAATATAATAATAATCAATTTATTATTGCCTCTAGGGCATATTTCCAAAAGTCTCCCACTTGCACTAGAGTCAATAATCTAGCTCACATCGATATGTGATTAACACTCAAGGTCACATCCCCATGTGACTAACGCCCAAAGAGTTCCGGGTTTGATCATGTTATGCTTGTGAGAGAGGTTTCAGTCAACGGGTCTGCAACATTCAGATCCGTATGCACTTCGCAAAATTTCTATGTCATCTTGTAGATGCAACTACTACGCTACATTTGGAGCCATTCCAAATAACTGTTCTACTATACGAATCCAGTTTACTACTCAGAATAATCTGGATTAGTGTCAAAGTTTGCATCGGCGTAACCCTTTACGACGAACTTTTTTTACCACCTCCATAATCGAGAAAAATCCTTAGTCCACTAGTTACTAAGGATAACTTTGACCGCTGTCCTGTGATCCATTCTTGGATCACTCTTGTACCCCTTGACTGACTCATGGCAAGGCACATTTCAGGTGCGGTACACAGCATAGCATACTGTAGAGCCTATGTCTTAAGCATAGGGGACGACCTTCGTCCTTTCTCTCTATTCTGCCGTGGTCGAGCTTTAAGTCTTAACTTCATACCTTACAACTCAGGCAAGAACTCCTTCTTTGACTGATCCATCTTGAACACCTTCAAGATCATGTCAAGGTATGTGCTCATTTGAAAGTACCATTAAGCGTTTTGATCAATCCTTATAGATCTTGATGCTCAATGTTCAAGTAGCTTAATCCAGGCTTTCCATTGAAAAACACTTTCCAAATAACCCTATATGCTTTCCAGAAATTCTACGTCATTTCGGATCAACAATATGTCATCCACATATACTTATCAGAAATGTCGTAGTGCTCCCACTTACTTCTTTTATTGTAAATACAAGTTTCTAACAAACTTTGTATAAACCCATAAACTTTGATTACTCCATCAAAGTGTATATTCCGACTCTGAGATACTTACTCCAGTCCTTAGAAGGATTGCTGGAGCTTTGCATACTTATTAGCATCTTTCAGGATTGACAAAACCTTCCGGTTGTATCACATACAACCTTTCCTCAAGAAAATCGTCGAGGAAACAATGTTTTGACATCCTATCTACAAGATTTCATAAATAATGCAGTAATCGCTAATATAATTCCAACAGACTCTTAGCATCGCTACGAGTGAGAAAGTCTCATCGTAGTCAACTCCTTGAACTTGTCGGAAAACATCTTAACAACAAGTCGAGCTTTCTTAATGGTGATACTTACCATCATTGTCCATCTTCCTTTTAAAATCCATCTGTACTCAATAGCCTTACGACCATCGAGTTGTTCTGCCAAAGTCTACACTTTGTTTTCATATATGGATCCTCTCTCGGATTATATGGCCTCGAGCCATTTATCGGAATCCGGGCCCACCACCGCTTCTCCATAGCTCGTAGGTTTATTGTTGTCTAGCAACATGACTTCCAAGACAGGATTACGTACCACTCTGAAGTAGTACGCATCCTTGTCATCCCACGAGGTTTGGTAGTGACTTGATCTGAAGTTTCATGATCACTATCATAAGCTTCCACTTCAATTGGTGTAGGTGCCACAGGAACAACTCCCCGTGCCCTGCCACACACTAGTTGAAGAGACGGTTCAATAACCTCATCAAGTCTCCACCATCCTCCCACTCAATTCTTTCGAGAGAAACTTTTCCTCGAGAAAGGACCCGATTCTAGAAACAATCCCTTATTGCTTTCGGATCTGAGACAGGAAGTATACCCACTTGTTTTGGGTGTCCTATGAAGATGCATTTATCCGCTTTGGGTTCGAGCTTATCAGCCTGAAACTTTTCACATAAGCGTCGCAGCCCCAAACTTTTAAGAAATGACAGCTTAGGTTTCTCTAAACCATAGTTCATATGGTGTCATCTCATCGGAATTACGTGGTGCCCTATTTAAAGTGAATGTGGTTGTCTCTAATGCCTAACCCATAAACTATTGTGGTAATTCGATAAGAGACATCATGGTATGCATCATATCCAATAGGGTGCAGTTATGATGTTCGGACACACCATCCCACTATGGTGTTCCAGGCTGTATTAGTTGTGAAACAATTTCCACAATATCTTAATTCTGTGCCAAACTCGTAATTCAGATATTCATCTCTATGATCATATCATAGATATTTTATCCTCTTGTCACGACGATCTTTCAACTTCACCTTGAAATTACTTGAACCTTTCAATAATTGAGACTCGTGATTCATCAAGTAAATGTACTCAACATCTACTCAAATCATCTGTGAAGTAAGAACATAACGATATCCACTACACGCCTCAGCACTCATTGGACTGCACACATCAAAATGTATTACTTCCAACCAGTTGCTTTCTAGTTCCATTTTACTGAAACGAGGCTTTCAGTCATCTTGCCCATGTGGTATGAATTGCATGTCTCAAGTGATTCAAAACGGTCCATTTGCATGGAGTTTCTTCATGCATATACACCAATAGACATGGTTCGCATGTCTCAAACTTTTCAAAAACGAGTGAGCCCAAAGATCCATCAACATGGAGCTTCTTCATGTGTTTTATACCGATATGACTTAAGTGGCAGTGCCACAAGTAGGTGGTACTATCATTACTATCTTATATCTTTTGGCATGAACATGTGTATCACTACGATCGAGATTCAATAAACCATTCATTTTAGGTGCAAGACCATTGAAGGTATTATTCAAATAAACAGAGTAACCATTATTCTCCTTAAATGAATAACCGTATTGCAATAGACATAATCCAATCATGTCTATGCTCAACGCAAACACCAATCTCGATGGTAGAGGGAGCGTGCGATGCTTGATCACATCAAGCTTGGAAAAACTTCCAACACATATCGCCAGCTCAACTTTAGCTAGTCTCCGTTTACTCCGTAGCTTTTATTTCGAGTTACTAACACTTAGCAACTGAACCGGTATCTAATACCATGGTGCTACTAGGAGTACTAGTAAAGTACACATTAACACAATGTATATCCAATATACTTCTATCGACCTTGCCAGCCTTCTCATCTACCAAGTATTTAGGGTAATTCTGCTCCAGTGGCTGTTCCTCTTATTACAGAAGCACTTAGTCTCGGGTTTGGGTTCAACCTTGGGTTTCTTCACTAGAGCAGCAGCTGAATTGCCGTTTCATGAAGTATCCCTTCTTGCCCTTGCCCTTCTTGAAACTAGTGGTTTCACCAACCATCAACAATTGATGCTCCTTCTTGATTTCTACTTTTGTGGTGTCAAACATCGCGAATATCTCAAGGATCATCATATATGTCCCTGATATATCATAGTTCATCACGAAGCTCTAGCAGCTTGGTGGTAATGACTTCGGAGAAACATCACTATCTCATGTGGAAGATCAACTCCCACTCGATTCAAATGATTGTTGTACTCAGACAATCTGAGCACAAGCTCAACAATTGAGCTTTTCTCCCTTAGTTTGCAGGCTAAGAAAATCGTCGGAGCTCTTATACCTCTTGACGTGGGCACAAGCCTGAAATCCCAATTTCAGCCCTCGAAACATCTCATATGTTTCGCGATGTTTCAAAACGTCTTCGATGCCTCAACTCTAAACCGTTTAACTGAACTATCACGTAGTTATCAAAATTTGTATGTCAGATGTTCCCAACATCTACAGACGACGTTCGAGGTTCGGCACACTGAGCGGTGCATTAAGGACATAAGCCTTCTATGAAGCAATGAGGACAATCCTCAGTTTACGGACCTAGTCCGCATAATTGCTACTATCAACTTTCAACTAAATTTTCTCTAGGAACATATCTAAACAGTAGAACTGAAGCACGAGCTACGACATAATTTGCGAAGACCTTTTTGACTATGTTCAGGATAATTAAGTTCATCTTATGAACTCCCACTCAGATAGACATCCCTCTAGTCATCTAAGTGATTACATGATCCGAGTCAACTAGGCTGTGTCCGATCATCACGTGAGACGGACTAGTCAACATCGGTGAACATCGTCATGTTGATCGTATCTACCATACGACTCATGCTCGACCTTTCGGTCTCTTGTGTTTCGAGGCCATGTCTGTACATGCTAGGCTCGTCAAGTCAACCTAAGTGTTTTGCATGTGTTCCGAGGCCATGTCTGTACATGCTAGGCTCATCAACACCCGTTGTATTCGAATCGTAAGAATCTATCACACCCGATCATCACGTGGTGCTTCGAAACAACGAACCTTCGCAACGGTGCACAGATAGGGGGAACACATTCTTGAAATTTTAATGAGGGACCATCTTATTTACTACCGTCGTTCTAAGCAAATAAGATGTATAAACATGATAAACATCACATGCAATCAAATAGTGACATGATATGGCCATCATCACTTTGCTCCTTTTGATCTCCATCTTCGGGGCTCCATGATCATCATCGTCACCGGCATGACACCATGATCTCCATCATTGTGTCTTCATGAAGTTGTCTCGCCAACTATTACTTCTACTACTACAGCTAACGGTTAGCAATAAAGTAAAGTAATTACAAGACGTTTATGTTGACACGCAGGTCATAAATAAATAAAGACAACTCCTATGGCTCCTGCCGGTTGTCATACTCATTGACATGCAAGTCGTGATTCCTATTACAAGAACATGATCAATCTCATACATCACACATATATATATATATCATTCATCACATTCTTCTTGGCCATATCACATCACATAGCATACCCTGCAAAAACAAGTTAGACGTCCTCTAATTGTTGTTTGCATGTTTTACGTGGCTGCTATGGGTTTCTAGCAAGAACGTTTCTTACCTACGCAAAACCACAACGTGATATGCCAATTGCTATTTACCCTTCATAAGGACCCTTTTCATCGAATCCGATCCGACTAAAGTGGGAGAGACAGACACCCGCCAACCACCTTATGCAACTAGTGCATGTTAGTCGGTGGAACCGGTCTCACGTAAGCGTACGTGTAAGCTTGGTCCGGGCCGCTTCATCCCACAATGCCGCCGAATCAAGATTGGACTAGTAACGGTAAGCATATTGAACAAAATCAACGCCCACAACTACTTTGTGTTCTACTCATGCATAGAATCTACGCAATAGACCTAGCTCATGATGCCACTGTTGGGGAACGTAGCAGAAATTCAAAATTTTCCTACGTGTCACCAAGATCTATCTATGGAGAGACCATCAACGAGGGGAAGGAGAGTGCATCTACATACCCTTGTAGATTGCTAAGCGGAAGCATTCAAGAGAACGGGGTTGAAGGAGTCGTACTCGTCGTGATCCAAATCACCGGAGATCCTAGTGCCGAACGGACGGCACCTCCGCGTTCAACACACGTACAGCCCGGTGACGTCTCCCATGCCTTGATCCAGCAAGGAGAGAGGGAGAGGTTGAGGAAGACTCCATCCAGCAGCAGCACAACGGCGTGGTGGTGGAGGAGGAGCGTGGTACTCCAGCAGGGCTTCGCCAAGCACCGCAAGAGACGAGGAGGAGAGAGATAGGGCTGCGCCAGGGAGAGATCAAATCGCGTGTCTTGGGCAGCCCCTAGGCCTCACTATTTATAGGAGGAGGGGAGGAGGGTGCGCCCCCTCTAGGGTTCCCACCCCTAGGGGGACGGCATCCCTAGATGGGAAAAGGGGGCGGCCAAGAGGGGAGAGGGGGGCGCCCCCTAGGGTGGGCCTTAGGGCCCATCTAAGCCTAGGGGTTCCCCTTCTCCTCCTTTGCTGCGCCTTGGGCCTTGTGGGAGGCGCACCAGCCCACTCAAGGGCTGGTCCCTTACTATTCTTGGCCCATGCAAGCCTCCGGGGCTGGTGGCCCCACTTGGTGGACCCCCGGGACCCTCCCGGTGGTCCCGGTACGTTATCGATAAAACCCAAAACTTTTCCGGTGACCAAAACAGGACTTCCCATATATAAATCTTTACCTCCGGACCATTCCGGAGCTCCTTGTGACGTCCGGGACCTCATCCGGGACTCCGAACAACATTCGGTAACCACATAGAAACTTCCTTTATAACCCTAGCGTCATCGAACCTTAAGTGTGTAGACCCTACGGGTTCGGGAGACATGCAGACATGACCAAGATGACTCTCCGGTCAATAACCAACAGCGGGATCTGGATACCCATGTTGGCTCCCACATGTTCCACGATGATCTCATCAGATGAACCACGATGTCGAGGATTCAATCAATCCCGTATACAATTCCCTTTGTCTAGCGGTATTGTACTTGCCCAAGATTCGATCGTCGGTATCCCGATACCTTGTTCAATCTCGTTACCGGCAAGTCTCTTTACTCGTTCCATAACACATCATCCCGTGATCAACTCCTTGATCACATTGTGCACATTATGATGATGTCCTACCTAAAGGAAATATGCCCTAGAGGCAATAATAAAGTCATTATTTATTTCCTTATATCATGATAAATGTTTATTATTCATGCTAGAATTGTATTAACCGGAAACATAATACATGTGTGAATACATAGACCAACAGAGTGTCACTAGTATGCCTCTACTTGACTAGCTCGTTAATCAAAGATGGTTATGTTTCCTAACCATGAACAAAGAGTTGTTATTTGATTAACGAGGTCACATCATTAGTTGAATGATCTGATTGGCATGACCCATTCCATTAGCTTAGCATCCGATCGTTTAGTATGTTGCTATTGCTTTCTTCATGACTTATACATGTTCCTATAACTATGAGATTATGCAACTCCCGTTTACCGGAGGAACACTTTGGGTACTACCAAACGTCACAACGTAACTGGGTGATTATAAAGGAGTACTACAGGTGTCTCCAATGGTAGATGTTGGGTTGGCGTATTTCGAGATTAGGGTTTGTCACTCCGAGTGTCGGAGAGGTACCTCTGGGCCCTCTCGGTAATGCACATCACATAAGCCTTGCAAGCACTGCAACTAATATGTTAGTTGTCAGATGATGTATTACGGAACGAGTAAAGAGACTTGCCAGTAACGAGATTGAACTAGGTATTGGATACCGACGATCGAATCTCGGACAAGTAACATACCGATGACAAAGGGAACAACGTATGTTGTTATGCGGTCTGACCGATAAAGATCTTCGTAGAATATGTAGGAGCCAATATGGGCATCCAGGTCCCGCTATTGGTTATTGACCGGAGACGTGTCTCGGTCATGTCTACATTGTTCTCGAACCGTAGGGTCCGCACGCTTAACGTTACGATGACAGTTATTATGAGTTTATGCATTTTGATGTACCGAAGGTTGTTTGGAGTCCCGGATGTGATCACGGACATGACGAGGAGTCTCGAAATGGTCGAGACGTAAAGATTGATATATTGGAAGCCTATGTTTGGACATCGGAAGTGTTCCGGGTGAAATCGGGATTTTACCGGACTACCGGGAGGGTTACCGGAACCCCCCGGGAGCCAAATGGGCCAACATGGGCCTTAGTGGAAAGGTGAGAGGGCAGCCCACATAGGGCTGCACCTCCCCCCTCTCTCTAGTCCTATTAGGACTAGGAGAGGGGCCGGCCACCTCTCTCTTTCACTTCCCACTTGAGGAAACCTAGTTGGACTAGGATTGGAGGGGGGAGTCCTACTCCCGGTAGGAGTAGGACTCCTCCTGCGCCTCCCACCTTGGCCGGCCAGCTCCTCCTCCTCCATCCTTTATATACGGGGGCAGGGGACACCCCAAGACACACAAGTTGATCCTTGAGATCGTTCCTTAGCCGTGTGCGGTGCCCCTGCCACCAAATTCCACCTCGATCATACTGTTGTAGTGCTTAGGCGAAGCCCTGCGTCGGTAGTACATCAAGATCGTCACCACGCCGTTGTGCTGACGGAACTCTTCCTCGACGCTTTGCTGGATCGGAGCCCGAGGATCGTCATCGAGCTGAACGTGTGCTAAGAACTCGGAGGTGCCGGAGTAACGGTGCTTGGATCGGTCGGATCGGGAAGAAGACGTACGACTACTTCCTCTACGTTGTGAGATCGCTTCCGCAGTCGGTCTGCGTTGGTACGTAGACAATACTCTCCCCCTCGTTGCTGTGCATCACCATGATCTTGCGTGTGCGTAGGAAATTTTTCGAAATTACTACGTTCCCCATCAGTGGCATCCGAGCCTAGGTTTTATGGTTTGATGTTATTTGCACGAGTAGAACACAACTGAGTTGTGGGCGATACAAGTCATACTGCCTACCAGCATGTCATACTTTGGTTCGGCGGTATTGTTGGGTGAGACGATCCGGACCAACCTTACGCGTACTCTTACGCGAGACCGGTTCCCTCGACGTGCTTTGCACATAGATGGCTTGCGGAAGACTGTCTCTCCAACTTTAGTTGAACCAAGTGTGACTACGCCCGGTCCTTGAGAAGGTTAAAACGGAATCTATTTGACGAACTATCGTTGTGGTTTTGATGCGTAGGTGAGATGAGTTCTTACTTAAAGCCCGTAGCAGCCACGTAAAACTTGCAACAACAACGTAGAGGACGTCTAACTTGTTTTTGCAGGGCATGTTGTGATGTGATATGGTCAAGGCATGATGCTGATTTTTATTGTATGAGATGATCATGTTTTGTAACCGAGTTATCGGCAACTGGCAGGAGCCATATGGTTGTCGCTTTATTGTATGCAATGCAATCGCGATGTAATGCTTTACTTTATTACTAAGCGGTAGTGATAGTCGTGGAAGCATAATATTGGCGAGACGACAACGATGCTACGATGGAGATCAAGGTGTCGCGCCGGTGACGATGGTGATCATGACGATGCTTCGGAGATGGAGATCACAAGCACAAGATGATGATGGACATATCATATCACTTATATTGATTGCATGTGATGTTTATCCTTTTATGCATCTTATCTTGCTTTGATTGACGGTAGCATTATAAGATGATCTCTCACTAAATTATCAAGAAGTTTTGTCCCTGAGTATGCACCGTTGCCAAAGTTCGTCGTGCCCAGACACCACGTGATGATCAGGTGTGATAAGCTCTACGTCCATCTACAACGGGTGCAAGCCAGTTTTGCACACGTAGAATACTCAGGTTAAACTTGACGAGCCTAGCATATGCAGATATGGCCTCGGAACACAGAGACCGAAAGGTCGAGCGTGAATCATATAGTAGATATGATCAACATGACGATGTTCACCATTGAAAACTACTCCATCTCACGTGATGATCGGTTATGGTTTAGTTGATTTGGATCACGTGATCACTTAGAAGATTAGAGGGATGTCTATCTAAGTGGGAGTTCCTAAGTAATTTGATTAACTGAACTTAAACTTATCATGAACTTAGTACCTGATAGTATCTTGCTTGTTTATGTTGATAGATGGCTCGTGCTGTTGTTTCGTTGAATTTTAATGCGTTCCTTGAGAAAGCAAAGTTGAAAGATGATGGTAGCAATTACACGGACTGGGTCCGTAACCTGAGGATTATCCTCATTGCTGCACAGAAGAATTACGTCCTGGAAGCACCGCTGGGTGCCAGGCCTGCTGCTGGAGCAACGCCAGATGTTATGAACATCTGGCAGAGCAAAGCTGATGACTACTCGATAGTTCAGTGTGCCATGCTTTACGGCTTAGAATCGGGACTTCAACGACCTTTTGAACGTCATGGAGCATATGAGATGTTCCAGGAGTTGAAGTTAATATTTCAAGCAAATGCCCGAATTGAGAGATATGAAGTCTCCAATAAGTTCTATAGCTGCAAGATGGAGGAGAACAGTTCTGTCAGTGAGCATATACTCAAAATGTCTGGGTATAATAATCACTTGATTCAGATGGGAGTTAATCTTCCAGATGATTGCGTCATTGACAGAATTCTCCAATCACTGCCACCAAGCTACAAGAGCTTCATGATGAACTATAATATGCAAGGGATGAACAAGACTATTCCCGAGCTCTTCGCAATGCTGAAAGCTGCGGAGGTAGAAATCAAGAAGGAGCATCAAGTGTTGATGGTTAGCAAAACCACTAGTTTCAAGAAAAAGGGCAAAGGGAAGAAAAAGGGGAACTTCAAGAAGAACAGCAAGCAAGTTGCTGCTCAGGAGAAGAAACCCAAGTCTGGACCTAAGCCTGAAACTGAGTGCTTCTACTGCAAGCAGACTGGTCACTGGAAGCGGAACTGCCCCAAGTATTTGGCGGATAAGAAGGATGGCAAGGTGAACAAAGGTATATGTGATATACATGTTATTGATGTGTACCTTACTAGAGCTCGCAGTAGCACCTGGGTATTTGATACTGGTTCTGTTGCTAATATTTGCAACTCGAAACAGGGACTACAGAATAAGCGGACGCTAGCAAAGGACGAGGTGACGATGCGCGTGGGAAACGGTTCCAAAGTCGATGTGATCGCGGTCGGCACGCTACCTCTACATCTACCTTCGGGATTAATATTAGACCTAAATAATTGTTATTTGGTGCCAGCGTTGAGCATGAACATTATATCTGGATTTTGTTTGATGCGAGACGGTTATTCATTTAAATCAGAGAATAATGGTTGTTCTATTTATATGAGTAATATCTTTTATGGTCATGCACCCTTGAAGAGTGGTCTATTCTTATTGAATCTCGATAGTAGTGATACACATATTCATAATGTAGAAGCCAAAAGATGCAGAGTTGATAATGATAGTGCAACTTATTTGTGGCACTGCCGTTTAGGTCATATCGGTGTAAAGCGCATGAAGAAACTCCATACTGATGGGCTTTTGGAATCACTTGATTATGAATCAGTTGGTACTTGCGAACCGTGCCTCATAGGCAAGATGACTAAAACACCGTTCTCCGGTACTATGGAGAGAGCAACAGATTTATTGGAAATCATACATACCGATGTATGTGGTCCGATGAATATTGAGGCTCGTGGCGGATATCGTTATTTTCTCACCTTCACAGATGATTTAAGCAGATATGGGTATATCTACTTAATGAAACATAAGTCTGAAACATTTGAAAAGTTCAAGGAATTTCAGAGTGAAGTTGAAAATCATCGTAACAAGAAAATAAAGTTTCTACGATCTGATCGTGGAGGAGAATATTTGAGTTACGAGTTTGGTATACATTTGAAAAATTGTGGAATAGTTTCGCAACTCACGCCACCCGGAACACCACATCGTAATGGTGTGTCCGAACGTCGTAATCGTACTTTACTAGATATGGTGTGATCTATGATGTCTCTTACTGATTTACCGCTATCATTTTGGGGTTATGCTTTAGAGACGGCCGCATTCACGTTAAATAGGGCACCATCAAAATCCGTTGAGACGACGCCTTATGAACTATGGTTTGGCAAGAAACCAAAGTTGTCGTTTCTTAAAGTTTGGGGCTGCGATGCTTATGTGAAAAAACTTCAACCTGATAAGCTCGAAACCAAAGCGGAGAAATGTGTCTTCATAGGATACCCAAAGGAAACTGTTGGGTATACCTTCTATCACAGATCCGAAGGCAAGACATTCGTTGCTAAGAATGGATCATTTCTAGAGAAGGAGTTTCTCTCAAAAGAAGTGAGTGGGAGGAAAGTAGAACTTGACGAGGTAACTGTACCTGCTCCCTTATTGGAAAATAGTACATCACAGAAAACTGTTTCTGCGACACCTATACCAATTAGTGAGGAAGCTAATGATGATGATCATGAAACTTCAGGGCAAGATACTACTGAACCACGTAGATCAACCAGAATGAGATCCGCACCAGAGTGGTACGGTAATCCAGTTCTAGAAGTCATGCTACTAGATCATGATGAACCTACGAACTATGAAGAAGCGATGGTGAGCCCAGATTCCGCAAAGTGGCTTGAGGCCATGAAATCTGAGATGGGATCCATGTATGAGAACAAAGTATGGACTTTGGTTGACTTGCCCGATGATCGGCAAGCAATTGAGAATAAATGGATCTTCAAGAAAAAGACTGACGCTGACGGTAATATTACTATCTATAAAGCTCGACTTGTCGCAAAAGGTTTTCGACAAATTCAAGGGGTTGACTACGATGAGACCTTCTCACCCGTAGCGATGCTTAAATCCGTCAGAATCATGTTAGCAATTGCCGCATTTTATGATTATGAAATATGGCAAATGGATGTCAAAACTGCATTCCTGAATGGATTTCTGGAAGAAGAGTTGTATATGATGCAACCAGAAGGTTTTGTCGATCCGAAGGGAGCTAACAAAGTGTGCAAACTCCAGCGATCCATTTATGGACTGGTGCAAGCATCTCGGAGTTGGAATAAAACGCTTTGATAGTGTGATCAAAGCATTCGGCTTTATACAGACTTTCGGAGAAGCCTGTATTTACAAGAAAGTGAGTGGGAGCTCTGTAGCATTTCTGATATTATATGTGGATGACATATTGCTGATTGGAAATGATATAGAATTTCTGGATAGCATAAAGGGATACTTGAATAAAAGTTTTTCGATGAAAGACCTCGGGGAAGCTGCTTACATATTAGGCATAAAGATCTATAGAGATAGATCAAAACGCTTAATTGGACTTTCACAAAGCACATACCTTGACAAGATTTTGAAGAAGTTCAAAATGAATCAGGCAAAGAAAGGGTTCTTGCCTGTGTTACAAGGTGTGAATTTGAGTCAGACTCAATGCCCGACCACTGCAGAAGATAGAGAGAAAATGAAAGATGTTCCCTATGCTTCAGCCATAGGCTCTATCATGTATGCAATGCTGTGTACCAGACCTGATGTGTGCCTTGCTATAAGTTTAGCAGGGAGGTACCAAAGTAATCTAGGAGTGGATCACTGGACAGCGGTCAAGAACATCCTGAAATACCTGAAAAGGACTAAGGATATGTTTCTCGTATATGGAGGTGACAAAGAGCTCACCATAAGAGGTTACGTTGATGCAAGCTTTGACACTGATCTGGACGATTCTAAATCGCAAACCGGATACGTGTTTACTTTAAACGGTGGAGCTGTCAGTTGGTGCAGTTCTAAACAAAGCGTCGTAGCGGGATCTACATGTGAAGCGGAGTACATAGCTGCTTCGGAAGCAGCAAACGAAGGAGTCTGGATGAAGGAGTTCATATCCGATCTAGGTGTCATACCTAGTGCATCGGGTTCAATGAAAATCTTTTGTGACAATACTGGTGCAATTGCTTTGGCAAAGGAATCCAGATTTCACAAGAGGACCAAACACATCAAGAGACGCTTCAACTCCATCCGGGATTTAGTCCAGGTGGGAGACATAGAGATTTGCAAGATACAAACGGATCTGAATGTTGCAGACCCGTTGACTAAGCCTCTTCCACGAGCAAAACATGATCAGCACCAAGGCTCCATGGGTGTTAGAATCATTACTGTGTAATCTAGATTATTGACTCTAGTGCAAGTGGGAGACTGAAGGAAATATGCCCTAGAGGCAATAATAAAGTCATTATTTATTTCCTTATATCATGATAAATGTTTATTATTCATGCTAGAATTGTATTAACCGGAAACATAATACATGTGTGAATACATAGACCAACTGAGTGTCACTAGTATGCCTCTACTTGACTAGCTCGTTAATCAAAGATGGTTATGTTTCCTAACCATGAACAAAGAGTTGTTATTTGATTAACGAGGTCACATCATTAGTTGAATGATCTGATTGACATGACCCATTCCATTAGCTTAGCACCCGATCGTTTAGTATGTTGCTATTGCTTTCTTCATGACTTATACATGTTCCTATAACTATGAGATTATGCAACTCCCGTTTACCGGAGGAACACTTTGGGTACTACCAAACGTCACAACGTAACTGGGTGATTATAAAGGAGTACTATAGGTGTCTCCAATGGTAGATGTTGGGTTGGCGTATTTCGAGATTAGGGTTTGTCACTCCGAGTGTCGGAGAGGTATCTCTGGGCCCTCTCGGTAATGCACATCACATAAGCCTTGCAAGCACTGCAACTAATATGTTAGTTGTCAGATGATGTATTACGGAACGAGTAAAGAGACTTGCCAGTAACGAGATTGAACTAGGTATTGGATACCGACGATCGAATCTCGGACAAGTAACATACCGATGACAAAGGGAACAACGTATGTTGTTATGCGGTCTGACCGATAAAGATCTTCGTAGAATATGTAGGAGCCAATATGGTCATCCAGGTCCCGCTATTGGTTATTGACCGGAGACGTGTCTCGGTCATGTCTACATTGTTCTCGAACCGTAGGGTCCGCACGCTTAACGTTACGATGACAGTTATTATGAGTTTATGCATTTTGATGTACCGAAGGTTGTTCGGAGTCCCGGATGTGATCACGGACATGACGAGGAGTCTCGAAATGGTCGAGACGTAAAGATTGATATATTGGAAGCCTATGTTTGGACATCGGAAGTGTTCCGGGTGAAATCGGGATTTTACCGGACTACCGGGAGGGTTACCGGAACCCCCCGGGAGCCAAATGGGCCAACATGGGCCTTAGTGGAAAGGTGAGAGGGCAGCCCACATAGGGCTGCGCCTCCCCCCTCTCTCTAGTCCTATTAGGACTAGGAGAGGGGCCGGCCACCTCTCTCTTTCACTTCCCACTTGAGGAAACCTAGTTGGACTAGGATTGGAGGGGGGAGTCCTACTCCCGGTAGGAGTAGGACTCCTCCTGCGCCTCCCACCTTGGCCGGCCAGCTCCTCCTCCTCCATCCTTTATATACGGGGGCAGGGGACACCCCAAGACACACAAGTTGATCCTTGAGATCGTTCCTTAGCCGTGTGCGGTGCCCCCTGCCACCAAATTCCACCTCGATCATACCGTTGTAGTGCTTAGGCGAAGCCCTGCGTCGGTAGTACATCAAGATCATCACCACGCCGTTGTGCTGACGGAACTCTTCCTCGACGCTTTGCTGGATCGGAGCCCGAGGATCGTCATCGAGCTGAACGTGTGCTAAGAACTCGGAGGTGCCGGAGTAACGGTGCTTGGATCGGTCGGATCGGGAAGAAGACGTACGACTACTTCCTCTACGTTGTGAGATCGCTTCCGCAGTCGGTCTGCGTTGGTACGTAGACAATACTCTCCCCCTCGTTGCTATGCATCACCATGATCTTGCGTGTGCGTAGGAAAATTTTCGAAATTACTACGTTCCCCATCACTACCGAGTGGGCCCAGAGATACCTCTCCGTCAAACGGAGTGACAAATCCCAGTCTCGATTCATGCCAACCCAACAGACACTTTCGGAGATACCCGTAGTGCACCTTTATAGCCACCCAGTTACGTTGTGACGTTTGGCACACCCAAAGTATTCCTACGGTATCCGGGAGTTGCACAATCTCATGGTCTAAGGAAATGATACTTGACATTAGAAAAGCTTTAGCGAACGAACTACACGATCTTTGTGCTAGGCTTAGGAATGGGTCTTGTCCATCACATCATTCTCCTAATGATGTGATCCCGTTATCAACGACATCCAATGTCCATGGTCAGGAAACCGTAACCATCTATTGATCAACGAGCTAGTCAACTAGAGGCTTACTAGGGACATGGTGTTGTCTATGTATCCACACATGTATCTGAGTTTCCTATCAATACAATTCTAGCATGGATAATAAACGATTATCATGAATAAGGAAATATAATAATAATCAATTTATTATTGCCTCTAGTGCATATTTCCAACACCACCGCCATGTCGTCCAGAGGCGCCGCAATGGGGTCAGGTGTGTCAGGATGTAACTTCAGATACGCTTTGGAGTAGGCCTTCTTCCTCCCTGCGGTCTTCTTGCCATAGTACTTGGGCTCTCCAGGCTTGGGGTCCTTCCGCATATGGGCGATCTCCCACGCCTGCATGTGTGAGAGCGGCCGCTTCAGTTTCTCCTCCTACACCACCAAACAGAGGTTAGTCATACATAAGAAAGTGATGGTAAATAGAAGAAGAAGAATGTTTAATGGGGTTAGTCATACATTAACTGCCTTGTGGAGATAGTGGTTTCGGTTTCCCTGAGCATGTACTCCCTCCGTCCCTCGGTTAGCCTTATTTTTGGTTCTCATAGCCGCCCAGGCTCCAGCCTCATCACACCAAAGATCCACCAATGCCGCCTAGGACTCGTCTTTTCCATAACACCAATTTGGACACACCTACATAATAAAAGCATAATGGCATGTAGGTGTGTCCAAATTGGTGTTATGGAAGCATAAAGCATAAAGCATAATGTACCACAAGGTAATGAAAGCATAATATATGAAAGCATAATGAAAAATCTTTTATACTTACCGCCAAGAACTCGGGCCTCTCCAAGGTAATGCCCATCCTCCGCGCTTCTTCCTTGGTCATCTTCACACCAAGAACGTCGTGGTAGTATGTGGAGATGGCCACATAGCGCACCTCGTACTGCATCTGGCGGGCCTTCTTCTTGCATTGGCGCAGCACGATCTGGTCCGCTCTAGCCCTGTGCTCCAGAAGAACTCGATAGAATTTCTACAATCATGCATGAAACAAGAATGGAAGAAGGCATGAGTTAAATCATTCATGAAACTAGAATGGACTTGTGCTTCTGAAGAGAACTCACCCAGAAAGTAGTGATCACGGCCTTGGCATGGGTCTCATGGTCCGCGTGGTGGGCCGCTTCCCAGTGGTCCCAGCTCGTGGCCAAAACCCGACGGTCTGGCTGCCTGACTGGATCAGGACAGTACAACCCTGGCCAATATAACTTCAGCAAGACGGTGATGAGGCTGTTGGGAATACGGACCCCTTTAGAATATATCCATTTGCTGCAAAAGAATGAACTATTAGCATGTGACAAGCAAAATAAATAACAACCGGAATAAGCATGTGACAAGCAAAATAATGAACCACTTACTCTTTTCCCGTGGGCTCAATGAGCCACTTCTGCTCCTCAGTAGCAGGAACCTACTTTGGTAGCTTTGCGTTGCCACGCAGCCATCCCTTGTTGTCAACCCCCTTCCCGTCACCACCATCATCCCCGCCACCACCCTCCTCCTCGCCTGCCTCCCCCTTCCCAACCTCCTCCTCCTCCTCCTCGCCTGCCTCCTCCTCCACCATCTTCTCCTCCTCCTCCTCCCTAGAGTGTACCTCACTAGAGGAGGGTACCTCACTAGAGGAGGGCCTCGAAGACAACACCCCTAAGTCGGTGAGGGTGCGCTCTTTCTGGCCACGACCCCCTGTAGTGGCTCTTCCCCCAGCACCTCGTCCTCTAGAGGCTCCCCCGCCCCTCCTCCTCTAGGGGCACCTCTCCCTCGACCTCCCTGTGAGGAGTCATCGTCAAGTAGCCGAGGGAGAGGATTACGTGCTCGACCACTCCGACTAGGCAGGCCGACGACCTTGCGTAGGAAACCCACGCCGTCGGCCCTCCCCTTGCCAATGTTCCACGAACCTGCATTGAAAAGAGAAAAAACAATTAGTAAATTAATGAAATGAAGGAAAAGGCATGATAATAAACACATTAATAAAAATGCATAAAAAGGCATATTCCTAAACTATAGAAAAAAAATACTTGAAACGTACATCTGCTAGAACCCATATGAATCATCACTGTTGTAACCTCTTTCTCGGTCCGTCTCATCATCACTATCAATCATATCATCTTCATTGTCCGACGGAGGTGGAGGCTCTTCCTCGTCGTCAGCGTCTTCGTTTAACTTTCCTAGCATAAGTATGTCATTTTCATTGACAATGGTCTCACCATCATTCCGTGCATCGTCAACGTTTGGGTCCACATCATCATCACCCAATGGTCTAGCGTCATCGTTTCTAACCACATCATCATCATCATCATCAGGTTGCTCTTGATAGAACACTCCCTCGTATGTCATGGGGTTAATGTTGTAGTAATCGTCTTCATTCGGGTCTGGTAGCTTACCATGTGGCGACACCTTGAACACAACTTCCCAACCCTTTAGATACACTTTCTGGCATGGGTAAGGCAGATAATATACTTGTGTAGCTTGGGTAGCCGCAATGAAGAGATCGGCTCCGGCATAGACGGTTGATGGTTTAACTTCGACCAAACCAATGGAAGGCGTATGTTTTACCCCCTCCCGCGGATCAAACCATCAGCATTTGAACACAGGCAGACTTAGGGTCTCACGCCCCTGGCGGAATTTAACCTCATATATATTTTGTACCCTTCCGTAGTAGTCTACTGAATTTTGATCGGGGGTGTACACTCCAGTATTTATAGTTTTGGGATCGGGGCGGCTGTTTTGGTGCTCCTCTGTATGGAAGCGATACCCATTCACATCATACTTTTTACATGTCATGACGGCAGGGTCAAAACCCATGGAAACCCATCTCAATTCATCATCCATAGATATGTTCGGATCTTTTCCCTACAAGTATAATGGAAATTGTTGCGTGCATTAGTTCGGTTAACTAATAAATGTTGAAGTAGGTATTTAATAGGGGAGTGTGGAAAATTACTTTCTCCATGAACCAAGCAACAAAATTTTTACGTCCAGGGTTTCCATGACGGAGAAGAGTAAGTGCCTCTGCCTCAGTAGGAGGATTCACTCCCGTCCATTCCTCTTGAACGAAATCACTAAAAAAAGATAAGCGGTGTTAGACCGGGACTAAGTGAACATGAAACATGATGATGTGGAAGACATAAAGGAATGGTGTAGTGGTATTACCTCATCCACACTTCCTCAACTTCCTTGATGTTGTGCAAGATATAGAACATGAGGTCCTCCCACTCTTGTCGTGGCATGTTATAAGATTTCGAGGCCCCAGCCCTCCCACCTTGCGCGTTGAATAGATCGAGCCTGGGTTGATACTTGGGCTCTTCTATATTGTATCGAGGCACCTTGTTATGCAGATGGGGAACGTGGTCTGGATAGTATGATGTCCTGAGGTCTGACACCTCCTCTAGGATAACTGCCTCAGCTATGGAAGCTTCAATCTTAGCTTTGTTTCCACATTTCCGTCGGAGATGCTTGTTCTGCCTCTCAGGGCCGTACTGCCAGCGATTTTGCACAGGGCCCCCCAACAATACCTCGTTCGCGAGGTGCAGAATGAGATGTGTCATCGGAGTAAAGAAGCCTGGCGGAAAGATCTTATCTAGCTTGACTATCAACTCCGGTGCCTTCTTATGCAATTTTTCAATCACCTCTTTACTTACTTCTTTAGCACAGAGCGTGCGGAAGAAATGGCTAAGCTCGGCAAGCACTCGCCAGACATGCTCGGGGACATAGCCTCGAACCATCACCGGCATTATCCGCTCAATCCATACATGGTAGTCATGACTCTTCAAGCCGGTCACTTTGCCCATTGAAAGATTGACTCCCTTACTTATATTCGATGCATAACCATCGGTGAACTTCAAAATTTGTTTCAGCCAGATAAGTACTTCTTTTTTTCTGGCGGTTTAAGGACAAAGTCAGCATCTGGCTTGAACCAGTTTTTTCGACCGCCTATGGGAGGCTTCATGTTCAGGCGTGGTCTATCACAAATTCTCTGTTGATCGGCTCTAGCTTTTACGTTATCCTTCATCTTATCAGGAATGTTGAGGATCGTGTGGAAAAGGGACTCTGCCACATTCTTTTCGGTGTGCATCACATCAATATTGTAAGGAAGTTTGAGGTCCCTGAAATAGGGAAGCTGTGAGATGGGGGTAATGTGCGTCCAGTTGTGCGTCTCACCATATCCCTCGAAGCCTTTGGCTTTGGCTTTGGCTTTGCCTTTGCCTTTGACTTTAGGCTTGAGAGCTTTTAGCTGAGCAAGAACATCTGCCCCCGAAAATGTTGGAATCTCGGTTACTTCATGAACAACCCGGCCTTTCGTGAAGTTCTTCTTGTCTTCCCTGTCTGGATGGTCTGGAGGGAGGAACTATCGATGCAGGTCAAAGGCTACATACTTGCCACCCTTACTCAGCCAAATCATTCACAGAGCCTGCATGCACACTGGGCATGGCATCTTACCACTTGTACACCATCCGCAGAATAGAGCATAGCCGGGAAAGTCATGCATGCAATAGTGCAACCAAACTTTCATCAAGAAATTTCTCTGCAGATCCCGATCATATGTCAACCTCGGAAAGTACCAACAATGGTGCAAAGCATCTACAAGCGGCTGCATAAACACACCCAATTGCTTCCCCGGGTAGTCAGGCCCCGGAATGATGAGCGACAAGAACATGGTCTTCCGTTGCATTAGGGCACCGGGAGGAAGATTGAGCGGAATTACAAACATAGGCCAGCAGCTGTATGGATTGGACGACATACCATATGGATTCAACCCATCACCTGATATGGCTATTCTGACATTCCCAGCCTCGGCTGCTTCCTCGGGGTATTCTTCATCGAATGACTTCCATGCTTCCCCTCCCGATGGATGTACGTTTTTTTGGATTGTACCTTATACCTTCCTTGTGCCACTTCATCATTTTGGCAGACTCCTTCGTGATGAAAAGGCGCTGCAGTCTTTTTATAAAATCAAGATACCGAAGAACCTTAACGGGGATGGTTAGCTGCTCAAAGCCCGTTCGTGCAAAGTCAAAGGGGTCTACCATCGTTCCTATAGCACATGTGCCCACGTCGTGCAAAAAAAAACTCATGATTTTATCGTGCTCCGAGTATTTAGTAATATTGACGCCACATCATTACCGCAGAACGTCTACTACCGTGTCATCGCCGTCCATGAGGGGGGGCCACGCACCGGAGATGTGTCCCATCTCTTCGGACATGCCACCACACCACCCCGCATGTATGAGGGCCCGGTGCGATGCTCCGGTGGCATTGCTACCCCCCAGTGCCCCCGTCCCGCCTAACCCTGTAGCGTTTGACCACGAGATCTAGCCCTTTGACTTTGCACGGACAGGCTTTGACCAGTGGACCTCCCCACCCGGTTGTGTTAGGTCAGCCCATAGGAACACTTTGGAGCACATCCGGGCCTGATGTTGCCGTGGGCCTATGGGCTGACCTTACACAGCCGGGTGGATACGTCTACTGCTCAAAGCCCGTCCGTGCAAAGTCAAAGGGGTAGATCCTATGGTCAAACGCTACAGGGTTAGGCGGGACGGGGGCCCTAGGGGGGTAGCAATGCCACCGGAGCGTCGCACCGGGACCTCATACAAGCCGCGTGCCGGGTGCCTACGCCTGCCACCATGCTTATATAACCGTAGGAGGGCCACCGCAACACCTGGCGGCATTGCTACCCCGCAGGTACCCCGTCCCGTCTAACCCTGACACAGACGACCGCCGGGTCTATCCCTTTGACTTTCGCTGGACGTAGTTTGACCGGTGGACCTTTTCACCTTGTTGTCATAGCCCAGCCATAGCTACACCCCCCAACACAGTCCCGGCACAACCCACCCCAAGATTCCCTCTGTGTTGGCCCGACGTGGCCGTTTCCCCCCTCCGGGGCATGGCGGCATCGACGCCCGTGAGGGGGGAGGGGGCACACCCCGGAGCCGCGTGCCTGCGCCTGCCACCATGTTTCCACAACCGTAGGAGGGCCCACCGCAACACCTGGCGGCATTGCTACCCCCCACAGGTACCCGGCCCGTCCCGTCTAACCTCTCCGTGACACGACGGAAGAAGGCCCGTGTGGGGGGCAATCGATATATGTTTTCTGTACATTTAAGTTAATGAAATTAGTATTGGAAAAAATAAAAAATAATAAGAGAAAATACAAAAAATATAAATATATTATTAGAAATCTATGACGTGGCGTAGGGCGGGGATCAATGATGTGGCAAAAACCATGGGCCAGGCCTATGCCGACGGCCTAGCCGTCGGCATAGAAATGCCACCCCACGGACCGGCGAACGACGCGGATCGATGACGTGGCGGCGCGGCGGATCAATGACGTCGGCGTAGGTATGCCGACGGCCACGGTTAGCCCGTCGGCATAGCCTGACGCCGTCAAACTGCCGTCGCCGCCCGGGTAGACGGGCCCACGCGATATGCCGACGGCCTTCTCTATGCCGACGGCCCCCGTCGGTATATTCGGAGAAACGCCGACGGCTTATCTATGCCGACGGCCCCCGTCGGCATAGATGGTTATACGCTAACGGCCTTCCTACGCCGACGACTTTTATTGGGCCATCGGGGTATGCCCATATATGCCAACGGGGGCCGTCGGCATAGATATGGCTGTCGGCAAAACAAGTTTTTCTGGTAGTGCATGCAGTAACGTTTTTTTGAGGCAATGTCACGAGGCTTTTATTAATTCGTCACAATGTTTACAGGGACGGAAGGTAGATTCCCGGGATAGTCTAACCAGACACGGCGGCCACCATCGAGATATAATGCATGCCTCGCTAAGTTGTGAGCTTCATAGTTGGAGCTCCTAAATTCATGTTTAAAACGGCAAAAATCAGAAGCTGAAGAATGGGCTATTATTTCATGTACAATTGCACCGTAGCTCGTAGAATTGTCCTTGTGTAAATCTTCCACACCACCACTTTGCAATCCGACGCAACTTCAATCCGCCGCAAATATAGATCGCCTGCCAATGCCAGAGCTTCTCTAATGGCTAGAGCTTCGAGGGTCGGTGGGTCTACAATGTTTCTCAAGCCAAAAGTCAAAGCACTGATGAACATACCTTCATGGTCTCTGCATATCACCCCAATAGACCCGAATCTCAGCCGCATCAACGTTCATCTTGGCATTGCCCGCCATCGGGGGTAGCCACCTCCTTGGGCTCTCGGTTCTCTGCGCCGTCACAACAGGAGTCTTGGCATTGATAACGGCAACTCACCCAAGTAGCTAGATATGAAACTACTCACCCAATGGGGTGATTGGAAGATGTTCTCATGGACGGCCTTCCGCCTGACTCCCCATATCGCCCAAAGTGAGACCACCAAGCGATCAAAAAGCTCCTTAGTTAATATTTCATGAATTGCAAACAGCCAATCCTTCGGGTTCTCCTCTCCCCGCTCTAGCATGTGATGCACAAACTCCTCAGGTGCCAGCGCCCATACACTTGCAGACATCGGACATGAGATCGGTGCATGCTTCCAGGCACATGCAGTAACTGATGCATGTATGCAGTAACTCAGGCATAGAGTGTGTTTTATTCCGTAGAGAAAACAGACGCATGGATGCAGCTCAACACTCCCATGCTCCATGGAAGAAAACGGACGTATGTGCAGATTTTCTTAGATTGGAAACCAAATTATCTTGCTACACGATGAGCCGTAAAGACACATTGATTAGTTCAGACAATTTTTGCTCCATACACATTTCCACAGCAATGCGCGGGGCATTGGTCTAGTTTATGAGAATTTACAACCCATTTGTTTTTTAGAAGTACACATTTACTTTTGTTTTTTAATACACTTCTTTGTTGCGGTACGTGAAAAAACAATATTGCGAAACATCAACCCATTTATTATTTCTGAGCATTTAGAGCCAATTTGCTTTATTAAAAAAGTAGACTCATTTGCTTTTGCTTTTCGAATACATCTATTTGTTGGGCTGGGCGAAAACAAATATTATGGGCATGCAAGTCATTTATTTTTTTGGATAGTTTACAGCCCATTTGTTTTTGTTAGAAATCAACCCATTTGCTGGGATGGATGAAAAAACAATATTGGTCTGGACACAACATTTCATATAAAAGATATAAAACTGGGTTGAGCATTTTATTAAAAAAAACTTAAGTTGGGCTTGACATTCTTATATGAAATAACAGTCCCTCGTAGGGCCTAAAAGCATGCACGGATGGGCCGGCCGCGATTGTTCTTTTGTTTTACCCATCATGTTATTTGGTTGGTTTTTTTTAAGAAAATATGTGTATTTTAGAAAGCTAAATCTTTAAAACCATATTTAACAAAGGAAAAATAGTTTTTACAGAAATTGTCAAGTATGATTTTTTTTTAAATCGTATGCATAAGAAAATGTTCACCATATATTAAGAAAATTATCCTATATTTTAGCATGTCGATAAAAATATTCAACGAATGTTATAAAAATCTTTAGTCTATTATTATTATATGTTTGATGATGTGCATTAAAGAATTGTTAACAGTGTACTAAAAATTTCTTCACTGTATATTATTACGAAGGAAAAAAAATAAAAATAAAAGAATGTAAGAATCCAAAACGAAAAACCTGAACGGAAAATTGTAAAAAAGCTGCAGCAGCGCAGCGAATGAGAAAACAACGAGAAACCCCCAACAGGCTCGGCCCATTATTGCTTGCCCACGGGCGTCTAGGCATCTTTGGGCCGGCCTAATTATTACTCCAGCCATTACCGAGTTGAAGATTTCTCCAGCCATTTCTTTTGTACCACATGGAGACAAGAAAAGAGAAAAAAAAGGAGGCATTTTTTGGCAGTAGATGGGTTTTACTAAACGTAAAAATTGTGATTCTTTATTTATTTGTTTTAGATATGCAATTCTTCTAATCTAATTATTTCCATTTCTTAATGGGGTTTTTTATTTTAAAAATAATATTTGTATTTTTATGAGCATATAAAAATGTTTACAAATTCAAAATCATGGATTTTCGAACATTGCCAGATATAAAAGCTGTTAAAGAATTATAAAATGTCAAAGAGTTTTAAAATTGATATATTTTATATTAAAATATTCAAAGTTTTATTTTTACTATTTTGGATTATATTTTTCTTATATTTTAAAAACATTAAAAAATTGTAGAAAATATTTTGTTGGTATAAAAAATGACCCAAAATTTATAATTATTTAGTGATTTAAAAATATTTGCAATTGTTTTAAAGATGTTACGCCCTCCGATCCATATTAGATATATTCACTAGTAGAAAAAGGGCTTGTTGTCCCGGTTCGTAAGGGCCTTTTGTCCCGGTTCCTGAACCGGGACTAAAGGGTCGGTACTAATGCACTGTCCCTTTAGTCCCGGTTCAATACAGAACCGGGACAGATGGGCCTCCACTTGTCCTATGCGCGGAGCCCAGCCAGGAGACCCTTTGGTCCCGATTGGTGGCACCAACCGGGACCAATAGGCATCCACGCGTCAACATTTCTGTGGCTGGAGTTCTTGTTTTTTTTAAGGGGGGGGGGGGGTTAGGGGGTTTTGGGGGGTTAATTTAGGTGTTTCATATATTGTGTTAGCTAGCTATAATTAATAGAGAGAAGTGTCCTCTCTTATATCCGTGCTTGGTCGACGCTACGTACTATACATACGTATAGAGAGGACTAGACACGCTAGCTAGCTAATAAGCATACGAAGGAAACAGAAGATCGTCATGAACATATATGCATACAGAGAGAAGTGATATCGACCACCTCTCCTTCTCCGAGAGATTGGTCGAACAACAAGTTTTCGTATATCTATCCGACACTACCGGCTACATATATACAATAATTATCTCTTACAAATATAATCTCCTAACATACGGACTCATGGTCCACATAGTATTCTCCGTCTTCAGCAATCACGTGGTCAAGAAAGAATGCCGTCAATTCCTCTTGAATTGCTCGCATGCGAGCTGGTGCTAGGAGTTCATCCCGCTTCTGAAACATCTAATTTGAAGAAGGGGGTCAATACATATATATATAAATGAATGAAACTCAACACAAATGATGGTAATAAAATAAAATTGTGAATGTTGTTATTTACGCACTTCATATTGTTCGTCAGAGTAGCCCCGCTCACAGGTCGTGTGGCGGATGGACTCGCAAATGTAGTATCCACAGAAATTATTCCCTTGTTCCTGCCACAACCACTTTACAAGAAATAGAGGTCAATCAAACTGATAAGCAAGAATGCCAAATGGTATTGATGAAACTAGCGCTTGAATCAATAGGAGATGCGCGGAACATGCTACTATAGTACTTACTTCTGGGTGTCTAAATTGCAGCTTCTTCGGGAGTCCCGGAGCTTTTTTGGTGAATTTTTTCCAAACCCTGCCAGACAAAGAAAACAATTACTTGATATATCAGGAAATGAACAAAGTTGTTGATGTGGTGGATAATGATCGATTTAACTTACTTCTCGAGCATTTGAGTCATGTCCGCATAGTCCTGGGGATCTTTTCGTCTTGAGTCTAAGACGGTTACTAGTCCCTGCTCAAGCTTAATCTCTAGGAGAATATAGTGGAAACTGGCATAACTCATCAGTTACATTACTATAACCTTGACTAATATATAAGGGAAACCGAATACGCACAAGACAGTAACACTCACTTGAAGTTGTAAGGAAATAGTATTATATCTTTATTTTCATTTATTACCAACGATCGTAGCAAGTTGGCCTCGGTATCTGCGGGATGAAATTTAACCTCAGTTTCATCTATGAGATATGTGTTAATGAACCCAATATCACCGACTTGTCTTTTCTTCAATTCGGCGATCTTCAATCTGCATAATATAGTGAGGATAATTATAAATACATGCAATGAAAGAGTTGAGCTATATAGAGAGACTTAATGACAGAAGTAGTACTACTTACAGATAGTAGCAGGTGACCGTTGCTTTATCGAGGGCCAATTGATTGAAAAACTGAAAGAACTCCTCAAATGGAACAGGCAACAGATCAATTCCAACGAGGTCATGCTCCTTTTTAACTCTCACATACAAAGTACTCCTCCCCCCAGACTCTCTGCAGATTTTCAAGTACCAATCATGCAATCTTCGCATCATCGTTGATAGAGATCTTTCATCTTTGACGAGAGGCTTCCCGTACTCGTATCTTTGTATCTGCACCTCCATGAAATCATAATGTACATCGTCGGGCAGGTAATCTCCAAGATTGCTATAACCGGGCACCATCCTCGGATCATTAGCGACGATGTCGCTAGGCACCTTGAGCGGGGGGCACGATTGCTTCGCTTGTTCACCGAGCTGTGCAATTTGTTTCCCAGCTCATTGTTCTTTCAGCCTTTGATCACTGACAGTACTTCCCGACCGCTCCGCTTCGACAAATTCCTTTCCAATAATGCGCTCATAGTTTCCTTTCGGCGGAGACTTGGGTGGTTTTGTCAGGGCAGCCAGAGTGCGCTTCGCTTTCACCGGATCTACCTTCTCCTCCGGAGGTGGATGTTTCTTTGCTTTCACCCCTTCAAAGAAGTTCCTCACTTCTTCTCGCGCGATCTCAGCATTCTCCTCCGGGGTCCTCTCGTATGGTAACTTCTCTGGAGTCTTCAGAGAAGGACCGAATCTGTATGTCCTCCCGCCTTTGGTTGTACTGCTAGACACCGGCAGAGCAGACGGAGCGGTTGTCTTCTTTACTTGCTTACGAGGCGGAGGAGAAGGACTACGACGCGCCGGAGCGGCGGCAGGTCTCTTCCGCCCTTGCTGACGAGGCGGAGAAGGAGGAGGCTGGCTGCTCGGGCGCGCCGGCGCAGGCGGAGAAGGAGGCGGAGTGCCGCCACGCGCCGGAGAAGGAGCCGGCCGAGTGCCCTAATCGTCACTCGTCGGAGGAGGAGGTGGTGGAGGAGGCAGAGTGCCCTGACTCGCCGGAGGAGGAGGCGGTGGAGGAGGCGGAGTTCCCTGACTCGCCGGAGGAGGCGGAGGCGTCCAGTTCGGAAGGATGATGAGCTCCTTCCGCCATAGGCATGGAGTCTTCAGAGCAGAACCCAGCCTAGTCTCCCCTTCACCGGTAGGGTGGTCAAGCTAGAGGTCCTCAAATCCCTTCGTTATTTCATCCACCATCACCCTAGCATATCCTTCTGGAATCGGCCGGCAGTGAAAAGTTGCGCCGGGTTCAGTAGGATAAACAGAGCCAACGGCCGCCTTGACCTTCAAATTCATCCATTGCGTCATAAGATGGAAATTTTGAGACTCCGTGATAGCATCCACGGGATAGCTGGCAGGAGCCGTCAAGACATGCTCCGGCTGAAGCAGCTCAGTGGAAGCCACGCTGCTTCTCCGCTGAGATGGCGGGGTAGCTTCGGGGGAAGCTTCGGCAGTTCGTTTGCTGCGATTTCCTTCTCGTTCCTCTATCGCGTGTACCCTTGCTTGCAGCGCCTGCATTTGGGTCTGCTGCACTTTTTTCCTCCTATCCTGGCATTTGTAACCGCCTACGTCCGGAAACCCAACCTTCCACGGAATGGAGCCTGGCGTGCCTCGTGTCCGTCCAGGGTGCTCGGGATTCCCGAGGACCATCGTGAGCTCGTCGTTCTCTCTGTCTGGAAAGAACGTCCCTTGCTGCGCTGCTTCGATATACTGCTGAAGCTTCTTGACTGGTATGTCCATTTGATCGTTCGTCCAAATGCACTTCCCTGATATAGGGTCCAAGGTTCCGCCAGCCCCGAAGAACCAAGTCTAGCAAGGGTCTGGCCAGTTAATTGTCTCTGGTTTGATCCCTTTATCAACCAGATCATTCTCAGACTTGGCCCACTTAGGCCGGGCTACGAGGTAGCCACCTGACCCCGTGCGATGGTGATGCTTCTTCTTCGCAGCATTTTGCTTGTTTGTCGCTGGCATCTTCTTACTCTTTTCCGATGTCTTGTGGGCCACAAATGCGGGCCAGTGATCTCTGATCTTCTCATATCTACCCTTGAATTCTGGTGTCTCTTTATTTTCGACAAACTTATTCAGCTCTTTCTTCCACCTCCTGAATAGTTCTGCCATCCTCTTAAGAGCAAAAGACTTGATTAATTGCTCTTTAACTGGCTTCTCCGGATCATCCTCTGGCGGTAGGGTGAAATTTGACTTCAGCTCAGTCTAAAGATCATTTTTCTGCATATCATTGACATAAGACACCTCAAAGTCTTCTGTAGCCGGCTTTAACCATTGCTGGATGCTGATCGGGATCTTATCCCTAACCAAAACCCCGCACTGAGCAACAAATGCGCTCTTTGTCCGGAGGGGTTCAATCGGTTGGCCGTCGGGTGCGATTGCTATGATCTCAAACTTTTCATCCGAGCTCAACTTTTTCTTTGGGCCTCGTCTCTTTACCGAAGTTGTGCTCGATCCGGAGGGCTAGAAAAAAGAACAAAGACTTAATTAATATGTGTACATACCAAAACAATGAATGCATCAATTAGCTAGTCAGCAGAAGCTTAACTAATATATATACCTGGCCGGACTCGGTTCGGTCACCGGAGACGTCATCATGGTCTCCTTCTTGCACCGGCATTGGGTCACCGGAGCCGTCCTCACGGCCTCCTTCTTGCACCGGCATTAGGTCACCGGAGCCATCATGATCATAGCCAGCTGCTTCCAGACCATCGGTGTCGTTGAGAAACAACGAGCAGACGACATCACTTCCTCGTGTAATTATGTCCCCCAACAACTCTTCTTGTACTTCGTCTCGGGCGGTGTCCATAGTTTCTACAAATATTTACAACATGGCAATTATTATTCAAACATGACAGATGGATATATTAGTGGCAAACGTAGAACTAATATTAATTAGTGGCCTCGACGCTGCTTCTCTAGGGTTTGGGGTGGCCTCGACAACGCTTCAAGGATAAAAAAAGAAGAGGAAGAAGAAAAAAAAAGAGGAGAAGAAAGAATAGAGGAGTTTAGAGGAGTTCTTACTCCTTTATTCTTTCTTCTCCTCTTTTTTTCTTCTTCTTCCTCTTTTTTTTATCGAGAACGAGGGTCATCGAGGGTCACCGAGCGGTAGAGGAAACCCTAAATAGCAAGTATCATGGGTGTGAGATACATGTGGCCGTCGGTGTCGGACACTACATCCACGTCCCACAAGTGACGTGGGCGTCGAAGCCCGCGTCACCTGTGGGACATGGATGTACTGTCCGACATCGACGGCCACATGTATCTCACGTCGATGATACTTGCTATTTAGGGTTTCCTCTACCGCTCGGCGACCCTCGACGACCCTCGTTCCCGATAAAAAAAGAGGAAAAAAAAAGAGGAGAACAAATAATAGAGGAGAAGAACTCCTCTATTCTTTCTTCTCCTCTTTTTTTTCTTCCTTTTCTTTTTTTATCCTCTTCTTCCTCTCATGTTCGACCCCCCCCTCGTGTTGAAGTTATCGGGAGTGGGTATATCGACCCCCCCACGTGTTGAAGTTATCGGGAGGGGGTATATCGACCCCACCCCACGTGTTGAAGTTATCAGGAGTTTATATCGACACAACATACGTACATGCGGGAAAATAATATTATCGGGGAGGGGTATATATATCGACCCCCTCTCGTGTTGAAGTTATTGGGAGTTTATATCGACACGACATACGTATATGGGAAAATAATATTATCGGGGAGGGGGTATATCGACCCCCCCCCCTCGTGTTGAAGTTATCGGGAGGGGGTATATCGACCCCCCCCATGTGTCGAAGAAAAAAAAGAAGAAAAAAAAGAGGAGAAGAAGAAAGGAATAGAGGAGAAAAGAGAAAATAGAATATATATATATAGAGAACGGCGTTTCGGTGCCCGGGTGCATCTGCACCCGGTCAAAAATATCGTAACAAATTCAGAAAAATTCAAAAAATTCCAAAAAAAATTTGGGTGGTAGACAATTTGATGCGTGAGGTACGCTCCAATTTTCAAAACATTTGGACTTCTGTGCAGCTCTCAGCAAAAAAGAAAAATCAGACCAGAACAGTATATGAACAGTACACATTTTTACAGACCTCCGATTTGTCTTTTTTGCTAAGAGCTGCACAGAAGTCCAAATGTTTTGAAAATTGGAGCGTACCTCACGCATCAAATTGTCCACCACCCAAATTTTTTTGGAATTTTTTGAATTTTTCTAGTATTTATTTTAATTTTTTTCGTGAGCGCAGGTGCAGATGAGCTCAGGCTCAGATTCGAATTTTCCATATATATATATATATATATATATATATATATTCTATTTTTCTCTTCTTATCCTCTATTCCTTTCTTCTTCTCCTCTTCTTTTTCTTCTTTTTTCTTCTTCTTATTTATTTCTTCTCTTCTTCCTCTCCCCTCTTCTTCTCCTTTCTTCCTCTTCTTATTTCCTTTTTCCTCTCATTCTTTTTCTTCTTCTTCCTTCTTAAAAATACATGAATTAGTATTGCCTAATTCATTGTTCATATGAATATACAAACATTTGCATATTTACAATAATTAATATCACCAAAAAAAATCTATGAACAGAAAAAAATCCTAATTTTTCTAAAAAACTATCTTTTGCATATATACATGAACATATATATACATAGATAACATATGTACATATATATAAAAAACAAGCATATATATGAAAAAAAGAGCATATAAATGAAAAAAAAATGCTAGCTAGGGAGGGCGCTGGCCGGACCAGGAGGACCGCGGGGTCGGCGGCGAGGAAGGCGACGGGGCAGTGGGCGCGCGCTCGGGGTAGGGGGCGCGGGCGACGGCGAGGGCGGGCTTGGGCGGCGCGCATCGGGGAAGGGGCCGGCGCGGGCGACGGCGAAGGCGGGCCGGGTACTACTGCCGCTTGTGACTCGTCAGCGGTACTACCGCTGGGTACCACGGTACTACCGTTGGGACCCTGACAAAAACCACACTCAAGAAAATCAGAACTGCCATAACTTCTGCATATGAGCTCCGAATTGAGCAAACTCAAGCTTGTTGAAAACAAGACGACGAGTAGCATCAAAATAGCGACTGGTTATAGTAAGAAGAGGCAGGGGAGGTATGCCAACAAATAGAGGAGTGAAACCTCCAACCGAGAAGAACCGGCAAAACCTCCAACATCGAAAACATCATAGAAGATGCATGCGAACTCCGTTTTCGATGAACTCAAGCTTGTCATCAAGATGACCATAAGCTCTAAGACTCACAAAGAGAACCAAACAAGAACCAATAAAGATGATGCAAGGATGCAAAGGTTTGAGCTCTCAACGAACGATACGATCAAGCTACTCATCGAGGGCCCCCCTTGATAGTACGGCAATCGATCCTATAACCCGGTCTCCCAACTACCATCATGAGACCGGTAAAATAGAAAACCTATCAAGGGCAAACCTTTGCCTTGCACATGGTCCACTTGAGCTAGATGATGACGATCTTGATTCCCTCAAGTTGGACCACCTTTCTTGATTGGGTTGACTCGATGAAGACTAGTTGATTGCTCCCCCATACTCCACTATGGGTGAGCCACTCTTCCGCACATCTTCACAAGTCCATTGTCACCACAAAGGACGGCAAGCTTCAAGCATTTGATCTCTTCGTGATACTCCACTTGAACTTGCACACCGCAACCTAACCCCACAAAGAACTCCCACGAAGACCATGGGTTAGTACATAAAGCGTAATTGACAATGCTTACCATACCATGGGATCACTTGATCCCTCTCGGTACATCTTCTACGCTTTGTGGGTTGATCAACTTGATTCACTCTTTAACTTAGTCTTGATCAACCTCTCACAAGACCAATCTTTAGGTAATTCCTTGAATAGCACCTTGGTCGACACAAACTCTCCTTGAAACCAACACATGTACTCCAAGAAAAGCCTATGGACAAAACCTTCAAATATAACTCAAGGCAACCATTAGTCCATAGAGATTGTCATCAATTACCAAAACCAAACATGGGGGCACCGCATGTTCTTTCAGCGGGCTTCTTCCGGTGATCTGCCTCGCCTTTGAAATGCTTGCCTTTCTTTCGACATTGATGGTTGGTCAGAAGAAATCGACAATGGCCTAGGTACACATTCTTCCTGCATTTGTCCAGGTATATACTTTCAGTGTCATCTAAACAGTGCGTGCATGCGTGGTATCCTTTGTTTGTCTGTCCTGAAAGGTTACTGAGAGCGGGCCAATCGTTGATGGTCACGAGTAGCAATGCCTTTAGGTTAAATTCCTACCGTCTGTGCTCATCCTACGTACGTATACCGTTTCCATTCCACAGCTGTAAAAGTTCTTCAACTAATGGCCTTAGGTACACATCAATGTCGTTGCCGGGTTGCTTGGGGCCTTGGATGAGAACTGGCATCATAATGAACTTCCGCTTCATGCATATCCGAGTCACGGGCCAGGTGCTGTGATTGCTGCTTTGCTCCCCGAAAGGATTAATGCCATCCGCGCTTAAAGCAAACCATACATTCCTTGGGTCCTTTGCAAACTCATCCCAGTACATTCTCTTGATTTTTCTCCACTGCGACCCGTCAGCGGGTGCTCGCAACTTCCCATCTTTCTTTCGGTTCTCACTGTGCCATCGCATCAACTTGGCATGCTCTTCGTTTCTGAACAGACGTTTCAACTATGGTATTGTAGGAGCATACCACATCACCTTCATAGGAACCCTCTTCCTGGGGGGCTCGTCGTCAACATCACCAGGGTCATCTCGTCTGATCTTATACCGCAATGCACCGCATACCGGGCATGCGTTCAGATCCTTGTATGCACCGCGGTAGAGGATGCGGTCATTAGGGCATGCATGTATCTTCTCCACCTCCAATCCTAGAGGGCATACGACCTTCTTTGCTGCATATGTACTGTCGGGCAATTCGTTATCTTTTGGAAGCTTCTTCAATATTTTCAGTAGCTTCTCAAATCCTTTGTCAGCCACATCATTCTCTGCCTTCCACTGCAGCAATTCCAGTATGGTACCGAGCTTTGTGTTGCCATCTTCGCAATTGGGGTACAACCCTTTTTTGTGATCCTCTAACATGCGATCGAACTTCAGCTTCTCCTTTTGACTTTCGCATTGCGTCCTTGCATCGACAATGACCCGGCGGAGATCATCATCATCGGGCACATCGTCTGGTTCCTCTTGATCTTCAGCAGTTCACCCATTGCAGCATCATTGGGCACATCGTCTGGTTCCTCTTCATCTTCACCAGCTCCCCCCGTTGCAGCATCATCGTATTCAGGGGGCACATAGTTGTCATCGTACTCTTCTTCTTCGCCGTGTTCCATCATAACCCCTATTTCTCCGTGCCTCATCCAAACATTATAGTGTGGCATGAAACCCTTGTAAAGCAGGTGGGAGTGAAGGATTTTCCGGTTAGAGTAAGACCTCGTATTCCCACATTCAGTGCATGGACAACACATAAAACCATTCTGCTTGTTTGCCTCAGCCGCATCGAGAAACTCATGCACACCCTTAATGTACTCGCAGGTGTGTCTGTCACCGTACATCCATTGCCGGTTCATCTGCGTGCATTATATATAATTAAGTTTCCAAATTAATAGAAGTTCATCATCACATTAAAACCAAAGTGCATACATAGTTCTCATCTAACAACATATAGCTCTCCAGAGCATCTAATTAATTAAACCATACATTGAAACTATGTAAAACATTTCAATGCGAAAACAAATACGATCATAATCGCAACCAAGGTAACAATTGATCCAACGGCATAATGATACCAAGCCTCGATATGAATGGCATATTTTCTAATCTTTCTAATCTTCAAGCGCATTGCATCCATCTTGATCTTGTGATCATCGACGACATACGCAACATGCAACTCCAATATCATCTTCTCCTCCTCAATTTTTTTTATTTTTTCCTTCAAAAAATTGTTTTCTTATTCAACTAAATTTAACCTCTCAACAATAGGTTCGGTTGGCATTTCCAATTCACATACATCCTACATAAATAAAATCTATGTCACGTTGGTCGGCATAATTTTCATAAACAATAAATGAACCAATAGTTATAAAGATAATATATATACCACATCCGAATCATAGACAGGACGAGGGCCGACGGGGGCGGATACCAAAACCATCGCACTATATAAGATGCAATAATAAAAGTAAGAAAATAATACAAGTATCCATGTAAACATACAAGTAAGAATATTTTTCCTTTCAGAAAGAAGATAAGAACAAGAGGCTCACCATGGTGGTGCCGGCGATGAGCTCGGCGCGGGTGATCGACGACGGTGAAGACGGGGACGGGGCGTGACAGACCGCTAAACCTAGACAAATATTGTGGAAAATGGAGCTTGGAGGTCGAGCTTGGAGAGGAGAAAGCTTAAGTAGTGTGGCTCGGGCATTCCATCGAACACCTTGTGTGCATAGGAGGTGAGCTAGAGCACCACCAAGCCCTCTCCCCCTCGGCCAGAAAAAAACAGAGCAGTGTGCTCTGCTCTTACGCGAGGGGGTATATATAGGCACCTCATTGGTCCCGGTTGGTGGCATGAACCGGGACTAAAGGAGAGCCTTTGGTCCCGGTTCAAGCCACCAACCGGGACCAATGGTGGTGGGCCAGGAGCGAGGCCCATTGGTCCCGGTTCGTCCCACCAACTGGGACCAAAAGGTCCAAATGAACCGGGACCAATGGCCCACGTGGCCCGGCCGGCCCCCTGGGCTCACGAACCTGGACCAATGCCCCCATTGGTCCCGGTTCTGGACTGAACCGGGACTAATGGGCTGACCCGACCTGGACCAAAGCCCTGTTTTCTACTAGTGATTGCTCAAACGGATGCATCTAGCACTATGGACCGGAGGGGGTACAGTCATTTGAGCATGCCAAGGCCTCTTGTTAAAAACCTACTGCTTTCACCTACATCTTGCTTGCTCATGTCTTTGGTCCAGGGTCTTATGCATTGGGTATTGTTATGTCGCTACGTCAAAGATCGATGGAGGGGTAAAGGCTGGCATGTGTGGGCATTGCTTACGCATATGTGAATTGTTGTTTTTTGCATTTGCGTGCACCTTCGGGACATTGTCCATATTATATGTATTGTCCTCTTGTCGTTGGTGGGTATTAGGCACATTCAGCCCGAGGTAAAAAGTGAAGAAACATTAACCGACATGCTAATGCGGCTGCTCAGTTCACTGCTCGCTATTTCTAGCATGGTGAAAGGTGATGGTGTGTTGTAAATTTGGTCACTACTAATTTTTTGTGTGATACTATTTTAGTCTGGTATATAGCCGGGTTTACAGAAATGAAATTCCATTTACAATGATTTCCTCCCTCGCCTCTTTCTTCGATCAGTTCCATGCACGGAGTGGGCAGTGGTTGCACTGAGTAGGCTCTCCCTTGTGTCGGCTATGTTTCAGACCATACCAATGTCACACCCTCTTAGTGTGCCCAGTGTTGGCTCCACTGAGGAAGAGGGGGCGGAGTTATATGGTTGTTTCTACCCACGTGTTGATGATAAGTGTCCCATGCGATACCTGCCGCCAAGGGTGAGCCTATTGCCCATGCTTGAGCTCTGGTGTTGCAGATCATGGTTGAGCTTCATGAGCTATTTTTGATCTTTGCTTCGTCTTTGTCTTTGGATCATGTGGAGGTGGATTCATCGGTGCCTCATGTGAGGGACATGTTTCCCTTGTTTCATGTGAGCATCTGGATGCGCTTGAGTTCATCATGTCAGCTGGTTCATGTGCTTGATGATGTTGTGTCGGTGGTTCCTATTGGTGATGCGGATGTGGCCGGTGTGTTGGTCCTGCTCCTATGAGCCTCTTAGTTGACAAAAACTACACCAAGAAATGCAATGAATTTTAGGATCTTCTTGAAAAATGAGTGGCTGGCCAGCCTGGATCTGGCAAGACAAACAAATGCCTCTTGAAAGAGAAACTAAACATGGAGAAATCAAAGAGCAACAAAAGCAATAAGTGTGGCGCCATCGGAAAGGCGTTTACGATTTCATGATGGAGGGTGCTAATTTTTTCCGTTGTGGAAGTTCTCTCCAGGAGTTCTAGTTTGTTGTACAACTGTGGATGGTGACAGTTTGTTGTGTTTCATGCTTTGTGAGTAGTACGCTTGTGGGTTGTTCGTATGCAGTGGCTAGGGCTGGAAAAAAAAGCTCGAAGCTCGCGAGCTAAACGAGTAGCTCGTGACTCGGCTCGAATCGACTCAAACTCGAAGAATAACGAGTCGAGCCAAGCTTTATTTTAAGACCGTTTATAGACCAAGTTAAACGAGCCAAGTTCACGAGTACTCGTGTAACTCGTTAGACTCGGTATAAAACTCACCCACCCAACACCACATTGCATCCCAGGCCAGTCGCATAGGCACAACACAGGGCCCATCCGCATAACACTAGGCCCAATCACTTATAGGAGACGCATGCCACAATAGCGAGAGACCAGTCTGTCAATTCCCATCATGTCTCATCTATTTCTGAATCCTGAGTTCGCGACAACTGCAGTGCCGCGTAAACCCACCTCTCGGGTCATGAACATGTTGCTAACTTACTGATTATTGTGGTCATATACCATTTTATGTGGAATTGTGGTCATGTTCATGTTATCGACTTGCTGATTATTGTGGTCATGTACATGTTATTGACTTGCTAACATGTTGATGGTACTAACAAGTATAAGTTAAGCTAGTTCCAATTTTTTATGAACATCATACATGCTTAATATGTTCATGTTACGTTCCCAATTAATATATTTTTCATCATATTCCTAGGGTTTATGTTCATACATAACGAGCTTAACAAGGTAAACGAGCTAGCTCGTGAGCTAAATGAGTCGAGTCAATCTTGGATTTGAGCTCGTTATAGCAACGAGTTGAGTCAAGCTAGCTTGTTAACGAAGCGAGCTCTAGCGAGCTGGCTCGACTCGGCTCGAATTCCACCCCTAACAGTGGCAGACTTGGGCTGATTTCTAGGGAGAGGGGGTCAATGGACCGGGAGGGGGAGGCGTTGGTTTTATTGGTTTTGATTTTTTTGTAAATTAATTGGCAACTCTCTTCTTCTTAATTAATTCATTATTATTAGGTTAATAGGTTAAACAACCAAAACACAACAATAAACTCTATATTTTACCATTGTCGGACCATCCATCCTAGATCCGTGATTTTGCTTTCGCCCTGCTCACTAAGAGCAACTATAGCAGACCCCGCAAAACGCCGGCCTGCAAAACGCGTTTGCAGTTCGCGCAAAACAGCTTTTGCGGGCCGGCGCGGGCTGACACAGATGCAGACTCCATAAACTCATCTGTAAAAAGTATATTCGTGGAATATGCTTTTTTACGGGTCGGCTGGTTCTGCTCGGACACCACCATGACGACCCGCAAACAGATAAACTGCAAATCTCGCATTTGACATACCATTTCACAAACAAGTTCAAATTCAAACGACACAAACAGTTTTACGCATAAAAAAGCCAAGTTCATTACAGCTAACACAAAAGAGGGCCCTACAAAAGGTTTGCGCCCATGTCCGGCATCATCTTGAACGATCTTCACTCCACGCCATTGAGTCCACCTTGGAGTTCATCGGCGCCACCGAATCCACCTCCGGCGCTTGTTCCAACTCCCGCACCGAAATCATCCACATTGCCACCATATGGAGCAAAGAAAACATCACCGGAACTGTAGCACAAACCGGCCGACGCCACCATTCTTCTCTTCAAGATTTCCCTCCTTGCCATATCATGCCATGTTTTGGTGAGGTCGTCCATGTCTATAAGTGCATCTAGTGCCCCTTAATGATTTTGGTGTATTGAAGACTTATAGGTTAAGGGACTAATGTGTTTGTGAGTGTACACATGTCTATAAGTCTATGAGGAGTTTGATATTTACAGAGAAAGTCGACCCCTAAAAATGAAGTTCTTCGACTGAAGACTTTGGATTTCTGAAGACTTTGAAAGTGAAGAAATTGGTGTGACCGTGAAGACTTGGTATTCATTCGAGGAACATGAAGCGTGAAGACTTTTGTTTTCGTAGTTTCATTTTCTCTTGCTTGAGTCATAGGAAACACCGTACTGTTAAAGGGGGTCGAGAAAATACTAAGAAAAAATTTCCATGTGATGCTCAACTCAAAATCCTACACCTACCAATCCCTTCGAGTGAAGCCATTAGAAATCTCATACAGTTCAGTCAATTTCTTTAGTGACAGAGACGAAGTTCTTTTGGTCTCTGAGGAATTTGTTCTGACTGAGGAGTTAGGAATTCGCCAGTGCGGATTGCCTACACAGTGAGGAACATGATAGCCCTAAGGATTTTGCTACTCAAAATTCCGACCGTTGCTGTGTTATGCGCCAGCTGTCCCAAAATATCTACCCACCTAACGGTCATATCATTGAAGGGCATTTGTCGGTGTCAAAATCGGCAGATCTCGGGTAGGGGGTCCCGAACTGTGCGTCTAGGCCGGATGGTAACAGGAGACAAGGGACACTTTGTTTTACCCAAGTTCGGGCCCTCTCGATGGAGGTAAAACCCTACTCCTGCTTGATTAATATTGATGATATGGGTAGTACAAGAGTAGATCTACCACGAGATCAAGGAGGCTAAACCCTAGAAGCTAGCCTATGGTATGATTGTTGTGTATGGAGTTGATTCTGTCCTACGGACTACAACCCTCCGGTTTATATAGACACCGGATAGGGTTAGGGTTACATAGAGTCGGTTACAACGGTAGGAGACCTTGAATATCCGCATCGCCAAGCTTGCCTTCCACGCCAAGGAAAGTCCCAACCGGACACGGGACGAAGTCTTCAATCTTGTATCTTCATAGTCCAGGAGTCCAGCTGAAGGTATAGTCCGGCTATCCGAACACCCCCTAATCCAGGACTCCCTCAATAGCCCCTGAACCAGGCTTCAATGACGACGAGTCCGGCACGCAAATTGTCTTCGGCATTGCAAGGCGGGTTCCTCCTCCCAGTCCTTTATAGAAGATTGTAAACACCAAGAATAGTGTCCGGCTCTGTAAAATAAGCTTCCACATATTGCCATAGAGAGAATAATATTAACACAAATCAAATCTGCTGACGTATTCTGCAGTGCGCCATCACACCACAACCAAGCCCTTTACTCGAATCGTTTTTACTTTTCCTCCTCAGCAAGTTTTGTGAGGCGGTTTCCTTGGCACGTCTTGTCAAAGCAGAGATTGTGTACCCTTTTTACGGGATTCTCATCAATACGGACGTGGGTAACACAACCGCGCCATTTATCACGGTGCTCGGGAGGCAAGCGAGTTTTATTAGGTAGGTGGGGACGCATAACCGCATCCGCCTATATAAGGGGATAAGGATCCGCCCCTTTTTACCTACGCCTTCTTCCTCCCTTGCCTATCCAACTCTCGCGCACCCAAGCTCTAGTGCCCAAGCCCGCACATCCCACCTCAACCTTCTCCAGCAATGTCTGGAGCGGGAGGCAAATGGATGGTCTCCTCCGTTATGGAGGGTAAAGTAAAAAAGCTAAGGAAGGCCGGATACCTGTCCAAGGACATCGCGCACCGGCTTCCCGAAGAGGGGGAGCTTATCCCCACCCCAAAGCCCCATGAGAGGGTCGTGTTTCTCCCCCACTTCCTCCGCGGACTAGGTTTTCCACTCCACCCATTTGTCCGGGGGCTCATGTTCTACTACGGCCTGGACTTCCACGATCTGGCTCCAAACTTCATCCTCAACATCTCAACGTTTATCGTTGTGTGCAAGGCCTTTCTCCGCGTCCGCCCCCATTTCGGCCTCTGGCTCAAGACCTTCAACATCAAGCCCAAGGTGGTGCGCGGCAGCCAGGCGGAGTGCGGAGGCGCTATGGCGGGCAAGATGGCCAACGTCCTATAGTTCGAGGGCTCTTTCGTGAAGACCCTAAAGGGATGGCAAGCTGGGTGGTTTTATATCACCGAGCCACGCGATCTGGAATGGACCGCAGCCCCTGAGTTCCGATTCGGACCCCCCACGCGGCTTATGTCCTGGAAAGAGACGGGCCTGTCGTGGGGTGACGAAAAAGAGGTGACCGGATTGCAAACATGCATCCAGTCCCTGGTGAACAAGCCAGTCCGGCTTGTTAATATAATCCAGGTTATGCTCGTCCGCCGGATCCTCCCGTGCCAACAACGGGATTTTAATCTGTGGGATTTTGACCCGGCGCAGCACCAAACCCTCAACAGGCTCTTCGACACGACGTATGAAGACGCCTGGAAGGTGCTATTCAAGGGCACCGAGGCTCCCGCATCCGCTTCCGAGGACCGCGGATACAGCTCGCAGCGTCACGCTAGCAAGGTATGCCATCTACACCGTCACAGGATGTTAAGCCTTTTTTCATAGTTTGACACTATGCGGGATCTGAACTCCCTTTCCTCTGACAGGCTTGGCGGGTGATAGCCGAGCCGATTAACTGTCCGGCTCCGCTGCCCGAAGATCCAGCCCCAGCTTTACTGGTGAACCTGCTGACCCCGGCGCCTTATGTGGTGCCAGAGAAGAAGGTCAAGGAGAAGAAGACCACGGGGACTCGAAAGAGTGCCCGCAACATGGTGGTGTCGGACTCGTCGTCTGACGAGTCCGAGGCGCCCTCCTCCCGCAAGAACGAGGAGGAAGAAGAAGACTCTCCCTCTCCAGTGGAGGGAGGAGAGAAGAGGAAGGCCGCCCCAATGGGGGAGGCCGAGGGGTCTAGGAAAAGGAAGACCCCTCCGCCGGACTACGCCCCTGACGCCGAAGAGGGCGAAGAGGAGTGGCCGGACAGGGCCAAGCGTCCGGCAAAATCGTAAGTGTTCAGATACCAGAGTAACTCATGATATTCCTTTTGTTGCACAGCTTCCCCTAATGTCGAATATAATCATGCAGCCCGCCCCGGGCCGCACTCAACGAGTCGTCGAGCGGCTCCCTGGATTCATCGGACGTGAACTCTGTTCCGCCCGCTGTCTCCCCCCGCACTGCGGATGACACCGAAGTGGCGTCGCAACGAGCTCCGGGGCAGGAGGAGGTGGTCCTGGAGGAGCCGCAAGGCGACCTCCCGGACCCCAGGAGTGAAGGGGACAAGACCCCCCAGGGCTCCAAGTCCGGCCTTAAGCCGGACACCGTGCCGGAATCTTCAACAATTCTGGACCGCAGTAGGCGAACTCCTTCCAAGAGGAGCAAGCCTTCTGAGCCGGCAGCCTCCGTCCAACCGGAGGCGCCGGACAATCTGCTGGAGGTGCTTGAAGGTGCCTCCATCAACGAGGAGCACCGTACTATTATGAGTACGGTGATCCGGAAGGTTCAGTCCGCCAAGAGCGGGCTGAATGAAGCTTGCGCTGGCCTCCTAACAGGCTTCGAGGTAAGTAAAAATATGTAAAAATGTTACCGCATAGACAGTAGCCCTTGATGCTCTGTTTGGCGTTCGGAAAGAAAAGCCGAATAGAGGATCTATGAAATTTCGCAGGAGTCTAATAATAAAGAAGTCAATATGCGTATGCAGGCTTCGTTGCTAGCCACCGCCGCACTGACTGCGGAGGTGGATACCCTAAAACAGGGACTCGAGCGGTCCGAGCAAGAGCTCGGCCGTGCCAAGCAGCAGCTCGAGGAGAAAGAAGGTAAGAAATACCTTATAAAAAGGTGCCTATAGAGAGGCGTGATTGCAAAAAATAACAGGATTGTACTACTTATTGTAGGGGCCACGACTGAGGTGGCGACCCTCAAGCAGGCATTTGTTGGAAATATGCCCTAGAGGCAATAATAAAAGCATTATTATTATATTTCCTTGTTCATGATAATTGTCTTTTATTCATGCTATAATTGTGTTATCCGGAAATCGTAATACATGTGTGAATAATAGACACCAACATGTCCCTAGTAAGCCTCTAGTTGACTAGCTCGTTGATCAACAGATAGTCATGGTTTCCTTACTATGGACATTGTATGTCGTTGATAACGAGATCACATCATTAGGAGAATGATGTGATGGACAAGACCCAATCCTAAACATAGCACAAGATCGTGTAGTTCGTTTGCTAGAGTTTTCCAATATCGAGTATCCTTTCCTTAGACCATGAGATCGTGTAACTCCCGGATACCGTAGGAGTACTTTGGGTGTACCAAACGTCACAACGTAACTGGGTGACTATAAAGGTATACTACGGGTATCTCCGAAAGTGTCTGTTGGGTTGACACGGATCAAGACTGGGATTTGTCACTCCGTATGACGGAGAGGTATCACTGGGCCCACTCGGTAATGCATCATCATTATGAGCTCAAAGTGACCAAGTGTCTGGTCACGGGATCATGCATTACGGTACGAGTAAAGTGACTTGCCAGTAACGAGATTGAATGAGGTATTGGGATACCGACGATCGAATCTCGGGCAAGTAACATACCGATTGACGAAGGGAATTGTATACGGGGTTGCTTGAATCCTCGACATCGTGGTTCATCCGATAAGATCATCGAGGAGCATGTGGGAGCCAACATGGGTATCCAGATCCCGCTGTTGGTTATTGACCGGAGAGCGATCTCGGTCATGTCTACATGTCTGCCGAACCCGTAGGGTCTACACACTTAAGGTTCGGTGACGCTAGGGTTGAAAAGATATGTATATGCAGTAACCCGAATGTTGTTCAGAGTCCCGGATGAGATCCCGGACGTCACGAGGAGTTCCGAAATGGTTCGGAGGTAAAGGATAATATATAGAAAGTGATGTTTTGGCCAACGGGAAAGTTTCGGGGTCACCGGTATTGTACCGGGACCACCGGAAGGGTCCCGGGGGTCAACCGGGTGGGGCTACCCATCCCGGAGGGCCCCATGGGCCAAAGTGGGGAGGGGAACCAGCCCATAGTGGGCTGGTGCGCCCCCCTAGGCCCACCCCATGCGCCTAGGGTTGAAACCCTAGGGGTAGGGGGCGCCCCACCTTGCCTTGGGGGCTACTCCAGCCCTGGCCACCGCCCCCTGCATCCTTGGCCGGCACCCCCCTAGGGGCCTATATAAAGGAGGGGAGGGAGGGGGCAGCCGAACCCTGCATCCTTGGCGCCTCCCTCTCCCCTGCTACACCTCTCTCTCTCGTAGCACACGGTAAAGCCCTGCTACTGTGACGCCCTGCATCCACCACCACGCCGTCGTGCTGCTGGATCTTCATCAACCTCTCCTTCCCCCTTGCTAGATCAAGAAGGAGGAGACGTCATCCGCTCCGTACGTGTGTTGAACGCGGAGGTGCCGTCCGTTCGGCGCTTGGTCATCGGTGATTTGAAACACGACAAGTACGACTCCGTCATCCACATTCTAGTGAACGCTTCCGCTCACGATCTACAAAGGTATGTAGATGCATCCGATCACTCGTTGCTAGATGCACTCATAGATGGATCTTGGTAAAACCGTAGGAAAATTTTTGTTTTCTGCAACGTTCCCCAACAGTGGCATCATGAGCTAGGTTTATGTGTAGTTCTCTTTGCACGAGTAGAACACAATTTGTTGTGGGCGTAGATGTTGTCAACTTTCTTGCCGCTACTAGTCTTATCTTGCTTCAGCGGTATTGTGGGATGAAGCGGCCCGGACCAACCTTACACGTATGCTTACGTGAGACCGGTTCCACCGACTAACATGCACTAGTTGCATAAGGTGGCTGGCGGGTGTCTGTCTCTCCCACTTTAGTTGGAGCGGATTCAATGAAAAGGGTCCTTATGAAGGGTAAATAGAAGTTGACAAATCACATTGTGGCTTTCACGTAGGTAAGAAAACGTTCTTGCTAGAACCCTATTGCAGCCACGTAAAACTTGCAACAACAATTAGAGGACGTCTAACTTGTTTTTGCAGCAAGTGTTTTGTGATGTGATATGGCCAACGTTGTGATGAATGATGAATGATAGATATGTGATGTATGAGATGTTCATGCTATTGTAATAGGAATCACGACTTGCATGTCGATGAGTATGACAACCGGCAGGAGCCATAGGAGTTGTCTTTATTTTTGTATGACCTGCGTGTCATTGAGAAACGCCATGTAAATTACTTTACTTTATTGCTAAACACGTTAGCTATAGTAGTAGAAGTAATAGTTGGCGAGCAACTTCATGGAGACACGATGATGGAGATTATGGTGTCATGCTAGTGACAAGATGATCATGGAGCCCCAAGATGGAGATCAAAGGAGCTATGTGATATTGGCCATATCATGTCAATATTATTATTTGATTGCATGTGATGTTTATCATGTTTTTCATCTTGTTTACTTAGAACGACGGTAGTAAATAAGATGATCCCTCATAATAATTTCAAGAATGTGTTCCCCCTAACTGTGCACCGTTGCGACAGTTTGTTGTTTCGAAGCACCACGTGATAATCGGGTGTGATAGATTCTAACGTTCACATACAACGGGTGTAAGACAGATTTACACATGCAAAACACTTAGGTTGACTTGACGAGCCTAGCATGTACAGACATGGCCTCGGGACACAGAAGACCGAAAGGTCGAGCATGAGTCGTATAGTAGATACGATCAACATGAAGATGTTCACCGATGTTGACTAGTCCGTCTCACGTGATGATCGGACACAACCTAGTTAACTCGGATCATGTTATACTTAGATGACTGGAGGGATGTCTATCTGAGTGGGAGCTCATTGAATAATTTGATTAGATGAACTTAATTATTATGAACTTAGTCTAAAATATTTACAATATGTCTTGTAGATCAAATGGCCAACATAGTCCTCAACTTCAACACGTTCCTAGAGAAAGCCAAGCTGAAAGACGATGGCAGCAACTACACGGACTGGGTCCGGAACCTGAGGATCATCCTCATAGCTGCCAAGAAAGATTATGTCCTACAAGCACCGCTAGGTGACGCACCTGTTCTCCCTGCAGAACAAGACGTTATGAAAGCTTGGTAGGCACGTACCGATGACTACTCCCTCGTTCAGTGCGGCATGCTTTACAGCTTAGAGCCGGGGCTCCAAAACATTTTGAGAGACACGGAGCATATGAGATGTTCGAAGAGCTGAAAATGGTTTTCCAAGCTCATGCCCGGGTCGAGAGATATCAAGTCTCCGACAAGTTCTTCAGCTGTAAGATGGAGGAAAACAGTTCTGTCAGTGAGCACGTACTCACTATGTCTGGGTTGCATAACCGCTTGACTCAACTGGGAGTTAATCTCCCGGATGACGCGGTCATTGACAGAATCCTTCAGTCGCTTCCACCAAGCTACAAGAGCTTTGTGATGAACTTCAATATGCAGGGGATGGAAAAGACCATTCCTGAAGTATTTGCAATGCTGAAATCAGCAGAGGTAGAAGTCAGAATGGAACATCAAGTGTTGATGGTGAATAAAACCACTAAGTTCAAGAAAGGCAACGGTAAGAAGAACTTCAAGAAGGACGGCAAGGGAGTTGCCGCGCCCGGCAAGCAAGCTGCCAGGAAGAAGCCAAAGAATGGACCCAAGCCCGAGACTGAGTGTTTTTATTGCAAGGGAAGTGGTCACTGGAAGCGGAATTGCCCCAAATACTTAGCGGACAAGAAGGCCGGCATCACGAAAGGTATATGTGATATACATGTAATTGATGTGTACCTTAACAGTACTCGTAGAAGCTCTTGGGTATTTGATACCGGTGCAGTTGCTCACATTTGTAACTCAAAGCAGGAGCTGCGGAATAAGCGGAGACTGGTGAAGGACGAGGTGACGATGCGCGTCGGGAATGGTTCCAAGGTCGATGTGATCGCCGTCGGCACGCTGCATCTTCATTTACCTACGTGATTAGTTTTGAACCTCAATAATTGTTATTCAGTGCCAAGTTTGAGCATGAACATTGTATCAGGATCTCGTTTGATACGAGATGGCTACTCATTTAAATCCAAGAATAATGGTTGTTCTATTTATATGAGAGATATGTTTTATGGTCATGCTCCGATGGTGAATGGTTTATTCATAATGAATCTCGAGCGTAATGTTACACATATTCATAGTGTGAGTACCAAAAGATGTAAGGTTGATAATGGTAGTCCCACATACTTGTGGCACTGCCGCCTTGGTCACATAGGTGTCAAACGCATGAAGAAGCTCCATGTAGATGGACTTTTAGAGTCTCTTGATTACGAATCATTTGACACGTGCGAACCATGCCTCATGGGTAAAATGACCAAGACTCCGTTCTCAGGAAGAATGGAGCGAGCAACCAACTTATTGGAAATCATACATACTGATGTGTGCGGTCCAATGAGTGTTGAGGCTCGCGGAGGCTATTGTTATGTTCTCACCCTCACTGATGACTTGAGTAGATATGGGTATATCTATTTAATGAAACACAAGTCTGAAACCTTTGAAAGGTTCAAGGAATTTCAGAGTGAGGTTGAAAATCAACGTGACAGGAAAATCAAGTTCCTACGATCATATCGTGGAGGAGAATACTTGAGTCACGAATTTGGCACACACTTAAGAAAATGTGGAATAGTTTCACAACTCACGCCGCCTGGAACACCTCAGCGTAATGGTGTGTCCGAATGTCGTAATCGCACTCTATTACATATGGTGCGATCTATGATGTCTCTTACCGATTTACCGCTATCTTTTTGGGGCTATGCTTTAGAGACTGCCGCATTCACTTTAAATAGGGCTCCGTCGAAATCCGTTGAGACGACACCGTATGAATTATGGTTTGGGAAGAAACCTAAGCTGTCGTTTCTACAAGTTTGGGGATGCGATGCTTATGTCAAGAAACTTCAACCTGAAAAGCTCGAACCCAAGTCGGAAAAATGCGTCTTCATAGGATACCCTAAAGAAACTATTGGGTATACCTTCTACCTCAGATCCGAAGGCAAGATCTTTGTTGCCAAGAATGGATCCTTTCTAGAGAAGGAGTTTCTTTCGAAAGAAGTAAGTGGGAGGAAAGTAGAACTTGATGAAGTATTACCTCTTGAACCAGAAAAGGGCGCAACTCAAGAAAATGTTCCTGAGGTGCCTGCACCGACTAGAGAGGAAGTTAATGATGATGATCAAGATACTTCTGATCAAGCTCCTACCGAAATTCGTAGGTCCACAAGGACACGTTCCGCACCAGAGTGGTACGGCAACCCTCTCTTGGAAATCTGTTGTTAGACAACGGTGAACCTTCGAACTATGAAGAAGCGATGGCGGGCCCAGATTCCGACAAATGGCTAGAAGCCATGAAATCCGAGATAGGATCCATGTATGAAAATGAAGTATGGACTTTGACTGACTTCCCGTTGAATGGCGAGCCATAGAAAATAAATGGATCTTTAAGAAGATGACAGACGCGGATGGTAATGTGACCATCTATAAAGCTCACCTTGTCGCTAAGGGTTATCGACAAGTTCAAGGGGTTGACTACGATGAGACTTTCTCACCGGTAGTGAAGCTAAAGGCCGTCCGAATCATGTTAGCAATTGCCGCATTCTACGATTATGAGATATGGCAAATGGACGTCAAAACGGCATTCCTTAATGGTTTCCTTAAGGAAGAATTGTATATGATGCAGCCGGAAGGTTTTGTCGATCCTAAGAATGCTAACAAGGTGTGCAAGCTCCAACGCTCAATTTATGGGCTGGTGCAAGCATCTCGGAGTTGGAACATTCGCTTTGATGAGATGATCAAAGCGTTTGGGTTTACACAGACTTATGGAGAAGCCTGCGTTTACAAGAAAGTGAGTGGGAGCTCTGTAGCATTTCTCATAGTAGATGACATACTTTTGATGGGAAATGATATAGAACTCTTGGACAGCATTAAGGCCTACTTGAATAAAAGTTTTTGAATGAAGGACCTTGGAGAAGCTGCTTATGTATTAGGCATCAAGATCTATAGAGATAGATCAAGACGCCTCATAGGTCTTTCACAAAGCACATACCTTGATAAGATATTGAAGAAGTTCAATATGGATCAGTCTAAGAAGGGGTTCTTGCCTGTGCTGCAAGGTGTGAAATTGAGCTCAGCTCAATGTCCGACCACGGCAGAAGATATAGAAGAGATGAGTGTCATCCCCTATGCCTCAGCCATAGGTTCTATTATGTATGCCATGCTGTGTACCAGACCTGATGTAAACCTTGCCGTAAGTTTGGTAGGAAGGTACCAAAGTAATCCCGGCAAGGAACACTGGACAGCGGTCAAGAATATACTGAAGTACCTGAAAAGGACTAAGGAAATGTTTCTCGTTTATGGAGGTGACGAAGAGCTCGTCGTAAAGGGTTACGTCGACGCTAGCTTCGACACAGATCTGGATGACTCTAAGTCACAAACCGGATATGTGTATATTTTGAATGGTGGGGTAGTAAGCTGGTGCAGTTGCAAGTAGAGCGTCGTGGCGGGATCTACATGTGAAGCGGAATACATGGCAGCCTCGGAGGCAGCACATGAAGCAATTTGGATGAAGGAGTTCATCACCGACCTCGGAGTCATACCCAATGCGTCGGGGCCAATCAAACTCTTCTGTGACAACACTAGAGCTATTGCACTTGCCAAGGAGCCCAGGTTTCACAAGAAGACCAGGCACATCAAGCGTCGCTTCAACTCCATTCGTGAAAATGTTCAAGATGGAGACATAGATATTTGTAAAGTACATACGGACCTGAATATAGCAGATTCGTTGACTAAACCTCTCCCTAGAGCAAAACATGATCAACACCACAATTCCATGGGTGTTCGATTCATCAAAATGTAACTAGATTATTGACTCTAGTGCAAGTGGGAGACTGTTGGAAATATGCCCTAGAGACAATAATAAAAGCATTATTATTATATTTCCTTGTTCATGATAATTGTCTTTTATTCATGCTATAATTGTGTTATCCGGAAATCGTAATACATGTGTGAATAATAGACACCAACATGTCCCTAGTAAGCCTCTAGTTGACTAGCTCGTTGATCAACAGATAGTCATGGTTTCCTGACTATGGACATTGGATGTCGTTGATAATGAGATCACATCATTAGGAGAATGATGTGATGGACAAGACCCAATCCTAAGCATAGCACAAGATCGTGTAGTTCGTTTGCTAGAGTTTTCCAATATCGAGTATCCTTTCCTTAGACCATGAGATCGTGTAACTCCCGGATACCATAGGAGTACTTTGGGTGTACCAAACGTCACAACGTAACTGGGTGACTATAAAGGTATACTACGGGTATCTCCAAAAGTGTCTGTTGGGTTGACACGGATCAAGACTGGGATTTGTCACTCCGTATGACGGAGAGGTATCACTGGGCCCACTCGGTAATGCATCATCATTATGAGCTCAAAGTGATCAAGTGTCTGGTCACGGGATCATGTATTACGGTACGAGTAAAGTGACTTGCCGGTAACGAGTTTGAACGAGGTATTGGGATACCGACGATCGAATCTCGGGCAAGTAACATACCGATTGACGAAGGGAATTGTATACGGGGTTGCTTGAATCCTCGACATCATGGTTCATCCGATGAGATCATCGAGGAGCATGTGGAAGCCAACATGGGTATCCAGATCCCGCTGTTGGTTATTGACCGAAGAGCGATCTCGGTCATGTCTACATGTCTCCCGAACCCGTAGGGTCTACACACTTAAGGTTCGGTGACGCTAGGGTTGAAAAGATATGTATATGCAGTAACCCGAATGTTGTTCGGAGTCCCGGATGAGATCCCGGACGTCACGAGGAGTTCTGGAATGGTCCGGAGGTAAAGGATAATATATAGGAAGTGCTGTTTTGGCCAACGGTAAAGTTTCGGGATCACCGGTATTGTACCGGGACCACCGGAAGGGTCCCGGGGGTCCACCGGGTGGGGCTACCCATCCCGGAGGGCCCCATGGGCCAAAGTGGGGAGGGGAACCTGCCCATAGTGGGCTGGTGTGCCCCCCTAGGCCCACTCCATGCGCCTAGGGTTGAAACCCTAGGGGTGGGGGGCGCCCCACCTTGCCTTGGGGGCTACTCCAGCCCTGGCCGCCGCCCCCCCTAGGAGATCCCATCTCCTAGGGCCGGCGCCCCCCTAGGGGGCCTATATAAAGGAGGGGAGGGAGGGGGCAGCCGAACCCTGCATCCTTGGCGCCTCCCTCTCCCCTGCTACACCTCTCTCTCTCTCGTAGCACACGGCGAAGCCCTGCTACTATGACGCCCTGCATCCACCACCACTCCGTCGTGCTGTTGGATCTTCATCAACCTCTCCTTCCCCCTTGCTGGATCAAGAAGGAGGAGACATCATCCGCTCCGTACGTGTGTTGAACGCGGAGGTGCCGTCCGTTCGGCGCTTGGTCATCGGTGATTTGAATCACGGCGAGTACGACTCCGTCATCCATGTTCTAGTGAACGCTTTCGCTCACGATATACAAAGGTATGTAGATGCATCCGATCACTCGTTGCTAGATGAACTCATAGATGGATCTTGGTGAAACCGTAGGAAAATTTTTGTTTTCTGCAACGTTCCCCAACAGCGTTGTCCGAGGCCGAAAAGAAAACGGTCGCGGAGCGCACCGAGCAAGAGAAACTTGGGTCTCAGGTCGGCGAGGTGCAGCAAGAGCTTCAGGCTCTCATGAAGAAACATGAGAGTTTGGAGCTTGAGTCAAAGACCCAAGCGTCCGAGCTCGCGACGGCCCTTGAGACTGCCAAGTCTGCCAAGGCCGAAGGCCAAAAGGCTCTCCGAGAGTTGGAGGATATGAAGAAGATAGCAGGGGGGTAAGGCATTCTTTATGCAAAGCAGAAACATAAAAGTAAACTACTTGTTACTTACCCAAATCCGGAGTTCTCCAGGGGCTTTCGCAGATCTTCCCCGCAGCGTGTCCGATGCCGCCGCATTCTACCGAGCTGAAGAGGGCAGCTCGACGGAGAAGGTATTCTGGTCTCAGTATGCTGAGGCCGGACACCCTGTGCCCTTGAGCGACCAGCTGAAACAGCTGGTCGAACTCCACAAGGCGGCCGAACAGGCCATGAAGGGCTTCATAGTTCGGCTGTGGCCCGAAGAGGCCTTGCCTGGGAGCTACTTCGGGCTAGTGCGGCGGCTAGTGGAGGCCTGTCCAAGGCTCGAGGTCATCAAGCGCTCCGCCTGCATCGAAGGCGCCCGTAGGGCCCTTGCCCGTGTAAAGGTGCACTGGAGTAAGCTGTACGGTGAGAAGCTTGTGACGGACGGGCTGCCGCTGGGGAAGGAGCATCGCAAGCCGGAGAACTACTATAAGGATGTTCTTGCAGGTGCCCGCCTTGTGGCAGATGAGTGCACCAAGGATGTAATTTTTGAATGAATTCGCTCGTGTTTATCCTGTGCGCTGAAAACTTGTTCATATGCGCTAAGCAATGCTTATTGAATTTAAAATATTATTTTCTGTGCGGCCGTTTATCAAAAATTGAGAGATGGCCAGTCGTCGGCTTCTGCCCCCATGCCACTAGTGCTGGGGTGTTCGGTGATAAACCTGGGCGCTCTTTTTCCCATGGTTGGGTCCTTCGAGGGAGGCGCTCAGCACGACGAACCAGGCAATCGGACTATAATGCTTGAACACTCTCACTTAGCCATAGAACTTTATAATTTTAAATTTCGGCGAAGACCCTACTTCGGAAGACCGAGTTCGGGGCGCTATCCACGCCTTGGCTGGGGTTATCCAGATCCTCGCTCGAAGCGGCATAAGCCTTTAGGGACTCGAAAAACCTCTCGAACAGCGACCGGTCTCTTGCCTCATCATGACAGTTAGTTTTAGCTTTCTCCACTGAGGTGCTTAACCCCAGCTCAACCGGGGCACAATCGCAGTGGTTCTCCTAGTGGTACCTTAGCCGATATAGCGGAACGTAAGGCACCAAAACATAGGAGCCGGGCAAACCCAACTATTGACCCAAATCATGATTCGGAGCCGATGCATATAGTGCTATAAGTTTGGGGTGCCGCACTTGTGAAAGTGTACGGACTTCTCACACCATATTAAAGGGGACTGAAGCCCCTGGCGTACTTGCCGTACCACAATGTACGGGTGCAACATGTCATTAATGAACATATATATGAAAAGAGTAATGCAAAAAATAGACAAAAAGCTAGGCATTGTTTATGGAGAGGCTATTTATCAAAGCCGAACGATACAGATGGTGCGGTAAGCAAAAGATATTGGACTATTCAGTATGTCCTGACCAGGGGCAGGCCGCGGAATTATATATAAAGTAGGTATATCGCTCGTAACAGAGACCACCTGGGAGTTCCATAATGCGGCATGGCTTGTCTGCCTTCCTGGATCTTGCATCGTTTGTGCGGCAATCTAATTGCCGAACAGGTCGTCCGAAGTATGGAGTCCTGAAAGTAAGAAAAAATTAAAAAAAAGGATCCGGCAGCCCTTGGTACGTTTTAAGCCGTATTTTGGGCGTGCCGTTATTTTGCCCCTTCCCCTGTGCCCATGGTATTTCAAGGGCATAGTTATGTACACGAGGTACTAGTTTCGCTAGGTCGCAAAAGATGGGGTTGGGGCCGCATTGCTACGCTTGCTTGGAGTGTGCCAGGCGGTCCTGCTGTAGGTTACTCCGGGCGCGCTTGGCAGTGTCTGGCTTTTTAATGGCCGGACTGGAGAATTGCCGAAGAAGGCTACTTTGTACCTCCGCTGCGAGAGCCGCCGTATGCTCCTCCGTACGGAGGCAGCGTTCGGTGTTTCTGTTGACTGTGATTACTCCTCGAGGGCCTGGCATCTTGAGTTTGAGATATGCGTAGTGTGTCACCGCATTGAATTTTGCAAATGCGGTTCGTCCGAGCAGGGCGTGATAGCCACTGCGAAACGGGACTATATCGAAGATTAACTCTTCGCTTCGGAAATTATCCGGGGATCCGAAGACCACATCAAGTGTTACTGAGCCTGTACAGTTGGCTTCTACACCTGGTATGACGCCTTTAAAGGTCGTTCTTGTGGGTTTGATCCTTGAGGGGTCTATGCCCATTTTCTGTACTGGGTTCTGATAAAGCAGGTTCAGGCTACTGCCGCCGTCCATGAGGACTCTTGTGAGGTGAAATCCGTCGATGATTGGGTCAAGAAGCCGCCATGACGGATGCTAGTGGGATGGTCCCTCCGATCAAAAGTGATCGGGCAGGAGGACCATGGGTTGAACTTTGGGGCGACTGGCTCCATCGCGTATACGTCCCGTAGCGCACGCTTCCGCTCCCGCTTGGGAATGTGGGTTGCGTATATCATGTTCACCGTCCGCACTTGTGGGGGAAAGCCCTTCTGTCCATTGTTGTTCGGCGGCTTGGGCTCCTCGTCGTCGCTGTGTAGCCCCTTGTCTTTGTTTTCGGCTCTTAACTTGCCTGCCTGCTTGAACACCCAACAATCCCTGTTAGTGTGATTGGCTGGCTTTTTGGGGGTGCCATGTATCTGGCACAAGCGATCGAGTATTCGGTCCAAACTGGACGGGCCCTGAGTATTCTTTTTGAATGGCTTTTTCCGCTGACCGGATTTATAGCCTCTAAATCCGGCATTGACTGTCGTGTCTTCATTGATGTCGATGTTAACGTGGCATTTTTGTTTGTTCCGATGTGTCCTGCCACTTTTGTCCTTGGTATCCGAATTACCAGAGTTCTTTGATAAGTTGTTACTGCGAGCTAGCCAACTGTCTTCACCCGCGCAAAAGCGGGTCATCAGTGTCGTGAGGGCTGCCACGGATTTTGGCTTTTCCTGTCCCAGGTGCCGGGCAAGCCACTCGTCGCGGATGTTATGCTTGAAGGCTGCTAGGGCCTCTGCGTCTGGACAGTCAACTATCTTGTTTTTCTTTGTTAGGAACCGTGTCCAGAATTGTCTGGTTGATTCTTCTAGCTGCTGAATTATGTGGCTTAAGTCGTCGGCATCCGGCGGTCGCACATAAGTGCCCTTGAAGTTGTCGAGGGATGCGGCTTCCAGGTCCTCCCAAGAACTGATTGAGTCTGCTGGCAAGCTGTTAAGCCAATGCCGGGCCGGTCCTTTAAGTTTGAGCGGGAGGTACTTGATGGCGTGTAGATCATCGCCGCGCGCCATGTGGATGTGAAGGAGATAATCCTCAATCCATACCGCTAGGTCTGTGGTGCCATCGTATGATTCGATGTTTACGGGTTTAAAGCCCTCTGGGATTTTATGATCCATTACTTCATTCGTGAAGCATAATGGGTGTGCGGCGCCTCTATACTGGGCTATATCCCGACGCAGCTCGTAAGAGCTATGTCTATTGTGTTCGGCCCGGCCGGATTTGTTGTATCCAGCGTGAAGATCATGGTCGCATGTCGTAAGGCGCCTGCGCGATCCGTAGATCGATCGTGTCTGTCTTGCCTTGTCCTCCAGTATGTCTCGCAGGTCGGGCGCATTTTCCCGTGCCTTAGTTGTGCGGCGTCAGGGCATGGCTTGGGTGGAGGGCTGAGAGGCCTCTCTATCGCGGCCACGAAGTGGCCAGTCTGCCATGTCATGCACAGGTGATGTAGGTGCTTCCTCCTCTGATCGGGGTAGCGGCCTGCGCTTCGGGTAACTCTTGGAGGGGCGTTCGAGTTCATACTCTTCGGCCGCAAGGACTTCAGTCCATCTGTCAGCTAGCAAATCTTGGGCAGCTTTAAGTTGTTGCTGCTTTTTCTTGAGGCTGCTTGCCGTGGCTAAAAGCCTGCGTCTAAAACACTCTTGTTCGGCGGAGTCTGATGGTATGACAAATTCGTCGTCATCGAGGCTTGCCTCGTCTTCGGAGGGAGGCGTATAGTTATCATCCTCGACCTCTCGGTCTGCCGCTCTCTCATGGGGGCTGGCTTCTCCATCTTCCTGTGCCGAATCTTGTTGGGGTGGGTGTTCTTCGGCGCTATCCGGGGTAGTGTTATCTCCCGTGCCGGAATCACCGTTTTTGCTTTGGCGGGATTTAGAGCGACGCCGCTGACGCCGGCACTTCGGCTATTTCTTGGGGGCGTCATCCCCCATTGTTCCATCGCCATCTCCGTCTTTTGGGGTATCCACCATGTATATGTCATATGACGAGGTGGCGTTCCAGCACCCTACATGTGCTGGTTCCTGTTCGTCTCCTATATCGTCGTCCATGCCGTCGATGTCTTCGGAGCCGAAGTCCAGTATGTCAGTTAAATCTTCGATAGTGGCTACAAAGTGGGTGGTGGGTGGGTTTTGAATTTCCTCACCGTCTGTATCCCACCCTTGCTGACCGTAGTTCGGCCAGGGCTCTCCTGATAAAGAGAGAGACTTAAGGGAATTCAGGATGTCGCCAAAAGGCGAATGCTGAAAGATGTCTGCAGCGGTGAACTCCATTACCGGCGCCCAATCGGATTCGATTGGCAGGGGTGTGGGGGGCTCAGAGTTCGGAGAGGAATCTGGCTCCTTGGAGTCACGGGCCACGCGGAGTGCGGGGCTGGAGTTCGGCTCGATCGCCTCTGATATAGCAACCCATGAGGCAGCGTCCAACTGTTGATCCTCAATCGGCGCAGTAGGTTCCAAATCAATGGTCGAAACTGATGCGTGTGCGGCCTCCAAGGCGCTGCTCGGCGATAGAGCTATATCATGCCCATCGAGACAGTGCGGCATGCTTGGCTGTGGCTCGAATCCGTCAAAGATCAAGTCCGCGCGGATGTCAGCCGTGTAGTTTAGGCTTCCAAACCTGACCTGATGGCCAGGGGCGTAGCTTTTGATCTGCTCAAGGTGGCCAAGCGAATTGGCCTGCAGTGCGAAGCCGCCGAAGACGAAGATCTGTCCGGGGAGAAAGGTCTCACCCTGGACCGTATCGTTGTTAACGATCGAAGGAGCCATCGGGCCTAAAGGCGACGACACAGAGGAACTCTCAATGAAAGCACCAATGTCGGTGTCAAAACCGGCAGATCTCGGGTAGGGGGTCCCGAACTGTGCGTCTAGGCCGGATGGTAACAGGAGACAGGGACACTTTGTTTTCCCCAGGTTCGGGCCCTCTCGATGGAGGTAAAACCCTACTCCTGCTTGATTAATATTGATGATATGGGTAGTACAAGAGTAGATCTACCACGAGATCAAGGAGGCTAAACCCTAGAAGCTAGCCTATGGTATGATTGTTGTGTATGGAGTTGATTCTGTCCTACGGACTACAACCCTCCGGTTTATATAGACACCGGATAGGGTTAGGGTTACATAGAATCGGTTACAACGGTAGGAGATCTTGAATATCTGCATCGCCAAGCTTGCCTTCCACGCCAAGGAAAGTCCCATCCGGACACAGGACGAAGTCTTCAATCTTGTATCTTCATAGTCCAGGAGTCTGGCTGAAGGTATAGTCTGGCTATCCGAACACCCCCTAATCCAGGACTCCCTCAGCATTTATGTCTTATCATGTCGGGCTGTTCCCTAGGCTATAAATAGCCGCCCCCTACAACCACTAGTTGGTTGGCTGCTCCGAGAGAAACTAACACTTTTCATTTGAGAGCAACCCATCCTCCGAGGACTTTGAGCGAAAATCGTCAAGTGAGGAAAACCCAAACCCAAACACCTTCAAACCCCAAGTGATTGAGCATCACTGAAGAGATTGATCCTGCATGGATCCGACACTTCTTACCTTTGAAGATTGTGCTTCTTCCAGACGGTTAGGCATCATGGTCTAGAGCATCCAAGAGGAATTGTGGATTGCCGAGTGACCGAGTTTGTGAAGGTTCGGAAGTCACTTGAAGACTTACCACGAGTGATTGGGCAAGGTCTGTGTGACCTTACCTTAAGGAGAATACGGCGAGGACTTGGTGTCCTGAGCTGCGTGTTCAGGACTGGGTGTCCGAGACTATGTATCCTCGAGTTTAAATACTCAGCCGCTCCAACCAGACGTACAACTGAGACAGCAGTTGGAACTGGTCTACCAAATCATTGTCTCCACCAAGCTTATTGGTTCTATTTCCTCAACTCTTTCATTTCCTCATAACTGTGTTGTGTGTTTGTTCATATCTGTGTTTGAAGACTTTGACTGAACACTTTCTCAATTTCCTCAATTCATTTTCTTCAGTCTGGTTGTCTTCATCCTGTGTTATCTTGTGCTTACGCTTCCTGTACTATGTGCCTGTCTTCATTCCATCATGATGACTATGCTTGTGTTCTGTTATGTTTACTTATGAGTACTTATTCCACTGCTAGTAGTTCTTCACTAAGGAATCTCCTCACAGGCAAATTCCTTAGTGAAGAATTCATAAAAATCGCCTATTCACCCCCCTCTAGTCGATATAACACACTTTCAATTGGTATCAGAGCAAGGTACTCCCTTGTTCTGTGTGATTTTGGTTTAACCTCCTGGAGTTTAGTTATGTCGACCGCAGGTATGATCAAGGTGTCTACTGGGTGTCCTACCTTCGATGGAACGGACTACCCCTACTGGAAGAATAAGATGCGAATGCATCTTGAGGCAATTGATAACAATCTCTGGTATGTTGTGGAAAATGGTGTTCCCTCAGTCACACCTTCTCTGAATGCTGCTGATGTGAAGAGATTCAAGCAACTCGACTCTCAAGCGAAGAATATCATATGTGGTCATCTGAGCAAAGGACAGTATGGCAGAGTGAGTGCTTTGGAGACATCGAAGGTTATCCGGGACAGGTTGTCCAAAGTGAATGAAGGAGTCTCAACACAGCGTGACTCTTGATTTGATGTTCTTCGCAATCTCTTCAACCGCTTCAAAAGACTCGATAATGAAAATGTTCAACAAACCTTCGATCGCCTCACTGACATCTCAAATGAGCTTCAAGCACTTGGTACTACTGACATCACCGACCATGAGGTGGTGAAGAAATTGCTGAGATCGCTTGATTCCTCATTTGACACTCTGGCATTGATGATACAAGAACATGCTGATTACAAGTCACTTGATCCCGTTGATATTCTCGAGAGGCTAAATACTCATGAGTTCCAACTTGCTGAAAAAAGAGATCTCTATGGTTCGAGCTATGGCAGACCACATGCACTGAAGGCCAAGGCAGTATCCGAGTCCGAAGATGAAGACTCTGGTAGCAGCCTTGGTGATCCTGAAGAACTAAGCCATGATCTAGCACTGCTCGTGAAGAAGTTCCAAAAGTTCTCAAGGCATGGTCGCTTTGGAAGACCCTCAAGGAGCAATGATTCCTCATCCAGTGACTACAAGAGGAGGCTCTGTCACAAGTGCAAGAAACCTGGACATTACGTTCAAGATTGTCCGCAGTGGGAAAGGGAATCAAAGAAGAAGAAATGCAAGGATTACAGTTCTGATGATGCGAAGAAAAAGAACAAATCCACAAAATCTTCATCATCAAAATCCTCAAAGTCTTCATTTCACAAGAAGAGCAACTCCAAGAAGGCTAGGGCATTCATTGGCAAGGAAATGGACTCTGAGGCTGAATCTGAAGAAAATGAGGAGGAGGAGACCTTTGAGGAGTCCGAATCCAGAGTGGCGGGCCTAGCTCTCGCTACTGCATTCGTCGGCAAGTCTATCTTCAACACTGAAGAAAATGACCTCACCAACAAGGCTGATGAACGCGATGATGACTACGCTCCCACCTATTGCTTCATGACAAAGGGTGCCAAGGTACTCAAATATACCTCCTCTGAATTAAGTGAGAATGAATCTAATGAAAACCTTAAGCCCAGCTATTCTAAACTTGCTAAGATTGCTGTAAAACAACAAAGGACTTTTGAAAAGGTTCAAAACATGCTAGACAAAAGTGATGATATGTTGGGTGAAGAAATGGATTGCACTAAAGCCTTGACTGAAAATCTTCAGAGACTTCAGACTAGGTTTGACAATCTTCAAGGTCATCATAACACTCTCTTATCTGATCATGCGAAGCTTTCATATGAATTTCTTCAAAAAAAGCAAGACCTTGAGAAGCTAAGAGTGAGTTATGAAGATCTTCAGAAGGAGCGCGATTCATTACTTGCTCAACAAATCAGCGCTTCTCAGGGAGAATTTGTTCCTCCATGCTTGAAGTGCATTGAATGTGAATCTGCTAATTCTTCACCTGAATGTTCAAATGCTACTAATGTTTCAAATTCTTCACATGCCTCTGCTATCACTAATTCCTCATCTGAGGACATTGCTAGTATCACTGACGATGCAGGGCTGAAGGAATTGTACATGACAGGCATGTACAAAAGCCTGAAAGGGCATCAGACTCTTTGTGATGTGCTTAAAAAGCAGATCCTCAATAGGAACCCTGGGAAAGAGGGTATTGCCTTTGAGAGGAAACTTAATGCTGATGGTACATATTGGAAGCCTGAGCAGTACCCCAAAACTACATGGGTTGCTGCAAAGGGACCTCCGGTTGATCCATCTAACTTATCTGGATTTGCATGTGAATCTCCTTGTTCTGATGATGAGTCATTTGACTCCAACTATAAACTGTTCAAAAATCAGAATGGTGAAGTATTTGCTAGATATGTTGGCACTAACTGCAGGAACGGTCCCTCTATGAAGAAAATCTGGGTTCCCAAAAGATGCCTTAAAAATATTCACGTGAATATCATCATGACGCCACCTGTGAAGAATAGGAACCCCAGATCAAATTCTTCATATGGATCCAAGTCCTCATACGGACCAAACTCTTCACATGGATCATATTCCTCAAAAGGATCAAAGTCCTCATATGAACATCATCGTGCTAACCCGTCTGTTTCACAGGGAAGATCTAAGGATTATGGATATGTGCATTATTCTTCAAATTATTATGTCCATAAGTCCTCGAAGAATTTCTCTGCTTACTCTTATGCTTACTCTAACCCCTCTTATGTGAGACAAAATGGACATCCTTCTCGTATGGAGCTCGCAAAATGATGAACTCTTTACCACCCCTTCAGATGTGGGTGGTGAAGAAAAAGAACTAATCTCTTCTGCAGGGTCAGGTCTCCAGACGTACGTAATCGTCTGAAGAATTTGCTGGAGACCTGAGTATGCCTGAAAGGACGCGGGCTAATCATGAAGAAATGAACTTTCATTTCTCACGTCCTCATACTGCTTTATCTGTTCTTCTGCTTGATGAAATTGACCTGATGAATTGATGTCATATTCTTCACTGATGAAGTATATGAGTTCGTAAGTTGCACTAATTCATCTGCAGGATGATCAACCCAAAGCCACTGAGTGGGTCCTCGATAGCGAATGTACAAATCACATGACTGGTGACAAGAATCTATTGATGGATGCTCCATTATCTCCGTCGAATCTGAAGCATATCATCTTTATTGACAAAGGAAAAAGTCAGGTATTGGGTCTAGGTAAGGTTGCGATCACAAAGGATCGACACATGGACAAAGTCATGCTTGTCGAGTCCTTAGGATACAACCTTATGTCTGTCTCAATGCTTTGTGATCTTGATATGGTTGTTGTCTTTGGCAATTATCGTTGGGTTGTGGTTATGGAATTTGAAAATTCCAAAGTCTTCGAAGGCTTTAGGAGAGGAGACTTGTATATTGTTGATTTCTCTACATGACCGCAACCAGCCGTGTGCCTACTTGCAAAAGCTTCAGAAGGCTGGCTATGGTATCGACGACTTGGTCATGCAGGCATGAGGAATTTGCACACGCTTGCGAAGAAGAATCATGTCATTGGCATTGAGAATGTCAAATTCCTCAAGGGTCACTTATGCGGAGCCTGTGAAGCTGGGAAGATGACAAAGGCCAAGCATCCAGCGAAGACTATCATGACCACTACTCGTCCATTTGAATTGCTTCACATGGATCTCTTCGGTCCTAATCATTATTCTGCTATTTCAAATGAAGCATCTCAATGTGGCTTTGTTATTGTTGATGATTACTCTCGTTACACATGGGTACACCTTGTTATTTACAAACATGAAGTGCAGGAAGTCTTTAAACGATTTTCCTCGAGGGCTTCAACCAACTTTGGTGTGAAGATCAAGCACATCAGAAGTGACAATGGCACTGAGTCCAAGAATTCAACATCTGGTACATGTCATTTCCTCAGACGATCTTTGGTCTATTGGTCCTTGAAGAAACAGAACTGCGTATCACTATCTACTGCTAAAGCTGAGTATATTGCCGCTGGTTCTTACTGTGCTCAATTGCTATGGATGAAGCAAACTCTCAAGGACTACGGTGTCAACATGAAGAATGTGCCTCTCTTCTGTGACAATGAGAGTGCCATCAAGATTGCTCACAACCTAGTTCAGCACTCGAAGACTAAGCACATTCAGATTCGTCATCATTTTCTTCGTGATCATGTGTTGAAGGGCGACATGTCTATTGAGCATGTGAAGACTGAAGAACAGATAGCCGATATCTTCACAAAGCCCTTGGATGAGAAGAGATTTAGCAAGTTGCGGTGTGAGCTAAATATCCTAAAATCTTCGAATGTTCTTTGAAAAGGACACTCATCCTAACACTTATGCAAAATTGATGACTTAGATGTGCAACACATCAAGAAACATTTTTCTTCAATCAATGAAGAATAACACTCTAAGTGTGAAGAAATTAACGAAGAATTTGATTCTCAGAACCCTACGATAATTGTACGCGGTGTCTGAAATCATCATTCTTATACGGTGGGTCATGCCACCACCAAAAGTTGAAATTCCTCAGTTGTTCAAATTCCTCAACTCTGCATTGTCTTCACTGTTTCCGTTGTTTTTCTTCATTGGCTAAATCTTCACTCCGCCGCCGCCATAGCTGTCTTCCTCCGCCAAGTTAGGGCATGGAAGATCCGCACTGACGAACTTCACATCTCCTCACTCCAGTTCGTCGTGTTCTTTGTTCAGGGTAATTAAAAGTTACTTTTACTGCCCTTGTTGATTCGAATGATTATCTAAAAAAATCTTCAAAGGTGTTTTTCTTCATATCTTCACACACTAAACACCTCACAAGTCATCTATTCTTGATTCATTTCTCTAAGCATCATTTTTCTTCAAGATTCCTCAATTGTGTGGACCTTCGATCTATACAACTCTGGAATCTAAGACAAAGAACGCTTAGTGAGATTCTTCAAGACTCATCCGGTCAAATTCCTCAAACTTGTTCTTTTTGAAAAACCTTCTGAGAACGCATATGACCTCTCCAAATTCCTCGCAACTATACTCTGTTCACAGGTACTCATGTCAGCTGCTGAATCGCTAGGTTCTCATCAACTTAACTCATTTGCAGCATTCCTCAAAGAAAAGTTGCATACTTCTTCAGAGAATTCGATTGTTCAAATTCCTCAACTGAAGAAAATGACTGACGGTAAGAGGCCACAGAAGGGAGGAAAGAAGCCTGAGGTCATGACTGCCTTTGAAATCCCTGATGACATTTACAAAGAGTATTGCACACCTGATGAGGCCAAGTTTGGTAAGGAAAACAAAACTCAGCGCAAGGTGCGCATCCAGAGGATAGAGAGGAGATGGGCAAGAGAATGGAGGGAGTACATGTATGTAACTCCAAAATACATGAAGAAATTCGCACTCAATCATCCATGCCCAAGAGCTCCATTGGCACCTGGCCAAGAAGCAGATCCCACTAGCCTCAAGCGCGGTGAGGATTATTGTCGGTGTCAAAACCGGCGGATCTCGGGTAGGGGGTCCCGAACTATGCATCTAGGCCGGATGGTAACAGGAGGCAAGGGACATGAAGTTTTACCCAGGTTCGGGCCCTCTCGATGGAGGTAAAACCCTACATCCTGCTTGATTAATATTGATGATATGGGTAGTACAAGAGTAGATCTACCACGAGATCGACGAGGCTAGACCCTAGAAGCTAGCCTATGGTATGATTGTTGATGTGTATGTTGTCCTACGGACTAAAACCATCCGGTTTATATAGACACCGGATAGGGTTAGGGTTACATAGAGTCGGTTACAATGGTAGGGGATCTAAATATCCGTATCGCCAAGCTTGCCTTCCACGCCAAGGAAAGTCCCTTCCGGACACGGGACGAAGTCTTCAATCTTGTATCTTCATAGTCCTGGAGTCCGGCTGAAGGTATAGTCCGGCCATCCGGACACCCCCTAATCCAGGACTCCCTTAGTAGCCCCCGAACCAGGCTTCAATGATGATGAGTCCGGCACGCAGATTGTCTTCGGCATTGCAAGGCGGGTTCTCCTCCAAATTCCATGTACCTGTTGAATAAAGTCTGGTTTCTTGTAGATGTTGTGCTCCTTGGCTTCTGCGCCCAATAATGGCCGCTTCCCATGTGTCAAACGAATATGAAAGGTCTGAGTGTTTTTACATTCACACCCCTAGCCGCGTAAATGAGCTGACCTATTTAAGGAGACGAGGATTTAGATCCAAACCACACCTTCCCCCTTTGCGAGTGTTCATTAGAGCGCATTCGACAAAGGTCCATTCCACCATGGCCAGCCGTCGCGACTCCTCCTCTCGCCCTTCCAGCCCTAAGCCTGGATATTGGGAAAGATGCTCCATCCTGCATAGCGAGCTAGTGATGCTCCAGACCAAGGGATTTCTCCCCCCGGCCTATATGATCCTGGTTCGAGCTGGTCTTGCCGTCTATAACGGCAGAGAGCAAGCGGAGAGCGCCCCTAATCCCTCCAAAGGAGAGCGGGTGTGCCTCGTCCCTTATTTAATAAGGGGGCTCGGATTTCCAATCCATCCATTTCTCTAGGGGCTGCTGGAGTTCTACGGCCTCTAGCTACATCATCTCACGCCTGCCTCAGTATTGCATATCGCGGGCTTTGTAGCCCTCTGCGAGCTGTTCTTGGGTGTTGAAGCTCATTTCGGACTGTGGAGGGAGATATTTTGCCTCGTGCCCCGTTCCAAGAAGGGGTCTATGTATCAAGTGGGCGGAGCCGAAGTATGGCGCATCGCCGGGACCGGCTATCTGTCCGGAACCCCAAAGAAGGCGTCCAAAGACTGGCCCTCGGAATGGTTTTATATAGAAGACGTCCCGCTGCCGGATCCTGTCCGGATCGGCCTCCCTGAATTCAATAGTGCTCCCTAAAGGAAGCGCCTAAGCTGGCGCCCACGGAGCCCTCAGAGGGAAAGTGACAGGGACGTTGTTTACCTGATGGGTCGGATAAGATTGTTAGCTCATTCCGGACTAACCATGATCGGGGTCATGGCCGCATGCATCATGCGAGGGGTGCGGCCGCTACAGTATAGAGGCCACCCCATGTGGGATTTCAACGGGGAGGACGACACCACCCGCTACGGCCGTAAGGGGGCGGATTTGGCTGCGGCTCTAATAAAGACCTTGTCCATTTTGTACAAGGGATAAGAGGAGGATTTTCTCCGCGTCGACCCAAAGGGTGGATTTTCCATGTACAATCCTCCAAGCTGGGTGAGTGGTCACATCTTGCCCATCCGTTTTATATCCCCATTGTTAAATATTCAATCTTAGTGATTTCGACACAGGAACTCCGCCAGGCTGTTAAAGAAATAAACAACCCTCCTCCACAACCCGAGGACCCAGGATGGTCCCTCGACCCGGACTCCCAAGAGGATCTGGACCTTTCGGTGGATCTGATTGATGGAGTGTTCCATCAATGGAGCAAGGACAACGCCCTGGTGGCCATTACGGCTGATTATCCAGGGCTAATCCCGGCCTCCCAGAAACAGGAGGCCGAACCTGCGGCGACAAGCCAACGAGGGGCCGCAGGGCCCCGTGGGCAGAAAAGAGGTGCAGTCCGGACCGGGGCGTCAGCGCAAAGGTATGGCGCACCCCCTTATCCCAGGTGTTATACCTTCAAGGAATATTAACACTTGTGCTCTCTTCAGGACAAAGAGACCTCGCCGAACTATATTCGGAGAGACCGCCAATCGCGCCTCCACTAGCCAGGCTCCAAAGCCTGGCCCGAAAGCGGGGCCGAACACAAGGCGCGCACCGGATGCTCCTCCGACGGAGGATGTGGACAGGTTGTCTGCCACCAACTCTGAGGTGGAGAGTGCCATGAACCACAGGCGTCGCCGGACAATTCTTCACGACGCTTGTTTCTCCCAAGAGGCATTAGATGCCTTCAAATCGGGAGATGCATACCTCCGTGCTACTCAAAATGGTCTAGCCAGAGCCACGGAGCAATATGTAAAAAGACATACAGGTAATAAAATTTTGGTAATTATATATAGATAACAGTAGCCCCCGAGACTTGAAACAGTTAAAATAACTGATTTAAGGATCATTTGTTATGCAGGTTCTTATAGAAAAGAATTCCCTACTGTCCAAGGAGTTGGAAGAGTGCAAAGCCCAACTTGAGGCCGCACTAGCCGCGGCAGGGGAGCCTAAGGAGACCCCCTCTGGTAATATACACTTTGAAAGATAAATATTTTGTGAAGCACGGCTTTGGTGCGAATCTGACAAATGAAATTGCAGATGGCGCCGGATTGAATCCGGAAAGGCAACACCTCCTATGCCAGCTAAAGGCTGGTGAGAGGGTGCTGATAAAGGTGATGGGGGAGAAGAACGATCTCCAAGATGCCAACACCAAGCTGGGCGTCGAGCTGAAAGATGTTCGTGCCTAGCTGTCAGACTCTGTGAAGGAGAATCAGCGGCTTCGGCGTGGCATATTTAGTAAGTGCTTGAACGAACCTTTTGAAAGAAAGTTCGGCGGGGAAGTCGACTAACAGAGCAATGTTTGTAGGTGTGCTAACATGTCGTCCTGCAGAGGAGATGCCCGGTTCTACGGGTGACCTTCTTCCTGAGCTCTCGCAACTGCTTGATCGAGTTCGGCAGGCGATGCGAGGCGTCGCCCAGGCCCTGTGGCCATCCGTCTCCATGCCCGAAGGTCTTGGAGAGCTTGCGGAGAAGCTAAAGGGAGCACGACGGCGCTTCCGATTGTGGAAGATATCAGCCTGCCGTCAAGGCGCTAGGGAGGCCTGGGCCATGGTGAAGATGTGGTACGCAAAGGCTGACCCCAACCACATGGGCGAGGTCGGTCCTGTAGGGCCTGATGGGAAGGAGATCCCTGTAAGCTTAGTATACGGCCAAGTAGAGTTGGCCGCAAAGTATTCCCACCAGGACTGTAAATTAGACAGCCTGTTAGAGGGTATTGAAGAGGAATACAATAAGTCAAAATGACTATGTAATTTAATTGACATTTATAATGCCTTCTAGCTGGATTGTAGATCATTTGTCATGGCCGACCTTTTCGCTTCAGCCTCGGGACCTGACGGTCCGGAGTGTGTCCGAATTCCCATGCGGTTATATAGGAACCTGTTGAGGAACATAGTAATTTCAAAAAAATTCCTACGCACACGCAAGATCATGGTGATGCATAGCAACGAGAGGGGAGAGTGTTGTCTACGTACCCTCGTAGACCGAAGCGGAAGCGTTGACGCAACGTAGAGGAAGTAGTCGTACGTCTTCCCGGTCCAACTGATCCAAGCACCGTTACTCCGGCACCTCCGAGTTCTTGGCACACGTTTAGCTCGATGACGCTCCCCGGGCTCCGATCCAGCAAAGCTTCGGGGAGGAGTTCTGTCAGCACGACGGCGTGGTGACGATCTTGATGTTCAACTGTCGCAAGGCTTCGCCTAAGCACCGCTACAATATGACCGAGGTGTAATATCGTGGAGGGGGGCACCGCACACGGCTAAGGAATGATCATGAAGATCAACTTGTGTGTCTATGGGGTGCCCCCTGCCCCCGTATATAAAGGAGTGGAGGAGGGGAGGGCCGGCCCTCTCTATGGCGCACCCTAGGGGAGTCCTACTCCCACCGGGAGTAGGATTCCCCTTTTCTTAGTCCCACTAGGAGTCCTTCCATGTAGTAGGAGTAGGAGACAAGGAAGGGGAAGGGAGAAGGGAAGGAAGGAGGGGGCGCAGCCCCTCCCCCTAGTCCAATTCGTACTAGGCCTTGGCGGGCGCGCGGCCTGCCCTAGGCAGCCCCTCTCTCTTTCCCGTATGGCCCAATAAGGCCCAATACTTCTCCCGGCGAATTCCCGTAACTCTCCGGTACTCCGAAAAATACCCGAATCACTCGGAACCTTTCCGAAGTCCGAATATAGTCGTCCAATATATCGATCTTTACGTCTCGACCATTTCGAGACTCCTCGTCATGTCCCCGATCTCATCCGGGACTCCGAACTCCTTCGGTACATCAAAACTCATAAACTCATAATATAACTGTCATCAAAACCTTAAGCGTGCGGACCCTACGGTTTGAGAACAATGTAGACATGACCGAGACACGTCTCTGGTCAATAACCAATAGCGGAACCTGGATGCTCATATTGGCTCCTACATATTCTACGAAGATCTTTATCGGTCAGACCGCATAACAACATACGTTGTTCCCTTTGTCATCGGTATGTTACTTGCCCGAGATTCGATTGTCGGTATCCAATACCTAGTTCAATCTCATCACCGGCAAGTCTCTTTACTCGTTCCGTAATACATCATCCCGCAACTAACTCATTAGTTGCAATGCTTGCAAGGCTTAAGTGATGTGCATTACCGAGAGGGCCCAGAGATACCTCTCCGACATTCGGAGTGACAAATCCTAATCTCGAAATACGCCAACCCAACAAGTACCTTTGGAGACACCTGTAGAGCACCTTTATAATCACCCAGTTATGTTGTGACGTTTGGTAGCACACAAAGTGTTCCTCCGGCAAACGGGAGTTGCATAATGTCATAGTCATAGGAACATGTATAAGTCATGAAGAAAGCAATAGCAACATACTAAACGATTGGGTGCTAAGCTAATGGAATGGGTCATGTCAATCACATCATTCTCCTAATAATGTGATCCCGTCAATCAAATGACAACACATGTCTATGGTTAGGAAACATAACCATCTTTAATTAACGAGCTTGTCAAGTAGAGGCATACTAGTGACGTTTAGTTTGTCTATGTATTCACACATGTATTATGTTTCCGGTTAATACAATTCTAGCATGAATAATAAACATTTATCATGAAATAAGGAAATAAATAATAACTTTATTATTGCCTCTAGGGCATATTTCCTTCAGTCTCCCACTTGCACTAGAGTCAATAATCTAGTTCACACCGCCATGTGATTTAACAGCAATAGTTCACATCACCATGTGATTAACACCCATAGTTCACGTCATGTGACCAACACTCAAAGGGTTTACTAGAGTCAGTAATCTAGTTCACATATTTATGTGATTAACACCCAAAAAGTACTAAGGTGTGATCATGTTTTGCTTGTGAGATAATTTTAGTCAACGGGTCTGTCACATTCAGATCCGTAAGTATTTTGCAAGTTCTATGTCTACAATGCTCTACACGGAGCAACTCTAGCTAATTGCTCCCACTTTCAATATGTATCTAGATTGAGACTTAGAGTCATCTAGATTAGTGTCAAAACTTGCATCGACGTAACCTTTTACGACGAATCTTTTGTCACCTCCATAATCGAGAAACATATCCTTATTCCACTATGGATAATTTTGACCGCTGTCCAGTGATCTACTCCTAGATCACTATTGTATTCCCTTGCCAAAATCTGTGTAGGGTATACAATAGATCTGGTACACACCATGGCATACTTTGTAGAACCTATGGCCAAGGCATAGGGAATGACTTCCATTCTCTTTCTATCTTCTGTCGTGGTCGGGTTTTGAGTCTTACTCAACTTCACACCTTGTAACACAAGCAAGAACTCTTTCTTTGACTGTTCCATTTTGAACTACTTCAAAATCTTGTCAAGGTATGTACTTATTGAAAAATCTTATCAAGCGTCTTGATCTATCTCTATAGATCTTGATGCTTAATATGTAAGCAGCTTCACCGAGGTCTTTCTTTGAAAAACTCCTTTCAAACACTCCTTTATGCTTTGCAGAATAATTCTACATTATTTCTGATCAACAATATGTCATTCACATATACTTATCAGAAATGTTGTAGTGCTCCCACTCACTTTCTTGTAAATACAGGCTTCACCGCAAGTCTGTATAAAACTATATGCTTTGATCAACCTATCAAAGCGTATATTCCAACTCAGAGATGCTTGCACCAGTCCATTGATGGATCGCTGGAGCTTACATATTTTGTTAACACCTTTAGGATTGACAAAACCTTCTAGTTGCATCGTATACAACTCTTCTTTAATAAATCCATTAAGGAATGCAGTTTTGTTTATCCATTTGCCGGATTTCATAAAATGCGGCAATTGCTAACATGATTCGGACAGACTCAAGCATAGATACGAGTGAGAAACTCTCATCATAGTCAACACCTTGAACATTGTCAAAAACCTTTTTCGACAAGTCTAGCTTTGTGGGTAGTAACACTACTATCAACGTCCGTCTTCCTCTTGAAGATCCATTTACTTGCCGATCATCGGGCAAGTCAATCAAAGTCCATACTTTGTTCTCATACATGGGTCTCATCTCAGATTTCATGGCCTCAAGCCATTTCGCGGAATCTGGGCTCACCATCGCTTCTTCATAGTTCGTAGGTTCGTCATGATCTAGTAACATAACCTCCAAAACAGGATTACTGTACCACTCTGGTGCAGATCTAATTATGGTTGACCTACGAGGTTCGGTAGTAACTTGATCCAAAGTTTCATGATCATCATCATTAACTTCCTCGAACTGATTTCTGTAATGAACTACTTTCCAATTCGGGAGAAGGTACAATTACCTTATCAAGTTCTACTTTCCTCCCACTCACTTCTTTCCAGAGAAACTTCTTCTCTACAAAGTATCCATTCTCAGCAACGAATGTCTTGCCTTTGGATCTGTGATAGAAGGTGTACCCAACTGTCTCCTTTGGGTATCCTATGAAGACACATTTCTCCGATTTGGGTTTGAGCTTATCATGATGAAACTTTTTCTTATAAGCATCGCAACCCCAAACTTTAAGAAACGACAACTTTGGTTTCTTGCCAAACCATAGTTCATATTGTGTCGTCTCAACAGACTTAGATGGTGGCCCCTTTTTAATGTGAATGCTGTTGGGGAACGTAGTAATTTCAAAAAAATTCCTACGCACACACAAGATCATGGTGATGCATAGCAACGAGGGGGAGAGTCTGATCTACGTACCCTTGTAGATCGCAACGGAAGCGTTGACACAACGTAGAGGAAGTAGTCGTACGTCTTCTTCCCGATCCGACCGATCCAAGCACCGTTACTCCGGCACCTCCGAGTTCTTAGCACACGTTCAGCTCGATGACGATCCCCGGGCTCCGATCTAGCAAAGCTTCGGGGAGGAGTTGCATCAGCACGATGGCGTGGTGATGATCTTGATGTACTACCGACGTAGGGCTTCGCCTAAGCACTACAACGATATGATCGAGGTGGAATTTGGTGGCAGGGGGCACCGCACACGGCTAAGGAACGATCTCAAGGATCAACTTGTGTGTCTTGGGGTGTCCCCTGCCCCCGTATATAAAGGATGGAGGGGAGAGGCTGGCCGGCCAAAGGAGGGAGGCGCAGGAGGAGTCCTACTCCTACCGGGAGTAGGACTCCCCCCTCCAATCCTAGTCCAATTAGGATTCCCAAGTGGGAAAGGGAGAGAGGGGGGCCGGCCACCTTCTCCTAGTCCGAATAGGACTAGGGGGAGGGGGAGGCGCACAGCCCTTGTGGGCTGCCCTTTCACCTTTCCACTAAGGCCCACGTAGGCCCATTTGGCTCCCGGGGGGTTCCGGTAACCCTCCCGGTAATCCGGTAAAATCCCGATTTCACCCGGAACACTTCCGATGTCCAAACATAGGCTTCCAATATATCAATCTTTACGTCTCGACCATTTCGAGACTCCTCATCATGTCCGTGATCACATCCGGGACTCCGAACTACCTTCGGTACATCAAAATGCATAAACTCATAATAACTGTCATCGTAACCTTAAGCGTGCGGACCCTACGGTTCGAGAACAATGTAGACATGACCGAGACACGTCTCCAGTCAATAACCAATAGCGGGACCTGGATGCCCATATTGGCTCCTACATATTCTACGAAGATCTTTATCGGTCAGACCGCATAACAACATACGTTGTTCCTTTTGTCATCGGTATGTTACTTGCCCGAGATTCGATCGTCGGTATCCAATACCTAGTTCAATCTCGTTACCGGCAAGTCTCTTTACTCATTCCGTAATACATCATCTCGCAACTAACTCATTAGTTGTAATGCTTGCAAGGCTTAAGTGATGTGCATTACCGAGAGGGCCCAGAGATACCTCTCCGACAATCGGAGTGACAAATCCTATTCTCGAAATACGCCAACCCAACATCTACCATTGGAAACACCTGTAGTACTCCTTTATAATCACCCAGTTACGTTGTGACGTTTGGTAGCACCCAAAGTGTTCCTCCGGCAAACGGGAGTTGCATAATCTCATAGTCATAGGAACATGTATAAGTCATGAAGAAAGCAATAGCAACATACTAAACGATCGGGTGCTAAGCTAATGGAATGGGTCATGTCAATCAGATCATTCAACTAATGATGTGACCTCGTTAATCAAATAACAACTCTTTGTTCATGGTTAGGAAACATAACCATCTTTGATTAACGAGCTAGTCAAGTAGAGGCATACTAGTGACACTCTATTTGTCTATGTATTCACACATGTATTATGTTTCCGGTTAATACAATTCTAGCATGAATAATAAACATTTATCATGATATAAGGAAATAAATAATAACTTTATTATTGCCTCTAGGGCATATTTCCTTCAGTCTCCCACTTGCACTAGAGTCAATAATCTAGGTCACATCACCATGTGATTAACATCGATAGTTCACATCATCATGTGATTAACACCCATAGTTCACATCGCCATGTGACCAACACCCAAAGGGTTTACTAGATTCAGTAATCTAGTTCACATCGCTATGTGATTAACACCCAAAGAATACTAAGGTGTGATCATGTTTTGCTTGTGAGAGAATCTTAGTCAACGGGTCTGCCACATTCAGATCCACATGTATTTTGCAAATTTCTATGTCAACAATGCTCTGCATGGAGCTACTCTAGCTAATTGCTCCCACTTTCAATATATATCTAGACCGAGACTTAGAGTCATCTAGATTAGTCTCAAAACTTGCATCGGCGTAACCCTTTACGACGAACCTTTTGTCACGTCCATAATCGAGAAACATATCCTTATTTCACTAAGGATAATTTTGACCGCTGTCTAGTGATCTACTCCTAGATCACTATTGTACTCCCTTACCAAAATCAGTGTAGGGTATACAATAGATCTGGTACACAGCATGGCATACTTTATAGAACCTATGGCCAAGGCATAGGGAACGACTTTCATTCTCTTTCTATCTTCTGCCGTGGTCGGGTTTTGAGTCTTACTCAATTTCACACCTTGTAACACAGGCAAGAACTCTTTCTTTGACTGTTCCATTTTGAACTACTTCAAAATCTTGTCAAGGTATGTACTCATTGAAAAAACTTATCAAGCGTCTTGATCTATCTCTATAGATCTTGAAGCTCAATATGTAAGCAGCTTCACCAAAGTCTTTCTTTAAAAAACTCCTTTCAAACACTCCTTTATGCTTTACAGAATAATTCTACATTATTTCCGATCAACAATATGTCATTCACATATACTTATCAGAAATGTTGTAGTGCTCCCACTCACTTTCTTGTAAATACAGGCGTCGCCGCAAGTCTGTATAAAACTATATGCTTTGATCAACTCATCAAAGCGTATATTCCAACTCCGAGATGCTTGCACCAGTCCACAGATGAATCGCTGGAGCTTGCATATTTTGTTAGCACCTTTAGGATTGACAAAACCTACTGGTTGCATCATATACAACTCTTCTTTAAGAAATCCATTAAGGAATCCAGTTTTGTTTATCCATTTGCCAGATTTCATAAAATGCGGCAATTGCTAACATGATTCGGACAGACTTAAGCATAGATACGAGTGAGAAACTCTCATCGTAGTCAACACTTTGAACTTGTCGAAAACCTTTTGCGACAATTCTAGCTTTGTAGATAGTAACACTACTATCAATGTCCGTCTTCCTCTTGAAGATCCATTTATTTTCTGTGGCTTGCCGATCATCGGGCAAGTCAACCAAAGTCCATACTTTGTTTTCATACATGAATCCCATCTCAGATTTCATGGCTTCAAGCCACTTTGCGGAATCTGGGCTCACCATCGCTTCTTCATAGTTCGTAGGTTCATCATGATCTACAGCATGACTTTCAGAACTGGATTACCGTACCACTCTGGTGCGGATCTCACTCTGGTTTACCTACGAGATTCGGTAGTAACTTGATGTGAAGTTACATGATCATCATCATTAGCTTCCTCACTAATTGGTGTAGTAGTCACAGGAACAGATTTCTGTGATGAACTATTTTCCAATACGGGAGAAGGTACAATTACCTTATCAAGTTTTTCTACTTTCCTCCCACTCACTTCTTTCGAGAGAAACTCCTTCTCTAGAAAGGATCCATTCTTAGCAACGAATGTCTTGCCTTCGGATATGTGATAGAAGGTGTACCCAACTGTCTCCTTTGGGTATCCTTGTTGGGGAACGTAGTAATTTCAAAAAAATTCCTACGCACACGCAAGATCATGGTGATGCACAGCAACGAGAGGGGAGAGTGTTGTCTACGTACCAACGCAGACCGACTGCGGAAGCGATCACACAACGTAGAGGAAGCAGTCGTACGTCTTCTTCCCGATCCGACCGATCGAAGCACCGTTACTCCGGCACCTCCGAGTTCTTAGCACACGTTCAGCTCGATGACGATCCTCGGGCTCCGATCCAGCAAAGCGTCGAGGAGGAGTTCCGTCAGCACAACGGCGTGGTGACGATCTTGATGTACTACCGACGCAGGGCTTCGCCTAAGCACTACAACGGTATGATCGAGGTGGAATTTGGTGGCAGGGGGCACCGCACACGGCTAAGGAACGATCTCAAGGATCAACTTGTGTGTCTTGGGGTGTCCCCTGCCCCCGTATATAAAGGTTGGAGGGAGGGGGCCGGCCGGCCAGAGAGAGGGAGGCGCAGGGGGAGTCCTACTCCTACCGGGAGTAGGACTCCCCCCTCCAATCCTATTCCAATTAGGACTCTCAAGGGGGAAAGGAGAGAGAGGAGGGGCCGGCCCCTTCTCCTAGTCCTACTAGGACTTGGGGAAGGGGGGGCGCCGGCCAGCTGTGGGCTGCTCCTTTTTCTCTTTTCCACTAAGGCCCAATAGGCCCATTAGTCTCCCGGGGGGTTCCGGTAACCCTCCCGGTATTCCGGTAAAATCCCGATTTCACCCGGAACACTTCCTATGTCCAAACATAGACTTCCAATATATCAATCTTTACGTCTCGACCATTTCGAGACTCCTCGTCATGTCCGTGATCTCATCCGGGACTCCGAACAACCTTCGGTACATCAAAATGCATAAACTCATAATAACTGTCATCGTAACGTTAAGCGTGCGGACCCTACGGTTCGAGAACAATGTAGACATGACCGAGACACGTCTCCGGTCAATAACCAATAGCGGGACCTGGATGCCCATATTGGCTCCTACATATTCTACGAAGATCTTTATCGGTCAGACCGCATAACAACATACGTTGTTCCCTTTGTCATCGGTATGTTACTTGCCCGAGATTCGATCGTCGGTATCCAATACCTAGTTCAATCTCGTTACCGGTAAGTCTCTTTACTCGTTCCGTAATACATCATCTCACAACTAACATATTAGTTGCAGTGCTTGCAAGGCTTATGTGATGTGCATTACCGAGAGGGCCCAGAGATACCTCTCCGACAATAGGAGTGACAAACCCTAATCTCGAAATATGCCAACCCAACATCTGCCATTGGAGACACCTGTAGTACTCCTTTATAATCACCCAGTTACGTTGTGACGTTTGGTAGTACCCAAAGTGTTCCTCCGGTAAATGGGAGTTGCATAATCTCATAGTTATAGGAACATGTATAAGTCATGAAGAAAGCAATAGCAACATACTAAACGATCGGGTGCTAAGCTAATGGAATGGGTCATGTCAATCAGATCATTCTACTAATGATGTGACCTCGTTAATCAAATAACAACTCTTTGTTCATGGTCAGGAAACACAACCATCTTTGATTAACGAGCTAGTCAAGTAGAGGCATACTAGTGACACTCTGTTGGTCTATGTATTCACACATGTATTATGTTTCCGGTTAATACAATTCTAGCATGAATGATAAACACTTATCATGATATAAGGAAATAAATAATAAATTTATTATTGCCTCTAGGGCATATTTCCTTCAGTCTCCCACTTGCACTAGAGTCAATAATCTAGATTACACAGTAATGATTCTAACACCCATGGAGCCTTGGTGCTGATCATGTTTTGCTCGTGGAAGAGGCTTAGTCAACGGGTCTGCAACATTCAGATCCGTATGTATCTTGCAAATCTCTATGTCTCCCACCTGGACTAAATCCCGGATGGAGTTGAAGCGTCTCTTGATGTGTTTGGTCCTTTTGTGAAATCTGGATTCCTTTGCCAAGGTAATTGCACCAGTGTTGTCACAGAAGATTTTCATTGGACCCGATGCACTAGGTATGACACCTAGATCGGATATGAACTCCTTCATCCAGACTCCTTCGTTTGCTGCTTCCGAAGCAGCTATGTACTCCGCTTCACATGTAGATCCCGCTACGACGCTTTGTTTAGAACTGCACCAACTGACAGCTCCACCGTTTAAAGTAAACACGTATCCGGTTTGCGATTTAGAATCGTCCGGATCAGTGTCAAAGCTTGCATCAACGTAACCTCTTACGGTGAGCTCTTTGTCACCTCCATATACGAGAAACATATCCTTAGTCCTTTTCAGGTATTTCAGGATGTTCTTGACCGCTGTCCAGTGATCCATTCCTGGATTACTTTGGTACCTCCCTGCTAAACTTATAGCAAGGCACACATCAGGTCTGGTACACAGCATTGCATACATGATAGAGCCTATGGCTGAAGCATAGGGAACATCTTTCATTTTCTCTCTATCTTCTGCAGTGGTCGGGCATTGAGTCTGACTCAACTTCACACCTTGTAACACAGGCAAGAACCCTTTCTTTGCTTGATCCATTTTGAACTTCTTCAAAATCTTGTCAAGGTACGTGCTCTGTGAAAGTCCAATTAAGCGTTTTGATCTATCTCTATAGATCTTTATGCCTAATATGTAAGCAGCTTCCCTGAGGTCTTTCATCGAAAAACTTTTATTCAAGTATCCCTTTATGCTATCCAGAAATTCTATATCATTTCCAATCAGCAATATGTCATCCACATATAATATTAGAAATGCTACAGAGCTCCCACTCACTTTCTTGTAAATACAGGCTTCTCCAAAAGTATGTATAAAACCAAATGCTTTGATCACACTATCAAAGCGTTTATTCCAACTCCGAGATGCTTGCACCAGTCCATAAATGGATCGCTGGAGTTCGCATACTTTGTTAGCTCCTTTGGATCAACAAAACCTTCTGGTTGCATCATATACAACTCTTCTTCCAGAAATCCATTCAGGAATGCAGTTTTGACATCCATCTGCCATATTTCATAATCATAAAATGCGGCAATTGCTAACATAATTCTGACGGACTTAAGCATCGCTACGGGTGAGAAGGTCTCATCATAGTCAACCCCTTGAGCTTGTCGAAAACCTTTCGCGACAAGTCGAGCTTTATAGACAGTAATATTACCGTCAGCGTCAGTCTTTTTCTTGAAGATCCATTTATTCTCAATTGCTTGCCGATCATCGGGCAAGTCAACCAAAGTCCATACTTTGTTTTCATACATGGATCCCATCTCAGATTTCATGGCCTCAAGCCACTTTGCGGAATCTTGGCTCACCATCGCTTCTTCATAGTTCGTAGGTTCATCATGATCTAGTAGCATGACTTCCAGAACTGGATTACCGTACCACTCTGGTGCGGATCTCACTCTGGTTGATCTACGTGGTTCAGTAGTATCTTGTCCTGAAGCTTCATGATCATCATCATTAGCTTCCTCACTAATTGGTATAGGTGTCGCAGAAACAGTTTTCTGTGATGTACTATTTTCCAATAAGGGAGCAGGTACAGTTACCTCGTCAAGTTCTACTTTCCTCCCACTCACTTCTTTCGAGAGAAACTCCTTCTCTAGAAAGTTTCCGAATTTAGCAACAAACGTCTTGCCTTCGGATCTGTGATAGAAGGTGTATCCAATAGTTTCCTTTGGATATCCTATGAAGACACATTTCTCCGATTTGGGTTCGAGCTTATCAGGTTGAAGTTTTTTCACATAAGCATCGCAGCCCCAAACTTTAAGAAACGACAACTTTGGTTTCTTGCCAAACCATAGTTCATAAGGTGTCGTCTCAACGGATTTTGATGGTGCCCTATTTAACGTGAATGCGGCCGTCTCTAAAGCATAACCCCAAAACGATAGCGGTAATCAGTAAGAGACATCATAGATCGCACCATATCTAGTAAAGTACGATTACGACGTTCGGACACACCATTACGCTGTGGTGTTCCGGGTGGCGTGAGTTGCGAAACTATTCCACAATTTTTCAAATGTACACCAAACTCGTAACTCAAATATTCTCCTCCACGATCAGATCGTAGAAACTTTATTTTCTTGTTACGATGATTTTCAACCTCACTCTGAAATTCTTTGAACTTTTCAAATGTTTCAGACTTATGTTTCATTAAGTAGATATACCCATATCTGCTTAAATCATCTGTGAAGGTGAGAAAATAACGATATCCGCCACGAGCCTCAATATTCATCGGACCGCATACATCGGTATGTATGATTTCCAATAAATCTGTTGCTCTCTCCATAGTACCGGAGAACGGTGTTTGAGTCATCTTGCCTATGAGGCACGGTTCGCAAGTACCAAGTGATTCATAATCAAGTGGTTCCAAAAGCCCATCAGTATGGAGTTTCTTCATGCGCTTTACACCGATATGACCTAAACGGCAGTGCCACAAATAAGTTGCACTATCATTATTAACTTTGCATCTTTTGGCGTCTACATTATGAATATGTGTATCACTATCATCGAGATTCAACAAGAATAGACCATTCTTCAAAGGTGCATGACCATAAAAGATATTACTCATATAAATAGAACAACCATTATTCTCTGATTTAAATGAATAACCGTCTCGCATCAAACAAGATCCAGATATAATGTTCATGCTCAACGCTGGCACCAAATAACAATTATTTAGGTCTAATATTAATCCCGAAGGTAGATGTAGAGGTAGCGTGCCGACCGCGATCACATCGACTTTGGAACCGTTTCCCACGCGCATCGTCACCTCGTCCTTTGCTAGCGTCCGCTTATTCCGTAGTCCCTGTTTCGATTTGCAAATATTAGCAACAGAACCAGTATCAAATACCCAGGTGCTACTGCGAGCTCTAGTAAGGTACACATCAATAACATGTATATCACATATACCTTTGTTCACTTTGCCATCCTTCTTATCCGCCAAATACTTGGGCAAGTTCCGCTTCCAGTGACCAGTCTGCTTGCAGTAGAAGCACTCAATTTCAGGCTTAGGTCCAGACTTGGGTTTCTTCTCCTAAGCAGCAACTTGCTTGCTGTTCTTCTTGAAGTTTCCCTTCTTCTTCCCTTTGCCCTTTTTCTTGAAACTAGTGGTTTTGCTAACCATCAACACTTGATGCTCCTTCTTGATTTCTACCTCCGCAGCTTTCAGCATTGCGAAGAGCTCGGGAATAGTCTTGTTCATCCCTTGCATATTATAGTTCATCACGAAGCTCTTGTAGCTTGGTGGCAGTGATTGGAGAATTCTGTCAATGACGCAATCATCTGGAAGATTAACTCCCATCTGAATCAAGTGATTATTATACCCAGACATTTTGAGTATATGCTCACTGACAGAACTGTTCTCCTCCATCTTGCAGCTATAGAACTTATTGGAGACTTCATATCTCTCAATTCGGGCATTTGCTTGAAATATTAACTTCAACTCCTGGAACATCTCATATGCTCCATGACGTTCAAAATGTCGTTGAAGTCCCGATTCTAAGCCGTAAAGCATGGCACACTGAACTATTGAGTAGTCATCAGCTTTGCTCTGCCAGACGTTCATAACATCCGGTGTTGCTCCAGCAGCAGGCCTGTCACCTAGCGGTGCTTCCAGGACGTAATTCTTCTATGCAGCAATGAGGATAATCCTCAGGTTACGGACCCAGTCCGTGTAATTGCTACCATCATCTTTCAACTTTGCTTTCTCAAGGAACGCATTAAAATTTAACGAAACAACAGCACGAGCCATCTATCTACAATCAACATAAACAAGCAAGATACTATCAGGTACTAAGTTCATGATAAGTTTAAGTTCAGTTAATCAAATTACTTAAGAACTCCCACTTAGATAGACACCCCTCTAATCCTCTAAGTGATCACGTGATCCAAATCAACTAAAACATAACCGATCATCACGTGAGATGGAGTAGTTTTCAATGGTGAACATCGTTATGTTGATCATATCTACTATATGATTCACGCTCGACCTTTCGGTCTCCGTGTTCCGAGGCCATATCTGTATATGCTTGGCTCGTCAAGTATAACCTGAGTATTCTGCGTGTGCAACTGTTTTGCACCCGTTGTATTTGGACGTAGAGCTTATCACACCCGATCATCACGTGGTGTCTGGGCACGACGAACTTTGGCAACGGTGCATACTCAGGGAGAACACTTCTTGCTAATTTTAGTGAGAGATCATCTTATAATGCTACCGTCAATCAAAGCAAGATAAGATGCATAAAAGGATAAACATCACATGCAATCAATATAAGTGATATGATATGGCCATCATCATCTTGTGCTTGTGATCTCCATCTCCGAAGCACCGTCATGATCACCATCGTCACCGGCGCGACACCTTGATCTCCATCGTAGCATCGTTGTCGTCTCGCCAATCTTATGCTTCCACGACTATTACTACCGTTTAGTAATCTAGTAAAGCATTACATCGCGATTGCATTGCATACAATAAAGCGACAACCATATGGCTCCTGCCAGTTGCCGATTACTTAGTTACAAAACATGATCATCTCATACAATAAAATCAGCATCATGCCTTGACCATATCACATCACAACATACCCTGCAAAAACAAGTTAGACGTCCTCTACTTTGTTGTTGCAAGTTTTACGTGGCTGCTACGGGCTTAAGTAAGAACTCATCTCACCTACGCATCAAAACCACAACGATAGTTCGTCAAATAGACTCCGTTTTAACCTTCTCAAGGACCGGGCGTAGTCACACTTGGTTCAACTAAAGTTGGAGAGACAGTCTTCCGCAAGCCATCTATGTGCAAAGCACGTCGAGGGAACCGGTCTCGCGTAAGAGTACGCGTAAGGTTGGTCCGGATTGTCTCAACCAACAATACCGCCGAACCAAAGTATGACATGCTGGTAGGCAGTATGACTTGTATCGCCCACAACTCACTTGTGTTCTACTCGTGCATATAACATCAAACCATAAAACCTAGGCTCTGATACCACTGTTGGGGAACGTAGTAATTTCGAAAATTTTCCTGCGCACACGCAAGATCATGGTGATGCACAGCAACGAGAGGGGAGAGTGTTGTCTACGTACCAACGCAGACCGACTACGGAAGCAATCACACAACGTAGAGGAAGCAGTCGTACGTCTTCTTCCTGATCCGACCGATCCAAGCACCGTTACTCCGGCACCTCCGAGTTCTTAGCACACGTTCAGCTCAATGACGATCCTCGGGCTCCGATCCAGCAAAGCGTCGAGGAGGAGTTCCGTCAGCACAACGGCGTGGTGACGATCTTGATGTACTACCGACGCAGGGCTTCGCCTAAGCACTACAACAGTATGATCGAGGTGGAATTTGGTGGCAGGGGGCACCGCACACGGCTAAGGAACGATCTCAAGGATCAACTTGTGTGTCTTGGGGTGTCCCCTGCCCCCGTATATAAAGGTTGGAGGGAGGGGGCCGGCCGGCCAGAGAGAGGGAGGCGCAGGGGGAGTCCTACTCCTACCGGGAGTAGGACTCCCCCCTCCAATCCTATTCCAATTAGGACTCTCAAGGGGGAAAGGAGAGAGGGGGGGCCGGCCCCTTCTCCTAGTCCTACTAGGACTTGGGGAAGGGGGGGCGCCGGCCAGCTGTGGGCTGCTCCTTTTTCTCTTTTCCACTAAGGCCCAATAGGCCCATTAGTCTCCCGGGGGGTTCCGGTAACCCTCCCGGTATTCCGGTAAAATCCCGATTTCACCCGGAACACTTCCTATGTCCAAACATAGACTTCCAATATATCAATCTTTACGTCTCGACCATTTCGAGACTCCTCGTCATGTCTGTGATCTCATCTGGGACTCCGAACAACCTTCGGTACATCAAAATGCATAAACTCATAATAACTGGCATCGTAACGTTAAGCATGCGGACCCTATGGTTCGAGAACAATGTAGACATGACCGAGACACGTCTCCGGTCAATAACCAATAGCGGGACCTGGATGCCCATATTGGCTCCTACATATTCTACGAAGATCTTTATCGGTCAGACCGCATAACAACATACGTTGTTCCCTTTGTCATCGGTATGTTACTTGCCCGAGATTCGATCGTCGGTATCCAATACCTAGTTCAATCTCGTTACCGGCAAGTCTCTTTACTCGTTCCGTAATACATCATCTCACAACTAACATATTAGTTGCAGTGCTTGCAAGGCTTATGTGATGTGCATTACCGAGAGGGCCCAGAGATACCTCTCCGACAATTGGAGTGACAAACCCTAATCTCGAAATACGCCAACCCAACATCTGCCATTGGAGACACCTGTAGTACTCCTTTATAATCACCCAGTTACGTTGTGACGTTTGGTAGTACCCAAAGTGTTCCTCCGATAAACGGGAGTTGCATAATCTCATAGTTATAGGAACATGTATAAGTCATGAAGAAAGCAATAGCAACATACTAAATGATCAGGTGCTAATCTAATGGAATTGGTCATGTCAATCAGATCATTCTACTAATGATGTGACCTCGTTAATCAAATAACAACTCTTTGTTCATGGTCAGGAAACATAACCATCTTTGATTAACGAGCTAGTCAAGTAGAGGCATACTAGTGACACTCTGTTGGTCTATGTATTCACACATGTATTATGTTTCCGGTTAATACAATTCTAGCATGAATAATAAACATTTATCATGATATAAGGAAATAAATAATAACTTTATTATTGCCTCTAGGGCATATTTCCTTCAATCCTATGAAGACATATTTCTCCGATTTGAGTTTGAGCTTATCGAGATGAAACTTTTTCACATAAGCATCGCAAGTCCAAACTTTAAGAAACGACAGCTTAGGTTTCTTGCCAAACCATAGTTCACACGGTGTCGTCTCAACAGATTTAGATGGTGCCCTATTTAACGTGAATGCAGCGGTCTCTAATGCATAACCCCAAAACGATAGTGGTAGATCGGTAAGATACATCATAGATTGCACTATATCCAATAAAGTACAGTTATGACGTTCGGACACACCATTATGTTGTGGTGTTCCATGTGGCATGAGTTTTTGAAACTATTCCACATTGTTTTAATTGAAGACCAAACTCGTAACTCAAATATTTGTCTCCGCGATCAGATCGTAGAAACTTTATTTTCTTGTCACGATGATTTTTCACTTCACTCTGAAATTCTTTGAACTTTTCAAATGTTTCAGACTTATGTTTCATTAAGTAGATATACTCATATCTGCTCAAATCATCTGTGAAGATCAGAAAATAATGATACCTGTCGTGAGCCTCAATATTCATCGGACCACATACATCAGTATGTATGATTTCCAACAAATCTTTTGCTCGCTCCATTGTTCTGAAGAACAGAGTCTTAGTCATCTTGCCCATGAGGCATGGTTCGCAAGCATCAACTGATTCATAATCAAGTGATTCCAAAAGCCCATCAGCATGGAGTTTCTTCATGCGCTTTACACCAATATGACCTAAACGGCAGTGCCACAAATAAGTTGCACTATCATTATTAACTTCGCATCATATGTGTATCACTAAGATCGAGATCCAATGAACTATTTTCATTGGGTGTGTAACCATATAAGGTTTTATTCATGTAAACAGAACAACAATTTATTCTTTTACTTAAATGAATAACCATATTACAATAAACATGATCAGATCATATTCATGCTCAACGCAAACACCAAATAACACTTATTTAGGTTCGACACTAATCCCGAAAGTATAGGGAGTGTGCGATGATGATCATATCAATCTTGGAACCACTTCCAACACACATCGTCACTTCACCCTTAATTAGTCTCTGTTTATTCTGCAACTCCCGTTTCGAGTTACTAATCTTAGCAACTGAACTAGTATCAAATACTGAGGGTTTGCTATAAACACTAGTAAAGTACACATCAATAACATGTATATCAAATATACTTATGTTCACTTTTCCATCCTTCTTATCCGCCAATCACTTGGGGTAGTTCCGCTTCCAGTGACCAGTCCCTTTGCAGTAGAAGCACTTAGTCTCAGGCTTAGGATCAGATTTGGGCTTCTTCACTTGAGCAGCAACTTGCTTGCCGTTCTTCTTGAAGTTCCCCTGCTTCTCTTTGCCCTTTTCTTGAAACTAGTGGTCTTGTCAACCATCAACACTTGATGTTTTTCTTGATTTCTACCTTCGTTGATTTCAGCATCACGAAGAGCTTGGGAGTTGTTTCCGTTATCCCTTGCATATTATAGTTCGTCACGAAGTTCTACTAACTTGGTGATGGTGACTAGAGAATTCTGTCAATCACTATCTTATCTGGAAGATTAACTCCCACTTGATTCAAGCGATTGTAGTACCCAGACAATCTGAGCACATGCTCACTAGTTGAGCGATTCTCCTCCATCTTTTAGCTATAGAACTTGTTGGAGACTTCATATCTCTCAACTCGGGTATTTGCTTGAAATATTAACTTCAACTCCTGGAACATCTCATATGGTCCATGACGTTCAAAACGTCTTTGAAGTCCCGATTCTAAGCCATTAAGTATGGTGCACTAAACTATCAAGTAGTCATCATATTGAGCTAGCCAAACGTTCATAGCGTCTGCATCTGCTCCTGCAATAGGTCTGTCACCTAACGGTGCATCAAGGACATAATTTTTCTGTGCAGCAATGAGGATAAACCTCAGATCACGGATCTAATCCGCATCATTGCTACTAACATCTTTCAACACAATTTTCTCTAGGAACATATCAAAATAAACACAGGGAAGCAACAACGCGAGCTATTGATCTACAACATGATTTGCAAAATACTACCAGGACTAAGTTCATGATAAATTTAAGTTCAATTTAATCATATTACTTAAGAACTCCCACTTAGATAGACATCCCTCTAATCCTCTAAGTGATCACGTGATCCAAATCAACTAAACCATAACCGATCATCACATGAGATGGAGTAGTTTTCAGTGGTGAACATTGTTATGTTGATCATATCTACTATATGATTCACGCTCGACCTTTCGGTCTCTGTGTTCCGAGGCCATATCTGCATATGCTAGGCTCGTCAAGTTTAACTTGAGTATTCTGCGTGTGCAAAACTGGCTTGCACCCGTTGTAGATGGACGTAGAGCTTATCACACCCGATCATCACGTGGTGTCTGGGCACGACAAACTTTGGCAACGGTGCATACTCAGGGAGAACACTTCTTGATAATTTAGTGAGAGATCATCTTATAATGCTACCGTCAATCAAAGCAAGATAAGATGCATAAAAGGATAAACATCACATGCAATCAATATAAGTGATATGATATGGCCATCATCATCTTGTGCTTGTGATCTCCATCTCCGAAGCACCGTCATGATCACCATCGTCACCGGCGCGACACCTTGATCTCCATCGTAGCATCGTTGTTGTCTCGCCAATCTTATGCTTCCACGACTATCACTACCGCTTAGTAATAAAGTAAAGCATTACACCACGATTTGCATTGCATACAATAAAGCGACAACCATATGGCTCCTGCCAGTTGCCGATAACTTGGTTACAAAACATGATCATCTCATACAATAAAATCAGCATCATGCCTTGACCATATCACATCACAACATGCCCTGCAAAAACAAGTTAGACATCCTCTACTTTGTTGTTTGCAAGTTTTACGTGGCTGCTACGGGCTTAAGTAAGAACTCATCTCACCTACGCATCAAAACCACAACGATAGTTTGTCAAATAGACTCCGTTTTAACCTTCTCAAGGACCGGGCGTAGCCACACTTGGTTCAACTAAAGTTGGAGAGACAGTCGCCCGCAAGCCATCTATGTGCAAAGCACGTCGAGGGAACCGGTCTCGCGTAAGCGTACGCGTAAGGTTGGTCCGGGTCGTCTCGTCCAACAATACCGCCGAACCAAAGTATGACATGCTGGTAGGCAGTATGACTTGTATCGCCCACAACTCACTTGTGTTCTACTCGTGCAAATAACATCAAACCATAAAACCTAGGCTCGGATACCACTGTTGGGGAACGTAGTAATTTCAAAAAAATTCCTACGCACACGCAAGATCATGGTGATGCATAGCAACGAGGGGGAGAGTCTGATCTATGTACCCTTGTAGATCGCAACGGAAGCGTTGACACAACGTAGAGGAAGTAGTCGTACGTCTTCTTCCCGATCCGACCGATCCAAGCACCGTTACTCCGGCAACTCCGAGTTCTTAGCACATGTTCAGCTCGATGACGATCCCCGGGCTCCGATCCAGCAAAGCTTCGGGGAGGAGTTGCGTCAGCACGACGGCGTGGTGACGATCTTGATGTACTACCGACGTAGGGCTTCGCCTAAGCACTACAACGATATGATCGAGGTGGAATTTGGTGGCAGGGGGCACCGCACACGGCTAAGGAACGATCTCAAGGATCAACTTGCGTGTCTTGGGGTGTCCCCTGCCCCCGTATATAAAGGATGGAGGGGGAGGCTGACCGGCCAAAGGAGGGAGGCGCAGGAGGAGTCCTACTCCTACCGGGAGTAGGACTCCCCCCTCCAATCCTAGTCCAATTAGGATTCCCAAGTGGGAAAGGGAGAGAGGGGGGCCGGCCACCTTCTCCTAGTCCTAATAGGACTAGGGGGAGGGGGAGGCACACAGCCCTTGTGGGCTGCCCTTTCACCTTTCCACTAAGGCCCACGTAGGCCCATTTGGCTCCCGGGGGGTTCCGGTAACCCTCCCGGTAATCCCGTAAAATCCCGATTTCACCCGGAACACTTCCGATGTCCAAACATAGGCTTCCAATATATCAATCTTTACGTCTCGACCATTTCGAGACTCCTCGTCATGTCCGTGATCACATCCGGGACTCCGAACTACCTTCGGTACATCAAAATGCATAAACTCATAATAACTGTCATCGTAACCTTAAGCGTGCGGACCCTACGGTTCGAGAACAATGTAGACATGACCGAGACACGTCTCCGGTCAATAAACAATAGCGGGACCTGGATGCCCATATTGGCTCCTACATATTCTACGAAGATCTTTATCGGTCAGACCGCATAACAACATACGTTGTTCCTTTTGTCATCGGTATGTTACTTGCCCGAGATTCGATCGTCGGTATCCAATACCTAGTTCAATCTCGTTACCGGCAAGTCTCTTTACTCGTTTCGTAATACATCATCTTGCAACTAACTCATTAGTTGTAATGCTTGCAAGGCTTAAGTGATGTGCATTACCGAGAGGGCCCAGAGATACCTCTCCGACAATCGGAGTGACAAATCCTATTCTCGAAATACGCCAACCCAACATCTACCATTGGAAACACCTGTAGTACTCCTTTATAATCACCCAGTTACGTTGTGACGTTTGGTAGCACCCAAAGTGTTCCTCCGGCAAACGGGAGTTGCATAATCTCATAGTCATAGGAACATGTATAAGTCATGAAGAAAGCAATAGCAACATACTAAATGATCGGGTGCTAAGCTAATGGAATGGGTCATGTCAATCAGATCATTCAACTAATGATGTGACCTCGTTAATCAAATAACAACTCTTTGTTCATGGTTAGGAAACATAACCATTTTTGATTAACGAGCTAGTCAAGTAGAGGCATACTAGTGACACTCTATTTGTCTATGTATTCACACATGTATTATGTTTCCGGTTAATACAATTCTAGCATGAATAATAAACATTTATCATGATATAAGGAAATAAATAATAACTTTATTATTGCCACTAGGGCATATTTCCTTCAAATGCAGCTGTCTCTAATGCATGATCCCAAAACGATATTGGTAAATCGGTAAGAAACATCATAGATTGTACTATATCCAATAAAGTACGATTATGATGTTCGGACACACCATTATGTTGTGGTGTTCCAGGTGGTGTGAGTTGCGAAACTATTCCGCATTGTTTCAAATGTAGACCAAACTCGTAACTCAAATATTTGTCTCCGCGATTAGATCGTAGAAACCTTTTTTCTTGTCACGATGATTTTCCACTTCACTCAGAAATTCTTTGAACTTTTCAAATGTTTCAGACTTATGTTTCATCAAGTAGATATACCCATATCTGCTCAAATCATCTGTGAAGGTCAGAAAATAACGATACCCGCCGCAAGCCTTAACACTCATCGGATCGCATACATCAGTATGTATTATTTCCAATAAGTCAGTTGCTCGCTCCACTGTTCCGGAGAACGGAGTCTTAGTCATCTTGCCCATGAGGCATGGTTCGCAAGCATCAAGTGATTCATAATCAAGTGATTCCAAAAGCCCATCAGCATGGAGTTTCTTCATGCGCTTTACACCAATATGACCTAAATGGCAGTGCCACAAATAAGTTGCACTATCATTATTAACTTTGCATCTTTTGGTTTCAATATTATAAACATGTGTATCACTATGATCGAGATCCAACGAACCATTTTCACTGGGTGTGTAACCATATAAGGTTTTATTCATGTAAACAGAACAACAATTGTTCTCTAACTTAAATGAATAACCGTATTGCAATAAACATGATCAAATCATATTCATGCTCAACGCAAACACCAAATAACACTTATTTAGGTTCGACACTAATCCTGAAAGTATAGGGAGTGTGCGATGATGATCATATCAGTCTTGGAACCACTTCCAACACACATCGTCACTTCACCCTTAACTAGTCTCTGTTTATTCTGCAACTCCCGTTTCGAGTTACTAATCTTAGCAACTGAACCAGTATCAAATACTTAGGGGTTGCTATAAACACTAGTAAAGTACACATCAATAACATGTATATCAAATATACCTTTGTTCACTTTGCCATCCTTCTTATCCGCCAAACATTTGGGGTAGTTCCGCTTCCAGTGACCAGTCCCTTTGCAGTAGAATCACTTAGTATCAGGCTTAGGTCCAGACTTTGGCTTCTTCACTTGAGCAGCAGCTTGCTTGCCGTTCTACATGAAGTTCCCCTTCTTCCTTTGCCGTTTTGTTGAAACTAGTGGTCTCGTCAACCATCAACGCCTGATGTTTTTCTTGATTTCTACCTTCGTCGATTTTAGCATCACGAAGAGCTTGGGAATTGTATCCGTTATCCCTTGCATATTATAGTTCATCATGAAGTTCTACTAACTTGGTGATGGCGACTAGAGAATTCTGTCAATCACTATTTTATCTGGAAGATTAACTCCCACTTGATTCAAGCGATTGTAGTACCCAGACAATCTGAGCACATGCTCACTAGTTGAGCGATTCTCCTCCAACTTTTAGATATAGAACCTGTTGGAGACTTCATCTCTCTCAACTCGGGTATTTCTTGAAAAATTAACTTCAACTCCTGGAACATCTCATATGGTCCATAACGTTCAAGACATCCTTGAAGTCCCGATTCTAAGCCGTTAAGCATGGTGCACTTAACTATCAAGTAGTCATCATATTGAGCTAGCCAAACGTTCATAACGTCTGCATCTGCTCCTGCAATAGGTCTGTGACCTAGCGGTGCATCAAGGACATAAATGTTCTGTGCAGCAATGAGGATGAACCCCAGATCACGGATCCAATCCGCATCATTGCTACTAACATCTTTCAACACAATTTTCTCTAGGAACATATCAAAATAAACATATGAAAGCAACAACGCGAGCTATTGATCTACAACATAGATATGCTAATACTACCAGGACTAAGTTCATGATAAATTAAAGTTCAATTAATCATATTACTTAAGAACTCCCACTTAGATAGACATCCCTCTAATCATCTAAGTGATCACGTGATCCAAATCAACTAAACCATGTCCGATCATCACGTGAGATGAAGTAGTTTTCAATGGTGAACATCACTATGTTGATCATATCTACTATATGATTCACGCTCGACCTTTCGGTCTCCAGTGTTCCGAGGCCATATCTGCATATGCTAGGCTCGTCAAGTTTAACCTGAGTATTCTGCGTGTGCAAAACTGTCTTGCACCCATTGTAGATGGACGTAGAGCTTATCACACCCGATCATCACGTGGTGTCTGGGCACGACGAACTTTGGCAATGGTGCATACTCAGGGAGAACACTTTTATCTTGAAATTTTGTGAGAGATCATCTTATAAAGCTACCGTCGAAATAAGCAAAATAAGATGTATAAAAGATAAACATCACATGCAATCAAAATATGTGACATGATATGGCCATGATCATCTTGCGCCTTTGATCTCCATCTCCAAAGTACCGTCATGATCTCTATTGCCACCGGCATGACACCATGATCTCCATCATCTTGATCTATATCAATGTGTCATCACGTGGTCGTCTCGCCAACTATTGCTCTTGCAACTATTGCTATCGTATAGCGATAAAGTAAAGCAATTATTTGGCGCTTGCATCTTATGCAATAATGAGACAATCGTAAGGCTTCTGCCAGTTGCCGATAACTTCAACCAAACATGATCATCTTATACAACAACTTATATCTCATCACGTCTTGACCATATCACATCACAACATGCCCTGCAAAAACAAGTTAGATGTCCTCTACTTTGTTGTTGCAAGTTTTACGTGGCTGCTACTGGGCTTAGCAAGAACCGTTCTTACCTACGCATCAAAACCACAACGATAGTTTGTCAAGTTGGTGCTGTTTTAACCTTCGCAAGGACCGGGCATAGCCACACTCGGTTCAACTAAAGTTGGAGAAACTGACACCCGCTAGTCACCTGTGTGCATAGCACGGTGGTCAAACCAGTCTCGCGTAAGCGTATGCGCAATGTCGGTCCGGGCCGCTTCATCCAACAATACCGCCGAACCAAAGTATGACATGCTGGTAAGCAGTATGACTTATATCGCCCACAACTCACTTGTGTTCTACTCATGCATATAACATCAACGCATAAAACCTAGGCTCGGATGCCACTGTTGAGGAACGTAGTAATTTCAAAAAATTTCCTACGCACACGCAAGATCATGGTGATGCATAGCAACGAGAGGGGAGAGTGTTGTCTACGTACCCTCGTAGACCGAAGCGGAAGCATTGACGCAACATAGAGGAAGTAGTCGTATGTCTTCCCGGTCCAACCGATCCAAGCACCATTACTCCGGCACCTCCGAGTTCTTGGCACATGTTCAGCTCGATGACGCTCCCCGGGCTCCGATCCAGCAAAGCTTCGGGGAGGAGTTCTGTCAGCACGACGGCGTGGTGACGATCTTGATGTTCAACCGTCGCAGGGCTTCGCCTAAGCACCGCTACAATATGACTGAGGTGTAATATCGTGGAGGGGGCACCGCACACGGCTAAGGAACGATCACGAAGATCAACTTGTGTGTCTATGGGGTGCCCCCTGCCCCCATATATAAAGGAGTGGAGGAGGGGAGGGCCGGCCCTCTCTATGGCGCGCCCTAGGGGAGTCCTACTCCCACCGGGAGTAGGATTCCCCTTTTCCTAGTCCAACTAGGAGTCCTTCCATGTAGTAGGATTAGGAGACAAGGGAGGGGAAGAGAGAATGGAAGGAAGGAGGGGACGCAGCCCCTCCCCCTAGACCAATTCGGACTAGGCCTTGGGGGGGCGCGCGGCCTGCCCTAGGCAGCCCCTCTCTCTTTCCCGTATGGCCTAATAAGGCCCAATACTTCTCCCGGCGAATTCCCGTAACTCCCCGGTACTCCGAAAAATACCCGAATCACTCGGAACCTTTCTGAAGTACGAATATAGTCGTCCAATATATCGATCTTTACGTCTCAACCATTTCAAGACTCCTCGTCATGTCCCCGATCTCATCCGGGACTCCGAACTCCTTCGGTACATCAAAACTCATAAACGCATAATATAACTGTCATCAAAACCTTAAGCGTGCGGACCCTACGGTTCGAGAACAATGTAGACATGATCGAGACATGTCTCTGGTCAATAACCAATAGCGGAACCTGGATGCTCATATTGGCTCCTACATATTCTACGAAGATCTTTATCGGTCAGACTGCATAACAACATACGTTGTTCCCTTTGTCATCGGTATGTTACTTGCCCGAGATTCGATCATCGGTATCCAATACCTAGTTCAATCTCGTCACCGGCAAGTCTCTTTACTCGTTTCGTAATACATCATCCCGCAACTAACTCATTAGTTGCAATGCTTGCAAGGCTTAAGTGATGTGCATTACCGAGAGGGCCCAGAGATACCTCTCCGACATTCGGAGTGACAAATCCTAATCTCGAAATACGCCAACCCAACAAGTACCTTTGGAGACACCTGTAGAGCACCTTTATAATCACCCAGTTACGTTGTGACGTTTGGTAGCACACAACAGTGTTCCTCCGATAAACGGGAGTTGCATAATCTCATAGTCATAGGAACATGTATAAGTCATGAAGAAAGCAACAGCAACAAACTAAACGATCAAGTGCTAAGCTAATGGAATGGGTCAAGTCAATCAGATTATTCATCTAATGATGTGATCCCATTAATCAAATAACAACTCTTTGTCTATGGTTAGGAGAGATAACCATCTTTGATTAATGAGCTAGTCAAGTAGAGGCATACTAGTGACACTCTGTTTGTCTATGTATTCACACATGTATTATGTTTCCGGTTAATACAATTCTAGCATGAATAATAAACATTTATCATGAAATAAGGAAATAAATAATAACTTTATTATTGCCTCTAGGGCATATTTCCTTCAGAACCGGGGAATGCATGGAGACCATGCGTAGGGGTCATTAGTGCGTGAACAGACAAGTGCCCGACTAGTTATGTTATATTACATGGTTAGTAAGAAACATCTTCCGGGGAGAATAGTTCCGTTAGGGGTTCTTTTCCCTGGGAGGCATGCCCTAAGGTGCATGTCCATGCTGCGAAAAGAAACGCAGGAAAAACATCTGGGGGCGTATAGATAAAAATAAAAAAAGATCATCTTTAGTTCACCGACCGAATATTCCCTTAAGAACGCTAGCTTTCGGCTTCACCCAGTCTGAGGTACACATCCGGCTGACCCGGCAGTAACAATTGCAGAGGTGCTCCCTTTAACACCTAGCCGAACAATCGGGAACGTAGGGGTAAGCACAGGAGCCAGGCAACCTAGCTTGGGCAAAACTTAAGTCATATCGATGCATATAATGGTGAATAAAAGGTACATGCGGAAGTGTGACACATGTGTTGGGCATGAAGCCCATATGAATAAGCTTCTGTTTAAAGAAGCCCCCAAGTTTAATGAGCGCGGATGGCGCGTCACTTTATGAGCCTTTAAGGGCTATAAGAGAGAGAGAGAGAGAGAGAGAGAGAGAGAAAGAAGAGAAATGCAAGACGGGGAATATGTAAAAAATGGATAGAGGAAGGAGACGAACATAGAGTCCGGCGCTAGGCATAGAATCTTCGGAGACGGGCTGCGTTCCATGGGTTCGGCTCGAGTCGGTTATCCGATGCATCTCGCAAGCGGTACGCTCCACCAGTCAGGACTTGGTCAATTATGAAGGGACCTTCCCACTTGGGCTTGAGTTTGTCCTTTTTCTTGTCCGGTAGTCGTAGAACTAATTCGCCAACATTGTAATTTTTGGCCCGTACTTCTCTGCTTTGGTATCTTCGAGCCTGCTGTTGATAGAATGCGGAACGGGCTTTTGCCACGTCACGCTCCTCCTCCAATGCGTCTAAGCTGTCCTGCCGATCGAGCTCGGCTTCTCTTTCTTCGTACATGCGCACTCGAGGTGAGTCATGAATTATGTCACAGGGCAAAATTGCCTCTGCGCCGTACACCATAAAGAATGGTGTGTATCCGGTGGTGCGATTCGGCGTGGTCCGCAGCCCCCAGAGTACGGAGTCGAGCTCCTCTACCCAGTGCGTGTTAGATTCCTTGAGGGACCGCACTAATCTGGGTTTGATGCCGCTCATGATAAGACCATTTGCATGTTCGACCTGGCCGTTAGTTTGTGGGTGATGGATGGAAGCATAATCGAGCTTGATGCCCATGTTTTTGCACCAGAGTTTTACCTCGTCGGCCGCGAAGTTCGTGCCGTTATCAGTGATGATGCTGTGGGGAACGCCGTAACGGTGTACGATCCCGGATATGAAGTCTATTACCAGTCCGGATTCGGCCGTCTTAACAGGCTTGGCTTCTATCCATTTGGTGAACTTATCCACCATGACCAGTAAGTATTTTTACTTGTGGGTTCCGCCTTTAAGGGGTCCAACCATGTCAAGCCCCTAGACCACGAAGGGCCAAGTAATGGGGATAGTTTGTAGGGCGGTGGGTGGCATATGGCTTTGGTTTGCAAAGAGCTGGCAACCGGTGCATCGTTGGACTAAGTCCTGAGCGTCTGCCCGGGCCGTCGGCCAATAAAAGCCTATACGAAAGGCCTTGCTTACAAGGGACCGAGCTGCAGCGTGATAACCGACCAGTCCGGCATGAATTTCCGCCAGGAGGTTCCGCCCCTCCTCTTCGGAGATGCACCTTTGAAGGACTCCGGTAGTGCTTTTCTTATAAAGCTCTCCCTCATGGACTCTGTAGGCTTTGGATAGCCGCACTATGTAGCATGCCTCATTTTGGTCCTTGGGGAGTTCCTGCCTAGTGAGGTAGGCGAGGAATGGTTCTGTCCACGGGGCGATGACGACCATTATTACGTGGGCTGAAGGTGTTATTTCATTGGCAGAGCCTCCGATTGTGTCGGAATGTTCGGTGTCGGGCAGTGAGGTTGGGTCCGGGGTGTTATTGAAGGAAATATGCCCTAGAGGCAATAATAAAGTTATTATTTATTTCCTTATTTCATGATAAATGTTTATTATTCATGCTAGGATTGTATTAACCGGAAACATAATACATGTGTGAATACATAGACAAATAGAGTGTCACTAGTATGCCTCTACTTGACTAGCTCGTTAATCAAAGATGGTTATGTTTCCTAACCATGGACAAAGAGTTGTCATTTGATTAACGGGATCACATCATTAGTTGAATGATCTGATTCACATGACCCATTTCATTAGCTTAGCACCCGATCATTTAGTATGTTGCTATTGCTTTCTTCATGACTTATACATGTTCCTATGACTATGAGATTATGCAACTCCCGTGTGCCAGAGGAACACTTTGTGTGCTACCAAATGTCACAACGTAACTGGGTGATTATAAAGGTGCTCTACAGGTGTCTCCAAAGGTACATGTTGGGTTGGCGTATTTCGAGATTAGGATTTGTCACTCCGATCGTCGGAGAGGTATCTCTGGGCCCTCTCGGTAATGCACATCACTTAAGCCTTGCAAGCATTGCAACTAATGAGTTAGTTGCGGGATGATGTATTACAAAACGAGTAAAGAGACTTGCCGGTAACGAGATTGAACTAGGTATTGGATACCGACGATCGAATCTGAGGCAAGTAACATACCGATGACAAAGGGAACAACGTATGTTGTTATGCGGTCTGACCGATAAAGATCTTCGTAGAATATGTAGGAGCCAATATGGGTATCCAGGTCCCGCTATTGGTTATTGACCGGAGACGTGTCTCGGTCATGTCTACATTGTTCTCAAACCCGTAGGGTCCGCACGCTTAAGGTTTTGATGACAGTTATATTATGAGTTTATACATTTTGATGTACCGAAGGTTGTTCGGAGTCCCGGATGTGATCACAGACATGACGAGGAGTCTCGAAATGGTCGAGACATAAAGATTGATATATTGGAAGCCTATGTTTGGATATCGGAAGTGTTCCGGGTGAAATCGGGATTTTACCGGAGTACCGGGAGGTTACCGGAACCCCCCGGGAGCTATATGGGCCTTAGTGGGCCTTAGGGGAAAAGAGAAGGGGCCACCCAAGATGGTCCGCGCGCCCCTCCCCTCCCTTGGTCCGAATAGGACAAGGAGAGGGGGCCGGCCCCCCTCTCTCTTTTCCCCCCTCCGCGAATCCTATTCCAACTAGGATTGGGGGGGGGGGATCCTACTCCTAGAGGGAGTAGGACTCCTCCTGGCGCGCCTCTCCTAGGCCGGTCGCACCCCCCCCCCCTTGATCCTTTATATACGGAGGCAGGGGAACCCCAAAGATACACAAGTTGATCCACGTGATCTTATTCTTAGCCGTGTGCGGCGCCCCCTGCCACCATAGTCCTCAATAATATTGTAGCGGTGCTTAGGCGAAGCCCTGCGACAGTAGTACATCAAGATCGTCACCACGCCGTCGTGCTGACGGAACTCTTCCCCGACACTTCGCTGGATCGGAGTCCGGGGATTGTCATCGAGCTGAACGTGTGGTAAAACTCGGAGGTGCCGTAGTTTCGGTGCTTGATCGGTCGGGCCGTGAAGACGTACGACTACATCAACCAAACGCTTCCGTTGTCGATCTACAAGGGTACGTAGATCACACTCTCCCCTCATTGCTATGCATCACCATGATCTTGCGTGTGCGTAGGAAATTTTTTGAAATTACTACGTTCCCCAACAGTGGCATCCGAGCCTAGGTTTTATGTGTTGATGTTATGTGCACGAGTAGAACACAAGTGAGTTGTGGGCGATATATCTCATACTGCTTACCAGCATGTCATACTTTGGTTCGGCGGTATTGTTGGATGAAGTAGCCCGGACCGACATTACGCGTACGCTTACGCGAGACTGGTTCTACCGTCGTGCTTTGCACACAGGTGGCTGGCGGGTGTCAGTTTCTCCAACTTTAGTTGAACCGAGTGTGGCTACGCCCGGTCCTTGCGAAGGTTAAAACAGCACCAACTTCACAAACTATCGTTGTGGTTTTGATGCGTAGGTAAGAACGGTTCTTGCTAAGCCCAGTAGCAGCCACGTAAAACTTGCAACAACAAAGTAGAGGACGTCTAACTTGTTTTTGCATGGCATGTTGTGATGTGATATGGTCAAGACGTGATGAGATATAAGTTGTTGTATGAGATGATCATGTTTTGTTGAAGTTATCGGCAACTGGCAAAATCCTTATGGTTGTCTCTCTATTGCATAAGATGCAAGTGCCCAATAATTGCTTTACTTTATCGCTATGCGATAGCAATAGTTGCAAGAGCAATTGTTGGCGAGACGACCATGTGACGACACATTGATATAGATCAAGATGATGGAGATCATGGTGTCATGCCGGTGACGATGGAGATCATGACAATGCTTTGGAGATGGAGATCAAAGGCACAAGATGATGATGGCCATATCATGTCACATATTATGATTGCATGTGATGTTTATCTTTTATACATCTTATTTTGCTTAGTTTGACGGTAGCATTTTAAGATGATCTCTCCCTAATTATCAAGAAGTGTTCTCCCTGAGTATGCACCGTTGTGAAAGTTCTTCGTGCTGAGACACCACGTGATGATCGGGTGTGATAGGCTCTACGTTCAAATACAACGGGTGCAAAACAGTTGCACACGCGGAATACTCAGGTTATACTTGACGAGCCAAGCATATACAGATATGGCCTCGGAACACGGAGACCGAAAGGTCGAGCGTGAATCATATAGTAGATATGATCAACATAGTGATGTTCACCAATGAAACTACTCCATCTCACGTGATGATCGGACATGGTTTAGTTGATTTGGATCACGTGATCACTTAGAGGATTAGAGGGATGTCTATCTAAGTGGGAGTTCTTAAGTAATATGATTAATTGAACTTAAATTTATCATGAACTTAGTCCTGGTAGTATTTTGTAAATCATGTTGTAGATCAATAGCTCGCGTTGTTGCTTCCCTATGTTTATTTTGATATGTTCCTAAAGAAAATTGTATTGAAAGATGTTAGTAGCAATGATGCGGATTGGATCCGTGATCTGAGGTTTATCCTCATTGCTGCACAGAAGAATTATGTCCTTGATGCACCTCTAGGTCACAGACCTATTGCAGGAGCAGATGCAGACGTTATGAACGGTTGGCTAGCTAAATATGATGACTACTTGATAGTTTAGTGCACCATGCTTAACGGTTTAGAATCGGGACTTCAAAGACGTTTTGAACGTCATGGACCATATGAAATGTTCCAGGAGTTGAAGTTAATATTTCAAGCAAATACCCGAGTTGAGAGATATGAAGTCTCCAACAAGTTCTATAGCTAAAAGATGGAGGAGAATCGCTCAACTAGTGAGCATGTGCTCAGATTGTCTGGGTACTACAATCGCTTGAATCAAGTGGGAGTTAATCTTCCAGATAAGATAGTGATTGACAGAATTCTCTAGTCACCATCACCAAGTTAGTAGAACTTCATGATGAACTATAGTATGCAAGGGGTGACGAAAACGAATCCCGAGCTTTTCATGATGATGAAATCGATGAAGGTAGAAATCAAGAAAGAGCATCAAGTGTTGATGGTTGACAAGATCACTAATTTCAAGAAAAGGGCAAAGGAAAAAAGGGGAACTTCAAGAAAAACAGCAAGCTAGTTGCTGCTCATGTGAAGAATCCCAAGTCTGGTCCTAAGCCTGAGACTAAGTGCTTCTACTGCAAAGGGACTGGTCACTGGAAGCAGAACTGCCCCAAGTATTTGGCGGATAAGAAGGATGGCAAAGTGAACAAAAGTATATTTGATATACATGTTATTGATGTGTACTTTACTAGTGTTTATAGCAACCCCTCAGTATTTGATACTGGATCAGTTGCTAAGAGTAGTAACTCGAAACGGGAGTTGCAGAATGAACAGAGACTAGTTAAGGGTGAAGTGACGATGTGTGTTGGAAGTGGTTCCAAGATTGATATGATCATCATCGCACACTCCCTATACTTTCGGGATTAGTGTTGAACCTAAATAAGTATAATTTGGTGTTTGCGTTGAGCATGAATATGATTTGATCATGTTTATTGTAATGCGGTTATTCATTTAAGTAAAAGAATAAATTGTTGTTCTGTTTACATGAATAAAACCTTATATGGTTACACACCCAATGAAAATAGTTCATTGGATCTCGATCGTAGTGATACACATATTCATAATATTGAAACCAAAAGATGCGAAGTTAATAATGATAGTGCAACTTATTTGTGGCACTGCCGTTTAGGTCATATTGGTGTAAAGCGCATGAAGAAACTCCATGCTGATGGGATTTTGGAATCACTTGATTATGAATCACTTGGTGCTTGCGAACCATGCCTTATGCGCAAGATGACTAAAGACTCCGTTCTCCGGAACAATGGAGCGAGCAACTGACTTATTGGAAATAATACATACTGATGTATGCGATCCGATGAGTGTTGAAGCTCGCGGCGGGTATCGTTATTTTCTGGCCTTCACATATGATTTGAGCAGATATGGGTATATCTGCTTGATGAAACATAAGTCTGAAACATTTGAAAAGTTCAAAGAATTTCAGAGTGAAGTGGAAAATCATCCTAACAAGAAAAATAAGGTTTCTACGATCTGATCGTGGAGACAAATATTTGAGTTACGAGTTTGGTCTTCAACTAAAACAATGTGAAATAGTTTCACTACTCACGCCACCTGGAACACCATAGTGTAATGGTGTGTCCGAACGTCATAACCGTACTTTATTAGATGTAGTGCGATCTATGATGTCTCTTACCGATCTACCACTATCGTTTTGGGGTTATGCATTAGAGACAGCTACATTCACGTTAAATAGGGCACCATCTAAATCCATTGAGACAACACCGTGTGAAACTATGGTTTGGCAAGAAACCTAAGCTGTCGTTTCTTAAAGTTTGGAGTTGCGATGCTTATGTGAAAAAGTTTCATCTTGATAAGCTCAAACTCAAATCGGAGAAATATGTCTTCATAGGATACCCAAAGGAGACAGTTGGGTACACCTTCTATCACAGATCCGAAGGCAAGACATTCGTTGCTAAGAATGGATCCTTTCTAGAGAAGGAGTTTCTCTCGAAAGAAGTGAGTGGGAGGAAAGTAGAAAACTTGATAAGGTAATTGTACCTTCTCCCTTATTGGAAAATAGTTCATCACAAAAATCTGTTCCTGTGACTACTACACCAATTAGTGAGGAAGCTAATGATGATGATCATGTAACTTCAGATCAAGTTACTACCGAATCTCGTAGGTAAACTAGAGTGAGATCCGCACCAGAGTGGTACGGTAATCCTGTTCTGGAAGTCATGTTACTAGACCATGACGAACTTGTGAACTATGAGGAAGCGATGATGAGCCCAGATTCCGCGAAATGGTTTGAGGCCATGAAATCTGAGATATGATCCATGTATGAGAACAAAGTATGGACTTTGATGGATTTTCCTGATGATCGGCAAGCCATAGAAAATAAATGGATCTTCAAGAGGAAGACGGACGCTGATAGTAGTGTTACTATCTACAAAGCTAGAATTGTCGCAAAAGGTTTTCGACAAGTTCAAGGTGTTGACTACGATGAGATTTTCTCACTCGTATCTATGCTTAAAGTCTGTCCGAATCATGTTAGCAATTGTCGCATTTTATGAAATCTGGCAAATGGATAAACAAAACTGCATTCCTTAATGGATTTATTAAAGAAGAGTTGTATGTGATGCAACAAGATGGTTTTGTCAATCCTAAAGGTGCTAACAAAATATGCAAGCTCCAGCGATCCATTTATGGACTGGTGCAAGCATCTCGGAGTTGGAATATACGCTTTGATAAGTTGATCAAAGCATATAGTTTTATACAGACTTGTGGTGAAGCCTGCACTTACAAGAAAGTGAGTGGGAGCACTACAACATTTCTGATAAGTATATGTGGATGACATATTGTTGATCGGAAATAATGTAGAATTATTCTGCAAAGCATAAATGAGTGTTTGAAAGGAGGTTTTTCAAAGAAAGACCTTGGTGAAACTGCTTACATATTGAGTATCAAGATCTATAGAGATAGATCAAGACGCTTGATAAGTTTTTTCAAGGAGTACATACCTTGACAAGATTTTGAAGTAGTTCAAAATGGAACAGTCAAAGAAAAAGTTTCTTGCCTGTGTTACAAGGTGTGAAGTTGAGTAAGACTCAAAGCCCGACCACGGCAGAAGATAGAAAGAGAATGAAAGTCATTCCCTATGCCTTAGTCATAGGTTCTATAAAGTATGCCATGCTGTGTACCAGATCTATTGTATACCATACACTGTGTTAAGAGAGGGAGTACAATAGTGATCTAGGAGTACATCAATGGACAGCGGTCAAAATTATCCTTACTGGAATAAGGATATATTTCTCGATTACGGAGGTGACAAAAGGTTCGTCGTAAAGGGTTACGTCGATGCAAGTTTTGACACTGATCCAAATGACTCTAAGTCTCAATCTGGATACATATTGAAAGTGGGAGCAATTAGCTAGAGTAGCTCTATGCAGAGCATTGTTGACATAGAAATTTGCAAAATACATGCGGATCTGAATGTGGCAGACCCGTTGACTAAAGTTCTCTCACAAGCAAAACATGATCACTTTTTGGGTCTTAATCACATAGCGATGTGAACTAGATTATTGAATCTAGTAAACCCTTTGGGTGTTAGTCACATGGAGATGTGAACCAATCACATAAAGATGTGAACTATTGATGTTAAATCACATGGCGATGTGATCTAGATTATTGACTCTAGTGCAAGTGGGAGACTGAAGGAAATATGCCCTAGAGGCAATAATAAAGTTATTATTTATTTCCTTATTTCATGATAAATGTTTATTATTCATGCTAGAATTGTATTAACCGGAAACATAATACATGTGTGAATACATAGACAAACAGAGTGTCACTAGTATGCCTCTACTTGACTAGCTCGTTAATCAAAGATGGTTATGTTTCCTAACCATGGACAAAGAGTTGTCATTTGATTAATGGGATCACATCATTAGTTGAATGATCTGATTGACATGACCCATTTCATTAGCTTAGCACCCGATCGTTTACTATGTTGCTATTGCTGACTTATACATGTTCCTATGACTATGAGATTATGCAACTCCCGTGTGCCAGAGGAACACTTTGTGTGCTACCAAACGTCACAACGTAACTGGGTGATTATAAAGGTGATCTACAGGTGTCTCCAAAGGTACATGTTGGGTTGGCGTATTTCGAGATTAGGATTTGTCACTCCGATCGTCGGAGAGGTATCTCTGGGCCCTCTCGGTAATGCACATCACTTAAGCCTTGCAAGCATTGCAACTAATGAGTTAGTTGCGGGATGCTGTATTACGGAACGAGTAAAGAGACTTGCCGGTAACGAGATTGAACTAGGTATTGGATACCGACGATCGAATCTCAGGCAAGTAACATACCGATGACAAAGGGAACAACGTATGTTGTTATGCGGTCTGACCGATAAAGATCTTCATAGAATATGTAGGAGCCAATATGGGCATCCAGGTCCCGCTATTGGTTATTGACCAGAGACGTGTCTCGGTCATGTCTACATTGTTCTCAAACCCATAGGGTCCGCACGCTTAAGGTTTCGATGATAGTTATATTATGAGTTTATACGTTTTGATGTACCGAAGGTTGTTCGGAGTCCCGGATGTGATCACGGACATGACGAGGAGTCTCGAAATGGTCGAGACATAAAGATTGATATATTGAAGCCTATGTTTGGATATCGAAAGTGTTCCGGGTGAAATCGGGATTTTACCGGAGTACCCGGAGGTTACCGGAACCCCCCGGGAGCTATATGGGCCTTAGTGGGCCTTAGTGGAAAAGAGAAGGGGCAGCCCAAGATGGGCCGCGCGCCCCTCCCCTCCCTTGGTCCGAATAGGACAAGGAGAGGGGGCCGGCCCCCCTCTCTCTTTCCCCCCCTCCGCGAATCCTATTCCAACTAGGATTGGGGGGGGGGGGAATCCTACTCCCAGAGGGAGTAGGACTCCTCCTGGCGCGCCTCTCCTAGGCCGGCCGCACCCCTCCCCCTTGATCCTTTATATACGGAGGCAGGGGAACCCCAGAGATACACAAGTTGATCCACGTGATCTTATTCTTAGCCGTGTGCGGCGCCCCCTGCCACCATAGTCCTCGATAATATTGTAGCGGTGCTTAGGCGAAGCCCTGCGACAGTAGTACATCAAGATCGTCACCACGCCGTCGTGCTGACGGAACTCTTCCCCGACACTTTGCTGGATCGGAGTCCGGGGATCGTCATCGAGCTAAACGTGTGCTAAAACTCGGAGGTGCCGTAGTTTCGGTGCTTGATTGGTCGGGCCGTGAAGACGTATGACTACATCAACCAAACGCTTCCGTTGTCGATCTACAAGGGTACGTAGATCACACTCTCCCCTCGTTGCTATGCATCACCATGATCTTGCGTGTGCGTAGGATTTTTTTTGAAATTACTACTTTCCCCAACAGTTATTGTTCGGCTCCCCTTCCCATACTACGGATGGCTTGAACAGCCTTTCCAAGAAGATGTTGGGGGGACTACATCGCGTTTTGCGCCGATGCGTGCCAGGACATCTGCCGCCTGGTTATTTTCCCGGGCTATATGGTGAAATTCAAGCCCCTCGAACCGAGCTGGCATTTTTAGGACGGCGTTGCAGTAAGCTGCCATTTTTGGATCCTTGGCATTGAAGTCTCCATTTATTTGGGATATTGCGAGGTTCGAGTCCTCGCGCACCTCTAGGCGTTGAATGCCCATGGATACTGCCATCTGGAGACCATGTAAAAGGGCCTCATATTCAGCTGCGTTGTTGGAGTCCGTGTACATAATCTGGAGTATGTATTGAACTGTGTCTCCTGTGGGGGATGTCAAAACGACGCCAGCCCCCAGTCCGGTCAACATCTTGGAGCCGTCGAAATGCATGATCCAATCTGAATATGTGTCGTACTCTTTAGGGAGTTCGGCCTCCGTCCATTCTGCGACAAAGTCGGCAAAGACTTGCGACTTGATGGCTCGCCGTGGCTTATAAGTTATGTCGAACGGGAGGAGCTCAATGGCCCATTTTGCAATCCGGCCCGTTGCGTCACGGTTGTTTATAATATCGTTGAGTGGTACTTCCGAGGCTACTGTTATTGAACACTCTTGAAAGTAGTGTCGTCGCTTTCGGGATGCCATGAATACCGCGTACGCGATCTTTTGATAATGCGGGCACCGTGATTTGCAGGGAGTGAGGACAATGGACACATAATAGACCGGCTTTTGAAGGGGGAATTTGTGTCCGTCCGCTTCTCGTTCGACAACGAGCACTGCGCTTACAACCTAATGTGTTGCTGCAATGTATAATAGCATTGGTTCGCCAATGTTTGGCGCGACCAGGACTGGGTTTGTTGCCAGTATGGCTTTTATTTCATCGAGTCTGGCCGTGGCTGCATCCGTCCATTTGAAGTGTTCGGTGCGCCGAAGGAGGCGGTAAAGGGGTAGGGCCTTTTCTCCCAAGCGCGAGATAAAGCGGCTTAGAGCGGCCACGCATCCGGTTAACTTTTGTATTTGTTTGAGGTCCTTTGGGATATCCAGTTGCGACATAGCTCGGATCTTGGCTGGATTTGCTTCGATTCCTCTACCGGATACAATGAAGCCCAAGAGTTTTCCGGCTAGAACGCCGAAAACGCATTTTTCTAGGTTGAGCTTGATGTCGTCTGTTCGGAGGTTATCAAATGTGAGCCTCAAGTCGTCTACTAGAGATTCGGCATGTCTTGTTTTGACGACCACATCATCTACATATGCCTCCACTGTTTTGCCGATCTGGTTTGCCAGACATGTCTGAATCATGCGTTGATATGTTGTGCCGGCGTTTTTGAGCCCGAAGGGTATTGTGTTAAAGCAGAATGGGTCGTATGGTGTGATAAATGCCGTTGCAGCTTGGTCTGATTCTGCCATCTTGATTTGATGGTAGCCGGAATATGCGTCGAGGAAACACAACGAATCGTGTCCTGCGGTAGCGTCGATAATTTGATCGATGTGGGGGAGGGGAAAGATATCCTTTGGGCAAGCCTTGTTAAGGTCTTTAAAATCAATGCACAGGCGCCAGGATTTGTCCTTTTTTGGTACCATCACCAGGTTTGCTAGCCAGTCCGGATGTTTTATATCTCTGATGAATCCGGCCTCCAATAGCTTTGCTAGCTCCTCTCCCATAGCCTGTCTCTTAGGTTCGAAAAAACGCCGAAGAGCCTGTTTGACAGGTTTGAATCCTGTTTGGATATTTAAGCTGTGCTCGGCCAGCCTGCGTGGGATTCCTGGCATGTCTGAAGGGTGCCAGGCGAAAATGTCCCAGTTCTCTCGTAGGAACTCTCGCAGTGCGGCGTCTACATCAGGGTTTAACTGTGCCCTGATGGGAGCTGTTTTATTTGGGTCCGTTGGATGGACTTGGAATTTGACTATTTCGTCCGCCGGTTTAAAGGAGGTGGACTTGGATCTTTTGTCGAGTACCACATCGTCCCTATTCACCATAGAGTGCAGCGCAGTCAGTTCCTCAGCCGCTAGGGCTTCAGATAGTGCCTCGAGGGCCAGTGCGGCTGTCTTGTTTTCAGCACGGAGTGCTATGTCCGGATCACTAGTGAGAGTGATGATCCCGTTAGGCCCGGGCATCTTGAGCTTCATGTACCCGTAATGGGGTATTGCTTGGAAGATTGTAAACGCTTCCCGCCCTAGCAGAGTGTGATAACCGCTGCTGAACGGAGCCACATGGAACGTGATCTCTTCGGACCTGTAATTATCCGGCGTGCCGAACACCACATCTAGTGTGATTTTACCTGTACAGCGCGCTTCCCGACTGGGGATTATTCCTCTAAAGGTTGTGCTGCTTCGCTCAATGCGGTTCTAGTGTATTTCCATTTTTTGAAGGGTTTCCTCGTAAATGAGGTTCAATACACTACCGCCGTCCATGAGTACCTTGGTAAGACGAAAGCCTTCCACTATTGGAATGAGGACCAATGCGGCTGGTACTCGGGCTGTTCGGAATTTAGGTTCATCACTGGCGTTAAAGGTAATAGCCGTGTCACTCCATGGGTTTATTGTTGCTACTTGGTAGACTTCGGCAAGGCTGCGGAGTGTCCTTTTTCGCATATTATTTGATGCGAAAGTCTCGAAGACTGTTAATATCGTATTGGTGTCTCTGGGGTGGCTTTCTGTGGCCTCCGGAATTAGGAGATTTTCGCCAATTTTGGCCACCTGCCGGAGTATCCAACATGCTCTAAGGCTGTGAGTTGGTGTGGCGTCCTCTGTACTGTGAATTTTACAGGGTCCATTAAGCCATCCTTCCAGTACGGTTCCATGCCCTGTAGAGGGTTTTTGTTTTTTGGTGTTTCACCCGGGTGACTGGTTATGATGCACCCTTTTATTTCGGACTGGGTTTGTATTTAGGGCCGAATTGTCCCAAAATTTTATTTTGGTTTTTCAGGCGCTTTCCATCGCACAGTACTTTCGTACAATGGACGCCAAGTCAGCGAAGCGTGTAATATCACGGCGACTTATGGCGTTGAGTATTCCCTTGTCTGTGCAATTATTGCAGAAGATTGAGATTGCGTCTTCCTCGCGGCAGTCCCTTAGCCTGTTCTTAACCAAGAGGAATCTGGCCCAGTAATGATGTACTGTTTGGTTGGGCTCTTGCCTGATTTTGGATAGATCGCTTATGTTGGGATGGGTGGGTGGAGTTAAATCTGAAGCCTCACCCCGTCTGAGGCTCAGAAGCCGAGGAATTTCCGAACTCGAAAATTTGGATCCCTGGGTGTTGTCCAATGAATCCAGCCCGTCGCCTGACTCTAAGTTCAGGTCTTGAGTGATATCCTCCCCTCCGCGGGCATCCGGCTTGGAGGGATCAGGAATCCGGACGTAGCGAGTCCTTAAGATAGACGAAGGGTTGCGCACTGTCCCTCTACCACGGCAACGTGATGGGTGACTTGGGGAGAGTTAATCTCTCTCAGATCGGGTTTAGGCCCAATCTGGTCGTAATCCATAGCGACTCCCAGGGCGGCGAAGCGATCCAAGAGCTTGTTTATGGAGGAGAGCTCCATTGGATCTAACTGCTCGGCGAGTTCCGAGCTGACATGAAGATTGTTTTCGATGGCTCGAGAGGTCATCATCGGCGCAGAAGCCGAACAGGCGGTCATAAGAAAACCTCCTAGCCGGAGGGTTTGGTCGATAGCCAAAGCTCCCTTAGCAACGGTGTTGTCTTTAAAGACGGGGCGAGGCATCCTTCCTGATGGCGATGACACAGAGGAACTCTCAATGAAAGCACCAATGTCGGTGTCAAAACCGACGGATCTCGGGTAGGGGGTCCCGAACTGTGCGTCTAGGCCGGATGGTAACAGGAGGCAAGGGACACGAAGTTTTACCCAGGTTCGGGCCCTCTCGATGGAGGTAAAACCCTATGTCCTGCTTGATTAATATTGATGATATGGGTAGTACAAGAGTAGATCTACCACGAGATCAAGGAGGCTAAACCCTAGAAGCTAGCCTATGGTATGATTGTTGATGTGTATGTTGTCCTACGGACTAAAACCCTCCGGTTTATATAGACACCGGATAGGGTTAGGGTTACATAGAGTCGGTTACAATGGTAGGGGATCTAAATACCCGTATCGCCAAGCTTGCCTTCCACGCCAAGGAAAGTCCCTTCCGAACACGGGACGAAGTCTTCAATCTTGTATCTTCATAGTCCTGGAGTGCGGCTGAAGGTATAGTCCGACCATCCGGACACCGCCTAATCCAGGACTCCCTCAATTATCCTGACAAATGGGCAAAGCGCCAAGCCAAGTTGGCTAAGCAAGCCAGAGAAGCAGTGAGGAAATTCAATGAAGACTCTGCTGCTGCTGCTGCCTCTGCTGTTAAGCCAAAGAAGGCTGTGTCAAAGAAGCTTGCGCGCAAGCCAAGTGCTTCACCAACAGTGCCCTCACGGCCAGAATCCTCAAAACCCGCACGGCCAATTCCTCATGCTGCTCCTGCTCCTCCAAAGTCCTCAGCTCCTCCACCAAAGTCTTCGGCCGCTCTGACTAAATCCTCAGCACCTGTGCATCTCGCCTCGTGCCATAGGACAACAGGCATATCTATTACCTCAGGAGCCTCCGCTAGTTCCTCGGCTGCTCCTAGTTCCTCAGCTGGCCCCTCACTCCTGAAGACAAAGTCAACTACTGGACGAGGTCCTCGACCAAGTCCTCAGAAGAAGCAGCAGCAGCTAGTGCCGTCTGAAGACGAAGCTGATGATGAAGAACTTGCCAAAATCATCAGAGACAGGCAAGTCATGGCCGCTAGTGTTGGGGAACGTTGCAGAAAACAAAAAATTTCCTATGGTTTCACCAAGATCCATCTATGAGTTCATCTAGCAACGAGTGATCGGATGCATCTACATACCTTGTAGATCGCGAGCGGAAGTGTTCAAAGAACGGGGATGAGGGAGCCATACTCGACGTATTCCAAATCACCGGAGATCCTAGCGCCGAACGGACGACACCTCCGCGTTCAACACACGTACGGTCAGCACGACGTCTCCTCCTTCTTGATCCAGCAAGGGGAAAGGAGAGGTTGAGGAAGATCGCTCCAGCAGCAGCACGACGGTGTGGTGATGATGGAGAAGCAGCACTCCGGCAGGGCTTCGCCGAGCTCAGCGGAGGAGGAGAGGTGTAGCAGGGGAGAGGGAGGGCGCCGGGACTCAAGGGTGCGGCTGCCCCTCCCTCCAATCCCTTTATATAGGCCCCCAAGGGGGGCGGCCCTGGAGATCCATCTCCCAAGGGGGCGGCGGCCAGGGGGGTTGCAGTGCCCCACAAGGCAAGTGGGCGCCCCCCCCCCAACCCTAGGGTTTCAACCCTAGGCGCAAGGGGTTGGGCCAAGGGGGCGCACCAGCCCACTAAGGGCTGCTTCCCCCTCCCACTTCAGCCCATGGGGCCCTCCGGGATGGGTGGCCCCACCGGTGGACCCCCGGGACCCTTCCGGTGGACCCGGTACAATACCGGTGACCCTGAAACTTGTCCCGATGGCCGAAATAGCACTTTCTATATATAATTCTTTGCCTCTGGACCATTCCGGAACTCCTCTGACATCCGGGATCTCATCCGGAACTCCGAACAACTTTCGGGTTACTGCATATTCATATCCCTACAACCCTAGCGTCACCAAACCTTAAGTGTGTAGACCCTACGGGTTCGGGAGACATGTAGACATGACCGAGATTGCTCTCCGGTCAATAACCAACAGCGGGATCTGGATACCAATGTTGGCTCCCACATGCTCCTCGATGATCTCATCGGATGAACCATGATGTCGAGGATTCAAGCAACCCCGTATACAATTCCCTTTGTCAATCGGTACGTTACTTGCCCGAGATTCGATCGTTGGTATCCCAATACCCCGTTCAATCTCGTTACCGGCAAGTCACTTTACTCGTACCGTAATGCATGATCCCGTGACCAGACACTTGGTCACTTTGAGCTCATTGTGATGATGCATTACCGAGTGGGCCCAGAGATACCTCTCCGTCATACGGAGTGACAAATCCCAGTCTTGATCCGTGTCAACCCAATAGACACTTTCGGAGATACCCGTAGGATACCTTTATAGTCACCCAGTTACGTTGCGACGTTTGGTACACCCAAAGTACTCCTACGGTATCCGGGAGTTACACGATCTCATGGTCTAAGGAAAGGATACTTGACATTGGAAAAACTCTAGCAAACGAACTATACGATCTTGTGCTATGTTTAGGATTGGGTCTTGTCCATCACATCATTCTCCTAATGATGTGATCTCGTTATCAATGACATCCAATGTCCATAGTCAGGAAACCATGACTATATGTTGATCAACGAGCTAGTTAACTAGAGGCTTACTAGGGACATGTTGGTGTCTATTTATTCACACATGTATTACGATTTCCGGATAACACAATTATAGCATGAATAAAAGACAATTATCATGAACAAGGAAATATAATAATAATGCTTTTATTATTGCCTCTAGGGCATATTTCCAACAGTCTCCCACTTGCACTAGAGTCAATAATCTAGTTACATTGTGATGAATCGAACACCCATGGAATTGTGGTGTTGATCATGTTTTGCTCTAGGGAGAGGTTTAGTCAACGGATCTGCTACATTCAGGTCCGTATGTACTTTACAAATATCTATGTCTCCATCTTGAACATTTTCACGAATGGAGTTGAAGCGACGCTTGATGTGCCTGGTCTTCTTTTGAAACCTGGGCTCCTTGGCAAGTGCAATAGCTCCAGTGTTGTCACAGAAGAGTTTGATTGGCCCCGACGCATTGGGTATGACTCCTAGGTCGGTGATGAACTCCTTCACCCAAATTGCTTCATGTGCTGCCTCCGAGGCTGCCAAGTACTCCACTTCACATGTAGATCCCGCCACGACGCTCTGCTTGCAACTGCACCAGCTTACTGCCCCACCATTCAAAATATAAACGTATCCGGTTTGTGACTTAGAGTCATCCAGATCTGTGTCGAAGCTAGCGTCGACATAACCCTTTACGACGAGCTCTTAGTCACCTCCATAAATGAGAAACATTTCCTTAGTCCTTTTCAGGTATTTCAGGATATTCTTGACCGCTGTCCAGTGTTCCTTGCCGGGATTACTTTGGTACCTACCTACCAAACTTACGGCAAGGTTTACATCAGGTCTGGTACACAGCATGGCATACATAATTGAAGGAAATATGCCCTAGAGGCAATAATAAAGTTATTATTTATTTCCTTATATCATGATAAATGTTTATTATTCATGCTAGAATTGTATTAACCGGAAACATAATACATGTGTGAATACATAGACCAACAGAGTGTCACTAGTATGCCTCTACTAGACTAGCTCGTTAATCAAAGATGGTTATGTTTCCTAACCATGAACAAAGAGTTGTTATTTGATTAACGAGGTCACATCATTAGTAGAATGATCTGATTGACATGACCCATTCCATTAGCTTAGCACCCGATCGTTTAGTATGTTGCTATTGCTTTCTTCATGACTTATACATGTTCCTATAACTATGAGATTATGCAACTCCCGTTTACCGGAGGAACACTTTGGGTACTACCAAACGTCACAACGTAACTGGGTGATTATAAAGGAGTACTACAGGTGTCTCCAATGGTAGATGTTGGGTTGGCGTATTTCGAGATTAGGGTTTGTCACTCCGATTGTCGGAGAGGTATCTCTGGGCCCTCTCGGTAATGCACATCACATAAGCCTTGCAAGCACTGCAACTAATATGTTAGTTGTGAGATGATGCATTACGGAACGAGTAAAGAGACTTGCCGGTAACGAGATTGAACTAGGTATTGGATACCGACGATCGAATCTCGGGCAAGTAACATACCGATGACAAAGGGAACAACGTATGTTGTTATGCGGTCTGACCGATAAAGATCTTCGTAGAATATGTAGGAGCCAATATGGGCATCCAGGTCCCGCTATTGGTTATTGACCAGAGACGTGTCTCGGTCATGTCTACATTGTTCTCGAACCGTAGGGTCCGCACGCTTAACGTTACGATGACAGTTATTATGAGTTTATGCATTTTGATGTACCGAAAGTTGTTCGGAGTCCCGGATGAGATCACGGACATGACGAGGAGTCTCGAAATGGTCGAGACGTAAAGATTGATATATTGGAAGCCTATGTTTGGACACCGGAAGTGTTCCGGGTGAAATCGGGATTTTACCGGATTACCGGGAGGGTTACCGGAACCCCCCGGGAGGCAAATGGGCCTATTGGGCCTTAGTGGAAAAGAGAGAAGGGGCAGCCCACAGGCTAGCCGGCCGAACCCCCCTTCCCTAGTCCTATTAGGACTAGGAGAAGGGGCCGGCCCCCCTCTCTTCTCTTTCTCCCGAAGAGTCCTATTAGGAATAGGATTTGGGGAAGGAGTCCTACTCCCGGTAGGAGTGGGACTCCCCCCTGCGCCTCCCTTCTCCTAGCCGGCCGAACCCCTCCCCTGCTCCTTTATATACGGGGGCAGGGGGCACCCCATAGACACACAAGTTGATCCTTGAGATCGTTCCTTAGCCGTGTGCGGTGCCCCCTGCCACCAAATTCCACCTCGATCATACCGTTACAGTGCTTAGGCGAAGCCCTGCGTCGGTAGTACATCAAGATCGTCACCACGCCGTCGTGCTGACGGAACTCTTCCTCGACGCTTTGCTGGATCGGAGCCCGAGGATCGTCATCGAGCTGAACGTGTGCTAAGAACTCAGAGGTGCCGGAGTAACGGTGCTTGGATCGGTCGGATCGGGAAGAAGCCGTACGACTACTTCCTCTATGTTGTGTGATCGCTTCCGCAGTCGGTCTGCGTTGGTACGTAGACAACACTCTCCCCCTCGTTGCTATGCATCACCATGATCTTGCGTGTGCGTAGGAAAATTTTCGAAATTACTACGTTCCCCAACAATAATAGAACCTATGGCTGAGGCATAGGGGATGGCACTCATCTCTTCTATATCTTCTGTCGTGGTCAGACATTGAGCTGAGCTCAATTTCACACCTTGCAACACAGGCAAGAACCCCTTCTTAGACTGATCCATATTGAACTTCTTCAATATCTTATCAAGGTATGTGCTTTGTGAAAGACCTATGAGGCGTTTTGATCTATCTCTATAGATCTTGATGCCTAATATATATGCAGCTTCTCCAAGGTCCTTCATTGAAAAACTCTTATTCAAGTAGGCCTTAATGCTGTCCAAGAGTTCTATATCATTTCCCATCAAAAGTATGTCATCTACATACAATATGAGAAATGCTACAGAGCTCCCACTCACTTTCTTGTAAACGTAGGCTTCTCCATAAGTCTGCGTAAACCCAAACGCTTTGATCATCTCATCAAAGTGAATGTTCCAACTCCGAGATGCTTGCACCAGCCCATAAATCGAGCGTTGGAGCTTGCACACCTTGTCAGCATTCTTAGGATCAACAAAACCTTTTGGCTGCATCATATACAATTCTTCCTTAAGGAAACCATTAAGGAATGATGTTTTGACATCCATTTGCCATATCTCATAATCATAGAATGCGGCAATTGCTAACATGATTCGGACGGACTTTAGCTTCGCTACCGGTGAGAAAGTCTCATCGTAGTCAACCCCTTGAACTTGTCGATAACCCTTAGCGACAAGCCAAGCTTTATAGATGGTCACATTACCATCCGTGTCTGTCTTCTTCTTAAAGATCCATTTATTTTCTATGGCTTGCCGCTCAACGGGCAAGTTAGTCAAAGTCCATACTTCGTTTTCATACATGGATCCTATCTCGGATTTCATGGCTTCTAGCCATTTGTCGGAATCTGGGCCCGCCATCGCTTCTTCATAGTTCGAAGGTTCACCGTTGTCTAACAACATGATTTCCAAGACAGGATTGCTGTACCACTCTGGTGCGGAACGTGTCCTTGTGGACCTACGAAGTTCAGTAGCAACTTGATCTGAAGTTTCATGATCATCATCATTAATTTCCTCTCTAGTCGGTGCAGGCACCTCAGGAACATTTTCTTGAGTTGCGCCATTTTTCGGTTCAAGAGGTAATACTTCATCAAGTTCTACTTTCCTCCCACTTACTTCTTTCGAGAGAAACTCTTTCTCTAGAAAGGATCCATTCTTGGCAACAAAGATCTTGCCTTCGGATCTGAGGTAGAAGGTATACCCAATAGTTTCTTTAGGGTATCCTATGAAGACACACTTTTCCGATTTGGGTTCGAGCTTTTCAGGTTGAAGTTTCTTGACATAAGCATCGCATCCCCAAACTTTTAGAAACGACAACTTAGGTTTCTTCCCAAACCATAATTCAAACGGTGTCGTCTCAACGGATTTTGACGGAGCCCTATTTAAAGTGAATGCGGCAGTCTCTAAAGCATAGCCCCAAAATGATAGCGGTAAATCGGTAAGAGACATCATAGATCGCACCATATCTAATAGAGTGTGATTACGACGTTCGGACACACCATTACGTTGAGGTGTTCCAGGCGGCGTGAGCTGTGAAACTATTCCACATTTTCTTAAGTGTGTGCCAAATTCGTGACTCAAGTATTCTCCCCCATGATCTAATCGCAAGAACTTGATTTTCCTGTCACGTTGATTCTCAACCTCACTCTGAAATTCCTTGAACTTTTCAAAGGTCTCAGACTTGTGTTTCATTAAATAGATATACCCATATCTACTCAAGTCATCAGTGAGGGTGAGAACATAACGATAGCCACCGCGAGCCTCAACACTCATTGGACCGCACACATCAGTATGTATGATTTCCAATAAGTTGGTTGCTCGCTCCATTGTTCCTGAGAACGGAGTCTTGGTCATTTTTCCCATGAGGCATGGTTCGCACGTGTCAAATGATTCGTAATCAAGAGACTCTAAAAGTCCATCTGCATGGAGCTTCTTCATGCGTTTGACACCTATGTGACCAAGGCGGTAGTGCCACAAGTATGTGGGACTATCATTATCAATCTTACATCTTTTGGAATTCACACTATGAATATGTGTAGCATTACGCTCGAGATTCATTAAGAATAAACCATTCACCATCGGAGCATGACCATAAAACATATCTCTCATATAAATGGAACAACCATTATTCTCGGATTTAAATGAGTAGCCATCTCGTATTAAACGAGATCCTGACACAATGTTCATGCTCAAACTTGGCACTAAATAACAATTATTGACATTCAAAACTAATCCCGTAGGTAAATGTAGAGGTAGTGTGCCGACGGCGATCACATCGACCTTGGAACCATTCCCGACGCGCATCGTCACCTCGTCCTTCGCCAGTCTCCGCTTATTCCGCAGCTCCTGCTTTGAGTTACAAATATGAGCAACTGCACCGGTATCAAATACCCAAGAGCTACTATGAGTACTGGTAAGGTACACATCAATTACATGTATATCACATATACCTTTCGTGATGTCGGCCTTCTTGTCCGCTAAGTATTTGGGGCAGTTCCGCTTCCAGTGACCACTTCCCTTGCAATAAAAACACTCAGTCTCGGGCTTGGGTCCATTATTTGGCTTCTTCCCGGCAGCTTGCTTGCCGGGCGCGGCAACTCCCTTGCCGTCCTTCTTGAAGTTTTTCTTACCCTTGCCTTTCTTGAACTTAGTGGTTTTATTCACCATCAACACTTGATGTTCCTTTTTGACTTCTACCTCTGCTGATTTCAGCATTGCAAATACTTCAGGAATGGTCTTTTCCATCCCCTGCATATTGAAGTTTATCACAAAGCTCTTGTAGCTCGGTGGAAGCGACTGGAGGATTCTGTCAATGACCGCATCATCCGGGAGATTAACTCCCAGCTGAGTCAGGCGGTTATGTAACCCAGACATAGTGAGTATGTGCTCACTGACAGAACTATTTTTCTCCATCTTACAGCTGAAGAACATGTCGGAGACTTCATATCTCTCGACCCGGGCATGAGCTTGAAAAACCATTTTCAGCTCTTCGAACATCTCATATGCTCCGTGTCTCTCAAAACGCTTTTGGAGCCCCGGCTCTAAGCTGTAAAGCATGCCACACTGAACGAGGGAGTAATCATCGGAACGTGTCTGCCAAGCGTTCATAACGTCTTGTTCAGTAGGGAGAACAGGTGCTTCACCTAGCGGTGCTTGTAGGACATAATCTTTCTTGGCAGCTATGAGGATGATCCTCAGGTTCCGGACCCAGTCCGTATAGTTGCTACCATCGTCTTTCAGCTTGGTTTTCTCTAGGAACGCGTTGAAGTTGAGGACAACGTTGGCCATTTGATCTACAAGACATATTGTAAATATTTTAGACTAAGTTCATGATAATTAAGTTCATCTAATCAAATTATTCAATGAACTCCCACTCAGATAGACATCCCTCCAGTCATCTAAGTATAACATGATCCGAGTTAACTAGGCCGTGTCCGATCATCACGTGAGACGGACTAGTCAACGTCGGTGAACATCTTCATGTTGATCGTATCTTCTATACGACTCATGCTCGACCTTTCGGTCTTCTGTGTTCCGAGGCCATGTCTGTACATGCTAGGCTCGTCAAGTCAACCTAAGTATTTGCACGTGTAAATCTGTCTTACACCCGTTGTATGTGAACGTTGGAATCTATCACACCCGATCATCACGTGGTGCTTCGAAACAATGAACTGTCGCAATGGTGCACAGTTAGGGGGGACACTTTCTTGAAATTATTATGAGGGATCATCTTATTTACTACCGTCGTTCTAAGTAAACAAGATGTAAAAACATGATAAACATCACATGCAATCAAATAATAATGGTGACATGATATGGCCAATATCACATAGCTCCTTTGATCTCCATCTTGGGGCTCCATGATCATCTTGTCACCGGCATGACACCATGATCTCCATCATCGTGTCTCCATGAAGTTGCTTGCCAACTATTACTTCTACTACTATGGCTAACACGTTTAGCAATAAAGTAAAGTAATTTACATGGCGTTTCTCAATGACACGCAGGTCATACAAAAAATAAAGACGACTCCTATGGCTCCTACCGGTTGTCATACTCATCGACATGCAAGTCGTGATTCCTATTACAATGACATGAACATCTCATACATCACATATACATCATTCATCATTCATCACAACTTTGGCCATATCACATCACAAGACACTTGCTGCAAAAACAAGTTAGACGTCCTCTAATTGTTGTTGCAAGTTTTGCGTGGCTGCAATAGGGTTCTAGCAAGAACGTTTTCTTACCTACGTGAAAGCCACAACGTGATTTGTCAACTTCTATTTACCCTTCATAAGGACCCTTTTCATCAAATCCGCTCCAACTAAAGTGGGAGAGACGGACACCCGCCAGCCACCTTATGCAACTAGTGCATGTTAGTCGGTGGAACCGGTCTCACGTAAGCGTACGTGTAAGGTTGGTCTGGGCCGCTTCATCCCACAATACCGCTGAAGCAAAATAAGACTAGTAGCGGCAAGAAAGTTGACAACATCTACGCCCACAACAAATTGTGTTCTACTCGTGCAAAGAGAACTACGCATAGACCTAGCTCATGATGCCACTGTTGGGAACGTTGCAGAAAACAAAAAATTTCCTACGGTTTCACCAAGATCCATCTATGAGTTCATCTAGCAATGAGTGATCGGATGCATCTACATACCTTGTAGATTACGAGCGGAAGCGTTCAAAGAATGGGGATGAGGGAGTCGTACTCGACGTGATCCAAATCACCGGAGATCCTAGCGCCGAACGGACGGCACCTCCACGTTCAACACACGTACGGTCAGCGTGACGTCTCCTCCTCCTTGATCCAGCAAGGGGAAAGGAGAGGTTGAGGAAGATCGCTCCAGCAGCAGCATGACGGCGTGGTGATGATGGAGAAGCAGCACTTCGGCAGGGCTTCGCCGAGCTCTACGGAGGAGGAGAGGTGTAGCAGGGGAGAGGGAGGGCGCCAAGACTCAAGGGTGCGACTGCCCCTCCCTCCCCTCCCTTTATATAGGCCCCCAAGGGGGGGCGGCCCTGGAGATCCATCTCCCAAGGGGGCGGCGGCCAGGGGGGTTGGAGTGCCCCCCAAGGCAAGTGGGCGCCCCCCACCCTAGGGTTTCAACCCTAGGCGCAAGGGGTTGGGCCAAGGGGGCGCACCAGCCCACTAAGGGCTGGTTCCCCCTCCCACTTCAGCCCATGGGGCCCTCCGGGATGGGTGGCCCCACCCGGTGGACCCCCGGGACCCTTTCGGTGGACCCGATACAATACCGGTGACCCTGAAACTTGTCCTGATGGCCGAAATAGCACTTCCTATATATAATTCTTTACCTCCGGACCATTCCGAAACTCCTCCTGACGTCCGAGATCTCATCCAGGACTCCGAACAACTTTCGGGTTACTGCATATTCATATCACTACAACCTAGCGTCACCGAACCTTAAGTGTGTAGACCCTACGGGTTCGGGAGACATGTAGACATGACCGAGATTGCTCTCCGGTCAATAACCAACAACGGGATCTGGATACCCATGTTGGCTCCCACATGCTCCTCGATGATCTCATCGGATGAACCACGATGTCGAGGATTCAAGCAACCCCGTATACAATTCCCTTTGTCAATCGATATGTTACTTGCCCGAGATTCGATCGTCTGTATCCCAATACCTCGTTCAATCTCGTTACCGGCAAGTCACTTTACTCGCATCGTAATGCATGATCCCGTGACCAGACACTTGGTCACTTTGAGCTCATTGTGATGATGCTGTACTGAGTGGGCCCAGAGATACCTCTTCGTCATACGGAGTGCCAAATCCCAGTCTTGATCCGTGTCAACCCAACAGACACTTTCGGAGATACCCGTAGTATACCGTTATAGTCACCCAGTTACGTTGCGACGTTTGGTACACCCAAAGTACTCCTATGGTATTCGGGAGTTACACGATCTCATGGTCTAAGGAAAGGATACTTGACATTGGAAAAACTCTAGCAAACGAACTATACGATCTTGTGCTATGTTTAGGATTGGGTCTTGTCCATCACATCATTCTCCTAATGATGTGATCTCGTTATCAATGACATCCAATGTCCATAGTCAGGAAACCATGACTATCTGTTGATCAACGAGCTAGTCAACTAGAGGCTTACTAGGGACATGTTGGTGTCTATTTAATCACACATGTATTACGATTTCCGGATAACACAATTATAGCATGAATAAAAGACAATTATCATGAACAAGGAAATATAATAATAATGCTTTTATTATTGCCTCTAGGGCATATTTCCAACAGCTAGTGCCAAAGGAAGCAATGTGCCACTGCTTTTAGACCCAAGGCTGATCCTAGACTTCATTGATCTATGGCACAAGGATCCCAACACGCCTTTGCCGGAGATGCACCTCACTCCTGGTCAAAGTCATGTCTTGACTGCTTTCATTGAAGAAGACAAATGGAAGTATGAGAAGGCCAGACAAATCAAGAAAGCACTGTACAGAAAAGAGAAACTACTGAAGAAAAACATTGTCACTATGACAACTGAAGAACTAGTGAAGGTCCAGGCTGAAATCAAAAGCCTCAGTGATGAATTTGATTCATATTATGCTGATTGGAAAGGAGCCAAAGTCAGGTTTGTTAAACTGACTGAAAAGTTCACTTCACATGTTGCAGCCCCATCGCAACAAGAAATTCCTCAGGCTGCAGCATCTGCTCAGCCTACTGAAGGAAATGTCAGCACCGCTGATGACAATCAGACTGCTGAAGTAAATGTGAGTTCCAGGGCTGATGACTGCATTCTAGCCGCTAAAGAAATTGCCAGGGCATCCACTAGTGGTGCACCTGAAGAAGATGGAAAAATCAGGACAACTGCATCAGTTGTGCCTGAAGAAAATCAACCAGATTCCTCTGCTCCTCATGCGCCAACACCAACTCCGATCCTTCCATCTGCATCAGATCTGAAGAAGACCAAGGCTGCAGAGCGTGCATCAGTGAAGAAAAGGAAAGCATCAGCTACTTCGAATTCTTCAGCTCCGAAGAAGATGCAGCCTTTGACCAGTTCATTTGCTAATCCTGTAAGTGCATCTAGTGCCACCCCTAGTTGGTTTTGGAGTATTGACGACAAACCTAGTTGAGGGACTAATGTGTTTGTGAGAATTGCAGGATAACACAGGTAGAAGTTCCTCATTGATTCGGTTTAGCTACCAGAGATGACCCCCCAAAAATGTACGAAGACATTGAAGACAATGGTGGTTCATGAAGACATTCGTGTCGAAGACAATGACATATGAAGACTCCCCATGAAGCTTTTGGAACTCGAAGACTTAGATCCTTCGTAGCTTTACTTTATTCATGTTGTGTCATAGGAACCACCGTACTGTTAAGTGGGGTCCAAGAAAACCAGTCAGGATGACTGAAGTGATGCCTAATTCAAATCCTATGTCTTTGAGTGAAGACAATGAGAGAAAATCTTGTCCAGAGTCAGACAAGTCAGCTTTACTTGCAGCCCAAGTAAAGTTGCCGTGAGAGTTCAAAATCCGACCGTTAGTACACGTGTCAGTTCCTTAGTGACCCAGGGTCATTTCGGACAAATCAGGTCAGGGTTGCCAAGTGGCTATAAATAGTCCACCCCCACAACCATAAATGGTTGGCTGCTCAGATTTCAGTGCACGGCTTTTGTTGTTTGAGAGCAACCCACCTCGAAGCCTTTGAGAGAAAATCCTTAGTGAGGAGAAAAGCCTAACCACCCAGAGCCAGAGTAATTGGGCATCACTTAAGTCTTCTTGTCTGAGTGATCTGAAGACTTATTACACTTGAGGACTGTGCATCCTCCAGACGGTTAGGCGTCGCGTTCTGAGCATCCAAGAGGAATTGTGGATTGCCGGTGAACGAATTCTGTGAAGGTTTGGGAGTCTACCTTGAAGACTTACCAGAGTGATTGGGCAGGGTCTGTGTGACCTTAGCTCAAGGAGAAAACGGTGAGGACTGGGTGTCCTGAGCTGCGTGTTCAGGACTGGGTGTCCGGGACTGTGTGTCCTTTGGTTTAAATACCTAGCCGCTCCAACCAGACGTACAGTTGTCACAGCAACTGGAACTGATCCAACATATCATTGTCTTCAACGTGTCACTGGTTTCATCCTCACCTCCCTTTACTTACCAGTGCACATTGTGAAGCTATTGCATGCCTGCTTAATCTCCTGTCTTCACAACCTGACTGTATGATCTGTTTGGCTTCATAACTTCTTCCAACCTGATCCTCATTACACTGAAGCTATTCGTCTCTGTGCTTTCACTGTACTATATATTTGACTATGGCTTGCGTTGTGTAATCTACCTTCCGCTGCATAGTGATAGGCTTCAAGTCTGTTTGTCTTCATAACTTCCACGTTTTGAAGACTTTCTTAAAAATCGCCTATTCACCCCCCCTCTAGTCGATATAACGCACTTTCAATTGGTATCAGAGCAAGGTGCTCCCTTGTTCTGTGTGATTCGGTTTAACCACCTGGAGTTTTAGCTATGTCGACTGCAGGGATAATTAAAGTCTCCGCTGCGTGCCCCGTCTTCGATGGAACTGAATATCCCTACTGGAAGAATAAGATGCGCATGCATCTTGAAGCCATTGACGTCGACCTATGGTATGTCGTCGAAAACGGCGTTCCCAAGGCTGGAGAAGGTGTCACTGCTGCTGATGTCAAGAAGTTCACTCAACTGGACTCCACTGCCAAGAATATTATCTGTGGTCATCTGACCAAGGGACAGTACGGCCGTGTGAGTGCCTTGAAGACATCCAAGCTGGTCTGGGACTGGCTCTCCAAGGTCAATGAAGGCATCTCAACCCAGAGAGATCAGAGAATCAGTGTTCTTCGCAATCTCTTCAACCGCTTCAAGCGAAATGACAATGAGAATGTCCAGCACACATTTGACCGGCTCACTGACATCACAAATGAGCTTCAAGCCCTCGGCGCCACTGAGATCACCAAACATGAAATCGTCAAGACGCTGCTAAGATCACTTGACAGTTCATTTGACATTCTAGCCCTGATGATTCAAGAACGTCCAGACTTCAAGACACTCGATCCGTCTGACATACTTGAGAGGCTCAACACACATGAGTTTCAGCTTTCTGAGAAAAGAGATATCTACGGTCCAAACTATGGGCGAACTCGTGCCTTGAAGGCAAAAGCTGTGTCATCATCTGAAGAGGAATCTGACAGCAGTTCTGATGATCCTGAAGACATTGGAAGGAAACTTGCAATGCTAGTGAAGAAGTTCCAGAAATTCACCAAGAAGAAAGGCTTCAGAAAGTCTTCACGATCAAGCTCAAGGAATGATGAAGCTTCTGCGCATGACTACAAGAGGAAAACTTGTCACAAATGCAAGAAAACTGGACACTTCATCTCTGAATGCCCACAGTGGGACAATGAGAACAGAAAGAAGAAGAAGAGCAAGGAATATGACTCTAACGATAAGAAGACGAAGAAATACTCAAAGTCTTCGTCCAAGTCTTCCTCAAAGTCTTCATCACACAAGAAGAGTTCATCTGGCAAGGCTCGTGCGTTTGTTGGTAAGGAAATGGATTCAGAGGAGGAGTCCGCTTCTGAGGAGTCTGATTCAGGCATTGCAAGTTTGGCTACAGCCTATGTCGCCAAGTCCATCTTCAACACTGAAGACAATGACTCCATCACCATCACCGATGCAAATGACAAGGACGACTCTACTCCCACCTACTGCTTCATGGCACGTGGTGCCAAGGTAAACACACGCACCACTCACTATCAATCATCTAGTGACAATGACTCTGGTTGTGATTCAAAACCCAGTTACAAAACACTTGCTAAAATTGCAACTGAACAACAAAAGGCCATGGAACATATTCAAAAACTATTAGACAGAAGCGATGATCTGTTGGGTGCTGAAATGACTCGTTCTGAATCCTTAATTGAAGACATAAAAAATCTTCATGTTAAGTATCAGGAACTCGAAGATCGTCTTGAGACTCTCTCAACTACTCATGAAAAGCTTTCCTATGATTATCTTCAGAAGAAGCAAGATCTTGAGAAGTTGAGAGCGAATCATGAAGATCTTCAAAAGGAAAACGAGTCACTTCGAGCCGAACAGATCAGTTCTGCTCAGGAAGGATTTGAACCACCATGCCTTAAATGCATTGAGCGTGATAATGCTATTTCTGTTGCTGAATGTTCCACTGCTACTGATGTTGCAATATCTTCAACTGTTGAAGTGGTAACTAACCCCTCTGCTGAGGATACCACTGCTATTGCTGATGAAAATGCTAGGTTGAAGACATTGCTTGAAACAGGGATGTACAAAAGTCTCAAAGGACATCAGACACTATGTGATGTCCTCAAGAAGCAGATTCTGAACCGAAACCCTAGCAAAGAGGGTGTTGGGTTCGTGAGGAAAATCAATGTAGATGGCTCTTACTGGAAACCTGAGCAGTACCCCAAAACCACATGGGTTGCTGCAAAGGAATCCTCATCAGATCCATCCAATCTATCTGGCTTCACTTGTGCTAATCCAATTGTCATTGATGAATCCTTTGATGCAAACTATAAACTGTTTAGGAATCAGAATGGTGAAGTATTTGCCAGGTACATTGGTACTAACTGCAGGAATGGACCGCCTATGAAGAAGATCTGGGTTCCAAAAACGTGTCTTGAGAATCTTCCTGTGAATGTCCTCATGACACCTCACATGAAGAAGACAAACCTCAGACCAAAGGCTTCATATGGTCCAAAGGGTTCATACAGGCAGAGGGCTCATCTGAGTTGCACTAACACAAATGCTTTGCAGGGAAACCATGCTCAGGCTTATGAGAGAGGCTCTTCAAACCGTCATTCTCATATGACCAAAAATTATTCTGCCTATTCTTATGAGTATTATTGCCCACCTGCTAGACTGTTTGCTAGGACTTCAAAGCCAAAATTCTCAGATGCTGCACTTAGACTTATTGCTTCTAAGCCACCCTTGAAGATGTGGGTGGTTAAGAAAGCTTAACTCTCTTTTGCAGGGAAAGGTCTCCAGCTCAAAACCAAAATCTTCTGATGCTATTGCTGGGGACCTTAAAAAACTCATGGGGCGCACGATCAAATGCCCGAATGGCATCACTATGTATCTCATATCTGAATCGCATGCTACTCTCCCTGCTTGTCCTAACCTGGATCTCAGTTTTCATAATCCACTGGTTCGTCAAATGTTTTTGCTTCACAACACTCTTGGTGAAGCCTATCCCCCAAACTGCACTTTAGGGTACGACACCAGTAACTTCGGAGTCTTCAGTATGGATTATTGACAGCGGGTGTACAAATCACATGACTGGCAAGAGAAGTCTCTTTATGGACTCAACCTTACGTCCATCTGACAAGAGCCACATCACATTCGCTGACACTGGTAAAAGTAAAGTACTGGGTCTAGGTAGAGTTGCAATCTCAAAGGATCAACACATGGATAAAGTCATGTTTGTTGAATCCCTTGGCTTCAACTTAATGTCTGTCTCAATGCTTTGCGATTTAAATATGATTGCAATCTTTGGAAAATATCGCTGTCTGGTACTAATGGAATCTGACAAGTCTCTAGTGTTTGAAGGGTATCGAAAAGATGATTTGTACGTGGTAGATTTCTCAGCAGGGCCACAGCTTGTAGTTTGTCTTCTCGCAAAGGCTTCAGAATGCTGGCTTTGGCATCAAAGACTTGGGCATGCTGGCATGAGGAACCTCCACACCCTTGCTAAGAAGAAGCATGTCATAGGCATCGAGGGCGTCAAGTTCAAGAAAGATCACTTATGCGGTGCCTGTGAAGCTGGGAAGATGACAAGGGCAAAACATCCTTCGAAGACAATCATGACCACTACTCAACCCTTCGAACTGCTTCACATGGATCTCTTCGGTCCTAACCACTACTCAACTTTATCCACTACTGCTTGCCTCTATGGCTTCGTCATTGTTGATGATTACTCTAGATATACTTGGGTGCACATAATCCTTTACAAGACTGAAGTGCAGGATGTCTTCAGACGCTTTGCAAATCGGGCAATGAACAATTATGGCGCCAAGATAAAGCACATCAGAAGTGACAATGGCACAGAATTCAAGAACACCGGCCTTGACACATATCTTGATACATTGGGCATCACTCATGAATTCTCAGCTCCATACACGCCACAACAGAATGGCATCGTCGAACGCAAGAACAGAACACTCATTGAGATGGCCAGAACAATGTTAGATGAGTACAAGACACCAAGAAAATTCTGGACTGAAGCCATTGACACTGCATGCCATACTATCAACCGTGTATATCTTCACAAGCTGCTGAACAAGACATCTTATGAACTTCTGACTGGCAAGAAGCCAAATGTAAGTTACTTCAGAGTATTTGGATCGAGATGCTGGATCAAGGACCCTCACCACACCGCAAAATTTGCTCCAAAAGCACATGAGGGCTTCATGCTTGGATATGGGAAGGATTCGCACTCCTACAGAGTCTTCAATCTCTTTCACTACAAAGTGGTTGAAACAGTGGATGTGCGGTTTGATGAGACCAATGGGTCACAAAGAGAGCAACTACCAGATGTACTAGATGAAATTCCAGCCAGTGAATCAATCAAGCGGATGGGAACTGGAGAAATTATACCTTCTGAAGCTCGTCCTGAAGAAGAACTTATCATCTCAGCACCTGATCCACATGAAGACAATGCTCAGCCTGAAGACATTCCTCCCCATGACAACGTAGATCAGCAAGAGCAAAGTCTTCGACCCCTACATCCTCGTGTTGCCAATGAAGTGCAAATTGACAGAATAATTGATAGCATCAATGCACCTGGTCCACTGACTCGTTCAAAGGCAACTCAACTGGCAAACTTTTGCGGACACTTCGCATTTGTTTCAATTACAAAACCCAAGAAAACTGATGAAGCCTTTATGGAACCTGAATGGATTCAAGCTATGCAAGAAGAGCTTCAACAATTCGAGCTGAACAATGTATGGGAGTTAGTTAAGCGTCCTGATCCACGGAAGCATAACATAATAGGCACCAAATGGATATACCGCAACAAGCAAGATGAGCATGGCCAAGTCGTCATAAACAAGGCTCGTCTCGTTGCTCAAGGATATACTCAAGTGGAAGGCATCGACTTCGACGAAACGTTTGCTCCTGTGGCCAGACTTGAAGCCATCCGAATACTGTTGGCCTATGCAAATCATCACAACATAATTCTGTATCAAATGGATGTAAAAAGTGCGTTCCTCAATGGCAAAATTGAAGAAGAAGTGTATGTTGCGCAACCACCTGGATTTGAAGATCCAAAACATCCTGACATGGTGTACAAGCTCAAAAAGGCACTATATGGCCTCAAACAAGCCCCTCGGGCCTGGTATGATACACTCAAATACTTCCTGGAGAGCAAAGGCTTCATACCTGGTTCCCTGGATCCCACTCTCTTCACAAAGACATATGATGGTGAACTGTTTGTGTGCCAAATATATGTGGATGACATTATCTTCGGCTGCACCAATCAGAAGTACAGTGAGGAGTTCGGATACATGATGCAAGAGCAATATCAGATGTCTATGATGGGGGAGCTAAAATTCTTCCTCGGTCTTCAGATAAGGCAACAACGCAATGGCATCTTCATATCTCAAGAGAAATACCTCAAAGACTGCCTGAAGAAGTTCGGTATGCAAGATTGCAAAGGCTTCACAACACCAATGCCAGCCAAACATCATCTGGGTCCTGACGACAATGGTAAAGAGTTCGATCAAAAGGTATACCGCTCCATGATTGGTTCTTTGCTTTATTTATGTGCATCTAGGCCAGATATTATGCTTAGTGTTTGCATGTGTGCTCGGTTTCAAGCGGCACCAAAGGAGTCGCATCACTTAGCAGTGAAGTGAATTCTTCGATATTTGGCTCACACACCAACTCTAGGGTTATGGTATCCAAAGGGCTCAGAGTTTGATCTGGTTGGATTTTCGGACGCTGATTACGCTGGTGACAAGGTTGATCGGAAGTCCACATCAGACACATGTCATTTCCTGGGCCGATCTCTTGTCTGTTGGTCTTCAAAGAAGCAGAACTGTGTATCTCTCTCCACTGCTGAATCTGAATACATTGCTGCTGGATCCTGCTGCGCTCAGCTTCTATGGATGAAGCAAACCCTCAAGGATTATGGCATTCATCTGAAGCAAGTGCCACTTTACTGCGACAACGAAAGCGCCATCAAGATCGCCAACAACCCAGTTCAGCACTCGAAGACAAAGCACATTGAAATTCGTCATCATTTTCTCAGAGATCATGTTACAAAGGAAGACATTGATATCATACACGTCAACACTGAAGAGCAATTGGCAGATATCTTCACCAAGCCCTTGGATGAGAAGAGATTTTGCAAGTTACGGTGTGAGCTAAATATCTTGGAATCCTCAAATGTTCTGTGATCAGGCACACATCCTAACACTTGTGCATGATGATGACTTAGATGTGCAACACACACAGTAACGTATATCTTCAATCAATGAAGACATACATTCTAAGTGTGAATACATTAACGTGGAATTTGACCTCGGAGCGCCACGATAATTGTGCGCCGTGTCTGGGTTCAATACTTCCTATACGGTGGGTAGCGCCACCACCAAAAATTTTCTGCTTGAAGTGTTTTACTCACGGCGTTACATTTGCTATGTCTTCACATTTGGTTTGGCTTCAATCTCAACATTTCTTCATGATTATCTTCACTATGTTGATTATATATGCACTGGTGTTCTGTCCTCTACAGCATTCACTTATAGCTATGTCTTCTTGTCTGAATCTTTTGAACTAAGTGAATGTGATCGGACCCTAACCTCTCCATGCTTCCTACCTCAAACTCTATCTCTCCAAGTCATATGCACTCTATTGAAACTGTCGAATGTCTTCACTGCATCCTTGTCAGAAGAAGACACAGAGACAAACTTTAAAACAGCTTTCGATGTTTTTTCCATCAACTAGAATTCCGGAGAAGTAGGAACGACTCCCGACAAACCAGGCGTGCGTGGGGTGAAACTGCCCCCACAATTCCGCATGCTGGCCACGTACTGATCAGATGCGAATCGTCAGGGGCACCTGAGTAATAGCGCAGTGCCGCCCATATCCCTATAAGTACACGTTTCACTGCGGTCATTATCTCTTCTTCCTCCCTCGCACAAGCCCTAGCACCACCGCTAACTCTCAACGATGCCGGCGACGAAGTGCTTCACTGCCGCGACTTCTCCGACGCCGTTCTCACGCCGACCGCGGACACCAGTCTTTCCGCCATCGTCCTAAGTGTCTTCCGTCGCCAAGTCAGGGCACGGAGGATCGAACTGCTCGGCCTCACCTCTCCTCTCGTCTAGCAGTTCTAAGCCTGGTAAATAACAAGCTTTTTACAGCCTCTTTTGATCCTATTGATCCATCACTTTCTGCCAAAAGAGGTTTCTATTCCTTCAAGTTTCATTCCTCTTGTCTGAATCTCATAACTTGCCTAGCATATTCACTTGTTCTTCATGAAGTAGTTAGATTCCTCACTTGTACTGATCTATGGGTTCGTACAAATCTGGAACCAACTTCTTTTCTATAAAGTGAATGTCTTCGCATGATGAGGTCAATGTCTTCTACACTGATTTATCTTCAAAATCTTCTGAGAATGCATATGACCTCTTCCCCTTCCCTCGCACCTTAATGCTGTCACAGGTACATGTCCGTGGGAGAATCTTTTGGTTCTCATAGTCTGCATTCATTTGCAGAATTCCTACAGCGTCACATCAATTCACCCGAAGCAAGTTCCTGTTGGTCAAGCAAAAGGAAGCCTTTGAAGCCTTTGGAACCTTTGAAGCCTTTGAAACTTTTGAAGCCTTCCAAGTTAAACTTCATGGCATCCGAGAAACCATCAAGGAAGGGAGGCAGACAGAGACGGGGTGACACATCAAAGGATCTTCCTGAAGATTTGGCAGAAACGTACCAAACAGATCCTGAAGAAACCTATGCTCAGCGCAAGACACGAATCCAATGGATTCGCAGGTATTGGGCAGAGCAGTGGTTCCTATACCGCTTCGTCACCAAAGAATATGCAGAGAAGTGCGCCATCAAGCGGCCATGGGGAGATGCCTTGTACAAGAATCTCGTACCCCGAACCAGAGACGAAGCCATTGCTCAAGGTTTCTTTCCATGCATGGTCAGGGGACAACAGCCAGCTGATGCACATCCATCGTCCCTTCTCTGGTGTCGCGATGACACTCTGTTCAAGCGCAACTTCCAATTTGCCCAAAACTCTGCGAAGCAAAACAAGAAGGAGTTTGGATTGGACTTCAACCCTGGTCCCTCCAGACCAAGGGCAGATGGCACACGCGACGCTAATCCCAATGTCATCGGGCCATTTGCCAATCTCGACGGCCTCATCACTCACATTATAGTCCAAGGGACTGCCGTGAACGACCCTCCAGCAGACACTGAGTCTGATGATGCTCCTGCTGCCCCAGAGCCAAAGCAGATGAAGAAGAAGCCAAAAGCTTCCAAGCCAGTCGCCTCCCCCAAGATCTCCAAAGCGAAGCCATTGGCCACTGCACCTCCTGAAGCCAGTGTGCAGTCTGAAGGCTTATCAAGAGTCTCCAAGCCTCAAGAAGCAAAGAAACCACAGCCACACACCAGCAAAGAGCTAACTGTCGCTGCCGTTCTTCGCTGCGAAGCCATTGATCTGTCCAGTGACGAAGATCTTGGTGATGACGCTCTTGAGCAGCTCATCAAGAGCAAGGAGGAGGCTGAAATCTTCAACAATCTGCCTCTGTTCGATGCAAAAATCATCCACAGCTTCATAGATGAGTGGTTTGACACGCCCAACATCAGCTTTGATGATCTACAGCTGCCCATTGGCCTCAGCGTGGCCTTCCAAGGAGCTATCGCTTCAGAACTCGCTATTGCCCAGCGCATCGTGGAACTGAAGCAAAAGATAGATTTTGAGAAGGCTCAGTTTAAGCAGAACATGGCCACGCTCAGCGTCCAAGAGATCAAAGACTTCAAGGTCATGCTGCATGAGCTGAAGGAAAACTTCATGCAGAAATGTGCAGAGGCTCAGGGTTCACGCGAGCGCATGAAGAATTTGGCTGATCTCTGCGTACAGGCCTACAATGAGGCCAAGAAGCGAAAGGCACTTGGGCGTCCCGGCATCGACCCCAGGATGGCCGCCAAGAAAAACAAGACGCCCACCGTGGCTGAAGAAGAGGCCCCACACCAAGAAGTTATTCCAATTGTCTTCCCCTCCGCCAAGCCTAGCTCGAAGCCAAAGCGCTCACCCGCTTCAGAGCTTAAGAAGACAAGGATAGCCGAAGCTAAAGCCAGGAAGAGGAAACACTCTGAAGCCTCTCCTTCAGACCCCACCACCAAAAAGCGCAAGTCCAAGAAGTCTCGGGCTGCTCCCACAGAGCCCTTGATTGTTGAACCCCTTTCCGTTCGCCGTCCTAATGAAGATCGTCAGATGACCGTCCATGAGCCTGCTCTCACCGAGGCTCAGCGTGATGAAGACATTCCAGCAGCCGACCCCACCGCTGCTGAAGACATTGGTCTCCAAGACAATGTACAAGATGATGCAGTCCTTCCTCAGCTCGAATCGAGTGAATTGCTCAGCATTGGTCGTCCCCTGACGCCAATCACACAAGATGCATCGTGGGCAGATCGCCCACAAGAGGAAGAGGATGAGCCCCAACCCACTGCAGCTCCACCTGCGTCGCCTGCATTCCGTAGGCTTCGCAGAGAACCAAGGGCTCAGACTGCTGACGACATTCCGGCTGCATCAGCCGAAGCACAAGCAGAAGAGCATGAAGAACCTCAAGCTCCATCTTCCCCACACCGGCAAGAAGAAATTCTCAAGGAGGCTGACACCACTGCGGCTGCCACACATAATACTGAAGCATTTGTGGAGCCAGACCAACCAACAGCTTCAAGAGATACTGAAGCAACTGCCTCTGACCCTTCTGTGCCTGTGTCTGCTGCCGGACCACAGTTCAATTATCATATTGCGCACAGGCCCCAGGTACAGAAGCCAATCCCACGACTGCCAAGGTTCCCAGGTCCAGTCACTGCTCCTGGCTCCTTCAATGTCAATAGCTTCAGGGCAGACAACACTTACTTCAACCGCTCCAAGAACCCTTACTCAAGGGAAAAGATTATGTCAGATCGGTTCTGGAGCTACCCACAGCGCAGCTACTACTCCTGCGTCCTCTACAACCAGAACCGTATCTTTCCACATCAGCGCCTTGAAGTTGAAGCTTTTGCTGGTCTGTCTGGTCTGGAAGAAGCCTTGGACTGCTTCAAGCAAGTTGGCCTGCTGCCGTTTGTCACGGATGAAGAGCACTGGAACGAAGAGCTTCTGCTTCAGTTCTATGAAACATTGCACATCAAGGGCTACAATAGAGATCCGAAGACTTGGGTCCTGGAGTGGATGACCGGCAACGTCCATCATGAAGCCAATGCGTTTGATATCATTGAGCTCACCGGCCTACCCACTCCAGGCGAACACTTTGAAGAAGGCTGCCAACTCCATTCTGAAGCAGTTGAGAGCATATTTCAGCGCCCTGAGCCGAATATGAGTCAGATGCTCTCGATGATGAAGCCATTGCCTTCTGACGCACCTTACCCAACGGAGTTCTTCGTTGAAGACTTAGAGTACCTGCCGAGAACTATCTATCACATCATCAGGCGGACTCTCTGGCCCATTAAGGGGCACTCTCGATATGCCAAGATTGAAGGTGCCATGAAGACTCTCATCTTCTGCATCCTCCACGGCAAATGCTTCAATGCCCAGGATCTCTTCATCCGTCAACTTGCTGCGTCTGGCTCAGATCTCTTTGGTCTGAAGATTTATGCTCCATGGGTTATGAGGCTAATCAAGTTCCACTCTGCGATATCATATCAGCCCTCAGCCCGCAACCACAGAATCTTCTTACCCGATGTGGACACCTCTGCTGAAGCCATTTATCCTGAGCCTGCCAAACAGCCACTAAGTCTTCAGAATGCAGAACACCAAAGCTTCACTCAACATGATGAAGGTGTTGAAGCCATTTCTAGAGTCTATCCAATGGCTGGTACCACACGTGCCCCTGCATCCACTGAAGCCACTGACAGCGAAGCTGGGCAGAGACCCAAGAAACGCGCTCGTACACTCACTGATCGTGAACTTCTTGTGGCTCTGCATCAAAAGCAAGATAGGCATCACGACTGGCTCAAGAGGCAGATGCACAGTCTCATGCAAGACGTCAATCGCATCAGGAATCTGGCCACCAAGAACGCCTTCGTCGCACACGAAACCTGTCGCCGCACTTGGAAAGGCCTCACTATGATGTGCACTGAAGCTGAATTGCAAGAGGATGGCTTCAAGGAGCGTTTCAAGTTTGACTCCACACCCCCCAGACGAGCTGTGTTGCGTGGGACTCCTTCACTTGAAGAATCCGAGTTCTCTTCCTCTGCTGCCACCGTGACGGGGAAGATCATTGAGGAAGAAGACGACACCACATCACCGCAAATGTCTTCACCACGCGTCGTCACTACCCCAAGCTCGCCTGCACCACCAAACGTCTCCACCGACCCTGCTACGCCTGGGAACGCATAGAAAACTCTATGTCTTCAAACCTTTTTGGTCATCACTGACAAAAGGGGGAGAAGCATATGATGTTTATAGTCTTCAAGCGGGTCAATAATATGGGCGGGGGCTTTATATTTTGCATTTTGCTTCGTGCTTACAACTCTCGTTTTGCTACATTTGGTTCTTTGAGTTGTAACACTTAAACTTAATGGTCGTCTGCTACTATGTTTGCCGCTGTGTTCTTGCGAAGATAAATTCCGCATGTACGACGATAATTTCCGCACTCTTATCATTTCGCAGACGTCCATTTTTCATTATGCATATCATTATCTTCATATATCTTTACGTGCATGATGGATTGTCATCATAAGTTGAAGCGGATTCCCACAAATACAACCTGCTGTGTGCATTTGCATTCCAGAAGCAAATCACTTAATATGCACATCTTCAGGAGGAGCCCTTACAGCTTATGAAGACAATTCCTTTACAATTTCACAAATTATATTCCCCGTTGAAAACTTCAACTAGTTTGTCATCAATCACCAAAAAGGGGGAGATTGTAAGTGCATCTAGTGCCACCCCTAGTTGGTTTTGGAGTATTGACGACAAACCTAGTTGAGGGACTAATGTGTTTGTGAGAATTGCAGGATAACACAGGTAGAAGTCCCTCATTGATTCGGTTTAGCTACCAGAGATGACCCCCCAAAAATGTACGAAGACATTGAAGACAATGGTGGTTCATGAAGACATTCGTGTCGAAGACAATGACATATGAAGACTCCCCATGAAGCTTTTGGAACTCGAAGACTTAGATCCTTCGTAGCTTTACTTTATTCATGTTGTGTCATAGGAACCACCGTACTGTTAAGTGGGGTCCAAGAAAACCAGTCAGGATGACTGAAGTGATGCCTAATTCAAATCCTATGTCTTCGAGTGAAGACAATGAGAGAAAATCTTGTCCAGAGTCAGATAAGTCAGCTTTACTTGCAGCCCAAGTAAAGTTGCCGTGAGAGTTCAAAATCCGACCGTTAGTACACGTGTCAGTTCCTTAGTGACCCAGGGTCATTTCGGACAAATCAGGTCAGGGTTGCCAAGTGGCTATAAATAGTCCACCCCCACAACCATAAATGGTTGGCTGCTCAGATTTCAGTGCACGGCTTTTGTCGTTTGAGAGCAACCCACCTCGAAGCCTTTGAGAGAAAATCCTTAGTGAGGAGAAAAGCCTAACCACCCAGAGCCAGAGTAATTGGGCATCACTTAAGTCTTCTTGTCTGAGTGATCTGAAGACTTATTACACTTGAGGACTGTGCATCCTCCAGACGGTTAGGCGTCGCGTTCTGAGCATCCAAGAGGAATTGTGGATTGCCGGTGAACGAATTCTGTGAAGGTTTGGGAGTCTACCTTGAAGACTTACCAGAGTGATTGGGCGGGGTCTGTGTGACCTTAGCTCAAGGAGAAAACGGTGAGGACTGGATGTCCTGAGCTGCGTGTTCAGGACTAGGTGTCCGGGACTGTGTGTCCTTTGGTTTAAATACCTAGCCGCTCCAACCAGACGTACAGTTGTCACAGCAACTGGAACTGGTCCAACATATCATTGTCTTCAACGTGTCACTGGTTTCATCCTCACCTCCCTTTACTTACCAGTGCACATTGTGAAGCTATTGCATGCCTGCTTAATCTCCTGTCTTCACAACCTGACTGTATGATCTGTTTGGCTTCATAACTTCTTCCAACCTGATCCTCATTACACTGAAGCTATTCGTCTCTGTGCTTTCACTGTACTATATATTTGACTATGGCTTGCGTTGTGTAATCTACCTTCCGCTGCATAGTGATAGGCTTCAAGTCTGTTTGTCTTCATAACTTCCACGTTTTGAAGACTTTCTTAAAAATCGCCTATTCACCCCCCCTCTAGTCGATATAACGCACTTTCAAATCCCATTGATGTTGTTCCGATCTCAACCATGCCATCAAAGGACCTTGTTCCTTTTGATGAAGAATATGTGATCCCGAGCGGATCTGATGAAGAAACTCCTTATGCTGCTTCGTCTGAGCAGTTGGATGAAGAAATTGAAGTGGATGGGATCCCTTCAACACCTGTCATCTCCTTGCCCATGCCTCGGTTCACAGCTGAAGAGGCCGGCGTCGAAGAAATGGAAGATTAAGATGTGGACATTGGCTGTTCCACACCAATGATGAGTGATGAATTCTGGAAAAGTCAGCATCCAAACTCTCCAATGTTCACACCATTGCAGCAAATACCTTAGTCCCCTGCACAAACTGTTCAAATAGGCTCTGAAGAAATTCACCCCACTTCATCTGTACGTGAAGAAATTCCAGCCACTAGTGCTGAAGAAACTACTGTTGTTGAACATCTGAAGACGCAGACTGCCACTGAAGATTAACCAGAAATTCCTCAGCCTGAAGAACCTGTGATTGAGATTTCTTGAGGTTGTGATGCAACTCACTGACACTCCTCTGCCCAAGCCAAATGATCCATTCTGACGCAAGCAAAGTTTCACGGCTGACGATTTCTTTGGCGAGCATGTATTCTTCGCAGACTACAACCCATACGATTCTGCTCACATAAGGAAGATGAGTTTGTGGACTGCTAGTCAAGCTAATTTCTATTCCTCAGTGCTGTTCAACAAAGAGAAAATCTTCTACCATGAGCACATTCCTCACGTGGATATGGAATCTCTGCCGTGCTTCGTGCCAGTCCTCAGTGTTCTTCACGACGCTGGACTGTTAAATTTTTGCTCTGACATCTGTGATTGGAATGAAGAACTGATTCTTCAATTTTATGCAACGCTGCACATCATCGGAGATTCTGAAGATGTGAATTCATGGGTGCTGGATTGGATATCTGAAAACACTCACTACACAGCACCAGCTACTGAATTGCTTCGTGCCTTACCACTCAGTCCTCCCCTTGAAGAAGCTCGTTGCATTTACAGTGAACCTGAGCTTACAAATCACTACATGCAAGTTCTGATGAAACCTTTGAAGCCAGGTCAGGCCCCTCGAACCAAATTCCTTGTGAAGGAATTACTATATGTGCCCAGAACTGTCTATCGCAATTTAACAAGGACAATGAGTCCTATCAAAGGCCACGACTCATCTGATGAGGAAATTGTTGGCATCATGAAGAATCTGGTACTCAATATCGTTCATGGCATTCCTGTCAATTATCACGATTTCTTCATGAGGACTCTGGCAAATGTTGCACTTTCTCCGTTTGAGCTGAAGCCTTATGCACCTTGGACTATGAGATTCCTCAGGACAAGGTCTTCACTCAACTACAAAGCTGATTTTCAGAATCACCTCAGCTACTTGCCTCCGATTGAAGTCCTCAAACGGACCTATTCCTCAGTTGATGAAAAGGGCAAGGCACCAGCTATTATAGATGAAGGCATTCGTCCATTGGATGGACAGTTTCACAAAGCTGCATCCTATTCCACCAATGATGACTCTGCCACACATGACTCTGTCAATGCTCCCAAGTCTACTCCTCAAGTCACTGCTCCTCGTGTGATGACTGATCGTGAGCTTCTTCTTAGTCTTCACCAGAAGGTGGATCGAGACCATAAATAGGTTAAGCGTCAGTTCGGTTCATTTCTGCACAACATGACTGCTACGCACAATGCAGTGAAGAAAAACCATTACTACCTCCATGAAGTTTTTGGTCGCACCTGGGCAATGCTGTCACATCTGTATGGTGAAGAAGATCTCAAGAAAATGGGTATCAAAGAAGATTTTGACTGGTCTGCACCTCCACCGAAGAAATTCAAGAAGGTCAAGGTTCCTTCTCTGGTGGCCAGCTCATTTTCTTCATCGCGCGACACCGATGAGAATAAATACTTGGACGACACAGCGGTAGGCCCTACTATGACAAACGACCCCAACAACGCTGGCGCTCCTTCATCAACTTGATATTCTTTAGGGGCGTTAGTCCTCATATTCGATCATTTTGGTCATTTGATGACAAAGGGGGAGAATTTTGAGTTATTCTTCAAGCGGGTCTATTATATGGACGTTTTTTTTATCAAGTTACAACTCTCGTTCTTCTGAAACTTTATTGGATCGAGTTGTAAACTTAAACCCGATGGTGCTCTGATACTTTTGATATGTTTTTCTGCATGCTTATTCCTCAATTATGCTAATGCACGCATGCTGAATTACAACAGTCACCATATTTCATCATGCATTTCAAATTCTTCATTGTGATATGTCAAATGCGTGTATGAATTACAAGATATAAGGGGAGATCTCCATGATTCTACTCTTCAAATGTGCAATGCTTCAAAAGCAAATACCTCACCATGCACATATTCAGGGGTTTTTTTCTATATCTTGCAATCAAATTCCTCAATATCAGTATTTACACTTCATATGTTTATCCCCGTTGAAAACTTAACCTATATTGTCATCAATCACCAAAAGGGGGGAGATTGTAAGTGCATCTAGTGCCCCTTAGTGATTTTGGTGTATTGAAGACTTATATGTTAAGGGACTAATGCGTTTGTGAGTGTACACAGGTCTATAAGTCTATGAGGAGTTTGATATTTACAGAGAAAGTCGACCCCTAAAAATGAAGTTCTTTGACTGAAGACTTTGGATTTCTGAAGACTTTCTGAAGACTTTGAAAGTGAAGAAATTGGTGTGACCTTGAAGACTTGGTATTCATTCGAGGAACATGAAGCGTGAAGACTTTTTTTTGTAGTTTCATTTTCTCTTGCTTGAGTCATAGGAAACACCGTACTGTTAAAGGGGGTCGAGGAAATACTAAGGAAAAATTTCCATGTGATGCTCAACTCAAAATCCTACACCTACCAATCCCTTCGAGTGAAACCATTGGAAATCTCATACAGTTCAGTCAATTTCTTCAGTGACAGAGACGAAGTTCTTCTGGTCTCTGAGGAATTTGTTCTGACTGAGGAGTTAGGAATTTGCCAGTGCGGATTGCCTACACAGTGAGGAACATGATAGCCCTGAGGATTTTGCTACTCAACATTCCGACCGTTGATGTGCTATGCGCCAGCTGTCCCAAAATATCTACCCACCTAACGGTCATATCATTGAAGGGCATTTATGTCTTATCATGTCGGGCTGCTCCCTATGCTATAGATAGCCGCCCCCTACAACCACTAGTTGGTTGGCTGCTCCGAGAGAAACTGACACTTGTCATTTGAGAGCAACCCATCCTCTGAGGACTTTGAGCGAAAATCATCAAGTGAGGAAAACCCAAACCCAAACCCAAACACCTTCAAACCCCAAGTGATTGAGCATAACTGAAGAGATTGATTCTGCGTGGATCCGACACGTGTTACCTTTGAAGACTGTGCTTCTTCCAGACGGTTAGGCGTCATGGTCTAGAGCATCCAAGAGGAATTGCGGATCGCCGAGTGACTGAGTTTGTGAAGGTTCGAAAGTCACCTGAAGACTTACCACGAGTGATTGGGCGAGGTCTGTGTGACCTTAGCTCAAGGAGAATACGGTGAGGACTTGGTGTCCTGAGCTGCGTGTTCAGGACTGGGTGTCCGGGACTGTGTGTCCTCGAGTTTAAATACTCAGCCGCTCCAACCAGACGTACAACTGAGACAGCAGTTGGAACTGGTCTACCAAATCATTGTCTTCACCAAGCTTACTGGTTCTATTTCCTCAACTCTTTCATTTCCTCATAACTGTGTTGTGTGTTTGTTCATATCTGTGTTTGAAGACTTTGACTGAAGACTTTCTCAATTTCCTCAATTCATTTTCTTCAGTCTGGTTGTCTTCATCCTGTGCTATCCTGTGCTTACACTTCCTGTACTCTGTGCCTGTCTTCATTCCATCATGATGACTATGTTTGTGTTCTGTTATGTTTACTTATGAGTACTTATTCCGCTGCTAGTAGTTCTTCACTAAGGAAGTTCCTCACAGGCAAATTCCTTAGTGAAGAATTCATAAAAATGGCCTATTCACCCCCCTCTAGTCGATATAACGCACTTTCAATGTCATTGCGGTTCATTGACATGATATTGTTCTCTTCAGCGAGCAACATGGACATTGATTTGTTTTCGGCGGCTCGTGCTCTTCTCTCCATGATGGCAGCTTTGCACAGTCCCTCTTCCTCGAGCAACTGCCACTTTTGTTGCTTCTCCTTCGCCTTCTTCTCGGCCAACTCTTTCTTGATCTCCAACGATTTCAACAACATCGACTCGTTGGATTGCAACATGGCATCAATCTTCTCCCTCAAGCTTGATGCTTCTTGCTCTCTCTTCATCTTCTCCTTGGTCTTTTTGTCACCATCGGGCTTGTGCAAATTTCTTGGGCCATCATCAGCCTCATCTTCATCCATGTTTGTAAGTGAGCCTATCTTTGGTGGGAATTATTTGTCGATCAACTTCCACTTCTCGCACTTTTGGAGCAACTCCCAACAATGCTTTAGTTTAAAAATTTTGCCTTTCGAAGCTTCCATGTCCTTGTATCTATGTTGAGCAATCTTTTCCTACACAATGTGAACAAAGTGATCCAATCACTTCTCATGATGCAATATGATGATGCACAATTTGAACAAAGGCAAACCAAACTCACATGGTCGGACTCCTACGGTGCCACTTGGAGGTGCATTGCGTACTTGCTCCAAGCAAGCTGCCCAACGGCTGCACATAGGCTTGATGTTCTCCCAACGCCCTTGAAGCGACCGAAATGTGTGTGGAGTCCTATTGGGATACTTTGCCATAATGCGGAAGTATTGATCTTCGATATTTGCCAATATCTCTTGGAAGTTTGAGATGTACCCGTGCATGCATCAAGAGACACCGCACTCCATGCTTGAATCAAAGGTTGATCTTCCAAGATCGTGTAGTTCTTCGATCTTATGCTTTTCCCAGTTTTTGCTTGCGATTGCTCAAACGCTTCCGCTTCGATCTCCTCCAATTCGTCCGCACAACCATGATCATCCACGCCGGCCTCCGTTTCACTGTACTCGAATGGTTCGAAAGGGGCTTGATCAATGTCAACCGCGTTCGTGTCCAACAAGTTCATGAACTCGGTTGTTCCATTGTTCGAACCACTGCTGTAGCGAACGATAACAAGTCACGCGGTATCGAGAATAATGGCAAAAAATGAAAGGGAATCGCCAAGACCGAAGGCGCATACCTTCCGGCCATTTCGTCAAACACCTCGCTCGTGGGGGGAACGACACCGTTGAACGGCATCGCCGGAGCACCTCCTTGCGGCGGGATGGAGCGAGAGATTGAAGAAGGTGGCTTCTTTGAAGCCGGAACCTTCCTCCGCTTTACGCCCGCGACCTTGCCGACCTTCGCCGCCGGCCGGGATCGCGCTGCCGCGTTGGCACCCGGAGCGCAGGCCATCGCGGCGGGGGCAGCCGAATTCCCGCCCTGCACGACAACGTTGCCCTGCCGCTTGCGTGCATGCGCGACTTGGGCTTGGGCGACGGCGGCGGGGCCAACTTGGCCGGCGACGAGATCCGCCCGAGCTAAAGGGGCGTGGTCGACCTCGACGGTGACGGGGGGACAGCAGGGGATCGTCCATGGCGGCGACGGACGGCCGGGGAAGAGCAGCCGGAGCTTGCGGAGTGGGGGCAATGATGGCGGAGGGAGCGGAAAGCGCCCCACAAAAAAAATTGCGGGCCAGGGCGAGATGCGGGGTCTGCTCATGCAGATTTTCTGACCCCGACCCGTAATTTGACAGTTATTTTACGGGCCGATGCGTTTTCCGGAGTCTGCTAGAGTTGCTCTGACATTTACGCCCCCCCCCCCCCCCCCCCCCCACACACACACACACACACACACACGACCCACCAATAGATCACCCATCCTATCCGCCCGCCCACGCACGAGCACGAGCACGACCTGGCTCGCCTCGCATATTCGCATCTGACCTCAGAAACTCCGCATTTTACCATTTTCAGCTGAGCGCCGCCCCCACGCGCGCGCAACCCACCCGCACTACCGGCTCGCCGAAACCCGGCCCGGCCGGTTTTGGACTGGAACCATTTACCAGACGGGCCCGCGCCTCCTCCACGTCCCGAGCGCCCCAAACACGTCGAAACGTCCGCGTGGCGCGCCCCCACTGGCTGGCGCCCCAGGCCGGCGCCCGCCATTGGGCGGCCGGGCGCCAGCGTGGCACCCGCGCGTCAGCCTCCGGGCCCCTATTAAGCAGCGCCTCGGCGAAACCGATAGGGGAGGGAAGGGGTTCCGATCGGATCGGGAAAAAGGTTCCACGAGCTCTCGTCTCGACTGCCGCCGCCCGCCCGAGATGGCGATCCGCGCCGTCCTCGCCCTGCTCGCGCTCGCCTCCGTCGCCGCCGTCAGCGCCGACGTCTTCTTCCAGGAGAAGTTCGAAGGTGAGCCCCCCGTGCCGCCCCGCCCGATCCGATCTCGACTGCTGTAGTGTTGGCTGAGCTGCTGGCGTTGGTTCGTTCCGATCTGTCATCTGTTGGGCTTTGCCGCATTTCAGTCAACTTTGCTGGTGGTTAGGGATCTAGTGCTGTCTGCTTCATGTTGAATTGTCTCCATTTTCGTATAGTTGCCTCTGTGATCTGGAGGATCTGAATTTGACGCTAGGCTAAACCAACCTGTTCTTCTATGACGTGAATGTGGTGACAAGTCTGATCTCATAGCCGTGTAGCTGATGTATAACGATGTGGGTTTTAGTACTGGCGAAACGAGACCAATCTAGGTTCAGGGTTTAAGACCTTTCGTGCTCCACATGTGAATTCTAGTCGCTGTTAAGTTTATGTCAGTCACATCATTTCAGTTCGAGTGTTGTCATGATAGATCATCCCACTTCATATAGTATATGTCGGATCTATAAATAGGACATCGTATAAATGGCATTGTTCTGTCAACTCATATCAGCACTCTAAAGAACCTGGCCAGTTAAATCCTATTCTTACATTTATCCAACTAGTTCGAGTAAGGTGAACTGTATATCTGCTGCTAATTTAAGCGTTCTTGACGGATTTTTACTGTCTGATCAGATGGTTGGGAAAGCCGGTGGGTCAAGTCTGAGTGGAAGAAGGACAAGAACATGGCTGGTGAATGGAACCACACATCTGGGAAATGGCACGGAGATGCTGAGGACAAAGGTGAATTACCCAAACTTCTCTCCACCTCTTTCAGGAAAACTTGACTCGAGATTTTCTCTCTTACGGTTTACTGATGAAACCTTGGTTCTTGAATCTTGATGTAGGTATCCAAACCTCAGAGGACTACAGGTTCTATGCCATCTCGGCCGAGTACCCTGAGTTCAGCAACAAGGACAAGACACTCGTGCTGCAGTTCACGGTGAAGCATGAGCAGAAGCTTGACTGCGGTGGTGGTTACGTCAAGTTGCTTGGAGGTGATGTTGACCAGAAGAAATTCGGTGGTGACACGCCCTACAGGTAGCTGTTGCCTTCTCTTGTGCTGATGTGCCTGCCCTCTGCTTAATTTACTGAACTTGTACTTTTGTGCTGCAGCATTATGTTTGGACCAGATATCTGTGGCTACAGCACCAAGAAGGTTCACACTATCCTTACTAAGGATGGCAAGAACCATTTGATCAAGAAGGACGTGCCTTGCGAGACCGATCAGCTGTCGCATGTGTACACTTTGATCATCCGCCCTGATGCCACATACAGCATTCTCATTGACAATGAAGAGAAGCAAACTGGAAGCATCTACGAGCACTGGGATATTCTTCCTCCCAAGGAAATCAAGGACCCAGAAGCTAAGAAGGTAAATTGTGGAGTTTGCTTGTAATTTTGTTGCTTGCTCTTTTTTCGATATCCATAGGCTGATGTGTTTTGTGATTGCAGCCAGAGGACTGGGACGACAAGGAGTACATTCCTGATCCTGAGGACGTCAAGCCAGAGGTAGATTTCTTTGTTTCTACAATGTTGATACCCGCATGAATTGATGAATAATGATGTGATCAGAACTAGCGCTTTGTATTAAAGCCACTTGCCACTTCTCAGTTAGCTATAAATTTATTTGCATTCTCTAGTAGAGTAGCTCCTTTTTTGGCGCCTCGCACAGTGCGGTTAGAAATGATCACCATATCTTGTTTTTATGCAATATTTGAGTATATGACTCATGGTTGGTTATTTTCAGGGCTACGATGACATTCCCAAGGAAGTCACCGATCCTGATGCTAAGAAGGTACACGCGTAGCTTGATATGTCATTGTATGTCATATGATGTACACCAATGTGTTTTAACATTCCTTGCTGTGATTATTGCAGCCTGAAGATTGGGATGATGAGGAAGATGGTGAATGGACTGCCCCAACCATCCCCAACCCAGAGTACAAGGGCCCATGGAAGCAAAAGGTATGCCTGTTTTTTCTGTCAATTCAGAAACACTTTAATCAGCAATGCGTATTTTGATGTCTAATAAATTTTGTTTCATATGCCAGAAAATCAAGAACCCTAACTACCAGGGCAAATGGAAGGCACCTATGATTGCCAACCCAGGTATATTTTTACCTGGAACCGGACCTAGTATCTAGGATTTAACTTCTGATTATGAAATGTTTTGGGTAGTGAATTATATGACTCATGCTCTGACATCTTTATTGTGCTTCACAGACTTCAAGGATGATCCTTACATCTATGCTTTCGACAGCCTGAAGTACATCGGAATTGAGCTGTGGCAGGTCTGTTCTGATTGCCAAGTAATTCGTCAATTCTGTCAGGAAGACGGAACAAATAGTCATGCCTTTTCTTATGTCTGCAGGTTAAGTCAGGAACTTTGTTTGACAACATTCTCATCACTGACGATGCTGCCTTGGCCAAGACATTTGCTGAAGAGACCTGGGCCAAGCATAAGGAGGTATGGTGCATTTTACCTAGCATCATCTATCATCACCTTATCATTTGATTGTTGATCCAATATGTACTAATGGTGCTGAATCTTGCAACTTGCAGGCTGAGAAGGCTGCTTTTGACGCGGCTGAAAAGAAGAAGGAAGAGGAGGTAAATTCCCTGGCAGTATTAATGTTTGCCTAGTTAATTGCTGCATGGGTATCAGCTTCAGTATGATTAGCTTTGTTATGTTCCTGTTTATCAATCTTTGTGTTAGCGTACATGCCATTTTACGTTCTCTCCCTCTTTCATGGCTGCTTTATTTCATAATTTCCTGCCGGTCCTGCGGAAGCTAAATTAAATCTGAACAGATTTAGGTCCTGTCCTGTCACTACCATTAGTCCTACATATATCCCCCACTTCAATAAATGCAACCATAGTATGACCAGAAGTCTAATTGATATCATCTGTTTCTGGTATATGTCTGTTGTGTTGTGCCTATGAATAGCAGCACGTCTTCTCTTTGGTTACTGGAACTCTTTCTCCTAAATTGTTGTTATTGCTACTATTAGACTTGTACTGTTTGGTGTGAGTGAGCTCGTTATTGATTATCAATATTACCTGTTTGTTACCAGGATGCTTCCAAGGCTGGTGAGGACGATGATGACTTGGATGTAAGCTTTGGCCTGAACCCTAATGTTATTACCTCTCAGAATATTCTTGATTTGCTAGATCTAAACTTATCTGGTCTTTGTTGACAGGATGAGGATGCTGATGACGAGGACAAGGATGACAAGGCTGGGTCTGATGTGGAGTCTGATGACGAGAAGCACGTAAGTTGCTCCCTTTCATTCATGCGTTTTCCGTTTTATGATTTGTTCTCCTGTTCTTGTTTCCTCACCCACCTTGCCTTTCAATTTGCTTATGCAGGATGAGCTCTAGATGGATGGCGAGGAAGGGTGAGAGGAGGCCGCCTGCCTTCGCGCCGCTGCCAGGATTTATTAGTTGTCTCTCATTATGATGTTCCCCTTTTTGTGATCAGAAACTTGACAAGTTACTGTGTGTAGAAGAACAACATCACCGTGGGGTCTTTGTAGCGCTTTTGTAGTCCAATTTTTACCGGAAGGGAACTTTATAGTCGTTAAACGAGCAAAAAATAAAAAATCTTGCACTAGCCTCTCTTCATCCTTTGGTACTACGTACATGCTATGACCGAAACGTCAAGATGGTGCTGTGTGGCGGTCTGGCATCATGTTCAGACTTGAGAGTCTGTTTTGCACTATGTAGATGCATCACACGACGATGATAAGTAGCAAACCCGATTGATGTTCCACATTTCTCACTGGGACACCCTACGCTTAAGCGAAATATAACCAGGAGCAACCGAGTCTAGTCATTGATAAATTACACCTTGTCTTGCAAGATTTATATCTCTAATAATAGTGGCGAGTTGAAATATAACCAGGACCAACCGAGCCAAGTCATTGATAAATGACACCGTTTTTGCAAGATTTATATCTCTAATAGATGATGTAGATGCAAATATTTTTACTCCAAATTTGCTCTAGTAGATGTAAAAATAGCACTTGATGATGCAAATTATGCTCAAGCCGCGTGGTCCTCTGGTGGTAAACTTTGCTCTAGAGCATCAAGTGATAATTCGGAGCAAATGTAAGTTAATGGAAGCTTGCCACGAAGTCAAGAACACTCGAGCCATAGGGATCGGTTTCTAGTCGCGTAGCTTCATAATAATTTTGCAAAGCTTCCGCATAATTTCCTTTGGATTGATATCTAAACAAAATGCAATAATTTCTAACATCATGTAAAATTCGATAATATACTACACAATTTTTAAAATATGATTTTTTGGATGGACATCAACATATGTTCAAACATCCTGTAAAAACTAAAGTCACCTAGAAATGTCAGAATATTTGTTGAACACCCACAAAAATATTAGGATTGTTTTTATTTTTTTATCTTTGACCCTTTTTTTGTGTGGAAGTTACTGTTTGTGCATTTGTGCTTGGGATTAGAGCAACACTTCCGAAGATCAAAGGACTATTTATGCCTCTTTCGTCCGCATCAGGACAGCATTGATCACAACCTAATCACAATGACGATAATTCATACTCACTGATCACAACTGAGGTTTCACCAATGAAAATCAGTGTCGTATGATGCGCCTCCCATTAGCAGACATCATCGTCGCCCTATACATCCTACTGCTAGGATCTAGGATCACAAGAGCAAACTGTCAGTCAGCAATGGCTGGCATTCGCTCAATGATACCGGTCGAGCGAGAGGAATCATCGCAACCCCGTTGGTCCACGCCTCGCGGTTCAGCCATGGCAAGGCGAGCACATGCGCCTCTTCGAAACCTCTCAATGGAGTGTGCTGGACATCAATGAGTGTTCATATGCACAGGGCCCCTAGGTCTGGCACAGGTAATGCAGACTTGCGTTCCTTTACGGGTGCTGCCTGGACTTGTTCTTTCTTCTTTTGCTTTGCCTTCCCTTTCTGGCCCTTCCCTTGGCCACCGCCTTTGTTCCTGATGGCGTCAAGCAAACAGAGGCGAGCATTATCAGTGCTTTTATACTTTATTTACTCTCTCAATTCAACATTGTACAAAGAAAAAGCAGACATGCAGCGTGCAAGGAAACTGGTGATGTTTTTCTTTTCTACACGAAATTATGAGAAGAATGTTTGCCTATCTAAAAAAAAAAGAGAATGTTTGCCATGGAAGAAACAGAAAAGAAGCTCACAAGCAGTAAAAAGACCAAGAGAGAATGGGAACATTCAGAAGTCATACTTTGGAGGTTCTCTTGACGGTACAGCCGTGGCTAAACTACAAGAAGCCTTGTGCTTCTTTGCAGATCCACAAGAGCACTCCTTCGTTTTTGAGTTTTCCTGTATAAAAGCACAAGGGGTAACTCTCATTATTATTAAACATAGTGGAAGAATGTGAGGCAGTTTAACATTGGGAACATTAGTCAAGAGATGTCCACATGGTAGTTACCTTCTTAGCATGTGGATTTTTGGATTTCTGAACCGCTTCATCTTTACTAGAACAACTTTCTTCTTCCTTGTGTTCAACCATTTGGTCCTCGTTCTGGGATGTGCTAAGCTTAAGCTCATCTCCTACGGAATATACAAACTCTGATCATCCAGGAAATATGCACAGTAAATGAACGAGTCAGTATCCAACTGTTCCTGAACTAACCAATTCAGGAATTCAGAACCTCCCAATGCGATAAAAGAATAAATCCTACAATTCCTACATGCGAGATTTCTGGAGACCTGATACTATTGTACCTAGTGTACTGAATTTTCCTTCATCTTACTATTTACTTGGTAAAATATATTCTTTCCTTAACAGTTTGAAATCAATTTAGAGAACCAAACCTTAGTTGAACAAGGATGGTAACTCAGATAGAAGCTAAAAGTGTTGACGTTCACTTTCGTAAGTATTTATTCAAGGTCTACACAACAACAGCCCTTCTCAGATATCACCTAAACATCTATTACCTTGCCAGAAGTTGTCTTCACAACAACCAGCAATTCACCAAAAAATAGCAATTTTTACCCAAGTCTATAGTGCAACATTTCTGGTTATCACATACAACTCTTAGTACAGATCTACCAATTATATGAATGTTAACTAACATATGAAAAAGGCATGCAGAACAGCAAAGTAGCCTATACTTTGGCAAAAACCCATGAATGATTGAGCATTCCCAACTATCTTTTGACAGTATTGTGTTCACAATTATTCTAGAAAAGGAGTGTTTTCTTCATAATAAGCAGCAGATGGTTACGTGAAGCACACACCCAGAACATCTAGATTGTGATAGCACCAATCAGCTTACTACCTAGTACTTACAAATCATCCACAGTATTAAAACCTTTGGAAATTTCAGGTGTGAATAAGAAATGCTGACACAACATTAAGTGAACTGGACTAAGAACACTGGATTTTTTTTTCAGCAAAAAGCTAAGAACACTGGAACAGGACTTCACTCTAAAAACTGCATTTGTAACCAAAATAGTGATTTTTTATACTCCCTCCGTCCGAAAATACTTGTCATCAAAATGGACAAAAAAGGATGTATCTAGAACTAAAATACATCTAGATACATCCCCTTTTATTCATTTTGATGACAAGTATTTCCGGATGGAGGGAGTAGGAAAATTTATGAGTTCTAAGTCTTTGGAAAAGATGGGGATATCAATCACTGGAAGCCACCCCAAGTCCAATATGGTGATCCAGATCAAGATCCCAAATGGGTTAGATAGTGGCATTACGATGTAAAACTGTTGTGAAGACAGAGGCCATATTTATTAGTCACTTCAGAGTAGTTCAAGGCTTACCATTTCCCGCATAGTCCATATAAGGATCTCCATCCACATTATCAGAACTCATTGCAAATCGCTCGGCTATCATGTACGCAATAGCAGAATCAACATCGCCATCCAATTGACCCAAAACCTGCAAGACAATTACTAATGACGTCCAAAGATAATGATTGCTAACAATCACAGAAAGCAAGTGCACAAATGCAATGCAATAATGGCAATTAATCATAAAACTCATACATGTTCAACTGCAGCAACACTAGAACATCCAGTGCCAGCCATGACCAGTTTAACCGATGTATCATCATAGGCCGCCGCATGTCGCTCGGCTATCATGTACTCAATAGCAGAATCGACATCGCCATCCATTTCACCCAAAACCTGCAAAAGTATTATTAATGCCATCCAAAGATAATGACTGTTAACAATCAAGTAAATCAAGTGCACACATGCAGTGCAATATTCAAAGTTAATCATGCAATTCATACATGTTGAACAGCAGCAACATTAGAGCAGCCAGTTCCAGCCATGACCATTTTAACTGATGTATCATCATAGGCTGATCTGTTCGAAGATTTCTTTGAGTCTTTCGCTTTCGTTTGAGCATTGTTGCTCGTGCTGGCTACATTGGAATCTGTCTGCAATTTAATAATAAAAAACATAAATCGACCACAGTAAGTAAAAGCATAGTCAGTGATCCCCAAAGACAACAGTAGTCCATTGTTCTCCCAGAACAGAACAGAACTGTTAACAATTTTCACAGTAAAAGACCTTGATAACAACTGCCATTGCAGGACCTTGGCATGGATCTTCAGTAAGCCTGACACTATTGTAGTGCTCACCGTGATGATAAGATCTGCATTCAAACAAATTAGATGGTACATGAGAACTATGCCCACTATGAGCAATAATAACAGTTTAGTTACAGCTCAATCACATAACACGTTAACTTACAAATGAACCATATTGCTAGCTTCACGACCAGAGAAGTTGTTTATGTACCATCGCGGCGAGTTAAGCTGTAAAACAAACAGTAATGATACAGCTGTTAATCAAAAGTTATATAATGAAAATCCTGCATCAAATAGCATCGAATCGAAGTACATAAAATTGGCATACTGATCTTACAAACTATAAAAGCTTCTATTGCATAAATCATAGGGATGAGAAAGACAATCTTGCACTGAAAATTAATTACCATGTGGATGCAGATGTTTCTTCCTGTGACAAGAGATCCCGCCTGCAACTCCATATTGCCGGCCCAAGTCCCATCCTTCATCATGGAGTCACAGTAGTCATCGAACGGCACATCGTCCTCGATGAAGGGCTCAAACTCCTCGCGGTGTTCCTACAAGTTGGACACAACAAGGATCATCACAAAGTGTCATAGCCCTGTGCACAGTATTCAGCATCACGCCTAATTACCCCACCATGAAATCCTAACTGACATTGCAATTTGGAAGTAGTAACTTGCTACAGTACACACAAAGAGTCGTCTGACTGCATATATACCACGATGTAGTGCACAACCATCTCCCGGTACTTCATGTGCTGCCCCTCGTCGCCCTCCAGCTGGTCGCCCATCGCCCTGCAGACTACGATGAGTAGTCATATAACTCAAAGGACAGCAGGCCTAAACCTGAAGCCATCTTTCCTCAAGATGAACAAGAATCTGAAGAAAACCTGAAGAAGCAGTTGCCGTCGGCGGTGACCTCGACTATCTTGAGCCCGAAGGAGCCCAGCTGCGCCCTGAACTCCGACATGTCGGCCTTCTTCCCCATCTTCTTCTCCTGCGGAGCAAAAATAACCAAAGGCGGCATGAGTCCTCCGGCGCCGGGAGATCGATCAAGTGGTCGGAGGCGACGCATCGGTCGATCGGGGGCGTGGTTCGTTACCGCTGCGTCCCGCTGCTTCGGCTTGCGGGGCTTGGACGCCGCCGCCGCCTTCTTCTTGCCCTGGGCCATGGCGCCCTGCTTCCGTGGAGTATCCTCGAGGAATCGGCGGCCGGCGGGGGGTGGGGGCTACTGAAGTCCGCCGGAGACGGGGCAGAGAGAGAGAGGGATCGGAGGAGGAAAAGATCAGCCCGGGCCGGCTCATGGGCTTAAATATTGGCCGAGGAAGACCCGAAGTGTTTACAGAGGCCTGACGTGTTGGGCTGGGCCGGGCTACCATTTCACCCAGATCATGTCTGCCATGGGCCGTGGGATTAGGTCGCGCGCCGCCGGCAGAAACCCCACCCTCCTCCTCCTCCTCCTCCCACCGGAGCGGCCAGCTCGAGCTCTCCTTCCTCGTCGGCGCCGTCCTCCTCCCCCGCTCCCTTCTACTGGAGCAGCGCGGAGCGGAGCTCCATCCGGTTGCCTGAGCCCTTTTGTTGTAAGGAAGCCCTAGCTCTGCCTGGCTCGCCGTTCGTTTCGGTTCTTTTCTACGCGCCAAGATTTCTGCGCCAGATTTGGTTCCGCCGGCCCTGATGCTACGCGCATGAATCCGCGGTGGCGTTGCTGTAAAATTCGAGCCATTTTCTTGTGCAGGAAAGCGTAGGCAGAGAGCAGGGTGAAATGGCAGCATTCCTCAGGTCCAAGTGTTCGTCAGGTACTGTAGCTAACTTCTGGGCCTTCTCAAAGTCTTGCTACCTGAACCACCTTAGTCAGTCTTGATACTCGTAGCGGTTACTTGATATTGTAGCAGGCAAGAGTTGGTTAATATGGAATTTGATCAAACATGCATCTTCACGCCATGTCATGTTTTTGTGTTGTCAGCTTTATTACTCTTTGCAAAGATCAAAATTGCTCACATACAATCTGTGATTGGTGGCATTGGTGCGAGAAGAACATGGTGTGTTAAAACCTTGGAGAAAAATCATGGCTACTCCCTCCGTCCGACAATATAAGATCATTTTTCAAGCTATCTTATATTGTGGGACGGAGGGAGTACTGGTTACACCTCTGTCTGAATGGTCTGCTACTTGAACCTTGGTCACTCCAAACTTCAGATTATGTGTTTGCCTCAAAAATTGAGTAAATGACTATCTATTAGGGATGTGATCATGTGGTGTTTATGGTTAACTCCTATGACTTAAATGCTTAAAGAACTCACATCACTGATTCTGAAAGATATGGCTGGTTTTCTCACCATAAGAAAATGATCAGGTGGAGTATCTTGGAATCTCTAGTCAAATTTTCTCTCTGGATTCCTTTGAAATGTGACCAGTTGCATATTCTTTTGGCCAATGATGCTTATAGCAAAATAACATGATGCAAACACTTCTCTTGTTCTATGTAGTTGGACGTGCTATGATGGGAAGCCTTGGGAACAATCTGTACGGGGGCGCTAGCTCGTCTATTGAAACGGTGGCAAGACCATCTCGTTCTGATGCTGTCTGCCAGGTATTGATGCTTCCTTCAAACCACAAATGCTTGTTTTGTCAGTCATAAGAACCAACCAACATGACCTTTTTTAAGTCATGTGGTAAATTTTTGTCGTGAGCACTCAAAAGTTCCATGCAATGTGTATATCTTCTATTGCTCCGACGATATCGATGTTCCTGTATTAACTAGGCAGTTTGTTAAATTGTTGAATAGCTTGTGTTATTATTGCTGCCAAGATCTGAGATATTTCTTTGGTTGGCTTCTTAATTGTCTACAATGGGGTTGCAAGCTAGATATCTGTGACTTGCCGAACTCCATTCTTTGGGGTTCTCTTCATGAGGCATTCTCTAAGCATTTTTTTTGCTCTGTTTTCTGTAAACTGGAAGAGGGCCATAATGTAAGAGTTTGGAATGATTCAAAACTAACAGGGTAATTGCTCAAAGTGAGTAATGCATAATTTTCTTGAGGTGCTCCCTCTGTAAAGAAATATAATACAGAGGGACTAATTGCTTATCTAATCACAGATGTTTTCCAAGTAGAGAGTTTGGTAACACGTGTTCCTGTTCTGGTTTCAGCAAATTAGAACATTCATCCAGATGAGAACAAACCTCAAGGTGGTGGACAACTCGGGAGCCAAGCGGGTTATGTGCATACAGTCCCTTAGGGGGAAGAAAGGAGCGAGGCTCGGGGACATGATCATCGGCTCTGTCAAGGAAGCGCAGCCTCGTGGTAAGGTCAAGAAAGGAGACGTGGTCTATGGGGTGGTTGTCCGTGCTGCCATGAAGAAGGGGCGCAGTGATGGCAGCGAGGTCCAGTTCGACGACAACGCGATCGTCATCGTGAACAACAAGGGTGAGCTGATTGGCACCCGTGTCTTTGGTCCCGTCCCCCATGAGCTCAGGAAGAAGAAGCATCTCAAGATCCTGGCTCTGGCTGAGCACATAGTATGAGATGCCTATCTGCTGACCTGTATCTAGGTATTCCGCAGAATGAAATGGACATCTCCAGGATTTTACCTGGGATGTTTTGGTTCTCTATTGCTACTCTATTCCACCTTTGCTTTGGTTATTTCTGTTTGCCAATAATCTCTGCTCTCTGATGGAACCGAAGTGTGTTGTTGACAAACCAGACAAGGATATGTGTACTTCGCTCATTATAGGACTTGACCAAACTTCACACGACACGAAGAGTGGAGTTTTTTTTTACCCCACAAAATATACTTAATCTCCACATTATATCCTTATATTCTAACGTAGTTTGAGATATCTATCGGCGTCGTTTTATCTCCCTGTTAGTTCCGCATAATGAAATGGGCATCTCCAAGGTTCATCGGATGTTTTGGCTGTCTCTTGCTGTTTTGGTTGTCTCTTGCTGTTGGTGATTCCATCTTTGCTTTGGTCATTTGTGTTTTCAAAAATGTCTATTCCAAAAGAGAATATGCCCTGGTGAAGCTGTAGTGACTGCTCAGTCTGTTCTTTTATGTTCAGTAATTACTAGTTACTCCCTCCGTAAAAAAAATAAGAGCATTTAGATCACTACTTTAGTGATCTAAACGTTCTTATATTTGTTTACAGAGGGAGTACATTGCATGGCATCTTAACATTATTTTGTGATCGTAATATTTCCATGTTCTTCTGTTACGATGTAAAAACGTTTGGATTATATCCACCTTATTTTTTTTTGTAAATACTTTGACAAATTTTCTACGATGTACATACATTTGTCTTCTTTTCACTTCATTTTTTTTTCAATTCTATCTTTTGTAAAACCATTATTTGGGGGTAAACACATGAATATTTCTTTATGAAATGTAAATTTTTTTTGGAACACTGGCACATTTAAAAAAAACATGAACACCTTGCTTGAGACATACCAATATTTTCTTTTAACAGAGAAGAACATTTATATAAAATACACGAGCATTTTTTTAAGAATGCATGAACATCTTATTTTTGTCATATATGAACTTTTCTTTTTGCAACACATGAATATTTTTTGTACAAATACGTGGATGTTTTTTGTGAAATACATGAATATTTATTTTAATATACATGAATGTTCTTTTTTGTGGAGACACAAATTGTTCCTCCCATCACATAAATATTTTTACCATAAAATTAGTAAGAACATATATTTCGAGATATGTAAATAAAAATTGTGCCTGTTATTTTTTGGGGGGAATTCTATCACCTTTTAAAAGTTTTTTTTTGAGATAGATAATCTTTTTTAGGGGATTTTAATTTTTTTGAGACAATAGTTTTTTTTGAGACAGAGGAAATTGTATCACTTAATAAGCCACACCAAATTTTTTTTTTTTTGAGGTAAAGCCACACCAAGTTTTTTTTTTGAGGCAAATAAAGCCACACCAAGTGGCAGCACATGAGAAGTGCCGCAGGTGAGGCGGGCCTATTGTTCGCTACAAGCGGCCACATAGGAGCACCCGGGGTCGCCTGCCGACCGCAGCAAGCGCCGCCGCAAGCCCGCAACCACTCCTTGCCGGCTTGCTCGTCGCCGTCCCAATAGATGCCACTGCTCGCGGGCCACAGATGCGGTGACCTTGACAAGTCAGCGACGGCGCACATCGGCGTGCTGCTTGAGCGTGAGTTCCGGGAAAGCATCGAGCGGGCGTTCATCCGGCGGGGGGAGTGCGGCAGGCGGCGTTGCAGCGCCTCGTAGAGCACACAGAGGAGAGGAGGAGATCCATCTCGAACGCCTCACCATGAGCAGACTGCCGAAATTCTTCACAGAGGCTTCCACTGACTGACAGCGGTATGCCTACCTCTCTGCTCTGCATCACTAAACTGACATACCTGCAGATTTAGCAAATGTTTGTCTCGAGGTCTGCCTGAGACCACGAGCCATTCCAGAGCTTAATGTTTTTTGCTCTACGGAGATTGCAAGATGCCCTGTCCTTATACTTAGGAAGCAATTTAAGACAGTCCTACACCATTCTGCTTTGCACAGGCAGGTGATTTTGATAATATAGTTCCCGTGTGAGTTTCATCAAAGGTTGGTCAATTTGGCACTCATTTTGGATATGGAGGTGAATAACTCCTAGGCATCAAGAATCCTTAGGTTTGCACACCATACTCCATGCTGCGAATGCCAAGGGAGGGTTATGCTTTGTAATATACCCCTCTCCATAAACATTGCCTTCTTTATTTGTCAATTTTCTCATTGATATCTTTGTATACCACAAGGGAACATAGATGAGAAGTAGATAATGGGGTCATGGCTGCATATACCATCTGTAATTTTTCTTATGTGGCTCTGAACTGTAATCTGGCTCAACACTGTATCTTCCGATGTTTCAGGCTGTCATCAGTTTAACACCAGGCTAAGGCCTTTTTTTCCCAAAAATAATTCAAGGCAAACCAATGCCAAAGGTCATCGGACCCCGTGGACCTAGGTCCACCTAAACATAACTTAACCGGGATAAGGCTCAGGTTAAATAATTTTAGGAAGTTTCACACTTGATGTAAAAGATTATAGTTCAGTGTTCACGTTGGACCAACCACATAAATAGTTCTTTTCCTCTTCATATTTTTCTAGTTTGTAAATTTATGCCACTATTTTTTGTTAAGGTGTCACTTAACTTTGCAATCTTGATCTGAGCTAAAACCAAACCTCTATTTCCGTTGTAAAGAAAAAGAAAAACATGACATGTAACAGACATACAAGTATGGAACGGAACATGGTACACCGAATATATGCAAGCAACAAAAGGCATGTCAATGTCAAATTGATCTGCAGAACATCTCAAAAAAAAAAGATGAAGGGCTCATGATTGACGTCTCGCTTTTGACTGAAAGAACAAAGTGCGTAAAGCCCTGGGCACTTCTTGTCGACTTCCTCTGAAGCCTGCAGGCACTTCTCTGAAGAAAGGAAGGAGAGAGGACTGTGAGCTAGCATCCTTCCATTCTAAACTTTCCCACCATTTTTGTTCGCCAAATATCAGTGGTGAGCTCTCGATGCCCGCGAAGTTCTGTGGCAGCTTCATTAGCATGGGGCATCCATAAACGAGCAAGCGCATCAATGATGGAAAGGTGATCCTGCTATCGCAGATGCTATGTAGGTTCTTTAGATTAAGTAACACCAGAAACTTGAGTCGAGGGAAGGAGCTTGTGGGAGACAGCACAGCTTCTTCATCGTTAGCCGCCAACTTAACTATCGAATCACAGTTATTTAAATATACGATTTCAAGGCAAGGCAGCCATGTGATCCATGTAGTCGACATCAGATTGTCGCATTCTGAGATGTTCAGAAACCTGAGGCCTGAAAGGCAAGTGTTGGGTTCAATACCTTTAAACTCGACCCTCTGAAGTGCTGGCAGACTATGTAAGAGTAATTGTTCTAGTCTTGGCAAGCACCAACCTGAGTTTATGTCGGTCTGGGCTATCACTAGCTCCTCCAAAAGTTTTATGCGTTCCAGTGACAGAGCTTCCATGTGTCTAGCCTTACTACTTGTAAGGAGTAAGGGTGATATCTGAAGAGATTGCAAACCTTCCAGAGCTGTAATGCTGAGGCGGCTTACCAAGGCTCTAGGCAAGTTAGAGATCTTCCACATGGAGTCTGAATCATGTACTGTAAAACTAATATCCCTTATCCTCGTTAAACTTTTGAGTTCTTCGATATATCCTGCTGAACAATCAATTCTCAAACCATAGCATCGATATAAATTTAACAGCCTCAACATCTTCAATCTAGATAGCAAACCATCTGGTATATTCCTGAGACAGAAAGCGTCTTCCAAATATAAGTACCTTAGATCTTCCAACAGTCCCAGCTCCACTGGCAGTGAACGTATTGGTGTCCGAGAAAGATCAAGGAACTGCAAGCTCGTTAATGCTCCGATTTCTGATGGTATTTCTTGGATCCATGTTCCAGAAATATCCAAATAAATCAGCAATTTCATGGCAGAGAAAAAACCAAATGGGAACTCAGAAATATGCTCATTGTTTATTAGCATTAGTGTTAACAGGTCTGGGCAGCTGCAAGAACTAGGAATTGTCTTAATATCATCACCATAGAAGAAAATTCTATCAGCGGTGCTCCAGACGTCTGGTCGGGTGTGTTCTCTTTGGTCCACTAGCCACTTCTCTTTACGCACCCCATTCTGTTTTGTCGCTACAATCCACAAGGCCAGATCTTGAACAACATGGTGCATTTTCACAAGTTTATCCCCTTTGTCAGAGGATTCAAGCAGGAATGCTCTTTTCAAAATTTCAACAATTGAATATCCACTCAAGTAAGTTCTTTCAATATCATCATCCTCGCCTAGCAGTCCATGGCCCATCCAAATTTGAATTAAATTAATAGTGGACCAGTCACGATCTGGCTCTTGTGCGGCAATCCCAGCAAATAGTAGAAAGCACATTCTAATCACATCACTCTGCAAGCTGTCATAACTAATTTTCAATGTAGGAAAAAGTTCGTTATCTGAACTAGAAACCTGATTGAAAATTGAATCTTCTAGTAACATCAAACTGTATTCCCATTCTTCTGAAGCTACCTTGGAAGCCATAGCCTGCCCGGTTATCTTGATTGCTAGTGGAAGACCTCCACATTTTGCCGCAATCTTCTCTGCACACCCCCTGATTCGAGCATTTTCCATCTTTCTTCCACCAACAATCTCTTTAAAAAGCTGCCACGAATGATCATAATTCAAGCATTTCAACTGTATAACATTTTCAAAAATATGCATTCTACCACAGATATCCAATGATCGTGTTGTGATCACCACAGTCTGACTATTTTGAAGGCAACACTTCTTCGAACCTTGTGGTATACCAACTTTCACTAGGTCCAGCATGTCCCAAAGATCATCAATCAGCAATAGGAATTTCTTTTCCTTTAAAAAGTTGAAAATAGCTCTAGCTCTGTGTGTTGCATCTCCATCATTTGTTAACAACAGTCCTAGTCCAGATGCAATGCTCTGCTGAACTGCCATCAAGTTTAGCTGCTTGCCAACTTCAATAAATACGACATGATCAAATATAGGCCTTTCAGAGGAATAGTAGTTGTTAATTTGTTTAAGTAGAGTAGATTTTCCTGACCCTCCCATTCCACATATGCCAATGATGTTCGTAGCGCCTTCTTCAATGCAACAAAAAACCTTTTTTCTGTAGTGTTCTTGGCCTACGATGTTAACCGATAAAGGCAACTCCATACCAACTGGTGGGAGCAAACTTAATATATCATCCTTTTGAAGTGATATCTTACTAATATCTTCAATATCAGCTTTAACCTTTGCGGCAGATTTGCTAATTTTGTAGTTGGACCAACAACTCCAAGAGCAGCCAAAAATATGTATGGTCCTTGCCTGGTACTTATTGCTGATGCTGCAAGCTTCAGCTTCAATAGACTGAGCACTCTCTGTCCACTTTGTTACTTGTACCTTTGGTCTCTTGCCTTCACGTTCACCTAACTGAATGGTCTCCTCGATGGTATGTATGGATTTCCTCAATTCATCAGCAGCTTTTGCTAGATTCTTGACATTGGTTTTAGGCTTCAGACAGTAGCCAATATGCTTCTTGATCGGCTCCCATAACTCATTTACCAAGAGGGTAACGACCGGGGCGAGTATGCCATTCTGAGCCATGTAGCTGCAAACAAGTAAATGAAGGTGTAATCGATAACTGAGCTAGGATTATATTTATTTACGGAAATTGAACAAAAAGCAATTCAGCAATATATATCTTGCAGATTTAAGTAAGTTTACTTCGAAGCATCGAGAATCGGTAAAATCATCTCTTTGATTTGCATGATTCTAAAAATGTAGGAATAAGAAAAATGCATCGTCAAGCCCATTCGAATCCTGCATGGTTTCTATTTGTTTGATTGCTCCATAGGAAAAACAGATGATTCCTTCCAAGAGATTTGAGTGGATGCAAAACTTTCTATGAAATATAGTGCAAAGAAGTCTTTACGAAAAATTACTGTAGGATTCAATCATAAGAATGAAACAGCGGATAGAAAAAATTCTAAGGATTTTAGTCCTCTAAATTTCCTGTTGAAATACGTGCTGGTCAAAGTTAAAGGATAGCCAAGTACTTGGAGAACATACAGTGTCCATCTCGCTAAAATTGTGTTGTCTGCTGCAGGAATGAAGCAAGTGTGTCCTTTACGTAGAAGGATATATCGTATATATCGATATATGAATCATGAACTTTAGGAAAACATTTACAGTTTTGCACTCTGGTTTGGAAGACATCAAATCAAATAAAACAATATTGGCAAGGTATGGATGAAGTAAGTGAGGAAGAGGAATCGGCATGAATACCTTAGGAAGCTGGGAGTCAGTTCTTCTATCTCCTCCGCGCCTTCAGATTTGTGGCAAAGCTCTGTCCACCAAGGAGATGGCAGCAGTTGCGATTGACCTCCCAGCAAAGACAAGCGTGTTAATCGTCTACCTGCAGCGGATGTATGAAGAGAAGCAAAGAGATCAGCAATCAAGAGGGGTGCGTGCGTGCTGTGTAGTCTAGTCAACAAGAGTCTCTCTCTCTGTCTCTCTCGCTCCTTCTTTCAACCATACGAATCAAACAGCCGATAAAGAAAAAGAATCCTAAAATTCCTATGAAAATCCTTTGAATCAAAGAGGCCCTGAATTTGTATCTTACCTCTTGTTGCTTTTGTCTCAGAAAAATACGGCCTGTTCTTTAGAAAAAAAAGGAAATACTTTCTGGCCAAAATTAATGGATAGCAGAGTTCTTGGAGAACATGCGGTATCTATCTCACTAAAATTTTGTTGTCTGCTGTAGGAACGAAGCAAGTGGGTGCTCGCATCGATATATGAACCATGAACTTCTAGGAAACAAATTTACAGTTTTGCACTCTGGTTTGGAAGACGCCAAATAAAACAATATATGCAAGGTATGGATGAGGTAAGCGAGAAATAAGAATTGGAATCAATCAGTACCTTGTTCTGGGGAAGCTGGGAGTCGGTTCTTTATCTCTTCAGATGCTGATGAAGCTCTGGTCACAAAGGAAGAAGATGGGAGAGATCAGCAACCTAGAGGGCTGCTTGCGTATTCTAGTCAATTAGAGTGGTTGTAGCAAAAAAACAAACAAAACACACTATATATGGTTGAACAGTCAACAAGAGTGGTTGTATTATTGTGCTCCATTCACTATCAGCGGAACCTAGCTATTGAGATCTATCTTTTTCGTTGTTAATTGCCAAACACAATTGAAAACGAGTACCTTGGACCAGTAAACCTGTCCACCTGTACGCGCGTTTGTTTGTCCGCGTCGAAATCGCCGAGAAAAGTATCAACTAGAAGCACTGGAGTTAGAGGCTGGGCATGCCGCCGCAACGATCTTGTCATGGTCAAGCAGTGACGGCAGTGGCCCCTTGGCGAGAAAAAACTGGCAAGGTTGACATATGACTCGAGGTCTTCGCTCGAGTGGCTGTCAAGCTGGAGATCAAGGCGTGGGAACTGCAGATGATATAATGCTAGTGTGTGTGTGTGTGTGTGTGTGTGTGTGTGTGTGTGTGTGTGTGTGTGTGTGTGTGTGTGTGTGTGATGGCCTCTGGTCTCTGGGTGAGGTGCTAAACATATCACAAAAGTTAACCTCTGAGCAAACTCACTCGCATCGCAAACTTATCATTGCTCATCAGACCAAGCTCACACTGCTAGCTCAGCCCCACAAGTGAACATGGTAGTACCCAAGATGCTTGTTTGTTATTCGCATTTTGTTTTGAGGAGTCTGTTTTGAGCCTTTGAGGTAACGTCGTCCTTATATCTGCCAATCAACTGGCCAGACTCACCGAGCTCATGCTGCTGCGCACTTCTGCTCATTTCTTGTCGAGTCGTCGACACCCGTTTGTAACGCACACGACAATCAGTTTATCAACACGCAAAATTCAGTACGAAGGGTTCTCTGTGGCACGCAGAATGTGGAGAAACCGAGAACAATGTCTTGTTGCAGGGAAAAGGAAAAAGGTAGGAGGAGGACAAAACCACAGCTGGATACAATCTATCTATACTCTCCCGCCTTGGTGCTTGGCTCGGTTGCGTTGAGCGATGCTCAACGCGGGCCGACATCTCCTTTGGCCGACCAGAGCGCCCTGAAATAAGAGTTTGAAGTGACTTTTTGTTGAGTAAACACTATCTTCATAACCTGTTATAAGCTAACAGAATAATCGTACAAAGTGGAATGTATAGTTTTCTTGATGTGCTTCTTTATCTAATCACAGATGTTTTCCAAGAAGAGTGGTGGTAACACACGTTCCTGCTCTGATTTCAGCAAATCAGAACATTCATCCAGATGAAAACAAACCTCAAGGTGGTGGACAACTCAGGAGGGTAAAGTTTCTCTGTAGGTCGAGCTACATGAAACCTCTTATCTTCAGCCCTCCAACATTGCTTTGAGATCCGTACTCTTAGGGGGAAGCGGGTCATATGCATACAGTCCCTTAGGGGGAAGAAAGGAGCGAGGCTCGGGGACATGATCATCGGTTCTGTCAAGGAAGCGCAGCCTCGCGGCAAGGTCAAGAAAGGAGACGTGGTCTACGGGGTGGTCGTCCGTGCTGCCATGAAAAAGGGGCGCAGCGACGGTAGTGAGGTCCAGTTCGACGATAATGCGATCGTCATCGTGAACAACAAGGGCGAGCTGATTGGCACCCGCGTCTTTGGTCCCGTCCCCCATGAGCTCAGGAAGAAGAAGCATCTCAAGATCCTGGCACTGGCCGAGCACATAGTTTGAGATGTCTATCTGCTTACCTGTTGTGTCTAGCTGTTAGTTCCGCAGAATGAAATGGACATCTCCAAGATCGTTCCTGGGATATATTGGTTCTCTTGTTGCTAGTCTAATCCACTTTTGCTTTGGTCATTTCTATCTGCCAATAATCTCTGTTCTCTGAACTGTTTTTTTCGAAAAGGGGGATCTCCCCGGCCTCTGCATCAAGAGTGATGCATACGGCCATCTTATTAACCGAGAAACAAAAAGTGCCAACAAGGTTCCAAAGTCTCAAACTGAAAGAAAGAAAAAGCAGCTCACACAGAGCGCAAAAGGCTAGATACACAAACTAGCCAGGAAAAGACGCCACAACCGGCTGGCTAAAAAAGATAGGAAAACTAATTGCTTATCCTATTACATGACCGCCATCCAAACCGGTTGAAGATATCCCGAGCTACCATCTCCCAACGGATAGACCCAGTAACCAAATGCTCCCTGGCATCCATCGGAGTGAGTAACGACCACGAACGGATCACTGCCGTAGTTCGGAAAATAACCTGCAAAAAATGAATCCGTGATGTTCTGTTAAAAACCAAATCATTTCTGCTAGTCCAGATGGTCCACAGCAAAGCGCAAACTCCAACCCGAATATGTCTTGCTAAGGCAGACTCAATCCCATTAAGCCAAGTCCCGAATAAAGCGTTAACAGTAGTCGGTGGAGTAATATTAAAAGCAATATGGACCGTCCGCCGAAGGACCTTGGCCAACGGGCAATCAAAAAAGAGGTGTTTAATCGTCTCATCCCGATCACAGAAACTACACCTAGTAGGTCACGTCCAATTACGCTTTATTAAATTGTCCTTTGTTAAAATAACTTGTTTATGAACAAACCACATAAACACTTTTATTTTCAAAGGAACTTTGACATCCCAGACATTCTTGGACGTTGGAATAGAGTTCGAATTAATAACATCAATATACATTGACTTAACTGTAAATACTCCAGACCTAGTCAACCTCCAGCGTAATTCATCAGGTTGGTCGGAAAGTTGAACCTCCATTAGTCTCCTAACTAAATGGAGCCAAACTTCCCAACGATTGCCCGCTAGCGACCGTCTAAACTGAATATTAAGGGGAATAGATTGAAATACCGTTGCAACGAACACCTCACGTCGTTGAGCAATACGATATAAAGACGGATATTGAATGGCCAAGGGTGAGTCGCCAAGCCAAGTATCCTCCCAGAACCGTGTTGTAGCACCGTTTCCAATGACAACTCTTGTCCTATGGAACATAGATTGTTTGACTTTCATTAGTCCTTTCCAGAAAGGCGAATCTGTCGGCCTGACTGTTACTTGGGACAGTGTTCTAGTCTGGAGGTACTTGTTGCGAAGAATTTGCGCCCACATGGCCTCAATCCCGGATGAGAGCTTCCACAACCACTTACTAAGAAGGCATCTGTTCTTAACTTCAAGATTCTCAATACCAAGACCTCCTTGGTCTTTGGGTCGACAGATAATAGCCCATTTAGCAAGCCGGTATTTTCTTTTAAGTTCATCACCCTGCCAGAAGAAACGTGATCAATAGAAGTCCAGTCTTTTCCTAACCCCAACTGGGACCTCAAAGAACGATAAGATTAACCGGCCTCCGTATGACATGAGCTTACCCTTCCAGCAACTCAATTTCTTCTCAAATCGGTCCTCGATACACTTCCATTCTCTGTTTGTCAGCCTACGATGATGTATCGGAATACCAAGGTAAGAGAAAGGTAAATTCCCCAACTCGCACCCAAACAATTGCCTATAAGAATCCTATTCGTCCTTGGCTCTACCAAAGCAGAACAACTCGCTCTTATGAAAGTTAATCTTTAACCCGGTCAATTGTTCGAAGAGGCATAACAACAGCTTCATATTTCTCGCCTTGGCCAAGTCATGCTCCATAAAGATGATTGTATCATCAGCGTATTGAAGGATGGATACACCTCCATCAACAAGATGAGGTACCAAGCCACCCACTTGACCATTCTCCTTAGCCCTTCCTATCAGAATTGCTAACATATCCACCACAATGTTAAACAGGATAGGGGACATCGGATCTCCTTGTCTGAGGCCTTTATGAGTCTGGAAATAATGACCTATCTCTGTTCTCTGAACTGTAGTGAGTTGTTGACAAAGCAGACAAGAGTATGTATTTGGTCTCCACATTATATTGCCTATGTTCTTCTACATTCAAGTACATACACTCATGGTATCCTAACCTATTTTCTGCAATCTCTAAATGTTCGAATTGCGTTATTTATGTTGTTTTCTGATTCACTAAATGTTTTGATTATATCCACCTTCAAGATCTTGGATGTACACCGAGGTCCAGATATTCTTGGGATGATCTCTAAAACAAGTTGCTTTGGTAGTTTAGTAGGGTGAACGTGTAATGCAGCAGAAATTATCATGATTTGCGCATGCACCGATGCCTGATAATCTGAGTCTGAGGAGTGTTTCAAATTTGACAGCCGTGAAAACCTCAGTTTTATTCACAACTCCTTGCAAACAGTTTTGTGTAAAACAAAAGGCAAGCACAAGCTACGTGTACAAATTGCTCATTTTAATTGTAGCATGCTATAATTAGGGCATCCTCAAACTCTAAAACATTAAAGGGGGGCTTACAACATTACTATAATTGAACCATGAGAAGACAAATAAAATGTGCAATGCCATTTTGCTCTAACGCCCTCGAGTCCGGTCTTTCGGCTTCAGGTTCCCTTCCTATCTTTTCTCAGAGTTACATAAGTGGGGAATGTGAAGAGCTTCTCCAGAAAGTCTGGCTCATCAAGGCCCTGAAGAGAACAAATACATGAGCAGGCAAATTGCGATAAGTATATAGAACCAGAGTTGATGCTACAAATGATAGGATGCAACACAAGACATGCCGTACCTCATACATATCTCTTAGCTTAGCCTCAGCTTCCTCCTGTAGAAGGGGGGAATAAACACATGTAGTTAGCAATTGGAGCAACAAAAATAATGTTAGGCTCGCCACGAAATAAACCATATCATACCTCATCATCGGAGTCGCTAAACTCCCTACGGCATCCAAATGGCAGATACGCGTTCAAGTGACCAGCAGTGTATTTATCAGTGCTGCTGGGGTGCTTCATATCAGGAGATCCAAGGTAGCTTCAGAAGAATGGGAGTACAGTTTGATGTTAGTAGAAGATTCAGTTTTCTATCATGTTTCTGGTTCAGATAATGAACTCTTTCCTATACTGAATATTATCACCATAGAGGAAAATTCTATCAGCAGTGCTCCAAGCGTCTGGTTGGGTGTGTTCTCCTTGGTCCACCAGCCATTTCTCTTTGCGCATCCCGTTCTGTTTTGTCGCTACAATCCAGAAGGCCAGATCTTGAACAACATGGTGCATTTTCACACGTCTCTCCGCTCTATCAGAGGATTCAATCAAGAATGATCTTTTCAAAATTTCCATAATAGAATATCCTATCAAGTAAGTTCTTTCAATATCATCATCCTCGCCTAGCAGTCCATGGCCCATCCAACTACAAACTAAACTATCAGTGGGACCTTCATTATCTCGGTCTTGCGCAACAATCCCGGCAAATAGTAGAAAACACATTCTAATCACATCACTTTGCAAGCTGTCATAACTAATTTTCAGTATAGGAAAGAGTTCATTATCTGAACCAGAAACCTGATAGAAAACTGAATCTTCTACTAACATCAAACTGTACTCCCATTCTTCTGAAGCTACCTTGGAAGCCATAGCCTGCCCAGTTATCTTAATTGCTAGTGGAAGACCTCCACATTTTGCAGTGATCTTCTCGGCACATTTCCTGATTCGAGCATCTTCCATCTTTCTTCCACCAACAATGTCTTTAAACAGTTGCCACGAATGATCAGAATTCAAGCATTTCAAGTGTATAACATTTTCAAAGATATGCATTCTACCGCAGACATCCAAAGATTGTGTTGTCACCACTATAACTGGCTATTTGGAAGGCAACACTCGTTTGAACCATGTGGTATACCAACTTTAACTAGGTCCAGCATGTCCCAAAGATCATCAATCAATAATAGGAATTTCTTTTCCTTCAAAAAGTTGAAAATAACTCTAGATCTGTGTGTTGCATTTCCTCCATCTGTTAGCAACAGTCCTAGTCCAGATGCAATGCTCTGCTGAACTGCCATCAAGTCTAGCTGCTTGCCAACTTCAATAAACACGACATGATCAAATATAGGCCTTTCAGAGGAATAGTAGTTGTTGATTTGTTTAAGGAGAGTAGTTTTTCCTGACCACCCCCCCCCCCCCCCCCCCCATGCCACATATGCCAATGATGTTCGTAGCGCCTTCCTCAATGCAACCGAAAACCTTGTTTCTGTAGTGTTCTTGGCCTACGATGTTTGCTGGTAAAGGCAACTCCAAACCAACCGGTGGGAGCAAACTTAATATATCATCCTTTTGAAGTGATCTCTTATTAATATCTTCAATATCAGCTTTAACCTTTGCAGCAGATTTGCTAATTTTGTAGTTGGACCAACAACTCCAGGAGCAGCCAAATATATGTATGGCCCTTGCCTCATACTCATTGCTGATGTTGCAAGCTTCTGCTTCAGTGGATCGAGCACTCTCTGTCCACCTTGTTACTTGTACCTTTGGTCTCTTGCCTTGGCATTCACCTAACTGGATGGTCTCGTCAATGGTATGTATGGAGTTCCTCAGTTCATCAGCAGCTTTTGCTAGATTGCAGACATTGGTTTCAGGCTTCAGACAGTAGCCAATATGCTTCTTGATTGGCTCCCATAACTCTTTTACCAAGAGGGTGATAACCGGGGCGAGTATGCCAATCTGAGCCATGTGGCTGTAACAATTAAATGAAGGTGTAATTAACAACAGAGTTGGGACTAGATTTATTTAGGTAAATTGTACCAGATTTAAGTAAGCTTGATTTGAAGCACGGAGAACTGGTAAAATCATCTAAATTTGTATATTATCTCTGGTTGCTTTCTTAGAAAAATAGGCATTGGCCAAAAATACATGCAATATCTATCTCATAAAATTTGTGTGTCTTTCTTTCGCCTACATATAGAACTATAGAGGAGGGCCATTCGCACTACTCAAAGTCTCAAAATAAATATGCTCCATATAGTATTGATATAGGAACAGGGGTGATGTCTACAACTTAAAGCCTATTGTAGAGCTATTTGTTGGAATTGTGATGATGTTTAAGCCAACTTATACTATTTGCAATGTAATTTTCACAAAATTTGAACATATGTGCTGAAGTTATGTTGTCCATACATCATGCATGTAAAAGATCTTAAATCTTCTACTGTATAGAAGCCATGAACTTTGAGGAAAATATTTACAGTTTTGCGCTCCGGCCTGAAAGACGTCAAATAGAACAATTTTGGCAGATGTGGATGCGGTAAGCGAGAAAAGAAGGACCGGAATCAGTAGTTCAGTACCTATTTCAGGAAGCTGGGAGTCGGTTCTTTACCTCCTCCGTGCCTTCAGATTTGTGGTAAAGCTTTGGTCACCTAGGAGATGGAAGTAGTCACGATTGACTTCCCATCTTACCAATACCGGAGGTAAGGAGGAAGAGGGGAGAGATCAGCAATCTAGAGGTGCATGCTGTGTGCCTGTGTAGTCTAGTCAACCAGAGTGGTTGTAGCAGAAAAACCATTTGCCTGCACAAGTTGATGACACTAGAATTTAAAATTGGCTACTTGCATTTGTTTTAAATCAGCACCCCCAATCTGGTTTATTTGGACTCATAATACAAAGATACTCCCTCAGTTTCAAATTACATAGTTTATTAGCACAACTTGATGACACTATAATTGGAAATCAGCTAGTTGCATTTGTTTTAAACCAGCCTCCAATCTGGTTTATTTGGACCATAATACAAAGATACTCCTTCCGTTTCAAATTACATAGTGTATTAGGTTTCACTAGGACAAACGGTTGTGCAACAATTGCACTATTAGTATATTATTTTTGTGATACCAAATCATAACAGAAGTGAGTAATTTGGAATATGATCTAATGACATCAACTCTATCTCATATAGAGTATTCACTATAAGGCTATCGTGCACACCATCTACTCATTAAACTTTGTGTTATAACTACGATTAAGAGATACCCCTGCCACGAGGACAGCAACTGCGTACTCCGTAGGTTTTTATTTTTTTTGAGAAAACACAAAGGACTTTTGTGTTTCATTTAATTGAAAAGAGGGGGTTTAAAGTTACAGTCCTCCTAGGAGGGATTTTTACAATCGTGAAGCAGTCACTAGTGCACGTCCCAGGTTGTTGGGAGAACTACTCTAAGTCCATTGGCACCTGCCCTGGCCCAAAGCCAGGCTTCATCCTTTATGGTGCCAACAATGGAGTGAACGGACGGTTGCGCGCGGTCGAAGATGCAATCGTTTTTGTGCTTCCAAATCATCCAGGATGTGAGGAGTGTCACGGAGGCCAGCCCCTATGATGCTGTACGGGGGCGCTACCTCGTCTATTGAAATAGTGACAAGACCATCTCGTTCTGATGTTGTCTGCCAGGTATTTCTTGTTGCTTCAACCAAAATGCTTGTTAAAATTAACATGCCTCACTTCTAATTTGTCAGTCATAAGAATCAACATGACCTTTTTAAACTATTTGGTAACTTATTGTCATGAGCACTCAAAAGTTCTATACAATGTGTATATCTTCTATTGCTCTGATGATATCGATGATCCGGTATTAACTACTCCCTCTGTCCCATAATATAAGAGCGTTCTTATATTATGGGATGGAGGGAGTAGTTAATTACCTTGTTATATCATTGAATAGCTTGTGTTAATATTGCTGTCAGAGATTTTTCTCCAGTTGCTTTAATGGTCTACACTAGGGTTACAAGCTAGATTCCTTTTTTTGACGGAACCTCGTCAGAGGGCGGGGAGCTCCCGCATTGCATTATAGAAGAAGAGAGTTGATCCAGTTAATAAGGGAAACCGGACCCCAAAACCAAACAAGCACGGTTAATTAAGGAAAACCGGCAAAAACCACATACAAAGATTCCTTTGACTTGCTGAATTGATGCATTCTCTAAGCATTTTTCTGTACTCTGTTTTCTGTAAACCAGAAGAGAGCCATAGTGTAAGAGTTTGAAATGATGCAAAACTGACAGGGTAATTTCTTAAAGTGTCTAAGGAATGTATAATTTTCTTGAGGTGCTTGTTTACCTAGTCACAGATGTTCTCCAAGTAGAGAGTGGTGGTAACACGTGTTCCTGCTCTGGTTTCAGCAAATCAGAGCATTCATCCAGATGAGAACAAACCTCAAGGTGGTGGACAACTCCGGAGCCAAGCGGGTTATGTGCAGACAGTCCCTTAGGAGAAGAAAGGAGCGAGGCTCGGGGACATGATCATCGATTCTGTCAAGGAAGCGCAGCCTCGCTGCAAGGTCAAGAAAGGAGACGTGGTCTACGGGGTGGTTGCCCGTGCTGCCATGAAGGGGCGCAGCAACGGTAGTGAGGTCCAATTCGACGATAATGCGATTGTCATCGTGAACAACAAGGGTGAGCTGATTGGCACCCGCGTCTTTGGTCCCGTCCCCCACGAGCTCAGAAAGAAGAAGCATCTCAAGATCCTGGCACCGGCTGAGCACATAGTTTGAGATTTCTATCTGCTTACTTGTATCTAGCTGTTAGTTCCGTGGAATGAAACAGACATCTCCGCTTTGGTCATTTCTACTCCCTCCATGGAGGGAGTACTTGTCATAGTTTTAAATAGCGGCTATAGCTTGCTATAGCCTTTTCAGTAGGGTGCTGCTAAATGGTCGCCTTCATAAATAGCCTGCTTTAGCCCGCTATAGCTGATTTGGAGGTCTGCCGTTATTTTTCATAGCCCACTATTTAAAGCATTGGTATTTGCCAATAATCTCTGTTCTCTGAACTGTAATGTAAACAGCTGTTGACAAACCAGACAAGATATGTACTTAGTCTCCACATTATATTCCTTGTGTTCTTCTACATTCAGTACATACATTCATCATTCATGGCATCATAACCTATTTTCTGCGATCTCTAAATGCTTAAATCACGTTATTTTGTTGTTTTGTGATCCCTAGAAGTTCCTATTTATATACACCTTGAAGATGGATGTACACCGAGGATTAGATATTCTTGGAATGATCTCTAAGCTTGAGATGGATCTCTAAAACAAGTTGCTAGGTTAGTTCAGTAGGGTAAAACAGGTGTAATGCGGCAGAAATTATCTCGATTTGAGCATGCACCAGTGTAGTAAAAGCTAGGACTGATCATCTGAATCCGAGGAGTGTTTCAAATTTGACAGCTGTTTCACAACTCCTTGCAAACAGATTTGTGTAAAACAAAAGACAAGCACAAGCTACTTGTACAAATTGCTTATTTAACTGTAGCATGCTGTAATTAGGTCATCCTCAAACTCTAAAACATTGAAGGGGCCCTTACAACATTACTATAACTGAACCACAAGGTAAAACAGGCAATGCTGTTTCACTCCGACGCCCCTTGAGTCCAGTCTTCCGAACTCAGGTTCCCTTCGTGTCTTTCCTCAGAGTTACATAAGTGGGAAATGTGAAGAGTTTCTCCAGAAAGTCTGGCTCATCAAGGCCCTGAAGATACACGAGCAGGCAAATTGTGATAAGTATATAGAACCAGAGTTGATGCTACAAATGGTAGAATGCAGCACAAGACATGCCGTACCTCATACATATCTCTTAGCTTAGCCTCAGCTTCCTCCTGTAAAAGGGGACATGTAGTTAGCAATGGAGCAAGAAAAATAATGCTAGGCTCGCCAGGAAATAAACCATATCATACCTCATCATCAGAGTCACTAAACTCCCTACGGCATCCAAATGGCAAATATCCGTTCAAGTGACCAGCAATGTATTTATCAGTGCTGCTGGGGTGCTTCATATCAGGAGATCCATTGTTGGTACAGCCATAGCAGCAACCTTTATTTATGAACACAAGGAGAGAGTTAATTGGCAAGTAACAAACAAGTACAAGCAAGGGCGCATGAACCAGTTTGAGATGTTATAAACGCAAATCCAAGTTTAACCACCCACAAACTGCACTAAGCAATTCTTAGTTTCAGATATGAGTATATATACAATACCGTTATCAGTCGGTTTGAGCATGCAGAAACAGCTGACCACCAATTCCTCATGTTGTCCCTGTCGCACACGTTTGACTTCCGTGAAGAATAGATCGTCGATGCCATGGGAGAAACCATCAGCTCCTTTAGCCCTTGTAGTGATATTGAGATGATAGTACCACACACGGTTCTCGCAAATTGATTGATATTGCACAACGTCTTTGAACTCATGTGCAAGATCCTAAAAGAAGAAGCATATCTCAGATCAGCAATTCTCACATGAGCAAAAAGACATAGTGCAATCCTGGTAGCAGGACAGAAAAAAGGAAGTAGAGAGGGATAGTGAGCAGACCCCCAAAAGATTGTGATTCTCGTTATACTTGTCTACTAGAGCTTGAGCCAATAGGCACATTCGATTATGACTTTGCTCAATCACATGAGATTTTGAACGCTTCTTCCTTCTGCCATCGGGCCAGTAAAGACATTGTTGTACGACCTTATCCAGTCGAGAAACGCTGCCTTGCTCCGGGCACCTAGTTTAGATCAGAGCATTGGTTGGTATGTTGCACTTTCTCAGTACTGGAAAAAAAAACAAGTCTACTACCTGTGTAAATACTCTGCCAATGTTATCAATAAAACTAGTTTCCATGGAACTTTCTTGAATAGGGGATCAAACAGCTCCCATGTTACCTTTAACATAACTCATGGTACCCCCCCATAAAAAGCACAAATGGATTGTTTACATGCCTATAAGCTCTGAATCAATAAACTTAGTTGTGCCTAAAAAAAGGCATCCCTATCCCAACTCAGTGAAAATCTAGAACGAAGTTGAAAAACTACATTTTGGTGACCCGGCGGTCGTGCAGATGGCGATCGATAGCACTGTCGGCTTCCTGTAAGCTCTTGAATGGCCCACCCAAATGAGGATATGTGTGGAAAGATCCAGAAAGATCCACCCTGATGTAGAATTGGAGCCCCCAGTCACGCGGTAGCCGGGACAAAATAGGTGAACCAGGGGCAGGAACAATTGTGTATTGTGCTACCGCCTCTGACTGCGAAAGGGCGGAGGAAGTGACAGTGACACACGATTCCTCCGACACCGAAGCGCCGAGCGACTCATTCAAGGACGGTGCTTGCAGAGTTTGTGCAGATGATGATGATGCAGGTTCAGCAAGATGCTCCTCCTCCTCGTGCCTGAATTTGGAAAACAACTTGTCTCAGAAAATGAATGGATAGTGAAATACAGAACACGCCCTCCCAAACCTGTAGTTCCCAGAGGCTAAGTAGGAATATTCCGGCAACTCACCACATGGATGAATCCATCCGACTAACATAAGAGGAACTTCCCGAACCCGTAGTTCCTAGAGGCTAAGAAGGTTCCGGGAACTCGCGACATGAATGAATGAACTCAACTAAAAAGCAGAGGAATTTCTTCCTCGAAAAAAGAGAGGAATTTCTACACGAACACCTCCAGACTGATTTCTAAAATCCCCGGCGGTCGACAAATACGGCAGACTGATTTCCAATAGATCGCCCCGAGATGTAAAAGAACTGGGGATGGGGCGAGCGGGGGAGGGGTGGACATACGGTGGAGGGGACGGCGGGTCGCGGGGTCTCCGGCTCCGGGGGAGCTCGTGGGCACGGGCTGCACCATGGATCAACCGCGCTGCACCGCCGTGTTGAGTCGGGAGGTCCTTGAGCCGGGGGCTGCTTGGGGGACGGAGGGGCATGGGGGCGCCGGGAGGGATTGGATTAGGTCTTGATGATTTCCGTTCCGCTTGTGGGCAGAAGGGGGAGGAAGAAGACGACGACGACGCTAAGGGCCCGTCCGTTCTCGGGCTAAGGGCCCATGGAAGGCCTGCTTGGCAGAGCTGAGTAGGCTTTTTTTTTTGCCTCCAGCGTACAGCAGTGGGCCCTCATAGCAAATTAAAAATATATGTGAGACAACAATTTATCACACTAAAAACAATTTATCTTCTTTTTGCGGGAGAAAAAAAACAATTTATCTGCCAATCATGAAAAAAAACTCATAGCCCGTATGCTGATGGCACTAGCGATATGATTTTTTTTGGGTATTAGAGGGAGATTAGTACCACAAAAAATGCCAAAAAATAAATTAGAAATGACATTCACATTCAGCCCTTATGATCACTTACTTAAGAATCTAAACTAGGATTTCATAGAATCATATATTTGCAACACATTGCAAATATGCCACATATATTTACTGATTAAAAACGTGTCCTAAATTTTATATATCTGCAGCAAAGTGACAGAAAGAGTGGAGGTACCTAATAAACCACGCTTGTCCTCAAATGAGAGCAAGAGGGGGAGAAATCTGACCATGCAAGATGCAACTTCTCATATGCTTCCGCGGAAACAGAGGAAATTAGATACTCAACAAGTAAATGTAATTCAACATCAAGTTGAAAGACATTTCATAGGATGCTCATCATCCAAAGCCCCACATAAGTATGCACAATATTTTTAGTGTTGGGACATCAAAACACCTTGACTCCATTGTTGTAAAAAATCACAAGGAAATAAAAGGAATAAATACATTTTCACAAATTTCATCGATTCCACCTAGATCATATAACATAAAAGACTACATTTGTCGACATATATTTCTTCTCAAAATTGCTAAAGCCTCTTAGGCCCTGAACCAACATCCATGGCAGAGTGCCTCTTGCACTCATATTAGTTCACATAGAAGGAAGCAAGAGTTCTAAAAGAACATAGAAGGAAGCAAGTAATCAAGAATAGCACTTGCTCAACAAAGGATTGATATTTACCGCAGTAATACATACTTCTCATAAGTATCTTTCATATGGAATAAAAAAAACTTCTCATTTTATATAAAAAAAGTCAATGAGATGGTGAGAAAGCGAGGTTTGTAGCAAAAGGATTCACGCAGAGACCCGACATCGATTATGATGTGACATACCCTCCTGGTATGAGTGAAATTATGTTTCGATACTAAATAGCATTGGCAATACAAATAATATTATCCATGCATTTAATGGATGCAAGGGCTACATACTCATATGGATCACTTGTTTTAGAAATCTATATTGAGGTCCCTCAAAGGCTTACAATTCTGAATCCAAAAATAAATCACAACATGTTTTGTGCAATATTTCAGAGTCACTCCATGACTCGAAATAGTCGAGAATTCTATGGTACTACCGACTGAGCGAGTTCCTTTTTCAAAAGGATGAATTCTAAATTTGATTTCCTTACATCTCCTCAGTGTATACAGATGACCTCATCATTAATGCTTTTACAAGATCTAAATATACACAAAATCATCTCACCAACATTAGTTGAAACACCAAGGGACGACCAATCTATTCCGATTGGTCCTGATGGCACACGGATTTTGCATCAGCCGCTTCAATCTGGTCCATTTAAACATAAGAAGGTAAAAACTGCGGATAATGGGATCAAAATTTCAAATAAGGAAGTTGTTCAAGAGCACAATAATAATGTTCTTGAGGGCGAAAATTCCATGTAATGAAGACGCCAAGTACTGTGAGGCAGCAAGCAAATCCAAAGGTTGATGCAAGCAAAGCAAAAGAAAACAAAGGCCGAAATAAGCACAAGGGCAAGAAATCAAAAGTTACTTTCGCAAAGTTACTAGCTAAATGTCAAAAAGTGAGTGAAGAAAATGTGCTTATCGGCCAAGTAATTCAAAAGCATCGAGATCACCCCTAGGCGCAAATCTGAGGATCGGTATTGGGCTATTGGCAAAGTGAGAATTCCAATGTAGCATATTCATGTCCTTATTTTGGGCCGCCAATGCTAATGTCATGGATGCCTCCTTATGCTCATGTAAATTTATATCCATCATGCATGGGACAGGGATGATACAAGGGCACATTATCCATCTTATTTTAGACCATCTCACCAACATTATGCAACTCCAAGAAGATCAACATTTAATGAACAATCACATGTCAAAGAACGTTTCAATCATAAGGAATCGGTCTAGAGCTCAAGGAAAAAGAAAGAGGTGGTCAAACTAGCTTACCGCGTTAAAAGAGATGGTCGTAAGAGTGCTACTTCAGAATTGATCTCAAATGAGAAAGAGCAATTAAAGTGTTGACATTGACTACTAAAGGCAATGAAACAAGTCAATCAAGTGCCAAATCTGAAGAAAAGAAGTTGAGAGAGTGCACAAGGTAAAACAAGAATTCCCATTAGTTCAAACAAAATCACAGCCGGGGCGCCCACTCCGCTTATCATATTGGTAAAAGAAGAAATTGAAAAATTTAAGTGCACAAGAACTTGAAAATAGGAACATGCCATGGGTTCCCAAATGAAGTACTCTAAATAAGAATAACGTGCAAGCGTCCATTGCAAAATGTGCGACAAGGTGAAGAGGGAGAAGAGTGAATGTTATGAACAACCAAGCCGAAGGTTTGTGCATCAAAAAGTTCGGTCCACACATCATCTATATTCTTCAGCTATGACATTGATGCCAATGCCATGGAATTCGTCCTCATGTATGATTGCTCACTCTCCATGGGCTTATTTTGATCCATTGATGCAATATAATTTCTTACATCATGCAAGGGTATTACCACACCATCATACTTTCGATTAGCTGCACTTTTGCTGCTAATCTAAATGGACGATATATAATTATTGCCCTAAGAGTACATATGGCTGATATATACTTATCGCCCTAAGCACACGCAAAATGGCCGATGGAGTGTCGACATCGTCCTTAGAACAAACTCCGTGCAAGTTATTTTTCAGCGCGCAAGCTTCGCTGAGAAGAAGGGGGCATGTGTTGACACAAGTTTTTGGCACAATAGAAAACATATACCAGATGACCTCAAATGAAAACAATTTCAACAACTAGAATCTGCGTATCATCTAAATGAACAACTTTGATGTTTGGGTCATCTTCAAACGAGGTCATATGCAACCTTGAGAGCTAAAACAGTGTGCTGCTGAAGTTTGCCCAGGATACTTTTTACCATTTTGCAGGCCAATTTTCTCCCCCAAGATGACCTCTGATGGCGAAGTGTACAACATGAATTTTTTCTTCTCTTTGAGCTAAACAATTTCTCTTTTGGAGTCATCGTGATCGAAGCTCATATGCGACTTGCACGGAGCGTCAAAGATACCTACCGGATGTAATTTGAGCCCAGAAGTTCCAGACAAAACTTCTGGGAAGGTTCCGGGCTAAACAGAAAGTTTGCACATGATGCACCCTCAAACCTGGAATTTTAATATTATTTGCAGATTTGTGGGCCCAAATTCAACTACAAGACGACGACCTCACATGGAAAAGTGTTTAACAAATGAATTGTTCACCGTTTCAAGATGAACAACTTTACTTTTGGTACCGTCGCAATCCGAAGTCATATACGCCGTGGAACGGTTTTGTTCCTGAATTTGGAATGGTTTCGACAGCACAAACAATAATGCGCCCAACTAGTTGCAGCCCTAGCGCAGGAGAAATCGTTCAAATCGATGGCCCGATCCGTGTAGCATAGGAAGTGGAGAGCAAATTCGTGGTCCATCTTACCAATGCTACATCTTTTTTTGGTTTTGCGTCCAACCAAACATGTGATTACGTAATCACAACTTTGATTGCACATGTACATCTTATGTTGGGCGGACCAATACCTGCAAGGTGGATGTTACTGCAAATTTAACATCTGATGTTGGGCGGACGAAACCACAAATTTAAAAATTTAGATAGTTTAATACTACCATTTTAACATTGTCAACCCAAATTCGATAAACAGGGAAAAAAACTACTGAACATAATTCATCAGAAAAGGTTCATTTAACAAGGGAACAAATTCAGATAAACAGGGGAACAAATTACTTAACATAATTCATCAGACAGAGCAGGCTCATCTGACAGAGCAAATTCAGATAAACAGGGGAACATATTACAACCCGACTTCACACCCCTACTGATGGAAATGACATTGCAGTAACTTGCTTGCGTCCACATTGCAATAAAACACGACGGAAATGACAAATTGAGAGGGGAACAGTAGAAGCTATCGATCAAGTAGTCGTAGCCATCGAAGGAGTGCCCGTCGAGCGATAGGTCATCCTGCTGGAGTGGGGCGGCGGCGGCGAAGGTGCTAGGGCCGACGAGCTGGTCGACCCTCCACTTTCTTCTTCAGCTTGTGGTTCCACACGTTATTCACCGAATTCTCGGTCCTATGCAGCCGTCATGCGATCTCCGCCCAATGATTGCCTTCCAATTCATTCCTCAGCACATGATTTCCAGCTTCTCCTCCCCGGTGATCTTCCCATTCTTAATGTTCAGCTTCAGGTAGTTCTAACATTTCCTGCACTGCTTGGCGTCCCGCTTCAATCCGGTTGCTTGAGGAACATTGACCAAAGGCACATTCCCTTCCGAGAACATCTGAACGTAGGTGTGCATACAGAGTCCTCCTCCGTGCTCCACTTGGTCCTCTTTGCAGCCATCAAGTCACTGCAGCCTACCATTGATCATTCACCATCCCTAGAGTAATTTAACACATACATGTTAGATACAATTTAACATCTTCCCTAGGGTAAAAGGGGGCCATCCCCCCCCCCCCCCCCCCCCCCAACCCACTCTAGAAATCCATTATGTATACTCTTTTTTTTTGTGAGAACCATTGTGTATATCCTTAATTTCTAGGCTAGCTTGGGTTTATAGATACATGTTAAGTTTTGTCAACTTTGATTTAGAGTACGTGTGGGTAGCAACTTCAGAATTTATGAAACTAAGTTACTTTGATTTAGAGTTAGAAGAAGATATAAAACCAGATATAATAATTTGGAAAAAGGGAAAACAGTTACAAGAATGAATGTCTTAGTTGGTGTAACCAAATATAATAGTCTTAACTAGCTATGGATATTGTGTTGTTGCAAAGGCGGAGTGTAATTGGTGTCAGCTTGATATTAATGTATTACTCCCTCCGTTCCAAATTACTCGTCATGGAAATAGATGTATCTAGAACTAAAATACATCTAGATACATCCATACCTGCGACAAGTAATTTGGAACGGAGGGAGTACCCTTTTTATCATAAAAGCTGTGAAGACTGTGATCATTGGTATAAAGAGCAAGAGGAGAAGGTGTCTCTTAATCCATTCTTTTTATAGAAATGGGATGTTCTTTATGTACTGAGTAAGCATCATCTGAATTATAGCTCTATGACTGGCTGGTTTTTTGGGTTTTACACATATTTGTTACCTGCTAACCATCTAATAACCTACAAAGAAACCTTCCATATATACAGGTGCTTATCCCCTTGATGCCACAAAAATGGAGATGTTGAAAGAAAGAAATCTGGATTTTCCATAACCTTATCATGTCAACTAGTTAGCTCTTTAGGCATCACAAAAAAAAATAAAAAGTAAAATCTGCATACGACTTATGGGCAGCAACAGTATGTGTTTGCTGTACAGATTAGTATTGCCTTCGGTCACAAATAACTCCCTGTTTTTGCTTTCAAAACTTGCTGTATATAGATCAGACAAAAGTTTACCATCATTTGCCAGCTTCCTTTAAGATATTCATAGATGGAAGAGTTGAGATACTCAACAGGATGCACATGCGTACTTTTGATTGCTCAAGAACTTGCATCTACCTTTGCTGGGTTGTCTAGTGTGGTAAGCCCACAAACAGAAATTTGCTATAGCATAAAAGACAATCACAAGAGATCTGTGCACATGGCAACTGCTTGGTAAAAGCATGGGTACCAACGATGCACACGTGGTGTACAAAATAAGTATCCGTCCACCAACACCATTGTGCATTTCACAGAGGCATATGCTGACTGACATTCTGTAAACGGTAAATGCTGCTCTAGTCAAATGTACGCCTAAATGCTATTCCTCCATTTCTATGTGCGTGGGGGTCAAACTATCTGAAACGAACTTACTGATCTCCAAGAAAAAGAAAAAAAGGAGATATGTTTGTGGCACCCGTCAACCATGGGTGTCGTCGAAGTCAGGGTTATCATAGGCAGCGTCAATAGCAATGCCAATGAAAGTTTCGAGGACGGCTTCAAGGACAGCATCTATGGCAGCAGCAATGGTGAGTGGATCCAGGACCTCGTCCCTGCATGGGGCAGTGGAGGAGCTGGAGCTCCCAGGATCTTCATGGCCCTGAAAGGGAGGACGCTGTGGTGGTAGGGCTGGGGTCGCAGAGGAGCTGGAGTTTCCAAGGTCTTCAGGACGAGGAGGAGGAGGAGGAGGAGGTGGTACTGGAGGCGAGGTGGCAGAGGAGCTGGAGCTCTGAGGGTCTGCACAGCTGCGTGGTGGTGGTGGTGGTTGTGGGGCTTCGGCGGTGAGCGTATAGAGCCTTTCTCGGAAAATCTGATCAAAGAAAATCCGACCGAAGCCATTGTCTGCAAAGCCAGTCCCAGTGCTGCTCTCAAATACTAAGTAAGGCCTCCCTGTGCCATCTTGAACACCAAAACCTACAAACAGTACCATATGTGTGGTATCAGCCTCCCTCCCATAGGTCGCCTCCAATGGGCAAAATTGGTATATCTCAGCAGCCCCCAGTTCTATGAGTTCATCGCCAGCTGGTATGACACCGACAACAGCTCTCCCCCTCGAGAGGAACCTGGCCACTTGTAAGAAGTTGAGGTACCGATGCACCCGATAACTTGCGATTCTGACCCTTTGCTCACCACCACCCCAGTCTGCAGAGCGTGCAACAACGCCATTACTCCGGAACAACCGCAAGCCCACGTCTTCACGACGATCCACCAGGCGTAACTCTCTTTCCTCACCTATGGACAACCTGATCTCCCTCTCAAAATCAGTCACAAAAGATTCCGCATCGAACGTGATATCGCTTGTGCTAGGAGGATCCCTCATGGCCTGGCCTCTCCGTATCTCCATCTCGGCCGCTGCGCACAAAGCGTGGAAAACGCATGTTGGTCGTCCTATTCCTTGGTCACGCACTGCTGGAAGAATATTTTGCGCATGAAGATGTGCCCTCACCCAGGAAAATTCCAAGTTACCATTTGGCATAGTTTCCATTAGCTGCCAGAAAGCTTCCCAACCCGAACCGCCCAATTCATTCCTCCCCTCTATTTTTTGACTCGGTCCTTTGTTTTTGTTGTCTTGCGGCGGCTTCCTTTCCATTGTTTTTGCAATTGCTTGTTGCTTCTTTCGATTTTCTGCAAGAGTTTCAGATAATGGTTGTCAGTTCCACAATGGGGGAGTAAGAAATACAAGTATGAGCATGAAAAACTTCCAAGAATTGCTTGGAGGCAGAGTTTGAAAGATATTATTTCGAAAGAGCAAAGAGCTTGTTGCTGGTAGACAAATCGCTGATAATATGCTATTCCTATGAGTGCATCCACAACCTAGGGAGCTCGACAAAGGGAGCTTAATATGCTATTCCTATGAGTGCACCCACAACCTAGGGAGCTCGACAAAGGGAGCTTTTGAGCCAGAAAAGAAGAACATACAAATCAGTGCTATCTTTGATGGGAAGAGTGTTACAAAATGGCAACCATAAAGCACATAGGAAGCGGGAAAAATACTAATCCAGAATTTTTCACAACAAAAGATCCTAGTACTAATCAGGGTCGATGACGTGCAAGCATTACATCGAACATGTCATGTGCACTGTTCACTGCCACTACTTCACAAGCAAACTCGACGAGGGCCAGGCATCGTCGATCAGATACATTTCTCCGGGAGGAAGAAAGATGACCTGGTTGGTTCGGTCAAGCTGCTGCCCTCCGCCCCTGAGCCGTTCGCGACGTGGGGTTTGCCGTCGATCAGTCTGCAACCATCCGCCACGGCCGAGAATATGGTCGCCCACTGGCCCAGGCCTCCGAGCCTCGCCGCCACGCTCCGGTGCTCGCCCCGGTCACCGTGCCTCGCCGCACCGCGACAGTGGTCGCCCCGGTCGCGGCGCACCTGTCGCTGCGTGCCCCTGCGCCTCGCCGCACCACGCCGGTGGTCGCCCCGGTCGCGGCGCACCCGTCGCTGCGAGCCCCGCGCCGCGCCGGTGATCACCCCGATCTCCGCGCCTCGCCGAAGGACGCCGGTGGTCGCCCCGGTCGCGGCGCACCGGTCGCCGCGCGCCCCGCGCCGCGCCGGTGCTCCGATCTTGTACCGTTTATTGGGGGTGGTTCTATTTGCCGCCCCTTTGTGTGAAATATAAGGGCCCTGACGCCGTAAGCGTTTGCACACGGGCCATATTCGGTCCGGCCCATTAACTGATACTTTTCTTTTCTACAACACGTCCAAACTTACATTTACTTTTTAACTAGTTTATATGAATTTCCTAAAAAAACTAGTTCATAAATCAGTTTGACAATGGGAAAAAATGTTATTTTCTGTGAAAAATGTTCACATATAATAAAATAATTATTCTCATATTTGACACAATATACTTAATGTATTAAGAAAATATGTTTGGCGGAATTTGGTCCGACTAAAATAGCAAAATACTTTTTTATTTTAGTAAAAATAGCGTCCTTTTATGTGCTTCCATTTTCATTTTCACTTGCATTAGTAGAAGGTAGAGTTCCAGCTCTCAAGTATGTGATTCCAGTGTGTATGCATTCCTTCCTATCATCAATGTTACTATCTGATATGCCAAAATGCATACTTACTGTAAGCATGACCATTTAGCTTAATTATGAAAGTTAAATCCACATTGACTTCCATTTGTTTGGTGTGGTGCTTGTATGTTTACAATGAACTATATGCAAAGAAAAAAATGCTAATGGTATTGGATATGAACTACAGTCTATGGATGGACAAACATGTGTGTTCTTAAGTGTATGGTGTTCATAACTTTTCTCATTAGCTTCTAGCATTTTGTTATGTTGTCGATGCTTACAACAAAATGTGTATATGAGCAAGAGGTTAATGTGTCTCAAAATCCATTCTTTAATAGACTAGGTAATTGCACGTGCGTTGCAATGGGGGCATAAATATTCTAGTGGATATCAATACTAATCTTGCCAAACATATACATTCAAGATCCTCATGCACATGAAGTACATTGTTTAATTTTTTTAGAGTAGGGCATTTTGGAGACTAAGCTCCATCAAGGCCTTTATTTAAAAAAAAACAAAATTTTCAGTTTAAAAAAATCATGAAAAAACCACATGTATACAGGGATGTAATGTGTATATGTATAAACTGTTAGTATAAAATACATTGAATTGTGAGCTGCACACAAAATAGGGACTTTGAAGATGAACAGTATATTTGCTAAAAAGCCACATATTTGACTTTTTTGTGTAGCTCTCATTTTAAAGTCCCGAGGATTTTCAGCCTTTTGGGGGGGGGGGGGGGGGGGGAATGTGATTTTATAGCCAAAGGACGTCGAGAAAGGGGGAACAGGGCCACACACGGCCACATAGCACGCCTAGGGGGGCACCACCAGGGCGTGTGAGATCCTGGTGGGTCCCCTCTGGCCCATTATTGCTCCATAAATCTTCATATATTCTGAAACAATTCTCCAAAAATCCACGCTGCATTTTGAGCTCCAACGAATTGATTTTTCTTCTATTGCATTTTAGGTCAAGTCCATTTGTCCGATGACCCCCCTCTCTTTGTATTCCTTGCATCATATTGTGAAATATATCATTCAAATAGCATAAATTATAGTAAAAAATTGATGCAAAATGGATGTATCACTCCCGCACCCGCAGTGCAAGAGGGGCCACTTGGGGCTCGGTGCTCCGATCTAGGCGCAAATTTGTTGCTGCCACAACTGTCTGTTGCCTCGGATCGCACAGCCGATAGCTCACGGGATCCCGCGCCTGACAGGGCGGGAGAATCCTCCCTGGGACATTTTGCACCATTATTTCACCCTCTGCATAAAATCATCTTCATACACACTAGGTAGCTCTGAATTTTGGTCAGGAAAATACACTTTCTTAGTATGCACGTCATCCCCATGATGAAAGGTAGGAGGAGGAAGCAAATTTATTTCTGGACGAAGTTGGGCACTGGCATTTTTGTGGAGTTCAGAAAACATAAAGATACTCATCGAAAACAACATCACGAAAGATGTTCTAATGGTGTCTCGGATTGAATAACTTTACTAGGAAGGCGATTGATAAGATAAATAATAGTGGTAAAGGCTTCATCCCAAAATTTTAGTGGCATGGATGCGTGAGCAAGTACGGAAAGACCAATCTCAACAACGTGTCTATGGAACCTCCAAGTTCTTCGACGCTACCTACTTGATTGCACACTCCCTCATGGATAGCCCATTCACATTGATACAAGCGCTCCTTGCGCCATGACTTGTTCGAGTCTTGGAACACTTGTTGCCACTTATCTTGGCAATGATGTAGCATTCAAGACCATCATTAGTGTCATCGTCAACATAATCTTCATCTCCCCCCTCTAACTGTGTGAATCAATTACCCCATCTTCAAGAGTGCGGTTATTATGATGTTCTTCCAAGTTTGGGCTGAAACATCATGCAGATTAGTTTTTAACTTGAGTTGAGATGCACTCTCTCACCCTTTTGTGAACTTGGTCCATCTAGATCGACCTAGTAGAACATGTGGAGATCTCCAACCTATCATCTGCGCCCTACATATCAACATCCACCTCCGTGTGGGAGATCTATCTGAGAAACACATCATCTCCACAACACCTTGATCCACAGAACCTTCTATCTCCTTGATCACGGAAAATTTGATCTCTAAACTATAAAAAATATTCTATCAATGGGATATCTTCGAAGCAAAGACACAAAGTCCTCATTACCCCCTCACTTCTCGTGCTTAGTCCCTGAATTATGTTGGCACACTGCTGAAGAAGAACCAACTTTACCCTTATTTTTGGAAAGCTTCGCCATCTCGTGCCTCTTCCAAAGTCTTCTTCGAATCCTCCTCGTCGCCTTCTCTAGAATATTCATGTTTATCATCAGATTGTTTAAGATTAGAGTCATCAGGCTTCACATTAGGACCACAATCCACTCCCATGGCCTCTATTATGAACTATTCAAGCCCACATTGTTAAGGAAAATATTTTTAAACCTTCCTTTATGTTTCTACTTTCACCTATGTTGGTCCATCTCTAGTGGGGTGAGCTCAATGAGCTTTGCTTTTCCAAAAGTTTTGGTCACCTACTTCATGGCTTCATTTTCCTGAGTGGACAATAAGGACCAAACACCTCGATCCAAACTCCTATTAGCATAGAGATAGAACTAGATCAAAATGAGATTCCTGAAACTTCAATTTTACTTTGTACATAGGTGGTTCAATGTCAGTCCACTACGCATGCAAATCCTTAAACTAGCATTGGAGGGGAAACTACCAAGTATTCAGAATCATCCTTAGTACGTTAACACAGTGTGATATCCCTGGGGTGAAAGCATACGTCACCCAAATAAGAACTTCATGTCCACTCGAAAATATGTGCAAAAATAAAGCAAAAATATATGATTTTTTTGGAGCAAAAACAAAAATGGAGAGTTATTCATGAAGACGGAAACAAAATGGTGTTTTTGAGTGGTGCACCAGGGAAATGGAACTTTGGTATCGACATGGGTGAAAGTTTCCCTTTTCGGTCTGCATGGCCTACTATTGCCCAAACATATATACACATTTGGCCCAACCCAATAGTAGCCTCATGATCCTCCTCCTGTTGGAAATATGCCCTAGAGGCAATAATAAAATGGTTATTATTATACTTCCTTGTTCATGATAATTGTCTATTGTTCATGCTATAATTGTGTTATCCGAAAATCGTAATACATGTGTGAATACATAGACCACAACATGTCCCTAGTGAGCCTCTAGTTGACTAGCTCGTTGATCAATAGATGGTTAAGGTTTCCTGACCATGGACACTGGATGCCATTGATAATGGGATCACATCATTAGGAGAATGATGTGATGGACAAGACCCAATCCTAAGCATAGCGCAAGATCGTGTAGTTCGTCTGCTAAAGCTTTTCTAATGTCAAGTATCTTTTCCTTAGACCATGAGATTGTGCAACTCCCAGATACTGTAGGAATACTTTGGGTGTGCCAAACGTCACAACTTAACTGGGTGACTATAAAGGTGCACTATGGGTATCTCTGAAAGTGTCTGTTGGGTTGGCACGAATCGAGACTGGGATTTGTCACTCCGTATGACGGAGAGGTATCTCTGGGCCCACTCGGTAAGACATCATCGTAATGAGTTCAATGTGACTAAGGGTTGGTCACGGGATGATGTGTTACGCAACGAGTAAAGTGACTTGCCGGTAACAAGATTGAACGAGGTATTGGGGTACCGACGATCGAATCTCAGGCAAGTAACGTACCGATTGACAAAGGGAATTATATACAGGATTGCTTGAAACCTCGACATCGTGGTTCATCCGATGAGATCATCGTGGAACATGTGGGAGCCAACATGGGTATCCAGATCCCGCTGTTGGTTATTGGCCGGAGAGTTGTCTCAGTCATGTCTGCATGGTCCCCGAACCCGTAGGGTCTACACACTTAAGGTTCGATGATGCTAGGGTTATTAGGAAGATTTGTATGTGATTACCGAATGTTGTTCGGAGTCCCGGATGAGATCCCGGACGTCACGAGGAGTTCCGAAATAGTCCGGAGGTGAAGATTTATATATGGGAAGTCATCATACGGTCACCGGAAATATTCGGGGGTATACCGGTATTGTACCGGGACCACCGGAGGGGTTCCGGGGGTCCACCTGCTCCGGAGGGCCTTATGGGCTGTAGGTGGAAGGGAACCAGCCCCTAGTGGGCTGGGCACCATCCCCTCCTAGGGCCCACGCGCCTAGGGTTTGGGGGGAACCCTAAAGGAGGGCGTCCCCTTTGCTTGGGGGGCAAGCCCTCTCCCCCTTGGCCGCCGCCCCCCTCTAGATCTCATCTAGAGGGGCCGGCCCCCTTCCCCCTTCTCCCTATAAATAGAGGGGCGAGGGGAGGGCTGCAGCACCACATCCAAGGCGCAACCCCTCCCTTCCCCAACACCTCTCCTCCTCCGCGTGAGCTTGGCGAAGCCCTGCCGGAGAACTGCCACTCCATCACCGCCACGCCGTCGTGCTGCTGTTGGAGCCTTCTTCCTCAACCTCTCCCTCCTCCTTGCTGGATCAAGGCGCGGGAGACTTCACCGGGCTGCACGTGTGTTGAACGCGGAGGCACCGTTGTTCGGTGCTCAGATCGGATTTGGCCGCGATCTGAATCGCTACGTGTACGACGCCTCCAACCGCGTTCTTGCAAAGCTTCCGACTCGCGATCTTCAAGGGTATGAAGATGCAGTCCCCTCTCGTTGCTAGTTACTCCATAGATTGATCTTGGTGATGCGTGGAAATTTTTTAATTTCTGCAACGATCCCCAACAGTGGCATCATGAGCTAGGTCTATGCGTAGTTTCTATGCACGAGTAGAACACAAGTTGTTGTGGGCGTCGATTTTGTCAATTTACTTGCCGTTACTAGTCTTATCTTGATTCGGCGGCATCGTGGGATGAAGCGGCCCGGACCGACCTTACACGTACGCTTACGTGAGACTGGTTCCACCGGCTGACATGCACTAGTTGCATAAGGTGGCTAGCCGGTGTCTGTCTCTCACTTTAGTCGGATCGGATTCGATGAAAAAGGTCCTTATGAAGGGCAAATAGAAATTGGTATATCATGTTGTGGTTTTGGCGTAGGTAAGAAACGTTCTTGCTAGAAACCTATAGCAGCCACGTAAAAACTTGCAACAACAATTAGAGGACGTCTAACTTGTTTTTGCAGCATATGCCGTGTGATGTGATATGGCCAAAGGGTTGTGACGAATGGTATATGTGATGTATGAGATTGATCATGTTCTTGTAATAGGAATCATGACTTGCATGTCGATGAGTATGACAACCGACAAGAGCCATAGGAGTTGTCTTAATTTATTTATGACCTGCGTGTCAACATAAACATCATGTAATTACTTTACTTTATTGCTAACCGTTAGCCATAGTAGTAGAAGTAATAGTTGGCGAGACAACTTCATGAAGACACGATGATGGAGATCATGATGATGGAGGTCATGGTGTCATGCCGGTGACGACGATGATCATGGCGCCCCGAAGATGGAGATCAAAAGGAGCAAAATGATATTGGCCATATCAATGTCACTATTTGATTGCATGTGATGCTTATCATGTTTTTACATCTTATTTGCTTAGAACGACGGTAGCACAAATAAGATGATCCCTCATTAAAATATCAAGAATGGTGTTCCCCCTAACTGTGCACCCTCGCTAAGGTCCGTTGTTCCGAAGCACCACGTGATGATCGGGTGTGATAGGTTCTAACGTTCGCATACAACAGGTGTAAGCTAGATTTACACACGCAATACACTTAGGTTGACTTGACAAGCCTAGCATGTACTGACATGGCCTTGGAACACGGAAGACCGAAAGGTCGAACATGAGTCGTATAGAAGATACGATCAACATGAAGATGTTCACCGATGATGACTAGTCCGTCTCACGTGATGATCGGACACGGCCTAGTTGAATCGGATCATGTATCACTTAGATGACTAGAGGGATGTCTATCTGAATGGGAGTTTATTAAATAATTTGATTAGATGAACTTAATTATCATGAACATAGTCTAAAATTCTTTGCAATATGTCTTGTAGATCAAATGGCCCACGCTAATGTTGCCCTCAACTTCAACGCGTTCCTAGAGAAAACCAAGCTGAAAGACGATGGCAGCAACTACACGGACTGGGTCCGTAACCTGAGGATTATCCTCATAGCTGCCAGGAAAGTATATGTTCTTGATGCACCGCTAGGTGAAGCACCTGTTTTCCCAGCAGAACAAGACGTTATGAACGCTTGGCAGACGCGTAGTGATGATGATTACTCCCTGGTTCAGTGCGGCATGCTTTACAGCTTAGAACCGGGGCTCCAAAGGTGTTTTGAGCAACACGGAGCATATGAGATGTTCCAAGAGCTGAAAATGGTTTTCCAAGCTCATGCCCGGGTCGAGAGATATGAAGTCTCCGACAAGTTCTACAGTTGTAAGATGGAGGAGAATAGTTCCGTCAGCGAGCACATACTCAAAATGTCTGGGTTGCACAACCGCTTGTCTCAGCTAGGAGTTAATCTCCCGGATGATGCGGTCGTTGACAGAATCCTTCAGTCGCTCCCACCTAGCTACAAGAGCTTTGTGATGAACTTCAATATGCAGGGGATGAAAAAGACCATTCCTGAGGTATATTCAATGCTGAAATCAGTGGAGGTGGAAATCAAAAAGGAACATCAAGTGTTGATGGTGAATAAAACCACTAAGTTCAAGAAAGGTAAGGGTAAAAGGAACTTCAAGAAGGACGACAAGGGAGTTGCCGCGCCCGGTAAGCAAGCTGCCGGGAAGAAGCCAAAGAATGGACCCAAGCCTGAGACTGAGTGCTTTTATTGCAAGGGAAACGGTCACAGGAAGCGGAATTGCCCCAAGTACTTAGCGGATAAGAAGGCCGACAATGCCAAAGGTATATGTGATATACATGTTATTGATGTGTACCTAACCAGCGCTCGTAGTAGCTCCTGGGTATTTGATACCGGTGCAGTTGCTCATATTTGTAACTCAAAACAGGAACTGCGGAATAAACGGAGACTGGCGAAGGACAAGGTGACGATGCGCGTCGGGAATGGTTCCAAGGTCGATGTGATCGCCGTTGGCACGCTACCTCTACATTTACCTACGGGATTAGTTTTAAACCTCAATAATTGTTATTTAGTACCAGCTTTGAGCATGAACATTGTATCTGGATCTTGTTTAATGCGAGATGGCTACTCATTTAAATCTAAGAATAATGGTTGTTCTATTTATATGAGAGACATGTTTTATGGTCATGCCCCGCTGGTTAATGGTTTATTCTTATTTAGTCTCGAACGTGATGTTACACATATTCATAGTGTGAATGCCAAAAGATGTAAGGTTGATAATGATAGTCCCACATACTTGTGGCACTGCCGCCTTGGTCACATTGGTGTTAAACGCATGAATAAACTCCATGCAGATGGACTTTTGGAGTCTCTTGATTATGAATCATTTGACACATGCGAACCATGCCTCATGGGCAAAATGACCAAGACTCTGTTCTCCGGAACAATGGAGCGAGCAACCAACTTATTGGAAATCATACATACTGATGTGTGCGGTCCAATGAGTGTTGAGGCTCGCGGTGGCTATCGTTATGTTCTCACCCTCACTGATGACTTGAGTAGATATGGGTATGTCTACTTAATGAAACACAAGTCTGAGACCTTTGAAAAGTTCAAGGAATTTCAGAGTGAGGTTGAGAATCAACGTGACAGGAAAATCAAGTTCTTATGATCAGATCATGGGGGAGAGTATTTGAGTCACGAATTTGGCACACACTTAAGGAAATGCGGAATTGTTTCACAACTCACGCTGCCTGGAACACCTCAGCGTAATGGCGTGTCCGAACGTCGTAATCGCACTCTATTGGATATGGTACGATCTATGATGTCTCTTACCGATCTACCGTTGTCATTTTGGGGTTATGCTATAGAGACTGCCACATTCACTTTAAATAGGGCTCCGTCAAAATGCGTTGAGACGACACCATATGAATTGTGGTTTGCTAAGAAACCTAAGCTGTCGTTTCTGAAAGTTTGGGGATGCGATGCTTATGTCAAGAAACTTCAACCTGAAAAGTTCGAACCCAAATCGGAAAAATGCGTCTTCATAGGATACCCTAAATAAACTATTGGGTATACCTTCTACCTCATATCCGAAGGCAAGATCTTTGTTGCCAAGAATGGATCCTTTCTAGAGAAAGAGTTTCTCTCGAAAGAAGTAAGTGGGAGGAAAGTAGAACTTGATGAAGTATTGCCTCTTGAACCGGAGAGTGGCGCAGCTCAAGAAAATGTTCCTGAGGTGCCTGCACCGACTAGAGAGGAAGTTAATGATGATGATCATGAAACTTCACATCAAGTTGCTACTGAACTTCGTAGGTCCACAAGGACACGTTCCGCACCAGAGTGGTACGGCAACCATGTCCTGGAAATTATGTTGTTAGACAATGATGAACCTTCGAACTATGAAGAAGCGATGGCGGGCCCAGATTCCGACAAATGGCTGGAAGCCATGAAATCCGAGATAGGATCCATGTATGAAAACGAAGTATGGATTTTGACTGACTTGCCCTATGATCGGCGAGCCATATAAAATAAATGGATCTTTAAGAAGAAGACGGACGTGGATGGTAAGGTGACCATCTATAAGGCCCGGCTTGTCGCTAAGGATTATCGACAAGTTCAAGGGGTTGACTATGATGATACTTTCTCACCCGTAGCGAAGCCGAAGTCCGTCCAAATCATGTTAGCAATTGCCGCATTCTATGATTATGAGATATGGCAAATGAACGTCAAAATGGCATTCCTTAATGGTTTCCTTAAGGAAGAATTGTATATGATGCAGGCGGAAGGTTTTGTCGATCCTAAGAATGCTGACAGGGTGTGCAAGCTCCAACGCTCAATCTATGGGCTGGTGCAAGCCTCTCGGAGTTGGAACATTCGATTTGATGAGATGATCCAAGTGTTTGGGTTTACACGGACTTATGGAGAAGCCTGTGTTTACAAGAAAGTGAGTGAGAGCTTTGTAGCATTTCTCATATTATATGTGGATGACATACTATTGATGGGAAATGATATAGAATTCTTGGAAAGCATAAAGGCCTACTTGAACAAGTGTTTTTTAATGAAGGACCTTGGAGAAGCTGCTTATATATTAGGCATCAAGATCTATAGAGATAGATCGAGACGCCTCATTGGTCTTTCACAAAGTACGTACCTTGACAAGATATTGAAGAAGTTCAATATGAATCAGTCCAAGAAGGGGTTCTTGCCTGTATTGCAAGGTATGAGATTGAGCACGGCTCAATGCCCGACCATGGCAGAAGATAGAGAAAAGATGAGTGTCGTCCCCTATGCCTCGGCCATAGGGTCTATTTTGTATGCCATGTTGTGTACCAGACCTGATGTAAACCTTGCCGTGAGTTTGGTAGGAAGGTACCAAAGTAATCCCGACATGGAACACTGGACAGCGGTCAAGAATATCCTGAATTACTTGAAAAGGACTAAGGATATGTTTCTCGTTTAGGGAGGCGACGAAAAGCTCGTCGTAAAGGGTTACGTCGATGCTAGCTTCGACACAGATCTGGATGACTCTAAGTCACAAACTGGATACGTGTATATTTTGAATGGTGGGGCAGTCAGCTGGTGTAGTTGCAAGCAAAACGTCGTGGCGGGATCTACATGTGAAGCGAAGTACATGGCAGCCTCGGAGGCAGCACAAGAAGCAATCTGGATGAAGGAGTTCATTACCGACCTAGGAGTTATTCCCAAAGCGTCGGACCCAATGACTCTCTTCTGTGACAACACTGAAGCTATTGCCCTTGCCAAGGAGCCCAGATTTCACAGGAAGACCAGGCATATCAAGCGTCGCTTCAACTCCATTCGTGAAAATGTTTAAAATGAAGACATAGATATTTGTAAAGTGCATACGGACCTGAATGTCGCAGATCCGTTGACTAAAACGCTTCCTCGAGCAAAACATGATCAACACCAGAACTCTATGGATGTTCGATTCATCACAATGTAACTAAATTATTGACTCTAGTGCAAGTGGGAGACTATTGGAAATATGCTCTAGAGGCAATAATAAAATGGTTATTATTATATTTTCTTGTTCATGATAATTGTCTATTGTTCATGCTATAATTGTGTTATCCGGAAATCATAATACATGTGTGAATACATAGACCACAACATGTCCCTAGTAATACATGTCACTATTTTAGCGATCTAAATGCTCTTATATATGTTTACGGAGGGAGTATATCATAGTACTTGTAGTCATATTAGTATTTGAGTGTTATTTATTGTCATGCTTTATTTATGGTTCATGAGATCTTTTTAATTTAGTTTTTTTGAGAAACACCGATTACAATGCATGTGCACACACTCACATGAAAACACACACTCAACTAAAGACTGGGTCGAAGTTGCGAAGTTTGAAAATTTATGAAGTCACCATCAACGCCTCACTATTGAGGAGTACATCGCCTTTCACCGAAAGAATAATTCACATTAGTGAAACACCAAACGTCAAACCCGAGGTTGATCTTTGGTGGGCTGAGGGTATCATTCCCTCCTAACCATTCAACCATTGGCTGGTTCACAATATATTTTTTGGTTTGATGAGCCTTCACTCCATATTTGGGTTGTATCCATACTTTATTCACCATGCATAATTTTAGTGGCTTTCATATATGTTTCCCGGAATTATGTGTTCGTTTCCACTTTTGCATGATAAATAAAATACAAAAAAGGTAGCTTCATTAAGTTCCATCCGTTTTCACTCCATACTCGTTCCAATCGCCCAACTCCAAGACCAAAACAGATCTCTAGGTTGAGAACATGTCATAACAAGAAGCTGCCGTAGTCGCCGCAGATGATCTCAAGGCCTCATATAAATTTTTTTCCACTCCCATATACCTCCCACATGGATCTCATCGGTGACAACGTCCGACCCAAATTTGATGTACACGACGAACCACACTCCCTTTGCCTGCACACCAACGGGTATCGAGACTGAAACCGTGCACCCTCCACGACCACCCTAGCAGGGCAAATGACGAGATTGTTGCCACAAAGCATGAACCCACCCACAGAGAGCGAGAGCACATGTTACAAAAGACATGCACCATCGCTTGCTGCACAAACCTTGTAAGAGGAACGGGCGAGGGGGTGGGGCTTGGGGCATCACGTCGACCCACATCGTACAGCATCTCCACTAGCCTCCCCATGACGCCCCCAAGACATCTTTTTAGGCTCGGACGGCACTTTTCGCCGAAAAAAGCCTAGCCACGCCCCCAACGCCCCCCAGGATGTCAAAATAGCGCCGGCAAATCCAAGCGAAACCCGGCGCGCTGGGGGTTTCTTGGGGGCGCCGGCGGAAGTTTCGGCGAATTGTGTCTCACCGCATGTCTTTTTCTTGGCCCACTTAATCATTCTCCTCACAAACTTTTGCTTGGGATGGGGTGTGACTGGGAAGATGTCCTCTTTATTTTGCCTTATTTCGCCGGATGACCCTCAAGACATCAACTTTTTTGGTTCGGATATTCTTGAAGGTGCCAACGGCTGGAGATGCTCTGAACCCCAGTAAACTAGAAACTCCCCAGGAAGCCCAATAGCCTAGAACGCCACCTTCGGCAACGCTTTTTTCACCACGATCAAACCCTCGCCAACCGCCAACACTCGGTGTTGTGTCTATTTTCTTTTCAGCACCATTGATGCAACCCAATCAGAATTCTTAGGAGCAGTAAAGCTAACGCTAACTCCAAGATACATTCTTCATGTGAGATGAGATGACACTAGCAGTAAAAGAACTATTCGTTTCGTGTACATCCCATGTGCAACAACAAGATCGGTGTCGTCAGGAGACGACTAATAAAGGTTCTGGCCTCCCGGCCAATGGGAAGTCGATCTTGGCGCACTCTGTTGAACGATTGCTCGACGATTGCTGCATCATGTGCCAATAGGCTGGCGTGATTCTAGCTGAGACCGACCGACCGATCAATCGAGCACAAGATTTTTGGCTGGCCTCGTAACTGAAAAGACGAATTTAGCTACATCACACATACAGGGGTGGACACGCGCGTGTTTACGTCACGAAAAACTTGTTTATTTTGAAGGCTGACTAGTGTGCGTGCTGCTGGTTTTATTGCCGGCATGAAACTTGAGGGTTTGATCATTTTGTAGGTTGACATATGTTTGCCGGCCGTTGGCTGTGTTGCCAGCATGAACAACGGCCGCTGGCATGAACTATAGCTGCTGGCATGGAGCTACGTCTTTGTTGCTTTGTCAAAAGTTTGCATGCAGCCAGCCGGCGCATCCAGAAAAAATGGCCGGACGCTGCCCCATTGCCCGACCCAAACGAAAAAAATCTGGACAAAACAAACATCCGTTTGAGGTCGTGCGCTGGAGTTGGCCTTAAGGTCCATGTCCGCACGCATCTGCGTGTTATTGATGTCCATCTTGCCACGCTCAAGCTGTACAACGCGGTCCTGTATCATATTCCCTTGAGAGATTTTACGGTACATCATACTACCTGAAGCAGTGTGTAGTATATAATGGATCCAATGGTCGGTATTAATTCTTCAAATTTTTCAGTAGGACATTTCGGTAATTAACTATTAGTGTGGATTTTTTCTTTTTTAATTTTATAATAATGTAATTAATAACAACGCGATGCCATTGCCATCTCGACAACGCAGCCATCTCAGTTCGTCTGGCATTCCTCACTCGACGGCTCGACGCAGCTGCCCTGCGGCCGCCTCCTCGGTTGCATAGGGCCGACCGCTCTGCGTTGAACAGCCTCCGGTCGCTCCTCCGAGATCTTCCTCCCATGCATCCCAGCGTCGACGAAGCCGCCTCGTCCCGCACGGCGGCCTTCTCCCCATCTGCACGTCCTTCGGTCCGTGGCCTGAAATGGCTTCTCCTCTTGCCCTCTCTCCGTCGCGCACGTACATCAGCCGGCGCCCACTAATCTAAGCACGCTGCATGCACGCATGCAGCAGCAGCAGCACACGTCGGCACCGGTACGGGACGCGTGCTGGCCTCCGTGTGGTCGTGGGAGGCTCAGGCCGGTGAACATGTTGTGGGGTAGCGCTTGAATCAGGGTCCGTGGCGACGGACGAAATGGGCACCGTTGCGGCGTCCGTGCGTTCTGGGATGGGAGAGACGGCGCCGGACGAGCTGGGCGTGGGCGATGGCAAAGGGTGGGCTGACAATGGCCGGCTGCAGATAACAAACTCTACTGTATATACGGAGGTGCGGTAGCCGCTGGCAATGGCGACAGAGCAGGATGGGCCAAAGGAACGATGATGACTCGTGAAATTGCAGCTATGCCCTTCACTTGATTTGGAAGGGAATCTGCCTGAGGGATGGATTAGTAGTGAACTACCCAAAACGCCCCTAATTGCTCAATATACTACTGAAAACTTTGTGTAGTATTACCTCATCTGAACTGTCAAACCATAGAAATTAACGGCCCCAATTTAATTGATGTACCGTAAAAGGTCTCATTCCCTTACATGCGGATCTGCTTCATCTTGGCCTTGTGAATCATGTCATTACGCTCTTGCTGTAACTAAATGTCCATGTTCGCACGTGCCTGCATGATATTGAATTCTATCCCACCACGCTTGATTTGTTCCACAGTTGCACGCTCCTCCTTTCTCGTGCGGTCCACGGCTGCACGCTCCTGTTTCATGTTCTCGTCCATGACCTCTCGCTCTCCCTTGATATTCTTGTCCATCTCTTGACGTGCTTGATGCACGTACTTGTCATCATCCGCACGATTGTGCGGTATCTTTGAATCCATGGTCCCTACAACAACCCACAAAATAGTGCTAGTTACAATATGAAAATTGAAGTATCTATTAATTTGAAATTGTCACTATTCAGAACAATGTGACACAACTAAAGGTAGGGAGTGCTTGGTGCTAGGTGCTAGGTGCACTATTGAAATCCAGTTACCAACTCTCATACTCCTAGATCCAATTACTATGTAATAAAAATAGATTGATCACACTGAGTATGGATTCAGTTTTGTTTTGTCAAGCTAACTGATTAATCCAACAATATATTTTATACAAACACATTTCATGGTCATGTACGAGCATGCTATTTATAGAAAGTAGTAGATTTATGATTTATAGTTCAGTCCATGCTATGTGCAGGCAGTATAGGCCAACATCAAGTATTAGATTTAGAACCCGAAGATAATAAACTGATTAATATATTTGACTCGTGCAAGACCAACATTGAGATAGATTTGTAGCAGTACCATGTACTTCACACATTAGCTAATGGCCGAGTTCATTGGTAGGAGATCAAATGTCGCTAGAAAGATCTGCATATCGGACGTCGTGGGACCGTCCGCACCCATTGTACGAATTGAATCTGATTCCTAATAAGAAGTCGGGAAACATCATAGGTTTACATACTGTTCGGCTACGGAGCACCGGCTCGATGGGCAGGGAGGAGAGGGCTTCGTCGGGTGCGGAGGAGAGGGCGCCGCCGCCGACTCCTCTGACTTACATGAGTGAAGGCAGGTAAGCTACAGTGCCCCTTGTGTAAAAGGATCAAGGCAAGTCAGAGAATAATAAAACATACACTGTAACTAAAATAATGCAGCAATTACTATAGATATTTTACTATAGATAAACACATGTTTGAATAACTGTTCATGCGTATGTCATGAAGCAAAGTCAGAGGACTGTAGCTCTCTCTGCCTTTCCTTCGAATGTCAGAGGATCTGGTTCTTTTGACAGTATGGCCAGGTTTACGTTTTTTTAGGAAAAGCTAGGTTTACGTACATGTGAACATTGGTACTATCGGCCCTCACAAATATTCTCCTTTGTCCACCCCTACAAACTAATAATGGATTTACCGGTTCACAAACTAATCGGTCTCACCTAAATTTTGTAATGGTCCCACCATTACATGTCATTTCCCGTTATTTTCATTTCGTAACTCCTCGTAACTTTTATTTTTTCCACCGCTAGATTACGGTGGATGGATAGCTCCTAAAGTCATCAATCACTATAATAGTTGTATTGCTATTTATATCAAACTTTTATATTTATTTTCTATCAAAAGCATTTTTAATTAGTTGATGTTAAACAAGGCGAAGTATCCAGTGAAAACTGGATTTCAGTGCAAATCTGGAAACTTTCTTCCTGAGCCGTTAGATCAACAGCGAATGGCACAGATCAAAGGTGGGAATTCTAACCAACCACTTAACTCCACTTTACACAGGACCCCCTCTTACACCACGATCAGAAAATCTCCCCTGACCCTTTGAACGCTTCATCTTTGATCTGCTAGATCATGACGTCATCGCCTTTGAGACCCTTCGCCAGAATTCGATGCGCAAGCCCAACACGATCATACATCCATAGATCACATCAAAGAAACACATAGCGACGTGGTCGCCGAGATACCGTCTCATGGGACCATCGACGTGGTCGCCGAGTGCAGACAATTCAACGCCACGCAGGGGCGGCGCTGCCCGTTCTATCGAGTCGCCTTCTTGCGAGAGCAGCGCCGTGGCCAAGAGTGATCGTCAGACGGGAGCGGCACCAAGGCCGTTGAGTTTCCGTCGCGTGGGTGCAACGGTGCCGTTCTACCCAGTAGGCGCATAGTTCACCGGTGGCGGCAGCGGCGGCGGCGGCATCTCGGCGTACACGGGGCTAGATTGGCAGATAGGGAGTCGAGAAGATAATGCGCCAGCTAATTACAGAATAAGAAGGGTCTAGGTGTAAAGTATAGTTAAGTCGTTGGCTAGAACTCCCACCTTTGACCCGTTCACTGTTGATCTAACGGCTCATGCAGCAAGTTTTCAATTTACACTGAATTCCTGTTTTCACTGGATACTTCGCCATTAAACAATCACATGACATTATTAACAATATTTAACAAATATGATGTTATTTGTTTTCTATACATCTAACTCATATCAATGATCTTTTGTGGTTCTATAAATTAAATTTTCATTAAAAGAATCAAGTTAATTATTTCAAAACTCTGCATTCATAGTGATTTTTAACCGAATCATTTCAAATGTGATATAAAACATGAAAAAACCCATTCATCCATGGGTTAATCTTTTAGACTAGCTTGCATTGATTATAATGTATACATATTTGTTTGTCTCTGTTTATATATTTTAATATTATAACAGTATTGATAGAAAATTTTAAAGCATATGGCCTAACAAGTATCCTGATAGCATACTCTAGTGTATGCTTATGTATGAACAAATAGAAAGTTCTAGCACATATAAGTTGCATATGCAGAACTTTTCATATAATGATAGCATCCTCATTCTTGCGTGCCAAATGTGCCTTACATGTTTATGTGAGTTCAACAGTGTAATGAGATAACTTGAGAGTGCATTGTACTTGTTTTGAAATAACATTGCCTACAGTAATCTTCGATCATTCGTTAGCTTGTACTGCATAGATTTGTTGGACATTGGCCCTTTTTAGATCAAAGATGTTATTGCTACCTAGTGCAACCCCGTATAAATACCCCATAGCTCATGGATAGCCTATCACATTGATACGAGCAGTTGCGGCATGAGCACTTTTGAACTACTGTCCAAGATCATCATTAGCCTCCTTGTGAACTTCATATTCATCTCCTTCACCCTTTGACCGCGTGAATCAAGTACCCCATCTTCAAGAGTGTAATTTTTAGGATGTTCTCCAATTTTATTCGAAACACCATGTGGCATAGTTTTCACCTTGAGTAGGATGCATCTCATGTTCTCACCCCCATGTCCGCTTAGTCTATCTAGACCGGCCTAGAGAAGTGGAGATCTCTAACCTATCATCTGCGCCCTGCATATGAATATACACCTCCTTGTGAGAGATCTGTCGGAGAAGAACCTCATCTCCACAACACCTTGATGCACAAAGCCTCCGGCTATCTCTTGGATCACAAGAAACTTTATCTCTGAACTGTAAAAGATATTCTATCAACGGGCCATTCTTCGAAGTAAAGGCACAAAATCCCCACTGTTGGGGAACGCAGTGATACGTCTCCAACGTATCTATAATTTTTGATTGTTCCATGCTATTATATTATCTGTTTTGGATGTTAATGAGCTTTATTTTACACTTTTATATTATTTTTGGGACTAACCTATTAACCCAAGGCCCAGTGCAAATTGCTGTTTTTTTTTGCCTATTTCAGTGTTTCGTAGAAAAGGAATATCAAACGGAGTCCAAACGGAATGAAACCTTCGGGGGCGTGATTTTTGGAACAAACGTGATCCAGAGGACTTGGAGTGGACATCAAGAAACGGACAAGGAGTCCACGAGGCATGGGGGTGCGCCTACCCCCCTGGGCGCGCCCTCCCCCCTCGTGGGCCCCTCATGGCTTAGCCGACCTACTTCTTCCTCCTATATATGTTCACATACCCTGAAAACATCCAGGAGCACCATGAAACCCTATTTCCACCATCGCAACTTTCTGTACCCAAGAGATCCCATCTTGGGGCCTTTTAAGAGCTCCACCGGAGGGGGCATTGATCATGGAGGGCCTCTACATCAACTCCATAGCCCTTCCGGTGATGTGTGAGTAGTTTACTTCAGACCTTCGGGGTCCATAGTTAGTATCTAGATGGATTCTTCTCTCTCTTTGAATCTCAATACAAAGTTCTCCTCGATCTTCTTGGAGATCTATTTGATGTAACTCTTTTTGCGGTGTGTTTGTCGAGATACGATGAATTGTGGGTTTATGATCAAGTCTATCTATGAACAATATTTGATTCTTCTCTGAAATCTTTTATGCATGATTGGTTATCTTTGCAAGTCTCTTCAAATTATCAGTTTGGTTTGGCCTACTAGATTGATCTTTCTTGCAATGGGAGAAGTGCTTAGCTTCGGGTTCAATCTTGCGGTGCTCGATCCTAGTGACAAAAAGGGAACCGACACGTATTGTATTGTTGCCATCGAGGATAAAAAGATGGGGTTTATATCATATTGCTTGAGTTTATACCTCTACATCATGTCATCTTACCTAAGGCGTTACTCTGTTCTTATGAACTTAATACTCTAGATGCATGCTGGATAGCGGTCGATGTGTGGAGTAATAGTAGTAGATGCAGGCAGGAGTCGGTCTACTTGTCACGGACGTGATGCCTATATACATGATCATGCCTAGATATTCTCATAATTATTCGCTTTTATATCAATTGCTCGGCAGTAATTCGTTCACCCACCGTAATACTTATGCTATCTTGAGAGAAGCCACTAGTGAAACCTATGGCCCCCGGGTCTATTCTCCATCATATAAGTTTCCAATCTATTTTCACTTTGCAATCTTTACTTTCAATCTATATCATAAAAATACCAAAAATATTTATCTTATCATTATTATCTCTATCAGATCTCACTCTCGTAAGTGACCGTGAAGGGATTGACAACCCCTTTATCGCGCTGGTTGCGAGGTTCTTATTTGTTTGTGTAGGTACGAGGGACTTGTGTGTGGCCTCCTACTGGATTGATACCTTGGTTCTCAAAAACTGAGGGAAGTACTTACGCTAATTTGTTGCATCACCCTTTCCTCTTCAAGGGAAAACCAACGCCATGCTCAAGAGGTAGCAAGAAGGATTTCTAGCGCCGTTGCCGGGGAACCTACGCACAAGGCAAGACATACCAAGTACCCATCACAAACTCTTATCCCTCGCATTACATTATTTGCCGTTTGCCTCTCTTTTTCCTCTCCCCCACTTCACCCTTGCCATTTTATTTGCCCTTTTCTTTCGCTTGCTTCGTCGCTATGGCTAGTCCTTTATGTACTCCTTTATCTCCCGAGAATGAGGTCCTTAATTTTAAACAAAGGGAGGGAGAAAATCTTAAAGATGCTTGGTTCAGAATTTGCAATGCGCAAAATAGATCTACTAGGAAGCAATCTACTTCCGTTCTTCTTCGCAATTTTTATGTAGGCATCATTCCTTGGAATAGATATATTCTTGATACCATTACCGGAAGAAATTTCTTGGGTAGCCACACTTTTGATTCTTACAATGCTATGATAGATTTGTTTGGCGCACCACCTCTCTTGGTTAATGGAACTATATTAACTTTGGAACATGTTATGCAAAGGCTCGATATTATTGAAAATAAAGTTGCCACTGTTGAATTGATTGAGAATTTGGATAAAAAGATCCACAACCAAATCACCCAATATGGATCTAAGGTAGGAGTTACTTTATAAAGTTTTAAAGAAAAAGAACCCATGGTTAATGAAAGAATAGACCAAGATTCTACTAGAATTGATAAACTTGAGGGTATTATTACCAACTTGGGGTCCGCTTTTTCTGCCATTAGGAACACTTCAAATCCTCCTACCAAAGTTGCCAAAATTATGTACGTTCCTAAAAATAAGGGTGAAACTTCTAGTAAGGAAAATGCTGATATCAAATCCATAAGTGTTCACCCCAACGTTCTCACTATCATCAAGGAACCTTTTGCCACAAATGATTTTCTTGATTTCTTGCCTAGGAGCTTAATTATTTATAAAAATAAGGAAACTCCTAAGGGTTATAAGTGTTCTGTTAAAGAATTGCATACCAAAGATGATAATACCTAGATCTATCATTGCTTTTATGCCTAGTTAGGGGCGTTAAACGATAGCGCTTGTTGGGAGGCAACCCAATTTTATTTTTGTTTCTTGCTTTTTGATTCTGTTTAGTAATAAATAATTCATCTAGCCTCTGTTTAGATGTGTTTTTATGCTTTTAATTAGTGTTTGTGCCAAGTAGAACCTTTGGGAAGACTTGGGGAAAGTCTTTGCGATCTTGCTGTAAAAAACAGAAACTTTAGCACTCACGAGAATTGCTGCCATTTTTTAGTGGAGAGTGATATTTAGTTAATTATTTTTGAAGATGATTAACAGATAAATTACTCACGTCCAGAAATTTATTTTAGAATTTTTGGGGTTCCAGAAGTATTCTAAACCTAGAGATTACTACAGACTGTTCTGTTTTTGACAGATTCTGTTTTTCGTGTGTTGTTTGCTTATTTTGATGAATCTATGGCTAGTAATAGAGTTTATAAACCATAGAAAATTTGGAATACAGTAGGTTTAACACCAACATAAATAAAGAATGAGTTCATTATAGTACCTTGAAGTGGTGGTTTGTTTTCTTTTACTAACGGAGCTCACGAGATTTTCTTTTAAGTTTTGTGTTGTGAAGTTTTCAAGTTTTGGGTAAAGATTTGATGGATTATGGAACAAGGAGTGGCAAGACCCTCAGCTTGGGGATGCCCAAGGCACCCCAAGGTAAAATCCAGGGACAACCAAAAGCCTAAGCTTGGGGATGCCCCGGAAGGCATCCCCTCTTTCGTCTTCGTCCATCGGTAACTTTACTTGGAGCTATATTTTTATTCGCCACATGATATGTGTATTGCTTGGAGCGTCTTGTATGATTTGAGTCTTTGCTTTTTAGTTTACCACAATCATCCTTGCTGTACACACCTTTTGGGAGAGATACACATGAATTGGAATTTATTAGAATACTCTATGTGCTTCACTTATATCTTTTGAGTTGGATAATTTTTTGCTCTAGTGCTTCACTTATATCTTTTAGAGCACGGCGGTGGTTCTATTTTACAGAAATAATTGATCTCTCATGCTTCACTTATATCATTTTGAGAGTCCTTTAGAACAGCATGGTAATTCACTTTGGTTATAAATTTTGAATGCTAAGAGAAGTTGGATGCTTGATAGATGGTTTTGAGATATAAAGTTGGTAATATTAGAGGTGTGCTAGTTGAGTAATGGTGAAATTGATGAATACTTGTGTTGAAGTTGGCAAGTCCCGCAGCATGCACGTATGGTAAACGTTGTTTGACAAATTTGAAGCATGGGGTGTTCTTTGATTGCTTTCCTTAAGAGTGGCGGTCGGGGACGAGCGATGGTCTTTTCCTACCAATCTATCCCCCTAGGAGCGTGCACGTAGTGCTTGGTTTTGATGACTTGTAGATTTTTGCAATAAGTATGTGAGTTCTTTATGACTAATGTTGAGTCCATGGATTATACGCACTCTCACCCTTCCATCATTGCTAGCATCTTCAGTACCATGCATTGCCCTTTCTCACCTTGAGAGTTGGTGCAAACTTCGCTGGTGCATCCAAACCCCGTGATATGATACGCTCTACCACACATAAGCCTCCTTATATCTTCCTCAAAACAGCCACCATACCTACCTATTATGGCATTTCCATAGCCATTCCGAGATATATTGCCATGCAACTTTCCACCGTTCCATTTATTATGACACGCATCATCATTGTCATATTGCTTTGCATGATCATGTAGTTGACATCGTATTTGTGGCAAAGCCACCATGCTCAAAATTTTCATACATGTCACTCTTGATTCATCGCAATCCCGGTACACCGCCGGAGGCATTTACATAGATTCATATTTTGTTCTAAGTATCGAGTTGTAATTCTTGAGTTGTAAGTAAATAAAAGTGTGATGATCATCATTAGAGCATTGTCCCATGTGAGGAAAGGATGATGGAGACTATGATTCCCCCACAAGTAGGGATGAGACTCCAGACGAAAAATAAAAAATAAAAATAGAAAAAGAGGCCAAAAAAAGAAAGAAAAGAAGGTCCAAATAAAAAAAATGAGAGAAAAAGAGAGAAGGGACAATGTTACTATCCTTTTTCCACACTTGTGCTTCAAAGTAGCACCATGATCTTCATGATAGAGAGTCTCTTATTTTGTCACTTTCATATACTAGTGGGAATTTTTCATTATAGAACTTGGCTTGTATATTCCAATGACGGGCTTCCTCAAATACCATAGGTCTTCGTGAGCAAGCAAGTTGGATGCACACCCACTTAGTTTCTTTGATGAGATTTCATATATTTATAGCTCTAGTGCATCTGTTGCATTGCAATCCCTACTCCTTGCATTGACATCAATCGGTGGGCATCTCCATAGCCCATTGATTAGCCGCGTCAATGTGAGACTTTATCCCTTTTTTCTTCTCACACAACCTCAATCATCATATTCTATTCCACCCATAGTGTTCTCCATGGCTCGCGCTCATATATTGCGTAAAAGTTGAAAGAGTTTGAAAAGGCTAAGTATGAAACAATTGCTTGGCTTGTCATCGGGGTTGTGCATGATGGGAGCATTTTGTGTGACGAAACTGAAGCATGGCCAAACTATATGACTTTGCAGGGATAAGTTTTCTTTGGCTATGGTATTTTGATAAGACATAATTGCTTGGTTAACATACTTGGAGTATTACTATTTTTATGTCAACAATAAACTTCTATCTTGAATCTTTCAGATCTGAACATTCATGCCACAATAGAGAAAAATACATTGAAGAACATGCTAGAAAGCATTCCACATCAAAATTTCTGTTTTTATGATTTACCTACTCGAGGACGAGCAGGAATTAAGCTTGGGGATGCTTGATACGTCTCCAACGTATCTATATTTTTTGATTGTTCCATGCTATTATACTATCTGTTTTGGGTGTTAATGGGCTTTATTTTACACCTATTAACCCAAGGCCGAGTGCAAATTGCTGTTTTTTTGCCTACTTCAGTGTTTCATAGAAAAGGAATATCAAACGGAGTCCAAACGGAATGAAACCTTCGGGAGCGTGATTTTTGGAACAAACGTGATCCAGAGGACTTGGAGTGGATGTCAAGAAACGAACGAGGAGTCCACGAGGCAGGGGGCGCGCCTACCCCCTAGGCGCGCCCTCCCCCCTCGTGGCTCAACCGACCTACTTCTTCCTCTATATATGTTCACATACCCCAAAAACATCCAGGAGCACGATGAAACCCCATTTCCACCGTCGCAACCTTATGTACCCAAGAGATCCCATCTCGGGGCCTTTTTTGGAGCTCCGCCGGAGGGGGCATTGATCATGGAGGGCATCTACATCAACTCCATGGCCCTTCCGGTGATGTGTGATTAGTTTACTTCAGACCTTTGGGTCCATAGTTAGTAGCTAGATGGCTTCTTCTATCTCTTTGAATCTCAATACAAAGTTCTCCTCGATCTTCTTGGAGATCTATTCGATGTAACTCTTTTTTTTGCGGCGTGTTTGCAAGATCCGATGAATTGTGGGTTTATGATCAAGTCTATCTATGAACAATATTTGATTCTTCTCTGAAATCTTTTATGCATGATTGGTTAACTTTGCAAGTCTCTTCGAATTATCAGTTTGGTTTGGCCTACTAGATGGATCTTTCTTGCAATGGGAGAAGTGCTTAGCTTTGGGTTCAATCTTGCGGTGCTCGATCCCAGTGACAGAAAGGGAAATGACACGTATTGTATTGTTGCCACCGAGGATAAAAAGATGGGGTTTATATCATATTGCTTGAGTTTATCCCTCTACATCATGTCATCTTACCTAACGTGTTACTCTGTTCTTATGAACTTAATACTCTAGATGCATGCTGGATAGCGGTCGATGTGTGGAGTAATAGTAGTAGATGCAAGCAGGAGTCGGTCTACTTGTCACGGACGTGATGCCTATATACATTATCATGCCTAGATATTCTCATAATTATTCACTTTTCTATCAATTGCTCGGCAGTAATTCGTTCACCCACCGTAATACTAGTGAAACCTATGCCCCCCGTGTCTATTCTCCATCATATAAGTTTCCAATCTATTTTTACTTTGCAATCTTTACTTTCAATATATATCATAAAAATACCAAAAATATTTATCTTATAATTATTATCTCTATTAGATCTCACTCTCGTAAGTGACCGTGAAGAGATTGACAACCCCTTTATCGCGTTGGTTGCGAGGTTCTTATTTTTTGTGTAGGTACGAGGGACTTGCGTGTGGCCTCCTACTAGATTGATACCTTGGTTCTCAAAAACTGAGGGAAATACTTACGCTACTTTGCTGCATCACCCTTTTCTCTTCAAGGGAAAACCAACGCAGTGCTTAAGAGGTAGCACGCAGTAATTTCAAAAAAATTCCTACGCACATGCAAGATCGTAAGCAGAAGCATTATGACAACGTGGTTGATGTAGTCGTACGTTTTCACGATTCTAGCACTGAAGGTACGGCACCTCCGTGATCTGCATACATTCAGCTCGGTGACGTCCCACGAACTCTAGATCCAGCTGAGTGTCGAGGGAGAGCTTCATTAGCACGACGGCGTGATGACGGTGATGATGAAGTTACCGACGCAGGGCTTCGCCTAAGCACTACAACGATATGCCCGAGGTGGAAATCTATAGAGGGGGCCACCGCACACGGCTAAACAATCAACTTGTGTGTCTATGGGGTGCCCCCTCCCCCGTATATAAAGGAGGGGAGGAGGAGGCCAGCCAGACCTAGAGGGCGCGCCAAGGGGGGAGGAATCCTCCTCCTAGTAGGAGTAGGATTCCTCCTTTCCTAGTCCTACTAGGAGGGGGAAGGAAGGAGAGGGGGAGGGAGAGGGGCCGCGCCCCCTCCCCTAGTCCAATTCAGACTCTCTTGGGGGGGGGGGGGCGCCACCTCCTGGCTGCTGCCCTCTCTCTCCCCTAAAGCCCAAGAAGGGCCCAATAACTTCCCCGGGGGGGGGGGGTCCGGTAACCCTCCGACACTCCGGTTTTATCCGAAACCTCTCAGAACACTTCCGGTGTCCAAACATAGCCGTCCAATATATCAATCTTTATGTCTCGACCATTTCGAGACTCCTCGTCATGTCCGTGATAACATCTGGGACTCCGAACTATCTTAGGTACATCAAAAGACATAAACTCATAATACCGATCGTCACCGAACGTTAAGCGTGCAGACCCTACGGGTTCGAGAACTATGTAGACATGACCGAGACTCTCTTCCGATCAATAACCAATAGCGGAACCTGGATGCTCATATTGGTTCCGACATATTCTACGAACATCTTTATCGGTCAAACTGCATAACAACATACATTGTTCCCTTTGTCATCAGTATGTTACTTGCCCGAGAGTCGATCGTCGGTATCTCAATAGCTAGTTCAATCTCGTTACCGGCAAGTCTCTTTACTCGTTCCGTAATGCAACATCCCGTAAATAACTCATTAGTCACATTGCTTGCAAGGCTTATAGTGATGTGCATTACCGAGAGGGCCCAAAGATACCTCTCCGATACACGGAGTGACAAATCCTAATCTTGATCTATGCCAACTCAACAAACACCATCGGAGACACCTTTAGAGAATATTTATAGTCACCCAGTTACGTTGTGACGTTTGACAGCACACTAAGTGTTCCTTCTGTATTCGGGAGTTGCATAATCTCATAGTCATAGGAACATGTATAAGTTATGAAGAAAGCAATAGCAACAAACTAAACGATCATCGTGCTAAGCTAACAGATGGGTCAAGTCAATCACATCATTCTCTAATGATGTGATCCCGTTCATCAAATGACAACTCTTGTCCATGGCTAGGAAACTTAACCATCTTTGATTAACGAGCTAGTCAAGTAGAGGCATGCTACCTCTTGAGCACTGCGTTGGTTTTCCCTTAAGAGGAAAGGGTGATGAAGCAAAGTAGCGTAAGTATTTCCCTCAGTTTTTGAGAACCAAGGTATCAATCCAGTAGGAGATCTGATAACCCACAAGTATAGGGGATCACAGCAGTTTTCGAGGGTAAAGTATTCAACCCAAATTTATTGATTTGACACAAGGGGAGCCAAAGAATACTCTCAAGTATTAGCAGCTGAGTTGTCAATTCAACCACACCTGGAAACTTAATATCTGCAACAAAGTGTTTAGTAGCAAAGTAATATGATAGTAGTGATAACGGTAGCAAAAGGTAACAGTAGTAAAAGTAATGTTTTTGGTATTTCGTAGTGATGATAGCAATAGCAACGGGAAAGTAAATAAGCGAAGAACAATATATGGAAAGCTCGTAGGCAATGGATCAGCGATGGAGAATTATGCCGGATGCGGTTCATCATGTAACAGTCATAACCTAGGGTGACACAGAACTAGCTCCAGTTCATTGATATAATGTAGGCATGTATTCCGAACATAGTCATACGTGCTTATGGAAAAGAACTTATATGACATCTTTTGTCCTACCCTCCCATGGCAGCGGGGTCCTTACGGAAACTAAGGGATATTATGGCCTCCTTTTAATAGAGAACCGGAACAAAGCATTAACACATAGTGAATACATGAACTCCTCAAACTACGGTCATCACCGGTAAGTATCCCGATTATTGTCACTTCGAGGTTAACGGATCATAACACATAATAGGTGACTATAGACTTGCAAGATAGGATCAAGAACACTCATATATTGATGAAAACGTAATAGGTTCAGATCTGAAATCATGGCATTCGGGCCCTAGTGACAAGCATTAAGCATAGCAAAGTTATAGCAACATCAATCTCGGAACATAGTGGACACTAGGGATCAAACCCTAACAAAACTAACTCGATTACATGATAGATCCCATCCAACCCATCACCGTCCAGCAAGCCTACGATGGAATTACTCACGCACGGCGGTGAACATCATGAAATTGGTGATGGAGGATGGTCGATGATGACGATGGCGACGGATTCCCCTCTCCAGAGCCCCAAACGGACTCCAGATCAGCCCTCCCGAGAGGTTTTAGGGCTTGGCGGCGGCCCCGTATCGTAAAACACAATGATTTCTTCTCCTTGATTTTTTTCTCCCCGAAACTCAATATATGGAGTTGGAGTCGGAGAGGCAACATGGGGCCCACGAGGTAGGGGGGCACGCCCTAGGGGGGCAGGCGCGCGCCCCACCCTCGCGGAGAGGTGGTGGGCCCCCTGGCCTTCATCTTTTGCAGGTATTTTTCATATTTTCTGAAAAGTGGCTCCGTGAAGTTTCAGGTCATTCCGAGAATGTTTGTTCCTGCACATAAATAACACCATGGTAATTCTGCTGAAAACAGCGTCAGTCCTGGTTAGTTCCATTCAAATCATGCAAGTTAGAGTCCAAAACAAGGGCAAAGGTGTTTGGAAAAGTAAATACGCTGGAGACGTATCGACTCCCCCAAGCTTAAACCTTTGCTTGTCCTTAAGCAATTCAATTGACAAACTGAAAGTGATAAAGAAAAACTTTTACAAACTCTATTTGCTCTTGTTGTTGTAAATATGTAAAGCCAGCATTCAAGTTTTCAGCAAAGATTATAACTAACCACATTCACAATAACGCATAGGTCTCAAGTTTACTCATATCAATAGCATAATCAACTAGCGAGCCATAATAATAAATCTCGAATGACAACACTTTCTCAAAACAATCATAATATAATATAACAAGATGATATCTCACTAGCCCTTTCCGAGACCGCAAAACATAAATGCAGAGCACCTTTAAAGACCAAAGACTGACTAGACATTGTAATTCATGGTAAAAGAGATCCAGTCAAGTCATACTCAATGTAAACTAACAATAATGAATGCAAATGACAGCGGTGCTCTCCAACTGGTGCTTTTTAATAAGAGGATGATGACTCTGCATAAAAGTAAATAGATAGACCCTTCGCAGAGGGAAGCAGTGATTTCTAGAGGTGCCAGAGCTCGGTTTTGAAACAGAGGTGAATAATATTTTGAGCGGTATACTTTCATTGTCAACATAACAACCAAGAGATGGCGATATCTTCCATGCTACACACATTATAGGCGGTTCCCAAACAGAATGGTAAAGTTTATACTCCCCCTTCCACCAACAAGCATCAATCCATGGCTTGCTCGAAACAACGAGTGTCTCCAACTAACAAGAGTCCCAGGGAGAGTTTTGTTTGCAATTATTTTGATTTAGTTTGCATAAAGCATGGGACTGGGCATCCCGGTGACCAGCCATTTATCTCGTGAGTGAGGAGCGGAGTCCACTCCTCTTGAGAATAACCCGCCTAACATGGAAGATACAGACAACCCTAGTTGATACATGAGCTATTCGAGCATACAAAACAGGATATTTATTTGAAGGTTTAGAGTTTGGCACATACAAATTTACTTGGAACAGCAGGTAGATACCGTATATAGGTAGGTATAGTGGACTCATGTGGAATAACTTTGGGGTTTAAGGGATTGGATGCACAAGCGGTATTCCCACTTAGTACAGGTGAAGGCTAGCAAAAGACTGGGAAGCGACCAGCTAGAGAGCGACAACAGTCATGAACATGCATTAAAATTAATCAACACCGAATGCAAGCATGAGTAGGATATAATCCACCATGAACATAAATATCGTGAAGGCTATGCTGATTTTGTTTCAACTACATGCGTGAACATGCGCCAAGTCAAGGCACTTAAATAATTCAGAGGAGGATACCACCCTATCATATCACATCATAACCATCTCAATAGCATGTTGGCATGCAAGGTAAACCATTATAACTCATAGCTAATCAAGCATGGCACAAGAAACTATGATCTCTAGTTGTCATTGCAAACATGTTTATTCATAATAGGCTGAATCAGGAACGATGAACTAATCATATTTACAAAAACAAAAGAGGTTGAGTTCATACTATCTTTTCTCATCTCAGCCAGTTCATCATATATCATCATAATTGCCTTTCACATGCACGATCGAATAGTGTGAATAATAATAATAGTGCACGTGCATTGGACTAAGCTGGAATCTGCAAGCATTCAATAAACAGGAGAAGACAAGGCAATATGGGCTCTTTTGTCAGATTAACAATAATGCATATAAGAGCCACTTCAACAATTTAATTATGGTCTTCTCCTATCGACCCCCAAAGAAAAGAAATAAAACTATTTACACGGGAAAGCTCCCAACAAGCAAAAGAAGAACATGAAATATTTTTGGGTTGTCTTTTTAATTACTACTACAAGCATGGAAATTAAGCTGATTAAAAGCTACAACTAATTTTTTGGTTTTTCTTAAGGTTTATTAAACACACACGAAGAAAGAATAAAAAAGGAAATAAACTAGCATGGATGATACAATGAAAAAGTATGAGCACCGACATCTAGCAATGAGTGTGTGAGCATAAATGTAATGTCGGTGGGAAATACGTACTCCCCCAAGCTTAGGCTTTTGGCCTAAGTTGGTCTATGGCCACAGCTGGCCTGGCGGATATCCATAATAGTAGTTGGGGTCGTACTGAGATGCGGTGGCTATCGCCTGCTGAGCTACAACATGGCGACGAGCGGCCTCCTCTCTCCTCTCGTACTCATCTGCCTCCTCTCTGGCAATAATATCTTCCTCTTGCCTGATAATCAAAGAAGGCAGGAGCAGGGAGAGTAATATGGACATCACGGTGTCTGTCAAAGATTAGTCGATACTGGAGGGGTGATTCGTTCCTCTCGACAAACTGGTGGTGAACCATAGCATTAAAATCTAGATAAGCAGTAGGTAATTCAATATCATCTTCGCGTATGGCTACACCAAGAAAATTAGCTATGCGGGTTGCATAAATTCCTCCAAAGAAATCTCCATTAAATCTATTAAGGTGCAACCTACGTGCAACAATGGCTCCCAAATTATAAGATTGGTCTCCTAACACAGCACTCCTAAGAATACTGAGATCGGGGACACACATGTGACATGCCTCATCTTTACCATTGATGCATCTATCTATGAAGAGAGCAAAGTAATGTATATCAGGAAAGTGAATGCTCCCTATGGTAGCTTGTGTAATATCTCTAGATTCTCCCACAGTTATGCTAGCAAGAAAATCTCTAAATTCAGATTTGCGAGGATCCCTTATACTACCCCATTATGGAAGTTTGCATGTAGTGGTAAAATCCTCTAAGTCCATAGTGTAAGATTTATCATAAAGATCAGACAGGACAGTTGGAGAATTACGTGAAGTTGAAAATTCAAACCTCCTCACAAAGGTACTGGTGAGGTTGTGATACTGGCTGCACTTCTCTTCCTCGAAGCTCACAAGATCAGGTTACGCAAATATGCATTGAATTCTTCCTTAATTCCTGCTCGATCCATAAAGTTCTCAGAAGGCCATTCACAAGGACGCACTGGAGCATCTCTTGGTGGCTCATCATCAGCATCACGCATTGCAAGCCTGGGTCCTTGATTCCTTGAAGAACCACCTTGGAACATTTTCCTAAGCATATTTATTCCTCTGAAAAATTCTGAAATTTTTTAGTAACTTCAAAATAAAAGTAAACCAAACTCAATAATATTGATAGCAACTACTCCTACAAGTGCCTAGAGCCTATATCATGCATCAAAACTACTTTTGATCATATAAATTTGACATGCAAGCTCAAGAACAGGGTCACCTAAGCAGCAAAAATTTGCAATGAATAAAGCACTAGAACAAAAACTAATTGGACCAATGGAGGAGTCACATACCAAGGAACAATCTCCCCAAGCAGTTTTGTGAGAGGTGCTTTGAGCAAGGAGATCGAAAATGGCAGCAAAGTGAACTAGAACTCGTGCTTGAGCTGGATATTCGTATTTGTGGGAGGAAGATGAAGTGTGTGGGTGCAGGAATAAGTGGAGGAGGGCCACCGTGGGCCCACGAGGCAGGGGGCGCACCTAGGGGGTAGGGCGCGCCCTCCATCCTCGTGGGCAGGTGGTTGACCCCCCTGCTGTGTTCTCAGTGCCAAATATTCTCAAATATTCTAGAAAAAATCATATTTAAATTTCAGGGCATTTGGAGAACTTTTATTTTCGAGGTATTTTTATATGGGAAAACTTTGTTTTTGCCACTCTAGCTTTTGACCACTTTGCTTATGCCACTCTAGAATTTGACATTTCACTTTTGCCACTCATAGTTTTTGACAATACATCACAATTACCATTCCGTGGCAAAAACAACAATTTTAGAGTGGCAATTGTGATACATTGTCAAAATCTAGAGTGGCAAAAGTGAAATGAAAAGTTATTGCTTTTGCCACTGAATGGCATTTGTGATGTATTGTCAAAAACTATGAGTGGCAAAAGTGATATGTCAAAATCTAGAGTGGCATAAGCAAAGTAGGCAAAAGCTAGAGTGGCAAAAACAAAGTTTTCCCTTTTTATATTGCACGGATAATCAGATAACAGACAGAAAAATATTTATTTTTATTTTATTTAATATAAATAACAGAAAGTAAAAGTGAGGTACAGAAGGTTGTGCCTTCTAGTTTCATCCATCTCATGATCATCAAAAGGAATCCACTAACAAGGCTGATCAAGTCTTGTTAACGAACTCATTCTGAATAACATGGAACCAGAGAAATTTTGAATAACACTATGTTACCTCAACGGGGATATGTACATCCCCAATAATAAGAATATCATATTTCTTCTTGACAGTAGGAAGAGGAAATTCAAAACCTCCAAATATAATCGATGGAATTTTGCCAATAGAGTTGATACTATGAACTTGAGATTGTTTCCTCGGAAAGTGTACCGTATGCTCATTACCATTAACATGAAAAGTGACATTGCCTTTAGTGCAATCAATAACAGCCCCTGCAGTATTCAAAAATGGTCTTCCAAGAATAATAGACATACTATCGTCCTCGGGAATATCAAGAATAACAAAGTCCGTTAAAATAGTAACGTTTGCAAGTTGCAACTACAACAGGCACATCCTCACAAATACCGACAGGTATAGCAGTTGATTTATCAGCCATTTGCAAAGATATTTCAGTAGGTGTCAACTTATTCAAATCAAGTCTACGATATAAAGAGAGAGACATAACACTAACACCGGCTCCAAGATCACATAAAGCAGTTTTAACATAGTTTCTTTTAATAGAGCATGGTATAGTGGGTACACCGGGATCTCCTAGTTTCTTTGGTATTCCATCTTTAAAAGTATAATTAGCAAGCATGGTGGAAATTTCAGCTTCCGTTATCTTTCTTTTATTTGTAATAATATCTTTCATGTACTTAGCATAAGGATTGGTTTTGAGCATATCAGTTAATCGCATACACAAAAAGATAGGTCTAATCATTTCAGCAAAGCGCTCAAAATCCTCATCATCCTTTTTCTTGGATGGTTTGGGAGGAAAAGGCATGGGTTTCTGAACCCAAGGCTCTCTTTCTTTACCATGTTTCCTAGCAACAAAGTCTTTCTTATCATAACGTTGATTCTTTGATTGTGGGTTATCAAGATCAACAATAGGTTCAATTTCTACATCGTTATCATTACTAGGTTGAGCATCATTATGAACATTATCATTAACATTACCACTAGTTTCAGGTTCATTACCATATTGTGTTTCAGCATCAGAAATAGAAATATCATTTGGATTCTCAGGTGGTTCAATAACAGGTTCACTAGAAGCATGCAAAGTCCTATCATTTTTCTTTTTCTTCCTTTTAGAAGGACTAGGTGCATCTATATTATTTCTCTGAGAATCTTGCTCAATTCTCTTAGGATGGCCTTGAAGATACAAAGGTTCCTGAGTCATTCTACTAGTTCTAGTAGCCACTCTAACAACATTATCATTATTCTTATTATTCAATTCATTGAGCAAGTCATTTTGAGCTTTTAGTACTTGTTCTACTTGAGTGGTAACCATAGAAGCATGTTTACAAATAAGTTTAAGTTCACCTTTAACATTAGCCATATAATCACCCAAGTGTTCAAGCATAGTTGAATTGTATTTCAATTGTCTACCAAAATAAGCATTAAAGTCTTCTTGCTTAGCCATAAATTTATCAAACTCATCTAAGCATGGGCTAGAAAACTTAGTAAATGGGATTTCAGCTTTATCATATCTATAGAGAGAATTTACCTTTACTACGTGTCTCGGGTTATTGAGACCATGAGTTTCTTCAATAGGTGATGGATTAAGATCATATGTTTCTTCAACAGGCGGTAAATTAAGACCATGTATTTCTACAATAGGAGGTAAATTCTTAACATCTTCAGCTTTAATACCTTTTTCTTTCATAGATTTCTTTGCCTCTTACATATCTTCAGGACTGAGAAATAGAATACCCCTCTTCTTCGGAGTTGGTTTAGGAATAGGCTCAGGAATTGGCTCCGGAGGTGTCCAATTATTTTCATTTGTCAACATATTGTTCAATAAAATTTTAGCTTCATCCGGTGTTCTTTCCCTGAAAACAAAACCAGCACAACTATCCAGGTAATCTCTGGAGACATCGGTTAGTCAATTATAGAAGATATCAAGTATTTCATTTTTATTAAGAGGATGACCAGGTAAAGCATTAAGTAATTGGAGAAGGCCTCCCCCAAGCTTGTGGGAGACTCTCTTCTTCAATTTGCACAAAATTATATATATCCCTTAAAGCAGCTTGTTTCTTATGAGCAGGGAAATATTTAGCAGAGAAGTAATAAATCATATCCTGGGGACTATGCACACAACCAGGATCAAGAGAGTTAAACCATATCTTAGCATCACCCTTTAATGAGAACGGAAATATTTTAAGGATGTAAAAGTAACAAGTTCTCTCATCTTTAGTGAACAGAGTGGCTATATCATTCAATTTAATATGATGTGCCACAATAGTTTCAGATTCATAACCATGAAAAGGATCAGATTCAACCAAAGTAATTATATCAGGATCAACAGAGAATTCATAATCCTTATCGGTAACACAGACAGGTGAAGTAGCAAAAGCAGGGCCAGGTTTCATTCTAGCATTTAGAGATTGCTTACTCCATTTAGCTAATAACCTTTTGAGTTCATTTCTATTTTTGCAGGCTAAAATAGTGAAAGAAGCTTCTTGATCAAAAACATAACCCTTAGGAATAACAAGTGATTCATTATCATCACTTTCATCAGTATCATCAGATTCAATATTTTCAATCTCTCTAGCCCTAGCAATTTGTTGATCAAGAAAATCACTAAGTGGCACAGTAGTATCAGGCATAGAGGTAGTTTCATCATAAGTATCATGCATAGCAGAAGTGGCATCATCAATAGAAGGTGAATCAAAATAGAAGGTGAATCAAGTGCAGAGCTAGATGGCAGTTCCTTACCTCCCCTCGTAGTTGAGGGATAGATCTTGGTTTTTGGATCTCTTAAGTTCTTCATAATGATAAGCAGATATATATCCCAAGTGACTCGAAGAATAGAGCTATGCTCCCCGGCAACGGCGCCAGAAAATAGTCTTGATAACCCACAAGTATACGGGATCGCAACAATTTTCGAGCGTAAAGTATTCAACCCAAATTTATTGATTCGACACAAGGGGAGCCAAAGAATACTCACATGTATTAGCAGCTGAGTTGTCAATTCAACCACACGTGGAAACTTAATATCTGCAGCAAAGTGTTTAGTAGCAAAGTAATATGATAGTAGTGATAACGGTAGCAAAAGGTAATAGTAGTAAAAGTAATGTTTTTGGTATTTTGTAGTGATGATAGCAATAGCAACGGGAAAGTAAATAAGCGAAGAACAATATATGGAAAGCACGTAGGCAATGGATCGGCGATGGAGAATTATGCCGGATGCGGTTCATCATGTAATAGTCATAACCTAGGGTGATACAGAACTAGCTCCAGTTCATTGATATAAGGTAGGCATGTATTCCGAACATAGTCATACATGCTTATGGAAAAGAACTTGCATGACATCTTTTGTCCTACCCTCCCGTGGCAGCGGGGTCCTTACGGAAACTAAGGGATATTAAGGCCTCCTTTTAATAGAGAACCGGAACAGAGCATTAACACATAGTGAATACATGAACTCCTCAAACTACGGTCATCACCGGTAAGTATCCCGATTATTGTCACTTCGGGGTTAACGGATCATAACACATAATAGGTGACTATAGAATTGCAAGATAGGATCAAGAACACTCATATATTGATGAAAACATAATAGGTTCAGATCTGAAATCATGGCACTCAAGCCCTAGTGACAAGCATTAAGCATAGCAAAGTCATAAAAAAATCAATCTCAGAACATAGTGGACACTAGGGATCAAACCCTAACAAAACTAACTCGATTACATGATATATCCCACCCAGCCCATCACTGTCCAGCAAGCCTACGATGGAATTACTCACGCACGGCGGTGAGCATCATGAAATTGGTGATGGAGGATGGTTGATGATGACGATGGCGACGGATTCCCCTCTCTGGAGCCCCGAACGGACTCCAGATCAGCCCTCCCGAGAGGTTTTAGGGCTTGGCGGCGGCTCCGTATTGTAAAATGCGATGATTTCTTCTCCTTGATTTTTTTCTCCCAGAAACTCAATATATGGAGTTGGACTTGGAGTCGGAGAGGCAACAGGGGGCCCACGAGGTAGGGGGGCGCGCCCCCCACCCCCGTGGAGAGGTGGTGGGCCCCCTGGCCTTCATCTTTTGCAGGTATTTTCCATATTTTCTGAAAAGTGGCTCCATAAAGTTTCAGGTCATTTCGAGAACGTTTGTTCCTGCACATAAATAACACCATGGTAATTCTGCTGAAAACAACGTTAGTTCGGGTTAGTTCCATTCAAATCATGCAAGTTAGAGTCCAAACAAGGGCAAAAGTGTTTGGAAAAGTAGATACGTTGGAGATGTATCAAGATCACGCTCAAGTCCCACGCACCTACACAAACAAATAAGAACCTCGCAACCAACGCGATAAAGGGGTTGTCAAGACCTTCTCGGTCACTTACGAGAGTGAGATCTGATAGATATGATAAGATAATATTTTTGGTATTTTTATGATAAAGAGAAATAAAGATGCAAAGTAAAATAAACGGCAAGGAAATAACAAAGTATTGGAAAACTAATATGATGAAAGATAGACCCGGGGGCCATAGGTTTCACTAGTGGCTTCTCTCAAGAGCATAAGTATTACGGTGGGTAAACGAATTACTGTCGAGTGATACGTCTCCAACGTATCTATAATTTTTGATTGCTTCATGCTATATTATCTTCTGTTTTGGACATTATTGGGCTTTATTATTCACTTTCATATTATTTTTGGGACTAACCTATTAACCGGAGGCCCAACCCAGAATTGCTGTTTTTTTGCCTATTTCAGCGTTTCGCAGAAAAAGAATATCAAACGGAGTCCAAACGGAATGAAACCTTTGGGAACGTGATTTTCGGAACAAACATGATCCAGGAGACTTGGACCCTACGTCAAGCAACAAACAGGAAAGCCACGAGGTAGGGGGCACGCCTACCCCCCCAGGCGTGCCCTCCACCCTCATGGGCCCCCTGTTGCTCCACCGACGTACTCCTTCCTCCTATATATACCTACGTACCCCCAAACGATCAGATACGGAGCCAAAACCCTAATTCCACTGCCGTAACTTTTTGTATCCACGAGATCCCATCTTCGGGCCTGTTTCGGAGCTCCGCTGGTGGGGGCATCAATCACGGAGGGCTTCTACATCAACACCATAGCCCTTCCGATGAAGTGTGAGTAGTTTACCTCAGACCTTCGGGTCCATAGTTATTAGCTAGATGGCTTCTTCTCTCTTTTTGGATCTCAATACAAAGTCCCCCCTCTCTCGTGGAGATCTATTCGATGTAATCTTCTTTTGCGGTGTGTTTGTTGAGACAGATGAATTGTGGGTTTATGATCAAGTTTATCTATGAACAATATTTGAATCTTCTCTGAATTATTTTATGTATGTTTGGTTATCTTTGCAAGTCTCTTCGAATTATCAGTTTGGTTTGGCCTACTAGATTGATCTTTCTTGCAATGGGAGAAGTGCTTAGCTTTGGGTTCAATCTTGCGGTGTCCTTTCCCAGTGACAGTAGGGGCAACAAGGCACGTATTGTATTGTTGCCATCCAGGATAACAAGATGGGGTTTATTTCATATTGGTTGAGTTTATCCCTCTACATCATGTCATCTTGCTTAAAGCGTTACTCTGTTCTCTTGAACTTAATACCCTAGATGCATGCTGGATAGCGGTTGATGTGTGGAGTAATAGTAGTAGATGCAGGCAGGAGTCGGTCTACTTGTCTCGGACGTGATGCCTATATACATGATCATACCTAGATATTCTCATAACTATGCTCAATTCTGTCAATTGCTCAACAGTAATTTGTTCACCCACCGTAAAATACTTATGCTCTTGAGAGAAGCCACTAGTGAAACCTATGGCCCCCGGGTCTATCTTCCATCATATTAATCTTCCAACACTTAGTTATTTTCATTTCCTTTTATTTTACTTTGCATCTTTATCGTAAAAATACCAAAAATATTATCTTATCATATCTATCAAATCTCACTCTCGTAAGTGACCATGTAGGGATTGACAACCCCTTATTGCGTTGATTGCGAGGATTTATTTGTTTTGTGTAGGTGCGAGGGACTCGCGCGTAGCCTCCTACTGGATTGTACCTTGGTTCTCAAAAACTGAGGGAAATGCTTACGCTACTTTGCTGCATCACCCTTTCCTCTTCAAGGGAAAACCAACGCAGTGCTCAAGAGGTAGCAAGAAGGATTTCTGGCGCCGTTGCGGGGAGGTCTATGCAAAAGTCAACATACCAAGTACCCATCACAAACCCTTATCTCCTGCATTACATTATTGCCATTTGCCTCTCGTTTTCCTCTCCCCCCGCTTCACGCTTGCCGTTTTATTCGCCCTCTCTCTCTCTATCCTCCCTCTCTTTCTCTATTTCCCTCCTTTTCCCCGTTCCTTGTTTGCTTGTGTGTTGGTTTGCTTGCTTGTCACGATGGCTCAAGATAACACTAAATTGTGTGACTTTACCAATACCAACAACAATGATTTTATTAGCACTCCGATTGCTCCTCTTACCGATGCTGAATCTTGTGAAATTAATGCTGCCTTGCTGAATCTTATCATGAAAGATCCGTTTTCCGGCCTTCCTAGTGAAGATGCCGGTACACATCTAAATAGCTTCGTTGATTTGTGTGATATGCAAAAGAAGAAAGACGTGGACAATGATATAGTTAAATTGAAGCTATTTCCTTTTTCGCTTAGAGATCGTGCTAAAGCTTGGTTTTCGTCTTTGCCTAAAAATAGTATTGATTCTTGGAATAAGTGCAAAGATGCTTTTATCTATAAGTATTTTCCTCCCACTAAGATCATCTCTCTTAGAAACGATATTATGAATTTTAAGCAACTTGATCATGAACATGTTGCACAAGTTTGGGAGAGGATGGAATTAATGATATGTAATTGCCCAGCACATGGTTTGAATTTGTGGATGATTATACAAAAAAATTATGCTAGATTGAATTTTGCTTCTAGAAATCTTTTAGATTTGGCCGCGGGAGGCACTTTTATGGAAATCACTTTAGGATAAGCTACTAAACTCCTAGATAATACTATGGTTAATTATTCTCAATGGAACACTGAAAGATCTACTAATAAAAAAGTGCATGCGATAGAAGAAATTAATGCTTTGAATTGAAAGTTGGACGAACTTATAAAATTATTTGCTACTAAGAGTGTTTCTTCTGATCCTAATGATATGCCTTTGTCTACTTTGATTGAGAATAACAATGAATCTATGGATGTGAATTTTGTTGGTAGGAATAATTTTGGTAACAACGTGTATAGAGGGAACTTTAATCCTAGGCCTTATCCTAGTAATTCCTCTAATAATTATGGTAATTCCTACAACAATTCTTATGGAAATTTTAATAAGATGCCCTCTGAATTTGAGACTAGTGTTAAGGAATTTATGAATTCACAAAAGAATTTCAATGCTTTGCTTGAAGAGAAATTGCTTAAAGTTGATGATTTGGCTAGGAACATTGATAGAATTTCTCTTGATGTTGATTCTTTAAACTTAGATCTGTTCCTCCTAAGCATGATATCAACGAGTCTCTCAAATCCATGAGAAATTCCATTGATGAGTGCAAAGAAAGAACCGCTAGGATGCGTGCTAAGAAAGATTCCTTTATAAGAGCGCGTGTTCTCCTAGTTTCCATGATAATAAAGATGAACATCTAAAAGTTATTGATGTGTCCCCTATTAAATCTTTGTTTTTCAATATGAATCTTGATAATGATGGGACTGAATATGATCCACCTTTACCTAGAAGGCGTTCCAAAAATTCGGAGTTTTTAGATCTTGATGCTAAATTTGATAAAAGTGGGATTGAAGAGATCAAAACTCTATATGTTAATGAACCTACTATTTTGGATTTCAAGGAATTTAATTATGATAGCTGCTCTTTGATAGATTGTATTTCCTTGTTGCAATCCGTGCTAAATTCTCCTCATGCTTATAGCCAAAATAAAGCTTTTACCACACATATCGTTGATGCTTTGATGCAATCTTATGAAGAAAAACTTGAGTTGGAAGTTTCTATCTGTAGAAAACTTTATGATGAGTTGGAACCAACTATTAAAATTAAAGATCATGAATGCTATGCTTTGTGTGATTTGGGTGCTAGTGTTTCCACGATTCCAAAGACTTTGTGTGATTTGTTAGGTTTCCATGATTTTGATGATTGCTCTTTAAACTTGCACCTTCGGATTCCACTATTGAGAAACTATGGGAAGAATTAATGATGTTCTTATTGTTGCAAATAGGAACTATGTGCCCGTAGATTTTATTGTTCTTGACATAGATTGCAATCCTTCATGTCCTATTATTTTTGGTAGACCTTTCCTTAGAACGATTGGTGCAATTATTGATATGAAGGAAGGAAATATTAGATTCCAATTTCCGTTAAGGAAAGGCATGGAACACTTTCATAGAAATAAAATTAAATTACCTTATGAATCTATTATGAGAGCCACTTATGGATTGCCTACCAAAGATGACAATACCTAGATCTATCCTTGCTTTTTATGCCTAGCTAGGGGCGTTAAACGACAGCGCTGGTTGGGAGGCAACCCAATTTTATTTTTATTCCTTTCTTTTTGCTCCTGTTTAGTAATAAATAATTTATCTAACCTCTGTTTTGGTTGTGTTTTTTGTGTTTAATTAGTGTTTGTGCCAAGTAGAACCGTTGGGAAGACTTGGGGAAAGTCTTGTTAATCTTGCTGTAAAAAACAGAAACTTTAGCGCTCACGAGAACTGCTGCCATTTTTATTTTGAAAGTTCTATTTAGTTAATTATTTTTTAAGATGATTAACAGATAAATTCCTCACGTGTAGAAATTTATTTTAGAATTTTTGGTGTTCCAGATATTGCGCTAGCTACAGATTACTACAGACTGTTCTGTTTTTGGCAGATTCTGTTTTTCGTGTGTTGTTTGCTTATTTTCATGAATCTATGGCTAGTAAAATAGTTTATAAACCATAGAGAAGTTGGAATACAGTAGGTTTAACACCAATATAAATAAAGAATGAGTTCATTATAGTACCTTGAAGTGGTGTTTTGTTTTCTTTCGCTAACGGAGCTCACGAGATTTTCTACTTTAAGTTTTGTGTTGTGAAGTTTTCAAGTTTTGGGTAAGGATTTGATGGATTATGGAACAAGGAGTGGAAAGCGCCTAAGCTTGGGGATGCCCATGGCACACCCAAGATAATCTAAGGACACCAAAAAACCAAAGCTTGGGGATGCTCCGGAAGGCATCCCCTCTTTCGTCTACTTCCATCGGTAACTTTACTTGGAGCTATATTTTTATTCACTACATGATATGTGTTTTGCTTGGAGCGTCTTGTATGATTTGAGTCTTTGCTTTTTAGTTTACCACAATCATCTTTGCTGTACACACCTTTTGAGAGAGACACACATGATTCGGAAATTATTAGAATACTCTATGTGCTTCACTTATATCTTTTGAGTTATATAGCTTTGCTCTAGTACTTCACTTATATCTTTTAGAGCACGGTGGTGGATTTTTTTATAGGAACTATTGATCTCTCATGCTTCACTTAGATTATTTTGAGAGTCTTAAATAGCATGGTAATTTGCTTAAATAATCCTAATATGCTAGGTATTCAAGATTAGTAAAAACTTTCTTATGAGGTGTTTTGAATACTAAGAGAAGTTTGATGCTTGATGATTGTTTTGAGATATGGAGGTAGTGATATTAAAGTTTTGCTAGTTGAGTAGTTGTGAATTTGAGAAATACTTGTGTTGAAGTTTGCAAGTCCCGTAGCATGCACGTATGGTAAATGTTATGTAACAAATTTGAAACATGAGGTGTTCTTTGATTGTCCTCCTTATGAGTGGCGGTCGGGGACGAGCGATGGTCTTTTCCTACCAATCTATCCCCCAAGGAGCATGCACGTAGTGCTTGGTTTTTGATGACTTGTAGATTTTTGCAATAAGTATGTGAGTTCTTTATGACTAATGTTGAGTCCATGTATTATACGCACTCTCACCTTTCCATCATTGCTAGCCTCTTCGGTACCGTGCATTGCCCTTTCTCACATTGAGAGTTGGTGCAAACTTCGCCGGTGCATCCAAACCCCGTGATATGATACGCTCTTTCACACATAAACCTCCTTATATCTTCCTCAAAACAGCCACCATACCTACCTATTATGGCATTTCCATAGCCATTCCGAGATATATTGCCATGCAACTTTTCACCATCCCGTTTATCATGACACGTTCATCATTGTCATATTGTTTAGCATGATCATGTAGTTGACATAGTATTTGTGGCAAAGCCACCGTTCACAATTCTTTCATACATGTCACTCTTGGTTCATTGCATATCCCGGTACACCGCCGGAGGCATTCATATAGAGTCATACTTTGTTCTAGTATCGAGTTGTAATCTTTGAGTTGTAAATAAATAGAAGTGTGATGATCATCATTAATAGAGAAATGTCCCAAAAAAAGAGAAAGGCCAAAAAAGGGCCAAAAAAAGAGAAAGGCCAAAAAAGGCCAAATAAAAAAATATAAAAGGGATAATGCTACTATCCTTTTTTTTCCACACTTGTGCTTCAAAGTAGCACCATGATCTTCATGATAGAGAGTCTCTTGTTTTGTCACTTTCATATACTAGTGGGAATTTTTCATTATAGAACTTGGCTTGTATATTCCAACAGTGGGCCTCCTCAAGTGCCCTAGGTCTTCGTGAGCAAGCAAATTGGATGCACACCCACTAGTTTCTTTTGTTGAGCTCTCATACATTTATAGCTCTAGTGCATCCGTTGCATGGCAATTGTTGGGGAACGTAGTAATTTCGAAAATTTTCCTACGCACACGCAAGATCATGGTGATGCATAGCAACGAGAGGGGAGAGTGTTGTCTACGTACCAACGCAGACCGACTGCGGAAGCGATCACACAACGTAGAGGAAGTAGTCGTACGTCTTCTTCCCGATCCGACCGATCCAAGCACCGTTACTCCGGCACCTCCGAGTTCTTAGCACACGTTCAGCTCGATGACGATCCCCGGGCTCCGATCCAGCAAAGCTTCGGGGAGGAGTTCCGTCAGCACGACGGCGTGGTGACGATCTTGATGTACTACCGACGCAGGGCTTCGCCTAAGCACTACAACGGTATGATCGAGGTGGAATTTGGTGGCAGGGGGCACCGCACACGGCTAAGGAACGATCTCAAGGATCAACTTGTGTGTCTTGGGGTGTCCCCTGCCCCCGTATATAAAGGATGGAGGGAGGGAGGCTGGCCGGCCAAAGGAGGGAGGCGCAGGAGGAGTCCTACTCCTACCGGGAGTAGGACTCCCCCCTCCAATCCTAGTCCAATTAGGATTCCCAAGTGGGAAGAGAAAGAGAGAGGTGGCCGGCCCCTCTCCTAGTCCTAATAGGACTAGGGAGAGTGGGGGAGGCGCAGCCCTATGTGGGCTGCCCTCTCACCTTTCCACTAAGGCCCATGTTGGCCCATTTGGCTCCCGGGGGGTTCCGGTAACCCTCCCGCTAATCCGGTAAAATCCCGATTTCACTCGGAACACTTCCGATGTCCAAACATAGGCTTCCAATATATCAATCTTTACGTCTCGACCATTTCGAGACTCCTCGTCATGTCCGTGATCACATCCGGGACTCCGAACAACCTTCGGTACATCAAAATGCATAAACTCATAATAACTGTCATCGTAACGTTAAGCGTGCGGACCCTACGGTTCGAGAACAATGTAGACATGACCGAGACACGTCTCCGGTCAATAACCAATAGCGGGACCTGGATGCCCATATTGGCTCCTACATATTCTACGAAGATCTTTATCGGTCAGACCGCATAACAACATACGTTGTTCCCTTTGTCATCGGTATGTTACTTGCCCGAGATTCGATCGTCGGTATCCAATACCTAGTTCAATCTCGTTACTGGCAAGTCTCTTTACTCGTTCCGTAATACATCATCTCACAACTAACATCTTAGTTACAATGCTTGCAAGGCTTATGTGATGTGTATTACCGAGAGGGCCCAGAGATACCTCTCCGACAATCGGAGTGACAAACCCTAATCTCGAAATACGCCAACCCAACATCTACCATTGGAGACACCTGTAGTACTCCTTTATAATCACCCAGTTACGTTGTGACGTTTGGTAGTACCCAAAGTGTTCCTCCGGTAAACGGGAGTTGTATAATCTCATAGTTATAGGAACATGTATAAGTCATGAAGAAAGCAATAGCAACATACTAAACGATCGGGTGCTAAGCTAATGGAATGGGTCATGTCAATCATATCATTCAACTAATGATGTGACCTCGTTAATCAAATAACAACTCTTTGTTCATGGTTAGGAAACATAACCATCTTTGATTAACGAGCTAGTCAAGTAGAGGCATACTAGTGACACTCTGTTTGTCTATGTATTCACACATGTATTATGTTTCCGGTTAATACAATTCTAGCATGAATAATAAACATTTATCATGATATAAGGAAATAAATAATAACTTTATTATTGCCTCTAGGGCATATTTCCTTCAGTCTCCCACTTGCACTAGAGTCAATAATCTAGTTCACATCGCCATGTGATTTAATAGCAATAGTTCACATCACCATGTGATTAACACCCATAGTTCACATCGTCATGTGACCAACACTCAAAGGGTTTTACTAGAGTTAGTAATCTAGTTCACATATCTTCGTGATTAACACCCAAAGAGTACTAAGGTGTGATCATGTTTTGCTTGTGAGATAATTTTAGTCAACGGGTCTGTTCACATTCAGATCCGTAAGTATTTTGCAAAATTCTTTGTCTATAATGCTCTGCACGGAGCTACTCTAGCTAATTGCTCCCACTTTCAATATGTATCTAGACCGAGACTTAGAGTCATCTAGATTAGTGTCAAAACTTGCATCGGCGTAACCCTTTACGACGAACCTTTTTATCACGTCCATAATCGAGAAACATATCCTTATTTCACTAAGGATAATTCTGACCGCTGTCCAGTGATCTACTCCTAGATCACTATTGTACTCCCTTGCCAAATCAGTGCAGGGTATACAATAGATCTGGTATACAGCATGACATACTTTATAGAACCTATGGCCAAGGCATAGGGAATGACTTTCATTCTCTTTCTATCTTCTGCCGTGGTCGTGCTTTGAGTCTTACTCAACTTCACACCTTATAATACAGGCAAGAACTCTTTCTTTGACTGCTCCATTTTGAACTACTTCAAAATCTTTGTCAAGGTATGTACTCATTGAAAGAACTTATCAAGCGTCTTGATCTATCTCTATAGATCTTGAAGCTTAATATGTAAGCAGCTTCACCGAAGTCTTTCTTTGAAAAACTCCTTTCAAACACTCCTTTATGCTTTACAGAATAATTCTACATTATTTCCGATCAACAATATGTCAATCACATATACTTATCAGAAATGCTGTAGTGCTCCCACTCACTTTCTTGTAAATACAGGCTTCACCGCAAGTCTGTATAAAACTATATGCTTTGATCAACTTATCAAAGCGTATATTCCAACTCCGAGATGCTTGCACCAGTCCACAGATGGATCGCTGGTGCTTGCACATTTTGTTAGCACCTTTTGGATTGACAAAACCTTCTAGTTGCATCACATACAACTCTTCTTTAATAAATCCATTAAGGAATGCAGTTTTGTTTGTCCATTTGCCAGATTTCATAAAATGCGGCAATTGCTAACATGATTCGGACAGACTTAAGCATAGATACGAGTGAGAAACTCTCATCATAGTCAACACCTTGACCTTGTCGAAAACCTTTTGCGACAATTCTAGCTTTGTAGATAGTAACACTACTATCAGCGTCCGTCTTCCTCTTGAAGATCCATTTATTCTCAATTGCTTGCCGATCATCGGGCAAGTCAACCAAAGTCCATACTTTGTTCTCATACATGGATCCCATCTCAGATTTCATGGCCTCAAGCCACTTTGCGGAATCTGGGCTCACCATCGCTTTTTCATAGTTCGTAGGTTCATCATGATCTAGTAGCATGACTTCCAGAATTGGATTATCGTACCACTCTGGTGCGGATCTCACTCTGGTTGATCTACGTGGTTCAGTAGTATCTTGTCCTGAAGTTTCATGATCATCATCATTAGCTTCCTCACTAATTGGTATAGGTGTCGCAGAAACAGTTTTCTGTGATGTACTATTTTCCAATAAGGGAGCAGGTACAGTTACCTCGTCAAGTTCTACTTTCCTCCCACTCACTTCTTTCGAGAGAAACTCCTTCTCTAGAAAGTTTCCGAACTTAGCAACAAAAGTCTTGCCTTCGGATCTGTGATAGAAGGTATATCCAATAGTTTCCTTTGGATATCCTATGAAGACACATTTCTCCGATTTGGGTTCGAGCTTATCAGGTTGAAGCTTTTTCACATAAGCATCGCAGCCCCAAACTTTAAGAAACGACCACTTTGGTTTCTTGCCAAACCATAGTTCATAAGGCCTCGTCTCGACGGATATAGATGGTGCCCCTTTTTAACGTGAATGCAGCTGTCTCTAATGCATGACCCCAAAAACGATAGTGGTAAATCGGCAAGAAACATCATAGATTGCACTATATCCAATAAAGTACGGTTATGACGTTCGGACACACCATTATGCTGTGGTGTTCCAGGTGGCGTGAGTAGTGAAACTATTTCACATTGTTTTAACTGAAGACCAAACTCGTAACTCAAATACTCTTTTCTACGATCAGATCATAGAAACTTTATTTTTCTTGTTACGATGATTTTTCACTTCACTCTAAAATTCTTTGAACTTTTCAAATGTTTTAGACTTATGTTTCATCAAGTAGATATACTCATATCTGCTCAAATCATCTGTGAAGATCATAAAATAATGATACCTGTCGCGAGCCTCAATATTCATCGGACCACATACATCAGTATGTATGATTTCTAACAAATTTGTTGCTTGCTCCATTGTTCTGAAGAACAGAGTTTTAGTCATCTTGCCCATGAGGCATGGTTCGCAAGCATCAACTGATTCATAATCAAGTGATTCCGAAAGCCCATCAGCATGGAGTTTCTTCATGCGCTTTATACCAATATGACCTAAACAGCAGTGCCACAAATAAGTTGCACTATCATTATTAACTTTGCATCTTTTGGTTTCAATATTATGAATATGTGTATTATTAAGATCGAGATCCAATGAACTATTTTCATTGGGTGTGTAACCATATAAGGTTTCATTCATGTAAACAGAACAACAATTTATTCTCTTACTTTAATGAATAACCGTATTGCAATAAACATGATCAAATCATATTCATGCTCAACCCAAAAACCAAATAACACTTATTTAAGTTCAACACTAATCCCGAAAGTATAGGGGAGTATGCGATGATGATCATATCAATCTTGGAACTACTTCCAACACACATCGTCACTTTACCCTTAACTAGTCTCTGTTTATTCTGCAACTCCCGTTTCGAGTTACTACTCTTAGCAACTGAACTAGTATAAAATACTGAGGGTTTGCTATAAACACTAGTAAAGTACACATCAATAACATGTATATCAAATATACTTATGTTCACTTTGCCATCCTTCTTATCCACCAATCACTTGGGGTAGTTCCGCTTCCAGTAACCAGTCCCTTTGCAGTAGAAGCACTTTGTCTCAGGCTTAGGACCGGACTTGGGCTTCTTCACATGAGTAGCAACTTGCTTGCCGTTCTTTTGAAGTTCCCCTTCCTCCCTTTGCCCTTTTCTTGAAACTAGTGGTCTTGTCAACCATCAACACTTGATGTTTTTCTTGATTTCTACCTTCTTTGATTTCAGCATCACGAAGAGCTTGGGAGTTGTTTCCGTTATCCCTTGCATATTATAGTTCATCATGAAGTTCTACTAACTTAGTGATGATGACTAGAGAATTCTGTCAATCACTATCTTATCTGGAAGATTAACTCCCACTTGATTCAAGCGATTGTAGTACCCAGACAATCTGAGCACATGCTCACTAGTTGAGCGATTCTCCTCCATCTTTTCGCTATAGAACTTGCTGGAGACTTCATGTCTCTCAACTCGGGTATTTGCTTGAAATATTAACTTCAACTCCTGGAACATCTCATATGGTCCATGACGTTCAAAACGTCTTTGAAGTCCCGATTCTAAGCCGTTAAGCATGGTGCACTAAACTATCAAGTAGTCATAATATTGAGCTAGCCAAACGTTCATAACGTCTGCATCTGCTCCTGCAATAGGTCTGTCACCTAGCGGTGCATCAAGGACATAATTCTTCTGTGCAGCAATGAGGATAAACCTCAGATCACGGATCCAATCCGCATCATTGCTACTAACATCTTTCAACACAATTTTCTCTAGGAACATATCAAAATAAACACAGGGAAGCAACAACGCGAGCTATTGATCTTCAACATGATTTGCAAAATACTACCAGGACTAAGTTCATGATAAATTTAAGTTCAATTTAATCATATTACTTAAGAACTCCCACTTAGATAGACATCCCTCTAATCCTCTGAGTGATCACGTGATCCAAATCAACTAAACCATAACCGATCATCACGTGAGATGGAGTAGTTTTCAATGGTGAACATCGTCATGTTGATCATATCTACTATATGATTCACGCTCAACCTTTCGGTCTCTGTGTTCCGAGGCCATATCTGCATATGCTAGGCTCGTCAAGTTTAACCTGAGTATTCTGCGTGTGCAAAACTGGCTTGCACCCGTTGTAGATGGACGTAGAGCTTATCACACCCGATCATCACGTGGTGTCTGGGCACGACGAACTTTGGCAACGGTGCATACTCAGGGAGAACACTTCTTGATAATTTAGTGAGAGATCATCTTATAATGCTACCGTCAATCAAAGCAAGATAAGATGCATAAAAGGATAAACATCACATGCAATCAATATAAGTGATATGATATGGCCATCATCATCTTGTGCTTGTGATCTCCATCTCCGAAGCACCGTCATGATCACCATCGTCACCGGCGCGACACCTTGATCTCCATTGTAGCATCGTTGTCGTCTCGCCAATCTTATGCTTCCACGACTATCACTACCGCTTAGTAATAAAGTAAAGCATTACATCGCGATTGCATTGCATACAATAAAGCGACAACCATATGGCTCCTGCCAGTTGCCGATAACTCGGTTACAAAACATGAGCATCTCATACAATAAAATCAGCATCATGCCTTGACCATATCACATCACAACATGCCCTGCAAAAACAAGTTAGACGTCCTCTACTTTGTTGTTGCAAGTTTTACGTGGCTGCTACGGGCTTAAGTAAGAACTCATCTCACCTACGCATCAAAACCACAACGATAGTTCGTCAAATAGACTCCGTTTTAACCTTCTCAAGGACCGGGCGTAGCCACACTTGGTTCAACTAAAGTTGGAGACACAGTCTTCCGCAAGCCATCTATGTGCAAAGCACGTCGAGGGAACCGGTCTCGCGTAAGAGTACGCGTAAGGTTGGTCCGGATCGTCTCGTCCAACAATACCGCCGAACCAAAGTATGACATGCTGGTAGGCAGTATGACTTGTATCGCCCACAACTCACTTGTGTTCTACTCGTGCAAATAACATCAAACCATAAAACCTAGGCTCTGATACCACTGTTGGGGAACGTAGTAATTTCGAAAATTTTCCTACGCACACGCAAGATCATGGTGATGCATAGCAACGAGAGGGGAGAGTGTTATCTACGTACCAACGCAGACCGACTGTGGAAGCGATCACACAACATAGAGGAAGTAGTCGTACGTCTTCTTCCCGATCCGACCGATCCAAGCACCGTTACTCCGGCACCTCCGAGTTCTTAGCACACGTTCAGCTCGATGACGATCCCCGGGCTCCGATCCAGCAAAGCTTCGGGGAGGAGTTCCGTCAGCACGACTGCGTGGTGACGATCTTGATGTACTACCGACGCAGGGCTTCGCCTAAGCACTACAACGGTATGATCGAGGTGGAATTTGGTGGCAGGGGGCACCGCACACGGCTAAGGAACGATCTCAAGGATCAACTTGTGTGTCTTGGGGTGTCCCCTGCCCCCGTATATAAAGGATGGAGGGAGGGAGGCTGGCCGGCCAAAGGAGGGAGGCGCAGGAGGAGTCCTACTCCTACCGGGAGTAGGACTCCCCCCTCCAATCCTAGTCCAACTAGGATTCCCAAGTGGGAAGAGAAAGAGAGAGGTGGCCGGCCCCTCTCCTAGTCCTAATAGGACTAGGGAGAGGGGGAGGCATAGCCCTATGTGGGCTGCCCTCTCACCTTTCCACTAAGGCCCATGTTGGCCCATTTGGCTCCCGGGGGGTTCCGGTAACCCTCCCGGTAATCCGGTAAAATCCCGATTTCACCCGGAACACTTCCGATGTCCAAACATAGGCTTCGAATATATCAATCTTTATGTCTCGACCATTTCAAGACTCCTCGTCATGTCCGTGATCACATCCGGGACTCCGAACAACCTTCGGTACATCAAAATGCATAAACTCATAATAACTGTCATCGTAACGTTAAGCGTGCGGACCCTACGGTTCGAGAACAATGTAGACATGACCGAGACACGTCTCCAGTCAATAACCAATAGCGGGACCTGGATGCCCATATTGGCTCCTACATATTCTACGAAGATCTTTATCGGTCAGACCGCATAACAACATACGTTGTTCCCTTTGTCATCGGTATGTTACTTGCCCGAGATTCGATCGTCGGTATCCAATACCTAGTTCAATCTCGTTACTGGCAAGTCTCTTTACTCGTTCCGTAATACATCATCTCACAACTAACATCTTAGTTACAATGCTTGCAAGGCTTATGTGATGTGTATTACCGAGAGGGCCCAGAGATACCTCTCCGACAATCGGAGTGACAAACCCTAATCTCGAAATACGCCAACCCAACATCTACCATTGGAGACACCTGTAGTACTCCTTTATAATCACCCAGTTACGTTGTGACGTTTGGTAGTACCCAAAGTGTTCCTCCGGAAACGGGAGTTGTATAATCTCATAGTTATAGGAACATGTATAAGTCATGAAGAAAGCAATAGCAACATACTAAACGATCGGGTGCTAAGCTAATGGAATGGGTCATGTCAATCAGATCATTCAACTAATGATGTGACTTCGTTAATCAAATAACAACTCTTTGTTCATGGTTAGGAAACATAACCATCTTTGATTAACGAGCTAGTCAAGTAGAGGCATACTAGTGACACTCTGTTTGTCTATGTATTCACACATGTATTATGTTTCCGGTTAATACAATTCTAGCATGAATAATAAACATTTATCATGATATAAGGAAATAAATAATAACTTTATTATTGCCTCTAGGGCATATTTCCTTCAGCAATCCCTACTCCTTGCATTAACATAAATCGATGGGCATCTCCATAGCTCATTGATTAGCCTCGTTGATGTGAGACTTTCTCCTTTTTTGTCTTCTCCATATAACCCCCATCATTATACTCTATTCCACCGATAGTTCTATATCCATGGATCACACTCATGTATTGCGTGAAGGTTTATAAAGTTTGAGATTACTAAAGTATGAAACAATTGCTTGGCTTGTCATCGGGGTTGTGCATGATGAGAGCATTCTTGTGTGACGAAAATGGAGCATGACTAAACTATATGATTTTGTAGGGATGAACTTTCTTTGGCCATGTTATTTTGAAGAGACATAATTGCTTAGTTAGTATGCTTGAAGTATTATTATTTCTATGTCAATATTAAACTTTTATCTTGAATCTTTAGGATCTGAATATTCATGCCACAATTAAGAAGAATTACATTGAAATTATGCCTAGTAGCATTCCACATCAAAAATTCTGTTTTTATCATTTACCTACTCGAGGACGAGCAGGAATTAAGCTTGGGGATGCTTGATACGTCTCCAACGTATCTATAATTTTTGATTGCTCCATGCTATATTATCTTCTGTTTTGGACATTATTGGGCTTTATTATTCACTTTTATATTATTTTTGGGACTAACCTATTAACCGGAGGCCCAACCCAGAATTGCTGTTTTTTGCCTATTTCAGAGTTTTGCAGAAAAAGAATATCAAACGGAGTCCAAACGGAATGAAACCTTCGGGAACGTGATTTTCGGAATGAACATGATCCAGGAGACTTGGACCCTACGTCAAGCAACCAACAGGGAAGCCACGAGGTAGGGGGCGCGCCTACCCCCCCCCCCCCCCCCAGGCGCGCCCTCCACCATCGTGGGCCCCCTGTTGCTCCACTGACGTACTCCTTCCTCCTATATATACCTACATACCCCCAAACGATCAGATATGGAGCCAAAACCCTAATTCCACCACCGTAACTTTCTGTATCCACGAGATCCCATCTTGGGGCCTGTTCCGGAGCTCCGCCGGTGGGGGCATCGATCATGGAGGGCTTCTACATCAACACCATAGCCCTTCCGATGAAGTGTGAGTAGTTTACCTCAGACCTTCGGGTCCATAGTTATTAGCTAGATGGCTTCTTATCTCTTTTTGGATCTCAATACAAAGTTCTCCCCCTCTCTTGTGGAGATCTATTCGATGTAATCTTCTTTTGCGGTGTGTTTGTTGAGACCGATGAATTTTGGGTTTATGATCAAGTTTATCTATGAACAATATTTGAGTCTTCTCTGCATTCTTTTATGTATGATTGGTTATCTTTGCAAGTCTCTTCGAATTATCAGTTTGGTTTGGCCTACTAGATTGATATTTCTTGCAATGTGAGAAGTGCTTAGCTTTGGGTTCAATCTTGCCGTGTCCTTTCCCAGTGACAGTAGGGGCAGCAAGGCACGTATTGTATTGTTGCCATTGAGGATAACAAGATGGGGTTTATTTCATATTGCTTGAGTTTATCCCTCTACATCATGCCATCTTGCTTAAAGCGTTACTCTGTTCTCTTGAACTTAATACCCTAGATGCATGCTAGATAGCGGTCGATGTGTGGAGTAATAGTAGTAGATGCAGGCAGGAGTCGGTCTACTTGTCTCGGACGTGATGCCTATATACATGATCATACCTAGATATTCTCATAACTATGCTCAATTCTGTCAATTGCTCAACAGTAATTTGTTCACCCACCGTAAAATACTTATGCTCTTGAGAGAAGCCACTAGTGAAACCTATGGCCCCCGGGTCTATCTTCCATCATATTAATCTTCACTTAGTTATTTTCATTGCCACTTATTTTACTTTGCATCTTTATCATAAAAATACCAAAAATATTATCTTATCATATCTATTAGATCTCACTCTCGTAAGTGACCGTGTAGGGATTGACAACCCCTTATCGCGTTGGTTGCGAGGATTTATTTGTTTTGTGTAGGTGCGAGGGACTCGCGTGTAGCCTCTTACTGGATTGATACCTTGGTTCTCAAAAACTGAGGGAAATACTTATGCTACTTTGCTACATCACCCTTTCCTCTTCAAGGGAAAACCAACGCAGTGCTCAAGAGGTAGCATCGAGCAATTGATAGAATTGAGCTTAGTTATGAGAATATCTAGGTATGATCATGTATATAGGCAGCACGTCCGAGACAAGTAGACCGAAACGATTCTGCATCTACTACTATTACTCCACACATCGACCGCTATCTAGCATGCATCTAGAGTATTAAGTTCATAACAACAGAGTAATGCTTTAAGGAAGATGACATGATGTAGAGGGATAAACTCATGCAATATCATATAAACCCCATCTTTTTATCCTCCATGGCAACAATACAATACGTGTCAGTTCCCTTTCTATCACTGGGATCGAGAACCGCAAGATTGAACCCAAAGCTAAGCACTTCTCCCATTGCAAGAAAGATCAATCTAGTAGGCCAAACCAAACTGATAATTCAAAGATACTTGGAAAGATAAACCAATTATACATAAAAGAATTCAGAGGAGAATCAAATATTGTTCTTAGATAATCTGGATCATCAACCCACAATTCATCGGATCTCGACAAACACACCGCAAAAGAAGATTACATCAAATAGATCTCCAAGAGAATCAAGAAGAACTTTGTATTGAGATCCAAAGAGAGAGAAGAAGCCATCTAGCTAATAAATATGGACCCGTAGGTTTGAAGTAAACTACTCACACATCACCAGAGATGCCATGGAGTTGATGTAGAGGCCCTTCGTGATCAATGCCCCCTCCGGCGGAGCTCCGGAAAAGGCCCCGAGCTGGGATCTCTCGGGTACAGAAGGTTGCGGCGGTGGAATTAGGTTTTCGTGGTGCTCCTAGATGTTTGGGGGTACGTGGATATATATAGGAGGAAGAAGTACGTCGGTGGAGCAATGGAGGGCCCATGAGGGTGGAGGGCATGCCCCCTGCCTCGTGCCTTCCTCCCTTGTTTCTTGACGGCCACTCCAAGTCTCCTGGATCACGTTTGTTGAGAAAATCACATTCCCGAAGGTTTCATTCCGTTTGGACTCCGTTTGATATTCCTTTTCTTCAAAACCCTAAAATAGGCAAAAAAAAATAGCAATTTGGGCTGGGCCTCCAGTTAGTAGGTTAGTCCCAAAAATGATATAAAAGTGTAAAATAAAGCCCATTAACATCCAAAATAGATAATATAATATCATGGAGCAATAAAAAATTATAGATACGTTGGAGACATATCAAGCATCCCCAGGCTTAATTCCTGCTCGTCCTCGAGTAGGTAAATGATAAAAGAAGAATTTTTGATGTGGAATGCTTTCTAACATATTTCTCAATGTAAATTTTCTTTATTGTGGCATGAATGTTCAGATCTGAAAGATCAAGATATAAGTTTAATATTGACATAAAGATAATAATACTTCAAGCATAGTAACTAAGCAATCATGTCTTCTCAAAATAACATGGCCAAAGAAAGTTATCCCTACAAAATCATATAGTCTGGCTATGCTCTATCTTCACCACACAAAATATTTAAATCATGCACAACCCCGATGACAATCCAAGCAATTGTTTCATACTTTTGATGTTCTCAAACTTCTTCAATCTTCACGCAATATATGAGCGTGAGCCATGGGTATAGCACTATGGTGGAATAGAATGGTGGTTGTGGAGAAGACAAAAAGGAGAAGATAGTTTCACATCGACTAGGCGTATCAATGGGCTATGGAGATGCCCATTAATAGATATCAATGTGAGTGAGTAGGGATTGCCATGCAACGGATGCACTAGAGCTATAAGTATATGAAAGCTCAACAAAAGAAACTAAGTGGGTGTGCATCCAACTTGCTTGCTCACGAAGACCTAGGGCATTTTGAGGAAGCCCATCATTGGAATATACAAGCCAAGTTCTATAATGAAAAATTCCCACTAGTATATGAAAGTGATATCATAGGAGACTCTCTATATGAAGAACATGGTGCTACTTTGAAGCACAAGTGTGGAAAAATGATAGTAACATTGTCCCTTCTCTCTTTTTCTCTCATTTTTTTGGGCCTTCCTTTTTTGGCCTTTCTTTTTTTCTTTTTTTCTGGAGTCTCATCCCGACTTGTGGGGGAATCATAGTCCCCATCACCCTTTCCTCACTTGGGACAATGCTCTAATAATAATGATCATCACACTTTATTTACTTACAACTCAAGAATTACAACTCAATACTTACAACAAAATATGACTATGTGAATGCCTTACCGAGATGTGCAATGATGCATGAGAGTGACATGTATGAAGAATTATGAATGGTGGCTTTGCCACAAATACGATGTCAACTACATGATAATGCAAGCAATATGACAATGATGAAGCGTGTCATAATAACGGAATGGTGGAAAGTTGCATGACAGTATATCTCGGAATGGCTATGGAAATGCCATAATAGGTAGGTATGGTGGCTGTTTTGAGGAAGGTATATGGTGGGTTTATGGTACCGGCGAAAGTTGCGCGATACTAGAGAGGCTAGCAATGGTGGAAGGGTGAGAGTGCGTATAATCCATGGACTCAACATTAGTCATAAAGAACTCACATACTTATTGCAAAAATCTATTAGTTATCGAAACAAAGTATTACGCGCATGCTCCTAGGGGGATAGATTGGTAAGAAAAGACCATTGCTCGTCCCCGACCGCCACTCATAAGGAAGACAATCAATAAATAAATCATGCTCCGACTTCATCACATAACGGTTCACCATACGTGCATGCTACGGGAATCACAAACTTCAACACAAGTATTTCTCAAATTCACAACTACTCAACTAGCATGACTCTAATATCACCATCTCCATATCTCAAAACAATTATCAAGTATCAAACTTCTCATAGTATTCAATGCACTTATATGAAAGTTTTTATTATTGCCATGTTGTTCTAAAGGATTCTCAAAATAATATAAGTGAAGCATGAGAGAACAATAGTTTCTATAAAACAAACCCACCACCTTGCTCTAAAAGATATAAGTGAAGCACTAGAGCAAAAACTATATAGTTCAAAAGATATAAGTGAAGCACATAGAGTATTCTAATAAATTTCAAATCATGTGAGTCTCTCTCAAAAGGTGTGTACAAAAAGGATGATTGTGGTAAACTAAAAAGCAAAGACTCAAATCATACAATACGCTCCAAGCAAAAAACATATCATGTGGTGAATAAAAAATATAGCTCCAAGTAAAGTTTCCGATAGACGAAGACGAAAGAGGGGATGCCTTCTGGGGCATCCCCAAGCTTAGGCTTTTTGGTATCCTTGAATTTTACCTTGGGCTGCCATGGGCATCCCCAATCTTAGGTTCTTGCCACTCTTTGTTCCATAATCCATCAAATCTTTACCCAAAACTTGAAAACTTCACAACACAAAACTCAAAACAGAAAATCCCATGAGCTCCTTTAGCGAAAGAAAACAAAACACCACTTCAAAGTACTGTAGTGAACTCATTCTTTATTTATATTGGTGTGAAACCTACTGTATTCCAACTTCTCTATGGTTTATAAACTCTTTTACTAGCCATAGATTCATCAAAATAAGCAAACAACACAAGAAAAACAGAATCTGTCAAAAACAGAACAGTCTGTAGTAATCTGTAGCTAACAGAAGTTCTGGCACCCCAAAAATTCTAAAATAAATTTCTGGACGTGAGGAATTTATCTATTAATCATCTTCAAAAATAATTAAATAAATAGCACCTTCCAAAACAAATGGCAGCAATTCTCGTGAGCGCTAAAGTTTATGTTTTTACAGCAAGATCAAAAAGACTTTCCCCAAGTCTTCCCAACGGTTCTACTTGGCACAAACACTAATTAAACACAAAAACACAACCAAAACAGAGGTAGGTAAATTAATTATTACTAAACAGGAGCAAAAATCAAGGAATAAAAATAAAATTGGGTTGCCTCCCAACAAGCGCTATCGTTTAACGCCCTAGCTAGCCATAAAAGCGAAGGTAGATCTAGGTATTGCCATCTTTGGTAGGCAATCCATAAGTGGCTTTCATAATGGATTCACATGGTAACTTAATTTTATTTCTAGGGAAGTGTTACATGCCTTTCCTTAACGGAAATTGGAATCTAATATTCCCTTCCTTCATATCAATAATTGCACCAATCGTTCTAAGGAAAGGTCTACCAAGAATAATAGGACATGAAGGATTGCAATCTATATCAAGAACAATGAAATCTATGGGCACATAGTTCCTATTTGCAACAATAAGAACATCATTAATTCTTCCCATAGGTTTCTTAATAGTGGAATTCACAAGGTGCAAGTTTAAAGAACAATCATCAAAATCACGGAAACCTATCAAATCACACAAGGCTTTTGGAATCGTGGAAACACTAGCACCCACAATTTTAATTTTTATTGTAGGTTCCCACTCATCATAAAGTTTTCTAGGGATAGAAACTTCCAGCTCAAGTTTTTCTTCATAAGATTGCATCAAAGCATCAACGATATGTTTAGTAAAAGCTTTATTTAGACTATAAGCATGAGGAGAATTTAGCACGGATTGCAACAAGGAAATACAATCTATGAAAGAGAAATTATCATAATTAAATTCCTTGAAATCCAAAATAGTGGGTTCATTGATATTTAAAGTTTTAACCTCTTCAATCCCACTTTTAACAATTTTAGCATCAAGATCTATAGACTCCGAATTTTTGGAACACCTTCTAGGTAAAGGTGGCTCATCTTCAGCCCCATCATTATCAAGATTCATATTGCAAAACAAAGATTCAATAGGAGACACATCAATAACTTTTAGATCTTCATCTTTATTTTCATGAAAATTTTCTGGCTTAGCGGCCATCTTATTAACTAAGGTGGCCTGCTTATCCGAGACTTCAGCAATTAATTTTTCGAGATGAGCAATCTAAGATTTCAAACCATAAAATTCTTTAGACATATCATCGAGATCTTTATTCATATAACCCATAAAGCTTTTTTGTTCCTTAAGCTCGTTCCTAAAGAAATTATTATGCTCAAATTGTAAAGTCATAAAACTCCTAACGTTGCTTTCGATCTCTTCTAACCTTTTAAGGTGAAGATCACCAAATCTAGGTAGAGTCATCGTGGCAAGCAAGCAATCCAACACACAAGCAAACAAGGAACAAGCAAAAAGAGGCAAATAGGGAAGGAGAAGGGGGCGGAGAGAGAAGGCGAATAAAACAGCAAGGGTGAAGTGGGGGAGAGGAAAACGAGAGGCAAATGGCAAATAATGTAATGTGAGGGATAAGAGTTTGTGATGGGTACTTGGTATATTTTGACTTGGTAATGGCACCCGAAATGACTCGTTGTGGGATTCAAATCTTGACTTGACTTGGCGCGAATCTCCCTGGCAACGGCGCGAGAAATCCTTCTTGCTACCTCTTGAGCACTGCGTTGGTTTTCCCTTGAATAGGAAAGGGTGATGCAGAAAAGTAGCGTAAGTATTTCCCTCAGTTTTTGAGAACAAAGGTATCAATCCAGTAGGAGATCATGCTCAAATCCCACGCACCTACACAAACAAATAAGAACCTCGCAACCAACGCGATAAAGGGGCTGTCAAGCCCTTCTCGGTCACTTACAAGAGTGGGATCTGATAGATATGATAAGATAATATTTTTGGTATTTTTATGATAAAGATAAATAAAGATGCAAAGTAAATAAACGAAAAAGAAAATAACTAAGTATTGGAAGATTAATATGATGAAAGATAGACCCGGGGGCTATAGGTTTCACTAGTGGCTTCTCTAAAGAGCATAAGTATTATGGTGGGTAAACGAATTATTGTCGAGCAATTGATAGAATTGCGCATAGTTATGAGAATATCTAGGTATGATCATGTACATAGGCATCACATCCGAGACAAGTAGACCGAAACGATTCTGCATCTACTAGTATTACTCCACACATCGACCGCTATCCAGCATGCATATAGAGTATTAAGTTCATAAGAACAGAGTAATGCTTTAAGGAAGATGACATGATGTAGAGGGATAAACTCATGCAATATGATATAAACCCCATCTTTTTTATCCTCGATGGCAACAATACAATACGTGTCGGTTCCCTTTCTGTCACTGGGATCGAGCACCGCAAGATTGAACCCAAAGCTAAGCACTTCTCCCATTGCAAGAAAGATCAATCTAGTAGGCCAAACCAAACTGATAATTCGAAGAGACTTGCAAAGATAAACCAATCATACATAAAAGAATTCAGAGGAGAATCAAATATTGTTCCTAGATAATATGGATCATAGACCCACAATTCGTCGGATCTCGACGAACACACCGCAAAAGAAGATTACATCAAATAGATCTCCAAGAGAATCAAGGAGAACTTTGTATTGAGATACAAAGAGAGAGAAGAAGCCATCTAGATAATAACTTTGGACCCGCAGGTCTGAAGTAAACTACTCACACATCACCGGAGAGGCCATGGAGTTGATATAGAGGCCCTCCGTGACCAATGCCCCCTCCGGCAGAGCTTCAGAAAAGGCCCCAAGATGGGATCTCTCGGGTACAGAAGGTTGCGGCGGTGGAATTAGGTTTTCGTGATGCTCCTGGATGTTTGGGGGGTACGTGTATATATATAGGAGGAAGAAGTACGTCGGTGGAGCAACGGAGGGCCCACGAGGGTGGAGGGCGCGCCCAGGGGGGTAGGCGTGCCCCCTGCCTCGTGCCTTCCTCCCTTGTTTCTTGACGGTCACTCCAAGTCTCCTGGATCACGTTTGTTGAGAAAATCACATTCCTGAAGGTTTCATTCCGTTTGGACTCCGTTTGATATTCCTTTTCTTCGAAACCCTAAAATAGGCAAAAAAACAGCAATTTGGGCTGGGCCTCCGGTTAGTAGGTTAGTCCCAAAAATGATATAGAAGTGTAAAATAAAGCCCATTAACATCCAAAATAGATAATATAATAGCATGGAGCAATCAAAAATTATAGATACGTTGGAGACGTATCAAGGCATGCTAGTGACACTCATTTTGTCTATGTATTCACACATGTACTAAGTTTTCGGTTAATACAATTCTAGCATGAATAATAAACACTTATCATGATATAAGGAAATATAAATAACAACTTTATTATTGCCTCTAGGGCATATTTCCTTCAGTCTCCCACTTGCACTAGAGTCAATAATCTAGATTACATCGTAATGATTCTAACACCCATGGAGTCTTGGTGTTGATCATGTTTTGCTCGTGAGAGAGGCTTAGTCAACGGGTCTGCAACATTCAGATCCGTATGTATCTTGCAAATCTCTCTGACTCCCTCCTTGAGTTGACCGCGGATGGAATTGAAGCGTCTTTTGATGTGCTTGGTTCTCTTGTGAAATCTGAATTCCTTTGCCAAGGCAATTGCACCAGTGTTGTCAGAAAAGATTTTCACTGGAACCCGATGCACTAGGTATGACACCTAGATCCGATATGAACTCCTTCATCCTGACTCCTTCATTTTCTGCTTCCGAAGCAGCTATGTACTCCGCTTCACACGTAGATCCCGACACGATGCTTTGCTTGGAACTGCACCAACTGACAGCTCCACCATTCAATAAAAATACGTATCCGGTTTGTGACTTAGAGTCATCCGGATCAGTGACAAAACTTCCATCGACGTAACCATTTACGACGAGCTCTTTGTCACATCCATAAATGAGAAACATATCCTTAGTCTTTTTTAGGTATTTCAGGATGTTCTTGACTGTTGTCCAGTGATCCACTCCTGGATTACTTTGGTACCTCCCTGCTAAACTAATAGCGAGGCACACATCAGGTCTGGTACACAGCATTGCATACATGATAGAACCTATGGCTGAAGCATAGGGAATGACTTTCATTTTCTCTCTATCTTCTGCAGTGGTCAGGCATTGAGTTTGACTCAACTTCACACCTTGTAACACAGGCAAGAACCCTTTCTTTGCTTGATCCATTTTGAACTTCTTCAAAACTTTATCAAGGTATGTGCTTGGTGAAAGTCCAATTAAGCGTCTTGATCTATCTCCATAGATCTTGATGCCCAATATATAAGCAGCTTCACCGAGGTCTTTCATTGAAAAATTCTTATTCAAGTATCCTTTTATGCTATTCAGAAATTTAGTATAATTTCTGATCAGCAATATGTCATCCACATATAATATCAGAATGCTATAGAGCTCCCACTCACTTTCTTGTAAATACAGACTTCTCCAAAAGTCCACACAAATCCATATCACACTATCAAAGCGTATATTCCAACTCAGAGAGGCTTGCACCAGTCCATCAATGGATCGCTGGAGCTTGCACACTTTGTTAGCACCTTTTAGATCGACAAAACCTTCTGGTTGCATCATATACAACTCCTTGAACTTGTCGAAAACCTTTTGCAACAAGTCGAGCTTTGTAGACAGTAACACTACCGTTAGCGTCAGTCTTCTTCTTGAAGATCCATTTATTCTCTATGGCTTGCCGATCATCGGGCAAGTCAACCAAAGTCCACACTTTGTTCTCATACATGGATCCCATCTCTGATTTCATGGCCTCAAGCCATTTTGCGGAATCTAGGCTCATCATCGCTTCCTCATAGTTTGTAGGTTCATCATGGTCAAGTAACATGACTTCTAGAATAGGATTACCATACCACTCTGGTGCGGATCTTACTCTGGTTGACCTATGAGGTTTGGTAGTAACTTGATCAGAAGTTTCATGATCATCATCATTAGCTTCCTCACTTACTGGTGTAGGAATCACTGGAACTGATTTTTGTGATGAACTACTTTCCAATAAGGAAGTAGGTATAATTACCTCGTCAAGTTCTACTTTCCTCCCACTCACTTTTTTCAAGAGAAACTCCTTCTCTAGAAAGGATCCATTCTTTAGCAATGAATATCTTGCCTTCGGATCTATGATAGAAGGTGTACCCAACAGTCTCCTTTGGGTATCCTATGAAGACACATTTCTCCAGTTTGGGTTCGAGCTTATCAGGTTGAAGCTTTTTCACATAAGCATCGCAGCCCCAAACTTCAAGAGACGACAACTTGGGTTTCTTGCCAAACCGAACTTCATAAGGTGTCATCTCAACGAATTTCGATGGTGCCCTATTTAACGTGAATGCAGCCGTCTCTAAAGCATAACCCCAAAATGATAGCGGTAAATCAGTAAGAGACTGATAACCCACAAGTATAGGGGATCGCAACAGTTTTCGAGGGTAGAGTATTCAACCCAAATTTATCGATTCGACACAAGGGGAGCCAAAGAATATTCTCAAGTATTAACAGTTGAGTTGTTAATTCAACCGCACCTGAAAGACTTAATATCTGCAGCAAAGTATTTAGTAGTGAAGTAATATGAAAGTAACGGTAACGGTGGCAAAAGCAACAGTATTGGTTTTGTAGTGACTGTAACAGCGGCAACGGAAAAGTAACTAAGCAATGATCAATATGTGAAAAGCTCGTAGGAAATGGATCAGTGATGGATAATTATGTCAGATGCGATTCCTCATGCACCAGTTATAACATAGGGTGACACAGAACTAGCTCCAGTTCATCAATGTAATATAGGCATGTATTCTGAATATAGTCATGCGTGCTTATGGAAAAGAACTTGCATGGCATCTTTTGTCCAACCCTCCCGTGGCAGCGGTGTCCTATTGGAAACTAAGGGATATTAAGGCCTCCTTTTAATAGAGTACTGGACCAAAGCATTAACACTTAGTGAATACATGAACTCCTCAAACTACGGTCATCACCGGGAGTGGTCCCGATTATTGTCACTTCGGGGTTACCGGATCATAACACATAGTAGGTGACTATTGACTTGCAAGATAGGATCAAGAACTCACATATATTCATGAAAACATAATAGGTTCAGATCTGAAATCTTGGCACTCGGGCCCTAGTGACAAGCATTAAGCATAGCAAAGTCATAGCAACATCAATCTTAGAACATAATGGATACTAGGGATCAAACCCTAACAAAACTAACTCGATTACATGATAAATCTCATCCAACCCATCACCGTCCAGCAAGCCTACGATGGAATTACTCATGAACGACGGTGAGCATCATGAAATTGGTGATGGAGGAAGGTTGATGATCACGATGGCGACAAATTCCCCTCTCCGGAGCCCCGAACGGACTCCAGATCAGCCCTCCCGAGAGAGATTAGGGCTTGGCGGTGGGTCCGTATCGTAAAACATGATGAATCCTTCTCCCTGATTTTTTCCTCCTCAAACGTGAATATATAGAGTCGGAGTTGAGGTCGGTGGAGCCTCAGGGGGCCCACGAGGTAGGGGCGCGCCCCCGACCCTCGTGGACTGGGTGTGGGCCCCCCCGACATTGATTCTTCCGCCAGTATTTTTTATATATTCCAAAAATATTATCCGTGAAGTTTCAGGTCATTTCGAGAACTTTTATTTCTACACAAAAATAACACCATGGCAATTCTGCTAAAAACAAAGTCAGTCAGGGTTAGTTCCATTCAAATCATGCAAGTTGGAGTCCAAAACAGAGTTAAAAGTGTTTCGAAAAGTAGATACGATGGAGACGTATCAGAGACATCATAGATCGCACCATATCTAATAAAGTGCGGTTACGACATTCGAACACACCATTACGATGTGGTGTTTCAGGTGGTGTGAGTTGCGAAACTATTCCACATTGTTTCAAATGAAGGCCAAACTCGTAACTCAAATATTCTCCTCCACGATCAGATCATAGAATCTTAATTTTCTTGTTACGATGATTTTCCACTTCACTCTGAAATTCTTTGAACTTTTCAAATGTTTCAGACTTATGTTTCATCAAGTAGATATACCCATATCTGCTCAAATCATCTGTGAAGGTCAGAAAATAATGATACCCGCCAAGAGCATCAACACTCATCGGACCGCATACATCAGTATGTATTATTTCCAATAAGTCTGTTGCTCATTCCATTATTTCGAAGAATGGAGTCTTAGTCATCTTGCCCATGAGGCATGGTTCGCAAGCATCAAGTGATTCATAATCAAGTGATTCCAAAAGTCCATCAGTATGGAGTTTCTTCATGCGCTTTACACCAATATGACCTAAACGGTAGTGCCACAAATAATTTGCACTATCATTATTAAACTTATATCTTTTGGCTTCAATACTATGAATAAGTGTATCACTACTATCGAGATTTAGTAAAAATAGACCACTCATCAAGGGTGCATGACCATAAAAGATATTACTCATATAAATAGAACAACCATTATTCTCTGATTTAAATGAATAACCGTCTCGTATCAAACAAGATCCAGATATAATGTTCATGCTTAACGCTGGCACCAAATAACAATTATTCAGGTCTAATACTAATAGTGAAGATAGATGTAGAGGTAGCGTGCCGACAGCGATCACGTCGAGTTTGGAACCATTTCCCACGCGCATCGTCACCTCGTCCTTAGCCAATCTTCGCTTAATCCTAGCCCATGTTTCGAGTTGCAAACATTAGCAACAGAATCAGTATCAAATACCCAGGCGCTACTGCGAGCATTAGTAAGGTACACATCAATAACATGTATATCAAATATACCTTTCACTTTGCCATCCTTCTTATCCGCCAAATACTTGGGGCAGTTCCGCTTCCAGTGACCAGTCCCTTTGCAGTAGAAGCACCCAGTCTCAGGCTTAGGTCCAGACTTGGGCTTCTTCACTTGAGCAACAACTTGCTTGCCGTTCTTCTTGAAGTTCCCCTTCTTCCCTTTACCCCTTATCTTGAAACTGGTGGTCTTGTTGACCATCAACACTTGATGCTCCTTCTTAATTTCTACCTCCGCAGCCTTTAGCATTGCGAAGAGCTCGGGAATTGTCTTATCCATCCCTTGCATATTATAGTTCATCACGAAGCTCTTGTAGCTTGGTGGCAATGATTCAAGAACTCTGTCAATGACACTATCATCAGGAAGATTAACTCCCAGCTGAGTCAAGTGGTTGTGGTACCCAGACATTCTGAGTATATGTTCACTGACAGAACTATTCTCCTCCATTTTGCAGCTGTAGAACTTATTGAAGACTTCATATCTCTCAATCCGGGCATTCTTGAAATATCAGCTTCAACTCCTGGAACATCTCATATGCTCCATGACGTTCAAAATGTCATTGAAGTCCCGGTTCTAAGCCGTAAAGCATGGCACACTGAACTATTGAGTAGTCATCAGTTTTGCTCTGCCAGACGTTCATAACATCTGGTGTTGCTCCTGCAGCGGGTTTGTCACCTAGCGGTGCTTCCAGGACGTAATTCTTCTGTGCAGCAATGAGGATAATCCTCAAGTTACGTACCCAGTCCGTGTAATTGCTACCATCATCTTTCAACTTAGCTTTCTCTAGGAACGCATTAAAATTCAACAGAACAACAGCACGGGCCATCTATCTACAACAACTTAGACATGCAAAATACTATCAGGTACTAAGTTCATGCTAAATTAAAGTTCAATTAATCATATTACTTAAGAACTCCCACTTAGATAGACATCCCTCTAATCATCTAAGTGATCACGTGATCCATATCAACTAAACCATGTCCGATCATCACGTGAGATAGAGTAGTTTTCAATGGTGAACATCACTATGTTGATCATATCTACTATATGATTCACGCTTGACCTTTCGGTCTCAGTGTTCCGAGGCCATATCTGCATATGATAGGCTCGTCAAGTTTAACCTGAGTATTCTGCGTGTGCAAAACTGGCTTGCACCCGTTGTATGTGAACGTAAAGCTTATCACACCAGATCATCATGTGGTGTCTCGGCATGACGAACTGTAGCAACGGTGCATACTCAGGGAGAACACTTGTTCCTTGAAATTTAGTGAGAGATCATCTTATAATGCTACCACAGAACTAAGCAAAAATAAGATGCATAAATGATAAACATCACATGCAATCTATATAAGTGATATGATATGGCCATCATCATCTTGTGCCTTTGATCTCCATCTCCAAAGCACCGTCATGATCACCATTGTCACCGGCTTGACACCTTGATCTCCATCGAGGCATCATTTTCGTCTCCCCAACTATTACTTCTACGACTATCGCTACCGCTTAGTGATAAAGTAAAGCAATTACATGGCGATTGCATTTCATACAATAAAGCGATAACCATATGGCTCCTGCCAGTTGCCGATAACTCTGTTACAAAACTTGATCATCTCATACAATAAAATTTAGCATCATGCCTTGACCATATCACATGACAACAGGCCCTGCAAAAACAAGTTAGACGTCCTCTACTTTGTTGTTGCAAGTTTTACGTGGCTGCTACGGGCTGAGCAAGAACCGTTCTTACCTACGCATAAAAAACCATAACGCGGTATAGTGATTGCTTTTTGATCTTCAGAAAGAACCATGTTCATTGAATCTGATTCAACTAAAGTTGGATAATCTAACACCCACTAGCCACCTGTGTGCGAAGCACGTAGGTAGAACCAGTCTTGTGTAAGCGTACGCGTAATGTCAGTCTGAGCCACTTCATCCGACAATACCGCTGAATCAAGAATCAACTAGTGCCGGCAAGCAATATGCATAGACCCACGCCCACAACTCCTTTGTGTTCTACTCGTGCATATAACTTCTACGCATAGACCTGGATCGGATGCCACTATCGGGGAACATAGTAATTTCAAAAAAATTCCTACGCACACGCAAGATCCATCTAGGTGATGCATAGCAACGCGAGGGAAGAGTGTTGTCCACGTACCCTCGTAGACCGTAAGCGGAAGCGTTATGACAATGCGGTTGATGTACTCGTACATCTTCACGATCCGACCGATCCTAGCACCGAAGGTACGGCACCTCCGCGATCTGCACACGTTCAGCTCGGTGACGTCCCACGAACTCTAGATCCAGCTGAGTGTCAAGGGAGAGCTTCGTCAGCATGATGGCATGATGACGGTGATGATGAAGTTACCGACGCAGGGCTTCGCCTAAGCACTACAACGATATGACCGAGGTGGAAATCTGTGGAGGGGGGCACCGCACATGGCTAAACAATCAACTTGTGTGTCTTTGGGGTGCCCCCTCCCCCGTACATAAAGGAGGGGAGGAGGAGGCCGGCCGGCCCTAGAGGGCACGCCAAGGGGGGAGGAATCCTCCTCCTAGTAGGAGTAGGATTCCTCCTTTCCTAGTCCTACTAGGAGGGGGAAGGAAGGAGAGGGGGAGGGAGAGGGAAAGAGGGGCCGCACCCCCCTCCCCTAGACCAATTCGGACTCCCTTGGGGGGGGGGGTTCTGGTAACCCTCCGACACTCCAGTTTTATCCGGAACCTCCTGGAACACTTCCGGTGTCTGAACATAGCCGTCCAATATATCAATCTTTACGTCTCGACCATTTCGAGACTCCTCGTCATGTCCGTGATCACATCCGGGACTCCGAACTATACTTGGTACATCAAAATACATAAACTCATAATACCGATCGTTACTAAACGTTAAGCGTGCGGACCCTACGGGTTCGAGAACTATGTAGACATGACCGAGACTCTCTTCCGGTAAATAACCAATAGCGGAACCTGGATGCTCATATTGGTTCCTACATATTCAGATCTTTATCGGTCAAACCGCATAACAACATACGTTGTTCCCTTTGTCATCGGTATGTTACTTGCCCGAGATTCGATCGTCGGTATCTCAATACCTAGTTCAATCTCGTTACCGGCAAGTCTCTTTACTCGTCCCGTAATGCAACATCCCGTAACTAACTCATTAGTCACATTTCTTGCAAGGCTTATAGTGATGTGCATTACCGAGAGGGCCCAGAGATACCTCTCCGATACACGGAGTGACAAATCCTAATATTGATCTATTCCAACTCAACAAACACCATCGGAGACACCTGTAGAGCATCTTTATAGTCACCCAAATACGTTGTGACGTTTGATAGCACACTAAGTGTTCCTCCGGTATTCGGGAGTTGCATAATCTGATAGTCATAGAAACATGTATAAGTTATGAAGAAAGCAATCGCAACAAACTAAATGATCATCGTGCTAAGCTAACGGATGGGTCAAGTCAATCACATCATTCTCTAATGATGTGATCCCGTTCATCAAATGACAACTCTTGTCCATGGCTAGAAAACTTAACCATCTTTGATTAACGAGCTAGTCAAGTAGAGGCATACTAGTGACACTCATTTTGTCTATGTATTCACACATGTACTAAGTTTCCGATTAATATAATTCTAGCATGAATAATAAACATTTATCATGATATAAGGAAATATAAATAACAACTTTATTATTGCCTCTAGGGCATATTTCCTTCACGCACACCCTCTTGGTTCCCGTGCTTAGCCTGTAAATTATGTTGGCGCAGCTTTACCCCTATTTTGCAAAGCTTTATCATTCAATACCTCACCAAAAGCCTTCTTCCAAACCTCCTCGCCGTCTTCTCTGAAATCTTCATGTTTATCATCAGATTGTTTAGGATAAGAGCCAGCTTATAAGTGCGCATATATCTCGTCCAAAAGTGTCGGCAAGTACTTCACGTACACCGTTCGTGTCAATAAATTTCAGTAATTGACACGTTCAGGTCATCCTTTGGAAAGTGTACTACATTGAAACTACCACTCGCCTGCATCAATGTCTTGTACGTGAAAAGAACGAGTACATGGAATGTCGTGTGCATATGGAGCTAGTTGTGTCGCATGCACAAGATCTCACTTAGTATATACTCCCTCTGTTAAAATATAAGTCTTTATAGAGATTCCACTAGATAGACTACATACGGAGCAAAATGAATGAATCTAAACTTGAAATGCATCTATATACATCCATATGTGGTTCATAGTAGAATCTCTACAAAAACTTACATTTAGAAACGGAGGGAGTACGTCTCACCTATCCTACGTGTGTGTATTGAGCAGTTACATATAGTACCCAACATTTTTTCCAAGCTAGTTGTGTAGCATGCACAAGAGTTTACTTAGTATATATGTCTTACCTACCCTATTTGTGTGCATTGAAGAGTTGTATACACTATCCAACAGTTTTGTCTGCAAAGCATGTGACCGCATTGGCTCATCATGATGCATATATACACATACAACATTGTTGTTATGGGTCATAACACTATAGCTCTGTCATGGTAGCCCAGATGTACATACACATTATCCGTAATTAGTGTTCATATCCATGCATGTCTTTCATGAATGCACTACCTTAACCTTGAAGATCATATCTCCACGCGCTTAGATCGTACTGTGGCTACCGGGCTAGCAGCTATCCCGGGTGGCAGCCAACTATTTTCATACCACAATTCATCTTCAATCGCCTTAACAGGGTACACACTCTGGGAGTGAAAGCACGTGTTATCCGAATCAGAACTTCATGTTCATTCCAAAAAATATATGGAAATAGAGCAAAAATATAGAAACAGAAAAAAATACGGAACATGAAAACGGAGAGTTCCTCGTTTGGCCCAACCCAATCCTACCACCCAAAAACTGAACACCTGTACTCTCGTGGTCCTCTTTCTCATCCCATTCTTGAACAATATACCTTATGCGAATTTATACACTATTGTATATCCATGACATATCATAATGACGTAGTCATATTAGCATTTGAGTGTTAGTTTTTGTTGTGCTTTTCTTTATGGTTTAGGAGATTATTTAGTATTAATGAACTTCCAGTCCTCGTATGCGACCACTCCTTGTTCGCTATGCATTATTTCTAGTAGCTTCCTTATTTGTTTCCCGGTTTATGTATTCAATTATCTGCTTGTGCTGAAACAAATGTACTCCGTCCATTTCTAAATAAGATCTTTTAGAGATTTCAATACAAACTACATATAAATATATATAGATGTATTTTAGAGTAAGATTCGCTCATTTTGCTCCATATGTAGTCAATATTGAAATCTCTAAAAGGTCTTATATTTAAACAGAGGTAGTACTTAAGTTTGGGCGTATGTCACAACTTATGTATTCAGTTCCATCAGTTTTCACCCCTACCTCCTGCCCCCCCCTACCAAAACGTCAATTCCAAGTCAACAACTTGTCATCACAAGAAGGCAATCATTGAAGATGAGTTCAAAGCCTCCTTTGTAAACTGAACACCCAAATCCTCACATATAGATTTCGCCGGTGGCGACATACCCCACCCGAATTTGAAATACACAGCGAACCACGTCCCCTCGCTCCTGCATCATCTACCATAGAGACGGATACCATGCATGACATTTCAAAGCTTAACAACAACGAGGAGGGGTCGCTCGACTAAGTTAGACCCCATGGCTAGCTGCCTTGGCGGAGCAAATGACGAGACCGTGGAAGCGAAGCGCGAACCCATCCCACAGAGAGCGCAAGCACGAGTCGCAGAGGCACGCGCCAATGCTTGCTCCACAACTCCACAAACCTTGTAAGGATGGATGGCCCGGGGGGGGGGGGGGGGAGGCTTCACCAAGGAAAAGAATTCTATGAGAGCAGATCTCACGCGAGATCCATTCTGATGAATGACACGTGGCATCCCTCACCCCCATTTAAAATCAGGGGGGAGAGAGATTAGATGCTTTATGATTTGTGAATGCCACGTGTCATCTATCAGGATGGGTCTCACCTGCTAACCGTGAGACCTGGTCTCATATAATTTTTTTCCCTTCACCAGCGGTAAACCCCTTGCCAACCGCCATCACTCGGTGTTGTGCTTTTTTATGGTAATCACTCGGTGTTGTGCTTGTTTCTCTTTTCAGCACCATTGATACAACCCAGCCAGAATTCTTAGGAGCAGTAAAGCCAACGGTAACTCCAAGAATATACTTTTCATGTGAGATGAGATGACACTAGCAGTAAAAAAAACTATTCATTTTGTCTACATCCCGCATGCAACAACAAGACCAGTGTGGTCAGGAGACGACTAATAACAATAGCCTATGGATAAGGCTCTGCCCTCCCTGCCAATGGGGACACCGATCTTGGCGCGCTCTCTCCAACGGGTGCTCGACGACTGGTGCACCACGTGCCAATGGTCCGGCCTCCGGCGTGATTCTAGCTGACACCGACCGACCGATCGATCGAGCCCAAGATATTTGGCAGGCCTCGTGACCGAAAAGACGAAACTAGCTACAGCGGGAGATGGATGGACCCGGCGCGTGTTGACGAATCAGGATGTCGCGACGACCGTCGACCTGCCATCGTGCATGCGACCCTGTCCGATCCATGTGTCCACTTTCGTCGCCATGCACTGTATCATCTTTCTGCTGCAACGCACTGTGGCCATTTGCATGTGTCGCGCATGCAGCAGCAGCCTTTCAGGCGCCCCGCAAGGTTGGGTCCATGATGATCGGCGACTACGTGCCGACGTGGACCACAGCTAGCTAGCTACGTGTACCCAAAAAAAAGCTAGCTAGCTACGCGGACACCGCGTACGTACTATATATAAGCTGTGACGCACGCCCCAACTTAAGTGCACAAGGGGGGAAGCCGAGAGAGCACGGAGCAGAGTCTAGCAGTGCAGACTGCAGAGTACAATGAAGGTGGCGGTGGTCGGCGGCGGGGTGAGCGGGCTGGCGGCGGCGCACGAGCTGCTGCTTGCCGCGAGCGGCGGAGGAGACGGCGTGCGCGTGACCCTGTACGAGCAGGAGGAGAGCCTGGGAGGGCGTGCCAGGACGGTGGCCGTCGACGGCGGCGCCGGACGCGTCCACCTCGACCTCGGCTTCATGAGCTTCAACCAGGTCGGTGGTGCATGGGTTTGCATTTGCGTCCCATATGATTCCGTTATATGCATGATCCAAAAATGATTCCGTCACTAGCTTGAGAAAAAAAATGTTTTCTCACTTTTTTTGAACTTGCGGCACACTTTATTCAATTCAATTAAGGGATACATCAGAAACAAGTTCAGCTAGAATAAACTGTGGAGGATCATTATCCCACGAGATTACAAAAATAGAATTGTAACAACATCTAGCTAACTTGCGTGCCACTTGATTTGCCCTTCTTAGACAATAAGCATAAGATATTGACCCAGTTCTTTAAGCTAATATAAAGCTCAGGATGTCCACTTTCCCCTTGCATGCTAAGATAATTTTGTAACGACGTTGGAGCCTCATTGGGACTGGGAGGTTAAATATGAACCTTGCTCCATACCCAGTCAGCAGTGTAGGAGGAAAGTTGCCTCAACTTCTATTTGGCGCCGGTTTATGGAACCGGCGCACACCCCTTCTGTCCTAGGCTTGCCACATTTTTTTTTCTCTTTTAAAGATTAAAAATTTGGTGCGCTTGACGTGACATTCAAACTCTAATCCTCATGATTTAGTATCATCCACAGTAAACAACTGGAAAAGTTAACCTGCCGTGCCTTCTTACTTCTTTATTCTTTCTTGTTGTGCGTCCCATGTAAGATAGGTAGCTGCCGGTTTTTTTTTCTTTTTGTTTCTGGTTTTCCTGAACAGATTTTTGTTCTGTTTTACTAGGATTTTTCTTTTTCTTTTCCTTCAAATGCATCAACTTTTTTTTTAAATCGTGAACTGTTCTTAAATTTGTGAACCTTTTCATATATCATTTTTTTCAAATCTGTGAACATTTTCATTTTTTGCTACACTTTTTAACCTCACAAACTTTGTTTCAGATTTTATTTTTTTGTCAAATCTGTGAACCTTTTCAGTTTTTCTGATAACTTTTTTTGTGATTTTTTTCAAAATTGCGAAACTTTTAGTTCTGCTAACTTTTTTAGTGATTTCTTCTTCAAATTTTAAAATTGTAGAAATTAAAAAAATCCACGTTTGTGAAGTTTTCTAAAATTAGTGAACTATTTTAAACTACCTGATTTGTTTTCAAAATTTCATGAACTTTTTCCTGTTTTCTGCTAACTTTTTTAGTGAACCTTTTCAAATTTAAGATTTTTTTTCAAAATTTAAAATTTAAACAATTCAAAAACATATTACACATTTGTGAAGTTTTCTCAATTTTGTGAACTTTTTTGAACTACCTGATTTTTTTTCAAAATTTCATGAACTTTTTCTCGTTTTTTGCTAACTTTTTGAGTGAACTTTTCTGAAATTTCAGTAACTTTTTTCAATCCTCGAATTTGTTTTGCTTTTGCTATTTTTTAGTGAACTTCCCTAAATTTTTTGAAATATTTTGAAATTCGTAAAACTTTATAATTTTTTTTTCAAATTTCAAACCTGTTTTGTCAGACTTTTCATCTTTCATAAGTCAACGGTCAGCGGTCAGGGTGAACCAGTTGACCATGTGAGGGGATGATGGGTGACCCTTTGAAGCGATCGATTGTAGCAATCACTAGCCTTAATGGGCCATAGGCCTGCTAGGCATCACACGTGACCACCAGGGAGCTGATTGGGCGCTTAAGGCGCCAAGCAAGAGATCAATTTCTTACTCCTTGGGTCGCCACCGTGTTTTAAAGTTGTGTTTGGCAAGCACATGCACCACCCCGCATAGATAATCACATGTGAGCCATGATCCTATTAATGGCATCCACCGCCCCACTTTATTCCCCAATACAACCATTTGGATGCCCACACGGCTTCATCCCAAGTATGAAAGGCCGATGATGAGGTGTCCCCATCAACAAAGCCCTAGCTACCTCCTTCCTCATCCCCACCGCCTCCTACACCCCCATCTCCTCCACCGTGCGAGACAGATGTCGCTCGCAAATATACATCTTATTGGCTCAACTTGGTGGCCGAGTGAAACCTGCCGTCCAAGATGCCACACAACGGTGCAAACTCTCCCCGCAGTGGCAGTTGATCTGGTGGCCACAGGGGATCCAACCCCCCTTGTCCGGGTGAAGGAGGAGGATGAGGATGTCGTCCCACTAGTCCAAGTGAATGACGCCATCCCCATCGAGGCCCAGTCGGAGCTGAAGCCCGAGGACTCGATCCATGACGTGCTCTGTCTCTCTACCCTCGAAGATCGCACCAAGGAGTGTATCCTCTGTGAGTCCGACCCCACACTCACTGTTGAGGAGGAGCAACAGTAGCTCAAGGCTATCGCTCGTGAGTCCGACCCCTATGCCTTTTTCGAGGATCTCTTGTTGTCAGTGAAGGAGGAAGAGGACAGCGGCAACAAAGTGGAGGACGAGGAGGAGGAGGAGGAGGAGGGCGGTGACTAGACGACACCGTCCAACGACTAGTATATGAAGTACTAGGTAGCAATGCCACTCGAATAGCGACATTGCTTACTTTGGAAATGTCGTTAAATGGCATTTGAAGTCACTAATTATATGTAAAGCGACACATGTTAACCTTTACTATAATTTTCATTAAGTTATCATGCTGATACATGTGGAGTGTCTAATGTAAGCTTAAATTGCCCAATTTTTTAAAAGGAAAATGATAAAGAAATAAAAAGTGAAATGAAAAGAATGGAGACCGCATTATGATGATTATGTGTTTGCACATAGTGGCCGCTACCTTTATATCCCCATATGGCTGATGGCGATTGTTGATGTGGCAAATCTGCTCGAGTTACTCTTGCTAAGTATGCTCGAACAAACCTATGTAGTTCCCTAGCGAGTGGGAAGATTCTACATCACTATATAGATTTTCCTAGCATAACAGTTTAATTTCCTTTTAAATGCGTCCATGCCTCATAAAAAATGTTTCCATGGATCATCCATCATGACGAGAATGATCACTACTCAGTACTCACTAGGCTTGTAAGGATTTGCTCCGTTATTCACAGGGAAGAAAACATTAGGCTTTTGGAGGAAAAATGAATACTCCAAAAGTACACGAAAACGTTGAATTGTCACGACGAGAATGGTCACAAGGCCTGTGAAAATTGCTCCGTTGTTCGGAGGAAATACTAAAACACTATGCATTTTGAAGGAATAAAGACAATGCATTTTGAAGGAAGACTGTCTTTTAGTACTCATATTTTTGTATCATATGCTGGAGAGTGGAGACGCTCTTACCACTCGCTCGGCCATCCGTTGCGTCCTCTGCCGCGGCGGCAACTTCCTCGTCCCCGCGGAGAACGATTTCGACCATCCCCGACAAGTCGGCCCCATGACACCTTCGGCTTCCTCCGACGTAGCCTCGGCGCCGCCGCCAAGGCTTCCTTCTTGTAGCGCCCTGCGTTTGCGTACTGCAGCGCCCTGCCACCGTCGTTTGAAGCTGGCCCTCCGAGACAGCGGGGAGCCTCGGCCGTGAGCTCGTCGCCATTATCGAGTAGCCATGCAAGGTCAGGCAATCCAGGCTTGATCTCCACCGCCCCACCCCCACGCTATATTGTACTGGTGCTGTTCGTGCCTACCTGCTCGTGTCGCACGGAAGGTGCTCGGTGGAATGCCTCTAAGCACAAAACTCATGTTTGCATTATCATCATCATCGTTTGGTGTCTGATTCCACGTGCTCATAGCTCAAATGGAGAATTTCGGGTGTGGATTTGTGTTTGTGCTTTAAGGTGGTGCACTATTTGTAGTAAAATGTGCAAATTCATGCAATACTAGCTTAGGTATTAGGGATTTAGGGTGGCATGAAATTTAGTTCGGAAAGACGAACTGTGTTCAAACAGTCGCCCAACGAAAGATTACCATTCAGCTTGACTAACTCAATCATTTTCAACGGGTTTATGTCAGTTTGAAGATTAGTTACCACCATCGCATTTGAACATACAGTGGCTTCCTAGTTAAAAAATTGAGACTCGGCCGATTCCTGGTTACGCTGACCTCATCGTTCAGAGTCATGCATGATAAAAAATGATTCTGTTACTACTTCAAGAAACCGTGATTAGGTTCTGAACTTATGTCCATCTATACAAAATCACTTCCCTAGCGAGTGGGAAGATTCTACGACACTAGTTTCTTCTAGCATAACTGTTTCATTATGGTTCACCTGGCTGGATTTTCGAAAAGTACACAGAAACGTTGGGCTGTTTCACTGAGAACAGTCGTGGTGCCAGGAATTCAGTCTTGTGTATTCAATTTGAAGTTTTGTAGTCAAATAAATGAATTCCTATTATTATTTTGCAAGATTTGTACATGTATATACTGATTTTACCAAATGCCGGGTAGTCAATTTAGTACCTAACAGAAATGTAGCTTGGCCACTGAACGAGGATCCTTATAAGGCTTGTGAAGATTGCTCTGTTGTTCAGAGGGAAGAACACATTATGTTCTTTTTTGGAGGAATAAGGAAATTTTCGAAACGTATCGCACTAAAATTTGATAAAAAGTTATTCCTTACTGAATGTTGTCTGAATGTGTGTGGTGGTGTGAGTGTGTGTGTGCATCTAAATGTTTTACTTAGAGTTCAGAGGCAGAAAGTTTTGCCACATAGAGCATTAACCAATGGTGGGAAGCTTCCCTTGCAGTATCTGGCTTGATATCAGCAATCTGAGTTCTTATTTACGTCTGATAATTGAATGCTAATCTCAGAATTATGATTCATGTCCATTTAGCGTGTGCCCTCATGTGTTGTTTATCCTTCGAAAGGAGCCACATTGACTGCCTAAGAGACCTATTGTTATGTTTTTATATAGTACTATAATGCTTGGGGTTGTACATGTTGCTTTATATCTGATTAACGTGCATGGTATCTTGATTGATATTTTTCTTTTACTCTGATTAATAGTACAGACCCGCAAAAAAAGATTTAATAGTACAGGACTTCCTAACCCCTGGACTGAACATGGAAAATCTTTGTAAACCTATATTACAAGATACTATATTTTGTTCCTCACTAAGATTTGTATGTGCTATATGCGTCAATGTAGGTAACATATCTCCACATGATGGAACGGTTAGAAGGGCTCGGGGTGGAGATGGAGAGATCAGACATGTCTTTCTCAGTGAACACACAATTGAAAGGCGGTAGCAGAGGATGTGAGTGGGGCAATGGCAACGGTATCTCGGGCCTCTTGGCACAAAAGACCAACATACTGAAACCCAGTTTTTGGCGCATGGTCCGTGAGATAATCAAGTTCAAGAATGATGCTCTGACGTAAGCAGTCTAGTCCCTCAGTTCTCATGTGCATATGTTATACTTCCGTTCGTAGCTGGATGCCTTGTGTTTATACTATATGATGACAGTTAATTCGCCGGTGTGATCTTTGAAATGAAGGTACCTGGAGGACCATGAACACAACCCTGATCTGGACCATAATGAGACATTGGGGAAGTTCATTCAGTCGCACGGATATTCCCCATCGTTTCAAGAGGCTTATCTTGTACTTCTATCTAATCTACTTGCTTATGTCATCTTTTAGTTTACCCAGCAACCCTTCGTTTAGAAAAATCTCACATCAGAATTCTGTATTCAATTCTGTTTTTGAATAGTCATGTAAAACTGTGAAGATAAACTACAATTTTCAAATAAGTACAAAAAATTAGATGAAAATTTCAAGTTATAACTAAAATCTGGGCCTAGTCAATGGCTAGTTTTCTTTTCACACCAACATGGGTGGAGGGGCGGTAAGGCTGGTTATTAGCTTGTAGAAATTTTCTTGTGAGTATTACCATGGAAAAAGAACAGAAAATTTGTGAGTATGCACACATTGTGTTGTGATTAGGACTGCGTGTTTAATTATCTATGCAGTTTTGAGTTAGTGACACGAAAATATACATTTGGTGCAGATTCCAGTCTGCACAGGCATGTGGTCATGTTCACCACAAGATGTTTTGAGCCTGTCTGCTTTCTTTGTGCTGTCATTTTGCCGAAACAATGACCTTCTTCAGGTGCCTAGCTACTTCGTATGCATGTTCCTTTCCGATTGCATGTCTTTGTGCATTTGAAAGCTGATTAAATCGCTCCACTCAGCTGTTTCGTCACACCCAGTTGCCCACTGTCAAGCCTCGTTCACAGTCCTATGTAAACAAGGTATGCATTGCGATCCATCCGCCTCAAAAGAGGTAGCACATTTGTAGTTGTTACACTTCTTAGGCTTTAGCTGCAGCCAAATGCAGGGACTGAACAATGCGACTATTGCAGGTAAAAGGAGAATTGGAGAGCATGGGCTGTCTAATTAAAACCAGCTGCCGGGTCAAATCTGTTTCAAGTCTTGATGGAGGTACATATATGCGTTATTGTTTATTGATTGCCTATACAAACAATTAGTCATCATATACATGATTGATTCTTAACACTGGCTGAAACAATCCTCTGTTTTGGCACTGGTAGCAGCTGGCTACAGAGTCTTGGCGAATGATGGTTCAGAGGAAACATTCGACAGTGTCATCCTTGGGGTCCATGCACCTAATGCTCTGAAAGTATTAGGAGCTGAAGCTACACATCGGGAACTGAGAATTCTAGGTGCTTGTCAGTATGTCCAAAGGTGAAGGCTGCCTACTGTTTCTAAATGAACACATAGATAAAGTTTGATCTACTGAATGTCTGACATGTTTATGTTTCAGGGATATATACCTCCACTGCGATCAAAATCTGATGCCCCGAAATCCATCGGCATGGAGCGCCTGGAATTTCCTGGGGACAACTAGCAGGGGCTTTTCTGTAACTTACTGGCTAAACCAAATTCAGGTAAATTCTTTGTTTTTCATATGCATAGTTTGGTACAATTAATTAATTTTATTGATGACACATTTGTTGTCGAAATGGCCCTGCCCTGCCTTTTTTACGACACTGAAACCATTTTGTACGCGTTAGATGTCCTTAGGACGAGGCATGCCTCCCCAGCAAAAAGAAAAGGAACCAAAGGATAAAAAATAAAGATGTTTCATCACGTTAGAACACACTGTAGAGGAGGCTCACAGGATAACAGCAAAATGGAAGCTTCAGCCTAACGCAGCAGCATGAATGGATTACATAATTATTAACTGTTTTTTTTTGTTTTGCTTTTCTAGAAAATTGAATCTGTCAGGCCTTTCCTGGTGACACTCAATCCCCCTGGTGTTCCGGATCATGTACTGCTTAAATGGAATACAAGCCTCCCTGTTCCGTCTGTGGCCGCGGCGAAGGCTTATCTTCAGCTTGATCAGATCCAGGGAAAGAGAGGAATATGGTTCTGTGGGGCATATCAAGGTAACCTGTTTCATGAATTGCAGTTTGTAGATAGCTTGTTCATTACAACCTGCATGTGGATGTACGATAGACTTTCACTACATTAAAGTTAGGTGTGAAATGATGTGAAAAGCATTTGATCTCAAATGTCTGTTCTGCCTTGGATCGCAGGTCATGGATTCCATGAAGACGGATTGATGGTATTTGCATGCACAACCTGTCCATTTCCCCTTAGAGTTAGGTATCGTGCATAGTGAACCGTACTATGATGAGAAGAACAAAAGGGACGGGAGGAACTGTGATTAGATTGTCACTAGTTTATTATTCCCACTCATTAGTGATCAAAAAGTATGATGCTGTCCCTGTTTATTGACATGATTTTCTAGCCCCTAAGCAACTAAACTCTAACAAAGGTATTAATCCTATCATAACCACAAGTAACCATATCCTTGCTTACCTTTAGTTGGCTTAAGGCCCAAGCTACTAAATTTCCATGCTTCTCCTTTATTCATCTATTGGGACTGTTTACACCACCCTGGCATATACGCTTTTAGTTTCAATCGCATAATCGGAATGCATTTGACATGAACTAGTTATGTGAGGTCCATTTCTGTTGGTCATATTGAATCAACAGGCTGGGAAAGCAGCAGCTGAAGGTTTGCTTGGAAAGAAATGCGAGCTTCTGTTGTACCCAAAGCAGATCATTCCATCATGGACCGTGGCTGGGGCACGCCTTGCATTTACAAGATTTTTCATGCAATACGTATCTATCGGTAACTTGATGTGAGTCCTTGCATGAGTCGATATGATGTGTGACGCCTAATTATGATTATTTTTCACCTTAATCGTTTTTGTACAGATTCGTTGAAGCGGGAGGTAGTGTGTTCAGCTTTGGTAAAGCTTGCAACAAATGCCCTGTAAAATCTGTTGTGCGAGTTCATGACCCCTTGTTCTATTGGAAGGTTATCTTCCCTTCTTTTTTCTGCCTACACATGCATCTTTACTTTTTTTTCTGATTGGTCATTTATGCATAATTCTTAATTTCTTATAAGCTCCACTGCAATTGCTTTAGCTAAACTTCTCATTTCGAGTGCATGTGTTTATCCTAGCTCTCTCATGGCTTTCAGGCTACAACAGAAGGAGAGATTGGCTTAGGAGAAGCCTATATTAACGGCTATTTCTCTTGTCTTGACAAGAGAGAAGGCCTTCTGAATCTTATCCTGGTAAAACTATATCATAGCCCATGAGCTTATTGGTAGTGGTATTTCTTCATTCCAGATCAAATCCATGATCCATTTCTTCGCAGATTCTCATTGCTAACAGAGACGAGCGTAGGAGCCGCGGCATTGCCAGAAAAAGGTTCTGAAACCTTCAATTGTCCACTATATGTTCCCATCCTCTTTTTTCATATATATATATATATATATATATATATAAACAAATTAAAACCTATGAATCTATGAGTGTGACTGATCAGGTACACAAAATTGTTTGGTTTGCAGGCGTTGGGGGTCACCCTTGCATGTAATAGCTCGGTTGTCATATGCTAAATACGTTTTGCGCCACGCCTCGAGGAAGAACACCGCAACACAAACTCGTCGAAACATCTCTCAGCATTATGATCTTGTCAGTCCTCATGTCTCTTCTTTTGTTATTGAGATAACTAGCTGCTTAGGTCAATTTGTAATACTCCCTCCGATCCATACTAATTGTCGCTGATTTAGTAGTTAGTACAACGTATGGATTGGAGGGAGTACCAGAATTATTGCAAATCTTATCGAGTTGAAGTTTTTGTGTTCCAAACCTTATCAAAAGGATTTTTTATAATTAATTATTTTCCATACATCTATAATAACATACTCCCCCCATCCCATGATATAAGAGTGTTTTTGACACTACACTTGTACTAATAGTTCTATCTTAGTACAAAATTGAGTCACTTATTTTGGGATGGAGGTAGTATGTGCACAGAGTAGTAATGTCAAAAAAGCTCTTATATTATGGGACAGAGGGAGTACCAAATAGTACTGATAGTTCTATCTTTCTTCTTATATATGTGAACAGAGTAATGATTTCTTCTCGCTTTTTCTGGATAAATCGATGACTTACTCCTGTGCAGTTTTCAAGGTTTGTAAATCTTGTGATTTTTTCCGCAGCTTGTAAATTTTGTAGGGAAATTTTATTAATTCATGGACTGAAATTAATTGATAGATGGAGAACGAAAGCTTAGAAGCAGCCCAGCAACGTAAACTGAGCCTTCTAATCGACAAGGTAATACTTGCATATCTCCAGAGATTGTGTCATTAGATTGATTACTAGTTAAATAATGTTGTGAACATGATCTGATGGTACTTCAATCTTGCAAAATATATATTTGACAAAGGCTAAAGTTGAGAGGGAGCATCATGTTCTTGATATCGGTAGCGGCTGGGGAAGTTTAGCAATACAAATGGTTAAGCAAACTGGCTGCAAATACACTGGAGTTACTTTGTCAGAGGAGCAGCTTAAATACGCCGAGAGTAAAGTAAGAGAAGCTGGCCTAGAGGTTAGTTCTATGTTACTTCCTCCTTTACTCAATACCTGTCTAGTTTACAAGCTTATCAGCAATTACCATTCCACTATATCTGTTCATTGAGAAAGTGTCGTGTGAATATTTTAGCATTTTTATCCTCTATACCTCCACTCTTTCGTGTAACTGATGATATAAAGATGCGAGAGTGAATAGGTACATTTGATAGGGGCAAGCATGGTCCCATTTTTCCATTAACTAGATTTAGTCTGTGTTCCCATTGATATATTTTTTTGGAAACAACGACCTCTCTCGTCGATTTCCATCAGGGAAACCGCCCAGACCACATAGCTACAGCTATAAAAACAAAAACTAAACAAAGCAGCATAAAGCAGTTCGCAAAACCAACTCCTTTTACAGCTTAATAAACAACTACTTGTTACAGAGCCTGGAACACAGGAACCAACAGCCCAAACCAATTCTCAGGATCAAGCAATTCCATTAGTTTGTTAACCCGCCAACCATCAGCACCTACCCATGTATTCTCGCGTAAGCTTCTTTGACCCCCAGCTTTACCGTCAATACCCCATCTTCAAGATTTCTTCGATCTTGTTATTTTTACAAAATAGCCCAAGCATCAAGGTTGTTGCTTAGGCTGAAAATTACCGTAGCTAGATCACTAGGTTATTTCTGTTTGAAGAAAGCTGTGTTTCTAGTCTCCAAATTGTCCAACATATTGCTGCTCCCCCACAAAGTACCAGTTTGCGCTGGGACACTGGAAATGTATCAATCCATCCACCAATTAGATCCTCAGTATTGTTAGGGGGTCTAACGAGGTCAAAGGCACAAAGGATCACTTGCTATATCAACTTATCTAAATAGCAAAAAAAAACATCAGGTGATCAACAGTTTTTTGTCAACAGAAACCCCATTGATCATTTCCTCTCCATCCTCCCTTAAGTAGTTTATCCTTGGTTAGAATACTATTTTTTAGCATCAACCATAAGAGATCTTGATGTTAAGAGAAATTTTCAACTTCCAAATGAATCTATAACTCAAAATCTCCACTGATCTAAGCTGCATGTACAAATCCCTAAGTGTGAACTTGTTTTGATTGCCAATCCTCCATTTACCTGTATCTGTTTCTTCAGTCAACTCAATCTCACCTATCAACCTCTTCAAGTCTCTGTATTGTAGAACAGTTTCACTTTCACCCCATGAAGTTCTCTTGAACCCGATGTAACCCCAGCCATCCTCTTTTACACTCTTTACAGTCACCAGCTTGGAAAAGGTAGCATTATACAGTCTAGGTAACTGAGTGGCCAAAGGTGACCCATTCACCCAGCTTATGTAGCAACCTTGATCCTTGGGTTATTGTAAAGTCTTGGGTCCATCCCTAGTAACCCTCACAGCAGATTTTTCAAAGATATGATTAACCTTCATTAGACTTTGCCATAACTGAGAGCGACCAGAGCCACTCCTCACCTGTGACAAGACTCGATTTTTGAGGTATTTCCTGGACAACATTGATTGCCAGATACCTTCAGTATTCTCCAGTTTCTGCAGCCACTTGCACAAAAGGCTTTGATTCATTGATGCCAAATCCATAATTTCTAGTCCAGCAATCAAATGATATAGTAATTCGTTCTCTTGATCACTCCCGTAGGGGCCTCAAAGAAAGAAAAGCATGTGTGAAGATACACTATTCGTACATGTATTTGTAAGCTCAGCTCTGCCCCCAATAGATAGTATGCTGCCTTTCTATCCCACAAGTTTCTTCTCCACTTTTTCCTCTATTGGTTTCCATAAACCATTGCTTAATCTCTTCTCATCAGTAGGTACTATCGTATACCTAGATAACGTAAAGGGAGTTCACCCACATTTCAGGTAATTAAAGATTTCACTTCATTTTTTTTCTTTACACAAGCATCCCCCAGGCAATAAATTTCACTTTATGAAGATTTAACAACAGAAATGAAAGCACGACAATCACTATATCACTAGCACCTGCGACAAACATCATTTTAAGCCTTAGCCTATTAATTGGATCTGACAAACATCATTTTAAGTATACAGTGTGTTCTTTAGGGCTTCTCTCTTCATGGCCAGCTCAATCCCGTCAGCATCTTCTTGGCCTTTTATCCTATAACATCTCCTAACCTTAGCACTGGAAGACCTCGCCTCCCAGCATCAGTTAGTTTCAGCTCCATGTTTTCATTGTCGTTCTTAATGCTCACATTTTCATCAAAAGCATTTTTGTTTTGGTCCAAAAGGATCTGCAGGATTCTACCAGTTCCTCTTCTTGTGAAAAATGTACTCTGTCTTGACTCCCTTCAAAAACAGTTCATTGTTCATCATCATCTCATCATGCTTCCTCTTTATCTCCACCAGTTTCTTCTTCCATATCCTTTTCCTTGTCAGCAAGTCTATTCAACACTGTCAATTTCTCTGCTTTCTGGATCTTATCCCCCATGAGTTGATCTTTCTCAGCCCGAGAGTGTTGAAAAAATAGCACTTTTCAGAGCAACACTCTCTAGCTTAGGCATAATAACCATAGTTTCCACCTCGTTTAAAATAAATGCTAGGAAATCATCAGTGATAGAAGCTTTCCCTTGCACGCTCATTGCTTCTCTCTGCCTTGTGCATTTTTTGTACTCTCCTTTTAGTGCTTAGGACTTTAGGATTATCAGTGGCCCCCATGTATCCAGATTTAGAGTACCATGCTCAACAATTGACTCCATTGAAAAACGAATGTCATATATTTAAGGTTTCACTCCGAACTCCAGCATAGGTGGAATTTTATTGACATTTTTAACATTCACTTTGAACCTGACAAAATTGAGGTTCTCCAACAACGGCTATTCACTGTGTACACTGCCCCAATGAAAGATCCAATCTCATGTATCCTCTTGTAGTGTCTCATCTCTTTTGGGACTCTATCTACCTGCGCCCAGATTGTGTGCAGATTCCCAGGCTTCACCATTGTCACAACTCTCAACCCTCACCTTTATATATGCATGGCAGCATTTCAGTTTGAAATTCCCAAAATCAGGCAGCTTCTCATCCACCAAGCGGTTGAGATTCATGGCGTCCCCACCCTTTGATGTCCACTCTGATCCCATCCACTAGCACTGATGCTGTCACCGCGACCTCCACGCTTGTCACAACAACCACGCTCTTCACGACAACACTGTTTGTTTTCCAAACCCCCTCCATATCTTTCTTGACCTTTTCCTGCCATCCGCTTGCAACGAGTACCACGGTGCCTTCCGATGCGCAGGGACCAACAACGCCTCCTTGTAGGACTGAAATCATGAGTTCTAGCTCTCATTACCTACCTATCAACTCCGCCGACGACGCTGCCTCGGTCACCATCGACGTGGTTTGTGTTCTCGAGAATGGAATGGGATAGATTGAGTGAGCAGCTAGCACATATAACCTTGGGCCCAGCCAGCCCACTCGAAACAGAATTGTATTACCCCACATGCCCGGCAGTGTCATAGTTTGGGTTTGACTTATTTGCTCACCACATCTCTAAGTTATGGCTTGGCCACTATGTGCTAGTATTCAATGCGTTTGTGGAATTTGGCACGAAGAGTTGTTGATTAATTAGGAACCAAATTTTAGTTAATCAAGATTTCTCTAAGTATTTGAATTGAACAGAGTCAAATTTACTCCAAATATCTCCCGTGAAAGAGAAATATAATTCGAGAATGGCACATGGAAATAATAGATGTGCACAATAAAAATCATGGAAATGGTGCATTATACGGATCCAAACACGTTACCGTTTTGGAATATTTTTCATCACTACAGAAAACAGTTTTTTCATGGGCTTCCTAGGCGGCGGGTCATGTTGGGCCTTGAAAGCTTTGATACACGGCGATCGATCTGGTAACTTTATGTCTTATTCTAAAAAAAGCAACTTTACATCTCCCCTAAAACAAACTAATTTAATTTCTAGGCTGTTAAAATTTGCGTAATTATGCTGGTCTACGTCATCAACAGTCAGATTTTTTATTTAGATTATCTAGCACACCTTTTTTTCTGGTTAGCCTGTTATGTATTTTTAATATATTATTGAATATATCGATAGACATGCACAGAGAATTAGTATTTTTTTTTTTGTCCCCAGCTTCGGCAGGGTGAAATCCTAGCTAACAATTCTACTATCTATTGCTTTTAATTTTTAGGACCACATAACTTTTCTGTTGTGTGACTATCGCCTAATACCACCTTACAAGTATGATGCAATCATAAGCTGGTAAGTACTACTATATTACGGATGCGTTCTGTGACTTTGACACCACCTGTGTGCATGGTTATACTTACATATTCCTCTGGTGTGAATCAGTGGAATGATCGAACATGTTGGCCATGAATACATGGACGAATTTTTTGCCTGCTGCGAGTCTTACTTGGCTGAAGATGGCATATTGGTCCTCCAGGTTAGTGCATCAACAACTAAGTATATTTTGAAGCGATTTCACAGCTAAATTCCAATATCATCAAGAACCACAACTAAGTAGTATATGCCTTACTTTTGGTGCATAAGAACAAGTATTAAGCCTTATTCTTTTGAATTTGGCAGAAAGCCAAATGAAAGATACTCCTTACTATATATATCCAAGCAAGACCTTAGGTCTACACGATCATGAACTAACCATTATACATGTGTGTTTAGTTCATCTCAATTGCAGAGGAACGGTACGAGCAATACAGAAGAAGGCCACACTTCGTCAAAGAATACATATTCCCTGGCGGTTGCATTCCTTCTTTGGCCCGTGTAATGTCTGCCATGACCACGTCATCAAGGTTCAGGTACGTTTTACATCAATTGATCGATGGTTGGTTAGTTACTTCATGGTCATGGATGGATCTCCATCCATTAAACCCTACCTAATCTTGTTGCGCACTGGGTACAGCATAGAGCATGTCGAGAATATTGGGCCCAATTACTACACAACTCTGATGCACTGGAGGGACAACTTCATGGCCAACAAAGAGTAAGTATCACTTGTCATTCACTGTAGAAGAATGCTGCTGCGACGATTATATACATATATTGTTACAGTTGGTTGCTCAGTTAGTATTAATTTCTTACTGCTTTCGTTTTCTTGCAGTCAAGTTTTGGAACTGGGCTTTGATGAGAAGTTCATCCTTATATGGGAGTTTTACCTCATATACTCTGCGGCTGGTTTCAAGTCACGAGCAGTTGGAGATTACCAGGTATGTATTAATGTATATGTCCATGCTCTCTATATATATTTACCTATGTTATTTCCACTGAAAAAAATAGCGCGCTATAGTGTGGAGAATTGTCTCGCTAAATTGGTCAGTGTACAGTGTCTTGCTAATAGCACGCTAATAGCATATTCTCAGAGGCGGCGCTATTTTGTATAGCGTGCTATTTTTTTCTTTGGTTATTTCCAGACAAATGGAAGTCATATACTCCCTCGGATCTTAAAAAAATGACTGGAATTCAGCAGGGTCTCCCAAATACAGCGACCGTTTATTTTCAATGCAATGAATGATGAAATTAATAAAGTTTTAAATGGTAACAGTGTTTTCTTGGGAAGACCTAAATATGTGATTTTTACATTTCAAATTAAAATATTAGTGGTAAAATTTTCAAGATATTGCCAAAATAATTATGTCTGAGCCTTCACCTTTCAGGCTCTGATTGTGATGTCTGACTGCTTCTTGCAGGTTGTTTTCTCTCGTCCAGGCAACCGTCGGCTAGGCATGCCTTGATGGCTGGCTAAAGGCAACTTATCCTTCTCCATTAATAAGTCAGCCCTGGAATGGTCGCTCATACGGGCAGCCTAATCAGGTGGTTTGGTGATCTATCTTCTTGTTTTAATCATGGAATGTTTAGTTTTCATGGTAGTGTATTATCTACCAATAAACTTGCATGTGTATGCAAGTGCTACATTAGCCTGGTTACTAGAATTTGAGAATTGTATCAGAAAGAGTTAATGTCCTTGATTTGTAGCTTTCGATCTTTTCCATGTTTGACAATTGTGATGTTGGTTATGGGAGAGAATGGATGTTTCTAATTACCATGTTCTACCACTAGCTCATGAAGATAGCGTGTTATGCTTATGGGGTACCACATGCATGTTTTTTAGACAGAATGCCCCAAAGAGTCACCGACCAAGAGTGCAAAGAATTGCTCACACCATACAAGAGGACTTAAGATAGATTAGGAGCAAATGAAACAAAATTCACTTGATCATCTCAATAAACACAAACCTTCTGCTGCGCTTAGGACTGAAACCGAAGTGAACCCAAATATATCATATACTCCCTCCGTCTTAAAATAAGTACCTTAATTTTGTACTAACTCTAGTATAAAGTTGTACTAAGCTTGAGACACTTATTTTGGGACGGAGGGAGTATTTCATTAAAAAAATCGGATTGGGAAGCTGGATGGATGTGGATTCGAATACTGAAATATGTTGGAATCAATCCGGACATGGTACGGAGCGCTGCATGCCTGCACGTCTGTTTTTTTTTTTTTTTTTGCGGAAAAACTTTCAATCTATTCATCTTCAATCATGGTAGTACAACGAATACTAAAAATAATAAAAATTACATCCAAATCCGTAGAACAAACATATGCTTCAACTTTATGTTCCATGTTGCATGCATATGTTTGCCGAAAAAGGTTTTCGCCCCGCTTTTTATATAAAGCAAAGATCCACAGTGCTCGGTACAACCGCACTCACCCACCACAAACACACACATACGTACCCAAGGCATGATACATAGGCGCTGAGCACAGCAACACACACCCTACCACTACAAGAGCCGCCGGGCGCTTCATCCGAAGAAAGGAAGCCGCATACGACGAACCATGGGCTCCAAAGCGGTGCCTTTAGGAAGGATACGGCACCGAAGCGCCGCCACCGCCCGATCTGAGGATCAGAGTTTCCCCTGGAACACCATGACGGGCAGTGATAGCCGCGACGACGCCTTCAAGAAGGGAGCGATCTTCGCCGTCGCCAGTCCATCCGAAGATAGAGAGGTTTTCACCCCGGCCAACATTTGTTGGGGAACGTAGTAATTTCAAAAAATTTCCTACGCACACGCAAGATCATGGTGATGCATAGCAACGAGAGGGGAGAGTGTTGTCTACGTACCCTCGTAGACCGAAGCGGAAGCGTTGATGCAACATAGAGGAAGTAGTCATACGTCTTCCCGGTCCAACCGATCCAAGCATCGTTACTCCGGTACCTCCGAGTTCTTGGCACACGTTCAGCTCGATGACGCTCCCCGGGCTCCGATCCAGCAAAGCTTCGGGGAGGAGTTCCGTCAGCACGACGGCGTGGTGACGATCTTGATGTTCAAACATCGCAGGGCTTCGCCTAAGCACTGCTACAATATGACCGAGGTGGAATATGGTGGAGGGGGGCACCGCACACGGCTAAGGAACGATCACGAAGATCAACTTGTGTGTCCTAGGGTGCCCCCCTGCCCCCGTATATAAAGGAGCAAGGGGGGAGGCCGGCCGGCCCTATGGTGCGCGCCAAAGGGAGGGGGGAGTCCTCCTCCTAGTGGGAGTAGGACTCCCCTTTCCTAGTCCAACTAGGAAGAAAGAGGGGGAAGGAAAGAGAGGGAGAGAGAAAGAGGGGCCGCGCCCCCCTTCCTAGTCCAATTCGGACTCCCCATGGGGGGGGCGCCACCTCCTGGGCTGCTGCCCTCTCTCTCCCCTCAGGCCCACTAAGGCCCAATACTTCCCCAGGGGGTTCCAGTAACCCCTCCGGCACTCCGGTTTTCTCCGAAATCACCCGGAACACTTCCGGTGTCCAAATATAGTCGTCCAATATATCGATCTTTATGTCTCGACCATTTCGAGACTCCTCGTCATGTCCGTGATCACATTCGGGACTCCGAACAACCTTCGGTACATCAAAATACATAAACTCATAATGAAACTGTCATCGTAACGTTAAGCGTGCGGACCCTACGGTTCGAGAACAATGTAGACATGACCGAGACACATCTCTGGTCAATAACCAATAGCGGAACCTGGATGCTCATATTGGTTCCTACATATTCTACGAAGATCTTTATCGGTCAGACCGTATAACAACATACGTTGTTCCCTTTGTCATCGGTATGTTACTTGCCCGAGATTCGATCGTCGGTATCTCAATACCTAGTTCAATCTCGTCACCGGCAAGTCTCTTTACTCGTTCCGTAATACATCATCTCACAAATAACTCATTAGTTGCAATGCTTGCAAGGCTTATGTGATGTGCATTACCGAGAGGGCCCAGAGATACCTCTCCGACAATCGGAGTGATAAATCTTAATCTCGAAATACGCCAACCCAACATGTACCTTTGGAGACACCTGTAGAGCACCTTTATAATCACCCAGTTACGTTGTGACGTTTGGTAGCACACAAAGTGTTCCTCCAGCAAACGGGAGTTGCATAATCTCATAGTCATAGGAACAAGTCATGAAGAAAGCAATAGCAACATACTAAACGATCGGGTGCTAAGCTAATGGAATGGGTCATGTCAATCAGATCATTCAACTAATGATGTGATCCCGTTAATCAAATAACAACTCTTTGTTCATTGTTAGGAAACATAACCATCTTTGATTAACGAGCTAGTCAAGTAGACGCATACTAGTGACACTCTGCTTGTCTATGTATTCACACATGTATTATGTTTCCGGTTAATACAATTCTAGCATGAATAATAAACATTTATCATGATATAAGGAAATAAATAATAACTTTATTATTGCCTCTAGGGCATATTTCCTTCAGTCTCCCACTTGCACTAGAGTCAATAATCTAGATTACACAGTAATGATTCTAACACCCATGGAGCCTTGGTGCTAATCATGTTTTGCTCATGGAAGAGGCTTAGTCAACGGGTCTGCTACATTCAGATCCGTATATATCTTGCAAATCTCTATGTCTCCCACCTGGACTAGATCCTGGATGGAATTGAAGCGTCTCTTGATGTGTTTGGTTCTCTTGTGAAATCTGGATTCCTTTGCCAAGGCAATTGCACCAGTATTGTCACAAAAGATTTTCATTGGACCCGATGCACTAGGTATGACACCTAGATCAGATATGAACTCCTTCATCCAGACTCCTTCATTTGCTGCTTCCGAAGCAGCCATGTATTCCGCTTCACACGTAGATCCCGCCACGACGCTTTGTTTAGAACTGCACCAACTGACAGCTCCATCGTTTAATGTAAACACGTATCCGATTTGCGATTTAGAATCGTCCGGATCAGTGTCAAAGCTTGCATCAACGTAACCATTTACGATGAGATCTTTGTCACCTCCATAAATGAGAAGCATATCCTTAGTACTTTTCAGGTATTTCAGGATGTTATTGACCGCTGTCTAGTGATCCACTCCTGGATTACTTTGTTACCTCCCTCCTAGACTTATAGCTAGGCACACATCAGGTCTGGTACACAGCATTGCATACATGATAGAGCCTATGGCTGAAGCATAGGGAACATCTTTCATTTTCTCTCTATCTTCTACAGTGGTCGGGCATTGAGTCTTACTCAACTTCACACCTTGTAATATAGGCAAGAACCCTTTCTTTGCTTGATCAATTTTGAACTTTTTCAAAACTTTGTCAAGGTATGTGCTTTGTGAAAGTCCAATTAAGCGTCTTGATCTATCTCTATAGATCTTAATGCCTAATATGTAAGCAGCTTCACCGAGGTCTTTCATTGAAAAACTCTTATTCAAGTATCCCTTTATGCTATCCAGAAATTCTATATCATTTCCAATTAGTAATATGTCATCCACATATAATATCAGAAATGCTATAGAGCTCCCACTCACTTTCTTGTAAATACAGGCTTCTTCAAAAGTCTGTATAAAACCAAATGCTTTGATCACACTATCAAAGCGCTTATTCCAACTCCGAGAGGCTTGCACCAGTCCATAAATGGATCGCTGGAGCTTGCACACTTTGTTAGCTCCCTTTGGATCGACAAAACCTTCTGGTTGCATCATATACAACTCTTCTTCCAGAAATCCATTCAGGAATGCAGTTTTGACATCCATTTGCCAAATTTCATAATCATAAAATGCGGCAATTGCTAACATGATTCGGACAGACTTAAGCATCGCTACGGGTGAGAAGGTCTCATCGTAGTCAATCCCTTGAACTTGTCGAAAACCTTTTGCAACAAGTCGAGCTTTGTAGACAGTAACATTACCGTCAGCGTCAGTCTTCTTCTTGAAGATCCATTTATTCTCAATTGCTTGCCGATCATCGAGCAAATCAACCAAAGTCCATACTTTGTTCTCATACATGGATCCCATCTCAGATTTCATGGCATCAAGCCATTTCGCGGAATCTGGGCTCACCATCGCTTCTTCATAGTTTGTAGGTTCATCATGATCTAGTAGCATGACTTCCAGAACAGGATTACCGTACCACTCTGGTGCGGATCTTGCTCTGTTTGATCTACGAGGTTCGGTAGTAACTTGATCTGAAGTTCTATGATCATCATCATTAACTTCCTCACTAATTGGTTTAGGTGTCACAGAAACCGGTTTCTGTGATGTACTACTTTCCAATAAGGGAGCAGGTACAGTTACCTCATCAAGTTCTACTTTCCTCCCACTCACTTCTTTCGAGAGAAACTCCTTCTCTAGAAAGGATCCATTTTTAGCAACGAATGTCTTGCCTTCGGATCTATGATAAAAGGTGTACCCAACAGTCTCCTTTGGGTATCCTATGAAGACACATTTCTCTGATTTGGGTTCGAGCTTATCAGGTTGAAGTTTTTTCACATAACCATCACAGCCCCAAACTTTAAGAAACGACAACTTTGGTTTCTTGCCAAACCATAGTTCATAAGGCGTCATCTCAACAGATTTTGATGGTGCCCTATTTAATGTGAATGCGGCCGTCTCTAAAGCATAACCCCAAAACGATAGCGGTAAATCTGTAAGAGACATCATAGATCGCACCATATCAAGTAAAGTACGATTACGACGTTCGGACACACCATTACGTTGTGGTGTTCCGGGTGGCGTGAGCTGCGAAACTATTCCGCATTGTTTCAAATGTAGACCAAACTCGTAACTCAAATATTCTCCTCCACGATCAGATCGTAGAAACTTTATTTTCTTGTTACGATGATTTTCAACTACACTCTGAAATTCTTTGAACTTTTCAAATATTTCAGACTTATGCTTCATTAAGTAGATATACCCATATCTGCTTAAATCATCTGTGAAGGTGAGAAAATAACGATATCCGCCACGAGCCTCAACATTCATCGGACCACATACATCTGTATGTATGATTTCCAACAAATCTGTTGCTCTCTCCATAGTACCGGAGAACGGTGTTTTAGTCATCTTGCCCATGAGGCACGGTTCGCAAGTACCAAGTGATTCATAATCAAGTGGTTCCTCCATCAGTATGGAGTTTCTTCATGCGCTTTACACCGATATGACCTAAACGGCAGTGCCACATATAAGTTGCACTATCATTATTAACTCTGCATCTTTTGGCTTCAACATTATGAATATGTGTATCACTACTATCGAGATTCATCAAAAATATACCACTCTTCAAGGGTGCATGACCATAAAAGATATTACTCATATAAATAGAACAACCATTATTCTCTGATTTAAATGAATAACCGTCTCGCATCAAACAAGATCCAGATATAATGTTCATGCTCAACGCTGGCACCAAATAACAATTATTTAGGTCTAAAACTAATCCCGAAGGTAGATGTAGAGGTAGCGTGCCGACCGCGATCACATCGACTTTGGAACCATTTCCCACGCGCATTGTCACCTAGTCCTTTGCTAGTGTTCGCTTAATCTGTAGTCCCTGTTTCGAGTTGCAAATATTAGCAACAGAACCAGTATCAAATACCCAGGTGCTACTGCGAGCTCTAGTAAGGTACACATTAATAACATGTATATCACATATACCTTTGTTCACCTTGCCATCCTTCTTATCCGCCAAATACTTGGGACAATTCCGCTTCCAGTGTCCAGTCTGCTTGTAGTAGAAGCACTCAGTTTCAGGCTTAGGTCTAGATTTAGGTTTCTTCTCCTGAGCAGCAACTTGTTTGCTGTTCTTCTTGAAGTTCCCCTTCTTCTTCCCTTTGCCCTTTTTCTTGAAACTGACGGTCTTATTGACCATCAACACTTGATGCTCCTTCTTGATTTCTACCTCCGCAGCCTTTAGCACCGCGAAGAGCTCGGGAATCATCTTATTCATCCCTTGTATGTTATAGTTCATCACGAAGCTCTTGTAGCTTGGTGGAAGTGATTGAAGAACTCTGTCAATGACACTATCAACAGGAAGATTAACTCCCAGTTGAGTCAAGTGATTATGATACCCAGACATTTTGAGTATATGTTCACTGACAGAACTATTCTCCTCCATCTTGCAGCTATAGAACTTATTGGAGACTTCATATCTCTCAATCCGGGTATTTGCTTGAAATATTAACTTCAACTCCTGAAACATCTCATATGCTCCATGACGTTCAAAACGTTGTTGAAGACCCGGTTCAAAGCCGTAAAGCATGGCACACTGAACTATCGAGTAGTCATCAGTTTTGCTCTACCAGACGTTCATAACATCTGGTGTTGCTCCTGCAGCAGGCTTGGCACTTAGCGGTGCTTCCAGGACATAACTCTTCTATGCAGCAATGAGGATAATCCTCAAGTTACGGACCCAGTCCGTGTAATTGCTACCATCATCTTTCAACTTTGCTTTCTCAAGGAACGCATTAAAATTCAACGGAACAACAGCACGGGCCATCTATCTACAATCAACATGAACAAGCAAGATACTATCAGGTACTAAGTTCATGATAAATTTAAGTTCAATTAATCATATTACTTAAGAACTCCCACTTAGAAAAACATCCCTCTAATCTTCTAAGTGATCATGTGATCCAAATCAACTAAACCATAACCGATCATCACGTGAAATGGAGTAGTTTTCAATGGTGAACATCAATATGTTGATCATATCTACTATATGATTCACGCTCGACCTTTCGGTCTCAGTGTTCCGAGGCCATATCTGCATATGCTAGGCTCGTCAAGTTTAACCTGAGTATTCTGCGTGTGCAAAACTGTCTTGCACCCGTTGTAGATGGACGTAGAGCTTATCACACCCGATCATCACGTGGTGTCTAGGCATGACGAACTTTGGCAACGGTGCATACTCAGGGAGAACACTTTTATCTTGAAATTTAGTGAGAGATCATCTTATAATGCTACCGTCAATCAAAGCAAGATAAGATGCATAAAAGATAAACATCACATGCAATTAATATAAGTGATATGATATGGCCATCATCATCTTGTGCTTGTGATCTCCATCTCCGAAGAACCGTCATGATCACCATCGTCACCGGCGCGACACCTTGATCTCCATCGTAGCATCTTTGTCGTCTCGCCAATCTTATGCTTCCACGACTATCGCTACCGCTTAGTGATAAAGTAAAGCATTACAGCGCGATTGCATGGCATACAATAAAGCGACAACCATATGGCTCCTGCCAGTTGCCGATAACTCGGTTACAAAACATGATCATCTCATACAATAAAATTTAGCATCATGTCTTGACCATATCACATCACAACATGCCCTGCAAAAACAAGTTAGACGTCCTCTACTTTGTTGTTGCAAGTTTTACGTGGCTGCTACGGGCTTAAGCAAGAACCAATCTTACCTACGCATCAAAACCACAACGATAGTGTGTCAAGTTGGTGTTGTTTTAACCTTCGCAAGGACCGGGCGTAGCCACACTCGGTTCAACTAAAGTTGGAGAAACTGACACCCGCCAGCCACCTGTGTGCAAAGCATGGCGGTAGAACCAGTCTCGCGTAAGCGTACGCGTAATGTCGGTCCGGGCCGCTTCATCCAACAATACCGCCGAACAAAAGTATGACATGCTGGTAAGTAGTATGACTTATATCGCCCACAACTCACTTGTGTTCTACTCGTGCATATAACATCAAACCATAAAACCTAGGCTCGGATGCCACTGTTGGGGAACGTAGTAATTTCAAAAAATTCCTACGCACACGCAAGATCATGGTGATGCATAGCAACGAGAGGGGAGAGTGTTGTCTACGTACCCTCGTAGACCGAAGCGGAAGCGTTGATGCAACATAGAGGAAGTAGTCGTACGTCTTCCCGGTCCAACCGATCCAAGCACCGTTACTCCGGTACCTCCGAGTTCTTGGCACACGTTCAACTCGATGACGCTCCCCGGGCTCCGATCCAGCAAAACTTCGGGGAGGAGTTCTGTCAGCACGACGGCATGGTGACGATCTTGATGTTCAAACGTCGCAGGGCTTCGCCTAAGCACTGCTACAATATGACCGAGGTGGAATATAGTGGAGGGGGGCACCGCACACGGCTAAGGAACGATCACGAAGATCAACTTGTGTGTCCTAGGGTGCCCCCTGCCCCCGTATATAAAGGAGCAAGGGGGGAGGCCGGCCGGCCCTATGGTGCGCGCCAAAGAGAGGGGGGAGTCCTCCTCCTAGTGGGAGTAGGACTCCCCTTTCCTAGTCCAACTAGGAAGAAAGAGGGGGAAGGAAAGGGAGGGAGAGGGAGAGGGAAAGAGGGGTCGCGCCCCCTCCCTAGTCCAATTCGGACTCCCCATGGGGGGGGCGCCACCTCCTGGGCTGCTGCGCTCTCTCTCCCCTCAGGCCCACTAAGGCCCAATACTTCCCCGGGGGGTTCCGGTAACCCCTCCGGCACTCTGGTTTTCTCCGAAATCACCCGGAACACTTCCGGTGTCCGAATATAGTCGTCCAATATATCGATCTTTATGTCTCGACCATTTCGAGACTCCTCTTCATGTCCGTGATCACATCCGGGACTCCGAACAACCTTCGGTACATCAAAATACATAAACTCATAATGAAACTGTCATCGTAACGTTAAGCGTGCGGACCCTACGGTTCGAGAACAATGTAGACATGACCGAGACACATCTCTGGTCAATAACCAATAGCGGAACCTAGATGCTCATATTGGTTCCTACATATTCTACGAAGATCTTTATCGGTCAGACCGCATAACAACATACGTTGTTCCCTTTGTCATCGGTATGTTACTTGCCCGAGATTCGATCATCGGTATCTCAATACCTAGTTCAATCTCGTCACCGGCAAGTCTCTTTACTCGTTCCGTAATACATCATCTCACAACTAACTCATTAGTTGCAATGCTTGCAAGGCTTATGTGATGTGCATTACCGAGAGGGCCCAGAGATACATCTCCGACAATCGGAGTGACAAATCCTAATCTCGAAATACGCCAACCCAACATGTACCTTTGGAGACACCTGTAGAGCACCTGTATAATCACCCAGTTACGCTGTGACGTTTGGTAGCACACAAAGTGTTCCTCCGGCAAACGGGAGTTGCATAATCTCATAGTCATAGGAACATGTATAAGTCATGAAGAAAGCAATAGCAACATACTAAACAATCGGGTGCTAAGCTAATGGAATGGGTCATGTCAATCAGATCATTTAACTAATGATGTGATCCCGTTAATCAAATAACAACTCTTTGTTCATGGTTAGGAAACATAACCATCTTTGATTAATGAGCTAGTCAAGTAGAGGCATACTAGTGACACTCTGTTTGTCTATGTATTCACACATGTATTATGTTTCCGGTTAATACAATTCTAGCATGAATAATAAACATTTATCATGATATAAGGAAATAAATAATAACTTTATTATTGCCTCTAGGGCATATTTCCTTCAACATTCACCGCCACCGAACGCCACACCCCGGCTACCACGCCGCCCACACGGCCGTAGTAGCCAGGAAACACCAAGGCACGAGCTCTGCCCAAGAGCACCGCGCCACCACCACCAGGGCCGCCGCCCCGGAATCCAAGACCTTGACACCAAGTCCCCCGAGCCCTACCGCTACCCCCACCGCAGAGACGGGTGAAAAGGATCTGCCTTTCACACCCCTGGCCGGTCCCAATGCCGAGACCCAATAGGTCGGGCCGGGCTTGGGCTTGCTTTTTTTTTAGTAACGGCCCACTCTTTATTGATCAAAGTCCACAGAAAGTGGAATTACACGTACGTCATGAGGTTGGCCAAACCACACATGACGCCCCGGAGCTAAATTTAAAGCAAATCTTGCTAACTTATGTGCCTGGGCTTGCTATTTATGCGTTTTAAGGATGGGCCTGACTTGAGGCCCGACGGGCTTTTCCACTCATGGGCCAGCTTGGGCCTAAAAACTAGGCTTGATAGCCGAGCCGGGCCCAGGCTTAGGTTTTCTGCTGCAGGCTTATGTAGGCCCATCCTGAAGCCCGGCCCGGCCCGAGTTATGGCTAGGTATAATGCAGCCTAGAAACGCCCCGGCAACAGTACCTCCGGAACACTTGCTTCACTCGCCATCAACCCCTCGCCAACCACCATCTTTTCAGTCACACATTTGTTGTATTTCTTTCCAACATCATTCATGCAACCTAATGAGAAATTCCTAGGAGCAGTAAATCGACACTATACTAGTAAAAACATCATTGGTTTCTTTTACATATTGCAATACTCCCTCCGATCCTTTTTAGTCTCGCCCTCTCCCACGAGCGGCGAGGCGAACCCTAGTGCTCTCCTCCAGCCCCCCCCCCCCTCCGCAACATCTCCTCGCCGCCGCCGGCCCAGGACGCCTCCGCCAAGCCGCCCTGGCATCGGTGACGACGGGGCATCTTCCCCCTCCACGCGACGGGCTGGCGCGGGACAGCGCGCCACGACGCGGTGCTCTGCGGTTCTGCGAAACGGCGTGGCGTGGCAACGACCGGGGCGGCTTGGCGGCGGCGTCATGGGTTGGCGACGCGGTGGGGCGTGCCGGCACGGGTGGCGGCGGTAGGCGTCCCGGCCCAGATCTAGATCGAGCGGGTGCTCTGGCCGGCGGCCAGCAATCAGCGCAGGCCAACTGATGACGTGCGGGGATGGATGGTGCGGCTGGCCACTATGGGGGCTGGTCTGGTTCCGTCTGGCTCGCGACGGTGCTCCGATGAGTGGGTGATGGCGGCACGGGGCTTGCGGCTGCGTCCGACGTGTGTGGGTGGCGGTGGCTCCTGTTCGCGGTTGGCGGCGTGGTGGGCTTCGTGATGATGGCCCCGTGGCCGCGGGTGCCAGCAGGGAGTTTGGGCCTCTCCGTCTCTGACTTAGAACAGCCATGTTCGGGGGCTTCGACGGCGTCCCTCCCCTCCGGCAGCTAGACGCGCGGGTGCATGCCCAGCGGCTTGGATGCTTGGAGCTCGGCGGGCGATGAGGTTTGGGCAGTGGCCCGGTGTGGCTGCTGCTCTGGCTGTGGATGGCTCCATGGCGGCTTCGCGGGTCGGCTGCGGCGGCGGCTGGCATGTTTCGACGTCGGCTCGTCCGGAGGCGGCTTGTGTCGGCCTTCGACCTCTCTCCTTGTCGTCCGGTTGCTACTTTTGTTGTAGGGTGTGACGCCCGGATAATCATGCTACAGTAATCCCACGCTAATCATGCCACGTCACCTCGGTTACTGTTGCTAACCTCGCGATGATTCGAAACCGTTTCAATATTTAAATTCAAAATAGGTCAAACAATAAAAGTTTTCAAAAATTGAAACAAAAATGTTCGGTGGTTGCCAAATATTACAAAGGTAATTATGGTGCAGCAAACACATTTTTATAAAATGTCCAAATAATTTAAAGTGATTTAAAACAGAAAAGCAAATAGATAAAAACAAAACAGAAAAACTAAAACTAAAATTGGAAGATAGGAGAGAGGAAGACCCCCCCCCCGGGCCAGCAGACCCAGCGGGCCGGCCCATTCGCCCTCCAGGCCCAGCCGGCCGGCCCACTACCCCCTCCTTATCCACTCCCTCCCCAAACCCTAACCGGCCACCACCCATTCCCCCCCCATGACGCGCCCCCTCCCCCCTGATCCAGATCGGATCGGGCCCAACGCCGGCGCCCGGAGCTCGCCGCCCCCACGCGAGGATGCCGCCGCCTCGCAGGACTGCCTCTCGCTCCGCCGCTCGTCCCCGTCGTCCCCCTCAATCTTCCCCGAGCCCGCTGCCCCATCCCTGATCCTCGATGTGAGCTCCGCCTCGCCCCTCCCCTCCTCTCTGTCCCGCTCTTGGCCGCGCCCGATGCGTGCTCGCCGCGACCGCACGCCCGGCCCGCCCGTGGCCTTGCTCCCCTGCTCGCCCGCCGCACCGCTCGCGCGTCCTCTGACCCGAAGCGGCCGCGCCCTGGCCGCGCTCGCGCGTGCCCCTGCGCCGGCGCGCGCCCTCTTGGCCTCGCCTTGCCCCGCTGCCCGCACGCCGCCCCGCTCGTCACGGCCACATAGACCACGTGATGCACCGCCGCGCCCCGCTACTCCCCCGCGCGCACGCGCACGCACCCACTCCCCTGCAACGTGCCCGCGTCGCCCCCAACTGCAGTCGGCCTACACCCCGACCATGCTCGCAGCCCGCGCGCTGCTGCCATTGTTCGCCGGCCGCGCCCCGTAGCCGCCTCCCTTCTCGCCCCTGCTGCTATGCGCAGCCACCTCCCTCACCGCCGGCTTCGCCCCTACCCCGCACGGCCCTGCCTGCCGAGCCCGCGGCAACCGCGTTGCTGTTGCTCCCGACCGCGGCGCTCCATGCCCCTGCCGCGCGCTTCCCCACGCGCCCGCGCTGCCGCCTACCCCCTCTGGCCTCCCCTGTACGCCGCTCCGTTACCCCTGCGGCCGCCGCCGCACTTGCCGTCCCACTTCGCCGTGGCCTCGTCGGCGCCGCGCCGGTGCCCGCAACCACGTCCCCTCGATTCGGGCTGTTACGCCCGCCCAGATGCGCCCCTGCGCCCGTACCCAATACGCCCTGTGGGCCTATGACAAGAGGGCCCCGCCCTCAGAACGTTTTTAGTAAAAAAATAAATGAATAAAAATAATTAATTAATAAGGAAATTAATCAATTAAGTTAATTAATCATAATTAGATTAACCTAATTAACTATTAGTAAATTAATCAATCAATGACAGTGGGGCCCACCCCCCTAATTAATTTTGATTAGATTAATTAAACTATTTAATTAAAATGTGTCACTGACCAGTGGGACCCACTGGTCAGGTTGACTAGTCAACTCTGTTGACTGCGTCAGCATGACATCATGCTGATGTCATTAATTCATTTTCGAATTAATTAAATAAATAATTAGATTCCAGAAATTAATAAAATCTTTAGAAAATCATATCTTTTAATCCGTAACTCGGATTAAAATATTTTCAACATGAAAGTTGCTCAGAACAACGAGATGAACCCGGATACGCAACCCGTTCGTCCGCCACGCATCCCTAGCATAGCGAACATGCAACTTTTCCCCTCCGACTCCTTTGCCCGAAAACGCGAAACACCGGGGATAATTTCCCGGAGGTTCCTCCCCTTCACCGGTACCACCTCGTACCGCGTTAGGGCACACCTAGCATCACGCTTTGTCATGTCATGCATCGTCATGCTTTTGTTTGCATTATATTTATTGTTTCTTCCCCCTCTTCTCTCGCTAGACATCGAGACCAACGCTGCTGCTACCTAGTACGACTACGGTGTTGACGACCCCTCTCTCTTGCCAGAGCAACCAGGCAAGCCCCCCCTTTGATCACCAGATATCGCCTACTCTTCTCTATACTGCTTGCATTAGAGTAGTGTAGCATGTTACTGCTCTCCGTTATTCCTATCCTGATGCATAGCCTGTCCTTGCTACTACTGTTGTTACCATTACCTGCTATCCTACCGCTTAGTATAGGATGCTAGTGTTCCATCAGTGGCCCTACACTCTTGTCCGTCTGCCATGCTATACTACTGGGCCGTGATCACTTCGGGAGGTGATCACGGGCATTTACTATATACTTTACACTGTTACATTACCTGTGGTACTGTTCGGAGTTGGGGGCTGAAGGGGCAGGTGGCTCCATCCCGGTAGAGGTGGGCCTGGGTCCCCGACGGCCCTCGACTGTTACTTTGTGGCGGAGCGACACGGTAGGTTGAGACCACCTATGAGAGAGGTGGGCCAGGCCCTGGTCGGCATTCGCGGATACTTAACACACATAACGAGTTCTGGGTATTTGATCTGAGTCTGGCCATCTGGCTTATACGCACTAACCATCTACGCGGGAGTAGTTATGGGTATCCCGGCATCGTGGTATCACCCAAAGCCTTCGTGACGTCAGCAACTGAGTGGCGCGCGCCGGATTGGACCGTAAGCCTGCTCTTGTATTAAGGGGGCTAGTTCTGCTTCCGGCCGCGTTCGCAACGTGCAGGTGTGCAAAGGGCGATGGGCCCAGACCCCTGCGCCATAGGGTTTAGACCGACGTGCTGACCTCTCTGTTGTGCCTAGGTAGGGCTGCGACGTGTTGATCTTTCGAGGCCGGGCATGACCCAGAAAAGTGTGTCCGGCCAAATGGGATCGAGCGTGTTGGGGTATGTGGTGCACCCCTGTAGGGAAGTTAATCTATTCGAATAGCCGTGATCTTCGGTAACAGGACGACTTGGAGTTGTACCTTGACCTTATGACAACTAGAACCGGATACTTAATAAAACACACCCTTCCAAGTGTCAGAGACAACTGGTGATCGCTCTCTCACAGGGCGACGAGGGGAGGATCATCGGTTAGGAGTATGCTATGCGATGCTACTTGGAGGACTTCAGTCTACTCTCTTCTACATGCTGCAAGACGAAGGCTGCCAGAAGCGTAGTCTCCGACAGGACTAGCTATCCCCCTCTTATTCTGGCTTTCTGCAGTTCAGTCCACCGATATGGCCCTTTACACATTTACCCATGCATAAGTAGTGTAGCTCCTTGCTTGCGAGTACTTTGGATGAGTACTCACGGTTGCTTTCTCCCTCTTTTCCCCTTATCCCTTCTACCTGGTTGTCGCAACCAGATGTTGGAGCCCAGGATCCAGACGCCACCGTCGACGACGACTCCTACTACACCGGAGGTGCCTACTACTATGTGCTGCCCGCTGACGACGACCAGGAGTAGTTAGGAGGATCCCAGGCAGGAGGCCTGCGCCTCTTTCGATCTGTATCTCAGTTTGTGCTAGCCTTCTTAAGGCAAACTTGTTTAACTTATGTCTGTACCCTGTTATTGTTGCTTCCGCTGACTCGTCTATGATCGAGCTCTTGTATTCGAGCCTTCGAGGCCCCTGGCTTGTAATATGATGCTTGTATGACTTATTTTATTTGTAGAAGTTGTGTTGTGATATCTTCCCGTGGGTCCTTGATCTTGATCGTACACATTTGCGTGCATGATTAGTGTACGGTCAAATCGGGGCGTCACAAGTTGGTATCAGAGCCGACTGCATATAGGAATCCCCCTTCCACACTCCTTGGCCGAAGTTGAGTCTAGTCGATGAAAATTGTTTTACTAACTTGGCTGTGCGGCCCATGGGCCCACGTCGCCATTGGGTGGTATTAGGATCTTTTATTTCTCGACCTATACTCTGGGACTCTGACATCTCTTCTATTCGGGTTAAACGATTTTACTTATCCTGACTCTAGGTTCTCGTAATTACTTCCACATGGAGAGCCCCTTCATTCTAGATGGTTGCCTGCTTCACCAAGACTTTGAAGATACTCTCCGACCTACTCCCGAGAACTTGTGTTCATTTCTTTCGCAATCCCTTAACACCATTGAATCCTTATGGATAACTGTGTAGCCTCGCCGTTGATACTTCCGTCCCTAGTTGTTCTTGTTATTACAAGATACTCAAAAGTATTCTCAAACTTTCGAGAATCCTTTTTTCGACTGCCTTGCAACTCTTTTCCGCCTGAATAACCCTACGAATAATTCCTCACACTTATCGGGGATTCGTTCATCCCTAGTTGATCATATGTCCCACAAAATTCTTCAAATGCAATTCGATCTCCCGAAGATCCTCTAAGGCCTAGTGCTCCCGAAAGTTTTGTCTGCTTGCATTATGGTTAAAAGTCTGACAATATTCATTAAACCTCCTTTGTCATTGTCATCCTGAGCCTATTGATTCATTATGTTGCGATTGCTCGCAATCATCAATCGAACCCTGATATTTGACCTTCCTGCTCACAAGTCATTCTGGACATGAGCTGGTTCTCGGCAAACCAAACTTTAATTGATTGTCGATCTATATCTATTCAACTTACTTGTCTTTTGATCAGAGTGTCTGCTTCTGATCTTCTAATTTGGAAATCATAATTTCTTTGCATTAAGCATCGAATTATTCAGTCGTTTCTATAATCCAATGCCTTTGCATTCTTTTCTGCTTCTGATTGAGTACTGATACTCAAATCAGATCCATTGAGGACTGTTGAATCCTTTGTTGGATTATTATTCGGCAGTTCCCATCATGTTCAAAATTTTGTGCGCTCTTCCCCGGATACATATTGCCTTTGGTAAATTGTATTCTCTGCTTTGTCAACCATGCTCTGCTTCCGAGCTTGAGTTAATTACCTCTAAAGTTTTTGCAAATGATCCTAAGATGCCCCGACGGGTTGGACTAATGCTTTCCCTAATTTGTGTGAACCCGGAAATTTCTATGGGTCATACTCTACTGGTGTTACGCCGGATAAAAATTTCTACACTACAACTTTGTCAAAAGCGAGAAGTGAATGAAAGGTTATGCATTGGAAAAGTGGGAGTCGACCTTGAACTTTGTGTTCATGCCCATGGACACGATGTAGAACTTATCATGGAAGCTGCTCGTAAAAATAATTACCCCCTTGTTAGAAGTTCATCTTGTATCCTTGGTTCGATCATTTATGATTGTTGTTCCGACCATAATTTCTTCCTTTGATTCTATTTCTCAGACAAGTTAAAGCGCTTGTCTTCTATATATCAATACAACCCACTTCAACCTTTCATTTGATATGCCTTCGAGTATTAACCCCCTGGTATCTTGAGATTATCATGGAACTGCATAACTTCTTATGAGTTCTTCATCAAGTGCTACATTCTCGCTGATTCCAAATTTTCACGGGCTTTGAGTTATTAAACACTCAAGCACATCGATAACTGAATCGAGTCCGCGTCGTGATTAAACAACTCTTAGTGATCTTCTTACTTGCGAGTTTGTACTTGATCACGTCATTCCTAGCCTAATTGGCTATATTCGTGCTAAATTTTAACTGTGCTACCGAATCCTTCTTCCCGGAGTACAAATTTCGACGGTGAGCTAATCTTACAATCGATCTTCCTCATCATACTGTTTGTCCTTGAACAGCAAGCTTGATTTGGAGTTTGTGTCGTACCCATGGTTTCAATAACCTTTTGCTTCATCATTCCTTTGACTTGATGTCATCGCCAATTGATTACATCTTCATGAATTCTCTCGACAAATTGCCGTGATCACCATCAACATTTTGACTCCTCCTAGGTTTCCAATTGAATTCATGATGAGAAATACCATCCTTGCCCTCGATGAATTTTATTGTCGTCGACCATTTTATTGTCTTCCCACCAACACAAGCATGTTCGTGTTTGGTGTTATACCTTGAGTTCCTTACTATCCAGCAATTGTTCTTCCTTACCTTGGAATATTACCATCTTTAATATCAAGAAAGTCATAAGAATTTCACCACCTCTTAAGGATTCTTGATACAGGTAATACTTCTCACCATCACCTTTCTTTCTTGGTCCCCGTGTTGGATCTAACCGGGATACCAACAGGTGAACGGTGTTGTTTGGATTCTGCCCTTCTAGCAACCCTATTGCTTTGAAGTTAATGGTCGAACGTTCATTATTAGACTATTGATCACTGAATCACCATTCTAACATTTGATCAAGCTACCTAAGGCCATACTTTGGGCACCCTTTTCAACTAATGTTTAATTGTGTATGTTTTTCCTTGAGCATACATCATTATATCATTTGATCCAACAAATGTTATCTCCTTGTTCACATAACTGTGGAAATCCATCTTTTGGATACCTCGTTGAATTATTGCTGAGTCCATCAGCCACCTCCTCATCCTCTCCTTGGCTTAATGATGAATCCCTTCGTGTATCCAGAGCCTGACCTTTGATTGAAGACCATGTCGATGCTATCTCGAAGCATGTCTGTGGTACTCCATTATTCAGAGAGAACATTTGAAGCCCAATGCTAAATGTTTCCTGCTCAATTACCCAAACACCACTGTATGGGTAATGCCATGAGATTCCTCCCCCCTTACCTAAAGGGTTTTCTACGTTATATCCTGTCATAGATATCAGGTTCTGCTTGTCCTTGGGAAGGATATACCCCTGAAATATGTGTTTAAACACATTTTCCTTTCCATTGTTCCGTTTGATCTGATGATCACATTTCCCTTCCATTGGTTTGTTTAACCTTCCTGGTGATCTATTTATGGTCTAAGCAATAATATTCTCCTGCTTATGTAAACAGCTTGGTGTACACTTTTGTTAGCAAGACCCTGATACTTTTGTTGATGACATTCCGGTAACCACCGCTGGACGAGAACTTTGCCTATTGGACCGCCTCGTTCAACGAGCAGGAAAATGGTTCTCTTCGTCCCTCACCCTTGGTACCGTTGTTGTTGCCGACATAACTGACAGGCTATCCTCTGACATGTCTGCTTACATGATCGTGCGAGACATTACCCCCTACCTACTTTCGACCACATAGTGGGCCCATAACCCACAGTTCCACGGGATCGAAACCTGACTCCCATCTACACCCCCTGTTCCCAAGGTTGTTCCTCGCATGTGACCTCGCATGTAATTCACGAGCCACCTTCAGTCCTAATATCGGACACAATACTTATTCCCGTTGTTTTGACCCTTTCACGCCCTATAACAGACATCGAATGATTGCCTGCCCGCTCAATACTTCCCAGGTTACCTCCTTACTTTGCTCTTGATAATTTCTTAAGATTCGATTCGAGAGTTACTTTCCGCCACCTTCCTCGATGTTGTCGACCCGATAGTCAACCTTGCCGACGTCCGTTCTCCCAGTATGCCTACCCTTTATTCTTTCGTAAGCACGATGGAGTTCCTGAAGAAAGGGCGCCGACTTCATCATGATGACCTAAAGCAGAGAAATGAAGACATCAATGTATTGGACCGGCCTCTTCGAGAAGAGCAAGCCAGGATGAGAAGACCCGCTAGATTTGTTACCAAACCTTCCCCCTTACTCCCCTCCTAAATCTCGGGACGAGATTTGTTGTAGTGGAGGAGATTTGTGACGCCCGGATAATCATGCTACAGTAATCCCACGCTAATCATGCCACGTCACCTCGGTTACTGTTGCTAACCTCGCGATGATTCGAAACTGTTTCAATATTTAAATTCAAAATAGGTCAAACAATAAAAGTTTTCAAAAATTGAAACAAAAATGTTCGGTGGTTGCCAAATATTACAAAGGGAATTATGGTGCAGCAAACACATTTTTATAAAATGTCTAAATAATTTAAAGTGATTTAAAACAGAAAAGCAAATAGATAAAAACAAAACAGAAAAACTAAAACTAAAATTGGAAGATAGGAGAGAGGAAGACCCTACCCCCCCGGGGCCAGCAGACCCAGCGGGCCGGCCCATTCGCCCTCCAGGCCCAGCCGGCCGGCCCACTACCCCCTCCTTATCCACTCCCTCCCCAAACCCTAACCGGCCACCACCCATTCCCCCCCCCCCCCACGACGCGCCCCCTCCCCCCCGATCCAGATCGGATCGGGCCCGACGCCGGCGCCCGGAGCTCGCCGCCCCCACGCCAGGACGCCGCCGCCTCGCAGGACTGCCTCTCGCTCCGCCGCTCGTCCCTGTCGTCCCCCTCAATCTTCCCCGAGCCCGCTGCCCCGTCCCTGCTCCTCGATGTGAGCTCCGCCTCGCCCCTCCCCTCCTCTCTGTCCCGCTCTTGGCCGCGCCCGATGCGTGCTCGCCGCGACCTCACGCCCGGCCCGCCCGTGGCCTTGCTCCCCTGCTCGCCCGCCGCACCGCTCGCGCGTCCTCTGACCCGAAGCGGCCGCGCCCTGGCCGCGCTCGCGCGTGCCCCCGCGCCGGCCCGCGCCCTCTTGGCCTCGCCTTGCCCCGCTGCCCGCACGCCGCCCCGCTCGTCACGGCCACATAGGCCACGTGATGCACCGCCGCGCCCCACTACTCCCCCGCGCGCACGCGCACGCACCCACTCCCCTGCAACGTGCCCGCGTCGCCCCCAACTGCAGTCGGCCACCACCCCGACCATGCTCGCAGCCCGCGCGCTGCTGCCATTGTTCGCCGGCCGCGCCCCGCAGCCGCCTCCCTTCTCGCCCCTGCTGCTATGCGCAGCCACCTCCCTCACCGCTAGCTTCGCCCCTGCCCCGCACAGCCCTGCCTGCCGAGCCCGCGGCAACCGCGTTGCCGTTGCTCCCGACCGCGGCACTCCATGCCCCTGCCGCGCGCTTCCCCACGCGCCCGCGCTGCCGCCTACCCCCTCTGGCCTCCCCTGTACGCCGCTCCGTTACCCTTGCGGCCGCCGCCGCACTTGCCGTCCCGCTTCGCCGTGGCCTCGTCGGCGCCCGCAACCGCGTCCCCTTGATTCGGGCTGTTACGCCCCCCAGATGCGCCCCTGCGCCCGTACCCAATACGCCCTGTGGGCCTATGACAAGAGGGCCCCGCCCTCAGAACATTTTTAGTAAAACAAAATGAATAAAAATAATTAATTAATAAGGAAATTAATTAATTAAGTTAATTAATTATAATTAGATTAACCTAATTAACTATTCGTTAATTAATCAATCAATGACAGTGGGGCCCACCCCCCTAATTAATTTTGATTAGATTAATTAAACTATTTAATTAAAATGTGTCACTGACCAGTGGGACCCACTGGTCAGGTTGACTAGTCAACTCTGTTGACTGCTGACGTCAGCATGACATCATGCTGATGTCATTAATTCATTTTGGAATTAATTAAATAATTAATTAGATTCCAGAAATTAATAAACTCGTCAGAAAATCATATCTTTTAATCCGTAACTCGGATTAAAATATTTTCAACATGAAAGTTGCTCAGAACGACGAGACGAACCCGGATACGCAACCCGTTCGTCCGCCACGCATCCCTAGCATAGCGAACACGCAACTTTTCCCCTCCGACTCCTCTGCCCGAAAACACGAAACACCGGGGATAATTTCCCGGAGGTTCCTTGTAACGCCCCAGATATGACTTTCCCAATTTGTACTCCAACTCTTGCCGTTTCCGGCATTAAGTTATATTTATTTCTCGAGTTCGGGTCTTTGTCTCCGTGTGTTGTTTTCTTTTTCGTGCATCTCATATCATGTCATCACATGCATTGCATTTGCATACATGTTCATCTCATGCATTCGAGCATTTTCTCCATTGTCCGTTTCGCATTCCGACGCTTCGTTCTCCTCCGGTGGCCATTTCTAGCTTTCTTTCGTGTGTGGGGATTGAACGTTTCCGGATTGGACCGAGACTTGCCATGTGGCCTTGGTTTACTACCGGTAGACCGCCTGTCAAGTTTCGGGTCATTTGGACTTCGTTTGATACTCCAACAGTTAACCGAGGGACCGAAAAGGCCTCGTGTGTGTTGCAGCCCAACACCCCTCCAATTTGGCCCAAAACCCACCAAACTCTGCTCCATCGTCTCGGTCGTTCGATCACGATCGCGTGGGCGAAAACCGCACCTCATTTGGACTCTCCTAGCTCCACTTATGCCTATATATACACCCCTCCTCCAAAATTCGCGGATCCCCCTCCTCAAACCCTTAAAAAACGTCCCCCGCCAGATCCGCTGCCGATGGACATGTCCGGACCTTAGCCGGACACGTCCGCCGCGCCCCCCTCGCCACTCAGCCACCGCCACGTGTCCCCCCGCGAGGACCGCATCGCCGCCGCTTCCGCCGGCCCGCTAGGCCCGCGCGGGGCCCGCCTCCCCGCCGCCTCGGGCCAGATCCCGCTCGCCCCGCTGCCGTTGTCTTCCCCGAGCCCGGCCGCCCGCCGCCGCCGAGGCATGACCGGCCGGGGCAAGCTCCGCCCCGACTCTCATCGTCGCCGGCCACCACCGCCCTCCGTGGCCGCGCCCTCGCCCGCGCGCCGCCTTTCCGGCTCCCCGCCGGCCGGATCCGGCGAGATCTGGCCCGGGAGCACCTTGCCGCCGTCTCCCCGCTCCGGCGAGCCCGGCAACTCCGGCATGAACAGTGCAGCGCCGCCGTCCTCGGTTCCCGTGCAAATCTGAGATCTAGACCTCGAGGGTTGACTTCTCCCCCCAAACCCTAATTTTTCGTGCCCGGCAACTCCTATCACGTCTTGCATTTTGCATCCCGCATCGCATCCCGCATAGCATACCATCTTTGCATATTATTGCTTGAGTTTGCACGTGGTTGATTGTATCCTTGTTGCTTGTTTGTGTTGTTGGGTAGAGCCGGGAGACGAGTTCGCTAACGAGGAGCCCGTTGAGTTTGCTTTTGAGGATCCAGTCAACTCTGACAACTGTGCAGGCAAGATGATCATACCCTCGAAATCACTACTATCTTTGCTATGCTAGTTTGCTCGCTCTTTTGCTTTGCCAATGCTACGATGCCTACCACTTGCTTGTCAGCCTCCCAATTGCCGTGATTGAGCCTCTAACCCATCTTTGTCCTAGCAAACCGTTGATTGGCTATGTTACCGCTTTGCTCAGCCCCTTATTATAGCGTTGCTAGTTGCAGGTGAAGATTGGAGCCGTTCCTTGTTGGAACATTTATTTACTTGTTGGGATATCATTATGTTGCTATGTTATCTTAATTCATCTATATACTTGGTAAAGGGTGGAAGGCTCGGCCTCTCGCCTAGTGTTTTGTTCCACTCTTGCCGCCCTAGTTTCCGTCATATCGGTGTTATGTTCCCGGATTGTTACGTCCCTTACGCGGTTGGTCTATAATGGGAACCCCTTAATAGTTCGCCTTGATTAAAGCTTTTCCAGCAATGCCCAACATTGGTTTTACCATTTGCCACCTAGCCTCTTTTTTCCTTGGGTTTCCGGAGCCCGAGGGTCATCTTATTTTAACCCCCCCGGGCCAGTGCTCCTCTGAGTGTTGGTCCCACCGAGCGATGTCCGGGGCTACCAGGGGCAACTCTGGGCTGGCCTACCCGACGTCTTGCTCATCCGGTGTGCCCTGAGAACGAGATATGTGCAGCTCCTATCGGGATTTGTCGGCACATCTGGGTGGTGTTGCTGGACTTGTTTTGACCTGTCGAATCATCTTGTTGTACCGAGATACCGAGTCTGATCGGTGTGTCTTGGGTGGAGGTGTATTCCTTCATTGACCGTGAGAGCTTGTTATGGGCTAAGTTGGGACCCCCCTGCAGGGATTGATCTTTCGAAAGCCATGCCCGCGGTTATGGGCAGATGGGAATTTGTTAATGTCCGGTTGTAGACAACTTGAACCTTAATTAATTAAAATGAATCAACTGAGTGTGTTGCCGTGATGGCCTCTTCTCGGCGGAGTCCGGGAAGTGGACACGGTGTTGGAGTTATGTTTGCGCAGGTTGCTCTCTAGTTCCTCGCTCGCGCTTTGCTCTCTCTTCTCGCTCTCTTTTGCGAATAAGTTAGCCACCATATATGCTAGTCGCTTGCTGCAGCTCCACTTATACATTACCCCTTTCCTACCTATTAAGCTTAAATAGTCTTGATCGCGAGGGTGCGAGATTGCTGAGTCCCTGTGGCTCACAGATTACTATTACACCAGATGCAGGGAAAGATGATACAGCTCCAGAGGGCGCGCTCGAGCTCAAGTGGGAGTACGACGAGGACTCTCAGCGTTACTATGTGTCTTTTCCTGATGATCAGTAGTGGTGCCTATTCGGGGTTAGATTCAGGGCCTTGTCGCATGTTGGGGGTCTTTTCTAATTTTGGCGCCGTAGTCGGGCCATGAGTGAATTGTATGATGGATGTTATTTATGTATGTTGATGTGACGTGGCGAGTGTAAGCCAACTATGTTATTCCCCTTTATATTATTTATGTACATGGGATGTGTGATGATTTCCCGACTTGCGACATTGCTTTCAATGCAGCTATGCCTCTAAGTCGTGCCTCGACACGTGGGAGATATAGCCGCATCGAGGGCGTTACATTCCTCCCCTTCACCGGTACCACCTCGTACCGCGTTAGGGCACACCTAGCACCACGCTTTGTCATGTCATGCATCGTCATGCTTTTGTTTGCATTATATTTATTGTTTCTTCCCCCTCTTCTCTCGCTAGACATCGAGACCGACGCCGCTGCTACCTAGTACGGCTACGGTGTTGACGACCCCTCTCTCTTTCCAGAGCAACCAGGCAAGCCCCCCCTTTGATCACGAGATATCGCCTACTCTTCTCTATACTGCTTGCATTAGAGTAGTGTAGCATGTTACTACTTTCCGTTATTCCTATCCTGATGCATAGCCTGTCCTTGCTACTACTGTTGTTACCATTACCTGCTATCCTACTGCTTAGTATAGGATGCTAGTGTTCCATCAGTGGCCCTACACTCTTGTCCGTCTGCCATGCTATACTACTGGGCCGTGATCACTTCGGGAGGTGATCACGGGCATTTACTATATACTTTACACTGTTACATTACCTGTGGTACTGTTCGGAGTTGGGGGCTGAAGGTTCAGGTGGCTCCATCCCGGCAGAGGTGGGCCTGGGTCCCCGACGGCCCTCGACTGTTACTTTGTGGCGGAGCGACAGGGCAGGTTGAGACCACCTAGGAGAGAGGTGGGCCAGGCCCTGGTCGACGTTCGCGGATACTTAACACACTTAACGAGTTCTGGGTATTTGATCTGAGTCTGGCCATCTGGCTTATACGCACTAACCATCTACGCGGGAGTAGTTATGGGTATCCCGGCGTCGTGGTATCAGCCGGCGTCTTCGTGACGTCAGCGACTGAGTGGCGCGCGCCGGATTGGATCGTAAGCCTGCTCTTGTATTAAGGGGCTAGTTCTGCTTCCGGCCGCATTCGCAACGTGCAGGTGTGCAAAGGGCGATGGGCCCAGACCCCTGCGCCATAGGGTTTAGACCGGCGTGCTGACCTCTCTGTTGTGCCTAGGTAGGGCTGCGACGTGTTGATCTTCCGAGGCCGGGCATGACCCAGAAAAGTGTGTCCAGCCAAATGGGATCGAGCGTGTTGGGGTATGTGGTGCACCCCTGCAGGGAAGTTAATCTATTCGAATAGCTGTGATCTTCGGTAACAGGGCGACTTGGAGTTGTACCTTGACCTTATGACAACTAGAACCGGATACTTAATAAAACACACCCTTCCAAGTGTCAGAGACAACCGGTGATCGCTCTCTCACAGGGCGACGAGGGGAGGATCATCGGTTAGGAGTATGCTATGCGATGCTACTTGGAGGACTTCAGTCTACTCTCTTCTACATGCTGCAAGACGAAGGCTGCCAGAAGCGTAGTCTCCGACAGGACTAGCTATCCCCCTCTTATTCTGGCTTTCTGCAGTTCAGTCCACCGATATGGCCCTTTACACATTTACCCATGCATAAGTAGTGTAGCTCCTTGCTTGCGAGTACTTTGGATGAGTACTCACGGTTGCTTTCTCCCTCTTTTCTCCTTATCCCTTCTACCTGGTTGTCGCAACCAGATGTTGGAGCCCAGGATCCAGACGCCACCGTCGACGATGACTCCTACTACACCGGGGGTGCCTACTACTATGTGCTGCCCGCTAACGACGACCAGGAGTAGTTAGGAGGATCCCAGGCAGGAGGCCTGCGCCTCTTTCGATCTGTATCTCAGTTTGTGCTAGCCTTCTTAAGGCAAACTTGTTTAACTTATGTCTGTACCCTGTTATTGTTGCTTCCGCTGACTCGTCTATGATCGAGCTCTTGTATTCGAGCCTTCGAGGCCCCTGGCTTGTAATATGATGTTTGTATGACTTATTTTATTTGTAGAAGTTGTGTTGTGATATCTTCCCGTGGGTCCTTGATCTTGATCGTACACATTTGTGTGCATGATTAGTGTACGGTCAAATCGGGGTGTCACATAGGGCTGGTCTTCTCCTAGCTGCAGTCCATCGCTCATCTCGCGCCCAGTTCAGCAGGACCGAACTCGTCTCGCGCACGGTGCAGCAGGACCGACCCCGTCTCACGCACTATGCTGCAGGACCGAGCTCATCCCGTGGTCGGTGCTGCAGGACGGGTCGATGGAAGCCAGTTTTGGCCGGCCTATCGGATCTCCGCGCTGGGGGGTCGCCCAGGGGTGCGAAAGGTGGGACCTTTCCGCTCGTCTCTTCGGTTGGGGTAGCGGCGGGTCCCGGGTGAGGCGGTGTCGAGGTCTTGGATGCCGGAGCGGCGGCCCAGATGGTGGTAGCGCGGTGCTCTTAGGCAGAGCCCGTGGCTTGGTGCTGCTCGGTGGCCATGGCGGCGTGGACGGCGTGGTAGCTGGGGTGTGGCGTTCAGTGGCGGTGAGTGTTGGCCAGGGTGAAAACCTATTCTATCTTCGGACGGACCGGCGGCAGCGAAGCTCATTCCCTTCTTGAAGGCGTCGTCGCGGCTCTCACTGCTTGTTGTGCGGCTCCAGGGGAAACTCTGATTCTCGGATCGAGCGGTGGCGATGCTCCGGTGTCGTACCCTTCCTGAAGGCACTGCCTTGGAGCTCTCGGTTCGTCGTATGCGGCTTCATCTCTTCACGGCGTAGTGCTAGGGGTGGTGTTGCTGCCCCAGCGTCTATGTATTCTGCCTTGGTTGTGTGTGTGCTGGGATGGCATGTGTTGTACCGGGTTGTTGATGATCGTGCTTGATATATAAAGTGGTGCGAAAGCCATTTTCGGTATATAAATTTTGTCTGAAGTCAAAATACCTTTACTTTGACCAAATTTATAGAAAAAATTATGAACATTCATAATGCCAAATCAATATTATTAGATTCATTATAAAATATAGTTTCATAATTCACATATTTTTCTTTGTAGATGTTGATAATTTTTAATATAAATTTGGTCAAATTTTTAATTACGATGATTCCTTGAAGGCTGAGATTCATGCTCTCATGCAAGGAGTGACCCTCGCAAGTCAACACTCAGAGGGTACCATTATGGTGCAATCTGACTCTTCGGAAGCTTTTGTCGAGCCTTCTCGATGACCTTGTGCAGATCGGTGTATGGGCACTTATGCATAACTAGGAGTTTATTTCGCAGCAGATTCGACGTGAGCAGAATAGGGTAGCAGTGTGGCTTAACCATAGTCCCATGTATGGAGAAACTATTGCCTCTTGACTATAACCCTATACCATTGGAATAAACTCTTTTTTCCCGAAACAAAATTATCACGGAGTAAAAACTACCGAAGGAGGAAGTACTAGTAGTATATAACCACGAGCTAGACCAGGAGAAGTAATATCACTCTAGCTTTTAGTGCAGGCATGGCATCTATCTATCTATCTATCTACACGCGCTCCGTTCAATGCTGGACGATAGGTGCATCATGTGCGTATGGGCCGGCGTGATTTCTAGCTGAGATCGATCGAGCAAACTGTACAAGATATTTTGGCAGGCCTTGTGACTGAAAAGACGAAGTTTAAAGCAACTGCATACGCGCACAGGGGATGGACCCGGCACGCGCCCACGGTATCGCCACGACCGTCAGACCTGCCGTCGTCCATGCGACCCTGTCCAATCCATGCTCAAGCTGTCAAGCATGCATGCATGTGTGCGGCGTGGCGACACTGCATTTTCACGTAGAGCTAGCAGGCGATTGCGGCGGCGTACTGAGTCACCGACCGTTTTCGTTGTATCATCATCTTTCTGCGGCAATGCACTGTGGCCATTTGCATTGCGCGGCAGCGTCTCAGGCGACACGGTTGGCCCGGCGTGTGCCGACTTCACGCCCATCTCGTCTCTCTCTCTCTCTCTTTTTCAGCAATCCAGAGAGCTTTATTAAATCACAGCAGACGGGTCACCCTTGCCTTCTGCCTCTGGTAGCGGGAGGCACGTGCTTCCGACTCCGGAGTTCGCATCCACGACGTCGGTGGAGAAGGCACTAGAACCCAACGCTGTCCGTGCGGAGGAGCGGCCGGAGGTGGAGGAGGCCGTCGGGCAGGCCTTGTAGATCCGCGCATGGGGCGGGAAGAGCCGGCGTCGACAGGCGACAGGTGGCGTCGCACCGGATCAGGAGTTGCCACCCATATCGACCCACGAGCATTCGAGCGTGATAAGGAGCGCCACCTCCTCCCCATCTCCGGAGCTGCCGTCGGAATGGTTGCCGGTGCTGGACATGCTTGCCGGCGCTAGGGATTTAGCGGATTGGAGAAATGGGAGCGTCGGGTAGGGAAGCAGAGCGGAACGGAGTGAGCTAGGATTTCTGTCGGAGGAGGATTTTTGTGGGGTCGGGGTGGGCCAGCGATAGGCCGGGCTGACATGATGGATGCGTTCGGGCGTGTCCGGGTCGCCTCATATCCGTCCTACATTTTGAACAAATATGAGGGATGTCGCCCAGCCCGGCATTTAAGGCCCGTTTGAGAGCATTGGTTAGGTCATTTTTTTTATGACTGGTCAGTGACCGGACGATCTACCCGGATGTACGAAATGGATATAGGGCGTCCGATTGTAGATGCTTTTAGAACCGTATACAGAAAAACCTCCATAACTTCTCTGCTTTGAACGGGCATGTTTCAATAAAGAGGAGACACTCTTCCACAATGCCTGCAAAGACAAGGAATACACCCTTGAGTGTCATCACTGTTGGCGTCGACTCAGATCGTAGAATAAGATCTTCGCTAGAGCCTTGAGCCTCTTCAACTAACGAGCCCTTAGATCAACTCTGATAGAGTCGTTGAGCGCTTCATAATGTTTTGCAGGCTAGCCGAGCGGCGTGTAAACTTAAGTTTCCATATGTGATCCTTCATAACATTTCCCCCCTCCATTCATACACTTGGATTGATTTCAAAATCACATGTAGCCGGCGTGTTCAGCATCCCATATAAGGGCAGGAATTTCGTTCCCTCATTGCATAAAGAGAAATGTATTGCCATCCCCTCACAAGAGCAATGGTACTCTTGAGAAATGATTCGTTGTTGACCGCTGATCTCCGAAAACCACAGATTCCTCGCTAAAACGCAAACATATGTTTCTATGGACATGCCACATCAAACTGAACAAACAAAAACAAGGCAGTCGTCGGTCCCGCTTTGGATTGGGAAGGTGCTCGAGTTTCGCACTGCCAGGATGATGGGAGGAGGTGCTCGGGCACGACAAAGACGTCTTAGTCTTCGGTCTCTTCGTCGAGGGCCGCCGCGGCACTAGCGAGGAGAGGCCTATGCGTACATGTTGCTTCATGCATAGGGTTTTTCATCTTCACGCCCGACTCGTCGACCGTAGGGTGGACAAGGTGTTGGCGTAGACGGTGGTGGGCGGCGGCCAGAGGCGCAGGCACCACAAGAACCAATGAAGTCATGAGATCCAACTCCAAACTGACAGACCGGGACGCGGGGTTGAGCGGCGCCCATGGCGTCGTCTGCGTGGACTAGGGATGGTCGAAAATGGCAAGGGGGAAGGGGTGGCTGGACGTGGACGGGAAAAGAAAGAGGAAGAAAAATGTGGCTTGCGTGAACTCATTTTTTTTGTATGAAGTGCGTTTTAAATAGTCTCTTTTTTGTATATAATATTTGTGTGAAGTTAAATTTTACTTTCTCTGTTTTTAAATATAAATCTTTTTAGAGATTTCAACAATAACCACATACGAATGTATATAAACATATTGTAAAGTATAGATCACTTATTTTGCTTCGTATATAGTCTGTATTAGAATCTCAAAAAACTTTATATCTAAGAACGAAGAGAGTATAAAATTTAACCAATCTTTTAGAATACTGCACCGCTACTTCAACACGGCAATTGAAACCGCGGGGCAGCCACTAGGCATCCCCGGCCGTCCACCAGCCACCAACCCAACGCCTGGAGCGGCGCCGAACAGGCACAGCCTCCCGACCGCCGCCGCCAGATCTCGTGCCCGCGAGCGGCCACCCACCAAGGTGAAAGCAGGAGCAGGCCCCGCCGCCGGATCACGTCGCGTCATGCATGACGACGTACGGATCGGCAGCCATAAATGGCAAAAACAATGTTAAAATAGATGAAGGAGCTTGAAAGCGGTCGTCAGTACGTACAGTGCACTCACTTGCAAGATCAGTGCAGCAGCCATGCTTGAACGTTCAAGAGGGTCAAACGCGTGGCGACGGATCGGCAGTCGTCGTGGACACGGGATCCGGCTTGTCTGCTCCCTCCCCATGCTCCCATCCGTGCTCCCACTTCATCTTACGGCTGTCCCCGGGCCCACCTGTGCAAGATCAATTCATTTCCTTGTACATATCCGTTTTCGTAATAGATCATTTCTTTGTTGAGACGTAATACGAGGATATGATAGGATAACCCTCGACCTCTTCATCAAAATATACACATAGAAAAGAAGGACCCTGATAAATCCCGAATGGTCGGACTTTAAGCATGACGACCTGAACATTTTTGGCAACTTTTAACTGACACGGGTCGCAAGTTTAGTTGGTAAACATGGCAATTTTGTCCCAGTTTGTTTTTTGTCAGAAAATTACCATGTTTGTCAACTAAATTTGCCACCTCGTGTGAACTAAATTTGACATAAAAAAGTTCGGGTTGCCATGCTTAAAATCCAAACGATCCGGGATTCATCATTTTCGAAAAAGAAAGCGCGATGTTGTGTGCCTCGCGACAGTAGCTTCACCAAGCAACCATTAACCATATGGTAAATGACATAAACAAAAGAAATGTACACATCTCCAACATGTGAAAAGGGTCGTCTCAATAATCAGATTGAAAAGTGCTTATATTTTTAGTTTTAGCTTTCATATTATTCATTAAAATACTCATGTTTGAAACAATAAAATCTCGTTAAAATATATTGCGATCAATCTCCACAGCTGCCTGCTAAGCATCTCCTAGTTACCTTACAAGAAGAAATAAAACAAAAAACTTAAATAAATGATGATGAAAACTTGCGCAGAAATTACGTGTTTTCACAATATTCAAGAACAAACATCACATATTAGTGTGAAAATGCCAACTGGAGACCAAACTCCATGGGGGGCTTAATTTGAAAACTTTTCAGTTTCAAAAAGTTTTGAAAACATACACATATGTCTAGAGGCATAATGTACACGTGTGTACGTTTTCAGGATAAAATACGTTATATTGAGAGCTACACAAAGAAAAAAACAAATCTGAGGAATTTTAGCTATGTACTGTTCATCATCAAAGTCCGTGATTTTGGTATTTTTGTGCAGCTCACGATTCAAGGTATTTCATCCTGAAATTTTGCGCACACATGCACATTACTCCCTTCATTCCTAAATATAAGACCTTCTAGAGATTCGCTATAGAGTACATACGAAGCAAAATACTAAATGAATCTCTACACTCTAAAGTATGTCTATATACATCCATATAATATAGTGAAATCTCTAAAAAGTCTTATATTACTCCCTTCTTTCCGAACTACTTGTCGCAGGTATGAATGTATCTAAATGTATTTTAGTTCTAGATACATCCATTTCTGCGATGAATATTTAGGAACGGAGGGAGTAGTATTTAGGAACGGAGGGAGTACATCTTTGTACACTACTCCCTCCGTGCATATTAATCATTTTTGTCTAGTGTTGGTGATACATACGCATGCACGCACACAGAACGTCAAAGAAGAATTTCATCAAGTGCTGGTGTTACGCGGAAGGCATGCGCCGCATGCACCCACACACTACATACACTAGGTACGCATACCGTACACGTATGTGTGCAAATACAAGATACGCACCCCGCGCCCACACTCGGCATGCATGCACGCACGCGCGCGCGCATTATGCAAGGTGACTGAGCTAAAAAAAAATCCACCTGCCTGAAGAATACTCCCTTCGTCCGGAAATATTTATCATCAAAATGAATAAAAGGAGATGTATCTAGACGTATTTTAGTTCTAAATACATCCCTTTTCATCCATTTTGATGACAAATATTTTCAGACGGAGGAAGTATATAGCAGGAGGCGCATTATATAAGTGTGTGACGCACGCTCCAACTTAGACAGTAGCAGTGGGAGGGCGAGGGCAGAGTCTGGCAGAGCAAAATGAGGGTAGCCGTGGTGGGCGGCGGGGTGAGTGGGCTGGCGGCGGCGCACGAGCTGCTTGCCGCCAACGGCGGCGGAGACGACGTGCGTGTGACCCTGTACGAGCAGGAGGAGAGCCTGGGAGGGAATGCCAGGACGGTGGCCGTCGACGACGGCGCCGGCGGGTGCGTCAAGCTCGACCTCGGCTTCATGAGCTTCAATCAGGTCGGTGGCGCATGAGTAGTTATGCTTGCCTCACGCATGGTTGCATCTATCCTACTAGCTCCTGGTCCATGTAAGATGAAGTAGCGCTCCCTCTGTCTCATAATATAACAACGTTTTTGACATTAATATAGTGCCAAGAACGTTTTTATATTATGAGAAAGAGGGAGTATATATATGTGCATGGTCGCTGGCTCAAGATGCCATGATCTAGATTTTAAATACCCATGATAGTGTAAGTAAGTACTCCCTCCGTTCCCAAATACTTGTCTTTCTAGACATTTCAAATGACTACTACATACGGATGTATGTAGACATATTTTAGAGTGTAGATTCACTCATTTTGCTCCGTATGTAGTCACTTGTTAAAATGCCTAGAAAGACAAGTATTTAGGAACGGAGGGAGTACATGGGTGCGTGGTTCTACGTGTTTTACTTAGAGGTTAATTTTTTCTTCTTATGTACTCCACCCGTTTCAAAACAGATGACTCAACTTTGTATTAACAATAATACAAAGTTAATATAAAGTTGAGTCATTTATTTTGGAACGAAGGAGTATATAAGTGTCTAGTGGCTGGATTTTCTACCCTGTATGGGAGGTCCTGTGCATGGATCAGACCATTGATTATTTTGATGAATCTTGGGATGCAACTTTTTATAGAGTGTGTGCTTCTGCGTTCAACCTTCATTTTTTTAGCTTTCAAAGCTGAGTATCTGTTGAACCAAAAATTCAATTTATGTTTCTTTTTCATATTTATGTTCCTTGCGGTGAGGACTTCAAACAATACTACTATTGAATACATACTGACAAGTTTTGAAGATTGTATCAAGTTTCATTTCTTAAAACTTGATACGATGAAAGATAAAATCATCAAGTTTTAAATAGTAAAACTTAAAACTGTAAACCTTAAAACCCCAAATGGAAACTTAATAATATTGTAAATTCAGTTGATTTTATATGAAACTTGATAAAAGTTGGTAAGAACTTAATATTACGATTATCAAGTTTTGAAACTTAGACAAAAGTTAAAACTCGTCGAATCGTATTCAAGAATGACCTTTTTTCAAGACCCCCTTTCGCAAGGATCATGAATGTTTTTTTTTGCGAGAAGCAAGGATGATGAATGTACAAACGAAGTACTTATAAATTTAATCTTTGGTTCAAAAGATTTAATAGATTTAAATTTGTAAGTGAAATGAAAAAGCAACAGGAGGTGGGAAAGAACACTGGTGGCAAACCTTCACTCACTCCGCCCTCTGTTGCGTCCTCCACCGCGGCGTCCCACTTCCCCGTCGTCGCCGCCGGCGCCTCCGGGCCGACGAGCCGCCCCATGCCACCTTCGGCTTCCTCCTACGCAGCTTCGGCGCCGCCGCCGAGGCCTCCCCCTTGTAGCCCTCTGCCTTCGCCCACTGCAGCGCGCGCCCTGCCGCCGTCGTTTCAAGCAGGCCCTCCGAGACAGCAGGGGACCTCGGCCGTGAGCTCGCCGTCATTATCGAGTAGGCGCGCAAGGTCAGTCAATCCAGGCTTGATCTGCACCCATAGCCCCCTCTCTCTCCCGCGCTATATGTCTGCAGTGCTGTTCGTGCCCACCTGCTCTGCTCATCGCACGGAAGGTGCTCGGTGGATTGCTTCTAAGCACAAAACTCATTCAGCGTTTCTACTTTCTACTGCAAATACCATCACATTTTCACGGCCGACCTGGAAACCCTTTGCATTCGCATTGGCTGTGTCTGATTCCATGCGCTCATTGATTTTGTATCATGAAGCTCAATGACAACTGACAACAAAAGCAACACAAGTTATTTGTTAGATATGGAAGTAACTAGAAAATATTAGATTTATTAGGTTGTTGATATGTGTTTTTGTTTTGAGGTGGTTGATTGCTTGTGCAGGCTCTGTAGCAAAAAATGTGCAAATTGATAGTACAACACTAGTTTAGGTATTAGGGTGCCATGAAATAAAGTCTGGAAAAACAAATTGTGCTCAAACAATCACCCAACCATAGATTACCATTCAACTTGAATATGTCGATCATTTCTAACGGGTTTATGTCAGTTTGGAGACTGCTATGTCCTTTGAAAGGTGCCTCACTGACTGCCCAAGTCATGTATTGTGTTTTGACGGAACACGTCATGTACTGTTATGTTTCTGAAACTGTACTGTGATGCTTATGGTTGGAAATGCAGTTGTAGCTTTACATGTTGGTTTATATCTGATTAGTGTGCATGGTTGTTGGTTGTAATCTATTCTGGTATTTTTCTCTACTCTGATTAAATTGATGTAGTACTTCGTAACCCCCGGGCTGAACATGGAAGATCCTGTAAGCCTATATTATAAGTTTTTTGTTTTGTTTCCCACTAACATTTTTGTTGTGCCATATGCATCAAATGTAGGTAACATATTCCCACATGATGGAGTGGTTAGTAGGGCTCGGGGTCGAGATGGAGAGATCGGACATGTCTTTATCAGTGAGCACACAATCAGATGGTGGTGGAGGAGGGTGTGAGTGGGGCAATGGCAACGGTATCTCGAGCCTCTTGGCACAAAAAGCCAACATACTGAAAATCAGTTTTTGGCGCATGGTCCATGACATATTCAAGTTCAAGAACGATGCTTTGACGTAAGCAGCCCAGTCCCTCAGTTCTTGTGTGCATTTTTACTACTTCCATTCGTAGCTGGACATATACATATTCCTTGTGTTTATACATGATAACAATGAACTCGTTGTTATGATCTTTGGAATGAAGGTACCTGGAGTACCAAGAGCATAACCCTGATCTGGATCGTACTGAGACATTGGGGCAATTCATTCAGTCGCAAGGATATTCCCTACTATTCCAAGAAGCTTATCTTGTACTGCTTCTAATCTACTTGCTTACACCCTTTTTAGTGTATCTATCAACCCTTCATTTTGGAAAAATATCAGATTAGGATTTCTGTATTCAACTTTTAATTTTCATGTTCTTTGAATAGTCTAAAACTATGAAAGAGAAACAACAATTTTCAATTAATAATTGAAAGTTCAGATGAAATATTGAAGTTCTAACTAAAATCTAGGTTGACTACATAATGGCTAGTACGTTTTCCCACCAACATTGGTGCGGTGCAGGGGGCGGTAATTAAGGCTGGTTATTTGTAGTTTGAGTTGGTGACAAAAAAATTATATTTGGTGCAGATTCCAGTCTGTGCAGGCCTGTGGTCATCTTCATCAGAAGGTGTTTTGAGCTTGTCTGCTTTCTTCGTGCTATCATTTTTCCGCAACCATGACCTTCTTCAGGTGCCCAACTACTTTGTATACATGTTCCATTCCCATTGCATTTGCATGCTTAATTCGTCTTTGTGCATTTGAAAGCTGATTAAGTCGCTGCACTCTCAGCTGTTTCGTTACCCTCAGTTGCCCACTGTCAAGGCTCGTTCGCAGTCCTTTGTAGATAAGGTACTTATTGGAACCCATACAAGCGACAACAGGGTCACACATGATCTCTGTTTATGACACTCTCCAGGCTTTAGCTGCAGCCAAATGCAGGGAATTAACAGTGCAACTATTGCGCACACGCAGGTAAAAGGAGCTTTGGAAAGCATGGGATGTCGAGTTAAAACCAGCTGTCAGGTCAAATCAGTTTCAAGTTTTGGTGGAGGTACATACATGTGTTATTTTCTAATGCCAAACTCTTTGTTGATTGCCTGTGAGTACAAACAATGTGTCTGTCATCCTATTATCTTGGCACTAACTGAAATAATATCTTGGCACTGGCAGCTGGCTACAGAGTCTTGGAGAATGATGGTTCAGAGGAAACATACGACAGTGTCATCCTTGGCATTAATGCACCTAATGCTCTCAAAGTACTAGGAGCTGGAGCTACACATGACGAATTGAAAGTTCTTGGTGCTTGTCAGTATGTCCAAAGGTAAAGCCTACTTACAATTGCTCAATGAACGCATAGTTGAGCTGATATACTAATTGTCTGACACATTTATGCTGCAGGGATACATACCTCCACCGCGATCAAAATTTGATGCCCCGAAATTCGTCGGCATGGAGCGCCTGGAATTTCCTGGGGACAACTAGCAGGGGATTTTCTGTTACTTACTGGCTAAACCATATTCAGGTAAATTCTTTGGCTTCATATACAGGGTCGGGTATAAGGAATTAACTGTATTGATGATATATTTCTTGACGAAAGGGCCATGCCCTGGCTTCATTGCAATGCTGAAACCATTTTGTACATCAGCGTTACATGTCCTCAATACAGAATAACAGCAAAATGGAAGCTTCAGCCTAACCCCTCCAGCAGAATGAATGGATTACTTAATTATTAATTGTGGTGTATTTTCCTTTTTATTGTACTTGTAGAAAATTGAATCTGTCAGGCCTTTCCTGGTGACACTCAATCCCCCTTGTGTTCCGGATCATGTACTGCTTAAATGGTCTACAAGCCTTCCTGTTCTGTCTGTGGCTGCGGCGAGGGCTTATCTTCAGCTTGATCAGATCCAGGGAAAGAGAGGAATATGGTTCTGCGGGGCATATCAAAGTAACCTGCTTCATGAATTTCAGTTTGTAGACTATTCGTTCGATAGACATTTACTACATTAAAGTTAGGTGTGCAATGATCTAAAGAACACTAGGTCTCAAATGTCTCTTTTGCCTTGGGTAACAGGTCATGGCTTCCATGAAGATGGATTGAAGGTATTTGCATGCACAACCTCTCCATTCTCTCTTTTGGACCTGTCTAGCATAGTGAACCATACTGTTATGTGCTAAAATTAGCAACGGTCTGACAAAGCTAAACATAAATAAGTTTCAATCACATGATTCAAAATGACTATTTCATGAAATAGACATGTGAGGTCTATTTGTATTGGGCATATTGAATCGATGCAGGCTGGGAAAGCAGCAGCTCAAGGTTTGCTTGGAAAGAAGTGTGAGCTTCTTCTAAACCCAAAGCCTATGATTCCATCATGGACCGAGGCTGGGGCACGCCTTCTAGTTGCAAGATTTTTCAAACAATACGTATCCATCGGTAACTTGACGTGAGTCCTTGCATGAGTTGATATACTACGCGACGTCTAATTATGATTGTTCTTCACCTTGATAGTTTTCGTGCAGATTTGTCGAAGAGGGAGGAAATGTGTTCAGCTTTGGTAAAGCTTGTGACAAATGCCGTGTAAAATCTGTCATGCGAGTTCATAACCCCTTGTTCTATTGGAAGGTTATTTTCTATTCTCTTTTTCTGCCTACACATGCATTTTTTTAATTTTTCATTGGTGGTGTGTCCATGCATGATTCTTAATTTCTGATATACTCCACTGCAATTGCTTTATCTAACTATCTCATCTGAACTACATGTGTTTATCCTGGCCCTCTCACGGCTTTCAGGTTGCAACAGAAGGAAACCTTGGCTTGGCAGAAGCCTATATTAATGGTTGTTTCTCCTTTCTTGACAAGAGAGAAGGCCTTCTGAATTTTCTCTTGGTAAAATTATATCATAGTGATTTTATTGGTAGAGTTATTTCTTCATTTCAGATCAAATCCATGATCCATTTCTTTTGCAGATTCTCATAGCTAACAGAGATGCGCGTAGGAGCTCCAGGATTGCCGGAAATAGGTTCTGAAACCTTCAATTGACCACTAAATAACTATGAATTGTTTGAGAAAAATGAAGTAGTATATATGAATTCTATGTGTTTGTGACTAATCATGTAAGATTATTTGGTTTGCAGGGGCCGGTGGACACCCTTGCATGTAATAGCTCGGTTTGCACATGCTAAATACTTTCTGGGCCAGGCCTCAAGGAAGAACACTATGACACAAAGTCGTCGAAATATCTCTCAGCACTATGATCTTGTCAGTACTCATATCTCTTCTTTTGTTATCACCTTCCATCAGGGTTAATATAACTAGCTTCTTAGGTCAATTTGTAATACTAGATTTTATTGCAGATCTTATTGAGATTGAGATTTTTGTGTTCCAAACCTTATAAAGAATGTTTTTCTTCATTCATTACTTGCCATACGTCTATGCATACCAAATAATACTAATAGCTCTGTCTTTCTTCTCATGTATGTGTGCAGAGTAACGAATTTTTCTCACTTTTTATGGACAAATCGATGACTTACTCTTGTGCAATCTTCAAGGTTTGTATATCTTGTGTTTTTGTTCTGCAGCTTGTAAATGGTGGAGTAGTTTTATTAATTCATGGGCTAAAACTAATTGGTAGACGGAGAATGAAAGCTTAGAAGCAGCTCAGGAACGTAAACTTAGCCTTCTAATCGAGAAGGTAATACTACCATATCTCCAGAGATTGTATCATTTGATTGATTACTAGTTAGACAACCTTGTGAACATGATCTGATGGTACTTCAACTTTGCAAAATTCGCATTTAATCAAAGGCTAAAGTCGAGAGGGGGCATCATGTTCTTGATATCGGTTTCGGCTGGGGAAGTTTAGCAATACAAGTTGTTAAGCAAACCGGCTGCAAATACACCGGAGTCACTTTGTCGGAGGAGCAGCTTAAATATGCCGAGGGAAAAGCTAGAGAAGCTGGCTTAGAGGTTAGTTCTATGTTACTTCCTCCTTTACACAATACCTCAAGTTCAATAGTTTATCAGTAACTACCATTCCCCGATATATGTTCATTGAGAAAGTGTGGTGCGAATATTTTAGCCTTTTTATCCTCTAGACCTCCTGCCTTTCTTGTAATTGATGATATGAAGATGTGGGAATGAATATGTCATTTGATAGCATGGCCTAATTTTGCCAATAACTAGAATTTTTTGTTGCTGCCTGTGTTTTTCTTTTTGAAACAATGAGCCCCCGCACCAATTTCCATTACAGAAACCACCCAAACAACATGTTGAAGTGTATATGTGGATTGCCTAGCCCTTTCCATCAGTTCAGACTTTTGGTTGCGTTGGCTAGTGCATGAAGCTTAACACCACATAGTACAATGATAAAAGCAAAAACTAAACAAAGCAGCATAAAGCAGTTTGCAAAACTACCTACTTATTAGAGAGCCAGGAACATAGGAGGCAACAGCCCAAAACAATTCTCAGGATCAAAAGGCATGCCATAGTAAGGATCCAAACACTTCACCATTTCGGAAGTTTTTCCATCACTACAGTAAACACACTTTATCATGGGCTTCCTAGGTGGCACATCATATTGGGCCTTAAACAGCTTCGACTGGAGGCGATTGATCTAGTAACTTTACTTCTAAGCCGTTAAAACTTGTGTAATTATGTTGGTCTACATAATCAATGGCCATATGTTTTGATTTTTGTGAGATTTTCTAGCACACCTAATATATTTTTTCTGCCTAGCACGTTATGTACTTTAAATATATACAGCACATATAATATAGACATGCACAGAGAATTAGTATTGTTTTGTCCCCAGCTTGCATCGTCAGCGTGTAATCCTAGCTAACAATTGTACTGTCTGTCGTTATTCCTTTTTAGGACCACATAACTTTTCTGCTGTGCGACTACCGTAAAATACCACCGTGCAAGTATGACGCAATCATAAGCATGTAAGTGTTGCTATATTATGGCTGGGCGCTGCGACTTCGACAATACCCGTGTGCATTGTTATACTTACGTATTCCTCTTCTGTGAATCAGCTGTATGATTGAACATGTTGGCCATGAATACTTGGGCGAATTTTTTGCCTGCTGCGAGTCTTACTTGGCTGAAGATGGCATAATGGCCCTGCAGGTTAGTGCATGACAAATATCACTGTTAACAACTAAGTGTATTTCCAAACAACCTTACGGCCAGATTCAACTATCATTACGAACAACAACCAATTAGTATATGCCTTATTTTGGTGCACAAGAATGAGGATTAAGCCTTGTTCTTTTGGATTGGTAGAAAAACCCAATGAAACATACTCCTTCCTATCCAAGCAAGACCTTAGGCTTACATGATCATGAACTGACCATTATCTGCAATATATACATGTGTGTTTAGTTCATCTCAGTTCCAGACGAACGGTATGAGCAATACAGAAGAAAGCCAGACTTCATAAAAGAGTACATATTCCCTGGTGGTTGCCTTCCTTCTTTGTCCCGTGTAATGTCTGCCATGACCACATCTTCGAGGTTCAGGTACGTTTTACATCAATTGATCGATGCTTGATTGGTTACTTAATGGTCATGGATGGATCTACATCGATTAAACCGTCCCTGATCTTGTTGTGCACTGGGTGTAGCATCGAGCATGTCGAGAATATTGGGCCCCATTACTACACAACTCTGATGTGCTGGATGGACAACTACATTGCCAACAGAGAGTAAGTACCACTTGTCATTCACTATAGAAGAATGGTGCTGTCCAGTTAATTTTGAAAAACTTGACGACAACAAGACTAGCACATACATCATAGGTTCAGTGAGCAACTAAATTTGCTGTGATGATTATACACACACATAAATATGTTGTTACAGTTGGTTAATTCCTTACTGCTTTCTTTATCTTGCAGTAAAATTTTGGCCCTGGGCTTTGATGAGAAGTTCATCCGTATATGGGAGTATTACCTCATATTTTCTGCAGCTTGTATGAAGGCACGAGCACTTGGAGATTACCAGGTACGTATGTATGTATGTATGCTCTAATGTATATAGTATTAGTATGTACGTGTTTTTCTTGAGAAAGACATTCACATGTGATTTTCACACTTCAAAATGTAGCGACCATTAGTTTGAAAGTTTGACCAAAATTATGTCTGAACCTGCACCTTTTTGTGGAATGGAGCTACTACATGTACTGATTGTGATGATGCCTGATTGGCTGACATATGTATATGCTATATGCAGGTTGTTTTCTCTCGCCCAGGCAACCGTCGGCTAGACCAGCCTTTGGCTAAAGCCTAAAGGCAACTTATCCTTCTCGGTTCAGCTGTCGAACTGTTACTTTTCGATAGCCCACGACCTTTTAATAAGTCAGCCCTGGATTGATTCGTTCATACAGGCGGCCTAGCTAATAAACCAGGTGGTGTGGTGATCTACCTCCTTGTTTTAATCATCCAATCTTTAGTTTTTCATCGAAGTGTATTGTTATCGCTATCAATAAACTTGTATGTGCGTATGTGCTCTGCAAGTGGTACCTTAGTAGTGTTCCTAGATTTTGAGAATTGTGTGAAATACCAAGTGGTTTGTTGCTTTAATATCTACCAGAAGGAGTTGATTTCCTTGTCTTTTCGATCTGTTCCTGTTTGATATTAAGGAAAACATGGATGAGGTTACTCTCTTACCCCTTACGAGTTGAAGAAGTGAAGCCTAAGTGTATCTCTAGTCAGAACCCTTAAATCTAAAAAGACTGGATATTGGGTGGCTGGTTTCTAATCGATCAGTAAGAACTGAACCCCCAAAAACACAATATGAACTGCAATTCTGCAGTGTTGTGCATCCATATGAACATTCCACTTGATCATTACATAAACTTAATAATTAACTTCACTGTTGCATTAACAAAAGCTCCCAGCCTAGTTCGAACCAATCGATGAAAACTGTAGCTCAAAAACAGATCAACAATCGGAATCTTCTTGCAAGTCCCGGTTTTATTGGAGTCTCTCGCCAAAATTCATTTCACGCCTAACTCAAATGATAGCTGGACCTGGCTATGGGAATCAAATGGGTTTTATCAGGCCAAATATGTTTACAAAGCTCATTTTTTTGCATGGCAATCAATTGCAACAGTGCTAATGCTATTTGACAGGTTTGGGCACTCAAGTGTAAAACTTTTGGCATTGTTGGCCGTAAGAGGGAGAATTCAGACTTGCCAAGCGAAGCCTACCACCCCCACCCTCACGAAAAAAACCCACTCACACACTTAGGGATTGGCGACAGGATGCTAGAAAACAGAGTTCAGGGCATCAGGAAAAAGACATTGATCACCTTGGTCATGCTGATTACCTGCAAGGATGCTAGAAACAGAGTTCAGGGTATCTAGACGTATTTTTAGTTCTAGATACATCTAGTTTTATTTATTTCTATGACAAGTAATTAGGGATAGAGATAGTACTTTATGGGAGATGACATTACCAGTAAAAACTGCTGAAATTTGAGATGGGCTCTAGGCTCATATAGCAATTTCTGAAAAATCTCTAAAGGCCCATGTGGGTTATATGGCACTAGGTGTAGTGGGAAGTTTAGTCCCACCCCGCTAGTGTAAGGGTTTCTCTTCTACATGCTATTGGAGCTTGAGAAGAAAAGAGGCCCTCGCGCACTCCTCCTCTGCCGCCCGCCTCGCCTTGCCTCTACGCGTTTATTTTTGCCAGTCACTAACGGAGAGTTCTCTGACAGCTGGGCCATGATCTGAGACGTCAGATCGTGGGCTGTACGTGGGTCGAACAGATCACATCTGCTCCACGCGCACGCCCACCGTTGTTCCCTTGCTGCTGCTGCCGCCGGTGACTCCATCCCGTCCGCCGCGTACACGGTCGACGGAAGAGCAGGTCTCCAAAACCACGCCCTTCTGGTTCCTGTACGGGGTGAGGGGTGCTAGTAATTTACTCGTGGATTAATTTAATCGAGAAATTGCCTATTTACTCAACAATCCAAAAACCTATTATGTGTAGGAATTTTTCGGCAAGTGGCTTTGCCACTGCACTGAAACCGGATAAGTTTACCGGTACATACTTTAAGCGTTGGCAGACTAAGACCACTTTATGGCTCATGGCTATGAACGTGTTTTGGGTCACCCGTGTCTCCACGGGAACGATTGCTCCTGAACAGGAGAAGGCGTTCAAGGAGGCCACCGTTGTGTTCCTCGGAGCAGTTCTTAGCGTGATCGGAGATAAACTGGTCGACGCATACTTACATGTGCATGTCGCCAAGGACTTGTGGGAGGCGCTCGAATCTAAGTTCGGGGCAGCCGATGCCGGGAGCGAGACGTATATTATAGAGCAGTTCCACGATTACAAGATGGTTGAAAACCGTCCTGTATTGGAGCAGGCTCATGAGATAATATGCATTGTTAAGGAGCTCGAACTTCTTAAGTGCGAGTTACCGGGCAAGTTTGTCGCGGGTTGCATAATCGCTAAGCTCCCTAATTCCTGGAGGAACTTTGCCACCACTCTGAAACATCAGAGGCGTGAATTCTCTGTGGAGGATGTCATTGGCCATCTGAGTGTTGAGCGGAATTCGAGGGCAAAAGACTCGCATGGAAAAGGGACCGAAGGGATTTCTGTCGCCAACATGGTGAACCAGAGGAACCATAACTCCCACACGCCCAAGGGAAAGAACGGTGTCCAACAGAATACCGACTTTAAAAAGAAGGGTAAGAAGACCTTCAAGAAGAACAAGAAGGATGAGGGTTGCTTTACTTGTGGTTCGGTTGAACATTGGGCCAACAAGTGCCCAAACAAGTACAAGAAGCCAGGACAGGACTCCAAGTCTGTCAACATGATTGTGGGCAATAATGAGAATGGTGTACCTGGGTACGGTAATTTATTTACTGTTTTTTCAGTGTTTCAGCCCACCGATTGGTGGGTGGACACAGGTGCAGGTGTACATGTGTGTGCTGACATTTCATTGTTCACATCTTACCAGGTCATAGGCCACGGGTCCGTATTGATGGGGAATGGCGCGAGTGCTTCTGTTCATGGTGTTGGCACGGTCGATCTGAAGTTTACTTCGGGAAGGATCGTGCAGCTGAAGAACGTGCAGCATGTCCCCGCCATCAAGAAGAACCTCGTTAGTGGCTCCCTTCTATGCAGAGAAGGGTTTAAGTTGGTTTTCGAGTCTAATAAATTAGTTGTTACAAAATATGGACTCTTTGTTGGAAAAGGTTATGAAAGCGGAGGGATGTTCCGCCTTTCCCTCGCAGATTTTTGTAATAAAGTCGTGAACCATATTCATTCGAATGTTAATGAATCTGAAGTTTGGCATTCACGTCTTTGTCACATTAGTTTTGGTGTTATGATGCGGCTAGCCAAGTTGGATTTAATCCCGAGTTTCACCCTAGCCAAAGGTTCTAAGTGCATTTCATGTGTGCAAGCTAAGCAACCTCGCAAGCCTCACAAGGCCGCGGAGGAGAGACACTTGGCACCATTAGAACTCATATATTCTGATCTTTGTGAGATGAATGGTGTGTTGACTAAAGGTGGAAAGAAATACTTCATGACATTGATAGATGACTCCACTAGATATTGCTATGTGTATCTGTTAAACACTAAAGATGAGGTTCTACACTACTTTAAAATCTATAAGGCAGAAGTTGAGAAACAACTTGAAAAGAAAATTAAACGAGTCCGGTCAGATCGTGGTGGAGAGTACTTCTCGAGTGAGTTTGATTCTTTCTGTGCGGAACATGGCATTATTCATGAGAGGACGCCTCCCTATTCACCCCAGTCAAACGGGGTTGCCGAGCGGAAAAACCGTACTCTAACTGATTTGATTAACGCCATGTTAGATACATCGGGTTTATCCAAGGCATGGTGGGGGGAGGCTATATTGACGACATGTGATGTCCTGAATAAAGTTCCGACAAAGGATAATGAGATCACTCCCTATGAGAAATGGTCAAAGAGAGGACAACACTCTCGTACTTGCGTACTTGGGGCTGTTTGGCGAAAGTCAATGTGCCGATCCCCAAAAAGCGTAAGCTTGGACCAAAGACTGTGGACTGCGTTAATTTGGGTTACGCTAAGAACAACGTTGGCTATTGATTTCTAGTAGTGAAATCTGAGGTACCTGACCAGAAGGTCGGTATAATTATGGAGTCTAAGGATGCTACATTCTTCGAGGATATTTTCCCTATGAGAGATATGCAAAGTACTTCTAGACAGGAATATGAGGAGACTCCTGAACCTGCCATTCCTATGGAATATTATGAACAAACACATGATGAAAATCCTGAGGAGGATGACGAGGAAACCCTTGGTAGGGGCAAGAGACAAAGGACTGCAAAGACCTTTGGTGATGATTTCTTCGTGTACCTCGTGGATGATACTCCCACTTCTATTTCAGAAGCGTATGCCTCTCCAGAAGCTGACTACTAGAAGGATGCAGTCCGTAGCGATATGGATTCCATCATGGATAACGGGACATGGGAGATCACTGATCGTCCCTATGGTTGCAAACCACTGGGATGTAAGTGGGTGTTCAAAAAGAAGCTTAGGCCCGATGGTACAATTGAAAAGTACAAGGCCAGGCTTGTGGCCAAGGGCTATGACCAGCAAGAAGAGGAAGATTTCTTCGATACTTATTCACCTGTGGCTAGACTAACCACCATTCGAGTATTACTCTCGTTGGAGGCCTCGCATGGTCTTCTCGTCCATCAGATGGATGTTAAGACGGCTTTTCTAAATGGAGAGCTAAAGGAGGAAATCTACATGCAACAGCCTGATGGCTTTGTGATAGATGGTCAGGAAAGAAAGGTGTGTAGGTTGATAAAATCTTTATATAGCCTGAAACAAGCACCTAAGCAATGGCATGATAAGTTTACTACAACTTCGACATCTGTTGGTTTCGTTGTTAATGAGGCTGACAAATGTGTATACTATCGCCATGGTGGGGGCGAAGGAGTTATACTATGCTTGTATGTTGATGACATACTGATATTCGGAACAAACCTTCAAGTCATTGAGGAGGTCAAATCGTTTCTATCTCAGAACTTTGAGATGAAAGACCTTGGTGTTGCTGATGTTATCTTGAACATCAAGCTACTGAGAGATAATGAGGGTGGGATTACACTTCTGCAATCCCACTATGTTGAGAAGGTGTTGAGTCGTTTTGGATATTCGGACTGCATGCCATCTTGAACACCATATGAACCTAGTGTGTTGATTCGAAAGTCCAAAGGCATGGCTAAAGATCAATCGAGATACTCTCAAATCATTGGTTCACTGATGTACCTAGCGAGCGCAACGAGGCCTGACATCGCGTTTGCTGTGAGCAAACTGAGCCGGTTTGTCTCCAAACCGGGTGATGTACATTGGCATGCTGTTGAGAGAGTTATGCGCTATCTGAAAGGTACTATGGACTATGGACTTCACTATACCAGATACCTGTCAGTACTTGAAGGGTATAGTGATGCGAATTGGATCTCTGATGCTGATGAGATGAAGGGCACAACTGGGTTTATGTTTACTCTTGGAGGTGACGCTGTTTCCTGGAAGTCTTGCAAGCAAACGATCTTAACGAGATCGACAATGGAAGCATAATTAACGGCATTAGACACATCTGGTGTTGAAGCGAGATGGCTTCGAGATCTTTTGATGGACTTGCCATTGGTTGATAAACCGGTTCAGGCTATCCTTATGAACTGTGACAATCAGACTGTCATCACCAAGGTGAAGAGTTCAAAGGACAACATGAAGTCCATCAAACACATAAGAATGAGATTAAAAGCTGTCAGAAAATTAAGAAACTCCGGAGTGATAGCGTTGGACTATGTCCATACGGCTAAGAATCTGGCAGATCCCTTTACGAAAGGGCTATCACGTGTTGTGATAGATAATGCTTCGAGGGAGATGGGTATGAGACCCACATGAGTTGCCATGGTAGTAACCCAACCTATGTGATCGGAGATCCCGTGAATTAGGACCTGGGAAAACAACCCAGTGGTGAACTGGGGAGAGTAACTATACTAACCCACTCCGTTGGAGATGCAATACTCTCGATACTGTATGGTAGGATGACTATTGTCTTAATGTGTTCCAAAGCTTATGTAAGCAAGATGCTATCCTACAGAGCGATCTTTGGAGGAACACACCTATGTGAGCCCGATTGCTGGTCACAGTCTATGAGATTAGGGTGATCTCTTGTAAGCTCATGAATAGGCCAGGAGTGTGACTTATATGCTCCATCCGAGGGGTCAGCCTTCGGTAGCCTAGTACTAGTAAGACATGTAGTGAAACTTCTTTACGCCAAATTGACAATTCAAGGCATAGTCCATTGTTCAGTTGTGAAAGAGTGTAGCTACTTGCTCCAGGTGAAGTTCAACCTTAACAGGTCTTCACTGACACACTATTATATAGAAACAACAAATGGAACAGAGGACACAATGGGCCCTCGAGATCTGGTGGGGGATTGCTGAAATTTGAGATGGGTTCTAGGCCCATATAGCAATTTCTGAAAAATCTCTAAGGGCCCATGTGGGTTATATGGCACTAGGTGTAGTGGGAAGTTTAGTCCCCCCCCCCCCCCCCCCGCTAGTGGAAGGAGAGTTAGAGTGGTTTATAAGGGTTAGGCCCTCGCGCACTCCTCCTCCACCGCCTACCTCGCCAAACTAAATGTTCCATCAGTTCAAAAATATAAGGGGTATTAGTTTTTTAGAATGTCAAATTTCTTTCGCTTTGACCAAGTTCAGAGATAAAATATCGACATCCACAACATTAAACAAAAAAATTATGAAAATTCATTTCATGAGAATCTATAAATACCGATTTGATATTATGGATTTTGATATATGTATCTATAAATTTGATCAAATTTAAAAGGTTTGACTTTTCAAAAAAGTAATACATCTTATATTTTAAAATAGAGTGATTACTTTTTTTAAGAACCAAAACAACACCAAAAACACAGCAAAGCGCGTCCAATCCTTTTAGTCATATATGTATTAAAGAAGAAAAGGCATAGAAGGCCTTCACCAGGTTACAACAGATACATCAACTCCACTCCACCTCTATGTAGTACAAGACTACTCCTCCCCATTGCTCCACCTTTCTAAGCCTACAAACACAAAATCAACGTTCCCTTTCACCTATTGTAAAACTATCGTAAAAGAGTTTCTCACAAAAAAAAAAACTATCGTAAAAGAAGCTGCAATCCCCCTAGGTCCACTTGATACAAAATATCCCTTTTGCTGCAGTAATCTCGGGGCGTGATACTGGATCGTAATAACGTGATGAAGAAAATATTGACCCGTGCACGTGGGACGTGGGTCCATCGGTGGTAATTCAACGCGCCCTCGTACCTCGTACCTATGGTAAGATTGTGCAGCATGATGCCCAACGTTAATGGAAATTATTCAGCCCTTTGTTTTTTTTAGCATCAGTACAGACACAAGCGCTTATATACACGCGCATACACTCACCCCTATGAACGCACATACGCACACCCTACCCCTATGAGCACCTCCGAAAGACTGAGCCGGCACATCATCTTGAGATTTACGAAGTCACCGTAGGCACCTCATCGTCGACGGGAACGTTTCCTCCCACTGAAAGCGCATCACCGGAAATCCTGAAATAAATCCAGAAATAATGCGAGAAATTCAGCCCTTTGTTGAGACGTACTACGACGGTGTTGTGTCGGAGTAAAAGTTGTGACGCACGCTAGACCAGCCACCCCCAACTTAAATTGAAGGAGAAGATCGAGAGTTAGAGCATACATATGACCCCAGTAGGTTTCTCGGCACATGCGTGAATTTAATATAGGAAGACGGGCAGTCTGCAGCTGTTTGAGGCGAGGAGGCGTGTTCAACGAGATGAGCAGTGGGCGGTGCTCTCCGCCGACACGCCGCTTCAATGCCGGTGCCAGTGAGAGGTCCCGTCCGCTCTGGGCCGGCGTCAATGTGTAGCGGCCGCTCTACAACGGCATGAATGCGGGCAGTTAGCGCCGGGCAGGAAGCGCGCGCGGCGAGGGAGGGGATTTTTGGTGGGCCCGGGCAATCAAAAGCGGGTGTGGGTGCTGTCTGGACGCCCGCAAAGCCTTCCCTAGTTTGTCTTCGGAGTTTGTCTTCGGTTTGTGAGAGAAAATGCGTCTGAAGTGCATTGCGGACCGATGCAGGACCATGTTGGATGGCACAACTTGTATGGACCATATGATCCGAAGATATACAGGCGGTTTGAGGGTCCGCCTTGAAGATGCCCTAAGCCCATACAGAGAGAACAAGAAAGGACCCGATTATGTGATGAATGTCAGATTTGTAGGTATAGCAAACCAAATATTTCTTATGCCAAATTTTGTTCATTGAGGATGACAAGTTTAATTAGTGAGCTGATAAATCTGATTTAGTTCATTTTTTGCCAAAAATTTACCGTGGTTGCGAACTAAATTTGACATTCTTATAGCAATATAAATTGCCATGAAAACATTCAATTTACCGTGCTTAAAAATCTGATGACCATGGGCTGTGACCAACGGCGAACCCCCTCGCCCCTCCCATCCTTGTTGTTTTTGCTGCAAAAGAGAGCGAGGACAGAGACCATGGGCTGTGACCAGTGGCAGCGTGAGGAGTTCATGGTGGTTGCGCCGCATCGACGGTGGGCTGCATCGACGGTGACTCTGTCGTGCGGCTTTGTGGTGCTACAACCTGCGGTTTACAAATGATGGAACCAAGGCTTTCAGATGCTGGAACCACAGCGGCAAATGCTGGAAGCCCGCAGCTGCTAGTGGTGACCACGCGGGGCGCGAGGTGCTGCAACCGGTTTGTCAGATGCTAGAACCATGACAACTTTTTGCTACAATCGGGGCAGCCTGGAGCTGGAACCGGCATCAGTAATTGCTATCTGCCATGCGATGTGCAGGAACCAGACGCGGCCTCACTGCCAACAACAACCTTTTGTTGGAACCAGTGTGTGTTTTCGCTGGAACTAGCTATCTTTTTGCTACAATCGCCCTTGGGAGCTTTTTCTTGGGAGCCGGCATATCATCTTGAAATTTTACGAAGTCACCGTAGGCACCTCGTAGTCGACGGGAACGTCTCCTTCCACTGGAAGCGTATTGCCGGAATTTCTGAAATAAATCCAGGATAAATGCGAGCATCAGAATTTGAACTCTAATGGGTTGGGGATATCACTGTTCACCTAACCATCTCAACCAAAGATTGGTTCGCGAATATCCCTTTTGCTGCAGTAATCTCGGGACCTCATACTGGATCGTAATTAACGCGATGAGGAAAATACTGACCCGTGCACGTGGGACGTGGGTCCATCGGTGGTAAATCAACGCGCCGTCGTACCTCGTACCTATGGTAAGATTGTGCAGCATGATGCCCGACGTTAATTTGGAACGGAGGGAGTACGTACGTACGTACTACGACGGAGTTATGTCGGAGTAAAAGTTGTGACGCGCGCTAGATCAGCCACTCCCGCTCCCAGCTTAAATTGAAGGGGATGATCGATCGAGAGACACAGCAGAGCACAGAGACAGAACAGGATGAGGGTGGCGGTGGTCGGCGGCGGGGTGAGCGGGCTGACGGCGGCGCACGAGCTGCTTGCCACGAGCCGAGGCGGCGTGCATGTGACCCTGTACGAGCAGGAGGAGAGCCTGGGAGGGCATGCCAGGGCGGTGGCCGTCGACGACGGCGCCGGTGGGTGCGTCAAGCTGGACCTCGGCTTCATGGGCTTCAACCAGGTCGGTGGTGCACGAGTTATGCATCCTGCTGTGCAGTTTCCCATTCTACTCGTCCCTTAGTTTTGGCCCTGGCTGAGGAGCAATGCTACGTCTACGGCTAATTTTTACTGAGTTTGTTTTTTAGGATGATGTGTCAAGTTTTTTTGGTTTTTCTTTTTCTTTTCAATACACGCCTCCATTTTTCATATGCACTGTACATTTTTTGTATATGCCAGGAACATCTTTTATACACTTTTAATAATTTTCAAATACAAGACTAACATTTTTTTCAAACATATGCTTCTGATGTCACTTCTTTTATATACATTGTAAATTTTTTTGTATATACCTCTAAAACATATTTTCTATACGTTTAACATTTTATACAAGATTAACATTATTTTCAAATACTTGTCCTGAACTTTTTTTTGAATATGTGTTAAATATTTTTCAAATACATGCTGAAGCATTTTCTTGTATGATGCGAAAGATGTTTTGTAAACTGTGTGAACATTTATTTATATTGGACAAACATGTTTCAAAAATATCATAAACATTTTGTTTGAAATGCGTGAACATTTTTACAAATGTGACATACATTTTTAATAAATGGTATTGAGCTTTTTCTATAATATAAAAGAAATGCCAACAAACAATTTTTACATTCTATAATATAAAAGAAATGTCACTTACATTTGTTTGAAACGCATGAACATTTTTTTAAATTTCATATGTGTTTTTGTCAATGGTACAAACTTTTTTTGAAGTTGCGAACATTTTTTTAACAGTATATAAACATTATTTAGAAAATACATTTTTTAAATATAAATATTTATATTTTAGGATGTTTAGAATATAAATAAAAGTTTAAAAGAAAAGAAGAAAGAAAAAAATCAAAACAAACGAGTGAACTAAACGAAGCGAAGGGAGCAGCTACGTTTTATGGGCCGGCCCATTTACCATAGCGTTGTAGGCGAGCTGGGTTACAGCTCACAGTATGCGTTGTATAGACGGGATCTCAAAAAAAGTAAATAAGCGTTGTATAGACCCCGCAAAAAAAAAGCATCGTATATATGCGCCCTGCCCTCTCTGGCTTCTTTTCTTTTTGCAAGAAGGCCTAAGGTCGTATAATAAGTACCACAAGTCTTTATAAACACACCCTTCCAAAAAAATAAAATTACATCCATTTTCTTAGAGGTGTTGGAATCTTGTTCCTCGTGCATCCATCAGGGACGTGTCGTGAACAAAAGCTCGATGCCGCCTCACGGAACAATCTTGTTTAAATCCAGGAGCTTGTAAAAGCAACAACGGAAGTTGTCAATGTAGTCCCAAAGATGTCGATGTCCATGATCCGCGTAGAAAAGCGCTGCCCCCCGAGAAGGCGTCAAAAAGAGTCTATAGATACTAGTTAGGGCAACACCATCGTCTCACTGCCCTGACCAAGACACATAGATTCCCCGCCAAATCAATGCATTGGGACACCATCCACAAGTAGAACCTCGCTGCCGCAGCTGGCACCGCGTGGGCTTTGCCTAATGGCGCACTTTGGCAACGGCGAGAGGAGAAGGAGGCGGCTGGAGACGTCTAGGTCTTTTTGGCAGCGGCGGCTTGTGTCACGCACAAGTCATCTCCTCCCTGCCTTTCATTTGTAAACCACTTCCCAAATTATTTGGTTTCTAAGCTACATTATCTCTGACTAATTTAGCAGAAATCCTAAACATTTTGGAACCAAAGAAGCTTCCGTGTGCTAGAAGCGAGCAAAATTCCATGGGATAATGACATCTAAGGAGCTCTAGGCATGAAAAAAGATAATTGACTCTCAAATTATAACCTTGAAAAGGATGTTTTGTTGACCTGATTTTTTTTCTTGTCTAGAACTCCTCGAGTGTCATTTCACCACAAAACCTGCACGCCCCTACCACACTCGAGCTTCTTTGATGCAAAAAAGTTTCAGATTTTTTTTAAACTTGTATGATATTTTTCTCTTTTGAATTTACTCTTCATCTGATGTAGCTGAGGGCTCATCTATGTATGGTCACCGAACATCATGTCCCTTTTAAACAATATGGGCATGGAAGAATCTTTGGAAAATGTCGGTGATTTCATGCCGAAGCAGTGAATCACCCTGGCAGACCTTTACATGAAGATTTATTCTTAAAAAGGCTGAATAGGGCCCAATAGGCTGAATCTAGGCCTAGAACAGCCCAATAGGGTGAATATTACGTTGGCCAGCGGGGCCGTGCCGGCCCTTCTGGCCAGCTGTGTTCCATGTCGAAGCAGTGGAGCACGGTTCAAAAAAAAAAAACAGTGAAGCACCCCTTGCAGACCACCTTTCCACTGACTCACTCCGCCATCCGCTCTTCCTCCGCCGCGGCGGCCAACTTCTTCGACACCGGCGGCGCCTCCCGAGCCATTTCGGCCACCCCGAAAGGAGCCCATGACGCCTTCGGCTCCCTCCGACGCTGGCGCCGCCGCCGGGCCTTTCCCACGGCTGCCCTGTGTCTTGGCCTGCCCTCAGCCGGCGCCGTCGCGAAGGCCGCTCCGGCGAGGTCCCCCCTCCCGGCACCCTCTGATTCCTTCGGTGCTATATTTTCAACATATAGGCTTCATCTGCAACATAGCTCCCCCGCTCCCCCGTTGCTATATTGCACGGAAGGTGCTCGGTGGATTGCTTCTAAGCGCAAAACTCATGCCAGTGTTTTCTACTACAAATGCTACCACATTTTCACGCCCAACCTTTGCATTATTATCAGCATTGTTTGGTGTCTGATTGATTTCGCATCATGCCAACAACACACTGTGCAGGATCTAGGTATGGAAGTAATTAGGACTATAAAATATTGGAGTTGTTACTTGTTAGGCTCAGCGAGCTCAAATGGAGAGTTCTGCTTGTGGGTTTGTGTTTCTGTTTTGAGGTGGTTGATTTCTTTTGCAGGGTTTGTAGCTAAATGTCCAAATTGATACAACACTAGCTTAGGCATTATCCTTGGAAAGGAGCTGCATTGACTGCCTAAGACACACATTGTTATGTTTTTGCATTTTGATATATATTACCATAATGCTTATGGTTGGAGATGCAGTTGTAGCTGTATATTTTCATTTTATTCTGATTGATATAGAACTTGCTAACCCTGGACTGAACATGGAAGATCTTCCTAGACCTATATCATAAGATATTACTTTTGTTCTTTGCTGATATTTTTGTTGTCATATGCATCAATGCAGGCAACATATCCCCACATGGTGGAATGGTTAGAAGGCCTCGGGGTGGAGATGGAGAGATCGGACATGTCTTTCTCTGTGAGTACACAACCGGACGGCGGCAACAGAGGATGTGAGTGGGGCAATGGCAACGGTATCTCAAGCCTCTTGGCGCAAAAAACCAATATATTGAAAACAAGTTTTTGGCGCATGCTCCGTGAGATATTCAAGTTCAAGAATGATGCTCTGGCGTAAGCAGTCCAGCCCGCCAGTTCTCATGTGCCTTGTGTTTATATATGTGATGACGATTAACTCGCTGGTTCAAACTTTGGCTTGAAGGTACCTGGAGAACTATGAACATAACCCTGATCTGGACTGTAATGAGACAATGGGGCAGTTCATTCAGTCCCACGGATATTCCCTATTATTCCAGGAGGCTTATCTTGTACTGCTTCAAATCTACTCGCTTGCTTATGCCTTTTTTTAGTGTATCCGGCAATCCTTCATTTTGGCAAAATCTCACATCAGGATTTCTGTTTTTAATTTTTGAACCGTCATGTAAAACTGTGAAGAGAAACTATAATTTTCAACCAAATATGGAAAATTTAGATGAAATATTCAAATTCTAACTAAAACCTGGGTCAACTCCTTAATGTTTACTTCATTAAATTTCCCAGCAACTTCGGTGCAGTGCAGGGGGCGGTAAAGGCTGGTTATTATGCAGTTTTGAGTTGCTGACATGAAAATATATATTTGGTGCAGATTCCTGTCTGTGCAGGCATGTGGTCATCTTCATCACAAGGTGTTTTTAGCTTGTCCGCTTTCTTCGTGCTATCATTTTTTCGTAACCATGGCCTTCTTCAGGTGCCTAGCTACTTTGTATACATGTTGCATTCCCATTTCATTTGCATTCTTAATTCGTCTTTGTGCATTTGAAAGCTGATTAAGTCGCTGCAATCTCAGCTGTTTTGTTACCCCCAATTGCCCACTGTCAAGGCTCGTTTGCAGTCCTTTGTAGACAAGGTAAGTATTGCGACCCATATAGGCGACAGCAAGCTCGCACATGATCTCTATTTATTGCACGCTGTAGGCTTTAGCTGCACCCTAATGCAGGGACTGAACAATGCAACCATCATCACAGGTAAAAGGAGAATTGGAGAGCATGGGCTGTCGAATAAAAACCAGCTGTCGTGTCAAATCTATTTCAAGCCTTGATGGAGGTACATACATGCGTTGTTGTTTATTGCTTGCCCGAGGTATATATATATATATATATATATATATATATATATATATATATATATATATATATATGACTCCTCTTCTGTACTCCTGGGAGTATGTACTCCCATTCTCAATATACCTCATATACGCATTAATTATACCTCTTTATTATTCCCAATATACTTCATTAAATATTCTAAGATACCCCAATACGAGTTTTGTTGAAAAAATATCATCTGCGATGTACTTTTTGTAATATATCTTTTTCACGTACAAACACATCAGTATATACGTAAACATTTAAAAATATGTAGACTCACATGAATTTTTTCATGGAACTCATTTTGGGGTATCTAATAATTACTAATGAAGTATATTAAAAATAACAAAGTGGTATAAAGATTCATCTATGTGGTATATGAGAAGCGGGAGTACGTACTCCCAGGAGTACACAACCATTTTCCTATATATATATATATATATATATATATATATATATATATATATTATTGATTCACTAACTGAAACAACGCTCTATCTCGGCACTGGCAGCAGCTGGCTACAGAGTCTTGGAGAATGATGGTTCAGAGGAAACATATGACAGTGTCATCCTTGGGGTACATGCACCCAATGCTCTCAAAGTATTAGGAGCTGAAGCTACACATCACGAACTGAGAATTCTAGGTGCCTGTCAGTATATCCAAAGGTAAAGCCTGCCAGGTGTTGCTAAATGAACACGTAAATAAAATTTGATCTGATCTACTGGTTGTCTGACACGTTTATCTTGCAGAGATATATACCTCCACTGCGATCAAAATCTGATGCCCCAAAATTCGTCCACATGGAGTGCCTGGAATTTCCTGGGGACAACCAGCAGAGGTTTTTCTGTTACTTACTGGCTAAACCGTGTTCAGGTAAATTCTTTGGTTTCATATATACAGGTAAATTCTTTGATAAAGTCATTTCTGCGTGGCAATGCCGCCATAATTTAATCACGTTAGAGCACTGTAGAGCAGGCTCACAGAATAACAGCAAAATGGAAGCTTTAACCTCATATCTCCAGCAGTATGAATGGATTACCTAATTACTAATTGTAGTCTATTTGTTCTTTTTTTTTGGCACTTCCAGAAAATTGAATCTGCCAGCCCTTTCCTGGTGACAATCAACCCCCCTTGTGTTCCGGATCGTGTAGTGCTTAAATGGTCTACAAGCCTTCCTGTTCCATCTGTGGCTGCGGCGAAGGCTTATCTTCAGCTTGATCACATCCAGGGAAAGAGAGGAATATGGTTCTGTGGGGCATATCAAGGTAACCAGTCTCATGAATTTTGCGGTAAAAAAAAAAACCAGTCTCATGAATTTCATTTTGTAGATAATTTGTTCGTAATAACTTGCATGTAGTTCTAGGATGGACTTTTACCACATTAAAGTTTTGTGTGAAATGATCTAAAGAACATTAGGTCTCAAATGTCTCTTGTTCCTTGGATTGCAGGTCACGGCTTCCATGAAGATGGATTGAAGGTATTTGCATGCACAACCTCTCCATTTTCCCTTTTTGATCTGTCTAGCATAATGAACATTCTGTTACGTGCTAAAATTGGTAAGGGCCTAACAAAGCTAAACATAACTAATCCTATCACAACATAACTAACCATATCCTTGCTTACTAGTTGGCCTAAGGCCCAAGTTATTTCCAAGATTCTCTTTTACTCATCTTTGGGGGCTTTTTCCTGTTTACCCCATCCTGACATATACGCTCTTAGTTTCAATCAAATAAAATTTAGAATGACTATCTCATGAAATAGATATGTAAGGTCTATTTGTGTTGTGACATATTGATCGACGCAGGCTGGGAAAGCAGCAGCTCAAGGTTTGCTTGGAAAGAAATGTCAGATTCTGCAGAACCCAAAGCAGATGATTCCATCATGGACCGAGGCTGGGACGCGCCTTCTAGTTGCAAGATTTTTCAACCAATTCATATCCATCGGTAACTTGATGTGAGTCCTTGTATGAGTTGATGTACTATGTGGTGTCTAATTATGAGTATTTTTTACCTTAATAGTTTTCGTGCAGATTGGTCGAAGAAGGAGGTAGTGTGTTGAACTTTGGTAAAGCTTGCGACAAATGCCGTATAAAATCTGTCATGCGAGTTCATGACCCCTTGTTCTATTGGAAGGTTATCTTCTCTTCTCTTTTTCTTCCTACACATGTATTTTTTATTTTTTTCTGATTGGTGATATGTCCATGCATGATTCTTTATTTCTTGTATACTCCACTGCAATTGCTTTATCCAACCTTCACATTTGAACCACATATGTTTATCCTGGCCCTCTCACGGCTTTCAGGTTGCAACAGAAGGAAACCTTGGCTTGGCAGAAGCATATATTAACGGATGTTTCTCTTTTCTTGACAAGAGAGAAGGACTTCTGAATCTTTTCCTGGTAAAACTATATCATAGTTCATGAGCTTATTGGCAGAGCTATTCTTCTTCATTTCAGATCAAATCCACAATCTATTTCTGTGCAGATACTCATTCTTAACAGAGATGTGCGTAGGAGCTGCAGGAGCGCCAGAAAAGGGTTCTATACCTTCAATTGTCCACTAAATTCCAATGAATTGTTCGATAAAAATGAAGTAGTATCTATGAATCTATGTGTTTGTGACTAATCATGTATATAAAATTGTTTGGTTTCAGCGGTCGGTGGACACCCTTGCATGTAATAGCACGGTTGGCACATGCTAAATACATTTTGCGCGAAGTCTCGAGGAAGAACACTGTCACACAAACTCGTCGAAACATCTCTCAGCACTATGATCTTGTCAGTACCCATGTCTCTTCTTTTGTTATTACATTCCATCAGGGTTAAGATAACTAGCTGCATAGGTCAATTTGTAATACCAGAATTATTAAAGATCATACTGAGATTGAGATTTTTATGTTCAAACCTTATAAAAAAAGATTTACTATCATTCATTACTTGCAATACGTCTATACATAGCAAATAATACTAACTGTTTGTCTTTGTTCTCATATATGTGTGCAGAGTAACGATTTTTTCTCGCTTTTTCTGGACAAATCGATGACTTACTCTTGTGCTGTTTTCAAGGTTTGTAATTCTTGTGATTTTGTTTTGCAGCTTGTAAATTTTGTAGAGTAGTTTTATTAATTCACAGACTAAAATTAAATTGGTAGATGGAGAATGAAAGCTTAGAAGTAGCCCAGCAACGCAAGCTTAGCCTTCTAATCGACAAGGTAATACTTCCATATCTCCAGAAGTTGTGTCATTAGATTTATTACCAATTAGACAATGCTGTGAACTTGATCTGGTGTATTTCAACCTTGCAAAATACACATTCAACCAAAGGCTAAAGTCAAGAGGGGGCATCATGTTCTTGATATCGGTAGCGGCTGGGGAAGTTTAGCAATACAAGCGGTTAAGCAAACTGGCTGCAAATACACTGGAGTCACTTTGTCAGTGGAGCAGCATAAATACGCAGAGAGAAAAGTCAGAGAAGCTGGCTTAGAGGTTAGTTCTATGTTACCCCCACCTTTCCGCAATACGGCTCCACTTTAATAGTTTATTACTAATTACTGATCCACCATATGCATGTGTTCACTGAGAAAGTGTAGTGCGAGTGTTTTAGCCTTTTTGTCCTCTAGACCTCCAGCCTTTCTTGTAATTGATGATATAAAGATGTGGAGAGTAAGGCTTCGATACTCCCTTTAGCAACAACTTTCCATGACCAGTTCAGCTGATACTGCAGGGACAAACCACAATACAACATTGAGGGAGTAAGGTTTCCTTTAAACACTTGGATCAAACTGAGGGTCAATGCCTACTCCACGTGCTGCGATGGTTTAGCCTGTTGTCCCATATCAGACCGTACATAGTTACATTCCTACACTACACACACATTTACCTTGGAAGAAGTAGCTTGGTCTTGCTTGCTGGCAGCCGTAGTCGAGGAAGAATGCCCTTGCAGCGCTTGCTTTGTGCCTCCATGCGTACCACCAAGTCGTTAAGATTTTGGGCTGCCCTTTGCGGTCCACCCCGATCCCATCCTCCACCATTGGCATGGTCCTCACGGCCTCCAAGCTTGTCACGACCACCACACTCTTCAGGACAATACCATTCATTTGCCAAAATCCCACCTCCATATCTCCCTTGACCTCTCCCCACGCCATCCGCTTCGCAGCAACAGGACAATGCCATTCATTTGCCAAAATCCCCTCCATATCTCCCTTGACCTCTCCCCATATTTCTCTAAGTATTTCGATTAAACGGAGTCAGGTTTACTATTTTTTTTGTTTCCAAATATCTTTCGCAAAAGAGAAATATAATTCAAGAATGGCACATGGAAATAATAGACATGTACAGTAAAAATCATGGAAATAGGCATGCTGTCGTAAAGAACCAAGGATCCAAGCATGCTACTGTTTTGGAAGCTTTTCTCATTGTTATTTTGTTTTTGTGAGATTTTCTAGCACACCTTTTTTTCTAGTTAGCTGCTATGTAATTTTAACATACTATAATTGATAGAAATGCATAGAGAATTAGTATTGTTTCACCCCCAGCTTACTTTGGGAGGGTGAAATCCTAGTTAACAATTACTATCTATTGTTATTAACTTCTATATAGGACAACATAAGTTTTATGCTGTGCGACTACCGTCAAATACCACCTTGCAAGTATGATGCAATCATAAGCTGGTAAGTATTACTACATTACAGATGTGCACCATATCTTGGACAATGCCCATACGTGTGGTTATACTTACCTATTCGTCTCTGTAAATCAGCGGTATGATCGAACATGTTGGCCATGAATACATGGACGAATTTTTTGCCTGCTGCGAGTCTTACTTGGCTGAAGATGGCATATTGGTTCTCCAGGTTAGTGCATGACAAATATCATTGTCAACAAGTGTATTTCCAAACAGCCTTACGGCCGGCTTCCATTATCACTACAAACAACAACTTAGTACTCCCTCCGTCCGGAAATACTTGTCATCTAAATGAATAAAAGAGGATGTATCTAGATGTATTTTAGTTCTAGATACATCCCTTTTATCCATTTTGATGACAAGTATTTTCGGACGGAGGGAGTATATGCTTATTTGCGCGGTGCACAAGAACGAGTATTAGGCCTTCTTTTGGATTGTCAGGAAAAAAACCCAATGAAACATACTCCTTCCTATCCAAGCAAGACCTTAGGTTTACAAGATCATGAACTAACTATCATCTGCAAATACATACATGTGCATTACTTAGTTCATCTCAGCTCCAGACGAACGGTACGAGCAATACAGAAGAAGGACAGACTTCATAAAAGAATACATATTTCCTGGCGGTTGCCTTCCTTCTTTGGGCCGTGTAGTGTCTGCCATGACCACATCATCAAGGTTCTGGTACGTTTTACATCAATTGATCGATGGTTACTTCATGGCCATGGATGGATCTCCACTGATTAAACCCTCCCTGTTCTTGTTGCGCACTGAGTGTAGCATAGAGCATGTGGAGAATATTGGGCCTCATTACTACACAACTCTGATGCACTGGAGGGACAACTTCATGACCAACAAAGAGTAAGTATCAATTGTCATTCACTATAGAAGAATACCATCCAGTTAATTAGAAATAACTTGACGAAAACAAGACTAGCGCATATACCATATGTTCATTGTGCAAGTAAATTCGCTGTGACGATTATATACACATATTCATATGTTACATTTGGTTGTTCAGTTAGTATTAATTTATCATTGCTTTCTATTTCTTGCAGTCAAGTTTTGGCCCTGGGCTTTGATGAGAAGTTCATGCGTATATGGGAGTTCTATCTCATATACTCTGCGGCTGGTTTCAAGTCACGAGCAGTTGGAGATTACCAGGTACGTACGTATACATATGTATGTATACTCACTGTGTATACATTTACCAATGTTATTTCTAGACAAATGGAAGTCATATACTCCCTCTGGTCTTCAAAAGATGACATTGTGGAAATTAGCAGGCTCTCCAAAATGTAGCGACCATTAATTTTCACTGCAGTAAATCATAAAATTTAATTGTCAAATGATGAAAGTGCTTTCTTGAGAAATACCTAAACATGTGGTTTTCACATATCAAATCAGAACACTTTAATTATATCTGAATCTTCACCTTTTCCTGATGCCTGGCTGACATATATATATATATATATATATATATATATATATATATATATATATTTTGCATGCAGGTTGTTTTCTCTCGTCCAGGCAACCGTCGGCTAGCCCACCCTTGATGGATAAAGGCAATATGTCCTCTGTTCAGCTGTCGAACTGCTACTTCTCGATAGCTTACGACCTTCCAATAAATCAGCCCTGGAATGGTTTGTTCATACGGGCAGCCTCATCTGGTGGTTTGGTGATCTACCTTCTTGTTTTAAGCATGAAATGTTTGGTTTTTCGTGTGGCAGTGTATTGTTATCTATCAATGAACTTGTACGATGCATGCATGTGTGTATGCAAGTGTTACATTAGACTGGTTACTAGAATTTGAGAATTGTATGGAAGGAACTGATTTGTTGTTTTAATGTCTTGTCAGAAATAGTGGATGCCATTGTTTGTATTTTTTTGTCTATTCTGTGTTTGGCATTTTTTTTTTGTTGGCTGGGAAGAGCGTTGTTATACTAACCAGGTACCACATGCATATATTTTTAGACGGCTCCAAATGAGACCGGATTTAAATTATTGAAGCCAAGATCGACCAAGAGTGCAAATGAATTGTTCACACCATACAACAACACTGCGGCCTCGGTTGCTCGTTCGAGCATACTCTAGCTTTAAAGCCAGCTAGGCTCCTCCACAAACCCCTACCCGCACAATTCTCCTCCTTAACCACGCATCAGCCTGCCGCGATGGGCAAGAAGTCCGATGTCGAGAAGTGGTCGCCGGTCGTGTGACCCTGGATCTGGGGCAGCTTTGGATCCAGTTGGCTCCGTCACCCATGGTCTTTGGTGGCCTTGCCGTCCACAGCTTCACTTCATGTCGTCATGCCGGTTCCCTTATGGCCAGATCAGGTGTCGTTCTTGGAGGAGGACTGGATGTTGGAGGCTTCCCTCATCGCCGAGGAGGAGGATCACCCTTATGTGCTAGAGGCCGCGCATGAGGATCCCGCCCTCGATGAGCACCCGGATTGAAATCCCAAAACACACTCCATTATGTGGGATATCCAATACAGCTACATACAGATCCCGTATGAGGAGGAGAAACATCGCCCACACAATTCATATTCGCCACCATGTGCTCTAAATCGGACTGCAACGGCTTAGTGCAGACGGCAACAGAGGTGTTGACATCCTCGGAGGCCATCCCTACGAGGTTACGGTGCGGCTAGTTAGGATTAGTTTAAATTTATGTCAAACTTGTTAAATTTCACTTGTTTGGTTGTAATATATCAAATTGTGTTTACATTCCATCAATTTTGCTTTAATTTCGTCCTGTTTGTGGGCAGTCCGTTTCGAATGACTTGGACACTTGACGACTCCAATTGGGTGGCCGGCGCCTGCCCTCTGTCCGTGGACACATCCATACATGTCCACGGGGTCCATTTGATGGTCCGTGTTGGAGTTGCCCTAAGTGCATCTCTAATCGAATCCCAAATCTAAACCCCATAAACCAGCCCTAGAACTTAAATCCCCCAAATGACCGGATATTGGGTGGCTGGTTTCTAATCCCTAAATGCGGGACTCTAAAAGACAATCTGAACTACAATTCTCCTGTGTAGTGCATCCATATGAACATTCCACTAGATCATTTACATAAAGTTTATAATTAACTTCACTATTGCACTAACAGAAGCTCCCAACTTCTCAACTTGAACTAAACAACATAGCTCAAAAACCATATAAACACCTGCATCTTCTTGCAAGTCCTAGTTTTATGGGAGTCTTGCCGAAATTTGGTTCACACCTAACTCAAATGATAGCTGCACCTAGCTATGGGAATCAAAGGGCTTTCACCCGGCCAAAATGTTTACAAATCTCTTTTTTGCGCGTCCATCAATTGCAACACTGCTAATGTTATTTGACAGGCTTGGGCACCCCTCAAGTGTAAACTTTTGACATGGTTGGTCACTCGAGGGAGAATGTGGGCTGCACACCGGCTTGCCAAGCGAAGCGTGCCCTATAATGCATCATGTTCCTTCTGCAACTCTTCACAAGAAAATGCTCATCACCTTTTCATGGCGTGTCATGTCATTAATATCATTTGGAGGTCCACTTTGCACTGGGCGATGCTTCATGAGGTTATACCTTCCACTGACCCCTCACTTATGGAGTGTTGGCAGGATGCTAAAAACAAAGGGCGTCAGGATCAAGACATTGAACACATTGGTCATGCTCATTACATGGAAGGAGCATATGGACAAAGAGGAATCATAGGGTGTTCGATGATGTTTGTACTCCCCACCAGCAGAGAGTCATTGACCTGATTAAGGAGGAAGCTAGACAGTGGGCTATTGCAAGTTCAGGGCGCTTCACCCTAGCTTCCTTGCCAAGAGTAGTTTAGGGTTGTCTCCATCATGGACTTTCTCATCTTCCTGGCAATTATCTTGCCTTTTTTCTTCAACAAAGTTCATAGTTTAAGAGATGCCGAAAAGAAAAACGCCTCTCAAAAGACAAAAAAGACTACCCTTGCAGCATCAAAGAGCTCAAGTGCTTTGCCCCGCAAGGACCCAATTCCCCGCCTTGTGTTTTTGCGTCTGTTTGTTTTTGCTTCTTCTATTCTATTCGTGGTCGTGTAAAGAATTAACACATTTTATCCTTAATATAATACAAGCGGTCCTCCTGTTAATATCTAATTCTACGAGGTTAGATTTAACACTATTCCTGGCTCTTTGTATTTTCTTCATGACAAACAATGCAATAAGCTTGCCACGTGGGTTTATGATGGCCTGGAGTTTCTATCTCCCAGGTTGTCGGACCCAATTCCTAACGGTGTTTCTTGTCATGATGGGGGTGTTGTTAGTGTCGGGATGCTGTTTCCGAGGGCTCGCGACAACTAACGTCATGAAAACCGATCATTATTGATAAGCCATTTGGGGCCTCGAATTCTTAACGGTGTGCGCTATTTGCGATGGTGATTAGCTTGTTCTTGATGGTTTTCTATCATCGGGAATTTGTCATTTTGGGGGTGTTACACGGCGAACCGGGCTCCCTCGCCCACGCATCAGCCGCCACCCAGTCCAAAAACCACACAACATGTTCGAAAGCCCTTAGTGATGATGATCAGGGTGTCCCTCGATGATGTTAGACCTCGTGGCCACCCCCATGGAGCAGATGGCGAGAACCCCTCCCGTCGGGAGCGAAAGCACGTTATGCGCTTCTGCTTTGCTCCGCGAACCCCGTCATAAGAGCGGGTATCATCTCTGTGCCTCACGGTCCCCTCCTCAACTTGGGAAGCCTAGAAACACCCCAACATCGCCTCCTCTGGCACGCTTGCTTTGCTTCTTTCGTGATCAACCCCTCTCGTCAGCCGCCATTCCTCGGTCCTAGTACACTTGTTTGTGTTTCTTTTTTCCTCACAAAACGTACTAAGGGTAGTATGGACATTTCACAAATGGTATCTATACTACTATTAAACAATCAAACTAATTCTTTATTAATGCCACATGACAGATGTACACAGTTTAATTAGCATCGTACGATTAGGCCCACTAAACTTAATCTAACGGCTAGCTTTAACATAATCTGTTATCTGATGTGCACTTAGTAATTTAGATTGGCTGAACGTGCTTCACCGTGGAGAAATATACGAAGCTCCTCTCCACACGTTGGCAATCCCTACAATCACGCAAGTGCAGGAAAAAAAGGAAAGCCATCGCAATCTGATCCCCTCGCTCGCTAATTGCCTGCGAGGCTAGGACCCACGCCGCCTGCCTCTGGCCACCGGACAAGGATCGGACTCCCACGCCACATGCGCCGCCGCTTGACCCTCCTCCGCCACAACAGCCGCCGCAGGACCGACCAGTGTGCGGCGCCTCTCCCACCGTGACCCGCGACGCCGGCAGCACCTCCCACCCCCTCCTATCATCTCCCTATCCCTACCCAGCGGACGACCAGAGGAGGTGGAGCTGGCGTGTCCCTGCTTCACCTACACCGACGATGAGTTGAGACGGCACCCTCCCGCCATGCACGCCCATGGTCCGGACGGCACCGCCGAGCCCGTGGTCCTCCTCCCCAGGTCACCGGATCCAGCCAAGATCCATCCCGTCCTCCCACATCGGCAACCATGGTAGTCCTCTACACCCAAGCTTTGCCCATAAGCTCCATGTGCATTAGTAGGTTTCTGCCGGCGATTTGGATCGAGCAAGTCACAGGAGCTTGCTGGCAACACCCAGTCTTTGATCTGGTTTGTTCGTCATCTCGGGTTTAGAACAACAGACGGTCTTTGAAGAAGGGTTACATGGTTTGGACCCCTCTGCAGATTGAAACATTTTTTTCGTGATACATAGTTTACAATTTTCACAACTTGCCAGTTGTATTTGATTGGATAATAGCACGAGCTTACAATTCGCAAGTGTGCGATTTAATTTCGCATATTTATTTGACAAGTCTGATTGTATTTGTAACCTATTTTTAATTTTCAGTTTCTTTTAGGGGAGCGGCCTATTGTTTAGTATGCCTGGTATCCCAGGCAATTTGTATGAGGACAAAAGGATTATCCAAGATCTCCACAAAGAGAAAATAGCTTAGAGAGGAAGATCCGCACATAGATGGATCACTGATGTGATAATAACATATTCGAATTTTGAATTTGAGAATAATCTCGATGCAGTACATATGATGAGTTTAATTCTTATGGAAATAAGAAATATTGATCCCACGGAAATTTTTGTTTTTTTAGCTTTGGAGTTTATGGTCTGAAGCAACAACTTCAGGTAAAAGATTCTTCAAGTTGGCTTTTTACTTTGAAGTTATTAGATAACATACTTAAAGTTACTTAATATATAATATTGCCTTGCATCATATCTGTAGGTAGTAATAAAGTGTCTTATTTATCCAGTTAATACTTTCTTGCTATTGAATCTTGGTATCTAGATTTGAAGTGATGGTTTTCCATATTACATGACTTCCAAAATATTGTGCGTATGACACTAGAGAATTTTTTGTTGCATATATGCATCTGTGTCAGATTTCCCACATCTACATGAGAAGAAACCACGCTTCTATATATGAGAAGTTGCGCAAGATTTGAAGCGTGGTTTAAATTAGTAGGTTTGGTCTCCTGATAGATATTAGTACTTTTATGATAACCATGTTATCTCAAGGATTTTGCTTGATTATTAATTTTCGATGTCATTCCTGGCAGATTTCTTAACTCAGCGTCAGTGCATCAGAGATGGTTAGGAGGTTGAAGATATGTCGCGTGAAAGGCGCGGGGAGGCAAGGACGGGACACACAGGACACTGGAGTGGAGGACGAACACCACAGCAAGGTATGTGCAGAGAACAACCACGATCGCAATGTCATGACTCCTCTCTTGCATGTCCACTTCTCCTTGGCTGCCTGGTCATCATCATATCACAAATCAAAGTTTTCTTGTTGTGAATTAGAGGAGATAATTTGATGGCTGTAACTTGCCATAATTGCAAGGTCTAATTCTATCATGCGTTGAGTTTATTAGCAAGATTTTGTCCGTTTTGATACAATTTCATTCCGGTTGCCATCTACGAGTTACTGTTGCATCACAGTAATTTATTTGGAAGCAATGATAAGATTGAGACTTTCTGGGTAGGTTGTCACAAGTATTTAACTTATGGTTTCAATTTGCGATAGAACCGGCAATCTGAAATCAGTACTATTGCTCAGACAATCTAGAGGGGTTATAAAATTTCTTTGCAAAGCTTGTACAGAAGCTTAAGAATATGCCTGCTACTTCTTTGTTAGGAAAATAAAATGCCTGCTACTTTGGGATATTGTGGTGTTACTAAATGAACGCTTCATAAATCATAATATGAGATGGTGTTTGGTCAACCAAACATGAAGAATATTGGAACAAAAAGAGGTCAACCAAAGGCAAATTCACTTGATGTTGCAAATTTTTTTCTTTGTTCTTTAAGATTATTTTTAGATGGAGAGTTGGGCCCAGTTTGGATGCCAATGTTAGTTTTTAGATCAGTCAATGGTTCATTGCAGCATATGTTCTCCGTATAATTTGATATGCAAGGTTTTGTTACTAAATACTACACCCTTACAATGCGAAGGGAAGCAAGAGCAGCTAGCAGTAGCAGTTATAACTGAAGTGATAATGGGCACTTCTCTCTTTTCTGAACAACACTCGATTTTCTCATAGTAATAGTCCTTTACTGAATTTAGTTGATACATAAATGGTTATTTACTGAACAATACTTATATGTGTGTAGGTACGATGGTGATGAAGTTTTAAAATGGTCCATTGCCCAACAAGGGCATCCTAATTTCTGACTGGATTATACTGTAACAATATGACACCGAAATTTCAAATGGCTGTATATTTGACGCATACTATGATGGGTCAAGGCCTGCCTGGACATGTTGTTCACATACTATAATTCATTTACAGGAGATTGTAAACATTTAGGCACCATGTGTTGAGAAATTGTGCATTGAGATAAAAGATTATATAATTTATGCGAAGGCGTGTGATATATATTTGTTTCAAGAAGTATGTTGATTCATGGAGAATGATATTGTAAATTATTAGTATGATTCATGACTTAGGTGTTGTCACTGCATGAAATTTATTTTTTTGAGAAATCATATGTTTTTGTCCAAACGTGCGTTGCACGTGCAAGCTTACTAGTACGATCCCTAACAACCGAAATTTTCCTTTTTTTTTCTCTCCACCCCTTTCTCCCGAAAAAACCTGCTCCCCTCCCCTCACCCGCACACCTCTCCCCACGGCCCCGTCGCTCGTCGCCGCCACCGCTCCACGCGACGGAGGCCATCTCTCCCCTATTTCCCTTTCTCCCATCCCACAGGACAAGTGCGCGGCAGAGCAAGGAAGGACGACCGCCATCTCTCTCCCCGCTCCACCTCACCACAGCCTCACGCTTCCAGACGCTTGCCTTGAAGGAGGCAGCCGCCTCAACCGTCTCCACGCCCAGTGGGGCGCGGGGAGCGGGGTGCTCTCGCTGCTCGACCAGGCGCTCACCGTCGAGGAGCAGTACTGCCGCCAGCGCGCCCAGGTGCTGCGCAAGGGCAAGGGGATCTCGACGGGCGGGCACGAGACCTGCGTCACTACGCCGTCCCCATACTGTGGGAGTGGTTGAATCAGCAATGATCTGTACACTGCCTGACATTTTCTTTTGAGCAGCTTGAGTATTATCTTCATCTAATGGCTTGTCAAGTTGCTAATTGGAGTCTTCAGATTCTTAGTCACATTGTAGGTCAGTAAATCTGATGTGTGACACCTTTCAGTTTTCATCTTAAAGTTGAATCTAGATCGCTAGAGAATGATTCTGATACATGCAAACAAATCTGATTTAGTCACTGTGTGATTACTTAGACCGGGCGTGTACCTTGCTTGAGTAAGTATTCCACAAATTGTGTTTTTTTCCGGGTTGGTTCAGCAATGATACTAATACATGCAAACATATCTGATTTATTCTTGTGCATTTCAGTGCCTACTGTTAATCATGTTTTTTCCTTCCTCAGGATCCACAAATTGTCAAGCACACATGGTACAGCCATCAAGTTCTGGGATATTAGCTGGTAGTTGAACTATCAAACTTGGTAATGTTCACATAATGGTTTCCATCATCTATCTGATTCTGTTTCCAAACTTTCCATTATAGTTGTTTGTTTGTCCATGGATTATGTGTACTCTTAGATAAGAAATCTATTCAGTCTACGACACTGCATCCAAAAGAGTTGGTACCCATGAGTTCATTTTCCTACTTTGTACATTGCTGGAAGCCTAGAACCTTTAAAATAATTTATATTATGTAGGAAATCATTTGCATCAGCAGCTGCCGACAACATAAAAATGGTTAGCCTTCCAAGGCAAAATTCTGCACATTTTCACCTTGTTTATAAGTGGAACGGTTTGTTATTTATTTAACTGTAATTCCAAACATTTAAGTACTGCACTATATGTTCATGCTACTCAAACTCCATTGTTTATGATCAAAATACGTTTAGATCTAATTTGTTGTTTGCTTGATGCCCTTTTTTGTGTGAATTTTACAATTTTCTTGGTGGTGCAGTGATTCTTTTTTTCTTGGAAAGACCGGCATCTTCAATCCTTTTTGCTTGGGACTTATGACTTGAGGCATTAATTACTAATTTCATTTCTATATACTAGCAATTGAACTTGTCACCTTGTATGAAACTTCTCCCATGCAGGCTTTAGGTTTTCAAGTGCAGGCAGTGTTTTAACAAGGGGTGTATGTCAGTAGTGATATGCTGAATACCATGGATCTATGTTCACTGCAGATTAGTTCTTTTCCTGAAACTTACAAGCACAAACTTACTTAGTCAACTCAAATCTTCGCAATAATGCTTGAATTTTTATTAGTTTTCAACACTATCCGAGTCTTTGAGCCATTCTCTAAAAATAAAAATAAACTCCTTGAGTGCTTTCTTGCCAGTGCCTCTAACCAAGCTTGTTTTTTTCCTAACCTTATTATAATCCAGTATTCCATATGCCATCTAATGATCCAAGGTCTTTATAGGAAAAACAATGGCACTTTTAATGCAAGTTCACTGGACGACTACCATATCTTTATGTAGCATTTGATTGCTTGGATGAAGTTGGATGGGAGATCCCCATCCAGCTTTTAAAAGCCATGATTTTGTTTCGTTGGTTGGGCGGACAAGATAGTATACCATTAAAACTAATTTAGCTCCAACCAGGGCAAACAATTTGGTAAAGAAACTGAGTGAGCTGAGCCATTTCTTGCTCGCACTGGTTAAGCTTAAATTTCCATTTGATATTCATTTCTTAAGTAATAAAGGAATTCCATGCAAAATTCTGCACCAAGCATGAGCCTTCAAAGTTAAACATAAAAGTCTTTGATGATCCATTGAGAAGGAAATGCTGCCCCCAGTGCTGCTACTCTTGGATCATTACTCAAGCATATCTTGCATACATGATCGTTGATGTAGGTGTTGCAGCTTCTTCAGTGCAGTATACACTGACTAACCGGGAGCACACTTGAATTACATGTTTTCTCCTTTCAGCCTGCTTGCTTGTTGTCAGCTATCGTGCAGAATACATTTCTTCAGAGAAACCGTTGTTGTGTGCAGAATATATTTCTTCAAAGAATGTGTTATTGTGCAGAAACTACAATGAAGTTGTCGGCGGAGAAGATCCAGTGAACCCAACTACATCGGGTTGGGTCAAAAGTGAGTGGTACTTTTTCCTGATCTGCATGGTATCTCAATGTATTTCTGTTCATAAACATGTTTTGATACTTTGGAGGCATGTCATAATTATCAATAATAATGTACTATGGGTTTTGTAGATATTCAGGTCCTTCAAACGGTCTATTGTGCGTCGAAGGTCACGTTCATCTCTGGCAAATTCCACCACAGCCTCGGTCGTATGTGTGCTTCGATCTATTTTCACATTGCTTTCTTAGGCGTTTGGCAAATGCTTCACAAACTAAGCTCATGTTAAACATGCACAACTATGTAAGATAGTTTCACCTGTCTCTTATGTACTTGCAGTTTGACATCCATTGCCAATTTGTATTGTTTCTAAACTAAAATGATGCCCTCTTGTTCACTGATTATCTATGAACTGAAATGATACCCTCCTGTACTACATTGGTCTTTCATATGCTGGTTGTGCACACATGGCATTAGCTTGTCTGTCGGGGGTGCTGATCCCACGGACACCTATGGGACCACGGCGGACCGGGCCCCTTTTGGTTCGGCAGGGGGCGGAGAGAGCACGAAGAGCAGATCGAGGCGAAGCGCACGAGCGACACGATCAGTTTACCCAGGTTCGGGCCGCACGGATGCGTAAAACCCTACTCCCGCTTTGTGTTTGTATTGATTTCTTGCTCGGGAGCGCTGATTGCTACAGTACACACCAGCAGCTAGCTAGACCGAGCGTGAAAGTGTTCTGTTGGCCGATCCCCGCTACGTTGCGCATGGGCCTCCTTTTATATGCTCAAGGGGTCACCGACAGGTGGCAACGTAGATGAGGGCAAAAATGGAAAAGGCGTGATGGTGGCACCGCCGCCTACTACAGTAGTATCATACCTAACCCTGACGGCAGGGGACAAGGGCATTAAATGCCTGTCTGCGTCGCCTAGACGGTGCAGAAAGAGACCACCAGGGACGCCACTGCTTGCCACGATGGCAATCTTGTCAGCGTCGCTTGCCACCGTGTACCTCTGCCTGCACAGCCTTCCGCCACGTACGCCTGGAAGGGTCCCAGAGCGACACGTTGGTGGATGTGCTGGAGTGCAGGTACAGAGTGGAAACTCGCCGCGGCAAGCGCCTTGCCACGGTTGTTGTCTTGTCGCTTCCGGGAGCTTATCGCTCACCGGGCCTTGCCGGGACGCGTGGTGTGTTGCGGCAAGTTCCTTAAGATGCCTTGGTTGGCCTTCCCGGCAAGCTCCTCTTGCCGGGGTCTTGTCTTCTTCCCGGCAAGCTCCTCTTGCCGGGGTCTTGGATACTTTGTTCTTGAATGGCTCCAAAGGAACCACGGAGGATCTTAGCGGTCGCCCGGCAAGCCTTGCCGCGGAACGCTGCGACTGCCCGTGCACAAGTTCGGGATACTAAGGTACCCCTACTTTAGTACACCGACAGGAGCCCCCGGGCCTGGGCCATACACGGTGCCGAGCGCTGTTGGGCCAAGCCCAAAACAGGGCACGGGCACGCGCGGCCTAGGTTACGCCGAATCTCACTCCGCATCCACCGCGCCCTCCCCGAACGGCACGCGTCGAACGCGGCGTCGTGGGAGAGATCGTGGGCAGTTTCTTTATTAGGAAAGGCGGAACATCCGCCACCTCCCCCTTTATAAGCAAGGGGAAGCAGGGGTGGTGCGCCCACTCGCCCCCTTTCCTCTCCAATCTCAGAAGCCTCCGCCCCGCCTCCGTCTTCTCAAAGCAGCAAGAGAGCAGCGCCCTGCCCCCCCCATTGCCACCATCACCACCAATGCCGTCGACCTCGTCCACCACCTCCGCCATGGCTCCGAAAGCCGATAAGGGGAAGGCCGTGAAGTCGACCGAGGCGCAGCGGCTTGCGGCGCTGCGGAAGGAGCGGGCCATCTTCCCCCCAAGCTTGCCGCGAAGGAGTACTACTACCTCTTCTGGTCGACAAAGACGCGAGCACATCCGAGCACCAAGGTACTTCCAGCCACTGCTCACAAAATGGCTCCGCAAGGATATCCCTTCTTCGCCGTGTTCTTCTATTGCGGGCTCTGCCCGCCCTTCTCGGAGTTCTTTTGCGACATCATGAACACCTACGGCCTCTGCCTCCTTGACTTCACCCCCAACGCCGTTCTGACCATGGCAGTTTTCGCACACCTTTGCGAAAACTTTGTCGGAGTCCACCCCAACGTTGCCCTTTTTCACCATTTCTTCATGCCCCGAGTAGAGAGAGGAGAGCCTCTATCTGGCGGAATCGCTTGGATCTCAAGGGCCGGCAAGAAAGATTCATATCTAGAGGGCGAGTTCCGCGGCAAGTGGGAGGAGTGGAGAGCAGATCGGTGTTGGATTGTTGAGGAGAACCCGCAGCCATTTACCGCCCGGCGCCAAGTAGCAGCAGCACGCGGCAGCGACTGGAGCGACGTGGCCCCGGAAGACAGCAGGCTGAGGATTGCCGTCACCAGGATCCAACGCCTCAGGCTTGCCGGACTCACTGTAGGCGCCGTTGGCGCAGACTTCCTTCGCCGCCACATCGCCCCCCTGCAGGAGCGGAGGAGGCCCGCATGGGAGTTCAAGAACGCGGCGGATATCATGAGGCTGCGCCCGGGCCTCAACTACAACTTCACCGTCTTGGAGCTGAATGCGATGCTTCAGGAGCTGTTCAAGTATGATCCAGATCATCCCGAAGTTTTTAGGTTGCCGCAGGGCGTCGTCCCATTGTGCAACAACTCTGTGCTCGACCGCATCAGGGCGATGATGCCGCTGTGTGACTCGCATGGAATTGTGCCAACTTGGCAAGAACCTGCAGATGACGTCGTGCAGCTGTTCTTCGACAACCTGGTAGAAGTGCTGATCCGCCCCGACGAGAAGGATGGCCTCACTCGCGACACCACCGAGGCGGAGTTGAAGCTCATTGCCACCAGGCTGGAAGAGGCAGTGGCAGCCGCAGCGGCAGGCGAGTTCGGTTTCACCTTGGAGGAGGCGGAGGCAGCAAAGGCGGCAAACCGTGCCGAGCGAGAAGAGATTGCCGGCAAGAAAGAGCTTGCCCGGCAAGAGGAGCCTGCCGGCAAGAAAGATCTTGCCGGGCGTGACGCCGAGCCGAGCGAGCCCGCCGAGGATACGGGCGACTCGTTGGAGATCGACTCCTCTTCCTCCTCATCTTCGGACAGCACACCGCAAGCAGAGCCTCCATCTCCGCCAAGAAGGCGTCTTCGCAAGGCCGGGGACGTCGCGAGGCGGCAGGCGAGTCGACAGTCGCCGCGCCGCGCGACACGCTCCACCGCAGCAAGCACTGTTGCCGCGGGGGCGCCTCACGCTGCTGCCGCGGGGTCTTCCCGGACCACTGCTTCTGTTCCCGCCAAGCGGCCAAGGGAACCTACTCCTCCACCTTCCCGCGCCGGACGCGAGCCAGACTTTGACTTCTCCGCGTTCAGCTCCGACGAGGAAGAAGAAGAAGAGTAAGTTTTTCTTGTTGTACTTGCAGTTCTTCAATCCTTGCTGCTTTTGTCTTGCATCTCACTTGTTTTACTCCGAACCTGCTCCTTTTCAGGACTCTGGCTCAGAGGGCAGCAAAGAGAGCCAAGGCGCCGGTGATTGTCATCAAGGACGAACCCACCGCGTCAGCAGGGGATGCGCCCGAGACAACCTTGCCGGACCCGGCAACTGTTCTCCAGAGCAGCCCCCAGCGTAAGTATCTTATTTGCTTTCCGCTGTCGGGCGCTCACGAAGATTCTTGCTTTACTGATATCTGTTTGTTGACTTGTGCAGGAGCAGAGCAGCCCCACCAGGAGATCCCGGAGGCCGCCCCCGAGGCGCCAAGGGAGAGTCCTCCGGCAAGGGAGAGGTCCCCGGCAAGGGAGAGCTCTCCGGCAAGGGAGACGTCTCCGGCAAGGGAGGGGTCTCCGGCAAGGGACATCACCAGCGGCCCCCCGGCGGCGGAGACCACGAGTGCAGAACCTGGTACAGGTACTCTCCTTGCTCCAAAACTTCCCTTGGCTTCTTCTTCTTTTGATCTTTTTCTTCTTTCTTTTTCTTGGATATTTGCTTGACTCTTCTCCCCTTTTCCGGCTGTCAGATCCATCTGCTGCCGAGCCGATGGAGACCGAAACTGCTGCCGACGACGCCGTTGCCGCCGAGGAAGCAGCCGGCGCCGACGAGCCCGCCGGCGAAGAGGCCGCCAGGGCTGCCGCCGCAGAAGCAGGCGGGGGGTCCGGCGATCGTACTGATGACCCGGAGGCCGCAGGAGCGCCAGGCGCTGCACCGATCGCCGATCCCTCCGCCGCTGCCGCAGCGCCAGGCTCCAAGGAGCCCTAGCCTGGCGTCTACTTGAAGGCCGGCGACGACATCTTCATCAACCTCCCCTGGGCGTCAAGCTCCAGGGTGCCGGTCGAAGGAGAGAGTTTCGACGGAGAAGTGCTTGCCTCCGCCGGGCTGGCGCTTGTCGACGCGCCAAGCAGCGGCAGCGGCGAGCCTGAGAAGGAGCGGCTGCTGCGGAAGCTGGTGTCGCTCTACCACGCCCGGCAAGTCAAGTTAGAATCCCGTGAAGCGCTTGTCGCCAAGGCGGGAGTCGACATCGAGAAGCGCGCGGAGGAGCTCCGGGGTCAAAATCAAGACGCTCTCCGGTCTTTGGCGGTGGAGTGGGAGCGGCTTGCCGAAGAGCAGAGAGCCTTCCTCCTCGAGAAGGCTGAAGTTGAAGAGCAACAAAGGCTTGCCGCTGAGAAGCTGTCCGTGTAGGAGGGCGAGCTGGTGCAGCGGAAAGTTGATCTTGACAGCCACGAGGAGGAGCTTGCCGCGCGCGAGCGAACGGTTGGCGGAGCTCTCAAACAAGCCGAAGACGCTGCCGCAGCTGCCGAGGCTGCCAAGAAAGAGCTGGAGATGAAGGTAGTGCAGCTGGAGGCGGATCTCAAGGCGAGCGGCGACGAGCTTGCCGCGCTCAAGCTTGAGAGAGAGAAGGACGCCAACAGCTACTCGGAGCTGCAGGCCCATCTCATCGAGAAGGGCAAGGAACTTGACGCCGCCAAGGATTCCAATGCGGATCTTGCGTCGAAGCTGGCCACTTTGACCAAGACACTAGACAGCGCCAAGGAGCAAGAGACGGCCCTGAAGGAGGAAGTCAAGGCCGGCAAGGCGCTGCTGGCGAGCGCTGCCGCCGCCCAGAGCACATTCCGGGAGAATGTGGAGCACTGGACGGAGGGGCTCGTGGATGTTGCCGCCGACATCGACAAGGAGCTGGCGCAGCTGGGAATGGAGGATCTCGGGTACTCCTCCGACGAGAACCTCCAACCCAGCGCCAAGCTCACTTCGTTCTTCAAGGGCGTGGCGACGGCACTTCGGCGACTCTGGGAAGGGATCCCGAAGCAGCTTGCCGATGAGTCGCGCAAGATCTGCGCGGGAGCTCTTCAGAAGGTGCTGATGAAGGTGGCGTTCCGCAATCCGGGCCTCAACCTCACCAACGTCCTCAGGTCCTTGCCGCCGGATGCTGATCTGGAGGCGCTCAAGACCCTTGTCGCACCCATTGTGGACAGGGTGAGCGGGATCAAGAGGGTCGAGGGCGGCCGCGTAGATTAGTTTGTCCCTTTTCTTCTCTTCTTGTCGCTGCTAATTATGTTATGCAAACAATCTGTTAGAGCCGCGACAAGCTATCTTGTAATATAACTTTATTCTGTGCAATGATTGCAATGTTATTTTCTTTACTTGATTCCTTCCTTTGTATGTTTTTACCCTATGCTTTTAGGGAACTTGCCGGCGCAGGCACCTTTGCCGCGAGCGCTGAGTGCGGAACGTCAACAGCCTGCTGGCGGTGCCGCAGCCGACAAGAAACCTTGTCGCAGCTAGTCGCAGCTCACTTAAGTTGTTGAGCGGACTCGAAACAACAGTAAGGGTGCAACTAGCTACGAGTTGGTTCCTCCGTGCACAGGTTTTCCATACAAAACATGGTCGTTCAAGGAAAATAACTTAAAAATTTAAAGGTAATCTGATTGCTCAAACTTTGGCAACTTATCTTTTCTGTTGTTTGCTTCCCGGCAAGGCGAAACCTTCTTGAACGACGCCTGGTCCATACCGTATCTTCTCCTTCTCTGACGCCCCCGATTTAATCGTACACTAATCATACACGCAAACGTGTACGATCAAGATCAGGGACTCACGGGAAGATATCACAACACAACTCTACAAATAAAATAAGTCATACAAGCATCATATTACAAGCCAGGGGCCTCGAAGGCTCGAATACAAGAGCTCGATCATAGACGAGTCAGCGGAAGCAACAATATCTGAGTACAGACATAAGTTAAACAAGTTTGCCTTAAGAAGGCTAACACAAATTGGGATACAGATCGAAAGAGGCGCAGGCCTCCTGCCTGGGATCCTCCTAAACTACTCCTGGTCGTCATCAGCGGGCAGCACGTAGTAGTAGGCACCTCCGGTGTAGTAGGAGTCGTCGCCGACGGTGGCGTCTGGATCCTGGGCTCCAACGTCTGGTTGCGACAACCAGGTAGAAGGGGTAGGGGGAAAAGAGGGAGAAAGCAACCGTGAGTACTCATCCAAAGTACTCGCAAGCAAGGAGCTACATTACATATGCATGGGTATCAAATGGAATAAGGGTATCATATGTGGACTGAATTGCAGAATGCCAGAATAAGAGGGGGATAACTAATCCTGTCGAAGACTACGCTTCTGGCAGCCTCCGTCTTGTAGGATGTAGAAGAGAGTAGACTGAAGTCCTCCAAGTAGCATCGTATAGCATAATCCTAACCGATGATCCTCCCCTCGTCGCCCTGTGAGAGAGCGATCATCGGTTGTATCTGGCACTTGGAAGGGTGTGTTTTATTAAGTATCCGGTTCTAGTTGTCATAAGGTCAAGGTACAACTCCGGGTCGTCCTTTTACCGAGGGACACGGCTATTTGAATAGATAAACTTCCCTGCAGGGGTGCACCACATACCCCAACACGCTCGATCCCATTTGGCCGGACACACTTTCCTGGGTCATGCCCGGCCTCGGAAGATCAACACGTCGCAGCCCTACCTAGGCACAATAGAGAGGTCAGCACGCCGGTCTAAATCCTATGGCGCAGGGGTCTGGGCCCATCGCCCTTTGCACACCTGCACGTTGCGAACGCGGCCGGAAGCAGAACTTGCCTCCTTAATACAAGAGCAGGCTTACGGTCCAATCCGGCGCGCGCCACTCAGTCGCTGACGTCACGAAGGCTTCGGCTGATACCACGACGCCGGGATACCCATAACTACTCCCGCATAGATGGTTAGTGCGTATAGACCAAATGGCCAGACTCAGATCAAATACCCAGATCTCGTTAAGCGTGTTAAGTATCCGCGAACGCCGACCAGGGCCAGGCCCACCGCTCTCCTAGGTGGTCGGAACCTGCCCTGGCGCTCCGCCACAAAGTAACAGTCGGGGGCCGTCGGGAACCCAGGCCCACCACTACCTGGGTGGAACCACCTGCCCCTTCAGCCCCCATCTCCGAACAGTACCACAGGTAATGTAACCGTGTAAAGTATATAGGATATGCCCGTGATCACCTCCCGAAGTGATCACGACCCAGTAGTATAGCATGGCAGACGGACAAGAGTGTAGGGCCACTGATGGAACATTAGCATCCTATACTAAGCAATAGGATAGCAGGTAATGGTAACAACAGTAGTAGCAAGGACAGGCTATGCATCAGGATAGGAATAACGGAAAGCAGTATCATGCTACACTAGTCTAATGCAAGCAGTATAGAAGAGAGTAGGCGATATCTAGTGATCAAGGGGGGGGGGGCTTGCCTGGTTGCTCTGGCAAGAGAGAGGGGTCGTCGTCGACGTAGTCGATCACAGGGGCGGCATCAGTCGCGGGGTCTACCGAAGAGAAGAGGGGGAAGAAACAGTAAATATAAAGCAAACATAGCATCACAAAGCATAACGTGGCAATATGCTGTGTCGGGTGTGACCTAACGTATGGCTAAACGATAAAGGTGAAGGGGGAATTCAACCGGGAATGTTTTCCCGGTTCCGGACCTATGTTAGACAGATGACCGGAGGGGGAATGTCCCATGTTCAGCATGCTAGAGGCATGTGACAGATGAAAGGATCGCGTATTCGGATTCGTTGGATTTTTCTGAGCAACTTTCATGTACAGAGTTTTCCCATCCGAGTTACGGTTTATTTTCTATTAATTTTCAAAGTTTTGTTTCATTTTCTAATATCCTGATTTAATTTAATTCAAATTATCAAATACAGAAACTGCTATGGGTACACGGAAGTGCACCCAGCAGTGTGTTCATGTGTATGACAGATGGGACCCGTTAACTGCTAAGTCAGCAATCAACAGTCCCAGTTGACTGGTCAAAGTGGGCCAGGGGACCCGCATGTCATTCACTTTTAGTCCTAATTCAGATTAGTTAGACTAAATAGTTAATTAGTTTAATTAAACTTGATTAGTTAATTTAAACAGAATTAATTAGGTTAATTATTTAGTTAATTAATTGTTTAATATTTAATTTTATTTATTTATTTTCATTTTTTTAAACCGTTCCAAGGGCGTGGGCCCCGTTTGACATAGGTAAGGGGGACCATTGGGGGCCACTGGCCAGCGACCCAGCGGGTGGCCCCGGGGGAATGCCACGTAGGCGGGTGCCGGAGAGAGCTCTGGTGGGCCTCTCCCGTGGCGGCACTTCACCGGAGAAGGCCGGAAACGCAGCAGAGGCCCCCCCAGGCCTACGGTTTGGACCTATAGGTGCGGTCTGGCACCGCGCACGCGATGGTGACAACGGCGCCGGGGGCGGCCGGAGCATCGCCGGCTTTGAGCGAGGTGGATGGCTAGTGCGGGCGAGGCCGAAGCCAGTGATGCGGGACGTGGGAGGGGGTGGCGTCAGGGGCGCGAGTTTTGCGGGTGTGCGGGCGCCGAAAGCGCGGAGCTGCAGCACGGAGAGCACTCGCGCCTGGGCGTGCACAGGCGCTCCCAGGATGCGGTGGGGAGTGCGTGGGAGCGTGGCGGATGCGGCGGTGAGCGCGGCCGAACGCACACGGGAAGGCAGTGCGCGGGCGCGCGCATCGGGCGTGGCCGGGAGCAGAGAGGGGGAGAGGGGAGGCGTGACCGGCGCGACAGCTCACCACGAAGCTGTAGGGGGTGGCAGCGGGGGTCGAGGAGGACCGGGACGTCCGGCGATCGGCGGGGCTCCGGTGGCGGCGACGCGGACGAGGGCGAGGCGGCGGCGACGCGGACGAGGACGAGGCGGCGGCGCACGGCGACGTCGGGGCGATGGGGTCGGGGCTTTGCCCCGATCCAGATCGGGCAGAGGAGGGAGAGGAAGGAGTTCCGGTGGGGAGGGCGGCGTTGGCAACGGCCGAGGTGCTCTGGATGGTGACGAGCGCTGGGCATCGAGGAAGTTGCCCCCCGATCCAGATCGGGGGGAGAACGAGTGGGGATCGTGGGGGCGAGTGGGGGTGTGCGGCGCTAGGGTTTCAGGGGAGTGGGGTTAAGATAGGTGGGGTGGGCCGGCTAGCTGGGCCGTGGCCCAGTTGGGTCGGGGGGGGGGGTCCTGTTCCTTTTTTTTGCTTCCTTTGTTTGTTTTGTTTTTCTTTTTTTACTTTTATTCCCCTTATCTTATTTCTTTTATTTTACTTTCAGTTCCTATTTATAATAGTTTCATTACATACCAAAGTGACACCTAATTGGATGTTTCCAACAATGCCACTGTCACATTATTTTTGTACCCAAACTAAAAATAGTTTTGTAATTGTTCAATTTTTAAATATCATTTAAATAATAGTTTTGCTACTGTTTTATTTACTATAGTGCATTTAAAAACTTTTATAAAAGTGTGGTTCCACCACCATAGTTACTTATGATTTATGTGCCACGCTTAGTGCATTTTACTTTCAAAGTTTGAATTTTTTGTTGTTGTTTGCCTTGGTTTGGAAATTGAATTAGAATCGGTTTCGAATCAACGCGAGTTCATCTACACTAATCGAGGTGACGTGGCATAAATAGCAGAGGGTTACTGTAGCTTAACTATCCGGGCGTCACAATTCTCCTCCACTACAAGAAATCTCGTCTCGAGATTTAGGAGCGGTTATAAGGGGGAAGGGATCTGGTTATGAAAATTTAACGATTCTTCTCAGTGCGAAGGGGTCAATCCATTACATTGATGTCTTCAGTCCTCTGCTTCCGGTCATCATGATGAAGTTGTCGTCCTTCCTTCAGGATCTTCATCGTATTTACGAATAGGTAACGGGGTAGATCGGAAACGACAGAATGCTATAAGGGTAATAACCTGGGATTAACCCACGAATGAGCATATGAGTACCTCTCGAGTTGAACAAATAGAACACATCGAGAGTAAAGTTGGAAGGTGCAACAAGAAGTTTCAAGCAGCCAGGCAATCGTTCAATGCCTAGTCATAAGGTGAAAGGGGTTTCAAGCAACGGAATAATTATTGTTTCCGATGCCAGAATTGATGATCTCATCGGAAGGTGGCTCATGAATTACATACGAGTCCACGCGGGAGGAATAACTTTGGGAACAGGGGGTGTACAGGAGAGTCAGGTTTCGATCCTGTGGAACTGTGGGTTTTGGGCCCACCATGTGGGTTTTTTAGGAGTGGTGACATCTTGCACGGTCATGATAGCAAGGCATGTCAGAGGGTAGCCTATCAGTTATGTCGGCAACAATGTCGGTACCAAGGGCGAGGGACGAAGAGAACCATTTTCCTGCTCGTTGAATGAGGCGTACCAGTAGGCAGAGTTCTCGTCCATCGGTGGTTACCGGAATGTCATCAACAAAAGTAACAGGGTCTTTCTGACAGAACTGTACACCGAGGTGTTTACAAAAGCAGGAGAATATTACTGCTTAGATCATATAGATCACAAGAAAGGTTAAACCAAACAATGGAAAGGAAAATAAGATTATCAGGTTTAAGCAGAACAATGGAAATGAAAATGTGTTTAAACACATATTCCAGGGGTATATCTTTCCCAAGGACAAGTAGAGCATGCTATCCATGTCATGATAGAAAGCAGAAAACCCTTTAAGTAAGGGGAGAGAAATTTCATGACAGTACACATACAGCGGTGTTTGAATAACTGAGCAGGAAACATTTAGCATTGGGCTTCAAATGTTCTTGTTGAGAATCGGAGTACCATATATATGCCTCGAGATAGCTTTGACATGGTATTCAGGCAAAGGTCAGTCTTTGGAAACACAAAGGATCCATCAGGAATAACTTGTAGAATAAGTCTTACAATTTCCTCATGGAAGAATGGATAACCTTGCTGAAAAGGAATCTATAACCATAGGGCCTCCGGCCGGGTGTGCTAAGCACGACATCCTTGATTTAAAAGATGGTAATACTCCAAGGTAAAGAAGAACAAATGTTGGATAGCAAGGATCTCCAAGTATAACTCAAAACACGAATAAGTTTGTGTTGGAGGGAAGTCAATAAGGTGGTCGATGATAACACAGATCATCGAGGGCAAGGAGGGTATTTCTCATAATGAACTCAATTGACATCCTGGAAGAGTTCAGAATGCCGATGATGATCACGACACAATTGTTGAGAGATCCCATGCAAATGTAATCGGTTGGTGATGACATCAAGCCAAAGGAATGATGAAGCGAAAGGTTATTGAACCCAAGGGTATGACACAAACTCGAAATCAAGCTTTCTGTTCAAGGTGAAATGATATGAAGAGGAAAATTGATGTAAGCTTAGCTTATCATCGAAAATTGTGCTACAGGAAGAAGGACCAAGTAGCACAGTTAAAAGTTTGCACGATAATGATATAGCCGATAAGGCTTGGAAATGACTTGAAGGGTTATTAAACTCGTAAGCAACGAGAATTACTTAGAGTTACTGAATCAGAGTGTAGAATCAATTCACTTATCGATGTTCTCGGTTGACGACAACCCAGAACTCGTGGAGTGACTCTGATAGGGAAAGGTATTACTCCACCACGAATTCATAGATGTAGTGCAATGGCATGATATCCTCGAGATACCAGGGGGATAATACTCGAAGGCATATCAAATGAAAGGTTGAAGTGGGGTGTATTGATATATAGAAGACAAGCGCTTTAACTTGTCTGAGAAGTGGAATCAAAGGAAGAAATTATGGTCGGAACCACAATCATAAATGATCGAACCACGGGTACAAGATGAACTTCTAACTAGGGGGTAACTATTTTTACGAGCAACTTCCATGATAAGTTCTACATCGTGTCCATGGGCATGAACACAAAGTTCAAGGTCGACTCCCACTTCTCCAATGCATAACCTTTCATTCACTTCTCGTTTCTTTTCGAAATGGCATTAGTTGTTGAAAGTTTTACCCGGTGCAATACCAGATAAGTAGGACCTGTGAAATCTTTCGAGTTTGCACAGATTAGGGAAGGCATTGGTCCAACCCATCGGGGCTTCTTAGGAACAATATACCACAAGCTTCGGAGTAAATAATACAAGCTCGAAAGTAGAGCATGGTTCGCAAGGCAGAGGATACAAGTTACCAAAGGCATTATATACCCAAGGAAAGGCTCACAAGGTTATTCAATATGAAGGACACTGTCGGATAAAATCCAACAAAGGAACTGGTGGCCCATAAGGGATCTGATGTGAGCATCGGTACTCAATCAGAAGAAGAAAACATGCAAGGAGATCAGATGATAGAAACAACTGACTACTTCAAAGCTCAATTGCAAAGGAATTATGAATTCCATGTCAAGGGATCAGAAGCAAACGCTTTGATCAAGGATGGATAAGTTGAGTAAGCTTAGGGGTACTATCGATGGCAAGTTGATTGGTCGAGATCCAGCTCATGTTTAAAAATGATGTCTGAGCTGGAAAGATAATTTAAAAGGATCAACTAATGATTGCGTGCATTCGCACTCATGTTGAATCAATAGGATCAAAAAGACGATGCCTAAGGATACTAACGAATATTGCCAGACATATGGAAAGCATCCATAATGCAAGCAGGCAAGTATTGCAGAGCAATAAGCTACTAAGGATTTTTGGAGGATCGAATAGTATTTCGAAGACCATTGTGAAACACATGAACAACTGGGGATGAGTGGATACTCGACAAGTGCGAGGATTTAATTGAAGGGGTATTCATGTGGCAAGGAACTGCTAGGCAGTAGGCACAAAGTATTCTCGGAACAATAGAGAAGACTTTGGGGTATCTTGTAATAACAAGATCAATGGGGGATGACCGTATGAATGGCAAGTGTAAGTAGTTATCCATAAGGATTTATCGGTGGTCGGGAATAGAAAAAGTGATGGGCACAAAGTCTCGAGAGGAATAGCAAAGAGTATCTTCGGAATCTTCTGGTGAAGCAGGCCATCATCTGGAATGAAGGGGCTCTCCGGGAGAAAGTATTTACGAGAACCTAGAGTTAGAGTTAGCAAAACCATTTAACCCGAATAGAAGAGAGATCAGGGCCCTAGAGTAAAGGCGAGGAATAAAAGATCCTAATACCACCCAAATGGCGACGTGGGCCCGTAAGCCGCACAACCATGTTAGTAAAAGTTTTGTAATGTCTAGACTCGACTTCAGCCAAGGAGTGTGGAAGGGGGATTCCTACAGGCAGTCGGCTCTGATACCAACTTGTGACGCCCCCGATTTAATCATACACTAATCATACACGCAAACGTGTACGATCAAGATCAGGGACTCACGGGAAGATATCACAACACAACTCTAAAAATAAAATAAGTCATACAAGCATCATATTACAAGCCAGGGGCCTCGAAGGCTCGAATACAAGAGCTCGATCATAGACGAGTCAGCGGAAGCAACAATATCTGAGTACAGACATAAGTTAAACAAGTTTGCCTTAAGAAGGCTAACACAAACTGGGATACAGATCGAAAGAGGTGCAGGCCTCCTGCCTGGGATCCTCCTAAACTACTCCTGGTCGTCATCAGCGGGCAGCACGTAGTAGTAGGCACCTCCGGTGTAGTAGGAGTCGTCGCCGACGGTGGCATCTGGATCCTGGGCTCCAACGTCTGGTTGCGACAACCAGGTAGAAGGGGTAGGGGGAAAAGAGGGAAAAAGCAACCGTGAGTACTCATCCAAAGTACTCGCAAGCAAGGAGCTACATTACATATGCATGGGTATCAAATGGAATAAGGGTATCATATGTGGAGTGAACTGCAGAATGCCAGAATAAGAGGGGGATAACTAATCCTGTCGAAGACTACGCTTCTGGCAGCCTCCGTCTTGTAGCATGTAGAAGAGAGTAGACTGAAGTCCTCCAAGTAGCATCGTATAGCATAATCCTAACCGATGATCCTCCCCTCGTCGCCCTGTGAGAGAGCGATCACCGGTTGTATCTGGCACTTGGAAGGGTGTGTTTTATTAAGTATCCGGTTCTAGTTGTCATAAGGTCAAGGTACAACTCCGGGTCGTCCTTTTACCGAGGGACACGGCTATTCGAATAGATAAACTTCCCTGCAGGGGTGCACCACATACCCCAACACGCTCGATCCCATTTGGCCGGACACACTTTCCTGGGTCATGCCCGGCCTCGGAAGATCAACACGTCGCAGCCCTACCTAGGCACAACAGAGAGGTCAGCACGCCGGTCTAAATCCTATGGCGCAGGGGTCTGGGCCCATCGCCCTTTGCACACCTGCACGTTGCGAACGCGGCCGGAAGCAGAACTAGCCCCCTTAATACAAGAGCAGGCTTACGGTCCAATCCGGCGCGCGCCACTCAGTCGCTGACGTCACGAAGGCTTCGGCTGATACCACGACGCCGGGATACCCATAACTACTCCCGCATAGATGGTTAGTGCGTATAGACCAAATGGCCAGACTCAGATCAAATACCTAGATCTCGTTAAGCGTGTTAAGTATCCGCGAACGCCGACCAGGGCTAGGCCCACCTCTCTCCTAGGTGGTCGGAACCTGCCCTGTCGCTCCCCCACAAAGTAACAGTCAGGGGCCGTCGGGAACCCAGGCCCACCACTACCTGGGTGGAACCACCTGCCCCTTCAGCCCCCATCTCCGAACAGTACCACAGGTAATGTAACCGTGTAAAGTATATAGGATATGCCCGTGATCACCTCCCGAAGTGATCACGACCCAGTAGTATAGCATGGCAGACGGACAAGAGTGTAGGGCCACTGATGGAACACTAGCATCCTATACTAAGCAATAGGATAGCAGGTAATGGTAACAACAGTAGTAGCAAGGACAGGCTATGCATCAGGATAGGAATAACGGAAAGCAGTGTCATGCTACACTACTCTAATGCAAGCAGTATAGAAGAGAGTAGGCGATATCTGGTGATCAAGGGGGGGGGGCTTGCCTGGTTGCTCTGGCAAGAGAGAGGGGTCGTCGTCGACGTAGTCGATCACAGGGGCGGCATCAGTCGCGGGGTCTACCGAAGAGAAGAGGGGGAAGAAACAGTAAATATAAAGCAAACATAGCATCACAAAGCATAACGTGGCAATATGCTGTGTCGGGTGTGACCTAACGTATGGCTAAACGATAAAGGTGAAGGGGGAATTCAACCGGGAATGTTTTCCCGGTTCCGGACCTATGTTAGACAGATGACCGGAGGGGGAATGTCCCATGTTCAGCATGCTAGAGGCATGTGACAGATGAACGGACCGCGTATTCGGATTCGTTGGATTTTTCTGAGCAACTTTCATGTACAGAGTTTTCCCAAACGAGTTACGGTTTATTTTCTATTAATTTTCAAAGTTTTGTTTCATTTTCTAATATCCTGATTTAATTTAATTCAAATTATTAAATACAGAAACTGCTATGGGTACACGGAAGTGCACCCAGCAGTGTGTTCATGTGTATGACAGATGGGACCCGTTAACTGCTAAGTCAGCAATCAACAGTCCCAGTTGACTGGTCAAAGTGGGCCAGGGGACCCGCATGTCATTCACTTTTAGTCCTAATTCAGATTAGTTAGACTAAATAGTTAATTAGTTTAATTAAACTTGATTAGTTAATTTAAACAGAATTAATTAGGTTAATTATTTAGTTAATTAATTGTTTAATATTTAATTTTATTTATTTATTTTCATTTTTTTAAACCGTTCCAAGGGCGTGGGCCCCGTTTGACATAGGTAAGGGGGGCCATTGGGGGCCACTGGTCAGCGATCCAGCGGGTGGCCCCGGGGGAATGCCACGTAGGCGGGTGCCGGAGAGAGCTCCGGTGAGCCTCTCCCGTGGCGGCACTTCACCGGAGAAGGCCGGAAACGCAGGAGAGGGGCCCCCCAGGCCTGCGGTTTGGACCTATAGGTGCGGTCTGGCACCGCGCACGCGATGGTGACAACGGCCGGCGCCGGGGGCGGCCGGAGCATCGCCGGCTTTGAGCGAGGTGGATGGCTAGTGCGGGCAAGGCCGAAGCCAGTGATGCGGGACGTGGGAGGGGGGTGGCGTCAGGGGCGCGAGTTTTGCGGGTGTGCGGGCGCCGAAAGCGCGGAGCTGCAGCACGGAGAGCACTCGCGCCTGGGCGTGCACAGGCGCTCCCAGGATGCGGTGGGGAGTGCGTGGGAGCGTGGCGGATGCGGCGGTGAGCGCGGCCGAACGCACACGGGAAGGCAGTGCGCGGGCGCGCGCATCGGGCGTGGCCGGGAGCAGAGAGGGGGAGAGGGGAGGCGTGACCGGCGCGACAGCTCACCACGAAGCTGTAGGGGGGTGGCAGCGGGGGTCGAGGAGGACCGGGACGTCCGGCGATCGGCGGGGCTCTGGTGGCGGCGACGCGGACGACGGCGAGGCGGCGGCGACGCGGACGAGGACGAGGCGGCGGCGCACGGCGACGTCGGGGCGAAGGGGTCGGGGGTTTGCCCCGATCCAGATCGGGCAGAGGAGGGAGAGGAAGGAGTTCCGGTGGGGAGGGCGGCGTTGGCGACGGCCGAGGTGCTCTGGATGGTGACGAGCGCTGGGCATCGAGGAAGTTGCCCCCCGATCCAGATCGGGGGAGAACGAGTGGGGATCGTGGGGGCGAGTGGGGGTGTGCGGCGCTAGGGTTTCAGGGGAGTGGGGTTAAGGTAGGTGGGGTGGGCCGGCTAGCTGGGCCGTGGCCCAGTTGGGTCGGGGGGGGGGTCCTGTTCCTTTTTTTTGCTTCCTTTGTTTGTTTTGTTTTTCTTTTTTACTTTTATTCCCCTTATCTTATTTCTTTTATTTTACTTTCAGTTCCTATTTATAATAGTTTCATTACATACCAAAGTGACACCTAATTGGATGTTTCCAACAATGCCACTGTCACATTATTTTTGTACCCAAACTAAAAATAGTTTTGTAATTGTTCAATTTTTAAATATCATTTAAATAATAGTTTTGCTACTGTTTTTTTTACTATAGTGCATTTAAAAACTTTTATAAAAGTGTGGTTCCACCACCATAGTTACTTATGATTTATGTGCCACCCTTAGTGCATTTTACTTTCAAAGTTTGAATTTTTTTTGTTGTTTGCCTTGGTTTGGAAATTGAATTAGAATCGGTTTCGAATCAACGCGAGTTCATCTACAGTAATCGAGGTGACGTGGCATAATTAGCAGAGGGTTACTGTAGCTTAACTATCCGGGCATCACACCTTCCCCCCGGCAAACTTGTGCGCGCGGGAATCTTCCTTTCCTTGAGGAAAGAAAGAAAAAGGAGAAAAATAAAGATAGGGAGCCTTATGGCTCGTTGTTGCTTACCGGGGGTAAGTGCTGCACAGAGTGTCAGATAACACATGCAAATAATAATAAAAAGCATGAAATCGACAAGGTGTGCGGAGCACATTATATTTGTGCACGGGGTCTGTGCCCGGCTTTGTACAAAGGATTACATGTAACAGCGGCAAGACTTGTACGAAAGGTGGTTGCGGGAACGGGTTCCGGCAACCGCGCCCTATGGGTAAAACTTGCGAAGATGCTCAATATTCCAGGAGTTGCTCACTGGGATGCCATCTTCGGTCTCCAGGCGGACAGTGCCAGGCCTAGTGACTCGTTTCACCCGGTAAGGGCCTTCCCACTTCGGCGTCAACTTGTTGGAATTCTTGGCGGACTGAATGCGCCGAAGAACATGGTCACCTTCCTCGAGACTTCTGGCATTAACTTTGCGGCTATGATAGCGGCGCAAAGCTTGCTGGTAGCGAGCGGCTCGCACAACAGCCTGAAGACGGTCTTCCTCAAGGAGCAGCATGTCATCTTGTCGTAGCTGCTCTTGCTCAAGCTCATCATAAGCGAGCACTCAAGGTGACCCGTATACGAGTTCCGTGGGGAGAACTGCCTCTGCTCCATAGACTAGAGCGAAAGGTGTCTGGCCAGTGGCTCGATTTGGCGTCGTCCTGATCGACCAAAGAACCACCGGCAGCTCCTCGATCCAGTTTCTTCCGCACTTGTGCAGCCTGTCGAAAGTTCTGGTCTTGAGCCCGCGCAACACTTCAACATTTGCCCTCTCCGCTTGACCGTTGCTTCTCGGGTGAGCAACAGAAGCGAAGCAGACCTTGGCGCCAAGATCTTGGACGTACTGCATGAAGGTGCGGCTCGTAAATTGCATACCGTTGTCGGCGATTATCCTGTTAGGGATCCCGAAACGGCAAACAATCGACCTGAAGAGTTTGACTGCTGACTGTGCTGTCACCTTCCTCACTGGTTCCACTTCCGGCCACTTTGTGAACTTGTCGATTGCAACGTACAAGTACTCAAAGCCCCCGACTGCTCGGGGAAAGGGGCCGAGGATGTCGAGCCCCCAGACCGAAAATGGCCAGGATAAAGGGATCGTCTGGAGAGCTTGAGCTGGCTGGTGTATCTGCTTGGAATGGAACTGGCACGCTTCACACTTGGTTACTTGTGCAGTTGCATCCTGGAGGGCTGTCGGCCAAAAGAAGCCTTTGCCGGAATGCCTTGCCGGCAAGAGCTCTTGCGCCAATGTGGTGACCACATATGCCTCCATGTATCTCTGCCAACAGCTTTTTTCCATCTTCCCGGGGTATACACTTCAATTTCACACCGTTGAGTCTTCTTCTGCACAGTGTGTTATCGACAAACTGGTACATACTAGACCGCCAGGCTACTCTTTCCGCTTCTTCTTGCTCTTCGGGAAGTTCTCCTGTCTGAAGGAAACGGACAATCTGCTGTGCCCATGCTGGAGCTTGTGGCTCGACAACAAGGACTAAAGGCATATCTGTTGCTGCGGGAACGTCCGCTTCTATGGCAAGGGCCTGCGGCTCTGCCGGAGCTTGACGTTCCCCGGCAAGCTTGCCGGAGCAAAACTTGTCGAGAGCGTCTGCTTCAACGGAACATACCCTAGGGCTTGCCGGAGCAGACTGCTCCTCAGCACTCTTGGCGTTGATCTTGGGGACCTTCCTGGCGGCGGCTTCGGGAAGCTCTGCCGGAAAATAGTCTCCAGAAACCAACTTCCTCTTCTTGCTCTGTCCAGTTGACGGCGTTACGGACGGTTGAGTCAGTTTGAGCACAAAGATCCCTAGTTCCACAGGTAACTTAAGTGTGGCACACTTTGACAGGCCATCGGCAATGTCGTTCTGAACTCTCGGGACATGCTCCATTTGCAGGCCGTCAAAGTGCTCTTCTAGCTTTCTCACTTCGTCAACGTAGGCTTCCATCAACGGACTCTGATAACTCTTATTCACTTGGCGGACGACAAGCTGTGAGTCACCCCTGACAATGAGCTTCTTGATCCCAAGGTCTGCCGCGATCCTGAGACCGGCAAGCAAGCCTTCATACTCTGCAGTATTGTTTGTCGCTTGCTCCTTGGGAAAGTGCATCTGGACTACGTACTTGAGGTGCTCTCCGGTGGGTGCGACAAGCAGCACACCAGCACCGGCGCCTTGCAGCGAGAAGGCACCGTCAAAGTACATGAGCCACTCTTTGCTTGCTTCCTTGACAGGGATGCTCGTCTCTGGAATTTCTTCATCTGGTGTCGGCGTCCACTCTGCTATGAATTCTGCCAATGCTCTGCTTTGGATAGTTGAAGTGCTCTCAAACTTGAGGCCAAAGCTTGACAGTTCCAGTGCCCACTCGACAATCCTGCCTGTTGCTTCTGGATTCTGCAGTATCCTTTGTAGCGGAAAGCGAGTGACAACTGTGATCTCGTGTGCTTGGAAGTAATGGCGCAGCTTTCTCGAGGCCATGAGAAGGCCAAAAAGCAACTTCTGCACACCAGAGTACCTTGACCTAGCCCCCTGCAGAAGGGAACTGACAAAGTAAACTGGGCGCTGCACCATTCTCTTCTGCACCTCCTCGCGCATCTGCGCAGATCCGTCTTTGTCGGGAACAGAGCTTGTCGGGGAAGCTCCCTGCTTGTCGCCGGATGCGCTTGCCGCGGTTGCTGGCTCGTCATCTGCCTCCCTCTCCGCCACTAACGCAGCACTAACCACTTGATTGGTTGCCGCTATATACAGCAGCAACTTCTCTTGCGGCTTAGGTGCGACAAGTGTTGGAGTGGAGGACAGGTATCTCTTCAAGTCCTGCAGCGCAGCCTCCGCTTCCGGAGTCCATTTCATTGGACCTGCCTTTTTCAAAATTTTGAAAAACGGCAGGGCGCGCTCAGCAGACCGAGAAATAAACCTGCTAAGAGCAGCCACGCAACCGGCAAGTTTTTGTACATCCTTGATGCGCTTCGGTGCTTCGATCTGCTCAATGGCCTTGATCTTGTCGGGATTGGCTTCGATTCCCCGCTGAGACACAAAGAACCCGAGAATCTTGCCGGAGGGGACTCCAAACACACACTTCTCGGGGTTAAGCTTGAGGTTGATCTTGCGCAGATTTGCAAAGGTCTCATCTAAATCTTGAATCAGAGTTGCCCTGTCCTTGCTCTTGACCACTATATCATCCATGTAGGCTTCCACATTTCTGTGTATTTGCGGCTCAAGAGCGACATGGACTACTCTTGCAAATGTTGAACCAGCATTCTTTAAACCAAAAGGCATCCGTATGAAACAGTACGTGCCACATGGAGTAATGAATGCGGTTTTCTCCTCATCCTCTTCTGCCATGAAGATCTGATGGTATCCTGAGTATGCGTCAAGAAATGAAAGCAAATCACATCCGGCTGTGGAGTCAACAATCTGGTCAATGCGCGGCAAGGGAAATGGGTCTTTGGGACAGGCTTTATTAACATCAGTAAAGTCAATACAAAGCCTCCATTTCCCATTTGCTTTGCGCATGACTACAGGATTGGCCAACCACGTAGGATGGAGCACTCCTCTGACAAGGCCTGCTGCTTCCAATTTCTTGATTTCTTCTGCTATGAATTCTTGGCGCTCCACTGCTTGCTTCCTGACCTTCTGCTTGACGGGCCGCGCATGAGGACAAACGGCAAGGTGGTGCTCAATTACTTTCCTGGGAACACCGGGGATGTCAGACGGTTGCCACGCAAACACGTCGACGTTCGCCCGCAGGAAAGCAATGAGCGCGCTTTCCTATTTAGGGTCAAGCGTGGCACTGATGGTGAAGGTACCACCAGTGCCGTCCTCCTTGGCGGACACCTTCTTAGTATGTGGCGGAGCTGCCATTGCCTTCTTACACTTGCCGGTGGAGCTCGATGGTGCGTCCTCGACGGTAGCGCAACACTTCGAAGAGGTGCGCTTGCCGGAGTGGGCATCAGAGCTCTTGCCGGTCTTGTTCTTCTTCTTCCCCCCCGGGAGCTCTAGCGGCAAGTGTCTTGCGATCTGTTGCAGCTGCTGCTTCCTGGTAGATCTTGTCGGCGCAGATAAGAGCATCTTTCTTGTCGCCAGGGACAGAGATGACGCTTATCGGGCCTGGCATCTTGAGCATGTTGTATGCGTAGTGAGAGGCTGCCATGAACTTGGCGAGTGCTGGACGGCCAAGTATTCCATTGTAAGGCAATGGAAAATCGGCAACGTCAAAGGTGACCCTCTCCGTCCTGAAGTTCATCTCGCTGCCAAATGTTACCGGCAACGTGACCTTCCCTTTCGGCTTGCTCCTTCCCGGGTTGATTCCTTGGAATGTGCCGGTCTCTTCGAGCTCGCTATCAGGGATCTGGAGTTTCTGGAGTACAGCGGAGGAGATCAGGTTCAAGCCGGCCCCGCCGTCAACTAGCATCTTAGTGACCTTGAGGTTGCGGATAGTTGGTGAAACCAACAACGGCAAGCACCCGACCGCAGTTGTGCGATCAGGGTGGTCCTCAATGTCAAAGATGGTAGGCGTGCTGGACCATTTCAGAAGCTTGCGCGATTCGACAGGTGGTTCTGCCTCATTGACTTCCCGTGCCCACTGCTTGAGTTGGCGGTGAGAAGTATGCAGAGAAGCACCACCGTAAACGCACAAGACTTCTGTGGCTTTTTGGAACTCCTGCTCACTGGTCTCGACATCATCCATGTCTTCGTCGTCGTCTTCGTCTTCATCCTTGTCGCGGCCGCGAGGAGGTCTGTCTCCTTGCCGCTGCTTGGCCTTGCCGCGGCGTCCTCCCCGGCCAGCGCGCTTCTTGCCGGCTTCTCTAGTGCCTCCTTGGGCTCTCTCCTTGTCGCGCCGCTCGTACTCAGCTTTCTGTTGCTGGACAAGCTGCTCGACCTTCTTGCAGCTCTGGAGGTCATGGCCCTTGGTGCGGTGGATCTTGCAGTATTGCTTGTCGGTGTCGTCCTGCTTGTCGGCAGCTGCCACAGCCTGGCAGTTGGTGCATGCGGCAACTTCCTTACCGGAGCTACCAACTTTGGCTTACTTGGCGCCACCGTCGTTGCCGGACTGCTCAACGACTAGCACCTCTTTGCCTTTCTTCTTCCTGTTGTTCCACCGCCGGTTCTTCTTTGCCGGGGCAGCATCCTCACTGTCAGATCCTCCTACTCCTGTACTCTCTCCGGGGAGTTTCCTCCCTTCCTCAGCACGCGCACACTTGTCGGCCAGGGCATAGAGCTCACTGACGTCTCTGATCCTGCACATCGCCATCTCTTCGCGCATCCTGCGGTTACGCACGTTCTGATGGAACGCGCTGATGATCGCGGCAGGGTGGATATCTGGTATGTTGCGCTATACACGGCTGAATCTCTGAATATACTTGCGTAGGGGCTCTCCTTCCTTCTGGGCGAGCAGGTGAAGGTCACTCTCCTGGTCGTGAGGTTTGTGGCCGCCTGTGAAGGCGCTGACAAACTGATGGCACAGGTCTGCCCAAGAGGATATGGAGTTGTCCGGCAAGTGCATGAGCCAGGACCTGACGTCGGGCTTGAGCACCAGTGGGAAGTAGTTGGCAAGGACCTTGTCGTCTCACCCCCGGCAGCTTGCACCGCAATGGTGTAGATGCCGAGGAACTCCGACGGGTGTGACTTGCCGTCGTACTTCTCTGGTACGTCTGGCTTGAAATTCTTCTGGCTGGGCCACTGGACTTGCCGCAGCTCACGGGTAAACGCAGGGCAACCTACCGCGTACGGCAAGTCGCCTGGTTCCCCTGGCGCATGCATATCGACAGAATGCCCAGCGCGCAGGTTAGATTAACGCCGCGCTTCTCTTCGGCCCTCGATGCGAGTACGAGCGTCTTCTTGCTGTCGTTCGTGAAGAACTTGGCGCTGGTCGCGACGAGCTCGTGGATCCGATGACGCGGTGGACTCGCTGTCGTGGTGGATCCGGCGAGTTGGCGATCTTGGCCTTCGAGGCGGAGAGTGCACAGTGGTCGCACCCTCCCTTGTCTTGTCGCCACCGGCTCGCGCCTGACTGACTTGCCACGGCAGCGAAATACTCGGCTGCCGTGGATTGTCGCCGTTGGCGAAGCCGATGAGACTCTGGATGGTGGCCCTCCAGTCGTCGATCTTGTCCGCCGCTGGAGGGTAGTCTAGGAGCAGTTGAGCTCGCGCCAAAGCTTCTGCTGGAGTTGCGGGCGGCGGCGGCGAGCGGTGCGAGGAGCGAGATATGCTCGGACTTCTAACCATGTTAGAAGGAGCAGTATCTCGTCCATGCGACCGTGCCCCGCTCGCGCCAGCATGTTGGCGTGCATGCTGGTCTTGAGCACTCCGAGATCCACCAGCTCGATCTTGATCCAGCAAGTGTATGGTACCATGGGTATCATGACGCTGCCGGTCCCGCGCGTCCTAGGATGGGCGCGGTGCGTGTACGGACGCCGAGGCCTTGGAGTGCGCTCGGTCGTTGTAGGAGCCGACTGCGCCGCCGATGGGCAGCGGAGCCTTGTCCTTGGACCTGGCATCCGTTCTTCCGCCGGCGTCTACCCCACCAGCCGTTTGCTCCGGCGATGGTGGGTTCGGCGCGGACGGAGCAGCCGCCTCCGAAGCCTTCTTCTTCGGCGGCATGTCGATGAAGATGATGAAGATCTAGCTCGTGCGAACGCCGGATCAGGTTCACGCAACCTCGACGCACCCCTACCTAGCGCGCCAAAGATGTCGGGGGTGCTGATCCCACGGACACCTATGGGACCACGGCGGACCGGGCCCCTTTTGGTTCGGCAGGGGGCGGAGAGAGCACGAAGAGCAGATCGAGGCGAAGCGCACGAGCGACACGATCAGTTTACCCAGGTTCGGGCCGCACGGATGCGTAAAACCCTACTCCTGCTTTGTGTTTGTATTGACTTCTTGCTCGGGAGCGCTGATTGCTACAGTACACACCAGCAGCTAGCTAGACCGAGCGTGAAAGTGTTCTGTTGGCCGACCCCCGCTACGTTGCGCATGGGCCTCCTTTTATATGCTCAAGGGGTCACCGACAGGTGGCAACGTAGATGAGGGCAAAAATGAAAAAGGCGTGACGGTGGCACCGCCGCCTACTACAGTAGTATCATACCTAACCCTGATGGCAGGGGACAAGGGCATTAAATGCCTGTCTGCGTCGCCTAGACGGTGCAGAAAGGGACCGCCAGGGACGCCACTGCTTGCCATGATGGCAATCTTGTCAGCGCCGCTTGCCACCGTGTACCTCTGGCTGCACAGCCTTCCACCACGTACACTTGGAAGGGTCCCAGAGCGACACGTTGGTGGATGTGCTGGAGCGCAGGTACAGAGTGGAAACTCGCCGCGGCAAGCGCCTTGCCGCGGTTGTTGTCTTGTCGCTTCCGGGAGCTTATCGCTCACCGGGCCTTGCCGGGACGCGTGGTGTGTTGCGGCAAGTTCCTTGAGATGCCTTGGTTGGCCTTCCCGGCAAGCTCCTCTTGCCGGGGTCTTGTCTTCTTCCCGGCAAGCTCCTCTTGCCGGGGTCTTGTCTTCTTCCCGGCAAGCTCCTCTTGCCGGGGTCTTGGATACTTTGTTCTTGAATGGCTTCAAAGGAACCACGGAGGATCTTAGCGGTCGCCCGGCAAGCCTTGCCACGGAACGCTGCGACTGCCCGTGCATAAGTTCGGAATACTAAGGTACCCCTACTTTAGTACACCGACATTGTCCTTTTCTACTTATTTATTCAGTTCATTGGAAATGGAAATACCGCCTGAAACTTTTATGCATGTGCTACCTTCGATCTTCAATTCCTCAATATATCTTGTTAAGCTTACCTGCAATGTCCACTCCTACTGTTCTCTGACCTGTCAAACAAGAAGAGATGGTGCAGCTAGCTGCTGAAAAGGAGATGACCATGCATGGTCCTCTTGAAGACGAAGACGTGGTTTCTCCACTCGCATGCACAACGAGTTCCGCAAGTGGCCAATGCTGTCAAGAACCAGGTCACTTGGCAACTAATACATGCCTGATTCGACCAAACCAGCTCTTGCAAGACTTTCAATTTACCGCAACCTCCAAGTTGCCAAATACGGTGTCAAGAAAAAGAACATCTAGACAAACTAGTTGATTGCCCGTGCGTTGCCACGGGACACCATACCCTACTAACAAGATAAACGTTGCTCATCCTTCTCCGCATTGTTTTATCTCAAATCACTCCTTTGTTCTAGCTTCTATGCCAGTCACTCTACTTCACTCCAGAAAGCTCAAATATGACATGATATGTTAGCGTTTACGATGCGTGTCATTTGCTTTTTGTATGGATTGGTAACGCTCATGTGTAGGTGTGTTTCTCTGAAAATTCATATTTTTGGATTAACCAGACCATTCAAATGAATGCTTCATGTATTTTCCAAACCTGAATTTATTGTGACAACCCGTCAAAGGGAGTGAAGCAAAAGAGTACCAAGTTGGGAACATGAAAACTCAAAGAGGGACATAGTCATTCTAAAATCTGATAATGATATATAAGAACTGAACATAATTTGGTCCATCTATGCTTGCCCAGTAAACATAATTTGAACCACAAAGAGACATGTTAAAAAATAAAGTAAGTGCATATTGATTGCTAGATTATACAACCCACAATGATGTTTTCTGACCATGTATTGAGCGTGAAGGTCTTTCCCTTCAGAATTTAAATTTGTTCACAAAGTCCTATGTCTTACTCCCACTCAACTCCCTTCCCAGCAATCACAATGTCCATTTCCCCACACCCAAGTAACACTTGAAATACAAGACAAAGTATGATGACGAACTTTCTCATGCTTGGCTACTTCTCTGCCTGGTCCTCATGAGTGCGCTTACTGTAGCTTCTTTTTTATTTCTGCATTTATTCCAAGCCCAATGAACAACTGCCGAGCTCTTGTTGTTTCCTACAAGAAATGTTAACATGTGAAGGGTAGACATCACATCAAGGAGGACATGTGACAATCCCAACATCGCTGCAACTCACACTCATTATTGTCGACAATTGTGGAATCGAATTTGTTTCAGGCTTCACATCAACCAATGCCTCGGCAGGGGTGAAGGGATAGGGAAAATTTAACAAAACATAACTCAGGAAGAAAAATCACAATCACCCTATGAATCTGGCTTTGAATTCGCCTTATTACCGCTATCACTTTGTCATTCCTGTTTATGGAGCTCAAAAAGTTTTAAGACCAGCGATACTCCGCTCTTTGGGAAGCTTATGAATTCATCATCATGCTATATTATTGTTCCCTAAAAAGAATAAGGGATAAAGTAGTAAAAAAAGGCTAAGCTTAGATTCATAGCTCCACCTTTACCCAGAAACACCTCAAGTATGTGTATATACTAAAACTACATGCCATCATATGTGGTACTATACAGAAAATTTAAGTCCTAATAACCTTCAGTCTCAAATAGTGTGAGCTAGCAACTCTGTCTTTCCCTCTCTCTAGTTCTAAATATGAACAACGGAGTAACAAAAGGCATGTGATTACTTATTCTCCTCATCTTTACATGGTTCGGAATTTATACACATGATGTATTGTTCTCCATTGTGCTAGTTCCCCGGCTAGCTACAGAATGTAGCTTCTCCTCAGCCCCTATTACTCATTTTATTTCTGATGGTAAGTCACATATATAGCCTTGTGGATAGAAACATAGGGACGCCAGCATGCAACATAGCCATTGTTCTAAAAAAAAATTTGTATGCATGCACACAAAGTCTATGCAATAAACAAAATTGAGATTCAGTAGCTGCTTGAGTATATATATACTTAATCGCGTGTATAGATCCGGTTATACTACAAGTCCTATGTTTAGCGCCTCTTGTAGTATAAACCTACTATGTGCAAGCGGGATATGTCTAGTGGAATACAAATGGATAACACAAAGTTCAGGGAGAGAAATACCTCTCTGTAAAAGCAAACAGAACTAACTGTATATATGCAGTTTTTGCATAACAAAAACTGAATGACACTGAACTCTGACATGCTAACACATTTTGTTTACAAGGACACAACAATGAGGTTAGAAATTAGTTAACACCATGCACCTTCCCATTAATACATAATCCATTCTAAAGCTAGTTGAGAGCAGAATTAATGGATATGTAGTTCTTCCAATTTCTGGCAAAAATTTCTAACCAAGATACTTGTCCTTCTCGAAACTTTGCATGCCGAAAAATTCGGACTGCCTTGCCGATAAAGCTTGTGGAGATGTCATGGGAGGCTTACAGGTGATTAAACTTGTTGGTGAAAGATTTACATGTTAATTAATCTCGTAGCACTGTCATTGCCCTAAATACCTAATATCACATGTAAATCCTCAGCCAATAATTAGCAAAAAGAAAACATACTGTAGCAACCCACACGAACCAGAATCTGACCTTTTCAAAACACTATTGGAACCTTCTCCAGAGAAACCCAAGCGATGCCTATAAGTATCAATTGGTCGTTCACTTCAGAATCCATCCACAAGATTCATATGAAAATGGCATGGACTGCAAAAACTATAGCAGTATGGAAAATTTGCTGGCTCTACTGGTGTGCACCAAAAGAATCATTATTTTGGCATTATACAAACATTAAGATTCAAATGGAGCATGAAACATAAATAATGTAAACAAATCAGTTACTGTGGTCACTTGTTTTATTCATAAAAAATAAAAACCATCTATTAGGTTAGAGCGACATGTGAACTCAGTCTGAAGCCCACTTACAATGATAAGCGACGAACAATCACCAATCTCATTTGCCTGAAATTTTCATTTGACCGCCAACCATTGCATATGACAAAAAATCAGAGAAACAAGTTAGTAAAACTCATTACGCATATGAGGACATTAAAATTTGAGGAAACAATGTCATACGTTGACATAATGCTCTTCGAATCCTCCCTGGTGGCTGGGGAAATTTTGCCACCAAGACCTCAGAGGTTGCAGTCATTGCACACATGTGCACGTGTTAGTAATTGCATACTGCAAGTCTGCAGCCAGCGACAGAACATAATATTTTGCTAGAGAGAGCTTCTCACAAATGGTGAAGGTGTTTTTGTTGAGAGCACGTCACGCCTGGAGTAGTAGCTCGCGCATGCCCTGTCGCCGGGCCTGTCATACAACATGTTGCAAACACTGCGGAAGGATTTCTTGATCAGTGTCCGCCCTGAAAGCATGCTGACTTAATTACAGTTGATTAGTATAATCAGCAGCAACAAAAGAATATGTCACTATGATAAATCGGATTAATCGAGGCACTTCTGTGTTGTTTCAGTGGTCATCTCCTTCACAAACACTTAACACTGGGCAGTCGGAGCAGGGGCATTGGGCTTGCCGCCGTGGTCCATGATTCGACGAGTCAAATCCCCTCACTGTACCGCAGCAGTTGTGGCACAATTCAATCCTTGCCGCGTCCGTGTCTAGTTCCCTAGAGTCACCACTGCGTCTCCATGGTATCTCTCCATGCCTCCAAAGACGTCTTTCCGGCCAAAGAGCACAGGTCACCGGCAGCACGGCTCCTCCCATTACTACGGCCACATAATCCGGCAACCACGTTGTGTTCCTGCTTCGAGATCAATTGTGTCTGGGAGACAAACCTAGGCGGCGCCTGTTGACGAAGACGCGGGGAAACATCCAATGAACTTGAAACGAGGAGTTCTTCATGGAGGCGACGCGGAAAAGGAGATGCGAGGATTGCGACCAGGGCTGGGAATTTTCTAGATCAACTGCTGCGCGGTCTGCTGCCCTGCGCCCTCGACGCCGTTGCCAGAGACCGCGCGACTGGGCCGTCCCCGAGGCGCCCGCGTCCAGGGAAGGCTGCCGCCGACGATGACCTCAAGAAGCTTCTACTCGGTACCCGTGGCGCCCCGGCGACCTCGACAACCAAGGTGTCCGCCCTGCACGGCGCCTTCAGTGGGGCAGGGGGATCCATCCATGCATGGGTGCGAGCGAGATCCTGCTGCGCGTGAAGTTGCTGGAGGTGTGGAAAAGAGGTTGCGTCGTGGGGCGTGGGTGGAGAGAACAAAGTAGGGATCGTGGTAAAGAGGTCGGTAGAAGCGAAGAGATAAATATCGTGAGAAAAAAAATAGATCGAGAATAGAAGCGTAGGAAGGGGAGGGCGTGGGTGCGAGGATGTATCGATAGGGAGGTCGAACCATCACGACGTTCGATTCTTCTTTAATAGTAGAGATAGCGCTGAGAGGCAATGAGCTGGTTTTGTGCATGAGTTGGTTTATGTTTCCATCCTTCTAGATTTCTTCTAAGAGATTGGAGTTGAATATAATGAATGATGCGCTCAGCAGACTGGCGCAAGTTTTGCCAGTAGGTTCAACATTTGTATCCCATGACTATGTTTCCAGAACTGATTGGGACATTCTCCCTTTTCTTTAGAGATGAAGGGACCATTTGTACTCTCTCCGTGCCATGCTTGCGTGCATGGTTACTCAGTATACTCATGTTCATTTTTGTTATGTTTCTGAACATGTATATCATTTATGTGTGTGAACCGGTGGTGTCTTTTAAAAATACATATTGTTGTGCGTCGATTTCTTCATGGTCATGCCTTCTTCTATTTAAAAAAAAATCATAATATCAATGTAAAATTTATATTCACATGACTTGTTAATTAATCACAATCAGATATGTCTATACCACTTGTCAATCATTGTTGGCAAGGATTCGAAAGGGATTTGGTTAAGAGAATCGTGACATACTTTGAAATTTTCCCTTGAAAATTGTCAGTTTACTCATGATTGATGACAAATATGTTCACTCAGTTTTTAGACCAAGTAATGTTTTTTGTATCACACGATAATACGTGCATGCACGTGCACACTTACTAGTCTATCTAAACGACACACACCCCTCCTTCATGGGCTCAGCCCGTTTAGTTTCTTTTTTAAGTTTCAAACTTCAAAAAATGGATGTACGACCACCTGGGATTTGAACTACAGACCTCGAGCACTATTCGTAACCGCACAACCATCTGAGATAGCTAATCAGATGTGTTTCTTGAGCTTGTTTTATACTTCTTGTGTGAGCTAAATAACGCTAAGAAAAATACACAGCACCTTCACTCTTTGGTTTTTCTTTCCCTTCTTTACGCACGGTTTTCGCTCAGGTTTTTATTGTTCCTTTTTTGTTTGTAAAATAGAAATCTTTGTATTTTAGAAAATTGTATGGAAATTTTAAAAAAATGTTCATATCTTTCGAACTTGCTCAGAATGTCAAAACACGCCATTATTCAAAAAGAGCGAACACGATTTTGAACGCGAACATTTTTAGAAAAACAGTAAAAAATGAATTCCACAAAAAAATCAGAAAAATACGAACATAATTCGAATTATGAAAATTTTGAATATATGAGAAACAGAAAAGAACGAAAGGTCAAAGAATATGAAAAAGAAAAAAAAGAATCAAAAAAAATAAAACATGAGAGAAGATAAAAGGAAAAAAGAAAATGAAAAAGAAAAAAATGCGGTTCACAACTTCCGAGAAGGTTCCCAAAACCGGGATAATGGCTGGGAAGTCAATGTTCCCAAAACCGGCAACGTTTTTTTGCAGCCATTTTTTAGTGATTTTCTTATGATTTTTGTGAAATTTTTTTATCCACAAAATATTAAAAAAATGATGAACCTTTTCCAAATCCGCGAGCTCTTGGGACGGTCCTACCATAGGCATTGCCCACCAGCTTGGAAAGAAGGGACCATTTCAAGAATGTTAAAAAAAACACCATGTTCAAGTCCGGGTAGGCCAGAAAACTCTGTTTAAGTGCACGTTGTGTTTCGACATCCGTCAGATGACCCAATTTTTTAACTTAGTTTTATGACCATCTCAAGGCACCATGCCAAGTTGTTTTGGTTTTCTACATTTTTTGCATCTTCCGGAGTTTTCTCGATCAACAAGGGTGATAAATGGCCGGACGTGTCACAATTTACATACGGTGTCAAAAAATGTAAAAAAAAACTCAAAATAACAATTTTGAGTACATGTTCAAATTATAATTTAAATAGGTACTTAAAATATTATTTATTTTTTCCCTGTTTTCGCGCGTTAGTGAACCGCCCCAGTAGGCGGCCTCCTGTGAGTAAAGTATTTAATTTGTGAACTTTTTTCAAATTCATGAACTTGTTTTCAAATCGATGAATTTTTTGTTGGGGAAGGTAGCAATAATTCAAAAAAATTCCTACGTGTCACCAAGATCAATCTAGGAGATGTAAGCAACAAGAGAGGAGTGCATCTTCATACCCTTGAAGATCGCTAAGCGGAAGTGTTGCAAGAACGCGGTTGGTGAAGTCGTACCAGCAGCGATTCAGAACACGGTCGATTCCGATCTAAGCGTCGAACAACGGCGCCTCCGCGTTCAACACACGTATAGCCCGGGGACGTCTCCTCCTTCTTGATCCAGCAAGGGAAGAGGAGAAGTTGAGGGAGAATTCGCGGCGTGGTGGTGATGGAGCTCGTGGTTCTCCGGCAGAGCTTCGACAAGCGTGACGGTGGAGGATGAGGTGTTGGAGAGGGGGAGGGCTGCGCCAGGGGAAGGGTGCGGCTGCCCTCCCACCCCCCACTATATATAGAGGCAAGGGAGAGGGGCCCGCCCCCCCTAGATGCATCTAGAGGGGGGCAGGCGGCGGCCAAGGGAAGGCTTGCCCCCCAAGCCAGGTGGGGGACGCCCCCTCTAGGGTTTCCCCCAACCCTAGGCGCATGGGCCCTAGCGGGAGTTGGCGCCCAGCCCACCTAGGGGTTGGTTCCCCTCTATATTCAGCCCATAGGGCCCTCCGGGGCAGGTGGACCCTCCCGGTGGACCCTCAGAACCCCTTCGGTGGTCCCGGTACAATACCAGTAATCCGCCGAACACTCCCGGCGACCGAATAAGGACTTTCCATATATAAATCTTCATCTCCGGACCATTCCGAAACTCCTCGTGACGTCCGGGATCTCATCCGGGACTCCAAACAACCTTCGGTAACCACATACTATTTCCCATAACAACTCTAGCGCCACCGAACCTTAAGTGTGTAGACCCTACGGGTTCGGGAACCATGCAGACATGACCGAGACATCTCTCCGGCCAATAACCAACAGCGGGATCTGGATACCCATGTTGGCTCCCACATGTTCCACGATGATCTCATTGGATGAACCACGATGTCGGGGATTCAATCAATCCCGTATACAATTCCCTTTGTCCATCAGTATGTTACTAGCTTGCCCGAGATTCGATCGTCGGTATCTCTATACCTCGTTCAATCTCGTTACCGGCAAGTCTCTTTACTCGTTCTGTAACGCATGACCCCGTGGCTAACTCCTTAGTCACATTGAGCTCGTTATGATGATGCATTACCGAGTGGGCTCAAGAGATACCTCTCCGTCATACGGAGTGACAAATCTCAGTCTTGATTCGTGCCAATCCAACAGATACTTTCGGAGATACCTATAGTGCACCTTTATAGCCACCCTGTTACGTTGTGATGTTTGGTACACCCAAAGCATTCCTACGGTATCCGGGAGTTGCACAATCTCATGGTCTAAGGAAATGATACTTGACATTAGAAAGCTTTAGCAAACGAACTACACGATCTTGTGCTGCGCTTAGGATTGGGTCTTGTCCATCACATCATTCTCCTAATGATGTGATCCCGTTATCAATGACATTCAATGTCCATTGTCAGGAAACCATGACCATCTATTGATCAACGAGCTAGTCAACTAGAGGCTTACTAGGGACATATTACGATCTATGTATTCACACATGTTTTACGATTTCTGGTTAATACAATTATAGCATGAACAATAGACAATTATCATGAACACGGAAATATAATAATAACCACTTTATTATTGCCTCTAGGGCATATTTCCAACACTTTTTTAAATTTTGTCAAATTCGTAAACTTTTATTCTAATCGATGAGCGTTTTTCATTCTAGCGAACGTTGTTCCTACTTGGAGCTAGGGGTGTTCGTGTGTTCCAGAGCCGGTCCATCAAAACCGAGGTCCATGTGTCAAAATCTAAGTTGGCCCTATCTTGTTAGAGAAAAACGTCCGACTGGATCCAGTTGTTGTCTATAGCAGGCTGCTTGCATAAAAAGTATTTTGAGATGTCTTTTTAGTTGCCTTAATATATATTTTTGTAGGCATTTTGATGAAACACCTCGAAAGAGGAAAGGTGTTTCCTCACATGCCTCAAGTGAATGGAGGCGTTTTGGAATTTTAGAAAATATCTCCACAAATGGCAGGAATCCTTCAACTGATAATTTTATATACTTATGAAAAGTTGAAGTCATAAAGTTGATGTCCGCTATGTGCTATGGAACGAGAGGATACGTTCCATGTTTTCTGCAGGTGCCCCGGGGCCATGGAACTGTGGCGAGCCATGGCGAAACATTGGAGCTTACCGGACATCAATTTTGTTTGGCCGACGGGCATCGAGTGACTGCTCGACGTGCTGTACCCCCTGCAGGTTGATGACCGCATGAGGGTCCTTATGGTTCTGTGGCGTGCATGGCATGTTCGGAATGAAATCGTCCATGAGAAGAGGCCACCCCCAGTGGAGGCTTCATGCTGGTTCCTGCTTAGCTATGAAGCATCTTTGGCTGCTATACAGAGAGACCCGAACGATGATCACATGAAGGGCAAGATGGTGCTTGTGCCCGCGGCGAGGAGGGCGCCGACAAGGCACCAAGAGAATGCGCCAGCGCCGGATAATATGTGGCAGGCCCCAGCCCCTGGGTTAAACTGAACGTCGACGGTTCGTACTGCCCCGCCTCTGGTGCTGCGGGTGCAGGCATGATCTTGAGGGATAGTAGTGGGGCGATTATTTTTTCGGCGTGCAGAAACCTTCTCTTCTGTGCAGATCCTTTGCAAGCGGAGCTGAAGGCCTGTCTCGAAGGCCTAAATTTTGCCATGCAATGGTCTCTTTTGCCTGTGGACATGGAGATGGACATCCTGATTGATGTGCAGGCTATTCGGTTAATGAAGGAAGATAAATCGCAACATGCGATGATGATTTCTGAAGCTAAGAGACTTCTTGATGAAAGGGAAAGTTCAATTGCTCATATTAGTAGGACACAAAACTGTGTTGGGCATAGACTAGCTGAGTTTGGCCGAGTAGAAGCTAGGACTGCTATATGGTTAAAATCTGGACCTGCTAATGTACCGGAACTATGTATGGAGGATCTTCCTCCAAGCTGAGCAATGAAAGCCCCTTTAACCCGCAAAAAAAAGGTTATGTCCCTTCCTCTAACCATAAACTACCATCTAGCTGGTCGCCCCTATTATTTTGACGAGCTTTATTATTCGAGAGGTCGCTAGAACGAGTCCTGAGAAGTGCGAATAAGACGCATAAATTTTTCTTGGGAGGTCCAGAATGATGGGCCGATGATCTAGTGTTGCACATCATTCTAGTATGTTCTTATAAACTTTCTGCTTTTTTGTCACGAAAGGCTATCGTAGCGGAGTGGCAAAGCTGTGTAGTCCGGAGGATATGGTGTATGTATTGAGGAATTTTACGTCTGCCTTTCAATAGCAAGCGGCCTAGCGCCTGCTGAGCCGGCCGCCCGGCCCAGTTGTGCGCCGCGTAACGAAGGCCTCGGTGTAGACATCGTACTTTCATTTTCATTGTCTATAAAAAAGACATCGTATTTTCAGGAAAAAAAATCCATCATGCCCATCGTTATGAAGGGGTATAGGATACTCGCAACCGTTGATGTGTTCCGGGGTTGTACCGAAGCGAAAGTGTTATTTATTTCTTCAGCATGATGCAACCCAATGAGAACTCGTAGGAGCGGTAAAGCTAACTAACGGTGACTACAAGATACATACTCCTACTTGATGGGAGATGACACTACCAGTAAGTTAAAACACCACTCGATGGCTTCTCTGACATACTGTTACGTACATACAGTACGTAGCAACAAGATCAGTTTCCATTGAATGCTCGATCGACAATTGCTGCCGACGGTGCACGCGGCGCATATGGGCATGATACTAGCTGGGATCGACCCGATGGAGCAAAAGTTTTTGGCTGAGCAGTGACCACGTGACACTGACCGGGAGGGCGAAACTAGCTACGTATAGCATGCATATACGCACAGGAGATGGACGGGGTACGCACGTCGATCGTCGCCGGGCCTAGCTACGGTGTTACGATAGAAATGCATGTGTTTTCACTCGGCACTCACACTCACAGCGAAGCCACATGTTGGGTGTGTAGTCAATTAACTATACAAGTTTGTGAAAAAAACATCATATATAAGCACAAATCATGCAAAAAATAATACAAAATTCGTAGAAATACACATATCTTGACTACACAACATTGAGTTGACTACACATAGATAAAATCCTGCCACTGACTCACAGGCTGAGACGCCGAGGCAGAGAAATGAATGAAGTGCATGCCGACGAAAGCGGTTAGCACGTAGTGCGTGTACGAGCAAAACTGAATGCAGCTAGCGCTGCCCGTGCTTGACTGTGCAGAGGGTCACATGCACGCTGCACGCATGCATGCTGATGCAGTGACACGTACCCGGCCATGGTAGGCAGGCACATGCACACTGCGCTTGGTGGCAGCACGTACTACGTCGAGCGTTCAAGGAAACTCCTGCCGATCGGCCGGTACAATAATGGCGGAGTCTCGCCGTCGCCGTCTCCTGACACTGATCTCGTGGTGAGCCAATGAACTGCAACATGATAGTACTGCCATCCCCACCCATGTCCACCGTACAGGCTCTTAGGCCAATTCCATCGTGCGACCCCAAACGTACGTCTGTTTTGTCCAGATATCCATTTAGATAGGAATTCAAAGTCGTGTCGGGACGTGTTCTGAAATGCGGTGGCCGTGCGCCTAACGCGTGGCCGCATCCATTTGCCCCATCATCTCCATGTTTATTTAAAAACCAAAAACAACATTTCAAATGCCAGGCCCTAGTTCAGGCCGCGGCAGCATTGACCTTAACGACCGCTCTTCGTTTCCTCCTCTTCGTCGATTCCGCGTCCAACTTAGCGATCTCCTCCGGTGTGCACTCCGGCCGCGGCTTCCTTGGCGCTTCTTCTTCACCTTTGCGGGCGGGTCGACGGCCAGGCCGTCGGAACTTGGCGGGGCGTCGGCCATGGACGGGGGGAGAGAGGAGGCGGCGGGAGGGACGTGGGAGGGTTTGGGAGAAATGACGCCAAATGGGCATGTGGGGGGGGGGGGGGGGGTTGGTTTCTCTCACCGACAGGCGGGCTAGGGAAGGACAAACGCGCGCGTCCCGTCCATCCACACGATGTCCATTTCAATCCAAAACCGACGCAAACTTGGGCCGGGATGGATCGAAAGCAGACAAAAGTCTATTTGCGCCCACGCGCTGTGTCATCTCGTTTGTTTTTTTTACCTCAAACAGACGAGGACAAACACGATAGGATCATGTGTGGAGTTGGCCTTAGATTCGCAGGTCCACACTCGATACGGAACGAGAGCGACGTTCCATGGACTATATAATGGAGGGAGGGAGTAACATCCCTGTATTTGTTTTGAATTTTCACCATGGGGAAAGATTCCCCAAAGGGCCAAAAGGTCAGAGGGTTTTATAGGGGGCAGCGATCCCTGCAATTTTGGAGCACCTTACAAATTCGCAAAACAGGTTTGCGCTTTGCTTTATATACATAAAACATTTAGTTAATTGTACTATTGGTACATAAACTTATGGCGCGGGTACAATCTTATACAAAAACTTACAAAATGACTCAAATTAGCCTCTAAACTTGCTTTACGGGAACAAACTGATACAAATTAGTCAAAACCTGCCACGTCGGCTCTAGGAACTTGGCCCACATCCAGGTTAATTTACAGGAACCCCCGCTGTATAATGTAAATAGATCCCCAAGTAGCCTAGCCAGCCTCTCTGTTCGCCATGCACCAGTCAAATCCCTAGGCATTCTTCTCTGTTCTTCCCGCAAATTCACACTTTGCTGAGGCAGCCTTCCTCTCAAGCCAAATCCCTAACCCTTGACAGTAGCAACGACCGCGGCAAGGACGGGAGAAGGTGGCTTGCCATGACACGGCGTCCTCGTCAACGGATATTCAGCCCCTCCTCGTGGGCGCATGGCCCATGGGCGGTGGCGGTGGCAATGTCGGTCCCGGCGGCGGCCTGGGTGACGGTTGTACTAAAGAATGGTGGGTGACATCTGAGCTTCATTTCGGCTCAAAAAAGTCCGGGGTGCTTTTTCTATTCATAATTTCTCGTGCCCTACAATATGTGACTTTGAGCAGAGCTCAACATTTTTTGCAGAGTCAAATGCAAACGGCCACTAAGTATGATTTTGATGGGTTTATTCCACCATTTGAGTATTGCCCTGACTTTTGTGACATTGAGAAGGAGAATTGTGGGCATTTTCATAGCCCTGTTCTTAGAGTGTGTACAGAAGGATTCGATGTAGGGCGTAGGTTTCTAGCATGTTCATCTGAGGTATGTCAATAGTGGTAGTGCAAAGATTTAAACGACACATATTTTAGTCACAAAACTATGAAAGTAAACACATCACAAGATTATGAGCACACAACAACTCCACTTTAGCAGAACACTACTTTCTGCAACTCTAAACATCACACCCAACACCGGTTTCAGTAAACAATGACAAGCGGGCGGAAATACGCCTTTCATCTACCGACGCCTGATTATTAACCATACGCACCACAGAAAAACCACATGCGGGTGAATATACCACTGATCAAACCGGATGAAAACCCTAGTGATAAGAGACGTCGATACAGGGGGGACAATCCAACATAGAAGAAGGAAGGTGATTTCATACCGTAGTCCGGCAGAAACTTGCCAATGCCGCGAGGACGCGGCTCCATCCAACGTCAATCTCGTTCGCGGCGACCATAGCACCGTCGGCAACGAGAAACAGAAAGGGAAGGGCTGATGAGAAATGAAAACCGAAGTGACTGGTGTGTGCCTCTCATCCGACGGGCAGGTTTCGGACTAATTTGTATCAGTTTGTTCCCGCAAAGTAAGTTTAGGGGCTAATTTGAGTCAATTTGCAAGTTTTTGTATGAAACTGTACCCGTGCTGCAAGTTTATGTATCAGTAGTGTAATTAACTCTAAAACATTAGACAAAGTACACAGCCGAATGATAAAAGTAAAACGGTAGCCCTCTTACATATATAGCAGATCTTGGGATATCGTGAGCACGGCTACATTGCCGAGAGAGAACACAGGGAACTCAGAGCACAACGCCACACCACGCCCTAGCACACCTAGTCTTCACGACAAGGCTCTAAAGAGGAAGAATGACGCCTACAGGGAGTCCGTAGCAGACATGGGTCTTGACTCGAAGCCTTGACACGAAGAGAAGAACTACAACAACGTTTTCAAGAAGCGAACGACGCCCATTGGCGTCGTCACCGACTTGTCATCGGTGCCAAAGCGCAGAACTTTTGCTCGGCAGCTCACCCATGCCATCACGATGTCAAACAGGCCATCCATGACGAGTTCCAACTCCCAGATCCGGACCTGGACAACGCCTATGCCAACGACATAAACCGCTCCCGACCAACCAATCACTATGCCCCTCGCCGCCGACACGACCAAATCCAACCGCCGCAACTCAGGCGAGCACCACCCGCCACAAAAGCCCCACATGCCGCCGTTGCACTCACGCGTGAAGTCCACGACGGCGAGCCGCCGCCGCCGCCGCCGTGGCACCCCATGCCAGTGCCGCACCCATGCCCCGTAACCACTTCTTTTTATATAAAATCTGAAATTCATGTAAACATATGTACATCGATCATTTTTTAGCATAGTACAAACGAAGATGCCCACATACACACACACCCTGTCTGAACACCTCTGAGATATTGAGCCGACACAACATCTTGACATTGATGAAGTTATCACAGACACCTTCGTGGTCGACGAGAATGTCTCCTCCTACTAACGCACATCCCGGAAGGCCTGATATAAATCTAGGAGAATGCGAAACTAGTGACAAGTCTAGGACTTGAACCCTGATGGGTTGGTTCCATCACAAGGAACCTAACCATTTGAGCTACGCTCAATTCGCACGCACGTAGACGATTGAACAATATGAATACATGTTACAATGAATAAAATTGGAATAAAGTTTATTAGAAAAACTAACAATACGATAGTTGGTAAAATCTGTACATCCATAATTCAAACATAAAATTCAGCGAGGGTGGATCCACATAAGCTCCACGAGATCATTGAGTACTTACACGTGCCTTTGCTTACCTCAGAGTTTTCGATTCATCTCTAGAAATTCACATATGCTCCGCGTCTTGTTTTGGGAGACGGACATTTACTCTGAACTTCTCAAAATCATGTGTACGGGTTGCCCCTTCTCCATCGTCCTGCATAATTATGTTGTGCAAGATTACATTAGTGGTCATCACCCTGTCACAATCTCTTTGGACCCACATTATTATAGCTCCGTGAACATTACCCAACGGATTTGGAGCACTCCAAATGTTCTCTCCACATTCTTCCCATTACCTTCTTGTGTTTGCGCAAAAAAATATTGTTTGTTACCTTGGGGATCGTGCATAGTCTTCACAAACGCCGCCCAGTGAGGATAGATACCATCGGCAATGTATTACCCCATGTTGTATTCATATCGGTTGATGGTGTAGTTGCATGATTCCTCATCACAAAGTCTCTTGAACAACTTAGATTGCTGGAGCGCATTGACCTAGTTGTGAGAATCGAGCATGCCAAAGAAAGCATGTAAATACACAAGTCCTTTAATGCCGCTACTTCAAGTATGATGGTGGCCTTTTTGTGTGACCTTGTCCACGCAAACCCGTTGGGTAATTTTTTTTCATTGGCAATGCATGCAATCGACTGAACCAAGTACCTGAAAAACTTTTTGCTGCTTCATTTGCCAATAACTTTGTTGTGTCCTCGGCATTTGACTCTCAATTACTCCGATTCAAACACCTTCTTCATGATGTAGGAAAATTTCTCCACGGACTAAATGCACGTGATCTTCCCCATCCGGACATACCCATGAGTGGATTTACCACATGCGAGCATTCCATAGAGCAGCCGTGCATTTCTGCATGGGATAGAAGGCCAGCTGTCCACAACAATTCATCCTCAACGTGAAGGACCATATGCCTTCTCACCAACCAAAAGGCTGCTCTCCTTCTGAGGTTGGAGACGTCATCACATCTACCGATGAGCCCAACTTCCCCTTTGCAACACCTAGTATGGATGAATGTCGCGGAAAAGAGAATGATGCTAAAGCTGCAATTGCCGGCATTGATTCTCAAGCTCACGCTGAAGGTACAACACCTAGCATGAACAAGGATGAAGTCAATGGAGAGCTGAAAAAAGAACCAACAAGTTGCAACAGAGGCTGCTGAAACTCGTGAGCAACAAAGAATGAGTCTCGAGATGGAAGGCAACGTCTCACCTCACAACCCCCCCACTCTTCTATGATGCACCAAGGAGTGGGACAACCGGCATTTGGGATGATGCGCCATCATGTGAGTTGTTCCCAAAGGGCTCCGAAGACTATGAGTTGATGCATTGCACGGATGAGCCTACAATCAAGAAGAGCACAGTCAGCCCCATCTATGCCAACATCTCTGTGTTTCCTGTTTCAGACGACGATGACAACCCAAGTATGCTTCCTTCCTCCTGCATCATTTGTTTTTTGTTTTTCTCCACATCATTTTTTTGCATCGAGAAATAAGAATGATAGGGAACCTCCAGCCTCCTCAGCGATTTGGGATTCCTTGACCGTTGGATATTTTGCTTGATTGGATTTCGGCCATCGGATCTCGCCACTGGAAAACCTACGCTGTCGGATCAACGGGCGACACTGTCGCAATGAATAGTTTCACCCCGCTGCAAAGATCTCGTGCCACCGTCGATATTACGGTGCCCCTGCTAGGGTATTTTTTGTTGGGGAACGCAGTAATTTCAAAATTTTACTACGCACACGCAAGATTTATCATGGTGATGCTAGCAACGAGAGGGGAAGAGTGTTGTCCACGTACCCTCATAGACCATAAATGGAAGCATTATGACAACGCGGTTGATGTAGTTGTACGTCTTCACGATCCGATCGATCCTAGTATCGAAAGTACGGCACCTCCGCGATCTGCACACGTTCGGCTCGGTGACGTTCCACGAACTCTCGATCTAGTTGAGTGTTGAGGGAGAGCTTCGTCAGCACGATGGCGTGATGACGATGATGATGAAGCTACCGGCGCAGGGCTTCGCCTAAGCACTACGACGATACGACCGAGGTGGATTATGGTGGAGGGGGGCATCGCACACGGCTAAGACAGTTATCTGTTGTGTGTTCTAGGGTGCCCCCTGCCCCCGTATATAAAGGAGCAAGGGGGAGGCCGGCCGGCCCTAGGGCGCGCCAAGGAGGGGAGGAATCCTCCTCCTAGTAGGAGTAGGATTCCTCCTTTCCTAGTCCTACTAGGAGGGGGAAGGAAGAAGTGGGAGAGGGGAAGGAAAGGGGGGGCGCCACCCCCTCCTAGTACAATTCGGACTCAACAGGGAGGGGCGCGCGGCCTGCCCTGACAGCCCCTCTTTCTCTCCACTAAGGACTCCGGTTTCTCCGAAATCATCCGGAACACTTTCGGTGTCCGAATATAGCCGTCCAATATATAAATCTTTATGTCTCCACCATTTCGAGACTCCTCGTCATGTTCGTGATCCTATCCGGGACTCCGAACTATCTTCGGTACATCAAATACATAAACTCATAATACCGATCGTCACTGAAACGTTTAGCGTGCGGACCCTACGGGTTCGAGAACTATGTAGACATGACCGAGACACGTCTCCGGTCAATAACCAATAGCGGAACCTGGATGTTCATATTGGGTCCTACATATTCTACGAAGATCTTTATCGGTCAAACCGCATAACAACATACGTTGTTCCCTATGTCATCGGTATGTTACTTGCCCGAGATTCGATCGTCGGTATCTCAATACCTAGTTCAATCTCGTTACCGGCAGGTCTCTTTACTCGTTCCGTAATGCATCATCCCGCAACTAACTCATTCGTCACAATGCTTGCAAGGCTTATAGTGATGTGCATTACCGAGAGGGCCCAGAGATACCTCTCCGATACTCGGAGTGACAAATCCTAATCTCGATCTATGCCAACTCAACAAACACCATCGGAGATACCTGTAGAGCACCTTTATAATCACCCAGTTACGTTGTGACGTTTGGTAGCACACCAAGTGTTCCTCCGATATTTGGGAGTTGCATAATCTCATAGTCATAGGAACATGTATGAGTCATGAAGAAAGCAATAGCAACAAACTAAACGATCACTGTGCTAAGCTAACGGATGGGTCAAGTTAATCACATCATTCTCTAATGATGTGATCCCGTTTATCAAATGATAACTCTTTGTCCATGGCTAGGAAACTTAACCATCTTTGATTAACGAGCTAGTCAAGTAGAGGCATACTAGTGACACTCTGTTTGTCTATGTATTCACACATGTACTAAGTTTCCGGTTAATACAATTCTAGCATTAATAATAAACATTTATCATGATATAAGGAAATATAAATAACAACTTTATTATTGCCTCTAGGGCATATTTCCTTCATTTTTGTCATTTCACGTCTTAGGTCAACACGTGGTCATCTCAGATTCGCTGCCTCCTCCCCAATCTCTCTCTCTCTCTCTCTCTCTCATGCACATCTCTCGCTCGTCTGCCGCCGCCACAAGCCATCCTCCCCGTCCTCTCACCTCCTCTCCCACCTCCTCCTTCCAATCCCTCCTCTCACCTCCTCCTTCCACTCCCTCCTCCAACCTCCACTGAGCCGGTGCCATGGCGACTGAGCTGTCGTTCGTCCCTCCCTCCCTCCTCGCGCCCAGAATGCTACCTTGTGGACATGCCGACCGTACCCAATTCCCCGCCTTGTGTTTTTGCGCCTTTTTGTTTTTGCTTCGTCATTCTATTCATGGTCATGTAACGAATTAACACATTTTATCCTTAAAATAGTCCTCCTGTTAATATCTAATTCTACGAGGTTAGATTTAACACTATTCCTAGCGGTTTTTTTCATGACAAACAGTGCAATAAGCTTGCCACGTGGGTTTATAATGGCCTGGAGTTTCTATCTCCTAGGTTGTCGGAACCAATTTCCTAACGATGTTTCTTGTCATGATGTGGGTGTTGTTAGTGTGAGGATGTTGTTTCCGGGGGCTCACAACAACTATCGAGCCGATCATTACTGACAAGCCATTTGGGGAATTCCTAACGGCGTGTGCTATTTTGCGAGGGTGATTAGCTTGTTCTTGACAGTTCTCAATCATCAGGAATTTGTCATTTTGAGGATGTTACACGGTGAACCGGGCTCCCTCGCCCACGCATCAGCCGCCACCCAGTCCAAAGACCACACAGCACGTTCGAAAGCCCTTAAGTGATGATGATCGGGGTGTCCCTCGATGATGTTATACCTCATGGCCACCCCCATGGAGCAGATGGCGAGAACCCCTCCCGCCGGGAGCGAAAACACGTTATGCGCTTCTGCTTTCTCTACGAACCTCGTACCGAGGGGCGGACACCACTGGCACACGGTCCTCCTCAACTCGGAAAGCCTAGAAACACCCTGGCATCACACGCTTGCTTTGCTTCCCTCGTGATCAACCCCTCTCGTCAGCCGCCACTCCTCGGTCCTAGTACACTTGTTTCTGTTTCTTTTATTTTATTTCTTCAGCATGATGCCACCCAATGAGAACTCGTAGGAGCGGTAAAGCTAAGAGCATCTCCAGCCACGCCCCCAACAAGCCCTCCCCAGCCAATTTTTCCACGCCGACGCCCAAAAATCGGCCCAGTCGCGCCCTAGGAGCCCTTTTTCGCCGGCTTGGGCCGAAACTGGCGCCGACGAACCCAGGCCGAACCCGGCGCACTGGGGGGTGCCCGGGGGCGCTGGGGTGAGCGTTTTTGACACGAAAGAGGATGGGCCCGCCGAGTCAGCGAGACGCCGCTTTGTCGCCCTCATCGCCTCGGTTCCCGCGGGAATCAATGCGAAGGCTGCCGCGCCGGTCATCCTCCATTGATGCCTCACGGGCGGTGCAGTGAACATGCCGCGACATGTGTCCAGCCCTCTCCCGCCATGCGTCACCTGGCATGCAGCCCGTCACCGCCCCAGCTGCGACTATAAAAGGCGACCTCCTCGTCGGTGGACGCCACAGCTCCCATTCCTTCCTCTATGGCGCAGAAAGCAACCCTCTCCCCTCTTCCCGCCAACAAAAAGATGTCCAAGAGGTTCCCAGACGATGACGTGGCGGCGAACGGCTTCGGAGGCACGCCTGCTCTATGAGGCCGAGTACCCGGCGCCCCCGGATATGCGGGTGCCGGGAACGTGGAGGATGAGCGCCGGCGGCGTCCCGGTGCCACCAGTGCCTGAAGAGGCGGCGCGGCGGGCCGAGATCGCCCACATCCGCTCGTCCCTGACGGAGGAGTAGCGGAACGAGCCGCGCTACGCTGCCGACAGCCACACTCTCTGGACCATGTACTTCCAATGCCGCCGCGAGGAGCAGATCGCCTCCACCAACGGCGTCATCCCGCGAGGCCGCCTCAACGCCGACGGGCGGCGCGAGTGGTGGGGCGTGCCAGGCCGCACCCTCGAGGCCATGCTCGACCACATCGAGACCGGCAACGTGTCGCGCCTCGATTACCCGCCGCGGCCGTCCTTCTCTCGCCACCGTGGTAGCTCCTGGGACGCCGCGGCGGATGGAGCCGGGGCCGTCCTCATCGTTGGGCTCAGGATTGCCGGCCACGCTCTGCCCCTTCAAGCCCGAGCCGGAGGAGACGCTGCTCGGGCACCGTACCAGCAGCGACGCCCTCGCCATCAACAAGGGTGCCCGGCCCTCCCTCACGGCTCCCTCCTCCTGGTCCGGCCAAAGCCGGAGCTGGGGCTGCTCCCGGTGAAGCCGGAGCAGTTGAGATGGCGGCCCCCAACGACGAGTCCACCCTCAAGTGGGCGAAGGAGGACTACATCCGGGAGCAGGTGCGCCGCCAACACCGGGCGTACGTGGAGCTCCAGGCCCGACGCCGCGGGCGCGAGGAGGGCGGCGTCATCGTCCTCGACAGCGACCAGGAGGACGAGGTCGGGCCGTCCAGCGCCCCACCGCGCGTCAGCGACCCTGGCCAGGGCTGCAGCAGGGACGTCGGCGGCACAGGCGAGGCACGCGATGACAACGACGATGATGGCGACGGCGGCGACTACACTCGCTTCTACAGGCTTCCACTAGTAGAAAAAGGGTCAAATGTGAAGCACATTAGTGCCGGTTTGAATTTGAGCCGGCACTAATGTGTGCATTAGTGCTGGTTCCAACGGCTAGCCGGCCGCTCTCATTAGTACCGGTTCGTGGCGAACCTTTAGCACCGGTTCGTTCCACGAACCGGTACTAAAGTGAGTGGTGGTAGGATGTTGTCAGTCCGGGGCCCCTCCAGCACCTTTAGTACCGGGTCATATCACGAACCGGTACTAAAGGTCGTCCTACATAAACCCTTCGTCCACCCGAGCTCGCTCTGTTCTTCCCCTTTCCCCTCTCCTCTCTGTTCTTTTCCCTCTTCCTCTCAAGTTCATCACACATTTTGCCCAAAATTTGTCAAGATTTGAAGGCCCCCATCCATTCAAATGATCACAAAGGTTAGCAACTTTGTCCTTTCATCTCTCATTGCTAGATTAGCTCGTGCAATGCTTTATATAGTGATTGATTTTTGAGTTTAGTAATTTGGGAGGAATTATATATATATATATATATATATATATATATATATATATATATATATATGCTAGTATTTGATTTATATGCAATTTGAGGTCAAAAATAACACTTAGTTTGCATATGTAGGTGTGGTTTACTTAGTACCTTCTAAATCTCCGTCGTAACCACCGTCGATCGCTCGCAACATCCCGTCGCCGGCACCACCTTGTGGTGAGCCTCTTGTTCATGAAGTTTTATATAAAAAATTGATGTTTGTGTGATTTGGATATATAGTTACTCATATAATTATCTTACCCATACGTTGTTTGTTATACATAGTGCCATGGTTTTGATATCCGTCCCCGTCGGCCCTCGTCCGGGTTATGATTCGGATGTGGTATATTCTCTTTTAAAACTACTCATTGCATTTCGTGTTTATGACAAATTATGCCCATCAAGTTGACATAGATATTTGTATGTAGGAGGTAGTTGAACCGGAAATTCCAACCAACCCTATTGTTGAGAGGTTAAATTTAGTTGAAAGAGAAAACGAGGATTTGAAGGAAAAATTGAAAAGAATTGAGGGGGAGAAGATGGAATTGGAGTTGCATGTTGCCGATGTCGTCGATGATCACAAGATTAAGATGGAGAAAATGCACTTGAAGATTAGAAAGATTAGAAAATATGTCATTCATAGTGAGGCTTGGTATCATTATGTTGTTGGATCAATTGTTACCTTAGTTGCGATCTTGATCGCATTTGTTGTTGCATTTAAATTCTTTAGCTAGAGAGTTATTTGTTTGTTGCATTTAAGTGTTGTATGATCTTTATGTATGAACTTTATGTATTGTATTAATTTGGTGCTTTCGATGCTGTGTATTGAAGATGAGCCGGCAATGGATGTACGATGACCGATGCTCTCCCGAGTTCATTAATGGCGTGCGTACTTTTCTGCTTGCGGCTGAGGCAAACAAGCGGGCGGATGGTTTTATGCCTTGTCCATGTGCTAGCTGTAAGAATGGTCACAATTACTCTACGTCAAGAACCATTCACGTCCACCTGTTTGAGTCCGGTTTCATGCCCCACTATAATGTTTGGACCAAGCATGGAGAAAAAGGGGTTATGATGGAAGACAATGAAGAAGAAGAGGATGACGACAGCTATCCTGGCCATGGGTTCCCTGAATACGATGATACAACAATGAGGGAAGAAGCTGAGCCGGTAATGCGGGAAGAAGCTGAGTCGGCAATGCGGGAAGAAGCTGAAGAAGAGGTATCGGATGAGCCCGTTGATGATCTAGGTCGGGCCATTGCCGATGCAAAGAGAAACTGCGCAAGTGATTTGGAGAAGAAGAAGTTGCAGCGCATGTTAGAGGATCACAAAAAATTGTTGTACCCGAATTGCGTAGGTGACAAGAAAAATCTGGGCACCACACTGGAATTGCTACAATGGAAGCCAGAGAATGGTGTATCTGACAAGGGGTTTGGAAAGTTGCTGGTAATGATAAAGAATATGCTTCCAAAGGACAACAAATTGCCCGAGAGTATGTACGAAAGAAAGAAGGTTGTCTGCCCTCTAGGGTTAGAGGTGCAGAAGATACATGCATGCCCTAATGATTGCATCCTCTACCGCGGTGAGTCCGAGGATTTGAACGCTTGCCCAGTATGCAGTGCATTGTGCTATAAGATCAGGTGTGATGACCCTGGTGATGTCGAGGGCGAGCACCCTAGGAAGAATATTCCTGCCAAGGTGATGTGGTATGCTCCTATAATACCATGGTTGAAACGTTTGTTCCAAAACAAAGAGCATGCCAAGGCGATGCGATGGCACAGAGAAGACCGTAAGAAAGATGGAAAGTTGAGAGTACCCGCTGACGGGTCGCGGTGGAGAAAAATCGAAAGAAAGTACAAGAAGGAGTTTGCAGATGACGCAAGGAACGCATGGTTTGGTCTAAGCGCAGATGGCATTAATCCTTTTGGGGAGAAGAGCAGCAACCATAGCACCTGGCCTGTGACTCTATGTTTGTAGAACCTTCCTCCTTGGTTGTGCATGAAGCGGAAGTTCATTATGATGCCAGTGCTCATCTAAGGCCCTAAGCAACCCGGCAACGACATTGATGTGTACCTAAGGCCATTAGTTGAAGAACTCTTACAACTTTGGAATGGAACAGGTGTACGTGCGTGGGATGAGCACATGGAGGAAGAATTTGACCTAAAGGCATTGCTGTTCGTGACCATCAATGATTGGCCTGCTCTCAGTAACCTTTCAGGACAGACAAACAAGGGATACCGCGCATGCACGCACTGTTTGGACGATACTGACAGTATATATTTGGCTAATTGTAAGAAGAATGTGTACCTGGGACATCGTCGATTTCTTCCGAGCAGGCATCCCGTAAGAAAGAAAGGCAAGAATTTCAAAGGTGAGGCGGATCACCGGACGAAGCCTTGCCACCGTACCGGTGCTGATGTACATGATATGGTCAAGGATTTGAAGGTGGTCTTTGGAAAGGGTCCTGGTGGACAACCTATTCCAAATGACGCTGACGGACGCGCACCCATGTGGAAAAAGAAATCTATATTTTGGGACCTGCCCTATTGGAAAGACCTAGAGGTCCGCTCCACAATCGACATGATGCACGTGATGAAGAATCTTTGTGTGACCCTGCTTGGCTTCTTGGGCGTGTATGGGAAGACAAAAGATACACCTGAGGCACGGGAGGACCAGCAACGTATGCACGGAAAAGACGGCATACATCAGGGTCATGCAAGCTACGCTCTTACCAAAAAAGAGAAGGAAATCTTCTTTGAATGCCTGCTCAGTATTAAGGTACTGTCTGGCTTCTCGTCGAATATAAAGGGAATAATAAACATGGCAGAGAAAAAGTTTCAGAACCTAAAGTCTCATGACTGCCACATGATTATGACGCAACTGCTTTCGGTTGCATTGAGGGGGCTTCTACCGGAAAATGTTCGATTAGCCATTGTGAAGCTATGTGCATTCCTCAATGCAATCTCTCAGAAGGTAATCGATCCAGAAATCATACCAGGGTTAGAGAATGATTTGGTGCAATGTCTTGTCAGTTTCGAGTTGGTGTTCCCACCATCCTTCTTCAACATCATGACACACATCCTAGTTCACCTATGTGAAGAGATTAACATTTTGGGTCCTGTATTTCTACACAATATGTTCCCCTTTGAGAGGTTCATGGGAGTCTTAAAGAAATATGTTCATAACCGTGCTAGGCCAGAAGGAAGCATCTCCAAGGGCCATGAAAATGAGGAGGCCATTGAGTTTTGTATTGACTTTATTCCTGACCTTAAGCCGATTGGTGTTCTTGAATCGCGGCATAGGGGCAGACTGGATGGAAAAGGCACGCTAGGAGGGGAACAAATAATATGTATGGACGGACATTCTCTCACTGAAGCACACTACACAGTTTTACAGAATTCCGCCTTGGTGGCTCCGTATATGGATGAACACAAGAATTTGCTACGCTCCAAACACCCGGAGCGGTCTGATCACTGGATTACACGTGAACAAACCAGGAGTTTCCCCAACTGGTTGCAGACACGTACCATGCATGACGCCTCTATTGAAGATGACCTGTACTTGCTGTCCCAGTTACCATCTTCGAATATAATGACTTTCAAAGGGTATGAGATAAATGGTAATATATTTTACACGATCGCCCAAGATAAGAAGAGCACCAACCAAAAACAGTGGTGTCCGCTTTGATGCAGAAACCAAGACGGGAAAGTAAACATATTATGGTTATATACAGGACATATGGGAACTTGACTATTGACGTGGTTTGAAGGTCCCTTTGTTTCGGTGCAAATGGGTCAATATGACACGAGGTGGGGTAAGGGAAGACCCGCAGTACGGAATGACAATAGTGGATGTCAACAATCTTGCGTATGCAGATGAACCATTCGTCCTAGCCAATGATGTGGCACAGGTTTTCTATGTGAAGGACATGTCTACCAAGCCGAGAAAAAGAAAAGACAAGGAAGCGAATGCATCGTACGATGAGCCAAAGCATCACATAGTTCTTTGATGAAATTGCTCCATTCACAGTGAATATTGACCCGAGCATCCAGTTAAATGATGAAGATTTTCCATGGCTACGGCGCAAAGGGACACTCGCGAAGAAAAAGTTTCACACCCAAAGATCTGGGATGTGATCGGCTTCACTATCATCACTTTCTTCTGTGTTTCACACCCAGGAGGGGATCTCTGTAATAGTTAGGGTAGCTAGTTATGTGTTTTGGCATTTGAAACGCGAAGAAATTTTATGTGCAAACAAATTCTTTCATGCATTTACTGATTTTTTCAGCTAAATGACCCTGAAATTGAAAAGCATTTCAAATGAACTCAGAAAAGGTTGAAAGTTGGCATGGTATCATAATTTCACCCACATAGCATGTGCAAAAAAGTAGAGAGGGTTACCGCAAAAACTGGATGCACTTCGTGTACAAAATGGACAATCTCTTTCGAAGTATCATGGTTTCGGACAAAAACTCATCCGTTACAAAGGCATTTCATTTTTTATATAACCTAAGCATTACCAAATTGAATATAATGATAAAACACACTAATATTAAACATAAAAAAAGAATCACTGAAAAATCTATTTTCAAAGTTAAGTTATTCACAAACTAGTGATTCACACAAATTTCAAATAATTCAAAATTTAAACTATTCAAATTTGTAAACTACCGGTACTAACAGAAAGTTTGTAATTTTTTGTACCTAAAGCAAAAATATTCACAAAGAAACTCTAAATACAGCAAAAAAACAACTCAAAAATAAATAAAACAAAAATAAATAAAGCAAAAATAAGAAAAAAGCCCACCTATTGGGCAATAGCGGCCTGCATACGACTAGAAACCCAAATTCTAGTTGGGCCAGGATGCAGACCCGCTAGCCCAGTAGGCCCAATAGGGCATCGCAGCAGAGGTAGGCCCAGAAGGCCTGCTTAAGAGAGGAGCTCGAGACAGCAGCGACGGCGGGGCTTATAAGCAGGTGCGAGTGACCCTCGGCTAGCGAGGTGTGACTAAACTTCTGCGCCCCTCGCCTGGCAGCGCACACCCTTTAGTACCGGGTCATGGCTCCAACCGGTACGAAAGGGGGGGCCTTTAGTACCAGTTGGTGCCACGACCCGGTACTAAAGGGGGTGCGGTTCCCGCCGCTTCGCCTGGCCAAAACAGACCTTTAGTACCGGTTGGTGGCTCCAACCGGTACTAAAGGTGGGTTCTATATAAGAAAACACTTCAAAAAATTTGTCAGTTTCTCATCTCTCCCTCTGCTTCTTTCGTTGCCGCCCCTCGTCGCCGTCCCCGTCGCCGTCCCCGTCTGCGTCACCGCGCCCCGCCCCGTCGTCCCCGCCCGGCCCGTCCCCGTCCCCGTCGTCGCCGCCCCGTCCCCGTCGCCGTCTTCGTCCCCGTCCCCGTTGCCGCCCCCCGTCGTCGCGGCTCGCCGGTGAGCTCCTGCCCCGGCCGCCAACCACACACACACACACACACACACACACATTGTTATAGAATTGTTAGCAATCTTTCTGTTTTTTAGTTATAGAATTATTAGAAATGTTAGTTTTAGTTATAGAAATGTTAGTTATATAGAAATATTAGAAATGTTAGTTATATAGAAATGTTAGTTATATTAGAAATGTTAGTTATATAGAAATGTTAGTTATATATAAATGTTTTTTAGTTATAGAAATATTAGAAATGTTAGTTTTTGTTATAGAAATATTCGAAATGTTAGTTTTAGTTATAAAATTTAGAATTTGTATATATGAAATCACAATCCATCATTTAAAAAATGTTACTTTACTTTTGCGGCATATAGTATTTGTTGTCGACGATGCCCGGCCCGCATCCTCGCCGTCGACCCGTTCGCGACGACGTCCAGCTTCAGAGGACCCATGTCCGGGACTGGGCTCCGCCGGGCTAGCACTGGGAGGTGCTACCTTCAGGGGCGCGATGCTTGGTGAGGAACCCGGCCCCGGGTCCCGTCGTCGACCCTCATCTCCTTTGGTGGCGTTCGCGTGGGCCACTTTTGGTGTGGAGGGAGCCGGTCCTGCCGGAGGTGGTACATCGCCGTGTCAGGGAGGACGACGAGCACGTCCATCGCTACATGGCTGCTATGGACGCCAGGTTCTCCAATACCTGGCAAGTTCTTTGGGGAGATCACCCGAGCTATGATCCAGTGATGGTTCCTGCACTTTGGTTGTCCACCGCCTAGATTACTCTCTAGTATTCGATCTTTATTAGCTATCTAGCTAGTGATGTATTCGATATATAATATTCGAGATGATTTATTCGAGATTATATATATTATTCGAGACGATGTATTCGATATTATGTCTATTATTCGAGACGACGTATTCGAGATTATATTCGATGATGCTTATTATGTACTATGATTGATTTAGTTTTTCCTTATTAATTGATTGCATCCATGCATTGTAATTTGAATATATTTCTTTTGGATTAGTTAAACAAAACCTATGGCGGACAATACCGGCAGAGAGGGAGAAGAGGCCCTGTTCAATATCATACGCAATCCTCATGGGCCAGATGATGATCAAAATGAAGAAGATTATGATGGCTCCGAATATCTAAACAACACCGGGGAGGGTGATATGATATTCGATCACGACGATCGAATTGATGAAGTCATGAACTATGAACATGACGAAGAAAAAGTTGATCTTGAAACAACAAAGATCGGCGAGGTATATATATTTATATAAGCAGGCATCTGGTGATCATCACATGTTTTAAATGACTTGAAGATATATTAACGAATCGATCTTTCTTCTTTCAGCCATCCGGATCGAGCAAATCTTCAGGCAACAGGAAACGAGGCCCGAACAAAAAGTTGAAGGAGGGCGTAAAGTACAATATCGAGGCCATCAAACCTAATGGAGAACCATTAGCGCCTAAGAAGATTACGGACAAGTTCATTCATCAGTGCGGAGTTCTTGTGAAGGACCAACTCCCGATCTACCTTCAAGAATGGAGAGAGCCAGCAAAGCCACGTCCAGGAGTTACTTTTGTCGATGATAGACAAAAACTTCTGCTTTGGAAAACGCTCATGGAACATTTCACCCTAACAGATCATTTCACAGATGCAGATGTGGAGAAAGTCAAGGACGCTGCTCTTAGGAAGATGGCGGTTGCATTCAAAAACCACAAGAATCGTGAATGGGCCAAGTACGTCAAGGGAGGAAGGAAGACTCCAGTATTCGAGGGAATACTAGAGAAGCAAAGTGCTCATTGGGATGATTTCGTGAAATTCAAGGAGTCGGAATTATCTAAGGAACGGTCGAGAATAAACAAGGCCAATGCCGCAAAAAAAGATAAGTTCCATAAGCTGGGGCCAGGTGGCTATGCGGTGGGAATGCCTAAGTGGGTTAAGTCAGAGAAAGAGATGGAGGATGCAGGTGTCACTCCAGAAACATTGAGCTGGCCCCCAGGTGCAGGACTTGGTTGTATGCGCATGGGGGGGAGTTGGACCCGAAGACAGGCAAAGTTTCGAAGAAGGCATGTCTGGACGGAGCCGAAGATAAGCTACTTGTTGCAATAGAACAGGCTCGATCATGGGTGTTCCAGCCCAACAGAGAGAACGACGAGCTTACGCGTGCCTTGGGAAATCCTGAACACCCGGGAAGAACACGAGGCATGGGCGCTATTCCGTGGTATGAGGGGTTTTCGGACTGGAACGCCGACTACAGAACCCGTGCGAGAAAGAAGATTGCGGAGGATAAGAAGAGGAAGATGGAGGAGGAGCAGAGGAAGCTAGACTATGAACGCCTTCAAGGCCTAGAATCAGCGCACGCGGACTGGGCAGTCAAATTCCAGCGGCAGCAGGAGCAGATCGACTCACTTAGCCAGCAAAGGGGGTCTCAGCAGCTGCAGCAGCTAGCGGATGATCCAGCGTTGGATAGCACCGTCCCATCCATGCCGAGAAGCAGTGTGGGTTCCGCCCCGGGCAACACATTGCTGGATAGCTACCTAGTGGATGACATCATGGAGAACACTAACTGCGAGCTACACTTCAAAATGAAGAACATATCCATGAAGGTGGTGGACGCCCTTGCTTTTACAAATCCCCCTGAGGCAACTTTCCATTGCAACCCGATTCCAACGGGCTATGCTCATGTCTTGGTTGATGAGGTGGTGGACCAATATTCAGGGCTAGAGCTTGACATTCCTAGAGGTGACTATGAGCACACACTGGGAGAGGCCAACCATCGTATCATCCTATGGAGAAAGGATTGCATCATCTTTCGAAGGCCACCGACACCGCGTCATCCGACTCCTCGTCGAAGTCCGCCACCGAGTCAGCAGACTCCCGCTCCTCCAAGTCCACCAACGCGTCAGGCCACTCCTTCTCCAAGTCCGGCACAGCTTCAGGCCACTCCTCCTCCTCCAAGTCCGGCACAGCTTCAGGCCACTCCTCCTCCAAGTCCGGCACAGCTTCAGGCCACTCCTCCTCCTCCAACTCAGCCACGTCAGCCGTCTTCGCCGCCTCAGCAATCATAGAAGAGAGCCGCCTCAGCTATGGTGCGTAGTGGTACAAGTCGAGGTAGTACTGGAGGTACAGACGGAGGAAAGCGATTTCAATATGGTCCAAGCCTCGCGCCTCTTCCGCAGAGGCCTTACGACAAGTCCAGGCAGGAAAACGTAGCCATATCGAAGGCCGAGGTGGAAGCCCATTTTGCACCGAAACCGCCACCGCCGCCAAGGGAGAAAGTGCCTGAGGAAAAGATTGACCACTTCATTCATATGGCTAGAGCACCAGCTCCCAAGCCTGTTGACACATACTATGAGCGCCACATCAAGAAGTTAAATCGAGCACGTCTACAGAAAGAGGCGAGCTCGAGGTCGAGCAAATCAGCTGGCAAAAGGAGCGGTAAAACCGTTCCCCAGCTGGGAGAACAGGCGGCGCAATCAATCCCTCCGCTTGTTGTGCCAACAACACATGAGAGTAGGCGCGCCCAATATTATTGTGGGCAAACCGTTAACGTTCCCGGGCTAGGCGATGTGGTAATAACCGAGGAGCATATTGAGCAGGCTGAAACGCTCATGATCACTGTTGGACAACTCCTCGATATCGAGCCCATGTCTCCGACTAGAAAGGAGGAAATAAAACAGAAATATGTCCGGGGCACTACTAGAAAAAGGGCTATAGATGGGATTGACACTAATGGCGCACCAGACAAGCGGTGCGCCATTAGTATATACTAATGGCGCACCACCCTCTGATACGCCATTAGAGTTGAAACTACTAATGGCGCACCTGGCCCAGGGTGCGCCATTAGTATCAAATTTTTTTAACTAGTGCGCCTGTCCAAACATACTAATGGCGCATCCAGACACAGTGCGCCATTACTAGTTGTAACTAGTAATGGCGCACCTATCGGAAAGTGTGCCACTAATGTTGTTTTTTTTATTATATTTTTTATTCCTGTTTTTACAAAACTACTAATGGCGCACTGTTCCACCGTGCGCCATTACTAGTTTAAACTAGTAATGGCGTGAAGGAAATATGCTATAGAGGCAATAATAAAGTTATTATTTATTTCCTTATATCATGATAAATGTTTATTATTCATGCTAGAATTGTATTAACCGGAAACATAATACATGTGTGAATACATAAACAAACAGAGTGTCACTAGTATACCTCTACTTGACTAGCTCGTTAATCAAAGATGGTTATGTTTCCTAACCATAGACAAAAGAGTTGTTATTTGATTAACGAGGTCACATCATTAGTTGAATGATCTGATTGACATGACCCATTCCATTAGCTTAGCACCCGATCGTTTAGTATGTTGCTATTGCTTTCTTCATGACTTATACATGTTCCTATGACTATGAGATTATGCAACTCCCGTTTACCGGAGGAACACTTTGGGTACTACCAAACGTCACAACGTAACTGGGTGATTATAAAGGAGTACTACAGGTGTCTCCAAAGGTAGATGTTGGGTTGGCGTATTTCGAGATTAGGATTTGTCACTCTGATTGTCGGAGAGGTATCTCTGGGCCCTCTCGGTAATACACATCACATAAGCCTTGCAAGCATTGTGACTAATGAGTTAGTTGCGAGATGATGTATTACGGAACGAGTAAAGAGACTTGCCGGTAACGAGATTGAACTAGGTATTGGATACCGACGATCGAATCTTGGGCAAGTAACATACCGATCACAAAGGGAACAACGTATGTTGTTATGCGGTCTGACCGATAAAGATCTTCATAGAATATGTAGGAGCCAATATGGGCATCCAGGTCCCGCTATTGGTTATTGACCGGAGACGTGTCTCGGTCATGTCTACATTGTTCTCGAACCGTAGGGTCCGCACGCTTAAGGTTTCGATGACAGTTATATTATGAGTTTATGAGTTTTGATGTACCGAAGGAGTTCGGGGTCCCAGATGAGATCGGGGACATGACGAGGAGTCTCGAAATGGTCGAGACGTAAAGATCGATATATTGGACGACTATATTCGGACTTCGGAAAGGTTCCGAGTGATTCGGGTATTTTTCGGAGTACCGGAGAGTTACGGGAATTCGCCGGGGAGTATATGGGCCTTATTGGGCCATACGGGAATAGAGGAGAGAGGCCAAAAGGAAGGAGGCCTGCGCCCCCCCTCTGGTCCGAATTGGACAAGGGGGGCCGGCCCCTTTTCCTTATTCCTCTCCACCTCTTTCCCCTTCTCCTACTCCAACAAGGAAGGAGGGAGTCCTACTCCCAGTGGGAGTAGGACTCCCCTTGGCACGCCTCCTCCTAGGCCGGCCGGCCCCTCCCCCTTGCTCCTTTATATACGGAGGCAGGGGACACCCCATGACACACAAGTTGATCCTTGGTGATCGTTCCTTAGCCGTGTGCGGTGCCCCCTGCCACCAAATTCCACCTCGATCATATTGTTGCAGTGCTTAGGCGAAGCCCTGCGTCAGTAGTACATCAAGATCGTCACCACGCCGTCGTGCTGACGGAACTCTTCCTCGACGCTTTGCTGGATCGGAGCCCGAGGATCGTCATCGAGCTGAACATGTGCTAAGAACTCGGAGGTGCCGGAGTAACGGTGCTTGGATCGGTCGGATCGGGAAGACGTACGACTACTTCCTCTACGTTGTGTGATCGCTTCCGCAGTCCATTTGCGTTGGTACGTAGACAACACTCTCCCCTCTCGTTGCTATGCATCACCATGATCTTGCGTGTGCGTAGGAAATTTTTGAAATTACTGCGTTCCCCAACAGTGGCATCCGAGCCAGGTTTTATGGTTTGATGTTATGTGCACGAGTAGAACACAAGTGAGTTGTGGACCATATAAGTCATACTGCCTACCAGCATGTCATACTTTGGTTCGGCGGTATTGTTGGACGAGACGACCCGGACCAACCTTACGCGTACGCTTACGCGAGACCGGTTCCCTCGACGTTCTTTGCACATAGATGGCTTGCGGGCGACTGTCTCTCCAACTTTAGTTGAACCGAGTGTGGCTACGCCCGGTCCTTGAGAAGGTTAAAACGGAGTCTATTTGACAAACTATCGTTGTGGTTTTGATGCGTAGGTGAGATTGGTTCTTACTTAAAGCCCGTAGCAGCCACGTAAAACTTGCAACAACAAAGTAGAGGACGTCTAACTTGTTTTTGCAGGGCATGTTGTGATGTGATATGGTCAAGGCATGATGCTAAATTTTATTGTATGAGATGATCATGTTTTGTAACCAAGTTATCGGCAACTGGCAGGAGCCATGTGGTTGTCGCTTTATTGTATGCAATGCTATTGCGATGTAATGCTTTACTTTATTACTAAGCGGTAGTGATAGTCGTGGAAGCATAAGATTGGCGAGACGACAACGATGCTACGATGGAGATCAAGGTGTCGCGCCGGTGACGATGGTGATCATGACGGTGCTTCGGAGATGGAGATCACAAGCACAAGATGATGATGGCCATATCATATCACTTATATTGATTGCATGTGATGTTTATCTTTTATACATCTTATTTTGCTTAGTTTGACGGTAGCATTTTAAGATGATCTCTCACTAATTATCAAGAAGTGTTCTCCCTGAGTATGCACCGTTGCGAAAGTTTTCGTGCTGAGACACCACGTGATGATCGGGTGTGATAGGCTCTACGTTCAAATACAACGGGTGCAAAACAGTTGCACACGCGAAATACTCAGGTTATACTTGACGAGCCAAGCATATACATATATGGGCTCGGAACACGGAGACCGAAAGGTCGAGCGTGAATCATATAATAGATATGATCAACATAGTGATGTTCACCATTGAAACTACTCCATCTCACGTAATGATCGGACATGGTTTAGTTGATTTGGATCACGTGATCACTTAGAGGATTAGAGGGATGTCTATCTAAGTGGGAGTTCTTAAGTAATATGATTAATTGAACTTAAATTTATCATGAACTTAGTCCTGGTAGTATTTTGTAAATCATGTTGTAGATCAATAGCTCGCGTTGTTGCTTCCTTGTGTTTACTTTGATATGTTCCTAGAGAAAATTATGTTGAAAGATGTTAGTAGCAATGATGCGGATTGGATCCGTGATCTGAGGTTTATCCTCATTGCTGCACAGAAGAATTATGTCCTTGATGCACCGCTAGGTGACGGACCTATTGCAAGAGCAGATGCGGACGTTATGAACGTTTGGCTAGCTCAATATGATGACTACTTGATAGTTTAGTGCACCATGCTTAACGGCTTAGAATCGGGACTTCAAAGATGTTTTGAACGTCATGGACCATATGAGATGTTCCAGGAGTTGAAGTTAATATTTCAAGCAAATACCCAAGTTGAGAGATATGAAGTCTCCAACAAAGTTCTATAGCTAAAAGATGGAGGAGAATCGCTCAACTAGTGAGCATGTGCTCAGATTGTCTGGGTACTACAATCGCTTGAATCAAGTGGGATTTAATCTTCCAGATAAGATAGTGATTGACAGAATTCTCTAGTCACCATCACCAAGTTAGTAGAACTTCGTGATGAACTATAGTATGCAAGGGATGACGAAAAAGACTCCCGAGCTTTTCATGATGATGAAATCAATGAAGGTAGAAATCAAGAAAGAGCATCAAGTGTTGATGGTTGACAAGATCACTAGTTTCAAGAAAAGGGCAAAGGGAAGAAGGGGAACTTCAAAAAGAACAGCAAGCAAGTTGCTGCTCAAGTGAAGAAGCCCAAGTCTGATCCTAAGCCTGAGACTAAGTGCTTCTATTGCAAAGGGACTGGTCACTGGAAGCGGAACTACCCCAAGTGATTGGCAGATAAGAAGGATGGCAAAGTGAACATAAGTATATTTGAAATACATGTTATTAATGTGTACTTTACTAGTGTTTATAGCAACCCCTCAGTATTTGATACTAGTTCAGTTGCTAAGATTAGTAATTCGAAACAGGAGTTGCAGGATGAACAGAGACTAGTTAAGGGTGAAGTGACGATGTGTGTTGGAAGTGGTTCCAAGATTAATATGATCATCATCGCACACTCCCTATACTTTCGGGATTAGTGTTGAACCTGAATAAGTGTTATTTGGTGTTTGCGTTGAGCATGAATATGATTTGATCATGTTTATTGTAATACAGTTATTCATTTAAGAGAATAATTTGTTATTCTGTTTATATGAATAAAACCTTATATGGTTGCACACCCAATGAAAATAGTTCGTTGGATCTCGATCGTAGTGATACACATAATCATAATATTGAAACCAAAAGATGCAAAGTTAATAATAATAGTGCAACTTATTTGTAGCACTGCCGTTTAGGTCATATTGGTGTAAAGCGCATGAAGAAACCCCATGCTGATGGGCTTTTGGAATCACTTGATTATGAATCAGTTGATGCTTGCGAACCATGCCTCATGGGCAAGATGACTAAGACTCTGTTCTTCGGAACAATGGAGCGAGCAACAGATTTGTTGGAAATCATACATACTGATGTATGTGGCCCGATGAATATTGAGGCTCGCGACAGGTATCATTATTTTCTGATCTTCACAGATGATTTGAGCAGATATGAGTATATCTACTTGATGAAACATAAAGTCTGAAACATTTGAAAAGTTCAAAGAATTTCAGAGTGAAGTGAAAAAATCATCGTAACAAGAAAATAAAGTTTCTATGATCTGATCGTAGAGAAGAGTATTTGAGTTACGAGTTTGGCCTTCAGTTAAAAACAATGTGAAATAGTTTCACTACTCACGCCACATGGAACACCATAGTGTAATGATGTGTCCGAACGTCATAACCGTACTTTATTAGATACAGTGCGATCTATGATGTCGCTTACCGATCTACCACTATCGTTTTGGGGTTATGCATTAGAGACAGCTGCATTCACGTTAAAAAAGGGGCACCATCTAAGTCCGTTGAGACGACACAATCTGAACTGTGGTTTAGCAAGAAACCAAAGTAGTCGTTTCTTAAAGTTTGGGGTTGTGATGCTTATGTGAAAAAGTTTCATCCTGATAAGCTCAAAACCAAATCGGAGAAATATGTCTTCATAGGATACCCAAAAGGAGACTGTTGGGTACACCTTCTATCACAGATCCGAAGGCAAGATATTCGTTGCCGAGAATGGATCCTTTCCAGAGAAGGAGTTTCTCTCGAAAGAAGTGAGTGGGAGGAAAGTAGAAAACTTGATAAGGTAATTGTACCTTCTCCCTTATTGGAAAATAGTACATCACAGAAACCAGTTTCTGTGACACCTACACCAATTAGTGAGGAAGCTAATGATGATGATCATGTAACTTCAGATCAAGTTACTACCGAATCTCATAGGTAAACCAGAGTGAGATCCGCACCAGAGTGGTACGGTAATCCTGTTCTGGAAGTCATGTTACTAGACCATGACGAACTTGCGAACTATGAGGAAGCGATGATGAGCCCAGATTCCGCGAAATGGTTTGAGGCCATGAAATCTGAGATATGATCCATGTATGAGAAAAAAGTTTGGACTTTGGTTGACTTGCCCGATGATCAGCAAGCAATTGAGAATAAATGGATCTTCAAGAGGAAGACGGACGCTGATAGTAGTGTTACTATCTACAAAGCTAGAATTGTCGCAAAAGGTTTTCGACAAGTTCAAAGTGTTGACTACGATGAGAGTTTCTCACCCGTATCTATGCTTAAGTCTGTCCGAATCATGTTAGCAATTGCCGCATTTTATGAAATCTGGCAAATGGATAAACAAAACTGCATTCCTTAATGGATTTCTTAAAGAAGAGTTGTATATAATGCAACCAGTAGGTTTTGCCAATCCTAAAGGTGCTAACAAAATATGCAAGCTCCAGCGATTCATCTATGGACTGGTGCAAGCATCTTAGAGTTGGAATACACGCTTTGATAAGTTGATCAAAGCATATAGTTTTATACACACTTGCGGTGAAGCCTGTATTTACAAGAAAGTGAGTGGGAGCACTACAGCATTTCTGATAAAGTATATGTGAATGACATATTGTTGATCGGAAATAATGTAGAATTATTCTGTAAAGCATAAAGGAGTGTTTGAAAGGAGTTTTTCAAAGAAGGACTTTGGTGAAGCTGCTTACATATTGAGCTCCAAGATCTATAGAGATAGATCAAGACGCTTGATAAGTTTTTTTTCAATGAGTACATACCTTGACAAGATTTTGAAGTAGTTCAAAAATGGAGCAGTCAAAGAAAGAGTTCTTGCCTGTAGTACAAGGTGTGAAGTTGAGTAAGACTCAAAGCCCGACCACGGCAGAAGATAGAAAGAGAATGAAAGTCATTCCCTATGCCTCAGCCATAGGTTCTATAAAGTATGCCATGCTATGTACCAGATCTATTGTATACCCTACACTGATTTGGCAAGGGAGTACAATAGTGATCTAGGAGTAGATCACTGGACAGTGGTCAGAATTATCCTTAGTGAAATAAGGATATGTTTCTCGATTATGGACGTGACAAAAGGCTCGTCGTAAAGGGTTACGCCGATGCAAGTTTTGACACTAATCTAGATGACTCTAAGTCTCGGTCTAGATACATATTGAAAGTGGGAGCAATTAGCTAGAGTAGCTCCATGCAGAGCATTGTTGACATAGAAATTTGCAAAATACATGTGGATCTGAATGTGGCAGACCCGTTGACTAAGATTCTCTCACAAGCAAAACATGATCACACCTTAGTACACTTTGGGTGTTAATCACATAGCGATGTGAACTAGATTACCGGATCTAGTAAACCCTTTGGGTATTGGTCACATGGCGATGTGAAATATGGGTGTTAATCACATGATGATGTGAACTATCGATGTTAATCAGATGGTGATGTGATCTAGATTATTGACTCTAGTGCAAGTGGGAGACTGAAGGAAATATGCCCTAGAGGCAATAATAAAGTTATTATTTATTTCCTTATATCATGATAAATGTTTATTATTCATGCTAGAATTGTATTAACCGGAAACATAATACATGTGTGAATACATAAACAAACAGAGTGTCACTAGTATACCTCTACTTGACTAGCTCGTTAATCAAAGATGGTTATGTTTCCTAACCATAGACAAAAGAGTTGTTATTTGATTAACGAGGTCACATCATTAGTTGAATGATCTGATTGACATGACCCATTCCATTAGCTTAGCACCCGATCGTTTAGTATGTTGCTATTGCTTTCTTCATGACTTATACATGTTCCTATGACTATGAGATTATGCAACTCCCGTTTATCGGAGGAACACTTTGGGTACTACCAAACGTCACAACGTAACTGGGTGATTATAAAAGAGTACTACAGGTGTCTCCAAAGGTAGATGTTGGGTTGGCGTATTTTGAGATTAGGACTTGTCACTCCGATTGTCGGAGAGGTATCTTTGGGCCCTCTCGGTAATACACATCACATAAGCCTTGCAAGCATTGTGACTAATGAGTTAGTTGCGAGATGATGTATTACAGAACGAGTAAAGAGACTTGCCGGTAACGAGATTGAACTAGGTATTGGATACCGACGATCGAATCTCGGGCAAGTAACATACTGATGACAAAGGGAACAACGTATGTTGTTATGCGGTCTGACCGATAAAGATCTTCGTAGAATATGTAGGAGCCAATATGCGCATCCAGGTCCCGCTATTGGTTATTGACCGGAGACGTGTCTCGGTCATGTCTACATTGTTCTCGAACCGTAGGGTCCGCACGCTTAAGGTTTCGATGACAGTTATATTATGAGTTTATGAGTTTTGATGTACCAAAGGAGTTCGGAGTCCCAGATGAGATCGGGGATATGACGAGGAGTCTCGAAATGGTCAAGACGTAAAGATCGATATATTGGACGACTATATTCGGACTTCGGAAAGGTTCCGAGTGATTCGGGTATTTTTCGGAGTACCGGAGAGTTACGGGAATTCGCCGGGGAGTATATGGGCCTTATTGGGCCATACGGGAATAGAGGAGAGAGGCCAAAAGGAAGGAGGCCTGCGCCCCCCCTCTGGTCTGAATTGGACAAGGGGCGCAGCCCCCTTTTCCTTATTCCTCTCCACCTCTTTCCCCTTCTCCTACTCATCCAAGGAAGGAGGGAGTCCTACTCCCGGTGGGAGTAGGACTCCCCTTGGCACGCCTCCTCCTAGGCCGGCCGGCCCCTCCCCCTTGCTCCTTTATATACGGAGGCAGGGGGCACCCCATGACACACAAGTTGATCCTTGGTGATCGTTCCTTAGCCGTGTGCGGTGCCCCCTGCCACCAAATTCCACCTCGATCATATTGTTGCAGTGCTTAGGCGAAGCCCTGCGTCAGTAGTACATCAAGATCGTCACCACGCCGTCGTGCTGACGGAACTCTTCCTCGACGCTTTGCTGGATCAGAGCCCGAGGATCGTCATCGAGCTGAACGTGTGCTAAGAACTCGGAGGTGCCGGAGTAACGGTGCTTGGATCGGTCGGATCGGGAAGACGTACGACTACTTCCTCTACGTTGTGTGATCGCTTCCGCAGTCCGTCTGCGTTGGTACATAGACAACACTCTCCCCTCTCGTTGCTATGCATCACCATGATCTTGCGTGTGTGTAGGAAATTTTTGAAATTACTGCGTTCCCCAACATGGCGCACTGTGGAACAGTGCGCCATTAGTATGTTTTTTTTGCAAAACTACTAATGGCGCACCACCAGAAGGTGCGCCATTAGTAATCTGGATTACTAATGGCGCATTTAGAGTTGGTGTGCCATTAGTAAGTGGGCAGCAACAAGATATTTTGGACAGCCTTTCCTACCCACACTCACTTTCTCCCCACTTCATTCTCTCCACCTCCTCCTTGTCTCAGGTGCCTCCTCTTTTTCACCTCATTTCCACCATAGATTCATTCAAATTAAGTGGTTAAATTACCTTGTTTTGATAGGTAAGTAAGGGGGGAAGCTATATTTACGTTGTTCTCCCTACAACAATGTGCACATGCACTTTTTATGGCCTAGCTAGATCTATGTATGTTCGTGGTGTTGCATATGTTTGTGGTGTTGCATATGTGTTTGCGTTTGGAGGTGTACCGGTATTTGAAATGCGATAGTTGCCAATATTTTGCCGGAGTGTTGATTCATTTCCGTTTCGGCGAGAATTTTGGCATTAAGCATTCTTTTTGGTCCTATTTTTAGGGAAACTCATGCCAAATTTTTTCTTGGTTCTAAAATATCGTTTTGCTCTACCCCACAGGCGACCATGGTCCACACGATGACCGAAGGCATCGTGAATAGGTTTTTGAGGTCCGTGAAGGCCGAGATGCTTCAAAAAAACGAGACGGAGATAAGATGCCCGTGTCGAAGATGCAAGCTGAAGAGCCTTATCGCGGACCCGGATTCCAGGCAGGTGCGGGACCACCTGCTCTTGCGTGGTTTCATGGATGGCTATCGGTGGTAAGGTGATGAAGATGACTACGAAGTTCCATGGGGGCCAGGCAAGAAATGAGGAAGGGCAGCAAGACAACCACCACGGCTCGGGCGGGCGAGAAGACGAAGAATCCCCAGGAGATGATCACGACGGTGATCCTGTACACAGTCATCATGTAGAAGATGCAGGACATGATGATGAGGAAGATGCCGGAGCAGACGAGGGGCATGATCATGAAGATGATGATGCCGACGAAGCAGACGATGCTGGACCATCGATGGGCTGGGTGCAGGACCCTCATATTCAAGAGCTGCTTCTCAAGCAGACGGATAACGCAAGATCTGCCGCCCGAGAGAAAGCCAAGATGGATCAACTTGAGTTAGACGCGGTTACTCCATTGTATGAAGGATGCAGGCCCAAGGATACCCGCCTGAAAGTAACGCTCATGGCTCTGGAGATGAAGGTAAAACACAAAATGACCGACGCATGCTTCGACGAGAACATGCCATTCTGGCACGAACGTCTTCCCAAGGGGAACAAGTGCCCGACCAGTTTGGAGGAGGCGAAGAAAATCGTGTGTCCTCTGGATTTACCGCACGTGAAATACCATGTGTGCATGAACAATTGCATCATTTATCGGGACGAGCACGCGGAGTCTACCATATGTCCGGTGTGCGGCGTCACTCAATAAAAGAAGAGGAAGAAAGCTCCTCGAAAAGTGGTGTGGTACTTTCCGATCACTCCTCGTCTGCAGCGGTATTTCGCGGACCCTAAGGTAGCAAAGCTCCTGCGTTGGCACGCGGATAGGGAGGAGTAGAAGCGAGAAGATGACGCAAATGATCCGGAGATAGATAAAAAAGACAAGATGCTGAGTCACCCTAAGGATGCGAGCCAGTGGCAAGCGTTGAACTTCGAATACCCAGAATTTGGGAACGATCCAAGGAACATCATGCTGGGCGCGAGCACTGATGGAGTCAATCCGTGTGGCAGCCAGAGAAGCACACATAGCACCTGGCCTGTGTTTGTGTGGATGTACAACCTTCCCCCTGGTTGTGCATGAAGAGGAAGTACATTCACATGAGTATGCTAATTGAAGGACCGAAACAACTAGGGAACGACATCAATCTATATCTAGGGCTGCTGAAAGAGGAGCTTGACACGCTGTGGAAAACGCCAGCCAATACGTGGGACGCCGCAGAGAAAGAATATTTCCCTATGAGAGCCGCGCTGCTCACGATGGTGCACGACTATCTCGGTTACGGATATGTCATGGGGCAGGTGGTCCACGGATTTTTTGGATGCGTCAGGTGCATGGATGACACAACGTATCGCCAGCTAGATAGAGATCCCGGGTCTTCGAAAACCGTGTTCATGGGACATCGAAGGTGGCTTCGCGACGATGACCTGTGGAGAAAATGCAAGGATCTGTTCGATGGTGAAACCGAACCCCGAGGACGCCCGCGTACGAGGAGCGGCGAGGAAATAGACGAGCTTTTGAAAAATTGGAAAGACTGCCCACTGCCGGGAAAGAAGCAAAAGGCGCCAGAGCCGGGAAAGAAGCGAAAGGCGCCAGAGCCGCTGCTGAAGGTATGGAAAACGAGGTCTGTTTTCTGGGACTTGCCGTACTGGAAGATCCACCGTGTGCCTCACAGCCTTGATGTAATGCATATCACGAAGAACGTGTGCGAGAGTCTGCTTGGTACCCTGCTCAACATGCCAGAGAGGACCAAAGATGGGCCGAAAGCAAGGGCAGACTTGAAATCAATGGGCATCAGGCAAGAGCTTCACGCTATATATGATGATGATGATGATGATGATGATGATGATGAGGCGAAGCAGGACACGGAAAGTCGTCGCAAAGGCAAAAAGGCCAAGAAGACCGGAAATGACTACCCTCCCACGTGCTTCACTCTAAGTCAGGAGGAGATCGAGCAGTTTTTCACCTGCCTCGTAGGAGTAAAACTTCCTTACGGTTACGCGGGGAAGATAAGCAGATACCTAGACCCAGCGAAGCTGAAGTTCAGCGGGATGAAGTCTCACGAGTGTCACGTGCTGATGACGCAGATACTTCCAGTTGCAATCCGTGGGATCATGGACGTGCACGTCCGTGAAACCCTATTTGGCCTATGCAACTTTTTCTACGTCATCTCTCGGAAGTCTGTTGGCGTGAGGTAACTCAGAAGGCTACAGGAAGAGATCGTGGTGATACTATGCGAGCTTGAGATATACCTCACCCTGGTGCGCCATTAGTATGGATGTACTTATGGCGCACCGAGGGGTGGTGCGCCATTAGTATTGTGCCGCCCCCATCCATATTGGCTCCCCGGCCCAAACCTATCCCCTCTCCCTCCCTCGCCCTCATCCTCGATCCCCCTTCCCCTCTCCTCTCCCGACGCCGCTGCCCCGCCGCCTCGACGCCGCCCCGACGCCGCGACACCGCCCCGTCGTCCTCGTCTCCGCCCCGACGCCCCGACGCCGCGACGCTGCCCTCTCCTCTCCCGACGCCGCCGCCCCGCCGCCCCGTCGTCCTCGTCTTCTCGGCGCCGCTCTCCCCGTCGCCCCACCTCGTTGGACACCATCGCCCCGCCGCCCTCGTCGCCGGTGGCCCGGATGCCACCCCGTCCACACCACCGTCGCCGGAGCACCACCACCACCCGAACCTCGTCGCCTCCCGGACCTCGTTGCACCACCACCACCCGGACCTCGTCGCCCCACCTCGTCGCCCCGCCCACACCACCGCCCCCGTGAGCTCCCCCTCCTCCTCTCCCCCTCTCCCCCTCGCAAGCTGGATCTTCCTGCCGGTAGGAGGATTTCAACGGAGAGTGGCAGTAGATAGATCTAATCCCTGCAATGCACATTCTGATTCAGTCATGTACTAAGCATTCAAATGTAAATCTATTCAAGTGACAAAATTTATTAGATCCCCTAGCTAGTAGATGGATCTAATCCCTGCAGATTCAGTCACATTCAAATTCAGTCATGTACTTGGCATTCAAATAGTATAAATCTGTTCAAATGGCATAATTTATTTGCTGATAGATAGTATAAATCTGTTCATCGTGAAGAAATGTGTGACAGTTTCACTAACTTAATTTCATTCTGAAGAAATTTGCGCCTAGAATTTCTTTTTGTTACAATGCTGCTTGCTGAATGGAGTGATGGCATCAAATTGAAACATGGATCGAAAAAAATTAGCAACGCCGTATGCAGAAATGTAAATTGTTGCTTCTGTTCTGCGTATTTATATTATGCTAGAATAACTAATTTGTGGTGACAGTGCTGCCTGCTGTATGGAATAATGACATTATACCGAAATATGGATAGTATAATTTGGCAGTGCCATATGCATTTTCATATTATCATGCGAGAATAACTGGTTTGAGGCTATTTTGTTTGTGTGATCACATTGTGGTGCCTGGCATATTTGCCACAACACTTTGTAGCCGGAAAATATGCCTGTCATATATATGCCTTTCATTCAGCTATTAGTTGGTGATCCTATTTCGCTTGTTGTACTTACCATATGGTCTACATTTGTCTTTGAACCTACTTTGCATCTGTATCATGCACTAAGTTTCTGATTTTAGTGTTTTCAGTCTATTTTCTATTTCTGCTTTAACATAACGGAATAACTAATGGTGGCTGCCTAATGATGACAGACTAAGTTTCTGATTTATTTTCTTATATAAGTGTAGATTCATTGGTAGCAATTGTTTTCAGTGTCTCATGTTGCTTGTAGTGGTTTGTCCAAAATGTTGAATGATACTGCTTGGAGATGCATATATTGTTTCAGCTCTTCACATGCCAATGTATTTTCCACGTTGTGATGGAGACCTTTTTTTGCCTTGTCCACCCGAGAGGCCCTTGAGTTTGCTGGAATGTCGATTAACTTCCGTTCCGGCAAATTCGGGTACTCCGTATGTCCTATTTTCAGCAAAGGTCATGCTGAAATTTTCCGTGAATTTTAGCATGACTTTGCTAAAAATAGGACATATGGGGTACTTGTGACTAATGCATGGGCCGGGGTATCTTAGTAGTTAATTAAGTAGGATCAAGTGCCCCATGCACTCTCCTGCACTTCGTGAACAACGAGTTGGTCGATGTCGCCAAGGGCAAAATCGTTCAACCGGGCAACCCCTTGTTCCACGGTACCCAGATGCCACCCAACTTGTTTAGGGTTCAACTGGTTCGGGTGCTGCCAGGCTGCGACGAGTTGTTACCTCCGATTCGACCCGTCGGGGCCGACGATGATGACGTGATGACCCTCAGCGTCTGCCTGAGCTGGCCCCTGCTTTGGCCGAAGAGCCAGATTCGTTTGGGGGCGGGGGACACCACCCCAAAGATAACACCGCCAGTTGTGCCGGCACCAAGTCGGCCCCATGGCAAGACCGCCGCAACGGTGCCGGACATCCCTATGCCACTGGATCCAAACATGCATATGGCACAGGATCAGAACGACAACGACAACGATACATTTGCCAATGTCGATCAGTACTTTGCCGATCATGGGTACGGTGGTGACTTCATGGGGCCTCCTTCTCAAGAACCCAACCCAACAAAAGACGTGCGCGATCTAGCTGGTACTGCGGAGAAGCCAAGTTGCAACAGGCGTCGTCTGCCGTTCAGCTCTTAGGAGACGCCTCCAGCTGCCGACTTCACCGAGCCTCAGATAGGCGAGGTGCGAAATATTATCAGCCCCAACACACTCAAGAAGGCGGTCTGTGAGCAGAACTCGGTCCCATTACAGGAGAAGAAGAAGGCACGCAAAAGAAAGACTAACAAGGGTGCGGGCCAGCCGGCACCGAGTACGATCCGTGCTCAGGACGGGCCACCTTCACCTGAGGATATCTCGAGGAGGGTGCATGTGGCGGGTAGCCCGATGCTACCGAGAAATATGCTCGATGCTGCAACCGGTGCTATGCGGAGTCTGCATGACAGTGTTCTTTCTTTGGAGAAGCGGCGTCTCGGAGAGAAGGATGTGGCATACCCAGTTTTCGCGACCAAGGTGCCAGAGGGCAAGGGCTTTGTGGATAACTCCATTGGGGGTACGATCGTCCTGCGGTTTGATGACATCCACGCGAAGTTGAACCTTCATCCGCTGCACTACACCTTCGTTCGGCTATTTTCGCTGAGTATGGAGATGCGGATCATTCGCGACAAGGCCCCAGACATCGTGATAGTCGACCCCTTCTACATGCGTGCCAAGATCTTGGGCAGCGCTGGGGACCGGCAAGTCGCGACTTCTTACCTCGAAGGCGTCATTCTGGCAAACCAAGATAAGGATAACTTCCTCGTGCCTTACTTTCCCGAGTAAGTCCTCCCCTCAACCGCCCCGTAACATATGAATTCTTAGATTTCGATCGTTTTTCTTTTAACATTCCGTGTTTTCTGCAGTGACACACATTGCACGCTCATCCTCCTAAGCCCCAAATATTCCATGGCCACGTATTTCGACCCGGACCGTCAGTCGAACGTAGACTACACAAATGTCAAGAAGGTTCTTGATGATGTTCTCCCCGGCTACGTCAAATCTGGAGGCACCTTCACCAGGCCTATTCGTAAGTACGGCAAGCACGTGTTCTCCCACAATACGACGTTCTGCTGCGTCAAGCAGCCGCCTGGCGGTTAGAAGGGTGCCTACTACGCCATCCATCACATGCGGGCGATCGTACGGGACCATCATCAACTTCTGCTACCGAGTAAACTCAAAAATTGGGCCGCGAGCATGTCGGCAATCCAGGACGCGGACATCAGACAAGAATTCTTTCGCATCCAGTCGGAGTTTGCGGAAATCATCCATCAAGATGTCCTTCGTACCTCGGGGCAGTTCTACCTCAGAAATCAACCGTCCAACAGTGACATCGACACAATGCTACAAATGCAGGCTGACAACGACCGTTATTTCATGACTCCCACGATAGACGGTGGCTTCATCCACGCTCCGGTCCCTTGGGTCGAGTCGAAAGCAGTAATGCTGTGTCTAGTTCTGAAACATCGATTGGCTCATGTTGTAATTAAACTTTAATGAACTTGTAGTATGTCTCTTTGGTTTCGAGAGTCGTTCAACTTAGATGTAATCGATGCTATTATTGTCTTGCTTTTCTCTTCCGATCGTTTGTTGCATACTTATATATTGCTTATGTATTGTCTGTGAATTGGTACTAACGTTTCGTTTGGATACTGCATAGCGATGCCGTCGTATGTCGTGTACAAGGGTAAGGTTCCCGGAGTCTACGACGACTGGGAGGAGTGTCGGAGACAGGTTCACCGATTCAGCGGTAACAGTTACAAAGGGTACACCAGTAGGGCCGAGGCCGAATCTAGATACGCCCGCTATCTAGCGGGAGAGGGGAGGGAGCGCTGGAGGAAACGGATGAAGACGAGTTTCATCGTGATGATGCTCATCGTGATGACCGCAGCTCTCTTCTATGTGATGGTAGTTTAGATGATCGATATCGACTTGTAATGTGAAGACAAACTCGCTACTCGCGGTCTCGAGACTTGTAATATAATGTTCTATCTCTGTTCGGTCTTTTCAATTTGGAGACTAATATGATGAATTGTATTCGGAGACTAATATGATGAATTGTATTCAAAGACTAATCTTCTATTGTATTCGATGAATCTGTTGTTGATGTGTGCTGTCTATATTTTGTCCAATTATACATTTTGTAACCTGTGCAAAAAACAGAAAATAAAAAAATAAAAAAACCTAATATTCATACTAATGGCGCATCACATCACAGTGCGCCGTTAGTATGTCAAAGGATACTAATGGCGCATCATTAAACAGTGCGCCATTAGTATGCCGAAGTTACTAATGGCGCATCCTGTTGTTGTGCGCCATTAGTATGCCAAAGCACCTGGGTATACATGGCCCCCTGAGAGGCATACTAATGGCGCACTGTTGTATATACTAATGGCGCATCTGAGGTGCGCCATTAGTATACCAGATACTAATAGCGCACCAGTGGTGCGCCATTAGTAAAATATACTAATGGCATGGCACTAATGGCGCACCACTAATGCGCCATTAATGGCCAAATTAGGTGCGCCATTAGTAGGCCTTTTCCTAGTAGTGGGGCCAACCTTTGGTCGAGCCATACAAGGTCAAGAAGCTCCCAACGAGAATGTATGAATTCCATCAATGGTACATGGACATTACCAAGATTTCCAATCGAGAGTCCCTCATGGTGAATATCAAGAAGGATCATTACTACCATGAGAAAGCTGTGACCGTTGAGTATTCAGAACTATTTCAGCTATACAATCAAGACGCACTCGACAAATCTATCGTCAGTTGCTATTGTCTGTAAGTGATTTCTTTTTGTAATTTAAGTCTCAAGCTAGCTGTAGTGATCATTTTGATCAATCATTACCTTTAATTATCCTCACTATATTTTTTCTGTGGTATTATGCAGGATGAAGATTTATGAAATGAAAAAAGATGGACGCTATGACATTGGGTTCGTTGACCCAAATACCATTAATCAATACACATGAAAATTAGATCCATATTAAGAAAAAAGTGTAGAGGAAAGCATGCTAGAGTTCTTCAAGCGCCTCAAATACAATGAAGATATACTACTTTCTTACAACTTCGAGTGAGTCACACTGTCTTGTACTACAAATTCTGTTTTGCCTACTAGCTAGCTACATGTTTTTGCTTACATATGCTCGCTTAATTAAGACATGCAAACGTGTGTGCATGCAGATTTCACTAGATCTTGTTAATCATTAAAGTTGATGAAGGAACAGTTGAAGTACTAGACTCACTACTTAAGAAAGCAAGTGCCTACACCATCGTGAAGGGAATAGTCAACAGGTAATTTCAATCATTATTAACTATATCTCGGCCTATTTAATTAGTTCGTCATTTCCTGATAACAACTATTTGATAACCCATTTATTCATTTTCTTTATCGACGGGCAGGGCTTGGGCAAAGTTCATCAGGGCCACTCCACGCCCATGGAAACAAAATCTGAAATGGTATCGACCCCAGGTAAGTAATTAAGTAGTACTAGCTAGCTGTCATCTCTTTAATTATCATGCTTGATTAATTATTATCTGATCAAATTCCATTCTCGTAAAGGTCCTGAAGCAGGCGCCGGGAAATAATCTGTGTGCATACTACGTTTGCGAGAACATTCGCATGATGGCGTCCGAAAGGAGCAGATCTCAAAGACACGAGTGGGTACGTTTGTGTCAAAATACTATTCACAATTTTTACACCATTATCGATATCTAGTCACACAACTAATACATATGCATATTGATCTCCTTCTTAACAATTCAAAGAGGTGCGGGAGAAGCTCCTAACAGAGGACCGCATAGAAGCAATTCAAGAGGAAATAGCGGGATTTTTGCTTGACCAGGTCATAGATCCCAAAGAAGAATACTTACAGAGTACCGCCCCCATGAACCACTTCCAATTGTTATCGTGCTCCGAAGGCACCAATTAGGCTAATGCCACTGGCTCCGAAGGCACCAATTAAGAAAATTTTTAGATAGCTAGCTAATTGTATGTATACACACACACACACACACACACACACACACACACATATATATATATATATATATATATATATATATATATATATAGTGTTACTATTCATCACCCAGGGTGCAGAATAAGTTATTTTTCACCCGAAGTAATCTTACGATTATTTCATAATTAAATTACGTTTGAAATTCAAATAGTTACATTCCTATTGATTCACTACGTAAAATTTGACATAAGAAAATAAAAATATAGGTCATAAGACAAGAAAATTTGCAGTTTATGTGTATTTTATACTATGTTTTTACGTTTGTAATTTTACATAACATAAAATATTTTTTACGGCGATTATATATTTTCTTATGGTCTTTTTTTGCGTCGGAAATAAGACAAAACTTACGGAACGTAAAATTACGGTGCATTGATGTCAAAATAGAGAGGGGTGAAGAATAACTATTCCTTACCCAGGATGACGGTATTTTTAGGTTTCATAAATTTTGTTTTATTTCATATGTAAAAAAAAACGTAAGAAAATATATACTCGCCGTAAAAAATATTTTATGTTACGTAAAATTACGAACGTAAAATATAGTATAAAACGTACATAAAATGCGATATTTCTGGTCTTATAACGTATTTTTTGTTTTCTTGTATCAAATTTTACGTAGTGAATCAATATAAATGTAACTATTTGTATTTCAAATTTAATTTATTTATGAAGCGGTCGTAAGATTACGTCGGGCGAAGAATAACTTATTTTGCACCTTGTTATTCATCACCCAGGGTGCAGAATAAATTATTCTTCACCAGAGGAAATCTTACGATCGCTTCATAAACAAATTACGTTTGAAATACAAATAGTTACATTCATATTGATTCAGTACATAAAATTTGGTATAAGAAAACAAAAAAAATAGGTTATAAGACCAAAAATATTGCATTTTTATATATGTTTTTACGTTCGTAACTTTACATAACATAAAATATTTTTTACGGTGAGTATATATTTTTTACGTTCTCTTTTTACGTATGAAATAAGACAAAATTTACGAAACCTGAAAATACAGTGCATTGACGTAAAAATAGAAAGGGGGTGAAGAATAATTATTCCTCACGCAGGGTAACGAATAGCGCGACCCTATAATGATCGGTTCTACTAGAAATTCTATTTATATATATGCATAACGTGTACAATATGTAGTATCGTAAAATACCAGGAAACGAAAAAGAATTAAATGGAAAACACAAAATTAAATGAAAAAGAAATTATAAACCCAACCCCCTCAACCTTTTAATACCGGTTGGTGTCACCAACCGGTACTAAAGGGCTCCCTGCCCCCGAAGCTGGCTCGTGCCATGTGGTTGCCCTTTAGCACCGGTTCGTGCTGAACCGGTACTAAAGGGGGGGGGGGGCTTTAGTGCCCACACTTTAGTGCCGGTTACCGAACCGGCAGTAAAGGGCCTTACGAACCGGTGCTATTGCCCGGTTCTGCACTAGTGTTCTCGGCATGTATACAACGGCAGCGGTGACGGCTAGGCGTAGTTTGGCGTAGTTTGCATGTTTTCAGGTTTTCTGTACAAATTTCAATGAATTTTCGTTGAGTTCGTGCCAAAATTGCTGAGTTTTCATATATTTGTACGGAACATTACCGATGCTCGGGACGATCTATGAGCCGACGACTGGAAACAAAATCACCTCACGTGCCAATCTAGCACCAGCTCGCCCCAGACGACTCTTTTTCAATGCCCTGGAGGCCAAACGGCTGAAGACGCTCTAACTAAGGGCGACTCCAAGATACATACTCCTACAGTCCTACTTCATGGAAGATGACACTGCCGGTAAGTTAAAACACCACTCGATGGCTTCTCTGACATACTGTTACGTACATACAGTACGTAGCAACAAGATCAGTTTCCATTGAATGCTCGATGGACAATTGCTGCCGACGGTGCATGCGGCGCATATGGGCATGATACTAGCTGGGATCGACCCGATGGCCGATGGAGCAAAAGTTTTTGGCTGAGCAGTGACCACGTCCACGTGACACTGACTTGAGAGGACGAAGCTAGCTATATAGGTACAACATGTATATACGGATTTTTCGCAAAAGAGACCACATATCGGATTGAAATGACAAAAAAGACCATCTCTGAATCAGATTGATAAAAGAGACCTCCTCGCCATGGCGGCATGCGCGCCATGCAACACGTGGCACCTGCCGCCATGACGTGAGGCGGCCGACCCCACCGCCACGCTGCCCGGCGGCCAGTCGCTCGCTACGGGATTCCAGGCCGACGACAAAACGGGGACGGGCTCGTGGGCCCGACCGCCACCGGATGAGGCGGTCGCACTGCTGCTGCCCGACAACGCTGCTGCCGCACGCGGCGAAGGGGTGGGCCCTGCCGCTCCGCCCTGTAGCGGCCGCACTACCGTTGCTGCACGCGGCCAAATTTCGTGTTTTGACCCTTTTTGCATAGAAATTCAGGATCTGACCCCTGTTGAAAAGAATTTCGGGATTTGACCCTTTCGCTGTCGCCAGGGGTTCTGACGGTAGGGTTAGACATCCTACTGTCAGGTCACCTAGTTATGACACAAACGAAATGACATTATTCGTCAGTTCAGACGAAACAAAACGTACGGGCAAACAGTTATGCCGCCGCGCCACTAGGCGGCAGGGATCACATGCAGCCCCCGTTCCATTTTGGGCGCTAGTTGGCTGTTATGCACCTGCAACCGCCTGGCCGTGTGGCAGCAGCGGCAGCGACCGGTGCCACGCGTTGGCTGGCGCATCTGTTGTCACGGCTTGGGTTCTCTTCTGTTAATTTCATCTACAGATAGTGTTGCTTTGTCAATTACGTTGTGCAGGTGGTTTTTTTGAAAAAAAAATCGAGATGGACGGGGTACGCACGTCAATCGTCGCCGGGCCTAGCTACGGTGTTACGGTAGAAATGCATGCGCTTTCACTCGGCACTCAGGGCATCTCCAGCCGCGCCCCTAACAGGGCCCCTCAGGTCACTTTTTCGACGCCAGCACCGAAAAAAGGGCCCAATTACGCCCTCAGGACGCCGAAAACCGCCGGTTCGAAACTTTTTTCCGCCCGGCGGTCATAGGCCGAACCCGGCGCGCTGGGGAGCAGTTGGGGGCTCCGGCGCTAGGGAAAAGTGTTGGGGAACATAGTAATTTTAAAATTTTTCCTACGCACACGCAAGATCATGGTGATGCACGGCAACGAGAGGGGAGAGTGTTGTCTACGTACCCACGCAGACCGACTGCGGAAGCGTTGACACAACGTAGAGGAAGTAGTCGTACGTCTTCCCGATCCGGCCGATCCAAGCACCGTTACTCCGGCACCTCTGAGTTCTTAGCACACGTACAGCTCGATGACGATCCCCGGGCTCCGATCCAGCAAAGCGTCGGGGAGGAGTTCCGTCAGCACGACGGCGTGGTGATGATCTTGATGTTCTACCGTCGCAGGGCTTCGCCTAAGCACTGCTACAATATGATCGATGTGGAATATGGTGGCAGGGGGCACCGCACACGGCTAAGGAACGATCTCAATCATCAACTTGTGTGTCTAGGAAGCCCCCCTGCCTCCGTATATAAAGGAGCCAAGGGGGAGGGGGCGGCCGGCCAGGAGGAGGGCGCAGGAGGAGTCCTACTCCTACCGGGAGTAGGACTCCCCCCCCCCCCAATCCTAGTTGGAATAGGATTCCCCGAGGGGGGGAAGAGAGAGAGGGGGCCGGCCACCTCTCCTTGTCCTAATAGGACTAGGGGAGGGGGAGGCGCGCGGCCCACCTTGGGCTGCCCCTTTCTCCTTTCCACTAAAGCCCACTAAGGCCCATATGGCTCCCGGGGGGTTCCGGTAAAATCCCGATTTCACCCGGAACACTTCCGATATCCAAACATAGGCTTTCAATATATCAATCTTTATGTCTCGACCATTTCGAGACTCCTCGTCATGTCCGTGATCACATCCGGGACTCCGAACTAACTTCGGTGCATCAAAATGCATAAACTCATAATAGCTGTCATCGTAACGTTAAGCGTGCAGACCCTACGGTTCGAGAATAATGCAGACATGACTGAGACACATCTCCGATCAATAACCAAAAGCGGGACCTGGATGCCCATATTGGTTCCTACATATTCTATGAAGATCTTTATCGGTCAGACCGCATAACAACATACGTTGTTCCCTTTGTCATCGGTATGTTACTTGCCCGAGGTTCGATCGTCGGTATCCAATACCTAGTTCAATCTTGTTACCGGCAAGTCTCTTTACTCGTTCCGTAATACATCATCTCGCAGCTAACTCATTGGCTGCAATGCTTGCAAGGCTTATGTGATGTGCATTACCGAGAGGGCCCAGAGATACCTCTCCAAAATTCGGAGTGACAAATCCTAATCTCGAAATACGCCAACCCAACATCTACCTTTGGTGACACCTGTAGAGCTCCTTTATAATCACCCAGTTACGTTGTGACATTTGGTAGCACACAAAGTGTTCCCCCGGTAAACGGGAGTTGCATAATCTCATAGTCATAGGAACATGTATAAATCATGAAGAAAGCAATAGCAACATACTAAATGATCGGGTGCTAAGCTAATGGAATGGGTCATGTCAATCAGATCATTCAACTAATGATGTGACCTCGTTAATCAAATAACAACACCTTGTTCATGGTTAGGAAACATAACCATCTTTGATTAACGAGCTAGTCAAGTAGAGGCATACTAGTGACACTAAGTTTGTCTATGTATTCACACATGTATTATGTTTCCGGTTAATAAAATTCTAGCATGAATAATAAACATTTATCATGATATAAGGAAATAAATAATAACTTTATTATTACCTCTAGGGCATATTTCCTTCAGTCTACCACTTGCACTAGAGTCAATAATCTAGATTACACAGTAATGATTCTAACACCCATGGAGCCTTGGTGCTGATCATGTTTTGCTCGTGGAAGAGGCTTAGTCAACGGGTCTGCAACATTCAGATCCGTATGTATCTTGCAAATCTCTATGTCTCCCACCTGGACTAGATTCCGGATGGAATTGAAGCGTCTCTTGATGTGCTTGGTCCTCTTATGCAATCTGGATTCCTTTGCCAAGGCAATTGCACCAGTATTGTCACAAAAGATTTTCATTGGACCCGATGCACTTGGTATGACACCTAGATCGGATATGAACTCCTTCATCCAGACTCCTTCGTTCGCTGCTTCCGAAGCAGCTATGTACTCCGCTTCACATGTAGATCCCGCTACGACGCTTTGTTTAGAACTGCACCAACTTACAGCTCCACCGTTTAATGTAAACACGTATCCGGTTTGCGATTTAGAATCGTCCGGATCAGTGTCAAAGCTTGCATCAACGTAACCATTTACGGTGAGCTCTTTGTCACCTCCATATACGAGAAACATATCCTTAGTCCTTTTCAGGTATTTCAGGATGTTCTTGACCGCTGTCCAGTGATCCACTCCTGGATTACTTTGGTACCTCCCTGCTAAACTTATAGCAAGGCACACATTAGGTCTGGTACACAGCATTACATACCTGATACAGCCTATGGCTCAAGCATAGGGAACATCTTTCATTTTCTCTCTATCTTCTGCAGTGGTCGGGCATTGAGTCTGACTCAACTTCACACCTTGTAACACAGGCAAGAACCCTTTCTTTGCTTGATCCATTTTGAACTTCTTCAAAATCTTATCAAGGTATGTGCTTTGTGAAAGTCCAATTAAGCGTCTTGATCTACCTCTATAGATCTTTATGCCTAATATGTAAGCAGCTTCACCGAGGTCTTTCATTGAAAAACTCTTATTCAAGTATCCCTTTATGCTATCCAGAAATTCTATATCATTTCCAATCAGTAATATGTCATCCACATATAATATCAGAAATGCTACAGAGCTCCCACTCACTTTCTTGTAAATACAGGCTTCACCGACAGTCTGTATAAAACCAAATGCTTTGATCACACTATCAAAGCGTTTATTCCAACTCCGAGAGGCTTGCACCAGTCCATAAATGGATCGCTGGAGCTTGCACACTTTGTTAGCTCCCTTTGGATCGACAAAACCTTCTGGTTGCATCATATACAACTCTTCTTCCAGAAATCCATTCAGGAATACAGTTTTGACATCCATCTGCCAAATTTCATAATCATAAAATGCGGCAATTGCTAACATGATTCGGACAGACTTAAGCATCGCTACGGGTGAGAAGGTCTCATCGTAGTCAACCCCTTGAACTTGTCGAAAACCTTTTGCGACAAGTCGAGCTTTGTAGACAGTAACATTACCATCAGCGTTAGTCTTCTCCTTGAAGATCCATTTATTCTCAATTGCTTGCCGATCATCGGGCAAGTCAACCAAAGTCCATACTTTGTTCTCATACATGGATCCCAACTCAGATTTCATGGCTTCAAGCCACTTTGCGGAATCTGGGCTCACCATCGCTTCTTCATAGTTCGTAGGTTCATCATGATCTAGCAGCATGATTTCCAGAACAGGATTACTGTACCATTCTGGTGTGGATCTCGCTCTGGTTGATCTACAAGGTTCAGTAGTAACTTGTCCTGAAGTTTCATGATCATCATCATTAGCTTCCTCACTAATTGGTATAGGTGTCGCAGAAACAGTTTTCTGGGATGTACTACTTTCCAATAAGGGAGCAGGTACAGTTACCTCGTCAAGTTCTACTTTTCTCCCACTCACTTCTTTCGAGAGAAACTCCTTCTCTAGAAATGATCCATTCTTAGCAACGAATGTCTTGCCTTCGGATCTGTGATAGAAGGTGTACCCAACAGTCTCCTTTGGGTATCCTATGAAGACACATTTCTCCGATTTGGGTTCGAGCTTATCAGGTTGAAGCTTTTTCACATAAGCATCGCAGCCCCAAACTTTAAGAAACGACAACTTTGGTTTCTTGCAAAACCATAGTTCATAAGGCGTCGTCTCAACGGATTTTGATGGTGCCCTATTTAACGTGAATGCGGCCGTCTCTAAAGCATAACCCCAAAACGATAGCGGTAAATCAGTAAGAGACATCATAGATCGCACCATATCTAGTAAAGTACGATTACGACGTTCGGACACACCATTCGCTATGGTGTTTCAGGTGGCGTGAGTTGCGAAACTATTCCACAATTTTTCAAATGTACACCAAACTCGTAACTCAAATATTCTCCTCCACGATCAGATCGTAGAAACTTTATTTTCTTGTTACGATGATTTTCAACTTCACTCTGAAATTCTTTGAACTTTTTAAATGTTTCAGACTTATGTTTCATTAAGTAGATATACCCATATCTGCTTAAGTCATCTGTGAAGGTGAGAAAATAACGATATCCGCCACGAGCCTCAATATTCATCGGACCACATACATCTGTATGTATGATCTCCAATAAATCTGTTGCTCTCTCCATAGTACCGGAGAACGGTGTTTTAGTCATCTTGCCCATGAGGCACGGTTCGCAAGTACTAAGTGATTCATAATCAAGTGATTCCAAAAGTCCATCAGTATGGAGTTTCTTCATGCGCTTTATACCGATATGACCTAAACGGCAGTGCCACAAATAAGTTGCACCGTCATTATCAACTCTGCATCTTTTGGCTTCAACATTATGAATATGTGTGTTACTACTATCGAGATTCATCAAAAATAGACCACTCCTCAAAGGTGCATGACCATAAAAGATATTACTCATATAAATAGAACAACCATTATTCTCTGATTGAAATGAATAACCGTCTCGCATCAAACAAGATCCAGATATAATGTTCATGCTCAACACTAGCACCAAATAACAATTATTTAGGTCTAATATTAATCCCGAAGGTAGATGTAGAGGTAGCGTGCTGACCGCGATCACATCGACTTTGGAACCGTTTCCCACACGCATCGTCACCTCGTCCTTCGCCAGTGTTTGCTTAATCCGTAGTCCCTGTTTCGAGTTGAAAATATTAGTAACAAAACCAGTATCAAGTACCCAGGTGCTACTGCGAGCTCTAGTAAGGTACACATCAATAACATGTATATCACATATACCTTTGTTCACCTTGCCATCCTTCTTATCCGCCAAATACTTGGGGCAGTTCCGCTTCCAGTGACCATTCTGCTTGCAGTAGAAGCACTCAGTTTCAGGCTTAGGTCCAGACTTGGGTTTCTTCTCCTGAGCAGCAAATTTCTTGCCGTTCTTCTTGAAGTTCCCCTTCTTCTTCCCTTTGCCCTTTTTCTTGAAACTAGTGGTTTTGTTAACCATCAACACTTGATGCTCCATCTTGATTTCTACCTCCGCAGCTTTCAGCATTGCGAAGAGCTCAGGAATAGTCTTGGTCATCCCTTGCATATTATAGTTCATCACGAAGCTCTTGTAGCTTGGTGGCAGTGATTGGAGAATTCGGGTCAATGACGCAATCATCTGGAAGATTAACTCCCATCTGAATCAAGTGATTATTATAGCTAGACATTTTGAGTATATGCTCACTGACAGAACTGTTCTCCTCCTCCATCTTGCAGCTATAGAACTTATTGGAGACTTCATATCTCTCAATCCGGGCATTTGCTTGAAATATTAACTTCAACTCCTGGAACATCTCATATGCTCCATGACGTTCAAAACGTCGTTGAAGTCCCGATTCTAAGCCATAAAGCATGGCACACTGAACTATCGAGTAGTCATCAGCTTTGCTCTGCCAGACGTTCATAACATCTGGCGTTGCTCCAGCACAGGCCTGGCACCCAGCGGTGCTTCCAGGACGTAATTCTTCTGAGCAGCAATGAGGATAATCCTCAAGTTACGGACCCAGTCCGTGTAATTGCTACCATCATCTTTCAACTTTGCTTTCTCAAGGAACGCATTAAAATTCAACGGAACAACAACACTAGCCATCTATCTACAATCAACATAAACAAGCAAGATACTATCAGGTACTAAGTTCATGATAAGTTTAAGTTCAATTAATCAAATTACTTAAGAACTCCCACTTAGATAGACGTCCCTCTAATCCTCTAAATGATCACGTGATCCAAATCAACTAAACCATAACCGATCATCACGTGAGATGGAGTAGTTTTCAATGGTGAACATCGTTATGTTGATCATATCTACTATATGATTCACGCTCGACCTTTCGGTCTCTGTGTTCCGAGGCCATATCTGCATATGCTAGGCTCGTCAAGTTTAACCTGAGTATTCTGCGTGTGCAAAACTGGCTTGCACCCGTTGTAGATGGACGTAGAGCTTATCACACCCGATCATCACGTGGTGTCTGGGCACGACGAACTTTGGCAACGGTGCATACTCAGGGAGAACACTTCTTGATAATTTAGTGAGAGATCATCTTATAATGCTACCGTCAATCAAAGCAAGATAAGATGCATAAAAAGATAAACATCACATGCAATCAATATAAGTGATATGATATGGCCATCATCATCTTGTGCTTGTGATCTCCATCTCCGAAGCACCGTCATGATCACCATCGTCACCGGCGCGACACCTTGATCTCCATCGTAGCATCGTTGTCGTCTCGCCAATCTTATGCTTCCACGACTATCGCTACCGCTTAGTGATAAAGTAAAGCATTACAGCGCGATTGCATTGCATACAATAAAGCGACAACCATATGGCTCCTGCCAGTTGCCGATAACTCGGTTACAAAACATGATCATCTCATACAATAAAATTTAGCATCATGTCTTGACCATATCACATCACAACATGCCCTGCAAAAACAAGTTAGACGTCCTCCACTTTGTTGTTGCAAGTTTTACGTGGCTGCTACGGGCTTAAGCAAGAACCAATCTCACCTACGCATCAAAAGCACAACGATAGTTTGTCAAACAGACTCCGTTTTTACCTTCGCAAGGACCGGGCGTAGCCACAATCGGTTCAACTAAAGTTGGAGAGACAGTCGCCCGCAAGCCACCTATGTGCAAAGCACATCGGGGGAACCGGTCTCGCGTAAGCGTACGCGTAATGTTGGTCCGGGTCGTCTCGTCCAACAATACCGTCGAACCAAAGTATGACATGCTGGTAGGCAGTATGACTTATATCACCCACAACTCACTTGTGTTCTACTCATGCATATAACATCAAACCATAAAACCTAGGCTCGGATGCCACTGTTGGGGAACGTAGTAATTTCAAAAAAATTGCTACGCACACGCAAGATCATGGTAATGCACGGCAACGAGAGGGGAGAGTGTTGTGTACGTACCCACGCAGACCGACTGCGGAAGTGTTGACACAACGTAGAGGAAGTAGTCGTACTGTTGGGGAACGTAGTAATTTCGAAAATTTTCCTACGCACACGCAAGATCATGGTGATGCACAGCAACGAGGGGGGAGAGTGTTGTCTACGTACCAACGCAGACCGACTGCGGAAGCGATCACACAACGTAGAGGAAGTAGTCGTACGTCTTCTTCCCGATCCGACCGATCCAAGCACCGTTACTCCGGCACCTCCGAGTTCTTAGCACACGTTCAGCTCGATGACGTTCCTCGGGCTCCGATCCAGCAAAGCGTCGAGGAAGAGTTCCGTCAGCACGACGGCTTGGTGACGATCTTGATGTACTACCGACGCAGGGCTTCGCCTAAGCTCTACAACGATATGACCGAGGTGGAATTTGGTGGCAGGGGGCACCGCACACGGCTAAGGAACGATCTCAAGGATCAACTTGTGTGTCTTGGGGTGTCCCCTGCCCCCGTATATAAAGGTTGGAGGGAGGGGGCCGGCCGGCCAGAGAGAGGGAGGCGCAGGGGGAGTCCTACTCCTACCGGGAGTAGGACTCCCCCCTCCAATCCTATTCCAATTAGGACTCTCAAGGGAAAAAGGAGAGAGAGGGGGGCCGGCCCCTTCTCCTAGTCCTACTAGGACTTGGGGAAGGGGGGGCGCGCGGCTAGGCTGTGGGCTGCCCCTTTTCTCTTTTCCACTAAGGCCCAATAGGCCCATTAGTCTCCCGGGGGGTTCCGGTAACCCTCCCGGTATTCCGGTAAAATCCCGATTTCACCCGGAATACTTCCTATGTCCAAACATAGGCTTCCAATATATCAATCTTTACATCTCGACCATTTCGAGACTTCTCGTCATGTCCGTGATCTCATCCGGGACTCCGAACAACCTTCGGTACATCAAAATGTATAAACTCATAATAACTGTCATCGTAACGTTAAGCGTGCGGACCCTACGGTTCGAGAACAATGTAGACATGACCGAGACACGTCTCCGGTCAATAACCAATAGCGGGACCTGGATGCCCATATTGGCTCTTACATATTCTACGAAGATCTTTATCGGTCAGACCGCATAACAACATACGTTGTTCCCTTTGTCATCGGTATGTTACTTGCCCGAGATTCGATCGTCGGTATCCAATACCTAGTTCAATCTCGTTACTGGCAAGTCTCTTTACTCGTTCTGTAATACATCATCTCACAACTAACATATTAGTTGCAGTGCTTGCAAGGCTTATGTGATGTGCATTACCGAGAGGGCCCAGAGATACCTCTCCGACAATCGGAGTGACAAACCCTAATCTCGAAATACGCCAACCCAACATTTACCATTGGAGACACCTGTAGTACTCCTTTATAATCACCCAGTTACGTTGTGACGTTTGGTAGTACCCAAAGTGTTCCTCCGGTAAACGGGAGTTGCATAATCTCATAGTTATAGGAACATGTATAAGTCATGAAGAAAGCAATAGCAACATACTAAACGATCGGGTGCTAAGCTAATGGAATGGGTCATGTCAATCAGATCATTCTACTAATGATGTGACCTCGTTAGTCAAATAACAACTCTTTGTTCATGGTTAGGAAACATAACCATCTTTGATTAACGAGCTAGTCAAGTAGAGGCATACTAGTGACACTCTGTTGGTCTATGTATTCACACATGTATTATGTTTCCGGTTAATACAATTCTAGCATGAATAATAAACATTTATCATGATATAAGGAAATAAATAATAACTTTATTATTGCCTCTAGGGCATATTTCCTTCAGTCTCCCACTTGCACTAGAGTCAATAATCTAGATTACACAGTAATGATTCTAACACCCATGGAGCCTTGGTGCTGATCATGTTTTGCTCGTGGAAGAGGCTTAGTCAACGGGTCTGCAACATTCAGATCCGTATGTATCTTGCAAATCTCTATGTCGCCCACCTGGACTAAATCCCGGATGGAGTTGAAGCGTCTCTTGATGTGTTTGGTCCTTTTGTGAAATCTGGATTCCTTTGCCAAAGCAATTGCACCAGTATTGTCACAAAAGATTTTCATTGGACCCGATGCACTTGGTATGACACCTAGATCGGATATGAACTCCTTCATCCAGACTCCTTCGTTTGCTGCTTCCGAAGCAGCTATGTACTCTGCTTCACATGTAGATCCCGCTACGACACTTTGTTTAGAACTGCACCAACTGACAGCTCCACCGTTTAAAGTAAACACGTATCAGGTTTGCGATTTAGAATCGTCCGGATCAGTGTCAAAGCTTGCATCAACGTAACCTCTTACGGTGAGCTCTTTGTCACCTCCATATACGAGAAACATATCCCTAGTCCTTTTCAGGTATTTCAGGATGTTCTTGACCGCTGTCCAGTGATCCACTCCTGGATTACTTTGGTACCTCCCTGCTAAACTTATAGCAAGGCACACATCAGGTCTGGTACACAGCATTGCATACATGATAGAGCCTATGGCTGAAGCATAGGGAACATCTTTCATTTTCTCTCTATCTTCTGCAGTGGTCGGGCATTGAGTCTGACTCAACTTCACACCTTGTAACACAGGCAAGAACCCTTTCTTTGCTTGATCCATTTTGAACTTCTTCAAAATCTTGTCAAGGTATGTGCTCTGTGAAAGTCCAATTAAGCGTTTTGATCTATCTCTATAGATCTTTATGCCTAATATGTAAGCAGCTTCCCCGAGGTCTTTCATCGAAAAACTTTTATTCAAGTATCCCTTTATGCTATCCAGAAATTCTATATCATTTCCAATCAGCAATATGTCATCTACATATAATATCAGAAATGCTACAGAGCTCCCACTCACTTTCTTGTAAATACAGGCTTCTCCAAAAGTCTGTATAAAGCCAAATGCTTTGATCACACTATCAAAGCGTTTATTCCAACTCCGAGATGCTTGCACCAGTCCATAAATGGATCGCTGGAGTTTGCATACTTTGTTAGCTCCCTTTGGATCGACAAAACCTTCTGGTTGTATCATATACAACTCTTCTTCCAGAAATCCATTCAGGAATGCAGTTTTGACATCCATCTGCCATATTTCATAATCATAAAATGCGGCAATTGCTAACATAATTCTGACGGACTTAAGCATCGCTACGGGTGAGAAGGTCTCATCATAGTCAACCCCTTGAACTTGTCGAAAACCTTTCACGACAAGTCGAGCTTTATAGACAGTAATATTACCGTCAGCGTCAGTCTTTTTCTTGAAGATCCATTTATTCTCAATTGCTTGCCGATCATCGGGCAAGTCAACCAAAGTCCATACTTTGTTTTCATACATGGATCCCATCTCAGATTTCATGGCCTCAAGCCACTTTGCGGAATCTGGGCTCACCATCGCTTCTTCATAGTTCGTAGGTTCATCATGATCTAGCAGCATGACTTCCAGAACTGGATTACCGTACCACTCAGGTGCGTATCTCACTCTGGTTGATCTACGTGGTTCAGTAGTCTCTTGTTCTGAAGCTTCATGATCATCATCATTAGCTTCCTCACTTATTGGTATAGGTGTCGCAGAAACAGTTTTCTGTGATATACTATTTTCCAATAAGGGAGCAGGTACAGTTACCTCGTCAAGTTCTACTTTCCTCCCACTCACTTCTTTCGAGAGAAACTCCTTCTGTAGAAAGTTTCCGAATTTAGCAACAAAAGTCTTGCCTTCGGATCTGTGATAGAAGGTGTATCCAATAGTTTCCTTTGGATATCCTATGAAGACACATTTCTCCGATTTGGGTTCGAGCTTATCAGGTTGAAGCTTTTTGACATAAGCATCGCAGCCCCAAACTTTAAGAAACGACAACTTTGGTTTCTTGCCAAACCATAGTTCATAAGGCGTCGTCTCAACGGATTTTGATGGTGCCCTATTTAACGTGAATGCGGCTGTCTCTAAAGCATAACCCCAAAACGATAGCGGTAAATCAGTAAGAGACATCATAGATCGCACCATATCTAGTAAAGTACGATTACGACGTTCAGACACACCATTACGCTGTGGTGTTCCGGGTGGCGTGAGTTGCGAAACTATTCCACAATTTTTCAAATGTACACCAAACTCGTAACTCAAATATTCTCCTCCACGATCAGATCGTAGAAACTTTATTTTCTTGTTACGATGATTTTCAACCTCACTCTGAAATTCTTTGAACTTTTCAAATGTTTCAGACTTATGTTTCATTAAGTAGATATACCCATATCTGCTTAAATCATCTGTGAAGGTGAGAAAATAACGATATCCGCCACGAGCCTCAATATTCATCGGACCACATACATCGGTATGTATGATTTCCAATAAATCCGTTGCTCTCTCCATAGTACCGGAGAACGGTGTTTTAGTCATCTTGCCTATGAGGCACGGTTTGCAAGTACCAAGTGATTCATAATCAAGTGGTTCCAAAAGCCCATCAGTATGGAGTTTCTTCATGCGCTTTACACCGATATGACCTAAACGGCAGTGCCACAAATAAGTTGCACTATCATTATTAACTTTGCATCTTTTGGCTTCTACATTATGAATATGTGTATCACTATCTTCGAGATTCATGAAAAATAGACCACTCCTCAAAGGTGCATGACCATAAAAGATATTACTCATATAAATAGAACAACCATTATTCTCTGATTTAAATGAATAACCGTCTCGCATCAAACAAGATCCAGATATAATGTTCATGCTCAACGCTGGCACCAAATAACAATTATTTAGGTCTAATATTAATCCCGAAGGTAGATGTAGAGGTAGCGTGCCGACCGCGATCACATCGACTTTGGAACCGTTTCCCACGCGCATCGTCACCTCGTCCTTTGCTAGCGTCCGCTTATTCCGTAGTCCCTGTTTCGAGTTGCAAATATTAGCAACAGAACCAGTATCAAATACCCAGGTGCTACTGCGAGCTCTAGTAAGGTACACATCAATAACATGTATATCACATATACCTTTGTTCACTTTGCCATCCTTCTTATCCGCCAAATACTTGGGGCAGTTCCGCTTCCAGTGACCAGTCTGCTTGCAGTAGAAGCACTCAGTTTCAGGCTTAGGTCCAGACTTGGGTTTCTTCTCCTGAGCAGCAACTTGCTTGCTGTTCTTCTTGAAGTTTCCCTTCTTCTTCCCTTTGCCCTTTTTCTTGAAACTAGTGGTTTTGCTAACCATCAACACTTGATGCTCCTTCTTGATTTCTACCTCCGCAGCTTTCAGCATTGCGAAGAGCTCGGGAATAGTCTTGTTCATCCCTTGCATATTATAGTTCATCACGAAGCTCTTGTAGCTTGGTGGCAGTGATTGGAGAATTCTGTCAATGACGCAATCATCTGGAAGATTAACTCCCATCTGAATCAAGTGATTATTATACCCAGACATTTTGAGTATATGCTCACTGACAGAACTGTTCTCCTCCATCTTGTAGCTATAGAACTTATTGGAGACTTCATATCTCTCAATTCGGGCATTTGCTTGAAATATTAACTTCAACTCCTGGAACATCTCATATGCTCCATGACGTTCAAAACGTCGTTGAAGTCCCGATTCTAAGCCGTAAAGCATGGCACACTGAACTATCGAGTAGTCATCAGCTTTGCTCTGCCAGACGTTCATAACATCTGGTGTTGCTCCAGCAGCAGGCCTGGCACCCAGCGGTGCTTCCAGGACGTAATTCTTCTGTGCAGCAATGAGGATAATCCTCAGGTTACGGACCCAGTCCGTGTAATTGCTACCATCATCTTTCAACTTTGCTTTCTCAAGGAACGCATTAAAATTCAACGGAACAACAGCACGAGCCATCTATCTACAATCAACATAAACAAGCAAGATACTATCAGGTACTAAGTTCATGATAAGTTTAAGTTCAGTTAATTAAATTACTTAGGAACTCCCACTTAGATAGACATCCCTCTAATCCTCTAAGTGATCACGTGATCCAAATCAACTAAACCATAACCGATCATCACGTGAGATGGAGTAGTTTTCAATGGTGAACATCGTTATGTTGATCATATCTACTATATGATTCACGCTCGACCTTTCGGTCTCCGTGTTCCGAGGCCATATCTGTATATGCTTGGCTCGTCAAGTATAACCTGAGTATTCTGCGTGTGCAACTGTTTTGTACCCGTTGTATTTGGACGTAGAGCTTATCACACCCGATCATCACGTGGTGTCTGGGCACGACGAACTTTGGCAACGGTGCATACTCAGGGAGAACACTTCTTGATAATTTAGTGAGAGATCACCTTATAATGCTACCGTCAATCAAAGCAATATAAGATGCATAAAAGGATAAACATCACATGCAATCAATATAAGTGATATGATATGGCCATCATCATCTTGTGCTTGTGATCTCCATCTCCGAAGCACCGTCATGATCACCATCGTCACCGGCGCGCCACCCTGATCTCCATCGTAGCAACGTTGTCGTCTCGCCAATCTTATGCTTCCACGACTATCACTACCGCTTAGTAATAAAGTAAAACATTACATCGCGATTGCATTGCATACAATAAAGCGACAACCATATGGCTCCTGCCAGTTGCCGATAATTCGGTTACAAAACATGATCATCTCATACAATAAAATCAGCATCATGCCTTGACCATATCACATCACAACATGCCCTGCAAAAACAAGTTAGACGTCCTCTACTTTGTTGTTGCAAGTTTTACGTGGCTGCTACGGGCTTAAGTAAGAACTCATCTCACCTACGCATCAAAACCACAACGATAGTTTGTCAAATAGACTCCGTTTTAACCTTCTCAAGGACCGGGCGTAGTCACACTTGGTTCAACTAAAGTTGGAGAGACAGTCTTCCGCAAGCCATCTATGTGCAAAGCACGTCGAGGGAACCGGTCTCGCGTAAGAGTATGCGTAATGTTGGTCCGGATCGTCTCACCCAACAATACCGCCGAACCAAAGTATGACATGCTGGTAGGCAGTATGACTTGTATCGCCCACAACTCACTTGTGTTCTACTCGTGCAAATAACATCAAACCATAAAAACCTAGGCTCGGATGCCACTGTTGGGGAACGTAGTAATTTCGAAAATTTTCCTACGCACACGCAAGATCATGGTGATGCACAGCAACGAGGGGGAGAGTGTTGTCTACGTACCAACGCAGACCGACTGCGGAAGCGATCACACAACGTAGAGGAAGTAGTCGTACGTCTTCTTCCCGATCCGACCGATCCAAGCACCGTTACTCCGGCACCTCCGAGTTCTTAGCACACGTTCAGCTCGATGACGTTCCTCGGGCTCTGATCCAGCAAAGCGTCGAGGAAGAGTTCCGTCAGCACGACGGCGTGGTGACGATCTTGATGTACTACCGACGCAGGGCTTCGCCTAAGCTCTACAACGATATGACCGAGGTGGAATTTGGTGGCAGGGGGCACCGCACACGGCTAAGGAACGATCTCAAGGATCAACTTGTGTGTCTTGGGGTGTCCCCTGCCCCCGTATATAAAGGTTGGAGGGAGGGGGCCGGCCGGCGAGAGAGAGGGAGGCGCAGGGGGAGTCCTACTCCTACCGGGAGTCGGACTCCCCCCTCCAATCCTATTCCAATTAGGACTCTCAAGGGAAAAAGGAGAGAGAGGGGGGCCGGCCCCTTCTCCTAGTCCTACTAGGACTTGGGGAAGGGGGGGGGGGGCGCGGCTAGGCTGTGGGCTGCCCCTTTTCTCTTTTCCACTAAGGCCCAATAGGCCCATTAGTCTCCCGGGGGGTTCCGGTAACCCTCCCGGTATTCCGGTAAAATCCCGATTTAACCCGGAATACTTCCTATGTCCAAACATAGGCTTCCAATATATCAATCTTTACGTCTCGACCATTTCGAGACTTCTCGTCATGTCCGTGATCTCATCCGGGACTCCGAACAACCTTCGGTACATCAAAATGTATAAACTCATAATAACTGTCATCGTAACGTTAAGCGTGCGGACCCTACGGTTCGAGAACAATGTAGACATGACCGAGACACGTCTCCGGTCAATAACCAATAGCGGGACCTGGATGCCCATTTTGGCTCCTACATATTCTACGAAGATCTTTATCGGTCAGACCGCATAACAACATACGTTGTTCCCTTTGTCATCGGTATGTTACTTGCCCGAGATTCGATCGTCGGTATCCAATACCTAGTTCAATCTCGTTACTGGCAAGTCTCTTTACTCGTTCTGTAATACATCATCTCACAACTAACATATTAGTTGCAGTGCTTGCAAGGCTTATGTGATGTGCATTACCGAGAGGGCCCAGAGATACCTCTCCGACAATCGGAGTGACAAACCCTAATCTCGAAATACGCCAACCCAACATTTACCATTGGAGACACCTGTAGTACTCCTTTATAATCACCCAGTTATGTTGTGACGTTTGGTAGTACCCAAAGTGTTCCTCCGGTAAACGGGAGTTGCATAATCTCATAGTTATAGGAACATGTATAAGTCATGAAGAAAGCAATAGCAACATACTAAACGATCGGGTGCTAAGCTAATGGAATGGGTCATGTCAATCAGATCATTCTACTAATGATGTGACCTCGTTAGTCAAATAACAACTCTTTGTTCATGGTTAGGAAACATAACCATCTTTGATTAACGAGCTAGTCAAGTAGAGGCATACTAGTGACACTCTGTTGGTCTATGTATTCACACATGTATTATGTTTCCGGTTAATACAATTCTAGCATGAATAATAAACATTTATCATGATATAAGGAAATAAATAATAACTTTATTATTGCCTCTAGGGCATATTTCCTTCACGTACGTCTTCCCAATCCGACCGATCCAAGCACCGTTACTCCGGCACCTCCGAGTTCTTAGCACACGTACAGCTCGATGACGATCCCCGGGCTCCGATCCAGCAAAGCGTCGGGGAGGAGTTCCGTTAGCACGACGGCGTGGTGATGATCTTGATGTTCTACCGTCGCAGGGCTTCGCCTAAGCACGGCTACAATATGATTGAGGTGGAATATGGTGGCAGGGGGCACCGCACACGGCTAAGGAATGATCTCAATCATCAACTTGTGTTTCTAGGGAGCCCCCCTGCCTCCGTATATAAAGGAGCCAAGGGGGAGGGGGCGGCCGGCCAGGAGGAGGGCACAGGAGGAGTCCTACTCCTACCGGGAGTAGGACTCCCCCCCCAATCCTAGTTGGAATAGGATTCCCCGATGGGGGAAAGAGAGAGAGGGGGCCGGCCACCTCTCCTTGTCCTAATAGGACTAGGGTAGGGGGGAGGCGCACGGCCCCTTTCTCCTTTCCACTAAAGCCCACTAAGGCCCATATGGCTCCCGGGGGGTTCCGGTAACCTCCCGGTACTCCGGTAAAATCCCGATTTCACCCGGAACACTTCCGATATCCAAACATAGGCTTTCAATATATCAATCTTTATGTCTCGACCATTTCGAGACTCCTCGTCATGTCCGTGATCACATCCGGGACTCCGAACTAACTTCGGTACATCAAAATGCATAAACTCATAATAACTGTCATCGTAACGTTAAGCGTGCGGACCCTACGGTTCGAGAATAATGCAGACATGACTGAGACACATCTCCGGTCAATAACCAATAGCGGGACCTGGATGCCCATATTGGTTCCTACATATTCTACGAAGATCTTTATCGGTCAGACCGCATAACAACATACGTTGTTCCCTTTGTCATCGGTATGTTACTTGCCCGAGATTCGATCATCGGTATCCAATACCTAGTTCAATCTCGTTACCGGCAAGTGTCTTTACTCGTTCCGTAATACATCATCTCGCAGCTAACTCATTGGCTGCAATGCTTGCAAGGCTTATGTGATGTGCATTACCGAGAGGGCCCAGAGATACCTCTCCGACATTCGGAGTGACAAATCCTAATCTCGAAATACGCCAACCCAACATCTACCTTTGGTGACACCTGTAGAGCTCCTTTATAATCACCCAGTTACGTTGTGACGTTTGGTAGCACACAAAGTGTTCCTCCGGTAAACGGGAGTTGCATAATCTCATAGTCATAGGAACATGTATAAGTCATGAAGAAAGCAATAACAACATACTAAACGATCGGGTGCTAAGCTAATGGAATGGGTCATGTCAATCAGATCATTCAACTAATGATGTGACCTCGTTAATCAAATAACAACACCTTGTTCATGGTTAGGAAACATAACCATCTTTGATTAACGAGCTAGTCAAGTAGAGGCATACTAGTGACACTAAGTTTGTCTATGTATTCACACATGTATTATGTTTCCGGTTAATACAATTCTAGCATGAATAATAAACATTTATCATGATATAAGGAAATAAATAATAACTTTATTATTGCCTCTAGGGCATATTTCCTTCAAAAAGCACGCCTGGCCCACACCGACAGGGAAAAAGTCAAGGTTTTCTTCCCCCGGCTCGCCTCGCACTGCCCGCGCCCTCGGCCACCACTAGCTATATCCCGGCGACGGCCGCCGCCCTACTCCGCTAGATAGCCATTCCCCGCCGGAAAATAGCAGCGCTTCGCCGCGGCAGCCCCTCCCACAGCAGCTGGGCGTTTCCGGCCGCCGTTTCCGGCCGCCGAGGCGCGGTTTAACGGCAGGTACACGCCCACCGAGCGCAAGGTGTTTGGCGTTTTTCCTGCCTCGGCGATGGACTCGGATGAGGAGGAAGAGCTCGCTGCGCTGCTGGAGGAGGAAGCCGCGGCCGACGTCCAGGAAGAAGAGCATCTCATGGTGCTCGCCTCCCTCGCCCAACTGCTGGCGAGCAATGAAAAGCCGCGGCGAGGTGGCTCGGCGCCGGGGCGGATGAAATCAAAGAACCGGCATCATCTCCAAGGCTACTGCATGCTCTACTCCGACTACTTCGCCGATGCTCCACTTCATGGCGAGAGAACATTTCGGCGCCGTTATCGGATGAGCCGAAAGCTCTTCCTCGGGATTGTGAATTCCATCCGGGAGTTCGACAACTACTTCAAGTGCAAGATGGATTGCACTAGCGCTCTTGGATTCACCTCCATCCAGAAGTGCACGACAGCGATGAGGATGCTTGCATATGGAGCTCCCAGTGATTCACTCGACGACTATGGGCGCATGGCCGAGTCCACCAGCATAGAGTGTTTCTACAAGTTCTGTCGGGCAGTGGTGGCAGTGTTTGGGCCACAATACTTGAGAACACCCAATGCGGAAGACACTGCTCGGATCTTAGCCCAGAATGCAGCAAGAAGATTTCCTGGGATGCTTGGAAGCATCGACTGCATGCATTGGAAATGGAAGAATTTCCCATTTGGTTGGTAGGGGATGTACAAAGGCGCCAAAGGCGGTTGCAGTGTGGTGCTTGAGGCGGTAGCCACACATGACCTCTAGATTTGGCACTCCTTCTTTGGTATGCCAGGAACTCACAATGACATCAACGTGCTGCAGTGCTCTCCTATTTTTGCCAAGCTCGTTGAGGGCCATTCTCCTCCGGTGAACTTCGAGATCAATGGGCACCAATACAACAAGGGGTACTATCTAGCTGACGGCATCTATCCGAGATGGTCGACATTTGTGAAGACGATCTCAAACCCTGTGGCGGGAGGCAAGAACGCCTGGTTTGCGAAGCTTCAGGAGGCTTGCAGGAAGGATGTCGAGCGGGCATTTGGTGTGCTCCAATCTCGATTTGCTGTTGTTCGATACCCCGCTCAAACCTGGTCCAAAGATCAAATGTGGGAGATTATGACTTGCTGTGTCATCTTGCACAATATGATCATCGAGAGCGAGTAAGAAGACCCAGTGTTTGACACTGAACCATACTACAGGCAGGGTCCTCTAGCCGAAGTTGATCACCAGCTATCGGCAACTTGGACTGCCTATCTCAGTATGCCTCAGAAGATCTGAGACCCATAGATGCATCATCAACTGCAGAAAGATCTGATTGAGCACCTATGGAGGCTCAAGGGGGACGCCGTGTGATGAAATACAAGTTTTTATTTCCTGAACTATATAATTTGTATTGAACTATTTGTTGTTGTACTATTTTGTTGAAGTATTTGATTTTTCTGTGATGAAATATGTGATAAGAAATAATTGTGTTGATAATTGAACGCCGAGACACGGCGAAACCACGCCGAATATGGGCCTATTCTCGCCCATATGGGCCTTTTATTCGCTAAAATTAGGCTGCAAAGTGGGCCAATTTCGACGCCTGAGGACGAGTTGGGGACGACGACTGGGTGCAAAATAGCCCCAGCACCGATTGTATCGCCGGCTCGCTCCAAAAAGACGATTTTTATGCGTTTTGGGGGGCTAACGGCTGGAGATGCCCTCGCACTCACAGGCTCAGACGCTGATGCAGAGAAATGAATGAAGTGCATGCCGACGAAAGCGGTTAGCACGTAGTGCGTGTACGAGCAAAACTGAATGCAGCTAGCGCTGCCCGTGCTTGACTGTGCAGAGGGTCACATGCGTGCATGCTGATGCAGTGACACGTACCCGACCATGGAAGGCAGGCACAAACTCCTGCCGATCGGCCGATACAATAATGGCGGAGCGGAGCCAATCAACCGTCCTCGCCGTCGCCGTCTCCTGACACCGATCTCGTGGTGAGCCAATGAACTGCAACATGATAGTACTGCCATCCCCACCCATGTCCACCGTATAGGCTCTTAGATTCGCAGGTCCACACTCGATACGGAACGAGAGCGGCCGGCCCTTTTCCATCCCCACCCATGGTCACCAGTGCTGGGAGGGAGGGAGTAGCATCCCTTACAAATTCGTAACCCTCTTACACAAGATCTGCTATAAAAGTAAAAGGAGAGAAGAACAGTTGTACACAACAATTTATCCTCAATGTGAAGTAAGGATCATATGCCTTCTCACCATCCACTATGCACGAGAACAAATGAATGCTCATCCGCAAGCGATGCTGAATAAACCCGCATGAAATATCGGGTTGTATTTTAAGGTAGTCATTGTAGAGACACCGTGCCGCACTTATCATATCTAATGCAACAACTATCATTTCCTTTATCAAACCCTTGAAGTTGAGGAACGTGCTGCTACTTTTTCTTATCCATTTCTTTTCGATGTACACCACCACCATCATATCAGCATCTTCGTCATCATCGATGTCTAAATCATATGAATCAATGAACTTTTTAAATATGTAGCCATCAAGCTCCTTGTAATAACAATCATCATTCAACAAGTCCCTCGTTTTCCTAAAAATGAGCTAAAGCATCATTAAAAAAAAGCTCAGACATTTCATCGAACACATGGCGGGCAAGGTGTACGTCCGCCGGAGTAGGACGCAACGAGGCGACGACCATGCTGTGGGAGGCATGGACGCTCGAGAGATTTTTCGGGCACATGATGGTGGTGCTACGGGTTGGGATGGTGACAGAGGTGGGTACGAACGGCGAACAAGGTAAGGGTGGCGCGGACGAGGCAAAAGAGAGGAAGAGGGTAATTCAGGCAAGGGTTGGTTATGATTTGGAGAGGTTTAGGGTGGGTCCATCCTGTCAGATCCTACATGGTGGACGTGTCTGAACGACCCCAAATCTGCCCTACATACAAGATGGGTTGAGGGGTGCCAGGTAACCCGGACATATGAGCTGGGTTTGAGGGGTTCGGTTGGATGTCTTTTTTGGTGTCTGGGCTATGCACCCAGACATATGGGGGCAGAGTAGGGGGTCTGATTGGATATGCTCTTTTGTTTAAAAAGTAACAACAAAAGAATTTTGTGTTCATAATTAAGTTCCTAAAATTTGAATAAATATGGGCCGATTATATATGAGTCATTCAAAAAAGGTTCTAGTTGGTCTTCTTTCTCCCCCGTAGTGAGACGCCCATCCCGCGGACTGCCTATGCCGCCACTGGCGGTACCCCTTACACGCCTTGCCGTTGCCGCCTTTGTAATGCTTCTCCCCCCCCCCCCCCCCTCCTCCCCGACACACACACACACACACACCCCACCATTCTTCTTGGACGGTAGCACCCCACACCCTGATCTATCATCCCCTGGCGACGATGCTGTTGCGTCGTCCCCGGTTCCATGTCACTCCCAGATCGGCCACTTCAGCGACCGCGCACCTCAATGTCGCTTGCCTTGGCACCCCGTCTATGCCTGCCCTTCTCTCCAGAATCACTAACCCGAATTCAAATTTGAGGCAACCTGTATATAGCAAACATGAAGAATTGTATCTTACCAGAAAATATTAGCACTCTAGAATTTTTTTTCTAGCTGAAAACTCTAGACTTTTATTTAAGCTAGCTGAACACTCTCGATTATTAATACTATTTGAAGAACAATAAATGGCAAGGGACAGCCCACGAGAACGAAAGAAACGGAAGGGTGAAGAGGGGATCCTAATCCTTAATCACGTTCTTTGTCTCTAAATCCTGTTTGTTGAGACGTAGCACCTTGTTTTCTTTTTTTTGAGGTGATGAAGACGTAGCACGTTGGAGGACGATGTCATGTGACTTGTGTGACTCACAGTAGACTATACCAGCCCAAGCCCATCGTCCACTCCGGCAGTCCGACTTAAATAGAAGTGGGAGGGCAGAGCAGAGGGCACAGAGCCAGAGGGAGATTGAGAGAGAGAGAGAGAGCAGAGCAGGATGAGGGTGGCGGTGGTCGGCGGCGGGGTGAGCGGGCTGGCGGCGGCGCATGAGCTGCTTGCCGCCAGCGGCGGAGACGGCGTGCGTGTGACCCTGTACGAGGAGGAGGACCGCCTTGGAGGGCGTGCCAGCACGGTGGCCGTCGACGACGGCGCCGGACGCGTCCACCTCGACCTCGGCTTCCTGATCTTCAACCAGGTCCGTACATACATGCATGAGTGAAGCCACCTGCCTCATGCAGAACCAGCTCGAGAAGAGAACGATAGCACAACTCTTTGGTTTTCTATAAGTGTGTCTGTACCTCGCATAAAATTGTTTCTGAAGAAAGTATACGAAAACGTACCGCTGTCATAGACAAGAATGCTTACAAGGCTTGTAAAAATTGCTCCATTGTCAAGAGAGAAGGAAAAACCGTCAAACAGAAAAAGAGAAAGAAAGAAAACGATATACTACACTGAGGTGAGCACTGGAGCTGAACCTCTAGATATAGATCCTTCCTACCTTTCTTTTTTGCGAGAAATATATAGATCCTACTTTAGGCTCTGTTCGGCAACTCTTCATTCCTTGAGTACGGAGAGGAGCGCCATTTCAGTCACTCCCCAAATTAGAACTGGATCTTGCTCCGCTCCGGAGCGGAGCTGGAGAGCGGAGAGAGTCCAAACATGTACTTAATCTTGGCATTTGAAGTTCTTGTTTGCTTCTGGTAACTCGGTGCTAATTTTAATTATGACATATTCTCTTTACCATTTGTTTTTTAGGGGTTCCCTTGACCCTTTGTGGTAATATGTTCTTGTAGAACCGGGCATATTCTTTTCGGTTTTTTAGTGGACGGCATGCTATATTTAGAACAGTCCATTAAGTTTGTGTTTTTTTAATGTGTTTTCTAACATGTCGTAAAATGTTACTGTCAAATTGAGTTTAAAATTAATATATAAAAAATTAGAAAAATTCACGTACATTGGTATAAATGCCCATATAAATGAAACAAAATGTATATCACACATTTTTACTTTTTAGAGATATTCATGCATATAAAAAATATTAGAAAATGTTGACGGATTAAACATGTTCGTCATATACTTTAAAAATTTATTAACGCATTACAAACTCAAACATATAGTACCATGCAAGTTAAAAGGTAAATATAAGAAACAAATTAAATTAAAATAAAATAAATAAAAAGAAAGGATAGATGGAAAGAAACAACAGCAGGAAACAACTAGTCCCTCCGTTTCATAATATAGTGCATATATATTTTTTTAAAGTCAAACTTTACAATCTTTGACCAAGTTTATTGAGAAAACTATTCATATCTATGGTACCAAATACAGATAACACGAAAGTATGTCTTGTGATGCATTTAAGGATATGTATTTTGTATTCTAGATGTATATGTTTTTCTCTATAAACTTGATCAAAGTTTGTAATATTTGATTTAGAAAAAGCCTATATGCACTACATTGTGAAACGGAGGAAATAGTAAATAAAATACTGTAATAAAAAAAGAAACCTGAAACAGAAGAAGGATGGAAATGTTCCCGGCCCTAATAATTAATTTCGTTGGACATCTTTCCACTTACTCTTCTCCTCGAAAAAAAAACTTTCCACTGACTCCGCCAGCCATCATCTGTGGTCCTCCGCCGCGGCGGCCAACTTCGTCGTCTCCGGCGGGCCGCAACCTGCGATCTCGACCACTCCGACAAGGAGTCACATCCCCATGACACCTTCGGATTCCTCCTACGTAGCTTCGGCGCCACCGTGGAGGCTTACCCATCGCTGCTCTGTGCGTTCGCCTACCTCAGCCGGCGCCGTCCCAAAGGCCGCTCCGACGAGGTGCTCCCCGGCACCCTCCGATGCTGCTTCGGCGGCGCCACGAAGCCTCCCCCTTGCAGCCCTATGCCTTCGCCTACTGCAGCACCCTGCCGCCGTCATTTGAAGCAAGCCCTGTCAGTCTCCAAGACAGCAGTGAAGGTGCTCGGTAAAATGCTTCTAAGCGCAAAACTCATCCAGTGTCTACTTATTTGCTCATTGATTTAGTTCGGAAAGACTAATTGTGTACAAAAAATTACCCAACCAAATACTACCATTCAACTTGACTCATTTTGTTTTCAAACTAAGACTCAACTCGACTCATTCGATCATTTTTTAATGGGGTTATGTCAGCTTGGAGATTGGTGACCAACTGACCACCATAGCATGTGAACCTACAGTATCTGGCTTCCTAGTTCAAAACTGACTCTCGGTCGACTCCTCGTAACGTTGACCTCACCATTCAGAGTTATGCGTGATCTAAATAATACTGTTACCAGCTCGAGAGAAGCAATTTCGTCGGCTGTGATTTAGGTTCCGAACTTTCCTAGTGGGTAGATTCTACAGCACTAGTCTCTTCGAATAATTGTTTCGTTTTCTTAAATGTGTTTATGCCTCATAAAAATGTTCCTGTAGATCATCAGTCAGAACGAGAAAGCTCACCAGGTTTATGAAAATTGCTCCATTATATAGAGGGAAGCGAGCATCATGGTTTTTGGTTGATTTTTTTTAGGAAAAAGGTTCAGTTGTCACAATGAGAGTGTTTACAAGGCTTGTGAAAATTGCTCCATCGTTCAGAAGGAAGAAAACTTTATGGCTTTTGGAGGAGCTAGGAAAATTTCGAAAAATATTATACTAAGAAATTGTCCAAGAGTTAGTCTTTCCTTATGGTATCTGGCTTGATCTCATCAATCAGAGTTCTTGTTTCCTTCTGATAATTCAGTGCTAATCAAAGATTATGATATGCATCCACCTAGCATTTGCTGTCATCTGTTGTACATTCCTTGAATGGACTCGCATTGGCTGCCTAAGTTATGTATTGTCATATTTCCGAAATTGTACTATAATTCTTATGGTTGGAAATGCAGTTGTAGCTGTACATGTTGGTTTATATATGTTTAATGTGCATGTTTGTAACCTATTTTGAATTTTTTCTTTACTCTGATTAAATCTATTCAGAGGAAGATCTTTGTAAGCCTATATTATAAGATTTTTTGTTTGTTCCTGGCTAAGATTTTTGTTGTGCCATATGCATCAATTGTAGGCAACATATTCCCACATGATGGAATGGTTAGAGGGGCTCGGGGTGGAGATGGAGAGATCGGACATGTCTTTCTCAGTGAGCACACAATCGGACGGCGGCAGCAGAGGATGTGAGTGGGGCAATGGCAACGGTATCTCGAGCCTCTTGGCGCAAAAAACCAACATATTGAAACCCAGTTTTTGGCGTATGGTCCGTGAGATACTCAAGTTCAAGAACAATGCTCTAACGTAAGCAGTCCAGTCCCTCAGTTCTCATGTCCATATATAATACTTCCATTTGAAGCTGTACATTCAGAGATAACAATTAACTTGCTGGTTTAATCTTTGGAATGAAGGTATCTGGAGTATCATGAACATAACACTGACGTGGACTGTAATGAGACATTGGGGCAGTTCATTCAGTCACATGGATATTCCCTATTTTTCCAAGAAGCTTATCTTGTACTGCTTCTAATCTACTTGCTTATGATTCTCCTTTTTTTAGTGTATCCAGCAACTCTTCATTTTGGCGAACATCAGAATTTCTATATTCAAGTTTTGATTTTAATGTCTTTGAACAGTCATGTAAAACTGTAAAGAGAAACTACAGTTTTCAATTAATTATAAAATTCAGATGAAATGTTCACATTCTAATGAAAATCTGGGCTGACTATTTGATGGCTAGTATGTTTTCCCACCAACATTGGTGCAGTGCAGAGGACGGTAATTAAGGCTGGTTATTATGCAGTTTTTAGTTGGTGACACGGAAATATATATTTGGTGCAGATTCCAGTGTGTGCAGGCCTGTGGCCATCTTCATCCCAAGGTGTTTTGAGCTTGTCCGCTTTCTTCGTGCTATCATTTTTCCGCAACCATGATCTTCTTCAGGTACCTAGCTACATTTTATACATGTTCCATTCCCACTACATTTGCATGCTTAATTCTTCTTTGTGCATTAGAAAGCTGATTAAAGTCGCTGCACTCTCAGCTGTTTCGCTACCCCCAGTTGCCCACTGTCAAGGCTCTTTTGCAGTCCGTTGTAGACAAGGTACTTACAGCGACCCATATGGGCAACAACAGTCACACATGATCTCTGTTTATTACACACTATAGGCTTTAGCTGCAGCCAAATGCAGGGATTAAACAGTGCAACTGTTGCGTACACGCAGGTAAAAGGAGAATTGGAAAGCATGGGCTGTCGAATTAAAACCAGCTGTCGGGTCAAATCCGTTTCAAGTTTTGATGGAGGTAAACACATGCATTATTGCTAATGCCAAACTCTTTGTTGATTGCCTGGGAGTACAAACAATGTGTCTGTCATCGTATTATGTTGGCACTAACGGAAATAATATCTTGGCACTGGCAGCTGGCCACAGAGTCTTGGAGAATGATGGTTCAGAGGAAACATATGACAGTGTTATCCTTGGGGTCCATGCACCCAATGCTCTGAAAGTACTAGGAGCTGAAGCTACACATTACGAATTGAAAATTCTAGGTGCTTGTCAGTATGTCCACAGGTAAAGCCCGTCTTCTATTGCTAAACAAGCGCTTTAATAAAGTTTGATCTGATGTACTAATCGTACGACACATTTATGTTGCAGGGATATATACCTCCACTGCGATCAAAATTTGATGCCCCGAAATTCGTCGGCATGGAGCGCCCGGAATTTCCTGGGGACAACTAGCAGGGGTTTTTCTGTTACTTACTGGCTAAACCATATTCAGGTAAATTCTTTGGTTTCACGTACAAGTTTTGTATAATGAATTAATTGTATTGATGATATATATCTTGAAGAAAGGACCCTGCCCCGGATTTATTACGACGCTAACACCATTTTGTACATTAGCGTTACATGTCAGGACTAGGCATGCCTCCCCAGCAAAAAGAAAGAACCAATGGATAAAGTCATTTCTGTGTAGCAATACAGCCATATTTTCATCACCTTAGAACACACTCTAGAGCAGGCTCACTGAATAAAAGCAAAATGGAACCTTCGGTCCAATCCCTCCAGCAGTATGAATGGATTACTTAATTTTTAATTGTGGTATATCTGTTCTTTTTTTGCAATTCTAGGAAATTGAATCTGCCAGGCCTTTCCTGGTGACACTCGACGCCCCCTGTGTTCCGGATCATGTACTACTTAAATGGTCTACAAGCCTTCCTGTTCCGTCTGTGGCTGCGGCGAAGGCTTATCTTCAGCTTGATAAGATCCAGGGAAAGAGAGGAATGTGGTTCTGTGGGGCATATCAAGGTAACCTGTTTCATGAATTTCAGTTTGTAGATGCAACAACTTGCATGTAGATGTACGACATACTTTTACTACATTAAAGCTCGGTATGAAGGTCTCAAATGTCTCTTCTGCCTTGGATAACAGGTCATGGCTTCCATGAAGATGGATTGAAGGTAGCATGCACAACCTCTCCACTCTTTTGGACCTGTGTGCCATAGTGGACCATACTGTTACGTGCTAAAATTGGCAATGGTCTAACAAATCTGAACATAAATAATCCTATCATAACCATAACAAATTATATCCTTGTTTACCTCTAGTTGGCCTAAGGCCCAAGCTACTAGATCTTCAAGGTTCTCCTTTATTAATCTATGGGGGTCGTTTCCTTTTTACAACAGTCTGACAAATACGTTTTTGGTTTCAATCACATAATTCAGAGTGACTATTTCATGAAATAGATACATGAGGTCTATTTTTATTGGACATATTGAATCGATGTAGGCTGGGAAAGCAGCAGCTCAAGGTTTGCTTGGAAAGAAATGTGAGCTTCTGTTGAACCCGAAGCAGATGATTCCATCATGGACTGAGGCTGGGGTGCGCCTTGCAGTTGCAAGATTTTTTAACCTATACATATCCATCGGCAACTTGATGTGAGTCCTTTTGTGAGTCAATATACTACACAACATCTAATTATGATTATTTTTCACCTTCAAAGTTTTCGTGCAGATTGATTGAAGAAGGAGGTAGTGTGTTCAGCTTTGGTAAAGCTTGCGACAAATGCCGTGTAAAATCTGTCATGCGAGTTCATGACCCCTTGTTCTATTGGAAGGTTATCTTCTCTTCTCTTTTTCTTCCCACACATGCATTTTTTGTTTTTTTTTTCTGATTGGTGATGTGTCCATGCATGATTCTTTATTTCTTATATACTCCACTGCAATTTCTTTATCCAACCTTCTCATTTGAACTACATGTGTTTATCCTGGCTCTCTCACGGCTTTCAGATTGCAACAGAAGGAAACCTTGGCTTGGCAGAAGCCTATATTAACGGCTGTTTCTCTTTTCTCGACAAGAGAGAAGGCCTTCTGAATCTTATCCTGGTAAAACTATATCATAGTCCATGAGCTTATTGGTAGAGCTATTTCTTTCTTCATTACAGATCAAACCAATGATCCACTCCGTTGCAGATTCTCATTGCTAACAGAGATGACCGTAGGAACCGCCGCATTGCCAGAAAAGGGTTCTGAAACCTTCAATTCTCCACTAGATTCCTGTGAATTGTTTCATAAAAATGAAGTAGTATCTATGAATCCCTGTGATTGTGATTAATCATGTATATAAAAATTGTTCGGTTTGCAGGGGTCGATGGACACCATTGCATGTACTAGGTCGGTTGGCACATGCTAAGTACTTTTTGGGCAAATTCTCGAGGAAGAACACTGTGGCACGAAGTCGTCGAAACGTCTCTCAGCACTATGATCTTGTCAGTACTCATGTCTCTTCTTTTGTTATTATATTCCATCTCTGCTTCGGTCAATTTGTACTCCCTCCGTTCCAAAATAGATGACTCAACTTTGTACTAAGTACAAAGTTGAGTCATCTATTTTGGAACGGAGGGAGTAATATATAATTATTGCAGATCCTATGAAAATTGAGATTTTTTGTGTTCCAAACCTTATCAAAATGATAGATTATCATTCGGTACTTGCCATATGTCTACATGCCAAATAATACTAATAGTTCTGTCTTTCTTCTCATATATGTGTGCAGAGTAACGAATTTTTCTCGCTTTTTATGGATAAATCGATGACTTACTCTTGTGCAATTTTTAAGGTTTGTAAATCTTGTTATTTTGTTCTGCAGCTTGTAATTTTTGTAGAGTAGTTTTGTTAATCATGGACTAAAATTAAATTGGTAGATGGAGAACGAAAGCTTAGAAGCAGCCCAGGAACGTAAACTTAGTCTTCTAATCAACAAGGTAATATTACCATGTCTCCAGAGATTGTATCATTTGACTGATTACTAGTTAGACAACGCTGTGAACATGATCTGATGGTACTTCAACCTTGCAAAATTCGCATTTAATCAAAGGCTAAAGTCGAGAGGGGGCATCATGTTCTTGATATCGGTTTCGGCTGGGGAAGTTTAGCAATACAAGTGGTTAAGCAAACTGGCTGCAAATACACCGGAGTCACTTTGTCGGAGGAGCAGCTTAAATACGCCCAGGGAAAAGCAAGAGAAGCTGGCTTAGAGGTTAGTTATATGTTAGTCCCTCGTTTACGGCTTTATGCAATACACATGCAGTTTAATTGTTTATCAATAATTGCTAATTCACCATATGCCTGTGTTAACTGAGAAAGTGTACTGTGAAGAAAATTTTCTATATTACTCCCTTCTTTAGGAAATACATGTGCAGTTTAATAGTTTATCAGTAATTACCGATCCACCATATGCATGTGCCAACTGAGAAAGTGTAGTGTGAGTATTTTAGGTTTTTTATTGTCCAGTCCTCCACCCTTTCTTGTAATTGATGATATAAAGATGTGAGAGTGAATATGTCATTTGATAGGTACAAGCTGGCATGGCCCAATTTTTACCAATAATTGATTTAGTTTCTGTTGCCGCCAATTTTTTGAAACAACGAGCTCCCTTGTGGATTTCCATTAGCGAAACCACCCAAACCACATAGTTCTTATACAATCTCTTCTGGGCTCCATCTGCCCGCACGCGCCTGTGCAATCTCCCCTTAGGTCTAAAATCAGTCAAAACCCTCACTGTTACATACACATCACAACCTTTTAGTTCGAAATCCTCGAAATCAACCAACATTTCAATCATCTCAGGAGAAGGAACTGTAGCACAAATCCTCCCCATTTTTTGCAGGGGACAAAATCCTCTCCTTTAGCAACAAGTTTCTATGACCGATTCCGTTAATACCGCACGGAGAAACCACAATACAACAATGTGGGAGTAAGGTTACCTCTAAACACTGGAATCAAACCGAGGGTCATTGTAGTTTCCACGCGCTGCGAGGGTTTGGCCTGTTGTCCCAGATCGAAACTTTCATTCCTGTATGTGGTTATACATGCACATTTGCCTTAGAAGTAGCCCTGTCTTGCTTGGTGGAGGCTGTAGTCGAGGAAGAATGCCCTTGAAGCACCGCCTTCGGCTTCCACTGTATCTCCATGCGTGCCACCAAGCGATTGTGATTCGGGGCATCCCCCGCCCTTTGCGGTCCACCCTGATCCATCCACCGCTAACGGCACAGTCATCACAGCCTCCACTCTTGTCATGACCTGATGACCACCACATCTTCACAACATGCCATTCATTGCCCAAACCCCCTCCATATCTTACTTGACCTCTCCCTGCCATCCGCTTGCAACAAGTATCGACGCCCCTTCCGCTGCGAAGGAGTCAAGAACACCTCCCTGTAGGACCACAAATCACGAGCTCCAGATTCACCACCTCCCTACCCCCCCGCCTCTGCCTCGGTCACCATCGACATGATTCAGGTTTGGAAGAGTGGAATGGGACAGATTGTGTGAGCAGCTGGCGCATATGACCCAGGGTCCAACCAGCTCACTCGAAATGAAACGGTAATCCCCCGCATGCCCGCCAGCATCATAGTTTGGCTTTGACTTATTTTCTCACCTCAGCTCTAAGTTACGGCTTTACCGCTATGTGTTAGTATTCAACAGGTTTGTAGAATTTGGCGAGAAGAGTTTTCAATTTGGAACCAAAGTATACAAATATTGTTTGATTAATCAAGATTTCTTTAAGCATTTGGATTGGACAGAGTCAGTTTAATATATTTTTGGTTCTAAATATCTTTCGCAAAGAGAAATATCATTCGAGAATGGCACATGGAAATAATAGACGTGCACATTAAAAACAATGAAAATAGGCATGCAGTAGTAAAGATCCAAACACGTTACCATTTTCGAAGCTTTTTCATTGCTACGGAAAACACACCTTCTCATGAACTTCCTAGGCCCCGTGTCATGTTGGGCGTTTAACAGCTTTGACTGTCGGTGATTGATCTAGTAACTTTACATGTCCCCTTAAAAATGATAGTAACTTTACATCTGAGCCATAAAACTTGCGAAATTATGCTGCCGTACCACATAAAAAATGGGCATATCTTCTGATATTTGTGAGATTTTCTAGCAACCTATTTTTTCTGGCTAGCCTGTCATGCACTTTAAATATAGAATAGAATAGATAAATATAGACATGCACAGAGAATTAATCTGGTATTGTCCCCAGCTTACTTCAGCAGGGTGAAATCCTAGCTAACAATTCTACTGTCTATTGTTATTAATTTTTAGGACCACATAACTTTTCTGCTGTGTGACTACCGTCACATACCACCTTACAAGTATGACGCAATCATAAGCATGTAAGTATATATTACGGACGTGCACAGTGACTTCGACAATACATATACGCATTGTTATAATACGTATTCCTCTTCTGTGAATCAGCTGTATGATTGAACATGTTGGCCATGAATGCATGGACGAATTTTTTGCCTGCTGCGAGTCTTACTTAGCTGAAGATGGCATAATGGCCCTGCAGGTTAGTGCACGTCAAATATCATTTTCCACAACCAAGTGTCTTTCCATCCAACCTTACGGCTGGATTCCACTATCACCACGAACAATGAAGTAGTATATATGCCTTATTTCGGTGCACAAGAATGAGGATTATGCTTTATTCTTTCGTATTGGCAGAAAACCCAATGAAACGTACTCCTTCTATCCAAACAAGACCTTAGACTTACACTATCATGAACTAACCATTATCTGCAAATACATACATGTGCGTTTAGTTCATCTCAGCTCCAGAGGAACGGTACGAGCAATACAGAAAAAGACCAGACTTCTTAACAGAATATATATTTCCTGGTGGTTGCCTTCCTTCTTTGGCCCGTGTAGTGTCTGCCATGAGCACGTCATCAAGGTTCAGGTACGTTACACATCAACCGATTGATGCTTGATTGGTTACTTAATAGTTATGCATGAATCTCCATCGATTAAGCCCTCCCTGATCTTGTTGCGCACTGGGTGTAGCATAGAGCATGTCGAGAATATTGGGCCCAATTACTACCCAACTCTGATGTGCTGGATGGACAACTTCACTGCCAACAAAGAGTAAGTATCAACTGTCTATAGAAGAATAGTGTTGTCCAGTTGATTAGGGAAAAAACTTGGTGAAAACAAGACTAGCACATATATTATATGTTCATTGAGCAAGTAAATTTGCTGTGACGATATATACACATGTACATATATAGTTACAGTTGGTTGCTCAGTTAGTATTAAAATCTTATTTTCTTTCTTTTTCTTGCAGTAAAATGTTGGCCCTGGGCTTTGATGAGAAGTTCATCCGCATATGGGAGTACTACCTCATATTCTCTGCAGCTTGTATGAAGTCACGGACACTTGGAGTTTACCAGGTACGTATGTACTCGTGATATAATGTATATGGTATTTACCTATGTTATTAATTTCCAGACAAATTAAAGTCATATACTCCTTCTGGTACTCTTAAAAAGATGACATTTTGGAAATCAGCACGGTCTCCCAAATATTGCGACCATTAGTTTTCACAGCAATAAATCATCAAACTTAATGAAATTGTCAAATGATGAAAGTATTTTCTTGGAAAAGACCTTCACATGTGATTTTCATATATCAAAACATAGTGACCACTACTTTGAAATTTTGACCAAATTTATGTCTGAACCTGTACCTTTTTGTGAAAAGGAGCTAGCACTCCATGCATTGATTGTGATGATGCCTGACTGGCTGACATATATATACATTTATGCTGTATGCAGGTTGTTTTCTCTCGCCCAGGCAACCGTCGGCTAGGCCAGCCTTTGGCTAAAGCCTAAAGGCAACATATCCTTGTCCGTTCAGTTGTCGAACTGTTACTTCTCGATAACCTACGACCTTTTAGTAAGTCAGCCCGGAATGGTTCGTTCATACAGGCAGCCTAATCAGGTGGTTTGAGATCTATCTTTCTGTTTTAATCATGAAATGGTTAGTGTTTCATGGCAGGGTATTATCTATCAATAAACTTGTATGTGCGCATGCAAGTGCTACCTTAGACTGGTCAGTAGAATTTGAGAATTGTATGGAAGGAACTGGTTTGTTGCTTTGATATCTATCAAAATGAGATGATGTCCTGGTTTGTTATTTTTTTATCTATTCCACATTTAACATTTTTTTTTCAAATGCTGGTTATGAGACAGAATCAATGTTCCTAATTACCATGTTCCACCACTGGCTCAGGAAGAGCATCAGTTATACTTGCAAGTTACCACATGCATGTTTTCTTAGATGTAAGGGTCTAAACGAGCCATGCTTTAAATTAATAAAGCCAAAATCGACCAAGGGTACAACAAATTGCTCACACAATACAGCAAATCCGAGATTACATGCACATAAAGAAAAGGAACTACGAAAGTGTTAGGAAAAGGCAACTTGTATTCGCATGAAGCCACAGGCCAACATATATGCACGTACATGTAACGGAAATATACATAAAACCACTTATACAACGAGGAAAAACTTAAAGGCTATACATAAGAATACCGTTCTAAAACTAACCCTTAGATTCATGGTGGATCAACAATGATTTTGGAGAGATAGAAGTCATGATATGCTTTACCCTGGATTTTTGCGAAGAAACCCACCAACTATAACTACAAAGGCACATGTTGAAGAGCAACCACCTGATTGTGCATACTGGAGCACACAAAGGAAGCATCGACGTCAATATGCTTGATGAGCTCATGCTTCATAGAGTCGCACACAATAGTTGTAGCAAATGTACTGTCTGACAAGAGAGGAGTAGGTATAGTGATAGAAATCCCGAAACAACCATCATAGCCAGGTCATCTTTGGTGTCAAAATAGCCATAGCATGCAACTCGGCCTTTGCATTGAATGGGAAACTGCAATATGTTTCTTTGTTTTCTAGGTAATTAGAGAACCACCAACTAAAACACAACAAGTAAGGCACCGAGTGGTTATCCAAATGGTCACTATCCAAATCCAAACTAGCATCCTAATAGGCATGAATCTATAGCTAACTGGAGCGTGGGAACGAATGATGGCTGGAGGAAGTCCCACAAAGATATCAGAATGTGAGAGGTGACCATAGTGAAGTAAAGTGGGAGCAGAGAAAATTTGACTCAAAATGTGGACAAGGTAGAAGATATATGGGCGAGTGGCAGCTAAATAGACAAGACTCCCAACAAGATAACATTAGTGCGTCAGATTAGAAAGAGGCTCAGCAACAGAAGCATGGAGGTGGACATTGAGCGTCACTAGTAAGAAGATCCTGGTATACTTCTCTTGCGAAATAAGAATCCATCAGAGGTAGAAGAAACCTCAACTCCAAGAAAGTAGCAAAGAGGACCAATGTCAGGCATATGGAACTAACTAAGACAAGCCTTCACAAATGGAATATACTCATATCATCTCATCCACATACAGAAGAAGAAGAGTTCAACCACGGGATGAAAGGTGGACAAAGAGAGCAGGATCATGACCACTCGATGAAAAACCAGCAACAATGACCATGGAAGCAAAACACTCAAACCAGGCACGAGGGGCTTGCTTAAGGACATATAGACAGGGAGACCATGCCATCAGGGACATAATACCAAGGTGGTGGCCGCATGCATACCTCCTCACACAACTCACCATTAAGACATTCTTGACACCAAGCTGAGAGATATGGTAGTGGCGAACAGAAGTCACAACAAGAAGTGTGTGAATAGTGGTCATGTTGACCACACGCGAAAAATGTCTCATTGTAGTCACAACATGCTCCTACTAAAAGCCACGAGCTCCAAGCCGATCCTTATAGTGCTCAAGAGAACCACCAAAACGAGCATTAACCTTGTAGACTACCTCACAAATGATGGGACGAACACGAGAGGTAGGGAAACAAAATTCCATGTGCTAGTGCGATCAAGGGCATTAATCTCCTATGCCATCGCATGCTACCATTCAGGATAAACAACATCGTCGCCATAAGAAGTTGGCTCGAGAAGAGCAATGCCATAACATCTGTAGCAGTCAATAGTCGAACGCGGGAGAGAAGGGAAGTCATAGGTAGGCTAAGGTGGAGGTGGTGCATTGCTAGCAGATGAAGACAACGACGTGTCAGAAGAATCTGCAACACACCAACAATAGTGGTCTATGCAAGTTCAGGGTACTTCAGCCTGCCTTCGTGAGATCTTGCCAAGGGTAGTCTAGGGTTGTCTCCAACCTGCTATTTCTCATCTTCCCTGTTGTAATCTTGGGTTTTGTGTTTGTTTCTTTTTTCTTTTTTATCCATCTTCGTGTTACTTAACTCCTTTTCTTCTCCTTAATATAATACATACTGTACTCTTGCATAGTTTGATTCATTTTTAGTTCTACCCTGCTAGATTTAATACTATTCCCGGCAGCTTGTGTTTTTTCGTGACAAACACTACATACTTGGTGTGTGGGTTCGTGATGTGTTGGAGTTGCTATGTTAAAGGTTGTTTGAGCCAAGGCCTTGTTTCTCATGGTGTGTTTCATGATGGTTTTTTTTTTTTTTGCGAAAATACAAAGCACCTCAAACATAATAAAAATAACATCGAGGTCCATGGACAACCGAACAACCATTGCCATCGCCAGAACGAGCCGTCGACGCGCTGCTGTTGCCGCTCCCATACCGGAGCCGATTTGACCTTGTTCATGACAGATGGAAAGTCTTCATGCACGTGCCCCTAAGAATCAGCGTTCAGGGGCCGTTTTTGTCGTCAATGAATCCTTGAGTCGATATGAATAATCTGACATAAGATCTCGCCGTTGCGTACACACGACGGGAAATCCTAACCTCGCCGCTCCAAGGAGCTAGTAGGAATCTAAGTTAGTGGTCTATCTAATCCGTCCTGACGAACGAACTTGAGGAGGATCGGAGCCCATAAACTGACTCGAAAAATAAGTGCCGCCATCCATCCGAGCCACCACTAGAAAAAAGCCTAGTAGTAACGCGGGTGCCCGCGCTACTACTAGGGCGCTACAACTAACTGGATAGTAGTAACGCGTATGCCACCCCGCGCTACTACTAGGGCGCTACAACTAACTGGATAGTAGTAACGCGGATGCCACCCCGCACTACTACTAATTATCTGTAGCGAGTGTCTTATACCCCGCGCTACTATTATTAATTTTAAAAACAAAAAAAATTCTCGATCATGTGTGTGTTGTCAATGGCGGCAATGGTTCCATCGAGCGACGATAGAGGTAGCTGGAGGTGTGGACGGGTAGCGGCAGACCAGATCTGACGACAGCTGCTGGAGAGGGCCCGGATCCAAGGCAGAGCAAGGCGGCGGTGTGGGGCTCCTCTTCACGGCCAAGGTAGAGAGCTCCTGGTCGTCCATGGCGACAACCTGGACGGGATGGACATGGGAGCACAACAAAATTTGTTCGATTTTGCGACGTTTCACTTGTGTCATGTATAACCCTTTTTCGTCGTGGAAAATACCTCCATGACATTTTCCGGCCGTCACCCCATCGTCATCGAAGCGCCGTCATGGAAAATAAAATTTTGATAGTACCACTTCTTGTGTCACGCAAGATCGCATTTCAGCTGACGAGCCAAATAATGTCAACGGTTGCCGCTTTTGTTAACGGCCCAGAATGTCACCTATGATGGCCCAATCTATCGTCTAAAATCGTTTTGGCGACGATAATCCCTTCACCGGTGATCGATCCTGGGGGGTTGACCATTCAAAGATTCAGACAGGTGGGGCCAGCAGGTGCTGAGATGGCTTCTTCCATGTGGGTCTCCCGTGGGTTTTATTGCCGATCGTCCCGTCAGTAATAACTGGGCGTCAGTTTTGACCGGTCAAAGCTGCTGACATCTGGGCCCAGAAGATGCTGATGTGGCTTCTTACATGTGGGACCAGACGGTGCTGACTTGGCTGCTTACATAAGGGTCCGGACGGTGCTGATGTGGCCACTTACAAGTGGGGAGACGAACATGGTGGCGGTCACAACTTTCGTCACAAATACCGTCACAAGTTTTATTATAGCGTAAAAAATGTGCACGATTGATTTCGCAGGCCAATTTGAATTTGAAATAGAGAAAAATTGAAATTTAACATTGCCATCACAACTTTTATTATAATAACGATGTGACTTGACATCTCTCACGGTAGTGATCCACATATTAAAATGAGCATCCAAATGACATATTATCAAGCATTACAAATAAGACACTGGAGACGACATCATGACAAACAGTAGTGCACCATTAATTTTTTATGGGTTGTGACACTGTTTTCAAAATTTTACTCCGGTTTTGAAAAATGTTTGAAACTTTAAAATTTTGCTTTTGTTCTAAAATTTGCTAATATTTAAAAAATGCTCCCATTTTTTAAAAAATATGCTCGTTTTTTTCAAAATTGTTTGAGATTTTTAAAAAATATATATTTTATAATATGCTCCATAATTGAAAAATATTCATATTTTTGTGAATTTTTCACAAATTCAAAATAATGTTTGCATCTAAAAAGCATTTTCTAGATCGGCCTGATTGTTCAAAAGATATTCCTATTTTCAAAATTTGTTCACAAATTCAAAAAATGTTTTGTGTTTTTACAAATGGTTCGTGTTTTAAAAAAAATGTTTGTGAATTTCCCAAAATATAAGGACATTTCAGAAACAATTGTTCATATTTTTGGAAACTGTTCGGGATTTCAAAAAAAAAATCACATTTTCAAGAATATTCGGTAATTCATATTTTTCAGAAAGTTCCACAAAATTTATAATAAAAAAATGTGTCGAATCTGATGCTATAGTATTTTATTAAGTACTCGTGCTGGCCATTGATTAGCAACACGCGTTTGTTCTATGTTGATTGGTTATAAATGAAAGGAATTGTGGGCACGTGCCAATAAAAGAAAATATGTTGTGTGACTCTAACTAGAAAAAAAATTGTGGGCACGTGAGAGCTAAAATAATCAAAGAGAATAAACCTTGATTAAGAAGGGACATTTATGCCTGAGTATGCTAATGAAATGGGATTTATGCGTTGCAATTAGTAATCCATCCTGTTACGCCGTTGTAGGAGAGAGTGGTCAAAGCAACCGCGTCGAAGGTCGCTGCGCAACCACCAGATGAGGAGGCAGCCACAACCCCGAGATGGACGGGACCTGGAAAAAAAAGGGACACGAGTTGGGTGCTCGCCACCACGCCGACCAACCAACCAATATCAAGATTTCGCGTGCCAAACATGACCCGCGACCGCAACTCCTTGCTTTGTCGCCCACCGTTTCAGAGACCGTTTTTGACAGATACATCAATTATTTTTTCCGTTGCTTCCCGCAAAAAAAATCTCTCCCATTGCAATGCGCAGGCATATATGCTAGTAACATTATATGCATGCGAGTGTCAATTTTTTATCCTACCATGTAGCTAGACCTTCTATCTATGCCATCCAACTTTGCATCAAGGTCTGTGCTATCTTTACATAGACATTTCTCTTTTTTGTTTCTTTTAAACAAGAGAACATTTGACCTTGAAATTTTGCAGGTCAATGCCACACAAGTACCATTCTATGAATAACATGATTTTGATTTTTTGATGCAACATAAATTTGTCAAATTACAAATCTCAAATGAGTTTTATCATTTTATATATTTCTGTTTCGGCCAAAAAAATCCGAAAAAATACTACTCCCTCCGTTTCTTCGGTACAAATCTCAAACGATGCTGGCTGGATGGTCTAGTTGTCTGTTGTTTCTTCGGTACAATCAAATTATAAGTTCATTTTGCTTTGTTCTGGATGGAAGAAATCAACTTGGGTTTAAGGTTCTGTACTAACTAACTAGTACTCCCTTTGTAAACTACTCCTTCCGTTTCATAATGTAGTGCATATAGATTTTTTTTAAATCAAACTTGTAAAACTTCGACCAAGTTTATGTAGAAAACTACCTATATCTACAATACGAAACATATACAGTATGGAAATTTAACTCAAGATGTATCTGATGATATGTATTTGGTATTCTAAATGAATATATTTTTCTCTCTAAACACGGTCAAAGTTAGCAAAGTTTGGCTTCTGAAAAAATCTATATGCACTACATTTCAAAACAGAGAGAGTAATATAAGACCGTTTAGATTACTAAAGTAGTGATCTAAATAGTCTTATATTAGTTTAACCCACTCAAACTGTAATCAGTGCGTACTAAGGAGTATGGAGGAATAGAAAAGTTGCATGTTACTAGTGTGTTGTACTCCGATTATAATGAATTGTTATTCAAGTTCTGAAGCTATGTGTTCAGGAAGGAAGCAACTTAGGTTAGTAGGTTTCATGTTCTGAAGCTGCCGCTAACTAAAACAGAGCAAGAGAATACAAGATATTTTGTAGGGTAGCAACGAATTCCATCTCGATCATCAGTGTACAGAATCAGGTGCTGCTTGCAGGAAGGTGGTGGACATGTGCGTGACAGATAGATGGATAGATAGGTGCCTTGCACGAGCCATACGCATGGCATCTTCTTTTTGTGTTAATGATTTGCCATAACCCATATTCTTTCTGTCGTGGCAGCATAAACTTAATCGGCTCAAAGAAAAAGGCAAAATAGCCCAGCATAGATGGATATATAGATCATGTACTAAATAATCCCCACTTCCACCAGCTAGCTAGTTGCTCTAGAGCAAAGCACCAAGGAAGAAGATCCATCTCTCCCATCTCTCCAATTGATTCGTTCTAGGTGCTTGCTTAATTTCATTAGCAAACTACTCTACCTTTGATGCTTCTTATGTCTATTCTTCTCCTCTAGAACACATGACCTCCTCGATTTAAGTTCAGGGCAACCCTCTGCCTTCTTGTTTGAAAGCAACCTTTTTTTTTCTTTATAGCGTTTGCCAGTATCTAGTGAGTGTGAATTGCTTAGTATAAAGAGGAGCAAATTTATTTTACGTGCATGTTTTCAGGTGCAGCTCGAACCAGCAAACCATGCAACCAATGGAGGGGGTTCTGGTTGCTTTGGCATCCTACGGCGCCACCATGCTCGCCGAGATGGCCAAAGATAAGGTGGCCATGCTGACCAGGGTCTCCGGCGAGATCGACGACATTGGCGTCAAGCTCAGGGACCTCAAAAACTTCCTTGCTGATGCTAATAGGAGGAACATCACTGACGAGAGCATGCGGCAGTGGGTGGAGGAACTGAAGCGTGCCATGTACGACGATGTCACTGACATCCTCGACCGATGTCGGCTCAAGGTCACAGAGTAGGATCCATCCAAGGGCATGCTCCTATGCACGAGGAATCCCCTCGACACATCACCAAATTTATAGGAAGTGAATCACTCTTTGTTAGGCGATGTAATAATGTAGGGACTTCGTAATGTGGATCCTACTCGTACAGTGCGCAAGTGTAACTAACTTGGAAGTGCGAACTCGAAGAAATAACTCCTCCCTCTATTTATGTAAGGAATAAAAACCGTGATGCAAAAATGTACATACGGTTTAGTATTTGGACGCACAGTTAAGAGATAAACTGTTTTGAAAAACAAAATGTAGGAAAAATCTCCTAGTTTGCGACAAGTGGCACTTAGTACGAAAGAAGGTGTGAAGTGAAGTTTGCCAGGGGTACCCTTTAATTAGTGATTTCGACACTTCTAGCCTTAGCACACGCACAATCAACTCGGCTAGCACCTCTACCAGGCCACAGCCCACCATTGCGTCCACGTCCTTCTGGAGTCTGGACCTTAGCCTAACTCGGCAGTACCTTAGTTTTTAGTGAGCTCTAAGAAGGTCTCGTTGAAGGAGGCCCTCCCAGCCGCAAGTACAGAGCCTGCCCAACTTTTAGGTTATCATTGTTTTATGTTTCTTCACTCTTTTGTTTTTCTGTTTGACTTTTGTTTATATCTCAATTATATTGAAAACATGTATTCCAAAATTTAATTTACTTCAACAAAATTTAAATCAACTGAAAAATTCACACTGGGTATTTTTTGTTAACATAACTTAAAAAATGGTTAATAAAGTTATGCTAACAAAAAGATTATGGGACCGATCGATCGAATCGATATGTTTTTTTAAGCCACTGCCTGGCACGGCTATACCTCGCTTTAGTCGAGTTAGATGCCAGCCTCGCCTGAATGAGAACCATACTGGGCCAGCCCAGCTCGCGTGAGGCCACAGCCTTGTTTTTTCTGTTTATTTCGTGTTTTGATTTATTTTACTTTTCTTTTGTTTTCGTCTTTTTCATACTTTTCTTTACATTTTTTTTACTTTCGTTTATACTTCGAAATATTTTAAATAAGTATATCACAAAAGCACTTTACATAAAAAACATTATAAAATAACCAAGCATATGAAAAATCTTAAATATGCATAGAGAAATTGTTTCTCATGTATACAAACAATATACATTGTGTGTGAGAAAAGTTGATCATGTATTTAAAAAATATTAATCCAAGCATTTAAAAAGTATTTTTAAAATTTTAAATATATATAGAAAATATATTGAACATGTATTCAAAGAATATTGAAGTTGTATTTGAAAAATATTAATGGAGCATTTGCAAAAATGTTTAATGTGTATAGAAAAAATGTTCCATATATTCAAAAAAATTAATTTTAAGAATGTTAATGAAGCATTTGAAAAGTGTTTAAATGTGCATAGTAGAAATGTTGACCATTTATTAAAAAAATGTTAATCATTCAGTTGGAAAAATCTTAAATGTTTATAGAAAATATGTTGAACATGTATTAAAAAAATGTTAATTTGGTATTTGAAAAATGTTAAATAAGTATTGTAAAAATATTGACCATGTATTAAAAAAATAATCTTCTATTTAAATTTTTTTAATCAAGCATTTTAAAATATGTTAAATGTGTATAGAAAAATTGTTGACCAAGTATTCAAAATATGCTAATCTAGTATTTGAAAAACCTTAAATTTGTCTAGAAAAAATGTTACCATTTATTCAATTAATGTTAATCTTGTATTTGGAAAATTTTAAACATGTATTAGAAAAATATATTCGATATATACAAAAGATGTGTATAAAAATAATGAAAACCCAAGAGAAAATTGAAGGAAAATAAAAAATCGAAGGAAAATACAAAACCGAAGAAAATGAAGAGAAAAGAAATATAAGAAAGAAGTAGTGCGAAACGAGAAAGAAAAAAAGAAACCCGAAGAAAAACAAAGAAAAAAGAAATAGAAGTAATAACCCAGTAAAAAATAGAAAGAAACGAAGAAAAACTCATGAAAATATAGGAACAAAAAAAAGGAAACCAGTGGAAAACTGACTCTTTTCCTTTTAATTTGGTCGCACGCTACTTACTTAACACGAACGCGTCGTTATCTCAGGGATAGAGAGAACGCCTTCCGTCTAAAAAAGTACTCCCTTCATTTTGATTTACTTGTCTTAGATTTGTCTAGATACGGATTGTATCTAGACACATTTAAGTGTTAGATATATCCGTGTTTAGATAAATATAAGACAAGTAATTTGAGACAGAGGTAATATGCATTTGGCAACTGATAAGCATAACAAATCTAAGACAAGTAATTTTGCCTTTGTGATGATTCCTATCAAAGCTCCTATATGGATCTTGTTACGCTTCCGGAGTCAATGGCAGCAGCTTGTTGGTACCTATGGTGGCGAAGAAGACAGATTGTGAGAGGAGATGTCCAGTCCCCCGAGCGGACAGCATCAGCGATCCTTGCTTTAGTTCTAAACTTTGTGATGGCAGCGGGAAAGGCAACAACTTCGCCCAAGCTTAACACATGGGCGACATCCCTAGCAGGTCAGCAAGTCCTTAATGTGGACGCCTCTTTTTCGGATGGTTGTTACTTAGGATCCTGTGGAGCGATCATCCGAGATCATAGGGGAAGTTTTATCAAAGCATCTACAACTTCTATTGAACATGTAGCGGACGTAGTCTCGGCTGAGGCTGGTACTCTTCATGAAGGGCTGCAACTTGCACTGAGTATTGGTTGTCACAATATCCTGGCGAGGCTGGATAATAGCATGGTGATTGATGCCCCAAAGCAAAACAAAGGACATTCTATGATGGCAGCTCCTGTTATTGATGATTGTCGTTCTATTATGGCCGAGTTCAGGAAGGTTACTATTGAGCATTGTAATAGGGAGTCTAATGTAGTTGCTCATGAGCTAGCTAAACTTTTAGCAGATGATGTATCCATTATTTGAGTTTGAGTAAAGCTAGCCTGAAGGCCTCCGCATCAAAAATAAAAAGCTCCTCCCAAGTCATTGATGAAGCATGGTAATTAGTGTTAGAATAAATCCGAGGCGCTCCGTCGATCTACCGAGGACCAAGCAATCACATAAGCACGACACCGAGATTTGTTAACGAGGTTCACCATCATGGCTACATCCCCGAGGCCTGACTACGGGCGCTCCTTCCCGTGACGTCACAATACCACACCCCGGCCGCCCGGGCACCGGCACACGCCGCCGGCTCCCCCTGCGTGCTCGTGCTATTATGTTGGCATAGGTTACATCGTGTGTCTATCCCCGCTATATATGAGAGGCCTAGGATACAAGTGTCCTACTTGGACACGACTCCTACTCTGTCTACACACCGTACGACTCCAAGTCCAACTGTAACCTAACTTGTACAATAATATTCGACACAACTCTAACAAACTCCACCTTGGCGAATATTTTCCATCACCTTGAATTCGTTCATGTGTCAAACCTCCATGTACATTGGACTTCAGATACACCATGAGCACCGCTGCTACTCCCAGACTCCATGTGACTCCATCTGTAACTGTAGTCCCTTCTCGTCTTCTTCACAGTCAATACTTGAGCAAAATTAAGTTCCTAATTACTCTACTTTGTCCTCCCAACTTCCGGGGAATCCGTTCAACACCATCACACATCGATCACTGTCTGCGTGAAAATGAACAACTCGCATATTGGACGCCACATATAAGAGTTACCTGAACTCAATGCCACCGCTCTTTCTTGACCGTCTATCTGAAACTTGAAGGAATTTCACCATTGCTTGTAGTCATCCCGAGTCAAATTCGCAGTTGTCTCACACTTTTCCCGGATAGTCTCTGGAATGTCCCACAACTATAGCACTCCGCCTCCTTCTGTATTTGTCATCCACACTTTGCCATGTGCACTGAACACCACAGAATATACGGCCATGTACTCTCAGCTTTTGACAATTTCAGACTCTCCGCCACTTTCTCAGATTCTCCATGGTCAACTCCTGTCCATCTTCCGGTACCGATAGACCCAGTCACCAACTTGAATCCGGTACTCGTCAACACTGCTTCAGCACCCCCTGCACACTTTGTCTAACAACATATCAGACCACCGGTGCCCTGGCCTGTCGCTGTGTCCCGTGCTTACCGCACGCCTCGCCGCTATCACCGCGTTGAGCCTCTGCTGTCCTGGTCGAGTCTCCCAGGTAGCTAGCCCCCACTGCCTCAACCCCCACTGCAGAGAACCACCGATCATCACTGACCGATGCCGAGTATCACGTCTCCATCAGACCACTGGCGCCCAGTCCGATCCACGTGTCTCTCGCTATTCCGCTGAAATAGGCTTCGACTCTCCGTGCATTTACGCCGTAGCCCCTCCATCAGCACAGAGTGTAGTCCTCCATCAGACTCCAACTCCACCTTCAACATGACTCCATGGTGGTTGTACGTGCCACCCTACCGCGCCCTGTCGACTCCAAGCTCTCATGTGCACCGTCTTGAATCAACCCTGCGCCATAGTCTGTCGAAGCCGCACAAGCCCTCAGGCCTGCACCACGTGTTTCCACGCCCCAGAAGTCGGCCACCATCAGCATCACGCTCCTATGTCGTCGTCGCTGAAATCACCGCCGTCTTCTGTTTTAACCAACATCCATGTCGGTCCGTCAGACAGTCCAGTCTGACCCAACCGAAATTCACCGATATGGCTACATCCCCGGGGCATGACTACGGGCACTCCTCCCCAAGATACCGCAACACCGCCCGCCCTGGCGCCGGCACAAGCCGTCGGCTCCCCTGCGTACCTGTTGCTATCAAGTCGTCATGATGGGTTACACATGTGGTGCCCCTCCGTATATAAGAGGCCTAGGATACAAGTGTCCGACTCCTACACAACTCGTACCTAACCACACCAATTACAACTCCAAGTCCACGTAACCCCTTGCGTACATAATATTCGACACAAATATAACAAACTCCACCTTGGTGAATATTCTCCATCACTTAGAAGTCGTCCATGCTCGAACCTTCATGTACTCCGGACTTGGGTTGTCTCCTTTGTAGCTTACTGAGAGCTACCCAACGGGCCAGACCCGCCGCCACCGTGAGACCCCACTGCTACTCTTGCAGCTCCACTCCCCATGGCTCCACCTGCAATAGTGCTCCCTTGCAACTTGTAAAGATGCGAAGCCGTCCTCTCTCCTATCATCACAGTCACCCCATCTTCCACAATTTCCATGGTCTTCGTATCCCGATCACAACGGAATTCCATACCACCATCATGAAGAACACCAAGCGAAATTAGATTCCTCCTTAGCCCTGGCACATGCCTGACTCCCCGAAGCATCCGCTCAACTCCGTCAAACATCTTGATTTTGATGTTACCTACTTCAGCAACACGATAACCTATGTCATCGCCCACATAGGCTAAACCAAACTCACCAGACTTGTACGAAGAGAACCACTCCCTGTTGGGCGTCGCATGAAAAGAGCAAGATGAATCCAACATCCACGCTTCAGTTTTGTTGACCGCCTGTTTGATATAACGAGAACATCACTACTGCTGTCTGAGTCATCACCACGAGTAGCCGCATTAGCACTTTCCCCACCCTTCAGTTCTGGGCATTCCCTCTTTATATGTCCCCAGTCCTTGCACCTGTAGCACTGCACCTTTTTCTTCTTTTTCTTCTCCGCCTCTTGTCCCTTCCTGAGCTGATAACCTTTAACTGCCAACCCCAAACCATGAGTACTCTTCTCTGTAGCATTCTTTTGCTTCCTCAACTCATGCCCAAGCAACGCTGCAGTGACTTCCTCATTATTGACGGTTGTCTTTCCATGTGTCAATGTAATGACCAAATGCTCATAGGACGGTGGCAACGAAACAAGAAGAAGTAGTGCCTTATCCTCATCCTCAATCTTCAGATCCAGACGCGCTAGATCCGTGACCAATTGATTAAAGGCATTCACATGCTCCACAAGATCCGACCCCTCCTGCATCTTCAGCCCATAGAACTTTTGCTTCAAATACAGCTTATTGGTCGCTGACTTGGACATATAACGATTTGCCAACTTGTCCCGAATTCCCTTAGGAGTATCTTCGTCCATGACATGATACATGACCTGATCCGTAAGACAAAGCCGTATGGTAGCGGCCGCCTGCACTTGCATATCCTCCCACGCATCGTTGTCAACCTTGGCCGGCTTCGTCTCCTGCAAACCCTTCAAGATTCCCTGCTGCGCCAGAATATCCTTGACTCTTGTCTGCGATAGACCGAAGTTACCCGTGCCATCGAATTTCTCCAAATCAAACCTGGTGAATCCCGGCGCCATGCCGAGCCGCGATCTAACCGACCTGTTGCCGCCGGTCTGACCTTCCTTGTTTTCCTCCGCGACTTCCTCACGAAAAAGATCACTGATCTCGTATTCCTCGTCTGAAGCCACGCCGCAGTCCGCAATCTACCAAGAAATATGACCAACACAACGTCCCTGTCCGCCCTTCAGAAAATCAGCGTAAAGTCTTGCCGACGCGCAGAACTTGCTCTCCGCCAAAACCAACTGCTCCACCTATTCCCGAAACTGCAGACTATTTTCTGTGCGTCCGCTGCCTCGTCGTTCCCAGCCTTTTATTACCTGCTGGTACACCCGGCCTTACTTTTCCTTTTCTCACACGAAAACTGAGTCCAAGTATTCCACGGCCTGCATCGAGTCCCTGATCCCAGTCCAGAACCAACCGTTATGGACCCAATATGCACACACAAAGGATTTCCAGAACCGTACATGCACCCAACAGTGCGCCATCCATGCCTAGGCCAGGCACTAGTCCTGCCATCACGGTTCAGCACCGCTCCACGTACACGTACACACCTTCTTTCAAATCCAAACCGACATGCATGCTTGCTAATCTGGACTCTTTCCTTGCGCGTTGCACGCCGCGTGGAGTCCTGCTGATGCACGTGCCCAGCGCGGCTGTCTCGCGTAGCCTGCCGCACGCGGTGACCAACTGCCGTACGCCAAGCAGCCGTCCCGCGTACCTTGCCGTGGCTTTCCTTCCCTCGATCTGATCACCTCGGAAAAACTCGCCGCTCATCTCGACGATAGCTTCTATCTCTGATCTTGGTTCTTCGCCAGCAAACTGAACAGCCCTGTCACACGTACTTTGCCGCACGTCAACCCTGCCGTAACAGTCGCCACCTCGCGCATCGTCCGTGCACGAGCCGTGCCGTACCCTGGCCACCCGCTTCGTCGACACAATCCGTCCGCAGTGCTGCGCCGCCGCCTTTGTACAACATCGAGCGCATCGTCTTGATGCCCTCACACTCCGATCTATACGGCCGTCCCTCACGTTTGGTCGCCGGTCTGATCGCGAGCCGAATTCGTCGCCTCCGCAACGTCTTCAACAGCCACTACGCCGGTCCGATCGCCACGTCTAGCCGATCCTTACCGACCGCAGCCCATCGAACGGTCCAGGCCTCCTGCTCGAAGTGTCCGACTCCACCGACCGCATCCGCGATCGCCGCCATGCTCCACCTTGCACCAATCAGACGTTCCCTGGCACCCGTCGAGCATGATCCTCGTACCTCCGGATGATCTTCCGCACAGCCTTCTCGCAACCTTGCTCATGATACCACTTGTTAGAATAAAACGCTAATGCAAGATCATAGACGACACACCGAAGCACGATATTTGTTAACGAGGTTCACCGATATGGCTACATCCCCGGGGCATGACTACGGGCACTCCTCCCCAAGATACCGCAACACCACTATCAAGTCGTCATGATCTTGCATTAGCGTTTTATTCTAACAATTAGGAACATTAATTCTCTCACATAAACAAGGTTAAAAATTTCAAACACGGAATAGATCAAAAACTACACACAGGGGCATCAACCCTTTCTGATACATATCAAAGCAAACAAACCAGTTCCTTACATACAATTCTCAAATTCTCGTTACCAGTCTAAAGTAGCACTTGCACACGCACATACACGTTAATTGATGGATAAGAATACACTGCCAGGAAAAAACTAACGATTGCATGATTAAATAACACGGCAGATCACCAAACCGCCTGATTAGGCTGCCAGTATGAATAACCATTCCACGACTGACTTATTAAAAGGTCGTAGGCTATCGAGAAGTAACGATTCGACAGCTGAACGGAGAAGGATATGCTGTCTTCGGCCATCAAGGCTGGGCTAGCCGACGATTGCCTGGACGAGAGAAAACAACCTGCATACAGTATATACATGTCAGCCATTTGCCCATTCAGGCACCACAATCAGTACCTGGAGCAATACCTCCTTTCCCCAAAAAGGTGAAGGTTCAGAGATAATTTGGTCAAAGTTTCAATACTCTGACCAGTACAATTTTATAATAAAATATTTTGATTTGATTTGTGAAAATGTCATTTCTTTAGGTCTTTCTCAACAAAACAGTTTTCATCATTTAACTTTTTATCATGTTTTATGATTTACTGCGGTGAAAACTAATGGGCTGATTTCCAAAATGTCATCCTTTTAAGACCGGATGGAGCATATGACTTACATTTGTCTGGAAATAGCGTAGGTAAATACTTATGTACACAGAGCATACCTGGTAATCTCCAAGTGCTCGTGACTTGAAACCAGCCGCAGAGAATATGAGGTAGTACTCCCATATACGGAGGAACCTTTCATCAAAGCCCAGGGCCAAAACTTCACTGCAAGAAGAAAGGGATAAGAAATTAAAACTAACCGAGAAACCAACTGAACAATGTACGTATATGTGTATATAATCGTCACAACAAACTTACCTGCTCAATGAGCATAGTTATACACGCTAGTCTTGTTTTTACCAAAATTTTCATAATTAACTGTACAACAGTATTCTTGAATAGTGAATGACAAAGTGATACTTACTCTTTGTTGGCCATGAAGTTGTCCCTCCAATGCATCAGAGTTGTGTAGTAATTAGGCCCAATATTCTCCACATGCTCTATGCTACACCCAGTGCACAACAAGATCAGGGAGGTTTAATCGATGGAGATCCATCCATGGCCATGAAGTAACCAATCAATATTGATAGATTGATGTAAAACGTACCAGAACCTTGATGACGTGGTCATGGCAGACATTACACGGGCCAAAGAAGGAATGCAACCGCCAGGGAATATGTATTCTTTTATGAAGTCTGGCCTTTTTCTGTATTGCTCGTACCGTTCCTCTGGAACTGAGATGAACTGAACACACATGTATAATGGTTAGTTCATGATAAACTAAGGTCTTGCTTGGATAAAAAGGACTATCTTTCATTGGATTTTTCTGCCAATCCGAAGAATAAGGCCTAATCCTCGTTCTTGTGCACCAAAAATAAGGCATATACTACTTAGTTGGTGTTCGTAGGGATGGTGGAATCCAGCTATGAAGTCGTTTGGAAATATACTTAGCTGTTGATGCACTAACCTGGAGGACCAATATCCCATCTTCAGCCAAGTAAGACTCACAGCAAGCAAAAAATTCGTCCATGTATTCATGGCCAACATGTTCAATCATACCGCTGATTTGCATAAGTGGAATACATTAAGTACAACCACAAGCACGGTTGTCGAAGTCACAGCGCACATCTGTAATATAGTAACACTTACCAGCTTATGATTGCGTCATACTTAAAAGGTGGTATTTTGCGGTAGTCGCACAGCAGAAAATTTATGCGGTCCTGAAAATTAATAACAACAGATAATATAATTGTTAGCTAAAATTTCACCCTGCCGAAGCATATAAGCTGGGGCAAAACAATACTAATTCACCATGCACATCTATATTTGTTCTGTAGTTAGGAAATTATAATATATGCCAATCCAAACTACTCGACTCCGAGATATGCCGCTGTAAAGTTCCACTGGTTGCCGTTGGCAATGTGGTAAGTAGTTTTTTCACTCGCCGGGATGGGTATCGCCGCTGGTGGAGGAAGGGCAGACAATGGAGGAGGCAGTGGAGTATTCCTTGCTGTCCCCGGCCTGGTTCAGTCGTGTGGAGGATTGGTGTTTTCAGGAATGGTGGGCGTACGAGATAATACCATTTCATTTCGAGTGGGCTGTGATGGACCGAGTTGGTCCACTTCAGGGTAATATACCCGTAGACTACACATCCTCAATGAACACATATGGTGGAATGGTAATTACAGATAAACTATAAAACTGGACAGGTATTGCGTAAAAGAGGGAGTAACATAGAACTAACCTCTAAGCCAGCTTCTCTGGCTTTTCTCTCAGCGTATTTATGCTGCTCCGCCGACAAAGTGACTCCAGTGTATTTGCAACCAGTTTGCTTAACTGTTTCGATTGCTAAGCTTCCCCAGCCACTACCGATATCAAGAACGTGATGCCCCCTCTTGACTTTAGCCTTTGATTAAATGTGTATTTTGCAAGAATGAAGAACCATCAGATCATGTTCACAACATTGTCTAACTAATGTAATAATAATCAATCTAATAATGAAATCTCTGGAGAAATTAAAGTATTACCTTGTTGATTAGAAGGCTAAGTTTACGTTGCTGGGCTGCTTCTAAGCTTTCGTTCTCCATCTAGCAATTTAATTTTAGTCCATGAGTTAATAAAACTACTCTGCAAAATTTACAAGCTGTGTAACAAAATCACAGGATTTACAAACCTCGAAAACCGCACAAGAGTAAGTCATCGATTTATCCAGAAAAAGCGAGAAAAAATCGTTACTCTGTGCACATATATAAGAAGAAAGACGGAACTATTAGTGTTATTTGGTATATCAACGTATGGCAACTAATGAATGATATAACAAATCTTTTTGATAAGGTTTGGAACACAAAAATCTCAATAAGATCTGCCATAATTCTGGTATTACAAATTGACCTAAGCAGCTAGTTATCTTAATCATGATGGAATGTAATAACAAAAGAAGACATGAGTACTGACAAGATCATAGTGCTGAGAGATGTTTCGACGAGTTTGTGTCGCAGTGTTCTTCATCGAGGTGTGGCGCAAATAGTGTTTAGCATATGCCAATTGAGCTAGTACATACACGGGTGATAACCAAAACCTGTAAAGCAAAAACATTTATGTACATGATTAATCACAAACGCATACTCATAGGTACAACTTCATTTTATAAACAATTTATATAAATTTAGTGGGGAATTGAAGGTTCCAGAACCCTTTTCTGGCAATGCGGCGGTTCCTGCGCTCGTCTCTGTTAGCAATGAGAATCTGCAAAGCAATTGATCATGGATTTGATCTGTAATGAACAGGAAATAGCTCTACCCATAAGCTCATGGACTATGATATAGTTTTACCAGGATAAGATTCAGAAGGCCTTCTGTCTTGTCAAGAACAGAGAAACAACCGTCGATATAGGCTTCTGCCAAGCCCATGCCTCCTTCTATTGCAACCTGAAAGCCATGAAAGAGCCAGGATAAACACATGAAAGAGCCAGGTGTACAAAGCAGTTGCAGTGGAGTATGTACGAAATTAGGAAACATCCACGGACACATCACTACTCAGAATTTTTTTTAAATGCACGTGTAGTCACAACAAGAGAAGAGAAGATAACCTTCCAATAGAACAAGGGGTCATGAACTTGGATGACAGATTTTACACGGCATTTGTCGCAAGCTTTACCAAAGGTGAACACACTACCTCTTTCTTCGACCAATCTGTACAAAAACAATTAAGGTGAACAACAAGCATAACTAGACGTCGCATAGTATCTCGACTTCGTACGAGGACTCACATCAAGTTACCAATGGATATGTATTGGTTGAAAAATCTTGCAACAACAAAGCGCGCCACAGCCTCGGTCCATGATGGAATCATCTTCTTTGGGTTCAGCAGAAGCTCACATTTCTTCCCAAGCAAATGTTGAGCTGCTGCTTTCCCGGACTGCATCGATTCAATATGTCCAACACAAAAAGACCTCACATAACTAGTCATGAAATAGTCACTCTAAATTATGTGACTGAAACTAAAAGCATATGTGTCAGGGTGGTGTAAACAGCCCCCATAGATGAATAAACGAAAAACTTGGAACTAAGCAAGGAGATGGTTAGTTAGTTTTTTGCAGGGAACGACATGGCTAGTTGTAGTTATGTTTAGCTTTGCTGGACCCTTACCAATTTCGCACGCAACAGTATGGTTTACTATGCGAGGCAGATCTAAAAGGAAAAATGGACAGGTTGTGCACGCAAATACCTTTAGTCCGTCTTCGTAGAAGCCATGACCTAAGATCCAATGTAGAAGAGACATTTGAGACCTAGTGCTCTTTAGATCATTTCACACTTAACTTTAATGTAGTATATATAAGTATATCGTACATATCTACAAACCGAAATTCATGAAACAAGTTACCTTGATATGTCCCACAGAACCATATTCCCCTCTTTCCCTGGATCTGATCAAGCTGAAGATAAGCTTTCGCCACGGCCACAGATGGAACAGGAAGCCTTGTATTCCATTTAAGCAGTACATGATCCGGAACACAAGGGGGGTTGAGTGTCACCAGGAAAGGCCTGGCAGATTCAATTTTCTAGAAGAGGAAAAAAGAACAAATATACCACAGTTAATAATTAAGTAATTAATTCAAGCTGCTGGAGGGGTTAGGCCGAAGCTTCCGTTTTGCTGTTATTTTTTAGCCTGCTCTACAGGGTGTTCTAAGTTCTAACAAGATGATTTTTTTTTCATTTGGTTTCTTTTTGTTGAGGAGGCATGCCTAGTCCTGACGACATGTAAAACATATAAAATGTTTTCAGCGTTGTAATAAAGCCAGGGAATGGCCATTTCATAAAAAAAATGCCATCAGTAAAATTAATTCATTATACCAAACTATACATACGAAAAGCAGAGAATTTACCTGAATTTGGTTTAGCCAGTAAGTAACAGAAAAACCCCTGCTAGTTGTCCCCAGGAAATTCCAGGCACTCCATGCTGACGAATTTCGGGGCATCAGATTTTGATCGCAGTGGAGGTATATATCCCTGCAACATAAACGTCTCGGACAATCAGTAGATCAGATCAAACTTTATTTATGTGTTTTTTAGCAACACTAGGCAAGCTTTACCTTTGGACATACTGACAAGCACCTAGAATTCTCCGTTCGTGATGTTTAGCTTCCACTCCTAGTACTTTGAGAGCATTGGGTGCATGGACCCCAAGGATGACACTGTCGTATGTTTCCTCTGACCCATCATTCTCCAAGACTCTGAAACCACCTACTGCAGTGCCAAGATAGAGGATTGTTTCAGCCAGTAAATCAATAATATATATGATGACTCATTGTTTGTACAGGCAATCAACAAACAATAACACATGTACGCACATCCATCAAGGCTTGAAACAGATTTGACCCGACAGCTGGTTTTAATTCGACAGCCCATGCTCTCCAATTCTCCTTTTACCTGCAGTAGTCGCATTGTTCAGTCCCTGCATTTGCCTACAGCAAAAGCCTAAAAAGTGTAACAACTACAAATGTGCAACCTCTTTTGAGGCTGCTGGATCGCAATGCATACCTTGTTTACATAGGACTGCGAACAAGGCTTGACAGTGGGAAACTGGGTGTAACGAAACAGCTGAGTGCAGCGATTTAATCAGCTTTCAAATGCACAAAGACAAATGCAATGGGAAAGGAACATGCATAGGAAGTAGCTAGGCACCTGAAGAAGGTCATTGTTACGGCAAAATGACAACACGAAGAAAGCAGACAAGCTGAAAACATCTTGTGATAAACATGACCACATGCCTGTGCAGACTGGAATCTGCACCAAATGTACAATTTCGTGCCATTTACTCAAAAGTCAAAACTGCATTAACTCACAAATTTTCTGTTCTTTTTCCACAGGAATACTGACAAAAATTTCTACAAGTTAATAACCAGCCTTACCGGCCCCTGCACCCATGTTGGTGTGAAAACTAGCCATAGAGAACTTGGCCCAGATTTTAGTTATCATCTGAATATTTCATCTAAATTTTCTGCACTTATTTGAAAATTGTAGTTTCTCTTCACAGTTTTACATGACTATTAAAAAAAGATGAAAAATAAAAAATTGAATGCAGAATTCTGATAAAAGATTTTGCCAGATGAAGGGTTTCTGGTTACACTAAAGGAGGACATAAGCAAGTAGATTAGATAGAAGCACTACAAGATAAGCCTCTTGAAACGATAGGGAATATCCATGCGACTGAATGAACTGCCCCAATGTTTCATTATGGTCCAGATCAGGGTTGTGTTCATGGTCCTCCAGGTACCTTCATTTCAAAGATCAAACCAGCGAATTAACTGTCATCATATAGTATAAACACAAGGCATCCAGCTATGAACGGAAGTATTATAATATGCACATGAGAACTGTGCTGCTTACGTCAGTGCATCATTCTTGAACTTGATTATCTCAGAGACCATGCGCCAAAAACTGGGTTTTAATATGTTGGTTTTTTGCGCCAAGAGGCCTGAGATACCGTTGCCATTGCCCCACTCACATCCTCCGCCGCCGCCTTTTGATTGTGTGCTCACAGAGAAAGACATGTCCGATCTCTCCATCTCCACCCCGAGCCCTTCTAACCATTCCATCATGTGGGGATATGTTACCTACGTTGATGCATATAGCACAATAAAAATCTTAGTGAGAAACAAAGTATAGTGCTAGTATCTTCTAATATGTTCAGTCCAGGGGTTAGGAAGTCCTATACTATCAGAGTAAAACTTCCCACCATTGGTTAATGCTCTGTGTGGCAAAATTTTCTACCTCCGAACTCTGAGTAAAAGGCGTAGACCCACACACACACTTACACCACCACACACATTCAGACAACATTAGGTAAGGAACAACTTTTGGATAAATTTTTTTGGGGTAATACTTTTCGAAATTTTCCTAATTCCTTCAAAATGTAAAACATAATATGTTCTTCCCTCTGTACAACAGAGCAATTTTCACTTACAAGCATTCTCGCCTGGTGGCGAAGCCACGTTTAAGTTGGTACTCGACTGACTCTCCAGCTTTTTGGTAAAATCAATATACACACGTACAACTCTTGATTTTTAATAGAAATTCATTTATTTGACTACAAAACTAAACTGAATACTCGAGATTGAATTTCTGGCACTGCCACCGTTCTCATTGTGACAGCCAAACGTTGTTGTATACTTTCTGAATAGTATTGTATCAATTTGCACTTTTTGCTACGAACGGTGCACCACCGCAAAACACAAACACAAATCCACACGCAAAATTCTCCATTTGAACTATGAGCACATGGAATCAGACACCAAATGACGATGATGATAATGCAAAGGTTGGCGTGAAAATGCGATGATATCTGTAGTAGAAAGATGATCTTTGTGCTTAGAGTTAGAGGCACACCACCGCCTGGCGAACGGTGGGAAACCTTCCGGATGGAAAGGTGGGAGACAGAACGCTTGGCGCCGGACGCCCGTATATTTAGATTTTCCGTATAGAATTAAAATGAACCAGCATATTCAGAGTCAGAGGGAAGAAAAAGGAATAATGAAAAATTCGAAACTGATTCAGAGGGAAGAAAAAAAACATTTGGCTTTCGAAGGAATAATGAAAATTTTGAACTTCGGAATAACATCAATTTTTACAAGCCTTGACCACATACGGGCTGTGAAACCTGAAGTTCTCTTGTATTTTTTTGGAAAAAAGTTCCACCAACAAAAGGCATAATGTATGGAAAATACACAGGAGCTCTTGGGTGCTCCACATCCCTATACGGAAATTAATCATAAAAAGTACCAATAGAATCAAAAAAAACCTGAATTTTGGGGATACCAAACATGGGTCCCCGATCTATTCCCGTGTGAAATTTCATGAAAAAATACCCAAAAACATGGCGAAGGAAATACTGTCCGAACAAAATCCATCCAAACAGTGTTTTTCTATACATAGGAATTTTTTATCTTTTTTGCCACGAATACGTTTCCTGGTATTCTTTCACAAAATTTCATACGGGGGTAGATCAGACCCAGGTTTGATATCCCTAAATTCTAGATTTTTTTAAAAAAGTTCTCAGTATTTTTTTTAAACGAAATGTTCGTATGGGAGTATGGAGCACCGGAGAGCTCCATATTCTTCTCTCTGAACAATGGAGCAATGTTCACAAGCCTGATAAGCACTCTTTGTGATTTTTTATTTTTTATTTTGAAATCCTTGCAACCAATGATACAACACAACACGACAACGACTCGAAAACAAAAACACAACAACTCACGACAAATAGAAAAGAGGAAAACACACATGTGTTATCGCTGGAAACGCACAAACTGATATGCCATATGTGTGTGAGTGAATCACGAAGCTACGGCAAAAAAATGGCGGATGCATGCATGCACACGAACGATCCAAGTCGATCCAGGTACCATTAACTCATCAGTGTACGGACCTGGTTGAAGCTCATGAAGCCGAGGTCGAGCTTGGCGCAACCGCCGGCGCCGTCGTCGACGGCCACCGTCCTGGCTTGCCCGCCGAGGCTCTCCTCCTGCTCGTACAGGGTCACGCGCACGCCGCCGTTCGTGGAAAGCAGCTCGTGCGCCGCCGCCAGCCCGCTGACCCCGCCGCCCACCACCGCCACCCTCATCCTGCCTGCTGGTGCCGTTTATCTAAAAAAACTCCTGCTCAGCTGCTCTCTGCTCTCTCGCCCTCCACCCTTTATTTAACTTGGAGGTTGGACCAGTGTAGCTGGGCTGGGAGTTACTTGACGGTCCACGGTCAATCCCTCCACGTTACCACCATCGAGTCAGCAACTCAGCATGCATGGCATTCGCTCGAGGCTGTGCGGTACCGGTCAGTATTTTGTTTCGTGGGAGATGGGTATCGACAAAGAAAGGACATACGAGCCGGAGCTGACCACCTTACGCCCAGCAACCAGTGCTGCGTGCTAATCCTGGCCATGGGCAGCCAGGCCCGGTCGGCCCAAAAAAGCCCGACCTTATCCATGGGCCGGGCTCGGGCCTAGGTTTTGAGCCCGAAGTATGATGGCCTGGGCTCGGGCCTGATTTTTAGGCCCGACAGCCGGGCCGGGCTGGGCTGAGGCCTAGGTTTTTTGCATCGGGCTTTGGTTGGCCTGGCCTGAAGCCCGGCCCGGCCCGAGGGATGGCCAGGTATACTGCGTGCGCCAGCTGGGGACATCAATCTGTGTCATGTGTAGCGTCACGTGTTCTTTTTTTAACACAGTACGTACGCAAGCGCTCATATATACGCGCATACACTCACACTTATGAACGCACACACGCACACCCTATCCCTATTAGCATCTCCGTAAGACTGAGGTAAGACTGAGTTGGCATATTATCTTAAAATTTACAAAGTCATCATAGACATCTCGTCATCGACAGGAACGTCTCCTCCCACTGCATGCGCATCGCCGGAAATCCTGAAATAAATCCAGGAATAAATATGAGTATCAGGATTTGAACCCTGATAGGCAGGGAATATCATAATCCCTCTAACTATCCAACCACAAATTGGTTCGGAGCGTCACATGATCCACCTAGTCGTTTCAGCAGGTCAGACTCCAAAATCGTAGGTATACATCAAGTGTTCCTAAGACATGGAGGTTCTTCGCCAATTTTTTTGTCTTAGATTTGTTTTAGATACGGATATATCTAAACCGCGTCAGTTATGACCATCTACCCGCGCTCCTTAGGATGCTTGACGATCCATTGATTGCCGCAACGAGCTTAAAAACGTTTGGCAACGCACTGTACACTCTATCTATGTGTCTCGTGTGCAGCGGTAAAAGTGGCCCGGCCGGCCAACGGTATGGGCATGTATAATGATTGATAAAGATGTTTTATCTTATATCCGCCACTTAATTCAGATAAGGATTCGTCACACAAAAGATCCCCTTCTTCTCTCCCGCGACGTGCCCACGCATGCCGGGGGGAAACCCTAGCAGCCAGGCCCTTCGACCTCGCCTCCCTCCCCTCCTCCCCGCAGCCGTCGGCAGGCGCTGTCGGACAAAGCCCGGTGGTCGTGGCGGCGGTGGGGCCCTTCTTCCTCCTCTGCTCATGGGGCAGCGACGCGGGGCGGCTTCCTCGGGTGGCGGTGTATTCGCGGTGCAACGGGGAGACAGGCTGGTGGCGGAGCACCGGGCGGCCTGTGTCCTGCGCGCGGTGAAGTGGCTGCGGAGCTCCCGTCTCAGGAGGTGGCGCGCCGACGGGCTCTCTGCCAGATTCGGCCAGATCAGGTGATGGGGGTTGCCGGCGGCATGTGCCAACGCTGGTGCGTGCCCGGCGGCTCCGACCCTTGGAGCTCGCCGGACGACGCAGGTTGGGCAGTGGCCTGGTGTGGCTACGGCTCCGGACGTGGGTGGCTTCACGGTAGCTCGGCGGGCCGACTGCGGTAGCGGTTAGCTTTCCGGCATCGACTCGTTTGTAGGCGGACTCGTTCGACCTTCGGTCCATCTCCTCATCGTCTGGTCGTTACTTCTGTCGAAAGGTTGGCCCTCCCCCTGCGGCGGTCCATCGCTCATCTCGCTCCTGGTGCCGCAGGACGGGTCGATCGAGGCCTGTCTTGGCCGGCCTATTTGGTTTTGGCGCTAGGGCCGCCAAGGGGTGCGAAAGGTGGATCTTTTCCACTCGTATCTTTGGTTGGCGTAGCGGTGGGTCTCATGTGAGGTGGTGTCGAGGTCTTGGATGCCGGGGCGGCGGTCCTGGTGGTGGTTCCACGGTCCTCATGCGCAGAGCCTGTGGTTCAGTGCTGCCCGGTGGCCGTGGTCGTGTGGGCGGCGTGGTCGCCGGGGTGTGGCGTTTGGTGACTGTGAGTGTTGGCCAGAGTGAAAACCTAATCTATCTTCGGACGAACCCCCGCGACGGCAAAGCTCGTTTTCTTTTTAAAGGCGTCGTCGCGGCTCTCATTGCCCAGCGTGTTGTTCCAGGGAAACTTTGATCCTCGGGCCGGGCGGTGGCGGCGTTCTGGTGTCGTAACCTTACTGAAGGCGTCGCCTTCGAGCACACGGTTTGTCATATGTGGCTTCATCTCTTCGCGATAGCGTGTTCCCGGTTGAGAACTCCGGTTGCTCTTGTAGTACTAGGAGTTTTGTTGCTGCGCTCAGCGTCTATGTATCCTGCTTTGGATGTGCGTGTGTGTTATGCTGGCGTGCATTTGTACCTAGTATGTGATGGTTGTTGCTTTATAATTTATATATAAAGCGAAAGTCATTTTCGGTAATCTAGATAAGACAATAAAAAATGATGTACGATAGGTTATTCTTAGTATTTTCTTCAATAAATAGATATCCTTAAATATGTGGTGAGACAATTGTTGCTAAGAAATCATCTCTTAATTACGAGAAGAAAAGTCTTGTCTTATGTTTTTTTTCTCCTCTATCTCAACATTTATTCCGCGCTAGTTTGTGACACTCTTAAAATAATATCAATATACATACCTATTAAATGACCCTGGTCCGATATATAAGACATATTGTTTGACTTCACTCATACACGGAGTGTAGCCAAATTATTTGAGTACACTAGCTAGGATCAGGATCAGATCGATGAACAAAGTTATAGTACTTCCACTAAATTAGTAATAGGTAAGCTGTTTTCTTTTTTGAGAAAAGGTTGCTCAAAGTATCGTCCCTGAAAGTGTTCTTTTGCTCCTGAGCTCAAATGAGCTCGGGTGGACAGCAAAGAAAGTAAAAAAAATCAATAAATTCTTTTTTGGGTAACCCCTCACAAATATTTTCTATGCTTAAAAAAATTTAACCATGAAATAACATTTGTAGAAGTCATGGCAAAAAATACAAAATCAGTACTCCAAGATGCTTTCAAAAATAGCATATTCGGAGTATCAAGTTTTTGTTCTTTTGCCATGACTTAGAGAAATGTTCATTCATGATAAAATTTTGCAAGTACATTCATTCAGAATTTTGATTTTTTTTCTTTTTTTCTTCTGATTTTACTGTCCACCAAGAGCATTTGAGCTCGAGTGCAAATACTCGACGTCTTATTGTCTCTATGAATTAAAATAACGGATTTGCTACAACTCAGCTAGCTGAGTTTTATCTATGGGCTCATTCACGTCAACGACCGTCCGATCGGGAAACAAGCCAACGACTGTTATCTGATCTTTTTTTTTTCTTTTTGCTCAGCACACGCTAGGCCGTTGGGACTGTTTGTCTCAGGTGGCGGGGAGCTGGTTGTGTTGTGCCTTTGTCGTTGCTTATTGGTGGGAATGGTAGCTGTCCTGACTGGATGGGTCTTGTTTCAAGTTACTACACTGTGCATAACGAGAGATTCAAGGCAAATCTGTGAGCTTTTTTCTCCCATTTCCTCAATCACTCTCTCAAATTTGAGTTAACTTTTTAGGCTCACTCTCTCCAACCTGAATGTATTCTTTTTCATTAAACTTTTTTCCTCGTTTCATCTTATTTTATTAACTTTATTTTATCGGTTTTGCTGAAGCTTAGCTAGCTGAGTTTTTAACTATGGTCCCAGTCACTTTTCTAGGCCTCCGATCACCACACTAAGATTCGTGATGGCTTTTGTTCGTTATCGTGGGAACGACCGGTGCGCGGCTCGTCTCTACGAGGGGCAACCCTTGTGTGTGTGTGTTCTACCCATCACTTTTCTACGGTTCCACGCACGAGCCACGGGTTACTTTTGCTTGTTTGCACGAGCTGAGTTATGTGGGCGTCCTTCTTCTTTTACCCTAGCTTTTTGCATGTTTTGTTATTTGTTCACTATAGCTTCTAGCGGTAAGCTCTTTCTTTCTTCCTTTTTTTGCAGGTGAGGGATAAGCTCTTTGTAATGACTTAATTTTTAGTTACCCTTTTTCTCATGATTAATTGTTGTGTTTTTTTTACTTTCAGATTTTTTTTTCATATTTCAATGTACATAGTAGAACATTGTTTCACTGTTTTCTCATCCCTATCCCCATACCGGTCCGCGGGGATAAAATATTCCCATTCCTATCCCCATCAGCTTTTTATCCCCCTGGGGAAACCCATACACGCAATCAACAACGACCTTCGGTAGCATTTTAGTAGAAAAAAAATATCATTTTGGCATAATAAATAATATCTTCTGGTTAGGTCGGGGTTTTCTTAGGGCTTTTTGGCCAAAGGGGTGAGATGGGTGAAAATCTGGATGGGTAAGGGCAGGAACTACATGTGGTTCACTAATTTTAGAGCCCACATGTAAGGCCTTCATGGGTAAGGTGGGTAACGGACACGGGTAATGTTATCCCATCCCCATCTCCGTCTTACGTGCTGGGTAAGGTATTTGACACACATGTAAGGCCTTCATGGGTAAGGTGGGTAACGGACACGGGTAATGTTATCCCATCCCCATCTCCGTCTTACGTGCTGGGTAAGGTATTTGACACACAACTTTCCCGTGGGTATTAAAGCTGGCACATCTCCATCCCTTAATAGAATAACTCCCCATGAGGATGCCCGTAACGGTTACTTTTTAACCATTGCCAGGTTGAGATGGGCCTGGCTTTATTACCCTGTTTATGACATTTACTGTGGATCCGTGAGGGTGCATGTGACCCTCTTCATATGCTCGAGCATCGCTCGCTCCTGCCCTAGATTTTGCATCTACGGTAGGGGCGTAGATTAAAGGCACGTACGTATACTGACCACTTCCGCTGGCATGCGCTTTATTACATGTACTGCCCACTCTCATCTTCACCCTCACCCACCTCAACATTGCTTTTGGTATTTATGGAGCAACGTGCCAGCCGGTAAAGGTCCATGCCATGCATCTTCCTCCTCGGGTCCACTCTATCGTCCCAATCTCTAGGGTAAAATAGGAGTAGTAACAGGAGCGTACGTATGGAGGAGAGGAGGAGCTGCATGCATGGTTGTGTTCAGTTCAGCGGGATGAATAATGCAGCCCTGCCCCAAGCATAATTGACCATTTTAATGAGAGCATGCAGTGCTACTGTCGCAGCTCCAAAAGTTGCTTGAAAACATATTGTGGACGGAGGGTTAGTTGTGTCAAGAGACGACCAAGGCAGCTGGTTCTGCCAATAATACATCCATGTGCTCGTGCTCGACGGTTGCTGCGGATGGTGCGTGCCTATGCCTCCTATGTGGCGGCCTGATTGGAGCTGAAAGAGATCGAACCAACGAGGGTGTCTGCCTCGTGACACTGAAAGGACTAAACGTAAATTAACGCATGTGACCCTCTTCATCTTATGCTCGCACCTACCCTGGATTTTGCATCTACAGTAAGGGGCGTAAATTAACGCATGTACCGACGACTTCCGCTGGCATGCGCTTTATTACACGTCCACGTACGTAGTACTGCCCACTCTCATCTTCACCTACCTTAGTACCTCACCATTGCTTTTGGTATTTATGGAGCAGCGTGCCAGCCAGTAAAGGTCCATGCATCTTCCTCCTCGAGTCCACTATATCGTCCCAATCTCTAGGGTAAAACAGGACTACAGGAGTAGTAACATGAGGGTACGTATGAAGGAGAGGAAGAGCTGCGTGGTTGTGTTCAACAGGATGCATTGCAGTCGTCCCAAGCATAATTGACCATTAATGAGAGGAAGCAGTGCTACCGTCGTAGCTCCCGGACGAGTACGTTGTGTCCGTGCGCATGGTGGCAGTTCGTCTTGAGAATACAAGATAACACTATACTTCTAGTCTTCTACTCAGGTTTTGCACAGCAGTAGGCAGTAACAGAGGCCGATGGATTAGGCTTTGCACGCTGATCGAACTTGGTTTGGTATTTTATGATACTCGATGCACACTGCTCCCATGTCCGATCGACCAGGGTAGACAAACACCCGCTGCTTCCATGGCTGATCGACGCAGGCCTCGACTCAGGCGAAGTAATAATTTCGGGAGGGCCTGGTGACACAGCATCCCAAGAATCTTGGGATGGAGTTGAGGAAGATGAATATGAGTAGCAGAGTGTTGGCATAAGCCATGCCATGTGCGGTGGCGACCGGCGTCGGGTGCGCCAGATGCGTGTTCGTGTGTGCGTGAGTTAGTGGCCGGTGTGATGGCCTGGTCGTGTGTGGGCGTCCGGGTATAAAAAGCCCTCCCATATACTGATCGAAGTGCGCCGGTATGAGCCGGGCCTAGAAGCCAGAGGTGAGGTAGTCTCGGCTGGGACTGTGGTATGCGCCCGGTCGGCTGTGAGAGAGCTTCTCTAGGTAGGCTGCGGTGTGTTGCCGCGCCCGGGTATGTGCCTAATAAAGTGAGGCCGTTCGTGCGGCCCAGGCGCTGTTCGTGCGGCGGAGGCGTTTGTGCGCCGGAAAAATTGCGTGCTCCATCTTCCACGTTCGTTTATGCGAGTGAGAGAAAGAGAGCGGCAACAACAATTGGTATCATGAATTGGTTCATCTTGGGCGTCGTTCTCCTTGCCGGAGGCGTGCCGGCGGTGGCGGAGTTCGCCGGCTGCTGCGCGATGCTCCGGGCCGTGTGTCGGTTTATGGAGGTGCGTGGCCCGGCGAGGAGGCCGCGGTGGCTGTCGTGGCACGGTGAGGAAGGACCTGCGTGGTGGTGGCTTCAACAACACACAGCGGCATGGCGGCATGAAGGTGCTGCGCTGCGGTTGAGGCCGCAACGGTGCAGGGCAATAAGCCTCGGCGGCGAGCCGGGCGCGACCGGTGCGTGTTATGGGTGCACAGTGGACACGTCGGGACTGCGGGCGCGCGTACGAGCGTACGGTTGATGTTGGAAGGAGGCGTATGTCGTCGTTGTGCTCGAGTCCATGCTCAAGTTTGGCTACATCCTTCCAGCGTTTGTCATAGGAATTTTTCAATGATTTATACAAGGATCAATCAAACGACCAAGAGGTCTGGTTGAGATATGGTCAAATTCGTGGCACATGACACGATGATGACCTGCTAGCTAGATGGGCTAGCTGTCTGTTGTTTCTTCCATACAATCAAATTAAGTTAAGGTTGCTCTGTTCTGGATAGAAGCAATTATCTTGGATTTCAGGTTCTCGAACTGGAGTACTAACTAGTATTCCCTTCATTCTACAATGTAGTGCATTAGCATTTTTTGAAATTTAAGTTTAATCATAAATTTTACCAACGAGATCGACTGCAGCAGGAGCAAAAATCAGTATAATTTATGATCAAATTTAAATCTCGGAAAGCATAGGTGCACTACATTATGGAATGGAGAAAATAGATCAGAGCGAAAACCTCAATCAAACTGTAATCAGTGTGTATTGCTCCCTTCGGTCAACCTTAGTTCAAAGCTGAGACACCTTTTTTCCGATCGGAGGGAGTAATAAAAGGGTTGAGTGTTGTACTCCAATGTAATGAGTTATTATTCAAGTTCTGATTCTGTGTATTCAGGAAAGAAGCAACTTAGTAGGTTTTAGGTTCCCTCCTACGCCGCCACCTCACCCCACGCCCCTTCCTCCCCCGCTGCACCTTCCTCCCCTCGCCGCCGCCTGAGGCGCCCACCAGCAAAGTCTGGATGGCTCCAAAGAAGGCAGCGGCAGGGCCCTTCTCTGACTGCTCGGTGTTGGTACGACGGCTGTGATCCATGAATCAGGGATGACAGTCCCTTTTTGGTGAGGATTCCCCGTCTGGTGGCGCGGTGGGGCTAGTGGGCTGCCGGAGGTTGGCTTGGGTGGCCTGCGGACCAATGATGGGTTATGGTCGTGGCAGCGATGCCCCAACGGGGCCGTTTTGCCCGCTGCCTACTGTCCCGCCTAGGTGCGCTCCAATCTCGTCAAACTTGGGTGTGCTGGCTGTTGGGGATCGTTGCATCAATCTATGGAGTTTACTAGCAACGAGAGGGGAGTGCATCTTCATACCTTTGAAGATGGCGATGCGGAAGCGTTGCAAGAACGCGGTCGGTGGAGTCGTACATGAAGCGATTCAGATCGCGGCCGATTCTGATCTAAGCACCGAACAACAGTGCCTCCGCGTTCAACACACGTGCAGCCCGGTGACGTCTCCCGCGCCTTGATCCAGCAAGGAGAGAGGGAGAGGTTGGGGAAGACTCCGTCCAGCAGTAGCATGACGGTGTGGTGGTGGTGGAGGAGCGTGGCACTCCAGCAGGGTTTCGCCAAGCACTACGAGAGACGAGGAGGGAGAGGGGTAGGGTTGCGCCAAGAGAGAGGGAGACTTGTGTCTCTGGCAGCCCCAAAAACCCCACTATATATAGGGGAAGGAGAGAGGGCCCCGGCCCCCTAGATCCATCTAGAGGGGGCGGCGGCCCCTCGGGGGGGGGGGGGGCAGCGCCCCCCTTAGGGTTTCCAACTAGGGGGGCGCCCGCCCCGGGGGGGTTGGCAGCGCCCCCATAGGGTTTCCAACCCTAGACGCCTTGGGCCCTTGGGGGGGGGCGCACCAACCCACTAAGGGGATGGTTCCCACCCAACTACAGCCCATTAGGTCCTTCGGGGCAGGTGGACCCTCCTGGTGGACCCCCGGAACCCCTTCGGTGGTCCCGGTACAATACCGATAAACCCCGAAACCTTTCCGGTGACTGAAACTGGACTTCCCATATATAAATCTTCACCTCCGGACCATTCCGGAACTCCCCGTGACATCCGGGATCTCATCTAGGACTCCGAACAACATTCCGTAACCACATACAAACTTTCCCTATAACCCTAGTGTCATCGAACCTTAAGTGTGTAGACCCTACGGGTTCGGGAGGCATGTAGACATGACCGAGACATCTCTCCGGCCAATAGCCAACAGCGGGATCTGGATACCCATGTTGGCTCCCACATGCTCCACGATGATCTCATCAGATGAACCACGATGTCAAGGATTCAATCAATCCCGTATATGATTCCCTTTGTCTACCGGTATAGCACTTGCTCGAGATTTGATCGTCGGTATACCGATACCTTGTTCAATCTCGTTACGGCAAGTCTCTTTACTCGTTCCGTAACACATCATCCCGTGATCAACTCCTTGATCACACTGAGCTCATTATGATGATGTCCTACCGAGTGGGCCCAGAGATACCTCTCCATCATACGGAGTGACAAATCCCAGTCTCGATTCGTGCCAACCCAACAGACACTTTCGGAGATACCCATAGTGTACCTTTATAGCCACCTAGTTGAAGGAAATATGCCCTAGAGGCAATAATAAAGTTATTATTTATTTCCTTATATCATGATAAATGTTTATTATTCATGCTAGAATTGTATTAACCGGAAACATAATACATGTGTGAATACATAGACCAACAGAGTGTCACTAGTATGCCTCTACTTGACTAGCTCGTTAATCAAAGATGTTTATGTTTCCTAACCATGAACAAAGAGTTGTTATTTGATTAACGAGGTCACATCATTAGTTGAATGATCTGATTGACATGACCCATTCCATTAGCTTAGCACCCGATCGTTTAGTATGTTGCTATTGCTTTCTTCATGACTTATACATGTTCCTATAACTATGAGATTATGCAGCTCCCGTTTACCGGAGGAACACTTTGGGTACTACCAAATGTCACAACGTAACTGGGTGATTATAAAGGAGTACTACAGGTGTCTCCAATGGTAGATGTTGGGTTGGCGTATTTCGAGATTAGGGTTTGCCACTTCGATTGTCGGAGAGGTATCTCTGGGCCCTCTCGGTAATACACATCACATAAGCCTTGCAAGCATAATAACTAAGATGTTAGTTATGAGATGATGTATTACGGAACGAGTAAAGAGACTTGCCAGTAACGAGATTGAACTAGGTCTTGGATACCGACGATCGAATCTCGGGCAAGTAACATACCGATGACAAAGGGAACAACGTATGTTGTTATGCGGTCTGACCGATAAAGATCTTCGTAGAATATGTAGGAGCCAATATGGGCATCCAGGTCCCGCTATTGGTTATTGACCGGAGACATGTCTCGTTCATGTCTACATTGTTCTCGAACCGTAGGGTCCGCACGCTTAACGTTACGATGACAGTTATTATGAGTTTATGCATTTTGATGTACCGAAGGTTGTTCGGAGTCCCGGATGAGATCGGGGACATGACGAGGAGTCTCGAAATGGTCGAGACGTAAAGATTGATATATTGGAAGGCTATGTTTGGACATCAGAAGTGTTCCGGGTGAAATCGGGATTTTACCGGAATACCGGGAGGGTTACCGGAACCCCCCGGGAGGCAAATGGGCCTATTGGGCCTTAGTGGAAAAGTGAAAGGGGCTGCCACAAGGGCTGCGCACCTTCCCCCCTTCCCTAGTCCTATTAGGACTAGGAGAAGGGGCCGGCCCCCTCTTTCTCTCTTTCCCCCTTGAGGATTCCTATTAGGAATAGGATTGGGGGGGGGGGGAGTCCTACTCCCGGTAGGAGTAGGACTCCTACTGCGCCCCTCTCCCTGGCCGGCCGAACCCCTCCCCCTGCTCCTTTATCTACGGGGGTAGGGGGCACCCCATACACACACAAGTTGATCATTGTTGATCGTTCCTTAGCCGTGTGCGGTGCCCCCTGCCATCAAATTCCACCTCGGTCATATCGTTGTAGAGCTTAGGCGAAGCCCTACGTCGGTAGTACATCAAGATCGTCACCACGCCGTCGTGCTGACGGAACTCTTCCTCGATGCTTTGCTGGATCGGAGCCCAAGGATCGTCATCGAGCTGAACGTGTACTAAGAACTCGGAGGTGCCAGAGTAACGGTGCTTGGATCGGTCGGATCGGGAAGAAGACGTACGACTACTTCCTCTACATTGTGTCAACGCTTCCGTTGCGATCTACAAGGGTACGTAGATCAGACTCTCCCCCTCGTTGCTATGCATCACCATGATCTTGCGTGTGCGTAGGAAAATTTTCAAAATTACTACGTTCCCCAACCGTGGCATCCGAGCCTAGGTTTTATGGTTTGATGTTATTTGCACGAGTAGAACACAAGTGAGTTGTGGGCGATACAAGTCATACTGCCTACCAGCATGTCATACTTTGGTTCGGCCGTATTGTTGGACGAGACGATCCGGACCAACCTTACGCGTACTCTTACGCGAGACCGGTTCCCTCGACGTGCTTTGCACATAGATGGCTTGCGGAAGACTGTCTCTCCAACTTTAGTTGAACCAAGTGTGGCTACGCCCGGTCCTTGAGAAGGTTAAAACGGAGTCTATTTGACAAACTATCGTTGTGGTTTTGATGCGTAGGTGAGATGAGTTCTTACTTAAGCCCGTAGCAGCCACGTAAAACTTGCAACAACAAAGTAGAGGACGTCTAACTTGTTTTTGCAGGGCATGTTGTGATGTGATATGGTCAAGGCATGATGCTGCTTTTATTGTATGAGATGATCATGTTTTGTAACCAAGTTATCGGCAACTGGCAGGAGCCATATGGTTGTCGCTTTATTGTATGCAATGCAATCGCGATGTAATGCTTTACTTTATTACTAAGCGGTAGTGATAGTCGTGGAAGCATAAGATTGGCGAGACGACAACGATGCTACGATGGAGATCAAGGTGTCGCGCCGGTGACGATGGTGATCATGACGGTGCTTCGGAGATGGAGATCACAAGCACAAGATGATGATGACCATATCATATCACTTATATTGATTGCATGTGATGTTTATCCTTTTATGCATCTTATCTTGCTTTGATTGACGGTAGCATTATAAGATGATCTCTCACTAAATTATCAAGAAGTGTTCTCCCTGAGTATGCACCGTTGCCAAAGTTCGTCGTGCCCAGACACCACGTGATGATCGGGTGTGATAAGCTCTACGTCCATCTACAACGGGTGCAAGCCAGTTTTGCACACGCAGAATACTCAGGTTAAACTTGACGAGCCTAGCATATGCAGATATGGCCTCGGAACACAGAGACCGAAAGGTCGAGCGTGAATCATATAGTAGATATGATCAACATGACGATGTTCACCATTGAAAACTACTCCATCTCACGTGATGATCGGTTATGGTTTAGTTGATTTGGATCACGTGATCACTTAGAGGATTAGAGGGATGTCTATCTAAGTGGGAGTTCCTAAGTAATTTGATTAACTGAACTTAAACTTATCATGAACTTAGTACCTGATAGTATCTTGCTTGTTTATGTTGATTGTAGATAGATGGCTCGTGCTGTTGTTTCGTTGAATTTTAATGCGTTCCTTGAGAAAGCAAAGTTGAAAGATGATGGTAGCAATTACACGGACTGGGTCCGTAACCTGAGGATTATCCTCATTGCTACACAGAAGAATTACGTCCTGGAAGCACCGCTAGGTGCCAGGCCTGCTGCTGGAGCAACACCAGATGTTATGAACGTCTGGCAGAGCAAAGCTGATGACTACTCGATAGTTCAGTGTGCCATGCTTTACGGCTTAGAATCGGGACTTCAACGATGTTTTGAACGTCATGGAGCATATGAGATGTTCCAGGAGTTGAAGTTAATATTTCAAGCAAATGCCCGAATTGAGAGATATGAAGTCTCCAATAAATTCTATTGCTGCAAGATGGAGGAGAACAGTTCTGTCAGTGAGCATATACTCAAAATGTCTGGGTATAATAATCACTTGATTCAGATGGGAGTTAATCTTCCAGATGATTGCGTCATTGACAGAATTCTCCAATCACTGCCACCAAGCTACAAGAGCTTCGTGATGAACTATAATATGCAAGAGATGAACAAGACTATTCCCGAGCTCTTCGCAATGCTGAAAGCTGCGGAGGTAGAAATCAAGAAGGAGCATCAAGTGTTGATGGTTAACAAAACCACTAGTTTCAAGAAAAAGGGCAAAGGGAAGAAGAAGGGGAACTTCAAGAAGAACAGCAAGCAAGTTGCTGCTCAGGAGAAGAAACCCAAGTCTGGACCTAAGCCTGAAACTGAGTGCTTCTACTGCAAGCAGACTGGTCACTGGAAGCGGAACTGCCCCAAGTATTTGGCGGATAAGAAGGATGGCAAGGTGAACAAAGGTATATGTGATATACATGTTATTGATGTGTACCTTACTAGAGCTCGCAGTAGCACCTGGGTATTTGATACTGGTTCTGTTGCTAATATTTGCAACTCGAAACAGGGACTACGGAATAAGCGGACGCTAGCAAAGGACGAGGTGACGATGCGCGTGGGAAACGGTTCCAAAGTCGATGTGATCACGGTCGGCACGCTACCTCTACATCTACCTTCGGGATTAATATTAGACCTAAATAATTGTTATTTGGTGCCAGCGTTGAGCATGAACATTATATCTGGATCTTGTTTAATGCGAGACGGTTATTCATTTAAATCAGAGAATAATGGTTGTTCTATTTATATGAGTAATATCTTTTATGGTCATGCACCTTTGAAGAGTGGTCTATTCTTGTTGAATCTCGATAGTAGTGATACACATATTCATAATGTAGAAGCCAAAAGATACAGAGTTGATAATGATAGTGCAACTTATTTGTGGCACTGCCGTTTAGGTCATATCGGTGTGAAGCGCATGAAGAAACTCCATACTGATGGGCTTTTGGAACCACTTGATTATGAATCACTTGGTACTTGCGAACCGTGCCTCATAGGCAAGATGACTAAAACACCGTTCTCCGGTACTATGGAGAGAGCAACAGATTTATTGGAAATCATACATACCGATGTATGTGGTCCGATGAATATTGAGGCTCGTGGCGGATATCGTTATTTTCTCACCTTCACAGATGATTTAAGCAGATATGGGTATATCTACTTAATGAAACATAAGTCTGAAACATTTGAAAAGTTCAAGGAATTTCAGAGTGAAGTTGAAAATCATCGTAACAAGAAAATAAAGTTTCTACGATCTGATCGTGGAGGAGAATATTTGAGTTACGAGTTTGGTGTACATTTGAAAAATTGTGGAATAGTTTCGCAACTCACGCCACCCAGAACACCACAGCGTAATGGTGTGTCCGAACATCGTAATCGTACTTTACTAGATATGGTGCGATCTATGATGTCTCTTACTGATTTACCGCTATCGTTTTGGGGTTATGCTTTAGAGACGGCCGCATTCATGTTAAATAGGGCACCATCAAAATCCGTTGAGACGACGCCTTATGAACTATGGTTTGGCAAGAAACCAAAGTTGTCGTTTCTTAAAGTTTGGGCTGCGATGCTTATGTGAAAAAGCTTCAACCTGATAAGCTCGAACCCAAAGCGGAGAAATGTGTCTTCATAGGATACCCAAAGGAAACTGTTGGGTATACCTTCTATCACAGATCCGAAGGCAAGACATTCGTTGCTAAGAATGGATCATTTCTAGATTCGAAAGAAGTGAGTGGGAGGAAAGTAGAACTTGACGAGGTAACTATACCTGCTCCCTTATTGGAAAATAGTACATCACAGAAAACTGTTTCTGCGACACCTATACCAATTAGTGAGGAAGCTAATGATGATGATCATGAAACTTCAGGACAAGATACTACTGAACCACGTAGATCAACCAGAGTGAGATCCGCACCAGAATGGTACGGTAATCCAGTTCTGGAAGTCATGCTACTAGATCATGATGAACCTACGAACTATGAAGAAGCGATGGTGAGCCCAGATTCCGCAAAGTGGCTTGAGGCCATGAAATCTGAGATGGGATCCATGTATGAGAACAAAGTATGGAATTTGGTTGACTTGCCCGATGATCGGCAAGCAATTGAGAATAAATGGATCTTCAAGAAAAAGACTGACGCTGACAGTAATATTACTATCTATAAAGCTCGACTTATCGCAAAAGGTTTTCGACAAGTTCAAGGGGTTGACTACGATGAGACCTTCTCACCCGTAGCGATGCTTAAATCCGTCAGAATCATGTTAGCAATTGCCACATTTTATGATTATGAAATATGGCAGATGGATGTCAAAACTGCATTCCTGAATGGATTTCTAGAAGAAGAGTTGTATATGATGCAACCAGAAGGTTTTGTCGACCCAAAGGGAGCTAACAAAGTATGCAAACTCCAGCAATCCATTTATGGACTGGTGCAAGCATCTCGGAGTTGGAATAAACGCTTTGATAGTGTGATCAAAGCATTTGGCTTTATACATACTTTTGGAGAAGCCTGTATTTACAAGAAAGTGAGTGGGAGCTCTGTAGCATTTCTGATATTATATGTGGATGACATATTGCTGATTGGAAATGATATAGAATTTCTGGATAGCATAAAGGGATACTTGAATAAAAGTTTTTCGATGAAAGACCTCGGGGAAGCTGCTTACATATTAGGCATAAAGATCTATAGAGATAGATCAAGACGCTTAATTGGACTTTCACAAAGCACATACCTTGACAAGATTTTGAAGAAGTTCAAAATGGATCAAGCAAAGAAAGGGTTCTTGCCTGTGTTACAAGGTGTGAAGTTGAGTCAGACTCAATGCCCGACCACTGCAGAAGATAGAGAGAAAATGAAAGATGTTCCCTATGCTTCAGCCATAGGCTCTATCATGTATGCAATGCTGTGTACCAGACCTGATGTGTGCCTTGCTATAAGTTTAGCAGGGAGGTACCAAAGTAATCCAGGAGTGGATCACTGGACAGCGGTCAAGAACATCCTGAAATACCTGAAAAGGACTAGGGATATGTTTCTCGTATATGGAGGTGACAAAGATCTCACCATAAGAGGTTACGTTGATGCAAGCTTTGACACTGATCCGGACGATTCTAAATCGCAAACCGGATACATGTTTACTTTAAACGGTGGAGCTGTCAGTTGGTGCAGTTCTAAACAAAGCGTCGTAGCGGGATCTACATGTGAAGCGGAGTACATAGCTGCTTCGGAAGCAGCAAACGAAGGAGTCTAGATGAAGGAGTTCATATCCGATCTAGGTGTCATACCTAGTGCATCGGGTCCAATGAAAATCTTTAGTGACAATACTGGTGCAATTGCTTTGGCAAAGGAATCCAGATTTCACAAAGGACCAAACACATCAAGAGACGCTTCAACTCCATCCGGGATTTAGTCCAGGTGGGAGACATAGAGATTTGCAAGATACATACGGATCTGAATGTTGCAGACCCGTTGACTAAGCCTCTTCCACGAGAAAAACATGATCAGCACCAAGGCTCCATGGGTGTTAGAATCATTACTGTGTAATCTAGATTATTGACTCTAGTGCAAGTGGGAGACTGAAGGAAATATGCGCTAGAGGCAATAATAAAGTTATTATTTATTTCCTTATATCATGATAAATGTTTATTATTCATGCTAGAATTGTATTAACCGGAAACATAATACATGTGTGAATACATAGACCAACAGAGTGTCACTAGTATGCCTCTACTTGACTAGCTCGTTAATCAGAGATGTTTATGTTTCCTAACCATGAACAAAGAGTTGTTATTTGATTAACGAGGTCACATCATTAGTTGAATGATCTGATTGACATGACCCATTCCATTAGCTTAGCACCCGATCGTTTAGTATGTTGCTATTGCTTTCTTCATGACTTATACATGTTCCTATAACTATGAGATTATGCAGCTCCCGTTTACCGGAGGAACACTTTGGGTACTACCAAACGTCACAACGTAACTGGGTGATTATAAAGGGGTACTACAGGTGTCTCCAATGGTAGATGTTGGGTTGGCGTATTTCGAGATTAGGGTTTGTCACTCCGATTGTCGGAGAGGTATCTCTGGGCCCTCTCGGTAATACACATCACATAAGCCTTGCAAGCATAATAACTAAGATGTTAGTTATGAGATGATGTATTACGGAACGAGTAAAGAGACTTGCCAGTAATGAGATTGAACTAGGTTTTGGATACCGACGATCGAATCTCGGGCAAGTAACATACCGATGACAAAGGGAACAACATATGTTGTTATGCGGTCTGACCGATAAAGATCTTCGTAGAATATGTAGGAGCCAATATGGGCATCCAGGTCCCGCTATTGGTTATTGACCGGAGACATGTCTCGGTCATGTCTACATTGTTCTCGAACCGTAGGGTCCGCACGCTTAACGTTACGATGACAGTTATTATGATTTTATGCATTTTGATGTACCGAAGGTTGTTCGGAGTCCCGGATGTGATCACGGACATGATGAGGAGTCTCGAAATGGTCGAGACGTAAAGATTGATATATTGGAAGGCTATGTTTGGACATCGGAAGTGTTCCGGGTGAAATCGGGATTTTACCGGAATACCGGGAGGGTTACCGGAACCCCCCGGGAGGCAAATGGGCCTATTGGGCCTTAGTGGAAAAGTGAAAGGGGCTGCCACAAGGGCTGCGCACCTTCCCCCCCTTCCCTAGTCCTATTAGGACTAGGAGAAGGGGCCGGCCCCCTCTTTCTCTCTTTCCCCCTTGAGGATTCCTATTAGGAATAGGATTGGGGGGGGGGGGAGTCCTACTCCCGGTAGGAGTAGGACTCCTCCTGCACCCCTCTCCCTGGCCGGCCGAACCCCTCCCCCTGCTCCTTTATATACGGGGGCAGGGGGCACCCCATACACACACAAGTTGATCATTGTTGATCGTTCCTTAGCCGTGTGCGGTGCCCCCTGCCACCAAATTCCACCTCGGTCATATCGTTGTAGAGCTTAGGCGAAGCCCTGCGTCGGTAGTACATCAAGATCGTCACCACGCCGTCGTGCTGACGGAACTCTTCCTCGACGCTTTGCTAGATCGGAGCCCGAGGATCGTCATCGAGCTGAACGTGTGCTAAGAACTCGGAGGTGCCGGAGTAACGGTGCTTGGATCGGTCGGATCGGGAAGAAGACGTACGACTACTTCCTCTACGTTGTGTCAACGCTTCCGTTGCGATCTACAAGGGTACGTAGATCAGACTCTCCCCCTCGTTGCTATGCATCACCATGATCTTGCGTGTGCGTAGGAAAATTTTCGAAATTACTACATTCCCCAACACTAGTTACGTTGTGATGTTTGGCACACCCAAAGTACTCCTACGGTATCCGGGAGTTGCACAATCTCATGGTCTAAGGAAAAGATACTTGACATTAGAAAAGCTTTAGTAGACGAACTACATGATCTTGTGCTATGCTTAGGATTGGGTCTTGTCCATCACATCATTCTCCTAATGATGTGATCCCATTATCAATGACATCCAATGTCCATGGTTAGGAAACCGTAACCATCTATTAATCAATGAGCTAGTCAACTAGAGGCTCACTAGGGACATGTTGTGGTCTATGTATTCACACATGTATTACGATTTCCAGATAACACAATTATAGCATGAACAATAGACAATTATCATGAACAAGGAAATATAATAATAATCATTTTATTATTGCCTCTAGGGCATATTTCCAACAGCCTCCCACTTGCGGTAGAGTCAATAATCTAGTTACATTGTGATGAATCGAACACCCATAGAGTTCTGGTGTTGATCATGTTTCGCTCGTGGAAGAGGTTTAGTCAACGGATCTGCGACATTCAGATCCGTATGCACTTTACAAATATCTATGTCTCCATCTTGAACATGTTCACGAATGGAGTTGAAGCGACGCTTGATATGCCTGGTCTTCTTGTGAAACCTGGGCTCCTTGGCAAGGGCAATAGCTCCAGTGTTGTCATAGAAGAGAGTCATTGGGCCTGACGCATTGGGAATAACTCCTAGGTCGGTGATGAACTCCTTCATCCAGACTGCTTCCTGTGCTGCCTCCGAGGCTGCCATGTACTCTGCTTCACATGTAGATCCCGCCACGACGCTTTGCTTGCAACTGCACCAGCTGACTTCCCCACCATTCAAAATATACACATATCCGGTCTGTGACTTGGAGTCATCCAGATCTGTGTGGAAGCTAGCATCAACGTAACCCTTTACGACGAGCTCTTCGTCACCTCCATAAACGAGAAACATATCCTTAGTCCTTTTCAGGTACTTCAGGATATTCTTGACCGCTGTCCAGTGTTCCATGCCGGGATTACTTTGGTACCTTCCTACCAAACTTACGGCAAGGTTTACATCAGGTCTGGTACACAGCATGGCATACATAATAGACCCTATGGCCGAGGCATAGGGGATGACCCTCATCTTTTCTCTATCTTCTGTCGTGGTCGGGCATTCAGCCGCCCTCAATCTCACACCTTGCAATACAGGCAAGAACCCCTTCTTTGACTGATCCATATTGAACTTCTTCAATATCTTGTCAAGGTATGTATTTTGTGAAAGACCAATGAGGCGTCTCGATCTATCTCTATAGATCTTGATGCCTAATATATAAGCAGTTTCTCCAAGGTCCTTCATTGAAAAACACTTATTCAAGTAGGCCTTTATGCTTTCCAAGAATTCTATATCATTCCCCATCAATAGTATGTCATCCACATATAATATGAGAAACGCTACAGAGCTCCCACTCACTTTCTTGTAAACACAGACTTCTCCATAAGTCTGCGTAAACCCAAACGCTTTGATCATCCCATCAAAGCGAATGTTCCAACTCCGAGATGCTTTGACCAGCCCATAGATTGAGCGTTGGAGCTTGCACACCTTGTCAACATTCTTAGGATCGACAAAACCTTCTGGCTGCATCATATACAAAACCTTTTGACGTCCATTTGCCATATCTCATAATCATAGAACGCGGCAATTGCTAACATGATTCGAACGGACTTCAGCTTAGCTACGGGTGAGAAAGTCTCATCGTAGTTAACCCTTTGAACTTGTCGATAACCCTTAGCGACAAGCCGAGCCTTATAGATGGTCACATTACCATCCGCGTCTGTCTTCTTCTTAAAGATCCATTTATTTTCTATGGCTCGTCGATCATCGGGCAAGTCAGTCAAAGTCCATCCTTCGTTTTCATACATAGATCCTATCTCGGATTTCATGTCTTCAAGCCATTTGTCGAAATCCGGGCCCGCCATCGCTTCTTCATAGTTCAAAGGTTCACCATTGTCTAACAACATGATTTCCAGGACAGGGTTACCGTACCACTCTGGTCCGGAACGTGTCCTTGTGGACCTATGAAGTTCAGTAGTAACTTGATCCGATGTTCCTTGATCATCATCGTTAACTTCCTCTCTAGTCGGTGCAGGCACCAGAGAAACATTTTCTTGAGCTGCGCTACTTTCCGGTTCAGGAGGCAGTACTTCATCAAGTTTCACTTTCCTCCCACTTACTTATTTCGAGAGAAAATCTTTCTCCAGAAAGGATCCATTCTTGGCAACAAATATCTTGCCTTCGGATCTGAGGTAGAAGGTATACCCAATAGTTTCCTTAGGGTATCCTATGAAAACGCATTTTTCCGACTTGGGTTCGAGCTTTTCAGGTTGAAGTTTCTTGACATAAGCATCGCATCCCCAAACTTTTAGAAACGACAGCTTAGGTTTCTTCCCAAACCATAATTGATACGGTGTTGTCTCAACAGATTTCGGCGGAGCCCTATTTAAAGTGAATGCGGCAGTCTCTAAAGCATAACCCCAAAATGATAGCGGTAGGTCGGTAAGAGACATCATGGATCGCACCATATCCAATAGAGTGCGATTATGACGTTCGGACACACCATTACGCTGAGGTGTTCTAGGCGGCGTGAGTTGTGAAACAATTCCATATTTGCTTAAGTGCGTGCCAAATTCGTGACTCAAATATTCTCCTCCACGATCTGATCGTAAGAACTTTATTTTCCTGTCACGTTGATTCTCAACCTCACTCTGAAATTCCTTGAACATTTCAAAGGTCTCAGACTTGTGTTTCATTAAGTAGACATACCCATATCTACTCAAGTCATCAGTGAGGGTGAGAACATAACGATAGCCACCGCGAGCCTTGATGTCTACTACACAACCTTCTTCTTTTATACGTTGTTGGGCCTCCAAGTGCAGAGGTTTGTAGGACAGTAGCAAATTTCCCTCAAGTGGATGACATAAGGTTTATCAATCCGTAGGAGGCGTAGGATGAAGATGGTCTCTCTCAAGCAACCCTGCAACCAAATAACAAAGAGTCTCTTGTGTCCCCAACACACCCAATACAATAGTAAATTGTATAGGTGCACTAGTTCGGCGAAGAGATGGTGATACAAGTGGTATATGGATAGTAGATAAAGGTATTTGTAATCTGAAATTATAAAAATAGCAAAGTAACTAATGATAAAAGTGAGCGTAAACGGTATTGCAATGCGTGGAAATAAGGCCTAGGGTTCATACTTTTGCTAGTGCAAGTTCCCTCAACAACAATAACATAATTGGATCACATAAATATCCCTCAACATGCAACAAAGAGTCACTCCAAAGTCACTAATAGCGGAGAACAAACGAAGAGATTATGGTAGGGTACGAAACCACCTCAAAGTTATTCTTTCCAATCAATCCGGTGGGCTATTCCTATAAGTGTCACAAACAGCCCTAGAGTTCGTACTAGAATAACACCTTAAGACACAAATCAACCAAAACCCTAATGTCACCTAGATACTCCAATGTCACCTCAAGTATCCGTGGGTATGATTATACGATATGCATCACACAATCTCAGATTCATCTATTCAACCAACACAAATGACCTCAAATAGTGCCCCAAAGTCCTACCGGAGAATCACGATGAAAACGTGTGCCAACCCCTATGCATAGGTTCATGGGAGGAACCCGCAAGTTGATCACCAAAACATACATCAAGTGAATCACGTGATATCCCATTGTCACTACAAATATCCACGGCAAGACATACATCAAGTGTTCTCAAATCTTTAAAGACTCAATCCGATAAGATAACTTTAAAGGGGAAACTCAATTCATTACAAGAGAGAAGAGGGGGGAGGAGAAACATAAGATCCAACTATAATAGCAAAGCTTGCGATACTTCAAGATCGTATCATCTCAAGAACACGAGAGAGAGAGAGAGAGAGAGATCAAACACATATCTACTGGTACATACCCTCAGCCCCGTGGGAGAACTACTCCCTCCTCGTCATGGAGAGCACCGGGATGATGAAGATGGCCACCGGAGAAGGATTGCCCCCTCCGGCAGGGTGCCGGAACGGGTCTAGATTGGCTTTCGGTGGCTATGGAGGCTTCTGGCGGCGGAACTCCCGATCTATTGTGCTCTCGGATGTTTTTAGGGTATATGGAGATATATAGGCGGAAGAAGTACGTGAGGGGGGCCACGAGGGTCTCACGAGGGTGGAGGGCGCGCCTAGGGGGGTGGGCGCGCCCCCTGCCTCGTGGCCTCCTCATAGAGCCCCCGACGTGCACTCCAACTCTTCTGGGCTTCTTTCCTTCCAAAAATGTGTTCCGTGAAGTTTCAGGTCAATTGGACTCCGTTTGATTTTCTTTTTCTTCGAAACCTAAAACAGGGTAAAAACAGAAACTGGCACTAGGCTCTGGGTTAATAGGTTAGTCCCAAAAATGATATAAAAGTGTATAATAAAGCCCATAAACATTCAAAACAGTAGATAATATAGCATGGAGCAATCAAAAATTATAGATACATTGGAGACGTATCAAGCCTCAACGCTCATTGGACCGCACACATCAGTATGTATGATTTCCAATAAGTTGGCTGCTCGCTCCATTGTTCCGGAGAATGGAGTCTTGGTCATTTTTCCCATGAGGCATGGCTCACACGTGTCAAATGTTACATAATCAAGAGACTCCAAAAGTCCATCTGCATGGAGTTTCTTCATGCGTTTGACACCAATGTGACCAAGGCGGCAGTGCCACAAGTATGTGGGACTATCATTATCAACCTTATGATACGTCTCCAACGTATCTATAATTTTTGATTGCTCGATGCTATATTATCTACTGTTTTGGACATTATTGGTCTTTATTATCCACTTTTATATTATTTTTGGGACTAACCTATTAACGGGAGGCCCAGCCCAGAATTGTTGTTTTTTTGGCCTATTTTAGGGTTTCGAAGAAAAGGAATATCAAACGGAGTCCAAACGGAATGAAACCTTCGGGAACGTGATTTTCTCAACGAATAAGACCAGGAAGGCTTGGACCCTACGTCAAGAAATGAAACAGGAGGGCACGAGGTAGGGGGCGTGCCCACCCTCACCAGGCGCGCCCTCCACCCTCGTGGGCCCCTGTTGCTCCACTGACGTACTCCTCCCTCCTATATATATATATATCCACGTACCCCCAAATGATCAGAAACGGAGCCAAAACCCTAATTCCACCGCCATAACTTTCCGTATCCACGAGATCCCATCTTGGGGCCTATTCGGAAGCTCCACCGGAGGGGGCATCGATCACGGAGGGCTTCTACATCAACACCATAGCCTCTCCGATGAAGTGTGAGTAGTTTACCTCAGACCTATGGGTCCATAGTTAGTAGCTAGATGGCTTCTTCTCTCTTTTTGGATCTCAATACAATGTTCTCCCCCTCTCTTGTGGAGATCTATTCGATGTAATCTTCTTTTTGCGGTGTGTTTGTTGAGACCGATGAATTGTGGGTTTATGATCAAGTCTATCTATGAATAATATTTGAATCTTCTTTGAATTCTTTTATGTATAATTGGTTATCTTTGCAAGTCTCTTTGAATTATCAGTTTGGTTTGGCCTACTAGATTGATCTTTCTTGCAATGGGAGAAGTGCTTAGCTTTGGGTTCAATCTTGCGGTATCCTTTCCCGGTGACAGTAAGGGTAGCAAGGCACTTATGGTATTGTTTCCATCGAGGATAACAAGATGGGGTTTTCTTCATATTGCATGAGTCTATCCCTCTACATCATGTCATCTTGCTTAAAGCATTACTCTGTTTTTAACTTAATACTCTAGATGCATGCTGGATAGCGGTCGATGAGTGGAGTAATAGTAGTAGATGCAGGCAGGAGTCGGTCTACTTGTCTCGGACGTGATGCCTATATACATGATCATACCTAGATATTCTCATAACTATGCTCAATTCTGTCAATTGCTCAACAGTAATTTGTTCACCCACTGTAGAATACTTATGCTCTCCAGAGAAGCCACTAGTGAAACCTATGGCCCCCGGGTCTATCTTTATCATATTAATCTCCTACTACTTAGTTATTTCCTTTGCTATTTACTTTGCCTTTATTTTACTTTGCATCTTTATCATAAAAATACCAAAAATATTATCTTATCATATCTATCATATCTCACTCTCGTAAGTGGCCCTATAGGGATTGACAACCCCTATTTGCGTTGGTTGCGAGGATTTATTTGTTTTGTGCAGGTGTGAGGGACTCGGGCGTAGCCTCCTACTGGATTGATACCTTGGTTGTCAAAAACTGAGGGGAATACTTACGCTACTTTGCTGCATCATCCCTTCCTCGTCGGGAAAAACCAACGCAGTGCTCAAGAGGTAGCAAGAAGGATTTCTGGCGCCATTGCCAGGGAGGTCTACGCAAAAGTTAACATACCAAGTACCCATCACATACCCTTATCTCCCGCATTACATTATTTGCCATTTGCCTCTCGTTTTCCTCTCCCCCACTTCACCCTTGCCGTTTTATTTGCCCTCTCTCTCTCTCTATCCTCCCTCTCTATTTGCCTCTTTTTGTTTGCTTGCTTTTTGTTTGCTTGTGTGTTAGTTTGCTTGCTTGTCACGATGGCTCAAGATAATACTAAATTGTGCGACTTCACCAATACCAACAACAATGATTTTATTAGCACTCCAATTGCTCCTCTTACCGATGCTGAATCTTTTGAAATTAATACTGCTTTGCTGAATCTTGTCATGAAAGATCCGTTCTCCGGCCTTCCTAGTGAAGATGCCGCTACTCATCTAAATAGCTTCGTTGATTTGTGTGAGATGCAAAAGAAGAAAGATGTGGATAATGATATTGTTAAGTTGAAGCTATTTTCTTTTTCGCTTAGAGATCGTGCTAAAGCTTGGTTTTCGTCTTTGTCTAAAAATAGTATTGATTCATGGAATAAGTGCAAAGATGCTTTTATCTCTAAGTATTTTTCCTCCCGCTAAGATCATCTCTCTTAGAAACGATATTATGAATTTTAAGCAACTTGATCATGAACATGTTGCACAAGCTTGGGAGAGAATGAAATTAATGATACGTAATTGCCCTACTCATGGTTTAAATTTGTGGATGATCATACAGATTTTTTATGCCGGATTGAATTTTTCTTCTAGAAATCTTTTAGATTCGGCCGCGGGAGGCACTTTTATGGAAATCACTTTAGGATAAGCTACTAAACTCCTAGATAATATTATGGTTAATTATTCTCAATGGCACACTGAAAGATCTACTAATAAAAAGGTGCATGCGATAGAAGAAATTAATGTTTTGAGTGGAAAGATGGATGAACTGATGAAATTATTTGCTAATAAGAGTGTTTCTTCCGATCCTAATGATATGCCCTTGTCTACTTTAATTGAGAATAATAATGAATCTATGGATGTGAATTTTGTTGGTAGGAACAATTTTGGTAACAACGCGTATAGAGGAAATTTCAATCATAGGCCTTATCCTAGTAATCCCTCTAATAATTATGGTAATTCCTACAACAATTCTTATGGAAATTATAATAAGATGCCCTCTGATTTTGAATCTAATATTAAAGAATTTATTACTTCGCAAAAGAATTTTAACGGTATGATTGAAGAAAAATTGCTTAAGATTGATGATTTGGCTAGGAACGTTGATAGAATTGCTCTTGATGTTGATTCTTTGAAACTTAGATCTATTACACCTAAGCATGATATCAATGAGTCTCTCAAAGCCATGAGAATTTCCATTGATGAGTGCAAAGAAAGAACTGCTAGGATGCGTGCTAAGAAAGATGCCTTTATAAGAGCGTGTTCTTCTAGTTCCTATGAGAATAAAGATGAAGATCTAAAAGTTATTGATGTGTCCCCTATTAAATCTTTGTTTTGAAATATGAATCTTGATAATTATGGGACTGAATATGATCCACCTTTACTTAGAAGGCATTCCAAGAATTCGGAATTTGTTGATGTTGATGCTAAATTTAATAAAAGTGCGATTGAAGAAATTAAAACCCTAGATGTTGTAAACCCACTATTATGGATTTCAAGGAATTTAACTATGAAAATTGCTCTTTGATTGATTGTATTTCCTTGTTGCAATCCGTGCTAAATTCTCCTCAGGCTTATAGTCAAAATAAAGCGTTTACTAAACATATCGTTGATGCCTTGATGCAATCTTATGAAGAAAAACTTGAATTGGAAGTTTCTCTCCCTAGAAAACTTTGTGATGAGTGGGAACCAACAATTAAAATTAAAACTAAAGATCATGAATGCTATGCTTTATGTGATTTGGGTGCTAGCGTTTCCACGATTCCAAAGACTTTGTGTGATTTGTTAGGTTTCCGTGATTTTGATGATTGCTCTGTAAACTTGCACCTTGCGGATTCCACTATTAAGAAACCTATGGGAAGAATTAATGATGTTATTATTGTTGCAAATAGGACTTATGTGCCCGTAGATTTTATTGTTCTTGACATAGATTGCAATCATCCATGTCCTATTATTCTTGGTAGACCTTTCCTTAGAACGATTGGTGCAATTATTGATATGAAGGAAGGAAATATTAGATTCCAATTTTCATTATGGAAAGGCATGGAACACTTTCCTAGAAAGAAAATTAAATTACCTTATGAATCTATTATGAGATACACTTATGGATTGCCTACCAAATATGGCAATACCTAGATCTATTCTTGCTTGTTATGCCTAGCTAGGGGCGTTAAACAATAGCGCTTGTTGGGAGGCAACCCAATTTTATTTTTATTCCTTGCTTTTTGCTCATGTTTAGTAATAAATAATTTATCTATCCTCGGTTTTGGTTGTGTTTTTTGTGTTTAATTAGTGTTTGTGCCAAGTACAACCGTTGGGAAGACTTGGGGAAAGTCTTGTTGAACTTGCTGTAAAAAACAGAAACTTTAGCGCTCACGAGAACTGCTGTCATTTTTATTTGGAGAGTGATATTTAGTTAATTATTTTTGAAGATGATTAATAGATAAATTCCGCAAGTCCAGCAGTTTATTTTATAATTTTTGGGGTTCCAGATCTTGCGCTAGCTACAGATTACTACAGACTGTTCTGTTTTTGAAAGATTCTGTTTTTCGTGTGTTGTTTGCTTATTTTGATGAATCTATGGCTAGTAAAATAGTTTATAAACCATAGAGAAGTTGGAATACAGTAGGTATAACACAAATATAAATAAATAATGAGTTCATTAGAGTACCTTGAAGTGATCTTTTGTTTTCTTTCTCTAACGGAGCACACTAGATTTTCTACTTTAAGTTTTGTGTTGTGAAGTTTTCAAGTTTTGGGTAAAGATTTGATGGATTATGGAACAAGAAGTGGCAATAGCCTAAGCTTGGGGATGCCCATGGCACCCCCAAGATAATCTAAGGACACCTTAAAATCCAAAGCTTGGGGATGCCCCAGAAGGCATCCCCTCTTTCGTCTACTTCTATCGGTAACTTTACTTGGAGCTATATTTTTATTTACCACATGATATGTGTTTTGCTTGGAGCGTCTTGTATGATTTGAGTCTTTATTTCTTAGTTTACCACAATAATCCTTGCTGTACACACCTTTTGAGAGAGCCATACATTATTTGGAATTTGTCAGAATACTCTATGTGCTTCGCTTATATCTTTTGAGTTATATAATTTTTCTCTAGTACTTCACTTATATCCTTTTAGAGCACGGTGGTGGATTTGTTTTATAGAAACTATTGATCTCTCATGCTTCACTTAGATTATTTTGAGAGTCTTAAATATCATGGTAATTTTCTTAAAATCTTAATATGCTTGGTATACAAGATTAATAATAAAACTTTCTTATGAGTGTGTTGAATACTATGATAAGTTTGATACTTGATAATTGTTTTGAGATATAGAGATGGTGATATTAAAGTCATGCTAGTTGAGTAGTTGTGAATTTGGGAAATACTTGTGTTGAAGTTTGTGATTCCCATAGCATGCACGTATGGTGAACTGTTATGTGATGAAGTCGGAGCATGATTTATTTATTGATTGTCTTCCTTATGAGTGGCGGTCGGGGACGAGCGATGGTCTTTTCCTACCAATCTATCCCCCTAGGAGCATGCATGTAATACTTTTCTTTGATAACTTGTAGATTTTTGCAATAAGTATATGAGTTCTTTATGACTAATGTTGAGTCCATGGAGTATACGCACTCTCACCCTTCCACCTTTGCTAGCCTCTCTAATACCGCGCACCTTTCGCCGGTATCATACACCCACCATATACCTTCCTCAAAAAAGCCACCATACCTACCTATTATGGCATTTCCATAGCCATTCCGAGATATATTGCCAGGCAACTTTCCACCATTCCGTTGATTATGACACACTCCATCATTGTCATATTGCTTAGCATGATCATGTAGTCGACATCGTATTTGTGGCAAAGCCACCATTCATAATTCTTTCATACATGTCACTCATGAGTCATTGCATATCCCGGTACACCGCCGGAGGCATTCACATAGAGTCATATTTTGTTCTAAGTATTGAGTTGTAATTGTTGAGTTGTAAGAAAAATAAAAGTGTGATGATCATCATTATTAGAGCATTGTCCCAGTGAGGAAAGGATAATGGAGACTATGATTCCCCCACAAGTCGGGATGAGACTCCGGACGAAAAATTAAAAAAAAGAAGAAAAGGCCCAAAAAATGAGAGAAAAAGAGAGAAGGGACAATGTTACTATCCTTTTACCACACTTGTGCTTCAAAGTAGCACCATGATCTTCATAGTAGAGAGTCTCTCATGTTATCACTTTCATATACTAGTGGGAATCTTTCATTATAGAACTTGGCTTGTATATTCCAATGATGTGCTTCCTCAAATTGCCCTAGGTCTTCATGAACAAGCAAGTTGGATGCACACCCACTTAGTTTATTTTTGAGCTTTCATATACTTATAGCTCTAGTGCATCCGTTGCATGGCAATCCCTACTCACTCACATTGATATCTATTCGTGGGCATCTCCATAGCCCATTGATACACCTAGTTGATGTGAGACTATCCTCCCCTTTTTGTCTTCTCCACAACCACCACTCTATTCCACCTATAGTGCTATATCCATGGCTCATGCTCATGTATTGCGTGAAGATTGAAAAAGTTTTGAGGATGTCAAAAGTATGAAACAATTGCTTGGCTTGTCATCGGGGTTGTTGATATGTCTCCAACGTATCTATAATTTTTGATTGCTCCATGCTATATTATCTTCTGTTTTGGATGTTTATGGGCTTTATTATACACTTTTATATCATTTTTGGGACTAACCTATTAACCCAGAGCCCAGTGCCAGTTTCTGTTTTTACCTTGTTTTAGGGTTTCGAAGAAAAGGAAAACCAAACGGAGTCCAATTGACCTCAAACTTCACGGAACCCATTTTTGTAAGGAAAGAAGCCCAGAAAACTTGAAGTGCGCATAAGGGAAGCTTCGAGGAGGCCACGAGGTAGGGGGGGGGGCGCCCTCCACCCTCGTGGCCCCCCTGACGTACTTCTTCCGCCTATATATCTCCATATACCCTAAAAACGCCCGGGAGCACAATAGATCGGGAGTTCCGCTGCCAGAAGCCTCCGTAGCCACCGAAAGCCAATCTAGACCCATTCTGGCACCCTGCCGGAGGGGGCAATCCCTCTCCGGTGGCCATCTTCTGTTGGGGAACATAGTAATTTCAAAAAAACTTCCTACGCACACGCAAGATCATGGTGATGCATAGCAACGAGAGGGGAGAGTGTTGTCTACGTACCCTCGTAGACCGAAGCGGAAGCGTTGACGCAACGTAGAGGAAGTAGTCGTACGTCTTCCCGGTCCAACCGATCCAAGCACCGTTACTCCCGCACCTCCGAGTTCTTGACACACGTACAGCTCGATGACGCACCCTGGGCTCCGATCTAGCAAAGCTTCGGGGAGGAGTTTCGTCAGCACGACGGCGTGGTGACGATCTTGATGTTTAACCGTCGCAGGGCTTCGCCTAAGCACCGCTACAATATGATCGAGGTGTAATATCGTGGAGGGGGGCACCGCACACGGCTAAGGAACGATCACGAAGATCAACTTGTGTGTCCTAGGGTGCCCCCCTGCCCCCGTATATAAAGGAGCCAAGGGGGGTGCGGTCGGCCCTAGTAGGAGGCGCGCAGGAGGAGTCCTAGTCCTACTGGGAGTAGGACTCCCCTCCCTTTCCTTGTCCAAGTAGGAGAGGGGGAAGGAAGAGAGGAGAGGAAGGAAAGGGGGGGCGCCGCCCCTCCCTCCTTGTCCAATTCGGACTAGGGGGAGAGGGGGCGCGCGGCCTGCCTTGGCTGCCTTTCCTCGGGAGAGGGCCCAGAGATACCTCTCCGACGATCGGAGTGACAAATCCTAATATCAAAATACGTCAACCCAACATGTACCTTTGGAGACACCTGTAGAGCACCTTTATAATCACCCAATTACGTTGTGACGTTTGGTAGCACACAAAGTGTTCCTCCGGCACACGGGAGTTACATGATCTCATAGTCATAGGAACATGTATAAGTCATGAAGAAAGCAATAGCAACATACTAAATGATCAGGTGCTAAGCTAATGGAATGGGTCATGTCAATCAGATCATTCAACTAATGATGTGATCCCGTTAATCAAATAACAACTCTTTGTTTATGGTTAGGAAACATAACCATCTTTGATTAACGAGCTAGTCAAGTAGAGGCATACTAGTGACACTTTGTTTGTCTATGTATTCACACATGTATTATGTTTCCGGTTAATACAATTCTAGCATGAATAATAAACATTTATCATGATATAAGGAAATAAATAATAACTTTATTATTGCCTCTAGGGCATATTTCCTTCAGTCTCCCACTTGCACTAGAGTCAATAATCTATATTACACAGTAATGATTCTAACACCCATGGAGCCTTGGTGCTGATCATGTTTTGCTCGTGGAAGAGGCTTAGTCAATGGGTCTGCTACATTCAGATCCGTACGTATCTTGCAAATCTCTATGTCTCCCACCTGGACTAGATCCCGTATGGAATTGAAGCGTCTCTTGATGTGCTTGGTTCTTTTGTGAAATCTGGATTCCTTTGCCAAGGCAATTGCACCAGTATTGTCACAAAAGATTTTCATTGGACCCGATGCACTAGGTATGACACCTAGATCGGATATGAACTCCTTCATCCAGACTCCTTCATTTGCTGCTTCCGAAGCAGCTATGTACTCCGCTTCACATGTAGATCCCGCCACGACACTTTGTTTAGAACTGCACCAACTGACAGCTCCACCGTTTAATGTAAACACGTATTCGGTTTGCGATTTAGAATCGTCCGGATCAATGTCAAAGCTTGCATCAACGTAACCATTTACGATGAGCTCTTTGTCACCTCCATATACAAGAAACATATCCTTAGTCCTTTTTAGGTACTTCAGGATGTTCTTAACCGCTGCCCAGTGATCCACTCCTGGATTACTTTGGTACCTCCCTGCTAAACTTATAGCAAGGCACACATCAGGTCTGGTACACAGCATTGCATACATGATAGAGCCTATGGATGAAGAATAGGGAACATCTTTCATTTTCTCTCTATCTTCTGCAGTGGTCGGGCATTGAGTCTTACTCAACTTCACACCTTGTAACACAGGCAAGAACCCTTTCTTTGCTTGATCCATTTTGAACTTCTTCAAAACTTTGTCAAGGTATGTGCTTTGTGAAAGTCCAATTAAGCGTCTTGATCTATCTCTATAGATCTTAATGCCCAATATGTAAGCAGCTTCACCGAGGTCTTTCATTGAAAAACTCTTATTCAAGTATCCCTTTATGCTATCCAGAAATTCTATATCATTTCCAATCAGTAATATGTCATCCACATACAATATCAGAAATGCTACAGAGCCCCCACTCACATTCTTGTAAATACAGGCTTCTCCGAAAGTCTGTATAAAACCAAATGCTTTGATCACACTATCAAAGCGTTTATTCCAACTCCGAGAGGCTTGCACCAGTCCATTAATGGATCGCTGGAGCTTGCATACTTTGTTAGCTCCCTTTGGATCGACAAAACCTTCCGGTTGCATCATATACAACTCTTCTTCCAGAAATCCATTCAGGAATGCAGTTTTTACATCCATCTGCCAAATTTCATAATCATAAAATGCGGCAATTGCTAACATGATTCGGACAGACTTAAGCATCGCTACGGGTGAGAAGGTCTCATCGTAGTCAACCCCTTGAACTTGCCGAAACCCTTTTGCGACAAGTCGAGCTTTATAGACAGTAATATTACCGTCAGTGTCAGTCTTCTTCTTGAAAATCCATTTATTCTCAATTGCTTGCCGATCATCGGGCAAGTCAACCAAAGTCCATACTTTGTTCTCATACATGGATCCCATCTCAGATTTCATGGCTTCAAGCCACTTTGCGGAATCTGGGCTCACCATCGCTTCTTCATAGTTCGTAGGTTCATCATGATCTAGTAGCATGACTTCCAGAACAGGATTACCGTACCACTCTGGTGCGGATCTTACTCTGTTTGATCTACGAGGCTCAGTAGTAACTTGATCCGAAATTTCATGATCATCATCATTAAATTCCTCACTAATTGGTGTAGGTATCGCAGAAACCGGTTTCTGTGATGAACTACTTTCCAATAAGGGAGCAGGTACAGTTACCTCATCAAGTTCTACTTTCCTCCCACTCACTTCTTTCGAGAGAAACTCCTTCTCTAGAAAGGATCCATTCTTAGCAACGAATGTCTTGCCTTCAGATCTGTGATAGAAGGTGTACCCAACAGTCTCCTTTGGGTATCCTATGAAGACACATTTTTCCGATTTGGGTTCGAGCTTATCAGGTTGAAGTTTTTTCACATAAGCATCGCAGCCCCAAACTTTAAGAAACGACAACTTTGGTTTCTTGCCAAACCATAGTTCATAAGGCGTCATCTCAACGGATTTCGATGGTGCCCTATTTAACGTGAATGCGGCCGTCTCTAAAGCATAACCCCAAAACGATAGCGGTAAATCAGTAAGAGACATCATAGATCGCACCATATCTAGTAAAGTACGATTACGACGTTCGGACACACCATTACGCTGTGGTGTTCCGGGTGGCGTGAGTTGCAAAACTATTCCGCATTGTTTCAAATGTACACCAACCTCGTAACTCAAATATTCTCCTCCATGATCAGATCGTAGAAACTTTATTTTCTTGTTACGATGATTTTCAACTTCACTCTGAAATTCTTTGAACTTTTCAAATGTTTCAGACTTATGTTTCATTAAGTAGATATACCCATATCTGCTTAAGTCATCTGTGAAGGTGAGAAAATAATAATATCCGCCACGAGCCTCAATATTCATCGGACCACATACATCTGTATGTATGATTTCCAACAAATCTGTTGCTCTCTCCATAGTACCGGAGAACGGCGTTTTAGTCATCTTGCCCATGAGGCACGGTTCGCAAGTACCAAGTGATTCATAATCAAGTGGTTCCAAAAGCCCATAAGTATGGAGTTTCTTCATGCGCTTTATACCGATATGACCTAAACGGCAGTGCCACAAATAAGTTGCACTATCATTATCAACTCTGCATCTTTTGGCTTCAACATTATGAATATGTGTGTTACTACTATCGAGATTCATCAAAAATAGACCACTCTTCAAAGGTGCATGACCATAAAAGATATTACTCATATAAATAGAACAACCATTATTCTCTGATTTAAATGAATAACCGTCTCGCATCAAACAAGATCCAGATATAATGTTCATGCTCAACGCTGGAACCAAGTAACAATTATTTAGGTCTAATACTAATCCTGAAGGTAGATGTAGAGGTAGCGTGCCGACCGCGATCACATCGACTTTGGAACCATTTCCCACGCGCATCGTCACCTCGACCTTTGCCAGTTTTCGCTTAATCCGCAGTCCCTGTTTCGAGTTACAAATATTAGCAACAGAACCAGTATCAAATACCCAGGTGCTACTGCGAGCTCTAGTAAGGTACACATCAATAACATGTATATCACATATACCTTTGTTCACCTTGCCATCCTTCTTATCCGCCAAATACTTGGGGCAGTTCCGCTTCCAATGACCAGTCTGCTTGCAGTAGAAGCACTCAGTTTCAGGCTTAGGTCCAGACTTGGGTTTCTTCTGTTGAGAAGCAACTTGCTTGATGTTCTTCTTGAAGTTCCCCTTCTTCTTCCCTTTGCCCTTTTTCTTGAAATTAGTGGTCTTGTTAACCATCAACACTTGATGCTCCTTTTTGATTTCTACCTCCGCAGCTTTCAGCATTGCGAAGAGCTCGGAAATAGTCTTATTCATCCCTTGTATATTATAGTTCATCACGAAGCTCTTGTAGCTTGGTGGCAGTGATTGGAGAATTCTGTCAATGACGCAATCATCTGGAAGATTAACTCCCATCTAAATCAAGTGATTATTATACCCAGACATTTTGAGTATATGCTCACTGACAGAACTGTTCTCCTCCATCTTGCAGCTATAGAACTTATTGGAGACTTCATATCTCTCAATCCGGGCATTTGCTTGAAATATTAACTTCAACTCCTGGAACATCTCATATGCTCCGTGACGTTCAAAACGTCGTTGAAGTCCCGATTCTAAGCCGTAAAGCATGGCACACTGAACTATCGAGTAGTCATCAGCTTTGCTCTGCCAGACGTTCATAACATCTGGTGTTGCTCCAGCAGGAGGCCTGGCACCCAGCGGTGCTTCCAGGACGTAATTCTTCTGTGCAGCAATGAGGATAATCCTCAAGTTACGGACCCAGTCCGTGTAATTGCTACCATCATCTTTCAACTTTGCTTTCTCAAGGAACGCATTAAAATTCAACAGAACAACAGCTCGGGCCATCTATCTACAATCAAACATACATAAGCAAGATACTATCAGGTACTAAGTTCATGATAAATTTAAGTTCAATTAATCATATTACTTAAGAACTCCCACTTAGATAGACATCCCTCTAATCCTCTAAGTGATCACGTGATCCAAATCAACTAAACCATAACCGATCATCACGTGAAATGGATTAGTTTTCAATGGTGAACATCATTATGTTGATCATATCTACTATACGATTCACGCTCGACCTTTCGGTCTCCGTGTTCTGAGGCCATATCTGCATATGCTAGGCTCATCAAGTTTAACCTGAGTATTCTGCGTGTGCAAAAACTGGCTTGCACCCGTTGTAGATGGACGTAGAGCTTATCACACCCGATCATCACGTGGTGTCTAGGCACGACGAACTTTAGCAACGGTGCATACTCAGGGAGAACACTTCTTGATAATTTAGTGAGAGATCATCTTATAATGCTACCGTCAATCAAAGCAAGATAAGATGCATAAAAGGTAAACATCACATGCAATCAATATAAGTGATATGATATGGCCATCATCATCTTGTGCTTGTGATCTCCATCTCCGAAGCACCGTCATGATCACCATCGTCACCGGCGCGACACCTTGATCTCCATCGTAGCATCGTTGTCGTCTCGCCAATCTTATGCTTCTACGACTATCGCCACCGCCTACTGATAAAGCAAAGCATTACAGCGCGATTGCATTGCATACAATAAAGCGACAACCATATGGCTCCTGCCAGTTGCCGATAACTTGGTTACAAAACATGATAATCTCATACAATAAAATTTAGCATCATGTCTTGACCATATCACATCACAACATGCCCTGCAAAAACAAGTTAGACGTCCTCTACTTTGTTTGTTGCAAGTTTTACGTGCCTGCTATGGGCTTAAGCAAGAACCAATCTTACCTACGCATCAAAACCACAACGATAGTTTGTCAAGTTGATGCCGTTTTAACCTTCGCAAGGACCGGGCGTAGCCACACTCGGTTCAACTAAAGTTGGAGAAACAGTCACCCGCAAGCCACCTATGTGCAAAGCACGTCGGGAGAACCGGTCTCGTGTAAGCGTACGCGTAATGTCGGTCTGGGCCGCTTCATCCAACAATACCGCCGAACCAAAGTATGACATGCTGGTAGGCAGTATGACTTATATCGCCCACAACTCACTTGTGTTCTACTCGTGCATATAACATCAAACCATAAAACCTAGGCTCGGATGCCACTGTTGGGGAACATAGTAATTTCAAAAAATTTCCTACGCACACACAAGATCATGGTGATGCATAGCAACGAGAGGGGAGAGTGTTGTCTACGTACCCTCATAGACCGAAGCAGAAGCATTGACGCAACATAGAGGAAGTAGTCGTACGTCTTCCCGGTCCAACCGATCCAAGCACCATTACTCCAGCACCTCCGAGTTCTTGACACACGTACAGCTCGATGACGCACCCCGGGCTCCGATCCAGCAAAGCTTCGGGGAGGAGTTTCGTCAGCACGACGGCGTGCTGACGATCTTGATGTTTAACCGTCGTAGGGCTTCGCCTAAGCACCGCTACAATATGATCGAGGTGTAATATCATGGAGGGGGGCACCGCACATGGCTAAGGAACGATCACGAAGATCAACTTGTGTGTCCTAGGGTGCCCCCCTGCCCCCGTATATAAAGGAGCCAAGGGGGGGTGCGGCCGGCCCTAGTAGGAGGCGCGCAGGAGGAGTCCTACTCCTACTGGGAGTAGGACTCCCCTCCCTTTCCTTGTCCAAGTAGGAGAGGGGGAAGGAAGAGAGGAGAGGAAGGAAAGGGGGGGCGCCGCCCCTCCCTCCTTGTCCAATTCAGACTAGGGGGAGAGGGGGCGCGCGGCCTGCCCTGGCCGCCTTTCCTCTTCTCCACTTTAGGCCCATGAGGCCCATTAACCCCCCAGGGGGTTCCGGTAACCCCCCGGTTCTCCGGTTTTATCCAAAACTTCCCCGGAACACTTCCGGTGTCCGAATATAGCCGTCCAATATATCAATCTTTATGTCTCGACCATTTCAAGACTCCTCGTCATGTCCGTGATCACATATGGGACTCCGAACAACCTTCGGTACATCAAAATACATAAACTCATAATAAAACTGTCATCGTAACTTTAAGCGTGCGGACCCTACGGTTGGAGAACAATGTAGACATGACCGAGACACGTCTCTGGTCAATAACCAATAGCAGGACCTGGATGCCCATATTGGCTCCTACATATTCTACGAAGATCTTTATCGGTCAGACCGCATAACAACATATGTTGTTCCCTTTGTCATCGGTATGTTACTTGCCCGAGATTCGATCGTTGGTATCCAAAACCTAGTTCAATCTCGTTACCGGCAAGTCTCTTTACTCGTTTTGTAATACATCATCTCGCAACTAACTCATTAGTTGCAATGCTTGCAAGGCTTAAGTGATGTGCATTACTGAGAGGGCCCAGAGATACCTCTCCGACGATCGGAGTGACAAATCCTAATCCCGAAATACGTCAACCCAACATGTACCTTTGGAGACACCTGTAGAGCACCTTTATAATCACCCAGTTACGTAGTGACGTTTGGTAGCACACAAAGTGTTCCTCCGGGACACGGGAGTTACATAATCTCATAGTCATAGGAACATGTATAAGTCATGAAGAAAGCAATAGCAACATACTAAACGACCGGGTGCTAAGCTAATGGAATGGGTCATGTCAATCAGATCATTCAACTAATGATGTGATCCCGTTAATCAAATAACAACTCTTGGTTTATGGTTAGGAAACATAACCATCTTTGATTAATGAGCTAGTCAAGTAGAGGCATACTAGTGACACTTTGTATGTCTATGTATTCACACATGTATTATGTTTCCGGTTAATACAATTATAGCATGAATAATAAACATTTATCATGATATAAGGAAATAAATAATAACTTTATTATTGCCTCTAGGGCATATTTCCTTCATCGTCATCATCCCGGTGCTCTCCATGACGAGGAGGGAGTAGTTCTCCCTCAGGGCTGAGGGTATGTACCAGTAGCTATGTGTTTGATCTCTCTCGCTCTCTCTCTCTCTCTCTCGTGTTCTTGAGGTGATACGATCTTGATGTATCGCGAGCTTTTCTATCATATTTGGATCCTATGATGTTTCTTCCCCCCTCAACTCTCTTGTAATGTATTGAGTTTCCCCTTTGAAGTTATCTTATCGGATTGAGTCTTTAAAGATTTGAGAACACTTGGTCTATGTGTTGCCGTGCGTATCTGTGGTGACAATGGGATACCACGTGATTCACTTGATGTATGTTTTGGTGATCAACTTGCGGGTTCCGCCCATGAACCTATGCATAGGGGTTGGCACACGTTTTCGTCATGATTCTCCCGTAGAAACTTTGGGGCACTCTTTGAGGTTCTGTGTATTGGTTGAATAGATGAATCTGAGATTGTGTGATGCATATCGTATAATCATACCCATGGATACTTGAGGTGACATTGGAGTATCTAGGTGACATTAGGGTTTTGGTTGATTTGTGTCTTAAGGAGTTATTCTAGTACGAACTCTAGGGCTGTTTGTGACACTTATAGGAATAGCTCAACGGATTGATTGGAAAGAATAACTTTGAGGTGGTTTCGTACCCTACCATAATCTCTTCGTTTGTTCTCCGCTATTAGTGACTTTGGAGTGACTCTTTGTTGCATGTTGAGGGATATTTATGTGATCCAATTATGTTATTATTGTTGAGAGGACTTGCACTAGTGAAAGTATGAACCCTAGGCCTTGTTTCAATGCATTGCAGTACCGTTTACGCTCACTTTTATCATTAGTTACCTTGCTGTTTTTATAATATCAGATTACAAATACCTTTATCTACTATCCATATACCACTTGTATCACCATCTCTTCGCCGAACTAGTTCACCTATACAATTTACCATTGTATTGGGTGTGTTGGGGACACAAGAGACTATTTGTTATTTGGTTGCAGGGTTGCTTGAGAGAGACCATCTTCATCCTACGCCTCCTACGGATTAATAAACCTTAGGTCATCCACTTGAGGGAAATTTGCTACTGTCCTACAAACCTCTGCACTTGGAGGCCCAACAACGTCTACAAGAAGTAGGTTGTGTAGTAGACATCAAGCTCTTTTCTGGCGCCATTGCCGGGGAGGTGAGTGCTTGAAGGTATATCTTTAGATCTTGGAGTCGAATCTTTTAGTTTCTTGTTTTATCACTAGTTTAGTTATAAAAGAAAACTATAAAAAATGGAATTGAGTTTGTCTCATATGCTTCATCTTTTTAATATCTTTCGTAAGTATGATGGAAAGGAAAATTGTGCCAAAGTGTTAGAAGAAGAATGCATTAAAATGTTTGGCACTAAATATTTGAATGATGAGCATGATTGCAATGTTGTTAGTATGAATTCCTTGAATATCCATGATGCTAATGATATGCAAAGTCACAAGCTTGGGGAAGCTATGTTTAATGAAGATGATATTATTAGGCTCCCAAGTTTTGATATGCAAATTTATAATGATGATAGCATGCCTCCTACTTATGATGATTATTGTGATGATACTTATGCTATAAAAATAGTGATTATATTTATAAAACTTGTCATCATGATTTTAGTTTTCAATTGGATTATGCCTCACATGATAATTATTTTGTTGAGCTTGCTCCCACTACTATTCATGAGAAGAAATTTGCTTATGTGGAGAGTAATAAAATTTCTATGCTTGTAGACCATGAAAATAATGCTTTATGTGATAGTTATATTGTTGAATTCATTCATGATTCTACTGAAAATTATTATGAGGGAGGAATATATGCTTGTAGGAGTTGCAATAATATCAAGTTTCCTCTCTATGTCCTTAAAGTTTTGAAGTTATGCTTGTTTTACCCTCCTATGCTAGTTGATTATTGTTTCCACAAGTTGTTTGCTCACAAAATCCCTATGCATAGGAAGTCGGTTAGACTTAAATGTGCTAGTCATATTCTTCATGATGCTCTCTTTATGTTTCAATTCTTATCTTTTATGTGAGCATTGCTACGTCTTGAGCTTGCGTTGGTTTTCCCCGAACAGGAAGGAATGATGCAGCAGAGTAGCGTAAGTATTTCCCTCATTTTTTGAGAGCCAAGGTATCAATCCAGTAGGAGCCCACGCTCAAGTCCCTCGTACCTGCACAAAGCGATAGCTACTCGCAACTAAATCTGGGAATGGGTTTTGATTAACCGGGGCCAATGGTTTGGTTTTTTGCTCTGGGCTTAATTGGTTCGGGTTGTGATGGGCCCAGACTGTTATCAGTTTTGTTTGGTTTGGGTTTGCATAAAAACAAGTTGGGTATGGCTGGGTGTGGGTCTAAATGGTTTGGTCGCTAACAGTTGCAAATACTGATTTAGAACCGGTTCTAAAACTTGGTGTATGCACGCGATGCGACGTGGCCGGTCACCCACGTATGTACGCAACGTGACGCGTCTGGACATATACGTATTGGGCTGCTACTATGGATCAATTAAGCTACTAGCTAGCTTGCTTGTTTCTTGGTTAGCTTTGCACATACAACAGATTGATTTGGTTTCAACCCAAAACTAAGAACTAGGTTAAACCTATAGTTTGAAGAGTGGTTTGGTTTTGGTTGAGTTGGACAAAGCGTACGGTTTGGTTTGGTTTTGGTTCTGCACGATAATTGACGGTGTGGTTTAGTTCTGGTTCAAACTCCGCGTTGACTGGTTATAGTTTAGGTTTGGTTGAGTTGTATAACCATTGCCAGGTTTACTCGCAACCAACGCGATTAGGGGTTGTCAAGCCCTTCACGGTCACTTACGAGAGTGAGATTTGATAGATAGAATATTTTTGGTATTTTTGATATAAAGATGCAAAGTAAAAAGTAAAAGCAAAGTAAATAGCAAAAGAATATAAAAGTGATGGAGTTTGATATGATGAGAATAGACCCGGGGGGCATAGGTTTCACTAGTGGCTTCTCTCAAGAGCATAAGTATTCTACGGTGGGTGAACAAATTACTATTGAGCAATTAATAGAATTGTGCATAATTATGAGAATATCTAGGCATGATCATGTATATAGGCATCACGTCCGTGACAAGTAGATCGAAACAATTCTACATCTACTACTAATACTTCACTCATCGACCGCTATCCAGCATGCATCTAGAGTATTAAGTTAAAAACAGAGTAACGCCTTAAGCAAGATGACATGATGTAGAGAGATAAATTCATGCAATATGAAATAAACCCCATCTTGTTATCCTTGATGGCAACTGTTGGGGATCATAGCAGAAATTTAAAATTTTCTACGCATCACCAAGATCAATCTATGGAGTCATCTAGCAACGAGAGAGAGGGAGTGCATCTTCATACCCTCGAAGATCGCTAAGCGGAAGCGTTCAAGAGAACGGGGTTGATGGAGTCGTACTCGTTGTGATCCAAATCACCGATGATCCTAGCGCCGAACGGACGGCACCTCCGCATTCAACACGCATACGGAGCGGAGACGTCTCCTCCTTCTTGATCCAGCAAGGGGGGAGGAGAAGTTGATGGAGATCCAGCAGCACGACGGCGTGGTGGTGGAAGTAGCGGGATCCCGGCAGGGCTTCGCCAAGCGCAAGCGGGGAGGAAGAGGTGTCACGGGAGGGAGGGAGGCGCCAGGGCTTCAGGTGCGGCTGCCCTCCCTCCCCTCCACTATATATAGGGGCCTAGGGGGGGCGCCGGCCCCTTGTAGATCCCATCTAGGGAGGGGGCGGCAGCCCTAGGGGTGGCTTGGCCTCCAAGCCAAGTGGAGGCGCCCCCACCCCTTAGGGTTTCCAACCCTAGGCGCATGGGAGGCCCAAGGGGGGCGCACCATCCCACCAGGGGCTGGTTCCCACGCCCCTTGAGCCCATGGGGCCCTCCGGGATAGGTGGCCCCACCCGGTGGACCCCCGGGACCCTTCCGGTGGTCCCGGTACAATACCGATGACTCCCGAAACTCTCCCGGTGGCCGAAACTGGACTTCCTATATATAAATATTTACCTACAGACCATTCCGGAACTCCTCGTGACGTTCGAGATCTCATCCGGGACTCCAAACAACTTTCGATTAAGAGCATACTAATATCTCTACAACTCTAGCGTCACCGAACCTTAAGTGTGTAGACCCTACGGATTCGGGAGACATGCAGACATGACCGAGACGACTCTCCGGTCAATAACCAACAGCGGGATCTGGATACCCATGTTGGCTCCCACATGTTCCATGATGATCTCATCGGATGAACCACGATGTCGAGGATTTAATCAATCCCGTATACAATTCCCTTTGTCTATCGGTACGATACTTTCCCGAGATTCGATCGTCGGTATCCCGATACCTCGTTCAATCTCGTTACCGGCAAGTCTCTTTACTCGTTCCGTAACACATCATCCCATGATCAACTCCTTGGTCACATTATGCACATTATGATGATGTCCTACCGAGTGGTCCCAGAGATACCTCTCCGTTACACGGAGTGACAAATCCCAGTCTCGATTCATGCCAACCCAACCGACACTTTCGGAGATACCCGCAGTGCACCTTTATAGCCACCCAGTTACGTTGTGACGTTTGGTACACCCAAAGCATTCCTACGGTATCCGGGAGTTGCACAGTGTCATGGTCTAAGGAAAAGATACTTGACATTAGAAAAGCTTTAGCATACGAATTACACGATCTTGTGCTATGCTTAGGATTGGGTCTTGTCCATCACATCATTCTCCTAATGATGTGATCCCGTTGTCAATGACATCCAATGTCCATGGTCAGGAAACTGTAACCATCTATTGATCAACGTGCTAGTCAACTAGAGGCTTACTAGGGACATGGTGTTGTCTATGTATCCACACATGTATCTGAGTTTCCTATCAATACAATTCTAGCATGGATAATAAACGATTATCATGAACAAGAAAATATAATAATAACTAATTTATTATTGCCTCTAGGGCTTATTTCCAACAGTCTCCCACTTGCACTAGAGTCAATAATCTAGTTCACATCGCTATGTGATTAACACTCAAGGTCACATCCCCACGTGACTAACACCCAAAGAGTTTACTAGAGTCAATAATCTAGTTCACATTACCATGTGATTAACACTCAATGAGTTCTGGGTTTGATCATGTTATGCTTGTGAGAGATGTTATAGTTAACGGGTCTGAACCTTTCAGATCCGTGTGTGCTTTACAAATCTCTATGTCATCTTGTAGATGCAGCTACCACGCTCTTTTGGAGCTATTCCAAATAACTGTTCTACTATACGAATCCGGTTTACTACTCAGAATCATCAAGATTAGTGTCAAAGATTGCATCGGCGTAACCCTTTACGACGAACTCTTTTACCACCTTCATAATCGAGAAAATTCCTTAGTCCACTAGTTACTAAGGATAACCTTGACCGTTGTCATGTGATCCATTCCTAGATCACACTTGTACCCCTTGACTGACTCAAGGCTTAGCACGCTTCAGGTGCAGTACGCAACATTGCATACTTTAGAGCCTACGTCTACAGCATAGGGGACGACCTTCGTCCTTTCTCTCTTTTATGCCGTGGTCAGGTCTTGAGTCTTACTCACTACTCATACCTTATAACACAGCCAAGAACTCCTTCTTCGCCGATCTATTTTTGAACTCCTTCAAAATTTTGTCATGGTATGTGTTCGTTTGAAAGTACTATTAAGCGATTTTCATCTATCCTTATAGATCTTCATGCTCAATGTTCAAGTAGCTTAATCCAGGTTTTCCATTAAAAAACACTTTTCAAATAACCCTGTATGCTTTCCAGAAATTCTACATCATTTCTGATCAACAATATGTTAACAACATATACTCATAAAAAATTCTATAGTGCTCCCACTCACTTCTTTGGAAATACAAGTTTCTCATAAACTTTGTATAAACCCAAAATCTTTGATCATCTCATCAAAGCGTACATTCCAATTCCGAGATGCTTACTCCAGTCCTTAGAAGGATTGCTGGAGCTTTGCATACTTGTTCGCATCTTTCAGGATTGACAAAACCTTCTGGTTGTATCACATACAATCTTTCCTCAAGAAAAACATCGAGGAAACAATGTTTTGACATCCTATCTGCAAGATTTCATAAATAATGCAGTAATCGCTAACATAATTCCAACATACTCTTAGCATCGCTACGAGTGAGAAAGTCTCATCGTAGACAACTCCTTGAACTTGTCGGGAAACATTTTAACGACAAGTCGAGCTTTCTTAATGGTGACACTTACCATCATTGTCCCTCTTCCTTTTAAAATCCATCTGCACCCAACAGCCTTACGACCATCAAGTAGTTCTTTTCAAAGTCTATACTTTGTTTTATACATGGATCCTCTCTCGGATTTTATGGCCTCGAGCCATTCGTCGGAATCCAGGCCCACCATCGCTTCTCCATAGCTCGTAGGTTCATTGTTGTCTAGCTACATGACTTCCAAGACAGGATTACGTACCACTCTGAAGTAGTACACATCCTTGTCAACCTATGAGGTTTGGTAGTGACTTGATCCGAAGTTTCATGCTCATTATCATAAGCTTCCACTTCAATTGGTGTAGGTGCCACAGGAACAACTTCCTGTGCCCTGCTACACACTAGTTAAAGTGATGGTTCAATAACCTCATCAAGTCTCCACCATCCTCCCACTCAATTCTTTCGAGAGAAACTTTTCCTCGAGAAAGGACCTGTTTCTAGAAACAATCACTTTTGCTTTCAGATCTGAAATAGGAGGTATACCCAACTATTTTTGGGTATTCTATGAAGATGCATTTATCCGCTTTGGGTTTGAGCTTATCAGCCTGAAACTTTTTTCACATGAGCGTCACAGCCCCAAACTTTTAAGAAACGACAGCTCAGGTTTCTCTAAACCATAGTTCATACGGTGTCGTCTCAATGGAATTGTGTGGTGCCCTATTTAAAGTGAATGTGGTTGTCTCTAATGCCTAACCCATAAACGATAGTGGTAATTCGATAAGAGACATCATGGTATGCACCATATCCAATAGGGTGCAGTTATGATGTTCAGACACACCATCACACTATGGTGTTCCAGGCGGTATTAGTTGTGAAACAATTTCCACAATGTCTTAATTGTGTGCCAAACTCGTAACTCAGATATTCATCTCTATGATCATATCATAGACATTTTATCATCTTGTCACGACGATCTTCAACTTCACTCTGAAATTACTTGAACCTTTCAATAGTTCAGACTTGTGTTTCATCAAGTAAATATACTCAGCATCTACTCAAATCATCTGTGAAGTAAGAACATAACGATATCCACTACGTGCCTCAGCACTCATTGGACTGCACACATCAAAATGTATCACTTCCAACAAGTTGCTTTCTTGTTCCATCTTACTGAAAAACGAGGCCTTTTAGTCATCTTGCCCATGTGGTATGATTTGCATGTCTTAAGTGATTCAAAATCAACTAAGTCCAAATGATCCATCTGTATGGAGTTTCTTCATGCATATCTACCAATAGACATGGTTCGCATGTCTCAATCTTTTCAAAAACGAGTGAGTCCAAAGATCCATTAACGTGGAGCTTCTTCATGCGTTTTACACCAACATGACTCAAATGGCAGTGCCACAAGTACGTGGTACTATCATTACTATCTTATATCTTTTGGCATGAACATGTGTATCACTACGATCGAGATTCAATAAACCATTTATTTTTAGGTGCAAGACCATTGAAGGTATTATTCAAGTAAACAGAGTAACCATTATTCTCCTTAAATGAATGACCGTATGGCGATAAACATAATCCAATCATGTCTATGCTCAACGCAAACACCAAATAACAATTATTTAGGTTTAACACCAATCTCGATGGTAGAGGGAGCGTGCGATGTTTGATCGCATCAACCTTGGAAACACTTCCAACATATCGTCATCTCACCTTTAGCTAGTCTCCGTAGCATTTTATTTCGAGTTACTAACATTTAGCAACCGAACTGGTATTTATTACCCTGGTGCTACTAGGAGTACTAGTAAAGTACACAATAATATAATGTATATTCAAAATACTTATGTCGACCTTGCCAGCCTTCTCATCTACCAAGGATCTAGGGTAGTTCTGTTTGAGTGACCGTTCCCCTCATTATAGAAGCACTTAGTCTCGGGTTTGGTTCAACCTTGGGTTTCTTCACTAGAGCAGCAACTAATTTGCCGTCTCACGAAGTATCCCTTCTTACCCTGGCCCTTCTTGAAACTAGTGGTTTTACTAACCATCAACAATTGATGCTCCTACTTGATTTCTACTTTCACGGTGTCAAACATCGCGAATTGCTCAAGGATCATCATTTCTATCCCTGATATGTTATAGTTCATCACTAAGCTCTAATAGCTTGGTGGCAGTGACTATGGAGAACTATCACTATCTTATCTGGAAGATTAACTCCCACTCGATTCAAGGGATTGTAGTACTAAGACAATCTGAGCACCTGCTCAACGATTGAGCTTTTCTCCCTTAGTTTGCAGGCTTAAGAAACTTGTCAGAGGTCTCATACCTCTTGACATGGGCACTAGTCTGAAATCCCAATTTCAGTCTTTGGAACATCTCATATGTTCTACGACGTTTCAAAAATGTCTTTGGTGCCACAATTCTAACCGTTAGTATTACACACTGAACTATCACGTAGTCATCAAAATGTGTATGTCAGATGTTTCCCAACATCTACAGACGACGCTCGAGGTTCAACGCACTGAGCGGTGCATTAAGGACATAGCCCTTCTGTGCAGCAATGAGGACAATCCTCAGTTCACGGACCCAGTCCGCATAATTGCTACTGTCAACTCTCAACTAAATTTTCTCTAGGAACATATCTAAAACAGTAGAACCAAAGCGTGAGCTACGACATAATTTGCAAAGAACTTTTGACTACGTTCATGATAATTAAGTTCATCTAATCAAATTATTCAATGAACTCCCACTTAGATAGACATACCTCTAGTCATCTAAGTGATACATGATCCGAGTCAACTAGGTCGTGTCCGATCATCACGTGAGACGGTCTAGTCATCATCGGTGAACATCTTCATGTTGATCGTATCTTCTATATGACTCATGTTCGACCTTTTGGTCTTCCGTGTTCTGAGGCCATGTCTATACATGCTAGGCTCGTCAAGTTAACCTAAGTGTATTGCGCGTGTAAATCTGGCTTACACCCGTTGGATGCGAACATTACAAACTATCACACCCGATCATCACGTGGTGCTTCGGAACAATGGACCTTAGCAACGGTGCACAGTTAGGGGGAACACTTTCTTGAAATTATTGCGAGGGATTATCTTATTTATGCTACCGTCGTTCTAAGCAAATAAGATGTAAACATGACAAACATCACATGCAAATCATAAAGTGACATGATATGGCCAATATCATCTTGCGCCTTTGATCTCCATCTTCGAGGCACGGCATGAACACCATCATCACCGGCATGACACCATGATCTCCATCATCGTGTCTTCATGAAGTTGCCTCGCCAACTATTACTTCTACTACTATGGCTAAAGGTTAGCAATAAAGTAAAGTAATTACATGGCGTTTTCATTGACAGCGGGTCATAAATTAATTAAGACAACTCCTATGGCTCCTGCCGGTTGTCATACTCATCGACATGCAAGTCGTGATTCCTATTACAAGAACATGATCAATCTCATACTTCACATATATCATTCGTCACATCCTTTTGGCCATATCAAATCACATAGCATACCCTGCAAAAACAAGTTAGACGTCCTCTAATTGTTGTTGCATGTTTTACGTGGCTGCTATGGGTTTCTAGCAAGAACGTTTTCTTACCTATGCAAAACCACAACGGTCATATGCCAATTGCTATTTACCCTTCATAAGGACCCTTTTCATCGAATCCGATCCGACTAAAGTGGGAGAGATAGACACCCGCCAGCCACCTTATGCATCAAATGCATGTCAGTCGGTGGAACCAGTCTCATGTAAGCATACGTGTAAGGTCGGCCCGGGCCGCTTCATCCCACAATACCGCCGGATCAAGATAAGACTAGTAACGGTAAGAAAATTGAACAAATCATCGCCCACAACTACTTTGTGTTCTACTCGTGCATAGAATCTACGCATAGACCTAGCTCTGATACCACTGTTGGGGATCGTAGCAGAAATTTAAAATTTTCTACGCATCACCAAGATCAATCTATGGAGTCATCTAGCAACGAGAGAGAGGGAGTGTATCTTCATACCCTTGAAGATCGCTAAGCGGAAGCGTTCAAGAGAACGAGGTTGATGGAGTCGTACTCGTCGTGATCCAAATCACCGATGATCCTAGCGCCGAACGGACGGCACCTCCGCGTTCAACACACGTACGAAGCGGAGACGTCTCCTCCTTCTTCATCCAGCAAGGGGGGAGGAGAAGTTGATGGAGTTCCAGCAGCACGACGGCGTGGTGGTGGAAGTAGCGGGATCCCGGCAGGGCTTCGCCAAGCACAGGCGGGGAGGAAGAGGTGTCACGGGAGGGAGGGAGGCGCCAGGGCTTCAGGTGTGGCTGCCCTCCCTCCCCTCCACTATATATAGGGGCCTAGGGGGGGCGCCGGACCCTTGTAGATCCCATCTAGGGAGGGGGCGACAACCCTAGGGGTGGCTTGGCCTCCAAGCCAAGTGGAGGCGCCCCCACCCCTTAGGGTTTCCAACCCTAGGCGCATGGGAGTCCCAAGGGGGGTGCACCAGCCCATCAGGGGCTGGTTGCCACGCCCCTTCAGCCCATGGGGCCCTCCGGGATAGGTGGCCCCACCCGGTGGACCCCCGGGACCCTTCCGGTGGTCCCGGTACAATACCGATGACTCCCGAAACTCTCCCGGTGGCCGAAACTAGACTTCCTATATATAAATATTTACCTCCGGACCATTCCGGAACTCCTCGTGACGTCCGGGACTCTGAACAACTTTCGGTTAACCACATACTAATATCTCCACAACTCTAGCGTCACTGAACCTTAAGTGTGTAGACCCTACGGGTTCGGGAGACATGCAGACATGACCGAGAGGACTCTTCGGTCAATATCCAACAGCGGGATCTGGATACCCATGTTGGCTCCCACATGTTCCACGATGATCTCATCGGATGAACCACGATGTCGAGGATTTAATCAATCCCGTATACAATTCCCTTTGTCTATCGCTATGATACTTGCCTGAGATTCGATCGTCGGTATCCCGATACCTCGTTCAGTCTAGTTACCGGCAAGTCTCTTTACTCGTTCCGTAACACATCATCCCGTGATCAATTCCTTGGTCACATTGTGCACATTATGATGATGTCCTACCGAGTGGGCCCAGCGATACCTCTCCGTTACACGGAGTGACAAATCCCAGTCTCGATTCGTGCCAACCCAACAGACACTTTCGGAGATACCCGCAGTGCACCTTTATAGCCACCTAGTTACGTTGTGACATTTGGTACACCCAAAGCATTCCTACGGTATCCGGGAGTTGCACAATCTCATGGTCTAAGGAAATGATACTTGACATTGGAAAAGCTTTAGCATATGAACTACACGATCTTGTGCTAGGCTTAGGATTGGGTCTTGTCCATCACATCATTCTCCTAATGATGTGATCCCGTTATCAACGACATCCAATGTCCATGGTCAGGAAACCGTAACCGTCTATTGATGAACGAGCTAGTCAACTAGAGGCTTACTAGGGACATGGTGTTGTCTATAGGGGTGGGCATTTTAATCGAAGACCGAACTACCGAACCGAAAGAACCGGGACCGAAGCCGAATAGACCGAAACCGAAAAAATCAGTACTAAATTCGGTTAGAAACTCTGTAAAACCGATATTACATCGGTCGTTTCGGTTATGACCCTCGACTACCCGAAGTAACATAAGTAACCGAGAAAGAATAGTAATAGGCCAATTCAATGCATTAGGCGCACAGCCCACAATATCAACTAAACTTGGATGTGTCCGTTTAAGCCTTCACTTGGATTAGTTCAACGCTTCCCGTGAGAAAACTCACTTCGACGCAAAAAAGGGGGCTGCCACCGCCGCACCTTATCCACATCCAGGGAACCGCCAGATCTAAGCAGCCGCCAATCGATCCCTCTGGCCGGCGCCAGTGCCGACGCCGCAACATCTCCTCCTTCCTCGAATTTCTTCCCCACAGAGACCGTCTCCAATAGAAGTTTCCACCAGCGCTCCATCCTCCATGTGGCCATGCCTACAGGGACATCTGCTTCCCGAGCACTGGCCTGGAATTTTATTCTTCAAGTTACAGGTCTGCTAGCTGAATCGGTCTGCTGAGATGCTCCAGTAGGATGCAGCTGCATCTCCTCTCCCCATTCTCTTCGGTCATACATGTATTTCTTGATTTTTTTTCTATTGGCAAGTTGTTTGGCTTCTTCCGTCTTGAAACCGACGACCGAACCGAAGTCTCGGTCCACCGAAGTCTCGGTTAGCAGGATTTTGGAAGACCGATCGGTCATCAATTTTGCAAAACCGAATTTTTTATTAACCCGAAAAACCGAACCGATCGGTTCGGGTTAACCGAATGCCCAGGCCTAGTTGTCTATGTATCCACACATGTATCTGAGTTTCCTATCAATACAATTCTAGCATGGATAATAAACCATTATCATGAACAAGGAAAAATAATAATAACTAATTTATTATTGCCTCTAGGGCATATTTCCAACAACAACGATACAATACATGCCTTGATGCCCCTTCTGTCACTGGGTAAGGACACCGCAAGATCGAACCCAAAGCTAAGCACTTCTCCCATGGCAAGAACTACCAATCTAGTTGGCCAAACCAAACGGATAATTCGAAGAGACTTGCAAAGATAACCAATCATACATAAAAGAATTCAGAGAAGATTCAAATATTATTCATAGATAGACTTGATCATAAACCCACAATTCATCGGTCTCAACAAACAAACCGCAAAAAGAAGATCACGTCGAATAGATCTCCACAAGAGAGGGGGAGAACTTTGTATTGAGATTCAAAGAGAGAGAAGAAGCCATCTAGCTACTAACTATGGACCCGAAGGTCTGAGGTAAACTACTCACACTTCATCGGAGAGGCTATATATGATGATGTAGAAGCCCTCCGTGATGACGGCACTCTTCCGGCGGAGCTCCGGAACAGGCCCCAAGATGGGATCTCGTGGATACATAAAGTTGCGGCGGTGGAATTAGGTTTTTGGCTCCTGTTTTGATCGTTTGGGGGTATGTGTGTATATATAGGAGGAAGGAGTATGTCGGTGGAGCACCGAGGGGCCCACGAGGCAGGGGGCGCGCCCTAGGGGGGCGCCCCTACCCTCGTGAGCACCTCTTTGCTTCCTTGCAGTAGGGTCCAAGTCTCCTGGATCACGTTCGGTGAGAAAATCACGTTCCCGAAGATTTTATTCCGTTTGGACTCCGTTTGATATTCCGTTTATCTGTAACACTGAAATAGGCAAAATAGAGCAATTCTGGGTTGGGCCTCCGGTTAATAGATTAGTCCCAAAAATAATATAAAAGTGGAAAATAAAGCCCAATATATAGTCCAAAACAGTAGATAATATAGCATGGAGCAATAAAAAATTATAGATACGTTGGAGACGTATCAGGCATCCCCAAGCTTAATTCATGCTCGTCCTTGAGTAGGTAAATGATAAAAAGAGAATTTTTGATGCTGAGTGCTACTTGGCATAATTTCAATGTAAATCTTCTTAATTGTGGTATGAATATTCAGATTAGAAAGATTCAAGACAAAAGTTTATATTGACATAGAAAATAATAATACTTCAAGCATACTAACAAAGCAATTATGTCTTCTCAAAATAACATGGCCAAAGAAAGTTATCCCTACAAAATCATATAGTCTAGCTATGCTCCATCTTCCCCACACATAGTATTTAAATCATGCACAACCCCGATGACAAGCCAAGCAATTGTTTCATACTCTAACTTTTTCAAAACCTTTTCAATCTTCACGCAATACATGAGCGTGAGCCATGGATATAGCACTATAGGTGGAATAGAATGGTGGTTGTGGAGAAGACAAGAAGGGAGAAGATAGTCTCACATCAACTAGGCGTATCAACGGGCTATGGAGATTCCTATTAATAGATATCAATGTGAGTGAGTAGGGATTGCCATGCAACGGATGCACTAGAGCTATAAGTATATGAAAGCTCAAAAAGAAACTAAGTGGGTGTGCATACAACTTGCTTGCTCATGAAAACCTAGGGAAATTTGAGGAAACCCATCATTGGAATATACAGGCCAAGTTCTATAATGAAAAATTCCCACTAGTATACGAAAGTGATAACATGAGAGACTCTCTACTATGAAGATCATGGTGCTACTTTGACGCACAAGTGTGGTAAAAGGATAGTAAAATAGTCCCTTCTCTCTTTTTCTCTCATTTTTTTATTTTTTTTATTATTTTTATATGGCCTTTCTCTTTTTTATGGCCTTTCTATTTTTTTATTTGGGCTTCTTTGGCCTCTTTTTTTCTTTTATTTTTCGTCCGGAGTCTCATCCCGACTTATGGGGGAATCATAGTCTCCATCATTCTTTCCTCACTGGGACAATGCTCTAATAATGATGATCATCACACTTTTATTTTTCTTATAGCTCAACAATTACAACTCGATACTTAGAACAAAATATGAGTCTATGTGAATGCATCCGGCGGTGTACCGGGATATGCAATATGACAATGATGATATATCTCGGAATGGCTATGAAAATGCCATAATAGGTAGGTATGGTGGCTGTTTTGAGGAAGGTATATGGTAGGTGTATGATACCGGTGAAAGTTGCGCGGTATTAGAGAGCCTAGCAAGGGTGGAATGGTGAGAGTGCGTATAATCCATGGACTCAACATTAGTCATAAAGAACTCATATACTTATTGCAAAAATTTAGAAGCTATCAAAGCAAAGTACTACGCGCATGCTCCTAGGGGGATAGATTGGTAGGAAAAGACCATCGCTCGTCCCCGACCGCCACTCATAAGGAAGAAAATCAATAAATAAATCATGCTCCGACTTCATCACATAACGGTTCACCACATGTGCATGCTACGGGAATCACAAACTTTAACACAAGTATTCTTTAAATTCACAACTACTCAACTAGCATGACTTTAATATTATCACCTCCATATCTAAAAACAATTATCATGCTTCAATCTTTTCTTAGTATTCAACACACTCAAAAGAAAGTTTCACAAATCTTGAATACCAAGCATATTATTATTAGGCAAATTACCATGCTATTAAGAGACTCTCAAATTAATTTAAGTGAAGCTTGAGAGATAAATAGTTTCTTTAAAACATATCCACCACCGTGCTCTAAAAGGTCTAAGTGAAGCACATAGAGCAAAATTGTAATGCTCAAAAGATATAAGTGAAGCACATAGAGCAAAACTATGACACTCAAAAGATATAAGTGAAGCACATAGAGCAAAATTATCTAGCTCAAAAGATATAAGTGAAGCACATAGAGTATTCTATCAAATTTTAATTCATGTATGGCTCTCTCAAAAGGTGTGTACAGCAAGGATGATTGTGGTATACTAGCAAACGAAGACACAAATAATACAAGATGCTCCAAGCAAAACACATATCATGTTGGTGAATAAAAATATAGCTCCAAGGAAATTACCGACGGAAGTGGACGAAAAGAGGGGATGCCTTCCGGGGGCATCCCCAAGCTTTGACTTTTTGGTGTCCTTGGATTATCGGGGGGGGGGGGGGGGGTGCCATGGGCATCCCCAAGCTTAGGCTCTTACCACTCCTTGTTCCATGATCCATCAAAAGAATTCACCCAAAACATGAAAACTTCACAACACAAAACTCAAAATAGAAAACTCGCGAGCTCCGTTAGCGAAAGAAAAGAAAAGACCACTTCAAGGTACTGTAATGAACTCATTATTTATTTATATTGGTGTTAAACCTACTGTATTCCAACTTCTCTATGGATTATAAACTATTTTACTAGCCATAGATTTATCAAAATAAGCAAACAACACACGAAAAACAGAATCTGTCAAAAACAGAACAGTCTGTAGTAATCTGTAGCTAGCGCAAGATCTGGAACCCCAAAAATTCTAAAATAAATTGCTGGACGTGAGTAATTTATCTATTAATCATCTGCAAAAATAATTAACTAAATATAACTCTTCAAATAAAAATGACAGCAGTTCTCATGAGCGATAAAGTTTCTGTTTTTTACAGCAAGTTCAACAAGACTTTCCCCAAGTCTTCCCAATGGTTCTACTTGGCACAAACACTAATTAAACACAAAAAACAAAGCCTAAACACAGGCTAAATAATTTATTTATTACTAAACAGGAGCAAAAAGCGAGGAATAAAAATAAAATTGGGTTGCCTCCCAACAAGCGCTATTGTTTAACGCCCCTAGCTAGGCATAACAAGCAAGAATAGATCTAGGTATTGCCATATTTGGTAGGCAATCCATAAGTGGCTCTCATGATAGTTTCATATGGTAATTTTATTTTCTTTCTTGGAAAGTGTTCCATGCCCTTTTTTAATGGAAATTGAAATCTAATATTCCCTTCCTTCATATCAATAATCGCACCAACCATTCTAAGGAAAGGTCTACCAAGAATAATAGGGCAAGAAGGATTGCAATATATATCAAGAACAATGAAATCTACGGGCACATAATTCCTATTTTCAATAATAAGAACATCATTAATTCTTCCCATAGGTTTCTTAATAGTGGAATCCGCAAGATGCAAGTTTAGAGAGCAATCATCAAAATTACGGAAATCTAGTAAATCACACCAAGTCTTGGGAATAGTAGAGACACTAGCACCCAAATCACACAAAGCATAAAACTCATGATCTTTAATTTTAATTTTAATATTTGGTTCCCACTCATCATAGAGTTTTCTAGGGATAGAAACTTCCAACTCAAGTTTTTCTTCATAGGATTGCATCAAGGCATCAACAATATGTTTGGTAAAGGCTTTATTTCGACTATAAGCACGTGGAGAATTTAGCACGGATTACAACAAGGAAATACAATCAATTAAAGAACAATTTCCATAAATAAATTCCTTGAAATCCAATATAGTGGGTTTAGCAACATCTAGATTTTTATTTCTTTCTATCCCACTTTCATCAATTTCATCATTAAGATCTAAACACTCCGAATTTGTAAAACGTCTTCTAGGTAAAGGAAGATCATATTCAGTTTCATCAAGATTCATATTGCAAAATAAAGATTTAATTGGATACACATCAATAACTTTTAGATCTTCATCATTACTTTCATAGGAATTGGAAGAAAATGCTTTAATAAAGGCATCTTTGGAAGCACGCATCCTAGCGGTTCTTTATTTACACTCATCAATTGAAATTCTCATGGCTTTTAGAGACTCATAATATCATGCTTAGGTGGAATAGATCTAAGTTTCAAAGCATCAACATCAAGAGCAATTCTATCAACGTTCCTAGCCAAATCATCAATCTTAAGCAATTTTTCTTCAATCATAGCATTAAAATTCTTTTGCGAAGAAATAAATTCTTTAATATTAGATTCAAAATCAGAGTGCATCTTATTATAATTTCCATAAGAGTTGTTGTAGGAATTCCCATAATTATTAGAAGGATTACTAGGATATGGCCTAGGATTAAAATTCCCTCTATAAGCATTGTTACCAAAATTATTCCTACCAACAAAATTCACATCCATAGATTCATTGTTATTCTCAATCAAAGTAGACAAAGGCATATCATTAGGATCAGAAGAAACACTCTTAGTAGCAAATAATTTCATAAGTTCATCCATCTTCCCACCCAACACATTAATTTCTTCTATCGCATGCACTTTTTTATTAGAAGTTCTTTCAGTGTGCCATTGAGAATAATTAACCATAATATTATCTAGGAGTTCAGTGTGCCATTGAGAAGTTCTTTCAGTGTTCCATAAAAGTGCCTCCCGCGGCCGAATATAAAAGATTTCTAGAAGCAAAATTCAATCCGGCATAAAAAATTTGTATAATCATCCACAAATTCAAACCATGAGTAGGGCAATTACGTATCATTAATTTCATTCTCTCCCAAGCTTGTGCAACATGTTCATGATCAAGTTGTTTAAAGTTCATTATATCGTTTCTAAGAGGGATGATCTTAGCGGGAGGAAAATACTTAGAGATACAAGCATCTTTGCACTTGTTCCATGAATCAATACTATTCTTAGGCAAAGACGAAAACCAAGCTTTAGCACGATCTCTAAGAGAAAAAGGAAATAGCTTCAATTTAGCGACATCATTATTGACATATTTTTTATTTTGCATATCACATAAATCAACGAAGCTATTCAGATGAGTAGCGGCATCTTCACTAGGAAGGCCGGCGAATTGATCTTTCATAACAAGATTCAACAAAGCAGTATTAATTTCACAAGATTCAGCATTGGTAAGAGGAGCAATCGGAGTGCTAAGGAAATCATTATTATTAGTATTGGTGAAGTCACACAATTTGGTAGTATCTTGAGCCATCGCGACAAAAAAGCAATCTAACACACGAGCAAACAAAAAGCAAACGGGTAAAAAGAGGCAAATTGAGAGGGAGGATAGGGAGAGAGAGGGCAAATGAAACGGCAAGGGTGAATTGGGGGGAGTGGAAAACGAGAGGCAAATGGCAAATAATGTAATGCAAGAGATAGGGATTGTGATGGGTACTTTGTATATTGACTTTTTGCATAGACTCCCCGGCAACGGCGCCAAAAATCCTTCTTGCTACGTCTTGAGCTTGCGTTGGTTTTCCCCGAAGAGGAAGGAATGATGCAGCAAAGTAGCGTAAGTATTTCCCTCAGTTTTTGAGAACCAAGGTATCAATCCAGTAGGGGCCCACGCTCAAGTCCCTCGTACATGCACAAAGCGATAGCTACTCGCAACCAACGCGATTAGGGGTTGTCAATCCCTTCACGGTCACTTAAGAGAGTGAGATTTGATAGATAGAATATTTTTGGTATTTTTGATATAAAGATGCAAAGTAAAAAGTAAAAGCAAAGTAAATAGCAAAACAATATAAAAGTGATGGAGATTGATATGATGAGAATAGACCCGGGGGCCATAGGTTTCACTAGTGGCTTCTCTCAAGAGCATAAGTATTCTACGATGGGTGACCAAATTACTGTTGAGCAATTGATAGAATTGTGCATAATTATGAGAATATCTAGGCATGATCATCTATATAGGCATCACGTCCGTGACAAGTAGATCGAAACGATTCTGCATCTACTACTATTATTCCACTCATCGACCGCTATCCAGCATGCATCTAGAGTATTAAGTTAAAAACAGAGTAACGCCTTAAGAAAGATGACATGATGTAGAGAGATAAATTCATGCAATATGAAATAAACCCCATCTTGTTATCCTCGATGGCAATGATACAATATGTGCCTTTCTGCCCCGCTGTCACTGGGTAAGGACACCGCAAGATCGAACCCAAAGCTAAGCACTTCTCCCATGGCAAGAACTACCAATCTAGTTGGCCAAACCAAATGGATAATTCGAAGAGACTTGCAAAGATAACCAATCATACATAAAAGAATTCAGAGAAGATTCAAATATTATTCATAGATAGACTTGATCATAAACCCACAATTCATCGGTCTCAACAAACACACCGGAAAAAGAAGATCACATCGAATAGATCTCCACAAGAGAGGGGAGAACTTTGTATTGAGATACAAAGAGAGAGAAGAAGCCATCTAGCTACTAACTATGGACCCGAAGGTCTGAGGTAAACTACTCACACTTCATCGGAGAGGCTATGATGATGTAGATGTTGGAAATATGCCCTAGAGGCAATAATAAAAGGATTATTATTATATTTCCTTGTTCATGATAATTGTCTTTTATTCATGCTATAATTGTGTTATCCGGAAATCGTAATACATGTGTGAATAATAGACACCAACATGTCCCTAGTAAGCCTCTAGTTGACTAGCTCGTTGATCAACAGATAGTCATGGTTTCCTGACTATGGACATTGGATGTCATTGATAACGAGATCACATCATTAGGAGAATGATGTGATGGACAAGACCCAATCCTAAACATAGCACAAGATCGTATAGTTCGTTTGCTAGAGTTTTCCAATGTCAAGTATCTTTTCCTTAGACCATGAGATCGTGTAACTCCCGGATACCGTAGGAGTGCTTTGGGTATATCAAACGTCACAACGTAACTGGGTGACTATAAAGGTATACTACGGGTATCTCCGAAAGTGTCTGTTGGGTTGACACGGATCAAGACTGGGATTTGTCACTCCGTATGACGGAGAGGTATCACTGGGCCCACTCGGTAATGCATCATCATTATGAGCTCAAAGTGACCAAGTGTCTGGTCACGGGATCATGCATTACGGTATGAGTAAAGTGACTTGCCGGTAACGAGATTGAACAAGGTATTGGGATACCGACGATCGAATCTCAGGCAAGTAACATACCGATTGAAAAAGGGAATTGGATACGGGGTTGCTTGAATCCTCGACATCGTGGTTCATCCGATGAGATCATCGAGGAGCATGTGGGAGCCAACATGGGTATCCAGATCCCGCTGTTGGTTATTGACCGGAGAGCAATCTCGGTCATGTCTACATGTCTCCCGAACCCGTAGGGTCTACACACTTAAGGTTCGGTGACGCTAGGGTTGTAGGGATATGTATATGCAGTAACCCGAATGTTGTTCGGAGTCCCGGATGAGGCCCCGGACGTCACGAGGAGTTCTGGAATGGTCCGGAGGTAAAGAATTATATATAGGAAGTGCTATTTCGGCCATCGGGACAAGTTTCGGGGTCACCGGTACTGTACCGGGACCACCGGAAGGGTCCCGCGGGTCCACCGGGTGGGGCCACCTATCCCGGAGGGCCCCATGGGCTGAAGTGGGAAGGGATCCAGCCCAAAGTGGGCTGGGGCACCACTTCCCCTAGGGCCCATGCGCCTAGGGTGGGGGAAACCCTAAAGGGGGGCGCCCCCTTGCTTGGGGGGCAAGCCCCCCACCACTTGGCCGCCGCCCCCCCTAGGAGATTGCATCTCCTAGGGCTGGCACCCCCTAGGCCCCCTATATATAGTGGGGGGAGGGAGGGCCTCTCACCTACGCCATTAGTGCCTCCCTCTCCCTCTCCAACACCTCCTCCTCCTCCATAGAGCTTGGCAAAGCCCTGCCGGAGTACTGCAGCTCCATCACCACCACGCCGTCGTGCTGCTGCTGGAGCCATCTTCCTCAACCTCTCCTTCCCCCTTGCTAGATCAAGAAGGAGGAGACGTTACGCTGACCGTACGTGTGTTGAACGCGGAGGTGCCGTCCGTTCGGCGCTAGGATCTCCGGTGATTTGGATCACGTCGAGTACGACTCCCTCATCCCCATTCTTTGAACGCTTCCGCTCGCGATCTACAAGGTACGTAGATGCATCCAACCATTCGTTGCTAGATGAAATCATCGATGGATCTTGGTGAAACCGTAGGAAATTTTTTGTTTTCTGCAACGTTCCCCAACAGTGGCATCATGAGCTAGGTCTATGCGTAGTTCTCTATGCACGAGTAGAACACAATTTGTTGTGGGCGTTGATGTTGTCAACTTTCTTGCCACTACTAGTCTTATCTTGCTTCAACGGTATTGTGGGATGAAGCGGCCCGGACCAACCTTACACGTACGCTTACGTGAGACCGGTTCCACCGACTGACATGCACTAGTTGCGTAAGATGGCTGGCGGGTGTCTGTCTCTCCCACTTTAGTTGGAGCGGATTCGATGAAAAGGGTCCTTATGAAGGGTAAATAGAAGTTGACAAATCACGTTGTGGCTTTCACGTAGGTAAGAAAACGTTCTTGCTAGAACCCTATTGCAGCCACGTAAAACTTGCAACAACAATTAGAGGACGTCTAACTTGTTTTTGCAGCAAGTGTTTTGTGATGTGATATGGCCAAAGTTGTGATGAATGATGAATGATATATATGTGATGTATGAGATGTTCATGCTATTGTAATAGGAATCACGACTTGCATGTCGATGAGTATGACAACCGGCAGGAGCCATAGGAGTTGTCTTTATTTTTTGTATGACCTGCGTGTCATTGAGAAACGCCATGTAAATTACTTTACTTTATTGCTAAACGCGTTAGCCGTAGTAGTAGAAGTAATAGTTGGCGAGCAACTTCATGGAGACACGATGATGGAGATCATGATGATGGAGATCATGGTGTCATGCCGGTGACAAGATGATCATGGAGCCCCAAGATGGAGATCAAAGGAGCTATGTGATATTGGCCATATCATGTCACTATTATTATTTGATTGCATGTGATGTTTATCATGTTTTTGCATCTTGTTTACTTAGAATGACGGTAGTAAATAAGATGATCCCTCATAATAATTTCAAGAAAATGTTCCCCCTAACTGTGCACCGTTGCGACAGTTTGTTGTTTCGAAGCACCACGTGATGATCGGGTGTGATAGATTCCAACATTCACATACAACGGGTGTAAGACAGATTTACACATGCAAACACTTAGGTTGACTTGACGAGCCTAGCATGTACAGACATGGCCTTGGAACATAGAAGACCGAAAGGTCGAGCATGAGTCGTATAGAAGATACGATCAACATGAAGATGTTCACCGATGTTGACTAGTCCGTCTCACGTGATGATCAGACACGGCCTAGTTAACTCGGATCATGTTATACTTAGATGACTGGAGGGATGTCTATCTATGTGGGAGTTCATTGAATAATTTGATTAGATGAACTTAATTATCATGAACTTAGTCTAAAATATTTACAATATGTCTTGTAGATCAAATGGCCAACGTAGTCCTCAACTTCAACGCATTCCTAGGGAAAACCAAGCTGAAAGACGATGGCAGCAACTACACGGACTGGGTCCGGAACCTGAGGATCATCCTCATAGCTGCCAAGAAAGATTATGTCCTACAAGCACCGCTGGGTGACGCACCTGTTCTCCCTGCAGAACAAGACGTTATGAACGCTTGGCAGGCACGTACCGATGACTACTCCCTCGTTTAGTGCGGCATGCTTTACAGCTTAGAGCCGGGGCTCCAAAAACGTTTTGAGAGACACGGAGCATATGAGATGTTCGAAGAACTGACAATGGTTTTCCAAGCTCATGCCCAGGTCGAGAGATATCAAGTCTCTGACGAGTTCTTCAGCTGTAAGATGGAGGAAAACAGTTCTGTCAGTGAGCACATACTCACTATGTCTGGGTTGCATAACCGCTTAACTCAGCTGTGAGTTAATCTCCCGGATGACGCGGTCATTGACAGAATCCTTCAGTCGCTTCCACCAAGCTACAAGAGCTTTGTGATGAACTTCAATATGCAGGGGATGGAAAAGACCATTCCTGAAGTGTTTGCAATGCTGAAATCAGCAGAGGTAGAAGTCAAAAAGGAACATCAAGTGTTGATGGTGAACAAAACCACTAAGTTCAAAAAGGGCAAGGGTAAGAAGAACTTCAAGAAGGACGGCAAGGGAGTTTCCGCGCCCGGCAAGCAAGCTGCCGGGAAGAAGCCAAAGAATGGACCCAAGCCCGAGACTAAGTGTTTTTATTGCAAGGGAACTGGTCACTGGAAGCGGAACTGCCCCAAATACTTAGCGGACAAGAAGGCCGGCATCACAAAAGGTATATGTGATATACATGTAATTGATGTGTACCTTACCAGTACTCGTAGTAGCTCTTGGGTATTTGATACCGGTGCAGTTGCTCACATTTGTAACTCAAAGCAGGAGCTGCGGAATAAGCGGAGACTAGCGACGGACGAGGTGACGATGCGCGTCGGGAATGGTTCCAAGGTCGATGTGATCGCCGTTGGCACGCTGCCTCTTCATTTACCTACGGGATTAGTTTTGAACCTTAATAATTGTTATTTAGTGCCAAGTTTGAGCATGAACATTGTATCTGGATCTCGTTTGATATGAGATGGCTACTCATTTAAATCCGAGAATAATGGTTGTTCTATTTATATGAGAGATATGTTTTATGGTCATGCTCCGATGGTGAATGGTTTATTCTTAATGAATCTCAAGCGTAATGCTACACATATTCATAGTGTGAGTACCAAAAGATGTAAGGTTGATAATGATAGTCCCACATACTTGTGGCACTGCCGCCTTGGTCACATAGGTGTCAAACGCATGAAGAAGCTCAATGCAGATGGACTTTTAGAGTCTCTTGATTACGAATCATTTGATACGAGCGAACCATGCCTCATGGGTAAAATGACCAAGACTCCGTTCTCAGGAACAATGGAGCGAGCAACCAACTTATTGGAAATCATACATACTGATGTGTGCGGTCCAATGAGTGTTGAGGCTCGCAGTGGCTATCGTTATGTTCTCACCCTCATTGATGACTTGAGTAGATATGGGTATATCTATTTGATGAAACATAAGTCTGAGACCTTTGAAAAGTTCAAGGAATTTCAGAGTGAGGTTGAAAATCAACGTGACAGGAAAATCAAGTTCCTACGATCAGATCGTGGAGGAGAATACTTGAGTCACGAATTTGGCACACACTTAAGAAAATGTGGAATAGTTTCACAACTCACGCCGCCTGGAACACCTCAGCGTAATGGTGTGTCCGAATGTCGTAATCGCACTCTATTAGATATGGTGCGATCTATGATGTCTCTTACCGATTTACCGCTATCTTTTTGGGGCTATGCTTTAGAGACTGCCGCATTCACTTTAAATAGGGCTCCGTCGAAATCCGTTGAGACAACACCGTATGAATTATGGTTTGGGAAGAAACCTAAGTTGTCGTTTCTAAAAGTTTGGGGATGCGATGCTTATGTCAAGAAACTTCAACCTGAAAAGCTCAAACCCAAGTCAAAAAAATGCGTCTTCATAGGATACCCTAAAGAAACTATTGGGTATACCTTCTACCTCAGATCCGAAGGCAAGATCTTTGTTGCCAAGAATGGATCCTTTCTAGAGAAAGAGTTTCTCTCGAAAGAAGTAAGTGGGAGGAAAGTAGAACTTGATGAAGTATTACCACTTGAACCGGAAAATGGTGCAACTCAAGAAAATGTTCCTGAGGTGCCTGCACCGACTAGAGAGGAAGTTAATGATGATGATCAAGATACTTCTGATCAAGCTGCTACTGAAATTCGTAGGTCCACAAGGACACGTTCCGCACCAGAGTGGTACAGCAACCCTGTCTTGGAAATCATGTTGTTAGACAACGGTGAACCTTCAAACTATGAAGAAGCGATGGCGGGCCTGGATTCCGACAAATGGCTAGAAGCCATGAAATCCGAGATAGGATCCATGTATGAAAATGAAGTATGGACTTTGACTGACTTGCCCGTTGAGCGGCGAGCCGTAGAAAATAAATGGATCTTTAAGAAGAAGACAGACGCGGATGGTAATGTGACCATTTATAAAGCTCGGCTTGTCGCTAAGGGTTATTGACAAGTTCAAGGAGTTGACTACGATGAGACTTTCTCACCGGTAGCGAAGCTAAAGTCCGTCCGAATCATGTTAGCAATTGCCACATTCTATGATTATGAGATATGGCAAATGGACGTCAAAACGGCATTCCTTAATGGTTTCCTCAAGGAAGAATTGTATATGATGCAGCCGGAAGGTTTTGTCGATCCTAAGAATGCTGACAAGGTGTGCAAGCTCCAACGCTCGATTTATGGGCTGGTGCAAGCATCTCGGAGTTGGAACATTCACTTTGATGAGATGATCAAAGCGTTTGAGTTTACGCAGACTTGTGGAGAAGCCTGCGTTTACAAGAAAGTGAGTGGGAGCTCTGTAGCATTTCTCATACTATATGTAGACGACATACTTTTGATGGGAAATGATATAGAACTCTTGGACAGCATCAAGGCCTACTTCAATAAGAGTTTTTCAATGAAGGACCTTGGAGAAGCTGCTTATATATTAGGCATCAAGATCTATAGAGATAGATCAAGACGCCTCATAGGTCTTTCACAAAGCACATACCTTGATAAGATATTGAAGAAGTTCAATATGGATCAGTCTAAGAAGGGGTTCTTGCCTGTGTTACAAGGTATGAAATTGAGCTCAGCTCAATGTCCGACCACGGCAGAAGATATAGAAGAGATGAGTGTCATCCCCTATGCCTCAGCCATAGGTTCTATTATGTATGCCATGCTGTGTACCAGACCTGATGTAAACCTTGCCGTAAGTTTGGTAGGAAGGTACCAAAGTAATCCCGGCAAGGAACACTGGCCAGCGGTCAAGAATATCCTGAAGTACCTGAAAAGGACTAAGGAAATGTTTCTTGTTTATGGAGGTGACGAAGAGCTCGTCGTAAAGGGTTACATCGACGCTAGCTTCAACACAGATCTGGATGACTCTAAGTCACAAACCGGATACGTGTATATTTTGAATGGTGGGGCAGTAAGCTGGTGCAGTTACAAGCAGAGCGTCGTGGCAGGATCTACATGTGAAACGGAGTACATGGCAGCCTCGGAGGCAGCGCATGAAGCAATTTGGGTGAAGGAGTTCATCACCGACCTAGGAGTCATACCCAATGCATCGGGGACAATCAAGATCTTCTGTGACAACACTGGAGCTATTGCACTTGCCAAGGATCCCAGGTTTCACAAGAAGACAAGGCACATCAAGCGTCGCTTCAACTCCATTCGTGAAAATGTTCAAGATGGAGACATAGATATTTGTAAAGTACATACGGACCTGAATGTAGCAGATCCGTTGACTAAACCTCTCCCTAGAGCAAAACATGATCAACACCAGAATTCCATGGGTGTTTGATTCATCACAATGTAACTAGATTATTGACTCTAGTGCAAGTGGGAGACTGTTGGAAATAGGCCCTAGAGGCAATAATAAAAGGATTATTATTATATTTCCTTGTTCATGATAATTGTCTTTTATTCATGCTATAAATGTGTTATCCGGAAATCGTAATACATGTGTCAATAATAGACACCAACATGTCCCTAGTAAGCCTCTAGTTGACTAGCTCGTTGATCAACAGATAGTCATGGTTTCCTGACTATGGACATTGGATGTCATTGATAACGAGATCACGTCATTAGGAGAATGATGTGATGGACAAGACCCAATCCTAAACATAGCACAAGATCGTATAGTTCGTTTGCTAGAGTTTTCCAATGTCAAGTATCTTTTCCTTAGACCATGAGATCGTGTAACTCCCGGATACCGTAGGAGTGCTTTGGTTATATCAAACGTCACAACGTAACTGTGTGACTATAAAGGTATACTAAGGGTATCTCCGAAAGTGACTGTTGGGTTGACACGGATCAAGACTGGGATTTGTCACTCCGTATGACGGAGAGGTATCACTGGGCCCACTCGGTAATGCATCATCATTATGAGCTCAAAGTGACCAAGTGTCTGGTCATGGGATCATGCATTACGGTACGAGTAAAGTGACTTGCCGGTAACGAGATTGAACGAGGTATTGGGATACCGACGATCGAATCTCGGGCAAGTAACATACCGATTGACAAAGGGAATTGGATACGGGGTTGCTTGAATCCTCGACATCGTGGTTCATCCGATGAGATCATCGAGGAGCATGTGGGAGCCAACATGGGTATCCAGATCCCGCTGTTGGTTATTGACCGGAGAGCAATCTCGGTCATGTCTACATGTCTCCCGAACCCGTAGGGTCTACACAGTTAAGGTTCGGTGACGCTAGGGTTGTAGGGATATGTATATGCAGTAACCCGAATGTTGTTCGGAGTCCCGGATGAGATCCTGGACGTCACGAGGAGTTCTGGAATGGTCCGGAGGTAAAGAATTATATATAGGAAGTGCTATTTCGGCCATCGGGACAAGTTTCGGGGTCACCGGTATTGTACCGGGACCACCAGAAGGGTCCCGGGGGTCCACCGGGTGGGGCCACCTATCCCGGAGGGCCCCATGGGCTGAAGTGGGAAGGGATCCAGCCCAGAGTGGGCTGGGGAGCCACTTCCCCTAGGGCCAATGCGCCTAGGGTGGGGGAAACCCTAAAGGGGGGGGGCGCCCCCTTGCTTGGGGGGCAAGCCCCCCACCCCTTGGCCGGCGCCCCCCTAGGCCCCCTATATATAGTAGGGGGAGGGAGGGCCTCTCACCTATGCCATTGGTGCCACCTCTCCCTCTCCAACACCTCCTCCTCCTCCATAGAGCTTGGCGAAGCCTTGCCGGAGTACTGCAGCTCCATCACCACCACGCCTTCGTGCTGCTGATGGAGCCATCTTCCTCAACCTCTCCTTCCCCCTTGCTAGATCAAGAAGGAGGAGACGTTACGCTGACCGTACGTGTGTTGAATGCGGAGGTGCCATCCGTTCGGCGCTAGGATCTCCGGTGATTTGGATCACGTCGAGTACGACTCCCTCATCCCCGTTCTTTGAACGCTTCCGCTCACGATCTACAAGGTACGTAGATGCATCAAACCATTCGTTGCTAGATGAACTCATAGATGGATCTTGGTGAAACCGTAGGAAATTTTTTGTTTTCTGCAACGTTCCCCAACAGTAGAAGCCCTCCGTGATGACGACCCTCTTCTGGCGGAGCTCCGTAACAGGCCCCAAGATGGGATCTCGTGGATACAGAAAGTTGTGGCGGTGGAATTAGGTTTTTGGCTCCTGTTCTGATCGTTTGGGGGTACGTGTGTATATATAGGAGGAAGGAGTACGTCGGTGGAGCACCGAGGGGCCCACGAGGCAGGGGGCACCCTAGGGGGCGCGCCCCTACCCTCGTGAGCACCTCTTTGCTTCCTTGCAGTAGGGTCCAAGTCTCCTGGATCACGTTCGGTGAGAAAATCACGTTCCCGAAGATTTTATTCCGTTTGGACTCTGTTTGATATTCCGTTTATCTAAAACACTGAAATAGGCAAAAACAGCAATTCTGGGCTGGGCCTCCGGTTAATAGATTAGTGCCAAAAATAATATAAAAGTGGAAAATAAAGCCCAATATAGTACAAAATAGTAGATAATATAGCATGGAGCAATCAAAAATTATAGATACGTTGGAGACGTATCAAGCATCATTGAAATCATCATGCCTAGCTAGGGTCGTTAAACGATAGCGATTGTTGGGAGGCAACCCAACTTTATTTTTGTTCCTTGCTTTTTGCTCCTATTTAGTAATAAATAATTTATCTAGCCTCTGTTATGATTGAGTTTTTATGTTTTAATTAGTGTTTGTGCCAAGTAGAACCGTTGGGAAGACTTGGGGAAAGTCTTGTTGATCATGCTGTCAAAAACAGAAACTTTAGCGCTCACGAGAATTGCTGCCATTTTTTATTGGACAGGGATATTTAGTTAATTCTTTTGGCATATGATTAATAGATAAATTCCTCAGGTCCAGCAATTTATTTTAGAATATTTGGGGTTCCATAAGTATACGTTTGATCCAGATTACTACAAACTGTTCTGTTTTTGACAGATTCTGTTTCCGATGTGTTGTTTGCTTATTTTGATGAATCTATGAGTAGTGTCGGAGGGTATGAATCATAGATAAGTTGGAATACAGTAGGTTTAACACCAATATAAATTAAGAATGAGTTCATTACAGTACCTTGAAGTGGTTATTTATTTTTTTATACTAACAGAGCTCACAAGTTTTCTACTTTAAGTTTTGTGTTGTGAAGTTCTCAAATTTTGGGTAAGGATTCGATGGACTATGGAATAAGGAGTGGCAAGAGCCTAAGCTTAGGGATGCCCAAGGCACCCCAAGGTAATATTCAAGGATAGCCAAGAGCCTAAGCTTGGGGATGCCCCGGAAGGCATCCCCTCTTTCGTCTTCGTTCATCGGTAAATTTACTTGGAGCTATATTTTTATTCGCCACATGATATGTGTTTTTTTTGGAGCGTCATTTTATTTTATTTAATTTTGCTAGCTGTTTGAATAAAATACCAAGATCTGAAATTATTAAATGTTAGAGAGCCTTCACATGGTTGCATAATTATTCGACTACTCATTGATCTTCACTTAAATCTTTCAGAGTAGTTTGTCATTTGCTCTAGTGCTTCACTTATATCTTTTAGAGCATGATGGTAGTTTTATTTTGAAGAAATAGATGAACTCTCATGCTTCACTTAGATTATTTTGAGAGTCTTAAATAGCATGGTAATTTCCTTAAAATCCTAATATGCTAGGTATTCAAGAATAATAAAATTCTCTAATGAGTGTGTTGAATACTATGAGAAGTTTGATACTGGACGATTGTTTTGAGATATGAAGATGGTAATATTAGAGCCATGCTAGTGAGTAGTTGTGAATTTGAGAGATACTTGTGTTAAAGTTTGTGATTCCCGTAGCATGCACATATGGTGAACCGTTATGGGATGAAGTCGGAGCATGATTTATTTATTGATTGTCTTCCTTATGAGTGGCGGTCCGGGACGAGCGATGGTCTTTTCCTACCAATCTATCCCCCTAGGAGCATGCGTGTAATACTTTGCTTCGATAACTTGTAGATTTTTCCAATAAGTATATGAGTTCTTTATGACTAATGTTGAGTCTATGGATTATACGCACTCTCACCCTTCCACCTTTGCTAGCCTCTCTAATACCGCGCACCTTTCGCCGGTATCGTACACCCACCATATACCTTCCTCAAAACAGCCACCATACCTACCTATTATGGCATTTCCATAGCCATTCCGAGATATATTGCCATCCAACTTTCCACCATTCCGTTTATAACCCACTCCATCATTGTCATATTGCTTAGCATGATCATGTAGTTGACATAGTATTTGTTGTTGGGGAACGTTGCAGAAAACAAAAATTTTCCTACGGTTTCACCAAGATCTATCTATGAGTTCATCTAGCAACGAGTCATCGGATGCATCTACATACCTTTGTAGATCGCGAGCAGAAGCGTTCAAGGAATGTGGATGAAGTAGTCATACACGACGTGATCCGAATCACCGGAGATCCTAGCGCCGAACGGACGGCACCTCCGCGTTCAACACACGTACGGTCAGCGTAACGTCTCCTTCTTCTTGATCCAGCAAGAGGGAAGAAGAGGTTGAGGAAGATGGCTCCAGCAGCAGCACGGCGGCGTGGTGATGGTGGAGCTGCAGTACTCCGCCAGGGCTTTGCCAAGCACTATGGAGGAGGAGGTGTTGGAGAGGGATAGAGAGGCAACCAAAGGCGTGTCAAGAGCCCTCCTTCCCCCACTATATATAGGAGGGCCTAGGGGGGGCGCCAGCCTAGGAGATCCAATCTCCTAGGGGGCGGCGGCCAAGGGAGGTTTCCCTCCCCCCCAAGGCACCTAGGGGTGCCTTCCACTAGTAGGACTCCTCCCCTTTGGAAACCCTAGGCGCATGGGCCCCTTGGGGCTGGTTCCCTTGGCCCATGTAGGCCAAGGCGCACCCCCTACAGCCCATGTGGCCCCCCGGGGTAGGTGGCCACACCCAGTGGGCCCCCGGGACCCCTCCGGTGGTCCCGGTACAATACCGGTGACCCCGAAACTTGTCCCGATGGCCGAAATAGCACTTCCTATATATAATTCTTTACCTCCAGACCATTCCGGAACTCCTCGTGACATCCGGGATCTCATCCGGGACTCCGACCAACATTCGGGTTACTGCATATACATATCCCTACAACCCTAGCGTCACCGAACCTTAAGTGTGTAGACCCTACGGGTTTGGGAGACATGTAGACATGACCGAGACGACTCTCCGGTCAATAACCAACAGCGGGATCTGGATACCCATGTTGGCTCCCACATACTCCACGATGATCTCATCGGATGAACCACGATGTCGAGGATTCAAGCAACCCCCGTATACAATTCCCTTTGGCAATCGGTATGTTACTTGCCCGAGATTCGATCGTCGGTATCCCAATACCTCATTCAATCTCGTTACCGGCAAGTCACTTTACTCGTACCGTAATGCATGATCCCGTGACCAGACACTTGGTCACCTTGAGCTCATTATGATGATGCATTACCAAGTGGGCCCAGTGATACCTCTCCGTCATACGGAGTGACAAATCCCAGTCTTGATCCGTGTCAACGCAACAGACACTTTCGGAGATACCCGTAGTATACCTTTATAGTCACCCAGTTACGTTGTGACGTTTGGTACACCCAAAGAACTCCTACGGTATCCGGGAGTTACACGATCTCATGGTCTAAGGAAAAGACACTTGACTTTGGAAAAACTCTAGCAAACGAACTATACGATCTTTATGCTATGTTTAGGATTGGGTCTTGTCCATCACATCATTCTCCTAATGATGTGATCTCGTTATCAATGACATCCAATGTCCATAGTCAGGAAACCATGACTATCTATTGATCAACGAGCTAGTCAACTAGAGGCTTACTAGGGACATGTTGGTGTCTGTTATTCACACATGTATTACGATTTCCAGATAACACAATTATAGCATGAATAAAGACAATTATCATGAACAAGGAAATATAATAATAATGCTTTTATTATTGCCTCTAGGGCATATTTCCAACAGTCTACCACTTGCACTAGAGTCAATAATCTAGTTACATTGTGATGAATCGAACACCCATGGAATTCTGGTGCTGATCATGTTTTGCCCTAAGGAGAGGTTTAGTCAACGGATCTGCTACATTCAGGTCCGTATGTACTTTACAAATATCTATGTCTCCATCTTGAACATTTTCACGAATGGAGTTGAAGCGACGCTTGATGTGCCTTGTCTTCTTGTGAAACCTGGGCTACTTGGCAAGTGCAATAGCTCCAGTGTTGTCACAGAAGAGTTTGGTTGGCCCCGACGCATTGGGTATGACTCCTAGGTCGGTGATGAACTCCTTCACCCATATTGCTTCATGTGCTGCCTCCGAGGCTGCCATGTACTCCGCTGCACATGTAGATCCCGCCACAACGCTCTGCTTGCAACTGCACCAGCTTACTGCCCCGCCATTCAAAATATACACGTATCCGGTTTGTGACTTAGAGTCATCCAGATCTGTGTCGAAGCTAGCGTCGACGTAACCCTTTATGACGAGCTCTTCGTCACCTCCATAAACGAGAAACATTTCCTTAGTCCTTTTCAGGTACTTCAGGATATTCTTGACCGCTGTCCAGTGTTCCTTGCCGGGATTACTTTGGTACCTTCCTACCAAACTTACGGCAAGGTTTACATCAGGTCTGGTACACAGCATGGCATACATAATAGAACCTATGGCTGAGGCATAGGGGATGACACTCATCTCTTCTATATCTTCTGCCGTGGTCGGACATTGAGCTGAGCTCAATTTCATACCTTGTAACACAGGCAAGAACCCCTTCTTAGATTGATCCATATTGAACTTCTTCAATATCTTATCAAGGTATGTGCTTTGTGAAAGACCTATGAGGCGTCTTGATCCATCTCTATAGATCTTGATGCCTAATATATAAGCAGCTTCTCCAAGGTCCTTCATTGAAAAACTCTTATTGAAGTAGGCCTTGATGTTGTCTAAGAGTTCTATATCATTTCCCATCAAAAGTATGTCGTCTACATATAGTATGAGAAATGCTACAGAGCTCCCACTCACTTTCTTGTAAACGCAGGCTTCTCCATAAGTCTGCGTAAACCCAAACGCTTTGATCATCTCATCAAAGCGAATGTTCCAACTCCGAGATGCTTGCACCAGCCCATAAATCGAGTGTTGGAGCTTGCACACCTTGTCGGCATTCTTAGGATCGACAAAACCTTCCGGCTGCATCATATACAATTCTTCCTTAAGGAAACCATTAAGGAATGTCGTTTTGACGTCCATTTACCATATCTCATAATCGTAAAATGCGGCAATTGCTAACATGATTCGGACGGACTTTAGCTTCGCTACCGGTGAGAAAGTCTCATCATAGTCAACCCCTTGAACTTGTCGATAACCCTTAGCAACAAGCCTAGCTTTATAGATGGTCACATTACCATCCGCGCCTGTCTTCTTCTTAAAGATCCATTTATTTTCTATGGCTCGCCGTTCATCGGGCAAGTCAGTCAAAGTCCATACTTCGTTTTCATACATGGATCCTATCTCGGATTTCATGGCTTCTAGCCATTTGTCGGAATCCGGGCCCGCCATCGCTTCTTCATAGATCGAAGGTTCACCGTTGTCTAACAACATGATTTCCAAGACAGGGTTGCCGTACCACTCTGGTGCGGAACGTGTCCTTGTGGACCTTCGAATTTCAGTAGGAGCTTGATCAGAAGTATCTTGATCATTATCATTAACTTCCTCTCTAGTCGGTGCTGGCACCTCAGGAACATTTTCTTGAGTTGCGCCATTTTCCGGTTCAAGAGGTAATACTTCATCAAGTTCTACTTTCCTCCCACTTACTTCTTTCGAGAGAAACTCCTTCTCTAGAAAGGATCCATTCTTGGCAACAAAGATCTTGCCTTCAGATCTGAGGTAGAAGGTATACCCAACAGTTTCTTTAGGGTATCCTATGAAGACGCATTTTTCTGACTTGGGTTCGAGCTTTTCAGGTTGAAGTTTCTTGACATAAGCATCGCATCCCCAAACTTTTAGAAACAACAGCTTAGGTTTCTTCCCAAACCATAATTCAAACGGTGTCGTCTCAACGGATTTCGACGGAGCCCTATTTAAAGTGAATGCGGCAGTCTCTAAAGCATAGCCCCAAAAAGACAGCGGTAAATCGGTAAGAGACATCATAGATCGCACCATATCTAATAGAGTGTGATTACGATGTTCGGACACACCATTACACTGAGGTGTTCCAGGCGGCGTGAGTTGTGAAACTATTCCACATTTTCTTAAGTGTGTGCCAAATTCGTGACTCAAGTATTCTCCTCCATGATCTGATCGTAGAAACTTGATTTTCCTGTCACGTTGATTCTCAACCTCACTCTGAAATTCCTTGAACTTTTCAAAGGTCTGAGATTTGTGTTTCATTAAGTAGATATACCCATATCTACTCAAATCATCAGTGAGGGTGAGAACATAACGATAGCCACCGCAAGCCTCAACACTCATTGGACCGCACACATCAGTATGTATGATTTCCAATAAGTTGGTTGCTCGCTCCATTGTTCCTGAGAATGGAGTCTTGGTCATCTTACCCATGAGGCATGGTTCGCACGTGTCAAATGATTCGTAATCAAGAGACTCCAAAAGTCCATCTTCATGGAGCTTCTTCATGCATTTGACACCTATGTGACCAAGGCGGCAGTGCCACAAGTATGTGGGACTATCATTATCAACTTTACATCTTTTGGTACTCACATTATGAATATGTGTAGCATTACGCTCGAGATTCATTAAGAATAAACCATTCACCATAGGAGCATGACCATAAAACATATCTCTCATATAAATAGAACAACCATTATTCTCGGATTTAAATGAGTAGCCATCTCGAATTAAACGAGATCCCGATACAATGTTCATGCTCAAAGCTGGCACTAAATAAAAATTATTAAGGTTTACTAATCCCGAAGGTAAATGTAGAGGTAGCGTGCCGACGGTGATCACATCGACCTTGGAACCATTCCCGACGCGCATCGTCACCTCGTCCTTCGCCAGTTTCCGCTTATTCCGCGGCTCCTGCTTTGATTTACAAATGGGAGCAACTGCACCGGTATCAAATACTCAAGAGCTACTACGAGTACTGGTAAGGTACACATCAATTACATGTATATCACATATACCTTTCGTTTTGCCGGCCTTCTTGTCCGCTAAGTATTTGGGGCAGTTCCGCTTCCAGTGACCGCTTCCCTTGCAATAAAAGCACTCAGTCTCGGGCTTGGGTCCATTCTTTGGCTTCTTCCCGGCAGCTTGCTTGCCAGGCGCGGTAACTCCCTTGCCGTCCTTCTTGAAGTTCTTTTTACCCTTGCCCTTCTTGAACTTAGTGGTTTTATTGACCATCAACACTTGATGTTCCTTCTTGACTTCTACCTCTTCTGATTTCAGCATTGCAAATACCTCGGGAATGGTCTTTTGCATCCCCTGCATATTTGAAGTTCATCACAAAGCTCTTGTAGCTTGGTGGAAGCGACTGGAGGATTCTGTCAATGACCGCATCATCCGGGAGATTAACTCCTAGCTGAGTTAAGCAGTTATGTAACCCAGACATAGTGAGTATGTGCTCACTGACAGAACTATTTTCCTCCATCTTACAGCTGAAGAACTTATCGGAGACTTCATATCTCTCGGTCCGGGCATGAGCTTGGAAAACCATTTTCAGCTCTTCGAACATCTCATATGCTCCATGTCTCTCAAAATGCTTTTGGAGCCCCGGCTCCAAGCTGTAAAGCATGCCGCACTGAACGAGGGAGTAGTCATCAACACATGTCTGCCAAGCGTTCATAACGTCTTGGTTCTGTGGGACGGGAGCTTCACCTAGCGGTGCTTGTAGGACATAATATTTCTTGGCAGCTATGAGGATGATCCTCAGGTTCCGGACCCAGTCCGTATAGTTGTTGCCGTCGTCTTTCAGCTTGGTTTTCTCTAGGAACGCGTTGAAGTTGAGGACTACGTTGGCCATTTGATCTACAAGACATATTGTAAATATTTTAGACTAAGTTCATGATAATTAAGTTCATCTAATCAAATTATTCAATGAACTCCCACTTAGATAGACATCCCTCTTCTAGTCATCTAAGTATAACATGATCCGAGTCAACTAGGCCGTGTCCGATCATCACGTGAGATGGACTAGTCAACGTCGGTGAACATCTTCATGTTGATCGTATCTTCTATATGACTCATGCTCGACCTTTCGGTCTTCTGTGTTCCGAGGCCATGTCTATACACATGCTAGGCTTGTCAAGTCAATCTAAGTGTTTGCATGTGTAAATCTGTCTTACACCCGTTGTATGTGAACGTTAGATCTATCACACTCGATCATCACATGGTGCTTCGAAACAACGAACTGTCGCAACGGTGCACAGTTAGGGGGAACACTTTCTTGAAATTATTATGAGGGATCATCTTATTTACTACCGTCGTTCTAAGTAAACAAGATGCAAAACATGATAAACATCACATGCAATCAAATAATAATAGTGACATGATATGGCCAATATCACATAGCTCCTTTGATCTCCATCTTGGGGCTCCATGATCATCTTGTCACCGGCAAGACACCATGATCTCCATCATCATGATCTCCATCATCATGTCTCCATGAAGTTGCTCGCCAACTATTACTTCTACTACTATGGCTAACGCGTTTAGCAATAAAGTAAAGTAATTTACATGGCGTTTCTCGATGACACGCAGGTCATACAAAAATAAAGACAACTCCTATTACAATAGCATGAACATCTCATACATCACATATATGTCATTCATCATTCATCACAACTTTGGCCATATCATATCACAAAGCACTTGCTGCAAAAACAAGTTAGACGTCCTCTAATTGTTGTTGCAAGTTTTACGTGGCTGAAACAGGGTTCTAGCAAGAACGTTTTCTTACCTACGTGAAAGCCACAACATGATTTGTCAACTTCTATTTACCCTTCATAAGGACCCTTTTCATCGAATCCGCTCCAACTAAAGTGGGAGAGACAGACACCCGCCAGCCACCTTATGCAACTAGTGCATGTTAGTCGGTGGAACCGGTCTCACGTAAGCGTACGTGTAAAGTTGGTCTGGGCCGCTTCATCCCACAATACCGCTGAAGCAAGATAAGACTAGTAGCGGCAAGAAAGTTGACAACATCTACGCCCACAACAAATTGTGTTCTACTCGTGCAAGAAGAACTACGCATAGACCTAGCTCATGATGCCACTATTGGGGAACGTTGCAGAAAACAAAAATTATCCTACGGTTTCACCAAGATCTATCTATGAGTTCATCTAGCAACGAGTCATCGGATGCATCTACATACCTTTGTAGATCGCGAGCTGAAGCGTTCAAAGAACGTGGATGAAGTAGTCGTACACGACGTGATCCGAATCACCGGAGATCCTAGCGCCGAACGGACGGCACCTCCGCGTTCAACACACATACGGTCAGCGTAACGTCTCCTTCTTCTTGATCCAGCAAGAGGGAAGAAAAGGTTGAGGAAGATGGCTCCAGCAGCAGCACGACGGCGTGGTGATGGTGGAGCTGCAGTACTCCGTCAGGGCTTCGCCAAGCACTATGGAGGAGGAGGAGGTGTTGGAGAGGGAGAGAGAGGCAACCAAAGGCGTGTCAAGAGCCCTCCTTCCCCCACTATATATAGGAGGGCCTAGGGGGGGCGCCGGCCTAGGAGATCCAATCTCCTAGGGGGCGGCGGCCATGGGAGGTTTCCCTCCCCCCCCCCCCCCCCCCAAGGCACCTAGGGGTGCCTTCCACTAGTAGGACTCCTCCCCTTTGGAAACCCTAGGCGCATGGGCCCCTTGGGGCTGGTGCCATTGGCCCATGTAGGCCAAGGCGCACCCCCTACAGCCCATGTGGCCCCTCGGGGTAGGTGGCCCCACCCGGTGGGCCCCCGGGACCCCTCCGGTGGTCCCGGTACAATACCGGTGACCCCGAAACTTGTCCCGATGGCCGAAATAGCACTTCTTATATATAATTCTTTACCTCCGGACCATTCCGGAACTCCTCGTGACGTCCGGGATCTCATCCGGGACTCTGAACAACATTCAGGTTACTGCATATACATATCCCTACAACCCTAGCGTCACCGAACCTTAAGTGTGTAGACCCTACGGGTTCGGGAGACATGTAGACATGACCGAGACGACTCTCCGGTCAATAACCAACAGCGGGATCTGGATACCCATGTTGGCTCCCACATACTCCACGATGATCTCATCGGATGAACCACGATGTCGAGGATTCAAGCAACCCCCGTATACAATTCCCTTTGGCAATCGGTATGTTACTTGCCCGAGATTCGATCGTCGGTATCCCAATACCTCGTTCAATCTCGTTACTGGCAAGTCACTTTACTCGTACCGTAATGCATGATCCCGTGACCAGACACTTGGTCACCTTGAGCTCCTTATGATGATGCATTACCGAGTGGGCCCAGTGATACCTCTCCGTCATACGGAGTGACAAATCCCAGTCTTGATCCGTGTCAACCCAACAGACACTTTCGGAGATACCCGTAGTATACCTTTATAGTCACCCAGTTACGTTGTGACGTTTGGTACACCCAAAGCACTTCTACGGTATCCGGGAGTTACACGATCTCATGGTCTAAGGAAAAGACACTTGACATTGGAAAAACTCTAACAAACGAACTATACGATCTTTATGCTATGTTTAGGATTGGGTCTTGTCCATCACATCATTCTCCTAATGATGTGATCTCGTTATCAATGACATCCAATGTCCATAGTCAGGAAACCATGACTATCTGTTGATCAACGAGCTAGTCAACTAGAGGCTTACTAGGGACATGTTGGTGTCTGTTATTCACACATGTATTACGATTTCCGGATAAGACAATTATAGCATGAATAAAGACAATTATCATGAACAAGGAAATATGATAATAATGCTTTTATTATTGCCTCTAGGGCATATTTCCAACATTTGTGGCAAAGCCACCGTTCATAATTATTTCATACATGTCACTCATGAGTCATTGCACATCCCGGTACACCGCCGGAGGCATTCATATAGAGTCATATTTTGTTCTAATTATCGAGTTGTAAGTAAATAAAAGTGTGATGATCATCATTATTAGAGCATTGTCCATGTGAGGAAAGGATGATGGAGACTATGATTCCCCCACAAGTCGGGATGAGACTCTGGACGAAAAAAATATAAAAGAGGCCAAAGAAGCCCAAATAAAAAAAGAAAAGAGGCCAGAAAAAAGAGAAGGCCCAAATAAAAAAATAAAAAAGAGAGAGAAAAAGAGAGAAGGGACAATGCTACTATCCTTTTACCACACTTGTGCTTCAAAGTAGCACCATAATCTTCATGATAGAGAGTCTCCTATGTTGTCACTTTCATATACTAGTGGGAATCTTTCATTATAGAACTTGGCTTGGATATTCCAATGATGGGCTTCCTCAAAATGCCCTAGGTCTTCATGAGCAAGCGAGTTGGATGCACACCCACTTAGTTTCTTTTTGAGCTTTCATACATTTATAGCTCTAGTGCATGTGTTGCTTGGCAATCTCTACTCACACACATTGATATCTATTAATGGGCATCTCCATAGCCCGTTGATACGCCTAGTTGATGTGAGACTATCTTCTCCTTTTTGTCTTCTCTACAACCACCATTCTATTCCACCTATAGTGTTATGTCCATGGCTCACGCTCATGTATTGCGTGAAGATTGAAAAGGTTTGAGAACATCAAAAGTATGAAACAATTGCTTGGCTTGTCATCGGGGTCGTGCATGATTTAAATATTTTGTGTGGTGAAGATGGAGCATAGCCAGACTATATGATTTTGTAGGGATAACTTCCTTTGGCCATGTTATTTTGAAGAGACATAATTGCTTAGTTAGTATGCTTGAAGTATTATTATTTCTATGTCAATATGAACTTTTGTCTTGAATCTTATGGATCTGAATATTCATGTCACAATTAAGAAGAATTACATTGAAATTATGCCAAGTTGCACTCCACATCAAAAATTCTATTTTTATCATTTACCTACTCGAGGACGAGCAGGAATTAAGCTTGGGGATGTTGATACGTCTCCAACGTATCTATAATTTTTTATTGCTCCATGCTATATTATCTTCTGTTTTGGATGTTTATGGGCTTTATTATACACTTTTATATCATTTTTGGGACTAACCTATTAACCCAGAGCCAGTGCCAGTTTCTGTTTTTACCTTGTTTTAGGGTTTCGATGAAAAGGAAAACCAAACGGAGTCCAATTGACCTGAAACTTCACGGAACCCTTTTTTGGAAGGAAAGAAGCCCAGAAAACTTGAAGTGCACGTAAGGGAAGCTTCGAGGAGGCCATGAGGTAGGGGGCGCGCCCACCCCCCTAGGGCGCGCCCTCTACCCTCGTGGGCCCCTCGTGGCCCCCCTGACGTGCTTCTTCCGCCTATATATCTCCATATACCCTAAAAACGTCCGGGAGCACAATAAATCAGGAGTTCCGCCGCCAAAAGCCTCCGTAGCCACCGAAAGCCAATCTACTAGACCCGCCCCGGCACCCTGCCGGAGGGGGCAATCCCTCTCCGGTGGCCATCTTCATCATCCCGGTGCTCTCCATGATGAGGATGGAGTAGTTCTCCCTCAGGGCTGAGGGTATGTACCAATAGCTATGTGTTTGATCTCTCTCTCTCTCTCATGTTCTTGAGGTGATGCGATCTTGATGTATTGCGAGCTTTGCTATCTTATTTGGATCCTATGATGTTTCTTCCCCACTCTACTCTCTTGTAATGGATTGAGTTTCCCCTTTGAAGTTATTTTATCGGATTGAGTCTTTAAAGATTTGAGAACACTTGATGTATGTCTTGTCGTGCGTATCTGTGGTGACAATGGGATACCACATGATTCACTTGATGTATGCTTTGCTGATCAACTTACGGGTTCTGCCCATGAACCTATGCATAGGGGTTGGCACACGTTTTCGTCGTGATTCTCCGGTAGAAACTTTGGGGCACTCTTTGAGGTTCTATGTGTTGGTTGAATAGATGAATCTGAGATTGTGTGATGCATATCGTATAATCATACCCACGGATACTTGAGGTGGCATTGGAGTATCTAGGTGACATTAGGGTTTTGGTTGATTTGTGTCTTAAGGTGTTATTCTAGTACGAACTCTAGGGTTGTTTGTGACACTTATAGGAATAGCCCAACGGGTTGATTGGAAAGAATAACTTTTAGGTGGTTTCGTACCCTACCATAATCTCTTCGTTTGTTCTCCGCTATTAGTGACTTTGGAGTGACTCTTTGTTGCATGTTGAGGGGTAGTTATGTGATCCAATTATGTTATTATTATTGAGAGGACTTGCACTTGTGAAAGTATGAACCCTAGGCCTTGTTTCAACGCATTGCAATACTGTTTACGCTCACTTTTATCATTAGTTACCTTGCTGTTTTTGTAATTTTAGATTACAAATACCTTTATCTACTATCCATATACCACTTGTATCACCATCTCTTCGCCAAACTAGTGCACCTATACAATTTACCATTGTATTGGGTGTGTTGGGGACACAAGAGACTCTTTGTTATTTGGTTGCAGGGTGGCTTGAGAGAGACCATCTTCATCCTACGCCTCCTACGGAATGATAAATCTTAGGTCATCCACTTGAGGGAAATTTGCTACTGTCCTACAAACCTCTGCACTTGGAGGCCCAACAACGTCTACAAGAAGAAGGTTGTGTAGTAGACATCAGTTGTGCATGATTTAAATATTTTGTGTGGTGAAGATAGAGCATAGCCAGACTATATGATTTTGTAGGGATAACTTTCTTTAGCCATGTTATTTTGAGAAGACATAATTGCTTTGTTAGTATGCTTGAAGTATTATTATTTTTATGTCAATATGAACTTTTGTCTTGAATCTTTCGGATCTGAATATTCATACCATAATTAAGAAGAATTACATTAAAATTATGCCAAGTAGCACTCCGCGTCAAAAATTCTATTTTTATCATTTACCTACTCGAGGACGAGCAGGAATTAAGCTTGGGGATGCTTGATACGTCTCCAACGTATCTATAATTTTTGATTGCTCCATGCTATATTATCTACTGTTTTGGACATTATTGGGCTTTATTATCCACTTTTATATTATTTTTGGGACTAACCTATTAACCGGAGGCCCAGCCCAGAATTGCTGTTTTTTTTTGCCTATTTTAGGGTTTCGAAGAAAAGGAATATCAAACGGAGTCCAAACGGAATGAAACCTTCGGGAACGTGATTTTCTCAACGAATAAGACCAGGGAGACTTGGACCCTACATCAAGAAACGAAACAGGAGGGCACGAGGTAGGGGGCACGCCCACCCCCACCAGGCGCGCCCTCCACCCTCGTGGGCCCCATGTTGCTCCACCGACGTACTCCTTCCTCCTATATATATCCACGCACCCCCAAATGACCATAAACGGAGCCAAAACCCTAATTCCACCACTGTAACTTTCTGTATCCACGAGAAACCATCTTGGGGCCTGTTCCAGAGCTCCGCCGGAGGGGGCATCGATCACGGAGGGCTTCTACATCAACACCATAGCCTCTCCGATAAAGTGTGAGTAGTTTACCTCAGACCTAGGGGTCCATAGTTAGTAGCTAGATGGCTTCTTCTCTCTTTTTGGATCTCAATACAATGTTCTCCCCCTCTCTTGTGGAGATCTATTCAATGTAATCTTCTTTTTGCGGTGTGTTTGTTGAGATCGATGAATTGTGGGTTTATGATCAAGTCTATCTATGAATAATATTTGAATCTTCTCTGAATTCTTTTATGTATGATTGGTTATCTTTGCAAGTCTCTTCGAATTATCAGTTTGGTTTGGCCTACTAGATTGATCTTTCTTGCAATGGGAGAAGTGCTTAGCTTTGGGTTCAATCTTGCGGTGTCCTCTCCCGGTGACAGTAAGGGCAGCAAGGCACGTATTGTATTGTTGCCATCGAGGATAACAAGATGGGGTTTTCTTCATATTGCATGAGTCTATCCCTCTACATCATGTCATCTTGCTTAAAGCGTTACTCTGTTTTTAACTTAATACTCTAGATGCATGCTGGATAGCGGTCGATGAGTGGAGTAATAGTAGTAGATGCAGACAGGAGTCGGTCTACTTGTCTCGGATGTGATGCCTATATACATGATCATATCTAGATATTCTCATAACTATGCTCAATTCTGTCAATTGCTCAACAGTAATTTGTTCAGCCACTGTAGAATACTTATGCTCTCGAGAGAAGCAACAAGTGAAACCTATGGCCCCCAGGTCTATCTTTATCATATTAATCTCCTACAACTTAGTTATTTCCTTTGCTATTTACTTTGCCTTTACTTTACTTTGCATCTTAATCATAAAAATACCAAAAATATCATCTTATTATATCTATCAGATCTCACTCTCGTAAGTGGCCCTATAGGGATTGACAACCCCTATTTGCATTGGTTGTGAGGATTTATTTGTTTTGTGCGGGTGCGAGGGACTCGCGCGTAGCCTCCTACTGGATTGATACCTTGGTTCTCAAAAACTGAGGGAAATACTTATGCTACTTTGCTGCATCATCCCTTCCTCTTCAGGAAAAACCAACGTAGTGCTCAAGAGGTAGCACTTTACACTTCTTGGTATTGACACTATGAACATGTGTAACATCACGTTCGAGATTAAACAAGAATAAACCATTGACCAGCGGGGCATGACCATAAAACATATCTCTCATATAAATGGAACAACCATTATTCTCGGATTTAAATGAGCAGCCATCTCGCATTAAACGAGATCCAGATACAATGTTCATGCTCAAAGCTGGCACTAAATAACAATTATTGATGTTCAAAACTAATCCCGTAGGTAAATGTAGAGGCAGCGTGCCGACGGCGATCACATCGAGCTTGGAACCATTCCCGACGCACATCATCACCTCGTCCTTCGCCAGTCTCCGCTTATACCGCAGCTCCAGTTTTGAGTTACAAATATGAGCAACCGCACCGGTATCAAATACCCAGGAGCTACTACGAGTGCTGGTAAGGTACACATCAATAACATGTATATCATATATACCTTTGGTATTGCCGGCCTTCTTATCCGCTAAGTACTTGGGGCTGTTCCGCTTCTAGTGATTGTTTCCCTTGCAATAAAAGCACTCAGTCTCAGGCTTGGGGTCCATGCTTTGGCTTCTTCCCGGCAACTGGCTTACCGGGCGCGGCAACTCCCTTGTCGCCCTTCTTGAAGTTCTTGTTACCCTAGCCTTGCTTGAACTTAGTGGTTTTATTCACCATCAACACTTGATGTTCCTTTTTGATCTCCACTTTCGCTGATTTCAGCATTGAATATACCTCAGGAATGGTCTTTCCCATCCCCTGCATATTGAAGTTCATCACAAAGCTCTTGTGGCTAGGTGGGAGTGACTGAAGGATTCTGTCAACGACCACATCATCCGGGAGATTAACTCCCAGCTGAGATAAGCGGTTGTGCAACCCAGACATTTTGAGTATGTGCTCGCTGACAGAACTATTCTCCTCCATCTTACAACCGTAGAACTTGTCGGAGACTTCAGATCTCTCGACCCGGGCATGAGCTTGGAAAACCACTTTCAGCTCTTGGAACATCTCATATGCTTCGTGCTTCTCAAAACGCTTTTGGAGCCCCGGTTCTAAGCTGTAAATCATGCCGCACTGAACCAGGGAGTAATCATCACTACGCGACTGCCAGGCATTAATAACGTCTTGAGTTGCTGGGAAAACAGGTGCATCACCTAGCGGTGCTTCAAGGACATATGCTTTCTTGGCAGCTATGAGGATGATCCTCAGGTTACGGACCCAGTCCGTGTAGTTGCTACCATCGTCTTTCAGCTTGGTTTTCTCTAGGAACGCGTTGAAGTTGAGGGCAACATTAGTGTGGGCCATTTGATCTACAAGACATATTGCAAAGTTTTAGACTATGTTCATGATAATTAAGTTCATCTAATCAAATTATTTAATGAACTCCCACTCAGATTGACATCCCTCTAGTCATCTAAGTGATACATGATCCGAATCAACTAGGTCGTGTCCGATCATCACGTGAGACTGACTAGTCATCATTGGTGAACATCTTCATGTTGATCGTATCTTCTATACGACTCATGTTCGACCTTTCGGTCTTCCGTGTTCCGAGGCCATGTCTGTACATGCTAGGCTCGTCAAGCCAACCTAAGTGTATTGCGTGTGTAACTCTGGCTCACACCCATTGTATTCGAACGTTAGAATCTATCACACCCGATCATCACGTGGTGCTTCGAAACAACGAACCTTCGCAACGGTGCACAGTTAGGGGGGAGACTTTCTTGAAATTATTGCGAGGGATTATCTTATTTAAGCTACCGTTGTTCTAAGCAAATAATATGTAAAACATGATAAACATCACATGCAATCAAATAGTGACACGATATAGCCAATATCATTTTTCTCCTTTTGGTCTTCAACTTCGGGGTGCCATGATCATCATCGTCACCGGCATGACACCATGATCTCCAACATCATGATCTCCATCATCGTGTCTTCATGAAGTTGTCTCACCAACTATTACTTCTACTACTATGGCTAACGGTTTAGCAATAAAGTAAAGTAATTACATGACGTTTATGTTGATACGCAGATCATAAATAAATTAAGACAACTCATATGGCTCCTGCCGGTTGTCATACTCATCAACATGCAAGTCGTGATTCCTATTACAAGAACATGATCAATCTCATACATCACATATATCATTCATCACATCCTTTTGGCCATATCACATCACACGGCACATGCTGCAAAAACAAGTTAGACGTCCTCAAATTGTTGTTGCAAATTTTTTACATGGCTGCTATAGGTTTCTAGCAAGAACGTTTCTTACCTACGCCAAAACCACAACGTGATATGTCAATTTCTATTTACCCTTCATAAGGACCCTTTTCATCGAATCTGATCCGACTAAAGTGGGAGAGACAGACACCCGCTAGCCACCTTGTGCAACTAGTGCATGCCAGTCAGTGGAACCTGTCTCACGTAAGTGTACGTGTAAAGTCGGTCCGGGCCGCTTCATCCCACGATGCCGCCGAATCAAGATAAGACTAATAACGGCAAGTAAATTGACAAAATCGACGCCCACAACAACGTGTGTTCTACTCGTGCATAGGAACTACGCATAGACCTAGCTCATGATGCCACTGTTGGGGATCATAGCAGAAATTAAAAAATTTCTACGCATCACCAAGATCAATCTATGGAGTTTACTAGCAACGAGAGGGGAGTGCATCTTCATACCTTTGAAGATCGCGATGCGGAAGCGTTGCAAGAACGCGGTCGGTGGAGTCGTACACGAAGCGATTCAGATCGCGGCCAATTCCGATCTAAGGACCGAACAACGGTGCCTCCGCGTTCAACACACGTGCAGCCCGGTGACGTCTCCCGCGCCTTGATCCAGCAAAGGAGAGAGGGGGAGGTTGGGGAAGACTCCGTCCACCAGCAGCACGACGGCGTGGTGGTGATGGAGGAGCGTGGCACTCCAGCAGGGCTTCGCCAAGCACTACGGAGACGAGGAGGGAGAGGGGTAGGGCTGCGCCAAGAGAGAGGGAGACTCGTGTCTCTGGCAGCCCCAAAACCCCCACTATATATAGGGGAAGGGGAGAGGGGGCCGGCCCCCTAGATCCATCTAGAGGGGAGGCGGCCCCTCGGGGGGGGAGCTGCCCCCTTAGGGTTTCCAACTAGGGGGGGGGGCAGCGGCCCCCTAGGGTTTCCAACCATAGGCGCCTTGGGCCCTTGGGGGGGCACACCAGCCCACTAAGGGGCTGGTTCCCACCCAACTACAGCCCATTAGGTCCTTCGGGGCAGGTGGACCCTCCCGGTGGTCCCTCGGAACCCCTTCGGTGGTCCCGGTACAATACCGATAAACCCCAAAACCTTTCCCATGACTGAAACTGGACTTCCCATATATAAATCTTCACCTCCGGACCATTCCGGAACTCCTCGTGATGTCCGGGATCTCATCCAGAACTCCGAACAACATTCGGTAACCACATACAAACTTTCCCTATAACCCTAGCATCATCGAACCTTAAGTGTGTAGACCCTACGGGTTCGGGAGGCATGTAGACATGACCGAGACATCTCTCCGTCCAATAGCCAACAGCGGGATCTGGATACCCATGTTGGCTCCCACATGCTCCACGATGATCTCATAGGATGAACCACGATGTCAAGGATTCAATCAATCCCGTATACGATTCCTTTTGTCTACCGGTATAGCACTTGCCCGAGATTCGATCGTCGGTATACCGATACCTTGTTCAATCTCGTTACGGCAAGTCTCTTTACTCGTTTCGTAACACATCATCCCGTGATCAACTCCTTGATCACACTGAGCTCATTATGATGATGTCCTACCGAGTGGGCCCAGAGATACCTCTCCGTCATACGGAGTGACAAATCCTAGTCTCGATTCGTGCCGACCCAACAGACACATTCGGAGATACCCGTAGTGTACCTTTATAGCCACCCAGTTACGTTGTGACGTTTGGCACACCCAAAGTACTCCTACGGTATCCGGGAGTTGCACAATCTCATGGTCTAAGGAAAAGATACTTGACATTAGAAAAGCTTTAGCAGACGAACTACACGATCTTGTGCTATGCTTAGGATTGGGTCTTGTCCATCACACCATTCTCCTAATGATGTGATCCCGTTATCAATGACATCCAATGTCCATGGTTAGGAAACCGTAACCATCTATTGATCAACGAGCTAGTCAACCAGAGGCTCACTAGGGACATGTTGTGGTCTATGTATTCACACATGTATTACGATTTCCGGATAACACAATTATAGCATGAACAAGGAAATATAATAATAACCATTTTATTATTGCCTCTAGGGCATATTTCCAACACTGGCTAACTAGTCGGTCACCAGTTTGTAGGTGGAGTGGGAGGTGGGGATCCAGATCGGGATAATTCCCTGGTCGGTTCCGGTTGGCCATGACGACAACGCCCTACCTTTTGGAGACGTCGTTCTGGTCCGCCCTACCTCTTCCCACCTCACTGCTTCTGGGGTGAAAACCCTAACTGTGGTGGGTCACGACGGCGCTCAACAAGGCGGCGCGTCCTTCCCGAAGGCATCATCGTCAGAGCTTTGTGCTAGTGGGCACCATTTGAGTTCGTCCGTAGGTGCATATGGCGTGGCCATCTTTCTCCAGGGGGCATCTATTCCGGAGGAAATCTTAGTTCTGGGTCTCTCGGGTCGGATGATGACGTAGACTATAATACCATTTTCCATCATGAGGACATTGTTTTGGAACAAAGGTTCAGTGGAGGGGCCAACATGTGGAGGGGCCCTACCTAGCCGCATCGGACGGCTGGGGCTCGACCAGCCCAACAGTTGGGCCAGCACGCCGGCGCAGATCACTGCCCTTTTTTGGTAGGGTCGGAAAGAGTATTGCCTTTTTTTCACAAAGAGGAAAACACCTTCGGCCTTGAGTGATGCATACAGATATATTATTAATTATAGATAATGCTTTTTGGGTAATTAGTGATAATGTTTAAATAGTTAGCTTAGAAAGATGGAAGGACAAAAAATTGAGACCATCCACATAGGACATGTCTCATGACGGGTAAATATCACACCATGCCACTCTTGGAATGCTCCGGTGCTCCCAATTGAATAACAACATTTAAATGTTTCAAAAATCTGAAAGATCACAAGACATATGTCTACAGTCCTTTAAAAATTCAGACCTAAATTCAAAATATGAAATGAGAAACAAAAAAAAGACCAATCTAACATCAGTAGTCTAAAAAATATCGATGTTCACCTACCTTAGTACAGTAAGGGGCGTAAATTAACGCATGTGCCGACGACTTCCGCTGGCATGCGCTTTATTACACGTCCACGTACGTAGTACTGCCCACTCTCATCTTCACCTACCTTAGTACCTCACCATTGCTTTTGGTATTTATGGAGCAGCGTGCCAGCCAGTAAAGGTCCATGCATCTTCCTCCTCGAGTCCACTATATCGTCCCAATCTCTAGGGTAAAACAGGACTACAGGAGTAGTAACATGAGGGTACGTATGAAGGAGAGGAAGAGCTGCGTGGTTGTGTTCAGCGGAATGCATTGCAGTCCTGTAGTCCCAAGCATAATTGACCATTAATGAGAGCATGCAGTGCTACCGTCGTAGCTCCCGGACGAGTACGTTGTGTCCGTGCGCATGGTGGCAGTCCGTCTTCAGAATACAAGATAACACTATACTTCTACTCAGGTTTTGCACAGCAGTAGGCAGTAACAGAGGCCGATGGATTAGGCTTTGCATGCTGATCGAACTGCTAATGCTAGCCAGTGGGTTGGTATTTTATGATACTCGATGCGCACTGCTCCCATGTCTGATCGACCAGGGTAGACAGACACCCGCTGCTTCCATGGCTGATCAACGCAGGCCTCGCACCGAACAGCAAATAGTGTTGACGGGAGAGAGTGGTACTGTTATAAATTTTACAAGGGACGGTGGCACTGTTATAAATTTTCCTAATGTAAATGGTTCAGCTATGAAGTTATGCTACCTAGATCCTAGTAAGTACTTCCTCAGACCAATCAGGCCGCCAATAGGAGGCATAGGCACGCACCATCCAGCAAAAGTTTATCGTCAGATTTGTCAAAGCGCAATGTGTCTGTTATGACACTTTCGCTGGCCCTGGGTAAAAACGTCAGATTTGTGAAAAGTGATACTTTCTCTGGCCGTAGCTCGAAAGGCCAGATTTTATCAAAGTGTAATGTTTCTTTTATGACCCTAGCCAAATTGGGCTGAAAAGATCTGGTCAACGTACCACTCAGCAGACCAACCTTAATTACCGGCAGGGATGCTGCTGCACCGCATGTTCCGAAAACGGTGGAGTAATAAAGTGGACGGCACGTACGCGTACTCGCCTGTATGATCCATAGAAGCAGCATCAACCGCTTGAAGAGGGCCACATGCATGCCGACAGATCTACAGTCGTCGTACGTAATTTCATAAACACGAACGTAAATGGTGTACTCACTCCATTCCTAAATACTCCCTCCATTCTCTTTTATAGTGTATATAGTGTTTTGCATGAAATTCTGAAATGTAGTGGGTGCATGCGGCACAAACCTGGTTTGGACGAGTTACCCTTGGCTAGAGCACGCACATGGGTGTGTAGCAGACCATGCATGCCAGCTCCGGCTCATGCATTGGTATTGAAGTTAGCATCTATGCGCATTATATAATGAAACAGAGGGAGTATAAGTTTTTGTAGAGATTTTACTATGGATCATATACGGATGGGAAGCAACATTTTTCCCCTCTTCCTTGTTGCGTGCCCCCCCCCCCCCCCCCCCCCCCCCCCGGCTGCCCCGCGGCCGACCAGGAGGGAACCTACCAGCCGCGTCGAGGCCCCCTCCTCATCTCCTCCCTCCCTTGCCGTCGCCGGGGGGCGTAGCCGAGTAAAGCGCGGCTGGCGCCGGGGAGCCTTCGTCCTCTCGCGCGGGGTCGTGATGCGGGAAGGGGCGGCTGGGATGCGGTGCGGCATTGGCGGCGGGCGCTGTGGCGTGGCGGCGGGAGCTGTGGCGTGGCGGCGGGCGCTGTGTCGTGGCGGCGCGTCGGAGCTATGCGGCGACGGCAGCCTACTGGCCGCGGGAGGGGCGTTGTTGTGGCGGGCGTGCTGGGCGGTTGGTGGCGGCGGACGGGGCTGGTGCAGCGCGGCTTCGCCAGATCTGGTAGCATGGCGACGCGGACTGCGGACGGGCGCCGTGGTGGTGGTGCGACCGTGGTCGTTCATGGCAGCGGTGTGGCCTCAGCTGGTTAGGCCGGCCGGCTCAGGCAGCAACTGGCGACCGGGCGATGGTGCGGATCTGTGGAGTCTAGGCGTCGATGATCTGGCGGTTGGGCTTGCATAGGCGGCGCAAGGAGGAGGCGGCAATCTCCATTCTCATGGAACCAAACAGGCCGCACGCAGGGCTGGGCGGGTGTCGGCCATAGGGCCGAGCTTGCCGCACGCGCGGCAGTGCTGAGCTTGGGCCTAGGGTCCGCGCTCGGGTGGGCCTGATTTGGACCCGAGGTTAATCAATGTAGTTGCATCGGGTAGCTGGGATTGGGTCTGGCCGGGGTTGTGCTCGCGGGCTGATTCCTATCCTCGCGGGTACGGGGATTGTAGGTGGTGGTCGGTACCCCTTTACTCTATCGGGCAGATCGGTGCCAAGACCTCGGACATGGCGTTGTGCGAGCATGCTCTACGACAACCATCGGTAGCCACGGAGTTGTGTCTCCCCCAGTCCACCGGGACTGGCTGGGGACACGGGGCGTCGACACCTCTGCTGTGGAGGCGTTGACCCAGACTCCATCGCTGGTGCCGGACTAGGAGTCCTCTTTTACTCCTCCTACCGGGGTGGTTGCACCGTGATGTGGACGGGTGGCGATGTCTCGGACATGAACGTCGGGGCGGCAGCCTCGGAGATAGTCCGCATGGTTGGCTCTCCGGCAGGCTCCATGGCGGAGGTGGTGTGCTCTCCTTCTTAGTCGTGTGGGTGACAAGAGGTGGAGTGGTGGGTGGCTCGGGCGCGCTATCTGTCTCTGGCAGTGGCGTTGCTTCGATATGGATCTGGAGCTCCGATCTTGTCGTGCTCGTCATGGAGATCTCGTGATGGCACGAGGAGTTTCTGGTCCTACTTGTATTCTTTTTGTGTAGCTTAGTCGCGTGCGTCTGGCATGATTCGGGTATTCTAGGTTCAGCATTGTATGAGGGTCATCCCATTATTTTGTATCGTTCGACTGTGTACTCTGTTCAGTTGTGGTTTTATATATAAAGCGAGACGAAAGCCTGTTTCAAGGATTATATAGGAAAATATATAGATGTATTTTAGAGTGTAGATTCTCGTTTTTTTTATATGATTCATAATGGAATCTATACAAATATAATATTTAGGAACGAAAGGAGTAGTTAGTTCCCGTCCATTCAGCGTCACGATCGGTCTCGGCCAAAAACCTGTGTGTTTCGATCTCAGCTAGAATCAGGCTGACAGGCACTATCGGTGGGCAGCAATCGTCCAGCGCGTCTACATGATTGGTACTTCCTCTGTCTGGAAATACTTGTCGAAAAAATGTATAAAAATAGATATATTTAAAACTAAAATACGTCTAAATACGTCCATTCCTCCGACAAATATTTCCGGACGGAGGGAGTAGAAGCAACTGTAAACAAACTTCCCTGAAAAAAACTGTAAACAAACAGTTTTTTTAGGAAAGGACAAACAAAGAGTTAGGACATTTTTTTTTGCATGGTAATATGTGTCTCAAAGGCGGTCTTGAGATTTTGGGGGCCCGAGGCGAAGCTAAAACTCAGGGCCCTTTACTCCCTCATTGTAATGAATTTTTACTAGTGATTCTTTTTATCTCAAGGCCCTTTCATATATTCCTTCCATTGCAATTAATTTTAATCACTGAATTTTTTATCATCAAAAACTTCTTTCCAATACGAATTCAATGGTTTGTTTTTTATTACATATAATACACACTTGGCTGTTCTAATTGATGGTCAAAAACTTCTTTGCAATACTTTTTTTAGAGAATTGCACAGGCGTCTCCGAGGTTTGGCCTCCTCCAAGTGACGGCGGCACTGCCTTGCGTGTAGGGGGGGCACACCGCGGAGCCCCAAGACGGGCGTCTACGCATGCCTGAACACTTTCACATATGCATCAGGACCCGTGCGATGTTTCGGTGACATAGCTACACCCTGAATCCCCCTACCAACCAGAATTCCCTCCGTGTCGACCGTTTCCCCCCTCCGTGACACGGCGATAGGGACGTTCGTAATGGGGGGCAATCGATATACCATCGAGGTATGTTTATTTAGATAAGGCATAATTATCTTATGCAAAAACAAAACTAAAATAAAGTAAAAATAAGAAAATAAAGTAAAAATAAATGTATGCCGACGGCGAGGCCTCTCACAAGTATGGAAGTGTTGTGGCTGGTGCAAATGCCCGTCACGCGTCTCCGGGGTGTGCCCCCCCCCCTCACGGACGGCGCCGCCGCCGGCACCTGGAGGGGGGGGGAACGGACGCGTTAGGTCTACACGGAGGCGATCTTGCCGTGGGTCTGGCCCGGATGTTGCTCCAAAGTGTTCCTATGGGCTGACCTAACACAACCCGGTGGATACATCCACTGCTCAAAGCCCGTCCGTGCAAAGTCAAAGGGGTAGATCATGTGGTCAAACGCTACAAGGTTAGGCGGGACGGGGCCCTGGGGGGTAGCAATGCCACCCGAGCGTCGCACCGGGCCCTCATACATGTGGGGTGGTGTGGTGGCATGTCCGAAGAGGCGGCACGCATCTCCGGGGTGTCCCCCCCCCCCCCCCCCCCGCCCTCACGGACGGCGATGACACAGTAGTAAACGTTCTGCGGTAACGATGCGACGTGAATATTATTAAATACTCGGAGCGCGATAAAATCATGAATTTTTTACACGACGTGGGCACATGTGTTGTAGGACTGACGTGGGCACACGCGTCTCTGGGGTTTGGCCCCCTCCAAGTGACGGCGGCACTGCCTTGCGTGCAGGGGGGCACACCGCGGGGCCCCAAGACGGGCGTCTACGCATGCCTGAACACTTTCACATATGCATCGGGACCCGTGCGATGTTTCTGTGACATAGCTACACCCCGAATCCCCCCACCAACCAGAATTCCCTCCGTGTCGACCGTTTCCCCCCTCCTGACACAGCGATAGCGACGTTCGTAACGGGGGGCAATCGATATACCATTGGGGTATGTTTATTTAGATGAGGCATAACTATCTTATGCAAAAACAAAACTAAAATAAAGTAAAAATAAAAATATAAAGTAAAATAAATGTATGCCGACGGCAAGGCCGTCGTCATATCTGTGCACACACGGAGGTTGTCCCACGGATCGATGGCGTGGCATGGCACATGGATCGATGACGTGGCAAACGGGCTTATGCCGACGGCAAGGCCGTCGGTATATCTGTGTACACACGGAGGTTGTCCCACGGATCAATGACGTGGCAGAGGGGCCTATGCCGACGGCTATGCTGTAGGCATACCTCTGCCACAGATATGCCGACGGCCGCCGTTACCTCCCGTGGGCGTAGGTTCAACGCCGTCAAATGGTCAGCGCTGACCGGGCAGGTGGGCCCGGGCTATGCCGACGGCCGCGCCTATGCCGACGGGCCCTGTAAGCTTATCTCGGGCGGCTCCGTCGGCATAGATAGATATATGCCGACGGCTTTTCAACGCCTACGGCCTGTCCTTGGTCGTCGGCATAGATTTGGCCGTCGGCAACCCAAATTTTTCTGGTAATGAGCTGCCTGAAAATACAAATAGTGTGTCGCTGACGGAATCTACACACATACTACTTTTTAATCGTCATTATAACACAAAACGCTAAAAATTTGCATCAAAGATTGAACAGTGCAAGCTATATATATGCATGACGTATGCAGAGATAAATTACTTAATTAGAATAGATCAAGACTGAAAAGAATACATCAGCATGGACTAAGCTACACAAAAGGACTGTAAAGGTCAGTGCAGGAATTATGGGACTCTTCTAGTCCTATGTTTGTGAATCTTATGAGATGCGTCACGATCTACTGTTGGAGCAAATCACGTCAAACAACACAATGCAACAGACGAGCGAACTTGAATCTATTGATAGATAGATATGCAGATAGAACATAGGAAGTGATAAATTAAAGATATGATATACGAGTACCTCGGATTGGTCAAATCTTATCTCAATGATACACGATGTGAATTTGCATCTGGCTCCGACCGGAGGCGCTCGGCGACGTCCATGGGCATCCAGCGGAAACCATAGAGCGGAGCGGAGTTTGTCGCAATACTGCACCCTGGCGGCGGTTCGTCCAGTGCCAGCAACTCGTCTCGCTACCTGGAGCCTGGGATAGGGATCGTTACGGCTCAGCCTCGTAAGAAAACTGGCAGTCACCCAAACTTCTCGCGATCATCGTGGATTCGATGCACTGCTAGGCCCTTGCGGTTGCGTACTAATCAATCGGGTCTACTACTTGACTGTTTAGCGCCCCTTCTTCTCAGGCCCATGGGATATGTGCGATCTGGGGGGCCCTGGACCTTGGCGGCCCGGGGCGGCAATATTACAATCCAACTAAGTTTTGAAATAAAATAGTTTAGACTTGAATACAACTCGCATATGCTCTAATTGTCCTTTTTAGAGCATCTACAGCAGTACTTGGTAAATTCGACCTCTTAAACGCCCGAGGACATCCCCGGACGCGTCCGCGGACAGTGACCGATCATGTTTCAAAAAATCCATTCCACATACGCATACCTCAAATCCATATTATTACATGCAACGCAACTATCTTTGAGCGGAGCTTCCTCCGGTTCCGCTCCCCACTCGTCCGGTTCCACCGTGGCCATGTCCATCGGCCGGCTGCGCCCCTCGAGGTGTTGGTCCGGTCACCGGCAAAGTAGAGAAGAGCATGGGACACCAGCCGGCTCACGGGACTCAAGGCGCCGCCGTCTCCCATGCCCTACTATTCCTCGTCAGAGCCCGGAACCCATTAGCTGCCGCTGGACATCAGATCGATGATGGATCCGTCCTGGGACGAGCCGGCGACATCCACCACAGCACGGTTGCAGCGCCTGGACTAGTGCACCGTACGGGACACCGGAGAATGTACTCCGCCTCGCCGACATCCACCGCGGCGAGCGCTACTGCCGTGTCCCGCGCCCGCTGCCGCGCATGGTGGGCACAACGTGCCATGTTTCCGTCAGACAGCGCCCACCGTGCGTCCATGGCCTCGGCATGCCAACGGAAGGGTTGCGCGTCCGCCACCGTGTTTGGACGCCAAGCGGACCGCATCGCCTCCGATGAGGTAGCGCCAGCTGCCCTAGCGCCGGATTCATGCGCCATTTGGGCGGATGAAATGTATTCCCGACGGAAGGAGCCTGAGTGTTGTTGTGCATGGGCATCCTCGCGGGTGCGGCAGAGCACAAGCCGGAAGGCCATCTTCTACTCGGGGCCGTATGGGATGAGTTCGTGGTCGACGAATCTGGAGGTGAATGACCCGGATCCGCTGCCCGCCATGCCAGAAATGGCCGGACAGCGCCGGAGACGAGCTTGGGTGGCAAAGGAGAGTGGAATGAAGTGACTAGAGTTTGGCCTAGCGAATAGATGGGGAGAAATATATGTGGGATTGGATGGGCCAGCGTGGGCTGGGTCCGACGTGGCGGGCGTGCCCGGACGCTCCCATATCTGTCCCATATTTGGACTGGATACGAGGGGTACCAGTCAGCCCGGGCGTTTGAGAGCCGTTTCAGGCGCCCGTTTGGGTCAAAGTTTTGTGACCAGACAGTGACCGGGCGGCGTGCCGGCCGTATGAGGCGGGTTCTATGCGTCTGGTTATAGATGCCCTTAAGCGCCTACAGATGCTCAATCAAATCTTACTTGAGTTGCGCATGCGTTGCTTGATGCCGAAAGTATTGATTGCATTTAGACAAACTCATCAAAAATGGCCGGATTTTGATGTAGAAGTGGGATAGGGTAACCCATGTTTTCAAATTCCAGACCTTCTGCAGCATCTTCACATTCATTCTTCACGATTATATTATTATATTATGCATGATTACATAACACGTCATCACCTTTCACAAGGTCTCTGGATCTCGTTGTTTAGTAGGTCTCCACGAACAACTGCAAAACGGGTTTAAAGTATTTCAAATTCCCTTTTCATATGCTTTCTAGCTCGTTTTTGCCTTTGGGGTAAAGTGAGCTCTTTTCTGATCAACTGGCTCAAAGATAACCATGATGAAGGTAGCCCACGGAGGATGGAACTATTGTATTGATCAAAGTGCGGTTATTCAAGCTCCATGTTGCTGAACTGTTATTGTATCTCATAGGAATTTTTTCAATGATTTATACATGGATCAATCAAATGACGACGAGGTCGGGTTGAGATGGTCAAATTCGTGGCACATCGGTCCACGACAAACACGATGATGACCTGCTAGCTAGACGGGCTAGCTGTCCGTTGTTTCTTCAATACAATCAAATTAAGTTGAGGTTGCTCTGTTCTGGATAGAAGCAATTATCTTGGATTTCAGGGTCTTGAACTGGAGTACAAACTACTACTCCCTTCATTTCACAATGCAGTGTGTCTACGCTTCTCGTGAACTACATGTAACTATAAATTTAACAAACAAAACCGACTGCGACGGGAGCAACAATTATACCACTAATTTAAATCTCGGAAAGCGCGGACACACTATATTATGGAGCGGAGGGAGTAGAACAGAGCGAAAACAAAATCAAACTGTAATCAGTGCGTATTACTCCCTCCGATCAACCTCAGTTCAAAGCTGAGACACATTTTTCCGATCGGAGGGAGTAATAAAAGGGTTGAATAGAGATTTGTCGGAATGGCCAATCCCCCCTCCATTCCCGCGTCGCCCCCGCGCGGCGACCGGGAGGAAACCCTAACCCGCCGCCGCCAAGGTCCCCCTGCTCTCCTACCCCCTCCCCCGCCGCCGCCCCAGGGCTCGGCCGGGTAAAGCCCGCCCGACACCGGTGCCGGTGGGGCAACTTCGATTCTGTTGTGTTTGTGTCGAATATTTTGTACTAGTTGGGTTACGCTTGGACTTGGTGTTGTAGTGTGGGTAGGATACTTGTAGTGTCGGAGTCGGACACGTTGTACCCTTGGCCTCTTATATATGAGGAGACACCCCACGTTGTAACCCATGACGACTAGATAGCGACAGGCTCGCAAGGGGGTGCCGACGGCTTGTGCCGGCGCCCGGGTGGCCGGTGTTGCGGTATCTCGGGGAGGAGCGCCCGTAGTCATTGCCCCGGGGAGTAGGCGAGTTCGCCGAACCTCGTTAACAAATTTCGGTGTCGTCATTGTGCTGTGATTGCTTGTTCCTCGATGGATCGACCGCGTATCTCGGATTTGTTCTAACAAGTGGTATCAGAGCAAGGTTACGAAGAGGTTGTTGTGCGTTGATCCAGAGCTCGTTGCGTATAGCGCGGTTCGACTTATTCGATGGGATCTCGCCGAGATTGGAAAGCATCACGCGGAGGCAGCAGCAGCGGCTCGGACCGGAAAGGCGTGCAGCCGTGCAGCGATGGAAGTCCAAAGCATAGACGCGCGTGAGATCAGTGGGGCTAGCCGAGCCGACCGAGTCGGGCGCGTGCGTGCGGCCAAGGACTCCAAGACGTGCGCACGGGCTTGAGCCAGGCATGTAGCGGTCTATCGCGTTGCGTGCAGGGCACAAACTACCGAGATTGTTTTGGAAACAAAAGGGACCGAGTCCTGGAAGAAGTCGTCTTCGAGCCGGACAGCTGCACCCGTGCACGCACATGTTAAAAGCAGCAGCGGCTGGACGCAAAGAGGCAAGAGACAGATCGGCCAGAAACAAATCCATTGATGCATAGCAGTACATCGGAAAGCACAGGCTAGGTAAAGCAATAAGCCAGCGTTGGAGTTGTGCAAGGAGCACTTTCACGTGAATACCAACTGGTTCGTTTGCTAGTAGTACGCGGAGTTCGTGTACTTGGGGATCACGCGAAGACTGCTTGGTTATTTTTCACGGAGTCAGACCTACAAAGAATCATGGCACCAACGGATACCAGGTTTGAGGTGGAGAAGTTCAACGGAACTGGAAGCTTTGGATTATGGCAGACAAGGGTGAAAGATTTGTTGGCACAACAGGGATGCTTGAAGGCGTTGTTGCAGGAAGCCAAGCCAGCTAAGATGGAGGCGGATGACTGGGAGGAGTTACAGTTGAAAGCAGCCGGGACTATACGGTTGTGTCTGTCGGACCAGGTTATTTATCATGTGATGGATGAGAATTCGCCGAAGAAGATCTGGGAGAAGCTGGAAAGTCAGTTTATGTCCAAGACTGCGACGACCAAGGTGTATCTGAAGCAAAAGTTGTATGGGATGAGGATGCAGGAGGGGTCAGATCTTGTGGAGTATATGAACGCCTTTAATCAAGTCGTGACGGATCTAGCACGCTTGGGTGCGACGGTTGGCGACGAGGATAGGGCAATTCTGCTTCTTTGTTCGTTGCCATCATCCTATGACCATTTGATCACTACTTTGACGCACGGCAAGGAGACCGTCAAGAATGAGGATATTACTGCGGCATTGCTATCTTATGATATGAGAAAGAAGAACGCGGTGGAAGTCTCTCATGGTGAAGGTTTGCTAGTCAAGGGTGAGCAGTGGCGGAAGGGATATGAGGCTGGGAAGAACAAGAAAAAGAAAAAGAATATACAGTGTCACAAGTGTAAGCAGTGGGGACATATGAGAAAGGACTGTCCAGAACTCAATGGTGGGGCCAGTGCTAATAAGGCAACTCATGGTGATGACTCAGACAGCAGTAGTGATGTTCTCATAGTATCAGACAGGCGGTCAACCAAAAGTGAAGCGTGGATGTTGGATTCAGCTTGCTCTTTTCATGCGACACCCAACAGGGAGTGGTTCTCTTCGTACAAGTCTGGTGAGTTTGGTTTAGCCTATGTGGGCGATGACACAGGTTATCGTGTTGCTGGAGTAGGTGACATCAAAATCAAGATGTTTGACGGAGTTGAGCGGATACTTCGGGGAGTCAGGCATGTGCCAGGGCTAAGGAGGAATCTAATTTCGCTTGGAGTTCTTCATGATGGTGGTATGGTATTCCGTTGTGATCGGGATAAGAAGACCATGAGAATCATGGAAGATGACGTGACCGTGATGATTGGAGCGAGGACGGCTTCGCATCTTTACAAGTTGCAAGGGAGCACTATTGCAGGTGGAGTCACGGAGACTGGAGTTGCGGGAGTAGCAGCGGGGTCTCACGGCGGCGGCGGGTCTGGGGCAGACTCGTCGAGTAGCTCTCGGTAAGCTACGAAGAAGACAACACAAGTCCGGAGTACATGGAAGTTTGACGCATGGACAAATTCAAGGTGGCGGAGAATATTCGCCAAGGTGGAGTTTGTTGTGTTTGTGTCGAATATTTTGTACTAGTTGGGTTACGCTTGGACTTGGTGTTGTAGTGTGGGTAGGATACTTGTAGTGTCGGAGTCGGACACGTTGTACCCTTGGCCTCTTATATATGAGGAGACACCCCACGTTGTAACCCATGACGACTAGATAGCGACAGGCTCGCAAGGGGGTGCCGGCGGCTTGTGCCGGCGCCCGGGTGGCCGGTGTTGCGGTATCTCGGGGAGGAGCGCCCGTAGTCATTGCCCCGGGGAGTAGGCGAGTTCGCCGAACCTCGTTAACAAATTTCGGTGTCGTCATTGTGCTGTGATTGCTTGTTCCTCGATGGATCGACCGCGTATCTCGGATTTGTTCTAACAGATTCCTCGTTGTCGGGGCCGGCGCGGGCTGCCCTTCCGGCCTGGACGCATGGCTGGCGTCGGACGACGCGGCGTGGCGGCGTGCTGCTGCGACGGTGGGCGTCGCTGGGCATCGGGCGGCGCGTTGACTGGTGGTGCGCTTGGCGATGGCGGTGGTGGCGGCTGGGCTGGGCTTCGGCCAGATCGGACGGGCCTCTTCCGATGAGGCGCGGGCTGAGGGCGGCTTGGATCCGTCCCTCCTTGATGGTGTGGTGGTGCGCGCAGGTTGGGTGGTGCGACCGGCTGCTGCTGGGGCTGGCTCCGATCCGCCCGGTCCGGTGATGGCACGGGGCCGATCTGGTGGTGCGTGTCCGGCGGCTCTGACGCTTGGAGCGCGCCGGGCGACGCGGGTTGGGCAGCGGCCGGGCGTGGCCGTTGCTCCGGCCGTGGACGGCGGCGTGGGGAGGTCCGGTTGGCCTCGCAGTGCCGTGGCGGCTACACGGTGGTTTGGCGGATCTGCCTGCAGCGGCGGCCGGCTTTTCCAGCGCCCGCTTGTCTGCGGTTGGACCGTTTCGACCTCGCCTCATCTCCTCGTTGCCCGGACGCTACTTCCATCGCAGAGCTGGCCCTCTCCCAGTTGTGGTCCACCGCTCGTCTCGCGCCCGGTGCAGCAGGACCGAGCTCGTCTCGTGCACGGTGCAGCAGGACCGAGATCGTCTCGCGCACGGTGTAGCAGGACTGACCTCGTCCCCCTCACGGTGCTGCCGGACCGAGCTCGTCTCGTGCTCGGGGCTGCAGCACGGGGCGATGGATGCCAGTGTTGGCCGACCTATTGGGTCTCGACGCTGGGGGTCGCCCAGGGGTGCGAAAGGGGGGACCTTTCCGCTCGTCTCTTCGGTTGCAGTAGCGGAGGGTCTCGAGTGAGGTGTTGTCAAGGTCTTGGATGCCGGGGCGGCGGCTCTGGTGGTGGCAGCGCGGTGCTCTTGGGCAAAGACCGTGGCTTGGTGCTGCCCGGTGACCATGGTCGTGTGGGCGGCGTAGTAGCCGGGGTGCAGCGTTCGGTGGCGGTGAGTGTTGGCCAGGGTGAAAACCTATTCTATCTTCGGATGGACCGGCGACGGCGAAGCTCGCTCCCTTCTTGAAGGTGTCGTCGCGGCTCTCATTGCCCTCGTGCGGCTCCGTGGGAAACTCTAATCCTCGGATCGGGCGGTGGCGGCGCTCCGGTATCGTATCCTTCCTGAAAGCGCCGTCTTGGAGTCCACGGTGCGTCGTATGTGGCTTAATGTCTTCGTAGTGCTAGGGGGTGTGGCTGCGCTCAGCGCCGATGTATCCTGCCTTGGGTGCGTGTGGTGGTGGCGTGCGTTGTACTGGGTGATGTTGATCTTTGCTTTATATATAAAGCGGGGCGGAAGCCTTTTTCGGTAATAAAAGGGTTGCCTGTTACTAGTGTAGTACTCCAATTATAATGAATTATTATTCAAGGTCTCAAGCTGTGTATTCAGGAAAGAAGCAACTTAGTAGGTTTCAGGTTCCCTCCTACGCCGCCACCTCACCCCGTGCCCCTTCCTCCCTCGCTGAACCTTCCTCCCCTCGCTGCTGCCTGAGGTGCCCTCTAGCAAACTCTGGATGGCTCCAAAGAAGGCGGAGACATGGCCCTTCTCTGGCTGCTCGGCGTTGGTACAGTGGTTGTGATCCATGAATCAGGGATGACGGTCCCTTTGGTGAGGATTCCCATCTGGTGGCGTGGCGGGGCTAGCGGGCTGCCGGAGGTCGACTTGGGTGGCCTGCAGACCAATGATGGGTTCTGGTCGTGGCAGCGATGCCCCGACGGCTGACGGCGCCGTTTTGCCCGCTGCCTACTGTCCCGCCGAGGTGCGCTCCAATCTCGTCAAACTTCGACGTGCTGGCTAACTAGCCGGTCACCGATTTGTAGGCGGAGTGGGAGGTGGGGATCCAGATCGGGATAATTCCTTGGTCGGTTTCGGCTGGCCACGACGACGACGCCCACGGGTACCGATATTCTCTTGGAGACGCCGTTCGGGTCCGCCCTACCTCTTCCCACCTCATTGCTTTTTGGGTGAAAACCCTAACTGTGGTGGGTCGCGATGGCGCTCAAGGCGACGCGTCCTTCCTGAAGGCATCGTCGTGAGAGCTTTGTGCTAGTGGGCACCGTTTGAGTTCACTCGTAGGTTCATATGGCATGCCCCTCTTTCTCTAGGGGGCATCTTTTCCGAGGGAAACCCTAGATCTGGGTCTCTTGGATCAGATGATGACGTAGACTATAATACCGTTTTCCCTCCTGATGACATTGTTTTGGAACAGAGGTTCACTGGAGGGGCCAACATGTGGAGCGGTGTTGATCTAGTGCATTGAAAATGGCGGGTCTCGACGGCGTGGAGCAGTGGAGTCACGGTAGTGGACACAGTTTGATGGAGACGCGCAGGCTGGTGGCGTTGTCTGGCTTCATGGTGAAGTCCATGGTAGATGGGCCTGGCAAGGTCTATGCAATGATCCCTCCTGAAGATGGGGCGCCCGAAGATGGCGGCATGGGATCCTAGAGCGTGCGCATGCGGTGCGCATTGTGGGATGCTAGGCCGATTGGTGCTCTCAACTTGACAGGCGAGCGGCTTCTTGAGGCAACTGGATTAGATGGTGTCCATTGATGTGGTCAGTGTACATCTTTATACTTGTAGGTATAGCGACTTTGTTAGTGTCGAAGGTGGCTTTGGGTTGATCTTTCTATTTATTTTGTCAGATTCCGTTGAATAAAGATGGATGCATGCATTATTTTGATTCAGAGGCCGGGGTAATCTTTTTTATATACTAGCTGGCACCCCGCACGTTGTTGCGGGATACTATAGTTCATTTAATGTGTGGGGTTTGGCCTAAGTGTTGATTGACATTGCACGACTTCACCAAAAAAGAGTTTGCTTCAATGCAAAATTATTAAATAAAACTAACAAATTCCTGTCCACCATTCCATCTTCAGTACTTTGCAATGGAAACAAATAAGGTAATATAATTATAAGTGGGGCCAGAAGAAGAAACCAGAGTGTCCCACATCCAACTTTCTTGTATTGACGTGTAACAAAATTAAAGGAAGGATGGAAGCAATGTATATAAGCATCATCAGTTTTGTTTATAACATTTCGGTCAACAATACATGCCTTTAAGGTTTGCAAATAAGATGATCTCGCTTTGAAGACATGCCAACACTTGACAGAAAACATAATAAAACATAAGCTAAAAATTATTTCAAACTTGCAAACATAAAAGAGTTGTGTGAAAGTACAGTCTTTTTATTACTGGAAAATATTAAAAAAATTGGTAGGAAAATATGAAGAAACCCAAAGGCATGGATTTCTAAAGTAAGGGAAGGACCCAAAAACCAGCTTCATTGTCCGCAGTGGCACAATTGCAAAGTCAGTGAGGGACCCTTTTTATGAGAACCAAGGTTGTAGCCTTTACACCCACTTACTTCAAAATACTGAAAATAGTAAGATTTGAATGGAAGTGAAGCTCCTACTTCAAATTTTATCAAACGACTATAATTAATTCAACCGGCGGGATTCAAAGGCATATTTTACAAACGGAATATACCATGTCAGACAAAAGTAAATGCAATGGTTGTGAATCCAGTAGGTAACACACAATAAAATTTCCGCAAAGTAAAGTAAGAAATGACTCTGTACAATCAAGTGTTAGCTTGAAACCAAGCGTGGAAACCTTACCCGATAACATTATGGTCTTCACCATTGTACAGTTTTTCAGCGGTTCCCAGTAGTGTTGAAGGAACATGACCTGAAAATTACCTTTAAACAAATAATTACTTCATGGAGAATAAGTACATGCATTAGAAGGAAAGTCGTCAGTATACACATGTGCTATCCATACATTTCGATAGAGCTCACATTAGACAGGCATCTGAAAGATTTTTTTTTTTGTGTGCATATTCAGAAAGCACCAGTTATATGAAACAAAAGCAACCGAGCTATAACAGAAACTTCATACCAGAATTGGCTAAAGCACATCAAATGCAACTGACCGTTAAATACATTGTTCATGTGTTTACAGTTTTTGCGTATTTTAACTATTGGTTAGAAAATAAAATATTCTCATAAAAATAATGTCAAACAAAGAATGGAGGGTCAAATATGCAGTAATTATTCAGCAAGGCAGGATCGCAAGATGATCAATCTGAAAGGGTTAAAAATAGTTAAACTCGGTTGCTCATGTAAATCGTAAACATACACGACCACAACATTAAAAAGGAGAAAAAAAATACCAGCGATGCTTTTGTAGTATGACGAATATGACCAAATCTGTGAAACATCATTGTAAAAGGGTATTGCCAATAGGATCGCAAGATGATGATCTGGAAGGGTTAAAAATACTTAATCTCGGTTGCTCATGTAAATAGTAAACATACACGACCACAACATTATAAAAAGAGAACAAAATACCAGCGATGCTTATGTAGTATGACGAATATGACCAAATCTGTGAAACATCATTGTAAAAGGGTATTGCCAATAATTGTAGCCTGGGCAAGACTTCAATTGATTTAGTAAATATAATCAATTTCGAATGTAGGGAAATAATGAATATCCATGCTAGTTTTTTTTTTCATCTGATCCATTTCCTTCTCTTTTCATCTGATATTTTTTCTATGATCAAATGAAAGAACAGCTGCCTTTTTCTCAAGAAAGAAAGAAAGAAAGAATATGAATGTTTATATCAATCCTATGGACCGATGCCAAAGTCTCCTGCATCAAAAGGGTGAGATCGAAAACATGGAAGAGCAGCGTTACTCCCGTCCATCGCCTGTTAGGCCGCTAGTAAAGCTGCCATGGCAGCCATCACACGTGTCGCCGTTATATATAGCCGCAACACATGTATACATGCATATAGATCGGCTTGCCGATGGATCGAAATTGGCTGAAACTAAGAGCATCTCGAGCCATTCGGCCTCCTAGGGCGCCGAAAAAGAGTGGCCTAAGGGCGAGCCGGCGCTAGATCGCCCCATGGGGTTCGTTTCTTCCCAGCCACGCCCCTAGGTGCCGCCCTTCAAGGCGCCTCATATTCGAACTCCATCGTTCCCGCTTAAAGAAACAACAAACAGGCGATCATCGCAATAGTTCGGCGATTCGGTACCACAGTTCGGCGATCAAATAAAAGGACACGCAGTAGTTCGGCGTACAGAAAAGGAAGAACGCGGAAGGAGTACATCAAACGTCGAGCTCAACCTCCGGCGGTGTTGTCGTCGGCGTACGCGGGCTGGAAGGAGTCAGCGCGGCTTTCGGGCTGGTCGGCGCGGCTTCTGTGCTGCTGGGCGCGGCGGAGGCATCATTGGTGGGGCTGGGCGTCGCGGAGGCATCGTCGTCAGCAGTCGGGTTGGGCGTCGGCGTCGGCGTCACCGGTATCTGATTCAGAATGAGGCCGCACTCCGCCAAGAACCACACCTTGAGCTTCTCGTCGCCGCTCTGGAGCATGTCAGCGGCGCCCATCAAGAAGGCGAGGTCGTTGTTCCTCTTCTTCGCGTCTTGAGCTTTGAGTTTCGCGGCGGCGTTGGTCTGGAGCAAGTCGAGTTTGACGGCGTTGTTCGTCATCAAAACAGTGCACCTCGCCTCAGTTTTCTCTTCTCGCTAGGCGGCCCTTTTCTTGGCATCGGCGAGGCAGTGTTCGATGGACTCTTGCACGCACGCGGCAGCCTACTCGGCGTATTTCGCCTTCTTGGCACCTTTGTTGCCGTCGGCCGCGCCCGCGGTCGGCGTGTCCGGCTTGTACGTCTCTTTGGCTTTGGCGAGGGTGCGTCGGACGGCCGCCCATTTCTCGCACTTATCAATCCGCTTGAAGACGTGGATGTACTTGAACTCTGCGTCGTTGTTGTCATCGTGGAACATGGTGAGCATGCGTAGCAGCTGCGCCGAAGGAAAGAACATCAGTTGGTGTGCTGGGCGCGTGCACGCGCCGCGCACGGCGGAAGGCAAAAGTAAGGACGGCGTGTGATACCTGATCCTCGACGCTGGTGCCGCTCTCCGGGCGAGTCGCGACCTCCTCGACGATCCCATGCCATTTATTGCACGCCGTTTGGATGAGCCCCCAATGGTTCGCCATCGCCTTCGACCCAAGCTTCATGTGCACGCTTTTGAAGTAGGGGTCGACGAGCTTCCGCTCGTCGAACTCGGCCTTGATGCGGTCCCAATACGTCTCGATGCTCTGGTTCATGCCAGTGACCGGGTCGAGGCAGACGACCTTCCACGCTTTGGCGAGGCACTCCTCTTCCTTGGACGCCCACTTGATGCATGGCTCGCCGGGCTTGGCCACCTTCTTCTTCTTCTTCTTCTTCTTCTTCTTCTTCTTCTTCTTCTTGCCTTTCCTCGTCGGCGCCGGTTCCTCCTCCTCCTCTTCCTCCTCCTCCGGCTCTTCCTCGCCGTAGTCGAGCTTGTCGTCCATGTCGCTGAGGTTAATCGAGCCGTCCTGGGTAGTGAACCCGGGGGAAGCGGCGTCGGCCTCCGTCCCGACTGCGATGATGTCCTTCATGTCGGCCTCCATCGCGTCGGCGTCACAGAGATGCGTCGAGGATGCGGCTTGCGAGTAGAGGACGCGGCAAAGAGGTGGCGTCGGTGAGGCTACGTAGATCGACGGCGAGTACGTGTACGGCGGGTACTGCACGCCGGCGAACGCGGGCGAGGGCATGCACTGGACAGGGCGCCCATGGGGGAAGGTGATGTTGGGGTTGAAGACACCATGGGCGTCCCCATCAGCATAGCCCAGCGACGACGTGCTCCATGGGTGCGGCGACGACGAAAACCCGGCCGGAGAGCCGACGCTTTGCTGGCTCCAGGCCGCATACGAGTGCCCACCGGGTGGATTCATCATCGCCGTGTGCGCTGCCTCCGCTTGTTCCGCCGCCGCCGCAGCATGCGCCGCTTTTTCCCTGGCCTTCTTGGCCCTGTTGTGCCTGTCGGCGGTGACGGCCTCCCGGCGCTCCACATCCGCCTTCATCTCGGCGTTGCTCATGCCGGGGGGCTTGGATAGCGATGCCCTCGGCTTCCTTTGCTTCGGCTGGGCGGCGACGGCGGCGGCGGCTGTGGGATCTGTCGTGGCGCGCGGCATCACGTACTTCTTCGGCGGCATGGCGGACGGAAGGGTAGGAAGGAGGCGAGCGTTTTGACGGGAGGAATGGAGAAGAGAGGGGAGCCTAAGGGGGAAAGCGGGAGAAAACGGCGGAAAAAGAGCTTCAGTCGCCGACAGAGCGGCCCCACGCCGCTTTTCGCGTGTGCCGGCATGCCCAGGCGACACCCGGCCGCTTGGGTTCAGGGCAGGATCGCTGGCTCTGTATTTGGTCCAAACCGGCGCTAAATGAGATTCTGAAGACGCGACTGGACCGATTTTCGGCCATCGGCGCTAAAAATTCGCCTGAGAAGGGCTGTTGGGGACACGGCTGAAGATGCTCTAATAGTACGAACAACATATACCTGTAGATTAAGGTCGAGTTTGCCTGTTGGGCCGGACAGGCGAGATCGATCGAGAAGACCTCGACCTATCAAAAGCTGCTGGTGGCGTACAACATCAAAAGTTGCAATCTGAAAAGAATAATGAAACGTACATACTTTCCGTAACTTGAGAACTGCTAACCCTAGTACAAAGTAATCAACAACATCAAATCTACATGCGTGTAACAGGATGAGATCATGAAGCCTAACCTTTGGCGAGGAGAATAAATTCCTGATGCGGGGATGGGACAGCCATGATCAAAATACTACAACGCCGTGGGACTTGCTCGTTGTTGGCCGATCACTCGATCGGAATCTAAGGTAGCCCTGGATGGCATCGGTAGACGAAGAGGACCCTTGCGAGGAACCCAACGTGAGGAAGAGGATGTCCAACGCGATGAAACGGAGGGAGATGGAGAGTGGAAGCGAAGGAAGGTTTGGGGATGCGGGTTGGTATTATTGATGGGGGAGGGGGAGAGGCGGGGGCGGAGAAGCTGAAGGGAGGAGACAGAGTATTTAGAGGTGTGTTTTTCGAGACTAATTTTGACCAAATGTTAGAGCAATAATATATGACATGCAACTTACACAAAGTACATCATCAAATTCGTATGTGAAAGGAGCTTTCAATGATATAATTTTCACATTATGCATGTCATTTAATATTAATTTTATCAATAGTCAAAGGCGATCTTGAAAAACGCATTAGGCCCTATATAATAGATTGAACCAAACAATTTGTTGAAAAAAAATAAGAAAGATAGTTTCTGAGTTGGTAGATCTTTTTTTAGGATAACCTGAGTAGAAATCACTAGAGTTAGAGCATCTTCAACTGTTCGGCCTCCTAGGACGTCAAAAAAGAAAGCAGCCTGGAGACGAGCCGACGCTAGATTGGTTCCTGGGGGCGACCTAGCTCCCTGTCGCCGGCCCACAGGTCGCCCCGGGTTCAGCGACGTTCCGTACAAAATATATGCAAACTCGGCCATTTTTGCACAAACTCGGCAAAACTTCATTGAAATTTGTACAAAAAACACGAACACATGCAAGCTACGCCTGAACAACGCCTAAACTACGCCTAGCCGCTACCGCCGTTGCCCTCGCCGTCGTCTACATGCCGAGAAGCCTATAGAAGCGGGTGTAGTCACTGCCGTCGTCATCATCGTTGTCGTCGTAGTCGCGCGGCTGGCTTGGGCCGGCGACGTCCCTACTGTAGCCCTGGCCCGGGTCGCCGAGGCGCGGTGGTGCACTGGATGGCCCGGCCTCGCCCTCCTCATCGCTGTCGAGGACGATGACGCCGCCCTCCTCGCGATCGCGATGCCGGACCTGGAGCTCCGCATATGCCCGGCGCCGACGGCGTACCTACTCCCGGACGTAGTCCTCCTTCGCCCACTTGAGGGCGAACTCGTCGTCGGGGGCCGCCATCTCGACGTGCTCCGGCTTCACCGGGAGCAGCCCCGGCTCTGGCTTCGGCCGGACCAGGCGGAAGGATCCGCGCGGGGAGGACCGAGCACCCTCATTGATGACGAGGGCGCCCGAGCGGCGTCTCCTCCGGCTCGGGTTTGACGGGGCAGAGCGCGGCCGGCGAGCCGGAGCCCGACAACGAGGACGACCTCGGCTCCATCTGCCGCGGTGTCCAGGAGCTACCATGGCGGCGAGAGAAGGATGACCGCGGCGGGTACTCGGGGTGCGGCATGTTGCCGGTCTCAATGTGGTCGAGGACGGCCTCGAGGATGCGGCCCGGAACGCCCCACCACTCGCGCCGCTCGTCGGCGTTGTGGCTGCCCCGCGGGATGACGCCGTTGGTGGAGGCGATCTGCTCCTCACGGCGGCGCTGAAAGTACATGGTCCAGAGGCCGTGGCTGTCGGCGGCGTAGCGCGGCTCGTTCCGCTTTTCCTCCGTCAAGGACGAGCGAATGCGGGCGATCTCGGCCCGCCGCGCCACCCCTTCGGGCACCGGTGGCACTGGGACGCCGCCGGCACTCAACCTCCACGTCCCCGGCACCCGCATGTCCGGGGATGCCGGATACCCCGCCTCATACAGCAGCCGCGCCTCCGCCTCTTGGAGGTGGCGGCGGCTGAAGCCGTTCGCCGCCGCGCTGTCGTCTGGATACCTCTCGGCCATCTTTCTCGTCGGCGGGAAGAGGGGAGAGTGCTGCTTTTTATGTCGAAGAGGGGGGAAAATGAGAGCTGTGGCGTCCACCGGCGAGGAGGTCGCCTTTTATAGCCGTAGTTGGGCAGCGACGGGTTGCATGCCGGACGACGCGTGGCTGGACGCGCATCGCGGCGCGTTCCTTGCGTCGCCCATGAGGCATCAATGGAGGCTGACCGGCGCGGCAGCACGGCAGCCTTCGCATTAATTCCCGCGGGAACCGAGGCGACGAGGGCGATGAAGCGGCGTCTCGCTGACTCGGCGAGCCCATCAGTTTTCGTGCCAAAACGTCTCTGCCCCGGTGCCCCCGGGCGCCCCAGTGCGTCGGGTTCGGCCTGGGTCCGCCGGCGCCAGTTTTGGCCCAAACCGACGAAAAACGGGCTCCTGGAGGCGTGACTGGGCCGACTTTTGGGCATCGGCACGAAAAAAACTCATGAAAAAAGCATGTTGAAGACGCAGCTGGAGATGCTCTTATAATTACATTTGAGAGAGCCACAGCTCTCGCACATCATCAGGAATATCATCGATCTTGTCTAGATTGCCTTTAGTCTTTGCCAACGCCGCAAGACCATGGGCCAGTCCATTGCCAACAGCGACAAAGTTAACCGATTTGAAATCGTGCTGCAGCAGTTTAATATTATGAATCAGCGGGTACCACTCCGAGGCCACCGGCTTACTGGAGGTCATGTCACTGACGACAACAGCGCAGTCCAGTTTCACTACGATCTCTTCATGATACAGTTTTGACAGGGTCGACATCCTGGCAGACACTGCCATGGCTTCAGCTTCCTCTACAGACTTGCAGGTGTCAATTTAAAGGCTAACCGAGACAAGTACCCTGCCCATCCAATCTCTGGCCACTGCGCCCACCGTACTTCTCCCCAAATCCTTCTGGAAAGAGGCGTCAATGTTCAACTTAATCACACCCCCGATTAGCCGGTCCACCGATGAGTTGGCAGATCTGGTGACGTGGGAGTCCGCATGTTAGATGTGGCAGGGTTGATAATGTGGATAGCTTGCATGTCAAAAAAAAGGATAGTGAGGATGAGCTATTTAGCTATTTTCACTACGATCTCTCCACGGTACAGTTTTGACAGGGCCGACATCCCGGCAGACACTGCCATGGCTTCAGCTTCCTCTACAGACTTGCAGGTGTCAATTTGACGGCTAACCGAGACAAGTACCCTGCCCATCCAATCTCTGGCCACTGCGCCCACCTTACTTCTCCCCAAATCCTTCTAGAAAGAGGCGTCAGTGTTTAACTTAATCACACCCCTGGGAGGAGCGGTCCACCGATTAGCCAGTCCACCGATGAGTTGGCAGATCTGGTGACGTGGGAGTCTGCATGTTAGATATGGCAGGGTTGATAATGTGGATAGCTTGCATGTCAAAAAAATAGGATAGTGGGGATGAACTATTTAGGTATTTCCACTACGATCTCTTCACGGTACAGTTTTGACAGGGCCGACATCCCGGCAGACACTGCCATGGCTTCAGCTTCCTCTACAGACTTGCAGGTTTCAATTTGATGGCTAACCGAGACAAGTAGCCTGCCCATCCAATCTTTGGCCACTGCGCTCACCGTACTTCTCCCCGAATCCTTCTGGAATGAGGCGTCAGTGTTCAACTTAAACACACCCCTGGGAGGAGCGGTCCACCGATTAGACGGTCCACCGATGAGTTGGCAGATCTGATGACGTGGGAGTCTGCATGTTAGATGTGGGAGGTTTTGGATTCCGAATGGACGGATTTTCTCGTGGGGGGGCGAGATTCTCGGTTACCACGGTAACCGAGAAATACCGAATATATTTCGGACGAAATTTATTATTGAATTTTGAATTCAAATTCTTTTAGCCTCAGTATAGATAGCAATTGAATAGATATTAAGCACAGAAGTGTTAGTATCTCGGTGGTACGCATGCACGCGTTAGGAAGAGAGGTCGCGAGTTCGAGTCGTTGCTACTTTTCTCATGTACATATTTTGCAAAATGAACAAAAAAGAAAAGGATATGCGCAGATGAAGAGTCGAACCTGCGTCGCCCTGCTGACGAAAGAACATGGTTACCACTACGCCACAACTAACTCTGGTTATATTCTCGAGATGTCACACTATACTACTATAGGAACAAAGGTAAATATTCAAAATTTCATGATTTTTTGCTCGGGATATGACTTTCTCGTGGGGCGGCGAGAACCTCGGTAACCGCGCGGTTACCGTTTTTCTCGGGCGGTACCCAAAACCATGGATGTGGCAGGGTTGATGATGTGGATAGTTTGCATGTCAAGAGAAATAGGATAGTGGGGATGAACTATTTAGGTATTTATAGATTTATAGATAAAGAAAAGTAGATTTTGGGTTCTGAAGCTACCCCTAACTAAAACATAGTAAGAGAATACAAGATATTTTTTAGGGTAGCAACGAGTCCCATCTCAGAATCAGGAGCAGCCTGCAGAAAGGTAGTGGATATGTGCGCGACAGATACATAGATACGGCGTAGATAGATAGGTGCCTTGCACGAACCATACGCATGGCATCTTCTTCTTTTGTGTTGATGATTGACATAACCCGTATTCTCTCTGTCGTGGCAGCATGAAACTTAATTGGCTCAAAGAAAAAGGCTAAAGAGCCCAGCATAGATGGATATATAGACCGTCTACACTCTACAAAATAAGCCCGGCTAGCTACTTGCTCTAGAGCTAGCAAAGGACAAAGGAAGGAGATCCATCTCTCTAATTGATTCGTTCTAGGTGCTTGCTTAGTTTCACTAGCAGACTACTCTACCTTTGATGTTTCTTCATGGCTATTCTTCTCTAAAACATGTGACCTCCTCGGTTTTAGTTCAAGGCAACCCTCTGCCTTCTTGTTTGCAAGCAACCTTCTTTTTTTCGCTCTATAGCGTTTGCGAGTATCTAGTGAGTGTGAATTGATTAGTATACAGAGGACTAATTTTATTTGACGCGCATGTTTTCAGGTGCAGCTCGAGCAAGCAAACCATGGAACCCATGGAGGGGGTTCTGGTTGCTTTGGCATCCTACGGCGCCACCATGCTCGCCGAGATGGCCAAAGATAAGGTGGCCATGCTAACCAGGGTCTCTGGCGAGATCGACGACCTTGGCACCAAGCTCAGGGACCTTAAGAACATCCTTGCCAATGCTAATAGGAGGAACATCACCGACGAGAGCATGCGGGCGTGGGTGGAGGAACTGAAGCGTGCCGTGGAATAGGATCCGTCCAAGGGCATGCTGTTTAATTTGCACGATGAATCCCCTGCACGCATCACCAAATTTGTAGGAAGTGAACCACTCCTTGTTAGGCGATGTAAGAGCATCTACAACCACACATAGCAAATTTGAGTCGTCCCCGGATGGTGACCGATCATCCCTCATATTTCACCTCACCCCCCCCCCCCCCCCCCCCCAACCAATCCGACCTTGAGTGCAGCAAAAGGTTCATAGGCATTTTGGCTTTACTAAATTAAATCCAGGCTCATTTGGAGCCTCCCTTCTACTCCCTTCGTCTCATAATATAAGAGCGTTTCTTATATTATGGGTCGGAGGGAGTAGAAAACATGAAGGTGGTAATTGGTAAGCATAACAAACGCTCTTCCTAAACCAGTGATAGAACACGGTAATTAGGAAAATTTATTCTCTCTCATAAGCAGCATTAAAAATGTCAAACACGGAATAGATCATAAACTACACACAAGGACATCAACTCTTTCTGATAGATATCAAAGCAACAAACCAGTTCCTTCCATACAATTCTCAAATTCTAGTAACCAGGCTAAGGTAGCACTTGCATACAAACATACAAGTTTAATGACAGATAATACGCTACCATAAAAAACTAAACATTTCATGATTAAACAAGCAGATAAATCACCAAACCACCTGATTAGGCTGCTCATATGAACGAACCATTCCAGGACTGACTTATTAAAAGGTCGTAGGCTATCGAGAAGCAACAGTTCAACGGCTGACTGGATAAATCACCAAACCACCTGATATGTTGCCTTCAACGCTTCAACCATCAAGGCAGACCTAGCCGACGGTTGCCTGGACGAGAGAAAACAACCTGCATGCAGTATATATATATATATCAGCCAGTCAGACATCACAATTAACCTGGAGTAATACCTCCTTTCCATAAAAAGGCAAAGGTTCAGACATAAGTTTGGTCAAACTTTCAAAACTTTGAACATGTTTTGATTTGATATGTGAAAATCACCTTCTTTTAGGTCTTCCAAAAGAAAAAACTTTTACCATTTAGCAATTTCATTAAGTTATATGATAACGGCAGTGAAAACTAAGGTCGGTATATTAGGGAGACTGCTGATTTCCGAAATGTCATCCTTTTAAGACTGGAGGGAGTATATGACTTCTATTTGTCTGGTAATAACGTAGATACACATGCGTACCTGGTAATCTCCAACCGCACGTGACTTGAAACCAGCGGCAGAGTATATGAGGTAGAACTCCCATATACGAATGAACTTCTCATCAAAGCCCAGTTTCAAAACTTGACTGCAAGGAAAAAAGGTGATAAAAAAAATACTAACTGAGCAACCAATGTTACAAACTTACAATATATGTATATAATCGTCATAGCAGTATTTTTTTTCCAGTGAATGACAAGTGATACTTACTCTTTGTTGGCCATGAAGTTGTCCCTCCAGTGCATCAGAGTTGTGTAGTAATTGGGACCAATATTCTCGACATGCTCTATGCTGCACCCAGTGCACAACAAGATTAGGTAGGGTTTAATGGATGGAGATCCATCCATGACCATGAAGTAACCAATCAAGCATCAATCGATTGATGTAAAACGTACCTGAACCTTGATGATGTGGTCATGGCAGACATTACACGGGCCAAAGAAGGAAGGCAACCGCCAGGGAATATGTATTCTTTGATGAAGTCTGGCCTTTTTCTGTATTGGTCATACCGTTCCTCCGCAATTGAGATGAACTGAACGCATATATATGTATTTGCAGGTAATGGTTAGTTCATGATTGTGTAAACCTAAGGTCTTGCTTGGATACGAGAAGGAGTATCTTTTATATGGGTTTTCTGACAATCCGAAAAAATAAGCGTCAAGTTATTTGGAAATATACTTCAGTTGTTGATGCACTAACCTGGAGGACCAATATGCCATCTTCGGCCAAGTAAGACTCACAGCAAGCGAAAAATTCGTCCATGTATTCATGCCCAACATGTTCGATCATACCACTGAATCACAGAAGAGGAATGCGTAAGTATAACCGTAATAAAGTAACAGTTACCAGGGGTATTGTCCAAGTCACAGCGCACACCCATAATAAAGTACTCCCTCCGTCCCATAATGTAGGACGTTTTTTGGCATTAGTGTAGTGTCAAAAAACGTCTTACATTATGGGACGGAGGGAGTAACACTTACCAGCTTATGATTGCATCATACTTGGAAGGTGGTATCTTACGGTAGTCGCATAGAAGAAAAGTTATGTGGTCCTATTAATCAATAACAATAGACAGTAGAATTGTTAGCTAGGATTTCACCCTGCCGAAGTAAGCTGGCAAAAAAAACAATACTAATTCTCCATGTACGTATGTATTTGTTTTATAGATAGGAAATTATAATATATGCAAATCCAAGATATGCCACTGTAAAGTTCCACTGCTCAGATTGTGTAGCCATCCACATGATGGGTCACCACGGGCAGACGGCGATGAGGCGGTGAAGATGTTGTTCAGTCGTGTGGAGGGTTGGTTTTGAGGCTGTGACGGACCGAGTCAGTCTTCTTCAGGGTTGGACCAGGGTTACATATATACCCACACACTACACTTTCTCAATGAACACATATGGTGGAATCGTAATTACAGATAAACTATTAAACTGGACAGGTACTGCGTAAAGGAGGTAGTAGCATAGAACTAACCTCTAAGCCAGCTTCTCTTACTTTTCTCTCAGCGTATTTATGCTGCTCCGCTGACAAAGTGACTCCAGTGTATTTGCAGCCAGTTTGTTTAACTGCTTGTAATGCTAAACTTCCCCAGCCACTACCGATATCAAGAACATGATGCCCCCTCTTGATTTTAGCCTTTGATTAAATGTGTATTTTGCAAGAATGAAATGCCATCAGATCATATTTACAACATTGCCTAACTAGGAATCAATCTAATAATACAATCTCTGGAGATATGGAAGTATTACCTTCTCTATTAGAAGGCTAAGTTTACGTTGCTGGGCTGCTTCTAAGCTTTCGTTCTCCATCTAGTAATTATAATTTAATAATAGTCAATGAATTAATATACCAATGCAAAATTTACAAGCTGTGGAACAAAATCACAGGATTTACAAACCTTGAATACCGCACAAGAGTAAGTCATCGATTTATCCAGAAAAAGCGAGAAAAAATCGTTACTCTGCGCACATACACAAGAAGAAAGACAGGACTATTAGTACTGTTTGGTACTCCTCCGTCCCAAAATAAGTGTCGCTGATTTAGTACAAAATTTGTACTAAATCAGCGACACTTATTTTGGCTTTTGAGACGGAGGAAGTATGTTATTATAGACGTATTATGACAAGTAATGAATGATAACAAATATTTTTCATAAGATTTGGAAGACAAAAATCTCAATCTCAACAAGATCTGCAATAATTCTGGTATTATGAACTGACCTAAGCAGCTAGTTATCTTAATCCTGAAGGAATGTAATAACAAAAAAAAGAGACATAAGTACTGACAAGATCATAGTGGCGAGAGATGTTTCGACGAGTTTGTGTCGCAGTGTTCTTCCTCGAGGCATGGCGCAAAAAGTATTTAGCATATGCCAACTGAGCTATTATATGGAAAGGTGAGCACCAAAACCTGCAAACCAAACAATTTTATGTACATGATTAATCACAAACACATACTCTCGTAGGTACTACTTCGTTTTTATTAAACAATTCATCGGAATTTAGTGGACAATTGAAGGTTTCAGAACCCTTTTCTGGCAATGCGGCGGTTCCTACGCTCATCTCTGTTAGCAATGAGAATCTGCAAAGAAATTGATCATGGATTTGACCTGTAATGAACAGAAAATAGCTCTACCCATAAGCTCATGGACTATGATATAGTTTTACCAGCATAAGATTCAGAAGGCCTTCTCTCTTGTCAAGAACAGAGAAACAACCATCAATATAGGCTTCTGCCAAGCCAATGCTTCCTTCTATTGCAACCTGAAAGCCATGAGAGAGCCAGGATAAACACATGCAGCTCAAATCAGAAGGTTGGACAAAGTGACTGCAGTGGATTATATAAGAAATTAAGAATTATGCATGGACACATCACCAACCAGAAAAATTAAAATGCATGTGTAGGCAGAAAAAGAGAAGAGAAGATAACCTTCCAATAGAACAAGGGGTCGTGAACTCGGATGACAGATTTTACAGGGCATTTTTCGCAAGCTTTACCAAAGGTGAACACACTACCTCCTTCTTCGACCAATCTGCATGAAAACAATTAAGGTGAAAAATAATCATAACTAGACATGGCGAGTATATCGACTCATACGAGAACTCACATCAAGTTACCGATGGATATATATTGATTGAAAAATCTTGCAACTAGAAGGCGCGCCGCAGCTTCGGTCCATGATGGAATCATCTTTTTGGGGTTCAGCAGAAGCTCACATTTCTTTCCAAGCAAACCTTGAGCTGCTGCTTTCCCAGACTGCATCGATTCAATATGTCCAATACAAATAGACCTCACGTAACTATTTCATGAAATAGTCACTCTGAATTATACAATTGAAACTAAAAGCATATATGTCAGGGTTGTGTAAACAGCCCCCATATATTAATAAAGGAAAAGGTTAGAACTCATAACTTGGGCCTTAAGCCAACTAGAGCTAAGCAACTAAGCAAGGATATCGTTAGTTATAGCTATGACAGGATTAGTTATGTTTATCTTTGCGAGACAGGTCTAAAAGGGAAAATGGTCAGATTGTGCATGCAAATACCTTTAATCCGTCTTCATGGAAACCATGACCTGCAATCCAACGCACATTTTAGACCTAGTGCTCTTCAGATAATTTCACACCTAACTTTAATGTAGTATTGGTCTGTCTTACATCTCAGTAAACTGAAATTCATATAACAAGTTACCTTGATATGCCCCACAGAACCATATTCCTCTCTTTCCCTGGATCTGATCAAGGTCCAGATAAGCCTTCGCCGCAGCCACAGATGGAACAGGAAGGCTTGTATTCCATTTAAGCAGTACATGATCCGGAACACAAGGGGGGTTGAGTGTCACCAGGAAAGGCCTGACAGATTCAATTTTCTAGAAGAGCAAAAAAAGAACAAATATACCACAGTTAATAATGAAGTAATCCATTCATGCTGCTGGAGGGGTTAGGCTGAAGCATTCGTTTTGCTGTTATTCTGCGAGCCTGCTATACAGGGTGTTCTAAGTTCTAACATGATGAAAATCTTTTTTTTTTTCATTTGGTTTCTTCCTTTTTGCTGAGGCATGCCTAGTCCTGAGGACATGTAACACGTACAAAATGGTTTCAGCGTCGTAATAAAGCCAGGGAAGGGCCGTTTCGTAAAAAAAATGTCATCAGTAAAATTAATTCATTATACCTACCAAACTATACATACGAAAAGCAGAGAATTTACCTGAATTTGGTTTAGCCAGTAAGTAACAGAGAAACCCCTGCTAGTTGTCCCCAGGAAATTCCAAGCGCTCCATGCTGACGTATTTCGGGGCATCAGATTTTGATCGCAGTGGAGGTATATATCCCTGCAACACGAACGTGTCAGACAACCAGTAGATCAGATCAAACTGTATTGATGTGTTCATTTAGCAACACTAGGCAGGCTTTACCTGTGGACATACTGACAAGCACCTAAAATTCTCCGTTCGTGATGTGTAGCTTCAACTCCTAGTACTTTGAGAGCATTGGGCGCATGGACTCCAAGGATGACACTGTCATATCTTTCCTCTGAACCATCATTCTCCAACACTCTGTAGCCAGCTGCTGAAGTGCCGAGATAGAGGATTGTTTCAGCCAGTGAATCAATAATATATATGATGACTCATTGTTTATACAGGCAATCAACAAACAATAACGCATACACGTACATCCATCAAGACTTGAAACAGATTTGACCCGACAGCTGGTTTTAATTCGACAGCCGATGCTCTCCAATTCTTCTTTTACCTGCAGTAGTTGCATTGTTCAGTCACTACATTTGGCTGCAGCGAAAGCCTAAAGAGTATAATAAATATCAGGTACATACCTTGTTTACAAAGGACTGCGAACGAGGCTTGACAGTGGGCAACTGGGAGTGACGAAACAGCTGAGTGCAGCGATTTAATCAGCTTTTAAGTGCACAAAGACAAATGCAATGAGAAAGGAAAGTGCATACGAAGTAGCTAGGCACCTGAAGAAGGCCATGGTTACGGCAAAATGACAGCGCCAAGAAAGCAGACAAGCTCAAAACATCTTGTGATGAACATGACCACATGCCTGTGCAGACTGGAATCTGCACCAAATGTATGCTTTCGTCTCACCAACTCAATACAGCATAAACACGCATTCCTAATCACAATACAATGTGTCCATAATCACAATTTTTTTGGCGGAATTACTCACAAAATATTCTACAAGCTAATAACCAGACTTATGGACTTACCGCCCCTGCAGACATGTTGGTGTGAGGACCAGGGCCAGTTTTTAACTATAAATAATTTTCCATATTCATTTGAAAATTGTAGTTTCTTTTCACAGTTTTACATGACGAAAAATCAAAATTCAATACAGAATTCTGATTTGAGATTTTGTGAAAATGAAGAGTTGCTAGTACACTGAAATGGGAATAAGCAAGTAGATTAGATAGAAGCAGTACAAGATAAGCCTCTTGAAACGATAGGGAATATCCGTGCGACTGAATGAACTGCCCCAGTGTCTCTTTACGGTCCAGATCAGGGTTATGTTCATGGTCCTCCAGGTACCTTCATTTCAAAGATCAGATCAGAGAATTAATTGACATCATACAGTATCAACACAAGGCATCCAGCTATGAATGGAAGTATTATATATGCACATGAGAACTTTGGGCCTTGACTGCTTACGTCAGAGCATTATTCTTGAACTTGAGTATCTCACAGACCATGCGCCAAAAACTGGGTTTCAGTATGTTGGTTTTTTGCGCCAAGAGGCTCGATATACCGTTGCCATTTCCCCACTCACATCCTCCGCCGCCTCCTTTAGATTGTGTGCTCACTGAGAAAGACATGTCCGACCTCTCCATCTCAACACCGAGCCCTTCTAACCACTCCATCATGTGGGGATATGTTACCTACGTTGATGCATAGAGCACAACAAAAATCTTGGTGAGGAACAAATATATTATCTTACAGTATAGGTTTACAAAGATCTTCCATGTTCAGTGCAGGGGTAGGAAGTCATATACTGATGACCAGAGTAAAAGATAAATACCAGATATAAACCATGCACATTAATCAGATATAAACCAACATGTACAACCCAACTGCAATTCCAAACACAAGCATTATAGTACTATATAAAAAAAAGATAACAATATGTGTCTTAGGGAGTCAATGTTGCTCCTTTCGAAGGACATGTATCATAATTCTCAGATTAGCGCTAAATTATCAGAAGCAAACAAGAACTCTGATTGCTCATATCAAGCCAGATGCTGCAAGGAAAGTTTCCCACCATCGTTTAATACTCTGTGTGGCAAAATTTCTACCTCTGAACTCTGAGTAAAACACGTAGATGCACAAACACGCGCGAGCACACATACACACACAATTTTTGTGTGTAATACTTTTCGAAATTTTCATAATGTGTTCTTCCCTCTGAACAACAGAGCAATTTTCACAAGCCTTATAAGAATTCTCGTTGTCACAGCAGCCGAACTTTTTTGTGTACTTTTTGAAAATCAAGCCATGTGAGCGATAATGAAACAGTTATGCTAGAAGAAACTAGTGCCATAGAATCATCGCACTCGCTAGGGAAGTGATTTTGTATAGATGGACATAAGTTGAGAACCTAAATCATGGCTGGCGAAACAGTTTTCCCGAGCTAGTAACAGAATCATTTCAGATCATGCATAACTCTGAATGGTGAGGTCAGCAGCGTAACCAGGAATCTGAGCACTGGATGAGTTTTGTGCTTAGAGGCACTCCACCGAGCACCTTCCGTGCGATGAGCAGGTAAGCACGAACAGCACTAGCGTGGGGAGGGGAATGACAGGTATGGTGCAGATCATGCCTGCATTTTCTAGCCTTGGGTGGCTACCCGATAGCGACGACGAGCTCCCGGCCGAGGCTCTCCCTGCTGTTCTCGGAGCCGGGCGGGGCCTGCTTCAAACGACGGGGGGCAGGGCGCTGCAGCAGGCGAAGGCAGAGGGCTGCAAGGGACAACGGAGGGTGCCGGGGAGCACCTCGTCCGACCGGCATTCGGGACGCCGCCGGGGCGCCGGCTGAGGTGGGCGAAGGCACAGAGGCAGCGCTGGGAAAGCCTCGGCGGCGGCGGCGCCTAAGCTGCGACGGAGGAAGCCGAAGGCGTCATGGGACTCCATGTCGAGGTGGCGGAAATGGTTCTCGGGAGGCGCCGGCCGCCGCCCCGCTGAGGCCCGCGGCGGCGAGGTTGACCGCCGCGGCGGAGGACCACTGACGGCCGGGCCGGGTGGGAGACAAACGGAACGAGGATTTTCTAACGGCTCCGTCAATGGGGGAGCGTTATCCACCCTTCTTTCGCGCTTTAAGATTCGTGCCAAGTGCTAGCATTTTCCAGTACACTGTATGTATTGGTTATTTTCAAAAATACATGCAAAATACTGAAGCCAAGGCATCTTTGCAATCGATTCAAAAAGACTCGGCCTTGAAAAGTGAAGTATTGATAGGAATACCCGTGTTTCGAATCCCTCTCCATCCGCGAGGTCATAAGAACGGATCTCCTAGACGGCTAGACTCAATTGATATGATGGATGGAATGGGTAGACGGGTTGAGACTATTATGTGTTTATTTAGTTAGGACTTTATCTCCCTTTTGTTATCTTCCGCCCAGGGTGGATGATCTGTGGGAGCTAAGTCAAAGATCTCTAGTTTTGTCGTGAGTGGTTGATAAACTATGAAATAAACTAGAATTTGTCTTTAAAATAATAAAAATTCTGCAAAATGTCTATAAAGTGTTTCCAAACTAATTGACCTTAATTATTGAAAATTGTTTGAACTATTTGTAAAACTATTGAATTTTACAATATCTCTGAATTGTTTAATTCTCTATCTCTTAAATGTTGCTAAAATTCCTTATGAAACTGGTTTTTTAAAATATCACTATAATTCTTGAAAAAATGCACTAAAAAGCCAAAATAATATTGAACACTTTTTAAAACTCGGGACGGGGGGGGGGGGGGGGTTGAAAATTATTTTATTTTCCTAAAATCTTTGTATTCTTTTGGATTTTGTGAAAGGAAATTTAATTAATTTTGTTCTATTTCTGGTATGTAAATATAGAAAAACAAATTACATATAGCTAGTATATCTCTACCTAATACTAAAGCACGTAGGGTTTCTGTCTGTCCGTTGTGCCAATTTGCAAAAAAGCCCCCGCGTTATCATGAAATCAACCCCCAGTCCAGATTTAAGTCACACCAAACCGTTATTTTATAGTTTTTCAAAAACCTCCCTTACTTTTTAGGTATTCCATCCGCGGATAATATTTAAGTCAAACAAATGCTTTTCTAAACCATCCATATCTTTTAAACCGTAACTCAGATTTAAACATATTATATATGAAATTTGATTAGAAAAATATGTAGAATATGAATAAGATTATTTTAACCTGTTAAGTATTTATAAATATTATTTTGGAAGATACTTAATTCAAACAAATGGTTTTCTAAATTATGCGTATCTTTTAAACCGTAAATCCGATTTTAATATGTTATATATGAAATTTGATTAGAAAAATGTGTGAAATCTATATATGATGTAAATTTTGCCTGTTAAATATTTTTTAAATATTGTTTTGGAAGCAAACTTATAACTATAGCGTATGATCCATTTTTCTTCCATACAGCGGCGATCCGGATTGTAAATAAACACACACTATAATCATATAGGGAAAAGAAAACATAAAGAACTACACATGCATACCTCTGAATATGTCGCAGGGAAAAACAACAGATTTCTCACATTCTAACACGTTTTGGTTTGTGTGAACACTAAGGCCACCGCCGGCGAGGGTGAGAAGAAGGATAAGCGGCAACACAAATATGATGTGTTGCTAAAATAAAGGAGATGAACCTATTGTGGTCTTGAGTGATGGTTGTTCGGTTAAGAGTGTGTGTTGTGTTTTTTCTCCCGTTGCAACGCACGGGCTCTTTTGCTAATACTTACAGAATACCCATTGTTTTGTACGCACAACCAAATGGTGAATTCGTTAGAAATGACTTCCGTGTGGTCTATCAGATGAGACGGGCTTGGTGTTTTGCAAGTAGAAAAATCAGCCTGTACAACTACCATTACATTTCTAACATGAGCGTTATACAAATTGTCGAATCCTACTCAACAGAAAAATAAAACGGTACTTCTGTATGGCGTAACATGGTAAAGGGTCAAGCACTTCGACTTTGCTTTGTCCCTGGGGATCAACCAAAAGTTGGGTTAGTATAAAAGTTAGAAACATAACAATCCTCCGCGCAAAAGAAAAACATAACAGTCAATGTGGAGCTAAGAAACGACACATGACCGCAAACATAAAAGGAGATGGATCGTAATCTTAGATTAGCACTAAATTATCAGAAGCAAACAAGAACTCTTTTTTTCCAGAAGGGAGTCTGCATGTTAGGTGTGGCAGGGTTGATAATGTGGATAACTTGCATGTCAAAAAAATAGGATAGTGAGGATGAACTATTTAGGTATTTGCACTACGTAGGTTGAACCCCAGCCTTTGCACTGAATGATGCACATAGTCATTTTTATTATATTATTCAACAAAATCTTTAAAGATAAAAACATCTATTCTTTCGAAGCCACCTCTAAGGCGACAAAAGTCACTCCACCTACAAAAGCTTGAAGATGATGGTGGTCATGATCACGGCCGCTAGCCCTGACCTCACCCTTACGCACGCTATCTAAACCAGAGCACTGGTCCAACAGACCCTTGGTGCGCACCGCATGTGCACACTTCAGAAGTCATCGTCGCCATCTTCGGTGAACCTTGCTTGATGAGATCAAGGCACAATACATATTTGAAAGTTCACGTACGGTCTTCTGCCGGGGGGGGGGGGGGGGGGGTAAGGAAATCCTCCAACCCTTGCTAATGCTTTGTGTGGGAGCCATAGGTAGGCAAAACTTGGTACCGACCTAAATTTTTCGACCCATAAACTGCGAGTATAAAAAGTAGGCACACACATGCACTCACACCACCACACACATTTAGACAACACCTACTAAAGCGAATAATGGCCTTCGAGCACGGCCAGATTACGCCCTTTTCTTAAAAGTTAAAAAAAATATTTTTACGGCTTGAAATTTCCCAAATTTTGTGTACATGCATATATAGAAGTGTGCTATAGCCGTACAAAATTTCATCAATATACGTGCATGCATCTGAGATATAAAAAAAATACCTGTAGAAAATGGGCTTTTTTGTCGATTTTGGGCCAGAATTTTGTCTATTTTGCATAACGCATAAGATGTTTTAACTTTTTTTGAATCGGGTGTATATAGGCGCATTTTAGTAGGCGCAGCTGTTCTGATCCCGAGCTCACATGAGCTCAGGTGAACAGTAAAAGAAAAAAAGGAAACAAATAAAAAGATTCAGAATTTTTTTTATGTGAAACTTTGACAAATGTTTCCATAGGTTGCAAAATTTCATCACCATATGACATTCGTGGAAAATGTGACAAAAAGAAACAAAATCGAAGCTCCAAAATGTTATTTTCAAACGCATTTTGGAGTATTGATTTTTTTGGCCACATTTTACACGAATGTCATCTGGTGATGAAATTTTCAAGCTATGAAAACATTTGTCAAAGTTTTACACAAAAAATTCAGAATTTTTTATTTTTATTTATTTTACTGTTCACCAGAGCTCATGTGAGCTCGGGATTAGAAAATCACTTTCGCATTTTAGTGTGTCTTTTTACTCATTCTCATTCCATATGCAGTCTATGTTGAAATATCCAAAATATCTTATAACTTGAAACGGAGGTAGTATTATTTGAACGGAAATTAACAAGTACTTAGACCACATACATGCGTACTCGTATAAAACAATTATTATTTTTAACTTTTAATCACCATTTTTAGGTGTTCAAAAAAACGTGCTCCAATGCTTCATGCTCCAAAAGTCCGTTTTTTTACTATACTAAAGATAGGACAAACTTTTAGGCGTTGTGCTATGTGGTCGATGATTATTGTCCGACGTGTGTGCAATGCACAACCTGCATCGCCCAACTTAGTTCGATCCAACTATTGTACACATGTTGTACAAAAAGTGTCAGATGCTCAGTCATTCCGAAACTTTTAGTATATACTCCCACCGTCTCATAATATAAGAATGTTTTTGACACTAGACTAGTGTCAAAAACGCTCTTATATTACGGGACAGAGGGAGTATTATACTTCAAATTTTTCTTATATTCCTCCAAAAGCATAGTGTTTTCTACCCTTTAATAACAGAGCAATTTTGAAGAGCATTGTAGACCGTTCTCGTAGTGACAAAAAACATTTCCTCCACCAAGTGCCGTAAGGCTTTCTTCTCCCCGAGCAACGGAGCAATTTTTCACAAGCATGGCGAACATTGTCGCTGCGACAGATGGTCTATATTGAGAACATTTGGCTGAGTCTCATGCTGCTAGCACATGACACGGCCTCAGACATGGAGTCAGCCATGCATGCAATCTCAAGACCAAGGGGCGAGTAGAACAGGAAGCTGCAGAGCAAGATGCATGAGACGTAGCTCTTCCACGGACCTGGTTGAAGACCATGAAGCCGAGGTCGAGCTTGACGCAGCCGGCGCCGTCATCGACGGCCACCGTCCTGGCGTGCCCGCCGAGGCTGGCCTCCTCCTCGTACAGGGTCACGCGCACGCCGTCTCCGCCGCTGGCGGCAAGCTCGTGCGCCGCCGCCAGCCCACTCACCCCGCCACCAACCACCGCCACCCTCATTCTGCTCGGTGTCTATGCTCCTGCTATCCCGCTCGCTCTGCACTGCTCTCTCGCCCGACCCCCTCTATTTAAAGCTGGAGCGGCTGCTGGAGCGCGCGTCACAACTTGCAGAATATTTCTCGTAGTACTAGTACGTCTCACAGAAGGAATGAATTATCATACCGAAAACGGTAAATCGGCATCATATCTTACGTCCGACGGCGCGTTACCATCGGCCGTCCGTCCTTAGGTCGACTTACCACCTCTCTCTAAAGGCCATAGCCGTTGTGTTTATTACACTTGTACTCCCTCCGATAAATCAACGGAAATGTTAACGCCCACACATGTGGGCGTTCACCACCCCGACCACACGCAAACATCACCGTTGGCAGCTCTGTGCACGAATCTTGAAACAAACCGGGCGGTTTTTTGCGCCACGTAGGACGAGGCGCGTGTGCGGTGTGCGAGTAAGTTCGCCCGCACGTTGGTTGCCATCCCGCGGTCAGCGGTTGCCATCGGAGTCATGCGGTGGAACTGCAATGCGCCCGCACGCCACGCTTCGATCGCGGTTGACGTCAAACACGTCGCACGCCTCTGCCCCCTCTCCCTCACGCTTCCATTTACTCACCCGCACCGCAGTTACTGGCAGAACCCACTCGCATTTCAAACTATCGAAGGAGAAGGCGAGGGGAGAAGGCGACGGCGGAGGCGGAAGAATCGACGGTGTTCGGGGCCGTCGGTGGTGCTCGCCGGAACGGAGCGGCTTCGCCGGAGCGCCTGCGGGTTGAAGGTACTGCTCGCTATAACTCTTGCAATCCCTTCCTGCATTTTCCCCCCTTCCCTCCCTGTTCGATTCCTCGATCGAGATTCATAGAGATTCAGGCGATTCGTCGATGCGTCGGCGTTCCCGCCGGCGCCGAAGTCGTCTGCTAGCCGTTTTTGGTTGCACTGGTCAGTTTCGTCGCGGCCGCGGCCGCGACATCGTCGGCGTGGTTCTGCCTGTTCGGAGGCACGCACTAGTCTTGCCAATGGATTGAGCAGGTGTCTCCCGGGTTGTTTTTGATGCGCATTGGTTCGATTTTGTGTTTGCAGTCAGTTCGTGGGAGAATTTTGAGGGTGAATTTGAAGTCGAGGTAGTTGCCATTGAACCCTAGATCTAGTTAGTTGGGTTTTGAAAATGCAGTATGAAGCGAACTTGATAGTTACATTAACTATCATGCTTGTGCGACCACTAACTCCCTGAACAAATGAGATAGTTTCCACAAACGTGTTTCCCCTTGCGGCAACAAATTACTGAAATGACTGTGTTAGTTGCCACATGTAAGCTTTCGCACAGGGCAACTATTTTCATTCAATGCCTGTGATAGTTGCCACACACACGCTCTTTCCATGTGGCAACTAAATTTGCTGAAGTACTGTGATAGTTGCCACTCACACGCTCTTTTCCCGTGTGGCAACTAAAAATCGCTGAATTACCGTGATAGGTGCCACAATCATGCTATTTCATTGCGGCCAGCGTTTTTCCGAATGATATGTGATAGTAACCACACTGTGGTAGTTGCCACAATCGGTAGTCAATGTACATTCAGGAGCCAACTGCACTGGATGGCAACTACTGTGCACATCAAGTGTGCCTGTTTGCCACTTGGATAGTATATTCATGTGGCAAATAGAGTGTGAACACGCTGTCTGTTGTCATTCTGCATATAAGACAATGTGGCAAATTGGTTGCATGATGTGGCAACCAAATTTGCATATCAAATGTATCAGATGCCATACATATGCTTTGCATGTGGCAAGTTTTTGCTGACCTCTTTGCATTTACATTTCCACCATGACAATTTGGTCTGTTCCCATCTCAGCAGAATGGCTCGTGGCGATCGTCAAAACGACGATGATGATTTCATGAATCCACCACAGCGTAATCGGGCAACTGGACGGAGAAAAGAGGGTGATGAGGTAAATGTTCACACATCCCACTACAAGGATCCGGGTCTATTGCAACAAAACCGTTTGTTGCAATACATGTTGTTTCATGGTGATAAGTACCTATTGCCACGAAACGACATTCGTTGGCAGCCGTTGCAACTGGACACATGGTAATAGGTTATTACCACAAAAAAATAATTGTGGCAATAAAGTGTGCTATTGCAACATCCATGCGGGAAGTTGCCACATGTTTTCCCGTGGCAACACTCACCTGATGCCACAATTTGATTTGTGGAGATAGCTTTAATGCAACATGTAATGAATTGTGGAGACTGATATGTCGTAGCGATAGACATTTGTGGCAACAACCTATGCCAACGACGGCCATTTCGTGACGCATTACTCTTTCGTGGCAATAGTCAATTGTGGCAACAAACTATGGCAACAATCCTTGTTTTTGTGGCTTTAGGTATGTTGCCACGACCCACTATACTTGTGGCAATAACATATGACAACAATTCTTGTTTTCATGGCATTAGGCATATTGCCACGACCCACTGCGCTTGTGGCATTAACTTTTGGCAACAAATATTCCAATCGTCGTAACAGGAAATTGCAACATACTTGTTTTGATGGTGACAAATAGGTATCACAACAAGTAACATCTTTGTAGCAAGAAATTATTGCGACAATTTAAACTTTCCGTGGCGATACTCTATTTCAACAAACTTACTTTGGTGGCGCCAAACTGTTATCGCATCATGAAATTTTTTGTGGCGCCAAGCTATTACAACAATATAAAGTGCTCCATTGCAACATCCTAGTGCAACAAAACAGATAGGCGTAGCAACTGAGATATGATGCAACACTATATTTTTAGTGGTGCTAGCATGTGGCAACCAAAAGTGGGTTGTGGTAATAGTCTATTGCAACCGTAAAAAAAAATACAAGCTTTCAATTACAATATTCAAAACCATATGTATAATATGTAGATTCATACAATTCATAATTCTGATAGAAAATATCCATCAAATAAAACTGAAATGTAATTTAGCCATCCTAATTAACTTCGAAGACTAAACTGCCCGTGATCTAGAGTCCAGTCCAGCTAGTTCTTTGGATCCTGCAACCAAGAAATAAAAAAAGTTCTAGTTAATGAGTCGAACATAACATACGCCATACAATTATGCCAGCTCCATTGTTAAAAACTATTGCTAGACTAACTAGCTAATACTGTGTCAGCAAGCATGTAACTAAGGCATCAGAACAACTATACAAGTGTGAATGGCTAAGGCATAACCATAAGTACATCTACTAAAAGTTTTTTTTTCAGAAAAAACATTGCTTTTAACTTAACAGTGCTGGGCTGAATCACCCAAAGCACGGAGCAGCCACAAGGGCTGGTACATCAGCCTCCCCATTCCAGTTAGGTTCTAACATCCTATCAAGTCTAGCAAGCGCATGAGGAACAACGTTTGCCGAGCGACAACATACATTTATTTCATAATAAGAAAACCATAATTTGAGCGGGTACTTGGTATCCTCAATAACAGCAGCATAGGCCGACGAGTCCATCTTATTGATATTAAGTGCTTCCATCAGGAGTTGCGAGTCCATTTAAAAAAAAGACCCTCACAACCCCTATATCAGCGGGAAGAGATACTGCATGGGACATTGCAGTGGACTCATCAGCGAAGGCATCACGCGCATGATCATGACCTCCTGCTCGTGCATACAGAATGGTACCATCGTCCGATCGTACATCTACTAAAAGCTCCTGCTATTGATTTAAGTTATGACTAGATGTATAGTTTCAGTTAAGTTCATGTCCCTAGCTATCACATATTCGTTTTTTTGTTGAAGTTGTGACTCGATGCAGCAACAACACATGGTAAAAGAGAAGAAGCAGCTAGCTAATTATGAAGACCAATGACGTATAAAATGCAGGTGAACATGAAGAGAAAGCAAGGTTGTGACTTACCATTGCTTTAAACATTCGAGATTGCCTTGTTGCAGCTTGTATGAGCGCATTTGAAGAAATAGCAGTCGGCCTTGAACCTGGAGTCTTATTAGGACTAGATGTCTGTGAAAGAATATTTTGCAAGTTTGGATTACTATTTTCTTTGTCAACCCTCTTCGTAGGCACCTGTAAATAGAAGTGCACTTTTAGCAATGCAAGTAAGCAACATAAATCTTAGATGGTCGGAAGCATATGACTGTAATCACCATCACCTGTTGGGTTCCCATCTGTTTGCTCAATTCTACAAACTTTGCCATCATGTTTTTTTTCCAATTCCAGCCTTGATGTTCGCTCCTCTTGCAACAATCTTTCCCTTTCAGCACGCTCTTCTTTTAACCTCTCCTCAAGTTGTTCTCTCTCAGCACGCTCCAAGTTAATCCTCTCTTGTGTGTTAGCACGTTCAGCTTGTAGTTGATCTTCTAAGTCATTGACCTGCTGGCTGAGCTGAGAGTTTCGCTCCTGGGTGGCTGCTGTAGCACGAGCTTGCTCTTCAATCTGGATACAGAACTTTTCAGAACTAGTTGAAGTTTTGGCCATGTATCCGTACCCACGAGGCTGCGATGACTTGCATTCCAGAGTGTCTTTGCAAGCGGTCTGGAAAATATTGTTTTTCTGCTCACTTGAAAGTGGACCTTCAGTTTCAGCTTTTGTTTTTAACCTCTTCAAGTGCTTTGTCCTAAAATAAAAGGAACAATTATAGGTGCAGCATCAATATTGACACTATAAAAGATGAAACAAGAATAACACGGTCCAACGCATGAATAATCGCATCTGATGATGAAACATGCTGAATTCACATCATTGACTAACTATAGAATAACCAAAAGTCAGTGTACTCACGTAAACTTTCTAGGAATCTGTGTTAGACCATGTTCCATCGTTTGTGTGGGTGAGTTCCCATAGAGCAATACAATCTGGCTCTTCTCCAGTTTCCAAGTTTCTCTGCAAGTAATATAACAATGAGATGCTTGAAACATGACACCATATTTAGCAGCAAGGCATACATATTTAGTTGGACTCATACCTTCTCAAAACTAACTTGCGAGTAAGATTTTGATCCCATTATGTGTTTTGTCTTCTGTTTCTTACGGTTATCGGCGTTCATTTGGCTGCGTTCCTATCAATTCATTGAAACCAGGTATAACCAGTGAGACTAGCCATTTCATCTTAACACATAATAGACAAACCGTGATCTTAGAGATAACCTGAAATTTTGAATCAGTGCCAAAGTACTCAATCATCCATTCCCACTCTTCTGGTTGTAAATCTTCTGGCAGATTAGCCAATCTAGCTGCATCTGTTTTGTATGCCTTGTAAGTGGAGCTTAGAGTTGATCGCCAGCCTCTATATCTCTCTTTCGCAATTTTGAGAACTTTTTCTTCTGTTTCTGGTGTATCTTCTAGGTCCCATCTGTCCTGTAAAGCATACAACAAATAAATATACATAAGCATTGCATTATCGATGGTAAAATAAGATAACACATGTGAAAAATGTTGTATGCACTATCATATCTGCAACAATGAGTCGATGAATGGTAGGGTGAATGTCTGACCACGTCCTCACTCCAATGAGTGGTAACTTTCTTTTCATTATGACTACCACGTCATCCTTGAACGAACGATAGTTCATTCCTACTGTACCACCCAATTTTTCAGAGAATGTAATATTTAGCTTTGCAGATCCATTGGCAAAACGCTTCTTAGATGCTTTAAAACCTTTTAGAACACCTCGCCCTTTCTTCTTCTGTCCACCAGCTTCTACAGCCCAGATCATACAAGAAAAATTGTATTACTCAGCTTTAGATTGTAAAAATGATGACATAAATGTAAACTAAAGCAAGTACCATCCTGTAGTAGCGCATGGTTGCGGCGAGCATGGGATGGCCATTCAGCAAGGGAACACATGCCATTAGCAGACACTGGAATGTCAGATTGTTCTGGAGTTCCTGTAAAAGATTTTGTAGTCTTGAAGGTTTAGCTATTTAACCCACACCAAGATTTTATGCATTATAGCAAATGCTAAACAGTTTACCAGATTTGGGTTGTCCATGTTGGTTTTTGTATGCCGTTATACTTTCCATCCTTGTTAAGAGAACAGAGCCTTTCTTTACTGCACACAAAAACAATCATGGGATTTAGCATTAACAAAGTATTGATATTCTGCACCATTCAGATAGGTGATTATGAAGTAAGGATGTTGTGTACCCGGAGCATCCTCCGTAAAATTCATCATTGTGCCCTTGTGTAGGTAAACCAGACATATGTGAATGGACATGAAAGGCAAAGTATCAGTGATAGGTTCATGAAAATACTACTTTGAATCTATAGGGAAAAATCCAATGTGACTCGTGTAAGACCAAATATCTATTAAAAATCATCTTATGGTAATCTGAATCAAATGCAATGCAGAGGATGACTAAACCTGGATATGCAGCGGCAAAGCTACTCATACAACAATCATCGATATTTGTGAAGGGGCGATACGACGCCATCCTCTTCTCATCGTCGATATTTGTATAGTCGTCGCCATTTGAGGTAGTCAATTAATGAACGAAAAAGAGTTTCCCTGTTTATATTGTACAACAACCATCACATACATCAAAGCAACCGATACAAACGGTCGCTGCATATACCCAAGACAAGATACAGGAATACCGGGCATGGACACACAACCTCAACGAGTACCAAGCACCTATAAGATGTGCAAAAAAAAATCACTTAGTGCCGATGGAGAACACTGAAACCTCATTTAATATTGAGATTTATCGTCTTAGGAATGTATTGTTTCATCTTGGATCTGCACTTAGGTTGGGATATGTCAAAAATTTGTGCCTTGGTCAGTTGGTCAAAGCAGCAAAAAAATGGCTAGTTTAGAACTACAGGTCACGGAAACCTCATGCGACCCTCACTTAAAACTATTAGGTTATACTCTTGTCTCGAAACATAAGTACTGATGGGATGGGTTGATGAGACAGTCGATCTATGTCGGTCTCGATCTAAAATTCCGATCTTGAGATGGGGTGATCTCAGCATCGTTCATCTTATCAGACAATCCGTGGAGGGTTCGTCCAAGCCAGAGTAGGTCGAACATAATTATGTCGCTTTTGTTCAAATGATAATCATAGAGATTCAACTATGTAAATCAAACAACCAAACCAATTTTGTTTTGAGATTTATTGTGTTAGGACCGGGTCGGAACACCACTGGTTTAGGGGTCGCCGCCACCAACGACGGCGGCGGGGAGGAAGGGAAGAGGGAGGGCTTGGGAGGAGGGGCCGAGGGTGGATGGACGGAGAGCTCGAAAATGGATCGCACGGTCTTGGAAGCTTTCGACGGAGCCGCCCCCGGATTCGTGGGAGACGAGTTCCCCTGAGCCTCGATAGCGGCGGGGAGGCGTCGATGGGAGGAATTGAACAGCCAGGTGACTCTCCGGGACACATGGACGGTTAAGGGAAATTGGCTGGTGCCAGGACCCGGGTTGTACTTGAATAGAATTACTATCTTCTTTCAAACAGAAAAAGAAAGGGGTGAAAAAATATCCAATTGCCCGTGAACATATTTCAGTAAAAAAATTGCGTGGACATATTTCAGTAATATACGTTATCCAACCTTAAAAGAAAGTATATACGGCAGAAGAGCGTGTCTGGTCACCCGGGCGATCGAAGCACCCAATGGCGCGACCGACCAGACGACCGGTCTGATGCCACGCGCCCAGGGCGATCGAAGCACCCAGTGGCGCGACCGACCAGACGACCCGTCTGATGCCACGCGCGGCTGAACCACAAAGGAGGGGATCGAAGGAAAGAAAAGGGGCGCGACATCCTTTCTGTCACCCCTCAAAAAAGAAAAAAAAATCAAAGCGAGAACAGAGACAGGGGAGACACCAAATCGAACCAAGAAAAGAGAAAGGAGAGAGATCAGGTCGAAGGAAGAGGGAGGTGAGAAGAGGGTTTCGGGAGGCTGGCGGCGGCGGCCTCTCCTCCCTGACGGCGCGCTTCACCAGGGAGGCGGGGGAGCTTGAATCCTTGGGGCCCCTCCCTGCCGCCCCTGCCCGACGACCGCCGCTGCTGCTCTTCACCACGCTGCCGATCTTCCCCAAGGATCCTCTTCTGCTTCTCTTCTTCAAGGATCACGCAGAAGATCTTTACTAGTTGTAAATCTCTGAAACTCTCTACTGTTTTGCTTTGATCTGCATATGACCCTGTGAATCGTTGCATGGACATGGGTTAATTGGTGAAAAATTACTGTGAGAATACTTAGTATGCTACCCAGTAATATACGCTATCCGACTTTCAAAAAAAATACTAATACTATACGCTATCTGGTGGAGCGCATAGGGAAAAAAGAAATACGGGTGACGGCGGACTCGAACCTTGGTCGCCAGCTCTGAAGGGAGTCGATCTTTCCGCTGGGTTATCTCAGTGGTTGTGTTATATGTGGACGGACTTAAGATTATTGAGCGAAAGTTTTCGCTAGCATATAAAGGAAAAAATCGCGCGCTGGATCAGACGCCTGTCTGGTGGAGCGCGCAGGGCTCCCGCGATGTGTTAGACCCGCGTCTGGTGGATTGCGCCGCTGTTTCCTTCGCTCCTTTCCTACAATCGTTTTCCCCTTTCCTTTTCACGCGCCGGACCCTAGTCCTAAAATATAAACTACCCCATAGCAACCCGAGTCGTATCTCGATCCCCTGTTCCACCGCCGCGCGACCCGAGCACTGGCAGCATCCAGCAGCCACATCATGGCGGCGCGTCCAAGCAGCCCATGTCGGCGCCTTCTGCCCGTCGGCCTCCTCCTCCCTGGATCTCGGCTGGTCGATCCTGCCCGTGGGCGCGTGGCTGGACCGCCTGACACCTCAACTCCGGTGCGAACGGAACCTGCCATCCTGCTCACCTGCCCGAGTCTTTCGTGCGCTTCAGTGCAACGCCCTGCAGCAGCTCTCCCGTGGTCAGCCGTCCCTCTGCTCAGCGCCGCCCGGACTGGCTCGTTTGTCTCCCTTGCGACCAACGACCTGAACAACAATAGTATGATTATCCCCTCATGTTTCTCTCTGTTTTTTTCATTGCAAGTGCAGCAAATTTAGATTGAAAATACATCACATGAGCATTAGTACTGTGCTATACATACAACATAAGGATGCTGATTTTAGTTTGAAAGTAGCAAACTAATTTTCCCTTGCTTGTTGTTTTATCGGTAGCTACTTTCATGTTCTTCCACATCTGCAATAATAAGATGGTTCAGGCAAATGATAAGATAGAAAACCCACGCAAATTTCAAAACTGAATCTGATGAACATGAATGCCGTTCATATACTTCAGTACAGTTCAATCTGTTCCCTGCTCATGTGCTTATATAATCGCAAAGCTGCTGTCTCGGGCTCCTTGGCTTAAGATGGTGTCTTCTTAGTGATGTTGCTCCAAAACATTTTGGCTGCTTCACACTGAACCTCAAACCAAAGGGAAATTAAACAAAAAACACACTGAATGGAACTTAAGCAGAAATACACAGGAGCTTTAATTGAGTGAATCATTCAAATTAAACCATCTATAAAAATTAATATATGGCTGCAACCATTCAACTGAAACTCCGAAAGTAAAATTGCATGACAAGTATCATACACTGAATCAAGTAAAGAATCAAGCAAGTATCTTGAATCTGATATGTAGCGTGAGGTATGTAGAATAACACATTCGTGGAGATCAGTAGCATAAAGGTATGCTATGTTCTTCAGCATAAGTCAAACAATCTGGTTGTTAGTTTTGAGCCGTGATCTCTTCACTGTCCCTGAATTTCTGTTTTTGCATTATCTAGCCAACTACTAAACTAAACTTATTTAAACTCATGTCACATATACTACCATGTGATAGTAGTACTATTTCTTCTTCCATCAACCAAATTTTGCTTTACAATGTATAGATAAATTTTGCTTTACCATGTGACAGTAATATTTGTATGTATGTATCCCTGTTGTCTTGTCTTGTAATGCAGCTAGTGATGTTGTTGGCTGTAATTTAGCTACTAAAGCAGCTGTTATGTTTTTTTAACAGGACTGGCTTTACAGAGATAAGGCAAAAATGACACGAGATAAGAGCTGGATGGACAAGGAAAGAAATTCTGTTGAGTGGCAAACTGGCATGAAGGATTTCTTGAATTTTGCCTTCGATGGTGCTCACACAGACTCAACAGTCCCATGCCCATGTAGGAGATGTCTCAATGTTGTTCCAAAAACGAAAAAGGATGTTCATACTGACTTATTGTTCAATGGGATGGATCCAACCTACACTCATTGGATATACCATGGTGAACAATCCGATGAGGGAAGCATGTCTGAAGATTCTGATAATGAAGACGCTAGAGATGATGGTGCTGGGGTATGTGACATGCTCAATACTCTCATAAGGGGCACAAACATGGAAAGCAATGCAGACATTGGTGAAGGTGCGGGAGACATTCATGTGGATGCTTCCAGCGGTGATGAAAGGAACCAGGAGCCAAATGCAACAGCCAAGGTCTTCTTCGAACTATTGAAAGAGGCAAAAAAGGGTTGTACCCAGGTTGCAAGGATTTCACGAAGCTATCTTTCATTGTGAAGCTTTACCAAATCAAGTGCGCGTCTGGGATGACCAATAGAGCATGTGACTTAGTTCTGCAGATGTTCACACAGGTGTTGCCAAAGGGTCGCTGCATTCCTACTAATCTCGCTAAAGTAAGGAAGGTGATCCGAGATCTTGGGCTGGACTACAAGAAGATACACGCGTGCGTTAATGATTGTGTGCTATTCCGTAATGAACATGCTGATGCAGAAGAATGCCCTGTCTGTCATGCGTCTCGATGGAAATCTACTCCTGCTATTGATGAAGACAATGCATCAAGTCGTAAATCAAAGAAGCTAGTGCCACAGAAAGTTCTAAGGTATTTCCCGCTCATTCCAAGACTGCAAAGGCTGTACATGACAGAACATATGTCATCACATATAAAATGGCATAAGGAGGGTCGGATGGATGATGGCGTAAAGAGGCATCCTGCAGATTCCAAGGCCTGGAAGCATTTTGATAGGAAATATTATAAGAAATTCTCAAAAGATGCTCACAGTGTTCGGCTTGGCCTTGCTTCAAATGGATTCAACCCCTTTGGGCTCATGAGTATATCACGCAGTACATGGCCTGTCATTCTTATTCCATATAACTTGCCACCTTGGATGTGTATGAAACAAGAAAATTGGATTATGTCAATGATTATTCCAGGACCAAAGTCTCCAGGAAATAACATAGATGTGTACTTGCAGCCCTTGATTGATGAACTGAATGTTCTATGGGAGGATGGTGCTGAGACATATGATGCTGCAACTAAAAAAAATTTCCAGATGTATGCATGCTTGTTGTGGACCATTAGTGACTACCCAGCTTACGTAATGCTGAGTGGTTGGAGCACAAAAGGGAAGCTAGCATGCCCGTATTCCCACAAACATACAGATTTTTATGGCTCAAGTATGGTCGAAAGCATTGCTACATGGGACACCGACGTTTTCTGCCCAGGACCCACAAATGGTGTCGAAACAAGTGTTTGTTCAACAACAAGGCAGATAATAGAGAAGCTCCAGTGGCACTTATAGGTGAACAAGTTCTACGGGAACTTGATAGCATTCAGCATGCACCATTTGGACGGTCAAATAAGAGAAAGCGACCGGAAACTAGTAGCTGGCATAACTGGCGGAAGAAAAGTGTATTTTTCCAGCTCCTGTCGGACCTGATTTATTGCCCTTTGTTTTTCAAAATAAAGGGTTTCGTTTTTAGACTTTTCCAATTGTTCCAAACTAATAGAAGTAGCATTAATCAAATTTGCTTTTTCTCGTTCTATCTCAGAGTATCCATTCATTCGATACTCATCCGCTTCTAGTTCGACTTTCTGTAATCAAGAACTTGCTCGTAAGGCACAATTTGGATGTTATGCACATCGAGAAGAACATTTGTGACAGCATTGTGGGGACTTTGCTGGAGATGGATAAGAAATCAAAGGATGGTGTGAAGGCTCGTCTTGATTTACAGGACCTGAAAATTAGGAAGGACCAGCATCCAAAGCCTGGTAAGCATAAGTATGACATAAAGAAAGGTTGCTATACTTTAAAAAGGGAAGAAAAGATAATGCTCCTCAAGTTTCTGCAGAGCATTAAGATGCCTGATGGCTATGCTTCACACATTAAGCGATGTGTAGTCCTCGATCAGTGCAAGATTAGTGGACTCAAAACTCATGACTGTCATGTTATATTTCAGAAACTTCTTCCTATTGCATCGCGCAAGCTTTTGCCAGAGAATGTTGTTAACCCATTGCTTCAGCTGAGTAAATTCTTTTCTGATTTATGCTCCAAGGAGTTAAGGGATGAAGATTTGGAGAGGTTGAGCAAAACAATTCCAGAAACTCTATGTCAGCTTGAGATGATCTTTCCACCAGCATTCTTTGATATTATGATGCATCTCCCAATTCATCTTGCTGAAGAGGCCCGATTGGGAGGGCCTGTCTTGTATAGATGGATGTATCCAATTGAGCGATACTTGCGTACGCTCAAAGGATATGTGCGTAACAAGGCTCAACCAGAAGGTTCTATAGCAGAGGGGTACATACTTGAAGAGTGCATGACTTTTTGCAGTCGATTCGTTGATGGAATGCCTACCAAGCTAAGTCAGTCCGAACGTCATGAAGACAGGGGTACAGATCAATCACCAACAGGGATTAGCATAATGAGTACAGTTGATTACTCCAAGAAAGGTTTTGTTTGTGAATCATTGTCTTTGGCTGAGATTAATCAAATGAGGCATTTCATAATAACAAACTGTGAGGAAACCGCGCCACGGATTGAGTAAGGATACTTATGTATTTAATTCACATCATGATATGCTTTAATACTTTCCTGTTCAACTAACAATCATTTCTCTTTGAAGTGAACATCGTGAGGAGCTCACAAGGAACAATTCTCCTAATCCTAAAAAGCAGCACAAGGAAGAGTTTGTTGGTTGGTTTGAGAGACGGGTAATGTTCCTTGTAATAACGTACCAACGCTGTACAATACACTCACACATATTCTATTTCATGAAACAGATCACAGAACTCCACAATGATGGGAACGTCAACAATCTTATTTATGCACTAGCTAAAGGACCTGATCACCTAGCTCGGGTATACAACCGTATAGTTCTGAATGGATATTTCTTTCGGAATTCCTATATAGAGCAGGACTTGAGTACCCAAAATAGTGGCGTCATAGTCAAGGGCGATGCAAACACAGGAAATATTGATTATTATGGGGTGATTAAGAAAATCATATTTCTTGACTTTCCTCCTGATAAGGAGGTTGTTCTAATCCAGTGTGACTGGTTTGATGTGCCTCCTGCCAACAAAACTGAGAGTAAGGGGTATAAAAGGACAAATATGGAATTATTGACCTTGACACTACTCTACACCAATTCCAGGGAGACCCTTACATTCTAGGCCTCCAAGCTCAACAGGTTTTCTATGTGAGAGATGTGAAGAACCCTGATTGGGCAGCTGTTATTAAAATGAATCCACGAAATTTGTTTGATCCTTCTGTTTTAAATGGTGTAGGCCTTGATGAAGTTGTTGAAGCCGATGAGGGTGGTGAGGCAGATGTACTGGATGTCGTTGATGCAGAAATTACAGTGCCAAAAATTACAGTACCTGAAGAGATCACTAGTTGGTGTAGAAATGATGACGAAGGATCCAGCATTGATGTTTCAGTCATAGAAAATATAAAACCTATTGAGTTTGAAGATGTCCAATTCGAATCTGATGATGATACGGATGATGATGAGGCTTACGTAAATGATGGCCATGTTGCTCCTTTGGGACAAGAAGAATTGGATGATGACCAGGGGTTCTTTGTATAGTTTTTAATTTCTTGGTAAGGTGCTTTTCACATGTGTAAGCCATAAGTATAAGTTCCTAATTGTTATGATGGTTACCTACGAGAAATATCTCTCCTGAAGTTTAATCTGATATAAAACAGGTTGAAACAAGGCATGCCTGCATAGGGTCATATGTTGTGGCAAATGGGAACAAGAGCTAGTGCCCAGCACTAACAATTTGGTGATGAAGAGAAGAGAAGAGTACTTGCTGTTCTTTTAGTGTTGTTGCTATTTTCCTTTTGACAGTGATGCTATGTACACACTGTTGCTACGAACTTATGGTCTTTTAGTGTTTTTGCTATTTTCACTACTTTGCCTTGAACTTATGGTCTTTTGTGTGAACAATCTATACAGGTATAGCTGCTGAAACTTGTGTGCTGTCATTTTGAAACATTTGTTATATATCTCGCTAAGATGGTTTGTTATATCCTACTAAAATCTTGTGTCATATGTCCTTATATATATCTTGATGTAGTGTTGTTGATCTGGTGATGAATTCTTGCTGAAAATTACTCTAGGATACAACTGTCATGCTGCTCAATTGGTGGCTGAAGAGCTGTTCAAATGAAGCCTGGGAGTGTTTAAAAATAGCTAGAATGCAGCCTTGCACAATTTCTCTATTTAACACATAATTTTATATTGAATCTCCTTTTTTATTAAGAGCACATATAAATACATCACATCAAGCAAGATACAGAAACATTAGGAAGAGTGTGTGGTGCTCAGTTCTCACGACTCACCTTTGTGAGAAAGGGCACTGAGCTTACCGTCTTTCGGGTGCCGAGCACGACCTTGCTACCGGAGGAGGTCAGTAGGGTCAGTGGAGGAGACCCTGGCGGTGCAAGAAACCCTAAAGTGAAGGGCGCCCGCGAGTGTGCAATGCTTCGCACGCGCGTAGAGCACTCCTCCAAGTTGTGGTACCACCGATGTCCACTTTGCAAGATATGTGACTAAAATGCAACTTAGGTGCAAGTTGTGGTACCTAATGTGTTAATACCTCTGTAAACTAGTACGCCCCTTTAATCAGATCCTGCAAAATATATAGTATAATAAATAAAGGAAAAAATCAGGAGCACAGTAGAGAATATCGTTGCAATATCCTGCTCCTTTTTGGCAACACTAGAGGATTGTTGCATTATGATGTACGTATTACCATGGATGCTCAATTTGTCGCAATATGTAACAGTTATTGCAACGCAACGAAGGTGAGGCAAAAAGTCACCCTATTACAACCAATACATGTTCTGTTGCAATAGAATCTCTGACTAGCGCCACATGTCAGAGGTGTTGCAATAGTATCTATGTACTTTGTTGCAATACCTAGCCTTTATTGCAACAAGATGACCAATTCACGCAAAGGGACAAGGCTGTCGCAATATCACTACCATATTACAACGACGATGCAGCTTGTGGCAATACATGGCTTCTATTGCAACAAAACGAGTACTTAGCGCGATGAAACGAAATTGTGGCAATATGTAGATCCTATTACCACGGACTGGAATTTTGTGGAAATATAGCATTTTATTGCAACAAAAGATAGTTGTAGCAATAATTTTTGTTGCAATAGATCGGAATCCTTGTAGTGTCCCCCTTCCTCCTGCTGTATGTTAATGGTTGACACCTCGAGCTTGCAGTCGTCTGACACGAACTAAAATTTCTTGACATTGCAAAATGCGGCAACAACTGATCTCTTTTTTGTGCAAAAACATGGAAACAGCTGATCACTTTATGTCTGTTTTTTGCAAAAGAAGAAACGTATTCGCAACAGAGCCTCCCAAGAATGACTGACTGCGTTGACTGACAAATTCAGCGACGATCAGAAGGGGGCTACTGCTGAGATGGGTATGCAGTCTATGATGGTTGTCCAGTGCACGAACCTTGTCAACCCTGTATGCGATTGGCTTGGTGAGATCTACGACCCCGCCTCCAGGGAATTCGTGATTCCGGGACGTGGAAGACTACCGCTGAACGAGGAATCCGTGTTCTGCACTTTGGGTGTGCCTCGTGGACATATCTAAGTCCCGTACGAGGTCAACAATGAGATCGAGGAAGCGCTATTCCCCGTTTGTTTCCTGGGTCGGAATCCATGCCGAACACGTCTGCAGTGGCAGATTCGCTGGATGCCATGACGACGCATGGAGATGTTTTCAAGATGAAGCTACTCATGTACCTCATCTCAGCCGTTTTCGCGCCGACCACTTCTCTTCTCCCAAGCAACAAATGCTTCCCCATCCTGGTGAATGATCTATCTTTACTACATTATTTGTCCTTCAATTTTTTTTGCTCCGATGTCATGTGCAAGCTAGTCACTGCCAGTGTTTTTTGATGTTTTTTCCATTGGATTTCTGACGCGGCAACTCGTTGTCCTGAATTTTGTGCGGTGCAGGCGAAACTGAAAGATGCGAAGAACATGAATTGGTGTAAGTTCATTACCAACTTCCTGCATGATGCATTCGCAAGCAAGGTGTACCAGAAGGGTTGTCGACTGCATTTAATGGTATTTTTTTACCGGTCCTTTCTGTGAACACTCTTTTTAACACCTTTTTATTCATGCATGGCAACCTGATCATAACAAGATGGCAACTGCCATGTTGATTATGTGGCAACTGCCATCATAACAATATGGCAACTGCCATCATACTATGATGGCAACTGCCATCATACTATGATGGCAACTGCCATCACACTACGATGGCAACTAGCACATACAGATGGCAACTTCTTCTTTTTTCTCTTTTTCATGCACTTCAACTTGATGATCGTAGGAACATATAGTATCCTGTTTTTTCGCAAAATACCATGATCGCAACTGATTTTTCTTTCTTTTTAAAATTGTTGTACATCAGCTCATGTACGTCGACTGTCTTGATCTGTCCACCATGGATTTCACTGGGACGGGAGGCCCGCCGCCTACGCACAAGTTTGTTGTTTCTGCGTGGACTATCGATGCTGTGAAGGCTGTGCTTTCTGCAGACAGGGTAACTGATACCAAATATGGAAAACTTCAGGTTAGTTCTACTTTTTTGCAACACATGAACTGCTAGTCAGTGTTCATCATTCTCTCTCTTACATCATAGCTATTTTTTTGTTCTCTCCAGCTGATGGCCAAGCATGCTATAGACTACATCGTGTTTGGGGGGCCTCAAAACTTTGGAAAGTGGATGGACGTGCACTCAGCTCTGTCTTGCCCTGTCGAGGTAATCAAAAGATCTACATCTATGGTTTGCCGTGGAGTATTTTTTCGATGTCGTGCAAGTGATTGCAATACGGGGTGGTCATTGATGCCTCTTTGTTTCATGTACAGGCGAGGGCACCTGTTGAGCAGCTAATAGGGCAGTTTGCATCTGGAATGACCAGCTTGCTCGGGAAGTTGGTTGAGGGGTGAATGTCCCTCAGTGGCTCTGACAGCGACGCGGTTGCGAGGCAATTCACTTCATTTGTCCCAGAACGTACACACCGGCCAACCGGTTGCCGTGGCCGGTATGACTACAACAGTTCCCAGGAGCCTGCTGACACACAAGATGAACTAGGTGGAGACGCTGGTCTCAGCAAGGATGACGACGATGTCATGGATAATGTGCAAGAGGACACCGATGATGATGAACATGCTGAAGTTCGCGCAGGTGGTAACAAGGGCAAGGATGCAACAGATGTCCCCCAACCGGATAAAGTCAAACAACACACGGCTGTGAGAGGCGAGGGGGTTTTGCCATCAAAGAGGGGGATGGCTCCAGAGGGTGTTGGGCAGGGTTTTGCTGGCAAGAGGTCTAGGACCGACCCTGTAGCTGCTAGGAAGAGGTTCAACTTTCATCTTAGTTTTTTGCTTTGTCTATTTTCTTCGAACAGACTCATCCTCTTTTTTGCACTTGTGTTCTGTCAAACGCGGCAACGAGATTGCTGACTGACAATTGCCACTTTTTTTCCTCCATCTCATACGTGCAGCAAGCCGACAGCTGGTGGACGAGCAGTTACGAAGAAACAGGCGCCAACGCCAACCCGTGTTTCTGCTCGGTTGAACAAAGGTGCCCCCATTGCCAGTGACACCACTTCCACCAGGACATCTCCTCGCACGACGACAACCAACACCAGGGATCCTGTCGTGTTGCCAGACCTAAGGAAGGCAGTCAGGAATAGGTTTTTTCATCCGCTTTCATTGACATAGCGCTATATTTTCTTGATTTTCCAATGCATTCGTTTAGCTTGTCACATTGTCTTCTGTCATCGCCCCCCCCCCACGTGGCAACCGTTGTTTTACCAAATGGTTCTTTCTTTCCTTTCTAAGCGTGCGGCAACTCCTATTTGTTTTTCACATGGCAAGTGGAATGTAGGCCAAATGGTAACTTTAATGTACCTAATGGCAACTGCCATCTTTTTACCGTTGACTTGTGAGCTCATCCCACGCGTAGGTTTGAAATTGCATTCATGGCAGATCAGACATTTTTATCATTCTTCAAGGTTGCTAACATTGCAACTACTGCTGGATGGCAACTGCTAATTATGACACATGGCAACTCATGTTCTCCTTACATGGCAACTACCAGCTTTTCCACCTGTTTTCCATTTTTTTTAAGATTTCTACCATGGCAAACATAATTTTGTTTCATTTTTAAATACCTTTTTCAGGTGCTTCATTTTTTTTGCAGGGTGAAGAAGACTACTACGCGTGGGTCCAAGCATATCAGCAAGGACCCGCTCGAACGTCTGCATTCAAAGTTGTCAACAGGGGGCAACTCAGATGTACATGAGGCACCAGGCGACAATACTGCTGCTGCACCATTGACCGCTCCCACCAACTCTGATGCAAGTGGCCGACCATCTCCGCCGGCTGCAGATGTGCAGGATAGAACAACAGGCATCCGTACATCGGGGAGTGACGAGTCGGTATCTGCCAGGACAGCTGAAATATTGCCAACTCTTCTGGCAATGAAGGATGCCGCTGTGAGCCATGCCACCCCATCAGCAAGCGTCGAAGTGGACGCTCCCGAGACGAACCTAGGCATGGAAGATTCCCGCTCATCTGACACTGATTCCAAGCATGTGCGTGGTGGCACTCCTGTGTTCACGACAGAAGCGGTCAAGGCGGCAGTTCACGAGGATATGCCATCTACAGGTGAGAGTCCTGGCACAACAGCTCCGGCTCCTATCGGTGCAGATACTGCTAAGGCGACTGTTTCGCATGCTGGTCTACTTTAGGATAACGTTGCAGAAAACAAAAAATTTCCTACTTGTTTCACCAAGATTCATCTAGGAGTTCATCTAGCAACGAGTCATCAGATGCATCTACATACCTTTGTAGATCGCGTGCGGAAGCATTCAAAGAACGGGGATGATGTAGTCGAACACGACGTGATCCAAATCACCGATGACCAAGTGCCGAACGGACGGCACCTCCGTGTTCAACACACGTACAGGACGGGAGACGTCTCCTCCTTCTTGATCCAGCAAGGGGGGAGGAGAGGTTGATGATGATCCAGCAGCACGACGGCGTGGTGGTGGATGCAGGGCGTCACAGTAGCAGGGCTTCGCCTATACTACACGAGAGAGAGAGACGTAACAGGGAGAGAGGGATGCACCAAAAGCCGTAGCTTCAAGTCCCTCCTCCCCCCCACTATATATAGGGGTGCCAAGGGGGGGCGCCGGCCCTAGGAGATGGATCTCCTAGGGGGGGGCGGCCAAGGGGGCGCCCCCCTTTAGGGTTTCCCCTAAACCCTAGGCGCATGGGCCCTTAGGGGTGGCGCCCCAGCCTACTAAGGGCTGGGTCCCTTCCCACTTCAGCCCATGGGGCCCTCCGGGATAGGTGGCCCCACCCGGTGGACCCCCGGGACCCTTTCGGTGGTCCCGGTACAATACTGGTGACCTTGAAACTTGTCCCGATGGCCGAAACAGCACTTCCTATATATAATTCTTTACCTCCGGACCATTCCGGAACTCCTCGTGACGTCCGGGATCTCATCCGGGAATCCGAACAACATTCGGGTTACTGCATATACATATCTTCACAACCCTAGCGTCACCGAACCTTAAGTGTGTAGACCCTACGGGTTCGGGAGACATGCAGACATGACCGAGACGACTCTCCGGTCAATAGCCAACAGCGGGATCTGGATACCCATGTTGGCTCCCACATGCTCCACGATGATCTCATCGGATGAACCACGATGTCGAGGATTCAATCAACCCCGTATGCGATTCCTTTTGTCAATCGATATATTACTTGCCTGAGATTCGATCGTCAGTATCCCAATACCTCGTTCAATCTCGTTACCGGCAAGTCACTTTACTCGTACCGTAATGCATGATCCCGTGACCAGACACTTGGTCACTTTGAGCTCATTATGATGATGCATTACCGAGTGGGCCCAGTGATACCTCTCCGTCATCCGGAGCGACAAATCCCAGTCTTGATCCGTGTCAACCCAACAAACACTTTCGGAGATACCCGTAGTATACCTTTATAGTCACCCAGTTACGTTGTGACGTTTGGTACACCCAAAGCACTCTTACGGTATCCGGGAGTTACACGATCTCATGGTCTAAGGAAAAGATACTTGACATTGGAAAAACTCTAGCAAACGAACTATACGATCTTTATGCTATGTTTAGGATTGGGTCTTGTCCATCACATCATTCTCTTAATGATGTGATCTCGTTATCAATGACATTCAATGTCCATAGCCAGGAAACCATGACTATCTGTTGATCAACGAGCTAGTCAACTAGAGGCTTACTAGGGACATGTTGGTGTCTGTTATTCACACATGTATTACGATTTCCGGATAACACAATTATAGCATGAATAAAGACAATTACCATGAACAAGGAAATATAATAATAATGCTTTTATTATTGCCTCTAGGGCATATTTCCAACAGTCTCCCACTTGCACTAGAGTCAATAATCTAGTTACATTGTGATGAATCGAACACCCATGGAATTCTGGTGTTGATCATGTTTTGCCCTAGGGACAGGTTTAGTCAACAGATCTGCTACATTCAGGTCCGTATGTACTTTACAAATCTCTATGTCTCCATCTTGAACATTTTCACGAATGGAGTTGAAGCGACACTTGATGTGTCTTGTCTTCCTGTGAAACCTGGGCTCCTTGGCAAGTGCAATAGCTCCAGTGTTGTCACAGAAGAGCTTGATCGGCCCCGACGCATTGGGTATGACTCCGAGGTCGGTGATGAACTCCTTCACCCAAATTGCTTCATGTGCTGCCTCCGAGGCTGCCATGTACTCCGCTTCACATGTAGATCCCGCCACGACGCTCTGCTTGCAACTGCACTAGCTTACTGCCCCACCATTCAAAATATACATGTATCCGGTTTGTGACTTTGAGTCATCCAGATCTGTGTCGAAGCTAGCATCGACGTAACCCTTTACGACGAGCTCTTCGTCACCTCCATAAACGAGAAACATTTCCTTAGTCCTTTTCAGGTACTTCAGGATATTCTTGACCGCAGTCCAGTGTTCCTTGCCGGGATTACTTTGGTACCTTCCTACCAAACTTACGGCAAGGTTTACATCAGGTCTGGTACACAGCATGGCATACATAATAGAACCTATGGCTGAGGCATAGGGGATGACACTCATCACTTCTATTTCTTCTGCCGTGGTCGGACTTTGAGCCGAGCTCAATTTCATACCTTGCAACACAGGCAAGAACCCCTTATTAGATTGATCCATATTGAACTTCTTCAATATCTTATCAAGGTATGTGCTTTGTGAAAGACCTATGAGGCGTCTCGATCTATCTCTATAGATTTTGATGCCTAATATATAAGCAGCTTCTCCAAGGTCCTTCATTGAAAAACTCTTATTCAAGTAGGCCTTGATGCTGTCCAAGAGTTCTATATCATTTCCCATCAAAAGTATGTCATCAACATATAGTATGAGAAATGCTACAGAGCTCCCACTCACTTTCTTGTAAACACAGGCTTCTCCATAAGTCTGTGTAAACCCAAACGCTTTGATCATCTCATCAAAGCGAATGTTCCAACTCCGAGATGCTTGCACCAGCCCATAAATCGAGCGTTGGAGCTTGCACACTTTGTCAGCATTCTTAGGATCGACAAAACCTTCCGGCTGCATCATATACAATTCTTCCTTAAGGTAACCATTAAGGAATGCCGTTTTGACGTCCATTTGCCATATCTCATAATCGTAGAATGCGGCAATTGCTAACATGATTCGGACGGACTTTAGCTTCGCTACCGGTGAGAAAGTCTCATCGTAGTCAACCCCTTGAACTTGTCGATAACCCTTAGCGACAAGCCGGGCTTTATAGATGGTCACATTACCATCCGCGTCTGTCTTCTTCTTAAAGATCCATTTATTTTCTATGGCTCGCCGTTCAACGGGCAAGTCAGTCAAAGTCCATACTTCGTTTTCATACATGGATCCTATCTCGGATTTCATGGCTTCTAGCCATTTGTCGGAATCCGGGCCCGCCATCGCTTCTTCACAGTTCGAAGGTTCACCATTGTCTAACAACATGATTTCCAAGACAGGGTTGCCGTACCACTCTGGTGCGGAACGTGTCCTTGTGGACCTTCGAATTTCAGTAGGAGCTAGATCAGAAGTATCTTGATCATTATCATTAACTTCCTCTCTAGTCGGTGCTGGCACCTCAGGAACATTTTCTTGAGTTGCGCCATTTTCCGGTTCAAGAGGCAATACTTCATCAAGTTATACTTTCCTCCCACTTACTTCTTTCGAGAGAAACTCCTTCTCTAGAAAGGATCCATTCTTGGCAACAAAGACCTTGCCTTCGGATCTGAGGTAGAAGGTATACCCAATAGTTTCTTTAGGGTATCCTATGAAGACGCATTTTTCCGACTTGGGTTCGAGCTTTTCAGGTTGAAGTTTCTTGACATAAGCATCGCATCCCCAAACTTTTAGAAACGACAGCTTAGGTTTCTTCCCAAACCATAATTCATACGGTGTCGTCTCAACGGATTTCGACGGAGCCCTATTTAAAGTGAATGCGGCAGTCTCTAAAGCATAGCCCCAAAAAGAAAGCGGTAAATCGGTAAGAGACATCATAGACCGCACCATATCTAATAGAGTGCGATTACGACGTTCGGACACACCGTTACGCTGAGGTGTTCCAGGCGGCGTTAGTTGTGAAACTATTCCACATTTTCTTAAGTGTGTGCCAAATTCGTGACTCAAGTATTCTCCTCCACGATCTGATCGTAGAAACTTGATTTTCCTGTCACGTTGATTCTCAACCTCACTCTGAAATTCCTTGAACTTTTCAAAGGTTTTAGACTTGTGTTTCATTAAGTAGACATACCCATATCTACTCAAGTCATCAGTGAGAGTGAGAACATAACGATAGCCACCGCGAGCCTCAACACTCATTGGACCGCACACATCAGTATGTATGATTTCCAATAAGTTGGTTGCTCACTCCATTGTTCCTGAGAACGGAGTCTTGGTCATTTTACCCATGAGGCATGGTTCGCATGTGTCAAATGATTCATAATCAAGAGACCCTAAAAGTCCATCTGCATGGAGCTTCTTCATGCGTTTGACACCTATGTGACCAAGGCGGCAGTGCCACAAGTATGTGGGACTATCATTATCAACCTTACATCTTTTGGTATTCACACTATGAACATGTGTAGCATTACGCTCGAGATTCATTAAGAATAAACCATTCACCATAGGAGCATGACCATAAAACATATCTCTCATATAAATAGAACATCCATTATTCTCGGATTTAAATGAGTAGCCATCTTGAATTAAACGAGATCCCGATACAATGTTCATGCTCAAAGCTGGCACTAAATAACAATTATTGAGGTTTAAAACTAATCCCGTAGGTAAATGAAGAGGCAGCGTGCCGATGGCGATCACATCGACCTTGGAACCATTCCCGACGCGCATCGTCACCTCGTCCTTCGCCAGTCTCCGCTTATTCCGTAGCTCCTGCTTTGAGTTACAAATGTGAGCAACTGCACCGGTATCAAATACCCAAGAGCTACTACGAGTACTGGTTAGGTACACATCAATTACATGTATATCACATATACCTTTTGTTTTGCCGGCCTTCTTGTCTGCTAAGTATTTGGGGCAATTCCGCTTCCAGTGACCACTTCCCTTGCAATAAAAACACTCAGTCTCGGGCTTGGGTCCGTTCTTTGGCTTCTTCCCGGCAGCTTGCTTGCCGGGCGCGGCAACTTCCTTGCCGTCCTTCTTGAAGTTCTTTTTACCCTTACCCTTCTTGAACTTAGTGGTTTTATTCACCATCAACACTTGATGTTCCTTCTTGACTTCTACCTCTGCTGATTTCAGCATAGCAAATACTTCAGGAATGGTCTTTTCCATCCCCTGCATATTGAAGTTCATCACAAAGCTCTTGTAGCTCGGTGGAAGCGACTGGAGGATTCTGTCAATGACCGCATCATCCGGGAGATTAACTCCCAACTGAGTCAAGCGGTTATGCAACCCAGACATAGTGAGTATGTGCTCACTGACAGAACTGTTTTCCTCCATCTTACAACTGAAGAATTTGTCGGAGACTTGATATCTCTCGACCCGGGCATGAGCTTGAAAAACCATTTTCAGCTCTTCGAACATCTCATATGCTCCGTGTCTCTCAAAACGTTTTTGGAGCCCCGGCTCTAAGCTGTAAAGCATGCCGCATTGAACGAGGGAGTAGTCATCGATACGTGCCTGCCAAGCGTTCATAACGTCTTGTTCAGCAGGGAGGACAGGTGCGTCACCCAGCGGTGCTTGTAGGACATAATCTTTCTTGGCAGCTATGAGGATGATCCTCAGGTTCCGGACCCAGTCCGTGTAGTTGCTGCCATCGTCTTTCAGCTTGGTTTTCTCTAGGAACGCGTTGAAGTTGAGGACTACGTTGACCATTTGATCTACAAGACATATTGTAAATATTTTAGACTAAGTTCATGATAATTAAGTTCATCAAATCAAATTATTTATGAACTCCCACTTAGATAGACATCCCTCTTCTAGTCATCTAAGTATAACATGATCCGAGTTAACTAGGCCGTGTCCGATCATCATGTGAGACGGACTAGTCAACATCGGTGAACATCTTCATGTTGATCGTATCTTCTATACGACTCATGCTCGACCTTTTGGTGTTCTGTGTTCCGAGGCCATGTCTGTACATGCTAGGCTGGTCAAGTCAACCTAAGTGTTTGCATGTGTAAATCTGTCTTACACCCGTTGTATGTGAACGTTAGAATCTATCACACCCGATCATCACGTGGTGCTTCGAAACAACGAACTGTCGCAATGGTGCACAGTTAGGGGGAACACTTCTTGAAATTATTATGAGGGATCATCTTATTTACTACCGTCGTTCTAAGTAAACAAGATGCAAAACATGATAAACATCACATGCAATCAAATAATAAACGTGACATGATATGGCCAATATCACATAGCTCCTTTGATCTCCATCTTGGGGCTCCATGATCATCTTTTCACCGGCTTGACACCATGATCTCCATCATCATGATCTCCATCAACGTGTCTCCATGAAGTTGCTCGCCAACTATTACTTCTACTACTATGGCTAACGCATTTAGCAATGAAGTAAAGTAATTTACCTGGCGTTTCTCAATGACACGCAGGTCATACAAAAAATAAAGACAACTCCTATGGCTCCTGCCGGTTGTCATACTCATCGGCATGCAAGTTGTGATTCCTATTACAATAGCATGAACATCTCATACATCACATATAGATCATTCATCATTCATCACAACTTTGGCCATATCATATCACAAAGCACTTGCTGCAAAAACAAGTTAGACGTCCTCTAATTGTTGTTGTAAGTTTTACGTGGCTGAATTAGGGTTCTAGCAAGAACGTTTTCTTACCTACGTGAAAGCCACAACGTGATTTGTCAACTTCTATTTACCCTTCATAAGGACCCTGTTCATCGAATCCGCTCCAACTAAAGTAGGAGAGACAGACACCCGCCAGCCACCTTATGCAACTAGTGCATGTTAGTCGGTGGAACCGGTCTCACGTAAGCGTACGTGTAAGGTTGGTCCGGGCCGCTTCATCACACAATACCGCTGAAGCAAGAAAAGACTAGTAGCAGCAAGAAAGTTGACAAATCCACGCCCACAACAAATTGTGTTCTACTCGCGCAAGAAGAACTACGCATAGACCTAGCTCATGATGCCACTGTTGGATAACGTTGTAGAAAACAAAAAAATTCCTACTCGTTTCACCAAGATCCATCTAGGAGTTCATCTAGCAACGAGTCATCAGATGCATCTACATACCTTTGTAGATCGCATGCGGAAGCGTTCAAAGAACGGGGATGATGTAGTCGAACACGACGTGATCCAAATCACCGATGACCAAGTGCCGAACGGACGGCACCTCCGCGTTCAACACACGTACGGGACGGGAGACGTCTCCTCCTTCTTGATCCAGCAAGGGGGGAGGAGAGGTTGATGATGATCCAGCAGCACGACGGCGTGGTGGTGGATGCAGGGCGTCACAGTAGCAGGGCTTCGCCTATACTACGCGAGAGAGAGACGTAACAGGGAGAGAGGGATGCACCAAAAGCTGTAGCTTCAAGTCCCTCCTCTCCCCCACTATATATAGGGGTGCCAGGGGGGGGGGGCGCCGGCCCTAGGAGATGGATCTCCTAGGGGGGGCGGCGGCCAAGGGGTGGGGGGCTTGCCCCCCAAGCAAGGGGGCGCCCCCTTTAGGGTTTCCCCTAAACCCTAGGCGCATGGGCCCTTAGGGGTGGCGCCCCAGCCCACTAAGGGTTGGGTCCCTTCCCACTTCAGCCCATGGGGCCCTCCGGGATAGGTTGCCCCACCCGGTGGACCCCCGGGACCCTTCCGGTGGTCCCGGTACAATACCGGTGACCCCGAAACTTGTCCCAATGGCCGAAACAGCACTTCCTATATATAATTCTTTACCTCCGGACCATTCCGGAACTCCTCGTGACGTCCGGGATCTCATCCGGGAATCCGAACAACATTCGGGTTACTGCATATACATATCTTCACAACCCTAGCGTCACCGAACCTTAAGTGTGTAGACCCTACGGGTTCGGGAGACATGCAGACATGACCGAGACGACTCTCCGGTCAATAACCAACAGCGGGATCTGGATACCCATGTTGGCTCCCACATGCTCCACGATGATCTCATCGGATGAACCACGATGTCGAGGATTCAATCAACCCCGTATGCAATTCCTTTTGTCAATCGATATATTACTTGCCTGAGATTCGATCGTCGGTATCCCAATACCTCGTTCAATCTCGTTACCAGCAAGTCACTTTACTCGTACTGTAATGCATGATCCCGTGACCAGACACTTGGTCACTTTGAGCTGATTATGATGATGCATTACCGAGTGGGCCCAGTGATACCTCTCCGTCATCCGGAGCGACAAATCCCAGTCTTGATCCGTGTCAACCCAACAGACACTTTCGGAGATACCCGTAGTATACCTTTATAGTCACCCAGTTACGTTGTGACGTTTGGTACACCCAAAGCACTCTTACGGTATCCGGGAGTTACACGATCTCATGGTCTAAGGAAAAGATACTTGACATTGGAAAAACTCTAGCAAACGAACTATACGATCTTTATGCTATGTTTAGGATGGGGTCTTGTCCATCACATCATTCTCTTAATGATGTGATCTCGTTATCAATGACATTCAATGTCCATAGCCAGGAAACCATGACTATCTGTTGATCAACGAGCTAGTCAACTAGAGGCTTACTAGGGACATGTTGGTGTCTGTTATTCACACATGTATTACGATTTCCGGATAACACAATTATAGCATGAATAAAGACAATTACCATGAACAAGGTAATATAATAATAATGCTTTTATTATTGCCTCTAGGGCATATTTCCAACATCTACCACCGAGGCGTCGTAGCCCCCGCAAGCAACCAACACATACCGAACGCACCGGCTGTAGCCAGGAGCAGGAGAGACGAGTCTGGTTTTGTTCCTGCGTCCACACGGTTCCCGTCACCTGCCAAAAGCAATGTGACGGAGAAACCGGAAGACCGGACCACAACTGATGAAGGTGTCAAGCCGGGCACGAACGACGCAGAGCAGACTGCGCCTTTACCCGTAGTGGAAATCCCCAGCATAAATCTGTGCACTTCCAGGCTCCCAGTCAATGTCGGTGTCCCCTACAACCCAAACAAGAAGATTGTCATGAAAGTTGCGGCTGATACCGCTGACAACACACCCTGCCCTGCAAATAAGGCCGATCATTCTGTAGCGACCGATTCAGATATGTTTGTTGATCTTTCACCCTTGGATTCTGCCCCGCAAGTCGTTCGTGGTCCGGCCAGTAGGAATGAGAGGCACCCAATGGCCTTTACCCCACCGAGCTTTAGCCTTGGCATCAGTCAAGATCAACCGGTGGTGCAAGATCCTATGCCATTTGCCTTTTCTTTCCCAGGAGGCATGCCTACAATGATGGCGCAGCCAATGGTCGAGGGCAGGAAGGCTGTCAAGTTCGCAGAGCCGATTGTGCAAGGTACACTTGCCATGTCCTTATGATTTGTCTTGTATACATCTTTTGTAGTTTGACTTTTGTCCCAAACAAATTTTTTTGGGGGTTCTCACTTGTGATGGCAACTGACATGTGATGACATGGCAACTGGATTTGATGCACCATGTCACCTACATTTTGTTTTGCTGCCATGCTGCATTTTGACACTTGGGCAACCACGTGGCAACTGAAGTTGATTCAACATGGCAACTGTAGTTGCTGTCACATGGCAAACACAGTGCATCACACATGGTAACTGATCTGCCACACCATGTCACCTAGATTTTTTGTTTCCATGCTGCATTTTTTCACACGGCAATCATATGGCAAGTGGAGTTGACACAACATGGCAACTGTAGTTGCTGTGACATGGCAACTATAGTCCAACTAGGTGGCAACTACAGTGCAACTACATGGTAGTTGTAGTTGCTATGACATGGCCACTATAGTTAACCACACATGGCAACTGCCACTTTTTGTACCCACATCTCACATCATGCACCCTATCTTCTCACAAACCATCTGTTTTTGATTTCCTAGGTATCGTAAGCCATTTTTTATCATTGCAGCCACCCCTGAGGAGATTTCACCGTCCCTTGACGAAACTTACCGCGTGATTGAGGAGGCAGCATTGCAGAGGAGGTCCTCACGAGGGCAAGGGCAATCAAGTTCCAACGTGGCTGCAGATACGGTATCTGAGGAGACCATTAGGAGTGCCACTCCTGGTTCTGTGAGGCAGCAGAGGGTAGTGCACCCACCTCCAGCGGAAGACTATGAGCCCGAATTCAGGGCCACTAAGGAACAGACCCAGCTGTACGACATCGTCAAGCGGTTTGGAAATGCAAGGTCCAGCGGCAAGCACATGAAGGAGCTGAAAGCGTAAACGACCACACCACATAATATCTCATTTTTCTTTGCTCCTTTTTCACCATTCACCTCCTTCGTACTTTCTATGCACGATCCGCTTACGTTTTAGTTCTTTCATAAATTTTTTTACTTAGTAGGCATGATTCTTCCATGTTATATTGTTTTCATATAGCTCATGTTTGGACAGAACCAAAGTCATTCAATGCGGAGCGACGTACGTCGACCTAGGTGATCTTGCTGAGTCCGTGAGGCCAAACGGCAAAATGTCGACGAATGTAGTTGCATGCGGGATTGACTACATCAACAACCACACCGATGTGTGCGCCGACAAGACAATCATGCATTACAGTGTGACCTGCAAAATATGGGATGGTGACTTCCACCACAAAATCCTGGGGAAGAACGTTGCCCAACACGGTGATTTCAAGCTCACACTAAAGAAATATGTGAGTACTCCTTCACTGTCTGCACTGTTTTTTCACAAGGTGTGCTTTTTTGCCATCATCTGCCCTTGTGTTTACGTGGCAGCTGTTTTCATGTGGCAACAGCTGCCGTGCACACTGACTTATTGATTTTTGCATCCCGCGCAAACTATGTGGCAACTTGACAGTAAAATACATGGCATAGTTTTGTTCACACATGGACGGCAACTTTCTTTCAACTACCCCCACCCATAACCAGACATTTTCTACGTAATTCTATTTTTTTTGTCCCTCTGTTGTTCTTTACGTGAACACTGCTTCTCATTTCCTCACTTTTTAAATGCAGGTCATGTTCCCCATGTTCCAGGAGCTTGCACCACATGACCCACACGACAAGTGTGGTCACCACTATGCGATTTGTCTAGACCTGAAGAACCAACGTGTTGAGGTGCTTGATTCAATCCGTTTGGAAGATTATGCAGACCTTACCACGCATGCTGAATTCTTCATTAAGAACCTCAAAGAGACATGGCATCGTTACTACGAACACTCAAAGGTCCAGATCAGGCATTTCCCGACTGAGTATGTGGCGACTGCGAAGCAAGGGAACACGTAATTTCTTCCTCCCTTTTCATCTGCCATTTACATCAATCCAATCCCTGTTTTGTTTGTCAGATCTGAAATTGAAGTCTATCTTTTTGTTACGTCTGTCCTCTTTGTGTGGTCACGTGACTCTTTTCCTCGTGCAGGACGGACTGTGGCTTTCACGCGCTGGAGTACCTTGCAAAGTGGGAAGGCAGAATTGTCCCCGCTATCACAGCTGCAATGGTCGTTGAGCTCCGAAATATCCACACATGGAACTGGTTGACGAATGAAGATTTCAACAAGCGGTCCGGAGCACACGAGTTTGTGGAGGAAGCTGTCAAGAAAGTCATCAAGAAGTACAAGTGATCACGTGGCGTTATAGACCGGACGCATACCTTACATTCTGTTGTCGAGGAATGTAAGGTATTATCTCCTTGTTTCTCGTTGAAAAGTATGTTTGTGTGCTATGTTGTGACTACAACCCTGCGTAGGCTACTATGTAGTGGTGGTGTGTGAGCGACATTTGAATAGTTTCTGTAATATACGTGTGGACGTGAACCTATTTTAGGCGTTATTATTACAATGATTTCATCGTTTCTAGCACCGGTTTGATGCTTCGAACGCGTCTATGATGTTTTAAAAACGACGACAAATGTAGTTCATCAGACATGGGTAGTGAAAGTCATCGTCGTTTTACATTTTGGCTGTTTTGCTTCTTCATTTTCATCACTAACTGCACCGGCTAGCATGGGTAGGTTGATCATGCAGCCACAACGTTTTGCTGAGGTTTATGCACGTTATGCTGTTTCCAACTTGTTTCCCATACATTGCACACAACACACTATGTGTCCGTAAACCGCGTCGTATTGTCATGGGAATATATGCCATGCAGAGTCATCAGGAATACCATGGCATATTTTCAGTACAGCTAACATGGCAGATATAGTACAAACAACATGGCAGCTCCAACATAATTAACATGGCAGATACAGCTGAACTAAGATGGCAGATCTAGTACAACTAAAATGGCAGATCCACTACAACTAGCATGGCATATTCAGTATAAAATAGCATGTCATATTTAGTATAAAATAGCATGGCATGTTTAGTATAAAATAGCATGGCAGACTAACTACACATAACATGGCAGATTAACTACACATAACATGGCAGATTAAGTACCCATAACATGGCAACTGCATTTATCCATTCAATGAATTTTCCTTCCACTTCTGATGCCCCTCAAGAGTCATTCTCCCATTTTTTTTAAAAAAATTCTCATCATCTAGGGTACAAAACAAAATGTCCACAAGGACCATGCCACATCGCCCCAATTTTTGCTCATGGATTGCCCGCCCCTTTCTTTGTTTTCTTATGTTTTGCTTGGATCTCCAATCCCGACTTGTACCTTATCTCTCTTGGACGGCCCTTTGTGATGGAACGGGGTGGGTTCCTGACCTGGGTCTGTGTGCTTGCTGTTCCAGATCCTATCTCCGAGTTTTCAGACGATGGCCCCGTGGATGAAGGCACGCTTGATGTGCGGGGGAACCGGTGTAAGGCTTCCTCGGCTTTCCTCTTCTTGATCTCATCAAGCTCTCTTTTCAATGCCTTCCTGTGTTTTTCTGCGACTCTCGATGTCTCATCACTCTTGCACGCTTCATCAATTAGCTCCGCATAGTTCTTTGTCAGCACAACGTGCCTCACGGCTTCCATGGTTGACTCTGGTATCTCGTCATGCACAGCCAGAACTCGTGTGTTGTCTGCAACGCCAACGCGTCATCAGCGTCCCAAGTCCATCGCCGCCTTATGAAATGGCGGGGCATCCGTGTCACAGCGTTCATGTCCATTACTTTTAGTATGTGACAGCAGACAATGCCGTCCCGTTCGAACATGCAGCATTGGCAGTAGAACTCGCCTTCGCCTATCGAGTCTGTGACGAAGTAGTTCCTTCCTTTGTCCGGGTCTTCAGGTTCTGAATCTGACATGCCCAAAATAGAACACACCTTGAACGTACGTTCGTCCACCTGGAAAGCCGTGAATGCTGGCACACTTTATTTCTGCCTGAAATCTGCAAATTTTGTGTGTTTTCTGTTAAACTATCGCGCACTCTTTTTTCTTGCACCCCCTTATGTTGTCATGGAAATAGAAATACACTTTGTTTGGACATGGCAAACATAATTCATTGAACAAGGCAACTATAGTACGTTGAACATGGCAAATGCAGTACGCTATACATGGCAAATGCAGTACACTAGACATGGCAAATGCAGTACACTAGACATGGCAACTGTAGTACATTTTCAACGTGACATTGTCATTCTTCCACAACAGCATTCCCCAATGGAAGCACATTGCATAAAACATGGTAACTGCCCTTTTATTTAAACATGGCATCTACAGTTGAGTAAACATGGCAACTGCATTTCAACAAACATGGCAGATGCATCTTATTAAACATGGCAACTACATTTGAGTGAACATGGCAACTGCATTTTAGCAAACATGGCAGTTGCATTTCAGTAAACAAGGCAATTGCATTTCAGTAGATATGGCAACAATATAACATTTTTCAGTTGATATTGGCATTTGCATACCAACATGCCCAATGGAAGTACAGTCCATTTAACATGGCAACTGCATTTCATTGAACATGGAAACTGCATCCGGGTAAGCATGGCAAACAGAATTTCCATTGAGCATGACAACTGCAGCTGGGTAAGCATGGCAAGCAGTACTTTATTAAACATGGAAACCGCAAAATCATGGCAACTGCATTGCACTCTATAAGGCACATACTGATTGGTGCTTTTTCTGCAAATAAGACTGTAACGCAACTGACTTACTTGTTAAAGATCTTGTTGGTGTATATCTTGCTCATTTGCCTCTCTATCGGTAAGTACGTTAGCAATTTTGGCTGCTTTAGCACGGTGTTCGCTTCTTGCTGTAGCTCAGATCCTAGAATTTTTTGTTGCAAAGCTGTGTACTGCTTGGCAAACTGTAGCAATGAGTTGCCAGGGCTGACGTACCGCTTCAAAACAGCATTGAACCCCTCGCTGCGCTGCGTAGTCTGCAAAAAGGGGAAGAAGCACTGCATGAAGTAGGCCGGCACCCAGTACATTCGCTTCTCCCACGGGCTTACAAGAGTCTCGTTGTCTTGGACTTGATGTGTTTCAGGCATGGCCATCCAACTCCTTTCAAACTCCTCCACCGTCAAGCTGTGGTCCACGCACAGCTCGAAATCCTTGTGCAGATCTGGATGGTCAGCAAAAAACGGTCCTAGCGTCTCCTCAGCCTTCCTTATAATGTGCCACCTGCAGTGCCTGTGCACTGCCAACGGAAAGACCTGCTCTATGCCTGCACGCATGCTGAAATCCTAGTCCGTTATTATGTTCGTCGGAGCAAGTCCATCCATGCACTCCAAGGTCTTGAACAGCCAAACATACCCATCCGTGTCTTCGTTCCGGACGAGCCCGCAGCCGAACTGCAATGACTGATTGTGGTTATTTATTCCTATGAACGGAGCGCATGGCATCTTGTACATATTGGTGAGGTACGTCGCGTCGAATGAAATGCAATCTCGGAAATGTTTGTAGGCTCTCCTTGCAGCACCATCCACCCAATACATGTTCCTGACATGGTCCTCATCGTCCAACCTTATCATGTAGAAGAAATCTGGATCTTCCTTGGCTTTCTCATCGAAGTAGGCAATTGTGGCCTCTATGTCTGCCAACTTGCTCTCTCTACGGTACCTGGCCTGTAGGTTTGTGACGTCAGCTGGTATGTACGGCATGCTACTCAAAGTCCCCTTTTCGCCGTGGATGAGAGATAGTATCTGTACCATTCTTGATGGACCGACTTTACAATCATGTAGCAGCTTTACGAATTGCCTTTCGACGGGGGTGAACCCTCTATGGGCGGTCAGAAATTTCACCAGGTCGAACTTCTTTATGAGTTGGTGGTTGTGCTCGTCAAAATATTTATTGACCACCCACTGTGCTCCATCTACGTTTAGCTTACACCGGACAGGGCACTCAGTCTTGAGAATGATACCTCTCTTTCGTTCCGGAACGACAAGCACATCGCCTTTCCCCTTCTTGTTCCTCCGTGCCTTGTGGAACCTCATCTCACCTCTGCTGTACTCGTTAGTTTTCTTAATTTTCCTATGGTACTCGGTGTTGACCGCAAATCCATGGAACTTTGCATATGTCTGGTAGTATTCCTTTGCTACTTCGAACGATTCAAATCTCTGCCCAATGTACGGTGGCTGAGGTACCACGATCTCTGATTGCTCACCATCTTCATCCCCTTGTGCGTCGTCGTCAGTTTCATCATTCACTTCAGTATCGGCGGCAGTCCCATCTACCTGAGTGTTGCCAGTGCTTGTGTTCAAAGGGGTGCTTGCCGGCATTGCTGGAATGATTGTCATTCCCGACTCTGACTCGAAATTGTTTGCGGCATGATTGTCTGCTAGCTGGTGGAACACGTCTTCCGTGCGCTCAGAGCTCCCCGCAGTAGATGTTCCCGCGCCGCTGTGCATTGTAGTTGTAGGTTCTGTAATAGGAAAAAACAGGTATGAGAGTAAGATTTTTGTGTTGGATAACATGTGTATCGCAACGGATCACACCATCTTCGAGTGATTTGGCATGACATCATTTCAGACAGCAAGCCGTGAGTCTGTGCGTGGACATTTATGGCAGCTGTAGCTGTCCACTCATGGCAGCTACTGTTCAACAAACATGGCAACCATTGTTTTGCCTACAAATAACTACAAATAGCAAATGTAGCGCTGTTTTTTGTGGTTCAGATTTTTCCCTTTACCTTGTTGTGCTGGATTTGACCATCTTGTGTGGTCTGTGACACCATAATGATGTGCTCCACCTGCAATTTGTGAAGCTTGCCAGGAGACGTTTGTCGGGTCACCGCCAGCGTAATAACCTGTAAGCATAGTAGTGGTTGGTCAATTTTTGGCAAATGCAGTTCGTGCTAGCACGACAACTACAGTTGTTCCTACATGGCAATTGCAGTTGCCATGACATGGCAACTGCAGCTGTTCCTCCATGGCAACTGCAGGTGTGCAGGGATGGCAACAACAGTTGTCCACGGACGACAAGTGTAGTTTTTAATCCACGGCAATTGTAGATGTCCAGTCATGGCAATTTGTAGTTGTCAACTATGCTCCTTGTGCTAACTGAGCATCCGCAACTTCACTATTTTTTATGGACTCACCTGTGTATGACGTCGATGGCAGGTACATGGGCGCTGCCTGATGCCATGTTCTGCATGAAGGCTCTGCATTTTTCACCCGTGATAACTCGTGAGTCCTTTTGCCATCTTTTTTCATGTTCATTTTTCATGTCCACAGCAGTATGTGCTCTTTTTTCGTTTTGCATTACCTTGATTAGCCATACTAGCTAGTTGAAGTTGGCTGCCCGTACATTTGTCAGCGTTAGCGCCTTGTGACTGAACTTGCCACGGGGGCCCCCTAAGAGTGTTCTGGTCATAAGAACCTGCAAAAAAATGACAGTGCATGACATAAGTAGAATGTCATCTTCATCGTCGCGAAGATGGCAACTATTCTCTTCATTGTTTAGCACGCATCATACCTACGCCGGCATACTGTTCTAGTAGTGGCAGCAATGGCCCCGCAGAGATGAGCTGACTGTACTCTGATGCATCCAAAGGGGGCATTTCTGGCCTTTAAGAACCCCAAGCATCAGCGCCATCTTCGTGATTCATTCTTTCCGTGTCTCGCTTCTTTCCGATGTGTTATCAATCACTGGATGAACAAGAAGGCATCAACAATCCACAAGAATGGTATTCTTGTGCTGCTTGCACATAGAAGATAGGGATGGCAAGCAACAGGTCAAAATAGGTGGCAGCTACTGACAACGAAAGGTGGCAACTGTAGTTATACACAAGTGGCAATTAATTTCTTCCACCCCCTTCATTCCAAAAATTGTCCTTCCTGCCCTTTTTTAGGGATTCCTACTCATCCATTCCATACCCAACTTCTTTGCGTCAACTAAACCATGAACTTAAGTTAACCTCAAACGTAGTACATGGCAGATCTGGTGTATTCTGCCTGGCAATTTGCGAATATGCACTGAACCACGCAGTGTTCTACCCCCTATAGCATGGACCCAGTACAAGATCGGGAGATTTTCAGCCTTAAGAATGAGAAGGATGAGATCGGGATATGTTCACCTGGTTTTAGATGATCGTCTCTAGAGCGCTGGGTTGGAGTGGGGGGCTGGGGGTGGGGAGGGCTGGGGTGTGGTTTGCGGTGGGAGCGCCCTACGGATCTGCCATGGTTGCCATGGCAACCAGAGATGGCCGGCGACGTAGGTCGGGGTTCGACAGGCGGGGGACGAGGGCGGCAGACGAGAGAGGGGACGGATCGGAGGCCGGGAACGGCTGGGTCGTCCGGGCAGCGGGTCGTCTGGCCCGGACGAGGCAGTGCGGGCGGGGTTGCCACACACCGGACGTGCGGGCCGTGCTTTTGTGCGCGCGGACGGGGTCGTGCGGGCCGGTTCCCGTCCATGCCACACGAGGCGTGCGGGCGGGTTCCCGTCCACGCCACACATGTGGCAGTTAGCGCGACCCTAAATCAATATAAAAGCATTTAAAATACTAAAATAGTGATCTAAACACTCTTATATTAGTTTACAGAGGAAGTACCACTCAGTATTACTGTTTTTTCGTAGAAAATGGGATTGGTCACATAAGCTCCAGCGTTGTGATCTTCACTGACTGAGGACGCATCTTTCTTCATGCGCCTTTGTGATGCAATGCAACCGGTGCAGCCGGCGACCGAAAACACACTCTACAGGGTTTTCAAGACTAGAAATAATTTGGCACAACTAAAGGGTTCCTCACCCCTTCCCACCCTCCTCCATCACCGGGCATAGCCCGCGCGACGTGGCAGCGGCGGGGCTCCCGCTGGTTGTCGCCGGGCGTGGCAGTGGTGGCGCCCGTGCCCGCTCCCACTCCTTCTACTACGATGGTGCATGGCGGCGGCGGCCAAAGGTGCGACGGCGGCAGGCGGCGGGGCGGGCTCGATCTAGTCCCGCATGGGCCTGGGGAGCCCCGATCTCGCACCCCTGTTGCTTCATGTCCGTGGCATCGACGGTCTGCGGCACTGCCCCCATCACTTGGGCTCCGGGGCGGCGGCCCTAGACATGGGGGCGAGGGCCTCCTCCTTCCGCCAGAGGTGGGCATCGAGATATGGTTGATCTTGGGATCCCATGTTTCGCCAAAAAATCGGCCAGGCGATGGCCCTAGTGATCTTCACGTGAAGTCACTGTTCTACCTGTGATCAGTCCTCTTGGGTCTGGCCATCGGTGAGTTCCGGAATTTTCCTTCGAAGGAACGCAAGGACTGGCGTATATGGCGCTCTTTGGCACCTTGATGGGATAGGGGCCGGTCATGTGCACCCGCAACAACAGCATAACCAGTTTCCCGGGTATCGTGAAGCTCTGTTTTTGTTGACATCTTTGGACAAGTTTGTACCAAGATTTCCAAGGGATCGACACTTGCGGAGAATGTCATGGGGTGATTGGAGGACCTGCAAGTGGCAAAGGCGGGGTCTTGGATGCAATGAAGACTTTGCTTCACGGGAATTGTTCAGACTTGGCTTGCGGGATATGTTCCCATCCAGGCCAGGCATGAGTTTCTGTGAGCATGATGCTACGTGAATTGTATTAGTAGCCTCCACAAGTGGGAGCGGCAGCATTGGAGGACTTCTTTATTGATGGTGCTCCTTTGAGTACCGAGTCGTGATTTCCTGGGTGAAAACCCAATGTCTGGTTTTTATTGGTTGTGCCTGGCAGTGGCCTTATTGTTTTGCGAGAAAACTTCTTATCTATTCATCTTCAATCATGGTAGTACAACAAACACAAAAAAATACAACCAGATTTCTAGACCACCTAGCGAGGACTACAAGCACTGAAGTGAGCCAAAGGCGCGCCACCGTCATCGCTCCTCCCTCGCCGGAGCCAGACAAAACTTGTTGTAGTAGACAGTCGAGAAGTCGTCGTGTTAAGGCCCCATAGGACTAGCACACCAGAATAACAACTGCCGTTGATGAAGAGCATCGTAGATCGGAAGGATCCAACCTGAAAACACACAAAAGTAGACGAACGACAACCAAATCCGAGCAGATCCACCAAAGATAGATTCGCCAGAGACACACCTACACACACCCACCGATGATGCTAGATGCACCACCGGGACGGGGCTAGGCAGGGAGAAGCTTATTCCATCTTGAGGGAGCCTCCATCGTCTCACCGTCATGAGCAGGACACAAACCCTACCAAAACTCAAAGAACCATCTAAAAATGGAGCCCTTCCATCGGCAAGGGACGGGATCCTCCGTGCCCTCATTTTCCTAAGGGTTAAGGCCACCGAAGACGAGGCAGACCGATGGCAACGCCGGCGGGAGGCAGTGGCCTTGTTGAAGGCATTGTTTTTGGGAATACGATCTTTCTCCAGAATGAAAACCTACAATCTTGGATCGGGCAACAATAATGCTTATGCATTATTTTCTTCCGCGAGGTGTTGCTTTTGGAGAACCTTCTTTCTAGTCCGGGTGATGTCTTTGGTGGTAGTTTTTATCAATAAAGGGTGGATTTTATTAACTCAATGAAGCATCAAGTGAATACAAACACAATGAGCCCACGCCCGGCCTTTGCATAGCTAAGATGCACACAGCCAACACCAACGCGCACACACGAAAAACACACCGGCAATTAGCAAAGTCAAACATGACCGAAGCTATGCCTTAGTGGACTAAAAAGAAAAGAAAAAACTCCGAAAAGATGAAATCAGTGATCAACAATCTACAACAGCAACCATATCCGCACCAATCATCTTTTGACATCAGCAATGATGTCGGCATCACTTTTCGCGATCCCAGCAGCTACCACTAGTAGAAAAAGGGCCTAATGTGAAGCTCATTAGTCCCGGTTTGTAATTAAACCGGCACTAATGTAACCATTAGTGTCGGTCCCAACGGCTAGGCGGGCGGCGCTCGTTAGTACCGGTTCGTGTCACGAACCAGTACGAAAGAGGTGGTGGCCTTTAGTATGGGTTGGTGGCTCCAACCCGTACTAAAGACCCCCCTCCCCTAGTACCGGTTGGTGACTCCAACCAGTACTAAAGACCCCACCTTTAGTGCGCTGCCATCCGCAATGCACAATGTTTAGTCCCACCTTGCTAGTTGAGAGGAGCTCGCATCGGTTTATAAGCCCCGCCACGGCTACCGTGTCGAGTTCCTCTCTAAGCAGGCCTTTGTGGGCCTATTGCAAGTCTTCTGCTCTGTGGGGCTTACTGGGCCGGACGGGCCTGCATCCTGGCCCAACTAGAGATTGGGTTTCTAGTCGTATGCAGGCTGTGCCGGCCCAGTAGACGGGCTGTTTTTGATTTATTTCAAAAAAAAATCAAAAAAATTATTTAGTTGGTGTTATCAACCGGGACTAAAGGTCCCCCAGACCACGACGCGCCTCGTGCCACGTGGTGGGACTTTAGTCCCGATTCATGTTGAACCGGGACTAAAGGGGGGACCTTTAGCCCCCACCCTTTAGTGCCGGTTCCAGAATCGGTACTAAAGGTCCTTACGAACCGATACTAAAAGTCGTTTTTCTACTAGTGTACATACATAACATGGTCATGACGTACGTGAGGTGCCACGCAACTAAAGCCCATGCTCGCACAAGCAGACAATCGAGCCACGACAAGGTCTTTGGTGGTAGTCAGAGTGCTACTACCGCGGGGGATTGATCACCGTGGCAAGGTCTTTTTTTCTCTTTTTATTTTTTTTGGATGTGTGCATCCTGGATGTTCTTAGGCATCTCGTTGATGCAGAGGATGGATGTAATTGTTATCTACTCGTTATTAATATACTCCCTTTTCAAAAATAAAAGCTACAAGGGCATGCCATAAAATCCGAAAATGATTTGGAAACACATCTTGTGAGGAAAGAATTACAAATTCAGCATTGATTGCGTTTTTTTAACAAAACCTTGTCAGACGGCAAGGAGCTCCCTCGTAACTTAAAGAAAAGGAGAACTGCTCCAATTAATAACAAAAAACCGAAGCCAAAAACTATACAAGACCTTCGCTCTTACCTCTCAGGTCGTTTGCTGGGTTACTCATAGGACGTTCGCATGTTAGCGCGAACGTAGTCGATTTAGGCCTAGCCATTGATGCACCGAGCGTACTTTTGACTATACAAATATGTGAAGCGCAACAAAATAAGTAGAAAGTATTCTTGATAGATATAGTGATCTCTTTTCAAGTGGAGATTTTCCTTTGCCAAAAATAAAAAAATGCTCCACGTATGGGGTTTACAGAGTTGTTACGGGCTCCTTCCAAAGTTAATAACCACCACCACCACCCCCCCCCCCCCCCCCCCCTTCTTGATGGGTGGATCCCTTCCCAACTAACACCCAATCCAAAATTGCCACATTAACTAAATCCGTAACAACCCTGTAAAAACCCTGTATGTGTAGCATTGTTCTCCAAAAAATACTCTCTTTTACACTATGCCTAGATATGGGCGGCGGCCGGGGCTCGCGGTGGTCCCCGACTCCTTTTGGTTAGATCTGTTCTTGATGGTTTGGGGAGGGAGCTGCCGCTGATGTTCTCCATGATGTATTAGTACAAATATATTGCCTCATATTCACAACAAATAACTATTTTCCATCCAATATAAGCAACAAGTTTTCATATCACGGCGCAGATCGATGGCTGTAGATGTTTCCACAGGTGCGTGCCCCTACGAATTTTCAGGTTCTTGACCGTCATTTATCAATACATCATGTATGAGTCCTAAAGATGCTTCACATTGAAACTACCGTCCTAAATTGATCCGATAAATACACATGGGGCAAGAGACAAATTGCATATTTTTGTCCATACTTTCCTCAAACAATTGGTGGACATGTCCGGCACCGAAAATTCTTGACGTTGTCCGCGATCATTGGGAGAGGTATCCTCTTTATTGGTTTTATATAAACGATTTGCCCAAAGGTTCGCAATCCAGGACAAAGAAAGTACTTTTTATGTTCACTCGTTGTGTCAAGTGTGGATGCAACAGATACAATCTTTTTCTTTACACAGTACAGACACAGACGCTCATGCATACACGCAGTGGATACGTTCTCGAAAGAGGTGTTCCACATGCATTGGGACCTTAGGGGTGGCAGTTCCTTCTACGAATACAGTTGGTTTTTGCCGAAATTATCGATGGACACGCGCTCGACGATTGCCGACTACCTGAGTCCAGCTGACATTGATCGAGCTCGAGCGCAAATCTTTTGCAGAGACACTAAAGTGGCTGCAACATTTACCTACTACTACTGCTGTAGATGCCAGATGGACCCCGGCAGGTACTAGTGTTAATTATGGATATTACGACGACTGTGGATCTGACGCCCATGTGACCCTCTTCAATCCAGCATTGCTTGCTGCTTCCCCGGATCTTGCAGGCGATCGCGTACATACACGGACGGATCGGATGGGGATGGTAGTTCTCCCTCATTCATCCACTTGATCATTGGTCCTGTTTGGATCATGGGGTTAGAGCTAGTTTAGATTAGTTGGAGGCTCAAATAACTCAAAAGTATCCAAACAGGTAGGGTTAGAGTGGGTTAGTTCCATCTAATCCAACTATCCCGATGGAGAGGTGCTTATTTGGGTTAGAGTGAGTTAGAAAATAACTCTAACTCTAACTGTGTTAGAGTATCCAAACAGGACCATTGTTTTTGCCATTTATGAGGCAGGACTGAGGTAGAGGAGGGAGCAGGGTACGGAGAGGGTGAGCTGCACTGCACCCCGCTGAACATGCAGCAGGACATGCAGTGAAACTGTCGACGTAGCCGCATGCATGCCGGGCGCGCGTCGTGTGCGTCCGTGCGCGCGTGGCACAACGCGAGCCAACAGTAGCACGAATTGATGGATTATGAAAAGCTTTCCGCGGAATAAAATTGGCGAGGGACCGGCGATGATGCGTTCTCTAGTCCTTCCCCTCCCAAGATATTGGGATCCATGACATGTAGACCCAGGGCTATTTTTGTCTTTCAACAATTTTCGCGGGCAGCCAAAATGGGTGAGAATGCAGATGGCAAAGAGTGAAATGTGGCATAGTCCATTAACTCGAAGTGATCGCATACTTTAGGCCGAAAACACACGAAGTATCATATCTAGGGCTTAATCCCGTTTCAGTGCAAGAGTTAGATGAGACATTGTTAATTCTTATCTATAGATGAGAATAAGCGGTGTGGTGGCGGTCCTAATGCTCCTCTCGCATCATGGTAACGATCTGCATGATCGATCCTCCACGATATGGTCGTCGACGTGTTCCAGAACTGCTACCGGAGATTTTGCCCAAGGATATCTGGATCGGATAGAATCCAGTTGTGCGTGTCCATATATAAACAGTTTCATGAGGGCGTAGTGCGAAGCTCCGTTGTTTTTTTACACCATGAGATATGTCGGTATCTCGATTCCATGGCGTAGAAAGCGATGGAAAAAGTCATGGTGGCTGAGATCGAAGGATCAGTAAGGCGGAGGGGGCCTTGGAGACGATGGAGTCAGCCATGTGTTTGATAATTTTCAGAAGCAGCAGTGAGAAATGGGGGCGGCGGCACGGGGGGATTTCATTTTTGGTGGTGCTCCTCGGGTGCAAAGTGGTGGCGTTCGGGTTGAAAACCTAAGGTCTGACCTTTATTGTTTGTGCCTGACAACTGCCTTGCTGAAGGTATTATTTTGAGAGTTTGGACTTTCTTTAGGGTAAAACCGTATAATTTTGAATCGGTCGATGACGGCGCTTGTGCACTATTTCTTTCTTAAAGGCGTCGCTTTTGAAGACTTTTTATATTTTTCGGGTGTTGTCACTAGTAGAAAAAGGGTCAAACGTGAAGCACATTAGTGCCGGTTTGTATTTGAGCCGGTACTAATGGTACCATTAGTGCCGGTTCGAACGGATTTGCATTAATGCCGGTTCGTGTTGAACCTTTAGTACCGGTTCGTGGCACGAACCGGTACTAAAGGGGTGGTGGCAGGCTGGCGTCAGGCCGGGGCCCCACGATCACCTTTAGTACCGGTTCGTGGCACGAACCGGTACTAAAGGTCTTTAGTACCGGTTCGTGTCACGAACCTTTAGTACCGGTTCGTGCCACGAACCGGTACTAACGGGGTCTGCCCTATAGTACCGGTTGGAGACACAAACCGGCGCTATAGGGCAATTTTCAAACTACCCCCCCCCCCGGTGGATCGCCTTTTCAGTTTTAAAAAAATAAACGAAAATGATGGAAATGTCAAAAAAAATAAGTTTCCCATGTGATATGTGGTCTAGTTGTTGGGAAAATTTGCAAATATGAAGTTTGACTTTATTTGCAAAATCTCTCTGAAATTTGTAAAAATTGGCATAACTTTTGCATACTAACTCGGATGAAAAAGTTTTTTATATGAAAAATCATCTACTCGAAAAGTTACATCCAAATTTAACGGGGGAACCCCGTTAAACATTTGCAAAATCCTCAAAAACCTAATAGAAAAAAGTTACGGGGCTTTTAAGATCTAGAGTGGAAAAAATTGAAAAATATTCAAACTGTGGTCAAACAATGGTCAAACTAGTTATTCTAGAATATTAGTGTTACTAAATAATTATTTCAGTTTTTTGAATTTTGGTCAAATCTGGTCAAACTATGGTCAAACTTATTCAAGAAATATTAGCGTTACTAAATAATTACTATTTTTTTAGAATAATAGTTTCAAACTCAAACGGTGAAATGTGTGACTTCATGCTCAAGCTAAACTCCTGAGGGTTAATAGGATTGACATCTTACTATTGTCAGGAAAACAACAAGTGCAGACTCAGAAACGAAGGAGAATAGAACCTGAAAGTTAAGCGTGCTCGGGCCGGAGTAGTGAGAGGGATGGGTGACCGGTCGGGAAGTTAGATGATTTGGAATGAGTGATCCACACTTGAGCAGTTAAGAGAGGTGATTAGAGACTAAATCATCAAATAATTCAGAAAAATTTAAAATAAAAAAATCAAATTTTTTTCCAAAGTTTTGAAAAAAAAATTCAAAAAAAAACCTTTAGTACCGGTTGGTAACACCAACCGGTACTAAAGGTCCCCCGTACCAGGGCGCGAGCGCACGCCACGTGGTGGCACTTTAACACCGGTTCGTGCCGAACCGATACTAAAGGGGGGGGGGGGGGCTTTAGTGCCGAAATTTTAGTGCCGGTTCCATAACCGGCACTAAGGGCCCTTACAAACCGGTACTAATGATCTGTTTTCTACTAGTGTGTCTTTAGTGATAGTTTGTATGTTGCTGCTGAGAAGAGTTGATCATTTGTTTTTGTTTTCTTTTCGAACCATGTGCATCTTGGATGTTTTTGAGCCATCTTTTTGATACAGAGGTTGTGTGTAATTGATATATTCGCGATATTAATATTTTTTTTCAAAAATTAGTAATCATGGAGATGGACCATTGTACTGAGCTGGCTAGGTACGTGTTTATGATGGTGTTACGAGAGGATCACTGTGGATCTGTCACCACGCATGGACCATCCTCTTCAAGCATTGAAGCTACACTGGATCGTGCATCTACAGCAGGCGAGTGCACCATCATCGACTTCATCACTGTTTTCGCCATCTATGGAGCAGTAGCAGCGTCCGTGCCAGTGAGGTTCCATCTTGCTCCTCAACTCTATCTCATCCATCTCTTCGGACAGGACCAAAATAGCAGCGGAGGCATGGAGGAGACGAGAGGTGCATGCATGCAGTCCTGGCCCCAAAATATATAACTGACAATTAATGAGCACACAGTGCTAGTACTGTCGTAGCTGCCGGGCGCGTCGTGTACGTTCGTGCGCGTGGTGGCTTTGAGCATCTCCGACAGCTCATGTAAAAAAAAACTTCTCATAAAAATGCTTTTATGAGGTGTGCGTAAAATTTGGAGAAAGTTGACACACGAGGTATTTTCTCAGTTCCAGCAGTGGTTTTTGACAGTGACACGACTGTGACAAGGAATTCTGGCGACGGCTGACAGGTGGTCGGTGGCGGCGCGCCGATTGGTTGCCGCAGTGCGGACTCGGGTCACGGTCAACTGACGTGGCACTTTTCGTGATGATCCCGTAAAATTTGGCACATCTACGAAAATTGTAGGAGCGCTTTTCTTTGGCTCAACTTCTCCAAAAGGATGGGATACAGAACTGTTGGAGATGCTTTAATGCTAATAGGTTGATATATACTTTCTCTATCCTATAATATAAGAGTGTTCTTTAACACTACACTAGTGTCAAAAATGATCATATATTATAAGACGGAAAGAGTATCTACCAAGATAGACGTGCACGATTGATCGATGCACGCATCGACTGGGGTGAAGCGCTAAATTAGGGAGGGAACTGCAATGCTGCATCCTGAGAGTCTTGTCCGTCCCCAAGATATTGGGATGGAGTCGAGGAAGAAGATAAGCATGAGGCGTAGAATTAGGGCTGTTTCGTCTTTTTAGCACTTCAGTTAAGGACAAAAAAGTTGAGAGAATGGATGACTTCTTTTATTGTTAGCCAAAAACCCAATTGCAAGGTTGAAATTTCACGAGGGACTAGCGGTATATTTTTTTGGGGGGGTCCACTACCAAAACCAGAAGGTAACGGAACAAAAAAAAGAAACAAAGCATCTTGGTGTAACACATCCATGGTTTGCAGCATGGTGCTCCCTCTGTAAACTAATATAAACGTGTTTAGATAACTAAAATAGTAATCTAAACGCTCTTATATTAGTTTACGGAGGAAATAGTTATTTAAACATTTTTATATTAGTTTACAAAGGGAGTAGAGGGGCTCAGAAAATAAGCTGCACTGCATCCGGCTGAAAATGTAGCAGGCGGGGGTTTGCAGTGCCACGGTCGATGTTAGCTGCATGTCGTGTCCGTGCGCGTGGCAGCAGCTCGGCCTCACAACTGCAACGGATCGAATCACAGTGCCACAACACGAGCCAATAACACAAGCTGATGGATTAGGCATGCACGCTTTAAATTGGGGAGGGACTGGGGATCTCTATTAGTTTTTTTCGATAAAGAGGGGATCTCTATTAGTATAATTCTAATATTTCTCCAATAGAACTGGGATGGAGTTAAGGAGGAAGATGAACATGACATGTGGACCCAAGGATGTTTTGGTCTGTTGCCAATTTCACTGACAGCAAAAAGGACGGGAACTGCCTAAAAGTAATGAGAATGGCAAAAGCATAAGAGAGTTTGACTGAAGGGTGACATTTTCATGGTTAGCCGAAAAGTAACGGCAAAATTAGAGTTCCACTTCACATGAGACTAGTGGTATTGTCATATGATATAAATGGTTCAGATCTGAAGTCATGTTGCACTGACATAATAACGAGCATTGCACATAGTAAAGTTCTATTTACCGTAGGGCATAAACATTAGTAGAACTATGGACCATTATAATATAACAATGGAACATCAAAGCACTACGTCTACCACATATTTGAAATCATCCAATTGTTACGAGCTGAATGAGCTTTTTTGGGTCCAATTCCATCCATTCTTGTTGGTCCAATTTTGATTTGTTCATTGGAAAGTGATCTAGCTCCTGATATATATGGCGTTGTTTATTCTTTTTTTTTCTGGTCTTCTCGGCAGGAGTAGACACTATATTTTAAAAGAAAATACAGGATAAACTAGAAATATTCTGGCTTATTTTATATTTCAAATAGATTATTGTACTCCTATTTATATGTTCATAAGGATCAAGCAATACAATGAACAATTCCACCAAATCCCTCTCTCTCTTCTAACATGGTGTCTATCGCAAGTCGATTCTAAACCCTAGCTGCCGACGTTTACGCACTTGCGTGCCGCCCCGGGGCGGTCGGCCTCCATGACCGCCACCGGAGGCCGCGCCGCCCGTACCTAGGGTTCGTCTGCCGATCGTGTTGACCGACTGCCCTAAAAAGTCTTTTTTTCGTAGCCATTGCTCTGGGGTTTTTTCTCTCCCGCCGGTCATCTTGATCGGCGGTTTCTTTTTTGTTTCTGATCTAATCTTGATCGGTTTGCACCGCCCACCGCTGCTGTCGATCCGTGCGCCTCTACTCCAACAGTGGCGCGATCGGCCGGCTTCTTCACCGACCCGGCGGCCTCGCGCATCGTCGCGCGTCTGTTCGTCGGTCGCCCCGACCCGTCGGCCTCGCGTCATGTGGCGGTCCTTCACCATCATCGTTCGCGCCCCGGTCCGCCCGTCGATCTCCGTCGGCCGTCACCGCCCTGCTTCGACCGGGACTCCTGCATCACCCTGACCCGGCGACGTCGCGCCATGCAGCGGTCAATCATAGCCGCCCTGTCGCCCGCCGTCACCGGCTTCATCTCGGACTCCGCCGCCACCCCGTCTCCACCGACCGGCGTCCCCGACCTCGAGCGCGATCGGATTGATCACCCGCCCGCCACCGCTATCCGCCTCAGCTACGCAGTGCGACCGACCTGGCCCGTCGGTTATGCGTGCCTTCACAGGCCTCTCCACCGATCGAGCATCGGGCTGCCGTTGTGTCGCCCCGTCGGGCTGCAGCGCCGCCGCCCCGTGGTTCCCCCCGCTGCTGCATCGGCCTGCGTGCTGCCGCTAGCTGTGTCGCCTCTCTGGGCCGTAGTGCCGTGGCCCGCGGTCTACCGCTGCATCGAGTATGTCCGTGTTGGGGAACGTTGCAGAAAACAAAAAATTTCCTACTCGTTTCACCAAGATCCATCTAGGAGTTCATCTAGCAATGAGTCATGAGATGCATCTACATACCTTTGTAGATCGCGTGCGGAAGCGTTCAACGAACGGGGATGATGTAGTCGAACACGACGTGATCCAAATCACCGATGACCGAGTGCCGAACGGACGGCACCTCCGCGTTCAACACACATACGGGACGGGAGACGTCTCCTCATTCTTGATCCAGCAAGGGGGAAGGAGAGGTTGGTGATGATCCAACAGCATGACGGCGTGGTGGTGGATGCAGGGCGTCACAGTAGCAGGGCTTCGCCTATACTACGCAAGAGGGAGATGTAACAGGGAGAGAGGGAAGCACCAAAAGCCGTAGGCCAAAGTCCCTCCTCTCCCCCACTATATATAGGGGTGCCAGGGGGGGCGCCGGCCCTAGGAGATGGATCTTCTAGGGGGGGGGCGGCGGCCAAGGGTGGGGGGCTTGCCGCCCAAGGCAAGGGGGCGCCCCCCTTTAGGGTTTCCCCTAACCCTAGGCGCATGGGCCCCTTAGGGGGTGGCGCCCCAGCCCACTAAGGGCTGGGTTCCTTCCCACTTCAGCCCATGGGGCCCTCCGGGATAGGTGGCCCCACCCGGTGGACCCCCGGGACCCTTCCGGTGGTCCCGGTACAATGCCGGTAAGCCCGAAACTTGTCCCGATGGCCGAACAGCACTTCCTATATATAATTCTTTACCTCCGGACCATTCCGGAACTCCTCGTGACGTCCGGGATCTCATCCGGGACTCCGAACAACATTCGGGTTACTGCATATACATATCTTCACAACCCTAGCGTCACCGAACCTTAAGTGTGTAGACCCTACGGGTTCGGGAGACATGTAGACATGACCGAGACAACTCTCCGGTCAATAACCAACAGCGGGATCTGGATACCCATGTTGGCTCCCACATGCTTCACGATGATCTCATCGGATGAACCACGATGTCGAGGATTCAATCAACCCCGTATGCAATTCCCTTTGTCAATCGATATATTACTTGCCCGAGATTCGATCGTCGGTATCCCAATACCTCGTTCAATCTCGTTACCGGAAAGTCACTTTACTCGTACCGTAATGCATGATCCCGTGACCAGACACTTGGTCACTTTGAGCTCATTATGATGATCCATTACCGAGTGGTCCAAGTGATACCTCTCCGTCATACGGAGTGACAAATCCCAGTCTTGATCCGTGTCAACCCAACAGACACTTTCGGAGATACCCGTAGTCTACCTTTATAGTCACCCAGTTACGTTGTGACGTTTGGTACACCCAAAGCACTCCTACGGTATCCGGGAGTTACACGATCTCATGGTCTAAGGAAAAGATACTTGACATTGCAAAACTCTAGCAAAACGAACTACACGATCTTTATGCTATGTTTAGGATTGGGTCTTGTCCATCACATCATTCTCTTAATGATGTGATCTCGTTATCAATGACATTCAATGTCCATAGCCAGGAAACCATGACTATCTATTGATCAACGAGCTAGTCAACTAGAGGCTTACTAGGGACATGTTGGTGTCCGTTATTCACACATGTATTACGATTTCCGGATAACACAATTATAGCATGAATAAAGACAATTACCATGAACAAGGAAATATAATAATAATGCTTTTATTATTGCCTCTAGGGCATATTTCCAATAGTCTCCCACTTGCACTAGAGTCAATAATCTAGTTACATTGTGATGAATCGAACACCCATGGAATTCTGGTGTTGGTCATGCTTTGCCCTAGGGAGAGGTTTAGTCAACGGATCTGCTACATTCAGGTCCGTATGTACTTTACAAATATCTATGTCTCCATCTTGAACATTTTCACGAATGGAGTTGAAGCGACGCTTGATGTGCCTTGTCTTCTTGTGAAACCTGGGCTCCTTGGCAAGTGCAATAGCTCCAGTGTTGTCACAGAAGAGCTTGATCGGCCCCAACGCATTGGGTATGACTCCGAGGTCGGTGATGAACTCCTTCACCCAAATTGCTTCATGTGCTGCCTCCGAGGCTGCCATGTACTCCGCTTCACATGTAGATCCCGCCACGACGCTTTGCTTGCAACTGCACCAGCTTACTGCCCCTCCACTCAAAATATACATGTATCCGGTTTGTGACTTAGAGTCATCCAGATCTGTGTCGAAGCTAGCATCGACGTAACCCTTTACGACGAGCTCTTCGTCACCTCCATAAACGAGAAACATTACCTTAGTCCTTTTCAGGTACTTTAGGATATTCTTGACCGCTGTCCAGTGTTCCTTGCCGGGATTACTTTGGTACCTTCCTACCAAACTTACCGCAAGGTTTACATCAGGTCTGGTACACAGCATGGCATACATAATAGATCCTATGGCTGAGGCATAGGGGATGACACTCATCTCTTCTATATCTTCTGCCGTGGTCGGACATTGAGCTGAGCTCAATTTCATACCTTGTAGCACAGGCAAGAACCCCTTCTTAGACTGATCCATATTGAACTTCTTCAATATCTTATCAAGGTATGTGCTTTGTGAAAGACCTATGAGGCGTCTTGATCTATCTCTATAGATTTTGATGCCTAATATATAAGCAGCTTCTCCAAGGTCCTTCATTGAAAAACTCTTGTTCAAGTAGGCCTTGATGCTGTCCAAGAGTTCTATATCATTTCCCATCAAAAGTATGTCATCTACATATAGTATGAGAAATGCTACAGAGCTCCCACTCACTTTCTTGTAAACGCAGGCTTCTCCATAAGTCTGCGTAAACCCAAACGCTTTGATCATCTCATCAAAGCGAATGTTCCAACTCCGAGATGCTTGCACCAGCCCATAAATCGAGCGTTGGAGCTTGCACACCTTGTCAGCATTCTTAGGATCGACAAAACCTTCCGGCTGCATCATATACAATTCTTCCTTAAGGAAACCATTAAGGAATGCCGTTTTGACGTCCATTTGCCATATTTCATAATCGTAGAATGCGGCAATTGCTAACATGATTCGGACGGACTTCAGCTTCGCTACCGGTGAGAAAGTCTCATCGTAGTTAACCCCTTGAACTTGTTGATAACCCTTAGCGACAAGCCGAGCTTTATAGATGGTCACATTACCATCCGCGTCTGTCTTCTTCTTAAAGATCCATTTATTTTCTATGGCTCGCCGTTCAACGGGCAAGTCAGTCAAAGTCCATACTTCGTTTTCATACATGGATCCTATCTCGGATTTCATGGCTTCTAGCCATTTGTCGGAATCCGGGCCCGCCATCGCTTCTTCATAGTTCGAAGGTTCACCGTTGTCTAACAACATGATTTCCAAGACAGGGTTGCCGTACCACTCTGGTGCGGAACGTGTCCTTGTGGACCTTCGAATTTCAGTAGGAGCTTGATCAGAAGTATCTTGATCATTATCATTAACTTCCTCACTAACCGGTGCAGGCACCTCAGGAACATTTTCTTGAGTTGCGCCATTTTCCGGTTCAAGAGGTAATACTTCATCAAGTTCTACTTTCCTCCCACTTACTTCTTTCGAGAGAAACTCTTTCTCTAGAAAGGACCCATTCTTGGCAACAAAGATCTTGCCTTCGGATCTGAGGTAGAAGGTATACCCAATAGTTTCTTTTGGGTATCCTATGAAGACGCATTTTTCCGATTTGGGTTCGAGCTTTTCAGGTTGAAGTTTCTTGACATAAGCATCGCATCCCCAAACTTTTAGAAACGACAGCTTAGGTTTCTTCCCAAACCATAGTTCATATGGTGTCGTCTCAACGGATTTTGACGAAGCCCTATTTAAAGTGAATGCGGCAGTCTCTAAAGCATAGCCCCAAAAAGATAGCGGCAAATCGGTAAGAGACATCATAGACCGCACCATATCTAATAGAGTGCGATTACGATGTTCGGACACACCATTACGCTGAGGTGTTCCAGGCGGCGTCAGTTGTGAAACTATTCCACATTTTCTTAAGTGTGTGCCAAATTCGTGACTCAAGTATTCTCCTCCACGATCTGATCGTAGAAACTTGATTTTCCTGTCACGTTGATTCTCAACCTCACTCTGAAATTCCTTGAACTTTTCAAAGGTTTCAGACTTGTGTTTCATTAAGTAGATATACCCATATCTACTTAAGTCATCAGTGAGGGTGAGAACATAACGATAGCCACCGCGAGCCTCAACACTCATTGGACCGCACACATCAGTATGTATGATTTCCAATAAGTTGGTTGCTCGCTCCATTGTTCCTGAGAACGGAGTCTTGGTCATTTTACCCATGAGGCATGGTTCGCACGTGTCAAATGATTCATAATCAAGAGACTCTAAAAGTCCACCTGCATGGAGCTTATTCATGCGTTTGACACCTATGTGACCAAGGCGGCAGTGCCACAAGTATGTGGGACTATCATTATCAACCTTACATCTTTTGGTATTCACACTAAGAACATGTGTAGCATTACGCTCGAGATTCATTAAGAATAAACCATTCACCATAGGAGCATGACCATAAAACATATCTCTCATATAAATAGAACAACCATTATTCTCGGATTTAAATGAGTAGCCATCTTGAATTAAACGAGATCCTGATACAATGTTCATGCTCAAAGCTGGCACTAAATAACAATTATTGAGGTTTAAAACTAATCCCGTAGGTAAATGAAGAGGCGGCGTGCCGACGGCGATCACATCGACCTTGGAACCATTCCCGACGCGCATCGTCACCTCGTCCTTCGCCAGTCTCCGTTTATTCCGCAGCTCCTGCTTTGAGTTACAAATGTGAGCAACTGCACCGGTATCAAATACCCAAGAGCTACTACGAGTACTGGTTAGGTACACATCAATTACATGTATATCACATATACCTTTTGTTTTGCCGGCCTTCTTGTCCGCTAAGTATTTAGGGCAATTCCGCTTCCAGTGACCACTTCCCTTGCAATAAAAACACTCAGTCTCGGGCTTGGGTCCGTTCTTTGGCTTCTTCCCGGCAGCTTGCTTGCCGGGCGCGGCAACTTCCTTGCCGTCCTGCTTGAAGTTCTTTTTACCCTTACCCTTCTTGAACTTAGTGGTTTTATTCACCCTCAACACTTGATGTTCCTTCTTGACTTCTACCTCTACTGATTTCAGCATAGCAAATACTTCAGGAATGGTCTTTTCCATCCCCTGCATATTGAAGTTCATCACAAAGCTTTTGTAGCTCGGTGGAAGCGACTGGAGGATTCTGTCAATGACCGCATCATCCGGGAGATTAACTCCCAGCTGAGTCAAGCGGTTATGCAACCCAGACATAGTGAGTATGTGCTCACTGACAGAACTATTTTCCTCCATCTTACAGCTGAAGAATTTGTCGGAGACTTGATATCTCTCGACCCGGGCATGAGCTTGAAAAACCATTTTCAGCTCTTCGAACATCTCATATGCTCCGTGTCTCTCAAAACGTTTTTGGAGCCCCGGCTCTAAGCTGTAAAGCATGCCGCATTGAACGAGGGAGTAGTCATCGGTGCGTGCCTGCCAAGCGTTCATAACGTCTTGTTCAGCAGGGAGGACAGGTGCGTCACCCAGCGGTGCTTGTAGGACATAATCTTTCTTGGCAGCTATGAGGATGATCCTCAGGTTCCGGACCCAGTCCGTGTAGTTGCTGCCATCGTCTTTCAGCTTGGTTTTCTCTAGGAACGCGTTGAAGTTGAGGACTACGTTGGCCTTTTGATCTACAAGACATATTGTAAGTATTTTAGACTAAATTCATGATAATTAAGTTCATCAAATCAAATTATTTATGAACTCCCACTTAGATAGACATCCCTCTTCTAGTCATCTAAGTATAACATGATCCGAGTTAACTAGGCCGTGTCCGATCATCACGTGAGATGGACTAGTCAACATCGGTGAACATCTTCATGTTGATCGTATCTTCTATACGACTCATGCTCGACCTTTCGATCTTAAGTGTTTGCATGTGTAAATCTGTCTTACACCCGTTGTATGTGAACGTTAGAATCTATCACACCCGATCATCACGTGGTGCTTCGAAACAACGAACTGTCGCAACGGTGCACAGTTAGGGGGAACACTTCTTGAAATTATTATGAGGGATCATCTTATTTACTACCATCATTCTAAGTAAACAAGATGCAAAAACATGATAAACATCACATGCAATCAAATAATAAACGTGACATGATATGGCCAATATCACATAGCTCCTTTGATCTCCATCTTGGGGCTCCATGATCATCTTGTCACCGGCTTGACACCATGATCTCCATCATCGTGTCTCCATGAAGTTGCTCGCCAACTATTACTTCTACTACTATGGCTAACACGTTTAGCAATAAAGTAGAGTAATTTACATGGCGTTTCTCAATGACACGCTGGTCATATAAAAGAATAAAGACAACTCCTATGGCTCCTGCCGGTTGTCATACTCATCGACATGCAAGTCGTGATTCCTATTACAATAGCATGAACATCTCATACATCACATATAGATCATTCATTATTCATCACAACTTTGGCCATATCATATCACAATCACTTGCTGCAAAAACAAGTTAGACGTCCTCTAATTGTTGTTGCAAGTTTTACGTGGCTGAATTAGGGTTCTAGCAAGAACGTTTTCTTACCTACGTGAAAGCCACAACGTGATTTGTCAACTTCTATTTACCCTTCATAAGGACCCTGTTCATCGAATCCGCTCCAACTAAAGTAGGAGAGACAGACACCCGCCAGCCACCTTATGCAACTAGTGCATGTTAGTCGGTGGAACCGGTCTCACGTAAGCGTACGTGTAAGGTTGGTCCGGGCCGCTTCATCCCACAATACCGCTGAAGCAAGAAAAGACTAGTAGCGGCAAGAAAGTTGACAAATCCATGCCCACAACAAATTGTGTTCTACTCGCGCAAGAAGAACCACGCATAGACCTAGCTCATGATGCCACTGTTGGGGAACGTTGCAGAAAACAAAAAATTTCCTACTCGTTTCACCAAGATCCATCTAGGAGTTCATCTAGCAACGAGTCATGAGATGCATCTACATACCTTTGTAGATCGCGTGCGGAAGCGTTCAACGAACGGGGATGATGTAGTCAAACACGACGTGATCCAAATCACCGATGACCGAGTGCCGAACGGACGGCACCTCCGCGTTCAACACACGTACGGGACGGGAGACGTCTCATCCTTCTTGATCCAACAAGGGGGAAGGAGAGGTTGGTGATGATCCAGCAGCACGACGGCGTGGTGGTGGATGCAGGGCGTCACAGTAGCAGGGCTTCGCCTATACTACGCAAGAGGGAGATGTAACAGGGAGAGAGGGAAGCACAAAAAGCCGTAGGCCAAAGTCCCTTCTCTCCCCCACTATATATAGGGGTGCCAAGGGGGGGGCGCCGGCCCTAGGAGATGGATCTCCTAGGGGGGCGGCAGCCAAGGGTGGGGGGCTTGCCGCCCAAGGCAAGGGGGCGCCCCCCTTTAGGGTTTCCAATAACCCTAGGCGCATGGGCCCCTTAGGGGGTGGCGCCCCAGCCCACTAAGGGCTGGGTTCCTTCCCACTTCAGCCCATGGGGCCCTCCGGGATAGGCGGCCCCACCCGGTGGACCCCCGGGACCCTTCCGGTGGTCCCGGTACAATGCCGGTAACCCCGAAACTTGTCCCGATGGCCGAAACAGCACTTCCTATATATAATTCTTTACCTCCGGACCATTCCGGAACTCCTCGTGACGTCCGGGATCTCATCCGGGACTCCGAACAACATTCGGGTTACTGCATATACATATCTTCACAACCCTAGCGTCACCGAACCTTAAGTGTGTAGACCCTACGGGTTCGGGAGACATGTAGACATGACCGAGACGACTCTCCGGTCAATAACCAACAGCGGGATCTGGATACCCATGTTGGCTCCCACATGCTCCACGATGATCTCATTGGATGAACCACGATGTCGAGGATTCAATCAACCCCGTATGCAATTCCCTTTGTCAATCGATATATTACTTGCCCGAGATTCGATCGTCGGTATCCCAATACCTCGTTCAATCTCGTTACTGGCAAGTCACTTTACTCGTACCGTAATGCATGATCCCATGACCAGACACTTGGTCACTTTGAGCTCATTATGATGATGCATTACCGAGTGGGCCCAGTGATACCTCTCCGTCATACGGAGTGACAAATCCCAGTCTTGATCCGTGTCAACCCAACAGACACTTTCAGAGATACCCGTAGTCTACCTTTATAGTCACCCAGTTACGTTGTGATGTTTGGTACACCCAAAGCACTCCTACGGTATCCGGGAGTTACACGATCTCATGGTCTAAGGAAAAGATACTTGACATTGCAAAACTGTAGCAAAACGAACTACACGATCTTTATGCTATGTTTAGGATTGGGTCTTGTCCATCACATCATTCTCTTAATGATGTGATCTCGTTATCAATGACATTCAATGTCCATAGCCAGGAAACCATGACTATCTGTTGATCAACGAGCTAGTCAACTAGAGGCTTACTAGGGACATGTTGGTGTCCGTTATTCACACATGTATTACGATTTCCGGATAACACAATTATAGCATGAATAAAGACAATTACCATGAACAAGGAAATATAATAATAATGCTTTTATTATTGCCTCTAGGGCATATTTCCAACAGTCCGTTCCAGGCCGTCTCCATGGCAGCACCGACCCTCGCGCTGCCGCTGCGTCGCCTCATCGGGCCGTAGCAAGTGTGGCACGCGGTCTCTGCTGCCGCCAGAGGCCGTCCCCGTGGCTGCATCGACTCGCGCGCCGCCGTTGCGTCGCCCCGTCGGGTCACAGCGCCACGGCCCACGATCCAAGCTGCCGCCCCGAGGTCTTGCCGCCGTCACCCCGACCTACCCGCCGCCACTGCGTCGCCACTTCGGGTCGTAGCATCGCGGCCCGCGGTCCACTCCGCCATCACGCGCGTCGACCGCCCGTGGTATGCGCCGCGTCGTCTTCCTTGACGCGGGAACGCCACCATCCGCGCCGGTCTTCGTCACGCTGTCGGGTTCTTCGCCTCCTTCGAGCATCGCCTCCGCACTCCTAACCTAGTCGCCGTTGTCTGGCCGTCGCCGCTCCTCCTTGGCCGCCGCTGCCGCTACCTCCATAGCAGACGTCGCCGCCCGCCCACCCCATTTGTCTTCGTCCAACACCAGCCCGTCCCTAGCGTCGCCGTCATCTACCCCGACCACTTCGTCTACTCCGACCACCATTGGTGACATCGGCCCCGCGCCGATGGACGCCGCAACCGTCGTCGAGTCTTCCTCTGCTGCCCTCTCTGACTTCTTCGACATGGTGTACAACTCGTGCAGGTCCCAGTCTAAGCATGTCCGGTGCTGGCAACACCGCCACGTGCCTTCATCCTCGACGTGTCCCCAGGCCTAGCAAGCCTGGTGCGGCGTTTCGTCAACTTCGTCTTCGTCCGTCTACGCATGCCCGGTGTTAGCAACACCGACGCGTGCCTTCGTTTACGATGTGTCCCCAAGGTTGGCAACCCCGGCCCGATGCGTCGTCAACAACATCTTCTTTCCGGTGCACTACTACTTCGACACCACTGCGCCCATGCTCACTCGGCGCCCCCTTGCGTCCGCGGCTCAACGGCGACTTCCTCGACACCGGCCACCCCAACTCGACATCGACCACGGCATTCTTCGCACGGCTACCTCAACCACGGCTCCACCACCCACGCTCTCGGCTACCTCGACAACGGCACAAAGGGCTACTGCCTTGCTCGAGCAACCTCGTCGGTTGCCACTCCAGTCACGACTCCACAATGCGTCGACCGTTACGACTGTGTGTGTGTGTGGGTGGGGGGGGGGGGGGGGGGATGCCGTCGGCTTGCCTTCGGATTCTTCTTCAGTCTCACCATTTGCGTTGCTATCGTTGTGACTGCGGGGGGATATTGAGTAATGTGATTGTATTAGGAAACATAGGATAAACTAGAAATATCCTGGATTATCTTGTACTCCAAATAAATCATTGTACTCTTATTTATATGCCTACGAGACTCAAGCAATACAATGAACAAATCCACCAAATCGCTCTCTCACTTCTAACAACAATGAGTTTTCACGAGAGCTGATCGAGTGTAATAACGAGTTTCAGGGGACGGTGGAGGATATGGTTCTGCCAATTTTTTTCTTTTGGACTGGAAACAACATTCTGCAAATGTATCTGTGCAGACACCATGAAGGATGATTGGTGGGAGGGTGCCTGTCGGGCCGATTCTACGATCCTGGCAGCCAATGGTGACACTGAAAAGACGACACATAATCTACGTAATGGAGATGGACCCGGCTACGTGTTAATGGTGGACACTACGAGCACTGTCGATATGTCGCCTCGCATGTGACCCTCATCAAGCGTTGCTGCTAGACTGGATCTTGCGTCTACAGTAAGGTGCTGACCGCTTTCACCGTCATCCACTATTTATCTCTCTTTTTTTGCCATTTACATCGAGCAGCAGCAGCGTCCCAGACACACTGTCTGAGGTTCCTGTCTTCCTCAGTTCCTCCTCAACTCTAGCTCATCAATCTCTTAGGACAGTAGTCCATAGAGGATGTGTAGTCAGTAGTCGTGTACATACTGTCGTAGCTGCCGGACGCGTGCGTGCGCGTTCGTAGAGCAGCTGAACTAACATTAGTGGGTATTTTTTTTCTAATAACACGGTACAATGCGGATGCTCATACATACACGGACATACAACCCCTATGAAAGCACACACGTATACCCTATTCCTATGAACATCTTCTCCGACAGACTGAGCCGGCACACATCTTGAGATTAACGAAGTCGTCACGGACGTTTCATAGTCGACGGAAACATCTTCTCGCACAGAACTCACATCATTGGAAGGCCTGGAATAAATTCAGAAAAATGTGTGCACCAGTATCAAGCCTAGGACTTACTCCTTATTATGGGATAGGATACCAATGTCCTTCTAACCGTGCAACTACATGTTAGGTCATAACTAACATTAATAGGTTGCCTGGTGCACGAGGGTAGACGCGTATGGCGCACTGCTTCCGTGCTTATCGATGCAGGCATTGACCGGGGCAAAGCGGTAAATCGGGGAGGGGCGTGATACTGCTTCCTGAGAATCTCTTTGTTTTGGTTCGTTCCCAAGATATTGGGATGGAGTCGGTGAAGAAGATAAAGTTGACGTGTGGGCCTAGGGCTATTTTGGTCTTTTTAGACCGCACCTAACGAAAAAGAATCCAAAAGAACAATGAGATTTTTATTGTTAGCAAATAAATAAGAAAATTTGCTTTTAAATCCCATGATCCATAGAGCCTGGATCTTTTAAAAAAAATCCAAAAATCATAAAGTTTCCAACAAGATCTGAAAACAAATACGCACATGTGCGCGCGCGAGCGTGTCTTTTACTAAGGAAATCATGATCGGAGAGCTACATAAAAAAACATGCATTTCTAGCACATGCACTATTTACGAGTATAAGAACTCATGATTTCCTTCGTTTTAGCTAACACCGCACCAAAATTATGCATAACGGGACTGCACCAACGATAGTCCAAGAACAATAGTGGAACTATGGACTATTAATCTAACAATGAAAGCACTATTACATGGTCGAAATCATCCACATGACAATGATGATGGAGAATAACATCGCATCCACCGAGACCGAAGGGATCCCTGTCCAATGACATTTTTTATGGAGGATATACCCCGGCCTCTGCATCTAGACAATGCATTCAACAATTTTATTAATTATTTATAAAGACCATACAAAGTAATACATCAGTACGCCCGAAGCCATCATATGCTACTCTTATTTCTTTAATGAAGGTGTGCCGACTGTCCGAGCCTAATACCAAACAGACACCGCACCAAAGTCTAACATCTAAAGCCGGATTCCCCAGCCCGGCCACATGCCGGGACTGGGTCACACCGTTCTGGCGCACTCTCGGAGGCTGCCGCCGCCATATTCCACCGGTCCATTTGTAGAGCAGGAACTGACGCATGGACCTTGCTTGGCCTATCGTCGACTCCACCAGAGCGCCAGACAACTCCACCATCCTACATGTACCCGTCACACGCACCAGTCGCAGAACCTCCGTAGCGCCATGCCGTCGGGATCTGCCATCGGCCTTGCGGTAGATGCAACACCGCACCTCCTCTTGTCCCCTGCAGCCAACACTTGCTCCAAAACAATGCCTCGGGAGGGACAATGGCTTCGAAGGTGCCATCATCGTTCGATCCGGTAGACCCAGATCTAGGATTTCCCCCGGAGCATCACGAGCGGGGTGCCACGACCTGCAACAACGATGTCTCGAGAAGAAAACGATGTCATAGATGCCGCCATCGTCCGCCTGTTGGAAATATGCCCTAGAGGCAATAATAAAATGGTTATTATTATATTTCCTTGTTCATGATAATTGTCTATTGTCCATGCTATAATTGTGTTATCCGGAAATCGTAATACATGTGTGAATACATAGACCACAACACGTCCCTAGTGAGCCTCTAGTTGACTAGCTCGTTGATCAAAAGATAGTCATGGTTTCCTGACTATGGACATTGGATGTCATTGATAACGGGATCACATCATTAGGAGAATGATGTGATGGACAAGACCCAATTCTAAGCATAGCTCAAAGATCGTGTAGTTCGTTTGCTGTAGCTTTTCCGAATGTCAAGTATCATTTCCTTAGACCATGAGATTGTGCAAACCCCGGATACCGTAGGAGTGCTTTGGCTGTGCCAAACGTCACAATGTAACTGAGTGACTATAAAGTTACACTACAGGTATCTCCAAAAGTGTCTGTTGAGTTGGCACGAATCGAGACTGGGATTTGTCACTCCGTATGATGAAGAGGTATCTCTGGGCCCACTCGGTAATGCATCATCGTAATGAGCTCAATGTGACCAAGTGGTTGATCATGGGATCATGCATTACGGTACGAGTAAAGTGACTTGCCGATAACGAGATTGGACGAGGTATTGGGATACCGACGATCGAGTCTCGGGCAAGTAACGTACCGATTGACAAAGGGGATTGTATACAGATTGATTGAATCCTCGACATCGTGGTTCATCCGATGAGATCATCGAGGAGCATGTGGGAGCCAACATGGGTATCCAGATCCCGTTGTTTGTTATTGACCGGAGATTCGTCTCGGTCATGTCTGCGTGTCTCCCGAACCTGTAGGGTCTACACACTTAAGGTTCGGTGACGCTAGGGTTGTTGAGATATTAGTATACGGTAACCCGAAAGTTGTTCGGAGTCCCGGATGAGATCCCGGACGTCACGAGGAGTTCCGGAATAGTTCGGAGGTGAAGATTTATATATAGGAAGTCAAGTTTCGGTCATCGGGAAAGTTTCGGGGGTAATCGGTATTGTACCGGGACCACCGGAAGGGTCCCGGGGGTCCACCGGGTGGGGCCACCTATCCTGCAGGGCCCCATGGGCTGAAGTGGGAGGGGAACCAGCCCCTAGTGGGCTGGTGCGCCCCCCTTGGGCCTCCCCTGCGCCTAGGGTTGGAAACCCTAGGGGTGGGGGGGCGCCCCACTTGGCTTGGGGGGCAAGCCACCCCCTTAGCCGCGGCCCCCCTTGGAGATTGGATCTCCTAGGGCCGGCGCCCCCCCTAGGGGTCCTATAAATAGTGGGGGGAGGGAGGGGAGCTGCACCCTAGCCCCTGGCCTCTCCCTCTCCCTCCCGTGACACCTCTCCTTCTCGCTGTGCTCGGCGAAGCCCTGTTGAGATCGCCGTAGTTTCCACCACCACGCCGTCGTGCTGCTGGATCTCCATCAACATTTCCTTCCCCCTTGCTGGATCAAGTTGGAGGAGATGTCTTCCCAACCGTACGGGTGTTGAACGCGGAGGTGCCATCCATTCGGCGCTAGGTCATCGGTGATTTGGATCACGACGAGTACGACTCCATCAACCCCGTTCTCTTGAACGCTTCCACGCGCGATCTACAAGGGTATGTAGATGCACTCCTCTCTCCCTCATTGCTAGATGACTCCATAGATAGATCTTGGTGATGCGTAGGAAATTTTAAAATTCTGCTACGTTCCCCAACAGTGGCATCATGAGCTAGGTCTATGCGTAGTTTCTATGCACGAGTAGAACACAAAGCAGTTGTGGGCGTCGATATTGTCAATTTGCTTGCCGTTACTAGTCTTATCTTGATTCGGCGGCATCGTGGGATGAAGCGGCCCGGACCGACCTTACACGTACGCTTACGTGAGACTGGTTCCACCGATTGACATGCACTAGTTGCATAAGGTGGCTGGCGGGTGTTTGTCTCTCCCACTTTAGTCGGATCGGATTCGATGAAAAGGGTCCTTATGAAGGGTAAATAGAAATTGGCATATCATGTTGTGGTTTTGGCGTAGATAAGAAACATTCTTGCTAGAAACCTATAGCAGCCACGTAAAAACTTTCAACAACAATTAGAGGACGTCTAACTTGTTTTTGCAGCATGTGCCGTGTGATGTGATATGGCCAAAAGAATGTGATGAATGATATATGTGATGTATGAGATTGATCATGTTCTTGTAATAGGAATCATGACTTGCATGTCGATGAGTATGATAACCAGCAGGAGCCATAGGAGTTGTCTTTATTTATTTATGACCTACGTGTCAACATAAATGTCATGTAATTACTTTACTTTATTGCTAAAGCGTTAGCCATAGTAGTAGAACTAATAGATGACAAGACAACTTCAAGAGATCATGATGATGGAGATCATGGTGTCATGCCGGTGACAATGATGATCATGAAGCCTCGAAGATGGAGATCAAAAGGAGCAAATGATATTGGCCATATCATGTCACTATTTGATTGCATGTGATGTTTATCATGTTTTACATCTTGCTTAGAACGACGGTAGCTTAAATAAGATGATCCCTCGTAATAATTTCAAGAAAGTGTTCCCCCTAGCTGTGCACCATTGCGAAGGTTCATTGTTTCGAAACACCACACGATGATCAGGTGTGATAGATTCTAACGTTCGAATATAACGGGTGTAAGCCAGATTTACACACGCAATAAACTTAGGTTGACTTGACGAGCCTAGCATGTACAGACATGGCCTCGGAACACGGAAGACCGAAAGGTCAAGCATGAGTCGTATAGAAGACACGATCAACATGAAGATGTTCACCGATGTTGACTAGTCCGTCTCACGTGATGATCGGACACGACCTAGTTAACTCGGATCATGTTTCACTTAGATGACTGGAGGGATGTCTATCTGAGTGGGAGTTCATTGAATAATTTGATTAGATGAACTTAATTATCATGAACTTAGTCTAAAATCTTTACAATATGTCTTGTAGATCAAATGGCCCATGCTGTCCTCAACTTCAACGCGTTCCTAGAGAAAACCAAGCTGAAAGATGATGGCAGCAACTATACGGACTGGGTCCGAAACCTGAGGATCATCCTCATAGCTGCCAAGAAAGATTATGTCCTAGAAGCATCGCTAGGTGACGCACCCATCCCAGAGAACCAAGACGTTATGAACGCTTGGCAGTCACGTGCTGATGATTACTCCCTCGTTCAGTGCGGCATGCTTTACAGCTTAGAACCGGGGCTCCAAAAGCGTTTTGAGAGACACAGAGCATATGAGATGTTCGAAGAGCTGAAAATGGTTTTCCAAGCTCATGCCCGGGTCGAGAGATATGAAGTCTCCAACAAGTTCTTTAGTTGTAAGATGGAGGAAAATACTTCTGTCAGTGAGCACATACTCAAAATGTCTGGGTTGCATAACCGCTTGACTCAGCTGGGAGTTAATCTCCCGGATGACGCAGTCATTGATAGAACCCTTCAGTGCTTCCACTGAGCTACAAGAGCTTTGTGATGAACTTCAATATGCAGGGGATGGAAAAGACCATTCCTGAGGTATATTCATGCTGAAATCAGCGGAGGTGGAAATAAAAAAGGAACATCAAGTGTTGATGGTGAATAAAACCACTAAGTTCAAGAAAGGCATGTGTAAGAAGAACTTCAAGAAGGACGGCAAGGGGGTTGCCGCGCCCGGTAAGCAAGCTGCCGGGAAGAAGCCAAAGAATGGACCCAAGCCCGAGACTGAGTGTTTTTATTGCAAGGGAAGTGGTCACTTCAAGCGGAACTATCCCAAATACTTAGCGGACAAGAAGGCCGGCAACACTAAAGGTATATGTGATATACATGTAATTGATGTGTACCTTACCAGTACTCGTAGTAGCTCCTGGGTATTTGATACCGGTGCGGTTTCTCACATTTGTAACTCAAAGCAAGAGCTGCGGAATAAGCGGAGAATGGCGAAGGACGAGGTGGCGATGCGCATCGGGAATGGTTCCAAGGTCGATGTGATCGCCGTCGGCACGCTACCTATACATTTACCTACGGGATTAGTTTTAAACCTCAATAATTGTTATTTAGTGCCAGCTTTGAGCATGAACATTGTATCAGGATCTCGTTTAATTCGAGATGGCTACTCGTTTAAATCCGAGAATAATGGTTGTTCTATTTATATGAGAGATATGTTTTATGGTCATGCTCCGCTAGTGAATGGTTTATTCTTAATGAATCTCAAGCGTAATGTTACACAAATTCATAGTGTGAATACCAAAAGATGTAAGGTTGATAATGATAGTCCCACATACTTGTGGCACTGCCGCCTTGGTCACATAGATATCAAACGCATGAAGAAGCTCCATGCCGATGGACTTTTGGAGTCTCTTGATTACAAATCATTTGACACGTGCGAACCATGCCTCATGGGTAAAATGACCAAGACTCCGTTCTCGGGAACAATGGAGCGAGCAACCAACTTATTGGAAATCATACATACTGATGTATGCGGTCCAATGAGTGTTGAGGCTCGCGGTGGCTATCGTTATGTTCTCACCCTCACTGATGACTTGAGTAGATATGGGTATGTCTACTTAATGAAACACAAGTCTGAGACCTTTGAAAAGTTCAAGGAATTTCAGAGTGAGGTTGAGAATCAACGTGACAGGAAAATCAAGTTCTTGCGATTAGATCGTGGGGGAGAATACTTGAGTCCCGAATTTGGCACACACTTAAGAAAATGTGGAATAGTTTCACAACTCACACCGCCTGGAACACCTCAGCGTAATGGTGTGTCCGAACGTCGTAATCGCACTCTATTGGATATGGTGCGATCTATGATGTCTCTTACCGATTTACCGCTGTCATTTTGGGGCTACACTTTAGAGACTGCCGCATTCACTTTAAATAGGGCTCCGTCGAAATCCGTTGAGACGACACTGTATGAATTATGGGTTGGGAAGAAACCTAAGCTGTTGTTTCTAAAAGTTTGGGGATGCGATGCTTATGTCAAGATACTTCAACCTGAAAAGCTCGAATCCAAGTCGAAAAAATGCTTCTTCATAGGATACCCTAAAGAAACTATTGGGTATACCTTCTACCTCAGATCCGAAAGCAAGATCTTTGTTGCCAAGAATGGATCCTTTCTAGAGAAAGAGTTTCTCTCGAAAGAAATAAGTGGGAGGAAAGTAGAACTCGATGAAGTATTACCTCTTGAACCGGTAAGTGGTGCAGCTCAAGAAATTGTTCCTGAGGTGCCTGCACCGACTAGAGAGGAAGTTAATGATGATGATCATGAAACTTCAGATCAAGTTGCAACTGAACTTCGTAGGTCCACAAGGACACGTTCCACACCAGAGTGGTACGACAACCCTGTCCTGGAAATGATGTTGTTAGACAACGGTGAACCTTCGAACTATGAAGAAGCGATGGCGGGACCAGATTCCGACAAATGGCTGGAAGCCATGAAATCCGAGATAGGATCCATGTATGAAAACGAAGTATGGACTTTGACTGACTTGCCCGATGAATGGCGAGCCATAGAAAATAAATGGATCTTTAAGAAGAAGATAGACGCGGATGGTAATGTGACCATCTATAAAGCTCGGCTTGTCGCTAAGGGTTATTGACAAGTTCAAGGGGCTGAAGTCCGTACGAATCATGTTAGCAATTGCCGCATTCTATGATTATGAGATATGGCAAATGGATGTCAAAACGGCATTCCTTAATGGTTTCCTTAAAGAAGAATTGTATATGATGCAGCCGGAAGGTTTTGTCGATCCTAAGAATGCTGACAAGGTGTGCAGGCTCCAACGCTCGATTTATGGGCTGGTGCAAGCATCTCGGAGTTGGAACATTCGTTTTGATGAGATGATCAAAGCGTTTGGGTTTACGCAGACTTATGGAGAAGCCTGCATTTACAAGAAAGTGAGTGGGAGCTCTGTAGCATTTCTCATATTGTATGTGGATGACATACTGTTGATGGGAAATGATATAGAATTCTTGGAAAGCATAAAGGCCTACTTGAACAAGTGTTTTTTAATGAAGGATCTTGGAGAAGCTGGCTATATATTAGGCATCAAGATCTATAGAGATAGATCGAGACGCCTCATTGGTCTTTCACAGAGTACGTACCTTGACAAGATATTGAAGAAGTTCAAAATGGATCAGTCAAAGAAGGGGTTCTTACCTGTATTGCAAGGTACGAGATTGAGCACGGCTCAATGCCCGACCACGGCAGAAGATAGAGAAAGGATGAGTGCCGTCCCCTATGCCTCGGCCATAGGGTCTATCATGTATGCTATGATGTGTACCAGACCTGATGTAAACCTTACCGTAGGTTTGGTAGGAAGGTACCAAAGTAATCCTGGCATGGAACACTGGACAGCGGTCAAGAATATCCTGAAGTACCTAAAGAGGACTAAGGATATGTTTCTCGTTTATGGAGGTGAATAAGAGCTCGTCGTAAAGGGTTACGTCGATGCTAGCTTCGACACAGATCTGGATGACTCTAAGTCACAAACCGGATACGTGTATATTTTGAATGGTGGGGCAGTAAGCTGGTGCAGTTGCAAGCAAAGCGTTGTGACAGGATCTACATGTGAAGCGGAGTACATGGCAGCCTCGGAGGCAGCACAAGAGGCAATCTGGGTGAAGGAGTTCATTACCGACCTAGGAGTCATACCCAATGCATCGGGCCCGATGACTCTCTTCTGTGACAACACTAGAGCTATTGCCCTTGCCAAGGAGACCAGGTTTCACAGGAAGACCAGGCATATCAAGCGTCGCTTCAACTCCATTCGTGAAAGTGTTCAAAATGGAGACATAGATATTTGTAAAGTACATACGGACCTGAATGTGGCAGATCCGTTGACTAAACCTCTCCCTAGAGCAAAACATGATCAACACCAGAACTGCATGGGTGTTCGATTCATCACAATGTAACTAGACTATTGACTCTAGTGCAAGTGGGAGACTGTTGGAAATATGCCCTAGAGGCAATAATAAAATGGTTATTATTATATTTCTTTGTTCATGATAATTGTCTATTGTTCATGCTATAATTGTGTTATCCGGAAATCATAATACATGTGTGAATACATAGACCACAATGAAGGAAATATTCCCTAGAGGCAATAATAATGTTATTATTTTATTTCCTTATATCATGATAAATGTTTATTATTCATGCTAGAATTGTATTATCCGGAAACATAATACTTGTGTCAATACATAGACAAACTAAACGTCACTAGTGTGCCTCTACTTGACTAGCTCGTTAATCAAAGATGGTCATGTTTCCTAAACATAGACATGTGTTGTCATTTGATTAATGGGATCAAATCATCAGGAGAATGATGTGATTGACATGACCCATTCCATTAGCTTAGCACCCGACCGTTTAGTATGTTGGTGTTGCTTTCTTCATGACTTATACATGTTCCTATGACTATGAGATTATGCAACTCCCGTTTGCCGGAGGAACACTTTGTGTGCTACCAAACGCCACAACGTAACTGGGTGATTATAAAGGAGCTCTACAGGTGTCTCCAAAGGTAAATGTTGGGTTGGCGTATTTCGAGATTAGGATTTGTCACTCCGATTGTCGAAGAGGTATCTCTGGGCCCTCTCGGTAATGCACATCACATAAGCCTTGCAAGCATTGCAACTAATGAGTTAGTTGCGAGATGATGTATTACGAAACGAGTAAAGATACTTGCCGGTAACGAGATTGAACTAGGTATTGAGATACCGACGATCGAATCTCGGGCAAGTAACATACCGACGACAAAGGGAACAACGTATGTTGTTATGCGGTCTGACCGATATAGATATTCGTAGAATATGTGGGAGCCAATATGAGCATCAAGGTTCCGCTATTGGTTATTGACCGGAGACATGTCTCGGTCATGTCTACATTGTTCTTGAACCCGTAGGGTCCGCACGCTTAAGGTTTCGATGACAGTTATATTATGAGTTTATGAGTTTTGATGTACCGAAGTTAGTTCGGAGTCCCGGATGTGATCACGGACATGACGAGGAGTCTCTAAATGGTCGAGACATAAAGATTGATATATTGGACGGCTATATTCGGACACCGGAAGTGTTCCGGGTGATTTCGGAGAAAACCGGAGTGCCGAAGGGTTACCGGACCCCCCCCCCCGGAGAAGTAATGGGCCTTATGGGCCCTAGTGGAGAGAGAGGGGTGGCCAGGGTGGGCTGCGCGCCCCCTCCCCCTCTGGTCCGAATTGGACTAGGAGAGGGGGGGTGCCCCCCTTTCCTTCTCCCTCTCCCCCTTCCTTTCCCCCTCCTAGTAGGAGTAGGAAAGAGGGGAGTCCTACTAGGAGGAGGCCTCCTCCTCCTTGGCGTGCCCTAGGGCCGGCCGGCCTCCTCCCCTTGCTCCTTTATATACGGGGGCGGGAGGCACCCCTAGACACACAAGTTGATCCTCGTGATCATTTTCTTAGCCGTGTGCGGTGCCCCCTTCCACCATACTCCTTGATAATATTGTAGTGGTGCTTAGGCGAAGCCCTGCGACAGTTGAACATCAAGATCGTCACCACGCCGTTGTGCTGACGGAACTCTTCCTCGACACTTTGCTGGATCAGAGTCCGGGGATCGTCATCGAGCTGAACGTGTGCTAGAACTCGGAGGTGCCGTAGTTTCGGTGCTTGATCGGTCGAGCCGTGAAGATGTACGACTACATCAACCGCGTTTTCATAACGCTTCCGCTTCCGGTCTATGAGGGTACGTAGACAACACTCTCCCCTCTCGTTGCTATGCATCACCATGATCTTGCGTGTGCGTAGGAAATTTTTGAAATTACTACGTTCCCCAACAGTGGCATCTGAGCCTAGGTTTTATGTGTTGATGTTGTGCACGAGTAGAACACAAGTGAGTTGTGGGCGATATAAGTCATACTACTTACCAGCATGTCATACTTTGGTTCAGCGGTATTGTTGGATGAGGCGGCCCGGACCAACATTACGCGTACGCTTACGTGAGACTGGTTCTACCGACGTGCTTTGCACACAGGTGGCTGGCTGGTGTGAGTTTCTCCAACTTTAGTTGAACCGAGTGTGGCTACGCCCGGTCCTTGCGAAGGTTAAAACAACACCAACTTGACAAACTATCCTTGTGGTTTTGATGCATAGGTAAGATTGGTTCTTTCTTAAGCCCGTAGCAGCCACGTAATACTTGCAACAACAAAGTAGAGGACGTCTAACTTGTTTTTGCAGGCATGTTGTGATGTGATATGGTCAAGACATGATGCTAAATTTTATTGTATGAGATGATCATGTTTTGTAACTAAGTTATCGGCAACTGGCAGGAGCCATATGGTTGTTGCTTTATTGTATGCAATGCAATTGCGCTGTAATGCTTTACTTTATCACTAAGCGGTAGTGATAGTCGTGGAAGCATAAGATTGGCAGGACGACAACGATACTACGATGGTGATCAAGGTGTCGCGTCGATGACGATGGTGATCATGACGGTGCTTCGAAGATGGATATCACAAGCACAAGATGATGATGGCCATATCATATCACTTATATTGATTGCATGTGATGTTTATCTTTTATGCATTTTATCTTGCTTTGATTGACGGTAGCATTTTCAGATGATCTCTCACTAATTATCAAGAAGTGTTCTCCCTGAGTATGCACCGTTGCGAAAGTTCTTCGTGCTGAGACACCACATGATGATCGGGTGTGATAGGCTCTACGTTCAAATAGAACGGGTGCAAAAAAGTTGCACACGCGGAATACTCAGGTTATACTTGACGAGCCAAGCATATACAGATATGGCCTCGGAACACGGAGACCGAAAGGTCGAGCGTGAATCATATAGTAGATATGATCAACATAGTGATGTTCACCAATGAAACTACTCCATCTCACGTGATGAACGGACATGGTTTAGTTGATTTGAATCATGTGATCACTTAGAGGATTAGAGGGATGTCTATCTAAGTGGGAGTTCTTTAGTAATATGATTAATTGAACTTAAATTTATCATGAACTTAGTACCTGATAGTATCTTGCTTGTTTATGTTGATTGTAGATAGATGCCCGTGCTGTTGTTCCGTTGAATTTTAATGTGTTCCATGAGAAAACAAAGTTGAAAGATGATGATAGCAATTACTGAAGGAAATATGCCCTAGAGGCAATAATAAAGTTATTATTTATTTCCTTATATCATGATAAAAGTTTATTATTGATGCTAGAATTGTATTAACCGGAAACATAATACATGTGTGAATACATAGACAAACAGAGTGTCACTAGTATGCCTCTACTAGACTAGCTCGTTAATCAAAGATGGTTAAGTTTCCTAACCATGAACAAGGAGTTGTTATTTGATTAACGAGGTCACATCATTAGTTGAATGATCTGATTGACATGACCCATTCCATTAGCTTAGCACCCGATCGTTTAGTATGTTGCTATTGCTTTCTTCATGACTCATACATGTTCCTATGACTATGAGATTATGCAACTCCCGTTTACCAGAGGAACACTTTGGGTACTACCAAACGTCACAACGTAACTGGGTGATTATAAAGGAGTACTACAGGTGTCTCCAAAGGTAGATGTTGGGTTGGCGTATTTCGAGATTAGGATTTGTCACTCCGATTGTCGGATAGGTATCTCTGGGCCCTCGCGGTAATGCACATCACTTAAGCCTTGCAAGCATTGCAAGTAATAAGTTAGTTGCGGGATGATGTATTACGGAACGAGTAAAGAGACTTGCCGGTAACGAGATTGAACTAGGTATTGGATACCGACGATCGAATCTCGGGCAAGTAACATACCGATGACAAAGGGAACAACGTATGTTGTTATGCGGTCTGACCGATAAAGATCTTCGTAGAATATGTAGGAGCCAATATGGGCATCCAGGTCCCGCTGTTGGTTATTGACCGGAGACGTGTCTCGGTCATGTCTACATTGTTCTCGAACCGTAGGGTCCGCATGCTTAACGTTACGATGACAGTTATTATGAGTTTATGCATTTTGATGTACCGAAGGTTGTTCGGAGTCCCGGATGTGATCACGGACATGACGAGGAGTCTCGAAATGGTCGAGACATAAAGATTGATATATTGGAAGCCTATATTTGGATATCGGAAGTGTTCCTGGTGAAATCGGGATTTTACCGGAGTACCGGGAGGTTACCGGAACCCCCCGGGAACCATATGGGCCTTATTGGGCCTTAGTGGAAAGGTGAAAGGGGCAGCCCAAGGTGGGCTGCGCGCCTCCCCCCTCCCCTAGTCCTATTAGGACTAGGAGAGGTGGCCAGCCCCCTTCTCTCTCTCTCTCTCTCTCTCTCTCTCTCTCTCTCTCTCTCTCTCTCTCTCTCTCTCGGAATCCTATTAGGAATAGGATTGAGGGGGGGAGTGCTACTCCCGGTAGGAGTAGGACTCCTCCTGCGCGCTCCTCCTTGGCTGGCCAGCCCTCCCCCTTGGATCCTTTATATACGGGGGCAGGGGCACCTCTAGACAGACAAGTTGATCATTGAGATCGTTCCTTAGCCGTGTGCGGTGCCCCCTGCCACCATATTCCACCTCGATCATATCGTTGTAGTGCTTAGGCGAAGCCCTGCATCGGTAGAACATCAAGATCGTCACCACACCGTCGTGCTGACGGAACTCCTCCCCGAAGCTTTGCTGGATCGGAGCTCGAGGATCGTCATCGAGCTGTACGTGTGCTAAGAACTCGGAGGTGTCGGAGTAACGGTGCTTGGATCGGTCGGATTGGGAAGAAGACGTACGACTACTTCCTCTACGTTGTGTCAATGCTTCCGTTGCGATCTACAAGGGTACGTAGATCAGACTCTCCCCCTCGTTGCTATGCATCACCATGATCTTGCGTGTGCGTAGGAAAATTTTGAAATTACTACGTTCCCCAGCAGTTGCATCCGAGCCTAGGTTTTATGGTTTGATGTTATTTGCACGAGTAGAACACAAGTGAGTTGTGGGCGATACAAGTCATACTGCCTACCAGCATGTCATACTTTGGTTCGGCGGTATTGTTGGACGAGACGACCCGGACCAACCTTACGTGTACGCTTACGCGAGACCGGTTCCCTCGACGTGCTTTGCACATAGATGGCTTGCGGGCGACTGTCTCTCCAACTTTAGTTGAACCAAGTGTGGCTACGCCCGGTCCTTGAGAAGGTTAAAACGGAGTCTATTTGACAAACTATCGTTGTGGTTTTGATGCGTAGGTGAGATGAGTTCTTGCTTAAAGCCCGTAGCAGCCACGTAAAACTTGCAACAACAAAGTAGAGGACGTATAACTTGTTTTTGCAGGGCATGTTGTGATGTGATATGGTCAAGGCATGATGCTAAATTTTATTGTATGAGATGATCATGTTTTGTAACCAAGTTATCGGCAACTGGCAGGAGCCATATGGTTGTCGCTTTATTGTATGCAATGCAATCGCGATGTAATGCTTTACTTTATTACTAAGCGGTAGTGATAGTCGTGGAAGCATAAGATTGGCGAGATGACAATGATGCTACAATGGAGATCAAGGTGTCGCGCCAGTGACGATGGTGATCATGACGGTGCTTCGGAGATGGAGATCACAAGCACAAGATGATGATGGCCATATCATATCACTTATATTGATTGCATGTGATGTTTATCCTTTTATGCATCTTATCTTGCTTTGATTGACGGTAGCATTATAAGATGATCTCTCACTAAATTATCAAGAAGTGTTCTCCCTGAGTATGCACCGTTGCCAAAGTTCATCGTGCCCAGACACCACGTGATGATCGGGTGTGATAAGCTCTACGTCCATCTACAACGGGTGCAAGCCAGTTTTGCACACGCAGAATACTCAGGTTAAACTTGACGAGCCTAGCATATGCAGATATGGCCTCGGAACACAGAGACCGAAAGGTCGAGCGTGAATCATATAGTAGATATGATCAACATAACGATGTTCACCATTGAAAACTACTCCATCTCACGTGATGATCAGTTATGGTTTAGTTGATTTGGATCACGTGATCACTTAGAGGATTAGAGGGATGTCTATCTAAGTGGGAGTTCTTAAGTAATTTGATTAACTGAACTTAAACTTATCATGAACTTAGTACCTGATAGTATCTTGCTTGTTTATGTTGATTGTAGATAGATGGCTCGTGCTGTTGTTCCGTTGAATTTTAATGCGTTCCTTGAGAAAGCAAAGTTGAAAGATGATGGTAGCAATTACACGGACTGGGTCCGTAACTTGAGGATTATCCTCATTGCTGCTCAGAAGAATTACGTCCTGGAAGCACCGCTGGGTGCCAGGCCTGCTGCTGGAGCAACACCAGATGTTATGAACATCTGGCAGAGCAAAGCTGATGACTACTCGATAGTTCAGCATGCCATGCTTTACGGCTTAGAATTGGGACTTCAACGACGTTTTTAACGTCATGGAGCATATGAGATGTTCCAGGAGTTGAAGTTAATATTTCAAGCAAATGCCCGAATTGAGAGATATGAAGTCTCCAATAAGTTCTATAGCTCCAAGATGGAGGAGAACAGTTCTGTCAGTGAGCATATACTCAAAATGTCTGGGTATAATAATCACTTGATTCAGATGGGAGTTAATCTTACAGATGATTGCGTCATTGACAGAATTCTCCAATCACTGCCACCAAGCTATAAGAGCTTCGTGATGAACTATAATATGCAAGGGATGAACAAGACTATTCCCGAGCTCTTCGCGATGCTAAAAGCTGCGAAGGTAGAAATCAAGAAGGAGCATCAAGTGTTGATGGTCAACAAGACCACTAGTTTCAAGAAAAAGGGCAAAGGGAAGAAGAAGGGGAACTTCAAGAAGAACAGCAAGCAAGTTGTTGCTCAGGAGAAGAAGCCCAAGTCTGGACCTAAGCCTGAAACTGAGTGCTTCTACTGCAAGCAGACTGGTCACTGGAAGCGGAACTGCCCCAAGTATTTGGCGGATATGAAGGATGGCAAGGTGAACAAAGGTATATGTGATATACATGTTATTGATGTGTACCTTACTAGAGCTCGAAGTAGCACCTGGCTATTTGATACTGGTTCTGTTGCTAATATTTGCAACTCAAAACAGGGACTACGGATTAAGCGAACGCTGGCAAAGGACAAGGTGACGATGCGCGTGGGAAACGGTTCCAAAGTTGATGTGATCGCGGTCGGCACGCTACCTCTACATCTACCTTCGGGATTAATATTAGACCTAAATAATTGTTATTTGGTGCCAGCGTTAAGCATGAACATTATATCTAGATCTTGTTTGATGCGAGACGGTTATTCATTTAAATCAGAGAATAATGGTTGTTCTATTTATATGAGTAATATCTTTTATGGTCATGCACCTTTGAAGAGTGGTCTATTTTTGATGAATCTCGATAGTAGTAATACACATATTCATAATGTTGAAACCAAAAGATGCAGAGTTGATAATGATAGTGCAACTTATTTGTGGCACTACCGTTTAGGTCATATCGGTATAAAGCGCATGAAGAAACTCCATAATGATGGACTTTTGGAACCACTTGATTATGAATCACTTGGTACTTGCGAACCGTGCCTCATGGGCAAGATGACTAAAACACCGTTCTCCGGTACTATGGAGAGAGCAACAGATTTATTGGAAATCATACATACCGATGTATGTGGTCCGATGAATATTGAGGCTCGTGGCAGATATCGTTATTTTCTCACCTTCACAAATGATTTAAGCAGATATGGGTATATCTACTTAATGAAACACAAGTCTGAAACATTTGAAAAGTTCAAAGAATTTCAGAGTGAAGTTGAAAATCATCGTAACAAGAAAATAAAGTTTCTACGATCTGATCGTGGAGGAGAATATTTGAGTTACGAGTTTGGTGTACATTTGAAAAATTGTGGAATAGTTTCGCAACTCACGCCACCCGGAACACCACAGCGTAATGGTGTGTCCGAACGTCGTAATCGTACTTTACTAGATATGGTACGATCTATGATGTCTCTTACTGATTTACCGCTATCATTTTGGGGATACGCTTTAGAGACGGCCACATTCACGTTAAATAGGACACCATCAAAATCCGTTGAAACGACGCCTTATGAACTATGGTTTGGAAAGAAACCAAAGTTGTCGTTTCTTAAAGTTTGGGGCTGCGATGCTTATGTGAAAAAGCTTCAACCTGATAAGCTCGAACCCAAAGCGGAGAAATGTGTCTTCATATGATACCCAAAGGAGACTATTGGGTACACCTTCTATCACAGATCCGAAGGCAAGACATTCGTTGCTAAGAATGGATCATTTCTAGAGAAGGAGTTTCTCTCGAAAGAAGTGAGTGGGAGGAAAGTAGAACTTGACGAGGTAACTGTACCTGTTCCCTTATTGGAAAGTAGTACATCACAGAAAACTGTTTCTGCGACACCTATACCAATTAGTGAGGCAGCTAATGATGATGATCATGAAACTTCAGGACAAGATACTACTGAACCTCGTAGATCAACCAGAGTGAGATCCGCACCAGAGTGGTACGGTAATCCAATTCTAGAAGTCATGCTACTAGATCATGATGAACCTACGAACTATGAAGAAGCGATGGTGAGCCCAGATTCCGCAAAGTGGCTTGAAGCCATGAAATCTGAGATGGGATCCATGTATGAAAACAAAGTATGGACTTTGCTTGACTTGCCCGATGATCGGCAAGCAATTGAGAATAAATGGATCTTCAAGAAAAAGACTGACGCTGATGGTAATATTACTGTCTATAAAGCTCGACTTGTCGCAAAAGGTTTTCGACAAGTTCAAGGGGTTGACTACGATGAGACCTTCTCACCCGTAGCGATGCTTAAGTCTGTCAGAATCATGTTAGCAATTGCCGCATTTTATGATTATGAAATTTGGCAGATGGATGTCAAAACTGCATTCCTGAATGGATTTCTGGAAGAAGAGTTGTATATGATGCAACCGGAAGGTTTTGTCAATCCAAAGGGAGCTAACAAAGTGTGCAAGCTCCAGCGATCCATTCATGGACTGGTGCAAGCCTCTCGGAGTTGGAATAAACGCTTTGATAGTGTGATCAAAGCATTTGGTTTTATACAGACTTTTGGAGAAGCTTGTATTTACAAGAAAGTGAGTGGGAGCTCTGTAGCATTTCTGATATTATATGTGGATGACATATTGCTGATTGGAAATGATATAGAATTTCTGGATAGCATAAAGGGATACTTGAATAAAAGTTTTTCGATGAAAGACCTCGGGGAAGCTGCTTACATATTAGGCATAAAGATCTATAGAGATAGATCAAGACGCTTAATTGGACTTTCACAAAGCACATACCTTGACAAGATTTTGAAGAAGTTCAAAATGGATCAAGCAAAGAAAGGGTTCTTGCCTGTGTTACAAGGTGTGAAGTTGAGTCAGACTCAATGCCCGACCACTGCAGAAGATAGAGAAAAAATGAAAGATGTTCCCTATGCTTCAGCCATAGGCTCTATCATGTATGCAATGCTGTGTACCAGACCTGATGTGTGCCTTGCTATAAGTTTAGCAGGGAGGTACCAAAGTAATCCAGGAGTGGATCACTGGACAGCGGTCAAGAACATCCTGAAATACCTGAAAAGGACTAAGGATATGTTTCTCGTGTATGGAGGTGACAAAGAGCTCACCGTAAGAGGTTACGTTGATGCAAGCTTTGACACTAATCCGGATGATTCTAAATCGCAAACCGGATACGTGTTTACTTTAAACGGTGGAGCTGTCAGTTGGTGCAGTTCTAAACAAAGCGTCGTAGCGGGATCTACATGTGAAGCGGAGTACATAGCTGCTTCGGAAGCAGCGAACGAAGCAGTCTGGATGAAGGAGTTCATATCCGATCTAGGTGTCATACCTAGTGCATCGGGTGCAATGAAAATCTTTTGTGACAATACTGGTGCAATTGCTTTGGCAAAGGAATCCAGATTTCACAAGAGAACCAAACACATCAAGAGACGCTTCAATTCCATCCGGGATCTAGTGCAGGTGGGAGACATAGAAATTTGCAAGATACATACGGATCTGAATGTTGGAGACCCGTTGACTAAGCCTCTTCCACGAGCAAAACATAATCAGCACCAAAGCTCCATGGGTGTTAGAATCATTACTGTGTAATCTAGATTATTGACTCTAGTGCAAGTGGGAGACTGAAGGAAATATGCCCTAGAGGCAATAATAAAGTTATTATTTATTTCCTTATATCATGATAAAAGTTTATTATTCATGCTAGAATTGTATTAACCGGAAACATAATACATGTGTGAATACATAGACAAACAGCGTGTCACTAGTATGCCTCTACTAGACTAGCTCGTTAATCAAAGATGGTTAAGTTTCCTAACCATGAACAAGGAGTTGTTATTTGATTAACGAGGTCACATCATTAGTTGAATGATCTGATTGACATGACCCATTCCATTAGCTTAGCACCCGATCATTTAGTATGTTGCTATTGCTTTCTTCATGACTTATACATGTTCCGATGACTATGAGATTATGCAACTCCCGTTTACCAGAGGAACACTTTCGGTACTACCAAACGTCACAACGTAACTGGGTGATTATAAAGGAGTACTACAGGTGTCTCCAAAGGTAGATGTTGGGTTGGCGTATTTCGAGATTAGGGTTTGTCACTCCGATTGTCGGAGAGGTATCTCTGGGCCCTCTCGGTAATGCACATCACTTAAGCCTTGCAAGCATTGCAACTAATAAGTTAGTTGCGGGATGATGTATTACGGAACGAGTAAAGAGACTTGCCGGTAACGAGATTGAACTAGGTATTGGATACCGACGATCGAATCTCGGGCAAGTAACATACCGATGAAAAAGGGAACAACGTATGTTGTTATGCGGTCTGACCAATAAAGAACTTCGTAGAATATGTAGGAGCCAATATGGGCATCCAGGTCCCGCTATTGGTTATTGACCGGAGGCGTGTCTCGGTCATGTCTACATTGTTCTCAAACCGTAGGGTCCGCACGCTTAACGTTAGGATGACAGTTATTATGAGTTTATGCATTTTGATGTACCGAAGGTTGTTCGGAGTCTCGGATGTGATCACGGACATGACGAGGAATCTCGAAATGGTTGAGACATAAAGATTGATATATTGGAAGCCTATATTTGGATATCGGAAGTATTCCGGGTGAAATCGGGATTTTACCGGAGTACCGGGAGGTTACCGGAACCCCCCGGGAACCATATGGGCCTTATTGGGCCTTAGTGGAAAGGTGAAAGGGGCAGCCCAAGGTGGGCTACGCGCCTCCCCCCTCCCCTAGTCCTATTAGGACTAGGAGAGGTGGCCGGCCCCCTTCTCTCTCTCTCTCTCTCTCTCTCTCTCTCTCTCTCTCTCTCGAGGAATCCTATTAGGAATAGGATTGAGGGGGGGAGTCCTACTCCCGGTAGGAGTAGGACTCCTCCTGCGCCCTCCTCCTTGGCCGGCCAGCCCTCCCCCTTGGATCCTTTATATACGGGGGCAGGGGGCACCTCTAGACACACAAGTTGATCATTGAGATCGTTCCTTAGCCGTGTGCGGTGCCCCCTGCCACCATATTCCACCTCGATCATATCGTTGTAGTGCTTAGGCGAAGCCTACGTCGGTAGAACATCAAGATCGTCACCACGCCGTCGTGCTGACGGAACTCCTCCCCGAAGCTTTGCTGGATCGGAGCCCAGGGATCGTCATCGAGCTATACGTGTGCTAAGAACTCGGAGGTGCCGGAGTAACGGTGCTTGGATCGGTCGGTGTTGGGGAACGTAGTAATTTCAAAAAAATTCCTACGCACACGCAAGATCATGGTGATGCATAGCAACGAGGGGAGAGTATGATCTATGTACCCTTGTAGATTGCAACGGAAGCGTTTAACACAACGTAGAGGAAGTAGTCGTACGTCTTCTTCCGATTCGACCGATCCAAGCACCGTTACTCCGGCACCTCCGAGTTCTTAGCACACGTTCAGCTCGATGACAATCCTCGGGCTCCGATCCAGCAAAGCGTCGAGGAAGAGTTCCGTCAGCACGACGGCATGGTGACGATTTTGATGTTCTACCGACGCAGGGCTTCGCCTAAGCACTACAACGATATGACCGAGGTGGAATTTGGTGGCAGGGGGCACCGCACACGGCTAAGGAACGATCTCAATGATAAATTGTGTGTCTAGAGGTGCCCCCTGCCCCCGTATATAAAGGGGCCAAGGGAGAGGGGCTGGCCGGCCAAGAGAGGAGGCGCAGGAGAGTCCTACTCCCACTGGGAGTAGGATTCCCCCTCCAATCCTAGTCCAACTAGGATTCCCAAGTGGGAAAGAGAGAGAGGGGGCCGGCCACCTTCTCCTAGTCCTAATAGGACTAGGGAGAGGGGGGAGGCACGCAGCCCTATGTGGGCAGCCCATTCACCTTTCCACTAGGGCCCATGAAGGCCCATTTGGCTCTCGGGGGGTTCCGGTAACCCTCCCGGTAATCCGGTAAAATCCCGATTTCACCCGGAACACTTCCGATGTCCAAATATAGGCTTCCAATATATCAATCTTTATGTCTCGACCATTTCGAGACTCCTCGTCATGTCCGTGATCACATCCGGGACTCCGAACAACCTTCGGTACATCAAAATGCATAAACTCATCATAACTGTCATCGTAACGTTAAGCGTGCGGACCCTACGGTTCGAGAACAATGTAGACATGACCGAGACACGTCTCCGGTCAATAACCAATAGCGGGACCTCGATGCCCATATTGGCTCCTACATATTCTACGAAGATCTTTATTGGTCAGACCGCATAACAACATACGTTGTTCCCTTTGTCATCGGTATGTTACTTGCCCGAGATTCGATCGTCGGTATCCAATACCTAGTTCAATCTCGTTACCGGCAAGTCTCTTTACTCGTTCCGTAATACATCATCCCGCAACTAACTCATTAGTTGCAATGCTTGCAAGGCTTATGTGATGTGCATTACCGAGAGGGCCCAGAGATACCTCTCCGACAATCGGAGTGACAAACCCTAATCTCGAAATACGCCAACCCAACATCTACCATTGGAGACACCTGTAGTACTCCTTTATAATCACCCAGTTACGTTGTGACGTTTGGTAGTACCCAAAGTGTTCCTCCGGTAAACGGGAGTTGCATAATCTCATAGTTATAGGAACATGTATAAGTCATGAAGAAAGCAATAGCAACATACTAAACGATCGGGTGCTAAGCTAATGGAATGGGTCATGTCAATCAGATCATTCAACTAATGATGTGACCTCGTTAATCAAATAACAACTCTTTGTTCATGGTTAGGAAACATAACCATCTTTGATTAACGAGCTAGTCAAGTAGAGGCATACTAGTGACACTCTGTTGGTCTATGTATTCACACATGTATTATGTTTCCGGTTAATACAATTCTAGCATGAATAATAAACATTTATCATGATATAAGGAAATAAATAATAACTTTATTATTGCCTCTAGGGCATATTTCCTTCAGTCTCCCACTTGCACTAGAGTCAATAATCTAGATTACACTGTAATGATTCTAACACCCATGGAGCCTTGGTGCTGATCATGTTTTGCTCGTGGAAGAGGCTTAGTCAACGGGTCTGCAACGTTCAGATCCGTATGTATCTTGCAAATCTCTATGTCTCCCACCTAGACTAAATCCCGGATGGAGTTGAAGCGTCTCTTGATGTGTTTGGTCCTTTTTGTGAAATCTGGATTCCTTTGCCAAGGCAATTGCACCAGTATTGTCACAGAAGATTTTCATTGGACCCGATGCACTAGGTATGACACCTAGATCGGATATGAACTCCTTCATCCAGACTCCTTCGTTTGCTGCTTCCGAAGCAGCTATGTACTCCGCTTCACATGTAGATCCCGCTACGACGCTTTGTTTAGAACTGCACCAACTGACAGCTCCACCGTTTAAAGTAAACACGTATCCGGTTTGCGATTTAGAATCGTCTGGATCAGTGTCAAAGCTTGCATCAACGTAACCTCTTACGGTGAGCTCTTTGTCACCTCCATATACGAGAAACATATCCTTAGTCCTTTTCAGGTATTTCAGGATGTTCTTGACCGCTGTCCAGTGATCCATTCCTGGATTACTTTGGTACCTCCCTGCTAAACTTATAGCAAGGCACACATCAGGTCTGGTACACAGCATTGCATACATGACAGAGCCTATGGCTGAAGCATAGGGAACATCTTTCATTTTCTCTCTATCTTCTGCAGTGGTCGGGCATTGAGTCAGACTCAACTTCACACCTTGTAACACAGGCAAGAACCCTTTCTTTGCTTGATCCATTTTGAACTTCTTCAAAATTTTGTCAAGGTATGTGCTCTGTGAAAGTCCAATTAAGCGTTTTGATCTATCTCTATAGATCTTTATGTCTAATATGTAAGCAGCTTCCCCGAGGTCTTTCATCGAAAAACTTTTATTCAAGTATCCCTTTATGCTATCCAGAAATTCTATATCATTTCCAATCAGCAATATGTCATCCACATATAATATTAGAAATGCTACAGAGCTCCCACTCACTTTCTTGTAAATATAGGCTTCTCCAAAAGTCTGTATAAAGCCAAATGCTTTGATCACACTATCAAAGCGTTTATTCCAACTCCGAGATGCTTGCACCAGTCCATAAATGGATCGCTGGAGTTTGCATACTTTGTTAGCTCCCTTTGGAACAACAAAACCTTCTGGTTGTATCATATACAACTCTTCTTCCAGAAATCCATTCAGGAATGCAGTTTTTACATCCATCTGCCATATTTCATAATCATAAAATGCGGCAATTGCTAACATAATTCTGACGGACTTAAGCATCGCTACGGGTGAGAAGGTCTCATCGTAGTCAACCCCTTGAACTTGTCGAAAACCTTTCGCGACAAGTCGAGCTTTATAGACAGTAATATTACCGTCAGCGTCAGTCTTTTTCTTGAAGATCCATTTATTCTCAATTGCTTGCCGATCATCGGGCAAGTCAACCAAAGTCCATACTTTGTTTTCATACATGGATCCCATCTCAGACTTCATGGCCTCAAGCCACTTTGCGGAATCTGGGCTCACCATCGCTTCTTCATAGTTTGTAGGTTCATCATGATCTAATAGCATGACTTCCAGAACTGGATTACCGTACCACTCTGGTGCGGATCTCACTCTGGTTGATCTACATGGTTCAGTAGTATCTTGTCCTGAAGCTTCATGATCATCATCATTAGCTTCCTCACTGATTGGTATAGGTGTCGCAGAAACAGTTTTCTGTGATGTACTATTTTCCAATAAGGGAGCAGGTACAGTTACCTCGTCAAGTTCTACTTTCCACCCACTCACTTCTTTCGAGAGAAACTCCTTCTCTAGAAAGTTTCCGAATTTAGCAACAAAAGTCTTGCCTTCGGATCTGTGATAGAAGGTGTATCCAATAGTTTCCTTTGGATATCCTATGAAGACACATTTCTCCGATTTGGGTTCGAGCTTATCAGGTTGAAGCTTTTTCACATAAGCATCGCAGCCCCAAACTTTAAGAAACGACAACTTTGGTTTCTTGCCAAACCATAGTTCATAAGGTGTCGTCTCAACGGATTTTGATGGTGCCTTATTTAACGTGAATGCGGCCGTCTCTAAAGCATAACCCCAAAACGATAGCGGTAAATCAGTAAGAGACATCATAGATCGCACCATATCTAGTAAAGTACGATTACGACGTTCGGACACACCATTACGCTGTGGTGTTCCGGGTGGCGTGAGTTGCGAAACTATTCCACAATTTTTCAAATGTACACCAAACTCGTAACTCAAATATTCTCCTCCACGATCAGATCGTAGAAACTTTATTTTCTTGTTACGATGATTTTCAACCTCACTCTGAAATTCTTTGAAATTTTCAAATGTTTCAGACTTATGTTTCATTAAGTAGATATACCCATATCTGCTTAAATCATCTGTGAAGGTGAGAAAATAACGATATCCGCCACGAGCCTCAATATTCATCGGACCACATACATCGGTATGTATGATTTCCAATAAATCTGTTGCTCTCTCCATAGTACCGGAGAACGGTGTTTTAGTCATCTTGCCTATGAGGCACGGTTCGCAAGTACCAAGTGATTCATAATCAAGTGGTTCCAAAAGCCCATCAGTATGGAGTTTCTTCATGCGCTTTACACCGATATGACCTAAACGGCAGTGCCACAAATAAGTTGCACTATCATTATTAACTTTGCATCTTTTGGCTTCTACATTATGAATATGTGTATTGCTATCTTCGAGATTCAACAAGAATAGACCACTCTTCAAAGGTGCGTGACCATAAAAGATATTACTCATATAAATAGAACAACCATTATTCTCTGATTTAAATGAATAACCGTCTCGCATCAAACAAGATCCAGATATAATGTTCATGCTCAACGCTGGCACCAAATAACAATTATTTAGGTCTAATATTAATCCCGAAGGTAGATGTAGAGGTAGCGTGCCGACCGCGATCACATCGACTTTGGAACCGTTTCCCACGCGCATAGTCACCTCGTCCTTTGCTAGCGTCCGCTTATTCCGTAGTCCCTGTTTCGAGTTGCAAATATTAGCAACAGAACCAGTATCAAATACCCAGGTGCTACTGCGAGCTCTAGTAAGGTACACATCAATAACATGTATAACACATATACCTTTGTTCACTTTGCCATCCTTCTTATCCGCCAAATACTTGGGGCAGTTCCGCTTCCAGTGACCAGTCTGCTTGCAGTAGAAGCACTCAGTTTCAGGCTTAGGTCCAGACTTGGGTTTCTTCTCCTGAGCAGCAACTTGCTTGCTGTTCTTCTTGAAGTTTCCCTTCTTCTTCCCTTTGCCCTTTTTCTTGAAACTAGTGGTTTTGCTAACCATCAACACTTGATGCTCCTTCTTGATTTCTACCTCCGCAGCTTTCAGCATTGCGAAGAGCTCGGGAATAGTCTTGTTCATCCCTTGCATATTATAGTTCATCACGAAGCTCTTGTAGCTTGGTGGCAGTGATTGGAGAATTCTGTCAATGACGCAGTCATCTGGAAGATTAACTCCCATCTGAATCAAGTGATTATTATACCCAGACATTTTGAGTATATGCTCACTGACAGAACTGTTCTCCTCCATCTTGCAGCTATAGAACTTATTGGAGACTTCATATCTCTCAATTCGGGCATTTGCTTGAAATATTAACTTCAACTCCTGGAACATCTCATATGCACCATGACGTTCAAAACGTCGTTGAAGTCCCGATTCTAAGCCGTAAAGCATGGCACACTGAACTATCGAGTAGTCATCAGCTTTGCTCTGCCAGACGTTCATAACATCTGGCGTTGCTCCAGCAGCAGGCCTGTCACCCAGCGGTGCTTCCAGGACGTAATTCTTCTGTGCAGCAATGAGGATAATCCTCAGGTTACGGACCCAGTCCGTGTAATTGCTACCATCATCTTTCAACTTTGCTTTCTCAAGGAACGCATTAAAATTCAACGGAACAACAGCATGAGCCATCCATCTACAATCAACATAAACAAGCAAGATACTATCAGGTACTAAGTTCATGATAAGTTTAAGTTCAGTTAATCAAATTACTTAAGAACTCCCACTTAGATAGACATCCCTCTAATCCTCTAAGTGATCACGTGATCCAAATCAACTAAACCATAACCGATCATCACGTGAGATGGAGTAGTTTTCAATGGTGAACATCGTTATGTTGATCATATCTACTATATGATTCACGCTCGACCTTTCGGTCTCCGTGTTCCGAGGCCATATCTGTATATGCTTGGCTCATCAAGTATAACCTGAGTATTCTGCGTGTGGAACTGTTTTGCACCCGTTGTATTTGGACGTAGAGCTTATCACACCCGATCATCACGTGGTGTCTGGGCACGACGAACTTTGGCAACGGTGCATACTCAGGGAGAACACTTCTTGATAATTTTAGTGAGAGATCATCTTATAATGCTACCGTCAATCAAAGCAAGATAAGATGCATAAAAGGGATAAACATCACATGCAATCAATATAAGTGATATGATATGGTCATCATCATCTTGTGCTTGTGATCTCCATCTCCGAAGCACCGTCATGATCACCATCGTCACCGGCGCGACACCTTGATCTCCATCGTAGCATCGTTGTCGTCTCGCCAATCTTATGCTTCCACGACTATCACTACCGCTTAGTAATAAAGTAAAGCATTACATCGCGATTGCATTGCATACAATAAAGCGACAACCATATGGCTCCTGCCAGTTGCCGATAACTCGGTTACAAAACATGATCATCTCATACAATAAAATCAGCATCATGCCTTGACCATATCACATCACAACATACCCTGCAAAAACAAGTTAGACGTCCTCTACTTTGTTGTTGCAAGTTTTACGTGGCTGCTACGGGCTTAAGTAAGAACTCTTCTCACCTACGCATCAAAACCACAACGATAGTTCGTCAAATAGACTCCGTTTTAACCTTCTCAAGGACCGGGCGTAGTCACACTTGGTTCAACTAAAGTTGGAGAGACAGTCTTCCGCAAGCCATCTATGTGCAAAGCACGTCGAGGGAACCGGTCTCGCGTAAGAGTATGCGTAAGGTTGGTCCGGATCGTCTCACCCAACAATACCGCCGAACCAAAGTATGACATGCTGGTAGGCAGTATGACTTGTATCGCCCACAACTCACTTGTGTTCTACTCGTGCAAATAACATCAAACCATAAAACCTAGGCTCGGATGCCACTGTTGGGGAACGTAGTAATTTCGAAAATTTTCCTACGCACAGGCAAGATCATGGTGATGCACAGCAACGAGAGGGGAGAGTGTTGTCTACGTACCAACGCAGACCGACTGCGGAAGCGATCACACAACGTAGAGGAAGTAGTCGTACGTCTTCTTCCCGATCCGACCGATCCAAGCACCGTTACTCCGGCACCTCCGAGTTCTTAGCACACGTTCAGCTCGATGACGATCCTCGGGCTCCGATCCAGCAAAGCGTCGAGGAAGAGTTCCGTCAGCATGACGGCGTGATGACGATCTTGATGTACTACTAACGCAGGGCTTCGCCTAAGCACTACAACAGTATGATCGAGGTGGAATATGGTGGCAGGGGGCACCGCACACGGCTAAGGAACGATCTCAAGGATCAACTTGTGTGTCTTGGGGTGTCCCCTGCCCCCGTATATAAAGGTTGGAGGAGGGGGGCTGGCCGGCCAGAGAGAGGGAGGCGCAGGGGGAGTCCTACTCCTACCGGGAGTAGGACTCCCCCCTCCAATCCTATTCCAACTAGGACTCTCAAGGGGGAAAGGAGAGAGAGAGGGGGGGCCGGCCCCTTCTCCTAGTCCTACTAGGACTTGGGGAAGGGGGGCGCCGGCCAGCTGTGGGCTGCCCCTTTTCTCTTTTCCACTAAGGCCCAATAGGCCCATTAGTCTCCCGGGGGGTTCCGGTAACCCTCCCGGTATTCCGGTAAAATCCCGATTTCACCCGGAACACTTCCTATGTCCAAACATAGGCTTCCAATATATCAATCTTTACGTCTCGACCATTTCGAGACTCCTCGTCATGTCCGTGATCTCATCCGGGACTCCGAACAACCTTCGGTACATCAAAATGCATAAACTCATAATAACTGTCATCGTAACGTTAAGCGTGCGGACCCTACGGTTCGAGAACAATGTAGACATGACCGAGACACGTCTCCGGTCAATAACCAATAGCGGGACCTGGATGCCCATATTGGCTCCTACATATTCTACGAAGATCTTTATCGGTCAGACCGCATAACAACATACGTTGTTCCCTTTGTCATCGGTATGTTACTTGCCCGAGATTTGATCGTCGGTATCCAATACCTAGTTCAATCTCGTTACCGGCAAGTCTCTTTACTCGTTCCGCAATACATCATCTCACAACTAACATATTAGTTGCAGTGCTTGCAAGGCTTATGTGATGTGCATTACCGAGAGGGCCCAGAGATACCTCTCCGACAATCGGAGTGACAAACCCTAATCTCGAAATACGCCAACCCAACATCTACCATTGGAGACACCTGTAGTACTCCTTTATAATCACCCAGTTACGTTGTGACGTTTGGTAGTACCCAAAGTGTTCCTCCGGTAAACGGGAGTTGCATAATCTCATAGTTATAGGAACATGTATAAGTCATGAAGAAAGCAATAGCAACATACTAAACGATCGGGTGCTAAGCTAATGGAATGGGTCATGTCAATCAGATCATTCAACTAATGATGTGACCTCGTTAATCAAATAACAACTCTTTGTTCATGGTTAGGAAACATAACCATCTTTGATTAACGAGCTAGTCAAGTAGAGGCATACTAGTGACACTCTGTTGGTCTATGTATTCACACATGTATTATGTTTCCGGTTAATACAATTCTAGCATGAATAATAAACATTTATCATGATATAAGGAAATAAATAATAACTTTATTATTGCCTCTAGGGCATATTTCCTTCAGATATCCCAATACCTCGTTCAATCTCGTTACCGGCAAGTCACTTTACTCGTACCGTAATGCATGATCCCGTGACCAGACACTTGGTCACTTTGAGCTCATTGTGATGATGCATTACCGAGTGGGCCCAGAGATACCTCTCCGTCATACGGAGTGACAAATCCCAGTCTTGATCCATGTCAACCCAACAGACCCTTTCGGAGATACCCGTATTATACCTTTATAGTCACCCAGTTACTTTGTGACGTTTGGTACAACCAAAGCACTCCTATGGTATCCGGGAGTTACATGATCTCATGGTCTAAGGAAAAGATACTTGACATTGGAAAAACTCTAGCAAACGAACTATACGATCTTGTGCTATGTTTAGGATTGGGTCTTGTCCATCACATCATTCTCCTAATGATGTGATCTCGTTATCAATGACATCCAATGTCCATAGTCAGGAAACCATGACTATCTGTTGATCAATGAGCTAGTCAACTAGAGGCTTACTAGGGACATGTTGGTGTCTATTTATTCACACATGTATTACGATTTCCGGATAACACAATTATAGCATGAATAAAAGACAATTATCATGAACAAGGAAATATAATAATAATGCTTTTATTATTGCCTCTAGGGCATATTTCCAACAGACTGGTCACTGGAAGCGGAACTGCCCCAAGTATTTGGCGGATAAGAAGGATGGCAAGGTGAACAAAGGTATATGCAATATACATGTTATTGATGTGTACCTTACTAATGTTCGTAGTAGCATCTGGGTATTTGATACTGGTTCTGTTGCTAACATTTGCAACTCGAAACAGGGACTACGGATTAAGCGAAGATTGGCTAAGGACGAGGTGACGATGCGCGTGGGAAATGGTTCCAAAGTCGATGTGATCGCGGTCAGCACGCTACCTCTACATCTACCTTCGGGATTAGTATTAGACCTAAATAATTGTTATTTGGTGCCAACGTTGAGCATGAACATTATATCTGGATCTTGTTTGACGTGAAATGGTTATTCATTTAAATCAGAGAATAATGGTTGTTCTATTTATATGAGTAAAATCTTTTATGGTCATGCACCCATGAAGAATGGTCTATTCTTATTAAATCTCGATAGTAGTGACACACATATTCATAATGTTGAAGCCAAAAGATGCAGAGTTGATAATGATAGTGCAACTTATTTGTGGCACTGCCGTTTAGGTTATATCGGTATAAAGCGCATGAAGAAACTCCATACTGATGGACTTTTGGAACCACTTGATTATGAATCACTTGGTACTTGCGAACCGTGCCTCATGAGTAAGATGACAAAAACACCATTCTCCGGTATTATGGAGAGAGCAACAGATTTGTTGGAAATCATACATACAGATGTATGTGGTCCGATGAATGTTGAGGCTCGTGGCGGATATCGTTATTTTCTCACCTTCACAGATGACTTAAGCAGATACGGGTATATCTACTTAATGAAACATAAGTCTGAAACTATTGAAAATTTCAAAGAATTTCAGAGTGAAGTTGAAAATCATCGTAACAAGAAAATAAAATTCCTACGATCTGATTGTGGAGGAGAATATTTGAGTTACGAGTTTGGTCTACATTTGAAACAATGCGGAATAGTTTCGCAACTCACGCCACCCGGAACACCACAGCGTAATGGTGTGTCCGAATGTCGTAATCGTACTTTACTTGATATGGTGCGATCTATGATGTCTCTTACTGATTTACCGCTATCGTTTTGGGGTTATTCTCTAGAGACAGCCGCATTCACGTTAAACAGGGCACCATCAAAATCCGTTGAGACGACGCCTTATGAACTGTGGTTTGGCAAGAAACCAAAGTTGTCGTTTCTGAAAGTTTGGGGCTGCAATGCTTATGTGAAAAAGCTTCAACCTGATAAGCTCGAACCCAAATCAGAGAAATGTGTCGGAATAAGATATCGAAAGGAAACTATTGGATACACCTTCTGTTGGGGAACGTAGTAATTTCAAAAAAAATTCCTACGCACACGCAAGATCATGGTGATGCATAGCAACGAGAGGGGAGAGTGTTGTCTACGTACCAACGCAGACCGACTGCGGAAGCAATCACACAACATAGAGGAAGTAGTCGTACGTCTTCCCGATCTGACCGATCCAAGCACTGTTACTCCGGCACCTCCGAGTTCTTAGCACACGTACAGCTCGATGACGATCCCCGGGCTCCGATCCAGCAAAGCTTCGGGGAGGAGTTCCGTCAGCACGACAGCGTGATGACGATCTTTATGTTCTACCGACGCAGGGCTTCGCCTAAGCACTACAACGATATGATCGAGGTGGAATTTGGTGGCAGGGGGCACCGCACACGGCTAAGGAACGATCACCAAGGATCAACTTGTGTGTCTAGAGGTGCCCCCCTGCCCCCGTATATAAAGGAGCAAGGGGAGGAGGCGGCCGGCCATGGTGTGGCGCGCCAAGGGGAGTCCTACTCCCACCGGGAGTAGGACTCCTAGTTGGACTAGGAGAGAGAGGGGGGAAATACGAGGAAGAGAGGAAGGAAAGGGGGGCGTCGGCCCCCTTCCCTTGTCCTATTCGGACTAGGAAGGGGAGGGGCGCGCGGCCACCTCTTGCCTCCTCTCCTCTTCTCCCTTAAGGCCCATGTTGGCCCAATAACCCCCCCCCCCCCCGGGGGGGGGGGTTCCGGTAACCCCCCGATACTCCGGTAAAATGCCGATTTCACCCGGAACAATTCCGATGTCCAAATATAGGCTTCCAATATATCAATATTTATGTCTCGACCATTTCGAGACTCCTCGTCATGTCCGTGATCACATACGGGACTCCGAACTAACTTCGGTACATCAAAATGCATAAACTCATAATAACTGTCATCGTAACGTTAAGCGTGCGGACCCTACGGTTCGAGAACAATGTAGACATGACCGAGACACGTCTCCGGTCAATAACCAATAGCGGGACCTGGATGCCCATATTGGCTCCTACATATTCTACGAAGATCTTTATCGGTCAGACCGCATAACAACATACGTTGTTCCCTTTGTCATCGGTATGTTACTTGCCCGAGATTCGATCATCGGTATCCAATACCTAGTTCAATCTCGTTACCGGCAAGTCTCTTTACTCGTTCCGTAATACATCATCTCACAACTAACATATTAGTTGCAGTGCTTGCAAGGCTTATGTGATGAGCATTACCGAGAGGGCCCAGAGATACCTCTCCGACAATCGGAGTGACAAATCCTAATCTCGAAATACGGCAACCCAACATCTACCTTTGGAGACACCTGTAATGCTCCTTTATAATCACCCATTTACATTGTGACATTTGGTAGCACCCAAAGTGTTCCTCTGGCAAACGGGAGTTGCATAATCTCATAGTCATAGGAACATGTATAAGTCATGAAGAAAGCAATAGCAACATACTAAACGATCGGGTGCTAAGCTAATGGAATGGGTCATGTCAATCAGATCATTCAACTAATGATGTGACCTCGTTAATCAAATAACAACTCTTTTGTACATGGTTAGGAAACATAACCATCTTTGATTAACGAGCTAGTCAAGTAGAGGCATACTAGTGACACTCTGTTTGTCTATGTATTCACACATGTATTATGTTTCCGGTTAATACAATTCTAGCATGAATAATAAACATTTATCATGATATAAGGAAATAAATAATAACTTTATTATTGCCTCTAGGGCATATTTCCTTCAGTCTCCCACTTGCACTAGAGTCAATAATCTAGTTCACATCGCCATGTGATTTAACAGCAATAGTTCACATCACCACGTGATTAACACCCATAGTTCACATCGTCATGTGACCAACACTCAAAGGGTTTACTAGAGTCAGTAATCTAGTTCACATATCTATGTGATTAACACCCAAAGAGTACTAAGTTGTGATCATGTTTTGCTTGTGAGATAATTTTAGTCAACGGGTCTGTCACATTCAGATCCGTAAGTATTTTGCAAGTTCTATGTCTACAATGCTCTACTCGGAGCTACTCTAGCTAATTGCTCCCACTTTCAATATGTATCCAGATTGAGACTTTAGATTCATCTGGATCAGTGTCAAAAACTTGCATCGACGTAACCCTTTACGACGAACCTTTTTGTCACGTCCATAATCGAGAAACATATCCTTATTTCACTAAGGATAATTCTGACCGCTGTCCAGTGATCTACTCCTAGATCACTATTGTACTCCCTTGCCAAATCAGTGCAGGGTATACAATAGATCTGGTACACAGCATGACATACTTTATAGAACCTATGGCCAAGGCATAGGGAATGACTTTCATTCTCTTTCTATCTTCTGCCGTGGTCGGTCTTTGAGTCTTACTCAACTTCACACCTTGTAATACAGGCAAGAACTCTTTCTTTGACTGATCCATTTTGAACTATTTCAAAATCTTGTCAAGGTATGTACTCATTGAAAAAACTTATCAAGCGTCTTGATCTATCTCTATAGATCTTGAAGCTCAATATGTAAGCAGCTTCACCGAAGTCTTTCTTTGAAAAACTCCTTTCAAACACTCCTTTATGCTTTACAGAATAATTCTACATTATTTCCGATCAACAATATGTCATTCACATATACTTATCAGAAATGTTGTAGTGCTCCCTCTCACTTTCTTGTAAGTATAGGCTTCACCAAAAGTCTGTATAAAACCAAATGCTTTGATCACACTATCAAAACGTTTATTCCAACTCCGAGATGCTTGCACCAGTCCATAAATGGATCGCTGGAGCTTAAACACTTTGTTAGCTCCCTTTGGATCGACCAAACCTTCCGGTTGCATCATATACAACTCTTCTTCCAGAAATCCATTCAGGAATGCAGTTTTGACATCCATCTGCTAAATTTCATAATCATAAAACGCGGCAATTGCTAACATGATTCGGACAGACTTAAGCATCGCTACGGGTGAGAAGGTCTCATCGTAGTCAACCCCTTGAACTTGTCGAAAACCTTTTGCGACAAGTCGAGCTTTATAGACAGTAACATTACCATCAGCGTCAGTCTTTTTCTTGAAGATCCATTTATTCTCAATTGCTTGCCGATCATCGGGCAAGTCAACCAAAGTCCATACTTTGTTCTCATACATGGATCCCATCTCAGATTTCATGGCTTCAAGCCACTTTGCGGAATCTGGGCTCACCATCGCTTCTTCATAGTTCGTAGGTTCATCATGATCTAGCAGCATGACTTCCAGAACTGGATTACCGTACCACTCTGGCGCAGATCTTGCTCTGGTTGATCTACGAGGTTCAGTAGTGTCTTGTTCTGAAGTTTTCATGATTATTATCATTAGCTTCCTCACTTATTAGTGTAGGTGTCGCAGAAACAGTTTTCTGTGATGTACTACTTTCCAATAAGGGAGCGGGTACAGTTACCTCATCAAGCTCTACTTTCCTCCCACTCACTTCTTTCGAGAGAAACTCCTTCTCAAGAAAGTTTCCGAATTTAGCAACAAAAGTCTTGCCTTCGGATCTATGATAGAAGGTGTATCCAATAGTTTCCTTTGGATATCCTATGAAGACACATTTCTCCGATTTGGGTTCGAGCTTATCAGGTTGAAGCTTTTTCACATAAGCATCGCAGCCCCAAACTTTCAGAAACGACAACTTTGGTTTCTTGCCAAACCATAGTTCATAAGGCGTCGTCTCAACGGATTTTGATGGTGCCCTATTTAACGTGAATGCGGCCGTCTCTAGAGCGTATCCCCAAAACGATAGCGGTAAATCAGTAAGAGACATCATAGATCGCACCATATCTAGTAAAGTACGATTACGACGTTCGGACACACCATTACGCTGTGGTGTTCCGGGCGGCGTGAGTTGCGAAACTGTTCCACAATTTTTCAAATGTACACCAAACTCGTAACTCAAATATTCTCCTCCACGATCAGATCGTAGAAACTTTATTTTCTTGTTACGATGATTTTCCACTTCACTCTGAAATTCTTTGAACTTTTCAAATGTTTCAGACTTATGTTTCATTAAGTACATATACTCATATCTGCTCAAATCATCTGTGAAGATCAGAAAATAATGATACCTGTCGCGAGCCTCAATATTCATCGGACCACATACATCAGTATGTATGATTTCCAACAAATCTGTTGCTCGCTCCATTGTTCCGAAGAACAGAGTCTTAGTCATCTTGCCCATGAGGCATGGTTCGCAAGCATCAACTGATTCATAATCAGGTGTTTCCAAAAGCCCATCAGCATGGAGTTTCTTCATGTGCTTTACACCAATATGACCTAAATGGCAGTGCTACAAATAAGTTGCACTATCATTATTAACTTTGTATCTTTTGGTTTCAATATTATGATTATGTGTATCATTACGATCGAGATCCAACGAACTATTTTCATTGGGTGTGTAACCATATAAGGTTTTACTCATGTAAACAGAACAACAATTTATTCTCTTACTTAAATGAATATCCGTATTAACATGATCAAATCATATTCATGCTCAACGCAAACACCAAATAACACTTATTTAGGTTCAACACTAATCCCGAAATTATAGGGAGTGTGCGATGATGATGATCATATCAATCTTGGAACCACTTCCAACACACATCGTCACTTCACCCTTAACTAGTCTCTATTTATTCTGTAACTCCCGTTTCGAGTTACTAATCTTAGCAACTGAACTAGTATCAAATACTGAGGGTTTGCTATAAACACTAGTAAAGTACACATCAATAACATGTATATCAAATATACTTATGTTCACTTTGCCATCCTTCTTATCCGCCAATCACTTGGGGTAGTTCCGCTTCCAGTGACCAGTCCCTTTGCAGTAGAAGCACTCAGTCTCAGGCTTAGGTCCAGACTTGGGCTTCTTCACTTGAGCAGAAACTTGCTTGCTATTCTTTTTGAAGTTCCCCTTCTTCCCTCTGCCCTTTTCTTGAAACTAGTGGTCTTGTCTACCATCAACACTTGATGTTTTTCTTGATTTCTACCTTCATCGATTTCATCATCATGAAAAGCTCGGGATTCGTTTTCGTCATCCCTTGCATACTATAGTTCATCACGAAGCTCTTGTAGCTTGGTGGCAGTGATTGGAGAATTCTGTCAATGACGCTATCATCTGGAAGATTAACTCCCAATTGAATCAAGTGATTATTGTACCCAGACATTTTGAGTATATGCTCACTGACAGAACTGTTCTCTTCCATCTTGCAGCTATAGAACTTATTGGAGACTTCATATCTCTCAATCCGGGCATTTGCTTGAAATATTAACTTCAACACTTGAAACATCTCATATGCTCCATGACGTTCAAAACGTCGTTGAAGTCCTGATTCTAATCCGTAAAGCATGGCACACTGAACTATCGAGTAGTCATCAGCTTTGCTCTGCCAGACGTTCATAACATCTGGTGTTGCTCCAGCAGCAGGCCTGGCACCCAGCGGTGCTTCCAGGACGTAATTCTTCTGTGCAGCAATGAGGATAATCCTCAAGTTACGGACCCAGTCCGTGTAATTGCTACCATCATCTTTCAACTTTGCTTTCTCAAGGAACGCATTAAAATTCAACAGAACAACAGCACGAGCCATCTAAGTTCATGATAAGTTTAAGTTCAGTTAATCAAATTACTTAAGAACTCCCACTTAGATAGACATCCCTCTAATCCTCTAAGTGATCACGTGATCCAAATCAACTAAACCATAACCGATCATCACGTGAGATGGAGTAGTTTTCAATGGTGAACATCGTTATGTTGATCATATCTACTATATGATTCACGCTCGACCTTTCGGTCTCTGTGTTCCGAGGTCATATCTGCATATGCTAGGCTCGTCAAGTTTAACCTGAGTATTCTGCGTGTGCAAAACTGGCTTGCACCCGTTGTAGATGGACGTAGAGCTTATCACACCCGATCATCACATGGTGTCTGGGAACGACGAACATTGGCAACGGTGCATACTCAGGGAGAACACTTCTTGATAATTTAGTGAGAGATCATCTTATAATGCTACCGTCAATCAAAGCAAGATAAGATGCATAAAAGGATAAACATCACATGCAATCAATATAAGTGATATGATATGGCCATCATCATCTTGTGCTTGTGATCTCCATCTCCGAAGCACCGTCATGATCACCATCGTCACCGGCGCGACACCTTGATCTCCATCGTAGCATCATTGTCGTCTCGCCAATCTTATGCTTCCACGACTATCACTACCGCTTAGTAATAAAGTAAAGCATTACATCACGATTGCATTGCATACAATAAAGCGACAACCATATGGCTCCTGCCAGTTGCCGATAATTTGGTTACAAAACATGATCATCTCATACAATAAAATTTAACATCATGCCTTGACCATATCACATCACAACATGCCTGCAAAAACAAGTTAGACGTCCTCTACTTTGTTGTTGCAAGTTTTACATGGCTGCTATGGGCTTAAGCAAGAACTCATCTCACCTACGCATCAAAACCACAACGATAGTTTGTCAAATAGACTCCGTTTTAACCTTCTCAAGGACCGGGCATAGCCACACTTGGTTCAACTAAAGTTGGAGAGACAGTTGCCCGCAAGCCATCTATGTGCAAAGCACGTCGAGGGAACCGGTCTTGCGTAAGCGTACGCGTAAGGTTGGTCCGGGTCGTCTCGTCCAACAATACCGCCGAACCAAAGTATGACATGCTAGTAGGCAGTATGACTTGTATCGCCCACAACTCACTTGTGTTCTACTCGTGCAAATAACATCAAACCATAAAACCTAGGCTCGGATGCCACTGTTGGGGAACGTAGTAATTTCGACCATTTCGAGACTCCTCGTCATGTCCGTGATCTCATCCGGGACTCCGAACAACCTTCGGTACATCAAAATGCATAAACTCATAATAACTGTCATCGTAACGTTAAGCGTGCGGACCCTACGGTTCGAGAACAATGTAGGCATGACCGAGACACGTCTCCGGTCAATAACCAATAGCGGGACCTGGATGCCCATATTGGCTCCTACATATTCTACGAAGATCTTTATCGGTCAGACCGCATAACAACATACGCTGTTCCCTTTGTCATCGGTATGTTACTTGCCCGAGATTCGATCGTCGGTATCCAATACCTAGTTCAATCTCGTTACCGGCAAGTCTCTTTACTCGTTCCGTAATACATCATCCCGCAACTAACTTATTAGTTGCAATGCTTGCAAGGCTTAAGTGATGTGCATTACCGAGAGGGCCCAGAGATACCTCTCCGACAATCGGAGTGACAAGTCCTAATCTCGAAATACGCGAACCCAACATCTACCTTTGGAGACACCTGTAGTACTCCTTTATAATCACCCAGTTACGTTGTGACGTTTGGTAGTACCCAAAGTGTTCCTCCGGTAAACGGGAGTTGCATAATCTCATAGTCATAGGAACATGTATAAGTCATGAAGAAAGCAATAGCAACATACTAAACGATCGGGTGCTAAGCTAATGGAATGGGTCATGTCAATCAGATCATTCAACTAATGATGTGACCTTGTTAATCAAATAACAACTCCTTGTTCATGGTTAGGAAACTTAACCATCTTTGATTAACAAGCTAGTCTAGTAGAGGCATACTAGTGACACTCTGTTTGTCTATGTATTCACACATGTATTATGTTTCCGGTTAATACAATTCTAGCATGAATAATAAACATTTATCATGATATAAGGAAGTAAATAATAACTTTATTATTGCCTCTAGGGCATATTTTCTTCAGCTTTGACACTGATCCGGACGATTCTAAATCGCAAACCGGATACGTGTTTACATTAAACGGTGGAGCTGTCAGTTGGTGCAGTTTTAAAAAAAGCGTTGTGGCGGGATCTACATGTGAAGAGGAGTACATAGCTGCTTCGAAAGCAACAAACGAAGGAGTCTGGATGAAGGAGTTCATATCCGATCTAGGCGTCATACCTAGTGCATCGGGTCCAATGAAAATCTTTTGTGACAATACTGGTGCAATTGCCTTGGCAAAGGAATCCACATTTCACAAGAGAACCAAGCACATCAAGAGACGCTTCAATTCCATCCGGGATCTAGTCCAGGTGGGAGACATAGAGATTTGCAAGATACATACGGATCTGAATGTAGCAGACTAGTTGACTAAGCCTCTTCCACGAGCAAAACATGATCAGCACCAAGGCTCCATGGGTGTTAGAATCATTACTGTGTAATCTAGATTATTGACTCTAGTGCAAGTGGGAGACTGAAGGAAATATGCCCTAGAGGCAATAATAATGTTATTATTTTATTTCCTTATATCATGATAAATGTTTATTATTCATGCTAGAATTGTATTATCCGGAAACGTAATACTTTTGCGAATACATAGACAAACTAAACGTCACTAGTATGCCTCTACTTGACTAGCTCGTTAATAAAGATGGTTATGTTTCCTAACCATAGACATGTGTTGTCATTTGATTAACAGGATCACATCATTAGGAGAATGATGTGATTGACATGACCCATTCCATTAGCTTAGCACCCGATCGTTTAGTATGTTGCTATTGCTTTCTTCATGACTTATACATGTTCCTATGACTATGAGATTATGCAACTCCTGTTTGCCGGAGGAACACTTTGTGTGCTACCAAACGTCACAACGTAACTGGGTGATTATAAAGGAGCTCTACAGGTGTCTCCAAACGTAAATGTTGGGTTGGCGTATTTCGAGATTAGGATTTGTCACTCCGATTGTCGGAGAGGTGTCTGTGGGCCCTCTCGGTAATGCACATCACATAAGCCTTGCAAGCATTGCAACTAATGAGTTAGTTGAGAGATGATGTATTACGAAACGAGTAAAGAGACTTGTCAGTAACGAGATTGAACTAGGTATTGAGATACCGACGATCGAATCTCGGGCAAGTAACATACCAATGACTAAGGGAACAACGTATGTTGTTATGCGGTCTGACCGATAAAGATCTTCGTAGAATATGTGGGAGCCAATATGAGCATCCAGGTTCCGCTATTGGTTATTGACCGGAGACATGTCTCGGTCATGTCTACATTGTTCTCAAACCCGTAGGCTCCGCACGCTTAAGGTTTCGATGACAGTTATATTATGAGTTTATGAGTTTTGATGTACCGAAGTTAGTTCGGAGTCCCGGATGTGATCACGGACATGACGAGGAGTCTCGAAATGGTCGAGACATAAAGATTGATATATTGGATGGCTATATTCGGACACCGGAAGTGTTCCGGGTGATTTCGGAGAAAACCGGAGTGCCGGAGGGTTACCGGAACCCCCCCCCCCGGGAGAAGTAATGGGCCTTATGAGCCCTAGTGGAGAGAGAGAGGGGCGGCTAGGGTGGGCCGCGCGCCCCCTCCCCCTCTGGTCCGAATTGGACTAGGAGAGGGGGGGCGGCGCCCCCTTTCCTTCTCTCTCTCCCCCTTCCTTTCCCCCTCCTAGTAGGAGTAGGAAAGAGGGGAGTCCTACTCCTACTAGGAGGAGGACTCCTCCTCCTTGGCGCGCCCTAGGGCCGGCCGGCCCCCTCCCCTTGCTCCTTTATATACGGGGGCAGGGGGCACCCCTAGACACACAAGTTGATCCTCGTGATCATTTTCTTAGCCGTGTGCGGTGCCCCCTTCCACCATACTCCTCGATAATATTGTAGTGGTGCTTAGGCGAAGCCCTGCGACAGTTGAACATCAAGATCGTCACCACGCCATCGTGCTGACGGAACTCTTCCCCGACACTTTGCTGGATCGGAGTCCGGGGATCGTCATCGAGCTGAACGTGTGCTAGAACTCGGAGGTGCCGTAGTTTCGGTGCATGATCGGTCGAGCCGTGAAGATGTACGACTACATCAACCGCGTTGTCATAATGCTTCCGCTTCCGGTCTACGAGGGTACGTAGACAACACTCTCCCCTCTCGTTGCTATGCATCACCATGATCTTGCGTGTGCGTAGGAAATTTTTGAAATTACTACGTTCCCCAACAGTGGCATCCGAGCCTAGGTTTTATGTGTTGATGTTGCGCATGAGTAGAACACAAGTGAGTTGTCAGCGATATAAGTCATACTGCTTACCAGCATGTCATACTTTGGTTCGGCGGTATTGTTGGATGAAGCGGCCCGGACCGACATTACGCGTACGCTTACGCGAGACTGGTTCTACTGACGTGCTTTGCACACAGGTGGCTGGCGGGTGTCAGTTTCTCCAACTTTAGTTGAACCGAGTGTGGCTACGCCCGGTCCTTGCGAAGGTTAAAACAGCACCAACTTGACAAACTATCGTTGTGGTTTTGATGCGTAGGTAAGATTGATTCTTTCTTAAGCCCGTAGCAGCCACGTAAAACTCGCAACAACAAAGTAGAGGACGTCTAACTTGTTTTTGCAGGGCATGTTGTGATGTGATATGGTCAAGACATGATGCTAAATTTTATTGTATGAGATGATCATGTTTTGTAACCAAGTTATCGGCAACTGGCAGGAGCCATATGGTTGTCGCTTTATTGTATGCAATGCAATTGCGCTGTAATGCTTTACTTTATCACTAAGCGGTAGCGATAGTCGTGGAAGCATAAGATTGGCGAGACGACAACGATGCTACGATGGTGATCAAGGTGTCGCGCCGATGACGATGGTGATCATGACGGTGCTTCGAAGATGGAGATCACAAGCACAAGATGATGATGGCCATATCATATCACTTATATTGATTGCATGTGATGTTTATCTTTTATGCATCTTATCTTGCTTTGATTGATGGTAGCATTTTAAGATGATCTCTCACTAATTATCAAGAAGTGTTCTCGGAGGTGCCGTAGTTTCGGTGCTTGATCGATCGGGCCGTGAAGACGTAGGACTACATCAACCGCGTTGTCATAACGCTTCCGCTGTCGGTCTACAAGGGTACGTAGATTACACTCTCCCCTCTCGTTGCTATGCACCACCATGATCTTGCGTGTGCGTAGGAATTTTTTTGAAATTACTACGTTCCCCAACACACAACACGTCCCTAGTGAGCCTCTAGTTGACTAGCTCGTTGATCAGAAGATAGTCATGGTTTCCTGAGTATGGACATTGGATGTCATTTATAACGGGATCACATCATTAGGAGAATGATGTGATGGACAAGACCCAATCCTAAGCATAGCTCAAAGATCGTGTAGTTCGTTTGCTGTAGCTTTTCCGAATGTCAAGTATCATTTCCTTAGACCATGAGATTGTGCAACTCCCGGATACCATAGGAGTGCTTTGGGTGTGCCAAACGTCACAACGTAACTGGGTGACTATAAAGGTACACTACAGGTATCTCCAAAAGTGTCTGTTGGGTTGGCACGAATCGAGACTGGATTTGTCACTCCGTATGACGGAGATGTATCTCTGGGCCCACTTGGTAATGCATCATCATAATGAGCTCAATGTGACCAAGTGGTTGATCACGGGATCATGCATTACGGTACGAGTAAAGTGACTTGCTGGTAACAAGATTGAACGAGGTATTGGGATACCGACGATCGAGTCTTGGGCAAGTAACGTACCGACTGACAAAGGGAATTGTATACGGATTGATTGAATCCTCGACATCGTGGTTCATCCAATGAGATCATCGAGGAGCATGTGGGAGCCAACATGGGTATCCAGATCCCGCTGTTGGTTATTGACCGGAGAGTCGTCTCGGTCATGTCTGCGTGTCTCCCGAACCCGTAGGGTCTACACACTTAAGGTTCGGTGACGCTAGGGTTGTTGAGATATTAGTATACGGTAACCCATAAGTTGTTCGGAGTCCTGAATGAGATCCCGGACGTCACGAGGAGTTCCGGAATGGTCCGGAGGTGAAGATTTATATATAGGAAGTCAAGTTTCGGCCATCGGGAAAGTTTCGGGGGTAATCGGTAATGTACCGGGATCACCGGAAGGGTCCCGGGGGTCCACCGGGTGGGGCCACCTATCCCGGAGGGGCCCATGGGCTGAAGTGGGAGGGGAACCAGCGCCTAGTGGGCTGGTGCGCCCCCCTTGGGCCTCCCCTGCGCCTAGGGTTGGAAACCCTAGGGGTGGGGGGACGCCCCACTTGGCTTGGGGGGCAAGCCACCCCCTTGGCCGCCGCCCCCTTGGAGATTGGATCTCCTAGGGACGGCGCCCCCCTAGGGGTCCTATAAATAGTGGGGGGAGGGAGGGGAGCCGCACCCTAGCCCCTGGCCTCTCCCTCTCCCTCCCGTGACACCTCTCCTTCTCGTAGTGCTCGGTGAAGCCCTGCCGAGATCGCCGTAGTTTCCACCACCACGCCGTCGTGCTGCTGGATCTCCATCAACCTCGCCTTCCCCTTGCTGGATCAAGTTGGAGGAGACGTCTTCCCAACCGTACGTGTGTTGAACACGGAGGTGCCGTCCGTTCGGCGCTAGGTCATCGGTGATTTGGATCACGACGAGTACGACTCCATCAACCCCGTTCTCTTGAACGCTTCCGCGCGCGATCTACAAGGGTATGTAGATGCACTCCTCTCTCCCTCGTTGCTAGATGACTCCATAGATGGATCTTGGTGATGCGTAGGAAATTTTAAAATTCTGCTACGTTCCCCAACACCGCCATCACCGTAGTCGGCGTGCTTTTCACTAGAAGTCGCGTCCCCCGATCTCACAAGTGGGTGGAGCCCAACGGAGCCTCGCCGTGGAGACGAGTGCCCCCGTCGGCACGCCGGCAGGGAGCCTCCAGCCACCCCTCACCGGTCCCCCTCGCGCTACCGGCCGGCCAAGGCCATACCGTGATGGATCTGGGCAGGCAGCCGCCCCGTTGCTGAATGGAGCGCCGGCCATGGAGGCTTCGATCGTCGCTGCACAGCAGGGGTGCCGCCCTGACTGCCGCCCCCGACCTCCTCGCATGGAACGCCTCCTCTACCCCATAGGAGAAGCCGTGACGCCCGCCCGCCTTGGATCTGCGCCGAGCTCACTGGCACCACGGTCCTTGCCAGCGGCAGCGGCGGCTGGGGAGGGCACGAGGGGAGTTGGCGGCTAGGGTTTGGGGCCCCCTGGCATCGCCCGTGGGGAGGTGAAGCGAGGGGTCAAGGGGAGGCAACGCACAAGACCAACTATATCATTTTCAATGACATACTAAACAACAATACAAGTCTCTAGAAAAATCCACAAAGATCGACAATATCAAATATATTTGTAGATGTTGATATATTTTATATAGATTTGGTCAAACTTAATGAAGTTTGACTGAAAATAATCCTAGAATTTCAATTATTTTGAAACAGAGGGAGTATAATTTTACATTGGGTTTGAAAGTGAGTTTGAAGAGAGGTGAGATATCACCGGAAAAAGGGTCAGATATGGTTTAAACGGGCAAAAAAGATTTTTTTTTTTGAATTATTTGGATTGCTTACCACTTTTGTCATGTGGTAAATGGGTCAAAAAGACTAGATTTGTTAGAAGTAGCGCTTTGTCCGACCCTAGCCAAAAAAATCAGATTTACCGAAAGTAACGTGTTTTCTGACCTACCCTCGTAGTCCAGTCAAGTCATGGCACAGTGAGTGACGACGGTGTTTCCGAAAATGACGACTGAGGGTGGCTGTATTAGAGCATCTCCAGTCGTGGGCTCCCCCAGGCCGTTTTTCGACGGTAAATAGCACCGCGGGCGGGGTGGGGGTGGGGGTGTGGGGGGGGGGGGGGTGGTGTGGAGATGCTCTTACTGTATAGATCTGCTCACTGCACACTCGTGAGCATAAACTTAATGCCATAAACACACGCCCTGGTGGTAAAATTTAGTAAGATCCGGTGTAGCTGTGGCAGCAAGGCTTGAAGAGGGTCACCTGCCAGTGCCAGATCGAAACCCATCATACCGACTCGTACGTAATGCGGAGTAAACACGCACCCAGCCAGGTCCATCTCCGGAACGTAAATGCTGTAGCCAGTTCTCGTCCTTTCAGCGCCACGATCGGCCTCTGCCAACTACTTTTGCTCGGTCTATCTCAGGCCGACAGGCACCCACCGCAGCAGTCGTCGTCGAGCGCGTGTGCGTACCGTCGATATTACTGGCCGAACCAACTGCCTTCGCCGTCTGCTGGAACTCATCTTGTTGCTATATTCCCAAACAAACATGGCATTAAGCACTGCTCTGTTAGTCTGATACGCAGATATATGTGCTACGTGTTTATAGATGTGTAAGAGGTATGTGTGACGTGTTTCAGTATAGCACTACCAGCTAATGAAGTTATATATGATGATGACATTCGACCTATAATCTTTGTTGAATTATCAAAATTTTAGAATGTGCCAACGACATGCACATCCACCTCAGGTGATTCGGCCAGATTTACCAAAGGTGGGCCGTCATGGAACAACCGCCACTAGTCACTAGTGCAAGAAATCTCCGATGGTATATATATTTGCCGGAGAATCACTGATGTGTCACGTATATAGTGACGGAACCAGGATTTGAGTATAGTTGGGCAAGCCAAGTTGATAAAATATTTGTGGTGCAAATTTTCTTAACTGATAAAGTTAGAAAAACACACTTCAAATTTTCTCTTTGACTGTCAATAAGATACTAATAATTTCATCAGAAGAGGCCTTAACTACTAATTAATCCTTATCAATGTCAATTATCATGTAGTAGTGTTGAAGCAATTCGTCTCATATTTTATATTGAATATAGTGTCAAAGTAGGATAATTAGCATCATAGGACGCTCAAATGAAAAGAATTAAATTTAGATGTGCAATTTTTCCAAGTAAAAGTTGGGAACCGAGAGAAAGTTCTAATATCAAGTTTGTAGACATTGAAATATTGCAGCCAAGTGTCGTACTGGCGTAGTAGTAATTAACAAGCAGATTCACCCATCACACAAAGAATTACTACTAGTTAAATTTTGGCCTTACGACTGAGCGAATAGATGTACGGCAAACCGTAATAGTAGAAAGCAAGCAAGAGCCAGGCCTCCCTCCCCCCCAACAGTAGAAAGGAAAATTAGTATTTCTAAAGCACATTTTAACGTGTCATAAGAATTGCACATCTAAATATCATATCATTGATCTTACACAAAGATTCGTGTGGGTATTTTTTTTCTTTTTCTTTTTTTTTGTATTTAATTGAGTCACTTGGATCTGCAATAACTAGACCACATCTAGATGTGCCCAAGAAAGCAACAAGGTCTCTCGTCATAAAAAAGCAAGCAACTGTAATACAAGCAAAATTAGTAGGCTGTAACCAGTAGTCAGTAATGCTAACCTTGGGTTGGCTGGAGCCGATCTACATAATTGAGGAGCGCATTGCAGGATCTACGTCGCGGCGCCAGCATCTCTGATATGAAACAGATATAGAGAAACCGTCAGGAGGGTAGGACGCAGCAGGACGGCCGTGCTAATCGCATCGTTAATCGCGAGAGAGGGCCCTGCGTGATGGCAAGCAATCCCAACCATACATATCGGGCCACATCTAGATTAGTTACCATCCTAGCTAGGTTATGGGGCTCATCATTACAAGCGCGCCGGTCAAACTTAAACGAACAAGATTGAAAGTTTGCGACTCTATCTCTAATGTCCCTCGAAAGCATGCAGTAGGGACCTAACAAAACAGAAGCTTGAAGCTCCTTCATGACTCTGAGACAGTCTGTCGCCACATTAATTTTATGTACATACAAGTGCTCAGCCAAAGCCATGGCCTCCCTGCATGCATGAGACCACCGCAACTGCCCCCTTATTTGTTGTCTTTGTTATAGCACCGTTCACATTGATCTTGGTTGTACCAGCATCCGGTCTGATCCACCTTGCTGGTTCAGTTGTAGCACTAGCTGGAGCTCGTCCAAGTTGCACCGGCCTATTATAGTACTCGATCTCGCCAAAATATTTCCTGATGAACATGTGTGTACACCAGGGACTATGGAACTCCTCATGTATCGCAGGGCACGCCTATGTCGTGCTTCGCATCAAGCAAGCATGAGACTGGGCTGGCCCAGCGCGTGGGAGGTCACAGCCCTTAAAAGCACTTTTTCATTGTTATATATATATTTTATTTTTTATGCTTCCAAATATTATATATATATATATATATATATTACAAAAAACTCTTTAACATATTTTTTGACAAAAATGTAATCATGCATTCGAAAAGTTAAATGTGTGTAAAAAAATGTTTGCAACGTGTGCAAAAACTGTACAATGTGTATGCATAAACAGACATAAGAAATATAATTTTTGAAAACGCTAATTATGTATTTCCAAAATGTTAAACATGTATATATAAAAATGTTCTTGATGTTTACAAAAAATATACAACGTCTATGGAAAATGTTGACATAAAAAATATATGGTTTAAAAAGTGTTAATCTTTTATTTGGAAAATATTAAACATGTATATATAAATATATAATGTTCTTGAAGTATACAAAAGTGTTAATATTTATGGAAAGAGTAGACATAAAAAATACATGTTTAAAAAAATGTTAATCATTTAATTCCAAAATGTTAAAGTGTATATAAAGAATGTTCATGATGCAATTGGAAAAACTAAAAAAAATTAAGTTTATAAAATTATTAATCATGTATTTCGAAAATGGTAAGCGTGTATATAAAAAAATGTTCCTGGCGTATACAAAAAATGTACCAACAAAAATAGAAACAAAAAACAATGAAAGTAAGCAGAAAAAATTGTAAAACCGAGAAAGAAACAAATAAAAAAATACAAAACCAGTAAGACCGTAAAAGAAACAATGAAAATCTGTGAAAAAACAAAGGAAAACATAAAACCAAAGAAAACCATGAAGAAACAATGGAAACCGACAAGAAAAATAAAACAGAAGAAAACCGGACCAGAACCATATAGCTAGCATGCAAGGAGCGAGGATCGATTACGAGCCAGCAAGGAGAAGAATTGTGCCAGTCCAATACCTACGCGAGGAAGAAAAAGCTTCAGGCGAGTGGAGCATGTATCTCACTGTAAGCGAAATATAGTAGATTCCACCTGGTAGCGGAGGAGGGCTTGTGTGGGCTTTTGCATGTGGTTTATTTTTCTAATTTTGCAGACATTACGTTTCAGACAGGAGGGCCACCATGTAATGAAATCACTTTTCCTAAAAAAAGTAATGAATCGCATACATAAGTTCTAAGTTCATCGCAAAAAAGAAACAAGTTCAAGGTCATTAAGGGGGCCATGCCCTGTTCGCCCTCTAATAGCAGTTGGGTATACTTAATATTTGTAGTACTAAACTAGCATGAGAGGTAGAGAGGCTAACCGAACTTTTTGCCCTAGAGGAGGAGGCTTGAACCGGAATAAAGCTTCCTACTAAGAAAATGCTTCCTATAACACATATATCAGATATTAGAACCAAGCTAACTCTAAAACTTGTTCAGATCTAAGGAGATAGAAAGGAAGGAGAGACCCCACCTCTGTTGGAGGAGAACACTGGTGGTGGCATGTGTGGCTCGCCTCGCTGGGAGGTTGATTCGACACTAGGGGCGAGGGTTTGGGCCAACAGAGTCCGCGACGGTGGCACTCACGGGGATTCTGGTCAGCATCATCACGCGATTCCCTGGTGGACACAGCTAGGGAAAGCTTGGCTGACGATGGCGCGGTACAAGGATGAAAAACTTTCGACAAAATTTTTGAAAGGTGTTGGAGTTGTGTCGAATATAGTGTACAAGGTAGGTTACAGTTGGACTTGTAGTTGTATTGTGTTTAGATAGGATATGAAGTTGTGTCCTAATAGGACACTTGTATCCTAGGCCTCTCATATATAGTGGGGCTAGACACACGATGTAACCTATGCCAACATAATAACACCGGAATGCAGTGGAAGCCGGCGGCATGTGCCGGTGTCCAGGGCGACCGGGTGCGTTATTGTAGCGGTGTCATGGGGAGGAGCGCCTATAGTCAGGCCCCGGGGATATAGCCATATCGGTGAAGCTCGTTAACAAATCTCGGTGTCGTGCTCGTGTGATTGCTGGGTTCTCGGATGATCAACGGTATGCTTCGGATTTATTCTAACAAGTGGTATCATGAGCAAGGTTTGATGAGGCAGTGCATCTGTTGATTTAGAGGAAGATTTGATGTTTCGATGGATATTATGATGAGCACAGTTGTGATTTGATCGGAAGACCTCAAGGCAATAGGCAATCACGGCAACTCGCGGAGATTGGATCAGACTTGCAAGCAGGCTAGACGTGCGGCGAAAGATCTCGTGTAGGTCGATCGGGCGAGCGTACAGGAAGCAGCGGTGACGCGTTGCGCACGGGCAGGCAGGGCAGCTGGTCGATCAGGCGTCGGCTGCGGAGCCCCAACGGCACGTGCGTGGGCAGCAACCCAGCTGGCGGAAGCTGAGATGATGCATGCGGCGAGTCACGGACCAAAGCGGCGAGTCGGCCGGTCGTCGTACAGCAGGAAAAAGCAGAGACCGGAGATTTGTTTGAAGACAAAAACAGGACCGAGTCTTGAAGTGACACAGACAAGCAAATCGATTCAAGCAGAGAAAACTCCATCGTGGTATGCATCCATCGGGGAGACGAGGGGCTATTGGCAGCAACAACGGTGCATTGGATTGTGCCCGGCGACAAGTAGAACATCAAAGGCAATTCCAGGGCTGGAGTTAGCGAGAGCATCAAGTAGTACAAGACTTTTTTGTGAGTAGCAGGATTCAATCAATTGATCTGGTTTTGCTGCTTGCACACGAGAAGTGTATTGGAGATTTGGGGCTTTGCTAAGTGCACGCGAATTGCGGGACATTCTCTTGAAGCTTGGTTACTTTTTCACAGGGTCAGTTATATGAAGAACCATGGCGACAATGGATACCAGGTTTGAGGTGGAGAAGTTTGATAGAACTGAAAGCTTTGGATTATGATAGACAAGGGTGAAAATTTTGTTGGCACGACAGGGATGCTTGAAGGCGTTGCAGGAAGCCAGGCCAGTTAAGATGGAAATATTTTGTGATGGATGAGAATCCGCGGAAGGTGATCTGGGAGGCTGGGTCGGACTAGATAGTCTGACGGATCGAGGTGGGTCGGTTGGTACAGAAGACGGTGATGGGATCAGCGAGGACGACATAAGAGCGTGATGCTGATGGTGACTGACTTCTGGACGTGGAAACACGTGGCGCAGGCCCGAGGACTTGTGTGGCTTCGATAAGACTATGGCGCGGGGTTGATTCAAGACGGTGCACACTGAGCTTGGAATCGACGAGGCGCAGGGGTGGACTGATCATCTACCATGGAGTCGTGTTGAAGGTGGAGCTGGATTGAGGGGCTACGATGTAAGGATCCAGGGAATCGAAGCCTATTCAGCAAGGGGGGAAAAGCGAGTGGCACGCAGTTCGGACTGGAGCCCAGTGGTCTGATGGAAGCGTGAAATTCGTCATCGGTCGGTGATGATCGATGGTACTCTGCAGTGGGGTTTAGTGGTGTGGTTTCGCAGCCCTTGAGACTCGACCGGGACAGTGGAGGCTCGGCGCGATAATAGCGGCGAGGCGTGTGACGCGCACGGGACATGGAGACAGGCCAGGGCTCTGGTGGTCATACATGTGGTGAGACAACTACGAATTTGACTCGGGATGACTACAAGCAATGGTGAAATTCTTTTAAATTTCAGACAGGCGGTCAAGAAAGGAACGGTGATGTTGAGTTCAGGTAACTCTTATGTGTGACACCCAATATGTGAGTTGTTCACTTTCACGCAGGTCAGTGATCGGTGTGTGATGATGTTGACGGATCTCTGAAAGTTGGAAGCACAGACTAGAGTAAAGAGGAACTTAATTTTGCTCGAGCATTGGCTGTGGTCAAGAAAAGAAGGGACTACAAGTAACAGGTGAAGTCATATGGAGTCTTTGGAGTAGCAGCGGTGCTCATGGGATAAACTCAAGTTCAATGTACATGGAAGTTTGACGCATGGACAAATCCAAGGTGGTGGAGTATATTCGCCAAGGTGGAGTTTGTTGGAGTTGTGTCGAATATAGTGTACAAGGTAGGTTACAGTTGGACTTGTAGTTGTATTGTGTTTAGATAGGATATGAAGTTGTGTCCTAATAGTACACTTGTATCCTAGGCCTCTCATATATAGTGGGGCTAGACACACGATGTAACCTATGCCAACATAATAGCACCGGAACGCAGGGGAAGCCGGCGGCATGTGCCGGTGTCCAGGGCGACCGGGTGCGGTATTGTAGCGGTGTCATAGAGAGGAGCGCCCATAGTCAGGCCCCGGGGATGTAGCCATATCGGTGAACCTCGTTAACAAATCTCGGTGTCGTGTTTGTGTGATTGCTGAGTCCTCAGATGATCAACGGTATGCCTTGAATTTATTCTAACAAAAGGGTGACCAAAATATTTGCATTTCGTTTGCAACACTTCATCCTTAAAAAAATCATATATAGAGTGGTAGAATCCGTTCTATACACATCAAACTCTGCATAACGCAGTGGCAAGTTGTTCTGTTCTCCTCCCGTAGGTCTTGAAGTTCGAACCCGCTATTGCTTTTTCTTAGTTTTATTAATCATAAAAAATGACGTGTCCAACTTGGGTCTGTGAAAATGCACGTTAGGACGGCACCACTGGGATACATGAGTTTGCTTGTACAGAGGCACGCTACAAAATAGATATATTCTAATGCTTAAATTTAAATTTATCTAAGTTTAGTAAAAAAATCATTGAATGGTCCGAAACCAATTTCAAAATTGATGAAGTTTCGGAAATTTTGTAAGTTTTGAGGATCATCGAAATTTTCTTGCTATCGAAATTTGGAACCTTGGCACGGTATGGAGAAAGGTAGATAGAGGCGGGGAGAGAAGAAGAACTGTGAGATAGATAGAGGCATGAAGAGAAGAATGGTGCACCCAAAGCATGACCTTCTTCCATTGCGATGTCATTCGCCCGTCGCCCCTGCCGACCGCTTGGTGTTTCTTTCTGGTATGGTGCTATAGTTGCTATTCGACTGAGATTTTATTGATTTGTGGGAGATGAAGGGAATCATAGGAGGAAGACACATTACTTCGGGGCAGAAAAAAATCCATCAATGCATCTGGATTTTTTTATTGAAATAAATCAATGCATCTGGATTTGTTTGCGTGAGAGGACGGAGGAGAGGAAGAGAGGTTAACTAACGGAGGAGATGAACACACCAAGCATGTAGGTCGGGTAAAGAAAATGAAAATATGGTTGTAAATTTTTAAATTTGCTGATGCGGCAGACATGTTGATGTGGATAGGTTGCATATTAAGATAACTAAAGTAATAGGGATGACTCTCTTAGTTATTATATAGGACAATAATAATAATGAAGAAACTACTTTGTAAATAAAACTATAATTGGTGTATCCCGCAAAAGAAACTATAGTTAGTGTAGATCTTCATGATAATTTAAAAATTCCAAGGGATGTAAATTTATGATATAATGTGTACCCGGATTTCTTCTTTCGACATTACATTTAAACGCCAACAGTTTGAATCAAGTTTAGTCTTATTCCCTTCTTATTTTTGAATAAAGAGACGTAGAAGACATCATAGATCTGATTAATATCAAGAAAAATAAAAGCCAGTACAATAGATAGACAATTGGACACCGAACGACAAATAAAAAATTAAAATTACATTGAAAATAATACTAGTCTTCTTCCTCCTCTAATTGTACACAGCCCGCCGAAGATTGAAAATTGCACAAAAACAACAATAAAGGAAGGAATCTGATAAGTATCGAACATTCGAAACAAGCACATGGCGACTCCGAACGTTTTCGACGGCAAGTTTAGTGACGCAAGGATAACAACTTTAATTGCTAAGCACGGCAATTTTCATGCTTTAGTTTATTTCCGGGCGAAAAATTGTCATGCTTTTTCCTAACTTGCCATCCTCTCGTCAACTAAAATTGCCATAAAAACGTTTGGGTTGCCATGTGCTCGTACCGAACGTTTGATACTTATCACTTTCACAAAGGAAAGGGGAGCCCGCAAACACTCTTCCCACACTAGTCTTTTAATACTGCATTAGCCACTTACCCCTTGAGGCAAGATCTATAAATCATTAAATCACCATCGGTTGGAACATTATCCTGCATAGAGCAGGCTTGCAATCTATCACCACCCGTTTAGAGGGTTGGAGAAACTGTACCATGCCAGAGAACAACACGAAAGAAGATGTCAAAGTCGCCACACCAACAACCAAGATCTGAAGGGAACCAATAGGTCTAGGACAACAAACTCTCACAGGCTCTTAGTCGGCATCGGATCGGATGACGTCGTGGTAGGGAGAGATCAAAGATACCTCATTCCAACACGCAATCGCCGCCACCACCTCGCTAATGTCGGCGAGGAAACAATAACCTAAGAAAAAAGACAAATGAGACGGACCCAGACCTCTTGCCATCGCCGAGGCCGCCAGACAGGAAGAGCTGGTGAACCGATGTGGCGGCGTGTAGGAATGATGTGGCAGCGTGGAGGAATTTTTTTTAGTTGACATGCCACCCTTGAGAATACACAATATTTTATTAAGAACCGAAATACTACATGTAAGCTCCCTGTCAATTTTTTTGCCATACCAGTCTTTTAATATTGCAGTAGCCACTTGCCCTTTGAGACGAGATTTATAAATCACGGAATCAACATCGACTAGAGTATCACCCCACGCAGAATAGACTTGCAATTTATCACCACCAATTCAGAGGGTTAGAGAAACCAGGCCATGCCAGAGAGCAACAAGCAAGAAGATGTCGAAATCGCCACACCAATATAGCCAACCAATTGTTCTCCTTATCATTGAAGGACACACCAAGAGCCAGGATCTGAAGAGAACTAATAGATCCAGGACAACAAACTCTTACAGGCTCTTCCATGGCGCCGGCGCCGGATCGGATGGCGTTGAGATAGGGATAGATCGGAGATACCTCAATCCGACATGCTTGTAGGAAAGTTGAGGCAGCGTGTAGGGAATTTTTTTTAGTTGACATGCCACGCTTCAGAATACATAATATTTTATTTGAGAACCCAAATACATATAGACCTGTATATCTAGCCAATATTAGATTTTAGGCATGGCAAACCGAACGTTTTTTCATGGTAAATTATGTCCGTCAAGGACAACAAATTTAGTTGGCGAGCATGGCAAGTCTACCTCAGGTCATTTTCTATTTACCATGCTTACAAACTAAATTTGTCATTCTCACGACAATACAAAATGCCATAGAAAAACTTTTGATTTAACCTGCCTACAAATTTGACGTCACATTTTTTTGCATTTCTGATACGTACTTAAGATGGCAAACAAAAAAAGAAAGAAAGAAGACTATTCTCAAAAAAAAAAACATGACAACATTAATCTTAGCCGCGCACTTGCTGGTTCATAAGATTAACCGAGTAGGTCGAGGAAGTGAGACTTGAACAAGTTCATTTGCGCCGGCTGCAGCAAATGACACCGACATCTGCACCCCGTGGCCGTCTCCGGCAACCATCAGGGCGACCTGGCCGTCGTGGTTCATCCTGATCGGCTCCGTCCGCCTCAATGGTCAATGTTCAAAGGCCAGCGGCAATGATCAGAGGTCAATTAAGAACGGTCAGCAATAAAAAAAATCAGAGGTCAGGTGGCCTCATGGGCCACGGCCCATCTAACTTGCCCGTGAGCACCAGCTTCCTTGTGGGTGCTATAAGCGCCGTATAGGAGCTCTCCTCCTTCCACACTCTGTGCAAGAACGACATATTGCTTTCAAAAAACAATCGACATATTGACCTATAACATATATAAGCCGGCAATGGCCCAGGCCAATACAGATATAGAAACAATATTATGTATATGAACTTTTAAAAATATTTTATTAAAATTAGTTCAATTTTTTTAAAAAATTGTGTATTTAAATAAAAGGAGAATCAATCTGTAATATTTGAATCGGTCGACGCACATGGCTATAAAAAGACAGTAGCATGCATGTACTCCACGAAAAACTCAAGGGACTTGTATGCGTCAACTGAATGCGGTCCATCATTGGTCAAAGTCATACACTATTGTGTTAGTATGATTTCATAGTGGTTCGTTGAAGCGGATATAAAACTTTGTTTAGACGGTTTTGATGATATAGTGGTAACGTGTATAGTGCGTAACTCAGAGGTGTGATGGGTAGTTATTAGGTACCCAATGTCAGAGATAGCCTAGCACTGATAGGTCATGGTTCCTTCTTCTCTATAAAATAATCCAAGATTTTCAGTCCCTTATTAAAAGTATCCAAACATTTCCCTTACGTCTCCTCGATGTTTCCTGGTAGGCACATGACTGTACTTTGCCAGCAGATCGATGGCGAGTGCAATATTGGGTGGTGTACAATCCACGAGGCGAGGTAGATGAGTGCTCCAACAATGTTCAAATAATGGAATTCTAATCAAAGTCAAAGAATAGTAGACGCGTACCCAGCTGGCATATGGTCATACTTGAATACTTTTCTTGTCGAAGAATGGTATAACCGCTAAGAAGATATGGTTCATAGATCAACCCAAGTATTTGGTCCAGATGTCCTCAAGAAGGCATATATAGCAAGAAAATGCAAAACCCAGAAGCACAAGTTAACCTAGCTCTACGTGCAAACTAACCGGCCTAATTGAGCTGATCGCTCGACACCAGGCAGCTAGCTAGGACATGGGCGGAGGAGACGAGCTGAAGCTGCTGGGGACGTGGGCGAGCCCGCACGTCTTGCGAGTGCGACTCGCGCTCCATCTCAAGGACTTGAGCTACGAGTACGTGGAGGAGCAAGACCTCAAGAACTACAAGAGCGATCGGTGCTGATCCACGACGGCAAGCCTGTCTACGGGACATCGTTGAGCCTAATCCAGTACCTCGACGAGGCCTTCGCCGGTGCCGGCTCCTCCCTCCTCCCTCACGAACCCTCCAAGCGTGCTATCGCTCGCTACTGGGGTGACTTTATGGATGACACGGTATTGTATTTTTTTTCTTGATAACAGAAGTCTTTCTCAATAATCGTATCATCGCATCAAGCAGATTATACATAATTGCATAAGAGTTTCACCTTGGGTATGTGCATTACTTTGCTTTCTCTTCGACTTCGCATGCTTTCAACTTTTTAATAATGGTTTTAGTGCTGGTCCTGTTATAACTTGTGCCGTGTGCATGTGCAGCTCGTCAAGGCGATGGAGAAGGCGACATGGAGCGTAACGTGCAGGGAGAAGGCAGAGGTGAGGGCCCAGGTGGCGGCCGCTATGGAGACGCTAGAGGGAGCTTTGAGAGAGTGCTCCAAGCCCTTCTTTGGAGGCGATAGCCCCGGATATGTGGATGTGGTGCTCGGTGGCCTTCTTCCATGGCTGTGTGTCACTGATAAGAGACAACCCGGCGTGAAGACCTTCGACCGTATCACCACGCCGCTCCTACTCGCGTGGCAGGACCGCTTCTGTTCGTTGAAAAAGGTTCAGGGACTCATGCCAGATGTGGGCGAGCTGGTCGACTTAGCCATGCCGGTGCCTACTCACTGCTCGCGTGAATCCCTGCAAGTTATTTTAATTTTGTCTTCACTTCTTGTGCAAATTGCGACTGCATGTAGTAGATGATTTTAGGTGACGACAGAGGGGGAGCTCCATGGTGAATCCTTTTGTTCTGACTTCCACTGCCTAGTGTCAAGAATGTTACCGTGTTGGTGTTGCTACATATGTTGTTTTCTCCGTCTACGCTCTTTCGATGAAAGGTGGTCATACTGCGGCTCATGGGATTGTCCGGTATTAGCCACTGTGAGGCATTTTTTTTGGTTTTCTGGGCCATTCGCCCTCAGCGTGTTGAGGGTCACTTGAATAAAATTTGCTTGTGTTCATCATGGTTCGCAGGGATACACAGGACCGGAAGGATGACACTTCCTAGAAAGAACTCGATGTCACTATTGCCTTTTTTTGCCAGTGGAAATACAACTCATGTGGAGAAATGTCGCTTGCCCGCAGAGAAATATTTTGACACCTGAAAAATGAAATATTAGTGTTTTTAGATGAAAAAGTTGGTTCTGACCAATGTTTTGTCTTGGATGTTGATACAGTGATGAAAGACGCGAAAATTAGTAGATGAGAAATAAACAATAGACGTTATTGATTTAGCCGGGCTATGGATCAGATAAGGTTACCTGTAATGGGAGTATCATAATTAGTAGTATCGGGCATGCCAACTAGGCAATTTTCATGAGGTGACGTAGAATTAAATGTAGGAAGAAAGGGTTGAGTATCATTTCAGGAATGCCAAGAACACCTGTATGATTTTTCTGGCAAACATCTTCACACATGTGATGAATATATGGTATTAGGAGCACATTCAGATCATCATTCTTGACGGGGGTCTCAGAGGCCGGTTTTTTTTTTGTAACATAACCAAGGCATTTTCGGTCTCTGAGTTCAACAACTCACCGACCGAAGATGCCACCTCATGACCGTTATTACCTAAAGACACCACCAGATCTCGATGCTTTCATCTTTCTGGACAATTTAACCTTCTGAAAATTAAAAGAAAGAATCAATCCTTCTATTATAAATTTATAATAAGCTCCCATGTTTCTTTACAATGCTCCTCATCTCTGTATTGACGATGCACACAATGAAACTCTATTCAAAATAAATGACTAACACAGGGCGCGGCAATCCTGTTATGTATCACCATATTCCTCTTAATTTGAAGTTATTCGGTAAATATGGATGGGCGCGGCAACGCGCTCATCAATGTTGTAGTAATGTTTAAGGTGTCAGGGCCACACGGCTTGTAGAGGGCAAGAAAATACCATGTGATGACTAACACAGGGACTCCCGTCACCAGCACCCTGACCATACTACTCTTGAAACCTTTCACGAAAACATAGAGAAGAAACAGGGTGGGTATAGATCCGGTCACGAAGTCCATGCCTTCAAGGGCATAGCAACCCCAATACGGTAATGCTCCTGGAGCCAACCAGTGGAGGCGAGAACAAGGGTTTCCGTCCTGGGGATCTCCTTTACCCTCGGCTCGACCCAACCAAGTGAGATAGGACGCCACCATTTGCAGAAGAACCGCAAAAACATATAGGTAAACGGCGACGCCCCATCGACCAGAGCATCGAGCCGACATCATGGGCATGGCAAAATCGACCAGCGTTCCCACGTCTGGCATGACCACTTGGACTGCTTTCAGTGCATCAAAACGGTCTGCCCACATGGCGAGGAGCGGTGTGATGGCAGGGTCGTTGAAGGTCTTAACACTTTGCATTGCGTTGGTCGCGTGCACCCATGCAAGAAGGCCACCGAGCACAACATCCACATACCCGACAATGTTGCCTCCAAAGAAGGGCTTGGAGCACTCTCTCAGAGCGCCCTCTAGGGCCTCCACAGCGGAGGCCACCTGGTTCTTCCCCTCTGCCTTCTCCCCGTCTGTTTCGCCCCATGCTACCTTGTGCATCGCCTTCACGAGCTGCACATACACACGATATAAGCTATAATAACACCGCCGTGGTAGTATATTTCTTTTTTGAGAATCCGCCGTGGTAGTATGTATAGAAATACAATTAGAAAAAATCAAAGCATACAAAGCCGACAAATCTAATTAAAGTTGATCGATCATGCGTGTAGAATGTTTTGAACTCCTGTGTGGTTGATGATGAAACTAGTAAAAAAAGTTCAATCATCTAAAAAATAGCGCAATACCGTGTCATCGATAAAGTCAGCCCAGTAGCGAGCCATTGCACGCTCAGAAGGGTCCTCGGGGAGGAGGGAGGGGTCAACGCCAGCGAAGGCCTCGTCAATGTACTGTATCATGCTCAACGACGTCCCGCGGATAGGCTTGCCGCCGTGGATCAGCACCGGCAGCTTACTGTTGAGGAGCAGCTGCTCGCCCTTGTTGTTCTTGAGGCCTTCCTCCCCCTCCATCTCCACGAACTCGTAGCTCAGGCCCTTGAGGCGGAGAGCGAGCCGCACTCGCAGGACGTGCGGGCTCGCCCACATGCCGACCAGCTTCAGGTTGTCTCCTCCGGCCATCAAACTTTGCACGTAGCTAGCTAGCTCTGTGTGTTTTTTCCCTTGCTGGTGTTGGGTTGTTTGTCTGATTGATAGAAGGAGAAGTGTATATATGTAGAGTTGTAGACTAGTCGAAGAGCAAAAGGATGGATACTAGGGTCAAATTGGTTGGCTGGTCAATGAACCTACCTATAGTAGTAGTACGTATTATTCTTCGATTTGGAAAAGTTGTCAAGTATCGGTAGGCCGATCAAGGGATTCAAAAAATGTTCACGAATTTGATTTGTTGAATTTTAGAAAATATTCGTGATTTCATAAAAAAAATTGTTCCCAAATTAAAAAAAGGTTCTATAATTTCAAAATATGTACAAGAATTTGAAGAATAAAAAATGTCCATGGATTTTTAAAAAATCACAAATTTGAAAAGTGTTCACAATTTGACACAATGTTCCAAATTTTAGAAAAATGGTCATGCATTTGCCAAAAATGTGCACAAATACAAAAAAATACGAATTTGAGAAAAATGTTGGTAGATTTTTAAATTATTCTTGGATTTCAAAAAATATCATGAATTTTGAAAAATGTTTTTGAATTTTAGAAATTGTTCACAACTTTGCAAAAAAATTGTATTTGAATAAATGTTCACAAATAGATAATTTAATTCAATCTCAAAGAGGAGCTAGGAATAAATACATTTTAAAGTATCACAAGTATCCACAGGTAGGGCCCTTTTTAGAGTTTGGCACGGGGCCTTAGATTTTGCCGGCTTGGCCCTGAAGAAATCTATCTTGCAACAACCATTGGCAGCTTGAGTTTCTCAAAAAAAAAAAAAACCAATGGCAGCTTGAAGGAGGGCGGCAACGATGGTGGAGTCGAAGGTGATGAAGAGCGGAAAGGCAAGGTGCCAATGCTCCTGCAGCATTCATCTTCAAATTCCAGCCCGATAGTGTTCCCGCAGCCGAGGAACCATCGCAGCACAACTTGGCCAGACTTGACGTGTGGAGGCTCATGGTACTCCGATGGGAGTGGGAATGTGGGCGTGGTGGTTGACGGCGGTGAGCCATGGCCAACCAGAGAGAGAGCTGGACGGTGGAGGTAGGGTCTGTCGAGGGGAGAGGAATCAATAGATCATTTGCAATGGATTCAAATAAGCAAGAGTTGAGGATCAGCCAGGATGAGCAAAGGTATCCAAAACATCAACGAGGCTCACTTCCATGTTTCAGCTCTTTCCAATTGCAGATTTGATCAGTACATTGCCCATTTCACCAAAGTTGCCCTCCCTGTTTCTATGTGCTCACATATACGCAGATATACTGTAGCACTAGCGTCCTCCATTGCAATCAACAACACGGCCCAGAGAGCAATTTTTTTTTCGAAACAGAGGCAAAGATTGCCTCATCTATTAATTAAGCAGAAGAGAATTGCCCAGTTAATTACGGAAAACCGGGCGAAAACCGAAACAACAAGGGCCAAGCCCATCCCAAAGACTAACACACACAGGGCAAAGCCCACCCACAAACAACATCGATGACAACCACGTCGCCCACACGACACGAGGTCCATGCTCTCGAAGCTGCAACTCTCCCGAGGCCGCCGCCTCGACATCCACTGCTCCGTTGCGCCCTGCGCACTCAACCGACACCGCCTTCCGGGGCCGCCGCCCCGACATGCCACCGCTCACCCTCGAGCAGCAACGCCGCACGATACAGCAACCCGCAGCCCACACTGCTCAGGACAACCGCACGCAGACCACGAACGTCGCACCACATCCGGGGCCGCCGCCCCGACATGCCTCCACTCGTCCTCGAGCAGCAACGCTGCACAATACAGTTACCCGCAGCCCATGCTGCACAGGACAACTGCACGCAGACCACGAACGCCGCACCACATCCGGGGCCGCCGCCCCGACGTAAAGTCAGACCGCCCTCTCTGGGTCGCATCGACCAGGCCGACGACCTCGCTACCCACGTAGCACCAAGTCGCCACCGAAACAATACACAACTGCGACTCTGCCCCATATAGCCACCGTTGCATCGCTATCCGAGGCCGCCGCCTCGGCGTAAATCCACCATCCGGAGCCGCCGCCCCGGCCTCCATCACCCCGACAACGACGCAACTCTGCACCACTGCCATGAGACCACCACTCCACAAAGGTCATTGCTTCCAAGGCGGTGCCTCCAAGAAGGTAACGGCGTAATTGCCATCGCTGCCCGCTCCAATGGAGCTTGGGTTTTCATCCGGAAACACCAGACAGTTGCGGCAGCAGATGGACGTAGCTTCGCGATGTGCCTTCAGGAAGGAATGCAATGCTCAAGAACATCGCCAGCACCGGCACCGAAGAAGGTGCAAGACTTTCGCCTGGAGGATCTACTCCACCGCCGGGCCTCACAGGAAGCGAACGGCATAGGAACATAGCAAGTTGTGCAGAGGACATCGTTGCCAACCACCAGCCCTCAACACGCCACAGCAGAGCGCCATGTCAGATCCGCGCACCCCCAGCCACCTCCAGCCCAAGCTGCTGCTCTGTTGCAGCTCACCATCACCAGAACCTCCACCGACGCGGCACCGTCGTCCAGAAAACTACGCCTCACCGCCACCACCGCGGCTCCCCGGGCCGAGGGAAGGGACCCCAGGCACCCAACGCGCCCTACAGCCGCAGCCCGCCGGAGTGCCGCCACCGCAGCTTGCCGGAGCGCCTCCACCGCCAGATATGGGCGCCCGGGCGCCAGATCGACAACGGCCGGCCTCAGCGCCGCCCCGCCCGCGCCCGCGGCGCACCTCGCCGGCGAACCAGAGCCAAGCCGCTAGATCCGCGCGACAGGAGGCCACCGCGCCCGCCCCAGCTAGCTCCACGCCTCCGTGCACAAGCACGCCCAGAGCACCCACGGAGGCAGCCGGCCCGCGCCGTCCAACCCCAAACGGGAGGAGGAGAAGGCCCTGCCGCCGCCGCGCCGCGCGGGCTTTGCCCGGCGACGCCTGCCGGCGGCGGCGAGGGGAGGAAGGGCGGCGGGGTGTGGCCTGGGCGGCGGCTAGGGTGCGCTCCTGGCCGCCCGCGGGAGCGGCCGGGGAGCGCTTTTTTTGTATCTGCGGGATTAGAGCAATATTTTTGGGTCAATGCATGAAAGGAAGAAATAATGCGACACTGCATTTATCCAACAAGTGCTAACATTTGCAACAGCGCATTGCAAGCCATCGGAAACAAATAGATTGGGTGTTCAGCATTCTTCGGCATTACAAACCACCGGAAACACACAGTTTCAGTGTTCGTGGTTTCACAGACAGAACTACTTATTACGGTGCGTTTGATAAAACATGAATTCGATGGGAACAGATAAAAACCAGTGTTTATGACGCAGTGACTGCAGTCTGCATCACCATTTCAGTCGCTAACCACTTCAGCTTGTGCTTCTTCGGGTTCTCTAACAACTCCCATTGTTAGCACGTAGCCTGGTGTTTGAGAGTTTAGCAAACAGATTAGAAGCACATAGCGATGTTTTGCAAACAAAACGATGTAATTGTGAGAACGACTTGATTTACCTCCAATACGTGCGCGCGGAATGTGCTGAACCTTCTCCCAATTTGGATCTCCAATTATTTTGCACGAACCCATCAACACATCATTGCATGCATGGACTCGAAAGTCCTGAAGTGACTGCGGCAGTGTTGGAAGCGACCGAATATTACTACAGCAGCGGATACTCAGCTCATGCAGTGACCGAAGGTGCTCCATACAATCTGGCAAGGAGACCCAGCTGCAGAACTGGATACTGAGCACACGGAGGTGACTGACGAACCCACGAAGTTCTGGGCCCAGTTCTTGGCTGCATCCACTGAACTTGAGATTTTTCAAGTACTTTGGGCCACCGTTGTCCTCACCATCCATCCAGCTTGGATACCTCAGACCTATGTAACCTTCGATTGTCAATTCATCGAGATACTTGGGTGGGCAAAGACCCTCTAGTACCTCTGTCTCAACTTCTGCACTCGCTACACCATCCCACTGCAGTACCAGTTTTCTGAGCCCGCCCTTATCAGCCAGATTGGCTTCAAGAGCTTCCGCCTTGCTTTCAATGTTTTCGATGCCACAAATGCACAGTTCGCCACCAAGCTTGTTTAGGTTCCCCAGTTGCTTTAACTGGTACCCTTGTTCCTTCCTTACCATGAACCTTCCCAACGTTTGCAGTGATGTCAGACTGTCAATGCTTCCAATTTTCAGATCTTTAGAATAGATTACATGCCGCAAGTTGATGAGGTCACACCAATCTTCAGAAGAGGTTAACAGCAAATTACCACCAAAATGTAGGACCTGCATGTGGTAAAGCTTGCTCAAAGTGCCTGGTAAAACAAGCCTCATAGACAGCAATTGACTCTCTTTAGTCCGAAAAGCAAGATATCGTAGATGCCTTAACTGACCAACTGATGCTGGGACTGACAACATCTTTTGTCCGTAATCTGCACTGATAGCTATGCTAAGCACCCGCAACTTCTTTAGCCTCACAAACATATGCTCCAAAACTTTCTTCTCAACTGGTGCAGCCCATACACTATCAATGATGAGAGTGCGTAAGCTTTTCAGTTTACATATCTTCTCAGTAATCAATGCTGCATCATAGGTCTGAACAAAAACATGTTGAACGTCTGGAGGAACATCTACTGCAGAGCCTTCAATTATCCATTCTAATTTCTTATAACAAAAGTCATGCTTTATTAACTTCGCATGGTTTTCGATCCTGAGATGATCCCTTCCGGCCACCTTCTCCGCTAAATCACGCAGCAGGTCATGTACTATATAGTAGTCATTTTGATCCCTTACTCCAATTTGCAGAAATGAGGCTGACACTAGTTGATCAAAGTATTCCTGGCAAATATTTTCCGTATCCTCCCCTTGATTAGCACTTCTAGCAAACCCTGCTGCAGCCCACAGTTTAACCAACTCATCTCGTTTCAAGCAACGACTCCGAGGGAAAATACTGCAGTAAACAAAGCATCGCCTGACCTGCTCATCAAGATGTCGGTAGCTCCACCAAAGAGCTCCCATCGTCTCGTTAAGAATGTCCCCATCTCGTACACCTAACCAGAAATCAACATTTGTTCTTGTACGCAGTTGTCCACCCACTGTTCTGGCTGCTAGAGGTGATCCCTTCAGCTTTTTTGCAATCTCTTTCCCGATGTCTTCAAGTGTTCTTCGAACACCATCATCAATGGGTACACTGGGAAGTGCATAATGCATGAATAACTTCAGGAAGACATCTTCATCTAGGGCAGGAATGAGAATGCGTCTCTGCTCTTCATCACCTAGAGCTATCAATGCATCTTCAGTTCGACTAGTCAAGAGGATCTTGCTTCCTGCCTCTCCAGCATTCAGTGGTGTAAGTATCTTTTGCAGCTTCTCATACTGCACATCATCTCCATTACTGTACCAAACATCATCTAGTACCAAGAGGAACCGTTTTCCTTGCAGTTCATTCTTCAAATTAACTTCTAAGATGTCAGGATTATCGAAATGAGGGCACGGAGTCCCTGTAGCTGCGTTAAACATCATCTTGAAAATGGTATCCACACTAAAACTCTGAGTAACATGAACCCACATAACAAGGTCAAAATGACCATCCTTTTTCTCTTGCTTATCCTTTTTCTCACGGTCACAAACAAGTTGTGCAAGGGTTGACTTCCCAGAACCGCCGATGCCATGAATGCCAATTACAGAATAACGCAGAGTACTATTGGTGCCAGGAAGACCATCTTGTTCCGTCTCATGAAGCATTGCAGCAATCTTATCACAATCTTCACCTCGTCCAATTACCACTAATGGAGGCGTCGCAGTAGTGACTGCACCTCGTGAGCTAGCAGCAACAGCATGGCTCCGGTTAGCGTTTATTATGCTTGGCAAGTTCATCTTTTCCAAAATTCCGCATGTATCATCTATGACCTTTTCTATTTTGTCTAGGCTCTGCTTCAACTTAGTTTTTGCCATACCACTCTTCTGGAAAAAAAAATAGCAAGTGAGGATTCGACGAATAAGAAAACAGAAGCCCACACTAATAAACTGAAGGAAATCCAAATTTTAGCTTGATTTGCACTAAATCTAGTCAAGGTTACATCTGGTCTCTAGAGGAGACGAACAGAACTTTTAGGACTTAATTGACGATATTAAGAATACTATGAACAGAGTTCAATTAGTACTAGTGGTGTATATGAAGATTTTGCTTGTCCTTAAGCAAGTCATTATGTTGCTTTTTCAAGGAAGGTTATGGTTGCTAAGTTGTAAAGCCAGTGTGCCACAAATAAACCAGAAAATTGAGGTTGCGATGGTATTCTTAGAAATTCTCAGATCTTTCCATGTAATATTTTTGCAGAAAAACTTATAGGCCGGAAAGAAATAAAAACGCATAGAGGCAGGAAATGACCTGATCTTTTAGGGGGAAGCTCGGCACGGCAGATTGGAGCTTCTTCTTCACCCAATCCCTCTTACGTAGAGACACGTCGCTGTCTGGCTTCATCTTATTATCTTTGATCTGCTTCTTAAGACGGTGATATTCAACATCATCCAATATTTCTTCAGCTTCATAAAAAGCAGACTTAAGATCCTCGAACAGCTGCTGGAGACGATCCCTGTGACGACTCTCATCCACCATTTCCATCACCTGCTCCAGCAGTAAAATCTTTGTCTCAAGTTCCTTCAGCTTCTTCGATGCATCAAAGCCTAGGTAGGGGGAAGCTTTCTTGAAAAGCTCAGAGATGATGGGCGAGGCAACCCACCCTGCAGCTTTCATGCCCCATCCTATCCTGGCAGCAACTGTCAATGGTTCCACCATTAGAAGCTTCAAGTTGTTCAGTGATTCGCTGAAAAATGTACCAATGGTAAGTTCCTGAAATAAAGAATGCAGGGAAAAACACATGTCCTACACCATCAGTAGATTGAAGAATACCACAAAAAATATATAATGGCCTATATGAACAGAGGCACTTGTGATTTATAGACTGCCTATACAAACAGATCAGGAAATCTGAAGGAGAGTTCAGCTATTTTTAGAAGAGAAAAAAACAAGCGAAAACTGAAACCATATCAGGTGACCTGATCCAGATTTCTCATACAGAGATATGTAGTATTAGTAATACACAAGGATCAGACTCGCATATAGATAAAATGAGACGAACTCACGAACACAGTACTATGCTTTGCACATTGTCACGGTAACCAAATAAAGTCGACAAAAATGGCACTGTCTACCTGATCGACTATATGCGTCCTCTTGGCTGGGAAATAATAGATCTAGGAGCCAAAATATTTGGCCCTAATGCAGAAAGATAGAGCTTGGAGACTAAAATGGAGCCCTCCTGACAACTACATAATTTGATCCGGATACATCGCGGAGTAGCACTCAACAACAGAGTCTGGGGATAAATTGCCTTCCGCTTTCAATGCCTTTGCAGTGTTCTGCAAGTTCCTCTTCACCAAGTAATCACGGAGGTCCACATCCAACCTGCTTAACCAGAGATACGCAAGGCAAACATTAGTTCCATAGTCCAGATCAATATATCAAGGTTAATTTGATGAAGGGAGGGGAAAACTTTAAAGAAATCTTCTCATGTAAAATTTACTCCACAAATAAAGGATACTTTTGCATGCAAGCACCAGAAACAACATGTGGTGTTAACAAGAAATGGAGGAAGAATAGAGAGATAAGATGAGCATTTGAAGCACTGAACTAAAGATGCAAAGCCAGGTTGCAACCTTTGCTCGTATGAAGCACGCAGCAGCTATAATCATCTATCTGCGTATATGCCATATATGCAGTAAATTTCTGAATAATTGCCGGGCATCTTTTTTTTCCTGACTTTTAAAAATATTGTTATCCCACTCGTCCTAGCAAACACAAGAGCTCATATATCATGCCTACTTGGAAAGAACAAAATAGGTAGTCCAGCATAACACGAACGAGCAGCATCAGCACGTGAGTGTGACATGAGTGTCTTCTTATGAGTCCAGCCCCACAGCCCCACAAGGAAGCTTCAGGTTTGGGGCTGAACTACAGACTAGAGCTAGATGCACAGGTTTCCCCGCGAAATGAAGGGGATTCCGGCCTGGTTGGGGTTGGGATTAAGTAAACAAGACCTCAGTGGATCATCACGTATAATGCGCATGGAAATCACATGGGAAAGCATACGCTGGAGTGGATCTAGAGGCATTACCTAGGCGAGAATCGAATCCGGCGGCTGCAGGTCGGGGCAGGCGCTCGGCTGACTGACGGAAGACGCGGTCGATTCCGTGGGAGGAGGAGGTCGGGGACGGCGTGCAGCGGCTGGAGGAGGTCGCTGGAGTCGCCGTGCCTCGATTTCCGGCGGCGGCGCTGGAAACGGCGAAGGTGCGCTTTGGGTCGAAACCCTAGCTCGGTGGCTGGAGGTGGAGGAGACTGCTGCTGGAGTCGGCCGAGCGACTGGGGTGGCGACTGGCGACTGACGAGTGAAGCGCGTTGGGTTATGAAGCGCGTCCTCAATTATTGGTTAGGGCAACTCTACCAGATTCCTCGCATTGGGATCGTCATAAAAAGCATGGGTACATTGCAACACGTTTTTCTTTGAACCCCTAAAAAATGATGCTTACAAGATTTAATTTCTTTTGATGTTTTTATATGAATATGCATGCATGTACTCTGAGTACTTGCGATATTTCGTTCAATAATACATTGTATTATATGCTACACCAAAAGTACAAAATTTCGGCCAATAAATGAAAAAAAAAACAAGCTCATTTTTTGCATGTATTCCCTCCGTTCCTAAATACCACCTCTCTCTCAGCTTACAGGGCGTGCGCGTATTTTTAGGTCGTCAATTTGACCAACCTAATACAAGTCATATATTATAAAAAATATATCAACATAAACTTTGAAGTTTCTACTTTCAAAAGGTATAATTTTTATGTTATATAGTTTATATTAGGATGATAAAATTGATAACCTAGATATACGCGCAAGACTTGTAAACTGAAACGGAGGTAGTATAAGACTTTGTAGAGATTTCATTATGAATCACATACGGATATATATACACATTTTAAGTGTAGATTTATTCATTTTGTTCTGTATATAGTCCACCTAGTGGAATTTCTACAAAGACTTATATTTAGGAACGGATGAAGTATTTATCTTTTTTTATCTCCTACTCCCTCCGTCCGGAAATACTTGTCGTCAAAATGGATACAAATGGATGTATCTAGAATTAAAATACATCTACATACATCCATTCCTCGGACAAGTATTTCCGGATGGAGGGAGTACATGCAAGCACGTATATTGACGAAAATTTGGCCCAATATACTACTGAAGGAAATATGCCCTAGAGGCAATAATAAAGTTATTATTTATTTCCTTATATCATGATAAATGTTTATTATTCATGCTAGAATTGTATTAACCGGAAACATAATACATATGTGAATACATAGACAAACAGAGTGTCACTAGTATGCCTCTACTTGACTAGCTCGTTAATCAAAGATGGTTATGTTTCCTAACCATGAACAAAGAGTTGTTATTTGATTAACGAGGTCACATCATTAGTTGAATGATCTGATTGACATGACCCATTCCATTAGCTTAGCACCCGATCGTTTAGTATGTTGCTATTGCTTTCTTCATGACTTATACATGTTCCTATAACTATGAGATTATGCAACTCCCGTTTACCGGAGGAACACTTTGGGTACTACCAAACGTCACAACGTAACTGGGTGATTATAAAGGAGTACTACAGATGTCTCCAATGGTAGATGTTGGGTTGGCGTATTTCGAGATTAGGGTTTGTCACTCCGATTGTCGGAGAGGTATCTCTGGGCCCTCTCGGTAATACACATCACATAAGCCTTGCAAGCATTATAAATAAGATGTTAGTTGTGAGATGATGTATTACGGAACGAGTAAAGAGACTTGCCAGTAACGAGATTGAACTAGGTATTGGATACCGACGATCGAATCTCGGGCAAATAACATACCGATGACAAAGGGAACAACGTATGTTGTTATGCGGTCTGACCGATAAAGATCTTCGTAGAATATGTAGGAGCCAATATGGGCATCCAGGTCCCGCTATTGGTTATTGACCGGAGACGTGTCTCGGTCATGTCTACATTGTTCTCGAACCGTAGGGTCCGCACGCTTAACGTTACGATGACAGTTATTATGAGTTTATGCATTTTGATGTACCGAAGGTTGTTCGGAGTCCCGGATGTGATCACGGACATGACGAGGAGTCTCGAAATGGTCGAGACATAAAGATTGATATATTGGAAGCCTATGTTTGGACATCGAAAGTGTTCCGGATGAAATCGGGATTTTACCGGATTACCGGGAGGGTTACCGGAACCCCCCGGGAGCCAAATGGGCCAACATGGGCCTTGGTAGAAAGGTGAAAGGGCTGCCCCATGGGCTGCGCGCCTCCCCCCTTCCCCTAGTCCTATTAGGACTAGGGAAGGTGGCCGGCCACCCCCTCTCTCTTTCCCACTTGAGAAAACCTAGTTGGACTAGGATTGGAGGGGGGAGTCCTACTCCCGGTAGGAGTAGGACTCCTCCTGCGCCTCCCACCTTGGCCGGCCAGCCCCTCCCCTTGGATCCTTTATATACGGGGGCAGGGGGCACCTCTAGACACACAAGTTGATCCTTGAGATCGTTCCTTAGCCGTGTGCGGTGCCCCTGCCACCAAATTCCACCTCGATCATACCGTTGTAGTGCTTAGGCGAAGCCCTGCGTCGGTAGTACATCAAGATCGTCACCACGCCGTCGTGCTGACGGAACTCTTCCTCGGCGCTTTGCTGGATCGGAGCCCGAGGATCGTCATCGAGCTGAACATGTGCTAAGAACTCGGAGGTGCCGAAGTAACGGTGCTTGGATCGGTCGGATCGGGAAGACGTACGACTACTTCCTCTACGTTGTGTGATCGCTTCCGCAGTCGGTCTGCGTTGGTACATAGACAACACTCTCCCCTCTCGTTGCTATGCATCACCATGATCTTGCGTGTGCGTAGGAAATTTTTTGAAATTACTACGTTCCTCAACAACTACACTATTGTACATGCATTCAAATGCTTGATTAACATTTTTCAAATACAAAATTAATATATTTTTATTACATGGTCAAATTACTTATATGCATACTTAATATTTTTTACATGCTTGACTAACATTTTTTGAAATGCATGATTAAAAAATTGAATAATGATAAACATTTTTTGAAATGCATGATTAAAAAAATTGAATAATGATAAAAAAATTTCTATATACATTTAATATATTTGAAATGTGTGATTAACAGTTTTCAAGTACAAGTTCAACATTTTTTGGATACAATACAAGATTAACATTTTTTTAGTACATGGTCAACAATTTTTATACACATTTAAGATTTTTCAAATGCTTGATTAACATTTTTATATACTTTTATACATTTTTTTAAATGCTTGATTTTAAGTTCTTTAACACATGATCAACTTTTTTCACACACATTGTATATATTTTTACGAGATATGTAACGTCCGAACGTTCGGATCTTGGGAATAGATCCGAACGACGGTTTTGCCGCACGATCATTCGGTAACTGCCCTTTTTTCGCTATATCTTGGGAAACTCCCGTGATTTTCTCGCACGAGCATTCCGTAACTGCCTTTTTTTGCTATATCTTTGGAAACTCCCATTTTTTCTCCATATATTCGTCAACCATTTTTTTTTGCGATCTAAAAAATAATTGCGCCCAGCTGCTGCAATCGAACTTGGGTCTGCTAGCTTTTGTAAGATGCCGATGACCAATTCACATAATACCACTTTCACGTCTTTTAATTGGAAAAATGCCTAGATGACCTTTTTTAAACCCCATGACAACAAAAGATCAGTTGTTTCTTTATTGCTTGTTGGCCTTATCTAGTACTTCCTCCGTCCGAAAATACTTGTCATCAAAATGGATAAAAATGGATGTATCTATAACTAAAATACGTCTAGATACATCTCCTTTTATCCATTTTGATGACAAGTATTTTCAGACGGAGGGAGTACATCATTTCGTACGAGATTATACGTTGCGGAATTAGGCATACATACAAACATTTTTGTTGGTAACTTTGACCCGAGGAAAAATAAATTGTTGAAAGCATGCCCCCGGTAAGTTCTATTTAAATATCACGGTATTTTACGCACCACGGGCCTTAATAACTTACGTAAAAACACTACGGTAACTTTGATCCGGGATGAAAATTTGTTTTGGAACATAACACAGTACCCCGATCCTAGTAACTTTGGCGCCGGGGGGGGGGGGGGGGGGCATGGGTGGTTGATGAAATATCCCCTTGTAACTTTTATGCGAATAGCATGGTAACCCACACATCGCAGATCTGATAACTTATGTACCTCGGTCCTAATAACTTTGGCGTTTGGGGGGGTGACAAAATATCCTCCAGTAACTTTTTGTGCGAACAACATGGTAATTCACACATCTAGACCTGATAACTTATGTTCCTCGGTCCTGATAATTTTGGTGAGGGAGGTGATAAAATACACACACAGTAACTTTAATGTTAATAGCATGGTAACTCACACATCGCATACCTGATAACTTATGTACCCTGGTCCTGGTAACTTTGGCACCGGGCGAGGGGGGGCAGGGTGGTTGTTGAAATATCCCCTGGTAACTTTTATGTGAATAGCATGATAACTCACATATCAAAGACCTGATAACTTATGTACCTCGGTGCTGATAACTTTAGCAGGGGGGAGGGGTTGATGAAATATCCCCCCGATAGCTCTTTACATGAATAGTTTGGTAACTCACACCTCGCAGACCTGATAACTTATGAGCCTCTGTCCTGATAACTTTGACGAGGGGGTTGTTTGAAAACATACACTCAAAAACTTCCATGTAAATAGTTTGATATTATATCCATCGTATACATGATAACTCACACGCAAACACCATGGTAACTTTAACCCGAGCTGATAAGAAGGTTAGAGAAACCAGGTTTATGCACAACATGGTAACATATGTAGCACATACGTCATAACTTACTTGGCCTAGAAGTGGTAACTTTTGATCTGACAAAAGTCGTCCGAACATATCAACATGTAATCTAGTTTTGAAACTCTTGTCATGACGGATTTTTTATGTGAAAATGATTTTTCGATCGGACCGGCGATTTGAGCTAACATTTGGAAGTTTTGAAATAGGGGAAAATCTACGATTACATCAGCTACTGTGTCTTCTACTTCATTTGCACGTGGAAAGAAGGTTGCGGGATCATTTTTATGCTCAGTAATTCCTATATAACAAGATGTAACTTAGTTATCACTGACGTGATAACTTACTTAATGTGGGCCTGGTAACTTTTGACTCTAAAAAAGTTGTTGAAACATATCAATATGGGATCTAGTTTTGAAGGTCTCGTTGCGACAAATCTTTCATGTGAAAACATTTTTTCAATTGGACTGACAGTTTGAGCTACAAAACATTTTAAAGTTTTGAAATATGGGGGAATTTAGGATGACATCAGCTATCATGTCCTCTAGTTCATTTGCATGTGGGGAGAAGGTTGGTTGATCTTGTTTATACCCCGGTAATTTCTATATAAACAAGATGATAACTTATGAACCAAAGACGTGATAACTTACTTAGTGTGGGCCTGATAACTTTTGACTAAAAAAAAGTCATCGGAACATATCAATATGGGATCTAATTTCAAACGTCTCCTCGCGACGAATCTTTTATGTGAAAATGATTTTTCAATCTGAGCGGCGGTTTGAATTAGAAAACATTTTGAAGTTTTAAAAAAAAAGGAATCTAAGATGACATCAGCTTTTCATCTTCTAGTGCATATATGCATGTAATTAGAGGAAGAAGTGCACGTGAAAGCAAAATTAGTCATTCTAATGCATGTATGCATGTAATTAGAGTGAAATAAGAATCGTTCTTGCCTATTGCTAAAATCCAAACGTTTGGTACTTATAAAAATCCATATTTTTAATATAATTTTTGTAAACTTGAAAAATATTTTCTCTATGCATATTTAACATTTTTTAAATGTTTGGTTAAGGTTTTCTAAATGTTTCATGTAAAGTGCTATTTGTAATATATATTTTCAGAACATTTGGAAGTATAAACGAAAATAAAAAAGATATCATAAAACATGAGAAAAATATATATACGAGGTCATGGCCTCCCGCGCGCATGGGCCGGCCCTCTGGCGCTGCCTCGACGCGAGGCTTCCCAACGTCTCGCTATAAGAGAGATATTGGGGCGCCCTGCATAAAAGCTGACTCCGGTGAAATCACTAACTAAGGGGTACCCTTTGCAACAACTTGGGAGTTTTTTTCCTATGTTTGTTTATTGAAAACGTTTTACTTCTTGAATCGTGCGTCCAAATCCAAACCATTTTCACCGCTGGATTTTTGCGTCGAGACCTTTGAAACTAGATCGCATCTTAATATGTTTCAACAAAAAAAATTACGGAAAAAACAGAGATGAAAACCAGAGCCGGAAACATGAGCTTTTTCACTTTTTTCACAGAAGTAAATGTGTGCTTCGCGTGGAAGCAAAAAAAATGTTTTTCTTCTTTTACAAAAGGTACGGATGTGCTTCTCGCGAAAGCAAATCGTGCTTCTCGTGGATGAAAAAAATATTTTTTTTTTAATTTCTAATAGGCACAGTTATGCTTCTCACAGAAGCAAATTTGTGTCTCCACGAGTAGCAAATTTGTGCTTCTCGTAGAAGAAAAAAACATGTTTTTTCAAGAGGCACAACTATGCTTCTCGCGAAAACAAATTAATGCATTCATGAGAAACAAATCTATGCTTTGTATGGAATTAAAAGAAATTATGTTTGTTTCTTTTTCCAAGAGGTACAGTTGTGCTTCTTGCTGATTCAGTCAGCGCTTTCACGAGAAGCAAATTTGTGCTTCTTGTGAAAGCAAAAAAAATATGTTTTTTTCTTTCCAAGATGTACGGTTGTGTTTCTCGCGAAAACAATTTGTGCCTCCACAAGAAGAAAATATGTGATTCTCATGGAAGCACAATTTTTTTCACGCCCAAAAAAAATCAATATTTTCTCTCTCCAAACCTAGGGAAAAACAAAAAGGTAAAAAAATACTCAGAGAAAACCATCTAAAACCCAAAAATGCGTATAGAAAAATAAAAAATAACATCCCGAGGAAGCGTCCAGCGCACGACACATGGTGGCGGCTGGACAATCAAAATGCACAGAACCACCACTTTTGTGTCACAACTCACGAAAAACCACAACTTTACAATAATGTGATACTTTGCACCGAACCGAAGAATTGACATTGGCAAAGAACACTGAACCAAATTCTGAGCGCGTTTTGACGTGGCCGATCGCGGGCAAGCGGATAGTGGGCCATGTATTAAAAATGTTAATCTTATATTTGAAAAATGGTAAACATGTTAACTGTGTACTAAAAAAATTTAAACTTATCTTTGAAAATTATTAACATGTATTAGAAACAAATTCTTCATGTATATGAAAAATATAGAATGAAACAAAAAGAAATAAATAAAAATCCAAAAACCAATGAAAACAAAGGAAAAATGAACAAGGAAACCGAAGAAACAAGTGTAAATAACATGGAAGATAATGATAATGGGTAAAAAAACAAACCGCTGAAAATCAACAAAATCTAAGAAAACAAAGAAGCCCAATGAATACAAAAAGAAAAAATAGAAAAGAAAAATAAAACCCAAAGAAACCAGTGTAAAGAATGGAAACAATTAAACCCCGACAAGGAAACAAAGAAAAAAATCGATGAAAAACAAGAATGAAAGAAACAAAACAGAAGAAAAATAAAGAAAAGGAAAAAACAGTAAAAGTCGAGAAAGAACCCAAGAAAAACCGAGAAACCAGTGGAAACTAAGAAGAAACGAAGAAAAAGTTAAAAAAAAAGGAAAACAGAAGAAAATAGTGAGGAAACAAAGAAAAAACCTAAAGAAGAAAAAACCTTGCGAACCAACGAAGGAAGCTCAGCAAGCGAAGTGGAACGAGAAACATTACGCAGAAAAAGAAGACGAAAATGGGCTGGCCCAACAGGTACATCGCAGGGGAAAACGCTTCAGCGAGATAGAAGAAACTCTCGTGTGAAGCGAGATATAGTCAACGCGTATATTTGGTGCCAAGTGGACCTGGCGGTGGGCCATCCCTATATAATTGACCAAAAGTGTTTTCACCCAGAAGAAAGACCGCGTATACCCAAACAATGCAATCAAAAGTGGTATTTTTTTAGGAAAACAAAATAACCATGGTACTATTTTGGTATATTAATCTGAATTGAGGTGGTTTTTTGTATTTACTCAGGAAAAGTTGATCGGCGTACCGATGATTGGCTGGAGTTTGCTCGTGCTTGTCGAGTCAAAGAATTCTGAAGGATAGCCATGGTGGCATATGGCCATACTTCGAGTCAAAATAAGAGAAAATATAGCGTTTCCAAATGAAGTGTGAAAGTAGCGGACCCTGCTGTAACTGGCCCGTGCCTGGTCCTGCTGTGAATTAATTGTGTGTTTTGCTGATGTTGTACAACCTACACAAGGCCATGTATTTAAAAAAATGTTAAATCAAGCATTTGAAAAATATTAAATGTGTATAGAAAATATTTTGACTATGTATTAAAAATATATTAATCTTTTATTTGAAAAAATATTAATCGATCATTTGAAAAATGTTAATTATGTTTAGAAAAAATGTTGACCATGTACATTAAATTGTTAATCTTATATTTAAAAATGTTAATCAAGTATTTGAAAAAGATTAAATTATGTATAGAAAAATGTTGACCATGTATTCTATAAATATTAAACTTGTATTTAAAAAATGTTAATCAAGCATTTAAAATATGTTAAACATGTGTATAGAAAATATGTTAACCGTGTACTAAAAAAATGTTAAACTTGTATTTGAAAAATATTAACCATGTATTAAAAATATTCTTGACGTATAAAAAATGAAAAAACAATGAAAACCGAAAAAATAAACCAAAGAAAAAAAATGAAAAATAAAACCAAAGAAATAAGTGCAAATAAAATGGAAAACAGTAAAAACTGGTAAAGAAACCGATGAAAATTAACAAAAAAAATAAGAAAAAACTAAGAAACCGAATGAATACAAAAAGGAAAAAAAGAAACTAAAAAAATGAGAAACCAATGGAAAGAATGGAAACAGTGAATACCCGACAAAGAAACAGAGAAAACCGATGAAAAATAAGAAAGAAACAATCAAAACCGGAGAAAAACGAAGGAAAAAGAAAGAAAAGAAAAAACTAGTAAAAACCAAGAAACCAGTGAAAACCAAGAAGAAACGCGGGAAAACATTTTAAAAACAAATAAAAACTGAAGAAACTAGTGAGGAAACAAAGAAAAACTGAAGAATAAAAGAAACGGAAAAGAAAAAAAATGTGCGAACCAACGAACGAAGCTCTGCGAGCGAACTCGGTCGATAAACCTAGCACGGGAAAAAGAGAAAAATGTGCTGGCCCAACAGCTACATCGTAGTGGAAAACGCTTCAGCGGGACAGAAGAAACTCTCGCGTGAAGTGACATATAGTTGACGCGCATTTTTTTTTGAGGAAACATATTTCGTGCCAAACGGACCTGATAGTGGACGATCCCTATATAATGCGGATCAATTGTAGCCCAATCGGTGCCTGGTGTTTTTTGCACACACAAAAAATGACCTTCAAAGTGGTATTTTTTTAGGAAAACAAAATAACCGTGGTACTATTTTGGAGCCCTAATCCGAATTGTGGTGGTTTCTTGTATTAACTCAGGAAAAGGTGATCGGCATACGGATGATTGGGTGAAGTTTGCTCGTGTTTGTAGAGTCAAAGAATTCTAGAAGGATGTCCATGGTGGCATATGGCCATACTTTGATTACTTTTGTGAAACCGCAGAATAAATATGGTTCAAAGACCAACCAAACAATTTGATCTTCCCTTCTCTCTCTTTTTGTGGGAATTTGACCTTCCCTTCTTGTCCATCATTCTTTTTCTGCTCGATGTGAAGTCTATAAATTCCTCTGCCGTTCCACCCTCCAAGAGTCACACAAACATCCAAAACACTGAGAAAGTGCAGGCAGGGACAACCAAGAACACAAAGCTAGCTAGCTACGCGCAAGGTTTCAGCTGATCAACACACGAGCTAGGGAGGGATGGCTCTGAAGACAGGAGAAGACCTGAAGCTGCTTGGGATCAGGGGGAGCCGCACGTGCTGCGCGTGCGGCTCGCGCTCCGTCTCAAGGGCTTGAGCCACGACTACGTGGAGCAGGACCCCAGGAACAACCACAAGATCGGCGACCTCCTCCGCCACAGCACGGTGCCGGTGCTGCTGATCCACGGCGGCAAGCCCGTCCGCGGCTCCCTCAACATAATACTATACGTCGACGAGGCCTTCGCCGGCCCCTCCCTCCTCCCCGCTGGCTGCCACGCCCGTGCCGTCGCTTGCTACTGGGCCGACTTCATCGATGACACGGTACTGTGCATTACAAACACTTTAAATGCATAATAATCACTGTTAATTTGATTCATCGATTGCTTTGTGCTCTTTTACCATGGTTCTAATTCTGCTTTGTAATTCATCGTGTGTCCGTTCGATGGCAGCTCGTTGAGGCGATGTACATTACAAGGCAGCATGGGGCGAAACGGAGGGCCAAAAGGCAGAGGGCAAGAACCAGGCAGCTGCGGCGGTAGAGGCCCTAGAGGGTGCACTGAGAGAGTGCTCCAAGCCCTTCTTTGGCGGCGACAATGCCGGATACGTGGACGTCGTTCTCGGGAGCCTTCTTCCATGGGTGTGTGCCGCCGACGCGACGTGGGGTACCGAGACCTTAGACCCCGCCATGACGCTGCTCTTGGCCACTTGGAAGAACCTTAGACCCCGCCATGACGCACTGATAGAAAAAGGGCCTGTAGTCCCGGTTTGTAAGGGCCTTTTGTCCCGGTTCTGGAACCGGGACTAAAGGGTCGGTACAAATGCCCTGTCTCTTTAGTCCCGGTTCAATCCAGAACCAGGACAGATGGGCCTCCACGTGGCCTGTGCGTGGAGCCCAGGCACGAGACCCTTTGGTCCCGGTTGGTGGCACCAACCGGGACCAATAGGTATCCACGCGTCAGTATTTCTGTGGCTGGAGTTTTTGTTTTTTTTGAAGGGGGGGATTTGGGGGTTTTGGGGGGTTAATTTAGGTGTTTCATATATTGTGTTAGCTAGCTATAATTAATAGAGAGAAGTGTCCTCTCTTATGTCCGTGCTTGGTTGATGCTACGTACTATACATACGTATAGAGAGGACTAGACACGCTAGTTAGCTAGTAAGCAAAGGAAGGAAACAGAAGATCGTCATGAACATATATGCATACAGAGAGAACTGATATCAACCACCTCTCCTTCTCCGAGAGATTGGTCGAACAACAAGTTCTCGTATATCTATCCGACACTACCGGCTACATATATACAATAATTATCTCTTACAAATATAATCATACGGACTCAGGGTCCACATAGTATTCTCCGTCTTCAGGGATCACGTGGTCAAGAAAGAATGCCGCCAATTCCTCTTGAATTGCTCGCATGCGAGCTGGTGCTAGGAGTACATCCCGCTTCCGAAACATCTAATTTAAAGAAGGGGGTCAATACATATATATATATGAATGAATGAAACTCAACACAAATGATGGTAATAAAATAAAATTGTGAATGTTGTTATTTACGTACTTCATATTGGTCGTCAGTGTAGCCCCGCTCACAGGTCGTGTGGCGGATGGACTCGCAAACGTAGTATCCACAGAAATCATTCCCTTATTCCTGCCACAACCACTTTACAAGAAATAGAGGTCAATCCAACTGATAAGCAAGAATGCCAAATGGTATTGATGAAACTAGCGCTTGAATCACTAGTAGATGCGCGAAACATGCTACTATAGTACTTACTTTCGGGTGTCTAAATTGCAGCTCCTTCGGCAGTCCCGGAGCTTTTCTGGTGAATTTTCTCCAAACCCTGCTGGACAAAGAAAACAATTACTTGATATATCAGGAAATGAACAAAGTTGCTGATACGGTGGATAATGATCGATTTAACTTACTTCTCGAGTATTTGAGTCATGTCTGCATAGTCCTGGGGATCTTTTCGTCTTGAGTCTAAGACGGTTACTAGTCCCTGCTCAAGCTTAATCTCTAGGAGAATATAGTGGAAACTGCACATGCATGCATAACTCATCAATTACATTACTATGACCTTGACTAATATATAAGGGAAACCGAATACGCACAAGACAGTAACACTCACTTGAAGTTGTAAGAAAAGAGTATTATATCTTTGTTTTCATTTATTACCAACGATCGTAGCAAGTTGGCCTCGAGTTGCATCTATGAGATATGTGTTAATGAACCCAATATCACCGACTTGTCTTTTCTTCAATTCGGCGATCTTCAATCTGCATAATATAGTGAGGATAATTATAAATACATGCAATGAAAGAGCTGAGCTATATAGAGAGACTTAATGACAGAAGTAGTACTACTTACAGACAGTAGCAGGCGACCGTTGTTTTATCGAGAGCCAATTGATTGAAAAACTGAAAGAACTCCTCTAATGGAACAGGCAATAGTTCAATTCCAACGAGGTCATGCTCCTTTTTAACTTTCACATACAAAGTACTCCTCCCCCCAGAGTCTCTGCAGATTTTCAAGTACCAATCATGCAATCTTCGCATCATCGTTGATAGAGATCTTTCATCTTTGACGAGAGGCTTCCCGTACTCGTATCTTTGTATCTGCACCTCCATGGGTTCATAATGTACATCGTCGGGTAGGTAATCGGCAAGATTGCTATAACCGGGAACCATCCTCGGATCATTAGCGACGTTGTCGCTAGGCACCTTGAGCGGGGGGCACGATTGCTTCGCTTGTTCGCCGAGCTGGGCAATTTGTTTCCCAGCTCATCGTTCTTTCAGCCTTTGATCACTGACAGTACTTCCTGACCGCTCCGCTTCGGCAAATTCCTTTCCAATAATGCGCTCATAGTCTCCTTTCGGCGGAGACTTGGGTGGTTTTGTCAGGGCAGCCAGAGTGCGCTTCGCTTTCACCGGATCTACCTTCTCCTCCGGAAGTGGATGTCTCTTTGCTTTCAACCCTTGAAACCAGTCATCCACTTCGGTTTGTGCGATCTCGGCGTTCTCCTCCGGGGTCCTCTCGTATGGTAACTTCTCTGGAGTCCTCAGAGAAGGACCGAATATGTATGTCCTCCCGCCTCTGGCTGTACTACTAGACGCCGGCCGAGCAGACGGAGCGGTTGTCTTCTTTACTTGCTTACGAGGCGGAGGAGAAGGACTACGACGCGCCGGAGCAGCCGGAGCGGCGGCAGGTCTCTTCCGCCCTTGCTGATGAGGCGGAGAAGGAGGAGGCTGGCTGCTCGGGCGCGTTGGCGCAGGCGGAGAAGGAGGCGGAGTGCCGCCACGCGCTGGAGAAGGAGCCGGTCGAGTGCCCTAATCGTCACTCGCCGGAGGAGGAGGCGGTGGTGGAGGCGGAGTGCCCTGACTCGCCGGAGGAGGAGGCGGTGGAGGAGGCGGAGTGCCCTGACTTGCCGGAGGAGGAGGAGGAGGAGGCAGAGGCGTCCAGTTGGGAATGTTGATGAGCTCCTTCCGCCATAGGCATGGAGTCTTCAGAGCAGACCCCAGCCTAGTCTCCCCTTCACCGGTAGGGTGGTCAAGCTGGAGGTCCTCAAATCCCTCCGTTATTTCATCCACCATCACCCTAGCATATCCTTCTGGAATCGGCCGGCAGTGAAAAGTTGCACCGGGTTCAGTAGGATAAACAGAGCCAACAGCCGCCTTGACCTTCAAATTCATCCATAGCGTCATAAGGTGGCAATTTTGAGACTCCGTGATAGCATCCACGGGATAGCTGGCAGGAGCCGTCAAGGCATGCTCCGGCTGAAGCAGCTCGGTGGAAGCCACGCTGCTTCTCCGCTGAGATGGCGGGGTAGCTTCAGGGGAAGCTTCGGCAGTACGTTTGCTGTGATTTGCTTCTCGTTCCTTTATCGCTTGTACCCTTGCTTGCAGCACCTGCATTTGGGTCTGCTGCACTTTTTTTTCTCCTCTCATGGGATTTGTAACCGCCTGCGTCCAGAAACCCAACCTTCCACGGAATGGAGCCTGGCGTGCCTCGTGTCCGTCCAGGGTGCTCAGGATTCCCGAGGGCCATTGTGAGCTCGTCGTTCTCTCTGTCTGGAAAGAACGTCCCTTGCTGCGCTGCTTCGATATAGTGCTGAAGCTTCCTGACTGGTATGTCCATTTGATCGTTCGTCCAAATGCACTTCCCTGTTACAGGGTCCAAGGTTCCGCCAGCCCCGAAGAACCAAGTCCGGCAACGGTCTGGCCAGTTAATTGTCTCTGGTTCGATCCCTTTATCAACCCGATCATTTTCAGTCTTGGCCCACTTAGGCCGGGCTACGAGGTAGCCACCTGACCCCGTGCGATGGTGATGCTTCTTCTTCGCAGCATTTTGCTTGTTTGTCGCCGACATCTTCTTACTCTTTTCCAATGTCTTGTGGGCCACAAATGAGGGCCAGTGATCTCTGATCTTCTCATATCTGCCCTTGAATTCTGGTGTCTCATTATTTTCGACAAACTTATTTAGCTCTTTATTCCACCTCCTGAATAGTTCTGTGATCCTCTTAAGAGCAAAAGACTTGATTAATTGCTCTTTAACTGGCTTCTCTGGATTATCCTCTGGCGGTAGGGTGAAATTTGACTTCAGCTCGGTCCAAAGATCATTTTTCTGCATATCATTGACATAAGACACCTTAGGGTCTTCTGTAGCCGGCTTAAACCATTGCTGGATGCTGATCGGGATCTTGTCCCTAACCAAAACCCCACACTGAGCAACAAATGCGCTCTTTGTCTGGAGGGGTTCAATCGGTTGGCCGTCGAGCCGCGATTGCTATGATCTCAAACTTTTCATCCGAGCTCAACTTTTTCTTCGGGCCTCGTCTCTTTACCAAAGTTGTGCTTGATCCGGAGGGCTAGAAAAAAGAACAAAGACTTAATTAATATGTGTACATACCAAATCAATGAATGCATCAATTAGCTAGTCAGCAGAAGCTTAACTAATATATATACCTGGCCGGACTCGGTTCGGTCACCGGAGACGTCATCACGGTCTCCTTCTTGCACCGGCATTGGGTCACTGGATCCGTCCTCACGGTCTCCTTCTTGCACCGGCATTAGGTCACCGGAGCCATCATAATCAGCTGCTTCCAGACCATCGGTGTCGTTGAGAAACAACGAGCATATGGCATCACTTCCTCGTGCGATTATGTCCCCCAACAACTCTTCTTGTACTTCGTCTCGGGCGGTGTCCATAGTTTCTACAAATATTGACAACATTGCAATTATTATTCAAACATGACAGATGGATATATTAGTGGCAAAAACGTAGAACTAATATTAATTAGTGGCCTCGACGCTGCTTCTCTAGGGTTTGGGGTGGCCTCGACAACGCTTCAAGGATAAAAAAAGAAAAGGAAGAAGAAAAAAAGGAGAAGAATTTCTTCTCCTTTTTTTCTTCTTCCTCTTCTTTTTTTATCCTTGAAGCGAGTAAGAACTCCTCTATTCTTTCTTCTCCTCTTTTTTTCTTCTTCTTTCTCTTTTTTTTATCGGGAACGAGGGTCGTCGAGGGTCACCGAGCGATAGAGGAAACCCTAAACAGCAAGTATCGTGGGTGTGAGATACATGTGGCCGTCGGTGTCGGACACTACATCCACGTCCCACAAATGACGCTTCGAGAACGCTTCAAGGAGGGGGTAATATCGACCCCCCCCCCCACGTGGCCTCGAGAACGCTTCAAGGAGGGGGTAATATCGACCCCCCCCCCCCCCCACGTGTTGAAGCTATCGGGAGGGGGTATATCGACAACGACGACACTACATCTATGTCCCTCGACGACCCTCGTTCCCGATAAAAAAAGAGGAAGAAGAAGAAAAAAAAGAGGAGAAGAAAGAATAGAGGAGTCTTCTCCTCTTCTTCTTCCTCTCATGTTCGAGAGGATCGCCGAGGGGTCGGGAGGTTGCCTAGTGTCAAAGGATTCAACAAAACCATGTCTTCATCATTAGGCGAAAGTAACAGGTGCATAATGGTACGAAGCTCTCCAAAGTTATTTTGGAACGGAGTCCCAGATAAAATAATTTGCTTTTTGGTACAAAGTTCGGCAAGAACCTTCCAAATATCGTTATTTGGAAGGCCTTTGCTGAAATTCATACAAAAAGGCAAATTATCCTATCCGGGACACCATTCCAAAATAACTTTGGAGGACTTCGTCATGCCCTGGTTACTTCCGGCTAATGATGAAGCCATGGATTCCTTCAATACTTTTACACTAGGAAACCTCTCTCGACCCCTCGGCGATCCTCGACCCCTCGAACCCTCGACGACCCTAGAACCCTCGACCCCTAGACGACCCTGGAACCCTTGACCCTCGATCCCTCGACCCTATAGAACCCTCGAAGAAAGGAATAGCTAGAGGAGAAGATCAAAGAAAAGAAGAAGAAAAAAAGAGGAGAAGAAGAAAGGAATAGTGGAGAAGAAGAGAAAATAGAAGATTCTATTTTCTCTTCTTCTCCACTATTCCTTTCTTCTTCTCCTCTTCTTTTTCTTCTTTTTTCTTCTTCTTATTTATTTCTCCTTTTCTTCCTCTCCTCTTGTTCTTTCTTTCCTATCCTTCTTTTCCTTCCTTTCTTAATATCACTTAGCAAATGCACTAACCTAAAATGCAACAAACATAAAATGCACTAAATCGATCAACTAACCTAAAATCAGTGATAAAATGCACTAACCTAAAATCGATATCTACTAACAACTTAAAAAATTAATACATATATGAAAAAAAAATGCATATATGCAAAAAACATCATCATATCATCAACAGAAAAAAATAGTATTTTTTTCTAAAAATCTATCTTTTCAGCACATACATATAGTCATACATCATCATATACTCATACATATACTCATACATATACATATAATCTGCAGGAAAAAAACATATATGTGTAATTTTCAAAAAAAGGGGGAAGAGGGGGGCGGTGCCGGCCCAGACCACAGCGAGGCAGAGGCGACGGCGGCGCGGGGCAGCTGGGGCGCGGCGAGGCAGAGGCATCCCTCTAATCCTCTAAGTGATCACGTGATCCAAATCAACTAAACCATAACCGATCATCACGTGAGATGGAGTAGTTTTCAATGGTGAACATCGTCATGTTGATCATATCTACTATATGATTCACGCTCGACCTTTCGGTCTCTGTGTTCCGAGGCCATATCTGCATATGCTAGGCTCGTCAAGTTTAACCTGAGTATTCTGCATGTGCAAAACTGGCTTGCACCCGTTGTAGATGGACGTAGAGCTTATCACACCCGATCATCACGTGGTGTCTGGGCACGACGAACTTTGGCAACGGTGCATACTCAGGGAGAACACTTCTTGATAATTTAGTGAGAGATCATCTTATAATGCTACCGTCAATCAAAGCAAGATAAGATGCATAAAAGGATAAACATCACATGCAATCAATATAAGTGATATGATATGGCCATCATCTTCTTGTGCTTGTGATCTCCATCTCCGAAGCACCGTCATGATCACCATCGTCACCGGCGCGACACCTTGATCTCCATCGTAGCATCGTTGTCGTCTCGCCAATCTTATGCTTTCACGACTATCACTACCACTTAGTAATAAAGTAAAGCATTACATCGCGATTGCATTGCATACAATAAAGCGACAACCATATGGCTCCTGCCAGTTGCCGATAACTCGGTTACAAAACATGATCATCTCATACAATAAAATCAGCATCATGCCTTGACCATATCACATCACAACATGCCCTGCAAAAACAAGTTAGACGTCCTCTACTTTGTTGTTGCAAGTTTTACGTGGCTGCTACGGGCTTAAGTAAGAACTCATCTCACCTACGCATCAAAACCACAACGATAGTTTGTCAAATAGACTCCGTTTTAACCTTCTCAAGGACCGGGCGTAGTCACACTTGGTTCAACTAAACTTGGAGAGACAGTCTTCCGCAAGCCATCTGTGTGCATAGCACGTCGAGGGAACCGGTCTCACGTAAGAGTACGCGTAACGTTGGTCCGGATCGTCTCGTCCAACAATACCGCTGAACCAAAGTATGACATGCTGTTAGGCAGTATGACTTGTATCGCCCACAACTCACTTGTGTTCTACTCGTGCAAATAACATCAAACCATAAAAACCTAGGCTCGGATGCCACTGTTGGGGAACGTAGTAATTTCAAAAAATTTCCTATGCACATGCAAGATCATGGTGATGCATAGCAACGAGGGGGAGAGTGTTGTCTACGTACCAACGCAGACCGACTGCGGAAGCGATCACACAACATAGAGGAAGTAGTCGTACGTCTTCTTCCCGATCCAACCGATCCAAGCACCGTTACTCCGGCACCTACGAGTTCTTAGCACACGTTCAGCTCGATGACGATCCTCGGGCTCCGATCCAGCAAAGCGTCGAGGAAGAGTTCCGTCAGCACGACGGCGTGGTGACGATCTTGATGTACTACCGACGCAGGGCTTCGCCTAAGCACTACAACGGTATGATCGAGGTGGAATTTGGTGGCAGGGGGCACCGCACACGGCTAAGGAACGATCAACAATGATCAACTTGTGTGTCTATGGGGTGCCCCCTGCCCCCGTATATAAAGGAGCAGGGGGAGGGGTTCGGCCGGCTAGGGAGAGGGCGCGGGAGGAGTCCTACTCCTACCGGGAGTAGGACTCCCCCCCTCAATCCTATTCCAACTAGGACTCCCAAGGGGGAAAGGAGAGAGAGGGGGGCCGGCCCCTTCTCCTTGTCCTAATAGGACTTGGGGAAGGGCGGGGGGCGCGCGGCCAGCTATGGGCCGCCCCTTTTCTCTTTTCCACTAAGGCCCAATAGGCCCATTTGCCTCCCGGGGGGTTCCGGTAACCCTCCCGGTATTTCGGTAAAATCCCGATTTCACCCGGAACACTTCCGGTGTCCAAACATAGGCTTCCAATATATCAATCTTTACGTCTCGACCATTTCAAGACTCCTCGTCATGTCCGTGATCACATCCGGGACTCCGAACAACCTTCGGTACATCAAAATGCATAAACTCATAATAACTGTCATCGTAACGTTAAGCGTGCGGACCCTACGGTTCGAGAACAATGTAGACATGACCGAGACATGTCTCCGGTCAATAACCAATAGCGGGACCTGGATGCCCATATTGGCTCCTACATATTCTACGAAGATCTTTATCGGTCAGACCGCATAACAACATACGTTGTTCCCTTTGTCATCGGTATGTTACGTGCCCGAGATTCGATCGTCGGTATCCAATACCTAGTTCAATCTCGTTACCGGCAAGTCTCTTTACTCATTCCGTAATACATCATCTCACAACTAACATATTAGTTGCAGTGCTTGCAAGGCTTATGTGATGTGCATTACCGAGAGGGCCCAGAGATACCTCTCCGACACTCGGAGTGACAAACCCTAATCTCGAAATACGCCAACCCAACATCCACCATTGGAGACACCTGTAGTACTCCTTTATAATCACCCAGTTACGTTGTGACGTTTGGTAGTACCCAAAGTGTTCCTCTGGTAAACGGGAGTTGCATAATCTCATAGTTATAGGAACATGTATAAGTCATGAAGAAAGCAATAGCAACATACTAAACGATCGGGTGCTAAGCTAATGGAATGGGTCATGTCAATCAGATCATTCAACTAATGATGTGACCTCGTTAATCAAATAACAACTCTTTGTTCATGGTTAGGAAACATAACCATCTTTGATTAACGAGCTAGTCAAGTAGAGGCATACTAGTGACACTCTGTTGGTCTATGTATTCACACATGTATTATGTTTCCGGTTAATACAATTCTAGCATGAATAATAAACATTTATTATGATATAAGGAAATAAATAATAACTTTATTATTGCCTCTAGGGCATATTTCCTTCAGTCTCCCACTTGCACTAGAGTCAATAATCTAGATTGCACAGTAATGATTCTAACACCCATGGAGCCTTGGTGCTGATCATGTTTTGCTCGTGGAAGAGGCTTAGTCAACGGGTCTACAACATTCAGATCCGTATGTATCTTGCAAATCTCTATGTCTCCCACCTGGACTAAATCCCGGATGGAGTTGAAGCGTCTCTTGATGTGTTTGGTCCTTTTGTGAAATTTGGATTCCTTTGCCAAAGCAATTGCACCAGTATTGTCACAAAAGATTTTCATTGGACCCGATGCACTAGGTATGACACCTAGATCGGATATGAACTCCTTCATCTAGACTCCTTCGTTCGCTGCTTCCGAAGCAGCTATGTACTCCGCTTCACATGTAGATCCCGCTACGACGCTTTGTTTAGAACTGCACCAACTGACAGCTCCACCGTTTAAAGTAAACACGTATCCGGTTTGCGATTTAGAATCGTCCGGATCAGTGTCAAAGCTTGCATCAACGTAACCTCTTACGGTGAGCTCTTTGTCACCTCCATATACGAGAAACATATCCCTAGTCCTCTTCAGGTATTTCAGGATGTTCTTGACCGCTGTCCAGTGATCCACTCCTGGATTACTTTGGTACCTCCCTGCTAAACTTATAGCAAGGCACACATCAGGTCTGGTACACAGCATTGCATACATGATAGAGCCTATGGCTGAAGCATAGGGAACATCTTTCATTTTCTCTCTATCTTCTGCAGTGGTCGAGCATTGAGTCTGACTCAACTTCACACCTTGTAACACAGGCAAGAACCCTTTCTTTGCTTGATCCATTTTGAACTTCTTCAAAATCTTGTCAAGGTATGTGCTTTGTGAAAGTCCAATTAAGCGTCTTGATCTATCTCTATAGATCTTTATGCCTGATATGTAAGCAGCTTCCCCGAGGTCTTTCATCGAAAAACTTTTATTCAAGTATCCCTTTATGCTATCCAGAAATTCTATATCATTTCCAATCAGCAATATGTCATCCACATATAATATCAGAAATGCTACAGAGCTCCCACTCACTTTCTTGTAAATACAGGCTTCTCCAAAAGTCTGTATAAAGCCAAATGCTTTGATCACACTATGAAAGCGTTTATTCCAACTCCGAGATGCTTGCACCAGTCCATAAATGGATCGCTGGAGTTTGCACACTTTGTTAGCTTCCTTCGGATCGACAAAACCTTCTGGTTGCATCATATACAACTCTTCTTCCAGAAATCCATTCAGGAACGCAGTTTTGACATCCATTTGCCATATTTCATAATCATAAAATGTGGCGATTGCTAACATGATTCTGACGGACTTAAGCATCGCTACGGGTGAGAAGGTCTCATCGTAGTCAACCCCTTGAACTTGTCGAAAACCTTTTGCGACAAGTCGATCTTTATAGACAGTAATATTACCGTCAGCGTCAGTCTTTTTCTTGAAGATCCATTTATTCTCAATTGCTTGCCGATCATCGGGCAAGTCAACCAAAGTCCATACTTTGTTCTCATACATGGATCTCATCTCAGATTTCATGGCCTCAAGCCACTTTGCGGAATCTGGGCTCACCATCGCTTCTTCATAATTCGTAGGTTCATCATGATCTAGTAGCATGACTTCCAGAACTGGATTACCGTACCACTCTGGTGCGGATCTCACTCTGGTTGATCTACGTGGTTCAGTAGTATCTTGTCCTGAAGCTTCATGATCATCATCATTAGCTTCCTCACTAATTGGTATAGGTGTCGCAGAAACAGTTTTCTGTGATGTACTATTTTCCAATAAGGGAGCAGGTACAGTTATCTCGTCAAGTTCTACTTTCCTCCCACTCACTTCTTTCGAGAGAAACTCCTTCTCTAGAAATGATCCATTCTTAGCAACGAATGTCTTGCCTTCGGATCTGTGATAGAAGGTATACCCAACAGTTTCCTTTGGGTATCCTATGAAGACACATTTCTCCGCTTTGGGTTCGAGCTTATCAGGTTGAAGCTTTTTCACATAAGCATCGCAGCCCCAAACTTTAAGAAATGACAACTTTGGTTTCTTGCCAAACCATAGTTCATAAGGCGTCGTCTCAACGGATTTTGATGGTGCCCTATTTAACGTGAATGCGGCTGTCTCTAAAGCATAACCCCAAAACGATAGCGGTAAATCAGTAAGAGACATCATAGATCGCACCATATCTAGTAAAGTACGATTACGACGTTCGGACACACCATTACGCTGTGGTGTTCCGGGTGGCGTGAGTTGCGAAACTATTCCACAATTTTTCAAATGTACACCAAACTCGTAACTCAAATATTCTCCTCCACGATCAGATCGTAGAAACTTTATTTTCTTGTTACGATGATTTTCAACTTCACTCTGAAATTCCTTGAACTTTTCAAATGTTTCAGACTTATGTTTCATTAAGTATATATACCCATATCTGCTTAAATCATCTGTGAAGGTGAGAAAATAACGATATCCGCCACGAGCCTCAATATTCATCGGACCACATACATCGGTATGTATGATTTCCAATAAATCTGTTGCTCTCTCCATAGTACCGGAGAACGGTGTTTTGGTCATCTTGCCTATGAGGCACGGTTCGCAAGTACCAAGTGATTCATAATCAAGTGGTTCCAAAAGCCCATCAGTATGGAGTTTCTTCATGCGCTTTACACCAATATGACCTAAACGGCAGTGCCACAAATAAGTTGCACTATCATTATCAACTCTGCATCTTTTGGCTTCTACATTATGAATATGTGTATCACTACTATCGAGATTCAACAAGAATAGACCACTCTTCAAAGGTGCATGACCATAAAAGATATTACTCATATAAATAGAACAACCATTATTCTCTGATTTAAATGAATAACCGTCTCGCATTAAACAAGATCCAGATATAATGTTCATGCTCAACGCTGGCACCAAATAACAATTATTTAGGTCTAATATTAATCCCGAAGGTAGATGTAGAGGTAGCGTGCCGACCGCGATCACATCGACTTTGGAACCGTTTCCCACGCGCATCGTCACCTCGTCCTTTGCTAGTGTCCGCTTATTCTGTAGTCCCTGTTTCGAGTTGCAAATATTAGCAACAGAACCAGTATCAAATACCCAGGTGCTACTGCGAGCTCTAGTAAGGTACACATCAATAACATGTATAACACATATACCTTTGTTCACCTTGCCATCCTTCTTATCCGCCAAATACTTGGGGCAGTTCCGCTTCCAGTGACCAGTCTGCTTGCAGTAGAAGCACTCAGTTTCAGGCTTAGGTCCAGACTTGGGTTTCTTCTCCTGAGCAGCAACTTGCTTGCTGTTCTTCTTGAAGTTCCCCTTCTTCTTCCCTTTGCCCTTTTTCTTGAAACTAGTGGTTTTGTTAACCATCAACACTTGATGCTCCTTCTTGATTTCTACCTCCGCAGCTTTCAGCATTGCGAAGAGCTCGGGAATAGTCTTGTTCATCCCTTGCATATTATAGTTCATCACGAAGCTCTTGTAGCTTGGTGGCAGTGATTGGAGAATTCTGTCAATGACGCAATCATCTGGAAGATTAACTCCCATCTGAATCAAGTGATTATTATACCCAGACATTTTGAGTATATGCTCACTGACAGAACTGTTCTCCTCCATCTTGCAGCTATAGAACTTATTGGAGACTTCATATCTCTCAATTCGGGCATTTGCTTGAAATATTAACTTCAACTCCTGGAACATCTCATATGCTCCATGACGTTCAAAACGTCGTTGAAGTCCCGATTCTAAGCCGCAAAGCATGGCACACTGAACTATCGAGTAGTCATCAGCTTTGCTCTGCCAGACGTTCATAACATCTGGTGTTGCTCCAGCAGCAGGCCTGGCACCTAGCGGTGCTTCCAGGACGTAATTCTTCTGTGCAGCAATGAGGATAATCCTCAGGTTACGGACCCAGTCCGTGTAATTGCTACCATCATCTTTCAACTTTGCTTTCTCAAGGAACGCATTAAAATTCAACGGAACAATAGCACGAGCCATCTATCTACAATCAACATAACAAGCAAGATACTATCAGGTACTAAGTTCATGATAAGTTTTAAGTTCAGTTAATCAAATTACTTAGGAACTCCCACTTAGATAGACATCCCTCTAATCCTCTAAGTGATCACGTGATCCAAATCAACTAAACCATAACCGATCATCACGTGAGATGGAGTAGTTTTCAATGGTGAACATCGTCATGTTGATCATATCTACTATATGATTCACGCTCGACCTTTCGGTCTCTGTGTTCCGAGGCCATATCTGCATATGCTAGGCTCGTCAAGTTTAACCTGAGTATTCTGCATGTGCAAAACTGGCTTGCACCCGTTGTAGATGGACGTAGAGCTTATCACACCCGATCATCACGTGGTGTCTGGGCACGACGAACTTTGGCAACGGTGCATACTCAGGGAGAACACTTCTTGATAATTTAGTGAGAGATCATCTTATAATGCTACCGTCAATCAAAGAAAGATAAGATGCATAAAAGGATAAACATCACATGCAATCAATATAAGTGATATGATATGGCCATCATCTTCTTGTGCTTGTGATCTCCATCTCCGAAGCACCGTCATGATCACCATCGTCACCAGCGCGACACCTTGATCTCCATCGTAGCATCGTTGTCGTCTCGCCAATCTTATGCTTCCACGACTATCACTACCGCTTAGTAATAAAGTAAAGCATTACATCGCGATTGCATTGCATACAATAAAGCGACAACCATATGGCTCCTGCCAGTTGCCGATAACTCGGTTACAAAACATGATCATCTCATACAATAAAATCAGCATCATGCCTTGACCATATCACATCACAACATGCCCTGCAAAAACAAGTTAGACGTCCTCTACTTTGTTGTTGCAAGTTTTACGTGGCTGCTACGGGCTTAAGTAAGAACTCATCTCACCTACGCATCAAAACCACAACGATAGTTCGTCAAATAGACTCCGTTTTAACCTTCTCAAGGACCGGGCGTAGTCACACTTGGTTCAACTAAAGTTGGAGAGACAGTCTTCCGCAAGCCATCTGTGTGCATAGCACGTCGAGGGAACTGGTCTCGCGTAAGAGTACGCGTAAGGTTGGTCCGGATCGTCTCGTCCAACAATACCGCCGAACCAAAGTATGACATGCTGGTAGGCAGTATGACTTGTATCGCCCACAACTCACTTGTGTTCTACTCGTGCAAATAACATCAAACCATAAAAACCTAGGCTCGGATGCCACTGTTGGGGAACGTAGTAATTTCGAAAATTTTCCTACGCACACGCAAGATCATGGTGATGCATAGCAACGAGGGGGAGAGTGTTGTCTACGTACCAACGCAGACCGACTGCGGAAGCGATCACACAACGTAGAGGAAGTAGTCGTACGTCTTCTTCCCGATCCAACCGATCCAAGCACCGTTACTCCGGCACCTCCGAGTTCTTAGCACACGTTCAGCTTGATGACGATCCTCGGGCTCCAATCCAGCAAAGCGTCGAGGAAGAGTTCCGTCAGCACGACGGCGTGGTGACGATCTTGATGTACTACCGACGCAGGGCTTCGCCTAAGCACTACAACGGTATGATCGAGGTGGAATTTGGTGGCAGGGGGCACCGCACACGGCTAAGGAACGATCAACAATGATCAACTTGTGTGTCTATGGGGTGCCCCCTGCCCCCGTATATAAAGGAGCAGGGGGAGGGGTTCGGCCGGCTAGGGAGAGGGCGCGGGAGGAGTCCTACTCCTACCGGGAGTAGGACTCCCCCCCTCAATCCTATTCCAACTAGGACTCCCAAGGGGGAAAGGAGAGAGAGGGGGGCCGGCCCCTTCTCCTAGTCCAAATAGGACTTGGGGAAGGGGGGGGGCGCGTGGCCAGCTATGGGCCGCCCCTTTTCTCTTTTCCACTAAGGCCCAATAGGCCCATTTGCCTCCCGGGGGGTTCCAGTAACCCTCCCGGTATTCCGGTAAAATCCCGATTTCACCCGGAACACTTCCGGTGTCCAAACATAGGCTTCCAATATATCAATCTTTACGTGTCGACCATTTCGAGACTCCTCGTCATGTCCGTGATCACATCCGGGACTCCGAACAACCTTCGGTACATCAAAATGCATAAACTCATAATAACTATCATCGTAACGTTAAGCGTGCGGACCCTACGGTTCGAGAACAATGTAGACATGACCGAGACATGTCTCCGGTCAATAACCAATAGCGGGACCTGGATGCCCATATTGGCTCCTACATATTCTACGAAGATCTTTATCGGTCAGACCGCATAACAACATACGTTGTTCCCTTTGTCATCGGTATGTTACTTGCCCGAGATTCGATCGTCGGTATCCAATACCTAGTTCAATCTCGTTACCGGCATGTCTCTTTACTCGTTCCGTAATACATCATCTCACAACTAACATATTAGTTGCAGTGCTTGCAAGGCTTATGTGATGTGCATTATCGAGAGGGCCCAGAGATACCTCTCCGACACTCGGAGTGACAAACCCTAATCTCGAAATACGCCAACCCAACATCCACCATTGGAGACACCTGTAGTACTCCTTTATAATCACCCAGTTACGTTGTGACGTTTGGTAGTACCCAAAGTGTTCCTCTGGTAAACGGGAGTTGCATAATCTCATAGTTATAGGAACATGTATAAGTCATGAAGAAAGCAATAGCAACATACTAAACGATCGGGTGCTAAGCTAATGGAATGGGTCATGTCAATCAGATCATTCAACTAATGATGTGACCTCGTTAATCAAATAACAACTCTTTTGTACATGGTTAGGAAACATAACCATCTTTGATTAACGAGCTAGTCAAGTAGAGGCATACTAGTGACACTCTGTTTGTCTATGTATTCACACATGTATTATGTTTCCGGTTAATACAATTCTAGCATGAATAATAAACATTTATCATGATATAAGGAAATAAATAATAACTTTATTATTGCCTCTAGGGCATATTTCCTTCACCTGAATCCTGGCCCATGGTAGGGTTTCTAGTCGTATTCAGGCCGTGGGTGCCCAGTAGGTGGCACTTTTTTTGTTTTTTTGTTTCTACTTACAACAAAATACTTATTGTTGCTATATTTAATTTTTTTTCCAGTTTTTTTGTTTTGTTTTTTGCATTATTTATTCTCTCTTTTTTGCTTTATTTTTTAATTCTTTTTGCTTTTAGTTTTAGAAAAATTATAAACTTTCTGTTAGTGCCATTAGTTTTCAAATTTGAAAACACTTTTTTTGTTTTCTTTGTTGCTTTATTTATTTTATTTTGTTTCTACTTACAACAAAATACTTATTGTTGCTATTTTCATTTTTTTAGTTTTTTAGTTTTGTTTTCTGTATTATTTATTTTCTTTTGTTCTTTGCTTTATTTTTTAATTCTTTTTGCTTTTAGGTCAGCAAAATTATAAACTTTCTGTTGCTTTATTTATTTTATTTTGTTTCTACTTACAACAAAATACTTATTATTGCTATTTTTTCCAGTTTTTTTGTTTTGTTTTCTGCATTATTTATTTTGTTTTGTTTTTTGCTTTAATTTTTAATTCTGTTTGCTTTTAGGTTAGCAAAATTATAAACTTTCTGTTAGTGCCATTAGTTTTAGAAAAATTATAAACTTTCTGTTAGTGCCATTAGTTTTCAAATTTGAATAGTTAAAATTTGAATTCTTTGAAAAATGTTTGAATCACAAGTTTGTGATTAACTTACTAAAAAATGAGAATAGAAGCGCTTATAGAGAAAATTCAACCTAAATTCCTAGTAAATTTCTATGAATTTCAAAGAAATTCACTATGAATTTAGGTTAAAATTTTCTCTATTAGGGCATCTATTTTCACTTTGAGAGGAGCTCAACAAGGCAGAGAGAGAAGGGCTTATAAACCGGTGTGAGCCCCCTTCGGTTGGCGAGGTGGGACTAAACTCTGCCCGCAACGAGGACCAACCCTTTAGTCCCGGTTTGTGGCACAAACCGGGACTACTGGTCATGGGCCAGGGGCGAGGAGCAAAATTATAAACTTTCTGTTAGTGCCATTAGTTTTAGAAAGTTGAAAGTTGAAAGTTGGCATGGGCCAGGGACTAATGGTCATGGTATTACAAGGGCCGAACCATAAGACATGAAAGCATTTCAAATGAAGTCTGAAAAAGTTGGCATGGTATCATAATTTCACCCACATAGCATGTGCATGTACAAAACAGACAATGGTAGCATGTTCGTGTGTTACAAAGTTGGCATGGTATCATCATAATAGTTGCGGGAGAAAGTCTTCACTTTTTCTTCGCTTGTGTCATTTGCTTATTGCGCCGTAACCATGGATTATCTTCATTGTTTATCAGGATGCTTGGGTCAGCCTTGACATTGAAGGGAGGAATTTCATGAAACTTTTCATAATCTTCAGACATGTATGTCTTGCAACCGGAAGCAGTTGCGTCATAATCACGTGGCAGTCATGAGACTTTAGGTTCTGAAACTTTTTCTCTGGCATATTTATTATTCCCTTTATATTCGACGAGAAGCCAGTCGTGACCTTCATACTGAGCATGCATTCAAAGAAGATTTCTTTCTCTTCTTTCGTAAGAGCGTAGCTGGCAGGACCTTTATACTGCTTTGGAGGCATGCCGTCTTTTTCGTGCAAACGTTGCAGGTCCTCCCGTGCCTCAGGTGTATCTTTTGTCTTCCCATACACGCCCAAGAAGCCTAGCAGGTTCACGCAAAGGTTCTTCGTCACGTGCATCACGTCGATTGAGGAGCGGACCTCTAGGTCTTTCCAGTAGGATAGGTCCCAAAATATAGATTTCTTCTTCCACATGGGTACGTGTCCCTCAGCGTCATTCGGAATAGCTAGTCCACCAGGACCCTTTCCAAAGATTACGTAGTGTAAATCATTGACCATAGTAAGCACGTGATCACCGGTGCGCATGGCGGGCTTCTTCCGGTGATCTGCCTCACCTTTGAAATGCTTGCCTTTCTTTCGACATTGATGGTTGGTCGGAAGAAATCGACGATGGCCCAGGTACACATTCTTCCTGCATTTGTCCAGGTATATACTTTCAGTGTCATCTAAACAGTGTGTGCATGCGTGGTATCCTTTGTTTGTCTGTCCTGAAAGGTTACTGAGAGCGGGCAATCGTTGATGGTCACAAACAGCAACGCCTTAAGGTTAAATTCCTCCTGTCTGTGCTCATCCCACGTACGTACACCGTTTCCATTTCACAGCTGTAAAAGTTCTTCAACTAATGGCCTTAGGTACACATCAATTTCGTTGTCGGGTTGATTAGGGCCTTGGATGAGAACTGGCATCATAATGAACTTTCGCTTCATGCACATCCTCTAACATGCGATCGAACTTCAGCTTCTCCTTTTGACTTTCGCATTGCGTCCTTGCATCGACAATGACCCGGCGGAGATCATCATCATCGGGCACATTGTCTGGTTCCTCTTGATCTTCAGCAGCTTCACTTGTTGCAGCATCATTGGGCACATCGTCTGATTCCTCTTGATCTTCATCAGCTCCCCCCGTTGCAGCATCACCGTATTCAGGGGGCACATAGTTGTCATCGTACTCTTCTTCTTTGCCGTCTTCCATCATAACCCCTCTTTCTCCGTGCCTCGTCCAAACATTATAGTGTGGCATGAAACCCTTGTAAAGAAAGTGGGAGTGAAGGATTTTCCGGTTAGAGTAAGACCTCGTATTCCCACATTCAGTGCATGGACAACACATATAACCATTCTGCTTGTTTGCCTTAGCCGCATCGAGAAACTCATGCACGCCCTTAATGTACTCGCGGGTGTGTCTGTCACCGTACATTCATTGCCGGTTTATCTGCGTGCATTATATATAATTAAGTGTCCAAATTAATAGAAGTTCATCATCACATTAAAACCAAAGTGCATACATAGTTCTCATCTAACAACATATAGCTCTCAAGAGCATCTAATTAATTAAACCATACATTGAAACTATGTAAAACATTTCAATGCGAAAACAAATGCGATCATAATCGCAACCAAGGTAACAATTGGTCCAACGGCATAATGATACCAAGCCTCGGTATGAATGGCATATTTTCTAATCTTTCTAATCTTCAAGCGCATTGCATCCATCTTGATCTTGTGATCATCGATGACATCCGCAACATGCAACTCCAATATCATCTTCTCCTCCTCAATTTTTTTATTTTTTCCTTCAACAAATTGTTTTCTTCTTCAACTAAATTTAACCTCTCGACAATAGGGTCGGTTGGCATTTCCGATTCACATACATCCTACATAAATAAAATCTATGTCACGTTGGTAGGCATAATTTTCATAAACAATAAATGAACCAATATTTATAAAGATAATATATATACCACATCCGAATCATAGACAGGACGAGGGCCGACGAGGGCGGATACCAAAACCATCGCACTATATAAGATGCAATAATAAAAGTAAGAAAATAATACAAGTATCTATGTAAACATACAAGTAAGAATATTTTTCCTTTCAGAAAGAAGATAAGAACAAGAGGCTCACCACGGTGGTGCCGGCGATGAGCTCGGCGCGGGTGATCGACGACGGTGAAGACGGGGACGGGGCGTGACAGGCCGCTAAACCTGGACAAATATTATGGGAAATGGAGTTTGGAGAGGAGAAAGCTTAAGTAGTGTGGCTCGGGCATTCCATCGAACACCTTGTGTGCATAGGAGGTGAGCTAGAGCACCACCAAGCCCTCTCCCACTCGGCCAGAGAAAAACAGAGCACTGGGGTTCTCTACTCGCGAGCGAGGGGTATATATAGGCACCTCATTGGTCCCGGTTGATGACATGAGCCGGGACTAAAGGGGATCCTTTGGTCCCGGTTCAAGCCACCAACCGGGACCAATGGTGGTGGGCCAGGAGCGAGGCCCATTGGTCCCGGTTCAAGCCACCAACCGGGACCAATGGTGGTGGGCCAGGAGCGAGGCCCATTGGTCCCGGTTCATCCCACCAACCGGGACCAAAAGGTCCAGATGAACCGGGACCAATGGCCCATGTGGCCCGGCCGGCCCCCTGGGCTCACGAACCGGGACCAATGCCCACATTGGTCCCGGTTCTGGACTGAACTGGGACTAATGGGCTGACCCGGCCTGGACCAAAGCCTTGTTTTCTACTAGTGACGCCGCTCTTGGCCACTTGGAAGGACCGCTTCAGTTGCCCCCACTTGTTTCTTTTTTATGGTTAAACTTTGCAAAGCCCATACATTATAGACAACCGAGCCCACCCAACACATGGCCTTTCACATACGAGAAGTCAGCGAATCAACCCGTGGTTGAGTTGGTTAGGTGGACAGTGGTATCCCCAACCCATCAGGGTTCAAATCCTGGTGCTCGCATTATTCCTGGATTTATTTCAGGATTTCCGGCGATACGCTTTCAGTGGAAGGAGACGTTTCCGTCGACGACGAGGCGCCTACGGTGACTTCGTAAATCTCAAGATGATATGCCGGCTCAGTCTCTCGGAGGTGCTCATAGGGGTAGGGTGTGCGTGTGTGCATTCATAGGGGTGAGTGTATGCACGTGTATATGAGCGCTTGTGTCTGTACTGATGCTCAAAAAAAACATAAGAGAAGTCATTGGCCTGTGCCATACAATCGTATTTGCATAGAGCACGGACGGAGGGAGACCTGAGTCCTACGCGCAACTGCCGCCTGGCAGCCAAGCAAAAAGCGCCGCGCCCTCGCCAGCTCATCTCCGGTCTTCGGCAAACGCCTTCGATCTGCGTTGTGCACAACGGACGCCCGGCCGGTTTCCCGATCTATGGCCCTTTCAATTTTATATGTGATGCTCTTCTGCATGTTATTGATCAATCGAGATAAGCCCTAGGGTAAGCTCATCTTTTTTAGTTTCAGTTCTAATTTCCAAATTCTTGTTCCTTTTCTATTTATGAGTTAGGAATTGGGCGAGTTTTATTTAAAATATCAACCTTGCGTACAATATACCAATTGATAACTGGTTAAACAGATTTTAGCTTCACGGAATAATTTGTACAAAATAAGTTTCAGTATCTGAAAGAGGAATAAATCTTTAGGTACTATCTGCCTTCATGTATAATATTTTATTTAATGTCTCAACCTTCTGACATTTTGCAGGGGAGCTAAAGGAGGGTTTTCCTATGTTTGTTGTAAAATCTACTCGGTTAATTGATCTGAACAAGCTTCCTTGGGATCCATCTAAAAGTAAGGGAATTGCATGTTTTGATCTCAACCAACATCAGGACAATGTACTTTACATGGGAACCTTATGAGCCTCATGCATCTGTTGAGAGATTCTTCTCGCTATGAAGTTTCTGAAGAATGTTTTACGTAACATTTGCTTTGTGGAAGAGCAATCTTGGATATCATCTACGACGAAGTGATATTAAAACGCTTCCATGAAAAAAAAATGTTCTGCGACGAACAGGAGGAAGTGATGGGTTTAAATTAATTTATCATAATGTTCACATTCTCTCTTAACATGTACTTTTTTTCTTATAGGTTGCTGGCTAGAAATTTTATTCAAGAAGATTACGAACAGCAAATTGCTACTTGTCAAGTCATTGTGTCTTAAATGGTTAGTTTACTTTTACTCTTGCAATAAAGTTGTCATAATTATGTGTATGATGAAATTATACTATAAGGAAATATATGATTTTGCTTATTATTCTTAGTCCCTCTATGTATGCTTGTGTAGTTGTGTGGCTAGTTTGTGTAAATGGTCTAACCATTAGTATCTACAGATCTTCCCGTGAAAAAATATACTAACACATCTTTGCCCCCTCTCAGTCTTTATCCTGGGTCCGCCCCTGCGGGCAGAGGGGAAGAACCAGGCAGCCTCCGCTGTACAGGCCCTAGAGGGTGCTATGAGAGAGTCCTCTAAGCCATTCTTTGGGCGCGACAACGCCGGATATGTGGACGTCGTTCTCGGGAGCTTTCTTCCATTCGTGCATGTCGTCGACGCAATGCATGGTACCAAGGCCTCCGACCCTACCACGACACTACTCTTGGCCACTTGGACGAACCGCTTCAGTGCGTTGGACACGAGGCCGGTGGATCATGCCGGGCATGGGGAAGCAAGTAGGCTTTGCCACGATAATGCATGCTCGCCACATTGGGTGATCGAATGCGACATGGGGTACCAAGAGCTTCGACCCCACCACAGTGCCGCTCCTGGCCACTTGGTTAGACCGCTTCGGTGAGTTGGACACGACGCATGGGGGCATACCAAACATGGGGAAGTTATCGGCTTTGGCATCCATGCTCGCCATCCTGGTCAATCAAGCGTGATGCCTTATGTATATTTGGTAGTCATGTATGTAATTTCGATAATCTTGATTGTGTATATTACTTGGACGGGCCTATAGAGCCAAGGTGGACCAAAAGGGCAATGTGCCCCTTTGAAACAAATAATAGGAAATACATAAAGATTTAAGGTTGGTTTTTTCATGGGAAATGAATAAGCTTGTTGCTAGCACCACTACCTAGGACTCTTTCATCTAACCTAGCATATTTAGTCGCTCCATGTCAACAAGGAGTAATACAAGAATATTGACATGTTGTCCGTTGACTACGACTTTTGGCCTAATCTCTTAGGCCCTGACTCATCCTTCATGGAGGAACCTTGCTGAGGAAACCTTGGGTTTTCAGGGCATGTGATTCTCAGCTAGAAATCTGATTTCCTTAGTTCCTCTTGCCTTCGGCAGTCGGCATCAAGAGGGGGCCTTGGATGGTAGCCTAAACCTGGTAGAGAAAAACAACAGCACATCAATATCTCCAAGGAGATCACGTGTGACCGTCCGATCAAGACTAGAACGTGGTATTCACCCACACTTGTCATTTATTGTTGTCTTTAACACCTAGATTTCATTATTTGATGTGTCTTTTGTCAAAAGTCGAAAAGTTTAGTGGATGATATGGTTGTTTTGGTATTTGATTAAATGATTGAAAATTATAGACATATATTTGTCTCTTGAAGTTCTTTTTCAAATACTATACTTTTACAAATGGACTACAAAGCAACCCTTGTTTCACACAATGCTGAGTGGAAGTCCCACGATGCCATGTAGGCATCACATTCTCGTACACACCCACGGCAAGGGTTTGGGTCCCGAATCGAGCTTTTTACATATATTTGTCTCCGAATGCAACACAACACAATCATGCTTCATGCAATCAGATGGACATACTATGTACTCCCTTCGACCCAAGCTTGTTCTTTAAATGGATGTGTCTAGCACTAACTTGGTGATAGATATATTCATTTGAGGGACAAGCTTTTTTCGAACGGAAGTAGTAACACTTATAAAATTCAAATCAATGACCAAACGATCGACACATGTCTGTCACCGCTGTCTGTCTCAACTCTCACCTAATTAACCACCTATCCCGACGTCAGTAGTTCCCACGGCCACACTCCCGTCCCCGCCGTAGCCATGCACCGCGCTCTCCCCCGCCGGCAACGCGTTCGTCTTTGGCTTGAACCCCGGGAGGTCGCAGGGTATGTGCGGGATGAAGGGGCAGTGCTTGGTGGGGTCGGCGTAGAACATGGCGCACTCGATGTGCGGACGCTGGCCGGGGAAGCCGAGGATGCAGTTGCGGCGGACGTCGAGCACGCGGCTCCTCACCAGCTCCATGCAGTGGTAGCCGACGGAGTGGAAGTAGTTGTCGGAGAGGGAGAGGTTGGTGAGCTTGCCGGTCTTGGCGAGGAGGCAGAGCACGTCGGGGACGTGGCCGTAGAGCTGGTTGCGGGCGAGGTTGAGCTCCTCGACGTCGGCGAGGCAGCCGAAGGAGAGCGGGATGGGGCCGCGGATCTGGTTGCCGCCGGCGTCGAACACGGTGAGCCCCTCCACGAGGCCGATCTCGTAGGGGAGGCAGCCGGAGAGGTCGTTGTTGAGGAAGAGGATCTCGGAGAGGGTGCCGGAGACATTGAAGATGGAGCGCGGGATGGGGCCGGTGAAGCGGTTGTTGGCGACGACGATGTACTCGGCCCTGCTGGTGCCGAAGGTGCTCTCGGGGATGACGCCGGTGAAGGCGTTGTTGTTGAGGAAGAGCGCCTCGACGGAGATGCCGAAGACGGAGGGCGGCACCTCGCCGGCGAAGCCGTTGAAGCGGAGGTCTAGGAAGGCGAGGCGGCCGAGGGGCGGCACGGCGGCCGGGAAGGCGCCGGAGAAGGCGTTGTTGGAGAGGTCGAGCTCGTAGAAGTAGCGGAGGGAGGTGAGCTCCGGGAGGGCGCCGGAGAAGGCGTTGGAGTTGGCGTGGAAGAGCGCGAGGTCCGGGAAGGCGTCGATGAAGCCGGCCAGCGTGGGCGCGCAGAGGTGGAAGCCGTTGAAGTCGATGGAGGCGACGGTGAGCGTCTTGTTGGCGTCGTCCGGCGGCGTTTCGCAGTAGAAGCCCATGTAGGCGCTGCCGCCCTTGGCGCTGTCGCAGATGTTGGCGCCCACCCACGTCGCCGTCACGTTCAGCGGGTCGCTCGTGATGGTCCGCTTGAACGCTTGGATCACCGGGTACAGCCGCTTCAACTTCTCGTTTTCGAAGTCCCACGGCGTCGGCTCCGGCGGTGGCGACGGCGGGCACGCCGGAGGTGGCGGTGGAGGGCACGCCGGAGGTGGCGGTGGAGGGGGCGGCGGGCACGGCGGTGGTGGAGGTGGAGGCGGAGGCGGGCATGCGGGAGGTGGCGGTGGCGGTGGAGGTGTCGGCGGGCACGCGCAGCCTTCCAGTGACACCGTCGACGGCACGCACACGCAGCCTACCACCGACACCCTCGACGCCGGCACATGATCGCCGACAGCTAACTCCCTGCCCTCCTCACCGGCCCTCAACGACGGCACACTGCCGCCGTTCGCCGCCCCGCGGAAGCTTGCATGGCCGGAGTCGCCGTCGGCACTCACCACGGCGAGCACAAGCGCAAGTGCAAAGACGAGCGCACGTGCTGCAGCCGGCGACGGAGCTGCCACCATCGTTGCACGTCGCCGATCACTTGGCCGCGCCATGCGTGACACGCCTCCCCTCCCGTTCTCGGAGAATGGCATGTCGGCCGTGGTATAAGAAGGGAGAGAGAGACGGGTCCTTTTCCTGTCGCCATGGACGAGCACAAGTGGAGGACAAGCGAATATGAAATGCTTTGGCGAAACGGAAGGAAAAGGGGTGGGAACGAGGGAGGCTTAAGTGGGAGATATGGTAGTGGGGTTGGCGGTTAACTGGTCCTCGTCGGCGGTGGGAGAAGTACTACTCCGGCAGCGTGAAGTGCAGTGCAGTGAAGAGTAGCATGGACGTCGCAGGAGATCTCCATCCGAATCCGATGGTGGTCTCACGAATCTGGCATGCATCCTCGTGCAATCGCCATCGTGATGATTCAAGTCCCGCGCGATCCCCGGGCGCCGGGGTAAACTCTTCTTCAAATTTGCGCAATGGCTAGCTAGCTAGCTACTACTGGTCTAGTAGTAGTGGACTAGTGGTTAGCATTGCCTATTTGCATGTGCCAATTTAGTCAAATAGTTTCGGCAGCCCTAGCTACCTGGCGAGCGAGTCTCTTGGCCAGTGAAGAAGGCAATGACGGCAGAAGGATTTGCTCAGGTTTTTCCCTCAAAAAAGATTTGATCAGGTCTAAGCAGAAGAGCAGGTAGTACATGATGATGCTGCGTTCACCTGTTCTCATTGCGTTTGTTCTCATTGCGTTTGTTCTTGTCGACATGATTGCAGCCACGGACAAAGGCACTTATCGATGATTGTTGGGCATCACAGTGGGACAACAAAGGCACTCTAAAACAAATTGGAAGATGCATCGCCAAGAAAGAAACAAAGGAATGCACGCTGAGAAACTTTAGCTAAACAAATAAACTCCTGATGATGTCCAAACTGCCGCCATCATCGGTTATGTGTTCTTTTATGAAAGGGACACTCTTTTCTTTTCTCTTCTTTTTATAAGGGACACTCACACAAGTGGCATCAAGGTTTTTTTGCTACGGCTCGTACAAATTCGATTTGCCAGTTGAGGTCCCCTCTGCCTATGTGCGAGCCCCGTATCTGGCACTCCACGCAATTTAATTGCTTCGTGCGCTTACACCCTACCAAGTAATGATCAAAAAGACCTGCAAAGAATCTCTAAAAAAGACCAGCGAGGCCGAGCTCTAGTACCCCACGGAAGACTGGGACGACTACAGGGAAGCATGTCCACGTGTGCTGATCATGGGAAGTGTTCTGCAGATCGGCGGGCTCAGAGCATCTCCAACAGTCGCGCTAAACAAGTGCCGTGCTGCAAATTTGGCCATTTCAGCGCGCACAACCCGCCGGGTGTCTCTAGTGGGTGCGCAATAACCGCGCGCGCGGTATAAGGAGTTGGGCGCGCTGTCCGATTCACTATCTCGCACGGTGTATTTGGGACGCCCACTTCCACGCGCGGCACACTTGAGCGCTTGCGCCGCACTCTCTCCTCTCCGCCTCCTACGCCCCGCGCGCGCCGGCGCCGGCGAACTACACCCCATGGACGCACGCGCCGGCACCCCGCTCACCCCATCCTATAGCCGCGACCCGTCCACTGCCGCCGCCACAAACCCTAACGCGGGGGGGCATTGGCCTCGCCTCCACAGGAGCTCCTCCGACCATCCGCCTCGCGCGCGGCCTCTTCATGCCGCCGCGAATGACCTCGGCGACAGGTGGCGTCGCGTCGGCGCCGCCCCGAGCCCCCCTCCCCCTCGAGGCTCTGTAATGCGGCCCGGCCGAAGAAGGGCAAGGCATCAACGAAGAAGAACAAGGCGACGCACGTCGAAGGCGAGGAGGAAGAAGCTTGCAGGGCGTGGGACGGGCATGGCGGCTACCGAAGCGCCGGCGCGCACAACGTGTTCGACGAAATGCCCCCAAGGTAAAAAAATCAACGTTTCTTTTCTTGTTTATTTTTTGAATGCATTCATATATATAGCTTATTCGCATTGTTCAAAAAACTTTGTAGTCTCAATGATGATGCATACATGTCAACTATGCCGAGGAGAGGAGAGTGGCGGCCGAGGGGAGGAAGGTGGCTTTGGAGGAGAGGAAGGCGAGCAATGAGGAGCGAACTAGATTGTTGGAATGGGAGAAGCACTTGTTCTTCTTGGACACATCTGTTGGGGAACGTAGCAGAAATTCAAAATTTTCTACGCATCACCAAGATCAATCTATGGAGTAATCTAGCAACGAGGGAAGGAGAGTGCATCTACAAACCATTGTAGATCGCTAAGCGGAAGCGTTCAAGTGAACGGGGTTGATGGAGTCGTACTCGTCGTGATCCAAATCACCGATGATCCTAGTGCCGAACGGACGGCACCTCCGCGTTCAACACACGTACAGCCCGATGACGTCTCCTACGCCTTGATCCAGCAAGGGGAGAAGGAGAGGTTGGGGAAGACTCCATCCAGCAGCAGCACGACGGCGTGGTGATGGTGGAGGAGCGCGGGACTCCAACAGGGCTTCGCCAAGCACTACGAGAGACGAGGAGGGAGAGGGGTGGGGCTGCGCCAACAGGGAGATTGAATCGCGTCTTGGGCTGCCCCTTTGCCTCCACTATATATAGGGGGAGAGGGAGGGTTGTGCCCCCACCTAGGGTTCCCACCCCAAGGGGTGCGGCAGCCCTAGATCCCATCTAGGGTGGCGGGCACAAGGGGGAGAGGGGGAGGCGCACCTAGGGTGGGCCTTAGGGCCCATCTGCCCCAGGGTTTGCCCCCTTCCCCTCTTGGAGGCGCCTTGGGCCTTGGTGGGAGGCGCCCCAGCCCACCTAGGGGCTGGTCCCTTCCCACTATTGGCCCATGTAGGCCTCCGGGGCTGGTGGCCCCACCTGGTGGACCCCCGGACCCCTCCGGTGGTCCCGGTACACTACTGGTGATGCCCGGAACAATTCCGGTGGCCAAAACCATACTTCCTATATATCAATCTTTACCTCTGGACCATTCCGAAACTCCTCGTGACGTCCGGGATCTCATCCGGGACTCCGAACAACATTCGGTAACCGCATACATACTTTCCCTATAACCCTAGCGTCATCGAACCTTAAGTGTGCAGACCCTACGGGTTCGGGAGTCATGCAAACATGACCGAGACAACTCTCCGGTCAATAACCAACAACGGGATCTGGATACCCATGTTGGCTCCCACATGTTCCACGATGATCTCATCGGATGAACCACGATGTCAAGGACTTAATCAATCCCGTATACAATTCCCTTTGTCTAGCGGTACGATACTTGCCCGAGATTCGATCGTCGGTATCCCGATACCTTGTTCAATCTCGTTACTGGCAAGTCTCTTTACTCATTCCGTAACACATCATCCCGTGATCAACTCCTTGGTCACATTGTGCACATTATGATGATGTCCTACCGAGTGGGCCCAGAGATACCTCTCCGTTTATACGGAGTGACAAATCCCAGTCTCGATTCGTGCCAACTCAACAGACACTTTCGGAGATACCTGTAGTGTACCTTTAGAGCCACCCAGTTACGTTGTGACGTTTGGCACACCCAAAGCACTCCTACGGTATCCGGGAGTTGCACAATCTCATGGTCTAAGGAAATGGCACTTGACATTAGAAAAGCTTTAGCATACGAACTACATGATCTTTGTGCTAGGCTTAGGATTGGGTCTTGTCCATCACATCATTCTCCTAATGATGTGATCCCATTATCAACGACATCCAATGTCCATGGTCAGGAAACCGTAACCATCTATTGATCAACGAGCTAGTCAACTAGAGGCTTACTAGGGACATGTTGTTGTCTATGTATCCACACATGTATCTGAGTTTCCTATCAATACAATTCTAGCATGGATAATAAACGACTATCATGAACAAGGAAATATAATAATAACCAATTTATTATTGCCTCTAGGGCATATTTCCAACAGTCTCCCACTTGCACTAGAGTCAATAATCTAGTTCACATCGCCATGTGATTAACACTCACAGGTCACATCGCCATGTGACCAACATCCAAAGAGTTTACTAGAGTTCAATAATCTAGTTCACATCACTATGTGATTAACACTCAATGAGTTCTGGGTTTGATCATGTTACTTGTGAGAGAGGTTGTAGTCTACGGGTCTGTCACATTCAGATCCGTATGTACTTTGCAAATCTCTATGCTATATTTGGAGCCATTTCAAATAACAGTTCTACTTGGAGCTATTCTAAATTGTTGCTCCATTATACGTATCCGGTATCTCTACTCAGAGCTATCCGGATAGGTGTTAAGCTTGCATCGACGTAACTCTTTACGTCGAACTCTTTATCACCTCCATAACCGAGAAACATATCCTTATTCCTCTAAGGATAATTTTGACCGCTATCTAGTGACCTACTCCTAGATCACCTTTGTACCCTCTTGCCAGACATGTGGCAAGGCACACATCAGGTGCGGTACTCAGCATGGCATAGCGTATAGAGCCTATGACAAAAGCATAGGGGACGACCTTCGTCCTTCCTCTTTCTTCTGCCGTGGTCGAGCTTTAAGTCTTAACTTCATACCTTACAACTCAGGCAAGAACTCCTTCTTTGGCTGATCCATCTTGAACACCTTCAAGATCATGTCAAGGTATGTGCTCATTCGAAAGTACCATTAAGCGTTTTTATCTATCCTTATAGATCTTGATGCTCAATGTTCAAGTAGCTTAATCCAGGTTTTCCATTGAAAAACACCTTTCAAATAACCCTATATGCTTTCGAGAAATTCTACATCATTTCGGATCAACAATATGTCATCCACATATACTTATCAGAAATGTTGTAGTGCTCCCACTCACTTTCTTGTAAATACAAGTTTCTAGCAAACATTGTATAAACCTAAAAGCTTTGATCACTCCATCAAAGCATATATTCCGACTCCGAGATTCTTGCTCTAGTCCATAGAAGGATTGCTGGAGCCAGCATACCTTTTAGCATCCTTAGGATCGACAAAACCTTTTATTGTATCACATACAAACTTTTCTTACGAAACTGGTAAGAAAACTTGTTTTGACATCCATCTGTCAGATTTCATAAACGAAAAATACAGCTAATGCTAACATGATTCTGATGGACCTAAGCATCGCTACGGGTGAGAAATTCTCATCGTAGTCAACTCCTTGAACTTGTGAAAAGACTCTTTCCCACAAGTCGAGCTTCATAGACGGTAACATTACCGCCCACGTCCGTCTTCTTCTTAAAGATCCATTTATCTCAATGGCTCGCTGATCATCGGGCAAGTCCACCAAAGTCCATACTTTGTTCTGATATATGGATCCTATCTCGGATTTCACGGCTTCTAACCATTTGTCGGAATACGGGCCCACCATCGCTTCTCCATAGCTCGTAGGTTCATTGTTGTCTAACAACATGATACCTAAGACAGGATTACCGTACCACTTAGGAGTAGTACATATCCTTGTCGACCTACGAGGTTCGATAGCAACTTGATCCGAAGCTTCATGATCACTATCATTAACTTCCTATTCAACAGACGTAGGCGCCACAGAAAACATCTCTCTGTGTTGTGTCACTCTCTGGTTGAAGTAAAGGTTTGACAACCTCATCAAGTTCTATCTTCCTCCCACTCAATTCTTTCAAGAGAAACTCCTTCTCGAGAAAGGACCCGTTCTTAGCGACAAACAATTTGCCCTTGGATCTGAGATAGAAGTTATACCCAACTGTAACCTTTGGGTATCCTATGAAGATGTGTTTGTCCGCTTTGGGTTCGAGCTTCTCCGGCTGAAGCCTTAAGCATCGCAGCCCCAAACATTAAGAAATGACAACTTTGGTTTCTTGCCAAACTAATGTTCATACGACGTCGTATCAACGGACTTATATGGTGTCCTATCTAAAGTGAATGCAGCTGTCTCTAACGCATAACCTCAAAATGAAAACGGTAGATCGGTAAGAGACATCATAGATCGCACCATATCTCATAGTGTTCGATTACGACGTCCGGACACACCATTACCTTGTGGTGTTCCAGGTAGCTTCAACTGTGAAACAATTCCACAATGTCTTAAGTGATTGCCAAACTCATAACTCGGAAAATCCTCTTTTGATCAGATCGTAGGAACATGATCTTATTGTATGATGATTCTTAACTTCACTCTGAAATTACTTGAACCTTTCAATAATTCAGACTCGTGATTCATCAAGTAAATATACTCAACATCTACTCAAATCATCTGTGAAGTAAGAACGTAACGATATCCACTACACGCCTCAGCACTCATTGGACTGCACACATCAAAATGTATTACTTCCAACAAGTTGCTTTCTAGTTCCATTTTACTGAAAACGAGGCTTTCAGTCATCTTGCCCATGTGGTATGATTTGCATGTCTCAAGTGATTCATAATCAAGTGAGTCCAAACGGTCCATTTGCATGGAGTTTCTTCATGCATATACACCAATATGACTTACGTGGCAGTGCCACAAGTAGGTGGTACTATCATTACTATCTTATATCTTTTGGCATGAACATGTGTATCACTACGATCCAGATTCAATAAACCATTCATTTTAGGTGCAAGACCATTGAAGGTATTATTCAAATAAACAGAGTAACCATTATTCTCCTTAAATGAATAACCGTATTGCGATAGACATAATCCAATCATGTCTATACTCAACACAAACACCAATCTCGATGGTAGAGGGAGCGTGCGATGCTTGATCACATCAAGCTTGGGAAAAAACTTCGAACACATATCGCCAGCTCACCTTTAGCTAGTCTCCGTTTACTCCGCAGCCTTTTATTTCGAGTTACTAACACTTAGCAACCGAACCGGTATCTAATACCATGGTGCTACTAGGAGTACTAGTAAAGTACACAATGTATATCCAATATACTTTCATCGACCTTGCCAGCCTTCTCATCTACCAAGTATCTAGGGTAATTCTGCTCCAGTGGCTGTTCCCCTTATTACAGAAGCACTTAGTCTCGGGTTTGGGTTCAACCTTGGGTTTCTTCACTAGAGCAGCAGCTGATTTGCCGTTTCATGAAGTATCCCTTCTTACCCTTGCCCTTCTTGAAACTAGTGGTTTCACCAACCATCAACAATTGATGCTCCTTCTTGATTTCTACTTTTGTGGTGTCAAACATCGCGAATATCTCAAGGATCATCATATATGTCCCTGATATATTATAGTTCATCACGAAGCTCTAGCAGCTTGGTGGTAATGACTTCGGAGAAATATCACTATCTCATCTGGAAGATCAACTCCCACTCAATTTAAATGATTGTTGTACTCAGACATTCTGAGCACAAGCTCAACAATTGAGCTTTTCTCCCTTAGTTTGCAGGCTAAGAAAATCGTCGGAGGTCTTATACCTCTTGATGTGGGCACGAGCCTGAAATCCCAATTTCAGCCCTCGAAACATCTCATATGTTTCGCGACGTTTCAAAACGTCTTCGGTGCCTCAACTCTAAACCGTTTAACTGAACTATCACGTAGTTATCAAAACGTGTATGTCAGATGTTCGCAACATCCACAGACGACGTTCGAGGTTCAGCACACTGAGCGGTGCATTAAGGACATAAGCCTTCTATGAAGCAATGAGGACAATCTCAGTTTACGGACCTAGTCCGCATGATTGCTACTATCAACTTTCAACTAAATTTTCTCTAGGAACATATCTAAACAGTAGAACTGAAGCGCGAGCTACGACATAATTTGCGAAGACCTTTTGACTATGTTCAGGATAATTAAGTTTATCTTATGAACTCCCACTCAGATTGACATCCCTCTAGTCATCTAAGTGATTACATGATCCGAGTCAACTAGGCCGTGTCCGATCATCACGTGAGACGGACTAGTCATCATCGGTGAACATCTTCATGTTGATCGTATCTACCATACGACTCATGCTCGACCTTTCGGTCTCTTGTGTTCCGAGGCCATGTCTGTACATGCTAGGCTCGTCAAGTCAACCTAAGTGTTTCGCGTGTGTAAATCTGTCTTACACCCGTTGTATTCGAACGTTAGAATCTATCACACCCGATCATCACATGGTGCTTCAAAACGACGAACCTTCGCAACGGTGCATAGTTAGGGCGAACACTTTCTTGAAATTATTGCGAGGGATCATCTTATTTAAGCTACTGTCGTTCTAAGCAAATAAGATGTAAAACATGATAAACATCACATGCAATCAAATAGTGACATGATATGGCCAATATCATTTTGCTCCTTTTGATCTCCATCTTCGGGGCTCCATGATCATCGTTGTCACCGGCATGACACCATGATCTCCATCATCATGTCTTCTTGAAGTTGTCTCGTCATCTATTACTTCTACTACTATGGCTAACGCTTTAGAAATAAAGTAAAGTAATTACATGATGTTTATGTTGACACGCAGGTCATAAATAAATAAAGACAACTCATATGGCTCCTGTCGGTTGTCATACTCATCAACATGCAAGTCATGATTCCTATTAAAAGAACATGATCAATCTCATACATCACATATATCATTCATCACATCATTTTGGCCATATCACATCACACGGCACATACTGCAAAAACAAGTTAGACGTCCTCTAATTGTTGTTGCAAGTTTTTACGTGGCTGCTATAGGTTTCTAGCAAGAACGTTTCTTACCTACGCGAAAACCACAACGTGATATGCCAATTTCTATTTACCCTTCATAAGGACCCTTTTCATCGAATTCGATCCGACTAAAGTGGGAGAGACAGACACCCGCTAGCCACCTTATACAACTAGTGCATGTCAATCGGTGGAACCAGTCTCACATAAGGGTACGTGTAAGGTCGGTCCGGGCCGCTTCATCCCACGATGCCGCCGAATCAAGATAAGACTAGTAACGGCAAGTAAATTGACAATATCGACGCCCACAACTGCTTTGTGTTCTACTCGTGCATAGAAACTACGCATAGACCTAGCTCATGATGCCACTGTTGGGGAACGTAGCAGAAATTCAAAATTTTCTACGCATCACCAAGATCAATCTATGGAGTAATCTAGCAACGAGGGAAGGAGAGTGCATCTACATACCCTTGTAGATCGCTAAGCGGAAGCGTTCAAGTGAACGGGGTTGATGGAGTCGTACTCGTCGTGATCCAAATCACCGATGATCCTAGTGCCGAACGGACGGCACCTCCGCGTTCAACACACGTATAGCCCGGTGATGTCTCCTACGCCTTGATCCAGCAAGGGGAGAAGGAGAGGTTGGGGAAGACTCCATCCAGCAGCAGCACGACGGCATGGTGGTGGTGGAGGAGCGCGGGACTCCAGCAGAGCTTCGCCAAGCACTACGAGAGACGAGGAGGGAGAGGGGTAGGGCTGCGCCAACAGGGAGATTGAATTGCGTCTTGGGCTGCCCCTTTGCCTCCACTATATATAGGGGGAGAGGGAGGGCTGCGCCCCCACCTTGGGTTCCCACCCCAAGGGGTGCGGCAGCCCTAGATCCCATCTAGGGTGGCGGCCACAAGGGGGAAAGGGGGAGGCGCACCTAGGGTGGGCCTTAGGGCCCATCTGCCCTAGGGTTTGCCCCCTTCCCCTCTTGTAGGCGCCTTGGGCCTTGGTGGGAGGCGCCCCAGCCCACCTAGGGGCTGGTCCCTTCCCACTATTGGTCCATGTAGGCCTCCGGGGCTGGTGGCCCCACCTGGTGGACCCCCGGACCCCTCCGGTGGTCCCGGTACACTACCGGTGATGCCCGGAACAATTCCGGTGGCCAAAATCATACTTCCTATATATCAATCTTTACCTCCGGACCATTCCGGAACTCCTCGTGACGTCCGGGATCTCATCCAGGACTCTGAACAACATTCGGTAACCGCATACGTACTTTCCCTATAACCCTAGCGTCATCGAACCTTAAGTGTGCAGACCCTACGGGTTCGGGAGTCATGCAGACATGACCGAGACAACTCTCCGGTCAATAACCAACAGCGGGATCTGGATACCCATGTTGGCTCCTACATGTTCCACGATGATCTCATCGGATGAACCATGATGTCAAGGACTTAATCAATCCCGTATACTATTCCCTTTGTCTAGCGGTACGATACTTCCCCGAGATTCGATTGTCGGTATCCCGATACCTTGTTCAATCTCGTTACTTCAAGTATCTTTACTCGTTCCGTAACACATCATCCCGTGATCAACTCCTTGGTCACATTGTGCACATTATGATGATGTCCTACCGAGTGGACCCAGAGATACCTCTCCGTTTATACGGAGTGACAAATCCCAGTCTCGATTCGTGCCAACCCAACAGACACTTTCGGAGATACCTGTAGTGTACCTTTATAGCCACCTAGTTACGTTGTGACGTTTGGCACACCCAAAACACTCCTACGGTATCCGGGAGTTGCACAATCTCATGGTCTAAGGAAATGACACTTGACATTAGAAAAGCTTTAGCATACGAACTACACGATCTTTGTGCTAGGCTTAGGATTGGGTCTTGTCCATCACATCATTCTCCTAATGATGTGATCCCGTTATCAACGACATCCAATGTCCATGGTCGGGAAACCGTAACCATCTATTGATCAACGAGCTAGTCAACTAGAGGCTTACTAGGGACATGTTGTTGTCTATGTATCCACACATGTATCTGAGTTTCCTATTAATACAATTCTAGCATGGATAATAAACGATTATCATGAACAAGGAAATATAATAATAACCAATTTATTATTGCCACAACATCTATCCTCAATGAGCTGCAAAAGGAGTATGTCAATCTTGCCCGTGAAGAAGTCTTGATCCAAAAAAGAGCCATGATTCGCGCAATGGGTGGCGGTGGCCTTGGCGCCATGGGTGACGGTGGCCTCGGCGCCATGGGTGACGGTGGCCTCGGCGCCATGGGTGGCGGTGGCCTTGGCGCCATGGGTGCATGGGTGGCTTCGGAGGTTCCGTGGGCGGTTTAGGTGCCATGGGAGGCATGGATGGCTTTGGAACACCCCCTGACGCTATGGCCGCCATGGGAGGCATGAGTTTTGCTTCTCTCATGGGAGGCATGGGTGCACCTCCGGCCGCCATGGGCGGAATGTCTTTCGATGTGCCTCCTCACACACACCATGAAGGTATCGTTGAAGATCTTGCCAACACCGTCGGAGCTTCACGTGATGCGGTGTGCGATGAGGAGAGGGAGGAAGAATCATCTTCGGAGGAGGCAGAATCGTCTTCCGAAGATAAGGACGAAGACGAGGAGGAGGATTGATGTGTCTTTCGTTTGTGTCTTGAACTTGGTTTGTATTTTGAACTTGGTTGGATGAATTTGTGGGCATGATTTTAAACTTGTGGGCATGAACTTTTATTTATCATGTGTCATGTTCATTGCATTTTATATGTTTTCAAATCTATTTTATGTCCAAAATACCATATATACAATGCCCCGGCGAGTCGCGCGCTGTGCATTTTTTGCGCGTTGCTGGAGCGGCGGGCGCTGCATTTTAACGCGGCTGTTGGAGCCAGTACTGGCGGCCGCGCAAAACCAGACAAACGGCGCGCGATAAACTAGTTTTTAGCACGCGACGCGTAACGCGGTTGTTGGAGATGCTCTTAAGGCATGTGCAAGCACCTAGCGATGGCCTCAGATGCCACATCAGTTCAGGCTATAGCACACAAATAATTTATCCAACGCAAGTGATGTCATGTGGAAGCCTGCTCAGGTAAAGAAAGCTCCAACGTAAGGGCATGTACATTGCATAGCCTCAAGGTGATGCCTCGCATGCCATGTAGGATCGGATATGACGTAAAATATGTTCGGATAGAGAAGTGAGATCCTCTTCAGGAGGCGGGTGCTTGAAGAGAAAAAGTGTGGTCCGGTGACAAAAGCTGAAAAGGTTGGAGTGAAAGTAGAGATGCATGTGTACTAGAGTATTTTCTATTTCTTAATGAGGCCCACTAATAATAGCTTGCATTGGGAAGAAAAAATAAATATAAATGCCTTAAATTACTTTTTGACATGGGGCATATGTATTCATATGCCACTATTGTACATGCCCTTTTTCTGAAGCACTCGGCTCCTACTCTCCTCTCTCTCCAGTTTTCTACATGGACCACTCTTTTTCTCTCAAGCACTCGGCTCCTCTGCAGGATCCACCTCCCCTCTGCAAGCTACTACTATCTTTTTGTCAGACTTGTCCACGATGGCTTGTTTCCAACGTGTAGCTTGTGAGGCAGCTGTCCAGGATGGCGCATTGGCCATGCCCTTAGAGCATCTCCAGCAGGTGCATAAAAATTTCATACCTTAAAATAATTTTTGCGTGCCACTGTAGCAGTTTTTAGTGTGCCGGATCCAACATTGCTTTAGCATATGCCCAAAAACGCGCGTCTAAAAGAACACGCAGTGTAACTTATGAAGCGTGCGCAATCCGACGCCTTAAATTTGCAGCTTTTGATAGCGTTTTTCAGCATGCGCCCAACCCTTTTTTGCGCGCACACTGTTTTACAGCTTTTGCTGGAGCGTCAGACACCCAAAAAATCCAGATTTTAGCGTGCGGCCCAGTTTTTGGAGATGCTCTTAGAGGGATGGTCACTGCAACATCAAGCAGCGACCACGGGGGAAAGGTCGAGGGAAGGGCAGGGCAGCAAGGCGCCCACCGGCTGCTGGGGTGGAGGTAGGGGGATGGGGCGATGCAAAGGCTGGCGGTTGCGCCGTAAGAAGAAAGAGGTTGAAGATGATCAGTGTGGCGCAATCGTGGCCAAAATTCAAATGACACAAAAAGAAATCAGTTAACTGATTTATAGGCGTTCCCCCCGGAACAAAAGACCTGCAAAGAACCAACTGAACTGTGTTAATGTTTGTGCAAAGAGTAAAAGCAAAGACCACAAATTGACGAGCATTTCAGTTGAGCGAGTGGTGATTAAAGCCTGTATGAACGGAAGATAAGAATGCCCGTCAATTAAAGACCTTTGAGCTGGAACTTTGGAATAACCTGGTGATCCATGGTTGGTTGTTCAAAAAGTGGCCTCAAAGTTCAAACACGCGGTGCACGCATTGCAAGTGCATAAAAGGTTAGTATATACAGCATACAACTCCCCAGCTACGCGTGGTGACTTTTCAGTGCAACCACCCTTAGGAATCATGTTGCGACATGATACTGCAGAATAGACATACAGAACCAAAGACAGACACGAGCAGGCACCGCATTTGTACATGCAAGACACGACATCGCACGTAGAGAGAGCTATGTTGCGAGCAAAGGTATACAGCATTATCCACAAGATGTGCCCATGGTAAACCTCGACAAGTTTCATGTTCATGGAAACAATATACAAAGCATTCCACTTCCCAGATTGAAGAGCGTGCATCTAAACCCACGTATCAGCAGTTAAACATTATGCCCTGGATATCCAGAAATACTCTCAGCGGTGGATGGATCGCGGTATAGACTCTGAGGACGAGGCGAACTGCACTGGACAACTGGAGAGCTTCCTGATAAGCCAAAAAAGGAGCCATGGTTAAGAAACACAGCCATCGCCAGGAAAATGGTGATGATATTTGATAACATTTGTAAACAAAAACAGACAGACGAACACTAGCCATTTCAAAAGTAACCTCAGAAAAATTCTCTTGTGCCAATGAGTCCTCGGGATTAATGTTTGAGCATACACTACTATTAGGTATCCTTTTCTGAAAATATTATTTCACCGGTTTAATAAAATAGCCTGCAAGTAGGCTTCCAGGCACCTCGCATAAACTATGAACTTCCATAACCACAAAAAATGACATAATGCTACCCTATTTCAGTATTCTTTTATCCAGCAGACAATATATTGTGCTCCATGGGATTGTTCTTTCTTTCTAGAAAGAAAGCCCAAAAGAAACTCAATGACTTGAAAACATTAGACTTGTGAGATGCCAGAACTCAAAATAACGCAATGTACTCCCTCCGTTCGGAATTACTCGTCCAAGAAATGAATGTATCTAGATGTATTTTAGTTGTAGATACATTCATTTTTGTGACAAGCAATTCCGAACGGAGGGAGTACTTATATACTCCATGAGATTAAAAATCAAGTAGAAACTTCAAAGAATGACACAATTGTTAAGGATTGAAGAGCCTATTCTCTGTCCTGACTTGCATTTTGTGTAGAGCAACGGGTGGCGGCAATTCGTTTGAATTTGTTCCTCTAACGATATGTAAACAGAAAGACAAGCTACAGTAGTAGGAGAATCATAATATACCATAAAACTATGTGAGCAGCATAGGTTACAATAGTTAATAAATATGCCAAAAAATGCGGCTAGTGGTGACCCCAACTCATGATGTTTTTTCTTTTCTTTTGAGGTAGACTCATTGATGTTGATAAACTGAAAGTGATAGAAATATGATTCTTTGCATATTGAAGCCAACATAGACAGTTCTATAATTTTAAAACAGACAGATAACAACTTCTTTCGACTTAATCATGATGCTGATAAACTGAAAGTGATACAAATGTAAGTCTTGGCATATTTAAAGTCAACATAGACAGTTCTATTAAATTCTAAAACAGACTGATTGGAGCTCTTCTTATGACTTAATCATATCACAGGGTCCCTCTCAAAAAAAGGAAACAACATTATGATCCCAGAATATGTTCAAAAAAGAGTTATCCTGGTAGCTTCTAACAATTATATTTTAGCCTCTAGGCCCTACTACAACTCTAGTCACCTCACGTATCATGCCTTCTGTCAATACATTGTAAAAGACTTTTGCAGCAATATAATGACCCTTTGATAGCATCTTCCAGGGATTTTTAGCAACTGCCCAAACTTGAGATCCAAGAGGCATTGAACAAATTCCAGACAATGTTAACTACGCCCAGAAATATGCTAAGGATGTACTCCATACAACACAGAAGCTATTAGCTTGTTTGGATGACTGGATTTATAATATACCATATAGATGTGAAAAAAATAGTTGCTTTAAGAACTCACCAAATGGGCCAAAATATTTCTTCTATTCAGCCTTCTTTTGTTTAGGTGGTTGCCCTGTCTTGCTAGCGACGGTATTCAAGTGCCTTGACAGTATGCTGTGTGCTAAACCAACCTTTTCATCAATAACATCCTGGTGCCTCTCATATACCGGGGGAACCAACAGAGCGAGTAGTACACCTGAAAGAAAGCCCAAATGGTGTAAACTTGGTGTAAAAAAAGTAATCCAAATACTGCAGAAATCCAAGAGGACAAAAATATGAAAATTCATTATAACTCACCAATGTAAATGAGCGTAAAGAAGTTGCAGAGCATCCCAATACATGAAACCACCCATAGAGCCATTATAACCTTTTGCACCGAGCAGACAATGAGGCAAAAGGAGATCGTACATGAGGTACAGTACAGAGAGAAGTTTGTGTGTGTGCAAGTATCTGAAACGTGCACGCACGAGCAAGTGATGGGTACGCAAGAGAGATACCTGTATAAAAACTGTCCGGTCTCTCTTGATGGCAATGTCATGGGCAACAGCCAACACCTTGTTTATCCATACAAGAGCCCGACCTACAACTTTCTCAACGACCCCATCTGAGACCTCTAGATTAGGCAGTGGTGGAAGAGGTCTGCAAACAACAGTACTTGTTATTGCGATATTGCATAAATAAATGAAGTGCAAAACAATGCTACGCAATAATCAATTAAGATGCACCGACTAGTTTATAACTAGTCTCCATTTAGTTAACAGAAACCCACGTTGTGACCAATTGCAACAAGCTCCTAAAGCTGGTTATGGATTGTCCATGTTGAAAGGCAAATGTGGAGCACTTAATACTGATAACTATGGAAACACAAACAGATTGCTTTTGTAAGAGACCTACACATCATAATTACAGTATATGCTAAGAGATAAAGGACATGTGCTAGCAAAAGGAATATCAAACTGCTGTCATAACTTGACTGTAAAGTTAAGGAACCTCTTTAGTCTTTACTTTGTAGAGAAGGGAGCATGTAGGTTCATGATAACTAGTGCGCTAGTGGACAAGTGGTAAATTAGAAGATCCTCTGCACACTGAATGGGTAGATCCAACCTTGAACCCACTCTAACATCTCCCTAAGATTAATCTCAATCTACGGCCAAATTCCAAAGAGCTCAGGCCCAAATTCTACAAAACGTCTGAAGTACAGTAATACACATTGTAGCAAACCGACTGGACGACTTCAGTTTGAACAATCCAACAAGCAATTCGGCAGTAAGATATCCAGGACAGTGTGATACAGCAACATTTGCGCGACTGGACCTACTCCAATTATGATCCTAATATGTACCCGATACTCGTCAGTAGACACAGAGCGTACGGCCATAGCAAGACAGGGGAGCAGTTCAGTTCTAGATCAGATCTCGAACGAGAGCTACTCCTACTCTGGACTGGAGCAGCAGGGCAGGCCGGGCGCCAGGCAGAGCAAAGTGGGGAGTAAACGCAGGGACGGACCTGTTGAGCAGCGAGGCGGACTTGGCCCAGAAGAAGAGGATGACGACGAGGAGGAGGAGGGCGTTGGAGAGGACCGACGCGAGGCTGTACCCGGCGCGCTCGAAGAGGAACCAGACGAGCGTCGCGCCGGCCACGGCCGCCGCGGAGGCGTTCCTCCGCCTCCAGAGGAGCAGGTCGGCGACTGGGCGAGCAGCGGCGGGGCAGGGTCAGTCAGTCAGTCCCGCAGATCGGCGGAATCGGGAGGGGGGGAGCGTGCGTGCGTGCGTACCTGCGCCGCCGCCGAGGAGGGCGTGGAGGGGCCGGTGGTGGGCGGCGGCCATTGGGATCGGCGGGGGTGGCTAGGGTTTGGGCCGCGGCGGGGAGGAGTGTCGCGGCTTTGGTCGAGCTTTGGGAAATGGGGATTGTGGTGAAGCGGTGATGCGCACGAGACGACGAACGTGCCGAGATGAGATCTCCCTCTCGGTCTCTGCCTTTTTGGATCGGGGATTCAGGAGCCAGGACGGCGTGAATGGTTGGTCAATGACATGTGGGCCAGGAGCATGGTCTTTTCCCTTTGGCATCAACATTGTTGCTTGAATCCCAACGAGAATAATAATTCAAATACGTTATATATAGAATTGATGATATTCGGTGGGTCTTGGCGATTCCGAACGAAGAAATGGAAACTCGAAAAGGATTTTTGTGATTATGAGAGAACCGAGTGGCAAATGGATTGATACCGACAAATGTTTCTTTTTATTGTAAGATCTGCATATGGTTGGTAAAAGAACCGCCTTCTCCTTTGATCATATTATAAATGAAAGGTGTTCAATTAGAACATGAGCGACTTGCCACGTCGTCACTAGGCAAGCGTTTGTCACGAGCGAAACCGCGAGAACGAGGCACGCTTCATCCACCCACTCGTAGCGTCGCATTTCCCCGACCACTCACCTGGTGAGGGGGCCCAGAAATTTGGTCCTTGGTATTCTTGTAAAAATAATCAATGCAGTATAATAGGATAACAAATGTGTTGTAATATAGCAACATCAATGAGTTAATAACGATATATCGATAATAGCAGCAAACTATCATTGTAGCAATAATTGTAACAAAGTACTACCTCTGCAAACAAATATAGCAAAGCAATCAATGACATGGGCAAACAATTACAAAGAGTAGCAATCAGTGCCATGGGCTTACAAAAAAGAAGTGGCATGTGATTTTTTAAGAAAGAGAGGAGAAATTACCTTTGTGCGGACTGTAGAGTACTCTTGTACAAATTGCTCTGCTAGTGTGGCGGTTGTTGCCAGGGATTCGGCGGGCATGGTCATTGTCTCTTCCTGGGACTATATTGGTATGTGTACCAGCATTGATGAAGCGGAGCTTCGGGTGTGTCTTGCTGGCCTTTTAGGTATCACTTTTTAAAAGCCTGTTACTTTGGAAACAGACTGCACTTTTGTGGCCTCCTTCCTTGCACATGATAAGCTTGATAGATCATCTCTCATGGATCTGAAGAAGGAAGCGATAGCCATCAACAAGCTCCTACCAAATTTTAAGCTAGTGAAGATCAATAGACAAGCCAATGTGGCAGCTCACCAAATTGTGAAGTTTAGCTTTGATAATAGGTCAGATGGTTTGCTCTGTAATAGTTTTTCATCGTGCGTGGCACATATTGTAAGAAATGATTGTATTCAACTATTTTAAGTTTTAATATATGGGGGGGTCAAAAAATAAAAAACAGAGCAGCAAAACTGCGGAAGATAGAAGGTGGGTAGGGCCGCGCACCCAACGGTCGATAGAGGTTGGCACAGTACTGGGTCAGAGGGGGATGCCGGGAGGGCGGCCTGCGGCTAGGGGGGGGGGGGGGGGGTCGTAGGGACTTGGCCAGTGGCCACCTAGATCCTAGGATCGACGGGGCACTAGCCATGCCACTACAATTCCACATTGTGAGTTTCGTTGCATCTGGTCTTCCTCACAAATCCTTCAAATTCTCATGCACATGATGCTCATATGAACAACTCAATTGAGCAAACAAACTGATATAAGAAACATTTCGTGGTCGCAATGATGTATAGGACACACAAAACTTGAGGAAGCAAGAACAATAAAATCATAAAGCACGCCGGGAAAACCAACACCACATGGCAGTGGAACTAGAAAACCAACACCGCATAAAGCACGCCGGGATATGAGCGACACAGTCGTTTAATCCAACAACACGGCAAAAGCAGCAACTTGGCTAACTCATCACTTCTCCTTCTCGTGCCAGACCATCAATCTAGTTGCATGGAGGGGCCCATGCCCCTGCCAGGGAAAACACTAGATGGGGTGCGGTGGGGGGGGGGGGGGGGCGTCAAAACCTAGATCACCTTTCTAATCGCCTCATGAGAGGAAAAAAGTTGCTTATTGCTTTGTCCAGAAGTCAACTACAATCCAGAAGTCTTAAGTTTGAATTGTCAACTCTATTTGTTTTGTTTAACGGTAGATTTTGCCGGCTAGTAGCTCATTCAGCAGTATATGTTTTGAGAAAATGAAAAAATCAAAATAATAGAAAAAGAAACACATAAATATGTAAGTAGAATTACTAAATATTTAAGGCTCTCAAAATTTATATAGTTTGAAATGGGCATGGAGATCCGTAAAGCCACGAAGGTTTTCTGGCTATATTTTATAAATTTTGCCATTTATGATTCTGCCCTTTTTTGACAACTATCCTAGAGCGTGGTATTTCTAAAGTTCATCTCATTAAAGAAAAAGTTCCTCCAATATTCCTTTTTTTTTGTTTTCATTGTGTTTTTTCAGAATGGGTGTTCTAGCTCTTGTTTTAATGAAATTATACTCCCTAGTTTAGATGTTTGAGAAAAAGATGTGTTGAAGTTGAGAGACAATACCTAGACTCTGACAACTGTCAAGGGACCAACAAAATACAAAAGAATTGTATGAATTTTAACAATTTGTTCTACAAGATCAAGTTATTGCTATGGTGACTGTAATTGTATACATATTAAAACTCTCATTTTATCTTCCTTGAGCGGTATTGTCCTCAAACAAAACTGCCAATATCAAGCTTGTATGCCAATAATAGCATGGCTTGTACTGTCTGATATGACCACAACAGTTGACTGACGCTACATATCAACAACTAGATTGTGTCATATACAAATGATATTTTGTTAGAACCATAACCTTAATTGACACCCTCTTTTGTCATCGTATTCTCCTCGAACCGTGAAAGAGGTACAATTTCTCGCGCGCGCGGGGGGGGGGGGGGGGGGGGGGGGGGGGGGGTTACACTCTAAGGTGAACATTTACGAAGCATGGAAAAGAAGGAACATTGATATATTCCACATGTTTCTTCGTTAGAGAAAATAAGAAACTGAAACCTAACTAGGGTTCTACTATTGTGCTATTGTGTGTTTCATTACATATTTTCAAAATGCATTTCTAGCTACACAACAACTAACACGGTAACACCAAGCATGTATACCATTTCTTAGCTCTTTTTTTTTTGCTGCAGTTTGTGTTCACAGTTCTTCAATGACCACCTAAAGAGCATACCACTTGAATGAACGTGAACCTCACATGCAAGCTCACAGTTCTAGAGTGACGCCCCTGTCTTATATATGTATGTATGCTTTGAGAAACTTGTCTCGAAACAAAACTATGTGTGGAACTAGAGTGGTAGTCCCTCGTCAATGTGTGTTGCTCGGCTCACGTTTCTTTTTCTCCCCCGTTCAAAGTACTTGTTAGCTCTAAGATGTTGGAGGAAAGCAAAGAAACTGAAGAAATTTTATTCTTTTTGTTTACCGGCACATGTACCATCCAAGTTCCTTCTTATGTTGCATCGCCGGTGCCTCCCTATGATATTTGGATGATCGACTCTCTGTGAGAAGATGATATAACATCCTAAATAAAGGTAGTGTACAAGATGCAAGGGAATCATCGGGAACTCTAGGATTTGTATTGACTAAATACAAAGCGAACCCGCCGTTGGTGCATCACGTCATTACAGTGTGTCCGACAAAGATTAATTTTGTAGTTTGAGGGTATCGTCGTAGACGCCCCTTATTCTAGTTGTCCCTAAACGATGAAGAAATATAATTGCCACCAATGAAATCATCCACATCGGATTCTCCTTTTATTTTTTGCGGGGTTCCTCGGTTGAGATATGCGAATTAGAAAAAACAAGGAGATTTAGATTCCACATGTTTTCTTCTATGTGCACCGAAGCACGGCTGGATCCAAAAGTCTACTGTTGCGCTCTAGCTTCCCTAGTCAAGGGAGCCGGAGCAAAGGGATTAATAATAAGATTAAGTAGTATTGTAGTACTCATCAAGTCAATAATCCAGTGGTTGAATACACTAATAATCTGCATCTTACACCATATCATATATCTTTACCAATTACCACCATCATTTAACTTTCAGGTTGTCTCTTACAGAAAAGAAGTGCTTGAGAAACATACTTATAAATTACACTTAGGCACTCATATAACGTGATGGCACCGTCAAGGCGTCAATAGTCACTGTATGCCCAATCCATGACATGCGACAGACATGAATTTGTGCTTCCTTTTATTCTGCAGTGTTTTTGTATTACTTCACCTTTTATGATATGCAACAATATGGTTGTTTGGAACCATACTGTCATCTGCATGCATTTCCTTTTATGCGATGCGAGGCAGCCAGGCCACAAAGCTTAGTCTGAATTTATATATAAAAGAAAATAATGCATCGTGACAGTGTGGTAGTCCTACGGAAGCCTACTAATTTGTGCTCCGTTAGTTGTGCACCAAGCCCATTACTGGTACACTGAGCATTAAGTCACTCCTCTCAACTTAGAGGCACACACTGAGCATTAAGTCACTTCCTCGCCTCTTCCGATGCCTGCCTCCGTGCGTAGTTCGCCCTCCTCAGTGGTGTTACCGACAAGTGAGAATTTGTGAATTGATCCCTCCTACTGGATCCTAAATCCTTTCTATCTCCTGATGATATCCCGCTCCTTATTTTTAACCCCCGTCAGTTGACACTCTCCTTGATTTCGTCTCTGTTTTTTTTTTCCTATGTTGGTCATGGTCGCAGCCGTGCTGCTAGCTGGATGGGGCACGCATACTGGAGCTTGAGCATGCTGCCCCGGCGGAGCGGCTCCGGCAGAAACCGAAGGTTGGTTCTCAACTGTCACTTCTATGCTTTCTCCATTATTTCTGTTCCTTCCCTAGCTCTATCTCCAACTGAACTGAATCTCTTTGGCTGATCTAGTTCAGAGTTAGGCATTTCCATCAGGTGCAATTCTCTTCTAATTTATTTGTGCCCCTGGATCCGGAAACTATCGTAGATACTCAAATTAACGCAAGCATGCATGTTGTTGAGATTAATAACTGGTACAGTCGCCACTTAGTTGTACAAATCTATCTGTGGCCAACGGCTCTTAATTTTGAACCCCCATCGGCTTACGTTTCAAGCCTTTCTTCTTGTCAAAGTTAACGTGGAAAGGTTCTCCCCGCCTAGCCCCATCAGCTCACATTGTTCGAGTTACATGGTACATCACAATAGTGCAGCAAGTTTGTTGCACTACCAAGTACCAACACAGAGAAATCCAGTCACTGACGGATATAAAACCTCCTTTGAACAACAATATACAGGCGCATGCCAAGGAAGTATTGGGAGAACAATCAGGTTTTTCAGTACCCATTTGCTCGGCTGCAGGCAGCTCCTGTGCACCTCCCTCACTGGCCGGCTTGCTAGCTTCAGTGGCACCGCCATGGTGTTCCTCTGGTGTTTGACCCTTTGATTCTGCGGTTTCCGACAGGGGTGGGGTCTGTGGCTCCGGTGCTAGTGTTGGATTCGCCATGATCGGCTTGCAGAATTGGTCAAGTGCTTCGGCCTTCTTCCTAAGGTCAGAAACAAGGAGAGCAGGATTCAGTAGAGCAACCAACCAATTCTGCACTGCCGAGCACTCACCGAGAACCTGTTGTTTATCTGATATGTCGTTGTGATTGAACTTTGGGTCACTGGACAGTGCAGCTTCTCTGAAACTGCGGATGCGGTACACTAGCTGCTCCAGAGTGGGACATATTTCTTCGCGCTCTCTGTAGCGCGCATCCATAGAGGCACCAAACCTTTTGAGTTCTTCCAGCTTTGCCATCTTGCCCGCTTTGTTTAGAGTGCGGTCCGGAAGGCCTTCGATCAAAATTGGAACCCTCACTCGAGTAGTGACCTCCACGGCATACTTCTGGCCCATAGGGGTGGGTTCGGTAGAGTGCTTTGGAGATGCATAGGGGTGCTGTTATGGGTTCTATGGACAACTAGAAACAAATTCACCATAGACATAAATTATTTTTCTCTCACCCCGCTGACATTGTTTTCAAATGCCATATGTTCCTCCGGACTTGGATGCCGTTGGGGAAACAGCGGGACGCTGAGCGGATGCAGGAGGCGATGGAGCGGATTCGACTGATCCAGATTGCGGCACGCCACTAGAAGTCGACGACCACTCCTCTATGTGCCGGTGTAGGCATGTTAAGACTTTTGCCTTATCTATCTCAGGCCTAGGACGGTTGCATTTTTAAACTTAGGCTTCGGCCTCTTCCATTTCCTTTCGTTTTAGACTGTGGTGTCTGTTGGATACTGTCTGTTTGAGGGCTTTATTAATTTAAAGCCGGACATTTCTTGCGTCTTCGTTCTAAAAAAAAGCTCCTTTGGTCGCGTCCTTGCCATATTTGTGCAGCCATTCCTGAACCTCCATTAGAGTTTGCTTGTCCTTGGGTGTGGCAACATCATAGTACTTGATCTGGCCCCCATGCCAAGTGAACATGCAGCCCGTATAACTAAGATCCTCTAGTCCGCAATCAGCAAAAACCTGTCGAAATTCCTCCATCATTTTAACTAGTCTAACATTTCCACCTTCCTTCTCATGGGTGTAGAACTGTAGATTATCTCATTGAAACCACCTGCAACAAGCCACGGGAGATTAGCTTGCTAATGTAGATCACACAAAGTTTGCCAAGCAAGGTGTCTCCTCTTTTATTTTGATTCACCATAAAAGCAAGGTAACCTCCATATTTTTCCATCATTATTCTCCACTCGAACACCAACGAAGCCAGGTTGACTAAACTGTGGAAGGATTCGTCAATCTTAAGATGATGCACCGGCTCAGTCTCTCGGATGTGCTCATGAGGATAGGGTGTGCGTGCATCCGTTCATAGTGATGAGTGTGCATATGTACGAGGGTCTGTCTCTGTACTGTGTTAAAAAGAAAACCTACACCCTGATCGCCACTTTTTGAAAATTCAAACGAGTCCAAGCTCAACCATTTCGTGGTGCAATTAAGACTGAAAAATCATTTGTCGCTTCTGGATTTCCAGAAGCAATCTCTTTGCCGCGGCACTAGCCATACCACTACAATTTCACACTAGGAGTTTCATTGCGTCCGGTCTTCCACACGAATCCTTCCTCATGCACAAAGATGCTCCTCTGAACAACTCGATTGAGCAGACAACCTGATCTAAGAAACATGCCGTAGTCGCAACGATATAGAGGGACACACAAAATTTGACGAAGCAAGAACAATAAGCCGATGACAGCACCTTGCAAGGGGTGAAACAACACAGTAAAAGCAGCAACTTGGGTAACTCATCACTTCTCCTTCTCGCATTAGACCATCAATCTAGTCGCAACTTGGTAAAAAAATCAATCTACCTGCCACGGAAAACACTGGATTGGGGGGAGAGGGTGGGGGGTTCAAAACCTAGATCACTTTCTAATCGCCTCATGAGAGGAAAACACGTTGCTTATTGCTTCATCCAGAAGTCAACTGCAATCCATAAGTTTTAGGTCTGAACTGTCGACTCTATTTTCTTGTTTATCGGCAAATTTGACCGGCTTCGCATACGTCACAAGCTCATTCAGCACTATATGTTTTGACAACATAAAAATATAGAAACATTATAGAAACATAATAGAAAAAAACACATAAGTATGTAAGCAGAATTACTAAATATTTAAGGCTATCAAAAATTATATAGTCTGAAACAGACATGGAATTCCGCAAAGCCACAAAGGTTTTCTGGCTTATTTTATAAATTTTACCACTCATGATCCCGCGCTTTTTCGACAACAATCCTAGACCGTGTTATTTCTAAATTTCTTCTCATTTAAGAAAAAGTTCCTCCAATATTCCATTTTTTCATTGTTTTTCCTGGAATGATTATTTTAGCTCTTCTTTTAATGAAATTATAGTCCCTAGTTTAGATGTTTGAGACAAAAAATGTATTGAAGTTGACGGACAATACCTAGACTTTGACAATTGTCGAGGGACGAACAATATGCAAAGGAATTGTATCAAATTTAACAATTTGTTCTACGAGATCAAGTTATTGCTGTGGTGATTAATGTGGTTATTGTATTATTGTATACATATTAAAATTCTCATTTTATCTTCCTTGAGCAGTATTGTCGACAAACTAAACAACCAATATCAAGCTTGTATACCAATAATATCATGGCTCGTATTGCCTGATATGACCATAATATTTGACCGTATCAACAACTAGACTGTGTCATGTACAAACAATATCTTTTTAGAACCATAACCTTATTTTTGGAAAAGGAGGATAGCCCCTCGCCTCTGCATCGGAATGATGCATGCGTCTATATATTATTAATAAAGCACAATCCAGCAGTCGAACAACCGCGACACAGAAATAAAGTGGAAAACAAACCCTGAGGCCATATACACTGCGACAGTAACTCACCCAGATAGCTACTAACCCTATGTTACAAGACACATCAGAAACAAAAAATACACAACTCCTAGGCAACGCCTTCAAAAAGGAATCATCGCATGTGCGCCGATGATGGCGAGTCCACCACAAGGTTGAATTTCGGATTCTCATCCCCAAACCCAAGTTTCAATCCACCACCTTCAGCAAGGACTCGACGCAGGCGCGCGTCGGCATAGCCCGATCAGAGATCATTTGTTTCCACCGGAGTGCATAAACTCGTCGTCGAAGCCGTCTGTACCATTTGCCCTTATCCGTCTACCGAGGCGTCGGTAGACAGATACCTCTAGAGAAGACGAAGACAAAGATGTCACATACCGCCTGCCTCCTGCTACTGTCGCACCACTTCGATCCAACAACAACAGGCTAAACATGCATGATGCCTCCGCCAGAGGCAGCGGGCATCACCTGCCGATAGCTGGCATGACTTGACACCCTCAAAATAAGATAACTGAAATCTAACTATTCTACTATTATGTTTTTCATCACATAGTTTAAAAACACATTTCTAGCTACACCACAGCTAACACCAAGCATGTATACGAATTCTTAGCTTTTATTTTCTTTTTTGCCGCAGTTTGTGTTCACAGTTCTTCAATGACCACCTAAAGAGCATACCACTTGTATGAATGTGAACCTCACATGCAAGTTCACACTTCTAGAGTGACACCCTTATATCCTATATATATGTACGCATGTATGCTTTGAGGAACTTGTCTTAAAACAAAACTATGTGTAGAACTAGGGTGATAGTCCTCGTCAATGTGTCTTGCTAGGCTTACATTTCTTTTCTCCCCCCTTCAAAATACTTGTTAGCTCTAAGATGTTGGAGGAAAACAAAGAAAATGAAGACATTTTGTTCTTTTTGTTTACCGGCACATGTACCATCCAAGTTCCTTCTTATGTCGCATCGCCGGTGCCTCCGTACGAGATTTGGATGTCTGACTCTCTGTGAGAAGATGATATAACATCCTAAATAAAGGTAGTGCACAAGATACAAGGTTGTCATTGGGAACACTAGGATCTGTATTGCCTAAATACAAAGCGATCGTGAGGCTGGCTCCTGGTGCTGTTGCGGTGTATCCGGCGACCATTAATTTTTTATTTGGAGGGTATCGTTGTAAAACTAACACCCCTTTGTTCTATATCTTATTCGAGTTGTTCATAAACCGATGAAGCAATATAATTGCCACCGATGAAACTAACGCCACTGTAGAAGTGTGATTTCTGCAACCCTAGCCCAGGGATGGAGCCAGAAAATAGCGATAGGGGGGGCGGCGGCTTAAAGTACAAGAGTCGATCACAATCATATAAGAGACAATCATATAGGCATATAGCATAGTAAATATCGTGGGGTCTAAATACTCAAAATATTGCCGCGGTTCTACAATATGAATAATTTGCATATTTGTTAATCGAATGAAGATCATGAGTAGATAATTTCTTCAGAATTCGTTACTAGTTTCAATTGGCTAGAAAATGTTCTCAACGAAACACTTTCTCTTCATGGCTACAAACCCATAATTTGATGGTTATTTTTTTTCTGATTTTTCTATGTTCTAGTTTCTAGTTCTATTGTTTTGAAGGAACACATCAAAATAAGGCAAATACTGAAAGCTTGAACCAATTGGCTTGAAAAATATATGAATTGACTGAGTTCTCTTCCTCTGTATGTCTACACACACATAATTGGACAATACAAGAATATCTGATTAGTTTTTAATGTCCATATATTTCTACAATTAGATTCTAAGACACGGACTAATCTACTCCCTCTGTCCCAAAATATAAGAACTTTTTAACACTACACTAGTGTAAAAAACGTTCCTATAGTATGAGACGGAGGGAGTAATACTCAAAATAAACTAACCTTTTGTTGATCGTCTGGTCGCTCATCCGTGTGTGCGCGGCCGGCCGGATTGCGCCTGCGGTCTGCGGATCGGCACGGCGGGGAGTCAAGCCATCGGGGACGGTCGGACGGAGGCCTTCCCTCCTCAGCATGGAGAGATTCGATGGAGAGGTGGACGATCTAGATCTACTGGGCAGGCGGCGGCGCCAAGGAAGTTTTTCCAATCGCACGAATTGAGGAACGGCGAGCGAGCACATTGTGAAAACGAAACGATCATGCGTACATCGTTTTTTTTTTGCGTACATCATGGTCGTGCGTATTGCTTTCAGACTCCTTGTCTTCTACGTGGGCTGTTTTTATTTTTATTTTTTCACGTATTAGGGCCACTGGCCACGTACATGGGCTCTAGGCCTCTCGTTGTGGGATGCCGGATGGATCATGGGGGGGCGAGACAACCAGAATTTTGTGTGTACGAAGAAAATTATACGTGGTACCTAATCGCTATTAAGGGGTGACGAGATCGTTAGGGGGGGTCTAGCCCCCCCCCCCCCCCCCCCCCTCGCCCCCCCTTAGAACTAGCCTTTAATGTCGATATTTTTTGCAATTCACTCGTCCACAGCGGACTCTCATTTTCTTTTGTGTTTCCTCGATTGAGATATGCGAATTGGAGAAAACAAGGAGATTTGAGATTCCGCATGTTTTCTTCATTAAGGGGAGCAATATAAGATACATTAAATTAATAAAACTCTCGGAAAATGTATGGGTTCCACCAATAAAATTCCAGTACAAAATTTCTATGTGCGCCAAAGCACCGCTGGATCCAAAGTCTACTGTTGCGCTCCAGCTTCCCTAGTCAAGGGAGCGGGAGCAAAGGGATTAATAATAAGATTAAGTAGTTTTGTAGTACTCATCACTGGTAGAAAAAGAGGCTTCCGTCCAGCCCCATTAGTCGCGAAACTGTAGGAACCGCGACTAATGAAGTCTTTAGTCGCGGTTCGGCAGACGAACCGCGACCAAATGCCTGGGCCCAGGGCGCTCGCGGGCTTTAGTCGCGGTTGGCCAGGCCAACCGTGACTAAAGGTGCCCAAAGGCCTTTAGTCGCGGTTGGCCAGGCCAACCGCGACTAAAGCTCCTCCCCTTTAGTCCCGGTTTGTGGCACGAACCGGAACTAATGGGGTTGAGACCTTTAGTCCCGGTTCGTGCCACGAACCGGTACTAAAGGTCCCATTTTCAAACTCTACCCCCCCCCGTGGATCGCCTTTTCAGTTTTAAAAAAAATAAAAGAAAATAATGGAAATGTCAAAAAAATAAAAGAAAATAAGTTTCTCATGTGATATGTGGTCTAGTTGTTGGGAAAATTTGCAAATGTGAATTTTGACTTTATTTGCAAAATCTCTCTGAAATTTGTAAAAATGGGCATAACTTTTGCATACTAACTCGGATGAAAAAGTTTTTTATATGAAAAATGATCTACTCGAAAAGTTACATCCAAATTTAACTGGGGGATCCCCGTTAAACATTTTCAAAATCCTCAAAAACCTAATAGAAAAAAAGTTACGGGGCTTTTAAGATCTAGAGTGGAAAAAATTGAAAAATATTCAAACAGTGAGCAAACTATGGTCAAACAATGGTCAAACTAATTATTCTAGAATATTAGTGTTACTAAATAATTATTTTAATTATTTCAATTTTGGTTAAATCTGGTCAAACTGTGGTCAACTGTGGTCAAACTGTGGTCAAACAATGGTCAAACTAATTATTCAAGAAATATTAGTGTTACTAAATAATTATTGTTTTTTAAAACAATAGTTTCAAACTCAAACAGTGAAATGTGTCACTTCATGCTCAAGCAAAATTCCTGAAGGTTAATAGGATTGACATCTTATTATTGTCAGGAAAACAACAAGTGCAGACTTGGAGCGTGGGAGAATAGAACCCGGAAGTTAAGCGTGCTTGGGCTGGAGTAGTGAGAGGGATGGGTGACCGGTTGGGAAGTTAGATGATTTGGAATGATGAGGGGTGATAAAAGAATAAATTGAGAAGTGATGAGGGGTGGTGATTACAGACTAGAGGTTAAAATAATTCAGAAATTTGAAAATAAAAAAATTTCAAAAAACGGCCTTTAGTCGCGGTTAGCCACAAGAACCGGGACTAAAGGGGGGGGGTCTTTAGTCGCGGTCCGTAAGAGCCGCGGCTAAAGGGGGGGGGTCTTTAGTCGCGCTTATTTAGTCCCGGTTGCACAGCCGGGACTAAAGGCTGTTGCGAACCGGGACTAAAGGGCTTTTTTCTACCAGTGCATCAATTCAATAATCCAGATGTTAAATACATAAAGAATCTGCATCTTACTCCATATCATATATCTTTACCAATTATCATCATCTTTCAACTTTCATGTTGTCTCTTACAGAAAAGAAGTGCCAGGAGGACCTTTCGGAACCACGTTTCAGAAGTTTGTTACGCTACCAGCACAGAGAAATTCAGGACTACCAGCACGTCTGTGCCAGGAGGACCTTTCGAATACATCATACATCACAGACGTGCAGCAAGTTTGTTACGCTACCAGCACAGAGAAATTCAGTCATTGACAGAGTTGAAACCACGTTTGAGATCAACAATAGTCAGAGGAAGGTCTCCTGAGCACATCCCTCACTATCCGGCTCGCTAGCTTGAGTGTCACCGTCGGAGATACCCGTAGTATACCTTTATAGTCACCCAGTTACGTTGTGACGTTTGGTACACCCAAAGCACTCCTACGGTATCCGGGAGTTACACGATCTCATGGTCTAAGGAAAAGATACTTGACATTGCAAAACTCTAGCAAACGAACTATACGATCCTTATGCTATGTTTAGGATTGGGTCTTGTCCATCACATCATTCTCCTAATGATGTGATCTCGTTATCAATGACATCTTATGTCCATAGCCAGGAAACCATGACTATCTGTTGATTAACGAGCTAGTCAACTAGAGGCTTACTAGGGACATGTTGGTGTCTGTTATTCACACATGTATTACGATTTCTGGATAACACAATTATAGCATGAATAAAGACAATTACCATGAACAAGGAAATATAATAATAATGCTTTTATTATTGCCTCTAGGGCATATTTCCAACAGTCTCCCACTTGCACTAGAGTCAATAATCTAGTTACGTTGTGATGAATCGAACACCCATGGAATTCTGGTGATGATCATGTTTTGCCCTAGGGAGAGGTTTAGTCAACGGATCTGCTATATTCAGGTCCGTATGTACTTTACAAATATCTATGTCTCCATCCTGAGCATTTTCATGAATGGAGTTGAAGTGACGCTTGATATGCCTTGTCTTCTTGTGAAACCTGGGCTCCTTGGCAAGTGCAATAGCTCCAGTGTTGTCACAGAAGAGCTTGATCGGCCCCGACGCATTGGGTATGACTCCGAGGTCTGTGATGAACTCCTTCACCCAAATTGCTTCATGTGCTGCCTCCGAGGCTGCCATGTACTCCGCTTCACGTGTAGATCCCGCCACGACGCTCTGCTTGCAACTGCACCAGCTTACTGCCCCACCATTCAAAATATACACGTATCCGGTTTGTGACTTTGAGTCATCCAGATCTGTGTCGAAGCTAGCATCGACGTAACCCTTTACGACGAGCTCTTCGTCACCTCCATAAACGAGAAACATCTCCTTAGTCCTTTTCAGGTACTTTAGAATATTCTTGACCGCTGTCCAGTGTTCCTTGCCGGGATTACTTTGGTATCTTCCTACCAAACTTACGGCAAGATTTACATCAGGTCTGGTACACAGCATGGCATACATAATAGAACCTATGGCTGAGGCATAGGGGATGACACTCATCTCTTCTATTTCTTCTACCGTGGTCGGACTTTGAGCCGAGCTCAATTTCATAACTGCAGTACAGGCAAGAACCCCTTTTTAGACTGATCCATATTGAACTTCTTCAATATCTTATCAAGGTATGTGCTTTGTGAAAGACCTATGAGGCGTCTTGATCTATCTCTATAGATCTTGATGCCTAATATATAAGCAGCTTCTCCAAGGTCCTTCATTGAAAAACTCTTATTCAAGTAGGCCTTGATGCTGTCCAAGAGTTCTATATCATTTCCCATCAAAAGTATGTCATCTATATATAATATGAGAAATGCTACAGAGCTCCCACTCACTTTCTTGTAAACACAGGCTTCTCCATAAGTCTGCGTAAACCCAAACGCTTTGATCATCTCATCAAAGCGAATGTTCCAACTCCGAGATGCTTGCACCAGCCCATAAATCGAGCGTTGGAGCTTGCATACCTTGTCAGCATTCTTAGGATCAACAAAACCTTCCGGCTGCATCATATACAATTCTTCCTTAAGGAAACCATTAAGGAATGCCGTTTTGACGTCCATTTGCCATATTTCATAGTCGTAAAACGCGACAATTGCTAACATGATTCGGACGGACTTCAGCTTCGCTACCGGTGAGAAAGTCTCATCATAGTCAACCCCTTGAACTTGTCGGTAACCCTTAGCGACAAGCCGAGCCTTATAGATGGTCACATTACCATCCGCGTTTGTCTTCTTCTTAAAGATCCATTTATTTTCTATGGCTCGCCGTTCAACGGGCAAGTCAGTCAAAGTCCACACTTCGTTTTCATACATGGATCCTATCTCGGATTTCATGGCTTCTATCCATTTGTCGGAATCCGGGCCCGCCATTGCTTCTTCATAGTTCGAAGGTTCACCGTTGTCTAACAACATGATTTCCAAGACAGGGTTGCCGTACCACTCTGGTGCGGAACGTGTCCTTGTGGACCTTCGAATTTCAGTAGGAGCTAGATCAGAAGTATCTTGATCATTATCATTAACATCCTCTCTAGTCGGTGCTGGCACCTCAGGAACATTTTCTTGAGTTGCGCCATTTTCCGGTTCAAGAGGCAATACTTCATCTAGTTCTACTTTCCTCCCACTTACTTCTTTCGAGAGAAACTCCTTCTCTAGAAAGGATCCATTCTTGGCAACAAAGACCTTGCCTTCGGATCTGAGGTAGAAGGTATACCCAATAATTTCTTTAGGGTATCCTATGAAGACGCATTTTTCCGACTTGGGTTCGAGCTTTTCAGGTTGAAGTTTCTTGACATAAGCATCGCATCCCCAAACTTTTAGAAACGACAGCTTAGGTTTCTTTCCAAACCATAATTCATACGGTGTCGTCTCAACGGATTTCGACGGAGCCCTATTTAAAGTGAATGCAGCAGTCTCTAAAGCATAGCCCCCAAAAAAATAGCAGTAAATCGGTAAGAGACATCATAGACCGCACCATATCTAATAGAGTGCGATTGCGATGTTCGGACACACAGTTACGCTGAGGTGTTCCAGGCGGCGTTAGTTGTGAAACTATTCCACATTTTCTTAAGTGTGTGCCAAATTCGTGACTCAAGTATTCTCCTCCACGATCTGATCGTAGAAACTTGATTTTCCTGTCACGTTGATTCTCAACCTCACTCTGAAATTCCTTAAACTTTTCAAAGGTTTCAGACTTGTGTTTCATTAAGTAGACATACCCATATCTACTCAAGTCATCAGTGAGAGTGAGAACATAACGATAGCCACCGCGAGCCTCAACACGCATTGGACCGCACACATCAGTATGTATGATTTCCAATAAGTTGGTTGCTCGCTCCATTGTTCCTGAGAACGGAGTCTTGGTCATTTTACCCATGAGGCATGGTTCGCACGTGTCAAATGATTCATAATCAAGAGACTCTAAAAGTCCATCTGCATGGAGCTTCTTCATGCGTTTGACACCTATGTGACCAAGGCGGCAGTGCCACAAGTATGTGGGACTATCATTATCAACCTTACATCTTTTGGTATTCACACTAAGAACATGTGTAGCATTACGCTCGAGATTCATTAAGAATAAACCATTCACCATAGGAGCATGACCATAAAACATATCTCTCATATAAATGGAACAACCATTATTCTCGGATTTAAATGAGTAGCCATCTCGAATTAAACGAGATCCCGATACAATGTTCATGCTCAAAGCTGGCACTAAATAACAATTATTAAGGTTTAAAACTAATCCCGTAGGTAAATGAAGAGGCAGCGTGCCGACGGCGATCACATCGACCTTGGAACCATTCCCGACGCGCATCGTCACCTCGTCCTTCGCCAGTCTCCGTTTATTCCGCAGCTCCTGCTTTGAGTTACAAATGTGAGTAACTGCACCGGTATCAAATACCCAAGAGCTACTACGAGTACTGGTTAGGTACACATCAATTACATGTATATCACATATACCTTTTGTTTTGCCGGCCTTCTTGTCCGCTAAGTATTTGGGGCAATTCCGCTTCCAGTGACCACTTCCCTTGCAATAAAAACACTCAGTCTCGGGCTTGGGTCCATTCTTTGGCTTCTTCCCGGCAGCTTGCTTGCCGGGCGCGGCAATTTCCTTGCCGTCCTTCTTGAAGGCTTTCTTACCCTTGCCCTTCTTGAACTTAGTGGTTTTATTGACCATCAACACCTGATGTTCCTTCTTGACTTCTACCTTTGCTGATTTCAGCATAGCAAATACTTCAGGAATGGTCTTTTCCATCCCCTGCATATTGAAGTTCATCACAAAGCTCTTGTAGCTCGGTGGAAGCGACTGGAGGATTCTGTCAATGACCGCATCATCTGGGAGATCAACTCCTAGCTGAGTCAAGCGGTTATGTAATCCAGACATCGTGAGTATGTGCTCACTGACAGAACTGTTTTCCTCCATCTTACAGCTGAAGAACTTGTCGGAGACCTCATATCTCTCGACCCGGGCATGAGCTTGGAAAACCATTTTCAGCTCTTCGAACATCTCATATGCTCCATGTCTCTCAAAACGCTTTTGGAGCCCCGGTTCTAAACTGTAAAGCATGCCGCACTGAACGAGGGAGTAGTCATCGGTGCGTGCCTGCCAAGCGTTCATAACGTCTTGTTCAGCAGGTAGGACAGGTGCGTCACCCAGCGGTGCTTGTAGGACATAATCTTTCTTGGCAGCTATGAGGATGATCCTCAGGTTCCGGACCTAGTCCGTGTAGTTGCTGCCATCGTCTTTCAGCTTGGTTTTCTCTAGGAACGCGTTGAAGTTGAGGACTACGTTGGCCATTTGATCTACAAGACATATTGTAAATATTTTAGACTAAGTTCATGATAATTAAGTTCATCAAATAAAATTATTTATGAACTCCCACTTAGATAGACATCCCTCTTCTAGTCATCTAAGTATAATATGATCCGAGTTAACTAGGCCGTGTCCGATCATCACGTGAGACGGACTAGTCAACGTCGGTGAACATCTTCATGTTGATCGTATCTTCTATACGACTCATGCTCGACCTTTCGGTCTTCTGTGTTCCGAGGCCATGTCTGTACATGGTAGGCTCGTCAAGTCAACCTAAGTGTTTGCATGTGTAAATCTGTCTTACACCCGTTGTATGTGAACGTTAGAATCTATCACACCCGATCATCACGTGGTGCTTCGAAACAACGAACTGTCGCAACGGTGCACAGTTAGGGGGAACACTTCTTGAAATTATTATGAGGGATCATCTTATTTACTACCGTCGTTCTAAGTAAACAAGATGCAAAACATGATAAACATCACATGCAATCAAATAATAAACGTGACATGATATGGCCAATATCACATAGCTCCTTTGATCTTCATCTTGGGGCTCCATGATCATCTTGTCACCGGCTTGACACCATGATCTCCATCATCATAATCTCCATCATCGTGTCTCCATGAAGTTGCTCGCCAACTATTACTTCTACTACTATGGCTAACGCGTTTAGCAATAAAGTAAAGTAATTTACATGGCGTTTCTCAATGACATGCAGGTCATATAAAAGAATAAAGACAACTCCTATGGCTCCTGCTGGTTGTCATACTCATCGACATGCAAGTCGTGATTCCTATTACAATAGCATGAACATCTCATACATCACATATAGATCATTCATCATTCATCACAACTTTGGCCATATCATATCACAAACCACTTGCTGCAAAAACAAGTTAGACGTCCTCTAATTGTTGTTGCAAGTTTTACGTGGCTGAATTAGGGTTCTAGTAAGAACGTTTTCTTACCTACGTGAAAGCCAGCATGTGATTTGTCAACTTCTATTTACCCTTCATAAGGACCCTGTTCATCGAATCCGCTCCAACTAAAGTGGGAGAGACAGACACCCGCCAGCCACCTTATGCAACTAGTGCATGTTAGTCGGTGGAACCGGTCTCACGTAAGCGTACGTGTAAGGTTGGTCCGGGCTGCTTCATCCCACAATACCGCTGAAGCAAGAAAAGACTAGTAGCGGCAAGAAAGTTGACAAATCCACGCCCACAACAAATTGTGTTCTACTCGCGCAAAAGGAACTACGCATAGACCTAGCTCATGATGCCACTGATGGAGAACGTTGCAGAAAACAAAAAATTTCCTACTCGTTTCACCAAGATCATCTAGGAGTTCATCTAGCAACGAGTCACGAGATGCATCTACATACCTTTGTAGATCGCGTGCGGAAGCGTTCAACGAACGGGGATGATGTAGTCGTACACAACGTGATCCAAATCACCGATGACCAGCGCCGAACGGACGGCACCTCCGCGTTCAACACACGTACGGGACGGGAGACGTCTCCTCCTTCTTGATCCAGCAAGGGGAAGGAGAGGTTGACGAAGATCCAGCAGCACGACGGCGTGGTGGTGGATGCAGGGCGTCGCAGCAACAGGGCTTCGCCTATACTACGAGGAAGAGAGACGTAACGGGGAGAGAGGGAGGCGCCAGGGGCTGGTGTGTCAAGTCCCCTCTCTCCCCCACTATATATAGGGGTGCCATGGGGGGGGCGCCGGCCCTAGTAGATGGAATCTACTAGGGGGGGCGGCGGCCTAGGGTGGGGCTTGCTCCCCAAGGCAAGGGGGGCGCCCCCTCTAGGGTTTCCCCTTAGCCCTAGCCGCATGGGCCCCCTAGGGGCTGGCGCCCCAGCCCACTATGGGCTGGGCTCCCTCCTATTTCAGACCATGGGGCCCTCCGGGATAGGTGGCCCCACCCGGTGGACCCCCGGGACCCCTCCGGTGGTCCCGGTACAATACCGGGTACCCCGAAACTTGTCCCGATGGCCGAAACTGCACATCCTATATATAATTCTTTACCTCCGGACCATTCCGGAACTCCTCGTGACGTCCTGGATCTCATCCGGGACTCCGAACAACATTCGGGTTACTGCATATCCTTATCTTCACAACCCTAGCGTCACCGAACCTTAAGTGTGTAGACCCTACGGGTTCGGGAGACAAGCAGACATGACCGAGACGACTCTCCGGTCAATAACCAACAGCGGGATCTGGATACCCATGTTGGCTCCCACATGCTCCACGATGATCTCATCAGATGAACCACGATGTCGAGGATTCAATCAACCCCGTATGCAATTCCCTTTGTCAATCGATATATTACTTGCCCGAGATTCGATCGTCGGTATCCCAATACCTCGTTCAATCTCGTTACCGGCAAGTCACTTTACTCGTACCGTAATGCATGCTCCCGTGACCAGACACTTGGTCACTTTGAGCTCATTATGATGATGCATTACCGAGTGGGCCCAGTGATACCTCTCCGTCATACGGAGTGACAAATCCCAGTCTTGATCCATGTCAACCCAACAGACACTTTCGGAGATACCCGTAGTATACCTTTATAGTCACCCAGTTACGTTGTGACGTTTGGTACACCCAAAGCACTCCTACGGTATCCGGGAGTTACACGATCTCATGGTCTAAGGAAAAGATACTTGACATTGCAAAACTCTAGCAAACGAACTATACGATCCTTATGCTATGTTTAGGATTGGGTCTTGTCCATCACATCATTCTCCTAATGATGTGATCTCGTTATCAATGACATCTTATGTCCATAGCCAGGAAACCATGACTATCTGTTGATTAACGAGCTAGTCAACTAGAGGCTTACTAGGGACATGTTGGTGTCTGTTATTCACACATGTATTATGATTTCCGGATAACACAATTATAGCATGAATAAAGACAATTACCATGAACAAGTAAATATAATAATAATGCTTTTATTATTGCCTCTAGGGCATATTTCCAACAAATCAAAGCAAGATAAGATGCATAAAAGATAAACATCACATGCAATCAATATAAGTGATATGATATGGCCATCATCATCTTGTGCTTGTGATCTCCATCTCCGAAGCACCGTCATGATCACCATCGTCACCGGCGCGACACCTTGATCTCCATCGTAGCATCGTTGTCGTCTCGCCAATCTTATGCTTCCACGACTATCACTACCGTTTAGCAATAAAGTAAAGCATTACATCGCGATTGCATTGCATACAATAAAGCGACAACCATATGGCTCCTGCCAGTTGCCGATAACTTGGTTACAAAACATGATCATCTCATACAATAAAATCAGCATCATGCCTTGACCATATCACATCACAACATGCCCTGCAAAAACAAGTTAGACGTCCTCTACTTTGTTGTTGCAAGTTTTACGTGGCTGCTACGGGCTTAAGCAAGAACTCATCTCACCTACGCATCAAAACCACAACGATATTTTGTCAAATAGACTCCGTTTTAACCTTCTCAAGGACCGGGCGTAGCCACACTTGGTTCAACTAAAGTTGGAGAGATAGTCGCCCGCAAGCCATCTATGTGCAAAGCACGTCGAGGGAACCGGTCTCGCGTAAGCGTACGCGTAAGGTTGGTCCGGGTCGTCTCATCCAACAATACCGCCGAACCAAAGTATGACATGCTGGTAGGCAGTATGACTTGTATCGCCCACAACTCACTTGTGTTCTACTCGTGCAAATAACATCAAACCATAAAACCTGGCTCGGATGCCACTGTTGGGGAACGTAGTAATTTCAAATATTTTCCTACGCACACGCAAGATCATGGTGATGCATAGCAACGAGGGGGAGAGTCTGATCTACGTACCCTTGTAGATCGCAACGGAAGCGTTGACACAACATAGAGGAAGTAGTCGTACGTCTTCTTCCCGATCCGACCGATCCAAGCACCGTTACTCCGGCACCTCCGAGTTCTTAGCACACGTTCAGCTCGATGACGATCCCCGGGCTCCGATCCAGCAAAGCTTCGGGGAGGAGTTCCGTCAACACGACGGCGTGGTGACGATCTTGATGTTCTACCGACGCAGGGCTTCGCCTAAGCACTACAACGGTATGATCGAGGTGGAATATGGTGGCAGGGGGCACCGCACACGGCTAAGGAACGATCTCAATGATCAACTTGTGTGTCTAGAGGTGCCCCCTGCCCCCGTATATAAAGGTTGCCAGGGGGAGGGCTGTCCGGCCAAGGGAGGAGGGCGCAGGAGGAGTCCTACTCCTACCGGGAGTAGGACTCCCCCCCAATCCTATTCCTAATAGGATTCCTCGAGAGAGAGAGAGGGAGAAGGGGGCCGGCCACCTCTCCTAGTCCTAATAGGACTAGGGGAGGGGGGAGGCGCGCAGCCCACCTTGGGCTGCCCCTTTCACCTTTCCACTAAGGCCCAATAAGGCCCATTTGGTTCCCGGGGGGTTCCGGTAATCTCCCGGTACTCCGGTAAAATTCCCGATTTCACCCGGAACACTTCCGATGTCCAAACATAGGCTTCCAATATATCAATCTTTATGTCTCGACCATTTCGAGACTCCTCGTCATGTCCGTGATCACATCCGGGACTCCGAACAACCTTCGGTACATCAAAATGCATAAACTCATAATAACTGTCATCGTAACGTTAAGCGTGCGGACCCTACGGTTCGAGAACAATGTAGACATGACCGAGACACGTCTCCGGTCAATAACCAATAGCGGGACCTGGATGCCCATATTGGCTCCTACATATTCTACGAAGATCTTTATCGGTCAGACCGCATAACAACATACGTTGTTCCCTTTGTCATCGGTATGTTACTTGCCCGAGATTCGATCGTCGGTATCCAATACCTAGTTCAATCTCGTTACTGGCAAGTCTCTTTACTCGTTCCGTAATACATCATCTCACAACTAACATCTTAGTTATAATGCTTGCAAGGCTTATGTGATGTGTATTACCGAGAGGGCCCAGAGATACCTCTCCGACAATCGGAGTGACAAACCCTAATCTCGAAATACGCCAACCCAACATCTACCATTGGAGACACCTGTAGTACTCCTTTATAATCACCCAGTTACGTTGTGACGTTTGGTAGTACCCAAAGTGTTCCTTCGGTAAACGGGAGTTGCATAATCTCATAGTCATAGGAACATGTATAAGTCATGAAGAAAGCAATAGCAACATACTAAACGATCGGGTGCTAAGCTAATGGAATGGGTCATGTCAATTAGATCATTCAACTAATGATGTGACCTCGTTAATCAAATAACAACTCTTTGTTCATGGTTAGGAAACATAACCATCTTTGATTAACGAGCTAGTCAAGTAGAGGCATACTAGTGACACTCTATTTGTCTATGTATTCACACATGTATTATGTTTCCGGTTAATACAATTTTAGCATGAATAATAAACATTTATCATGATATAAGGAAATAAATAATAACTTTATTATTGCCTCTAGGGCATATTTCCTTCACGCAACTGGGTTCGTACTTGTCCCAATTGAAAGTCCACCCTTGACTCGCAATTGGGCTCGTAGTTGTCTGATGTGCAAGCCCACCCTCCGAGTTGCAAGCCCACCTTTTGACCCGCAATTGGGCCTATATTTTATCTTTCATCTCATTTGCAAGTCCACCATTGACTCGCAACTGGGACTGTAGTTTGTTTCATCCTAGTTGCAAGTCGACCCTTGACTTGTAGTCGGGCTTGACGTTTCATAGTTGTCCCAGTTGCAGGTCCACCTTTGACTCGCAATTGGGCTCATAGTTCTCCCAGTTGCAAGCTCAACCTCGACTTGCAACTAGGTACCCGTTTTGTTTTTTATCCTAGTTGCAAGTCCACCCTTGACTTGCAACTGGGACCATAGTTTCTTTCATCCTAGTTGCAAGTTGACCCTTGACTCACAACTGGGTCATTTGTTTCGTAGTTGTCTTAATTGCAAGTCTATCCTCTACTCACAACTAGGATCATAGTCTTTTGTTGTCCGAGTTGCAAGTCCACCCTCGACTCGCAACTAGTCCCATAGTTTGTTGATGTCCCAGTTGCAATTCTACCCTCGACACGCAACTGGGATGTGTTTTGTTTTTCATTTCAGTTGCAAGTCCAACCTCAACTCGCAACTCATATCGTAGTTTTATATACTTTGTCTTAGCTACAAGTACACCCTCGACTCGCAACTAGGCCCATATTTTTTATCCTAGTCGCAAGCCCACCCTTGACTCGCAACATGGCCTGTGTTTTTGTCTTTCATCCTAGTTGCTAGTCCATCCTTGACTCGCAACTAGGACCGTAGTTTGTTTTATCCCTGTTGCAAGTCAGACCCTTGACTTGCAACTGGTCTCATAGTTTGTAGTTGTCCCAGTTGCAAGTATATCCTCGACTCATAACTCAGCTTGTAGTTCTCCTAGTTGCAAGCCCACCATTTGACTCGCAACTAGGCTTGTGCTTTGTTTTTAACACGCAACTTGCCCTGACCTCTACTTCCATGTACAACCCCAAAATGTAAACCCGCCCGACCTAGTTGCATTTCCAAGCCAAACATGCAACTCATGCCAAACATTGTTGTATGTCCTCTCTCAGCACGCAACTCGTTTCGAACCCAGTACCCCTACATAGTTGTATTTTTTTCAAACATATCCACTTTGTAATACACACTGTGTATTTTTTGTATGCACGGGGAACATTTTTTTAACAAACATTGAACTTTTTTGTAAAATACATGATGAATATATTTTTCAAATACATGCCTGAGCATTTTTTAGAATACATAGTAAACATTTTTTTAAAAATTCCTACCGATCGTTTTCGTAAATGGCATGAAACTTTTTCAAAAAAATTATGTAAACATTTTATTTACATTGCATAAGAAAATTCTAGAAAATGTCGTGTCTTTTTGAAATGCGTGAAGTTTCTTTTTAAAAATTGTCACAAACATTTCTTTGAATGTTCCGATTTTTTCAATTGTATAATACATTCTTTAAACATCACAAAATGTTATTTTGAAATTTTAAATGGTGCAAAAAATATTGGAATTTATTATTAAATTAAAAGTAGAATAAATTCGTTCACGTTTTTTTAGAAAATGTTTGCAATCTTCAAAAGTGTCCACACTCTAAAAACTCTTCGAGGATTTTCGAAAATTGTCCATGTTTCAAAATTAGTTCGCGAAGCAATTATTCAGAATACCGAATTTTGTTTTTATTTTTCAAAAATGAAATCAAAATTATAATGTTTGTTCACATTTGAAAAATAATTTTCGAAATTTAAATTATTATTTTTTTCGGAAATATGTGTCATTTGAAAAAAATTCACAATATTTAAAAAAGGTTTCAAAAGTTTCAAACATGTCTTCTAATCCGAACGCTGTATTGTTGTTAACTCTGTTCTGTTTCTTCAATCGCAACAGTGGCTTTGGCTGGACTGGTAGGTTCTCTTGTTACCCTACACTAGGTCCCGAGATCAATTGCGGGTCAACACACTGCGCTCGTTAGAATATTTTTTTGTCGCGCTACAATAGGAAAACAAACAGAAAAACTTGTTGTCGCACTACAATAAAAAAACAAACAGAAAAAACAAACTTAAATGTGAGACATTATCTCAGAGACATTATCTTACATCTAGATGTTATATAGTCAGACTCTTTCTTTTTATATCTACTACCAAAAAAGCCCGTGCGCTATAACAGGATAACAAAAAATTCCACACGTCTCTATACAAAAACCATGACTGAAGACCCAACATGTCCACATGCAATCCATATTTGTTGCCGCTTATCCTTCTTCGCACCCTCTTCAACGGTGGTCTCGATGCTCACATAATCACAACACGTTTAAATGTATTCAATTCTAAGGCGTTTTCTCCCCCTCTCTCTTCGCATAAGATGAAAATTTTACTTTGTTTTTTCAACTGAAGGTTTTGCCAAGGCGTGTATGCGTGATTATCGATGGTGTTGATTTTGCTGAGGTGTTCTTTTTAATCTTTCTAGTTACTAAGCTCCCAGGAATTACCGGCCTATGGTGCATTGAGGCCTTTAGATTTTATTTTTTTAGGGGTATCGAGGCCTTTAGATGGTGTGTGGACCATGTTGGTCAGTGTTATAAAGTGCGGTGGATCCCTTAAGTCAAAGCGGTCGAAATCACTAATTAAAAAATACTTCTTACAAAGGACACTCCACCTTTCCAGGTCGCAACAAGTGGCGCACATGCAGCGCGCCACTTGTCGCAACCTGGAAGTTTTCCTTTTTTTCGTAGATCCGTTTATTCAAAACGTTTTATCTCTTAAATCGTGCGTCCAAATCTCGAATAGTTTTCATCATTAGATTTCTCGCGTCGAGATATTCAAAACTAGATCCCATGTTGATAGGTTTTGACGAACATTTTTTTCAAAAAAAAAAACGGATGAAAAAGCCGAACCGAGAGCGCGGTTTTTTCCCTTTCCAAAAGAGGCACGCTCGTGCCTCTCGCGAAATTACAACCGTGCCTCTCGTGGAAGCAAAACCGTGACTCTCGTGGAAAGAAAAAAAAAACAGAAAACGCGTTTTTTTCGTTTCCGAGAGGCACGGCCGTGACTCTCGCGAAAGCACAACCGTGACTCTCGAAAGAAAAAAAAACAGAAAACACGTTTTTTCCTTTCCGAGAGGCACGGCCGTGACTCTCGCGAAAAAACAACCGTGCCACTCGCGGAAGCAAAATCGTGACTCTCGCACAAGAAAAAAAAACAGAAAACGCATTTTGTTTTTCCCTTTCCAAGAGGCACGGCCGTGACTCTTGCGAAAGCACAACCATGCCTCTCGCTGAAGCAAAACCGTGACTCGCAAAAAGAAAAAAAAACAGAAAACGCGTTTTTTTCCCTTTTCGAAAGGCACGGCCGTGACTCTCGCTAAAGCACAACCGTATCTCTCGCGGAAGAAAAACCGTGACTTTCGCGAAAAAAAAGAACACGCGATTTTTCGCGCAAGAAAAATATTATTTTTTTCAAAAAAAATTTTTGCTCGAAAAGCTAAGGAAGACCGGGGGAAAACCAAAACATTAAAAAAGCAGGAAAAAACCATTTAAAAAGCCGAAAACGCGTGCGGAAAAAAAAAATTCAGAGGGAGCGTCCAAAACGCGACACGTGGCGAATGTCTGAGAGCGCGCCAAGTGACGCTGATCGTTGCGAGGCTCCTGAAGGAGCGCTCGTTAACTAATTGCTCTCCAAAGCGGTCATATCTGGACCACGCACAAAATAAACCTGGGCCAATCGGTCTCATGCCCATTCTCCCTCACCCGAACAAATGAACGCCCATTGACGAGAGGCGGCTAGGTTACCAGCGGTCAGCTGCCGGCCGCCGGTGGCCACGACTCAAGCTTCCTCAGGCCACGATCATGACCTCCCACCAACACTCCCCAAGCCGGCACACAACCCCCCGCCCCGCTCCTCGCAGACCACGGCCGCCTAACGCAGGGGCGGCGGCGACCAATAGCCGGTGCACGGGGCGCCTCATCTCGACGTGGTGTGACTGCTTCTTGGTGACGGCGGTCCACAGCGGTGCGGCCTCGCGGTGTGGTCCTCGACCTCGGGGCGGCTACCTGCGGCACGACCGCGATGTCCCTCGGCCAGAACACGCAGGAGCTCCAAGAGGTAGGTTTGACCTGGCGTTCACCATCTAGATCCGTGACCAACCATGGATGTTGGTCGCCGCCTGCCACTCACCACCATAGGTCATTGACTAGGCTGCTCGGGCTCTTCTCGGACTGGCGACCATGGCGCTCGCCCAAGAAGCTCGCCGGCGAGGCACGAGATTGGAAAAAAAGGAGAGACGGTATAGCATGTGTTCTTTTGGGTTGTGGGGAATGAATGGACGAGAGGAGTCCATGAGAAGATAAGGCATCGCAGGGGATAAGCTATTGTACAGGAGACACACATGTCGCGAGGCGACCGGCCGAGTGGTTAGCCGGTCGACCGTCCACAAACGTTTCCTTTTGTTTATTTATCATGCCAAACTGCAACCAAACTAACAAGCTGCACTTGCTTTCCAGGATGGGTAGATTACTTCAAAAGAAATTTGCGGATGAAACAGTTTAACTAGTGAGGATTTCTCCTCCAGCCCCCCCCCCCCCCCCCCCCCCCCGCACCTTGTAAGCCGATTTGGGGCAACCCTAGTGGCACCGTCACAGCGTCTCCCCCTCCCTCTCCCTCCCCCCTGCCACTGCCAAAGGGCTCCTTCAGCGTGGGTGCACGGCCCCGATGAAGGTGAGGGCGGGGATCTGGCACCTCCTTCCTGGATGGAGAGGACCTTGGCTCTCGGGGCGGCGGCCAGAGCGTGGTGCCGCAGGTTGTGTGGGCATCATGGAGATTGTGGTCGATGTTGCTGTGGCGGCACCTCACACTCGTCAGTTTTCCATGAAGAAGCTTTTTCAGTACATGTTTCTCGGTCCTTAATTTCAAGTCTTCAAATGGTGAATACTCTCATCATCGATTTGCATGGGACACATTTCTACCTAGAAAGTAGGAAATTAAAAGTCCGTACTAATTTCTTAAGACCATAAGTACAAAAATTACTCTATAGAGATTTTTTCCAATCCATGGCGTGACATCCATCTAAACAATCTGTGGAGATTTGTGAAGAAATATTGCATGGGTCATATAATTAATGCTATTCTAGAAAGTACACATAAAATAAATATAACACTAGATTTTTCAGATTTATCTCTGACTATAATGTGAGAAAGTAACATTACACATGTTCTACTGGATTTGAATACACCAAGGGTGTTGCTATCTGTAAAAATGATAATCCATGACACGCTTCTGAATCAATTATTTGTAGGGAACTCTGTGGTCCAACACGGTGTGTATGGAAACGAGCTTTCTATCAGTTTATCGCCTTCAGCAAACCAATCATACTGTGTGGGATACATGTATCCCAAGTCCTGAAGCTTTGAGGTACTCAAGTGATAGGCAAATCCTCTCTCCAATGATTCACTCAAAAAGACAACTTCTTTCTGGGGATGAAATCCAATAATGTCAACATATTTTCTGTACTCCCCATCAACCTTATCTTTGGTGTCAAGAACATCCTCATTATCCGAGTCCCATTCAAATCCATTTTCCGGTGGTGCTTGTTCTTTGTAATCAGGAAATCTATCATGATAAAAATGATAGTTGATATCTTCCATGACCCAAGACCCCTGAACTTTCGGATTGTAGCCCCGATGTGACAGTATATGCCTAATATCTGCTTGATACTTCAGGACCCACTCGAGACGAGCAGAAGATTCATCGAGGATCCAAACTTGAAGCCGCTCTGCATGGGAAGCAATTGATGCGAGATACACTCCCTTCTCTGATCTTCCAAGCTGTAGTTTTGGAGTTCTGCTCGAATTAATATCTTGGGGCGGTTTAATTACTTGGTACTTGCCGCTTGACAAAGATATTCTGTGCATATAAAAGTAGAAAAACAAACAAAACAGCACACATAAACAAAATTAAAATCGAGTGATATATCACGTAATTAATTAGGAAAATGATGGTGCATGCAGGCTTAAGTATACCTCATAACAAAATAGTGGTGCACATAGAGGTGTCCACGCCAGTAGACAGCACTTTTTGGGTCACCGGACCAAGGCAGGTCAGCGACGGTGCTGAACGACTCCCCTTGCCGCTGGAATGATCTCTCCTCCCACCCATTCGTCCTCGAGGAGAAAATTTGCAGCAACATCGGCGACGGCGGCCACTCCCACGCCGCCACCCCACGGTCCAGTGTTTTCCGCCTGTAAGGACCCTCCGGGACGACGAGCACCTCATAGTGCGGCGACACGGCAGGGTCAAACATGATGTACTGGTGGTACAAGAAGTGCTCCTTGCCGTAGCGGCATGGCGGCTGTGGGGAAGGCAGCTTGGCCCATTGCCGTGTAGCGGGGTTCACCACGTAGTCGCCGCTCAGAAGGAGGAGGCCGTTGCAGTGGTCCATTATGATCGCAGCATAGAAATCACGGGCAGCATCAGGCAGGTAGTGGTGGAACTTGGAGCTGACCGTGACCGGTGCCGGCGAGGGGCGGGCGAAGAGCTCCGTGAGACGGTGGCCGTTGAAGTTGATGAGGATGCCCGCCAGCGGGAGGGGGAGGAGGTGCATGAGGCGGCGTGTGTCGATGATGGCGCGCCAGCAACTGTGGACGCACCGTGCCATGGCGAGGCCGTGCGGAGGAAGGCGTCTAAGGACATCGACGAGCAGGTCGTCGGGTAGCTCCATCACCAGGACCATGATGCTGGGTCGATCGATCTGTCTCCCTGGCTTCTTGGTCCGCCGGTTACTTTATTGAGCTGGCTATAGGTAAGTAGATCATGCATTACGAACCGGACTCTGGATGCACAACGCGTCACGAAATACTCCTTACTACTCGTAATTGAGATCGGATCGGACCTGGCTTACAAGGCATGCAAAGACCGTACTAACTGAGACCGGACAGTACCAAAGGAAAAGAAAAAGAAGATTCGATGAAACCAAAGACATGGATGAGTCCTCAATACTTGGTTGCGTGTGTTTGTGCGTGTCGCAAGAGTCTCAATTTCTTTTTATCTCTACTAGCAAAAAAGCCCGTGCGCTATAACGGGATAACAAAAAAATTCCACACGTCTACACAAAAACCATGACTGAAGACCCACTATGTCCACATGCAACCCATATCTGTTGCCGCTTATCCTCCCTCGCATCCTCTTCAACGGTGGTCTCGGTGCTCATATAATCACAACGCGTTTGAATGTATTCAGTTCTAAGGCGTTTTCTCCCCCTCTCTATCTAGATGTGACATAGTTATGTCACATCTAACCTGATAAGCATTATGTTTGTGGTCTATTTTTTTGTTCCAGTTTTTTTTTCTTGTTGCTGCGTAGTTATTTTTAAGAGGTTAGATGTGACATCATTAGAAAAACATCTAGATGTGAATTAGACAAACTGTATACAAAGTGTAGACGAGAGCACGCAAGCATGACATGGTGCCTGAATCATGAGCTCCGATCGGGATTTTTTTTTGAACTGTCCGATCGGGATTAATTAATTAGCTGTCGCGACCGAAGACGTTGACACTTGTCCTCATCACCGGCCGGAGAGGAGTTCGATCGTTTTCATGCCGCTTTCCTCTGAAGAATGTGCCTCTTTTCCATGCCGTTTTGTGGCCACAAGGAACGAACGGCGCCAAGAAGATTGATTTTTCTTTTTGAGGTGAGCCAAGAAGATTAGTTTGTTTGTTCAAGCGCGCCGGCCGATTATAGAACATAAAAGTACGAATGCTGGAAAGAAAAACAGCGTGAAGCACGCACACCGGCCGAAATGGTTAGCTTAGGGCATCTCCATTGCGAGGTGCTTAGCCTGGGCGTCAGGATCCTAATCCTGGTTGATTAGCGGTTGCCGTGCTAAATCCTGGCGTTACCCCAGGCATCGGCGCAAAACCATGCACCAGGCGCTTGGCCTCTTTTCTTCCTGCACTAAGCGCTTGTGCTGTTTAATTGATTAGCATCTTGCGTTGAAAGCTGAGACGCTTAGGTGCTTTTAATTTTTATTATGTTATTTTTTTCATTCGTAAGCGCCTATCTAAGCGGCTCGCATTGTAAATGCCCTTATCGGTCAGATGAGACCACGTTAAGTCCTGTGACCTTCTAGATTTGGTCGGTTTATTGGTCACAAAAACCGTCTAGTTTTTCAACTCTCAAGTCTATCCTTTTTCATCTTATATCGGTCACAAAACCCACTAGATTTGGTCGGTTTGGCACAGGGTGGCAGCCCATTCGGCACACTTTGTTCTGACAAAATAAAATAGGAAAACAAAACACATAAAGATGTATGTAGAATTACTAATACATACTTTATTTTAGGAGCTTTAAAAACTATAGCTCTTATGTTTTTTTTCTCACTCATAATAATTTTGAAATATTCATAAACTATTTTGGACTGTGGTCTCAATATTCCAAATTTTTGTCTTCATTATTTTGAAATGATTGTCTTAGCTCTTCTTTTAGTAATATTCTGTTTTTTCAAGTTATGATGTTTGATTAAACTCGAGAAACAAAAGTTGGGCTTTGACAATTGTTAATGGACCAACAATATACAATGAAATTGTAAATATTTTATTTTATTATAAGGAAAATACCATAGAACCATTGTTCTATAGTTAGTGGCTCAAAGAAAAAACAATATACAATGGAATTGTATCAAAAATTAACAATTTGTTCTAGGAGACCAGTTTATTGCTTGGGCGATTATTGTTGCTATACATTATTGTAGAGACATTTAAAGTCGAGTGCTTATCTTCCTTGAGCAGTATTGTCATCAAATAAGGCTCAAAATAGTGGATATCGGGCTTTTATGCCGATATCATCATAATATCATGATTGATACCACGGTCAGCATGACCACAATATTGACGCCACTTCGCTGCAGTTAGATTGCGTCATATACAAACAATATTTAAAACCATCACTTAAATTGACACCCTCCTTTTGTCATCATGTCACTACTCTCTGTTGTCCTTACACCGACTAAGCAATAGAATTTCAGGCGGGGAAACTGCCAAGGGTGAACATTTTCAAAGTAGAGAAAAAAATGGACATATTCCACATGTTTCTTCCTTAGAGAAAAAAAGGAAATAAAAATATAATTAGGGGTTTTCTAGTATGTGTTTCATCGCAAAATTTTAAAATGCATTTCTCATTACCCGAACTAACAACAAGCATGTACACCATTTCTTAGCTTTTGAGTTTGTATTCACTTCTAGAATGACACCCCTATCCTATATGAGAAAAAACTACTTTACAACCGTGAACTTACCACTTGGTTTAAGAATCAACCGTAAACTACAAAACCGGTTGAAAAACACCTCGAACTATTAACCTGGTTCAGGTGTCAATCCTTGACTCGATTTTGATCAGCTGAAGTGGTTTTGACCGTGTTGACCAGTGACTGGGAAATATAACATCATTCACTTATATTTTATGTATTTTTAGTAACAAAGAATTGAACTTGAATGATATAAGGAAATATAACATGCATCCACCCTCTATTTAACTCTAGGTTTGCTATAGCCATATCACAAAAATGTGGTGTGGTATTATTCTCAATTTATGCTTGATAATTTCATTGTATAAACCTTCGCAGCAACATGTGGAGTATTATCTTGTTTTCTTAAAGCAAGATTATCTATCTTGGTAAAGAAAAGAACACTTTTGGGGTTATATCGGGGGCTTGTACTGAGTTGGCCTAAAGTGATCAACATGGTCGTAATATCATTGATGATATTGCGGGGTGATACGACTGTTGGGGAACGCAGTAATTTCAAAAAATTTCCTACGCACACGCAAGATCATGGTGATGCACAGCAACGAGAGGGGAGAGTGTTGTCTACGTACCAACGCAGACCGACTGCGGAAGCGATCACACAACGTAGAGGAAGTAGTCGTACGTCTTCTTCCCGATCCGACCGATCCAAGCACCGTTACTCCGGCACCTCCGAGTTCTTAGCACACGTTCAGCTCGATGACGATCCTCGGGCTCCGATCCAGCAAAGCGTCGAGGAAGAGTTCCGTCAGCACGACGGCGTGGTGACGATCTTGATGTACTACCGACGCAGGGCTTCGCCTAAGCACTACAACGGTATGATCGAGGTGGAATTTGGTGGCAGGGGGCACCGCACACGGCTAAGGAACGATCTCAAGGATCAAGTTGTGTGTCTTGGGGTGCCCCCTGCCCTCGTATATAAAGGTTGGAGGAGGGGGAGCCGGCCGGCCAGGGAGAGGAGGCGCAGGGGAGTCCTACTCACACCGGGAGTAGGACTCCTCCCCCCAATCCTAATCCTATTAGGACTCCCGGGGGGAAAAAGAGAGAGAAGGGGGGCCGGCCCCTATCCTAGTCCTACTAGGACTTTGGGAAGGGGGGCGCCGGCCAGCTTGTGGGCTTTCCCTTTTTCTCCTTTTTCCACTAAGGCCCAATAGGCCCATTAGTCTCCCGGGGGGTTCCGGTAACCCTCCCGGTATTCCGGTAAAATCCCGATTTCACCCGGAACACTTCCGATGTCCAAACATAGGCTTCCAATATATCAATCTTTACGTCTCGACCATTTCGAGACTCCTCATCATGTCCGTGATCTCATCCGGGACTCCGAACAACCTTCGGTACATCAAAATGCATAAACTCATAATAACTGTCATCGTAACGTTCAGCGTGCGGACCCTACGGTTCGAGAACAATGTAGACATGACCGAGACACGTCTCCGGTCAATAACCAATAGCGGGACCTGGATGCCCATATTGGCTCCTACATATTCTACGAAGATCTTTATCGGTCAGACCGCATAACAACATACGTTGTTCCCTTTGTCATCGGTATGTTACTTGCCCGAGATTCGATCGTCGGTATCCAATACCTAGTTCAATCTCGTTACCGGCAAGTCTCTTTACTCGTTCCGTAATACATCATCTCACAACTAACATATTAGTTGCAGTGCTTGCAAGGCTTATGTGATGTGCATTACCGAGAGGGCCCAGAGATACCTCTCCGACAATCGGAGTGACAAACCCTAATCCCGAAATACGCCAACCCAACATCTACCATTGGAGACACCTGTAGTACTCCTTTATAATCACCCAGTTACGTTGTGACGTTTGGTAGTACCCAAAGTGTTCCTCCGGTAAACGGGAGTTGCATAATCTCATAGTTATAGGAACATGTATAAGTCATGAAGAAAGCAATAGCAACATACTAAACGATCGGGTGCTAAGCTAATGGAATGGGTCATGTCAATCAGATCATTCTACTAATGATGTGACCTCGTTAATCAAATAACAACTCCTTGTTCATGGTTAGGAAACATAACCATCTTTGATTAACGAGCTAGTCAAGTAGAGGCATACTAGTGACATTCTGTTGGTCTATGTATTCACACATGTATTATGTTTCCGGTTAATACAATTCTAGCATGAATAATAAACTTTTATCATGATGTAAGGAAATAAATAATAACTTTATTATTGCCTCTAGGGCATATTTCCTTCAGTCTCCCACTTGCACTAGAGTCAATAATCTAGATTACACAGTAATGATTCTAACACCCATGGAGCCTTGGTGCTGATCATGTTTTGCTCGTGGAAGAGGCTTAGTCAACGGGTCTGCAACATTCAGATCCGTATGTATCTTGCAAATCTCTATGTCTCCCACCTGGACTAAATCCCGGATGGAGTTGAAGCGTCTCTTGATGTGTTTGGTCCTCTTGTGAAATCTGGATTCCTTTGCCAAGGCAATTGCACCAGTATTGTCACAGAAGATTTTCATTGGACCCGATGCACTAGGTATGACACCTGGATCGGATATGAACTCCTTCATCCAGACTCCTTCGTTTGCTGCTTCCGAAGCAGCTATGTACTCCGCTTCACATGTAGATCCCGCTACGACGCTTTGTTTAGAACTGCACCAACTGACAGCTCCACCGTTTAAAGTAAACACGTATCCAGTTTGCGATTTAGAATCGTCCGGATCAGTGTCAAAGCTTGCATCAACGTAACCTCTTACGGTGAGCTCTTTGTCACCTCCATATACGAGAAACATATCCTTAGTCCTTTTCAGGTATTTCAGGATGTTCTTGACCGCTGTCCAGTGATCCATTCCTGGATTACTTTGGTACCTCCCTGCTAAACTTATAGCAAGGCACACATCAGGTCTGGTACACAGCATTGCATACATGATAGAGCCTATGGCTGAAGCATAGGGAACATCTTTCATTTTCTCTCTATCTTCTGCAGTGGTCGGGCATTGAGTCTTACTCAATTTCATACCTTGTAACACAGGCAAGAACCCTTTCTTTGCTTGATCCATTTTGAACTTCTTCAAAATCTTGTCAAGGTATGTGCTTTGTGAAAGTCCAATTAAGCGTCTTGATCTATCTCTATAGATCTTTATGCCTAATATGTAAGCAGCTTCCCCGAGGTCTTTCATCGAAAAACTTTTATTCAAGTATCCCTTTATGCTATCCAGAAATTCTATATCATTTCCAATCAGCAATATGTCATCCACATATAATATCAGAAATGCTACAGAGCTCCCACTCACTTTCTTGTAAATATAGGCTTCTCCAAAAGTCTGTATAAAGCCAAATGCTTTGATCACACTATCAAAGCGTTTATTCCAACTCCGAGATGCTTGCACCAGTCCATAAATGGATCGCTGGAGTTTGCATACTTTGTTAGCTCCTTTTGGATCGACAAAACCTTCTGGTTGTACCATATACAACTCTTCTTCCAGAAATCCATTCAGGAATGCAGTTTTGACATCCATCTGCCATATTTCATAATCATAAAATGCGGCAATTGCTAACATAATTCTGACGGACTTAAGCATCGCTACGGGTGAGAAAGTCTCATTGTAGTCAACCCCTTGAACTTGTCGAAAACCTTTTGCGACAAGTCGAGCTTTATAGACAGTAACATTACCGTCAGCGTCAGTCTTTTTCTTGAAGATCCATTTATTCTCAACTGCTTGCCGATCATCGGGCAAGTCAACCAAAGTCCATACTTTGTTCTCATACATGGATCTCATCTCAGATTTCATGGCCTCAAGCCACTTTGCGGAATCTGGGCTCACCATCGCTTCTTCATAGTTCGTAGGTTCATCATGATCTAGCATCATGACTTCCAGAACTGGATTACCGTACCACTCTGGTGCGGATCTCACTCTGGTTGATCTACGTGGTTCAGTAGTATCTTGTTCTGAAGCTTCATGATCATCATCATTAGCTTCCTCACTTATTGGCATAGGTGTCGCAGAAACAGTTTTCTGTGATGTACTATTTTCCAATAAGGGAGCAGGTACAGTTACCTCGTCAAGTTCTACTTTCCTCCCACTCACTTCTTTCGAGAGAAACTCCTTCTCTAGAAATGATCCATTCTTAGCAACGAATGTCTTGCCTTCGGATCTGTGATAGAAGGTATACCCAACAGTTTCCTTTGGGTATCCTATGAAGACACATTTCTCCGCTTTGGGTTCGAGCTTATCAGGTTGAAGCTTTTTCACATAAGCATCGCAGCCCCAAACTTTAAGAAACGACAACTTTGGTTTCTTGCCAAACCATAGTTCATAAGGCGTCGTCTCAACGGATTTTGATGGTGCCTTATTTAACGTGAATGCGGCCGTCTCTAAAGCATAACCCCAAAACGATAGCGGTAAATCAGTAAGAGACATCATGGATCGCACCATATCTAGTAAAGTACGATTACGACGTTCGGACACACCATTACGCTGTGGTGTTCCGGGTGGCGTGAGTTGCGAAACTATTCCACAATTTTTCAAATGTATACCAAACTCGTAACTCAAATATTCTCCTCCACGATTAGATCGTAGAAACTTTATTTTCTTGTTACGATGATTTTCAACTTCACTCTGAAATTCTTTGAACCTTTCAAATGTTTCAGACTTATGTTTCATTAAGTAGATATACCCATATCTGCTTAAATCATCTGTGAAGGTGAGAAAATAACGATATCCGCCACGAGCCTCAATATTCATCGGACCACATACATCGGTATGTATGATTTCCAACAAATCTGTTGCTCTCTCCATAGTACCGGAGAACGGTGTTTTAGTCATCTTGCCTATGAGGCATGGTTCGCAAGTACCAAGTGATTCATAATCAAGTGGTTCCAAAAGCCCATCAGTATGGAGTTTCTTCATGCGCTTTACACCGATATGACCTAAACGGCAGTGCCACAAATAAGTTGCACTTATCATTATCAACTTTGCATTTTTTGGCTTCTACATTATGAATATGTGTATTACTATCTTCGAGATTCAACAAGAATAGACCACTTTTCAAAGGTGCATGACCATAAAAGATATTATTCATATAAATAGAACAACCATTATTCTCTGATTTAAATGAATAACCGTCTCGCATTAAACAAGATCCAGATATAATGTTCATGCTCAACGCTGGCACCAAATAACAATTATTTAGGTCTAATATTAATCCCGAAGGTAGATGTAGAGGTAGCGTGCCGACCGCGATCACATCGACTTTGGAACCGTTTTCCACGCGCATCGTCACCTCGTCCTTTGCTAGTGTCCGCTTATTCCGTAGTCCCTGTTTCGAGTTGCAAATATTAGCAACAGAACCAGTATCAAATACCCAGGTGCTACTGCGAGCTCTAGTAAGGTACACATCAATAACATGTATATCACATATACCTTTGCTCACTTTGCCATCCTTCTTATCCGCCAAATACTTGGGGCAGTTCCGCTTACAGTGTCCAGTCTGCTTGCAGTAGAAGCACTCAGTTTCAGGCTTAGGTCCAGACTTGGGTTTCTTCTCTTGAGCAGCAACTTGCTTGCTGTTCTTATTGAAGTTTCCCTTCTTCTTCCCTTTGCCCTTTTTCTTGAAACTAGTGGTTTTGCTAACCATAAACACTTGATGCTCCTTCTTGATTTCTACCTCCGCAGCTTTCAGCATTGCGAAGAGCTCGGGAATAGTTTTGTTCATCCCTTGCATATTATAGTTCATCACGAAGCTCTTGTAGCTTGGTGGCAGTGATTGGAGAATTCTGTCAATGACGCAGTCATCTGGAAGATTAACTCCCATCTGAATCAAGTGATTATTATACCCACACATCTTGAGTATATGCTCACTGACAGAACTGTTCTCCTCCATCTTACAGCTATATAACTTATTGGAGACTTCATATCTCTCAATTCAGGCATTTGCTTGAAATATTAACTTCAACTCCTGGAACATCTCATATGCTCCATGACGTTCAAAACGTCGTTGAAGTCCCGATTCTAAGCCGTAAAGCATGGCACACTGAACTATCGAGTAGTCATCAGCTTTGCTCTGCCAGACGTTCATAACATCTGGCGTTGCTCCAGCAGCAGGCCTGTCACCCAGCGGTGCTTCCAGGACGTAATTCTTCTGTGCAGCAATGAGGATAATCCTCAGGTTACGGACCCAGTCCGTGTAATTGCTACCATCATCTTTCAACTTTGCTTTCTCAAGAAACGCATTAAAATTCAACGGAACAATAGCACGAGCCATCTATCTACAAGCAACATAAGCAAGCAAGATACTATCAGGTACTAAGTTCATGATAAGTTTAAGTTCAGTTAATCAAATTACGTAGGAACTCCCACTTAGATAGACATCCCTCTAATCCTCTAAGTGATCACGTGATCCAAATCAACTAAACCATAACTGATCATCACGTGAGATGGAGTAGTTTTCAATGGTGAACATCGTCTTGTTGATCATATCTACTATATGATTCACGCTCGACCTTTCGGTCTCTGTGTTCCGAGGCCATATCTGCATATGCTAGGCTCGTCAAGTATAACCTGAGTATTCTGCGTGTGCAAAACTGGCTTGCACCCGTTGTAGATGGACGTAGAGCTTATCACACCCGATCATCACGTGGTGTCTGGGCACGACGAACTTTGGCAACGGTGCATACTCAGGGAGAACACTTCTTGATAATTTAGTGAGAGATCATCTTATAATGCTACCGTCAATCAAAGCAAGATAAGATGCATAAAAGGATAAACATCACATGCAATCAATATAAGTGATATGATATGGCCATCATCATCTTGTGCTTTGTGATCTCCATCTCCGAAGCACCGTCATGATCACCATCGTCACCGGCGCGCCACCTTGATCTCCATCGTAGCAACGTTGTCGTCTCGCCAATCTTATGCTTCCACGACTATCACTACCGCTTAGTAATAAAGTAAAGCATTACATCGCGATTGCATTGCATACAATAAAGCGACAACCATATGGCTCCTGCCAGTTGCCGATAACTCGGTTACAAAACATGATCATCTCATATAATAAAATCAGCATCATGCCTTGACCATATCACATCACAACATACCCTGCAAAAACAAGTTAGACGTCCTCTACTTTGTTGTTGCAAGTTTTACGTGGCTGCTACGGGCTTAAGTAAGAACTCATCTCACCTACGCATCAAAACCACAACGATAGTTCGTCAAATAGACTCCGTTTTAACCTTCTCAAGGACCGGGCGTAGTCACACTTGGTTCAACTAAAGTTGGAGAGACAGTCTTCCGCAAGCCATCTATGTGCAAAGCACGTCGAGGGAACCGGTCTCGCGTAAGAGTACGCGTAAGGTTGGTCCGGATCGTCTCAACCAACAATACCGCCGAACCAAAGTATGACATGCTGGTAGGCAGTATGACTTGTATCGCCCACAACTCACTTGTGTTCTACTCGTGCATATAACATCAAACCATAAAACCTAGGCTCGGATGCCACTGTTGGGGAACGCAGTAATTTCGAAAAAAATTCCTACGCACACGCAAGATCATGGTGATGCACAGCAACGAGAGGGGAGAGTGTTGTCTACGTACCAACGCAGACCGACTGCGGAAGCGATCACACAACGTAGAGGAAGTAGTCGTACGTCTTCTTCCCGATCCGACCGATCCAAGCACCGTTACTCCGGCACCTCCGAGTTCTTAGCACACGTTCAGCTCGATGACGATCCTCGGGCTCCGATCCAGCAAAGCGTCGAGGAAGAGTTCCGTCAGCACGACGGCGTGGTGACGATCTTGATGTACTACCGACGCAGGGCTTCGCCTAAGCACTACAACGGTATGATCGAGGTGGAATTTGGTGGCAGGGGGCACCGCACACGGCTAAGGAACGATCTCAAGGATCAAGTTGTGTGTCTTGGGGTGCCCCCTGCCCCCGTATATAAAGGTTGGAGGAGGGGGAGCCGGCCGGCCAGGGAGAGGAGGCGCAGGGGAGTCCTACTCACACCGGGAGTAGGACTCCTCCCCCCAATCCTAATCCTATTAGGACTCCCGGGGGGAAAAAGAGAGAGAAGGGGGGCCGGCCCCTATCCTAGTCCTACTAGGACTTTGGGAAGGGGGGCGCCGGCCAGCTTGTGGGCTTTCCCTTTTTCTCCTTTTTCCACTAAGGCCCAATAGGCCCATTAGTCTCCCGGGGGGTTCCGGTAACCCTCCCGGTATTCCGGTAAAATCCCGATTTCACCCGGAACACTTCCGATGTCCAAACATTGGCTTCCAATATATCAATCTTTACGTCTCGACCATTTCGAGACTCCTCGTCATGTCCGTGATCTCATCCGGGACTCCGAACAACCTTCGGTACATCAAAATGCATAAACTCATAATAACTGTCATCGTAACGTTAAGCGTGCGGACCCTACGGTTCGAGAACAATGTAGACATGACCGAGACACGTCTCCGGTCAATAACCAATAGCGGGACCTGGATGCCCATATTGGCTCCTACATATTCTACGAAGATCTTTATCGGTCAGACCGCATAACAACATACGTTGTTCCCTTTGTCATCGGTATGTTACTTGCCTGAGATTCGATCGTCGGTATCCAATACCTAGTTCAATCTCGTTACCGGCAAGTCTCTTTACTCGTTCCGTAATACATAATCTCACAACTAACATATTAGTTGCAGTGCTTGCAAGGCTTATGTGATGTGCATTACCGAGAGGGCCCAGAGATACCTCTCCGACAATCGGAGTGACAAACCCTAATCTCGAAATACGCCAACCCAACATCTACCATTGGAGACACCTGTAGTACTCCTTTATAATCACCCAGTTACGTTGTGACGTTTGGTAGTACCCAAAGTGTTCCTCCGGTAAACGGGAGTTGCATAATCTCATAGTTATAGGAACATGTATAAGTCATGAAGAAAGCAATAGCAACATACTAAACGATCGGGTGCTAAGCTAATGGAATGGGTCATGTCAATCAGATCATTCTACTAATGATGTGACCTCGTTAATCAAATAACAACTCCTTGTTCATGGTTAGGAAACATAACCATCTTTGATTAACGAGCTAGTCAAGTAGAGGCATACTAGTGACATTCTGTTGGTCTATGTATTCACACATGTATTATGTTTCCGGTTAATACAATTCTAGCATGAATAATAAACTTTTATCATGATGTAAGGAAATAAATAATAACTTTATTATTGCCTCTAGGGCATATTTCCTTCAACGACCACAATATTGGGGTTAATACTTAGTATCTACAACTAGAGTATGTCATACAAACAATATTTACAACCATCACTTGTACTAATGGACTCTTTTTTGTCCTGACATCATCATGTTCTTCTGAAACCCGCCAAAGCATTAGAATTTCGAGACAGGTAAAACTATCTATGTTGAACATTTGTGAAGTAGATAAAACTGGGCAAATCGATTTGTTTGGCATGTTTCTTTGTTAGATAAATTAAAGAAAATTTCTTTGTTAGATAAGTTAAATAAATTAGGGAAATTAAAATCTAATTAGGGTTCTAGAGCAATGTGTTCTATCACATGTTTCTCACATGCACCACTCCCTACAACACAACTAACACCGGGCACGTATAACATTTCTTAACTTTTGACTGTTGTTTGCATTCATAATTCTTAGATGACCACCAAAAAGAAAATAAAATGTGGATGTGCCAAACTGACAAAGTAACATGCGAGCTCACACTTCTGGAAGACAGCCCTGTCCAGCTGTCCTATATATATTGATGCTTTGAGGAGCTTGCCTGCACATTGAGAGTGAGAGTTCTCATCAATGTGTCATGCCGGGCTTACATTTCATTCCTTGTCCATGCAATATACTTGCGATGTTTGAGATATTGGACGAAAACAAAGAAACTGAAGGCATTTTATTTGTTTTACTAATCGGTAGCAGCATCGGCCAAGGAAATCTTTGTGCTGCACCGCCGGTGCCTCTGTATTGGGCCTTGATAATTGTTTCTCCACGAGATGGTGATATGGCCTCATAAGGTTATTGCCTAAATATCAAGTGATGCATGTTATGCCGGTTGACGATATTGTTATTGTGTATCTTGTGAAGATTAACTTATCTTCGTAAACCAACACCCTCTTTTGTCATTGTAACTAATTCCACTGCCCTCAAAACCGATTAGAGAGTAGAATTCATGACAAAGAATCATCCGCAGCGAAAGTTTTTCTTTTTTGTGGGGGTTCCTCGGTGAAGATTTTGTAGAATAGAGACAATGAAATTTGAGACACATTTTCTTCACTAGTCGGGAACAAGACAAATACATTAAAAAAACAAAACTTCCCGAAAAAATGCTCGAGATTCCTTCTATAAAATTGTACAACCAAATTTCTACGTTCACCAGGTCACCAGTGGACCTGGAGTCATGGTACGGTCACTCTCTAGCTTCCCTAGTCAAAGGAGCGCGTGGTTCTTATACTAGTAGAGTTTCTTGAGAAAACGACCGAAACATCCATCCACCATATACTAGTAGAGTTATTTTTAGCTATTGTTTTAATTAAATTATATTTATTTTTTCATGTTTTGATGTCAGAGAAAATTTGGATTAAAGTCGAGAAACAAAACCCGGACTCTGACAATTGGCAATGGCAACAGACCAACAATGTACAAATGAATTGTATCAAAAATTAACAATTTGTTCGATGGGACCAAGTTATTGCTCGGGCGATTATTGTATACAAATTAAAACTCTCGCTTATCTTCCTTGAGCTGTACTGTCCTCAAATAAGGCCGAAAATAGTGGATATCGGGCTTGCACACAGATATCATTGTAATAACATTTTTTTCATCACATATTTTTAAAATGCATTTCTTGCTACACGGACTAACAACAAGCATGTATGCCATTTCTTAGCTTTCGACGGTAGTTTGTATTCACAGCTCTCCAATGAACACTAAAAGAGCATGCTATGTGAATGAAGGCAAAACTCACACTTATAGAATGACGCCCCTTTCCTATATATGCGTACAATTTTCCTTTTCCTTTTTGCGTTGTTCCTTGGTTGAGATTTGCGAAGTAGAGAAAATAAGGAGATTCCACTTGGTTAGGGGGGGAGCGAGAGAAGATACATTAAATTAACAATACTTTCGGAAAATGTATGGGTTTCCTCCAACAAAATTCTGCTACACCAAACCACCGGTGGATCCGGAAGTCATGGTACTGTTGCTCTCTAGCCTTCCTTGTCAAGGGAGCACGTGGACCTTATACTAGTAGACCTGCTGGAGCAAACTGCCGGGACGAATCATGCGCTGTGATACGGACTAGCCGTCATTGGCGAAGAAGTTGACACTTCTCCTCACCAGCCCGGAGCTCGTTTTCATGCCGCTTCCTCTGAACGAAATGGCACCTTTGGCGCTGTGCGTATGCTTCCATGCCGGTTTATGGCTGCAAGGAACGACGCGCGTGCGAAGGTTATATTTGTTGGAGCACGCGCGGGGCCGGCAAAGAAAAGTTGCGTGGTGGGGAACTCCGGTCGAAAGGAACAGCGCCCCGCACCGGTTTGGTTAGCCGCTCGGTCAGGTCCCACCTTATCACCTCAGAGATCTCATGGGCTCACCATTCAGCATGGATGGTGACTATCTCAAAAAAAAAAAGAGATCTCATGGGCTTGTCTACAGCCACGATAATTTGCGGTCCGTTGAATGCATGCTGGGATGAGCAAATAATTCAGCAGATTTTTCTGCCAAATGATGCCGCAGCTATACTTCAGATTCCGGTGTGCACACGTAACATGGATGATTTCTGGTCATGGGGTTTTAAGAAGAATGAGTTGTTTACGGTACGGTCTGCGTACAAAATGATCGTAGCAACAAAAAAGCGGAGAGAAGATTGGTTGGACGAGCGACCGGGTCCATCAAATACAGCTCAGAATGAGAAATCATGGGAGATGCTTTGGCATGTTGCTGTACCAGCGAAAATCAGGAGCTTCTTATGAAGGCTAGCACATAATTCAATTCCTACAGAAGATGTAAGGAACAAGAGAAATATGTCGACACATGACAGATGCTATGTGTGTGGCATGACAGACTCGTGGAAGGATAGCTTGATCGAATGCAGCATGGCGCGATGCGTGTGGGCTCTGGTAGATCCGAGCTGCTAGAACATATGATTGAAACAAGGGAACCTACGACACGCGCTTGGCTTTTCTCGATGATGGAGGTGTTAAGTCACGATGAGATGACACGGATGGGTGTTACGCTTTGGGCAGTCTGGTATGCGCGAAGGAAGTTTATACATGAGGGATTAAACCAGAGTCCACTATCGACACACTTTTTTGTGACCAGATTCATAGCTGAACTTGACCAGTTACGGGAGCCATTAGCCTCACATGTGTTTATGAACACTGATGCAACTAGCTCTTCGTGGGTTCTGCCGGCGGAGGGATGTGCAAAAATAAATGCTGATGGGGGTATTTCCCTAGATCATAATGTGGGTGCTGCTGCTGCTATATGTCGTGATCGGGAAGGTAATTATTTGGGGTCTTCTATACTGGTTGTACGAGGAGCAACTGATCCAGCTACAATAGAAGCTTTGGCATGTCGGGAAGCTCAAGCGTTGGCTCGAGATTTGAGTTTGCAGCATATTCAGGTTGCTTTAGATTGCAAGCAAGTCATCTCACATATCAACCAAGGGGTTGGAGGCAATTATGGGAGTATTATTAGAGAGGTGACTGAAACTTCGAGAGTTTTCACGGCTTGTAATTTTATTTTTGAGCCTAGATCTTCTACTTTGAAGCTCATAGGTTAGCTAGGTATGGTGTCACTCTTCCTATGGTGAGACACATATGGTTGGGGCATCCTCATGATGTTGATATTATCCTTGTAAACATTCTAACCATGCAATAAAGACCTGGCTATCCTTTCTCAAAAAAATACTGACGCGCAAAATGCATTTACAGTTCTCAGAAAAACGGCTTTGCGGGCCCGTGCGGATGGCGACCGAGCAGACCCCGCAATTTTTTACGGGCCTGCTTTGCGGGGTCTTCTCCGCCGACGCCCGCGCTGGCTCGTAAATCAATATATTTCAATTTCGGGCATGAAAACACACCTCTTTGGTTCTTTATTTTCTTCAAGGACATTTGATACATAATAATTCACCAAACCCGGGGTGTTGCGTCCTGCTAGATGTTAGCCGCAACATTGTCTATATGTAGTCGTCGCACTGTATTAGCAGCATTGGCGAGCCGGCAAGCCGCTGCGCGAGCGTCGAGCCCGGGCGACGGCCGGTCGAGTCCTTGTCGGCAAACCGACGACGGCGGCTAGAGGACGAATCAGTACCTGCATGAGGCGTTGGGGCTTTGTCGGGGTTGTGCGGGGTGCTCCCCAACGAATCCATGGCTTGGCGTAGCCGCCGGTGGCCGGAAATGCCAAATCCGGCGGCCGCGACAAACAGCCGCCGATCTGCAACTTTCCGGGTTGGGGTGGGAATTTGCCGCGCCCCACAAAAAATATTTATGGGTCCGACGTGTTTGCGTGGTCTGATGCGGCAGTTGTTTTTTCATGCGGACCCGTATTTTGACAGTTATTTTGCGAGTCGGTGCATTATACGGGGTCTGGTAGAGATGCTCAACCACTTTGGATGGACAGAGTGCACCCACACTGTACAAGAAAGCCAAGGCCTAAGCTTTGATCTACCATCAACTCAGTAAATTACACTAGTTACTCCACACCTAGAAAATCAAAATAACCCTGATGGGAAACAAAAATTAAGAATAAACATTTAGAAAAGTTTGACGCCCATGGAAAATTGTTATTTTTCAGTTTTTTTGTTTAAACAATTGCTTGTCATCTTTTCTTTTTTTGCGAGGATAAAGGAAGTTCTATTCATTAGGTAATAGGATTACAATCAGCTGACAGGAACTCCTCAACACAGAAAGGACCTCTTTGAAGCCAAACAGCAGTACACGACTCAGTACGGTTGTAATTAGCCAGACAATCTGCTATCCTATTCTGAGACCTAGTAAACAATTGCTTGTTGTCACAACTCTTGCCAAAAATTGGGCGGACAAGAGGCTAAGAAATATCTAGCCAATATGTTGGCGAAACTGGTATGGAACCAAGTGTCTCCACAGCTGATGTTACAAGCGGCGATGCCCCCTCGCGTCACGGCATGCGATGTTGTGTTGCCGATGTGACTGCTGCGAACGGAGCGATAGTGTGCTGCCGGGTGTTGCGGTTGACGCCGTGCATTTGTTACCACACCGGTATATGGCTGCAAATAACAACGCATATGAAATTGATGTTTTTTAGTCGGATGGGAGACTACGATCGAAAGGAATAGCGTGAATTATGTGCCTCGCACCTCATGGCGCAAGCGGCGGTGGTATCAACATGTCACGTATAGGCCGCCCGCGAAATTAAGTCTAAAAGGGATATCCAATAAAATTAAATGGTGTATGCAGGATAGGCCATGAAACTCACAAAATCCAGTGGCATTGTTGTCTTTTCTTCCCATCAGCGATTGGAACGGGACAACGCCAGGCCCTCCCTTGTCCTCTCCATGAGCGTCGGCTCCTATCCAAGAAACCTAGCTCCTCCCTTCCTCCTCGTTTTCTTCCCCCCCCCCCCCCCCCCCCCCCCCCGCGTACGCAAGGACTTGAAGCGTGGCCATCGCACCCTCGCCGCTACCCAACTCGAAGTGTTGTCGTCCCACCCCAGGAGTCGTGTACGTCGATCTCCGAGCGCCACCAAACTTGACGCCATCTCCCACGGTTATGGTCATCGACTCAATGAGCCAGCATGTTGACACCAACTTTGCGATCCCCTCCGGATCCCACCGAAATCTTGATTTGATCTGCAAATTGATTCACTGTATCAATGTATAGAATGTTTGTGTATGTGGTAGTATGTGGATGGCACATACGCTGCTAAAAAATAATTGGGTTGTGACATAATCCCACATAGGAAGTGGTGGCTGGTGTGAACAAGTCCCAGAACGTCCAAAGGCCTTTCCACTTACATCCTGACCCGCACCGGTTCCTTATCAGCTCGCTGCCGATCTCATGGACTTGATAAAGCCACGATAATTTGCGACCCACTGAAACAAGGATGCAGACAAAATATCAATCACTTCGAATGGACACTGTGCACCAGAACTGATTGTAGGAGGAAGCCAAAGCCTAGGCTTTGATCTACCATCAACTTAGTGAATTATATATTTTTTGGTTTCATTAGTGAATCATACGTATCTTGGTTTCAAGCTTTATGTTCTGGTTTAAGTTCGGTTCATGCCATCTTATGTCCTACCAGTTTTTGGCAACCATTAACCATACAAAGATATTGGTTGGAGATTTCTTAGCCTCCTTTCGGCCAAATTTTCGGCAAGAGTTGTGGCGCTGATGTGTGATATGTGAATGACTTTTCATAGACTACGCGACTTTGTCAATCAAGGTCTGTCAGCTCAGACTCTCAGATGTGCTTAAAGGGATAGGATTTGTGTGCGTTTATTCATAGAGGTGAGTACGCATGCACGTTCTGAGCGTCATCATCTGTATTATATTTCTCAAAGAAATAAAAAAATTGCCAACGACCATGCACGGTCTAGAATACCATAGGATGCCAAATTTTGGCGAGGCACATGTGGCGAACCAAACATATCCTTGGTCTCTTCATCCACCGAAGGTGATTTGGATGATAACATGTTGATTTGGTAGACGTGGGAGTTCTTCAAGGCAGCTAGCACAATACACCTTGCTATTAGATGCTTTCAGTTTCCATGTATCGATTATAAAGTGAATTTATCTCATACGCTCAGTGCTATTTATCTATGGCATGAGACCAGCCAAAATTCCCATCATATGGCACTACCTCCCCTCCCCCCTCCTCTGAATTTGTCAACATTTCTTAAGAAAGTTGCTAATCATTTTTCTCAAATTTTAAATAGAATAATCGGCATTGCACGAGTACTGGTAGACTTAGTAAAGGTTTGACTGAAGTGTGTTTCAAGTTTTATGACTACATGTGTTTCATCACACATTTCCACATGCATTTCTTGCCACATCACAACTAACACCAAAGACATATAACACTTGTTAGTTTTCAACTGTCATTTATATTCACATCTTTCCAGTGACGACCCAAAGAACATACTACATGAACGAATGCTAAACTCACACTTCTAGAATGACACCCCCATCCTATATATATGCACGTTTTGAGGAACTTGCATTGCATGTAGATTGAGAGAGCTAGTCCTCATCAATGCATAATGCCAGGCTTACATTCATCTCCCTCATTTGCTCAATGTAACTGTGAGTTTTGAAATGTTGGAGGAAAACAAAGAAAAAGAAGGAATCATCTAGTCGGCGTCCTGCGTTAGTGGTGACATGCAACTCACTACTTGGGCTGCATCGCCGACGTCTTTCCATGGGATTGCGACGATTGTCTCTCCGGTGGAAGATGAGTATAGCATACTAAAGAGTCGATGAACTGCAGTGTTTTGCATTGCCGAGATACCAAGCTATTGAACCAATCTTTAGTGCAACTATTGTTATTGCGTAGTATCTCGTGAAGATTCGGCCAATTTCTCCGATTATGTTGTTCTTAACCCAACACCCTCCATTGAAGAGTATGTGGTTGCTATCCTCAAATAAAATTCTACCAAGAAGTTTATATGTTCTTCACGAGAAAACGAACGGGCCCATAGGCAGGGTGACATTTGGTAATTACAAATAACCAAGTATCTCATGAGACAACAAATATCACACACGAGCATCGAGTACAGTTATGTTCCAAACCCAAGGTGATTTGTTTCATTTGGAGTAAAGCCAAATTTTATTTTAGGCGTGTCCATGCGTACTACTTATGGGTTGGATAGAATCATAGAAACACGTAGTACAAACAGTTACTTCTTGAATCGTTCTTTAGGACTCTTGTATCAGTTTAAACTTTCTCCGCTTCTGCATTCATGCTCTCTAGCTATGTCAACAAAAGCAGACGACGTCAATAGAGCTGACACCCCATGTTGTGTGGGAAGGGCTCTGGCCATGAAGGGGGTAAATCTTGTATGCCATTCCTTAACTTAATTAAGCTTCTGTCACCCATCCAGCAGTCTTCAATTGCTAAACAAATACAATATTGGCAGCCTGATAGATAATAACCACAAAGAGATCCCCTAATGCACTGCTCGTGGAAGTACAGGTCAAAACTTCTCTGAAACAAAAGCCAACACACATATCTGAATGAATTGCAACACAACAGATACTTCAATCCTAATATGTGATGAATAGTTAATTATTGATTCAAGGTCAAGTGACATTTAGATTTGATAATGTAAGAGCAAATAGGGAAAGAATCATGCCTCGCTGGATCCCATTTACCTTGCTGATGGTAACATTGCGGCCAATGATAGAGAGGTTCATCTTGCGCACTGCAAGGAAATCCCACAAGCTTCCACCAGCGCTAGTATTTGATCATAGCAGGGAAAATAGTTACATGAAAACACAACCGAGCATTGCCCATCTAGCTGGATAGGTGTGTATCAATGGTGCTCGCAACTGGTATAAACCAGCAAAAAATCGTTCATGAGTAATGCAACCTGAATCATGGATTGCTCTCCATAGTTTGTGCAATAGCAGCCGTAGTACCATACCCATGCATATGTGCATGCTATATAAAGAAAATCAACAATTCCAATAAGATACTAACCTATATCTGGGTGTTTCCCGTACTAAAACTTCTCATCGACTTGTCCTTAGGAGCTTCCTTGCCACAAAATCCACAAAAATCAAACTGGTTCAGTTCTATCTGAATCAATTGATGCCTGCACGAGGTAGAGAGTCTTGGGACTCGACGCTGAAATCGGTAGATGGGTACCTTGATAGTTGGCGGTAGAATCAGACTGGACATCAGCCCTTCAGTAGTACTAATTTCTTCAGTCGGTGCCAGGAAAACAAATTATTCTCTTTTATTTATTTCAGGGAGAGAAGGACATGCTTTGGTGTGTTAATTGGAGAAAAATCTTGATGTGGCACACTGATGATGTGGACAGGCTACATGTCAAGATAAATATGGTAGTGGGGATGAATCTCTTAGATATATTGGATAACGCCTCAATCCTATATGCATGTATGGTTTGAGGAACTTGTGTGTATATTGAGAGAGATAGTTCTGGCAATGCGTCATGCCAGGCTTACATTTCTTCCCCTCTTTGTTTAGTGTACTTGTGACTTTGAGATATTGGAAGAAAACAAGGAAAATGAAGGGATAATCTTCTTTCCGTTCATAATTGGTTCAACTATCTAAGTTGTTTCTTGTGCAACATCACCAACACCTTTCTATGGTATTGCGATGATTAATTGTCTCTATGTGGGAGGATCGGTATAGTATACTAAAGAACTTTAGGAAGTACTTAAGGTTTTGTATTGCCTAAATACCAAGCTATCAGTAGATCCTTGTTATATTTCTTATTATTGTGCATCTCATGAAGATTAATTTTTCCTTGGGTGGTATGCCCTTAAATCAACACCCTCTTTTGACAATGTATCTCACTCCATTAATGCTCTTAAATCCGATGAAGCAACATAATTCCTATCCATAATATATTTTTTCTCTCTTTTTGTGGGGCTCAAGATTGTCAATCAGAGTAAATAAGGAAATTTGTATGGGGTGACACCGACGTTGGCATCTTGAAGTCTTTGGTGTCTCAAGTTTGTTTTAGTTGTGCTTGTTTTCGGTAAATTCTATAGTGATGCTTTCTTGGTGGAAAGACTATTGAATTATTATTTTTTTTGTCGGTTTTCATAAATGAAAGTCAGGGACAAAGCATTCTTTAATTCTTGAATTACACATTTACTATAATTAAAAAAAACAGAAATTGTATGTGATTCCTCCAAATAAAATTCCACCGTGAAATCTCCATGTTCACGACAAACTGTATGGGTCTGAAGTCATGGTCGGTACAGTTGCTATCTGGCTCTCCCAATCAAAGGGAATACCGATCCTAGTCCTCTATTCTTGCAAGTGGTCAATCACTATAGCCAGATGCCTAGATATCTGCAAACAAATCCAGGTCCACAGAATATACTATAAATCCTGGCTAGGTGATTTCCGACACTCTCCCGGACGTAATCCACTCCAGCGCCATGGCCACCGCTGAGGGCTTCCGCTCGCTCGATGAGGCGTTCCTGGTGGCCTGCATCTGGGTGACCCCGACGCTGAAACACCAGCCTCAGCAGCCGCATCAACGTGCTCACCATCAACGAGGTTGGCGAAGACAACCTCAACTTCGTCTACATCGTCACTTGCTCCCGTGTTTTCCCTCCATATTGGACAATGGGCTAGAGATGCCCTTATCAGCTCTTCACATATATACCTCATGTACTTGTCTAAAGCCACGTTTATCTGAAAAAAGTCTAAGGCCACGATAATTTGTTACCCACTAAAATTTTGAAATAAGAACACATACAGAAGTTCAACCACTTCGAATGGACATAGTGTGCCATAACTGATTGTACGAGGAAGCCAAAGCCTCAGCTTTGATCTGCCATCAACTCGGTAAAATATACATATTTTCGGTTTCCTAGGTTTGGAAATCGTCATGTATTATGTTTGGTTCATGTTTTATTCTTCTTCTATAGAAATGTTTTTTTACAACCATTGACTGGCCAAGATATTGGCTAGATATTTCTTGGCCTCTTGCTAGCCAAAATTTTGGTGAGATATCTATGGCATGGGACCATCCTAAATTCCTACCGTCTCTCTCTCTCTCTCTCTCTCTGGCTCTCTCTCTCTCACCCAAACACACAATGAATTTATCAACATCCCTTCATGTTTGTTAAGATAGTTGTCAATCTTTTTTCTCGAATTTAAAATAGAATAATGTGTATTGGATCAATACTAATAGACTTACCAAAGGTTTGATGTCTGAAAATTCAAGTCTGATAGTCAATACATGCAGTTCATCACACAAAGCCACATGCATTTCTGGCTACATCACGGCTAACACCAATCACCTAAACCTTTCTTAGCTTTTGGCTGTACTTTATATTTGTGGTTCTTCAATGACCACCCAAAGAACATACTATGTGAATGCTAAACTCACACTTCTAGGATGACATCCCCATCCTCTCTCTCTCTCTCTCTCTCTCTCTCTCTCTCTCATATATATATATATATGCTTTGAGAAACTTGTCTTTTGCTCAATGTAATTGTGAGTTTTGAGATGTCGGAGGAAAACAAAGAAAAAGAAGGAATCATCTGCTCAACCACGCACGTTTGCGCTGACAACCAACTCACTACTTGTGCTGCATTGCCGACGTCTTTCTATGAGATTGCGACGATGGTCTCTCTGCGGGGAGATGAGTATAGCGCACTAAAGAATCCAACGAACTACAACGTTTTGTGTTGCCTAGATACCAAGCTATTGGGCCAATCTTTAGTGCAGCTTTTGTTATTGCGTATCTCGTGAAGATACACCCAATTTCTCCAGTTCTGTTGTTCTTAACCCAACACCCTCCAATCAGCTTCATTCTGCACTCTTCAAAATTAATGAAGCAATGGAATTCATGCCCTCGGAAGTTTTTTCTTTTCTTTTTCGCATGGCACAAATTTTGTAAATTAGTGAAAACAAGGAAATTTGAGATGGTCATGTTCTATCCACTGGAGCGGAGCAAAGAGAAGCATTTGGAATAAAACTTTCAGAGAAAAAAAAGTATGAGGTTGCTTTACCCCAAATAAAATTCTATTGTACTACCAGAGACAGTTCATATGTTCTTTATCGGAAAAAGTATGGCCCAGAGTCAGGGTGCGGCTGCTCTCATAGCTCGCCTAGTCAACGGGAATCCTGATCCCAATCCTCCCGTACGCACGCAAGTGGTCACTATTGCCAGATACACGTCCAGGTTCAGAGCACGTACTACTAATAGAGAGCGGTAGTGTCTCTGTTCTCGCACGCACACACCCGACGCGACAGCGTAAACCCCGGTGACTCCCCACTCCTTCAGTCCCGATCCAGCTCCCCCCGCCATGGCCGCCGGCGACGAGGCGCAGGGCTTCCACCCGCGACGAGTCCTCCTGGTGGCCTACATCCGGGCTACCCCGGCACTGGCCTAAAGTGATCAACATGGTCGTAATATCATTGATGATATTGCGGGGTGATACGACCACAATATTGGGGTTAATACTTAGTATCTACAAGTTGAGTATGTCATACAACTAATATTTAGCACCAACACTTGTAATCCCTCCATTCCAAATTACTCCTCGCAGAAAGTACTAAAATACATCTAGATACATCCATTTTTGCGACGAGTAATTCGGAACGGAGGGAATACTAACGACCTCTTTTGTTGCCCTACCATCATCATGTTCTTCTGAAAACAGCCTAAGCATTAGAAGTTTGAGCCTGATAAAACTCTCTATGTTGAACTTTTGTGAAGTAGATAAAACCGGGGACATCAATTTATTCGGCATGTTTCTTTGTTAGATAAATTAAAGGAAATTCGATATATTGCACATGTTTATTGGTTAGATAAATTAAATAAATTGGGGAAGTTGAAATCTAATTAGGGTTTTAGAACAATGTGTTCTATCACATGTTTTTCATATGCACTACTCACTACAAACACAACTAACACCGGGGGCACGTATAACATTTCTTAACTTTTGACTGCTGTTTGCCTTCATAGTTTTTAGATGATCACCAAAAGAACATGTGGTTATGCCAAACTCACATAGTCACATGCGAGCTCACACTTCTGGAATGTCACCCCTTTCCACCTGTGTTATATATACGTATGCTTTAAGGAGCCTGCCTGCCTGCAAATTGAGAGTGAGAATTCTCGTCAATGTGTCATGCTGGGCTTACATTTCATTCCTTATCCGTTCAGTATACTTGCGAGGTTTGAGATATTGGATGAAAACAAAGAAACGGAAGGCATTTTAATTATTTTATTAATCGGCAGCTCCGTCAGCCAAGCAACTCGTTGTACTGCACCTCCGGTACCTCTTTATTGGACCTTGATGATTATTTCTCCGGGAGACGATGATATGGCCTCCTAAAGTTATTGCCTAAATGTCAAGCGATGCAGCTAATGTCAGTTGTAGATATTGTTGAGGGTTAAAGCTGCAGATATTGTTATTGTGTATCTTGTGAAGATTAACTTATCTTGGTAAACCGACGCCCTCTTTTGTCATTGTACTATCTCATTCCACTACCCTCAAAACCGAGTAAACAGTAGAGCCGATGACAAGGAACCGTCCGCAGCAATAGTTTTTCTTTTTTGCGGGTTCCTCGGAGAAGACTTTGTAGAATAGAGACAATGAAATTTGAGACGCGTGTTTCTTCACTAGTAGGGGACAAGGTAAAGTAGTACCTTAATGAAAACCAAAACTTTCATAAAAAATGCATGAAATCCTCCAGTAATATGGTAGGATGAAATTTCTACGTTCACCAGGTCACCCGTGGACCCTGGCACGGTCGCTGTAGGCTCCCAAGTCAAGGGAGCACGTGGATCTTATACTAGTAGACTTGCTGGAGCAAACGGCCGGGACGAAGCATCCGCATCCACGAAATACAAGTGTGGCTGTTATGGGCGAGAGCATGCAGGCATGACATGGTGCGTGCTGAATCATGCGCTCCGATCCGGACTAGCTGTCGCTGGCGAAGACGTTGACACTTCTCCTCACCGGCCCGGAGCTCGTTTTCATGCCGTTTCCTCTGAACAAAATGGCGCCTTGCCGCCGTGCGTATGCTTCCATGGACTTGTCTACAGCCCCGCACCGGTTCAGTTAGCCGCCCGGTCAGGTCCCACCTTATCAGCTCACAGATCTCATGGACTTGTCTACAGCCACGATAATCTGCGGTCCAATGACAGAGTGCATCCACACTGTACGAGGAAAGCCAAGGCCTTAGGCTTTGATCTACAATCAACTCAGAAAATCAAAATAACCCTGAGGGAAACAAAAATTAAGAGTAAACTTTTAGAAAAGTTTGACGCCCATGGAAAATTGTTAATTTTCAGTTTTTTTTTGTTTAAACGATTGTTGTCATCTTTTTTTTCGAGGATAAAGAGAGTTCTATTCATTAGGTAGTAGGATTACAGTCATCTGGCAGGAGCTCTTCAATACATAGAGGACCTCTTTGAAGCCAAACAGTAGTACACGACTCAGTACAGCTGTAATTAGCCACAATCTGCTATCCTATTCTAAGACCTAATAAACAATTGCTTGTTGTCACAACTCTTGCCAAAAGTTGGGCGGACAAGAGGCTAAGAAATAAATATGTTGGCGAAACTGGTACGGAACCAAGCGTCTCCATGCCCGATGTTACAAGCGTCGATGCCCCGTAGCGTCATGGCAGGCGATGTTGCGTTGCCGACGCGATTGCTGCGACGGGGCGATGGTGTGCTCCCGGGTGTTGTGGTTGACGTCGTGCTTATGTTACCACACTGGTATATGGCCGCAAATAACAACACATATAAAATTGAAGTTTTTTTAGTCGAATGGGGAACTACGATCGAAACGATCGAAAAAAATAGCGTGAAGCATGTGCCTCGCATCTCAGGGTGTAAGTGGCAGTGGTATCCACATGTCCCGTACAGGGTCAGTTCTTTTCGGTCGATTGTAGAGAAGAACGGTCCGAGGAATCAAAATCGCAAAAGAACCCGTCTCTTCCTCAGAAATCATCTAAGAATTGTCAGAATTAGTTTTTTTGAAACCGATGAATTGTCAGAATTAGTAGTGTATTTGAGAATCGCCATATATGGATGATTCTGGCGATTGTGGGCTGCTCCACAAAAGAAACCGATTCGTCCTCGTGGATACCTCTATTTGACTTGTTATTTACGGGTCAAATGTCACTCTGGTTCTCTCTCGGGCCCGACCTGTTTCTCCTCTCCTCTCTCTTTTCTCTCTGCTCGATCCCCGTGAGGCTAGGGCCCGCGCAGGCGGCGGCCGACCCCGCCCCGCCCCGTCCGCCAGCGCTCAGCTCCGTCCCATTTGCTGACGCTCCGTCCGGCCCCGCCCAAGCCAGCGTCACCGGCTAACGTCAGTGTGTCGCCGCCTCTCCCCACTCGCCGCCGATGCCATCTCTCGCCCCGCTATCGCGACCTCGATCTAGGACCTCACTCCGCCGCGGGTACCACGCGTTGGAGGATCGAGCTCGTCATTGCCAGCGCGGAAATAGCTCCTCTACATCGACCCTCTCTCAATTTTCTGCAGTTTTCTTTGTTCTTGTGCACACATTTCAGTCTAGGGGTATTACAGACATTTCAGCACATAACTCATACAACAATCACAGATCATAATCTGCAAAAAGAACTTGACGGCTGATTCTCTTGGTAGCTGATTCTGTGGGCAGTTTTCCAGAATCAGATTCTGGAGAATCATGAGCTGAAAAGAACTGGGCGGCTGTCTGCGAAATTAAGTCTAACAGGGATAGCCAATAAAACTAAATGGTGTATGCGGGATAGGCCATGAAACTGACAAAAGCTAGCGGCATTTTTGTCTTTCTTTCCCATTGGTGATTGGAACGGGACAACGCCAGGACCTTCATTGTCCTCTCCATGGAGCGTCGCCTCCTATCCATGAAACCTAACTCCTCCATTCCTCTCCATCAAGTGTCACTTCCTCCTCCTCTTCTCCCCACTCCCCGTGCGCGAGGACTTCAAGCATTGCCATCCCACCCCCACCGCTACCCAACTCAAAGTGTTGTCATCCCACCCCCAGGAGTCGTGTACGTCAATCTCTAAGCACCACCAAACTTGACTCCATCTCCCACGACTATCGTCATCAACTCAAAGCGCCAACACCTTGACACCAACTTCGCGATCCCCTCTAGATCCCACCGAAATCCCGATTAGGTATGCAAATTTATTTATTGCATCAATGCATGTATACAATGTGATAGTATGTGGATGACACATAAGCTGCTAAAATTTAATTGGGTTGTGACATAATTCCACATAAGAAGTGGCGGCTGGTTTGACCAAGTCCAAGGACGTCCAAAGAGTTGTCCATTTACATCCTGGCCTGCTCCGGTTCCTTATCAGCTCGTCGCCGATCTCGTGGACTTGATGAAGCCATGCTAATTTGCGACCCACTGAAACAAGAACGCAGATAAAATCTCAATCACTTCGAATGGACATTGTGCACCAGAACTAATTGTACGAAGAAGCCAAAGCCTAGGCTTTGATCTACCACCAACTTAGTGAATCATACATATTTTGGTTTCATTAGTGAATTATACATATTTTGGTTTCCAGCTTTATGTTCGGTTCATCTTATGTCCTACCGGTTTTTGGCAACCATTAACATTTAACCATACAAAGATATTGGTCGTGTATAGCATACTAAACAACCCCACAAAGTACATCATTTTGCATTGCCTAGATACCAAGCTATTGGACACTTCTTCATTGGAGCTATTGTCATTGCACATCTCGTGAAGATTCAGTCTTTTTCTCCGGCTCTGTTGTTCTTAACCCAACACCCTCCAATCGGCGTCATTGCGCACTCCTCGAAATTAATGAAGCAATGGAATTCCTGCTCTCGGTAGTTTTCTCGTTTCTTTTTTGTGTGGCTCAAGATTTGTAAAATAGTGAAAGCAAGGAATTGTTCTATCCCTTGGAGTGGAGCGAAGAGAAGTACATTTGGACTAAAACTCTGAGAGAGAAAATGTACGGGGTTGCTTTACCCCAAATAAAATTCTACTAGTACGTACTCCCTACGTTCTAAATTACTTATTTTAGATTTGTCTAGATACAGAAGTATCTAGCACTAAAATGAGTCTAGATACATCTGTATCTAAACAAATCTAAGACAAATAATTCGGAACGAAGGGAATGTATGGCCCAGAGTCACGGGCGCGGTTGCTCTCACTCTCGGAGCTCTCCTAGTCAACGGGAATCCTGATCCCAATCCAACGCAAGTGGTCACTGTTGCCAGATACCCGTCCAGGTTCAGAGCACGCACTACTAGTATTAATACAGAGCGGCAGCGTCTCTGTTCCCGCACACACTCTCGGCGATTCCCCACTCTCTCAGCCCCGATCCACTCCGCCGCCGCGCCAGCTCGCCATGGCCGCCGCCGACGAGGCGCAGGGCTTCCGCCCGCTGGACGAGGCGTCGCTGGTGGCCTACATCCGGGCGACCCCGGCGCTGGCCGCCAGCCTCGGCGGCCGCGTCGACGACCTCGCCGTCAAGGAGGTCGGCGACGGCAACCTCAACTTCGTCTACATCGTCACCTCCGACGCCGGCTCCGTCGTCGTCAAGCAGGTCCGTCCCCCGTCCCCCTCTCCCCCCTCCCCGTCCCATCCGGCTCTGACTCTGATCGGAATCAGGCGCTGCCGTACATCCGCTGCGTGGGGGACTCGTGGCCGATGACGAGGGAGCGGGCCTACTTTGAGGCCTCCGCGCTGCGGGAGCACGGCCGCCTCTGCCCGGACCACGTCCCGGAGGTCTACCACTTCGACCGCGCCATGTCGCTCATCGGGATGCGCTACATCAAGCCGCCCCACATCATCCTCCGCAAGGGCCTCATCGCCGGCGTCGAGTACCCCCTCCTCGCCGAGCACATGTCCGACTACATGGCCAAGACCCTCTTCTTCACCTCCCTCCTCTACAACTCCACCACCGAGCACAAGAAGCAAGGTCGGCTGCTCTGCTATGCTGAATTCTTCTGCCTGTAAATGGGGAAAAATGTGAAATTTATGGCATGTCTTGATGTGAATTGCAGTTGCTCGCTACTGCGAGAACGTGGAGATGTGCAGGCTCACGGAGCAGGTCGTCTTCTCGGACCCATACATGGTCTCCAAATACAATCACTGGAACTCGCCATTCCTCGACAAGGACGCCGAGGCGGTGCGAGAGGATGATGGGCTCAAGTTGGAGATTGCTGAATTGAAGTCGATGTAATCGGCTAGCTCTGAATTTATGCAGATTGGTTGGTGCTGCGTATGTTGTGTTTCTTATCTGAATTTTGCACTGCAGGTTTATCGAGAGAGCCCAGGCCCTGATTCATGGAGATCTCCATACTGGTTCCATCATGGTGACCCCAGATTCCACTCAAGTGATTGATCCGGAGTTTGCCTTCTACGCGCCGATGGGTTACGACATTGGGGCCTTCTTGGGGAACCTGATTCTGGCGTACTTTGCACAGGATGGGCATGCTGATCAAACGAATGACCGTAAAGTATGTATCACAGTATTATGGCCTTTTAACCATATCTTGCTGGCACCTATTTTTACTTCAATAGTAGAGTATGGCATGCTGTTTCTGTGGTAGGCCTTTTATGTTAACTAATACTCCCTCCGTTCCTAAATATTTTTCTTTCTAGAGATTTCAACAAGTGACTACATACGGAGCAAAATGAGTGAATCTACACTCTAAAATATGTCTATATACATCCGTATGTGTTAGTCCATTTGAAATCTCTAAAAAGACTTATACTCCCTCCGCTCCGAAATACTTGTCGGAGAAATGGATGAATCTAGACGTATTTTAGCTATAGATACATTCAATTTTATCCATCTCTCCGACAAGTATTTTGGGACGAAGGGAGTATTTAGGAACGGAGGGAGTATGTTTCTTTAATGCGCTCCTGTGTGATTACTGATTACCTTATCCACCATTTACTATTTATTTAGAAATTCTTTATTAGGATAAATGTTTGAAATATGTCTTTTTTGAAAGAAGGCATATACCCAGCTTAAGGAATATGAGGCTCCTCTGTACTAGAAGAATGAATAATTAATACCGTAGGATGATGAAGATGCTGTAGCTATCATATAGCGGAGGGTGGTTGACTGAAAGAGCATATCACCTCAAATAATTGCCTTGTTTGGGATAACCTGCCTTATTATAAGTCCGTAAGCATCTCTAGCATCTTCAGTATTACTTCATGGCTGTTGCAGAAGTGTCAGTTTATGATATAACACATCCTTCCAAGACATATTTCTTCTTGTCCCAGTAATCAAATAGGCACTTTGACTGCCCACCTTTTGCAGGCTTATAAGCAATGGATATTGAAGACCATCGAAGAATCATGGAATTTGTTCCAGCAGAAATTTTTGGGACTCTGGAATAAACACAAAGATGGGAATGGGGAGGCATACCTGCCTGCCATATACAACAACCTGGAGCTTTTGAGCGTTGTACAGAAGAAGTACATGACAGGTCTACTTCATGATAGTCTTGGATTTGGTTCAGCCAAAATGATCAGGTAATTACTTACTCAATTTCTGAATATATCAGTTATTTGTTGAATGTAATCTACTCCTGACTACGGTAATACATCAAAGCTTCTCTATAACTGAAACGACTCAGAGGTGTATTAAGCTAGTCCAATGCATAGGTTTCAGATTTCAGTTCTGATATGGCATCCTGCTTCCATAATGCTATGCAGTGACAAATAAGCATAAATAGCTCACAAAATGTACCCTGTTAAGGACTAAAAATCTCATTTGACCCGGAAGACCAGCCTTAATGATTGCAACACAAAACAAAAATTGATCAAATGTGCTTCAGGAATGCTATGCAGTGAAAAAAATAAGCATAATAGCTTACCAAATGTACCCTGTTCAGAACTAAAAATCACATTAGACATTGATTTCATACTGCGCACATATTCTCGTGTCTTATGCTTGCTGGACTCTTGACTAAAAATCATCGACTTTTGTTGCCTATACTCTCTTCCCTGTGCAGGAGAATTGTTGGAATTGCCCATGTCGAGGATTTTGACTCAATTGAGGATGCCAGCAAGAGAGCATCATGTGAGCGCCGTGCGCTTGATTGTGCCAAGGCAATCCTGAAGGGGCGACGCCAATTTGAGAGCATCGAGCAGGTTATTGTGCATGTCCAATCAGTAAATCATGACTGAGAAAACCAGCCGTCTGTTCTGCGTTTCCAGTTGAGGAGACCTCGGTTGATTGTTATCGGGATTGAGTACCCACGCTCAAGTATCGAGATGTGCTGCTCTTTGTAAAACATCCATGGGTCAGTGTGGCTTATATGTATTGTGTAGTGGGCTGCCTTCAGAGATACCTATACTTGGGTCGAGAACATCCTGTGTGTATTTCTAGTGCAAGGCAGGCTGCCTTGCAGCATAGCTGCGAGTTGAATAACAGAATGTACAATGTATCTCAACGTTGTACAATTATCCATAGATACAGGCGCGGTCGCCACCAATAAAACCCTATCTGGGGTAAGGGTTTGGCCAAGCTGATTGTTTGTACTGTAACACCTGTTGGTTGATGTTAGCCTGGCTAAATTACACATTTATATTTGAGAAATATAAAAAGAAGAGCACAAAAAGTAACCAAGATAATGATAAATATTAGCACATTCACAGGAAGCTGGCATGGATTCATATAATATAGGTCTAGCCAACATAAATTCTGATAAACTTACTCATCTCCTACCAAATACGTACTTAGCATCCAGTGCAATGGCACTGGAGGCTTTGGCGATCAAAGATGGGGTGCAGTTGGCTTTGTGACCTCGGCCTGCACAAAGTTATTATTGAATCTGATGCTTTGCAGATAGTGAATATGTGGAAAGCAAAATCATATGATCGATCAGAGATTGCAGCGACACTGTATGAAGTTCTGGAGCTTACTGCTAACATGGAACACTTCCAACTTCAGTTTACTAAGAGAGAAGCAAATGAGCTCGCACATCTTTGCGCAAAGCAGGCTAATCCAGTTAGACGTAGATGTTTATGGATTAACTATGTTCCTGTGTTCCTTGTAGCTTGTATCAGCAAGGACAATGCTTGTGTTTAATATATACAGGTTTTTACCCCGCAAAAAAAAAGACACATGGTCAGGCAGGGAGGTAAATTGTTCTGCTCTTCGTTCCCAAACCGTTGCCTTTGTTTACGTCTCCACCCGCCTTCGGATGGTGCACGATCAAACATCAGGAGCTAGGATTTTACCACCGAAGAGATGTTCTCCAGTAATAACCAAGCTGAACTACTGAATCCACCCGACAAATCCAAAGCTTGACAAGGAACCACACCTCCGGAATCCAAGCTTGACAAGGGATTTTATGAGAGAACCCAAGCTCATTGACACTCCAGATCCATGCTGCCTCCAAGGCTTTACTGGCTCTAAGACACCATTTGCCCGGAACTAACTATCGCTGACTGAATTTAACACTAGAATTTCAGAGATTCAGAGGAAGTTTGGCTTGATTTGCTAGGTTTATATTGCCAAAGGGCACTAGAAGCTAGGGTTACAACCCAATCACAACATGATAGTCCAAAACGGAAGGAAATGGTGGTTTTATAGCCATTACACCCAGCGCCCAGGTGAAAAGCAGGCCAAAAGAAATAAAAACTGGAAGCTGCATTCCATTACCACTCTGATACTCCTACCTGTGGTGAAAAGAATGATTTTTTTTTTAATTTTCAATTGCAAGTGCTCAGTTTTAACTTAGTTACAACATTGTAAGTGACTTGAATATGAAGAGCTTGTACTTGACCAAACTGCTACTCCCTCCGTCCCATAATATAAGATTGTTTTTTACACTACACTAGTGTAAAAGACGCTCTTATATTATGGGACGGAGGTAGTCGTATTTTACTATTTTTGTTCATTACCAAACTGTAGTTACTTGAAATCAACTCTGGAAACTGAACCGGTATTACTATATACCATATGATCTACTTAGTCTTGTTTCTACCTAGAAGATTGGATTGGATTCTTCAGCTAGCACAACAGTTCAAAATTAACATCAAACAATTATATGGTCAGCAGCAAATCTGAATACTACTAGATGCAAATGGTCCAGAATAACACCAGGGAGTTAAAAATTAGGGTACGTTTCATCATACAATAATATGGATTATTTAAGCTGACTTAGCACTGGAAGAGTCAGTACTCCTTGCTGTAAACAGGGAGCAGTAACGCTACACTGATAGATAGCAAATTAAGTGCCATAATGCATGCCTGCATACACTAGCTAAAGTTGAGAATGACTAGCTGAATCATTCAGAGCACCTCCTCGATCCTCTGGTGGTTGTTGAACATGTAACGACCGGATTTGTGCTTGATCATACGGAGGCCACGGATCAGCCCTTTGCCTTTGCCGCCATTCTCGCTGCCACTACTGTGGTCATTGTCTTTGATGGCACCATTTCTGCTATTCTTGCCTTTGCCGTTGCCGTTGCTGTAGGCTACTTCCATACCAGTGAAGAGGGCGAATTGCTTTTCAAGACACATCTCGTTGGATTCCTTGTCGAATTGCATGTCAGCCAAGAAGTCCACGACCATGAACTTGCCAGAACCAAGGCTGATGACCCTGGGCTTGAACAATTGGTGTGGCTGCCACTCCTCTGGCAGGTCATCGTGCACCCAGATCCGCATCTTCTCTGGCGGCGGCTCCTCCCCTCCGACGACGCCAGAGAGGTCAGCAGCGCAGGGGAGGCCGTCTGCGACGCCGAACCAGAGTCCAAGCTCAGGGACGTAATCTGCCTTGCCATGGAAGGGCATGAGCCAGTCGCCAGCTTTGCTCCACTGGCGAGTCGCCATGTGGAAGCAGTAGGTGCCATCGCCCTCTGGGCCAGAGATGGAGAAGCAGATGGTGTCGCCGACGAGGGCGTGACCATAGACGAAGTCATTCCTGTGGTGCGTGATCCACGGGGGCAGCGGGAGGATGTCGCAGTGCCAGAACCTGTGAGACACGAGGGACGTGGTGATCCCCCTCCACACCAGGGCCTCGAACTGCGGGCGTACGTCCGCCTTGTTGGGATGGAGGACGCTATCGATGATGTAGAGGTCGCCTGCGTCTTCGCCGTCAAGGAGGTGTAAGTCCGTGGGAGGGAGGGAGATGGCCAGCGGCGCCTCCTTGTACCCGTGGAGGCTTGGCATGGAATCGATGTAGCGGGAGTGCCTGGGGACTTGGCCGTCCTGGGTATCGTTGTAGTGGGGGCTATTGACGATGTTGAAGCGTATCATGCGGTTCGCGCGGTCGACCATGACGACCTTGCTCTCCGAGGCGGTTGGCAAGAAATGAACGCAGCGAGGAGACCGGATGGAGTAGGAGACTTCCGGTGGCTTTATGACCAGCTCGGTTTTTGGCGGATCGATCTTGGGCGCCGCCGCCTCCGCCGTCGCCAGATCGGTGTTGCAGATCCTTGTCCTGCTGGTGGCCTCGGCCTGAGCTGGCGTCAGTGTTGGCAGCACCTTGCCATGAGCGGCCGCCTCTTGTGCCGTCGGGTGGAAAAACTTCACCTTGGAGAGCTCCAGGTTCAGGCGCCGCAGCGAATACGCGCGTTTGACCCCTTCGAACAACCCCAGGTTCAGGATCCGCCGCATGCTGCCGCTCATCCTCCTCCCTCCGACGATCACCTGCGCCTGCGATGGAGGGTAACAAGTAGTAGAATAAGGGCAAGCAAATCGAAGCAAGTTGACACAGATCTACAGGCGGCGGCGGAGAACCTGGAACAGAGCGGCGGCGGAGAACCTGCTCTGTGCAGAGCGGCGGCGGCGGCGGCGGTGGGAGGGAAGGAATAGGAATGTGAGGTAGGTCTAGGTCTTCTTGGTCTTGGTCGTCTCGCCTTATCATCACGGACCATCATGGGCTGGGCCCGATGCTTTCCTTATATCAATTATATATGGGCTGCCATAACGCCTGAAGGCATTACATGGACCGGCCCATTTACCTCGTTACCTACTGCGCCCGTTCCAAAAGGAAACCCCTTATAAATAATTGTAGAAATAACTAAAAATCTCTATCTCTTTTTTTTACCTCAAAAAACCTCTTTATTCAATAGATAATAATGTTACATCATTCACCATGAGAGGTACAATAGAGGGGGGAGGATCATCCATCCAGACCCTACTGGTCTGGAATTTAGCTAACTGGGCCAGTTCATGGGCTACAGAATTTGTTTCCCTATTCACATACTCATACTTAACCCTAACAAAGTCTGACTCCATAGAAAAACAATCATAATAAATCGCTACAGCAGTAGGCCTCTCGTTCTTCATAATTTCTATTAATTCACTATTATCAAAACTCACAACAACTCTATTACAACCCATCGATTCAGCTAAGAACAAGCCGTGTTTGAGCGCCAAAGCTTTAGCCGACAAAACATCTTGAACCATATCCAAACATGCATTACACACGGCAATGAACTTCCCCTTTTTATCACCAATGACTGCACCCGTAGTTCCCCTCAAAATGTCTAGGTCAAAGGAAGCATCAACATTTATCTTGACACAATCACCTGTTGGAGGAGCCCATCTCTCCTTTCTCACCCTTGCATTAGGAACGGTAGCAGAACTAAAAATCTCTATCTCTACTACACGAAAGAAACGTAAGGTTCCGTTTTCCCTCTTAAGTTCTCCAACCCCCTTCGTACGATCCCCCCTCCCCTCTAGCGATTTTTTTTCTCCCCACCGGTGTTCTCCCTCTGCCGATTTTCTTTTCTCTCTCCAATTGACTCTATCTTTGGTACTACCTCTCTCTCAGTTTACAGGGCGTGCGCGTACCCCTAGGTCGTTAATTTGACTAACCTAATACAAGTCATATATTACAAAAAATATACCAACATAAACTTCGGAGTTTCTAATTTCAAAAGGTATAATTTTTGTGTTATATAGTTTATATTAGGGTGATAAAATTAGCAACCTAGGTATACGCGCAGGACTTGTAAACTGAAACGGAGGTGGTAAAGAAATAATTCACATAAGGCAACCAAGCGCAATCAATCAACAATCAATCCAAACGCAATCAATTCATGCATGGCAATCAATGCAGTCATGACGGTGATCAATCTCCTTCAAACGGTGATCAATCTCCTTCCTTCTTTCAATCACTTCCTTTTTTCTATCACCATGGTTTACTTCGCGCCAATGAAAATGAAAATAGTCAGATCAGTCAATATACGTCTGTATACCATGCCAATACAAAATTCCAGCGCTTCTATTTCCCGCCATATACCACTATAAAAATCATTCTGCGTTCTGAACCATGAGTCGTGTTGAAGAGAAATAGGGTCTTGGCGCTCATGGTGATGGGACCCAGGATGGGCCGTCCTGGCTCGAAGAGGGTCATGGCACCACCGCCTGTGAACTTCGTTCCCGCTCCCATTGGCCCTCCACCGCCGATCGCCAGGCAACATTTTATCCATTCCTGCTTTTAGTTATTATCATAAGTAAATATACAGAATTGTGCTCTTTGTCAACCAATTGCAGACATGTAAGGTTTAGCGAAATAGAAAACCTACATATATACAGTAGAGGTTGGGACGCAACGGCAAAGGTTTTGTATGCTCGCATCAAACATACCCGGAGTGGAGCAGCCATCTTTCACGCCATCCTCATCGACCAAACTGTAAGTATTCAAAGAAGATATGCTATCAAGTGATCTGCTGATAATATATTCAACATGCTGCTCATGTATGCAACAAATTTCCAGGTGGTCAAAATGGATGCAATTGCATTTGATCCATTTCAACCGATCGCATATCGCTTCAGCGACAACCTACGTGCCGGCTCAGTATACTTATTCAAAAAACTTGGTTTTGAGCCAGCAGCTATGCATCTGCCAGTTGCATTGCCGGTGCCATGTGACTTTTACATCGTCCTCCACTCGCGCACTGAAATACTTCTTGCCAGGGCCAGCATTAACACCCCTTCGTTGCTGCCACGATTCATTGATTTTATAGATGTATACAGCCTCAGAAACAGGATGCTTGCAAGTGCATTATATCATTTCACAATGAATTTTGCTGACATGTAGTTGAGCCAGACTTTCTTAACAAATTCACATCATTTTTTCCCAGATGTCATTGGCACAGTGATGCATGTCAGCAAAATAATGTTACACAGGTCAGACGACCGTACCACGCCATACCGACATGTGGTCCTAATGAACACTCAGTATGAACTCTACTTAATGTTTAGTACATTTTATTGGCAGTGGGCTAGCATTTTATTGCTCAATCAGGAGGGAGTTTATCTACCTACGTGTCTGGGACCAGCATGTGTCACGCCACTTGATGCGGTGGGGATTAGCAAAGCAGGGGCTCTAGACTTTAGGTGCCACACTGCTTGAGGTCAACAGAGCACAACATGAGTGCTTGTGTAATCGAAGAACGTTTAACATGACCATCTTATATAAAAATATGTATTGTATGTTGTTTTATTAAACCAATTTTGTAAGGTTCTTGAAAATACATACATGAGCCAGCTTGTCTTCCAACCAGACAACCAGCAGTCCTACGAGCTGGCAGCCTGCCGTGCGGCACTAGGAGATGCTCTAGGGTCCTTGCAGAACCGGGCCAGCTTGATTGTTCAACGAATGAGCCATGTTCACGTTCAACGAATGAGGAGGGTTCAAGTCTGATGCAAAATTCACTTCGATGCTCTATAATGATGTTCCAATGTTATTATGTTCGCACAGCCACTTAGTGTTCGTCGCCTCTAAAACAGCTTCACAAGGATCTATTTTTATACGTATGTCATCATTATAAATCCAGCTGGATGAAAGAAATCAATGACAGATGAGATTCTGTCCGGGATCAACTGCTATATATATGTTCTTTCCAATTTTTTTGTTTCTCCACTAATTCCTTGTGTTATAATGCGCATTAACTCTAATTAATTAATACGGGATCACTTTCCTATCCATGGTTGCATACAAGTTTGATTCCACACACACAATGTTGGATAATTTGGCATACGAACCTCACGCACTCTTCGTGGCATTGTTTTCCTGCTGATCTTTCCCCGCCTCCAATTCAATCAGCTCGACTATCAACCTGGGTGCCACACGGCTAAGATAAACGCACGCAGACTCCTATCTAATTTGGTTCGGTAAGACCTATGGTTTATTCATGTTTACCATGTATAATTAGCCCCATGTTTGTGAGCATCGACTCTATGCAAAGCGCATCCTGTTTACTATTTGGGCTTCGAGCATAATAGAATAGTATGCTTCAGACTAATACATGAGGTTGCAGAAATACACGTACCCACATGACTGGGATGGGAGAAGGGGGCCTCCATCCCTTTGCGATGCGCCGGCTGCAGCTCCTCTCCACGCCGCCGGAGCAAACTCCAGCACACAGAAACCGCTCAGCCTCCGTCTTCCGCGCGGAGGCCATCTCCGGGCCGGCCGTCACCGTAGCGCGAGCAGCCGCCGTTTCCCGGACACCGTGCCTGCCATCAGTGGCAACGGCCCACGCAGCCCCCATCACCATGGCCAGGACGTCTGCCTTCAAGGACGGCGGCACCACACATTCAACGAGCACAGCGGGGTAGATCGACGCCGGACGCAACATCGCCGTCGAGCATCCCGAATTGCCGGCGCGGCCACGCCGGCAAGGAATTCGGCGCCGACGCAGCCGCTATCTCCTTCCTTTCCGTGAAATGACGGCGAAAATTGGAGGATATTTTGGGTAGGGTTTCCACCGGTGCTGATTTTGCGATCGTGTTGTTGATCTGTGCCGTCCAGAGGATCGGACGGTGCGCATAGTGGCACAGCGGTGCTGGCAGGCCCAAGTTGGGCCAATTTAGAATGGACTAGTAAGCGTGCACGTGCAATGCACGTATAACCGTGAGAAAAAAAAGATCTCATGTATACATAGTATGTGGATTCTGCAAAGAGGAAGTTAAGTACACTTCCAAGGCATCGAGGGAATGGATTTTGGCATGTAGTACTGCTAATTAACATGGTGAAGAATTATTTGTTATCAGACTGATACTGCAAAAGACTTGTCTGACTTACATGGAGCAGGGTGGCCTAGAACCAAACATAGTTACTGCTAGTTGTTGCTATTCATAAACATTTTCCATGGCTTCTGGTGAAGAATTAATGAAGTCAATAAACCGTTGAAAATAAAAAGAATAGGAGAGTAGTGATTTTGGCATAGAACGTTTCTTTCATAGTAAGCTCTGGCACAAACCGCGGTCAGGAAATTCATCTCATTCATATTTGGTTAGCTTTGCAGACATGTAATTACTCTCATACTTATTTGGTTAGCTTTGCAGTCATGTAGCTAATTCGTGCACAAATGCTTGACAAGGAACATAGGAAATGAAAAAATAAAAGCATATCACTGTATCACATATGAGCCATCATCTCATCTCATAGAACCTCAAAACTTTTAAAAAATTATATCTAACCATAACAAATATAATTTGAAAATTATACTATTTGATTGAACTACAGAAACTACAAGTAGTAGGATGCCTCTGTAGGCGTAAACACCTTTTACTTTTGTTTCATCTTTCATATCCCTCGCATGAATGATGAACCTGCATATATTGCCTTTAAGAGAGATGCTTTGAAAATGAAGGAGACAGGAAATCTTGAATATTGTTGCCGACGCCATGACTCGTTGGTGCAGACGTGCCATGGCCAATCCAGTTCTGGAATGAATACGTAGTCCACACTTTTCCCTATGATCCTATGTCTGAAATAGAATAAATAAGGAGTCCATAATCCACACTTTAAAATCACTTTTGCGCAGGACTAACTGGAGCTTGTGTGTGATTCAATTTGATTGCTAAAGTAGCAGAGCAAATAAAATAAATACAACATGAGAAAAATAAAATATATACCCAAGCTTGTAGTACTTATTTACCGACATTACACTAAAAACTATCCAAGAAAATAACATAGAAAGGTTGCTCAAAATAAACAGTATGGCGTGATGGCATACAGGAATGTCACATAAAACAATAGTAAGCCTTGCAGTTCAGTTTCTATGATTCTCTAATACTGAAAGCAATAGCCAAACATCACTGTATAGTTCATTCAGAGTAATAAAATGGGGGCTTGCTTCAACATCCAATCTAAATGCATGCGTCTCACTCAGAATTGTTACATGATCATGTAATTATGCATGTGTCCTTACTTGTCCAGAACACATGGGGCTCGTGCCTATCAGAAATTGAATTGGCAAGATATAGAGCCGCCTACTTTCCAACACATTCAAATGTGACATAAAAATACAGAATATAATCTTCATGAAACAAAGCTGCAGACAATACCGAAACAAGAAAAAGATGGGGTTTCTAACAGACTCATCCATTCTTCACCATAACTGGAGTTTTCTCAGTTCTCTTTTTGTAATAACTGTTAGATCCTGAAAGGATTAAGTCATCCTAGTGTTAAGGCCTCTAGGGCATTTAAATTTGGTCTCAGTTAAGAAGATTAGTCCAAAATGATGCACCATCAGTATTTCCCATCGGATTTCAAGTACTCTTGAATTAGTTGACACCAAAAATTACTGTAGCACAGTATGGATTGGATTCTCTTTTCATTTTGAAGTTAAATCGTGATCAACATATATGCAAAGGAAGTTCACAGAGACTCGACGGCCTGCAAATGCAGAGGAGGCTAGCATACACAGCCTGGGATGCTCAGCAGAATGAAATGGATCTGCGCCTGGTTGGTTAGTCTTCCGCAATGAAAAGATGATCTGGATTGTTAGAAATTATGTGAAAATGCACACGCACTAAATCCTAACGAAAATTGCAAGGCTATCGAAAGTGCACAAGACCCAGTATCACAAGTCAAGACCCAGTATCACACGTCAGTTCAACATGTGAAGTAAATACACAGAGTTGATCCGAGGGACATTAGAATAACTGCATACACAAAAGGCAGTTTCAGAATTGCAACATATGAAATTAACGGGAATTCCAGTCATAGCACTTAGAAGTCAGGTTTCAGCACACGGCATATCAAATAAAAACATGCATGATTTGAAATTGCCTTTGTCAGAACAACAAGCAAGGAATTTACCGGTGAGGTCCGCGATGAAGGCGCGGCAGGGCCATCCTGTGGTGTTGCTCCCGACTGACGAGCAGCACGAGGGAGGGGACAGACAGTGCCGGGTCGGGCACCGTGCACCACAGGAGAGGCGAGCTGGCAGGGGCCGACGGCTAGTGGCGAAACGGGCCGGCAAGTGAGGTGTGGCAAGCGGCAGGAGCCACTTGAACAAATTGTTTTACAAATTACTGTAATGACTAATCGACTATACAAAAGCAGTTCACATGAACTGGACAGAGGACTCTGTTCTGTATGTTTCTGAGTAGAAAGGTAACAAACAATCTAAGAAAATGAAATTATAAGTTAATTCTCACTATTTTTGTTAGTATGATTTTTAAGCACACTGCTAACAGGATACGACACATACAACTATTAGCTGAAAGAATTTTCTTCTTTTTCGCTCCACTCCCGAGAGATTAGTGGATGAACAGAAGACTGACACTTACGCAACACAAATTCGTCAGTAAAACTCCACAGACACAGATCAAGAAGCGTGTGCTCACCAGATGGTTGGCCAAGATGACCTTGGCACCCTTCCCCATGAGGAACTTGATGGACAGCATGGAGGCACAGATGCGGTTGTCATCGGTGATGTTCCGGCCATCGTCCAGCAGAATGTTCAGATCAGCACGAAGGAACACCTTTTGCCCCTGAGGTCCTTGCAAGGTTTTGGATTCCGAACGAAACATTTTTCTCGAGGGGGGCTGTAAACTCGGTTACCACGGTAACCACGAAATACCGAAAAAAAATTCGAGCGAAATTTAAAATTCAAATTTGAATTCAAATTTTTGTAAGACCAGAATACATAAGTTTGGAACACTAATTGTACTCTGAACAGGTACTAGCGCAGTGGACGCCCCGTTGCGGGAAAAGGATACTAACCACTAGGACACGAGTAAGCTTGCGTTTGATCTAGAGATACGCTTTATTTAACTATAAGTTGGGAGTTTAAATTCAAAAATTTCAAAAAGTTCGATTTTTTTGCTCGAGATACAGAATTATCGTGGGGTACCGGGAAACACGGTTACCAGACGGTAACCGAATTTACCGCCCGGTACCCAAAACCATGGGTCCTTGTGGCCCAGGGTGCCCACGCTCCTCTTGGTCGCCATTTCCTCCTCCGTCTCCCCTTCCCCTGCACCAAATATGATGTTGTAAACATCAGAATAATCCGCAGAGGAACCAGATTCAGACGACTGGAGATTTACCAGGCAAGAGATCGATCAGGTTAATGCCAATTGAACATCACATTTCTTCCATTTGAAAGTGAATTCATGAATCCTTGTGATGATTTTGTGGGTGTTTTGTACTACACTGAATTCAAAATCTGCACATAGAAAGGAAAGAAATTTAAGCTGCAGGTGTGCAACTGAAGAACCTCGTCTTATGACGGAGGGATCACATATCCGGTGCTGCAGCTAGAGCCTTCTTTGCCTGCGCCATGGCTTCCTGCCGCAACTGGTGGAACCATAGTAGCCGGAAACGGGGAACGGTGGGCCGTCCCTCGATCCGGATTCATCGACCCGGAATCAGATTCGGGAACAAGGGTCGATTCGGTAAGATTCGATGCGGATTCGGCGTTTCCGCAGCCGGATCGTCGATTCAGGTTCGGCGACTCGACAGTCTTGGTTCTTAAATCGATCGAGTAAGTAAAAGGTCAGCCATATCAATCACGAACTCCTCGTTTTACTCTCTGCCCCGTTCTTTTCCACTCCCCTAAATAACTCCTCGTTCTGCTCTTCAATTACTCTAAGGCTGCTAATAATTTTTCCATTGGGAAGGAGATGATGTATTTTAGTCTTCATGAATCGACGATGCAGCCAGTTGCTCCCAGCCCAGCCAGTTCCATGTATAAGTACTCCCTCGGTCCCTCCCAGCCAGTTGCTCCCCGCATCCATAAAGATTCACGTTCCACGTTTCATGGTACCGTACCAGATTCATCGTACCGGAATTGATTGGATCGTGTTTCCGCTTTAGAAAAATCGTTCTAGAGATGTATACCCCCACTGTACCCTATTTTTTCCAGCCCCTGACTCTCGTCCCCCGTTCCCGTTCCTTGTTTCCACCGTACCGGAAACATGGCAACTATGGGTGGAACGCGGCAAACGATGGTAGGAAAGGGAGCAGCATCACCATGGCCTCGACGCGCTTCCTTGGGTGACGCCCATCATGGTGTAGATCATGAAGCCGCGACATCGTAGAGGAAGCGGAGACGCGTTGAGAGGAGGACCGGAGGCTGTGGCTGGAGAGGATGCTGGAGGAGGTACGACGAAACCTGGTGCCGCGCGGAGGAACGCCGACAGCTGCTCCATCGCTGGTCGGTTGGATGTAGTCCATCGCCAGGAACTTCTCCCGGAGCTGGGCCGCCTTTGTGTGGTTGCGCTCAGAGAGGGGACACCCCGCGGCTTGGTGCATGTCGAGGGCGCCTCCCCCTCCTCTGCCGCCGCGACCGCATAGTTACTGCATGCACCGTGGCCACCATAGTTGTTGCCACCACGGCCGCCCACTGTAGTCATTGCCGCCCTTTTGATAGCCTTGGACGCGTCCGCCATCGCCAACCCCTTTGTAGCCACGGCCGCGGCCTCCACCATCACCGCCGCCGCCTTGGTAGACCCGTCCTCGGCCACAACCATGGTCGTCATCGCCCTTTGGTACCCACGCCCTCTTCCGCCGCCGCTATAGGTTGCTGGGGATCCATTCTTTTCGATCTGGGGCCTAACGAAAAAAGGATGGGGAGCCACGATTCCTGTGGAATCGATACGGAAATCAGGGAGTTGCGGGCGGGGATCGGGGACACGAAAATTGGCAGACGATGGCGAGTCTGCTCGGCAGAACATTCGATCTAGGACGTTGATTTGGATGCCAGACTATTTGGGTAACATGGATAGTAGGATGTGTTTACGTTAATTGATCGGATGATTCTGGTTAACCTGTGTACAGTTTGTTGTGTGAAGTTAGGGGAATTGATGTTTGCTCTTTTAATAGTAGTAAGTATAGATGCATGGTGACACTTGATGTAATAGGCCGTTGACCAGATTAGTTCTCGTGGGTGGGCTAAATGTTTTACTACGCTGTGTTTTTCTCTTGTACAACCATGCCTCCATTTCTTATATTTTCTCATGTGGACAATATCTAATGTATGGTAAACGGTCCTAAAAAAATAGTCTGATGAAATGTTATGACTCGAGAGAATGCAAGATATTTGTGGTACAACGTGCTATTAATTTTATAGATATAAAATATGTATCATTTTAATTTGCATCAACAAATTATAATTTATGCTCTTGAGGTAATGTCAACTGAATTTCACTGTAGACATTGGACAACTAGCATACTTGCATGAATAAATTTTAAATCATCATCATTAGTGATTTAATTTGTGGTATAATTCTTCTAACTATTCGCATGGTTAACCAGTTTGGTCTCGCAAAACATGCTGAGGTGGAAAAGTAAAAACGATTCAAGTAAAGGACTTGGCCGTAGTGTGATGACGCACTGCGGAATACGTCAGCAGATTTGATTTGTGTTAATATTATTCTCTCTATGGCAATATGTGGAAGCTTATTTTGCAGAGCCGGACACTACTCTTGGTGTTTACAATCTTCTATGAAGGACTTGGAGGAGGAACCCGCCTTGCAATGCCGAAGACAATTTGCGCGCCGGACTCGTCGTCATTGAAGCCTGGTTCAGGGGCTACTGAGGGAGTCCTGGTTTAGGGGGTGTTCGGGTAGCCGGACTATACCTTCAGCCGGACTCCTGGACTATGAAGATACAAGATTGAAGACTTCGTCCCGTGTCCGGATGGGACTTTCCTTGGCGTGGAAGGCAAGCTTGGCGGTGCGGATATTCAAGATCTCCTACCATTGTAACCGACTCTATGTAACCCTAACCCTATCCGGTGTCTATATAAACCGGAGGTTTGTAGTCCGTAGGACATCAACTCCATATACAACAATCATACCATAAGCTAGCTTCTAGGGTTTAGCCTTCTTGATCTCGTGGTAGATCTACTCTTGTACTACCCATATCATCAATATTAATCAAGCAGGACGTAGGGTTTTACCTCCATCAAGAGGGCCCGAACCTGGGTAAAACATCGTGTTCCCTGCCTCCTGTTACCATCCGGCCTAGACGCATAGTTCGGGACCCCCTATCCGAGATCCGCCGGTTTTGACACCGACAGTAGTCCTTTCGATAAGTAAGAGTGTCGAACCCAACGAGGAGCAGAAGGAAATGATAAGCGGTTTTCAGCAAGGTATTCTCTGCAAGTACTGAAATAAGTGGTAACAGATAGTTTTGTAATAAGGTAAATTGTAACGAGCAACAAGTAACAAAAGTAAATAAGGTGCAGCAAGGTGGCCCAATACTTTTTGTAGCAAAGGACAAGCCAGAACAAACTCTTATAATAGGAAAAGCGCTCCCGAGGACACATGGGAATATCGTCAAGCTAGTTTTCATCACGTTCATATGATTTGCGTTCGATACTTTGATAATTTGATATGTGGGTGGACCGGTGCTTGGGTGTTGTTCTTACTTGAACAAGAATCCCACTTATGATTAACCTCCATTGCAAGCATCCGCAACTACAACAAAAGTATTAAGGTAAACCTAACCATAGCATGAAACATATGGATCCAAATCAGCCCCTTACGAAGCAACACATAAACTACGGTTTAAGCTTCTGTCACTCTAGCAACCCATCATCTACTTATTACTTCCCAATGCCTTCCTCTAGGCCCAAATAATGGTGAAGTGTTATGTAGTCGACGTTCACATAACACCACTAGAGGCTAGACAACATACATCTTATCAAAATATCAAACGAATACCAAATTCACATGACTACTAATAGCAAGACTTCTCCCTTGTCCTCAGGAACAAATGTAATTACTCACAAAGCATATTCATGTTCATAATCAGAGGGGTAATAATATGCATAAAGGATCTGAACATATGATCTTCCACCAAATAAACCAACTAGCATCAACTACAAGGAGTAATCAACACTACTAGCAACCTACTAGCACCAATCCCGGACTTTGAGACAAGAATTGGATACAAGAGATGAACTAGGGTTTGGAGATGAGATGGTGCTGATGAAGATGTTGATGGAGATTGCCCTCTGCCGATGAGAGGAGCGTTGGTGATGACGATGGTGATGATTTCCCCCTCTCGGAGGGAAGTTTCCCCGGCAGAACAGCTCTGCCGGAGCTCTAGATTGGTTCCGCCTCGTGGCGGCGGAGTCTCGCCCCGAAAGGTTGCTTCCTATTTTTTTCTCATCGAAAGACTTCATATAGGAGAAGATGGACGTCGGAGACCCTCCAGGGGGCCACGAGGTAGGGGGCGCGCCCTGGTAGGGGGGGGGGGCGCCCCCCACCCTCGTGAGCAGGGTGTGGGCCCCCTGGACTATTGGGGAACGTTGCAGAAAACAAAAAATTTCCTACGGTTTCACCAAGATCCATCTATGAGTTCATCTAGCAACGAGTGATTGGATGCATCTACATACCTTTGTAGATCGCGAGCGAAAGCGTTCACTAGAACGAGGATGATGGAGTCGTACTCGCCGTGATTCAAATCACCGATGACCAAGCGCCGAACGGACGGCACCTCCGCGTTCAACACACGTACAGAGCGGATGACGTCTCCTCCTTCTTGATCCAGCAAGGGGAAAGGAGAAGTTGATGAAGATCCAGCAGCACGACGGCGTGGTGGTGGATGCAGGGCGTCACAGTAGCAGGGCTTCGCCGTGTCCTACGAGGGAGAGGTGTAGCAGGGGAGAGGGAGGCGCCGAAGGTTGAGGTATGAAGTCTTCCACCTCCCCCAACTATATATAAGGGTGCCAAAGGGGGGAGCCGGCCCTAGGAGATCCAATCTCCTAGGGGGGCGGCGGCCAAGGGGTGGGGGGCTTGCCCCCCAAGCAAGGGGGCGCCCCCCTTTAGGGTTTCCCCCAAACCCTAGGCGCATGGGCCCTTTTGGGCTGGTGCCCTTGGCCCATAAAGGCCAAGGCGCACCCCCTACAGCCCATGTGGCCCCCGGGGCAGGTGGCCCCACCCGGTGGACCCCCGGGACCCTTCTGGTGGTCCCGGTACAATACCGGTGACCCCGAAACTTGTCCCGATGGCCGAAACAGCACTTCCTATATATAATTCTTTACCTCCGGACCATTTCGGAACTCCTCGTGACGTCCAGATCTCATCCGGGACTCCGAACAACATTCGGGTTACTGCATATACATATCTTCACAACCCTAGCGTCACCGAACCTTAAGTGTGTAGACCCTACGGGTTCGGGAGACATGCAGACATGACCGAGACGACTCTCTGATCAATAACCAACAGCGGGATCTGGATACCCATGTTGGCTCCCACATACTCCACGATGATCTCATCGGATGAACCACGATGTCGAGGATTAAACAACCCCGTATACAATTCCCTTTGTCAATCGGTATGTTACTTGCCCGAGATTCGATCGTCGGTATCCCAATACCTCATTCAATCTCGTTACCGGCAAGTCACTTTACTCGTACCGTAATGCATGATCCCGTGACCAGACACTTGGTCACTTTGAGCTCATTATGATGATGCATTACCGAGTGGGCCCAGTGATACCTCTCCGTCATATGGAGTGACAAATCCCAGTCTCGATCCGTGTCAACCCAACAGACACTTTCGGAGATACCTGTAGTGCACCTTTATAGTCACCCAGTTACGTTGTGATGTTTGATACACCCAAAGCACTCCTACGGTATCCGGGAGTTACATGATCTCATGGTCAAAGGAAAAGATACTTGACATTGGAAAAGCTCTAGCAAACGAACTACACGATCTTGTGCTATGCTTAGGATTGGGTCTTGTCCATCACATCATTCTCCTAATGATGTGATCCCGTTATCAACGACACCCAATGTCCATAGCTAGGAAACCATGACTATCTGTTGATCAACGAGCTAGTCAACTAGAGGCTTACTAGGGACATATTATGGTCTATGTATTCACACGTGTATTACAATTTCCGGATAATACAGTTATAGCATGAATAAAGACAATTATCATGAACAAAGAAATATAATAATAATACTTTTATTATTGCCTCTAGGGCATATTTCCAACAGTCTCCCACTTGCACTAGAGTCAATAATCTAGTTACATTGTGATGAATCGAACACCCATGGAATTCTGGTGTTGATCATGTTTTGCCCTAGGGAGAGGTTTAGTCAATGGATCTGCTACATTCAGATCCGTATGTACTTTACAAATATCTATGTCTCCATCTTGACCATTTTCACGAATGGACTTGAAGCGACGCTTGATGTGCCTTGTCTTCTTGTGAAACCTGGGCTCCTTGGCAAGTGCAATAGCTCCAGTGTTGTCACAAAAGAGTTTGATTGGCCCCGACGCATTGGGTATGACTCCTAGGTCGGTGATGAACTCCTTCACCCATATTGCTTCATGTGCTGCCTCCGAGGCTGCCATGTACTCCGCTTCACATGTAGATCCCGCCACGACGCTCTGCTTGCAGCTGCACCAGCCCACTGATCCACCATTCAACATATACACGTATCCGGTTTGTGACTTAGAGTCATCCAGATCTGTGTCGAAGCTAGCGTCGACGTAACCCTTTACGACGAGCTCTTCGTCACCTCCATAAACGAGAAACATTTCCTTGGTCCTTTTCAGGTACTTCAGGATATTCTTGACCGCTGTCCAGTGTTCCTTGCCGGGATTACTTTGGTACCTTCCTACCAAACTTACGGCAAGGTTTACATCAGGTCTAGTACACAGCATGGCATACATAATAGAACCTATGGCTGAAGCATAGGGGATGACACTCATCTCTTCTTTATCTTTTGCCGTGGTCGGGCATTGAGCCGAGCTCAATTTCGTACCTTGTAGCACAGGCAAGAACCCCTTCTTAGACTGATCCATATTGAACTTCTTCAATATCTTATCAAGGTATGTGCTTTGCGAAAGACCTATGAGGCGTCTTGATATATCTCTATAGATCTTGATGCCTAATATATAAGCAGCTTCTCCAAGGTCCTTCATTGAAAAACTCTTATTCAAGTAGGCCTTGATGCTGTCCAAGAGTTCTATATCATTTCCCATCAAAAGTATGTCATCTACATATAATATGAGAAATGCTACAGAGCTCCCACTCACTTTTTTGTAAACGCAGGCTTCTCCATAAGTCTGCGTAAACCCAAATGCTTTGATCATCTCATCAAGGCGAATGTTCCAACTCCGAGATGCTTGCACCAGCCCATAAATCGAGCGTTGGAGCTTGCACACCTTGTTAGCGTTCTTAGGATCGACAAAACCTTCCGGCTGCATCATATACAATTCTTCCTTAAGGAAACCATTAAGGAATGCCGTTTTGACGTCCATTTGCCATATCTCATAATCATAGAATGCGGCAATTGCTAACATGATTCGGACAGACTTTAGCTTCGCTACTGGTGAGAAAGTCTCATCGTAGTCAACCCCTTGAACTTGTCGATAACCCTTAGCGACAAGTCGAGCTTTATAGATGGTCACATTACCATCCGCGTCTGTCTTCTTCTTAAAGATCCATTTATTTTCTATGGCTCGCCGACCATTGGGCAAGTCAGTCAAAGTCCATACTTTGTTTTCATACATGGATCCTATCTCGGATTTCATGGCTTCTAGCCATTTGTCGAAATCCGGGCCCGCCATCGCTTCTTCATAGTTCGAAGGTTCACTGTTGTCTAACAACATGATTTCCAAGACAGGGTTGCCGTACCATTCTGGTGCGGAACGTGTCCTTGTGGACCTTCGAATTTCAGTAGGAGCTTGATCAGAAGTATCTTGATCATTATCAATAACTTCCTCTCTGTTCGGTGCAGGCACCTCAGGAACATTTTCTTGAGTTTCGCCATTTTATGGTTCAAGATGTAATACTTCATCAAGTTCTACTTTCCTCCCACTTACTTCTTTCGAGAGAAACTCTTTCTCTAGAAAGGATCCATTCCTGGCAACAAAGATCTTGCCTTCGGATCTGAGGTAGAAGGTATACCCAGCAGTTTCTCTAGGGTATCCTATGAAGACGCATTTTTCCGACTTGGGTTCGAGCTTTTCAGGTTGAAGTTTCTTGACATAAGCATCGCATCCCCAAACTTTTAGAAACGACAGCTTAGGTTTCTTCCCAAACCATAATTCATACGGTGTCGTCTCAACGGATTTCGACGGAGCCCTATTTAAAGTGAATGCGGTAGTCTCTAAAGCATAGCCCCAAAAAGATAGCGGTAAATCGGTAAGAGACATCATAGATCGCACCATATCTAATAGAGTGCGATTACGACGTTCGGACACACCATTACGCTCAGGTGTTCCAGGCGGCGTGAGTTGTGAAACTATTCCACATTTTCTTAAGTGTGTGCCAAATTCGTGACTCAAGTATTCTCCTCCACGATCTGATCGTAGAAACTTGATTTTCCTGTCACGTTGATTCTCAACCTCACTCTGAAATTCCTTGAACTTTTCAAAGGTTTCAGACTTGTTTTTCATTAAGTAGATATACCCATATCTACTCAAGTCATCAATGAGGGTGAGAACATAACGATAGCCACCGCGAGCCACAACACTCATTGGACCGCACACATCAGTATGTATGATTTCCAATAAGTTGGTTTCTCGCTCCATTGTTCCTGAGAATGGAGTCTTGGTCATTTTACCCATGAGGCATGGTTCGCACGTGTCAAATGATTTATAATCAAGAGACTCTAAAAGTCCATCAACATGGAGCTTCTTCATGCGCTTGACACCAATGTGACCAAGGCGGCAGTGCCACAAGTATGTGGGACTATCGTTATCAACTTTACATCTTTTGGTATTCACACTATGAATATGTGTAATATTACGTTCAAGATTCATTAAGAATAAACCATTGACCACCGGAGCATGACCATAAAACATATCTCTCATGTAAATAGAACAACCATTATTCTCGGATTTAAATGAGTAGCCATCTCGTATTAAACGAGATCCTGATACAATGTTCATGCTCAAACTTGGCACTAAATAACAATTATTGAGGTTTATAACTAATCCCGTAGGTAAGTGTAGAGGTAGCGTGCCGACGGCGATCACATCGACCTTGGAACCATTCCCGACGCGCATCGTCACCTCGTCCTTCACCAGTCTCCGTTTATTCCGCAGCTCCTGCTGTGAGTTACAAATATGAGCAACGACACCGGTATCAAATACCCAGGAGTTACTACGAGTACTGGTAAGGTACACATCAATTACATGTATATCAAATATATCTTTGGTTTTGCTGGCCTTCTTGTCCGCTAAGAATTTGGGGCAGTTTCGTTTCCAGTGACCCTTCCCTTTGCAATAAAAGAACTCCGTCTCAGGCTTGGGTCCATTCTTTGACTTCTTCCCAGCAGCTTGCTTACCGGGCGCGGCAACTTCCTTGCTGTCCTTCTTGAAGTTCTTTTTACCCTTGCCTTTCTTGAACTTAGTGGTTTTATTCACCATCAACACTTGATGTTCCTTCTTGACTTCTACCTCTGCTGATTTCAGCATAGCAAATACTTCAGGAATGGTCTTTTCCATCCCCTGCATATTGAAGTTCATCACAAAGCTCTTGTAGCTTGGTGGAAGCGACTGGAGGATTCTGTCAATGACCGTGTCATCCGGGAGATTAACTCCCAGCTGAGTCAAGCGGTTATGTAACCCAGACATAGTGAGTATGTGCTCAGTGACAGAACTATTTTCCTCCATCTTACAGCTGAAGAACTTATTGGAGACTTCATATCTCTCGATCCGGGCATGAGCTTGAAAAACCATTTTCAGCTCTTCGAACATCTCATATGCTCCATGTCTCTCAAAACGCTTTTGGAGCCCCGACTCTAAGCTGTAAAGCATGCCACACTGAACGAGGGAGTAGTCATCAGCACGTGTTTGCCAAGCGTTCATAACGTCTTGGTTCTGTGGGACGGGTGGATCACCTAGCGGTGCTTGTAGGACATATTCTTTCTTGGCAGCTATGACACTACTAGAAAAAGGGCTATAGATGGGATTGACAGTAATGGCGCACCTGACAAGGGGTGCGCCATTAGTATATACTAATAGCGCACCACCATCTGGTACGCCATTAGAGTTGAAACTACTAATGGCGCACCTGGCCCAGGGTGCGCCATTAGTATCAATTTTTTTTTTGGAACTAGTGCGCCTGTCCAAACATACTAATGGCGCATCCAGACAAAGTGCACCATTACTAGTTGTAACTAGTAATGGCGCACCTATCAGAAAGTGCGCCACTAATGTTGTTTTTTTAATTACATTTTTCCCCTTTTTTGCAAAACTACTAATGGCGCACTGTCGCATCGTGCGCCATTACTAGTTCAAACTAGTAATGGCGCACTGGAGGACAGTGCGCCATTAGTAATTTTTTTTTTGCAAAACTAATAATGGTGCACCACCAGAAGGTGCACCATTAGTAACCTAGATTACTAATGGCGCATTTTGAGTTGGTGCGCCATTAGTAAGTGGGCAGCAACAAGATATTTTGGGGAGCCTCTCCTACCCACACTCACTTTCTCCCCACTTCATTCTCTCCACCTCCTCCTTGTCTCGGGTGCCTCCTCTTTTTCACCTCATTTCCACCATAGATTCATTCAATTTAAGTGGTTAAATTACCTTGTTTTGATAGGTAAGTAATGGGGGAAGCTATATTTATGTATTTCTCCCTACAACAATGTGCACATATGCACTTTTTATGGCCTAGCTAGATCTATGTATGTTCGTGGTGTTGCATATGTTTGTGGTGTTGCATATGTGTTTGTGTTTGGAGGTGTGCCGGTATTTGAAATGCGATAGTTGCCAATATTTTGCCGGAATGTTGATTCATTTCCGTTTCGGCGAGAATTTTGGCATTAAGCATTCTTTTTGCTCCTATTTTTAGGGGAAGTCATGCCAAATGTTTTCTTGGTTCTAAAATATCGTTTTGCTCTACCCCGCAGGCGACCATGGTCCGCATGATGACCGAAGGCATCGTGAATAGGTTTTTGAGGTCCGCGAAGGCCGAGATGCTTCAAAAGAACGAGACGGAGATAAGACGTCCGTGTCGAAGATGCAAGCTGAAGAGCCTTATTGCGGACCCGGAATCCGGGCAGGTGCGGGACCACCTGCTCTTGCGTGGTTTCATGGATGGCTATCGGTGGCAAGGTGATGAAGATGACTACGAAGTCGTTCATGGGGTCCGGGCAAGAAATGAGGAAGGGCAGCAAGACAACCACCGCGGCTCGGGCGGGCGAGAAGACGAAGAATCCCCAGGAGATGATCACGACGGTGATGCTGTACACAGTCATCATGTAGAAGATGCAGGACATGATGATGAGGAAGATGCCGGAGCAGACGACGCTGGACCATTGATGGGCTGGGTGCAGGACCCTCATATTCAAGAGCTGCTTCTCAAGCAGACGGATAACGCAAGAGCTGCCGCCCGAGAGAAAGCCAAGATGGATCAACTTGAGTTAGACGCGGTCACTCCATTGTATGAAGGATGCAGGCCCGAGGATACCCGCCTGAAAGTAACGCTCATGGCTTTGGAGATGAAGGTAAAACACAAAATGACCGACGCATGCTTCGACGAGAACATGTCATTCTGGCACGAACGTCTTCCCAAGGGGAATAAGTGCCCGACCAGTTTGGAGGAGGCGAAGAAAATCGTGTGTCCTCTGGATTTACCGCATGTGAAGTACCATGTGTGCATGAACAATTGCATCATTTATCGGGACGAGCACGCGGAGTCTACCATATGTCCGGTGTGCGGTGTCACTCGATACAAGAAGAGGAAGAAAGCTCCTCGAAAAGTGGCGTGGTACTTTCCGATCACTCCTCGTCTGCAGCGGTATTTTGCGGACCCTAAGGTAGCAAAGCTCCTGCGTTGGCACGCGGATAGGGAGGAGAAGAAGCGAGAAGATGACGCAAATGATCCGGAGATAGATAAAAAAGACAAGATGCTGAGTCACCCTAAGGATGCGAGCCAGTGGCAAGCGTTGAACTTCGAAGACCCAGAATTTGGGAACGATCCAAGGAACATCATGCTGGGCGCGAGCACCGATGGAGTCAATCCGTTTGGCAGCCAGAGAAGCACACATAGCACCTGGCCTGTGTTTGTGTGGATGTACAACCTTCCCCCCTGGTTGTGCATGAAGAGGAAGTACATTCACATGAGTATGCTAATTGAAGGACCGAAACAACCAGGGAACGACATCAATCTGTATCTGGGGCTGCTAAAAGAGGAGCTTGACACGCTGTGGAAAACTCCAGCCAATACGTGGGACGCCGCAGAGAAAGAATATTTCCCTATGAGAGCCGCGCTGCTCACGACGGTGCACGACTATCTCGGTTACGGATATGTCGCGGGGCAGGTGGTCCACGGATTTTCTGGATGCGCCAGGTGCATGGATGACACAACGTATCGCCAGCTAGATAGAGATCCCGGGTCTTCGAAAACCGTGTTCATGGGACATCGAAGGTGGCTTCGCGACGATGACCCGTGGAGAAAACGCAAGGATCTGTTCGATGGTAAAACCGAACCCCGAGGACGCCCGCGTACGAGGAGCGGCGAGGAAATAGACGAGCTGTTGAAAAATTGGAAAGACTGCCCACTACCGGGAAAGAAGCAAAAGGCGTCAGAGCCGGGAAAAAAGCGAAAGGCGCCAGAGCCGCTGCTGAAGGTATGGAAAACGAGGTCTGTTTTCTGGGACTTGCCGTACTGGAAGATCCACCGTGTGCCTCACAGCCTTGATGTCATGCATATCACGAAGAACGTGTGCGAGAGTCTGCTTGGTACCCTGCTCAACATGCCAGAGAGGACCAAATATGGGCCGAAAGCAAGGGCAGACTTGAAATCAATGGGCATCAGGCAGGAGCTTCACACTATATATGATGATCATGATGATGATGATGATGATGAGGCGAAGCAGGACACGGAAAGTCGTCGCAAAGGCAAGAAGGCCAAGAAGACCGGAAATGACTACCCTCCCGCGTGCTTCACTCTAAGTCAGGAGGAGATCGAGCAGTTTTTCACCTGCCTCGTAGGAGTAAAACTTCCTTACGGTTACGCGGGGAAGATAAGCAGATACCTAGACCCAGCGAAGCAGAAATTCAGCGGGATGAAGTCTCACGACTGTCACGTGCTGATGACGCAGATACTTGCAGTTGCAATCCGTGGGATCATGGACGCGCACGTCCGTGAAACCCTATTTGGCCTATGCAATTTTTTCGACGTCATCTCTCGGAAGTCTATTGGCGTGAGGCAACTCAGAAGGCTACAGGAAGAGATCGTGGTGATACTATGCGAGCTTGAGATGTACTTCCCGCCCGCATTCTTCGACGTTATGGTGCATCTGCTGGTCCATATCGTGGACGATATCATCCAACTCGGGCCGACGTTCCTGCACAGCATGATGCCGTTCGAAAGGATGAATGGTGTCATCAAAGGATACGTTCGCAACATGTCACGTCCAGAGGGAAGCATAGCCAGGGGCTTTCTGACCGAAGAGTGCATCTCCTACTGCACGAATTATCTAGGCATCGAGAACCCCGTTGGTCTGCCCGTGAACAGGCACCTCGGCAGGCTCGCTGGATGGGGTCACCGTGAGGGTCGTCGCGAAATGCATGTCGACTTCGAGGGTCGACTCGCCGACTTTGAAAGAGCAAACCTAGTCGCGCTACAACACATAGACGTGGTCGATCCTTGGGTGGTACAGCACAAAACCTTTATTAAGAAGACGTACAATGACCGAGGCCAACAGAGGACGGACGGAGATATACTCAAAGAGCACAACTCATGTTTCACGCGTTGGTTCAAGCAGAAGCTTCTGTCGTACCCTTTACATGAGGATTCTTCCGCGGAAGAACAACTCATATTCGCCTTGTCACAGGGCGCCGAGCACAACCTGATGACCTATGAGGCGTACGATATCAACGGCTACACATTCTACACCGAGGCCAAGGACATGAAGAGCGATGGTTATCAGAACTCCGGGGTAACGATGGAATCCTACACCGGTAACGACAAGGACAGATACTACGGAAGGATCGAGGAGATCTGGGAGCTGAGCTATGCTGGAGAGAAGGTCCCGATGTTCCGTGTCAGATGGGCCAAGAGCATCCTAAAAGAAGACCGGTATTTCACCACCATGGTTATACCCGAAGCCAAATCCAAGACCGCGGGCGCAAACGTCACCGCGAAAAATGAGCCATGGGTACTGGCTTCCCAAGTGGACCAATGCTTCTTCATTACCGACCCGTCAAAGCCCAGTCGTGTTGTCGTGAGGAGAGGCAAAAGGAAGATCATTGGAATGGATGGAGTAGCCAATGAGCAAGACTTCGACAAGTACGGCGACCCGAGGATCGAACATGACGACGATGATGAAGTAGCAGCATACACCACAAGAAGAAGCAGGACCACCCTACCTAAAGGACGTCTGTTCCACAGAAGAACTCCATTTGCGAAAAAGAAGGGCAAGAAGATTGTGAATAGATAGCTAGCTAAGATCGATTGTATTTAAATCGGAGCCTTCATTTCTCGATTGTATTTCATGGGCACTTTTTGAACTATCATGAATATTTTTAAATCTCATGGACACTCGATCTCGATCCCCCTCCATCTCGATCGCTATCCCACCTCGCCAGATCCGGTCCTCCTCGCTGCCGAGCACCCCCCGGTCCACCGGCCGCCGCCGCCGGCCCCCCACACCCTCGATTCCCCTACTCAACCGCCGCCGCCGACCCCCCGCACCCCTCCCCTACTCAACCGCCGCCGCCGACCCCCCGCACCCCGCGCACCCTCCCCCGCTCCACCGGCATTACTGTTTGATGATATTATTTAAAAAATTATTACTGTATTATAAAAAAATATTACTGTTATGATTTAAACAAGTTTGAACATATTTACACACAAATAAGTATCAAACAGCATTTTAATGCATAAAAAAAATTGTGGAGCCTGGGAATCAAACCCAGGACCTCCTGGTGTGAGAACTGGCTGCTGACCAGTCGAGCTAGTAGAGGCAACTTGGTGTCTATCAGGTCAGGTGGAAGATAACCTGTTGGCTCAAGCAGAAATAAAAAAAATACTAATGGCGCACCACGGTGAGGTGCGCCATTAGTATGGATGTACTTATGGCGCACCGAGGGGTGGTGCGCCATTAGTATTGTGCCCGGCCCCATCCATATTCCCTCCCCGGCCGGCCCCCTCCCTATCCCCTATCTCTCCCTCGCCCTCGATCCCCTTCCCCTCTCCTCTCCCGACGCCGCTGCCCCGCCGCCTCGACGCTGCCCCGCCGCCCCGACGCTGCCTCGACGCTGCCCCGCCGCCCCGACGCCGCCCCGACGCCGCCTCGACCCCGCCTCGACGCCGCTGCCCCGCCACCTCGACGCTGCCCCGCCGCCTCGACGTGACCCCGCCGCCTGGACGCCGCCCCATCCACACCACTGTCGCAGGAGCACCACCACCACCCGGACCTCGTCCCCGACATCCTCCCCGCACCCCACTCCCCGGCCCCCGTGAGCTCCCCCTCCTCCTCTCCCCCTCTCCCCCTCTCCCCCTCTCCCCCTCTTTGACTGGTTACCTGTGATTTTTTTTGCTTCTCCAGCCATGTTTGTGTCTAGAACTCTAGATCATGGAGGAATTGCCCTCTCCAGCAGTGTAATTCTTTTGTGTGTTTTAAGTGGTATTTACAGTGTACTTTTAGTGTAATTACTGTGCATTTTCAGTGAAATTTACACTGTAATTGTTAGTGGAATTTACACTGTAAATGTTAGTGGGTTTACAGTGTACTTCTAGTGGATTTTTGCTCTGTATTTGCAAGTGGCATTTTTAGTGGAATTACTGTGTATTTCCATGGTTTTTACACTGTAATTATTAGTGTAATTTTGGCCCTTTGTATAGTTGATTCACAGCAGCAGCAACTATAATTGATCCAAAAACCAGGTCAATTGATGTCAAATTGATTAACTAAATCATCCAGAAACAAGAATGATAAGTCCATATGCTACTGTTGATCCCAAGACCGGAATGACAAGTCCAGGTGTTCCTCAATTGAGGAATTTGATTAACTAAATCATCCAAAAACCAGAATGATAAGGCCACATGCTACTGTTGATCCCAAGTTTGATGCATAACAATTGTTGTATGAGTTCTCCAAATGAACAGGAGTACTCCTCTATTTTGATATGAAATCACCATGATAGGTCCACATGCTACTGTTGTCAACATGATAAATAGTTTCAGTTAGTTACCTCTAAAACTAATCCTAATTAACTGAAGAAGAGAAGAGAGGAGGAGTAGTTTATTTCATAGAGTAAACATTAGCACTATTTGACAGTAAAATGTTTTAGCTAATTTGAATTAACTGAAAGCAGCAGTACATCATTTTTATTGACAGTTTGTGATCTAAATCCAGTAATGTCATGTGTGATCATGGCTGCATAATTATGTAGGGCTTAAGAGTTTCACTTTGATGATGATGCCCTTTGCTGCTCAAGATTTTTCATATATGGGCACTGGAACTCACGCATCTATTAATTCACAGTGAACATGTAACCTTTCACTGGATGTTTTTAAGTATAACCCCCATGTGTTTTTAGCCCTGTATTGGTTCAGTAGGTGTTTCCTTTATTTTGTCAGTGTTAGATCATCTCACTGAAATATACCCTAGAATTACAGTGTAATATACCCTAGAATTTCTGGTTGTTAGACTGTTCAGCTATGCAGAGTGAAATACAAGTTCAGCATGTCGATAATGATTTTAGCAGCAGTGTGAGGCAGCAGTGTGCGGCACAATTCCTTCATTGGATAATGATTTTGCAGGTACCCCGAGAGGCCCTTGAGTTTGCCGGAATGTCGATTAACTTCCGTTCCGGCAAATTCGGGTACTCCATATGTCCTATTTTCAGCAAAGGTCATGCTGAAATTTTCCGTGAATTTTAGCATGACTTTGCTAAAAATAGGACATATGGGGTACTTGTGACTAATGCATGGTCCGGGGTATCTTAGTAGTTAATTAAGTAGGATCAAGTGCCCCGGCGTACTTGTGACTAATGCATGGCTTTTAGGGTGCCTCGGTGTCGATAAAAACCGAAATGACGAAAGCTTAGGCTTTTAGGGTGCCTCGGCGTCGAAAAACCCTCAATGATAAAAGCTTAGCTTTTAGGATGCCTCGGTGTCGACAAACCCGAAATGATGAGACCATGATCTTGTTCCTTGACAATAACCAACTTTTTGACCTAACTTTGTTCCTATTTAGAGAGAAACATGGCCAACAACGATGAGGCCGGGGGTTCGGGCGTCAAGGCATTCTGGCAGCTGTCCCAGGAGATGGAGGAACAACCTCACTTGTACCGCCGAGGCACTGATGGTACCACTGAGACCACTGATGGTACCGCCGAGGATGACCCCACTGATGCCACCACTGATGGTGCCGCCGAGGATGCCACCACTAATGATGGCGGCGCACGCACAGATGGCAGCCAACCGAAGAGGCAACGGAAGGACCGGCGCCCGACCGTGCTCCGCACCCTCAAGGAGGAAGTTACTGAAGTGGACTCCGACGGGAATCCAACGGCGCCCGAACGAATAGTCAAGGGGTACTCGCTTCAGCTCGGGTGCATTCTCCGGAGCACCGTCTCGATGAACACCGAGAACCTCAGGCATCCTGACCGAGGGAATTTGCGCAACCTCCTCTTTACGAAGCTGCACGAACGATACAAGTTCCCCGCTGAATTTGAAAACACAAGCCTTAAAGGGAATAAAGTGAACGCTGCTGCCCTCACGAAGATGAGCACGGCCCTGTCTACTTGGAAAAGCAATGTGAAGAGAATGATCCAGAAAGGTGAGAGTTATGAGAAGATCAAGGAGAAAAATCCTTCGATCACCGAAGATGACTACAACGACTTCAAGATCAATTGCTCGAGCACCGCAAGCTCCGATTCAAGTAAGTGGGGGAAAGAAATGCGAGAGCTGAACTTAGGGGAACACACACTCGGTCCCGGCGGTTACAGAGTGGCGGAGTCTATATGGGACAAGGAGGATGCGAACCGTGCCGAGCAAGGCCTACCGCCCCTCTTTGATAAATACGGTGACAAGCAGACCAGGAACTTTGTCAGGGCCCGGTACAAGAAGGACCCGAAAACAAAGGAGCTTACCACGGATCCGAAGACCAGGGAGCTTGAGCTTGTTCTGGTAAGGAATACACCCCCACGTAATTAGCTTCATATGGTTGCATTCTAATTAATGAAGCCAAATTTCTAAATGGTTCACATTCCTTCCGCAGGCGACTGAAAGCAGTAGCGCGGGGTCGACTAAGAGCAACCCTTGGGACACCACTCTAAATAGGGCGTTGAATGTAATGAAGAACAAGGATAAGCTCAGTAAGCCGATGTCAGCTGGTCGTGTGGCCGGCAAAGGCTTGTCGACAAAATGGTCGTCATACTATAACACTGGTGGGCGAAAGGAGAAAAAGACCAGCTCAGAAAGCCAGGCGCGCGAGGTTCAAGAACTCAGGGCACAGGTGGCGCGGATTCCGGAGATGGTCCAAGAGCAAGTGGAACAACAACTCGGAAGGACGATGACCGCCATTGTGCCTACCTTGATCCAGGGGATTAGTGCGTGGATTGCGGGCGGCCAACAAGGGCCGCCCCCGATTCCTAGCTTCACGTCCAGCAACTCACAGAACGCGATGGCGGGGCCATTGGTGTCTCCGACGGAGGCGGCATTGGTGTCTCCGACGCCGGTACGGGAGCTTAATGCACCTGGGTGTACGTCGGCCGGCACCTCTGCAGCAAGCGGCCCCTCCGTCAACTGCACACCCGCCGTTGGCGGTGCCTCGACATTAGCCGAGCTCGACCCATCATCACGGTAACTAATTAAGCCTCTCTCGGCCGAGGACTTCATCTCCTTGCCTTTGACTGGGCATCCCTGACGCCCTACATGTTTTCGCAGGGCGCCGCCGACGTTCCGTGCACTCTCCTGCACTTCGTGAACAACGAGTTGGTCGATGTCGCCAAGGGCAAAATCGTTCAACCGGGCAACCCCTTGTTCCACGGTACCCAGATGCCACCCAACTTGTTTAGGGTTCAACTGGTTCGGGTGCTGCCAGGCTGCGACGAGTTGTTACCTCCGATTCGACCCGTCGGGGCGGACGATGATGACGTGATGACCCTCAGCGCCTGCCTGAGCTGGCCCCTGCTTTGGCCGAAGAGCCAGATTCGTTTGGGGACGGGGGACACCACCCCAAAGACAACACCGCCAGTCGTGCCGGTGCCAAGTCGGCCCCATGGCAAGACCGCCGCAACGGTGCCGGACATCCCTATGCCACTGGATCCAAACATGCATATGGCACAGGATCAGAATGACGACGACGACGATACATTTGCCAACGTCGATCAGTACTTTGCCGATCATGGGTACGGTGGCGACTTCATGGGGCCTCCTTCTCAAGAACCCAACCCAACAAAAGACGTGCGCGATCTAGCTGGTACCGCGGAGAAGCCAAGTTGCAACAGGCGTCGTCTAGTGTTCAGCTCTCAGGAGACGCCTCCAGCTGCCGACTTCACCGAGCCTCAGATAGGCGAGGAGCAAAATATTATCAGCCCCAACACACTCTAGAAGGCGGTCCATGAGCAGAACTCGGTCCCATTACAGGAGAAGAAGAAGGCACGCAAAAGAAAGACTAACAAGGGTGCGGGCCAGCCGGCACCGTGTACGATCCGTGCTCAGGACGGGCCACCTGCACCTGAGGATATCTCGAGGAGGGTGCATGTGGCGGGTAGGCCGATGCTACCGAGAAATATGCTCGATGCTGCAACCGGTGCTATGCGGAGTCTGCATGACAGTGTTCTTTCTTTGGAGAAGCGGCGTCTCGGAGAGAAGGATGTGGCATACCCGGTTTTCGCGGCCAAGGTGCCAGAGGGCAAGGGCTTTGTGGATAACTCCATCGGGGGTACGATCGTCCTGCGGTTTGATGACATCCACGCTATATTGAACCTTCATCCGCTGCACTACATCTTCGTTCGGCTATTTTCGCTGAGTATGGAGATGCGGATCATTCGCGACAAGACCCCGGACATCGTGATAGTCGACCCCTTCTACATGCGTGCCAAGATCTTGGGCAGCGCTGGGGACCGGCAAGTCGCGAGTTCTTACCTCGAAGGCGTCATTCTGGCAAACCAAGATAAGGATAACTTCCTCGTGCCTTACTTTCCCGAGTAAGTCCTCCCCTCAACCGCCCCGTAACATATGAATTCTTAGATTTCGATCGTTTTTCTTTTAACATTCCGTGTTTTCTGCAGTGACACACGTTGCACGCTCATCCTCCTAAGCCCCAAATATTCCATGGCCACATATTTCGACCCGGACCGTCAGTCGAACATAGACTACACAAATGTCAAGAAGGTTCTTGATGATGTTCTCCCCGGCTACGTCAAATCTGGAGGCACCTTCACCAGGCCTATTCGTAAGTACGGCAAGCACGTCTTCTCCCACAATACGACGTTCTGCTGCGTCAAGCAGCCAACTGGCGGTCAGAAGGGTGCCTACTACGCCATCCATCACATGCGGGCGATCGTACGGGACCATCATCAACTTATGCTACCGAGTAGACTCAAAGATTGGGCCGCGAGCGTGTCGGCAATCCAGGACGCGGACATCAGACAAGAATTCTTTCGCATCCAGTCGGAGTTTGCGGAAATCATCCATCAAGATGTCCTTCGTACCTCGGGGCAGTTCTACCTCAGAAATCAACCGTCCAACAGTGACATCGACACAATCCTACAAATGCAGGCTGACAACGCCCGTTGTTTCATGACTCCCACGATAGACGGCGGCTTCATCCACGCTCCAGTCCCTTGAGTCGAGTCGAAAACAGTGATGCTGTGTCTAGTTCTGAAACATCGATTGGCTCATATGTTGTAATTAAACTTTAATGAAATTGTAGTATGTCTCTTTGGTTTCGAGAGTCATTCAACTTAGATGTAATCGATGCTATTAATGTTTTGCTTTTCTCTTCCGATCGTTCTGTTGCATACTTATATGTTGCTTATGTATTGTCTGTGAATTGGTACTAACGTTTCGTTTGGCTACTGCATAGCGATGACGTGGTATGTCGTGTACAAGGGTAAGGTTCCCGGAGTCTACAACGACTGGGAGGAGTGTCGGAGACAGGTTCACCGATTCAGCGGTAACAGTTACAAAGGGTACACCACTAGGGCCGAGGCCGAATCTAGATACGCCCGCTATCTAGCGGGAGAGGGGAGGGAGCGTTGGAGGAACCGGATGAAGACGAGTTTCATCGTGATGACCGCAGCTCTCTTCTATGTGATGGTAGTTTAGATGATCGATATCGACTTGTAATGTGAAGACAAACTCGCGGTCTCGAGACTTGTAATATAATGTTCTATCTTTGTTCGGTCTTTTCAATTCGGAGACTAATATGATGAATTGTATTCAGAGACTAATCTTCTATTTTATTTGATGAATCTGTTGTTGATGTGTGCTGTCTATATTTTGTCCAATTATACATTTTGTAACCTGTGCAAAAATAGAAAATTAAAAAACAAAAAAACCTAATATTCATACTAATGGCGCATCACATCATAGTGCGCCATTAGTGTGCCAAAGGATACTAATGGCGCATCATTAAACAGTGTGCCATTAGTATGCCGAAGTTACTAATGGCGCATACTGTTGTTGTGCGCCATTAGTATGCCGAAGCACCTGGGTATACATGGCCTCCTGGGAGGCATACTAATGGCGCACCGTGGACTATACTAATGGCGCACCGCGTGGTGCGCCATTAGTATACCAGATACTAATGGCGCACCAGTGGTGCGCCATTAGTAAAATATACTAATGGCGTGCTACTAATGGCGCACCACTAATGCGCCATTAATGGCCAAATTAGGTGCGCCATTAGTAGGCCTTTTCCTAGTAGTGTGAGGATGATCCTCAGATTCCGGACCCAGTCCGTATAGTTGCTGCCATCGTCTTTCAGCTTGGTTTTCTCTAGGAACGCGTTGAAGTTGAGGACTACGTTGGCCATTTGATCTACAAGACATTGTAAATATTTTAGACTAAGTTCATGATAATTAAGTTCATCTAATCAAATTATTCAATGAACTCCCACTCAGATTAGACATCCCTTTAGTCATCTAAGTGTTACACGATCCGAGTCGACTAGGCCGTGTCCGATCATCACGTGAGACAGACTAGTCATCGTCGGTGAACATCTTCATGTTGATCGTATCTTCCATACGACTCGTGTTCGACCTTTCGGTCTCCGTGTTCCGAGGCCATGTCTGTACATGCTCGGCTCGTCAAGTTAACCCTAAGTGTTTTGCATGTGTAAAACTGTCTTACACCCGTTGTATGTGAACGTAAGGATCTATCACACCCGATCAACACGTGGTGCTTCGAAACGACGAACTTTAGCAATGGTGCACAGTTAGGGGAGAACACTTCTTGAAATTGTTGTAAGGGATCATCTTATTTACTACCGTCGTTCTAAGTAAACAAGATGCAAAACATGATAAACATCACATGCAATCAAATAATAAACGTGACATGATATGGCCAATATCACATAGCTCCTTTGATCTCCATCTTGGGGCTCCATGATCATCTTGTCACCGGCTTGACACCATGATCTCCATCATCGTGTCTCCATGAAGTTGTTCGCCAACTATTACTTCTACTACTATAGCTAACGCGTTTAGCAATAAAGTAAAGCAACTTACATGGCGTTTCTCAATGACACGCAGGTCATACAAAAATAAAGACAACTCCTATGGCTCCTGCCGGTTGTCATACTCATCGACATGCAAGTATTGATTCCTATTACAATAGCATGAACAACTCATACATCATATATAGATCATTCATCATTCATCACAACTTTGGCCATAGCATATCACAAAGCACTTGCTGCAAAAACAAGTTAGACGTCCTCTAATTGTTGTTGCAAGTTTTACGTGGCTGAATTAGGGTTCTAGCAAGAACGTTTTCTTACCTACGTGAAAGCCATAATGTGATTTTTCAACTTCTATTTACCCTTCATAAGGACCCTTTTCATCGAATCCGCTCCAACTAAAGTAGGAGAGACAGACACCCGCCAGCCACCTTATGCAACTAGTGCATGTTAGTCGGTGGAACCTGTCTCACGTAAGCATACGTGTAAGGTTGGTCCGGGCCGCTTCATCCCACAATACCGTTGAAGCAAGATAATACTAGTAGCGGCAAGAAAGTTGACAACATCTACGCCCACAACAAATTGTGTTCTACTCGCGCAAGAAGAACTACGCATAGACCTAGCTCATGATGCCACTGTTGGGGAACGTTGCAGAAAACAAAAATTTTCCTACGGTTTCACCAAGATCCATCTATGAGTTCATCTAGCAATGAGTGATTGGATGCATCTACATACCTTTGTAGATCGCGAGCGGAAGCGTTCACTAGAACGAGGATAATGGAGTCGTACTCGCCGTGATTCAAATCACCGATGACCAAGCGCCGAACGGACGGCACCTCCACGGTCAACACACGTACGAAGCGGATGACGTCTCCTCCTTCTTGATCCAGCAAGGGGAAAGGAGAAGTTGATGAAGATCCAGCAGCACGACGGCGTGGTGGTGGATGCAGGGTGTCACAGTAGCAGGGCTTCACCGTGTACTACGAGGGAGAGGTGTAGCAGGGGAGAGGGAGGCGCCGAAGGCTGAGGTATGAAGTCCTCCACCTCCCCCAACTATATATAGGGGTGCCAAAGGGGGAGCCGGCCCTAGGAGATCCAATCTCCTAGGGGGGCGGCGACCAAGGGGTGGGGGGCTTGCCCCCCAAGCAAGGGGGCGCCCCCCTTTAGGGTTTCCCCCAAACCCTAGGCGCATGGGCCCTTTTGGGATGGTGCCCTTGGCCCATAAAGGCCAAGGCGCACCCCCTACAGCCCATGTGGCCCCCGGGGCAGGTGGCCCCACCCGGTGGACCCCCGGGACCCTTCCGGTGGTCCCGGTACAAATACCGGTGACCCCGAAACTTGTCCCGATGGCCGAAACAGCACTTCCTATATATAATTCTTTACCTCCGGACCATTCCGGAACTCCTCGTGACGTCCGGGATCTCATCCGGGACTCCGAACAACATTCGGGTTACTGCATATACATATCTTCACAACCCTAGCGTCACCGAACCTTAAGTGTGTAGACCCTACGGGTTCGGGAGACATGCAGACATGACCGAGACGACTCTCTGATCAATAACCAACAGCGGGATCTGGATACCCATGTTGGCTCCCACATACTCCATGATGATCTCATCGGATGAACCACGATGTCGAGGATTAAACAACCCCGTATACAATTCCCTTTGTCAATCGGTATGTTACTTGCCCGAGATTCGACCGTCGGTATCCCAATACCTCGTTCAATCTCGTTACCGGCAAGTCACTTTACTCGTACCGTAATGCATGATCCCATGACCAGACACTTGGTCACTTTGAGCTCATTATGATGATGCATTACCGAGTGGGCCCAGTGATACCTCTCCGTCATACGGAGTGACAAATCCCAGTCTCGATCCGTGTCAACCCAACAGACACTTTCGGAGATACGTGTAGTGCACCTTTATAGTCACCCAGTTACGTTGTGACGTTTGATACACCCAAAGCATTCCTACGGTATCCGGGAGTTACACGATCTCATGGTCAAAGGAAAAGATACTTGACATTGGAAAAGCTCTAGCAAACGAACTACACGATCTTGTGCTATGCTTAGGATTGGGTCTTGTCCATCACATCATTCTCCTAATGATGTGATCCCGTTATCAGCGACATCCAATGTCCATAGCCAGGAAACCATGACTATCTGTTGATCAACGAGCTAGTCAACTAGAGGCATACTAGGGACATATTATGGTCTATGTATTCACACGTGTATTACGATTTCCTGATAATACAGTTATAGCATGAATAAAGACAATTATCATGAACAAAGAAATATAATAATAATACTTTTATTATTGCCTCTAGGGCATATTTCCAACATGGACTTCATCTTTGGCGAGGATTTTTCTTTATTTATTTTAAGATATTATGTCGAGTTTCAGGACTTTTGGAGTTGCACAGAATAGGTCTCTAATATTTGCTCCTTTTCCAGCCCCAGAATTCCAGCTGCCGGCATTCTCCCTCTTTATGTAAACCTTGTAAAATAAAAGAGAATAGCCATAAGTATTGTGACATAACGTGAAATAACAGCTCATAATGCAATAAATATCGATATCAAAGCATGATGCAAAATGGACGTATCACGGCTGCCCCTTGGCCGCCTCTCCTCTTCCATCAATTGGGCCCATGAGGCCCATTAACCTCCAAGGGGGTTCCGGTAACCCCCCGGTACTCCGGTATATATCCGATAACCCCCGGAACCATTCCGGTGTCCGAATATAGTCGTCCAATATATCAATCTTCATGTCTCGACCATTTCGAGACTCCTCGTCATGTCCGTGATCACATCCGGGACTACGAACTACCTTCGGTACATCAAAACACATAAGCTCATAATATAACCGTCATCGAACTTTAAGCGTGCGGACCCTACGGGTTCGAGAACTATGTAGACATGACCGAGACATGTCTCCGGTCAATAACCAATACCAGAACCTAGATGCTCATATTGGCTCCTACATATTCTACGAAGATCTTTATCGGTCAAACCGCATAACAACATACGTTTTTCCCTTTGTCATCGGTATGTTACTTGCCCGAGATTCGATCGTCGGCATCTCAATACCTAGTTCAATATCATTACCGGCAAGTCTCTTTACTCGTTCCGTAATACATCATCCCGCAACTAACTCATTAGTTGCAACGCTTGCAAGGCTTAAGTGATGTGTATTACCGAGTGGGCCCAGAGATACCTCTCTGACAATCGGAGTGACAAATCCTAATCTCGAAATACGCCAACCCAACAAGTACCTCCGGAGACACCTGTAGAGCACCTTTATAATCACCCAGTTACGTTGTGACGTTTGGTAGAACACAAAGTGTTCCTCCGGTAAACGGGAGTTGCATAATCTCATAGTCATAGGAACATGTATAAGTCATGAAGAAAGCAACAACAACAAACTAAATGATCAAGTGCTAAGCTAACGTAATGGGTCAAGTCAATCACATCATTCTCCTAATGATGTGATCCCATTAATCAAATGATAACTCTTTGTCTATGGCTAGGAAACATAACCATCTTTGATCAACGAGCTAGTCAAGTAGAGGCATACTAGTGACACTCTGTTTGTCTATGTATTCACACATGTATCATGTTTCCGGTTAATACAATTCTAGCATGAATAATAAACATTTATCATGATATAAGGAAATAAATAATAACTTTATTATTGCCTCTAGGGCATATTTCCTTCCCGACAAAAATGGAGACATAGATGAGATCAAACAGTATAGAGACGCTAGGTGGGTCACTCCTCCAGAAGCATTGTGGAGGATATATGGATTTGAATTGAGTAAGAACTCACCACCCGTGAAGCAGCTACAACTCCATCTACCAAACATGCACATGGTGTCATTCCAAGCGGCCCAAAATATTGAACGAGTAGTTAACCGTGAAGGTGTTGAGAAGTCGATGCTTATAGAGTACTTTGAGGCAAACATGTTACATGAGGATGCTCGTTCTATCTTGTACAGGGACTTCCCCGAGTGGTACACCTGGCAGACAAGTAAGAACAATAAATATTGGAGAAGAAGGCTACGAGATATAGGTGGACAAATTGGAAGAATTGTGTCAGCTCATCCTGTCGAGGGGGAATGCTATTACCTGCGGGTCCGCCTAAACCATGTCACTGGCGCCACCTCTTATGAGGACCTAAGGACAGTTAATGGTGAGATCCTACCAACCTTTTCGTGAAGCTGCCGAGAGAAGGGGATTGATCAAAGGAGACAACACACTGGATGAGTCCCTCGCAGAATCCACATTATATAAGACGCCATCATCTCTATGGAGGCTCTTTGCAACGATATTGGTATTCTGTGAGCCAAGCAATGTGCGCGGACTCTGGGAGAAGCGCCTAGATGCAATGTCAGAAGACTATTGTCGTAGCAATCCATCCAAAGTTGCAGTTGAGCAAATGGTTCTAATAGATATCAGGAATATGCTACAATCAATGGGCAAGGAGATAGAGTCATTCCCTCTTCCCGATATCCAGGAAGAATATGACACTTCCAGCGGTGTGACAAGGGAGATCTTCGAGGAATCCACCATAGAGCTCAATGTTGAGGACACATATCTATCAAATTCACTTAATTCAGATCAGAGGGCGCATACGATGAAATTTTATCTGGTGTTGATCGTGATGAGGGTGATGTGTTCTTTGTGGATGGACCTGGAGGCACCGGAAAGAATTTTTTGTACAGAGCACTGCTTGCAACGGTACGTGGGCAGAACAAGATTGCTATAGTGACAGCTACGTCCGGTGTTGCTGCTTCCATAATGCCCGGAGGGAGAACAGCTCATTCATGGTTCAAGATACCGCTAGGCATCGATGATGGTAGGTTTTGTAGCTTCACTAAATAGAGCGGGACTGCCAAGCTCCTACAGTCAGCTTCTCTCATTATTTGGGACGAGGCTTCCATGACAAAGAGACAAGTAGTCAAGGCGATGGACAATAGTATGCGCGACGTGATGAGCCGACCAGACCTGCCATTCGGTGGGAAGACAGTTGTGTTCGGTGGGGATTTCAGACAAGTCCTTCCTGTTGTCCGTAAGGGGTCTAGGGCTCAGATAATTAATTCATCGCTACGTAGGTCTTACCTTTGGGATTCCATGCACCACCTTAAGTTGGTACGCAATATGAGGGCACATAGTGACCCATGGTTTGCAGAGTATCTATTGCGCATTGGTGATGGTAAGGAGGAGACCAACGGAGATGGCGACGTCCGTCTTCCAGACGAGATATGTGTGTCGTCAACTGGGAAGGACACTGACATTGATACACTAATAGACAATACTTTTCCTAGCCTCAGTGCTAACACGTCAGACCCAGACTACATCACCTCCAGAGCAATCTTGTCAACACGGAATGATTGCGTGGATAGGATTAATTTGAAGATGATCAGTCGATTCCAGGGAGATGAGATGGTGTACCATAGTTTTGATTGTGCGGTGCACGACCCTCATCACTACTATCCTTCTGAATTCCTTAACACCTTGACCCCTAATGGGCTGCCCCACATGTGTTGAAGCTCAAGATTAACTGCCCTGTCATATTGCTCAGGAACATTGACCCTGCAAACGGACTTTGCAATGGCACGAGGCTGGTGGTTCGAGGGTTCCAAAGGAATGTCATCGATGCAGAAATTGTCCTTGGCCAACATGCTGGAAAAAGGATCTTCTTGCCAAGGATCCCCCTTTGCCCCTCTGATGAGGAGATGTTTCCTTTTCAGTTCAAGAGGAAGCAATTTCCAATAAGGCTCAGCTTCGCAATGACGGTGAACAAGGCACAGGGGCAAACTATCCCGAATGTCGGTATTTACTTGCCCGAGCCGGTGTTCTCTCACGGGCAGTTGTATGTTGCACTATCTAGATCCACCGCTAGAAAGAACGTCAAGATTCTTGCCGTTCCTGATGCTGGTAGTAAGAAAATTAACTCAGATGCCAGCAAAAAGAAGAGTTCAACTTGCAGCAAAAACAAGAGCTCCGATAGTCCTGTTGGTACGTACACGAAGAACATCGTCTATAAAGAGATCCTTACATCATAGGTGAGAAATTTGGCAGTTATATTTCCACTCTATTTTTTTAATTATCTATATGGCTATATTTTTATTTCACAATAAAATTAGATAATGAAATACTCCCTTCGTTCCTAAATATTTGTCTTTCTAAAGATTTCAACAAGTGACTACATACGGAGCAAAATGAGTGAATCTACATTCTAAAGATGTCTATATACATCCGTATGTGGTAACCATTTGAAATCTCTAGAAAGAGAAATATTTAGGAACGGGGGAGTAGTTTTTATTTAAATTATCTGATATTTATTTTGTGCAGGTCACCTCCGTCATATCGAGTCATTTATGTTTAACTTGCATCTTGTTATCATGTATTACTGAGAGAAACCGGACCAGTGAACTGAAGTGTAAATTCTTGAGTGCATGAATACTAGACTGAAGTGAAAATTCTGCTTGTCTTTTGATATGTTTTCTCTCGAGTAGAGGAAGATGGTTCATGTCCAAGCAAATCACCTACCTTCAAGCTTCTTGACATCTCACTAATTCACGATTTTATTCTCTTTACTCTTTTCTGATATGTAAAATCAAGATAATACTTTCGATGTAGTTGATGTATATACTTTAATTTAAATATGAAGAATGCTATTTTTTGCAAGCTTACTTCAAATATTTCATGTGAAGTGGATAGTTATATGCTAAATGAAAAGAAATGTGTGTGCTCTTCTTAAATTCAACTTGGTACAGATGTACGCTACTTCATCTCAACATTGAGTTAGATAATCATCAACTAAATTTTGTCATTCAATTAGATGGACACGTCTAAAATTTGTACATGTATTATTGCCCGTGGCAACGCACGGGCATTTTACTAGTATATATAAATAATTGTAGAAATAAGTGTCCCCTCCCTCATACAAAAAAAACCATTAACAGACTTTTCCAGTGAAAATGAATGAACATGTTTTTTTAATTCACAATGAGTGAACATGTTTAAAATGTTTAATATGATGTTCACTCATTGTTCACAATGATTTTTTTCACAATAATGTTTAAAATGTTTAATATGACGTTCACTCATTGTGAATTAAAAAAACATGTTCACTCATTTCATCTATTGAATATTTTTTGGGATTTCGTGAAAAAAAACATGTTCACTCATTTTAAACATTTCAAAAAAAATATCCACGTACTTGAAAGATATTATTCGTGAATTGTGAAAAAAAATTCAATCTCGAAAACATATTCACCATTTTCATTTCTAAATGTACATACCCTTTAAAAAAATACTCAAGAACTTTAAAACATGTCGAAAAATATAAAAAATTATATGAATTTGAAAAATTATCACAAATCTGAAAATATATTAGTATTGATTTTATTAAAAAAAGGAATTTTAAAAATATTTTTCAATTTTTGAAAAATGTCAATAAAATTTGAAGTGAAAGTTGTTCAAGAATTTTAAAAATAGAAGGGAAAGGAAATTAAAAAACAAGAAGAAAGGAAAACATGTCCGGAACATTCTATAACCTTCTAAAACCATATGGAAGGTCTAAAAGACCGCTATAGTGCAATAGGATATTCGTGTGTGCACTAGTACATGACCCCTCATTAGCAGCATCATGACGGGACGCGGATTTTTGGGACATGGTGGCACGCGAGGATGATATCCAGGCAGTCCACTGAAGCTTTGAGATGCATACTTAATATAGTGATTAATTGAATACGAGGGGATACACAATCATAGACTTGCAAATACATAGTGTAAATACATAGAGTGGGCCAGCACACATAATTGGCAATAAATGCTGCCTAACATCAGGTGAGATGTGATAGGATATGAGTCCCCCGTCCCTCTCTCTCACGCAAGTGGAGCAACGAGCAGGAGCACCGCGGTAGTGAGGAGATGAGTTGGGTGTTGTCCTTGGTGCGGACAAGATGGATCCAGTGAGAGATGTTACCACTGAAGAAGAAGCTCCTCTTGATGTCGTCTACCCCTTCCATTCATTCTCTTTTGGAGGGACTCCGCTAGTTCATCTCATGGTCAAAGCTCTAAGTTCATGAGCTGCTCCATGTTGTCCTCCAGTTAATCATCTCCTAAAAGAAGCAGCTATAGCTACGTATTGTATATTACCGTCGTGTGCATCAATATTGAAAAAAGGCTTAAGCAATCCAATTCATACAAGTTTTTATGCTAAACTAAGTACAATGTCCATTTGAAATGTTTATCACTTCATAATATTGGCCCTCTGTTTGTGTCAACCATTAAGAAGATTGCATGCATTTTCAATGCACTGGCAGAAATATTAATTCGCCAACATCATGCTTTCATGCATTTAATCGGTGGAGTTATTCGCCAACAGGTTTCAACCGCCCAGTATCAATGAATCAAGCTCCATGTTATGCTCTTGGCAGCTACTCCTAGTAGGTTTCAATCGCCCACTGTTAGATGTGAATGAATCAAGCTTGAATCTATTGTTGCCTCCTCGCATCATGCTAATTAATTCCTGTCGTAGAGTAGCTGGTCCTAAGTCAACTAGTCTATTTAGTCGATGTGAGCTTTTTTTGTATTTAGCACTCCAGATGTTAGTGAGCACACTGGACAACGTAATTAAGGATTGAAAGAAAATGTTGTGTGCCGTTCGTAGCGAGTTATATCTAACTGATGACATAGTCGGCAGCTAAATGGTGATTAATACTTAGCACAAGTAGGGCAGACCTTAGTGGAAATACTAATTGGATGATTAGCTGGACAAGAAGAGCTGGATCCTCATGTAGAACAAACTAGTCTATCTTCCCTGTCATGTACTATGCACAGCGCCACAAAGTTGCTCAATCACAAGAACAAAAGAAAATGGCCAAGGGGAAGAGGATGAATGAGAGGGGAGGAGCTATGAGCTGGGCCGAGGGATTTTTTTTTCTTTCCAAAAGGGACTCCATATCACCATGGATGAGTTCTAGCTAGCCATGCATATGAACTGGAGAAGCAGGGTGAGTGAAAGACGAGCTGCGTGATGGATAAGGGATGGTCTGCATGTTCCCTTTAAATGCAGATTGTTGTTGGTGACCTGCTACAAATAAAGGATCTGCTCTTGTCAGCCTGGTGGGCATCTGGTTGGCGGTGTGGTGTGATGCAGGACTTGGATGAACACACGCTTGTGAGGCTAAGCCGTTGGGATGGGGATGCTAGTGGCCCACGCCTTCATTCAATGTCTGGCCTGCCTTGCAGGCCATCTACTGTATGTATCAAATGCAAATACACAGCTATACTAGATGCTATACGGGGAGGCAGAAATTGTTATATGGCTTGCGGGTATTCGAGTTACACGAATCACGCGGCATCATGCGATATGGATATCGACCGCGAGTGGCCGCATGTCCACTCGCCATTATTCGCATCATGACGTGACTAATAACAATGTTTGGACCCAACATCGCTATTGTCACGCTGTTGGTAGTTTGCAACTAGCACTAGTACGCGTCGGTGCTATACAAACGGTTTTTAACTCCTTTTCGCGACGGCATTTGGAACCATCGCCTAGTGAGTGTGGGCGATAGGGGGTCCTTCCCACATGACCCAGAAACCGTCGGGGATAGGGATCCTTAATGCATACAGTTGTCCCTATATAACTGTTTCCGATATCTCGAATATCCCAAACGCTTCATCCTTGCTACTCGTTTGTGCTCGCATTGCCATCGTAGTCGGAGTTTTGTGGTTTTACCTAAAATCAGGTAGATTCTAGGCAGGGGAGCTTTCCAGGCAGATTCCAGGCACGGGAGATTTACGATGACTGGCACATCACAAACAGTTCATGATTATAAACCGTGTACGATAGGTAGACAATCACACACATTTAATTTTCCCGCACCGTATGTGATAGTGTCTGACATCACACACGCTTTGCAAATGGCAACTGTGTGCATTATTACACATGTTTCCTCTCCGGGAACCATGTCGGATTATGATGTATATCGCACACGCTGTACTTTATTAACCGTGTGCGCCGTAATGACCTACACACCCTAATTTCACCCTAATTTAATTGTTGTTATTTAAAATTGTACCTAATTTAAACTTGAAAGTAGGCTATAGCTTTATTCATACCCATCAGGTTCAAACAACCAATGCATTATTCGATTCACAGGTACATATGTTTAAAAATTACATAAGCACCAAATAAAGAATGATGAACCAGGGTTCTATACTTGTACTATTACAGATGGAAAAGAAAGAGGTGACAGACATTCCGGTTGCTGAACAAGGTGAAGCGGAATGGCCCTATTGTGCTCTACCGGATGCAGAAGGCATGCAGGACTCTAGTCCAACCCCTTGTAATGGACGGCCGCCAATCATGTAGTTTGAGAGGTAATCTTGAGTAAACTGCTTCAGGATCCACTGCAAAAGAAAAAAAGATTCAAACATTGTCATCTAACACAACTCATTACGGGAACTAAAAAGAAGGCTACAAGGTTCTTACTTACCATCCTGCAGTTCACTGTTGTCTTGCATAAAGTGTAAACAAATAGTTCGATTGATATCTTTTGACCCATTTTAATAACAATCTTTATCAGTTTCCTCACTTGATGTTGGTTCATAAATATCTCATTGGCCCATACGTAGAAAGGGTCGAAGTGTGGATCTTTGGCAATGATATATGTACCTAAAAGCACCAAGTTAATATTAGAAGCTAAACAACAATTGAAAAATGATGTAATACAACACTCCCTCCATCCCATTATATAAGATTTTATTACATGTATATATCTAGACATCATCAGAACATCAAGATAACACTCTTCCTTGTTGCTATGTAGCTTGAGATTGCATATTTACTCATTCAGTACAATGCATGTTGCTATGTAGCCTCTGATATATTAAATATGGCCCTAGTTAACCTACTGATAAATGAGTTACAAATATATCCAGTGAAATGTCCGATTCGACGATTAATCCCTTATCAGCCACAGGCTATATGGTACCAGCTACCGATATCCTGAACAGTGAGTACATATAAGCAATGCGATGAAACTAATCTCGATGGAAAACAACATTGTTCTCAATATTGTCCTGCATGAGTACATATAAAGGCATGTTAAGCACAACAGGATAAACATCAACCAAATATATCCATGGTAGACAACATAATCTACAAGTGATAGCTTCATTGTGCAGGCTTAAGCACGCTAGTTAAGCAAAACAAGAAGTGAAAAGGTGTGTTAACTGCATTAGGCATAACATTTAAAAACAAGCAAATAGTCATTCAAACTGGTATTGTGCATGTCTAAAGTACACTAGTTATTGTTAAAAAAACCGAAAAGGCATGTTAACTACAATATCCTTAACATCAACCAAATATCGTAATTCATAGTGGTATTGTTGAAACTGTTATTGATGAAATTTAACTGCACGGAAAATAGTTGCACATATAGAGCATCACATTATGAAGAACCAAAACAAACAAGTCATAAGGCCATCTCTAGTCGACCCTTAAAAAGTTAAAGGACTAAAACCCTTAGTCGATCCTTAAAAAGTATATATATATATATATATATATATATATATATATATATATATATATATATATATATATATATATATATTAGCACAAATGCCCGTGCGTTGCACCGGGCGAAAAAGGGGCATAACCGGCTTCATGTTCCATTATGCACCATTTTATATATCCAATTTTAATAAACATCGATAATAAGGTTAAGCAGATTAGTGTTTTTTATAGCATAGCAAACATGCCCACGCGTTGCGGCGGGAGTTTTAAAAAATAGCCCATGGTCCTAACCTTATCCAATAAGCATGGCTAAAGACACCCCACCCCTAAAGTTCAGAATTAAAAAAAACATCTAAATAGTTGATACATCTGTATGCCCTTACATATCAATCAAAATCTAAGGAGAAGAACCCTAGACACAAAAACTATTGCCAACCATTTCCTAAGCTTTAGAGCAGAATGCAAAATAAATATTTACATGAACAAAATATATAACATTTTGAATCATGAATAATTAAATACAGGCATTCCCTAGATTAGGTAACCAATGTATCTAACGTTGCAATGGGAGAAAAAAATCATAATCTCCAATGACCATGACAACTTTTTTTTGCATCACCGATTACATTTTGCCGAACATTTTGTTCAATTTCATTAATTTTTTTAATACATGATTTTTTAAAATAATGAATATTTTTTTATTTCCCAAACATTTGTTTTCAAAATATGCGAACATTTTTTGAATACTCTAACATTTTAAAAAATTACAAACATTTTTTGAATCCATAAGCATTTTATGATTTATTGAACATTTATATAAATTTTTTAAATATTGAAATGTATTTTTTGGCATTATTTTGACTTGGTCCAAACACAAGCGTTTTGCATCTAAGGTATTCTCTAAAAAAAGTCACACACATCTGGTACCCCACTCCAAGCTCGGCGCAACACCTTCACATATTTATGCTTGTTGTAACACCCCAGGACCAATTATTTAGTTTCTTTACATAATTCATCTTATTACTATATTTTTATTTTATTTTGCATTGCATCATGTCATGATGCTTTAATTTTTAATCTGGTTATTCAAACTCTCAACTTGAACAAAAAATTGCTAACCCAAATTAAATGCGAATTAATAAATTGCATGGATCTTTGATCTATTTAAATCAATAGGATTCACATGGTGGTTCCTTCATAAACCTATGAACCTCCGAATATTATCTGGAACCCATTAAACTCTATTCTCCATTACTCCAATTCAAGTTGAATTGTGGATTCCATTACTCCAATTCAAGTTGTGGGTCTTTGATATATGTCAGAGTGGCCACATGCTCTTTGATCTTCCTTCTCCTTTTCTGAAAATTGTGAATTTGTTCAGCAATGCTCAGTGGGTCGGCCCAATGAGCGCAGCAGCAACAACAGCCGGTCCCAAGGACTATAACTGGCCGAACTGGCCCAATTGCAGGCCCAGTTCTCCCCGCTAACCGCTAACCTAGCGAGAGAGGATGAGCACCTGCTCGATCCCCACTTCCCACGCGCGCGCGCACCCCGCCGCCGCCAACCGCTGGGCCACTGGCGCCATGACCACGGTCTCACCGGCGAGGGCTGCTGCCTCGATCCCACACGCGCGCACCCGCCACCGCCAGGGCAGCCCTTCCTTTCATCCCGTCTCTCCCTCTTGCGCCCCTTCTCCTTGTACCTCCCCTCCGGCCACCGGCGCCCATGGCCATCATCAGCGCTGCTGGTCCGATCCGGTCACCGGCGCCCATGGCCGTCACCAGCGCTGCTGGTCCGATCAGGTCGGATCGGATTTTTTCCTTTCCATTCTACTTAGTCGATAGGGGACTGAAACAGCCGGGCAACCAGAAGGCACAATCGAATCGTTTTTCTCACTTATTTTTGGACTGCGGGTTCTATTTTCGAAAAGCAAAGGGACTTTTTTTTATAAAAACACCGCGAAGGTGAATCCAGAGACTCAATTCGTGCTTTATACAGCCCGTCTATTCTGATAATATTATCAGAATAGTTATTCTGATAACACTTCCGCACTGCATGCTCAACGCGAGGGCACTGCACTTTCTTTAGTAAGAGCACTGCATTACTAGTGAACTTTCCGTCAGAAAAAACTGCGCGTAGTGTTTTTTCGGTGCTGTTTTCGCTCTAATTTTTTAACCGTTTATCGGAACAAGGCGTGTAATATACCATTGGAAAGCTACGGATTAGGCACAACTTCACCATGTTGAACACTTTTCGAGATTCCCCACGGTTTAAGAGCAGTTTCAAAAACAGTGCGGCCCACAAAGAGTGACAGCGAGCGTTTTTTCGCGTTTTTTTAAACCGCTCGTAGGAATGAGGCAAATGATACACCGTTGGATAGATATCGTCGAGGCACATCTTTTTCATAACTATTGTTTTCTCTAATTCGTTACGGTTTAAGAGCAGTTTCAAATTTACTAAATCGCGGAATTCTGTTTTTCAAAAAATTTAAAACTTTCGGTACTGTTTTTGCTCCAGTTTTTTTAACCGTTTGTCGAAACGAGGAGTGAAATATACGGTTGAAAAGCTATGGACGATGCGCAACTTTCATATGTTGAAATGTTTTTGAGATTCCTTACAGTTTTATGTTAATTTTAAAAATCGTACGATGGACGACGAGTGACAGCGTCTGTTTTTCACGAAATTTTTACAAATCGGTTGTTGAAATGATTCGAATGATAAGCCGTTGGAAAGATATCAACGAGACACAACTTTTTCATGTAGAACACTTTCTCTAATTCCTTACAGTTTAAGAGTAATTCTAAAATTACCGAAATGCGGAAACTCTGTTTTTCGCGACATCCAAATCAACGAGTGAACTTCATCCGACAGAAAACCACACTGCTTCATACTGAAAACCGCACTGCAACGTGAGTAGATGAAACTGCATTCTTATTATTTTTTGCTAATATTTTTTATTTTTATAATTTTATCTCAGCTGCCAGGCCGAGTGTAGTGAACGGCACGCGGGAACGAAGTGCACTGCATTTTTTGCTAACATTTTCTTTTACAATTTCTTCTCAACCGCTAGGCCGAATGTAGTGAACCAACGGAGGACGAAGTGTACTGCAAGTGTCGACGCAATTCACATTGTTTGAACACACGACGCCACACAAGAACGAGTGCAGTTTGCATCGGAAGAAGTTAACCACACCTCAAATCAAAAACAATCTGCATGCATTTTTTCATCATTTTCTGACTTTTTTTTGAAGTCATCTAGACTACACGGTCCATTTTTTACAAAGCAAACCACCAAGGTTTTTTAATAGTAAAAACTGCATCATGCTTTCAACATTCTCTTTTTAGAAAACAGGTCAAAAAAATAAAATACAAAAAAAACTTCAAACACGAGCCACGCGAGCCGCAAGGAGTGCACCAACGGACTTCATCTATTTTATATGTATACCTTTACATTTTTTTTCTGGCACATTCAAGAACAAAGTGAAAATTAAAAAAAAAATGTTTTTCTTTCTTCTGTAGGTCCCCGGTGAACTGCATGTTCACGCCCGCACGACGGCCAAACCTTCACGCACCCGAGGACAAGAAAACCTCCAGGCGCACTGCAGCACCGAGGCAAGCGAACCCCATCGAGAAGCGGATCGAACTGCACCTGCACGGGCACACGGCCTTTGTCCTTGCAGTCGGCTGGGGAGCAGCTCGCCGTCGAACGCCCCTGTTTGATGCCTTCCCTTCCAAGAATTGCACAAACAAAATAACAGTAAAAGAAAACAAAAGAGTGCGTGCGCTTGACGTGGGGCTGATAATATACATTATCTAAGAAGAGTGTGCTTAGTCTAAATAAAACAAAAGAGTGTAGTTTAGCCACGGACAAGCTGGTCGATGCTTCACAAGTCCAAGGGGCTAGCAGCCTAGCAATGCATGCACGTAACCTTTATACAGGCTTGGGTTCCAAATCTTTTGTGAGAATTTATTTGAATCGTTGATGCGGCTGTAACTGAATCCAATATCTGAAACTGAGCAACTACCTATCGTGTTCATGTTCAGTCTGAACTCCCGCCCCCTTCTCAGGTGACAACTGAAGAACCCCTTGTATTATTACTTCTTTTCCATCAGCAAGATGCAATCGGTTCCATATGTTCCTAGTCTAGCTGCAGAAAACATAGGCATAAAAATGATGGATGGCGTTAACAGAGTATGTGAGCATCAAATCTAAAAAAACTGAAGATGATAATAACTCAGGCAAGAAACAAAATAGAGAGATGTCCAAGGACCTCACCGGGGAAGCTTTTGTTGCCATTGTCGTCGAATACAACAGCAAACTGCACCGACAAGAGCCTTGTACTGCTTTCCCACGCCGCCGGAACTGCGTGCAATGAGCTAGCGAGCTGCATGTTCCGCAGACACCGGACTGCACCACTAGGACGCACGCATGGCCATGTACTGCTTGTCGGCATAGCCAGAATCACATACCATGACCAACGAGCTACACGGCTACATTGCTGCCTGCCTGCCTGTTGCCCTTTTTTTTGCGGGCCTTGCCGGTATTGTTCCAGCAGCAGATGAGGAGAGGAGGACCACGATGACGGGGCCTGGGCAACACGGCTCGAGCAGCTGCCATCCTCCATGTCTAGGTGGACCACGACAAGGCTTTGTTCGCCAATGGTCGTCAGCGTCCCCCACCAACCAGGGGGAGGTGGGCCATCGCGTAGTGACCTGCAGGCAGTGGATGAATTCACTAGGAGGTGCTCAAGTGGAGAACTCACTGGGATCCCGACGATGCTCACCCTACACTAGGGCAACGGCTCGGGTGGGCCGCGCAGCAGCGGAGAAGGGGGGAGATTGGGTCAGGTCGCAGGTGGGGAGGTGGGGGCTCGAGCGTGGAGGAGGAAGAGGGAGGTAGTGGGGTTGACTAGTCCGGGACCGTTATCAGAATAAGGTTAGGTGTTAGCAGAATAAGGTCTTAAGAGTGTTATTAGAATAGACTCACTATATATGTATATATATATATATATATATATATATATATATATACATAAACACTATTCTGGTCACGGGATCAGAATAATATTCTGATCACAACCTGACCTGCCCCGCTAGTAGTATGTTGAACTTCCCTGTGAACTCGGTTGAACTTCCGCCAACATTGCTCAAACGGGGCTTGCGATATACCGTTGGAAAGCTATGGACACAATATCATGACCCAACTTAAATTTTGGCAAAATATAAGCGGTTTAAGAGCAGTTTTGAAAACCGTTTTTTCTTCGCATAAAAAACGTGAATCGTATTTTCGATCGCATTTCTAGACCGTTTATCGGAATGAGGCATATAATATGGCGTTGGAAAGCTACTGCAAAACCGCACCTTCCATATGTTGAAAGTTTTTTCTAATTCCCTATGGTTAAAGAGTAATTTGAAAAAACGTAAAATTCCATAAACCAAACAACTGAGTTCGTTTTTTCGATGTCATTTTTAAATGGCTAATCCAATGGAGGCATACGATATGGCGTTGGAAAGCTTATGAAAATGCGCTACTTTTTTATCTTTAAAGTTTTTTTTCTAATTTGGAATGGTTTAAGAGTAATTTAGAAAATAGTCCAAGTCCTACCGAGTTCGTATTTTCGATCTAATTTATTAACCGTGCATCCGAATGCAGCAAATGATATGGCGTTGGAAAGCTTGAACAAATGCAAAGCTTTTTGGTATGTATTGTTTCTCCCAATTCTTTACGGTTTTAAGTCAGTTTCGAAAATGGTGAAAAACGTATTTTTGCCGTAATTTCTACAAACTTTGTCGGAATTGGGCAAATAATATACCGTTGAAAAGCTACGGAAAATGCGAAACTTTTTCATGTTGATGGTTTTCTCTGATTTCTAGCCGTTTTCAAGTAATTCCGACAACGGCGGATCATTCGTTCTGCCTCTATCGCGAAACAGATTCTTCGAAAATGCACCGCGTGAAGAACTTGAACTTCTTGATGCGTGTACCTGAACTTCACTTTGTTTTTCACGTGATTTTTTTGTTCGTAGATCTTCATCCACTGCTCGTAGCTCTCCATCCCACTCACAGGAATTGAGCGGGTGATATACCGATGGAAAGCTACTGTAAACATGCAACTTTCCAGTGTTGATCATTTTTTCATACTTGCGACGATTTTGAAAGTTTTTCATCTGAAATTCATTCAGTGTAGTAGGTGAACTTCCTGCTATTTTCACGTTGAACTTCTGTGACGTATTTTCGTTAGCAGTAGTTGAACTTCTGTGTTGTTTTCACCTCTATCACAAGAATTTTTGAACTTTCTCCGGCCGAGCACTTGAACTTCTAGCAAGAAAACTTTAGGCTTTGCATTTTCATTCTTTTTTTAATACAAAATGCACACCGTGTACTACGTGAACTTTTGGCAGTTATCGATCTGAACTTCTGAGATCACGCATTCTGCCTTCATCGAAATATCAGAGTCTCCGAAAAAGCACTTCGTGAAGAGATTGAACTTCTGGATCAGTTCTTTTTGAACTTCACTCTTTTTTTCACGTGTTATTTTTTACCCGTAACTCCCCAACCACTTACCAGAATTGAGAAAATGATATATCAATGAAAAGCTGTTGAAAACACGCAACTTTCCCGCGTTTATCATTTTTTCATACTTGTGACGGTTCAAAATAATTTTTTCATTACACAAAAACGTGTTTTAATTGGTATACATGAAACTTTTGAACTGTACATCGGAATGTAACATATAATATACCGTTGGAAAGTTTATGAATAGGAGCATCTTTTTCATATAGACAAACTTTACAATTTTTTGTCGTTTGAGAGTAGTTTTAAAAATGAAAAAAACAACGTTGTTTTTTGCCTGTTTTTTTACATGTAATTGAAGGTTGGACGTCTCGCACTAGAGATCTTGAACTTCACCAGGAGGAGCACGTGAACTTCTTGCAACAAACTTTCTAAGCTTTTTATTTTCTATTCTTATATTCCTATCTAAAACGCATTTCATGTACTAGTTGAACTTCCTGCTGTTATCACCTTGAACTTCTGTCATATTTTTGTGTATACGTCGAATTACACACAATTGAAGGTTGAACGTCATTTTTTTGCCATTTTAAAACATGTAATTAGAGGTCGAACGACTTGCAACAAATCCGATTTTTTATATACTTCAAACTTCTCTGTTATTTCAAATTGAACTTCTTAGTCTTATTCTTAGAAAAACTATGTTTTCAAATAAGCATCAAACATTTTTTTAAATTGAACCTCATACTTTTATTTTTCCTAGAAATGGAAAGAATTTGAGTTTTCCATAAACATCAAACTACTCTTATTTTAATTTGAACTTCTTTAATTTTATTCTTTACTAACGAAGAAAACCTGTGTTTTTTATAAATATTGAACTTCACTTTTTTTATAATTTGGACTTCTTGGTTTATTTCTTTTAGCATCAAAATATCCTAGTTTTCTCATAAATATTGGACCCCCTCCACATTCTTTTTCTAATTAATTTTTCTAAACTATTTTTTATTATTTTAATTTGAGCTTCCGTTGTGGAAACTTGTTGAACATGAGGAACTTTTTGAACTTTCTCGGTCTGTGCACTTGAGCTTCTAGCAACAAAAAATTTGGACTTGGCCTTTTTACTCTTATTTTCTCATATGAAAGACACACCATGCAGTATGTGAACTTTCGTCTGTTGTCAATTTGAACTTCTCCCAATTTCACTTTAGTAACGAAAAAAATCTGAGTTTTTTATAGACATTAAACCGCGCTAACTTTTTTTCAACTTCTTTGTGTGCTTTTTAGGAATGTGAAAATTGGATTTTTGTTAGAAACATTGAATTTTTTCATTATTTCAAATAGATCTTATTGATCTTATTCTTTAGTAACCGAAGAAATCGAGTTTTCAAATAAATATCAAATTGCTTTACTTTTTAAAATTGAACTTCTTGGCTTTATTCTTTTGTAACGAGAAAAAACTAAGTTTTTAATATGCATTGAACTACTCCGTTATTAAAAATTGAACTTCTTGATTTTAATCTTTAGTATCGAGCAAAATCTAAGATTTTTTATAAACATCAAACGGCTTCATTTTTTAATTTTGACTTCTTGGTGTTATTCATTAGTAAAGGGAAAAGTCCTAGTTGTATAATAAACATCGTACCACTCACTTCTCTAAATTTCAACTTCCAGATCTTAAAAAAACAGCGGCAAATCCATGTTTACAAACTTTTTAAACTACTCGGTTTTTTTTAATTCGAACTTATATGTTATTTCAATTTGAACTTCACCAATTTTTTAGTAAAATGTAGAATCACCATTTTTATAAACTTTTTGAACCGCTCCATTTTTAATTTTTGAACTTCTTTGTTTATTCTATGGTAATAGGTGAAACTACATGTTTGTAATAAACATTGAAGCACACTATTATTTAAATTTTAACGTCAAGGTATTTTAAGAAATGGTTAACTTTAAAAAACAAAAATTATGTTTTTTCCACCTTTGTACGAACTTACTATTTATATTTTGTGAAGTTTTGTTTTTTTGTCTCACGACATTTTTAGGCATTTTTTGCTGTTGGTGAAATGGCCTAGGCGGACCTTTTTTTCATTGATGATTTTCTTCAGTATTTGGTATACATGAACTTATGAATTTCTGAAACATGAACTTCACAAGCTATTGAAACTCAAGAAAATTACACACACACTTCGTGTGCTACATGCATTCACACAAATATGAATGCACACATCTGAAAGAGCGTAAAGTTCACACACACAGTTCAAAAAATAAAATTCACATCTGAAAAGTATTTTGTTTTCCTGGTTACCACAGTTCTTTAAACATATGTGAAAAAACCGATACTGGTGGTGTGTTTCTTTTTGTCAACGCACTGTTATAAATATATGTACTTGAACTAATACCACATTATTTGTATAGAAATTGGATTATTCCCTTTTTAGTTTATTTTGGAATACTTTTATATTTTTTACTGCCACAATTCTTTTCCTCAGTGAATTGCCATGAAACAGTAAGTTTTCCATCGAATATGTCAAATGTAATGGTCAAAAGATTATGGTACATCAAGATATTAGGGACCAGCCATTAGTGGTGCCCTGAGAACTAAAGAATGAACTATCAGCATCTACATGTAAAGGTTGACATTTGGAGGCAACGAACATGCATGAACGCATCACTGAACACATTGCTTTTTGAATGCAACGCTGTATAAGTTAGCCTGCTAGTTTTGTGTGTACTTTTTCCTCCACTTTTTCCATGGGTGGTGTCACACCTTCTTTTAGCAAGAAGATGTTGTTGTCCCAAGTGCTACTGCACCTCACCACTTTGCAATCCAGGCGCCATTGAGCACTCCACTTCGGCCATCAGACAAATCAAACACTAACGAAGGCGAGCAGGAGAAGAACTTTTGTCTCCTCATCTCCACTGTTGCGGGGAAGCAACTCGAGTGTTTGCCGCAGGAAGTTCAGATGGGTGGAGCTGGCCGGTCGGCCGGAGGGGTAACTGATGGGAGAGCAGAGCCATTACTTGTTTTCTGCATGTAGCACGCACACATCTCGCCAGCACGGGAGGAGGCCTACGTCCGCATTGCAAGGCAGGTTGAGCTACAATTGCAGCATGCAGGGAGCCATGGCTGCGACCACGCTGGTTGCGACGGGGATGAGCAAGATGTTGGGATCCAGCTTACCTCACACGGTAGTGGTGAACGGCTGCAAATGGAGTCGTTGGACTGCAGCGGCGTGGTGGAGCTGAAGGATGCGACCATGGCGGCGGTTCTATTGGGGAGTCACGCGGGGCACTATGGGGGCCGTGTGGTGGCGGTGCGCATCGGGGAGACGACGTTGACGGAGGCGTGCTACAGGTAGGCGGTGGCCGCGACGCAACGAGAGAGCTCGGGGGATGCGGCAGCCCGGGTTTGCTTGGTCGCTGCATCGGCGGCTGGCGTGGTGGGGGTTGGGGGCAACGGCGGCTACAGGATCGTTCGACTCAGAGGTGGGCTGGTAGCGGTCGGGAGGTGGAAGAGATGAGCGGGTCGCGGGTGGGAGGCGCGGCTGCCGGGGAAAGTGGCGGGTGGCCGCGGCGGCCGGGGAAGCTGGCGGGTGGCCGCGGCGACCGGGGAAGCTGGCGCGGTGGCCCTATTGGAGTGGAGATCGGCGTCGCCTAGTGTTGACTGGGGCGGTGGCGAGCAGGGCATTGACGGCAGGGGCTCCGGGCCGAGGCGGGAGAGGTGGGACGAGGCACCGATGGCGGGGAGGTTCGGGGCGGAGCTCGGCACCGGCGGCGGGGGTTTCGGGTGGGGCACCAGAGCGAGTTGGTCGGGGGGGGGGGGGGGGGGGGCTCGGCGACGAGATCCAGGGAGGGTGGCGGTGGCGATGCGATCCAGATGGTGGTGGCGGTGTTCGGGGGAGGGGATCGAGGCAACGGGTGGGCTGGGTGGACATTTTCTGTATTGGTCCGGTGGATTTCTCGGATCTCAGGAACATCGTATCGCCCCTATATAGGGCCCCATGATCCAAATAGTTACTCTAATCCCAGGATTAGAATAGTGTCACTCTCTCTCTCTCTCTCTATATATATATATATATGTATGCCAGCAATTTTTGGCCTCTTCTAGTCGATCCCCTAAACTTAAGGTTGTAAACTTCAATTTGATCAAGTTCAAAGCAGGTTCAACCAAAAGTAGCATGCATTCAAATATAAACATAGATAGTTTTGCATAACCGAACATAAAACATAAATTTAAACTAAGCTAAACTACTTTCGGTCGAAGTAGAGGTCAAGCCAATCCTTCCTCGTCATGTACGGTGTGCCGCAAGCCGGGTCAGGGCCGGTGCCGTCATCGGGTTCGTTGGAGAAGGCATTCCTCCACTCGTCGACGTCGATCTCCTCGTCCTCGGGGCCCACCTCGACACCCTCTACGCCGCCGTCGCTGCCTTCGACCTCGTCATCAGAGGAGAGCGCAATAACCTCGCCGCCCTCCACGCCGCCGTCCTCGCTTCCTTCGACCTCGTCATCGTAGGAGAGCACGATAACCTCGCCGCCCTCCGTGCCGGCAAAGATCGCCCGCTCCGCCTCCATGAGCTCCGGGTGCTACCGGCGGAGCTCTTGCATGTAGGCCTCGAGGCGCTCCCACGCCTAGCGGTCCTCCCGCGCCATAGCCGACCTCACCACCCCTGGCTTCGACGGAGCGAGGCCGACCAGACGTGTGCTGAAGGGGAAATTGAGCCTAGCCGCCGTGCCGTGGTAGCGGACCTGCCAGCGGTCGTACTCCATGTCCGCGAGCTCGGCCATGTGGAAGCTACCAAGCCACCGGCGGGTGTGGGTCTCCCGATCTGTAATCTCGACGGCCCACGCCCCCACCGCCGCTGCCGGACCCCGAGGTAGGACCTCGTCGGCTGCCGAGTTCGAGGGAGGATGGGGAAGTCCTCGAACCGGCGTAGGGGCGCGGCGGCGGGCGGATCGGGGGATCGGCGATGGCGGATCGAGCTCGCGGAGGACGATGGGGACACATCGGTGGCCACCTTGCCGGCGTCGGGCTAAAAGGCCGCGATAAACCTCTTTTTGGCTATTGGCTCCTCGAGCTCCCCGGCACATAGGCAGAGGTTGAGAATGGAGGCGCCGACGATGGCGGCGACCTACCAATGGTTTCGAGGGTTGTGTGTGTCTATGTGAGCGGAGGTTTCGGGGAGTGTGTGGTGTGTGTGGAGGGGGCGGGGGGGGGGGGGGGGGAGTAACAATGCGGGGCTACTAAAAATTTGGATCAAGGGCGAGCAGATATTTTTGAGATTGTGAAGGATGCAGAGGCGGGAGTAAAATGCCGGGGCTACTAAAAATTTGAATCAAGGACTGAAGCAGAGCGGGAGTAACAGACATCGCACACAGTCCGCACATACTAATCGTGTGCTATCAAACATTAAAACCTTCTAGGCGGTAGATATTTTTGAGATTACGAGGCAGTAATATTTTTGAGATTGCGAGGGATGCAGAGGCAGGAGTATTTGGGGAGCGAGCTAGTGTGCTTGACATGCCAGCTATGGACTGTAGCCGATGCACCTTCTCGCGTAAGACATAGGCATACTATACACCGATGGTGCTCCAAGATATTTTGTACTACATCTCACACGGTTGGTGATAATTAGTTGTGTGGGATCTACTTGATTTTTCATCTTGATTTGAATTACATAATGGGGTCACAACGGCAATGGACGGTGTTTCAATTGTTGGGGAACGCAGTAATTTCAAAAAAAATCCTACGCACACGCAAGATCCATCTAGGTGATGCATAGCAATGAGAGGGGAGAGTGTTGTCTACGTACCCTCGTAGACCGAAACTGGAAGCGTTATGACAACACGGTTGATGTAGTCATACGTCTTCACGATCCGACCGATCCTAGTACCGAAAGTACGACACCTCCGCGATCTGGACACTTTAGCTTGGTGACATCCCAAGAACTCTTAATCCAGCTAAGTGTCGAGGGAGAGCTTCGTCAGCACGAGGGCGGATGACGGTGATGATGAAGCTACCAGCACAGGGCTTCACCTAAGCACTGCAACGATATGATCGAGGTGGATTATGATGGAGGGGGCCACCGCACATGGCTAAGACAATGTCTGTTGTTGAGTTCTAGGGTGCCCCCTGCCCCCGTATATAAAGGAGCAAGGGGGAGGCCGGCCGGCCCTAAGGCGCGCCAAGGAGGGGAGGAATCCTCCTCCTAGTAGGAGTAGGATTCCTCCTTTCCTAGTCCAACTCGGAGGAGAAGGGGAAAGAGGGAAAGGAGAGGAAGAGGAGAAGGAAAGGGGGGGGGGCCCTCCCTAGTCCAATTCGGACTCCCTATAGGGAGGGGGCGCGACTGCCCCTTGTGGGCTTCCTCCCCTCTTCCCTATGGCCCATGTAGGCCCAATATTCCCCCCCCCCGGGGGGGGGGGGGTTCATGTAACCCTCCAGCACTCCGGTTTTCTCCGAAATCACCCCAAGCACTTCCGGTGTCCAAATATAGCTGTCCAATATATCAATATTTATGTCTCAACCATTTCGAGACTCCTCGTCATGTCCGTGATCATATCTGGGACTCTAAACTACCTTCGGTACATCAAAACACATAAACTCACAATACCGATCGTCACCGGACGTTAAGCATGCGGAACCTACGGGTTCGAGAACTATGTAGACATGACCGAGACACGTCTCCGATCAATAACCAATAGCGGAACCTGGATGTACATATTGGCTCCCACATATTCTACGAAGATATTTATCAGTCAAACCGCATAACAACATACGTTGTTCCCTTTGTCATCGGTATGTTACTTGCCCGAGATTCGATCGTCGGTATCTCAATACCTAGTTCAATCTCGTTACCGGCAAGTCTCTTTACTCATTCCGTAATGCATTGTAATGCCCTCGATGCGGCTATAGCTCCCACGTGTCGAGGCACGACTTAGAGACATAACCGCATTGAAAGCAATGTCGCAAGTTAGGCAATCATCACAACATCCCATGTAATATAGATCATAAAAAGGGGAGATACATAGTTGGCTTACACTCGCCACGTCAATCAAAGTACATAAATAACATACATCATCCAAACACTCATGGCCCGACTACGGCGCCAAAATAGAAGATAACCCAACATGCGACACGGTCCCAATCAACCCCAACTGGGCACCACTACTGATCATCAGGAAAAGAGACATAGTAACGCTGAGAGTCCTCGTCGAACTCCCACTTGAGCTCATACGCGTCACCTGGAGCGGAATCACCTGTACCTGCATCTGGTGTAATAGGAATCTGTGAGCCACAGGGACTCAGCAATCTCGCACCCTCGCGATCAAGACTATTTAAGCTTATAGGAAGGGGTAAGACAAATATATGTGGAGCTGCAGCAAGCGACTAGCATGTATGGTGGCTAACTTATGCGCAAATGAGAGCGAGAAGAGAAGGCAAAGCGTGAACGCATAACTAAAGAGGGCAATCCTGCGGCAAACATTACTCCAACACCGTGTCCACTTCCCGGACTCCGCCGAGAAGGGGCCATCACGGTAACACACTCGGTTGATTCATTTTAATTAAATTAAGGTTTAAGTTATCTACAGCCGGACATTAACAAATTCCCATCTGCCCATAACCGCGGGCACGGCTTTCGAAAGTTCAATCCCTGCAAGGGAGTCCCAACTTAGCCCATGACAAGCTCTCACGGTCAACGAAGGAATAGACCTCCACCCGAGACATTCCGATCAGACTCGGTATCCCGGTACAACAAGACATTTCGATAGGTCAAAACTAAACCAGCAACACCGCCCAAATGTGCCGACAAATCCCGATAGGAGCTGCACATATCTCTTTCTCAGGGCACACTCAGTTGAACACTACGTACAACTAAAACCAACCCTCGAGTTGCCCCGAGGTGGCGCTGCAAGTGGCTCTGTTTGGACCAACACTCAGAGGAGCATTGGCCCGGGGGGGTTTAAATAAGATGACCCTTGAGTCTGCAGAACCCAAGGGAAGGAAAAGGCTAGGTGGCAAATGGTAAAACCAAGGTTGGGCATTGCTGGAAAAGCTTTAATCAAGGCGAACTATCAAGGGGTTCCCATTATAACCCAACCGCATAAGGGACGCAAAATCCGGGAACATAACACCGATATGACAGAAACTAGGGCGGCAAGAGTGGAACAAAACACTAGGCGAGAGGCCGAGCCTTCCACCCTTTACCAAGTGTATAGATGCATTAAGATAACATGGCAATATAATGATATCCCAACAAGTAAATAAATGTTCCAACAAGGAACGGCCTCCAATCTTCACCTGCAACTAACAATGCTATAAGAGGGGCTGAGCAAAGCGGTGACATAGCCAATCAACGCTTTGCTAGGGCATGGTGGGTTAGAGATTTGACATGGCAATTGGGAGGCTGACAAGAAAATGGTAGGCATCGTAGCATTGGCATAGCAAAGAGCGAGCAAACTAGCATAGCAAAGATAGTAGTGATTTCGAGGGTATGATCATCTTGCCTGCAAAGCTGTCAGAGTTGAATGGATCCTCAAAAGCAAACTCAACGGGCTCCTCGTTAGCGAACTCGTCTCCCGGCTCTACCCAACAAGACCAACAAGCAACAAGGATACAATCAACCACGTGCAAACTCAAACAATAAGATGCAATGACGGTATGCTATGCGGGATGCGATGCGGGATGCAAAATGCAAGATATGACAGAAAATGCATGAACCTGGCCTCAACTTAGAAAACCAAGTGTTCCACTGGAAAGATGGGCTGAAATCGCTTGAAAACGATATAAAGAACGCCGGAATCGGAGTTACGGTTTGGAAATGGCAAGCGATTCAAATATGACACCGGTTTGCGTTTTATAGCAAGTAGGCCTCTAAATGCAACGAAATGAACATGCTACATCACTCAAACATGGCAACAAAATACATGGCAGGGAAGCATTCAAGATGCTTAACAAAAGTCTAGCACCGAGCTACGGCCAATTCATCCATTATGAGGTTCAAACAAGCATGGCAAAAACGCAAATGGTAAACAGATCTCAGACTTAGTGAAATTAACACTTGTCTGAAATTTCAGATCATATAGCCCTCTTCGGAGCAACAAAACAACATGCTACAGGACCTGATTATGACAAAGAAGAACATGGCATGGAGCTACTCAACAAGCTTAACAAAAGTCCCATAGTGACCTTGAGCCAAAAGGGATCACAAAATATACTAACAAGCACACGAACATAGCTAAACACAATCAGTTTTCAGACTTGGTGAAAACTGACACATGCTGAAACATAACTCACGAAGGCATGTTCATGAGCTCGATGCACTCACCACGGTGCAAGTCATGGCAAGGCAAGCATACATCCATTAAGAAGGCCAAAATGCAAGCTAGACATGGCAAGAACAAAGGCATATCATGCACGGATCAACTACAACATCACCGGCAAAATTGCAAACGAGTTGACAATCTGCCCAGATTCACAACGAAGCAAAAGTAGAGCTCGATTGACTCAAGCTAGGTTGCTCCACAATTGCAAACAAAGACACGGATGGATAGAGCACTACAAGATTAACAAAACTCCTTTACTGATCATCCTCAAAAGAGGCACGGATCACTAGGAAACAACCTGAACATATGGCATCATGAACTAAACAATCCCAGGACTTAGTGAAAATACTAAGTCACCGAAAACAGAGTTACCGGGTGCCTCACTTTGCAAGCTTGCACTAGGCACCACACACATCACAAAAATACATGGGTTGCACCTCTGGAAAGATGACAAAACCCCTAACAAAACATATGTAGAACTCATGGGCATATCATGCACACAATAATCATGGCAAAAATGACAAAAGTCTAAGATGAAGTAGCAGATCTGACAACTAACTCATGAAGCCTTCTTCTAGCAGCATTTCGGGCATCAAGATGAACTCAAATGAAAATGATGCAATGGAATGAAATGATTTACTCATCGAGACGAACATTTTGATATGCTATATGTCCAAATCGGAGCTACAGATGCGGAGATATAGCATGACGAAAAATGCTAAAAAGTTAGGGTTTCGGGGAGAAAAAGTCAACCGTCGGGTTTTGAATCCGGATCTGAGATCCAGCGCGTGGATCGAGGTTCGCCGGGGTTCAACTGTTCGCCGGAGGAAGGAATCGTCGCCGGGGACCTTGCCGGAGTGAGGAGGACGAGGCCGGCCGGGGGAGGTTGGCGTCGGCGGGGCGGCGATGGCGCCGCGGTGGCCGGCGAGGGCGGCGGCGTCGCCGGGCGGCGAGAGGTGCGAAGGCGGCGGGCGGCCGGACCGCGTCGAGGCGGCGGCGGAGCGGCGGGCGCTGGCGCCGACGTCGGGGAAGAGGAGGCGCGGGCGAGGGGCTTGGCGGCGCGCCTTGGATGGGCCGCGGGGGCCGGAGGCGGGCCGGCCGGGCCGCGGTGGCGCGCAGGTGGCGGTGGTGACGTGGCGGGCGACGAGTGGCTGGCGGCGGCGGCGCGCAGGTCGGACGCGTCCGACTCGGCGCGGATGTTGTCCGGCGGCGGGGGAAGATTTTTTTTAGGGTTTGAGGAAGGGGGGTCCGCGAAATTTTGGAGGGGGTGTATATATAGGCATAGAGGGAGCTAGGAGAGTCCAAATGAGGTGCGGTTTTCGGCCACACGGTCGTGATCGAACGCTCTAGATGATGGAGCAGAGTTTGGTGGGTTTTGGGCCAAATTGGAGGGGTGTTGGGCTGCAACACACACGAGGCCTTTTCGGTCCCTCGGTTAACCGTTGGAGTATCAAAGGAAGTCCAAATGATACGAAACTTGACAGGCGGTCTACCGGTAGTAAACCAAGGCCGCTTGACAAGTCTCGGTCCAATCCGGAAATGTTTAAACCCCACACACGAAAGAAAGCTAGAAATGACCACCGGAGGAGAACGAAGCGCCGGAATGCAAAACGGACAACGAGGAAAATGCTCGAATGCATGAGATGAACACGTATGCAAATGCAATGCACATGATGACATGATATGAGATGCATGACTACGAAAACAACACACGGAGACAAAAACCCGAACCCAAGAAAATAAATATAACTTAACGCCGGAAACGGCAAGAGTTGGAGTACAAATTGGGAAAGTTATATCCGGGGCGTTACATGCATCATCCCGCAACTAAATCATTAGTTACATTGCTTGCAAAGCTTATAGTGATGTGCATTACCGAGAGGGCCCAGAGATACCTCTCCGACAATCGGAGTGACAAATGCTAATCTCGATCTATGCCAACTCAAGAAGTACCATTGGAGACACCTGTAGAGCACCTTTATAATCACCCAGTTACGTTGTGACGTTTGGTAGCACACTAAGTGTTCCTCCGGTATTCAGGTGTTGCATAATCTCATAGCCATAGGAACATGTATAAGTCATGAAGAAAGCAATAGCAACTTATACGTCTCCAATGTATCTATAATTTTTGATTGCTCCATGCTATTATATATTCTGTTTTGGGTGTTTAATGGGCTTATTTATACACTTTTATATTATTTTTGGGACTAACCTATTAACCGGAGGCCCAGCCCAAATTGCAGTTTTTTGCCTATTTCAGTGTTTCGCAGAAAAGGACTATCAAACGGAGTCCAAACGGAATGAAACCTTTGGGAGAGTTATTTTTGGAACAAACGTGATCTAGAGGACTCAGAGTGGACGTCAAGAAATCACCGAGGAGGCCACGAGGCAGGGGGGCGCGCCCTCCACCCTCGTGGGCCCCTCGTGGCTCCACCGACCTACTTCTTCCTCCTATATATACCTACGTACCCCCAAACCATCGAGGAGCACCACGAAAACCTAATTCCACCACCGCAACCTTCTGTACCCGTGAGATCCCATCTTGGGGCCTTTTCCGGCGCTCCGCCGGAGGGGGTATTGATCATGGAGGGCTTCTACATCAACACCATAGCCTCTCCGATGATGTGTGAGTAGTTTACCTCAGACCTTCGGGTCCATAGTTATTAGCTAGATGGCTTCTTCTCTCTCTTTGGATCTCAATACAAAGTTCTCCTCGATTCTCTTGTAGATCTATTCGCTGTAATCTTCTTTTGTGGTCTATTTGTCGAGATCCGATGAATTGTGGGTTTACGATCAAGATTATCTATGAACAATATTTGAATCTTATTTGAATTCTTTTATGTATGATTGGTTATCTTTGCAAGTCTCTTCGAATTATTAGTTTGGTTTGGCCTACTAGATTGATCTTTCTTGCAATGGGAGAAGTGCTTAGCTTTGGGTTCAATCTTGCGGTGCTCGATCCCAGTGACAGTAGGGGAAACGACACGTATTGTATTGTTGCCATTGAGGATAAAAAGATGGGGTTTATATCATATTGCATGAGTTTATCCCTCTACATCATGTCATCTTGCTTAAAGCGTTACTCCGTTCTTATGAACTTAATACTCTAGATGCATGGTGGATAGCGGTCAATGTGTGGAGTAATAGTAGTAGATGCAGGCAGGAGTCGGTCTACTTGTCACGGACGTGATGCCTATATACATGATCATACCTAGGTATTCTCATAACTATGCTCAATTCTATCAATTGCTCGACAGTAATTTGTTCACCCACCGTAATACTTATGCTATCTTGAGAGAAGCCACTAGTGAAACCTATGGCCCCCGGGTCTACTTTCCATCATATAAGTTTCCAATATATTTTTACTTTGCAATCTTTATGATAAAAATACCAAAAATATTATCATCTCTATCAGATCTCACTTTTGCAAGTGGCCGTGAAGGGATTGACAACCCCTTTATCGCGTTGGTTGCAAGGTTCTTATTTGTTTGTGTAGGTACGAGGGACTTGCGTGTGGCCTCCTACTAGATTGATACCTTGGTTCTAAAAAACTAAGGTAAATACTTACGCTACTTTGGTGCATCACCCTTTACTTTTCAAGCGAAAAACCAACACATGCTCAAGAGGTAGCAAGAAGGATTTCTGGCGCCGTTGCCGAGGAGTCTACGCACAAGTCAAGACATACCAAGTACCCATCACAAACTCTTATCCCTCGCATTACATTATTTCCCATTTTGCTCTTGTTTTCCTCTCCCCCACTTCACCCTTGCCGTTTTATTCACCCTCTTCCGTTCGTCTTTTCCGTTTGCTTGTGTTGCCATGTGCCTTCTATGTGCTTGCATCTTCGCTTGCTAAAAATATATTGATATGGATCCTAATCCCCTTGCTAATCTTTTCAAGAGATCCAATTATGATGAACCAATTTCTAGTGATTTGAGTGCACTAGATTATCTTTATGAGGTTTTGCTTGAAATTCGTGAATCTAAAAATTGCGATGAAGAAATTTATGAAGAGATTCACGATAGCTCCTTGAATAAAAAGCATGATTGCAATGATTTTACCATAATTTCTGTTGATGTCAATTATGCTAATAATATGCAAAACCCTAAGCTTGGGGATGCTAGTTTTGCTATGTCTACTACTTGTTGCAATGATCATGATTGGGGTGATTCTTCTTATGATCTTGAAAATTTATCTAAGCCCCATGATGAATATGAGATTGATAATAGTGTTTGCAATAATATTGAAAGTGGGTTTGGAAGAGTGTCAACTTTAGATCCCACATATTTGTATAATGTTCAATCTTATGGTATTTTTGATAAAAGTGGGTTTGGAGAGGTCATGACTTTAGTTAATGATAATCCCACTATTTTGGAAGACTGTCAACTTCGCATGCATGTGGATCGTGTTGAGAATATGTTATGTGATAGCTATTTTGTTGAATTTGCCTATGATCCTACATGTAATTATTATGAGAGAGGAAAATATGGCTGTAGAAATTTTCATGTTACTAAATTACCTCTCGTCATGTTGAGATTGCTATCGTCTCTTCCTTCCTCCTTGCATATGCTAGTTTTTGCTTGCTATGATAATTTGTTTGCTTATAAAATGCCTATTCATAGGAAGTATGTTAGACTTAGATGTGTTTATCACGTGTTCTGTGATGCTCTCCTTGTGCTTCAATTCTTGTCTTTCATGTGAGCGTCATCGAAATTATCAATGCCTAGGGCGCTAAATGATAGCGCTTGTTGGGAGGCAACCCAATTTTATTTTAATTTTTTTGCCTTTTGGTTCTGTTTAGGAGTAAATAATCCATCTAGCTTCTGGTTAGATGTGGTTTTGTGTTTTAATTAGTGTTTGTGCCAAGTAAAACCTATAGGATCTTCTTGGATGATAATTATTTGATCTTGCTAAAAATTCCAGACACTTTCTGTTCACAAAAACAATTTTTAAAAATCACCAGAACGTGATAAAATACTGATTCCAATTTCAGTATATCAATAAAAAAATTATCTATGTCGTCCTATTTTGGTAGAATTTTTGGAGTTCCAGAAGTTTGTGTTAGTTACAGATTACTACAGACTGTTCTGTTTTTGACAGATTCTGTTTTTCGTGTGTTGTTTGCTTATTTTGATGAATCTATGGCTAGTAAAAGAGTTTATAAACCATAGAGAATTTGGAATACAGTAGGTTTAACACCCATATAAATAAAGAATGAGTTCATTACAGTACCTTGAAGTGGTGTTTTGTTTTCTTCCGCTAACGGAGCTCACAAGATTTTCTGTTAAGTTTTGTGTTGTGAAGTTTTCAAGTTTTGGGTAAAGATTTGATGGATTATGGAACAAGGAGTGGAAAGAGCCTAAGCTTGGGGATGCCCAAGGCACCCCAAGGTAAAATCTAAGGATAACCCAAAAACCTAAGCTTGGGGATGCCCCGGAAGGCATCCCCTCTTTTGTCCTCGTCCATCGGTAACTTTTTACTTGGAGCTATATTTTTATTCACCACATGATATGTGTTTTTTGCTTGGATCATCTTGTATGATTTGAGTCTTTGTTTTTAGTTCACCACAATCATCCTTTCTATACACACCTTTTGAGAGAGACACACATTTTTTGGAATTTGTTAGAATACTCTATGTGCTTCACTTATATCTTTTGAGCTAAACAATTTTGCTCTAGTGCTTCACTTATATCTTTTAGATCACGGTGGTGGTTATATTTTATAGAAATAATTGATCTCTCATTCTTCACTTATATTATTTTGAGAGTCCTTAGAACAGCATGGTAATTTGCTTTGGTTATAAAATTAGTCCTAATATGATAGGCATCCAAGATAAAAACTTTAAAGTGCATTGAATACTAAGAGAAGTTTGATACTTGATATTTGTTTTGAAATATGAAGATGGTGATATTAGAGTCATGCTAGTTGAGTAGTTGTGAATTTGAGAAATACTTGTTCTAAAGTTTGTGATTCCCGTAGCATGCACATATGGTGAACCGTTATGTGATGAAGTCGGAGCATGATTTATTTATTGATTGTCTTCCTTATGAGTGGCGGTCGGGGACGAGCGATGGTCTTTTCCTACCAATCTATCCCCCTAGGAGCATGTGCGTAGTACTTCGTTTTGGTAACTAATAGATTTTTGCAATAAGTATGTGAGTTCTTTATGACTAATGTTGAGTCCATGGATTATACACACCCTCATCCTTCCACCATTGCTAGCCTCTCTAATACCGCGCACCTCTTCGCCGGTATCATGCACCCACCATATATCTTCCTCAAAACAGCCACCATACCTACCTATTATGGCATTTCCATAGCCATTCCGGGATATATTGCCATGCAACTTACCACCGTTCCAGTTATTATGACACGCTCCATCATTGTCATATTGCTTTGCATGATCATGTAGTTGACATTGTACTTGTGGCAAAGCCACCTTCATAATACTTTCATACATGTCACTCTTGATTCATTGCATATCCCGGTACACCGCTGGAGGCATTCACATAGAGTCATAATTTGTTCTAAGTATTGAGTTGTAATTCTTGAGTTGTAAGTAATAAAAGTGTGATGATCATCATTATTAGAGCATTGTCCCATGTGAGGAAAAGATGATGGAGACTATGATTCCCCCACAAGTCGGGATGAGATTCCAGACTAAATAAAAAAAAGAGGCCAAAAAAAGAGAGAAGGCCCAATAAAAAATGAGAGAAAAAGAGAGAAGGGACAATGTTACTATCCTTTTCCACACTTGTGCTTCAAAGTAGAACCATGATCTTCATGATAGGGAGTCTCCTATGTTGTCATTTTTATATACTAGTGGGATTTTACATTATAGAACTTGGCTTGTATATTCCAATGATGAGCTTCCTAAAAAATGCCCTAGGTCTTCGTGAGCAAGCGAGTTGGATGCACACCCACTTAGTTTCTTTTGTTGAGATTTCATACACCTATAGCTCTAGTGCATCCGTTGAATGGCAATCCCTACTCACTCACATTGATATCTATTGATAGGCATCTCCATAGCCCGTTGATACGCCTAGTTGATGTGAGACTATCTTCTCCTTCTTGTCTTCTCCACAACCACCATTCTATTCCACCTATAGTGCTATGTCCATGGCTCATGCTCATATATTGCGTGAAGATCGAAAAAGTTTGAGAACATCAAAAGTATGAAACAATTGCTTGGCTTGTCATCGGGGTTGTGCATGATTTAAATACTTTGTGTGGTGAAGATAGAGCATAGCCAGACTATATGATTTTGTAGGGATAATTTTCTTTGGCCATGTTATTTTGAGAAGACATGATTGCTTTGTTAGTATGCTTGAAGTATTATTATTTTACTGTTAATATTAAACTTTTATCTTGAATCTTTCGGATATGAACATTCATGCCACAATAAAGAGAAATACATTGAAGAATATGCTAAGTAGCATTCCACATCAAAAATTCTGTTTTTATCATTTACCTACTCGAGGACGAGCAGGAATTAAGCTTGGGGATGCTTGATACGTCTCCAATGTATCTATAATTTTTGATTGCTCCATGCTATTATATATTCTCTTTTGGATGTTTAATGGGCTTATTTATACACTTTTATATTATTTTTTAGACTAACCTATTAACCGGAGGCCAGCCCAAATTGCTATTTTTTTGTGCCTATTTTAGTGTTTCGCAGAAAAGGAATATCAAACGGAGTCCAAACGGAATGAAACCTTCGGGAGAGTTATTTTTGGAACAAACGTGATCCAGAGGACTTGGAGTGGACGTCAAGAAATCACTGAGAGGCCACGAGGAAGGGGGGGGCGCCTACCCCCTAGGCACGCCCTCCACCCTCGTGGGCCCCTCGTGGCTCCACCGACCTACTTCTTCCTCCTATATATACCTACGTACCCCCAAACCATCGAGGAGCACCACGAGAACCTAATTCCACCGCCGCAACCTTCTGTACCCATGAGATCCCATCTTGGGGCCTTTTCCGGCGCTCCGCCAGAGGGGGCATTGATCACGGAGGGCTTCTACATCAACACCATAGCCTCTCCGATGATGTGTGACTAGTTTAGCTCAGACCTTCGGGTCCATAGTTATTAGCTAGATGGCTTCTTCTCTCTCTTTGGATCTTAATACAAAGTTCTCCTCGATTCTCTTGGAGATCTATTCGATGTAATCTTCTTTTGCGGTGTGTTTGTTGAGATTCGATGAATTGTGGGTTTATGATCAAGATTATCTATGAACAATATTTGAATCCTCTCTGAATTCTTTTATGTATGATTGGTTATCTTTGCAAGTCTCTTCGAATTATCAGTTTGGTTTGGCCTACTAGATTGATCTTTCTTGCAATGGGAGAAGTGCTTAGCTTTGGGTTCAATCTTGCAGTGCTCGATCCCAGTGACAGTAGGGGAAACGAAACGTATTGTATTGTTGCCATTGAGGATAAAAAGATGGGGTTTATATCATATTGCACGAGTTTATCCCTCTACATCATGTCATCTTGCTTAAAGCATTACTCCATTCTTATGAACTTAATACTCTAGATGCATGCTAGATAACGGTCGATGTGTGGAGTAATAGTAGTAGATGCAGGCAGGAGTCGGTCTACTTGTCACGGACGTGATGCCCATATACATGATCATACCTAGATATTCTCATAAATATGCTCAATTCTATCAATTGCTCAACAGTAATTTGTTCACCCACCGTAATACTTATGCTATCTTGAGAGAAGCCACTAGTGAAACCTATGGCCCCCGGGTCTACTTTCCATCATATAAGTTTCCAATCTATTTTTACTTTGCAATCTTTACTTTCAATCTTTATCATAAAAATACCAAAAATATTATCATCTCTATCAGATCTCACTTTTGCAAGTGGCTGTGAAGGGATTAACAACCCTTTATCGCGTCGGTTGCAAGGTTCTTATTTGTTTGTGTAGGTACGAGGGACTTGCGTGTGGCCTCCTACTGGATTGATACCTTGGTTCTAAAAAACTGAGGGAAATACTTACGCTACTTTGCTACATCACCCTTTCCTCTTCAAGGGAAAAACCAACGCATGCTCAAGAGGTAGCAGCAACATACTAAACGGTCAAGTGCTAAGCTAACGGAATGGGTCAGGTCAATCACATCATTTTCTAATGATGTGATCCCGTTAATCAAATGAAAACTCATGTCTATGGCTAGGAAACTTAACCATCTTTGATTCAACGAGCTAGTCAAGTAGATGCATACTAGTGACACTCTGTCTATGTATTCACACATGTACTAAGTTTCCTTTTAATACAATTCTAGCATGAATAATAAACATGTATCATGATATAAGGAAATATAAATAACAAATTTATTATTGCCTCTAGGGCATATTTCCTTTAGTCGCCCACTTGCACTAGAGTCAATAATCTAGTTCACATCGCCATGTGATTTAACACCAATAGTTCACATCGTCATGTGATTTAATACTCTATAGTTCACATCGCCATGTGACCAATACCCAAAGGGTTTACTAGAGTCAATAATATAGTTCACATCGCCATGTGATTAACACCTAAAGAGTACTAAGGTGTGATCATGTTTTGTTTGTGAGAGAAGTTTAGTCAGTGGGTCTGTCACATTCAGATCCGCATGTATTTTGCAAATTTCTATGTCTACAATGCTCTGCACAGAGCTACTCTAGCTAATTGCTCCCACTTTCAATATGTATCCAGATTGAGACTTAGAGTCATCTAGATCGGTGTCAAAGCTTGCATCGACGTAACTTTTTATGATGAACTCTTTATCACCTCCATAATCAAGAAATATTTCCTTAGTCCTCTGAGGATAATTTTGACCGTTGTCCAGTGATCTACTCCTAGATCACTATTGTACTCCCTTGCCAAACACAGGGCAGGGTATACAATTGGTCTGGTACACAGCATGGCATACTTTATAGAACCTCTTGCTGAGGCATAGGGAATGACTTTCATTCTCTCTCTATCTTCTGCCGTGGTCGGGCTTTGAGTCTTACTCAACTTCACACCTTGCAACACATGCAATAAATCCTTCTTTGACTGTTCCATTTTGAACTACTTAAAAAACTTATCAAGGTATGTACTCATTAAAAAAACTTATCAAGCGTCTTGATCTATCTCTATAGATCTTGATGCTCAATATGTAAGCAGCTTCACCGAGGTATTTCTTTGAAAAACTCCTTTCAAACACTCCTTTATGCTTTCTAGAAAAATTCTACATCATTTCTGATCAACAATATTTCATACACATATACTTATCAGAAAGGCTGTAGTGCTCCCACTCACTTTCTTGTAATACAGGCTTCACCTTAAGTCTGTATAAAACCATATGCTTTGATCACTTTATCAAAGCATATATTCCAACTCCGAGATGCTTGCACCAGTCCATAGATGGATTACTAGAGCTTTGCACACTTTGTTAGCACCTTTAGGATCGACAAAACCTTCTGGTTGCATCATATACAACTCTTCTTTAAGAAATTCATTAAGGAATGCAGGTTTGACATCCATTTGCCAAATTTCATAAAATACGACAATTGCTAACATGATTCGGACAGACTTAAGCATCGCTACGAGTGAGAAAATCTCATCGTAGTTAACACCTTGAACTTGTCAAAAACCTTTTGCGACAAGTCGAGCTTTGTAGATAGTAACACTACCATCACCGTACGTCTTCCTCTTGAAGATCCATTTATTATCTGGGGCTTGCTAATCACCGGGAAAGTCAACCAAAGTCACACTTTGTTTTCATACATGGATCCCATCTCAGATTTCATGGCCTCAAGCCATTTCGCGGAATCTGGGCTCATCATCGCTTCTTCATAGTTCGTAGGTTCGTCATGGTCAAGTAACATGACCTCTAGAACATGATTACCGTACCACTCTGGTGCGGACCTTACTCTGATTGACCTACTAGGTTCGGTAGTAACTTGATCTAAAGTTTCATGATCATCATCATTAGTTTCCTCACTAATTGGTGTATAAATCATTGGAACTGATTTGTATGATGAACTACTTTCCAATTTGGGAGCAGGTACAATTACCTCATCAAGTTCTATTTTCCTCCCACTCACTTCTTTCGAGAGAAACTCCTTCTCTAGAAAGGATCCATCTTAGCAACAAATGTCTTGCCCTTGGAATGCGGCCGTCTCTAGAGCGTATCCCCAAAACGATAGCGGTAAATTAGTAAGAGACATCATAGATCACACCATATCTAGTAAAGTACGATTACGACGTTCGGACACACCATTACGATGTGGTGTTCCGGGTGGCCTGAGTTGCGAAACTATTCCGTATTGTTTCAAATGAAGACCAAACTCGTAACTCAAATATTCTCCTCCACGATCAGATCGTAGAAACTTTATTTTCTTGTTACAATGATTTTCCACTTCACTCTGAAATACTTTGAACTTTTCTAATGTTTCAGACTTATGTTTCATCAAGTAGATATACCCATATCTGCTCAAATCATCTGTGAAGGTGAGAAAATAACGATACCCGCCGCGAGCCTCAATATTCATCGGACCACACACATCAGTATGTATGATTTCCAACAAATCTGTTGCTCGCTCCATTTTTCTGGAGAACGCGTTTTAGTCATCTTGCCCATGAGGAATGGTTCGCAAGTACCAAGTGATTCATAATCAAGTGATTCCAAAAGTCCATCAGAATGGAGTTTCTTCATGCGCTTAACACCAATATGACCCAAACCGCAGTGCCACAAATAAGTTGCACTATCGTTATCAACTCTGCATCTTTTGGCTTCAATATTATGAATATGTTTGTCACTACTATCGAGATTCAACAAAAATAGAGCACTCTTCAAGGGTGCATGACCATAAAAGATATTAATCATATAAATAGAACAACCATTATTCTCAGATTTAAATGAATAACCGTCTCGCATCAAACAAGATCCAGATATAATGTTCATGCTCAGCGCTGGCACCAAATAAAAATTACTCAGGTCTAAAACTAATCCCGAAGGTAGATGTAGAGGTAGCGTGCCGACTACGATCACATCGACTTTCCATTTCCCACGTGCATCATCACCTCGTCCTTAGCCAATCTTCGCTTAATCCGTAGTGCCTATTTCGAGTTGCAAATATTAGCAACAGAACCAGTATCAAATACCCAGGCACTACTACGAGCATTAGTAAGGTACACATCAATAACATGTATATCACATATACCTTTGTTCACCTTGCTATCCTTCTTATCCGCCAAATACTTGGGGCAATTCCGCTTCCAGTGACCAATCCCTTTGCAGTAGAAGCACTCAGTCTCAGGCTTAGGTCCAGACTTGGGCTTCTTCACTTGAGAAGCAACTTGCTTGCTGATACGTCTCCGTCGTATCTACTTTTCCAAACACTTTTGCCCTTGTTTTGGACTCTAACTTGCATGATTTGAATGGAACTAACCCGGACTGACGCTGTTTTCAGCAGAATTGCCATGATGTTGTTTTATGTGCAGAAAATAAAAGTTCTCGGAATGACCTGAAACTCCACAGAACATATAGTTAAAAATAATAAAAAATCCTTGCCAAAGATGAAGACCAGGGGCCCACACCCTGTCCACGAGGGTGGGGGGCGCGCCCCCCTAGGGCGCGCCCCCCTACCTCATGGGCCCCCTGGAGCTCCTCCGACGCCAACTCCAACTCTATATATTTGCTTTCGGGGAGAAAAAAATCAAGGAGAAGAAATAATCGCGTTTTACGATACGGAGCCGCCGCCAAGCCCTAAAACCTCTCGGGAGGGCTGATCTAGAGTCCGTTCCGGGCTCTGGAGAGGGGGATTCGTCGCCGTCGTCATCATCAACCATCCTCCATCACCAATTTCATGATGCTCACCGCCATGCGTGAGTAATTTCATCGTAGGCTTGCTGGACGGTGATGGGTTGGATGAGATCTATCATGTAATCGAGTTAGTTTTGTTAGGGTTTGATCCCTAGTATCCATTATGTTCTGAGATTGATGTTGCTATGACTTTGCTATGCTTAATGCTTGTCACTAGGGCCCGAGTGCCATGATTTCAGATCTGAACCTATTATGTTTTCATGAATATATGTGAGTTCTTGATCCTATCTTGCAAGTCTATAGTCACCTACTATGTGTTATGATCCGGCAACCCCGAAGTGACAATAATCGGGACCACTCCCGGTGATGACCATAGTTTGAGGAGTTCATGTATTCACTATGTGCTAATGCTTTGTTCCGGTTCTCTATTAAAAGGAGGCCTTAATATCCCTTAGTTTCCATTAGGACCCCGCTGCCACGGGAGGGTAGGACAAAAGATGTCATGCAGTTCTTTTCCATAAGCACGTATGACTATATTCGGAATACATGCCTACATTACATTGATGAATTGGAGCTAGTTCTGTGTCACCCTATGTTATGACTGTTACATGATGAACCACATCCGGCATAATTATCCATCACTGATCCAATGCCTATGAGTTTTCCATCTACTGGTCTTCGCTTATTTACTTTCCCGTTGCTATTGTTACAATCACTACAAAGTACCAAAAATATTACTTTTGCTTTCATTAATATTTTGTTACCATTACCACTACTATCATATTTCTTTGCTACTAAATACTTTGCTGCAGATATTAAGTTATCCAGGTGTGGTTGAATTGACAACTCAACTGCTAATACTTGAGAATATTCTTTGGCTCCCCTTGTGTCGAATCAATAAATTTGGGTTGAATACTCTACCCTCGAAAGCTGTTGCGATCCCCTATACTTGTGGGTTATCAAGACTAATTTCTGGCGCCGTTGTCGGGGAGTATAGCTCTATTCTTTGAGTCACTTGGGATTTATATCTGCTGGACACTATGAAGAACTTGAAAGATGAGAAAACAAAAATTTATCCCTCAACTACGAGGGGGGTAAGGAACTGCCATCTAGCTGTGCGCTTGATTCACCTTCTGTTATGAGTAAGCTTGCGACACCTAAACCTGCTTCTGCTATTCGTTCCGATATGTCGCATGTTATTGATGATGTCACTTCTGCTATATGCATGATACTTATGATGAAACTACTTCTATGCCTGATAATACTGTGCCCCTTAGTGAATTTCTTGATGAACAAATTGCTAGGGCTAGAGAGAAATAAATTATTGAATCTGATTATATTGATGAAAGTGATGATGAAGATAGGCCTGATATTCCTGAGGGTTATGTTTTTGATATGGAAGCTTCTGCAGCTATTTTAGCTTGCAAAGATAACCGTGAACTCAAGAGGCTATTAATTAAATGGAGTAAAGAATCTCTTAGAGATAAAATGAAACCTGACCCTGCTTTTGTTACTTCACCTATTTGTGTTCCCGATAAGGATTATGAATTCTCTGTTGATCCTCATATAATTACTTTGGTTGAATTAGACCCTTTCCATGGTTATGAATTTGAAACTGTTGTGGCACATCTTACTAAATTAAATGATATAGCCACCCTGTTCACTAATGATGAGAGATCTTGCTACTTTTATATTCTTAAAATATTTCCGTTCTCATTAAAGGGTGATGCTAAGATATGGTTTAATTCTCTTGATCCTGGTTGTGTGCGTAGTCCCCAGGATATGATTTATTACTTCTCTGCTAAATATTTCCCTGCTCATAAGAAACAAGCCGCTTTAAAGGAAATATACAACTTTGTGCAAATTGAAGAAGAGAGTCTCCCACAAGCTTGGGGGAGGCCTCTCAAGTTACTTAATGCTTTCCCTGATCATCCTCTTAAGAAAAATGAAATATTGGATATCTTTTATAATGGACTAACCGATGCTTCCAGAGATTACCTGGATAGTTGTGCTGGTTCTCTTTTCAGGGAAAGAACACCGGATGAAGCTGAAATTTTATTGAATAATATGTTGACAAATGAAAATAATTGGGCACCTCCTAAGCCAGCTCCTGAGCCAGCTCCTGCCCCAATTACTGAGCCTATCCCTAAACCAACTCCGAAGAAGAGAGGTGTTCTATTTCTCAGTCCTGAAGATATGCATGAGGCAAAGAAATGTATAAAAGAAAAAGGTATTAAAGCTGAAGATGTTAAGAATTTACCTCCTATTGAAGAAATACATGATCTTAATCCATTACCTATTGAAGAACCTCCTGATCCCGGTAACCCGACACAGGTAGTAAAGGTAAATTCTCTCTATAGATTTGATGAAGGTGATATTCCTCACTATAAGTCTGCTAGACAATGCTTTGATGAGTTTGATAATTTCATTGTAAAACAAGAAAATTTTAATGCTTATTTTGGTAAACAATTAAAAAAATGCTTATATGTTCAAACACTTGGGTGATTATATGGCTAATATTAGAGGTGAACTTAAACTTGTTAGCAAACATGCTTCTATGGTTACCACTCAAGTAGAACAAGTACTTAAAGCTCAAAAAGAATTGCTCGATGAAATGAATAGTAAGAAAAATGATTATGTTGTTAGAGTGGCTACTAGAACTAGTAGAATGACTCAGGAACCTTTGTATCCTGAAGGCCACCCTAAGAGAATTGAGCAAGATTCTCAGAGAAATAATATTGATGTTCCTAGTTCTTCTAAAAGGAAGAAAAAGAAAAATGATAGGACTTTGCAAACTTCTAGTGAACCTATTGCTGAACCACCTGAGAATCCAAATTATATTTCTATGTATGATGCTGAAACACAATCTGGTAATGAATACGAACCTAGTGAAAATGTTAATGATGATGCTCAACCTAGTAACGATAATGATGTAGAAATTAAACCTGTTGTTGATCTTGAGAACCCACAATCAAAGAATCAATGTTATGATAAGAGAGACTTTGTTGCTAGGAAACATGGTAAAGAAAGAGAACCATGGGTTCAGAAACCCATGCCGTTTCCTCCCAAACCATCCAAGAAAAAGGATGATGAGGATTTTGAGCACTTTGCTGAAATGATTAGACCTATCTTTTTGCGTATGCGATTGACTAATATGCTCAAAATGAATCCTTATGCTAAGTATATGAAAGATATTGTTACTAATAAAAGAAAGATACCGGAAGCTGAAATTTCCACCATGCTTGCTAATTATACTTTTAAGGGTGGAATACCAAAGAAACTTGGAGACCCAGGAGTACCCACTATACCATGCTCCATTAAAAGAAATTATGTTAAAACTGCTTTATGTGATCTTGGAGCCGGTGTTAGTGTTATGCCTCTCTCTTTATATCGTAGACTTGATTTGAATAAGTTGACACCTACTGAAATATCTTTGCAAATGGCTGATAAATCAACTGCTATACCTGTCGGTATTTGTGAGGATGTGCCTGTTGTGGTTGCAAACGTTACTATTTTAACAGACTTTGTTATTCTTGATATTCCCGAGGACGATAGCATGTCTATTATTCTTGGAAGACCTTTTCTGAATACTGCAGGGGCTGTTATTGATTGCAACAAAGGAAATGTTACTTTTCATGTTAATGGTAATGAGCATATGGCACACTTTCCAAGGAAAGAGCCTCAAGTTCATAGTATCAATTCTATTGGAAAAATTCCATCGATTATATTTGGAGGTTTTGAATTTCCTCTTCCTACTGTCAAGAAGAAATATGATATTCTTATTATTGGGGATGTGCATATCCCCGTTGAGGTAACATAGTCTTATTCGAAATTTCTCCGGTTCCATGTTATTTGGAATGAGTTTATTAACAAGACCTGATCAACCTTGTTAGTGGATTCCTTTTGATGAGCATGAGATGGATGAAACTAGAAGCACAACCTTCTGTACCCTCTTTATACTTCCTGTTATTTAGTTGAAATAAAGTAAAAATAGTATTTTTTTGTCTGTTTCCTGATTTATCCGTGCAATATAAAAATATCCCGAAAATAAAAGTCCTCCAAATGCCATGCCAATTTAATATGATTTTTTCGGGAATATTTGAGGATTTATGGTACTGAAATCACCGCGGGGGAGCTGTCACCTGGCCGCGAGGGTGGAGGGCGCGCCCTACCCCCCCAGGGCGCGCCTCCTGCCTCATGGGCCCATGGTGGCCCTCCTCCACTTATTCCTGCACCCATCCTCTTTTTCTTCCTCCCCCAAACACGAATAATCAGCTCAAGCACGAGTTCTAGCTCACTTTGCTGCGATTTTCGATCTCCTTGCTCAAAGCACCTTTCGCAAAACTGCTTGGGGAGGTTGTTCCTTGGTATGTGACTCCTCCATTGGTCAAATTAGTTTTTGTCCTAGTGCTTTATTCATTGCAAATTTGTGCTGCATAGGTGACCATCTTCTTGAGCTTGCATGTCAAATTTATATGGTTCCAAGTAGTTCTAATGCATGATATAGGCTCTAGGCACTTGTAGGAGTAGTTGCTATCAATTTTGTTGAGCTTTGTTCACTTTTGTTTAAAGTTACTAAAAATTTCAGAATATTTCAGAAAATGATGAAGAGACTTTTGAGGGGCTCATCGAGCCGAAGCTCGAAGGAAAAACAACATGAAGAAGCACAGAGGCCCAAATATAATTTGCCTCGTACCACGGAGTCCGGCCGTGTGAATGGCCTTTCGATGACTTCTTGAGACGAGCCGAGATTTATGAGGATTTCTATTCATTAATTGAGAATGCCGGCCTCACCGACTTGCTCCGCGATCAACGTCATCAGTATCTCTTACTCACAAATACTTTTGTGCAAAACTTCTACTTTTTCCCCAAGGAATCACCTCCTTCAGTAGAGTTTCATTTATATGACGTTGTTAAGAAGATGCCATTAGCTGAGTTTTGCAAAGTTTGCAACATACCCTCTGAGGGCACCTTAGAAGAACCACACCGTAAAGATGTGGAAGAATTTATTAACACCATCACTGTGGGAGAAACCAGGAAGGTTTCTGATGCAAGAATCACTAGCATACATTTTCCTGTTTTACGCTACTTTGCCATATTTGCTAGTCGTTGCTTGATTGGTCGTGGAAACTATGGAAACCTTAGTGTTCCTGATATTATTATTTTGTTCCATGGTTTATACCGCGATAACACCGTCATTATGGGCGGAATTATTGCTAGACGGTTAAGTCTGAACCGTACTAAGGGCCCCATCTTTGGAGGCATTTATGCTTCACGCCTCGCTGCACATTTTAACATACCTATTAGGCTTTATGAGAAAGAAGAAAAATTGCTGCCTAATGCTTATTTAGATTATAAGAGTATGCTAGCGCATGATTTTATTGTTAAGGGCAGGGAAGGAGAGCTCAAATATAAATTATTCTTTCATAAACATCATCCTGAAACTATTACCTTGCCTGCTCCTTCCTTGTTTAATTTTGAAGGACCTTATCTCGTTACGTGGGCTGCCGTTCAAGCCTACCGGAATCCTGCACCAGCCCCGGAACCGGAACCACAAGATGAGCCTCCAAGACAGTCTGTTTATTCTTGGGATCCAGAGATGGCTGTCAGCCAGTGGCAGTCAGAGTCCTCTTCGTCGCAGTACGACCCCAGCTACACCTACGGGTATCTGCCAGGTCATCCCTGGCCATGAACCAACTTAGGCCAAAAGCCTAAGCTTGGGGGAGTACGTATTTCCCACCGACATTACATTTATGTTTACACACACTCATTGCTAGATGTCGGTGCTCATACTTTTTCATTGTAATATCCATGCTAGTTTATTTTCTTTTTCCCGCTTTCTTCTTGTGTGTTTGTTAAACCTTAAGAAAACCAAAAAAATTAGTAATAGCTTTTAGCTAGTTTACTTTTCTGCTGTAGTAGTAATAAGTAAAAAGAAAACCCAAAAATATTTCCCGTTCTTCTTTTGCTTGTTGGGAGTTTTCCCGTGTAAATAGTTTTATTTCTTTTCTTTTCTTTGGGGGTCGATAGGAGAAGACCATAATTAAATTGTTGAAGTGGCTCTTATATGCGTTATTGTTGATTTAACCAAGAGCCCATATTACCTTGTATTCTCCTGTTTATTGAATGCTCGTAGATTCCAGCTTAGTCAAATGCGCGTGCACTCTTATTATTATTCACACCATTCGGTCGTGCAAGTGAAAGGCAATTATGATGATATACGATGGACTGACTGAGATGAGAAAAGCTGGTATGAACTCGACCTCTTTTGTTTTTGTAAATATGATGAGTTCATCGTTCTTGATTCAGCTTATTATGAATAAACATGTTTGCGATGACAATTAGAGATCATAGTTGCTCGTGCCATGCTTGATTAGCTATGAGTTATAATGGTTTACCTTGCATGCCAACATGCTATCGAAATGGTTGTGATGTGGTATGATGGGGTGGTATCCTCCTTTGAATGATTTAAGTGACTTGACTTGGCACATGTTCACGCATGTAGTTGAAACAAATCAAGATAGCCTTCACGATATTTATGTTCATGGTGGATTATATCCTACTCATGCTTGCATCCAATGTTTATTAATTTTAATGCATGTGCATGACTGTTGTCGCTCTCTAGTTGGTCGCTTCCCAGTCTTTTGCTAGCCTTCACCTGTACTAAGCGAGAATACTGCTTATGCATCCAATCCCATAAACCCAAAAGTTATTCCATATGAGTCCACTATACCTTCCTATATGCGGTATTTACCTGCCGTTCCAAGTAAATTTGTATGTGCCAAACTCTAAACCTTCAAATAAACATTCTGTTTTGTATGCTCGAATAGCTCATGTATCAACTAGGGCTGCCCTCATCTTCCATGTTAGGCGGGTTATTCTCAAGAGGAGTGGACTCCGCTCCTCACTCACGAGAAAATGGCTGGTCACCGGGATGCCCAGTCCCATGCTTTATGCAAACTAAATCAAAATTAATTGCAAACAAAACTCCCCCTGGGACATGATGTTAGTTGGAGGCACTCGTTGTTTCGCGCAAGCCATGGATTGATGCTTGTTGGTGGAGGGGGCGTATAAACTTTACCATTCTATTTGGGAACTGCCTATAATGTGTTTAGCAAGGAAGATATCGCCATCACTTAGTTGTTATGTTGACAATGAAAGTATACCGCTCAAAATGCAATTTATCTCTATTTCAAAACCGAGCTCTGGGACCTTTACAAATCCCTGCTTCCCTCTGCGAAGGGCCTATCCACTTACTTTTATGTTGAGTCATCACCCTCTTATTAAAAAGCACTAGCTAGAGAGCACAACTGTCATTTGCATTCATCACTATTAATCTATGTTGGGTATGACTATGATTGGATCTCTTTCACCATGAATTACAATGTCTAGTCAGTCCTTGATCTTTAAAGGTGCTTTGCATTTATGTTTTGCGGTCTCAGAAAGGGCTAGCGAGATACCATCTTGTTATATTATATTATGATTGTTTTGAGAAAGTGTTGTCATCCGAGATTTATTATTATGGCTTGCTAGTTGATTACGCTATTGATATGAGTAATTATGAGACCTGAGAATTATTGCAAATGTGGTTAGTTATGATCTTTGCTGAAAACTTGAATGCTGGCTTGACATAGTTACAACAACAAGAGCAAACCGAGTTTGTAAAAGTTTTTCTTTCTTTCTTTCAGTTTGTCAACTCAATTGCTTGAGGACAAGCAAGGGTTTAAGATTGGGGGAGTTGATACGTCTCTTTCGTATCTACTTTTCCAAACACTTTTGCCCTTGTTTTGGACTCTAATTTGTATGATTTGAATGGAACTAACCCGGACTGACGCTGTTTTCAACAGAATTGCCATGGTGTTGTTTTATGTGCAGAAAACAAATATTCTCGGAATGACCTGAAACTCCACGGAATACCTTAGAAAAAATAATAAAAAATCCTCGCCAAAGATGAAGACCAGGGGGCCCACACCCTGTCCACGAGGGTGGGGGCGCGCCCCCTACCTCGTGGGCCCCCTGGATGCCCTCCGACGCCAACTCCAACTCTACATATATGCTTTCGGAGAGAAAAAAAATCAGGGAGAAGAAATCCTCGCGTTTTACAATACGGAGCCGCCGCCAAGCCCTAAAACCTCTCAGTAGGGCTGATCGGGAGTCCGTTCAGGGCTCCGGAGAGGGGGATTCGTCGCCGTCATCATCATCAACCATCCTCCATCACCAATTTCATGATGCTCACCGCCGTGCATGAGTAATTCCATCGTAGGCTTGCTGGACGGTGATGGGTTGGATAAGATTTATCATGTAATCGAGTTAGTTTTGTTAGGTTTTGATCCCTAGTATCCACTATGTTCTGAGATCGATGTTGCTATGACTTTGCTATGTTTAATGCTTGTCACTAGGGCCCGAGTGCCATGATTTCAGATCTGAACCTATTATGTTTTCATGAATATATGTGAGTTCTTGATCCTATCTTGCAAGTCTATAGTCACCTACTATGTGTTATGATCCGGCAACCCTGAAGTGACAATAATCGGGACCACTCCCGGTGATGACCATAGTTTGAGGAGTTCATGTATTCACTATGTGCTAATGCTTTGTTCCGGTTCTCTATTAAAAGGAGGCCTTAATATCCCTTAGTTTCCAATAGGACCCCGCTGCCACGGGAGGGTAGGACAAAAGATGTCATGCAGTTCTTTTCCATAAGCACGTATGACTATATACGGAATACATGCCTACATTACATTGATGAATTGGAGCTAGTTCCATGTCACCCTATGTTATGACTGATACATGATGAACCGCATCCGGCATAATTATCCTTGCGTGCCAACATGCTATCGAGATGGTTATGATGTGGTATGATGGGGTGGTATCCTCCTTTGAATGATTTAAGTGACTTGACTTGGCACATGTTCACGCACGTAGTTGAAACAAATCAACATAGCCTTCACGATATTTATGTTCATGGTGGATTATATCCTAGTCATGCTTGCATCCAATGTTTATTAATTTTAATGCATGTGCATGACTGTTGTCACTCTTTAGTTGGTCGCTTCCCAGTCTTTTGCTAGCCTTCACCTGTACTAAGCGGGAATACTGCTTGTGCATCTAATCCCATAAACCCAAAAGTTATTCCATATGAGTCCACTATACCTTCATATATGCGGTATTTACCTGCCGTTCCAAGTAAATTTGTATGTGCCAAACTTTAAATCTTCAAATAAACATTCTGTTTTGTATGCTCGAATAGCTCATGTATCAACTAGGGCTGCCCTTATCTTCCATGTTAGGCGGGTTATTCTCAAGAGGAGTGGACTCCGCTCCTCACTCACGAGAAAATGGCTGGTCACCGGGATGCCCAGTCCCATGCTTTATGCAAACTAAATCAATATTAATTGCAAACAAAACTCCCCCTGGGACCTGATGTTAGTTGAAGGCACTCGTTGTTTCGCGCAAGTCATGGATTGATGCTTGTTGGTGGAGGGGGAGTATAAACTTTACCATTCTGTTTGGGAACCGCCTATAATGTGTGTGGTCTGGAAGATATCGCCATCTTTTAGTTGTTATGTTGACAATGAAAGTATACCACTCAAAATATTATTTATCTCTATTTCAAAACCGAGCTCTGGCACCTCTACAAATCCCTACTTCCCTTTGCGAAGGGCCTATCTATTTACTTTTATGTTGAGTCATCACCCTCTTATTAAAGAGCACTAGCTGGAGAGCACAGCTGTCATTTGCATTCATTATTGTTAATTCATATTGGGTATGACTATGATTGGATTTCTTTTACCATGAATTACAATGTCTAGTCAGTCCTTGATCTTTAAAGGTGCTCTGCATTTATGTTTTGCGGTCTCAGAAAGGGCTAGCGAGATACCATCCTGTTATATCATATTATGATTTTTTTGAGAAAGTGTTGTCATCCGAGATTTATTATTATGGCTCGCTAGTTGATTATGCTATTGATATGAGTAATCATGAGACCTGAGAATTATTGCAAATGTGGTTAGTTATAATCTTTGCTGAAAACTTGAATGCTGGCTTGACATATTTACAACAATAAGAGCAAACAGAGTTTGTAAAAGTTTTTCTTTATCAATTTCAGTTTGTCAACTGAATTGCTTGAGGACAAGCAAGGGTTTAAGCTTGGGGGAGTTGATACGTCTCCGTCGTATCTACTTTTCCAAATACGTTTGCCCTTGTTTTGGACTCTAACTTGCATGATTTGAATGAAACCAACCCGGACTGACGCTGTTTTCATCAGAATTGCCATGATGTTGTTTTATGTGCAGAAAATAAAAGTTCTCGGAATGACCTGAAACTCTACGGAACATCTAGTTAAAAATAATAAAAAATCCTTGCCAAAGATGAAGACCAGGTGGCCCACACCCTGTCCACGAGGGTGGGGGCGCGCCCCCCCTAGGGTGCGCCCCCTACCTCGTGGGCCCCCTGAAGCTCCTCCGACGCCAACTCCAACTCTATATATTTGCTTTCGGGGAGAAAAAAATCAAGGAGAAGAAATAATCGCGTTTTACGATACGGAGCCACCGCCAAGCCCTAAAACCTCTCGGGAGGGCTGATCTGGAGTCCGTTCGGGGCTCCGAAGAGGGGGATTCGTCGCCGTCGTCATCATCAACCATCCTCCATCACCAATTTCATGATGCTCACCGCCGTGCGTGAGTAATTTCATCGTAGGCTTGCTGGACGGTGATGGGTTGGGTGAGATCTATCATGTAATCGAGTTAGTTTTGTTAGAGTTTGATCCCTAGTATCCATTATGTTCTGAGGTTGATGTTGCTATGACTTTGCTATGCTTAATGTTTGTCATTAGGGCCCGAGTGCCATGATTTCAGATCTGAACCTATTATATTTTCATGAATATACGTGAGTTCTTGATCATATCTTGCAAGTCTATTTATACCTACTAATAAACCAAGGTGCGTTTCTCCAATTTTTCATCCGCTCACTGTTGAAATTTATTTTTCTATCCGAAATGGTACTAATTGTTTTTGTGCGCACATCTATTTTTTAGCAATCTAGAATTCTATAGTTGGCACGCACACGTTGTGGCCCGGCAAAGCCAGCTCACTTATTTGCCTGCCCATGTAGCTGAGAAAAGCCTTTTACTCGCCCCATGCGATAGATAGTCTGCGATCGCACAGGGCGCCCAACACTGGGCCGGCCCATTTGTTTTTCCGAGCAAATTTGTTTTGTATTTTTACTTTATTTCGTAATTCAAAATTTTCAAAAAAGTTCAGAAATTGAATTTTTTGACAAATTTATGATTTATTTTTTGAGTGACAATATTGTATTCCCCTTTTTAAAAATGTTTGGAACCTTAATTTGTTTTCTTGTTCCGATTTTTTTTTCAAATTCATAAATATTCAGAAAAATCTTAGGGGATTAAAAAAACATGTATTTGAAAAAATATTCGATTATAGAAATATGTTATTGTTTTCGTAAAATGTTCACATATTGTAAATAATGTTTGCGCACGTCTTTTTATTTTTATTAATATATTATTTAAATTTATTTTTCTATCCGAGGTGCTACTAAATTTTTGTGAATACATCTATTTTTTAGCAATCCAGAATTTTACAATGGGCCTGCACACGCTAGCAAAGCCAGCCCATGTAGCCGCGAAAAGCCATTTCTCACCTTTTGCGGTAGATAGTCGGTGATCGCACAAGGCGCCCAAGACTGGGCTGCCCCGTTTTGTTTCTCCGTCCAAATTTATTTCTATTCCTACTTTATTACGAAATTTAATTTTTTCAAAAAAAGTTATGAACTGAAAACTTTGCCAAATTCTGACTTTTTTAGTTACAATATTGTCTTACCCATTTTCTAAAAATGATTGGGACATTAATATATTTTCTCGGTCCGATTTTTCTCCGAATTCACAAATATTCATAAATGGTTGGGCTTTAGAAAATATGTATTTTTTAAAAAAAATCTATTTTAAATATATTATTGTTTTAGTAAAATGTTCACAGATTCTGCGTACGTCTATTTACTTTTAGTAATATATTTCTGAAACTTATTTTTCTATCCGAGGTGGACTAACTTTTTGTGTGCACGTCTATTTTTTTAGCAACTCATAGTTTTATACTTGGCCCGCACACACTGTGGCCCAGCAAAGCCAGCTCACTTATTTCCCTGCCCATGTAGCTACAAAATGACATTTTCTAGCCCCGTGCGGTAGATAGTCGGCCATCGTACATGGGGCCGAGGACTGGGCCGGCCCGTTTTAGTTTTCCGTCCAAATTTATTTGTATTTTTACTTTATTTCAGAATTCAAATTTTTCAAAAGGTTCATAACTTGATTTTGTTTTGTCAAATTTCCAATTTTTTAGTTACAATATTGTCTTCCCCTTTTTAAAAATGTTTGGAACATTAATTCATTTTCTCGTTCCATTTTTTTCAAATTTATAAATATTCAAAAAATTGGGCTTTAAAGAACATGTATTTTAAAAAATATTCGATTTTTGAAATATATTATAGTTTTAGTAAAATGTTTACAGGTTCAAAATAATGTCTGCCTTTGAAAACATATTTCATAAATTTGTTTGAATGTTCAAAACATGTTCTGTTTTCAAAAGTCGGTAACAAAAATAAAATGTTTGGGTTTTGATAAAATTTCATGTTTTCAGAAAATTATGTTGTTTCAAATTTTGGTCATGTTTTTTGCAACATGTACCAAATATTATAAACATTGTTCATAATATAAAAAAAATATGTTTTCAAGAATATTCGGGTATTCATATTTTAAAAAAGTTAAAAAATATTTTAAATCTGACGGTGCTCTTCATTTTTTGAAATATATTATTGTTTTAGTAAAATGTTCACAGATTCAGAATAATGTCTGTGTTTGAAAACATATTTGATAAATTTGTTTGGAATGTTCAAAACATGTTCCGTTTCTAAAAGTCGGTCACAAATAATAAAATGTTCTGGTTTTGATAAAAGGTTCATGTCTTCGGAAAATGATGTTGTTTCAAATTTTGGTCTTGTTTTTTGCAAAATGTTTGGAATATTATAAACATTGTTCGTAATTTTAAAAAACCATGTATTCGGTAATTCATATTTTCAAAAAGTTCAAAAAATGTTTTAAATCCAACGTTGCACTGTCTTCTTAATTATTCGCGTCGGCCATTTCTTAGCAATAAGCATTTGTTGCCGTGGCTAGCGGCACACGATCGGGTAAGGTCATGTGTTCAATCGTTAAACATATGGTTTTTTGGATTATTACTCATGCCTTGCAAACACAGCTTATTTCGGTGCCAGCCAGTGGGCTGGCCCAGACAAGAACTGTTATGCGTCTCACGCGCTATTTGACGCAACAAGCATCATATAGTAGCTCCCACGCAGCTGCCCTAAGAAAAGAAAAACATATACATATAGATTTTTTTCCATCCATCCGTACGTAGTTCCCCATTTTTTTGACATCCTCGGGTGGGCCAAACTGGACCTACCACGTATTTCTTTTTCCGTCGGACGGACGAGCAGCAAAAACCAAAGGGCGCAAGAGGATTGGACTATGAAAAAAAGGTACCAGTTGGGTGGTCGCTGCCATGCTGACCAGCCCCACCACTATCAAGCTCTGGCGCTCCAAAGATGACACGTGAGAAGACCGCAGCTCCTCGCTCTATCGCCCACCGCCGTGGAGACCGTTTTTGATGAACACATCAATTATCTCTCCCACTTCTTCTTGCAAAAAAGTATCTTCCCGTGGCAACGCACGGGCATATGTGCTAGTACTCACCTACTATGTGTTATGATCCGGCAACTCCAAAGTGACAATAATCGGGACCACTCCCGGTGATGACTATAGTTTGAGGAGTTCATGTATTCACTATGTGCTAATGCTTTGTTCCAGTTCTCTATTAAAATGAGGCCTTAATATCACTTAGTTTTCATTAGGACCCCGATGCCACGGGAGGGTAGGACAAAAGATGTCATGCAAGTTCTTTTCCATAAGCACGTATGACTATATTCGGAATACATGCCTACATTACATTGATGAATTGGAGCTAGTTCCGTGTCACCCTATGTTATGACTGTTACATGATGAACCACATCCGGCATAATTATCCATCACCGATCCAATGCCTATGAGTTTTTCATCTACTGGTCTTCGCTTATTTACTTTCCCATTGCTATTGTTACAATCACTACAAAATACCAAAAATATTACTTTTGCTTTCATTAATCTTTTGTTACCATTACCACTACTATCATATTACTTTGCTACTAAATACTTTGCTGCAGATATTAAGTTATCCAGGTGTGATTGAATTGACAACTCAACTGCTAATACTTGAGAATATTCTTTGGCTCCTCTTGTGTCGAATCAATAAATTTGGGTTGAATACTCTATCCTCGAAAGCTGTTGCGATCCCCTATACTTGTGGGTTATAACTTGCCGTTCTTCTTTAATTTCCCCTTCTTCCCTTTACCCTTTTTCTTGAAACTGGTGGTCTTGTTGACCATCAACACTTGATGCTCTTTCTTGATTTCTACCTCCGCAGCCTTTAGCATTGCGAAGAGCTCAGAAATAGTCTTATCCATCCCTTGCATATTATAGTTCATCACAAAGCTCTTGTAGCTTGGTGGCAGTGATTGAAGAATTCTGTCAATGACACTATCATCAGGAAGATTAACTCCCAGTTGAATCAAGTGATTGTTATACCTAGACATTTTGAGTATATTCTCACTGACAGAACTATTTTCTTCCATTTTGCAGCTGTAGAACTTATTGGAGACTTCATATCTCTCAATCCGAGCATTTGCTTGAAATATTAACTTCAACTCCTGGAACATCTCATATGCTCCATGACGTTCAAAACGTCGTTGAAGTCCCGGTTCTCAGCCGTAAAGCATGGCACACTGAACTATCGAGTAGTCATCAGCTTTGCTCTGCCAGACATTCAAAACATCCGGCGTTGCTCCTGCAGCATGTTTGGCACCTAGCGGTGCTTCCAGGACGTAATTCTTCCGTGCAGCAATGAGGATAATACTCAAGTTACGGACCCAGTCCGTGTAGTTGCTACCATCATCTTTCAACTTAGCTTTCTCTTGGAACGCATTAAAATTCAATGGAGCAACAGCACGGGCCATCTAGCTACAACAACATAGACATGCAAAATACTATAAGGTACTAAGTTCATGATAAATTAAAGTTCAATTAATCAAATTACTTAAGAACTCCCACTTCGATAGACATCCCTCTAGTCATCTAGGTGATCACGTGATCCAAATCAACTAAACCATGTTCGATCATCACGTGAGATGGAGTAGTTTTCAGTGGTGAACATCACTATGTTGATCATATCTACTATATGATTCACGCTCGACCTTTCGGTCTCAGTGTTCCGAGGCCATATCTGCATATGCTAGGCTCGTCAAGTTTAACCCGAGTATTTGATGTCTACTACACAACCTTCTTCTTGTAGACGTTGTTGGGCCTCCAAGTGCAGAGGTTTCTAGGACAATAGCAAATTTCCCTCAAGTGGATGAGCTAAGGTTTATAAATCCATGGGAGGCGTAGGATGAAGATGGTCTCTCTCAAACAACCCTGCAACCAAATAACAAAGAGTCTCTTGTGTCCCCAACGCACCCAATACAATGGTAAATTGTACAGGTGCACTAGTTCGGCGAAGAGATGGTGATACAAGTGCAATATGGATGGTAGATATAGGTTTTTGTAAACTGAAAATATAAAAACAACAAGGTAACTAATGATAAAAGTGAGCGTAAACGGTATTGCAATGCTAGGAAATAAGGCCTAGGGTTCATACTTTCACTAGTGCAAGTTCTCTCAACAATAATAACATAATTGGATCATATAACTATCCCTCAATATGCAACAAAGAGTCACTCCAAAGTCACTAATAGCGGAGAACAAACAAAGAGATTATGGTAGGGTACGAAACCACCTCAAAGTTATTCTTTCCAATCAATCCGTTGGGCTATTCCTATAAGTGTCACAAACAGCCCTAGAGTTCGTACTAGAATAACACCTTAAGACACAAATCAACCAAAACCCTAATGTCACCTAGATACTCCAATGTCACCTCAAGTATCCGTGGGTATGATTATACGATATGCATCACACAATCTCAGATTCATCTATTCAACCAACACAAAGTACTTCAAAGATTGCCCCAAAGTTTCTACCAGAGAATCAAGACAAAAACGTGTGCCAACCCCTATGCATAGGTTCATGGGCGGAACCCGCAAGTTGATCACCAAAACATACATCAAGTGAATCATGTGATATCCGATAACCCACAAGTATAGGGGATCGCAACAGTTTTCGATAAGTAAGAGTGTCGAACCCAACGAGGAGCTACAGGTAGAACAAATATTCCCTCAAGTTGTATCGACCACCGATACAACTCTACGCATGCTTGACGATCACTTTACCTAGAACAAGTATGAAACTAGAAGTACTTTGTAAGTGTTGTTGGATAGGTTTGCAAGAAAATAAAGAGAGCGTAAATAAAAGCTAGGGGCTGTTTAGATAAAGACAACCATAAATTAGTTTTAGTAAAGAGCTTGTTGTCACGAGAAAGTTATTTGTCCCTAGGCAATCGATAACTAGACCGCTAATCATTATTGCAATTTTATTTGAGGGAGAGGCATAAGCTAACATACTTTATCTACTTGGATCATATGCACTTATGATTGGAACTCTAGCAAGCATCCGCAACTACTAAAGATCATTAAGGTAAAACCCAACCATAGCATTAAAGTATCAAGTCCTCTTTATCCCATACGCAAACAACCTACTTACTCGGGTCTGTGCTTCTGTCACTCACGCCACCCACCATAAGCAAATCATGAACATATTGCAAACCCTACAGCGGGAATCCCTCACGCTTGCGCGACACAAGGAGCACCATAGGACAACACCAATAATAAAACATGCAACTCAAACCAATCTTGATCATCAAATAGCCCGTAGGACAAAGCAGATCTACTCAAACATCATAGGACAGCCATACATCATTGGGAAATAAGATATAGCGTTGAGCACCATGTTTAAGTAGAGATTACAGCGGGTAAGAGAGAGGTTACACCGCTGCATAGAGGAGGGAAGAGTTGGTGATGATGGGGGTGAAGTTGTTGGTGAAGATTGCGGTGATGATGATGGCCCCCGGTGGCACTCCGGCGCCACCGGAAGCAAGGGGGAGAGGGCCCCCTTCTTATTCTTCTTCCTTGACCTCCTCCCTAGATGGGATAAGGGTTTCCCCTCTGGTCCTTGGCCTCCATGGCATGGGAGGGGCGAGAGCCCCTCCGAGATTGGATCTGTCTCTCTGTTTCTCTCTGTTTCTGTGTTCTGTTCTGCTGCCTTTTCACCGTTTCTTTTATATCCGGAGATCTGTAACTCCGATTGGAATGAAACCTTCGCCGTGATCTTTTTCCAAAAAATAGCTTTCTTGCGGCCGAAGAAGGGCATCAACCGCCTTACGGGTGGCCCACGAGGGTGGGGGCGCGCCCTCCTGGTACGGGCGTGGGCCCCTGCCTCGTGGCCACCTCGGACACCGTTTCGCGTTGATCTTTCTCCCAGATTTTCCAAATATTCCAAAAATAAGCTCCGTCCGTTTTTATCCCGTTTGGACTCCGTTTGATATGGATATTCTGCGAAACCAAAAACATGCAACAGACAGGAACTAGCAGTGGGCACTGGATCAATATGTTAGTCCCAAAAATAGTATAAAAATTTGCCAAAAAGTAAATGAAAGTTGAATAATATTGGCATGGAACAATCAAAAATTATAGATACGACGGAGACGTATCAGCATCCCCAAGCTTAATTCCTGCTCGTCCTCGAGTAGGTAAATGATAAAAAAGATAATTTTTGATGTGGAATGCTACCTAGCATAATCTTGATCATATGTCTAATCATGGCATGAATATTAAGACATGAGTGATTCAAAGCAATAGTCTATCCTTTGACATAAAAACAATAATACTTCAAGCATACCAACCAAGCAGTTATGTCTTATTGAATTAACATAGCCAAAGAAAGCTCATCCCTACAAAATCATATAGTCTGGCTATCCTCCATCTTCACCACACAAAATATTCACATCATGCACAACCCCAATGATAAGCCAAGCAATAGTTTCATACTTTTGACGTTTCTCAAACCTTTTCAACTTTCACGCAATACATGAGCGTGAGCCATGGACATAACACTATAGGTGGAATAGAATATGATGATGGGGGTTATGTGGAGAAGACAAAAAAGGAGAAAGTCTCACATCGACGCGGCTAATCAACGGGCTATGGAGATGCCCATCAATTGATGTCAATGTGAGGAGTAGGGATTGCCATGCAACGGATGCACTAGAGCTATAAGTGTATGAAAGCTCAAACTGAAACTAAGTGGGTGTGCATCCAACTTGCTTGCTCATGAAGACCTAGGGCATTTGAGGAAGCCCATCGTTGGAATATACAAGCCAAGTTCTATAATGAAAATTCCAACTATTATATGAAAGTGATAACTCAAGAGACTCTCTATATGAAGAACATGGTGCTACTTTGAAGCACAAGTCTGGTAAAAGGATAGTAACATTGCCCCTTCTCTCTTTTTCTCTCTTTTCTTGTTTTCTCTCTTTTTTTTTCTTTTTTGGGCCTTCTCTTTTTTTGGCCTTTCTCTTTTTTTTTCTTTTTTTTCGTCAGGAGTCTCATCCCGACTTGTGGGGGAATCATAGTCTCCATCATGCTTTCCTCACTAGGGCAATGCTCTAATAATGATGATCATCACACTTTTATTTACTTACAACTCAATATTACAACTCGATATCTACAACAAAGATATGACTCTATATGAATGCCTCCGGCGGAGTACCGGGATGTGCAATGATCTAGCGTAGCAATGACATCAAAAACGGACAAGCCATGAAAACATCATGCCAGCTATCTTACGATCATGCAAAGCAATATGACAATAAATGCTCAGGTCATGTATATGATGATGATGGAAGTTGCATGGGAATATATCTCGGAATGGCTATGGAAATGCCATAATAGGTAGGTATGGTGGCTGTTTTGAGGAAGATATAAGGAGGTTTATGTGTGATAGAGCGTATCATACCATGGGGTTTGGATGCATCGGCAAAGTTTGCACCAACTCTCGAGGTGAGAAAGGGCAATGCACGGTACCGAAGAGGCTAGCAATGATGGAAGGGTGAGAGTGCGTATAATCCATGGACTCAACATTAGTCATAAAGAACTCACATACTTATTGCAAGAATCTATTAGTCATCGAAACAAAGTACTACGTGCATGCTCCTAGGGGGATAGATTGGTAGGAAAAGACCATCGCTCGTCCCCGACCGCCACTCATAAGGAAGACAATCAATAAACACCTCATGCTCCGACTTCGTTACATAACGGTTCACCATACGTGCATGCTACGGGACTTGCAAACCTCAACACAAGTATTTCTCAATTTCACAATTACTTGACTAGCATGACTCTAATATCACCACCTTTATATCGCAAAACTATTGCAAGGAATCAAACACATCATATTCAGTGATCTACAAGTTATATGTAGGATTTTATGACTAACCATGTGAATGACCAGCTCCTGTCATCTCTCTAAATAGATATAAGTGAAGCAAGAGAGTATAATTATTTCTACAAAAGATATGCCCACGCTATAACAAATATAAGTGAAGAAAAAGAGCATTCTACAAATGGCGGTTGTCTAAGTGGAGAGAAACAGGCAATCCAAACTTCAAATGATATAAGTGAAGCACATGAAGCATTCTATAAAGCCATACTCAAAAGATTTAAGTGAAGTGCAAAGAGCATTCTATAAATTAACCAAGGACCATATCATACCAGAATGGTGCATAAAAGAAAAAAGAAAACTAAATGCAAAAGACGCTCCAAGATTTGCACATATCACATGAACGAAACGAATCCGAAAACATACCGATACTCGTTGAAGAAAGAGGGGATGCCTTCCGGGGCATCCCCAAGCTTAGACGCTTGAGTCTCCTTGAATATTTACTTGGGGTGCCTCGGGCATCCCAAAGCTTGAGCTCTTGCCTCTCTTCCTTCTTCTCACATCGAAACCTTCTTGATCATCGAACACTTCATCCACACAAAACTTCAACAGAAAACTAGGTAAGATCTGTTAGTATAATAAAGCAAATCACTACTCTAAGTACTGTTGCAAACCAATTCATGTTTTATTTTTGCATTGTTTCTACTGTAATATAGCTTTTTCATGGCTTAATCCACTGATATAAATTGATAGTTTCATCAAAACAAGCAAACTATGCATCAAAAAACAGAATCTGTCTAAAACAGAACAGTCTGTAATAATCTGAACATTCACCATACTTATGATACTTGAAAAATTCTGAAAAAATTAGGAAAAATAAAATATTTGTACATAAAGACAGTTCAAAAAGAATAAGAACTATTTGACATTCCATTAAAAAACTAAAAATCGCACACTACAGCCAAAGTTTCTGTCCTGCACCGCACAAACCAACGAGCATTGTAAACATCCTAAAGGCAAACCTTGGCACATTATTTTTATAATAAAATGGAATGGGACAAGGGGATAATTATTTTTGTTGAAAAGTTTCTGTAATCAAGATTCACAAAGTTTCCGTGAGCATGAACAAAGTTCAAGGCTAGCTCCCACTTCAACAATGCTTGTCTTTCTCACTTTCGCTTTTCTTTTTGAAAAAGTTTTGGGTTCCCCTCTTTATTTTTATTGTTTTTAAACTATATGAAAGCACTCAATAGAAATAAATGACTCTCTAAAACTTCCGGGTTTTCTCCCTGGCAGCGCTTTCTTTAAAGCCATTAAGCTAGGCATATAGTGCTCAAGTAGCGAATCCACCCGGATCCCAAGGTATATCAAAGACAATTTAACTAGCAGTGATTTGTAATTTAGTAGTCAGCACAAAGTAACATATATCATGTAATGACGAAGTCTAACTCTCTTCCTATGCATCGGCATGTCATAAAAGAACAATTCATGCACACATAGTAAAGGCCAATGCATAGTATAAACAGTTTCTTGCAATTTTATCGTGTTGGAAACATAGAGAGGTGGAGATATAGTTACTCTCTCATAATAATTGCAAGTAGGAGCAGCAAGCACATGCATATTATACTTATCAAAATCATCATGTGCAACAGTAAAAAGCAACCCATCAATATAATCTTTAATAAAAGCAAACTTCTCCGATATAGTGTAGTTTGGAGAATTCAAAAAGATAATAGGCTATCATGCGTGGGTGCAATAGCAACAATTTCATGTTTAACATAAGGAACTATAGCAAGTTCATCTCCATAAGCATCATTCATATTGGCATCTTGGCCACAAGCATAGCAAGCATCATCAAAAAGGGATATTTCAAGAGAATCAATGGGATCATAATAGTCATCATAGGTATCATCCTTCAGTAAGCACGAAGGGAAATTAAACAATGTATGAGTTGAAGAGTTACTCTCATTAGAAGGTGGGCACGGGTAGCTAAACCGCTCTTCCTCCTTTTGTTCTTTGCTCTCCTCATCATCTTTTTCATCCAATGAGCTCACAGTTTCATCAATTTCTTCTTCCATAGATTCCTGCAAAATATTATTCTCTTCTTGGACAGCGGAGACTTTCTCAATAAGCGCATTAATATAGGCATTTTATTCATAATTCTCATAAAAATATTTAAGTATAACAAGATTTTCAGGCCTATAAACATCATCATCAAAAGCTTCATACTTTTCAAACATAGATTCAATTTCATAAGCACCCTTAAAAGCAACAAATTCTTCTATTTGTTCCACATCATAGTAATCATATATACCATTAGCGTAAGAAGCTAAGGTTTCATTATCATTAAATTTGCATAAAAAGGGAAGGTGTGGAGCATTCATCCTAGAGCAACAATTATAATCATAATTCAAGCATACTTGCCGAGCATACCACTTCAATATATAAATTCGATCCCATAATAGTTTCCCTTTTTGTGTCAAGTGATAATCCCTAAAGTATTCACGTTGATCCAAAGTTACTCCCCTTATCAAATTGAATGAGATTTTCTCAGGATTATCAAAGTGGTACATAATATTTTGCACATATTGAGCATCGAGGGTTTTAGGAGGTTCCTCATCTCCATGAGTAGCAAGTACACCTAATTTTTTGGTATTTCGTGTCCATATCCATAACTAAAGATAGAAAAAACTAAGAACAACAAATAAAAATTAGTTAGTGATAAATCAAACAAGCACACACGAGAATATTCACCCCACGCTATTGCTCCCCGGCAACGGCGCCAGAAAAAGGTCTTGATAACCCACAAGTATAGGGGATCGCAACAGTTTTTGATAAGTAAGAGTGTCGAACCCAACGAGGAGCTAAAGGTAGAACAAATATTCCCTCAAGTTCTATCAACCATCGATACAACTCTACGCACGCTTAACGTTCGCTTTACCTAGAACAAGTATGAAACTAGAAGTACTTTGTAGGTGTTGTTGGATAGGTTTGCAAGAAAATAAAGAGAGCGTAAATAAAAGCTAGGGGCTGTTTAGATAAAGACACAACTAAATTAGTTTTAGTAAAGAGCTTGTTGTCACGAGAAAGTTATTTGTCCCTAGGCAATCGATAACTAGACCGGTAATCATTATTGCAATTTTATTTGAGGGAGAGGCATAAGCTAACATACTTTATCTACTTGGATCATATGCACTTATGATTGGAACTCTAGCAAGCATCCGCAACTACTAAAGATCATTAAGGTAAAACCCATCCATAGCATTAAAGTATCAAGTCCTCTTTATCCCATACGCAAACAACCTACTTACTCGGGTCTGTGCTTCTGTCACTCACGCCACCCACCATAAGCAAATCATGAACATATTGCAAACCCTACAACGGGAATCCCTCATGCTTGCGCGACACGGAGAGCACTATAGGACAACACCAATAATAAAACATGCAACTCAAACCAATCTTGATCACCAAATAGCCTGTAGGACAAAACAGATCTACTCAAACATCATAGGATAACCATACATCATTGGGAAATAATATATAGCGTTGAGCACCATGTTTAAGTAGAGATTACAGCGCGTAAGAGAGAGGTTACACCGCTGCATAGAGGAGGGAAGAGTTGGTGGTGATGGTGGTGAAGTTGTTGGTGAAGATTGCGGTGATGATGATGGCCCCCGGTGGCACTCTGGCGCCACCGGAAGCAAGGGGGAGAGGGCCCCCCTTCTTCTTCTTCTTCCTTGACCTCCTCCCTAGATGGGAGAAGGGTTTCCCCTCTGGTCCTTGGCCTCCATGGCGTGGGAGGGGCGAGAGCCCCTCTGAGATTGGATCTGTCTCTCTGTTTCTCTCTCTTTCTGCGTTCTGTTCTGCTGCCTTTTCACCGTTTCTTTTATATCCGGAGATCCGTAACTCCGATTGGACTGAAACCTTCGTCGTGATTTTTTTCCAAAAAATAGCTTTCTTGCGGCAGAAGAAGGGCATCAACTGCCTTACGGGTGGCCCACGAGGGTGGGGGCGCGCCCTCCTGGTATGGGCGCGGGCCCCTGCCTCGTGGCCACCTCGGACACCGTTTCGCGTTGATCTTTCTCCCAGATTTTCCAAATATTCCAAAAATAAGCTCCATCCGTTTTTATCCCGTTTAGACTCCGTTTGATATGGATATTCCGCGAAACCAAAAACATGCAACAGACAGGGACTGGCACTGGGCACTGGATCGATATGTTAGTCCCAAAAATAGTATAAAAAGTTGCCAAAAAGTAAATGAAAGTTGAACAATATTGGCATGGAACAATCAAAAATTATAGATACGACAGATACGTATCAATATCCCATTGTCACCACAGATACGCACGACAAGACATACATCAATTGTTCTCAAATCATTAAAGACTCAATCCGATAAGATTACTTCAAAGGGGAAACTCAATCCATTACAAGAGAGTAGAGGGGGAGAAGCAACATAAGATCCAACTATAATAGCAAAGCTCGCGATACATCAAGATCGTGCCAAATCAAGAACACGAGAGAGAGAGAGAGATCAAACACATAGCTACTGGTACATACCCTCAGCCCCGAGGGTGAACTACTCCCTCCTCGTCATGGAGAGCGCCGGGATGATGAAGATGGCCACCGGTGAGGGTTCCCCCCTCCAGCAGGGTGCCGGAACAGGGTCCCGAGAGGTTTTTGGTGGCTACAGAGGCTTGCGGCGGTGGAACTCCCGATCTATTCTCGCCTTCGGAAGTTTTAGGGTACGTGGGTATATATGCATGAAAGAAGTACGTCAGTGGAGCTTCGGGGGGGCCACGAGGCAGGGGGCGCGCCTTGGGGGGGGGGGGAGGGGCGCCCCCACCCTCGTGGCCACCTCCCTTCTTTCCTAACGTGCACTCCAAGCTCTCCCTGTAGCTTTCCTTCCAAAAATAACTTCTCCAGTTGATTTCATTCCTTTTTGACTCCGTTTGATATTCCTTTTCTTCGAAACACTGAAATAGGCAAAAAACAGCAATTCTGGGCTGGGCCTCCGGTTAATAGGCTAGTCCCAAAAGTAATATAAAAGTGGATAATAAAGCCCAATATTTTCTAAAATAGTAGATAATATAGCATGGAGCAATCAAAAATTATAGATACGTTGGAGACGTATCAGTATTCTGCGTGTGCAAAATTGGCTTGCATCCATTGTATGTGAACGTAGAGCTTATCACACCCGATCAACACGTGGTGTCTCGGCATGACGAATTTTCGCAACGGTGCATACTTAGGGAGAGCACTTGTACCTTGAAATTTAGTGAGAGATCATCTTATAATGCTACTGTCGAACTAAGCAAAATAAGATGCATAAAGGATAAACATCACATGTAATCAATATAAGTGATATGATATGGCCATCATCATCGTGTGCCTTTGATCTCCATCTCCAAAGCACCGTCATGATCACCATCGTCGCTGGCTTGACACCTTGATCTCCATCGAAGCATCATTGCCGTCTCGCCAACTATTGCTTCTACGACTATCGCTACCGCTTAGTGATAAAGTAAAGCAATTACATGGCGATTGCATTTCATACAATAAAGCGACAACCATATGGCTCCTGCCAGTTGCCGATAACTCTGTTACAAAACATGATCAAAATTTAGCATCATGTCTTGACGATATCACATCACAACATGCCCTGCAAAAACAAGTTAGACATCCTCTACTTTGTTGTTGCAAGTTTTACGTGGCTGCTACGGGCTGAGCGAGAACCGTTCTTACCTACGCATCAAAACCACAACGATTTTTCGTCAAGTGTGCTGTTTTAACCTTCAACAAGGACCGGGCGTAGCCACACTCGATTCAATTAAAGTTGGAGAAACTGACACCCGCCAGCCACCTGTGTGCAAAGCACGTCGGTAGAACCAGTCTCGCGTAAGCGTACGCGTAATGTCGGTCCGGGCCGCTTCATCCAACAATACTGCCGAATCAAAGTATGACATGCTGGTAAGCAGTATGACTATTATCGCCCACAACTCACTTGTGTTCTACTCATGCATATAACATCTACGCATAGACCTGGCTCGGATGCCATTGTCGGGGAACGCAGTAATTTCAAAAAATTCCTACGCACACGCAAGATCCATCTAGGTGATGCATAGAAATGAGAGGGGAGAGTGTTATCTACGTACCCTCGTAGACTGAAAGCGGAAGCATTATGACAATGCGGTTGATGTAGTCGTACATCTTCATGATCCGATCGATCCTAGTACCGAAAGTATGGCACCTCCGCGATCTGCACACATTCAGCTCGGTGACATCCCACGAACTCTTGATCCAGCTGAGTCTCGAGGGAGAGCTTCGTCAGCACAACGGCATGATGACGGTGATGATGAAGCTACCGGCGCAGGGCTTCACCTAAGCACTACAACGATATGACCGAGGTGGATTATGGTGGAGGGGGGCACCGCACACGGCTAAGACAATGTCTGTTGTTGTGTTCTAGGGTGCCCCCTACCCCCGTATATAAATGAGCAAGGGGGGAGGCCGGCCGGCCCTAGGGCGCACCAAGGAGGGGAGGAATCCTCCCCCTAGTAGGAGTAGGATTCCTCCTTTCCTAGTCCAACTTGGAGGAGAAGGGGAAAGAGGGAAAGGAGAGGAAGAGGAGAAGGAAAGGGGCACTACAGAAAAATACACTTCCGTGATGATACGTGTTTGTCACAGTAGGTCGTTTTTTTGTCATGCATGTACATCCATGACAAATTTATGACAGAATCAAGATAGTCATACCTGTGCTGTCGTAGAAGTGTTCCATGACATTACCAAAATTATCATCACGGAAGTGTCCACTTCCATGACAATAAATCGCGCGTCACAGAAGTGCTTTCGTCAAGGGTGACCGACACGTGGCATCCACCGTAACGGAACGCCGTTAAGCTATCGGGTCGGGTTTTGGATCCGATAACCCATTAACAGCCCCGACCAATGGGGATTTTCCACGTGTAAAATCATCATTGGCTGGAGGAGACACGTGTCAACTCATCCAATGGGCGAGACGCGCCTATGATATGTTGACACGTGGACCGGCCCATCAAGTTTAAATGGGCCGGCCCAACTGAAGGCCCACAAGATTTTGCGGACCATAATGGGCCGGCCCAACTGAAGGCCCACAAGATTTTGCGGACCATAATGGGCCGGCCCAGCTAAAGGCCCATGAGATTTTGCGGACCATAATGGGCTGGCCCAGCTAAAGGCCCACAAGATTTTGCGGGCCATAATGGGCCGGCCCAGGTAAAGGCCCACAAGATTTTTTTGTGCCATAATGGGCCGACCCAGGTAAAGCCCACAAGATTCCTGCGGGTCATAATGGGCCGGCCCAACTAAAGGCCCACGAGATTTCGCCGACATTAATGGGTCGGCCCAGCTGTAGGCCCACAAGATTTTGTGGACCCTAGTAGGCCGGCCCATTAAGTGCCTGCCATGTTTTGGGCCAAATGCCGGCCCATGTTTGATCTGGTCCATTAACGGCCTGCCACGCTCCGGGCCTAATAGTGGCCCATATGAGATCCGGCCCGTTAAAGGCCTACCACGTTCTGGGCCAAATTGTGGCCCAGATCAGGTCCGGCCCTTTAAGAGGCTTTGGGCTCAATTATGGCCCATATCAGATTCGGCCCGTCAACTAGACACTATGCTTTTGGGCTGACTTGCTAAAGGCCCACTTAGTAATTCGGCCTGATATTAGTTTTGCCCTATTAAGGGCCCGTTTAACATTTCGGCCCTATATTAATTTCAGCCTGTTAAAAGCCCGTCATACAGTTGGGCCTAACTTCGGCCCGGTTTGCATCCGGCCTGCTCGCAGCCGATATCTGATTGGGCCAAACAGGGACCGAGACAATTTTTTCGCCTTGTTAAAAGCCCGTGATTTGATTCGCACAATCATGGGCCGGGGTACATTTCAGGCTGCTGCCGGCCCGTGAGCTAATCGGCAAGTTTTTAGGCCCAACCTACATCGTGATTGCATGATGGCCCGATTATGTACCGTAATTTTACGGTTTGGCCGGTTTACTGCGAAGATAGGATATATATATAGTAAAATAACTGCAGCATCGTGAATAAGAAAAAACCTAGACTATACAATAAAGAAATTACGGCATATTACATCCACTGGGCATCAAAGTTCGCCACTATGATAATAAAGCACAAGCAGACATCAGATTACATACACTGGGCATCAAAGATCGCCACCAGTGCAAATAAACATGCCGACAAAATAATATACAAAACCGACAGCACTTCAATAGAGTTCAAGAAAGGTTAGCCCTGCTGGGGAGCTGCAGCACAAGCAGCTGAGCAAGATGATGAGACTGCGCTTGTTCAACACTTATATCTTCCTCACTCTGAAAGATAAACAAGCAGACAGATGACAGGTTTTGCACATAAAAGTATCAGTGCTGACAATTCATCACATTTCTTACTGACGAATAAAGTGACACAGTTTAAATTTGCATTAACACAATATGGTATTGTTCAGGTCAAGACATGGCTGGAAATGACATTGTGAAGGAGTTGGCAGCTTCACGACACCACTGGATTACAGATCAAGAACTCATAAGTATCAATGGTTAGTGTGCTGTCAATTTATACCATTTCAGATTGGCAAATAAAGAGACGGTTTAAATAATAGTAGAATGATATGACATTGTTCATAGTTAAGACATTGCAGAATATGACATTGTGCTGTACTGGGTAGGTTCACCACACCACTAGATTACAGATGAAGAACAGACACATACATGTAGTGCAAAAGAAGATCACTTGCTCTGTATAGTTTAATTTACATGGTATGAAGAAGGAACTTGGTTGTACAACTAAAAACTTAAATTGAGAAAGGACGAACTTTTGTTTATGAACTACATATAATAAACTTTAAACAAGCAATTTGATGCAAACACCAAAAATAAACAGCTGTTGCAGTCATGCCTAACCAAATATATACAACAAAGTTTGAAGGCTTGAGATGGACAAACTTACATTATTGGTGAAGACAGGCTCTATAAAGGCCTTGTCCATGCTGATGGGGGTGCAATTCAAGAAGTTTACCACAGAATCTTCTTCAAAAGCATTGCCTTTATTCTACATTTTGTTAAGAGTAAATATAGATGTGATAATATACGAAAAAATGGAGAATATTTAAGATAAGATGAAGAGTGATGCTACATAACCAAGTAGCTATAAATGTAAGTGCAACGATATAGGCAAAAGGTACAACCAAGAGTAAAGCACAGCTAAACTTCTTCAGTACCAACCTTATGGTAAGAGTAAATATAGATCTGATGTGTAGAAAATGGAGGGCAAAGGAAAATAAGCTGCAGAGTGATGGTACATGAACACCTATACCTATCATTATAAGTACACTGATAAAGGACAACATGTACTTACAAGAACAATGCAGAGCTAAAAGAAACATTGGCATTGGATATATTCTACACTAATGTAACCATTCATATAGATCAGATAATTTGGAGCGAACAATTGATAAGCAAGCTATCATGCATACTGCTGTCACATAATGAACCAGGTATGTATGCAAGTACAGTGATACAGGACAACAGGTACTAACAAGAGCAAAGCAGCGGGCAGCATATTTGCGATATCCTGTCATTCTTGTCAAACCGGAATTCTTCTTCGAGCAGATTTCCTGCAAAAAAGATCTGTAAGGCACATGCGAAAAAGTAGAAGTTCAAATTGTCATGTGATTTCATAGACAGTACCTCATCCTGGGAACGAGACTAGTGCATAACAAGGTTTTTCCATTCAATGTCTTCTAAATTTAGCACAGGAGACTTCACCGGAAATTCGTTTATAGACTTGCCATCAAAGTGTGATTTCCTCAGGTAACACCGATACTGCTGCAATGCTTCCTTGAAAAGCACAAGCAAGCTTTGCTCGTCATGACTATCCAGATTGACCCTCGCCTAGTTACAACAATGTAATGTAAATCATTGATGTGTTCAATCAGCAGAAAACAGGAAAATAATAACCATGAATAATAGCACTTACACGTAAGTTGGACAGGAAGATGTGAAAATGGTGTTTGTATTCACAATAATCTTCCCATGATGGGAATTTATGCACGTAGTCCCTAACAACATTGAAAGCATTGTCTTTTAAACTGGGAATAAATGGAATGGGGTTCCAATCTGCAGGAATTGGCCGTCTCTGCAGTTGGGATAGGTCTTCGGCCGGTGGACTTGCTGTACTTTTTGCTGGAGTGGGATTTTTCTATGGTACAACTGGTGCTATGGCAAACGAAATCGGTATACCTTTTGCTGGAGTGCAGGTCCTGTGTGGTGGGGCTAGTGGTGTGGCCAGTGAAGTATGGATACAGTCTGCTGGAGTCGGTCCTATGTTTTGTGTCACTGGTTGTACAGCCAATATAAGTGGGGTGCTGTCTGATTTCTCCGGCACCACCACGTTTTTCAAGGACTTTGTTGGTGCTCCTTCAGGTTCAGCAATCACCCTCTTCCTTTTTGATGTCTGATGCACCAGAACAACATTTGAGTGGAAACACATGGTACGATGACAGATGAAATATGTATTGATAATAGATGGGCATGGCATCTCGACATATATGATGAGTAAACTAAGCAGATGGCGGTGCAACAAAGTAGAAGAAATGCAAGACAACATATGCAAGATACGCGCAATTAATAAAACCTTGCCAAATTAGAACAGGCACCTTGATGGGTGAACAGGACAGGCCATCTACCTTTGACTCCTCGAGGTTAGAATAGTCATTAGGATGATATCCTGAACAAGAATCAACAGGGTGGGAGCGTACGAGTTTCATTGCTTCCAGAATGGCACTCAATGCCTTGGTGGCAATTTTATAAGTCATTGCAGTGTTCCACAATATTCTTATGATGCGCGGATTCTGATATTCACTGTAATTGCGTATGATATCTGAGAACCATGAAAACAAAAATATTTGTGAGATTATCTTTGTAATGCAGATGATATTCTAATATAGGGGCGCCCCTGTAAACACTTGTGTGCTATCACCGGATTCTGATGAGAGAGCTCATGTGTGATGTAATATGGTGCATGCATTTATATAATCTGGCACAAGTACACACAAAAATAGGCTCTAGAAGTAAGGATAGCTGGCAGATGATAGGTTCATAATATACTATATAGAGAGTTTATTGCCAAACCATGATAACAAGAGCACACAGCAACTAGGCAGATCATAGTGTACATAACAGGGGTACGCCATAACCAGGATATATAAATCGGGAAAGTGGAACTGGCTGGAAATTACGGTGTTGTATTGCCGCTAGTAATTGAAAGCCTATCGATCATGTACAGGCCAGCTCTATCAGCTGTTAGACTGCAGATGTCCCTGCTCCCCTTCCTGACAAGGAACATACTGTGCTTCCCATACAGAACACCGCACGGGCCGCCGGCCGAACCACCGGCCCCACCGCCTGTGTTCCTTCGCCACCGCCACCCCCACCCCCGCCCCACCCGCGTTGAGTTTTCTTCATTCAACGAGGCCCCACCACCGCCCCCCACAACCACCGTCCCCACCCGAGCCCCTTCGATCGCACCGGTGAACTCCGGCGAGCTCTGAAAAATTGACTGACCCAATTTTGAAATTTAGTCTACTGTGATTTAACTAGTGTGGAATATAAAAGGGGAAAACCATGAGCATTGCGAGTATGGTGTTGAGCGTGCCATGGCGGATCTGAAGGTGCAAACCAGACAAAGGCAACTTTGCAACCAAGAGAAGAAATCAGAGTAAAGCAGTGGCGATCTATTTTCTTACTGCGATAAATAAGTTGAGCAGATACGTAAGAGTACCGCCTCTAGTGCGGCGCCGTGTATGCATCTGCTGAGAATTTGACGGTGCTGCGGTAGCGATGGCTGTCGGCGGCGTGGAAGCAGATCTAGGAGGGTAGACGGTGGCGGCGGGCCGCGGTGGACGAGACGATCGTAGGAGCGGTGCCGGCAAGGTGGACGATGACGGGGATGAAGCGAGAGGACGGGATGCAAGGATCCCGGTCCGAAGCCGTGGATGAGAGAGGTCGATCTCTTGTAATGGATGACGGCGTCGGGGTATCAGCTACAGCATGGTGGAGGAGGACGGCGGTGGATGGGGTGGCGGATGGCGGCGGCGAACGGAGGAGGGTGGGGTGGAGAGGGTGTTTTGCCGCCCACAGAGTACGAATGGGGAAAAGGGAGGTAGAGAGGAAGGGGGGAACCATGAATTCAGGGCGCGCTTGTCTCAAATGCGAGGAAATTTACAAACTTAGCCCCCGTTTGAAATTTCTATTACATCACAACAACACTAGTCAGTTGGGGATAGGATGGTAATCTCGCATACATCGAATATTTGCCGACGAGAGTTTGTTTTTGGTGCCCACCGTGTATGAATATGAATCGGGGAGGGAGTCGATTTCGGCCGAGGACACACTATGTTTTGGCGCCCACCGTGTATGAATCCAGGTGAGAGGCGGTTACGTCACGTTTGGGTGAAATTACAAACCTACCCCTATCGAAACCTATAGAAATCCAGCATATAGGCTTTGCAGTAGTGATTTCCTTCTCGCAGATTTTGGTTTCGGGCGGTTACTGTGACTTTCCCCGCTTCGTTCAAATTTTGCAGAGTGCGCGTTTACCTTGCCAACTCAATTCGAATCCCGTTTGTATTCTATTTTTTCGGGCGGGATCCATTTTCAATTGGAATTACATTCTATATACATCATTTTTTTATATATACTTTCAAAAGCACAACACCATTTATACATAAATATGGTTTACAAATGGCATGATCTCAGATTCATAAGGTTGTATCCATCAATTTGGATTTTCAAATATTTGAAACCACTTTATGTTGAAATCCAATGTATGCATTCCTCGCTAACTATCTCCAATTAATGTGTATTTCATGCGGTTTTTTTACTTCTCAAACATGTATAATGTGTTTCACACATGCAACATATAGTGTAATCCCGTTTAGACATTAATTGCATATAAACCATGCATTGTTTGTAATTGAAGAATCTATGGATCACCAATATTGATAAACTATATAACATTGCACGTGTGCCCAAATTCAAATGAATATGCATGTTTGATACACCAATTTGTGTTATGATATTATCGATGTCGTGATCTCCAGTTTAAATACTTGAATCCCCTTTAATCCAGATATTCGTCTCATATAGCTATCACTCATGATTATATAGGACTATCTCTCTGGACCTATACGCGTTCATCGTCTCTCAGGTATCTCTCGTGCTACCTGTATGTCGACAATGATCTTTTATCTTCGTAACACACTCCGGTACTCTCTCTCCTCGACCTTCATCACTCTATCTCTCTCTAAGTATATCTTGCTCCCTGCTATGTGTCTCTAACTAAGATTCTCCATGTGGAATCTCTTTCTCTCAGACAAACACAAAACTTTGTCTCCCGGGTTCTCATTTCTCTCTACTATTCCCATGTGTGCCACTCGCACACCCCTCATACAGAGATGTCTTTCGCTCCTTAGATATGAGAACCTACGAATCTTCCTCTTCAATATCTCTTTCTCACACACAAACACAAACTCTGTCTCCCAGGGTCTCATATTTATCCATTGTTCTCTTGTATGTCGCTCACACACACCATCTCTCCCTAGAGATATCTTGCGTTCCCTCATATGTCTCTCTAGCTATCACTCTCGTTGTGAAATATCTTTCTCTCTCGCAGACACAAAACTCCGTCTCTCTGGATCTCATTTCTCTCTGATATCTGTTTGTATGTGACTCACACGCACCCTCTCTCTATCTCTCTCACACCCACACACATAACCCAGCCTTCTGATCCACTATACTCCTATCTCTAACGCACACTAGCTAGCATCTTTATCTTTCTATTTATCTATTTCTCCATCAACCTTCTTTCTCGCCCTCACTCTTGATTCCTATCACGCACACTACATATGTTTCTCTCTACATGCAGTCAAGTGCCCTCTCACACACATATATAACTTCACCCTTTGAACCACCCGACGGTCATCTCCAACACCCAAACTAGCGGATGTCCCTCTAGCTAGCATCTCAATCTCTGTATCTATCTATAGTTTCTCCGTCAACATTTCTTTCTCGCACGGAGTCTTGCTTCCTATCACCCACACTATATATGTCTCTCCATACATATGCATTTATAGGTTGGTCTCTTTTGCACAATCGTTGCGCCTCACTCCCTCTGCTCGCCATAGATGCATGCTCCAGCCCACGCCACTATCTCTTAAAGACAAAAGCACATGCTCAATTGTCGGGACTTCTTCCATGCATTCTCACATGCATGCATATTGTCATACCGATCCGTCTCTCCCATGTCGTTGATCTTATGACTTACGTCTTCTTTCTTTTATCTCGATCATGCGCGCGCGCACAACCACACATCCCACGTATACATGTATACCTCTCACACATGCACGTTCAAGGTCTCTATGTCTCCATACGTAGTTAATTACCCTCAATCCTAACGCCACATCGAATCGTTCTCCTCTTTTGTGCACATAACTTCCGCCTGGATGGGTAAAACACACACTCACACTTAACAATCTCATTCTAGCTACCCCCCCCCCCCCCCCCCGCCTCTCACTCTTCCCCTATATCCCTGAAACCAATAAGACCATCCCTTAGTTTAATTCCCGCCTACATGCACCATCCATATATAGTAGTCTTCCTCGGTGTCTCTCGAACAAACACGTTCTCTCGAAGTCGACTCCTCTCACGCGCACACACCTGCTCTTCCCTCTCTACGGGCATTTTCTCTCTCGCACCCCATCGTTGGTGGCCTCTGCCATACACATCACCTCTCTATGACGAAAGCCATGGACACTTAAATTACATCCGCCACAGAGGACCCCGCAACACACACACACACACAAACACGCACGCACCCCCCCCAACACACACACATTAAGACTCCATCTCTCTCTCTCTCTCACACACACACACAAACACACACACACACACACACACGCAAGAACACACGCCCCCCACACACTAAGACTCCATCTCTCTCTCTCTCTCTCTCACACACACACACACACACACACCCCACACACACACACTAAGACTCCATCTCACACACACATGCTCTAGGCGGAGCATTTGTTCCTACCACCCTTCATCCAACCTTACCCGTATGATGAACAATCACCTTTATTTACTTGCATAACATGGACAAATAACACTTTACTTTAGTAGTCAGCAAACTTATCATTTGTACCCTTATAAAAAACGAGTTGGTGTGCCTACCATCTTGTAATACAGACCGTATGATCTATATCTGAGGATAGAAAGCAAACTATGATAATTTTACAAAAGATACCCGCACCTCTCTCCACATCATTATCTCCCGCAACCTCATTGCTCAGCAATTAAAAAAGGAATAAGTCTCTGGAACAATCTAGCATGCATGGTGGCCACTGCCGCCTGCCGGCGCCGTCCATCCCCATGCCTCCGCCCATTCCGACTACCAGTCACCACCACGCTCCACTCCTCCTTGCCTTATCTCTCATCTTTCATTTTTTCGATGACATTCTCGAGATACCAGTTTTCCGATAAAACTCTCGAGATATCATTAGTTTTTACACATGGGATTACTCCTGCATGGGTCAATCACAACAGGTGTTCTGTAAAAAAATGCATAATGTTCCATGCAATGCACGAGAATCTTGCTTGTAATTATATAACGCAAATCACGAGCAGGAAGTGACATTTTTTTGACACAACCACGTTAACATGGCCACGCAAATCACTAGCTAAAGTAAATACCATTATACTTATATCCCGATGCAAAAGGTTGAGTACATGTCCGAAGAGTAGAGTCACACACACGCACCCTGTCTCTCAGAATCTCTCTCTCACACACACCAGTTATGTGATGCCCACTTAAGCAGACACATATGTTACAATTTGTGCACCCGCGGGTACACGTGATGCTGCGCATTTATTTAAGCCGGAAGGCGAACCCAAACAGTAGCTGCATTCATTCCCCTCCCACCGCCTCTTCTCTGGTCGCCGTCGCCCGGTAGCCATGGGCCGGCCGAAGGTAGCAACAAACGCCATACTCCCGCCGGAGCGGCGCTTTAATATGGAAATTTTAGTGGTCATGCATGCATCTTTTTGTGCTAGCACTCCTATATAAGGGTTGACCGGTCGCTTCCCGCGGACGTGCGCGGGCGGTGGAAGAGGAAGGAGAAGGGAAGCGGGCTATGGAGTAACTTTTTTACCACAATTTCCTAGGAAACCGAGTGCAATAATTGAGTAGTTTTGCAAACTACCAGTACTACACCTGAAATGGTTCAAAACCTATACTCCCTTGCCAGCGCGCGCTTCCCGCGTGAAACGGTCAGCGTCGCCCTGGAGCGTTAGTGCCGCATTAATGCCCGGCCAGAGCGGAGGCAACCTCTCACTGGCGTCGGCTTTGAAGTGGCGCGACGGCCGAGAGAGCGCCGCTTCCCGGTGCACGCGACTGCTCCGCGTCGAGACTGGCCTTAGGCCCTGTTTGGATCCATGGGTTAGAGTTAGTTTGAGCTAGTTGGGGCTCAAATAGCCCTAAACTATCCAAGCATGAGCGTTTAAATTGGAGCAAGTTGCACCGAACCCACCAAAAAAAACTATCCCACCCAAGAGGTGCTAACTGGAGATAGTTCTCATTGGGACCACTGAAAAATTACTTTTCTCTCTCCATGAAGTGCATTTATTGTCAATCTAACCCTGTCACCCAAACACCTCTTTGTCTACAGTTAGTTCAGGGTTAGTCATGAGTTAGTCTAACCTCTAGCTAAGTTAGAGTATCAAACAGGAGCAGTATAGGACATGCAAGTTGCTCAAAGCATACAGGCAAATTCGTACGTGAAAGGATTTTTTTCTTTTTGAAAACGGAACATGAAAGGAATTTTTTAGAATGCTCTTGGCATGCCGCTAACATGTGATAGTTAACCGACCTCAATAGACGGCAGAAACGCGAGCCCGCCGCACTTTGATAGAGACGAGGAGGGAGAAGCGATACCGGCTGCTGGATTACTAGAGATAGGTGTCACACGGAAGCCAAGAAATATGGTGATAGCGTGGGTTAGCCATGTACTAGTATGATGTAACTACACTGGGCTGCCGTGTTTCGTACTCTTCCAGTCCACTATGGAGATGATTGGTTAATTTTATATCGCTGAATAATATTAAATATTATGAGTATAGACGCTCCACCACGAGGTTCCTTGCTCCTTCTCGGTCGTCCAGAATCTATGTTCTTCCACTCTATTTTTTATGTGAGCTTTGTTCATCCTTTTGCCAACACGCGAGACATCTAGCATCAAGGTGCACGTGTTATGCAAGGATCGTTCCATCTATATGAAGAACACGTGGGACTGGAACTATGAGACGAACATGTACCCAGGAGTGGACGTACGAACCTGAGTAATGTAGTGCAGTAAGTGAAGTAGAAAGGCACAAATCGTATGAACATCCATGGCATATAGGGTGTGTTTGGTTGCGTTCTCGTCTCAGCATAGTTGTTCCCTCTTCATGCATGCTCAACTCAACACCCCTCTTCATGCATGCTCTCTTCATGCATGCTTCTAGTGTATTTGTGCTAAACTAGTGTGGACTTATGCACCCTCCATACACTCTACCAAACACCCAAAAGTAGGTCGAGAAGGGAACTCTTGGGCAGCATTTGCTCTTACTACGTACTACCACTAAATGTTGTACGTGCAATGCACGGTGATGTTATGGAGTACGTGCCTAAGTACTCTACTACTATATTAGTTGGAGGCACATATTAACTTTCATATTTGTTTACGTGTATGCCCCGAGACCTTCCAACTAGACGTGTCTTTGTCTCCAGGTCGCACTTTGTATCGTTCATACCACTAAGTACTACTACGTGTGGTCTCCGACCCAGAAGTGGAAGAAGTGGAGACGCTCTACCACACTGTTTTTTACGCTGGGCTCTACCACGCTGTTCATGTCCCTCTCCTTTCGCTGACGTGTGGGACATCCAGCACGTGCCGTGTTTGGCACCCTTCGTCGTAAGAGTTGAAACACTAGCATTCATCAGAAATAAAAAATAATTATAAATCGGCACTGATACTATTTTTTTGCGAACCAATCAGCAGTGATACTATACCACGCGGTTTCCTTGCTCCTCGATATCGGAAAGAATACTACTTCCGTTGCCATGCACGCAGAACTCCAAGGGAGTCACCCAGGTCGTCGCGTCGCAGTAACAATGACTAATGAGCCGTCAAATCACAGGCCCATTTCCCACTTTGAAGTTGCTTGGACGAAGGAACCATCATGACTTCGTTGAATTCCGGTTCTTGAAGAAAACTACTATACCAGCAGTACTGCTAGCTACAGTAGTTACTACAACAGAGGCCTCCTTTCGTTCATAGGATAGGAATATGAAAATCATAGGAAGTGAGATGACATGCATCTCAATTCCTATAGAGAAAGAGATGCCATTTGATGCTTAGGATAGGAATTTTTCCATTTAGTCTAGGCTAATGTACTGGTAATTTGCTCTAAAAACTACAGTAGTAACTAGTAGTACTGGTACATGCTCGTACTCAGACACACACACACACACACACACTAACTACTAGTACTACTACTTCTCACATGCTGGCCAGACGCCGTCATTCTCCTTCCCGGCTTTGTCGGCAACACCCCACCGTGCTTGGATCTCCGCCGACCTCTCCGCAGCAGCGCGTGCGTCCTTTTCTTTCTTGCGGCGGCGGGCCTCTCTTTTCTTGAGTGCTTTCTAACTTTTCCGCTCCCTCTGTGCGGCTTTGGCCGCCTCTTGCTCTACCGCCCATTCGGCCTTGGCATCTTCAAATTCCTCCCACATAGTTGTGAGGTCGCGAGCGGCGATGAACTCGGCACGGCGGGATGCCATCGCTTCCCTACCATTTTGTGTGCGGTCGTGGGCGGCAAGGAACTCGGCGCGGCGGGATGCCATCGCTGCCTTACCGGTTAGTATGCGGCGTGGTGGCATGAACGACGCTTGGTGAGAGCTCTGGGGTGGAGTGGCCGGACAACCGTATAGTGCATTGGTTTTTCAAGAGCTCAAGGACATAAGACGAAGCAAATTTGGATTCCCCTTCAATCCTGGTCATTTATTATTGAGTAAAATGCATTGGCGGTCATCGAACTTGTCTTGATAGCTCATTTTGATCATTGTATACGAGATATGGTGATTATACGGTCACTGGCTCAGCGTATAGCTCCGTATTTGTCTGGTTGACCAGTCAAACAGTCTGCATGCGCCCCATCAGCTCGTGTTCTTTATGTATCTACGCGGGCCTACCTGTCAATGGAGAAAGAAATACTGTAAAAACCAAAATTATGCTAGAGTCCGGACCGCTTCCGGAGCCCGCTCTCACCGCCCTGGCCCCTCAAGACGCCAGCTGCCCGCCGCATGCATGCATAGCAAGTAGTACTCCTTATGTGGAGGAGAGAGAGGCATTGACAAAGTCAAGGAGTGGGCTCTGTAAGAGCCCATCTCTACACGTGCTCCTAGGTATAAAAAAATAATTCTAAAAAAGGCATAAAAACAATTGTGTCTTAAAAAAGAAAGGCAAAAAACATTTGAGAGGAAATAGATAGAGAGAAAGTGAGAAAAGCTGTAACCTGGGCATTACATGAGGAAGGAGGGAGTGGTGCACATGCCAAGTTCACTGGGCTTCCGTGTTTCACACTCCTCTGTCGTAACAGTGGAGACAATAGCTTTCATCAAAAATAAACAATGAATACTCGTTGCTCGTCCTCTATATCAGAAAGAATACTTTCATTCACCGACATGTGGGACGTCGACCATCCTGGTCCACCTGTCATGCACAAAATTATCCTGGTCTATCCCGGTCGTATTGCATGCCCAACCTTTCCCACTGTAAGTTGTTCGGACGAAGGAACCATCATGACTTCGTTGAATTCCGCTTCTTCAAGAAAACTTACTGTACCCGCAATACTGCTACCACACGCGAGGACTGGACGGCACTGTACCACGTCATATCACTGAAACCCACTAGGACAAACTAGCCCGCCTAGGTTATCTATTTTGGAACGGAGGGAGTACGTCTCTACACTGCTGTGATTTTGTGTTGCACGTCATATCACTGAAACCCACTAGGCCGAACTAGCCCGCCTAGGTCATCGATCGCTAAGCCTACAATTTTAGGAGCTAGGGCTATTGGTCGATCGATGAGGGATAAGTATAAGCGTACCACGAGCTCATCAGCCCCAATGTTTCTCTTCGGTGAGTGTTTTGCAAGTACTATAGCTCGCATAGTAGCTAGCCTACTAACACCAAGAATCATCAAACAAGCCCTACTGATATGATAAACAGTTCAAACTTACATCTAATCATGCCATATATTACATCAAAAGCTGGTGAGGATACATCTGTTTCCATAACTCGGAGAGGGTTCGCATGATTCACTATCAAACAAAAGTAGCAAGATCCTCCCACACAAGACAGTGCACTAGCCCTAAGATGGTTTGATAACACGCATCGTTCTGGTAATTAAACACAGGGCAATGCAAACTACCCTGAAGGATTAGCGCGACCAACTATTTCTTGTCATCGATCTCTCGGGCAATGACCACAGCACGGACAGCGGCATGGGAATCGATTTCTGGGGCGATGTCCGCAGGACTGACCACGATATCGGAATCGATCTCTGGGGCGATGTCCACAGGATGGACAGCGGCATCAGAATCGATCTCTGGGGCGATGCCAACAGGACGGGCCACGACATCGGAATCATCAAGGATGTCCATCGGCACCTGCACAACCCTAACATATTAGCAAGCACATTGCAAATAATCAAAAACCACAACTATGGTAATCAGCCATTATTTTTTACCTTGTGCAGCTCACCGGGGGATCGCATCCCTCTGGGGGCCATCTCCTCGTCCTCGATGGGGGCCATCACCTTGCCAGGGGAATACTGCTTCTCAACGGCGACTATCTCCTCAAACTCGGTCTTGAGCCTCACATAGGTGGCAATCAGAGTTCCTGGGGTAGGCACGGTGGGGCCATTGTTGTTCTTCCAACTTTCTTTGAGGAGTTCGTCCGCCAACGTCCTCAACTCTTGGGCCAGTGCTTGTTTCTTGGAGTGCTTCGTCTCCATGGGTTGGCCCGCCAACATGGTCAACTCGTTGGTCGGTGCTCGCTTCCTGGAGATCGCTGTCTCCAGTGGGTTGTCCGCCGGCAACTCTTTGCCTAGTGCTCCAGGATCCATCAATGAACTGACAAACAAAAAGCAATCGAAAGGAAACCACAATCGCAATGAAAACGGGAAAATAATAGGATGTGAGAATCGGTCGGTGCTTCGCAAAAAGAAGATTCTTGGAATCAAATTATAGTAGCATAACTGATTCTCCCACCTTTCCTTCGTTGGTACAGAAGAAGAATGGCAGAAGTGAGTAGCTTGGAGTGAGGTTTTCTTCAAGAAAGGGAAGAAAGGGCTTGAACGAGCGTTCCAATGAAATGATGGTTGCTTCGTCCAGTCCAACTTGGAGGCCACCTTACCACTGCTGGTAAAGGTGTGGGTTTTGTGATATGACGGGTCATGACGGCCACACCGGGGTGACAGGTGAGTCTCTACTATAGCACCTCGCTGTGATTTGGTGGATGGCACGCGGGCCCGGATGCTTTGAAATGTCCCGAATGTAGATAGAGCGGCTAGTCATATACTCCCTCCTTTACGGTTTATAGGGCTCAATTCAAAAATTTCACCAACCAAGGTAGATGGTGAGTGGTGGAATCCTTTTTGTAATTTGCAAAAGCACCCAATTAATGCTCTTGTTTTCTTCAAAAATGTATGTTTACCAATGTATTAATTGCAATGCATGCATGCATAAAGTACATGCATTGGTCAATTTTCTCTTAATACCTGCATGCAATTATTTAATGCACCTTGGAATCTGAACTTGTGATGCGAAACAACCAAATTGAGCCTTATAAAATGAAAAAACTAAGATTTTGAGATAAGTCTATAAACTGGAAAGGAGGGAGTAGGAGTGCTCAATATTGTGCACCGTGACCAAAGCGGAGAGGAAAACGAGAGAACTACGTAATTAATGCATGAGTTTAATTAGGGTAGTTTTGTAAAGTACGAGCTACATTTCTCCAATCGCAAAATGCCTTGGTTCATGAGATTTGAGATTTGAGCCCTATAAACCGGAAGGGAGGGAGTACTGCACACGGTGTAGTCTAGTCACTTGTTGAAATCTCTAGAAAGGTTTGCTTGAGTTACCACTGAAAGGCAGATCCTACACCTGGTCTAACATGCAGGAGCAGCCTCTCTTAGAGCAGTTGGACTGGTTTTTTACTACCGCTGACTGGATATCTGCCTATCCGAATACAATAGTATTTCCTTTGGCTAAAACCTCCTCTGATCATGGGCCTTGTGTTGTGTCAATCGATACCACTATTCCGAAGTCGAAGATCTTCCGCTTTGAGAATTTTTGGGTGGAAATGCCAGGTTTTCTTGACTGTGTTACGACCTCTTGGGAGGAGCCCGTTGCTGTGGGTTTATCTGCACCTGCCACTTTGTCTGTTAAATTCAAGAGGTTGAGATTTGCGCTCAAGAAGTGGAGCATTAATCTTTCCTCCTTAAAAAGGTTGGCCACTAAATGTTCAGAGGTGGTTTTGTATTTTGACAACCTTGAGGAACTCGGACCCCTTACCAGACCTGAGTTTAACTTCAGGAAAATTGTCAAGCTTCAGTATGAACGCGTACTGAAACTGCACCATATATACTGGAAGCAGAGGTGCACCATCAGATATATCATGGTGGGGGATGAAAATTCCAAGTTCTTTCATGCTATGGCCTCGGAGAGGCTTAGACGTAACACAATCTCCTCGCTGCAGAGAGAGGATGGTTCTTCTATCAGTGATCATGACCAAATGGCCGGAATTTTATGGAACTCCTTTAAGTCTATAATGGGCCAAGCGCAGGGTATCTCCATGGGTTTTGATCTCTCCTCTCTGATTGCCCCGGTCTTGGGCCTTGAGGATTTGGACGCTCCCTTTTCTGATGAGGAGATTCCTGCGGTGCTTAAAGCTTTGCCTACCGATCGGGCACCTGGGCCTGACGGGTTTAACGGTATGTTTGTCAAAAAATGTTGGACTATTATTGAGAAAGATTTCAGATAGTTAGTTAAGGACTTCTTTGAGGGGAGGATCAGCTTGCAGAACATCAATTCCTCCTTCATCACCCTCATCCCCAAAATGTTGGCGCCAATGGGTCCTAATGATTTCTGGCCTATTTCCTTAACTAACACCTGCCTCAAATTCCTCACTAAACTGTTGGCCAATCGACTACAGAAGGTAATCCTCAAGTGCATACACAAGAACCAATATGGATTTCTGAAACATCGGTCTATTCAGGATTGCTTGGCATGGGCGTTCCAGTACATCTATCAGTGCAAGCAATCAAAGAAGCCAATCATTCTCTTAAAGTTGGATTTTGCTAAGGCCTTTGATACTATTGAGCATGAGGCCATTCTGGCCCTTCTTACTGCAAAAGGTTTTCCCCCCAAATGGATTGGTTGGGTCAAGGAAATTTTGTCCTCTGGTGACTCTCCGGTACTTCTTAACGGCATCCCCGACAATCACTTTAAGTGTAAGCGTGGGGTTAGGCAAGGGGACCCTTTTTCTCCGTTGCTTTTTGTTTTGGCAGCAGACCTATTACAGTCTGTTGTCAACAAGATGTTGCTTGATGGTATTCTCTCTCTGCCGATTGATTGCAATGACAAGGATTTTCCAATAATCCAGTATGCTGATGATACTATCATGTTGCTCCCTGCGGATGAAGCCCAGCTAGTAGCCCTAAGAGATATGCTACATGTTTTTGCTGAATCTACGGGTCTCAGAGTAAACTTTGCTAAATCCATGATGGTACCTATTAACGTCCCTGAAGCTGAGGCCCTTCGGCTTTCTCAGGTCTTTCAGTGTACTCTAGGATCATTGCCCTTCACCTATCTTGGCCTCCCTTTGGGAACGACCAAGCCCACGATCCTTTGGTGGATTCACTTGAGAGGCGCTTGACTGCAAGCTCAGCTATGTTAAACCAAGCTTGTAGGCTCTAGTTGCTAAGATTGGTTCTTTCGTCCATGCCTATATACTTCCTATGCTCCCTATCTATTCCACTTGGCATCATCAAGCAATTAGAATGGATTATGCGCCAATGTCTTTGGAGAGGAAACTCTGATACACCGAGGCAATCCCTTGCTGCATGGGATATGGTTTGCAGACCCAAGGAAAAAGGAGGATTAGGGGTCATCAATTTGCAGCTTCAGAACCAAGGGCTCCTCATTAAAAACCTACATAAATTCTACAATAAAGCGGATATACCCTGGGTATCCTTGTTGTGGGATTCATACTATGATGGAGTTGTCCCTCATGCCACTGTACTTTGTGGCTCCTTTTGGTGGAAGGATATTTTTACGCTAGCTGATAATTACAGAGCTGTTGCCTCTGTTTCAGTTAACAAAGGGGACTCGGTTTTGTTCTGGTCTGATGCTTGGAATTTGGGTGGTTCTTCGATGCCTTTGAGACAAAGATTGCCTCGGTTGTTCTCTTTTGCTTTGGATGATAAGATTTCCGTGGCAGATTTCATTGACAGTCAAGATAGGGCCTCCTTTTTTTAGTTGCCTATTTCCCAGCAGGCTGCTCTTGAACTTGATTCACTTACCTTCTGGGTGAACAATTTGGCTAGGGACCCGTTGGCTAATGATGTTTGGTCTTGGGTAGGACCCACATGAGGTTACACATCAAAGAGCTACTATACCATCATGCACTCTCATATGGTCACCATTCAGCCTTGCAAATGGTTATGGAGCAGTCGATGTACGCTGAAAATCAAGGTTTTTGCTTGGCTCCTATTCTTTGACAGACTCAACACCAAAGACCCGCTGGTGAGGAGGCACTGGCGGGCTAGGGATGCTAATAATCTTTGTGTGTTGTGTCACCAGCATATATATGAGGATCGTCAACACCTGTTCTTCTCCTGCAACTTCAGTACAAGAATCTGGACTTATTTGCCGATTGACTGGTCTGGTGGCTCTAATGTGCATCAATGCATTACTTTGGCCAGACAAAGATTTGCTAAATGCTTCTTTTTTGAGGTGGTGTTCACAGCAGCTTGGAACATTTGGATTCTTCAGAATGGAAGGACTTTCAGAGGGGAACGACCTACATTTAGTGCTTGGCATTGTAAATTTGTACATGATTTAACTTTGCTTTCCCATAGAGTTAAGGCTCATGTCAGACCCCTCCTCCTATCCTGGTTGGATGGGTTACCTTGAGTCCTCCTTTGTATAGGTAGGTTTACGTAAGTTTGCCTCCCTTGGCCTTCTTTTTTGTTTCCTTCTATATATAGTTAACTTGTATTGGACTATTGTTTTATTTGGAATAAAAGACTGTGGGGCTGTGCCTTGTAGTAGTTAGTCAAAAAATCTCTAGAAAGGCAAATACTCCTTTCCGGTTTACAGGGCTATACTATTCCCTCCGTTTAGGTGTGTAAGTCATCTTATGAAAACCAAATACGTAGTCCCAAAACACTTAGGCGCGGTGCATTAACTTCTACCTTGTTTCTTGGTTCTTGACATATCAACCAATAAGATGAATGGTGGCTTTGCCACAAATACAATGTCAACCACATGATCATGCAAAGCAATATGACAATGATGGAGCGTGTCATGATAAACAAAACGATGGAAAGTTGCATGGCAATATATCTCGGAATGGCTATGGAAATGCCATAATAGGTAGGTATGGTGGCTATTTTGAGGAAGATATAAGGAGGTTTATGTGTGATAGAGCGTATCATATCACGGGGTTTGGATGCACCGGTGAAGTTTGCACCAACTCTCAAGGTGAGAAAGGGCAATGCACGGTACCGAAGAGGCTAGAAAATTGCGGAAAGGTAAGTGTGCGTATAATCCGTGGGCTCACATTAGTCACAAAGAACTCATATACTTATTGCAAAAAATTATTAGCCCTCGAAGCAAAGTACTACTACGCATGCTCCTAGGGAAAGGGTTGGTAGGAGTTAACCATCACGCGATCCCGACCGCCACACAAAGGATGACAATCAATAAATACCTCATGCTCCGACTTCGTTACATAACGGTTCACCATACGTGCATGCTACGGGAATCACAAACTCCAACACAAGTGTTTTTCAATTCCACAATTACTCAACTAGCACAACTATGATATTACCACCTTTATATCTCAAAACAATTATCAAGCATCAAATTTCTCATGCTATTATAATTAAAGAAAATTGCCATGCTATTTTAAGGCTCTCAAAATAATATAAGTGAAGCATGAGAGATCAATAGTTTCTATAAAACAAATCCACCGCCGTGCTCTAAAAGATATAAGTGAAGCACTAGAGCAAAAACTATATAGCTCAAAAGATATAAGTGAAGCACATGGAAAATTCTAACAAATTCCGAATCAAGTGTGACTCTCTCAAAAGGTGTGTACATCAAGGATGATTGTCGCAAACAAACAAATAAAGACTCAAATAATACAAGATGCTCCAAACATATCATGTGGTGAAAAAAAATATAGCTCCAAGTAAAGTTACCGATGGAAGTAGACGAAAGAGGGGATGCCTTCCGGGGCATCCCGAAGCTTTGGCTTTTAGGTGTCCTTAGATTATCCTGGGGTGCCATGGGCATCCCCAATCTTAGGCTCTTGCCACTCGTTATTCCATAATGCATCAAATCTTTCACCCAAAACTTGAAAACTTCACAACACAAAACTCAAGAGAAAATCTCGTGAGCTCCGTTAGCGAAAGAAAACAAAACACCACTTCAAGGTACTGTAATGAACTCATTCTTTATTTATATGGGTGTTAAACCTACTGTATTCCAACTTCTCTATGGTTTATAAACTATTTTATTAGCCATAGATTCATCAAAATAAGCAAACAACACACGAAAAACAGAATCTGTCAAAAACAGAACAGCCTGTAGTAATCTGTAACTAACGCAAACTTCTGGAACTCCAAAACTTCAGACAAAATAGGAAGACCTAGATAATTTCTTTATTGATCAGCATCAGTTGGAATCAATATTTTATCACGTTCTGGTGATTTTTAAAAATTATTTTCATGAATAGAAAGTTTCTGGAATTTTCAGCAAGATCAAATAACTATCATCCAAGAAGATCCTATAGGTTTAACTTGGCACAAACACTAATTAAAACATAAAAACACATCTAACCAGAGGCTAGATCAAATATTTATTCCTAAACAGAAGCAAAAAGCAAAAAAAACTGAAAATAAAATTGGGTTGCCTGCCAACAAGCGCTATCGTTTAACGCCCCTAGCTAGACATAATAGCAAGCATAGATCTAGGTATTGCCATAATAATAAGATAGATCATTAAAACTCATTTCATATTCTCTACGTCCAGCAGCAAGTTTTCTTTGAGGCAAGCAAAAGTAATCAAAAGGTCTAATTTTAATGGGACAAAAATCCCCAAGATCAACTTTAGGAGGTATAGGTTCCTCCTTCGGCCCTTCGTATTGCACAACCAATTCATCATTATAAGCATTCTTTTGAGAGAACTTTGTGAGCCCATATTCAAGAGAATATCCTAGCTCTTTATTCGAATAGCAAAATCATTATGAAGTTTGGAAATTCTATCAACTAGAATATTGGTAGGAACCTTTTTTCTAAGGTTTTCATTAAAAGCAACATAGTCTAGAGATTGAAAACGCATTATTTCCTCTTGATCAAATAAAATAGTTTCTATGGGAGGACGGCCAGTGTACACCCTATAATGCGCAAAGATTTCTTTGGCCTCTTTTATTATAAATCTGAACTCATGAGCCAAAAATATAGTAGCGGCACGCTTAACAGAAGAATGCTCAATGTTAGAAAACTCTAGGAAAATCCTTTGTATGCAAGGATGCATGTGCATAAATTGTCTTTCAATTTCAACTACAAGCATGGCGATAGAGTCCGCAAGACTACTAGTTCTATGAAGAATAGAACTACCCATAGAAGGCAAAGCACCGACACAAGTAAAGAAATCTTGGATAATTCCTTTTGCAATAATATTACCACTACAATTCGGAATTTTTTTGTATGTAAGATAGGGGGTTCTTCAGCAGGAGCATTAGAATTTTCCATGATATTATTATTGTCCATATCGACAATAATTTCCCCAATTTCAGACATAACGACAGAAAGTGCAAGGGGCAAAAAAGAAAGAAGAAGGCGAACGGAAAAGAGAGGGCGCATAAAACGGCAAGGGTGAAGTGGGAGAGAGGAAAACGACAGGCAAATGGCAAATAATGTAATGCGGGAGATAAGGGTTTGTGATGGGTACTTGGTATGTTGACTTTTGCGTAGACACCCCGGCAACGGTGCCAGAAATCCTTCTTGCTACCTCTTGAGCACTGCGTTGGTTTTCCCTTGAAGAGGAAAGGGTGATGCAGCAAAGTAGCGTAAGTATTTTCCTTGGTTTTTGAGAACCAAGGTATCAATCCAGTAGGAGGCCACGCACGAGTCCCTCGCACCTACACAAACAAATAAAATCCTCGCAACCAACACAATAAAGGGGTTGTCAATCCCTTCACGGTCACTTACGAAAGTGAGATCTGATAGATATGATAAGATAACATTTTTGGTATTTCTATGATAAAGATGCAAAGTAAAATAAAAGGCAACAAAAAAGCTAAGTGTTGGAAGATTAATATGATGGAAAATAGACCCGGTGGCCATAAGTTTCACTAGTGGCTTCTCTCGAGAGCATAAGTATTATGGTGGGTAAACAAATTATTGTTGAGCAATTGACATAATCGAGCATAGTTATGAGAATATCTATGTATGGTCATGTATATAGGCATCACATCCAAGACAAGTAGACCGACTCCTGTCTGCATCTACTACTATTACTCCACACATTGACCACTATCCAGCATGCATCTAGAGTATTAAGTTCATAACAACAGAGTAACACTTTAAGTAAGATGACATGATGTAGAGGGATAAACTCATGCAATATGATATAAACCCCATCTTGCTATCCTCGATGGCAACAATACAATACGTGCCTTGCTACCCCTACTTTCACTGGGAAAGGACAACGCAAGATTGAACCCAGAGCTAAGAACTTCGCCCATTGCAAGTGAGGGAGTCCTAGATTAGGGGGTGTCCAGATTGCCGGACTATAACCTTTGGCCGGACTCCTGGCCTATGAAGATACAAGATTGAAGACTTCGTCCCGTGTCCGGATAGGACTTTCCTTGGCGTGAAAGGCTAGCTTGGCAATACGGATATGATCTCCTCCCACTGTAACCGACTCTGTGTAACCCTAGCCCTCTCCGGTGTCTATATAAAATGGAGGGTTTTTAGTCCGTAGGACGAACAACAATCATACCATAGGCTAGCTTCTAGGGTTTAGCCTCTCTGATCTCGTGGTAGATCTAATCTTGTACTACCCATATCATCAATATTAATCAAGCAGGAGTAGGGTTTTACCTCCATCGAGAGGGCCCGAACCTGGGTAAAAACATAGTGTCCCTTGTCTCCTGTTACCATCCGCCTAGACGCACAGTTCGGGACCCCTACCCGAAATCCGCCGGTTTTGACACCGACATTGGTGCTTTCATTGAGAGTTCCACTGTGCCGTCGCCATCAGGAAGGATGCCTCATCCCTTCTTTAAGGACGGCACTGTTGCTAGAGGAGCTTTGGCTATCGGCCAAACTCTCCGTCTAGGCGGTTTTCTTATGACCGCCTGTTCGGCCGCCGCACCGACGATGACTTCTCGGGTCATCGAAAGCAACCTTCACGTCAACTTGGAACTCGCCGAGCAGTTAGATCCAATGGAGCTCTCCCCCTAAACGAGCTCTTGGATCGCATCGCCGCCCTAGGAGTCGCTACAAACTATGATCAGATTGGGCCTAAACACGATCTGAGAGAGATTAACTCTCCCCAGGTCACACATCACGTTGCAATGGTGGAGGAACAACGCGGCGACCCTTCATCTATCTTAAGGACTAGTTATGTCCGGATTCTTGACCCCCCTAGCCGGATACCTGCGGAGGGGAGGACGTCACTCAAGCCCTGAACCTAAAGTCAGGCAGCGGGCTAGATTCATTGGGCAATATCCAAGAACCCAAGCTTCCGAGTTCGGAAACTCCTTGGCCCCTGAGTCTCAGATTGGGTGAGGTTCTGGATTTAATTCCATCTACCCACCCAAACATAAGCGATCTATCCCAAATTCTGCAAGAGCCCGCAGAAATAGTACACCATTACTGGGCCAGATTCCTCATGGTCATGAACAGGATAAAGGACTGCCGCGAGGAGGACGCAATTTCATTCTTCTGCAATAATTGCACGGACAAGGGGATCCTCAACGCAATAAGTCGCCGTGAAATTACACGCTTCACTGACTTGGCGTCCATAGTATGAAAGTATTGTGCGATGGAAAGCACCTGGAAAACCGAAATAAAATTTTGGGGCAATCCGGCTCTAAATACAAACCCAGTACGAAATAAAAGGGTGCATCATCGCCAGGCACCCGGGTTAAAAAAGCAAAAACCCTCTACAGGGCATAGAACCGTACTGGAGGGATGGCTCAATGGACCCTGTAAAATTCACAGTACATAGGGCGCCACACCAACTCATAGCCTTAGAGCATGTTGGATACTCCGGCAGGTGGCCAGAAGTGGCAAAGAGCTTTTAACTCCAGAACCCACAGAGCACCAGCCCAGGGACACCAGTACGGTATTAACAGTCTTCGAGACTTTCGTATCAAATAACATGCAGAAACGTACACTCCGCAGCCTTACCAAAGTCTACCAAGTAGCAACAATAAACCCATGGAGTGACACGGCTATTACCTTTAATGCCAGTGATGAACCTAAATTCCGAACAGCCCGAGCACTAGCCGCATTGGTCCTCAGTCCAATAGTGGACGGCTTTCGCCTTACCAAGGTACTCCTAGACGGTGGCAGCGGATTAAACCTCATCTACGAGGAAACCCTTCGAAAAATGGAAATAGACTGGATCCGCATTGAGCGAAGCAGCACAACCTTTAGAGGAATAATCCCTAGTCGGGAAGCGCGCTGTACAGGAAAAATCACACTAGATGTGGTGTTCGGCACGCCGGATAATTATAGGTCCAAGGAGGTCACGTTCCAAGTGGCCCTGTTCAGTAGCGGATACCACGCTCTATTAGGGCGAGAGGCATTTACAATTTTTCAAGCTATACCCCATTACGGGTACATGAAGCTCAAAATGCCCGGGCCCAACGGAATCATCACTTTAGCTAGTGACCCGGACATAGCACTCCGCGCTGAAAATAAGACACCGAACTGGCCCTCGAGGCACTATCTGAAGCCCTAGCGGCCGCGGAACTGACTGCGCTACGCTCCACGGTGAACAGGGACGACGTGATACTCGATAAGAGATCCAAGTCCACCTCCTTTAAACCGGCGGACGAAATAGTCAAATTCCAAGTCCACCCAACGGACCCTACAAAAACGGCCTCCATCGGGGCGCAACTAAACCCTGATGTAGATGCTGCACTACGCAAATTCCTATGCGAAAATTGGAACATTTTTGCCTGGCACCCTTCAGACATGCCTGGAATCCCACGCCGGCTGGCTGAGCACAGCCTAAATATCCTAAAAGGATTCAAGCCAGTCAAGCAGGCTCTTCGGCGTTTCTCCGAACCTAAGAGACAAGCCATGGGAGAGGAGCTAGCCAAACTATTGGAGGCCGGATTCATCAGAGATATAAAACATCCGGACTGGCTAGCAAACTTGGTGATGGTACCAAAGAAGGACAAATCCTGGCGCCTGTGTGTCGATTTCAAGGACCTCAACAAGGCTTGCCCAAAGGATCCCTCCCCCCCCCCCCCCCGCATCGATCAAATTATCGATGCTACCGTAGGACACGATTCATTGTGTTTCCTCGACGCATACTCCGGCTACCATCAAATTAAGATGGCAGAGCCAGACCAAGCCACAACGGCATTCATCACCGCATACGGTCCGTTCTGCTTCAACACAATGCCTTTCGGGCTCAAAAACACCGGCGCAACATATCAGCGCATGATTCAGACATGTCTGGCAAACTAGATCGGCAAAACAGTGGAGGCATACGTAGATGACGTGGTCGTCAAAACCAAGCATGTCAAAACTCTAGTAGACGACTTGAGGCTCACATTTGACAACCTCCGAACAAATGACATCAAGCTCAATCCGGAAAAATGCGTTTTCGGCGTACCAGCCGGAAAGCTCTTGGGCTTCATTGTATCTGGTAGAGGAATTGAAGCAAATCCAGCCAAGATCCGAGCTCTGTCACAACTGGATATCCCAAAGGACCTCAAACAAATACAAAAATTGACCGGATGCGTGGCGGCTCTAAGCCGCTTTATCTCCTGCTTAGGTGAAATGGCATTACCCCTTTATCGCCTCCTCTGGCGCACCGAATGCTTCGAGTGGACGGATGCCGCCACAGCCGGACTCGAAGAAATAAAAGCCATATTGGCAACAAATCCGGTCCTGGCCACGCCAAACATTGGCGAACCAATACTATTATACATTGTGGCAACTCATCAAGTCGTAAGCGCAGTGCTCGTCATCGAACGAGAAACGGCTGGACACAAATTCCCCCTTCAAAGCCGGTTTACTACGTGTCCACCGTCCTCACTCCATGCAAGTCACGGTACCCGCATTATAAAAAGATAGCATACGCGGTATTCATGGCATCCCGAAAACTACGACACTACTTTCAAGAATGTTCAATCACGGTAGCCTCGGAAGTGCCACTTAATGACATTATAAACAACCGCGATGCGACGGGCCGGATTGCCAAATGGGCCATTGAGCTCCTCCCGTTTGACATAACATACAAGCCACGACGAGCTATCAAGTCACAGGTCTTGGCCGACTTCGTCGCCGAATGGACGGAAGCCGAACTCCCTAAAGAGTACGACACATATTCAAACTGGATCATGCACTTCGACGGCTCCAAAATGTTGGCTGGTCTCGGGGCTGGCGTCGTTCTGACGTCCCCAACAGGAGATATAGTTCAATACGTACTCCAGATAATGTATACGGACTCCAACAATGCAGCCAAATACGAGGCCCTTCTACATGGTCTCCGGATGGCAGTATCCATGGGCATTCAATGCCTAGAGGTGCGCGGGGATTCGAACCTCGCAATATCCCAAATAAATGGAGACTTTGATGCCAAGGATCCGAAAATGGCAGCTTACCGCAACGCCGTCCTAAAAATGTCAGCTCGGTTCGAGGGACTCGAATTTCATCATATAGCCCGGGAAAATAACCAGGCGGCAGATGTCCTGGCACGCATCGGAGCAAAGCGCGATGCCGTCCCTCCCAACATCTTCTTGGAGAGGCTGTTCAAGACATCCATAGTATGGGAAGGGGAACCCGGAAATAACAGCTCGGACCCAACCGCACTACCCGAACACTCTGACACAACGGGAGGCTCTACCGACGAAGTAACATCCTCAGCCCACGCAATAATGGCAGTCATTGCCCCGTGGACAGAACCATTCCTAGCCTAGCTACCTAACAAAGCAGAAACTTCCCGAGGACCAAAACGAGGCACGCTGCATAGTGCGGCGATCTAAAGCCTATAAAGTCCATGAGGGAGAGCTTTATAAGAAAAGCACCACCGGAGTCCTTCAAAGGTGTATCGCCGAAGAGGAAGGGCGGAATCTTCTGGCAGAAATTCATGCCGGACTCGGCGGGCACCACGCTGCAGCCCGGGCCCTTGTAAGCAAGGCCTTCTGTATAGGATTTTATTGGCCGACGGCCCGGGCAAATGCTCAGGACTTAGTCCAACGATGCGTTGGTTGCCAGCTCTTTGCTAACCAAAGCCATATGCCACCCATCGCCCTCCAAACTATACCTATCACCTGGCCCTTCGCGGTCTGGGGGCTTGACATGGTTGGACCCCTTAAAGGCGGAACCCACAAGCAAAAATACCTTCTGGTCATGGTGGATAAGTTCACCAAATGGATAGAGGCCAAGCCTCTTAAGACGACCGAATCCGGACTGGTGATAGACTTCATATCTGGGGTCGTACACCGTTATGGCGTCCCCCACAGCAACATCACTGATAACGGCACGAACTTTACGGCCGACGAGGTCAAACTCTGGTGCAAAAACATGGGCATCAAGCTCGACTATGCTTCAGTCTATCACCCACAAACTAACGGTCAAGTCGAGCGAGCAAATGGTCTAATCATGAGCAGCATCAAACCCAGATTGGTGCGGTCCCTCAAGGAATCTAACATGCACTGGGTAGAGGAGCTCGACTCTGTACTCTGGGGGCTGTGGACCACGCCGAATCGTATCACCGGATACACACCATTTTTCATGGTATACGTCGCAGAGGCGGTTTTGCTCTGCGACATAATTCATGACTCACCTCGAGTGCGCATGTACGAAGAAAGAGAAGCCGAGCTCGATTGGCAGGACAGTTTGGACGCCTTGGAGGAGGAGCATGATGTGGCAAAAGCCCGTTCCGCATTTTATCAACAGCAGGCCCGAAGATACCAAAGAAGAGAAGCACGGGCCAAAACTCATAATGTTGGTGACTTAGTTCTACGCATGCCGGATAAGAAAAAGGACAAACTCAAGCCCAAATGGGAAGGTCCCTTTATTATTGACCAAGTCCTGACTGGTGAAGCGTACCGTCTGCGAGACACATCGGATAACTGACTCGAGCCGAACCCATGGAACGCAGCCCGTCTCCGAAGATTCTATGCCTAGCGCCGGACTCTGTGTTCGTCTCCTTCCTCTGTCCATTTTCTATACACTAGCTGTCTTATATTTCTCTCCTTCTCCCCTCTTTTTTCTCTTATAACCTTTAAGGGCTCATTCGTGCCTTATTCGCACACAACTGACGCGCTATTCGCGCTTATTATGCCTGGGGGCTTCTTTAACAGAAGCTTATTTATACGGGCTTCATGCCCAACACATGTGTCACACTTCCGCATGTACCTTTTAATCACCATTATATGCATCGATATGACTTAAGTTTTGACCAAGCTGGGTTGCCTGGCTCCTGTGCTTACCCCTACGTTCCCGATTGTTCGGCTAGGTGGTAAAGGGAGCACCTCTGTGATTGTTACTGCCGGGTCAGCCGGACGTGTACCTCAGACTGGGTGAAGCCGAAAGCTAGCGTTCTTAAGGGAATATTCGGTCGGTGAACTAAAGATGATTTCTTACTTGTTTATTTTTCCGCCCCCAGATGTTTTTCTGCTTTTTTTGCAGTCCGGACATGCACTCTAGGTATGCCTCCCAGGGAAAGGAACCCCTAACGGAACTATTCTCCCTGGAAGATGTTTCTTACTAACCATGTAATATAACATAACTAGTTGGGCACTTGTCTGTTCAAGCACTTATGACCCCTATGCCTGGTCTCCATGCATGCCCCGGTTCTTACATAACCGAGAGGGTATTCGGACACACTCCGGATTATCGGATCCCAAGGTTGAAGCGAAAAGGTCCGCCATGACAAACGATCTACAATCCGGCTAGAAGGCACTAGTCGTCAACCCGTGCATCCGCACGGGCTAGTTAGATGACATATTATATTTTTGTTATTTTATATTTCACTTCACATGTTACATGCATGTAATATAAAAAATTTATCCATAGTTTAACCCACAGATTAATCTTTACTATAATACTGTTTGCACGTAACAATTAAAACATCTGGAAATATATTGGAACACGCTACAAAAGACAGGAAGGTAACTTGGAACACAGGAGAAAAATATGTATTATTGTGAAAAAACGTGACGACTTATTAGGTATCCATGGACATGACTCAAAAAATCTATGGGAAATGTTTGTTTCGAGTAGCTCTAAAAAGAGACGTTAGGAAATGCTTGGAGACAACGCCATTAGCATGAGGCGGAAATCAAATTTAGACTTTTCAACATATTTTGTATACCTGAAAGTAAGCATATCATTTGTCTTCTATTGTACTATCCGATGGGTAAACGGTCATTGTATACCATTAGAAACATCGTTAGATGATTAAATTGAAACAATGGTAAACATATTTATATCTAAGGAGCATGGTACATACATAATTTGGAGAATAAGCCAATCATGATATATTGGAGAATGAAGAATACTTGGTAAATTAAGTAGTACTATTGGCATAAAAAGAAGTCACAAATAATATTAAATTTCATTTTAGGGTCCATAAGCAATGTAAAATTGAATTGCTAGATAGCAGTAGGAATACATGCTTTTACTATATTCATCTGAACAAAGCACCTCTGAAAACATTTTGTATTTGGCCTTGAAGTTTAGAAGTCCGATACAGTATAAATCACACGTTGATGAGGCCATGCATCTCACTGCTAATATTGCCTAATGGCAAAGATTATTATCAAGTGTTACCTGGTGCAAATAATAACCTCAAAAACCTACCAAGTTTAGAAGTGGGACTACTATAATGTCAGTTTATAGGCTTGGAAAGAGCCTTGCTACAAAAAACACAATGACAATATATAAGCTTAGGGGGTGAGGGAACGTAAGGAGAATAGCCTCATAGCGGACGTGACACTAATGAGAAGGTTCGTTGGTGGGACAATGCTATGGCACCACCATCTACTCGACAACCCGGCATACTCTTTTTACGATAATATATAGTATTTATCTAAACAAAATTCATATTTAAATTTAAATGATACAAAACTGTAACTTTCACAGTAGAGCAATTTGGACTGATATTCCTTTTCTTACACATTGAGAAATAAGAATCTCTTGTTCTTGCCGCAAAAAAAGCATCTATCTTTTTCTGCATTGCAAGTGCTAACGTAAAGAAAGTGTTAGAAACTGTTATGCTTAAATCCAGAGAAATAGATGAAGTAGCCAAAAGAAATATACCTATGACGTGATATTAGATTTTTTTTGAGACAAACATGATATTAGATGGATCTAGGCTTTGTTGGTCTGTGAATAATACAATCTTCCATGACTCGATCCATCTTGTACGGCTGCATGGTGCATGCGTCATGTACAGTAAGATTATAAACTGACTGTGTTGACGAAGTAATGTGCATGCAGTGAATATAATTGGAAAAGAGTCGACAAAGCTAGAGGAATACGTAACAGTCTGCATTTGGCATGAGGTAGACGAAGCTGAAGGAGTGCGCATCCTGTGTTATTTTTGAATCGATCCAGGCATCTAGCAGCCTGCTTCCAAAGTAAGATGATGTATATGAACGTCTCTGCTGTATCAATCCACCATGTACGTGTGTTTCATACACCGCCGAAAGTATCGGCCGGCAGTCCTTACGAAAGTATTCAGTGTATTTGGTACCTCGCCAACAAAGGATAAGATGATGGTAAGGCCATGCATGTCGACGATGTTGCCGTCATTGACGGCCGCGGGTGGCCAGATGTGGCTGCCGCTGGCTTGCAAGTCAAAGTGTCATGTGCTGACAATGTTTAAAGTTGGATTATTACTGTTGTAATTTGCTGATGAGCAGATGCATAGAAGGATCGATGAAACGCACCACATCTCGTCGACAATGGAGCCAGCGTGGGATCCGTGTGTTGCTTTAACTGCAACTATCTAGGTAAAGGACTTGATGATTGCGGATTGGAACCCTCGTCGCCAATGGCGGAATTAAGAAATACTCCCTTTGTAAACTAATATAAGAGTGTTTAGATTACTACTTTAGTATTCTAAACGCTCTTATATTAGTTTACGGAGGTAGTATATCCTAATGCGACAACATACACTGCAGGCAGCGGCAGATGAAGATTTTCCTTCCAAAAGAGGCACGAAGGGTCATGGTAAAGTAGATAGTAGACATACCTAAGTACCGACGGCCAGCCTCCACCAAGATGAAGTTGGATGCTGGATAGGTTAGAGGACGTGATTAGAAAAGGAAGGGTGGTGGCTAGGTTATAGAACGTGGGAGTTCAGATCTTTTTTTCCTTAAAAAAGAGATCAAATCTTCATTTTGTTCCAACACAACAAAGATCAGATCTGAACTTCTTAAAATTCACATGGGTGGGACTAACATGCTTGGGTCAGGGTTTTTTTTCTTTTAAGCTAGACGTGGTTGGGTCAGGTTTTTTTAGACAGGTTTACGTGTAGCTTGGGCCAGTTTGGGTCATTTGTTTTCCCTAGAACTGTAACGTTAATTGTAGGGCTAAGATAGATCAATTACATAGACCAGACGGTTAAGATATTTCTAATGACGTGGAGTAACGTGGAAGCTCGTATGATGCATCCAATTAGTAAATATAAGATTTCACATGTCATCTTACATTACATAGTCAATTTGACGGAGTAAATTCCTCCTCAATACCATCCAACAGACTGTCTAGTTTACAGTCCTGCTGGGAATATTTGGCGGCCAACTCTACCTGGCCATACACTAAGCTCACAGGGATCTCCTTCCCATCAGGGCCCACAGGTCCGACCTCGGCCATGTGGTTTGGGTCAGCCTTCGTGTACCGCGTCTTCACCATGGCCAAGGCCTCCCTGGCGCCTTGACGGCAGGCCAATATCTTCCATAATTGGAAGCGTCGCCGCGCTCCCTTCAGCTTCTCTGCAAGCTCTCCAAGGCCTTCGGGCACGGAGATGGAGGGCCACAAGGCTTGGGCAATGCCTCGCATCACCTGCCGAACTCGTTTGTGCAGCTGTGAGAGCTCGGGAAGAAGGTCACCCGTAGAACCGGGCATTTCCTCTGTAGGACGACTTGTTAGCATACCTACAAACATAACTCTGTTAGTCGACTTCCTTGCTGAACTCTTTTTCGAAGTTCGTTCAAGCACTTACTAAATATGCCGCGTCGAAGCCGCCGATTCTCCTTCAAGGAGTCCGACAGTTGGGCACGAACATCCTTTAATTCCACGCCCAACTGGGTGTTGGCATCTTGAAGATCATTCTTCTCCTGCCTCACCTTGGTAAGCACGCTCTCACCAGCCTTTAGCTAGCATAGGAGTTGCTGCTTCTCCGGATCTAATCCGGCGCCATCTGTAATTTTATTGTCAGACTTGCATTCATGTCGCACTCTACATGATACTTATCAACTGAGGCATATAATACCAGAGGGGGTCTTCTTGGTCTCCCCTGTTGTGGCTTGTGCGGCCTGAAGTTGGGCCTTGCACTCTTCTAGCTCCTGGGACAGTAGGGTATTCTTTTCTGTAAGAACCTACATAACAAATGATCCTTCAATCAGTTACTCTAACTATTTCAAGTCTCGGGGGCTACTGGTATATATATAATCATCAAAATTTTCTTACCCGTATGTCCTTTACATACTGCTCCGCGGCTCTGGTAAAACCATCTTGAACAGCACGGAGATACGTGTCTCCCGAGTTAAAGGCCTCCAATGCCTCCTGGGATAGACAAGCGTCGCGAAGAACTGTTCGGCGACGCCTGTGGTTCATGGCACTCTCCACCTCGGAATTGGTGGCAGACAACCTGTCCGCATCCTCTGTCGGAGGAGCATCTGACGCGCGCCTCGTGTTCGCCTCTGCTTCTGGTCCTGGCTTTGGAGCCTGGCTAGTGGAGGCGCGATTGGCAACCTCTCCGGATATAGTCCGGCGAGCCCTCTTTTTCCTGAAAAAGAGCACGGGCGTTAATATGCATCGCAAGAATAATACCTTGGAGTAAGACGGCGCGCCTTACTACTGCGCCGGTGTCCCGATCCGGACTGCGGATCTCTTTAGCCTGCCCGCCCTCGCGGTCCCTTGTTGGTTAGTCGCCGCGGGCTCGGCATCCCGCCTCGAGATCCTCTCCTGCAAAACACCATTGGTATACGGTAATCAAAAATAAGCACGGACGGGTCATTTTCGAAGTATTGGGACTTCGGTCTCGGTTACCTGTGAGGCTGGGAACAGTCCGGGATAATCGGCTGTAATGGCCACCATGGCATTATCAATGCTCAGCTGGTGAAATACCCCATTGATTAGCTCCACAGATATGTTCGGATCGTCTTGGGAGGCCGGGTCGAGGGACCGTTCCGGATCCTCGGCTTGTAGAGGAGGGCTGTTTATCTCCTTTACAGCATGGCACAGCTCCTGTGTCGAAATCACAAGATGAGATACTTAACTATGGGAATATGGAGCGGACGAGCGAAAAGAAGTGTCCGCTTACCCAGTTTGGAGGATTGTACATAGAAAATCCATTCTGTGGATTGACACGGAGAAATTCCTCCTCTTCTCCCTTGTACAATGCGGACAAGATCTTCGTCAGAGCAGCAACCGATTCTGGCCCCTTACGGTCGCAGCGGGTGGCATCATCCTCCCCGTTGAAATCCCACATGGGGTGGCCTCTATACTGAAGCGGTTGCACCCCCCGCATAATGCATGTGGCCATGACCCCGATCATGGTCAGTCCGGAATGAGCTAACAACCTTATCCGGCTCATCAGGTAAAGGACGTCCTTGTCATTCTCCTTCTGAGGGCTCCGTGGACGCCATCTTAGGCGCTTCTTCAAGGGAGCATTATCGAACTCTGGGAGGCCGATCCGGATAGGGTCTGGCAGGGGGACATCTTCTATATAAAACCATTCTAAAGGCCAGTCTTCGGACGCCTTCTTTGGGGTTCCGGATAGATATCCGATCCCGGCGATGCACCATATTTTGGCTCCGCCCACTTGATATATCGACCCCTCCTGAGAACGGGCCACGAGGCAGAACAACTTCTTCCACAACGCGAAATGAGCCTCACAGCCCAAAAACAGCTCGCAAAGGGCCACGAAGCCCGCAATATGCAAAATGGAGGCTGGCGTAAGGTTGTGCAGCTGGAGGCCATAGAACTCCAGCAACCCCCGGTGAAAAGGATGAATTGGAAATCCAAGCCCTCTTATCAAATAAGAGACAAGGCATACCCACTCTCCCTTGGAGGGATTAGGGACGCTCTCCGCTTGCTCTCCGCCATTATAGGTGGCAAGTCTGGCTCGAACCGGGACCATGTAGGCTGGGGGAAGGAATCCCTTGGTTTGGAGCACCACTAGCTCGCTCTGCGGGATGGAACATTTCTTCCAATTTCCAGGTTGAGGACTGGGAGGGCGAGAGCAGGAGCTGCGACGACCAGCCATGATGGAATGGATCTCTGTCGAATGCGCTCCGATGAATGCTCGCAGAGGGAAGATGGTGTGATTTGGATCTAAATCCTCGTCTCTTTAATAGGCAGCTCATTTACGCGGCTAGGGGGAAAAGTAAAAATGCCCTGGCTTTTCGCATTCGTTTGACACGTGGAAGAAGGCCATTATTGGGCGTGGAAGCCAAGAAGCGCAATATTCATAAGAAGCCGGACACTATTCAACAGGTACACAGAATTTGGAGGAGAACCCGCCTTGCAATACCGAAGACAATCTGCGCACCGGACTCATCGTCATTTAAGCCTGGTTCGGGGGCTACTGAGGGAGTCCTGGATTAGGGCGTGTCCGGATTGCCGGACTATAACCTTTGGCCGGACTCCTGGACTATGAAGATACAAGATTGAAGACTTCGTCCCGTGTCCGGATAGGACTTTCCTTGGCGTGAAAGGCAAGCTTGGCGATATGGATATGATCTCCTCCCATTGTAACCGACTTTGTGTAACCCTAGCCCCTTCCGGTGTCTATATAAACCGGAGGGATTTTAGTCCGTAGGACGAACAACAATCATACCATAGGCTAGCTTCTAGGGTTTAGCCTCTCTGATCTCGTGGTAGATCTACTCTTGTACTACCCATATCATCAATATTAATCAAGCAGGAGTAGGGTTTTACCTCCATCGAGAGGGCCCGAACCTGGGTAAAAACATTGCATCCCTTGTCTCCTGTTACCATCTGCCTAGACGCACAGTTCGGGACCCCCTACCCGAGACCCGCCGGTTTTGACACCAACAACAAGAAAGATCAATCTAGTAGGCCAAACCAAACTAATAATTTGAAGATACTTGCAAAGATAACCAATCATACATAAAAGAATTCAGAGAAGATGCAAATATTGTTCATAGATAAACTTGATCATAAACCCACAATTCATCGGTCTCAACAAACACACCGCAAAAGAAGATTACATCGAATAGATCTCCACGAGAGAGGGGAAGAACATTGATTTGAGATCCAAAAAGAGAGAAGAAGCCATCTAGCTAATAACTATGGACCCGAAGGTCTGAGGTAAACTACTCACACATCATCGGAGAGGCTATGGTGTTGATGTAGAAGCCCTCTGTGATCGATGCCCCCTTCGGCGGATCTCCGGAAATGGCCCCAGGATGGGATCTCACGGGTACAGAAGGTTGCGGCGGTGGAATTAGGTTTTTGGCTCATTATCTGGTAGTTTGGGGGTACGTAGGTATATATAGGAGGAAGAAGTACGTCGGTGGAGCAACATGGGGCCCACGAGGGTGGAGGGCGCGCCCAGAGGGGGTAGGCGCGCCCCCCTACCTCGTTCCTCCCTGGTTGATGTCTTGAGTAGGGTCCAAGTCCTCTGGATCACGTTCATTGCGAAAATCACGTTCCCGAAGGTTTCATTCCGTTTGGACTCCATTTGATATTCTTTTTCTGCGAAACTCTGAAATAGGCAAAAAATAACAATTCTGGGCTGCGCCTCCGGTTAATAGGCTAGTCCCAAAAATAAGATAAAAGTTTATAATAAATCCCATTAAACATCCAAAACATAATATAATATAGCATGGAACAATCAAAAATTATAGATACGTTGGAGACGTATCATGTACTCGTCTGCCAAATTCTCTGAACTCTTTATTGGATCCGTAATCGTTCAGGTACATCACTCATCTTCTTCTCCGTCTTCTTCAAATTCACATTTTTAAATTTCTTCTTGATGTATTTATGACCGTCTTCCAGAAAATGATTCAAACAAGCTTGACCCAGTCTATGCGCATAGTGAAGATCTTGGCAACAAAATCTATCGGCCCCAATCTGGATCAAGTTGTTGGATTCCTTACATGCTTTCTGTGCACAGAGAAGCTACTCATCGAGGTGAAACTTCTTTCCTATTAGTAAATGGTAATCACAACATAGCTCAATTTTTTTCATAATTTCCCAAAATTACGATGACAAGTGTGTTCAATACTGCATCTACGCACTGCATCGAAAGAAATGTTTTTAGTATTTTTTTTTCTCACATGATCACCTGCATTGTTTTTTTGTTGTACTAATATATTAGCCTAGGCTAGTCATAGTGGAAAGTAACTTAGACGATTAACTCTATGGTTACCCTAAGAGCAAGTACTACCTCCGTCCTGGTTTACTCTTCCTATTTTGTAGTATATCAAAATTAGACCATAGATTTAACAGGCAAAATGTTAATGCATGTCACTAAAAATTATATCGTTGGATTCGTATTTGAACATAATTTCAAATGGTATAATTTTTTGTGACATGCATCGGCATTTACTTAGGTAAATCTACTATCAAAATTTTACACTAAATACGAGGTAGTACAAAAGTGGGCTATAATGGCCCTCCACTATGCAGGCCAAAACACGTGCCAAATTCACTTGTGATGCATTTGGCATCGATGCCCCTCCATTGCTCACCTGGTGCCCCAATCTGGATCACCTACTTTGCTCTGGTGCCAAATTAACTCACGCAATGAAAAAACACTTGCGTGGGAGAGAGAGAGAGAGAGAGAGTACTGAGGCAATAAAAACACTTGTTTGGGAGAGTAAGAGGCTGGTGTAGTTGGTTTGATTGATTTGTTTATACATGTGGGTCTGTGTGCACAACGGTGCCAACTCCCTCACATCGCGAGAGAGGTGGCAAAATCTTTTGATTTGACATCGATGTGTATTATGAGGCATACTTTTGAGAAATATGGCATCAGCCACATAGTGGAAGGCAACAAATTCCCAAGCTCTTCACATGCTCCTAGGTAAATGAGAGGAAAGAGAGAGAGAGAGAGAGAGAGAAAATATCACTAGCCAGCCAACCCTATAGTATGAGCGAATGATATTGGTACCTCTTGATGACACGACAATCTTATACAGCCAGCTGCTCTAATATGTTCTCTTCTTTCGCAGATAAAAAAAGACCCAAAAGTGAAAAAAATGTGCTGCACTATAATAATCTCATCGAATGCCTTGATCTCCATCTTACAGAAATTGACTTGATCGACTACCGAGGCAACACATCTGAGATTAAATTGGCCAGGTTCTTTGTTCTGGAGGCAAGTGTGCTCAAGGTAATGAAGTTTGGCATTCTCTAGCGCAACAATGAATGACGTGCTAATCACCGCAAGCGTCTAAGCCTAAATGACAAAATCTCCGCAGAAGCTGAATTTGTTTTTGAAACATCAAGTGGCCGGAGACTCAAAAATTTATTTGCCCATTAGTGACTTGTCAGGGCGATGGATTTTAGTTTGTACGATAATGCTACATCCACCTAAAGTAACGAACGTTCTTACGTCCTAGTAATTCCCTCTTCATAGGTGCAGCATTACTCCTAACATTTGTAATATCAGTTTGAAACTTGTAATATTGCCGTGTCCTATTCCTGTGTTTTCAAAATCCCGTGAATCAAAGAGGTCCTGAGTTGGTGATGATGTTGTCTCTGCTATCTTTCACCAATAGCCGTCGGATCTAGATCTGACGCATACAAACCAAACTTCTCCAGTTTTGCAAAAAGATGTCTGCACTTGTTCCCTATTTACAAACAACTCCTTGTCTCTCACAACCAGCCTTATCTCCTCCCCACCACATCTAGAAGGCCATGGGAAAATCTGGCGCTATGGCCGCTGCCGGCACCGTCCACCCCCAATCTTGGTGTTCCGTGCAATGCACGGGCATCTACGCACGAGAAATTATGTCGAACACGGCTAGTTGTAAGCAGGCTAGCTCTACAACCATGATGATAGTAACTGCAGATGGTGAGGCTGACTATGCTATGCCGAACACGGCGCCTGTACTTAGGTGTCATCTCCGGCGCAGGGTCTTGTCACTTCACTGTGAGGAGTAGCACGTAATAATTTGACCAACGGGTTGTACAGTACTACTACATTGGTAGTACTACTACTAGTACTAGCACCACCATCTGGATTTAGTAGTACTACCACATCCATCTGGATTTAGTATTTGACTAGCAATATCTAGTAATGCATGTCACAAAAGATGTACTACTCCCTCTGTAAATAAATACATGGTGTATTGTTTTATTCCTTCTGGTAGATGGCTCAAATCTGGAGTCTCATCAATCAGACTATCATTGTACTCACCGAGCGCTCAGCTTTGTAAGCTACCAACAAAAAATTGCAATCAAAGACTACTATTGTACTCCCTCCATACTGGTACATTAGTCACATTACGAAAACCAAATAGTAATCCCAAAACTTTTAGGCGCGGTGCATTAACTACCCACCTCGTTCCCTTTTTTGCCACGAAAAAATAAATCACCCAATACGAGACGTGGGGTGCGTATGCATCCAATGACTTGAGACTACTCCCTCCGTCTAGGTGTATAAGTCATCTTAGAGCAAGTGAAAAAGAGGAGTGGGCTCTCATGCAAGAGCCTAGATATATGCGGATTCCTAGGCCGATATACAATAAATATGAAGAAAGAAAGAGAGAGAAGATGAGAAAAAGTAGTACTCTTATAGCCAGCCTTATAGCTAACCTTATTGTATGAGTGGCTACAAGCGATGGCTCTACTCCCTCCGTCTAGGTGTGTAAGTCACCTTACAAAAACCAAATAATCCCAAAACACTTAGGCATGGTATATTAACTCACTCCTCGTTTCTTGTTTCATGACATATCAACCAATAAGAGATGTAGGTCGTGCATGCTTTTAATGACTTGAGACTAACAAACATGACATGTAGTGGTTAGTTCATTGCATGCAATGCTACTAATTAGCAAAAAGACATTAATTTATCTAGTTTTCCCCTTCGCCTTGGTCGCGGTGCACTACCTAAGATGACTTGTACACCTAGACGGAGGGAGTATATGACATGGCAACATCATATAGTAAGCAGCTGGCTATACTATTAACCATGCTCTTATGTTGTGCACCGCGACCAAGACGAAGGGGAAAGTGAGAGAACTTAATGTATTTTTGCTAATTAATAGGATTACGTGCAATGAACTAACCACTGCATGTCATGTTTGGTAGTCTCAAGTCATTGAAAGCATGCACGGCCCACATCTCTCATTGGTTGATATGTCACGAAATAAGAAACGAGGAGGGAGTTAATGTACCGTGCCTAAGTGTTTTGGGATTATTTGGTTTTCGTAAAGTGACTTACACACCATTTTTTGTTACATGCATTAACATTTTGTTAGTTAAGTCAAAGGTCAAAACTTGGCGTAGAATGCAAAGGGGACCAATAAATCAATAAACATCAAAGTTCTCTCCTTTGGCCCCAACGAGAGGTCCGGTGAGATGACTAGACTACACCGGCACGGAGGGGGACGCAACTTCATTGACTTACTGCACCTGCATTTGGGTGAATAACACATGGGCCCAACAGGTGGCTGGCCCACCTGTCATATAGCCAAAGGCAGGTGTAGTAGAGGGCCGAGGAGTAGATGGCCAACACACACGTGAATCCAATGCAGTCTGCACTTCTCATATAAAGGCTTCCCGGCGTCCCCGCCAGTCCAATCTACGAAATCCTACGCACCAACGCACCCTAACCAAGGGCAAGAGTGATCACTCCCATCGCAAGATCAGTTGACTAGAAGCTAGACCCCTGGAGGCGATGAGAACGAGCATCAGCCCGCTGTGCCTGATGGTCCATGACGCCGGCCTACGGCCCAGCACCGAGGAATGTCTCCAAGTCGTGCTTGAGGCCGCCAGAGTGAGAGGCCTCTTGGACGACAACTTCGTCTCCTTATTCGACAAGGTCCTCGTCGGCTTCCTTGACAAGTTCACCGTCATCAAGAAGCTCGCGGATGACCTTGATGTACGCCTCCAGCCCACGCGCCCAGGCTCTGCAATGCCCGCCATCCTCAACGGCCTCTATGGTGACAACCTCTTCAACGCACTAGTGGCCCTGCAACTGCTCGCCATCGCGCCGGAGAATGTCCACCTCGAGGTCGAGCTCGCCACGCAGCGCCTGGCACAACAAGACACCGTCGACATAATCACCCATGTCTACGCGCAAATCGTCCACAAGGACTACTACGTGCCAGGGGAGGACGATAGGTCGCTGGCCTTCTTGACCCGCAGGGCAACCTTGGACGACATTGTTCAGAAGCACGTTGAGCTCGCCGCGAACGCTGCTGCTCCTCACACGTCGGTTGGTGACCTGGTGCACTAGGGCATGAGGATGTCGTTGATGGATCGGTATGTATCTTTATCTTTCCGTCAAATCCATGTAGTATTATATGGTACTACTAGTAATTATCTTACCTTTCGCATCAACTTCATAATTTTCGTGCATACTCCATGCTTGAATCGCGCCAGAACCAAACTTCTCATCACTCTAGGGAAAATCATTATTTCTATCTATCGGTCGCGCCATGGAGTAGAACCAGATTTTACAAGTTACAACTTCAAAAGGAAAAGCCTGCCATGTTCGCATTGCACCCCCACACGGTTGTTCCGACACGCCGCTCAAGGGGGAATGTGTGCTGTGTTGCATTTTCACTTACAAGTGGGACCGCAGTTGAGCTAACCGACTATCGGCAAACCCCCACCCCGCCCACCGAGCGATGGCTGAGAAAACAGGAGGGAGAAGAGATGGCTATAGCACGGAATCCAAGAAAATTGGTGTCGGATGGGACTCGTGTGGGTGGCGTGTGTCGTACTACTAGACGAGAATGCTAGTTATGGCCCATGCCACCCCACTATATCGAGCCTATATCGAGGTGCTGGTTATGTAGAACAAATTTCTTGGAGTCCATGCTCAGCCCTCCTCGATCTCTCTTCTCAGCCAGCCAGCAGACACGCGAAGCCCATCGTCTGTTTGCTCACATGTGGTCCCACATGTCTGTGAAAACGCAAGAGGACCCACTGAACCTGCACATCTTTCACCTCGACGTGCTGGTGATGAAAAACAAATCCAATAAAGATCTTTGATGGCCGCTTTCGGAGTTACTGAAGAGTAGTAAGATTTTATTTACAGTTTAACCCAAGATGCACATCACGTGGCTTCAACTATCACTCCATTTTCTTGCATGACACGACCTAGATGCTGGATGTCCCACGTGTCGGCAAAAGGAGGAAGAACTCGACCAAATCTTCTCCACATTTAGACCGGAGGAGTAGGAAACACGGCAAGCCCTGTGCCTACATCATACTACGTACAATCCCACCTCACGCAGTTACGCTATTACCATATTCCTTGACCCTAGGCCGCATGCAGGTACTGACTCCTCCTCTAGTCGCTCGGATCTACATCGTCGGCGGTCCGCTGGCAGATACATGAATGGCGGTCGGCCGGGCTCGGTGCTGGCCCAAAAGCTCGTCGGCACACAGTTGCCACTCATTACGTGCGATGACTGCCCAAAGAAGGTCTTGCGCCGCGTGTCTACAACGCCAGGACATCCCGGATGGGTGTTCATCAAGTGCTCAACCGATGGGGTATGTGCTAGTTTAGCTTTAGTTGTGCTCTCGGATTAAACTAGTTGTGCTAATTTAAAATTTTATTATGTAGAATAGATGCAAGTTTTCGTATTGCGAAGAAGAGTACATCGACATATTGATAGAGCACAGTTTAGTAGATGTTGTAGCACTTCTAGCTAGCATAGAGGCTAGAGATGAGACTAGTGCACTTGTTGATAGAATAGAGGCTAGACATGAGACTAGATGCGAGGAAGCAACGTCTACTTCTTTACACTCGAAGAAGAAAGAAGCACGCAAGATCAAGCCTCTGCAGATCAACAATGAATGCATCAAGAAGGCACTAATCCAACATACAGGAGAAGTTATGGAAGTTGGATATCTTCTAAAATGTATTCTTGTGGTTCTTGTTTTCTTTGGTTTTGCTTTTCTAGTCAAATTTTGGTGATGTATTTCCATGTACCAAAAATCAATGATGAAAAAGATATGTGTTTGCAAAGAAAAATGTAGGCGGCCGGGATACGTCCGCGCATTGGGCGCACGACCACCGCATCCGAGAAATGGCCCGGACACGACCCCATTGCCCTACCCAAATGGACAGAATCCAGGCAAAACGGAGGTCCGTTTGGGGTCATGCGTTGGAGTTGGCCTTACAAGTGGGACAACAGTTGAGGAAACAGACTATCGGCAAACCACCACCTCACCTATCGCGCGATGGCTGAGTTAGAGAAATGAGGAGGTTGAAGAGATAGCTGTAGCACGGACTCCAAGAAATGTGGTGTGAGATGGAAGTCGTGCTGGTGGCGTGTGCCGTACTCCTGGACGTGAATGTTTGTTCTGGCCCATGCCACCCTACTATATATCGAGGATTCGAAGTGCTGGTTACGTACAACCAACACATTAACATATGGCCCACCTCACACTGTGCCCAAGTTTCTTGGAGTCTGTGCTAGGTTAAAAAGTGTTCTTTGTGAGGGTGGGTGGCTGGTCTCAAGTTTAAAACTTGTTGCGTATACGTAGACGTAGAGATAGTGCAGCAGTTTTGAAAGTTTGAACCCAAACATCAGATAACCTGTTGCAATGCATGTACAATTATGTATTCAGAAAATAATGTTTTGCCTCGTCGCAGCACCCACTTGGAGAAGCGACTCGAAAGCCATTCATTAATTTAGTAAGTTTATCACAGGCATATCATTTTATTACATACAACAGGTGATGAACCCACAACGACAACAAGGATACATTATAAATACTAAAGTTTTCATCAAACAACAAATAACAAGAAATGAAATGAACTTCAGCTCAACCAATCCTCGGCGTTGGAAACGCTTGCTTTGAACCAGAAGTGATTCTCTGGGAAGGGGCAGCTACTGTCAATCTCGAGACCAACGCAGGACCGATCATCCAGGCTGAAGCGGCCTATGTCAGGACGCATATTGTGATAGCCACCACTAGTGCGCGTCGGTCCTAAACAAACAGTTTTTAACCCCTTTCCGTGACAGCATTTGGAACCGTCTCCAAGTGAGTGTGGGCGATAGGGGGTCCTTCCCACACGACCCAGAAACCGTCGGGGATATGCCCTCCTGGCACACAGATTCGGCAAAATGAGGTCATGTGCGACCGACAAGCGCTCAAATACGGAAATACGTACAGTAGAGCCAAAAAAATACAATTATATGGCAAAATTGTTTCCGGTTGTAAGTACATCCCACACAATCAGTCCCCCCTAAACATTTCCGTTCGTATGCACATCCCACACAGTCGCTCCAAGGAAAACGTTTCCGTTCACATGTATATCACACACAATTTTTCCCGTTAATTTGTTTGCGTTATTGAATGTATCACACACGGTCCGTAGAAGAAACTGTGTGGCAAAGGCTGTCCATAACACACAGTTTTTATGTGGTAAATGTTTGCACAAGGTGGCCTGACGCAAACAGTTTTCAAGAGAAAGTCGTGTGTGATTGTTCATTGATTCAACACAGTTTATTCCTAGAAACTGTGTGCGTTGCCTGAGGTCATCGCCCCAGTATTATTTCAACAACCGTTTGCAATAGCAAAACCCATAGCAGGAAAGTTCGCCATTAGCAGGCTAATTATCCGATTATTCATAATCCATTTATTAATCTAATTGGCATTTCATATTAAGCACACAATATAGTTTATTTCCATATTAAGGAAGCAGAATTTCATAATTGAAATACATCAGAGTACAACATGATATAGCTTCAGCACTCAGCTACCCCATTACACAACTACACCAGCAGCAAGTTCCACATGCAACATGTAGAACCTTTCGAAATTAGCATCATAGATGGTATATAGACAGATGCATCTCATCTGGAAAACTGCTGAAGCGGAAGGCGAATATTGAGCCTTCATTCATGTTGAAGGTCTTTGCAACTTTAGGCTAGTGCCTGTGGATGATTGACCGTCCATCCTTCGTCCTCTTTTGGAACACTTTAATATTGAACTGTGGGTGTTGTATGAAAACCTTCCTCGCCTCCTAACCATAGAGGTAGTTTGAGAGGTAATCATCAGTGAACTACTTTGGAAAGGCCTGAAAACAAGGATGTGCATAAATATCTTCTCTACATTGAAAATGGGGCAATGGAATAAAAAAGGAAGGTATAATAGTTAGTACCATCTTGTAGTGAACTGATGTCTTCTTCATTATGCAGACAAAGATCTTGTTGTTTTTTGTCGCTAATTTCTTTATCCTAACAATCTTTCTGAGTTTCTTGACTTGATTGATATTCATGGACAACTCATTTCCCCATATGCAAAAAGGGTCGAACAGTGGGTTAAAACCTTTGACAGCAAGACCTACATGTGCAAGACCAAATTGTTAAAAACCTAAATATTAGAATGGTTCATGCAATTGCACAATAATGTGCTATTAGAAAACGGACCATGCATGTGCTAACCTCGACTGTAAACCTCAGTGCTTCCCATTGTTTCCTTGCAACACATATAAGGTAGTTAGTCATCAGGTTAAGTAAGGGTTCGCATGCTATCCGTAAAATATGTTGATGAAAAATAAGCACATTGCAGATTCATCATATTAATTCAAGCCACACAGAAAACCCATTTACCCAAACCAAGCATGATTAAGAACTAGGAAATATAGCACTTGTATATGTTTCTCATGTATTAAGTGCAGCCAAATTTGATTTATTCCTCACATGCACAACAATACAAAATTCTACCCATGACACTTGGACATTGCATTGCAGAATTGAACCAAGCAGTTAACTAAACACCACAACAAATGAACCAAACATTTACTGAGCACACATTGCACAATATAACATACTCCTAATAGAAGATTAGACAGTTAACCAAACAGTTAACTACAACCAATTGTAGTAATTGTATTTGTTTCTCATGTATTTACTACAGCCAAATTCAATTTACTCCTCACATGGTATACAATAACATAATGCACCCACAATTTTGTAAAGATAAATTCAATTTATTTCTCATGCGGAAGACAATACAAAATTGTTGCCTGAAGAATTGAACATCACATTTGGAGAATCGAACCAAATAGTAAACTGAAGACGACAACTAATTAACAAAACAATTAATAAGTGAGCACCACACTGCACGACATATAGAACATATACACTAGAGCAACATATTGCATGGTAAAATTAGAGAGCAAAATTCACTAGAATTTGTGAATGAAAGGTAGGAGCAGCACACGCAACGGGTAAACTGAGCATGCTTAACCGGCGTAGCTCGCAAATGGCAAGGTGCTCCTTCAAGATCTGGGGGTCGGCACAAATGGTAGCCATCAAGACCTCATCCGCGCGTGCAACCACGATTTGCTTCTCCGCTACCAAATGCTCCTTGAGGTCTTGGCTATACTACGTGCACCATGGCTTAGGCCGGCGCTTATTTGGTGGAGGGGTCGGTGATTTGGGTGGAAGGTGTCGCGCTTGCGCCGGTGGTCGGGGCATGTGGGATGTGGAAGGAGGAGGAGGATGGGGGTCGGGTGTGGATTACCTGCCTGGATAGATGTACCAATGTGTAAACCGCCTTGAGCTTCACTAGCATTTCCTTCCCAAGATTGCTGCTTCTGGGACCTGCATGGCATATTATGATGAAGTCACCTGATGATTTGTAACATGGAGGGTGGAAAGTCATTACACTATAAAGGATCTTACCAAAAATAGCTAAAGTCATCTGATTGATACGATGCTTCAGGCCAGTAAGTTATGTGGTGACCTTCTCCAATGAGGCTTCAGCTTTTTCGGCCCTTTCACTCAGGGCAGCCTTTTCTTCAGCCCAGGCGGCTTTCTCCGTATTGAACTCAGTTTTGATTTTTTTCATTTTCATCCAAGGTAAACTTGAACTTGGAGTCAGCTTTCCGGGTTTCATCTTCTTGTGCTTCAAGCCGGCTTTTTAAATCAGTCAACTGAGACTCAAATTGACTGGATACTTCCTGAAAGAAATAGCCGAAACAAGTATGAACAGTTATGATGCAGTATATATTGTTAAAGTCCCAAGCCCTTTGCAAGCAATAGCCCTTGGCACTTGGGGGATAATGTGTGTAGAAAGTTTCTTTATGGAACAATACATATTGATAAGTCCCAAGCCCTTTGCAAGCAATAGCACTTGGCACTTGGGGGCTAATGCATACACAATTTATTTTATGATGAAATGGCAGATGACCCCGGTTCATAATTTTTTTAAATTTAACCCGGTTTGCACGAATAACTAGATGAGATTTTTTTTCTGACAAGGATAAGTTCTGGTTTATTCGTTTGGATTCAATCGATTTTCTAGTGGTTACTGCTGCAAAGTTGATCATTATTATTGAAGACTCGGCTCAACTTAACAGTTTAAGCCGGCCCTTGGGGGATACATATGCAAAGTTGATTATTGAAAGTCTCGGCTTATATTGATAAGTTTAAGCCGGCCCTTGGGGGCTACAAGTTTTGATTCAGATGCATAGCTAAAGGCTATCTAGCAAGTCTATAGTATATTATATCCTATCATATCACTAGTAGAAAAGGGGGCAAAGGTCCAGGCCAGGTCAGCCCATTAGTCCCGGTTCAGTCCAGAACCGGGACCCATGGGGGCATTGGACCCGGTTCGTGAGCCCAGGGGGCCAGCCGGGCCACGTGGGCCATTGGTCCCGGTTCGTCTGGACCTTTTGGTCCCGGTTGGTGAGAAGAACTGGGACCAATGGGCCTGGCTCATGGCCCACCACCATTGGTCCCGGTTGGTGGCTTGAACCGGGACCAAAGGCTCCCCTTTAGTCCCGGTTTATGCCACCAACCGGGACCAATGAGGTGCCTATATATACCCCCTCGCGTGAGAGCAGAGCACACTGCTCTGTTTTTTCTGGCCGCCGAGGGGGAGAGGGCTTGGTGGTGCTCTAGCTCACCTCCTATGCACACAAGGTGTTCGATGGACTGCCCGAGCCACAGTACTTAAGCTTTCTCCTCTCCAAGCTCGACCTCCAAGCTCCATTTTCCTCAATATTTGTCTAGGTTTAGTGGTCCGTCACGCCCCGTCCCCGTCTTCACCGCCGTCGATCACCCGCGCCGAGCTCATCGTCGGCACCACCGTGGTGAGCCTCTTGTTCTTATCTTCTTTCTGAAAGGAACAAATATTCTTACTTGTATGTTTACATAGATACTTGTATTACTTTCTTACTTTTATTATTGCATCTTATATAGTGCGATGGTTTTGGTATCCGCCCCCGTCGGCCCTCGTCCTGTCTATGATTCGGATGTGGTATATATTATCTTTATAACTATTGGTTCATTTATTGTTTATGAAAATTATGCCGACCAATGTGACATAGATTTTATTTATCTAGGAGCTATGTGAACCGGAAATTCCAACCGACCCTATTGTCGAGAGGTTAAATTTAGTTGAAGAAGAAAACAATTTCTTGAAGGAAAAAATAAAAAAATTGAGGAGGAGAAGATGATATTGGAGTTGCATGTTGCGGATGTCGTCGATGATCACAAGATCAAGATGGATGCAATGCGCTTGAAGATTAGAAAGATTAGAAAATATGCCATTCATACCGAGGCTTGGTATCATTATGCCGTTGGATCATTTGTTACCATGGTTGCGATTATGATCGCATTTGTTTTCGCATTGAAATGTTTTACATAGTTTCAATGTATGGTTTAATTAATTAGATGCTCTGGAGAGCTATATGTTGTTAGATGAGAACTATGTATGTACTTTGGTTTTAATGTGATGATGAACTTCTATTAATTTGGACACTTAATTATATATAATGCACGCAGATGAACCGGCAATGGATGTACGGTGACAGACACACCTCCGAGTACATTAAGGGCATGCATGAGTTTCTCGATGCGGTTGAGGCAAACAAGCAGAATGGTTTTATGTCTTGTCCATGCACTAAATGTGGGAATACGATGTCTTACTCTAACCGGAAAATCCTTCACTCCCACCTTCTTTACAAGGGTTTCATGCCACACTATAATGTTTGGACGAGGCACGGAGAAATAGGGGTTATGATGGAAGATGGTGAAGAAGAAGAGTACGATGACAACTATGTGCCCCCTGAATACGTTGATGCTGCAATGGGGGGAGCTGGTGAAGATCAAGAGGAACCAGACGATGTGCCCAATGATGCTGCAATGGGTGAAGTTGCTGAAGATCAAGAGGAACCAGACGATGTGCCCAATGATGATGATCTCCGCCGGGTCATTGTCGATGCAAGGACGCAATGCGAAAGTCAAAAGGAGAAGCTGAAGTTCGATCGCATGTTAGAGGATAACAAAAAAGGGTTGTACCCCAATTGCGAAGATGGAAACACAAAGCTCGGTACCGTACTGGAATTGCTGCAGTGGAAGGCAGAGAATGTTGTGCCTGACAAAGGATTTGAGAAGCTACTGAAAATATTCAAGAAGAAGCTTCCAAAGGATAACGAATTGCCCGACAGTACATACGCAGCAAAGAAGGTCGTATGCCCTCTAGGATTGGAGGTGGAGAAGATACATGCATGCCCTAATGACTGCATCCTCTACCGCGGTGCATACAAGGATCTGAACGCATGCCTGGTATGCGGTGCATTGCGGCATAAGATCAGACGAGATGACCCTGATGATGTTGACGGCGAGCCCCCCAGGAAGAGGGTTCCTGCGAAGGTGATGTGGTATGCTCCTATAATACCACGGTTGAAACGTCTGTTCAGAAATGGAGAGCATGCCAAGTTGATGCGATGGCACAGTGAGGACCGTAAGAAAGACGGGAAGTTGAGAGCACCCGCTGATAGGTCGCAGTGGAGAAAAATTGACAGAAAGTACTGGGATGAGTTTGCAAAGGACCCAAGGAACGTATGGTTTGCTTTAAGCGCGGATGGCATTAATCCTTTTGGGGAGCAGTGTAGCAATCACAGCACCTGGCCCATGACTCTATGTATGTATAACCTTCCTCCTTGGATGTGCATGAAGCGGAAGTTCATTATGATGCCAGTTCTCATCCAAGGCCCTAAGCAACCCGGCAACGACATTGATGTGTACCTAAGGCCATTAGTTGAAGAACTTTTACAGCTGTGGAATGGAAACGGTGTACGTACGTGGGATGAGCACAGACAGGAGGAATTTAACCTAAAGGCATTGCTGTTCGTGACCATCAACGATTCGCCCGCTCTCAGTAACCTTTCAGGACAGACAAACAAAGGATACCACACATGCACGCACTGTTTAGATGACACTGAAAGTATATACCTGGACAAATGCAGGAAGAATGTGTACCTGGGCCATCGTCGATTTCTTCCGACCAACCATCAATGTCGAAAGAAAGGCAACCATTTCAAAGGCGAGGCAGATCACCAGAAGAAGCCCGCCATGCGTACCGGTGATCACGTACTTGCTATGGTCAATGATTTACACGTAATCTTTGGAAAGGGTCCCGGCGCACTAGCTGTTCCAAATGACGTTGAGGGACATGCACCCATGTGGAAGAAGAAATCTATATTTTGGGACCTACCCTACTGGAAAGACCTAGAGGTCCGCTCTTCAATCAACGTGATGCACGTGACGAAGAACCTTTGCGTGAACCTGCTAGGCTTCTTGGGCGTGTATGGAAAGACAAAAGATACACCTGAGGCACGGGAGGAACTGCAACTTTTGCACGAAAAAGATGGCATGCCTCCGAAGCAGTATGAAGGTCCTGCCAGCTACGCTCTTACGAAAGAAGAGAAAGAAATCTTCTTTGAATGCCTGCTCAGTATGAAGGTCCCGACTGGCTTCTCGTCGAATATAAAGGGAATAATAAATATGCCAGAGAAAAAGTTCCAGAACCTAAAGTCTCATGACTGCCACGTGATTATGACGCAACTGCTTCTGGTTGCATTGAGGGGGCTTCTACCGGAAAACGTCCGATTAGCCATTGTGAAGCTATGTGCATTCCTCAATGTAATCTCTCAGAAGGTGATCGATCCAGAAATCGTACCAAGTGTCTTGTCAGTTTCGAGCTGGTGTTCCCACCATCCTTCTTCAATATCATGACGCACGTCCTAGTTCATCTAGTCGACGAGATTGTCATTCTGGGGCCCGTATTTCTACACAATATGTTCCCCTTTGAGAGGTTCATGGGAGTCCTAAAGAAATGTGTCCATAACCGCGCTAGGCCAGAAGGAAGCATCTCCATGGGCCATCAAACAGAGGATGTCATTGGGTTTTGTGTTGACTTCATTCCTGGCCTTAAGAAGATAGGTCTCCCTAAATCGCGGTATGAGGGGAGGCTGACTGGAAAAGGCACACTTGGAAGGGACTCAATAATATGCAGGGACGGATATTCTTGGTCTCAAGCACACTACACAGTTCTACAGAACTCTACCTTGGTGACCCTGTATGTCGATGAACACAAGAACAGTCTGCGCTCCAAACACCCAGAGCAATGCGACGACTGGATTACATGTGAACACATCAGGACTTTCAACAGTTGGTTGGAAACACGTCTCAAAGGTGACAACACTGTTTGTGATGAGCTGTACTTGTTGTCCAGGGGACCATCTTTGACTGTATTGATTTACAAAGGATAGGAGATAAATGGGAATACATTTTACATGATTGACCAAGATCAAAAGAGCACCAACCAAAACAGCGGTGTCCACTTTGATGCAACAACCGAGAGGGGAAAGGACACATATTATGGTTACATAGTGGACATATGGGAACTTGACTACGGACATGATTTTAAGGTCCCTTTGTTTAATTGCAAATGGGTCAATCTGTCAGGAGGCGGGGTACAGGTAGACCCACAGTACGGAATGACAATAGTGGATCTGAAAAATCTTGGGTACACTAACGAACCGTTCATCCTAGCCAATGATGTGGCACAGGTTATCTATGTGAAGGACATGTCTACCAGACCGAGAAAAAGAAAAGATAAGGAAGCGAATACATCATACGATGAGCCAAAGCGCCACATAGTTCTTTTAGGAAAAAGGGACATCCTGGGAGTGGAGGGCAAGACAGACATGTCTGAAGATTATGAAAAGTTTCATGCAATTCCTCCCTTCAAAGTCAAGGCTGACCCAAGCATCCTGATAAACGATGAAGATTATCCATGGTTACGGCGCAATAAGCAAATGACACAAGCGAAGAAAAAGTGAAGACTTTCTCCCGTAACTATTATGATGATACCATGCCAACTTTGTAACAGACGAGTATGATACCATTGTCCGTTTTGTACATGCACATGCTATGCCAACTTTTTCAGAGTTCATTTGAAATGCTTTAATGTCTTATGGTTTGGCCCTCGTAATACCATTAATCCCGGTTCGCTCCTTGTCAACTATGTTCTCACCAAGAACACTCTCAAGAGGGCAGCCATGTGGGCCATTGGTCCCGGTTCGTCTTGACCTTTTGGTCCCGGTTTCTCTATAGGTACATCTATGTTCATTTTTTTAGTAAAGTTAATCACAAACTTGTGATTCACACAAATTTCAAAGAATTCAAATTTTAACTATTCAAATTTGAAAACTAATGACACTAACAGAAAGTTTTTAATTTTTCTAAAACTAATGGCACTAACAGAAAGTTTATAATTTTGCTGACCTAAAAGCAAAAAGAATTTAAAAATAAAGCAAAAAACAAAGAAAATAAATAATGCAGAAAATAAAACAAAAAACTGGAAAAAAATAGCAACAATAAGTATTTTGTTGTAAGTAGAAACAAAATAAAATAAATAAAGCAACAAAGAAAACAAAAAAACAAAAAAGTGTTTTCAAATTTGAAAACAAATGTATATGTGTATGTATGTGGCTATATGTTTTTGTTCATATGTGGCTATATGTTTTTGTTCATATGTGGCTATATGTTTTTTTATTAGTTTAATTTTTTTGTTCATATGTGATGTATATGTGTATGTGGCTATATAATGTATATGTGTATGTGATGTATATGTGTATGTGGCTAGAATATGCTAAATATATATGTTAAAGATGTTTTTTGTTCATAGAAAGTTTTTTGTTCATATATAGAAAGTTTTTATATATGACAATGGATATATATTCGATATATATGAGAAATGATGATCCATGGAAAAGTTTTATATATGCAAAAGTTACAATTTTAGAAAAGTTTTATATATGCAAAAGTTCCAATTTTAGAAAAAGAAGGATAGGAAAGAAGAAAATAAGAAGAGGAAAGAAAGAAGAAGAGGAGAGGAAGAAGAGGAGAAATAAATAAGAAGAGGAAAAAGAAGAAAAGGAAGAGGAGAAGAAGAAAGGAATAGAGGAGAAGAAGAAAAAATAGAAAAATTTCTATTTTTTCTTCTTCTCCTCTTTTTTTTCTTCTTTTTTTTCTTTGATATTCTCTTCTATTCCTTTATTCTTCTCCTCTTTTTATTTCTTCTTCGTTTTCTTATGTTTTATCGGGTCTGTCGTCGTCGATATACCCCTCCCGATAACTTCAACACGAGGGGGGGGGTCGATATATCCCCTCCCGATAACTTCAACACGTGGGGGGTCGATATACCCCCTCCCGATAACTTCAACACGAGGGGGGTCGATATACCCCCTCCCGATAACTTCAACACGTGGGGGGGGGTCGATATACCCCCCTCCCCGATAATATTGTTTTCCCATGTACGTATGTCGTCGTTGTCGATATACCCCCTCCTGATAGCTTCAACACGTGGGGGGGTCAATATACCCCCTCCCCGATAACATTATTTTCCCGTGTATGTATGTCATCGTTGTCGATATTACCCCCTCCTTGAAGCGTTCTCGAGGCCACCCCAAACCCTTGAAGCATTATCGAGGCCACCCCAAACCCTAGTGAAGCAGCGTCGAGGCCACTAATTAATATGATTCCTTACTATGATTAGCTAGCTAGTTCTACGTTTGCCACTAATATATCCATCTGTCATGTTTGAATAATAATTGCCATGTTGTAAATATTTGTAGAAACTATGGACACCCCCCGAGACGAAGCACAAGAAGAGTTGTTGGGGGACATAATCGCACGAGGTAGTGATGTCGTCTACTCATTGTTTCTCAGCGACACCGATGGTCTGGAGGTAGCTGGCTATGATGATGATGGCTCCGGTGACCCAATGCCGGTGCAAGAAGGAGACCGTGAGGACAGCTCCGGTGACCCAATGCCGGTGCAAGAAGGAGACCGTGATGACGGCTCTGGTGACCGAATCGAGTCCGGCCAGGTATATATATTAGTTAAGCCTGTGCTGACTAGCTAATTGATGCATTCATTGTTTTGGTATGTACACATATTAATTAAGTCTTTGTTCTTTTTTCTAGCCCTCCAGATCGAGCACAACTTCGGTAAAGAGACGAGGCCCGAAGAAAAAGTTGAGCTCGGATGAAAGGTTTGAGATCATAGCAATCGCACCCGACGGCCATCCGATTGAACCCATCCGGACAAAGAACGCATTTGTTGCTCAGTGCGGGGTTCTGGTTAGGGACAAGATCCCGATCAGCATCCAGCAATGGTTAAAGCCGGCTAAAGAAGACCCTGAGGTGTCTTATGTCAATGATATGCAGAAAAATGATCTTTGGACTGAGCTGAAGTCAAATTTCACCCTACCGCCAGAGGATGATCCGGAGAAGCCAGTTAAAGAGCAATTAATCAGGTCTTTTGCTCTTAAGAAGATGGAAGACCTATTCAGGAGGTGGAAGAAAGACCTGAATAGGTTTGTCGACAAAGGAGAGACACCAGAATTCAAGGGCAAATATGAGAAGATCAGATGACTAGCCCGCATTTGTGGCCCACAAGACATTGGAAAAGAGTAAGAAGATGTCGGTGACAAACAAGCAAAATGCTGCGAAGAAGAAGCATCACCATCGCATGGGGTCAGGTGGCTACCTTGTAGCCCGGCCTAAGTGGGCCAAGGATGAGAATGATCTGGTTGATAAAGGGATCGAACCAGAGATAATGAACTGGCCAGACCATTGCCGGACTTGGTTCTTCGGGGCTGGCGGAACCTTAGACCCTGTATCAGGGAAGTGCATTTGGACGGACGAGCAATTGGAAATACCAGTCAAGAGGCTTCAGCACTATATCGATGAGCGCAGCAAGGTACGTTCGTTCCAGACAGAGAGAACGACGAGCTCACAATGGCCCTCGGGAATCCTGAGCACCTTGGACGGACACGAGGCACGCCAGGCTCCGTTCTGTGGAAGGTTGGGTTTCCGGACGCAGGCGGTTACAAATGCCAGGAGAGGAGGAAGAAAGTGCAGCAGACCCAACTGCAGGCGCTGCATGCAAGGGTACAAGCGATAGAGGAACGAGAAGCAAATTGCAGCAAACGAACTGCCGAAGCTTCCCCCAAAGCTACCCCGCCATCTCAGCGGAGAAGCAGCGTGGCTTCCACTGAGCTGCTTCAGCCGGAGCATGTCTTGACGGCTCCTGCCAGCTATCCCATGGATGCTATCATGGAGTCTCAAAATTGCCACCTTATGACGCAATGGATGAATTTGAAGGTCAAGGCGGCTGTTGGCTCTGTTTTTCCTACTGAACCCGGCACAACTTTTCACTGCCGGCCGATTCCAGAAGGATATGCTAGGGTGATGGTGGATGAAATAACAGAGGGATTTGAGGACCTCCAGCTTGACCACCCTACCGGTGAAGGGGAGACTCGGCTGGGTTCTTCTCTAAAGACTCCATGCCTATGGCGGAAGGAGCTCATCAACCTTCCGAACTGGACGCCTCCGCCTCCTCCTCCTCCTCCGGCGAGTCAGGGCACTCCGCCTCCTCCACCACCTCCTCCTTCGACGAGTGACAATCAGGGCACTCTGCCAGCTCCTTCTCCGGCGAGTGGCGGTACTCCGCCTCCTTCTCCGCCTGCGCCGGCGCGCCAGAGCAGCTAGCCTCCTCCTTCACCGCCTCGTCAGCAAGGGCGGAAGAGACCCGTCGCCGCTCTGGCTGCTCCGGCGTGTCGTAGTCCTTCTCCTCGGCCTCGTAAGCAAGGAAAGAAGACAGCCGCTCCGTCTGCTCTGCCGGCGTCTAGCAGTACAGCCAGAGGCGGGAGGAAATACAGATTCGGTCCTTCTCTGAAGACTCCAGAGAAGTTACCATATGAAATGACCCCGGAGGAGAACGCGAAGATCGCGCGAACCAAAGTGAAGGACTGGTTTCAAGGGTTGAAAGCACAGAGACATCCACCTCCGGAGGAGAAGGTAGATCCGGTGAAAGCGAAGTGCACTCTGGCTGCCCTGAGAAAACCACCCAAGTCACCGCCGAGAGGCAACAATGAGCGCACTATTGGAAAGACATTTGTTGAAGCGGAGCGGTCGGGAAGTACTGTCAGTGATCAAAGGATGAAAGAACGACGAGCTAGGAAACAAATTGCCCAGCTCGGCAAACAAGCGAAGCAATCGTGCCCCCCGCTCAAGGTGCCTAGCGACATCGTCGCTAATGATCCGAGGATGGTGCCCGGTTATAGCAATCTTGGAGATTACCTGCCCGACGATGTACATTATGATTTCTTGGAGGTGCAGATACACAGATACGAGTACGGGAAGCCTCTCGTCAAAGATGAAAGATCTCTAACAACGATGATGCGAAGATTCCATGATTGGTACATGAAAACCTGCAGAGAGTCTGGGGGGAGGAATACTTTGTATCTGAGAGTTAAAAAGGAGCATGACCTCGTTGGAATTGAACTGTTGCATGTTCCATTTGAGGAGTTCTTTCAGTTTTTCAATCAATTGGCCCTCGATAAAGCAACGGTCACCTGGTACTGTCTGTAAGTAGTACTACTTCTGTCATTAAGTCTCTCTATATAGGTCAGCTCTTTCATTGCATGTATTTATAATTATCCTCACTATATTATGCAGATTGAAGATCGTCGAATTGAAGAAAAGACAAGTCGGTGATATTCGGTTCATTAACACAAATCTCATAGATGCAACTGAGGTTAAATTTCATGCCGAAGATACCAAGGCCAACTTGCTATAATCGTTGGTAATAAATGAAAACAAAGATATAATACTCTTTCCTTACAACTTCAAGTGAGTGTTACTGTCTTGTGCATATTTGGTTTCCCTTATATATTAGTCCAGGTTATAGTAATGTAATTGATGAGTTATGCATGCGTGCGCAGGTTCCACTATATTCTCCTAGAGATTAAGCTTGAGCAGGGAGTAGTAACTGTCTTAGACTCGAAACGAAAAGATCCCCAGGAGTATGCAGACATGACTCAAATGCTCGAGAAGTAAGTTAAATCGATCATTATCCACCATATCAGCAACTTTGTTCATTTCTGATATCAAGTAATTGTTTTCTTTGTCTGGTAGGGTTTGGAGAAAATTCACCAAAAAAGCTCCGGGACTGTCGAAGAAGCTGGAATTTAGACACCCGAAAGTAAGTACTATAGTAGCATGTTCCGCGCATCTCCTAGTGATTCAAGCGCTAGTTTCATCAATACCATTTGGCATTATTTCTTATCAGTTTGATTGACCTCTATTTCTTGTAAAGTGGTTGTGGCAGGAACAAGGGAATGATTTCTGTGGATACTACGTTTGCGAGTCCATCTGCCACATGACCTGTGAGCGGGGCTACTCTGACGAACAATATGAAGTGCGTAAATAACAATATTCACAATTTTATTTTAGTACCATCATTTGTGTTGAGTTTCATTCATATATATATATGTATTGACCCCCTTCTTCAAATTAGATGTTTCGGATGCGGGATGAACTCCTAGCACCAGATCGCATGCAAGCAATTCAAGAGGAATTGGCGGCATTCTTTCTTGACCACGTGATCGCTGAAGACGGAGAATACTATGTGGACCCTGCGTCCATATATTAGGAGATTATATTTGTAAGAGATAATTATTGTATATATGTAGCCAGTAGTGTCGGATAGATATACGAGAACTTGTTGTTCGACCAATCTCTCGGAGAAGGAGAGGTGGTCGATATCACTTCTCTCTGTATGCATATATGTTCATGACGATCTTCTGTTTCCTTCGTTTGCTTACTAGCTAGCTAGCATGTCTAGTCCTCTCTATACGTATGTATAGTACGTAGCGTCGACCAAGCACGGACATAAGAGAGGACACTTCTCTCTATTAATTTGCTAGCTAACACAATATATGAAACACCTAAATTAACCCCCCAAAACCCCCAACCCCCCCTTCCAAAAAAACAAAAACCCCAGCCACAGAAATGCTAACGCGTGGATGCCTATTGGTCCCGGTTGGTGCCACCAACCGGGACCAAAGGCCCTCCTGCCTGGGCTCGGCGCATAGGCCACGTGGAGGCCCATCTGTCCCGGTTCTGGACTGAACCGGGACTAAAGGGCCAGGGCATTAGTAACGACCCTTTAGTCCCGGTTCAGGAACCGGGACAAAAGGCCCTTACCAACCGGGACAAATGGGCCGTTTTCTACTAGTGTATTCAGTAGACTTGGGGGCGAAAGGGATATATCTTATACAGAAGTGAGAATTCATACCTCATGTTTCTGATGCATGTGCTTGACCATGTCAATCTCCAAATCACGGCTGCTGTGTATTTGATTAAGATAGCCAGAGAGGATCTCACTAACACTCAGATGAGAATAGTTGGCCATGTCAAATTTGACCATGCGCTTTTCGATCAATTCTTCTTTGGCAGAATGCTCTGCTAGAGCAATAGGATTCCCTGGTAATACGTCTCCAACGTACCTATAATTTTTTATTGTTCCATGCTATTATGTATTCTGTTTTGGATGTTTAATGGGCTCTATTATACACTTTTATATTATTTTTGGGACTAACCTATTAACCGGAGGCCCAACCCAAATTGCTGTTTTTTGCCTATTTTAGTGTTTCGCAGAAAAGGAATATCAAACGGAGTCCAAACGGAATGAAACCTTCGGGAGAGTTATTTTTGGAACAAACGTGATCCAGAGGACTTGGAGTGGACGTCAAGAAATCACCGAGGAGGCCACGAGGTAGGGGGCGCGCCTACCCCCCTAGACGCGCCCTCCACCCTCGTGGGCCCCTCGTAGCTCCACTGACCTACTTATTCCTCCTATATATACCTACGTACTCCCAAACCATCAGAGACGGAGCAAAAACCCTATTTCCACCGCCGCAACCTTCTGTACCCGTGAGATCCCATCTTGGGGCCTTTTCCGGCGCTCTGCCGGAGGGGGCATTGATCACGGAGGGCTTCTACGTCAACACCATAGCCTCTCCGATGATGTGTGAGTAGTTTACCTCAGACCTTCGGGTCCATAGTTATTAGCTTGATGGCTTATTCTCTCTCTTTGGATCTCAATACAAAGTTCTCCTTGATTCTCTTGGAGATCTATTTGATTTAACTCTTCTTTTGCGGTGTGTTTGTCGAGATCTGATGAATTGTGGGTTTATGATCAAGATTATCTATGAACAATATTTGAATCTCCTCTGAATTCTTTTATGTATGATTGGTTATCTTTGCAAGTCTCTTCGAATTATCAGTTTGGTTTGGCCTACAAGATTGATCTTTCTTGCAATGGGAGAAGTGCTTAGCTTTGGGTTCAATCTTGCGGTGCTCGATCCTAGTGACAGTAGGGGAAACGACATGTATTGTATTGTTGCCATCGAGGATAAAAATATGGGGTTTATATCATATTGCATGAGTTTATCCCTCTACATCATGTCATCTTGCTTAAAGCGTTACTCTATTCTTATGAACTTAATACTCTAGATGCATGCTGGATAGCGGTCGATGTGTGGAGTAATAGTAGTAGATGCAGGCAGGAGTCGGTCTACTTGCCACGGATGTGATGCCTATATACATGATCATACCTAGATATTCTCATAACTATGCTCAATTCTATCAATTGCTCGACAGTAATTCATTTACGCACTGTAATACTTATGTTATCTTGAGAGAAGCCACTAGTGAAACCTATGGCCCCCGGGTCTATTTTCCATCATATTAATCTCCCTCAACAAGCTATTTCTATCTTTGTTTATTTTGCTTTCTTTACTTTCAGTCTTTATCATAAAAATACCAAAAATATTATCTTATCATCTCTATCAGATCTCACTCTCGTAAGAGATCGTGAAGGGATTGGCAACCCTTTTATCGCGTTGGTTGCGAGGTTCTTATTTGTTTGTGTAGGTGCGTGGGACTCGAGCGTGGTCTCCTACTGGATTGATACCTTGGTTCTCAAAAACTAAGGGAAATACTTACGCTACTTTAGTGCATCACCCTTTCCTCTTCAAGGGAAAACCAACGCAGTGCTCAAGAGGTAGCAAGAAGGATTTCTGGCGCCGTTGCCGGGAGTCTACGCACAAGTCAAGACATACCAAGTACCCATCACAAACTCTTATCCCTCGCATTACATTATTTGCCAATTGCCTCTCGTTTTCCTCTCCCCCACTTCACCCTTGCCGTTTTATTCGCCCTCTCTTTTTTTGCTCGCCTTTCCTTTGCCATGGCCAAATCAAAAGGGACTAGGGGTTCTTTCCTAGGTTTCAACGCCTTGGATAGCCCTTCCGTCCTATCTAAGCTCATAAATAAATATGCTATGGAAAATCCTACCGGGGTTTTCAATGAGAATCTGAATAATTTTGATGAAGATGATCCCGGAATATTTCGTTATTTACTTGATGAGTCTTTGAAAGATGCCTAGGATAGGTTACTGAGAATCCGGGATAGCTTTGTGCCCCAATATCAAATTGAAATATACTTAAAAGGCTTTTATGTTGCTTTACCTTTGTCATTTAAGCATGTCTTAGACTCTATTTTTGAAGAAGGTTTTCTTGAAGGGGATGTCGTAGATACCTATGAAAAGATGAAAACCATATTTGGGCACCCCATGAATGAGAAGGTCGAATCTACCTCTCTTTTTCTTTCCTATCAAAATGAAACTATCAAAGAGATGAAGGCTAGCTTAGATGCAAATTTCTGTGACGTGCTTAATCTTTCTTCTACCATTAATAGCCAAGTGATTTATCAAAACAGAAAGATTAATTCCATAGATAACAAGTTTGCTCTTTTCTTTCCTAAAACTAAAGATGGCAATACCTAGATCTATATTTGTTTTTATGCCTAGCTAGGGGCGTTAAATGATAGCGCTTGTTGGGAGGCAACCCAATTTTATTTTAGTTTTTTTTGCTTTTTGCTCCTGTTTAGGAATAAACCTTTGATCTAGCCTCTGGTTAGATTTGTTTTTGTGTTTTAATTAGTGTTTGTGCCAAGTGAAACCTATAGGAACTTCTTGGATAATAGTTATTTGATCTTGCTGAAAATTCCAGAAACTTTCTGTTCACTAAAACAATTGGTAAAAATCACCAGAACGTGATAAAATACTGATTCTAATTGCAGCAGATCAATAAACAAATTATTTAGGTCGTCCTATTCTGGTAGAATTTTTATAGTTCCAGAAGTTTGCGTTAGTTACAGATTACTACAGACTGTTCTATTTTTGACAGAGATTCTGTTTTTCGTGTATTGTTTGCTTATTTTGATGAATCTATGGCTAGTAAAATAGTTTACAAACCATATAGAAGTTGGAATACAGTAAGTTTAACACCAATATAAATAAAGAATGAGTTCAACACAGTACCTTGAAGTGGTGTTTTGTTTTCTTTCGCTAACGGAGCTCACGAGATTTTCTGTTAAGTTTTGTGTTGTGAAGTTTTCAAGTTTTGGGTAAAGATTTGATGGATTATGGAACAAGGAGTGGCAAGAGACTAATCTTGGGGATGCCCAAGGCTCCCCAAGGTAAATTCAAGGACACCAAAAAGCCAAAGCTTGGGGATGCCCCGGAAGGCATCCCCTCTTTCGTCTTCGTCCATCGGTAACTTTACTTGGAGCTATATTTTTATTCACCACACGATAAGTGTTTTGCTTGGAGCGTCTTGTATGATTTGAATTTTTGCTTTTAGTTTACCACAATCATCCTTGCTGAATACACTTTTGAGAGAGACACACATGATTCGGAATTTATTAGAATACTCTATGTGCCTCACTTATATCTTTTGAGCTATATAGTTTTTGCTCTAGTGCTTCACTTATATCTTTTAGAGCACGGCGGTGGTTTGTTTTATAGAAACTATTGTTCTTTCATGCTTCACTTATATTATTTTGAGAGTCCTACAATACAGCATGGTAATTTGCTTTAATTGTGAAATTATTCCTAATATGATAGGCATCCAAGATTAGTAAAACTTTCTTATAAGTGCGTTGAAGACTAAGAGAAGTTTGATACTTGATAATTGTTTTGAGATATGAAGATGGTGATATTAGAGTCATGGTAGTTGAGTGGTCATGAATTTGAGAAATACTTGTGTTAAAGTTTGTGATTCCCGTAGCATGCACATATGGTGAACCGTTATGTGATAAAGTCGGAGCATGATTTATTTATTGATTGTCTTCCTTATAAGTGGCGGTCGGGGACGAGCGATGGTATTTTCCTACCAATCTATCCCCCTAGGAGCATATGCGTAATACTTTGTTTTCATAACTAATATATTTTTGCAACAAGTATATGAGTTCTTTATGAATAATGTTGAGTCCATGGATTATATGACTCTTATCCTTCCACCATTGCTAGCCTCTCTAATACCGCGCACTTTTCGCTGGTATCATACACCCACCATATGCCTTCCTCAAAACAGCCACCATACCTACCTATCATGGCATTTCCATAGCCATTCCGAGATATATTGCCATGCAACTTACCACCATTCCGTTTACTATGACATGCTCCATCATTGTCATATTGCTTTGCATGATCATGTAGTTGACATCGTATTTGTGGCAAAGCCACCGTTCATTATCTTCATACATGTCACTCTTGATTCATTGCATATCCCGGTACACCACCGGAGGCATTCATATAAAGTCATATTTTGTTCTAAGTATTGAGTTGTAATACTTGAGTTGTAAGTAAATAGAAGTGTGATGATCATCATTATTAGAGCATTGTCCCAAGTGAGGAAAGGATGATGGAGACTATGATTCCCCCACAAGTCGGGATGAGACTCCAGACTAAATAAAAAAAAGAGGCCATAAAAAAAGAGAAAAGGCCCAACCAAAAAAATGAGAGAAAAGAGAGAAGGGACAATGCTACTATCCCTTTTCCACACTTGTGCTCCAAAGTAGCACCATGGTCTTTACGATAGAGAGTCTCTTGTTTTGTCGCTTTCATATACTAGTGGGAACTTTTCATTATAGAACTTGGCTTGTATATTCCAACAATGGGCTTCCTCAAATGCCCTAGGTCTTCGTGAGCAAGAAAGTTGGATGCACACCCATTTAGTTTCTTTTGATGAGCTTTCATACATTTATAGCTCTAGTGCATCCGTTGCATGGCAATTCCTACTCCTTGCATTGACATCAATTGATGGGCATCTCCCTAGCCCGTTGATTAGCCGCGTCAATGTGAGACTTTCTCCTTTTTGTCTTCTCCACATAACCCCCATCATTATATTCTATTCCACCCATAGTGCTATATCCTTGGCTCATGCTCAAGTATAGCATGGAAGTTGAAAAAAGTTTGAGATTACTAAAGTTGAAAAAAGTTTGAGATTACTTGACTTGTATATTCCAATGATGGGCTTCCTCAAATTGCCCTAGGTCTTCGTGAGCAAGCAAGTTGGATGCACACCCACTTAGCTTTCATTATTGAGCTTTCATACACTTATAGCTCTATTGCATCAGTTGCATGGCAATCCCTACTCATTCACATTGATATCTATTAATGGGCATCTCCATAGCCCGTTGATACGCCTAGTTGATGTGAGTCTATCTTCTCCTTTATGTCTTCTCCACAACCGCCATTCTATTCCACCTATAGTGTTATATCCATGGCTCACGCTCATGTATTGCGTGAAGATTGAAAAAGTTTGAGAACACCAAAAGTATGAAACAATTGCTTGGCTTGTCACCAGGGTTGTGCATGATTTAAATACTTTCTGTGGTGAAGATAGAGCATAGCCAGACTATATGATTTTGTAGGGATAACTCTCTTTGGCCATGTTATTTTTTAGAAGACATGATTGCTTTATTAGTATGCTTGAAGTATTATTACTTTTATGTCAATATTAAACTTTTATCTTGAATCTTTTGAATCTGAATATTCATACCACAAATAAGAGAATTACATTGAAAATTATGCTAAGTAGCATTCCACATCAAAAATTCTATTTTTATCATTTACCTACTCAAGGACGAGCAGGAATTAAGCTTGGGGATGCTTGATACGTCTCCAACGTATCTATAATTTTTGATTGTTCCACGCTATTATGTATTTTGTTTTGGATGTTTAATGGGCTTTATTATACACTTCTATATTATTTTTTGGACTAACCTATTAACCGGAGGCCCAACCCAAATTGTTGTTTTTTGCCTATTTCAGTGTTTCGCGGAAAAGGAATATCAAATGGAGTCCAAACGGAATTAAACCTTCGAGAGAGTTATTTTTGGAACAAACGTGATCCAGAGGACTCAGAGTGGACATCAAGAAATCACCGAGGAGGCCATGAGGCAGGGGGCGTGCCTACCCCCCTGGGCACGCCCTCCACCCTCATGGGCCCCTCGTAGCTCCACGACCTACTTCTTCCTCCTATATATACCTACGTACCCCCAAACCATCAAAGACGGAGCAAAAACCCTATTTCCACCGCCGCAACCTTCTGTACCCGTGAGATCCCATCTTGGGGCCTTTTCCGACGCTCCGCCGGAGGGGGCATTGATCACGGAGGGCTTCTACATCAACACCATAGCCTCTCCGATGATGTGTGAGTAGTTTACCTCAAACCTTCGGGTCCATAGTTATTTGCTAGATGTCTTCTTCTCTCTCTTTGGATCTCAATACAAAGTTCTCCTCGATTCTCTTGAAGATCGATGTAACTCTTCTTTTATGGTGTGTTTGTCGAGATCCGATGAATTGTGGGTTTATGATCAAGATTATCTATGAACAATATTTGAATCTCCTCTGAATTCTTTTATGCATGATTCGTTCTCTTTGCAAGTCTTCGAATTATCAGTTTGGTTTGGCCTACTAGATTGATCTTTCTTGCAATGGGAGAAGTGCTTAGCTTTGGGTTCAATCTTGCGGTGCTCAATCCCAGTGACAGTAGGGGAAACGACACATATTGTACTGTTGCCATCGAGGATAAAAAGATGGGGTTTATATCATATTGCATGAGTTTATCCCTCTACACATGTCATCTTTCTTAAAGCGTTACTCTGTTCTTATGAACTTAACTAGACCATAAAGGCGCGCGTTGCCATGCCTGTCCATCCTAAAACAAATATATATAGACATGTTAATGAAACTTATTAAACTTTAGAAACATTTGATAAAAAATGAACGATTCAAATTAAAAGCATGTTGATATATGTAGTCCGGCATAATTGTCAACCGTTAGTTAGAATCAATCCACTAATGACATAAATCCTTTGTGTTTACTTTTTCCTATATCACATTCAACCAAAGAAATGAATGATGAATAGACATAACAAAAAATGTACAACATTCTATCTTCTTGAGGCTAGCCTTGTCTGATTTTTGAACATGATGCAACTATCCAAGAGAAGTACTTCGGTGGAATATCCCCATAGAATTGGCTATCTTCTCAAATAAAATGGGCATGCTGCAGCAGGCACAGATGGTATTCAAAATCAGGACCCTTAGAAGGTAGTAATTTAGACTATGTTACTTTGCATTATGAAGGTAGTAATTTAGACTAGTGTCATATGCATGACACTAAGTTACTCCCCACTATGACCAGCCTAACCCTAGTCCAGGAATCCACTGCCACACAAATCCAGTTCAATCCAATCCAATGCACCCATGATCCAAGCAACCACCAAATCGAAGCTAACCATGCTTCTGAGCCACTGACAGCACCACGCCGGAGGGGGAGTCGAAGAGGAGGAGCAGCAGGAGGGAGTCGGATCCATCGATCTGGCCGCGCGGTGGATGGGCCGCTCCCCTTCCCGTCCAGACCGACGGCCCGCACGCCAGAGGTGAGAAGCAAAGTGCAGGAAGCCGCTGCCTTGAGCCCGTCTCCATCCATCGGCCTCCGAATTCTGACCATGGAATCGCCGCCGCTCAAGCTCAACGTCGGCTGAGATGAGGACAGAATCAGCGCGCTCCCCGACGAACTCCTCCTCAGCAACTGGGATCCGGACGAGACGACATAGCTGAAATCACATACTTACCTGTGCTGAAACCGAACAATGGCCGGCAACGCAGGATGTCACCGGGGCGGTGCGCGCTGTGCCCCAGCGATTGATTTTCCCGGCGGCGAAACTCGTGCCGTACCTTGGCCCGGACCTGCATCTGATTCCGCGCCTCCTTGAGTTCTCTCCATGATGATTCTGTCCTCACCTCGGCCGACGTTGAGCTTGAGCGGCGGCGATTCCATGGTCGGAATTCGGAGGCCGATGGATGGAGACGGGCTCGAGGCGGCGGCTTCCTGCACTTTGCTTCTCACCTCCGGCGTGCGGGCCGCCGGTCTGGACGGGAAGGGGAGTGGCCCATCCACCGCGCGGCCAGATTGATAGATCCGACTCCCGCCTGCTACTCCTCCTCTTCGGCTCCCCCTCCGGCGTGGTGATGTCAGTGGCTCAGAAGCATGGTTAGCTTCGATTTGGTGGTTGCTTGGATCATGGGTGCATTGGATTGGATTGAACTGGATTTGTGCGACAATGGATTCCTGGACTGGGGTTAGGCTCGTCATAGTGGGGAGTAACTTAGTGTCATGCATATGACACTAGTCTAAATTACTACCTTCATAATGCAAAGTAACATAATGCAGTCGTTGTACCTTTTTAACTCAATCTAGTAAATCAGTACCAGATCCCTCTTCACTAGCGTAATCCTCAGATGTTACAATAATCAAAGCAGTTCAATTTCTTGTAATAACTTGCGGTTTATTAGAAACATGATATATTATGTTACAAGGACAAAGAGCTTACACTACTGCCTGGAATCCACCAGACTCCCAAACCCTCCCACATGATCAACTCGCATCCTCACCTAAACTCTGAAATTGCACCATGAATTTTCATTATTTAAGTAATAATTAAACATCCCAATTCAGGAAGAGATAAAACATTATATTGTGGCAATAAAAGGTATTCGCTATAGTTTACATATATTCTTTTGTAGTTTCTTGATGGTATCATCATGTCTGTATCTTTATCAGAAAAAAATCATCATGTTGGTATGGAAACAAAGCAATTGTGCAAATAATGATAGAAACAACAAATTCTAGAGCAAGCAAAATAAAAAAATAATGACGGAACCATCTTTATGTTTTTCAAAGATAAGAAAATGTAAATTACAAATTAACTTAATTATAACTAATTATCTGGTTCTAGTTTAAATATAGGTAATACAGAAATGCATACGATTTATGTTCCTTGAATGCCTTTTTTCATTCACAGTTGCAACTGATTCAAGAAACACGAAGACAAACTTTTGATTCCCTTCATAGTTTCATTATCCCATCCTGTAAGTAAGAATTTGTAAAAGAAAATAGACGATGTAAAAAAATACCATCTTTGCAGAGAAAATTATATTTTGAGCGTCTCCTGAAACCTGCTAAAATGCACATTTGAAGATCGAAGAGGAGACTGAGGTAACATAGGAAAAAACTCAATGAGTAGCAAGCAGCAGGGAAGAACCAACATCTAAGAGGAAAAAAAGATGGAGGAAAGTCAAGGGACATGACGACATCTGAGCTAACCGCTTTGCTTCTTTTTTATCAATGCCAAGGCGCTCTCCTTGCTCCTAAACGACATAAGAAGCGGCAAGTAGGAGAGATAGAGAGGCTAGGGCGCTTGAGGAAGGAACGGCAACTGGCGCTTGAGGAGGCTATGGCGGCGGCGGCGGTGAGGAAGGCACGACAGATGCAACATCACGAAAGAGAGGCAGGGGATGCACAGTACGGGCCAGACACCATATGGGCCTGTATTTTAGCTAACACGGTTGGTGTCGGTGTCAAAACCGGCGGATCTTGGGTAGGGGGTCCCGAACTCTGCGTCTAGGCCGGATGGTAACAGGAGGCAGGGAACACTTTGTTTTACCCAGGTTCGGGCCCTCTCGATGGAGGTAAAACCCTACTCCTGCTTGATTAATATTGATGATATGGGTAGTACAAGAGTAGATCTACCACGAGATCAAGGAGGCTAAACCCTAGAAGCTAGCCTATGGTATGATTGTTGTGTATGGACTTGATTCTCTACGGACTACAACCCTCCGGTTTATATAGACACCGGATTGGGTTAGGGTTACACAAAGTCGGTTACAATGGTAGGAGATCTTGAATATCCACATCGCCAAGCTTGCCTTTCACGCCAAGGAAAGTCCCATCCGGACACGGGACGAAGTCTTCAATCTTATATCTTCATAGTCCAGGAGTCCGGCTGAAGGTATAGTCCGGCTACCCGAACACCCCCTAATCCAGGACTCCCTCAGTAGCCCCCGAACCAGGCTTCAATGACGACGAGTCCGGCGTGCAAATTGTTCGGCATTGCAAGGCGGGTTCTTCTCCAAATCTTGTGTACCTGTAGGAATAATGTCCGATTCTTGTAATGTAGTGCTCCTCGGCTTCCATGCCCAATAATGGCCGTCTTCCACGTGTAAAACAAATGTGAAAAGCCGGGGCGTTTTTACATTCACACCCCTAGCCGTATAAACGAGCCGCCTATTTAACGGGATGGGGATTTAGATCCAAACCACATCTTCTCCGTTCCACGAGTGATCATCAGAGCGCTTCCAGCAAAGGTCTATTCCAACATGACCAGCCGTCATAGCTCCTCCCCTCGCCCCTCCGGTCCCAAACCCGGGGACTGGGAGAGTTGCACCATCCCGCATAGCGAGTTAGCGTTGCTACAGGCCAAGGGATTTCTCCCTCAGGCATACATGGTCCCGGTCCGAGCCGGTCTCGCCACCTATAATGGCGGAAAACAAGCGGAGAGCACCCCCAATCCTTCTAAAGGAGAGCGGGTGTGCCTCGTCCCCTATCTGTTAAGGGGACTGGGATTTCCAATTCACCCATTTCTCCGTGGGCTTCTGGAGTTTTACGGCCTCCAACTGCACAATCTCACGCCCGCCTCCGTATTGCATATTGCGGGTTTCGTCGCCCTTTGCGAGCTATTTTTAGGCGTTGAGGCTCATTTCGCACTGTGGAAGAGGTTATTCTGCCTGGTGCCCCGTTCTCAAAAGGGGTCCATATACCAAGTGGGCGGAGCCGAAGTATGGCGCATCGCCAGGACCGGATACCTATCCGGAACCCCAAAGGAAGCGTCCGAGGACTGGCCTTCGGAATGGTTTTATATAGATGACGTCCCGCTACCGGACCCTATCCGGGTCGGTCTCCCTGAGTTCAACAGTGCTCCATTGAAGAAACGCTTGAGCTGGCGTGCGCGGAGCTCTCAGAGAGAAAGCGACAGAGACGTCCTTTACCTGATGGGCCGGATAAGACTGTTGGCTCATTCCGGACTAACCATGATTGGAGTCATGGCCGCATGCATTATGTGGGGGGTGCAGCCGCTTCAATATAGAGGCCGCCCAATGTGGGAATTCAACGGGGAGGATGACGCCACCCGTTACGGTCGTAAAGGGCCGGACTCAGCCGCTGCTCTAGAAAAGATCTTATCCTCTTTGTACAAGGGAGAAAAGGAGGAATTCCTCCGCGTCAACCCGCAGGCCGGATTCAGTATGTACGATCCTCCAAGTTGGCTAAGTGAACAATTGCGCTTGCCCGTTTGTTTTATACTCCCGTGGTTAGATAGGTAGTCTAACGACTTCACCGCAGGAACTGCGACAGGAGGTAAAGAATATAAGCAGCCGCCCTCCACAGCCCGAGGACCCAGAATGGTCCCTCGATCCAGACTTCGAAGAGGACCCGGACATATCGGTGGAGCTTATCGACAGGGTGTTTTATCAGCTAAGCAAGGACAATACCTTGGTAGCCATCATGGCTGATTACCCAGGGTTAATCCCGGCCTCCCAGGTGACGGAAACCGGAGTCTCATTCCCTTGAGAGGGATCCCACTCTCGCGTATTTCGGTGTTTCTGACGTCAACCGTGTTTTGCAGGGGAGATTTCCGAGGCAGGAGGCCGAACCTACAGCGGCCAGCCAACGAGGGGCCGCAGAGCCCCGTAGGGCAAAAAGGAATGAAGTCCGAACTGAAATGACGGTGCAAAGGTATAGTGCGCCCTCTGTTTCGCTGGAGTTATTCTGTCAAGGCATATTAACATTCGTGCTATCTTCAGGACGAAGAGACCTCACCGAACTACATCCGGAGAGGTTGCCAATCGCGCCTCCACCAGCCAGGCTCCAACGTCTGGCCAGGAAGCGGAGGCGAGTACAAGGCGTGCACCGGACGTTCCTCCGACAGAGGATGCGGACAGGCTGTCCGCCACAAATTCAGAAGTGGAGAGTGCCATGAACCACAGGCGTCGCCGGACAATTCTACGCGACGCTTGTTTCTCCCAAGAGGCTTTAGATGCCTTTAATTCGGGAGATGCGTACCTCTGTACCGCTCAAAATGGTTTAGCCAGAGCCACGGAGCAGTATGTGAAAGACCTACGGGTAAGAAAATTTTGGTTAAATATATATATATATATATATATATATATATATATATATATGCCAGTAGCCCCCGAGACTTGAAATAGTTAGAGCAACTGATTTAAGGATCATTTAATATGCAGGTTCTTATAGAGAAGAATATTGTACTGTCCCAGGAGCTGGAAAAGTGCAAGGCCCAACTAGGGGCCGCACTAGCCGCAGCAGGGGAGCCCGAAGAGACCCCCTCAGGTAAAATACACTTCGAAAGATTAGTATTGTGCGGTGTGGGTGCAAATCTAACAAATAAAATTGCAGATGGCACCGGACTTGATCCGGACAAGCAACAACTCTTACACCAGCTAAAGGTCGGTGAGAGTATGTTGACGAGGGTGAGGCGAGAGAAGAATGATCTTCAGGATGCCAACACCAAGCTGGACGTCAAACTTAAAGATGTTCGTGGCCAGCTGTTGGACTCCACGAAGGAGAATCAACGGCTTTGACGCGGCATTTTTAGTAAGTGCTTGAACGAACTTTGAAAAAAGTGTTCGGCGAGGAAGTCGACTAACAGAGTAAAGTCTGTAGGTATGCTCACAGGTTGTCCTACAGAGGAGATGCCCGGTTCTATGGGAGACCTTCTTCCCGAACTCATGCGACTGCATGAGCGAATTTGGCAGGCGATGCGAGTGTTGCCCAAGCCTTATGGCCTGTGTTGGGGAATGTAGCAGAAATTCAAAATTTTCCTACGTGTCACCAAGATCTATCTATGGAGAAACCAACAACGAGGGGAAGGAGAGTGCATCTACATACCCTTGTAGATCGCTAAGCGGAAGCGTTCAAGAGAACGGGGTTAAAGGAGTCGTACTCGTCGTGATCCAAATCATCGGAGATCCTAGTGCCGAACGGACGGCACCTCCGCGTTCAACACACGTACAGCCCGATGACGTCTCCCATGCCTTGATCCAGCAAGGAGAGAGGGAGAGGTTGAGGAAGACTCCATCCAGCAGCAGCACAACGGCGTGGTGGTGATGGAGGAGCGTGGTACTCCAGCAGGGCTTCGCCAAGCACCGCAAGAGACAAGGAGGCAGACGGGTAGGGCTGCGCCAAGAAGGAGGGATCAAATCGCGTGTCTTGGGCAGCCCAAAACCCCACTATTTATAGGAGGAGGGGAAGAGGGTGTGCCCCCTCTAGGGTTCCCACCCCTAGGGGGGCGGCAGCCCTAGATGGGAAAAAGGGGGGCGGCCAAGAGGGGGAGAGAGGGAGGCGCAGGGAGCATGGGCCTTAGGGCCCATCTGCCCTTAGGGTTTGCCCCCCTTCCTCTCCTTAGGCGCCTTGGGTCCTTGTGGGGGGCGCACCAGCCCACCTAGGGCTGGTCCCCTCCCACACTTGGCCCATGCAGCCCTCCGGGGCTTGTGGCCCCACTTGGTGGACCCTCGGGACCCTCCCGGTCATCCCGGTACGTTACCGATAAAACCCAAAACTTTTCCGGTGACCAAAACAGGACTTCCCATATATAACTCTTTAATTCCCGACCATTCTGGAACTCCTCGTGACGTCCGAGATCTCATCCGGGACTCCGAACAACATTCGGTAACCACATACAAACTTCCTTTATAACCCTAGCGTCATCGAACCTTAAGTGTGTAGACCCTACGGGTTCGAGAACCATGCAGACATGACCGAGACGTTCTCCGGTCAATAACCAACAGCGGGATCTGGATACCCATATTGGCTCCCACATGCTCCACGATGATCTCATCGGATGAACCACGATGTCAAGGACTTAATCAATCCCGTATACAATTCCCTTTGTCTATCGGTACGATACTTGCCCGAGATTGATCGTCGGTATTCCGATACCTTGTTCAATCTTGTTACCGGCAAGTCTCTTTACTTGTTCCGTAACACATCATCCCGTGATCAACTCCCTGATCACATTGTGCACATTATGATGATGTCCTACCGAGTGGGCCCACAGATACCTCTCCGTTTATACGGAGTGACAAATCCCAGTCTCGATTCGTGCCAACCCAACAAACACTTTTGGAGATACCTGTAGTGTACCTTTATAGCCACCCAGTTACGTTGTGACGTTTGGCACACCCAAAGCACTCCTACGGTATCCGGGAGTTGCACAATCTCATGGTCTAAGGAAATGATACTTTACATTAGAAAAGCTTTAGCATACGAACTACATGATCTTTGTGCTAGGCTTAGGATTAGGTCTTGTCCATCACATCATTCCCCTAATGATGTGATCCCATTATCAACGACATCAGTGTCCATGGTCAGGAAACCGTAACCATCTATTGATCAACGAGCTAGTCAACTAGAGGCTTAAGAGGGACATGGTGTTGTCTATGTATCCACACATGTATCTGAGTTTCCTATCAATACAATTCTAGCATGGATAATAAACGATTATCATGAACAAGGAAATATAATAATAACCAATTTATTATTGCCTCTAGGGAATATTTCCAACAGTCTCCCACTTGCACTAGAGTCAATAATCCAGTTCACATCGATATGTGATTAACACTCAAGGTCACATCCCCATGTGACTAACACCCAAAGAGTTCTGGGTTTGATCATGTTATGCTTGTGAGAGAGGTTATAGTCAACAGGTCTGAACCTTTCAGATCTGTGTGTGCTTTACAAATCTCTATGTCATCTCCTAGATGCAGCTACCACGTTCTATTTGGAGCTATTCCAAATAACCGTTCTACTATGCGAATCCAGTTTACTACTCAGAATAATCTGGATTAGTGTCAAAGTTTGCATCAGCGTAACCCTTTACGACGAACTCTTTTACCACCTCCATAATCGAGAAAATTCCTTAGTCCACTAGTTACTAAGGATAACTTTGACCGCTGTCCTGTGATCCATTATCGGATCACTCTTGTACCCCTTGACTGACTCATGGCAAGGCACATTTCAGGTGCGGTATACAGCATAGCATACTGTAGAGCCTATGTCTCAAGCATAGGGGACGACCTTCGTCCTTTCTCTCTATTCTGCCGTGGTCGAGCTTTAAGTCTTAACTTCATACCTTACAACTCAGGCAAGAACTCCTTCTTTGACTGATCCATCTTGAACGCCTTCAAGATCATGTCAAGGTATGTGCTCATTTGAAAGTACCATTAAGTGTTTTGATCTATCCTTATAGATCTTGATGCTCAATGTTCAAGTAGCTTAATCCAGGCTTTCCATTGAAAAACACTTTCCAAATAACCCTATATGCTTCCCAGAAATTCTACGTCATTTCTGATCAACAATATGTCAACAACATATATTCATCAGTAATTCTATAGTGCTACCACTCACTTCTTTGGAAATACAAGTTTCTCATAAACTTTGTATAAACCCAAAATCTTTGATCATCATCAAAGCATACATTCCAACTCCGAGATGCTTACTCCAGTCCCTAGAAGGATGGTTGGAGCTTTGCATACTTATTAGCATCTTTCAGGATTGACAAAACCTTCCAGTTGTATCACATACAACCTTTCCTCAAAAAATCGTCGAGGAAACAATGTTTTGACATCCTATCTGCAAGATTTCATAAATAATGCAGTAATCGCTAATATAATTCCAACAAACTCTTAGCATCGCTACGAGTGAGAAAGTCTCATCGTAGTCAACTCCTTGAACTTGTCGGAAAACATCTTAACGACAAGTCGAGCTTTCTTAATGGTGATACTTACCATCATTGCCCGTCTTCCTTTTAAAATCCATATGTACCTATCAGCCTTACGACCATCAAGTAGTTCTTCCAAAGTCTACACTTTGTTTTCAAATATGGTTCCTCTCTCGGATTTTATGGCCTCGAGCCATTTATCGGAATCCGGGCCCACCATCGCTTCTCCATAGCTCATAGGTTCATTGTTGTCTAGCAACATGACTTCCAAGACAGGATTACGTACCACTCTGAAGTAGTACGCATCCTTGTCATCCTACGAGGTTTGGGAGTGACTTGATCCGAAGTCTCATGATCAATATCATAAGCTTCCACTTCAATTGGTGTAGGTGCCACAGGAACAACTCTCTGTGCCCTGCTATACACTAGTTGAAGTGACGGTTCAATAACCTCATCAAGTCTCACCATCCTCCCACTCAATTCCTTCAAGAGAAACTTTTCCTCAAGAAAGGACCCGATTCTAGAAACAATCCCTTATTGCTTTCGGATCTGAGACAGGAGGTATACCCAACTGTTTTGGGTGTCCTATGAAGATGCATTTATCCGCTTTGGGTTCGAGATTATCAGCCTGAAACTTTTTTCACATAAGCGTCGCAGCCCCAAACTTTTAAGAAATGACAGCTTAGGTTTCCCTAAACCATAGTTCATACGGTGTCATCTCATTAGAATTACGTGGTGCCCTATTTAAAGTGAATGTGGTTGTCTCTAATGCCTAACCCATAAACTATTGTGGTAATTCGATAAGAGACATCATGGTATGCATCATATCTAATAGGGTGCAATTATGATGTTCGGACACACCATCACACTATGGTGTTCCAGGCTGTATTAGTTGTGAAACAATTTCCACAATGTCTTAATTCTGTGCCAAACTCGTAATTCAGATATTCATCTCTATAATCATATCATAGATATTTTATCCTCTTGTCACGATGATCTTTCAACTTCACCCTGAATAATTCAGACTCGTGATTCATCAAGTAAATATACTCAACATCTACTCAAATCATCTGTGAAGTAAGAACATAACGATATCCACTACACGCCTCAGCACTCATTGGACGGCACACATCAAAATGTATTACTTCCAACAAGTTGCTTTCTAGTTCCATTTTACTGAAAATGAGGCTTTCAGTCATCTTGCCCATGTGGTATGATTTGCATGGCTCAAGTGATTCAAATTCAAGTGAGTCCAAACGGTCCATTTGCATGGAGTTTCTTCATGCATATACACCAATAGACATGGTTCGCATGTCTCAAACTTTTCAAAAACGAGTGAGCCTAAAGATCCATCAACATGGAGCTTCTTCATGCGTTTTATACCGATATGACTTACGTGGCAGTGCCACAAGTAGGTGGTACTATCATTACTATCTTTTGGCATGAACATGTGTATCACTACGATCGAGATTCAATAAACCATTCATTTTAGGTGTAAGACCATTGAAGGTATTATTCAAATAAACAGAGTAACCATTATCCTGAATAACCGTATTGCGATAGACGTAATCCAATCATGTCTATGCTCAACGCAAACACCAAATAACAATTATTCAGGTTTAACACCAATCTCGATGGTAGAGGGAGCGTGCGTTGCTTGATCATGTCAACATTGGAAACACTTCCAACACATATCGTCAGCTCACCTTTAGCTAGTCTCCGTTTATTCCGTAGCTTTTATTTCGAGTTACTAACACTTAGCAACCGAACCGGTATCTAATACCCTGGTGCTACTAGGAGTACTAGTAAAGTACACATCAACACAATGTATATCCAATATACTTCTATCGACCTTGCCAGCCTTCTAATCTACCAAGTATCTAGGGTAATTCTGCTCCAGTGGTTGTTCCCCTTATTACAGAAGCACTTAGTCTCGGGTTTGGGTTCAACCTTGGGTTTCTTCACTAGAGCAGCAGCTGATTTGCCGTTTCATGAAGTATCCCCTTTTGCCCTTGCCCTTCTTGAAACTAGTGGTTTCACCAACCATCAACAATTGATGCTCCTTCTTGATTTCTACTTTTGTGGTGTCAAACATCGCGAATATCCCAAGGATCATCATATATGTCCCTGATATATTATAGTTCATCACGAAGCTCTAGTAGCTTGGTGGTAATGACTTCGGAGAACTATCACTGTCTCATTTGGAAGATCAACTCCCACTCGATTCAAATGATTGTTGTACTCAGACAATCTGAGCACAAGCTCAGCAATTGAGCTTTTCTCCCTTAGTTTGCAGGTTAAGAAAATCGTCGGAGGTCTTATACCTCTTGACATGGGCACAAGCCTGAAATCCCAATTTCAGCCCTTGAAACATCTCATATGTTTCGCGACGTTTCAAAACATCTTCGGTGCCTCAACTCTAAACCATTTAGCATTACGCACTGAACTATCATGTAGTCATCAAAACGTGTATGTCAGATGTTCGCAACATCCACAGACGACGTTCGAGGTTTAGCACACTGAGCAGTGCATTAAGGGCATAAGCCTTCTATGAAGCAATGAGGACAATCCTCAGTTTACGGACCTAGTCCGTATAAGCTACAATCAACTTTCAACTAAATTTTCTCTAGGAACATATCTAAACAGTAGAACTGAAGCGCGAGCTACGACATAATTTGCGAAGACCTTTTGACTATGTTCAGGATAATTAAGTTCATCTTATGAACTCCCACTCAGATAGACATCCCTCTAGTCATCTAAGTGATTACATGATCCGAGTCAACTAGGCCGTGTTCGATCATCACGTGAGACGGACTAGTCAACATCGGTGAACATCTTCATGTTGATCGTATCTACCATACGATTCATGCTCGACCTTTCGGTCTCTTGTGTTCCGAGGCCATGTTTGTACATGCTAGGCTCGTCAAGTCAACCTAAGTGTTTCGCGTGTGTAAATCTGTCTTACACCCGTTGTATGTGAATGTAAGAATCTATCACACCCGATCATCACGTGGTGCTTCGAAACGACGAACTTTCGCAACGGTGCACAGTTAGGGGGAACACTTTCTTGAAATTTTAATGAGGGATCATCTTATTTACTACCGTTGTTCTAAGCAAATAAGATGTATAAACATGATAAACATCACGTGCAATCAAATAATAGTGACATGATATGGCCAATATCATATAGCTCCTTTGATCTCCATCTTGGGGCTCCATGATCATCTTGTCACCGGCATGACACCATGATCTCCATCATCGTGTCTTCATGAAGTTGTCTCGCCAACTATTACTTCTACTACTACAGCTAACGGTTAGCAATAAGGTAAAGTAATTACATGACGTTTATGTTGACACGCAGGTCATAAATAAATTAAGACAACTCCTATGGCTCCTGCCGGTTGTCATACTCATCGACATGCAAGTTGTGATTCCTATTACAAGAACATGATCAATCTCATACATCACATCACATTCTTCTTGGCCATATCACATCACATAGCATACCCTGCAAAAACAAGTTAGACGTTCTCTAATTGTTGTTTGCATGTTTTACGTGGCTGCTATGGGTTTCTAGCAAGAACGTTTCTTACCTACGCAAAACCACAACGTGATATGCCAATTGCTATTTACCCTTCATAAGGACCCTTTTCATCGAATCCGATCCTACTAAAGTGGGAGAGACAGACACCCGCCAGCCACCTTATGCAACTAGTGCATGTTAGTCGGTGGAACCCGTCTCACGTAAGCGTACGTGTAAGGTTGGTCTGGGCCGCTTCATCCCACGATGCCGCCGAATCAAGATAAGACTAGTAACGGCAAGATAATTGACAATATCAATGCCCACAACAACTTTGTGTTCTACTCGTGCATAGAATCTACGCAATAGACCTAGCTCATGATGCCACTATTGGGGAACGTAGCAGAAATTCAAAATTTTCCTACGTGTCACCAAGATCTATCTATGGAGAAACCAGCAACGAGGGGAAGGAGAGTGCATCTACATACCCTTGTAGATCGCTAAGCGGAAGCGTTCAAGAGAACGGGGTTGAAGGAGTCGTACTCGTCGTGATCCAAATCACTGGAGATCCTAGTGCCGAACGGACGGCACCTCCGCGTTCAACACACGTACAGCCCGATGACGTCTCCCATGCCTTGATCCAGCAAGGAGAGAGGGAGAGGTTGAGGAAGACTCCATCCAGCAGCAGCACAACGGCGTGGTGGTGATGGAGGAGCGTGGTACTCCAGCAGGGCTTCGCCAAGCACCGCAAGAGACAAGGAGGGAGAAGGGTAGGGCTGCGCCAAGAAGGAGAGATCAAATCGCGTGTCTTGGGCAGCCCAAAACCCCACTATTTATAGGAGGGGAGGAGGGTGCGCCCCCTCTAGGGTTCCCACCCCTAGGGGGGCGGCAGCCCTAGATGGGAAAAAGGGGGGGCGGCCAAGAGGGGGAGAGAGGGAGGCGCAGGGAGCATGGGCCTTAGGGCCCATCTGCCCTTAGGGTTTGCCCCCCTTCCTCTCCTTAGGCGCCTTGGGCCCTTGTGGGGGGCGCACCAACCCACCTGGGGCTGGTCCCCTCCCACACTTGGCCCATGCAGCCCTCCGGGTCTTGTGGCCCCACTTGGTGGACCCCCGGGACCCTCCCGGTGGTCCCGGTACGTTACCGATAAAACCCGAAACTTTTCCGGTGACCAAAACAGGACTTCCCATATATAAATCTTTACCTCCGGACCATTCCGGAACTCCTCGTGACATCTGGGATCTCATCCGGGACTCCGAACAACATTCGGTAACCACATACAAACTTCCTTTATAACCCTAGCGTCATCGAACCTTAAGTGTGTAGACCCTACGGGTTCGGGAACCATGCAGACATGACCGAGACGTTCTCCGGTCAATAACCAACAGCGGGATCTGGATACCCATATTGGCTCCCACATGCTCCACGATGATCTCATCGGATGAACCACGATGTCAAGGACTTAATCAATCCCATATACAATTCCCTTTGTCTATCGGTACGATACTTGCCCGAGATTCGATCGTCGGTATCCCGATACCTTGTTCAATCTCGTTACCGGCAAGTCTCTTTACTCGTTCCATAACACATCATCCCCTGATCAACTCCTTGATCACATTGTGCACATTATGATGATGTCCTACCGAGTGGGCCTAGAGATACCTCTCCGTTTATACGGAGTGACAAACCCAGTCTTGATTCGTGCCAACCCAACAGACACTTTCGGAGATACCTGTAGTGTACCTTTATAGCCACCCAGTTACGTTGTGACGTTTGGCACACCCAAAGCACTCCTACGGTATCCGGGAGTTGCACAATCTCATGGTCTAAGGAAATGATACTTGACATTAGAAAAGCTTTAGCATACGAACTACATGATCTTTGTGCTAGGCTTAGGATTGGGTCTTGTCCATCACATCATTCTCCTAATGATGTGATCTCGTTATCAACGACATCCAATGTCCATGGTCAGGAAACCGTCACCATCTATTGATCAACGAGCTAGTCAACTAGAGGCTTACTAGGGACATGGTGTTGTCTATGTATCCACACATGTATCTGAGTTTCCTATCAATAAAATTCTAGCATGGATAATAAACGATTATCATGAACAAGGAAATATAATAATAACCAATTTATTATTGCCTCTAGGGCATATTTCCAACAGCCTGCCCACTCCATGCCCGAGGGCCTTGGAGAGCTTGCGGAGAAGCTGAAGGGAGCTCGGCGGCGCTTCCGGTTGTGGAAGATATCGGCCTGCCGACAAGGTGCTAGGGAAGCCTGGGCCATGGTGAAGACTCGTTTTACGAAGTCTGACCCGAACCACATGGCCGAGGTCGGACCAGTGGGGCCTGGCGGGAAGGAGATCCCTGTGAGCTTAGTATATGGCCAAGTAGAGTTGGCCGCGAAGTATTCCCAACAGGACTGTAAATTAGACAGCCTGTTTGATGGTATAGAAGAGGAATACAATCAGTCAGAATGACTATGTAATTTTGAATTGACATGTGTAATGCCTTCTAGCCGGATTGTAGATCGTTTGTCGTTGCCGACCTTTTCGCTTCAACCTCGGGACCTGACGGTCCGGAGTGTGTCCGAATACCATAGCGGTGATATAAGAACCGTGGTATGCGTGGAGACCAGGCGTAGGGGTCATTAGTTCTTTATCAGACAAGTGCCCAACTAGTTATGTTATATTACATGGTTAGTAAGAAACATCTTCCAGAGAGAATAGTTCCGTTAGGGGTTCCTTTCGCTGGGAGGCATGCCCTAAAGTGCATGTCCGGACTGCGTAAAAAGACGCAGAAAAAAGCATCTGATTGCACATAAAATGGGAAAAAAGATCATCTTTTGTCTCACCGACCAAATATTCCCTTAAGAACGCTAGCTTTCGGCTTCACCCAGTCTGAGGTACACATCCGGCTGACCCGGCAGTAACAATCGCAGAGGTGCTCCCTTTACCACCTAGCCGAACAATCGGGAACGTAGGAGTAAGCACAGGAGCCAGGCAACCCAGCTTGGCCAAAACTTAAGTCATATCGATGCATATAATGGTGAAGAAAAAGGTACATGCGGAAGTTTGACGCATGTGTTGGGCATGAAGCCCGTATAAATAAGCTTCTGTTAAAGAAGCCCCCAGGTTTAATGAGCGTGAGTGGTGCGTCACTAGATAAGCCTTTAAGGGCTATAAAAGAAAAGAGGGGAAGGAGAGAAATGTAAGACAGAAAAATGCAAAAAATGGACAGAGGAAGGAGACGAACACAGAGTCCGGCGCTAGGCATAGAATCTTCGGAGACGGGTGGCGTTCCACGGGTTCGGCTCGAGTCGGTTATCCGACGCATCTCGCAGGCGGTATGCCCCGCCAGTCAGGACTTGGTCGATTATGAATGGACCTTCCCACTTGGGCTTGAGTTTGTTCTTTTTCTTATCCGGCAGACGTAGAACTAGTTCGCCAACATTGTAATTTTTGGCCCGTACTTCTCTGCTTTGATATCTTCAGGCCTGCTGTTGATAAAATGCGGAACGGGCTTTTGCCACGTCACGCTCCTCCTCCAAGGCGTCCAAGTTGTCCTGCCGATCGAGCTCGGCTTCTCTTTCTTCGTACATGCGCACTCTAGGTGAGTCATGAATTATATCGCAGGGCAGAACTGCCTCTGCGCCATACACCGTAAAAATGGTGTGTATCCGGTGGTGCGATTTGGCATAGTCTGCAGCCCCCAGAGTACGGAGTCGAGCTCCTCTACCCAGTGCGTATTAGATTCCTTAAGGGACCGCACTAATCTGGGTTTGATGCCGCTCATAATAAGACCGTTTGCATGTTCAACCTGGCCGTTGGTTTGTTGGTGATAGACGGAAGCATAATCGAGCTTGATGCCCATGTTTTTGCACCAGAGTTTTACCTCGTCTGCGGTAAAGTTTGTGCCGTTATCAGTTATGATGCTGTGGGGGACGCCATAACGGTGTACAACCCCGGATATGAAGTCTACCACAGGTCCGGATTCGGCCGTTTTAACAGGCTTGGCTTCTATCCATTTGGTGAATTTATCCACCATGACCAGTAAGTATTTCTTTCTATCGGTCCCGCCTTTAAGGGGTCCGACCATGTCAAGCCCCCAGACCACAAAAGGCCAGGTGATTGGTATAGTTTGGAGTGCGATGGGTGGCATATGGCTTTGGTTGGCAAAAAGTTGGCAACCAGCGCATCGTTAGACTAAGTCCTGAGCGTCTACCTGGACCGTCAGCCAATAAAAGCCTGTACGGAAAGCCTTGCTAACAAGGGACCGAGCAGCGGCGTGGTGACCACCGAGTCCGGCATGAATTTCAGCCAGAAGGTTCCGCCCTTCCTCTTCGGAGATGCACCTTTGAAGGACTCCGGTAGTGCTTTTCTTATAAAGCTCTCCCTCATGGACTCTGTAGGCTTTAGATCGCCGCACTATGCAGCGGGCCTCATTTTGATCCTCCGGGAGTTCCTGCCTAGTAAGATAGGCTAGGAATGGTTCTGTCCACGGGGCGATGACCGCCATTATTACATGGGCTGAAGGTGTAATTTCATTGGCAGAGCCTCCAATTGTGTCAGATTGTTCGGCGTCGAGTGATGCGGCTGGGTCCGGGCTGTTATTTGCGGGTTCCCCCTCCCATGCTACAGATGGCTTGAACAATCTTTCCAAAAAGATGTTGGGGGGGGGCTGCATCGCGTTTTGCTCCGATCGTGCCAGGACGTCCGCTGCTTGATTGTTTTCTCGGGCTATATGGTGAAACTCCAGCCCTTTGAACCGAGCTGACATTTTTAGGACGGCGTTGCGGTAAGCTACCATTTTTGGGTCCTTGGTGTCGAAGTCGCCATTTATTTGGGATATCGCGAGGTTTGAATCCCCGTGTACCTCTAGGCGTTGAATGCCCATGGATACTGCCATCCGGAGGCCATGTAGAAGGGCCTCGTATTCGGCTACGTTGTTGGAGTCCGTGTACATAATTTGGAGTACATACTGGACTGTGTCTCTTGTGGGGGACGTCAAAACAACGCCAGCCCCCAGTCCGGCCAACATTTTGGAGCCGTCGAAATGCATGATCCAGTTTGAGTATGTGCCGTACTCTTTAGGGAGTTTGGCCTCCGTCCATTCTGCGAAGAAGTCGGCCAAAACTTGCGATTTGATAGCTCGCCGTGGCTTATAGGTTATATCGAACGGGAGGAGCTCGATGGCCCATTTTGCGATCCGGCCCGTTGCATCGCGGTTGTTGATAATATCATTAAGTGGTACTTCCGAGGTTACTGTTATGGAACACTCTTGAAAGTAGTGTCGTAGCTTTCGGGATGCCATGAATAGCGCGTATGCAATTTTTTCATAATGCGGGTACCGTGATTTGCATGGAGTGAGGACAGTGGACACGTAGTAGACCAGCCTTTGAAGGGGGAATTTGTGTTCGTCCGTTTCCCGCTCGACAATGAGCACTGCGCTGACAACTTGATGTGTTGCTGCAATGTACAATAGCATTGGTTCGCCAGTGTTAGGCGTGGCCAGGACTGGGTTTGTTGCCAATATGGCTTTTATTTCATCGAGTCCGGCCGTGGCGGCATCCGTCCACTTGAAATGTTCGGTGCGCCGGAGTAGGCGATAAAGGGGTAGTGCCTTTTCTCCCAAGCGGGAGATGAAGCGGCTTAGAGCCACCACGCATCTGGTTAATTTTTGTATTTGTTTGAGGTCCTTTGGAATATCCAATTGTGACAAAGCTCGGATATTGGCTAGATTTGCTTCAATTCCTCTACCGGATACAATGAAGCCCAAGAGCTTTCCGGCTGGAACGCCGAAGACGCATTTTTCCGGGTTGAGCTTGATGTCGTATTTTCGGAGGTTATCGAATGTGAGCCTCAAGTCGTCTACTAGAGATTCGACATGTCTTGATTTGATGACCACATCATCCACATATGCCTCCACTGTTTTGCCGATCTGATTTGCTAGACATGTCTGGATCATGCGCTGATATGTTACGCCGGCGTTTTTTAGCCCAAAGGGCATTGTGTTGAAGCAGAATGGGCCATATGGTGTGATGAATGCTGTTGCAGCTTGGTCTGATTCTGCCATCTTGATTTGATGGTAACCGGAGTATGCGTCGAGGAAACACAACGAGTCGTGTCCTGCGGTGGCATTGATAATTTGATCGATACGGGGGAGGGGGAAGGGATCCTTTGGGAAAGCCTTGTTAAGGTCTTTAAAGTCGACACACAGGCGCCAGGATTTGTCCTTCTTTGGTACCATCACCAGGTTTGCTAGCCAGTCCAGATGTTTTATGTCTCTAATGAATCCGGCCTCCAATAGCTTGGCTAGCTCTTCTCCCATAGCCTGTCTCTTGGGTTCGGAAAAACGCCGAAGGGCTTGTTTGACAGGTTTGAATCCTTTTAGGATATTTAGCTATGTTCGGCCAGCCTGCGTGGGATCCCTGGCATGTCTGAAGGGTGCCAGGCGAAAATGTCCCAATTCTTTCGTAGGAACTCTCGTAGTGCGGCGTCTACATCGGGGTTCAGTCATGCCCCGATGGAAGCTGTTTTATTGGGGTCCGTTGGATGGACCTGGAATTTGACTATTTCATCAACTGGCTTGAAGGATGTGGATTTGGATCTTTTGTGGAGTATCACATCATCCCTGTTAACCGTGGAGCGCAGCGCAGTCAGTTCCTCGGCCGCTAAGGCTTCGGATAGTGCCTCGAGGGCTAATGCGGCCGTCTTGTTTTCGGCGCGGAGTGCTATGTCCGGATCACTAGCTAGAGTGATAATTCCATTCAGCCCGGGCATCTTAAGCTTCATGTACCCGTAATGGGGTATCACTTGGAAGATTGTGAATGCTTCCCGCCCTAGTAAGGCGTGATGTCCGCTCTTAAACGGGGCCACCTGAAACTTGACTTCTTCGGACCTGTAATTATCCGGCGTGCCGAACACCACATCTAGTGTGATTTTTCCTGTGCAGCGCGCTTCCCGACTAGGGATTATTCCTCTAAAGGTTGTGCTGCTTCGCTCGACGTGGTTCCAGTCTATTTCCATTTTTTGAAGGGTCTCCTCATAAATGAGGTTCAGTCCACTGCCTCCATCCATGAGCACCTTGGTGAGGCGAAAGCCGTCCACTATGGGACTGAGGACCAATGCGGCTGGTGCTCGGGCTGTTCGGAATCTAGGTTCATCACTTGCGTTGAAGGTAATGGCAGTGTCGCTCCATGGATTTATTGTTGCAACTTGATAGACTTCGGCGAGGTTGCAGAGTGTTCTTTTTCGCATATTGTTTGATGCGAAAGTCTCGAAGACTGTGAGAACAGTACTGGTGTCCTCGGGCTGGCTTTCTACGGCCTCCCGATTTAAGAGGTCCTCGCCATTTTTGGCTACCTGCCGGAGTATCCAACATGTTCTAAGGCTGTGAGTTGGTGTGGCGTCCTCTGTATTGTGAATTCTACAGGGTCCATCAAGCCACCTTTCTAGTACAGTTCCATGCCCTGTAAATGGTTTTGGCTTTTTGCTATTTATCCCGCGTGTCTTATGATGATGCACCCTCTTAGTTCGGACGGGGTTACTATTCAAGGCCGGATTATCCCAAAATTTTATTTCGGTTTTCCAGGCACTTTCCATCGCACAGTACTTTTGTACTATGGACGCCAAGTCAGCGAAGCGTGTAATATCATGACGACTTATGGCGCTAAGGATTCCCTCATCCGTGCAATTACTGCAGAAGATTGATATTGCGTCTCCCTCGCGGCAATCCTTTATCCTGTTCATAACCAGGAGGAATCTGGCCCAGTAATGATGTACTGTTTCGTCGAGCCTCTGCCTGACTTGGGAGAGATCGCTTATGTTCGGGTGGGCGAGTGTCGTTGAATCTGAAACCTCACCCAATCCAAGATTCGGAGGCCGAAGAGTTTCCGAACTCTGAAGTTCGGTTTCCTGGACGTTATCCAACGAATCCGGCCCATTGCCTGATCCTAAGCTCAGGTCTTGAGTTACATCCTCCCCTCCGCGGGTATCCGGCTTGGAGGGATCGGGAATTCAGACGTAACTAATCCTTAAAATAGATGAAGGGTCGCCGCACTGCGCCTCTACCACGGCAACGTGGTGGGTGACTTGGGGAGAGTTAATTTCTCTTAGATCAGGTTTAAGCCCAACCTGGTCGTAATCCGTAGCAACCCCCAGGGCGGCGATGCGATCCAAGAGCTCCTTTACGGAAGAGAGCTCCATTGGATCTAACTGCTCGACGAGCTCCGAGCTGACGTGTAGGTTGCTTTTGATGACCCGAGAGGTCACCCTCGGCGCAACAGCCGAACAGGCGGTCATGAGGAAACCACCTAGCCGAAGGGTTTGGCCGACAACCAAGGCTCCCTTAGCAACGGCGCTGTCTTTGAAGACGGGAGAAGGCATCCTTCCTGATTGTGACGGCACAGAGGAACTCTCAATGAAAGCACCAATGTCGGTGTCAAAACTGGCGGATCTCGGGTAGGGGGTCCCGAACTGTGCATCTAGGCCGGATGGTAACAGGAGGCAGGGAACACTTTGTTTTACCTAGGTTCGGGCCCTCTCGATGGAGGTAAAACCCTACTCCTGCTTGATTAATATTGATGATATGGGTAGTACAAGAGTAGATCTACCACGAGATCAAGGAGGCTAAACCCTAGAAGCTAGCCTATGGTATGATTGTTGTGTATGGAGTTGATTCTCTACGGACTACAACCCTCCGGTTTATATAGACACCGGATTGGGTTAGGGTTACACAAAGTCGGTTACAATGGTAGGAGATCTTGAATATCCGCATCGCCAAGCTTGCCTTTCACGCCAAGGAAAGTCCCATCCGGACACGGGACGAAGTCTTCAATCTTATATCTTCATAGTCCAGGAGTCCGGCTGAAGGTATAGTCCGGCTACCCGAACACCCCCTAATCCAGGACTCCCTCAATTGGTTTGGCCCGATTAGTGAGAGGACACCCAGGTCAGCCTGCGGAGCAGCGGCCCTGAGTCGGGCGGGCCGCGCGAGTAAGGACATGAAAAACGGGTAGAAGCTAGTCGACGCGCAGTAGATGGATCTGGAACGTCTAGTATTGCGATCCAACGGGCGAAAACGTCAAATCGCTGTGATAGGGTCGTAGCACGCTCTGCTTTACTGTTTCTCAATACTCTAGATGGATGCTGGATAGCGGTCAATGTGTGGAGTAATAGTAGTAGATGCAGGCAGGAGTCGGTCTACTTGCCACGGACGTGATGCCTATATACATGATCATACCTAGATATTCTCATAACTATGTTCAACTCTATCAATTGCTCGACAGTAATTCGTTTACCCACCGTAATACTTATGCTATCTTGAGAGAAGCCACTAGTGAAACATATGGCCCCCGGGTCTATTTTCCATCATATTAATCTCCCGTCAACAAGCTATTTCTATCTTTGTTTATTTTCCTTTCTTTACTTTTAGTCTTTACCATAAAAATACCAAAAATATTATCTTATCATCTCTATCAGATCTCACTCTCGTAAGTGACCGTGAAGGGATTGACAACCCCTTTATCGCGTTGGTTGCGAGGTTCTTATTTGTTTGTGTAGGTGTGTGGGACTCGGGCGTGGTCTCCTACTGGATTGATACCTTGGTTCTTGAAAACTGAGGGAAATACTTACGCTACTTTACTGCATCACCTGGTTCTTGGAAACTAGTCCCAGTGATCAGCACTTCTTCAGTTTCTGGTTCTGAAGGCTTGACTGGGCTTGGTGGTTCAGTACCCAAGGGGTCAACAACTATATGATCAGCAGAGGTACCACAATTTTCTGGTGGTGGGTCATCGGCAGGATCCTCCGGTTGTTGCACAGAGGCCTCAGAAATGGGTGCTTGTTTTTCCGGTTTATGAGTCTTCGGATCTTCTGTTGGCTTGTTTACCTGAGCCTTTTGCTAGGCCTTCCTTTCCCAGTGTAAGAGGATTAGAAAAGTCAGTATGAGTTTGGGGATGATGAAGAACATAATCAAAATTGGTACCCAGGGGCGGTCTTAAAATTCGGCAGCTGCGTCTGAGATGAATCGCCAAACGAAGAGTGAGAGATCCCCTCGTAATTTAAGTCAGAAGGTTTTAGTGTTTGACGAATAAGACCTGCTTTGGAATAAATAAAATTAGGATGTTGAAATACCTCATTTCGGCGCTTGCGTGGGACTGGTGTGTTTGGTAAACCGGAGGAAAGTTCTCCACCTCCACTGGTCCGGGTTCTACGCCGGTTCTCATGCTGTTATTGCTTAAAAATAAAGTTCGGATCCAAGTGAGCTAAAGGGTTAGAAAACCTTACTTTTTGGATCACTCGTCGAATTCTGTCTTGGCAAGGGCTCTGAGTCAGAGGAAATAATAGTTACCTCGTCATCACCCGCTTGGCTACTTTCCATGTCGTCCTGATAGCAATCAGTGTCAATAAGATGGATGAAGAAAGAGCCAAGGGAATCAAGGTCTACCTCCGACTCATCATCTTCGTCCAAATTGAACATTTCAGAAGCAGTGGATTTCTTTTTGTTCTTCTTTACGGCTTTGGGCTTGGCCATGGCCTTCTTGGCAGCTTTTTCATCATATTTTTTATTCCAAAAGGCGGATTTAGCCTGCAACAAGTTACAACAAAGGTTGGGAATTTCCAGGTTCTATGAATAATAAAGTAAGGTATATAAACCGGACAGACTTACATCTATTGCTGGGTTGAGTGTGCAAAAGGGATTTAGCCCCACTTGGCTGCAACTCTCCAAACTTTCATTGAGAAGAGTTTTGGTCATCTCATTGATAGCTTTGTCAGTCAAACGTGTTGAATTGTAACGCAGTGGGTCTTTGGTGTCGCCTATATATGAACACATTAAACCGGACCGGTGGCTTAAAGGTATGATCCTCCAAGCTACCCGCATCGAACCAGGTCAACCTCGGTCAATCCATTGCCCAATAGAGCTCTGACCTTTGAGAAGGTAGGCGCAAGTTTTGCCCGTTCAGTAGTGGTAAGCCGGTCACGGAGAGGATGCTTTGGGTTGAGCCGTTGGTCACAAAAGCCGGGCATGGGGTTCTCATCAGTAGGAGAAGTATCCTTGTAGTAGAACCAAGTTTTATTCCAATCCTTGGGATGGCTTGGAAGTTTAGCATAAGGGAAAATGGCGTCTCTGCGTCGTTGAATTGAGATCCCTCCAAGCTCCTGCTGGGTCCATCAGTAAATTCATTTTGGCGGTTCAGGTAAAAATACTATCTAAAGAGTTCAATGCTAGGTTCCTCTTGAAGGTATACTTCGCAGAAGACTTGGAAATTGCAGATATTTGACACGGAATTGGGTCCAATGTCTTGAGGATGGAGTTGACAGAAGTGTAGAACGTCAGGGAAGAATTTTGACCCGGGCGGTGAAAAGCCCCGGTTCATGTGATCAATAAAAACGATCACTTCATCATCCTGTGGTTGAGGTTTGACTTCATCCGGCTTGGGAGCACGCCAGTGAATGACGATTTTTGCCGGTAAGAAGCCAATCTTGACATATTCTTGGAGCATTGCCTCAGTAACAATGGATGGAACCCAGTCGCATGAGGTGACGGTCTTAGTCATGATTGGGTGCGTGACCTGCACATGGCGGTTCAAGATGTTATTAAACCGGCAGATATCTGGCGAGTTATAAATTATCGTTTAAATCGCTGACAAGGCTAATGGTTATGAATATACAGTTCAGAATATACAGTTGTCACACCAGAGCATTGAATTATAAACAAGCTTGGTTAAACCGAAAGATTGTTGCCGGATTATTAACGTTGAAGTGGATGATGGCGGCTTAAATGGGGCCTAATGTTATATGATGGGTCATGATCTATGTCATAAGCTACCATGGCAATTTAGATGCATTGAATTTATCAAGTGGTGGACAAACAGATTTCACAAATTACCGCTATAATTTTGGATCTATGGCAGTTCATAAAGGACAGTAAAAATTAAACCTAAAGTGGTGACAGCGAAAAATTTTGATGCTCTGATGAGGTTTTCTATGGAAAGATGCTACTTTGACGAAGCAACGGATGCTAAAACTACTACCACACAAAGTTTATGACTTATTCAGATTGAACGCTTCTTGGAATTGAAGAACACGAGGAACGGCAAGAACACCGATGAGCGGCCCGAACCCTAATACAGATCTGAGGTGAAAGGGGGAGGTGCACTTAAAGTTTATGACTTATTCAGATTGAATGCTGCTTGGAATTGAAGAACGCGAGGAACGGCAAGAACACCGATGAGCGGCCCGAACCCTAATACAGATCTGAGGTGAAAGGGGAAGGTGCACTTACAGGTGATGAGGAGCGGCGGTGGCACACTTGAGTTCTTCGGTCCGACCAGGTCGATGTGGCGGCCTGAGTTGATGCAGCGGCTGGAGGTCGCGGCGGCGGAGTTCGAGCACTGGTGCGGCTATGCGAAGGAGGAAGATGAAGGAGGAAACGAGGGGAAAATGATAAAGACCCCCCTCCCCTATTTATAAGGGGGTGGATACAAGGCATGCGCGGGAATCAAGGAGGCTAAGATCATTATATGGCTATATGGACGCCTCAGTTTTCGGGATGCTTATTAAGATAACTATCAATTAATGTGTTTTGGGCTCTGTGCGATATTAATGCAAAATGATGTCATGGTGGTTTAAGAAGATTCTGTGAGCTGACATGGCGGGTCATAGCAAAGTTTATCAAGCAAGGCGATGCAAGATTTTGACAGGTCGGCTATTGAAGATTGATATGAACAAGTTCAAATCAACCTGGGGCCTAATGTTGGGGATATGACTATTGGGTATGAACCGCCCAGGAGGGGCTGGGTCATACCACTGGCAACTTATCAATGAAGATGGCAGGTCATGCAAAGCCCGTTGACGGCCCAAGACTCAGAGGCGACTTGAGGCCCAAGGAGATGAACCGCCATATGTGTATGACTTGTTTTGTAAGGCAAGTGTTGTTAAGTCACCGAGCCGGACACGTTGTGTACGAGCCAGCCGGGACTCCATGAGCCATCGGGCGTCAACCTATATGTATATAAAGGGTGATCCAACGGCGGCTTAGGGCAACAAACAAGAGATCGAGAACTAGGTCAAGCGTATTCGCTCCCTGGTAATCGAAACTCTAGCAATACCACCTCAACTGGATTATGCTTTTACCTTCACCGCAAGGGGCCGAACCAGTATAAACTCCCTGTGTCCTTTGTCCCGATTAACCCCTTTAAGCTAACCTAGTTGCAATGGCTCCATGACTAAGTCCTTCCATTAGGACATCTGCCGTGACAATTCCACGACAATAGGCATGTCTCCTTCATTGGACGTACGACATCTGGACCACCGAGGAGCTGACACGTGTTTCCTCCATCCAATGATGATTTTACACGTGGAAAATCCCCATTGGTCCAGGCTGTTAACGGGTTATCGGATCCAAACTGGAACCCGATAGCTTAACGGAGACCCGTTACGGTGGATGACACGTGTCGGTTACCCTTGACGGAAGCACTTCCATGACGCGCCATTTATCGTCATGGAAGTGGACACTTCCATGATGATAATTTTGGTATTGTCATGGAACACTTCTACTACAGCACAGGTATGACTATCTTGATTCTGTCATAAAATCGTCATGGATGTACATGCATGACAAAGAACGTGACCTGCTGTGACAAACATGTATCATCACGGAAGTGTATTTTCGGGTTTTTTGGTTTATAGATCTAAAAATATATGATGGAAAATAGACCTAGGGGCCATAGGTTTCACTAGAGGCTTCTCTCTTGAAGGAAAATAATACGATGGGTGAACAAATTACTATCGAGCAATTGATAGAAAAGTGCAAAGTTATGACGATATCCAAGGCAACGATTATGAATATAGGAATCACGTCCGTGTCAAGTAGACCGACTCCTGCCTGCATCTACTACTATTACTCCACACATCTTGTAGGAATAGACCCCATCTTGGTATCCTTAATGGCAACGATCAATACGTGTCTTGCTGCCCCTTCTGTCACTGGGAAGAACACCGCACGACCGAACCCATCACAAAGCACCCCTTCCCATGGCAAGAAAAATCGACCTAGTTGGCCTAACTAAACCAAAGATTTGGAGAAGAAATACGAGGCCATAAGCAATCATGCATATAAGAGATCAAAACTCAAATAACTTTCATGGATAAAATAGATCTGATCATAAACTCAAAGTTCATCGGATCCCAACAAAACACACCGTAAAAAGAGTTACATCAAATAGATCTCCAAGAGACCATTGTATTGAGAATCAAGAGAGAGAGAGAGAGAGCGGGAAGCCATCTAGCTACTAACTATGGACCCAAAGGTCTACAATGAACTACGCACATGTCATCGGAGAGGCACCAATGAGGATGATGAACCCCTCTGTGATGGTGTCTAGATTGGATCTGGTGGTTCTGTAACTTGCGGGGGCTGGAATTGTGTTTCGTCAATTCCCCTAGGGTTTTTGGATTTTCGGGGTATTTATAGAGCAAAGAGGCGGTGCAGAGGCGGCCGAGGTGGGCACAACCCACCAGGGCGCGCCTGGGCCCCCGGGCGCGTCCAGGTGGGTTGTGCTCCCCTCGGAGACCCCTCTGGTACTTCCTTGGCCCAACAGGTGTCTTCTGGTCCAGAAAAATTCTCCAAAACGTTTTGCTGCATTTGGACTCCATTTGGTATTGATATTCTGCGAAGTAAAAAACAAGCAAAAAACAGAAACTGGCACTGGGCACTATGTCAATAGGTTAGTCCCAAAATATGATATAAAATTGCTATAAAATGATTGTAAAACACCCAAGAATGATAATATAACAGCATGGAACAAGCAAAAATTATAGATACATTGGAGACATATCAGTAACCAATGATGTCCCTATTCTTAAAAGAACTAATAATTATGCTCAGGCTATTTCCGCTCTTATTACCAAACTTGAGAGAAGATTTATGCGTGCTCATCCAACTTTGCAAAGATTGTTCTTTGAATTACCTGTTTTTAAATTATCCTAGAGCTAAAAGAAATTGCTACGATTATCCATGAGATAAGCATGTGACATTTATTTTGCAATGATGACATGCATGGCAACAACAAAATAAAATAAAAGATACTCATAACCAACCACCACTCACCGTGCACATCGCTATTGTTATTGGTGTAGAAGAGCTCGAGGAAGTGGAGGAACTAAGCACCACTTGCCGTGTGTGCTGACTATGCATTGTTGTATTCTTTGTGTCGAAGAACTCGAGGAAGATGAGAAGGAACCAACCACCACTCATGGTGCGTGTTGTTGTGTTGTGGTACCAAAGAGCTCGAGGAAGAGGAGGAGGAACCAGCCACCGCTCATGGTGCGTGTTGTTGTTGAAGGAAATATGCCCTAGAGGCAACAATAAAGTTATTATTTATTTCCTTATATCATGATAAATGTTTATTATTCATGCTAGAATTGTATTAACCGGAAACATAATACATGTGTGAATACATAGACAAATAGAGTGTCACTAGTATGCCTCTACTTGACTAGCTCGTTAATCAAAGATGTTATGTTTCCTAGCCATAGACAAAGAGTTGTTATTTGATTAATGGGATCACATCATTAGTTGAATGATCTAATTGACATGACCCATTCCACTAGCTTAGCACCCGATCGTTTAGTATGTTGCTATTGCTTTCTTCATGACTTATACATGTTCCTTTGACTATGAGATTATGCAACTCCCGTTTGCCGGAGGAACACTTTGTGTGCTACCAAATGTCACAACGTAAATGGGTGATTATAAAGGAGCTCTACAGGTGTCTCCAAAGGTAGATGTTGGGTTGGCGTATTTCGAGATTAGGATTTGTCACTCCGATTGTCGGAGAGGTATCTCTGGGCCCTCTCGGTAATACACATCACATAAGCCTTGCAAGCATTACAACTAATATGTTAATTGTGAGATGATGTATTATAGAACGAGTAAAGAGACTTGCCGGTAACGAGATTGAACTAGGTATTGGATACCGACGATCGAATCTCGGGCAAGTAACATACCGATGACAAAGGGAACAACGTATGTTGTTATGCGGTCTGACCGATAAAGATCTTCCTAGAATATGTAGGAGCCAATATGGGCATCCAGGTCCCGCTATTGGTTATTGACCGAAGATTTGTCTCGGTCATGTCTACATTGTTCTCGAACCGTAGGGTCCGCACGCTTAAAGTTACGATGACAGTTGTTATGAGTTTTATACATTTTGATGTACCGAAGTTTGTTCGGAGTCCCGGATGTGATCACGGACATGACGAGGAGTCTCGAAATGGTCGAGATGTAAAGATTGATATATTGGATGACTATATTCGGACATCGGAAGCGTTCCGGGGAAGTTTCGGATAAAACCGAAGCACCGGGGGGTTACCGGAACCCCCCGAGGGGTTAATGGGCCTCATGGGCCTAATGTGGAGAAGAGGAAGGGGCTGCCAGGGCAGGCCGCGCGCCCCCTCTCCCCCTAGTCCGAATTGGACAAGGAGGAAGGGGCGGCGCCCCCCTTTCCTATTCTCCCTCCACCTCTCCTAGTTGGACAAGGAACGGGGAGGGGAGTCCTACTCCCGGTAGGAGTAGGACTCCTCCTGTGCGCCTCCTCTAGGGCCGGCCGCACCCCCCCTTGGATCCTTTATATACGGAGGCAGGGGGCACCCTAGAACACACAAGTTGATCTTCGTGATCGTTCCTTAGCCGTGTGCGGTGCCCCCCTCCACCATATTCCACCTCGGTCATATCGTTGTAGTGCTTAGGCGAAGCCCTGCGTCAGTAGAACATCATAATCATCACCACGCCGTTGTGCTGACGGAACTCGTCCCCGAAGCTTTGCTGGATCGGAGCCCGGGGAGCGTCATCGAGCTGTACGTGTGCCAAGAACTCGGAGGTGCCGGAGTAACGGTGCTTGGATCGGTCGGATCGGGAAGACGTACGACTACTTCCTCTACGTTGTGTCAACGCTTCCGTTGCGATCTACAAGGGTACGTAGATCATACTCTCCCCTCTCGTTGATATGCATCACCATGATCTTGCGTGTGCGTAGGAAAATTTTGAAATTACTACGTTCCCCAACAGTGGTATCAGAGCCTAGGTTTTATGGTTTGATGTTATATGCACGAGTAGAACACAAGTGAGTTGTGGGCGATATAAGTCATACTTCCTACCAGCATGTCATACTTTGGTTCGGCGGCATTGTTGGACGAGACGACCCGGACCGACATTACGCGTACGCTTACGCGAGACCGGTTCTCCCGACGTGCTTTGCACATAGGTGGCTTGCAGGCGACAGTCTCTCCAACTTTAGTTGAACCGAGTGTGGCTACACCCGGTCCTTGCGAAGGTTTAAACGGCATCAACTTGACAAACTATCGTTGTGGTTTTGATGCGTAGGTGAGATTGGTTCTTACTTAAGCCCGTAGCAGCCACGTAAAACTTGCAACAACATAGTAGAGGACGTCTAACTTGTTTTTGCAGGGCATGTTGTGATGTGATATGGTCAAGACATGATGCTAAATTTTATTGTATGAGATGATCATGTTTTGTAACCGAGTTATCGGCAACTGGCAGGAGCCATATGGTTGTCGCTTTATTGTATGCAATGCAATCGCGATGTAATGCTTTACTTTATCACTAAATGGTAGAGATAGTCGTGGACGCATAAGATTGGCGAGACGACAACGATGCTATGATGGAGATCAAGGTGTCGCGCCGGTGACGATGGTGATCATGACGGTGTTTCGAAGATGGAGATCACGAGCACAAGATGATGATGGCCATATCATATCACTTATATTGATTGCATGTGATGTTTATCTTTTATGCATCTTATCTTTCTTTGATTGACGGTAGCATTATAAGATGATCTCTCACTAATTATCAAGAAGTGTTCTCCCTGAGTATGCACCGTTGCGAAAGTTCTTCGTGCTGAGACACCACGTGATGATCGGGTGTGATAGGCTCTACGTTCAAATACAACGGGTGCAAAACAGCTGCACACGCGGAATACTCAGGTTATACTTGACGAGCCAAGCATATACAGATATGGCCTCGGAACACGGAGACCGAAAGGTCGAGCGTGAATCATATAGTAGATATGATCAACATAGTGATGTTCACCAATGAAACTACTCCATCTCACGTGATGATCGGACATGGTTTAGTTGATTTGGATCACGTGATCACTTAGAGGATTAGAGGGATGTCTATCTAAGTGGTAGTTCTTAAGTAATATGATTAATTGAACTTAAATTTATCATGAACTTAGTCCCTGATAGTATCTTGCTTGTTTATGTTGATTGTAGATAGATGGCTCGTGCTGTTGTTCCGTTGAATTTTAATGCATTCCTTGAGAAACCAAGGTTGAAAAATGATGGTAGCAATTACACGGACTGGGTCCGTAACTTGAGGATTATCCTCATTGCTGCACAGAAGAATTATGTCCTGGAAGCACCACTGGGTGCCAGGCCTGCTGCTGGAGCAACACCAGATGTTATGAACGTCTGGCAGAGCAAAGCTGATGACTACTCGATAGTTCAGTGTGCCATGCTTTACGGCTTAAGAATCGGGACTTCAACGACGTTTTGAACGTCATGGAGCATATGAGATGTTCCAGGAGTTGAAGTTAATATTTCAAGCAAATGCCCGGATTGAGAGATATGAAGTCTCCAATAAGTTCTATAGCTGCAAGATGGAGGAGAACAGTTCTGTCAGTGAGCACATACTCAAAATGTCTGGGTATAATAATCACTTGATTCAATTGGGAGTTAATCTTCCAGATGATTGCGTCATTGACAGAATTCTCCAATCACTGCCACCAAGCTACAAGAGCTTCGTGATGAACTATAATATGCAAGGGATGAATAAGACTATTCCCGAGCTCTTCGCAATGCTGAAAGCTGCGGAGGTAGAAATCAAAAAGGAGCATCAAGTGTTGATGGTCAACAAGACCACTAGTTTCAAGAAAAAGGGCAAAGGGAAGAAGAAGGGGAACTTCAAGAAGAACAGCAAGCAAGTTGCTGCTCAAGAGAAGAAAGCCAAGTCTGGACCTAAGCCTGAAACTGAGTGCTTCTACTGCAAGCAGACTGGTCACTGGAAGCGGAACTGCCCCAAGTATTTGGCGGATAAGAAGGATGGCAAGGTGAACAAAGGTATATGCGATATACATGTTATTGATGTGTACCTTACTAATGCTCGCAGTAGCACCTGGGTATTTGATACTGGTTCTGTTGCTAATATTTGCAACTCGAAACAGGGACTACGGATTAAGCGAAGATTGGCTAAGGACGAGGTGACGATGCGCGTGGGAAACGGTTCCAAAGTCGATGTGATCGCGGTCGGCACGCTACCTCTACATCTACCTTTGGGATTAGTATTAGACCTAAATAATTGTTATTTGGTGCCAGCGTTGAGCATGAACATTATATCTGGATCTTGTTTAATGCGAGACAGTTATTCATTTAAATCAGAGAATAATGGTTGTTCTATTTATATGAGTAATATCTTTTATGGCCATGCACCCTTGCAGAGTGGTCTATTCTTATTGAATCTCGATAGTAGTAATACACATATTCATAGTGTTGAAGCCAACAGATGCAGAGTTGATAATGATAGTGCAACTTATTTGTGGCACTGCCGTTTAGGTCATATCGGTGTAAAGCGCATGAAGAAACTCCATACTGATGGACCTTTGGAACCACTTGATTATGAATCACTTGGTACTTGCGAACCGTGCCTCATGGGCAAGATGACTAAAACACCGTTCTCCGGTACGATGGAGAGAGCAACAAATTTGTTGGAAATCATACATACAGATGTATGTGATCCGATGAATATTGAGGCTCGTGGGGGATATCGTTATTTTCTCACCTTCACAGATGACTTAAGCAGATATGGGTATATCTACTTAATGAAACATAAGTCTGAAACGTTTGAAAAGTTCAAAGAATTTCAGAGTGAAGTTGAAATCATCGTAACAAGAAAATAAAGTTTCTGCAATCTGATCGTGGAGGAGAATATTTGAGTTACGAGTTTGGTGTACATTTGAAAAATTGTGGAATAGTTTCGCAACTCACGCCACCCGGAACACCACAGCGTAATGGTGTGTCCAAACGTCGTAATCGTACTTTACTGGATATGGTGCGATCTATGATGTTTCTTAGTGATTTACCGCTATCGTTTTGGGGATACGCTCTAGAGACGGCCGCATTCACGTTAAATAGGGCACCATCAAAATCCGTTGAGACGACGCCTTATGAACTATGGTTTGGCAAGAAACCAAAGTTGTCGTTTCTGAAAGTTTGGAGCTGCGATGCTTATGTGAAAAAGCTTCAACCTGATAAGCTCGAACCCAAATCATAGAAATGTGTCTTCATAGGATATCCAAAGGAAACTATTGGATACACCTTCTATCACAGATCCGAAGGCAGGACTTTTGTTGCTAATTTCGGAAACTTTCTGGAGAAGGAGTTTCTCTCGAAAGAAGTGAGTGGGAGGAAAGTAGAACTTCACGAGGTAACTGTACCCACTCCCTTATTGGAAAGTAGTGCATCACAGAAAACTGTTTCAGTGACACCTACACCAGATAGTGAGGAAGCTAATGATGATGATCATGAAACTTTAGAACAAGATACTACTGAACCTCGTAGATCAACCAGAGTGAGATCCGCGCCAGAGTGGTACGGTAATCCTGTTCTGGAAGTCATGCTACTAGATCATGATGAACCTATGAACTATGAAGAAGCGATGGTGAGCCCAGATTCCGCAAAATGGCTTGAAGCCATGAAATCTGAGATGGGATCCATGTATGAGAACAAAGTATGGACTTTGGTTGACTTGCCCGATGATCGGCAAGCAATTGAGAATAAATGGATCTTCAAGAAGAAGACTGACGCTGACGGTAATATTACTGTCTACAAAGCTCGACCTGTCGCAAAAGGTTTTCGGCAAGTTCAAGGGATTGACTACGATGAGACCTTCTCACCCGTAGTGATGCTTAAGTCTGTCCGAATCATGTTAGCAATTGCCGCATTTTATGATTATGAAATTTGGCAGATGGATGTCAAAACTGCATTCCTGAATGGATTTCTGGAAGAAGAGTTGTATATGATGCAACCAGAAGGTTTTGTCGATCCAAAGGGAGCTAACAAAGTGTGCAAACTCTAGCGATCCATTTATGGACTGGTGCAAGCCTCTCGGAGTTGGAATAAACGTTTTGATAGTGTGATCAAAGCATTTGGTTTTATACAGACTTTTGGAGAAGCCTGTATTTACAAGAAAGTGAGTGGGAGCTCTATAGCATTTCTGATATTATATGTGGATGACATATTACTGATTGGAAATGATATAGAATTTCTGGATAGCATAAAGGGATACTTGAATAAAAGTTTTTCAATGAAAGACCTCGGTGAAGCTGCTTACATATTAGGCATTAAGATCTATAGAGATAGATCAAGACGCTTAATTGGACTTTCACAAAGCACATACCTTGACAAAATTTTGAAAAAAGTTCAAAATGGATCAAGCAAAGAAAGGGTTCTTGCCTGTGTTACAAGGTGTGAAATTGAGTAAGACTCAAAGCCCGACCACTGCAGAAGATAGAGAGAAAATGAACGATGTTCCCTATACTTAAGCCATAGGCTCTATCATGTATGCAATGCTGTGTACCAGACCTGATGTGTGCCTTGCTATAAGTCTAGCAGGGAGGTACCAAAGTAATCTAGGAGTGGATCACTGGACAGCGGTCAAGAACATCCTGAAATACCTGAAAAGTGAAGGAAATATGCCCTAGAGGCAATAATAAAGTTATTATTTATTTCCTTATATCATGATAAAGGTTTATTATTCATGCTAGAATTGTATTAACCGGAAACATAATACATGTGTGAATACATAGACAAACAGAGTGTCACTAGTATGCCTCTACTAGACTAGCTCATTAATCAAAGATGGTTATGTTTCCTAACCATGAACAAAGAGTTGTTATTTGATTAATGAGATCACATCATTGGTTGAATGATCTGATTGACATGACTCATTCTATTAGCTTAGCACCCGATCGTTTAGTATGTTGCTATTGCTTTCTTCATGACTTATACATGTTCCTATGACTATGAGATTATGCAACTCCCGTTTACCGGAGGAACACTTTGGGTGCTACCAAACGTCACAACATAACTGGGTGATTATAAAGGAGTACTACAGGTGTCTCCAATGGTAGATGTTGGGTTGGCGTATTTCGAGAATAGGATTTGTCACTCCGATTGTCGGAGAGGTATCTCTGGGCCCTCTCGGTAATGCACATCACTTAAGCCTTGCAAGCATTGCAACTAATAAGTTAGTTGCGGGATGATGTATTACGGAACAAGTAAAGAGACTTGCCGGTAACGAGATTGAACTAGGTATTGGATACCGACGATCGAATCTCGGGCAAGTAACATACCGATGACAAAGGGAACAACGTATGTTGTTATGCGGTCTGACCGATAAAAGATCTTCGTAGAATATGTAGGAGCCAATATGGGCATCCAGGTCCCGCTATTGGTTATTGACCGGAGACGTGTCTCGGTCATGTCTACATTGTTCTCGAACCGTAGGGTCCGCACGCTTAACGTTACGATGACAGTTATTATGAGTTTATGCATTTTGATGTACCGAAGTTAGTTCGGAGTCCTGGATGTGATCACGGACATGACGAGGAGTCTCGAAATGGTCGAGACATAAAGGTTGATATATTGGAAGCCTATGTTTGGATATCGGAAGTGTTCCGGGTGAAATCGGGAATTTTACCGGATTACCGGGAGGTTACCGGAACCCCCCGGGAGCCATATGGGCCTACATGGGCCTTAGTGGAAAGGAGAAAGGGAAGCCCAAGGAGGGCTGCGCGCCTCCCCCCCCCCTCCCTAGTCCTATTAGGACTAGGAGAGGTGGCCGCTCCCCCTCTCTCTCTTTCCCTCCTTGTGAATCCTAGTTGGAATAGGATTGGAGAGGGGAGTCCTACTCCCAGTGGGAGTAGGACTCCTCCTGCGCCCTCTCCCTGGCCGGCGCACCCCTCCCCCTTGGCTCCTTTATATACGGGGGCAGGGGGCACCTCTAGACACACAAGTTGATCCTTGGTGATCGTTCCTTAGCCGTGTGCGGTGCCCCCTTCCACCATATTCCACCTCGGTCATATTGTTTTAGTGCTTAGGCGAAGCCCTGCGTCGGTAGAACATCAAGATCGTCATCACGCCGTCGTGCTAACGAAACTCTTCCTCGACGCTTTGCTGGATCGGAGCCCGAGGATCGTCATCGAGCTGAACGTGTGCTAAGAACTCTGAGGTGCCGGAGTAACGGTGCTTGGATCGGTCGGATCGGGAAGAAGACGTACGACTACTTCCTCCACGTTGTGTCAACGCTTCCGTTGCGATCTACAAGGGTACGTAGATCATACTCTCCCCTCGTTGCTATGCATCACCATGATCTTGCGTGTGCGTAGGAAAATTTTTGAAATTACTACGTACCCCAACAGTGGCATCCGAGCCTAGGTTTTATGGTTTGATGTTATTTGCACGAGTAGAACACAAGTGAGTTGTGGGCGATATAAGTCATACTACCTACCAGCATGTCATACTTTGGTTCGGCGGTATTGTTGGACGAGACGACCCGGACCAACCTTACGCGTACGCTTACGCGAGACCGGTTCCCTCGACGTGCTTTGCACATAGATGGCTTGCGGGCGACTGTCTCTCCAACTTTAGTTGAACCGAGTGTGACTACGCTCGGTCCTTGAGAAGGTTAAAACGGAGTCTATTTAACAAACTATCGTTGTGGTTTTGATGCGTAGGTGAGATGAGTTCTTGCTTAAGCCCGTAGCAGCCACGTAAAACTTGCAACAACAAAGTAGAGGACGTCTAACTTGTTTTTGCAGGGCATGTTGTGATGTGATATGGTCAAGGCATGATGCTAAATTTTATTGTATGAGATGATCATGTTTTGTAACCGAGTTATCGGCAACTGGCAGGAGCCATATGGTTGTCGCTTTATTGTATGCAATGCAATCGCGATGTAATGCTTTACTTTATTACTAAGCGGTAGTGATAGTCGTGGAAGCATAAGATTGGCGAGACGACAACGATGCTACGATGGAGATCAAGGTGTCGCGCCGGTGACGATGGTGATCATGATGGTGCTTCGGAGATGGAGATCACAAGCACAAGATAATGATGGCCATATCATATCACTAATATTGATTGCATGTGATGTTTATCTTTTATGCATCTTATCTTGCTTTGATTGACGGTAGCATTATAAGATGATCTCTCACTAAAATTATCAAGAAGTGTTCTCCCTGAGTATGCACCGTTGCGAAAGTTCTTCATGCTGAGACACCACGTGATGATCGGGTGTGATAGGCTCTACATTCAAATACAACGGGTGCAAAACAGTTGCACACGCGGAATACTCAGGTTATACTTGACGAGCCAAGCATATACAGATATGGCCTCGGAACACAGAGACCGAAAGGTCGAGCGTGAATCATATAGTAGATATGATCAACATAACGATGTTCACCATTGAAAACTACTCCATCTCACGTGATGATCGGTTATGGTTTAGTTGATTTGGATCACGTGATCACTTAGAGGATTAGAGGGATGTCTATCTAAGTGGGAGTTCTTAAGTAAATTTGATTAACTAAACTTAAACTTATCATGAACTTAGTACCTGATAGTATCTTGCTTGTTTTTGTTGATTGTAGATAGATGGCTCGTGCTGTTGTTCCGTTGAATTTTAATGCGTTCCTTGAGAAAGCAAAGTTGAAAGATGATGGTAGCAATTACATGGACTGGATCCGTAACTTGAGGATTATCCTCATTGCTGCACAGAAGAATTATTTCCTGGAAGCACCACTGGGTGCCAGGCCTGCTGCTGGAGCAACACCAAATGTTATGAACGTCTGGCAGAGCAAAGCTGATGACTACTCGATAGTTCAGTGTGCCATGCTTTACGGCTTAGAATCGGGACTTCAACGACGTTTTGAACGTCATGGAGCATATGAGATGTTCCAGGAGTTGAAGTTAATATTTCAAGCAAATGCCCGGATTGAGAGATATGAAGTCTCCAATAAGTTCTATAGTTGCAAGATGGAGGAGAACAGTTCTGTCAATGAGCATATACTCAAGATGTCTGGGTATAATAATCACTTGATTCAATTGGGAGTTAATCTTCCAGATGATTGCGTCATTGACAGAATTCTCCAATCACTGCCACCAAGCTACAAGAGCTTCGTGATGAACTATAATATGCAAGGGATGAACAAGACTATTCCCGAGCTCTTCGCAATGCTGAAAGCTGCGGAGGTAGAAATCAAGAAGGAGCATCAAGTGTTGATGGTTAACAAGACCACTAGTTTCAAGAAAAAGGGCAAAGGGAAGAAGAAGGGGAACTTCAAAAAGAACAGCAAGCAAGTTGCTGCTCATGAGAAGAAACCCAACTCTGGACCTAAGCCTGAAACTGAGTGCTTCTACTGCAAGCAGACTGGTCACTGGAAGCGGAACTGCCCCAAGTATTTGGCGGATAAGAAGGATGGCAAGGTGAACAAAGGTATATGTGATATACATGTTATTGATGTGTACCTTACTAATGCTCGCAGTAGCACCTGGGTATTTGATACTGGTTCTGTTGCTAATATTTGCAACTCGAAACAGGGGCTACGGAATAAGCGAAGATTGGCTAAGGACGAGGTGACGATACGCGTGGGAAACGGTTCCAAAGTCGATGTGATCGCAGTCGGCACGCTATCTCTACATCTACCTTCGGGATTAATATTAGACCTAAATAATTGTTATTTGGTGCCAGCGTTGAGCATGAACATTATATCTGGATCTTGTTTAATGCGAGACGATTATTCATTTAAATCAGAGAATAATGGTTGTTCTATTTATATGAGTAATATCTTTTATGGTCACGCACTTTTGAAGAGTGGTCTATTTTTATTGAATCTCGATAGTAGTGATACACATATTCATAATGTTGAAACCAAAAGATGCAGAGTTGATAATGATAGTGCAACTTATTTGTGGCACTGCCGTTTAGGTCATATCGGTGTAAAGCGCATGAAGAAACTCCATACTGATGGACTTTTGGAACAACTTGATTATGAATCACTAGGTACTTGCGAACCGTGCCTCTTGGGCAAGATGACTAAAACACCGTTCTCCGGTACTATGGAGAGAGCAACAGATTTGTTGGAAATCATACATACCGATGTATGTGGTCCGATGAATATTGAGGCTCGTGGCGGATATCGTTATTTTCTCACCTTCACAGATGATTTAAGTAGATATGGGTATATCTACTTAATGAAACATAAGTCTGAAACATTTGAAAAGTTCAAAGAATTTTAGAGTGAAGTGGAAAATCATCGTAATAAGAAAATAAAATTTCTACGATCTGATCGTGGAGGAGAATATTTGAGTTACAAGTTTGGTGTACATTTGAAAAATTATGGAATAGTTTCGCAACTCACGCCACCCGGAACACCACAGCGTAATGGTGTGTCCGAACGTCATAATCGTACTTTACTAGATATGGTGCGATCTATGGTGTCTCTTACTGATTTACCGCTATCGTTTTGGGGATACGCTCTAGAGACGGCCGCATTCACGTTAAATAGGGCACCATCAAAATCCGTTGAGACGACGCCTTATGAACTGTGGTTTGGCAAGAAACCAAAGTTGTCGTTTCTGAAAGTTTGGGGCTGCGATGCTTATGTGAAAAAGCTTCAACCTGATAAGCTCGAACCCAAATCGGAGAAATGTGTCTTCATAGGATATCCAAAGGAAACTATTGGATACACCTTCTATCACAGATCCGAAGGCAAGACTTTTGTTGCTAAGTTCGGAAACTTTCTAGAGAAGGAGTTTCTCTCGAAAGAAGTGAGTGGGAGGAAAGTAGAACTTGACGAGGTAACTGTACCTGCTCCCTTATTGGAAAGTAGTACATCATAGAAAACTGTTTCTGCGACACCTACACCAATAAGTGAGGAAGCTAATGATGATGATCATGAAACATTAGATCAAGATACTACTGAACCTCGTAGATCAACCAGAGTGAGATCCGCACCAGAGTGGTACGGTAATCCTGTTCTGGAGGTCATGCTACTAGATCATGATGAACCTACGAACTATGAAGAAGCGATGGTGAGCCCAGATTCCGCAAAGTGGCTTGAAGCCATGAAATCTGAGATGGGATCCATGTATGAGAACAAAGTATGGACTTTGGTTGACTTGCCCGATGATCGGCAAGCAATTGAGAATAAATGGATCTTCAAGAAGAAGACTGACGCTGACGGTAATATTACTGTCTACAAAGCTCGACTTGTCGCAAAGGGTTTTCGACAAGTTCAAGGGGTTGACTACGATGAGACCTTCTCACCCGTAGCGATGCTTAAGTCTGTCCGAATCATGTTAGCAATTGCCGCATTTTACGATTATGAAATTTGGCAGATGGATGTCAAAACTGCATTCCTGAATGGATTTCTGGAAGAAGAGTTGTATATGATGCAACCGGAAGGTTTTGTCGATCCAAAGGGAGCTAACAAAGTGTGCAAGCTCCGGCGATCCATTTATGGACTGGTGCAAGCCTCTCGGAGTTGGAATAAACGTTTTGATAGTGTGATCAAAGCATTTAGTTTTATACAGACTTTTGGAGAAGCCTGTATTTACAAGAAAGTGAGTGGGAGCTCTGTAGCATTTCTGATATTATATGTGGATGACATATTACTGATTGGAAATGATATAGAATTTCTGGATAGCATAAAGGGATACTTGAATAAAAGTTTTTCAATGAAAGACCTCGGTGAAGCTGCTTACATATTAGGCATAAAGATCTATAGAGATAGATCAAGACGCTTAATTGGACTTTCACAAAGCACATACCTTGACAAGATTTTGAAGAAGTTCAAAATGGATCAAGCAAAGAAAGGGTTCTTGCCTGTGTTACAAGGTGTGAGATTGAGTAAGACTCAAAGCCCAACCACTGCAGAAGATAGAGAGAAAATGAAAGATGTTCCCTATGCTTCAGCCATAGGCTCTATCATGTATGCAATGCTGTGTACCAGACCTGATGCGTGCCTTGCTATAAGTTTAGCAGGGAGATACCAAAGTAATCCAGGAGTGGATCACTGGACAGCGGTCAAGAACATCCTGAAATACCTGAAAAGGACTAAGGATATGTTTCTCGTATATGGAGGTGACAAAGGGCTCACCGTAAGAGGTTACGTTGATGCAAGCTTTGACACTGATCCGGACGATTCTAAATCGCAAACCGGATACGTGTTTACATTAAACGGTGGAGCTGTCAGTTGGTGCAGTTCTAAACAAAGCATCGTAGCGGGATCTACATGTGGAGTGGAGTACATAGCTGCTTCGGAAGCAGCGAACGAAGGAGTCTGGATGAAGGAGTTCATATCCGATCTAGGTGTCATACCTAGTGCATCGGGTCCAATGAAAATCTTTTGTGACAATACTGGTGCAATTGCCTTGGCAAAAGAATCCAGATTTCACAAAAGGACCAAACACATCAAGAGACGCTTCAATTCCATCCGGGATCTCGTCTAGGTGGGAGACATAGAGATTTGCAAGATACATACGGATCTGAATGTTGCAGACCCGTTGACTAAGCCTCTTCCACGAGCAAAACATGATCAGCACCAAGACTCCATGGGTGTTAGGATCATTACAGTGTAATCTAGATTATTGACTCTAGTGCAAGTGGGAGACTGAAGGAAATATGCCCTAGAGGCAATAATAAAGTTATTATTTATTTCCTTATATCATGATAAAGGTTTATTATTCATGCTAGAATTGTATTAACCGGAAACATAATACATGTGTGAATACATAGACAAACAGAGTGTCACTAGTATGCCTCTACTAGACTAGCTCGTTAATCAAAGATGGTTATGTTTCCTAACCATGAACAAAGAGTTGTTATTTGATTAACGAGATCACATCATTAGTTGAATGATCTGATTGACATGACCCATTCTATTAGCTTAGCACCCGATCGTTTAGTATGTTGCTATTGCTTTCTTCATGACTTATACATGTTCCTATGACTATGAGATTATGCAACTCCCGTTTACCGGAGGAACACTTTGGGTGCTACCAAACGTCACAACGTAACTGGGTGATTATAAAGGAGTACTACAGGTGTCTCCAATGGTAGATGTTGGGTTGGCGTATTTCGAGAATAGGATTTGTCACTCCGATTGTCGGAGAGGTATCTCTGGGCCCTCTCGGTAATGCACATCACTTAAGCCTTGCAAGCATTGCAACTAATAAGTTAGTTGCGGGATGATGTATTACGGAACGAGTAAAGTGTTGGAAATATGCCCTAGAGGCAATAATAAATTGATTATTATTATATTTCCTTGTTCATGATAATCGTTTATTATCCATGCTATAATTGTATTGATAGGAAACTCAGATACATGTGTGGATACATAGACAACACCATGTCCCTAGTAAGCCTCTAGTTGACTAGCTCGTTGATCAATACATGGTTACGGTTTCCTGACCATGGACATTAGATGTCATTGATAACGGGATCACATCATTAGGAGAATGATGTGATGGACAAGACCCAATCCTAAGCATAGCACAAAGATCGTGTAGTTCGTATGCTAAAGCTTTTCTAATGTCAAGTATCATTTCCTTAGACCATGAGATTGTGCAACTCCCGGATACCGTAGGAATGCTTTGGGTGTATCAAACGTCACAACGTAACTGGGTGACTATAAAGGTGCATTACAGGTATCTCTGAAAGTGTCTGTTGGGTTGGCACGAATCGAGATTGGGATTTGTCACTCCGTGTAAACGGAGAGGTATCTCTGGGCCCACTCGGTAGGACATCATCATAATGTGCACAATGTGATCAAGGAGTTGATCACGGGATGATGTGTTACGGAACGAGTAAAGAGACTTGCCGGTAACGAGATTGAACAAGGTATCGGGGATACCGACGATCGAATCTCGGGCAAGTACAATACCGCTAGACAAAGGGAATTGTATACGGGATTGATTAAGTCCTTGACATCGTGGTTCATCCGATGAGATCATCGTGGAACATGTGGGAGCCAACATGGGTATCCAGATCCCGCTGTTGGTTATTGACCGGAGAACGTCTCGGTCATGTCTGCATGTCTCCCGAACCCGTAGGGTCTACACACTTAAGGTTCGATGACGCTAGGGTTATAAAGGAAGCTTGTATGTGGTTACCAAATGTTGTTCGGAGTCCCGGATGAGATCCTGGACGTCACGAGGAGTTCCGGAATGGTCCGGAGGTAAAGATTTATATATAGGAAGTCCTGTTTCGGCCATCGGGACAAGTTTCGGGGTCATCGGTATTGTACCGGGACCACCGGAAGGGTCCCGGGGGCCCACCGGGTGGGGCCACCTGCCCCGGGGGCCACATGGGCTGTAGGGGGTGCGCCTTGGCCTACATGGGCCAAGGGCACCAGCCCCAAGAGGCCCATGCGCCTGGGGAAACCCTAAAGGAAGAGTCCCAGAAGGGGAAGGCACCTCCTAGGTGCCTTAGGAGGGAAGGACTCCTCCCCTGGCCGCTGCCCCCTAGGAGATTGGATCTCCTAGGGCTGGCGCACCCCCCCTTTGGGATCCCTATATATAGTGAGGGTATGAGGGCATCTTAAGACACACCTTTTTGCCTTTGGTGCAGCCCCTCCCTCTCTCCCAAGTTCTTCTCCTCTTCTGCGGTGCTTGGCGAAGCCCTGCAGGATTGCCACGCTCCTCCACCACCACCACGCCGTTGTGCTGCTGCTGGATGGAGTCTTCCTCAACCTCTCCTTCTCTCCTTGCTGGATCAAGGCGTGGGAGACGTCACCGGGCTGTACGTGTGTTGAACGCGAAGGTGCCGTCCGTTCGGCACTAGGATCATCGGTGATTTGAATCACGACGAGTATGACTCCATCAACCCCGTTCACTTGAACGCTTCCGCTTAGAGATCTACAAGGGTATGTAGATGCACTCTCCTTCCCCTCGTTGCTAGTCTCTCCATAGATAGATCTTGGTGACACGTAGGAAAATTTTGAATTTCTGCTACGTTCCCCAACATAAAGAGACTTGCCGGTAACGAGATTGAACTAGGTATTGGATACCGACGATCGAATCTCGGGCAAGTAACATACCGATGACAAAGGGAACAACGTATGTTGTTATGCAGTCTGACCGGTAAAGATCTTCGTAGAATATGTAGGAGCCAATATGGGCATCCAGGTCCCGCTATTGGTTATTGACCGGAGACGTGTCTCGGTCATGTCTACATTGTTCTCGAACCGTAGGGTCCGCACGCTTAACGTTACGATGACAATTATTATGAGTTTATGCATTTTGATGTACCGAAGTTAGTTCGGAGTCCCGGATGTGATCACGGACATGACGAGGAGTCTCGAAATGGTCGAGACATAAAGATTGATATATTGGAAGCCTATGTTTGGATATCGGAAGTGTTCCGGGTGAAATCGGGAATTTTACCGGATTACCGGGAGGTTACCGGAACCCCCCGGGAGCCATATGGGCCTACATGGGCCTTAGTGGAAAGGAGAAAGGGAAGCCCAAGGAGGGATGCGCGCCTCCCCCCCTCCCTAGTCCTATTAGGACTAGGAGAGGTGGCCGGCCCCCCTCTCTCTCTTTCCCCCCCCCCCCTTGTGAATCCTAGTTGGAATAGGATTGGAGGGGGGAGTCCTACTCCCAGTGGGAGTAGGACTCCTCCTGCGCCCTCTCCCTAGCCGGCGCACCCCTCCCCCTTGGCTCCTTTATATACGGGGGCAGGGGGCACCTCTAGACACACAAGTTGATCCTTGGTGATCGTTCCCTAGCCGTGTGCGGTGCCCCCTTCCACCATATTCCACCTCGGTCATATCGTTGTAGTGCTTAGGCGAAGCCCTGCGTCGGTAGAACATCAAGGTCGTCATCACGCCGTCGTGCTGACGAAACTCTTCCTCGACGCTTTGCTGGATCGGAGCCCGAGGATCATCATCGAGCTGAACGTGTGCTAAGAACTCGGAGGTGCCAGAGTAACGGTGCTTGGATCGGTCGGATCGGGAAGAAGACGTACGACTACTTCCTCCATGTTGTGTCAACGCTTCCGTTGCGATCTACAAGGGTACGTAGATCATACTCTCCCCTCGTTGCTATGCATCACCATGATCTTGCGTGTGCGTAGGAAAATTTTTGAAATTACTACGTTCCCCAATAGAAAGGACTAAGGATATGTTTCTCATATATGGAGGTGACAAAGAGCTCATCGTAAAAGGTTACGTTGATGCAAGCTTTGACACTGATCCGGACGATTCTAAATCGCAAACCGGATACGTGTTTACATTAAACGGTGGAGCTGTCAGTTGGTGCGGTTCGAAACAAAGCGTCGTAGCGGGATCTACATGTGAAGCGGAGTACATAGCTGCTTCGGAAGCAGCAAATGAAGGAGTCTGGATGAAGGAGTTCATATCCGATGTAGGTGTCATACCTAGTGCATCGGGTCCAATCAAAATCTTTTGTGACAATACTGGTGCTATTGCCTTGGCAAAGGAATCCAGATTTCACAAGAGAACCAAGCACATCAAGAGACGCTTCAATTCCATCCGGGATCTAGTCCAGGTGGGAGACATAGAGATTTGCAAGATACATACGGATCTGAATGTTGCAGACCCGTTGACTAAGCCTCTTCCACGAGCAAAACATGATCAGCACCAAGACTCCATGGGTGTTAGAATCATTATTGTGTAATCTAGATTATTGACTCTAGTGCAAGTGGGAGACTGAAGGAAATATGCCCTAGAGGCAATAATAAAGTTATTATTTATTTCCTTATATCATGATAAATGTTTATTATTCATGCTAGAATTGTATTAACCGGAAATATAATACATGTGTGAATACATAGACAAACAGAGTGTCACTAGTATGCCTCTACTTGACTAGCTCGTTAATCAAAGATGGTTATGTTTCCTAGCCATAGACAAAGAGTTGTTATTTGATTAATGGAATCACATCATTAGTTGAATGATCTGATTGACATGACCCATTCCACTAGCTTAGCACCCGATCGTTTAGTATGTTGCTATTACTTTCTTCATGACTTATACATGTTCCTATGACTATGAGATTATGCAACTCCCATTTGCCGGAGGAACACTTTGTGTGCTACCAAACGTCACAACGTAAATGGGTGATTATAAAGGAGCTCTACAGGTGTCTCCAAAGGTAGATGTTGGGTTGGCGTATTTCGAGATTAGGATTTGTCACTCCGATTGTCGGAGAGGTATCTCTGGGCCCTCTCGGTAATACACATCACATAAGCCTTGCAAGCATTACAACTAATATGTTAGTTGTGAGATGATGTATTACAGAACGAGTAAAGATACTTGCCGGTAACGAGATTGAACTAGGTATTGGATACCGACGATCGAATCTCGGGCAAGTAACATACCGATGACAAAGGGAACAACGTATGTTGTTATGCGGTCTGACCGATAAAGATCTTCCTAGAATATGTAGGAGCCAATATGGGCATCCAGGTCCCGCTATTGGTTATTGACCGGAGATTTGTCTCGGTCATGTCTACATTGTTCTCGAACCGTAGGGTCCGCATGCTTAAAGTTACGATGACAGTTGTTATGAGTTTTATACATTTTGATGTACCGAAGTTTGTTCGTAGTCCCGGATGTGATCACGGACATGACGAGGAGTCTCGAAATGGTCGAGACGTAAATATTGATATATTGGATGACTATATTCGGACACCGGAAGCGTTCCGGGGAAGTTTCGGATAAAACCGGAGCACCGGGGGGTTACCGGAACCCCCCCCCCCCCCGGGGGGGGGGGGGGGGTTAATGGGCCTCATGGGCCAAATGTGGAGAAGAGGAAGGGGCTGCCAGGGTAGGCCGCGCGCCCCCTCTCCCCCTAGTCCGAATTGGACAAGGAGGGAGGGGCGGCGCCCCCCCTTTCCTATTCTCCCTCCACCTCTCCTAGTTGGACAAGGATAGGGGAGGGGAGTCCTACTCCCGGTAGGAGTAGGACTCCTCCTGCGTGCCTCCTCTAGGGCCGGCCGCACCCCCCCTTGGATCCTTTATATACGGAGGCAGGGGGCACCCTAGAACACACAAGTTGATCTTCGTGATCGTTCCTTAGCCGTGTGCGGTGCCCCCCTCCACCATATTCCACCTTGGTCATATCGTTGTAGTGCTTAGGCGAAGCCCTGCGTCAGTAGAACATCATCATCGTCACCACGCCATTGTGCTGACGAAACGCATCCCCGAAGCTTTGCTGGATCGGAGCCCGGGGAGCGTCATCTGATGGGTTTCGTAGTAATTTCAAAAAATTTCCTACGCACACGCAAGATCATGGTGATGCATAGCAACGAGAGGGGAGAGTGTTGTCTACGTACCCTCGTAGACCGCAACGGAAGCGTTGATGCAACGTATAGGAAGTAGTCATACGTCTTCCCAATCCGACCGATCCAAGCACCGTTACTCCGGCACCTCCGAGTTCTTAGCACACGTACAGCTCGATGATGCTCCCCGGGCTCCGATCCAGCAAAGCTTCGGGGATGAGTTCCTTCAGCACAACGGCGTGGTGACGATGATGATGTTGTACCGACGCAGGGCTTCGCCTAAGCACTACAACGATATGATCAAGGTGGAATATGGTGGCAGGGGGCACCGCACACGGCTAAGGAACGATCACGTAGATCAACTTGTGTGTCTAGGGGTGCCCCCTGCCCCCGTATATAAAGGATCCAAGGGGAGGGGTGCGGCCGGCCCTATGGTGGCGCGCAGGAGGAGTCCTACTCCTACCGGGAGTAGGACTCCCCTCCCGTTTCCTTGTCCAACTAGGAGAGGTGGAGGGAGAATAGGAAAGGGGGGGCGCCGCCCCTCCCTCCTTGTCCAATTAGGACTAGGAGGAGAGGGGGCGCGCGGCCTGCCCTGGCAGCCCCTTCCTCTTCTCCACATTGGGCCCATGAGGCCCATTAACCCCCCGGGGGGTTCCGGTAACCCCCCGGTGCTCCGGTTTTATCCGATACTTATCCGGAACCCTTCTAGTGTCCGAATATAGTCATCCAATATATCAATCTTTATGTCTCGACCATTTCGAGACTCCTCGTCATGTCCGTGATCACATCCAGGACTCCGAACTAACTTCGGTACATCAAAATGCATAAACTCATAATAACTGTCATCGTAACATTAAGCGTGCGGACCCTACGGTTCGAGAACAATGTAGACATGACTGAGACAAATCTCCGGTCAATAACCAATAGCGGGACCTGGATGCCCATATTGGCTCCTACATATTCTACGAAGATCTTTATCGGTCAGACCGCATAACAACATACGTTGTTCCCTTTGTCATCGGTATGTTACTTGCCCGAGATTCGATCGTCGGTATCCAATACCTAGTTCAATCTCGTTACCAGCAAGTCTCTTTACTCGTTCCATAATACATCATCCCACAACTAACTCATTAGTTGTAATGCTTGCAAGGCTTATGTGATGTGCATTACCGAGAGGGCCCAGAGATACCTCTCCGACAATCGGAGTGACAAATCCTATTCTCGAAATACGCCAACCCAATATCTACCTTTGGATACACCTGCAGAGCTCCTTTATAATCACCCAGTTACGTTGTGACGTTTGGTAGCACACAAAGTGTTCCTCCGGCAAATGGGAGTTGCATAATCTCATAGTCATAGGAACATGTATAAGTCATGAAGAAAGCAATAGCAACATACTAAACGATCGGGTGCTAAGCTAATGGAATGGGTCATGTCAATCAGATCATTCACCTAATGATGTGATCCCGTTAATCAAATAACAACTCTTTGTTCATGGTTAGGAAACATAACCATCTTTGATTAACGAGCTAGTCAAGTAGAGGCATACTGGTGACACTAAGTTTGTCTATATATTCACACATGTATTATGTTTCCGGTTAATACAATTCTAGCATGAATAATAAACATTTATCATGATATAAGGAAATAAATAATAACTTTATTATTGCCTCTAGGGCATATTTCCTTCAGTCTCCCACTTGCACTAGAGTCAATAATCTAGATTACACAGTAATGATTCTAACACCCATGGAGCTTTGGTGCTGATCATGTTTTGCTCGTGGAAGAGGCTTAGTCAACGGGTCTGCAACATTCAGATCCGTATGTATCTTGCAAATCTCTATGTCTCCCACCTCGACTAGATCCCGGATGGAATTGAAGCGTCTCTTGATGTGCTTGGTTCTCTTGTGAAATCTGGATTCCTTTGCTAAGGCAATTGCACCAGTATTGTCACAAAAGATTCATTGGACCCGATGCACTAGGTATGACACCTAGATCGGATATGAAGTCCTTCATCCAGACTCCTTCATTTGCTGCTTCCGAAGCAGCTATGTACTCTGCTTCACATGTAGATCCCACTACAACGCTTTGTTTAGAACTGCACCAACTGACAGCTCCACTGTTTAGTGTAAACATGTATCCGGTTTGCGATTTAGAATCGTCCGGATCAGTGTCAAAGCTTGCATCAACGTAACCGTTTACAATGAGCTCTTTGTCACCTCCATGTACGAGAAACATATCCTTAGTCCTTTTTAGGTATTTCAGGATGTTCTTGACCGCTGTCCAGTGATCCACTCCTGGATTACTTTGGTACCTCCCTGCTAAGCTTATAGCAAGGCACACATCAGGTCTGGTACACAGCATTGCATACATGATAGAGCCTATGGCTGAAGCATAGGGAACATCTTTCATTTTCTCTCTATCTTCTGCAGTGGTCGGGCATTGAGTCTGACTCAACTTCACACCTTGTAACACAGGCAAGAACCCTTTCTTTGCTTCATCCATTTTGAACTTTTTCAAAATCTTGTCAAGGTATGTGCTTTGTGAAAGTCCAATTAGGCATCTTGATCTATCTCTATAGATCTTTATGCCTAATATGTAAGCAGCTTCACCGAGGTCTTTCATTGAAAAACTCTTATTCAAGTATCCCTTTATGCTATCCAGAAATTCTATATCATTTCCAATCAGTAATATGTCATCCACATATAATATCAGAAATGCTACAGAGCTCCCACTCACTTTCTTGTAAATACAGGCTTCTCCGAAAGTCTGTATAAAACCAAATGCTTTGATCACACTATCAAAACGTTTATTCCAACTCCGAGAGGCTTGCACCAGTCCATAAATGGATCGCTGGAGCTTGCACACTTTGTTAGCTCCTTTTGGATCGACAAAACCTTCCGGTTGCATCATATACAACTCTTCTTCCAGAAATCCATTCAGGAATGCAGTTTTGACATCCATCTGCCAAATTTCATAATCATAAAATGCGGCAATTGCTAACATGATTCGGACAGACTTAAGCATTTCTACGGGTGAGAAGGTCTCATCGTAGTCAACCCCTTGAACTTGTCGAAAACCTTTTGCGACAAGTCGAGCTTTGTAGACAGTAATATTACCGTCAGCGTCAGTCTTCTTCTTGAAGATCCATTTATTCTCAATTGCTTGCCGATCAACGGGCAAGTCAACCAAAGTCCATACTTTGTTCTCATACATGGATCCCATCTCAGATTTCATGGCTTCAAGCCATTTTGCGGAATCTGGGCTCACCATCGCTTCTTCATAGTTCGTAGGTTCATCATGATCTAGTAGCATGACTTCCAGAACTGGATTACCGTACCACTCTGGCGCGGATCTCACTCTGGTTGATCTACGAGGTTCAGTAGTGTCTTGTCCTGAAGTTTCATGATCAATATCATCAACTTCCTCACTTATTGCTGTAGGTGTCGTAGAAACAGTTTTCTATGATGTGCTACTTTCCAATAAGGGAGCAGGTACAGTTACCTCGTCAAGTTCTACTTTCCTCCCACTCACTTCTTTCGAGAGAAACTCCTTCTCCAGAAAGTTTCCAAATTTAGCAACAAAAGTCTTGCCTTCGGATCTGTGATAGAAGGTGTATCCAATAGTTTCCTTTGGATATCCTATGAAGACACATTTCTCCGATTTGGGTTCGAGCTTATCAGGTTGAAGCTTTTTCACATAAGCATCGCAGCCCCAAACTTTCAGAAACGACAACTTTGGTTTCTTGCCAAACCACAGTTCATAAGGCGTCGTCTCAACGGATTTTGATGGTGCCCTATTTAACGTGAATGCGGCCGTCTCTAGAGCGTATCCCCAAAACGATAGCGGTAAATCAGTAAGAGACATCATAGATCGCACCATATCTAGTAAAGTACGATTACGACGTTCGGACACACCATTACGCTGTGGTGTTCCGGGTGGCGTGAGTTGTGAAACTATTCCACAATTTTTCAAATGTACACCAAACTTGTAACTCAAATATTCTCCTCCACGATCAGATCATAGAAACTTTATTTTCTTGTTACGATGATTTTCAACTTCACTCTGAAATTCTTTGAACTTTTCAAATGTTTCAGACTTATGTTTCATTAAGTAGATATACCCATATCTTCTTAAGTCATCTGTGAAGGTGAGAAAATAACGATATCCGCCACGAGCCTCAACATTTATTGGACCACATACATCTGTATGTATGATTTCCAACAAATTTGTTGCTCTCTCCATAGTACCGGAGAACGGTGTTTTAGTCATCTTGCCCATGAGGCACGGTTCGCAAGTACCAAGTGATTCATAATCAAGTGGTTCCAAAAGTCCATCATTATGGAGTTTCTTCATGCGCTTTACACCGATATGACCTAAACAGCAATGCCACAAATAAGTTGCACTATCATTATCAACTCTGCATCTTTTGGCTTCTACATTATGAATATGTGTATCACTACTATCGAGATTCAACAAGAATAGACCACTCTTCAAGGGTGCATGACCATAAAAGATATTACTCATATAAATAGAACAACCATTATTCTCTGATTTAAATGAATAACCGTCTCGCATTAAACAAAATCTAGATATAATGTTCATGCTCAACGTTGGCACCAAATAACAATTATTTAGGTCTAATACTAATCCCGAAGGTAGATGTAGAGGTAGCGTGCCGACCGCGATCACATCGACTTTGGAACCGTTTCCCACGCGCATCGTCACCTCGTCCTTAGCCAATCTTCGCTTAATCCGTAGTCCCTGTTTCGAGTTGCAAATATTAGCAACAGAACCAGTATCAAATACCCAGGTGCTACTGCGAGCATTAGTAAGGTACACATCAATAACATGTATATCACATATACCTTTGTTCACCTTGCCATCCTTCTTATCCGCCAAATACTTGGGGCAGTTCCGCGTCCAGTGACCAGTCTGCTTGCAGTAGAAGCACTCAGTTTCAGGCTTAGGTCTAGAGTTGGGTTTCTTCTCTTGAGCAGCAACTTGCTTGTCGTTCTTGTTGAAGTTCCCCTTCTTCTTCCCTTTGCCCTTTTTCTTGAAACTAGTGGTCTTGTTAACCATCAACACTTGATGCTCCTTTTTAATTTCTACCTCCGCAGCTTTCAGCATTGCGAAGAGCTCAGGAATAGTCTTGTTCATCCCTTGCATATTATAGTTCATCACAAAGCTCTTGTAGCTTGGTGGCAGTGATTGAAGAATTCTGTCAATGACGCAATCATCTGGAAGATTAACTCCCAATTGAATCAAGTGATTATTATAACCAGACATTTTGAGTATATGCTCACTGACAGAACTGTTCCCCTCCATCTTGCAGCTATAGAACTTATTGGAGACTTCATATCTCTCAATCCGGGCATTTGCTTGAAATATTAACTTCAACTCCTGGAACATCTCATATGCTCCATGACGTTCAAAACGTCGTTGAAGTCCCGATTCTAAGCCGTAAAGCATGGCACACAGAACTATCGAGTAGTCATCAGCTTTGCTCTGCCAAACGTTCATAACATCTGGTGTTGCTCCAGTAGCAGGCCTGGCACCCAGCGGTGCTTCCAGGACGTAATTCTTCTGTGCAGCAATGAGGATAATCCTCAGGTTACAGACCCAGTCCGTGTAATTGCTACCATCATCTTTCAACTTTGCTATCTCAAGGAACGCATTAAAATTCAACGGAACAACAGCACGAGTCATCTATCTACAATCAAACATAAACAAGCAAGATACTATCAGGTACTAAGTTCATGATAAATTTAAGTTCAATTAATCAAATTACTTAAGAACTCCCACTTAGATAGACATCCCTCTAATCCTCTAAGTGATCGCGTGATCCAAATCAACTAAACCATGTCCGATCATCACGTGAGATGGAGTAGTTTCATTGGTGAACATCATTATGTTGATCATATCTACTATATGATTCATGCTCGACCTTTCGGTCTCCGTGTTCCGAGGCCATATCTGTATATGCTTGGCTCGTCAAGTATAACCTGAATATTCTGCGTGTGCAACTGTTTTGCACCCGTTGTATTTGAACATAGAGCCTATCACACCCGATCATCACGTGGTGTCTCAGCACGAAGAACTTTCGCAACGGTGCATACTCAGGGAGAACACTTCTTGATAATTAGTGAGAGATCATCTTATAATGCTACCGTCAATCAAAGCAAGATAAGATGCACAAAAGATAAACATCACATGCAATCAATATAAGTGATATGATATGGCCATCATCATCTTGTGCCTGTGATCTCCATCTCCGAAGCACCGTCATGATCACCATCGTCACCGGCGCGGCACCTTGATCTCCATCGTAGCATCGTTGTCGTCTCGCCAATCTTATGCTTCCACGACTATCGCTAGCACTTAGTGATAAAGTAAAGCATTACATCGCAATTGCATTGCATACAATAAAGCGACAACCATATGGCTCCTGCCAGTTGCCGATAACTCGGTTACAAAACATGATCATCTCATACAATAAAATTTAGCATCATGTCTTGACCATATCACATCACAACATGCCCTGCAAAAACAAGTTAGACGTCCTCTACTTTGTTGTTGCAAGTTTTACGTGGCTGCTACGGGCTTAAGCAAGAACCAATCTCACCTACGCATCAAAACCACAATGATAGTTTGCCAAGTTGATGCCGTTTTAACCTTCGCAAGGACCGGGCATAGCCACACTTGGTTCAACTAAAGTTGGAGAAACAGTCACCCGCAAGTCACCTTTGTGCAAAGCACGTCGGTGAAACCGGTCTTGCGTAAGCGTACGCGTAATGTCGGTCCGGGCCGCTTCATCCAACAATACCGCCGAACCAAAGTATGACATGCTGGTAGGCAGTATGACTTATATCGCCCACAACTCACTTGTGTTCTACTCGTGCAAATAACATCAAACCATAAAACCTAGGCTCGGATGCCACTGATGGGTTTCGTAGTAATTTCAAAAAAATTCTTACGCACACGCAAGATCATGGTGATGCATAGCAACGAGAGGGGAGAGTGTTGTCTACGTACCCTCGTAGACCGCAACGGAAGCGTTGACGCAACGTAGAGGAAGTAGTCGTACGTCTTCCCAATCCGACCGATCCAAGCACCGTTACTCCGGCACCTCCGAGTTCTTAGCACACGTACAGCTCGATGACGCTCCCCGGGCTCCGATCCAGCAAAGCTTCGGGGATGAGTTCCGTCAGCACAACGGCGTGGTGACGATGATGATGTTCTACCGACGCAGGGCTTCGCCTAAGCACTACAACGATATGATCGAGGTGGAATATGGTGGCAGGGGGCACCGCACACGGCTAAGGAACGATCACGTAGATCAACTTGTGTGTCTAGGGGTGCCCCCTGCCCCCGTATATAAAGGATCCAAGGGGAGGGGTGCGGCCGGCCCTATGGTGGCGCGCAGGAGGAGTCCTACTCCTACCGGGAGTAGGACTCCCCTCCCGTTTCCTTGTCCAACTAGGAGAGGTCGAGGGAGAATAGGAAAGGGGGGCGCCGCCCCTCCCTCCTTGTCCAATTCGGACTAGGGGGAGAGGGGGCGCGCGGCCTGCCCTGGCAGCCCCTTCCTCTTCTCCATATTGGGCCCATGAGGCCCATTAACCCCCCGGGGAGTTCCGGTAACCCCCCGGTGCTCCGGTTTTATCCGATACTTATCCGGAACCCTTCCGGTGTCCGAATATAGTCATCCAATATATCAATCTTTATGTCTTGACCATTTCGAGACTCCTCGTCATGTCCGTGATCACATCCGGGACTCCGAACTAACTTCGATACATCAAAATGCATAAACTCATAATAACTGTCATCGTAACGTTAAGCGTGCGGACCCTACGGTTCGAGAACAATGTAGACATGACTGAGACAAATCTCCGGTCAATAACCAATAGCGGGACCTGGATGCCCATATTGGCTCCTACATATTCTACGAAGATCTTTATCGGTCAGACCGCATAACAACATACGTTGTTCCCTTTGTCATCGGTATGTTACTTGCCCGAGATTCGATCGTCGGTATCCAATACCTAGTTCAATCTCATTACCGGCAAGTCTCTTTACTCGTTCCGTAATACATCATCTCACAACTAACTCATTAATTGTAATGCTTGCAAGGCTTATGTGATGTGCATTACCGAGAGGGCCTAGAGATACCTCTCCGACAATCGGAGTGACAAATCCTATTCTCGAAATACGCCAACCCAACATCTACCTTTGGAGACACCTGTAGAGCTCCTTTATAATCACCCAGTTACGTTGTGACGTTTGGTAGCACACAAAGTGTTCCTCTGGCAAACGGGAGTTGCATAATCTCATAGTCATAGGAACATGTATAAGTCATGAAGAAAGCAATAGCAACATACTAAACGATCGGGTGCTAAGCTAATGGAATGGGTCATGTCAATCAGATCATTCACCTAATGATGTGATCCCGTTAATCAAATAAAAACTCTTTGTTCATGGTTAGGAAACATAACCATCTTTGATTAACGAGCTAGTCAAGTAGAGGCATACTAGTGACACTAAGTTTGTCTATATATTCACACATGTATTATGTTTCCGGTTAATACAATTCTAGCATGAATAATAAACATTTCTCATGATATAAGGAAATAAATAATAACTTTATTATTGCCTCTAGGGCATATTTCCTTCATCATCGAGCTGTATGTGTGCCAAGAACTCGAAGGTGCCGGAGTAACGATGCTTGGATCGGTCGGATCGGGAAGACGTACGACTACTTCCTCTATGTTGTGTCAACGCTTCCGTTGCGATCTACAAGGGTACGTAGATCATACTCTCCCCTCTCGTTGCTATGCATCACCATGATCTTGCGTGTGCATAGGAAAATTTTGAAATTACTACGTTCCCCAACAGTTGTGTTGTTGGTGTCAAAGAACTTGAGGAGGAGGAGGAGAACCAGCACCACTCATGGTGCGGGTTGTTGTGTTGTTGGTGTCGTAGAACTCGAGGAAGAGGAGGAGGAACCAACCACCACTCATAGTGCGCGTTGTTGTGTTGTTGGTGTCGAAGAACTCGAGGAAGAGGAGGAGGAACCAACCACCACTCATGGTGTGTGTTGTTGTGTTGTTGGTGTCGAAGAACTCGAGGAAGAAGAGGAGGAACCAACCACCACTCATGGTGCGCATTGTTGTGTTGTTGGTGTCGAAGAACTCGAGGAAGAGGAGGAGGAACCAACCACCACTCATGGTGTGTGTTGTTGTGTTGTTGGTGTCAAAGAACTCGAGGAAGAGGAGGAGGAACCAACCACCACTGATGGTGTGCATTGTTGTGTTGTTGGTGTCGAAGAACTCGAGGAAGAGGAGGAACCAACCACCACTCATGGTGTGTGTTGTTGTATTGTTGGTGTCGAAGAACTCGAGGAAGATGAGGAGGAACCAGCCACCACTCATGGTGCGGGTTGTTGTGTTGTTGGTACCAAAGAGCTCGAGGAAGAGGAGGAGGAACCAGCCACCACTCATGGTGTGTGTTGTTGTATTGTTGGTGTCGAAGAACTCGAGGAAGATGAGGAGGAACCAGCCACCACTCATGGTGCGGGTTGTTGTGTTGTTGGTACCAAAGAGCTCGAGGAAGAGGAGGAGGAACCAGCCACCACTCATGGTGTGTGTTGTTGTATTGTTGGTGTCGAAGAACTCGGGGAAGATGAGGAGGAACCAGCCACCACTCATGGTGCGGGTTTTTGTGTTGTTGGTACCAAAGAGCTCGAGGAAGAGGAGGAGGAACCAGCCACCACTCATGGTGCGTGTTGTTGTGTTGTTGGTGTCGGTGAACTCGGGGAAGATGAGGAGGAACCAGCCACCACTCATGGTGCGGGTTGTTGTGTTGTTGGTACCAAAGAGCTCGAGGAAGAGGAGGAGAAACCAGCCACCACTTATGGTGCGTGTTGTTGTGTTGTTGGTGTCGATGAACTCGAGGAGGAGGAGGAGGAGGAGGAACCAGCCACCACTCACGGTGTGGGTTGTTGTGTTGTTGGTGTCGAAGAACTCGAGGAAGAGGAGGAGGAACCAGACACCACTCATGGTGCGCGTTGTTGTGTTGTTGGTGTCGAAGAACTCGAGGAAGAGGAGGAGGAACCAGTGTTGCTGGTGTCGAAGAGCCCGAGGAAGCAACCACCACTGGTAGATATAGGGTGTGCGCGTTTATGTTCATAGGAGTGAGTATATGTATGTGTATGCAATCATCTACGATTGTACCATGTTAAAAAAACAGCATGTTTGTTTGATAATTGTCGCGGGAGATGCGTAGCCTGTTTTTTTAGTTTGGATGCCGATAAATCCCGAACATTTGGGATTTGGCCATGGCAAATCAAGCGTCTTTTGTGGCAATTTATATTTGTTGACCATGGCAAGTTTAATTGGTACGTAAACATGGCAAACCCGCATTAGTTAGTTTTTTGGCACAAAATTATCATGCTTGCGAACTAAACTTGTCATCCTCACTTCAACAAAATTGCCATAAAAAATGCGATTTGCCATCATAAAAAAATCTGACTTTCGGATTGTATCATTTCCGTTTAATTTTTATAAAGAAACAAAGATTGATATCCGATTATTCATAGCTATCCATCCGTATGTATTACTCCGTGAATCATACCAACCCGGTAATCTTGTGTGATCTTACTAAATGCCGAATTAATTGGCGCATTTAAATTTTAATCGAAAAGTCAAGTGAGAAAGAATGTATGCAGAATAGGAGGGAACAAGAGCTCGACATAAAAAAGAGCCGGGGAGCACAGTTTGTAGCCCAGCGGGGAAAAAAAGAGCATCTTCACCAGTGCAGAAACAGAACAAGGCATGACAAAGCAGATTGTACCAAGCATAGTCATGATAAAGAAAAGCACAGCATTAAAGATATACTCCATATAAGATCATAGTCATTAATCATGAATACGACTTAGGCAAACTATCTCGGCACAGCTTGTCCTCGCGTACAGGCTCATAAATAGTAATACTTAGTACCACTTGTCCTCGCTGATGAATACTACTACTACTTAGCAAAGCTAACTGAATGTTCTCGCTTTCAGGACTTACACAGACCAGATGCAGTCATTCATTCACCATCATCCACTCACAGCGGATCAGCAGCAGCGGCCGGGGAAGAGGCTCCGAACATCGAGCCAGCTGTAGACTCCATATGTCCAGAAAGCCTTGGCCGTGTCCGGTAAGTACTCGGGGAAGCTGTCGTCCATTAGGTGAATCACCTCCGCACATGAAGGCGGGACAGTTGACAGGGTTGAGGAAGCAGCTGACTTGATGGTGTTTTTGTCCAGGACTGTGTTGGGAGGGAGGGGCTTCCCTTGTTTGATCAGCTCGAGGTAGGAGATGAACTGTGCCATTTCCTCCTCCAGGGGATGGGAAGGTGCATTCCGAAGCAAGGCCACAAGCTTACAGGGAAGGTCGCCGGCCATCTTTTTCTGGTTTAGGAAACACTTGAAGACATCTGGGTTTCTGTTCACAATGACACTGGCCCAAGGGGGTAATCTTGAGTCTCCGTCTGAGTAGGGTACAGCCCCCAGCAGCCTAGCACACAACTCTTCAGGCGTGTTGACCTTCTTCTTAGCATTGGGAACGAAACCAATGATAGGCAGCCTCCTTTTACACAGCAAAGGAACCCTTTTGATCAGCAGGTTGTAGATTCTACGGTAGAGGAGGGCTTTGCTGTGAATGGGCAGCAGCGCCGGGTAATACAAGAGGAGATCCATAAGTTGATCATTTTGTAATAGATCTAGCGCCATTGTCTCGAGTCCTTTGAAGACAGGGGGGAGTGTCCTAGCGACGTGATCCCCATGCACCTCTTTGATCCGACCAACCAAGAACTCGGTGTACTCGATGAAGTTGTCCACTCTTTCCGTCATCTCCAGTGGCCTTGCATCATCCAGGTTTACCTCCTTAAAGCCAAATGCCATTTTATGTGGCAGGACCACGGTATTTTCTTTGCAGAATAAGCCCTTCGTTGATAATCCGCGCTCATTCATGCTGTACACTAGATCAAGCCCGGACCAGGTTAGCTGATTACCATCGTCCTTGAGGAAATATTGCCTCGAGGGATCCGGCACAATCAGCCGATCAGCTGGTACGGGATGGACTAGAGGGTTGATTTTGAAGTGGTCCATCACCGTTCTAACCTCAGAACCCACATAAAGTCTCTGTCCATTGATGGAACTGCATACAAACAATTGCAAAAAAAAAAAATTATGTTGAAGAGATATCGGGGGATGTTTAGGTATTCTGCTGCAAGACATTCATAAACAAGTAGTAGGAGTAATAAAATTCATGATCCAACTAAAGTACGTTAGTATATGCAACAGTTGATTCAATGCTACTGTTAGGGTGCATGCCATAGCACATTTCTAGTTAACTACTAGCAGTAAGCACCATTGATAAAAGATAGCACAATTGTATCAAGTAGACAAGCACACTAATTTAAGTAACAATGATATAGTAGTACTCCCTCCGTCCGGAAATACTTGTCATCAAAATGAATAAAAAGGGATGTATCTAATTAGTTCTAGATACATCTCTTTTTATTCATTTTGATGACAAGTATTTCGGGACGAAGGGAGTAGTACATACACAGCACACAGAACAGAATGTAGCTACTGGAGTATATGCGTGGAGTGATGAGTACATGGTATGCCACTGTGCATGGAGCCATTCGTTTGAAGTGTGCTGGTAGAAGAATATCAACATAATAAATGCCCACATTTATCAAACTGACATGGTCGACGCCAAATTTAGTATTCTACACAGCACAGCAACATGCTGGTGGATTGCTTGAACAGTGACCATGTGTAGCAACACAGTCTTGTTAAAAAAATGCGCCACTTGATCAATTCCAATCAATCATGTCACATTTAGCAAACTGACACCAAGCACAGCAACTGGAGCATGTCACATAAATGAATGGGCCAATTAAGTTTTGTTAAAGAAGAAAAAGGATGCCCACATCAATCAATTGATTAGTAGCATGTCACATTTAGTAAGGAAGTGCTACTGTATAATAATCAGCAGCTTATCTATCAACAGATTGATCAATTACTATTCAATTAGCAACCATGATGTCAAAGTGCGAAACCAATCATCAATCAATAGACTAGCGTACATTGATACTCCGGAAAAGCTAGTCCATCAAATGGATGTATCTAGCACTAATTTGATGCTAGATACATCTATTTGAGAGACAAGCTTTTTCGAACGGAGGAAGTAGTATCTAGCACATCACAAAAATATGTCACTTGATCAGTTGCACTCAATTTAATACTCTAGATAACCACCAGCCAATCAGCAGACTATGAAAGGAACCCACCACCAATCAGCATCTAGAGTGATATCTAGCGCACCACCAACCCAAAGTGTGCTCCTTGCTCAAGCATTCCACTCGATTTAATTTAGTATGGCAAGATACGAACTGAAACAGACAGGACAAACTCGTAACGATCCGCTGAACCCCACCAAAATCACCATCATCGTCGGACCATTCGGATCCGCGCACGATCGTCACCGTACCGACCGACCGACAGACCGTTGGGATCCGCGCACGGGACCAACATAACCAACAGCGGAATTAGCAGGCATAAAATCGGGTCGGGATTTGGGGAGGGGTTTGGATTTAGCTTACATGTCGCTGCCTCGGAACGTGCGAGCGCCGCGGAAGCTCTCCGGGAGCCACACCTTCTGCATCTGATCCGGCACGCAGAGGAGGTGCCGCCGGTGGCATCCCGGTGGGAGGAGGGGGGCGCCGGTGCTGCTGATGAGGCTGCTGCGGGCCATGGCGGCAAGCCCCTGCGAGCGGCCCCGAATCATCTGCATGGTGGAGGTCGCCGGGGAGGGCGCGCGGTGGACGGAATGCTGCGGCGGGGGGGTGCGCGCGGCTCGCCGGCGAGGGTTTCGGGACAGCGACTGCGAGTGCCAAGAGGATGGCTCTTTTCGATTCGATCCTCCACTTTCGACAATTTTAAAGGCTTTCACGACTCGGAGGTTTGTTTTTTGTTTTTTATTAAAAAAATCCACGACTCGAAGGCTCTCTCTTTTATTTATTGCAACAGCGTGGTCAACAGGTCAACAGGTAAACAGCCTCCGCATCCGCCGGCTCGCCCCCGGCCCCGCCGCATCCGCCTTCCCCCGCGCACGTCGGGGAACATGCGCGCCGCCCTCATGATCCCCGGCTCGCTCATGCGATTCATGCGCGACGAGGCCATAGAGCATGGACGGCGTCCTAGGTCATGGTCACCACGCCGATGCTCAACGTCGGTGACCACCAACTGCACTTGGGCACTGCCAAGACATGCCGACGGAGGCCACCGCGCTCCTCGCCTTCGAAGGCGCGGCCTCAAGTGCTTCTTCTGCTTTCTCCCGTTTCTGCAGGTGGCGGCTTGTTGACTGCGGTGCGGCAGCAACAGCGCTGGAGGCCTCAGTCAGCGGCAGCAACAGCCGGTCATCGGTCCCAGGCGCTGCTCTTGGAGTCGGCATGGCCCCATGCGCTGCTCTCGCTGGGCGGGCACACCGAGGAAGCAGCCGCGGCCCTCCCTCCGCCGGCGCGCCACCAGAGAGGATCTCGGCAGCCGCGCGGGCACAGACGCAGAGGGGCATCCAGTAAGCACGGGCGCCTCCACGACGAGCACCGCGGGCACGTGCTGCTCGCCGGGCGCCTCCACGACGAGCACTGGGGGCACGTGCTGCTCGCCGGGCGCCTCCACGGCGAGCACCGCGGCCACGGGCGCCGCCCACCGGTGCCTGCTTCCTCGCGCCAAGTGGATGCGCCTCGACGCCGGCGTCCTCCTCTTCCGGAAGTACGCCTCCAGCAGCAAGCCCAGCCACTGACGCGGCGAGCTTGCCCATGACGAAGGTGCGGCGAGCTTGGTGGAGTGGTACCTGAGCAGTTCGCCGACGAGCTTGGCGCGGTTCTGCGGGTCCTTGTGCACCGCAGCTGCCGGACCCTCCACCGATAAGTGCTTCACGGCGAGGTGGTCCTCCCGGCAGTACGCGTCCCGTCCGCCGTCGCAGCTGCTGGAACAGGAGCGGCGGTTGTGGGAGGGCTCTCGCGCGTGCTTCGTCCGCGGCGCCGGAGTCATCCACGCGCGGATCTCGCGCCGTTGTGCGTCGAGCAAGCACGCACGGGGCACGCCTCCGTCGACGGCGACTCACCTCACACGCCATCCACGGTCACCGTCGCGCGGATCTCGCGCCGTTGGGCACGCACGGACACGCCTCCACGACGCGCTCGCCTTCGTGGCCGGCGCTCCTCTGCCTGTCCTCCTTCCTCGCGCCCAAGCTGGTGACGGCGTCGGCCTGCAGCCCATGCTGCCAGTAGTCCTTCCTCGCGCAGCACCCCTGCCGACGAGATCCACGCCGCCCGCTTGCTCGGCAGCAGGATTCGCCGGCCGCCGTTGGCTGCACTTGTCACCCACCATGCGGCAACGCCACTTGCAGATGGCAGCACCCATGATGCTCCGCCGGCACCTTGCATCAGCTGCGGCGTGGTTGGAGCAGGCATGTCCATGCCATGTGAGGATGAGAGAGAGGAAGCAGTGGCTCTGTATGCTTGCAGCCATGAAGGATGAAGCAGAGGAAGCAGCAGCGGTATATATGAATCCCAAGAGATAAGGCCGGTGGCTGGCCACGTGTGTTCTCCACCGGCCACGTGTGTTGTGGCCACGGAGCTACTTTTGCTACACATCACACAGCTCTGACAGCCTCCAGATGGGAGGTTTGGGTGGAGTCGAGAGAGAGGAGCATGGTAGATTGTCCGTGTTTGCTCCCTGTCGTAGCTTGTATAGTTTGGATATTTGGGTTTTCGTTAATGAAAATCGGAAGGGGAAGCCCTTTTTAATCAAATAAATAAATAAAAATCACATAGCTCATTTTCTCATACTACCAAGCCACCATATGGTACAGACATAGAGTAGTTAGTATATCTTCATCAGCTATATACTTTTTCCTACACAGGACTTGTCATACTACGAAGCCATCTCTACGTCTGTACAGGGTCTTGAGCCTCTTTTGCCGTCTGGATGAATCTCAAGATCACCTGCAACTCATCCAATTGCTGATGCTTTTTTTTCAGCACTTGGAGGAGACAAAGGCATACATAAACACATGATTAGGTTCTTCATCATCTCTTGCCTTCTCAGATACTAGTGGATGCAAAGTTTCAGACAAGATGTTGTATGTATGTACTATAGTACCTGGGACTGGAAATGCTGCTGGACCCCATGGAAGAGCTGCTCCTCTGATGGAGTCGGGTTCATGCTCACATGCACATAATTTTTTTTCACCATCCACAGTAAATGCCATATCGTGAATGAAACAAAAGCTTAGCACGGATTCTATTCTATTGTTTGCTGATCAAGGATTACAACACAGCATGGTGCTTACAAGGTTGAGGTGCTTCCAGTATCTTGATCCATAGTGTGGGCGTTCCAAGCTTTGTCAGGTTCACTCTCTGCAACAACATAAAACAGAATGAATATCCTTTGATGAAGACAGACACTTGGATTATTAGGTTCCCAGGAGACACCAATAAATACACCAAGCAAAGCAATCACAATGAGAACGACTTGACCACACTCCTACCTAACTAACCATGGCCCATTGCCATGTGATCCCAGCCAGCAGCAGGATGATCACACGCCCTGCATCATACTATTTTTTATATATGGCCCAATCTCCTCTTTCAGACACAAATTACTTGTCATGCCGTGATTAATATGCGGGATACTGACAGTGATTAATTACCGCTCGCAGCTCCAAGATCGAGTAAAGATTGGACGCCGTCGACCATGGCCGTCGTGTGCCGGACCCTTGGCTTTGTTGGCTTCTGGTACTTGATGCATGCTGCTCACAAACACACAACAAGGAAACATTCAGTCTGATTCTGCTATTCTGAGAGACTTTAGAGCATTTTGGCTAAAAAAACATTGCAAGTCATGGCATAAATGGTCTTACAGTAGATCATGTCTTTGTCTCCCAGGTCAAAGCTGCCGCAGAAGGAGTTGTTGCCGCCATCGGTCTCGTCGTCGTCTTCATTGCCAGTCGGAGCTTCCTTCTGAAAAGAAAAGTGAAGTGAAAAGACCTGATTCCTTTCACTCCATTGCAATTGTCAATCAATATCAATATAAAGAAGCAGCCACTAACTACTAGCTAAGCAGAGTTTCAGTGGGATGCCTAAATAAATAAATAATACTCTAATTGAAAATGAAAGGAAGGAAGGAAGCAAGACTGACCAGCCAGTGCCAGCCTCCAAGGCCAACAGCCTTCTTGACCACACCCTGTAGGCCGACCAGCATGGACTTTGTACGGTTGTCACCGGTGACGACGACCTTGGTGTGCTGGGGAGAGAACGTATCATGTGCAACGCCCTGACTCATACACCAGGTGCACCAATGGCCCAAGAGCCGTCCGATTAAAGATGAAGGGACACAATCCATCTACGATGTGGGCTGCACAAACATTTACAAATTAGACCTTGTAGTGCAGCTGAATCGTACAAAACACACTTTCAGAGCCACTCATGTTCTCCCTTTGACCTCTCTTTTACTGCTGAACCAGGAAGCTCGGGTTATAAAAAAATGCCCCATCGCCTATATCCAGCTCTCCTGTACTAGCTAGTATAGACAAATGGACTAAGAAATTATGTATAAGGTAATAACAATCACAAGGAGAACCTAGTTTTACATTACATAATTCCCCTCTCCTAAAACAGAAGATCTAATGTGCTCTCTAGTTTAACATTGTCACTCTTGTATCTGAAACTGTTTCTCTACACATACACTGCATTTTTTTACAGAAGCATTCACATATAGCTTGATCACCATGCAACCTCCTGATCAGTTGAAAGAGATATCTTCAATTGCTAAAAATGAGAAACTGGATGCAAGTTGAACATTACCTTGAAGAGCAAACATTTTTTTTTTAAGATAAGCTTGCAACTGAACATTTATAGAGGACCTGAAAAACACAAACAACATCTATTTTCTGATGTACATCCAAAAGAAAAGGATAAAACAAAAGTGATCTGATTGGATAACATTTATCTTTATAGTGCTGAAAATTCAGTAATATTAGGTCCGGAATTCTGTACCAGATCATGGTTCTTACTAATAAAATCCTGTTTGAGTGTCGACTCAAAGAATCTGTTCTCACTTGCTGGAACAGGTTAAAGCTTTTCTTGTTCCTTTTCTGTTAATTCTTTGTAAGCTGATATGTGTTACAGGAAATGCAAACCACAAAGGAAAGAATCCTAATCCCAAATTTCTCTTCAGTAACCTGAAACTGCTATGTACCTAACCAAGTTTGTGGTTCAGGGGAAGAACCATACAATCGAATAGAGTGTTGATCCTATGAAATTTCACATATATAACGAGTACATGTCTACGGATTTAATACCGCTGCCAGGGACATTATTAAGCACTGTTGTTCAGACATCATAGCCACATGAAGAGTGTTTCTTGAGTTGCAGAGAACAAAATGACTAAGCCAAGCTACTAACCATCAGCACCCAGCAAGGGTATTATTTCAGAGGATTGCTACAATGTATAACTAGTATTGATCTCACAAGGTCAGTTTCACACTTTCCATTTACATTTGTTTACAAATGAAGGATCAGAGAGCAGATCTCTTTGTTTATTTCTATTCAAACTATTTTTATTGGGCATAAAAGTTACATTTCGCTTTAAGATTGGGATACAAGAGCTGCAAAAATATGTTACAATATCCAAAGTACACAAAGATAGAAAGGGTGCTGGACCATAAACCTTAATTGTGCACATCGTTAAATTTGGAAGAGCATTGGTCATACTTATCTCGCAATAAAACGAAATGGAGAAAAATGATGACCGAAGTATGAAAGAAAATATGTCTTATCACTGATAAAGGAAGAAGAGGGCACGCCCTCGATTTAGAGCTCCTACAGATGGACCACACTGAAGCACTCTCAACGAGCCACCGCCGGCCTGCCGCAAAAAGAACTTGAGTGTGCGTGGCCTATTCAGATGGTACAACAGCTGCTGGAGCTTCAATAAGCGGAGATCATCAGTACAAGCTAGATAGGAAACTCGATTGGTAGAGGCGATGGGGAGATCGAGCGAAATTTCGTAACCCTGATCGCGTGGTACACAAGAGGGCGAGAGAAAGAGAAGACGACTGGGTTGATCGCTTCGCAGTACTCAGAAGTCGGAACTATTCAACGCCACTACAAGGGTCTCTCTGCAAATGTTCCAGCAGCCCTCATCGTAGATGGATTCTGTCCCTTTATTTTTAATCCGACGGCTCATGGTCCGTTGGTGCACCTGGTGCATGAGTTGGGGCGTTGCACAGGATACGTTCTCGTGCTGGGGAAGCACCGTGAGCTCCTCGTCACCGCTTCTCCACTCCTCGTCAGATGGGTTAATCAGGCTTGGGACAAATCAACGCATTGGAAAATTCCGCCGAATCTATGGCAGAATTAAGGCTGTGTTCGGTAGCCCTCCACTCCTTCACTCGGGAGCGAAGCGCGCGGAGCACCATATTAGCAGCTCCCCAAATTAACACTACATGTTGCTCCGGAGCGGAGTTGAAGAGCAGGAGGGAGTCCGAACAGGCTCTAACTCTACACCAGGCCCTGCTCCACATGGCCGAAACTCATGCAAGCCCCCGATTTCTCTTTCTCTTTCTCTTTCTTTTCTAGCGCGAGCGGCTTAGCGCAGTTCTTCCAATCGCCGCTCAAGCAGTTTAATTTCGTCGCGATTTTCATGGAATACGTCCGCTGTTGCAATGAAAGGTCCAGTACTCTAATTCTTTTGATACCCTTTGCTGGTTGTTGGCGCCCCTACGATCTGGGTGCGTTGATTGGAGTTGGAGGCCCGGCCAGAGTGCTTGTTCACCGATTCATCAAGAGGAGAACCTGAGGAGCAGCTAGGCATGCCCTGCATCCAGACCACTGAAGCCTCTGGCGTTGCACGATGATGTGCTCCCAAAATAAATCGAAGGTTGTATCATCCAATTTTGTTTCCATGTTCGGTTTTTAGAAAAAGGTTTTTTATGAAGAGCTAATTGAAGATTTTGTCTCAAGGAATGATAGAAGGATGGCAGTTTTCTTCTAAAGAATGTAGTACTTTTGAATAGTTGGATTGCTTGTTGGTAAGATGTAATTCTTCACAAAATTTGTACCACTAACATCACACACACACACACACACACACACACACACACTATAACACTGTACTTTCCTAATTGCCAATGGTTACGAGGGCCCAATTTTTTGGTTTCGCACGGGGCCTCTGTTTTCTTGGGTACGGCCCTGACTGCAACCTGCACTGCAGGATGGAGGGCACCCCAGACGTTTGCATTCACTCGTGCGTAGTGCTACCAGCTGTGCTGTCTCTCCTGTGAATGATTGATCCGACCGACGGCTGTGCTGTCCTGGTTAAACTCAAATCAAGATGCTTCGAACCTTAAATCCTCACCCTTTCGTTGCCCCTGGAATTGCACCACGGAAATGGCATACGTCAGTGCTTCATTCCTTGGAGCTTATTGCCGTGGAAGCTGCTGGACCGGTCGCTGGTCATGATAAACGTGAACGGCGCACTGCTCCTAGTCTCGTAAGGTGGTACGCACGCACCGACGCACCGTACGTGGCATGCGCCCGGCCAACGGTGACAAGCGGGGCTCAAGTGTCCCGCTTCACCGCCAGAATGGTTCTGTCGAGTCTGTGCTAGCATGATTACGACGGGTCTCGTAGGTGCTCTGATTTGTCACTTCAGTACCGTATGCCTTTTTTCTTAGAAAAAAAGGATGACCCCGACCTCTGTATTTGGAAGATGCATACGGTCATTTTATTGGTTATTCTCGAGGACCTTATAAAGTATTACAACAATAAACCTGAATCCACCATCTTGGCAACACATGCCACTACTTCTATCCAAAATGACGAAGGGGTGCTAGTTGGGCCACTACCCAAACCACTCACCTAAGCCATCAAAAGCCGGAAACCGAAACATATTCGGAAGCCCCAGCCGAGCCACATACCGGGTCTGGGGCACAATCCGGTCAGACGCACTCGTGTGTCGTCGCCACCATCTTCCGCAGGTCCATCTTCAGATCATATTGAGGCTTCTACCTTGTGTGGCCACTCTGCCATCGACGTCACCATGACGCCAGACAGCAACCTCCGCCTGCGCGAGTCCATCTCCGCGTATCGGGCGGCGAGCCTCCACAGCGTCATGCCGCCGATCCTCGCCGCCATGAATGAGTGAGATGAAGTACCGCTCCACCACGGCATGTACAGGGTGAGGAAGGGCGAGGTCCACATCGGAGACACGGCCGGAAGGGCCGCCACCAGGAACCAGACAAGCTCGCAATACACACCCAGCATCCCCATGCCCAAATCGGCGCCTTCAAGAAGGTGACGGCGCTGTGGCGCCGCCGCCGCTTAGCCACCGGGGCTAGGGTTTTCACCCGGGCGCAGGGGAAGGGGGGAGGCAGGGGATGTTTAGCCTCGGCGCTGCCACCAAGGAGGGAATGGCGTCCGGGACGCCATCGACGCCGTGGCCGCACCGGCGGCCAAGGGTTTCCCCCGGCCAAGCACCCTGCCGCCACCTCCGAGCCAGCCACGACATCCGCAGGCGCGAGTACGCCGGAGATCCAGGCCGGCCGGAGGTCATGCATCACGAGCGGACCAGGATCGCCTCCGATCTGACGCGGGGAGCCCGGGGCCTCCATGCGCCAAGACCTGCGCCCACCGGGACCTCGCTTCCCGCGCAGCCGAGGGGAACCGGCCTACCTCACCGACGAACACTTCCCGCTGCCGGGGGAGCGCCGTCCGCACCAGCGAGGCCGCCGCCTCAGATCCGGACACCACCGAAAAGGAGCGGTCCCTGCCGCCACCATCCCGGGGCATCCCCGCAGCCGTGGCCGCGCCCACCCCCATCGACGCGCAGCCAAGGGCGCGCGCACCAGGCGTGAGACGCAGCCAGGCGCATAGATCCCAGTCTCCAGAGGGCGCCGGCGGATCTCCCCTCTCGACGCGCCAGACTGGCCAGGGATAACGCCCCGCCGCCGCCTTCCTCGGGGCTGGCCCGGGCTTCGCCGGCGAGCGCCCTCTGGCGGCGGCGAGACAGGTGGGGGAGGGGCGGGGACTGTGGCGGCGCTAGGGTTTCTACCCCCGTGTCGCCAGAGCTAGGCGACGCGGGCAGCTGCGTTCATTTTTTTCCTTGCAAATGGTGGTGCCATAGTGAGCAGGGAAATCGATGTCAAATAAAATGAGCTAAGAACTTGAAGCACTGCGCACTTGGCCGCGTCGTGCCCGTGCTCGCTGCGGCGAACTCCGGCGTCGGTGAGCGGCAGAGAGAGATCAAGGGCGATGAGTCGAGGCAGCAGGCGCTTGGTGGCGAAGTGGTTTGGCCTCGGGCGCGCGCACGAGCGAAACAGAGACGTTGGCGGCACCCAGAGCGCGTCGAGTAGCTGCCTGGCACCGTGTCTTTGCATGGTCAACGCGTGAACTTTGGCATCACGCCATGCGGAGCATTAAATTCATGTCTGGGGTGTAGTTCATGCAAGGCTAGGTCGATCCAAGCATTTGAGTTGAAGCCAGGTCGACTGAGTGAGACTGTAGCCTCTTGGCAAGTTTCTGGACAGAAACTTGGGAGCTTAATAGAGAAGAATCTAGAGAGAGTTAGGAGATGGGTTTTGGTGGTTAAGGGTTACTTAGGAGGGTAATGAAGCCCTAAAAAATTCATCTCCATTGGATCAAGGAAAAATGCACTTCCTTCACAACATGCATTTTCTGGCCAGAACAGAAAAGATTTCTGTTGCAAAAATATTCCAAATAACCATGAAATATTTTTGCACAGGAAGGTGTGCCAAGGTCCAAAGAATATTCAGGAATTTTCTCAGATTTTTGTAAGCAAGAAAAATGAGGGTTGCTTTGGAGTAAAAGTGACTGAAGTACTATTTCAGAGGGAAAATGAATATTTTTCATTTAAGAAAAATATTCCCATGGCCATTTTATGATATCAGAGAGAAAGAGACGAGTTTGAGAGTGAGACGAGTCACTTGGGTGAAAGTCAAAGAAATGCCAAGCGATTAAGTCCAAATGAGTTGATTCAAAACTCACATTCAAATAAAAAATGCAAATAAATTCAGAAAAAAAGGGCAAAAACCAGGGTGTCACGGCTGGGCATGACAGGAGGAGTAGGAGGAGGAAAAGCAAGAGAAGGAGGACGCGTGCACCGTGCAGCTTAACCGCCGGCGCAGCAGACTACGCCCCCGGCGGACTTCTTCGACCTCACCGGCTCTCTGAGGACGAGGGCGACGCCTAGAGCTTCCTACTTGGCGGCAGGGCGGCGGAGGAGACGACTTTTTTAAAATTTATGTTTAAGTGAACTTTGCCGGTGATTAACCGACCGTTTTTATGTTTAGTTAAGTTTGATGTTTACATTTTTTAGCTATTTAAAAAAATGGTTGTCGACCCCATTGTGTGCAGTAGCCGACCCAAATCAAAAAATGAATGCATCCATCCGGTCAGCTGATCCAAACGAACAAAATACGCGTCGGTTTGCGTTGGTGTTGCCCTTAAGAGAAAGGGAAGAAAAGGAGGGGGAGAAGGGAGAGGGGAAAGTGAGCTATGTTGCGTGTATCCGACCCATTGAGTGAACTGAACTCGGATGAACTGATCTGAGCTTGCCGAGCAGAGCCATCACAATGTCGCCTTGGGCCTTGCTCTTTCTGCTAGCCGCCCACCTCCATCACGACCCTCACCGCCACCCCGGCGAAGCCGGCCAAACCAGACCACGCAGTCACCCTCCAATGGTCCAACCTCCCCGACCCGAGCCCGCTCGACTACGTGGCCGTCTACTCCCCGCCGTCCTCCGGCGACCTCGACTACCTCGGCTTCCTCTTCCTCAACTCCTCCGCCTCCTGGGCCACGGGCGCCGGCAGCCTCACGCTCCCGCGCCTCCCCGACCTGCGCGCCCCCTACCAGTTCCGCCTCTTCCGGGGCCAGAACCCGCGCGTTGACCAGGATGCCGACCCGCTCCCCGACGCCAGCCGCCGCGCCGCCGTCTCGGGCAACGTGGCCTACGAGGGATCCGGCGCCCGACCCGCCCAGCTGCACCTGGCGTTCACCGACGAGGTGGACGAGATGCTGGTGCTGTTCGTGTGCGGCGACGGCGGAAGGAGGTCGGTGAGGTACGGGCCCGCCGGCCGGCGCGAGGAGGAGTGGGAAGAGGTTCCGGCGGAGGCGAGCACGTACGAGCAGCGCCACATGTGCGGCTACCCGGCGAACCATAGCGTCGGGTGGCGCCACCCTGGGTTCGTCTTCGACGGCGTCATGAAGGGGCTGCAGCCTGGGTCAAGGTACTTCTACAAGGTGAACTGTGGCTACTAATAGTACTGATTTTGTGCTGACATTGTGATCTGAAAGTTTCATTTCCAGATAAACATAGCTCATTGTCTGAAATCCTAGTTTATGATGTGCGAAATTATACTTAATTTCATACGCGATCGTCTGAAAGTTGTCCAAATTTCGTTTTAGAACACTAGCTTCAGTTTGATACATAGTTAGTTTATGACGCAAGAATTATTTTTCATAGCTCATAGTTTCAAGTTCTAACCATAATGAGCATCCAACATCACCAGCATTCCGTATAAGTATTCCATCCTATACCACATTCACCTAATCTTTTCAACTTTGAACTGTTTTTCATAGGTTGGCAATGATTTAGGAGGTTGGAGTGAGACATACAGCTTCATGTCACGCGACACCGAGGCCAACGAGACCATCGCATTCCTCTTTGTGATCTCGGCACTTACGTTCCTTACAACACCTACTTTCGAACACCTCAAGAAAGTCTGTCAACTGGGAAATGGATTCTCCGTGATCTCCAAGCCCTTAACGACAAACCTGCAGTCATTTCACATATCGGTGACATCAGCTACGCCAAGGGTTATGCGTGGTTATGGGATCATTTCTTCGAACAGATTGAGCCTATTGCTGCCAACACACCATACCATGTCTGCATTGGGAATCATGAGTACGACTGGCCTTCCCAACCTTGGAAACCCTCCTGGGCTGCAAACATATATGGCGGGAATGATGCTGGCGGTGAATGCGGAGTACCATACAGCATCAAGTTCAAAATGCTTGGGAATTCTTCTCTCCCTACCAGCACCATTGCTCCTGACACCCGGAATCTCTACTACTCCTTTGACGCAGGTGTTGTTCATTTTGTTTACATGTCTACTGAGACTGACTTCACTCATGGGAGATGTTGACACTGACATACATTGGTAACTATGATGGGAAAGTCCATGACATGGTTGAAATATTGTCGCCGCAAGTCGATACCGGCAGCGCACCTTATAAGCTGGTCGGTGCGATGCCAAAGAAGATGAGATACCTGGGAATTGCCGGCAGCGTGATGCTTGCGATACTACTCGGATTCATGGCTGGCTTTGCTGTTAGAAGGAAGACGGACCCGGCACGATGGAGTCCTGTACAAGATGAGGAATCCTAATTACTTCACCCTTACTCGATTGTGTTGGTAATTACTCTTTCTTTTACACTGTAACAGAGTACCTAGGCACCAACTAAAATATCTACGGTTTTGCTAATTTTCATTCGACTGAAAACAATTCGTTTTCAGTTGGATATTGTGTCCGTTCGATCCTTACGCAGCGATTCGTGCGTGCCCGCTTGGTTATTTGTTTTAGTGGGCTCTCTCATGTGTTTATGGGCTGCATGTTTTCCCTTCGATTCTGAAACTTCTCTGTTCGCTCTGTAGCTTGTCTTCTTTTTACCCCTTCGTCAGCGGCAGTTCAAGCAAAGACATTGAGAGCATGGACAGGGGCGACTCTCTGGCGATTTCCATTCTGAGCTCTCCCTCTCTCATTGCTTGAGCGTTTGGTTACTGTTGCCGGCCGCTGTGCCTAAAGGTGCTCTTCCATGTGGTTCGCATTTGTTGTTCTCCCTCCTCTGCATTCCTTATTACTTTTCTAGATCTTTGTTTGTGGATTTTTGAGCTCTCGTCCGCCAATCCTAGCTAGGTTTCTGTTCATGTTTTTGCCTTGTTTTGTAGCTCTTCTAATTCTATTTCTCTGAACTTCTCTTATCAATCTGCTTCTTGTTACTCTGAAAATCTGCTTCTTGCCCGCCAATACAGATTTTTGCAGTATGATTCTCCTGTTTCTCTGAACTTGTCTTATCAATCTGCTTCTTGTTACTTTTTTTCAGTAATTTCAGTAATGTATCGTATGATTGTATGATTATTGCGGCAGAATTTACTTGGTTTAGCTGAGTGTAAACTTGGGTGTACTAGTACTGTTACTTTTAGTTTTAGAGATTGTTTTCTATTTTTATCACTTATTTCTGATTTTTTTTCTTTTTATCCTTTCTGTTTCTGTAGAAGTGCAAGAGATCTACCAGTGTTCCTGTTTCAACAACCTTTACTCACTATTCTGGGAAATTTTTCTCCAATGTGGTGAAAAATGTGATCAAAATCAGGGCTACTATAATTTGCAAGGCCCTTCAAGGTTTAACTTTTTTTACAGTGCATTTATGTGCCATTTACAGTGTAAAAAAATATGTAATTTGCAAGGCCCCTTCACTCGATATTTGAAGACTATGGTTGCAAGAAATGTAATTTTTTTACAGTACATTCCCAAGGAAGACTATACAATAGATCACATGACTGTAGTTTATTTGTTAGTGTTTTTACCTGAATATGTGTGCTGCTCCCAGTTGAAACTATACTACTGTTGCATTACAGTGCACCTTCTATATTATTTAAAGTGTAACACGAAATGTAGTTTTCATGCAAAGCTATAGTATTTTTGAACCATCTCTTCAAGTTGTTTGTTGCTGGATACTAAACTAATGTTATTTGTTTACAGTGCATCTTCTGTATTATTTGCAGTGCAACAAGAACTGTAATTCTCATGCAAAGCTATAGTAATTTTGAACCATAGTTTTAAAGTTGTTTGCTGCTCAATACTAAACTACTGTTGTTTTTTTTGTAGTGCATCTTCTTTGTTATTTACAGTGCAATAAGAGCTGTAATTCTCCTGCAAAGCTATAGTAATTTTGAACCATAGACTTTTAAGTTGTTTGCTGCCCCCAGTGTTACAGTGAGCTTACTGGGATTTTAATGTGTATGTGTCACAGTAAATAGCTTGATGCATGTATCGATGTCAGGTAACTAAAGGCTTTGTAGTTAGCTAAAGGCTTTGTAGTTTGTACTATGCAGGTGTCACTGGGAATAGCTTGATGCATGTTTGTGTGTTTTTCTGTCAAAAGGATTTCACATTCCAACAGAGCAATACCCATGGCTCTTCTTTTTGCTTGTTCTGTCAGATTTATTACTGTTGAACCTTAACAATGCTAGAGAGGATTTTTTGACAGAACTACTACTCATGTGATCTACTGTATTTTTGAGCTCTTGTTCCCCAAGAGAACTTCTGAGTAGTAATGGGATCTTACAAACAGAGCTATCCTGTGACCATAGAGTGATGCTAGAGACACTTGGAAGGATGATTTGCAGTGTTAGTATCATTGTAATTTTTGCACATAATGACTCTAAGTTTCTAAAATTGGTGACTGTAATTTTAGGTACTAATATAACTGTAATTTTTAAGGAATATGGTGGTCTTGGCGTGCTGAACACTGACAAATTTGCGCGTGCTTTGCGCCTGCGGAAGGAACCTCAAAAACTTTGGGTGGGGCTTGGCAACCCTTGCACCAAGGATGACCGGGAATTTTTCTATGCCTCCACTACTATCACCGTCGGCAACGGCGCCCGAACTCCATTTTGGGACTCCCCTTGGCTTCTAGGGCGCAAACCAATGGACATCGCACCGCTCATCTTCGAGGCCTCGAGGAGAAAAAATTGGAAGGTGCGTGAGGCCCTAAACGGGAGCGCATGGATTCTGTCAATCAACAACAACACTGTCGTTTCCGGTGACCACATCCGAGAATTCTTCACACTTTGGATGCTCATTAATGACTTCCACCTCGATGACCGCCTTGAAGATGATATTGTCTGGAAGCACGTGAATGATGGATTCTACTCGGCATCCACCGCATATAAAGCTCAGTTCCTTGGCATGTCGCTTTCCCCTATGGATCAAATGGTCTGGAAAGTTTAGGCACCACCAAAAGTGAATTTTTTTTCGCTTGGTTGGCCATCCAAAATAGGATTTGGACTGCCGATCGGTTTGCGAAACGTGGTTGGCCAAATTGTGGCATGTGCCAACTTTGCAAAAGGGAACAAGAATCGGGCGCGCATCTTCTTTTCAAGTGTCGCTACACGCTCAGGCTATGGAGGTTAGTCATTGAGAAGCTTGGCCTTGCTCACATGGACACAACCGATTGGCATCTTGCGGACTCCGTCAACGAGTGGTGGGACAAGCGAACCAACAATCAAAACCCCAATAGACATGCTATGACCTCTCTTACCATGCTCGTCTCTTGGACAATATGGAATGAACGAAATGCTAGGGTGTTCCGCCACAAATGTGTGCCACCACCCGTTCTCCTTCACACCATTTTAGAGGAGGGGAAGCTTTGGATCACCGCGGGCGCTAAGAAGCTGGGGCATATTATGTTGCGTGAGTAGTTTTTCATGCCGTGTGTGTGGATTTCTTGTAACACTCTAAACTCTATTCTCTCCTTATTTAATTGATGAGGCAAATCTTTTGCCTCCGTTTGGAAGAAGAAAAAAGTACTGAGCATGGACAAAAATATGGACATACATATACATAAAAGTGTCATTTTGTTATTGGCTGAAAATTTGAATTATGTCCAATTGATTTTCAGTCAGTTATCAAATAGACACTCCCAATAATTACAAAAAAATACACTCCCAATATCTAGTCTTCAGATTGACTGCCATCAGTCCATCTGTGACTTTGATTAAAACTTTTCTGGTTGTGTGTATCCTTTGAGAGGTCGTGGGTGTTTTCAAGATTATTATATCAACTTGATGTGATGATCTTGAAATTGACAAAAGCTTTCTATATGAAATAACAAAATATTTAGTGAAGGTAATACCCAATGCATTCTAAAAAAAGGCAGCAACATTATGAGAACTATTTGGAGTTTGATGCTGTGAATGTGACGCCCGGATAATCAAGCTACAGTAAACCACTGCTAATGGTGCCACGTCACCTCGGTTACTGTTGATAAACTCGAGTTAGTTCGAAACCGATTCAAATTCAATTTCAAAATCAAGCAAACAATAAAAGTTTTCAAATATTAAAACTAAAATATTCGGAGTGAACCAAATATTGCATAGGTAATTATGGAGGAGAAACCACACCGTTATAAAATATTTCAATACTATAAGATGAATAAAACAGTAGCAAAAACTATTATTTAAATACCTTTAAATATTAAATAATTACGAAACTATTTTAGATTGGGTAGCAAGTTAATGTGGTAGTGGCATATTTGGTAACGTCAAAATAGGTGCCATTTTGGTATTTTGCTAAAACAAAATTAAAAGGAAACTAAAAGAAAATAGAAAAGAAAAGAAAATAAGTAAAAGGTAAAAACAAAACAAAAGAAAGAACCCCCCCCCCCCCGGCTCCTCATGGGCCTTGGCCCATCCCACCCATCCGTCCGACCCTACCGAAACGGCCCACCCGACCCTCCTGCTTAACCCCTTCCCCCAACCCGAACCCTAGCACCATTCCCACCCCCCCCCCCCCCCCCGTCGCCCCCACGATCTGGATCGGGCTCGACCCCGATCCCGTCGCCCCCATCCCACGATCCCCACTCCCCTCCCCATGGTCCACTCCTCCCATCGGGGGTAACCAACCCAGACGCCGACGCCCGTCTCTCCCTTCGATCCAGAGGGCGTTGCCATCGTCGTTACCTTGACCACGGTCGCCTGCGTGGCCATCGTCCTTCCCGCGCCCAGAGAGTCTGACCGGGAGGAGCGCCATCGTCTTCTCCTTCGTCTATGCCATTGGATCGGAGCTGGGAGGCCGCCCTCACATCACCCGCTGCTTCTTCTCCAACGCCGGCCGCCGCACGCCATCGCCGGATCCGCTGTGGATGCTGCACCATCACCCTCACCGAGCCCCTCCTCGAGCATCGCTGTGAGCTCACGGTCCTCCTCGCCCTCCTCTCACTCCCCCCGTGCCCCGTTGGCTCACCTCCGACGAGGCCAAGTCGTCACCATCGTCGGACGTCGTCGTCGTGGTCACTCTCACCCTTGCTCCCCCGCGCATGGTCTCGCCCCGCTCCGGTCCACCGTCCGACCGCGCCCGTCGCCCCCTGCTGCGCGCGCCGCAAGTCTCGCTGTGACCTCGCGCTCGCCTTCGTGCCTCCCGCGATCGCCTGCTCTGCCATCGCTGCCGCAGCTGCGCCCGACCGCCGAACCGCGTCGTGGCCGCGCCGGTTCCGCCCACCACTGCGGCCGCCGACGCGCCGTCCTGCTCCGCCCCACCTCCGGCTCGCTGGGCCGCCGCCCTGCCGTGGCCTCGCCGCGGCCATCTCCGACGCCCGGCGCCCGCTCGGCCCTCGCCCGGGTCTGGGCGCTCACAACGCCTCTGCGCCCGCAACCCGCCAGCCCGCGCGCCCGTTAGGCCTTAGGACCTATGACAGATGGGCCCCATGCCCAGAACATTTTTACAAAAAAAGAGATGATAATAAATAAATAAAAATATTAATAAATTTAATAATTAATTAATTAATAAGTGAATTAATTAGGTTAATTAATCCTGTTTAATTAATCTAATTATCTAGTTAGTTTAATTAAACATTAATTAGATTAGTTAAACCCTAATTAGACTAAACAGTCAATGACCAGTGGGACCCACACGTCAGCGACCTAGTCAACACCTCTGTTGACTGGTGATGTCATGCTGACATCAGCATGCACTATTTTGGATAATGTTGTATTAAGTTAATTAAATAAATGCTAAAATTAATTTAAATTTTTTAAAATTTATATAAAATAAACCGTAGCTCGGATGGAAAAACTCTGTACATGAAAGTTGCTCAGAACGACGAGACGAAGCTGGATCGCAGCCCATTCGTCCGCCACACACCCCTAACATACCCAACTCGCAACTTTCCCTCTCCGGCTCCTCTGCCCGAAAACGCGAAACACCGGGGATACTTTCCCGGATGTTTCCCCCCTTCACCGGTATCACCTCATACCGCGTTAGGGCACCCCTAACACTGATACTTGTCATGTCATGCATCGCTATGCATCTGTTTGCTTAAATATTTATTGTTTCTTCCCCCTCTTCTCTCGCTAGACACCGAGACCGACGTCGCTGCTACCCAGTACGACTACGGAGTTGACGACCCCTCCTTCTTGTCTGAGCAACCAGGCAAGCCCCCCCTTTGATCACCAGATATCGCCGATTCTTCTCTATACTGCTTGCATTAGAGTAGTGTAGCATGTTACTGCTTTCAGTTAATCCTATACTGCTGCATAGCCTGTCCTTGCTACTACTGTTGTTACCTTTACCTGCTATCCTACTGCTTAGTATAGGATGCTAGTGTTCCATCAGAGGCCCTACACTCTTGTCCGTCTGCCATGCTATACTACTGGGCGTGATCACTTCGGGAGGTGATCACGGACATATACTATATACTTTACACTGTTACATTACCAGTGATACTGTTCGGAGATGGGGGCTGAAGGGGCAGGTGGCTCCATCCCGGTAGAGGTGGGCCTGGGTTCCCGACGGCCCCCGACTGTTACTTTGTGGCGGAGCGACAGGGCAGCTTGAGGCCACCTAGGAGAGAGGTGGCCTGGTCCTGGTCGGCGTTCGCGGATACTTAACACGCTTAACGAGATCTGGGTATTTGATCTGAGTTGGGTCGTTGAACTTATACGCACTAACCGCCATGTGGGAAAAGATATGGGCAACCGGCGTCGTGGTATCAGCCTAAGCACTTCGTGACGTCAGCGACTGAGCGGCGCGCGCCGGATTGAAACATAAGCCTGCTCTTGTGTTAAAGGGGCTAGTTCTGCTTTTGGCCGCCCTCGCAACGTGCAGGTGTGCTAAGGGCGATGGGCCCAGACCCCTATGTGTTGGGGAACGTAGCAGAAATTCAAAATTTTCCTACGTGTCACCAAGATCCATCTATGGAGAAACCAGCAACGAGGGGAAGGAGAGTGCATCTACATACCCTTGTAGATCGCTAAGCGGAAGCGTTCAAGAGAACGGGGTTGAAGGAGTCGTACTCGTCGTGATCCAAATCACCGAAGATCCTAGTGCCGAACGGACGGCACCTCCGCGTTCAACACACGTACAGCCCGGTGACGTCTCCCATGCCTTGATCCAGCAAGGAGAGAGGAAGAGGTTGAGGAAGACTCCATCCAGCAGTAGCACAACGGCGTGGTGGTGGTGGAGGAGCATGGTGATCCAGCAGGGCTTCGCCAAGCACTACGAGAGACGAGGAGGAGAGGGGTAGGGCTGCGCCAGGGAGAGATCAAATCGCGTGTTGGGCAGCCCCTAGGCCTCAAGTATATATAGGGGAAGGGGAGGGGGCTGCGCCCCCTTTGGGGTTCCCACCCCAAGGGGTGCGGCAGCCCCAGATCCCATCTGAGGAGGCGGCCAAGGGGGGAGGAGAGGGAGGCGTAGGGAGCATGGGCCTTAGGGCCCATCTGCCCTTAGGGTTTGCCCCCCACCTCCCCTTAGGCGCCTTGGGCCCTTGTGGGGGGCGCACCAGCCCACCTGGGGCTGGTCCCCTCCCACACTTGGCCTATGCAGCACTCCGGGGTTGGTGGCCCCACTTGGTGGACCCCCGGGACCCTCCCGGTGGTCCCGGTACGTTACCGATAAAACCCGAAACCTTTCCGGTGACCAAAACAGGACTTCCCATATATAAATCTTCACCTCCGGACCATTCCGGAACTCCTCGTGACGTCCGTGATCTCATCCGGGACTCCGAACAACATTCGGTAACCACATACAAACTTCCTTTATAACCCTAGCGTCATCGAACCTTAAGTGTGTAGACCCTACGGGTTCGGGAGACATGCAGACATGACCGAGACGTTGTCCGGTCAATAACCAACAGCGGGATCTGGATACCCATGTTGGCTCCCACATGTTCCACGATGATCTCATCGGATGAACCACGATGTCGAGGATTCAATCAATCCCGTATACAATTCCCTTTGTCTAGCGGTATTGTACTTGCCCGAGATTCGATCGTCGGTATCCCGATACCTTGTTCAATCTCGTTACCGGCAAGTCTCTTTACTCGTTCTGTAACGCATCATCCCGTGATCAACTCCTTGATCACATTGTGCACATTATGATGATGTCCTACCGAGTGGGCCCAGAGATACCTCTCCGTCACACGGAGTGACAAATCCCAGTCTCGATTCGTGCCAACCCAACAGACACTTTCGGAGATACCCGTAGTGCACCTTTATAGCCACCCAGTTACGTTGTGACATTTGGCACACCCAAAGTATTCCTACGGTATCCGGGAGTTGCACAATCTCATGGTCTAAGGAAATGATACTTGACAATATAAAAGCTTTAGCAAACGAACTACACGATCTTTGTGCTAGGCTTAGGATTGGGTCTTGTCCATCACATCATTCTCCTAATGATGTGATCCCGTTATCAACGACATCCAATGTCCATCGTCAGGAAACCATGACCATCTATTGATCAACGAGCTAGTCAACTAGAGGCTTACTAGGGACATGGTGTTGTCTATGTATCCACACATGCATCTGAGTTTCCTATCAATACAATTGTAGCACGGATAATAAACGATTATCATGAACAAGGAAATATAATAATAATCAAATTATTATTGCCTCTAGGGCATATTTCCAACACAGTGCGCTTAGGTTTAGACCGGTGTGCCGACCTCTCTGTTGTGCCTAGGTAGGGCTACGACGTGTTGATCTTCCACGGCCGGGCATGACCCAGGAAAGTGTGTCCGGCCAAATGGGATCGAGCGTGTCGGGTAATGTGGTGCACCCCTGCAGGGAAGTTTATCTATTCGAATAGCCGTGTCCACGGTAACAGGCGACCCGGAGTTGTACCTTGAACTTATGACAACTAGAACCGGATACTTAATAAAACACACCCTTCCAAGTGTCGGATACAACCCGGTGATCGCTCTCTAACAGGGCGACGAGGAGGGGATCGCCGGGTAGGATTATGCTATGCGATGCTACTTGGAGGACTTCAGTCTACTCTCTTCTACATGCTGCAAGACGGAGGCTGCCAGAAGCGTAGTCTTCGACAGGATTAGCTATCCCCCTCTTATTCTGGCATTCTGCAGTTCAGTCCACTGATATGGCCCTTTACACATATATCCATGCATATGTAGTGTAGCTCCTTGCTTGCGAGTACTTTGGATGAGTACTCACGGTTGCCTTGTTCCCCCTTTTCCCCATATCTCTACCCGATTGCTGCGACCAGACGATGGAGTCCAGGAGCCAGACGCCACCGTCGACGACGACTCCTACTACACTGGAGGTGCCTACTGCTACGTGCAGGCCGCTGACGACGGCCAGGAGTAGTTAGGAGGATCCCAGGCAGGAGGCCTGCGCCTCGTTCGATCTGTATCCCAGTTTGTGCTAGCCTTCTTAAGGCAAACTTGTTTAACTTATGTCTGTACTCAGATATTGTTGCTTCCGCTGACTCGTCTATGATCGAGCACTTGTATTCGAGCCCTCGAGGCCCCTGGCTTGTATTATGACGCTTGTATGACTTATTTATGTTTTAGAGTTGTGTTGTGATATCTTCCCGTGAGTCCCTGATCTTGATCATACACGTTTGCGTGCATGATTAGTGTACGATTGAATCGGAGGCGTCACAAGTTGGTATCAGAGCCGACTGCCTGTAGGAATCCCCCTTTCAAACTCCTTGGCCGAAGTCGAGTCTAGATATTGCAAAAACTTTTACTAACATGGCTATGTTTCTTACGGGCACACGTCACCATTGGCTGGTAGTAGGATCTTTTATTCCTCGACCTATACTCTGGGACCCTGAACTCTCTTCTCTTCGGGTTAAATGAATTTGCTAAAACTCTAACATTAGGTTCTCGTAACAAATTTCTCCCGGAGAGCCACTTATTACAGATGATCGCCTGCTGCACCAGAAGATTTCGAAGTTACTCACCGATGTACTCTCGAGACCTTGTGCCCGTCGCTTTTGCAATTCCCTATCATCGATATATACCTATGGATAAATACATACACTTGTTGTTCTTACCTTTATTCCCAGCAGCTCTTGTTATTACAAGATACACCGAAAATTCTCTCTATTGTTCCGAGAATACTTTGTGGCTACTGCCTTGCAGTTCTTTGCCACTTGAATACCCCTACGGATAATTTCTCGCACTCATCGAGTATCCGCTCATTCCTAGTTGTTCATGTGTTTTGCCAAAGACTTCAAAATATCATTCAATCTTCCGAAAATCCCGAGCAACCTATTGCTCTTAAAATTCTCGCTTGCGTGCATTATGATTAATCCCATAAGTTTCGTAATCTTATTGGCCTCCCTTGTCTTTATCATTTTAAGTTCGTTGATTCAATATGTTGAGGATGCTCGCATTCCTCAGTCGAATCCTAGAATTCATCCTTCCGGCTCAGACGTCATTTGGATTTGAGCTGGTCCTTGACCAATCAATGCCTTGATCGTTTGTGCTTCTAAGTCTATTGAACTTATTCATTTTCGATCAGAATGATTGCTTCTGATCCCTTGATTTGGGAATCATAAAATTTCTTTGCATTAAGCTTTGAATTAGTCAGTTGTTTCTATAATCCGATGCCTTGGCATTCCTTGTTCCTTTGATTGAGTACCGATACTCACATCAGCCCCGTTGTGGACCGCCATACCCATTGCCGGGTTATTATCTGACAATGTCCTTCACAACCAAAATTCTTGTGAGTTCTTTACCTGATACATAATGCCCTTGGTAACTTGTATCATCTACTTGGCCAACCATGCTCTGCTTTCGAGCTGGTGGTATTTACTATTGAAGCTTGTGGTATATGTTTCCACGATACCTTGACAGGTTGAACCTATGCCTTTTCTAATCCGTGTGAACCCTGAAACTATTACGGGTCATACTCTATTGGTGTTATATATGTCAGATAAAATTTCAACACCACAACTTCGTTGAAGGCGAGAAGTGAATGAAAGGTTATACATTAAAGAAGTGGGAGTCGACCTTGAACTTTGTGTTCATGCCCATGGACACGATGTGGATCGTATCATTAAAGCTTCTCTTCAATGAAATACTCCTTGGTATAAGTTTATCTTATATCTGGGATCTGGCATTTTGCAATTGTGGTTCCGACCATGTTCTCCTTTAAATACCATTTCCTGTGCAAGTTTAAGCACTTGTCTTCTATGGAGCAATACCCCAGTCCAACCTCTACTTTGATCTGTCGTCGAGTATTACCCCCTGGTATCTCGAGGTTATCATGGAACTGCATAACTTCTTATGAGTTATTCATCAAGTGCTACCTTCCCACTGATTCCAATTTTTCACGGACTCTGAGTTATTAAACACTCAACGACACCGATAACTGAACCGAGTCCGCACTATGGTTTAACAACTCTTCAGTAAGCTTCTATAAGTACGAGTTTGTACCCGATCATGCCATTCCTAGCCTGTTTGGCTATACCATTGTCTTGATGATTTTAAACTGTGCTACCTAGTCCTTATTCCGGAGCACAACTTTCGACGATGAGCTAAGCTCATGCCGATCTCCCTCGTCATACCATTTCTCCTTGACCAACAAACTTGATTTCGAGTTTGTGTCGTACCCATGGTTTCATAACCTTTTGCTTCATCATTCCTTTGACTTGATGTCGTCGACAATTGATTACATCTTCATAAATTCTCTCAACAAATTGTTGTGATCATCATCAACATTTTGACTCCTCCTAGGTTTCCAATGGAATTCATGATGAGAAATACCATCCTTGCCCTCGATGATTTGTGTTATCATTGACGACATTCTTGCGTTTCCGCAACACAAAACTTGTGCTAGTTTTGCGTTGTACCTTGAGTTCCTTGCTATCCGACTTATGTTATGCCCTACCTTGGAGTATTACCATCTTTTATGTCAAGAAGGTGGTGAGAATTGCCCCGCCTCTTAAAAATTTCTTGGTATAGTGATACTTCCACGCGTCAGCAGCTGGCTGGAGCTGAGGTTTAGGGGTTTAGGGGGTTATTTTTAGGTTGTTATTAGCTAGCTAATATAGAGACAAGTGTCCTCTCTTATATCTTCATCCTTGGTTTACCAACGCTACTGCTATGTTCATTTCACCCGCAGATATATATATATAATAACTCATGCATGCTCGCATCATACATCATCATATATAATAACAAGTCCTACTAATCAAGCATTATCATACAACTTCTACTCGTTATTAATAATAAGTCATATGATCATCATCCTCATAGTCATCGAACCCAACCCTAAATAATTGTTCTTAGCACATGATCATCAGTATCAGATAGGACCTAAACACACTTAAGGTAAAATAGCATAAAACAATATAGACCCTGACTCTCCATTATGAAGAATGGAGATCATCCTGTCTCCAATTCTTGCACCTCGCTTCCTTTTGCTTCCAAGAAGCTCATTACGACTGTCCATACATTTTTTTCCATTCTTTGATTGTCATGTCTCCACTTCTTTTAGAAATCCGGTATGGACAGTTGAGATTCGTAGGATGACCTGGATATATGATTTACCCTCCATCCAGTAGCCACCACCAATAGTGACGAAAATCAGTTCAACCTCCAAGAGAGAAGAAGAGAAAAAACCAAGAGAGAAAGGGAAGAGAGGAAGATTGAAGAAAGAAGCAAAGGGAGCTCCTCCCCAAGGTTGTGATGGTCCAGATCCACTACCTTGTCTTCTTCAAGCTGTGGTTCCACCATCTTTGGTGAGATTGTTTAAATCCCCAGCTCTTGATCCCCAAATCCTATTGTGTTCATCCAAGATTCAGAAATCTTGATGTATGAGATCCTCTAGTGCTATCTAGAAAAGAACTTGTTGTATCCCACAGTTGATAATAGTGGAAGAGGATTTAGGTTGCTCCGGCCCGTGGTTTTCCTTCAAGTTCGGGGTTTTTCTGTCTTCGACACTTACTTGATGAGATCATCTCGGAGACTCGAAATGCATTCGTCCTGGGAAGAATGATAATAGACAATGCCACCATTGCTTTTGAATTTTTCCATTGAATTTAACATAGCAGAAACAACCATGACACTCACAGTGCTTACAAACTTGATCTTACCAAGGCTTATGACATGGTAGATTGAAGATTCATGAGGAGCATTACCCACGAGATCCACTATATATGCACTAATTGTAGGCGTTAGCTATTGTAATAATCTCAAGTAGGAACAACTGCCTATCAATATGTCGTTCCACGTAGGAGCAATACCAGGCGATATACCTCTCATTCATGGCGCGGTCTCTATAAGCCATGGATGAGCATCGGGCTGATGGTTAGCATCATTTTTAATCACCCATATGCACAAGAGAGAAAACACCACTGGAAGTAGGCCATTACCTCCACCGTAAAGGGCGTGAACATGTATAAACCCTTGTATGTACACCCATATGCTCTTTTGTAGTCTCCATGCTCCTACATACACACCCCTATATGTATTGTCAGAGAATACACCACAACAATTTGCTTCTCATTTAAATATGTTCAAAATTCAAATTCCCAATGAGCACAAAATATCTGGAACTTTGTATATGGCATAAGGAGGCTAGTCCAACGCCATATAATTAATTTCAAGAATTTTGGGGGAGTTATAATTCAATTTCTACCAATATAAACCTAGATTTGATTAGTGATTAAGGTTTATTCAAATATATAAATTTTATTAATTTAAAACTTTAAAATTTTGTGAGAGCCACATAATCCAAATGAGGTTTTTTCTTTAAAAAAATAGGGTTTGGAAAGGGTATTTTGGATAATTGGCAAAATTTAGGGTTTTAGCCCTTTAGAAACATCTTGATGGTTTATTAAATCCTCATTTCAATTGAAAATTTAAAATAACTAAAATTTACTAATTAACTCAATATTTTGAGAGATCCAGATAATCCAAATAAGGAAACAAATTCAATATAATTATGCTTTGGACAATTGGTGGGTTTAGTAAATCCTCATTTCAATTGAAAATTAAACAAACATGATGCTTAGGAGATGATATTGATGCACAATCAATTTCTAGTTAATGATGTAACCTTGGGTTGTTATATAGATATGTTGCATTCTAGCAAACCACACAAATGGTGGTTGTCCGAAAACCTAACCATAAATGTGGTGGTTTCATGCGATTTACTGAAATTAGCAGATATTTGTTGTGCCTAAGTGTGCGAGCTTAGAAAACAATGTTGATTAAATATCTAAGTCACACAGAATATTACTCCCTCCGTTCCAAATTACTCGTCGCAGAAATGGATGTATCTAGAACTAAAATACATCTAGATACATCCATACCTACGACAAGTAATTCGGAACGGAGGGAGTAGTTTTTACACAAACAACTTTGTTAAACCTAACTTGCTTGTGATTGTTACATATCTAATCGATGCTCTCGGCGTTGGATGTCATAAAGTTAAGATTCGCATACCCATGGAGAGATAAAGATTTGATCAAATAACCATTACCATCGGTTTGGATACAAGAAAATAAGAATATAAATCTTAGCCGAGTTAGATGCATACAGACTTACACTAAACTTCAGGCCCTGCTAATCAATGAACATGTACTCCCTCCATCCCATAATATAAGATGTTATTACATCCAATATACATATTTAATGTAATAGCATTTTATATTATGAGACAGAGGAAATATTAATTAGGCAGTCAACTAGTCGTGTACATGGTTCTGGTGGTTTTAGGATGAAATAATCCGTACCACGTGGTACACGTGTTAAGCAACTCAAACTTGATGAGAAAAATAATGAAATAGTTGTTCACGGTTGACGTTATAATAGAAAGGAATCGCTTATGATGGTTGCTTTATATATAAAGTGGGAAGAAAGCCTTTTTCGATATAAAAGAAATTGTCCATGCTTAAAAGAACATGTGGTAGCGGACAGATGAGTGAGAAAATAAAACAAACATTACGCTGTTAATTATTTTGTCCATGAAATTATGTGAGTATGTGACACATGTGGTAAGAAATTTAAACTATTTCAAAAATAATTGTCCATGACAACGCACAGACCATTCACCTAGTGGTCATACTGGTTGTATTACCCGCAAGAAAAATACTGGTTGTATAAAGAAATAAATAGCCGCTCACAGCTGATAAATCGAAGAGATATATTCTGTCCTGACATTAGCAAGAAAGAATCGCTCACACTTGCCCTTCCCCAAAAAAATGGAAAAAAGCTCATGGTCGCGTCTGAGAATCCAAGAGAGATGTTCGGACTTTTCCAAGCTCATTCGCCACTTGTTTCATAGCGGGCCGCTCCGCCGGCAGCTCACTGGCACACGATATGCCGATCCTCGCCATTAACACCAGGCACCGCTCAACCTGCGGCGGGTGTCCACCTACATCGCCGAGCAGCCGCGGATCGATGACGGACAAGATGCCACCTCCGGAGCAGGCCTCCTCGATGAAGCTCGTGAGGGTCAGCCCTGTTAGACATTGTATTCTCTGTATAATACATGGTACATGTATAAACCGTGTGTAGCAAGTTGGTAGGGCGTGCGTGCGTGATTCTGTATGGTTAGGACGTTAGGATTGATCTCTCTCCTTTCTGTTTAATCTGTAGATAAGAGCAGATCGATCCTAACTCCTCCTGATGTATATCTCTCCGGCCTTTGTGCCTATATAACACGCACCGCGTCCCTGCTCGATGCATACGCTTCCAGCTTATCTCACATGGTATTAGAGCCTACCTCTTCCACATCTATGTCATCTTCCTCCTCAAGCTCTGCCATGGCTTCCTCCCTTGCTGCGCTAGGACACACCATCACAGAGAAGCTAGCTAGGGACAATGTTTTGGTGTGGAAGGCCCAGGTCCTCCCACACGTGCGCGCCGCTGGGCTGATGGGCTATTTAGATGGCACCACGGCCGAGCCGCCCGCCGTTTTGGTCTCGGAGCAGGATGTCTCCGGGAAGAAGGAGCTCTCATCTGCTCCGAATCCTGATCACGCTGTTTGGTACACGCAGGACCAGCAGGTCCTCACTTTTCTCCTTGCCTCTCTGTCACGGGAGGTTCTCCTTCAGGTGCACTCGATCACTTCCTCTGCAGGAGTCTGGGCGGCCATCATACAGATGTTCGCGTCCCAATCCAGGGTGCGTCACATCCAGCTTCGTGGACAACTCGGCAACACGAAGAAAGGAGACTCGTCCGCTGCCCTCTTCTTCTCCAAGATGAAGGGCTTCGCCGACGAACTGGCGGCGGCCGGGAAACCTGTCGACGATGATGATCTAGTCTCCTACATCTTGCAGGGGCTGGACTCGGATTACAACCCGTACGTCGCAGCTCTCTCCACCCGCACTGGGACTGATCAGCAGATCGGTCTCACGGAGCTCTACTCGCTGCTGATCACAGCAGAGGCGCGCCTCGACGCGCAGAACGGCGGCAACAACAACAGCTACTCCATCAACCTTGCCTCCAAGGGCGGCCCCCGCAACAACTCTGGCCGTCCTACTGGTGGCAGCTATGGTGGGGGCGACACCTCCAACAACTTCTCCAACAATGGTGTCGTCCAATCTTCAGGAGGAGGGGGTGCTGAGAAGTGTCAGATTTGCAAACGTGAAGGACATGCTGCATGGCGCTGCTACAAACGTTTTGACAAGACCTTCAACCCCCCTCCCAAGCGACAAGGCGGCGGAAGTGGCAACGGCGGCGGCGGCAAGAAATCTGCCAACGCTGCTGCTGCCTCCTATGGCGTCGATACCAATTGGTATCTCGACACCGGAGCCACTGATCATGTGACCGGCGAGTTAGAAAAGCTTGCTGTTCGTGACCGCTACACCGGACCGGAACAAATCCACACTGCAAGTGGTCAAGGTATGGAAATTAAGCATGTTGGTCATTCACTTCTCCCTACTCCACACAAATCTTTAAAGTTGAACAACATCCTTCATGTTCCACACTCCCAAAGTCTTATTTCTGGTTACCAACTCACTAAAGATAATGATGCCTATCTTGTTGTTTACCCGGAGTTCTTTTCTGTTCACGATCAGGCAACGGGGGGCACAATTCTTCACGGTCCGAGTAAGGGTGGGTTGTACCCAGTTGCTGGCCAACCGGCTGCTCATGGACGACAAATTCTTGGAGTAACCAAGCCATCTACTTCTAGGTGGCATAGGCGCCTCGGTCATCCATCACTTCCGGTGGTGCAGAAAATTCTTCGTGATAATAATCTTCCAGTGTCAAATAAAGTAGATCATCATCTAGTTTGTGATGCATGTCAAATGGCTAAGAGCCATCAGTTACCGTACTCTCGTTCAACTAGTGTGTCTCAAGCTCCTTTAGAGCTCATTTTTTCGGATGTATGGGGCCCCGGGCCTCTTTCTGTTGGCAAACAAAAATACTATGTCAGCTTCGTAGATGATTTCAGCAAGTTTAGTTGGCTTTATCTTATCAAAAATAAATCCGATGTGTTTCAGAAATTTCATCTTTTTCAAGCACTTGTTGAACGTTTGTTTGATCGTAAAATTATTGCCATGCAAACGGACTGGGGGGGTGAATATCAAAAGTTGAATCAGTTTTTTGAGCGACTTGGAATCACCCATCATGTATCATGCCCCCATGCACACCAACAGAATGGTTCGGCCGAACGCAAACATCGACACATTGTTGAAGTTGGCCTTTCTCTTTTAGCTCATGCATCTATGCCGCTAAAATTCTGGGATGAGGCGTTTCTTACAGCGGTCTATCTCATCAATCGTGTCCCTAGTCGTGTCATCCACAATCAAACTCCATTAGAACGTCTTTTTGGCACTCCACCCAATTACAATTTTCTTCGCATCTTTGGGTGTGCCGTATGGCCGAATTTGCGACCTTTCAACAAACATAAACTTGAGTATCGGTCTAAGCAGTGTGTATTTCTTGGCTATAGTGCTCTTCACAAAGGATATAAATGCCTTGATGTCTCCACTGGACGAGTTTATGTTTCTCGTGATGTTATCTTTGATGAGCATATTTTTCCTTTTGCTGCCTTGCATCCCAACGCCGGTGCCCAACTTCATGCAGAGCTCATTCTTCTTCCACCCACACTTTTGAATTCCTCCAGTCTTCATGGCCGTACAGAAGTTCAGAATGATCACATGTCAATTTCCAATACTTTTGATTCCAACTCTGCTAATAGTGTGCAGGAATCAGGAGAAAACTGCACAACAAATTGTGATTTTATGCAGGCCAACAGTGATGCAGAGTCGACGGCCGCAGAAGATCCGAGCGGCACGGGTTTTGCTGCTGATTCGCCTGCGCCGTCCTCCTCGGGATCGCCCGCTGCAGCGCCTGGGTCGGGCGGATCCGCCACGGGATCGGCGCGCCAACCCGGCTCGCATGCAGCTGCGGACCCTGCGCGGTCTCCCACCCGGGCTCTCCATGATGCGGCTGCTTCCTCCATTGGCCCTGCACTGTTTTCTGACGCAGCTGCCTCCCACGACGCATCTCCTGCTACTGTTGCTGATTCCTTGGACAACCGCTTGGCACCTCTTGATTCGCTGCATGTCTCCGATTTGCATGCGGATGCTGCTGTTTCAGATGGTGCTGTTTCGTCTGACTCTCCTATGGTGCACCGTATTCGTGAGCGCATGCAACCGGCTCCAGCAGCTCCTCCTCCCACTCGTGCTCAGACACGGTCACAAAGTGGTATTTTTCAACCCAAAGTTTATAAAGATGGTTGCATTCGTTGGAGTTCTTTTTGTGCTACAGGTGAACCGGAAAATCTGAAGGAGGCGCTTGGTGATCCCAAGTGGAAAGCTGCCATGAATGAAGAATTTGGCGCACTTTTGGAAAATAAAACTTGGCATTTGGTTCCTCCAAGTAAAGGAAACAATATCATCGACTGTAAGTGGGTGTATAAGGTAAAACGCAAGTCTGATGGTACAATTGATAGATATAAGGCACGTTTAGTTGCAAAAGGATTCAAGCAACGTTATGGCATTGATTATGAGGATACCTTTAGTCCGGTTGTCAAAGCTGCCACCATCCGCTTAATTTTGTCTGTAGCTGTCTCTCGCAATTGGTGCATGCGGCAGTTAGATGTAAAGAACGCGTTCTTACATGGTGTTCTGGAAGAGGACGTCTTTATGAGACAACCTCCTGGGTATAAAGATCCACGGTCACCTCACTTTATTTGCAAACTTGACAAAGCATTGTATGGCCTGAAACAAGCACCTCGAGCATGGTATTCACGTTTGTCATCCAAACTTCAGTCTCTTGGCTTTCATCCTTCAAAGGCAGACACCTCGTTATTCTTTTATTCTCGGCATGGGGTCACTATTTTTATGCTTATCTATGTTGATGATATAATTGTCACTAGTTCCTCAGCTCAAGCCGTTGAAGCTCTTTTGAAAGATCTACGTAAGGACTTTGCCCTTAAAGATCTAGGTGATTTACACTACTTTCTTGGCATTGAGGTAACCCCTTCCCGAGATGGAATTATTTTGTCACAAGGCAAGTATTTGCTCGACTTGATTAAACGTGTGGGCATGAAGGGTTGTAAACCTGTACCAACCCCACTGCCAACATCCGAAAAATTATCTCTTTATGATGGTGAGCCTCTTGGAGGAGAGGAATCTACCAAATACAGAAGCATTGTTGGTGCTTTGCAATACTTGACTTTAACTCGGCCTGATATCTCTTTCTCCGTCAACAAAGTTTGTCAGTTTTTACATGCTCCCACAAATGTACATTGGTCACTGGTAAAGCGTATTCTTCGCTATTTGCAAGGAACCATGACTCATGGTCTCAGAATTGGCAAGTCAGACTCTATGTTGGTTAGTGCTTTTTCCGATGCAGATTGGGCGGGTTGTCCAGATGATAGGAGATCCACAGGTGGTTTTGCAGTGTTTCTTGGCAGCAACTTGGTGTCATGGATTGCTCGCAAGCAGGCTACCGTGTCTCGTTCTAGTACAGAGGCTGAATATAAAGCACTAGCTAATGCCACTGCAGAAATTATTTGGGTTCAGACCCTCTTGACAGAATTGGGTGTGCATCATCCACGAGCAGCTTCCCTTTGGTGTGATAATCTTGGTGCTACTTATCTGTCTGCCTATCCTATCTTTCATGCTCGAACGAAACACATTGAGATAGATTATCACTTTGTTCGAGAGAGAGTGGCAAACAAATTGTTGAATATCAGGTTCATACCTACAGGTGATCAAGTGGCAGATGGGTTTACGAAACCTTTGACAGCTAAGCAATTAGAAGTTTTTCGCCGCAATCTCAACTTGGATAGTTGTGATTGAGGAGGGGTGTTAGACATTGTATTCTCTGTATAATACATGGTACATGTATAAACCGTGTGTAGCAAGTTGGTAGGGCGTGCGTGCGTGATTCTGTATGGTTAGGACGTTAGGATTGATCTCTCTCCTTTCTGTTTAATCTGTAGATAAGAGCAGATCGATCCTAACTCCTCCTGATGTATATCTCTCCGGCCTTTGTGCCTATATAACACGCACCGCGTCCCTGCTCGATGCATACGCTTCCAGCTTATCTCACAAGCCCTTCCAAGAACATAGCGTCGGTAGGCCTCTTCCCGGTGAACATCTCCAGCAGAAGAATCCCGTAGCTGTACGCGTCGCCGTTGGCGCATGCTTGCCCGCCCATCCCGTACTCTGCAAAGTCTCAAAGCATTTCCGGTGAACATCTCTGCAGCGCATGTGCTAGAATTTATAGTACGTAGCACGAGGTAGAACTTTAGTTACCTGGGGCAATGTAACCGATGGAACCCTTGAGGATCACGGAGCTGGCTTGGCCACTCGGGTCAGCGCTGCCGACAAATCTCGCGAGACCGAAGTCGCCGACGTGGGCAACCATGTCGTCGTCGAGAAGCACGTTGCTCGGCTTCAGATCGCAGTGCGCGATCGGTGCCTTGCAGTCGGTGTGAAGGTAATCCAGCGCCGACGCCACGTCCACGGCGATGTTCAGCCGCTGCACGAGGGTCAGCGTCCTGGGCTCCTGGTGCAGCCACCTCTCCAGGCTCCCGTTGGGCATGTGCCCGTACACCAGAGCCTTGAACTCGTCCCCTCTGCCGTCAACGCTCGCGCACACGGTGAGAATCCTGACGAGGTTGCGGTGGCGGGCGTGCCGCAGGGCCTCACACTCCGCGGCGAAGGTTGCGAGCGCGCCTCGCTGCCCGAGGCTGAGGACCTTCACGGCCACGGCGCACTCGGTGCCCTCGTGGGACATGGTGCCTCGGTACACCGACCCGTGCGAGCCGGCGCCAATCAAGTTGTCCGGGGAGAAGCCGTTGGTGGCGTTGGAGAGCTGGGCGTATGAGACTTTCCAGTGCAACTCCTCCACCTCCAATGGATTTGCCACTTTTGGCGGAGCCATTTTCCGGCGACAAGCCACCACAGAGGCCCAAACGACAATGCTGGCCAAGGCTATGCACGCCATTGGAACGGCCAGTTTCAGAGCAAGCGATTTATCTTTATCCCTCGCCGCGTTGGTTGCAGTTGTACAGGCCGGCAGGCCCAATTCCCCAATGCCGCCACATAGATGGCCATTCCCGGTGAGGTGGACGGCCGTCGCGTTGGTGAAGACTCCCTTGACCGGCACCTCACCGGCGAGACGGTTCAAGGACAGGTTCAGGAGACGCAGGTACCGTAGGTCTTGCAGAAAGCGTGGGAACTCGCCGGACAGGTTGTTGCGGGACATGTCCAGCTCCTCCAGGCCCTTGAGGCTCGCGAATGACGACGGCAAGACGCCACCGCGGAGCAGGTTGCCTTGGAGATATAACCTCTGAAGCATCTGACTCTGGCCTATCGTCGCCGGGATCGCACCAGTCAATCTGTTATTGGAGAGATCCAAGGTTTGGAGACTCTGAAGGCGGCCAACCTCCGGTGGCACCTCGCCGGAAATGAAGTTGTTGGACATGTTTAGGATGTAGGACATTGCCGGTATGGTGAAAACCTGAGCTGGAATGGTCCCAGTGAGCCGATTCCCGCCGACACTCAGGTAGGCGAGGCTGCGGCAACCCGCTAAGCTCGGCGGCACCTCACCAACGAGCTCGTTTTCGCTCAGTTCCAGCTGCGTCAGCTTGGTGAGGTTGCCGAGCGACGACGGAATCGTGCCGGTCAGCCGGTTCCCGAAGACGAGCATCTCAAACATGCCAGTTAGAAGGCCCGTCGACTCCGGGATGACCCCGGACAAGTTGTTGGCCTGGAATCGGAGCGTTGTCAGACCCCTCAGCTTGCCGATACCGGAGGGGATGGTCCCAGATATCCGGTTGTACGACAAGTCCAGCCACGCGAGCTCCGTCGACAGGTTGGCAACCGACGCCGGCAGCTGGCCGGAAAGATCGTTGTGGAACATGTGGAGCACACGCAGCTTGCTGCAATTCGTCAGGGCATCCACGAACTGCCACTCGCCAGGTGTGCTGGCGTGCAGCATGTTGAAGCTCAGGCCCAGATGGAGGAGCTCCCTGAGTTCGCCAAGGTCCGCGGGCACCACGCCGACGAGGTTGTTCTCGCCCAGGTTGATGGTCTGCATCTTCGACGCGTTCGCCAGGCTCGCTGGTATCCGTCCGACGAGCTCGTTGCCGAACATGCTGAGGAAGTAGAGCTCCGGGACCGAGTCTCCGATGTCGTGGCGGAGCCTCCCCGATATTGAGTTGTAAGACAGCTCGATCATCCTGATGGAGGTGACGTTGTAGATAGACGCCGGGAGCTCGCCGACAAGAGCGTTCCCGGCCGCCTCGATGTACTGAAGGCTCCTGGACTGGCCTATGTCCTCCGGCAGGCTACCGTCAAGGTAGTTGTACTTGAAGGTGAATCCGAGGAGGGCCGTCATGTTGGCGAACAGCGGTGGTATGCTGCCGGTAAGGTTGTTGTTCCCAAGGCGGATCCGCTGCAACCACGGCAGCCCGGCGAGGGAGGTCGGTATGCTCCCAGTGAGTTGGTTCCTGGAGAGGTCCAGATTTACCAGCGCACCGCCGAGACGGCCGAGCTCGGGCGGGATACGGCCGACGAGCAGATTGCGCGACAGGTTGAGGTGCGTCAGGTTTGTGAGCAGGGCCGCCTCTGCCGGGATGGCCCCACGGAGCTGGTTGCCGGAGAGGTTCAGCCTGCGGAGGCGCCGCAAACCGCCGACGGACGGAGGTATCTCCCCTGTTAGCCCGTTGTCCGGCAGCTGAAGAGACGAGAGGAAGGTGAGGTTCCCGAGTGCCGGAGGGATAGCGCCGGCGAGACGCGCCGACGCGAGCACCAGCGCGGTCACTCTCCCATTGCCAGCGTGACACGAGACCCCACGCCACCGGCAGAAGGGCAAGGAGTCATTCCAGGAGCTCAGCGGGCCGGAGCGGCCGCCTAAAGAGACGGCGTGCTTGAACGCCAGCAGAGCGGCGCGGTCCGTCTCATTGTTGCTGCCGGCGGCGGCGGCCGAGCAAGCCCCGGCCTGCTGCAGCAGGAGGAACAGAGCGAGTACCAGGCGGCACCGCCGGGCTCGGACAAGTTGCATGGCGGGGGCGCGACTTGTGTAGCGCAAATGCAACGAAGTAGTGTAGTTCGGGAAGTTAGACACCACACTGGGGCCGCCATTTTTGAAGGAGGCGCATGCAGCAAGTTTCTCGCGGAATTTTGTGTGGAGAAGAATCCTCGAGTGTCGTTCTCAATCTCACGGCGATGAATGCATCGTTCACACCTCACCATTGGCGTACGTACGTGTTGGGATCCATCCTGTGCGGACGAAACGAACGCTGGTGCCGTAGCCGTAGGTGGTGTTGAATTCGTCTCCTCATGCTTGGAGGGTGGATTATCGCGCGTCGACGTCGGCCCACTTAATTTGACGCGTGAGCAATTGCGCCATCGGATGCCTAACTACTAAAGTCATAGCTCTGATGGTGACCGCCGATCGCCCTCGATGCACCCGGCTGGCTTGGGTTTACAATTTTATTTCTATTTTTTGAAGGGAACCTGGGTTTACAATCAGAGCGTGGTGCTCACCTCGGAAACTCAGATCTCACCCGGGCTTCAGCCGAAACCACATGAAAACAGACGATATGCTCGGCAATTCATGAGACCAGGAGATATAGTAGGGCAATAATACTACACTCACCAGCGATTACAGACATTTTACAGAATTTGCGCCCCACCTCTAATCCCAATCCTAACACTCCACATATACATGTCCGTTGATTCTGTAAAACGGCTCCCCGTGAGTCTAGCATTGCTCTATAGTAGGGTGCGCACGATTACTCGCCGCTTTAGATGAACTAGACAAAGTGGCGCGCTCCGCTGCACCTGGCTATAGGCGAGTAGTTTGTTTGTGATTTTAGATGGTGTGAGCCTCAATGATGGGTTGAGTAGTGTGTATTTGTGTGTCTTACTTTTTAATTTTCTGCTTCAGGCAAGCGTAGATAAACTTCTTCCCCTGAACAAAGCTGCAGCAAAAGAACAAATCCTAAAAGAACCATCGGCCATCCAAAAGCTGGCCTAGGACAAATCCTATTCCAAGTGTAAGGCGCCGAATAGCTACGTAAACACACCTCGCGTCGTTTTCAAAATTAATTCACGTTTTTAAACTTGGGATGATTTTTAAATGTAAGAACAATTTAAAAATTCAAACATCGATTCTTCAGTTTGTGGGCAATTATTTAACTCTGAGACATTTTAGAATTCGTAATTTATTTTGCATGTTTTTCTCAAAAAATACACACCCGGGTCACCAAACATGCAACGAAAGGATAAACGTAAACATAGTCAACTTTCTCTCTTTAAGAAAGGAAATCGTATAAACACGGCCAGCTAAAACCCCACAACCGTGCCCACATGTCATTTAGTACACCACTCAACTCAGCCTTTTTTGTCTTTTTTGAGAGCCACCGCTTAAGTCAGCTGCCCCAAACTCCCGAAAATCAACTTTTTTTGAAACACTCCTAAAAATCAACTGCACATTGCGTCAAGAAAATACTGCACACCCGCCCTATCCCACTGTGTAGAGCTAGTTCACGACCCATTAAACAGGCCTACTTTCCAGTAAAAAGGAGTTAGGAGTGGGCTGACCAAACTAACACAATCGCTGGCAAATCCAGGCGCCAGCGCTGATGCCTCCCCTCAAAAAACAAAACAATCGTTGAGGCCCACGTGTCAACGACTGCAAACCACCTGATAGCCCGAGTGTTGGCCAATCTAGTCGTGTATAAATTTGAAGGAGATTGCACTTGAATATCATACCTTTTCTTGTATTGCATGTCGCATTCATGCAAACAACAAAAATGTGGGTCATATTTGCAGCTCTACCATAACCACTAGAAGTCCACACCACATGCAAATTTGTCCGCTTTAGTTTCATCCTTCTACCATTGCCTCCCGGCTGGCTGGCAACAACTTTGGTCGACTGCGCGAGACTCGTTCGATCGTGGGCGATCAAGTGCTCCCCCACTTCGCCCATGATCCACGAAACCGCTTTGTGCGCGCGTGCTAGGCCGGTGGGTCCCAGCCATCGCTTTCCTATCTCCCTTATCTCTTTTCTCAGCCGCCCTAGCCTTATCCTTTCATCATCTTTCCTTTCCTTCTCATCTCACCATGAACGGTCTCTTAGGTTGCACCTTTTCCTCCCCATCTGCCCTCTATCCCTCCTCACCTGATCTACAACCACAGACGCGATAAGCTGCAAAGGGTGAACTGGAGCTGACCGCAGGATGCTCTAGAGCTGATCACGGTTTTGCTGGACCACGCTCGGCGAGCTCCTATGGTTACCGCGATGTGGTTTGTGGTGATGGCTCCGTCAAGGAGCTATAACCAGCAATATTGGTGCTACACTACAAGAAATATGTTAATTTATGACCTTCTGTCAGTGACCCTATAAGAAATGGTCGTAAATCTACTACCATTTTGAGACCAATTGGTCGTAAGCTGTTCGGGGGCTCCAAACCCTAAACCATAACGACCATTTTGGTCAAAAGGTCGTAATTTTCTTACACGAAATGGTCGCAAAGCAGACAACACTGGTCCGTTGCCTTATTTCTAGCTGATCACTACCAATATAGATGGTCATAGCCTTGTAAATTCCGGTGTATTGCTATGACTAGGCGCCACCTCATCAGTTTTGTGTATGTGTCACGTTGATGTGTCAATTTTTGCCTATGTGTCATGTTCATATGTCAACTTTTGCCCTAGGTTGTGAAGCAACCTACATTTCTGTTATCCCCAAAATTCTCATAAATTCTTTGGATCATATGTTCCTCAAATATGTCAAAAACCTTCCTTGCCTAGTTCAAAAATAATCCAGGAATATTCATTTTCCTATCCAAATCATTTCCTCATGAAAAAATCCAGCTCCATTTACCAAGTAAATCTTCCTTAGCAAATTTCCAAAGTTTCTATTGAGCTAGAAGCTTTGTGAAGGAAGTACTAGCTTGGCATATTCTAATGAGTTGAATTTTTGCCACATCTTCTATATGCCCAAATCATAGCTCTCCACAAAATTTGAGCCCCATCTAACAATCTATGTGAGCTCACCATCCGATCTTTGTTTCTGGTAATATTTTCAGTTTGTGAAGCAACTATATTTTATATTGCTTTATAATTGCTAAAAAATTACCAGGACATGATCCTGCCCATATAGAAACTCCCTCCACCAAATTTTAGCTCAATTAATTTAGCAAATTTCCCTCAATATTGTTCCCAATTTTCTGTTCAGTGGAGAGCATTGTGAAGGAATTACCATTTTTATTTACCCAAATGGTATGAAATTTTTACATCGCCTTTATATGCCCAAACTATTATCCTCCTCCAAAGTTGCAGCACAATCCAATCATCTATGTGAGCCCAGCTTCAATTTCAATTTTTTGGCCAGATTGGCACATTGCAAAGCAAGTGCTATCTAGACCCCTCCTATTGCCCTCAAACTTTTTGGGCACTCTTCCATATCCAAATCATTGCCACATGCCAATATTCAGCTCCCTTTTCATAATAAATCTTCCTTAGCAAATTCCAAATTTTCTATCCAAAGAGAAGCTTTGTGAAGGAAATAGTAGCTAGGCTCAACCCTCCCCCTGCTGACCCCTTGACTGGGAAGAACGGTAGATTAAAAAATGTATTTATTTTTTGAACTTTTTGTTTTTTGGAATTTACTGTTCATCCGGTGAAAAAACAAAATTATTTTTTATTTTTCAAAAAAATTATTTTTTTGCTCACTCATCTGCGTGAAGGAAACAGTACATTCACAAAAAAAATCTGAATTTATTTTTTGCATGGAACATGTCTCAATGTGTGAGGTCCTTGCCAATTTTCATTGTGTTCGACATCTGAGTATTTCTCGGCAAAAATTACAAAACCGGCCCGAACGATGCATAAACAGTTAACTGTCTCACAGACTCCACTTTTGTATTTTTTTTTGCTGAGAGCTACTTAGATGTCGAAACTGTTGGGGAACGTTGCAGAAAACAAAAATTTTCCTACTCGTTTCACCAAGATCCATCTAGGAGTTCATCAAGCAACGAGTCTTCAGATGCATCTACATACCTTTGTAGATCGCGTGCGGAAGCGTTCAAGGAACGGGGATGATGTAGTCGAACACGACGTGATCCAAATCACCGATGACCGAGTGCCGAACGGACGGCACCTCCGCGTTCAACACACGTACGGGACGGGAGACGTCTCCTCCTTCTTGATCTAGCAAGGGGCAAGGAGAGGTTGATGATGATCCAGCAGCACGACGGCGTGGTGGTGGATGCAGGGCGTCACGACTGCAGGGCTTCGCCTATACAACAAGAGGGAGACGAAACAGGGAGAGAGGGAGGCGCCAGGGGCTGGTGTAAAATCCCTCCTCTCCCCCCACTATATATAGGGGTGCCAGGGGGGTTGGTGGGCAGCCTAGGAGATCTGATCTCCTAGGTGCGGCGGCCAGGGGAGGGTTTCCCTCCCCCCAAAGGCACCTCGGGGTGCCTTCCACCACTTGGACTCCTCCTTGGTGGAAACCCTAGGCGCATGGGCCTAGTAGGGCTGGTGCCCTTGGCCCATGTAGGCCAAGGGGCACCCCCTACAGCCCATGTGGCCCCCCGGGACAGGTGGCCCCACCCGGTGGGCCCACGGGACCCCTCCGGTGGTCCCGGTACAATACCGATAACCCCGAAACTTGTCCCGATGCCCGAAACAGCACTTCCTATATATAATTCTTTACCTCCGGACCATTCCGGAGCTCCTCGTGACGTCCGGGATCTCATCCGGGACCCCGAACAACATTCGGGTTACTGCATATACATATCTTCACAACCCTAGCGTCACCGAACCTTAAGTGTGTAGACCCTACGGGTTCGGGAGACAAGCAGACATGACCGAGACGACTCTCCGGTCAATAACCAACAGCGGGATCTGGATACCCATGTTGGCTCCCACATGCTCCACGATGATCGCATCGGATGAACCATGATGTCGAGGATTCAATCAACCCCGTATGCAATTCCCTTTGTCAGTCGATATATTACTTGCCCGAGATTCGATCGTCGGTATCCCAATACCTCGTTCAATCTCGTTACCGGCAAGTCACTTTACTCGTACCGTAATGCATGATCCCGTGACCAGACACTTGGTCACTTTGAGCTCATTATGATGATGCATTACCGAGTGGGCCCAGTGATACCTCTCCGTCATACGGAGTGACAAATCCCAGTCTTGATCCGTGTCAACCCAACAGACACTTTCGGAGATACCCGTAGTATACCTTTATAGTCACCCAATTACGTTGTGACGTTTGGTACACCCAAAGCACTCCTACGGTATCCGGGAGTTACACGATCTCATGGTCTAAGGAAAAGATACTTGACATTGCAAAACTCTAGCAAACGAACTATACGATCTTTATGCTATGTTTAGGATTGGGTCTTGTCCATCACATCATTCTCCTAATGATGTGATCTCGTTATCAATGACATCTTATGTCCATAGCCAGGAAACCATGACTATCTGTTGATCAACGAGCTAGTCAACTAGAGGCTTACTAGGGACATGTTGGTGTCTGTTATTCACACATGTATTACGATTTCCGGATAACACAATTATAGCATGAATAAAGACAATTATCATGAACAAGGAAATATAATAATAATGCTTTTATTATTGCCTCTAGGGCATATTTCCAACAGTCTCCCACTTGCACTAGAGTCAATAATCTAGTTACATTGTGATGAATCGAACACCCATGGAATTCTGGTGTTGATCATGTTTTGCCCTAGGGAGAGGTTTAGTCAACGGATCTGCTACATTCAGGTCCGTATGTACTTTACAAATATCTATGTCTCCATCCTGAACATTTTCACGAATGGAGTTGAAGCGACGCTTGATGTGCCTTGTCTTCTTGTGAAACCTGGGCTCCTTGGCAAGTGCAATAGCTCCAGTGTTGTCACAGAAGAGCTTGATCGGCCCTGACGCATTGAGTATGACTCCGAGGTCGGTGATGAACTCCTTCACCCAAATTGCTTCATGTGCTGCCTCCGAGGCTGCCATGTACTCCGCTTCACATGTAGATCCCGCCACGACACTTTGCTTGCAACTGCACCAGCTTACTGCCCCACCATTCAAAATATACACGTATCCGGTTTGTGACTTTGAGTCATCCAGATCTGTGTCGAAGCTAGCGTCGACGTAACCCTTTACGACGAGCTCTTCGTCACCTCCATAAACGAGAAACATCTCCTTAGTCCTTTTCAGGTACTTCAGGATATTCTTGACCGCTGTCCAGTGTTCCTTGCCGGGATTACTTTGGTACCTTCCTACCAAACTTACGGCAAGGTTTACATCAGGTCTAGTACACAGCATGGCATACATAATAGAGCCTATGGCTGAGGCATAGGGGATGACACTCATCTCTTCTATTTCTTCTGCCGTGGTTGGACTTTGAGCGGAGCTCAATTTCATACCTTGTAACACAGGCAAGAACCCCTTCTTAGATTGATCCATATTGAACTTCTTCAATATCTTATCAAGGTATGTGCTTTGTGAAAGACCTATGAGGCGTCTCGATCTATCTCTATAGATTTTGATGCCTAATATATAAGCAGCTTCTCCAAGGTCCTTCATTGAAAAACTCTTATTCAAGTAGGCCTTGATGCTGTCCAAGAGTTCTATATCATTTCCCATCAAAAGTATGTCATCTACATATAATATGAGAAATGCTACAGAGCTCCCACTCACTTTCTTGTAAACACAGGCTTCTCCATAAGTCTGTGTAAACCCAAACGCTTTGATCATCTCATCAAAGCGAATGTTCCAACTCCGAGATGCTTGCACCAGCCCATAAATTGAGCGTTGGAGCTTGCACACCTTGTCAGCATTCTTAGGATCGACAAAACCTTCCGGCTGCATCATATACAATTCTTCCTTAAGGAAACCATTAAGGAATGCCGTTTTGACGTCCATTTTCCATATTTCATAATCGTAAAACGCGGCAATTGCTAACATGATTCGGACGGACTTTAGCTTCACTACCGGTGAGAAAGTCTCATCGTAGTCAACCCCTTGAACTTGTCGATAACCCTTAGCGACAAGTCGAGCTTTATAGATGGTCACATTACCATCCGCGTCTGTCTTCCTCTTAAAGATCCATTTATTTTCTATGGCCCGCCGTTCATCGGGCAAGTCAGTCAAAGTCCATACTTCGTTTTCATACATGGATCCTATCTCGGATTTCATGGCTTCTAGCCATTTGTCGGAATCCGGGCCCGCCATCGCTTCTTCATAGTTCGAAGGTTCACCGTTGTCTAACAACATGATCTCCAAGACAGGGTTGCCGTACCACTCTGGTGCGGAACGTGTCCTTGTGGACCTTCGAATTTCAGTAGGAGCTTGATCAGAAGTATCTTGATCATTATCATCAACTTCCTCTCTAGTCGGTGCTGGCACCTCAGGAACATTTTCTTGAGTTGCGCCATTTTCCGGTTCAAGAGGTAATACTTCATCAAGTTCTACTTTCCTCCCACTTACTTCTTTCGAGAGAAACTCTTTCTCTAGAAAGGATCCATTCTTGGCAACAAAGATCTTGCCTTCGGATCTGAGGTAGAAGGTATACCCAATAGTTTCTTTTGGGTATCCTGTGAAGACGCATTTTTCTGACTTGGGTTCGAGCTTTTCAGGTTGAAGTTTCTTGACATAAGCATCGCATCTCCAAACTTTTAGAAACGACAGCTTAGGTTTCTTTCCAAACCATAATTCATACGGTGTCGTCTCAACGGATTTCGACGGAGCCCTATTTAAAGTGAATGCGGCAGTCTCCAAAGCATAGCCCCAAAAAGATAGCGGTAAATCGGTAAGAGACATCATAGATCGCACCATATCTAATAGAGTGCGATTACGACGTTCGGATACACCGTTACGCTGAGGTGTTCCAGGCGGCGTGAGTTGTGAAACTATTCCACATTTTCTTAAGTGTGTGCCAAATTCGTGACTCAAGTATTCTCCTCCATGATCTGATCGTAGAAACTTGATTTTCCTGTCACGTTGATTCTCAACCTCACTCTGAAATTCCTTAAACTTTTCAAAGGTTTCAGACTTGTGTTTCATTAAGTAAATATATCCATATCTACTCAAATCATCAGTGAGGGTGAGAACATAACAATAGCCACCGCGAGCCTCAACACTCATTGGACCGCACACATCAGTATGTATGATTTCCAACAAGTTGGTTGCTCGCTCCATTGTTCCTGAGAACGGAGTCTTGGTCATTTTACCCATAAGGCATGGTTCGCACGTGTCAAATGATTCATAATCAAGAGACTCTAAAAGTCCATCTGCATGGAGCTTCTTCATGCGTTTGACACCTATGTGACCAAGGCGGCAGTGCCACAAGTATGTGGGACTATCATTATCAACCTTGCATCTTTTGGCACTCACATTATGAACGTGTGTAGTATTACGTTTGAGATTCATAAAGAATAAACCATTCACCATAGGAGCATGACCATAAAACATATCTCTCATATAAATAGAACAACCATTATTCTCCGATTTAAATGAGTAGCCATCTCGAATTAAACGAGATCCCGATACAATGTTCATGCTCAAAGCTGGTACTAAATAACAATTATTAAGGTTCAAAACTAATCCCGAGGGTAAATGTAGAGGCAGCGCGCCGACGGCAATCACATTGAGCTTGGAACCATTCCCGACGCGCATCGTCACCTCGTCCTTTGCCAGTTTCCGCTTATTCCGCAGCCCCTGCTTTGAGTTACAAATGTGAGCAACTGCACCGGTATTAAATACCCAGGAGCTACTACGGACACTAGTAAGGTACACATCAATTACATGTATATCACATATACCTTTTGTTTTGCCGGCCTTCTTGTCTGCTAAGTATTTGGGGCAGTTCCGCTTCCAGTGACCGCTTCCCTTGCAATAAAAGCACTCAGTCTCGGGCTTGGGTCCATTCTTTGGCTTCTTCCCGGCAGCTTGCTTGCCAGGCGCGGCAACTTCCTTGCCATCTTTCTTGAAGGCTTTCTTACCCTTGCCCTTTTTGAACTTAGTGGTTTTATTGACCATCAACACTTGATGTTCCTTCTTGACTTCTACCTCTGCTGATTTCAGCATTGCAAACAACTCAGGAATGGTCTTTTGCATCCCCTGCATGTTGAAGTTCATCACAAAGCTCTTGTAGCTTGGTGGAAGCGACTGGAGGATTCTGTCAATGACCGCATCATCCGGGAGATTAACTCCCAGCTGAGACAAGCGGTTATGCAACCCAGACATAGTGAGTATGTGCTCACTGACAGAACTATTTTCCTCCATCTTACAGCTGAAGAATTTATCGGAGACTTCATATCTCTCGATCCGGGCATGAGCTTGAAAAACCATTTTCAGCTCTTCGAGCATCTCATATGCTCCATGTCTCTCAAAACGCTTTTGGAGCCCCGGCTCTAAACTGTAAAGCATGCCGCACTGAACGAGGGAGTAGTCGTCAACACGTGTCTGCCAAGCGTTCATAACGTCTTGGTTCTGTGGGACGGGAGCTTCACCTAGCGGTGCTTGTAGGACGTAATCTTTCTTGGCAGCTAAGAGGATGATCCTCAGGTTCCGGACCCAGTCCGTATAGTTGCTGCCATCGTCTTTCAGCTTGGTTTTCTCTAGGAACGCGTTGAAGTTGAGGACTACGTGGGCCATTTGATCTACAAGACATATTGTAAAATATTTTAGACTAATGTTCATGATAATAAAGTTCATCTAATCAAATTACAATGAACTCCCACTTAGATTAGACATCCCTCTAGTCATCTAAGTATTACATGATCCGAGTTAACTAGGCCGTGTCCGATCATCACGTGAGACGGACTAGTCAACGTCGGTGAACATCTTCATGTTGATCGTATCTTCTATACGACTCATGCTCGACCTTTCGGTCTTCTGTGTTCCGAGGCCATGTCTGTACATGCTAGGCTCGTCAAGTCGACCTAAGTGTTTGCATGTGTAAATCTGTCTTACACCCGTTGTATGTGAACGTCTGAATAAAACACCCGATCATCACGTGGTGTTTTGAAACAGCGAACTGTCGCAACCGTGCACAGTTAGGGGGAACACTTCTTGAAATTAATTTGAGGGATCATCTTATTTACTACCGTCGTTCTAAGTAAACAAGATGCAAAACATGATAAACATCACATGCAATCAAATAATAAACGTGACATGATATGGCCAATATCACATAGCTCCTTTGATCTCCATCTTGGGGCTCCATGATCATCTTGTCACCGGCTTGACACCATGATCTCCATCATCATGATCTACATCATCGTGTCTCCATGAAGTTGCTCGCCAACTATTACTTCTACTACTAAGGATAACGCGTTTAGCAATAAAGTAAAGTAATTTACATGGCGTTTCTCAATGACACGCAGGTCATATAAAAGAATAAAGACAACTCCTATGGCTCCTGCCGGTTGTCATACTCATCGACATGCAAGTCGTGATTCCTATTACAATAGCATGAACATCTCATACATCACATATAGATCATTCATCATTCATCACAACTTTGGCCATATCATATCACAAACCACTTGCTGCAAAAACAAGTTAGACGTCCTCTAATTGTTGTTGCAAGTTTTACGTGGCTGAATTAGGGTTCTAGCAAGAACGTTTTCTTACCTACGAGAAAGCCACAACGTGATTTGTCAACTTCTATTTACCCTTCATAAGGACCCTGTTCATCGAATCCGCTCCAACTAAAGTAGGAGAGACAGACACCCGCCAGCCACCTTATGCAACTAGTGCATGTTAGTCGGTGGAACCGGTCTCACGTAAGCGTACGTGTAAGGTTGGTCCGGGCCGCTTCATCCCACAATACCGCTGAAGCAAGAAAAGACTAGTAGCGGCAAGAAAGTTGACAAATCCACGCCCACAACAAATTGTGTTCTACTCGCGCAAGAAGAACTACGCATAGACCTAGCTCATGATGCCACTGTTGGTGAACGTTGCAGAAAACAAAAATTTTCCTACTCGTTTCACCAAGATCCATCTAGGAGTTCATCAAGCAACGAGTCTTCAGATGCATCTACATACCTTTGTAGATCGCGTGCGGAAGCGTTCAAGGAACGGGGATGATGTAGTCGAACACGGCGTGATCCAAATCATCGATGACCGAGTGCCGAACGGACGGCACCTCCGCGTTCAACACACGTACGGGACGGGAGACGTCTCCTCCTTCTTGATCCAGCAAGGGGGAAGGAGAGGTTGATGATGATCCAGCAGCACGACGGCATGGTGGTGGATGCAGGGCGTCACGACTGCAGGGCTTCGCCTATACAACAAGAGGGAGACGAAACAGGGAGAGAGGGAGGCGCCAGGGGCTGGTGTAAAATCCCTCCTCTCCCCCCACTATATATAGGGGTGCCAGGGGGTTGTTGCGCAGCCTAGGAGATCTGATCTCCTAGGTGCGGCGGCCAGGGGAGGGTTTCCCTCCCCCCAAAGGCACCTCGGGGTGCCTTCCACCACTTGGACTCCTCCTTGGTGGAAACCCTAGGCGCATGGGCCTAGTAGGGCTGGTGCCCTTGGCCCATGTAGGCCAAGGGGCACCCCCTACAGCCCATGTGGCCCCCCGGGACAGGTGGCCCCACCCGGTGGGCCCACGGGACCCCTCCGGTGGTCCCGGTACAATACCGATAACCCCGAAACTTGTCCCGATGCCCGAAACAGCACTTCCTATATATAATTCTTTACCTCCGGACCATTCCGGAGGTCCTCGTGACATCCGGGATCTCATCCGGGACCCCGAACAACATTCGGGTTACTGCATATACATATCTTCACAACCCTAGCGTCACCGAACCTTAAGTGTGTAGACCCTACGGGTTCGGGAGACAAGCAGACATGACCGAGACGACTCTCCGGTCAATAACCAACAGCGGGATCTGGATACCCATGTTGGCTCCCACATGCTCCACGATGATCTCATCGGATGAACCACGATGTCGAGGATTCAATCAACCCCGTATGCAATTCCCTTTGTCAGTCGATATATTACTTGCTCGAGATTCGATCGTCGGTATCCCAATACCTCGTTCAATCTCGTTACCGGCAAGTCACTTTACTCGTACCGTAATGCATGATCCCGTGACCAGACACTTGGTCACTTTGAGCTCATTATGATGATGCATTACCGAGTGGGCCCAGTGATACCTCTCCGTCATACGGAGTGACAAATCCCAGTCTTGATCCGTGTCAACCCAACAGACACTTTCGGAGATACCCGTAGTATACCTTTATAGTCACCCAGTTACGTTGTGACGTTTGGTACACCCAAAGCACTCCTACGGTATCCGGGAGTTACACGATCTCATGGTCTAAGGAAAAGATACTTGACATTGCAAAACTCTAGCAAACGAACTATACGATCTTTATGCTATGTTTAGGATTGGGTCTTGTCCATCACATCATTCTCCTAATGATGTGATCTCGTTATCAATGACATCTTATGTCCATAGCCAGGAAACCATGACTATCTGTTGATCAACGAGCTAGTCAACTAGAGGCTTACTAGGGACATGTTGGTGTCTGTTATTCACACATGTATTACGATTTCCGGATAACACAATTATAGCATGAATAAAGACAATTATCATGAACAAGGAAATATAATAATAATGCTTTTATTATTGCCTCTAGGGCATATTTCCAACAGTCTCCCACTTGCACTAGAGTCAATAATCTAGTTACATTGTGATGAATCGAACACCCATGGAATTCTGGTGTTGATCATGTTTTGCCCTAGGGAGAGGTTTAGTCAACGGATCTGCTACATTCAGGCCCGTATGTACTTTACAAATATCTATGTCTCCATCCTGAACATTTTCACGAATGGAGTTGAAGCGACGCTTGATGTGCCGTGTCTTCTTGTGAAACCTGGGCTCCTTGGCAAGTGCAATAGCTCCAGTGTTGTCACAGAAGAGCTTGATCGGCCCCGACGCATTGAGTATGACTCCGAGGTCGGTGATGAACTCCTTCACCCAAATTGCTTCATGTGCTGCCTCCGAGGCTGCCATGTACTCCGCTTCACATGTAGATCCCGCCACGACACTTTGCTTGCAACTACACCAGCTTACTGCCCCACCATTCAAAATATACACGTATTCGGTTTGTGGCTTTGAGTCATCCAGATCTGTGTCGAAGCTAGCGTCGACGTAACCCTTTACGACGAGCTCTTCGTCACCTCCATAAACGAGAAACATCTCCTTAGTCCTTTTCAGGTACTTCAGGATATTCTTGACCGCTGTCCAATGTTCCTTGCCGGGATTACTTTGGTACCTTCCTACCAAACTTACGGCAAGGTTTACATCAGGTCTGGTACACAGCATGGCATACATAATAGAGCCTATGGCTGAGGCATAGGGGATGACACTCATCTCTTCTATTTCTTCTGCCGTGGTTGGACTTTGAGCCGAGCTCAATTTCATACCTTGTAACACAGGCAAGAACCCCTTCTTAGATTGATCCATATTGAACTTCTTCAATATCTTATCAAGGTATGTGCTTTGTGAAAGACCTATGAGGCGTCTCGATCTATCTCTATAGATTTTGATGCCTAATATATAAGCAGCTTCTCCAAGGTCCTTCATTGAAAAACTCTTATTCAAGTAGGCCTTGATGCTGTCCAAGAGTTCTATATCATTTCCCATCAAAAGTATGTCATCTACATATAATATGAGAAATGCTACAGAGCTCCCACTCACTTTCTTGTAAACACAGGCTTCTCCATAAGTCTGTGTAAACCCAAACGCTTTGATCATCTCATCAAAGCGAATGTTCCAACTCCGAGATGCTTGCACCAGCCCATAAATTGAGCGTTGGAGCTTGCACACCTTGTCAGCATTCTTAGGATCGACAAAACCTTCCGGCTGCATCATATACAATTCTTCCTTAAGGAAACCATTAAGGAATGCCGTTTTGACGTCCATTTGCCATATTTCATAATTGTAAAACGCGGCAATTGCTAACATGATTTGGACGGACTTTAGCTTCGCTACCGGTGAGAAAGTCTCATCGTAGTCAACCCCTTGAACTTGTCGATAACCCTTAGCGACAAGCCGAGCTTTATAGATGGTCACATTACCATCCGCGTCTGTCTTCCTCTTAAAGATCCATTTATTTTCTATGGCTCGCCGTTCATCGGGCAAGTCAGTCAAAGTCCATACTTCGTCTTCATACATGGATCCTATCTCGGATTTCATGGCTTCTAGCCATTTGTCGGAATCCGGGCCCGCCATCGCTTCTTCATAGTTCGAAGGTTCACCGTTGTCTAACAACATGATCTCCAAGACAGGGTTGCCGTACCACTCTGGTGCGGAACGTGTCCTTGTGGACCTTCGAATTTCAGTAGGAGCTTGATCAGAAGTATCTTGATCATTATCATCAACTTCCTCTCTAGTCGGTGCTGGCACCTCAGGAACATTTTCTTGAGTTGCGCCATTTTCTGGTTCAAGAGGTAATACTTCATCAAGTTCTACTTTCCTCCCACTTACTTCTTTCGAGAGAAACTCTTTCTCTAGAAAGGATCCATTCTTGGCAACAAAGATCTTGCCTTCGGATCTGAGGTAGAAGGTATACCCAATAGTTTCTTTTGGGTATCCTATGAAGACGCATTTTTCCGACTTGGGTTCGAGCTTTTCAGGTTGAAGTTTCTTGACATAAGCATCGCATCCCCAAACTTTTAGAAACGACAGCTTAGGTTTCTTTCCAAACCATAATTCATACGGTGTCGTCTCAATGGATTTCGACGGAGCCCTATTTAAAGTGAATGCGGCAGTCTCTAAAGCATAGCCCCAAAAAGATAGCGGTAAATCGGTAAGAGACATCATAGATCGCACCATATCTAATAGAGTGCGATTACGACGTTCGGATACACCGTTACGCTGAGGTGTTCCAGGCGGCGTGAGTTGTGAAACTATTCCACATTTTCTTAAGTGTGTGCCAAATTCGTGACTCAAGTATTCTCCTCCACGATCTGATCGTAGAAACTTGATTTTCCTGTCACGTTGATTCTCAACCTCACTCTGAAATTCCTTAAACTTTTCAAAGGTTTCAGACTTGTGTTTCATTAAGTAAATATATCCATATCTACTCAAATCATCAGTGAGGGTGAGAACATAACGATAGCCACCGTGAGCCTCAACACTCATTGGACCGCACACATCAGTATGTATGATTTCCAACAAGTTGGTTGCTCGCTCCATTGTTCCTGAGAACGGAGTCTTGGTCATTTTACCCATAAGGCATGGTTCGCATGTGTCAAATGATTCATAATCAAGAGACTCTAAAAGTCCATCTGCATGGAACTTCTTCATGCGTTTGACACCTATGTGACCAAGGCGGCAGTGCCACAAGTATGTGGGACTATCATTATCAACCTTGCATCTTTTGGCACTCACATTATGAACGTGTGTAGTATTACGTTCGAGATTCATAAAGAATAAACCATTCACCATAGGAGCATGACCATAAAACATATCTCTCATATAAATAGAACAACCATTATTCTCCGATTTAAATGAGTAGCCATCTCGAATTAAACGAGATCCCGATACAATGTTCATGCTCAAAGCTGGTACTATATAACAATTATTAAGGTTCAAAACTAATCCCGAGGGTAAATGTAGAGGCAGCGTGCCGACGGCAATCACATTGAGCTTGGAACCATTCCCGACGTGCATCGTCACCTCGTCCTTTGCCAGTTTCCGCTTATTCCGCAGCCCCTGCTTTGAGTTACAAATGTGAGCAACTGCACCGGTATCAAATACCCAGGAGCTACTACGGACACTAGTAAGGTACACATCAATTACATGTATATCACATGTACCTTTTGTTTTGCCAGCCTTCTTGTCTGCTAAGTATTTGGGGCAGTTCCGCTTCCAGTGACCGCTTCCCTTGCAATAAAAGCACTCAGTCTCGGGCTTGGGTCCATTCTTTGGCTTCTTCCCGGCAGCTTGCTTGCCAGGCGCGGCAACTTCCTTGCCGTCTTTCTTGAAGGCTTTCTTACCCTTGCCCTTTTTGAACTTAGTGGTTTTATTGACCATCAACACTTGATGTTCCTTCTTGACTTCTACCTCTGCTGATTTCAGCATTGCAAACAACTCAGGAATGGTCTTTTGCATCCCCTGCATGTTGAAGTTCATCACAAAGCTCTTGTAGCTTGGTGGAAGCGACTGGAGGATTCTGTCAATGACCGCATCATCCGGGAGATTAACTCCCAGCTGAGACAAGCGGTTATGCAACCCAGACATAGTGAGTATGTGCTCACTGACAGAACTATTTTCCTCCATCTTACAGCTGAAGAATTTATCGGAGACTTCATATCTCTCGATCCGGGCATGAGCATGAAAAACCATTTTCAGCTCTTCGAACATCTCATATGCTCCATGTCTCTCAAAACGCTTTTGGAGCCCCGGCTCTAAACTGTAAAGCATGCCGCACTGAACGAGGGAGTAGTCGTCAACACGTGTCTGCCAAGCGTTCATAACGTCTTGGTTCTGTGGGACGGGAGCTTCACCTAGCGGTGCTTGTAGGATGTAATCTTTCTTGGCAGCTAAGAGGATGATCCTCAGGTTCCGGACCCAGTCCGTATAGTTGCTGCCATCGTCTTTCAGCTTGGTTTTCTCTAGGAACGCGTTGAAGTTGAGGACTATGTGGGCCATTTGATCTACAAGACATATTGTAAAATATTTTAGACTAATGTTCATGATAATAAAGTTCATCTAATCAAATTACAATGAACTCCCACTTAGATTAGACATCCCTCTAGTCATCTAAGTATTACATGATCCGAGTTAACTAGGCCGTGTCCGATCATCACGTGAGACGGACTAGTCAACGTCGGTGAACATCTTCATGTTGATCGTATCTTCCATACGACTCATGCTCGACCTTTCGGTCTTCTGTGTTCCGAGGCCATGTCTGTACATGCTAGGCTCGTCAAGTCGACCTAAGTGTTTGCATGTGTAAATCTGTCTTACACCCGTTGTATGTGAACGTCTGAATAAAACACCCGATCATCACGTGGTGTTTTGAAACAGCGAACTGTCGCAACCGTGCACAGTTAGGGGGAACACTTCTTGAAATTAATTTGAGGGATCATCTTATTTACTACCGTCGTTCTAAGTAAACAAGATGCAAAACATGATAAACATCACATGCAATCAAATAATAAACGTGACATGATATGGCCAATATCACATAGCTCCTTTGATCTCCATCTTGGGGCTCCATGATCATCTTGTCACCGGCTTGACACCATGATCTCCATCATCATGATCTACATCATCGTGTCTCCATGAAGTTGCTCGCCAACTATTACTTCTACTACTAAGGCTAACGCGTTTAGCAATAAAGTAAAGTAATTTACATGGCGTTTCTCAATGACACGCAGGTCATATAAAAGAATAAAGACAACTCCTATGGCTCCTGCCGGTTGTCATACTCATCGACATGCAAGTCGTGATTCCTATTACAATAGCATGAACATCTCATAAATCACATATAGATCATTCATCATTCATCACAACTTTGGCCATATCATATCACAAACCACTTGCTGCAAAAACAAGTTAGACGTCCTCTAATTGTTGTTGCAAGTTTTACGTGGCTGAATTAGGGTTCTAGCAAGAACGTTTTCTTACCTACGTGAAAGCCACAACGTGATTTGTCAACTTCTATTTACCCTTCATAAGGACCCTGTTCATCGAATCCGCTCCAACTAAAGTAGGAGAGACAGACACCCGCCAGCCACCTTATGCAACTAGTGCATGTTAGTCGGTGGAACCGGTCTCACGTAAGCGTACGTGTAAGGTTGGTCCGGGCCGCTTCATCCCACAATACCGCTGAAGCAAGAAAAGACTAGTAGCGGCAAGAAAGTTGACAAATCCATGCCCACAACAAATTGTGTTCTACTCGTGCAAGAAGAACTACGCATAGACCTAGCTCATGATGCCACTGTTGGTGAACGTTGCAGAAAACAAAAATTTTCCTACTCGTTTCACCAAGATCCATCTAGGAGTTCATCAAGAAACGAGTCTTCAGATGCATCTACATACCTTTGTAGATCGCGTGCGGAAGCGTTCAAGGAACGGGGATGATGTAGTCGAACACGACTTGATCCAAATAAATGATGACCGAGTGCCGAACGGACGACACCTCCGCGTTCAACACACGTACGGGACGGGAGACGTCTCCTCCTTCTTGATCCAGCAAGGGGGAAGGAGAGGTTGATGATGATCCAGCAGCACGACGGCGTGGTGGTGGATGCACGGCGTCACGACTGCAGGGCTTCGCCTATACAACAAGAGGGAGACGAAACAGGGAGAGAGGGAGGCGCCAGGGGCTGGTATAAAATCCCTCCTCTCCCCCCACTATATATAGGGGTGCCAGGGGGGTTGGTGCGCAGCCTAGGAGATCTGATCTCCTAGGTGCGGCGGCCAGGGGAGGGTTTCCCTCCCCCCAAAGGCACCTCGGGGTGCCTTCCACCACTTGGACTCCTCCTTGGTGGAAACCCTAGGCGCATGGGCCTAGTAGGGCTGGTGCCCTTGGCCCATGTAGGCCAAGGGGCACCCCCTACAGCCCATGTGGCCCCTCGGGACAGGTGGCCCCACCCGGTGGGCCCACGGGACCCCTCCGGTGGTCCCGGTACAATATCGATAACCCCGAAACTTGTCCCGATGCCCGAAACAGCACTTCCTATATATAATTATTTACCTCCGTACCATTCCGGAGCTCCTCGTGACGTCCGGGATCTCATCCGGGACCCCGAACAACATTCGGGTTACTACATATACATATCTTCACAACCCTAGCGTCACCGAACCTTAAGTGTGTAGACCCTACGGGTTCGGGAGACAAGCAGACATGACCGAGACGACTCTCCGGTCAATAACCAACAGCGGGATCTGGATACCCATGTTGGCTCCCACATGCTCCACGATGATCTCATCGGATGAACCACGATGTCGAGGATTCAATCAACCCCGTATGCAATTCCCTTTGTCAGTCGATAGATTACTTGCCCGAGATTCGATCGTCGGTATCCCAATACCTCGTTCAATCTCGTTACCGGCAAGTCACTTTACTCGTACCGTAATGCATGATCCCGTGACCAGACACTTGGTCACTTTGAGCTCATTATGATGATGCATTACCGAGTGGGCCCAGTGATACCTCTCCGTCATACGGAGTGACAAATCCCAGTCTTGATCCGTGTCAACCCAACAGACACTTTCGGAGATACCCGTAGTATACCTTTATAGTCACCCAGTTACGTTGTGACGTTTGGTACACCCAAAGCACTCCTACGGTATCCGGGAGTTACACGATCTCATGGTCTAAGGAAAAGATACTTGACATTGCAAAACTCTAGCAAACGAACTATACGATCTTTATGCTATGTTTAGGATTGGGTCTTGTCCATCACATCATTCTCCTAATGATGTGATCTCGTTATCAATGACATCTTATGTCCATAGCCAGGAAACCATGACTATCTGTTGATCAACGAGCTAGTCAACTAGAGGCTTACTAGGGACATGTTGGTGTCTGTTATTCACACATGTATTACGATTTCCGGATAACACAATTATAGCATGAATAAAGATAATTATCATGAACAAGGAAATATAATAATAATGCTTTTATTATTGCCTCTAGGGCATATTTCCAACAGTCTCCCACTTACACTAGAGTCAATAATCTAGTTACATTGTGATGAATCGAACACCCATGGAATTCTGGTGTTGATCATGTTTTGCCCTAGGGAGAGGTTTAGTCAACGGATCTGCTACATTCAGGTCCGTATGTACTTTACAAATATCTATGTCTCCATCCTGAACATTTTCACGAATGGAGTTGAAGCGATGCTTGATGTGCCTTGTCTTCTTGTGAAACCTGGGCTCCTTGGCAAGTGCAATAGCTCCAGTGTTGTCACAGAAGAGCTTGATCGGCCCCGACGCTTTGAGTATGACTCCGAGGTCGGTGATGAACTCCTTCACCCAAATTGCTTTATGTGCTGCCTCCGAGGCTGCCATGTACTCTGCTTCACATGTAGATCCCGCCACGACACTTTGCTTGCAACTGCACCAGCTTACTGCCCCACCATTCAAAATATACACGTATCCGGTTTGTGACTTTGAGTCATCCAGATCTGTGTCGAAGCTAGCGTCGACGTAACCCTTTACGACGAGCTCTTCGTCACCTCCATAAACGAGAAACATCTCCTTAGTCCTTTTCAGGTACTTCAGGATATTCTTGACCGCTGTCCAGTGTTCCTTGCCGGGATTACTTTGGTACCTTCCTACCAAACTTACGGCAAGGTTTACATCAGGTCTGGTACACAGCATGGCATACATAATAGAGCCTATGGCTGAGGCATAGGGGATGACACTCATCTCTTCTATTTCTTCTACCGTGGTTGGACTTTGAGCCGAGCTCAATTTCATACCTTGTAACACAGGCAAGAACCCCTTCTTAGATTGATCCATATTGAACTTCTTCAATATCTTATCAAGGTATGTGCTTTGTGAAAGACCTATGAGGCGTCTCGATCTATCTCTATAGATTTTGATGCCTAATATATAAGCAGCTTCTCCAAGGTCCTTCATTGAAAAACTCTTATTCAAGTAGGCCTTGATGCTGTCCAAGAGTTCTATATCATTTCCCATCAAAAGTATGTCACTACATATAATATGAGAAATGCTACAGAGCTCCCACTCACTTTCTTGTAAACACAGGCTTCTCCATAAGTCTGTGTAAACCCAAACGCTTTGATCATCTCATCAAAGCGAATGTTCCAACTCCGAGATGCTTGCACCAGCCCATAAATTGAGCGTTGGAGCTTGCACACCTTGTCAGCATTCTTAGGATCGACAAAACCTTCCGGCTGCATCATATACAATTCTTCCTTAAGGAAACCATTAAGGAATGCCGTTTTGACGTCCATTTGCCATATTTCATAATCGTAAAACGCGGCAATTGCTAACATGATTCGGACGGACTTTAGCTTCGCTACCGGTGAGAAAGTCTCATCGTAGTCAACCCCTTGAACTTGTCGATAACCCTTAGCGACAAGCCGAGCTTTATAGATGGTCACATTACCATCCGCGTCTGTCTTCCTCTTAAAGATCCATTTATTTTCTATGGCTCGCCGTTCATCGGGCAAGTCAGTCAAAGTCCATACTTCGTCTTCATACATGGATCCTATCTCGGATTTCATGGCTTCTAGCCATTTGTCGGAATCCGGGCCCGCCATCGCTTCTTCATAGTTCGAAGGTTCACCGTTGTCTAACAACATGATCTCCAAGACAGGGTTGCCGTACCACTCTGGTGCGGAACGTGTCCTTGTGGACCTTCGAATTTCAGTAGGAGCTTGATCAGAAGTATCTTGATCATTATCATCAACTTCCTCTCTAGTCGGTGCTGGCACCTCAGGAACATTTTCTTGAGTTGCGCCATTTTCCGGTTCAAGAGGTAATACTTCATCAAGTTCTACTTTCCTCCCACTTACTTCTTTCGAGAGAAACTCTTTCTCTAGAAAGGATCCATTCTTGGCAACAAAGATCTTGCCTTCGGATCTGAGGTAGAAGGTATACCCAATAGTTTCTTTTGGGTATCCTATGAAGACGCATTTTTCCGACTTGGGTTCGAGCTTTTCAGGTTGAAGTTTCTTGACATAAGCATCGCATCCCCAAACTTTTAGAAACGACAGCTTAGGTTTCTTTCCAAACCATAATTCATACGGTGTCGTCTCAACGGATTTCGACGGAGCCCTATTTAAAGTGAATGCGGCAGTCTCTAAAGCATAGCCCCAAAAAGATAGCGGTAAATCGGTAAGAGACATCATAGATCGCACCATATCTAATAGAGTGCGATTACGACGTTCGGATACACCGTTATGCTGAGGTGTTCCAGGCGGCGTGAGTTGTGAAACTATTTCACATTTTCTTAAGTGTGTGCCAAATTCGTGACTCAAGTATTCTCCTCCATGATCTGATCGTAGAAACTTGATTTTCCTGTCACGTTGATTCTCAACCTCACTCTGAAATTCCTTAAACTTTTCAAAGGTTTCAGACTTGTGTTTCATTAAGTAAATATATCCATATCTACTCAAATCATCAGTGAGGGTGAGAACATAACGATAGCCACCGCGAGCCTCAACACTCATTGGACCGCACACATCAGTATGTATGATTTCCAACAAGTTGGTTGCTCGCTCCATTGTTCCTGAGAACGGAGTCTTGGTCATTTTACCCATAAGGCATGGTTCGCATGTGTCAAATGATTCATAATCAAGAGACTCTAAAAGTCCATCTGCATGGAGCTTCTTCATGCGTTTGACACCTATGTGACCAAGGCGGCAGTGCCACAAGTATGTGGGACTATCATTATCAACCTTGCATCTTTTGGCACTCACATTATGAACGTGTGTAGTATTACGTTCGAGATTCATAAAGAATAAACCATTCACCATAGGAGCATGACCATAAAACATATCTCTCATATAAATAGAACAACCATTATTCTCCGATTTAAATGAGTAGCCATCTCGAATTAAACGAGATCCCGATACAATGTTCATGCTCAAAGCTGGTACTAAATAACAATTATTAAGGTTCAAAACTAATCCCGAGGGTAAATGTAGAGGCAGCGTGCCGACGGCAATCACATTGAGCTTGGAACCATTCCCGACGCGCATCGTCACCTCGTCCTTTGCCAGTTTCCGCTTATTCCGCAGCCCCTGCTTTGAGTTACAAATGTGAGCAACTGCACCGGTATCAAATACCCAGGAGCTACTACGGACACTAGTAAGGTACACATCAATTACATGTATATCACATATACCTTTTGTTTTGCCGGCCTTCTTGTCTGCTAAGTATTTGGGGCAGTTCCGCTTCCAGTGACCGCTTCCCTTGCAATAAAAGCACTCAGTCTCGGGCTTGGGTCCATTCTTTGGCTTCTTCCCGGCAGCTTGCTTGCCAGGCGCGGCAACTTCCTTGCCTTCTTTCTTGAAGGCTTTCTTACCCTTGCCCTTTTTGAACTTAGTGGTTTTATTGACCATCAACACTTGATGTTCCTTCTTGACTTCTACCTCTGCTGATTTCAGCATTGCAAACAACTCAGGAATGGTCTTTTGCATCCCCTGCATGTTGAAGTTCATCACAAAGCTCTTGTAGCTTGGTGGAAGCGACTGGAGGATTCTGTCAATGACCGCATCATCCGGGAGATTAACTCCCAGCTGAGACAAGCGGTTATGCAACCCAGACATAGTGAGTATGTGCTCACTGACAGAACTATTTTCCTCCATCTTACAGCTGAAGAATTTATCGGAGACTTCATATCTCTCGATCCGGGCATGAGCTTGAAAAACCATTTTCAGCTCTTCGAACATCTCATATGCTCCATGTCTCTCAAAACGCTTTTGGAGCCCCGGCTCTAAACTGTAAAGCATGCCGCACTGAACGAGGGAGTAGTCGTCAACACGTGTCTGCCAAGCGTTCATAACGTCTTGGTTCTGTGGGACGGGAGCTTCACCTAGCGGTGCTTGTAGGACGTAATCTTTCTTGGCAGCTAAGAGGATGATCCTCAGGTTCCGGACCCAGTCCGTATAGTTGCTGCCATCGTCTTTCAGCTTGGTTTTCTCTAGGAACGCGTTGAAGTTGAGGACTACGTGGGCCATTTGATCTACAAGACATATTGTAAAATATTTTAGACTAATGTTCATGATAATAAAGTTCATCTAATCAAATTACAATGAACTCCCACTTAGATTAGACATCCCTCTAGTCATCTAAGTATTACATGATCCGAGTTAACTAGGCCGTGTCCGATCATCACGTGAGACGGACTAGTCAACGTCGGTGAACATCTTCATGTTGATCGTATCTTCCATACGACTCATGCTCGACCTTTCGGTCTTCTGTGTTCCGAGGCCATGTCTGTACATGCTAGGCTCGTCAAGTCGACCTAAGTGTTTGCATGTGTAAATCTGTCTTACACCCGTTGTATGTGAACGTCTGAATAAAACACCCGATCATCACGTGGTGTTTTGAAACAGCGAACTGTCGCAACCGTGCACAGTTAGGGGGAACACTTCTTGAAATTAATTTGAGGGATCATCTTATTTACTACCGTCGTTCTAAGTAAACAAGATGCAAAACATGATAAACATCACATGCAATCAAATAATAAACGTGACATGATATGGCCAATATCACATAGCTCCTTTGATCTCCATCTTGGGGCTCCATGATCATCTTGTCACCGGCTTGACACCATGATCTCCATCATCATGATCTACATCATCGTGTCTCCATGAAGTTGCTCGCCAACTATTACTTCTACTACTAAGGCTAACGCGTTTAGCAATAAAGTAAAGTAATTTACATGGCGTTTCTCAATGACACGCAGGTCATATAAAAGAATAAAGACAACTCCTATGGCTCCTGCCGGTTGTCATACTCATCGACATGCAAGTCGTGATTCCTATTACAATAGCATGAACATCTCATACATCACATATAGATCATTCATCATTCATCACAACTTTGGCCATATCATATCACAAACCACTTGCTGCAAAAACAAGTTAGACGTCCTCTAATTGTTGTTGCAAGTTTTACGTGGCTGAATTAGGGTTCTAGCAAGAACGTTTTCTTACCTACGTGAAAGCCACAACGTGATTTGTCAACTTCTATTTACCCTTCATAAGGACCCTGTTCATCGAATCCGCTCCAACTAAAATAGGAGAGACAGACACCCGCCAGCCACCTTATGCAACTAGTGCATGTTAGTCGGTGGAACCGGTCTCACGTAAGCGTACGTGTAAGGTTGGTCCGGGCCGCTTCATTCCACAATACCGCTGAAGCAAGAAAAGACTAGTAGCGGCAAGAAAGTTGACAAATCCACGCCCACAACAAATTGTGTTCTACTCGCGCAAGAAGAACTACGCATAGACCTAGCTCATGATGCCACTGTTGGTGAACGTTGCAGAAAACAAAAATTTTCCTACTCGTTTCACCAAGATCCATCTAGGAGTTCATCAAGCAACGAGTCTTCAGATGCATCTACATACCTTTGTAGATCGCGTGCGGAAGCGTTCAAGGAACGGGGATGATGTAGTCGAACACGACGTGATCCAAATCACCGATGACCGAGTGCCGAACGGACGGCACCTCCGTGTTCAACACACGTACGGGACGGGAGACGTCTCCTCCTTCTTGATCCAGCAAGGGGGAAGGAGAGGTTGATGATGATCCACCAGCACGACGGCGTGGTGGTGGATGCAGGGCGTCACGACTGCAGGGCTTCGCCTATACAACAAGAGGGAGACGAAACAGGGAGAGAGGGAGGCGCCAGGGGCTAGTGTAAAATCCCTCCTCTCCCCCCACTATATATAGGGGTGCCAGGGGGGTTGGTGCGCAGCCTAGGAGATCTGATCTACTAGGTGCGGCGGCCAGGGGAGGGTTTCCCTCCCCCCAAAGGCACCTCGGGGTGCCTTCCACCACTTGGACTCCTCCTTGGTGGAAACCCTAGGCGCATGGGCCTAGTAGGGCTGGTGCCCTTGGCCCATGTAGGCCAAGGGGCACCCCCTACAGCCCATGTGGCCCCCCGGGACAGGTGGCCCCACCCGGTGGGCCCACGGGACCCCTCCGGTGGTCCCGGTACAATACCGATAACCCCGAAACTTGTCCCGATGCCCGAAACAGCACTTCCTATATATAATTCTTTACCTCCGGACCATTCCGGAGCTCCTCGTGACGTCCGGGATCTCATCCGGGACCCCGAACAACATTCGGGTTACTACATATACATATCTTCACAACCCTAGCGTCACCGAACCTTAAGTGTGTAGACCCTACGGGTTCGGGAGACAAGCAGACATGACCGAGACGACTCTCCGGTCAATAACCAACAGCGGGATCTGGATACCCATGTTGGCTCCCACATGCTCCACGATGATCGCATCGGATGAACCACGATGTCGAGGATTCAATCAACCCCGTATGCAATTCCCTTTGTCAGTCGATATATTACTTGCCCGAGATTCGATCGTCGGTATCCCAATACCTCGTTCAATCTCGTTACCGGCAAGTCACTTTACTCGTACCGTAATGCATGATCCCGTGACCAGACACTTGGTCACTTTGAGCTCATTATGATGATGCATTACCGAGTGGGCCCAGTGATACCTCTCCGTCATACGGAGTGACAAATCCCAGTCTTGATCCGTGTCAACCCAACAGACACTTTCGGAGATACCCGTAGTATACCTTTATAGTCACCCAGTTACGTTGTGACGTTTGGTACACCCAAAGCACTCCTACGGTATCCGGGAGTTACACGATCTCATGGTCTAAGGAAAAGATACTTGACATTGCAAAACTCTAGCAAACGAACTATACGATCTTTATGCTATGTTTAGGATTGGGTCTTGTCCATCACATCATTCTCCTAATGATGTGATCTCGTTATCAATGACATCTTATGTCCATAGCCAGGAAACCATGACTATCTGTTGATCAACGAGCTAGTCAACTAGAGGCTTACTAGGGACATGTTGGTGTCTGTTATTCACACATGTATTACGATTTCCGGATAACACAATTATAGCATGAATAAAGACAATTATCATGAACAAGGAAATATAATAATAATGCTTTTATTATTGCCTCTAGGGCATATTTCCAACAGAAACGAGCTGAAAATTGGCACGAACATCATGCACTCTAACATCGTTCATGCCAAAAAAAATCATTTTTTGTATTTGCTTGAATTTACTGTTCACCTGATGGCAAATTTGAAATCATTTTTTGATTATTTTTCCAAAAAAAAATTGAATTTACTTGCCTGGTTAAAAAACCAAATTAGTTTTTTGAAAATTTTCCACTTTTTTTAGTTTACTGTTCACCTAGTCAATGGCTCAGAACCGGTCAACGGGGAGGGGAGGGTTGAATTCTGGCAGGTTTCAAGAGTTAGGGATGTAGATTAGACAATATTAGAGTTGGGGGTCTATATTATATTAGGGCTAGAGTTTGGGGGGGGGGGGGGGGGGGCCTGCAGTAGGCACTTCTCTCTTTTAGCACCTTGTTGTCTTTGACACCCCTATTTGTTCAAAAGATTACAATGATCCACATGCATTTCTGTGTAAACATACTTCAAGAAATATGGTTAATTGAAAATAGGATCCTTCAAGGACAATTAAGTGATGGTTTCCATGTCTTAGTTAAAAAACACATTTCACAAATTTATTGAGGGAGAGATACAACGTTAGACAAGCCTAAAATCTTAGCATGTAGTACACTATACACTTGGGGGCGTAGAGAGAGAGAGAGAGAGAGAGAGAGAGAGAGAGAGAGAGAGAGAGATTTATAATCTTCTTGTTCAGGCATTCTAATGGGAACATGGGCACTCCATTAGTGGTACCGCCGACATACCAAAGACATAATGGATGGAACTTGGAACCTGATTAGGCCTATGCAACTTCTTCTATTTCCTCATGCATTTCTCTCTACGCCCCAACTAACATCATGGACGTATACCATTCCTTATCTCTTGAGGGTCATTTGATTCACAACTCTTAAGTGACAACTAAAAGAACATTGCATGAATGAAATGCAAGCTCACACTTCTAGCATGACATTGCTATACTATATATGTATGGTTTCGTGAACTTGCTTCGAAACATTACTACATGTAAACCGGGAGTGATAAACCTCCCGCATATGCATGTGCCAAAGCTATAGGCTTGCATTTATTTTCTTCCCCCGCAAGACATATCCATGAGCTTTGAGATATTGGAGGAAAACAAAAAACCCGGGCTGCATATAATTATTATTTCCAATATGTGATTCCTTTCCAGAACTTCTGGTATGCACTTTGTATGTGGTTTCTTTCCAATCTGCAGTTGGTTTATTGTGCGCCACCTCTCGGCGTGAATTCTTCCAATAGGAACAGTGAATATAGTTACCACCATAGCTGGGAGTCGGGGACAATCTCGTTTCCTTCGGTTCAGTAGATCAGAATATGTGGTGTTCCATGAGATGGAAGTACTAGTTGACAAGGCCCTTAAATTATAGGGAGTTAAAAAAATGACCATTGTGCCGGCCTTTGACGTCGTACACAAATTTGGACACATTTTATTCTGAGTGATGCATATATGCTAGGGGCAGCATGATAGAAGTATACTTGACTAAGCCAAATTTCACCACCACCGTTGTCACGACGAACAAAAAGGCAAAACGCGCAGGACAGCCCGCCCACTCTCTGCACATGCAGAGCCCACGCCTCCGGCCTCCCACGCCCACACTATTTTCCATCGCCGCACCCTTCACCGGCAAAAACCACCTCCTGCACTGCCGGCCGCGCCGACGATCGGTTCTTTGGTGATTCCGCGCTGTCCGGGTGACGCCTCCCCATGCCGCTGCTGCGGCAGCAAGGGCTGGTGCTGTGGCTGCACGGCTCCGCCGAGGCGGGCAAGCAGAGCCGCGCCCTACTTCTAGGACGCCCCCCGCTCTCCGCCTGTCCTTCCCCACCATCGCCATCGTTTGCTACGTACTCCCTCCGTTTCATATTACTCGTCGCTGATTTAGTACAATGTCCGGTGCCCAAATCGCGCGTCCTGATTCGAGGGGAAAATACACCTGCAATTTTATTCAGTTGCTCACCCGCAAAAGAAAAAGATTTTATTCAGTTGCTCGAACGATTTGCGGCATCCCAGAGTGCCCCATACCGCCGTAATTCCCTGCTTGCTCTTGATGTTCCATTTGTTACATAGACAGACTGTAGCCACGCACGTTTTTGTCTTCAGTACTCAATATTTGTTGCTACAGTTTACCATTAAAAATTGCTTAACACTATTTACTGATGCTGCTGCAGTCTGCACAGTATGCATGCATCAGAAACCAAGTTTGCTTGATAGTCCTTTGTTTCGCAGACCATTACGAAGCAAATGTTCTTTTGGAACATGATAAATAAGGTTTTGTATCTGCGGTACTATTACTTTAGAACAAATATGACATTATTTTCTCTTGAATGAATTTAAACTAAAGAGTAAGTTCTTGAGCTCTTTCCATTATACTAAAAGACACTTGCTCTAAGTTGACCATTTTCGAATCCTCATGACAATTCGAGGACATCAGTGTACAAGTTACAAAAGCAGAGTACCTGGAGTCTGGATATACTGAACTGAGTGGATTGTTGTTCTAATGTACTACTTCTTCTGTATCCTTGAATTGGGCCAGAAAACCGGATGAAGAACATATAAACTGTCCCAAGTGTCCAAACATTTACAGGCTAATAACTCCTTTGCTATTATACCATTAATTATGATTACTTTGCTCATTTAATATCCACTTTGTTTCTTAGACCACTGTTAGATATGAGGACAGAGAAGTGTTCTGCATCTATCATCTTCGTTGTCAAGACTGAATTTTGATTTCCATTCCCTTTGACTAGGCGATTTAACCATAGCAAGTGCTCTACCCAAAGACTATAGTTGGGTGTGTTGTTTTTCAGTGGGGCGACATCGGAAGCCAGAAAGGTAACAACAGCCCAGCAACCATGGTTAAACTAAATATATTTCGTAGTTGAATCCTCTTGCAAATCAGCTGTCTGTAATGAGAGCCACGTATGATTTTAGATGAGGTGGAGGTGAGAGAAGGAAGAGAGAGAACGAGTCTGTCGATAGAAATGCAGACTGTCTGTAGTCCTAAAAAGTCGGTCGCTATCGACGACTTATTACTGTTGTACGAGGACGTCTGCAAGACTGCAACTGTAGGCCCGATTTTTCCTCTACGCAAGGATCTAGCATCCCAATCCTCACCGGCAGCGACGAAAGATACCTTGTGCGCCGCCTGATGAGCTGCTACTCGAGCCTGATGAGTTGTCGATGACGAGCTTCGATGTCACCGGCACTGGTGATACTCGGGGGCAAAGGCTGCGACAAGGCGCGGCGGCGGCGGCACAACCCGGCACCACCACCAGAGCACGAGTATGTCAGAGTTCGTCTTAAAACCGCAATATCCTATCGCGGATTTGAGTCCAGCGTTCCTATCAGGCTAGCAATTGATTCAAAGGATGGACAAATCTCTGGTAGCTCAGCTTGCGATGCATGTGACTGCTACAAATCTCTGCTCAGTCTCTCTCCAAATTTTCCTCTCTTGATTGATTTTACAAATTTTCGTCTTCGTGGAAGCTGCGTGAAACGAAGTAGGAACTGCGCATGGTGGCATGACTCTCTGCCAATTACTTGCATGATGGTTCTGCATTTGGAATAATATTAGTAACTGAGTTTGTGGAGTTTTTCACATTTTCGAATGTTGACAGCTTGAAAGACAGTCTATTGTATAAGCTGTCTATACCGCTATCAATAGATGACATGGAGAGCTGCTATAGACGGATGCTATCTAGACTATTGTAAATGCCCTAATCTCAACTTGAATTCTTGAAAACCTGCAGACGCCCGTGTTATGGACTTATGGTTCCATGGGATGGCAGACGGGGTTGTACTGTTTGCAGCAGGGCACACCAGGTGTGCATTTCTCCAAGAGTTTGGCATGGCCTGCGAATTCAAGGTGGTACACAAACATGCTCAAAGCCACGGCAGTTGAATTTCAGGATTGGAGCTTCGAATTTTTTTACATTGTCTGACCATACTAGGTTGACAATATCATCGTCCACAAGTGACCAAACTGCCTTCGCCATATTGCATGTGATTAGTGAGTGACTCCAAGAATCCACCGAAGAGTTACAGATCATGCACACATCATCCTACACCATATTCCTAGGACCTCAGACACCTCCCATCGATAAAGATACATGGGACAGACTGTGGCGCCCTCGATTCAATCATACACTAATCATACACGCAAATGTGTATGATCAAGATCAAGGACTCACGGGAAGATATCACAATACAACTTTAGACACAAATAAAATAATACAAGCTTTATATTACAAGCCATGGGCCTCGAGGGCTCGAATACATAAGCTCGAAAACACAAGAGTCAGCGGAAGCAACAATATCTTAGTACAGACATGAGTTAGACAAGTCTGCCTTAAGAAGGCTAGCACAAAAGCAACTCGATCGAAAAGGCAAGGCCTCCTGCCTGGGAGGCTCCTAACTACTCCTGGTCGTCGGCGGTCTCCACGTAGTAGTGGGCATCGGCGGTGACAGCTGGCTCCTGGGCTCCGACATCTGGTTGCATCAACCGGAAAGAAGAAGAAAGGGGGAAAAGGGGAAGCAAAGCAACCGTGAGTACTCATCCAAAGTACTCGCAAGCAAGGATCTACACTACATATGCATCGGTATCAATGAAATGGGCTGTATATGTGGACTGGACTGGAGAAATGCCAGAATAGAGAGAAGGCCTAGTCCTATCGAAGACTAGCATCTTCTGAAAACCACCATCTTGCAGCAACAGGAGGGAGTAGAGTAGCATAAAGTAAAGTAGTAGTAGTGTTATCAACCTCGGCCAGAGATCCTTTCTCGACTCCCTGCGAGAAAGAAATCCCAGAGCCATACTATCCAGTTATCATCACAATCCATTTATCATCACCATCCAATTCTCATCACAAGTATCCAGTTCTAGTTGTATCGATCGGGATACAACTCCAAGTGTCTGTTACCGTAGGACAGGCTATAGATGTTTTCTTCCCTACAGGGGTGCACCAACTTACCCACCACGCTCGATTAACTCCGGCCGGACACACTTTCCTAGGTCATGTCCGGCCTCAGCCAAACAATACGCCGCAACCCGACCTAGGCTTAATAGAGAGGCCAGCACGCCGGACTAAACCTATGCCCCCAGGGGTCATGGGCCATCTCCCCGGGAACTCCTGCACGTTGCGAGGGCGGCCGGTGAGCAGACCTAGCTACCTCCCTAAAAAGGCAGGAGCTTACCAGTCCAACCCGGCGTGCGCCGCTCAGTCGCTGACATCTATTAAGCTTCGGCTGATGCATACGACGCAGAACGCCCATACTATGCCCACGTGATGGTTAGTGCTATCAGGCCACAGGCCCCTCGGATCAAATATCCAAATCGTAGTGGATTAGGAACGCGCGGTAACAAGCAGAGACTCGCGAAAGATGTGACCTCGTTGCCCCGTCTCAAGGACTTGCGGCAAGGGCTAGGAATGCCCGGCCACGCCTCGTAATTATCTCGCGGGCACCCTCCAGGTCAACCCGTCTCCACATCACTCGCAATTATGCTCGCGCGGGTACCCCTCAGGGTCGACCCGTCTTTAGTTACATGGTTCAGTGTAAAGTCATAGTAACCATAGTAACTGTGTGTCCAAACATCAAGGGGAAAACCCAAGGAATAACCCCCGGTGAATTCCACTTGATGTAATCATCAAGGTGAACGTAAGAGGAACCACCCCCGAGGTTCACACTTGAGGGGTTGCACGACAGAGCCGTATCGAAAGTGGTTAAGGAGGAAATCACCCTCGATGACCACGAACGAATAGCTACACTACAGGTTAACATCAGAAGTGTTGTAGAGGGCTCACCCTCGGCACTCGATAGTAACCTAGTAGTGTCGAGCAACTAAGGGGAAAGTGATGTGCGGTGTCGGGGCCTGGTCTTCGATCCCGTTGATCGAGTCTTCAATGATGAAGCAGGGGCAACAAGGACAAGGTGGGGGTCACTGATGGATCACTAACCAACCTATACTAAGCAGTTTAGGACAAACATGTAGGTAACAATAAGCAGGTTACAAAAGCAGGCTATGCATCAGAATAGGAGCAACCAATTACAGTAGCAAAATCTAATGCAAGCATGAGAGAATGGAATCGGCGATATCGGGATGATCAAAGGGGGGGCTTGCCTGGTTGCTCTGGCAAGGAGGGGTCGTTGTCGACATAGTCGATCACAGCGGCATCGGCAGTCGCCACGGGGTCTATCGAAGAGAAGAGGGGGGAGAAACAGTAAATACATAGCAAGCATGTGCATAACAAGACAGCATGCATAGCTAGACATGTTCTAACGCGGTCCTAGACGTTATAGGTGAAAGGGGAATTCAACGGGGAAGGTGTTCCCGGTTCCGGACCTGTGCCAGACAGATGACCGAAGGGGGAATGTTTCACATTCAGATAGTTAGAGGCATCTGACAGGTAAACGGACCACATATCCAGATTCATCTCGTCGTTCTGAGCAACTTTCATGTAGAAACATTTCCATCTGAGTTACGGTTTATTTTTTATGAATTTTCAAACTTTATACAATTTTCTGAAATTTCAGCATTTATTTAAACCGAATTGACCAAGTCAACTTGACTGGTCAAAAGGGCATGGCGTGGCCAACATGTCACAGGAAGCAACTAAACTATTCTAGTTAAATAGATTAAGTAGCCTAGGGTCCACTTGCCATTGACTTAGACATTTTTATGTTTGTTTTATTTTCTTAAACTAACAATGGGTCCTGTATGTCATTGGCATATATTAGACTAATTAACCTAACCACTAATTGCTACTTGTTCCTAGTTAACAAGGGCTGCCTACTCACACGCACACACATCACGCACACACTCAACACACTCAGGCGCTCAGCCATGGCTGGCTGTAGTAGCAACGGCAACAGAAGCACGAGCAGCAGCAGGAGCTAAGTAGCAGCAGCAGCGCAGCAAGCAACACAGCAGCAGCGGCATAGTAGCGGCAAGGCAGCAGAGCAGCAGCGCGGCAAGAGCAGCCGTGAGCAGTAGCAGCAATAGCAAGCAAAGCAGTAGCAGGTAGCAACGCTGCGCAGCAGCAACAGAGCAAGGGCGCGGCCGCCGCACGCAGAGGCGCGAACGGGCGTGGGCGGCGCTTGGGGAGGCACGGCCACGACGCAGCAGGGGAACCCAGAGCACGCACGGAGCGGGCGGGTCATGGGGCCAGAGCGGCGCGGGCGCGGCAAAGTCGCGGTGAGCGCGTCCGTGCAGTGAGATGGGGCGTTTGGCTACGACGTCGACGGCGGTGGATTGAGCGGGGAACAGGGGGAATCGGCGCAGCTCACTGAGAGGGAGGTCGGGGACGTGCTTGTGACGGCCGGGGTGGTGCGGTGGTGTAGATCGACGGCGAGATGCCGCGGCCATGGCGGAGAAACCGGCTCGATCCCGAGCATACGGTGCGGCTTGGCTCGGGTTCTTCGGTGGGGACGAAGGAGACGAGCGCGGGGAGGCTTCTGTACACCTTGGTGCAGAAAGGGGAGGCCGGCAGCCGCGATGACGACTATGGCGCGGCGCCGGAAGCTTCGACTCCTCTTCCAGATCGAGTGCGAGGGGGAAACGAGGGAACTGGGCGTCTAGGGTTTGTCCTGGGGCTTGGGGATGGTCTTGTACACCGCGGGGACTCGCCGGATGGTCGACACGGCGGTCATGGAGGCGTGGATGTGCGCCACGCACAGGTCTCTCGCCAGAGAAGAGGGAGAAGGCCCTGGTGGGCTTGGGCCGCGCTACTGTAGCACTAGGCTTCTAGTGCACAGTGTGCACTTGGCCCATTTTCTTTTATAAGTTTTCTGCTTTATTAATTTCGTACTGTTTTCTACTTAATTGCCAAAGTAATTAAATTTAGTTCAACTTGAAATTTGGCACATAATTAGTAGGCAATATTTTGAGACCACACACAATGTTTCACATCATTTGGAAAATTATAAATATTTGCTTATTTTGAAAAAGGCCAAGTTAAATGAGTTTGGACCACTTATTAATTTCCTAGGAATTTATTTGTGAGTCAAACCAAGTTGGTTTCACATGACATTGAACAGGGAAATTGTATAGAACTATTCGAACATTTCAGTTTTCATGGTTAAGAAATTTGAACGGTGTTTGAAAGCCAATGAGGATTAGTAATAGTAAGAGTGGTGACATGGCATCATTAGTAGAGGGTTATTGTAGCTTAAATATCCGGGCGTCACACAGACGCCATGTAAAGACTTTAACTTTCGATGGTACTTTGACTTCCCAAAGTTCAGACCAGTGCCGACGGGTATCATCAAGATCAACGATCCTGGTCCGTGCTCCAGCCAGTCCTCGTGTTGTCTCTTCGTGTCCACCAACAAGCGTTACGCTGGTCTCACTAAGAAGTGCCCAGAATTTTCATAGTGCCACGCCCACCTATCCTTCAAAACTATGGTGCTAAGTGGTATATTCAGGACCACTTGCACATCAGGCTGGATCAGGTGTGTGTTGAGTTCTTCTCTGTTCCAAGTACATGTAGCATGATTAATCAGAGCACTAACAAACTCAGGTGGCACTGCAGACTTTGCACAGATTGGTTTCAACTTGTGGTCCCTTGGGATCCAATTATCAAAAAACTTTCTGTCCTTCCCATCACCAATCCGCCTGATGATTCCCAAGTTCAGGACATCATGTCCCTCACATATGGACCTCTACACAGCTGAAGGGCGGGAGCCGATCGTAGCTGTTAGAATGCGCCCTCCGGAAAATAAATTGCTTTCAGCATCCTTTTGTGCTGAGAGACTCAGGGTTCAATAGTATCCTCCACGCCTGTCGGGCCAGCAACGCAAGATTGGAAAGTTCAATGTCACGATATCCTAATCCACCAGCCCACTTTGCCGAGTCATCATCTCCCAAGAAACCCATGTTGTTTTGTGCTCACCATGCTGCCCCACCAAAATTTCCTAAGTAAGGAATTTATATGTTTAGAGAGTCCCTGGGGCAGCTTAAAGCAAGCCCTGGAGTAAGTCGGTAATTCAGTATTGCCTGAGCTACGGATTTTATCAAAATTTCCTTTCCACGACATGATAGATAATTTTCCATCCATCCTCTTACTCTAACTCAAACTCTATCACTTAAGTACTTGAACACACCGTTCTTAGTACGCCCACCGAAGATGGCAAACCAAGGTACCTCTCAGCTAGCGATTGTCTCCGAGCAGTCCTTGCCAAGAATACCGAGGATTTGTCCCTGTTAATTTTCTATCCTGAAGCTCGAAAGTAGAGGTCCAAAGACTCTTTGATTTGCTGGGCTGCTAGATCATTCGCTTTGAGGAATAGGATGTGAACAGCAAAGACTAACAGGAGGTGTTGTGGGGGAAACTTTGATCCCAGCCACACCATCATTAGTAACACTTCTGCCCCTCAAAACCGTCTCCCAAGAAACCCATGTTGTTTTGTGCTCACCATGCTGCCCCACCAAAATTTCCTAAGCAAAGATATGTTTACAAAGTCCCTGGGGCAGCTTAAAGCAGGCCCTGGAGTAAGTCGGTAATTCATTGCCTGAGCTACGGATTTTATCAATATTTCCTTTCCATGACATGATAGATCCTTTTCCATCCATCCTCTTACTCTAGCTCAAACTATATCATCTAAGTACTTGAACACACCGTTCTTATACGCCCCACCAAAGATGGCAAACCAAGGTACCTCTCAGCTAGAGACTCATTTTGGACCCCAAGGAGTCCTTTAATCTGTGCATGAATTGTCTCCGAGCAGTCCTTGCCAAGAATACCAAGGATTTGTCCCTGTTAATTTTTATCCTGAAGCTCAGAAGTAGAGGTTCAAAGACTCTTTGATTTGCTGGGCTGCTAGACCATTCGCTTTGAGGAATAGGATGTGAACAGCAAAGACTAACAGGGGGTGCTTTGATCCCAGCCACATCATCATTAGTAACACTTCTGCCCCTCAAAACACATGATAGACCTTCAGCTGCTAACAGGAACAAATATGATGAGATAGGGTCCCCCTGACGGAGTCCCCTAGTAGGCTTGAATTCCTCCAACTTTCCCCCATTGGATAGCACTAAAAAGTAGACCGAAGAAACACATCTCATGATTCCGTCCACCCAAATATTACTGAAACCCAGCTTGAGCATCACATGGCGCATATAACTTCACTCTACACGGTCATATATGCTTTCATCATGTCAAGCTTTAGAGCGTAATACGTATTCTTCTTCCCTCTCTTTACTTTCATATAATGTAAACATTCATAAGAAGTAATTACATTGTCCGTAATGAGTCTACCTGGCACAATGGCAAATTGCTCCATAGAAATGATTTCCAGAAGGATGAGCTTCAGACGGTTAGCAAGCACTTTCGAGACAATTTTATATATCATGTTGCACAAGCTAACAGGTCAAAACTATGACAGAAGTGATGGTTTTGATACCTTGGGGATCATAACAATGAAGGGTTTTGTTAATCTCTTCCGGAGAATCCTCACCATTAAGAATCCGCAAAACAATTCCAGTTACCTCTTCACGACCAAGTTACCAATTTTTCTGGAAGAAATGAGCTGGCAAGCCATCCGGGCCTAGTGATTTTGTTGGGAACATTTGAAACAATGCATCTTTCATTTCTTGCTCATAGAAGGGAGCATTAAGTTGCTGGTTCATCGCTGATGAGACCTTACAAGGGATGTGAGAAAGAACTTCTTCCATACCTGTCGGAGGAGTTACCCGCGGCTATACCTGGCTCTAAGGTTAAGTCAGCTCTGGAGTTAAGTCATCTCTGGAGTTAAGTTGAGCCGGCTACAATCTTGAGTTGGCTAACAACCATGAGCCGCTACAGCCATGAGCCATCTACAATCTTGAGCTGACTAACAACCATGAGCCTTTGAGCTGGCTAACAACCATGAGCCGGCTACAATCTTGAGCTGGCTAACAACCATGAGCGGCTACAGCCATGAGCAGGCTACAATCTTGAGCTGGCTACAACCATGAGTCGGCTACAACCTTGACCCAGCCTGCTACAGGACCTGGACTTAGATGAAATTCTACCAAGGAGTCCAAATACAAGGCGGAGACCCCCGACTTGGAAGACACAGAGGATTTACAGGACTTAGTGTAGGACTCCGACTGCGGGTATAACCCGGAATCTCTTGTAACCCCATGGACTCGGCTATTATATAACGTGAGTCCCTAGGTCATCAGACGGATAGGTTTTCGGGACAGACAAGTCTCGAGATAGATGTTTTGATAGGTCTCGAGACAGATGTTTTTTGTAGGTCTCGAGACATATGTTTTGATAGGTCCTGAGACAGATGTTTTGATAGCTCTCGAAACAGAGGTAGCAAATAAACGCTCTTGTAACCGGGACCACCACAATCAATAGCAATCAAGAAGGATGTAGCCTTTTACCTCCGCGTGAGGGTCTGAACCTGGGTAAAACTCGCATCTTCTCGTTTCCGATCAACCCCATCGAAGCTACTACCTAGTTGCGATTGTTGGAAATATGCCCTAGAGGCAATAATAAATTATTTATTACCATATTTCCTTGTTCATGATAATCGTTTATTATCCATGCTAGAATTGTATTGATAGGAAACTCAGATACATGTGTGGATACATAGACAACACCATGTCCCTTGTAAGCCTCTAGTTGACTAGCTCGTTGATCAACTGATAGTCATGGTTTCCTGACCATCGACATTGGATGTCGTTGATAACGGGATCACATCATTAGGAGAATGATGTGATGGACAGGACCCAATCCTAAGCCTAGCACAAGATCGTGTTTGTTTGCTAAACCTTTTCTAATGTCAAGTATCATTTCCTTAGACCATGATATTGTGCAACTCCCGGATACCGTAGGAATGCTTTGGGTGTGCCAAACATCACAACATAACTGGGTGGCTATAAAGGTGCACTACGGGTATCTCCGAAAGTGTCTGTTGGGTTGGCACGAATTGAGACTAAGATTTGTCACTCCGTGTGACGGAGAGATATCTCTGGGCCCACTCGGTAGGACATCATCATAATGTGCACAATGTGATCAAGGAGTTGATCACGGGATGATGTGTTACGGAACGAGTAAAGAGACTTGCCGGTAACGAGATTGAACAAGGTATCGGGATACCGACGATCGAATCTCGGGCAAGTACAATACCGTTGGACAAAGGGAATTGAATACGGGATTGATTGAATCCTCGACATCGTGGTTCATCCGATGAGATCATCGTGGAACATGTGGGAGCCAACATGGGTATCCAGATCCCGCTGTTGGTTATTGACCGGAGAGCCGTCTCGGTCATGTCTGCGTGTCTCCCGAACCCGTAGAGTCTACACACTTAAGGTTCGGTGACGCTAAGGTTGTAGAGATATTAGTATGCGGTAACCCGAAAGTTGTTCGGAGTCCCGGATGAGATCCCGGACGTCACGAGGAGTTCCGGAATGGTCCGGAGGTAAAGATTTATATATGGGAAGTCCTATTTTGGCCACCGGAAAATGTTCGGGATTTTTCGGTATTGTATCAGGAAGGTTCTAGAAGGTTCCGAAGTGGGGCCCACATGCATGGGGGACCCACATGAACGTGGGTAGTGGGGGCAAGGCCCCACACCCCTGGTCAAGGCGCACCAAGATCCCCCTTAGAAGGAATAAGATGATATCCCGAAGGGATAAGATCAAGATCCCTAAAAAGGTGGGATAACAATCGGTGGGGAAGGGAAATGATGGGATTTCTTTCCCCCACCTTTGCCGACGCCCCAATGGACTTGGAGGGCAAGAAACTAGCCCCTCCACCCCTATATATACTGGGGAGGCGCATGGGAGCCGCACCCTAGCCCCTGGCACCTCCCTCTCCCCTCGTAACACCTCTCCCTCTCGCTGAGCTTGGCGAAGCCCTGCCGAGATCCCCGCTGCTTCCACCACCACGCCGTCGTGCTGCTGGATCTCCATCAACCTCTCCTTCCCCCTTGCTGGATCAAGAAGGAGGAGACGTCTCTCCCAACTGTACGTGTGTTGAACGCGGAGGTGTCGTCCGTTCGGCGCTAGGATCATCGGTGATTTGGATCACGACGAGTACGACTCCATCAACCCCGTTCACTTGAACGCTTCCGCTTAGCGATCTACAAGGGTATGTAGATGCACTCTCCTTCCCTCGTTGCTAGATTACTCCATAGATTGATCTTGGTGATGCGTAGAAATTTTTTAAAATTCTGCTACGTTCCCCAACAGCGATGGCCTCACGACTAAGTCCTTTTTAGAGGATATCTGCAGTGAGAAAACCACGACAATACCGATCATACCCTCAGCCGAATATAAGTTCTTATAAAACTCGTCGTGAGATGACCAAGCTCCTTCGGGTCCTCACAGATAGTACCATCATCGTGCGTGAGCTTCTCCACCCGGTTTTTCCTTCTCCACGCGGTGGCTTTCTTATGAAAAAAAGAGTTGTGTTATTGTCTCCCTCCATCAGCCATTGTATGTGAGATCTCTGGCGCCAAAAAATCTCCTCTGTGTAATTTAGTTCAGCAATCCTCTCCTGGATTTTTAACTCCGCGTGCATGGGCCTTGTTCTGCATGGATCAGCCCGCGTGGCCTCAGATGACTAGTTGTCTGGCATCTCCTTTTGTGTGAGACTGACAAGAGACCACTAGGCCCGCATGGCTTTGGCTTATCCTTGATTAATGTTATTTTTGTGATCATGCCAACAGATTTAGCCCGAATTTTATAGTAACATTTTTTTTTGTAGGTAACACAATTGACAAGTCAAACTGATTATTTTTGCGATGGGATTCAACATTTTCTCCAGTTCTTAACAATCGGCGAGAGGAGTCATCCTAATTCAATTTTTCCCATAAAAATGATCCATGCAAAATGGTTCTAGGAGTCTACTGTACATACTCAGAACAACGATTTAGGAGTTTAGACTTTACTACTCCTACTTTGTTTTGCTAATGAAGACTCACTCTATTTGATTCCATAATTTCGTAATACGATTTGACATGTAGGTCGGTATTCTGGGCGTTGTCCCATTTTGAGCAAGGCAAGCTTTTTTTAAGAAAAAACTAAGCAAGTTCGATCGAGATTTCTTAGTCATTTCCGCACCCCACTAGTCGGTTTCACTGAGAATGTGGTGGTTGTATTCTCCACCACACCGCCACCTACGCAATAGTTGTTGAGCCATATAGCACCTGCCAACGGAGTGACCGCCAATCACCAACACAACCAAAAACCTACACCTGCATAGTCCGTACCTACCGGCTAATCTAACATATAAAGCCTCCTAGACTCCTAGTCACAACCGATGGCTTCAGCGCACGGTACCACTCGAAGGGAAAAAAGCACCGTAGCGCGTGGGAGCGAGGGCGCACCGCACCACACGACCGGAAAAAACACCGCACCACCGCACCGCACTGACGCATGGGCCAGCCTCGCAGCGACCGCATGTGCCCGCCACCTCTCCCAGCGGCGGCTCGGCCTCCTCCTCCTCGCACGCGTCCACCACGGACCGACCGCGTCAACAAGAGGAGAGGAGCAGCAGCCGCAGCGCGTCCTCAGTCCGGCCTCGACAAGAGAAGGGGAGCAGCAGCCGCGCTAGCTGGCGCACACCTCGTCGCCACCTCTCCTCACCTTCTCCCAGGTTCCTGATCTGGAGTGGGAGGGACGCACACCAGTGAGGCCAGGCTACCCTTGACACGCATGTACTCCCCCTCTCCCCTTTGTGCCCTCTCCCTCTTCCCCGATTCATTGGAGCAGCACACATGGTTTTAGATCTTTCTTAACTTCTCCTATTTGCTATTGTTGTGTCAGACCTGATGGATATCAAGGATTGCTGCCTTCAAGTTATGTTTCCCCATTATAAGGACCCCATTCAATTGATTATTTTTATGCCTGCAGATGTGGAATTTCTCACTATCAACTCTGGAATAACTAGCAAGTAGTGGTGTCAATGGCATCCGTGGGAGCCATTTTGGTGGCACATGGACATCACGTTCTGGAATAAAGTAAGTCTCACAATCAACTTGGGAAGATGAGATAGGCTGCCTTCAATTTTCTATCTGGGTAGCAGCAACAAATTCATGAATCTACCGCTTGTTGCCTTTATTATTGTGATCTATGCATAAAATAAATTTTGCTTGAAGATTGCAGCACACACAGATTGCTTGGCAGACTAAAATAAGTAGGAGCTTCTGATTGGACCCTTCAAGCAATAGTGTTGTTAATATATTAGTTATTATATTATGTTACTAGAGTATTAGAATAACTTCCTGATATATGTGTTTATATGATTTTTGACATTTACTGCAATAATATTGATGGCCAGGCACCGTACTCTGCGTAAACAAAAAAAATCAGTTTTTCTTTTCGTAGTTGCGGCAATTTTCCTGTACCAATAGTGTGACACTACACTACTCTTCATTTTTACAGGCCATGGAACAATAAATAACTTGGCAACGGATACCCTGTGGTCTACAATTATACTGTAATTATGTGTGCACTTTGGATCTATTGGATGTCTGAATGTATTGTTAATCGACTACTACTGATGCAAAGGTATGTTCTATTTGTAATATGAAATGATTCTTATTTGTACCTCCAGCACTCTTCTATCACTCCTTTTAGAACTAAGGACATAAAAAATGTGGTCTGGAGTCTGGTCGTGTTTGAACAAAGTTGGTCAGAATGATATAGTTGTTTTCTTCAAGTTCGTAATATGAGAGGTCATTTGTTTGCATGTCCGTGCATCTTTGGATCTATCTGTCTGAAGATGCTTCTTTACAGGAAACTATTCGTTCTAGCCCAGGGGTGTTCCTTTGCACAGTGTGATGTTGTTTTCTTCCGCTGCCTACATGTACTCCTATAGCCTATTGTTTATCCCTGCTCAGTTTGTTATATATATGTGTTTATATGAAAAAATTAATGGGTCATCATCTTGGTAGATTGAGTTTGCTAGATTAGTTTCATGCCATCGAAAACAACAAGCAGATGGAGCAGGACGGGGTGAAGGTTCCCGTCCCGTGGCCTTCACGTGTTGTGGCCGGCGGCGCTCCACTTCCTTCCCCGGCCCCTGGTGAGTCGTCCTTGATCTGAAAAATATTTACTCCCCATGCTGACTTGTTTCTTGGCATACAGTACGATGGTCTCAGATGATCCTCCAAAGGAGGCCACAGAGAGCAGCGATTACTTCTTGGTAGTCTGCGGGAGTTATCGACAACAGTGAGGCACTTGGAAGTATGGTGCCATCACTGCTCAGCTTCCCCCATGTTTCCTTTCAGGTTTAGAGCTTTCACTTTCTTTAGCCAGGTTTGCAATTTCAGATTGCCAGCTACCTTTCATTGGTGTATATGCAAGCAATAGAGGTTTCTTGATCAATCTGGTTATAACTTTATTCTCTTGTTTCATTGACACATTGTTTTAGTTATCAGAAAGGTAAACAGGCTATGTGAAAATAAACTAGCTTCTTTGGGGGAGATTTTCTGTGATACTATATGTTTTTTGTACAGCAGAGCATTCTGCTGCTATGTAAATAACATTTTGTGTCCAGCAAGCAATAAATGGCATGATCAAAGCCTTACGCCTCTGGTATTAATCTCTCTTGCATTTCTTTACTAATACTATTATCTTGTGCTTCTAAATACTACAATCTGATCAAAGCCTTACGCCTCTACAAAATGGCGAGGTCTTCATGGCACTAAAATCTGATATTTACCTCTGTTTTCTGCCGTCAACTGTTAATGAAAGTAGTACGATGCCTAATTTGAGTTCTTAAGAGGAGCAAGAGAGCTTCTAAGTACTAACTGTCACTCCTATCCTATCCTAATTGAAACGCATTAGCCAACTTGCCTCAGCCATGTTCTATTTCGCAAAAGCTTGCTCTAATCCCTAAACCGTTATATTTCTGAATGCGCTATGTATGAGATCTCTGATGCTACTAATTATTGGACTGCTTCGGGTCATCTATTTCCTTGTGCAGCAAGGATTATGGATCGGGCGCAGGTCGTCGCCATAAGAGAGCCTGGCTGGTGTGGTCTTCATGCTTGGTGTGGAGAAGTAGGGGAGGATGAGTAGGACGGGCATGGGGAAGGAGCAGCCAGGCTGGAGCTCCGGCGTTGCTCGCGTCATGGTCGAATGGAGCCGGCCATCACTATGGGCTGCTGCTCGCCTGTCGTCGTTCCCCAATCTCAGTTGCTCATCTTTGGCTTCACCATCTTCCTCCCCTGATCATGCATATATTTTAGATCATATAACTATGCTATATCATATATGTTGTTTAGTTCAGACTTGTGCATGTGCATGCATTGGCATTGATTTAGACAGAGATATTGCATGATTTGTACATAAAAGGAGTACGGATGATCTAAGAATAAATGTTTGAATAAAGTTAGTAGTGAGATTTAGGTAGAGGTTTCTGTTTTATGTAGATTCTAAGCTGCAAAATCATACATGGTCCTGTTAGTAGTTTGTTTGAGTTGTGAGTTTACGCATTTTCCCTTGGAATGTTTGTATGTGTGATCACTTGCTTTTAGGTTCCCAGCGGTATATCATGAGAAGTTTTTTACTTTGCACCGGGTGATCAACTACATATTTAGACGAACACACTATTCAGGACTAGGAACATTAAGATTTCTAATGTTGTTTTCCTCTTTCAAGATTGTAGTTTTCATAAGCCTTAGATAGCTAAGGTACATAGTTTTCATTTAACAATTTTTTTTATTGTTCTCTCATCTCCTATATGGTGTCTAAGAAATACTAATGTAGACAATTGAAAATTTTAAAATACCTTCTGGCCAATTATGTGGGGAAGGTGCAGCAAGCCGGCCCTCACGTTGCAGTAGAGTGGAGCCGGCAATTTTATGATTGGTCTCTAAATATTTCAACTTGCACAGTTTGAATTAGTTTCACATGCTAAAGTATATAGTTTGAACATAGGTATTCCTTAATTTTTCATATAAAAGGTTTAGAATTATTACCCTCAGTGCTTGCTAAAACTCGAAGTTACTAACAAATGCAAAGGTTTCTGTTACAAAAGGTTTAGAATCATTACCCTTGATGCTTGAATTTGGACCCTGCACCTTACTTGGGTAACATAGAGCCAAATGGCACATTGTCCAAATACACAAAAAAAAACACTTCGGGTTTGACATGGTCTCTATCCTTGATCAAACATAAAGTTACTAAAAAGACAAATATTTCTCAACACAAACATGGTTTCAAATGGGTCTCTGCGCCATTTGGCGCACCGGGTCATCTAGTAATTTAGCGCGTACGAAAGGTGTTGTCTCGGTTTTCTCATGCCACGGAGACATGCGCAGAAAGCTTTGTCATTGGCTCACGGAGCCCTCTCCACTAATGGCATGTCACCAGCTGACTGGAATTGAAACTTGATCAGGCCTATGTGAAATCTTGTTTTTCATCATTCATTTCTCGCTACACCACAACTAATGACATGCACGGATATCATGTCTTATCTCTTGAGGGGCCTTTGTATTCATAATTCTTAAATGACCCCCAAAAGAAAATTTGATGAAGGAAATTACAAGTTAACACTTTTAGCATGACATCCCTACACTATATATATGTGTGTATGTATGCTTTCATGAACTTGCTTTGAGAACAAAATTACATGTAGACCGAGAGTGATAATGCTCGTGGAGGTGTGTCATGCCGGGGTTACATTTCTTCTAGACCCCAATCAAGATATTTGTGAGTCCTGAGATACTGGAGGAAAACAAAGAAATTAGAAGGCATTTCACTCTTTTATATCTTGCTTGTTGTACGATGAAAGCTTCTTCACGTGTTGTCTCTTCAAGGTATTTCCAGTACAGTGTCACAAATACCCTTACCAAAATTATGCCATGAAATTTGTCGGGAAACAAAAACTGGTATGTGCAATCGGCTTCCTCTCCCGCGGTCGATTTTTATAGCATTGACAATGATGACGATAGGTAACGTGAAGGCTGATAATACCTCATTGCTCTGAAGTCTGAACTCAATACTTGTACGAAGGTGTTTGTAGAACACAAATATTTTTCTTTTGAAGACATTCCAAATTTCCCTGTACACAATGATTCAAGTATTTGCACCTTCATCGCAAAAAAAATATTTGCACCTCATAATAGAAATTTATGATATAAGATCCCTAATAAAAGAACAAAATTTATTTGTAAATTTATTTATATTGAGTACAATTTTCAGCGGATGTCAATTACCACGCGTTGTCCGGATGGTGCCTCTACGGGTCGGGCAGTCTGGTGCAGGGCTACAGGATCAGCCGAGATGGTGCGACCAGAACCGCACCCAAGTCAGCCCCTACTCTGCCATCACCCTCACCCTAAGCACCAGGAATCAGACTACTGAAGTACTGATCCCAGCGATCCATCAGACTACTTTTATGCCATACGATCCAAAACTAGCTAAGCGCCACCGATTCACCCACCCGTCCAGACTCAGGGTCTCAACTTGCCAGAAATCCATCGGTCAATAGGAACAGGCGTCGATCTACAGCTACAAGATGGGATATTCCCCCAACTGGGAGATCTGGAGGTATGCGTACCTCTGTCAAATACTTTCCTCGCCGTTGCTATGGTTCTACCTCTTGGCATCGCGAGACTGTTTCCAATCCGATGGTTAGTAGCGGTATGTTGTACGGAAGCAACAGCAAATTTGTGGCAAACTTGGATGTCAGGCCCACTGCTAAGCAAAGCAAACTCATTGAGGATCAACGCAGAGAGGCGGCAGCTAGCTATGATCCATGGCCAATTCAGACGCCTTCAAACTCGCCTAGTGCAGATGCTGATAGCTCTTACAAGGGCCCTATCTCTCCTCCTGGACATGATCGCTTCCAGTACATGGGTGAGGATGCTTGTCATAGCCCATATGGCACCACAGGGCAAGGAGCAGTGGAAAATCTAGATAACATTAGCTCCTCTCGCCAAGATGTTCCAATGGATGTTCTCATTACTCACCAGACAGATCACAATGCGACTTCCAACATGGAGATTGCAAATCAAGGAGAGGATGGCATGGATTACTCAGCTTCTTGGGCAGCGGCGCATGGCCCTAACGCGCCTAATGCGTCATGAAAGCAATTGCTTGGAACTGCCGAGGTATGGGCAGGGGCCTTGGCAGTGAAAGAATGTCTTACCTTGCTAACTTGATGCGGTCTACTCATGCTCAGGTAACGTTCATCTCTGAGATTAAATCTTCCAAAGTGCGTTCAGTTGATCTAATTAACAGATTTGATGTATCTAATGCTTTCGTTGTCCCTTCTAGACGTACTGCAGGGGGTCTTTGGCTTATGTGGAACGATGAGCTCAAAGTCACTGTCCATAGTTCTTCCTTCCACTATATATTAGCGAATGTTATCCATGTAGCCTCTGGGGTCAATTTTTGCTTGATCTGTATATATGGTGACCCATACCATAAGCAGACTGAGGTCATCTGGGACCAGGTTGCTGCTTTTGTTTATGATAACTTAGGTAAACCCATGGTTTGTATGGGTGACTTGAACGACATCTTGTATGATATCGATGGGTGCAATGGTAATATCAACTACTATCGTATGCATGCTTTTCACTCTCTTGTCAAGAATTGTGGTCTCTTTGATATTGGTTATAGCGGTCCTGCTTATACTTGGCGTGGTAGACACAATACCACTAAACCTGTTCTTAGACGCTTAGATCGTTGTCTGGTTAACTCTCACTGGTGCTCCTTCTATCCGAATACGAAAGTCTTAAATTTACCTATTATTCTCAGTGATCATGCTCCTATTTTAATCTCTACTGATGGTAATTTTGTCAAACCTAGACAGACTTTCAAATTTGAAAACTGGTGGCTTATGGAACAAGATTTTCACTCCTTCACTAAAAATATTTGGAGCAATGCTTCTCATACTTCTTTTGCAGCAAAATCTTCCTATCTTGCAGGATCACTCAAAGCTTGGTGTAAAAAGAAGAAACCTCTACAAAATGAACTTGCGCTCTTGGAGGCAAAAATCAATGAACTTCAACAACTTCCTCTTCAGCATCAAAATCAAGATATACAGTGTTCTCTCACGGCAAGGTACGAATTGACGCTTACTAAAATCAATCAGTACTACAAGCAAAGGAGTAAAAAGAATTGGGTGGCAAAAGGGGATCGTAATACTAAATTTTTTCATCAAGCTATCATTAAACGTAGGAAAAGAAATACTATTTGTTCCATTAAAGATGAGCATGATGTTGTTCACTGCAATCCTACTGCTATTATGCAAACTTTTATGAACTACTTCAAATGTATTTTCTCTTCCCCTAATGACAATATGACTAGACCATTTCCTCACCTTCAGGGATACAATGATAACAATGATCCTACTTATTCTATTCCTGATAATGCTGAAATTTTGCAGATTCTTAAGGATATGAAGCTTAATGCCTCTCCTGGTCCCGATGGTTTCAATGTTGAATTCTATTTAGCTACTTGGGATTGGATAGGGGAAGAAGTCACTAAGCTTGTTACTAATTTTTATCAGACGGCTACCCTTCCTTCTCATATTAATAACACCAACATTGCTCTCATTCCTAAGAAATTGGTGTCTCTTGTTCCTACTGATTATAGACCTATTAGTCTTTGTAATGTGATTTATAAAATTATTGCTAAATCTCTGGCTAATAGACTTAAGACTCACCTTCCTGACTATATTGATCCTGCTCAACAGGCTTTCATACAAGGTAGGCGTATCAGTGATAACATCATTATTGCTCAGGAAATTGCTCACTCTTTTTCTCTTAAATCTTGGAATCACAAAGCTTTCATGCTCAAGATTGATCTTGCTAAAGCTTTTGACCGTCTTGAGTGGAACTTCATAGTTTCTGCTCTCGCTCGTAAAGGACTGCATGGTCATTTCATAAATTTGATTCATGCCTGCATCTCCTCTCCTACTTTCTCTGTGCTTATTAATGGTCAACCCTCTCAAAAATTTAAAAACTACAGAGGTATTAGACAGGGCTGCCCCATGTCTCCTTATTTATTTGTTCTAGCTATCAATGAACTATCCATTATGCTGAATGAGGCTTTGCATGCCAATCATTTGTTTGGTATTTCTCTTGGACCAAATTGCCCTTCTGTGCATTCCTTACTGTTTGCAGACGATCTTCTTGTCTGTGGGCAGGCTACTTATCAGGAGGCTCAGGTTATGGCCAACTTGATTAACCATTTCTGTAATATCTCTGGTCAAACTCCTAACTAGAGTAAATCAGCTATTTTTTTCAGTTCTCATGTTCCTCGGCAGGTAAGAGATGACATTAAAAGCATTTTTCCAGTAGCTAATCTAGATGATACCTTCACTCATTTAGGTCATCCTCTCATTCTTCCTGCTAACAATAGAGCAGCTGCTTACAACTTTGTCTTAGATAAATTTCTTAACAAGCTGCCTTCCTATAAAGCTAATATGCTTTCTCATGCTGCTAGATTGGAATTAATCCGTTCTGTTTTCTCGGTCATTCCAGTTTATTACATGTCCAATATTTTATTCTCAAAAAAGTTCATTGCCAAACTTACTGCAGTAATCAGAAACTTCTGGTGGACAGGTATTAGAGAAACAGATTCCACGAAAAGTCTTTGCCTTCGTGCTTGGAAGGACATTTCAAATTCAAAAACAGAAGGAGGATTGGGTATCAGAAACTTGAAGGCAATTAATGAAAGTCTAATTCTAGCTGCGGCTTGGAGGTTAGCAATTAATCCTACTTCACATTTATATTCTATACTCCGAGCAAAATATTTCCCCAATACAACTATTTGGAAAGCTACTCCAGCTCCTCCTAAGTCTGCTTTTTGGGCTGCTATTCTTAAAATGTTTCCCAAGATTAAAAATCATGCGTTCTACCAACTGACCCAGGGGAATATTTCTTTACGGAGCATGCCTTGGTGTACCAATTGGAATACTATTCATGACTACCTTATTCCTCAACATTCTGCTTTTGTTTATCCCTCTTTAGTTAAAGATCTTTGGATGACTGAAGCTAGGTCTTGGAATCATCAGCTCATCCGCCAACTTTTTAAGGAACCTCTTGCTTCTCAAATCATTAATACTAATATTATTCAGGATGATATTGAAGATCTTCTTTGTTGGCCTTTAGCTCCCAATGGTACCTGTTCTCCTAAACATGCTTATAAAATTTGTTTACAAGACATTCATGCTCATCCTAGAACAGCTCCTACTCAAGTCGCCACTGATTTAAAAAACTTTCTTAAAGTGATGTGGAAAAACAATTCCATGCTCCCTAAAATCAAAACTTTCGCTTGGCGTCTTCTTAGTAAAGCTCTGCCTACTGGTATGAGAGCAGGTAAATTTTCCAGTCATATTTCTCAAATTTGTTCTAGATGTGCGCATCACGAAGACGATTTCCATCTTTTTTTCCTTTGTCACTTTGCTAGAGCTGCCTGGTTTGCGCACCCTTGGTTTATTAGATCCGACACTTTGGTTCATAATCATGATTCTCTCCTTTCAGCCATTACTTCTTTTCTTAATTCTGGTCATCCTTTTGCTTCTAAGCAAAATATTTTCAATTTTTTATGGTGCATTTGGAAAGCAAGGAATGAGCTCCTTTTTGAGCGCAAGGAAGTACACCCCAACAGGATTCACATCATGGCTGCAAATACAGACTGCGCGTTGCAGGCTGAGGCACTGGTGTCGGGACAAGTGTACAACAGTTTTTCAGACAGTTTGAATAATGAACAACATATACCTCTGCAGGGTACCACTATCAAGTCTGATCTCATCATTAAAGGGACTAAAATTTATTCTGATGCGGCCTTTCGATCTTCAAAAATTCCAGGTATTATGAGGGGACAGGTTGGTACAGGTATTGGAATTTACTTTTCTATTCCCGTTGATCATGGTGAGCTTAATATTCAGATTCAGGCATCTGCCCCTGTAACCACAGATCCTACTCATGCAGAAGCCAAGGCTCTTTATTGTGCTGCTCTTATTGCAAACAAATTGAATGTGCAGCAACCTACTTTTTTCACTGATTGTCTTCCTCTCGCTTCTGCTGCTGCTTCTAAGACCATTTCCCACCCTGCTACTCCTTGGAATATCAGGAATGAATTGGCCTCTTTTAATAGCATTTATTCTATTCTAAATTCTCAGGTGTTCCACATTTTCAGGAATCTAAATGGAGTGGCGCACAATCTTGCACAACAGGTGTACCAGGCTTCAGATCAGCCACTGATGATTTGCTCTACAAGACCTCATGACTCAAACCTTTGTCCTGTTGCGGCTGCTCTAGCTCAATTCCCTGGCACAGGGTTCCAACTACACAAGGTGTATTGCTACTAAAAACATCACTCAAAGCAAGGATCCTCCTGCCTGCAAGAATAGCTGGACTCTGGTGTTACCACAGACATATGACATCGCGTCTCTACCAGCGCTGGTGGTTTTTTTCTTTTACCTGCAGTTCATCTGGTTGATTAGTTTTCAACCTATCTTTGCTTCTCCATTGCAGCCTCCTTTTCGGGCTCTGTCTCTTATTCTTCAGTCTGTTGCCCCTGTAACTTGTAATGACCCCATAAGATGTCAATGGAAATTTGGGCACCTTTCAGGTGCCTTGCTTTGTTCAAAAAAAAAGAGCTAAGCGTCCGATCCATGCTACTGGAGACGTGCGCCAAGAAAGTTGTTTGAATACGTGACGTGATATGAGGAAACTACTAACCCAGATATCACGTGATTTGAGGAAATTAACCCGTACTTTTAGGAAGCAGAATACATCTTAGAAAGGAAATTCTAGATTTTTTAATAACCAATAGAGCAGAATAAACTTTCGCACCATCAATTTGCTTCCTTAAGAAGGAAGATTTGTATCTAATATTACCAGAATTTGCTTCCAACGCAACTTAGCCTATGATTTTGTTCCCAAATAAAATGTTCTTCCCTCGCAAAAAAAAAGTTCTTAACCGGTCAAAAAGAAATTTGTTTTTACTGTAGCAATACAATTCCGATGCACCAAACTACTCCCTCCGTTCGGAATTACTTGTCTTGGATGTGGATGTATCTAGAACTAAAATATATCTAGATACATCCATTTCTGCGACAAGTAATTCCGAATGGAGGGAGTATGTTTCGGTCGAGTAGGAAATTTGCTTCCTTGCTGATTGAATGCTTCCGTTGTCTTTCCAAGAAGAAGAATGCTTCCATTGTTGACTAAAAATTAACATGCTTCATCAGGTCATATAACATGTTTTCAACAACGACATAAATATTTGCTTCATTCTTTTTTAGGGGATTTTTTTTGCTTCATTCTGGCAGCCAATATCGTAGTGCACACCATATTCTCTTAAGAATATGATCCCAAAAAAAGAATTACATCATGGATTTTATCGAAGTAGTCAGAAAAGCAGAGTTACATCAATATCATAGTGCACACCATATTCTCAGATCACATGTTTCCTCCATAACACATATTTGCTTCACTTCGCTATCCATCTGTTTACTTACACATATTTACATATAAGGTACTAAACAAGCTAAATATAATTTAATGGAAGCACATTATTTCCAGATATATTGCTTCCATGAGAATGCTTCATGATAGGAAGCACATTCATCTTTGTTCTACCGACTGGTCAAAAAAATTGCGTCTACCGTATAGCAAGCTTGCTTCTATGTCAATCCGAGATTGTTTCAATTTGGTGAGACGTGTCCAATGTGACAAACTGATAATTGATTTTGTCCGTAGCATGTGAATTTTTTTTCTTAGAATGACTTGAATCTTTCTCCAATGTAAGCGTAAATTGGAACTTGGATTCCTGAGAAATTGGTATGCCATTCTAAATAAATGGGGATTTGCTTCCAAAGAATTTGAAATTTGCATCCAAAGAAATGAGTATTTGCTTCCATAGATTTTTGAATCTGAATCAAAGAAATCAAAATTTGCTTTGGTACAACTAAAATGATTTCATACGCCCAGGTTTTGCATCGTCTAAGCACAATGCATAAGTCTTGCTCCGTGGTGTTTATATTTTGCTTCCAAATCATTACGATACTATTGTTTTCATAGACAATAGATTTGCTTTCATATGAATATAGATCTGTTTCCGTCAAAAATGAGAACACATTTATTTCAAACGACATGCAGACATGTTTTCACCATGGTGGACATTTGGTTCTATGATGATCACGAAGATACCATATACCGGCGTGTGACACGAATTGTATGCAAGAAAAGGTGCAACGACATTGTCTCTCACACCGTCGCCATATGGACAGAGGAGTTGCTTCTTACACACTTCTTATGTGCTCCCTGAAATCCGAGTACATAATCATGCGAAGGAGTTAGCGAAATCTGATGAACGAATCCAAGAGAAATGAAGAACTCTACAGACTATGATGCTTCAAATTACAGAAATATCTCTATGGAAAAAAGAACAATGCATAATGAACTAATGCTACGTGCAATGTAGTTCCAAGCTAGCGCATCATAGATACCTCGGATGCATGGGCTTCACCCTCGTCACGTACCTGGCTACGTCGCAACATGGGGGGGGGGGGGGGGGGGGGGGGGGGGGGGGGGGAGGGCTGTCCACGGAGAACGCCATGTGATGCATGAGATACAAAATCGTTAGAACCCGGCCCACAGTCGCATGGTGAGAGCCTGCCCCCGCTGGCTATGCATGTGCACTGCCGCCTGACGGGACGATGCACCGGCGCGGCGAGGGGGATTTCAGGACCGTAGTGGGGAACGGCCGATCCTGTAGGATAGATCCGGCGCGGCGAGGGTGTCGCGAGCTCGGCGATGAGGGAGCATGCGAGATGGGAACGATGTCATGTGGGTCGGGGGCAGGCAAGATTGATGCGCGAGATAGAAACTGACAAGGGCGTTATTGGGCTGTGGCGTTAAAATAGGTCTGATTGGAAAACCAGGCAATTGATTTCAGATGCGCATCTCAGCCATGTGATAAAATACGTATCTACGGTCCACGAGCGGTCTGAAGGATTCTGTCTATCAGACGTATGATAAGAAGTCTTTCCCCAGACTCAAGGCTTGAGGCGGCTGCGAGAGTGATAACGATACAAGGGACGAGTGCCCCGAAAAACTAGGAGCCACCTCAGGAGGCGATTAGGGTTTCGGTGGAGAACGGCGCTCGTCGACTCTCGTCGGCGGGGCGCATCGATCTCGGTTCGGCAGATGGCCACGTCTGCGGAACCTGGCGCCAGTGCAGGCGGGCCGCCGTCTCCCTGTGCGGCGAGGGCCCGATTGGAGGAGGCCATGGGGAAACTAGATCTCACCGAGGAGGAGGCGACTCCGCTCGTGATTGATGATCTGGATGATGGTCAAGAACAGAAGTGGCTCATCGCGGGCAAGGTTCTGCATCGCAAAGTCTTCCACATACAAACCATAGCAAGCGCTCTGAAGCCCGCGTGGGGAAAGCCTAGGGGCTTGTCTTTCAAGCCGGGGGGTGAGAACATCTTTGTGGTGGAGTTTGAGAATCGCCGCGATCGTGATCGTGTGCGTGATGGATCTCCGTGGCATGTGAGTCGGCATGCAGTGATCTTGGCGGATTTTGAAGATTGCATGAGGCCGTCAGAACTCAAGTTTGATAAGTTACAACTATGGGCTCGGGTCCCAAATCTACCTTTCAATCTGAGGAACGAGACATGGGGGAAAGAGATCGCGAAGCAGATTGATAAGAATGTGACGATGGTACAGTTTGATCCTGTGGGGGGATACCTGCGAGCAAGGCTCACGATTGATGTGAGTAAACCCTTGCGTCGGTGGATTCTAATTGATTCAGCAAAGAGGAAGTCGAGGGACTGGTATGACATCCAATATGAACAAGTCCCTAACTTCTGTTTTTCGTGTGGCCGTCTTGGCCACTCCGATCTAGTTTGTCCGACTCCTGGTACTCGTAATGAGCATGGAGAATTGCCTTTTAACACAAACTTGCGAGCACCGGAGGATAAAAAAGGTTCTGTTTCGAACGATGGTTCATCAAAGGAGCCGCAGAGTTCGGCATCCAACAAGAAAGATACATCCTCTTCGAACAGGAAAACAGGGACTCAGGCTGAGGTTACGTCTCCAATCAAGAAGAAAGCTCCACCAAAAAGGAAGGGTGGACCTCAGCCGAAGAAAGTGTATCGTAGGGTGGATCCTTTAGCTCTCCCAGGCATTGGTACCCCTACAGATATGGTGGTGTTCAAGGCCCAGAGAAGCGATGGTGCAAACAGTGGGAGCGATGATGGTGGTGCTAAGTCTACAGAGCCTGATCCAAAGAAGAAGAAGCCCACCCCCCTTCCTCTGAAATTTCGGCAGCGGCTGTTGGGCAGCCCTGCCAGGAGCCATGAAACACCTAAGCTGGAACTGCCGGGGGCTTGGGAACCCCGAGGCAGTTCGCGAGCTTCGCAAGATTGTGAAGCAAGAAGGGCCTGCTCTGGTTTTTGTGATGGAAACAAAGATTAGGGCGAAGAGGGTGGAAGTTTTACAGCAAAGTCTTGGTTTGACGGGATGTTTTGCGGTGGATAGTGTTGGGCTCAGTGGCAGCATTGGACTCTTTTGGTCAAAGGAGGTGTCGGTCGAGCTCAAGAATTATAGTTCCGGTCACATTGATGTAGTGGTCCGGCGAGTTGATACCAATTCTCAAGAGTGGAGATTCACGGGGTTCTATGGAGCTCCTAGAAGTGAGGACAGACATAACAGCTGCAGTTCTCTGAGACGATTATATGCGATACCTCACCAAGCTTGGTTATGTCTAGGGGACTTTAATGAAACGCAGCACAGCTCGGAACACTTTAGCAGGGCTTAGCGGCCTGAGTGGCAGATGCGTGCGTTTCGAGATACTCTGGATGAGTGCGGCTTGCAGGATATTGGGTTCCTGGGGCTGCCTTTCACATGGGATAATGGTCAAGCAGGCGGCATGAATGTAAAAGCCCGGCTAGACAGAGGTGTTGCGAATGAAGCTTTTCTTCAAAGCTTCGAGTTAGTTCGAGCACGCCATATTAGTGCAATAGAATCAGACCACTGCTTTGTCCTGGTTGAGACTCGAGAAGCGTATATGTCACGAGGGGCAAAACAGTTTAGGTATGAGGAGGCAGTCCCATGCCGAGTATGACAAGTTTGTTGCTGAGGCTTGGCGACGAAATCATACTAGACAGGGGCTTGCAAGTATCCAAAACACCCTGAAACTTCTCCAAACTGATCTGGGAACATGGGGTGCGAAGGAGTTCGGGTGTCTTGCGAAAATGGTTCGAAAACTGTAAGGAAAATTGGAAAAATTAAGGCATCAGTCTATTGGCAGAGGACCGTCTGAGGAGGAAAGGGCTACAGTGCTGAAACTTAGAGAAGCACTGCGACAAGAGGAGGTCTGGATTCGTCAGCGCTCAAGAGTGCCATGGCTGAGAAAGGGTGACCGAAATACGGCATATTACCATGCACAGGCGGCGCAGCGGAAAAGGATGAATCGTATTGCTAACCTTCAACGCTCAGATGGGTCCTTATGCATGTCTGAGGTCGAAGACAAGGCAGAAGTGCAGGCGTTCTTCAGAATCTATATTCTTCCCAAGGTGTAAATGATATGAATGAGCTGTTGAATTTTGTCCCGGCTCGTGTTACCGCGGACATGAATGCGTCTCTGGATAAACCCTTCCAGCCCGATGAGGTGCGGACGGCTCTGTTTCAGATGTCACCGTCCAAAGCCCCGGGTGTCGACGGGTTTACTGCGGGTTTTTTCCAAAGGCACTGGGATCTTATTAAAGGAGACCTAGTACCGGCGGTTCTTGGTTTCTTGAATGGGGGAGATATACCTTTTGGCTTCAATGATACTTCCATTACTCTTATACCAAAGGTAAGGAATCCTCAATCGATATCTCAGTACCGTCCCATCTCTTTGTGTCCAGTTCCGTATAAAATTGCCGCCAAAATGATTTCTATTCGGTTCAAAGAATTACTGGATGCGGTGGTGGGCGAGGAACAAAGTGCTTTTGTTCCCGGCCGCCTAATTACTGATAACGTGGTTGTGGCCTTTGAGAGTGTTCATACCATGAGAAGGCGGAAGAAAGGGAAGAATTATACGTGTGCAGTCAAGTTAGACATGATGAAGGCCTATGATAGAGTGGAATGGCATTACTTACAGGCAATTATGCTCAAACTCGGCTTCAGTGTTCAGTTTGTGAATCTGGTGATGAAATGTGTCTCATCAGTAAGGTTCACAGTTAGGGTGAATGGTGAGCTTCTCCCATTTTTTGATCCCTCTAGGGGTCTGCGACAGGGCTGCCCCATGTCACCATTTCTTTTTCTCCTATGTGCAGAAGGTCTCACCTCATTGCTGAATTCTTATGGAGGCGGTGTTGTGGACAGGGGCATCCGTGTGTCTTTCCGAGCGCCGTGGGTGAGCCATTTGCTTTTTGCCGATGACAGCTTAATTTTCATCAGTGCAACTCCGGAGAGTGCTGACAGGCTCAATGCTATTCTTCTCATTTATGCAACATGTTCGGGCCAGTTAGTGAATCGAGATAAAAGTGCTGTCTTCTTCTCACCGAACACGCCCTATGCCAGAAGGCAAACCGTTAAGTTTATCCTAGGGATCCAGGTGGAAGCTTTCAGCGAACGATACCTTGGACTACCGACTGTGGTTGGTAGGATCACCAGTGGCACCTTCGATCACATCGGTGACCGATTGAAGGGGAAGATGAATGGTTGGGCAGAGAGGCTTCTTGCTTGTGCGGGAAGAGAGGCACTTATCAAATCAGTCATCCAAGCTATCCCAACTTTTAGTATGAGTTGCTTCCTCTTGACAAAGAAGGTATGCAAAGGGTTAACTGCTAGCATGGCGAAGTTCTGGTGGAGTGGATCCCTCGATCGGCGGTCTATGCATTGGTTGTCGTGGGAGAAACTTGCATCTCCAAAGATTCGTGGTGGAATGGGTTTTCGCGATCTCGAGTTGTTTAATCTTGCGCTTTTGGGCAAACATGGATGGAGATTCATCACAAACCCTAACTCAGTATGTGCGAGGGTAATGAAGGGACGTTACTTCCCTGACTCTGAATTTATGGAGGCTACTGTTCCGCAATCAGCTTCGGCCATTTGGCGGGCTATAGTGGCCGAAAGAGGAGCGCTTCAAACAGGGCTGATTAAGAGGGTGGGCGACGGGAGCTCTATTTCCATTTGGAACGACCAATGGATACCCGGCCTCTCCGCCCTTACCCCAACGGTTATGCCAGGAGGAACCACACTGGGTATTGTTGATGAGTTGATCGATACTGATAATTGGACTTGGCGACGGGAGCTAATCCGAGACACTTTCATAGCCCCTGATGCCGACGCAATTCTGAATATCCCACTACGACGGGGTGGTGGGGATGATTTCCAAGCTTGGGACCATGAAAGAAGTGGCATCTACTCTGTCAAATTTGCGTACCGTGCTCTTGTGAATCGGAACGAGCGAATTGCTCTAGATGAAGGGACGGTTACCAACACCTCACAGACGGACGAGCAGATGTGGAAGAAACTTTGGAAGCTCAAAGTACTGCCAAAGGTACGTGTGTTCTGGTGGCGAGTCATCAAAGGAATCCTACCAGACGAAAGTACTCTTCGACGTCGTCACATTAAAGTTATAAGCAGATGCAATGTCTGCCATGCTATGGATGAGGACTTAATGCATGCACTAATGCATTGCTCACACGCTAAACTGTTTTGGGAGCAAGCCTTTGCTCTTTTTGGTACTCGAAGGCCACGCTCGCATCCCAATACATGGTCGCGTGACATCAGTTGTGATGTTCGGTTTTCGGACACTGAGAAGGCTCAAATGATTTCAGTCATGTGGACGATATGGCACTCAAGAAACAGAATCACGCATGATGATGATCAGTTGGATCCTTTTTCTTTGGTTCGGCGCATCAGAGAGGACCTAGCCCTGCTGGATATTCCACAGGCACATGCTTCGATACTCCCAGGTCATGGGTGGCGACCTCCTGATCCTGGTGTGGTCAAGATTAATACTGATGCGGCACTGAGTATGGACTCAGATAAAGTGGGTGCTGGAGGGGTTGCCCGTTCAAGCAACGCTTTGCTGGGTGCATGGAGTAAACCACATGTGGGAGTGACGGATCCATTCATTGGTGAGACCCTGGCACTCCGAGATGGTGTTATGTTTGCAACCCTGCGCGGTTTCACACATGTGATTATGGAGACGGACTGCCTGGAGATTGTTAATCTCTGGAAAAATCGCCACAATAGTCTTTCTGTGGTGGCACCTTTACTTCTAGAAGTTGGAGAGCTTTCTTTAGCTTTTAATTTGTTTGATGTTCAACATGTATCCAGAGCAGCCAACGTACCGGCCCATCTTTGTGCAAAACATGCATGCATGTTGATGGTCACCGAGAGTTGGACTGACTCGAGACCTTCCTTCCTGCTCACCAGCTTATTGGCTGATGATGCAAGGAGCTCTTTTGTTGAATAAAAGCTCCCAGGTTTGAGCGCAAAAAAAGACTCAAGTCTTCAGGGAAAACATGTGTGAATGTGTGATCGATCCTCTCCCATCCCGTTGCCCCATCAATTTTAATTGCGATGTTCCTGTAGGTGACTCTGTAGGTGATGAGGTCATTAGTTGATGGTACGGAGTTTTTTTTTCATAGCAATATGTGTCTCATTTATATCATAAAAATCAAAATACAAGTCATGTAAAGACTGACATGGCAAAACTGAAAAGATAGTAAAATATTTCTGAGCTTGACACCAACGCCCGTCACTTGCCTCCGACATCACCACAGAAGCCACCAAAAAATTATGATGGATCACCTCCTCACACGAGCTCGACACGGCTCCATCGCTGATATGCAGCTTTGCGGGCCTCCAAGTTGGCTCATCAAAAGTGAAGCCATTGCCGTTGAACGAATCAGACCAGCGCAACACCCCGGACACGCCATCGAACTCTAGATCTAGCACCCCACCATGACTAAGATTGCCGAAGGAGGAAACCACAATTCTCATCCATCAACAATGAACCCAACACACATTCCGTCTTCTAGATGTCGTTGATACAAACCACAAGGTGCATCCGCTCCAGGACTACCTCCCAAGCTCCGCACAGATGTTAGAGCAGACACCATCACAACGTGATGACCCACAAGTATAGGAAATCAATTGTAGTCTTTCGATAATTAAGAGTGTCGAACCCAACATGGAGCAGAAGGAAATGACAAGCGATTCTTAGCAAGGTATTTTCTACAAGCATTGAAATTATCGGTAACAGATAGTTTGGTAATAAGATAATTCGTAACGAGTAACAAGTAACAATAGTAACTAAAGTGCAGCAAGGTAGGCTAATCCTTTTTATAGCAAAGGACAGGCCGGAACAGTCTCTTATAATAAGTAAAGCGTTCTTGAGGACATACGGGAATTTCATCTAGTCACTTTCATCATGTTTGTTTGATTCATATTCATTACTTTGATAAATTGATATGTGGATGGACCGGTGCTTGGATGTTTTTCTTACTTAAACAAGCCTCTCACTTATTATTAACCTCTCTCGCAAGCATCCACAATTATGAAAGAAGAAATAAGATAAATCTAACCATAGCATGAAACATACGGATCCAAATCAACCCCTTACAGAATAGCGCATAAACTAGGGGTTAAGATTATGTCACTCTAGCAACCCATCATTAAATAATTACTCCACAATGTCTTCATTTAGGCCCAAAGATGGTGAAGTGTCATGTGGTCGACATTCACATGGCACCACTAAAGGAAGCAACAACATGCATATCATCAAAATATCAAACGAATACCAAATTCACATGATTACTTATGACAAGACTTCTCACATGTCCTCAAGAACAAAAGTAACTACTCACAAATCATATTCATATTCAAGATCAGAGGGGTATTGAATAGCATCATGGATCTGAACATATAATATTCTATCAAATAAACCAACTAGCATCAACTACAAGATGTAATCAACACTACTAGCAACCCACAGGTGTCAATCTGAGGTTTTGAGACAAATATTGAATACAAGAGATGAAGTAGGGTTTGAGATGAGATGGTGCTGGTGAAGATGTTGATGAAGATTGGTCCACCAATGGTGAGAGGGTTGTTGGTCATGGCGATGGCTTTGACTTTCCCCTCCCAGGGGGAAGTGTCCCTGGCGGAATCGCTCCGCCGGAGAGCAAAAGTGCTCCTGCCCAGGTTTCGCCTCGAGATGGCGGCACTTCATCCCGAAAGTCCTCTCTTTATTTTATTTTCTAGGGAAAATAGCATTATACACCAGAAGATGGGCCACTGAGGCTGGTGGGCGCGCCCTGGTGGCTTGTGGGAACCTGGGTGGCCTCCCCTGGTATTTCTTTTCTCCAATATTTTGTATTTATTCTAAAATAATTCTCCGTGAAATTTCAGCTCATTCAGAGATGTGCGGAACAGGTATCTCTGACATAGCTTTTTCAGGTCAAGAATTCCAGCTGCCGGCAATCTCCCTCTTCATGTAAATCTTGCAAATTAAGAGAGAAAAGGCATTAGAATTGTTGCACAAAGTATTATATTGATCAAAAACATTGTAAATAAGAGTAGGAAAACATGATGCAAAATGAACGTATCAACTCCCCCAAGTTTAGACCTCGCTTGTCCTCAAGCGAAAGCCGATATCAAAAATTATGTCCACATGTTTAGACAGAGAGATGTCATTAAAAAAATACAGACATAGAAGCATCATGATCATTATTATAACAACAATATGTAATCATAGAACTTCTCATGAGCAAGTAAAAATTCATCACAGCAACAAATTACAAAGCATAAACTTTCCTGAAAACTAACAAACTATTTTCTAAGTCAACAAGGCAATTACAATTCATCATATTTTCAGTAAGAGTCTCATGTAAGAGCTTTTATTTTAGCAAATCCACATACTCAACTATCATTTAGTCTTCTATGATTGCTAATAGTCATGACATATATATGGAGCAAAAGTTTCAGCCACACACATAGAAAGATAGGGGCTTATAATTTCGCCTCCCATATTTATCTCAAGGGTAACGTCAACAATAATAACTCATGATCATCCATATCCAACTGGATATATATGCCTAGATCTTTTCCCACTACATAATGCTTGCAAAAGAGAAAAATAAAAAAGGAATAGAGGAGAACACTATTGACTCTTGCATGAGAAGTAAATACATAAATGTAAAAGATAGGCTCTTCGCAGAGGGAAACAAAGGTTGTCATACTCTTTTTATTTTTGGATGTGCAAGCTCTTAATATACAGAAACGTCACTTTATATTGCCCCTTATGATAATAACCTTTATTATGCAGTTCGTGAAGGAAATATGCCCTAGAGGCAATAATAAAGTTATTATTTATTTCCTTATATCATGATAAAAGTTTATTATTCATGCTAGAATTGTATTAACCGGAAACATAATACATGTGTGAATACATAGACAAACAGAGTGTCACTAGTATGCCTCTACTTGACTAGCTCGTTAATCAAACATGGTTATGTTTCCTAACCATAGACAAAGAGTTGTTATTTGATTAATGAGATCACATCATTAGTTGAATGATCTGATTGACATGACCCATTCCATTAGCTTAGCACCCGATCGTTTAGTATGTTGCTATTGCTTTTCTTCATGACTTATACATGTTCCTATGGCTATGAGATTATGCAACTCCCGTTTGCCAGAGGAACACTTTGTGTTCTACCAAACGTCACACCGTAACTGGGTGATTATAAAGGTGCTCTACAGGTGTCTCCAAAGGTGGATGTTGGGTTGGCGTATTTCGAGATTAGGATTTGTCACTCCGATTGTCGGAGAGGTATCTCTGGGCCCTCTCGGTAATACACATCAGATAAGCCTTGCAAGCATTACAACTAATGAGTTAGTTGCAAGATGATGTATTACGGAACGAGTAAAGAGACTTGCCGGTAACGAGATTGAACTAGGTATTGGATACCGACGATCGAATCTCGGGCAAGTAACATACCGATGACAAAGGGAACAACGTATGTTGTTATGCGGTCTGACCGATAAAGATCTTCGTAGAATATGTAGGAGCCAATATGGGCATCCAGGTCCCGCTATTGGTTATTGACCGGAGATTTGTCTCAGTCATGTCTACATTGTTCTCGAACCGTAGGGTCCGCACGCTTAACGTTACGATGACAGTTATTATGAGTTTATGCATTTTGATGTACCGAAGTTAGTTCGGAGTCCCGGATGTGATCACGGACATGACGAGGAGTCTCGAAATGGTCAAGACATAAAGATTGATATATTGGAAGCCTATGTTTGGATATAGGAAGTGTTCCGGGTGAAATCGGGATTTTACCGGAGTACCGGGAGGTTACCGGAACCCCCCGGGAGCTATATGGGCCTTAGTGGGCTTTAGTGGAAAAGAGAAGGGGCAGCCCAAGATGGGCCGTGCGCCTCCCCCCTCCCCTAGTCCTATTAGGACAAGGAGAGGTGGCCGACACCTCTCTCTCTTTTCCCCCCTCAGCGAATCCTATTCCAACTAGGATTGGGGGGGGGGGGAATCCTACTCCCAGAGGGAGTAGGACTCCTCCTGGCGCGCCTCCCCTTGGCCGGCCACCCCCCCCCCCTTGATCCTTTATATACGGAGGCAGGGGAACCCGAGAGACACACAAGTTGATCCTCGTGATCGTTCCTTAGCCATGTGCGGTGCCCCCTGCCACCATATTCCACCTCGATCATATCGTTGTAGTGCTTAGGCGAAGCCCTGCGTCGGTAGAACATCATCATCGTCACCACGCCGTTGTGCTGACGGAACTCATCCCCGAAGCGTTGCTGGATCGGAGCCCGGGGAGTGTCATCGAGCTGTACGTGTGCTAAGAACTCGGAGGTGCCGGAGTAACGGTGCTTGGATCGGTCGGATCGGGAAGAAGACGTACGACTACTTCCTCTACGTTGTGTCAGCGCTTCCGTTGCGATCTACAAGGGTACGTAGATCATACTCTCCCCTCTCGTTGCTATGCATCACCATGATCTTGCGTGTGCGTAGGAAATTTTTTGAAATTACTACGTTCCCCATCAGTGGCATCCGAGCCTAGGTTTTATGGTTTGATGTTATTTGCACGAGTAGAACACAAGTGACTTGTGGGCGATATAAGTCATACTGCCTACCAGCATGTCATACTTTGGTTCGGCGGTATTGTTGGACGAGACGACCCGGACCAACATTACGTGTACGCTTACGCGAGACCGGTTCTCCCGACGTGCTTTGCACATAGGTGGCTTGCGGGCGACAGTCTCTCCAACTTTAGTTGAACCGAGTGTGGCTACGCCCGGTCCTTGCGAAGGTTAAAACGGCATCAACTTGACAAACTATCGTTGTGGTTTTGATGCGTAGGTGAGATTGGTTCTTGCTTAAGCCCGTAGCAGCCACGTAAAACTTGCAACAGTAAAGTAGAGGACGTCTAACTTGTTTTTGCAGGGCATGTTGTGATGTGATATGGTCAAGACATGATGCTAAATTTTATTGTATGAGATGATCATGTTTTGTAACCGAGTTATCGACAACTGACAGGAGCCATATGGTTGTCGCTTTATTGTATGCAATGCAATCGCGATGTAATGCTTTACTTTATCACTAAGCGGTAGCAATAGTCGTGGAAGCATAAGATTGGCGAGACGACAACGATGCTACGATGGAGATCAAGGTGTCGCGCCGGTGACGATGGTGATCATGACGGTGCTTCGGAGATGGAGATCACAGGCACAAGATGATGATGGCCATATTATATCACTTATATTGATTGCATGTGAAGTTTATCTTTTATGCATCTTATCTTGCTTTGATTGACGGTAGCATTATAAGATGATCTCTCACTAAATTATCAAGAAGTGTTCTCCCTGAGTATGCACCGTTGCCAAAGTTCGTCGTGCCCAGACACCACGTGATGATCGGGTGTGATAAGCTCTACGTCCATCTACAACGGGTGCAAGCCAGTTTTGCACACGCAGAATACTCGGGTTATACTTGACGAGCCTAGCATATGCAGATATGGCCTCGGAACACGGAGGCCGAAAGGTCGAGCGTGAATCATATAGTAGATATGATCAACATAATGATGTTCACCGATGAAACTACTCCATCTCACGTGATGATCGGACATGGTTTAGTTGATTTGGATCATGTGATCACTTAGAAGATTAGAGGGATGTCTATCTAAGTGGGAGTTCTTAAGTAATATGATTAATTGAACTTAAATTTATCATGAACTTAGTCCCTGATACTATCTTGCTTGTTTATGTTGATTGTAGATAGATGGCCCGTGCTGTTGTTCCGTTGAATTTTAATGCGTTCCTTGAGAAAGCAAAGTTGAAAGATGATGGTAGCAATTACACGGACTGGGTCCGTAACTTGAGGATTATCCTCATTGCTGCACAGAAGAATTACGTCCTGGAAGCACCGCTGGGTGCCAGGCCTGCTGCTGGAGCAACACCAGATGTTATGAACGTCTGGCAGAGCAAAGCTGATGACTACTCGATAGTTCAGTGTGCCATGCTTTACGGCTTAGAATCGGTACTTCAACGACGTTTTGAACGTCATGGAGCATATGAGATGTTCCAGGAATTGAAGTTAATATTTCAAGCAAATGCCCGGATTGAGAGATATGAAGTCTCCAATAAGTTCTATATCTGCAAGATGGAGGAGAACGGTTCTGTCAGTGAGCATATACTCAAAATGTCTGGGTATAATAATCACTTGATTCAGATGGGAGTTAATCTTCCAGATGATTGCGTCATTGACAGAATTCTCCAATCACTGCCACCAAGCTACAAGAGCTTCGTGATGAACTATAATATGCAAGGGATGAATAAGACTATTCCCGAGCTCTTCGCAATGCTGAAAGCCGCGGAGGTAGAAATCAAAAAGGAGCATCAAGTGTTGATGGTCAACAAGACCACTAGTTTCAAGAAAAAGGATAAAGGGAAGAAGAAGGGGAACTTCAAGAAGAACGGCAAGCAAGTTGCTGCTCAAGAGAAGAAACCCAAGTCTGGACCTAAGCCTGAAACTGAGTGCTTCTACTGCAAGCAGACTGGTCACTGGAAGCGGAACTGCCCCAAGTATTTGGTGGATAAGAAGGATGGAAAGGTGACCAAAGGTATATGTGATATACATGTTATTGATGTGTACCTTACTAGAGCTCGCAGTAGCACCTGGGTATTTGATACTGGTTCTGTTGCTAATATTTGCAACTCGAAACAGGGACTACGGATTAAGCGGACACTGGCAAAGGACGAGGTGACGATGCGCGTGGGAAATGGTTCCAAAGTCGATGTGATCGCGGTCGGCACGCTACCTCTACATCTACCTTCGGGATTAGTATTAGACCTAAATAATTGTTATTTGGTGCCAGCATTGAGCATGAACATTATATCTGGATCTTTTTTAATGCGAGACGGTTATTCATTTAAATCAGAGAATAATGGTTGTTCTATTTATATGAATAATATCTTTTATGGTCATGCACCCTTGAAGAGTGGTCTATTTTTGATGAATCTCGATAGTAGTAACACACATATTCATAATGTTGAAGCCAAAAGATGTAGAGTTGATAATGATAGTGCAACTTATTTGTGGCACTGCCGTTTAGGTCATATCGGTATAAAACGCATGAAGAAACTCCATACTGATGGACTTTTGGAACCACTTGATTATGAATCACTTGGTACTTGCGAACCGTGCCTCATGGGCAAGATGACTAAAACACCGTTCTCTGGTACTGTGGAGAGAGCAACAGATTTATTGGAAATCATACATACAGATGTATGTGGTCCGATGAATGTTGAGGCTCGTGGCGGATATCGTTATTTTCTCACCTTCACAGATGATTTAAGCAGATATGGGTATATCTACTTAATGAAACATAAGTCTGAAACATTTGAAAAGTTCAAAGAATTTCAGAGTGAAATTGAAAATCATCGTAACAAGAAAATAAATTTTCTATGATCTGATCGTGGAGGAGAATATTTGAGTTACGAGTTTGGTGTACATTTGAAAAATTGTGGAATAGTTTCACAACTCACGCCACCCGGAACACCACAGCGTAATGGTGTGTCCAAATGTCGTAATCGTACTTTATTTGATATGGTGCGATCTATGATGGCTCTTACAGATTTACCGCTATCGTTTTGGGGTTATGCTTTAGAGACGGCCGCATTCACGTTAAATAGGGCACCATCAAAATCTGTTGAGACGACGCCTTATGAACTATGGTTTGGCAAGAAACCAAAGTTGTCGTTTCTTAAAGTTTGGGGCTGCGATGCTTATGTGAAAAAGCTTCAACCTGATAAGCTCGAACCCAAATCGGAGAAATGTGTCTTCATAGGATACCCAAAGGAAACTATTGGATACACCTTCTATCACAGATCCAAAGGCAAGACATTCGTTGCTAAGAATGGATCCTTTCTAGAGAAGAAGTTTCTCTCGAAAGAAGTGAGTGGGAGGAAAGTAGAACTTGATGAGGTAACTGTACCTGCTCCCTTATTGGAAAATAGTACATCACAGAAAATTGTTTCAGTGACACCTACACCAATTAGTGAGGAAGCTAATGATAATGATCATGAAACTTCAGAACAAGATACTACTAAACCTCGTAGATCAACCAGAGTGAGATCCGCACCAGAGTGGTACGGTAATCCTGTTCTGGAAGTCATTCTACTAGATCATGATGAACCTACGAACTATGAAGAAGCGATGGTGAGCCCAGATTCCATAAAATGGCTTGAAGCCATGAAATCTGAGATGGGATCCATGTATGAGAACAAAGTATGGACTTTGGTTGACTTGCCCGATGATCGGCGAGCAATTGAGAATAAATGGATCTTCAAGAAGAAGACTGACGCTGATGGTAATATTACTGTCTACAAAGCTCGACTTGTCGCAAAAGGTTTTCGACAAGTTCAAGGGGTTGACTACGATGAGACTTTCTCACCCATAGCGATGCTTAAGTCTGTCCGAATCATGTTAGCAATTGCCGCATTTTATGATTATGAAATTTGGCAGATGGATGTCAAAACTGCATTCCTGAATGGATTTCTGGAAGAAGAGTTGTATATGATGCAACCGGAAGGTTTTGTCGATCCAAAGGGAGCTAACAAAATGTGCAAGATCCAGCAATCCATTTATGGACTGGTGCAAGCCTCTCGGAGTTGGAATAAACACTTTGATAGTGTGATCAAAGCATTTGGTTTTATACAGACTTTCGGAGAAGCCTGTATTTACAAGAAAGTGAGTGGGAGCTCTGTAGCATTTCTGATATTATATGTGGATGACATATTACTAATTGGAAATGATATAGAATTTCTGGATAGCATAAGGGGATACTTGAATAAGAGTTTTTCAATGAAAGACCTCGGTGAAGCTGCTTACATATTAGGCATAAAGATCTATAGAGATAGATCAAGACGCCTAATTGGACTTTCACAAAGCACATACCTTGACAAAGTTTTGAAAAAGTTCAAAATGGATCAAGCAAAGAAAGGGTTCTTGCCTGTGTTACAGGGTGTGAAATTGAGTAAGACTCAAAGCCCGACCACTGCAGAAGATAGAGAGAAAATGAAAGATGTTCCCTATGCTTCAGCCATAGGCTCTATCATGTATGCAATGCTGTGTACCAGACCTGATGTGTGCCTTGCTATAAGTTTAGCAGGGAGGTACCAAAGTAATCCAGGAGTGGATCACTGGACAGCGGTCAAGAACATCCTGAAGTACCTGAAAAGGACTAAGGATATGTTTCTCGTATATGGAGGTGACAAAGAGCTCATCGTAAACGGTTACGTTGATGCAAGTTTTGACACTGATCCGGACGATTCTAAATCGCAAACCGGATACGTGTTTACATTAAACGGTGGAGCTGTCAGTTGGTGCAGTTCTAAACAAAGCGTCGTGGCGGGATCTACATGTGAAGCGGAGTACATACCTGCTTCGGAAGCAGCAAACGAAGGAGTCTGGATGAAGGAGTTCATATCCGATCTAGGTGTCATACCTAGTGCATTGGGTCCAATAAAAATCTTTTGTGACAATACTGGTGCAATTGCCTTGGCAAAGGAATCCAGATTTCACAAGAGAACCAAGCACATTAAGAGACGCTTCAATTCCATCCGGGATCTAGTCCAGGTGGGAGACATAGAGATTTGCAAGATACATACGGATCTGAATGTTGCAGACCCGCTGACTAAGCCTCTTCCACGAGCAAAACATGATCAGCACCAAGGCTCCATGGGTGTTAGAATCATTACTGTGTAATCTATATTATTGACTCTAGTGCAAGTGGGAGACTGAAGGAAATATGCCCTAGAGGCAATAATAAAGTTATTATTTATTTCCTTATATCATGATAAAAGTTTATTATTCATGCTAGAATTGTATTAACCGGAAACATAATACATGTGTGAATACATAGACAAACAGAGTGTCACTAGTATGCCTCTACTTGACTAGCTCGTTAATCAAAGATGGTTATGTTTCCTAACCATAGACAAAGAGTTGTTATTTGATTAACGAGATCACATCATTAGTTGAATGATCTGATTGACATGATCCATTCCATTGGCTTAGCACCCGATCGTTTAGTATGTTGCTATTGCTTTTCTTCATGACTTATACATGTTCCTATGACTATGAGATTATGCAACTCCCGTTTGCCAGAGGAACACTTTGTGTGCTACCAAACGACACAACGTAACTGGGTGATCATAAAGGTGCTCTACAGGTGTCTCCAAAGGTGGATGTTGGGTTGGCGTATTTCGAGATTAGGATTTGTCACTCCGATTGTCGGAGAGGTATCTCTGGGCCCTCTCGGTAATACACATCACATAAGCCTTGCGAGCATTACAACTAATGAGTTAGTTGCAAGATGATGTATTACGGAACGAGTAAAGAGACTTGCCGGTAACGAGATTGAACTAGGTATTGGATACCGACGATCGAATCTCGGGCAAGTAACATACCGATGACAAAGGGAACAACGTATGTTGTTATGCGGTCTGACCGATAAAGATCTTCGTAGAATATGTAGGAGCCAATATGGGCATCCAGGTCCCGCTATTGGTTATTGACCGGAGATTTGTCTCAGTCATGTCTACATTGTTCTCGAACCGTAGGGTCCGCACGCTTAACGTTACGATGACAGTTATTATGAGTTTATGCATTTTGATGTACCGAAGTTAGTTCGGAGTCCCGGATGTGATCACGGATATGACGAAGAGTCTCGAAATGGTCGAGACATAAAGATTGATATATTGGAAGCCTATGTTTGGATATCGGAAGTGTTCCGAGTGAAATCGGGATTTTACCGGAGTACCGGGAGGTTACCGGAACCCGCCGGGAGCTATATGGGCCTTAGTGGGCTTTAGTGGAAAAGAGAAGGGGCAGCCCAAGATGGGTCGCGCGCCTCCCCCCTCCCCTAGTCCTATTAGGACAAGGAGAGGTAGCCGGCCCCCCTCTCTCTTTTCCCCCCTCAGCGAATCCTATTGCAACTAGGATTGGGGGGGGGGGGATCCTACTCCCAGAGGGAGTAGGACTCCTCCTGGCGCGCCTCCCCTTGGCCGGCCACACCCCCCCTTGATCCTTTATATACGGAGGCAGGGGAACCCCAGAGACACACAAGTTGATCCTCGTGATCGTTCCTTAGCCGTGTGCGGTGCCCCCTGCCACCATATTCCACCTTGATCATATCGTTGTAGTGCTTAGGCGAAGCCCTGCGTCGATAGAACATCATCATTGTCACCACGCCGTTGTGCTGACGGAACTCATCCCCGAAGCTTTGCTGGATCGGAGCCCGGGGAGTGTCATCGAGCTGTACATGTGCTAAGAACTCGGAGGTGCCGGAGTAACGGTGCTTGGATCGGTCGGATCGGGAAGAAGACGTACGACTACTTCCTCTACGTTGTGTCAACGCTTCCGTTGCGATCTACAAGGGTACGTAGATCATACTCTCCCCTCTCGTTGCTATGCATCACCATGATCTTGCGTGTGCGTAGGAATTTTTTTGAAATTACTACATTCCCCATCAGTTCGTCGCTATTATTTCTTTAGTATGACAAGATCATACAAAGCTTATTCTCTTTACGATAAAAGATCATACATATTTAGGGGCAAGTTTTATTGCCTTATGCACCGATAACAACTTACTTGAAGGATCTTATTCAATCCATAGGTAGATATAGTGGACTCTCATAACATGAAACTGGGTTTAAGGGTTTATGATGTACAAGTAGTATCTCTACTTGGTGCGGATTTTTGGCTAGCAAAGATATTGGCAAGCACCGCATATTGAAGGATCCATGACAATATAACTTCTATGTGAATATAAGCGAACATAAATCATTACGTTGTCTTCCTTGTCCAACGTCAAAAAATTGACATAAAATATTTAATGGGGGCTCACAATCATAAAAGATGTCCAAGATAATATATTTATATGTGAACATTCTCTTCCCTTACTAATTCTTTCATGAATTGCAATATTAACCAATGCTATGTTTGTTAACTTACAATAAATTTTACCACTTACAATTTTTATTTATGTGAATTCATTACTTTCCATAAGATTAGCATATGATCTTTCCATTGTTTTTTCATTGCTAAGATTGAAACACAAAAGTAAAGAAGCAAAACTCAAACAACTCTTTATTATAAAGCTCTCAACTCATCGAATGTGCCACGCTAGGTTACATATTGTCTTTACTCATTCACTATATTTGTGAGCCCTAAGATGCTAGAGGAAAGCAAATAAACTGGATGCATTTATTTATATTTGTTTCTCGACAGTTGTCCCTCGCAAGATTCTGCATGTTTTGTATCATGAGCGCCTTTACAATGGACTGACGTGACTTTGTGAGATCATCTTATGTTTCCATCGTAGAATAGAACCCGTTCATGGCATTGGGAATGGTGAAGATAGTTACCATGAAAACTTGGACCATCACATTTCTCTATGTTCAGTTTTAAATAAGAACATGTTTGTGAGATACAATTTTTTACAAGGCACTCCTATTAAAGGAACGTTGAATCGTTTCCCGTTGGATCTTGCAAATAGTCCCACACCCTTGCCAAAACTCGCTTAGAGAATGCTTCTAGAGCCACAAGGCAGGGAGCAAGGCGGGGATATACTATGTGGTAAAACACTACCACACCCACGCATTCTCAGCCTCCATAGCCACATCCGCACAATAGATGCCTTAGAAGAGTGATTTTTTCCTCCCTCATATTGTTGACCAACATAAACCTTTGTGTCGCCTATTGATTGGGAGCTCCACATGTTTGGATGGTGCCTCCCCCCTTGGTGGCAACAAAGTGTGCGCTCGTCTTTCTGGTCAAACTCTAAGATGGAATCACCGGCTCCGTTGGTACCAAAGGTGTTCTTAAGTTAGCAGAAATTGAAATATTGTTAGGGGTCCACGACTTTATGTGTTTCATGCACCACTCGTTTAAGTAACATGCATTTCTCACTACACCACAACCAACACCAAGCACTTGTAACATTTCACATCATTTAAGTGTAGCTTGTGTTCATAGTTCTTCAATGACCACCAAAAGAATATACATGAAGTCAAGATTGTATAGTACATGATCCCAAAAGAAATGAATACCTTCCTGAATGATGTACTCATGCTATGTATACATCCATGAACTTGTTTGGAAACAAAACCGCATGTAGGTTGAGTGCGATAGTCCTCGCAAATGGGTCATGCTATAGTCTTACATTTCTTCCCTTCCGATTTAATATATCTGAGCTATGAGATATTCGAGGAAAACAAATAGACCGGAAAGCATCTCCTTCTTTTAGTTTATTTGCATTTGTGCAAGGCGGTTTGGGTTACACGCTTTATCTATGATGCCCTTTCATGATATTATGATGATGTTGTCATGCTAGTTGATAGTATGGTTTTCTGATGAGAAAACTTGCACTATATGATAGAAACATGAGCCGAAGGGCGGGCTCGAGCTTTAGCTGCACGGCTCCGCCGAGACGGGTGAGCAGAGCCGGGAAAAAGTCCAAAACAAACCTTAAACTTATAGACGAAAGCTAAATCAAACCCTGAATTTTCAATCTCTGAAATCAGCACACCGAACTTTTCGATCCCGGTCTATATTGAACCTTGAGATTGTTTCACTGGTATTCGCTGACGTAGCAAGTGAAATCGGGCCGGCCCATTAGAGCAGTCGCTCGCACGCTAGCACTGCTCCGGTTTTAATTTGTTTTTTTTTCGTTTTTTATTTTGCATTGATTTTCTTTGGCTTTCTTTTATCCTTTGCTATATTTTGTTTATTCCCTGATTTTTTTTCGTATTGTTTGTTTCTTCTTTTCCTTTTGTTTCTTTATCTGTTTTAACTACAAAAAATTGTACACACATCTATTTTTTCTCAGTACACAAAGTACATTTTTAACACGCATATGAAACATTTTTTGGCACACTATCGACATATTTGAAATATATTATGTATATTTTTTAAATACATGTTTACAAAAATAATTGAATACACAATAACATTTTTCTAAATACACGTTCAATATTTTTTTACAGGCATTTTTTATAAAACTATACAAACATTTTTTTACATTGTTTAAGGTTGCTCCCATTTAAAAAAATCAAAAAGTGTTCGGACTTTAAATTTTTGTTCAGGTTTTAAATTATGTCCCCATATTTTTGTAACATCCAAAAATTCTAAATTTTGGAATGTTATAATAAATAGATAGATTTGATTGATTGTCTGAAAGTGAGTGAATTTGAAACTTTTTGAAAGTTAAATGAGAGGGAATAAAATGACTTTCCCAAACTTTCATATTTGCTTTCTGATCTCCATGAATTCAAATTCTTTTCAAATACAAAACCCTTGAGCAAAGATGATATGACTTCTTCCATTTAAATTAAATGAAAGGGTATTTGAAAGTAATTGAATTTCATTTAGAAATATTTCAATTCATAAACTTCATGTAGCTCAATGATTTTCATGAGAGAAGATAAAAGGACTTCTTAAAATTATATGAAATATGAGTTGGGAGTTTCAAAGAATTAAATTCAAAGTTCTTTTGAATTTATTTTCAATTTGGAGTTATTTGAGTTTTATTCAAATTATTTTTCTCCAAAAATAAAATATATGGAAATTAGGGTAACACGATTCCCTACAACAGAAAATTGTAAAGAAATAAATTTGAAATCACTTTGATATTTTTAAAATGATTTTTGTTGGTTTTTAATAGACCAGTAGCACTCTTTGAATTATCTGATTTTGTGTGTATTTTATTTAATGCTAGAAAAATGTCCATAATGTTGGAAATCTTTTTCTGAAAATTTTGATATATTATATGCCTATATAATATTTTAGTTATTTCGTTTTTATTATTTTAATTATCTGAATAAAGTTTATTAAAAAAACTCTTCGGACCAACTGGGCCGAAGCCCAGCCGGCCCAGCGCCACGCCGGCCCACCCCGGGTCGTCCCCGATCTCCAGCGGGAGACCGAGTCCCGCACGCCATCGTCGGCGCCGTACGCCGCCAAGACACCGCCGCCGTTGCCCCTCCTCCACGCCACCTCCTCCCCTTCCCCTTAAATAACGAGGCCCCGGGCCCCGTTCCTCTCCTTCTCGCCGCTCACGCCGCCTCGCCTCGCCCGCATCTCGCCGCCGCCGCCTGCTCCAGTCACTGCCGCCGCCGCAAGCGAGCCACCCCGCCGCATAGTCCGCCGCCCCGCCTCGCTGCTCGCCGCCGCACCGTCGCCTAGCGCCGCCCCGCGTCGCCCCGCGCAGCCGCCGTCGCCGCACCTCGCCGGAGCCGCGTCGCCTCGCCGGAGTCCGTTCGTTGCCGCCGCCAGTTTTATTAGGCGAACCGGTAAAACCCGCACAAAACCCGATCCGGTTTTCCCCGGTTTAGCCGGTTTATTTTAGGGTTCGGTTTTCGTTTAAAAAACGATTTAGTTTTTTTAATTAGATCTATTTAGAGAACGTTCTCTATTTAAGAACTAGTTAGCGAACGTTCACTTTTTAGCTTTTTCTTTTTCTGTTATTTTCGGCCAGGGACCTATTCGTGATAAATTTCTTCACAGATTAGTCCCTGTACTTCAAACCCTCATAACTTTTTACTCGTTAGTCCAAATCCAACGAAACCAACGCCCACGTCTTCGTTATGATCCCCTCTATCCTTTAATCCAACTCAAACATGTTTTTGAAAAGTTTAAAATTTGAATTAGATCAGATTTAAATTCAAACTTCGTTTGATCATAACTTGAGTTTCGTAGCTCCGTTTGAGTTGATTCTTTTTGCAAATCGAAGCTCTTGACCTAAACATTCTAATAAGGCCAAATTCACATAATTTTGGTACTGTTAGAAATTGTTTTATGTTGCAAGAGTTATTTGCTTGGTTTTGATGTTTTCGAATCATCTTCTTCGTTCTTTCTGATCTTTGGAGTGATTGTTTATGTGTGGTTACTATTGCTTGCTTATGATAGATTGACCAGAGTGTGACGAGTAGACCTATCAAGAGTTTTGAGTGCGAATCATCTTCATCAACATTGCAGGCAAGTTCACACTTTGATCATACCTTTTTCATACCCAGTTTTTATTGCATTAGATCAAACCTCCAACATTGCATGATTAGGATCTAATTAAATTGTGGTTATTGGGAAGTAGTTGATGAGGTAGGAATCTATTGCCCTGCATTCAAACCTTGGGAGTTACTTTTACGTTATGCTTACATGGACATGCTATGCTCATAGACGTGGATTGGGTTTTGAGAGTATCCATGACAGATGTGAGATTGTTAATTAATGGTTTACTTAAGGTGGCAACTTAAACACACATCTGGGTGGATTGAGGCACCTGGTTATTCTAGGATTGCATGTCTAGGCACCTGGGTAATCCAGGACTTGCCTGTTTTCTTTTGGACCGCCACCCAGGCTCAAAGGGATCATGAGACTATTCATACTAGAAACTTCCGTGTGCAGCCACAAGCTATTATGGGCTCTAGCATAGTTGACTAAGTCGTGCGAACTCTTACAGTGGTAGACTAGCAGATGTAGGTGATGTAGGTGGTACGGTCTACCCGATCGTAAGGTGCTAGCGCTTCTGAAAGACTATGTCTCGATCATCCGTCTTCTCAAACACCATGTAGTGCGAGAAACCAAACTGAGGCGATCGAGTCTTGTGGGGAAAAGTGCGCAAACCTCTGCAGAGTGTATAAACTAATCATGATTAGCCGTGTCCCCGGTTATGGACATCTTGAGTATCTAGTTCTTGGATTATCCTGTTGATCTCATCACGTTACTTTAAATGAATATTGTTGGGTTTTAATGATGTTACTTAATTGGGATTGAGAATGCTGTCAACCATTCTCAATGTTTAACAACCACCATGATAGTTAAATAAAATTTATTCCTTTGCAGTAGGGAAAAATTGGCTTTACGCAAAAACCTTATAACCATAGAGCTTTTCCACCAGCCAAATATGCATGTAGTGATAGTCTTTATTCATCATTCTCTATGGTGTGAATTTGCCAGTACATTCAATGTACCGACCATCTACGGCTGCAACGTCTCATGTTGCAGGATTTCTTACGATGAGTAAGTGATATGTTAGGGTTACGATTTCTACACTCAACTTTGCCATTGGTGTTGATGGGAATCCACAACCTTGTTGCTTCCGCTATATGGATTGAGGTAATAGTATTTACGTTACTTTATACATGTGATTTACCTCTGTTATAAATCCTTCGAGTACTGTGTGTGTCAGCATACCGATCCAGGGATGACAATTAAGCACAGAGACTTGATCCATTCGGGTCAGGTCGCTACAAGATGGTATCAGAGCACATGTTGACTGTAGGACGTGACCCTAGAAACTGGCAAGCCCATAGCAAAGATTTTTCTCTACAACTTTCCCTTTCAAAAAAAATTGTTTACCTCTCTTCTCTTCTGAGCTTATTCAAAATTTCCCTTTAGGGAGACCATACCCCTTTCCCCTTTTGACCACACGAAGATTCGACTGATGAGACCACTCCAAGAAGTACAAGATATCGGACAGCTAAGACCACTTCGGAATGAAGAGTATTTTCCGTGGCTCTGAATAATGGAAACTACAACGGTTGAAGACCGAATACAAGTATAATTTGAAGGCTCTGAAGAATTCCCAGATTTGTATGACCTAGGAAGGCTACCCTTATGGAACTTGGCAGACTATGGAAGTTGTCAATACCCGAGATCAAGGTGTATCAGAGAAAGACTGAAACAAGGAGTATGAGAACTCAAAGTTTTGTCAAAGAAGACCCTAAGGCAGGAGATATCAACTATGGAAAGATAGCTCATGGGAATGACAAGAGCAGAAACCCGGTTATCCGTGATGTCATCGCCCGCTGATGCTATTGTCACCGTGCTGAGTTACGGATGCATTTCTTCAGAATGGATTTGATGGAACAAGGCTGATGGAGCACCTATTAGTAAGATGAAGTTTTAACCTTAGCCGGTGTATCACCAGGATCTAGAGTGTTACATCAGGAAGTTAAGATGGATCTGCAGGAAGCAGTATTTGATAAGGAAGCATTTCGTGAAGAACTCAGGACCCAAAAGCTGAAATAGCCAAATTGGAGGAACAAAACCTCGAGAAACCAGAAATTTGTCAAGAACTAGACCATGGTTCATGCCAAGGATGTTGAAACCTAGAAGTTTGAAATGCAACTCCGGAATATTAAAGGATGTCACGAGAGATTTCACGTCAACGGAGATGATCTGGCAAAAGAACTTGAGAAGGACAAGCACGATGGGAAGAAGCCATCGGAGACATAAACAAGACTTGAAGAGTTTGCGATTTTGAAGATTTATTGACCCTTAGAAGACCAAACCCCTGTTTATACCTACGTTAGATGCAACGATTGTGAGCTGTCATTTGTTTGATGTTTTTCCGACAGCCACAATAAAATCTGTCTTTTAAAAACTTTTGTTTGTATTGTGTGTATCCCTCTCCCTCTCTCTTATCTTACCCCAAACCCACATGGACCCAATAGAGGATGAATGGAGATGAGCTTGTATTTTCTGGACCGATGAGTCAGTTGGAGACAGACCGATGGATTCAGAACATGGAAGATCACATGGAGAATAACCCTATAGTCGGAAAGGATATGACCCAACATGCTCTTCAGTGCTTTGAAAGAGGTGCTGCTACTTGGTGGAGGATGTACCAAACCATCAATGGATGGCAAGGAGTAACCACTTGGAAAGAATTTAAGTTAACTCTGCCAAAGTCTCGGCTTGCGTCCCAGAAGTTGAAGCCTTATGGAAAGGATATGAAGAAACCTTGTGCATGCAAGATTTGTGGAGAAATAGGACACACCCATAAAGAACACAAGATGAATGCCCTAATTGTGAAGGAAGTCACCCAGTTGAAGAATGCCCAATTAGGCAGATTACTTGTTTCTTGTGTGAAGGGACTACCCACTATCCTGCTCAGTGTCACATTTACCCCATGGTACAACGGACCACCCAGCAGAAGAAAGAAGTAATGAAAGGAGCCCTCATGGAAATTTTAGAAGAAGTTGTGATGAAGGAAGAGATGGAGGACACGCCTAAAGAAGACCCGAGTAAACCCTGCACTAAGTCTTGCTATTCATGTGGAGAAGAAGGACACATCTCCGAGAGTTGTATGAATGGGGATCTAGTAGAATTCCCGACAGAGGAAGTAGAATATGACCCACAGGAAATAGAAGCCCTGATTGGAATGGAAAAGTCCAGGAAGAGAAGTAGATTGGATACCAGGAAGGACCTGAGTCATATCACCTGTTATAGGTGCAAGGAGTCAGGGCACTACCTCAACAGTTGCCCAAAAAGTAAACCTCGGGACTTGTCAGAAGTAATATGTTTTAGTTGTAATTGAGCATGGCACTTTGCCAGAGAATGCCCCAAGGAGAAGGAAACTTGTGCTAGATAGTTGAGTTTGCAACAAAAGTAATGGAGTAGTAGAAGTGAGAAAATTTTCTTTTATATTGAGGTGTTGAGTTGAGACATGTAATGGAAAAGCGAGAGATTGTAATTAATTGAGAGTGAATAAAGTTAGCATCATTGGTACTGATATGGATTTTATAAGTTGTTACTCTATGAAGAAGGATTTTGGCCATTCTGAGGATATGAGAAATATGGTCTATGGAAGATTTGTGCATTTTAAGGGTGGTAGTACCCTGTAGAACCCTTGACCCCTGGAAAAGATAAGGATACTCCACTGAGTTGATTTCGGACAAAATGAATATGAGTTTTGTCTCGAAATGTGTGATGCCCCAAGAGTATGTGGGATGAATTTGGAGACCGTCAGTTGTTGGACCAAAAGTGATCAAGGAGTCAGAAGAGAATGTTAAGTTGATTCGAGATAGACTGAAGGTAGCTCAGTCCAGGCAGAAGAGTTATGTAGACTCAAAAACTCAAGGAGGTAGTCTATGAAATTGGAGACAGAGCATGCCTTCATGTGACCCCTCTGCGAGGAGTTAAACGATTTGGAGTTAAAAAAATTGCCCCAAGATTTGTAGGACATACCGAGTTTTGGAGCGTATGAGAGAAGTGGCCAACAAGATGGAGTCACCCGAAGGACTGTTAGGAGTTCATGATGTGTTTTATGCTCCCCGGTTGAAGAAGTGCCATGCAGAGATGGCCAATATTCCCCTGTAAGGACGCTTGACCCTGGAAAGGATAATGATGTTCCATGAAGTGGAATATGGACTTCATAAGTATAAGTTTTTATCTCGGTATGAGGGATATCCCACGAGGATGGAGAGATAAATTACTATTGGATATAAAGGATGTATGATGTCAGAAATATGGATCAATGGAAATTCCAGGATGATTCTGAGTAATCATGTCCTAGTTTGGTGCCAATAAAAGGAAGGAAGACAATACAATTGGATGGATTTAAGAATACTATGAAGTTGGAAGTTAAAATAATGATCAGTTGCTCGATGATAAGTTCAAGGACTACAAGTGATGAGATGGGCCATAACCCACAGGCCCCAGGACCTGCCAAGAAGCAAGCACATTCTTGCTGAAGGAAAAACCCTGTAAGAGGATATGCCCTTGTTAATAGACGATCTTATAGGAGTAACGCAAAACCTGAGAGTTGTGAAGAAACAATAGATGTTGTCTGGCTTGCAGAATCTATGGATATATCCGAACTTCATTCGTCGACAAGAGAAATTCTGCAATGCTTGTGAGGATGACCGAGTGTTAGTATGCGAGATTCGCTAAACTATATACATGGTAATGATTTGGGTGCGGGATGGATTGATCACCATACCGACTTACTCTTATTATTCGCCTTGCTATATGGGATGGTAAATCTGAGTGACTTACCTATAGTAGAGAGACGACGATCAAAACCTTGTTTAAGCCTTAGAATGGTATATGTATTTTTCCTTGTACAAGGCAGTTTTTGCCAACCGTAGGTTATACGGTGAGGATCAACCTAGACCCATTTCCTGCAGGAGAAACCATAAATTGCTGACCACCATGAGATATCGATAGTTGTTTAGTTTTGGCGCCAGACCCGTCAGCTAAGAAGACCCAGTATTGGAATAACCTTACCAAGATGAAATGACAGAAGAATTGAGTAAAAGGTTATACCACTACCTGAAGAGCTCAGAGAAGGAATTTTCTCGAGGATCTGAGAAGCCCGACACTGTCAAGAATAAGGATGGGGTATATGAGTTTTGATGGAACCGTAACAATGTTTCTAAGGGTGGTAGCACCCCAGACCCTTGTGATGATCGATGGATTCTGAGGAGACCCCCCAAACCCTAACCTTTTTCTTTCTAGCCTCTCCGAATCTCGAGGACGAGATTCATTTAAGGGTGGTAGGTTTGTAACATCCCAAAATTCTAAATTTTGGAATGTTATAATAAATAGATAGATTTGATTGATTGTCTGAAAGTGAGTGAATTTGAAACTTTTTGAAAGTTAAATGAGAGGGAATAAAAGGACTTTCCCAAACTTTCATATTTGCTTTCCGATCTCCATGAATTCAAATTCTTTTCAAATACAAAACCCTTGAGCGAAGATGATATGACTTCTTCCATTTAAATTAAATGAAAGGGTATTTGAAAATAATTGAATTTCATTTGGAAATATTTCAATTCATAAACTTCATGCAACTCAATGATTTTCATGAGAGAAGATAAAAGGACTTCTTCAAATTATATGAAATATGAGTTGGGAGTTTCAAAGAATTAAATTCAAAGTTCTTTTGAATTTATTTTCAATTTCGAGTTATTTGAGTTTTATTCAAATTATTTTTCTCCAAAAATAAAATATATGGAAATTAGGGTAACATGATTCCCTACAACAGAAAATTGGAGAGAAATAAATTTTAAATCATTTTGATATTTTTAAATGATTTTTGTTGGTTTTTAATAGACCAGTAGCACTCTTTGAATTATCTGATTTTGTCTGTGTTTTATTTAATGCTGGAAAAATGTCCATGATGTTGGAAATCTTTTTCTGAAAATTTTGATATATTATATGCCTATATAATATTTTTAGTTATTTCGTTTTTATTATTTTAATTATCTAAAAAATGTTTATAAAAAAACTCTTCGGACCGACTGGGCCGAAGCCCAGCCGGCCCAGCGCCACGCCGGCCCACCCCGGGTCGTCCCCGATCTCCAGCGGGAGACCGAGTCCCGCACGCCATTGCCGGCGCCGTACGCTGCCAGGACACCGCTGTCGTTGCCCCTCCTCCACGCCACCTCCTCCCCTTCCCCTTAAATAACGAGGCCCCGGGCCCCGTTCCTCTCCTTCTCGCCGCTCGCGCCGCCTCGCCTCGCCCGCATCTCGCCGTCGCCGTCGCCTGCTCCAGTCGCCGCCGCCGCAAGCGAGCCACCCCGCCGCCTAGTCCGTCGCCCCGCCTCGCTGCTCGCCGCCGCACCGTCGCCTAGTGCCGCCCCGCGTCGCCCCGCGCAGCCGCCGTCGTCGCACCTCGCCGGAGCCACGCCGCCTCACCGGAGTCCGTTTGTCGCCGCCGCCGGTTTTATTAGGCGAACCAGTAAAACCCGCACAAAACCCGATCCGGTTTTCCCCGGTTTAGCCGGTTTATTTTAGGGTTCGGTTTTCGTTTAAAAAACGGTTTAGTTTTTTTAATTAGATCTATTTAGAGAACGTTCTCTGTTTTAGAACTAGTTAGCGAACGTTCACTTTTTAGCTTTTTCTTTTTCTGTTATTTTCGTCCAGGGACCTATTCGTGATAAATTTCTTCACAGATTAGTCCCTGTACTTCAAACCCTCATAACTTTTTACTCGTTAGTCCAAATCCAACGAAACCAACGCCCACGTCTTCGTTATGATCCCCTCTATCCTTTAATCCAACTCAAACATGTTTTTGAAAAGTTTAAAATTTGAATTAGATCAGATTTGAATTCAAACTTCATTTGATCATAACTTGAGTTTCGTAGCTCCGTTTGAGTTGATTCTTTTTGCAAATCGAAGCTCTTGACCTAAACATTCTAATAAGGCCAAATTCACATAATTTTGGTACTGTTTGAAATTGTTTTATGTTGCAAGAGTTATTTGCTTGGTTTTGATGTTTCCGAATCGTCTTCTTTGTTCTTTCTGATCTTTGGAGTGATTGCTTATGTGTGGTTACTATTGCTTGCTTACGATAGATTGACCGAAGTGTGACGAGTAGATCTATCAAGAGTTTTGAGTGCAAATCATCTTCATCAACATTGCAGGCAAGTTCACACTTTGATCATACCTCTTTCATACCCAGTTTTTATTGCATTAGATCAAACCTCCAACATTGCATGATTAGGATCTAATTAAATTGTGGTTATTGGGAAGTAGTTGATGAGGTAGGAACCTATTGCCCTGCATTGAAACCTTGGGAGTTACTTTTACATTATGCTTACATGGCCATGTTATGCTCATAGACGTGGATTGGGTTTTGAGAGTATCCATGACAGATGTGAGATTGTTAATTGATGGTTTACTTAAGGTGGCAACTTAAACACACATCTGGGTGGATTGAGGCACCTGGTTACTCTAGGATTGCCTGTCTAGGCACCTGGGTAATCCAGGACTTGCCTGTTTTCTTTTGGACCGCCACCCAGGCTCAAAGGGATCATGAGACTATTCATACTAGAAACTTCCGTGTGCAGCCACAAGCTATTATGGGCTCTAGCATAGTTGACTAAGTCATGCGAACTCTTACAGTGGTAGACTAGCAGATGTAGGGGATGTAGGTGGTACGGTCTACCCGATCGTAAGGTGCTAGCGCTTCTGAAAGACTATGTCTCGATCATCCGTCTTCTCAAACACCATGTAGTGCGAGAAACCAAACGGAGGCGATCGAGTCTTGTGGGGAAAAGTGCGCAAACCTCTGCAGAGTGTATAAACTAATCATGATTAGCCGTGTCCCCGGTTATGGACATCTTGAGTATCTAGTTCTTGGATTATCCTGTTGATCTCATCACGTTACTTTAAATGAATATTGTTGGGTTTTAATGATGTTACTTAATTGGGATTGAGAATGCTGTCAACCATTCTCAATGTTTAACAACCACCATGATAGTTAAATAAAATTTATTCCTTTGCAGTAGGGAAAAATTGGCTTTACGCAAAAACCTTATAACCATAGAGCTTTTCCACCAGCCAAATATGCATGTAGTGATAGTCTTTATTGATCATTCTCTATGGTGTGAATTTGCCAGTACATTCAATGTACTGACCCTCTGCGGGTGCAACGTCTCATGTTGCAGGATTTCTTACGACGAGTAAGTGATACGTTAGGGTTACGATTTCTACACTCAACTTTGCCATTGGTGTTGATGGGAATCAACAACCTTGTTGCTTCCGCTATATGGATTGAGGTAATAGTATTTACGTTACTTTATACATGTGATTTACCTCTGTTATAAATCCTTCGAGTACTGTGTGTGTCAGCATACCGATCCAGGGATGACACTTAAGCATAGAGACTTGATCCATTCGGGTCAGGTCGCTACATTTTTAAAACAAACATGTTTGAAAAGGTATAGAATTTTTCAAAACTGATTCTGTTTTCAAAAATTTGTTCATTTTTAAAAATTATTCAGCATTTTTCTAACTCATTTGTTCAGGTTCCCAAAGTTACTCCCGTTTAAAAAAACAAAAGTGTTCGGACTCTAAATTTTTTTCCAGGTTCCAAAATTTGTTCCAATTGTTTCAAAAAATGTTTATGTCTCAAAATGTGTTCATTTTTTCAAAATTGATTCTATTCTAAAAAATTATTCATTTTTTAAAATATCCTGTGTTTTTTCACACATATGTTCAAGTATCAAAATTGCTCGCATTTTTTAAATTTTCAAAAACTATTTGCACTTTAACATTTTGTCCAGGTTCAAAATTGTTTATGTTTCAAACAATGTAGCATTTTTAAAATTGATTATGTTTTCAACATGTTGTTCTTGTTTTAAAAAAGTATCCAGAATTTTTAAAAAGTAGTCGCACTTCAATTATTTTCCAGAGATTTCACAAATTGTTTACATTTTCCATATTTGTTTGACTTTAAAAGAAAAATTCTAATCTCGACGTTGCGGTATGTGTTAAATATTTCGGGCGTCTCACTAAATTGATGACTGCCATCTGTTGTAGCCGTCTCACTTAGAGAAGCACTGGCCCGAGGGGGTTAAAATAAAGATGACCCTTGAGTCCGCGAAACCCAAGGGAAAAAGGCTAGGTTGCAAATGGTAAAACCAATGTTGGGCATTGCTGGAAGAGTTTTATTCAAGGCAAACTGTCAAGGGGTTCCCATTATCACCCAACCGCGTAAGGAACGCAAAATCCAGGAACATAACACCGATATGACGGAAACTAGGGCGGCAAGAGTGGAACAAAACACTAGGCAAAAAGGCTGAGCCTTCCACCCTTTACCAAGTATATAGATGCATTAAGATAACAAGATAATATAATGATATCCCAATAATAATCAATGTTCCAACAAGGAACGATCTCCAATCTTCACCTACAACTAGCAGCGCTATAAGAGGGGTTGAGCAAAGCGGTAACATAGCCAATCAACAGTTTGCTAGGACATGGTGGGTTAGAGGTTTGACATGGCAATTTGGGAGGCATGATAAGCAAGTGGTAGGCATCATAGCATAGGCATAGCAAAAGAGCGAGCATCTAGCAAGCAAAGATAGAAGTGATTTCAAAGGTATGATCATCTTGCCTACAAAGTGGTCAGAGTTGACTTGATCCTCGTAAGCAAACTCAACGGGCTCCTCGTTAGAGAACTCGTCTCCCGGCTCTACCCAAAAAAGACAAACAAACAAAAGGAACACAATCAACCACGTGCAAGACTCAAACAACATGATGCGAACATGGTATGCTATGCGGGATGCGATATGTTTGACATATGCAAGATTTGACAAGGAATGATTGAACCTGGCCTCAACTTGGAAATCTAAGAGTGCCACTGGAAAGGTGAGGTGATTTCGGTTGAAATCGATATAAAGATCACCGAAATCGGATGCACGGTTTGGAAATGGCAAGCAAAACAAATATGGCAACGGTCTGAGATAAACAGCAAGTAGCCAACCAAATGCATCAAAACAATTGTGCTACAGCACTCAAACAAGACAACAAAATACATGGCAGGGCTCCACTCATGATGCTTGGCAAAAGATGAACACTGAGCTACGGCCAATTCATCCATTAACAGGTTCAAACAAGCATGGCAAAAGTGCAAAAGGTAAACAGGTTTCAGACTTAGTGAAATTAACACAAGCCTGGAATTTCAGATCAGGTAGCACACTTTGGAGCAAGAAAACAATGTGCTACAGGAACTTAACATGACAAAGCAAGGTATGAAATGAAGCGACTCAAAGCACTTAACAAAAGTCCCTTAGTGACCTCGAGCCAAAAGGGATCAGAAAATACAACTGCAAGCATGCGAACATTGCAAAAACATAATCAGGTTACAGACTTAGTGAAAAACTGGAGCATGCAAATCTGTTAACGAGTAGGCATGTTTATGAGCTTGATGCACTCACTACAGAGTAAGGCATGACAATCTAAGCATACACCCATCAAGAATGCATATCATATAAGCTAGCCATGGCAATAACAACAACATAGCATGCACGGATCAACCACAAAATCCTCGGCAAAATCGCTAACAAGTAAACAATCTGCCAGGATTCACGAAATAGCAAAAGTAGAGCTCGATTGACTCAAGCTAGGGTGCTCCATAATTTCAAACAAAGACATGGATGGATAGAGCACCACAATATTAATAAATCACCCTTACTAATTATCCTCAAAAGAGGCACGGATCACTAGGAAACAACATGAACATATGGCATATTGATAAAAACAGATCAAGGACTTAGAGAAATTCTAAGTCCCTGAAATCAGCATTAACGAATGCACTACTTTGCAAGCTTGTGCTAGTCACCACACACATCAAAAAAATACATGTTAAGCACATCTGTAAAGATGGCATGGCATATAACAAAAATCATGTAGAACTCAGGAGCATATCATGGACACATAAATCATGGCAAAAATGACAAATAGCTATTTGGTGCAGCAGATCTGACAATTATCTCAAATAGCTCTCTTCCAACAGCATTTCGGGCATCAAGATGAGCTCAAATGAAAATGATGCAATGAGATGAAATGATGTAATCTCTGAGACGAACATTTTGATATGCTACACGCCCAAAACGGAGCTACGGATGCAGAGTTATAGCATGATGAAAAACGCAAAATATCTGGGGTTCTGGGAGAAAGTCAACCGAGTGGATCTCCTCAGATCTGGATCCACTGTAGCAGCACTGTAGCTGGCGGCGCGTGCGACCCGAGGATGGCCGGCCAGAGTCGTGGTTCTCGCCGGAGAGAGGGTTGCCGGAGTGAGGGGGTCGTTGTCAGACTTGAGGGGCGCCGGAGAAGGACGTCGGGACGGAGGTGCGGCGAGGCGGAGCTGCTCCGGCGGCCTTGGCGCGGCCGGACAAGGCGGCGGGGTCAGCGCCGGTGACGAGCTGGCGGACGGCGGAGGCGGTCGGCGCTCGAGGGCGCGGAGGCCCTGGCGGCGGAGCGGAGTGGACCGGGGCGCGAGGAAGCCGGGCCGGGAGGGCCGCGCGCGGGCTTCTCCCGGCCGGCGCGGTTGGTGGAGGCGGCGGTGACACGTGTCACGACGGGTGTGGACGGCGGTGAAGTGTCCGGTGGCGGCGGATGTGTCCGCCCGCGCGGAGAGGAGCGGGGGTAGGGTTAGGGTAGGAAAGACCCGAGATTTTCGTGGAGGGATCTATATATAGGCATAGAGGGAGCTAGGAGAGTCCAAATGAGGTGCGGTTTGCGGCCACGCGATCGTGATCGAATGCTCTAGATGGTGGAGAGGGTTTTGGTGGGTTTTGTGCCAAATTGGAAGGGTGTTGGGCTGCAACACACACGAGGCCTTCTCGGTCCCTCGGTTAACCGTTGGAGTATCAAACGAAGTCCAAATGGTACGAAACTTGATAGGCGGTCTACTGGTAGTAAACCAAGGCCACATGGAAAGTCTTGGTCCAATCCGGAAATGTTTAACCCCCACACACGAAAAGAGGTAGAAAGGACAACCGGAGGAGATAGGAGCGCCGGAATGCAAAACGGACAACGGGGAAAATGCTCAGATGCATGAGACGAACACGTATGCAAATGCAATGTACATGATGACATGATATGAGATGCATGACAACGACAACAACACACGGAGACAAAAACCCGAACCCGAGGAAATAAAATAACTTAGTGCCGGAAACGGCAAAAGTTGGAGAACATATTAGGTAAATTACATCCGGGGTGTTACACATATGCTGCTTTTTTACTACATAAGTGTGTTTTTCTGTGTGTTTGTTGCTACACATGTTGTCCCCTACATATGTGTTATCAGTTTGTTGGTTGCACACAACAGTTGGTGAAGTTGGTTTAGGCCATGGAGAAATTGCACCAAAAATCACCCAAAATTGCGCAGACAACAGGTTTTTTATCTATGTTTTTCCTATACTGCGTATCTGCTATCTACAACTATAAAGAAGCTTTTTTCTGGGAAGAAGATCTGGAGAGAAGGTAAGGGAAAGAGAAGAAGGGGAGGATCTGGATGGAGAGTGAAGGAGGGAGGATCTGGAGAGGAGGAATTCATAGGTTTCTGGCGTGATTTCTAGGGTTTTCGGCCTGGATCTCAACTTGTTTTAGTTGTCATGGCGGTCATGGCAATCTGAGGGTTCTTACAGGAAGAGTTTTTGTGGGGAAGAAGACGTGCCTGGGAGGTTTTTTTTTCAAAACTATGACCTTTTTATAGCTAATTCTGAAACTATAGTACCCATTGCGAAAATATCAAAAATATGACCCTGTCGGCCTTGTGGTGGCCGAAGTGGTAGTTTTCGGTCGGAACTAGGCTGAAAAGGACTTTTCGTCCAGCAGTAGGCCGAAATGAGCCTCAGTTGGGCCGAATAGGTGTCGTCGGGGTGGGGTGGGCCGAAAATAGTAGCTTCGGCCAGGCCTAGACCGAAATGGGCCGTTTTCGGCCAGCCCGCAGCCGAAAACCTTTTCGGCCAGGCGTAGACCGAAAAGGTCTGGATAAGGCTCCCGTCGCCTTCCTCCTCTCGCTCGCCTCTGTTCTTTCTCGTTCCTCTCGTTCTTCTCTGTAGAGCTCGCGTCTCCTCCCTGATCTCCTCCAATTTGTACTCATTTACACAACCAACGCACAGAATAGATAGATCATAGCATTCTCCACCGGCCTACGGTTTTTTTTCGTTATGGGTTAGTTTTTTGTGTGCTTGGGGGAGGAGCCATGGTGGGGTGGAGGAGGTCCGGTTGGGAAGGAGGTGGTGGTGAGGAGGAGGAGCAGCTGTGGAGGAGGAGGTGGTGAGGAGGAGCAGTAGCTTGGGGGTGACCGGAGTTAAACCTCCGGTCGTCGAGTGGGCGGCGCTGCCGTTGTCCGGTGACCGGAAGAGATGCACGCTTCGAAGGTATAACCATGGCGTCACAAATTTTCTCTAAATTGTATAGTTTATTAGTTAGAGTTAATATGTTTGTGGTGGCATTTTAGCGCGTAGTTCGTGTAGCGGGTAATATTAGTGTTCGTTGTGATTAATGAGAAGATGACAATGTTTACAGGTGAAAATGTCTGAATCAGTAAATTTGAATGTTTACTACGGCGCTGGTAACATTCGATATAATGAGTTGGGAGTTGATCTTAGCGAGTTTAAAAATGGCGTCATGACACTAGCAGACCCGGACAGACTGGACATTAGACAATTGAAGTACTGGTTGACAACTAGTTTCGGGCTGGATCCTGAAGTATGTTCTGTCAGTATTCACGCATTGTGGACCAAATCTTGTAAAAATGTCAAGTGGGAGTTGATGCCAGTAGATAGGAGCCAGCATTGGTTGTCCCTGTTAAGACGCTGCCGAGACCGAAGAATCCACCCATATGCACTTGTGCAACCTGTACCGAAGGAGGAGAATGCCACACAACTCCACAGGGGGTATGAACCCGGCCAAGGCAGTGAAGTGGCTAACGAGATTGTTTTATCCGGGTCACAGCCACAATATGTGGATGCTAGCCAACCGGAGAAAGAGTCAGACTACGTGCCACACAATGTTTTTGGTCCTGATACTGGGTAGAGTAGCCAGTCGATAATATTAGCTGGTTCTGGTTTTGCTGATGGGGATGAGGAAGGGGATGAAATGCAGAGGGTGATGGAGGAAGAGGACGATGATGGATTGGTGGAGGAACTAGATTTTGGAAATTCTGAGGATGAAGTTGAGGTACCGATTCCTTCTGCATGGGAGCAGGACATATCCATCGGCCTTACGGTGAATGATGGCCATGAGACTCCATGGCAGTATAATCTGAACCAAGTACAGATAGGGGCTATGTTTGATACAAAGAAAAAATTGAAGTATGCGGTGATAAAGTGGGCTATGTCTACGCAGAGGGTTTTCAAGACACACATATCAAGTCCAACAAACTATACCGTGAAATGTGTTGTAACAGGTTGTCCTGGGAAGGTGCACGGTCACGTGCCGAAGTATGACATCCACTGGGTTGTCACCATTGTCGTCCCACATAATTGTGTGAGGACGAACCTGCTGGTGAAGCATCCGAACCTGACTTCAAGTCTCATTGCGCAACTCATGTATACTGAGATAGTAGAGAAGAAAGATATGGAAGCAAAACACATCCAGACAGCAGTGAAGGTCAGATGGAATTATGTCATTCCTTATGGGAAGGCTTGGAGGGCTAAGCAGAAGGCTATGGAGGAAAGGTTTGGGACGTTCTTCGACTCATATGATAATGTTGTCCGTCTCCTGGGCATACTGAAGGAGAGGAATCCCGGCACTTATGTGAACGTACAACACATGAGGTTGCTGAGTATACCAGATTTCAAGGTGTTGAAACGAGTGTTCTTCTCATTTGCTATGTGCATCGAAGCTTTCTGGCATTGTCCTCCTGTTATGTTTGTGGATGGTACATTCCTGACCGGTCAGTATAGAGGGCAAATCCTGACTGCTATTGGTTTGGACCGGAACAATCAAATCATCCCACTTGCCATGGCATTTGTGGAGGGTGAGAACTTTCTCAGCTGGGTTTGGTTCTTCCGCCAAGTGAAAATTGCCATCGTGAAGGACCGACCAAACGTGTGTGTCATTCATGACAGACATGCTGGTATATTGAAGGCCGTGAAGACACTTCGGAATCCAGCAGATGACGAACCAACACCTTGGAGGGACTTGCAGAGCCGGTGGTGCATGCGCCATCTTGGGGCTAATTTTTTCTCACAGTTCAAGAACAAGTGGTTGATGAACTTGTTCAAAAAATTATGCAAGCAGAGCCAGCAGCGGAAATATGAATTTATTTGGTCAAAGCTAGATGAGTTTACTAAGAAGCAGGTCCGTGCAAGGAAGAAAATGGAAGAAGATCAGGTTAAATTAGCAGCACTCATCGCGGAGCTAGAGGAGCCAGTTGGTCTTTGTGACTTGCCAGCAATTGACCCTCATAATACTAAGAGAAAGAAGGGAAGGGCAATAAAGAATTTTTCTGAGTGGATAGAGAAAGAGCCTCCAATGAATTGGTCTTTGTTGCATGACACACATGGAGCTAGGTATGGCCACATGACAACCAATCTTGCAGAGGTGTATAACTTTGTGCTGAGAGGGAATAGAGCATTGCCACTCACAGCTATTGTGGAGGCTGTATTCCATGGCACTTTGAGATATTTCAGAGAAAGGCACGAGTTAGCAAAGAAGCATATTGAAGATAATCAGAACACACCTTATTGTAGCCGTGTCATGGAATACATGGCAAAGAAGATAGAGAAAGCAAAGAAGCACAATGTCAGACTCATAGGGAATCAAGAAAGGAGGTATGAGGTTCAGCTTCCTACCGATGGTTTTGGTTCTGGAAATGAGGTGAAGACACACGAGGTAAAAATTGAAACGGAATTTTATCCAACGTGTGAGTGTACATGCAACAAACCGAAGTTGCTGCACCTACCTTGCTCTCATGTGTTGGCTGCCTGTGGCCAGATTCAGTTGGATGCTATATCCTTCGTGTCCCCATACTATTTAAAAGAGGCAGTGCTCAACACCTGGACAAGCGAGCTGACAGGGTTTAGAGTCGTCGGCAATTTCAACAAGGTAAACAACGGTGAGAGAGTATACATCCCGCATCCAGACCTTTGGCGAACAAGTAGGGGCAGACGAAAGGCCCATCGCATCCGGAACGATATGGATCAGTCTAAAGCTGGTGGAGCAACCAGACAATGTTTGGTATGTGCGGCTTATGGGCATAGGATGAAATATTGTCCCGACCTGAACAAAGATGGTGCTTCCGCATAGACGAGTGCTTCCACATCGACGGCTGCGACAATAGGAGCAAGAGGCGGACGTGGTCATGGCAGTCGAGGCCGAAGGGGCGGACGAGGAAGAAATAACTCACAAGCTATATAATGTGCCGTAGTGGGTTTTAATATGTAATATGTCAGGACTATGTTTTAATTTGTAATATGTGAGGACTATGTTTTAATTTGTAATATGTCAGGACTATGTTTTAATATGTAATATGTCAGGACTATGTTTTAATATGTAATATGTCAGGACTATGTTTTAATTCGTAATATGTCAGGACTATGTTATAATTTGTAATATGTCATACTATGTTTTATTTGCACCTGAGATTTGTTGTTTGAATTGCAGATATGTCTTCGTATCCGTTGCTTAATGGTAACATCGACAGAAAGCACCGGGGCGCCCTTACGGAAGCGGGCAACAACTTAGACGTGTTGGTCACTCGTACCCCAAAGACTAACTGGCTGATACACGATTCATGGGTTGATAGGTATGTGTGCATATAATGGAGACCATATAATGACTTACTATGTTTGACATACTTTTCATAACCGCTAACAATCTCTTTATTTTGTAGGTTAAGTTGGGCTGGACTTCTACCCTTGGCACGGCTGGTTGACGGTACATTGGATGAGTGGATTGATGGTCCGGACTTAGATGAGGCAGGTGAACCATTGCAGTTACACTAGAGGCAAGTGAGACATTTCTCTTACGACAAGTCACTCCTTACCTGCTTAGTAGATAGATGGAGACCAGAAACACATACTTTCACTTTCCTTGGGGAGATATGGCGCCTACTTTACAGGATGTGTCTTACTTGTTGGGATTACCTCTGGCCGGTGCTGCCATAGGTCCCTTAGAGGCAGAATCTGGGTGGCAAGCAGCGATGCAGACCCGTTTTTTGGCTGCAGTCCCGACTGCTAGGGCTATAGACAACGATCCTCATGGACCTCTTAGATGGTTGAGCCAGTTTCAGGTAACCATCACGGCCACTAAAACAAATGTTGTTTTTTAGTTGTCCGATGTTCATACAATTATTACGTTTCTATGTAGATTGTCTCGTTAGGACATCCCGATGTTGAGTTGTCGGAGGCTCAGATTGACCGGCCCCTAGAGGCATATATTCTTTGGCTATTCGGCAAGACAATGTTTACGGAGAACCACGTGACCACTATCGATGCACGACTCATCAGTATTGCACGAGAGATAGCTGACGCACGTTGCCCTGCGGATATTCTACAGAGGAGTTTTGGTTCTGCTGTGTTAGCGGCTACGTACAGAGGCCTGTGCAAAGCTTGCTTGTTGAAGTCTAGAAAATCTAGTCTTGTTGGATGTCCATTATTGTTGCAGCTTTGGTCATACGAGAGGTTCCCTATTGGACGACCCTATGTCTACATTGATAAACCTTTTGGTTTGGAGGACTTAGCTGGGACTTATGTGCATGCTATCGGCGACTTACCTACTATGGGATCTGTTTGGACACGGCGAGAGGTACTTTTATATTAAGTAACAATTAATTCAATTATTTCTTTCCATTCAATAGTATTACTAATGCTTATTTGTTGTCATGCACAGAGACAGTTTGCGCATACTCAGGTTAGGGGATGCTACCCGTCCTTCATGGCGCAGTTTGATAGTTTGCACGAGGATTAAGTTATTTGGGAGCCATACTCGCCTCAGGCTATATCATCGAGGTACCCAGTTGGGATTTCTGGATTGTGCACTAGAGATCGGCACTTTTGGATGACCAAGGCCAAGCTGGTGTTCGACGTGACGGTTGAGGAGATGTCTCTTCATAGGGTGATGAGACAGTTCGGTCTATATCAACAGCTTGAGATTCCAGATATTCCACACTTGCCAGACCATGTGCACAAGTAAGTACTAATACTATTTTAGTTGGCAGCTCTGCATTCATAATATACCTAATCATGTATCGCGCATGTCAATCTTAGGGACAGTCGCCTAGGAGGAAACAAGTCCATGGCTTATTGGCTTGAGAGCATTACCCCTTACGTTGACGAATGGACTACCGCTGCGACAAATATCTGGGGTGAGGTTCGGCCCTTTGACTGGGAAATGTTCGGGTTGTATCTGCAGCGTTACCGGCATACAACGAGGATCTACTTGGTTCCATCAGCTGCTCCTGATCAGATCGAAGCCCCTCTCACCAGCGATATGTACCCAACTGCCTTTGTTGTGGGAACCAGACACCACGCGGTAAATGCCTTGGTTCTCATATGTTAAGTCTTTTGTTAATCTGGACATATTCGCTTGGTTGTCTTTTTGTGGTGTCTATCATACAACGAGCATATAATTGGTTCATTCTTTGTGTACAGGGTGACTTGACAATACAGGCGCGAGAGGAGGTTTCCGCTTTAATGCGGCGCTTTCAGAGGGGAGAAACTATCCCACCGCGAGAGGGCGTCTCATGGTTGAGGCGTCTTGATGACAAGCTACGCGGGATTTACGCAGCTGTTACGTGTAGACGGACTTTGGATGTTGCACTTCCTCCTCCAGCACATCATCCGCCATGTCCCTCTGTATAACATTCAGAACCATGACCCTCTGTGCACCGTTCAGAACCACGACCCTCTGTGCACCGTGCAGAACCTCATCCTTCACAGCTAGGGAGATCTTCCTAGCATGAGCCACCTCCTTCACAGCCAGGGAGCTCTTCCTGGCATGAGCCACCTCCTTCACAGCCAGGGAGCTCTTCCTGGCATGAGCCACCTCCTTCACAACTAGGGAGCGCTTACTGGCATCAGCAGATGAATCTAGGTAACACTACTCACTACATTCTTTTGAATAGTGTAGTAATCGTTCTTGCATTCTCAGCAGTCACTGATGCTTACTGGTGGTGCTTCGTTCATGCATTTGTATCAATTTTACTTTACCATAGGCGGCAACCAGTCGCAACCGTTCATGCATTCAGAGCAGTCACCGATCCTTAGTGGTGGTACTTCGTACTTTGAGGGCGACCGCGAGGATGATGACCAAGCTACAAACATTTATGGCTTCTCGCAGACAGTGTTTCACACTCCACCACCACCACCGACGCAGGAGACACAGACCGTGACAGACGAGGTTAACTATGGTCGTGGTTATCGCGAGCCTCGTCCACCGCCTCAGCGCTTATCGCCTTCGGGTCCTCGCCCGAGGAAGACCCAGACTCGTCGTCGTCCCCCGCAGTGATATGCTTATCTATCTATGTATGACTCATTATCTATGTTAGTTTCAGACTATTCGTAGCTGTGTGTCAGTATTTATGTATGAGACATGCTTCATGTATTGTTTTATGTATGCGAGAGACATATTACTATTAATTCACATTCTTATTTCAGTTACATTTCCAAATAGACTACAACCGATAATTAAGATACAAGTACATCTGAATTAAACGGTGCGGCTGAACTTGTGCAATACATCTTACATACTACAAAATGAAATTCAGATAGAACATAATGCCCTACAATAATACAATACAAACTAATAATGCAAATACATCTGAATGAAACGGTACAACTGGAATACATCTTACATACTACATGAAGTCATCATCGTCATCCTCCGTTGATGCAGCCCTTTTACCCTTCGACGATGCGCTCCTCTTGCCCTTCGTCGATGCAAAACTCTTGCCCTTCGTCGATGCAAAACTCTTGCCCTTGGTCGATACAGAACTCTTGCCCTTCGCGGATGCAGAACTCTTTCCTTTGGACGATGCAGAACTCTTGCCCTTCGACGATGCAGAACCCGGAAGCGGCGGCATGAAGATATCATCGTCGTCCTCGCTCTCCTCAGTCCATAAAAATGGATGCTTTTCTGCAGTCCTTCTGAAAGTTTCACTCTTCGGCTCCACCACCTTCTTCCACCATTCATGCAACCTAAGAAGTTCTTGACGTACCTCCTCATAAGTCCTTTCAGGCCACCCAGACCTACGTAGTTGGTGAGCCAACTCATTCATTATGGTGTCATTACCGGTGAGTTCGTCCCATGGAACTATCCTATTGTCCATCCTGAAATCGGTAGCTAGACTCAGCAGAGTGCTGCTCATCTCAGGGTGAAAACTACGATCGAATGGATAATGGGACATCTCCACTACACTACACTGGAATGCTTATCCACCTCCGCCTGAAGGGGGTTTTATAGATAGAGAGGAGAAAATGGCGGGAAAGAATAACTGCGGTATGGCGGGAAAGGGTTGGCGGGAAGGGATTGGCGGGCAAATAAGGCGGGAAGGGATTGGCGGGAAAATAAGGCGGGAACGGATTGGCGGGAAAATAAGGCGGGAAGGGATTGGCGGGGAGGGGTTGGCGAGAAACGGGTGGCGGAAACATATGGCGGGAAGGGGTTGGCGGGAAACGGGTGGCGGGAAGGGGTGGGCGGGAAACGGGTGGCGACAAAATACATTTCAGCATGAGCCATGCAACTTCGGCCTAGGGTTGACCAAAAAGTGACTTTTCGGCCTAGACTTGACCAAAAGTCTATTTCGGTCTAAGTGTGGCCGAAAAGTACTACTTCGGCCTAGCTTTGGCCGAAAAGTACTACTTCGGCCTAGCTGTGGCCGAAAAGTACTACTTCGGTCAAAGAATGGCCGACGGGCTACTAGTTTTGGTTTTTTTGCATTACGTCCTATAGTTTCCGAAATTGCTACAAAAAATAACATAGTTTTGAAAAAAAATCTGCCTGGGAAGGATCCGGGTATTGGGGGTGGTGCGGGGCTTGGGGGAAGGTTCACGTGATCTCCCACGACCTCCTGCCTGCATTGGGGGACCGCTTGGTTGGTGGGATGGCATGCAGCAGGCGCGAGCTGGCGGTTTCCTTTTTGAGACGTGGCAGGCCAGGTGTTTCCTTTGTTGGCCGGTCACTCGGGATCGCTACCGAGCCTATGCGCGCTTGCTAGACGCTCCCTTCATTTTGGGTCATGTCTGCGTGCTAGGCGCTAGCGGCCGTCATGGCCTGGACTGGACTATCCAGGAGCGTCCATTTTGTCGTTTCATCCTTTGTTTTTTATTCCTGCCGGCAACGAGTAATAAGAGAAGAAGAGAACAAGCATGTTGAACACAGATACACAAATTTCCTGCTTTAGTTGTTGTTTGTGCCAGTTTTTTCCAGCCGTTTTCTTCTTGTCTTTTTTATTGTTTTAATAATTTCCTTTTTTAGCACAGCCATTTTTATTTTTCTGTTTGTACAATGAACACATGCATGTGATGTCATTGTTTTCTATTTATTATTTTCTTTCTGCATCTCGACTATTAGACATACAACTACATTACTCCAACGCGATTGCAACTACATGTCTCCCAACGCGACTACAACTGGGTTGATAGGGTGTTGTCCGCTATTTGCATGTCCATCGCTAGACATGCAACTACATGGCGCCAACGCGAATGCAACTATTGTTTGGGGTCAAGTGTAATAAGTCTTCAGATCACACAGACAAGAAGACTTAAGTGATGCCTAACACTCTTTGGCTCTGGGTGGTTAGGGCTTTATCCTCTCAAGGAATTATCTCTCAAAGACTTCGAGGTGGGTTGCTCTCAAACGACAAAAGCCGTACTTTAACTCTGAGCAGCCAACCGTTTATGGTTGTAGGGGGTGGGCTATTTATAGCCACTAGGCAACCCGACCTGATTTGTCCGAAATGACCCTGGGTCACTAAGGAACTGACACGTGTTCCAACGGTCAGATTTCAAACACACACGGCAACTTTACTTGGGCTACAAGCAAAGCTTACTTGTCCAACTCTGGACAAGATTCGCTCTCATAGTCTTCACTCGAAGACATAGGATTTTGGTTAAGCATCACTTCAGTCATTCTGACTGGTTGTCTTGGACCCCACTTAACAGTACGGTGGTTCCTATGACTCAACAAAGAAGAAAAAAGAACTACGAAAGATCTAAGTCTTCGCGCTCCATAGTCTTCATGCGATGTCTTCTCTTGTCATAGTCTTCAATGTGAATGTCTTCACATACCACCTTTGACTTCAATGTCTTCATACATTTTTAGGGGTCATCTCTGGTAGGAAAACCGAATCAATGAGGGACTTCTACCTGTGTTATCTTGCAATTCTCACAAACACATTAGTCCCTCAACTAGGTTTGTCGTCAATACTCCAAAACCATCTAGGGGTGGCACTAGATGCACTTACAATCTCCCCCTTTTTGGTGATTGATGACAAAGTAGTTGAAGTTTTCAACGGGGAATATAATATGTGAAATTGTAAAGGATAAGGAATTGTCTTCATAAGTTGCAAGGGCTCCCCCTGAAGATGTGCATATAAGGAATTTGCTTTTGGAATGCAAATGGACATGGCAGGTTGTACTTGTGGAGATCCTCTTCAACTTATGATGACAATTCATCATGCATGAAAAGTATGTGAAGATAATGACATGCATAATGAAAAATGGACGTCTGCAAAATGATCTAAGTGTGGAATTTATCGTCGCACATGCAGAATTTATCGTCGCATCACAGAATAGCAAATAAGTAGCAGACGACCATCGAGTTTAAGTGTTACAACTCAAAGGACCAAAAGTATCAAAACGAGAGTTGTAAACACTAGGCAAAACATAAAGTAACCGCCCATATGGACCCGCTTGAAGACTATCAAACTCATATGCTTCTCCCCCTTTTGTCAGTAAGGACCAAAAAGGTTTGAAGACATAGAGCATCTATTCGTTCCCATGAGGAGTAGACGAAGCAGCAAGGTCGTCGGTGGTGTTCGGCGGTGCATAAGAACTCGGAGCAGTGTCGATGCGTGCAGAAGTAGGGGGCGGTGAAGTGGCATCATCTTCGTCCTCGATCACTCTGGCATTCACAGTTGCCGCGGAGGAAGAGAACTCAGAGTCTTCAAGAGACGGAGTTCGTCGCAGCACAATCCTTCTTGGAGGTGTGGAGTCAAACTTGAAATATTCAGAGAAGCCATCCTCTTGAAGATCATCTTCAGAACACATAAGCGTCAGCCCTTTCCATGTACGCCGACAGGTTTCATGGGCAACAAAGGCATTCTTGGTGGCAAGATTGCGAATGCGGTTGACATCCACCAAGAGGCTTTGCATTTGGCGCTTCAGCCAGTCATGATGCCTATCCTGTTTCTGATGAAGGGCAACCAGAAGCTCTCGGTCATTGAGAACACGAGCTCGCTTCTTGGGCCGTTGGGCAATAGTGCTTTTAGTGGCTTCAGTGAGGGCACGATGAGGTGCACGTGTAGTACAAGCCAGAGGATAAACACGAGTGACTGCTTCAACTCCTTCAATGTTCTGAGAGAAACTTTGATGCTCAGCATTCTAAAGACTAAGAGGCTCCTTGGCAGGCTCTGGATAGATGGCTTCAACGGACATATCCATGTCAGGCAGAAAGATCCGATGATTGCGAGCAGAGGGCTGATATGAGATAACTGAGTGGAGTTTGATCAGCCACATTATCCATGGAGCGTAGAACTTCAAGCCAAAAAGATCAGATCCTGATGCAGCAAGTTGGCGGATGAAGAAGTCTTGTGCATTGAAGCATTTGCCGTGAAGATTATAGAAGACCAAAGTCTTCATTGCACCTTCCAGCTTTGCATGTGGAGAATGTCCTTTGATGGGCCAGAGAGTTCGCCTTATAATGTGATAGATAGTGCGTGGCAGATACTCAAGGTCTTCAACAAAGAACTCCTTAGGATATGCAGCATCTGGAGGCAAAGGCTTCATCATGCTAAGCATCTGACTCATGTTCGGTTCGGGCTTCTGAAAGATACTCTCCATAGCTTCACTGTGAAGCTGACAGCCAGGTTCATGGAGATCTCCGGGAGTGGGCAGACTAGCGAGCTCAATGATATCAAAGGCTTTGGCTTCGTGATGAACATTTCCGGTCATCCACTCAAGGAGCCAAGCCTTCGGATCTCTGTTGTAGCCACGTATGTGAAGAGTGGCATAAAATTGGAGCAGCAACTCTTCGTTCTAGTGCTCTTGGTCGGTGACGAAAGGCAACAATCCAACCTCTTTGAAGCAATCCAGAGCTTCTTCTAAGCAAGGCAGACCAGTTATTGCTTCGATGTCAAGACGCATATGAGGGAAGATGCGACCTTGATTGTACAGAATGCATGAGTAATAACTTCGCTGTGGATAGCTCCAGAACCGATCAGAAGATATTCTTTCCCTTGAGTAGGGGTTCTTGGAGCTATTGAAGAAGGTGTTGTCTGCTTTGAAGCCGTTGACATTAAAGGATCCAGGTGCTGATGCAGGACCTGGAAACCTGGGCAACCTTGGCATTGGCTTCTGTACCTGAGGCCTATGCTCAACATGATAATCAAACTGAGGACCAGCAGCAGGCGCAGGAACAGGAGCAGTAGCATCATTTGCTTCACTGACTTCTGGCTCATTGGTTGGTGCAGGCTCCACAATTGCTTCATCCATGACAACGTCATTGGCTTCATTTGTTTTGGTGGTGGCAGCCTCAAGATTCTCAACCTCCACTTGATGAGCTGGAGGGTCGGGCGCAGACACATTCTCCTCGAGAACAGCTTCTTGGTGAGACAGGGGTGTAGCAACTCTTTGGGTTTCTTCTTCATCGGCTGATGCAGCAGGAACATCTTCAGCCAGTTTGGCTTTGGATTCAGTCACAGTAGGAGTGGCATCTGGAAACACTTGACGTGCAACAGATTGGTGAGGCAATTCTCCTTCTGTTACCATGGAAGGAGGGACTTGAGACCTTGATCCTTTACGGAGCCTGCGAAACGTTGGCGACGCCTTTGGAGATGGAGTTGGCTGGTCCTCAAAGTCGTCTTGTTATTCTTGCCGGGGTGGTGTGACTTGTTGTTGTGGGTGATCATCCCATGATACATCCTGAGCAATTGGCGTCAGAGGACGACCAATGCTGATGAGTTCGCTGTGCGTAAGCACAGGCGATGATACCTGTTGGTGCTCGATCTGAGGAAGAACTACATCATCTTCAACATTGTCATGGTGACCAATGTCTTCAGCAGCTGTGGGATCAGCTGCTGGAATGTCTTCAGCTGTATGAACCTCTGTGGAAGCAGGCTCATGGATAATCAGTTGGCGTGTCAAACCACTCATCGATGAAGTTGTGGATGATTGCCACGTCAAAGAGAGGCAAATCATTGAAGATTCCTGCTTCTTCTTTGCTCTTGATCAGTTGCTCAAGAGCGTCATCTGCAAGATCGTCATCGCTGGACAGATCAATGGCATCGTTGCGCAGAATAGCGGCAGCAGTCAGTTCTTGGCTGGTGTGTTGCAGAGGCATCTTGACTCTCGAGGGCTTGGAGATGCGTGACAAATCTTCAGACTGCACACTATCTTCAGGAGGTGCAGTAGCCAGTGGCTTCACCCGTGAGATTTTTGGTGCTGAGGCAGGCATTGAAGCTTTAGGCTTCTTCTGTTTTTGTGGCTTTGGTGGTGCAGGCGCTTCATCAGATTCAGCGTCATCTGCAGGCTCATCCACGGTTGTCCCTTGAACCATGATATGAGTGATGAGTCCGTCCAGGTTGTAGAAGGGCCCAACAAGATTGGGTTCAGCGTCGCGAGTGCCATCGGCATGGGGAGCAGAGGGGTCAGGGTTGAAGTCTAGTCCCAAAGACTTCTTGTTCTGCTTCGCCAAATTCTGGGCAAACTGGAAGTTGCGCTTGAAAAGATTGTCGTCACGACACCATAGCAATGACGATGGGTCAGCATCTGCAGGCTGTGGTCCACGGACCATGCAGGGATAGAAGCCTTGTTCAATGGCTTCATCTCTGGACCTGGGTTGAAGATTTCTGTATAGGATGTCTCCCCATGGTCACTCGATGGCATTTTTCTCAGCTTCCTTGGTCACAAACCTGTACTTGAACCACTGTTCTACCCAATATCGTCGAATCCATTGGATTCGTGTCTTGCACTGATTGTAATCCTCTTCTGGATCTATCTTGTACAGCTCTGAGAGGTCATCGGGCAGATCTCTTGATGTTTCACCTCGACGCTTTCTGCCACCCTTCCTTACTGATTTCTCTGCAGCCATGAACTTTAAACTGAAAGGCTTCAATACATTCAAAGGCTTCAAAGGCTTTCGCTTGCTGGACAAATAGGAACTGGCTTCGGGAGAATTTATATGATGCTGTAAGAATTCTGCAAATGAATGCAGACTATGGGAACCAAGGGATTCTCCCACGGACATGTACCTGTGACAGCATTAAGGTGCGAGGGAAGGGCAAGAGGTCATATGCATTCTCAGAAGATTTTGAAGATAAATCAGTTTAGAAGACATTGACCTCATCATGCGAAGACATTCACTCATAGATAAGGAGTTGGTTGCAGATTTGTACGAATCCACGGATCAGTACAAGTGAGGAATCTAACTACTTTGTGAAGCATAAGTGAACATACTAGGCATATTATGAGATGCAGTACGAAATAGATCCAACTTGTGTGAACAGAAACTGCTTGTGGTAGAAAGTGACGAATCTATAGGATCAACGGGGCCGTAAAAAGGAAGTTTTATTTACCACACGAAGAACTGCTAGATGGAGTGGAAGAGGAGGCCGAGCAGTTCGATCGTCCGTGCCCTAACTTGGCGACGGAGGACACCTACGGCGACGGCGGAGAAGACGATGTCCGCGGCCGGCGTGAAGACGGCGTCGGAGAGGTCGCGGCAGCTAAGCGCTTCGTCGCCGGCGTCGTCAAGGGATAGCGGTGGCGCTAGGGTTTGAGCGAGAGTGGAAGAAAGGATAATGACTGTGGTGAGGCATGTATTTATAGGGACAGGGACGGCATAGTGTTATTACACAGGTGCCCCTGGCAATTCACATCTGAAGGACACGTGGCCATCATGCAACATATCGGAGGTTGTTCCACGTTCCCACGCACGCCTGGATTGTCGGGTGGTCGTTCCCACTTCTCCGGGTTTCAGGTGAAGGAATTAGCATTGAAAGCGGACTTAATGTTTGTCTCTGTATCTTCTGCTGACAAGGACGCAGAGAAGACATTCGAAAGTTTCAAGAGAATGCATATGATTTGGAGAGATAGAGTTTGAGATAGAAAGCATAGAGAGGTTAGGGTCCGATCACATTCACTTAGTTCAAAAGATTCAACAAGAAGACATAGATATAAGTGAATGTTGTAGAGGACAGAACACTAGTATATGTATATATATATATATATATGTGTGTGTGTGTGTGTGTGTGTGTGTGTGTGTGTGTGTGTGTGTGTGTGTGTGTATGTGTGTGAAAGACAATCAAACCATCATAGTGAAGATAATCATGAAGACAAGTTGAGAATGAAGACAAACCAAATGTGAAGACATAGCAAATGTAACGCCATGGGTAAAACACTTCAAACAGAAGAATTTGGTGGTGGCGTTACCCACCGTATAGGAAGTATTAGACCCAGACACGGCGCACAATTATCGTGGCGCTCCGAAGTCAAATTCCACATTAATGTATTCACAGTTAGAATGTATGTCTTCATTGATTGAAGATATACTTTACTTCTTGTGTTGCACATCTAAGTCATCAATATGCATAAGTGTTAGGATGTGTGCCTGATCACAGGACATTTGAGGATTCCAAGATATTTAGCTCACACCGTAACTTGCAAAATCTCTTCTCATCCAAGGGCTTGGTGAAGATATCTGCCAATTGCTCTTAAGTGTTGACGTGTATGATATCAATATCTTCCTTCACAACATGATCTCTGAGAAAGTGATGACGAATTTTAATGTGCTTTGTCTTCGAGTGCTGAACTGGGTTGTTGGCAATCTTGATGGCGCTTTCGTTGTCGCGGTAGAGTGGCACTTGCTTCAGATGAATGCCATAGTCTTTGAGTGTTTGCTTCATCCACAGAAGATGAGCGCAGCAAGATCCAGCAGCAATGTATTCAGATTCAGCAGTGGAGAGAGATACACAGTTCTGCTTCTTTGAAGACCAACATACAAGTGATCGTCCCAGAAAATGACATGTGCCTGATGTAGACTTGCGATCCACCTTGTCACCGGCATAATCAGCATCCGAGAATCCAACCAGATCAAACTCTGAGCCCTTTGGATACCATAATCCTAGAGTTGGGGTGTAAGCCAAATATCGAAGAATTCGCTTCACAGCTAAGTGATGCGATTCCTTTGGTGCCGCTTGGAATCGAGCACACATGCAAACTCTAAGCATAATATCTGGCCTAGATGCACATAGATAAAGTAAAGAACCAATCATGGAGCGGTATACCTTTTGATCGAACTCTTTACCATTGTCGTCGGGACCCAGATGATGTTTGGCTGGCATTGGCGTTCTGAAGCCTTTGCAGTCTTGCATACCAAACTTCTTCAGGCAATCTTTGAGATACTTCTCTTGAGATATAAAGATGTCGTTGCGTTGCTGACGTATTTGAAGACCAAGGAAGAACTTCAGCTCACCCATCATGGACATCTGATATTGCTCTTGCATCATATATCCAAACTCTTCACTGTATTTCTGATTGGTGCAGCCGAAGATAATGTCATCCACATATATTTGGCACACAAATAGTTCACCATCATATGTCTTCGTGAAGAGAGTGGGGTCGAGGGAACCAGATTTGAAGCCTTTGCTCTTCAGGAAGTCTTTGAGTGTGTCATACCAAGCCCGAGGAGCTTGTTTGAGGCCATACAGTGCCTTGTTGAGCTTGTACACCATGTCAGGATGTTTTGGATCTTCAAATCCAGGCGGTTGTGCAACATACACTTCTTCTTCAATCTTGCCATTGAGAAAAGCACTCTTCACATCCATTTGATATAGAAGTATGTTATGATAATTTGCATAGGCCAGCAGTATGTGTATGGCTTCAAGTCTAGCCACAGGAGCAAATGTTTCATTGAAGTCAATCCCTTCAACTTGAGTGTATCCTTGAGCAACGAGACGAGCTTTGTTTCTGACAACTTGACCATGCTCATCTTGCTTGTTGCGATATATCCATTTGGTGCCTATTATATTGTGTTTCCGAGGATCAGGACGCTTAACCAGTTCCCATACATTATTCAGCTCAAACTGTTGAAGCTCTTCTTGCATAGCTTGAATCCATTCAGGTTCCATGAAGGCTTCTTCAACTTTCTTGGGTTCAGTTATTGAGACGAATGCGAAGTGCCCACAGAAATTTGCTAGTTGTGTTGCCCTTGAATGAGTGAGTGGACCTGGTGCATTGATGCTATCAATTACTCTCTCAATCTGCACTTCATTTGCAACACGAGGATGTACAGGACGAAGATTTTGCTCTTGCTGATCATTGTCATTGTTAGAGGGATTGTCTTCAGGCTGAGCATTGTCTTCAGGTTGATCAGGTGCGGAGATGATAAGTTCCTCTTTAGGTTGAGCTTCAGAAGGTATGATTTCTCCAGTTCCCATAAGTTTGATTGATTCATCGGATGGAACTTCATCTAGCACATTTGGCAGGTGCTCTCTTTGTGAGCCGTTAGTCTCATCGAACCGCACATCCATTGTTTCAACCACTTTATAATGAAAGAGATTGAAAACTATGTAGGAGTGCGAATCCTTTCCATATCCAAGCATAAAACCCTCATGTGCTTTTGGTGCAAATTTTGAAGTGTGATGTGGATCCTTGATCCAGCACCTGGCGCCAAATACTCTGAAGTAACTGACATTTGGCTTCTTGCCAGTAAGGAGCTCATAGGATGTCTTGTTAAGAAGCTTGTGAAGATAAACACGGTTGATGATATGGCATGCAGTGTCAATGGCTTCATGCCAGAATTTTCTTGGAGTCTTGTATTCATCAAGCATCGTCCGAGCCATCTCAATAAGTGTTTTGTTCTTGCGTTCGACGACGCCATTCTGCTGTGGCGTGTACGGAGCTGAGAATTCATGTGTGATGTCCAAAGTATCAAGATATGTATCTAGGCCAGTGTTCTTGAATTCAGTGACATTGTCACTTCTGATGTGCTTTATCTTGGCGCCATAGTTTTTCATTGCTCGATTGGCGAAGCGTTTGAAGACATCCTGCACTTCAGTCTTGTAAAGGATTATATGCACCCAAGTATATCTTGAATAATCATCAACAATGACAAAGCCATAGAGACAAGCAGTAGTAGTAAGAGTTGCGTAATGAGTGGGACCGAAAAGATCCATGTGTAGCAGTTCGAAGGGTTGAGTCATTGTCATGATTGTCTTCGAGGGATGCTTGGCCCTCGTCATCTTTCCTGCTTCACAGGCACCGCATAAGTGATCCTTCTTGAACTTGACGCCCTCGATACCTATGACATGCTTCTTCCTTGCAAGGGTGTGGAGGTTCCTCATGCCAGCATGCCCTAGCCTTCGATGCCAGAGCCAGCATTCAGAAGCTTTTGCTAGAAGACATACTGCAAGTTGTGGTCCTGCTGAGAAATCTACCACGTACAAATAATCTTTCCGATACCCTTCAAACACTAGAGACTTGTCAGATTCCATTAGTACAAGGCAACGATATTTTCCAAACATCACAATCATGTTTAAATCGCAAAGCATTGAGACAGACATTAAGTTGAAACCAAGGGATTCAACAAGCATGACTTTATCCATGTGTTGATCCTTTGAGATTGCAACTCTACCTAGACCCAATACCTTGCTTTTACCAGTGCCAGCAAATGTGATGTGACTTTTGTCAGATGGACGTAAAGTTGAGTCCATGAGAAGGCTTCGCTCGCCAGTCATGTGATTTGTACACCCACTATCAATAATCCATTCTGAAGCAGCTGGTGTCGTACCCTACAGTGCAGTTAGGGGATAGGCTTCACAAAGAGAATTGTGAAGCAAAAACATTTGACGAACCAGTGGATTATTAAAGCTTAGATCGAGATTAGGACTGATAGGGTAAGTTGCAAGCGATTCAGGAACAAAGTACATAATAAGACCATTTGGGCAATTGATCTTGCGCCCTACAAGATGTTTAAGGTCCCCAGCAATAGTGCCAGACGATTTTGGTCTTCGGCTGGAGACCTTTCCCTGCAAAAGAGAGTTAAGCTTTCTTAGCCATCCACATCTTCAGGGGTGGCTTCGAAGCAATAAGTCTAAGTGCAGCATCTGAGAACTTTGGCTTTGGAGCCCTAGCAAAAAGTCTTGCAGGTGGACAATAGTACTCATAAGAATAAGCAGAATAGTTCTTGGTCTTATGAAAATGGAGGTTTGATGGACCGCGCTCATATTCATAGGCTTGAGTGTGGCTTCCCTGCAAAACATTTGCGTTAGTGTGACTCAGGTGAGTCCTCTGTCTGTATGAAGCCTTTGGAATGTATGAAGCCTGTGGTTTGGGGTTTGTCTTCTTCACTTGTGGTGTCATGATGACATTCACAGGGAGATTCTCCAAACACCTTTTCGGCACCCAGATCTTCTTCATAGGCGGTTCATTCCTGCAGTTAGTACCCATATACCTGGCAAACACTTCACCATTTTGATTCTTAAACAGTTTATAGTTTGCATCAAAGGATTCATCAATAACAATGGGGTTAGCACAAGTGAAGCCAGATAGGGTGGATGGATCTGCGGAAGGTTCCTTTGCAGCAACCCATGTGGTTTTGGGGTACTACTCAGGTTTCCAGTAAGAGCCATCAGCATTCATTTTCCTTTCGAACCCAACACCCTCTTTCCTAGGGTTTCGGTTCAGGATCTGCCTTTTGAGGACATCACATAGTGTCTGATGCCCTTTGAGACTTTTGTACATCCTTGTTTCAAGCAGTGTCTTCAACCTTGCATTCTCATCAGCAATAGCAGTGGTATCCTCAGCAGAGGGGTTAGTTACCACATCAACAGTTGAAGATATTGCAACAGTAGCAGCAGTAGAACATTCAGCAACAGAAGTAGCATTATCACGCTCAATGCATTTAAGACATGGTGGTTCAAATCCTTCCTGAGCTGAACTGATCTGTTCGGCGCGAAGTGACTCGTTTTCCTTTTGAAGATCTTCATGAGCCGCTCTCAATTTCTCAAGATCTTGCTTCCTTTGAAGATAATCATAGGAAAGCCTTTCATGAGTTGTTGAGAGCGTTTCATGACGACTTTCAAGTTCCTCATACTTAATGTGAAGATTTTTTTATGTCTTCAATTAAGGACTGAGATCGAGTCATTTCAACATCTAACAGATCATCGCTTTTGTCTAACAGTTTTTGAATGTGTTCCATAGCTTTCTGTTGTTCAGTTGCAATTTTACCAAGTGTTTTGTAGCTGGGTTTGGAACCACAATCAGAGTCATCGTCACTAGATGTTTGATAGTGAGTAGTGCGTGTGTTTACCTTGGCACCGCGTGCCATGAAGCAGTAGGAAGGAGCGGAATAGTCCTTGTCATTTGCATCGGTGTCGGTGATGAAGTCATTGTCTTCAGTGTTGAAGATGGACTTGGCAACGTATGTTGTAGCCAGACTTGCAACGCCAGAATCGGACTCCTCCTCAGTCTCCACCTCCGCCTACTCAGAAGCGGACTCCTCCTCAGAGTCCATTTCCTTGCCAACAAACGCACGTGCATTGCCAGATGAGCTCTTCTTGTGTGATGAAGACTTGGAGGAAGACTTGGAAGAATATTTTGAGTATTTCTTCTTCTTCTTGTCGTCAGAGTCATACTCCTTGCTCTTCTTCTTCTTCTTCTTGTTCTCATTGTCCCACTGTGGACACTCAGAGATGTAGTGGCCAGGTTTCTTGCACTTGTGACATGTTCTCTTCTTGTAGTCATGAGTAGAAACTTCATCATTCCTTGAGCTTGATCATGAAGACTTTCTGAGGCCTTTCTTCTTGGTGAATTTTTGAAACTTCTTCACAAGCATAGCAAGCTCCCTTCCAATGTCTTCAGGATCATCAGAACTGCTGTCAGATTCTTCTTTAGATGAGGAGACAGCCTTTGCCTTCAAGGCACGAGTTCGCCCATAGTTGGGACCGTAGGTGTCTCTTTTCTCAGAAAGCTGAAACTCGTGTGTGTTGAGCCTCTCAAGTATGTCAGACGGATCGAGTGTCTTGAAATCAGGATGTTCTTGAATCATCAGGGCTAGGGTGTCAAACGAACTGTCAAGTGATCTCAGGAGTGTCTTGACGACTTCATGCTTGGTGATCTCAGTAGTGCCGAGGGCTTGAAGCTCATTTGTGATGTCAGTGAGTCGATCAAACGTGAGCTGGACATTCTCATTGTCATTTCTCTTTAAGCGGTTGAAGAGGTTGCGAAGGACACTGATTCTCTGATCTCTCTGGGTTGAGACACCTTCGTTGACCTTGGATAGCCAGTCCCAGACTAGCTTAGATGTTTCCAAAGCACTCAAGCGGCCATACTGTCCTTTGGTCAGATGACCACAGATGATATTCTTGGCAGTAGAGTCCAGTTGAACGAACTTCTTGACATCAGCGGCAGTGACACCTTCTCCAGCCTTGGGAACGTCGTTCTTGACGACATACCATAGGTCGACATCAATGGCTTCAAGATGCATGCGCATCTTATTCTTCCAGTAGGGATATTCAGTTCCATCAAAGACGGGGCACGCAGCGAAGACTTTAATTATCCCTGCAGTCGACATAGCTAAAACTCCAGGTGGTTAAACCGAATCACACAGAACAAGGGAGTACCTTGCTCTCATACCAATTGAAAGTGCTAGTGATCGACTAGAGGGGGGTGAATAGGCAATTTTTATGAAAGTCTTCAAAACATGTAAGTTTCAAAGACAAACAATAGAAATAAACCTATTACCATGCAGCGAAAGGTAGACTACACTAGGCAAACCATAGTCACGTATTCAATGAAGTGAAAGCACAATGACTAATAGCAGCTCGGCAGTAAGGATCAGGTAGGAAGATATTGTGAAGCCAATCAGTACACGTAATCACTTAGTGAAGTCAAATGGTGATGCTATCGTACAATGACTTCACAAGAACCAACAGTAAGTAAAGGAAGGGGAAGGATGAAACCAGTGACTCGTTGAAGACAATGATTTGTTGGACCAGTTCCAGTTGCTGTGACAACTGTACATCTGGTTAGGGAGGCTGAGATTCAACTCAGAAGACCTCGTCTTCACCTTATTCCCCTTGAGCTAAGGACACCCAGTCCTCGCCCAATCACTCTGGTAAGTCTTCAAGGTAGACTTCCAAACCTTCACAGACTTCATTCACCGGCGATCCACAATGACTCTTGGATGCTCAGAACGCGACACCTAACCGGCTGGAGGATTCACAGTCTCAAGTGTAATAAGTCTTCAGATCACACAGACAAGAAGACCTAAGTGATGCCTAACACTCTTTGGCTCTGGGTGGTTAGGGCTTTATCCTCTCAAGGAATTATCTCTCAAAGACTTCGAGGTGGGTTGCTCTCAAACGACAAAAGCCGTACTTTAACTCTGAGCAGCCAACCGTTTATGGTTGTAGGGGGTGGGCTATTTATAGCCACTAGGCAACCCGACATGATTTGTCCGAAATGACCCTGGGTCACTAAGGAACTGACACGTGTTCCAACGGTCAGATTTCAAGCACACACGGCAACTTTACTTGGGCTACAAGCAAAGCTTACTTGTCCAACTCTGGACAAGATTCGCTCTCATAGTCTTCACTCGAAGACATAGGATTTTGGTTAAGCATCACTTCAATCATTCTGACTGGTTGTCTTGGACCCCACTTAACAGTACGGTGGTTCCTATGACTCAACAAAGAAGAAAAAAGAACTACGAAAGATCTAAGTCTTCGCGCTCCATAGTCCTCATGTGATGTCTTCTCTTGTCATAGTCTTCAATGTGAATGTCTTCACATACCACCTTTGACTTCAATGTCTTCATACATTTTTAGGGGTCATCTCTGGTAGGAAAACCGAATCAATGAGGGACTTCTACCTGTGTTATCTTGCAATTCTCACAAACACATTAGTCCCTCAACTAGGTTTGTCGTCAATACTCCAAAACCAACTAGGGGTGGCACTAGATGCACTTACAGTGTTTATCCTAGAATCCACCTCAATTCATGAACACCGGGCCACCCCAATGGCTTTCCCCATGTAATTTGGTATCATGAGAAATGGTTCCACAATTCAGAGCCCCCTCATTTATAGCCTAATTCATTTATTTTCCTCCTAATATCGAAAATCCCCACAAAAGATAGCCTCACCCGATCTCGAGCAATTTGTTGCTTCTAGTAAGTTTTGGTTGGATTTGATCCATCGATCTGGTGTTATGTGAGTAGATATATTTTTTATTTATGTTTCCCTAGCCTCCCCCCTTTTTCCTTTTCCACCTCAAAAATTGAGATCTTCCTCGAGTCGACCGGCAGCTGCCTGGACAAGTCAGGTTGTCCAACCGAAGTCAAAACATCCTACTCGGTATCTGACAAAATATATGACTTGGTTCAGCAGTGTACGACTTCGGTAACTTCACAAGCAAGTTGGGTCTCTTCGACAGCTTTCACCTAGGGCTTCTTCGGCAAGAATGAAAAGTACCTCTACACTATCTCTATAAACCACCAAGCTCATCGTCGATGACGATCAATCCATCATTTTGAAACCAACGTCGGAAGAAAGGTCGGTACTGATGACATGCAAGTGCATAGGGTTGTTGTAATTTGTGATAAGTAAGGTTTTCCCAGAAGTGCACGAGAGCATTGAGGATGCTTTCTTAGGGCACGACCATAGATTCATGGGACTAGTACCTCTGGATGTTTGAAAGCACATGCACAATTGCCATGGTGAGGTTTGCTACTACGGTGGTCAAGGTGTTTGGACGGTTGTACCGAAGAGAACCAACTGTCGGAGACACCCAAAAGATGATGACAATGTCTGAAGTATGAGGGTGGCCATGTATGCTCCGATATCTTGATTGCATACACTAGAGATGGAAGAACTACCCATAGGCTCTACAAGGGCAATATCATGATCCTGTTAAGAAGCCCACCATCATTCTTGAAGCAGTTGCATCACATGACCTCTGCATTTCGTGTTCTTTGGCATGTCGGGTCTCACAATGAAATCAATCGTGCTGCAGCGGTCTCCATTGTTTGCCAGGTTGACGGATGGACAAGCTCCTTCATGTAACTATACTATCAATGGTCATGAATACAAGATGGGATACTATTTGGTTGATGATAGCTATTCTCCTTCAGCAACCTTCGTCAAGACCATCTTTGAGCCAGTTAGTCAGAAAAGAGTTCACCTTCCCAAAGACAATGAGCTAGAAAGGATGTGGAGAAGACAACTCGGAATCAGGTCGTGTTTGAGGAGTTTATCCAAATGCATCAACAGATTCAGCATCGAGCAACTCATGAGCAGCTTAAGAATGATCTGATTGAGTATCTATGGACGGTTAAAGGGGACAATTAGAACATAAATTCAATTCAAGTTTGGTTATTTTATTTGAAAACTCAATGTTTGGATTGTATATTTAAATTTGAACTAATGTTGCATTCGATTTTTTTCACTACTCGATGAACCATGCTTATCTATAGTTATTTTGGATGAGGCAGACTTTAAAAAACATTGCAAGCGTTTTGGGGACAGTGTTGGATGTCTGGCTTCTGTATCTGTGTCTGCGATTTGTCCATGTACGGATAGTAAGTCCGATTTAAAGGGTGGTGATGAAGATGGCCTTAGAGTATCTAAAGTCGGGCGCCTCAAATCCTCCTCATACGTTTGAGAGGACGGCCCGGTCAGTGATCGATCATGAAAGCCAACCATAACGGGCGCCTGAAACAGGCCTCAAACGCGAGTGCTGGCCGGCACCCCTCATATCCAGCCCAAATGTAGGATATGGGAGCGACCGGGCACGCGCAGGCACATTTGCCACGTCGGACCTGGCCCATGCTCCCCCCCCCCCCCCCCGACCCCACATGTATTCCTCCCCATCCACTCCCCGGATCAAATCCTAACTAGTTCATTCCACTCCCCTCCGCCACCCAAGCTCCTGTCTGGCAATCTCTGACCTTCTCCGACATAATGGGCATGGGATCCGACGATGACCAGTATAGACCCGTCGACCGGGGTGTCATCCCTTTCGGTTTGGAGGAGGCAATGGTTATCCGCATTGCACTCTGCCGCTTCCGGGAGGACAACGCCCAACCGACGGCAAGATCTGTCCGGCGTGAGTCCATTGCATCGGCGCATCGGCCGCTCGGTTCCTCCGGCGCTGGATCATCGAGGTCATCTCGGGAGTCTTCCAATCTCCCTTTCCCCATCACCGGTCAGCCAGAGTATGAGTCCTGCTGGGACTGGTGTCCCCGCCATGAGAAGGAGAGGATGCGGGTCGCCGAGGCCCGACTCGCTGCCGAGATGGTGACGACGGAGGCGGCTAATGCGGCAGCGCGGGGTGCTGCGAAGAAGGAAGACATCTGCGTCCGCTTTGTAAAGAAGCGACAGCGGAGGAACACGCGCGCCTTTGTCCGAGAGCAGAATCGGACGGTCTGTGCCATGGCCAGACTACCCACGCAAAGAGGAGGAGGACAGTGATGAGTCGCACAGCTCTAGCGATGAGCAAATCTGACTCGATCCATACTGCGCTTTCAAATGCTACTTCCGTGAGCAGGATAATAAGGAAGTCGGGAAGGGCAAGGGTTGTCGCGGATGAGCTAGCATGTAGGTAAAACATGCCTAATTTTAGTAGTCCAATGGCATGTCTTGATATAGTAGGCCGACAATGTATGTAATGCATTATTTACGTAGTTGCATGAGTTTGTATGGATTTGACGTATGTTAATTTAGGTGTCTGGTTGTGAGAAAGAAATTTTGAGACGTGATCGGTCAGTTTCTACGGACGTGTCCGGGTGTTTGAGAGCCCGTATTTAACAAGTCGGGCTGTGGATGCTCTTAGGAAAAGGGAAGAAAAGAGGAGGAGAAGAGGAGTAATGCTACATATACATAGGTTTACATGGGTTTTACAAACAAGTGGATTGTGATTGGAGGTTAAGGGGGAGACGGGGCCCACCTCCATGAAAATCAGGAGGGGTGGTTAGTTAGAAAGAAAAAGCCTAGTCAGCATGTAATTACGTGCAATTCTTCGTATGTTTAGCATTCCCCTCCCCTGATTTTCATGGGGTGGATCGGGTCTCTCCCTTAATCTCCAATCATAATTTATCTGTTTAAACCCATGTAAACCTATGTATGTGTATCATTACTTGAGAAGGGTGAGGGGAAAGTGAGCTATGTTGCGTGTATCCGACCCGTTGAGTCAACTGAACTCCCATGAACCGCGATCGTGTTTAAACTGATCTGAGCTTGCCGAGCAGAGCCATCACAATGTCGCCTTGGGCCTTGCTCTTTCTGCTAGCCGCCCACCTCCATCACGACCCTCACCGCCACCCCGGCGAAGCCGGCCAAACCAGACCACGCAGTCACCCTCCAATGGTCCAACCTCCCCGACCCGAGCCCGCTCGACTACGTGGCCGTCTACTCCCCGCCGTCCTCCGGCGACCTCGACTACCTCGGCTTCCTCTTCCTCAACTCCTCCGCCTCCTGGGCCACGGGCGCCGGCAGCCTCACGCTCCCGCGCCTCCCCGACCTGCGCGCCCCCTACCAGTTCCGCCTCTTCCGGGGCCAGAACCCGCGCGTTGACCAGGATGCCGACCCGCTCCCCGACGCCAGCCGCCGCGCCGCCGTCTCGGGCAACGTGGCCTACGAGGGATCCGGCGCCCGACCCGCCCAGCTGCACCTGGCGTTCACCGACGAGGTGGACGAGATGCTGGTGCTGTTCGTGTGCGGCGACGGCGGAAGGAGGTCGGTGAGGTACGGGCCCGCCGGCCGGCGCGAGGAGGAGTGGGAAGAGGTTCCGGCGGAGGCGAGCACGTACGAGCAGCGCCACATGTGCGGCTACCCGGCGAACCATAGCGTCGGGTGGCGCCACCCTGGGTTCGTCTTCGACGGCGTCATGAAGGGGCTGCAGCCTGGGTCAAGGTACTTCTACAAGGTGAACTGTGGCTACTAATAGTACTGATTTTGTGCTGACATTGTGATCTGAAAGTTTCATTTCCAGATAAACATAGCTCATTGTCTGAAATCCTAGTTTATGATGTGCGAAATTATACTTAATTTCATACGCGATCGTCTGAAAGTTGTCCAAATTTCGTTTTAGAACACTAGCTTCAGTTTGATACATAGTTAGTTTATGACGCAAGAATTATTTTTCATAGCTCATAGTTTCAAGTTCTAACCATAATGAGCATCCAACATCACCAGCATTCCGTATAAGTATTCCATCCTATACCACATTCACCTAATCTTTTCAACTTTGAACTGTTTTTCATAGGTTGGCAATGATTTAGGAGGTTGGAGTGAGACATACAGCTTCATGTCACGCGACACCGAGGCCAACGAGACCATCGCATTCCTCTTTGTGATCTCGGCACTTACGTTCCTTACAACACCTACTTTCGAACACCTCAAGAAAGTCTGTCAACTGGGAAATGGATTCTCCGTGATCTCCAAGCCCTTAACGACAAACCTGCAGTCATTTCACATATCGGTGACATCAGCTACGCCAAGGGTTATGCGTGGTTATGGGATCATTTCTTCGAACAGATTGAGCCTATTGCTGCCAACACACCATACCATGTCTGCATTGGGAATCATGAGTACGACTGGCCTTCCCAACCTTGGAAACCCTCCTGGGCTGCAAACATATATGGCGGGAATGATGCTGGCGGTGAATGCGGAGTACCATACAGCATCAAGTTCAAAATGCTTGGGAATTCTTCTCTCCCTACCAGCACCATTGCTCCTGACACCCGGAATCTCTACTACTCCTTTGACGCAGGTGTTGTTCATTTTGTTTACATGTCTACTGAGACTGACTTCACTCATGGGAGATGTTGACACTGACATACATTGGTAACTATGATGGGAAAGTCCATGACATGGTTGAAATATTGTCGCCGCAAGTCGATACCGGCAGCGCACCTTATAAGCTGGTCGGTGCGATGCCAAAGAAGATGAGATACCTGGGAATTGCCGGCAGCGTGATGCTTGCGATACTACTCGGATTCATGGCTGGCTTTGCTGTTAGAAGGAAGACGGACCCGGCACGATGGAGTCCTGTACAAGATGAGGAATCCTAATTACTTCACCCTTACTCGATTGTGTTGGTAATTACTCTTTCTTTTACACTGTAACAGAGTACCTAGGCACCAACTAAAATATCTACGGTTTTGCTAATTTTCATTCGACTGAAAACAATTCGTTTTCAGTTGGATATTGTGTCCGTTCGATCCTTACGCAGCGATTCGTGCGTGCCCGCTTGGTCATTTGTTTTAGTGGGCTCTCTCATGTGTTTATGGGCTGCCTGTTTTCCCTTCGATTCTGAAACTTCTCTGTTCGCTCTGTAGCTTGTCTTCTTTTTACCCCTTCGTCAGCGACAGTTCAAGCAAAGACATTGAGAGCATGGACAGGGGCGACTCTCTGGCGATTTCCGTTCTGAGCTCTCCCTCTCTCATTGCTTGAGCGTTTGGTTACTGTTGCCGGCCGCTGTGCCTAAAGGTGCTCTTCCATGTGGTTCGCATTTGTTGTTCTCCCTCCTCTGCATTCCTTATTACTTTTCTAGATCTTTGTTTGTGGATTTTTGAGCTCTCGTCCGCCAATCCTAGCTAGGTTTCTGTTCATGTTTTTGCCTTGTTTTGTAGCTCTTCTAATTCTATTTCTCTGAACTTCTCTTATCAATCTGCTTCTTGTTACTCTGAAAATCTGCTTCTTGCCCGCCAATACAGATTTTTGCAGTATGATTCTCCTGTTTCTCTGAACTTGTCTTATCAATCTGCTTCTTGTTACTTTTTTTCAGTAATTTCAGTAATGTATCGTATGATTGTATGATTATTGCAGCAGAATTTACTTGGTTTAGCTGAGTGTAAACTTGGGTGTACTAGTACTGTTACTTTTAGTTTTAGAGATTGTTTTCTATTTTTATCACTTATTTCTGATTTTTTTTCTTTTTATCCTTTCTGTTTCTGTAGAGGTGCAAGAGATCTACCAGTGTTCCTGTTTCAACAACCTTTACTCACTATTCTGGGAATTTTTTCTCCAATGTGGTGAAAAATGTGATCCCAATCAGGGCTACTATAATTTGCAAGGCCCTTCAAGGTTTAACTTTTTTTACAGTGCATTTATGTGCCATTTACAGTGTAAAAAAGATGTAACTTGCAAGGCCCCTTCACTCGCTATTTGAAGACTATGGTTGCGAGAAATGTAATTTTTTTACAGTGCATTTCGAAGCAAGACTATACAGTAGATCACATGTCTGTAGTTTATTTCTTAGTGTTTTTACCTAAATATGTGTGCTGCTCCCAGTTGAAACTATACTACTGCTGCATTACAGTGCATCTTCTGTATTATATAAAGTGTAACAGGAAGTGTAGTTTTCATGCAAAGCTATAGTATTTTTGGACCATCTCTTCAAGTTGTTTGTTGCTGGATACTAAACTAATGTTATTTGTTTACAGTGCATCTTCTGTAGTACTCCCTCCGTCCTATAATATAAGAGTGTTTTTGACACTAGTATAGTGTCAAAAACGCTCTTATATTATGGGACGGAGGGAGTATTATTTACAGTGCAACAAGAACTGTAAAACTCATGCAAAGCTATAGTAATTTTGATCCATAGTTTTAAAGTTGTTTGCTGCTTGATACTAAACTACTGTTGTTTTTTTATAGTGCATCTTCTTTGTTATTTACAGTGCAATAAGAGCTGTAATTCTCCTGCAAAGCTATAGTAATTTTGAACCATAGTCTTTTAAGTTGTTTGCTGCTCCCAGTGTTACGAGCTTACTGGGATTTTAATGTTTATGTGTCACAGTAAATAGCTTGATGCATGTATCTATGTCAGGTAACACTAATTTTCTAGTCCTCTCCTTATGTTGTTTTTCCCTTTGTACAGTTAGCTAAAGGCTTTGTACTATGCAGGTGTCACTGGGAATAGCTTGATGCATGTTTGTGTGTTTTTCTGTCAAAAGGATTTCACATTCCAACAGAGCAATACCCATGGCTCTTCTTTTTGCTTGTTCTGTCAGATTTATTACTGTTGAACCTTAACAATGCTAGAGAGGATTTTTTGACAGAACTACTACTCATGTGATCTACTGTATTTTTGAGCTCTTGTTCCCCAAGAGAACTTCTGAGTAGTAATGGGATCTTACAAACAGAGCTATCATGTGACCATAGAGTGATGCTAGAGACACTTGGAAGGATGATTTGCAGTGTTAGTATCATTGTAATTTTTGCACATAATGACTCTAAGTTTCTAAAATTGGTGACTGTAATTTTAGGTACTAATATAACTGTAATTTTTTCTAAGAATGACCGTAATTTCTGTGTAAATAGAACTGTAGATGGCTGCTTACAGTGTCGAATGACTGTAAATTCAGTGTAAACAGCACTGTAAGCACATTAATTACCGTGTAAACAGCACTATGATTTTTGTGATACGTTCATCTAATTTGATTTGATGGATACTTTTGGCGGTGTTGATCTGTTTGTTTCGAGATGAGAGAAGATGCAGAGGATTTAGATGTACTGACTGGGCGGGATGATTTTCTAACCTATGGATTTAGAAGCGCGTGTTTTATGGCAGCCCTTTTGTACATTGATTTTGGTTGAATCCGTTTTACTGGGAGCCCTTAATGTGTTGATGGTTTATGGCCTTTTGGGCTGCATAGCCGTAGGTTTATGGCTGTAGTTTTAGCCGATTGATCTGTTTGAACCCGGGTCCTGTTCCAATCCGGTAAGGTATGTTTGTGTGGAGTCATTTAGCGTTGACATAAGTACTCGGAAAGGATTGCTCCACAAGATACGTGGCCATGGGGCTATGGTGAGGACATCGCTTCTCGCGGATGACGCGGCTGTTTTTGTGGCTCCTATCAAGACGGATATCAACAACCTTGCCTTCATCTTGGAGGGCTTTGGCGAGATGACGGGTCTATGCACCAACTTCCAAAAAAGCTCGGTCGTGCCGATACGTTGCAATCACCTTAACATCGAGCACATTCTGGAAAGTGTTCCGGCAGCTCGGTCCTGCTTCCCCATGAAATACTTGGGACTACCGCTCTCGGTGTGGCAGCTCAAGAAGGTGGACTTTCAATATCTTGTGGACAAGGCTGCCGGAAAAATAGTGACTTGGGAGGGGCAAAATATCACTACAATCGGGCGCACGGCCCTAGTCAAGTCGGTCATCTCCTCCCAAGTGGTGTACTCCATCACGCCTCTTATTGTACCACCGAGCTCCCTAGATAGTGTGAACAAGATAGAGAGGGCCTTCCTTTGGTCTGGATCAGATAAGACTATCGGTGCCAAGTGCAAGGTGATTTGGGAGACAGTGTGCCGGCCTAAGGAATATGGTGGTCTTGGCGTGCTGAACACTGACAAATTTGCGCGTGCTTTGCGCCTGCGGTGGCTTTGGTATGAATGGAAGGAACCTCAAAAACTTTGGGTGGGGCTTGGCAACCCTTGCACCAAGGATGACCGGGAATTTTTCTATGCCTCCACTACTATCACTGTCGGCAACGGCGCCCGAACTCCATTTTGGGACTCCCCTTGGCTTCTGGGGCGCAAACCAATGGACATCGCACCGCTCATCTTCGAGGCCTCGAGGAGAAAAAATTGGAAGGTGCATGAGGCCCTAAACGGGAGCGCATGGATTCTGTCAATCAACAACAACACTGTCGTTTCCGGTGACCACATCCGGGAATTCTTCACACTTTGGATGTTGATTAATGACTTCCACCTGGACGACCGCCTTGAAGATAATATTGTCTGGAAGCACGTGAATGATGGATTCTACTCGGCATCCACCGCATATAAAGCTCGGTTCCTTGGCATGTCGCTTTCCCCTATGGATCAAATGGTCTCGAAAGTTTGGGCACCACCAAAAGTGAAATTTTTCGCTTGGTTGGCCATCCAAAATAGGATTTGGACTGCCGATCGGTTGGCGAAACGTGGTTGGCCAAATTGTGGCATGTGCCAACTTTGCAAAAAAAAAAACAAGAATCGGGCGCGCATCTTTTTTTCAAGTGTCGCTACACGCTCAGGCTATGGAGGTTAGTCATTGAGAAGCTTGGCCTTGCTCACATGGACACAACCGATTGGCATCTTGCGGACTCCGTCAACGAGTGGTGGGACAAGCGAACCAACAATCAAAACCCTAATAGACATGCTATGACCTCTCTTACCATGCTCGTCTCTTGGACAATATGGAATGAACGAAATGCTAGGGTGTTCCGCCACAAATGTGTGCCACCACCCGTTCTCCTTCACACCATTTTAGAGGAGGGGAAGCTTTGGATCACCGCGGGCGCTAAGAAGCTGGGGCATATTATGTTGCGTGAGTAGTTGTCATGCCGTGTGTGTGAATTTCTTGTAACACTCTAAACTCTATTCTCTCCTTATTTAATTGATGAGGCAAATCTTTTGCCTCCGTTTGGAAGAAGAAAAAAGTACTGAGCATGGACAAAAATATGGACATACATATACATAAAAGTGTCATTTTGTTATTGGCTGAAAATTTGAATTATGTCCAATTGATTTTCAGTCAGTTATCAAATAGACACTCCCAATAATTACAAAAAAATACACTCCCAATATCTAGTCTTCAGATTGACTGCCATCAGTCTATCTGTGACTTTGATTAAAACTTTTCTGGTTGTGTGTATCCTTTGAGAGGTCGTGGGTGTTTTCAAGATTATTATATCAACTTGATGCGATGATCTTGAAATTGACAAAAGCTTTCTATATGAAATAACAAAATATTTAGTGAAGGTAATACCCAATGCATTCTAAAAAAGGCAGCAACATTATGAGAACTATTTGGAGTTTGATGCTGTGAATGTGACGCCCGGATAATCAAGCTACAGTAAACCTCTGCTAATGGTGCCACGTCACCTCGGTTACTGTTGATAAACTCGAGTTAGTTCGAAACCGATTCAAATTCAATTTCAAAATCAAGCGAACAATAAAAGTTTTCAAATATTAAAACTAAAATTTTCGGAGTGAACCAAATATTGCATAGGTAATTATGGAGGAGAAACCACACCGTTATAAAATATTTCAATACTATAAGATGAATAAAACAGTAGCGAAAACTATTTTTTAAATACCTTTAAATATTAAATAATTACGAAACTATTTTAGATTGGGTAGCAAGTTAATGTGGTAGTGGCATATTTGGTAACGTCAAAATAGGTGCCATTTTGGTATTTTCTAAAGGAAACTAAAAGAAAACAGAAAAGAAAAGAAAAGAAATAAAAGGTAAAAACAAAACAAAAGAAAGAACCCCCCCCCCCCGGCTCCCCATGGGCCTTGGCCCATCCCACCCATCCGGCCGACCCTACCGAAACGGCCCACCCGACCCTCCTGCTTAACCCCTTTCCCCAACCCGAACCCTAGCACCATTCCCACTCCCCCCCCCCCCGTCGCCCCCACGATCTGGATCGGGCTTGACCCCGATCCCGTCGCCCCCATCCCACGATCCCCACTCCCCTCCCCACGGTCCACTCCTCCCATCGGGGGTAACCAACCCAGACGCCGACGCCCGTCTCTCCCTTCGATCCAGAGGGCGTTGCCATCGTCGTTACCTTGACCACGGTCGCCTGCGTGGCCATCGTCCTTCCCGCGCCCAGAGAGTCTGACCGGGAGGAGCGCCATCGTCTTCTCCTTCGTCTATGCCATTGGATCGGAGCTGGGAGGCCGCCCTCACATCACCCGCTGCTTCTTCTCCAACGCCGGCCGCCGCACGCCATCGCCGGATCCGCTGCGGATGCTGCACCATCACCCTCACCGAGCCCATCCTCGAGCATCGCTGTGAGCTCACGGTCCTCCTCGCCCTCCTCTCACTCCTCCTCGTGCCCCGTTGGCTCACCTCCGACGAGGCCAAGTCGTCACCACCGTCGGACGTCGTCGTCGTGGTCACTCTCACCCTTGCTCCCCCGCGCATGGTCTCGCCCCGCTCCGGTCCACCGCCCGACCGCGCCCGTCACCCCCTGTTGCGCGCGCCGCAAGTCTCGCCGTGACCTCGCGCTCGCCTTCGTGCCTCCCGCGGTCGCCTGCTCTGCCATCGCTGCCGCCGCTGCGCCCGGCCGCCGAACCGCGTCGTGACCGCGCCGGTTCCACCCACCACTGCGGCCGCCGATGCGCCGTCCTGCTCCGCCTCACCTTCGGCTCGCTGGGCCGCCGCCCTGCCGTGGCCTTGCCGCGGCCATCTCCGACGCCCGGCGCCCTCTCGGCCCTCGCCCGGGTCTGGGCGCTCACAGCGCCTCTGCGCCCGCAACCCGCCAGCCCGCGCGCCCGTTAGGCCTTAGGACCTATGACAGATGGGCCCCATGCTCAGAACATTTTTACAAAAAAAAAGAGATGATAATAAATAAATAAAAAATTAATAAATTTAATAATTAATTAATTAATAAGTGGTTTAATTAAGTTAATTAATCTTGTTTAATTAATCTAATTATCTAGTTAGTTTAATTAAACATTAATTAGATTAGTTAAACCCTAATTAGACTAAACAGTCAATGACCAGTAGGACCCACACATTAGCGACCCAGTCAACACCTCTGTTGACTGGTGACGTCATGCTGACGTCAGCATGCACTGTTTTGGATAATGTTGTATTAAGTTAATTAAATAAATGCTAAAATTAATTTAACTTTTTTAAAATTAATATAAAATAAACCGTAGCTCGGATGGAAAAACTTTGTACATGAAAGTTGCTCAGAACGGCGAGACGAAGCCGGATAAGCAGCCCGTTCGTCCGCCACACACCCCTAACATACCCAACTCGCAACTTTCCCCCTCCGGCTCCTCTGCCCGAAAACGCGAAACACCGAGGATACTTTCCCGGATGTTTCCCTCCTTCACCGATATCACCTCATACCGCGTTAGGGCACCCCTAGCACCGATACTTGTCATGTCATGCATCGCTATGCATCTGTTTGCTTAAATATTTATTGTTTCTTCCCCCTCTTCTCTCGCTAGACCCCGAGACCGACGCCGCTGCTACCCAGTACGACTACGGAGTTGACGACCCCTCCTTCTTGTCTGAGCAACCAGGCAAGCCCCCCCTTTGATCACCAGATATCGCCTATTCTTCTCTATACTGCTTGCATTAGAGTAGTGTAGCATGTTACTGCTTTCAGTTAATCCTATACTGCTGCATAGCCTGTCCTTGCTACTACTGTTGTTACCTTTACCTGCTATCCTACTGCTTAGTATAGGATGCTAGTGTTCCATCAGAGGCCCTACACTCTTATCCGTCTGCCATGCTATACTACTGGGCGTGATCACTTCGGGAGGTGATCACGGGCATATACTATATACTTTACATTGTTACATTACCAGTGATACTGTTCGGAGATGGGGGCTGAAGGGGCAGGTGGCTCCATCCCGGTAGAGGTGGGCCTGGGTTCCCGACGGCCCCCGACTGTTACTTTGTGGCGGAGCGACAGGGCAGCTTGAGGCCACCTAGGAGAGAGGTGGCCTGGTCCTGGTCGGCGTTCGCGGATACTTAACACGCTTAACGAGATCTGGGTATTTGATCTGAGTTGGGTCGTTGACCTTATACGCACTAACCGCCACGTGGGACAAGATATGGGCAACCGGCGTCGTGGTATCAGCCGAAGCACTTCGTGACGTCAGCGACTGAGCGGCGCGCGCCGGATTGGAACTTAAGCCTGCTCTTGTATTAAGGGGGCTAGTTCTGCTTTCGGCCGCCCTCGCAACGTGCTGGTGTGCTAAGGGCGATGGGCCCAGACCCCTGTGCGCTTAGGTTTAGACCGGCGTGCTGACCTCTCTGTTGTGCCTAGGTAGGGCTGCGACGTGTTGATCTTCCGCGGCCGGGCATGACCCAGGAAAGTGTGTCCGGCCAAATGGGATCGAGCGTGTCGGGTAATGTGGTGCATCCCTGCAGCGAAGTTTGTCAGCGTTCTGGGAACGGGGGGTCCCCAGACTTGCCTGCCTGCGGCCTGCGGCGTGGCTCAAGTGGGGGCCCAGCGCGGCCCAACTTCATCAACACGAGGCTCAAGACCCTCGCGAGGGGCCAAGCCTCGCGAGGCGGACAACACAGCGCATCCTCAGGCACAGCCTCGTCAGGCTGGCTCGCGAGGAGGCGGAGAGTTCAAGGCGGGGTACCTCGTGAGGTGCCCATGACGCAAGCCGTGACGACACGGGGCACCAGGCGGGTGCCAGCGCGCGCAGCGTACCTCTTTCCTCTTTGGTGCAAAGGGGGCAAGCGTATCCGCGGAGTACCGAGGCATCAGGCAAATGTTGCCACTTCGGTGCAACGAGACCAAGACCAGGAGGACTACGAGACGGAGGTCACCATGGAGCCCAGCGCGGCGTCATCACCTGAGCCTTTGGCAGGAGAAGACTGCTTTTGTCAGGATAGATGTACTCGCTGTCCCCCTTCGAATTAGCCCTCCATTGTTGGATCCCTTCCCGCTCAATATTTGGGGAGAGGACCAGGGCCTCTATAAATAGGACTAGCCACCCACGTAGCAACGGCGCCCCGACTTTGTGAAGAAGGCACACAGAGTAGAGAAAGAGAGAGAGACAAAGGTGACCGAACTCCACCCAGCAGTTCATCACCCCAGCCAAGAACAGACCCTCGCGAGGCTGTTCTTCCTTGTATTGTTCATCCACACCAGCCCCAGAAGGCAATCTATCCACCACACACTGGAGTAGGGTATTACACCACATCGGTGGCCCGAACCAGTATAAATCTTGTGTCTTTCGTGCAGCTCTTTTAGTAGTTTAGATCCCATCGAGACGGAGAGGTTGAAGGTGAGATTTCCGCGCGCACCCCAGTGTTCGAACCTTAAGGGTCTGCCGGAACCCGAAATTCGACATTTGGCGCGCCAGGTAGGGGTGCGCCGGAATTCGTCTTCCACCGCCCCGCTCTCCTCCGACCGTCACATCCATGTCTGACGCTCGTCGGGCCCGCGCCGAGCGCCGGGCCGCCATCGCCTCTCACGTCGCCCAAACGGCCCCCGTCGGTGGGCGTCCTCGTCGTTCCCCGTCGCCCGCCGTCAACGCCGCCACCGGCCCGGCGGGGGGCGATTAGCAGGCATCGTCTCAGCACCCGTCCGTGCGGCAAGACGGCTGCACCACCACTCCATCACTCGCACCAGCTGGCTCTTCGTCCCGTGCACTCCGCGCACCCTTGGAGGCTCGGGCTGTGCTCCTCGCGGCAAACGAGCTCCTGCGCTACTGTCCCGTTGACAACGTCTACAAAGAATGGCTCGACCGCGTCGCCGAGGTTGTCCGCGCCGCAGGGGGCTCTTCCGCGCCGTCCGTCCCTCTGCGCCGCACTCCGCCCCGCGCGGGCGACGAAGCTCTAGAGGCGCACCAGCCGCCTCCCCTCCAAGAAGATGCCATGGCTCCAAGGCGCTTGGTCCCTGGGCGGAACCCGCTCCGTGAGGCGCCAGCACAGTAGGAGCGAAGCTGCCAAGAAGTTCCTCGCCCGCAAGGGGCTACCAGGGCGCTCCCTGCTCCGGCACGCCGCGACCCTGCTCCAGCTCCGGCACGCCAAGACCCCGCCTTGCTCCTAGCTGCAGCGCGTGGGGACCCTCAAGACCGAACTCTCCACCAACCGAGGCCCTTCGTGGCCGCCGCGGGCTGCCACGCCTACACCACTGAGCTGCGCAGCGTCGCGTGGCCCGGCAAGTTCAAGCCCGACCTGCCTCCTCGCTACGACGGCACAACCGACCCCGCAGAGTTCCTCCAGCTCTATGAGCTGGGCATTGAGGCTGCCGGCGGGGATGAAAAGGTCATGGCGAACTGGTTCCCCATGGCGCTGAAGGAAAGGGCGCGAACCTGGCTCCTGAATCTGGCTCCAGGCACGATCTCCTCCTGGGACCAGATGCGCGCCTGCTTCATCGCCAACTTCCAAGGTACTCGCGACCGGCCGCCCGCCATGAGCGACATGCGCCGCATCAAGCAACAACCCGGAGAGACCCTGCAAAAGTATATCCAGCGCTTCAACAGCGCACGCCTCAAGATCCCCAAGGTGTCCGAGGAGGCCATTATCTCGGCCTTCACCGATGGCGTGCGCGACATCAAGATGAAGGAGGAGCTGGCGATGCATGAGGACCTCTGCACCTCTTTGGAGCTGTTCAACTTGGCGAACAAGTGCGCCAGGGCTGAGGAGGGACGTCTCTCCCTCCTCGAGCTGCCTGCCGCGGACCCAGAAGAGAAGAAGCCCAAAGCCAAGGACGCGAAGTGCAAGGGGGCTGCCGTACTCGCGGCAGAACTAGACACCAAGAGGGGCAAGGATTTGCCCGAACCCTCCAGAGGCAGCCGGTACTGTGTGTACCATGACCTCCACACCCACAACACCAACGAATATCAAGAGCTCCGCGCCGTGCGAGAAGGAAGGATCGGCCGTCGCCCTGACCGTGCTGACCGGGGCTATGGCTGAGGAGGAGGAAGAAACCCAGGGCGCTGGGAAGACCGCGGCCCGCGCCAGGGGTGGCGCGACCAGCCTCGCGAGGACCGCTGGCGGGACCTGCCTCATGAGGGGGACTGGAGAGACCAACCTCGCGAGGATCGCCCTCATGGCAACGCAGGCCTGCCTCCGCTACCGCCTCCACCAAGAAGGAACGAAGACCGCCATCAAGACGAGGGGGCTGGGGGCTTCCAGGAGCCGCGCGCGATCGCCTGCATCCTGGGCGGAGCTCAAGCCCCAGCCTCCCAACGCATCTTCAAGAAGTTCTCCCCAAGCTCGAAGCAACGCGCCCCCTCAGGTGGTCGGTGTGCCCCATCACGTTCAGCTCGGCGGACCAGTTCAAGTGCGCAGCCACTGCAGGAGTCCTCCCGATGCTCTGCTCCCCGGTCATCAGCAACGTGCTGGTCACCAAGACCCTCATCGATGGCGGGGCAGGGCTCAACGTCATGTCCGTGGAAACATTCAACAATCTCCAAGTGCCCTATGATCAGCTTCAGCCAACCAAGCCTTTCTCCGGGATCACCGACGGTTCCACAGTCCCGATCGGGCAGGTCCGCCTCCCTGTCACCTTCGGGGCCCGCAGCAACTACCGCACCGAGCTCATTGACTTCGACGTCGCCCACATCCGCCTGCCGTACAACGCCATCCTCGGGTACCCAGCGCTGGCCAAGTTTATGGCTGCGACTCACCACGGCTACAACGTCCTCAAGATGCCAGGAAGTGGCGGCGTCATCATGGTGCCCTGTGAAGAGACAGATGCAGTGTGTTCCCTGGAGCGAGCCTTTTAGGCCGCGTCGCTAGAAGACCCAGATCGCGGAAGCAGGAGGCTTCCGGAGACCGTCCCCAAGAAGAAGAAGACATCGTCAGGCTCAGCCCCTCAGGAGGCAGGCCCCTCAGGGCCCGTGCCGCCTCAGGAGGGCCCTCCATCCATCACATAGGAAAGCGCGCCCGGCGCCCTCCTCAGGTAGGGCTCGGGGGCTCTCACCTGGAGGGCCACCGACCTAGCCAAGGTCACTAGGGAGGCGCTTGGGCACCATGTGGAGGCGTGCTTCGCAGCACGTTTCCCTCAAGAGGGAGCCAGACGAGGAAGATCAGACCAGCAAGAGTTCATTGACGAGGCCATTCAAGAGCTACAGGAGACAAGGATCATGAGAGGTTGCCGCCGCTTGCCAGTCATGGCCCCACATCTAGGTGAGGATGGTGGGCTGCGCGTCTGCGTCGACGTATCAGGGCTTAATCAGATCGCCACAACGGAGCGCCTCTGGCCCTCGCAAGTGGGGCGCTGCGGAGGTCCACCCCACAGCTATGTTTGCATGCCTTACGGCCTGCCGAGCATGGCTGCGGCGTACCAGCGCCTCATGAGGGGCATCGTGGAGGCTCAGGAAGATAGGCGTTCCGCGGCCTTGGCGGAGATGGAGGCAGCTCGCGAGGAGTCACCAGCGCCTCTGGAGCCTCCCGAGGCCCCGGGTCCTGGGGGCTCGTGAGGATCGGCTTCCAAGCCTTATCCCCAGCTGGGAGCGCCCCCCAGGGTGCGTCACTCCCAGGCCGCATGGGTCCGTCCCTGCGGCATGTACCTGCATTTACTTTTCGGTAGTAAGCTTGCCTTGATTGGGGGCGCCCCTCGGGCTGCATCATCCCCAAGCCGCTGGGGCCAAGCCCGGCGGCGGGTATCTCCGTCGTGTTTATTTCCAACTATGCACTTGCTTGTCATGCTTGATTGCTTGTTGCCCGTCCGCGGCATTCCTTTTTCTCCATGTCGACTACTTGCACGTTAAAGGGGGGGTGCCTGAGCATTGCGACTTAGGGCTCTTACTGGCTCTCCAGCCCTCACCCTCTGGCCTTGTCCACGGCATCGCGACCTGGCATACCAGTGACGGCTGAGACAAGCTCGAGGGCCAGGACCTGAGGACGTAGAGTACCAGCATCTAACCAAATTTTGTAGGGACACATCTCAAGATACGGCCCAGTGCCGGGCGCAACCCGCCCAGAGGTAGGGCCTCGTGAGTCCCGCGCTGGCTCACGGGTGCCCAGATACACCTCACCTAGCTCTACCGTGCCGGTCACGTGTCAGGGAGGGGCTGTATACGCCCCGGGGGCTCCTCCTGGAGGGGAGCCCCCTCCCACGTACCAGTGGAAGCACCATGCTCCACGCTGGCTGACGACACTGCCGAGGAGCGGCTATGCCCGTACACATACGCAAGTGCTATGCTCCGCGCTGGTGATAAACAACTGAGGGTGGCCTCCGGGCTGCGTTAACCTCAGGGAGCCCAGAGCTCAATGGCTGGCCTCATCACAACGCCTCCCCTCGAGAGCGCCGCGCGAGGGGGCTGGGCACGGGGGTTACGGCTGGGTCACGCCCAGACATACGCCGCCCAGCCAGGCCCCTCGGGCCTGGTTCACCGCGCGTCTCTCCCCGAGCGGAGCCAAGGTATGAAGGCCGTTTGCGCGTCAAGGGGGACCCCTAGGCATCGTGACCCAGGGGCCTAACTAGTCCCGTAGCCCCTCACTCCTTAGTTCCGAAAGGCTATGCTGGGTGAGGTACGCGCGGGGCCGGGCTCTGCAGACGTAGAACGGTAGCCGCGCTTACATATCGCTTTATCACCCGCAGTTCGCGCGTCAAGGGGGACTCCTGAGCATCGTGACTCAGGAGCCTAACTGGCCCCGTAGCCCCCCACTCCTTAGTTCCGAAAGGCTATGCTGGGTGAGGTACGCGCGGGGCCGGGCTCTGCAGACGTAGAACGGAAAACACACCTACATCACGCTTCCCTACTTGTTGTTCGAGCGCCAAGGGGGACTCCTGAGCATCGCGACTCAGGAGCCTAACTTGTCACGTGGCCCCTCACTCCTTTGGTCCCGTCCTGGTTTCCGGTCGGGGCTGATGCTGGGTGAGGCATGCGCGGGGCCGGGCCCTGCCGGCGTAGGACGCAAGCAAGTAGGGAAGAAAATCATAAAATCCAAGGAACTTAAAAGCAAATATTACAGTCCATACTGTCGATCTCAAAGACAAACGCAAGTTTAAATGCCTCCCCGAGGCGTGATGCATGTGCAGGAACCTAAAGAAGAGCAGGGATGGGACGGAGTCACTCGTCGGTGCTGGTTTCGCCTTGTGGAGCAGCAGGGTCGGCAGCGCCTTGTTCGGCCTGGTGCTGAAGGCCCGGAACTTCTCCAGCAGCGCCTCCGCGTGCCCCTTCACAGCTTCAACAGCGGCAGCGGCACCCTCGCCGCTCACCGGCTCCAGCAGGGCGTCGAGGTCGGTGTTGGGATCGCGGAGGTAGACGTGGGCGAAGACCCGTGTCAGCGCGGCAGAAGACAGGATGTGCGCCTCGGCCTCGGCCGCGGGGCCGATGCCAAGGACGACGTCCCCAAGAGCCTGGACCAGGAAGGGAAGCAGCTTGGCGGGGCCATCCTCGTCACCAGCCAGCGGGCTGTCCAAGCCGCTCTCGTAAAGCATCTTCAGCGAAGCGCGGGCGTCCTTCTCCATGTCCGCGAAGGCCACGCAATCTTCGGCGAGGACCTGAGCCTTGGCGTCTAGCTCGGTCTTCGTCGCCTCCAGCTCTTTCTTCCACATGCCTAGACGCTCGCGGCGCTTCTTTAGCTTGGCCTCCAAGTCCTCGAGCGCCGCCTCACGCGCCTTCGCCCCCTTCTCCTGCTCTTGGCGAAGGCGAACCTCCTCCGCAAGTTGGCCCCGCAGGCCTTGCAGCTCGTCCTCCAGCGCCTTGCAGCGGTCGCGGGCCTTGACCGCTTCCCCCAGGGCCGCGTCACGAGCAATCTTCGCCTCAAGGACGGCCCGCTTCTCCTCGTCACAGGCCGTCGAGGCCTGAACTAGCACCGCCCGGATCGAAGCATCAGAGCGAATCCACCCCAAAGCCAGTTCCAGACGCCCGGCCACCAGGCAAGGGGAGGCGCAAGAAAGGGGATCTGAGCAGCAACCGAAGAAAGCAAGGGCGGAGTCTGGGAAGATGCATCTCCCTTGTCAAACCGCGCGGTTGCTAAGGCACCCATGTCCAATCAACCGCCACGCGACGTCCAAGGCCGCAGGCTGTTGGGGCCCGCGGCGCTTCACCCTTGCCCTTTCGCCTCTCGGCACGGCCAAGTCCATGCGCACCTTGGGCCCGGGGGCTACTATCGACGTTCTGGGAATGGGGGTCCCCAGACTTGCCTACTTGCGGCCTGCGGCGTGGCTCAAGTGGGGGCCCAGCGCGGCCCAACTTCATCAACACGAGGCTCAAGACCCTCACGAGGGGCCAAGCCTCGCGAGGCGGGCGACACAGCGCATCCTCAGGCACAGCCTCGTCAGGCTGGCTCGCGAGGAGGCGGAGAGTTCAAGGTGGGGTACCTCGCGAGGTGCCCATGACGCAAGCCGTGACGACACGGGGCACCAGGCGGGTGCCAGCGCGCGCAGCATGCCTCTTTCCTCTTTGGTGCAAAGGGGGCAAGCGTATCCGTGGAGTACCGAGGCATCAAGCAAAGGTTGCCACTTCGGTGCAACGAGACCAAGACCAGGAGGACTACGAGACGGAGGTCACCATGGAGCCCAGCGCGGCGTCATCACCCGAGCCTTTGGCAGGCGAAGACTGCTTTTGTCAGGATAGATGTACTCGCTGTCCCCCTTCGAATTAGCCCGCCATTGTTGGATCCCTTCCCGCTCAATATTTGGGGAGAGGACCAGGGCCTCAATAAATAGGACTAGCCACCCACGTAGCAACGTCGCCCCGGCTTTGTGAAAAAGGCACACAGAGTAGAGAAAGAGAGAGAGAGAGAGAGAGAGAGAGAAAGGTGACCGAACTCCACCCAGCAGTTCATCACCCCAGCCAAGAACAGACCCTCGCGAGGCTGTTCTTCCTTGTATTGTTCATCCACACCAGCCCCAGGAGGCAATCCATCCACCACACACTGGAGTAGGCTATTACACCACATCGGTGGCCCGAACCAGTATAAATCTTGTGTCTTTCGTGCAGCTCTTTTAGTAGTTTAGATCCCATCGAGACGGAGAGGTTGAAGGTGAGATTTCCGCGTGCACCCCAGTGTTCGAACCTTAAGGGTCTGCCGGAACCCGAAATCCGACAAAGTTTATCTATTCGAATAGCCGTGTCCACGATAACAGGCGACCCGGAGTTATACCTTGACCTTATGACAACTAGAACTGGATACTTGATAAAACACACCCTTCCAAGTGCCAGATACAACCCGGTGATCTCTCTCTAACAGGGCGACGAGGAGGGGATCGCCGGGTAGCATTATGCTATGTGATGCTACTTGGAGGACTTCAGTCTACTCTCTTCTACATGCTGCAAGACGGAGGCTTCCAGAAGCGTAGTCTTCGACAGGATTAGCTATCCCCCTCTTATTCTGGCATTCTGCAGTTCAGTCCACTGATATGGCCCTTTACACATATATCCATGCATATGTAGTGTAGCTCCTTGCTTGCAAGTACTTTGGATGAGTACTCACGGTTGCCTTGTTCCCCCTTTTCCCCATATCTCTACCCGATTGCTGTGACCAGATGATGGAGTCCAGGAGCCAGACGCCACCGTCGACGATGACTCCTACTACACTGGAGGTGCCTACTGCTACGTGCAGGCCGCTGACGACGGCCAAGAGTAGTTAGGAGGATCCCAGGCAAGAGGCCTGCGCCTCGTTCGATCTGTATCCCAGTTTGTGCTAGCCTTCTTAAGGCAAACTTGTTTAACTTATGTCTGTACTCAGATATTGTTGCTTCCGCTGACTCATCTATGATCGAGCACTTGTATTCGAGCCCTCGAGGCCCCTGGCTTGTATTATGATGCTTGTATGACTTGTTTATGTTTTAGAGTTGTGTTGTGATATCTTCCCGTGAGTCCCTGATCTTGATCGTACACGTTTGCGTGCATGATTAGTGTACGATTGAATCGGTGGCGTCACAAGTTGGTATCAGAGCCGACTGCCTGTAGGAATCCCCCTTTCAAACTCCTTGGCCGAAGTCGAGTCTAGACATTGCAAAAACTTTTACTAACATGGCTGTGTGTCTTACGGGCACACGTCGCCATTGGGTGGTAGTAGGATCTTTTATTCCTCGACCTATACTCTGGGACCCTGAACTCTCTTCTCTTCGGGTTAAATGAATTTGCTAAAACTCTAACAATAGGTTCTCGTAACAAATTTCTCCATGATCGCCTGCTGCACCAGAAGATTTCGAAGTTACTCACCGATGTTCTCTCGAGACCTTGTGCCTGTCGCTTTTGCAATTCCCTATCATCGATATATCCCTATGGATAAATACATACACTTGTTGTTCTTACCTTTATTCCCAGCAGCTCTTGTTATTACAAGATACACCGAAAATTCTCTCTATTGTTTCGAGAATACTTTGTGGCTACTGCCTTGTAGTTCTTTGCCACCTGAATACCCCTACGGATAATTTCTCGCACTCATCGAGTGTCCGCTCATTCCTAGTTGTTCATGTGTTTCACCAAAGACTTCAAAATATCATTCAATCTTCCGAAAATCCCGAGCAACCTATTGCTCTTGAAATTCTCGCTTGCGTGCATTATGATTAATCCCATAAGTTTCGTAATCTTATTGGCCTCCCTTGTCTTTATCATTTTAAGTTCGTTGATTCAATATGTTGAGAATGCTCGCATTCCTCAGTCGAATCCTAGAATTCATCCTTCCGGCTCAGACGTCATTTGGATTTGAGCTGGTTCTTAACCAATCAATGCCTTGATCGTTTGTGCTTCTAAGTCTATTGAACTTATTCATTTTCGATCAGAATGATTGCTTCTGATCCCTTGATTTGGGAATCATAAAATTTCTTTGCATTAAGCTTTGAATTAGTCAGTTGTTTCTATAATCCGATGCCTTGGCATTCCTTGTTCCTTTGATTGAGTACCGATACTCACATCAGCCCCATTGTGGACCGCCATACCCATTGCCGGGTTATTATCCGACAATGTCCTTCACAACCAAAATTCTTGTGAGTTCTTTACCTGATACATAATGCCCTTAGTAACTTGTATCATCTGCTTGGCCAACCATGCTCTGCTTTCGAGCTGGTGGTATTTACTATTGAAGCTTGTGGTATATGTTTCCATGATACCCTGACGGGTTGAACCTATGCCTTTTCTAATCCGTGTGAACCCTGAAACTATTACGGGTCATACTCTATTGGTGTTATATATGTCAGATAAATTTCAACACCACAACTTCGTTGAAGGCGAGAAGTGAATGAAAGGTTATGCATTAAAGAAGTGGGAGTCGACCTTGAACTTTGTGTTCATGCCCATGGACACGATGTGGATCGTATCATTAAAGCTTCTCTTCAATGAAATACTCCTTGGTATAAGTTTATCTTATATCTGGGATCTGGCATTTTGCAATTGTGGTTCCGACCATGTTCTCCTTTAAATACCATTTCCTGTGCAAGTTTAAGCACTTGTCTTCTATAGAGCAATACCCCAGTCCAACCTCTACTTTGATCTGTCGTCGAGTATTACCCCCTGGTATCTCGAGGTTATCATGGAACTGCATAACTTCTTATGAGTTATTCATCAAGTGCTACCTTCCCAGTGATTCCAATTTTTCATGGACTCTGAGTTATTAAACACTCAACGACACCGATAACTGAACCGAGTCCGCATTATGGTTCAACAACTCTTCAGTAAGCTTCTATAAGTACGAGTTTGTACCTGATCATGCCATTCCTAGCCTGTTTGGCTATATCATTGTCTTGATGATTTTAAACTGTGCTACCTGGTCCTTATTCCGGAGCACAACTTCCGACGATGAGCTAAGCTCATGCCGATCTCCCTCGTCATACCATTTCTCCTTGACCAACAAACTTGATTTCGAGTTTGTGTCGTACCCATGGTTTCATGACCTTTTGCTTCATCATTCCTTTGACTTGATGTCGTCGACAATTGATTACATCTTCATAAATTCTCTCGACAAATTGTCGTGATCATCATCAACATTTTGACTCCTAGGTTTCCAATGGAATTCATGATGAGAAATACCATCCTTGCCCTTGATGATTTGTGTTATCATTGACGACATTCTTGCATTTCCGCAACACAAAACTTGTGCTAGTTTTGCGTTGTACCTTGAGTTCCTTGCTATCCGACTTATGTTATGCCCTACCTTGGAGTATTGCCATCTTTTATGTCAAGAAGGTGGTGAGAATTGCCCCGCCTCTTAAAAATTTCTTGGTATAGTGATACTTCTCACCATCACCATTCTGACATTGGTCGTGCAACCCAGCTCATATTTCGGGTGTACCTTTCAACCAATATTTAATTGTGTATGTGTTCCTCCAGCATACATCATTAAGTCATTTAATCTGACAAATGATATCTCTGTGTTCACGCAATTGTGGAAATCCATCTTTCTGGAAATCTCGATGAATTATCATCGAGTCCATCGGCACCTCCTCATCCTCTCTTGGCATGATGAACTCTTGTTTCGAAACTCGCTTCCATAGTTCATTTCTCGAGAATCTTACATTGACATCTCGTCAATTTGTGTTGCACCTTTTCCTCTCGAACACCCTGAGTCTGGGGTATCATGACACCAATCGGATCTGAATCTCGTTCAGATATGATGGTTGGGACATCTTTCCGAGAGTTTTGATGTTGGTCCTGTGATGACCCGGTAACATGATGTCATGCCTAGCACCCCCCCCCCCCGGCTGGAGGACCTATCATTATAGTTTCCTTTTTAACAAGGTTAACCATTCTTCCATGAGGAAATCGTAAGACTTATCTTATAAGTTGTTCCTGATGGATCCTTTGTGTATCCAAAATCCGACCTTTTCTTGAAAACCATGTCAATGCTATCTCGAAGCATGTCGGTGGTGCTCCGATTTTCAACAAGAACATTTGAAGCCCAATGCTAAATGTTACTTGCTCAATTATCCAAACATCGTTGCATCGGTAATGTCATGAAATTTCTCTCCCCTTTCCTAAAGAGTTCTCTACATTATAACCTGCCAAGGATATCATGCTCTGCTTGTCCTTGGGAAGGATATACCCCTGATATATGTGTTAAAACACATTTTCCTTTCCATTATTTGGTTTAACCTTTCTTGCGATCTATATGATCTAAGCAGTAATATTCTCCTGCTTCTGTATATACCTCGGTGTACAATTCTGTCAGCAAGACCCTGTTACAATTGTTGATGACATTTCGGTAGCCACCGATGGATGAGAACCTTGCCTACTGGTCCGCCTCATTTCAACGAGCAGGAAAGTGGTTCTCTTCGTCCCTCGCCCTTGGTACCGATGTTGTTGCCGACATAACTAACATGCTATCCCCTGACATGCCTTGCTTACATGATCGTGCAAGACGTCACCGCCCTTCCTACTTTTACCCCACATGGTGGGCCCATAACCCACAGGTCCCAGGATCGAAACCTGACTCTCCTGTACACCCCCTGTTCCCAAGGTTGTTCCTCGCGCGTGGCCTCGTATGTAATTCACGGGCCACCTTCCTAGTGATCTATTTTCGTAACAGACACAATACTTAATCTCGTTGCTCCGGACCCCTTTCGCACTTGGTTTCAGACATCGAACCATTGCCTATCTATTTGAAACTTCTCATGATGCCTTCTTACTTTGCTCTCGATATCTTCTTAAGTTTCAATTCGAGAGATACTTATGCTCCTTCCCCCGAGTTAACCGTCTGATGCTCAATCCTGTTAAAATCCGTCCTTATAGAGTTTTCCCCTCTTAACCTTTTGTAAGTATGGTGAAGATCCTGAAAGAAGGACAGCAACTTCATCATGATGACCTGGAGAAGAGGAATGAAGGCATCAACTTAATGGATCGACCTCTTCGAGAAGAGTAACCAAGGCCGAGAAGATCCGTTAGAATTTCGTAACTAAACCTTCCCCCCTTTCACTACCTCTTAAATCTCGGGATGAGATTTCTTGTAGTGGAGGAGAATTGTGACGCTCGGATAATCAAGCTATAGTAAACCTCTGCTAATGGTGCCACGTCACCTCGGTTACTGTTGATAAACTCGAGTTAGTTCGAAACCGATTCAAATTCAATTTCAAAATCAAGCGAACAATAAAAGTTTTCAAATATTAAAACTAAAATGTTCGGAGTGAACCAAATATTGCATAGGTAATTATGGAGGAGGAACCACACCGTTATAAAATATTTCAATACTATAAGATGAATAAAACAGTAGCAAAACTATTTTTTAAATACCTTTAAATATTAAATAATTACAAAACTATTTTAGATTGGGTAGCAACTTAATGTGGTAGTGGCATATTTGGTAACGTCAAAATAGGTGCCATTTTGGTATTTTTCTAAAACAAAATTAAAAGGAAACTAAAAGAAAACAGAAAAGAAAAGAAAATAAATAAAAGGTAAAAACAAAACAAAAGAAAGAAACCCCCCCCCCCCGGCTCCCCATGGGCCTTGGCCCATCCCACCCATCCCGCCGGCCCTACCGAAACGGCCCACACGACCCTCCTGCTTAACCCCTTCCCCCAACCCGAACCCTAGCACCATTCCCACTCCCCCCCCCCCATCGCCCCCACGATCTGGATCGGGCTCGACCTCGATCCCGTCGCCCCCATCCCACGATCCCCACTCCCCTCCCCACGGTCCACTCCTCCCATCGGGGGTAACCAACCCAGACGCCGACGCCCGTCTCTCCCTTCGATCCAGAGGGCGTTGCCATCATCGTTACCTTGACCACGGTCGCCTGCGTGGCCATCGTCCTTCCCGCGCCCAGAGAGTCTGACCGGGAGGAGCGCCATCGTCTTCTCCTTCGTCTATGCCATTAGATCGGAGCTGGGAGGCCGCCCTCACATCACCCGCTGCTTCTTCTCCAACGCAGGCCGCCGCACGCCATCGCCGGATCCGCTGCGGATGCTGCACCATCACCCTCACCGAGCCCCTCCTCGAGCATCGCTGTGAGCTCACGGTCCTCCTCGCCCTCCTCTCACTCCTCCCCGTGCCCCGTTGGCTCACCTCCGACGAGGCCAAGTCGTCACCACCGTCGGACGTCGTCGTCATGGTCACTCTCACCCTTGCTCCCCCGCGCATGGTCTCGCCCCGCTCTGGTCCATCGCCCGACCGCGCCCGTCGCCCCCTGCTGCGCGCGCCGCAAGTCTCGCCGTGACCTCGCGCTCGCCTTCGTGCCTCCCGCGGTCGCCTGCTCTGCCATCGCTGCCGCCGCTGCGCCCGGCCGCCGAACCGCGTCGTGGCCGCGCCGGTTCCGCCCACCACTGCGGCCGCCGACGCGCCATCCTGCTCCGCCCCACCTCCGGCTCGCTAGGCCGCCGCCCTGCCATGGCCTCGCCGCGGCCATCTCCGACGCCCGGCGCCCGCTCGGCCCTCGCCCGGGTCTGGGCGCTCACAGCGCCTCTGCGCCTGCAACCCGCCAGCCCGCGCGCCCGTTAGGCCTTAGGACCTATGACAGATGGGCCCCATGCCCAGAACATTTTTACAAAAAAAGAGATGATAATAAATAAATAAAAATATTAATAAATTTAATAATTAATTAATTAATAAGTGAATTAATTAAGTTAATTAATCATGTTTAATTAATCTAATTATCTAGTTAGTTTAATTAAACATTAATTAGATTAGTTAAACCCTAATTAGACTAAACAGTCAATGACAAGTGGGACCCACATGTCAGCGACCCAGTCAACACCTCTGTTGACCGGTGACGTCATGCTGACGTCAGCATGCACTGCTTTGGATAATGTTGTATTAAGTTAATTAAATAAATGCTAAAATTAATTTAAATCTTTTAAAATTAATATAAAATAAACCGTAGCTCGGAGGGAAAAACTTTGTACATGAAAGTTGCTCAGAACAACGAGACGAAGCCGGATGCGCAGCCCGTTCGTCCGCCACACACCCCTAACATACCCAACTCGCATCTTTCCCCCTCCGGCTCGTCTGCCCGAAAACGCGAAACACCGGGGATACTTTCCCGGATGTTTCCCCCCTTCACCGGTATCACCTCATACCGCGTTAGGGCACCCCTAGCACCGATACTTGTCATGCCATGCATCGCTATGCATCTGTTTGCTTAAATATTTATTGTTTCTTCCCCCTCTTCTCTCGCTAGACACCGAGACCGACGCCGCTGCTACCCAGTACGACTACGGAGTTGACGACCCCTCCTTCTTGTCTGAGCAACCAGGCAAGCCCCCCCCCCTTTGATCACCAGATATCGCCTATTCTTCTCTATACTGCTTGCATTAGAGTAGTGTAGCATGTTACTGCTTTCAGTTAATCCTATACTGCTGCATAGCCTGTCCTTGCTACTACTGTTGTTACCTTTACCTGTTATCCTACTGCTTAGTACAGGATGCTAGTGTTCCATCAGAGGCCCTACACTCTTATCCGTCTGCCATGCTATACTACTGGGCGTGATCACTTCGGGAGGTGATCACGGGCATATACTATATACTTTACATTGTTACATTACCAGTGATACTGTTCGGAGATGGGGGCTGAAGGGGCAGGTGGCTCCATCCCGGTAGAGGTGGGCCTGGGTTCCCGACGGCCCCCGACTGTTACTTTGTGGCGGAGCGACAGGGCAGCTTGAGGCCACCTAGGAGAGAGGTGGCCTGGTCCTGGTCGGCGTTCGCGGATACTTAACACGCTTAACGAGATCTGGGTATTTGATCTGAGTTGGGTCGTTGACCTTATACGCACTAACCGCCACGTGGGACAAGATATGGGCAACCGGCGTCGTGGTATCAGTCGAAGCACTTCGTGACGTCAGCGACTGAGCGGCGCGCGCCGGATTGGAACTTAAGCCTGCTCTTGTATTAAGGGGGCTAGTTCTGCTTTCGGCCGCCCTCGCAACGTGCTGGTGTGCTAAGGGCGATGGGCCCAGACCCCTGTGCGCTTAGGTTTAGACCGGCGTGCTGACCTCTCTGTTGTGCCTAGGTAGGGCTGCGACGTGTTGATCTTCCGCGGCCGGGCATGACCCAGGAAAGTGTGTCCGGCCAAATGGGATCGAGCGTGTCGGGTAATGTGGTGCACCCCTGGAGGGAAGTTTATCTATTCGAATAGTCGTGTCCACGGTAACAAGCGACCCGGAGTTGTTCCTTGACCTTATGACAACTAGAACCAGAGACTTAATAAAACACACCCTTCCAAGTGCCAGATATAACCCGGTGATCGCTGTCTAACAGGGCGACGAGGAGGTGTCGGGGGCGGCTGATCCCTCGGACACCTATGGGACCACGGCGGACCGGGGCCCCTTTCGGTTCGGCAGGGGGCGGAGAGCGCGCAAAGAGCAGATCGAGGCGAAGCGCACGAGCACGCGGTCAATTTACCCAGGTTCGGGCCGCACGGATGCGTAAAACCCTACTCCTGCTTTGTGGTTGTATTGGTTTCTTGCTCGGGAGCGATGAATGCTACAGTACGCTCGAGTGGCTAGCGAGACCGAGCGTGAGAATGGTCGTCCCCCCTCCCCCTGTTGCGCATGGGCCTCCTTTTATATGTCAAAGGGGTCACCGACAGGTGGCAACAGAGGCGAGGGTAAAAATGTAAAAGAGGTGGTGGTTGGCATCACCGCCTACAACAGTTGTATCATACCTAACCTAAGCGGCAGGGGACAAAGGCATTAAATGCCTGTCTGTGTCGCCCAGACGGTGCAGAAAGGGACCGTCGGGGGCGCCACCGTTTGCCACGATGGTTATCTTGTCAGCGCCTGCTTGCCACCACATGCCCCTGGCTGCACAGCCTCCCGCCACGTACGCCAGGAACGGTCCCAGAGCGACACGTTGGTGGGTGAGCTGGAACGCGGGCTGCAGAGTAGTAGCTTGCCGCGGCAAGTGCCTTGCCGTGGATGTGTCACGACCGGTTTTCCAATAAAAATATTTATTGAGAAACCAATCTTTGAGTCCAGTATGAGAGAAAATCCTCCTCACTAGCAGACAAATACTTGATACAATAAGCCGGTAGCATAGAATATATTACAGGGTTGAGCTAGGGCTGCTCAACGAATTATTACAAGTGCGCCAATAATTATACATAATGGCGGATATAACACAATGGAGTGGTGGCATACTACTGACTCGAGGATATAGTGGTGGTGGAATAACACAATGGGGAGTGTGGTAACACGACTCTCAAACTGGCATCTCATCGAGCGTCAAGGTGAGGCTCGATAAATTTATTCAGGTTGCGGAAGCGGGTATAAAACTGTGACCAAGACCAGGGTCGCACGAGACTGACTGGGATTCCTCTAGGCGTCGGACTCGCTATCGAACTCTTCATCCATGAGATCGCCTTCGTCAGCATCTAGCCAAATCAACAAGCCAGTGAGTACTTTGAAAGTACTCGCAAGACAGTTCGGACGTAAGATATAACAAATGCATGCATGGATGCGTCATGAATAATCTTCTCAATGCACACTGATAATATTTGCACAACGAAGTAAGTACGAGGGAAACGGCGGTAGTCCGCCTGAAATCCCAACAGAAAATAAATGAGAACCAATCGGGTGTTTGAAGCGATGCCTCGAAGGGTGAACAAATAATAACAAAAAAATCATGCCACAGTCGGACATCTGAGCGACATCACAGAAAGGGCTTTAAAAGAAATGCCACAATCGGACGTCTGAGCGACATCACAGAAAGGGCTTTAAAAGAAATGTCACAGCCGGACGTCTAAGCGACATCACAGAAAGGGCTTTAAAAGAAATGCCACAATCGTACGTCTAAGCGACATCACAGAAAGGGCTTTAAAAGAAATGCCACAGCCGGACGTCTGAGCGACATCACAGAAAGGGCTTTAAAAGAAATGCCACAGTCGGACGTCTAAGCGACATCACAGAAAGGGCTTTAAAAGAAATGCCACAGTCGGACGTCTAAGCGACATCACAGAAAGGGCTTTAAAAGAAATGCCACAGTCGGACGTCTAAGCGACATCACAGAAAGGGCTTTAAAAGAAATGCCACAATCGGACGTCTAAGCGACATCACAGAAAGGGCTTTAAAAGAAATGCCACAGCCGGACGTCTGAGCGACATCACAGAAAGGGCTTTAAAAGAAATGCCACAGTCGGACGTCTAAGCGACATCACAGAAAGGGCTTTAAAAGAAATGCCACAGTCGGACGTCTAAGCGACATCACAGAAAGGGCTTTAAAAGAAATGCCACAGCCGGATGTCTGAGCGACATCACAGAAAGGGCTTTAAAAGAAATGCCACAGTCGGACGTCTAAGCGACATCATAGAAAGGGCTTTAAAAGAAATGCCACAGTCGGACGTCTAAGCGACATCACAGAAAGGGCTTTAAAAGAAATGCCACAGTCGGACGTCTAAGCGACATCACAGAAAGGGCTTTAATCACAAGTAAATAATACTCATAATCAATATTCAATTCATGATAATAAACAGGTTAGTCCATCCACAGGAATAACATTTAGCCGGGCTTAGTACTCATGGGATTCACCGGAGTCTCTGTCATCAAACTGATACTGTTAGTCCAAGATGATATGAATTCGGACATGGAATAGATGATTCAAGGAATGTATGACTCTGCAGAGTTTGTACAAAAAAATTTCCCACAGCCAACGGATTTCCGTAGTCACGAGGGACTAGTTCCGTTTACGGTTTTTCTGAAGAAAACACAGCTAACCAGTACACACCCATCCTACCTCTCGATGCCAGGACTCACCCTAGACATCGTCCAAGAAAAACTTTTGAGACGGGGAGATCACAATCTCGAATAGCATGGGATCAAATTTATATATGCGCGCTCTAAGGGGTGCCCCCCTCTCGGTCCCAACCGGAAACACCCATGCCCCCTGACCGGATGACTGGCTTTAATCCAGGGCCATGGAACCATCATCCCGGCCTCTCCTTTTGGTGTGTACCAGGAAAGCGGTTTGCAACTTACTAAGCCATATTCCTTGCGGAAAACATGTGGTAGTACAGGGAAGGAAATGGGAGGAACTGGACCGGTACGGTTTGAACCTGAAGTCACATAGTCTGGCATAAGACTGGCATGCTACAACACTGCCATCTTACCCATCCTCATGCCAACACATGGCCATTCATACTCACCTCCATCCACTTATGGATCATCGAACTCACTTACTTCAACATTTCATAAAAATAACGTTCATCGGTATGCTCATCAGCATGCCATGAAACTAACTAAATGCAAAACATGCCAAGACACTCATCATATCAAAAGTTCAAACATGCTTGCCTGGTTCAGAGTAGTCGGAGCCTAGCTCGGTGAAGTTCGCGGCTCCGTCACCTCCTTCGGTATCTACGGTATAAAGAAAATATATGCGCTATCATAAATATCAAGAGGTGCACAGAAAGTATTCCAAATAATTTTCAAATAAATATGATAAAAAACTAGACAAAAATCTGAGGAGTACAGAAAAAGAATCACTCAAAAATTCCTTTCTGTTAAAAAGTTATAAGGGTTTTAATCTAAGGACTTATCTGTAATGAAACAGAAAGTTTCCAGGGGCTAGTTTATAAAAACAAAAAGCGCTTCGGCAGAAACTACGCCAGTCCAGAGGGAAGGCGCATTTGGCAGAAGGCGTTTTCAGAAAACGCTTCGCTTAGACGGGATAGAGAGGCTGACAGCGGGTCCCGCTCATCAGGTTTAAACTTTCAAACGGGGCGGCAGATTTCGCCGGTGCCCGAGAGCCGCGGTGGTCGCCGGTGGCGATCCACGGCGAGGCAGAGTGATTGGAGTTTACCAACGTGCTCACCGTGTCCTTCCGCAACGGTGGGTGGTGGTGTTGGTCGCCGGTGAGCACCACGTCGACGGCGGCCTTGACTCCGGCGGACGGTGGTTCGGGCGTTGATGGATCTCGCCGAGGAGGGCTGCAAGGATCAAATTGAGGTGGGGGTTAGAGCACTGGGTGCAAGAGAAGGCTACGGACGAGGTTTGGGCGCCGGAGATGGCCTCACCGAAGTGAATCGAGGTGGAGGCCGAGGCGGGGCGAGGCGGCCGGAGTTGGGGGAGGAGACCTCCTCGAGGTCCTCCTGGTGGTTTGGTAGGGTCCTGGAGAGGCGTAGTGGAGGTGTGGGTCTCGTGAGCGAGCTCGGGGTCCTTTTTATAGGCGATCCGAGGCTGTGGCCGTGAACGGGGATCTCCGGTGAAGGTTACGGCGGCGCAGAGCTTGGTCGGGAAGGTTTAGGGAGTTGGGCGTCATCACGGAGTTCCACTGGTTCCATTTAGGTGCTAAGCGAGCTTGGATGGGGTGTTAGGGGCGAGCTCGACGGAACGGGGCGGCGCGGGCCCGTCGGCGGCAGGGAGCACGTTCCGTGCTTGCCGGGCCGCGGTGAGGGTGCCACGGGCATGCGCTGGCATGCATGAGGCCACGCGGAGGGCCAGGAAGCTTTGGGCGGCACCAAAACGGCGTTCTGCCGTAGTGTGCCTTCTGTCGGCCGCCATGGGAGGTCCCGACGCCACAGAAGACGCCGGCGAGGGCGGGCCAGCGCGATACTGACGCCAGGAAAACTCCAAGCACGCGTGTGCAGCATCCGGACAAGAGGGAGGGGCTGCGAGCATCGAGCCAAAGGCACTGTGAGCATGTGCCTACAACTCTGAAGAAATCGACACTGTAAAAACTGAGTTTTACTGAACTTTGCAAAGAACAGTGCAGCTCAGGTGTTCGACAGAATGTTTTTGGCATCTAGGGATTTTTCCTTGAGCTGAAACTTGGTGGAGTGGCCTCTCATTGCTCCAGTAGGCTGCCTGAATTTTGGTGGAATTTTTGGAGAAGTGTAGATATGAATTTCACCAAATTTGGCAAATCTGATCCAAACTTGCAGTGAGTGAAATTTGAAATATTTGAAAAGAAGAAGAGTGGATCAAGATGGTTCTAGGTTGTGGGTACTAAAGACAATCCAGGGAAGTTGGTTTGGGATAAAAACTCAGAGGAAAAGTGATGCTTGCTTTGAAAATCACTTAAGCTCAAAATAAGTGGCAGAAATGTTTTTGGGGGAAAAATAATTTAAATAAAATCCAAAACTTGTTTGGACTTGTTGAGACAGAGAATTTAGATTGTTCAAAGATGGAGGGATGGATTTTGAGAAGATTTACCATAGGAGACATGGTAAAACCATGGGTGTTTTCAAAAGAAAGAAGTCCCAAAACTCCTAGGGTTTCTTTTTTTTTGAAAATAAATAAGTTTGAGAGGGAAACAACCAGAAGAAAAACTTCCAAAATTTTAACACCAAAATTTAAAAGGAAAGGAAATCCTTGCCAAAGGTGAAAGGAAGTTTTTAAGAGGAAGGATTTTCTGAAAGAGAAATTTTTAAAGGCCCTCCTTTAGAATCCAAAAAAAAGTTTTTGATGAAAACCAAATCAAAAATGTTGGGAGTGTCACAACACCTACCCCCTTAGGAAAAATCTCATCCCCGAGATTTCAGCTGATCCTTAAATAAGTGTGGATGCTCCGTCCAAAGAAAATCCTCTCTTTCCCAAGTAGCTTCACTGTCGGTGTGATTGCTCCACTGTACTCTGAAGAATTTGGTGGTCTTATGTCGGGTTCTCCTTTCAGACTCCTCTATTATTCTTACGGGACGTTCCCGATAAGTGAGGTCTGGCTGTACGTCAATGCTCTCATGGGATACTTGTTTCTCTGGGTTGCTCACGCACTTCCTCAATTGCGAGACGTGGAACACGTCGTGGACATCGGATAATTCCTTGGGTAAGTCTAGCTGGTAGGCTACCTTGCCTCTTCGCGCCATTATACAGAATGGTCCAATGAATCTTGGTGCGAGCTTCCCTTTAATCTTGAATCGTTGCAATCCTCTCATAGGAGATACTTTCAGGTATACGAACTCACCGGGCTCGAAGCTGACCCTACGATGTTTCTGATCATAATAACTCTCTTATCGGCTTTGAGCGGTCTTAAGTCGGTCTCTGATTAGCTTGACTTTTTCCTCGGCTTCTCTAAGCATGTCCGGTCCGAAGATGCGGCTGTCTCCGGTCTCTGACCAATTCAACGGGGTACGACATCTCCGTCCGTATAAAGCCTCAAATGGTGCCATTTGCAGGCTGGCCTGGTAGTTATTGTTGTATGCAAATTCGGCGTATGGCAGGCTTTCTTCCCAACTGGTTCCATATGTGAGGACACATGCTCTCAGCATGTCTTCTAAAATCTGATTTACTCGTTCCGTTTGTCCATCGGTCTGTGGGTGATATGCGGTACTGAAGGCTAGTTGAGTTCCCAGAGCCTGATGTAAATGCTCCCAAAATCTTGAGACGAACTGAGTGCCTCTGTCGGATATTATAGTCTTCGGGACTCCATGCAGACAAACTATGCGGGTGAGATAAATCCTGGCAAGCCGCTGAGTGTTCTAGGTTGTCTTCACTGGAATGAAATGTGCCACCTTGGTTAACCTGTCAGTGATGACCCAGATGGCATCATTCCCATGCTGTGACCGAGGTAGCCCAACGATAAAATCCATTCCTATTTCATCCCATTTCCACTCAGGTATTTTGTTTGGTTGCAGTAGTCCGGCCGGTCTCTGATGCTCAGCTTTTATGCGTTGACACGAGTCGCAACATGTAATGAAGGTGGCTATGTCCCTCTTCATATCGTGCCACCAAAATCTTTCCTGAATATCTTTATACATTTTGGTCCCGCCAGGGTGGATCGAGTACGGGGCGGTATGGGCTTCAGCTAGGATTTGCTGTTTAAGGTCTTCTATGTTTGGCACGCAGAGTCTTTCTCCGTACCACAATATTCCTCCATTGTCTATGACGAACTCCGAGGCCTTGCCCATACTCACCTTTCTTTTGATGCCTTCAATGCTGGGGTGACCGGGCTGAGCTCTTTTAATTTCCTCCACCAGGTCGGGTCGTATTTCCAAGTTTGATATGGTGCCTTCTGCGACCATTAACAAATTGAGCCTGGCAAATTCTTGTTGGAATTCGGGCCTCAAGCTTTGCAGATTGCTTTCGTTGGAGTTGGGGTTCCGACTAAGAGCATCGGCCACTACATTTGCCTTTCCTGGATGGTAATGTATACCAACATCATAATCCTTTACCAATTCCAACCAGCGTCTCTGTCGTAAATTTAGTTCTGGCTGCGTGAAAATATATTTGTGACTTTTGTGATCGGTATATATTTCACATCGGTTCCCAAGTAAGAAATGCCTCCATTCTTTCAGTGCATGAATGACCGCTGCCATTTCTAAGTCATGAGTGGGATAATTTTCCTCATGCTTGCGAAGTTGCCTTGAAGCATAGGCGACAACCTTGCCTTCTTGCATCAATACGCATCCGAGACCCTTTTTGGACGCGTCACAAAATACTTCAAAATTCTTGTGTATGTCTGGCACAATTAATACTGGTGCTGTTGTTAATTTTCGCTTTAGCTCTTGGAAACTCTTTTCGCAGGCTTCTGTCCATTCAAACTTCTGGTCTTTCTTGAGTAACTGCGTTATAGGCTTGGCTATGGTGGAAAATCCTTCAATAAATCTGCGGTAATATCCTGCCATTCCCAAGAAACTACGTATATCTGTTACGCTGGCTGGCGACTTCCAGCCAAGTATGGCCTTGACTTTCTCTGGGTCCACTGCGATACCGTCTTGGGTTAGCACGTGGCCTATTCGCACTTGCTGAACTTGGCATACAACTGGTGTTTCCTGAGTTCTCCTAGCACAATCCTGAGATGATCTGCGTGCTCTTCTGGTGTTTTGGAGTATACCAGAATATCATCGATGAATACCACGACGAACTTGTCCATATATTTCATAAATACTTTGTTCATGAGGTGAACAAAATATGCAGGGGCATTAGTTAATCCAAATGGCATCACTGTGAACTCATACAGTCCATATCTGGAAGTGAAGGCTGTTTTGGGGATATCTTCCGTTCGCACTTTTAATTGATGGTATCCTGACCTTAAGTCAATTTTTGAAAATACCTTGGCCTGAGCGAGTTGATCAAACAAATCGTTTATCCTTGGCATTGGGTATTTGTTCTTAATTGTGACCATAATAAGTGGTCGATAGTCAATACACAATCTCAGTGTTCCATCCTTCTTTTTGGCAAATAAAATTGGTGATCCCCAAGGTGATGAGCTGGCTCGAATATATCCTTTGTCCAGTAATTCTTTTATTTGCTTCTTCAATTCAACCAACTCGGATGGTGCCATTCTGTATGGTTTCTTGTATATGGGGGTGGTTCCTGGTGCAAGCTCAATGCAGAATTCTATCTCTCGGTCTGGTGGCATGCCTGGTAGCTCTTCAGGGAATATGTCTGGAAATTCACACACTACTGGAACCTTGTTTAGCTCAGAGATGTCCACCTTATTCAGTCTCGGTTGCCGGGGTATTTTTCCTTCCTTGGCTGATACTTTTATTGTCTTCCCCTGGTGGTCTGTGAGAATTACGGTCTTGTTGAAACAGTCGATAAACCCCTTGTTGGTGGTCAGCCAATCCATCCCTAGGATGACATCCAGTCCTTTATTTTCCAACACAATAAGATTTGCGTGAAACTCCAATCCTTCGAACTCAATGACCACATTCTGACAGTAATTCTGAGTAACTTGCTGAATCCCAGGGGACTTGATGATCATGGATTTCTCCAAAGGAAGCATCGAAAAATTATTTTGCAAAGCAAAACTTTTCGAAATGAAAGAGTGAGAAGCTCCAGAATCAAACAAAACCGTTGCAGGTATTGTGTTGACAGGAAACGTACCGAGTACGATATCTGGAGCATTTTGTGCCTCCTCTTTGGTTACGTGGTTCAGATGACCCTTCCTGTGGTTGTTGTTGGGATTGAAATTGTTTCGCTTGGGCGCTGAATTATTGCCGCCATTGTTCGGCCTTGGGGTTGAGTTCCTTGGCTTGGGGCACTGTTTGGCATAGTGCCCTTCTTCTCCACAAGCGTAACAAGTAACGCCGGGGCGATATGTGAACTCCTTGTCCCTTGTATGAAAATTCTGGATTGGGCGTGAGACGTTGGATGAGGATTTGTGCGTCCCACCCTTTTTGAAATCTGTCTTGCTCCGGTGATTGCGAGCAAGGTTAGTCTGGTCCCTTTTTCGCTTGCGGATATCTTCCAGACTGCGTCTCTCATTTTCCAGAGTAATGGCTTTGTCCATCAGTGTTTTAAAATCAGGAAAAGTGTGCACGACCAGTTGGCATTTAAGCGCGGGCGCCAGACCGTCAAGGAATTTCTCCATCTTCTTGCTTTCAGTCATACGCTCTTCATTGGCGTAGCGGGATAATGGTGTAAATTGACTGTTGTAATCTGCCACTGTCAAGTTCCTTTGTTTGAGGTCGTCGAACTCTCTCTTCTTGATTTTCATAATACTCTTAGGAATGTGTGCACCACGGAAACCTTCCTTGAAATCATCCCAGGTTATGTCACTTTCGTTTGGATGCATATGCAGAAAATTCTCCCACCAAGATGCGGCTGCTCCTGTAAGATAGTGCGGAGCATACAATACCTTCTCGGGATCTGAACATTTTGCAATAATTAATTTCCTTTCCATGTCCTGAAGCCAGTCCTCGGCTTCAAGAGGCTTGTCAGTATGTGAAAATGTTTGGGGACGCTTCTTCTGTAGCTCGGATAACTTGGAATGCTGCGGATACTGTGCATGGTAATTTCCCATGTTGATGACTTGGTTCATCATTTCACGATGTTGTTGCTGACTCTGTTCATAAAGGCGGCACATTTGAGAAAGTGCCGTTTCACTGCCCTGTTGGCTCGACTGCCCTTGCGTGAAATTGTTGCCCGGTTGAGTGTCCAAATTTTCCTCTGGCGGAGTAGGCATGGAGCGTGTCCAAGGACGAGACATTTTTCACTCTGGGGATATATTTTGTAAAACTCATAAGAAATATGAAGATGGTCGTCAAAAACAACTCCAAAAAGAAAGAAAAAAGCACAAGGATGGCAATAAATTTAAAAGTCCAAGATCACTTAAGAAAACAAATTGATTTGCGCACGGAGAAGGACTGCTCCTTAATATCTTACACGCGGGCGATAATTATACAGTACATCACTCAGGATATGCGTACATAATCCTGACATGTTATTTAGGCTAGTTCACTCCTCCTGTTCTACATGATGTGCAAACAAGCTACTCCTCACAACATATCTTACAAAGTGGTACATCGCATGACGGGCAAACGCACTCAGCCGGAAATGTCGATGATCTCCTTGGCCCTGCCGAGGGTGAGGCATAGTGAGGCTGGGGACTCGACCTCCTCCTCACTAATAGGCTCCAGACAAGAAGAGCCGCGTCGGGTAGATGGAACTGGTGCCAGGGCGGAGCAACACGAATAGGAGTAGGCACAACGGGTGGTGCAGTGCGCGCTGGAGTGGGCGCAAAGGCCTGGTTGATCCCTCCGGTGGTAGGCAGGTGACGAGTAGGTGCATGCGATGCTGAAGACGAGACAAAAGTCAGTGGCGGTGCAGTGAGCAGGAGTTCCCTCCTGTTGGCGGCACAGCCATGGACTGAGTCCATGCGGGCAGCCACGAAGTCGTCCACCAGGTTGTCGAAGGCTGCCTCCAGAGCCCGGAGATACTCAATAAGCATCTCAAAAGCCTCGTCTCGTTCTCCTCTGGGGCAGGAGAATGCCTAGTGGCAGGTGTAGGGCACATGGCATGGAAGATAACGGTAGCGACGAGTCTTCATCGCGGGAAGGACATCCCTGAGGCGGGCTATCGCCTCACGGGCTGCCATCTTCATAGCATGCCTCTCCGTAGGCATGGCTCTTCCCACAAACAGGTAGCGGCGTAGCTCACCACGCCCTCCCTTGAACTGCACCGTGGCCTGGTGCATGGTCAGACCGTCGTTGACTCTGTGCTGGCGGAGTGTGAAGACTGGGCGCACGGATGGCCCCATCACGACCTGAACGATGAAGGAGAGAAGCTTGACGAACCCATCGGGTACGTTGGCGAAGGTTTGAGACTCGCAGTCGTTGTCGGCCATCTACAAAAGTAGGCAAAAATCCTGAATGGTCAGATCATAAATTTATGCTGACTGTCAGAAAATGACTACCATTGCAAAAATATAAATTAGCTCTATTATGCTAATAACCGATTAGCGATCGCACCTAGTGGCTTCCTACAGTCAGCCTGGCTCTGGTACCAAGCTTGTCACGACCGGTTTTCCAATAAAAATATTTATTGAGAAACCAATCTTTGAGTCCAGTATGAGAGAAAATCCTCCTCACTGGCAGACAAATACTTGATCCAATAAGCCGGTAGCATAGAATATATTACAGGGTTGAGCTAGGGCTGCTCAACGAATTATTACAAGCGCGCCAATAATTATACATAATGGCGGATATAACACAATGGAGTGCTGGCATACTACTGACTCGAGGATATAGTGGTGGTGGAATAACACAATGGGGAGTGTGGTAACTCGACTCTCAAACTGGCATCTCATCGAGCGTCGAGGTGAGGCTCGATAAATTTATTCGGGTTGCGGAAGCGGGTATAAAACTGTGACCAAGACCAGGGTCGCACGAGACTGACTGGGATTCCTCTAGGCGTCGGACTCGCTATCGAACTCTTCATCCATGAGATCGCCTTCGTCAGCATCTGGCCAAATCAACAAGCCAGTGAGTACTTTGAAAGTACTCGCAAGACAGTTCGGACGTAAGATATAACAAATGCATGCATGGATGCGTCATAAATAATCTTCTCAATGCACACTGATAATATTTGCACAACGAAGTAAGTACGAGGGAAACGGCGGTAGTCCGCCTGAAATCCCAACAGAAAATAAATGAGAACCAATCGGGTGTCTGAAGCGACGCCTCGAAGGGTGAACAAATAATAACAGAAAAATCATGCCATAGTCGGACGTCTGAGCGACATCACAGAAAGGGCTCTAAAAGAAATGCCACAGTCGGACGTCTGAGCGACATCACAGAAAGGGCTTTAAAAGAAATGCCACAGCCGGACGTCTGAGCGACATCACAGAAAGGGCTTTAAAAGAAATGCCACACTCGGACGTCTAAGCGACATCACAGAAAGGGCTTTAAAAGAAATGCCACAGCCGGACGTCTGAGCGACATCACAGAAAGGGCTTTAAAAGAAATGCCACAGTCGGACGTCTAAGCGACATCACAGAAAGGGCTTTAAAAGAAATGCCACAGTCGGACGTCTAAGCGACATCACAGAAAGGGCTTTAAAAGAAATGCCACAGCCGGACGTCTGAGCGACATCACAGAAAGGGCTTTAAAAGAAATGCCACAGTCGGACGTCTAAGCAACATCACAGAAAGGGCTTTAAAAGAAATGCCACAGTCGGACATCTAAGCGACATCACAGAAAGGGCTTTAAAAGAAATGCCACAGTCGGACGTCTAAGCGACATCACAGAAAGGGCTTTAAAAGAAATGCCACAATCGGACGTCTAAGCGACATCACAGAAAGGGCTTTAAAAGAAATGCCACAATCGGACGTCTAAGCGACATCACAGAAAGGGCTTTAAAAGAAATGCCACAGCCGGACGTCTGAGCAACATCACAGAAAGGGCTTTAAAAGAAATGCCACAGTCGGACGTCTAAGCGACATCACAGAAAGGGCTTTAAAAGAAATGCCACAGCCGGATGTCTGAGCGACATCACAGAAAGGGCTTTAAAAGAAATGCCATAGTCGGACGTCTAAGCGACATCACAGAAAGGGCTTTAAAAGAAATGCCACAGTCGGACGTCTAAGCGACATCACAGAAAGGGCTTTAAAAGAAATGCCACAGTCGGACGTCTAAGCGACATCACAGAAAGGGCTTTAATCACAAGTAAATAATACTCATAATCAATATTCAATTCATGATAATAAACAGGTTAGTCCATCCACAGGAATAACATTTAGCCGGGCTTAGTACTCATGGGATTCACCGGAGTCTCTGTCATCAAACTGATACTGTTAGTCCAAGATGATACGAATTCGGACATGGAATAGATGATTCAAGGAATGTATGACTCTGCAGAGTTTGTACAAAAAAATTTCCCACAGCCAACGGATTTCCGTAGTCACGAGGGACTAGTTCCGTTTACGGTTTTTCGGAAGAAAACACAGCTAACCAGTACACACCCATCCTACCTCTCGATGCCAGGACTCACCCTAGACATCGTCCAAGAAAAACTTTTGAGACGGGGAGATCACAATCTCGAATAGCATGGGATCAAATTTATATATGCGCGCTCTAAGGGGTGCCCCCCTCTCGGTCCCAACCGGAAACACCCATGCCCCCTGACCGGATGACTGGCTTTAATCCAGGGCCATGGAACCATCATCCCGGCCTCTCCCTTTGGTGTGTACCAGGAAAGCGGTTTGCAACTTACTAAGCCATATTCCTTGCGGAAAACATGTGGTAGTACAGGGAAGGAAATGGGAGGAACTAGACCGGTACGGTTTGAACCTGAAGTCACATAGTCTGGCATAAGACTGGCATGCTACAACACTGCCATCTTACCCATCCTCATGCCAACACATGGCCATTCATACTCACCTCCATCCACTTATGGATCATCGAACTCACTTACTTCAACATTTCATAAAAATAACGTTCATCGGTATGCTCATCAGCATGCCATGAAACTAACTAAATGCAAAACATGCCAAGACACTCATCATATCAAAAGTTCAAACATGCTTGCCTGGTGTCGTGGTTCTAAGTCTGACAGTGAGGTAGGGGGTGTGTATGAAGAAGCTAGGCCTTAGCTATTGAGAAGTTGTAAGCACGCAAGATTTACGAGTTCAGGCCCTTCTCCGAGGAAGTAACAGCCCTACGTCTCGGTGCCCGGAGGCGGTCTATTGGATTATGCGTGAGTAAGATTACAGGGGTGTGAACCCCTCATACTGAGGGGGGTGGCTTATATAGAGTTCGCCAGCCCTCTCTTGTCCTCAGTAATGCAGGGTTTAAGGTACATTTAAGGTGGGCGTTACTGATAACGTCCCTAATAAAGCGTCATGATGATCATAAAGACTACTTAATAGCTGACCGTTTGCCTGGGAGTGATTTGAGGTCTCCTGGTGGTCGAGTGGTTGGCTTGTTGGTCGAGTGACAGCTTCTTGGTCGAGTGCCTTGGCCCCGTCGAGTGGGATATCTTCAAGTTGTCTGAAAGGTGACTTCCTCTAAGGACGTCCTACGGTAGGGCTCTTAGGACGGGTCCGTGTCCCTACCGTAGGTATATGACTACATCATTAGCCCCCGAACGGATCGAGGCTGGAGTGGAAAAAGAGGTTAGGGACCTTTTCATCCGACCCCTCGGGTTATTATGGGCGCTTCATTCTGGGTCGACTGTCACGGATGACGTCATTAACCTTTTTCAGTCGACTTGATCCGTTCCAAGTCTTTCGTCGAATGGATTTCTTCACTTGCGAGGCATCGAGCGCTGGCGTGCGCGGGATTGCCATTTCGCCAAGTTGTTCTACAGCTGGCGGAGATCGCGGGATTCGGATTTTTTGGGAAGCGCGTGGAACGGGGGCGGCCGCAGTAATCGGGAGCGACAGTGTGAAGGCTCCTCGATCTCCGCGCCGCCTTTTTCGCCACGTACAGCGCGCGCGCCTGCCAAGGGATTTGACTGGATAGCTCGGGCCTACCTGTCAGCCACTCGGGAGTGGCCTCTTATAAATAGTTGGCCCGGAGTCCTTCTTCAGTACGCGTGCTCATCTCTTCTGCTCCTCTCTCTGTCTCTCCGTTGTCTCCTCCGCTTCCTTCGCTCTCGCCCTGTCACCACAAAAACCCGGCCCGAGACCTTGCCGGCGGCGATGGTGAAGAGCAAGACGACCGCCCTGGAGCGCGCGAAGAAGGCGGCGGTGGCCGGGAAGGGGAAGAAGTCTGCGCGCGGGGGCTCTTCTTCTCGGACGGCCCTGTCCAAGGGGTGGATCCAGGGCGACTGGATGCCCACGATGCTTCGTCAGGAGGACCTCGACGATATGGTCGAGGGAGGAGTCATCCTCCACAAGGCGGCGCGTCTTCCGGGGAGAGAAATCGAGCCCCAGCCACGTGACGGTGAGCGCGTCCTCCTGGCGACTCACATTGATCGTGGTTTCTCCTTGCCGCCCCACCCTTTTTTCCGCAATTTCCTGAATTTCTTCGGGGCGCAGCTCCACCACTTCACTCCGAACTCCATAGTCTATCTCGCCGCTTTCATTTCTATGTGCGAGGCGTTTCTGGGGTGCCGTCCGCGCTGGGGACTTTTCAAGCATATCTTCACCGTTCGCTCTCAGTCGGTGAAGAAGGCTAAGTCGAGTGACGAGAGGACACAGGTGATCCAGTTGTGCGGAGGCTTGGCGATCCAGACAAGGGGGAAAAGTTGTTTTCCCTCCATCACTTTCCCGGAGTCGGTTCGAGGGTGGCAGGCGACTTGGTTCTACTGCCAGGATCAAGTGACCCCGGGGCAGTCGACTGGACTCCCACCCTTCACCCTCGACCGAGCTGAAAAGCCGGCTTCTCTGAAGGTGACGCCCGAAGAGAAGGCCCATGTCAAGATACTGGCGGGTCGAGTGGTCGAACTTGTCCATGAGGGCGTGACGGGGATGGACCTGCTCGAAGTCTTCCTCAGGAGGAGAATCCAACCCCTCCAGGCTCGGGATCACCCGATGTGGTTGTACTCCGGCCTTGAGGACTCCACTCGGGTCCACCCAGAGGAGGTCACCGATGAGATGCTGGAGGGGTGGCTGTCAAGCATTACAGGGAACAAAGACAACCCCCGAGGAGCCAGGAGGGTCGTTCCACTCGACAGCTCTTATGAGGTCGACCAGGTGTGTATTTGCATTTTCGACTGAAATCTTGCTTTCTGCACTGGTCTTCTTTTGAGCGAGTCGACTGACTTTCCATTTTGCTTGCTGTCTTTTAGGCGACCACTGAGATGTATTCGACGCCCAACGGGGCGCAGGGGTCGACTGAGGAAGGTGAGGGGAGCGGAGGTGAGAGCGGCGACGACCAGGGCGAGTGGGAGTCAGACGGCGAAGGAGAGGAAGGCGACGACATCTTCTCCAGCGAGGAGGAGGAGGAAGAAGCCGAACCTCCCCGCCCAGAGAGACGATCCAAGCTCGTGCACGACCCAGCGCAGGGACGTGGTCAGGCGACTGCCTCTGCCGGGCCATCGTCGAAACGCCCTCGGACCTCCTCTCCGACACCGACTGGGAAGGTTCCCAAGCAACCGCGCACGACGCGGTCCAAGCCGCCCAAGACTCTGCCAAAGATGAAGATAACTGTCCCTGTCATCTCTGGGTAACAAGCTTTGACTTCTTTCGTTGATTGGAGGACAGATCCTGAGTCGACTCATTATGCTGAACTGGTTGATTCTTCGAAATTTGCAGTGCTGCTACCTCCGAGGTCTCAGCCAAGGATGACGACCAAGAGATGGGGGACGCTGCAACCTCCAACCCTGGTACGATCATCGACGTTTTGTTTTTGAGTTGACTTGGTCGTTTCTTGCAATTCTTGTCGATTGAAAGTTCTTCCTGCAGCCCCTCCTCAAGTTGTCGACCTCCCGGATGACGATGACAATGAGCCGCTGAGGATAGGGAGGACCAGGAGGCCGTTGACTGACAGGGCTCCCCAGCCTGCTCTGGCGCCTGAGGCCGCGGCACGGGACGGCGGCGATGCCCCTCGGGCCTCTGTGTCCTTCACCAATCCCCTGTCGAGTGCGCAGCCTTCGGCGTCGGCTGCCAATCCGACTGCCAATCCTCCGTCGAGTGCGCAGCCCTCGGCGTCGACTGCCGATCCGACTTCACTCTTGGTCGCGTACTCTGCCCCTGAAGACGAAGTGGCCGCTGCGAAGGAGGCCATACACCAGGCAGGGGTCATGATGGAGCAGGTGAAGAGGGCTCGGGAGGCCAGCCAGGCGGCTTACGACGCGAGTTCGGCGCTTCAGAGTAACGTCCAGGTCAGTTGACTTGATGTTTGTTTGTTTGAAGAGTCTTTCTCTCTCTTTCTCTTCCTTTTTTGAAGATCTTTGTATCTGTACTTGTACACCCACTGGGTGTGTTTTCTCTTTGGTCGAACTAGTGGGGGCATGCTGAGTGCACCCACTGGGTGTAGTCCCCGAGACTACGGTGGACTGCTGGCAGTCGACTGTAGTCTGTATATTGTGTTTGTGAATATGTACTTCTTCACTCGGTCTGATCTGCCAGGTCGAGCGGTTCGTGTCCTGTCGACTGTATGCAGTCGTTTTTTTTTCGAACCAGTGAGGGCACGCTGAGTGCACCCACTGGGTGTAGTCCCCGAGACTACGGTCGAATATTTTTTATTCGGCTGTGGTCTTAGAAACGTCACCATTGTTCCTTAGTTACTCGGGAGCAACTTATCTCAAACGTCTGTCGGCTAGTTTTTTCTTTTGCAGAGATCTTGCGAACTTGTCGCTCGTTATGCTGAATTGGAGAAGCAGAAGATTCAGCTGGACCTTGATTTAGAGCTGGCCAGGACGGAGTTGCAGAAGGTCAGGGAGGGCGCCGCAGGTAAAGCGACTTTGTCGACTGGTTCTGTTTTCAGGCTTGGGCATTCCTTTGCTGTTTCTGATTCAATCGCCGTTTCTTTGTAGGAGAATTGGAAAGAGCGTTGGCGAGGAAGGACCTGGACCTGGCTGTTGCCCGTAAGGCGGCTGACGACAAGATGGTTCTGGCCGAACAGAAGCTGGCTTCGGTCGGCCAGTTGGAGCAAGAGAACATTAGGTTGCAGGCCGCTCTGACTAATGCCAACAAGCTGACTGCCAGTTGGAAGAAGAAGCACCTCCTCTTGGGTGAGGAGATGGAAGGCGTCGCCCGTAGGAGGGACGACCTGGAGAGCTTCCCGAGGAGCCTCGCCAAGAGGCTGTACCTCAAACTTGAAGGTGCACCTCTAATTTTGACTATTTTGTACTTTTTGTGTCGACTCAATCCTGTGGTCGTTGGCTTATCTTTAGGTCTTGTGTGCAGAATTCTGTCAGAACTTCGAAGAGGAGACCGGGCGGATCGAAACGGGTCTTGACCCAATCAATTCCCCGGTGAAAGACGACACTGCCATGAACTTGCTCCGACTGGAATCTCGAATCGACGGCGCCGTGGATTACCTGGCTCGACTGAAGGTTGCCATGTCGCGGATCGACTCGACGCTTTGGCCAGAATCTGCGCTCCAAAACGATCTCGAGTCTCTTATGGCTCGACTTGACAAAATCCCCGATCGAGTGCAGGAGTGGAAAAAGTCCTCTGCCCGGTGCGGCGCTGACGTGGCTCTATCCTTAGTCCGCGTTCATTGCAAGGAGGCGCGAGAAGAAAAGCTGGCCGCCATCCAAGTCGCCAATACCAAGAGGCACAGCTTCCAGGACTTCATGGAGACCTTCATTGCTGCAGCTACTCGCATTGCGGACGGGATCGACTTGGATGAGTTTGTCGCTCCTGCCAGCCCTCCTCTTGGGGAGTGAGAAAACTTTTTATACCTTTCCTTAAATTAGCCTCGGGATGCCGAGTGGATTTGTAGTCGTTCAAACTCTGCCGAGCTGAGGGCTCGAGTACTTTGATTCGGGGCCCGAGGCCTTTTGAGTTTTATCCGAACTTTATTTTTGCTGAATGTCTCCGTGGTCTGGAACTGTCGTGAGAGGCTTGATGGCCAACCCCCACCCTGTCGTTGTACATTGTATTTGTGGCGGAGCTCTCGGGAGAAGGCGGCAGTCGACCCACACTCCGTTGTTGTGCATTGTATTTGTGGCGGAGCTCTCGGGAGAAGGCGGCAGTCGACCCACACCCAACACCCAGTTGTTGTACATTGTATTTGTGGCGGAGCTCTCGGGAGAAGGCGGCAGTCGACCCACACTCCGTTGTTGTGCATTGTATTTGTGGCGGAGCTCTCGGGAGAAGGCGGCAGTCGACCCACACCCAACACCCAGTTGTTGTACATTGTATTTGTGGTGGAGCTCTCCACTCGGTAGGACTTTTCAAACTTAGGCGAGTGTCTGACTGCAGCTAAGTCTCTTTGTGGAGAACTTAGGCGAGTGCCGAACTGCAGCTAAGCCCCCGAGTGGGAGGATTACTCTCCACTCGGTAGGATTTTTCAAATTTAGGCGAGTGCCTGACTGCAGCTAAGTCTCTTCGTGGAGAACTTAGGCGAGTGCTGAACTGCAGCTAAGCCCCCGAGTGGGAGGATTGCTCTCCACTCGGTAGGACTTTTCAAACTTAGGCGAGTGTCTGACTGCAGCTAAGTCTCTTCGTGGAGAACTTAGGCGAGTGCTGAACTGCAGCTAAGCCCCCGAGTGGGAGGTTTGCTCTCCACTCGGTAGGATTTTTCAAACTTAGGCGAGTGTCTGACTGCAGCTAAGTCTCTTTGTGGAGAACTTAGGCGAGTGCCGAACTGCAGCTAAGCCCCCGAGTGGGAGGATTGCTCTCCACTCGGTAGGATTTTTCAAACTTAGGCGAGTGTCTGACTGCAGCTAAGTCTCTTTGTGGAGAACTTAGGCGAGTGCCGAACTGCAGCTAAGCCCCCGAGTGGGAGGATTGCTCTCCACTCGGTAGGATTTTTCAAACTTAGGCGAGTGTCTGACTGCAGCTAAGTTTCTTTGTGGAGAACTTAGGCGAGTGCTGAACTGCAGCTAAGCCCCCGAGTGGGAGGATTGTTCTCCACTCGGTAGGATTTTTCAAACTTAGGCGAGTGTCTGACTGCAGCTAAGTCTCTTTGTGGAGAACTTAGGCGAGTGCTGAACTGCAGCTAAGCCCCCGAGTGGGAGGATTGCTCTCCACTCGGTAGGATTTTTCAAACTTAGGCGAGTGTCTGACTACAGCTAAGTCTCTTTGTGGAGAACTTAGGCGAGTGCTGAACTGCAGCTAAGCCCCCGAGTGGGAGGATTGTTCTCCACTTGGTAGGATTTTTCAAACTTAGGCGAGTGTCTGACTGCAGCTAAGTCTCTTTGTGGAGAACTTAGGCGAGTGCTGAACTGCAGCTAAGCCCCCGAGTGGGAGGATTGCTCTCCACTCGGTAGGATTTTTCAAACTTAGGCGAACCGGATTCGCAGCTAAGTCACCCACTGGGGGATTTCGGATATATACAATAGTGGCGACAATTATTGGAACACTCTTATTTCTGATAAAAATGAACCTTAGGAGTTTTCCTTATTACATCTGGTTTAAGAGTGGACTTAAGTGTAAAAGGGGCGGAGAAGCTCCGCGTTCCAAGCTCGAGGTTCGTCGATTTGTCGATCAACATTGTAAAGGTGATATGCTCCATTGTGGAGGACTCTGGTGATGATGAATGGGCCTTCCCAAGTGGGAGCGAGCTTGTGAGGTTTCTGTTGATCCACTCGGAGGACCAAATCTCCTTCTTGAAAGGCTTGACTCTTCACATTCCGGGCGTGGAATCGACGCAAGTCCTGCTGGTAAATGGTTGATCTGATCATTGCCATCTCCCTTTCTTCCTCCAAGAGATCGACTGCGTCTTGCCGGGCCTGCTCTGCTTCATCTTCGGTGTAAAGTTCAACTCGAGGCGCATTGTGAAGGAGATCGCTTGGCAGGACAACTTCAGCTCCATAAACCAGAAAGAACGGGGTCCTTCCAGTCGACCGGTTAGGGGTAGTCCTTAGTCCCCACAGTACTGACGGAAGCTCGTCGACCCAAGCGCCTGCCGCGTGCTTAAGATCACGCATCAGCCGAGGTTTTAGCCCTTTGAGAATCAGACCATTTGCTCTCTCAGCATGTCCATTCGACTGGGGATGAGCGACTGAGGCGTAGTCGACTCGTGTGCCTTGAGAAGCGCAAAATGCCCTAAAATCGTCCGAATCAAAGTTTGACCTGTTATCAGTGATGATGCTGTGTGGGACTCCATATCTGAATGTCAATCCTCTGATGAAACTGATAGTGGTGCTAGCGTCAAGGCTCTTTATGGGCTTAGCTTCGATCCATTTGGTAAACTTGTCGACTGCCACAAGCACGTGAGTGAACCCACTCCTGCCCATTCTCAAGGGGCCAACCATGTCCAATCCCCAGACGGCAAAGGGCCAGACGAGCGGAATGGTTTTCAGGGCCGACGCGGGCTTGTGTGACATGTTGGTGTAGAACTGGCAGCCCTCGCACCTGTCGACTATCTCTTTCGCCATCTCATTTGCCCTTGGCCAATAAAATCCAGCTCGGTACGCTTTAGCCACAATGGTCCGAGAGGACGCATGGTGACCACAAGTTCCCGAGTGGATATCGTTGAGGATTATTTGACCTTCTTCTGGCGTTATGCATTTCTGGCCGACTCTGGTCGCACTTTCTCTGTACAGCTGTCCCCTTATGACTGTGAAGGCCTTAGATCGGCGGACGATCTGTCGAGCCTCCTCCTCGTCCTTCGGGAGTTCTTTCCTTAGGATATATGCAATGTATGGTATCGTCCAGTCGGGGGTGATTGCCAAGACTTCCATGATCAGGTCGACTACTGCAGGTACTTCAACTTCAGTCGGGTCCGCGACACTTTTCGGCTGCGGGACTTCTTCTGTGAAAGGATCTTCTTGTACTGACGGCGAGTGAATGTGTTCCAAGAACACGTCGCTTGGAATGGCTTCTCTCTTGGAGCCTATCTTTGCCAAGTCGTCAGCTGCCTGGTTTTTCAGTCAAGGGATGTGGTGGAGTTCCAACCCCTCGAACTTCTTCTCTAGCTTCCGTACTGCATTGCAATATCCAGTCATTGTCGGACTCCTGACATCCCATTCCTTCATCACTTGATTAACCACCAGATCTGAGTCGCCATAGACCATGAGGCGACGGACGCCGAGTGAAATGGCCATGCGCAACCCATACAAAAGTGCTTCATATTCTGCTTCGTTATTGGAGGAATCGAAGTGAATCTGGAGAACGTATCTGAGCTTATCTCCTCGGGGGGAGACCAGAACTACCCCCGCGCCCGAACCATTCAGCATCTTGGATCCATCGAAGAACATAGTCCAGTGTTTCGAGTGAACTTGAGTCGGAAGTTGCTGTTCAATCCACTCGGCGATAAAATCCGCGATCGCTTGAGACTTGATGGCTTTCTTTGCTTCAAACTTGATGTCTAAAGGAAGGAATTCAATTGCCCACTTGGCCACTCGACCAGTTGCATCTCTGTTATGCAGGATCTCCGATAATGGAGTGTCGCTGACGACTGTAATGGAGTGGTCAGAGAAATAGTGTGCAACTTTCTTCGTGGTCATGTAAATCCCATATACAAGCTTCTGGTAGTGAGGGTATCTTTGTTTTGAAGGGGTCAAAACTTCAGACACATAATAAACAGGGTGTTGAACTTTGGAGGCCTTCCCTTCCTCTTCTCTCTCGACCGTAAGTACTGTACTGACAACTTGTCCCGTGGCTGCAATATAAAGCAGCAGAGGCTCTTTGCTGATTGGAGCAGCTAGCACCGGCTGGGTGGAGAGCAGAGCTTTGAGCTCCGCAAACGCTGCATCAGCTTCTGGAGTCCATTCGAACTTGTCAGACTTTTTCATCAGTCGGTAAAGAGGCAACGCTTTTTCACCGAGTCGAGAGATGAATCGACTTAAGGCGGCCAAGCAGCCTGTAAGTTTTTGGACATCATGCACACGTACAGGACGCTTCATCCGGAGTATGGTTCCAATTTTTTCAGGATTGGCGTCGATTCCCCGTTCGGAAACGAGAAAACCGAGTAGCTTGCCGCCTGGAACTCCGAAAGTGCATTTTGACGGATTGAGCTTGATATCGTACCTCCTGAGGTTGGCGAAGGTTTCAGTAAGGTCAGCCCGTAGGTCGGAACCTTTCCGAGACTTGACTACGATATCGTCCATGTACGCCTCCACATTCCGACTGATTTGAGTGAGTAAACACTTCTGGATCATTCTCATGAATGTGGCTCCGGCGTTCTTGAGGCCGAACGGCATGGTGACGTAACAGAAGCATCCGAATGGAGTGATGAAAGCTGTTTTGATTTCGTCGGGTCCATACAGACGGATCTGATGGTACCCGGAGTAGGCATCTAGAAAAGACAATCTCTCACATCCCGCAGTTGAGTCGACAATTTGGTCGATGCGAGGGAGAGGAAAATGGTCTTTCGGGCAGGCCCGATTGATATGCTTGAAATCAATGCACATGCGGAGTGACTTGTCCTTCTTGGGGACCATGACAACATTGGCGAGCCACTCGGAGTGGTAGATCTCTCGAATGAACTCAGCTGCTAAGAGCCGAGCCACTTCTTCGCCGATAGCTTGTTTTTTCTGGACGGCGGACCGCCGCAGATGTTCCTTCACGGGTTTGAACTTTGAGTCGACTCGTAGGAGGTGCTTAGCCAGCCCCCTGGGAACTCCGGGCATGTCAGAGGGTTTCCATGCGAAGATGTCCCAGTTCTCACGGAGGAGCTGGATGAGCGCTTCTTCCTATTTGGAGTGGAGCGTCGTTGAGACGTGAGTCAGAGCTGCGTCGGGGTCGGTCGGGTGAATGTGGACTGTCTTCGTTTCGCCGGCCGACTGAAAAGCTGATTCGGAGGCAGGCTTCTTAGCCCGCAGCAATTCACTCGGGTCGGCAGTCTTCTGGTATTCTTTCAGCTCGACTACTGCCATCTGAGCGTCGGCGATCTTCGATCCCTTCTGGAAACATTCTTCTGCCTTCTTCCGGTTGCCTGTAACAGTGATCACACCTTTGGGACCAGGCATCTTTAATTTAAGATACACGTAGCATGGTCGAGCCATGAAGCGTGCATAAGCCGGTCTGCCCAAGATGGCGTGATAAGCACTCTGGAAGTCCACAACTTCAAACGTTAACTTTTCCTTGCGGTAATTCTTTGAATCACCGAAAACCACATCAAGAGCAATTTGGCCGAGTGACTCGGCTTTCTTCCCAGGAATGACTCCGTGGAAGCTCATGTTACTGGCGCTGAGTCTGGACATCGGAATGCCCATTCCTTTCAAGGTTTCCGCGTACAGTATGTTCAGGCCACTGCCACCGTCCATTAGGACTTTGGTCAGTCGAGTGCCTTCGACAACTGGGTCGACCACCAAAGCTTGCCTCCCAGGGGTGGCAATGTGTGTTGGATGATCGGATTGGTCGAACGTGATGGCCGTCTGGGACCACTTTAGGTAACTGGGAGTTGCAGGGGCAACCATGTTCACCTCCCGGTTAATGACTTTCAGTCGACTTTTGCTTTCGACATCGGCAAAAATCATCAGGGTGGAATTGACCTGGGGGTATCCACCGTCACTATCATCTCTGTCCTCAACTCTGTCCGGCTCTTTCTCTTTATCCTTGGGCTGCTTGCCCTGAAACTGTTGGATCAGGAGCCGGCATTGTCGAGTGGTATGTTTGGGGTAAATAAAATTACCCTCTTCGTCTTTCTTGGTGTGGATGTGACATGGCAAATCCAAAACATCGTTCCCATCCTGATCCTTGACTTTCTTGGGCTTCCAAGTGCTCTTGGGTTTCCCCTTGAAGTTTCCCTGGGCCACAGCTAGGGCCTCCCCGGGAGCGGCTGGCTCGGCCTTCCGCTTTTGCTTCCGACTGGAGTTTCCTCCCGTTTCTTGGGCGACTGACTTAAGTTTGCCGCTTCGGAGTCGGTCTTCGTCTTCTCCATTAGCGTACTTGGTGACAATCTCCATCATCCGATTAAGGGACATCTCTCCGGTCCGGCCAAATTTCAGATTCAACTCCCTGTACTTGACCCATTCCTTGAAAGCGCAGACTGCTTGATGGTCAGGCACGTTCTTGACCGAGTGGTGCAGTGTGATCCACCTCTGGATGTATTCCCTCAGTGTTTCATTCGGCTTCTGTACGCAAGACCGCAGCTCTGTAAGGCCTGCAGGGCGCTTGCATGTCCCTTCGAAGGTTGTAACAAACACTCGGGAGAGATCCTCCCAAGTGTAAATGCTGCTGGGCGCCAGCTGATTCAGCCACGCCCTAGCTGAGCCTTCCAACATGAGGGGTAAATGCTTCATGGCCACCTCGTCGTTGCCGCCACCGATCTGCACAGCCACTCGGTAATCTTCGAGCCACATGTCAGGCTTGGACTCGCCGGTGAACTTGCTGATTCCAGTCGCCAGCCGGAAGTTGGGTGGGATCACCGCGGCTCTGATGGCTCGACTGAAACACTCAGGCCCCGAGGCGTGTGCCCTGTTGTCGGTAGGCGTATCTCTGTTGTGGCCCTCTCGATGAGCCCTGTTCCTGTCCACCAGACCTTGAACGAGGATGGATCTCGTGTCAAAGCCTGGGTCTCTGGGGTCGACTGGGACCCTCTGCCCAGTGTGATGAGGGCGCCTGTCGTCTCGATGCCGAGGTGCATATGATCCACTCCGTGGAGGAGGGGACGGCACCCGACGCCCATCATCACGGTTGAGTCGGTGATCGTATTGCTCGTTCCCCCTATACCGATCGTGCCGGTCTCCATGCCCCTCACGCCTCAGGGGCGGTCTCGGGCTGTGAGCCGACTGGACGGTCTCTGTTGCGACGGATCGACTGTGGATCCTGTCCCGCGACTGAGAGACGGCGGAGTTCTGATTCCCCGCTGCTCGGAGCAATGCTCTAATCTGCAGCAATCCTCTTCCGGCCTCCGACTGGGAGGGCTGGATCGACTCCGCTATGCGGGCCGCGGCAGCCAAGTTCTGAACCGGAGTTCGGTACACCTGTGGTGGCGGGAAGAGTTGCCGTCGACTGGGTTCGGGTGCCCGCTGGCGTCGACTGGATTCGGGAGCCCGCTGACGTCGACTGGACTCGGGAGCCCGCTGACGCGCCTGCTCGTCGAGAGCCCGCTGTAGGTTTTCCAGTCGAGTGCGCTCGGCTAGATTAGCCAAGCGTGCATCCTCCAAGGCCCGGGCCTCGGGGGTTTCTCCAACAATAGGTGTGTAGAGCGCGTCCATGTTCCGGCGACGAAGCTCCTCCCGCTGCAACGACGTAAGAGGCTCGGGGAGGTATTCGTCGTGAGGGTGCGACGAATCGCCCCTGTCGGCACCATCGTCAGCACGAGGGAATCCGGGGGGACTGCGCGTCCCCTCGACCGCCAGGACCTCCGCCAGGGGGTCGCTGCTGTCGCACTCGGAAGTGGACTCCATGGAGCCAGTCGACAGATCGAACAGGCCGCAGAGGGATTCGTCAGGCTCGATTGCAGCGACCTGCTGGGTCGCCGACTGGCGGGCCAGGGCGCGCTTCATCCACCGCTGGAGCCTCGACCGACCCGAGCGCTTGCGCTGGCGGGAGACAGGATGGGGAGATGGCACGGGAGTCGACCGATATGGGGTCGACGGCTGCCTCAGGAGGACGCCACGGACGCACGCGCGGAAGTGCGTCGCACCGCGGACGGGGAGTGCGTCGACGTCAAGCGGCGCTTCCTGGAGCCAAGCGGAGTCGTCGGCGATGAAAGTAAGTCGGCCGAGACGGATCTCGCGGCCCGCCGCCAAGGCTCCGCGGGAAAACATGATCGAGTGGATCGACGAAAATCGCAACTTCTCCAATTTAGGCGCTAAGACTACTGCCCCACGGTGGGCGCCAACTGTCGTGGTTCTAAGTCTGACAGTGAGGTAGGGGGGTGTGTATGAAGAGGCTAGGCCTTAGCTATTGAGAAGTTGTAAGCACGCAAGATTTACGAGTTCAGGCCCTTCTCCGAGGAAGTAACAGCCCTACATCTCGGTGCCCGGAGGCGGTCGATTGGATTATGCGTGAGTAAGATTACAGGGGTGCGAACCCCTCATACTGAGGAGGGGGGTGGCTTATATAGAGTTCGCCAGCCCTCTCTTGTCCTCAGTAATGCAGGGTTTAAGGTACATTTAAGGTGGGCGTTACTGATAACGTCCCTAATAAAGCGTCATGATGATCATAAAGACTACTTAATAGCTGACCGTTTGCCTGGGAGTGATTTGAGGTCCCCTGGTGGTCGAGTGGTTGGCTTGTTGGTCGAGTGACAGCTTCTTGGTCGAGTGCCTTGGCCCCGTCGAGTGGGATATCTTCAAGTTGTCTGAAAGGTGACTTCCTCTAAGGACGTCCTACGATAGGGCTCTTAGGACGGGTCCGTGTCCCTACCGTAGGTATATGACTACATCACCTGGTTCAGAGTAGTCGGAGCCTAGCTCGGTGAAGTTCGCGGCTCCGTCACCTCCTTCGGTATCTACGGTATAAAGAAAATATATGGGCTATCGTAAATATCAAGAGGTGCACAGAAAGTATTCCATATAATTTTCAAATAAATATGATAAAAAACTAGACAAAAATCTGAGGAGTACAGAAAAAGAATCACTCAAAAATTCCTTTCTGTTAAAAAGTTATAAGGGTTTTAATCCAAGGACTTATCTGTAATGAAACAGAAAGTTTCCAGGGGCTAGTTTATAAAAACAGAAAGCGCTTCGGCAGAAACTACGCCAACCCAGAGGGAAGGCGCATTTGGCAGAAGGCGTTTTCAGAAAATGCTTCGCTTAGACAGGATAGAGAGGCTGACAGCAGGTCCTGCTCGTCAGGTTTAAACTTTCAAACGGGGCGGCAGATTTCGCCGGTGCCCGAGAGCCGCGGTGGTTGCCGGCGGCGATCCACGGCGAGGCAGAGTGATCGGAGTTTACCAACGTGCTCACCGTGTCCTTCCGCAACGGTGGGTGGTGGTGTTGGTCGCCGGTGAGCACCACGTCGACGGCGGCCTTGACTCCGGTGGACGGTGGTTCGGGCGTTGATGGATCTCGCCGAGGAGGGCTACAAGGATCAAATTGAGGTGGGGTTAGAGCACTGGGTGCAAGAGAAGGCTACGGACGAGGTTTGGGCGCCGAAGATGGCCTCACCGAAGTGAATCGAGGTGGAGGCCGAGGCGGGGCGAGGCGGCCGGAGTTGGGGGAGGAGACCTCCTCGAGGTCCTCCTGGTGGTTTGGCAGGGTCCTGGAGAGGCGTAGTGGAGGTGTGGGTCTCGTGAGCGAGCTCGGGGTCCTTTTTATAGGCGATCCAAGGCGGTGGCCGTGAACGGGGATCTCCGGTGAAGGTTACGGCGGCGCAGAGCTTGGTCGGGAAGGTTTAGGGAGTTGGGCGTCATCACGGAGTTCCACTGGTTCCATTTAGGTGCTAAGCGAGCTTGGATGGGGTGTTAGGGGCGAGCTCGGCGGAACGGGGCGGCGCGGGCCCGTCGGCGGCAGGGAGCATGTTCCGTGCTTGCCAGGCCGTGGTGAGGGTGCCACGGGCGTACGCTGGCATGCATGAGGCCACGCGGAGGGCCAGGAAGCTTTGGGCGGCGCCAAAACGGCGTTCTGCCGTAGTGTGCCTTCTGTCGGCCGCCACGGGAGGTCCCGACGCCACAGAAGACGCCGGCGAGGGCGGGCCAGCGCGATACTGACGCCAGGAAAACTCCAAGCACGCGTGTGCAGCATTCGGACAAGAGGGAGGGGCTGCGAGCATCGAGCCAAAGGCACTGTGAGCATGTGCCTGCAACTCTGAAGAAATCGACACTGTAAAAACTGAATTTTACTGAACTTTGCAAAGAACAGTGCAACTCACGTGTTCGACAGAATGTTTTTGGCATCTAGGGATTTTTCCTTGAGCTGAAACTTGGTGGAGTGGCCTCTCATTGCTCCAGTAGGCTGCCTGAATTTTGGTGGAATTTTTGGAGAAGTGTAGATATGAATTTCACCAAATTTGGCAAATCTGATCCAAACTTGCAGTGAGTGAAATTTGAAATATTTGAAAAGAAGAAGAGTGGATCAAGATGGTTCTAGGTTGTGGGTACTAAAGACAATCCAGGGAAGTTGGTTTGGGATAAAAACTCAGAGGCAAGTGATACTTGCTTTGAAAATCACTTAAGCTCAAAATAAGTGGCAGAAATGTTTTTGGGGGAAAAATAATTTAAATAAAATCCAAAACTTGTTTGGACTTGTTGAGACAGAGAATTTAGATTGTTCAAAGATGGAGGGATGGATTTTGAGAAGATTTACGATAGGAGACATGGTAAAACCATGGGTGTTTTCAAAAGAAAGAAGTCCCAAAACTCCTAGGGTTTCTTTTTTTTTGAAAATAAATAAGTTTGAGAGGGAAACAACCAGAAGAAAAACTTCCAAAATTTTAACACCAAAATTTAAAAGGAAAGGAAATCCTTGCCAAAGGTGAAAGGAAGTTTTTAAGAGGAAGGATTTTCTGAAAGAGAAATTTTTAAAGGCCCTCCTTTAGAATCCAAAAAAAAGTTTTTGATGAAAACCAAATCAAAAATTTTGGGAGTGTCACAGGATGTTGTCTTGTCGCGTCCGAGGATCTTGTCGCTCACCGGGTCTTGTCGCGTCCGGGAGCTTGTCGCTCGCCGGGCCTTGGTTAGCCTTCCCGGAAAGCTCCTCTTGCCGGGGCCTTGGTTGGTCTTCCCGGCAAGCTCCTCTTGCCGGGGTCTTGTCTTGAATACTTTGTTCTTGAATGGCTCCAAAGGAACCACGAAGGATCTTGGCAGCCACCCGGCAAGCCTTGCCGCGGGGTGCTGCGACTGCCCGTGCACAAGTTCGGGATACTAAGGTACTCCTACTTTAGTACACCGACAAGAGCCCCCGGGCCTGGGCCATACACGGTGCCGAGCGCTGTTGGGCCAGGCCCAAAACAGTGCACGGGCACGCGTGGCCTGGGTCACGCCGTATCTGACTCCGCATCCACCGCGCCCTCCCCGAACGGCACGCGTCAAACGCGGCGTCATGGGCGAGATCGTGGGTAGTCGTTTATGAACTGGACAGGGCCGATGCGCGGTTTTCGAGGCGTCCACTCCCCATGATCACGGGGTGGGGAGAGGTTGCCTCATCCGTCGCCTTGGTTCTGCATGCTTGCCACGCGGCTGCCATGCGCTTGGGGTCACGGACGGTGGAGGCGGGAAACTGGGCCGTCGCGGGTTGAGGCAGCGGGTCGGCCCCAGCTCCCTGCTCTTCCCGTGTCTTGATTTGCTGAGCGGGGCGGCCGAGCCCCCACCTCGCTCCTTTATAAAGTGCGGGAGGGGAGGACGGAAGCCCGCATTCTCTCATCTCCTCCTTCCTTCAGCTTCTGCTCCCCTTTCTCCCATTCGCCATGGAGAAAGGGAATCCTGGTCCTTCATCGGTGGCGGCGAGGGTCGCCGCCAGACAGCGCATCCCTCCCTCTCCCACACCCATGGTGGCAGAGCCAGCCGTAAGGGGAAGAGGGAGGGGCGAGGTCGTGGACGAGGTCGAGGACGAGGTCGAGGCGCTCGGGGAAGAGGCGGACGGGGCGGCGCGCCGGCTTCGCCTCCGCCGGCGGTTCCCCTCCCCACGACGGTCCATATTGGGGACGACCCTTGCGAGTTCTTCGTTAGGCTGCGCCGGGCGCCTCGTCATCGCCTCCGACTCCCAGCTCCGTTTGCGAGGGCGATGGAGTTGGACCTGCCCGAGACACTAAGATTGCACATGAGGGGCTGTGGGATCAGCGGCACGCGAGTCCGCGTTGAATTCCCAGCCCCTAATGTGATGTATCTTGGTCGAGGGTGGAAGACGTTCGCCCGTATCCACAGCTTGACGGGGGGGCTCACCCTCCATTTTAAGTTGATGGAGGGCGATCTCCTCTCCGTCAAGGTCTTCGGGTGCTTCGGCACTCGGGCGAAGTGCTGCATGGACAGCTCCTCCGATAGCGAAGGCTCCTCCTCGAGCGAGAGTGACGAAGAGGAGAGCGGCAGCGATGACGAGGGTGGCGGGCGGCAGGATGACGGGTCCAACTAGGTGTCGGGCGCCGCTCCGTGCGGCACCGGCGACCCCATCATCCGTGTCGCCGGCTCCTTGAACTCCCCGGGGTCGTCTCCTTGGGCGGCTGGCGTAGGGAGGTTGCGGAAGAGGAAGAGGGCTGGCGGCAAGGCCGTCAAGTCAGAGTACGAGGGCGTGGTGCCCTCGACAGCGTGCTGACGTCCTGCCGCCTCGTCTTCGAGCCCCGCTTCCGGCGCCGCCATCACCGTCCAGCCTTCGGACGGCCCCCGGGATGTCCTCTTGGTGTCTTCTGGCACCCGTAGCTCGCCTAGGCGCCCCTTTTGCCCTTTTCACCTCCTTGACCTACCTCCTGAAGAGAGGGACAAGAAAGGGATTACGGGCATCTTATCTTTTTAATTTGTAAGCCTTCGGGCCTTAGTTGCATTTAAAACTTGTAACCCTCTCTTTCATGTTTCTCATCCTCTATGGACTGTACCTGAGTGGAATGTTTTTTAATGAAAAGGGGATGCTTGCCGAGTCATTTGTCTCGCGGGTAGAACCCACGTCAAGGAGCAAATCCTTGGTATCTTTCACATAGACACTTCTTCTCCCGGCAACAGGCCCTGCCGTCTTCCCACGTCGCTCGACCTTTCTCACGCTTTTGACGGAGGCAGGGACGAGGCGGATGCGGCCCCTAGTTTCATCCCTTTGCTGCCGCGACTACGACCAAACTTGGCCCCAGGAACGAGCCCCAGGGCCTAGAGTTAAGGGAGCACGGTAGTTTCAGGAAGAAACGAGGTTTCGTATTCCCAGTCCATAAGAGAATACATGATGAGGGATGAAAGACTTATCTGAGATTGCAGCCCCCGGCAACTCTGGCTTGCCGTGGGTGAATCTTGGTACTCGCAGCCCCCGGCAAGACTGGTTTGCCGGGGTCCAAATGCCGGTACGTCCTTCTTCTCCTTTTCGTCCTCAAGCGGTCCGGCCAGGATATGCGAGCCCTGCGAACCAAGGGAAACGAAAGAAAGGCAAAGGGACGCACACTCGACCTCTAAGCTAGGGGTTAGCCACTGTTAAGCACTATCAACCCTAACCAAGGACGAGACTCGACCTAGCATGCATGCTATAACTCAGGGCGCCAGCACTTCATTTACTTGTGCTCAGGGTCTGCGCCTGGCTTTGTACAAAGGATTACATGCAACAGCGGCAAGACTTGTACAAAAGGGTGGTTGCCGGACAGGGTCCGACAACCGCGCCTTACGGGTAAAACTTACGAAGATGCTCAATATTCCAGGAGTTGCTCACCGGAATGCCATCTTCGGTCTCAAGGCAGACAGCGCCAGGCCTAGTGACTCGTTTCACCCGGTAAGGGCCTTCCCACTTCGGTGTCAACTTGTTGGAATTCTTGGCGGACCGAATGCACCGAAGAACAAGGTCGCCTTCCTCGAAGCTTCTGGCTTTAACTTTGCGGCTATGGTAGCGGCGCAAAGCTTGCTGGTAGCGAGCAGCTCGTACAGCAGCCTGAAGACGATCTTCCTCAAGGAGCAGCGCGTCATCTTCACGCAGCTGCTCTTGCTCAAGCTCATCATAAGCGAGCACTTGAGGTGACCCGTATACGAGTTCCGTGGGGATAACTGCTTCTGCTCCATAGACTAGAGCAAAAGGTGTCTGGCCAGTGGCTCGATTTGGCGTCGTCCTGATCGACCAAAGAACCACCGGCAGCTCCTCGATCCAGTTTCTTCCGCACTTGTGCAGCCTGTCGAAAGTTCTGGTCTTGAGCCCACGCAGCACTTCAGCATTTGCCCTCTCCGCTTGACCGTTGCTTCTCGGATGAGCAACAGAAGCGAAGCAGACCTTGGCGCCAAGATCTTGGACGTACTGCATGAAGGTGCGGCTCGTAAATTGCGTACCGTTGTCGGTAATTATCCTGTTAGGGATTCCGAAACGGCAAACAATCGACCTGAAGAACTTGACTGCTGACTGTGCTGTCACCTTCCTCACTGGTTCCACTTCCGGCCACTTTGTGAACTTGTCGATTGCAACGTACAGGTACTCAAAGCCCCCGACAGCTCGGGGAAAGGGGCCGAGGATATCGAGCCCCCAGACCGAAAATGGCCAGGATAAAGGGATCGTCTGGAGAGCTTGAGCTGGCTGGTGTATCTGCTTGGAATGGAACTGGCACACTTCACACTTGGTTACTTGTGCAGTTGCATCCTGGAGGGCTGTCGGCCAAAAGAATCCTTGCCGGAATGCTTTGCCGACAAGTGCTCTTGCGCCAATGTGGTGACCACATATGCCTCCATTTATCTCTGCCAACAGCCTTTGTCCATCTTCCCGGTGAATGCACTTCAATTTCACACCGTTGAGTCTTCTTCTGTACAGTGTGCTGTCAACAAACTGGTACATACTTGACTGCCGGGCTACTCTTTCCGCTACTTCCTGTTGTGCCTCCGGGTTTTCTTTGCCGGGGCGGCATCTTCGCTGTCAGATCCTTCTGCTCTGGTATTCTCTCCGGGGAGTTTCCTCCCTTCTTCAGCGCGTGCACACTTGTCGGCCAGGGCGTACAGCTCGCTGACGTCTCTGATCCTGCTCATCGCCATCTCCTCCCGCATCCTGCGGTTACGCACGTTCTGATGGAACGCGCTGATAACCGCGGCCGGGTGGATGTCTGGGATGTTGCGCTGCACACGGCTGAATCTCTGAATATACTTGCGCAGGGGCTCTCCTTCCTTCTGGGCAAGCAGGTGGAGATCACTCTCTTGGCCATGGGGTTTGTGGCCGCCTGTAAAGGCGCTGACAAACTGGTGGCACAAGTCTGCCCAAGAGGATATGGAGTTGTCCGGCAAGTGCATGAGCCAGGACCTGACTTCGGGCTTGAGCACCAGCGGGAAGTAGTTGGCAAGGACCTTGTCGTCTCGCCCCCCGGCAGCTTGCACCGCAATGGTGTAGATGCTGAGGAACTCTGACGGGTGCGACTTGCCGTCGTACTTCTCTGGTACGTCTGGCTTGAAGTTCTTCTGGCTGGGCCACTGGACTTGCCGCAGCTCACGGGTAAACGCAGGGCAACCTACCGCGTACGGCAAGTTGCCTGGTTCCCCTGGCGCATGCATATCAACAGAAGGCCCAGCGCGCAGGTCTGATTGGCGCCGCGCTTCTCTTCGGCGCTCGATACGGGTACGAGCGTCTTCTTGTTGTCATTCGTGCAGAACTTGGCGCTGATCGCGACGAGCTCGCGGATCTGATGACGCGGTGGAGTCGCTGACGTGGTGGATCCGGCGAGTCGGCGATCTTGGCCTTCGAGGCGGGGAGTGCACAGTGGCTGCACCCTCCCCGGTCTTGTCGCCACCGGCTCGCGCCTGACTGGCTTGCCGCAGCTGCGATGTGCTGGGCTGCCGTGGGTTGTCGCCGTTGGCGAAGCCGATGAGACTCTGGATAGTGGCCCTCCAGTCGTCGATCTTGTCCGGCACCGGAGGGTAATCCAAGAGCAGTTGAGCTCGCGCCAAAGCTTCTGCCGGAGTGGCGGGCGGAGGCGGCGAACGGTGCGAGGAACGGGATATGCTCGGACTTCTAACTACGTTAGAAGGAGCGATATCTCGTCCAAGCGACCGCGCCACGCTCGCGCCAGCATGTTGGCGCGCATGCTGATCTTGAGCACTCCGGGATCCGCCAGCTTGATCTTGGCCCAACAGACGTATGGTACCGTGGGTACCATGACGCTGCTGGTCCCGCGCCTCCTGGGACGGGCGCGGTGCGTGTACGGACGCCGAGGCCTTGGAGTGCGCCCGATCATTGTGGGAGCCGACTGCGCCGTCGATGTGCAGCGCAATCTTGTCCTTGAACCTGGCAGCACCATGAGCCCCCTCGTCGGCGCCCGTTCTTCCGCCGGCGTCTACCCCACCAGCCGTTCGCCCCGGCGATGGTGGGCTCGGCGCAGACGGAGCAGCTGCCTCCGAAGCCTTCTTCTTCGGCGGCATGTTGATGAAGATGGCGAAGATTCGGCTCGTGCGAACGCCAGATCAGGTTCACACAGCCTCGACGCACCCCTACCTGGCGCGCCAAAGATGTCGGGGGCGGCTAATCCCTCGGACACCTATGGGACCACGGCGGACCGCGGCCCCTTTCGGTTCGGCAGGGGGCGGAGAGCGCGCAAAGAGCAGATCGAGGTGAAGCGCACGAGCACGCGGTCAGTTTACCCAGGTTCGGGCCGCACGGATGCGTAAAACCCTACTCCTGCTTTGTGGTTGTATTGGTTTCTTGCTCGGGAGCGATGAATGCTACAGTACGCTCGAGTGGCTAGCGAGACCGAGCGTGAGAATGGTCGTCCCCCCTCCCCCTGTTGCGCATGGGCCTTCTTTTATATGTCAAAGGGGTCACCGACAGGTGGCAACAGAGGCGAGGGTAAAAATGTAAAAGAGGTGGTGGTTGGCATCACCGCCTATAATAGTTGTATCATACCTAACCTAAGCGGCAGGGGACAAAGGCATTAAATGCCTGTCTGTGTCGCCCAGACGGTGCAGAAAGGGACCGTCAGGGGCGCCACCGTTTGCCACGATGGTTATCTTGTCAGCGCCTGCTTGCCACCGCATGCCCCTGGCTGCACAGCCTCCCGCCACGTACGCCATGAACGGTCCCAGAGCGACACGTTGGTGGGTGAGCTGGAGCGCGGGCTGTGGAGTAGTAGCTTGCCGCGGCAAGCGCCTTGCCGCGGATGTTGTCTTGTCGCGTCCGGGGAGCTTGTCGCTCACCGGGTCTTGTCGCGTCCGGGAGCTTGTCGCTCGCCGGGCCTTGGTTAGCCTTCCCGGCAAGCTCCTCTTGTCGGGGCCTTGGTTGGTCTTCCCGGCAAGCTCCTCTTGCCGGGGTCTTGTCTCCTTCCCGGCAAGCTCCTCTTGTCGGGGTCTTGTCTCCTTCCCGGCAAGCTCCTCTTGCCGGGGTCTTGTCTTGAATACTTTGTTCTTGAATGGCTCCAAAGGAACCACGGAGGATCTTGGCGGCCACCCGGCAAGCCTTGCCGCGGGGTGCTGCGACTGCCCGTGCACAAGTTCGGGATACTAAGGTACCCCTACTTTAGTACACCGACAGGAGGGGATCGCCGGGTAGGATTATGCTATGCGATGCTACTTGGAGGACTTCAGTCTACTCTCTTCTACATGCTGCAAGACGGAGGCTGCCAGAAGCGTAGTCTTCGACAGGATTAGCTATCCCCCTCTTATTCTGCCATTCTGCAGTTCAGTCCACTGATATGGCCCTTTACACATATATCCATGCATATGTAGTGTAGCTCCTTGCTTGCGAGTACTTTGGATGAGTACTCGCGGTTGCCTTGTTCCCCCTTTTCGCCATATCTCTACCTGATTGCTGCGACCAGACGATGGAGTCCAGGAGTCAGACGCCACCGTCGGCGACGACTCCTACTACACTAGAGGTGCCTACTGCTATGTGCAGGCCGCTGACGACAGCCAGGAGTAGTTAGGAGGATCCCAGGCAGGAGGCATGCGCCTCGTTCGATCTGTATCCCAGTTTGTGCTAGCCTTCTTAAGGCGAACTTGTTTAACTTATGTCTGTACTCAGATATTGTTGCTTCCGCTGACTCGTCTATGATCGAGCACTTGTATTCGAGCCCTCGAGGCCCCTGGCTTGTATTATGATGCTTGTATGACTTATTTATGTTTTAGAGTTGTGTTGTGATATCTTCCCGTGAGTCCCTGATCTTGATCGTACACGTTTGCGTGCATGATTAGTGTACGATTGAATCGGAGGCGTCACAATGAACTACTCCCTCCGTCCCATAATATAAAAACGTTTTTGAAACTACAGTAGTGTCAAAAACGTATGGGATACTTTGTAACTACACTAGTGGCAAATAAAAATCAATGTGAACATCCTCCATCTAAAATAGTTAGCGCCAAATCCCATGGATCCCCTCCCAAAACCCTTTGTCCAAGGTGAACATCCTCCATCTAAAATAGTTAGCGCCAAATCCCATGGATCCCCTCCCAAAACCCTTTGTCGACATTGTTGGACGATGGTTCAAGAGACTGAAGGCAGGATCAATATTAGGATATATTGTGTGGTAAAACACTAGCACACCCATGCATCCTCAGCGTCCAGAATCACATATGCACAACCCATGCCCTAGGGAGAGTGATTTTCCCCTTCCCCGCACCGTTACCAACATATAACCTCCGCGCCACCGACTCATTGGTTACTCCGCCTATTCGGATGCCCCCCCCCCCCCCCCCCCGCAATGAAAGAGTGTGCACTCATCTTTTGGTTCAAATTGTTAAGTCGAATCATCGACTCTCAGTCGATACTAAATGTGTTATATTGAGTTGGTGGAATTTAAATCTTACTAGCTAATTTCCCATGCGTTGGTTCGGGGGCATAGATATTTTAGCAGTTCATCGTCAGTAATGTTTTGATTTCTTTGAGGTTTTGGTAAGACTAGCAAGAGGCCCATGCGTTGCATGGAACATCAAAATGCATTTATACGAGTTGTTTATCTTGTGGGAGACAAAGATAAATGAGGGAAGGCCTTATCTACAAATGTGGAAAGGGGTGCGGGTATCTTTTTGCAAAATTGCCATAGTTTGCTTTCTATCTGTCAGATATAGATTGGACGGTCTATATTGCAGGATGGCAGGCACACCATCATCACCAACTCGGTTTTTTATAAGAGTAGAGATTTTATTTGATTTGGTATGGGTAGGGGAAGACTAGGAAAGTTTTGATTTAGTTAAGATTTGATTTGATTGAATAGATGCAGGACACTATTTTAAGAATGTATCGATTTGGTATAGATTATTTCAAGCTCTCTATTTACTTTGGTTTTCATTTGTACGACATCAGACAAAATAAACAATAATTAAAAGTGGGGGTGGGCAGGAGGAGAGAAAAAACGAGTAAGGAGGTAAGGCGAACCGGTGGGAAGAGACGCCTGTGGAAAGGGGATTAACCGGAATGGAGGTGACGGGTCGGACTCCCCTTTAATAATAGAGATTAGGGGGCCTACGACTTCGTGTGTTTCGTCATGCATTTCTCACTACACCACAACTAACACCAAACACTCATATCATTTTACATCATTTAAGTGTACCTTGTGTTCACAATTCTTCAATGACAACAAAAATAATATACATGAAGTCAAGATGTTTCCACATGAGCTATTTTTCAAAACAAATGAGCTCCTTCTAGAATGACACCCCTCTGCTATATATACGCTTTCATAACTTGTTTGAAAACAAAACAACATGTGTAGGTTTAGCGTGATAATCCTCGCAAATGATTCGTGCTATAGGCTTACATTTCTTCAGATCCCCATCTAATATATCTCCTAGCTATGAGATATGGGAGGAAAACAAAAAGACTGGAAGGCATCTCATTATTTTTGCTTATCTGCAATTGTGGCAGGCACTTTTAATTATGCTCTTTACTTATGATATCTTTTCAAGCAGCTCTGGTAGTGTCGTCTAGCGAGTTGATAATATGGTTTCGTGAATGGAACTACCATGCACCATGATAGGAACATGAAACATATCATAGCAATCAACATCTCGTGTGAGTTCTACCAACAGGAAGGGTGTTCAGAGTCATCGTGGTCGCGTGAGCAAGTCCATTCCTCTAAATTCAGCATTACAACATGTGATTTCGAATGTGACGAGACTTCCTTTTGACAAGGCGCTCAAATTACAGGGACTTGCATCTTTCTCCAATAGAGATAGAGGTTTTGCCGCTAACTTGTAATAAGTAGAATGATCGTATGAATGCAAACTTCATACTCGAGTATTTGTTTCTGCAGAAAAAAAAACTCAAGTATTTGTTACTAGCATCCGTAGTTCCAGAAACAAACTGGGACACATTTTTGTGTTCTTTTCTTATTTATGAAGACACATTTTGTGTGACTGATGGAATTATGGTAGGGGCGTGGTACTCTCTCCGTTTGAAAATACTTTCATCAAAATGAATAAAAGGTGATGTATCTAGACATATATTATTTTCGGACGGAGGGAGTATTTTTTTTTCTATTTTTGAGAACCGGTAGGGGCGTAGGGTAGTCCCACCCACCAGTGACGAATAAAGAAGCAACAATCCACCCGCGGCGGCGCCTGCCGGCCGGCGCGCTTCGCCGTCGCTCCATCCCGCCGGCGGGCGATGGTTCCAGAGCCAAAACGCAACGGCACGGGGTAGGGTGAGGGTATATTCGATCCAACCGCCCACGCCCCGCACGCGGCCGCCATCGTCGTCACGCCTCCCACGCCCGCACTATTTCCCCTGCCCGCACCCTTCATCGGCACAAACCGCCGCCGGTTCGCACTGCCAGCCGCGCCGCCGGATCGATCCATCGGTTCTTCTTCGGTGACCCCGCGCTGTCCGGATGGCGGCGCCTCCCCCTGCTCCTGCTGCTGCTACTGCGGCGGCGAGGGCCGGCGGGCTGGTGCTGTGGCTGCACGGCTCCGCCGAGACGGGCGAGCAGAGCCGCGGCCAGATCGCGCCCTACTTCTCCGCCGCCCCCGCCCTCCGCCTCTCCTTCCCCACCGCCCCCATCGCCTGCGTTGGTACGCTCGCTCACCCAACACTTGCTGCTCCTGATTCGATGGATTTGATTCAGTTGCTGGATCGATTTGCGGTGTTGCTGCTGCAGGTGACTTGGTGCTCAATGCGTGGTTCGGCATCCCGGAGGTCCCCATAACCGCTGTAATTCCCTGCTTGATAACCCAGAAGTATTTGCTTGCTGTTGAGTCATATAAGAATACTGCATCCACTTGCAGTCTCTCTTCAGTACTATACATATTTGTTGATCCACAACAGCCTAGGTTGCTGCTAAAACCTGGCTAGTGTTACTTGCCGAGGATGCAATCTGCTTGCTACACACTTTGTTTCCGACACTAAATAATCAGTACACTGAAGCTGCTAGTGCTATTGGCGAGTCAATTTAGAGGACTATTACAAAGTAAAATATGGTTGAAGAACAATAAGTTAGCATCTTTTGCGCTCCCAGTCTGTCGCTATAGAACAACATGTCATCATTTTCTCATTGGTTTGAAGATTTAAAATGTAGTGTAAGTTCTTGAGCACTTTGCATTATAACAAACCTCTTGCACCAATTTAACCCTTTTAGGATCAACATGACCATTCAAGGACATCAGTGTACAAGTTACAAAAGCAGAGTGGAGCCTGGATATACTGAACAGAGTGGATTGTTGTTCTAATGTTCTACTACTTCTGTATCCTTGAATTAGACCACAAAATCGGATAAAGAACAGATAAAGTGTCCCAAGTCTCTAAGCATTTACAGTCCGATACCTCACTTGCTATTATACCATTAATTATGATTTATTTTGCTCATTTTGTTCCCACTTTCCTTCTTAGACCACTGTTAGAGACGAGGAAGAGGTCCTAGAAGCTGTTGAGCGTGTACACGAAATGTTAGACAAAGAAGTGGCTGCCGGAACATGTCTTACAAACATTTTTGTTTGTGGGTTAAGCCAAGGAGGTGAAGCACTGAAACCTACATCTATTATATTGTTTCCAAGGCAGTTACATACTGTAAAAAAATTGATTTCCATTCTGTCTCCACAGGCGCTCTAGCCATAGCAAGTGTTCTGCTCTACCCCAAGACTTTAGGCGGGTGTGCTGTTTTCAGTGGTTCAGTTCCTCTGAGCAAATCATTTGCTGACAGGGTGACACCTGAAGCCAGAAAGGTAACAGCAGCCCAGCAACCATTCTTAAGCTAAATATACTCCCTCCGGTCCTTTTTACTCTGCATATTAGGTTTGTCCGAAGTCAATCTCATCCAACTTTAACCAAGTTTATATAAAAAATTATAGACATTCACATAACAACACCAATATTATTAGATTCATCTTGGAATATATTTTCATATTATATTTATTAGGTATTATAGATGCTAATAATTTTTAATATAAATTTGATCAAACTTAGCAAAGTTTGACTTTCGGCAAATCCAATGTGCAGAGTAAAAAGGACCGGAGGGAGTATTTCGTAGCTGAATCCTCTTGCAAATGTCTTGTCTCTGAATTCTTGCAAACCTGCAGACTCCGGTTTTATGGTTCCATGGGATGGCAGACGGGGTGGTACTATTCGAAGCCGGGCATGCCGGATGCGCATTTCTCCAAGAGCTTGGCATGGCCTGCGAATTCAAGGTGCTAGAAAATCATACCTGAAGTCATAACCGTTGAATTGGAGCTTTGGTTTTAGCTTCTTTGACTATTTTTCTTCAATATTATCAGACTTATCCGACCCTTGGGCACTTGCTTGTGGATGAAGAGCTCCAGTACTTTCGACGATGGATATTCGATCGTCTAGGGATCTCTCAAGGAACTGCAGCTGCAAGACTGTCGTCATCATCGTTGTCGAACCACGAAGATCTACACTAGCTAGGGTGCTTCACAAACTTACTGGCACCATTTCTAGGTGGCACATTGCTACCACATACGGGACCTGAATCTCAGTTTATCTTGCCACACGAATGCTTTGGAAGACATGATCCAATGGAAGTTGTTTTTTATGATATCCAAGGAAAGGATTATGATATACTATTACAGTTGACTTGCTCTTTTTCGTGTGCCTGATTGATGACTTGCTCTGTTATTCGTTGATGCTTCGGTTAACTGTCACGTGAATCTGACATGGCCGGTGGCTCATCGATGATGTTCTCTTATTCATGTTATCTTTGCAATCGTCAAAATCGGGTAAATTTTTGCTTCTGATTGGCAGTGATTTTTCTACCACTCTCAGCACAAGCGCGCAGGCTGACGAGGTACTTCGGTCCGGCCCGGCCCATATGACCCATGAGTAGACGCGTCCGCTTCCTCTTCTCCATCGCCGCAGCCATCGCCGCGGCCTCCCTCCTCGCCGCCTCGCTCCGCCGCCGCGCGCAGCCGCCCCGCCTCCCCGGCCCCATGGCGGCCCGCAACCGGAGCTTCGTGCTGTGGCTGCACGGCCTCGGCGACTCCGGCCCCGCCAACGAGCCCATCCGCACCTTCTTCGCCGCGCCGGAGTTCCGCCACACCAAGTGGGCGTTCCCCTCCGCCCCCAACTCCCCCGTCTCCTGCAACAGTACGCCTCCCCTCCGTCCACCGTCACAGCCCCATCGAAGTTTTTGGGGGAAGGGTGCTTCGATTCATCAAATTAGCATCACCTGATTCTGAAGATCACTTGTTGTTTTTGCAGATGGCGCCGTGATGCCATCATGGTTCGATATCCACGAGCTGCCTTTGAGCCCTGTGAGTTAACTCATCAACCCACTCAGTCCCTCCCGCTTGTATTCGCGGAAGGGAGGCAAGTAACTGTACCAGTAGAAATTGATCTGGCTCAAATCTGTAAATATTAGGGTTCGCCGCAAGATGAGAGCGGTGTTCTTAAGGCTGTGGAGAATGTGCACGCCATGATCGACAGGGAGGTGGCCGCTGGCATCCATCCTGACAACATATTTGTGTGCGGGTTCAGTCAGGGAGGTAGGATTGTTGCATGGGTGTTGGATATATTCTGAAGATCACAAATTTTTGTGCCGTGAATTGATAAGTATTGGATTTTGTGTCAAACTGCAGGTGCTCTGACATTAGCAAGTGTTTTGCTTTATCCGAAGACGCTAGGTGGTGGTGCCGTGTTCAGTGGCTGGGTCCCTTTCGGTTCGTCGGTCATTGAGAGGATTTCACCCGAAGCAAGGAAGGTATGTCACACAGTCATCCCTTGATGCCTTCTCCTTAGTTTAGCGCACAATAACTAGATGTTGTGTAAGCTTCAATTTATTGGTTGGTATGAAACTGAACGCTGGTCAACAAGAGATGTGGTTGGTGATGTTTATGACTTTATGTGCAGCCTTGTCATTGCCTTTGAATAGAAATATTTCTTATCTCTTGATGCCTTCTCCTTAGTTTAGCACACAATAACAAGATGTGAGGAAGCTTAGATTTATTGGTTGGTATTAAATTGAACGTTAGTCAACAAGAGATGTGGTTGGTGATGTTTATGTACAGCCTAGTCATTGCTTTTTGAATAGAAATATTTCTTATCACGTGCCCGAGCACTGGCGGAACTCTGCCTACACTAGTATGGCCATACCAAGGATCCCTCATCTACAGATTCCTTCAATTTTAATTGGATTGCTTCTACACCTGGAACAGAACGATGTAGTTTTTGCAATAATTCCTGATCAACATGAGCATACTCAACAATTGAGCTATGGAAGTATAGTTTTGGCACCTAATATATTAGATTGAACTAGTCTGTGAAAACAGCTGGAAGACCAAAATGTACTGACCTCAACATTGCCAAATGAAATTCACTACATTTGAACTTCAGTTATTTCATAGTTGGTACCTAAAACTTAATATCCAGTGCTGCCTCTTGGATAAGAAATATGGCAATACACCTACTGTGATCCAACCTTACATATAAAATTATTACATTTAGGAGGACGAAGCAACTTTGCCCACCTTAGGACTGATACACCATATCAACTTTTGTATTTTAACCAGTCAACGACGCTATTGTCCACAAAAAAGATAAATGGCATTGAACTTTGAAGGATGCCATCAGCATTTTTACTCGTGATGTTCCTTTCGTATGTAAACCTTCATGAACCTGTGAGTGATATGATCTCTGACACTCTATCCTAACAGTCTTGACAGTAAAATCATATAGTGTTGACTCTTCTATACGAGAATGTATGGATAAAAACACGCAGATTGCAGGCATTTGTTAAACATACTTGATGCAATTAGCCTGATTGATCGAAGGAAGCACTTGCCAAAAAAATTAGTAAACTTTGAAGAATGCTAGATGAGCCCTTCAATACATGAATAGGAGTTTGACAGTAAATTTGAACTCTTTATAAGAGCATTAATTTTGTTTGGCTGAATTTTTTCCTGGAACTTTTCAGACACCTATTCTGTGGTCGCATGGAATAGCTGATCAAGTGGTATTATTTGAAGCCGGTCAGGCCGGCCCACCATTTTTGCAAAGTGCAGGCATCAGTTGTGAATTTAAGGTAATCTTCTACATCCTCTTTTCCCCCTTCTCCAGGCAAGCTTCGGTTCCATATTTCTTCATACAACTTTTCGGTTCCTATCTGAGCTCTCAACTGCTCATGCACATTTATCAGGCATACCCAAATCTAGGCCACTCGATCGCAAAGGAAGAGCTATCCTCTCTCGAGGCGTGGATCAAGGGTCGTCTCAAAGCCTCGCAAGATAAGCAAAGTTAACGTCCTTCAGTTTGGGCCGCCACCACGTCCCCCAGTATAGCAAAACTGGCTAATGCAGCCGTACCGAACCTGTATTCCCTGGTATATTGATGAACTCAGACGATCCAAGCTATTCTTGAGACTTTGTCATGCACTCATGCTCATGAATGTCTCCGTGGATGCATCACTGATGTTCCAGGAAATTATGTACTGCAGTATGTTGTTTCTTTGCCCTGTAGGTTTGACCTGGTACTACCTGGATACCGTTGTACAGGTATCCTCTCTGCTTAGAATCTGCTTATCGACACCATCCATTGTGGCTTTCAGTTTCCACACTTTTCAGCGTATCATTACATCGGTTGAATATCATACGGTGTATGCACGGCATGTAGTAGAACTTGTCCTTTCTTGTTAGTAAGATACCACTGGGATTCTGCACCCGACATTGGATATACCTGAGTCCGTGTCCTTTCTGGTCATTTGTGTAAATGGAGCTGTCTTTGCTACAAAGAGAAGGATTTCATGTCCTCTTCCCTGGGGATGCATTTTTTCCGGACAAAATCGTTTATCCCTGCGGATGCGTTTCTTCTGGACAAAATCGTTTGATGGTGTTGATGATTGTTCGATTATGGATGGGCTTAGGCCCATATAAGACACTAATCTCTAGTTAATCTTGAGGCCCATGTATGAGATGACAGGGGGTGGGAAGTTTAGTCCACCTTGCTAGTTGAGGAGAGTTGAGACCCTTTTATAAGGGCTGCTCTACCACTTACCATTGAGAGCTTGGGAAGAGGAATGGTACACGCGCGCTCCTGCGCCGCCCGCCGCGCCACGGCGCGCGCGCACCGCGGGTTGCGGAAGTGAGCCGAAACTTATTTTTGCCGCTCAGAAATGAATTAATTAATCAGGGATAACATGTGGGCCATTGTCCAAGACGTTGGACTGTGGGCTAACTTGCGTTGTCGGGATTCATCGACTCCCTTGTCGGGACCCGCGTATTCGTCGACTCCCTTGCCGGGAGTGCGACCCTTGCCGGGAACAACAACTCCCTTGTCGGGAGTGGGCCGACTCGGTCGTGGGCCTCGGCAAGGCCCACGACTTTCTTTCTTACGTACTATATAAGAAAGCTCTGGCCAGTGAAATAACCTAGTTCGGTTCACTCACTCCCTCTCGCGTGACCTAGCCGCCATCTACTGTTCCTCACTCTGTGCTGCCTCTGGCGATCCCATCCCGACGACCGCGTGTACGGCTGGTCGGGAGAGCGGGTGCCTCCGGAACCCTGTCGTTCGAGATCCTGCCCGGGAGAACGGCAATAAGGTTTTTGGGGAGCGTCTCGACGCGGTTGCTCCCGATCCGTCCCCAACTTTGTTCGCCTATGCTTGCACTACTTCCTCTGCATCGACACCATGGCTGACGACGAAGCCGCTAAGAAGAAGGCCACAGACGACGCCGAGGCTGCTGCTACAGCCGCCGCGTTGGCCTGGCCAACCGGAGGGTATGATCTATTCATCCCTCGTTTACTCGTACTTATGCTAGCCGTATATGTGCTGCTCATAGAAGGTTTGATTCTATGTTCTGCATGTGCTAGGATGCTTAGGTATCGCTGTGAGATGCATACCTTTTATGTCATGCTTATTGTTAACTTGTGGATAAGTCTAATAGGAAAAGTGCTAATATTTCCAACAATGATTGTGGTTCTGGTTTGCATCATTTTCCCTTTCTATGGCCGAGTCAGAGGCGTTGGCCATTTTGTGTTCCTTTCCAGAGCTACACGGGGACCGGGCAGTTTGATTGATTTGCCGCGCTTACCATGACCATTTCAATGAGGACCAACGAAGTTTTGATCACCAGGCAATGCATGCCCTGGACTTTTGTTGCGGCTACGAGCTGTAGATATGAATGAATATACGTGCATTGGAGACTCGTGTAGTCTTGTTCAACTTTGGAGTAATGGTGGAACGCAAACAGTCCAAATCCCACCAGTAACATTGACCAGGAAATGGAAACGATCCACCCACAGTATGATATAAGTACGTGGCAAGAGGGAGGGCAGAGGGCAGCAACCACTCCTGCGCCAACAAACACGACACCAAAGATGGCCAAAACCCAGCTTGTCTTGTGCATGCTCGTGGCCTTCTTCCTCGTCCTCGCCATGGAGGTTGCTGCCGCTAGGAAACTACAAGAAACAGGCACGGGATCTCATCTCTCTCTCCCTCTCCCTTCCTCTGTATGTGTGTCTGCACTTGTAAACATGATCAATGCTTTGCTTCTTTGCTTGCTTCAGGTGATCCCTACAAGGGCACGTATCCTGGAATGGGTTATCCAACTGGACCGCCACCATAGTCCATAGGTCTCCGCGAATATTTCTAGTACAACATATTTATACATACACGCATCTTCTTAGTTTCATGAGAAATAAACGACATGTATGTATATATGTCCATCTTTTTCTACCTACAACTGGATCTGCTGGATGAAATGATTGGTTCTTGCATGCGGTGCAATGCAAGTTCTTTTTTTACAGCTTATCATCAGAACAAGTTTGTATCGAACGAATGGAGCGGAGTTGCCTCTTGTGTCAACTTTTGTCCATCGCTTGGAAACTGAGGTTAGGAATATCTTACCAATAAGTAAGAAAACTATAAAAATAAGATGGCTTAAATCAAGCTCAGTCCTCCTATCCTACATACAGATAGGATTTCTGATCTATTTCTACAAGCCAAAGGGCTTAAAAAAAGTCCTACAAAATTCCTCTAAACCAAAGAAGGCATGAAACAACGAAATGGATAGTCACAATGAGATCAACAAATCTTCTCCTACTTTCCATTACACATAATCATAAAAAAAAGAAGCATGAAGACCACTTGAAACAAAGGACCAAAAATCGGCTAGTTGCTTAAAAACAAATATTTATCCGTTAACATTGTTGTGATTGGCCCACATGTCACTCGTGGGTTACGCATACCTCTAGGTTTGCCACCTCTAGTGGTCCCTCCTCCGTGTCACCTCCACTTGTCGTCGTGGGGCAAAGCTCAAGTGGAAGGCGGTCGGGAGAGGGGGGAAGCTCTAATGGGAGCGACAACGTAAAGCAAGGGTCCACCTCCTAAAACTAAATGTTACTTGAAATCCTCAGCTCTAGATGTTTGTTCACATGGATATGAATTGCCAGAAACCATAATTGTCTTTATGCACAAGCAGATACATTTCTTATGCAGCCAGAAGAAAGCAAAATCATTAGAACTATCAAGAATAGATGCAAATGATGATGTCGGTGGTAATGTTGTCTTGCATGCGAAGGGCATTGGCCCGATGGATGACATACCAAGTGTCATTTGTGCCCGGTCAAGATTTGATGCCTTAGTTGTGGGTCACATGCAAAAGATGTACCTGAGTTCAAGCTTCTTCAAACATAAGCAGAAAACTTATCTGTAAATTTTACAATGTATAGATGTAACAGATATCTTCACTAAGTATTTTGCTCTAAAGGACGCCACGAAGTTTGTATGTGTTATGCAATGAAGAATTTTGTGATTCCGGACATGAAGAAGGCTCCTGATGAGGAGACAAAAGTATCACACTCATTGATGGATGACACAAAGAAGATTATTCTTGGTTCTTAGAAGGCCAAGGTGAAGTTCAAGGCCGAAAAATATTAACATCGAACCGGCATAGCACGACCACACTTGTAGTGACACAAGCATCACGTGTGCTACACATAATGCTATGGCAACCAACATGGCTGCCGATGACCAATGTCAATCCCGCTATGTGCGAATTTCGCTCCAAGAACAAAGAAGAAAAGAATGTGCCCATCGAACAACATGCAACTTGAAAACAATCAACAATGAAAAGAAACAAAAAACACAGAGAAATATTTAAAAGGAAAATAGCAGTGAAACACGTGTACCCTTGATGCTCCAGGAACTTCTGTACTACCATATGTCTTTGTTGTAGTTTCGACCCGGTGCCTGAATATGCCTGAAGAACTGTGCAGGCATCTTGGATCCTGCCTATCGATGTCGTCCGTTGTTGCATGTGCTTCCCACTTTTAGTTCAGTTCCAACGACCTCATTCCAGAAACCATGACATATCATACAAGTACTCATACGGAGAAATGCCCTTTGATTCTTGGGTGTATATACACCTGATATGGGAAAAAATATAAAAAGTCAAAAGAAGTTTAGAAGTTTTTTAGAATAAATTGACTTTCTATTGCACTAGTATATAAATTTTCATGAATAAAAAACCAACGTTGATTTCCGGGCAAAAAAAGAAATTTATTGCTATTATAGATCACTATTCACACTATTTTGACCATTTTTTTTTGTTTTTTAAGAAGTCAATGGGGTTTTTTCCATTTTGTGGAAAAAAATTATAAGTACAAGGGAAGGTCAAGTTTATTTTTTAAAAAATCAGAACTTTTTTTACTTTTAATTTAATTACATTTTTTTACTTTGCAAGCAGCACGGCACGTAGAGCTTGTCCTTTATTTGTACTAAGATACTGCTAGTGGGATTCCTCTGCCGATATTGGATATACTGACTGAATGTCGTTTCTGAACATTTTTTTACCGCAACTCGTGTCTTTCATTGAGCTATAAGACAGTCTCTCTGTAAACACAGGTTTCTAAAGCATCCTATATTAGTTTAGAGAGTGGGTATATGATAGCAGAAGAACTCCATGTCCTCTTTCTCCTCTGGGCGCATTCTTTTAGACAAAGTAGGTTTCTTTTTTCGAAAATGGACAAAGTTGTTTCTACTACACTAGTCTTTTTTTAGTTGGTACTACTGGTCTTTTTGAGGTTTCAGATTCTTCTCATTTGCTTTTTTTCAGCCTTTGGCAGTCTCAAGCGTCAATTTTTCTTTGGGTCGTCGAGTCCAAACCGTGCCGCCTTTGGCATCAACCTTGTGGTCACATGGCGCTGCATCAATGCCGGCCGTTGCGTGCTCTGGGCCAGTATTGATGCGGCGCGTGCATCAAATGGAAGGGAGCTCCTATTGGATGCTTTAAGCGCCGGCTAAGGCTGGTGGCGCTCCAACGCGACGCGTAACGGGCTGCCCCAGCAACATGCCCCTGTCAAACAGAAAAAGCAATTCTGATCGTTGCACAGAAGAAGTGGGATTCAAACTAGGGACGCCTATCTCAACAGCGTAGCACCATAACCACTAGACCAAGCTCACTTGGCTGTTCTACTAGCAGGAAAAACATAACTATTTGACCGGTATAAATTATTCGAACAATCGTTCACAAATTGGAAAAAGTTCATAAATTTCGAAAGCATTCATAAGTTTCAGAAAAGGTTCATTCATTTGAAGAAAAAATTCATTGATTGAAAAGCAGTTCATTTATTTGAAAAAAAATTCATTAATTTTTTAAAAAAGAAGTTTACACTCCGGAAGATTCTATGAATATGGTTACCTAATAATATAGTAGAACCACTATTGAGATTATAGTTAGACGATACACTTTAGAGATCTCTATCATTATAGTTGATGATATTAAAATGCACACAACCATATATGTACACACTATATAAGTTATGCAACAATAATTAATTCGAAGATAAGTTTTTCTACACAACATAATTTAAATTTAGCCATAAAAAAATTGTAGATACGTTACAAATATAACAAATAAAATTATAATTAATAATTAACAACATAGTTATGTGGTTCTAACACAAAAATATATTATTATGTGGTTAACTATGTCAACTAAATAATAGACATTATACTCGTTAATATTGTAATAAAATGAAAATACATTTAAATAACTACAAATGTTTGGTATAAAATTGTTTTGTATAGAAAATAATTTCTTATTTTAATTTTCTCTAGGTCTCAAATATGTTTGGACTGGGTAGAGGTCCTTTTTTTAGGCAACCTCGCAAAGCTTTATTACGTCACAATGTTTACAGGGACGAAAGGAATACCCTCGCGTTGGCCTAACCAAACATGGCGGCAACACTCAAAGTTAAAGTATGCTTTGCTAAGTTGTGAGCATCAAAGTTTGAGCTCCTAGACTGATAAACTACGTTACAAGAAATAAAAGAAGAAACTTGCATCTCTATTTCCCGAACCACTGGGTAGAGGTCCTAAGCTAGGCATTTTGGATCGATGGTAACATGGACACCGAATTTTACCCAGGTTCGGGCTTCCTCGAAGAGATAATACCCTACGTAAGCAAGACGTGGTTTTATTTATCGATAATATCTTTCGTTTTGTTCGAGCAGGATCAGAGGTATCCGCTTTATTAGGGAGAATGCCCTCCGCAGTGGGTTATCAACCTACTCTTAGTACAGTCATGTTTTTTATTGTATTGATATGGGGTATAGTATATAATATAGGTATCTACCACGAAATTGTTGTGTATGATTATAATGATTTGGAATATGATCTAATAATTAGACTGGCCTCGGCTTATATAATGTACTAGAGGCCTAGGATTTATAAGAGTCCTCAGCTTTTAAGCAAGTCTTGTGAAAATATTCTTTTATACGTCATGGGTTGTCCAAAAAAATCCTATTAGTGAACCGTCATGGAGGACCTCGGCCCGACCCACATAATCGGGAGATGCCGTGGTGAGTACTCCTTGTTCAGGACATCAACTAAGAGAAATAAATCATTATAGTGTGCATTCATATAGCAAAAATAAGTTGATCAGGCCGTAAAGTCCATATTAATAGGTAGGTCATACTATTACATCTAGAAGGTCCATATTAACATGTAGATCGTAGTGTTAAAAGTGAATGTCAAAGCACACCTATTAATTTAAATGAAAGCCTAAAATTCTCCAAAAGGCGTTTCATCTCCAAAAGAAAGTCAGAGTTCATCAAATCATCACAACGCAGAAATATCAAGTCTTAGAGATAAGCTAAAACGATAGACAAGTGATGTGCATAGACGATAGAAGGTGCTGAGAGCATTACGTCTAGAGACGATGGATGGTGAGGGAGAGACGGCGCCGTTCTTTGCGCTAGAAATGGAAGGCGCAAATGACACCTTTTTGCATGTTGGCATGGTGGTGAAACCATGACCAGTTCGTCGTGGTGGCCCTCTTGTCGGTTCCAAGGATGAAAGGCGTGTCACAGCTCATGGTTCCATCTCCGAGCTTGAGTGGCAGTGTGTCATCCTCTTTGTTAATGTATTTTTGTAGCTTGTCCTCGGTGTACTCCACCTGAAAGTAATGTGAAGGCAAACAAAAGCAATTAGTTCTTGGCAAGAGTTATTCTCCAATATTTTACTTGTATTGACAGGAAGATATAAGAACTACGAGATAATTAGTGAGCTAGAACAAATGCAATAATAAAATGTTATGGAAAAGAGAGTTGAATGAATGCCAGTGAGTGTATTAGAGTGGGAGAGAATGTCAGTGAAAGAAAATCGGCATTACATATAGACATAGAAAATCAAAGTTGTCTTTGTCACATACATAGTGGGCATGGTGGTAAAGCATCAGTAGTGGTGTTGAAATATTTAAGTGAAAAGCACATATATTCAGTGACAATCAATCAACAAGTTTTGCATGATAAAAATTAATAAAATGTGGCAGTGTATAGTATGGATATATAACCTGCTACATCAATCAGTGCAAGCCAACAACATGCTGGATCTTTCAAAAGAAAACATAAGCCAAAAAATTATCCGGAAATTTTACAATATATAGATGTGACAAATTACTTTTCTAAGTATTTGTGATGTAAAGGACACCATGAAGTTTGTATGTGTTCAAAAAACCTGTTAACAAAACTTCATATGCAATGAAGAATTTTGTCGTTCTGAACATGAAGAAGGCTATCGATGAAGAGAAGAGTATCACACTCATTGAAGAATTACAAGAAGAAGATTATTCTTGGTTCTTATAAGGCCAAGATGAAGTTCAAGGCTGAAAAATATGAACATCGAACGGACATGGCACGGCCAAACTTGGCAACACAAACCTCACGTGCGCTATGTACACATAAAGCTATGGCAACCAACAAGGCTACCGATGACCAATATCAATCTCGCTACGTGCAAATTTGGCAAGGAATTTGTGTAGTGCCGTATGTATGTTTCTGTTGTAGTTTTGGCCTGGTCCCTGAATATGGCTGAAGAACTGTGCAGGCATCTTGGATTCTACCCATGATGCCTTCGATTGTTGCTTCCCACATTCAGTTCAGTTCCAACGGACTCACTCCAAAACCTGCGGCATCAATGGCGGAGCTTGATGAATATTGTTGAGGGGGCAAAGAAGATAAGTCATGCATGAACTCTGAGAATTTTTTTATATTCAAATCTAATAATAAAAGATACAAAGTTTTTCTAAAGTAGAGAGGGCAATGTCCCCCTTTGGCCCCATGAAGCCCAGCCACTGCATGGCATATCATATAAGCACTCGTGCGTTGTAAGTAGCACGGCACGTAGAGCTTGTCCTTTCTTTCTAGTAAGATACTAAGTGGGATTCCTGTGCCGACATTGGATATACCGAACCCCGTGTCGTTTCTGCACATTTTTTTAGCGCAACCCGTGTCTTTGCTTGACATATAAGAAGAATTTCATGTCCTCTTGCCCCTTTCGGTGCGTTCTCTTTTGGACAAAGTCGTTTCCACCACTAGTACGTAGTAGTCTTTCTCAGGTTTGTGTTGTTCTCATTTGCTTTGCTTCGGGCTTTGACGGTCTCAGGCGTCAATTTCTCTTTGGGTCGCCGAGTCAAAACCGTGCCGCCCTTGGCCTTGGCCTTGCGTTTAAACCTGAGAATAGTTTGTAATCCAAACCAAACCCAGATCAATCCATACATGTACTAGTCTATTAGTCAAGCCAAACCAATCCAAATTGTAAGTGCTATAATCCAAACCAAATTGAACTGCTTGTGCTTTCAAACCAAATCAATCCAGCCCATTTCCTAAAATCGGTTTGTGCCCAAAATCTGAAACTATGGAAAATGGACTGCACATGCGCACGTGGATAGCTGCTGATGCTTTCATACTCATTTCCGTTACTGAACACCCAGGCTGTTGATGCACCTTGTTGCAGTCAGCGAAGTAGCAGATGGACATGCCGGCTGGTGGTGCACCACTGCGTAACACCGATGCATGTGTACGCGACTTGGTCGCCGGCGGCGGGGTCTTGGTTCAGTGGCAACATTTCATCTACAGAGCATATGTAAGTCTTGGTTCGGTGGCAACATCTCATCTACAGAGCATATGTACGCGACTTGGTCGCCGGCGGCGGCATCTCATCTCATCTCATCGAGAGAGAGAGAGAGAGAAGTGGCTGCAGCAACCGGGCTCCAGGGCTCCTGGTATTTGAAATTTTTGAAAAACACATTTTCGTTGCTTCAAAAAATCCTATATTAAATACGTGAATACATACACACATTTCTAAGGCCTGGTAAAAAGTTGAAAACAAAATACTTTGTATTTTGGGAAATACAAAAAAGAAAAATTTCTGACAGAAAATGGCACACCTTTTCCCCTATATAGTGTCAGAAATTTGTTTTTTTTTCTATAGCCCTAAACAAAACGAGATTTCTACCAAAACTTGCCACGGGTATTCGGAATGTTTATATGTATCCCCATGAGACATTTCACATTTTTTTGAAACTTCAAAAATACAAATTTCAAAATGTTTAAATATAGGGAGCAGTGGAGCTCGGGTGCTGCAATCCCTCTCTCAGAGAGCGAAAAGTGGCTGTTGGCCGGAGCTCAGCCCAGCCTAGCGGTGGCCGCCCGTCAAAGCTGCTCGCACGTTTGGTGGCTCAGTTTGGTTTCAGAGTCTGAGTTGAAACTGTTTGAGACCAATTGGTCTCTGTCCAGATCAAACCAATCCAGCCCAAAAAAAAGTATGGCCCAAACCAAACTAAATTAAGGTAATGCCTTACACTGCGTTTGGATGTCTGTATTGCAGCCTCGAATTGGATTTGGTATTCCCGAGCCGCCAATTCAGCTGTTTGGATGCACACTGAAACATCGAATGGAAATGAGGCCGAATACAGCGCCGTTTTCGCTCTCACGCGCGCTCCCCTCCCACAATACAGACCCCTCCGGCTCAGATTTCGCTGGATTTGCACTCACCCGCGAAACATACCGCTTCGACCCCTCTCTTTTCCCCGCGACCAGAAAAAGAAAACAGAGGCGGAGCGAAGAAGCTCCAGCGGCACCGCGTCATGCTCCTCTGCGCATGGCTACTCCCGCATCCCGGCGACGTAGCAGCAACCGCGGCGTTCCTCGCGGCGGTGGCGTCTGGATCCTCTCCATAGAGCGTGGCCGACCTTCTCAGCCGTTACTTCCGGCAGTGGCGGCGACCGCGACATCGCGGAGTGGCGGGTGGCGGTGGCGGCGACGACGACCCAGAGCCAGCGCGTGGGCGGAGATTCTTCCCACAGCCGGCGTCTGAATCCGTGCCATGGATCCATGCCCGACCTTCTCCTCACAGCCTGAGATCCGCGCCATCAGGCGGCGTCCGCATCCGTCGGCGCGGGCGGAGACGCTTCTGACGGCAGGCTGATCGGGTGGCGCGCGGCACAGAGAGGAGCACGACCGCGCGCGAAATTAGATCCAGCCCCTCTACTGAGTCTGCTTCGTCCTCTGAACTTCTCCCCATTCACTAGGAAACAACACTTTCAGTTCGTTGTAGCCAAGGCAGACGGTGGATGGTCCAGATCGAGTTTGCTTGTTCCTCTGAATTTCTCCTCGTTCACTAGCTAGCTGTATTGTGATTCCAAAAAAATGTATGGTGATATGAAACTTGTGATTTGTGAAGTAAACAATACATGATAGCTTTTACTCCAATTTGTTGTGCAAATTTCATTTTGATATACGAAGAGCAAAGCATAAGCCACAGACTGTATATTTTTTGTCATTTTTATTGCTATATAATCATTTTTTTTCTAGATTGTATTAAAAAATTGAGTCATAAAGAACAAAGCATAATCTTCATACTCATGTAAATATACAATTCCATAGTTTGTCATCCAAACAAGATTTGGTATTGAAACCTCTATGAGATTCCATGAGCCAATTCGGTGAACAACCAAACAATCGAATTTGTATTCATTCTCATTTCAGTTTCCTTGCTGAATTGGTATTGCAACCAATTCAATACAGAGCCCTTCAATACAGACATCCAAACAGAGAATTGCCCTATTTTGTCCAATCCAATGACAGCCCAATAGGAAACCAAACTGAAACTGTGGTTTGAATCCAAACCATTCCCAGGTTTACTTGCGTTCCTTCCCGAAGCTACACGGAGGCCGGACAGCTTTGTGTGGCACCAAAGTGTGGGAGTAGTCCAGTTTGATCGTGTCCTGGTGCTTGCACCACTGACCGTTTCAATTCAAGGAGAAGGAAGGAAGGAGCGAACGAGGTAGAGCGACCTGTGACGTGACGCTCGCCCCGCCGGGCACGCACTTGACGTCTACTGCGGCTGCGTCCGACGGGCGCTGTCACGATACTTGGTGACGCGCTCAGCGGCTCCCATGCGGGTCTCGGTTGAACTCCAGCCACGTACTCGTCTGCTATTCAGTTCCTCTTTGCTTCGTGGCGTATCATACGTTGTACGTACGTCCTACTATGAGCAGCACGGTACGCATAACTCGTCCTTTCTTTCCACTACTATAAGAAACTACTGGGATTTCTCTTCCGACATTGTATATACCGAACTCCATGTCCTTTCTATACTTTAAAAAAAATGGAGCTCGTGTCTTCCTCTCCCTCTCTCTCTCTCTCTTTGCGAGGGAGCTCGTGTCTTTCTCTGCACGTAAAGAATCGGAGAACAACTCCATGTCCTGCTGCTTCTTTCTCCGACGAAATCGCTACAAGTCTATCAGTGATATACTTGGAAGTTGTGGTTCGCTTTGCTTTGGCAGCGAGTCGCGTTTCCCTTTCGACCGCCGGGTCAAACCCCACGGCGTCGGCCTTGGCCGTGCGTTCGGTTCCAAAGCCCCACAGAGAGCGGCCAAGTTGTTCTACTACGAGTATCATTCTATGCCGCCAGTCCAAAGTAAGAATTCCAGCTTGATCGTTCCGTGGCGCTTGCAGTTGCCACTGACCACTGACCATTTCAAAGTAGAGGAACTCGACAAGCGCGGTGCGGCGACTCCGATCCTGCTGCGGCTGCGTCCGACGCGTGCTGTCACGATACTTCGCTTCGTACGTACTCCCGTTGGTCTCTGCTGCGCTACTGCCAAAGTGTACTTAGCACAGTGCCCAGTCTCCGCTCCCGTTGGTCTGAGCCGCCGCAGCGTCACGGGGGGTGGGAGCCGGTGACGCGTCGCGTCGCCATCCGAGCCGTCTCCGAGCGCCTCGAGATCCGAGCCGCCTGCCAGCATCACGGGGCGCAGCAGCGGTTGGGCCAGCCGGGCCCGTCTCCGACATTCGCACCCGATAACACGGCGCACAGGAAAGGAAGAAGAAAAGAGAAAAATGAAAATCCGTGCGTGCCGCCATGGCGAAAAAAGAAAGCGGGCGCACGGTGATAGAGAAGGAAAACACGCCTTGGAGCGGGTTTCGAGGACACCGAGGCGAGAACAAAAGGCCTCGTGCTCGCCGCCGCGCCACTCGTCCCACCCTAGGAACCCGGTGCGCTCGTACGCTTGCAGGACGTGCTGCTCGTACTCGCCTCGCGTGTCGCTCTCTGCTCGGTCGCGCTCGTGCATCGCAGTCTCTCATTGCTCTCGGCATCCATCGATATGACGAAACCAAGAGCGAATCATCCACGAGACGGAGAATCTTGTCCACGACATGTTGACAAAAACCTTGGTTAAGTACGGCTAGACATGTACTACTATATTGCGCTCCATACTACAGTAAGGAGTAGTATCTTTTCTACACTCCGCGGCTAGGGTTTGACTCTGTTAACCACGAGCCGTAGTTTTGTCGCCCGATGATGAATATGCTTTTCTTCAGCGATGAGGTCTAGACAGACGCTGACTATTTTCCTCCGGCCACGTCCCCACGGGCCCGCAGGTTGACGCGGCGAGATTTACAAGGGGAAGTTCAGGTAACCTACTACGCAGCTTATCAGATAAGTCAGGCGACAAAATAATTCTGTCAAATAGTGTCTCATCATAAGCCACGAACCAAATCGGAGCATTGTTGCTTTGCCTACCGGCGTTTTTGCACTGCGCCACCACTATCAGTACGGCGGCGTCGCTGTCGCACTGCCGACTGGGCTCCCTCCTTCCCTGACCCTGAGCGCAACCATGCCATGCCCCTCACCCACGGCACGACGACAGCGACCCATCACCAAATCTAATCCATCTAATTAATTAACCCACGCCCGCCCAGGCGGCACGGACAGGCCCAGGCGGCACGGACAGGCCCATGCAGTGCAGCGTCGTACCGTCGCCGTACCCAAACCCAGCAGGGGTACCATTCACGATTCATGGGCGCATTCATGGCGTGACAGCGCCCAAAAAGCTCCACCAACTCGATCGATCGATCCAACCCCATCCTACCGAAAATCAAACTCGAGTTTTCTTCACACTTTGACGTTTTGGTCAAAGTGTTTGAGTTTTCTTCCATCCACTTTAGCGCCTCTTTGATTCGCACGGTTCTAAAACACACGGAAATAGAAAAAACAAAGTATTGAAATACCATGCTCATCTCAGTTCTAGGGAACCTAATCATCCAAAAATCCTACCCCGAAATTTATTTGAATCAAAGGGGCCCTCACTTGAGAAAATACTCCAACGGGTTCTTTTTACTCCGCATATGAGATTTGTGTGAAGTCAAAATTCGTAAAGTTTGACCAACTTTGTAGGAAATAATATCGTCATTCACAATGCAAAATTAATACTCCCTCCTTCCCAAAATATAAGGCGTGGTTTGACTTTTCTGGTCTTCGTTGCACAATTTTGCATCATCCTAGGGTTATACATTGTCCATGCCCTGAGTAGCACGGGGACAAGCTTAACGATGGCTTTGCTGAACTCCAGCGCCTTTGCGCAGATGCCTTTGCTTAGCAGACAAGGCAATGGACACAGGACATGGGCCAGGTGACAACGAGACGGGCACCGAGCATTTCTTGGCTTTGACAAGAACTAATTAAAAGAGTAGATTCTTAGTCCTACTACTAACAGGAGGAATAAGTCGACGGAGTCAAACCCTATTGAAGGAGTCTTGGATTAGGGGGTGTTCGGGTAGCCGGACTATACCTTCAGCCGGACTCCTGGATTATGAAGATACAAGATTGAAGACTTCATCCCGTGTCCGGATGGGACTTTCCTTGGCGTAGAAGGCAAGCTTGGCGATGCGGATATTCAAGATCTCCTACCATTGTAACCGACTATGTGTAACCCTAACCCTATCCGGTGTCTATATAAACCGGAGGGTTGTAGTCCGTAGGACAGAATCAACTCCATACACAACAATCATACCATAGGCTAGCTTCTAGGGTTTAGCCTCCTTGATCTCGTGGTAGATCTACTCTTGTACTACCCATATCATCAATATTAATCAAGCAAGAGTAGGGTTTTACCTCCATCGAGAGGGCCCGAACCTGGGTAAAACAAAGTGTTCCCTGCCTCCTGTTACCATTCGGCCTAGACGCACAGTTCGGGACCCCCTACCCGAGATCTGCCGGTTTCGACACCGACACCTACCATCAGTAGTATGGGTCAGGCCCTGTGGCAGAGCTTTGTGAGGCGAAAGGGGGCCATTGCACCCCCTACTCTAGGAAAACTCTCAAGTGTACTCCTAATATTATTAGGCTTGAATATCAACCATTCTCAGAGTTCATGCATATCTTATCTTCTTCACCCCTCAATTCTGATTAGCCCCCTCAATAATCATCATCAAACTCTGCCACTGGTCATTCCCATGCATAGCCGCACCATCGCCGTACCCAAACACATCAGTACCATTCATGATTCCTGGGCTCATTCATGGCGTGGCAGCGCTCAAAAAGCTCCACCAAGTCGATCAATTGACCGGAACCCAGCCTACCAAAAATCAAATTCGAGTATTGTTGACACATTGATGTTTTGGTCTACTGTAGTACTTGTCTTCCATCCACTCTACTCACGAAAATAGTTGCTGATAGTTGTGTGTATCGCAATAATGCAGAGCTGAGGAGACGAGGATCTCAACCGTATCTTCAAAAAAGAAAATGGTTCGTCAAGCAAGATTATATTTGTGGTGTTGATGGTGCACCCTAGGCATGGGCAGCTTAGGGACCGATTTTTTAGTGTTGTTCCGTTTGATTTCAATCATGATTATTTCCTAATCTTGGTTAATATGCCCACCTCTAGTGGACCCCCTCGATAGGGGCAAGTTATCAATGAACTTATCGATTTTGATGCTCTGTAGATCCATTCTCGAGTATGGAGTGTATGCACATGTGTTTGGAAGATACAAAACTAGAGCCAAGCCACAAAGAGAGAAAGAAACACTCACTGCATTTGGTACTCCTCACTACCAATTTTCGCGTTTGTCTGTTGCGATAATTCAAGTCCTTGAACAAAATCAGTAGTGAGAGGTAGTAAATGCATCACTTTTTTTAACATCATCTTGGAGATATGTCCTTTTGGTCAGAGCACCTAACTAAAGGAGAACCAATCGACAACTGGAGGCGGCATTGCTGAAGTTGGTGTTTGGCCGGCCATTGCTGACGCAATTTGCAATGGCGCAACCAACATACGAACAGTGTGTGTCCATGTTTGTTCTATCTAAGAGAGGGTCTTGTTTTGTATTTCTTCGAACATCTGTCCTCTCTTCGGCAATGGCGTGGTGCGCCATAGTCAAAGTCATTTGGTCGGTAGTGCGACAAAAAATGCAACGAGGTCAGAGTCATCCGGTCATGAGTCCGACAAATGATGATGGTATTAGTGTTAACTCTGTGTTGGTGTGGTGTGGTGTGATATGTCTGTCTAGTTGCGTCAATTTTTGGCGGTCTATCCTTTTGGGCGAAGCACCTAGCTAGAGGTGAAACGAGCGACCAGAGGCGGCATTGGCGAACTTGATGTGTTGTTGGAAATTGTGGACTCAATTTTGTGCCGGTGCAAATGGACATAGTAGAAACGTTGTGTGTCCATGTTTGGTTGGTGTGGGGGAAGGCCTAGTTTTCCTCTCTTCCAGCATGTCTCCTCTCTTCGGCACTGATAAGATTGGTAGGCATGGCCGTGGTGAGCCCGGTTTTTTTACAGCAAAGTCAAAGTCATCCAATCACTAGTGCGACAAATGACGTGTCAAAGCATGCCCCGATGGCAAAAGTCAAAGTTGTCTAGTCATGCGTGTTGCAAAAAATGTGGTAAAGTTGGTGTCGTCTGGTCACGAGTCCGACAAACGATGACGGTGTTGGTTTTAACTTCGTGGTTCCTTTGTTTGCGTTAAGTGTAATCCTATGTATTTTCCCTTTTTTACTATCAATCAGGCCACTAACATATGACCTAGTTTTTTTTCCAACTGTACAATCCTTTTGGCATGTATCGATTGCATTACTGATTTAATTGGTGATGAAACAAAGTTTCGAAGCACGTATTAGGAAATATAAACCTGGAGTGAGGGAGCGCCATTTCTTGACTGAGGGAGCACCATTCCTTGCAGAAAATTTCCATGAATGCAACCTGAAAATCCCATAATAACATAATGGATGTGCAACGCAAACGCGGCTTCATAAAGGCCCCTTCATTCCTTGGCCTTGCGCAGCAAACGCCTGCGATGGACGCTGCTTCGATGCCGTAAGGTCACTGACACGATGGCACTGAAGCTCGGTCCGCCTGGGATCATCGAAGGCGCTCGCTCATTTAAACCAAATGAATGAATTCACTGACGAAGTAAGCAGTGAGCAGCAGTATCATCAAATGCGGCGATCCATGATTTTCCGTCGCAGCCCTCCCCTCATTACGACCTTGCCCCTGCCCTGCCGTCCCACTGTACTGCACCTTGGAGTGGAGTGGAGCAGCGCGCGCGGCAGTGACTGAGAGTGAAGCACGCAAGGCCGTGGCGCAGGTGCATTGCATGTGCCCATCAATTCCCTGTCCTCCGCTCCGGTAGCACCAGTAGTAGTACTCTAGGAGTGGAGTGACATACCACCCCGTCATCCGTGCCCTCGACTCCACTCCACTCGGCCTTAGCCCAACTCCACCGCGGGACCCTATTTTATCCGCTCCCGTTCAAGTAAAATGGATAAATAAAGCGGCCTAACGCATGAGAGCAAACGGATTTTCATTTATTTTATGTCCGCTTACGATCTATCCACAATTCAAGTTTATGCCGCTTTTGGGGTGAAACAAACACCACACGGACGCGCGGGCCGTCTGTGCATGTCCTTCCCTGGCCCGCCCGTCGGGGGCATAGGGCGGGCCTTTTTCTATCTGCCCCCTCCCTCCCTCCGGCCGCACCCTCTCCACTCTTCCCCTCACTGCCGCTGCCGCCATTGCAGCCGTGCAGTTCGGACGCGCGCTCGCCCAACCCCTTCTCCTCGGCGCCGCCGAGCTACCCAACCACGGCCACCTGGCTTGCGCACCCGCCGGCCGGATTTGGGGCGGATCCGGTCGGTCTTGAGCTCGCCCGGCTGTGGGAGGCCGGACCGCGCCATGGACTGGCCGAGCAACTCGCCGGAAGGCCCTGACAAGGCTGCAAGGCCACATGCATGCAGTGGCTCCTTCTCTAGCCGCTCGGATCTGCAACGGCGGTGGTCCGCCGACAGATACACGAATGGCGGTCGGCCGGGCTCGGTGCTTGCCCAAAAGGTCACCGGCGCACCGTTGCCACTCATTAAGTGCGACCATTGATCAAGGATGGTCATGCGCCGCGTGTCTACAACGCTGGAACATTCCGGATGGGTGTTCATCAAGTGCTTAAACGATGAAGTATGTGCTCTTTTTAGCTTGGGTTTATGCTCTAGTTTTGACTAGTTGTGCTAACTACAAATTTTATTGTGTAGCATGGATGCAAGTTTTGGTATTGGAAGGAAGAATACATCGATAGAGCGAAATTTAGTACATGTTCGTGCACTTTTACCTAACGTAGAGGCTGTAGATAAGACAAGTACACCTGTTGCTAGATTAGAGGTTAGACACGAGACTAGGTGTGAGGAAGCAACATCGACTTCTGGCTTGAAGAAGAAAGGAGAATGCCAGATTGAGTCTCCTCCACAGATCAACAATGAGTGCATCGAGAAAACCCTAACCCAACTCAAGGGAGCAGTTGTAGAAGTTGGGTATCTTCTAAAATGTATTCTTGTTGTTCTTGTTTTTTTTTTGTCTTACTTTACTAGTTAAAATGTGATGATGTATTTTTCATGTACCGAAAATGAATGATGAAAAGAAGTTAAGGACTTGAAAAAAATACACGGATAGGATGTGGCCGGAATGCGTCCGCATGCTGAGCGCACGGCCACCACATTTCAGGACAGGTCCGAACACGACCTCATCACCCTACCCAAACGGACAACGTCCGAACAACGTGGAGTTGGCTTTATCGCCATCCACCTCCGTTTTCCCGGCGGGCTCACCGGCTAACAGTGACTTCTCTGTTTTCCCTGCCCTCCCATGAATTCTCTCTTGCCCACTCTCTGTTTGGTTTCCTGCCAATGGCAATGGGTGTCATGTCCACCCACCCCTTGTTCTCAAACATTTTGGCAAGGCTAGTGTAGGCGTGGGCATCATGAACCAGGCACGCCCTACTACCTTGTTGGCAGCTGTTCCAAAGGCTAGCTAGCGTGGGCATCAGCAACTCAACATTGCAGCCAAACAGTGGCCCTTGGTTCCGGGCTTTCTCTCCGCCCAACGGAGACGCGGCTGTTCCCGTGCCATGTAAACGTATGCATTTTTGTTGCGCATAGCCGCCAGCTTGTGCCACACATCAGCCATGACATCGCTCAAGGGAGCAAGGCTACAAAAAAGCTTTCCCCCCAAGCTAAAAAGCAAGATAAGTTTTAGATACATTTTGTACTAGTAGGTTATTAAAGTGCACTAAGCTTTGTACTGGCTCTGGTAATAAAGTTAAAGGGCTTAATTTCGTGGAGTACACGTCCGTCCTCGCCGAGCAGAGTCGCAGTGGGAGCGAAACAAACAAACAAACCGCCCGGCCCACGGATAACTTTCACTTTGCAACTAGCAGGAGTAGCAATTCTTTTCGGTAAGTACCGATGCGGTACATGGGGAGGAGAAAATATCTAATCACCCTTTTGCCTCGTCCAATGCCCCAATTGAATACACCAAAACGCAATCAAATCAAAGAAATACTAGTAATAAAAGGCATGTTTCAAAAGATGGTAGTGGTTCCCTTTCGAGAAAGAGAGATGTGGAGCACGGGAGCTTCCCGCTTTTGGGTCAAATTCGCACCGGTTCTGCTGCCACGTCGCGGTGGTTGTTGTTGCTGCCGATGATGTGATGATTATTTCCTGTTTATAAGCCCGAGCTTTATCGGTGCCACGAACTGCTCCAGCTCTCGCTTACCAAATCAAATCAATCAACAACGAACAACAACAACAAAGATTGTACTTGCTACTACGAGTAGTACGCATGATTCCATCGTTGCGGGGAGATGGATGGGTGTCACCCAAGCCCACCATGAGTGAGTGAGCAGCAGGAGAGCAGGGTTAGCGAGGGCTTTGCAGAACCCCGGCGCCTTTGCGCAGATGCTTTTGCTTAGCAGGCAAGGCAAATGGGCCAGACGACAACGAGGTTGGCACTTAATCATTTCCAGAGGCTTTAATAACAAGAACTAATTAAAAGAGCAGATTCTTGGTCCTGCAACTGGCAGCAGGAATCATATCAATCGACAGTTCGTAGAGCAAGATTTTGCTCGTCAATGGCGAGGGAAGAAAGGGGAAATGGGGAAAGTTTCTTGTTGAACCAAATGAGCAAAAATATGGTACATGGGAGGCGCCATGGCGGGGAGATTTTGGTCGGATTGGGCCATCACAATCCCCACCCGGAGCCTCGGGGCTGCTCGTTCATCAGAGTTGCAAGAAATCAAAAGGGGCATAGAGCGGGTGCTCTTGCTTGCTTGGACAAAACGACCGAACTGCTAGTACTACTACTGGTTTCACTGACCTTCTTGCTGGTCTCCTTCCTCCCTAATCTACGAGAAGTTCTAGCGGCGGCGGCGGAGGATGCCGGTCAGGTCAGGTCCAGGCGGCCCACACCTTCTCGCCGATGAAGCGCACCAGCTTGCCCACGGCGCTCTTCTCGGCGGAGCTGTTGGCGCCGGCGCAGTCGCTGTCGTCCGTCAGGGCCTCCTCCCCGCCGTAGAGGCTGTCCGCGCCGTCGTCCTCGTCGCCCTCGTAGTCGCCGTCCTCGCCGCCGTCCGACGCGCAGCAGCCTTGCGGTTGCAGGTGGTCATCCGCGCACCCGGCCTGAGCCTCCGCGGCTCCGTGCTCCTCGGCGGCGGCGTCGATGGCGCACGGCCCGCCGCGGCCGCGGCGCCGGCGGCGGTGGCCGCGGCGCGTGGCGCCCCCTGGTCCTCCAGCTCCTTTGGCTGCCCCCTCGCCTCCGCCGCCGGAGCCCTCCTCGACGGCGTCGATGATGCGGTGTATGAGGTGGCGGTTGGGGGACGCGTCCCAGCGGGCCCAGAAGCTCTTGTAGCAGCCGAAGCAGCCGCAGCCCATCTCCGGCTGGTGCGGCCCGTTGAGCCGCCTGCGCCGGCCCCCGCCAGCACCCGCCGCCGCGCCGCCAGCTCCTCCAGAGAGCAGGTAGGCGAGCACCTCCTGCTCCTCGGCGGTGAGCGCGGCCACGAGCGCCAGCAGGGTGGCGGGCAGCATGGCGAGCGCCACCGCGGGCGCGTCCGGCCCCGGCGCCGGAGCCGGGTGCACCCGCCGGCCCTTCCCCTGGTACAGCTTCTTCATCCCCGGCCCCCGCAGCAGTTGAAGTAGTAGCACTCACTGGCTGGCGATGGCGGGCGGGTTAAGTGGCGGGTAACAACCTGGTCGACGGCGTGCGGGGAGGGGGGGTTGGTGGGGTGGGTGGGGCTCGTCGGCTGCGACGTTGCTGTATGGCGGCTGCGCAGCTCTTCTCAGCTTCTTGGGGGGCTGAGGCGAGGGAGGAAGAGAACGAGGGATGGGCTAACCCTACCCTCCCTTGGGGTGGTGATGGGGTGTGGTGTGGTGGTGGGTTGGGTCTGGTGGGTGGGAACCCAGGACCCTATTATTATTGCAGCCTGGGAGAAGCCAAGGCGACGGCGATGGCAGGCAACGGAAGTCTTGGATACGACCGCGTAAACGTAGGACGGTCGCCGGCGCGGCGGCGGCACGGCACGGCGGTGCACGCGAAACGCACGGGCGTGTCGTGGTTGGACCTCAGCCGTGAGCAAGTTCAGACCTTTTTGGGAGAATTGGTAGGGGTGAGGCAGGTCACCCTGCTGGCTCGACGCAGTACGTACCAAGTGCCGTCCCGCTGGTGAAAAGTTTCGTGGTGGTGGCGGTGGTCGGGCGATGCTACGAGTGTTTCCCGGCCACGTACTGGGATTCCAGGGAAACTCCCGCGGGGACGTGCGTGGTGGTTCGGGTGCCCCCGACGGGGTGAGCTGAGGAGGAGTGCTATCTAGTTTGATGTGGATGTGGATGGGTCCGTCTCCGTCAGGGTCACGTGGAGCAGCGGCTGTGCGTGCGTGCCGTGGGTGGTGGGCGGTTCCTTTCCTTTCCACGGTGACTGCGAGCATGGGTCCAGGTCGGCCCAAACGATGTTGAGGATGAACAGGGGTTGGTTGGTGGTAAACATTGCGGAGGGGCGATTTCGCGCAAGTTTTTCTAGATTACTGTATAGCCTTTTATGTAATGTCTATAGATGGTCAAATTTGGGAGTCGTGTGCCACGTAGGCAAGGTAATCCTCGCTAAACCCTAAACCCTCACTTACTTAACTGAAGCCCCTGTCGTGATACAACTGTTCCCAACAAGTATTGTCTTTCCGAGGCACGAAATAGCTCGCCAAATTCATTTATGAAAAGACAAAAAAATAATCTGTTCGTTTGCTCTACAACTTTATCTCTACTGTCTTGTAAAATGGAGTTGCTGGTGAGCTATCTGCTCAACCAAATTTCATTCGTTTTAATGAACACTTCAATTTCAATGAGTTCACTCGTCACTCCACCTCGATCTCCCTCATCCATCTACTTATGTCCAGACTTGGGCCGGGCCATTTCAGGCTACCCCGAAGCATGACTAGAAGACAGGGAACAACACGAGAACTAACGGGTCAGGCTGGCACCACATGAATCATCTGCCGTGCTGGGAATCAAAATTAACAGAACGGGTGGCACGACACGACATGAAGATGGGGGCCAGCAAGACCCAAAGTGGGCACGATGGTCAAACATTAGGCCCATGTAGCTATTTAGCTGTTTTAAACGCACATGAAACTCACAACATGAGCATACTCAATTCAATCTTTGTGTACCGTAGTATTTATATCTCAAACCCATCCCAAATCCATCCCAACATTAGGTACGAATCCGATCTAATCACTCACATATACACCATCTCTAGTTCATACAAATCACATATCGGGTAGATAGTTCTTGAGGAAGAAGAAAGGAAAACAAAAGGAGAAAAAGCCGTTGTTCGTCCATGCTTGATCCTCTGGATGCCTCCCCTCTTCGCTTTCTTTGCTTTAAGTACTGGAACGCGCCGGTTGGTGTCTTGGTGTGGTTGACCCAGTCAACTCTGATATATCTTTGGTTAGGCTGCAGTAGTCAAGCTGGTGTTGTGATAACGCGCTCCTTCTCCTGGTTGGCTACCATGGCAGCGTTTCATGTCTCGTTGTCAGCTGAGTTGGCTGCCATGGTAGCATTTTTGGTTGTCATGGCAGCGGTTTGAGTTGGCGTGGCATTTGGGGTCCTGACATTCCCTGGTCCTTGAGAACTGACTTGTCCCCAAGTTAGTAGCTTCGGAAAGCGCTCAAGTAGTATGCCAACGTCTTCCCAAGCAGCATCAAAGTCGGAGGGGTCAGACCACTCCATGAGGATTTGTTTACAGCAGGCGGTTGGTGTGCGGGCGCGACCTCCTGTCGAGGATCTCAACCGACTTCAATGGTGATGATGTAGGCATAGGTAATTCTTGGCGCCCGACGTTCCCGGCGTGAGGAATTTGTGCAGTTAGTGTTGTAGGGACAAGGGCTTGTTTTCTTGATCTTTATGAATTGAAGGTGGATTTGAGGAAGGACACAAGGGGGAAAACACTCAAAATAGGACAAGATCCACACCAAGTACTCCTCCAATCACAAGCAATACATCGGGTGCATCAAGATCCAAAGACAAATGAGTGAAATAAAGATACAAGGGTAGTTCTTGAGAGGAAGTTCTTCTCCAAATCTCATGAGAAAGGTTAAGGTCTTGATAATCCTATGGTGGGAATTCTTCTCCGTTAGAAGGCCTTGATAACCATTGAAGGTGCTACTCCACATAGGAGGGATCCCACATGATGAAGTAGATGAGCTAAGCTCTCTCGATTCTCAAATTTTAGCAAACCCTAATTCTGAGGCAAAGGTGAGGTATATATAGTGATAGCCACGAAGGGGGATGTGAGGGGGGGGGGGGGGGGGGTACATGGGCTTGACCCAACTCAATGCACGCTGGCACGAGTCGAATGTTCCGTCAGTTTCAGACATTCCGACATGTTGTACATTCCGAGGTAATGTCTAGGCAGTGTCCGACCTGGTACAGAGGGCTCTGTCAGAATGTCTGACTTTCCTGCAGCTTCAAGGCCGGTTTCTTCCTCACTATTTCTTCTTCACTTTTAAGCTTCCCTCTTGGATGGTGCAGTCGTTCTATTGTGCTTGCACTCCTCCTCATCATCCGTGAAGCTCCGCGTAACCTATACATGCATGAAGGAGGGTAGGTAGTATATTATCCAAGAGAGAACCAAAATAGACACACATAAAGAATAGAGTTCACCTTAATACATGCGATGCGTTTGTTCCTTGGTGATGGAGCCACGTCCATAGTTGCATGAGTCGAACTTGTCAAGCATCATGTACTCATCATCCCGAGGTTTGACATGGCCTCTCTTCAATGTCGCACCGCCTTATAATTCCTTCAACAGGAGAAAATTGAACGAACACTTGAAAAAATAAATGTGGTTAACATTAATGCAAAACCAATCATTCAAGTGAGGATTCACCACTACAAAAAAAGACACGTCTTTTCTATGTCGTGGCTTCTTCCCTACACGCTTCTTCTAGCAGCCGCTCCTCCTCAATTTCCATCCTTCGGGCCGCCTCTCGGCCTAGTCTCCGCCATCCTAACTTTCAAATTTCAATATCTGGTCATGACTTTGCCGGTACAAATCTTGCACCCTGTGTCATGGCCGTGTAATTACGCACGTGCAGTGCTGCACTCTTGCTTGAGTTTTTCTTCATAGTGTTGCAAGTTCTTTCGTTGTTGTCTACTAATAATCCGGTGTCATGGTCGTGTAATTACGCACGTGCAGTGCTGCACTCTTGCTTGAGTTTTTCTTCAGTGTTGCAAATCCTTTCGTTGTTGTCTATTAATAATTCAATACAGCTTCAATTGTTCTATTTGTTCCATAGCAACACACGGGCATTATGATGGCAGCACAAGTGGAAAAGGAAGGAAAATGAGCAAAACATAAAAACCAGTAAAAATATGGACAACAGACTAGGCCATATCTCCTGCAGCATGGTGTGTGGGGTGAGGGATGCACGCAACGTATCATCGTCATCAACTTCATCCTCCACCTCCAGATCATCGGGGAGAAGCGGCCAAATGTGGTTCCATGATGCAGGGCCGGCCCTGGGGCATGGGCAGGGGGGCGACGGCCCAGGGCCCAGCCCAGGGAGGGGCCCATGATGTAGTGCACATATATAATATAGCCAAGCAAAAATAGGTGAGAAAAAAATTATGAGAGAAGAAAAACGAGATGAGGTAGGCCGATCAGATAGCAGGTAGCGATTAGCGAAGCGTCACACACGCCGCACGGCAGGGCTGCTCGTTTCGATTGTGAAACAAATCAATCGAAGATCTTGCGGATGCCTCGCTCGTTTGTTCGTCCTCTCGTCGTTGTGGTCGCCTCGGTCACCGTTGTGCGCGTCGCCCGCCGTGCGGCAATCTAGCAGCCGCAGCCCGCAGCAGTACGTATACGTATGTATGTGAGCAGTGAGCGTAGCCCACAGCAGTACGTATACGTATCCATGCATAACTCTCTGTACCATGTTCCCGATCCATCCCTGCAAACCCCAATTTCAGTAATTTCTTTTATTTTTTAGAATGTATTCAACTCTTCATCCATGATCCATCCTCTAATTTTAGTGTTCACGAAGTTCCAAATTTTAATGTATAGTTTTCGAATACAATCTTTCATAGTATGTATTTAACCGTTCTTTTTTTTGTCATTCTATGCACATGTCTAGGGTTTCAATCATTCAAATCATCCGATGTATAAATTTCTAATTCCTTGAATAACTTTTTCTTCATAATATTAGGACATTAGCCCGCCATGTTGCCTAAGAAGCATTTGTCAGTTGCTCAAACAAGGAGAAAAAAAGACAGAAAGGGATCTGAAGATTCAACAGCTGAAGGGTACTTAAGTATTATTGTTGTCGATGGAGTCAGTTGAATTTGGTTCTTATTTGAGGTAACACTTCCGCTTCAGTACAACCCCCCTTATCATATCATGTTACTTTCAATTTTCTATCTTTTTAGTATTTCTGTCGTAATATGGCATTGTCCAACAATTATTATGTTTAAGTTTCTGTATCACGCACGCGCATACATATATATTATCTTAGGACATAGGGGCACATGACATCGAGTTCGCCTAAACACAGGGCCGGCCCTGGTTCCATGCCGCCGTCATCACCTCACGTCGTGGACCTACGAGGCTACTGTTAGCCCATTGCCAATCAGTGTGGCATTGTCTTATTTAGCTGATCCGCATGACATTGTTGATCAACGAGGTCATGTAAATACTGATTGACTGATACTTATATAGTACATCAAAGCGTAATGATCAAAGTTAACATACATACACCTCAAGTTCATATTTCCGCTGAACCCCACGAGAAATGAAATTGGGGTCTGGAATTTCCATCCATGGCCATTGAGTTGACTCACTCGTAGGGGTTCCTGAACTGCTTGAGCAGGTCGGGAATGTCATAGGCGAGCATGTCGTCGACGTCCTTCATCATCTTGGTATGGAGCCGCTCGAAGCGGTCGAAGTTGTAGGCGCTGAGCGTGTCCCGGTACTCGTCGACGTTGGGGAAGTCGCCCGGCGGCAGGTGCATCTCCTTCTGCACCTTGGCGAACTGCTCGTCCAGCGTCTCCAGCAGCTTCTGCTGCGCCTTGGCCTTCCCCATCAGCGCCGGCATCTGGTTCTTGAGGTGTCCCACGATGTGCGCGTGCACCTTGGCCGACCGCGCCCGCTTCACGAACTCGTTGATCCGCCGGTCGCACGCCTTCTTCGGGATGTCGTTGAGGTCCGAGAGGAGGTCCTCCTGCTCCCTCACGAACAGCTCTGATCCCAGCGGCCCCGCCGCCGTCTCCCGGATCGGCTTGTCATTGAACGATCTGCGAACATAATTTAGTGTAATCATTGACGATGATGCTACATTGTTAAATGTTACATAATTTAGTGTAATCATCGACAATGATACTACTGTTGCATCAGAATATTGATCGATGAATGTACCCAATGTAGACACGCATGACCTCCGGCGTGTTGAGGACCTTCCCCAGCGACCACAGGAGTGCTCCGTAGACCCTCATCAGCTGATCAAAACATTCAGTCAAAACCAGAGTCATCAATGGCTTAAAGTCAACTTGGACACCATATTTGCCGCCACTTGTGATGAGGAAAACTTCGTATGCGAAAAATAGGTGTGAAACTGATATCAGTAGCTTTCGATGAACCTCATTAGATATCTGTTATCTAACACTTGGATATGAAACCTTCCACAAGTATAAAATATGTACATTATTGCGTACTTGCTTTCGCTGGAGATATCAGTTGCTTTCAATCAGCATAATTGGACATCCTATTATCTAAATCTTAGATATGGAGCCTTCAAGGGGTATCAATATGTCCATTATTGCACCTTTGCTTCAACCAACCTGTTTATTCTATCTGCTGCCACTTGAGATATGAAATCTTCAAATTTGTGCACCACTCTTGTTTCAGGAATAATGAGCAAAAGTGGAATATGCTCAAAAACTGATTTGAGGCTAGAGGAAGGCATGGCAATGAGCAGGCATATTCACTCACCTGCTGCGCGTCAACTTGGTCTGCTTTGTTGAGAACTATGCGTATCTTGTCATCATGCCCACGCAGCGACCCGATCACACGCTTGAACTCGTCGCTGATGTCGAGCTTATGGGGATCGAACAGGAGAAGGATGAGGTCAGACTTGGCCGCAAACCACGATGTGACTCCGGTGAAATCGTAGCTGCGTTGCGTTCGCTGCTTCTCCCCTGATAACACCCCGGGAGTGTCCACGAAGGAAATGTGATCCAGTAACTTGGCAAACAAAATGAAGCTCAATACTGTTAGTTATTTCCTACAAGCTACAGAAAATGGTGAGGTAAATACTGGGCGCAAGAGAGTATATATACTGGATGAGGCATCTGAGAGCACTCAAACTTGGATAAAAACGCCGTTCCGAACGCCGACAAGCCGCTGTATGGCATGTCAGCCTGCACCGCAATTGTGTTTCCAGGGATGCATCTTTCATCTGGCCCGGTCTGGAGTAGTGGGAAAATGCATCATCAAAGTGGGAGTGGAAGATATCTACTGGGATAAAATATTTCAAACTGGCATTAACCAAGGTTAGGCCGAGACATTGACATCTCCTTGGAGAACTTACAGTAACAACAACAAATCTATCGGTCGTAGGCTCTGGCCCAATATGAGAACCTACAAAAGTAATATCAGGGATACTATTAAATGATAGTCAAGAAAGGAAGAGATGCAAAAGAAAAGGTACAACTGATTCTCAAATCTCATTTACCGACAGGAGGAAAGGGAAGGTGCAACAACCCAACCTGCTTACCTGGATAACTTGACTTTAGTAAATGCTTTATGAATGTGGTTTTTCCAGTAGAGTATTGACCCAATAGCATGATCATTGGCTTCGCATCAAAATCGCTGCTAGTCTACAAATAAGATAGCTTCAAATACTTGTCACTGAAACTATTATGGAAAGTGAAGCACATAAATTTGTCCCCATTGTGGGAGCTTCTTCAGGGAACAATTCTGGCTCGGTTATCGAATTTCCAAAGAGCAAAGCAGAGTAACTCGTTAAGCTTGGCTAAGACTCACCAGCAAAGGTGAAACAAAGTCATTATATTGGTAAGTTTTTTCTAGAGGTCTCAACTTCTCAATGTATGCTTTCTTTAGTCCATCAATTATCGAGGTGACTGATTTCATCGCTATCTGCAGAATGGAAAAATATTTATTGTGATGCAGTACTTCAAGCGATAATAAACTAACAGATCATCTGCAGCCCTGCACACAGCTCGCCGATGTACCTTCTTTCCCGACTTCGAGTTAAACCAGTTAGCTGACATAGACGTTTGGACTGGATGGTACGCTGCGTGATCAGCGAGAATAACAACCAGAATTAGCCCGCGGGCTAGATGGAAAAAAGCTCGCTCGACTCTATAGTCTGCACTTAGATAGCCGTGTAACAAACTAACAACTCATACCTGTGAGGTCGGAGCTGCTCTTGTGCGCCGCACTCTTTTTCTTCGAGGATGGAGAAGATACAAAGAAGTTTGAGTGAGAAAAAAGTATCTGCCCTGTTGCACATGATGAAACGTATGGATTAACGTAGACATACTAGTTTCTTCTCCAGACCTTCCATTGTCGGAGGCTGCAAGGTCCCCAAATCTGAAGCAAAAGGAAGCAGTAAGTCTGCCAATAGTTTTCAATGCAAAGTCGATTGAAATTGGCTAGTAATGTGAGTATCTATCAGCTACACCTGCATGTGCAAGGGTGTCTTGACTTATGTCTTGCCCTGCCTGTGCCAGAGAAACCAGCTGCACATTCCCATCCGTTGTAAGTTTTAACGCATGATCATAATCATATCGGTTGCAAGAACATATCAACATATGCAGATGCAGATACCAAATAAAAGTACACCGGTAGCATGGTCAAACCTGCATTGCAGTCATAAACTCGGCGAATCCAAGATAACCCTGACGTTTCGAATCAGCAATTGCCCAGACCTGATGAATGAAGATGGAGAAAAAATATATGTGTTGGTAACAGAGGTGCAGATTTTGTGTGATGAAAATTCAGTGGGAAAAAAACATATGTATCTTCGACGGATCCTTCACCTGCTTGAGGTCGTCCCTGGAGAGCTTGGACATGGCAAAAAACTTGAGGGCGTCCTTCCCAGTCAGGCGACCGTCCGCGTCTGCCGTCCACGGGTACGGACACCGACGAAATCGAACCAAAGTCAGAGAAATTCGCCGACAAATCGACGGCGAAACCGAATCAACAGGGGAATTCACAATGGAACGGACCGTCGTCGGCGAGGTAGAACCAGCGGAGGTAGACGCTGCGCTGCTCCTTGAGGCCCCATGATGATCTCGTGGGCGACGAGTCCGCCGACGACGACGCCATGCCGGCGGCCCGTTTCTCTCCAGTCGGGAGAGGGGGGAGGGGACGAGGAACGCCTGGAGACGAGAACGCGGCGCGCGCGCGCAGGCGTGCATGGCGCCCGGTTAATGGCCGCGATCGCGCGCACGCCGCGCCAAATGCGGCGCTGCCTTGGCTCACGTGACTCGACTCGGCATCGTGGCAGACAGGGGAATCGCCCGCCTGAATGAAGCAGGGTGTTGATGGGCCATGGGCCATCCCTACAGAAAAGGTGTTGCTGGGCCAGCTACTGTGCAGCCCAATAACACTTACTCCCTCCGTCTAGATTTATTAGGCCCCTTATATTCTTCTAAGAAAAAGGCCCCTTATATTTTGGGTCCAACTTTGACCATCTGCTGCTAAAAGAAATATTGTTGAATTTGTATTTGAAAGATACTTTCCATGATGTATTTTTTAAAACATGTAGGTTACATTTTATTAGTTAAATTTATGGTCAAACTTTGGCTCAAAATGAAAGAGGGCTAAATAAACCCGGACACATCCAGAAACTTCTTTATTTACAATAAGTTTTAAAACTATTGTCAAATAATCATCTTCATACCAGAGAAAAGATATATATGAGAATATAAACCCACTAAGTTGCCCGCCTTCGCCTTCCAAACAATTGTTCAAACCTACTTAAAATGTCGCTTTGTCTGCTATCTCAAGGTGCTAGAATAACCCTTATCTCTTCCCCCTAGACTCTCTCACAACCCATTTTCTGTCTGTCTTCCACCTTCCCAACAAAATTCTAAAACAGTCAAATGGGATTAGAAGAGCGTTCTTCTAGACATCGAAGGAATCATGGGGCCAGCATCTTATATTGCTTTAAAAAATGTTTGCAAACCCAAAACATTGGTGGTCTAGGCATAATTTCTTTTACTCAAAACAACTGCTTGTTAATGAAATTAGCTTCCAGATTGTTGCAGCTTCCGGATATCCCTTGGGCACAATGGTACCATTCGCGTTAGTCTCTTGCTATTGCTAATAAAGTTTCCAATCCTCCTTCCTTTGAAATATTGTTAATGATCAACTACCCATCCATCAGTCCTTGTCCTTTGTTCTCACTAACAATGGCAAGCCAACCTTTTTCTGGAACGATACGATGGATTCACTATTTTGCCTCTTCCATCACTTTTTCTAAACTTTGCTCTCAGTGTACATGCTAAACCATTCTAGTTTTCTAAGTATTGCATGATGGCTTACTGTCTAACCTACGGTGTCGCCTTACCTTGGTTGCCACCAAAGACTTGGATCTTGTGTTGTCTTTGTTGCAAGATTTTGTCCCCTCCAACGCCGTGGATGACATGTTCCTCTACGGGGACGTCGACTTCACCACCAAGCACGCTTATCGGCTACGCTCCCAGGAGTCTGACCTTGATCACCACTCCATCACTGTTTGGAACTCTAAGGTCCACATCAAAGCTCCAGATTTTCAGCTGGCCGCTCATCAAAAATAGCCTCAACTCCAAGGCCAGTCTCCACCTCAAGAACATCTCTGACTTGACCGACTGCCCTACATGTGGGCCACCTTGGGAGGACTCGACCCATATTTTTCTTACATGCACGCATGCCTATCAGGTTTGGCTTCGCATTGGTTTGGTGCCTCCCCCATCCACTATTGATATTTGAGATGTTCCATCCCCTTTGGAACTCGACTCACAGCTCTGCCCTCTCCATCTTGTGAAACATTTGGGACTCAAGAAATGCTGCCACCTTTAGAAACAAGATGCACCCATATCTGTAACCATTAAAATATAGCATCGTACTTCACTCTTGGTGCTTTAGATTTTCCAAAACATCGTACTTCACTCTTGTCGTTATGTCTTGGCGGCAAGGTAGCCTCACGCTCTCTTGTCACAACTAGTTGTGATGGGAGGTGCCCCCTTGGTGTTTGTTAAAAAGAACTCCTTGGTGTTTTGGCACTACCACTTTGTTTCTTTTCAAAAGCACTATCTACACTGTCGTACTTATGTATTCATATAACATTTTAGTGAATATTGAAAAAGTGGAGTTTTAGTTTCACTGTTCCACGTCTTAGAACGGATAAAAAATTGGAAACAAAATTTGAGTCATCACTCACTGTCTCCAAAGTGAAGATATAACATATTTGAGAGAGTCCCATGTGTCATCCTCTCGGGAGACAGACGTGGCGAAACCCTAGACACCGAGATCCCAGTCTCTCCTCTGAGCCTCCCCCTTGTCATTTGTCGGGAAACCTCACATGTTTTTAGGGTTGAGCAAGTTAAGAAAAGGGGTTGACCACCCAAGAAACAAAGGTAAATAATGTCGATTTTGTTTCATTACTACATGGGTTTGGGACCCTCTGAAAAGCGAAGGTTCCTAAAAGACTTTATTTTTTTAGCAAGGTATGATATTCATTGGTCTTGTAGAGACAATGATAAAGGACTTTAATGCTTAGTGGCAGAGAAAGATGTTTGGCTCTATAAAGTTTGATTGGCACCATTTAGCTCCCATTGGTAAGTTAGGAGATATTATGATGGGCGTTGACTCTGATTTGTTTGATGACATGTCCAGAGATGCTGTTGATAATTATGTTAGTATGCAGATCTGGGATAAGAAAACCCATAGTGAGGTTTTGTTAGGAACAATTTATGGAACAACACAAGCTAACTTAAAAGATCGTATCCTTGCTGATTTTGCACAATTATGTAATAAAAGCACATGATCCTTCTTGTTTGGTGGTGATATTTAATATCATTAGAAGATGAAGTGAGAAGAATAAACCATGTGTATTCTCTAGGTCGAGTCATATTGTCAACTCAATACTTGAGGTTAAGGACTTAAAGGAACTTGCCTTGCATTGAATATTATACACATGGGAAAGCGACGTGGATGATCCCACTTTTGAAATACTAGCTAGAATTATAGTTTCATAATGGTATTTGGATGTCCCACTTGCAAATGTAGCCGGGTTAAATAGGGACCTCTCTGATCATGCTCCACTTCACCTCTCTGCTGGTGTATCTCCCACACACACGACAAGTTGTTGAGATATGGGAACTGTTGGGTAGAGGGTGAAGGGTTCCATGAGGTGGTCAGGAATAGCTAGTCTGCTAATACTTATTTCAAACATGATGTTGATCTATGGCAAGAAAAAGCTAGAAGTGAGAATATATTCGAAAGGATGGCATTTTAATCTTGGGGGTGTATATACAAAATCAAAGAAGAGATCTGTTGCAATAGCTAGATGCTTTGGAAAAGAAAAGTGAAACATCTCCCATGACCATTGGAGAGAGACAACTAATTAGACTGACATATGAGGATAATCTCCAGAAACTCCTTAGAGATGACCTATCGGAAGTGCATTGGAGATCACTATCATCGCAATGTGCCTGTTTCAATTGAGCGCTCCATTAAGTCACTTGGTGGTTGATGTGCCTTCATTCAGCAATCTTGCAGTTATTGGGCAGATTGTGTTAGTAATATAGAACGTGCCAAACCTAGTTGAATGACAAAGGACATGCTAGTGAGTATTTGTTGTTCAGAATTTTCTACAAATTGTTTATCCTTGGGTTTCTACTGTGATATTTTAAACTTGGTAGCTTGGCTACACAAATGAGATGTACAAGCATAGGGATCCAAAACACATGTCTTCTATCTTGTCCCATTGTTGGGCTTTGCTCCAGAACAATGAGAAGTGGAAAAGGGGGGAAAGTGAACAGCTTCATCCGAGGAGGTAGGTTAAATCATCATTGGCTGCACAAGTGCACAATAATAACGATACCAATGATGATGTTGATGAAGTCCCAAATCCTAACCAGACCACAACTCGAAGCATCACTATAAAGAGTCCACCCGAAAGGAGAGGTGATAAAGAGAAACAAAATAGGGGTTATTTGTTTCTAGGGACTTTTTGGTGTAGGGACTAGAAAAAATTCCTCTTAGAGACTTTTTAACCAAACAAGAGGGACTACTAGGGACTAAAAGTTGCTTTTGGGGACTAAATGAAGAAGACTCTCAAGGAGAGTCTTTTTTGGGACTTCTCCAACAATGCCCCTCCCTGCGCCTAATGCCCCGCCCCCTCATGGTGTTGTTTGGTTGCTATTTTTTTGTATACTAGGGGTAACATGGTCTATTACATGTCATTTGATAACCTCTAGGGAGGGACTAGGGACTTTTTAGTCCCTGGAAACAAACAGGAAGGGACTTTTTAGGGACTAAAGACTTTTTAGTTGGGACTAGAAAAAGTCCTAGGACTTATGAACCAAACAAGGCCATAATCTATGAGACACATTTATGTTCAAGGCTATGGAAGAGATCATAGCAAACAAAAGTAAGTTGGAAAAAGTGAAAAACAAGAGAAGGACTTGAGGTGGTCAAAGGTAAGGCAATGTAGGAGCGTGAAGTGGCAATCAAGGAGCGCAAGGTGGCAATTGAAGAAGAGAATCGGAGAGTTCTTGCAGATGAAGCCCAGATGAAGAAAATGGAGCAAGAATACATGATAATGTTCACAAACCCCTGGGACTTGACGTCTCCCACGGGAGTATCTTAAATTGATGAAGGCACGCATTATAACATTAAAGATGGTAGGAGGTTCGACTTCACATGGCAGTGTGGATGGCCACGGTATTGGGAGTGGCAATGATGATGGACGTCAACTATGATGTTCTATGATTGATCTTCGCCTTTATGCTTTATGCGTTGATGTTCTTGTTTAGGTGAACCATATGTTGCATGTTTGATCTTCGTGTTTGAATCATTTGTATGTCTACTTCGAATCATTTACTGGATTTTTATGTTTCAATATTAATTTGAATTTCGAACCAAAATACATAAATTGTGGATTTAAAATGAGTATCACATATGTGCGTCGGAAAAATATTGTTTGAATTATTATGGTGATAGTATATACATGCAAGTGCCATTTGTATGCTTGTTTAATGCGAAATGGAGAAAAAGATACAATTTTAGGGGAAGATGTTTATGGGAACTAAGAAAGGGAAACACTTCCTTACAAAAGTCTGATGCGAAGCATTCACCAGACCAATCGTAAGACGTCGATTCGTTTTTGATCTCACGGCTGCCAGATGCTTCGAAATCATGCGCCAGAACAAACCACCTGATTTTTCTGGCCCACGTCCCATAATTTTCTCCCTAATTAATCTCCCCCTGATTAATCGCCCCAAACTAACTCTCCTTATCATCTCTCCTGCCCGTCTGTGGTATGCGCCGAGCCCAACATGCCTCTCCCCCCTAGCGACCTCCGATCCACCTCTTCGTTGCGCCATCCTGTCTGGTGGCTGTGCGGGGGCTGCGAGGCTGGCCCACCACCTTCTCATCGGACAGCTCGTGACCTCCCTCGCCGTTGTGCATAACTTCGCTCGGATCGGCTCTGCTTCACCTGCAGCTCTGGCCTCTAACCCACCTTGTTGGAGCACCGTCTCAGTTCAGGAACGAGGCAAGCATGAGGGGATGCACCAGGATTCCCCATCCCATCATCATCTGATTCCTAGCATAATTTTGTTCTGAGATTTCTTTTATATCTCCTCTATATAACGTTTTGGTTTGTTTTCTGTTTGGTTGCTGTTAATTTGTGCCATACATTCTCTATTGGATCACTAAACTCAGTAATACAATCTCTGTGAAATTGGTATGTACATCACTCAAATATGTCTCCCTGATGGCAACAATTTTAGATTTTGTTCCATTTTCAAGGTTCCAAGTAACATACTTTTGATTCGATTGCACTTATTTGTGCTACTTACCATGATACATCTTTATTTCAATCTTTTTGTTTCTTTTGAGCTAGAAAATTGCTTCCATTGGGCAACCGAAAATCGTTATAAATGTTTTATCTTCCAACCAAGAATAGTAATCTTGAGCTGCCATATTTTCATGCTTCTTACAAATTGCCATACTTTGTTTAACAAACAAGTTTCTTACTGCCGATGAATTTGCTTCCATTCGATTGAAATTGTAGTTTATTCATGAGGCACAATTTCATGCATCTGATCATGATGTCAATATGTTTTTATGCCTCTAGTGTGTCTTTTATATATGTTCTGAGAAAATGAAGATATTACTTCCTATCAACCATGCTTCATCTAGTTTCTTGCATATGATTCTATGGTGATGATTTTTTGCTTCCACCATTGCAGGTATGTGCTACTTTATTGTAGAAACATAATGCTTCAACAATTCTCCTATACTAGTGTATGCTTCAACCACTACTAGTGTCCGCTTCAACCGTTACCAGTGTTGCTTTTGTTCATGAATTTTATTATACAACCATTTTGCTTATTTTCGTGGATTTTTGTATCAGCCACTAAATTTTGTGCTTCTTTCTTTCTTACTGAATGGTTAATTTGTACAGATTCCCAATGATGATGTAATGTGTCAAGTGCTAGTCCAACTGGGCTCTAAGGTGTCAGTTCTACGACGAGCGACGTAGAACTCGTGGCTCACGCAGATCTTATCACGAACAGATTGTCGGGCGCCGCTATGTCAACTATGACGATAGGAAATAGAGTTGTAATAGTATTTTACTTGTAATAGTATTTTACTTTTGCTGTAAACTGAATTTGTAAAAAAAATCACATTGTATTAGTCTGTTTCAATGCATCTTCATACATGTCCCGCGCTTCCACATAATTTCTTGGTGAAGCAAGAAAATTCCTTTATACGAAACATATCGTTTTGTTTGCAATTACTACTTTGGTTGGAAGCAATTTTATAGTTGATGGAAGCAAGAGATTGATGCTTTTGAAACAAGTGTAATTTTTTTTTCTATTTGACGAAAACAAATCACTGTTTGGTTTGATGGATTCTCTAATCAATGGAATAATGCGGCCGACACAAAATATTTGTTACTCGGATATAGTTTTATTTTAAATGGATGCAAATATTACAAACAAAGCTGGAAGCGAATATTGGTGTGGGGAAGATACTCAATGTCATATATCGTGCTTCCTTAATCAAGGAAAACCCGTTATGCAATAGCAGCAAATTTTCCTAGTGTCTAGAAACAAGTTTAATATACTCCCTCCTTCCATCTATATAGGGCCTAATGCGTTTTTTAAGACAACGTTTGACTATTGATAAGATTAATAATAAATAAGATGTATAATGTGAAAATTATATCATTGGAATCTCCTTTCACATACGAATTTGACGGTATGCTTTGTGTAACTTGCATGTCATATATTATTACTCTAACATTTAGTCAAAGTTGACCTCGAAAAACGCATTAGGCCCTATATAGATGGAAGGAGGGAGTAGTGTCAAATATAAGAAAGTATACGAAGCATTAAAAACTGTGCATCAAGCAGCTAACTATTTAAATAAAAAATTCAAATATAAGAAAGTAAACCAAAAAATATGTCCACCAAACATAGTTTTTCTGGGTAGAAAACAATTATTTAAAAGATATTGGATTGAATCAAATTTCTATCATAAAGGAAGCAAATTATTATATCCATGGAAGAATCGTTTTTTGAGGGATCCATGGAAATATACTTTAGTGCTGGAAGAAAAATAACGAAGTTGGAAGCATGGACATGAATGGATGACGCAGAGTATTGTATATCACACGTTTTTTTAGGGTCACAGTATATCACACGATGATTGATGGAAGCGTAGATCCATGCATAATGCATGTAAGAGCATCTCCAACGGAAGCGCTATATAAGCGACGCGCGGTATAAAAGTTGCTTTTAGCGCGCGTGGATCTGATTTAAAGTCTTCAGCAGTCGCACAAAAAGCGCGCGCTCTATAACTAATGCAGCGCGCGCATTAAAAAGGCATCGCGCGCAGCATATTTAGTGCGCCCGGGCGCACGTGCTGCAAACTCTGGGCTGCTACAAATGGGACCACTGGACTCGCGCACGCTGCATATTTTACAGCGCTTGTTGGAGCAAACGTCTTCTAGCGCCTAAAAAAACTACTAAGCACTCAATTAAGGCGAAACAAATTATAGCAAAACTCACGGGCCTAACTACTGGTACATCGGACGTCCATGATGATTTGCATAGAACGGTCAAGGACTAGTCTGATAGCAAGCCAAACATCAGTAGTCTGATGCCTAGCGTTGCCCACTAAGAAAACACTTCACCTGTCAGCTTCTACTAAATTATATGAATGCCTCGTAAAATCATTTTTATGGGGATTTTTTACTATTGGAGATGATCTTTGCCTCTTAGGCGTTGTTCTGCATTATTGCGTGCTACTACTACCGGCCGTGCCGGCAAATATTTATTTTTACTCGGATCAACACTTTGTATCTTCCGCCAATTGGAGCTACTCGGGCTTCGGCCTCGTTGTTAAAAGAATGAACAGACGAATGAGGAGAAACCATGCAAATCTGCTAAGACGTCAACGTACATGATAAATTCATGTGTCTGAAATTTTGCACAAAATCGATAGTATATCCCAACTGGAAAAAGATGAAGTTCTTACTGCTACGTATCAAACGCCATGGGAACAATAGTCAATGAAAATGTTCTAAACGCAAGTATGATTGCAACTCAGACGATATCCAGAGACAAAACGACGCAGTGTCATCAGATGTCAGGACACATTTCATCAGCCCGTGCTGCTGTCTCTGCACGTTACGTGGGCTTGTTCGGGACGATGGTCAGAACCAACCCGCGGTGACAACTCCGCTTTAGCTCGATGTTGCACGCCTTGAACGTCTTCCTATAATAAATCCCAAGACCCTTATCGTGGATCAGCTCGATTGATTTCAGTTTGTAATCTTGTAGCTTGCACACGAATCGGTCTGACCGCACCTTCATCTCCGAGCTTGTGTAGCCAATGAACACCCCGATCATTTCCGGGAAGAAACCATCGTAAGTCCAGCTGTTTTCATCGCAGCTGGGCATCAGTCTTGTCCAGGCGTCGACCCAGCCTGCGGGGAGAGGGAACGGCAGGTCCATGTTGTCGTCCCAGCTCATGTCGCCGCCGAATACGACGTTCCTTGAGCTGCTCAGCGCCGCCATGGCGTGCTCGGCTTGAGTGTAGCGCTCCATGCAGCGTGCCGATTCCGGTGGGCAGGGGCACTCGAGCTGGGTCGTGGCGATGCAGATTGGCTTCATCTTCATCGCCGACGTCGACGGCGGCTCCAGGCCCGGGCTAATGTCGGCCTCTAGGTAGCTTTTGCCTGTGGCCGTGGTGGTGAACTTCCAGCGCGCGTGGTTCTCCAGAGGAACCTTGCTCAGCTGTGACAATCGCGATGCACATTTTATTTTCTCTTTTCATTAGGTACTCAAAAAAGGAATACGACACGAGGAAGTGGCAGTAAGACTACCATTATGCAGAAGCTTTTGTCTTCGCGTTCTTCCAGGGAGATGGGTGAACAATGGTAATCTTTCCACCATGAGAAACTATGACAAATCTTAAGAATGTATGGCGTGATTTCCTGGACGTCGAACACAAGTTATATAACAGATAAGAACGGAAACTGTTCGGTTGAACAACCAAAGAGCACACTTCTGAATTCTGGTCACTATGTGTGTTACCTGAAAGAAGATCACATCTGGATGATGTTTCTCCACACAGCCGCCTATGTCCTGCATTCTTCTGTAGACGGCAATGTCATCGCGGGACCAAACATTGTAGGTCATGAACTTGATCTCCTTCTCGGGGTTCTAATGGCGTCAACGAAAGATTATCAGCTCACCATTGGTTGGAGGGAGGCGACCAGAGTTTCAAGAAAATTAACCAAACATTTCAGAGAAAGTACTAGAGTTTCAGACATTTCAACCCAGCTCTCAAAACAGGTAGTACAGTCAGAAACAAACAAGGGTAAAGATCGATCGTATCACAGAATACCATTTTTCCTAGGAGATGCTATTCGGCTTCTCTTGGCGGAGTCCTGAACTCCTGATCCTCTGCATAAACACAGCCGAAACTAAAAGATCATAGTGTGCTACATATATAGGAGTATATATAACCGTGCAGGTGCAGGCTTAACTGATGACACGGGAAAGGAAGAGGCGTAGGTTTAGTAGTACGGGGAATTGGAGACGGAACACGAAAGGATACATTGATGCCGCAAACCTATTGATTATCGAACTGATATGGGCATTAGGAAAATTAAATATTTGTAACTGAAGTTTGAACTTCTATAGGAGTAAACTGGTAGTAGAGTCTAGAGAGTACACATGGAAATTAACCGAAGAGATTGGAAACTAGTACGGCCGTTGTGGCCAGCAAGACCCACACCGAGAGCCTGTTGTGTTTTGGTCACATAGATCGACGGCTGTTGACGCTGTATTGAGTGTCTGAGAGCAGTAGTTCAGTCTCCATTTTTGTGTGGCCGGCCCTGCTCTTCTTCACCACATGGATGGCGCAATTGAGTGTCTGAGTGAAGGCATCCACAATCCAAGGTGATTATATCCATTCTCCTAAGTGTTCATGGTAGAGGCTAACGCGCAAGGTGCCGTTTTTCACTTATGAAATTGTCTTTTTTATCTAACAAGTTATTACGGTCGGTTATTTTGTTTTGGTTTTATCTACGTTGATTTGGGCTTTATGTTCTGGTGTTATATTTTTTTCATTCGTATTTCATGCTGGGTGCTGCTACAGATGCTAAGGATCACCGTGGAGTTGTTCACTGTGTGGTTATGGTGTCCTTGTATATTTTGGCCTCGGTGTCAGTCGGTGGTCTTTATGCCAGCACCTTGAAAGCTTCTATTCCACGCTCAAACCGTGGAATTCCTGCTATAAGAGTTCACATGGGCCAGCCCATGAAGTTCCCCGCTCGCGCTCAGCTACTTGGTCCACTCGCTTGCTCTGTAATTTTTCCTGCTCACTCCTCAGCTATCTTACGAAAGGACAGCTATTTTTTTGAAAACGATCATTACACCAAAAGATATTCATGGATTTTAAATAAATAAATATGTTGCGAATTTAAAACAAGATGAATATAAATAATGTTTTAAAAAATAGAAAATAATCATGTAATTAAAAATATCAACAATTTTGAAATAAAGTTTGCAAATTTAATAAATTTACAGAAACTTTAAAAACGTTACTAGTAAACTTTAAATATACTCATGAATTTAGAAAATATCCATGATTTTTTTAAATGGTTGGAGATTTTAAAAAACGTTCATAATTTTTTTAAAAAAAATGAAATTTTAATAAATGTTCAGAAATTAAAATGTGATTTTTTTAAAAAAAGATAAAAGACAAAAATAAAAATAAACTACAACACTCAACCAATGACCCAAACACTTACAAGCAGGCCCCAGTGACCCCCGCAACCCCGCAGGATAAGGAAAACTTTCACCATTGGCCATGGGCACGTAGCCCAATTTTGGCTTGATAAGTGGATCTATGGTGAGCCTCTTCGGGCATACTCCTTAGTAGATTCCAACATATGTTTGCCATCACACATAATATGACGCCTTAGTGGTGGATCTTTGGACAATGTCTCGGGGAGTCCGAACTCTAGGTGTTCTCTTGGTCCGCCTGATCGCGGAATAGTTCGTCTTCATAGTTGGTTGGCCACAACGAGGGTATTCTTGGCTAGGGATTCGGTGTCCTAGAAGCTGAGTGTTTGCCACAAGATCTCTACAAAAAGAAAATTTCAGATCTACGCTTCGATGCGAAGTGATTGGCATTTGGAAGTATGGACCCAGCGAAGATCAAGACATTTTCATGGTAATTAGTCATGAATAGAGCTCCTGGTGTGGATTAAATTCTCAAACATCATGGTCCGGAAGACGGCAAATATATTTGGCGCGGCGAGGACGAAAATTGTCATCACATCATGTACCACTGTGTCATCACGAGATTTGTTTGGAGTGTGATTAGGAAATGCATTAAAAAATTATTTTGTTTGCTAGCGATTTTGCTTGGCTACTTACTGTACTTTGGTAAATGGCAGATCACTTCCCTTATAGCATCTACAGTCGGACGCCTCAAATCATCTCTCATATGTCCGCGGACGCGTCCATTCAGTGACCGGATAGAGTGAGAAGGAAAAAAAAGTGAACCAACTAAACCTCTCGTATCGTCCATATACGTCCGAACTGTCCGCGAACCTTCATAACCATCTCAAATATGAGGAGATCCTCTACCTCCACCAGTATATATGTACGTACACGTTCGCGATCAGAATGCGTATCGTCCATATACGTCCAAATTGTCCGCGAACCTTCATAACCATCTCAAATATGAGGAAACTATAAGGAGGTTATGAGGGCTTGCGGGCGCACTCGATCAGTCCGCCAACGTAGGACGCGGCTTCACCTCGAACTACATTTTTTTCTTTATTTATTTATTCTTTAATTCCTCTTTTTTCATCTTCATCAATCACGTGCAAGTGAGCGGACATATGAGGAAGAAAATAAGGTGTGGCTACGTGAATAGACAAATATGGGCTTAAAACGGACATGCCCAGTCACTAGGGCTTAGACTTGCCTGCTCCCCGCGCGTGCTTCCATCCGTGCTCCCACGTATGTGGCTTGATTTGATCGAAACAAAAGAAGGTCCGGCCCCATTCCTTTAAAATCAGAGGGAAGATGATTAGATCAAAAAGAAAAAAGAAAAAAAACAGCCGTAAGATGAAGTAGAAGCACGGATGAAAACATGAAGAGGGGGCAGGCAAGCCGGATCCAGACATGTCGTCGGGCGTTTAAGGGGTGATATTTGCTACATGTCTAGCTCTAGATGCTTTAGGAAAAGAAGTGCAACGCATGGTTGGTGCCCAATCACATGATGAAAAGACAAAAAGTAAATCACGTGAAACGGGCCGAATCTAACCGACGAGATCGGTTAAAATGAACCATTTTCGAAATTCAACCTACTTATACACGTAACCAACGAACGAAGTGGCCGATATGCCTGCACCGCCGGAGAAACGGTTTCGATCGCCCGATGCCTTGTGAAAAGCTAGAATACTCCGCGCGACGCGCAGTCCACAGAAGCGAGGAAAGGGACGGCGGCGCGGCGGGGGGCCGAGGCCGAGGCGACCTGGTCGATGGGGGCCGCGCGGTCAAAGGCTCCGGGCTCACTCCGATGCCGTGCCGTGCTGCAGCCTGCAGGTCGGCGTCGCGTGAAAAGCCGCGTCGTGGTGAGCTGAGCTCTCTCGGGCGGCGCGACCGCGTGCCTGCCGCCGCCTACGACTCCTCTGTCCTCTCCTCTCTTTTTTTGAATGTGGGTGCGCGCCCGCTGCGCTGTGGCTTGCACGCTGACGCGTGGGCTCGGGGCGCCGTCTGCGGGTGGGAGTGGTGGCGTGCACCGCGCGCAGGCTGCGGCGGCCGCTGAGCCGATGGAATTCATGGCGTGGCACTGGCGCAGGTGGCAGGACGGCAGCGGCTGATTCCTGTGGGATGTGACCGCCCACCGGCTCCCCGCCGTCTTTCTGAACAGACATTACACCGGGTGACGATCGCTTTTTCGTTTTTCTTCTTATCTCCTTTCAACATTAGAGCATCTACTCAAAATTTGGCTCTCAAATGACCGTGAACGTGCACGCGAACACTGACCCTATGGGCCTCAAATTTTATCATTTACAATCGTAAACCCTATTTGTAAAACATGTAATACATGCAAACACGTCTGTGATGGGTCACGGGTCTGTTAAAAACACCAAAAAAAGATTATACTTAAAATTTTCATATCCGTATTGGGCCGGCGGGTGTCGAATGTTTAGTCCCACCACGTCATCTGAGGAGCTAGTCGACCGGTTTAAATAGATGGATCATTCAGAAGCGATAAGCTTCGGACATCATTGCATCCTTTGCTAAGGATATAGACTGTCAACTTATCACAGATAAGATTCATAGTCATGGTCTATCTCCTTCACAAACTAAACATTGATGTTTGCACGTCGCTTTTTGAATCACAATGTGCCGATAAGTTCTGTTGAACAAAACAAAAATCTCTTTCATTGTAGTAGGGTTATGAAATGTATATGAATGAACCAAACTTGACACTCGATGAATTAATGATCATTGATTGATGAAATGCAATCTAGCGTCAAGCTATCTCGTTCACACAACGAGAATTGATCGATCTATGCAACAACAAATAAGTTTGCCGCCATCCGCCAGCAAGGCTATTTAAATTGGTCGGCGTCTGCCTCACGCGGCGGGGAGGGACTTAAAGTTTGAGTGCAGAGATGAGAGAGGAAGGAGCTTCGGGTGGCTGCAGGTGGGACCACTATGATCTGGAGCGGGGTTCTCGGTCGAGCCCGGTCGTGTCTAGACGCTCTCAGATCGTCTTTACATTTGGTACCGATTTGTGGGGTGCCGGGCAGTCCGGGCATATAGGGACTAGATAAGGGGTTCGGTTGGGTCAATTTTTTTTTATTGGGCGGACGTTGCGGTCGTTTAGGGAGGAAATAGTGGGTTCGGCTGTAGATTCTATTAGGAATCCAGCGTGCAACGCCGGGATCATTTTAACATTGAAAAAATGTCTTTAAAAAACTCAAAAAATGTTGGGGTCATTTTGTAAGAGCATGATTAATAATTCTATCAAGAGCCGGTTATATAGAGCTGTCATGTTACTTATAGCCAATGATATAGGCCACCTATACAATAGTTAGTTATACTATATACTATACAATTAATATATGACCTACATCATTCTCTCATAAAGATTGTTAGCTTCCATGTTACGCCGTGATGTAAAAGCATCTACAAGACCACAACCGGACTGGACCCCTTACACGGCTCAAATGCCTGGTCGGGCTGCCCGGCCGGTTAGTGTGTGGAAGGAAAAACTCCACCCAATCGAGTGCCCCATAATCGGCCCAAACACTCGGATTGACCGACACTCTTTATATCCAGTTCATATCTGAGGCGGCTATGGGGGCGTCCAAACGCGGCGGTCTGAGCTAAGCGGTTGTGTGGTCTGAGCTAGCCGGCGGTCGCTCATCGCTCCGGTTGTTGTCAAGCACGCTAGCGACCATGGGCGTGCTCCGCGAGCCATGTTGCCCCTCTACAGGGCGCTCTCCAAGTTGGCCGTGGGGGGCATGCATTGGACATCCTTCTGGCTTGACAATTGGCTCTCGTGTGTTCTCGTTTCAGCCGCCTTCCCTCTCTTGATCTCTCGGTCACGAACCACGATGTGCCGGTTTGGCAGGCAAGGAAACAAGCACTTGTTGGTCCCACGTCTCACCTAGAGGGGTAGCTATAGCGCATCGCCCTCTGGGACATACCGGCCACCATTCCTGTAGGGGCGGCGTGGCCATTTGGAGCTGCGCTCTATGCGCAGTGGGCGGTGATCTCTCGTTCGCCCGCCTATACAAGATTTCCCTCTTCGGCGGGGTGGGCATCCCTCACACTGCCTTTATCTCGGGAGTGTGTGCGCCATTCAGGGTCAGGTTCTTTCCATGGCTGCTTGTCCAACGACGCATCCAGACACGCGACCTCCTACTGCGGAAGGTCATCATTGAATTGTGGGAAGCAGGGTGCCCTCTCTGCTCTACCGACATGGAAACCGCGGACCACTTGCTCTTCCAATGCCCTTTCGTGTTTGTCTTCTGTTATAGGGTGAGGGTGGACACCACCGGTGCGTCGGCGTGCGCCCTTCACCTCCTCGAAGCCCATGCGAAGGTTGGCACCCCCTCCTTGGGGACTTTCGTGCTCCTCTATTGCTGGCATCTTTCGAAACATCGGGACGCGTGGTCTTCGAAGGGGTACTCCTCCCCCATCCCTCGCGTGCGCCCTCCAATGTTGTATGTATTGTAGTCACATTTTGTTCCTAAATGTAAGACATTTATCAGTTTAATACATGTAAACTTAGTTTTTTTGTTAGAGAAATATTTAAACTTGGTTATGGCGACGATTTCAGCCTAGAAACCAAACAAGACCCGAGGCCTTCCCAAGTTTGATCAACAAAGCCCAAATTATTTGCTCTGGCTGAATAGTACACATCCTGGGTCTTGGAACTCGAAATATGTAACCATACGGCTAAGGCTGGTTGTAATGGGGAGTATCATATACTAGTATCATGCATATGATACTAGTATATGATACTACCTCCCTAATGCATAGTATCATATATTAATATCATGTAGTATTTTATTTATTGACATGCATGACACAAGGTAGCTTAGCATTTAATATGATACGGTATCATGATATGATACTACACCCTCTCTTTCTTCATTTAATGCTATGACACATCATCAAAATTATGTAGTTGGCATGCATGATACTACCATTACGACCAGCCTAATTCATCGTGTAAAGCGAAGCCCTCTCTTTGCCCGGAATCATGCAAAGCGGTACGTTCATATCCCAGCGGGAGTACCGTTTGATTTGAATCTTCCGTGCCCGCCACAGTGGAACAAGGAACAGAGCCTCTAGCCCACAACCCCACCCGCATAATTCATTCACGATAGTAAATGATGAACCGACCCCACCCCGAACAAAACGCAGACGGCTGGGATTACAGTAATTTACTACTACTGTGGCAATAATGAATTCCGCCAGACGCCCGTAATTTCCACCGCTGAATACACTTCAATTCCGTCAGGCGTCGCCCGTGACAGTGAGGCCGCGTCTGCGTGCCAGCCGCAGCACGGCGCACGGAGGATACGATCCGATCCAATCCAACCCAACCCAACCCAACCCTACCCCCTACCCAGCGTCACGTACTCCCCACGCTGCACCGCTGGGCGGGGCGGGGCGGTTCGATTTGAACGCCACCGAATCTCGGCGCGCAGTCTGCCGCCCCAATCGATCCGATCCGATCCGATCTAGTATAGTCTAGTGCGGCCGGAGCGCGCTCCACGTCGCGGACAGCGCACCCACAGCCGGCGAGCGAGCTACGCGTAGTAGCGGCGGCAGGGCACAGGCCAAAGGAAACGTGTTATCCCTGCTGCCGACGCGGGAGAACAAAGTAAACTCGGCGAAGACCGGTCTCGTGTGGGAGGGAGGGAGGGAGAGTGAGGACGAAGGGTGCGGAAGGTGGGAAGAAGCGGCCGCCCACCAACGCTGGCTGAGCTATCCCTCCCGCGCGTCGCCTCCCACCCCACCACGCACCCGCACGCGCCTCCGCCCCCTTCTTCTACCCCCCCTCCCCCGCCCCTTCACACCATCACAGCCCACCCCACCGCGCCGCCTTCTCCCAGCTCCGACACAGCGGCAGCCCCCTCTGCGCGGAGTCAACAAGTCAAGCCTTTCTCAAGCCCAGAGCAGGGTAGACGCCCGGCCTGACCAGCCGGTGATAGCCACTAGCCAGCCGCGTCTCGGCGAGGAAACAGCGGGAGCTGGCTGAAGCGATTGCCGGCCGGCGTTCTACTACTATGAGGAACGGCAGCACCGTGTGCGACGCGGCGGCGGCTGTGGGACTGGGCGTGGCGCCGCGGTACAGGGGCGTGCGGAAGCGGCCGTGGGGCCGGTTCGCGGCGGAGATCCGGGACCCGGCCAAGCGGGCGCGGGTCTGGCTCGGCACCTACGACTCCGCCGAGGCCGCCGCCCGGGCCTACGACGTCGCCGCGCGCACCCTCCGCGGCCCGCTCGCCACCACCAACTTCCCCCACGACCTCGTCTCCTTCCCCGCGCTCCCGCCTCCGTCTCGACCGGCTTCCCCCGGCCCCGCCTGCAGCGCCAGCTCCACCGTCGAGTCCTACAGCGGGCCCAGGGCCGCGAACGCGTCTCGGGTCGTGCCGCGCGTGCCAGCGCCGGCACCTTTGCCGGCGAAGCTCCCAGGCGGCGACGCCGGATGCCAGAGCGACTGCGCCTCCTCGGCCTCCGTCGTGGACGACGGAGGCGACGAGGCCGCCTCGGCCGCCGCCCGGCCGCGCGCGCCCTTCGTGTTCGACCTGAACCTCCCGCCGCCGACGGAGGATCTGTGCACCGAGCTGAGGCTCTTCTAGGACGGATCCACCGGACCCGGATCGCCGGACGAGCTGTGCGCCAAAGCTAGCGATTTTTCACTTCTCGTCGATTCTTTTTTCCTCCTGATTAGATTAGACAGATGATGTGTGCAAGAGAAGACCGATTGTACCACCACCACCACTACTATTCTTTACGCGATAAGAATTGCGGTTGATTGATTGATGCCCAAATTTCGCGATCTGATTAAGAGTTCATTTTTGCTTGCCCACTTGGATGCAACTTTATGGGCATCTTGCGTGCAAGTGTAACCCGAGAGCAACTTTGTGAACTGCGAGCAAGAAATGCTTCGAATGCGACCGCTAAATTGTTTATTGGTGGTGGGGTTTTGAGATGTTCTAGCCTTCGCCCGAGTGGTTCATTCACCTTTCCTTTGCTCCCTCCCTCCCTCCCTGGTATTTCTTCTGTATTATATTTTTTTTGCAGGGATTTCTTCTGTATTCAAACTGGACTGATGGTTCCTCTTTTTCGCCAACACTGCACTGCTACGGCCAGTGACGAGATTAATACTTATGGGCCCACCAATTTGAAGAAGATGGTGGATCATGTTCTGGATTTGTGGTTCATGGATTTTGAGGAGTTTCATGGCGTGTTCTAACATGTGGATGACATATCAGCGATGTAGCCGCGTCGAGCTCGGGTGAGAAGGTGATTTGTCTTTTTTATTTGTTGATGGCTGCTCTGGTTATGCCGGAGTTAGATAACGAATGTTGGTGACAAGCTCAAAAGATTCTTCATTTTAATTTTCTTTCTTGACTAGTGTTTTCTTTTGTAAAGTCTAACGTTATGCTATCTTTACAGTATTTTCAGGTCAATATTTACTTAACTTGTACTATATTCTTCGTGATATAAAAAGACACGTATCACCATAAAAAAAACACTAACACTACTACACTGCTATAGTCAGTAAGGAGATAAATAACTATTGGCCCACCAATTTGAACACCGTTTGAAATAAGTATTACACCCTCCAAACCACATTACTTATCGCTGATTTAGTTATAGTACCGATATTAGTCTTTTAAAAAAACATATCGGTATTACTCCCTCTGATTCATATTACTTATCACTGATTTACTTGTAGTACCCAAATAACTAGATTGCTTATGCAACCTTCCAAAGTATGCGAGTTCTCTATATTCAAACCAAATAATCCGAATGCAAGCTCCCTAAGGAAAAAATGTTCTTGGATTTCAAAAAAAAGTTTATCATTTTGAAAAAACATTTCAAATTCTAGAAAAGTGACCATAGATTTGGAAAAAAGTTCCATATTCCAAAAAAATGTTTGAAAATTTCAAAATTTACTCATGGTGTCTAAAAAATGTTCTCAGATTTACCTTTTTCCAGATTTTTTAAAAAAATCGTGAATGTGAAAAAAAATCAAAATATAAAAAAATTTCACATATTTGAAAATGTTCTTGTATTTCAAGAAAGTTTTCATGAGTTCTAAAACTGTTCACAGATTAAAAAAGCTTTATGAATTTGATAAAATATTATATATTATTTTTTTCTCAGAATTTCAAATTTATTCATCGATTATATAAAAATCGCAAAATTCTAAAAAAAACACATTTCAAAATTCTAAAATTCGCAAAAACGTAATTGCACAGTTGTGCTTTACCAAAAGTGGGCTGGTAAGAAAGAGACGAATTGGTGCTGGGTACGTACACGGTAGGTCGCTATCCAGTGACCAAGGGGAAATAGGATCCGCCTGGAATACGTCAAGATCATTAGTTTTTACCAAACATTTTATCCCTTGTAGAGGTCGCATATCTTTTCTGGCAGTGGTAATTGGCGTATTTTTTCTTCATATATTCATTTTTACATAATATTTTATCTCTTGAATAGTGTGTCCGGATCACGAACCATCATTACCGTTAGATTTCTTATGTCGAAATATTTTAAACTAGGTCCCATGTTAGTAGGTTATGATAAAACGGAAAAACGAAAACAGAACCCGGAGGCACAATTGTGCTACATACAGTGCTTTTCCTTTTGGGGCAAGCACAATTGTTCTTTCTCCCTTTTCGAGAAGCAGAGGTGTGCTTCTAGTGGAACCATAGATTGTACATTTCGCGGAACAAGAGTTGTGATTTTCCCTTTTTAGAAAGCTTAGTTGTGCTTCTCGCGGAAGCACAGACTCCGATTTTCCCCTTTTTGGAAAGCACAATTGTGCCATTATGTTTTCGTAAGAAAAAGCTCGGCTGTGCTTTTCATTTTTCGGAATGCATAGTTGTGCTTCTCACGAAAAAAACTTCTTTCTGAAGGAAAAAATATTTTTTTGACCAAAACCAAGGGAAAACCAAGCAAAAGCTAAAAAGCCAAAAAAAAACAAATCCAAAAAAATTGTATGTAAAAAAATTAAAATCCTGAGGGAGAGTCGGCAGCTGCCTGCATCAATTGGCGTGCTTCCAGCCTACCAAAAGTGATCTCTTGCTTGCCCCAAGAGGGTACTACCTACTTCCTGTTTTATTAGTCCTTATTGTAGTTTGAGTTAAAATCTGACCATATATTTGACTAGCAAAATGACAATGCATGTCACAAAAAATTATTTTGTTGGATTCATATTTGAATGTTATTCCCAATGATATTGTTTCTACTACATATAACTTATATTGTACTCATTAAAATCATGGTCAAAATATAACATAAAATACGAGGGGACTAATAAATCAGAACGGAGGCAGTACCCTTTAAGTAGTTGGTCCGTGATACATGCGTGGAAAAGAAAGGACATGTGTACCATGTTGTGTGGGTTCGCCGGCCCATCCCAATTACTCCCAGTCCAAACTCTTTTTTTCTCTTGGTCGAGTGCTGTAGTAATTCACCACCAAGCTCACTACCAGGGCCATGTCCTATTTTTGGGTCTTTTTAAATTTCAGAAAGTGTTCAAATATTTTGATTTTTTTTCACTTTTTTTATAATTTCATAAAAATACTTATCAATATGATAAATTATTCGCGAAACTTAATGAACATTAGTATATTCAGAAAAAGTTCACAAATTTTATGTATTATGCTATTTTTAAAGAATATTCATGGAATAAAAATGTAAATAAAATTTAAAATATGTCAAAATTTATAAATATTAGTATCAAATTTAGAAAAATTCTTGAGTTTTAAGAATTACTCAAGAATGTTCTAGAAAAATCATGAATTTAAAAAGTTCAAGGATTATAAATTTTCCCATATTTCAACATAATTTTTGCAAAGTAATATAATATTTTAAATTTTAACAATGGTTTCGAATTAAAACATGTAAAAAGACATACAAAGTAAAAAAAATATATAATAAAATAAACCCCATAAAAACCTTAGAGAAACACAAGAAAAAATAGAGAAAAAACAAAATGTTTTCGAAAGCTGCCTAACCAGAAAGTCCTCTCTTACATGTAGCAGACCTATTACCTTTGTAGCGTGCAAGCTCTTGGTGGCATGACGCTGGCGCGGCTATGATCGCCTTTCGCAAGACCAAGCAGGCACTCGCCTACATCAAGCGTCTTGCTTGGCTGGCCCAAGTAGGATTCTGTAGGTTAGTTTTTTTTGCACATATTTGAAAAAGAATCTAAATATGTATAAACCAAAACTTATATTCACATAAAAGTGTTAAAAACACCAATTTGAAAAATGTTAACACTGTGTATTTTTTTGCTAGAGTAACTACAAATGAATATTTATAACACTAAAAAATGTGTATGGCATTAAAGATGTTCTTTACATTATAGAAAAGATTATACAATATTAAATAAGGTTTGTGTAATTCAAAGAAAATGTATCGGACCATTCGAAAAATGTACTTTATATTTTTTCTTATTTTGATGCATTTTGAAATATGTTTTTAATGTTTAAAAATATTCTTATACAATGTATCATTCAAAAGGATTTAATGCGTATTTGAAAATATTTTAACACGTATTTAAAACAATGTTCAAAACTATTTATTTGATTATTTTTAATCATGTATTTCTGATCTATTTAATGTGCATGAATTATTTTTTTATACTCTACCAATAATGTATAATGAGTATGAAAATAATATACATCAAAACAAATAGAAAAAGGAACACCCGAACAGCAGCCTACCAAAAGGAAACTACCGCACTGCTACTTTGCCTGACAACGGAGCGAGAGAATGGGCTGGTAAGAAAGAGACGAATTAGTGCTGGGTACACGGTAGGTCGCTATCTAGTGACCAAGGGCGAAATAGGATCCGCCTGGAATACGTCAAGATCATTAGTTTTTACAGAACATTTTATCCCTTGTAGAGGTTGCATATCTTTTCTGGTAGTGGTAATTGGCGTATTCTTTTTCATAGATTCAATTTTACAAAATATTTTATCTCTTGAATAGTGCGTCCAGATCATGAACCATCATTACCGTTAGATTTCTTGTGTCGAAATATTTGAAACTAGGTCCCATGTTAGTAGGTTTCGATAAAAAATCAAAAAAAAATTTGAAAATTGAAAAATAAAATGGAAAAACGAAAACAGAACCCGGAAGCACAATTGTGCTACATACAGTGATTTTCCTTTTGGGGCAAGCACAATTGTTCTTTTTCCCTTTTCGAGAAGCAGAGGTGTGCTTCTAGTGGAACCATAGATTGTACATCTCGTGGAACAAGAGTTGTGATTTTCCCTTTTACTAAAAAGCTCAATTGTGCTTCTCGCAGAAGCACGGACTCTGATTTTTCCTTTTTGGAAAGCACAACTGTGCCATTACCTTTTTGTAAGAAAAAGCACGGCTGTGCTTTTCATTTTTCAGAAAGCATAGTTGTGCTTCTCACAAAAAATACTTCTTCCCAAAGGAAAACAATATTTTTTGACCAAAACCTAGGAACCAAGCAAAAGCTAAAAAGCAAAAAAAAAAAAAAAACAGATCCAAAAAGTTATATGTAAAAAAACCAAAATCCCAAGGGACAGTCTAGCGTACGACACATGACGGCAGCTGCCTACATCAATTGGCGTGCTTCCAGCCCACCAAAAGTGATCTCTTGCTTGCCCCTAGAGGGTACTACTTCTGTCCTGTTTTATTAATCCTCATTGTAGTTTGAGTTAAAATTTGATCATATATTTTACTAGCAAAATGACAATGCATGTCACAAAATAAATTATATTATTGGATTCTTATTTGAATATAGTTCCCAGTGATATTAGTTTTGCTACATATAACTTATATTTTATTCGTTAAAATCATGGTCAAAATATAAACCAAAATACAAGGAGGACTAATAAATTAGAACGGAGGTAGTACCCTTTAATTAGTTGGTCCCTGATACATTTTTTTTGAGACATTCTCGCCAGGCTTTATTCAAACTGTCCCAACATTTACAGGAATAAAATTCAAGTCTCCGGGTTGGCCTAACCAAACATGGCGACCAAACCCTAAAGAAAGTGTGCATGCCTAGCGAGATTGTGAGCCTCGAAATTCGAGCTCCTATACTCGTGAACAATATTACAAGTAGTAAAAGAACGAGAGCGATCTATGATTTCATGTATGATTGCAGCATGTCCGGCCAACGATCCCTGCTTGATATCATCCACCACCTTTTTGCAATCAGAAGCCACTTGTATTTTCTGAACATACAAATCCTCCGCAAGTGAAAGTGACTCACGTACTGCCAAAGCTTCAAATGTAACAGGGTTATGTATATGTTTGAAAGTGATTGCCGATGCACCCAAAAATACTCCATTGCTGTCTTTGCAGACCACAGCAACGGCTCCCATATTATCATTTAGTACTGCAGCGTCAACATTCATCTTCACATGATCTTGTGGTGGTGGTAACCACTGTGATGGTCTGCTCAAAGTGCTCTTGATTGTCTGGTTCGGTATCACTAGAATTTGAATGTCCCTCAAGAAAGAATTGATGAAGTGATTGATTTGCAACGGACTGTCATATATACCCTCATGAATAGCTCTCCTCCGTGCCCTACATATCGCCCAAAGTGTCACCACCATGCGCGTGAACTCCTCATGAGGCAGAACTTCATGCATCGTGAACACCCAATTTTTTGCATTCAGACTCAAATTATCACACATTGTTTCAACTAGCTCATCAGATGATAAAGACCACACACACCTTGAAAGAAAGGACGCGTGTACCGTGTTGTCCGGGTTCGCCAGCCCATCCCAATTACTCCCAGTCCAAACTCTTTTTTTCTCTAGGTCAAGTGCTGTATTAATTCACCACCAAGCTTGCTACCAGGACCATGTCCTATTTTTGGGTCTTTTTAAATATCAGAAAATCATCAAATATTTGAATTTTCTTAAAAATTTCTATTTTTTATAATTTCATAAAAATACTTATTAATATGATAAATTATTAATGAAACTTAATGAACATTAGTAAATTCATAAAAAGTTCTCAAATTTTATGTATTATGCTATTTTAAAGAATATTCATGGAATAAAAATGTAATTACAATTTAAAATATGTTAAAATTTATAAATATTAGTATCAATTTCTCAAAAATTCTTGAGTTTTAAGAATTACTCAAGAATGTTCTAGAAAAATCATGAATTTAAAAAGTTCAAGGATTATAAATTTCCCCAAATTTCAAAATAATTTTTGCAAAGTAATATAATATTTTAAATTTGAATAATGGTTGCGAATTAAAACATGTAAAAAACATACAAAGTAAAAAAAACCCATAAAAACCTTAAAGAAACACACAAAAAAAGAGAAAAATCAAAATCTTTTCGAAAGTTGCCTAACCAGAAAGTCCTCTATTACATGTGACAGACCTATTACCTTTGTAGCGTGCAAGCTTTTGGTGGCATGACGCTGGCGTGGCTATGATCGCCTTTGACAAGAACAAGCAGGCACTCGCCTACATCGAGTGTCTTGCTTGGCTGGCCAAAGTAGGATTCTGTAGGTTAGTTTTTTTTGCACATATTTTGAAAAAGAATCTAAACACATATAAACCAAAACTTATATTCACATAAAAGTGGTAAAAAAACACCAATTTGAAAAATATTAACATGGTGTATTTATTTTATGAGAGTAACTACAAATGAATATTTATAGCACTAAAAAATGTGTATGACATTAAAGATGTTCTTTACATTATAGAGAAGATTATACAATATAAAATAAGGTTCGTGTATGTAACACCCCGGATATGACTTACCCAATATATAATCCAACTCTTGCCGTTTCCGGCGCTAAGTTATTTTATTTTCTCGGGTTCGGGTTTTTGTCTCCGTGTGTGTTGTCGTTGCCATGCTTTCATATCATGTCATCAGGTGCATTGCATTTGCATACGTGTTCATCTCATCATCCGAGCATTTTTCCCGTTGTCCGTTTTGCATTTCGGTGCTCCGTTCTCCTCCGGTGATTATTTCTACCTTCCTTTCGTGTGTGGGGATTAAACATCTCCGGATTGGACCAAGACTTGCCAAGCGGCCTTGGTTTACTACCGATAGACCGCCTGTCAAGTTTCGTACCATTTGGACTTCGTTTGATACTCCAACGGTTAACCGAGGGACCGAAAAGGCCTCGTGTGTGTTGCAGCCCAACACCCCTCCAATTTGGCCCAAAACCCACCAAAACCCTCTCCATCATCTAGAGCGTTCGATCACAATCGCGTGGCCTAAAACTGCACCTCATTTGGACACTCCTAGATCCCTCTATGCCCATATATACCTCCCCCATTCGAAATCCCGGGTCATTCCACCCCTAACCCTAGATCCACCCCTCTCCGCGCGCCCGGACACGTCCGCCGGCCGCCGGACACGTCCGCCGCCAGCCCGGACCACTCCCGCGCCGCCACGTGGCTCCCGCGCCCACATCGCCGCCCCCAGCGCCGCCGGCACGCCCGGGCCCAAGGCGGGCCCTCTCCCGTCGCCGACCGGGCCCGAAGAGGCCGCCCGCGCCTCTCTCCTCCTTCGCAGCGCCGCCCACGCCGGCCTCCCGCTCCGCCGCGGAGCGCCTCGCCGCCGGCAGGCGCCGGTACCGCCGCACTCCACCGCTTCGGGCGCCGCGCCGCCTCTCGCCGGCGCCGCGGACGCCACCACCGCCGCCTTCGTCCTCCTCGTCGTCCGGCGAGACTCCGGCCGGCCCAAGTCCGGCGAGCTTCCTCCCCCTCGAAGTCCGGCGACTCTCCGGCGAAGCCCCGGCCATCCTCGGATTGCGTGCGATCGGATCTGGATCTGGAAACCCTAGGGGTTGACCTCTCTTTTTCCCCAAGTCTGCAGATTAATTTGCCGTGTTCATCGTGCCGTAACTTTGCATCCGTAGATCCGTTTTGGGCATATAGCATATCAAAATGTTCGTCTCAGAGAGCACATCATTTCATCTCATTGCATCATTTTCATTTGAGTTCATCTTGATGCCAGAAATGCTATTGGAAGAATGCTATTTGAGTTAATTGTCAGATCTGCTGCTCCAAATAGCTATTTGTCATTTTTGCCATGATTATTGTGTGCATGATATGCCCCTGAGCTCTACATATGTTTTGTTATATGCTTTGTCATCTTTCCAGAGGTGTCATCCATGTATTTTTGTGATGTGTGTGGTGACTAGCACAAGCTTGCAAAGTGGTGCATTCATTAATGCTGATTTCAGGGACTTAGCAATTCCACTAAGTCCTTGATCTGTTTTTATCAATATGCCATATGTTCATGTTGTTTCCTAGTGATCCGTGCCCCTTTTGAGGATGATAAGTAAGGATGATTTGTTAATCTTGTAGTGCTCTATCCATCCATGTCTTTGTTTCCAATTATGGATCACCCTAGCTTGAGTTAATCGAGCTCTACTTTTGCTATTTCGTGAATCTGGGCAGATTGTCTACTTGTTAGTGATTTTGCCGAGGATGTTGTAGTTGATCCGTGCGTGCTATATTTTTGTTCTTGCCATGTCTAGCTTGTATAATGTGTATTCTTGATGGGTGTATGCTTAGATTGTCATGCCTTGCTCTGTAGTGAGTGCATCGAGCTCGTAAACATGCCTACTTGATATCTAGTTTGCATGCTCCAGTTTTTCACTAAGTCTGTGATCTACTTATATTTTTGCCATGTTCACATGCTTGCAATTGTATTTTCTGATCCTTTTGGCTCAAGGTCACTAACGGACTTTTGTTAAGCTCTTTGAGTAGCTCCATGCCATGCTTTACTTTGCCATGTTCAGTACCTGTAGCATATAGTTTTCATGCTCCAAAGTGTGCTACCTGATCTGAAATTCCAGACAAGTGTTAATTTCACTAAGTCTGAGATCTGTTTACCAATTGCACTTTTGCCATGCTTGTTTGAATCTATTAATGGATGAATTGGCCGTAGCTCAGTGTTCCTCTTTTGTTAAGCATCATGAATGGATCCCTGCCATGTATTTTGTTGTCATGTTGGGTGCTGTAGCATGTTTATCTTGTTGCCTTTAGATGGCTACTTGCTGTATATCGCAGACCGGCACCATATTTGAATTACTTGCCATTTCCAAACCGTGTCTCCGATTCCGGCGTTATTTATATCGTTTTCAAGCGAAATCATCTCACCTTTCCAGTGGCACACTAGGATTTCCAAGTTGAGGCTAGGTTCATTCATTCCTTGTCAAATCTTGCATATGCATCACATATCGCATCCCGCATAGCATCCCATGTTTGCATCATGTTGTTTGAGTTGTGCACGTGGTTGATTGCGTTCCTTTTGCTTGTTTGTCTTGCTTGGGTAGAGCCGAGAGACGAGTTCGCTAACGAGGAGCCCGTTGAGTTTGCTTTCGAGGATCCAGTCAACTCTGACAACTTTGCAGGCAAGATGATCATACCCTCGAAATCACTTCTATCTTTGCTTTGCTAGATGCTCGCTCTTTTGCTATGCCTATGCTACGATGCCTACCACTTGCTTATCATGCCTCCCAAATTGCCATGTCAAACCTCTAACCCACCATGTCCTAGCAAACCGTTGATTGGCTATGTTACCGCTTTGCTCAGCCCCTCTTATAGCGTTGCTAGTTGCAGGTGAAGATTGGAGACCGTTCCTTGTTGGAACATTATTTTCTTGTTGGGATATCACTATATTATCTTGTTATGTTAATGCATCTATATACTTGGTAAAGGGTGGAAGGCTCGGCCTTTTGCCTAGTGTTTTGTTCCACTCTTGCCGCCCTAGTTTCCGTCATATCGGTGTTATGTTCCCGGATTTTGCGTTTCTTACGCGGTTGGGTGATAATGGGAACCCCTTGACAATTCGCCTTGAATAAAGCTTTTCCAGCAATGCCCAACCTTGGTTTTACCATTTGCCACCTAGCCTCTTTTTCCCTTGGGTTTCCGGAGCCCGAGGGTCATCTTATTTTAAACCCCCCCGGGCCCGTGCTCCTTTGAGTGTTGGTCCAACCGAGCGATGTCCGGGGCTACCAGAGGCAACTCTGGGCTGGCCTACCCGACGTCTGGCTCACCTGAGTGTGCCCTGAGAACGAGATATGTGCAGCTCCTATCGGGTTTTGTCGGCACATTCGGGCGGTGTTGCTGGATTTGTTTTAACTTGTCGAAATGTCTTGTAGAACCGGGATGCCGAGTCTGATCGGAATGTCTTGGGAGAAGGTATATCCTTCGTTGACCGTGAGAGCTTGTCATGGGCTAAGTTGGGACTCCCCTGCAGGGATTTGAACTTTCAAAAGCCGTGCCCGCGGTTATGGGCAGATGGGAATTTGTTAATGTCCGGTTGTAGATAACTTGAACCTTAACTTAATTAAAATGAATCAACTGTGTGAGTTACCGTGATGGTCTCTTCTCGGCGGAGTCCGGGAAGCGAACACGGTGTTGGAGTAATGCTTGCCGCAGGTTATTCTCTAGTTATTCGATCGTGCATTGCCTTCTCTTCTCGCTCTCATTTGTGAATAGGGTAGCCACCATATATGCTAGTCGCTTGCTGCAGCTCCACATATTCACCTTGCCTTACCTATAAGCTTAAATAGTCTTGATCGCGAGGGTGCGAGATTGCTGAGTCCCTGCGGCTCACAGATTACTTCCAAATCAGATGCAGGGCCTGATGACTCCATTCCAGATGACGCGCTTGAGCTCAAGTGGGAGTTCGACGAGGACTCACGCCGTTACTACGTGCCTTTCCCTGATGATCAGTAGTGGTGCCCAGTTGGGGCGATCGGGACCGTGTCGCATCGGGATCGTAGTCAGGCCATGAGTGATTGGATGATGTAATGCTATTTATGTACTTTGATTGACGTGGCGAGTGTAAGCCAACTATGTTCCTTCCTCTTTTATTATTTATATTACATGGGATGTTGTGAAGATTGCATAACTTGCGACATTGCTTTCGATGCGGTTATGCCTCTAAGTCGTGCTTCGACACGTAGGAGATATAGCCGCATCGAGGGCGTTACAGTGTAATTCAAAAAAAATGTATCGGATCATTCGAAAAATGTACGTTACATTTTTAATTATTTGATGCATTTCGAAATATGTTTTTAATATTTAAAAAATATTCTTATACAATGTATCATTCAAAAGGATTTAATGTGTATTTGAAAACATTTTAACACGTATTTGAAACAATGTTCAAACCATTTATTTGATTATTTTTAATCATGTATTTTTGACCTATTTAATGTGCATGAATTCTTTTTTATACTATACCAATAATGTACAATGTGAATGAAAATAATATACATCAAAACACATATTTGGGAAAACTGAATGATGTATTTGAAATATGCTAAACACATCTAAAAACCTTTTATATGTATAACAAAAATCAACAGTATTTATGAAAAAATAGGCATCAAAGATATACTTGAAAAGAATGTTGAACTTGCATAAAATAATATTTTCATATGTGTACCAAAAATATACAACGTATATGAAAAGAAATAGCAATCAAAAAATAAATTTTAAAAAAGTCTAATGGTGTATTTAAAAAATATTAAACTTGTAAATTAATTGCTTGATGTATACAAAATATTTATAATGTATGAGAAATTAGAGATGTGTTAAAAAAGAAAAAAGGAAAGAAAAAAATGGAGAAGAAAACCAATGAAAGAAACAAAAGAAAATCGTTGTAAGAAAAAAAAGGAAAAAGGAAAATGCGAAGAAAACCGTAGAAAAACCTAAAACCCCGAAGAAAAGGGACGTGGAATAATGAAAAAACAGATAAAAATCATAAAAAAAGTCACATGCACCTACTGCATTGAGTCGATGTATTACGTCTCGAAACTGGCGACACAAAGCCCTAGTGGAATGGCACCGCGTCATGTGCGGAATAAGAGACACCTTTGATACAAAATGAGCTTGTTTCAAAGTAAATTTGTTGGTACAAAATGAAATATATGATACACTTTGAAATAGTATTTTTTAACAAACATTATATAATAAGTTTGAATCAATACAAAATCTATAAAAAAACTGAAAATGTGCATGAATCTCAAATAATGACAAAGCACATCTCAATGTAGAAAAGTCACTCTCGAGATAGTCCCCACTCATGAGATACTTGTGCACAACTGAATCAACGATGGAATGCAATACTTCAACGGTGACTAGGTTACGGTGTCCTGCGGGTTTTCCGGCGTGGTGCTTCTCTTCCCCTATCTTTGATCATGTTGCTGTCATTGTTTTTATTTAGGTCGGCCGATTGCAGCGATAGATTGACATCTACTACCCCTGTAAAAGAAAGAAGGGCGGAGATCCAAAGTATCTGCACCGTCCAGTTAAGTAATCCAACGATCCACAACCCCCCTATGTTTAGCACCAACCATGTGTGTGTTGGGGAACGTTGCAGAAAACAAAAATTTTCCTACTCGTTTCACCAAGATCATCTAGGAGTTCATCTAGCAACGAGTCACGTGATGCATCTACATACCTTTGTAGATCGCGAGCGGAAGCGTTCGTTAGAACGAGGATGATGTAGTCGTACACAAAGTGATCCAAATCACCGATGACCAGCGCCGAACGGACGGCACCTCCGCGTTCAACACACGTACGGGACGGGAGACGTCTCCTCCTTCTTGATCCAGCAAGGGGAAGGAGAGGTTGATGAAGATCCAGCAGCACGACGGCGTGGTGGTGGATGCAGGGCGTCGCAGCAGCAGGGCTTCGCCTATGCTACGAGGAAGAGAGACGTAACGGGGAGAGAGGGAGGCGCCAGGGGCTGGTCTGTCAAGTCCCTCCTCTCCCCCACTATATATAGGGGTGCCATGGGGGGGGGGGCGCCGGCCCTAGTAGATGGAATCTACTAGGGGGGCGGCGGCCTAGGGTGGGGCTTGCTCCCCAAGGCAAGGGGGGCGCCCCCTTCTAGGGTTTCCCCTTGCCCTAGCCGCATGGGCCCTCTAGGGGCTGGCGCCCCAGCCCACTATGGGCTGGGTTCCCTCCTATTTCAGCCCATGGGACCCTCCGGGATAGGTGGCCCCACCCGGTGGACCCCCGGGACCCTTCCGGTGGTCCCGGTACAATACCGGGTACCCCGAAACTTGTCCCGATGGCCGAAACTGCACATCCTATATATAATTCTTTACCTCCGGACCATTCCGGAACTCCTCGTGACGTCCTGGATCTCATCCGGGACCCCGAACAACATTCGGGTTACTGCATATACTTATCTTCACAACCCTAGCGTCACCGAACCTTAAGTGTGTAGACCCTACGGGTTCGGGAGACAAGCAGACATGACCGAGATGACTCTCCGGTCAATAACCAACAGCGGGATCTGGATACCCATGTTGGCTCCCACATGCTCCACGATGATCTCATCGGATGAACCACGATGTCGAGGATTCAATCAACCCCGTATGCAATTCCCTTTGTCAATCGATATATTACTTGCCCGAGATTTGATCGTCGGTATCCCAATACCTCGTTCAATCTCGTTACCGGCAAGTCACTTTACTCGTACCGTAATGCATGATCCCGTGACCAGACACTTGGTCACTTTGAGCTCATTATGATGATGCATTACCGAGTGGGCCCAGTGATACCTCTCCGTCATACGGAGTGACAAATCCCAGTCTTGATCCGTGTCAACCCAACAGACACTTTCGGAGATACCCGTAGTGTACCTTTATAGTCACCCAGTTACGTTGTGACGTTTGGTACACCCAAAGCACTCCTACGGTATCCGGGAGTTACACGATCTCATGGTCTAAGGAAAAGATACTTGACATTGCAAAACTCTAGCAAACGAACTATACGATCTTTATGCTATGTTTAGGATTGGGTCTTGTCCATCACATCATTCTCCTAATGATGTGATCTCGTTATCAATGACATTCAATGTCCATAGTCAGGAAACCATGACTATCTGTTGATCAACGAGCTAGTCAACTAGAGGCTCACTAGGGACATGTTGGTGTCTGTTATTCACACATGTATTACGATTTCCGGATAACACAATTATAGCATGAATAAAGACAATTACCATGAACAAGGAAATATAATAATAATGCTTTTATTATTGCCTCTAGGGCATATTTCCAACAGTCTCCCACTTGCACTAGAGTCAATAATCTAGTTACATTGTGATGAATCGAACACCCATGGAATTCTGGTGTTGATCATGTTTTGCCCTAGGGAGAGGTTTAGTCAACGGATCTGCTACATTCAGGTCCGTATGTACTTTACAAATTTCTATGTCTCCATCTTGAACATTTTCACGAATGGAGTTGAAGCGACGCTTGATGTGCCTTGTCTTCTTGTGAAACCTGGGCTCCTTGGCAAGTGTAATAGCTCCAGTGTTGTCACAGAAGAGCTTGATCGGCCCCGACGCATTGGGTATGACTCCGAGGTCGGTGATGAACTCCTTCACCCAAATTGCTTCATGTGCTGCCTCCGAGGCTGCCATGTACTCCGCTTCACATGTAGATCCCGCCACGACGCTCTGCTTGCAACTGCACCAGCTTACTGCCCCACCATTCAAAATATACACGTATCCGGTTTGTGACTTAGAGTCATCCAGATCTGTGTCGAAGCTAGCATCGACGTAACCTTTTACGACGAGCTCTTCGTCACCTCCATAAAAGAGAAACTTCTCCTTAGTCCTTTTCAGGTACTTTAGGATATTCTTGACCGCTGTCCAGTGTTCCTTGCCGGGATTACTTTGGTATCTTCCTACCAAACTTACGGCAAGATTTATATCAGGTCTGGTACACAGCATGGCATACATAATAGAACCTATGGCTGAGGCATAGGGGATGACACTCATCTCTTCTATTTCTTCTGCCGTGGTCGGACTTTGAGCCGAGCTCAATTTCATACCTTGCAGTACAGGCAAGAACCCCTTCTTGGACTGATCCATATCGAACTTCTTCAATATCTTATCAAGGTATGTGCTTTGTGAAAGACCTATGAGGCGTCTTGATCTATCTCTATAGATCTTGATGCCTAATATATAAGCAGCTTCTCCAAGGTCCTTCATTGAAAAACTCTTATTCAAGTAGGCCTTGATGCTGTCCAAGAGTTCTATATCATTTCCCATCAAAAGTATGTCATCTACATATAATATGAGAAATGCTACAGAGCCCCCACTCACTTTCTTGTAAACACAGGCTTCTCCATAAGTCTGTGTAAACCCAAACGCTTTGATCATCTCATCAAAGCGAATGTTCCAACTCCGAGATGCTTGCACCAGCCCATAAATCGAGCGTTGGAGCTTGCATACCTTGTCAACATTCTTAGGATCGACAAAACCTTCTGGCTGCATCATATACAATTCTTCCTTAAGAAAACCATTAAGGAATGCTGTTTTGACGTCCATTTGCCATATTTCATAGTCGTAAAATGCGGCAATTGCTAACATGATTCGGACGGACTTCAACTTCGCTACCGGTGAGAAAGTCTCATCGTAGTCAACCCCTTGAACTTGTCGGTAACCCTTAGCGACAAGCCGAGCCTTATAGATGGTCACATTACCATCCGCGTCTGTCTTCTTCTTAAAGATCCATTTATTTTCTATGGCTCGCCGTTCAATGGGCAAGTCAGTCAAAGTCCACACTTCGTTTTCATACATGGATCCTATCTCGGATTTCATGGCTTCTAGCCATTTGTCGGAATCCGGGCCCGCCATCGCTTCTTCATAGTTCGAAGGTTCACCGTTGTCTAATAACATGATTTCCAAGACAGGGTTGCCGTACCACTCTGGTGCGGAACGTGTCCTTGTGGACCTTCGAATTTCAGTAGGAGCTAGATCAGAGATATCTTGATCATTATCATTAACATCCTCTCTAGTCGGTGCTGGCACCTCAGGAACATTTTCTTGAGTTGCGCCATTTTCCGGTTCAAGAGGCAATACTTCATCTAGTTCTACTTTCCTCCCACTTACTTCTTTCGAGAGAAACTCCTTCTCTAGAAAGGATCCATTCTTGGCAACAAAGACCTTGCCTTCGGATCTGAGGTAGAAGGTATACCCAATAGTTTCTTTAGGGTATCCTATGAAGACGCATTTTTCCGACTTGGGTTCGAGCTTTTCAGGTTGAAGTTTCTTGACATAAGCATCGCATCCCCAAACTTTTAGAAACGACAGCTTAGGTTTCTTCCCAAACCATAATTCATACGGTGTCGTCTCAACGGATTTCGACGGAGCCCTATTTAAAGTGAATGCGGCAGTCTCTAAAGCATAGCCCCAAAAAGATAGCGGTAAATCGGTAAGAGACATCATAGACCGCACCATATCTAATAGAGTGCGATTACGACGTTCGGACACACCGTTACGCTGAGGTGTTCCAGGCGGCGTTAGTTGTGAAATTATTCCACATTTTCTTAAGTGTGTGCCAAATTCGTGACTCAAGTATTCTCCTCCACGATCTGATCGTAGAAACTTGATTTTCCTGTCACGTTGATTCTCAACCTCACTCTGAAATTCCTTGAACTTTTCAAAGGTTTCAGACTTGTGTTTCATTAAGTAGATATACCCATATCTACTTAAGTCATCAGTGAGGGTGAGAACATAACGATAGCCACCGCGAGCCTCAACACTCATTGGACCGCACACATCAGTATGTATGATTTCCAATAAGTTGGTTGCTCGCTCCATTGTTCCTGAGAACGGAGTCTTGGTCATTTTACCCATGAGGCATGGTTCGCACGTGTCAAATGATTCATAATCAAGAGACTCTAAAAGTCCATCAGCATGGAGCTTCTTCATGCGTTTGACACCTATGTGACCAAGGCGGCAGTGCCACAAGTATGTGGGACTATCATTATCAACCTTGCATCTTTTGGCACTCACATTATGAACATGTGTAGCATTACGTTCGAGATTCATAAAGAATAAACCATTCACCATAGGAGCATGACCATAAAACATATCTCTCATATAAATAGAACAACCATTATTCTCGGATTTAAATGAGTAGCCATCTCGAATTAAACGAGATCCCGATACAATGTTCATGCTCAAAGCTGGTACTAAATAACAATTATTAAGGTTTAAAACTAATCCCGAAGGTAGATGTAGAGGCAGCGTGCCGACGACGATCACATTGACCTTGGAACCATTCCCGACGCGCATCGTCACCTCGTCCTTTGCCAGTTTCCGCTTATTCCGCAGCCCCTGCTTTGAGTTACAAATGTGAGCAACTGCACCGGTATCAAATACCCAGGAGCTACTACGGACGCTAGTAAGGTACACATCAATTACATGTATATCACATATACCTTTTGTTTTGCCGGCTTTCTTGTCCGCTAAGTATTTGGGGCAATTCCGCTTTCAGTGACCACTTCCCTTGCAATAAAAACACTCAGTCTCGGGCTTGGGTCCATTCTTTGGCTTCTTCCCGGCAGCTTGCTTGCCGGGCGCGGCAACTTCCTTGCCGTCCTTCTTGAAGGCTTTCTTACCCTTGCCCTTCTTGAACTTAGTGATTTTATTGACCATCAACACCTGATGTTCCTTCTTGACTTCTACCTCTGCTGATTTCAGCATAGCAAATACTTCAGGAATGGTCTTTTCCATCCCCTGCATATTGAAGTTAACCACAAAGCTCTTGTAGCTCGGTGGAAGCGACTGGAGGATTCTGTCAATGACCGCATCATCCGGGAGATTAACTCCTAGCTGAGTCAAGCGGTTATGTAATCCAGACATCGTGAGTATGTGCTCACTGATAGAACTGTTTTCCTCCATCTTACAACTGAAGAACTTGTCGGAGACCTCATATCTCTCGACCCGGGCATGAGCTTGGAAAACCATTTTCAGCTCTTCGAACATCTCATATGCTCCATGTCTCTCAAAACGCTTTTGGAGCCCCGGTTCTAAACTGTAAAGCATGCCGCACTGAACGAGGGAGTAGTCATCGGTACGTGCCTGCCAAGCGTTCATAACGTCTTGTTCAGCAGGGAGGACAGGTGCGTCACCCAGCGGTGCTTGTAGGACATAATCTTTCTTGGCAGCTATGAGGATGATCCTCAGGTTCCGGACCCAGTCCGTGTAGTTGCTGCCATCGTCTTTCAGATTGGTTTTCTCTAGGAACGCGTTGAAGTTGAGGACTACGTTGGCCATTTGATCTACAAGACATATTGTAAATATTTTAGACTAAGTTCATGATAATTAAGTTCATCAAATCAAATTATTTATGAACTCCCATTTAGATAGACATCCCTCTTCTAGTCATCTAAGTATAACATGATCCGAGTTAACTAGGCCGTGTCCGATCATCACGTGAGACGGACTAGTCAACATCGGTGAACATCTTCATGTTGATCGTATCTTCTATACGACTCATGCTCGACCTTTCGATCTTCTGTGTTCCGAGGCCATGTCTGTACATGCTAGGCTCGTCAAGTCAACCTAAGTGTTTGCATGTGTAAATCTGTCTTACACCCGTTGTATGTGAACGTCTGAATAAAACACCCGATCATCATGTGGTGTTTTGAAACAGCGAACTGTCGCAACGGTGCACAGTTAGGGGGAACACTTCTTGAAATTAATATGAGGGATCATCTTATTTACTACCGTTGTTCTAAGTAAACAAGATGCAAAACATGATAAACATCACATGCAATCAAATAATAAACGTGACATGATATGGCCAATATCACATAGCTCCTTTGATCTCCATCTTGGGGCTCCATGATCATCCTGTCACCGGCATGACACCATGATCTCCATCATCATGATCTCCATCATCGTGCCTCCATGAAGTTGCTCGCCAACTGTTACTTCTACTACTACGGCTAACGCGTTTAGCAATAAAGTAAAGTAATTTACATGACGTTTCTCAATGACACACAGGTCATATAAAAGAATAAAGACAACTCCTATGGCTCCTGCCGGTTGTCATACTCATCGACATGCAAGTCGTGATTCCTATTACAATAGCATGAACATCTCATACATCACATATAGATCATTCATCATTCATCACAACTTTGGCCATATCATATCACAAACACTTGCTGCAAAAAACAAGTTAGACGTCCTCTAATTGTTGTTGCAAGTTTTACGTGGCTGAATTAGGGTTCTAGCAAGAACGTTTTCTTACCTACGTGAAAGCCACAACGTGATTTGTCAACTTCTATTTACCCTTCATAAGGACCCTGTTCATCGAATCCGCTCCAACTAAAGTGGGAGAGACAGACACCCGCCAGCCACCTTATGCAACTAGTGCATGTTAGTCGGTGGAACCGGTCTCACGTAAACGTACGTGTAAGGTTGGTCCGGGCCGCTTCATCCCACAATACCGCTGAAGCAAGAAAAGACTAGTAGCGGCAAGAAAGTTGACAAATCCACGCCCACAACAAATTGTGTTCTACTCGCGCAAAAGAACTACGCATAGACCTAGCTCATGATGCCACTGTTGGGGAACGTTGCAGAAGACAAAAATTTTCCTACTCGTTTCACCAAGATCATCTAGGAGTTCATCTAGCAACGAGTCACGTGATGCATCTACATACCTTTGTAGATCGCGAGCGGAAGCGTTCGTTAGAACGAGGATGATGTAGTCGTACACAAAATGATCCAAATCACCGATGACCAGCGCCGAACGGACGGCACCTCCGCGTTCAACACACATACGGGACGGGAGACGTCTCCTCCTTCTTGATCCAGCAAGGGGAAGGAGAGGTTGATGAAGATCCAGCAGCACGACGGCGTGGTGGTGGATGCAGGGCGTCGCAGCAGCAGGGCTTCGCCTATGCTACGAGGAAGAGAGACGTAACGGGGAGAGAGGGAGGCGCCAGGGGCTGGTCTGTCAAGTCCCTCCTCTCCCCCACTATATATAGGGGTGCCATGGGGGGGGGGCGCCGGCCCTAGTAGATGGAATCTACTAGGGGGGCGGCGGCCTAGGGTGGGGCTTGCTCCCCAAGGCAAGGGGGGCGCCCCCTTCTAGGGTTTCCCCTTGCCCTAGCCGCATGGGCCCCCTAGGGGCTGGCGCCCCAGCCCACTATGGGCTGGGTTCCCTCCTATTTCAGCCCATGGGGCCCTCCGGGATAGGTGGCCCCACCCGGTGGACCCCCGGGACCCTTCCGGTGGTCCCGGTACAATACCGGGTACCCCGAAACTTGTCCCGATGGCCGAAACTGCACATCCTATATATAATTCTTTACCTCCGGACCATTCCGGAACTCCTCGTGACGTCCCGGATCTCATCCGGGACCCCGAACAACATTCGGGTTACTGCATATACTTATCTTCACAACCCTAGCGTCACCGAACCTTAAGTGTGTAGACCCTACGGGTTCGGGAGACAAGCAGACATGACCGAGATGACTCTCCGGTCAATAACCAACAGCGGGATGTGGATACCCATGTTGGCTCCCACATGCTCCACGATGATCTCATCGGATGAACCACGATGTCGAGGATTCAATCAACCCCGTATGCAATTCCCTTTGTCAATCGATATATTACTTGCCCGAGATTCGATCGTCGGTATCCCAATACCTCGTTCAATCTCGTTACCGGCAAGTCACTTTACTCGTACCGTAATGCATGATCCCGTGACCAGACACTTGGTCACTTTGAGCTCATTATGATGATGCATTACCGAGTGGGCCCAGTGATACCTCTCCGTCATACGGAGTGACAAATCCCAGTCTTGATCCGTGTCAACCCAACAGACACTTTCGGAGATACCCGTAGTGTACCTTTATAGTCACCCAGTTACGTTGTGATGTTTGGTACACCCAAAGCACTCCTACGGTATCCGGGAGTTACACGATCTCATGGTCTAAGGAAAAGATACTTGACATTGCAAAACTCTAGCAAACGAACTATACGATCTTTATGCTATGTTTAGGATTGGGTCTTGTCCATCACATCATTCTCCTAATGATGTGATCTCATTATCAATGACATTCAATGTCCATAGTCAGGAAACCATGACTATCTGTTGATCAACGAGCTAGTCAACTAGAGGCTCACTAGGGACATGTTGGTGTCTGTTATTCACACATGTATTACGATTTCCGGATAACACAATTATAGCATGAATAAAGACAATTACCATGAACAAGGAAATATAATAATAATGCTTTTATTATTGCCTCTAGGGCATATTTCCAACAGTGTGCCCACCAAATCCCGCTGCCACAGAACTGAAAAGAAATTCTGCACACTTATCCCGCCGGCTCCGTACCCGGGATCTTTTAACTGAAACCCACAGATGCTTGTACTCTGTCCTCCTCCCCAACATTCAAAAGATCACCAAAACTATAGTATTTTGCTCTAAGAACTCTTGCAGTAAGTGATTCGGGTTTCATTAAGACCCTCGAGGCTTGCCTAGCTAGGATAGCCATATTAAACAGTTTAATGTCTCGAAAACCCAACCCTCCACAAAATTTGGGCATCATCAATGTGCTCCAAGATACCCAGCTAGGCTTTCTCTATCCTTCCTTGCTGGCCCCCCAAAATTTGCGAATCGAAGAATTGATGTGTTCACATAGACCACGAGGGAGTTTAAAACACGACATCGAGTAAACCTGAACAACTTGTGCAACCAATTTAATTAAAACATGCTTTCCGCCTGTAGAAAGGAGTTTTTCCATCCATCCTTTGATCTTGCTCCATACCCTATCTTTCAGAAACTTGAAAGCACTGTTTTTTCTACCACCAACATCAGAGGGCATACCCAAATACCTTTCAGAGAGGGACTCATCTATGATGTTTAAAGCATTCTTCACCTCATCACTTAGTGTGTTTGGGCACCCCTTACTGAAGAAAACAGAAGACTTGTACAAGTTTATTCTCTGACTAAAAGCATTGCAGTAACTATCCATTAAAAAAGACACCTCATTTGCTCCAAAAGAACTGGCTTTAACAAACAACAGGCTATCATCCGCGAAGAGAAATGGCTTATGGGCGAAGCCGATGGAGCCACTCGTATTCCATTGAGGTGCGATGATTCATATTTAGTTATTAATAGGCACGTAATGACGTGGGCTTCAAGCAGAAACATGTATGGAGAAATTGGGTCTCCCTGACGGATTCCTCTGGATGATCTGAACTCTTCTAGTTTACCACAGTTGAAAAGGACAAAAAAATTGATAGAACTAACCATCCTCATGATTAATGCCACCCATGATGGTGCATATCCCAGTTTGACCATTATAGCCTCCAGATATTCCCATTCAACATGGTCATATGCTTTCATCATGTCTAGTTTCACTACACAAAAATTGTTTTTTGGGCCTTGTTCCTCTTCATGAAATGCAGACATTCATATGCAGTGATGATGTTGTCTGTAATCAGTCTACCTGGGACAAACACTAACTGTTCCTCAGAAATAATGTCAGGTAAGATCTGCTTTAGTCTGTTAGATAAAACCTTGGAAGCAATCTTATATAAGACGTTGCACAGACTTATGGGCCCGAATTGAGATAACTATGTAGAGTCTTTTACCTTTGGAATCAATACTAAGATTTTCTCATTAATTACCTCAGGGCTCTCCTCGCCTCGAAGAATGCGAAAAACCACATCAGTGACTCAGCACCACATAGCTCCCAGTGCTGTTGGAAGAAGTGAGCAGCCCGTCCGGGCTAGGAGCCTTCGTTGGGTACATTTGAAAGAGAGCTTTTTTAACCTCCTCGGGCGTAAAAGGGGCCATCAAGTTTGCATTCATCGCTGGTGTCATGCTTTTGTGGTTCCAACGAGAGTGGCTAGAGATCGAGAAGGCCTTGTGACGTTTTGGCCAAGATTTTCAAATTTTGAACCCAATAATAGCCCTGATAGTGTAGGCTCATAATTAACAAACCTAGGCACTACAAAGAACAAATTTAACATCAAGCCCATCTATTAGATCCTCAAAATCGATCTAATAGACAAACAAGATAAAAACTGCATTTGCCTGAAAAAAGATAAAAATTCCATGAGATTTTTTTTATCTCTATGGCGCCTTCTAGTAAATCTTCTGTATCTAAATAGCTAGCTCCCACTAACTATTTCTCTCAACATGCAAAGATGCCACATCTTCGCATAATATGCATGAGAAAAAGGCCCACACCCACTATCATATCTCTCTCAAGATGCAAGCATGCCACTTCATCATGGCATGCATGGAAAAAGACCCATCTTAACATGCAAACATACATGAGGTTTTTCAATTTATTATGCTATATATATTTAATAAACATTTTACAACTATATAGAAATCAAACATAATAAATTATATGTAGTTTTAGTTTTAGCTTTTTATATTATTACTTCTCATATTCATGTTTCATACAACGAATTACATTGAAATATGTTATAAAATATTCTCACAACAACGTGCGGGGTATCATCTAGTTTATAAAGTTGTTACATGGAAGAAAGATCGGGTTCAATATCTTCTAGTCCTCATATTCTTGTGCATATGATAGATAGTTCTAGAAATGACGTTCTACCATGCACAAAATATTCCATGCATGCATCCACATTGTTTCACCGGTTTGGCATTCATGCCACATTTCTAGTCTGAGACAAAATATATGTGGTCTCGACACATTACATAATGTTTTATTGGGTCTTTTTTTTTCTCATTTCAAAGTTTAATGTTTTGTTGTCTACCAACAAAAAAATGTACTTGTTGCAAAATGAATTCGCTGGTACACAATGAAACATCATGATACTCTTTGAAATAACGAGAAAAGGTAACAAAATGTCTTGCAATAATTTGAAACAACACAGAATTTATCAATTTTCTTTTAAGGTCAAAATGAATTTGTGTCAAAATGTGCACTTGTGTCAAAATGAATTTGCTGGTGCACAATGAAACATCATGATACACTTTGAAATAAGGAAAAAACTAACAAAACATCTTACAATAATTTGAAACAAACACAAAATTTATCATTCTTTTTAGAAAACATGGGTGGCACGGATCTCACAATAGCGACGGAACACATCTCAGTGCAGAAAAATCACTATCTAGATAGTTCCCACTCATGACTTACTTGTACATAAACGCATCAACGATGTCCCTTGATGCAATGCGTGCACGGCCTCGTGTTTCACGTGGAACAGAGGGAGCAGTAATAATTGAGGTAGTACAACACTCTCGCTCAGATGATTGATCGAGGAGCTCCACAACATTCAACTTTACAATGCTGAGAGGCTTAGCACTCGTGTTTTCCGTGAGCTTCTTCTCTTGCCACCTGACGTCTGTTGCTTCCCTAGCTTCCCCTGATGGCCATGGCTTCCTCCAATGCCTAGCCGGCAAGATACCTAGCGAGCTAGTGTACACGCAGAGCTCCAGCAACTTCACCGACGTGCTGTTCTCCGCCATCAAGAACCCCAAGTTCTTCACCACCGCCACGGCGAGGCCGCCGCTCTGCATCGTGACGCCCGGCGACGCCTCCCACGTCCAGGCCGCCGTGGTGTGCGGCCGCAGGCAGGGCGTGCGCCTCCGTGTGCGCAGCGGCGGGCACGACTACGAGGGCCTGTCGTACCGCTCGACGCGGCCGTCCGAGGTGTTCGCGGTGATCGACCTCGGCGCCAGCCTCCGGGCCGTGCGCGTCGACTGGCTCGAGTCCACGGCCTGGGTCGACTCCGGCGCCACCATCGGGGAGCTGTACTACGCCATCGCGAGGAACAACTCCCGGGTCGCGTTCCCGGCCGGCGAGTGCCCGTCTGTCGGCGTGGGCGGCCACTTCAGCGGCGGGGGCATCGGAATGATGACGCGCAAGCATGGCCTCGCCATCGACCAGATCGTTGACGCCAAGATGGTCAACGCCGACGGAGACCTCCTAGACAGGGCCAGCATGGGAGAGGACCTTTTCTGGGCCATCCGCGGCGGCGGCGGCGGGAGCTTCGGCATCGTGCTCTCGTGGAAGGTGCAGCTCGTGCAGGTCCCGCCGACGGTGACTGTGTTCAACATCGGGAAGACGGTCGACCAGGGCGCCCTCGAAATCCTCACCAGATGGCAGCACGTCGCGCCGTCGCTCCCCAGCGACCTCACCATAAGGGTGATGATGCAGCAGGGTCAGCAGGCTCTGTTCCAGGCCCTGTACCTCGGCTCATGCGGCGCGCTGGTGGCGACGATGGACGAGCAGTTCCCTGAGCTCGGCATGACGAGCGCCGACTGCCAGCAGATGACCTGGCTGCAGTCCGCGGCCACGCCCTTCCTCAGCTTCGCCAGCAATGGCACGCTGGAGGAAGTGCTCCTGGACAGGACCGTCTGGACGAGCGCCTTCACCAAGGCCAAGTCCGACTACGTCCTGCGCGCCATCCCAAAGGCCGTGTGGAAGGACATCTTCTCCCGCTGGTTCGCCATGGACGGCGCGGGGGACATCATCCTGGAGCCCCACGGCGGGTTCATGGACAGCGTCCCCGCCGCCGCCAGGCCGTACCCGCACCGGAACGGCGTGCTGTACGTCATCCAGTACATCGCATACTGGCAGCAGCAGGGTGACGGCGGCGCTGCGGCCAAGAGCTGGATCGGCGGCCTGTACGCCTTCATGGGGCAGCACGTGAGCAAGAACCCGAGGCGGGCGTACGTGAACTTCCGCGACCTGGACATCGGCCAGAACGACGACGACGGCACCTTCGAGAGCGGAAAGGTCTGGGGCGAGCGGTACTTCGTGGGCAGCTACCGAAGGCTTGCGGCGGTGAAGGCCGCCGTAGATCCGATGAACTACTTCAGAAATGAGCAGAGCATCCCGCCGCTGATGGAGGCGACGAGGCAAGTAATCTAGTAGAGCTGCATGCATGTGCGAAAGGTATCAGACGAATTAACACTTCGATCTTGATGTGCCTACTACAAGTCCAAGTCGAGATCAGTTTGCTTTCATAAATGAGTTAATTGCATAAAACCATCGCATTTTGGGCTTCTTCGGCAGAAAACCACTTGGTCCCTAATCATTTGCAAAAATCACAACATATTCAGTAAACTTTTTATAAAAAACAATGATCAGGTGATTTACCCCGTTTAATCACTTTCTGATAAGTGGGCCAGGATGTAAGGAGCTGATTTGGCAACATATTAACACACACACCCCTACATTTAAAAGAAAAACGCAATAAGGCCCTCCCCTTTGTGGATAACCTCGAGCAGTCCAAATACCCCAAAGCCCTTAACCGCCGGCGCGCTGCTGCCCGATCGGCGCTGCTCCTCCGCTGTCAGACACACCCCTCCCATCGTGGGAGACCACTGCCAGCGCCGCCGCACCCGTCTTCTTACTCGCGGCGACAAAGAAGTGGCGGGAGGAGCGCCTCCATACTCGCGGCCGCGGGGCCGCTCTCCGACGCGCGCTCGCTCCACCAGCCCTGCCATCTGCCGGAAGCAGCGCAAGTGTGGCTGCTGCTCGGGGCCTTGAAGGCCGGCGACGCGCCCCAGCCTTGTCGTGGCCGCGCCTCGGCCATCTGTCGGGGACGCCAAGGCCCTGCCGTGGCTGCGCCTCGGCCATCTCTCGGGGACGCCTAGGCCGCTCGACGCCCAGGAGCGTGCTGCCGGCTCCAGGGGAGCAGAGGAGAGGTGCGCCACAACCCCATTGCCTCCTCTTCGTGGATCCAGGAGCTCACCGCCGCCCAGACCGAGCTCCGATGGCCGCCACACCCTGGATCGACGATGTGGCGTGCGCTAGAGGACCAGGTGGCGCGGCTCGAGAGCGTGCGGAGGCTCGTGGCGACAGTGCGCCGCTAGCCCTCGCGCGCGCGAAGACGTCGGCGCTTGTGGGGACATCTCCTGCGCTGTCACGTGTCTTGCCGGCCGGTGTGCCCCCCTGTTGCTGCGCGCGAGGAAGGAGATGCCCTCCGTGGGGGGAGGGGGAGGGGCTTGATTGCCTTTTCTTTTAAGATCCAGGGAGGTATACGTCAATTTGTTGCCAAATCAGCTCCTTACATTCCGGGCCCACTTGTCAGAAAGTGGTTAAACGGGCTAAATCACCTGATCAGTGCTTTTTGCAAACAGTTTACTGAATGCGCGGTGAGTTTTGCAAATGATTAAGGACAAGGTGGTTTTCTGCAGATGACGCCTGAAATGTGATGGTTTTATGCAATTAACTCTTCATGAATAGACAAAACAGAATTTGTTAGGTACTTCGATCTTGATGTGCCTACTACAAGTCGAGATCAGTTTGCTTTCATGAATAGACAAAACAGAATGTGTTAGGTAGTTCGATCCTGATGTGCCTACTACAAGTCGAGATCATTGTATTTTGGCTGCTTATCCATCGTGATCGTCGGTACTTCTTGGTTGAAATTTTGGTTGGGTTGAAATTTTGGTTGGATTGCGATGATTGTGGCTAGGATGTGCATGCCTATTGAGATGGTAAAGATAAGGCCAGTAGTGGCGCGTTGGGTGCCACACGCAAAAAGCTAGCTAGCTAGGTGTATCGGCTGATCGATGGTACTGGTGAATACAGGTTGTTACGTTCTTGGTTGAAATTTGGTTGATGGTGATGCTTGTGGTGACGATGTGCATGCCTATTGAGATGGTAACGGTAAGGCCAGTCGTGGTGCGCTCTGTGCCACGTGCATTAGTTCAAGATGGGAATGGGTCGACCCGGCTCTGGCCTTGGACCTGGCTCTGTGGCCCCAAGGTCAATATATGAGGCCATGGATCGGCCCATTTCATCATAAATCTGTGGCCTCGCTGACCCGTTGGGTACATGAGGCCGACCCAAAATCCAGCGAATTCACGTTTGTGTTTATAAATGAATAGCTGGGCGGACCAGCCTAAAGGAGGGATATTTTTTTTTCTGAACCATACTACCTCAATACTACCACGCATTAATCAATTCTAAGTTGTTTTGAATAAATATAAAACGTTGGATGTGAGGTTTGTAGGTCATGTCTTGTCTTCCCGTGGAGTGAGCTGCAGTAGAATGGGCACTCAGAGTGCGAACGGCAAATCTCTAGTGCATACGGGCAAGCTAACCAGGATGAATAATTTCTCACGCATTCAGCTGGCTACTCACGTATTGGACTATGCATATGTAAAGAAAACATGCTTTAGGCAGGGCGACCAAGGCACCATTTTACCACTACATAGCTCCAGAATGGGTCGACCCGGCCGACCCATCGGATCGCACGGTACCGGCTCTACTGACCCATATATTATTTAAGGCCAACTCACTTGGCCCATTGGCCTCGACTTTTTAGGCCGGGTCAGTGACCCAGGGGGCCAACCCGGCCCGTTCCCATCTTGAGCATTAGTCATAAACTAGGAAAGAGTCTCCACGGTTTCACCACAAACCAAACACGAAGACCCTTAACAAAAACTTAAGACATTTATTTTCACACTGTTGTAGGCCAAGTACAGATCTGAGATCGAACTCCGCCACCATCCCGGACTTTGTGTAGACACAGTCTTCTCCGCTGTCCTAGACAGGATAGGCCACCATAGAAGCACACCGCGCTGGGTTCGTTCGGCCGACGCCAACTTCACAGAAGCCACCACCGAGCACCGCCAGACGAAGACCTTCACTCAACCCCTCATCTCCTTCTCCGACCGCAGTAGCTCTCCAAAACTTGCAAGCCTTCCCAGCAAAACGCCCTTGAACCGGACCACTTGGCCGCCGCCGCCGCCGCACCCAGCGATGCAGCCTGTCAGCGGGAGAGGGGTTGGTGTCAGGCGGAGGTAGGGCTTCCGTGTGCTTGGGCTGTTTGGTTTGTCCACAATTATGTGTGTTGAATTTGACGCCTCAGACGACAACGATCATGCTAGCACACTACCATAGCATTACTATTTTGCATTTTCATTAGTAACATGTTTACGGAATGGCTAGAAATACATCGGCCCATTTTACTTTAAAATTGTACACATGTTCCAAAAGAGCCAGAGCTTCATTAAATCACAACAGTAACAATACAAACTCAGAATATGACTTGAAAGAAAGAAAATAACTACCAAGTGCATATTATTTTCACGGAGGACCCTAGAACAAAATATAAGATTATAATTATGCCCAAACCAAGGCTTCAGCTCGGATGCAATCCTGCCATTGCCCGAGACGATACCACTTGGCATAAAAGGACCACAACCAGCTCTAGAGGAAACTAGGGAAAGAAGTGATGAACTCCAAGCGTGCGCCAAACTGTCGCCCTTAATGGCTCCAAGTCCAGAGGAAGAAAGTAGTCCGTAGGTTTCGCCCGTATGTTATCCGTTGTATCATTTGTGCCGCTCCATAGGGCCTCCGTTCGGCCAGAAGATACAACACACAAGCCATTGTCCACCGTTGCCTGTGGGCAGCATTATTGTCCTAGCACCTAGTCAATGCTATTGTTGAACCAGAACCCGGTCGTCGAGATTTTGTGCTCCACCTCTCCCCTTCTCGTGTTTCTCCACCATCAAGGCCACCAAAGTTGAGGTCGAAGTGCAAGCCCACCACAGGATCATGAGACACATCGATTTACGGACTCGTCGGTATTCCTCCGTTAGCATCTCCAGCCACTGCTAGCCACCACACGTGCTCGAAAATGGCGGTGACACGGTCCTAGCTGACATCACGCCATTCACCTCTAAGACAACACTACACCTAGACCTGCTAATCGTATATACAAGGACTTCAATGGACCTCTCCCCTTCTCTACTCCAGAGTAACTCACCGGAGGAAGAGATAAGGGATAGAGCGAATTTGAATGGGGACAAAAGAGAAAGAAGGAAAAGGGCTCCGTCTGCATATAATACGTGGCATGTTGATTTGCTCTGAGATTAAAGACAACTCCTACCTATTTGGCTGTTAAGCAGATACACGTGAGTTCTAATCATCATTGGTTGCTTGTGGATCGACAGACAATATAGATTATACATGAAACCACAACTATAGATTCTTCATTGCAAGAGTATACACGAAACGAAAAGGAACGCAAGGGCGATATACGCAGCTGGTACTTTATTCCTAACTTTTGGTTTATTCAACAATCAGAACTCATGTTCCGTCGCATCATCGGACGTCTACTGGATAGGAGTAATCCTCCTTTTCTAAAAGGGAATGTTTAGAGCACATCTAGATGTGCCCTACTTATTGCACATCTAAGTGAGTGAATCAAGTATGAAGTGGAAAAGAAAAAAGAAAAAGAAAATAGCCACACGAATCTCAACGTAAGATCAATGATATAGGACTTAGATGTACAATACTTATGGCACATCTAGATGTGCTTTAGCAAAACTGTTTCTAAAAATAATAATACATGAAGCACAAGTATATATAGATTCTTCATTGCAAGAGTATACGTAAACGAAAAGGAATGCAAGGGCGATACACGTTGGTAATTTCCCTCTAATTCGGGGTCTCGGCCTTGATCGCGCGAACGTGGCAGCGAACAACAAGCCCGTCATCGGCAATCGTCTTTCCGGCAAAGTACTGTAAGTACGGGAACTCGTGCTCGGAATCGTGATGGCGGAACGTGTGCTTCGTGGATCTCACCTCCTTTTGATCGCCGATCTCAAAGCGGAACTCGGCGGTGGTCGCTGGCTCGTCGGACCTCCCGCGTCCGAGGAAGACGGACATACCGCAGCTGGTCCTGTCGCCGTACCGCCCGCTGCCGTTGGGGTAGACCTTGAAGTACCAGTTGCTGCCGCCGAGGCTAAACTGGGTGGAGTGCACGCAGTCCCCGGACCGGAGCACCGCCTTGATCTTCGAGAACCGGTCGATCGTCAGCACGTGGGACCCAGTGAGCTGCGTCTTGGAGGGATCAGAAGCGGCCGCGGTCAAGGCCTCCATGACCTCGGCCGACGACCTGGTGACCTGCACGTCGGCGGACACCGTGCACCGGATGGTGAAGCTGTCACCGCGGATGCAGCCTGACGCCTCTAGCTCCCTCCGCTTGACGAACCAGACGTAGCCCGTGTTTAGTTTGCCGTTCTGCCTGGAGGTGACCGTGTGGTTATCAAAGACGGTGCGCTCGCCGCCGTCGTCCAGGATCTCCATCGAGATCCTCGAGGCCTCCATGTCCTTGGAATAGTACCTGTGTGTGGTCGGTTCGGCCAAGACGGCGACGAAGTCCGCCTCCTTGCTGTAGCCGGCAGGGCACACCGCCTCCTCCTTGGCCTTGACGTAGCCGGCGGGGTACACCTTGACATCGTAGCTGTAGCCGAGGAGGTGGAGCGCGTGGTCGAAGAGCAGCGCGGAGCCGGGGCGCATCAGCGCCCACTTGGAGTAGTCGGGGACCGTGAAGAGGCGCGTGGCTGACATCGTCTCCCACACGCTGCACTTGGACGGAGGAGACGGCGTCGGCGACGGCGGCAAGGACGAGTAGTAGAGGCTGCTAGCGGTGGCGCCCATCCTGATACCGATCCTGGCCGGTGACCGGTGCTCGATGGTAGATCGATCAATGGAAGCAAGGGATTACGTTAAGACGTACGTGTTGCAATCTCCATCGTAATCCAAACAGTCCGGGAATATCCAAACAATCCAAACAGTCCGGGAATATATAGCGGCCGGTGTGTTTGTTGAGGGACACCGCAAAGGATGCAAAGGTGAATACAGTTTGCTCTACCGTGTGTATAGCGGCGGTTGGATTGTGATGCTTGTGGCCGGGATGTCCCGCAAAGGAAGCATGCTAGTTTACACATGAAAGGAAGCATTGAGCAAAGGTTGATGCATATGCAATTTTTCCACTAGGAATGCCAAATTTATGTACAATGCGGTATAAGTTGACATTATTTCTCTTGATATGGATTAAGTTGTACAGTTCACTGTTTATTCAGTTTCGTACCTTTCTTTTTTGCGGGGGGATTCAGTTTCGTACTTAACAAAAATGAAGTTTTGATTGCCTGCAATTCACTGGTTCTAGGCTTCTATGGACACTCAGGAGAGCAATGTGTGGGCAGCATAATAAGCTCCAAGTATCTTGCGCTTTTCATTGGATCCCTGATTACAGATAATAAGCAACACATCTATGTTCAACCCCCCGCTAAAACGTATAAAGGGTAATATAGTCATTTCACAAGTCGTACTTAATGTAGTCGTATACGTACAGGAGACCATCAGATTGGGCCGGCCCATGAAGATAGCGTACAGCAGCGCTTCTCAAAAATAAAACAGCGCATGCAAGAGCTCGAACTCAGGAGCTCTAGAGTACGGCAAACGTGGTACAACCAGCTCGCCTACCAAACATTTTAGACCAAATTGCAGCGCGAATCCTTAAGGATAAGAATAACGCAGAATATTTTTAAAAACTTCCGACGTGAAATATTTTTTTGAAAACAAAACGTGTTTTTTTGTTCGAATCCCAATCACTTTTCATATTTTTGAACAAATATATAATAAACTGAAACATTTTTTTAAAACCATGAACAGCTTTGAAATGTGAATATTTTTTTAAAACGGAACATTTTCATAATTCCAAATTTCTATGGAAACACAAACAACTGTTGGAGCGTGAACGGTTTTTGCAACTCCAGAAAAGAAATGGAAAAACAACAAACATTTTTGTAACATAAGCATAAGACCATCATTTTTAATTTTTTTGAAAAGAATATGAAAACGGGAACATTGATTGAATTCCAAACAAATTATAATACATGAAAATTTTGGAATCCCAATCATTTCTCTAACGGTTGTGAAATTTTTGAATAAACACATTTTGAACAATTTTTGGAAAACACGAACTTTTTCTGAAATTCTTGATTATTTTTTGAGAAATGACAAACAAAATTTGAAGACATGTACAAATTTTTTGAAGTTATGAACATTTTCTTAATTTTTTGAACATTGACTAATAAATATGAATATTTTGAAATTCTGAAAATTGGTTTTAAAAATATTCAAAATATTGAAGGTTCAGTGGTCACTAAGGATGCTCAATAGGAGAGACCATTAGTTATCTGCTTCGCTCATTCTATCTATTTGGTTGACAACTTCACGCGACGAGTGTCAATTAGGAAATTCCATATGGTTCGGGAGTAGCGCCAAATAGATGGCAACACACGCAGGAGGCCGGCCGACTGGGCTGGTCTGTTGACGCTCGCAAAAACAGAAAATAATTCACCAATATGACAATTTTAAGTAACTATTTTTAATTATTATTTTTAAATACTTTTTCCCTTCGAACCTAGCATGGATGCAAACCATGGGCATGCCCACCTGCTAGCAAAAATTGGGATCGTTACAAGAATGTCCCAAAAAACACAATGCTCAATGGAGGGTGTCTGGATAGGCCATGAGCGCGTTTTTCCAAACATCCTGAGATGGCCCCAATTTTCTTCATGGCTAATATGACCAATTCAAGGCACCATGCCAAGTTTCTTGGGTTTTCGAAAAGTTTTGCATTTTCTGGTGTTTTCTTGGTCAAAAAAGATCAATAAATGATTGGACGTGTCGCAACCTGCATATGGTGTCGGAGATTGTTCAACCTGGCATGTATGCCTACCTCGAGCGTGCCCACCTGCTTGGAAAATTGGGGTCATTTCAAGAATGTCCAAGTAGGCCATGTTCAACCGAGAGTGTCCGGGTAGGCCAGAAAGGTCCGTCTGAGAGCACGTTGCTTCTCAGCATCCTTTAATTGGCTCCAGTTTTTTCATGGCCTTTTATGACCAATTCAAGGCACCGGTCCAAATTGCCTAGGTTTCGACAAGTTTTCCTTTTCTAGAGTTTTCTTGGACAATAAATGCCGATAAATGGACGGAGGTGTCGCGACTTGCATAAGGTGTCAGAAATCATTCAAACCTAACATGGATGCCTATTGTAACGCCCCGAGACCGATGTGCCAGGTGTCGTTCAGTTATTCGCCGTCGTTTCCATGTCATTCGCTTGCGTGTTGCATTTCATCATGTCATCATGTGCATTGCATCATCATGTTTTCAAAACTTACATCCGTCCCGGCCTCCTCGTTCTCTTCGTTGTCCGTTCTGAGCCCTACCACACTCGCACGCGCCCGCGGCACGTCCGAGATATTATTTTATAAGTGGCCGGAAAATGTTCTCGGATTGGGTTGAAATTTGGTGTGCGGTCTTATTATAGTGTAGACAGACCGCCTGTCAAGTTTCATCGCAATCGGAGTTTGTTTGACGCCCCAACGGATAAATATAGCGGCAATAGTAGCCGGTCTAACGTCGGACGTTTTGGGTCTCCGGAAACCGTGCCGGGCTGCATCTCTCCCCTCTTCTCTCAGACCAACCCGCTCTTCACAATTCGTCAGGTCCAACCTAACCCTTCTCGTCAGCCCGCAGCCCCCTCACACGCGTCCGAAAGTTGTCCCGGACCCGACCCGGACTGTCGTCACCGTTGGATCCGGATCATCCCCAAACGTCTACAAAACGTCACCGTTTTCTCATTTGGACTCCCTAGCTATTTTATCCGCGATCGTCCGATTACGATCGGAGGGACTAGATAGCCCCTAACCTAATACTCGTTGCTGTATATATATGGACAACCCTAAAAATCAGGAGCCTTGTCCCATCCTCCCAGCAGCCGCCGCCGCTCCTAGATCCACCTCGGGATCCCCTTCGCTCGAACCCATTCCATCCCCTACTCGTGTTCACCGCCACACCAACCGAAAGCATCCACCTCCTTCCTTCGATTCGTCGTCGAGCCCGCCTACAGATCGAGCAGGAGGCTCGATCCCCAGCCAGCCTCCCCGAGCTCCTAGCACCACCAACGCCTCTGGTTGCCTCGCCGGAGCAAGTTCCACAGAAGAAAGAGCCACCTCGTGTCGCTGGCCTCCTCTGTTTCTCCTCGTGCCCGCAGCAACAGCTAAACCCGAGCACTTCGCCCTCCAGCTTCCTCGCCTGAGTTCAGGGAGCACGAGCCCTCGTCAGCGCGCCGCCCGGCGAGCCTACCAGCCGGCGACTTCGACCTCGTCAGCCCCGTCGCCGCCGGCGACCTCATCCACCAGGGCATCACCCTCATCCACCAGGCCAGACCACCTGCTCTTTCTTCCTGTCCTCCTCTTCTTCTCGTCTCTCCCTTCTCTAACCTCTCCCTCCCTCGCTTGTGCCATAGGAGCAGCGCCATGGAGGACACGCGCCCGAGCTCCTTGAGCCTCGCTCGGAGCAGCCAAGCCACCGGAGCTCCGTTCCCTGCCTCGACGACCTTCACCGCTATCGGATCCGGCGAGCTCCGCGTCTGAAGTTGCTTCTTGCATCGAGCACCATGGATTTCCTCCGCCGCTCATCGCTGCCGTGGGACACCAGCTCCCCTGACCGATCCCCGCCGCTGACCAAATCGAGCTGCCCCAGGGCCCTCCATCTTCAGCTATGTTCGATCCGGAGGATCCCGGCCGGAGCTGCCCGCGTTGGACCGTCCCTGCCCAGCACGCCTGCCGCCACTGCCGCGTCGTGCTCTGCATCGAGCTCCAGCGGGCGCCGCGATCCTGCCTCGCTCCCGTTGACCTTTCGTCTGGGTCGTCTCCATCCAGCCGGCCTGCAAGGCCTCTCCACCAGCTGGGCCGAGCCCACGGTGAGGCCAACCCCAGCGCTGCCTGGCCTCTTCACTAACTTGGGCCGAGGCCCATGGTGAGCTCCCAGTGCCCACCAGTTTCAGCCTGCGCCCTTTTTTTCCGTTTTGGCAATTTTATCATTTATTCTAGTTAAACAGTTTTACAAAAAAGCCCTTGTGGATCATGCATATCATAACTCACAAATGGTGCATCACATGTAAAAACTTAATATATGAAACTTGACTAGAATTTCATCTAGTTTAATAATATGCCATTTTCTTGCCATGTTAAACTATGTAAAATGATGTTTGTTTAAATTTGCCCCTATGCCATGTTAAAACGGTTTAATTCATAACTAAATAACCGTAGCTCCGATTTAAATAATCTTTATATGTAAATGGGGTAGAATTTCGCCTAGTTTATCATGGTGGCATCACTTTGCATGTTAAACAACTCTAAAATTGTGTTTAGGACAGATCAGGACCAAACCTAATATTTGCACAGGAGGATTTTCCGGACTTGTTGTTTTGTTGTTCCGGCCTCATTTAAACATGCCTAGATTAAATAGTTTCATCATGTTTCACCTCTTGCCATGTTAATCAACATTTAATATTGTTGGGTACATAAACAAGATTGAACTAAATAATTGATGTGGTGTTTTGTCAATATGCAACCCGTTGCATATTGAGCTCCACTTAATTTGTAGTTTTGTTTGTGCACTTTGCCATGCCATGCTTCATTAAACCGGACATGCATCATACTCGATTGTGCTTCATGCCATGTTGATGCCGTGGTTGTTTACTATGCTGTGTGCTTCTTTTCCGGTGATTGCTTCTTCGGGTTGGTTCCAATAACGTCGTGCTTGTGAGGAACCGTTCGTCTACGACCGTTTGTCTTCTTCATGGACTCGTTCTTCTTCCTTGCGGGATTTCAGGCAAGATGATCATACCCTCGAAATCACTACTATCTTTGATATGCTAGTTTGCTCGCTCTTTTGCTTTGCCATTGCTACGATGCCTACCACTTGCCTGTCAGCCTCCCAAATTGCCATGTTCAACCTCTAACCCACCATGTCCTAGCAAACCGTTGATTGGCTATGTTACCGCTTTGCTCAGCCCCTCTTATAGTGTCGTTAGTTGCAGGTGAAGATTGAAGTTTGTTCCTTGTTGGAACATGGAGACCGTTCCTTGTTGGAACATTTATTTACTTGTTGGGATATCACAATATATCGTATTTAATTAATGCATCTATATACTTGGTAAAGGGTGGAAGGCTCGGCCTTATGCCTGGTGTTTTGTTCCACTCTTGCCGCCCTAGTTTCCGTCATATCGGTGTTATGTTCCCGGATTTTGCGTCCCTTACGCGGTTGGGCTATAATGGGAACCCCTTGACAGTTCGCCTTAAGTAAAGCTTCTCCAGCAATGCCCAACATTGGTTTTACCATTTGCCACCTAGCCTTTTCTTTCCCTTGGGTTCTGCAGACTCAAGGGTCATCATTATTTTACCCCCCCCCCCGGGCCAATGCTCCTCTGAGTGTTGGTCCACCTGTCAGCTGCCGGTGGCCACCAGGGGCAACTCTGGGCTGGCCTACCCGTACCTAAGACAATCTGAGTGTGCCCTGAGAAAGAGATATGTGCAGCTCCTATCGGGATTTGTCGGCACATTCGGGCGGTGTTGCTGGTTTAGTTTTACCCTGTCGAAATGTCTTGTTGTACTGGGATACCGAGTCTGATCGGAACGTCTCGGGTGGAGGTCTATTCCTTCGTTGACCGTGAGAGCTTGTCATGGGCTAAGTTGGGACACCCCTGCAGGGATTTGAACTTTCGAAAGCCGTGCCCGCGGTTATGGGCAGATGGGAATTTGTTAATGTCCGGTTGTAGAAAACCTGAAGTTGACCTTAATTAAAATGAATCAACCGCGTGTGTAACCGTGATGGTCTCTTTCCGGCGGAGTCCGGGAAGTGAACACGGTTGTTGGAGTTATGCTTGACGTAGGTAGTCCAGGATCACTTCTTGATCATACTTTTATCGACCGTGCTTTGCCTTCTCTTCTCGCTCTCATTTACGTATGTTAGCCACCATATATGCTAGTCGCTTGCTGCAGCTCCACCTCATACCTTTACCTTGCCCATAAGCTTAAATAGTCTTGATCGCGAGGGTGCGAGATTGCTGAGTCCCCGTGGCTCACAGATTACTTCCAAAACCAGCTTGCAGGTGCCGTTGAGTCCGTGCAGATGGCGCAACCCAGCTCAGGAGGAGCTCGTTGAAGACCTTGTTCATTTATGTTGTTTTGTTCTAGTTGATCAGTAGTGGAGCCCAGTTGGGGTCGATCGGGGACCTTTGTCGCATTTGGGGTTCTTCTTTTATTTTGGTTCCGTAGTCGGACCATGAGTGCATTTGATGGATGTAATGTTTATTCTTGTAATTGTGTGAAGTGGCGATTGTAAGCCGACTATGTAACTTTTTCCTTATTATATTACATGAGTTGTGTGAAGATTACCTCACTTGCGACATATGCCTTCAATGCGATTATGCCTCTAAGTCGTGCCTCGACACGTGGGAGATATAGTCGCATCGAGGGTGTTACACCTATCATGGGCATGCCCACCTGCTTGCAAATGTTGGGTTCATTTCAAGAATGTCCAAAAAATATTTCTTTTTCTTTTTAATAACCGAATTCAAATCAGGTTCAGTATTAAACCGTATAACTGAAAGAAAAAACTGAAATCCAGGCATCCAGTACGAGGCCCCCTCTCGCGTGTCACCCAACACCAAAGGTTCAATCGCACGCGTGTGTCCAACCATGCAGGATACAAATGGTCCAATGCATGCTTTGTTCCCCACGTGAGAGCTAAATCAGCTAAGCTATTGTGGATTTGAAATAAGTTCATCAATGCTGAAAAACTATTCATATTGAAAATTTTCCAAAAAAGTCCACCAAAAAAGTTGGAAAAATAAGCTTGAAAAATTGTGAAAATTTTGAGAACAAATTCATGATTTTTCTATTTTAAAAGTTTCACACATTTGAAATAACAGGAAAAAATAAAAAGGAAAAATAAAATAAAAAAGGAAAACAAACCAGAATAAAGCCCGTTTTTAAAAAACATGAAAAACCGCCCTAAAACTTCACGAAGTTACATTTGCCATATAATAAGCCACAAAGAAACCAAGTGTTCAAGTTGTGTTCATAAAATTGTTCAGTAAGTTACTTCTTAAGTTTGCACGCTCCTCATATCTCTTTAAAATTATTGAAATTTTTTGTCAAAAGAATATACTTAATATTTTGAACTAACATATATCTTTTTTTAAATGTTCATGCTTTTAAAAAATGTTGTTCAAATTTTCAAAATATGTCATGCTTCTAAAAAAACTGAAATTTTCGAAAACTGTTGTATTTTAAAACATTATTTGATTTGTAAAATTTTATTCAGAATTTACAACAAATGTTTGATTTTTTTGAATAGGTACCTAAATTCTGCATTAGTGTTAGTTCTTAGGTATGTGCACTCCTCCTTTTGCACAAACATTAGTCAGCTTAACTGGTATGCCACTCACGGTTGTTGCAAGGGATCTGTGGTTAGATTCCTAGCTGTTTTTTTTTCTGTGATTTTTCACAGCTCGCCAAGAGGCGCGCTCCTTGGTGTTAATTTCTAAGATTTCACGTCATTGCTTTACCAGTCACTAGTTGGGTCAACTGGTGAGCCACTCAGGTTTGCTGCAAGAGGTCTGCGGTTCGAATTCTAGTATCTCCACTTGATTTGGTTTTCTTTTCGAGGGAAAAGATATGAAAAACTAGAGTGGAATCGATTGAATGCACTATCGTTATGCTTTGGCCAACCCTCTTACCCTCTTTTCCAAGTTCCTCTTGTTTATCCAATCTGTATTCCAATCAGAAATCCAAGGTAAGATCAAGCCCAAGGGGAATCTAGGTACCGGGACTTTGAGTTATAGACGGAGAAGAGCCTTTAGAGGATCAAGAGTGATTCCTCAATAAAACAAATGGGATTTTGAGGGAGGGCTAAACGCGATGTACTGAAGGGTTCGCTTTCGCTGATCGACGCCAGTCTTTCCTGCTGTGAATTTCCCAGGTCGGGAGGGGCCCTTTCCTTCTACCTTACTGAACCCATTCACCAATGATTGGATCACTCAAAGCTAAAGACCAATTCCTTCCTTTTATCATCCTACCCTTTATTATAAAGAGGTATAAATAGATATTCCACCGTTGATGTGTTTACTACAGCCATCATCATTGGGCCCGGCCCAGTCCGGTGGGGGTTAGGTGTCGGGGGTTAGGTGTCGTGTACGCTGATGAAAAAAACATCATCAACTTAAAAAAAGACCATCCTACCCTTTATTATGAAGAGGTATAAATAGATCTCCACCGTTGATGTGTTTAGGGGGGTTGTACCGAAGAAGAAGTGTTATTAGAATCTGCATTAGGCAATATATTTGTTATAGCATGGCAATTCTTGAGCATTCGTTGGGAGTGTTTTTTCCAGGAAACATTCTCTGAACATTCTATGATAGTGTGTACACTCAAATAAGCCTCTGAGGAAACGTCAACTCGATCGGTTTGTTCAGGTGCCCTCCCTGAGGGAACATAGTTGACTAATAATTTGGTTTAGCCACTTAAATTAGTTAAGCACCCTTCCCGCCAAAAGTAATGAGTAGTTAAGCACTCATGATTGACTTCGACAAAGCATTGGCCAAATTACACTGATCATGAACTTGGCAGAGATGACAACATCATGCTAGCACAGTATCATCTGTTTTCATCTACAATGGTCATATGTTTGTGGAATTGCTAGAAATATGTGCATAAATATTGTGACTTTATGATTTTCTCTTGTACACGTGAGTTCTAATCCTCATTGGTTGTTGTTGAATTGACAGACGATCTAGATTACACAACTATATAGGTTCTTTGTTGCAAGAGTAATACAATATACCTAGAAACAAAAAGGAACGTAAAGGCGATACACGGTGTCCACTTTGTTAGGAATATATTTGTCCACGAGGTCATGTGTCTTTCAGTTATTAGAATCTACATTAGGCAATATATTTGTTATAGCATGGCAGTTCCTGAGCATTTGTTGGGAGTGTTTTCCCAGGAAACATTCTCTGGTAGTGCGTACACTCAAATGAGCCTTTGAGGGAACGTCAACTCGATCGGTTCACTCAGGTGCCCTCCCTGAGGGAACATAGTTGATTAATAATTTGGTTCAGCCACTTCAATTAGTTAAGCACCCTTCCCGCAAAAAGTAATGAGTAGTTAAGGACTTGTGATTGATTTCGACAAAGCATTGGCCAAACTACACTGATCATGAACTTGGCAGATCAGATGATAACATCATGCTAGCACACTATCAACATAATATTACTGTTTTCATCTACATTTGTCATATGTTTGTGGAATTGCTAGAAATATGTGCATACATATTGTGACCTTATGATTTTCTCTTGTACACATGAGTTCTAATCCTCATTGGTTGTTTTTAAATCGACGAACGATCTAGATTACACAGCTATATAGGTTCTTCGTTGCAAAAGTTATACAGTATACATAGAAACAAAAAGGAATGTAAAGGCGATACACCGTGTCAACTTTTCCTAATTTGCACTTGACTTTTGGTTTGTTCATTACTCAGAATTAATCTTGATCCGTCCATTAAGAAGGTGGGGTAGTGGCAGTCGGCGGCTCCTCGGTAGGGAGCATGACGAGACAGAGACGACGACTGAATTCCGCTTCGAGGTCATCGGCGTCACAGGGCCCAGCAAAGTGGAGCGCTTGAGGCACATGTTCAACCACGATAACCCGGCACACGGGTCCCAGTGCCTGGAGAAGACGAGCGACCCCACACTGGTCGAACAGATGAACAATGACGGTCATCCTCTGCCACATCCGAGTGATCGAGACGACCACCACAAGGTTGCACCCTACCACGAAGCCGCCGACCGCCATCGCCGTCCCACCTTCTGGCGGGTTGAAACACCATGTCAAGGTGCCCGTCAAATGGTTAATAATCCTTGATCGACTTCAATAAAGCACTGGCCAAATTGCAGTCATGAATTTGGTACATCTGATGACAAAAATCATGCTAGCAGCCTAGCACATTATAATATCGTTACTATTTTCATTTGGATTTGTAATAGTATGTTATTACGGAATTGCTAGGAATACCCCAACATATATATTGTCAGATTTTGATTTTCTCTGAGAAATTAGAGGAAACTTCTATACTTATTGGTTGTTACCAGGCAGCTGCACGTGAGATAAAACACAACCAAAATAAGACTCTTCATCACGAAAAAGAACGTAGGATTATTAATTTGCAACTGAGTTTTAGTTTATTCATCGATCAAAACTAGGCATCTTGATCCGTCCCATCGGAAGGTGGGATGGTGACGGTTGGTGGATCCTCGGTATTGATCAAGCTCGTCGTCGCAGCCTTGATCACGTGGAGGTGGCATCGTATGATGAGGCGGTCGCCGTCGATTATTGTAACCTTCGGCGAGTACGTGAAGTAGGGGACCTCGTGCTCGGGCTGGTCATGGTGGAACTTGTGCTCCGCCTTGGCAAAATACTCCAAGATAATGTGCTGGTCGACCTTGAAACTGAATTTGACGGTAGTCGTCAGCTCGTCGGACCTCCCGCGGCAGAGGTAGACGGTCATGTGGTTTTTCCTGTCATCAGAGTGCCCGTTGGGGTACACCTTGATGTACCAGGTGCTGCCGCCGAGACTGAACTGGGTGGAGTGCACGCACTCCCCGGTCCGGAGCCCCGCCTTGATCCTCGAGAAGCCGCCAATCGTCAGCACTCGGCACCCGCTGAGCTGTGTCTTTGAGGGATCAGAAGCGGCCGCGGTCAAGGCCTCCATGACCTCGGCCGACGACCTGGTGACCTTCACGTCGACGGACACAGTACACCGGATGGTGAAGCTGTCGCCGCGGACGCAGCCGGACGCCTCCAGCTCTCTCCGCTTGACGAACCGGACGTAGCCCCTGCTGCGGTTGCCGTCGGACAGCGTCTCCTCCGACTTCGCCGTGTGGTTGTCGAACACAGTGCGGTCGCCGCCGCCGCCGCCGCCGTCCAGGATCTCGATCAAGATCCTGGCGCCTTCCTTGTTGCTGGAACAGTAGGAGTCGTCGATCCGTTCGGCGAAGACGGCAACATAGTCCGCCGCTTCCCTGTCGTAACCGGCGGGGTACACCTTGAGGTGGTAGCGAAGGTCCAGGAGGTAGATCGTGTCGTCGAAGAGCAGCGCGGAGCCGGCGGCCATCTGCACCCAGCTGGAGTAGTCGGCGACCGTGAAGAGGCGCGTCGTGGACCTCGTCTCCCACAGGCTGCACTTGGACGGCCCAGACGGCGGAGACGAGCTGCTGACACTGGCGCCCATCTTCGCCAGTCGCCGGTGGTAGATAGATCGATCGATTGAAATTGAAGCAAGGAGTTAGGTTAAGGAGATAGGCTACCGCCGATGGCGTGTACCGTGCGTTGCGATCTCCATGCGTTAATCCTTATCTACCGGGATTGTAATTGTACCAGCCGTGTTTTCCGCTTATACCGCTGTATAGTTGAGATTGATTTATATACCCGAACATGATTAGATTGTTTTTTTAGGTTACATGATTAGATTGTTCATATTTTTTCATGGTAATACATGTCTTATTGTCATAAAAATCAAATTATAAGTCACGTAAAGAACGACATGACAAAGCTGAAAAGATAGCAGAACAACGCTAAGCTTGATACCGATGTCCGTCACCTCCCTCCGTCACCACCACAACAGCCATCAAAGAAAAAATGACGGATCACCTCCTCACCAGAGCTCGATGTGGCTCCATCGCTGATTTGCACCTTTGCGGACCTCCAAGGTGGCTCATCAAAGATGAAGCCATTGTTGTGGAATGAATCAGACCGGGGCAACACCCCAGACACGTTATCGAACTCTAGATCTGACACCCCACCACGACTAGGATGCCGAAGTAGGAAACCATACCTGTCATCCATCAACCGCGTACCCCAACACACGTTTCGTCTTCCAGATGTCGTCGATGCAGACCACAATCTACATCCATTCCCGAACTACCTCCCAAGCTCCGCGCCGACGCTGGAGCAGACATCGTCACAACGGCGGAGCCCGAGGATACAAGTCCACCACAAGGATGTCGACGCCACGAGGATATCCCCCTCCCCCCGCCCCGCTTGAACAGACTGGTTCCCAAATCCATCACCGATGACGATCGCCTCGCCGGAGAAGAATCTGGAGCTTCTTTATTCAGCATCGCCGTCGCCGCCACCGAAGCCAAGACGTCGGACGATCCAAAAACATAAGCTATTAGGGCTCTAAACCTAAAGCAAAAACAATCCACACGCACGGGCGACCGACCTCACGACCGACGACCAAGAGGTCACCAGCGGAGGAGAGACGCTGAAAAAGGCGCCGGAAAGTTGGCTCTCTTGGCGGCGGCGGCGGCTAGGGTTCTGGTGGCTAGCATATCACCAAGGAGAGCTCCATGCGTTAGAGCATCTTCAACAGGCGCCTAAAAAAAGCCCCATGCAATTAAAATTTGTATTTTTGGGCGCCGAACAACTCCAGTAGACGCTGTAGCGCTAAAAGATTTAGGACACGCACTGAAAAACGCTATCGCGCGCAGCATATTTTGAGTTTCGGATTACACACGCTTCACAATTTGTACTGTCTGCTTTTTCTGCGCGCGTTTTTGGGCATCTGCTAAAGCAATGTTGGTTCCGGCACATTAAAAGTGCTACAGGGGCGCGCTAAAACTTTTATTGGGCATGGAATTTTTGTGCGGCCGTTGGAAGATGCTATTAATCCTTAATATGTACCCGATGTATCAGCCGCATTTTGCCGTACATACGGCTGTATTGTTGAGAATGAGATATACCCAAATCCTCCTACTCCGACATGATTAGATTGTGGACCCGACGTATAGCATGTCGCGACGTGTAGGCGTAGCACCCAGCCGTACGTACGTTATGTTTGAAGAAGAGAAACGATATAATTTGTTTGTTTGTTTGGATATAACGCTCTCCTTTAGTTTCCAAACAAACAAGCTGACTTGTGTCAAAAGGAAGATTTCAACTAGCCTATGTGAGGATGATACCAAGTGGTGATGGTCATCAAAAAGTGCAACTGCAAGATAATGTACGCACGAGGAAAAATTAATATAAGAATGGTAATCAAAAAGCTTTGAAGTACACTATGTGAGGATGTCATCACCGCTCTCTATGTTGCTAGCTACACACTCAAAAAAAATATACTCCCTCCGTCCAGATGTATAAGCCACTTTACGAAAACTAAATAATCCCGAAACACTTACACGCTGCATTAACTCCCACCTCGTTTCTTATTTCTTGACATATTAACCAATAAGAGATGTGGGCGTGCATGTTTTCAATGACTCAAGACTACCAAACACGACATGCAGTGGTTAGTTCATTGCATGCAATGTTATCAATTAGCAAATAAACATTAAGTTCTCTTATTTTTTTCTCTTTCTTTGTCACGGTGCACAACCAAAGATGAGTTATTCACCTGGACGGAGGGAGTATTAAAAAAAAGGGAGGAAGGGGGCGCTCTCTCTGTAGTCTATGTGATGGTCATCCTCTGAATTATCCATACCGAACACAAGGAAGGAACCAAGCCATTATAGTGGAATGGACCCATGACAATCTATTACACGGCGTTCTCGAATCAAACACACCCCAACAGACTAAGAGCAAGTACAATAGTGGGCTTATAGCCTGCTTACATGGTAATTTTGTCTAGCTATGTGGAGGGGAGGGACATGAAAAAGTAAGGGGAGTGGGCTCTCATGTAAGAGCCTGGCTATATGCGTGCTCCAAAGAAGATGCAATAAATGTGAGGAACGAGATAAAGAGAAGATGGGAAAAAGTACTAATCTTATAGCCAACCTTATAGCTAACCTTATTGTATGAGTGATTATATGTGTTGGCTATAGATAATATGACAACATCTTATAGTCAGCAGTTGTCTGTACTATTAACCATGTTCTAATATAGTCCTTCCGTGATCTAGACCCGTGAATCTGTTGTTGGATTTGAACTTGGTCATAACAACTTGAGAGAAAAATAGGAGAGACAAAGTCTCCTCCCCTCACGTATGTGCCTTGATCGGGGACACGTAAAACGAAAATGCTATACGTACGGATTTGTTTTACAAGAATTTACAGACCAACCCTCCTCCCCTCACTAATCTCTCCCCCCTGAGTTTCAGGGTGGGGCCCGCCTCATCTAATTACCAATTAAACCAGCCCACCTCAGCATTGCCTGTAAAAGTCCTGTAAAGCCTCCGCATGTCTAGCATTGCCGCACATAAAATAACTGTTTTAGTTTTGTACCCCGTCTCTCTAGCACCACATATATAAAGGGAGGAGGCTGTGCCCCTTGGGATGATAAGGCATACATACGGTTTAGCTCCAAGATTCCTAACCACTGATCCTAATAAGGTGCTCGAGGGTTTAGACGGCCACCTCCACCGCTGGCCACCGCAGGGTTGTGTTTGCGGCTCCGTGCTGCCATCTATGTCACATAGGTGTTGCCCTTCTTTCGCGGCTATCTCATCAGTGGTGGAGGACACAAGGTGCAGCCATGGGCTACACGCCTACACAGAGGCTGCATCGAGCATGCAGGAGACTTCGCCAAGTTCCTGTAAGTTTTCACGATTTCGCTCTAACGTGTTCTCATCACGAAGCCCTCTCTGTTAATCATGCATTAGGTGGTCTAATGCTAGGCCAAAGATTCTATTTCGGTAATCCTAAAGAATTAACACTAATATTTGTGTCTAGTGTGCCATGTCACATCCCTTGTGCCACTGTCAGATTGCTCCATGGTGCTCACTTTCAAACTAGAGTTTTCTCTTGTTAGAAAGCCTACTACAGGTCAAAGCTCCCTTTTGGTAAACTTTCAGAAAGTACATTATCTACTTTGAGAAATATAACATGCCTAAATAATTTTGAAGGGATTTAAAACTTCCAAAATTTTCACTTTTCGAAGTTGAACTATGGGTAAAATTCTGAATTTTGCCACTTTAGGAAATTACAAGATAAAAAATCTGAATTTTGAAACTTTTGGAAATTTTGAACTTAATTTTTTGTGGACTTTCAGAAAATTCAAATTTTGATGGAGAGAGAAGACTAATAGAATGTCACCTGACCGATCCTTCACATTATACTCCTACCATTTGGACAAAAGTGCTGCCGCCCAAGCGTGGTCACACACCGAGGAGTCAATTCGTATACTGATTGCTAGCAACACATAGATGTGAGAGTTCTAATCCTTATTGGTTCTTCATAGACAATGAAATAGATCGTCAATCATATGTAAAAGCAAATTCTGATTATTTGTTGCTTCAATATGAACTGAGAAACAAATAGAACTTATTGCATTTGGCATTTTATGGGCTTTTCTACTACTACTGCTGCTGCTGCTGCTGCTTACAAAAATTACTTATGAAAGCACGAGTTTGGTGAATGCAAATGATACGAGTCATCCAACCACCTATATATATCATCCAACGTCTCATGCTGCCCTAATGATGTATCCATCACATCATCAATAATTTGGAAACATGTAAATTGCATTGATTGTAAATATAATGGCGACATTAAAGGCATTAAGCACAATTAATCTTGAAATCAAAACTAACTCTGGTTAATCAAGTAAATTATATTGCTATCGAATTGAGCGTTTGTGCACGTACACGATTACCACTAATTGACCAAAACGGATATTCCCAGACTTAGTACATGTTTTTTGAGGGAAGACTTAGTACATGTCGCTCAATAGAGGAGCTGATTCACTCGGCTCTTCGTTCTCCTTTTCTCCCACAATTTCAGGAGATCTGGCAGGCACCTTGAGATGATGCTCCAACCCGTCGTAAGGTGGGACAATGACGACCGGCGGCGGGGCCGTGGTAGGGGTCACCCTCGGCGTGGAAACCTTGATCACACGGAGGTGGCAATCGATCATGAGGCAGTCGTCATCGCTGGCCATATGTTCAGCCAACGCGAGGTCGCTGCTCTTCACCAGGCACCGTGTACCGTGCGTGGGCTTGTTGTGGTCGAATGTGTGCCGCACGTGCTCCCCTTCGCCAGCTGCTCCCGCGAGGCCAACGACCTCGAAGCGGAAATCGGCCGTCGTCTCCCGCTCGTCCGACCTCCCGCGGCTGAGGAAGACGGACACGCAGTCCCTATTATCGTTGCAGTACCCGTTGGGGTACACCTTGAGGTACCAGCTGCTGCCGCCGAAGCTGAACTGCGGTGAGTGCACACACTCCCCCGTGGGGAGCGCCGTCCTGACATTGGAGAAGCGGTTGATCGTAAACGTGTAGTGCTCGCGCATTGTCTCGGCTGCCGGCTCCGGGCAATTTGAGCAAGACAGGGCCTGATCCGCCGCAAACACCTCGGGCGGCAGCCTGCTGACCTCCACGTAGACGGACAGGGTGCACCGGACGGTCAAGCTGTGCGTCCGTGAGTCGCCGTGCACGCCTCAAGGTCTACCCGGCCGGCTTCGACGAGGATTCGGCAGACTTCGTTCACCATCCGGTGCACGCTGTCCGTCCGTGACCTAGATGAGTCGCCGTGCGTCCGTGACGATGACACATTCACCATCCGGTGCACGCTGTCCGTAAAAGTGGAGGTGACCAAGGACCTCACGTCTCCAAGAGCGCCGCCGGAGGACGTCGGTCGTGTACAGTCTTCTTGTTCTGTGCAAAAAGAACACAATGACGATGGTCAACTACAATAGTACTCCTGACCTCATTAATAATATCGTTTTTTCAAATTTCTGATTAATATTTGTAGTAGCTTATGTTTGATATACTCCCTTCATTCCACAATGTAGTGCTTCCTCTATCTACGTGCTTCAATTTTGACCGTAAATTTAACTATGAAGACCGATTGCGGCGGGAGCAAAAATTATATCAGTGAATTCGTATTTGAAAGAAGTTTTCAATTATATAATTTTTTCTCCCGCCGCAGTTGGTCTCGTTGGTTAAATTTATAGTCAAGATTGGACCTCGGGAAACGCGGGCGCACTATATTTTAGAATGGAGGGAGTAAGAAATAGTACAGAGTATGTGATAATCATCAGAAATATTTACGTGGTTATTATGCTCATGTTTTTGGAATTTACAGATTTCTACAAGCAACAGTTTTGCTCAACACTGCAATATCATACTCCCTGCGTAACTTAATATAACTCCTTTTTTTCAACACTATGACAGTGTTAAAAAACATCTTATATTAAGTTACAGACGGGTAATACTCATGGCAAATCATGCTTGATAAGAAATAGAGATCTTAACAAACGGTAGTACTAGCTAAATCTCAAGACTTACTTTTTCTTCTTCTTAAGCCTACGTCTTAAACCGTTGATCCGACGTTAAGATCCACGTAAAGTTTTACATTTTTTGGGTCTTACAAAGCATCTATTTTTTTACTAGATACATAAAATACTACTGCAAGACTATGGTAATAGTTCGAAATTTGTATGAACAAATTTATAAAATTGACCAAGACTTGAGAAACTCCTGATCTCTATTGGGACTTGGATGCACCTAAGAAATACCGATGGAGTTTTGCTCATGTTTTAGAAATTCTAGTTTCCATGCAAAAGCAAACCCAAACACTATAAATCTCACGTGAATTTTTTGCCAATTCCAATCAAACGTTGTCTCGCCTCATGTTCTGGAATCGTTCGTTCTTGTATCGGAATGCGCGAACGTGGTCCACCTCCATCATTCCCTTTTTCATTTCACCTCGACCCTCAATCCTCCATTTTCTTAACACACTCGTTCCAGTAGCTTGTTCGTCACCATTCTTCCCGCAAGTAGCGACGTTAAGTAGAGGAGAAGAGATTGTCGGAGGACGAGAAGAAGGAAGAGGGGGAGTAGCCGGCACCAGTCTCGCACGCGAGCGTCGTTGTCTACTCCTCCCCACGTGGACCAGGGACGAGATCAAGCAGCCACATCCCGGTGGTGAGTGGCGGTGGCTCAAGTTTTTTTTTTGCGGCGGCTCATGGTGGCCGCTCTCAGCAGCGCGACAGTCACTGAGGGAGCCGACAACATGGAGGCCTTCATCGCTTTTGTGGAGGGTCGCCGAGGAAGCCAAGCGCAAGAATGCGGTCGCCTGCTATTGCAATACGGGGCAGGGCGGCGCCGCGGTCGGCGGGCCGCCGTGTGCGTCGACAACCTCCATCGAGTACCTTGACCTGCTCCTCCTAATACTGGCCATCTCCAACCTCACCGACGACCTCATTGGAGGAGGAGCGGACCGCATCTGCGACACACCGACGACATGCTCTCCTAGAACTCACGCGGTGTCCACTACACCAGAGCCGCAGTGCGTAGCGGCGCCCTCGGCATGCGGCGGTGTGGTCTCTGAGGTCACCTCCCGCGCTAGCCTCTTGTGACCTTGTCTTCTGTTCGCCCTATCAGCCAAGTCTGCAGCATCTCCTCCAAGAAAGGCACATATACGGTCATGTTTTCCTCCACAAATTGCCATGCTATTTTATCGGTAAATTGCCACACGCATCACTTGCTATATTTGTCAAATGACACTTATGTAGAATTGTTAATTCATCAGCATGGCAATTTTATGCCTTTTTTCAAATCACTTTTGTATGCAACTCAGGATATGTGTGCATCTTCTACACACAAGAACATAGAAAATGGTTTCCTTGAAGTATAGTATGCATTTGCCAAGTTAAGTTCAGCACTTTATGGTTTCCAATAACATGGCAATCTTCAAACGTTAGTAGTGTGCTGTTTTTCACATGGCAAATTTAGAGAAATTTGTTTCATAACTCACGGTAAATCTATTATATACACAATGGGAATTTTATTTAACATAACATGGTATTTTTAAAAGAAATATATGTACAATGCCAAATTTGCCATGCTTCTATGGAAAATATGGACTATTCGCTATGACAGTCTTCATTACACATAACATGGCAAATTCCTAATTTAGCCATATGTTTAAAATTAAAATTAGCAGTCCTGATCTTATTAGTAATAGTGTTTTTGTTTCAAATTTCTGATTAATATAAGTAGTTTCTTATGTTTGATTGATATAAGAAATACGGAGTATATGACAGTCGTCAGAAATAAGTATGTGTTCTTATGCTCACTGAATGAATTTAGAGGAGCTCCCAATCTGATTCTCTCCTTGTGGACATATATTTATCCATCTCTGTGAATTGGCGAGGACTTCATTGTGGCTACATTTAATCAGTTTCGCTATGGAAATGCAAGGTAGATCTTATGAGGATAAGGAATCGCAACAGCAATATCAGGATTTGTTGGCAAAATTTAGCACGAACTACTACTTTCCCATGCATGGATGGACGTTATTCTATATGTTTTTTTTTTGTTTTTTTGCAATGGACGTTATTCTATATGTTATTTCAACATATAATATTTATTAAAAAAAGATCAACATATAATATAACAGAATCAAAGACCTCGATGCCAAGGCAGCAAGGTTGATCCTGGAGACCGGCCATCCCTGCCACGCGCGCTTGCTCATGTCTAATCTTTGGTTCGTCTAATATATTTTTGTTACCACATGCTTTCTTTATGTATTAAACCCGAGTTACATGTTAACATGTGTTTGACTTAAGTATATAACACTCCTCTAATGACAAGTCCAACCATAGACTCTCATAACATATTTTCGAGGTAAATCCAATCATCATACCAATTATATGTCTAACCTAAGTTTCTATCTTTGCGTAGTACAAGTCAAACCTTAGGGAAGTCTGTCTTCTCGCAGTCTAGAGCGAACATGTGCTGTTTGGCCTGCTGACCTTTTCACGCGTCCTCATGGAGCCATGCCGTCTGCTCCAATATCGATGCAGTCTACGCTACAAGACATAGAACATCTATTCCCTAAAAAAAAAGACGTAGACCATCTTCACAATTCATAAATCTTCTAGAAGTAGATCGAATGATACAGCCGCATTTCAACTCCTAATTCCCCTCTCTAAATAAATAAAAAACCTTCTCCTCTAAAATTGCAAGTTTCCAATTGGCTGAATCCCACGGCACAACTAAATAATATGCTAGCTTTCAAGTTTCAAAAACAAAAGGTTACAATTTTCATCTTAGATGGCAAATGGTATTTATTGCACAAAAGTCCAACATTTAAATCAAGAAGTATAACTCTCATTACCTCGATCAAAAAGTATTTCTTTGATACGACAGTTAACATGATTAAAATTGGCAAAATGAAGCTTTCAGCCTATGAATTAAGCAGAACAAAGGACCACATTACATCATCATGGATGTATGCAAAATAACAATGCGTAAAATAATTACTGAATGATATATTATTAAATTCAAGTAAATTAAAAAAATAAAGGTCCTTCACGACAATGGCAGAAATATGTTTTCGTGTTCAGTCCATGTAGCCCTGTTTTGACGAAATCTACTTATTATGAAGTGTCAAGAACTTCTGAAAACAATTTCACATACACACGCGGGCACACACACATAGATGTAGTTTATGAATGTGTAAATTTTCATTATGGGACACTTTGACATGTCATCTATAACAAAACACATACTTAAATGGATTCGAAAATTAGCAAATAGTACGTTCACTACACTTTTTCCTATTAAAACTTGTCCACATTTTCAACTAAAAAATCACTCTACATATTTTCAAAAAATTAGTCATCCTAGACTTAGGAAAACACATTAATGTCTTAATGGTTGTGGCTAGATCTGAGCCGATTGAGACTAATCAAGTCCTAGTCAAGAGATGAACCACGTTTATATACAGATAACATTAAAAAAAAGAAAACAAAAATGAAAAATTCACCCAAATGTCCACATAAAATCGCATGGATGATATAGTATCGACTGAGACTGAGATTTAATGATATCATTTCTGAATATATTTCTTATCAATTATGAGCAACTATTACTGACCAGAGCTATTATTTTACAGTTAACCATCAAAATTGTATTCTCAACTCAAATAAAATAATAAAACATCATTATATTCTCAACAGGCCTTGGGGGGCGGTCTTGGATATGTGAGCTTGGTGGTCACCTCCACGTCCCTGGACAGTGTGCACCGGACGGTGAAGGAACCGTCGTCGCGGATGCACGTCGAGTCATCCAGGTCCCTACTCGCGACGAAGAGGTGGTGGAGCAGCGTCTGCTCCGACCTGGCCGTGTTGTTGTCCAAGACGGCGCGCTCCCCGTCCTTGTCCAGGATGTCTATGAAGATCGTCCTGGCGGCCCTACCGAGTAAGAACGAGTCCCAGTGGTCTTCCATGGTGACGAGAACAGCGACGAAGCCTGCCGACTCCTCGTCGAAGCCCGCGGGGTACACCTTTAGGCGGTAGGCGCGGTCGCCGAGCCGGAACCTGTCGAACTCAAGCACGGAGCCGACGAGCTTCCGCGCACATTGCGAGTAGCCGGCGACGGTGAAGACACGAGTCGTGGCCTCTGTCTTCAACACGGTGTGCACGACGATGGCAGGTTCGACCCCGAGTGGCTGCTGAGGGTGAAACGAGGCATTGTGCTGTGCGTGCTCGGGACGGCGACGTACTTCTCAACGCTAGCTATATATGGAGGGGCGCAAATCACTTGCCTTGATTTTGCCCTCACCGCGTTCATGGATCTACCGGGAGGTTTTGTTTGGCTTTCCATCCAAACACCGTATACGTACGTACCCGGCGGAGAGAGAGGAGCCCATCAAATATAGGACTAGTTCAGTACTCAGTAGCGGTAATATATCGTACCGATCTCCAACGGCGTCCTGGGATCGATGGGCGCCACCGCTAGCCACGCGATGCTGGCAGTGCCGTCGCTGCCGGTGAGGTGCGGCCTGTTCGAGACGATCGATTCCGTGACCTGTCTCTTCACGGTGCCCGAGTACTCCAAGTGGGCGCGGACGCTGCCCAGCACGGCGCTCAACTTCGACCCCTTCTTCGTCCGCGGGGTACTCTACCACTTCAAGGTCTACCCCGCGGGCTTCGACAAGGAATCGGCGGAGTCTGTGGCCATCTTCTTCGTCGCCCGCAACGGCCCGTTCGACCACATCTACAACACCAACGAGGGCAGATGCAGGCTCAGGATGTTCATCGAGATCCTGGACGAGAGCGGAGAGCGCACCGTCTTCGACAACCACACGGCGCGCTCTGGGGCCATGGAAGGGGCTACGTCCGGTTCGTGAAGAGGAGCGAGCTGGAGTGGTCATCGTGCGTCTGTCGTCAGGATGATAGCTTCACCATCCGGTGCACAGTGTTCATCGACGTGGAAGTGGAAGTGAGAAAATTGCCGGCGAAGGTCTTCGCGGCAGAACAAATTGTTCAGGCCTGGAAGCCAGCGGCCGGGACGACCGGCGCGTCCTACACGATGACGATCGCCTTCTTCTCGAATGTCAGGGCGGTGCTTCGTACTGGGGAGTGCGTGCACTCTAGGCAGTTCAGCTTCGGCGGCGGCAGCTGGTACCTCAAGGTGTACCCCAACGGCTACTGCGATGCCAGCAGGGACTGGGTGTCCGTCTTCCTCGGTCGCGCGAAATCCGATGAGACAGAGACGACGGCCGAATTCCACTTCGAGGCCATCGGCCTCGCGGGGGCTGGTGAAGCGGAGCACCTGAGGCACACGTTCGACCAAGATAACCCCACGCATGGGTCCCCGTTCCTGCTGAAGACGAGCGACCTCACACTAGTTGAACAGATTGACAGCGACAACGACCGCCTCATCATCCGCTGCCACCTCCGAGTGATCAATACGACCACCGCAAGATTGCCCCCTACTACGGAGCCGCCAGCCGCCATCGCAGTCCCACCTTCCGACAGGTTGAAACACCATCTCAAGGTACCCGCCAGATCTCCCGAAAATCGTGGGAGAAAGGTTGGATGAAGAGCCAAGTGATTCTGCTCCACAGCTGAGTCTCAGGTACTAGCTAGGAATAACTGTGGAGATGGGTTTGAACTTTTGATCGGTGAAGGAAGTGGATCCTTACCTAGTAGTAGTATTAGTTCTTTGGGAGAAACTAGCAAACATGTTTGTAGCGTTGCAACAGGAGAAAAAAATCAATGCATTTTGTCCAATAAGTATGGTAAGTGCCCACATTTCCACAACCTCTATTTCAACACTGCAGGGGAGCACTAATATAGTGTAAAAACTTAATATGCAATATTAGTAAGGCTTAAGTTCGTAATTCGACTTGCATGCCGCTAGCTGAAAAAGAGTAAACCCTGATGACGGGTAGCCGACATGGTGCTGGTGCAAGGAGTCGCAACTGAATAATCGTATGCACAGAAATTGGGATAACATGTATGCAACCATCATATTATTTTTTTGGAACATAGACACTAGAGACGTCCGGCTTTAAATTAATAAAGCCACCAGGCAGCATCTACACATACTTAAGTCTTACAAACCGAATAAAACAAGTCATCGAGCCCAAGGCTCAGAATTAAGCAGTAACTGCCAGAAGTTCATGAGCACAAAAACAGAGCATCAAATAGATAGATAGTTAAAAGTGAAGCTGGCATGATCAGGCAGTCATCCCTTCTTGCCTCGCCTTACCATGGTCATCTTGATCAGCCCGTAGTCTCGTTCATGCGATCGACGTCACGCTTCTTCCCCAACGGCGCCCATGCCTGAAGAAAAATGTGACATTTGAAGATGATATCAGCGGGGTGGGCCGAGAACTTGTGCTCAACCGTAATTTTGTTCCGAACCGACCAAAGAGCCCAAAGCAGCGCCCCAACGCATCTGGAAACTATCCTTGCATTGGCCCCTCTTTGCGCCGTTAAGATAGAAAGAACATCGTGGCTAGACTGTGGATTCCAATTTTGTTTAAAAGCGTCTCTAACCATACTCCACACAAATCTAGCGAGCACGCATCCGAAGAATATGTGATTTGCGTTTTCCCCTAAACCGCAAGTGGTGCACGTTCCGTCCGCCGGCCCATTGCGTTTGGCCACATTGTCAGACGTTGGTAAGCGATGCGGAATATTTGCCACAAGAAAATCTTGATTTTGAAAGGGATACCAGCCTTCCATAGCCCCCTAGCTATATCCAGCATAGTACCTTCGGATGCAACCATCATATTCCAACATATAATTATTGGACCATACACATATATAGTTACTGGTAATAACTACTTGACTATACATAAAGTACGCATGTGTGTGGGGCTGTGCAAATGAATTCAAGCAATGAGAAGCAAGATGGCGAGGCTAAACCCCACGGTCTGCAGAGAGGTGACAGATATAGGCACATGCGGGGAAGTGTTGGTTGCACTTGGGCCATTGTCCGGGGCAGGTGACGACTAGGAGTAGTTAGGCATGACATCAATCGTGACCTTCATGCCACACACGCAATGGCGAGGGAAGTTACATATGAAATAACGGGTGGTGTGATATTGAGGGGTATGACATGATTCCAGAGCTGAGGGTGGCTTCTTAAGGTTGGCGAACATGTTTCGGGACAAATATTGTATAATACTAAAAGAATTTTTATTACTCATCCTCTAAAATGAATATGCAAAACGTGAAGCCTGAATACATACAACGTACGATATAATTACTTGACTATACATGTACACCACATATGCTTGATAGTAACAGTGACTTCTATGTTTTTTAGAGATGCACTCAAGCCATCAGACCGGCAATGGCAAGCAAGACGGCGAGGCCAAACCCTGTGACCTCCATAGAGGTGGCGGCTGAGACAGGCGCCGGCGGGGGTGCGTTGCTTGCACTAGGGCCGCTGGCCGGGGCCGGCGAGGAAGAGGATGAGCTAGGCACGACATCGATCTCGACCTTCATTCCCCCGGCGCAGTGGCCCGGGAAGCCGCAGAGGAAGTAGCGGGTGCCGGTGGCAGTCAGGGAGACAACATCATTCCCGGAGTTGAGGGTGGCGATGGGGCTGGCGGTGCTGCAGGAGTCGTAGTCGGCCTTGCTGACCTCGAGGACATCGTGTGCTTGAGGAGAGTATTTGAAGATGATTTGGTCGCTGGGGTGAAAGTTCCTGGAAGACGCCCAGGTGCCGTAGTTGGTGCTGAGGTCCCATCGACCACCTGCCTCGCCGACGTTGTAGATTGCCGCCGATGCGGTGCTCAGGATTGCCATCGCGGACACGGCGAGGAGAATGATTCTCATGGCAGCCATTGTGGTAGAAACTGAAAGATGAGCTAGCGAAGATTGTAAGCCAGGTGCTGTGTTGATCCTTTGAGCGGAGATTGTGTCTGCTTCTCTAGGTGTCTGTGTCGGGTCCTATATATACAATACAGGCTATGCCCAGGTGGGTTGAAGAAACATGTGCGGTAGGTGGAAGGCTGGAAGCATAGAATAGACTACATATATCTGAATTTTGGACTTTGAATGTTTACGTGGGAACACAAGCAAGCTACGCAGCATGCAGCTACTACTTGGTCATCATATAATACTGTAGATAATAGATCGACGGAAGTTCTGAAGACCGGGCCACGCTGCTGGCCTACTGACTGCTTCACGCGTTGCTTTCCTTTTCTTCAGTATCGACGCGGTCTACGCGATGTTGACTATCACAATCCACGTCCCTGCTCACGTACATTAAGGGTTCGTCGATCAGCATTCAACTCGAACTTCTCTTCTCTCGAAAAAGAAAAACTTTTAACTTCCTTTATTAAATATATCATCTTTACTGCATGAATTTTGCGTTACAACTAACTATATTGCAGCCTTTAGTGATTTATTTTGCACCTTTCAAGTTTCAACGACAAAAGAAGTCACAACCTCCAAATTAAAAGGCAAACGATGACCAAAATTACAATATTCTAATCAAAAAGTAAAGCTTTCATAACATATACAGTAAAGTTAACACGCTTCAAATTACATCCACACAAAAAAAAACAAGTTTACAATCGGTAAAAATGGAGCTTTCAGCTCGCAAGTTGAGCCATACAATTGACCCACAGTGCATCATCCTGGATTGCGAAATAACATCATCAAGTGAAAAAATATTGTGTGATGTATTATTATACTGAATTAAAGTTTATAAATATCCGCTATGTCTTGCCGGGAATATCTCTCCTCACACGCAAATTTGTAATTAAAATTTCATCACTTTGTGGTGCTTTGAGTAATTCATTCATATGGGGATCCTCTCCTTCGGTGATTGTTCAAGGAATACCTAGACATATCATGGTGATGAGGACTACATTTCATACTAGTGTTGGATAGATTTCTCCGGTCTAATTTCCAGCTTTCATACCACATACAATTATCACAATCAAGAATTAAAGCGTTCATACCACATTCAATTATCACATTTAAAACTGGTAGAATGGAGCTTTCAGCCTGCAACCAAGTAAACTTTATCTAAAATGAAAGGCCATATTTATCTTGGCGGCAACGGTAGAAATTTGTTTTGGATCTCAGGATCTATATCCTCCATGTAATCTATTCCTGAAAAATTCTAAAATAAGTTTTGAAGTGGCAAAAAAATCTGAAAACAATTTCGCACGCATGCATTGATGTGTTTGACGCATGTGTAAAATTACATTATGAGATACTTTAACATGTCATTAAAAAGGCAAACACATGTATTTGAAAATACTTGTTTTACTAGAATCAGTCCACAATATGAAAATCGTCCGTAAAAGGTCTCTATGTAGCAAAACCTATATATATATATATATATATATATATATATATATATATATATATATTTCTTATGAAACATGAGCAACTATTATTGACCACAGATATTATTATAGTTGACGACGATCACTGTGCTTTTCTTGGACAGATTGTACACTGGTGTGTGGTCCTTTGTGTCCGCGATCCAAATCTAGGCACGCAACAGGCCTCCGGCGGCACGTTTGTACCGTGCACCTATGCAGAGTGTTCGGCTCCAAATCAATAGGGCCTCTAATTTTCTATGTAATAGAGTAGTGATAATGACTAATTTAGATCTTATTAATTTAGGTATATAGGTTAACATTATAGTGAACAAATGTAACATTTGTACTTGATATTAAATTAGTACATATAATTAATCATTCCGAATAAAATATGATTTATAAAAATAATGCTTTGGACACTTGGATCTAGATATATGGATCGTGATAGTCTACGTCATGTCTTCTACACGGAGTCAATACTGAAGAATCAACCTGTGGTTGAGTTGGTTAGGTGGACAGTGGTATCCCCAACCCATCAGGGTTCAAATCCTGGTGCTCGCATTATTCCTGGATTTATTTCAGGATTTCCGGTGATGCGCTTTCAGTGGAAGGAGACGTTCCCGTCGACGACGAGGCGCCTACGGTGACTTCGTAAATCTCAAGATGATATGCCGCCTCAGTCTCTCGGAGGTACTCATAGGAGTAGGGTGTGCGTGCGTGCGTTCATAGGGGTGAGTGTATGCGCGTATATATAAGCGCTTGTGTCTGTACTGATGCTAAAAAAAAAAAGGAAAGGAACGCGTGAAAAGGTCAGCAGGCCAACAACACAGTCCGTCTTCACATCCTCAGTCTATGATGACCAAGTACGTACCAGCTGCATGCGTAGCTTGCTTGTGTTCCCATCTACACAACATTCAAAGTCCAAAATCAAGCAGGTACACACACTCGACGCTTTCACCAACCTCACACGTTTCTCCAACCCACCCGGGCATAGCCTGTACAGTATAAATAGGACCCGACACAGCCGCCTTGGAAGCAAACGCATTCTCCCTCCGGTCAAGGATCAATACAACACCTCCCTTATAATCTCCTCTGCAAGCTCTGCTTCCATTTCCAACCGCAATGGCTGCAAGGAGAACCATTCTTCTCGCCATGGCTGCCATGGTCATCCTGAGCACGGCGTCTGCGGCAATCTACAATGTGGGCGAGCCGGGCGGCGCATGGGACCTCAGCACCAACTACGACACTTGGGCGTCCTCTAGGAACTTCCAAACCGGCGACCAGATCGTCTTCAAGTACTCCACCCAGGCACACGACGTCCTCGAGGTCAGCAAGGCCGACTATGACTCATGCAGCACCGCTAGCCCCGTCACCACCTTCAACTCCGGGAATGATGTTGTTACCCTCGCCGCCACCGGCACCCGCTACTTCATCTGCGGTTTCCCTAGTCATTGTGCGGGCGGCATGAAGGTTAAGATTGATGTCATGCCAGGCTCCTCCTCTACGTCCCCCGCCCCGGCCAGCGGCCCAAGTGCAACCAACGCGCCCCCGCCGACACCTGTCTCCACTGCCACCAATGTGGAGGCCACCGGGTTTGGCCTCGCCGGTTTGCTTGCCGTTGTTGGCCTCATGGCTTGAGTGCATCTCCACATTCGCAGGCACATGTGTACTTTATGTTTAGCTAAAAAATTATTACTAGCAATTATCTGTGTGTATACTCAAGTAGTTATGTGTATGTTGGACGTATTTGGGTTTTGTGTTTTACTGATTCATTTGGGAGGATTTGTTGAAAATGATTCTTTTGGTCTTATACAACATTTGTCCTGAAACACGTTCTTTCTAAACTGTAAGAGCCCAGACTTTCGTAACTTAAACTTGTATTACAGAAAGATATACACATAGATTAGACATGCAATTAGTCTGCCCCGATTGTAAATGAATTGTCCCAAAGAACCAGCTGCCACAAATGGTGAAGAACAATTAGGATGGCCCCCGCCCCGAACATACTTGATCAAAACCGTCTGGCCAAAAAAGCATGTCCTCTTGTCGTGGAGTGCCATACATGTTCCTGATTCTAGTGTTGCGAGGGACAGTCACCGTCGTCGAGGGAAAGAGAGCCATGGAAGTGGGTGATGGGTGCTTTTCAGGACTGAATTCTTCCTTGTTATGTTCTTCTAGATGGAGAACGATGACTATCGATGCTTTGACAGAACAAAATTTCCCCACTCCAAGCCCCATCGTTCAGAACTATAAAATATATGCGGCATTGGGTAAAAGTGATCCATTCCGGGATAGATAGGTTACGGCCCACGCGTTGCGGCGCAGCATTTCACCTCCGGATCTGCCACCTCCATTGGAACCGGATGCTGCTCCTCTTCCTCCTCCTTGTCCTGCTACTCCTCCTCCTCCGGCTCTAGTGAGTCCGAAGGCAGGCCAGCTACGATGTGGGCAGCATGCCTCGCCCAGATCTCCTCCTTGATCCAGAAGTGACGCTCCGGCGTGAGCATAGCATAGGTCGTCTTCCTTTACCGGGCGAGGGCGGACGGTAAGGGAAGAGGGAGATGGACAAGGAGACAAATGTGCTCCGACTGAAACAACGGAGAGGGCATAAAAGGTTGTGGCTAGAGTTGTTGGGGAACGTAGCAGAAATTCAAAAATTTTCCTACGTCTCACCAAGATCTATCTATGGAGAGACTAGCAATGAGGGGAAGGAGAGTGCATCTACATACCCTTGTAGATCGCTAAGCGGAAGCGTTCAAGTGAACGGGGTTGATGGAGTCGTACTCGTCGTGATCCAAATCACCGATGATCCTAGTGCCGAACGGACGGCACCTCCGCGTTCAACACACGTACAACCCGGTGACGTCTCCCATGCCTTGATCCAGCAAGGAGAGAGGGAGAGGTTGAGGAAGACTCCATCCAGCAGCAGCACAACGGCGTGGTGGTGATGGAGGAGCGTGGCAATCCTGCAGGGCTTTGCCAAGCACCACGGGATATGAGGAGAAAGAGAGGGAGGGCTGCACCAACAGGCAGAGATCAGATCACGTGTTATGGGCAGCCCTAGGCCTCACTATATATAGGGGAGAGGGAGGAGGGTGCGCCCCCTCTAGGGTTCCCACCCCTAGGGGGGGCGGCAGCCCTAGATGGGAAAGGGGAGGCGGCCAAGAGGGGGAGAGGGGAGGCGCCCCCTAGGGTGGGCCTTAAGGCCCATCTGGACCTAGGGTTTGCCCCCTCCCACTCTCCCATGTGCCTTGGGCCCTTGTGGGGGGGGGGGGGGCGCACCAGCCCACCTGGGGCTGGTCCCCTCCCACACTTAGCCCACGCAAGCCTCCGGGGTTGGTGGCCCCACTTGGTGGACCCCCGGGACCCTCCCGGTGGTCCCGGTACATTACCGATAACCCCGAAACTTTTCCGGTGACCAAAACAGGACTTCCCATATATAAATCTTTACCTCCGGACTATTCCGGAACTCCTCGTGACGTCCGGGATCTCATCCGGGACTCCGAACAACATTCGGCAACCACATACAAACTTCCTTTATAACCCTAGCGTCATCGAACCTTAAGTGTGTAGACTCTACGGGTTCGGGAGACATGCAGACATGACCGAGACGTTCTCTGGTCAATAACAAACAACGGGATCTGGATACCCATATTGGCTCCCACATGTTCCACGATGATCTCATCGGATGAACCACGATGTCAAGGACTTAATCAATCCCGTATACAATTCCCTTTGTCTATCGGTACGATACTTGCCCGAGATTCGATCGTCGGTATCCCGATACCTTGTTCAATCCCATTACCGGCAAGTCTCTTTACTCGTTCCGTAACACATCATCCCGTGATCAACTCCTTGATCACATTGTGCACATGATGATGTCCTACCGAGTGGGCCCAGAGATACCTCTCTGTCACACGGAGTGACAAATCCCAGTCTCGATTCGTGCCAACCCAACAGACACTTTCGGAGATACCTGTAGTGTACCTTTATAGCCACCCAGTTACGTTGTGACGTTTGGCACACCCAAAGCACTCCTACGGTATCCGGGAGTTGCACAATCTCATGGTCTAAGGAAATGATACTTGACATAAGAAAAGCTTTAGCGAACGAACTACACGATCTTGTGCTAGGCTTAGGATTGGGTCTGGTCCATCACATCATTCTCCTAATGATGTGATCCCGTTATCAACGACATCCAATGTCCATGGTCAGGAAACCGTAACCATCTATTGATCAACGAGCTAGTCAACTAGAGGCTTAGCAGGGACATGGTGTTGTCTATGTATCCACACATGTATCTGAGTTTCCTATCAATACAATCATAGCATGGATAATAAACGATTATCATGAACAAGGAAATATAATAATAACTTATTTATTATTGCCTCTAGGGCATATTTCCAACAGTCTCCCACTTGCACTAGAGTCAATAATCTAGTTCACATCGCCATGTGATTAACACTCACAGGTCACATCGCCATGTGACTAACACCCAAGAGTTTACTAGAGTCAGTAGTCTAGTTCACACCACTATGTGATTAACACTCAATAGGTTCTAGGTTTGATCATGTTGCTTGTGAGAGAGGTTTTAGTCAACGGGTCTGAACCTTTCAGATCCGTGTGTGCTTTACAAATCTCTATGTCATCTCCTAGATGTAGCTACCACGTTCTATTTGGAGCTATTCCAAATAACTGCTCTACTTGGAGCTATTCTAAATTGTTGCTCCATTATACGTATCCGGTATCTCTACTCAGAGCTATCCGGATAGGTGTTAAGCTTGCATCGACGTAACCCTTTACGACGAACTCTTTTACCACCTCCATAATCGAGAAAAATTCCTTAGTCCACTAGTTACTAAGGATAACTTTGACCGTTGTTCTGTGATCCATTCTTGGATCACTCTTGTACCCCTTGACTGACTCATGGCAAGGCACACTTCAGGTGCGGTACACATCATAGCATACTGTACAGCCTACGTCTTAAGCATAGGGGACGACCTTCGTCCTTTCTCTATTCTGCCATGGTCGAGCTTTAAGTCTTAACTTCATACCTTACAACTCAGGCAAGAACTCCTTCTTTGACTGATCCAACTTGAACACCTTCAAGATCATGTCAAGGTATGTGCTTATTTGAAAGTACCATTAAGCGTTTTGATCTATCCTTATAGATCTTGATGCTCAATGCTCAAGTAGCTTAATCCAGGTTTTCCATTGAAAAACACTTTCCAAATAACCCTATATGCTTTCCAGAAGTTCTACGTCATTTCTGATCAACAATATGTCAACAACATATACTCATAAAAAATTCTATAGTGCTCCCACTCACTTCTTTGGAAATACAAGTTTTTCATAAACTTTGTATACACCCAAAATCTTTGATCATCATCAAAGCATACATTCCAACTCCGAGATGCTTACTCCAGTCCTTAGAAGGATTGCTGGAGCTTTGCATACTTATTAGCATCTTTTAGGATTGACAAAACTTTCCGGTTGTATCACATACAACCTTTCCTCAAGAAAATCGTCGAGGAAACAATGTTTTGACATCCTATCTGCAAGATTTCATAAATAGTGCAGTAATCGCTAATATAATTCCAACAGACTCTTAGCATCGCTACGAGTGAGAAAGTCTTATCGTAGTCAACTCCTTGAACTTGTCGGAAAACATCTTAACGACAAGTCGATCTTTCTTAATGGTGAAACATACCATCATTGTCCGTCTTCCTTTTAAAATCCATCTGTACTCAATAGCCTCACGACCATCGAGCTGTTCTGTCAAAGTCTACACTTTGTTTCCATACATGGATCCTCTCTCGGATTTTATGGCCTCGAGCCATTTATCGAAATCCGGGCCCACCATCGCTTCTCCACAGCTCGTAGGTTCATTGTTGTCTAGCAACATGACTTTCAAGACAGGATTACATACCACTCTGAAGTAGTACGCATCCTTGTCATCCTACGAGGTTTGGGAGTGACTTGATCTGAAGTTTCATGATCAATATCATAAGCTTCCACTTCAATTGGTGTAGGTGCCACAGGAACAACTCTTTGTGCCCTACTATACACTAGTTGAAGTGACGGTTCAATAACCTCATCAAGTCTCCACCATCCTCCCACTCAATCCTTCGAGAGAAACTTTTTCTCGAGAAAGGACCCGATTCTAGAAACAATCCCTTATTGCTTTCGGATCTGAGACAGGAGGTATACCCAACAGTTTTGGGTGTCCTATGAAGATGTATTTATCCGCTTTGGGTTCGAGCTTATCAGCCTGAAACTTTTTCACATAAGCGTCGCAGCCCCAAACTTTTAAGAAATGACAGCTTAGGTTTCTCTAAACCATAGTTCATACGGTGTCATCTCATCGGAATTACGTGGTGCCCTATTAAAGTGAATGTGGTTGTCTCTAATGCCTAACCCATAAACTATTGTGATAATTCGATAAGAGACATCATGGTATGCATCATATCTAATAGGGTGCAGTTATGATGTTCGGACACACCATCACACTATGGTGTTCTAGGCTGTATCAGTTGTGAAACAATTTCCACAATGTCTTAATTCTGTGCCAAACTCGTAATTCAGATATTCATCTCTATGATCATATCATAGATATTTTATCCTCTTGTCACGACGATCTTTCAACTTCACCCTGAAATTACTTGAACCTTTCAATAATTCAGACTCGTGATTCATCAAGTAAATATACTCAACATCTACTCAAATCATCTGTGAAGTAAGAACATAACGATATCCGCTACATGCCTCAGCACTCATTGGACTGCACACATCAAAATATATTACTTCCAGCAAGTTGCTTTCTGGTTCCATTTTACTGAAAACGAGGCTTTCAGTCATCTTGCCCATGTGGTATGATTTGCATGTCTCAAGTGATTCAAAATCAAGCGAGTACAAACGATCCATCTATATAGAGTTTCTTCATGCATATCTACCAACAAACATGGTTCGCATGTCTCAATCCTTTCAAAAATGAGTGAGTCCAAAGATCCATCAACATGGAGCTTCTTCATGCGTTTTATACCGATATGACTTACGTGGCAGTGCCACAAGTAGGTGGTACTATCATTACTATCTTATATCTTTTGGCATGAACATGTGTATCACTACGATCGAGATTCAATAAACCATTCATTTTAGGTGTAAGACCATTGAAGGTATTATTCAAATAAACAGAGTAACTATTATTCTCTTTAAATGAATAACCGTATTGCGATACCCTACTTTGCTTTGTCCCTATTAGGCGAAATCAATACTTACTTTCAATTGGTAGACATAATCCAATCACGTCTATGCTCAACGCAAACACCAAATAACAATTATTTAGGTTTAACACCAATCTCGATGGTAGAGGGAGCGTGCGATGCTTGATCATATCAACATTGGAAACACTTCCAACACATATCGTCAGCTCACCTTTAGCTAGTCTCCGTTTAATCCGTAGCTTTTATTTCGAGTTACTAACACTTAGCAACCGAACCGGTATCTAATACCCTGGTGCTACTAGGAGTACTAGTAAAGTACACATTAACATAATGTATATCCAATATACTTCCATCAACAGCCTTCTCATCTACCAAGTATCTAGGGTAATTCTGCTCTAGTGGTTGTTCCCCTTATTACAGAAGCACTTAGTCTCGGGTTTGGGTTCAACCTTGGGTTTCTTCACTAGAGCAGCAGCTGAATAGCCGTTTCATGAAGTATCCCTTCTTGCCCTTGCCCTTCTTGAAACTAGTGGTTTCACCAACCATCAACAATTGATGCTCCTTCTTGATTTCTACTTTTGTGGTGTCAAACATCGCGAATATCTCAAGGATCATCATATATGTCCCTGATATATTATAGTTCATCACGAAGCTCTAGCAGCTCGGTGGTAATGACTTCGGAGAAACATCATTATCTCATCTGGAAGATCAACTCCCACTTGATTCAAATGATTGTTGTACTCAGACAATCTGAGCACAAGCTCAACAATTGAACTTTTCTCCCTTAGTTTGTAGGCTAAGAAAATCGTCGGAGGTCTTATACCTCTTGACGTGGGCACGAGACTGAAATCCCAATTTCAGCCCTCGAAACATCTCATATGTTCCGCGTGTTGGAAATATGCCCTAGAGGCAATAATAAAAGCATTATTATTATATTTCCTTGTTCATGATAATTGTCTTTATTCATGCTATAATTGTGTTATCCGGAAATCGTAATACATGTGTGAATAACAGACACCAACATGTCCCTAGTAAGCCTCTAGATGACTAGCTCGTTGATCGACAGATAGTCATGGTTTCCTGACTATGGACATTGGATGTCATTGATAACGAGGTCACATCATTAGGAGAATGATGTGATGGACAAGACCCAATCCTAAACATAACTTAAAGATCGTATAGTTCGTTTGCTAGAGTTTTTCCAATGTCAAGTATCTTTTCCTTAGACCATGAGATCGTGTAACTCCCGGATACCGTAGGAGTGCTTTGGGTGTACCAAACGTCACAACGTAACTGGGTGACTATAAAGGTAGACTACAGGTATCTCTGAAAGTGTCTGTTGGGTTGACACGGATCAAGACTGGGATTTGTCACTCCGTATGACGGAGAGGTATCACTGGGCCCACTCGGTAATGCATCATCATATTGAGCTCAAAGTGACCAAGTGTCTGGTCACGGGATCATGCATTACGGTACGAGTAAAGTGACTTGCCGGTAACGAGATTGAACGAGGTATTGGGATACCGACGATCGAATCTCGGGCAAGTAACATATCGATTGACAAAGGGAATTGCATACGGGGTTGATTGAATCCTCGACATCGTGGTTCATCCGATGAGATCATAGTGGAGCATGTGGGAGCCAACATGGGTATCTAGATCCCGCTGTTGGTTATTGACCGGAGAGTCGTCTCGGTCATGTCTACATGTCTCCCGAACCCGTAGGGTCTACACACTTAAGGTTCTGTGACGCTAGGGTTGTGAAGATATGTATATGCAGTAATCCGAATGTTGTTCGGAGTCCCGGATGAGATCCCGGACGTCACGAGGAGTTCCGGAATGGTCCGGAGGTAAAGAATTATATATAGGAAGTGCTATTTCGGCCATCGGGACAAGTTTCGGGGTCACCAGTACTGTACTGGGACCACCGGAAGGGTCCCGGGGGTCCACCGGGTGGGGCCACCTATCCCGGAGGGCCCCATGGGCTGAAGTGGGAAGGGACCCAGCCCAAAGTGGGCTGGGGCGCCACTCCCCTAGGGCCCATGCGGCTAGGGTTGAGGGGAAACCCTAAAGGGGGCGCCCCCTTGCTTGGGGGGCAAGCCCCCCACCCCTAGGCCGCCGCCCCCCCTAGGAGATCCCATCTCCTAGGGCCGGCGCCCCCCTAGGCACCCCTATATATAGTGGGGGAGAGGAGGGACTTCAGACAACAGCCTTTGGTGCATCCCTCTCTCCCCGTTACGTCTCTCTCTCGTAGTATAGGCGAAGCCCTGCTACTGTGACGCCCTGCATCCACCACCACGCCGTCGTGCTGCTGGATCATCATCAACCTCTCCTTCCCCCTTGCTGGATCAATGTAACGCCCTCGATGCGGCTATGTCTCCCACGTGTCGAGGCACGACTTAGAGACATAGGCGCATTGAAAGCAATGTCGCAAGTCGGGAATCATAACACAACCCATGTACAATATAATATAAAGGGGAGTAATAAATATCATAGTTGGCTTACAATCGCCACGTCACATCAAAGTACATAAATAACATCCATCATTCAAACACTCATGGCCCGACTACGGCGCCAAAATAGAAAAGACCCCCAACAAGCGACTAATCCCAGAATCGAACCCCGAATAGGCACCACTACTGATCATTAGGAAAAGAAACATAGTATCGCTGAGAGTCCTCGTCGTACTCCCACTTCAGCTCGAACGCGTCATCTGGAGGAGTATCATCGGTCCCTGCATCTGGTGTAATAGTAATCTGTGAGCCACAAAGGACTCAGCAATCTCGCACCCTCGCGATCAAGACTATTTAAGCTTAATAGGTAGGAAAGGGGTAATGTGAGTGGAGCTGCAGCAAGCGACTAGCATATATGGTGGCTAACTTATTCGCAAAGTAGAGCGAGAAGAGGAGGCAAAGCACGAGCGGAAACTAAAATAGAGCAGACTACGCAAACATAACTCCAACACCGTGTCCACTTCCCGGACTCCGCCGAGAAGAGGCCATCACGGCAACACACGCAGTTGATTCATTTTAATTAATTAAGTTCAAGTTATCTACAACCGGTCATTAACAAATTCCCATCTGCCCATAACTGCGGGCACGGCTTTCGAAAGATCAATCCCTGCAGCGGGGTCCCAACTTAGCCCATAACAAGCTCTCACGGTCAACGAAGGAATAGACCTCCACCCAGGACCCACCGATCAGACTCGGTATCCCGGTACAACAAGATGATTCGACAGGTCAAAACTAGTCCAGCAACACCGCCCGAATGTGCCGACAAATCCCGATAGGAGCTGCACATATCTCTTTCTCAGGGCACACTCAGATGAACACTACGTACAACTAAAACCAACCCTCGAGTTGCCCCGAGGTGGCGTTGCAAGTGGCTCGGTTCGGACCAACACTCAGAGGAGCACTGGCCCGTGGGGGGCTAAAATAAAGATGACCCTCGGGCTCCGGAAACCTAAGGGAAAGAAAAGGGTAGGTGGCAAATGGTAAAACCAATGTTGGGCATTGCTGGAAAAGCTTTAATCAAGGCGAACTATCAAGGGGTTCCCATATAGCCCAACCGCGTAAGGGACGCAACAATCTGGGAACATAACACCGATATGACGGAAACTAGGGCGGCAAGAGTGGAACAAAACACTAGGCGAGAGGCCGAGCCTTCCACCCTTTACCAAGTATATAGATGAGTAAAGATAACATAGCAATATAATGATATCCCAACAAGTAAATAAATGTTCCAACAAGGAACGGCTCCAATCTTCACCTGCAACTAACAACGCTATAAGAAGGGCTGAGCAAAGCGGTAACATAGCCAATCAATGGTTTGCTAGGACAAAGGTGGGTTAGAGGCTCAATCATGGCAATTGGCAGGCTGACAAGCAAGTGGTAGGCATCGTAGCATTGGCAAAGCAAAAGAGCGAGCAAACTAGCATAGCAAAGATAGTAGTGATTTCAAGGGTGTGATCATCTTGCCTGCACAGTTGTCAGAATTGACTGGATCCTCAAAAGCAAACTCAACGGGCTCCTCATTAGCGAACTCGTCTCCTGGCTCTACCCAACAACACAAACAAGCAACAAGGATACAATCAACCACGTGCAAAGGCAACCAATAAGATGCAAAGGTGATATGCTATGCGGGATGCGATGCGGGATGCAAAATGCATGATGTAACAGGAAATGCATGAACCAGGCCTCAACTTGGAAATCCAAGTGTGCCACTGGATAGAGGGGAAGAAATCCCCTGAAAACGATATAAAGATCATGGCAATCGGAGCTACGGTCTAGAAATGGCAAGCGTTTTACTAAACGAACCGATCTGCGACTTACAGCAAGTAGGCTCCTAAATGCAACAAAATGAACATGCTACAGCCGCCCAACATGAAAACAAATTGCATGGCAGTGATGTACTCATCAAGCTTAACAAATCATCAGGACTGAGGCATAGGCAAATTCATCCATTAAGGGCTTCAAACAAGCATGGCAAAATTGAAAAAGCAAAACAGATTTCAGACTTAGCGAAATTAACAATAGTCTGAAATTTCAGACCACGATGCTCTCTTCGGAGCAGCAAAACAACATGATGCAAAACCTGAACATGGAAAGTAAGAGCATGGCATGGAGCTACTCAACAAGCTTAACAAAACACCCAAAATGACCTGGGGCCAAAAGGGTTCACAAAATACCCTACCGAGCACACGAACATCGATGAAACACAATCAGTTTTCAGACTTAGTGAAAACTGGGACATGCTGAAATAATAACTCACGGAGGCATGTAAACGAGCTCGATGCACTCACTACGGTGCAAGTCATGGCAAGGCAAGCATATATCCATTAAGAAGGCACAAAATTCTAGCTAGACATGGCAAGAACAATGGCATAGCATGCATGGATCACTAGCAATCACTCCGGCAAAATCGCAAAAGAGTTCACGATCTGCCCAAAACAGCAACTATCCAAAAGTTGAGCTCGATTGAGTCAACCTAGGGTGCTCCAACATAACAAGTAAAGAGATGGATGGATTAAGCACAACAAGCATAACAAATCACTCTTACTGATCATCCTCAAAAGAGGCACGGATCACTAGGAAACAAGCCGGACATATAGCATCGTGAACTAAAACGGCCCAGACTTAGTGAAAATCACTAAGTCCCTGAAATCAGTAAACTCAGGCAGCCCTCTTCGCAAGCTTGCACAAGACAACACGCACATCCTAAAAATACATGGAAGGCACCTCTGGAAAGAAGAGAACATGCTTAACAATTCATCCCAAAGGGGCACAGGCATATCATGCACGGATTAAATATGGCAAAAATGACAAAAGTGCATGTTGAACTAACGGATCTGCAATTTAACTCATGATGCCTCCTTCCAACAGCATTTTGGGCAACAAGATGACCTCAAATGCAAATGATGCAATGTAATGAAATGATGTAATCGTCGAGACGAAGATTTTGACATATCATATGCCCAAATCGGAGCTACGGTTGCGGAGATACGAGCGGTCAAACGTTGCACAAAAAACTGAAAACGGAGGAGAAAGTCGACGCGGGGGGGGGGGGGGGGGGGCTAGGGTTTACTGTAGCGCGACCCGATCCGGATCTCGCGCGGCGGCGCAACTGTTCACGGGGCGAGGAAGAAGACGCCGGGGGAAGCTCGCCGGAGTGTTGGGGCGGCCGGCGTGGAGGAGGTGGTCGCCGGGGGCCGGATCCGGCGACCGGGGCGGCGTGCGGCGGCGGAGGACGCCGGGCGGCGCGGGGATGGCCGGCGAGGAGGTCCGGCTCCGGCCCGGCGAGGCGCACCGGCGACGAGGCGGCGGAGCGGGGACGGCGGCCAGCGCCGTGGAAGAAGGGCGTGGGCGCGCGGCTCCCTCTGGCCCGTGCGCGGGCGCGGGCGGGCCGGCCACGGGCCGCGACGGGCTCCGACGGCGGCGGAGGAGAGAGAAGGCAGCAGCGAATAGGAGGCTGCCACGTGGCGGCGGGGCGGTGGGATTTTTCGTCCGGTGGCGGGCGGACACGTCCGACCGCGCGAAGATGATTTTTAGGGTTTCGGAGGTGGGAGGAGATCCGAAAAACGGGGGGGGCTTTATATAGGCATAGAGGGAGCTAGGAGAGTCCAAATGAGGTGCGGTTTTCGCCCACACGATCGTGATCGAACGACCGAGACGATGGAGCTGAGTTTGGTGGGTTTTGGGCCAAAATGGAGGGGTGTTGGGCTGCACACACACGAGGCCTTTTCGGTCCCTCGGTTAACCGTTGGAGTATCAAACGAAGTCCAAATGACCCGAAACTTGACAGGCGGTCTACCGGTAGTAAACCAAGGCCGCATGGCAAGTCTCGGTCCAATCCGGAAATGTTTAACCCCCACACACGAAAGAAAGCTAGAAATGGCCACCGGAGGAGAACGAAGCGCCGGAATGCAAAACGGACAACGGGGAAAATGCTCGAATGCATGAGATGAACATGTGTGCAAATGCAATGCACGTGATGACATGATATGAGATGCACGAAAAACAAAACAACACACGGAGACAAGACCCGAACCCGAGAATTAAATATAACTTGATGCCGGAAACGGCAAGAGTTGGAGTACAATTGGGGAAGGTTACATATGGGGCGTTACAACACTCCACCACTACGAAAAGATCTCGTCCCGAGATCTAGGACTGAAAGAACTCCGGGTACTCAGAACGGAGGTGATCCTCGCGTTCCCAGGTAGCTTCACGGTCGGAATGGTGTGACCACTTAACTTTGAGAAACTTGATTGACTTGTTGCGAGTTTTGCGTTCAGTCTCTTCAAGGATTGCAACTGGGTGCTCACGGTAGGAGAGATCTTCTTGGAGCTCAATGTCCTCGAAGTTGACGGTGCGCTCAGGCGTCTTGAAGCACTTTCGGAGTTGCGAGACGTGGAACACATCATGAACATTGGCAAAGGTTGCAGGAAGCTCGAGTTGATAGGCGAGGTCGCCTCTCTTGCTGACGATCTTGAAAGGCCCGACGTATCTGGGGGCAAGCTTCCCTTTGATACCGAAGCGACGAGTCCCTTTCATAGGAGAGACGCGGAGGTAGACATGATCTCCGATCTCGAAGGCCAAATCACGGTGCTTGCTGTCGTAGTAGCTCTTCTGACAAGATTGGGCTGCTTTGAGGTTATCACGAATGACCTTGCACATTTCTTCTGCCTCTGTGATCAGGTCATTACCCAGCAGCTGACGTTCACCGGTTTCAGACCAGTTGAGAGGTGTACGGCACTTCCTACCATACAGAATTTCAAACGGGGCCTTGCCGGAACTTGCTTGGAAACTGTTGTTGTACGAGAATTCAGCATAAGGAAGGCAATCCTCCCACTTCATGCCGAAGGAGATAACACAAGCCCTGAGCATATCTTCAAGAATCTGGTTGACACGCTCGACTTGGCCGCTTGTTTGAGGATGGAAAGCAATGCTGAAGCGAATGTTGGTGCCCATGGCCTTCTGAAAAGAATCCCAAAACTTGGAGGTAAAGATGCTGCCACGGTCCGAAGATATCACTTGAGGAATACCGTGCAGAGAGACAATGCGAGAGGTGTAGAGCTCCGCCAATTGAGCTGCAGTGATTGACTCTTTGATAGGCAGGAAATGAGCCACTTTGGTCAGCTTGTCGATGACAACGAATATAGCATCATTGCCACGCTTGGACTTAGGAAACCCAGTCACGAAGTCCATTTCAATGTGGTCAAACTTCCATTCTGGAATGGCGAGAGGTTGGAGGAGACCTGCTGGCCTTTGGTGTTCTGCTTTCACTCTTCTGCAGACATCACATTCATTCACGAATTGAGCGATCTCGCGCTTCATTCGAGTCCACCAATAAGTTTGCTTCAGGTCTTGATACATCTTCGTGCTCCCAGGGTGGATGGAGAGGAGAGAGTTGTGAGCCTCATTCATGATCACTTTACGAAGTTCACCTTTGGGCACCACAATTCGATCCTCGAAGAAGAGAGTGTCCTTGTCATCAAGTCGGTAGCACTTGTACTTGGACTGACTCTTTTCAATACCAATCTTCACCTTTTTCACCATAGCATCAAGAAGCTGGGCTTGGCGAATCTGGTCTTCCAAGGTAGGAGAAACTTGAAGGTTGGCAAGGAAACCTTGAGGAACAACTTGCAGGTTTAGTTTGCGGAAAGCTTCACAAAGCTCGGGTTGATAAGGCTTGAGAATCAGACTGTTGCAATATGCTTTTCTGCTCAAAGCGTCAGCAATCACATTAGCCTTGCCTGGAGTATACTCGATACTCGGATTGTACTCTTGAATCATTTCGACCCATCGAGTCTGCCTGAGGTTGAGATTAGGCTGAGTGAAGATGTACTTGAGACTCTTGTGATCAGTGAAAATGTCCACTTTCCTTCCCAAGAGAAGATGTCTCCAAGTCAACAATGCGTGCACCACTGCCGCCAACTCAAGATCATGAGTGGGGTAGTTCTTCTCATTTGGCTTCAACTGGCGAGAGGTATAAGCAACAACTTTCTTCTCTTGCATCAGTACTGCACTGAGACCTTGGAGAGAGGCATCACAAAAGACCTCGTACGGCTTGGCTTCATCAGGCGGAGTTAGAACTGGAGCAGTGACCAATTTCTCTTTCAAAGCGTTGAAAGCAACATCACACTCCGGAGACCAAACGTACTTGACGTGCTTCTAAAGAAGATTTGAGAGAGGCTTCGCGATCTTGGAGAAGTTTTCAACGAATCTTCGGCAATAACTTGCAAGACCGAGGAAGCTACGGAGTTGCTTCACATTCTGAGGAGGTTCCCAATTAACGATTGCAGACACCTTCTCAGGATCCACGGAAATGCCCTTGGCAGAGATAATATGCCCAAGATAAAGAACTTCATCGAGCCAAAACTCACACTTGGAGAACTTGGCGTAGAATTGATGTTCCCTTAGCTTGTCAAGAACCAAACGCAAGTGTTTGGCATGATCTTCCTTGTTCTTCGAGAAAACCAGGATATCATCGAGATAGACCAAAACAAAGTCGTTGGTGTAGGGGTTGAAGATGAAGTTCATCATGCGAGAGAACGTCGGAGGAGCATTAGCGAGGCCAAAAGACATAACAGTGTATTCATATGACCCATAGCTTGTTCTGAACGCCGTCTTTGGAATATCTTGTTCACGAATGCGAATTTGATGATAACCCATACGGAGATCAAGCTTGGAGAATACTTGGGCACCCTTGAGTTGTTCGAACAGCTCATTAATGTTGGGAAGTGGATATTTGTTCTTGATGGTCTTCTTGTTCAATGGACGATAATCAACACAAAGTCGGTCCGTTCCATCCTTCTTCTTCACAAAAAGAACACCACAACCCCACGGAGAAGTACTAGGCCGAATGAGACCCATCCTTTCTTGCACATCGAGCTGTTTCTTCAACTCCTTCAACTCTTCGGGGCCGAGCTTGTAAGGCCGTTTGCACACCGGTTCTGTACCGGGCTCAAGTTCAATAACGAATTCAACCGGTCGGTTTGGAGGCATGCCTGGGAGTTTTCAGGGAAGACATCTTGATACTCACAAACAACCGGAATCTGCGAAATAGCATCCAATTCACCCTTTTCATTGAGAGAGAATAACCGGATGGTATTATCCCGAGCAGCAAAAACAATGACATCTTCAGAGGAATGAGTCAGTTGAATCTGCCTGCCTGCACAATCGAGGTGAACTTTATGTTTAGTGAGCCAGTCCATCCCAAGAATGAGGTCGATGTCAGAATTACCAAGAACCACCGGAGAAGAGAGAAACTTGTAATCGCCCAATGTGATAGAAATATCCGGGACACAATTGTTAGAAGTCATTTGCTTGCCCGGAGACACAATCTTCAACGGAACAGGAATCCTTTCGGTCACAATATCATGCTTGGCCACAAATGGAGTTGAAATAAAAGAAAGCGATGCACCAGTATCAAAAAGTACTCTTGCGGGAATGTCATTGACAGGAAGATTACCCATAATCACATCTGGCGAGTCCTCTGCCTGAGCTGCATTCAGCAAGTTGACCTTGGCGGGCTTGGGGTTATGCTTGACCACAGCTGTACTTGCCGATCTGACAGGAGGAGGAGGAGGAAGACGCCTCTGGTTGAAACACTTGTTGGCATAGTGACCCTTCTGTTGGCACTTGTTGCACGTGACCTCTGAGAGCGGACGGTGGTACGGAGCACTCGATCTTGGAGCTTGAGACGAAGTCTTGTTCTGAAAGCCTGGGTTGGGTGGGTGGGATGAACCACTGCCACCTTTGCTCTTCTGCTGATACGGCTGGCGGAACGGAGGAGGAGGAAGCCAATACTTCTGCTGCTTGGCCACTTGAGTAGAGGACGAAGACGTAGTGTCTCTGACTCGCTTCCTGGAAGCATCACACCTGAGCTGAGCAGCCTCTTGCTTCAGTGCCATGTTGTAGAACTCATCGTATCTCAGCGGCTCGAAGAGGACAAGAGCGAGCTGAATTTCTTCACGAAGACCACCCCTGAACTGATAGATCATGCTCTTCTCATCAGGAACATCCTGCTTGGCAAAACGGGCGAGCTTCTGGAACAACTTGTTGTAGTCATAGACAGACAAAGAGCCTTGCTTCAGATTGCGGAATTCTTCACGTTTGCTTTCAGTCACACTTTGAGGAATGTGATGAGCTCGGAAATCATGACGGAAATCATCCCAAGTGATCAAACGTCCACCTCTGGAATCCCGGTACTGCTGAAACCACTCTGCGGCCTGATCCTTGAGCTGGAAAGACGCGAACTTGACGAAATCTTCAGGTCTGACGTTGCTACATTCAAAATGCTTGCCCAGATCGACTAACCAATCATCAGCATCGGTAGCCTCAACGCAGTTGCTGAACGTCTTTGGACCATTTGCGAGGAACTGGTGCAGAGTTGCAAACTGGTTCTGGTTGTTGCCTTGATTCGCTTGACTGCTTTGATTCCGCTCTTGGATGATTTGCATGATCAGCTGAGTATTTGCATTAGTAGCAGCCATCACAGCCTCCCATGCTTCCGGAGGAGGCGGAGGTGGCGGAGGATCTTGATTCTGGTTCTGACTGGTGCTCTTAGCGGGAGCCATCCTGAAGAGGTTGACCACCATTAGCACACAAATATTGAAATATAGAAGGTGAAACCAACGGAATGAAAAATTGCAACATAAAGTCTTCACATCCGAACAAAATGAACGAATGCACTTCTCTTGAAGTGGTCACATATTCCTAAATTGCGAAGCCACAAAGAATCAGGTAGAATAGGTACATCAATGAGGGATGGAATCAACATATGACGTCGAAGAAGAACGGATACCACAACTCGAAATAAAACCAAGGGTTGGCTTGCGGAATAAGCCGGAACAAACACATGATAGAAATTTCGTCCGAAGTGTTCGTGGTAGGACCTACACGGGCTCGACCGTACAGCACCATCATGTACAAGGCAGTGCACATGACATACGAAGCGTCCCCGAGTCAGCATAGCCAAGGACTCTTTAAGACACAACGAGGCCACTGTAAAATCGACCGTGAATAGGCGAACCACTAGACGTCGAACCCCAATTTCATATCACACATCTGTTGGAAAGATATCCTAAGGCTACTTGAATTCCCACCTATGAAATTCCCGAAACTTTCCGGTTATGCAATCAGGTGTTGAGGATACAGGGGAAGCATAATATCTCACCCAAGCTAGCAAATCCTACATCCAGCTGCATCCATCCTTCAACACATAACCAAGAAACCTTCGGAAACCATCTATCTCAACCTTTGAAAAGCATCCGTTATACAAGTTATGGCGATACTCCCGAACTCCCGCCCCAGTACTGGGTGGCGTCGAGGTTATCTCACCAACGAACTGCATAAAGGAGATTTTCGATGTCGCGCACATATCTCAAGTATACCAGAATTGCAACGATAGAATTATGATGACAACACCTCAGAGCTCAACTCCCCGGGACACTTCCACTAAACCCCTGACAGGAGGCACCAAGACAGTATTCTCATCATAAGCCATCGGAACAAAACTAAGATACTCGCGTGATCCTAAATTTTTTTTAGTGAAATTTGAGAAGAGAAGAGTCAAAACTCTACGTCAGGATGCCTTACCAGAGCAATGAGGAGACTGGGAAGTAAAAAGAATTCCTAAGCTCTCCGATATATAATTCCTAAGGACTCAAAACATTTTTTCTAGACACAACTCGGCTGCTAAAAACGATCAAGCAATGGGGCTCCTAAGGTCGGGGAAGGCTCTGATTACCAACTTGTAACACCCTCGATGCGGCTATGTCTCCCGCGTGTTGAGGCACGACTTAGAGACATAGGCGCATTGAAAGCAATGTCGCAAGTCGGGAATCATAACACAACCCATGTACAATATAATATAAAGGGGAGTAATAAATATCATAGTTGGCTTACAATCGCCACGTCACATCAAAGTACATAAATAACATCCATCATTCAAACACTCATGGCCCGACTACGGCGCCAAAATAGAAAAGACCCCCAACAAGCGACTAATCCCTGAATCGAACCCCGAATAGGCACCACTACTGATCATCAGGAAAAGAAACATAGTATCGCCGAGAGTCCTCGTCGTACTCCCACTTCAGCTCGAACGCGCCATCTGGAGGAGTATCATCGGTCCCTGCATCTGGTGTAATAGTAATTTGTGAGCCACAAAGGACTCAGCAATCTCGCACCCTCGCGATCAAGACTATTTAAGCTTAATAGGTAGGAAAGGGGTAATGTGAGTGGAGCTGCAGCAAGCGACTAGCATATATGGTGGCTAACTTATTCGCAAAGTAGAGCGAGAAGAGGAGGCAAAGCACGAGCGGAAACTAAAATAGAGCAGACTACGCAAACATAACTCCAACGCCGTGTCCACTTCCCGGACTCCGCCGAGAAGAGGCCATCACGGCAACACATGCAGTTGATTCATTTTAATTAATTAAGTTCAAGTTATCTACAACCGGACATTAACAAATTCCCATCTGCCCATAACCGCGGGCACGGCTTTCGAAAGATCAATCCCTGCAGGGGGGTCCCAACTTAGCCCATAACAAGCTCTCATGGTCAACGAAGGAATAGACCTCCACCCAGGACCCACCGATCAGACTCGGTATCCCGGTACAACAAGATGATTCGACAGGTCAAAACTAGTCCAGCAACACCGCCCGAATGTGCCGACAAATCCCGATAGGAGCTGCATATATCTCTTTCTCAGGGCACACTCAGATGAACACTACGTACAACTAAAACCAACCCTCGAGTTGCCCCAAGGTGGTGCTACAAGTGGCTCGGTTCGGACCAACACTCAGAGGAGCACTGGCCCGTGGGGGGCTAAAATAAAGATGACCCTCGGGCTCTGGAAACCCAAGGGAAAGAAAAGGGTATGTGGGAAATGGTAAAACCAATGTTGGGCATTGCTGGAAAAGCTTTAATCAAGGCGAACTATCAAGGGGTTCCCATATAGCCCAACCGCGTAAGGGACGCAACAATCCGGGAACATAACACCGATATGACGGAAACTAGGGCGGCAAGAGTGGAACCAAACACTAGGCGAGAGGCTGAGCCTTCCACCCTTTACCAAGTATATAGATGAGTAAAGATAACATAGCAATATAATGATATCCCAACAAGTAAATAAATGTTCCAACAAGGAACGGCTCCAATCTTCACCTGCAACTAACAACGCTATAAGAAGGGCTGAGCAAAGCGGTAACATAGCCAATCAATGGTTTGCTAGGATAAAGGTGGGTTAGAGGCTCAATCATGGCAATTGGGAGGCTGACAAGCAAGTGGTAGGCATCGTAGCATTGGCAAAGCAAAAGAGCGAGCAAACTAGCATAGCAAAGATAGTAGTGATTTCAAGGATGTGATCATCTTGCCTGTACAGTTGTCAGAATTGACTGGATCCTCAAAAGCAAACTCAACGGGCTCCTCGTTAGCGAACTCGTCTCCCGGCTCTACCCAACAACACAAACAAGCAACAAGGATACAATCAACCACGTGCAAAGGCAACCAATAAGATGCAAAGGTGATATGCTATGCGGGATGCGATGCGGGATGCAAAATGCATGATGTAACAGGAAATGCATGAACCTGGCCTCAACTAGGAAATCCAAGTGTGCCACTGGATAGAGGGGAAGAAATCCTCTGAAAACGATATAAAGATCATGGCAATCGGAGCTACGGTCTAGAAATGGCAAGCGTTTTACTAAACGAACCGATCTGCGACTTACAGCAAGTAGGCTCCTAAAGGCAACAAAATGAACATGCTACAGCCACCCAACATGAAAACAAATTGCATGGCAGTGATGTACTCATCAAGCTTAACAAATCATCAGGACTGAGGCATAGGCAAATTCATCCATTAAGGGCTTCAAACAAGCATGGCAAAACTGAATAAGCAAAACAGATTTCAGACTTAGCGAAATTAACGCTAGTCTGAAATTTCAGACCACGATGCTCTCTTCGGAGCAGCAAAACAACATGATGCAAAACCTGGACATGGCAAGTAAGAGCATGGAATGGAGCTACTCAACAAGCTTAACAAAACACCCAAAATGACCTAGGGCCAAAAGGGTTCACAAAATACCCTACCAAGCACACGAACATCGATGAAACACAATCGGTTTTCAGACTTAGTGAAAACTGGGACATGCTGAAATAATAACTCACGGAGGCATGTAAACGAGCTCGATGCACTCACTACGCTGCAAGTCATGGCAAGGCAAGCATATATCCATTAAGAAGGCACAAAATTCTAGCTAGACATGGCAAGAACAATGGCATAGCATGCATGGATCACTAACAATCACTCCGACAAAATCGCAAAAGAGTTCACGATCTGCCCAAAACAGCAACTATCCAAAAGTTGAGCTCGATTGAGTCAATCTAGGGTGCTCCAACATAATAAGTAAAGACAAGGATGGATTAAGCACAACAAGCATAACAAATCACTCTTACTGATCATCCTCAAAAGAGGCACGGATCACTAGGAAACAAGCCGGACATATAGCATCGTGAACTAAAACGGCCCAGACTTAGTGAAAATCACTAAGTCCCTGAAATCAGTACACTCAGGCAGCCCTCTTCGCAAGCTTGCACAAGACAACACGCACATCCTATAAATACATGGAAGGCACCTCTTGAAAGAAGACAACATGCTTAACAATTCATCCCAAAGGGGCACAGGCATATCATGCACGGATTAAATATGGCAAAAATGACAAAAGTGCATGTTGAACTAACGGATCTGCAATTTAACTCATGATGCCTCCTTCCAACAGCATTTTGGGCAACAAGATGACCTCAAATGCAAATGATGCAATGGAATAAAAGAAGACGCCGGGGGAAGCTCGCCGGAGTGCTGGGGCGGCCGGCGTGGAGGAGGTGGTCGCCGGGGGCCGGATCCGGCGACCGGGGCGGCGTGCGACGGCGGAGGACGCCGGGCGGCGCGGGGATGGCCGGCGAGGAGGTCCGGCTCCGGCCCGGCGAGGCGCACCGGCGACGAGGCGGCGGAGCGGGGATGGCGGCCGGCGCCGTGGAAGAAGGGCGTGGGCGCACGGCTCCCTCTGGCCCGTGCGCGGGCGCGGGCGGGCCGGCCACGGGCCGCGGCGGGCTCCGACGGCGGCAGAGGAGAGAGAAGGCGTCGGCGAAGCGGCGGCGAATAGGAGGCTGCCACGTGGTGGCGGGGCGGTGGGATTTTTCGTCCGGCGGCGGGCGGACACGTCCGGCCGCGCGGAGATGATTTTTAGGGTTTCGGAGGTGGGAGGAGATCCGAAAAATGGGGGGGCTTTATATAGGCATAGAGGGAGCTAGGAGAGTCCAAATGAGGTGCGGTTTTCGCCCACACGATCGTGATCGAACGACCGAGACGATGGAGCTGAGTTTGGTGGGTGTTGGGCCAAAATGGAGGGGTGTTGGGCTGCACACACACGAGGCCTTTTCGGTCCCTCGGTTAACCGTTGGAGTATCAAACGAAGTCCAAATGACCCGAAACTTGACAGGCGGTCTACCGGTAGTAAACCAAGGCCGCATGGCAAGTCTCGGTCCAATCCGGAAATGTTTAACCCCCACACACGAAAGAAAACTAGAAATGGCCACCGGAGGAGAACGAAGCGCCGGAATGCAAAACGGACAACGGGGAAAATGCTCGAATGCATGAGATGAACATGTGTGCAAATGCAATGCACGTGATGACATGATATGAGATGCACGAAAAACAAAACAATACACGGAGACAAGACCCGAACCCGAGAATTAAATATAACTTGATGCCGGAAACGGCAAGAGTTGGAGTACAATTGGGGAAGGTTACATATGGGGCGTTACAATCAAGAAGGAGGAGACGTCTCCCGACCCGTACGTGTGTTGAACGCGGAGGTGCCGTCCGTTCGGCGCTTGGTCATCGGTGATTTGGATCACGTCGTTGTCGACTACATCATCCCCGTTCTTTGAACGCTTCCGCTCGCGATCTACAAAGGTATGTAGATGCATCCGATGACTCGTTGCTAGATGAACTCATAGATGGATCTTGGTGAAACGAGTAGAAAAAAATTTGTTTTCTGCAACGTTCCCCAACAGTGGCATCATGAGCTAGGTCTATGCGTAGTTCTTGTTGCGTGAGTAGAACACAATTTGTTGTGGGCGTAGATTTGTCAACTTTCTTGCCGCTACTAGTCTTTTCTTGCTTCAACCATATTGTGGGATGAAGCGGCCCAGACCAACCTTACACGTACACTTACGTTAGACCGGTTCCACCGACTAACATGCACTAGTTGCATAAGGTGGCTGGCGGGTGTCTGTCTCTCCCACTTTAGTTGGAGCGGATTCGATGAACAGGGAACTTATGAAGGGTAAATAGAAGTTGACAAATCACGTTGTGGCTTTCACGTAGGTAAGAAGACGTTCTTGCTAGAACCCTAATTCAGCCACGTAAAACTTGCAACAACAATTAGAAGACGTCTAACTTGTTTTTGCAGCAAGTGCTTTGTGATATGATATGGCCAAAGTTGTGATGAATGATGAATGATCTATATGTGATGTATGAGATGTTCATGCTATTGTAATAGGAATCACGACTTGCATGTCGATGAGTATGACAACCGGCAGGAGCCATAGGAGTTGTCTTTATTTTTTATATGACCTGCGTGTCATTAAGAAATGCCATGTAAATTACTTTACTTTATTGCTAAACGCATTAGCCATAGTAGTAGAAGTAATAGTTGGCGAGCAACTTCATGGATACACGATGATGAAGATCATGATGATGGAGATCATGGTGTCAAGCCGGTCACAAGATGATCATGGAGCCCCAAGATGGAGATCAAAGGAGCTATGTGATATTGGCCATATCATGTCACGTTTATTATTTGATTGAATGTGATGTTTATCATGTTTATGCATCTTGTTTACTTAGAATGACGGTAGTAAATAACATGATCCCTCATAACAATTTCAAGAAGTGTTCTCCCCTAACTGTGCACCGTTGCTAAAGTTCGTCGTTTCGAAGCACATGCAAAACACTTAGGGTTAACTTGACAAGCCTAGCATGTGTATAGACATGGCCTCGGAACACAGAAGACCGAAAGGTCGAGCATGAGTCGTATAGAAGATACGATCAACATGAAGATGTTCACTGACGTTGACTAGTCCGTCTCACGTGATGATCGGACACGGCCTAGTTAACTCGGATCATGTAATACTTAGATGACTAGAGGGATGTCTAATCTAAGTGGGAGTTCATTAATAATTTGATTAGATGAACTTAATTTTCATGAACTTAGTCTAAAATCTTTACAATATGTCTTGTAGATCAAATGGCCAACGTAGTCCTCAACTTCAACGCGTTCCTAGAGAAAACCAAGCTGAAAGACGATGGCAGCAACTACACGGACTGGGTCCGGAACCTGAGGATCATCCTCATAGCTGCCAAGAAAGATTATGTCCTACAAGCACCGCTAGATGACCCTCCCGTCCCACAGAACCAAGACGTTATGAACGCTTGGCAGACACGTGTTGATGACTACTCCCTCGTTCAGTGCGGCATGCTTTACAGCCTAAAGCCGGGGCTCCAAAAGCGTTTTGAGAGACATGTAGCATATGAGATGTTCGAAGAGCTGAAAATGGTTTTTCAAGCTCATGCCCGGATCGAGAGATATGAAGTCTCCGATAAGTTCTTCAGCTGTAAGATGGAGGAAAATAGTTCTGTCAGTGAGCACATACTCACTATGTCTGGGTTACATAACCGCTTGTCTCAGCTAGGAGTTAATCTCCCGGATGATGCGGTCATTGATAGAATCCTCTAGTCGCTTCCACCAAGCTACAAGAGCTTTGTGATGAACTTCAACATGCAGGGGATGCAAAAGACCATTCCTGAGTTGTTTTCAATGCTGAAATCAGCAAAGGTAGAAGTCAAAAAGGAACATCAAGTGTTGATGGTCAATAAAACCACTAAGTTCAAGAAAGGCAAGGGTAAAAAGAAATTCAAGAAGGACGGCAAGGAAGTTGCCGCGCCCGGCAAGCAAGCTGGGAAGAAGCCAAAGAATGGACCCAAGCCCGAGACTGAGTGCTTTTATTGCAAGGGAAACGGTCACTGGAAGCGGAACTGCCCCAAATACTTAGCAGACAAGAAGGCCGGCAAAACAAAAGGTATATGTGATATACATGTAATTGATGTGTACCTTACCAGTAATCGTAGTAGCTCTTGGGTATTTGATACCGGTGCAGTTGCTCACATTTGTAACTCACAGCAGGAACTACGGAATAAGCGGAGACTGGCGAAGGACGAGGTGACGATGCACGTCGGGAATGGTTCCAAAGTCGATGTGATCGCCGTCGGCACGCTACCTCTTCATTTACCTACGGGATTAGTTTTAAACCTCAATAATTGTTATTTAGTACCAGCTTTGAGCATGAACATTGTATCGGGATCTCGTTTAAGATGGCTACTCATTTAAATCCGAGAATAATGGTTGTTCTATTTATATGAGAGATATGTTTTATGGTCATGCTCCTATGGCGAATGGTTTATTCTTTATGAATCTCGAACGTAATGCTACACATGTTCATAGTGTGAGTACCAAAAGATGTAAGGTTGATAATGATAGTCCCACATACTTGTGGCACTGCCGCCTTGCTCACATAGGCGTCAAACGCATGAAGAAGCTCCATGCAGATGGACTTTTAGAGTCTCTTGATTATGAATCATTTGACACGTGCGAACCATGCCTTATGGGTAAAATGACCAAGACTCTGTTCTCAGGAACAATGGAGCGAGCAACCAACTTATTGGAAATCATACATACTGATGTGTGCGGTCCAATGAGTGTTGAGGCTCGTGGTGGCTATCGTTATGTTCTCACCCTCACTGATGACTTGAGTAGATATGGGTATGTCTACTTAATGAAACACAAGTCTGAAACCTTTGAAAAGTTCAAGGAATTTCAGAGTGAGGTTGAGAATCAACGTGACAGGAAAATCAAGTTTCTACGATCAGATCGTGGAGGAGAATACTTGAGTCACGAATTTGGCACACACTTAAGAAAATGTGGAATAGTTTCACAACTCACGCCGCCTGGAACACCTCAGCGTAATGGTGTGTCCGAACGTCGTAATCGCACTCTATTAGATATGGTGCGGTCTATGATGTCTCTTACCGATCTACCGCTATCTTTTTGGGGCTATGCTTTAGAGACTGCTGCATTCACTTTAAATAGGGCTCCGTCGAAATCCGTTAAGACGACACCGTTTGAATTATGGTTTGGGAAGAAACCTAAGTTGTCGGTTCTAAAAGTTTGGGGATGCGATGCTTATGTCAAGAAACTTCAACCTGAAAAGCTCGAACCCAAGTCGGAAAAATGCGTCTTCATAGGATACCCTAAAGAAACTGTTGGGTATACCTTCTACCTCAGATTCGAAGGCAAGATCTTTGTTGCCAGGAATGGATCCTTTCTAGAGAAAGAGTTTCTCTCGAAAGAAGTAAGTGGGAGGAAAGTAGAACTTGATGAAGTATTACCTCTTGAACCGGAGAATGGCACAACTCAAGAAAATGTTCCTGAGGTGCCTGCACCGACTAGAGAGGAAGTTAATGATAATGATCAAGATACTTCTGATCAAGTTCCTACTGAAATTCGAAGGTCCACAAGGGCACGTTCCGCACCAGAGTGGTACGGCAACCCTGTCTTGGAAATCATGTTGTTAGAAAACGGTGAACCTTCGAACTATGAAGAAGCGATGGCGGGCCCGGATTCCGACAAATGGCTAGAAGCCATGAAATCCGAGATAGGATCCATGTATGAAAATGAAGTATGGACTTTGACTGACTTTCCCGTTGAACGGCGAGCCATAGAAAATAAATGGATCTTTAAGAAGAAGACAGACGCGGATGGTAATGTGACCATCTATAAAGCTCGGCTTGTCGCTAAGGGTTATCGACAAGTTCAAGGGGTTGACCACGATGAGACTTTCTCACCGGTAGCGAAGCTAAAGTCCGTCCGAATCATGTTAGCAATTGCCACGTTTTACGATTATGAAATATGGCAAATGGACGTCAAAACGGCATTCCTTAATGGTTTCCTTAAGGAAGAATTGTATATGATGCAACCGGAAGGTTTTGTCGATCCTATGAATGCTGACAAGGTGTGCAAGCTCCAACGCTCGATTTATGGGCTGGTGCAAGCATCTCGGAGTTGGAACATTCGCTTTGATGAGATGATCAAAGCGTTTGGGTTTACGCAGACTTATGGAGAAGCCTGCGTTTACAAGAAAGTGAGTGGGAGCTCTGTAGCATTTCTCATATTATATGTAGATGACATACTTTTGATGGGAAATGATATAGAACTCTTGGACAGCATTAAGGCCTACTTGAATAAGAGTTTTTCAATGAAGGACCTTGGAGAAGCTGCTTATATATTAGGCATCAAGATCTATAGGGATAGATCGAGACGCCTCATAGGTCTTTCACAAAGCACATACCTTGAGAAGATATTGAAGAAGTTCAATATGGATCAATCTAAGAAGGGGTTCTTGCCTGTGTTACAAGGTATGAAATTGAGCTCAGCTCAATGTCCGACCACGGCAGAAGATATAGAAGAGATGAGTGTCATCCCCTATGCCTCAGCCATAGGTTCTATTATGTATGCCATGCTGTGTACCAGACCTGATGTAAACCTTGCCGTAAGTTTGGTAGGAAGATACCAAAGTAATCCCGGCAAGGAACACTGGACAGCGGTCAAGAATATCCTGAAATACCTGAAAAGGACTAAGGAAATGGTTCTCGTTTATGGAGGTGACGAAGAGCTCATCGTAAAGGGTTACGTCGACGCTAGCTTCGACACAGATCTGGATGATTCTAAGTCACAGACCGGATACGTGTATATTTTGAATGGTGGGATAGTAAGCTGGTGCAGTTGCAAGCAGAGCGTCGTGGCGGGATCTACATGTGAAGCGGAGTACATGGCAGCCTCGGAGGCAGCACATGAAGCAATATGGGTGAAGGAGTTCATCACCGACCTAGGAGTCATACCCAATGCGTCAGGGCCAATCAAACTCTTCTGTGACAACACTGGAGCTATTGCACTTGCCAAGGAGCCCAGGTTTCACAAGAAGACAAGGCACATCAAGCGTCGCTTCAACTCCGTTCATGAAAATGTTCAAGATGGAGACATAGATATTTGTAAGGTACATACGGACCTGAATGTAGCAGATCAGTTGACTAAACCTCTCCCTAGGGCAAAACATGATCAACACCAGAATTCCATGGGTGTTCGATTCATCACAATGTAACTAGATTATTGACTCTAGTGCAAGTGGGAGACTGTTGGAAATATGCCCTAGAGGCAATAATAAAAGCATTATTATTATATTTCCTTGTTCATGATAATTGTCTTTATTCATGCTATAATTGTGTTATCCGGAAATCGTAATACATGTGTGAATAACAGACACCAACATGTCCCTAGTAAGCCTCTAGATGACTAGCTCGTTGATCGACAGATAGTCATGGTTTCCTGACTATGGACATTGGATGTCATTGATAACGAGGTCACATCATTAGGAGAATGATGTGATGGACAAGACCCAATCCTAAACATAGCTTAAAGATCATATAGTTTGTTTGCTAGAGTTTTTCCAATGTCAAGTATCTTTTCCTTAGACCATGAGATCGTGTAACTCCCGGATACCGTAGGAGTGCTTTGGGTGTACCAAACGTCACAACGTAACTGGGTGACTATAAAGGTAGACTACGGATATCTCCGAAAGTGTCTGTTGGGTTGACACGGATCAAGACTGGGATTTGTCACTCCGTATGACGGAGAGGTATCACTGGGCCCACTCGGTAATGCATCATCATATTGAGCTCAAAGTGACCAAGTGTCTGGTCACGGGATCATGCATTACGGTACGAGTAAAGTGACTTGCCGGTAACGAGATTGAACGAGGTATTGGGATACCGACGATCGAATCTCGGGCAAGTAACATATCGATTGACAAAGGGAATTGCATACGGGGTTGATTGAATCCTCGACATCGTGGTTCATCTGATGAGATCATCGTGGAGCATGTGGGAGCCAACATGGGTATCCAGATCCCGCTGTTGGTTATTGACCGGAGAGTCGTCTCGGTCATGTCTACATGTCTCCCGAACTCGTAGGGTCTACACACTTAAGGTTCGGTGATGCTAGGGTTGTGAAGATATGTATATGCAGTAACCCGAATGTTGTTCGGAGTCCCAGATGAGATCCCGGACGCCACGAGGAGTTCCGGAATGGTCCGGAGGTAAAGAATTATATATAGGAAGTGCTATTTCGGCCATCGGGACAAGTTTCGGGGTCACCGGTACTGTACCGGGACCACCGGAAGGGTCCCGGGGGTCCACCGGGTGGGGCCACCTATCCCGGAGGGCCCCATGGGCTGAAGTGGGAAGGGACCCAGCCCAAAGTGGGCTGGGGCACCACTCCCCTAGGGCCCATGCGGCTAGGGTTGATGGGAAACCCTAAAGGGGCGCCCCCTTGCTTGGGGGGCAAGCCCCCCACCCCTAGGCCGCCGCCCCCCTAGGAGATCCCATCTCCTAGGGCCGGCGCACCCCCCTAGGCACCCCTATATATAGTGGGAGAGGAGGGACTTCAGACAACAGCCTTTGGTGCATCCCTCTCTCCCCGTTACGTCTCTCTCTCGTAGTATATGCGAAGCCCTCCTACTGTGACGCCCTGCATCCACCACCACGCCGTCGTGCTGCTGGATCATCATCAACCTCTCCTCCCCCCTTGCTGGATCAAGAAGGAGGAGACGTCTCCCGGCCCGTACGTGTGTTGAACGTGGAGGTGCCGTCCGTTCGGCGCTTGGTCATAGGTGATTTGGATCACGTCGTGTTCGACTACATCATCCCCGTTCTTTGAACGCTTCCGCTCGCGATCTACAAAGGTATGTAGATGCATCCGATGACTCGTTGCTAGATGAACTCATAGATGGATCTTGGTGAAACGAGTAGAATTTTTTTTGTTTTCTGCAACGTTCCCCAACACCGCGACGTTTCGAAATCGTCTATGGTGTCTCAACTCTAAACCGTTTAACTGAACTATCATGTAGTTATCAAAACGTGTATGTCAGATGTTCGCAACATCCACAGACCACGTTCGAGGTTCAGCACACTGAGCGGTGCATTAAGGACATAAGTCTTCTATGAAGCAATGAGGACAATCCTCAGTTTACGGACCTAGTCCGCATGGTTGCTACTATCAACTTTCAACTAAATTTTCTCTAGGAACATATCTAAACAGTAGAACTGAAGGGCGAGCTACGACATAATTTGCAAAATCCTTTTGACTATGTTCAGGATAATTAAGTTCATCTTATGAACTCCCACTCAGATAGACATCCCTCTAGTCATCTAAGTGATTACATGATCCGAGTCAACTAGGCCGTGTCCGATCATCACGTGAGACGGACTAGTCAACATCAGTGAACATCTTCATGCTGATCGTATCTACCATACGACTCATGCTCGACCTTTCGGTCTTCTGTGTTCCGAGGCCATGTCTGTACACATGCTAGGCTCGTCAAGTCAACCTAAGTGTTTCGCGTGTGTAAATCTGTCTTACACCCGTTGTATGTGAACGTTAGGATCAAACACCCGATCATCACGTGGTGCTTTGAAACAACGAACTGTCGCAACGGTGCACAGTTAGGGGGAACACTTTCTTGAAATTTTAATGAGGGATCATCTTATTTACTACCATCGTTCTAAGCAAATAAGATGTATAAACATGATAAACATCACATGCAATCAAATAGTGACATGATATGGCCAATATCATAGTGCTCCTTTTGATCTCCATCTTCGGGGTTCCATGATCATCATCGTCACCGGCATGACACCATGATCTCCATCATCGCGTCTTCATGAAGTTGTCTCGCCAACTATTACTTCTACTACTACAGCTAACGGTTAGCAATAAAGTAAAGTAATTACATGACGTTTATGTTGACACACAGGTCATAAATTAAGACAACTCCTATGGCTCCTGCCGGTTGTCATACTCATCGACATGCAAGTCGTGATTCCTATTACAAGAACATGATCAATCTCATACATCACATATATCATTCATCACATCCTTTTGGCCATATCACATCACATGGCATACCCTACAAAAACAAGTTAGACGTCCTCTAATTGCTGTTTGCATGTTTTACGTGGCTGCTATGGGTTTTAGCAAGAACGTTTCTTACCTACGCAAAACCACAATGTGATATGCCAATTGCTATTTACCCTTCATAAGGACCCTTTTCATCGAATCCGACCCGACTAAAGTGGGAGAGACAGACACCCGCCAGCCACCTTATGCAACTAGTGCATGTTTGTCGGTGGAACCGGTCTCACGTAAGCGTACGTGTAAGGTTGGTCCGGGCCGCTTCATCCCACACTGCCGCCGAATCAAGATTGGACTAGTAACGGTAAGCATATTGAACAAAATCAACGCCCACAACTACTTTGTGTTCTACTCGTGCATAGAATCTACGCAATAGACCTAGCTCATGATGCCACTGTTGGGGAACGTAGCAGAAATTCAAAAAATTTCCTACGTGTCACCAAGATCTATCTATGGGGAGACTAGCAACGAGGGGAAGGAAAGTGCATCTACATACCCTTGTAGATCGCTAAGCGGAAGCGTTCAAGTGAACGGGGTTGATGGAGTCGTACTCGTCATGATCCAAATCACCGATGATCCTAGTGCCGAACGGACGGCACCTCCGCGTTCAACACACGTACAGCCCGGTGATGTCTCCCATGCCTTGATCCAGCAAGGAGAGAGGGAGAGGTTGAGGAAGACTCCATCCAGCAGCAGCACAACGGCGTGGTGGTGATGGAGGAGCGTGACAATCCTGCAGGGCTTCGCCAAGCACCACGGGATATGAGGAGAAAGAGAGGGAGGGCTGCACCAACAGGCAGAGATCAGATCACGTGTTATGGGCAGCCATAGGCCTCACTATATATAGGGGAGAGGGAGGAGGGTGCGCCCCCTCTAGGGTTCCCACCCCTAGGGGGGGGGGGGGGCGGCAGCCCTAGATGGGAAAGGGGAGGCGGCCAAGAGGGGGAGAGGGGAGGCGCCCCCTAGGGTGGGCATTAAGGCCCATCTGGACCTAGGGTTTGCCCCCTCCCACTCTCCCATGTCCCTTGGGCCCTTGTGGGAGGGCGCACCAGCCCACCTGGGGCTGGTCCCCTCCCACACTTAGCCCACGCAAGCCTTCGGGGTTGGTGGCCCCACTTGGTGGACCCCCGGGACCCTCCCGGTGGTCCCGGTACATTACCGATAACCCCGAAACTTTTCCGGTGACCAAAACAGGACTTCCCATATATAAATCTTTACCTCCGGACTATTCCGGAACTCCTCGTGACATCCGGGATCTCATCCGGGACTCCAAATAACATTCGGTAACCACATACAAACTTCCTTTATAACCCTAGCGTCATCGAACCTTAAGTGTGTAGACCCTACGGGTTCGGGAGACATGCAGACATGACCGAGACGTTCTCCGGTCAATAACCAACAGCGGGATCTGGATACCCATGTTGGCTCCCACATGTTCCACGATGATCTCATCGGATGAACCACGATGTCAAGGACTTAATCAATCCCGTATACAATTCCCTTTGTCTATTGGTACGATACTTGCCCGAGATTCGATCGTCGGTATCCCGATACCTTGTTCAATCTCGTTACCGGCAAGTCTCTTTACTCGTTCCGTAACACATCATCCCGTGATCAACTCCTTGATCACATTGTGCACATGATGATGTCCTACCGAGTGGGCCCAGAGATACCTCTCCGTCACATGGAGTGACAAATCCCAGTCTCGATTCGTGCCAACCCAACAGACACTTTCGGAGATACCTGTGGTGTACCTTTATAGCCACCCAGTTATGTTGTGATGTTTGGCACACCCAAAGCACTCCTACGGTTTCCGGGAGTTGCACAATCTCATGGTCTAAGGAAATGATACTTGACATAAGAAAAGCTTTAGCGAACGAACTACACGATCTTGTGCTAGGCTTAGGATTGGGTCTTGTCCATCACATCATTCTCCTAATGATGTGATCCCATTATCAATGACATCCAATGTCCATGGTCAGGAAACCGTAACCATCTGTTGATCAACGAGCTAGTCAACTAGAGGCTTACCAGGGACATGGTGTTGTCTATGTATCCACACATGTATCTGAGTTTCCTATCAATACAATTATAGCATGGATAATAAACAATTATCATGAACAAGGAAATATAATAATAACTTATTTATTATTGCCTCTAGGGCATATTTCCAACAAGAGTTGGGGACATCGGCCGGCTCAAATAGCCGGACTCTAGCCTCGGGTGCCGAGCCGAAGCGGCGCCACACGGCGGTCGCACCCTCACCAGAGGAAAAGCCCGTTGAGCTGTTGGGTTTCGGGCGATTCCGTGTCGGACCCGGTCATCAGTCCGGCATGGCGGATACGCCCGGACGTTTCAGGCCTATTTGAGACACCCGCCTGGGTCAGTTTTTTTTGATCGCTCACTGACCGGACCGTCCGCTCGGACGTATGACCTCTCACTGGTCGGTTTAGAGTGTACGGCTGTAGATGTTCTTACGTAGCATAAAGATGCTATGGGCATGTATGACAAATAGTCCAAATAGACCAGAGACTTCTGACCAAACGTTGGTGCGCATGTCCCGTCTCCGTCTCCCGTGTACTTATCCTTCAAGAAAATTTTCTTCACAATAATCAAAAGTAGTCCTCATTGGCGCATTAATGGTATATTAATCTTTTTATTAGATAAAATTTATTTTAATATAATATATCATTCAATATTTGACCTGTTATTTTGCAATTCCAGATGATGCATGTCGTGGTTCTAAGTCTGACAGTGAGGTAGAGGGGTATGTATGAAGAGGCTAGGCCTTAGCTATTAGGAAGTTGTAAGCACGCAAGGTTTACGAGTTCAGGCCCTTCTCTGAGGAAGTAACAGCCCTACGTCTCGGTGCCCGGAGGCGGTCGATTGGATTATGCGTGAGTAAGATTACAGGGGTGCGAACCCCCCATACTGAGGAGGGGGGTGGCTTATATAGAGTTCGCCAGCCCTCTCCTGCCCTCAGTAATGCAGGGTTTGAGGTACATTTAAGATGGACGTTACTGATAACGTCCCTAATAAAGCGTCATAATGATCATAAAGGCTACTTAATATCTGACCGTTCGCCCACGGAGTGACTTGAGGTCTTCTGGCAGTCGAGTGGTCGGCTCCCAGGTCGAGTGACGGTTCTTAGTCGAGTGTCTTCAATCCGTCGAGTGGGATATCTTCAAGTTGTCTGAAAGGTGACTTCCTCTAAGGACGTCCTACGGTAGGGCTCTTAGGACGGGTCCGTGTCCCTACCGTAGGTATATGACTACATCATTAGCCCCCGAACGGATCGAGGCTGGAGTGGAAAAAAAGGTTAGGGACCTTTTCATCCGACCCCTCGGGTTATTATGGGTGCTTCATTCTGGGTCGACTGTCACGGATGACGTCATTAACCTTTTTCAGTCGACTTGATCCGTTCCAAGTCTTTCGTCGAATGGATTTCTTCACTTGCGAGGCATCGAGCACTGGCGTGCGCGTGATTGCCGTTTCGTCAAGTCGTTCTGCAGCTGGCGGAGATCGCGGGATTCGGATTTTTTTGGGAAGCGCGCGGAATGGGGGCGGCCGCAGTAATCGGGAGCGACAGTGCGAAGGCTCCTCGATCCCCGCGCCACCTTTTTCGCCACGTACAGCGCGCGCGCCTGCCAAGGGATTTGACTGGATAGCTCGGGCCTACCTGTCAGCCACTCGGGAGTGGCCTCTTATAAATAGTTGGCCCGGAGTCTCTCTTCAGTATGCGTGCTCATCTCTTCTGCTCCTCTCTCTGTCTCTCCGTCGTCTCCTCCGCTTCCTTCGCTCTCGCTCCGCCACCACAAAAACCAGCCCGAGACCTTGCCGGCGGCGATGGTGAAGAGCAAGACGACCGCCCTGGAGCGCGCGAAGAAGGCGGCGGCGGCCGGGAAGGGGAAGAAGTCTGCGCGCGGGGGCTCTTCTTCTCGGACGGCCCTGCCCAAGGGGTGGATCCAGGGCGACTGGATGCCCTCGGTGCTTCGTCAGGAGGACCTCGACGATATGGTCGAGGGAGGAGTCATCCTCCACAAGGCGGCGCGTCTTCAGGGGAGAGAAATCGAGCCCCAGCCACGTGACGGTGAGCGCGTCCTCCTGGCGACTCACATTGATCGTGGTTTCTCCTTGCCGCCCCACCCTTTTTTCCGCAATTTCCTGAATTTCTTCGGGGCGCAGCTCCACCACTTCACTCCGAACTCCATAGTCTATCTTGCCGCTTTCATTTCTATGTGCGAGGCGTTTCTGGGGTGCCGCCCGCACTGGGGACTTTTCAAGCATATCTTCACCGTTCGCTCTCAGTCGGTGAAGAAGGCTAAGTCGAGTGACGAGAGGACACAGGTGATCCAGTTGTGCGGAGGCTTGGCGATCCAGACAAGGGGGAAAAGTTGTTTTCCCTCCATCACTTTCCCGGAGTCGGTTCGAGGGTGGCAGGCGACTTGGTTCTACTGCCAGGATCAAGTGACCCCGGGGCAGTCGACTGGACTCCCGCCCTTCACCCTCGACCGAGCTGAAAAGCCGGCTTCTCTGAAGGTGACGCCCGAAGAAAAGGCCCATGTCAAGATACTGGCGGGTCGAGTGGTCGAACTTGTCCGTGAGGGCGTGACGGGGATGGACTTGCTCGAAGTCTTCCTCAGGAGGAGAATCCAACCCCTCCAGGCTCGGGATCACCCGATGTGGTTGTACTCCGGCCTTGAGGACTCCACTCGGGTCCACCCAGAGGAGGTCACCGACGAGATGCTGGAGGGGTGGCTGTCAAGCATTACAGGGAACAAAGACAACCCCCGAGGAGCCAGGAGGGTCGTTCCACTCGACAGCTCTTATGAGGTCGACCAGGTGTGTATTTGCATTTTCGACTGAAATCTTGCTTTCTGCACTGGTCTTCTTTTGAGCGAGTCGACTGACTTTCCATTTTGTCCGCTGTCTTTTAGGTGACCACTGAGATGTATTCGACGCCCAACGGGGCGCAGGGGTCGACTGAGGAAGGTGAGGGGAGTGGTGGTGAGAGCGGGGACGACCAGGGCAAGTGGGAGTCAGACGGTGAAGGAGAGGAAGGCGACGACATCTTCTCCAGCGAGGAGGAGGAGGAAGAAGCCGAACCTCCTCGCCCAGAGAGACGGTCCAAGCTCGTGCATGACCCGGCGCAAGGACGTGGTCAGACGACTGCCTCTGTCGGGCCATCGTCGAAACGCCCTCGGACCTCTTCTCCGACACCGCCTGGGAAGGTTCCCAAGCAACCGCGCACGACACAGTCCAAGCCGCCCAATACTCTGCCGAAGATGAAGATAACTGTCCCTGTCATCTCTGGGTAACAAGCTTTGACTTCTTTCGTCGATTGGAGGACAGAACCTGAGTCGACTCATTATACTGAACTGGTTGATTCTTCGAAATTTGCAGTGCTGCTACCTCCGAGGTCTCAGCCAAGGATGACGACCAAGAGATGGGGGACGCTGCAACCTCCAACCCTGGTACGATCATCGACGTTTTGTTTTTGGGTTGACTTGGTCGTTTCTTGCAATTCTTGTCGATTGAAAGTTCTTCCTGCAGCTCCTCCTCAAGTTATCGACCTCCCGGATGACGATGACAATGAGCCGCTGAGGATAGGGACGACCAGGAGGCCGTCGACTGACAAGGCTCCCCAGCCTGCTCTGGCGCCTGAGGCCGTGGCACGGGACGGCGGCGATGCCCCTCGGGCCTCTGTGTCCTTCGCCAATCCCCTGTCGAGTGCGCAGCCTTCAGCGTCGGCTGCCAATCCGACTGCCATTCCTCCGTCGAGTGCGCAGCCCTCGGCGTCGACTGCCGATCCGACTTCACTCTTTGTCGCGTACTCTGCCCCTGAAGACGAAGTGGCCGCTGCGAAGGAGGCCATACACCAGGCAGGGGTCATGATGGAGCAGGTGAAGAGGGCTCGGGAGGCCAGCCAGGCGGCTTACGACGCGAGTTCGGCGCTTCAGAGTAACGTCCAGGTCAGTTGACTTGATGTCTGTTTGTTTGAAGATTTTTTCTCTCTCTTTCTCTTCCTTTTTTGAAGATCTTTGTTTCTGTATTTGTACACCCACTGGGTGTGTTTTCTCTTTGGTCGAACCAGTGGGGGCACGCTGAGTGCACCCACTGGGTGTAGTCCCCGAGACTACGATGGACTGCTGGCAATCGACTGTAGTCTGTATATTGTGTTTGTGAATCTGAACTTGTTCACTCGGTCTGCCCTGCTAGGTCGAGCGGTTCGTGTCCTGTCGACTGTATGCAGTCTTTTTTTTGGTCGAACCAGTGGGGGCACGCTGAGTGCACCCACTGGGTGTAGTCCTCGAGACTACGGTCGAATATTTTTTATTCGGCTGTGGTCTTAGAAACGTCACCATTGTTCCTTAGTTACTCGGGAGCAACTTAACTCAAATGTCTGTCGGCTGGTTTTTTCTTTTGCAGAGATCTTGCGAACTTGTCGCTCGTTATGCTGAATTGGAGAAGCAGAAGATTCAGCTGGACCTTGATTTAGAGCTGGCCAGGACGGAGTTGCAGAAGGTCAGGGAGGGCGCCGCAGGTAAAGCGACTTTGTCGACTGGTTCTGTTTTCAGGCTTGGGCATTCCTTTGTTGTTTCTGATTCAATCGCCGTTTCTTTGTAGGAGAATTGGAAAGAGCGTTGGCGAGGAAGGACCAGGACCTGGCTGTTGCCCGTAAGGCGGCGGACGACAAGATGGTTCTGGCCGAACAGAAGCTGGCTTCGGTCGGCCAGTTGGAGCAAGAGAACATTAGGTTGCAGGCCGCTCTGACTGATGCCAACAAGCTGTCTGCCAGTTGGAAGAAGAAGCACCTCCTCTTGGGTGAGGAGATGGAAGGCGTCACCCGTAGGAGGGACGACCTGGAGAGCTTCCTGAGGAGCCTCGCCAAGAGGCTGTACATCAAACTTGAAGGCGCACATCTAATTTTGACTATTTTGTTCTTTTTGTGTCGACTCAATCCTGTGTTCGTTGGCTTATCCTTAGGTCTTGTGTGCAGAATTCTGTCAGAACTTCGAAGAGGAGACCGGGCGGATCGAAACGGGTCTTGACCCAATCAATTCCCCGGTGAAAGACGATACTACCATGAACTTTCTCCGACTGGAATCTCGAATCGACGGCGCCGTGGATTACCTGGCTCGACTGAAGGTTGCCGTGTCGCGGATCGACTCGACACTTTGGCCAGAATCTGCGCTCCAGAACGATCTCGAGTCTCTTATGGCTCGACTTGACAAAATCCCCGATCGAGTGCAGGAGTGGAAGAAGTCTTCTGCCCGGTGCGGCGCTGACGTGGCTCTATCCTTAGTCCGCGTCCATTGCAAGGAGGCGCGTGAAGAAAAGCTAGCCGCCATCCAAGTCGCCAATACCAAGAGGCACAGATTCCAGGACTTCATGGAGACCTTCATCGCTGCAGCTACTCGCATTGCGGACGGGATCGACTTGGATGAGTTCGTCGCTCCTGCCAGCCCTCCTCTTGAGGAGTGAGAAAACTTTTTATGCCTTTCCTTAAATTAGCCTCGGGATGCCGAGTGGATTTGTAGTCGTTTAAACTCTACTGAGCTGAGGGCTCAAGTACTTTGATTCGGGGCCCGGGGCCTTTTAAGCTTTATCCGAACTTTATTTTTGCTGAATGTCTCTGTGATCTGGAACTGTCGTGAGAGGCTTGATGACCGGCCCTCACCCTGTCGTTGTACATTGTATTTGTGGTGGAGCTCTCGGGAGAAGGTGGCGGTCGACCCACGCTCCGTTGCTGTACATTGTATTTGTGGCGGAGCTCTCGGGAGAAGGTGGTAGTCGACCCATACTCTGTTGTTATACATTGTATTTGTGGCGGAGCTCTCCACTCGGTAGGATTTTTCAAACTTAGGCGAGTGTCTGACTGCAGCTAAGCCTCTTCGTGGAGAACTTAGGCGAGTGATGAACTGCAGCTAACCCCCCGAGTGGGAGGGTTGCTCTCCACTCGGTAGGATTTTTCAAACTTAGGCGAGTGTCTGACTGCAGCTAAGTCTCTTCGTGGAGAACTTAGGCGAGTGCTGAACTGCAGCTAAGCCCCCGAGTGGGAGGGTTGCTCTCCACTCGGTAGGATTTTTCAAACTTAGGCGAGTGTCTGACTGTAGCTAAGTCTCTTCGCGGAGAACTTAGGCGAGTGCTAAACTACAGCTAAGCCCCCGAGTGGGAGGGTTGCTCTCCATTCGGTAGGATTTTTCAAACTTAGGCGAGTGTCTGACTGCAGCTAAGTCTCTTCGTGGAGAACTTAGGCGAGTGCTGAACTGCAGCTAAGCCCCCGAGTGGGAGGGTTGCTCTCCACTCGGTAGGATTTTTCAAACTTAGGCGAGTGTCTGACTGCAGCTAAGTCTCTTCGTGGAGAACTTAGGCAAGTGCTGAACTGCAGCTAAGCCCCCGAGTGGGAGGGTTGCTCTCCACTCGGTAGGATTTTTCAAACTTAGGCGAGTGTCTGACTGCAGCTAAGTCTCTTCGCGGAGAACTTGGGCGAGTGCTGAACTGCAGCTAAGCCCCCGAGTGGGAGGGTTGCTCTCCATTCGGTAGGATTTTTCAAACTTAGGCGAGTGTCTGACTGCAGCTAAGTCTCTTCGTGGAGAACTTAGGCGAGTGTTGAACTGCAGCTAAGCCCCCGAGTGGGAGGGTTGCTCTCCACTCGGTAGGATTTTTCAAACTTAGGCGAGTGTCTGACTGCAGCTAAGTCTCTTCGTGGAGAACTTAGGCGAGTGCTGAACTGCAGCTAAGCCCCCGAGTGGGAGGGTTGCTCTCCACTCGGTAGGATTTTTCAAACTTAGGCGAGTGTCTGACTGCAGCTAAGTCTCTTCGTGGAGAACTTAGGCGAGTGCTGAACTGCAGCTAAGCCCCCGAGTGGGAGGGTTGCTCTCCATTCGGTAGGATTTTTCAAACTTAGGCGAGTGTCTGACTGCAGCTAAGTCTCTTCGTGGAGAACTTAGGCGAGTGCTGAACTGCAGCTAAGCCCCCCGAGTGGGAGGGTCGCTCTCCACTCGGTAGGATTTTTCAAACTTAGGCGAGTGTCTGACTGCAGCTAAGTCTCTTCGTGGAGAACTTAGGCGAGTGCTGAACTGCAGCTAAGCCCCCGAGTGGGAGGGTTGCTCTCCACTCGGTAGGATTTTTCAAACTTAGGCGAGTGTCTGACTGCAGCTAAGTCTCTTCGTGGAGAACTTAGGCGAGTGCTGAACTACAGCTAAGCCCCCCGAGTGGGAGGGTTGCTCTCCACTCGGTAGGATTTTTCAAACTTAGGCGAACCGGATTCGCAGCTAAGTCACCCACTGGGGGATTTCGGACACATACAACAGTGACAACAATTATTGGAACACTCTTATTTCTGATAAAAATGAACCTTAGGAGTTTTTCTTATTACATCTGGTTTAAGAGCGGACTCAAGTGTAAAAGGGGCGGAGAAGCTCCGCGTTCCAAGCTCGAGGTTCGTCGATTTCTCGATCAACATTGTAAAGGTGATATGCTCCATTGTGGAGGACCCTGGTGATGATGAAGGGGCCTTCCCAAGTGGGAGCGAGCTTGTGAGGTTTCTGTTGATCCACTCGGAGGACCAGATCTCCTTCTTGAAAGGCTCGACTCTTCACATTCCGGGCGTGGAATCGACGCAAATCCTGCTGGTAAATGGTCGATCTAATCATTGCCATCTCCCTTTCTTCCTCCAAGAGGTTGACTGCGTCTTGCCGGGCCTGCTCTGCTTCATCTTCGGTGTAAAGTTCAACTTGAGGCGCATTGTGAAGGAGATCGCTTGGCAGGACAGCTTCGGCTCCATAAACCAGAAAGAACGGGGTTCTTCCAGTCGACCGGTTAGGGGTAGTCCTTAATCCCCATAGCACTGACGGAAGCTCGTCGACCCAAGCGCCTGCCGCGTGCTTGAGATCACGCATTAGCCGAGGTTTTAACCCTTTGAGAATCAGACCATTTGCTCTCTCAGCCTGTCCGTTCGACTGGGGATGAGCGACTGAGGCGTAGTCGACTCGTGTGCCTTGAGAAGCGCAAAATGCCCTGAAATCGTCCGAATCAAAGTTTGACCCGTTATCAGTGATGATGCTGTGTGGGACTCCATATCTGAATGTCAACCCTCTGATGAAACTGATAGCGGTGCTAGCGTCAAGGCTCTTTATGGGCTTAGCTTCGATCCATTTGGTAAACTTGTCGACTGCCACAAGCACGTGAGTGAACCCACTCCTGCCCGTTCTCAAGGGGCCAACCATGTCCAATCCCCAGACGGCAAAGGGCCAGACGAGCGGAATGGTTTTCAGGGCCGACGCGGGCTTGTGTGACATGTTGGAGTAGAACTGGCAGCCCTCGCACCTGTCGACTATCTCTTTCACCATCTCATTTGCCCTTGGCCAATAAAATCCAGCTCGGTATGCTTTAGCCACAATGGTCTGAGAGGACGCATGGTGACCGCAAGTTCCCGAGTGGATATCGTTGAGGATTATTTGACCTTCTTCTGGCGTTATGCATTTCTGGCCGACTCCGGTCGCACTTTCTCTGTACAGCTGTCCCCTTATGACTGTGAAGGCCTTAGATCGGCGGACGATCTGTCGAGCCTCCTCCTCGTTCTCCGGGAGTTCTTTCCTTAGGATATATGCAATGTATGGTATCGTCCAGTCGGGGGTGATTGTCAAGACTTCCATGATCAGGTCGACTACTGCAGGTACTTCAACTTCAGTTGGATCCGCGGCACTTTTTGGCTGCGGGGCTTCTTCTGTGAAAGGATCTTCTTGTACTGACGGCGAGTGAATGTGTTCCAAGAACACGTTGCTTGGAATGGCTTCTCTCTTGGAGCCTATCTTTGCCAAGTCGTCAGCTGCCTGGTTTTTCAGTCGAGGGATGTGGTGGAGTTCCAACCCCTCGAACTTCTTCTCTAGCTTCCGTACTGCATTGCAGTATCCAGTCATTGCCGGACTCCTGACATCCCATTCCTTCATCACTTGATTAACCACCAGATCTGAGTCGCCATAGACCATGAGGCGACGGACGCCGAGTGATATGGCCATGCGCAACCCATACAAAAGTGCTTCATATTCTGCTTCGTTATTGGAGGAATCGAAGTGAATCTAGAGAACGTATCTGAGCTTATCTCCTCGGGGGGAGACCAGAACTACCCCCGCGCCCGAACCATTCAGCATCTTGGATCCATCGAAGAACATAGTCCAGTGTTCCGAGTGAACTTGAGTCAGAAGTTGCTGTTCAGTCCATTCGGCGATAAAATCCGCGATCGCTTGAGACTTGATGGCTTTCTTTGCTTCAAACTTGATGTCTAAAGGAAGGAGTTCAATCGCCCACTTGGCCACTCGTCCAGTTGCATCTCTGTTATGCAGGATCTCCGATAATGGGGCGTCGCTGATGACTGTAATGGAGTGGTCAGAGAAATAATGTGCAACTTTCTTCGTGGTCATGTAAATCCCGTATACAAGCTTCTGGTAGTGAGGGTATCTTTGTTTTGAAGGGGTCAAAACTTCAGACACATAATAAACAGGTCGTTGAACTTTGAAGGCCTTCCCTTCCTCTTCTCTCTCGACCGTAAGTACTGTACTGACAACTTGTCCCGTGGCTGCAATATAAAGCAGCAGAGGCTCTTTGCTGATTGGAGCAGCTAACACCGGCTGGGTGGAGAGCAGAGCTTTGAGCTCCGCAAACGCTGCATCAGCCTCTGGAGTCCATTCGAACTTATCAGACTTTTTCATCAGTCGGTAAAGAGGTAACACTTTTTCACCGAGTCGAGAGATGAATCGACTTAAGGCGGCCAAGCAGCCTGTGAGTTTTTGGACATCATGCACACGTACGGGACGCTTCATCCGGAGTATGGTTCCAATTTTTTCAGGATTGGCGTCGATTCCCCGTTCGGAAACGAGAAAACCGAGTAGCTTGCCACCTGGAACTCCGAAAGTGCATTTTGACGGATTGAGCTTGACATCGTACCTCCTGAGGTTGGCGAAGGTTTCAGTAAGGTCAGCCCGTAGGTCGGAACCTTTCCGGGACTTGACTACGATATCATCCATGTACGCCTCCACATTCCGACTGATTTGAGTGAGTAAACACTTCTGGATCATTCTCATGAATGTGGCTCCGGTGTTCTTGAGGCCGAACGGCATGGTGACGTAACAGAAGCATCCGAATGGAGTGATGAAAATTGTTTTGATTTCGTCGGGCCCATACAGACGGATCTGATGGTACCCGGAGTAGGCATCTAGAAAAGACAATCTCTCACATCCCGCAGTTGAGTCGACAATCTGGTCGATGCGAGGGAGAGGAAAATGATCTTTCGGGCAGGCCCGATTGATATGCTTGAAATCAATGCACATGCGGAGTGACTTGTCCTTCTTGGGGACCATGACAACATTGGCGAGCCACTCGGAGTGGTAGATCTCTCGAATGAACTCAGCTGCTAGGAGCCGAGCCACTTCTTCGCCGATAGCTTGTTTTTTCTGGACGGCGGACCGCCGCAGATGTTCCTTCACGGGTTTGAACTTTGAGTCGACTCGTAGGCGGTGCTCAGCCAGCCCCCTGGGAACTCCGGGCATGTCAGAGGGTTTCCATGCGAAGATGTCCCAGTTCTCACGGAGGAGCTGGATGAGCGCTTCTTCCTATTTGGAGTCGAGCGTTGTTGAGATGTGAGTCGGAGCTGCGTCGGGGTCGGTCGGGTGAATGTGGACTGTCTTCGTTTCGCCGGCCGACTGAAAAGCTGATTCGGAGGTAGGCTTCTTAGCTCGCAGCAATTCACTCGGGTCGGCAGTCTTCTGGTACTCTTTCAGCTCGACTACTGCCATCTGAGCGTCGGCGATCTTTGATCCCTTCTGGAAACATTCTTCTGCCTTCTTCCGGTTGCCTGTAACAGTGATCACACCTTTGGGACCAGGCATCTTTAATTTAAGATACACGTAGCATGGTCGAGCCATGAAGCGTGCATAAGCTGGTCTGCCCAAGATGGCGTGATAAGCACTCTGGAAGTCCACAACTTCAAACGTTAACTTTTCCTTGCGGTAATTCTTTGAATCACCGAAAACCACATCAAGAGCAATCTGGCCGAGTGACTCGGCTTTCTTCCCAGGAATGACTCCGTGGAAGCTCATGTTACTGGTGCTGAGTCTGGACATCGGAATGCCCATTCCTTTCAAGGTTTCCGCGTACAGTATGTTCAGACCACTGCCACTGTCCATCAGGACTTTGGTCAGCCGAGTGCCTTCGACAACTGGGTCGACCACCAAAGCTTGCCTCCCAGGGGTGGCAATGTGTGTTGGATGATCGGACTGGTCGAATGTGATGGCCGTCTGGGACCACTTCAGATAACTGGGAGTTGCAGGGGCAACCATGTTCACCTCCCGGTTTATGACTTTCAGTCGACTTTTGCTTTCGACATCGGCAAAAATCATCAGGGTGGAATTGACCTGGGGGTATCCATCGTCGCTATCATCCCTGTCCTCAACCCTGTCTGGCTCTTTCTCTTTATCCTTGGGCTGCTTGCCCTGAAACTGTTGGATCAGGAGCCGGCATTGTCGAGTGGTATGCTTGGGGTAAATAAAATTACCCTCTTCGTCCTTCTTGGTGTGGATGTGACATGGCAAATCCATAACATCATTCCCATCCTGATCCTTGACTTTCTTGGGCTTCCAAGTGCCCTTGGGTTTCCCTTTGAAGTTTCCCTGGGCCACAGCCAGGGCCTCCCCGGGAGCGGCTGGCTCGGCCTTCCGCTTTTGCTTCCGACTGGAGTTTCCTCCGGTTTCTTGGGCGACTGACTTAAGTTTGCCGCTTCGGAGTCGGTCTTCGTCTTCTCCATTAGTGTACTTGGTGGCAATCTCCATCATCCGATTAAGGGACATCTCTCCAGTCCGGCCAAATTTCAGATTCAACTCCCTGTACTTGACTCCTTCCTTGAAAGCGCAGACTGCTTGATGATCAGGCACGTTCTCGACCGAGTGGTGCAGTGTGATCCACCTCTGGATGTATTCCCTCAGCGTTTCATTCGGCTTCTGTACGCAAGACCGCAGCTCTGTAAGGCCCGCAGGGCGCTTGCATGTCCCTTCGAAGGTTGTAACAAACACTCGGGAGAGATCCTTCCAAGTGTAAATGCTGCTGGGCGCCAGCTGATTCAGCCACGCCCTAGCTGAGCCTTCCAACATGAGGGGTAAATGCTTCATGGCCACCTCGTCGTTGCCGCCACCGATCTGCACAGCCACTCGGTAATCTTCGAGCCACGTGTCAGGCTTGGACTCACCGGTGAACTTGCTGATTCCAGTCGCCAGCCGGAAGTTGGGTGGGATCACCGCGGCCCTGATGGCCCGACTGAAACACTCAGGCCCCGAGGCGTGTGCCCTGCTACCGGTCGGCGTATCTCTGTTGTGGCCCTCTCGATGAGCCCTGTTCCTATCCACCAGACCTTGAACGAGGATGGATCTCGCGTCAAAGCCTGGGTCTCTGGGATCGACTGGGATCCTCCGCCCAGTGTGATGAGGGCGCCTGTCGTCTCGATGCTGAGGTGCATATGATCCACTCCGTGGAGGAGGGGACAGCACCCGACGCTCATCATCACGGTTGAGTCGGTGATCGTATTGCTCGTTCCCCCTATACCGATCGTGCCGGTCTCCACGTCCCTCACGCCTCGGGGGCGATCTCGGGCTTTGAGCCGACTGGACGGTCTCCGTTGCGACGGATCGACTGTGGATCCTGTCCCGCGACTGAGAGACGGCGGAATTCTGATTCCCTGCTGCCCGGAGCAATGCTCTGATCTATAGCAATCCTCTTCCGGCCTCCGACTGGGAGGGCTGGATCGACTCTGCTATGCGGGCCGCGGCAGCCAAGTTCTGAATCGGAGTTCGGTACACCTGTGGTGGCGGGAAGAGCTGCCGTCGACTGGGTTCGGGTGCCTGCTGGCGTCGACTGGATTCGGGAGCCTGCTGGCATCGACTGGACTCGGGAGCCCGTTGACGCGCCCGCTCGTCGAGAGCACGCTGTAGATTCTCCAGTCGAGTGCGCTCGGCTAGATTAGCCAAGCGCGCATCCTCCAAGGCCCGGGCCTCGGGGGTTTCTCCAACAATAGGTGTATAGAGCGCGTCCATGTTCCAGCGACGAAGCTCCTCCCGTTGCAACGATGTAAGAGGCTCGGGGAGGTATTCGTCGTGAGGGTGCGACGGATCGCCCCTGTCGGCACCATCGTCCGCACGAGGGAATCCGGGGGGACTGCGTGTCCCCTCGACCGCCAGGACCTCCGCCAGGGGGTCGCTGCTGTCCCACTCGGAAGCGGACTCCATGGAGCCAGTCGACAGATCGAACAGGCCGCAGAGGGATTCGTCAGGCTCGATTGCAGCGACCTGCTGGGTCGCCGACTGGCGGGCCACGGCGCGCTTCATCCACCGTCGGAGCCTCGACCGATCCGAGCGCTTGCGCTGGCGGGAGACAGGACGGGGAGATGGCACGGGAGTCGACCGATATGGGGTCGACGGCTGCCTCAGGAGGACGCCACGGACGCACGCGCAGAAGTGCGTCGCACCGCGGACGGGGAGCGCGTCGACGTCAAGCGGCGCCTCCTGGAGCCAAGCGGAGTCGTCGGCGATGAAAGTAAGTCGGCCGAGACGAATCTCGCGGCCCACCGCCAAGGCTCCGCAGGAAAACATGATCGAGTGGATCGACGAAAATTGCAACTTCTCCAATTTAGGCGCTAAGACTACTGCCCCACGGTGGGCGCCAACTGTCGTGGTTCTAAGTCTGACAGTGAGGTAGAGGGGTATGTATGAAGAGGCTAGGCCTTAGCTATTAGGAAGTTGTAAGCACGCAAGGTTTACGAGTTCAGGCCCTTCTCTGAGGAAGTAACAGCCCTACGTCTCGGTGCCCGGAGGCGGTCGATTGGATTATGCGTGAGTAAGATTACAGGGGTGCGAACCCCCCATACCGAGGAGGGGGGTGGCTTATATAGAGTTCGCCAGCCCTCTCCTGCCCTCAGTAATGCAGGGTTTAAGGTACATTTAAGGTGGGCGTTACTGATAACGTCCCTAATAAAGCGTCATAATGATCATAAAGGCTACTTAATATCCGACCGTTCGCCCACGGAGTGACTTGAGGTCTTCTGGCAGTCGAGTGGTCGGCTCCCAGGTCGAGTGACGGTTCTTAGTCGAGTGTCTTCAATCCGTCGAGTGGGATATCTTCAAGTTGTCTGAAAGGTGACTTCCTCTAAGGACGTCCTACGGTAGGGCTCTTAGGACGGGTCCGTGTCCCTACCGTAGGTATATGACTACATCAATGCAATATCGGTTATTTTTCGGCTTAATCCACGGGCTGAAAGCTCTACTTCTTGGTTTTAGAATTGAACTTTTACCTTTTCAGTTGAAATTTGTGACGTGGAATTCATAAATCAAACCTGCCGATTTCAATAGAGGATGTTACAACTGTTTTTAGAGTAAGAGTTTATACGCGGCTTGACCTTTGGATCTACTTCTACAAGGTTTGTAAGTTATGATAGTCAACTACGTCTCCTTGGAGCCTAGATTGACGGCGTCGATATTGAACCCGGAGCCAATGGCTGCTATGCTATGAGAACGCTTGAAAAGGTCTTAACATCTTCAGTCTATTTTATTATATATCTATCTAGGTGTTTGAGTATGACCAACTACGTACTACCTGCATGCCTAGCTCGTGTTCCCGCGTACTCTATATTCTACGCTTCACCTACCACACGCGTTTCTTCAACCTACATTGCCATGAGTTTGTATATATAGGACCCGGCACGACTCGTATATTCTCTTTTCAAACATCTTCTTTAGTTAATTGTTGCTGTTACACAATGATGTAAGTACCCATCACTTCTCACCTTTTTGTGAATGACACTTGATTTTCTGACAATTATTCTTTACTAATTTTGTTTTTTTGCGGGTCTTTACTAATTTTGTTTGGTACAGAAACGGTTCATTAACTTGTATTAAGCGACATTTATGTGTAATGATACTTGCATCTGTTTGATTTTGGAGAATGGTGACAAAACACTTTAGTGATTGACTGTGGCTCTTGTTATCTATCTCCCATGCATGTGGCTCTTGTTATTGTTGATCAAGCAAAATGGGTATTGTACGTTCAAGCTGATTGAAAGTTAATGTGGCTGGTTGTAAGTAATGATGAGTTTGGTTGAGTTGCTTTTCTATAAGTGCATGTCTCTACATTTCTTGGACTATTGTGAAATAAACCACTTTCTACAGTTTCCAAATGTTGATGTTATCTGCGCACACTAACTATGAACCCATGTGCAACATATTTCATATTGTTATCTTTTTTGCAGGGAGCAAAATTTTGCATATAACTTAGAAGAATAATAGAATGGAACACATCTCTTCATCAGCCGACGAAGGGGTAAATATACAGAATACATGATAACAAACACAACTACGTACGGGCATGCACAACGTGCACCAAGTCATGGGGCATGGCATGCGGTAGTGGATCAGGTACGAGACATGGGACTCGGTCCCTCTGTTATACAAGCAACGGGCATCTTCCAACAGCCCCTTCGTGAATATGTCGGCGAACTGTGACGTAGAGGGCATGTGGAGGACCCGAACATAGCCGAAGGAGACACGCTCGCGAACGAAGTGAAGGTCGATCTCGATGTGCTTCGTCCGTTGGTGCTGCACAGGGTTGGTGGAGAGGTACATCGCGCTCACATTGTCGCAGTAGACAACCGTCTCTGCGGACGGGGGCCGCTGGAGCTCTTGGAGTAGCCGCGGAGCCAACACGCCTCAGCCACGGCGTTGGCGACGGCCCTGTACTCCGCCTCGGCGCTGGAGCATGAGACGGTCGGCTGGCGCTTCGAGGACCACGAGACGAGGTTGTCGCCGACGTAGATACAGAAGCTTGACGTAGACTTGCGTGTGTCGGGACAGCTGGCCCAGTCAGCATCCGAGTATGCAATCAACCTGTGGTCTGAGGAGCGCCAAAGATGAAGGCTGAGCTGCGAGGTGCCGCGGATATATCGTAGGATCCGCTTGAGGATGGTGTAGTGTGGCTCTCGCGGGTCATGCATGAATAGACAGACCTGCTGAACAGCTTAGGCGATGTCCGGACGAGTGAGGGTGAGGTACTGGAGAGCTCCGGCTAAGCTACGATAGTGAGACGGGTCGGAGACGGGTGGTCCGTCAGAAGCTGAGAGCTTGGAGCGAGTGTCAATGGGTGTGGTGGCGGGTTTGCAGTTGCTCATGTGGGCGCGCTCAAGAACCTCTAAGGCGTACTGGTGCTGTGAGAGAAACAGCCCGTGTGTATTGCGAGTGACATTGATGCCTAAGAAGTTGTGGAGCTCGCTGAGATCAGTCATAGAAAACTCGCGATGGAGCCGTGCGATAATGTGGCGGAGTAGTGCAGCGGTACTAGCTGTCAAAATGATATCATCGACGTAGAGGAGAAGGTAGGCGGTGGCACCATCGCGATGAAGGATGAACAGGGACGTGTCGCTTTTGGAAGAAGGAAAGCCGAGGCGGGCGAGGTAGGTGGTGAAGCGGAGGAACCAAGCGCGGGGGGCCTGTTTAAGCCCGTAAAGCGAGGGGTGTAGCTGACAAACGTGGGATGGTCGAGAGGTGTCAACAAAGCCGGACAATTGCTGGCTATAGACGATGGTGTCTAGGTGGCCGTGGAGAAAAGCATCCTTCACGTGCAGCTGATGGATGGGCCAGAGGAGACGGCGAGGCTGAGGACGACGCAGATAATCGCCGGCTTGACGACATGACTGAAGGTCTCCGTGAAGTCGACACCGGGATGCTGCATGAAGCCATGCAGAACCCAGCAAGCCTTGTACCGTGCGAGAGAGCCGCTGGGGGTTCAACTTATGCATGAAGATCCACTTGCCCGTCACCAGATTGATACCTGCAAGGGGGACACCAACGACCATGTATTGTTCTGTAACAAAGCAGTATATTCCTCGAGCATAGTGTTGTACCAATTTGGATCCTTAAGTGTCTGTTTGTAGGAAGAGGGGATTGGAGAGACGGGGCCATTGGTAACGGAGAGGCTAAAAAGGCTTTTAGGCTGAAGGAATCCGCTTTTGGCACGAGTGTGCATGTGGTGAAGATTTTTTGGTGGGACCGCTGGAACCGCACGAGGTGGCAGAGGATGGCCAGGTGGCGAGGGGGCGCGTCGGGGTCAGGTGCAGTGGGCGAGGCCAAGCGGCCGCACGAGAGGGGCGGAGTCGGTTGGTTGGGCACGGAAGTCGGGTGGTGGTGGTTGGGTGTGGCGCGGCGGTAATGGGCGGGCTAGGTGGAGATCAGGCGGGTGAGCACGAGGAGGGCGCAGAGGGGCCCGGGGTAGGTGCGTGGGCTGTGGAGGTTATTGGTGGAGCGGATCGAGAGGTAGATACAGCCGAGCTGTCGTACGAGGTAGTTGTGGGAGGGTGGGTTGGAGTGCATGGCGCGGATTGGCTGCATGGCATATGGAGTGCAGCGGGATTGTTTGTGGCCGAGCATGGGGAGGCATGCATGTGTGCGTGTGCGAAGGGAAATCCATTTTCGTCAACTATTACATGGCGTGAGGTGATGACTTTGTTCATCATTTCCAAAAAAATGTTCTCAATTTTTTAAAAAATCATGAATTTAAAGATTTTCGTCAGTTTAAAAATAAGATTAAAAATGAAAACAGTAAACTAGAAAACAAAATAAAAAACAAAAGGAAAAAGAAACAGAAAAAGATCAAAGAAGAAAATGAAAAATGTAGAAAAAAGGTATAACCGAAAGAAAAAAATATATAAAAAACAGAAAAACCCGGTTCAGGGAAGGATATAGAACCTTCCCAAAACCGGTTGGGGGTGAAATCCCGAAATCGGCCGGCACATAGAAGCAGCAGCACGTGAGAGGGGAGGGGGGGGGGGGGGGGGTGCCAACATTAAGTGGTGATTGTCATCAAGAAGTTAGTGCAAGTGCAAGATGGATGTGCGCACAACAAACATTAATACGAGGATGGTCATCAAGAAGATTACAAGTACCATATGTCGATATGACATCACCCCTCTCTGTAACTAGTTTCTTTTAGTCACACACCCCAAAGAATATATAAAACGAAAAAACGGGAGGAAGGCAGCGGTCTCTAGCTAGCTAGCAAGCCTATGTAATAGTCATCCTTCGAATTATTCATACCGAATACAAGACTGAACCGATCCATTATAGTGGAATGGATGCATGACATTTTATTACACTTCGCTCTCGAATCAAACACACCCCAACAGGCTAATATAGTCCTTTGGTGACCTAGGCCTGTGAATCTGTGTCTAGTATGCCACGCCACTGCCCTTGTGTCACGGTCAGATGACTCCACGGTGTTCACTTTCAAACTAGTGTTTTCCCCTTTTAGAAAGTATATGCTACAAGTAAAAGTTCTCTTTTTGGTAACTTTCACAAAGTATATTATCTACTTTGAGAAATATAACAAGCCCAAGTAATTTTTATGGGATTTAAAACTTCCAATTTTCCAAACTTTTGGAAGTTTGAACTATGGCTAAATTTTTTAAAAATCCAACTTAAACAAATTGCATGCTCAGAAAATTTTCAATTCTATGAAAATTTGAAATTTTCGGAAACTTTGGACTTCAACAAATTTTGGAATTCCAGAAAACTCAAAATTCACTGGAGAGAGAAGACTAATAGAATGTCACCCGGCAGACCTTCATATTATACACACACTGTTTTTACAACAGTGGTGCTGCCCAAGCGTGATCACACGGCAATGAGTCAATTCATTAACTGATTGCTAGCAACACACAGATGTGTGACTTCTAATCCTTATTGTTTCTTGATAGACAACGAAATAGATCATCAGTCATAGGTAAAATCAAATTAAGATACCCCAGAAAAAATTAAGATTATTCGTTGCTTCAATATGAACTGAGAAAAAAATGTATTGCATTTGACATTTTTTGGGCTTATCTACTATCTACTATTTACTACTCCCGGGTACAGACAAGAATTTTGGGATAGAGGGACTATACTACTTTTAAAAGCATGAGCTTGGTGAATCCAGATGGTCCGAGCAATCGAGCAACCTATATGCAACGTCACACGCTGCTTCACCAATGTATCATCACGTCATGAATAATTTGGAAACATGTTAATTGCATTGATCGTAATTTGTAAAAAGACATTAGTTACATTAAAAAGAATTAATCTTAATATCAACATTAATCAAGGAAATTATATTACTATCAAACTAGACGTGCACGTACACGATTACTGGTATTACTAATAAACCAAAACGCACCTTCCCTGACTTAATCATAGTACATGTCGCTCAACAGAGGAGCTGACTCAGTTACAAACCATGCTACGCAACAAATATTTAGGCCAAAAAGTGGTGTCTCAGGCATATTAGAAGCCTGAAGACTCTCAGTTTTGGGCTGGCCTAATGGCGGCAAAAAAATATCTCTTTTGCTTTTGGGTCTTTCGTGATAAAGGACGGGTCAGAGATTCGTTTCTGGGAAAACATCTGGCTAGGCAATGCCAGTCTTCGAGAACAATATCCAGCCTTATACATCATTGCTTGCGAGAAGAATAATACTATTGCGCAGGTGCTCAGTTCATCCCCGCCGAATATTTCGTTCAAGCGGGATTTGATTGGGCCTCGCCTTACGTCATGGCATAATCTATTGTCCAAGCTGGATTCGATTAACCTGACACAAGGTCGGAATGTGTTTCGCTGGAACCTTACTACATCAGGGTCTTTCACAATAGACTCCATGTACCGTGCACTCACGTATTCTGAGGTACTAGTGAATAATAACAAGAAACTATGGAAGTAGAAGATTCCACTAAAGGTCAAAATCTTCACCTGGTATCTTTGTAAGGGGTTGTACTAACCAAAGACAACCTCACACGGCGCAACTGGCAAGGGAGTAAGAAGTGTTGTTTTTGTACTCATGACGAGACAATCAAACACCTCTTTTTTCAATGCAAGTTTGCACGTTCTATGTTGTCAGTCATCCAAATGGCGTCAAATTTGTATCTGTCCACAAGTGTTGCCAATATTTTTGATCATTGGTTGGACGGTATTCCAAATAGGTTTAAAACCCTAATAAAGGTGGGAGCGCATGCCTTAATATGGTCGCTATGGCTATGTAGAAATGATTTGATTTTTAATGACAAAAATGCTTCTCCTCTACAGGTTCTTTTCCGGTGTACGTACTCGCTTTGTACGTGGTCTACACTAAAGCAAGCGGAGTACCAACCGCTGTTCATGGCGGTGTGTTCGCGATTGGAGCAGGTGGCTATGAAGGTTTTTTCCCAACATGGATGGCAGTATAACCTCTGGATTGACCCGCCATCGCTTTCGACATAGGCATATATAGTGTCGGTCTATAGGACTCTACTGTTGCCGTTTTGTCAATTTTGTTTTTTTTCTTTCTGTCAAACTTTTTAGAATTGGCTGTGTGCATCTTGGTTATGCAGAGGTTGTGTGTCACTCATAATGCTTTGTATCCGCTTGATACTACATTTTTTAGATAATAAAACACCCTTTGTCAGAAAAACAGAGGAGCTGACTCACTCGGCTCTTCATTCTTAACAAAAATGAATTAAAAGAAACTCAAAGTCGTGTATCCAATTAATGGAATATAGGCACATATATTCACTAGGAATGATTATTTGACTTTACATAAATTAGGTATGTGCGTGGGGCTATACAGATGTACTCAAGCCATGAAACCGATAAAGGCAAACAGGATGGCGAGGCCAAACCCCGTGGCCTTCGTGGAGGTGGCGGTAGAGACAGGCGTGGTTGGAGGAGCGTTGCTTGCATTGGGGCCACTAGCCGGGGCGGGTGATGGTGAGGAGGAGCTAGGCACGACGTCGATCTTGATCTTCATGCCACCAATGCAGTGGCCAGGGAACCCACAAATGAAGTAGCGGGTGCCAGCGGTGGTGAGGGTGACGATGTCGTTCCCGGAGTTGAGGGTCGCAATAGGGTTGACGATGCTGCAAGAGTCGTAGTCGGCCTTGCTAACTTCAAGGACGTCGTGCGCCTGAGGGGAGTACTTGAAGACGATCTGGTCGCTGAGTTGGAACTTCCTGGAGGATGCCCAGGTGCCGTAGTTGGTGGTAAGGTCCCACGTGCCGCCCGGTTCGCCAACATTGTAGACTGTTGCCGACGCGGTGCTTAGGACGGCCATCGCGGCAATGATGAGGAGGCTGAGTCTCATGGCAGCAATTGCAGTTGGAACTTGAAGGAAGGCAACGAGAGCTCGCAGAGGAGGTATAAGCCGGGTGCTGTGTTGATCCTCAAGCTGAGATTGTGTTGCTTGACTTGCTTTCGTAAGTGCTTGTGCTGGGTATATATACAGTACATGCTATGCCCAGGTCGGTTGATGAAACGTGTGTGGTAGGTGGAAATATGCCCAGACTTTGAAAGTTCTACGTGGGAACACAAGCTAGGCAGCTGGTATGTACTTGGTCATACTGAACTTCTGAAGACCGGGCTGTTCTGTTTGGCCTGGTCACCTTTTCACGCGTCCTCATGGAGCCATTGCCGATCGTCTGCTCCAATATCGACGCGGTCTACTCTACAAGATGTAGAACATCTTTTCTCTAAAAAAAAAAAGAAGACGTAGACCATCTTCACAATTCACAAGTCTTCTTGAAGTAGATCGAATGATACAGCCGCATTTCAACTCCTAATTCTCCTCTCTAAGTAAATAAAAAACTTTCTCCTCTAAAATTGCAAGCTTCCAATTGGCTGAATCCCACGGCACAACTAAATAATATGCCAACTTTCAAGTTTCAAAAATAAAAGTTACAGTTTTCATCTTATTGCACAAAAGTCCAACATTTAATTCAAGAAGTATAGCTTTCATTACATAACAAAAAGTCTTTCTTTGATATGACAGTTAACTTGATTAAAATTGGTAAAATGAAGCCTTCAGCCTATGAATTAAGCAGAATAAATGACCCACATTACATCATCGTGGATCTATTGCAAAATAGCAATGCGTAAAATAATTATTGAGTGACATATTATATTAAATTCAAGTAAATTTCAAAAAAATTAAATGACTTTCACGACAATGGCAGAAATATGTTTTGGTGTTCAGTCCATGTAGCCTGTTTTGACGAAATCTACTTATTATGAAGTGTCAAGAACTTCTCAAAACAATTTCACATACACATGCGGGGGCACACAGACATAGATGTATTTTATGAATGTGTAAAATTTAATTATGGGACACTTTAACATGTCATCTATAACAAAACACATACTTAAATGGATTTGAAAATTAGCAAATAGTACGTTCACTACACTTCTTCCTGTTAAAACTTGTCCACATTTTCAACTAAAAAATCACTCTACATATTTTCAAAAAATTAGTCATCCTAGACTTAGGAAAACACATTAATGTCTTAATGGTTGTGGCTAGATCTGAGCCGATTGAGACTAATCAAGTCCTAGTCAAGAGATAAACCACGTTTATATTCAGATAACATTAAAAAAAAGAAAACAAAAACGAAAAATTCACCCGAATGTCCACATAAAATCGCATGGATGATATAGTATCGACTGAGACTGAGATTTAATGATATCATTTCTGAATATATTTCTTATCAATTATGAGCAACTATTACTGACCAGAGCTATTATTTTACAGTTAACCATCAAAATTGTATTCTCAACTCAAATAAAATAATAAAACATCATTGTATTCTCAACAGGCCTTGGGGGGCGGTCTTGGATATGTGAGCTTGGTGGTCACCTCCACGTCCCTGGACAGTGTGCACCGGACGGTGAAGGAACCGTCGTCGCGGACGCACGTCGACTCATCCAGGTCCCTCCTCGCGACGAAGAGGTGGTGGAGCAGCGTCTGCTCCGACCTGGCCGTGTTGTTGTCGAAGACGGCGCGCTCCCCGTCCTTGTCCAGGATGTCTATGAAGATCGTCCTGGCGGCCCTACCGAGTAAGAACGAGTCCCAGTGGTCTTCCATGGTGACGAGAACAGCGACGAAGCCTGCCGACTCCTCGTCGAAGCCCGCGGGGTACACCTTGAGGCGGTAGGCGCGGTCGCCGAGCCGGAACCTGTCGAACTCAAGCACGGAGCCGACGAGCTTCCGCGCACATTGCGAGTAGCCGGCGACGGTGAAGACACGAGTCGTGGCCTCTGTCTTCAACACGGTGCACGACGACGGCAGGTTCGACCCCGAATGGCTGCTGAGGGTGAAACGAGGCATTGTGCCGTGCGTGCTCGGGACGGCGACCAAGGAGATGTACGTACTACTTCCCGACGCTTGCTATATATGGAGGGGCGCAAATCACTTGCCGGGACGTTTTGTTTGGCTTTCCTTGATAAGTATATAGTGCACCATGGCCTGTACCGCACCTGAATTTGGCTTGTACATACAAATATTTTTTTAAAAACTGAGAAAAAGTCTACAAATGGGCACAACATGAACCGATAATTTTCACAAAAATCAAGTACCTTTTGAATCTCAACTAATGTCAATTACCTTTTGAATCTCAACAGATGTGCACTAAGTGGATATCTCTATCCATGTAGAACCATCTATGTGATCAATCTTACTGAAACTACAAAAAGTATGCAAAAGATAACACGTTATATCAGTGAACACCGGAAGATTGCATTCTTAAGTAAATGAATTTTAAGAAATTCATAAGCTCACCTGGTCTCTCGCCAACCAATTTAACTTCCTGACAGTCTCATCCCCTTCCAAGCGAGGGCCAGCACGCCCTTGCAAGCATCCGCACTGGAGTGTCCGACCATCCTGCGTTTCATTGGATCAAGCCCCTGGCAACCACCAGTATCGTGACTTCAGGGAGAGATAGGAGACGATGGTGCGGCGCCGGATCGGGAAGAGATAGGAAACGGGGCGGCGGTGCCGGGAGAGCTCCATGAACGGGATATGAGCACACCCTCGCCGCAGCCACCGTGGACTGCCCTCGGATACGCCAACCCCGGCGCCGGGGGTGGCCCCTCCCCGTCGCTGATGTCGCCGCCCAGCCGTCCGCCCCTAGCCCGGATTCCCGTCCTCGCACTCCTGAACATCGTCTCGATAACCGCACTGCTCCAGCATGGTCTCGAGCGTCCTCTGCCGTAGCTGCAGCTCCAGGGCCTCTGAGGCCGCCCTTCGCCTATTCGCCGACGACATGGAGGCCGCAGGCTCCATCGAGAACCCTAGGCGCACGCGATGGGTGGCGGCTGGCCGGCTTCGCTTCGCGGCTGGGGAGGAAGAGGGACATAGGTTCGTAGGTTTCAGTCACGCTGGTTTTTCTTGCTTGTTTCTTTTGTGCGTGCAGAATCGTGGGGAATCCTTGGGGATTGTGCGATCGAGGTTTGGGAGTTGGAAGCGAAGATACCACCTACCAACTGAGTACAGATCAGAAAAAGTAAGAATCAATGTGTTAGAAAAGTTAGGATTTGAATTGATTTCCATGAAAATGGGTTTTATTGTTTGTAACGTGATATCAATACCTGCCCGTTTGTGACATGCCTACCAATTGAGTAGAGATTAGAAAATGTAAGAATCAATGTGTTAGGAAATTAGGATTTGAATTGATTTCCATGAAAATGGGTTTTATTTTTTGTAACGTGATATCAATACCTGCTCGTTTGTGACATGTATGGTTAGGAAAGTTTGCAAATGTTAAGAAAGTTTTTAATGGGAGAGTGAAAAAAATCACCGTGAGGATATAATAATGGAAGGTGAGACAAAAATAAACCAGACGAAAAAAACGACGAAAAAAATCTATGGAGGTTAGCCTACGAAAAAAAACTGGACGAAAGTGGTGGGACGAAAATTGACCGGCGGAGACTACCAACTGCTTCATTAGGAGTAGAGATACGTCCCCAGCAAGTTTATAATATGCGGCCGAGAGAGATGAGGAGCCCATCAAATATATAGGGTGGTAATTATATTAGTACCGATCTCCAACAGCAGCCGAGATCGATGGGTGCCAACCCTAGCCACGCTGCGCCGGCAGCGCCGTCGCTGCCGGTGAGGTGCGGCCTGTTCGAGACGATAGATTCCGTGACGTATCTCTTCACGGTGCCCGAGTACTCCAGGTGGGCGCGGACGCCGGCCCGCACGGCGCTCAACTTCGACCCCTTCTTCGTCCACGGGGCACTCCACCACCTCAAGGTCTACCCCGGGGGCATCGACAAGAAATCAGCGGACTTCGTGGGTGTCTTCCTCGTCGCCTGGCACGGGATTTTTGACCACATCTACACCAGGGAGGGCCGCTGCAGGCTCAGGATCTCCATCAAGATCCTAGACGAGAGCGGCGAGCGCACCGTTTTCGACAACTACACGGCGCGATCGGGGCAGACGCTCTGGGGCCATGGAAAGGGCTACGTCCGGTTCGTGAAGAGGAGCGAGCTGGAGTGCTCGTCGTGCATCCGTCGTCACGATGATAGCTTCACCATCCGGTGCACAGTGTTTGTCGACGTGGAGGTGGAGGTGAGAAACATGCCGGTGAAAGTGTTCGCGGCAGAACAAATGGTTCAGGCCTCAAAGCCAGCAGCCGCGGGCCGCACCTCCGCCCAATCACGTTACGAGGCCGGCGCAAAACCGGTCGGGTCAGACGCAGACAAGACAGCATTCTAACAATAGAGAGCCCAATGATCCGCCCCAGAGCCAGTGGGGGGATGATGGGTATGATGCGTATGGTGAGGGACGGCACTGAGGCTCCTCGTCCACGGGAGGGGGTCGTGGCTATGCCTGGCAGAGCGATGGGTCGGCGAAGAGATCGTTTCTCGGCCCTATAGGCGGTTTTGTTGAGGGAGCCTCAGGCCCAGATCACCGTCAGAGAGGTGGCTTTCGGGGCCATCGCGGAGGCCAGGGAGGAGGCCGTGGGAGGTATCACCGACCGCCCCCGCCTAAGGCAGTTGTTGATCACACGGCCTCAGCACTAGAGCCCCACCACGCACCCACTGAACTTCCTCTTTAGGCGATGGAGGTGGTGACTGCTTTGGCCAGTGCGGAGATTCCTGAGGATGGGACCATGACTGAGGATACCGGTAGGACTGATGCTGACAGGCCGTCCAAATATGCGCGCAAAAAGGAAAAGATGCTTTGCTACCGTTGTGGGGAGAAGGGCCATTTCATTGCTGAATGCGTGGCCGAGCTATGTGAGACATGCGGCAAGCCGGCTCATCCCTCCAGTGAGTGCCCGTTCTTGCGTGACCAGGCACCGTCACTGACTGTGTACAGAGTCTACTGTGCCGAGCTTATGTTTTTTGAATCACCGGCCGCGAGAGAGATTCCGGATGAAACCCCGAGCTTGACCACCGGGGTTGTGAGGGCTACCCAGGGAGAGGTGACTGAGGCTCAGATCGTTCAGAGGCTTCAGGAGCTGGCTCCGGGGGACTTCCGGTGGGAGTTGGTGGTTCTCGAGGATAAGGTTTATAAGGTCGATTTTCCCACGGTGGATGACTTGCAGCGTTTGTTGAGCTTTGGTTTGTGTAGATTTCCTGGCACTTTGGGCATTTTAGAGTTCCACGAGTGGAAGAAGGTGGAGCCTAAGGAAAAGCCGCTTACTCAGGTCTGGTTGCGGTTTATAGGCGCCCCGTCTAAGCCTTTACAGGATGTTTGAATTGTGGCCAGTTTGGGTATGTTGGTTGGGAAAACGGAGAGAGTTGATATGGCTTTCACTCGGGCTCATGGGGTAATGATGTTGATATGCATGAGGGTGATGGAGATGCGGGAGCCAATGGGCCACAGACCGATGAGCCGACACGACAGGGGTCGAACGGGTCTCGCCCAGATGCCCAGTTGCCTGGGGAGGGGACCGGGGTTCAGCCGACAGCATCGCCTTCGATGCCTATGACCTCGTTGCGGTTCGGGTCCTTTGAGCCAGCATCAGCGCCACCTAGACTTTGGAGTGACCGGATGGATTCTGATGATTTGGTTGAGCACACGCTACCTCTGTTGGAGTTTGAGCGGGCTGGTGGTTCTAGACACTTGGTGAGGGCCTCATCAGCGAGGTCTCTGGTTGGAGTGGGGGTGGGGGAGCCGGAGGTCACGGCTCTTTCCCTTCCTCATCTGGTGGTCGACGCGCCGGCGCGGATTGCTACCTGTGAGCTGGTGGTGGGGGCGGGGGGTTAGGGCAGGAGGCCTTGACGTCTCCCCGCCATATCCCGACGCCGGTGACGTCGGTCATGTTGGGGTCGGCCAACGCCGGGGGAGGCAGCCTGAGGCAGGTGGCCTCGGCTCCTGCTACTCCGGTGGAGGCGGCTACACCTGCACCATCTGCTGCGTTGGGGGAGGGGCTGGGGCAGGAGGCCCTGGTTCCTCCTTCTTCCCCGGTGGTCGGGAGGACCGCCTCTTCTTCGCCGACAGCTCTTCCGTCTGCACAAGCGAACGGGGCGGGTGGAGGGCGCGGGAAGGTGGCCCTCGTCATCCCCTCTCTGTCCGCACCGGTGACAGTGGACCCCGGCGTGGGGCACCTGTCTGTGGGGCTTGGGAGCCCGCAGCCGCCTCCTCTGGTAACCTCGGCTGACCCTTTGAGGGACACAGTGCCAGGTTTTACTAGGGAGGAGTTTGTTGCTTTTGGCGGGATCCCGGATCCCGTCTTGTCAGGGAGACGGATGAGTGCTCGCATCCACGAGCTCCCGGAGGTGGATGATATGCAGCAGCGGTGCGCTATGAGGGCGGCCAAGCTTCAGGAGGCTGCATCATCTCCTGGTATGTCCGTCAACATATCTAACTCATTATTGCATTTTTCTAATGAGGAGATTATAAATAATGCAAACCAGTTAGGAGTTTCATTAGGTGCAACGGATAGTGAGATCACTAATTCGGTCAATGATATGTTAGATTTGGAGGCGGAACGTGTCTTAGAGACTATTCGTAATCTTGCAGCAGTTAAACCAATGAATGATGATGAGATTGATGCATTAGGGGTTAGAGTGCTCGATAATCTGTGTGCAGATCTAGCACCCCCTACTCATGACTCTGAGGAAGATGATGGACCCCTAGAGAATGAGGATAGTAATATATGCGAAACCGGTTATGGGGACCGGGCGACTGAGCCTAGTATACCCAAGCGTAAGTGGAAACGGAAGATCTATCCCGATTCCGCAGTTCGTAGGAGTGCTAGGATTCGAGTTACTAAAAAATTCCATGATGAACTATGAGAGGAATTTTTTGGAATAGCAGAGGTCTGAAGGACTTGGCTAAAAGAAGATTCCTAGCTGAGGCAGCTCTAGAGCAGAGGTTAGATTTTGTTGCTCTATCGGAGACGGGTAGAGATAACTTTGCGCCCCAGTTTCTCTCTTCTCTTGTGGGTGGTATTGATTTTGATTGGCATTGCCTCCCTCCGCGAGGAAGATCGGGTGGTATCTTACTAGGTGTGAGATGCGATTTGCTTGAAGTCCGAAGTGTCGTGATGGGAGACTTCGCGGTGAAGTTTCGAGTCAGGTCTAGGGTAGATGGGTTTAACTGGGCTTTGGTGGCGGTTTATGGTGCCGCACAGCCTGAGCTTAAAGCGGAGTTCCTGGCGGACCTTGTTCGAATCTGTGGGTCAGAACTGCTTCCAATTTTAGTTGGAGGTGATTTCAATATCATCAGGAGGAGAAAGAAGAAGAACAATGATAACTTTGACGGCAAATGGTCGTTTATGTTCAATACCGTTATTGAAAGCTTGGATCTGAGAGAGATAGAGCTTTCTGGTAGAAAGTTCACCTGGGCTAATGCTCTACCAAACCCAACCTATGAAAAACTTGATCGGGTACTTGCGAGCGTGGGGTGGGAACAAAAATTCCCTCTAGTTACGGTGCAAGCTCTTTCGAGGGGAATATCCGATCACACCCCATTGTTCGTGGACTCAGGAGAGCAAAACTGTCGGTGTAATGGGACACGGATACCCCGAAGACGGCGAGATGGTATTTCAAGACATCGGGGCTAGCAAAGCCCCTCAGTCCGACTGCCCGGCCGCTCCTGCCGGCTCCCCGTCCGACTGCACTACCCGGCCGGCTGCCGACTGCCAGCCGCCGACTACGCCAACCAATCGGATGCCGACTGCAGCCTGACCCGACATCAACGAGACAAACGTACCGCGGCGCCATCATCTACAGTGTACCTTGTCCCCTGGGTACTGATTTATAAAGTACCCCAGGGGACAAGCATGACATGTGCCATGCCACTATACCATGCCTACATGGCTTGGCATGTAAGCTACCCAAGTGTAACGCCCCGGACACACCCGCCGGTGGTCGTTACTCCTGACGGGATCTAGACTGGCCCCACAGATCAATACTAGTCTTTTCTGCGCACTTTGTCCTCACTCGTGCGCACCCAGGAGCAACTTCCCGGTCGGTCACCCATCCTGAAATTACTCCAAGCTAAGCACGCTTAACTTTGAAGTTCTATCCGAATGGGCTCCCGGAAAAGAAGGAATTCCTTATTGATATGAGTAGTCTATCATCCCTATTAAGCCAGGGTATCACATACACCCCCACTCAGAGGAACCGACGTCCTCGTCGGGCCATAGGAACGTTCCCTCTTGGCACAACCGTCTGTGCTTCCAGGCTGGTACATGTGCCATGCCGGGTGCCACGACGGGTCACAAATGTCATGAACAACATGACCACACACCTGTCTGCATCCATCCGTGTAACCGCGAGGGTCGGCTCTGATACCAACTTGTAACACCCTCGATGCGACTATATCTCCCACGTGTCGAGGCACGACTTAGAGGCATAATCGGATTGAAGGCAATGTCGCAAGTGAGGTAATCTTCACACAACCCATGTAATACAATAAGGGGAAGAGATACATAGTTGGCTTACACTCGCCACTTCACACAATTACATGAATAAAACATTACACCAACCAAGTACAATCAGGGCCCGACTACGGAGCCAAAATAAAAAAGAACCCCAAATGCGACAAAGGTCCCCGATCGACCCCAACTGGGCTCCACTACTGATCAACTAGAACGAAACAACACAAAGGACAAAATCTTCATCGAGCTCCTCCTGAGCTTGGTTGCGTCATCTGCACGAACTCATCGACACCTGCAAGCTGGTTTTGGAAGTATCTGTGAGCCACAGGGACTCAGCAATCTCGCACCCTCGCGATCAAGACTATTTAAGCTTATGGGTAAGGTAAAGGTATGAGGTGGAGCTGCAGCAAGCGACTAGCATATATGGTGGCTAACCTATTCGCAAAAGAGAGCGAGAAGAGAAGGCAAAGCACGGTCGATAAAAGTATGATCAAGAAGTGATCTTGGACTACCTACGTCAAGCATAACTCCAACAACCGTGTTCACTTTCCGGACTCCGCCGGAAAGAGACCATCACGGTTACACACGCTGTTGATTCATTTTAATTAAGGTCAACTTTAGGTTTTCTACAACAGGACGTTAACAAATTCCCATCTGCCCATAACCGCGGGCACGGCTTTCGAAAGTTCAAATCCCTGCAGGGGTGTCCCAACTTAGCCCATGACAAGCTCTCACGGTCAACAAAGGAATAGACCTCCACCCGAGACGTTCCGATCAGACTCGGTATCCCAGTACAACAAGACATTTCGACAGGGTAAAACTAAACCAGCAACACCGCCCGATGCGCCGACATCCTGATGGGAGCTGCACATATCTCGTTCTCAGGGCAACACCGGATTGTCTAAACTTCCGGTAGGCCAGCCCAGAGTTGCCCCTGGTAGCCACCGGCGGCTGACAGTTTGGACCAACACTTAGACAAGCACTGGCCCGGGGGGGTTAAAATAAAGATGACCCTCGGGATGTGTGACTCCCGAGGGAAAAAGGCTAAGTGGCAAATGGTAAAACCAATGTTGGGCATTGCTGGCAAAGCTTTACTTAAGGCGAACTGTCAAGGGGTTCCCATTATAGCCCAACCGCGTAAGGGACGCAAAATCCGGGAACATAACACCGATATGACGGAAACTAGGGCGGCAAGAGTGGAACAAAACACCAGGCATAAGGCCGAGCCTTCCACCCTTTACCAAGTATATAGATGCATTAATTAAATAAGATATATTGATATCCCAACAAGTAAATAAATGTCCCAACAAGGAACGATCTCCATGTTCCAACAAGGAACAAACTTCAATCTTCACCTGCAACTAACAACGCTATAAGAGGGGCTGAGCAAAGCGGTAACATAGCCAATCAACGGTTTGCTAGGACAATGGTGGGTTAGAGGCTGAACATGGCAATTTGGGAGGCTGACAAGCAAGTGGTAGGCATCGTAGCAATGGCATAGCAAAAGAGCGAGCAAACTAGCATAGCAAAGATAGTAGTAATTTCGAGGGTATGATCATCTTGCCTGAAATCCCGCAAGGAAGAAGAACGAGTCCATGAAGAAGACAAACGAACGAAGATGAACGGGTCCTCACAAACTCGACGTTATCGGAACCAACCCGAAGAAGCAATCACCGGAAAAGAAGCACACAACATAGTAAACAACCAACACATCAACATGGCATGATGCACAAACGAGTATGATGCATGTCCGGTTTAATGAAGCATGGCATGGCATGGCATGGCAAAGTGCAAACAACATTACAAGTTAAGTGGAGCTCAATATGTCACGAGGTGCATATTGACGGAACACCACGTCAATTATTTACTTCTCTCCCGTTTATGTACGCAACAATATTAAATGTTGATTAACATGGCAAGAGGTGAAGCAAACGAAAACTACCTATCTAGTCAAGTTTAAATGAGACCAGAACAACAAAACAACAAGTCCGGAAAATCCCCATGTGCAAATATTAGGTTTGGTCCTGATCTGTCCTAAACGCAATTTTAGAGTTGTTTAACATGCAAAGTGATGCCACCATGATAAACTAGGCAAAATTCTACCCCATTTACATATAAAGTTTATTTAATTCAGAGTTACGGTTATTTAGTTATGAATTAATTCATTTTAACATGGCATAGGGGCAAATTTAATCAAACAGCATTTTAAATATTTTAACATGGCAAGAAAGTTAGATATTATTAATCTACGCAAAATTCTGAGCAAGTTTCATATATAAAGTATTTGCATATGATGCATGGTTAATTAGTTATTAAATGCATGATGCTCGGGGACTTTTCTGCAAATCTGCCAATGCACTGGATAATGGACAAATTCGCAGGACCCGAAAAAAATACATATCGGGCCAAATCTGGCTTAGCCCAACAGCAGGGAAGGAAAGAAAAAAAAATAGAGGAGGGGGGGCGCTGGGGCGGCTCACCCAGGGCCTGGCCCGATCGCAGGAGCGGCCCGGCTGGAGTTGCCCTGGAAGGCCAAGGCGGCGCTGGGCCTTGGCGCATCGGCCCATGCAGGGAAGAGGCAGAAGCAGGCCGAGGCGGGGCGCGGATCTGGAGGTGGGCTGGACTCGGGCCCGTGAAGAAGTCAACGGAGGCGCTGCGGGTCGTCGTTCTCCTCCTCGGCAGGGTCCGAGCGAGGCCATGGCGGCGACAGTCGGCGCAGGAGCTCCGGCGGGAGGGATGGATGGCCGGGAACGGACGGATCCGGGCACAGGAAAGCCGGATCCGGTGTCGGGGTGGCCGGCGGCGCTCGTGGAGACTCCGGATGAGACGAACGACGCCCTGCGGGGCGGTGGCGGCTTGAACAAGGTCCGGCGACCGGCGATGGAGGCAGCGAGGCAGCGAGGACGCACGGCAGCGGAGAAAAACCGGTGGCAAGGCGCGGATCGAGGGGCTCCTCCCCTCGACCGGCTACGGGAGCGAGGAGGCGCGGGGTGCCTGCGGGCGGCGGCGGAGATCCGGGCTCGCACGGGCCCGGGATGGGCTCCGTGGGCCGGCGGCGAAGTGGGGCGGCTGGGCGCTGATGTGGCGCGCGGTGAGTGGAGGGGAAACGGCGGCGGGGTGAGGTGGCAAGCTCTGATTGGCCGGGCTGTGGTGGCTGGACGGGGTGGACATGTCCGGACGGTGTGGAGGTGTCCGGCGCGCGAGGAGAGGGAGAGATCTAAGGTTTGATCCGGGATTTCGGGGAGGAGGCTATATTTATAGATAGAAGGAGCTAGGAGAGTCCAAATGAGGTACGGTTTGCGGCCACGCGATCGTGATCGAACGACCGAGACGATGGAACAGAGTTAGGTGGGGTTTGGGCCACTTTGGAAGGGTGTTGGGCTGCAACACACACGAGGCCTTCTCGGTCCCTCGGTTAACCGTTGGAGTATCAAACGAAGACCAAATGACCCGAAACTTGACAGGCGGTCTACCGGTAGTAAACCAAGGCCACATGGCAAGTCTCGGTCCAATCCGGAAATGTTTAATCCCCACACACAAAAGAAAGGTAGAAATGACCACCGGAGGAGAACGGAACGCCGGAATGCAAAACGGACAACGGGGAAAAAGCTCGGATGCAAGAGATGAACACGTATGCAAATGCAATGCACATGATGACATGATATGAGATGCACACGCAAGCAAATGACATGGCGACAACGGCGAATAACTGGACGACACCTGGCACATCGGTCTCGGGGCGTTACACCAAGGTAGCTTACATCCAACGCCACCACCACATAGCTTACATAGTAAGGTAGCCCACACTATAAAAGGGCCACACATCCATCCATCCAGGGGGATGGACTCACTCTCACCCACACTCACGCATGCATGCCCAGGCACATGCGGCCACCACACCTATGCTCATACGCATATATACGAGATCAGATGCACTTGGCACTGATCTCAGATACAGCTCCAGGAGCGCTTTGTACTGCCCAACGTACACCTCAGATATATATACTCAGACATGCAGGAGTAGGGGTATTATCTCTCCGGAGAGCCCCGAACCTGGGTAAACCACCGCGTGCTACTCGCATACCCGCTCCCGGTCCTATCAGCAGCAGTCCTACCCACACACTAAGCCCTTGTGGCATCTGTCGACTCGCAAGCACCCCGTGAGAAATACCCCGACACAAACCATGTGGGTAACAAGAATACCTTCTCCTTCGAGACGTCTTGGTTTGAACGTGAGGGAATGGGCTAGAGGTGTAGGAGGCAAGAATGCGATAGAGCGTTGGCAGAATAAGATTAGGCATTAAAAAGTTTCTTACGGGGTTGGGCTAAGCACCTCAGTGGTGTATATAAGATTGAAAAGGATAGACTCCTTACTCTTATACAGGCCCTGGACATACAGGCCGAAGTCAATAATTTGTTGCCAGCCCAGCTTCAGGTTAAAAATGAGGCGGAGAAGAGGCTGAAAGAACTGCTTCGGGAAGAAGAATTGAAGTGGGCGTTGCGGGCTAAAGTCCGCAAAGTGGTCCAAGGGGATGCGAATACTCAGTTCTTCCATTTGATAGCTAACGGTAAGCACAGAAAGAAGCGTATCTTTCAGCTTGAGCAAGACGAGGGCACCATTTTAGGTCAGGATAACCTAAAAACTTACATTACTGACTATTATAAGCAGTTATTTGGACCTCCGGAGGATAATTGTGTGTCCCTCGATGAGTCCAGGACTGAGGACGTGCCTCAGCTATCAGCTGCTGATAATGATATTTTGGTTGCCCCGTTTTCGGAGAAGGAGGTTTTTGATGCTATTGCACAGATGAAAAACAATAAGGCTCCCGGTCCGGATGGATTCCCGGCAGAGTTCTATAAAAAGTGCTGGCACATTATTAAGGGGGATTTACTACCTATGTTCCATGATCTGTTCTCTGGACAACTTCAATTATTTCACTTGAATTTTGGGACTATCACACTGCTTCCTAAGAAGACGGATGCTGTGAGAGTTGAGCAATTCAGGCCGATCTGTCTCCTCAATGTTAGTTTCAAAATTTTCACCAAGGTCGGGACTAATAGACTCACATAGATTGCGCATTCTGTGGTGCAACAGTCCCAAACTGCTTTCATGCCGGACAGAAATATCCTTGAAGGGGTGGTCGTCCTGCATGAAACACTCCATGAAATCCACTCGAAAAAATTAGATGGAGTAATTTTTAAGGTGGATTTCGAGAAAGCGTACGATAAGGTCAAATGGCCATTCCTCCAACAGTCATTGCGTATGAAAGGTTTTGATGCAGCCTGGCGCCGACATGTTGAATCATTTACGCAAAAAGGTAGTGTGGGAATTAAAGTTAATGATGACATAGGTCATTACTTCCAGACACATAAAGGCCTCAGACAAGGAGATCCGATGTCCCCTATCTTGTTTAACATTGTGGTGGATATGTTAGCAATCTTGATAAGAAGGGCTAAGGAAAATGGTCAAGTAGGTGGATTGGTACCTCATCTTATTGATGGAGGTGTATCCATCCTTCAGTACGCTGATGATACAATCATCTTCATGGAGCATGACTTGGCCAAGGCTAGAAATATGAAGCTTGTGTTATGCCTGTTCGAACAATTGACCGGGTTAAAGATTAACTTTCATAAGAGCGAGCTGTTCTGTTTTGGTAGGGCCAAAGATGAACAGGATTCTTATAGGCAATTGTTTGGATGCGAGCTGGGAGAGTTACCTTTCTCCTACCTGGGGATTCCTATCCACCATCGTAGGCGGACAAACAGAGAGTGGAAGTACATCGAGGACCGATTTGAGAAGAAACTAAGCTGCTGGAAGGGTAAGCTTATTTCATACGGAGGCAGATTAATCCTGATTAATTCGGTGCTTACGAGTATGCCAATGTTTCTCCTATCGTTCTTTGAGGTCCCAGTTGGTGTTAGGAAGAGACTGGACTTCTATCGATCGCGTTTCTTTTGGCAGGGTGATGAGCTTAAAAGAAAATAATCGCCTTGCTCAATGGGATATCATCTGTAGACCGAAAGACCAAGGGGATCTAGGTATTGAGAATCTAGAAGTTAAGAATATATGCCTTCTTAGCAAGTGGCTGTGGAAGCTCTCATCGGAGACTGATGCTATGTGGGCTCAAATCCTTCGCAGCAAGTACCTCCAGACAAAAACTCTGTCTCAGGTTACAGTCAGGCCAACCGATTCGCCTTTCTGGAAAGGCCTGATGAAAATCAAACAGGCCTTATTTAATAGGACGAAGTTTGTTATTGGGAATGGCTTGAGTACACGTTTCTGGCAGGATACTTGGCTCGGCGACACACCCTTGGCCATCCAATATCCGTCTTTGTACCGCATTGTTCAAAGACGTGAGGTATTCGTCGCATCGGTTTTTCATTCTATCCTCCTTAATATCCAGTTTCGATGAACGCTAGCGGGCAATCGTTGGGAAGAATGGCTCCGTCTAGTTAGGAGACTGATGGACGTCCAGTTTTCACAACAACCCGATGAATTACGCTGGAAATTGACTAAGTCTAGAGTATTCACCGTTAAATCAATGTATATTGATGTTATTAATTCGAACTCCATTCCTACGTCTAAACATGTTTGGGATGTCAAAGTTCCTTTGAAAATAGAAGTGTTTATGTGGTTTGTCCATAAACAAGTTATTTTAACTAAGGACAACTTGATAAAGCGTAATTGGACAGGACCTACTAGGTGTAGTTTCTGTGATCGGGATGAGACTATCAAACACCTCTTTTTTGATTGCCCGTTGGCCAAGGTACTTTGGCAGACAGTCCACATTGCTTTTAATATCAATCCACCGAATTCTGTTAATGCGTTATTTGGGACTTGGCTTAATAGGATTGAGCCTGGCTTAGCGAAACATATTCGGGTTGGAGTTTGTGCTTTGTTGTGGACTATCTGGACTTGCAGAAATGATTTGGTTTTTAACAGAATATCATGTATACATTTTTTGCAGGTCATATTCCGATCTACGGCACTGATCCGTTCATGGTGGCTACTCACCCAGACGGAGGCCAGGGAGCATTTGGTTACCGGGTCTTTCCGCTGGGAGATGGTAGTTCGGGATATCTTCAACCGGTTTGGATGGCGGTCATGTAATAGGATAGGTATTTAGTTTCCCTATCTAGTTTGAGCCGGCCGGTTGTGGCATCTTGTCTTGGCTAGTGGGTGTTTCTAGCCTTTTTATGGCTCTGTGTGAGCTTTATGTGCTTTTTATTACTTTTGGGGACTTTTGAGACCATGTACGTACTTCTTTGTTTGGTTAATAAGATGGCCGTATGCATCGTTCTAATGAAGAGGCCGGGGAATCCCCTTTTTTGAAGAAAAAAAACTAAGGCTTAAGTTCGTAATTCGACTTGCATGCTACCAGCTGAAAAAGAGTATACCCTGATGATGGGTATCCGCAATGGGGCTAGGAGTCGCAACTGAATAATGTATGGACAGACATTGGGACAACATGCATGCAACCATCCTATTCCAACATATAGTTACTGGACCATACACATATACAGTTACTAGTAATAAACTAATAATTACTTGACTAAACATAAAGTACGCATGTGCGTGGGGCTGCGCAAGTGAATTCAAGCAATTAGATCGGCAAGGAGAAGCAAGATGGCGAGGCTAAACCACACGGCCTCCGCAGAGGTGACGGTAGATATAGACACATGGGGAAGTGTTAGTTGCACATGGGCTGTTGGCCGGGGCAGGCGACACTAGGAGTGGTTAGGTATGACATCAATCGTGACCTTCATGCCACACATGCAATGGCGAGGGAAGTTACACATGAAATAGTGGGTGCTGTGATAATGAGGGGTATGACATGATTCCACAGCTGAAGCTGGCTTTTTATGGCTGGCGAACATGTTTCGGGACTAATGTTGTATAATACTAAAAGAATATTTATTACTCATCCTCCAAAATGAATATGCAAAACATGAAGCCTGAATACATACAACATATATACGATATAATTACTTGACTATACATGTACACCACATATGCTTGATAGTAACAGTGACTTCTATGTTTTTTTAGAGACGCACTCAAGCCATCAAACCGGCAACGGCAAGCAAGACGGCGAGGCCAAACCCTGTAGCCTCCATAGAGGTGGCGGCAGAGACAGGCGCCGGCAGGGGAGCGTTGCTTGCACTGGGGCTGCTGGTCGGGGCCGGGGAGGAAGAGGAAGAGCTTGGCACGACATCGATCTTGACCTTCATTCCCCCCGCGCAGTGGCCCGGGAAGCCACAGAGGAAGTAGCGGGTGCCGGTGGTAGTGAGGGAGACGACATCATTCCCGGAGTTGAGGGTGGCGATGGGGCTGGCGGTGCTGCAGGAGTCGTAATCGGCCTTGCTGACCTCAAGAACGTCGTGTGCCTGAGGAGAGTACTTGAAGACGATTTGATCGCTGGGGTGAAAGTTCCTGGATGACGCCCAGGTGCCGTAGTTGGTCCTGAGGTCCCATGCACCACCTGGCTCGCCGACGTTGTAGATTGCCGCCGATGCGGTGCTCAAGATGGCCATCGCGGCGACGGCGAGGAGAATGGTTCTCATGGCAGCCATTGCGGTTTGAACTGAAAGGAGAACTAGCAGAGGAGATTGTAAGACAAGTGCTGTGTTGATCCTTTGAGCGGAGATTGTGTTTGCTTCTCTAGGTGTCTGTGTCGGGTCCTATATATACAATACAGGCTATGCCCAGGTGGGTTGAAGAAACGTGTCCGGTAGGTGGAAGGCTGGAAGCGTAGAATAGACTACATATATCTGAATTTTGGACTTTGAATGTTTATATATAGGAACACAAGCAAGCTAGGCAGCATTCACCTACTACTTGGTCATCATAGTCAAACACGTATAGATATATAATAGATAATAGATCGACGGAAGATCTGAAGAGCGGGCCTACTGACTGCTTCACGCATTGCCTTTTCTTTTCTTCAGTATCGACGCGGTCTACGCGATGTAGACTATCACAATCCATGTCCCTGCTCACGTACATCAAGGGTTCGTCGATCAGCATTCAACTCGAACTTCTCTTCTGTCAAAAAAGAAAAACTTTTAACTTTTTTTATTCAATATTTCATCTTTACTACCTGAATTTCACTTTAGAACTAATTATGTTACAACCTTTAGTGATTTCTTTTACACCTTTCAAGTTTCAACGACAAAAAAAGTCACGACCTCCAATTTAGAAGGAGAACGATGAACAAAATTCCAATGTTCAAATCAAGAAGTACAGCTTTCATACCATATACAGTTAAGTTAACACGTTCTAAATTACATCCACACACACACACACACACACACACACACACACACACACACACACACAAAACACGTTTAGAATTGGTAGAATGGAGCTATCAGCTGGCATGTTGAGCCATGCAATTGAGCCACAGTGCATCATCCTGGATTGCAAAATAACATCAACGAGTGAAATAATATTGTGCCATGCATTATTAAACTGAATTAAAGTTTACAAATATCCACTATGTCTTGGCGGGAATATCTCTCCTACCATTTGGCATGACTAGTGAGCTATCTCAAAAACAATGAATAATAGAATCTCCCCTCACACGCAAACGTGTAATTAAAGTTTCATCACTTTGTGGTGCTTTGAGTAATTCATTCACATGGGGATCCTCTCCTTCGGTCATTGTTGATGGAAAACCTAGATGTATCATGGTGACGAGGACTACTTTTGATACTAGTGCTGGATAGATTTCTCCGGTCTAATTTCCAGCTTTCTACTACATGAGTTGCACGCTACAAGCCTACAACTAATTAAATTACAGCTTCAGTGTTACAAAAAGATACAACATTGTTCCAACAAAACAAGTCACAACTATCAACATAGAAAGCAAGCAATATGTATTGCTTAAAAGACGAGCATCAAAATCAAGAATTAAAGCGTTCATACCACATACAATTAGGAATTTAGAACTGATAAAAATGGAGCTTCCTACCTGCAATCAAGTAAATTTTATCTAAAACGAGAGGCCATGTTTATCTTGGCAGCAATGGTAGAAATTCGTTTGGATCTTGGCCTCTATATCCTCCATGTAACCTATTCAAGGCACGATCCTAGTCAAGGCATGCAACAGGCCTCTGACGGCAGGCCCGCACCTGTGCAGAGTGTTCGGCTGCAAAGGGCCTCCAAATCAGTAGGACCCCCATTTTTCTACTATGTGATAAAAAAGCTCTTATTTATATATTCCCTAAAAAAATCTCTTATTAGTATATAGGTATATATTTTAACATTATAGTGACCAAATGTACGATTTGTACTTCATATTGAATTACTACATATAATTAAATAATTCCAACAACAACATTTTAGGGTCTCTTTAATATGTCGAATCCACTAACAAAAAAATTATTTGTCAACATTTTAGCATCTATGTCAGAAGGTATGTCGATCGTGTTAGTCTACGTCATGTCTTGTACACCGCGTCGATATTGAAGAAAAAGGAAAAGAACGCGTGAAATGGTCAGCAGGCTAACAGCACAGCCCGGTCTTCACAAACTCAGTCTATTTTGATCAAGTACGTACCAGCTGCTTGTGTCCCCACCTACACACAATATTCAAAGTCCCACCAACCGCACATGTTTCTCCGTCCCACCCGGCCAGGATTGTCCTATATATAGGACCGGACACCGCCACCTAGGGAAGCAAACACATTCTCCGCTCAAGGACCAATACATCAGCACCTCCCTTATAATCTCCTCTGCTAGCTCTTCTTGCAGTTCAAACCTCAATGGCTGTCACCAGAACCATTCTTCTCGCCGTGGCTGTGATGGCCATCCTGAGCACCGCATCAGCGGCGATCTACAACGTTGGCGAGCCCGGCGGAGCGTGGGACCTCAGCACCAACTACGGCACATGGGCGTCCTCCAGGAACTTCAAAGCCGACGACCAGATCGTCTTCAAGTACTCCCCTCAAGCGCATGATGTCCTTGAGGTCAGCAAGGCCGACTACGACTCCTGCAGCACCGCCAGCCCCATCACCACCCTCAACTCTGGGAATGATGTCGTCACCCTCACCACCTCCGGCACCCGGTACTTCATTTGTGGCTTCCCTGGCCACTGCGCGGGTGGCATGAAGGTCAAGATCGATGTCATGTCTGGCTCCTCCTCGTCACCCGCCCCAGCCAGCGGACCAAGTGCAAGCAATGCTCCCCCGCCGACCCCTGTCTCCACTGCCACCAATGTGGAGGCCATCGGGTATGGCCTCGCCGTTTTGCTTGCCGTTGCTGGCCTCATGGCTTGAGTGCATATCTGCAGTCGCAGGCACATGTGTACTTTGTGTATAGTCAAGTGATTATTACTAGCAACTATATGTGTGTATAGTCAAGTAGTTATGTGTATGTTGGACATATTCAGGTTTTGCGTTTTGCTGATTCGTTTTGGAGATTAATAAAAATTCGTTTGGTCTTATACAATATTTGTCTTGACACACATTCTTGCTAAACCGTGAGAACCAACAATTTCGTAACTTAAACTTGTATTACAGAAATATATACTTAGATTAGACATGTAATTTGTATTGCCCCGGATTGTAAATGAACTATCCTGAAGAACCTGCTGCCACAAATGGTGGAGAACAATTAGGATGCTCCCCAACCCCAAACATACTGGATCAAATTCGGCTGGGCAAAAATCCCGTCATTTGCTCGTGGAGTGCCATACATGTTCTTGTTTCTGGTGTTGCAAGGGACAGTCGCCGTTATCGAGGGAGAGAGAGAGAGAGCCATGGGAGTCGGTGATGGGTGCTTTTCGGGAATGAATTCTTCCCTGAGATCGATGGCTATCGACGCTGTGAAGGACCAAAATTTCCCCTGTCCAGGCCCCGTCCTCTGTAAAAAATACCTTCGGCATTAGGTAAAGAACATTCATCAAGATGGTCCCTACTAGCTAACCGCCTGTTTTATTTTGAGGGAATAACCGCTTATTTTATTAAAATGTTTCCCCTTTCCCTGTCTGCTTTAACTTTGTTTTGGGCGCCGATCTGCATGAAAACGCGACCGACTGGATAATATGGACCAGCAGGCACGTGTATAGATCGTCTGCTCTCACCATTTAAACCTCAATTCACCTTGAAGTAAAATGTACAGTGCATGAGGGTTAGTAGAAAATGCTGAAATTTCAAGGCTTACCTAGCAAAAAGATGCTATGAGCATATGTACCCCAAATAGTCCAAATAGACCAGGGACGTCTATCCAACGTTGGTGGGCGTGTCTGGTGTACTTAACTTTCAAGAAAATTTTCATCACTATAATCAAAAGTAGTCCTCATTGGCGCCATTGTATATCCATCCTTTTATTACATAAAATTTACTTTAATATAATAGCTGTTCACTCTTTTTTAAGCTATTATTTTGCAATTCAGGATGATGCAATGTCGGTCATTATTTCTCTGCTTAATCCGCGGTCTAAAAACTTTACTTCATGATTTTAATATTGGACTTTTACCTCTTAAGTTGAAAGTTTTTTTTTGTGGGAACTCTTAAGTTGAAAGTTGTGACATGGAATCCTATATACATAAGAAGTTGATCCCCACTATCCTATTTATCTCAACATGCACACGTGCCACCTCATCAAAGGCCCACCACTACATGCATGAGAAAAAGTTTTCCATTATTAGTTGATCTCATGCACACCTTTCACCTCACCACACATGCCACCCTCATCAAAGGTCCACTAAAAATGCATGAAAAAAGTTTTCCATTACGTTATGCCACTTATATTCAAAATATTTTCTGACTACAAAATAATCAAATACTCCCTTCGTCCCAAAATAAGTGCCTCAACTTTATATGAACTTTGTCCCAAAATATGTGTCTCAATCTTAATACAACTTTGTACTAAAGTTCGTATGAAGTTGAGGCACTTATTTTGAGACGGAGTGCGTACAATATACAATATTTATTTTTAGCTTTAGTTCATATATTATTAATTCAACTATGGAAACTTCATACAATCAAATCACTGAAATATATGGCAACCGATTCCCGCAGCAACGCGCGGAGTATTATCTAGTTCATACAACAAGCCTTCCAGTTTTAATAAGAGGAAGTGAGAACTTTTGTTTTTCTATAGTGAGAGTTTAAATGCGGCTGGACCTTTGGATCTACTTCTACAAGGTTTGTGAGTTATGATAGTCAACTATGTCTCCTTGGAGCCTAGACCGCGTCGATACTGAAGCAGCAGGGTAAGGCCGTGGAACCAAGTTATGCAGTAGTTTCTCAAAGGAAGATACTGAAGCAGCAGGCAATGGCTGCTATGCGATGAGAACGCTTGAAACGGTCTTAACATCTTCAGTCTATTATTTATTATATACTATCTATCTAGGTGTTTGATTATATGACCAAGTACATACTAGCTGCATGCCTAGCTCGTGTTCCCGCGTACTCTATATTCTACGCTTTCACCTACCGCACGTGTTTTTTCAACCCACCTGGCCATGAGTTTGTATATATAGGACCCAACACAATATGTATAATCTGATGCCATTTCGATGGGAGGGGATCGACACGGAAAAGAATTCTATGAGACCAAGTCTCACGGGTTAGCAGGTGAGACTCATCCTGATAGATCACACGTGGCGAGCATCTAATCTCTCCTCACAAATCACAAAGCATCTACCACATCCCCACCTGGGGGGGGGGGGACTAGATAGTTTATGATTTGTGAATGCCACGTGTCATCCATCAGGACAGGCCTCACCTGCTAACCATGAGACTTGGTCTCATATAATTTTTTTCCCAGATCGACACTGTAGCCATGCTTCTCTTTGGTGCGTTGGGCTCCTTTGGAAATCGTGTCTTTGCTGCATTTGTCAAAGCCAGGACATATGTACCTCAGTTATTTGTTATGGTGCCGTAAGGTAAAAACTCTAGCTTTGGCCTTTTATTTTTGAACCTGACAGTGGCAACATATTTTCTAAAAAGGAGGATAAACTCGGGCCTCTGCATTAAGTGATGCATGCATCCATATATTACTTATTATTAAAAAATTCAGCAGCAGAACAACACTGACATGAAAACTAAAAATTTCCGAGGCCACATGCCTCGCAATAGTAACTGCACCATACATGCACTAACCCTATTATAAAAGAAAAAGAAAGAAATCTTCACACGTGCGCTGATAATGACAAGTCCAACCCAAGGTCGATCTTCGGATTTCATTTCCAAAGCCAAGTTTCGATCCACCACCTTCAGCAATGGTACCACGCAACGCGCGTCGATATAGCGTGATCAGAGTTCTAGTGTTTCCATCGGAGTGTGCATGCTCGTCGCTAAAGTCGCTTCTAGCACCAACACTTGTCCGCCACCGACACTTCGCTAGCCAGATATTGCAGTAGGTGAAACCGGAAGACAAAGACGTCCCATGTTGCCTCGCCTCCGGTCTCTGTCGCACCACCTTCGATACAATAGGAACAAGCTAAGCATGACAACTCTGTCAAACAAACCATATAGCATCTGCCGACGGCAAGCATGACTTGACGTCTGCGCATGAGATATCATGCATAGCACCTGCTGGTGGCAGGCATGCCATGACGCTTCTAGAAGAGATACATGTGTCACCCGCCGAGCCGCATCAAACCCGATTTGTTGGTGGAGGGGGCGTCCCATACCTCCGCCAGCCTCATAGAAGCCGTCAGCACCACAAGACCCAGCCTCCACGCCATACACATGACCACGGGGGCCACCACCACCGAAAAAGGCGGGTAGCCGCCCCATCGCACCCCATCAGACGACACTGCGGCGAGCAAGAACACGGCCAAAACACCGTCGCCGGACCGGCTGGAGGCTACCGTATTGCCACACGACAACAACACTGAGAGCCACCACCTCACCGCCGCAAGTCGCTGCAGACCCCGCTCCAAAGGCCTGATGGCACGAAGAAGACGAGGCGGCCGCGACCTAGCACCGTTGCCTCTGGTCCCTCCAATCGTTGCAAGGTCCAAACACGATGTCCTCAAGAGGGATTACGACACGGAAGCACGACCGTCGCTCAACCCCGAGAGGCACTGAGCATAGACATGCATGTGTGTTGTCTCTATGTTATAGTCTCAAATCGCCTAGTAGCAAATGACATTGTGCATCAAGGGCTAGTTGAAAAAGATGATGTTTCAAGGCTCGCCTCACATTAATACTTTTAGCGCATGCACCACAAATAGTTTCAAATGGATTAGAGACATCTATCCAACAATAATGATTATGTATCTATTCTTCAAGACTTGTTCATCGTTTTCATCAAAACTAGTCCCCGTCACCTTCACTATCTAGCCTTTTATTCCAGTAAAACTTTAATTCAATTTAAATATATATTATCAGTCATTATCTAAACCTTGTTTTTACAATCTAGGATGATGCAAAGTCAGTCATTTGTTCCGCTGAATGTTCGTGGGCTGAATGCCAATTTCCCAATTTCAAATTTTATAACTCTGTGGTACTAAAGCATTACTTCTTGAGCTTAATGTCATAGGAGTACTTTTTTGCCATAAATATATTTTGCTTTTAGGAGAGTTGTTACTTTTGATTCTTGAAATTTAAAAGCTGCAATTTTAATTAGTTGTGAATTTGTGATCCAGCTGGAATTCAGGTAGTTGAAAGCTGACAATTTTAACAGAGGAAGTTAGAGGCTTTTTTAGAGAGAGTTGAAATGAAACTGGGCAGTTGGATCAACGTCAGAAGGTATGTGATTGTGGCAGTCTACGTCATGTCTTGTAGACCACGTCAATACTGGAGGAAAAGGAAAGGAAACGCGTGAAAAGGTCAGCAGGCCAACAACACAGCCCGGTCTTCAGATGTTCAGTCGATCGATGATTATCATAGACTCCTACGTGTTTGAGTATGACCAAGTATGTACCAGCTTGCTTGTGTTCCCACATACACAACATTCAAAGTCCAAAATCCAGGCACGTACGATAATAGTCCAGGCTTCCACCTACCGTACACGTTTCTTCAACCCACCAGGGCATAGCCTGTACTGTATATATATAGGACCCGACACAACCACCATGGGAAGCAAACACAATCTCCGCTCAAGGACCAATACAACAGCACCTGCATTATAATCTCCCCTGCTAGCTCTCCTTGCAGTTCAAACCTCAATGGCTGCCACGAGAACCATTCTTCTCGTCGTTGCCGCGATGGCCGTCCTGAGCACCGCGTCTGCGGCAATCTACAACGTGGGCGAGCCGGGCGGCGCATGGGACCTCAGCACCAACTACGGCACTTGGGCATCCTCTAGGAACTTCCAAACCAGCGATCAGATCGTCTTCAAGTACTCCCCTCAGGCACACGACGTACTCGAGGTCAGCAAGGCAGACTACGACTCCTGCAGCACCGCCAGCCCCGTCACCACCCTCAACTCCGGGAATGATGTTGTCACCCTCACCGCCACCGGCACCCGCTACTTCATTTGCGGTTTCCCTGGCCATTGCGCGGGCGGCATGAAGGTCAAGATCGATGTCATGCCAGGCTCCTCCTCTTCGTCACCCGCCCCGGCCAGTGGTCCAATTGCAAGCAACGCTGCCCCGCCAACACCTGTCTCCGCTGCAACCAATGTGGAGGCCATGGGGTTTGGCCTCGCTGTTTTGCTTGTCATTGCCGGCCTCATGGCTTGAGTGCATCTCGGCAGTCGCACGCACATGTGTACGTTATTGTATAGAGATGTACTTATTACTAGCAACTATCTGTGTGTATAGTCAAGTAGTTATGTGAATTTTACGTGAGAACTAATTATATTGCAGCCTTTAATGATTTCTTTTACACCTTCACTTACACCTTTCAAGTTTCAACGTCAAAAAAAGTCACAACCTCCAACTTAAAAGGCCAACGATGAACAAATTCCAATATTCAAATCAAGAAGTAAAGCTTTCATACCATATACAGTTAAGTTAACATGTTTTAAATTACATCCAAGCAAAAAACATGATAGGAATTGTAAAATGCATGTTGAGCCATACAATTGACCCACAGTGCATCATCCTGGACTGCAAATAAACATCATCGAGTGAAATAATATACTGTGCGATGTATTATTAAACTGAATTAAATTTTACAAATACCCGCTATGTCTTGGCGGGAATATCTCTCCTACCATTTGGTATGACTGGTGAGCTATCTCAAAAATAATGAGCAATAGAATATCTCTCCTCACGCACAAACTTGTAATTAAAATTTAAGCACTTTGCGGTGACTTGAGTAATTCATTCACATGGGGATCATCTCCTTCGGTGATTGTTCATGGAAAACCTAGATATATCATGGCGACAAGGACTACGTTTGATACTAGTGTTGGATATATACAATTAGCACATTTAAAACTGCTAAAATGGAGTTTTCAGTCTGCAATTCAACTAAATTTTATCTAAAATGAAGTCATATTTATCTTGGCACCAACAGTAGAAATTTGTATTGGATCACAGGCTCTATATGATCTACATTTTCGAAAAAATTCTAAAATAACCGTTCAAAAAAAATGAAATTAAATTTTGAAGTGGCAAAAAAGGGAAAAAAATTGACACACATGCAAAGATGTATTTTACGCATGTGTAAAATTTCATTACGAGATACTTTAACGTGTCATTTAAAAAGCAAACACGTTGATTTTGAAAATACTAATCTTGCTATTAGAATCAGTCCACAATTTGAAACCGTCCATAAAAGGTCTCTATATAGCAAAACGTGTGTGTGTGTGTGTATATATATATATATATATATATATATATATATATATATATATATATCTTATCAAGCACGAGCAACTATTATTGGCCATAGATATTATTATAGTTGACGGTGATCACTGTGCTTTCCTTGCACTTTTTTTTGTTGAGAAAATCAAGATTCTACACTAGTGTGTAGTGTCTGCGATCCAAATCAAGGCACGCAACAGGCCACCCGTACCATGCACCTGTGCAGAGTGTTCGGCTGCACCGGGCCTCCAAATCAGTAGGACCCCTAATTTTCTATGTAATAGAGTAGTACTAATTAATGACTAGTTTAGCTCTATTAACTTAGGTATATAGGATAACATTATAGTGACCAACTGTATCATTTGTACTTGTAATTTTTCTTTTTGCAGGTGTACTTGTAATTAAATCATTCCAACAACAAAATTTTAGGGTCTCTTTAATATGTCAAATGCACTAATAAAAAAAGCTTTGTCAAAATAATGCTTTGGACAATTGGATCTACGTCAGAAGCTATGTGGATCCCCTAAAAAAAGAAGCTATGTGGATCGTGATAGTCTACCTCATGTTCTTCTAGACCGCGTCGATACTGTAGAAAAAGGAAAGGAACGCGTGAAATGGTCAGCCCGCCAACAGCACAGCCCGGTCTTCACAAACTCAGTCTATTTTGATCAAGTACGTACCAGCTGCTTGTGTTCCCACCTACACACAATATTCAAAGTCCAAAATCCAGGTACACAAACTTCATTCTACGCTCCCACCAACCGCACATGTTTCTCCATCACACCGGGTGTAGCCTGTATTGTTCTATATAAAGGACCCGACACTGCCTCCTAGGAAAGCAAACACATTCTCCACTCAAGGATCGATACACACCTGCCTTACAAGTTATAATCTCCTCTGCTAGCTCTCTTTACAGTTCCAACCGCAATGGCTGCCAAGAGAACCATTCTTCTCGCCGTGGCTGCGATGGCCGTCCTGAGCACCGCGTCAGCGGCAACCTACAACGTGGGTGAGCCGGGCGGCGCATGGGACCTCAGCACCAACTACGGCACTTGGGCGTCCTCTAGGAACTTCCAAATCAGCGATCAGATCGTCTTCAAGTACTCCCCTCAGGCACACGATGTCCTTGAAGTCAGTAAGGCAGACTACGACTCTTGCAGCACGGCCAACCCCATCACCAAATTTAACTCCGGGAATGATGTTGTCACCTTCACAGCCACCGGCACCCGGTACTTCATCTGTGGTTTCCCTAGTCATTGCGCGGGCGGCATGAAGGTTAAGATCGATGTCATGCCAGGCTCCTCCTCTAAGTCACCCGTCCCGGCCAACGGCCCAAGTGCAAGCAATGCTCCCCCACCGACACCTGTCTCTGCTGCCACCAATGTGGAGGCCACGGGGTTTGGCCTTGCCGTTTTGCTTGCCATTGCCGGCCTCATGGCTTGAGTGCATCTCTGTACTCGCGGGCACATGTGTATTTTATGTATATTCAAGTAATTATTACTAGCAACTATCTGTGTGTGTGTATGATCAAGTAGTTATGTGTATGTTGGGTGTATTCAGGCTTTGTGTATTAATGATTCATTTTGGAGGATTTATTAATAAATATTCTTTTGGTCTTATACAACATTTGTCTTGAAACACGTTCATTCTAAAACATGAGAACCAACAATTTCGTAACTTAAACTTGTAGTACAGAAATACATAATTAGATTAGACATGCAATTAGTATTGCCCCTGATTGTAAATGAACTATCCCGAACAACCAGCTGAAACAAATGGTGAAGAACAACTAGGATGCCCCCGACCCTGGGCATACTGGATCAAAATCGGCTGGGAAAATCCCTGCTTTTTGGATGATGGAGTGCCATACATGTTCCTGTTTCTGGTGTTGCACGGGACAATCACCGTCGTCGAGGTAGAGAGGGCCATGGGAGTGGGTGACGGGTACTGCCCTATTATGTTCTTGCGGCTGGAGGATGATCACTATCAACGCTCCGAGGGACCAAAATTTCCCCAGTCCAGGCACCATCGTTCAGTAATGTAAAAATACCAGCTGCATTGGATAAAAGTGCTTCATCCAGGGATAGTCATGGCCCATGCAGCGCGACGCAGCATTCATCAAGATGGTCCAGTAGGAAATGATAGATTTCAAGTCTTATACATAGCATAAAGATGCTATGAGTACGACAAATAATACAAATATACCAGACTTCTATCCAACATTGGTTGACAAATAATACTTATCCTTCGAAAATCTTTCATCACTATAATCAAAAGTAGTCCTCGTTAGTACATAAAATTTACTTTAATGTAATATTACCGCTCAGTCTTTTTTTCATGAGCCGTTATTTTGCAATTCAGGATGATGCAATGTTGGAGCTTTTACCTCTTAAGTTGAAAGTTGTGACGGGGAGTTCATACAATAAACCTGCCAATTTTAATAGAGGAGGTTAAAACTTTTTTTAGACTGAGAGTTTAAATGCAGCTGGCCCTATGGATCTACTTATACAAGATTTATCAGTTATGATAGTCAACGACGTCTCCTTTGAGGATTGGAGCCCAGACTGCGTCGGTATTGAAGCAGCAGGCCAAGTATAATGGCTTCTATGCCATGAGAACGCTTGAGAAGGTCTTAACATCTTGAGTCTATTATTTATTATATACTCCCTTCGTCCCATAATGTAAGACGTTTTTTGACACTACACTAGTATCAAAAAACGTCTTACATTATGGGACAGAGGGAGTATCTATCTAGGTGTTTGAGTATGACCAAGTACGTAATACTTGCATACCTAGCTCGTGTTCCCGCGTATTCCCTCCGGTCCTTTTTACTTTGCATATAAGAATTATCTGAAGTCAAACTTCATGAAGTTTGACCATATTTAAATAAAAAAATATTAACATATAAAATGCTAAATTTATACAATATGAAAACTAAGGTCAGGACACATCTAATGTTGTTGATCTCATATTCTGAATGTTGGTAATTTTTTCTATAAACTTGGTCAAAGTTTACGAGGTTTGACTTCAGACAAATTTTATATGCAAACTAAAAAGGATAGGAGGGAGTACTCTATATTCTACGCTTTCACCTACCGCCCGCGTTTCTTCAACCCACCTGGCCATGAGTTTGTATATATAGGACCCGACACAGACACCTAAAGAAGCAACATAATCTCACCTCAAGGTTCAGTATAGTAGCATCCGACTAGTATCTCCTCTGCTAGCTCTCACTGCCTTGCTTCCAGCAGGTCCTACTGCCATGGCCGTCACCAGAAACATTCTCCTCTCTGTGGCCGCCATGGCCATCCTGAGCACCGCCTCGGCTGCAATCTACAATGTCGGCGAGCCCGGCGGAGCGTGGGACCTCGGCACCACCTACAGCACATGGGCGTCCTCCAGGAACTTCCAACCCGACGACCAGATCGTCTTCAAGTACTCCCCTCAGGTGCACGATGTCCTCGAGGTCAGCAAGGCCGACTACGACTCATGTAGCACTGCGACCCCCATTGCCACCCTCAACTCCGGGAATGATGTCATCGCCCTTAACGTCACCAGCACCCGCTACTTCATATGCGGCTTTCCTGGCCATTGTGCGGGTGGCATGAAGGTCAAGATCGATGTCATGCCAAGCTCCTCCTCTTTGTCGCCTGGCCCGGCCAGCGGCCCAAGTGCAAGCAACGCTCCCCCACCGACGCTTGTCTCCGCCGCCATCTCTGTGGAGGCTACGGGCTTTGGCCTCACCGCCTTGCTTGCCGTTGCTGGCCTCATGGCTTGAGTTCATTTGTGCAGCTGCACATACATGTATAAAGTCATGTATAGTCAAGTAATTATTACTAGCAAGTATATGTGTAGCCAAGTAATTATATGTGTAGGTTGTATGTATTCGGGCTTCTTCTTTAATAAAGATTTTTCTTGTCTCTCTTATACAACATTTGTCAAGAAACATGTTCATTCTAGAATTTGATAAGCTAGACTTGCATAACTTTGACTTGTAGCAGGCAGAGGTTTATACTTAGATTAGATATATAATTAGCATGATTGTTTGATTTGTCTTGAAAATATGTATTTGTAGGCTACAATTGAACTTGTAATTAGTGAAGTATTACATATCTAAGTGGAGCACATGTTAACATATATCTCGGGTCTAATATATAAGCTAACATGTGGTAACCTACAACGTGGGCGATACGGGCGGCGCATGGGACCTCAACACCAACTACGTCACTTGGGTGTCCTGAGCACTGCGTCTGTGGAAAGCTACAACTGTTGGGGAACGTAGCAGAAATTCAAAATTTTCCTACGTGTCACCAAGATCTATCTATGGAGAGACTAGCAACGAGGGGAAGGAGAGTGCATCTACATACCCTTGTAGATCGCTAAGCGGAAGCGTTCGAGTGAACGGGGTTGATGGAGTCGTACTCGTCGTGATCCAAATCACCGATGATCCTAGTGCCGAACGGACGACACCTCCGCGTTCAACACACGTACAGCCGGGTGACGTCTCCCATGCCTTGATCCAGCAAGGAGAGAGGGAGAGGTTGAGGAAGACTCTATCCAGCAGCAGCACAACGGCGTGGTGGTGATGGAGGAGCGTGGCAATCCTGCAGGGCTTCGCCAAGCACCGCGAGATATGAGGAGAAAGAGAGGGAGGGCTGCACCAACAGGCAGAGATCAGATCGCGTCTCATGGGCTGCCCCAAGCCTCACTATATATAGGGGAGAGGGAGGAGGGTGCGCCCCCTCTAGGGTTCCCACCCCTAGGGGGGCGGCAGCCCTAGATGGGAAATAAGGGGCGGCCAAGAGGGGGAGAGAGGGAGGCGCCCCCTAGGGTGGGCCTTAGGCCCATCTAAGCCTAGGGTTTCCTCCTTTTTTCCTCCTAGCTGCCCCTTTGGCCTTGTGGGAGGCGCACCAGCCCACTCAGGGGCTGGTCCCTCACCACTCTTGGCCCATGCAAGCCTCCGGGGTTGGTGGCCCCACTTGGTGGACCCCCGGGACCCTCCCGGTGGTCCCGGTACATTACCGATAAACCCCGAAACTCTTCCGGTGACCAAAACAGGACTTCCCATATATAGATCTTTACCTCCGGACCATTCCGGAACTCCTCGTGACGTCCGGGATCTCATCCGGGACTCCGAACAACATTCGGTAACCATATACAAACTTCCTTTATAACCCTAGCGTCATCGAACCTTAAGTGTGTAGACCCTACGGTTTCGGGAGACATGCACACATGACCGAGACGTTCTCCAGTCAATAACCAACAGCGGGATCTGGATACCCATGTTGGTTCCCACATGTTCCACGATGATCTCATCAGATGAACCACGATGTCATGGACTTAATCAATCCCGTATACAATTCCCTTTGTCTAACGGTACGATACTTGCCCGAGATTCGATCGTCGGTATCCCGATACCTTGTTCAATCTCGTTACCGGCAGGTCTCTTTACTCGTTCCGTAACACATCATCCCATGATCAACTCCTTGATCACATTCTACACATTATGATGATGTCCTACCGAGTGGGCCCAGAGATACCTCTCCACTTACACGGAGTGACAAATCCCAGTCTCGATTCGTGCCAACCCAACAGGCACTTTCGGAGATACCTGTAGTGCACCTTTATAGTCACCCAGTTACGTTGTGACGTTTGGTAAACCCAAAGCATTCCTACGGTATCTGGGAGTTGCACAATCTCATGGTCCAAGGAAATGATACTTGACATTAGAAAAGCTTTAGCATACGAACTACACGATCTTGTGCTATGCTTAGGATTGGGTCTTGTCCATCACATCATTCTCCTAATGATGTGATCCCGTTATCAACGACATCCAATGTCCATGGTTAGGAAACCATAACCATCTATTGATCAATGAGCTAGTCAACTAGAGGCTTACTAGGGACATGGTGTTGTCTATGTATCCACACATGTATCTGAGTTTCCTATCAATACAATTCTAGCATGGATAATAAACGATTATCATGAACAAGGAAATATAATAATAACTTATTTATTATTGCCTCTAGGGCATATTTTGTTGGGGAACGTAGCAATTTCAAAAAAATTCCTACGCACACGCAAGATCATGGTGATACATAGCAACGAGGGGGAGAGTCTGATCTACATACCCTTGTAGATCGCAACGGAAGCGTTGACACAACGTAGAGGAAGTAGTCGTACATCTTCTTTCCGATCCGACCGATCCAAGCACCGTTACTCCGGCACCTCCGAGTTCTTAGCACACGTACAGCTCGATGACGATCCCCGGGCTCCGATCCAGCAAAGCTTCGGGGAGGAGTTCCGTCAGCACGACGGCGTGGTGACGATCTTGATGTTCTACCGACGCAGGGCTTCGCCTAAGCACTACAACGATATGATCGAGGTGGAATATGGTGGCAGGGGGCACCGCACACGGCTAAGGAACGATCTCAATGATCAACTTGTGTGTCTTGGGGTGCCCCCTGCCCTCGTATATAAAGGAGCAAGGGGAGGAGGCCGGCCGGCCAGGTGTGCCGCGCCAAGGAGGAGTCCTCCTCCTAGTAGGAGTAGGACTCCTACTAGGTGGGGGAAAGAGGTGGAGTGGGAGAAGGAAAGGGGGGGGGGGGCGCCGCCCCCCTCCCCTAGTCCAATTCGGACCAGGGAGGAGGTGGCGCGCGGCCCACCTTTTGGCAGCCCTTCTCTCTCTCCACCAAGGCCCATAAGGCCCATAACTTCTCCCGGTAGGGTTCCGGTAACCCTCCGGCTCTCCGGTTTTCTCCGAAATCACCCGGAACACTTCCGGTGTCCGAATATAGTCATCCAATATATCAATCTTTATGTCTCGACCATTTCGAGACTCCTCGTCATGTCCGTGATCACATCCGGGACTCCGAACTAACTTCGGTACATCAAAACTCATAAACTCATAATATAACTTTCATCGAAACCTTAAGCGTGCGGACCCTACGGTTCGAGAACAATGTAGACATGACCGAGACACGTCTCCGGTCAATAACCAATAGCGGGACCTGGATGCCCATATTGGCTCCTACATATTCTACGAAGATCTTTTATCGGTCAGACCGCATAACAACATACGTTGTTCCCTTTGTCATCGGTATGGTACTTGCCCGAGATTCGGTCGTCGGTATCCAATACCTAGTTCAATCTCGTTACCGGCAAGTCTCTTTACTCGTTCCGTAATACATCATCCCACAACTAACATATTAGTTGCAGTGCTTGCAAGGCTTATGTGATGTGCATTACTGAGAGGGCCCAGAGATACCTCTTCGACAATTGGAGTGATAAATCCTAATCTCGAAATACGCCAACCCAACATCTACCTTTGGAGACACCTGTAGTACTCCTTTATAATCACCCAGTTACGTTGTGACGTTTGGTAGTACCCAAAGTGTTCCTCCAGCAAACGGGAGTTGCATAATCTCATAGTCATAGGAACATGTATAAGTCATGTAGAAAGCAATAGCAACATACTAAACGATCGGGTGCTAAGCTAATGAAATGGGTCATGTCAATCAGATCATTCAACTAATGATGTGATCCCGTTAATCAAATAACAACTCTTTATCCATGGTTAGGAAACATAACCATCTTTGATTAACGAGCTAGTCAAGTAGAGGCATACTAGTGACACTCTGTTTGTCTAGGTATTCACACATGTATTATGTTTCCGGTTAATACAATTCTAGCATGAATAATAAACATTTATCATGATATAAGGAAATAAATAATAACTTTATTATTGCCTCTAGGGCATATTTCCTTCAGTCTCCCACTTGCACTAGAGTCAATAATCTAGATCACATCACCATGTGATTAACATCGATAGTTCACATCATCATGTGATTAACACCCATAGTTCATATCGCCATGTGACCAATACCCAAAGGGTTTACTAGATTCAGTAATCTAGTTCACATCGCTATGTGATTAACACCCAAAGAGTACTAAGGTGTGATCTTGTTTTGCTTGTGAGAGAATCTTAGTCAACGGGTCTGCCACATTCAGATCCGCATGTATTTTGCAAATTTCTATGTCAACAATGCTCTGCATGGAGCTACTCTAGCTAATTGCTCCCACTTTCAATATGTATCCAGATTGAGACTTAGAGTCATCTGGATCAGTGTAAAAAACTTGCATCAACGTAACCCTTTACGACGAGCCCTTTTTGTCACGTCCATAATCGAGAAACATATCCTTATTTCACTAAGGATAATTCTGACCGCTGTCCAGTGATCTACTGCTAGATTACTATTGTACTCCCTTGCCAAATCAGTGCAGGGTATACAATAGATCCGGTACACAGCATGACATACTTTATAGAACCTATGGCCAAGGCATAGGGAATGACTTTCATTCTCTTTCTATCTTCTGCCGTGGTCGGGCTTTGAGTCTTACTCAACTTCACACCTTGTAATACAGGCAAGAACTCTTTCTTTCACTGCTCCATTTTGAACTACTTCAAAATCTTGTCAAGGTATGTACTCATTGAAAAAACTTATCAAGCGTCTTGATCTATCTCTATAGATCTTGAAGCTCAATATGCAAGCAGCTTCACCGAAGTCTTTCTTTGAAAAACTCCTTTCAAACACTCCTTTATGCTTCACAGAATAATTCTACATTATTTCCGATCAACAATATGTCATTCACATATACTTTATCAGAAATGTTGTAGTGCTCCCACTCACTTTCTTGTAAATACAGGCTTCACCGCAAGTCTGTATAAAACTATATGCTTTGATCAACTTATCAAGGCGTGTATTCCAACTCTGAGATGCTTGCACCAGTCCATAGATGAATCGCTGGAGCTTGCATATTTTGGTAGCACTTTTAGGATTGACAAAACCTACTGGTTGCATCATATACAACTCTTCTTTAAGAAATCCATTAAGGAATGCAGTTTTGTTTATCCATTTGCCAGATTTCATAAAATGCGGCAATTGCTAACATGATTCGGACAGACTTAAGCATCGCTACGGGTGAGAAGGTCTCATCGTAGTCAACCCCTTGAACTTGTCGAAAACCTTTTGCGACAATTCTAGCTTTGTAGATAGTAACACTACTATCAACGTCTGTCTTCCTCTTGAAGATCCATTTATTTTCTATGGCTTGCCGATCATTGGGCAAATCCATCAAAGTCCATACTTTTGTGACGCCCCCGATTCAATCGTACACTAATCATGCACGCAAATGTGTACGATCAAGATCAGGGACTCACGGGAAGATATCACAACACAACTCTACAAATAAAAATAAGTCATACAAGCATCATATTACAAGCCAGGGGCCTCGAAGGCTTGAATACAAGAGCTCGATCATAGACGAGTCAGCGGAAGCAACAATATCTGAGTACAGACATAAGTTAAACAAGTTTGCCTTAAGGAGGCTAGCACAAACTGGGATACAGATCGAAAGAGGTGCAGGCCTCCTGCCTGGGATCCTCCTAAACTACTCCTGGTCGTCGTCAGCGGGCAGCACGTAGTAGTAGGCACCTCCGGTGTAGTAGGAGTCGTCGTCGACGGTGGCGTCTGGCTCCTGGGCTCCAACATCTGGTTGCGACAACCAGGTAGAAGGGATAGAGGGAAAAGAGGGAGAAAGCAACCGTGAGTACTCATCCAAAGTACTCGCAAGCAAGGAGCTACACTACATATGTATGCATCGGTATCAACTGGAATAAGGCTATCACATGTGGACTGAACTGCAGAATGCCGGAATAAGAGGGGGATAGCTAGTCCTTTCGAAGACTACGCTTCTGGCAGCCTCCGTCTTGCAGCATGTAGAAGAGAGTAGACTGAAGTCCTCCAAATAGCATCGCATAGCATAATCCTAACCGATGATCCTCCCCTCGTCGCCCTGTGAGAGAGCGATCACCGGTTGTATCTGGCACTTGGAAGGGTGTGTTTTATTAAGTATCCGGTTCTAGTTGTCATAAGGTCAAGGTACAACTCCGGGTCGTCCTTTTACCGAGGGACACGGCTATTCGAATAGATAAACTTCCCTGCAGGGGTGCACCACATACCCCAACACGCTCGATCCCATTTGGCCGGACACACTTTTCTGGGTCATGCCCGGCCTCGGAAGATCAACACGTCGCAGCCCTACCTAGGCACAACAGAGAGGTCAGCACGCCGGTCTAAATCCTATGGCGCAGGGGTCTGGGCCCATCGCCCTTTGCACACCTGCACGTTGCGAACGCGGCCGAAAGCAGACCTAGCCTAGTGGCCTTCCAGTCCAATCCGGCGCGCGCCACTCAGTCGCTGACGTCACGAAGGCTTCGGCTGATACCACGACGCCGGGATACCCATAACTACTCCCGCGTAGATGGTTAGTGCGTATAGACCAAATGGCCAGACTCAGATCAAATACCCAGATCTCGTTAAGCGTGTTAAGTATCCGCGAACACCGACCAGGGCCAGGCCCACCTCTCTCCTAGGTGGTCGGAACCTGCCCTGTCGTTCCGCCTCAAAGATCCACTCGCGGGTGCTCCTACGAGCCGTCCCGTCTTTAGTCACCACATGTATCATGTATAAAGTATATAGTATATACCCGTGATCACCTCCCGAGTGATCACGGCCCGATAGTATAGCATGGCAGACGGACAAGAATGTAGGGCCACTGATGATAAGCTAGCATCCTATACTAAGCATTAGGTTTGCAGGTAAAGGTAACAACAGTAGTAGCAAGGACAGGCTATGCATCAGTATAGGATTAACGGGAAGCAGTAACATGCTACACTACTCTAATGCAAGCAGTATAGAGAAGAGTAGGCGGTATCTGGTGATCAAAGGGGGGGCTTGCCTGGTGGTTCAGACAAGAGAGAGGGGTCGTCAACTCCGTAGTCGATCACAGGGGTACCGGCAGCGGTCTCGGGGTCTACCGGAAAAAGTAACGGAGGGGGAACATAATAAATAACAGAGGAATCAAAGCAACACAAAGCATAACATGGTGATACGCCGTGCTAGGGGTGACCTAACGCAGTAGGAGGTGATACCGGCGAAGGGGGAAAACATCCGGGAAAGTATCCCCGGTGTTTTGCGTTTTCGGGCAGAGGAGCCGGAGGGGGAAAGTTGCGAGTTCGATAGGTTAGGGAGGTGTGGCGGTCGAACGGGTTGCGTATCCGGAATCGTCTCGTCGTTCTGAGCAACTTTCATGTTGAAAATAATTTAATCCGAGTTATGGATTAAAAGATATGATTTTTTTAAAGAATTTACTAGTTTCTGGAATTATTTTTAATTCGAAAATAATTGTTAAATTGCTAGGCACACCCAGCACAGTGTACACCAAAGTGTACCCAGTGACTGACAGGTGGGCCAGAGGGACCCAGTTGACCAGTCAACGTTTGACTGGTCAACAGGGGTGGGACCCCCATGTCATTGACTGTTTGTTAAATAATAAACAGTTAATTAGGTTAATTAGTGATTAGGTTAATCTAATTAGGTTTAATTAAGTTAATTAATTAATTAATGAATTAATATTTAATTTTTATTTTTATTTAGTTTTTTTTATTAAACGTTCTGGGGGTAGGGCCCCACTTGTCATTGGCCCTAGGGGCCAAACGGGCGCGGGCGACGGGCGCTGGGCGCCAGCCCGATACGGCGCTGGGCCGTGGGTGTGCACCCGACTGGGCGCCGCGTTGGCGGGCACGGGCACCGGCGCACCGGCGAGTGTGTCCGGCGGCGAGTCGGCGGATGAGCAGCGGCAGCGGCAACAGTGGAGCGGGGCGCGGTCGTGCCGCGACAGCGGAGGGCGGAGCCGACACGGCCACGGCGCGATGGGGCAGAGGCTCGCGGCGCAGCTAGGTGGCGCAGGCGAGGCAGCGGGATCCAGGGGAGGCGAGGCGCAGCGATGCGGGGAAAACGGGGCGGTGGCACGGCGAGCGAGCGGCGCAGGCATGGCGCGTCGGCGCGGGGTAACGGGCGCGGCCAGACGGAACGGCGCACGGCCAGGGCACGGCCCGACCGCGGTGAGCACGCATGAGGGGGTTGCGGGTGAGCGTGGCGACCCCATTGACGAGCAGGGGAAAGGGGAGGACGAACGGGTCCTCACCGGCGTTGGTGAGCAGGGGGGGCGTCGAGGTGCGTGGAGGCCGTTCGGGGAGGAGGACGGGGACGACAGGGCGACGACGGAGACGTGGTCGTCGACGGAGAGGACGGCGGCATCATGGTCGAGGCGGCAAGGTGCCTTGGGCGGGGTCACACGGGGCGAGGTGGCGGCAGTGAACGCCGGCGGAGGCTCCGGGCGAGGGTGACCGCGTCAGGGGCGGGCCATGGCTGGGAGAGAAACGAGAGAGGGTGGGAAGGGGAGGTCGTGCGTGGGGTTCTCCCCTGGCGGCGCTGGAGGGAGAGGGTGGGGATGGAGCGACAGGGGGGGAGTGGGGCGCACTGGGGTTAGGGTTCGGTCGGGGTGGGGGCTAAGGGGAGGCCGGCTGGGCCGGCCTGGCGGCCCATAAGCCAGCCGGGCCATGGTCCAGCGAGGGGGAGGGGTGTCTTCTATTTCCTTTTTTTGTTCTTTGTTAGTTTATTTTTGTTTTCTTTTTATTTATTTTATTTATAGTTCCTGTTTTCATATTAGTTTTACTTTACTTTTAGTTTTATAAAATATACCACTAGCCCCTAAATTAGTATTTATAAATACTCTATTGCCACATTAATTTCTCATACTTAATAAAATAGTTTAATGTTTTAATATTTATAAAATGCATTTAATTATTTGTTTAAGCCGCCGTTTTATTTAGTTTTAGCGCTTTTTATTATTTTATAAAAATGTGATCCTCCACCATAATCACCTATGCATTATTTGCCGCCTCTAGAACATTTTAATTTTAATGTTTGAAAACTTTACCATTTGACTTGATTTTGAATTTTGAATTCAAACGGGATTTGAATCATCGTGAGATCAACAACAGTAATCGTGGTGATGTGGCATCCTTAGTAGAGGGTTACTGTAGCTTAAATATCCGGGCGTCACAACTTTGTTCTCATACATGGATCATATCTAAGATTTCATGGCCTCAAACCATTTCGCGGAATTTGGGCTCATCATCGCTTCCTCATAGTTCGTAGGTTCGTCATGGTCAAGTAACATGACCTCCAGAACAGGATTACCGTACCACTCTGGTGCGGATTTCACTCTGGTTTACCTACGAGATTCGGTAGTAACTTGATCCGAAGTTTCATGATCATTATCATTAGCTTCCTCACTAATTGGTGTAGGAGTCACAAGAACAGATTTCTGTGATGAACTACTTTCCAATAAAGGAGAAGGTACAATTACCTTATCAAGTTCTACTTTCCTACCACTCACTTCTTTCGAGAGAAACTCCTTCTCTAGAAAGTATCCATTATAAGCAACGAATGTCTTGCCTTAGGATCTGTGATAGAAGGTGTACCCAACAGTCTCCTTTTGGGTATCCTATGAAGACATATTTCTCCGATTTGGTTTTGAGCTTATCAGGATGAAACTTTTTCACATAAGCATCACAACCCCAAACTTTAAGAAATGACTACTTTGGTTTCTTGCTAAACCACAGTTCAGATTGTGTCGTCTCAACGGACTTAGATGGTGCCCCTTTTTAACGTGAATAGAGCTGTCTCTAATGCATAACCCCAAAACGATAGTGGTAGATCGGTAAGAGACATCATAGATCGCACTATATCTAATAAAGTACGGTTATGACGTTCGGACACACCATTACACTATGGTGTTCCATGTGGCGTGAGTAGTGAAACTATTTCACATTGTTTTTAACTGAAGGCCAAACTCGTAACTCAAATACTTTTCTCTACGATCAGATCATAGAAACTTTATTTTCTTGTTACGATGATTTTTCACTTCACTCTAAAATTCTTTGAACTTTTCAAATGTTTCAGACTTATGTTTCATCAAGTAGATATACTCATATCTGCTCAAATCATCTGTGAAGATCAGAAAATAATGATACCTGTCGCGGGCCTCAATATTCATCGGACCACATACATCAGTATGTTCCAACAAATCTGTTGCTCGCTCCATTGTTCCGAAGAACAGAGTCTTAGTCACCTTGCCCATGAGGCATGGTTCTCAAGCATCAACTGATTCATAATCAAGTGATTCCAAAAGCCCATCAGCATGGAGTTTCTTCATGCGCTTTACACCAATATGACCTAAACGGCAGTGCTACAAATAAGTTGCACTATCATTATTAACTTTGCATCTTTTGGTTTCAATATTATGATTATGTGTATCACTACGATCGAGATCCAACGAACTATTTTCATTGGGTGTGTAACCATATAAGGTTTTATTCTTGTAAACAGAACAACAATTTATTCTCTTACTTAAATGAATAACCGTATTACAATAAACATGATCAAATCATATTCATGCTCAACGCAAACACCAAATAACACTTATTTAGGTTCAACACTAATCCCGAAATTATAGGGAGTGTGCGATGATGATCATATCAATATTGGAACCACTTCCAACACACATCGTCACTTCACCCTTAACTAGTCTCTGTTTATTCTGCAACTCCCGTTTCGAGTTACTAATCTTAGCAACTGAACTAGTATCAAATACTGAGGGTTTGCTATAAACACTAGTAAAGTACACATCAATAACATGTATATCAAATATACTTATGCTCACTTTGCCATCCTTCTTATCCGCCAATCACTTGGGGTAGTTCCGCTTCCAGTGACCAGTCCCTTTGCAGTAGAAGCTCTCAGTCTCAGGCTTAGGTCCAGACTTGGGCTTCTTCACTTGAGCAGCAACTTTCTTGCTATTCTTTTTGAAGTTCCCCTTCTTCTCTCTGCCCTTTTCTTGAAACTAGTGGTCTTGTCGACCATCAACACTTGATGTTTTTCTTGATTTCTACCTTCATCGATTTCATCAACATGAAAAGCTCGGGAGTCATTTTTGTCATCCCTTGCGTACTATAGTTCATCACGAAGTTCTACTAACTTGGTCATGGTGACTAGAGAATTCTGTCAATCACTATCTTATCTGGAAGATTAACTCCCACTTGATTCAAGCGATTGTAGTACCCAGACAATCTGAGCACATGCTCACTAGTTGAGCGATTCTCCTCCATCTTTTAGCTATAGAACTTGTTGGAGACTTCATATCTCTCAACTCGGGTATTTGCTTGAAATATTATCTTCATCTCCTGGAACATCTCATATGGTCCATGACGTTCAAAACGTCTTTAAAGTCCCGATTCTAAGCCATTAAGCATGGTGCACTAAACTATCAAGTAGTCATTATATTGAGCTAGCAAAACGTTCATAACGTCTGCATCTGCTCCTGCAATAGGTCTGTCACCTAGCGGTGCATCAAGGACATAATTCTTCTGTGCAGCAATGAGGATAAACCTCAGATCACGGATCCAATCCGCATCATTGCTACTAACATCTTTCAATACAATTTTCTCTAGGAACATATCAAAGTAAACACAGGGAAGCAACAACGCGAGCTATTGATCTACAACATGATTTACAAAATACTACCAGGACTAAGTTCATGATAAATTTAAGTTCAATTAATCATATTACTTAAGAACTCCCACTTAGATAGACATCCCTCTAATCCTCTAAGTGATCACGTGATCCAAATCAACTAAACCATGTCCGATCATCACGTGAGATGGAGTAGTTTCATTGGTGAACATCACTATGTTGATCATATCTACTATATGATTCACGCTCGACCTTTCGGTCTCCGTGTTCCGAGGCCATATCTGTATATGCTTGGATCGTCAAGTATAACCTGAGTATTCCGCATGTGCAACTGTTTTGCACCCGTTGTATTTGAACGTAGAGCCTATCACACCCGATCATCACGTGGTGTCTCAGCACGAAAAACTTTCGCAACGGTGCATACTCAGGGAGAACACTTCTTGATAATTAGTGAGAGATCATCTTAAAATGCTACCGTCAAACTAAGCAAAATAAGATGTATAAAAGATAAACATCATATGCAATCAAAATATGTGACATGATATGGCCATCATCATCTTGCTTCTTTGATCTCCATCTCCAAAGTACTGTCATGATCTATATCGTCACCGGCATGACACCATGATCTCCATCATCTTGATCTATATCAATGTGTCATCACGTGGTCGTCTCGCCAACACTTGCTCTTGCAACTATTGCTATCGCATAGAGATAAAGTAAAGCAATTATTGGGCGCTTGCATCTTATGCAATAGACAGACAACCATAAGGCTTTTGCCAGTTGCTGATAAGTTCAACAAAACATGATCATCTTATACAACAACTTATAACTCATCACATTTTGACCATATCACATCACAACATGCCCTGCAAAAATAAGTTAGACGTCCTCTACTTTGTTGTTTCAAATTTTACGTGGCTGCTACGGGCTTAAGCAAGAACCAATCTCACCTACGCATCAAAACCACAATGATAGTTTGTCAAATAGACTCCGTTTTAACCTTCTCAAGGACCGGGCGTAGCCATACTCGGTTCAACTAAGGTTGGAGAAACAGTCACCCGCAAGCCATCTTTGTGCAAAGCACGTCGTGAGAAGCGGTCTCGCGTAAGCGTACGCGTAATGTCGGTCCGGGCCGCTTCATCCAACAATACCGCCGAACCAAAGTATGACATGCTGGTAGGCAGTATGACTTATATCACCCACAACTCACTTGTGTTCTACTCGTGCATATAACATCAAACCATAAAACCTAGGCTCGGATGCCACTGTTGGGGAACGTAGTAATTTCAAAAAATTTCCTACGCACACGCAAGATCATGGTGATGCATAGAAATGAGGGGGAGAGTCTGATCTACATACCCTTGTAGATCGCAACGGAAGCGTTGACACAATGTAGAGGAAGTAGTCATACGTCTTCTTTCCGATCCGACCGATCCAAGCACCGTTACTCCGGCACCTCCGAGTTCTTAGCACACGTACAGCTCGATGACGATCCCCGGGCTCCGATCCAGCAAAGCTTCGGGGAGGAGTTCCGTCAGCACGACGGCGTGGTGACGATCTTGATGTTCTACCGACGCAGGGCTTCGCCTAAGCACTACAACGATATGATCGAGGTGGAATATGGTGGTAGGGGGCACCGCACACGGCTAAGGAACGATCTCAATGATCAACTTGTGTGTCTTGGGGTGCCCCCTGCCCCCGTATATAAAGGAGCAAGGGGAGGAGGCCGGCCGGCCAGGTGTGCCGCGCCAAGGAGGGGGAAAGAGGTGGAGTGGGAGAAGGAAAGGGGGGGCGCCGCCCCCCTCCCCTAGTCCAATTCGGACCAGGGAGGAGGTGGCGCGCGGCCCACCTTTTGGCAACCCTTCTCTCTCTCCACTAAGGCCCATAAGGCCCATAACTTCTCCCGGTAGGGTTCCGGTAACCCTCCGGCTCTCCGGTTTTCTCCGAAATCACCCGGAACACTTCCGGTGTCCGAATATAGTCATCCAATATATCAATCTTTATGTCTCGACCATTTCGAGACTCCTCGTCATGTCCGTGATCACACCCGGGACTCCGAACTAACTTCGGTACATCAAAACTCATAAACTCATAATATAACTGTCATCGAAACCTTAAGCGTGCGGACCCTACGGTTCGAGAACAATGTAGACATGACCGAGACACGTCTCCGGTCAATAACCAATAGCGGGACCTGGATGCCCATATTGGCTCCTACATATTCTACGAAGATCTTTTATCGGTCAGACCGCATAACAACATACGTTGTTCCCTTTGTCATCGGTATGTTACTTGCCCGAGATTCGATCGTCGGTATCCAATACCTAGTTCAATCTCGTTACCGGCAAGTCTCTTTACTCGTTCTGTAATACATCATCCCACAACTAACATATTAGTTGCAGTGCTTGCAAGGCTTATGTGATGTGCATTACTGAGAGGGCCCAGAGATACCTCTCCGACAATCGGAGTGACAAATCCTAATCTCGAAATACGCCAATCCAACATCTACCTTTGGAGACACCTGTAGTACTCCTTTATAATCACCCAGTTACGTTGTGACGTTTGGTAGTACCCAAAGTGTTCCTCCGGCAAACGGGAGTTGCATAATCTCATAGTCATAGGAACATGTATAAGTCATGAAGAAAGCAATAGCAACATACTAAACGATCGGGTGCTAAGCTAATGAAATGGGTCATGTCAATCAGATCATTCAACTAATGATGTGATCCCGTTAATCAAATAACAACTCTTTGTCCATGGTTAGGAAACATAACCATCTTTGATTAACGAGCTAGTCAAGTAGAGGCATACTAGTGACACTCTGTTTGTCTATGTATTCACACATGTATTATGTTTCCGGTTAATACAATTCTAGCATGAATAATAAACATTTATCATGATATAAGGAAATAAATAATAACTTTATTATTGCCTCTAGGGCATATTTCCTTCATATTTCCAACAGTCTCCCACTTGCACTAGAGTCAATAATCTAGTTCACATCGCCATGTGATTAACACTCACAGGTCACATCGCCATGTGACTAACACCCAAGAGTTTACTAGAGTCAGTAGTCTAGTTCACATCACTATGTGATTAACACTCAATGAGTTCTAGGTTTGATCATGTTGCTTGTGAGAGAGGTTTTAGTCAACGGGTTTGAACCTTTCAGATCCGTGTGTGCTTTACAAATCTCTATGTCATCTCCTAGATGTAGCTACCACGTTCTATTTGGAGCTATTCCAAATAACTGTTCTACTATACGAATCCAGTTTACTACTCAGAATAATCTGGATTAGTGTCAAAGTTTGCATCGGCGTAACCCTTTATGACGAACTCTTTTACCACCTCCATAATCGAGAAAATTCCTTAGTCCACTAGTTACTAAGGATAACTTTGACCGCTGTCCTGTGATCCATTCTTGGATCACTCTTGTACCCCTTGACTGACTCATGGCAAGGCACACTTCAGGTGCGGTACACAGCATAGCATACTATAGAGCCTATGTCTTAAGCATAGGGGACGACCTTCGTCCTTTCTCTCTATTCTGCCGTGGTCGAGCTTTAAGTCTTTAACTTCATACCTTACAACTCAGGCAAGAACTCCTTCTTTGACTGATCCATCTTGAACACCTTCAAGATCATGTCAAGGTATGTGCTCATTTGAAAGTACCATTAAGCGTTTTGATCCATCCTTATAGATCTTGATGCTCAATGTTCTAGTGGCTTAATCCAGGCTTTCCATTGAAAACACTTTCCAAATAACCCTATATGCTTTCCAGAAATTCTACATCATTTCTGATCCACAATATGTTAACAACATATACTTATCAGGAATGCTATAGTGCTCCCACTCACTTCTTTGGAAATACAAGTTTCTCATAAACTTTGTATACACCCAAAATCTTTGATCATCATCAAAGTGTATATTCCAACTCCGAGATGCTTACTCCAGTCCTTAGAAGGATTGCTGGAGCTTTGCATACTTATTAGCATCTTTCAGGATTGCCAAAACCTTCCGGTTGTATCACATACAACCTTTCCTCAAGAAAATCGTCGAGGAAACAATGTTTTGACATCCTATCTGCAAGATTTCATAAATAATGCAGTGACTGCTAATATAATTCCAACAGACTCTTAGCATCGCTACGAGTGAGAAAGTCTCATCGTAGTCAACTCCTTGAACTTGTCGGAAAACATCTTAACGACAAGTCGAGCTTTCTTAATGGTGATACTTACCATCAATGTCCGTCTTCCTTTTAAAATCCATCTGCACCCAATAGCCCTACGACCATCAAGCAGTTCTTCCAAAGTCTACACTTTGTTTTCATACATGGATCCTCTCTCGGATTTTATGGCCTCGAGCCATTTATCGGAATCCGGGCCCACCATCGCTTCTCCATAGCTCGTAGGTTCATTGTTGTCTAGCAACATGACTTCCAAGACAGGATTACTGTACCACTCTGAAGTAGTACTTATCCTTGTCACCCTACGGGGTTTAGTAGTGACTTGATCTGAAGTTTCATGATCACTATCACAAGCTTCCACTTCAATTGGTGTAGGTGCCACAGGAATAACTTCCTGTGCCCTACCACACACTAGTTGAAGAGACGGTTCAATAACCTCATCAAGTCTCCACCATCCTCCCACTCAATTCTTTCGAGAGAAACTTTTCCTCGAGAAAGGACCCGATTCTAGAAACAATCCCTTATTGCTTTCGAATCTGAGACAGGAGGTATACCCAACTGTTTTGGGTGTCCTATGAATATGCATTTATCCGCTTCTGGTTCGAGCTTATCGGCCTGAAACTTTTTCACATAAGCATCGTAGCCCCAAACTTTTAAGAAATGACAGCTTAGGTTTCTCTAAACCTTAGTTCATACGGTGTCACCTCATCGGAATTACGTGGAGCCCTATTAAAGTGAATGTGGTTGTCTCTAATGCCTAACCCATAAACTATTGTGGTAATTCGACAAGAGGCATCATGGTATGCATCATATCCAATAGGGTGCAGTTATGATGTTCGGACACACCATCACACTATGGTGTTAAAGGCTGTATCAGTTGTGAAACAATTTCCACAATGTCTTAATTCTGTGCCAAACTTGTAATTCAGATATTCATCTCTATGATCATATCATAGACATTATATCCTCTTGTCACGACGATGTTCAACTTCACTCTGAAATTACTTGAACCTTTCAATAATTCAGACTCGTGATTCATCAAGTAAATTTACTCAACATCTACTCAAATCATCTGTGAAGTAAGAACATAACGATATCCACTACATCCCTCAGCACTCATTGGACTGTACACATCAAAATGTATTACTTCCAACAAGTTGCTTTCTAGTTCCATTTTACTGAAAACGAGGCTTTCAGTCATCTTGCCCATGTGGTATGGTTTGCATGTCTCAAGTGATTCAAAATCAAGTGAGTCCAAACGATCCATCTGTATAGAGTTTCTTCATGCATATCTACCAACAAACATGGTTCGCATGTCTCAATCCTTTCAAAAATGAGTGAGTCCAAAGATCCATCAACATGGAGCTTCTTCATGCGTTTTATACCGATATGACTTACGTGGCAGCGCCACAAGTAGGTGGTACTATCATTACTATCTTATATCTTTTGGCATGAACATGTGTATCACTACGATCGAGATTCAATAAACCATTCATTTTAGGTGTAAGACCATTGAAGGTATTATTCAAATAAACAGAGTAACCATTATTCTCCTTAAATGAATAACCGTATCGCGATAGACGTAATCCAATCATGTCTATGCTCAACGCAAACACCAAATAACAATTATTTAGGTTTAACACCAATCTCGATGGTAGAGGGAGCGTGCGATGCTTGATCATATCAACATTGGAAACACTTCCAACACATATCATCAGCTCACCTTTAGCTAGTCTCCGTTTATTCCGTAGCTTTTATTTCGAGTTACTAACACTTAGCAACTAAACCGGTATCTAATACCCTGGTGCTACTAGGAGTACTAGCAAAGTACACATTAGCATAATGTATATCCAATATACTTCTATCGACAGCCTTCTCATCTACCAAGTATCTAGGGTAATTCTGAAGGAAATATGCCCTAGAGGCAATAATAAAGTTATTATTTATTTCCTTATATCATGATAAATGTTTATTATTCATGCTAGAATTGTATTAACCGGAAACATAATACATGTGTGAATACATAGACAAACAGAGTGTCACTAGTATGCCTCTACTTGACTAGCTCGTTAATCAAAGATGGTTATGTTTCCTAACCATGGACAAAGAGTTGTTACTTGATTAACGGGATCACATCATGAGATGAATGATCTGATTGACATGACCCATTCCATTAGCTTAGCACCCGATCGTTTAGTATGTTGCTATTGCTTTCTTCATGACTTATACATGTTCCTATGACTATGAGATTATGCAACTCCCGTTTGCCGGAGGAACACTTTGGGTACTACCAAACGTCACAACGTAACTGGGTGATTATAAAGGAGTACTACAGGTGTCTCCAATGGTAGATGTTGGGTTGGCGTATTTCGAGATTAGGGTTTGTCACTCCGATTGTCGGAGAGGTATCTCTGGGCCCTCTCGGTAATACACATCACATAAGCCTTGCAAGCATTATAACTAAGATGTTAGTTGTGAGATGATGTATTACAGAACGAGTAAAGAGACTTGCCAGTAACGAGATTGAACTAGGTATTGGATACCGACGATCGAATCTCGGGCAAGTAACATACCGATGACAAAGGGAACAACGTATGTTGTTATGCGGTCTGACCGATAAAGATCTTCGTAGAATATGTAGGAGCCAATATGGGCATCCAGGTCCCGCTATTGGTTATTGACCGGAGACGTGTCTCGGTCATGTCTACATTGTTCTTGAACCGTAGGGTCCGCACGCTTAACGTTACGATGACAGTTATTATGAGTTTATGCATTTTGATGTACTGAAGGTTGTTCGGAGTCCGGATGTGATCACAGACATGACGAGGAGTCTCGAAATGGTCGAGACGTAAAGATTGATATATTGGAAGCCTGTGATTGGACATCGGAAGTGTTCCGGGTGAAATCGGGATTTTACCGGAATACCGGGAGGGTTACCGGAACCCCCCCGGGAGCTAGATGGGCCATAATGGGCCTTAGTGGAAAAGAGAAGGGGCTGCCCTAGATGGGCTGCGCGCCTCCCCCTTCCCCTAGTCCTATTAGGACTAGGAAAGGGTGGCCGGCCACCTCCTCCTCTTTTCCCCTCCGAGGAATCCTAGTTGGACTAGGATTGGAGGGGGAATCCTACTCCCAGTGGGAGTAGGACTCTCCTGCGCCTCCCCCCTTGGCCGGCCAGCCCCTCCCCCTTGGATCCTTTATATACGGGGGCAGGGGGCACCTCTAGACACACAAGTTGATCCTTGAGATCGTTCCTTAGCCGTGTGCGGTGCCCCCTGCCACCAAATTCCACCTCGATCATACCATTCCAGTGCTTAGGCGAAGCCCTGCGTCGGTTGAACATCAAGATTGTCACCACGCTGTCGTGCTGACGAAACTCTTCCTCGACGCTTTGCTGGATCAGAGCCCGAGGATCGTCATCGAGCTGAACGTGTGCTAAGAACTCGGAGGTGCCGGAGTAACGGTGCTTGGATCGGTCGGATCGGGAAGAAGACGTACGACTACTTCCTCTACGTTGTGTCAACGCTTCCGTTGTGATCTACAAGGGTACGTAGATCAGACTCTCCCCCTCGTTGCTATGCATCACCATGATCTTGCGTGTGCGTAGGAAATTTTTTGAAATTACTACGTTCCCCAACAGTGGTATCAGAGCCTAGGTTTTATGGTTTGATGTTATTTGCACGAGTAGAACACAAGTGAGTTGTGGGCGATACAAGTCATACTGCCTACCAGCATGTCATACTTTGGTTCGGCGGTATTGTTGGACGAGACGGCCCGAACCAACCTTACGCGCACGCTTATGCGTGACCAGTTCCCTCGACGTGCTTCGCACATAGATGGCTTGCGGGCGACTGTCTCTCCAACTTTAGTTGAACCAAGTGTGGCTACGCCCGGTCCTTGAGAAGGTTAAAACGGAGTCTATTTGACAAACTATCGTTGTGGTTTTGATGCGTAGGTGAGATGAGTTCTTGCTTAAGCCCATAGCAGCCACGTAAAACTTGCAACAACAAAGTAGAGGACGTCTAACTTGTTTTTGCAGGGCATGTTGTGATGTGATATGGTCAAGGCATGAAGCTAAATTTTATTGTATGAGATGATCATGTTTTGTAACCAAGTTATCGGCAACTGGCAGGAGCCATATGGTTGTCGCCTTATTGTATGCAATGCAATCGCGATGTAATGCTTTACTTTATTACTAAGCGGTAGTGATAGTCGTGGAAGCATAAGATTGGCGAGACGACAACGATGCTACGATGGAGATCAAGGTGTCGCGCCGGTGACGATGGTGATCATGACGGTGCTTCGGAGATGGAGATCACAAGCACAAGATGATGATGGCCATATCATATCACATATTTTGATTGCATGTGATGTTTATCTTTTTATGCATCTTATCTTGCTTTGATTGACGGTAGCATTATAAGATGATCTCTCACTAAATTATCAAGAAGTGTTCTCCCTGAGTATGCACCGTTGCCAAAGTTCGTCGTGCCTAGACACCACGTGATGATCGGGTGTGATAAGCTCTACGTCCATCTACAACGGGTGCAAGCCAGTTTTGCACACGCAGAATACTCAGGTTAAACTTGACGAGCCTAGCATATGCAGATATGGCCTCGGAACACAGAGACCGAAAGGTCGAGCGTGAATCATATAGTAGATATGATCAACATAACGATGTTCACCATTGAAAACTACTCCATCTCACGTGATGATCAGTTATGGTTTAGTTGATTTGGATCACGTGATCACTTAGAGGATTAGGGGGATGTCTATCGAAGTGGGAGTTCTTAAGTAATATGATTAAATTGAACTTACATTTATCATGAACATAGTCCTGGTAGTATTTTGCAAATTATGTTGTAGATCAATAGCTCGCGTTGTTGCTTCCCTGTGTTTATTTTTGATATGTTCCTAGAGAAAATTGTGTTGAAAGATGTTAGTAGCAATGATGCGGATTGGATCCATGATCTGAGGTTTATCCTCATTGCTGCACAGAAGAATTATGTCCTTGATGCACCGCTAGGTGACAGACCTATTGCAGGAGCAGATGCAGACGTTATGAACGTTTGGCTAGCTCAATATGATGACTAATTGATAGTTTAGTGCACCATGCTTAATGGCTTAGAATCGGGACTTCAAAGACGTTTTTAACGTCATGGACCATATGAGATTTTCCAGGAGTTGAAGATAATATTTCAAGCAAATACCCGAGTTGAGAGATATGAAGTCTCCAACAAGTTCTATAGCTAAAAGATGGAGGAGAATTGCTCAACTAGTGAGCATGTGCTCAGATTGTCTGGGTACTACAATCGCTTGAATCAAGTGGGAGTTAATCTTCCAGATAAGATAGTGATTGACAGAATTCTCTAGTCACCATGACCAAGTTAGTAGAACTTCGTGATGAACTGTAGTATGCAAGGGATGATGAAAACGACTCCCGAGCTTTTCATGATGATGAAATCGATGAAGGTAGAAATCAATAAAAACATCAAGTGTTGATGGTAGACAAGACCACTAGTTTCAAGAAAAGGGCAGAGGGAAGAAGGGGAACTTCAAAAAGAACAGCAAGCAAGTTGCTGCTCAAGTGAAGAAGCCCAAGTCTGGACCTAAGCCTGAGACTGAGCGCTTCTACTGCAAAGGGACTGGTCACTGGAAACGGAACTACCCCAAGTATTTGGCGGATAAGAAGGATGGCAAAGTGAACAAAAGTATATTTGATATACATGTTATTGATGTGTGCTTTACTAGTGTTTATAGCAACCCCTCAGTATTTGATATTGGTTCAGTTGCTAAGAGTAGTAACTCGAAACAGGAGTTGCAGAATAAACAGAGACTAGTTAAGGGTGAAGTGACGATGTGTGTTGGAAGTAGTTCCAAGATTGATATGATCATCATCGCACACTCCCCTATACTTTCAGGATTAGTGTTGAACTTAAATAAGTGTTATTTGGTTTTTGCGTTGAGCATGAATATGATTTGATCATGTTTATTGCAATACGGTTATTCATTAAAGACAGAGAATAATTGTTGTTCTGTTTACATGAATAAAACCTTCGATGGTCATACACCCAATGAAACAAGTTCGTTGGATCTCGATCGTAGTGATACACATATTCATAATATTGAAACCAAAATATGCAAAGTTAATAATGATAGTGCAACTTATTTGTAGCACTGCCGTTTAGGGTCATATTGGTGTAAAGCGCATGAAGAAACTCCATGCTGATGGGCTTTTGGAATCACTTGATTATGAATCAGTTGATGCTTGCGAACCATGCCTCATGGGCAAGATGACTAAGACTCTGTTCTTCGGAACAATGGAGCGAGCAACAGATTTGTTGGAAATCATACATACTGATGTATGTGGTCCGATGAATATTGAGGCTCGCGACAGGTATCATTATTTTCTGATCTTCACAGATGATTTGAGCAGATATGAGTATATCTACTTAATGAAATAGAAGTCTGATACATTTGAAAAGTTCATGTAATCTCAGAGTGAAGTAGAAAATCATCATAACAAGAAAATAAAGTTTCTACGATCTGATCGTGGAAAAGAGTATTTGAGTTACGAGTTTGGTCTTCAGTTAAAACAATGTGAAATAGTTTCACTACTCACGCCACCTGGAACACCACAGCATAATGGTGTGTCCGAACGTCATAACCGTACTTTATTGGATATAGTGCAATCTATGATGTTTCTTACCGATTTACCACTATCGTTTTTGGGGTCATGCATTAGAGACAGCTGCATTCACGTTAAAAAAAGGGGCACCATCTATATCCGTCGAGACGACGCCTTATGAACTATGGTTTGGCAAGAAACCAAAGTTGTCGTTTCTTAAAGTTTAGAGTTGCGATGCTTATGTGAAAAAGTTTCATCTCGATAAGCTCAAACTCAAATCGGAGAAATATGTCTTCATAGGATACCCAAAGGAAACAGTTGGGTACACCTTCTATCACAGATCCGAAGGCAAGACTTTTGTTGCTAAATTCGGAAACTTTCTGGAGAAGGAGTTTCTCTCGAAAGAAGTGAGTGGGAGGAAAGTAGAACTTGATGAGGTAACTGTACCTCCTCCCTTATTGGAAAGTAGTACATCACAGAAACCGGTTTCTGTGACACCTACACCAATTAGTAAGGAAGCTAATGATGATGATCATGAAACTTTGGATCAAGTTACTACCGAATCTCGTAGGTAAACCAGAGTGAGATCCGCATCAGAGTGGTACGGTAATCCTGTTCTGGAAGTCATGTTACTAGACCATGACGAACTTGCGAACTATGAGGAAGCGATGATGAGCCCAGATTCCGTGAAATGGTTTGAGGCCATGAAATCTGAGATATGATCCATGTATGAGAACAAAGTTTGGACTTTGGTTGACTTGCCCGATGATCGGCAAGCAATTGAGAATAAATGGATCTTCAAGAGGAAGACGGACGCTGATAGTAGTGTTACTATCTACAAAGCTAGAATTGTCGCAAAAGGTTTTCGACAAGTTCAAGGTGTTGACTACGATGAGAGCTTCTCACTCGTATCTATACTTGAGTCTGTCCGAATCATGTTAGTAATTGCCGCATTTTATGAAATCTGGCAAATGGATAAACAAAACTGCATTCCTTAATGGATTTATTAAAGAAGAGTTGTATATGATGCACTAGAAGGTTTTGTCAATCCGAAAGGTGCTAACAAAATGTGCAAGCTCCAGCGATCCATCTGTGGACTAGTGCAAGCATCTCGGAGTTGGAATATACGCTTTGATGAGTTGATCAAAGCATATAGTTTTATACAGACTTGCGGTGAAGCCTGTATTTACAAGAAAGTGAGTGGGAGCACTACAACATTTCTGATAAGTATATGTGAATGACATATTGTTGATCGGAAATAATGTAGAATTATTCTGTAAAGCATAAAGGAGTGTTTGAAAGGAGTTTTTCAAAGAAAGACTTCGGTGAAGCTGCTTACATATTGAGCATCAAGATCTATAGAGATAGATCAAGATGCTTGATAAGTTTTTTCAATAAATACATACCTTGACAAGATTTTGAAGTAGTTCAAAAATGGAGCAGTCAAAGAAAGAGTTCTTGCCTATAGAACAAGGTGTGAAGTTGAGTAAGACTCAAAGCCCGACCACGGCAGAAGATAGAAAGAGAATGAAAGTCATTCACTATGCCCCAGCCATAGGTTCTATAAAGTATGCCATGCTGTGTACCAGATCTATTGTATACCCTACACTGATTTGGCAAGGGAGTACAATAGTGATCTAGGAGTAGATCACTGGAAGCGGTCAGAATTATCCTTAGTGAAATAAGGATATGTTTCTCGATTATGGACGTGACAAAAGGCTCATCATAAAGGGTTACGCCGATGCAAGTTTTGACACTAATCTAGATGACTCTAAGTCTCGGTCTAGATACATATTGAAAGTGGGAGCAATTAGCTAGAGTAGCTCCATGCAGAGCATTGTTGACATAGAAATTTGCAAAATACATGTGGATCTGAATGTGGCAGACCCGTTGACTAAGATTCTCTCACAAGCAAAACATGATCACACCTTAGTACTCTTTGGGTGTTAATCACATAGCGATGTGAACTAGATTACTGGATCTAGTAAACCCTTTGGGTATTGGTCACATAGCGATGTGAAATATGGGTGTTAATCACATGATGATGTGAACTATCGATGTTAATCACATGGTGATGTGATCTAGATTATTGACTCTAGTGCAAGTGGGAGACTGAAGGAAATATGCCCTAGAGGCAATAATAAAGTTATTATTTATTTCCTTATATCATGATAAATGTTTATTATTCATGCTAGAATTGTATTAACCGGAAACATAATGCATGTGTGAATACATAGACAAACAGAGTGTCACTAGTATGCCTCTACTTGACTAGCTCGTTAATAAAAGATGGTTATGTTTCCTAACCATGGACAAAGAGTTGTTATTTGATTAATGGGATCACATCATTAGATGAATGATCTGATTGACATGACCCATTCCATTAGCTTAGCACCCGATCGTTTAGTATGTTGCTATTGCTTTCTTCATGACTTATACATGTTCCTATGACTATGAGATTATGCAACTCCCGTTTGCCGGAGGAACACTTTGGGTACTACCAAACGTCACAACATAACTGGGTGATTATAAAGGAGTACTACAGGTGACTCCAATGGTAGATGTTGGGTTGGCATATTTCGAGATTAGGGTTTGTCACTCCGATTATCGGAGAGGTATCTCTGGGCCCTCTCGGTAATACACATCACATAAGCCTTGCAAGCATTATAACTAAGATGTTAGTTGTGAGATGATGTATTACGGAACGAGTAAAGAGACTTGCCAGTAACGAGATTGAACTAGGTATTGGATACCGACGATCGAATCTCGGGCAAGTAACATACCGATGACAAAGGGAACAACGTATGTTGTTATGCGGTCTGACCGATAAAGATCTTCGTAGAATATGTAGGAGCCAATATGGGCATCCAGGTCCCGCTATTGGTTATTGACCGGAGACGTGTCTCGGTCATGTCTACATTGTTCTCGAACCGTAGGGTCCGCACGCTTAACGTTACGATGACAGTTATTATGAGTTTATGCATTTTGATGTACCGAAGGTTGTTCGGAGTTCCGGATGTGATCACGGACATGACGAGGAGTCTTGAAATGGTCGAGACGTAAAGATTGATATATTGGATGCCTGTGATTGGACATCGGAAGTGTTTCGGGTGAAATCGGGATTTTACCGGAATACCAGGAGGGTTACCGAAACCCCCCGGGAGCTAGATGGGCCATAATGGGCCTTAGTGGAAAAGAGAAGGGGCTGCCCTAGATGGGCTGCGCGCCTCCCCCTTCCCCTAGTCCTATTAGGACTAGGAAAGGGTGGCCGGCCACCTCCTCCTCTTTTCCCCTCCGAGGAATCCTAGTTGGACTAGGATTGGAGGGGGAATCCTACTCCCAGTGGGAGTAGGACTCTCCTGCGCCTCCCCCCTTGGCCGGCCAGCCCCTCCCCCTTGGATCCTTTATATACGGGGGCAGGGGGGCACCTCTAGACACACAAGTTGATCCTTGAGATCGTTCCTTAGCCGTGTGCGGTGCCCCCTGCCACCAAATTCCACCTCGATCATACCGTTGCAGTGCTTAGGCGAAGCCCTGCGTCGGTTGAACATCAAGATCGTCACCACGCCGTCGTGCTGACGGAACTCTTCCTCGACGCTTTGCTGGATCGGAGCCCGAGGATCGTCATCGAGCTGAACGTGTGCTAAGAACTCAGAGGTGCCGGAGTAACGGTGCTTGGATCGGTCGGATCGGGAAGAAGACGTACGACTACTTCCTCTACGTTGTGTCAACGCTTCTGTTGTGATCTACAAGGGTACGTAGATCAGACTCTCCCCCTCATTGCTATGCATCACCATGATCTTGCGTGTGCGTAGGAAATTTTTTGAAATTACTACGTTCCCCAACAAATTCTGCTCCAGTGGCTGTTCCCCTTATTACAGAAGCACTGAGTCTCGGGTTTGGGTTCAACCTTGGGTTTCTTCACTAGAGCAGCAGCTGAATTGCCGTTTCATGAAGTATCCCTTCTTGCCCTTGCCCTTCTTGAAACTAGTGGTTTCACCAACCATCAACAATTGATGCTCCTTCTTGATTTCTACTTTTGTGGTGTCAAACATTACGAATAACTCAAAGATCATCATATATGTCCTCGATATGTTATAGTTCATCACGAAGCTCTAGCAGCTTGATGGTAATGACTTTGGAGAAAACATCACTATCTCATCTGGAAGATCAACTCCCACTCGATTCAAATGATTGTTGTACTCAGACAATCTGAGCACAAGCTCAACAATTGAGCTTTTCTCCTTAGTTGGTAGGCTAAGAAAATCGTCGGAGGTCTTATACCTCTTGACGTGGGCACGAGCCTGAAACTCCAATTTCATCCCTCGAAACATCTCATATGTTTCGTGACGTTTCAAAAACGTCTTCGGTGCCTCAACTCTAAACCGTTTAACGGAACTATCACGTAGTTATCAAAACGTGTATGTCAGATGTTCGCAACATCCACAGACCGCGTTCGAGGTTCAACACACTGAGCGGTGCATTAAGGACATAAGCCTTCTATGAAGCAATGAGGACAATCCTCAGTTTACGGACCTAGTCCGCATAATTGCTACTATCAACTTTCAACTAAATTTACTCTAGGAACATATCTAAACAGTAGAACTGAAGCGCGAGCTACGACATAATTTGCAAAATCCTTTTGACTATGTTCAGGATAATTAAGTTCATCTTATGAACTCCCACTCAGATAGACATCCCTCTAGTTATCTAAGTGATTACATGATCCGAGTCAACTAGGCCGTGTCCGATCATCACGTGAGACGGACTAGCCATCATCGGTGAACATCTTCATGTTGATCGTATCTACCATACGATTCATGCTCGACCTTTCGGTCTCCTGTGTTCCGAGGCCATGTCTGTACATGCTAGGCTCGTCAAGTTAACCCTAAGTGTTTTGCATGTGTAAAACTGTCTTACACATGTTGTATGTGAACGTAAGGATCTATCACACCCGATCATCACGTGGTGCTTCGAAACGACGAACTTTAGCAAGGGTGCACAGTTAGGGGAGAACACATTTTTGAAATTGTTTATGAGGGATCATCTTATTTACTACCGTCGTTCTAAGTAAACAAGATGCAAAACCATGATAAACATCACATGCAATTAAATATTGACATGATATGGCCAATATCATATTGCTCCTTTTGATCTCCATCTTCGGGGCTCCATGATCATCATCGTCACCGGCATGACACCATGATCTCCATCATCGTGTCTTCTTGAAGTTGTCACGTCATCTATTACTTCTACTACTATGGCTAACGCTTTAGCAATAAAGTAAAGTAATTACATGACGTTTATGTTGACACGCAGGTCATAAATAAATAAAGACAACTCCTATGGCTCCTGCTGGTTGTCATATTCATCGACATGCAAGTCGTGATTCCTATTACAAGAACATGATCAATCTCATACATCACATATATCATTCATCACATCCTTTGGCCATATCACATCACATAGCATACCCTGCAAAAACAAGTTAGACGTTCTCTAATTGTTGTTTGCATGTTTTACGTGGCTGCTATGGGTTTCTAGCAAGAACGTTTCTTACCTACGCAAAGACCACAACGTGATATGCCAATTGCTATTTACCCTTCATAAGGACCCTTTTCATCGAATCCGATCCGACTAAAGTGGGAGAGACAGACACCCGCCAGCCACCTTATGCAACTAGTGCATGTTTGTCGGTGGAACCGGTCTCACGTAAGCATACGTGTAAGGTTGGTCCGGGCCGCTTCATCCCACGATGCCGCCGAATCAAGATAAGACTAGTAACGGCAAGCATATTGAACAAAATCAACGCCCACAACTACTTTTTGTTCTACTCGTGCATAGAATCTACGCAATAGACCTAGCTCATGATGCCACTGTTGGGGAACGTAGCAGAAATTCAAAATTTTCCTACGTGTCACCAAGATCTATCTATGGAGAGACTAGCAACAAGGGGAAGGAGAGTGCATCTACATACCCTTGTAGATCTCTAAGCGGAAGCGTTCGAGTGAACGGGGTTGATGGAGTCATACTCATCGTGATCCAAATCACCGATGATCCTAGTGCCGAACGGAGGACACCTCCGCGTTCAACACACGTACAGCCCGGTGACGTCTCCTATGCCTTGATCCAGCAAGGAGAGAGGGAGAGGTTGAGGAAGACTCCATCCAGCAGCAGCACAACGGCGTGGTGGTGATCGAGGAGCGTGGCAATCCTGCAGGGCTTCGCCAAGCACCGCGAGATATGAGGAGAAAGAGAGGGAGGGCTGCACCAACAGGCAGAGATCAGATCGCGTCTCATGGGCTGCCCCAAGCCTCACTATATATAGGGGAGAGGGAGGAGGGTGCGCCCCCTCTAGGGTTCCCACCCCTAGGGGGGCGGCAGCCCTAGATGGGAAACAAGGGGCGGCCAAGAGGGGGAGAGAGGGAGGCGCCCCCTAGGGTGGGCCTTAGGCCCATCTAAGCCTAGGGTTTCCTCCTTTTTTCCTCCTAGCTGCCCCTTGGGCCTTGTGGGAGGCGCACCAGCCCACTCAGGGGCTGGTCCCTCACCACTCTTGGCCCATGCAAGCCTCCGGGGTTGGTGGCCCCACTTGGTGGACCCCCGGGACCCTCCCGGTGGTCCCGGTACATTACCGATAAACCCCGAAACTCTTCCGGTGACCAAAACAGGACTTCCCATATATAAATCTTTACCTCCGGACCATTCCGGAACTCCTCGTGACGTCCGGGATCTCATCCGGGACTCCGAACAACATTCGGTAACCACATACAAACTTCCTTTATAACCCTAGCGTCATCGAACCTTAAGTGTGTAGACCCTACGGGTTCGGGAGACATGCACACATGACCGAGACGTTCTCCAGTCAATAACCAACAGCGGGATCTGGATACCCATGTTGGCTCCCACATGTTCCACGATGATCTCATCGGATGAACCACGATGTCATGGACTTAATCAATCCCGTATACAATTCCCTTTGTCTATCGGTACGATACTTGCCCGAGATTCGATCGTCGGTATCCCGATACCTTGTTCAATCTCGTTACCGGCAAGTCTCTTTACTCGTTCCATAACACATCATCCCGTGATCAACTCCTTGATCACATTGTACCCATTATGATGATGTCCTACCGAGTGGGCCCAGAGATACCTCTCCGCTTACACGGAGTGACAAATCCCAGTCTCGATTCGTGCCAACCCAACAGACACTTTCGGAGATACCTGTAGTGCACCTTTATAGTCAGCCAGTTACGTTGTGACGTTTGGTACACCCAAAGCATTCCTACGGTATTCGGGAGTTGCACAATCTCATGGTCCAAGGAAATGATACTTGACATTAGAAAAGCTTTAGCATACGAACTACATGATCTTGTGCTATGCTTAGGATTGGGTCTTGTCCATCACATCATTCTCCTAATGATGTAATCCCGTTATCAACGACATCCAATGTCCATGGTTAGGAAACCATAACCATCTATTGATCAACGAGCTAGTCAACTAGTGGCTTACTAGGGACATGGTGTTGTCTATGTATCCACACATGTATCTGAGTTTCCTATCAATACAATTCTAGCATGGATAATAAACGATTATCATGAACAAGGAAATATAATAATAACTTATTTATTATTGCCTCTAGGGCATATTTCCAACAACAACATGGGCGTGCCGGGCAGCGCATGGGATCTCAACACCAACTACGTCACTTGGGCGTCCTCTAGGAACTTCCAAACCAGCGATCAGATCGTCTTCAAGTACTCCAATTAGGCACACCACGTCCTCGAGGTTAGCAAGGCAGACTATGACTCCTGCAGCACCGCCAGCCCCCGTCACCACCTTCAACTCCGAGAATGATGTTGTCTCCCTCACCGCCACCGGCACCCGCTACTTCATCTGCGGTTTCCCTGGTCATTGTGCGGGCGGCATGAAGGTCAAAATCGATGTCATGCCAGGCTCCTCCTCTTCGTCACCCGCCCCAGCCTGCAGCCCAAGTGCAAGCACCGCTCCCCCGCCAACACCTGTCTCCGCTGCAACCAATGTGGAGGCCATGGAGTTTGGCCTTGCTGTTTTGCTTGTCGTTGCCTACGTCGTGGCTTGAGTGCATCTAGGCAGTCGCACGCACGTGTGTACGTTATTGTATAGAGAAGTACAACTATCTGTGTGTATAGTTAAGTCGTTATGTGTATGTTGGACGTATTCAGCCTTTGTGTTTTGCTGATTCATTTTGGAGGATTTGTTAATGAAGATTTTTTTGGTCTTATACAACATTTGTCTTGAAACATGTTCTTTCTAAACCGTGAGAGCCCAATATTTCGTAACTTAAACTTGTATTACATAAACCCCTGCTAATTATTTTCAGCCGTTGATTTAAACTATTAACTAAAATTATCAGTCAAGGGAATTATGGCCCTGTGTGAATGTTTTTTTGGAAATATTTGACAATCCATCAATCCCGAACGCATCTCGCCAATCCCATCTCTCGCCCGTGTGTAGATGGCGGCGCGAGGATCCCCGGCTGACCATGGTCATAGTTGTTGCTCCCCACGGCCCCGGACCCCGGCTGCCACCCGTCCGCCTGGCCTAGCTCGTCGTTGCCACTCTCCCACCTCTTCGCCGTTGTAGCTCCGCATCAGGCTCCTTTTTTAGGCGTGACCGTGCTTCGCCCGCCGCCAGCTACCCGCTCAGCGTCCGCTTCCCTTGTGGCGATCAACAAATTCCACATTGGGGATGCTTGAACCGTGATCTTCAAGTACCACCAGGAATTCCGAGGAGGCCATCCTCAGCGACCTCACCTCGCTCGGCCTCGACTGGGACCAAAGGTACATATTAGAACATTCATTTTGGAATCTGTATTCTAGATTGCAACTAGACAATGAGAGATCTCCGGCAGGATCAAATACTATGGTTGATTGCAAGTTGTCCTTCTGCAAATTACAAGTGAACATCACTGTATTCTAGAGCAAACACTGTTCCTAACCATGTGAATTCCCAACGCAAGACTTGATAATGCCACAAGGTTGCACTTGTGTAATATTGCACATACAAACACGGTTTCTAACCCTGCGAATTCCCAACACAAGACTTGATAACGCCATGTCCGTTTTAGCAGCCGAATCAGTATGAGGCATGAGGCAAGATGGACCGTCTGATCTCACTTCAGATTAAGGGCCACCACATGCCCCCTTTCTCTCTCACCTGGAGTCGCCGACGGGTGGACCCCATGCATCATCCCCTTCCTCCTGCATGGTATAAGCTTGATCCGGTCGATTTGTTGCCAGCTTAGCTTTGCCGCGATTTCATGATTATCTCACTGACCCGGACAGCATATACCCCCTATAAATACCAGACACCCTCCCTCAGAGTCGAGCTCTATGAGCTCTGGAAGCTCCGCCAGCTAGACTCGCTTCTACGGTTGATTCTAGCGGCCGTAGGCCCCATTGACCACCACAGGCACCTCCATCTCTCTCTCTCTCTCTCTCTCTCTCAATGGCGCGCCTCTTTGACCCATTTACTCGCGCAGATCCACATGGAAAAGACCACCCTGGCGTCCGGCGAATCTTGCCGACGCCGCCCGTGCTCCAGACACAAGCGGTAGTTGACACAAGTTTTGCCCGATGACATTTAAGTTATGAAAGTGATCGCTGTGACCAGGGGAGCCCCATTGTGCTCTTCGCTGACGCGGAGGACCACGGAGGACAGCGCCCACTTCGACCAGAGCCCGCCGCCGGCCGCCGCCGTCTTCACCTTCTCCTGCTAGGATTCCAATGAGCGTCGCGACCCCGTGACGTGGACGCAGCACATGTGTCCATTGACACATATCCAACAGCCCCTGATATTTCCTGAACGAACCTTTACTGAGCAATATCACGTCGCCAGTTGTTCCCCATTTAAATTCAAAATATCATGCCGTGTAGAGTTATATGGCAATTTGGCAGAAAAGTACCTGAGATTTAAAACCGTCATAACTTTTTAGCTCCAAGTATGAATCCAAGGGAACTTTTTGCAAAATGATATTCATGAAATGCATCATCATATGCTACACTTGGTTTCATCTTTTGAACATACAAATTTGATTGTGTTCAAATTTGTATTTAAACCTTTAATAGGGTCTTGCTTGCAAACCAAATGTCCAAATTTAGTGAAATCTACTGCATTATGATCGTTAGGTTATTCTTTGTTCATATATACCACTTGATCCAGACTTTCAAACTTTTCATGATTCAATATAAATTTTGAATTCAAACCATAGAATTCCTATAATTCAAAAAATTTATTCCTCAAATAATTCATTTTGCATTTTGTTTTCTTATGATTCACTTTTATCCAATGAACCCTAGCTTTAGTTTATACTTTTAGGGATATTCAAATTTGAATTCAAGCCTTGTTTTAATCATCACTTGTAAACTAGAAATCCTTTTCAGGTGATTGTTTTTGCATAAATCTCTACTAAAACCTCATCCATTATGTAACTTAGTTTCAAATATTCAAGCCATTTGTATTTATTCAAATTTGAATCCTGTCTTAACTATATCTTTATTTTCATTAACTCTTTTGAGTTAATTCTTTTCCTTTTATCCTAAAACATCATAAGAATCTATATTAGATATAATACTTAGTATGTTGTTGTTCTTTTATACTATGCCATATTTGTTCTTGTGTTCACTGACGTTATTTACTTACATCAGATTGACCAAAGAGCGAAGCAGAATATTATCAGACTTTGTACTATTACAAGTGAAGACCAAGACAAGTTCCATCTCTTGTTCATGCGCATGAACCTATATTTTACTATGCATTTAGTCCCTTTTGAGTAGTATGCATGACTAGGAGTATGTATGATAAATATGTAGTATGATCCTAGTGTAGTTTAATGAGTAGGTCTGAGCTTACTTCCTTGTCGCCATCATTGTAGAAATATTATATTTTATTTGCTAAAGTGGATGGGGTTCATGTGAAGTGATATTCATGATGAGATGTGACTGGCAATGTAGTAAATAGGACCAACATAGTTTCATGAAATACCTAGGCAAAATAGTATAAATGGTGGCAAGGTACAGTGTTACCATCATGGGAGAGCACACTAGTGGACCATTCGATCAGGCTCAAAGAGATCAACCACCTTTTTATTACTACTAGCTTACATGTGCAGCCACAACTACTACGTGATCTAACTTGGTTTAGTAGATATGTAGGTGGGATGGGCACTATCAGAGTTAAGGGAAACTCTTCTGGAAGACCTCATCACAATCTCCCAATTTCCGTACAATTGAGTGTGGGAGCTACAAAGTGATGATTGTGTCTTGTGGGGAACATGCACCAATCTCTGCAGACTGTATAAAACTCATTGATTAGCCGTGTCCCTGGTTACAGACAACTTGAGCGGCTAGAAGTGGAAATGTTGAGAGATATCATTACATTTAAAAATTTTGAGCGGGATAATCAACAAAGGGAATTGATTGAATTGGTGGTGCCCAATTAAATCATATAATATTTGCCGACATAGCACAATCTTTTGATAGTAGGATAAATTTTGATTTATGCAAGATATTAATTTAGTACCACTGCACAAGCCAACATGCATGTATGATAGGTATTTTATAACACCTTAGATGTGACTTGGCAGTACATTCAATGTATTGACCTATATGGCTGCAAAGTTTTATGTTACAGATTTTCCAGACGAAGAGTAAGGATACAAAATAGGGTTATGAGGTTTAAACTCAACTTTGTCATTGACGTTGATGGGACTCCGCATCTTTATTGTTGTTTTTGTTGTGTATTCTAGCCCTAGGGCTATCAGGTAATAAATAGTTAAATACTATGGATTGACATTACATTTCATGTGATTTTGTAGTATTTCATCAAGTATTGTGTGTGCTAGCTACCGATTCAAAGACAGCACAGTAGATCACAAGAGATTCGGATCCTTATTGGAAGCGGGTCGTTAGAAGACAGATCCAGCAAGGCATGCTACCATGGCGCCCGACACCGTGCCCCATGCGAGCACAATGCCTCAGTTCGGTTGGATCGTCCCGCGGCAGCCGTCGATGAGAGGGCAAATGGAAGGAGAGGCCCCACCGACGACGATGCCGGTCAGGCCTCTCCATGCGGCGCCTGATGTAGACTTGGCTAGACGATGAGTCGCTGGTTGGTCCGGTCCTTCATGGTGCTTGCAAAATATCAATGAACAGCAGCAACTGTCGCAGAAAAAAAAAAGACCGACGTAGAAGAAGAAAAGCCTTTGGATAAAAACGATATAGCAAGAAGCCAAACAAGTAGACTTGTACCGAATATTGATACAAGACCAACACAGGAACAGCAGCAACGAAACCTTAGGAACCGCAAAAATGCATCTTTGGTGCCCCTCGCCGTGAGGCGTTTTCTGGTATTTTGTATTCAACTCCCAACTAATCTGCGTACAAGACTCAGGACGCTGCCTTTTACACCCTAGACACCAGCTGTAAGGGCCTAAACTACTAACTGTCTCGAACTAATTCGGAGGTTCCCTCCTTTTACATCTCGGAGAGAAAGAAAAAAACAAGCTAACTAGCACAACCTGTACGTGGACCCTCCTATTTTGAAGTACTCCCTCTGTCTTATAATATAAAAGCATTTTTAACAGTAGCGTAGTGTTAAAAATGCTCTTATATTATGGAACAAAAGTAATTAGAAAGCTACTTAATCAACCGGCCACGCTGATCACACATGACTAATTTAAAATAAAAGAATTGTTGGCGCCACCTCCTTGTAGCGCCGCTTCTTCTCTTTCTCTAGATTGCCTCACACAACTCTCTCATCTCTCTCAAGAACACACCATGAAAAGGCTCAAAGAAAACACACACGCGTGCACACTTCACCATGGAGAAATTAGCTTTGCCTCTTTCCTCCCTGTGAGACACACATATGCTACATCTTTTTTGCTGGCCCTCTTGGCCACAAACTTTCTCATTAACTCAGTGCAACACTTATATACACAAGAGAGGTTGGCTGACTTGCCAAGCCAGCCGCCATACCCGGGCACACTAACCACTAACCCATGTACTCACGCACTAACTTGGCCGGCACACTCGGCCACTAACCAACTTACCCATGATCCAAATGACACGGCCGGCATGCACATGTACATGGCTAGCTAACAAACTACATGCGTGACTACATCAACTAACTAATTTGACCCACTACTAGCTTGCATGCACACACATGATCTCATCTTTATGTGAGTACACTGCCGCAGCCTAGTATATGGACAGGACTACATGCATGACTCAAGGAAAAACAAGAAATAATCTAAACCTGGCACTAATAACAAGATTAGTTCTAACAAGAACTATTTATTTGCTTGCATGCTTGAAACTACTTCACCGGACATGAAATACTACCAATATTACTGCACTTCGGAGGGGTTCTGAAGTTTGGCTTCACCGTGTCCTTCTTCGGCTCCATCGGCGAAACCTCAAAGAAGAAAGAGCCAAGCTGTAGCACAGTCGGAAGATTAGAATCTGAAGCATCTGATATACTTGCGTCAAAACAAATGGTTGTGCTTGTCTTTTATTCAACACTTGGAGTCACCCCAAGTAAACCTACGGCATTGGTGCACACATCAGCGCCTGACATCGGCGGCAGGAGTGAAGGGAGGGACAAAAGGGGAGGGTTGGCCGGCGGTAGGGTTTCTCTGAGCTGCTCACAGGAGTGACGTGGGAGGGAGGGGAGTATCGTATGACCTTGATATCTATAACTTAGTCGTGACGGCGGCTCGTTCTGGTGGTGGTAATTGCCGTTCAGTGGCCTCTGAGTCTCGATGTAATTTTTGTTATGTTTGAGGTGCTTTGTACTTTCGATGCACTTTTATAATAGATCTGGATCCTTTTTGCAAAAAATATAACTTAGCTGAAAAGCTATATTTTTATACTTGAAATACTATGGAAAGAAGCCAATGCATGTAGAGTACAGAATGGAGCATGTACAGGTAAACTGCAGTAAAAAATAATCTGACATTTGTGGTCTCTACGTATTGTGACATATTTCATTTACATTACGGTTACTTGTTAGCTAATTTGTTGTTTTTCCCAGCTTAAAGATCATACAGTATTATTTTCCAACCAAATTTGGCCCGTAACCCCTAAGGTAGCTAGTACTCCCTCCGTAAATTAATATAAAAGCGTTTAGATTACTATTTTAATAATCTAAACGCTTTTATTAGGATTTGTTGTCAACTGTGCGCCGCCAAACGATTCAGACACGGAAAGCCGCGCGTGTCCGGCTAGAGCACGAGCCCTACTCTTCTCCGTAACGCAGAACAAAGGCCGTCCTCTCCAATACTATATAGTCCTCAACTACTTCCCAAACACCGCATATCGATCCAGCACTCGCCATTGTTCCTCGACACCATGGCCCAAGACGGAGAAAGCAAGTGCTTCCCGTTATGCATGATCGTAATAGCGATAGGCCTCATGGCAGCTTTTTTGTATTTTCTTGTGTGGGAAAACAATAGGCTAGGTGACACCAAGTACACGGTGACAATCACCAGCGTCGACGGCCTGGACCCGGCGCTGGATCTCCATAGCGACCGGCGGGCGCTCAGTCCGGTGTTCGGCATCACCGTGCACATCGACAACACCCACAACCAGATCGTCGAGAAGTGTGTCGGTGGCGTCGGCTCCTCGGCGATCGTGTCATACGGGGATGCGCTGCTCGCCAAGGGCACCGCGCCGTGGTTCTGCGTGCAGACAACGAAGGTGGGAGAGGCTGCTACCAAGGCGTGGGGCTTGAACGTGCAGCTGCCCCACTTCCTGCGGGACCGGCTGGCCGGCGAGCTGGAGAGGGGCCAGGCGGTGGTGGACGTGGCGGTGCGGACTCTCGCGGGTGCTGGCTGTTACATGAACAGATGCCTGGACACGGTGCTTGTCTGCAAGGCCAAGATCGGCGGAGGTCCATCCCCGTGTTTTCGTGCCACGACTGTCAGCGGCACGACATGAAACAGATAGTGAATTAGTGTCTTGGTTTTTATTTTATTTTTACTTAGGAGGATAGCGTGGAGCCTCGATGTGAATCTTTGTTTTCAGTCAAAAGGTACATAAGTCTTATAGTGGTATCTGAATTTTGTATTTCTAACCCAAGAACTGTGTTTTATAATGGATCTGAATATATATAATGGATCCAAACTTTATTCTTCCGGTCAATATGATTTATAGTGGTAGATACCAAGTTGATCAGAGTAAATTGCATAAAATCACCACTTTAAGGATTAGGTTTGCGAAAAATACTATGATACATTTTCTCTGCAAAAGACACCACATCTTGTGTAATGGTTTTGCAAAGACCACTGATCGGCGGATCTGGCCCTGTTAAGTGAGATTATGACAGGTGGGTCCCGTCTTTGCATACGTGGCGCAACGGCTCCAGCCAAACGGCGTTTGACGATGAACTTGTCCAGATTTGCAAACCAATCCCTGTAATTTTATAGGGACACCCTTCAATCAACTTCAGAAAAGCAATCAACTCCATGGATCTGGCCAGCCCAAGCACGCGAGCAGAGAAGCAGTTTGTCTCGTCGCCGGCGAGGGGGCACGCTGTCGGGATCTAGGAGGAGTGGCTGCGTCACAGCAAGCCATGTACGCTTGGGGCAGTGGCCAGGGAGATGGTCGTCGGCGGGCGGCGTGGCTGCGCGAGCAAGGCGGCGGCGTCCATGGCGCTCGCCCGTGGCGTTGTGGTTCAGCGGCTACGACTCGGGGCCGTGATCTGGACGACTAGGAGGACTAGAGGTAGGGGAGAGGAGCCGCAGGGGCCGTCGGGCGCCGGTGACGCCGGTGGGCGGCGTGGCCCGAGCCCGCGGTGAAGTGCCCTCTGCTCAAGGAGCCAGCGGGGAAGCGTCAAGGAGCCCATGGCGTTGCTGAAATCCCACGATGCAGCTGCACGACGTACACGTGCAGGGGCTCCTCTCGCGTCGCCGAAATCCCTCTGCTCGTTGGCCCACCGTGGCGGGCGAGCTCGGCTCCGAGGAGGGAGTTCGCGTGGCCGGAGCCAGGAAAGAAGAGATCGGGAGGGCCGAGGCGACGCTCCGGCAGCCAGAGGAGGAGGGGGGCTCGGCCAGGGTGGAGGCGGCTCGGCCGGAGGAGGAGCTGTGGCTGCCGCACCTCACCTCAGGGAAGAGCTCGCGACGGATCTTTTTTGACACAAAAGACTTTAAGAGGAGGAAGAAATAAGAATTGGAGGAGAAGACCCAACTGACAGGTGGGCCCTGTGTCCTGCCTAACGTCGTTTGGCTGGAGCCGTTTCGCCACCTATGCAAAAATGGGACCCACCTGTCATAATCTCACTTAACAGGGCCAGATCCGCTGATTAGTGGTTTTTGCAAAACCATTATGCAAGATGTGGTGTCTTCTGCAGAAAAAATATATCATAATGTTTTTCGCAAACCTAACCCTTAAAATGGTGGTTTTATGCAATTTACTCAAGTTGATCATGATAAATGTATGACATACTACAATGTAGTTGTCCGACTACTATTTGAGTTTTGTTGGAATAACTAGATTTCTAGTTTGACATAAAAAATATGTATTACTTATAAAAGTGCACATACTATCTTTTCTAAACAAACCGCACAAGACGTATACGGATTCATCACCACCATATGATTAGGCCCACAAAACTCAATCGAATAGCTAGCTTTAACCTAAATGTGTTCTCCGGTGTGCATAGCTTACATTGCTTGAACATACTCCAACGCAGAGGAAAATACAGAACTTCAGACCCCACGTCTGCGACCCATACAATCATGTAAGGCACGCAAAAAATAAAATAAAATCATCACAATTGGATCCCCCAATCTAAACCTTGGCGACTCCCCGTCTTGCGTCACCACAATATTAGAAGCCGCACTCCAGGACAATAATAGCTCCTTTGCCGCACGGCAGCACCGTCGCCTTTCTGGACGGCGACCTTGCCGTCCGACAGCACCGCCGCCTTCCTCGACGATGCCCTCATCGCCCTGTACCGCGTCGTCAAGTGAGCTGCCATTCCTCCATCACCTCCTCATCCTTGCCGCGAGGCACCACCGTCACCTTCCTAAACGGTGAACTTGCCACCCAGGAGCACTGTCTATTTCCTGGACGGCGTCCTCACCGCCCTGCGACGCGCCATCAAGTGGGCGGTCATTCCTCGGTCACCTAATTGCCGACAGGTACGTCGCCATCCTATGAAAACCGTGAACCAATACTATGCTTTCCTTAACATCATGGTGACGTCACACATTGGTGCTTAAGTGCATCTCCAACGACGACCCGCAAATTTCCTCTGTATCTGTTCGCGATCAGTCCGCGGACATGGATGCTGGAGACCGCCATTCAACGCTATCATGTATAAGTCCGCCAGTAAATTCAAATATACTTCGATCCACACAACGCGCCTGATCACACCAACGCTGGATCACATGCCCAATCTGTCATGGTTTTGTCATGGCGCTTATCCTAGTGTGAGGACTTAGACGTGAGGCCATCGCAATGGTGATTAGCTTATCAGGGTTGAGCGGGTCGAGAGACGCGAGATTAGTAGATTACCCAGGTTTGACCCCCCACGATGGAGGTAAAAGTCTACTCCTGCTTTTGTTGCTTATTGCTTGAGTATCGATTACAAGGGAGCAGAATCGCTTGACCTAGCTATCGATTGATTGTAACTTGGCATATTCTATGCTGGGGACTCGTCTTTATATACAGGTCGAGACCTCCGGCTTACAAGAGTCCGGGTCGGGTCACAATCTGTGACCGATCCTAACTTCAAGTCGCCTTGCCTCCAACGACAAGGCATCTTGACAGGAAAAATAAAAGTTAGACGCCATGTCATCCATTACGTACATAAGATATTCCCTCCGGTCCTTTTTAGTTCGCATATAAGATTTGACTAAAGTCAAGCCTTGTAAAGTTTGACCAACTTTATAGAAAAAAGTACCAACATTCACAATCTGAAATCAATATCAATAGATGTGTCATGACTTAAAGTTTCATATTGTATAACTTTAGCATGGTAGATGTTGATATTTTTTCATATAAATACGGTCAAACTTTGTAAAGATTGGCTTTAGAGAATTTTAATATGCAGAGTAAAAAGGACCGGAGGGAATACGTAACAACATGTAGCATTGCTCTCGACAGTGTAGTTCGAATGGATGCGAACGGTTTGTGGGAGCCTTGCTTAAACGTATGCAAGCACGATTTGCACACATGCTTTTGTTGCGTTTTTGTTTTTTGCACATGCGGTGACTAAGTCGTGCCTTCCCCATGTGATGGGGCTTTGTAACATGAATCCCGACTGAAATCTTACCGGCGAGAACACAAACGATTGACACACGGAAAGCCGTACGTGTCCAGCAAGAACACGAACCCTTCTCTTCTCCGAATCTAAAAAAAAAACATCTCTTCTCCGTAACGCAAGACAAAGGTCCTCCTCTCTCTCCTCTCTAATAATAGTGGTACAAGTTCCCCAACTACTTACCAAACACCGCATATGACATTGTGACATTGTTCCTCGACGCCATGGCCCAAGAGGAAAGCAAGTGCGCGAAGTGGACGTTCAATTTATGCATAGGCGCAATACTGCTAGGGATCATGATAGGTTCAGTATATCTTGTTGTGTGGATAATCACGGCGAGAGCTGACACCAAGTACACGGTGAATATCACCAGCGTCCACGGCCTGGACCCGGCCCAGGATGTCCATAGCGACCGGCAGGCGCTCAGCCCGGTGTTCGGCATCACCGTGCAAATCGACAACACCCACAACAAGCTTACCGGGGAGTGCGTCGGCGGCGGCGGCTCCTCCGTGGTCGTATCGTACGGGGACGCGCTCCTTGGCAAGGGCATGGTGCCGGGGTTCTGCGTGCAGCCAACAAGGGTCGGAGAGGCCGCGTCCAAGGCCTGGGGCATGAACGAGCAGATGCCCCACTTCCTGCGGTACCGGCTGGCCGGCGAGCTGGAGAGGGGCCAGGCGGTGGTGGACGTGGCGGTGCGGACTCCCGGGGGCGGGGGGTGTTACATAAACAGATGCGTGGACACGGTGCTTGTCTGCAAGGCCAAGATCGGAGGGGGTCCATCCCCGTGTTTTCTTGCTAGGACAGTCAGCGGCAGGACTGGGAATAGATAGTTTAGCGCGTTGGTTTTTATTTTATTCTTATTTAGGACAGCATGAAGCCAGCATGCGAATTCTTGTTTCTCAATCAAGAAGTATATAGTGGATCTCAATTTTGTATTTTTCTACCAAGAACTGTGCTTTATAGTGGATCTAACTTTTATCCTTCCTGTCAAGATGATTTATAATAGATACTGAGTTGATTGCAATAAGTGCATGACGTCTATATCTATACCTAAAAAAATTGATCATCAACATTTTACCTTTTTTAAGAACAAGGCTATTTTTAGTTTATAGCATGGCAATTTTTCAGTTTAGTGGCGCCTTGGAAAATTTTAAGTTTTATTGCCATGGCAAATTCTACTTTTTGTTTATCCATGGCAAATTTACATTTTCTTGCCATGGCAAAAATATTCTTTACATGCATGTCAAAATTTTACTTTAGTCGATCATGGCAAATTAAATTTAATTTTCAAATTCTGCCATGGTAAATTCACCTTCATTGACATGGCTAATTTACCTAAATCATCGTGGCAAACTTTAACTTTTATTGCCATGGAATTTCTAATTTTTATTTTTCCATTGAAAAATTACATATTTTTTTACCATGGCAAAATTATCTATACCGCCATGGCAAAATTACTTTTTAGATACATATCAAAATTTCACTTTAGTCGGTGATGGCAAATTAAATTCACTTCTATTCTGCCATGGCAAATTCATCTACATTGACATGCCAAATTTACCAAAATCACCAACGCATTTTTTACTCTATTCCATAATCTGTCCTAAAATTCTATATGTACACTTATTCATGGATGGAGTGAGTAGGAAGGAAGCAGGCCTATCATGTATGGCCAGCCTTTGAATGACACACGTCCACCATCAGACAGAAGCACGACTACCATCGCAATCAAGCATGACCAACATCGAAAGGAAGCATGTGACCATCAGCCTGGTGGTGTTTGAACCGTGACTTAGTGTTGTTGCAAAAGGAGTTATAAACTTTTCGTATCAAAATAATTTGTGTCAGTGTATATTAATGTTGTTGATCCATACAATTTCCATCGCGAAGCAAATGTGTCCATCAAACATGAATTTAGTTTCTGTTACACAAAAGAAATGTTTCCAAACATCTAAAAAATGGTACTACAACGTTGAAGTAATGCTTCATTGAAAAGAAAGAAAAAAATATCACACGATCAGATAGTAATATTGTTTCCATCACGCGATGCTTCTACTGGCAAATAAAGTTTGCATGCCACCTTTGCGCTACAGAAAAACATCTACAGAAATATTTAGGTTCATTTATTTGTTCGAGAAAGCTAAGTACCTGCCGACTGGTGGTTAGCAACAGGCACGCACGCTTCCGTCATTCTCGATTGTTGGCTCATTTTTTTCAAGAAGTAGCAGCAATAGGAATCAAACCCCACACCTATAGACTCGCTACAGACTTTGCTATACCCAATGACCATCTCAGTCAGCCACATGTTTATGTTTGGAGGTGGGCTAATTTTGTAGATACTTGATTACCGCAAGTAGGCCACTGCTATAGTGCAGCCGTCCATCTATAGTGTAGATCTGGCGAACATAATTTATCATTTTTCCCTCTCCAGATCCTTTTGTTCGCCAGATCCGATTTCTTGCTCTCCTCCCAATCCATGTTTTCCCTCTCCAGATTTTTTTCGTTCGAGATTTTTTTTCACGCAAAAATTGGTGTGAACAAGAGAGGATTCGATCCTTACACCACTAGTGAGCCAATTCAACTAGCCTACCACCTGACCTACGATCCCTTTCTTGAACAAAAGAAAGTAAATGGGCTATTTAACATGTCTCATCTACTACGTATGCATAAAAACGAGTTAATTTAGTGTTCGATTTTTTCTGCGCTTAGGTACCCTGTTCCTGCTAACTTTACCAACCGGGGAGGGGGGGGGGGTGATGAAATATCCTCCGTTAACTTTCGTGTAAATAACATGGTAACTCAAAATTCATAGACCTGATAACTTATGTACCCCGGTCCTAAAAACTTTGTCGGCGAGGGTGGGGGTGGGGGAGTTGTTGAAACATACCACGGTAACTTCTGTACAAATAACATGATAACTCAAACATGGCGGATCTGATAACTTATGTACCCCGGTCTTGATAACTTGGTCGGCGAGGGTGGGGGTGGGGCAAGTCGCTGAAACATGCCATGGTCACTCCTGTGCAAATAACATGATAACTCAAACATGGCGGACCTGATAGCTTATGTACCCTGGTCCTGATAACTTGGTCGGCGAGGATGGGGTGGGGCAAGTCGCTGAAACATGCCACGGTAACTTCTGTGCAAATAATATGATAACTCATACATGGTAGACCTGATAACTTTGTCGGAGGGGTCGGGGTGGGGGTGTCGCTGAAACATACGACGGTAACTTTTATGCAAATAACATGATAGCTCACACATCATAAACATGATAAATCATGTACCAGTCCTGGTAACTTTGTCGGAGGGGCCGCAGTGAGGGAGTCGTTCAAACAAACATACCACGATAACTTCTATGCAAATAGTATGATAACTCACACATCATTGACATTAAATTATGTACCCGGTCATGGTAACTTTGTCGGTGAGGTTGGGGTTGGGAGGGAGTCATTGAAACATACCATAGTAACTTCTATGCAAATAACATGATAAGTCACACATTGTAAAAATGATAAATTATGTACCCAATCCTGATAACTTTATCGGCGGGGATAGGGTGGGAGGAGTTGTTGAATCATACCACGATAAGTCTTATGCAAATAACATGATAACTCACACGTCGTAGACTTGATAATTTATGTAGACCACCCTGGTAAATGTGGCGATTGTGGCGAGGGGGGCGGGGGGCAACCCCGGTAATATATATGTAAATAGCTTGTTAATAGACACATACTAAGCTGATAACTCGCATACAAACGCCATTATAATTTTTTGACCCGAATTTTTTTGTTGAAAAATATACACCCGATAATTTCTATGTAAAAAGCATGATAATGTATACATCACAGATTTGATAACTAATATCTTACATTTTAAACACCATGGTATCTTTCATCCAAGGGAAAAAAGTTTTTTAAACATTTTCATCGATAATTTATGTTTTAAATTACCATACTTCCTCATGCCTTAACCTTCTCGTACTGTAGTTATCAGCCTTATCGTGGTATAGTTATCATATTGCTCATACCATAGTTATCACGCTGGTCATGCCAAAGTTACCATGCCAAACTTTATTTTTTTCTTCTGATATGGCAGAAATAAGAAAGGTACAAATAAGATTGTTTATCTACAATAGGCAACAACAAAAGGTGGCTTAGTTGGTTATTAGGCTCAATAGGTATTGCATAGACCTAGGTTTGAATCCTCTTTCAAGCACTTTTATTTTATTTTAATATTATGCAGTGAAAAACCAGAAAAAACCTCTAGCGATTTATCACGGTTTTTGAGAGAAGAAAAAAAATCAGTGGAAAGTGAGCGTGGGAAGATAGCAATCACGTAGGAACTAGTCGTGCGGATCTGTCGCTAACGACCAGTCGACTGGTCGTTAGCACAATCCTTATTTGTTTATTATTGGAAGCAAACCTGAAATTTCTGGGAAGCATTAACTTTCTATATTTGTTTGTTGGAAGCAATCACGACTTACCAAAAAAAACGAAAAATAGAGTTTTAAATGTATTTATGGGAAGCGTTCGTTTCTATATATATTTGATGGAAACAAATCACGACTTACCAAAACAATAGAAAACGAAGTTGTTGCGAATCAACTTGTGCTTGAGTTGGTTAGGTGGACAGTGATATCCCCAACCCACCAGGGTTCAAATCCTGGTGCTCGCATTATTCCTAAATTAATTTCAGGATTTCCGGCAATGCACTTTCAGTGGGAGGAGATGTTCCCGTCGACGACGAGGCGCCTACGGTGACTTCGTAAATCTCAATATGATATGCCGGCTCAGTCTCTCGGAGATGCTCATAGGGATAGGGTGTGCATGTGTACGTTCATAGGGGTGAGTGTATGCGCGTGTACATGAACGCTTGTGTATGAACTGATGCTAAAAAAACGGGGTTGTTACATAATTTCCGGGAAGCAGTCTCCGATTTGGAAAATGCGCACACGTTTCCCTGGCTCAATCCAGATGCTTCAAAAGATTGCGGCTCTTTATATTCGTTGTGATACCAATTCGATCGGTCTAGCTCCGTTTTCAGCCTCCGCGTACGTAGGTACGTCCGCTGGTCCGTCTCCGATCAATGGGTACCAGCGCCAGCCGCGCGTCGTCGCCGTCTCCGCCGTCGTCGTGCGGCCTGGTGAAGACGGACTCCACCACGCAGCTCTTCGTCGTGCCCGACTACTCCAAGTGGGCGCGGATGCCCGCCGGTTCCGCGCTCAACTTCGACATGTTCTATCTCCGCGGCTGCGACTACAGTCACTACACCCTCAAGGTCTACCCCGCCGGCCTCGACAAGGAATCGGCGGAGTTCGTCGCCGTCTTCGTCCACTGGCCCTTCGATGACCGCTATTCCCTGAGCGCCGCCGCCAGTGTCTCGAATCTCTCGATCGAGATCCTCGACGCGACCGGGAGGCACGTCGTCTTCGACAACCACACGGCCAGGTCGGAGCAGACGGTGCGCCACCACGGACGCAGCAAGGGCTACGTCCGCTTCGTCAGTCGCCGGGAGCTGGAGGCGTCGTGCTGCGTCCGCGAGGAAGACGACAGCCTCACCCTCCGGTGCACGATCTCCGTCGACAGGGAGGTGACCTGGCCGCTCACAATGACGCCGCCGCCGCCCGACGAGGTTGCAGCGGGTGCCGTGACGGCCGTTGGGTCCCGCACGGTCAAGATCGGCGGCTTCTCGAGGCTCCGGGCGGCGCTCCTGAGCGGTGAGTAGTTCATTGTTTGTTCGATGTTTTTGTTTACTGTGACTGGTTAATACATTTGCCAGTTGCTATGCTGTTTGAATTGTTCTATGCATATGCATATTAATATTGTCATGCTTACGCTCTAGTTTACAAACTTTATTTTGGACTATTTGTATATTTATTTCGCAGAAGTGGTATCTTCTATTTGCATCAATTGATGCACGCAACCATGCATCTTCATTACGAGGTTTTCATATAAGAAAAAAAAAGCCATAATGGGGGCTACACCAGACAAAAAAGATTTCATGATACACTACGCGGCACAAATCTTATTGCTAGACCGACATTCAACTTAGGCTGTGATCGTTTTGAGGTGGTTGCACACAGAGGACAAGAGTTAAAAACTAGAGATTGTCTATTGGGCAGTTGGATAGTTTTAAATTCGGCATGAACCAAAATTTTGCACTATACAATACTTTTGGACGCCAATATCCGGGGCACGGTCCCCATGGGGGAGATCGTAGCTGCCGGTTTTGTAAGCTGGGACAGCATCCCTGGGCGAACGTTTCTGGTCGTTCGCCAGGCAACCCCGAGACCTAAAAAGGCCCAGTTAAAATAATTTTCTTTTTTAAATTACCACGTTAAAACTTTTTATAAAAAACTCGAGTGATCTTATAAAACTGCCATCCTCTACAAAAAAATGCCATCTCCCAAGCATTAAAAAGGAATAACGCCCAGCTTAAGCACCACACGAAAAAATGCCTTTATAAGCATCACATAAAAAAATGACATCTCTCAATAATAAAAATGCCATCTCCTAAGTAAAAAAATGCAATCTCTTAACAAAAAAATGCCATCTCTTAAATAAAAAATATCATTCTTAATATAAAATCCCATCTCTTAAATAATAAAAATGTCACCTCTTAAATAAAAAATGCCATCTCTTAATAACAAAACTCCATCACTTAATAAATAAAAATGCCATTTCTTAACAAATAAAACATGCCATCCCTTAATAATAAAAATGGCATCTTTAAAATGAAAAAACTGATCTCTTGAAACAAAAATGTCATCTCTTAATAAAAAAATGCCATCCCTTAAACTAAAATTGCCATCTCTTAAAAATAAAATGGCATCTGTTAATCAATAAAATTTAATCTCTTAATAATTATAAAATGGCATCTCTTAAAATAAAAAATGTCATCTCTTAAATAATAAAAATACCACCTCTTAAATAAAAAATGTGATCTCTTAATAAAAAAATCCATGCCTTCAATAATAAAAATGGCATCTCTTAAATAAAAAATGTGATCTCTTAATAATAAATGTCATACCTTAATAAATAAAAAATGACATCTCTTAATAAGAAAAAATGTTTCCTCTTAAAATGAAAATGTCATCTCTTAATAATAAAAAAATGCCATCTCTTAATAACAGAATATGCCATCTCTCACATAACACAAAATGCCATCTATTAATATAAAATTGTTATCTGTTGATAATAGAAAATGCCATCTCTTAAATGAGAAACAAAATCAGGTTTTCTGAAATATATTCAGGTATTCGAAATAAAAAAGTACTTGAAGGTATATGTACCAAAATTTAATGCATTTTATAACAAAAGGGCAGCTTGGTACGGTGGTAGAAGCCCACCTCAGTCTATAAGGAGGTCGCGGGCTTGATCCCCACTCCTCGCGCCACCCGGTTTCCTTTTTGTTGGGAAGAAAAAGAAAATGGCGTTCGCCGACTAGCTGTTCGCAACGAACTGGTAGGGGTAACTAACGTGGCACCATCGTTGCACCGTGTTTCGTGTGAAAGCAATCTATGGCTGGATGGGCATTCGTTGGTTCCTGGCTCCTGGCTGACGTATGCCAGGTAACATTTATGAATTTTTTTTTGGGTGACAATTTTGCACCATACAAATGACACGTTATAATGTAGCCCGATTTTGAAGGTGCCCATTTGTGCTTGTGGGCCAACTAAAATTATGGAATATTTCCAAAAGCTGCATAATTTTGATCCAAATTGCTAAGACATAGAGGCCGAGACCAACATATATAGCTCTAGGCATGTTCTAAAATTCTTATGACACATGGCATAAGAGAGCCCTTTGCTAAAATCTCTACTCCTAAGGAAGCAGTTGGTAGTCTCGTTTTCAGATTTTTTTTAGTCCCACCTGCCACGGTTTTTTTTCGTCCTAAAAAAATCTACGAAATTTCGTAGGTTAACCAGGGACAACTCCCACCTCCCAGGTTTTTTTTCGTCCCACCTCTCATGGTTTTTTTTTGGTACCTCGTCCCACCTCACACCGAGCCATCATGAACCGCAAAAACCGCCTACCTTAGCCAAATCAACAAATCTCTCATTAATGCAATTTTCTTTAGAAAATAATAATAGATTCTTTCCTACCTTAGCCAAATCAACGGATCTCTTCCATTAATGCAATTTGCTTTAGCAAAAAAATAATAGATTCTTTCCTACCTTAGCCAAATCAACAGATCTCTCTCATTAATGCAATTTGCTTTAGGAAACAAATAATAGATTTTCAGGAAACAAATAATCTCTAATCTCTATCTCTAATCTCTAATCCCTAATCTCTAATCTCTAATCTCTAATCTCTAATAATAATAATAATAATAATCTCTATCTCTACTCCTAATGGACGAGTTGGTTGAATAGTCCGGTTTATTTTTGTCTCACATCCCACCACCATATCTACTCACGTTAAGTTTTTTTACCCTCACAATAAAAAAGTTTCCTAACCTTTCCAAAGTTTCCTAACTAGACACGTTATAAACGGGCAGGAACTGATAGCACGTTACCAATCAATAAAATTTAGTTTCATGACAATCTATTCCAAATCCTAATTTTCCTAATGCGTTGATCTTTCTCAAATCCTAATAAGCCCTCTTCCTCTTTCCTTTTTCACCGCTCCACCTAGAAAAAAAGACCCATCAATCACGCAACCCCTCCCTGCCTCTCCCCAACTCCCCAAGCGACATCCTCTCTCCCTTCCCTGCCGTCCCCCAAGACGCCCTCGTTGGCGCACTCTTCATCGGAGCGCCGTCCGCTGGAAGCCGGAGTCGGGAAGGAGAGCAGCCACCAGCGGGGGAGACCACAAGGGGAGGTGTTGGTTCTTCCTCCGATTGATGCATCCGCTCGTGGGGGCATTGCTGGTGGGGGGCGAGGAGCGATGTTGGTGGCCGTGCTGGGGCCCGGCGGCGTGGACGGGCGCGCTGGAACTGGTTGTGTCGATGGCGTCGTTACCGCCGGAGACCACGTTCGTGTGGGCGCTGGCCAGCGCCGGGTGCGTGGCCGAGTAGGTGTGCGTGCCTCTCGACGGTTTGCTCGACCCGGTCGGGTCGGCGGCTGTACGGCTTCGATGTGCTGCGCACTGCAAAGGGCTTCCGTCGCTCGACGAGGTCATCCAGCGGTAAGGGGAAAAACCCCCCTTCGATCCCTAACACTACCCCACCACAACAATCCATTGCTAAATTTTCTATGACTGTTTGGTTAAATTTGCAGGTCGGACAAGCTCGTTGGCCACATTGGGTAGCTGCCGCCCTCTGCTGAGATTGTTCACACCATGGATGAGATCTCCAACACTGTAAGTTACTCTTCTTTGGTTACGTTTTATTTAATCTGTGTAGTTTGATGTGGGTTGGCTGATGATTGGCTAGGTTTGCTCGGTCATTGATTCGGCAGAGCTGTGTAGGGACACGCACTCAGATAGGTGATTGGATGACGTCTGCTTGCTTCTTGTGTAATAATTTGGAAGCTCTGCAGCAAAGTGTTTTCAGTTTTCTTTTACTGAATATAAATATGTATGTGAACTAGGGAGTTTATGGAGGAAGCAGATAAGGCATCAATGACGAATTATCAGCATCTTCAAGTAAGGTCTATAACATAAATGGCATCTGTGAAAAGGGAGAGAGCAGAGTGAAATGACCAAACCAGAACGGTAACATTCATTTTCTGTGATTTTCTGCAGTACCTGAACACATATACTACTTTATAAAACGCGGTACTAAACGCTGAGAGTGAAAGTGCCCTGCCTACCAGAGGAATATGGGAAGGCAGCAAATAACTTGCGTATCGACTTTGAGAGAGGAGGGATTCATCTTCGTAACAGTTGCCATAGTGATAGTTATATTCTGTTGTGATTGTTAGCTTTGAATTTGAATTAGAAAGATAATGCTCTACCATTGCAGATAAACTCGAGCATCTTAATCAGCTGAACCTTGCAATTGCGCATCTGGGTAGAAAGTAGGTATTGGGCAGGCCGTTGCTAAGCTTAGTACTATTTTCACTATTGAACTTGCATATATTGAAGTCAGTTGTAGTTCCAGTTTGGAATTTAGTACCATGCATATCAGCATATTAAGAGAAGCCTGATTGGTTCCATTGATTTGCTATAGAACGTTTTATTAGACATGAAGGTGCCTGGCCTTTCTTTTACAAAAATAGGGTAAGACCTACTTTGAAGAAAAATGCTTGTTATGTTTACGAGTGGAGCGAGAAAACAATTGCTAATCTCCTTTCATATACTCATTTTTGTAGCTTAGTTGTCCATCTACAGATATTGGTGGTCATGCCTTGCCCCTCACTTCTCTCCAATCTTGTCGCCCTCGCCCCCCTCTTTGAGGCAGCCGCCCGCTGCTCATCTCGGTGGCGTCAGGCGCGGCCGTACCCACCATGGCATCAGCGTGGCCCTCCCTGCAAGGAGCGGCGCCTCCTTGGTACGATCGCGACGCTGATTCAGCCAGTGTTGGAAATATGCCCTAGAGGCAATAATAAAAGCATTATTATTATATTTCCTTGTTCATGATAATTGTCTTTATTCATGCTATAATTGTGTTATCCGGAAATCGTAATACATGTGTGAATAATAGACACCAACATGTCCCTAGTAAGCCTCTAGTTGACTAGCTCGTTGATCAACAGATAGTCATGGTTTCCTGACTATGGACATTGGATGTCATTGATAACGAGATCACATCATTAGGAGAAGGATGTGATGGACAAGACCCAATCCTAAACATAGCATAAAGATCGTATAGTTCGTTTGCTAGAGTTTTCCAATGTCAAGTATCTTTTCCTTAGACCATGAGATCGTGCAACTCCCGGATACCGTAGGAGTGCTTTGGGTGTACCAAACGTCACAACGTAACTGGGTGACCATAAAGGTATACTACGGGTATCTCCGAAAGTGTCTGTTGGGTTGACACTGATCAAGACTGGGATTTGTCACTCCGTATGACGGAGAGGTATCACTGGGCCCACTCGGTAAAGTATGAAAACAAAGTATGGACTTTGACTGACTTGCCCGATGATCGGCGAGCCATAGAAAATAAATGGATCTTTAAGAAGAAGACAGACGCGGATGGTAATGTGACCATCCATAAAGCTCGGCTTGTCGCTAAGGGTTATCGACAAGTTCAAGGGGTTGACTACGATGAGACTTTCTCACCCGTAGCAAAGCTAAAGTCTGTCCGAATCATGTTAGCAATTGCCGCATACTATGATTATGAGATATGGCAAATGGACGTCAAAACGGCATTCCAACACTCGATTTATGGGCTGGTGCAAGCATCTCGGAGTTGGAATATTCGCTTTGATGAGATGATCAAAGCGTTTGGGTTTACGCAGACTTATGGAGAAGCCTGCGTTTACAAGAAAGTGAGTGGGAGCTCTGTAGCATTTCTCATATTATATGTAGATGACATACTTTTGATGGGAAATGATATAGAACTCTTGGACAGCATTAAGGCCTACTTGAATAAGAGTTTTTCAACGAAGGACCTTGGAGAAGCTGCTTATATATTAGGCATCAAGATCTATAGGGATAGATCGAGACGCCTCATAGGTCTTTCACAAAGCACATACCTTGATAAGATATTGAAGAAGTTCAATATGGATCAGTCTAAGAAGGGGTTCTTGCCTGTGCTACAAGGTGTGAAATTGAGCTCAGCTCAATGTCCGACCACGGCAGAAGATATAGAAGAGATGAGTGTCATCCCCTATGCCTCAGCCATAGGTTCTATTATCTATGCCATGCTGTGTACCAGACCTGATGTAAACCTTGCCGTAAGTTTGGTAGGAAGGTACCAAAGTAATCCCGGCAAGGAACACTGGACAGCGGTCAAGAATATCCTGAAGTACCTGAAAAGGACTAAGGAAATGTTTCTCGTTTATGGAGGTGACGAAGAGCTCGTCGTAAAGGGTTACGTCGACGCTAGCTTTGACACAGATTTGGATGACTCTAAGTCACAAACCGGATACGTGTATATTTTGAATGGTGGGGCAGTAAGCTGGTGTAGTTGCAAGCAGAGCGTCGTGGCGGGATCTACATGTGAAGCGGAGTACATGGCAGCCTCGGAGGCAACACATGAAGCAATTTGGGTGAAGGAGTTCATCACCGACCTAGGAGTCATACCCAATGCGTCGGGATAACGAGATCACATCATTAGGAGAATGATGTAATGGACAAGACCCAATCCTAAACATAGCATAAAGATCGTATAGTTCGTTTGCTAGAGTTTTCCAATGTCAAGTATCTTTTCCTTAGACCATGAGATCGTGTAACTCCCGGATACCGTAGGAGTGCTTTGGGTGTACCAAACGTCACAACGTAACTGGGTGACCATAAAGGTATACTACGGGTATCTCCGAAAGTGTCTGTTGGGTTGACACGGATCAAGACTGCGATTTGTCACTCCGTATGACGGAGAGGTATCACTGGACCCACTCGGTAATGCATCATCATTATGAGCTCAAAGTGACCAAGTGTCTGGTCACGGGATCATGCATTACGGTACGAGTAAAGTGACTTGCCGGTAATGAGATTGAACGAGGTATTGGGATACCGACGATCGAATCTCGGGCAAGTAACATACCGATTGACAAAGGGAATTGTATATGGGGTTGCTTGAATCCTCAACATCATGGTTCATCCGATGAGATCATCGAGGAGGATGTGGGAGCCAACATGGGTATCCAGATCCCGCTGTTGGTTATTGACTGGAGAATCGTCTCGGTCATGTCTACATGTCTCCCGAACCCGTAGGGTCTACACACTTAAGGTTCGGTGACGCTAGGGTTGTAGGGATATGTATATGCAGTAACCCGAATGTTTTTCGGAGTCCCGGATGAGATCCCGGACGTCACGAGGAGTTCCGGAATGGTCCGGAGGTAAAGAATTATATATAGGAAGTGCTATTTCGGCCATCGGGACAAGTTTCGGGGTCACCGGCATTGTACCGGGACCACCGGAAGGGTCCCGGGGGTCCACCGGGTGGGGCCACCTGCCCCGGGGGGCCACATGGGCTGTAGGGTGTGAGCCTTGGCCTACATGGGCCAAGGGCACCAGCCCCAAGAGGCCCATGCGCCTAGGGTTTCTAAGGGGGAGAGTCCCACAAGGGGAAGGCACCCCCTAGGTGCCTTTGGGGGAGGGATTCCTCCCTTGGCCGCCGCCCCCCTAGGAGATTGGATCTCCTAGGGCCGGCGCCCCCCCCTTTGGCCCCCTATATATAGTAAGGGAAGGAGGGCCTCTAATACCATGCCTTTGGTGCCTCCCTCTCCCTCTCCAACACCTCCTCCTCCTCCATAGAGCTTGGCGAAGCCCTGCCGGAGTACTGCAGCTCCATCACCACCGCGCCGTCGTGCTGCTGCTGGAGCCATCTTCCTCAACCTCTCCTCTCCCCTTGCTGGATCAATAAGGAGGAGACGTCATCCGCTCCGTACGTGTGTTGAACGCGGAGGTGCCGTCCGTTCGGCGCTTGGTCATCGGTGATTTGGATCACGTCGTGTACGACTACCTCATCCCCGTTCTTTGAACGCTTCCGCTCGTGATCTACAAAGGTATGTAGATGCATCCGATCACTCGTTGCTAGATGAACTCATAGATGGATCTTGGTGAAACCGTAGGAAAATTTTTGTTTTCTGCAAGGTTCCCCAACAGCGGCATCATGAGCTAGGTCTATGCGTAGTTCTTCTTGCGCGAGTAGAACACAATTTGTTGTGGCCGTAGATGTTGTCAACTTTCTTGCCGCTACTAGTCTTATCTTGCTTCAACGGTATTGTGGGATGAAGCGGCCCGGACCAACCTTACACGTACGCTTACGTGAGACCGGTTCCACCGACTAACATGCACTAGTTGCATAAGGTGGCTGGCGGGTGTCTGTCTCTCCCCCACTTTAGTTGGAGCGGATTCGATGAAAAGGGTCCTTATGAAGGGTAAATAGAAGTTGACAAATCACGTTGTGGCTTTCACGTAGGTAAGAAAATGTTCTTGCTAGAACCCTAATTCAGCCACGTAAAACTTGCAACAATAATTAGAGGACGTCTAACTTGTTTTTGCAGCAAGTGCTTTGTGATATGATATGGCCAAAGTTGTGATGAATGATCTATATGTGATGTATGAGATGTTCATGCTATTGTAATAGGAATCACGACTTGCATGTCGATGAGTATGACAACCGGCAGGAGCCATAGGAGTTGTCTTTATTTTTATATGACCTGCGTGTCATTGAGAAACGCCATGTAAATTACTTTACTTTATTGCTAAACGCGTTAGCCATAGTAGTAGAAGTAATAGTTGGCGAGCAACTTCATGGAGACACGATGATGGAGATCATGATGATGGAGATCATGGTGTCAAGCCGGTGACAAGATGATCATGGAGCCCCAAGATGGAGATCAAAGGAGCTATGTGATATTGGCCATATCATGTCACTATTATTATTTGATTGCATGTGATGTTTATCATGTTTTGCATCTTGTTTACTTAGAGCGACGGTAGTAAATAAGATGATCCCTCATAATAATTTCAAGAAAGTGTTTCCCCTAACTGTGCACCGTTGCGACAGTTCGTTGTTTCAATGCACCACATGATGATCGGGTGTTTGATTCCGACGTTCACATACAACGGGTGTAAGACAGATTTACACATGCAAAACACTTAGGTTGACTTGACGAGCCTAGCATGTACAGACATGGCCTCGGAACACAGAAGACCGAAAGGTCGAGCATGAGTCGTATAGAAGATACGATCAACATGAAGATGTTCACCGACGTTGACTAGTTCGTCTCACGTGATGATCGGACACGACCTAGTTAACTCGGATCATGTTATACTTAGATGACTGGAGGGATGTCTATCTGAGTGGGAGTTCATTAAATAATTTGATTAGATGAACTTAATTATCATGAACTTAGTCTAAAATATTTACAATATGTCTTGTAGATCAAATGGCCAACGTAGTCCTCAACTTCAACGCGTTCCTAGAGAAAACCAAGCTGAAAGACGATGGCAGCAACTACACGGACTGGGTCCGGAACCTGAGGATCATCCTCATAGCTGCCAAGAAAGAATATGTCCTACAAGCACCGCTAGGTGAAGCTCCCGTCCCACAGAACCAAGACGTTATGAACGCTTGGCAGACACGTGTTGATGATTACTCCCTCGTTCAGTGCGGCATGCTTTACAGCTTAGAGCCGGGGCTCCAAAAGCGTTTTAAGAGACATGGAGCATATGAGATGTTCGAAGAGCTGAAAATGGTTTTTCAAGCTCATGCCCGGATTGAGAGATATGAAGTCTCCGACAAATTCTTCAGCTGTAAGATGGAGGAAAATAGTTCTGTCAGCGAGCACATACTCACTATGTCTGGGTTACATAACCGCTTGACTCAGCTGGGAGTTAATCTCCCGGATGACGCGGTCATTGACAGAATCCTCCAGTCGCTTCCACCAAGCTACAAGAGCTTTATGATGAACTTCAATATGCAGGGGATGGAAAAGACCATTCCTGAGGTATTTGCAATGCTGAAATCAGCAGAGGTAGAAGTCAAGAAGGAACATCAAGTGTTGATGGTCAATAAAACCACTATGTTCAAGAAGGGAAAGGGTAAAAAGAACTTCAAGAAGGACGGCAAGGGAGTTGCCGCGCCCGGTAAGCAAACTGCCGGGAAGAAGCCAAAGAATGGACCCAAGCCCGAGACTGAGTGCTTTTATTGCAAGGGAAGTGGTCACTGGAAGCGGAATTGCCCCAAATACTTAGCGGACAAGAAGGCCGGCAAAACAAAAGGTATATGTGATATACATGTAATATATGTGTACCTTACCAGTATTCGTAGTAGCTCCTGGGTATTCGATACCGGTGCAGTTGCTCACATTTCTAACTCAAAGCAGGAGCTGCGGAATAAGCGGAGACTGGCAAAGGACGAGGTGACGATGCGCGTCGGGAATGGTTCCAAGGTCAATGTGATCGCCGTCGGCACGCTACCTCTACATTTACCTTCGGGATTAGTTTTAAACCTTAATAATTGTTATTTAGTGCCAGCTTTGAGCATGAACATTGTATCGGGATCTTGTTTAATTCGAGATGGCTACTCATTTAAATCCGAGAATAATGGTTGTTCTATTTATATGAGAGATATGTTTTATGGTCATACTCCAATGGTGAATGGTTTATTCTTAATGAATCTCGAGCGTAATGCTACACATGTTCATAGTGTGAATACCAAAAGATGTAAGGTTGATAATGATAGTCCCACATACTTGTGGCACTGCCGCCTTGGTCACATAGGTGTCAAACGCATGAAGAAGCTCCATGCAGATGGACTTTTAGAGTCTCTTGATTACGAATCATTTGACACGTGCGAACCATGCCTCATGGGTAAAATGACCAAGACTCCGTTCTCAGGAACAATGGAGCGAGCAACCAACTTATTGGAAACCATACATACTGATGTGTGCGGTCCAATGAGCGTTGAGGCTTGCGGTGGCTATCGTTATGTTCTCACCCTCACTAATGACTTGAGTAGATATGGGTATGTCTACTTAATGAAACACAAGTCTAAAACCTTTGAAAAGTTCAAGGAATTTCAGAGTGAGGTTGAGAATCAACGTGACAGAAAAATCAAGTTTTTGCGATCAGATCGTGAAGGAGAATACTTGAATCATGAATTTGGCACACACTTAAGGAAATGTGGAATAGTTTCACAACTCACGCCGCCTGGAACACCTCAGCGTAATGGTGTGTCCGAACGTCGTAATCGCACTCTATTAGATATGGTGAGATCTATGATGTCTCTTACCGATTTACCGCTATCTTTTTGGGGCTATGCTTTAGAGACTGCCGCATTCACTTTAAATAGGGCTCCGTCGAAATCCGTTGAGACGACACCATATGAATTATGGTTTGGGAAGAAACCTAAGCTGTCGTTTCTAAAAGTTTGGGGATGCGATGCTTATGTCAAGAAACTTCAACCTGAAAAGCTCGAACCCAAGTCAGAAAAATGCGTCTACATAGGATACCCTAAAGAAACTATTGGGTATACCTTCTACCTCAGATCCGAAGGCAAGATCTTTGTTGCCAAGAATGGATCCTTTCTGGAGAAGGAGTTTCTCTCGAAAGAAGTAAGTGGGAGGAAAGTAGAACTTGATGAAGTATTACCTCTTGAACCGGAAAATGGCGCAACTCAAGAAAATGTTCCTGAGGTGCCTGCACCGACTAGAGAGGTAGTTAATGATGATGATCATGAAACTTCAGATCAAGTTGCTACTGAACCTCGTAGGTCCACAAGGACACGTTCCGCACCAAAGTGGTACGGCAACCCTGTCCTGGAAATCATGTTGTTAGACAACGGTGAACCTTCGAACTACGAAGAAGCGATGGCGGGCCCGGATTCCGACAAATGGCTAGAAGCCATGAAATCTGAGATAGGATCCATGTATGAAAACAAAGTATGGACTTTGACTGACTTGCCCGATGATCGGCGAGCCATAGAAAATAAATGGATCTTTAAGAAGAAGACAGACGCGGATGGTAATGTGACCATCCATAAAGCTCGGCTTGTCGCTAAGGGTTATCGACAAGTTCAAGGGGTTGACTACGATGAGACTTTCTCACCCGTAGCAAAGCTAAAGTCTGTCCGAATCATGTTAGCAATTGCCGCATACTATGATTATGAGATATGGCAAATGGACGTCAAAACGACATTCCTTAATGGTTTCCTTAAGGAAGAATTGTATATGATGCAGCCGGAAGGTTTTGTCGATCCTAAGAATGCTGACAAGGTGTGCAAGCTCCAACGCTCGATTTATGGGCTGGTGCAAGCATCTCGGAGTTGGAACATTCGCTTTGATGAGATGATCAAAGCGTTTGGGTTTACGAAGACTTATGGAGAAGCCTGCGTTTACAAGAAAGTGAGTGGGAGCTCTGTAGCATTTCTCATATTATATGTAGATGACATACTTTTGATGGGAAATGATATAGAACTCTTGGACAGCATTAAGGCCTACTTGAATAAGAGTTTTTCAATGAAGGACCTTGGAGAAGCTGCTTATATATTAGGCATCAAGATCTATAGGGATAGATCGAGACGCCTCATAGGTCTTTCACAAAGCACATACCTTGATAAGATATTGAAGAAGTTCAATATGGATTAGTCTAAGAAGGGGTTCTTGCCTGTGCTACAAGGTGTGAAATTGAGCTCAGCTCAATGTCCGACCACGGCAGAAGATATAGAAGAGATGAGTGTCATCCCCTATGCCTCAGCCATAGGTTCTATTATCTATGCCATGCTGTGTACCAGACCTGATGTAAACCTTGCCGTAAGTTTGGTAGGAAGGTACCAAAGTAATCCCGGCAAGGAACACTGGACAGCGATCAAGAATATCCTGAAGTACCTGAAAAGGACTAAGGAAATGTTTCTCGTTTATGGAGGTGACGAAGAGCTCGTCGTAAAGGGTTACGTCGACGCTAGCTTTGACACAGATTTGGATGACTCTAAGTCACAAACCGGATACGTGTATATTTTGAATGGTGGGGCAGTAAGCTGGTGCAGTTGCAAGCAGAGCGTCGTGGCGGGATCTACATATGAAGCGGAGTACATGGCAGCCTCGGAGGCAGCACATGAAGCAATTTGGGTGAAGGAGTTCATCACCGACCCAGGAGTCATCCCAATGCATCAGGGCCAATCAAACTCTTCTGTGACAACACTGGAGCTATTGCACTCGCCAAGGAGCCTAGGTTTCACAAGAAGACCAGGCACATCAAGCATCGTTTCAACTCCATTCGTGAAAATGTTCAAGATGGAGACATAGATATTTGTAAAGTACATACGGACCTGAATGTAGCAGATCCGTTGACTAAACCTCTCCCTAGAGCAAAACATGATCAACACCAGAATTCCATGGGTGTTCGATTCATCACAATGTAACTAGATTACTGACTCTAGTGCAAGTGGGAGACTGTTGGAAATATGCCCTAGAGGCAATAATAAAAGCATTATTATTATATTTCCTTGTTCATGATAATTGTCTTCTAGGTTGTCAGAATCGTGATTTTGAATCGGATCGGAGCTTTGATGGTTGGATCGCAAATCATAGGATCTTCACTATCAGGATCGTAAAGTCATAGATTCTAAGAACTAAAATCGTAGAATCATAGGGGTTAGTTTGGATCGTAAAGTCATAGAATCGTATAACAGAATCGCGATTCTGACAACCTTGATTGTCTTTATTCATGCTATAATTGTGTTATCCGGAAATCGTAATACATGTGTGAATAATAGACACCAACATGTCCCTAGTAAGCCTCTAGTTGACTAGCTCGTTGATCAACAGATAGTCATGGTTTCCTGACTATGGACATTGGATGTCATTGATAACGAGATCACATCATTAGGAGAATGATGTGATGGACAAGACCCAATCCTAAACATAGCATAAAGATCGTATAGTTCGTTTGCTAGAGTTTTCCAATGTCAAGTATCTTTTCCTTAGACCATGAGATCGTGCAACTCCCGGATACCGTAGGAGTGCTTTGGGTGTACCAAACGTCACAACGTAACTGGGTGACCATAAAGGTATACTACGGGTATCTCCGAAAGTGTCTGTTGGGTTGACACGGATCAAGACTGCGATTTGTCACTCCGTATGACGGAGAGGTATCACTGGACCCACTCGGTAATGCATCATCATTATGAGCTCAAAGTGACCAAGTGTCTGGTCACGGGATCATGCATTACGGTACGAGTAAAGTGACTTGCCGGTAACGAGATTGAACGAGGTATTGGGATACCGACGATCGAATCTCGGGCAAGTAACATACCGATTGACAAAGGGAATTGTATACGGGGTTGCTTGAATCCTCGACATCGTGGTTCATCCGATGAGATCATCGAGGAGCATGTGGGAGCCAACATAGGTATCCAGATCCCGCTGTTGGTTATTGACCGGAGAATCGTCTCGATCATGTCTACATGTCTCCCGAACCCGTAGGGTCTACACACTTAAGGTTCGGTGACGCTAGGGTTGTAGGGATATGTATATGCAGTAACCCGAATGTTGTTCGGAGTCCCGGATGAGATCCCGGACGTCACGAGGAGTTCCGGAATGGTCCGGAGGTAAAGAATTATATATAGGAAGTGCTATTTTGGCCATCGGGACAAGTTTCGGGGTCACCGGTATTGTACCGGGACCACCTGAAGGGTCCCGGGGGTCCACCGGGTGGGGCCACCTGCCCCGGGGGGCCACATGGGCTGTAGGGTGTGCGCCTTGGCCTACATGGGCCAAGGGCACCAGCCCCAAGAGGCCCATGCGCATAGGGTTTCAAAGGGGGAGAGTCCCACAAGGGGAAGGCACCCCCTAGGTGCCTTTGGGGGGAAGGATTCCTCCCTTGACCGCCGCCCCCCCTAGGAGATTGGATCTCCTAGGGCCGGCGCCCCCCCCCTTTGGCCCCCTATATATAGTGAGGGAAGGAGGGCCTCTAATACCACGCCTTTGGTGCCTCCCTCTCCCTCTCCAACACCTCCTCCTCCTCCATAGAGCTTGGCGAAGCCCTGCCGGAGTACTGCAGCTCCATCACCACCACGCCGTCGTGCTGCTGCTGGAGCCATCTTCCTCAACCTCTCCTCTCCCCTTGCTGGATCAAGAAGGAGGAGACGTCATCCGCTCCATACGTGTGTTGAACGCGGAGGTGCCGTCTGTTCGGCGCTTGGTCATCGCTGATTTGGATCACGTCGTGTACGACTACCTCATCCCCGTTCTTTGAACGCTTCCGCTCGTGATCTACAAAGGTATGTAGATGCATCCGATCACTCGTTGCTAGATGAACTCATAGATGGATCTTGGTGAAACCGTAGGAAAATTTATGTTTTCTGCAACGTTCCCCAACAGCCAGATCGGCGGGGGTTAGTAGGCTCACAGGCTGGCGTTTCCTCGGATGCATCGATGTTCTAATCATGATGGCATGACCATAGATCGTATGTGTCTAGAAGACTTTGGGGCGGCTCATCTGCGTGGATGGTTGTGGCTGGGCACACAATCCATTAATAAGCCTTCAAATTTTCACACAGAAGGTCCTCTCCTTTTCCTATTTGCATTTTTTTCTTTTTAATTTTTTTAGATTGCTTGCGTTGGCAAATGGAAGAAAGACTCAGCCTGTGCGTTGCTACGGGATGGAGAGAGGAGTGGATGGGCTTCACCATGGCATGGAGGGGTGGTTCCTAGGAGAGATGGGATCGACGATGCTGTGGCGAGGAGATGAGATGCAGCGATAACCGATGGTTGGCTGGCTATGCAGGAATAGTAGGAGGCAGCTATGCGGTGAGTGAGCAGAGGACTACTTTTTTCTCTGTCAAGAAAAGAAGAAAGGAGCAGTTTCTATGCGGTGACATCAATGTCACGTAGTCTAGCAAGTTATTTTTAGGAAAACATCAACCGAATGATCTAAAGGTAGCCTAAATTTAAAGATCACTAAAATCAGGATGTGACTTACATTGTACCACACAAATGAAGCTAAAAACAATATTCCTCACATACGTAAATATTTTAAACACATCAAGTAGATCTTAGTTCGTAAAAGATAATTAGTTGGATCACTGCTCTGTGTGTACACATCGTTCTATTAAGGTTTTTTTATCACCTTACATTACAAGTGAAGTGGATTTTCAATTACTTTTACGGGCTATCATTTCTATCAATCATAGCCCATAGTAACTTAAGCCAACGGCATAATGACCTTCATATGGTTTTGCCATTGTTTTTTCTCCCGTTGTGCTTGCGTGTTCAATCTCGTTATTATTGCATCTTGTGGTCTACTCTTATAGGTCATGTTTGTTTGTAGGGTGACAGTTTATACATCTAGGGAACTAGGGCAATTTGGACATGTGATATTTCCTCGAGTAAGCAAACTTCTTTTGTATGGCCAGCATGATGATCAACACCCATCTGGTTTTATATGGTGCCACTTTTGTTGTATACAACAAGCAACTATTCATTTTGTGTGCCTTGCAACAACATCATAATCTCATTAAACCTGCAATAGATCACACATTCAGTACATTTCAATTTCTAATTAGTCTAGACCGTGAAGTATCTGTTTTTTTAACATAACAGGGTTATCTGATCATATAATCTGTCACAAGTAGTAACGGTGGGTAGATGAGCAAATTTTCCCAGATGGCAAGATATCTATACAAATTATGGAACTTGAATCTGAACATTGGAGAAGTGGACAGTGGACGAGACTACCACTTTTATATATAATTATAGTGATATTCAAAGCTATTTTTTTGTCTTAATGTAAAGTTTACCGCAGACAGACATCCACCCAGAAACACACACATGAGACATGACACACACACTTCCATTTGGATTTGCCGGTTCTATGTTACCTTAGGAGCACAAAACTTGAGTAATTATAACAAAACAATTCAAGGATGAGACTACGAACCAACCTGTGGGTGGATGGTTAGAGGTACTGTGGTATCTCCAGCCCATCAGGGTTCAAATTCTGGTGCTCGCATTTATTCCTGGATTTATTTCAAGATTTCCGGTTATGCGCATTCAGTGGGAGGAGACGTTCCCGTCGACGACGAGGTGCCTACGGACTTCGTAAATTTCAAAATGATATGCCGGCTCAGTCTTTCGGAGGTGCTCATAGGGGTAGGGTGTGCGTGTGTGCGTTCATAGGGGTAAGTGTGTGCGCGTGTATATGAGCGCTTGTGTTTCTACTGATGTTCAAAAAAAATTGAAGGACGAGACTACTGGACAGTGCAGAATACCTCTTTATTCCCATATAAAGGATACATATTTCTTGCGACTGTCTTTTCATATACCATGATATGTTCCAATTTGCCAAAGAGTTGGCAAGGTACCGGCCCAAAATCAAGTGCATTATGAGCACCCCTATTCCTAGCTGCTAATCTGGATCTTAATAATTAATGCCCATACCTTGTTAGACCAAAGAAGCAATACTTCCATTGATAGACTAAACTACTCATGGCATGTGGACTAATAGACATGTCTTTTAATCCAAGGCATGAAAAACTCGGTACATGTCGAGGAAGAGGAACATAATGCCGGAGGAAGGCAATAACAAGTATCAGCTCAAGGAGTTCTTAATGGAGACGATTGGCCAGATCTTACTTGTAGCTTTTTTTGTGGAAAGTCTTTGACTCCACATTGTTGGGCTAAGTTATGTTCGCATCTCCGTTTTGGATTAAATCAATTGAACCTACTGGAAAAAAAATTCTTTGGGAGTGTGACATTAGCAGGCGCGACAAGAACGATGATGGGATGCTCACTGGAGATGAGGTCAAAAAGATGAATACGCCAATGATGCATAGATATATGTATGAATTGTACATGTATACACAAAACATACTGTGACAAGTATCTCATGCCAAGCTTTAGTTTCGGTAAGAGGTTTTGTTGCCCGTAGCAACGCATAACCATTTAACTAGGTGTAATCCAAAATAAATAAATTAAAAGCCCGTAACAACGCACGGGCGTTCTACTAATTCCAATTAGTTGGGCAGTTATAAGGGTGTAATCGCGTCCAATTAAGGGATTCATTTCGTGTAGCATGGCATTGGCTGCTACAAGTGACCAGAAGATGACTAGTTCACCCCACTCAGTCTGGAACCCTACACGAGGGTCGGGAATAACGATTATGGGCAGCACATCTCGTTGTGTTCGCTTGTTGCACTACCACCGTTGTTCGATTAGATCAACACAGTTGGTTAACCATTTAAACTACTCCCTCCGGCCATATTATTTGTTTCAGATTTGTCTAGATATGGATATCTAGACACGTTTTACTGTTATATACATCAATAGGATAGTTATCACATAGTTCTGTCATACTAGCAGATAGAGAAGGACGCAGAAGCCCCCGGCCAAACCTCCTGAACTGGGAATTCCGAATTAGAGATCTCAAACCACCGGCCGACCCGTCTACTAGGTAGCTACCGCCAGTGGCCAGTCACCCTTGTCAGCTTTGGCTCCTCCGCTCTATCACCTAATTGGACGGTAGCAAGGTCTTCTTCAACTGATTACCATGGATGCATCAAGGCTTCTGACGTCATGATACCAGGAGGAGGCGCGCTCTTCGGCAGCTGCGGTGTTGACCACGAAGGGTTCCATGTAAGCATGACGCCCACTCCCACCAGTCTGTCTCCTCCCCTTGGTGATGATGCACTAGTAGAAAAATGGGCTTTCGTTCGGGCCTGGCCAGCCCATTAGTCACGGTTCTTATATGAACCGGGACCAACGGGTGCATTCGTCCCGGTTCGTGAGCCCAGGTGGCCGGTTAGGGCCTCACGGACTTTGGTCCTGGTTCGTCTGGACCCATTTGTCCCGGTTCTAGGAACGAACCGGGACCAATGGGCCTTGCTCCTGGCCCATAACCATTGGTCCCGGTTCCAGCCACGAACCGGAACAAATGATTTGCCTATATATAGCCCATCGCCAGCGAGCAGAGCACTCCATCGTGCTCTGTTTTTTGCTGGCCGGCGAGGGGAGGGCATTTGGGTGCTCTAGCTCACCTCCTATGCACATGAGGTGTTCGATGAAATGTCCGAGCCACACTAGTTAATATTTCTTCTCTCAAAACTCGACCTCCGAGCTTCATTTTCCTCGAGATTTTTCTAGGTTTAGCGGTCCGTCACGTCCCGTCCCCGTCTTCACCGCCGTCGATCGCCCACGCCGATCTCGTCGCCGGCACCACCGTGGTGAGCCTCTTGTTCTTATCTTTTTTCTGAAAGAAAAAAATTCTTACTTGAGATGGATACTTGTCTAATTTTCTTACTTTTATTATTCCTTGTTATTATATAGTGCGATGGTTCTGGTATCCGCCCCCATCGGCCCTCGTCCTGTCTATGATTCGGATGTGGTATATATATTATATTTTTATAACCATTTGGTTCATTTATTGTTTATGACAATTGTGCCGACCAACGTGACATAGATTTTTTTATGTAGGAGGTGGTTGAACCGGTAATTCCAACCGACCCTATTGTCGAGAGGTTAAATTTAGTTGAAGAAGAAAACAAGTACTTGAAGGAAAAAATAAAAAATTGAGGAGGAGAAGATGATATTGGAGTTGCATGTTGCGGATGTCGTCGATGATCACAAGATCAAGATGGCTACAATGCGGTTGAAGATTAGAAAGATTAGAAAATATGTCATTTATACCGAGGCTTGGTATCATTATGCCGTTGAATCAACTGTTACCTTAGTTGTGATTATGATCGCATTTGTTGTTGCATTGAAAGGTTTTACATAGTTTCAATGTATGGTTTAACTAGATGCTCTGGAGAGCTATATGTTGTTCAATTTGAACTATGTATGTACTTTGGTTTTAATGTGATGATGAACTACTATTAATTTGGTCATTTATCTCTATCCAGCTGAAAAAATCAGTAAATGCATGAAAAATAACAAATGAAGTCAGAAAGGGTTGAAAATTGATGATGTGGTTTTGAATGGTGCATTTTGAACACAGAAAAACTATGGAGTTCAAATAAGTTCAAAAAATGAAATCCCTTTGTAACAGACGAGTTTCCGTATGAAACCCTGATACTTCGAAAGAGATTGTCCGTTTTGTACACAAAGTGCATCCAGTTTTTGCCGTAAGCATCTCTACTTTCTTGCACATGCTATGTGGGTGAAATGATGATACCATGCCAACTTTTAACCTTTTCAGAGTTCATTTGTAGTGTTTTTCAATTTGAGGGTCTTATAGCTGAAAAAATCAGTAAATGCATGAAAAGTAACAAATGAAGTCAGGAAGGGTTAAAAATTGATGATGTGGCTTTGAATGGTGTATTTTAAACACAGAAAAACTATGGAGTTCAAATAAGTTCAGAAAAATGAAATCCCTTTGTAACAGACGAGTTTCCGTATGAAACCCTGATACTTCGAAAGAGATTGTCCGTTTTGTACACGAAGTGCATCCAGTTTTTGCCGTAAGCCTCTCTACTTTGTTGCACATGCTATGTGGGTGAAATGATGATACCATGCCAACTTTCAACCTTTTCAGAGTTCATTTGTAGTGCTTTTCAATTTCATGGTCTTATAGATGAAAAAAATCAGTAAATGCATGAAAAATAACAAATGAAGTCAGAAATGGTTGAAAATTGATGATGTGGCTTTGAATGATGCATTTTGAACACAGAAAAACTATGGAGTTCAAATAAGTTCAAAAAAATGAAATCCCTTTGTAACAGACGAGTTTCCGTTTGAAACTCTGATACTTCGAAAGAGATTGTCTGTTTTGTACACGAAGTGCATCCAGTTTTTGTCGTAAGCCTCTCTACTTTCTTGCACATACTATGTGGGTGAAATTATGATACCATGCCAACTTTCAACTTTTTCAGAGTTCATTTGAAATGCTTTTCAATTTTAGGGTCTTATAGCTCAAAATAATCAGTAAATGCATGAAAATGGTGCATGAAAAATAACAAATAAAATAAATAAGTAAGTAGAAGCAAATTATTATAAACTTTAATAAAATATATAAGTAGAAACAAAATAAAATAAACTTTCATAACATTTCTGAAACTAAAATTAACAACGTATTTTCTGTTCAAAACATTATAAGGTTTATTGAAACAAAAATTATATAAAATTGATGCAACTAAAATTATCGAAGTATTTTCTTTTCAAAATCATGAAAAGCAAAAAGAATTTTCATAAATAACTTTTTTGTTAGAAAATTAATAGCAAAAAGAATTATCATAAAATAAAATAAATAAGTAATTAGAAACAAAATAAAATAAAATAAGTTTTTTTTGTTATAAGTAGAAACAAAACAAAATAAATAAAGCAAAAAAGAAAACAAAAAACAGTCAAAAAATAAAAAATATGCCACCTACTAGGCCGCCACGGCCTGAATACGACTAAAAACCCATCGATGGGCTAGGATTCAGGCCCGCAGAAGGCCCAGTAGGCCCATCAGGCATAGCAGTGACATTTAGGCCCGTAAGCCTACAACGGAGAGGAGCTCGAGAGGGGTGCGGCAGTGGGGCTTATAAACCACTGCGCGCCCCTCTCAACTAGCGAGGTGGGACTAAACTTTCGACGCGGGCGCAGCAGCACATGACTTTTGGTCCCGGTTGGTAGCACCAACCGGGACTAAAGGGTGCATTGGTACCAGTTCATGGCACCAACCGGGACCAAAGGCCGCCGCTTCCCGCCCTTTGGCCTGCTGAAAACTGACCTTTGGTCACTGTTGGTGGCACCAACCGGGACTAAAGGGGTGCATTGGTACCGGTTGCTGCCACGAACCGGGACCAATGCTCTTGGTATATGAGCAGGACTTGTGAAAATTTCACTTCTCATCTCGCAGTTGCCGCCCCGACGACGCCGACGACATCGACGCCGCCAGGCTGCCGCCCCTGCCCTGGCCTCACCGCCCCCTGCCCCGACCTCGCCGCCGTCTCCGTCGTCGCCGTCGCCCCTGCCCCGACCTCGTCGCCGTCGCCCTGCCCCGGCTTCGCCGCCCCCTGCCCCGACCTCGCCGCTGTTTCCGTCGTCGCCGTCGCCCCTGCCCTGGCCTCGCCGCACATCCATCGCCCCTGCCCCCGACCTCGTCGCCGTCGCCCCTGCCCCGACCTCGCCGCCGCTCGCCTGCAGTGTGAGCCTCACCGCGCCGTTCCCCCTCCTCTCCCCCTTCCTCCCCGCGCCCCAACGCCGCCGCCCGCCCCGACGCCGACGACGAAGCAGGCCCCCTGTTCATATTTTCTATTTTTTTTCTTCTTCTCCTCTATTCCTTTCTTCCTCTCCTCTGTTTTTTTTCTTTTTTTCTTCTTCTTCCTTTTCTTATTTTTTATCGGTAGGTCGTTGTCGATATAACCCCCTCTCGACCGTGATAACTTATACCACGGGAGCACCCCCGGCCCTCTCGCTCGACTAAAACTCTCGAGGACACCCAAACCCTAGAAAAAAACAATGTCGGTATCCTACCCCCTCCCGCCGCGCCCCTACCCGACAAACTCTCTCGAGGCCACCCAAATTTACCAAGTTAAAAGAGCGTTGTCGTCAAGGTCACCCCAAACCCTTGAAGCGTTGCCGAGGCCACCCCAAACCCTTGAAGCGTTGCCGAGGCCACCCCAAACCCTAGAGAAGCGTCGAGGCCAGGCCACTAATATGATTCCTTATTGTGCTGCTAGCTAGTTCTATGTTTGCCACTAATATATCCATCTGTCATGTTTGAATAATAATTGCCATGTTGTAAATATTTGCAGAAACTATGGATCCGCACTCCCGAGACGAAGCAAAAGAAGCAGTGTCGGGGGAGATAATCGCACACGGAAGTGATGCCGTCTTGTCGTTTCTCAACGACACATGCACCGATGGTCTGGAAAGACAGCTGGATGAAGAAGCAGGCTACGACGATGATCAAACAATGGAGGAGGAAGGACACCGTGATGACGGCTCCGGTGACCGAATGGAGGGGGAAGGACATCGTGATGACGACTCCGGTGCCCGAACGGAGTCCGGCCAGATATATATTAATTAATTAAGCATGTGCTGACTATATAGCTAATTGATGTGCATTAATTGTTTTTGGTATGTACACATATTAACTCTCTTCTTTTTCTTCTTTTCTAGCCCTCCGGATCGAGCAGCACTTCGGTAACGAGACGAGGCCGAAGAGAAAGTTGCGCACGGATGAAAGGTACATGATCATCGAAATTGATCGCGCTGGCCAACCGATTGAACCCCTCCAGACCAAGCAAAAATTTAATGCTCAGTGCGGGGTTCTAGTGAGGGACATGATCCCGATCAGCATCGAGCAATGGTTGAAGCCTAAGGACAAAGACTCTCAGGTGTCTTATGTCAGCGATAGGCAGAAAGCTGATCTTTGGACCATGCTGTAGGAAAATTTCACCTTCCCACCAGAGGAGGATCCGGAGAATCTACTTAAAAAGCCAATGATCAAGGCTTATGCTCTTAAGAAGATGGCTGAGCTATTCAGGAGGTGGAAGAATGAGCTGATATCATCGTTTGTCGACCAAGACAAGACTCCTGAATTCATCGGCCGATTTGAGAAGATCAAAGATCAGTGGCCCGAATTTGTCACCAAAAAGAAATATGAGAGAGCAGTGAAGATGTCAGCGACAAACAAGCACTACAAGAAATCTATTAATACATGACGGAAGAGGTCCATCATGGATCAATGGAAAACTATCATGGGTGCCCGTGCATGACGGATCTGAAATCCGTTATGTATATCGCATCATAATTTGATATCGTACCTTCCTTGATGGCTCTTGACCGTCATGGATCTGCACCAGGCCCGCCCAAGCCCAAACTTCTATGACGAGAACAATCCATCATGGACTGACGCCACGTAGGATTTTTCAATTGACCAAATCGAATGACATGTCTGCCTATGTGGATACTATTTTCCGTCACAAAAATCATCATCGATTTGAGCACAATTTAAATTTGGCCGAACCCATTAGCCCATTTATTTCTGCCTCAATAGCCCATTTATTTCTGACTAACTATGACCAAGCACATTTTTAGCATAATGCGTCTCACAAATCCAAATGCCGATATTGGCCCAAGAGCAAGTATTTGCAAAGTGTCGGAATATTACATAGTTGATCCAGTTTGCAGACATCCATATGTAAATACAACATATCAGTTTACAAAATCCTCTATGAAATGATAAGTTACAGCCTAGATTGACAATATATCACACAACCAGGTTGTGAACTAGTACAATCCATTTTACATCAACATAACATATGAACTATTTAGGCTGTTATTCATGTTCTTGCAGTTGGTCCTCTTGTGGCAACTATCATGTCGTGGCCGATTGTGATGGCAGCTCGCTACCTAATCTTACCTGGCACATTTACAAGAACCTTATTAGATATTTGTAGATATGAATAGAACATAGAAATAAGAGAATTACAACAAAAATAAAAATGAACCGCATGTTGTCCAGAATTCTTAAATCTTACAGTGCCTACGAATGAGAAAAACGTTGCAGCTACTATAACATGAGAGTAAACATGATGTTGCTTAAAATTAATCCAAACAAAAGCATGTCAAATGGAAGTCAAATGACAAAGAAACTAAACATACATCACAGAACTCGAGTAATATATTAGTAGTAGTTGAGGCCATATAAACATGCCAACAAAATGGCATCACGAACAAACAATATCCTCGTCGTAATGTGTAAACTTGTTGACACATGAATATTTGAAGTTTACGCCAACCGAGTCGAGTCAGGGAGCAGCGGCATAAAACTCAATGTTTATGCTGCAAGTACATATCAAAGGGCTGACAAATACTAAACTATTTAGGCTGTTATTCATGTCCCTTTACTTACTGGGATCCTAGTAACTAGAATATCCTTAAGCTATTAATTTCCAAATTTATGCAAGATGCAAATAGTTCACCAGTAAGCCTTTGATATATTGTATATTTAAATATCAAAAACAAAGTCCTAGCTTATTTCAAAGCAATGATGCAAAATTAAAACATATCAAAGAGAACACACTACACATTGTACACTGAATAGACAACTCCATTGTCCAGAATATCTGGAATGTGGGCTATATCAAGTTGATATTGATCTGGCTATCCAAAATCCTCTGAAGGCAGAGGTACGACTACGAAAATACATGTTAGCACTTAACACGTAAAAGACAGAGTTGACGGGATCCATTTTCTAGATTGTGGCCAAGCCTCATACAGAACAAGAAACAAACATGTTCTGCTTGAACCCCAGAGACAAGTAGAATTCCGGTTCACATCCTAGTTATGCTTAATGGCATCAACTAGATTCTTGTTACTTAAACTTACTGTACTAACCCATGTACTACGTACAGCCACAATAGGAGTAAACGTGGCTATAAGATATCTTGATCAACAGATGTATGTATCATTCAAAAATATTGGAAGAAAGTATCAAGTGGTCGGTGCATACCATTATTCCCTTGTTGGTGAAAACACATTATTTAAGGCATTTGTATAATTGGCCTTCACTTTCAGGCCAACAACATCATCCAGAGTGCACTTATGAAACAGTGGTTTTCAGATTCATGACTTGCTGACCTGGCTTGACTTGGACGCTTCCATCAATTGCCTGTTGTCTCGGAATATTTGCTGGTTCACACAGGCAGCCAACAATCGACATCACCATCATACATTCACTTCTCTGCTATACCTATCAAATTAAACACTAAAAAATACCACAGCTAAACAAGTGAAATATATATGTATAAGTGATCTGCACATTAACCCAGAAAATTATGACTACAAAATACTTCCTTCAATTTCCCTCACTGTCCAGGACACAATAGAACAAACTAGAGGTGCAACAGCTCATACAAGAAAAAACAGAAGTCCTACTTGCTAAATTACTCGATTCTTCAGGCCCATGCAAGCTAGTAGTCTACATGAAACAGTGAATAGTTCAGCCACACGCTCACAACAGAGGAGATAAGAAGAGGTACAAGTGCTTAACTATAAAGAAACTATAAAGCCTGAATTAGCCCACACAAAACTTCTCATTTCAAGCCATTTGGATTGCCTCTTTATTAAGCTTGACACCTACTGCACAAGGTAACCATATATGTTCCACTCTTACAAGAACAGGAACTTTCAGATATATACAGATGAATACGCTCAGTCAGACAAAGTACATCCTAACAAGAAAAGAAGATGGCTGGAGGAGAGGAAAATGGGGTTTGTGAGGTGTTCACCTGGGCAAGGGAGGGTCTCCAGTGGTCCAAATGCAGCGGAGGATGTTGCCATATGATGCACCACCGCGCCTGAGAAGCAGGAGAGGAGGTTGGGGTCGTCGTCGTTCAGCCCAACGCGGGCGGCGCACTGAACAAGAAGGCGCCATCCAGGAGGAGCAGAGGGCGCGAGAGGGCGCGGTGTGCGGTGGAGCGGAGCCACCGGAGACACGTCGACGATGGACGCGACACCGCAGCCGAAACCCTAGCCACGGGCTAGGGGTCGCGGGCGAGCGCCAGAGACGGCGGATCCAACCGGCCTGGGGGACAGAGTGGTCGAAGATCAGTTACTGTGCGTGTTGTGCGGTGGTGGACGTCGCCGGAATCAGTGGGCCTTGGTTGCGGTGCGAGGGTCACACGAGAGAGAGACAGAGAGAGAGAGAGATGTTCGTGAGAGGGATGTATGGGCGCTAAATGAGGCGGATCTGGAAGCTACGATGTGAGAGGAGAGGAGGGGTCAGGCCGGCGGCGAGCTGTGGGAGGAGAGAGGCAAGGAGGTGGTGGGTGGCGGCGCTGTGTGGGCTCGATGGGGAATAAGGAGGGGACTGCGGAGGAGAAGAGAGGAGAAGGGTTAGGGTTAGCATTTTATACGGGTAAAGGGTATGAGGGCTTTGGCGGGCTTGGGCGGGCTTCCAGGGCTGTACCAGATCATCGATGACAGTTTTTGAAAACGTCATCTGAAATCCGTCATGGATTAACAGGTTTCTTGTAGTGAAGAAAAATGTTGCAAAGAAGAAGCATCACCATCGCACGGGGTCAGGTGGCTACCTGAAAGCCCGACCGTTGTGGGACAAAGCTGACAATGACCTCATTGATAAAGGGATCGAACTAGAGACGCGACGCTGGCCAGACCGTTGCAGGACTTGGTTCTTCGGGGTTGGGGGAAAATTGGACCCTGTAACAGGGAAGTGCGTTTGGACTGACGAGCTGCTGAACACACCCATCGTGAAGCTTCAGGAGTATATCGAAAAGGCGCAGCAAGGGACGTTCGTTCCGGACAAAGAGAACGACGAGCTCACAGAGGCCCTCGGGAATCCTGAGCACCCCGCCATCTCAACGGAGAAGCAGCGTGGCTTCCACGGAGCTGCTTCAGGATCCTGTCTTCACGGCTCCTGCTAGCTACCCCATAGATGCTATCACGGAGTCTCAGCATTGCCACCTTATGACGCAGTGGATGGAACTGAAAGTCAAGGCGGCTGTTGGCTCTGTTGCACCTCCTGAACCTGGCGCAACTTTTCACTGCCGGCCGATTCCAGAAGGATATGCTTGGGTGATGGTGGATGAAATCACAGAAGGATTTGAGGACCTCCAGTTTGACCACCCTATGGGTGAAGGAGAGACTCGGCTGGGTTCTTGTCTGAAGACTCCATGCCTATGGCGGAAGGAGCTCATCAACCTTCCGAATTGGATGCCTCCGCCTCCTCCTCCTCCTCCGGCGAGTCAGGGCACTGCGCCTCCTCCACCGCCTCCTTCTCCGGTGAGTGACGATCAGGGTACTCAGCCTCCTTCTCCAGCGCGTGGCGGCACTCCGCCTCCTTCTCCGCCTGCGCCGGCGCGCCTGAGCAGCCACCAGCCTCCTCCTTCTCTGCCTCGCCAGCAAGGGCGGAAGAGACCCGCTGCCGTCCCGGCTGCTCCAGCGCGTCGTAGTCCTTCTCCTCCGCGTCGTAAGCAAGCACGAAAGAAGACAGCCGCAGCCGCTCCGTCTGCTCCGGCGTCTAGCAGTACAGCCAGAGGCGGGAGGCAATACAGATACGGTCCACCTCTCAAGCCTCTAGAGAAGTTATCGTACGAGATGACCGCAGAAGAAAACAAGAAGATCGTGGAAAAAGAAGTGAAGGACTTCTTTGAAGGGTTGAAAGAAAAGAGACATCCACCTCCGGAGGAGAAGGTAGATCCGGTGAAAGCAAAGCGCACTATCGATGCCCTGAGGAAACCACCAAAGGCTCCGCTGAAAACCAACTATGAGCGCATTACTTTAAAGACATATATCGAAGCGGAGCGGTCGGGAAGTACTGTCAGTGATCAAAGGTTAAAAGAACGACGAGCAGATGGGAAAAAATGCCCAACTCGGCGAACAAGCGAACCAATCGTTCCCCCCGCTCAATGTGTCTAGTGACATCATCGCTAATGCTCCGGGGATGGTGCCCGGTTATAGAAATCTTGGAGATTACCTGCCCGACGATGTACATTATGATTACTTGGAGGTGGACGAACACAGATACGAGTACGGGAAGCCTCTCGTGAAAGATGAAAAATTTCTAACAACGATGATGCGAAGATTCCATAATTGGTACATGAAAACCTGCAGAGAGTCTCGGGGACAAATACTTTGTATCTGAGAATTAAAGAGGAGCACGACCTCGTTGGAACTGATTTGTTGCATGTTCCATTTGAGGAGTTCTTCCAGTTCTTCAATCAAAAGGCCCTCGATAAATTAACGGTCACTTGCTACTGTCTGTAAGTACTACTTCTGTCATTAAGTCTCTCTATATAGCTTAGCTCTTTCATTGCATGTATTTATAATTATCCTCACTATATTATGCAGATTGAAGATCGTCAAGTGCAGAAAAGTAGAAATGTATAATATTGAGTTCATTAACACAAATCTCATAGATGAATTTCAGGTTACAAAGAACGCCGAAGAGGCCGAGGCCAACTTGCTCAAATCATTGTTAATAAATCAAAACAAAGATTTAATACTCTTTCCTTACAACTTCAAGTGAGTGTTACTGTCGTGTGCATATTCGGTTTCCCTTATTACTCGAGCGAGGTTATAGTAATGTAATTGATGAGTTATGCATGCGTGCGCAGGTTCCACTATATTCTCCTGGTGATTAAGCTTGAGCGGGGACTAGTATCCGTCTTAGACTCGAGACGAAAAGATCCCGAAACATATGCGGACATGACTAAAATTCTCAACAAGTAAGTTCAATCGATCATTATCACACCATATCGGCAACTTTTTGTTCATTTCCTGATATCTCAAGTAATAATTATTTTCTTTGTCTTGCATGGTTTGGAAACAGTTCACCGCAGAAGCTCCGGAACTGCCGAAGGAGCTGCGATATACATACTTGAAAGTAAGTACTACTAGCTAGCTAGTTGCGCGCATCTCCCGTTGATTCTAGCTACTTTCATCAATGCCATTTATAATGCTTTATTATTAGTTTGATTGACCTCTATTTCTCGTAAAGTGCTTGTGGCAGGAACAATGGAATGATTACTGTGGATACTACGTGTGCGAGTTCATTTACAACGCGACTTTGAAAAATAAGCGGGGCTACTCTAAAAGACAATATGAAGTGCGTAAGCAATAATACTCACAATTTCATTTTATTACACCATCATTTCTATTGAGTTTCATTCACACACACACACACACACACACACACACACACACACACACATATATATATATATATATAGGGATTGACTATTCGTCACCCTGGGTGAGGAATACTTATTTTTCACCCCCCTCTATTTTACCATCAATGCACCGTAATTTTACGTTCCGTAAGTTCTGTCTTATTTCCGACGGGAAAAGAGACCGTAAGAAAATATATAGTCGTCGTAAAAAATATTTTATGTTATGTAAAATTACAAACATAAAAACATAGTATAAAATACACATAAATTACAAATTTTCTTGTCTTATGACCTATATTTTTATTTTTATGCCAAATTTTACGTAGTGAATCAATAGGAATGTAACTATTTAAATTCCAAATGTAATTTAATTATCAAATGATCGTAAGATTACCTCGGGTGAAGAATAACTTATTCTGCACCCTGGGTGATGAATAGTATCACTATATATATATATATATGTATGTATTAACCCCCTTCTTCAAATTAGACGTGGCAGATGCGGAATGAACTCCTACCACAAGATCGCATGAAAGCAATTCAAGAGGAATTGACGGGATTCTTTCTTGACCACGTCATCAATAAAGCCGGAGAATACCATGTGGAAGTTGAGTTCAAATGCTAGGGGATTGTAAGAGATCTTACATATTGTATATGTATGTAGCCAGTAGCGTCGGATAGATAATACGAAAACTTGTTGTTCGACCAATCTCTCGAAGAAGGAGAGGTCGATCACTTCTCTCGGTATGCATGACGAACTTCTGTACTTAATGGTTTCCTTCATTTTCTTACTAGCTAGCGTGTCGAGGGCCTCTCTTTGTACAGTATGTAGCGCCGACCAAGCACGGAGATAAGAAAGGACACTTCTCTCTATTAATTAATTAACTACCTAACACAGGTAGAAAAAGGGCCTATAGTCCCGGTTCGTAAGGGCCTTTAGTCCCGGTTCCTGAACCGGGACTAAAGTGTCGGTACTAATACCTCCCATCTTTAGTCCCGGTTCAATCCAGAACCGGGACTAAAGCCCCTCCACGTGGGCAGTGTGCAGAGCCCAGTCAGGAGACCCTTTGGTCCCGGTTGGTGGCACCAACCGGGACCAATAGGCATCCACGCGTCAGCATTTCTGTGGCTAGGGTTTTTGTTTTTTTTGAAAGGGGCGGGGGGGGGGGGGGGTTGGGGGTTTTGGGGGGTTAATTTAGGTGTTTCATATATTGTGTTAGCTAGCTATAATTAATATAGAGAAGTGTCCTCTCTTATGTCCGTGCTTGGTCGACGCTACGTACTATACATACGTATAGAGAGGACTAGACACGCTGGCTAGCTAGTAAAGCAAACGAAGGAAACAGAAGATCGTCATGAACATATATGCATACAGAGAGAAGTGATATCGACCACCTCTCCTTCTCCGAGAGATTGGTCGAACAACAAGTTCTCGTATATCTATCTGACAGTACCGGCTACATATATACAGTAATTATCTCTTACAAATATAATCATACGGACTCAGGTTTAACATAGAATTCTCCGTCTTCAGGGATCACGTGGTCAAGAAAGAATGCCGCCAATTCCTCTTGAATTGCTCGCATGCGAGCTGGTGCTAGGAGTTCATCCCGCTTCCGAAACATCTAATTTGAAGAAGGGGGTCAATATATATATATATATATATATATATATATATATATATATATATATATATATGAATGAATGAAACTCAACACAAATGATGGTAATAAAATAAAATTATGAATATTGTTATTTACGTACTTCATATTGTTCGTTAGAGTACCCGCCCCGCTCACACGTCGTGTGGCGGATGGACTCGCAGATGTAGTATCCACAGAAATCATTCCCTTGTTCCTGCCACAACCACTTTACAAGAAATAGAGGTCAATCAAACTGATAAGCAAGAATGCTAAATTGTATTGATGAAACTAGCGCTTGAATCACTAGGAGATGCGCGGAACATGCTACTATAGTACTTACTTTCGGGTGTCTAAATTCCAGCTCCTTCGGCAGTCCCGGAACTTTTTTGGTGAATTTTCTCCAAACCCTGCCGGACAAAGAAAACAATTACTTGATATCAGGAAATGAACAAAATTGCTGATATGGTGGATAATGATCGATTTAACTTACTTCTTGAGGATTTCAGTCATGTCTGCATAGTCCTGGGGGTCTTTTCGTTTTGAGTCTAAGACAGTTACTAGTCCCTGCTCAAGCTTAATCTCTAGGAGAATATAGTGGAAACTGCACACGCATGCATAACTCATGAATTACATTACTATAACCTTGAGTAATATATAAGGGAAACCGAATACGCACAAGACAGTAACACTCACTTGAAGTTGTAAGGAAAGAGTATTATATCTTTGTTTTGATTTATTACGAACGATTGTAGCAAGTTGGCCTCGGTAGCTGCGGCATGAAGTTTAACCTGAATTGCATCTATGAGATATGTGTTAATGAACCCAATATCACCGACTTGTCTTTTCTTCAATTCGACGATCTTCAATCTGCATAATATAGTGAGGATGATTATAAATACATGCAATGAAAGAGCTAAGCTATATAGAGAAACTTAATGACAGAAGTAGTACTACTTACAGACAGTAGCAGGCGACCGTTGTTTTATCGAGGGCCAATTGATTGAAAAACTGATAGAACTCCTCAAATGGAACATGCAACAGATCAATTCCAACGAGGTCATGCTCCTTTTTAACTCTCACATACAAAGTACTCCTCCCCCCAGAGTATCTACAGATTTTCAAGTACCAATCATGCAATCTTCGCATCATCGTTGATAGAGATCTTTCATCTTTGACGAGAGGCTTCCCGTACTCGTATCTTTGCATCTGCATGTCCATGGGTTCATAATGCACTTCGTCGGGCAGGTAATCTGCAAGATTATTATAACCGGGCACCATCCTCGGATCATTAGCGACGTTGTGGCTAGGCACCTTGAGCGGGGGGGCATGATTGCTTCACTTGTTTGCCGAGCTGGGCAATTTGTTTCCCAGCTCGTTGTTTTTTCAACCTTTCATCACTGACAGTAGTTCCCGACCGCTCCGCTTCGGCAAATTCCTTTCCAATAATGCGGTCATAGTTTCCTTTCGGCGGATCAGACTTTGGTGGTTTTGTCAGGGCAGCCAGAGTGCGCTTCACTTTCACCCCATCTACCTTCTCCTCCGGAGGTGGATGTTTCTTTGATTTCACCCCTTCAAAGAATTTCCTCACTTCTTCTCGTGCGATCTCGACGTTCTCCTCCTGGGTCCTCTCGTATGGTAACTTCTCTGGAGTCTTCAGAGAAGGACCGAATCTGTATGTCCTCCCGCCTCTGGTTGTACTGCTAGACGCCGACCGAGTAGACGAAGCGGTTGTCTTCTTTACTTGCTTAAGAGGCGGAGGAGAAGGACTACGACCCGCCGGAGCAGCTGGAGCGGCGACAGGTCTCTTCTGCCCTTGCTGACGAGGCGGAGAAGGAGGAGGTTGGCTGCTCGAGCGCGTCGGTGCATGCGAAGACGGAGGCGGAGTGCCGCCACGCGCCGGAGAAGGAGCCGGCCGAGGGCCCTGATCGTCACTCGCCGGAGGAGGAGGCGGTGGAGGAGGCGGTGGAGGAGGCGGAGTGCCCTGACTCGCCGGAGGAGGAGGAGGAGGAGGCGGAGGCGTCCAGTTCGGAAGGTTGATGAGGTCCTTCCGCCATAGGCATGGAGTCTTCAGAGCAGACCCCAGCCGAGTCTCCCCTTCACCGGTAGGGTGGTCAAGCTGGAGGTCCTCAAATCCCTCCGTTATCTCATCCACCATCACCCTAGCATATCCTTCTGGAATCGGCATGCAGTGAAAAGTTGCGCCGGGTTCAGTAGGATAAACAGAGCCAACAACCGCCTTGACCTTCAAATTCATCCATTGCGTCATAAGGTGGCAATTTTGAGACTCCGTTATAGCATCCACAGGATAGCTGGCAGGAGCCGTCAAGGCATGCTGCAGCTGAAGCTGCTCGGTGGAAGCCACGCTGCTTCTGCGCTGAGATGGCGGGGTAGCTTCGGGGGAGGCTTCGGCAGTACGTTTGCTGCGATTTGCTTCTCGTTCCTCTATCGCTTGTACCCTTGCGTGCAGCGCCTGCAGTTCGGTCTGCTGCACTTTTTTCCTCCTCTCATGGGATTTGTAACCGCCTGCGTCCGGAAACCCAACCTTCCACGGAACGGAGCCTGGCGTGCCTCGTGTCCGTCCAGGGTGCTCAGGATTCCCGAGGGCCATTGTGAGCTCGTCGTGCTCTCTGTCTAGAAAGAACGTCCCTTCCTGCGCTGCGTCAATATAGTGCTTAAGCTTACTGACTGGTGTGTCCATTTGTTCGTTCGTCCAAATGCATTTCCCTGTTTCAGGGTCCAAGGTTCCGCCAGCCCCGAAGAACCAAGTCCGGCAACGGTCTGGCCAGTTATTTGTCTCTGGTCCGATCCCTTTATGAACCAGATCATTCTCAACCTTGGACCACTTAGGCCGGGCTACGAGGTAGCCACCTGACCCCGTGCGATGGTGAAGCTTCTTCTTCGCGGCATTCTGCTTGTTTATCGCCGACATCTTCTTACTCTTTTCCGATGTCTTGTAGGCCACAAATGCGGGCCAGTGATCTCTGATCTTCTCATATCTGCCCTTGAATTCTGGTGTCTCTTTTTTATCGACAAACCTATTCAGCTCTTTCTTCCACCTCCTGAATAGATCTGCCATCCTCTTCAGAGCAAAAGACTTGATTAATTTCTCTTTAATTGGGTTCTCTGGATTATCCTCTGGCGGTAGGGTGAAATTTGACTTCAGCTCAGTCCAAAGATCATTTTTCTGCATATCATTGACATAAGACACCTCAGGGTCTTCTGTAGCCGGCTTAAACCATTGCTGGATGCTTATCGGGATCTTGTCCCTAACCAGAACCCCGCACTGAGCAACAAATGCCCTCTTTGTCCGGAGGGGTTCAATAGGTTGGCCGTCGGGCGCGATTGCTGTGATCTCAAGCTTTTCATCCGAGCTCAACTTTTTCTTCGGGCCTCGTCTCTTTACCGAAGTTGTGCTCGATCCGGAGGGCTAGAAAAAAGAACAAAGACTTAATTAATATGTGTACATACCAAAACAATGAATGCATCAATCAGCTAGTCAGCATAGGCTTAACTAATATATATACCTGGCCGGACTCGGTTCGGTCACCGGAGCCGTCATCATGGTCTCCTTCTTGCACCGGCATTGGGTCACCGGCGCCGTCCTCATGTTCTTCTTCTTGCACCAGCATTAGGTCACCATAGCCAGCTTGTTCACCCTCTCCTTCCGGACCATCGATGATATCGTTGAGATAGTACGAGACGGCATCACTTCCTTGTGCGATTATCTCCCTCAACAACGCTTCTTTTGTTGCTTCGTCTAGGGCGGTGTCCATAGTTTCTACAAATATTTACAACATGGCAATTATTATTCAAACATGACAGATGGATATATTAGTGCCAAACGTAGAACTAGCTACCTAATCATAGTAAGCTATCGGGAGGGGGTATATATCGACAACGACGACACTACATCTATATATGTCCCTCGATGACCCTCGTTCCCGATAAAAAAAGAGGAAGAAGAAGAAAAAAAAAGGAGAAGAAAGAATAGAGGAGAAGAACTCCTCTATTCTTTCTTCTCCTCTTTTTTCTTCTTCTTCCTCTTCTTTTTTTATCCTCTTCTTCCTCTCATGTTCGAGAGGATCGCCTTGGGGTCGGGAGGTTGCCTAGTGTCAAAGGATTCAACAAAACCATGTCTTCATCATTAGGTGAAAGTAACATGTGCATGATGGTAGGAAGCTCTTCAAAGTTGTTCTGGAACGGAGTCCCAGATAGGATAATTCGCTTTTTGGTACAAAGTTCAGCAAGAGCCTTCCGAATATCGCTATTTGGAAGGCCTTTGCTGAATTCGTACCAAAAGGCGGATTATTCTATCCGGGACTCCATTCCAGAACAACTTTGCAGAACTTCGTACCAACATGCCCTGGTTACTTCCTGTAAGTGCATCTAGTGCCACCCCTAGTTGGTTTTGGAGTATTGATGACAAACCTAGTTGAGGGACTAATGTGTTTGTGAGAATTGCAGGATAACACAGGTAGAAGTCCCTCATTGATTCGGTTTAGTTACCAGAGATGACCCCTAAAAATGTACGAAGACATTGAAGACAATGGTGGTTCATGAAGACATTCATGTCGAAGACAATGACATATGAAGACTCCCCATGAAGCCTTTGGAACTCGAAGACTTAGATCCTTCGTAGTTTTACTTTATTCATGTTGTGTCATAGGAACCACCGTACTATTAAGTGGGGTCCAAGAGAACCAGTCAGGATGACTAAAGTGATGCCTAATTCAAATCCTATGTCTTCGAGTGAAGACAATGAGAGAAAATCTTGTCCAGAGTCAGACAAGTCAGCTTTACTTGCAGCCCAAGTAAAGTTGCCGTGAGAGTTCAAAATCCGACCGTTAGTACACGTGTCAGTTCCTTAGTGACCCAGGGTCATTTCGGACAAATCAGGTCAGGATTGCCAAGCGGCTATAAATAGTCCACCCCTACAACCATAAACGGTTGGCTGCTCAGATTTCAGTGCACGGCTTTTGTCGTTTGAGAGCAACCCACCTCGAAGCCTTTGAGAGAAAATCCTTAGTGAGGAGAAAAGCCCTAACCACCCAGAGCCAGAGTAATTGGGCATCACTTAAGTCTTCTTGTCTGAGTGATCTAAAGACTTATTACACTTGAGGACTGTGCATCCTCCAGACGGTTAGGCGTCGCGTTCTGAGCATCCAAGAGGAATTGTGGATTGCCGGTGAACGAAGTCTGTGAAGGTTTGGGAGTCTACCTTGAAGACTTACCAGAGTGATTGGGCGGGGTCTGTGTGACCTTAGCTCAAGGAGAAAACGGTGAGGACTGGGTGTCCCGAGCTGCGTGTTCAGGACTGGGTGTCCGGGACTGTGTGTCCTTTGGTTTAAATACCTAGCCGCTCCAACCAGACGTACAGTTGTCACAGCAACTGGAACTGGTCCAACATATCATTGTCTTCAACGTGTCACTGGTTTCATCTTCACCTCCCTTTACTTACCAGTACACATTGTGAAGCTATTGCATGCTTGCTTTATCTTCTGTCTTCACAACTTGACTGTATGATCTGTTTGGCTTCATAACTTCTTCCAACCTGATCCTCATTACACTGAAGCTATTTGTCACTGTGCTTTCACTATATTGTATACTTGACCATGGCTTGCGTTGTGTAATCTAACTTCCGCTGCATAGTGATAGGCTTGTTCACTCTGTTTGTCTTCATAACTTCCACGTTTTGAAGACTTTCATAAAAATCGCCTATTCACCCCCCCTAGCCGATATAACGCACTTTCAATTGGTATCAGAGCAAGGTGCTCCCTTGTTCTGTGTGATTCGGTTTAACCACTTGGAGTTTTAGCTATGTCGACTGCAGGGATAATTAAAGTCTCCGCTGCGTGCCCCGTCTTCGATGGAACTGAATATCCCTACTGGAAGAATAAGATGCGCATGCATCTTGAAGCCATTGACGTCGACCTATGGTATGTCATCGAAAACGGCGTTCCCAAGGCTGGAGAAGGTGTCACTGCGGCTGATGTCAAGAAGTTCACTCAACTGGACTCCACTGCCAAGAATATTATCTGTGGTCATCTGACCAAGGGACAGTACGGCCGTGTGAGTGCCTTCAAGACATCCAAGCTGGTTTGGGACTGGCTCTCCAAGGTCAATGAAGGCATCTCAACCCAGAGAGATCAGAGAATCAGTGTTCTTCGCAATCTCTTCAACCGCTTCAAGCGAAATGACAATGAGAATGTCCAGCACACATTTGACCGGCTCACTGACATCACAAATGAGCTTCAAGCCCTCGGCGCCACTGAGATCACCAAACATGAAATCGTCAAGACGCTGCTAAGATCACTTGACAGTTCATTTGACATCCTAGCCCTGATGATTCAAGAACGTCCAGACTTCAAGACACTCGATCCGTCTGACATACTTGAGAGGCTCAACACACATGAGTTTCAGCTTTCTGAGAAAAGAGATATCTACGGTCCAAACTATGGGCGAACTCGTGCCTTGAAGGCAAAAGTTGTGTCCTCATCTGAAGAAGAATCTGACAGCAGTTCTGATGATCCTGAAGACATAGGAAGGGAACTTGCAATGCTAGTGAACAAGTTCCAGAAATTCACCAAGAAGAAAGGCTTCAGAAAGTCTTCACGATCAAGCTCAAGGAATGATGAAGCTTCTGCGCATGACTACAAGAAGAAAACATGTCACAAGTGCAAGAAAACTGGACACTTCATCTCTGAGTGTCCACAGTGGGACAATGAGAACAGAAAGAAGAAGAAGAGCAAGGAATATGACTCTGACGATAAGAAGACGAAGAAATACTCAAAGTCTTCGTCCAAGTCTTCCTCAAAGTCTTCATCACACAAGAAGAGTTCATCTGGCAAGGCTCGTGCGTTTGTTGGCAAGGAAATGGATTCAGAGGAGGAGTCCGCTTCTGAGGAGGCAGAGGTGGAGTCTGAGGAGGAGTCTGATTCAGGCATTGCGAGTCTGGCTACAGCCTACGTCGCCAAGTCCATCTTCAACACTGAAGACAATGACTCCATCACCATCACCGATGCAAATGACAAGGACGACTCTACTCCTACCTACTGCTTCATGGCACGTGGTGCCAAGGTAAACACACGCACTACTCACTATCAAACATCTAGTGACGATGACTCTGATTGTGATTCAAAACCCAGTTACAAAACACTTGCTAAAATTGCAACTGAACAACAAAAGACCATGGAACATATTCAAAAACTGTTAGACAGAAGCGATGATCTGTTGGTTGTTGAAATGACTCGTTCTGAATCCTTAATTGAAGACATAAAAAATCTTCATGTTAAGTATCAGGAACTCGAAGATCGTCTTGAGACTCTCTCAACTACTCATGAAAAGCTTTCCTATGATTATCTTCAAAAGAAGCAAGATCTTGAGAAGTTGAGAGCGGATCATGAAGATCTTCAAAAGGAAAACGAGTCACTTCGAGCCGAACAGATCAGTTCTGCTCAGGAAGGATTTGAACCACCATGCCTTAAATGCATTGAGCGTGATAATGCTATTTCTGTTGCTGAATGTTTCACTGCTACTGCTGTTGCAATATCTTCAACTGTTGAAGTGGTAACTAACCCCTCTGCTGAGGATACCACTACTATTGCTGATGAAAATGCTAGGTTGAAGACATTGCTTGAAACAGGGATGTACAAAAGTCTCAAAGGACATCAGACATTATGTGATGTCCTCAAGAAGCAGATTCTGAACCGAAACCCTAGGAAAGAGGGTGTTGGGTTCGTGAGGAAAATTAATGCAGATGGCTCTTACTGGAAACCTGAGCAGTACCCCAAAACCACATGGGTTGCTGCAAAGGAATCCTCAGCAGATCCATCCAATCTATCTGGCTTCACTTGTGCTAATCCAATTATCATTGATGAATCCTTTGATGCAAACTATAAACTGTTTAGGAATCAGAATGGTGAAGTATTTGCCAGGTACATTGGTACTAACTGCAGGAATGGACCGCCTGTGAAGAAGATCTGGGTTCCAAAAACGTGTCTTGAGAATCTTCCTGTGAATGTCCTCATGACACCTCACATGAAGAAGACAAACCTTAGACCAAAGGCTTCATATGGTCCAAAGGCTTCATACAGGCACAGGACTCATTTGAGTCGCACTAACACAAATGTTTTGCAGGGAAACCATGCTCAGGCATATGAGAGCGGTTCTTCAAACCGTCATTCTCATATGACCAAAAACTATTCTGCCTATTCTTATGAGTACTATTGCCCACCTGCTAGACTGTTTGCTAGGGCTCCAAAGCCAAAATTTTCAGATGCTGCACTTAGACTTATTGCTTCTAAGCCACCCTTGAAGATGTGGGTGGTTAAGAAAGCTTAACTCTCTTTTGCAGGGAAAGGTCTCCAGCACAAAACCAAAATCTTCTGATGCTATTGCTGGGGACCTTAAAAATCTTGTGGGGCGCAAGATCAAATGCCCGAATGGCATCACTATGTATTTCATACCTGAATCGCATGCTACTCTCCCTACTTGTCCTAACCTGGATCTAAGTTTTCATAATCCACTGGTTCGTCAAATGTTTTTGCTTCACAACACTCTTCGTGAAGCCTATCCCCCTAACTGCACTGTAGGGTACGACACCAGTGACTTTAGAGTCTTCAGAATGGATTATTGACAGTGGGTGTACAAATCACATGACTGGCAAAAGAAGTCTCTTTATGGACTCAACCTTACGTCCATCTGACAAGAGCCACATCACATTCGCTGACACTGGTAAAAGTAAGGTACTGGGTCTAGGTAGAGTTGCAATCTCAAAGGATCAACACATGGATAAAGTCATGTTTGTTGAATCCCTTGGCTTCAACTTAATGTCTGTCTCAATGCTTTGCGATTTAAACATGATTGTAATCTTTGGAAAATATCGTTGTCTGGTACTAATGGAATCTGACAAGTCTCTAGTGTTTGAAGGGTATCGAAAAGATGATTTGTACGTGGTAGATTTCTCAGCAGGGCCACAGCTTGCAATTTGTCTTCTCGCAAAGGCTTCAGAATGCTGGCTTTGGCATCGAAGACTTGGGCATGCTGGCATGAGGAACCTCCACACCCTTGCGAAGAAGAAGCATGTCATAGGCATCGAGGGCGTCAAGTTCAAGAAAGATCACTTATGCGGTGCCTGTGAAGCTGGGAAGATGACAAGGGCAAAACATCCTTCGAAGACAATCATGACCACTACTCAACCCTTCGAACTGCTTCACATGGATCTCTTCGGTCCCACTCACTACTCAACTTTCTCCACTACTGCTTGCCTCTATGGCTTCGTCATTGTTTATGATTACTCTAGATATACTTGGGTGCACATAATCCTTTACAAGACTGAAGTGCAGGATGTCTTCAGACGCTTCGCAAATCGGGCAATGAACAATTATGGCGCCAAGATAAGCACATCAGAAGTGACAATAGCACAGAATTCAAGAACACCGGCCTTGACACATATCTTGATACATTGGGCATCACTCATGAATTCTCAGCTCCATACACGCCACAACAGAATGGCATCATCGAACGCAAGAACAGAACACTCATTGAGATGGCCAGAACAATGTTAGATGAGTACAAGACACCAAGAAAATTCTGGACTAAAGCCATTGACACTGCATGCCATACTATCAACCGTGTATATCTTCACAAGCTGCTGAACAAGACATCTTATGAACTTCTGACTGGCAAGAAGCCAAATGTAAGTTACTTCAGAGTATTTGGATCAAGATGCTGGATCAAGGACCCTCACCACACCTCAAAATTTGCTCCAAAAGCACATGAGGGCTTCATGCTTGGATATGGAAAGGATTCGCACTCCTACAGAGTCTTCAATCTCTTTCACTACAAAGTGGTTGAAACAGTGGATGTGCGGTTCGATGAGACCAATGGGTCACAAAGAGAGCAACTACCAGATGTGCTAGATGAAGTTCCAGCCAGTGAATCAATCAAGCTAATGGGAACTGGAGAAATTATACCTTCTGAAGCTCATCCTGAAGAAGAACTTATCATCTCAGCACCTGATCCACATGAAGACAATGCTCCGCCTGAAGACATTCCTCCCCATGACAACATAGATCAGCAAGAGCAAAGTCTTCGACCCCTACATCCTCGTGTTGCCAATGAAGTGCAGATTGACAGAATAATTGATAGCATCAATGCACCTGGTCCACTGACTCGTTCAAGGGAAACTCAACTGGCAAACTTCTGCGGACACTTCACATTCGTTTCAATCACAGAACCCAAGAAAATTGATGAAGCCTTTATGGAACCTGAATGGATTCAAACTATGCAAGAAGAGCTTCAACAATTTGAGCTGAACAATGTATGGGAGTTGGTTAAGCGTCCTGATCCATGGAAGCATAACATAATAGGCACCAAATGGATATACCGCAACAAGCAAGATGAGCATGGCCAAGTCGTCAGAAACAAGGCTCGTCTCGTTGCTCAAGGATATACTCAAGTGGAAGGCATTGACTTCGATGAAACATTTGCTCCTGTTGCCAGACTTGAAGCCATCCGTATACTGCTGGCCTATGCAAATCATCACAACATAATCCTGTATCAAATGGATGTAAAAAGTGCCTTCCTCAATGGCAAAATTGAAGAAGAAGTGTATGTTGCACAACCACCTGGGTTTGAAGATCCAAAACATCCTGACATGGTGTACAAGCTCAAAAAGGCACTATATGGCCTCAAACAAGCCCCTCGGGCCTGGTATGATACACTCAAGTACTTCCTGAAGAGCAAAGGCTTCATACCTGGTTCCCTGGATCCCACTCTCTTCACAAAGACATATGATGGTGAACTGTTTGTGTGCCAAATATACGTGGATGACATTATCTTCAGCTGCACCAATCAGAAGTACAGTGAGGAGTTCGGATATATGATGCAAGAGCAATATCAGATGTCTATGATGGGGGAGCTGAAATTCTTCCTCGGTCTTCAGATACGGCAACAACGCAATGGCATCTTCATATCTCAAGAGAAATATCTCAAAGACTGCCTGAAGAAGTTCGGTATGCAAGACTGCAAAGGCTTCACAACACCAATGCCAGCCAAACATCATCTGGGTCCTGACGACAATGGTAAAGAGTTCGATCAAAAGGTATACCGCTCCATGATTGGTTCTTTGCTTTATTTATGTGCATCTAGGCCAGATATTATGCTTAGTGTTTGCATGTGTGCTTGGTTTCAAGCGGCACCAAAGGAGTCGCATCACTTAGCTGTGAAGCGAATTCTTCGATATTTGGCTCACACCCCAACTCTAGGGTTATGGTATCCAAAGGGCTCAGAGTTTGATCTGGTTGGATTTTCGGACGCTGATTACGCTGGTGACAAGGTTGATCGGAAGTCCACATCAGGCACATGTCACTTTCTGGGCCGATCACTTGTCTGTTGGTCTTCAAAGAAGCAGAACTGTGTATCTCTCTCCACTGCTGAATCTGAATACATTGCTGCTGGATCCTGCTGCGCTCAGCTTCTATGGATGAAGCAAACCCTCAAGGATTATGGCATTCATCTGAAGCAAGTGCCACTTTACTGCGACAACGAAAGCGCCATCAAGATCGCCAACAACCCAGTTCAGCACTCGAAGACAAAGCACATTGAAATTCGTCATCATTTTCTCAGAGATCATGTTGCAAAGGAAGACATTGATATCATACACGTCAACACTGAAGAGCAATTGGCAGATATCTTCACCAAGCCCTTGGATGAGAAGAGATTTTGCAAGTTACGGTGTGAGCTAAATATCTTGGAATCCTCAAATGTCCTGTGATCAGGCACACATCCTAACACTTATGCATGATGATGACTTAGATGTGCAACACACGAAGTAACGTATATCTTCAATCAATGAAGACATACATTCTAAGTGTGAATACATTAACGTGGAATTTGACCTCGGAGCGCCACGATAATTGTGCGCCGTGTCTAGGTCCAATACTTCCTATACAGTGGGTAGCGCCACCACCAAATTTTTCTGCTTGAAGTGTTTCACTCATGGCATTACATTTGCTATGTCTTCACATTTGGTTTGGCTTCAATCTCAACATGTCTTCATGATTATCTTCACTATGTTGATTATATATGTACTGGTGTTCTGTCCTCTACAGCATTCACTTATAGCTATGTCTTCTTGTTTGAATCTTTTGAACTAAGTGAATGTGATCGGACCCTAACCTCTCCATGCTTCCTACCTCAAACTCTATCTCTCCAAGTCATATGCATTCTATTGAAACTGTCGAATGTCTTCACTGCATCCTTGTCAGAAGAAGACACAGAGACAAACTTTAAAACAGCTTTCAATGTTTTTCCATCAACAAGAAATCCGGAGAAGTAGGAACGGCTCCCGACAAACCAGGCGTGCGTGGCGTGAAACTGCCCCCACAATTCCGCATGTTGGCCACGTACTGATCAGATGCGAATCGCCAGGGGCACCTGAGTAATAGCGCAGTGCCGCCCATATCCCTATAAATACACGTTTCACTGTGGTCATTATCTCTTCTTCCACCCTCGCACAAACCCTAGCGCCACCGCTAACTCTCAACGACGCCGGCGACAAAGTGCTTCACTGCCGCAACCTCTCCGACGCCGTTCTCACGCCGACGGCGGACATCAGTCTCTCCGCTGTCGCCCTAGTTGTCTTCCGTCGCCAAGTTAGGGCACGGAGGATCAAACTGCTCGGCCTCAACTCTCACCTTGTCTAGCAGTTCCAAGTCTGGTAAATAACAAGTCTTTTTACAGCCTCTTTTGATCCTATAGCTCCATCACTTTCTGCCAAAAGAGGTTTCCATTCACACAAGTTTCATCCCTCTCATCTTTATCTCATAACTTGCCTAGTATATTCACTTGTTCTTCATGAAGTAGTTAGATTCCTCACTTGTACTGATCTATGGGTTCGTACAAATCTGGAACCAACTTCTTTTCTATAAAGTGAATGTCTTCGCATGATGAGGTCAATATCTTTTAAACTGATTTATCTTCAAAATCTTCTGAGAATGCATATGACCTCTTCCCCTTCCCTCGCACCTTAATGCTGTCACAGGTACATGTCCGTGGGAGAATCTTTTGGTTCTCATAGTCTGCATTCATTTGCAGAGTTCCTACAGCGTCACATCAATTCACCCGAAGCAAGTTCCTGTTGGTCAAGCAAAAGGAAGCCTTTGAAGACTTTGAATCTCTTGAAGCCTTCCAAGTTAAGCTTCATGGCAACAGAAAAACCAGCAAGGAAGGGAGGCAGACAGAGACGTGGTGAAACGTCTAAAGATCTGCCTGAAGATTTGGCAGAAATGTACCAAACTGATCCTGAAGAGAGCTATGGTCAGCGCAAGACACGAATCCAATGGATTCGAAGATATTGGGAAGAGCAGTGGTTCCAATACCGCTTCGTCACCAAGGAATATGCAGAGAAGTGCGCCATCCAAAGGCCATGGGGAGATGTCTTGTACAAAAATCTCATACCCCGGTCCAGAGACGAAGCCATTACTCAAGGCTTCTATCCATGCATGGTCAGAGGACCACAGCCAGCTGAAGCACATCCGTCATCACTTCTCTGGTGTCGCGATGACAATCTCTTCAAGCGCAACTTCCAATTTGCTCAGAACTCTGCGAAGCAAAACAAAAAGGAGTTTGGACTGGACTTCAACCCTGGTCCCTCTAAGCCAAGGGCGGATGGCACACGCGACGCAAATCCCAATGTCATCGGGCCATATGCCAATCTCGAAGGCCTCATCACTCGCATTCTAGTCCAAGGGACTGCCGTGAACGACCCTCCAGCAGACACTGAGTCTGATGACGCTCCTGCTGCCCCGGAGCCGAAGCAGATGAAGAAGAAGCCAAAAGCTTCCAAGCCAGCCGCTTCTCCCAAGATCTCCAAAGCAAAGCCATTGGCCACTGCACCTCCTGAAGCAAGTGTGCAGTCTGAAGACTTATCACGAGTCTCCAAGCCCCAAGAAGCCAAGAAGCATCAGCCACATACTGGCAAAGAGCTCACTGCCGCTGCCGTTCTGCGCTGCGAGGCCATTGATCTGTCAAGTGATGACGATCTTGCCGATGACGCTCTTGAGCAGCTAATCAAGAGCAAGGAGGAGGCTGAAATCTTCAACAATCTGCCTCTGTTCGATGCAGCAATCATCCACAACTTCATTGATGAGTGGTTTGATACACCCAACATCAGGTTCGATGATCTGCAGCTGCCCATTGGCCTCAGCGTAGCCTTCCAAGGAGCTATTGCTTCAGAACTCGCAATTGCCCAGCGCATAGTGGAACTGAAGCAGAAGATAGATTTTGAAAAGGCTCAGTTCAAGCAGAACATGGCCACGCTCAGCGTCCAAGAAGTCAAAGACATCCAAGTCATGCTGCACGAGTTGAAGGAAAACTTTATGCAGAAACGTGCAGAGGCTCAGGGTTCACGTGAGCGCATGAAGAATTTGGCTGATCTCTGTGTGCAGGCCTACAATGAGGCCGAGAAGTGAAAGGCACTTGGGCGTCCCGGCATCGACCCCAGGATGGCCGCTAAGAAAAAGAAGAAGCCCACTGTGGCTGAACAAGAGGCCCCACGACAAGAAGCTGTTCCGATTGTCTTCCCCACTGCCAAGCCTGGCTCGAAGCCAAAGCACCGCTCAACCGCTTCAGAGCTTAAGAAGACAAGGACAGCCGAATCTGAAGCAAGGAAGAGGAAACACCCTGAAGCCTCTCCTTCAGACCCCACCATCAAGAAGCGCAAGACCAAGAAGTCTCGGGCTGCTCCCACAGAGCCCTTGATAGTCGAACCCCTCTCCGTTCGCTTTCCTCATGAAGATCGTCAGCTGACCATGCATGAGCCTGCTCTCACAGAGGCTCCGTATGCTGAAGACATTCCAGTAGCCGACTCCAACGCTGCTGAAGACATTGGTCTCCAAGACAATGTGCAAGGTGATGCAGTCCTTCCTCAGCTCGAAACGAGTGAAATGATCAGCATTGGTCGTCCCTTGACGCCAATCAGCCAAGATGCATCGTGGGCAGATCGCCCGCAGGAGGAAGAGGATGAGCCCCAGCCCACTGCAACTCCACCGGCATCGCCTGCATTCCGTAGGCTTCGCAAAGGGCCAAGGGCTCAGACTGCTGACGACATTCCGGCTGCATCAGCCGAAGAACATGAAGAAGAGCACGAAGAACCTCAAGCTCCATCTCCCCCACACCAACAAGAAGAAGTTCTCAAGGAGAACGTACCTGAATCCATCCCTCTCACTACACGTGATGAGGCTGACACCACTGCGGCTGCCACACCCAATACTGAAGCATTTGTGGAGCCCGACCAACCAACAGCTTCAAGAGATACTGAAGCTACTGCCTCTGGCCCTTCTGTGCCTGAGTCTGCTGCCGGTCCACAGTTCAACTATCATGTTGCGCACAAGCCCCAGGTACAGAAGCCAATCCCACGACTGCCAAGGTTCCCAGGTCCTGCCACCGCTCCTGGCTCCTTTAATGTCAATAGCTTCAGGGCAGATAACACCTTCCTCAACCGCTCCAAGAACCCTTACTCAAGGGAACGGATTGTGTCAGATAGGTTCTGGAGCTACCCACAGCGCAGCTACTACTCCTGCGTCCTCTACAACCAAGGCCGTATCTTTCCACACCAGCGCCTTGAGGTTGAAGCTATTGCTGGTCTGCCTGGTCTGGAAGAAGCACTGGACTGCTTCAAGCAAGTTGGCCTGTTGCGTTTGTCACGGATGAAGAGCACTGAAATGAAGAGCTTCTGCTCCAGTTCTATGCCACACTGCACATCAAAGGCTACAACAGAGATCCGAAGACTTGGGTCCTGGAGTGGATGACCGGCAACGTCCATCATGAAGCCAATGCATTTGATATCATTGAGCTCACCGGCCTACCCACTCCAGGCGAACTCTTCGAAGAAGGCTGCCAACTCCATGCTGAAGCAGTTGAGAGCATATTTCAGCGACCTGAGCCAAATATGAGTCAGATGCTCTCAATGATGAAGCCATTGCCTCCTGACGCACCTTACCCAACCGAGTTCTTCGTTGAAGACTTAGAGTACCTGCCTAGAACTATCTATCACATCATCAGGCGGACTCTATGGCCCATTAAGGGGCACTCTCGATATGCCAAGGTTGAAGGTGCCATGAAGACTCTCATCTTCTGCATCCTGCATGGCAAATGCTTCAATGCCCAGGATCTCTTTATACGTCAACTTGCAGCGTCTGGCTCAGATCTCTTTGGTCTGAAGATTTATGCTCCATGGGTTATGAGGCTCATCAAGCTCCACTCTGCCATATCCTATCAACCCTCTGCCCGCAACCACAGAATCTTCTTACCTGATGTGGACACCTCTGCTGAAGCGATTTATCCTGAGCCTGCCAAGCAGCCATTAAGTCTTCAAAATGCAGAACACCAGAGCTTCACTCAGCATGATGAATGTGTTGAAGCCATTTCTAGAGTCTATCCAATGGCTGGCACCACACGTGCCCCTGCATCAACTGAAGCCACTGACAGCACAGCTGCACAGAGACCCAAGAAACGCGCTCGTACACTCATTGACCGTGAACTTCTTGTGGCTCTGCACCAAAAGCAAGATAGGCATCACGACTGGCTCAAAAGGCAGATGCGCAGTATCATGCAAGACGGCAATCGCATCAGGAATATGGCCACCAAGAATGCCTTTGTCGCACATGAAACCTGTCGCCGCACTTGGAAAGGCCTCACAATGATGTGCACTGAAGCTGAACTGCAAGAGGATGGCTTCAAAGAGAGATTCAAGTTTGACTCCACACCCCCCAGAAGAGCTGTGTTGCGTGGAACTCCGCCGCTTGAAGAATCAGAGTTCTCTTCCTCTGCTGCCACAGTGACTGGAAAAATCATTGAGGAAGAAGACGACGCTACATCACCACCACCTTCTTCAGCGTGCGTCATCACTGCACCAAGCTCGCCAGCTCCACCAAACGCCTCCACCGACCCTGCTGCGCCTGGGAACGCGTAGAAAACTCTATGTCTTCAAACCTTTTTGGTCATCACTGACAAAAGGGGGAGAAGCATATGATGTTTATAGTCTTCAAGCGGGTCAATAATAAGGGCGGGTGCTTTATTATATTTTGCTTCGTGCTTACAACTCTCGTTTTGCTACATTTGGTTCTTTGAGTTGTAACACTTAAACTTGATGGTCGTCTGCTACTATGTTTGCCACTGTGTTTTTGCGAAGATAAATTCCGCATGTACGACGATAATTTCCGCACTTATATCATTTCGCAGACGTCCATTTTTCATTATGCATATCATTATCTTCTTATATCTTTACATGCATGATGGATTGTCATCATAAGTTGAAGTGGATTCCCACAAATACAACCTGCTATGTGCATTCGCGTTCCAGAAGCAAATCACTTATATGCACATCCTCAGGGGGAGCCCTTGCAGCTTATGAAGACAATTCCTTTACAATTTCACAAATTATATTCCCCGTTGAAAACTTCAACTAGTTTGTCATCAATCACCAAAAAGGGGGAGATTGTAAGTGCATCTAGTGCCACCCCTAGTTGGTTTTGGAGTATTGACGACAAACCTAGTTGAGGGACTAATGTGTTTGTGAGAATTGCAGGATAACACAGGTAGAAGTCCCTCATTGATTCGGTTTAGTTACCAGAGATGACCCCTAAAAATGTACAAAGACATTGAAGACAATGGTGGTTCATGAAGACATTCATGTCGAAGACAATGACATATGAAGACTCCCCATGAAGCCTTTGGAACTCGAAGACTTAGATCCTTCGTAGTTTTACTTTATTCATGTTGTGTCATAGGAACCACCGTACTGTTAAGTGGGGTCCAAGAGAACCAGTCAGGATGACTGAAGTGATGCCTAATTCAAATCCTATGTCTTCGAGTGAAGACAATGAGAGAAAATCTTGTCCAGAGTCAGACAAGTCAGCTTTACTTGCAGCCCAAGTAAAGTTGCCGTGAGAGTTCAAAATCCGACCGTTAGTACACGTGCCAGTTCCTTAGTGACCCAGGGTCATTTCGGACAAATCAGGTCAGGATTGCCAAGCGGCTATAAATAGTCCACCCCTACAACCATAAACGGTTGGCTGCTCAGATTTCAGTGCACGGCTTTTGTCGTTTGAGAGCAACCCACCTCGAAGCCTTTGAGAGAAAATCCTTAGTGAGGAGAAAAGCCCTAACCACCCAGAGCCAGAGTAATTGGGCATCACTTAAGTCTTCTTGTCTGAGTGATCTGAAGACCTATTACACTTGAGGACTGTGCATCCTCCAGACGGTTAGGCGTCGCGTTCTGAGCATCCAAGAGGAATTGTGGATTGCCGGTGAACGAAGTCTGTGAAGGTTTGAGAGTCTACCTTGAAGACTTATCAGAGTGATTGGGCAGGGTCTGTGTGACCTTAGCTCAAGGAGAAAACGGTGAGGACTGGGTGTCCTGAGCTGCGTGTTCAAGACTGGGTGTCCGGGACTGTGTGTCCTTTGGTTTAAATACCTAGCCGCTCCAACCAGACGTACAGTTGTCACAGCAACTGGAACTGGTCCAACATATCATTGTCTTCAACGTGTCACTGGTTTCATCTTCGCCTCCCTTTACTTACCAGTACACATTGTGAAGCTATTGCATGCTTGCTTTATCTTCTGTCTTCACAACTTGACTGTATGATCTGTTTGGCTTCATAACTTCTTCCAACCTGATCCTCATTACACTGAAGCTATTTGTCACTGTGCTTTCACTATATTGTATACTTGACCATGGCTTGCGTTGTGTAATCTAACTTCCGCTGCATAGTGATAGGCTTGTTCACTCTGTTTGTCTTCATAACTTCCACGTTTTGAAGACTTTCATAAAAATCGCCTATTCACCCCCCTAGCCGATATAATGCACTTTCACTTCCGGCTAGTGATGAAGGCATGGATTTTTTCAATACTTTGACACTAGGAAACCTCTCTCGACCCCTCGGCGATTCTTGACCCCTCGAACCCTCAACGACCCTGAAACCCTCGACCCTTGACCCCTTAACGACCCTCGACCCTCTACCCTAGTTCCCGACCCTCGACCAATAGAGGAGAAGAAGAAAGGAATAGCTAGAGGAGAAGATCGAAGAAAAAAAGAAGAAACAAAAGAGGAGAAGAAGAAAGGAATAGTGGAGAAGAAGAGAAAATAGAATAATAGTGGAGAAGAAGAGAAAATAGAATATATTCTATTTTCTCTTCTTCTCCACTATTCCTTTCTTCTTATCCTCTTCTTTTTCTTCTGTTTTCTTCTTCTTATTTATTTCTCCTCTTCTTTTCGATAGAGGAAACCCTAAATAGCTAGCAAGTATCGTGGGTGTGAGATACATGTGGCCTTCGGTGTCGGACACTACATCCACGTCCCACAAGTGACGTGGGCGTCGAAACCCGCGCCACTTGTGGGATGTGGATGTAGTGTCCGACACCGACGGTACATGTATATCTCACACCGACAATACTTTCTATTTAGGGTTTCTCGACCCTCGACCCTCGACCCCTAGGCGACCGTCGATCCCTCTTTTTTTTCCTCTTCTTTTTTATCCTCTTCTTCCTCTACCGCTCGGCGACCCTCGATGACCCTCGTTCTCGATAAAAAAAAGAGGAAGAAGAAGAAAAAAAAGAGGAGAAGAAAGAATAGAGGAGATCTTCTCCTCTATTCTTTCTTCTCCTCTTTTTTCTTTTCTTATTCCTCTTCTTTTTTTATCCTCTTCCTCCTCTCATGTTTGACGACCCTCGACCCCTCGGCGACCCTAGACCCCCTCTCGACCCCCTCTTCTTCTCCCTCTTCTTCCCCTTCTTCCCCGCCTAAAATGACCTAAAATGAAAATAACCTAAAATTCACTAAAGTTATCGATGACCCTCTTCTCCCCTCTTCTTCTCCTTTCTTACACATATACATTATAGCCACATACACATATATGAACAGAAAAAATAGAGATATACATTGTTCACATACACATATACATTTTATGAACAGAAAAATCCTAGTTTTTCTAAAAAACGGAAAAAAATAGAAAAAATCCTAATTGTTCACATACAGTACATATACACATATATGAACAGAAAAAATAGACATATACATTAGAAAAAAATCTATGAACAAAAAAAAATCCTACACATATACATCACATATGAACAGAAAAAATAGACATATACATTAGAAAAAATAGACATATACACATATACACATATATGAACAGAAAAAATCTATACACATATACATCACATATGAACAGAAAAAAATAAAGTAATAAAAATAAAAAAAACAGAGCCGGGCGGCGGCTCACAGCGCGGTGGCAGGCGAGGGCGTCGGCGTGCGGGGGCGGGACGGGGTAGGGGCTGGGCGACGGCGAGCACGGGGTGGTGACGGCGAGCCCGTAGCAGGGGAGCTCGAGGCGACGGCGGGGGCGGCGAGGGCGCCGGCGCGCGGGGGCGGGACGGGGCAGGGGCAGGGCGACGGCGAGCACGGGGCAGGGGCGCGGGGCGACGGCGACGGTGAGCACGGGGCAGGGGCACGGGCAGCCTGACGGCGCCGTCGGGGCGAGCTCGGGCAGCCTGACGGTGTCGTCGGGGCGAGCTCGGGCAGCCTGGCGGCGTCGTCGGGGCGGGGAACTGGCGATGAAATCTGAAAAAATGCCAAGTCTCTGCTTATATAGAATAGGCATTGGTCCCGGTTCGTGGCACCAACCGGGACCAATGCCCCCTTTAGTCCCGGTTGGTGCCACGAACCGGGACCAAAGGCCAATTTTCGGCAGCCTAAAGGGCGGGAAGCGGCGGCCTTTGGTCCCGGTTCGTGGCACCAACCGGGACTAAAGGGGGGCATTGGTCACGGTTGGTGCCACGAACCGTGACCAATGCCCCTTTAGTCCCGGTTGGTGCCACCAACCGGGACCAATGCCCTTGTGCGCCCCGCGTCCAAAAGTTTAGTCCCACATCGCTAGTTGAGAGCGCCCGAGACCAGTTTATAAGGTCTGCTGCCTCCTCCCTCTCGAACTCCTCCGAACTGAAGGCCTATGGGCCTAATTTGACACTGCTTTGCCTGTGGGCCTATTGGGCCTTCTGCGGGCCTGAATCCTGGCCCATGTAGGGTTTCTAGTCGTATTCAGGCCGTGGAGGCCCAATAGGTGGCATTTTTTTCTTTTTTCTTTTTTATTTCTACATTTTTTTGGTTTTTTATTTTTTGCTTTTAGGTCACAAAAATTATAAACTTTCTATTAGTGCCATTAGTTTTAAATTTTAAATAGTTTAAATTTGAATTTTTAAAAATTGGTGTGAATCACTAGTTTATGAATAACTTTACTATAAAATTAGAATTTTTTTCTATTTATTTTTTATTTCTACTTACAACTAAATACTTACAGTTTTTTAGTGATTTCTTTTTGCTTTTAGGTCACAAAAATTATAAACTTTCTGTTAGTGCCATTCGTTTTAAATTTTAAATAGTTTAAATTTGAATTTTTAAAAATTTGTGTGAATCACTAGTTTATGAATAACTTTACTATAAAATTAGAATTTGCTTTTAGGTCACACAAATTATATTCTTTTTGCTATTGAAGAATATTATAGTTTTATTTTAGTTGATCATAACATAATATTTTAATTGATTGTTTTTATTTTCATAAAAGTTTTGTAGTTCATTCTGTTTGCTATTAATTCATTCTTTGAGCTAAATGACTCTGAAATTGGAAAGCATTTCAAAATGAACTCTGAAAAGGTTGAAAGTTGGCATGGTATCATCATTTCACCCACATAGCATGTTCCAAAAAGTAGAGAGGGTTACGACAAAAACTTGATGCACTTCGTGTACAAAATGGACAATCACTTTCGAAGTATCAAAGTTTCAAACCATAAGACATGAAAGCATTTCAAATGAACTCTGAAAAAGTTGAAAGTTGGGATGCATGGTATCATAATTTCACCCACATAGCATTTTCTTATTGCGGGAGAAAGTCTTCACTTTTTCTTCGCTTGTGTCATTTGCTTATTGCGCCGTAACCATGGATAATCTTCATTGTTTATCAGGATGCTTGGGTCAGCCTTGACATTGAAGGGAGGAATTTCATGAAACTTTTCATAATCTTTAGACATGTCTGTCTTGCCGTCCACTCCCAGGATGTCCCTTTTTCCTGAAAGAACTATGTGGCGCTTTGGCTCATCATATGATGTATTCGCTTCCTTATCTTTTCTTTTTCTCGGTTTAGTAGACATGTCCTTCACATAGATAACATGTGCCACATCATTGGCTAGGACGAACGGTTCGTCAGTGTACCCAAGATTTTCCAGATCCACTGTTGTCATTCCGTACTGTGGGTCTACTTGTACCCCGCCGCCAAACAGAATGACACATTTGCACTTAAACAAAGGGACCTTAAAATCAGGTCCGTAGTCAAGTTCCCATATGTCCACTATGTAACCATAATATGTGTCCTTTCCGCTCTCGGTTGCTGCATCAAAGCGGACACCGCTGTTTTGGTTGGTGCTCTTTTGATCTTGGGCGATCGTGTAAAATGTATTCCCATTTATCTCGTATCCTTTGTAAGTCAATACAGTCAAAGATGGTCCCCTGGACAGCAAGTACAACTCATCACAAACAGTGTTGTCACCTCTGAGACGTGTTTCCAACCAACTGCTGAAAGTCCTGATGTGTTCACATGTAATCCAGTCGTCGCATTGCTCCGGGTGTTTGGAGCGCAGACTGTTCTTGTGTTCATCGACATACGGGGTCACCAAGGTAGAGTTCTGTAGAACTGTGTAGTGTGCTTGAGACCAAGAATATCCGTCCCTGCATATTATTGAGTCTCTTCCAAGAGTGCCTTTTCCAGTCAGTCTTCCCTCATACCGCGATTTAGGGAGACCTATCTTGTTAAGGCCAGGAATGAAGTCAACACAAAACCTGATAACATCCTCTGTTTGATGGCCCATGGAGATGCTTCCTTCTGGCCTAGAGCGGTTACAGACATATTTCTTTAGGACTCCCATGAACCTCTCAAAGGGGAACATATTGTGTAGAAATACGGGCCCCAGGATGACAATCTTGTCGACTAGATGAACTAGGACGTGCGTCATGATATTGAAGAAGGATGGTGGGAACACCAGCTCGAAACTGACAAGACATTGCGCCACATCACTCCTTAGCCTTGGTACCATTTCTGGATCGATCACCTTCTGAGAGATTGCATTGAGGAATGCACATAGCTTCACAATGGCTAATCGGACGTTTTCCGGTAAAAGCCCCCTCAATGCAACCGGAAGCAGTTGCGTCATAATCACGTGGCAGTCATGAGACTTTAGGTTCTGAAACTTTTTCTCTGGCATATTTATTATTCCCTTTATATTCGATGAGAAGCCAGTCGTGACCTTCATACTAAGCAGGCATTCAAAGAAGATTTCTTTCTCTTCTTTCGTAAGAGCGTAGCTGGCAGGACCTTTATACTGCTTCGGAGGCATGTCGTCTTTTTCGTGCAAACGTTGCAGGTCCTCCCGTGCCTCCGGCATATCTTTTGTCTTCCCATACACGCCCAAGAAGCCTAGCAGGTTCACGCAAAGGTTCTTCGTCACGTGCATCACGTCGATTGAGGAGGGGACCTCTAGGTCTTTCCAGTAGGGTAGGTCCCAAAATATAGATTTCTTCTTCCACATGGGTGCGTGTCCCTCAGCGTCATTCGGAACAGCTAGTCCACCGGGACCCTTTCCAAAGATGACGTAGGGTAAATCATTGACCATAGCAAGCACGTGATCGCCGGTGCGCATGGCGGGCTTCTTCCGGTGATCTGCCTCGCCTTTGAAATGCTTGCCTTTCTTTCGACATTGATGGTTGGTCGGAAGAAATCGACGATGGCCCAGGTACACATTCTTCCTGCATTTGTCCAGGTATATACTTTCAGTGTCATCTAAACAGTGCGTGCATGCGTGGTATCCTTTGTTTGTCTGTCCTGAAAGGTTACTGAGAGCGGGCCAATCGTTGATGGTCACGAACAGCAACGCCTTAAGGTTAAATTCCTCCTGTCTGTGCTCATCCCACGTACATACACCGTTTCCATTCCACAGCTGTAAAAGTTCTTCAACTAATGGCCTTAGGTACACATCAATTTCGTTGCCGGGTTGCTTAGGGCCTTGGATGAGAACTGGCATCATAATGAACTTCCGCTTCATGCACATCCAAGGAGGAAGGTTATACATACATAGAGTCACGGGCCAGGTGCTGTGATTACTGCTCTGCTCCCCGAAAGGATTAATGCCATCCGCGCTTAAAGCAAACCATACATTCCTTGGGTCCTTTGCAAACTCATCCCAGTACTTTCTCTCGATTTTTCTCCACTGCGACCCGTCAGCGGGTGCTCTCAACTTCCCATCTTTCTTTCGGTTCTCACTGTGCCATCGCATCAACTTGGCATGCTCTTCGTTTCTGAACAGACGTTTCAACCGTGGTATTATAGGAGCATACCACATCACCTTTGCAGGGACCCTCTTCCTGAGGGGCTCGCCGTCAACATCACCGGGGGTCATCTCGTCTGATCTTATACCGCAACGCACCGCATATCGGGCATGCGTTCAGATCCTTGTATGCATTGCGGTAGAGGATGCAGTCATTAGGGCATGCATGTATCTTCTCCACCTCCAATCCTAGAGGGCATACGACCTTCTTTGCTGCGTATGTACTGTCGGGCAATTCGTTATCCTTTGGAAGCTTCTTCTTCAATATTTTCAGTAGCTTCTCAAATCCTTTGTCAGCCACAGCATTCTCTGCTTTCCACTGCAGGAATTCAAGTACGGTACCGAGCTTTGTGTTGCCATCTTCGCAATTGGGGTATAACCCTTTTTGTGATCCTCTAACATGCGATCGAACTTCAGCTTCTCCTTTTGACTAATGCATTGCGTCCTTGCATCGACAATGACCCGGCGGAGATCATCATCATCGGGCACATCGTCTGGTTCCTCTTGATCTTCAACAGCTTCACCCGTGGCAGCATCATTGGGCACATCATCGTCTGGTTCCTCTTGATCTTCACCAGCTCCCCCCGTTGCAGCATCACCGTATTCAGGGGGCACATAGTTGTCATCGTACTCTTCTTCTTCGCCGTCTTCCATCATAACCCCTATTTCTCCGTGCCTCGTCCAAACATTATAGTGTGGCATGAAACCCTTGTAAAGCAGGTGGGAGTGAAGGATTTTCCGGTTAGAGTAAGACCTCGTATTCCCACATTCAGTGCATGGACAACACATAAAACCATTCTGCTTGTTTGCCTCAGGCGCATCGAGAAACTCATGCACGCCCTTAATGTACTCGCGGGTGTGTCTGTCACCGTACATCCATTGCCGGTTCATCTGCGTGCATTATATATAATTAAGTGTCCAAATTAATAGAAGTTCATCATCACATTAAAACCAAAGTGCATACATAGTTCTCATCTAACAACATATAGCTCTCCAGAGCATCTAATTAATTAAACCATACATTGAAACTATGTAAAACATTTCAATGCGAAAACAAATGCGATCATAATCGCAACCAAGGTAACAATTGATCCAACGGCATAATGATACCAAGCCTCGGTATGAATGGCATATTTTCTAATCTTTCTAATCTTCAAGCGCATTGCATCCATCTTGATCTTGTGATCATCGACGACATCCGCAACATGCAACTCCAATATCATCTTCTCCTCCTCAATTTTTTTATTTTTTCCTTCAACAAATTGTTTTCTTCTTCAACTAAATTTAACCTCTCAACAATAGGGTCGGTTGGCATTTCCGATTCACATACATCCTAGATAAATAAAATCTATGTCACGTTGGTCGGCATAATTTTCATAAACAATAAATGAACCAATAGTTATAAAGATAATATACATACCACATCCGAATCATAGACAGGACGAGGGCCGACGGGGGCGGATACCAAAACCATCGCACTATATAAGATGCAATAATAAATGTAAGAAAATGATACAAGTATCTATCTAAACATACAAGTAAGAATATTTTTCCTTTCAGAAAGAAGATAAGAATAAGAGGCTCACCACGGTGGTGTCGGTGATGAGATTGGCGCGGGTGATCGACGGCGGTGAAGACGGGGACGGGGCGTGACGGACCGCTAAATCTAGACAAATCTCGAGGAAAATGGAGCTTGGAGGTCGAGCTTCGAGAGGAGAAAGCTTAAGTAGTGTGGCTCGGGCATTCCATCGAACACCTCATGTGCATAGGAGGTGAGCTAGAGCACCACAAAGGCCTCTCCCCCTCGGCCAGAAAAAATAGAGCACTGTGCTCTGCTCTTGCGCGAGGGGGTATATATAGGCAATTCATTGGTCCCGGTTCGTGGCATGAACCGGGACTAAAGGGGAGCCTTTGGTCCCGGTTCAGGCCACCAACCGGGACCAATGGTGGTGGGCCAGGAGGGAGGCCCTTTGGTCCCGGTTCGTCCCACCAACCGGGACCAAAAGGTCCATACGAACCGGGACCAATGGCCCACGTGGCCCGGCCGGCCCCCTGGGCTCACGAACCGGGACCAATGCCCACATTGGTCCCGGTTCAAGACTGAACCGGGACTAATGGGCTGAGGCGGCCTGGACCATAGCCCCTTTTTCTACTAGTGTAACACAATATATGAAACACCTTAATTAACCATACAAAACCCCCAAATCCACCGCCCTTTCAGAAAAAATAAAAACCCTAACCCCTGAACAGCTGACGCGTGGATGCCTATTGATCCCGGTTGGTGCCACCAACCGGGACTAAAGGGCCTCCTGTCTGGGCTCGCAGCACCGGCCACGTGGAGTCCCATCTGTCCTGGTTAGTATAAGAACCGGGACTAAAGGCCTAGGCATATTAGTAACGACCCTTTAGTCCCGGTTCCCCAACCGGGACAGATGGGCCTTATGAACCGGGACAAATGACCCTTTTTCTACTAGTGATGGTGGGCGTGCCGGTGGCAGTGAACATGCTCGCATGAGCGGCCAGTGAGACATAGAGGCAATGGCGACCTGCATGAGACATGGGACCTGCTGGAATAGTTTCCAAAGGGAAATCTGGATTTTTAAGGGGATCTTGGCTTGCCAGATCCACCTATAATAGTTTCTAGCACTGTTTTGTTCTAGCAAACTATACAAAAACTTAGTGGTAAAGCTATATTTAGGGCCAAGAGACCACTTAATTACGTCTCCATCAGCAGAGACACAAAGGTGTCTGGCCATTGCAAAAATGCCATTCCATTTATCATAAGGATCTAGACTTAACCTTCTCCTGAAAATGGAACTAATACCCTAACTGTGCAATCATGGAAATTGCAAATGTTACAAAACTGGTGAATTTTCTCAGGAACATATTATCAACAAAAGTATCCTTCTAAAGTTTGGCAATATTAACATTATGGATTTCCACATGTCTCCGACCATATAAAATTATTTCACTTCGAGAATGGCTTTCCAACAAGGAGAATCATTGATTTTTCTTCTTTCACAATGGCTATAGTAGCTCTTTGAAATACTTAGCCATGACAATGTCTTGTCATAATCCTTTATATGGCCACCCTTTTTCTTAGACTTGCAAATTCTAAACCATTTCACTAGGTAATATCTTTTTTTTTGCCATTACCAGATTGCCCGAAAACCTATTTCTGTGTGTTAACATATCTCTTGATAAATGCCTTTGTCAAAAGGAACATAGACATGTAGTAGTATGCTATACTAGAAAGATTAGAGTTCAAAAGAGTTATCTACCACAAGGAGGATGCAGAACTACCAATCCAAGAGTCACATTTTTTAGTGTATTTGGATTCCATGACATCGCAATCCAACCCCCTCACACAAGAGAAACTCACAGGAACCCCCAAGGCATTTCATAGGAAAGTGCCTAATCCGACGACTAAAATTGTGAGCATAAATCTTAAGAATTTCATCATCATCCCCCAAGGCATCATTTTAAACATATGAAGCAATAATTTGAGGTTAGCCTTGTGAGGAAGACGAACAATGCATAATACAGTATCATCTGCATATTGAATAATAGCTCCACCATTTTTAATCAGATCAAGAGCAAGATGTACTAATAAATGATGTGCTACCATGTGTCATGCATGATAATAAAAAAATCATCTGTAAAATATTAATATATGATATTATGCACTACATAGATAGTATCCTACCTTTTATTCCGCATGAATATACTAGTACCGCAGATAGTGTATCATATTCCCCACTACAAGCAGCCTAACCGATGTGATGTCTTTCTTAAAATACAGACAACAAGATTAACACATCACATATGATCGACAAATCCATACATTCTTTTTCTTTGCGGGAAATCCATACATACATAAAAACCCAGTAATAAACTTGAATGACTACCATCCAAACCCCCCAACAGGAAACCTTTGGATCATTGTACGGATTTTGGGTTCGGTAGCGATTGTGGCGAGGAAAATGGAATGACATGAATATTGATACCGTAGTACTCCTTCTGTAAATTAATATAAGATTGTTTAGATCATTAAATTTTATATTAGTTTACAAACGAAGTACTGATAAACTTTTGATATTTTCTGAAAACAAAAACAAAATAGCCAATAGGCAGTGGACAAGGAAAAAGAATCCGGTTCGGTGCCCCCGGCACCGCCGCCGCGTTGCCCTCCGACGCTCCCCCGTCCCGTCCGTAGCCGCTGGCTATTTCGGCCCCCCGCCCTCCCTCGCCGCCGCCCGTTCCGTTTCTTCCTTCGCAAGTTGGTCGCGCGCTCAAGGAGCCGAATCGCCCACCTTCCCCCCCCCAAGCCCCGCTCCCCCCGAACGAAATCCTCCAGAAAATATCCCACCGAGCGAGCGGAGGACACCCGAGATGGCGGCTCGGCGGCTGGCCGGCGCGGGCCGCGCGGTGCTCTCGCTGCCCAGCGTGCGGCGGCGGGCGACCAACTCCTGGGCCGCCGTCCGCGACACCTTCTTCTCCACCAAGGTAAGCTCCCCCCGCCCCGCCCTGCCCAGATCAAATCAAAGTTAATCCCATCCCTGACGCGCCCCCGACCCGCGCGCCCCTCGTGATCTGGTTTTGATGCCCCGACGCGGTGCGTGCGTGCAGGAAGTGTTCGAGAGCCACCGCGTCGTCTTCACCGTCGGCACCTCCATCGCCTCCGTCCTCACGGCCTGGGCCGGTAAGCCCCCCTGTTCCCCTGCCCTCCCCTGCAGTCCGTATGCTGTCTTCGAGTTCAGAGTGTGTCGCTGGCTCGTTCGATTGATTGCCTCAGGCTCAGGGAGTGATGCATTTGTGCAGCTGCTTGCTGCTGAGCCCTAATTAGTTTGCTTGGCTTATGTAAGACCATAGGGCACACCTCAATTGGAACCACAGCTGCACTTGACTAGAGCAATTTTGTTTCAGAATGCCCCATTGGTGGTGATGACTGAATGCAAGTGCACCAAGTGTCCAAATTACAATCTAATTGATGAGTTTTTCTCCCCAATCGCTGCACACCAGTACAATAGTAACTGTTTCACTTGAAATGTTGGATTCTTTGGTGATCCTCGGTTTAGTTGAGATGTGGAACTACTTTCGCCCCTTACCTGACTAGTAAATGTTAGGCAATCACAATACATTCCAATATGTGTGCTTAATTTGAAGTCAGACTACTTGCCTTTTCAACTGATAGGCCCCCTTTTGTTTACTACGATTATCAAAGGAGGTCTGCTTTATGTGCTGTTTTTGTTCATGTTGGTAATGTGTGTCGAGTGGAGCATATGCCATTATGCTGTACACTGTACTGTTTCTTAAGTTACTTGGTAATTCTCTCTTTGGATGATTTACAGTTTCTAATACGTTTTTAATTCCTTGTTATAGGTTATTCTCTTCGTCATATGCAGCAAACAAAGATCGACAAGAGGCTCCATTCCATTGAGGAATCTGTAAGCAATTTAGGAGATAGTTTGTTAATGCCATGGTTATTTGTTTTGTGAATGGGTTACATTCTTCTCCTTTTGTAATGTGCATTTCTCGGTGCACGACTTACAGAAATGCTAATAGGCAGTTAGACTTTTGACAGAAGTTCAAGATGGCTCCAGGGTAGGCTTAGATTAAGACAATCAGAACCCGGTGTGCATATGTCTTACTTTGTCAATTCAGTGCAACATGCTTTCATGTTTTCTGATGATGAGATTAACATGTGTTTTGTTGTTTGTTTCATCTCTTTTTTAAAATTTGAGGTGATGATATTTAACATTTGTGATGAGTTATGGTGTGTTTATAACAGTGGAGTTTTACACTCCGATGGTCACAACTTTCATACAGTTAGAAACATCTGCTTTCCATTTTCTGTTTCATTCTAGATGGCGGATCGACTACCTGATGTACCTTCAATATTTATTTGTTACTTTTACTGAATATGTACTCTGGACAATCTTTGATATATTTCTTCTCTTTTATTTTCTGAACAGTTGAGGAACACCCACAAAGTTGAACATGATGAGATCAAAAAGATTGTTACCTCCTATAATATTAGCACTTCAGCTTGTATAGCCACTGCGTTGACAACTACGGTTGTTGGGTATGTTCATGCTGTTCTTAATATATATACCAATTTATTATGATCCAAACCTTTCAATACTATATGTATTGGTAGCACCAGGCATATGTTACTTACTCTCTACATACATTAGGTGTCAATGCCCCAGTGAAGCTTATATATACTCTGTATGCTCATATTAATGCAGCCAATGCTGATCAACATGCCTCAACTCTCAATCAATCACAGAATCATATGTTCATATAAACATTGGCTATAACACTGACATACTGAATTAGGATGTGAATGCCTATTTACTTTTGTGTTATTTTATCTGTTGCTTTTCGAGTTTATTTTTCTTTTGCTGCAGAGATAGTATTTAATATCACATCTGCTTTTCTATTACCCTGCTCCAACTTAGTGTAGCCCTCATGCTGCCACATATTTAGTTGAACCCTGCTCCATCTATACACATTACTGGGACATGGACAAATAACATAGTTTTGCCGTCATCTTCTGTATATGTGCATAATCGAAATCCCTGCTAAAGTTCCTGTTACATCTGAGTTCATTTTGAAATAATTAAGAGTGTGTGCAGCACATAGGCTATTTTCTTTGGGTTATTTTATTGATTGCTTTTTGTGATTTGTTTTAATTTTGTGCAAATAATGTACAGTATTTAATATCACATCTGGTTTTGAACACCCTGCTCCAACTTGGTACCACCTGGATATGCATACAGGCAAAAGTGTAGCAGCTCTGATGTTGCCATTTATTTAGTTGCCTCCAACTATATGCATAACTGGGACATGCACAAACGACCTAGTTTCGCCGTGATTCTGCATATTCTCCAATTTTTTTTGAAAAGCATGCTAAACTTGCTGTCATGCCTCAGTTCCTCTGAATCAATTGCTGCACATAAGTGGTCCTGGTCTCTGCCGTGAATCTTAGAGTCCATTCTGACACCAGCGCTCAGTTACCTACCAGTGTTAACATCTTGCGAATCTGAATGATGAAACCTGGCAATCTTGTATGACTTTCAGGTACGCCCTGGGGTGGCGCGGCGGAGCCTGGTACACGCGGAGGATCGTCCGGAGGGAGCAGCAGAAGCTGATGGGCCAGATAAAGTCGCAGAACAGGTGGCACTGGCGCCCCTTCAGCAAGCTCAGAACCAGGTTCAGGAGCAACCGGCACGCCTCCAAGAGCTCGGATGCCCCGCCACTTCCCGGCAAGGATGCCGAGGCCTCCTCGGTCAGCGGGGCCTCTGTCAACAAGGCCCAGGGCGCCGAGGCCCTTTCGAACGTCAGCAGTGGCTCGCAGCCAGCAGAGCGGCGGCAGGCTGCAGATGACTCTGATTGGAAAGAAAGCACGAGGGTTTGAAGGAAACAATCGATCATGTGCCTGAGAATAGAGGGCAAACATTGCTAAGATGATGTAGCTTAATGTGAACCGGCGGTCAGTCAGCTGCCAGTCGGTCTAATCCGGTGGTGGATAATTTTGTAGCGCTAGTGATGAAACCTGCTGCTTGATTGATGAGTAAACGGACGGGGCTGATGCATCGTAACTCCTGGCGATATTCGTCTCGTCGCCATGTTTTTTTTTTTTTTTTGAAGATCGTCGCCGTGTTGTTTGGATAACTCAGGATGCGGTTGCCTGGTTGTGGCATCATGCTTGATAGTAGTTCCGATGACCGGGCCCATGCCGATCGTGCTCCTCGGCGGCTCACAGCCGTACAGATGTTCGAGTCACGGCGAATGTTGAGCACCGGGGACACGGACGGCACGGGTCTCCCCCGCACCGCACTAGCGATCAACCAGCGAGGCCGGTCAGTCGGCACTAGCCGGCCCACTGCCCACGCGCACCCGGTCGCGGTCACGCTAGCCCCGCTTCGCCTCCTCCGTCCGCCGCGCCGTCGTTTCCGCGGCCGTCGCGCTCCCGCCTCCCCCGACGACAAAACACTCCACGCGCCGGTCGCCCGCGCGAATATACCCACCACCTCCCCACCACCCTCCTCGCCGCCGCGCCCATCTCACACTGCCACGCCCCACGAGCCCCGGGAAAATATCCATCCCCTCCCCGCACCGCCATGGCCGCCTCCGCGGCGCCGCTCCGGGCTGCGCTCGCCTGCGGCCCCGCCCCCGCCGCCGCGCGCGCTCCGCCCGCCTTCCTCCCGCTCCCTCCCCGCGCCCGCCGCCTCCGCCTCAATCCGGTCGTCCTCGCCTCCGGGTAACCCGCTCGAATCGATCCCCCATTCCCTCCTCGCCGTTCCTCTCCCTCTCTCTCCGCTCGGCCTGTTGATTTCGTGTCTGCGCAGGAGGGGGAGGAGGATCCGCGCGGAGGCGACGGCGAGGACGCGGCAGGAGAAGGAGCGGCAGGAGGCCGAGGTGTCCGCCGTCGAGGACTCCTTCGCCGTCAGGGAGGCGGCCGCAGCTCCTCCCCCGGAAGAAGAAGGTGGATTCGATGAGGAGCTCACCCTCGCCGGCGAGGACGGCGACTGGGTCGTCAGGTTCGAGCAGTCCTTCAACGTATTCCTCACGGTGAGTGTCTGACTCCAGCCCTGATTCCCGGCGCATTCGAGGTCATCAGATTTCACTCTCGGCCTCAACGTTTGGTGTGTCCGTCTGCAGGATACTGTCATCTTTATACTCGATATTCTGTACCGCGACCGCGACTACGCCAGGTTCTTCGTGCTCGAGACCATCGCCAGGGTGCCCTATTTCGGTGAGGATCTCATCTTCATGTCTGCAGCTCACTGAATTCTGCCTCTACATATATGGTTTTGGTATGGTCTGGCATACAGTACAAATTTACTCACTGTCTTGTTAACTGACTGATTGATTGTTGAACAGCGTTTATATCGGTGCTTCACTTGTACGAGACCTTTGGGTGGTCGAGAAGAGCTGATAACATCAAAGTGCACTTTGCTGAAAGCATGAATGAGTTCCATCACCTCTTAATCATGGAAGTATGTTCAAAATCTTTTATATGTCTGCTCATTCAATGTTTTTATGTCAAAAATGAATACATCCTGTTTTCTTCTCAGCCCTTAACTTCAGCTCTAGATATATAGTTTTCTGTTGGATTATGTCATTGCACATTTCTTACTTTCTTCCTTCTCTCGGTTCATATCAGGCATTGGGTGGCAACTCTGTATGGCTTGATCGCTTTCTTGCGCGGTTTAGCGCCTTTTTTTACTACTTCGTCACTGTTGGCATGTACATGCTGAGCCCAAGAATGGCATGTGAGTGCACATATTACTTCTACTCATGAAGTAGCTGTTTCTTTTTTATTACTGTGTTTTTGTGATGATAAAGCTGCTCTGAACTCGAATATCTTGTATGCAGACCACTTTTCTGAATGTGTTGAGAGGCATGCATACTCAACTTATGACAAGTTCCTTAAGCTCAATGGAGGTAAGGCAACTTTACTGGGCTAAGTAAATTCTTCCTGTTGTGCAAGTTCTCTATCTAGGATTTTATGGAATAACAGCACCTTGCCTATTGAATACAGAGTATTAACTTATATAGTCAAGTTGGTTACCTCTTGTTTCCCATGTTTGATTTGAAGTATTTAACCTTCTGTTCAGAATTTTTTGAGCTGAGGGGCTGAGGGCCAAATCATTGTAACTTTGTAATGGAATCCATTTTGCAATTTATATCATTATCCTTTAACCTATATTTAAATCTGCCCTTCCTAATCCTACCAAAAAATGGAAAGCTTAAATCGTACAAACCATTGATTGCTCTTTGCTTAAATCATAGTTTTGGTGCCTACCTACCTGGGCACTGGGAAAGCTGCTAACTCAGTTAATGTGTTCTCCCAATGCAAACATGTTTCCTTTGCTCTAATGACAATTCCAATTCCGTAATAATGTCAGCTACTTGTTCTTATTTCAGAGGAGTTGAAAAAACTACCAGCTCCAGAGGTGGCTGTGAACTATTACATGAATGAGGATCTCTACATGTTTGGTAGGCCCTTACTTCACTTGTATTCTTTTCTAAATGTACTTTAACCTGTATTTATTCTATGCTTTATATTAAACATTAATATCTATGCTTATTGCTTGCATGGCTTGTTTCCCAGATGAGTTTCAAACATCAAGAGCTCCAAATTCTAGGAGGCCTAAAGTTGGTATAGTTCTTTCTCCCCCCTGGCAGTTTTACTGAGTTAAGGTTTTCAGAATGTCAGGGCTTAACAAGTTGCCTGTAGCTTTGGGAATTAATTTCACTGATTTGTCTGTCCAAAGACATGAGTTCATTGCAAAAGTGTGCTAGCTGCCACCTTTTGCTGGAACATATATTATAGAAAACCCATCAAATCACAGTTATGATTCATTTCAGTAGATTGTTACTTGATTTGCTGACTCTCCTACTCCTGCCATTCGGATTTTAACCCTCTGTGCTGATAATATAGCGCCTATAAAAAAAACCTGGACTCTCCCCTTTAATGCTTTGTCCATAAAGATTATGAGTATGAATGAACTGCTCACTGCTCCCCTTATCCCATTGCAGATAACTTGTATGATGTATTCGTGAATGTACGGGACGATGAGGCAGAGCATTGCAAGACAATGAAGGCCTGTCAAACGCATGAAACCCTCCGTTCTCCTCATGCCGTGCAGAGCTCAGTAGAAGCTGATGCAGAATGATTCTGTCATGAAGTCCCTTGGAAATGAAGACTGACCGGTTGTACGTACCTCCATGCTAGAGCATCGTAGAGTATCATACTAAATTTTGGTGATATATTGTGTTCCATCCTTTTTCTCCCTTCTCTTCGTATGTAGACATTAGCCAGACTTTCGTGCTTGTGAATCTTACATAGAGAATATAGGTTTATAAATGCATCACAGATTTACAATGACAGATGTGCACCGTTGGTCCGGCATTACCGCGGGCCATGAACAGTGTAATCCAGCTGTGTTGTGGTTTGTGTAACATCAAGGGTTTTGATGCTTGTTGAAGGAAAAGTCTTGATGTTTTGCTGATTCAGTGTTTGCTGTTGAAAAGACATTGGGAAATCCGTGATGACGATACATGTTGCATATATCGTCAGCTTAGCTCAAGATTGAAAATGGTATTAAGTCTGTCCAATTAATCTATTGTATTATATTTATAAAGGTTAAAAAAGGCTTGAACATTCGCTCTAGGAGATTATAAAATATATAGCTCAAAGGTAATGTATTGACAATGTGTATTTCTGCTGGTCTAGAGATATAATGGTGTAGAATAGTAAGATGAGCATTAGTACTCTTACAGGTGTATAAGAAACACAAATGGATTTTCACATATAAATAGTACAGATACCAGGCAAACATTACTGTTTTTTTTTGTGACCAAATTTCCCCAAGTATGTGGTTGCTTTTACTTTTCAGTGCTCATGGCATCTGCAAGCTGAACTTTTATGGAACTAGACAAGAAAACAAGTGTGTGTATATGATGTTGCATAATCAGAAATAAACATGGCAGTTATCTATGCATGGAACTGACACAGAAGCAGATGTGGAAGTATTTGACATGGAAATGGAATCATGAAATCAAATTTAAAATAGCCGCAGCAGGTGCCCAGTTGATACAGTATCTGACGCTTATTAAGCTGCCAACGGAATTCAGAATACAAATTCACCACAAAAGGAACAAGGAAAAAAGAATCCAAATACAACGGTGAAACATCACTAAGCATTTGATTTGTCGGGGGACCCTGTTCCATATCTCGAGCAGTTTTCAGCCTTCAAATAGCTCTCCCAACATCTCCTCCAAAACTCGAGGACTGCTGCTTTGGCGGCCAACATGTTTCTCTAGCTCCGGATGCTCCTCCAGGTAGCTGCGGTACCCTGAGATGACTCTTTGGGTGATAACTGTCCGCAGCTCATCTCTGAGCTGAGGGTCTGGAACCTTCCACAACTTCTGAGCCTGGTACGTTTTGTGAAATGCCGACTCGAATTTGGCCAGTGAAGAGGTGTTGATCCAACAATGTATCGGTCCAGGAAATCTCGATTTTGGTATGCAGGAGAGCACATGTCCCCAAGAAACATCGAGATAACTATTCATGTAGTTCTTACGTTCAATCTTAAGTTTAAGTGTGAGGTGCCTCATCTGAGGAATGGAAGATCCTGATGACTCAGACACCACATGAGCTACGAAATAGGTATTGTTGAGCAGGAACAAGTACCTGAGGCTTTGATCCGAGCATGCCTCGGATTTTGTGAAGAGCAGACCCTTGAGATAATCGATTGTGCCATCGATCAAGCCACCAAGGTTTTCAGTGTGGTGGCTCGGTGCAGTGTTTTGCGTTGAAGTGTGTACATTCATCATGGATACTATGCAATTCATGATGAACTGAGTGATGTTGTGAATTTCGCCTCCTCCTCGCGAGATCTCCATAGCCCATGAGTCATCATCTTCCTCCACGAGTGTCCTCACTTCCTCCATCGTGCTTGCTATCATCTCGCTTAGCCTGTTTGCTTGTCTCTCTAACATGCCGCCTATCACGTTGAAAATGCTTTGGCCTTCTGATGAAGAGATGTCGACCGGCGTAAGTATGTGTGACGCACCACAGACACCGGTAAACATGTCAAGCACGACCTGTAGCTTCTTCTCCGCTTCGAGAGCGGTGATGATAACATCCACGACATCAAGCATCTCGGTGATGCTCGCTTTGACAAACCGTGCGTCCGCCGCCGTCGTGGGGAAGGGGAATACAGACTCAGTGATACTGGCGACAATTACGATAAGAGCCCGGATCCACTTCTTGACCAAGTCTTGCGTCATCGCCGGCTTGTCTCGAAGCAGCCGCCGAAATCCTTGCTCCTCGCGGATTTGGAGAACCCAGTCGACGTCGAGCTCCGAGAACCAAGTTTCCAGGACATGGACCGGGCTGCCGAATCCTTGTGCGAATGAAGCGTCTTCAAATGCTTGGACCATGCGCCGGATGTACCCGTGGCTGATCATTTGGCGAGCAATCCTTGTGAGCTCTTGGTTGCCAAAGCGGTCCAGCGCAACGGCGGACGCTGAACCGGAGGAGTAGGCGGAGTTGGTGGAGGGGCAAGAATTCGAAGCACTGGAGTGGCTGGATCCGCCATGACCGAAGATAGTCGGTCTTTTCCACACGCCGGACACGGAGACGGCCTGGATCTGGTCGCGGTAGAGTCCCACCACCGGCGGGTGGTCAGCTTTGGCGCCGTCCGTGCTCCCCTCCGGTACGGCAGCGAGCCGCCCCGGCCCCCCTCCGGTACGGATGCTGATATTTGGTGGATGGATGAACGCCATTGGTTTGGTTCGATGGACGATGAGACTGGCAGGGGAGAGAGAAAAGCACCGTGTGAAGTGCAGTACTGGGAGTGGGAGTCCGGGCGAGAAGAATAAATACTGATATATCGGAGGCCCGTGACGACGACCGACCGACGAAGAGTCAATTACACGAATGGTGCTAGAAGTTGGCGTAGACAGTCACTTTAATGCTAGAACTTGCGGCATACATTGAACTAGTGCAAAAACTTAGCTCGAACATACAAATACGGTGCTAATCGTGTTTCTATACACCGGTGACGCTAACGGGTCATGCCAGTATGGCATCAGGCCCATTGTCAGTGACCCCATGATGGAGTTGTGACGTGTGGCATGCTCCTTTTGCGAGAAACCCTTTTGATTTTTATTTTTCAATTTTTTATGGAAAGGCCCCTTAGGTGTAAACTAATTGTATGTGTGGCATCAGGTGGGTTTCATCTGTGAGCCAACATCACAAAATTTATCAGAATTTTAAAAACAGGTCGCCCAACATTCTAACTGGAGACTTCGGGATAACCCATGTGCCTAGCTAGCCAACAAACCCACATAACAATTCAGGTCCCATTAGGATAGTGACCATTTATATCTTTTAGCTAAATGATATGAACTCCAGAATTTTATTCGAAAAGAAAAGACAGGGCAGAGGGGTTTCAACCCAGCGACCTGATAGATACCATACCAGCAGGAAGAACTACCAATACAACCACTGGCTCGGCTTAGCTAGAATGGATTTTTAGCATCTATGTCTACGACAGATCGCCCGCTGGACAAAATCAGACTACAGTTTGAGCAACGGATTTTAAATGTATTATTTTTTTTCTTTTCATTTTTCCAAATTTGTAAAGAATATGTAAACTATAATTACAATTATAGTTATAAATATGTATTCATTTGAGAATCCATAGTCTGCTGGCACACTAGGCTCATATTTTTTTTCATACGTATAGTTATAGTTGTTTTAAATACATTTTTTATAAAACACATAAACTTTATTAAAATGCATTAACAGTTTTAAAACACCATAAAAATTTTAAAGCATGAACACTTTTATATGAAACATTAATATTTATTAAAACCTTTTATATGATCGATTTTCTAAATATATCTTCTAAAATTAATTAAAATGCACACACTTACTAAAATTATACAAATAATTCATAATTTAATTTGATGGATTTTCTAAATTAATACATGAACAATTTCAGTATATTTTATTGTATATTATTTATATTGTAATTTATATTTAAGAAAATCAAAAATGAAAGAAACTAACAGAAATTATAGCCCACGGGCAGGTTCTGCTATAGGCAAAAAAACTACAACAATTCTACATAGGCATGAGATTCCATAACTTGGAGTGGCACGCCTTCTTTCTTTTACACGGGTCGCTGGTTAGAAACCCGTAACTGGATTGAAATTCTTAATTTATGTTATTTAGGCGTTGTTTGGATAGTGAATTTTAGCCACGGGTATATATATAGTACGAGTTTTTAGCTGAATTTTCGTAAAACCAGTTTTACAATATTTTTTATGGTTAATGAGTTTATAGAAAACTTTGTTTGGGTTAGCAAAGAATAGAACCGGGCTGGAAGTTCATTGTTTGGATAGCCAACTCTTATTTTCCTTTTGCTGTGATCAGTGAGCCCGTGACCTTCTCCTTCTTCCCCTATCGTCCATTGACGAGACACGAGAGTACATGACCAAGCTCCAGATATGATTCTTCCTTCGCCCAGGCTCCTGCTCGCCTCTAGTCGGGCCCGCATGGCTCCGCGTGCTATCGACCGGCGATGGCTCTTTCCCTGGCACCGAGGTCGTTGCTTCCTCCCGGCACAGGCTCCGCCTGGGCTGCTGCTCGCCTGCCCTCGCACTTCCCTCATGTGGGCGGGGCCGCCGGCGAGCATTTACCTTGGTGGTCGAGGCCGCCTTTGATGCGAATGGAGCAGCCACACCAAGCCATCGCATAACTCGTGAGAGTGCTCGCCGCCGTCCACCCTGACGTCCATGGCGGTCAGCCATGCGGCGGCGACCATGCCGGCGCTGGAGCTCAGTCTATCACCTGCCTGAAGGTCAAATTGCTGCGCACGTCTCGTGGTCGCCAATGGAGCTACCGAAGGACTTATACTCTTCCTCAAGCAAAACTAGAGCCAATGAAATGTTGAGGAACGAGAGAGATGCGGAGAAAAGTAGTTGTGATCAGTATTTGTGAAACACGTTTTTGCAATCTACAAACCCGGAATCCTGGGTTTCTGGAAACTAAGTTTCCTAAATCCATGGATTTGGTGGAGTAGCCAAACAAGGTTTTATACGGTTAAACAGTTTTCCTAGTTTATAGAGATCTAGTTTTGTATATTCTTCCTATCCAAACAACGCCTTAGTGTGAAGATATAAGGGCATGTACAATGATGCTATCTTAGGAGTGCCATATAGGATAAATGATGAGATGGAGAAGAGAGAACTCATAAGAAAAAGCTTGTTTTGTCTTACTAGTCAATGCGCACGTGCAACGCACGTTAATATTTAGGCAATATATTTATTGCACGCGAATATTAGGTATGCTATTATTTGTGTGTTAATCATGTAATTATTGCAATATTTGGCATGCTATTAATTGCACGTTAAACACGTTTAACGCTCGCCATTGGAGCAGTCTAGGTCGTTGGATTGACTTAGTTCGATGGCCGAGATCAATTGGATCTGCCCTTTTGGGTCTTTTTATATTGGTATAGATTTAAGATAACACAAGAGATGATATCTTAGCACAATATATGTCACCATATTTTTAGGAATAACTAGTTATGAAGATAAGGCTAAAAAATGATCCATTGTGAACATCTTTTTTTGTCATCTCTTAATTACATGCAAGATCTAAGATAAGACTATCTTATCAACCACTGTACATGCCCTAAACCTCACATATGCTTGTGTGTAATCAACTCAACTCTGGGCTGGGTGCTAGCCATGCGTGCGTGGTTGACCGATGTCTCTATACCTGACAGGGGCCTTTTATGAGAAAAAACAAAATAAAATAAAAATACAGTTGTTTCTTGAAAAAAAGAGAAAAAGAATACAGGCGTTTCTTGAAAGAAAAAAAACGCCACAGGCCCATCTTCGCCATGCAGTCACTGACATCATATGTTGTCGTGCCCTGTCAGCATCATCGGTGTATACAAACGCGATTAGTACCGTATTTACACGTTCAAACCAAGTTTTTGCACCACTTCAATGTATGTCGCAAGTTTTAGCACTAAAATGATCATTTACGCTAAGTTCTAGCATCATCGATGTAATTGACTCACTGACGAATGCAAGATGTGAGTCAAGTCAACAACATCAAGTAGTGGAGCCGCGTGACGACGGTTGGCGGCCACAACAACAGCTTCTACGAAAGGCGCTCGCACATGCCTTCACGAAAGGATCCAAAGCCACAGCATGCCGGTTCCGTAAAAAAAGGAAAATAAAAAAGCACAGCATGCCGGTGCCGGGCAACAGCGGGAGTGTTACAGTGTTGCTGGTTGTTTTCCAAGGAGGGTGAAACTCTCGGCTTCTCCATCGATACACATAATTATTTTAATTAAAGTTAATGCAAAACAACGAGGCTACAATAATGAAATAAGCAACTACATCTGAACCGTTACAAGTTATGAATGTAACACATCCGACTAGGTTGATGTTCGCACACGAATACATCATCATATACCTCCAACGCTGAGGTTGATGCACCGCAGTTCATGTCCAAGAGGACCCGTCCATAAATGCGGTACACAAGCAATCTGGCGGTCGCTTTTGACCACCTGAAACCCCACGTGTCCAGAAGGGACCCTGTCTGGACGCGCGGCGGCTATGGGTTGCCCTAAGTCGGTTCGCCCGCCGCTAGACCCTCGAGGATCATTGCCCTTCAACATGAAGAACGAACGAAGAACGAGAGAGAAAGAACAAAAGAGAGATGTAAAATTAGGGTAAAAAGTAGATGTGTTTTGCGATTATGTGTTGTTGTTCAATCGGTCGTCGTCTCTTTACTATATTATTATTTTATTGAGGGGTCATCACCATACTTTATTTTAATCTCAATAATGTTTTTGGTACAAAGACAACAGTAGGGTGGTAGATAACCAAAAGTGCCGACCGGCGTCGAGAGAGGCCGAAGCCTTGGCCAGATCATGGGCTTCAAAAATTGGATTACCTTCCCCCATAGCAACATAGCAACATAGGAAAGTACAACATACGCATTTCAACATAAGAGGCGGATGGATAGCAACATAGGAAAGTACAACATACGAATCGAATCACGTTTGACGTGAGATCCCATCCCTAATTCAGTACCCTATTCTTTTTTTTTTGGAACAGGTTTTTGCCCCATTTTATATATAAATCATCAACCAACCAGAGTACACGGTCGAACGATACAAACAGATCGGTGTCCCTCAAACAATGCCGATCCCAAGCTAACTGATCACGCAACATGCACACAGCTATGCAACCGAAACAGAGTATAGGAAGAAGTGAAAACAACACCACCCTAAGCCCTATAGCACCTAAGTTCCACGACAATGCCCCCGGGAGGGAAAACGGCGTTAGGCGTCGCCGTTGCCGAGTTCCGATAGACATAGGTTTACACTCGGAACCCGGACATAGAGAGGAGCACCACGACAATGTCTTCAGGAAGATAACTGCGCCCGTGAGCGTCGCCGTCGTCGGTGACAAAGCGCGGAGCTTTCACTCGGTAACTCTGATGAGCACATGACTACCTTGGATACGACCAAAAATATTGCATACATGCATATTTATGAGGTGATTTCTAATGCAAACTATGCAATAATTTATTTATGTTATCGAGGACAAAAATACTTCAGACTTTTGTGTCATGTCTAATTGTAGGTGTATGGGACATTTGTACAATCCACATATGAAGATAATGAAAAAAGAGAAGTTTAGGTGCCGTTCAAAAAGTCCTCTCACGTCACTTTTGGACCAAAAGAAGATAGAGTCAAAGTCTCACATTCTGGACTCAGATTTGGACTGCACAGACATACCTGTCTCACAACGCCAAGATCCCTTCCATCCGGACTTCGAATTGGGTGATTCTTCTTTTCTTGGAAAGTAGAATACATGCTCTTTCCAACCCAATTGGATTCATCTTCAAATTCGTTCGGAGCTTTGAGATATTGATGAAACAATATGACACTGCAGCAGAATCTGAGTGAAATAACAAGTTCAAAGGTGTTGCATCACCTCCACTTGGCCCCATGGGCCTTGTACGACCTAGGGTCAGTTTTAGGCTGCCTTGGGACCTCCTCCCACCTCCTTGGCCGCCACCCCTTGCTCCTATATAAGTAGATCAATCTAGTAGCTTTTTGCTTGGGATTTGTTTAGTTAAAAGTTAGCCATTTCAACTTCGTGTACTTTGTTTGTGTCCAACGATCAGACCAAGACCGCTTTCGGATCCCCACCTTTATCAATACTTCATCTATATTCGCAATATTCAGATTGCATTATCATATTCTTGCTTATCTTCGATTGCGTGCAGGAATAGACCTTCGTGGTCAGGCTGATCGTGCTTCCAGCATCATCAGTAACCACGGGAGATTGGTTTAGCGGTTGCTAAGGCGTAACGTCGTGTACGTTTGTAGTCAGATCGTCAAAGTCAACTCCACCAAATCGATTGTTATCATCTCATCAAAAGATCGAGACATCCTCGCCTCTATCAAACTCCATCGTGTCCCTAAACGAGGTCTCCAGGACAAGCGTGCCGAGCCCATAACTCTAGATCCAGATCAGGGCACCACCATCATCAGGGACAAGAGCGCGCTCGAGCCACCCGCTGCACCACCTCTCGCCTCCCACACGACCAAGAGAGAAAATGACATCACCGTCGCCATGGTGCCCGCCAGAGAGCCAACCATGCGGACCGCCATCCGGGGCTGCCACCCCGGCATCCATGTCCAAGGCTCCACTAACCATCCACGTCACGTTGCATCCACCATGATAGGAAGAGTAAAAGGGATCTCCTTTCACTCCTAGCCCCGCATCAGTCGTAGAGTATGGGCCGACGCCTCCACGGTAGGAGGCACCCACGCCTGCGTCTCCAGCCAGTCCTGGACTCAGGCACCCAGGACTCACGCACATCGGCCTTGGCAATTGACAGCGTCGAGCTCCTCCGACCGGTATCTAGTTTCCAGGCACTGGGCATGTGATGTGGACTGCAGACGGGAACACGCACATCAATGAGTGCCTCATTGCTGAACGTCTAGTCACCGAAGCCGATGTGATTGGTATGAGTTATATCATCGTACTACTACCTATTCCCCAGTCCTTATATGTATGTTGCTAATTAAAGTAATTTGCCTTCGCATACATAAATGATGCATATCTTGCAGTGATAATTTTTTTGAACACAAGGAAGGCGCCATCAAGAGCCACTATTTCATTCAACTCATAGACAATGTACAACATGAATTGCATAGCCCTGAACCTAGAAATTGAGAAGGGACTACAGAAAAGGGCAAGGTACATTGGCATGAGAAGAACGTGAACAACTAAAGACAGGTTCTACTCTCGAGTTGAGAACCTGATGAGCACAATTGTGAGCAATTCCATTGGTATTCCCGGAGATGTGATAAACATCATTCAGAGAATGAGAGATTTGAAAGAACTCGCTAATTGGTTGTCTGCACCTCTAGCTGATGTTGGTGTTATTGATATCTCTTGAAGCAGCCATCTTTGCTATTGAAAGATTGTTAGTGAGAAAAGAACCTTGTTGAAGTTGAAGCCTGCAAGAGATTTTAGCAGCAAATACAAGTGCATAAACTTCAGCAATAAGTGGTGAACAAACATCATGAGTAGAGGCTTGAATCATTATTCTTGAACCAGAATCGTCTTTGGGGAAGAGGATGTGAACACCAATACCAGTAGCCGGATTGCCACCATACCCAGGCACATTCTTCTTATGCCAAGAAGCATCTGAATATATTTTGGTACCTGAAATAGCCAAGTCAGATTTGAGGGTGGAGCCTTGCTGTACTTGTTCTTGCCCTTGGGAGAGTATGGTTGTAGATTGCTTCTCCTTCGAAGAAGGCAGCTCCCAATTTAGGTTTTCTTGGGGAACTTGCATATCTTGGACAAAGGCGATGGCTAGAGCATCTTGGTGCACCTGATGGGGATGTGATTCTTTCCTGCAAAAAAGAACATTCTTTCTTGCTTTCCACAAACACCACAAGAAGGTAAATATATTAGGAATAGATGCTTGCAGATGGTTCATGTTAATTATAGCCTAAATAATATCAAGAACATAATTTTGATTGAGAGCAAGAATATCAGATCTAATATACCAGGGGTGCCCGAACCAAGAAGCTCTAGCAAAGCTGCAAAGAAAGAAAAGATGCAATTCATCTTCATCTGAATCACATCTAGAGCATGTAGAAGAAATATGAGAGGAAAACCTGCCAGCTCTAAGACCAGTTGGGAGAGCATGCCTAAGTAAGCGCCACGCAAAATTTTTGACCCTTGGAGCCATGAATTTGTGCTTCCAGACCTGGTGCAAAATATCTTTGGTTGATTGGTTCACCTGTCTTGGTTGATTTTGTTGGGGAACGCAGTATTTCAAAAAATTTCCTACGATCATGCAAGATCTATCTAGGAGATGCATAGCAACAAGACGGGAGAGTGTTTCCACGTACCCTCATAGACCGAAAGCGAAAGCATTTAGTAATGCAGTTGATGTAGTTGAACGTCTTCACAATCCAACCGATCCAAGTACCGAACGTACGTCACCTCTGTGTTCAGCACACGTTCAGCATGATGACGTCCCTCGAGCTCTTGATCCGGTTGAGGACGAGGAAGAGTTCCATCAGCACGATGGCATGGCGACGGTGATGATGAAGTTACCCGCGCAGGGCTTTGCCTAAGCAATACGACGATATGACCGAGGTGGTAAACTGTGGAGGGGGGTACGACGCACGGCTAAAAGATTGTCTGTTGTGCTTTGGGGTGCCCCCTGCCCCACTATATAAAGGAGGGGGAGGAGGAGGCCGACCAAGGGGGGACGCGCGCCATAGGGGAGTCCAACTAGGATTCCCAATCCTAGTTGGAGTCCCGGCCCCTTCCTTTTCCAAGAGGAGGGGGGAGGAGAAAGAAAGGGAGAAGGAAAGAGGGGAACGCCGCCCCCTCCCTAGTCCAATTCGGACTTGCCATGTTGGGGGGGGCACCCCTTGCGGCCCTTCTCTCCTTTCCACTAAAGCCCATTAAGGCCCAATACTTCCCCCCCCCCCGGGGGGGGGGGGTCCGGTAACCTCCTAGTACTCCGAAAAAATACCCGAATCACTTCGGAACTATTCCGGTGTCCGAATATAACCTTCCAATATATCAATATTTACCTCTCGACCATTTTGAGACTCCTCGTCATGTCCATGATCTCATCCGGGACTCGGAACAAACTTCGGTCATCAAATCACATAACTCATAATACAAATCGTCATTGAACGTTAAGCGTGCGGACCCTACGGGTTCGAGAACTATGTAGACATGACCGAGACACATCTCCGGTCAATAACCAATAGTGGAACATGGATACTCATATTGGCTCCTACATATTCTACGAAGATTTTTATCGGTCAAACCGCATAACAACATACGTTATTCCCTTTGTCATCGGTATGTTACTTGCCCGAGATTCGATCGTCGGTATCATCATACCTAGTTCAATCTCATTACTGGCAAGTCTCTTTACTCGTTCCGTAATGCATCATCCCGTAACTAACTCATTAGTCACATTGCTTGCAAGGCTTATAGTGATGAGCATTACTGAGAGGGCCTAGAGATACCTCTCCGATACACGGAGTGACAAATCCTAATCTCGATCTATGCCAACTCAACAAACGCCTTCGGAGACACCTGTAGAGCATCTTTATAATCACCCAGTTACGTTGTGACATTTGATAGCACACAAAGTGTTCCTCCGGTATTTGGGAGTTGCATAATATTATAGTTAAAGGAATATGTATAAGTCATGAAGAAAGCAATATCAATAAAACTAAACAATCATTACGCTAAGCTAACGGATGGGTCTTGTCCATCACATCATTCTCCAATGATGTGATCCCGTTCATTAAATGACAACACATGTTTATGGTCAGGAAACTTAACCATCTTTGATTAACGAGCTAGTCTAGTAGAGGCATACTAGGGACACTCTGTTTGTATATGTATTCACACATGTACTAAGTTTCCGATTGATACAATTCTAGCATGAATAATAAACATTTATCATGATATAAAGAAATATAAATAATAACTTTATTATTGCCTCTAGGGCATATTTCCTTCAAATTTGCCTGCACAATATGAATTTGTTGTAAACACAGCTTATATGTACTCTTAGAATTGCACTTACCAGAAGGAGTGGGCTTCCAACAAAGGATATCCCTACTATCATCAAGAACTATAGGAGTTGCAATAATAGCCGAAGCAGTCGGTTCCTGAAAAAGGTTAGTGATGAACTCAGAATTCCAAATTTTTTGGCCTGGCAGCCAAAGATCAGAGACCTTAGGTGAGTAAATAAAAGCACTATGCTGGACAATAAGGTGATCATATATGTTCTCCCAAGTGGTACACCAAGGTGAACTCCAAATAGAAATGTTGCCTTGGGTGATCTGATAAAAAGAATGCTCCTTGAGCATCGGCAAGACCTTGAGAATGGAAGTCCAAAAAGCAGATTTCGGAGTATTCGGTGATAAATGGTTTCACAATATTATGCATCTACAAGAAACAGTTGGCAATATTATGCATCTACAAGAAATAGTTGGACAAAATTGACATCGACCCAACCATAAGTGAATTTGCATCGAGAATTATTTTAAGAGACTCGAACTTGTATGTATCTAAATTGCCCTTTTGCCTTTGTTTGGTAATTATGTAGTCAAGGTTTTTGGATGTTTTCTAGGATCGGCAAGTGTCTAACGTTCGGAGTTTTTGTTTGTGCACATGTATGTCCTCAGTAGAAGAATGAGTGATCACGTGTCGTGCAATTCATGAACTTACCACTAGGCCCCCAATGCTCAGTGGGATGTTAGAATAAACTTTTAAGATTATATCTAAAATATGTTAGATGTAAAATCAAAATTGGGTGTATTAAAGTGTTTATTTGTAATATTAAAAAAATATCTTATTATTGTGTGACCCTTATATTGGGGCCCCTGATTTTCTGTTTCGCCCTGGGCCCCCAAAATCCCAGGACCGACGCTGGCACCAACCATCTCTTGGCACCAAAAAACTGTGGAGGTCTAGATTTCTGAGATGTCGAGCTCTTTAACCTTGCATTGCTAGCTAGACAAGCATACATAATTCTGATGGATCCAGAGTCTCTAGGCGCGGGGGTGCTAAAGGCCAAGTATCATCAAAATTCCGAGTTTTTGGAAGCCGATCTTGGTTCGGCCCCGTCCCAGATATGGAGATCACTAATGGAGGGGAGAGATGTGCTAAAGCAAGGACTTATCCATCGCATCGGGGACGATCAGACGACGAACACCTGGGACCACAATTGGATTCTGAGACCATCAAACATGAGACCGATCATATGCAGAACTGCTAACCCGCACCAATGGGTGGGGGATTTGATCTTACCAGGAGCAGAATGGGACAGAGGAATGATTACTCAAGTCTTCATTCCTACAGATGCGGAGGCCATCATGTCAATACCCTTGTGCACACAGTAGATCTAGGACTTTTGGTTGTGGGTTCATGAGAAGAATGGGGTTTTCTCTGTTAGAACTGCCTATCGAATGCTAGTCGAGACAAAGATGCGGAGAGAGGCATGGCTTGTGGGTCGGCCAGCTAATTCAAACATCGAAAGGGAGTCCAAGCTCTCGGATAAACTTTGGAAAGTTGAGGTGCCGTCAAAATTTAAGATCTTCTTATGGAGACTTGCACATCAATAAATTCCAACAGCTGATGTGTGCCATCATCGGAACATGTCTACCAGCTCCACAGGTGGCTTGTGCGGCGCTGAGGATTCATGGCAACATTCGTTGCTTCACTACACGGTGGCTCGATGTGTGTGGGCCTTACAGGATGCGGATCTGGTCGAAGCCTTAAGCAATACAAGGGAGCCTGACGCCAAACGATGGTTATTTGCTATAATGGATATGCTGTCTACCAAGGAATTTATTCAGGTCGTGGTTACTCTCTGGGCACTCTGGTACTCAAGGAGACAAGCTTTGCATGAGAATATCTTCCAAAGTCCACTATCTACACATCACTTCATTTTGAGGTATATACAGGATCTGGAAGAATGCAAGCGAATGAGGGTTTCGCGAGCTGCAGGGCAAAACCAATAACAAGCTTCTCCGCGATGGATCCCACCTCCGCTCGGATCTGTGAAGATGAAGTAGATGGGGTTGTTTCAAGAAATCAGAATGAAGGATCATTCAGCGCGGTTTGCAGGGATGCTACGGGGCTATACCTGGGTTCATCAGCTATTAGAATACGGGGCATCAGCGATCCACCAACGTTGGAAGCTCTGGCACATCGTGAAGCGCTTGCTCTTGCTATGGACCTAGGTTTATCACATGTGATCATCGCCTCTAATTGTCAAGGAGTTGTTATCGATATTAACAAGAAGGTGGGAGGGATGTATGCAATCATTGTGAAGGAAATTGTAGAGACTGCAAGAACCATCGATGACTGCACCTTCACCTTCGAGGGTAGAGCAACAAATCTTGAGGCACATAGCCTCGCTAAGCACACTCTCGGTCTGGATTTTGGGCGCCATGTGTGGCTGTTAAACCCTTCCGATCTTTGATGTATTCCCATGAAACATTATTGAGCAATAATAAAGTGTGTTTAGATTCAAAACAAAGACAACAAAGTTCTGCAACAGCAACTCCGTAAAGAATGGAATGATGCTGAAGTGCTGTCGTCATCGGATCCATCCACCAAAGGCTAGATTCTAGGTTTTCACCCTGCAAAATAAACCCGAGCATATCCAAACGATGCCTTCAAATAAGTAATGACGCAAAACCACCGACATTGTTAGGTATATGCAACTAGGGTTAGACCTAGGGGTTTTCACCATGAAATTGGAGACAAAATACTCGAGAAGCACCACTAAATCAAATTCATCATATGATGTCAGCGGTGGAGCTGGACCACGTCCACCTATGGCCCAGGCCCGAGTCGTGCGATATTTTTGAGGCTATCACCTACTATAAATTTCTATATGGCTTGAGGTTCAGCACACCGGCCCAAAATATCTAGTGGCGTGTGGCTAGGGGGGGGGGGGCGTCACTAAGGTGTCTGTGCTAGTAACGTGTCGTTGGCACGGCACTAGTATGTCTGTTACTAGTGGCGTGCTGGCGGCACGCCACTAGTAACAACTATCAGTGGTGCTATACTAGTGACATGCAGAGAGAACACTACTAATGTATTGTTTGGCACGACACCACTAAGCTTTCCTATACTAGTGACCCTTTGTTTGAGGTCCTCGCACATAGATCACATCTCGCTGTCAAAATCTACCATAGTAAAGATCTGCCCCATTGTCGCCGTCATCTTGAGTGTCAGGACTTAACCCAGCCCCTGGTCCCTAGCAGCGATGGGGGAAGGGCAGACCGAGAGGTAGTTGGTGGCAGTTGTGGGAAGGGAGGTAGTTTTTTTTTGAGACACAAGGGAGGTAGTTGGTGCAAGCCATTTGAGCATGTCTCCGTCATCCTTGATCGCACCTCCTTTTGGCCCAATGTTTTAGTCCTTGTCGTCTCTACTCCTCGCCCAACGAGTGCCGCTCGAGCTCGCTGCTTCCTGTCGTCTCGGCCATCCCATGTTCTCCGGCCACCTCGGGCAACTGCAACTTCGCCCCTAAATCCTTGCAAGCTTGCCCTGGCAGCCTCTTAACTGTTTGGCATCCTCCCGTACGTCGTCGTCACACCTTTCTGTGCACACGCCGGTGTTTGACATCTGTGGGCATGGCTTTGGTGATTAGTTAGCCTACTCCCTAGTTAGCCCAACCCTATCATGTTAATTGTGCCACTGGCACGATGGTATCTTTGCTTAGCAAAATTGTTGATTTTTTAAGGAGACAATGACATATGGGCCCACCATAGTCTAGTTAGACTAGTTACTTGGCTACCTTTCACTTTGGTTATTTTCCTTTCTTTTTTCCCTAGTTGGGTCACACTTGAAAGAAAGCATCTATTTCCAGCTCGAGGGCGGCCTTTGACTGGATGGAAATGGCACGGAAAAACAATTTTATAAGGACACTTGATGGCCAAGGGGTAGATTTGGGCAGTCTCAAAAATTAGGGGTAAATGTCAGGTGTGGGTTCGAGTAGTAATAGAAATGGAATTGTCCCTAAAAAGAGTACCCTGCTCTTTCTTCTGCTGGATTCCCCTCTTGTCTGCACGGGAGAACAGACCATGGTGGGAGGACAGGGTCATCGACCCCAAATCTGTGCAACCGAGGAATCAAGTTGGCTCGTGCAACTGAGGAATCACACAAACTATATAAGATCCGCTGGACTTCTTCTCTAGAGTGTATAAGATATCTCATAGCACAAGATTTGTCATTTCGTGGCCATGATGAATCTTCTACTTCGTTGAACAAGTGAAACTTTCTATAGATGATTTGGTTAAAGGACAGCAATGAAGAAGTGAGAGATGCTTTTGATTGTCATGGAGATAATTGCCGTATGACTTCCGGTCAAATACAAAAGGACCTTGCAATGTGTTGTGCGGAACAAGTCACCCAAGTAATTATGGAGGAGCTTGGTGATAAAAGTTGTATGTTTTTATTGACGAGTCACACGATATATCTATGAAAGCACAAATGGCTGTAATGTTGATGTCAGATTATCTTTTGACTTTTGGTTTCATTTACCGGGAGAGTCTTTATAAGGTCCAACAATTCTGCAATTCCAAAGATATTCTAGTGCCAAATATGGATGATGAAATACCAATCCGGGGTGAGTCGAGGCTAGAAGGAAGGACTATCACCAACCTTTCTTATTATCGGGCGAGATTTTCTATGTCGTTATTGACAGAATCTCTGTTGAGAACTTGAGATGACTCAAATCAAAGAGGCTAGAGGGCATTGGGGCGTAGTCCTAACAGCGGCTTGTTTGGCCGTCATCATCACGATTCACGCGGTTCCGACGGGTGGTTGACCCGCAACACCCGGGTCCTGCACTAGACAGTCGTTGTTACGCGGTCCCTGTGGTCAGTACTAGTAGTACTTATTTTATACTACTCCACTAGATAGCGCGGCGCGTTGTTTTGATACATGTGCAGGGGCTAGCTAACTAAATAACGATGGGGTAGTTAGACGTGGAGGAGATGTGCACGCGATGTGTCTTCATACAATTACTATAATGGGATCTCAAGAGAAAAGTCATACACTCTATAATGGAAGCTTTTATTGGAAGTCCTCGTCGCAGCAATGGCAATCACTGTTGATTTCGTCCAGCACTTGTCGTAGTTTCCTCCCCTGCCAATCTCTGAGCTTGAGAAAGTAGGAGAGCATGGCGGACCACTTGTCAAGCGTGTTCAGCAGTCTCAGAGAGTCAGAGTTCTATTCCAAGGTACTCAGAGCGGCGGCCTGTCGGAGCAGCTTGCTTCGGTGCCGGAGGAGGGCACCACCGGCTTCATGGATCCCTTGCCGCCGCTCAGCTCGTACCGCGAGTCGATCCGAAGCGTCGTTGTCTGGCCCGGATGGGGCATCTCCCCTCAGTCCGGTCAGAGCGGATCCAACTACTCCAGCAACTCAGGTGCCTCAAGTTCTTACATGTCATCCAACTACTCTGTCTGCTCCTCCGGCTCGGCGTTCGCTGCCCAAGCAGACCTCAGTGCCAGCGAGCTCACAAAGATCGCTCAAAGAATGGTCAGCGACGGTTACGTGATGCACATATCCCAGTCATTCATCGACTCATCTTCCTCGCCAATAGTCCGATACGGTGGCCGTTATTCGCTGGAGAATTGGTTCGTCGAGCTTGACGTCGATTGGGTTCTCCAAATGCGGGAGAACAATGGCGACTACTGCGAGTGGCGCTTCCAGTTCAGAGGGGTGTCTGCATCACGCCTCCAAGAATTGGTCGAGAGGTGGAGCCGAGCTATGACTATAATTGTTGTCAGTTTCAGAGAGCTGGTCGCTACTATCCACGACGCGCCGGCAGTTGCACAGTTTGGTAAAGCGAGCATCTCACCGATGCTCGCCTTTATCGACGCCGTGATCCATGCTAACGAGGCAGAGAAGCTACAGGCCATGCTACACACATACTTTTGCGTCTCCAACGCATCATACAACATGTCTCTGATGCACCTGATCTCTTCAGAAGCCCAAAGGATTTTCAACGAGATAGGCGCCTCGTTGGACAGAGAAAGGAGGAGGTTAATTGCGGCCATATCAGACAAGGTGCACCGAGGGTGGAAAAGTTATCGTCAAGATTCCTCGTGGGATATTGACATTCTGCAAGGGGAAGGCGAGGTTCACCGGAACACTCGGTTGTTGGTGGATTGCATAACTTTGATAAGGAGAGCACAAGCATCAGCAATTAACTCCGCAGAGAGCCAGTACACTGAAGAGCTTCACTACCTGATACTTCAAGAGATCAGTTCTCTCAAGGATCTGCTTGTGAAAAAATCGGCTTTGTGCTCGGACCCAAGCCTCAGGTACATGTTCTTGCTTAACAATGCCTATTTCCTAGCGCAGTTATCTGAGCCATCGACGCAGTTAGAGGATGTAGAGTTGTGCTCTGGACAACACCAGGGACTTAAACTTGTACCTGAATGTGAGAAGTACATGGATAATTATCTTGATGCTTCATGGGGGCATGTGCTATCCTGTTTACCAAAATCCAGATCTCAGGGATTGATCCATCGTTGGATCAACACCTCTTCACTGGCAAAATTCGAGTCTGCATTTCGCAAAACGTACCAGGCTCAGAAGTTTTGGAAGGTTCCGGACCCTCAGCTTAGAGATGTGCTGCGGAGAACTATCATCGAGAGAGTCATTTCAGGTTACCGTGACTACCTGAAGGAGCATCCCCGGCTAGAGAAACACGCTAGTGACGGAAACAGCAGTCCCGAAGTTTTGGAGGAGATGCTGGGAGAGCTATTTGAAGGATGAAAACTGCTTTTGATGCATCAAACAGAGTCACCCGACAAATAAGAGCCCGGAGTCATGCTTCAGAATTATATTTGGATTCTGTGTTTCCTTTTTAAAGTGGAGTTGTATTCTGAATTACATTCTCCTGGAAAAAAAAAAGTTAATTCACTCTGTAAGGAAATATAAGAGCGTTTAGATCACTAGGGAGTATTCTGAATCCCATATCAACTGGGCACCGGCCGTGGGTGTGCCTTTATTTGGTTTCGTGATTCAATGTCAAATGCTCTGTAAATTTCATGCATAGAAAAGTGCATATGTTAGTTTTGATTATACAACATTCTGTATGCACTTGCTTTTGTCCGGTTCACTAAATCGTTCTTTATGTCAATCTGCTGTATTCAAAACTTCAGCATGCAGATAATAACTGAAACTTAAAGGTAGCCTGGTACGGGAAAATTTCTGTCACAAAAATAGTTATATTTGTCACGTATCTGTACTATCTGTATGTGAAAATGCTTTTTTCTTATCTGATTATTATGCACCATAATAGGTCAGCTGAAATGAGCATTTGTGGATACACTATTATGTTCAGGCCTTTTTTTCCCTCATAATAGATTTGCCATTTGACAACGTCATTTCAACAGCAGAAACTGAATCAGCAAAACACTCCATGTTACACAAACACAACCCACGATACAAGTTATTTTTTGTGGAGTAACCAACAATACAGTTGAATTACAACGCTCGTCGCTCAGTGGCCCGCATTGTGAACCTCTGATGCATGCAAGATCATATCGGCCAGTACGAAAGTCTGGCTAATGTCTACATACAAAGAGGAGAAGAAAATGGAACGAAGATGAACTAGTATATATCACCAAAATCCAGTATGCTATTCTAGGATGGAATACAATCTATCAGCAAATGCCAGTGACCTACGTGCTACTGCATGCCGTCATGTAAGTTGAGAGCCAGTTCTAAGAAGAAAAATATGTAAGTTGAGACCTGAGAGCCTCACCGAAATACGGCGTACATTAGAGTAAAACAGAGTATCACGGACAGAGTCCTGTGGGCGCACAACAAGGCGTAAAATGGCCACATGTTCAGAACCCCGGACAGGCTGAAGATAAATTCAGATTTGAAATATATCGGGGATCTGGAGGTAGCTGCCTGTATCAGTCACTCACCGTGAGTGTTAGAATAAATCCGAGGTGCTCCTTTGATCTATCAAGGACCAAGCAATCATACAAAAACGACACCGAGATTTGTTAACGAGGTTCACCGATATGGCTATATTTTCGGGCCTGACTACGGGCGCTCCTCCCATGTCACCGTCACAATACCGCATCCTGGCCACCCGGGAGCCGGCACACGCTGCCGGCTCCCCCGCGTGCCTGTGCTATTATGTTGACATATGTTACATCATGTGTCTACCTCCAATATATATGAGAGGCCTAGGGTACAAGTATCCTATTAGGACACAACTCCTACTTTGTCTACACACAGTCCAAAACCAAGTCCAACTGTAACCTACCTTGTACAATAATATTGGACACAACTCTAACAAACTCCACCTTGGCAAATATTCTCTACCACCTTGAGTTTGTCCGTGCGTCGAACCTCCATGTACATTGAACATGAGATACGCCATGAGCACCGCTGCTACTCCTAGACTTCATGTGACTCCACCTGCAACTGTAGTCCCTTCTCGTCTTCTTCACAGTCAACACTCGAGCAAAATTAAGTTCCTCATTACTCTACTTTGTGCTCCCAACTTTCGGAAAATCCGTTCAACGCCATCACACACCGATCACTGTCTGCGTGAAAATGAACAACTCGCATACTGGACGCCACATATAAGAGTTACCTGAACTCAACATCACCGCTCTTTCTTGACCGTCTATCTGAAATTTGAAGGAATTTCACCGTTGCCCTGTGCCACCTTGAGTTAAATTCACAGTTGTCTCATCCTTTTTTCCCGGATAGTCTTTGACATGTCCAATGGCTATAGCACTCTGCCTTCTTCTGTACTTGTCATCCGCATTTTTTCCATGTGCACTAAGCACTACAGAATATACGGCCATGTACCCTCTCAACCTTTGACAATTTCAGACTTTCCGCCACTTTCTCAGATTCCCTATGGTCCACTCTAATCCATCTGACATGTCAAACTCGATAGATCTAGTCACCAACTTGAACCTGGTACTCGTCAACACTGCTTCAAAACCCTGCACACTTTGTGTGACCACATGTTTCACCATTAGTGCCTTGGTATGTCGCTGTGTCCCGGGCTTACCGCACGCCTCGCCACTATCACCGCGTCGAGCCTCTGCTGTCCTGGTCGAGTATCTAGGGCCGCAGACCCACACAACTCAAACCCCTACTGCAGAGAACCACCGATCATCACCGACCGATGCCGAGTATCATGTCTTCATAAGACCACTGGGCCCCAGTCTGATCCACGTGTCTCTCGCTATCCCACTGAAATAGGCTTCGACTCTCCATGCATTTATGCTGTAGCCTCTTCATCAGCTCAGAGTGAAGTCGACCATCAGACTCCAGCTCCACTTTCAACATGACTCCATGTAGCTGCGCTATGCTACCCTGCGCCCTATCGACTTCAAGCTCTCATGTGTACACTGCCTTGAATCAACCCCGTGTCTTAGTCTTGTCGAAGCCGCACAAACCCTCAAGCCTGCACCACGTGTTTCCACGCCCCAGAAGTCGGCCACCATCAACATCACGCTCCTATGTCGTCGTCACTGAAATCACTGCCGTCTTCTGCTTTGACCGACATCCATGTCGATCCGTCAGACATTCCAATCCGACCCAGCCGAAATTATTCGACTGTAACCATGCTCCACCCTGCGTCGTTTTCCGCCCGCACATCTCTATGCATTTCTTTGACGCCTTGTATATGCATGATCCTGCCACGACGCGCTCCAGACTCCTGCTTTGAGCCTTATACGCACGTCGCCAATCTGCCATCATAATGGTAAAACCCCATTTCCAATTAGCAACACTTCCAGAAGAAATTTACTTTTTCCTGATAGTCACCATGGGCGCAATAAAACTGTGCTCCCATAACCTCAAAAGTTCTTTCCTTATTGTGTTGTTGTCCATGCCACGGTCAATACCAAACCATGCAGATCACCTTTTTTTCACCAACAAATCTCATGCCTTGCAGCCTCCCACGCATTTGGCCTTCCGTGACTCCTTCAAGCAGCCACCGACCATACATGTACTCTGTTCAAAACAAATAGTAACAACCAAGAAATAGTCCTCCGTAGCCTGCACGTACGTGTGGCAAAGAGATCAACAAACAACTGTCCACAATGTTCCAACACCAAGTAGCTATCCAGACTCGTATTCTTTTGTTTACGGCGGATGCTACGCGTCATCCGGCTGATACGCGCGAGTAATCAGCCGGTTCGCTAGCCACCCGATCCGTTCATGAGCATGTGTCTCCAGCCGTACGATCCGCGCCGAGTAACTCAGGTCTGCTCGGTCTTTTTTCCTTCACGTGGGTGTGCTCAGCCATGGGGCACTGCTTTCCACGCATCAACGGGGTTGAGGCCATCGAGACTATTTTAAGCTTTTCTGGATGACTGATTTTGGGCCATGCAACAAAAATTATATACGATCATACCTTGCTACCAACGTCATACATGAACTGCAGTCACATCAAAAGTGACGGTGGCTCCACTGCTTCAAGTCGTGCTGCGACAGAGGCCCGACCGCTTCAACGATGTTGCGACGACATGTTTCGACGGCTGCGACGGTGGCACAATGGTGGTGTGCTTCGGCGACCTCAACAATGATGCGGCGATAGCCCGACTGCTTCGATGTTGTTGCGACAACATGTTTTGGCGGTCGCGGTGTGCTTTGACGGCAGCCTGGCTGCTTCAATGATGTTGCGATTGCGTGCTTCGATGGTTGCGGCGGTGGCACGATGACGGTGTGCTTCGGTGCCCACGGGCAATGATGCAATGGCAGCCTGATTGCTTCGATGCTGTTGCGGTGGCATGCTTTTGGCGATCGCAGTGTGCTTTGACGGCAACCTGGCTACTTCGATGATGTTGCAATTGCGTGCTTCGACGGTCGCGGCTGTGGCACGATGGCGACATGCTTCGGTGGCCGCGGCGATGCTGCGACGGCAGCCCGACTGCTTCGATGTTGTTGCGACGACATGTTTTGCCGGTCGCGGTTTGCTTTGACGGCAACCTGGCTACTTCAATGATGCCGTGATTGCGTGCTTCGACGGTCGTGACGGGTGATTCAACAGCCACGACGATGCTACGATGGAAACCCGTCTGCTTCGATGATGTTGCGACGCTGTGCATCGACAGCCATGATGGGTGCTTCGACAACTGCGACGATGATGTGACCAACCGCGGCAGTGGCATGCTTCAAACGGTCATGGTGATGCTGCGATGGCGTGCTTCGACGACTACGGCGATGCTACGGTGGAGGCCCGAGTGCTTCGACGATGTTGCGACGCCATGCTTCTCGACCGTGGCGGTGCTGTGAGGATGATCGCACGGCTGCTTCGACGATGCTACAACGGCAACCCGGCTACTCGGCGGATGCTGTCATGCCGTGATGGGATGCTTCAACGGCTGTGGCCTCAAGGAAGGTACCCTAAACATTGCTATATCCAAAGCAACTATGGATCCATGGGATTGCTAGTACCAAATCCAACAAACATCCACGACCAACGTTAATAGTGTTTGAATCCTTGCTGGTGCTTGCTATGTGCTTCATCCCAGATTGTTTTTCTTTTTGAACATATCATTTCGAGATTATTTGTAGCATCATATATATGTAGCTATGTGGCAAAGCACTACGTGTGGTGTAAAAGTAAAAAAAGGAACAGTACCACGTACCTTTAGGCCAGCAGGCTCGACGCTACGCAACTACGGTAGGTGGGCTACCCGTAAAAAAAGCTATGATAACTGGGGAGGTTAACTCGCGTCATGGACAGGGAGGCGCTCGGCGTCACACGATCGCGTCCGATCAGACGGCGCCCGACACGGCTGACAAACCAATAAATCATCCGACTGCTTTTAAGTGTTTTCCTTTGTTTACTTTGTTTACCCAACATGCTCACAACTGGTCTATGGTCATCTCACACAGTGCAATTCTGCAGCAATCCAACGCGGTGCTGCCTTGGGCCCTCCACAACGAAAACTCCTTCCATCCATCAGCTGCGCCCCACCAAGCTTGGGCCGCACGCTCCTCAGGATCGAGCAGATTCCTGCAGCCCTGCATGCCGCACGCGTTCCAAATCAATCGCCCAACTCAAGTCGATTACCAATCTTGCTGAATTGATTTTCTTTTTGATACCGGACTCTCGACGAGTTCTCCCGATCGACCATGCGAATTGCTTGAGACTGCTCATGCCGCGGCCTGTTTCCTAATTCTTTTTCGATCTCGTCGAAAGCACACCTGACGACCTCCGCGGAAAAATTCTTCCGCACGTTGTCCTCGTGCTGACGATAATCCGTCCTCTAAATCAACGATCTACAGTCTCCAGACCTTGCAACCTTGTTCATGATACCACTCGTTAGAATAAATTCGAGGTGCTTCTTTGATCTACCGTGGACCAAGCAGTCATACAACCACGACACCGAGATTTGTTAACAAGGTTCATCGATATGGCTACATCCCGGGGCCTGACTACGGGCTCTCCTCCCCATGTCACCGTCACAATACCGCATCCCGGCCATCCGGGCGCCGGCACACGCCGCCGGCTCCTCCGCGTGCCTGTGTTATTATGTTGGCATAGGTCACATCGTGTGTCTACCCCCGATATATATGAGAGGCCTAGGATACAAGTGTCCTATTAGGACACAACTCCTACCCTGTCTACACACAGTCCAAAACCAAGTCCAACTGTAACCTACCTTGTACAATAATATTCGACACAACTCTAACAGCGAGGACGATGTCAAAGAACTGCTTTGAGCCTCAAACGCACGGACGGACGACGAGAAGGAGGTCGGGGGGTCGATACAAGAGGGTTACGCAGTGTCGAGGACGAAGGGACCGTGGAGGCGCCGGCCGGGAGGAAAGGGAAGGAAGGAGGGCGGAGAACTAGTGGCCAGGACAGGAGAGAGGATGCGGACATCGAGGACCCCACACCGTGGAGTGCAGGCGTGGGCAACTGTGGGCCGGGCCGGTTTGTATATTCACGTGGGCGCACCCTTTGTTCCTGCGCGGGCGCACTTTAGCGAAATATTTTATTTATAGCTCAAAAGAACAACTTAGAGCATCTTCAGCCGTTCGCCCCCCCCCCCACCCGGCAATTGCGTTCTCGCGTTTGCGCCGACGGTTTTTTCGCCCTGGGGGCGATCGAGTTCCCAGCCGCGCCCCCAGGTTTCGGCCCCAAGACGCCCAAAAATCAAACATGTCTTTCCCGCTACCCAAAAAACGCCACAAGTTCAGCGATCACCATGCCACAAGTCGGCAATCACCAAGCCATAGTTCGGCGATCAAACATATGCCCGAAAGTTTGACGATCAAAAGGAAGGAAGCATAGACACGGAGCGCATCAAACGGCGGGCTCCTCTGGAGTGGGATTGGCCGGGGTCGGCGTGGAGGCAGGCGTGCTCGGCGTCGGCGTGGCTTCTATGCTCGGGCTGGCGGTCGGCGTCGGCGTCGGAGTCGGAACAACTTCATCGCCGGGGCTGGGCGTGGGCGTTGTTGTCGGCGTGGGTGTTGGGGTGGTGGTCGGCGCTGGCCCGGGCATCTGGTTCAAGATGAGGCCGCACACCGCCAGGTACCACGCCTTGACCTGCTCGTCCATCGTCGACATGTCTGCTTCCATCAAGAACACCAGGTTGATGTTCCTCTTTGCGGCGACGTTGGTCTTGAGAAGGTCGAGCTTCACGTCCTGCTTCATCATCAACGCTGACCACCGCATGTCCGATTTCTCCTCCCTCTTTGCGGGCTGTTCTTGGCGTCGGTGATGCACTGCTCGATCGATAATTGCAGCCGTTCAGCAGCAGGTGTCGCATCCCTCGCCGTCTTGGCTCTTTTGTTGCCATGAGGGCGCCCATCCGCCACCCCCGGGGCGGGCGTGTCCGGCTTGTACATCTCCTTGGCCTTGGCGAGGGTGAGCCGGACCTCCCTCCACTTCTCGCACGACTCGGTCTGGGAGAACATGTGAATGAACTTGAACTCTTTGTCGCTGTTGTCCTGGCGGTACATGTTGAACATCCGAACCATCTACGCAACCACAAAACAAGTGTCGGCGACGTACACGACGAAAGAACAAGTGAACCGGCGGTTGGGCATACCTGGCCCTCGACGTTGGCGCCGCTTTTCGGACGAGACGCGATCTCCTCGACGATCCCATGTCATTTGTTGCAGTCCGCTGATACGTCTCCGTCGTATCTATAATTTTTGATTGTTCCATGCTAATATTCTACAACTTCCATATACTTTTTGGCAACTATTTATACTATTTTTGGGACTAACATATTGATCCAGTGCCCAGTGCCAGTTCCTGTCTATTGCATGTTTTTGGTTTCGCAGAATATCCATATCAAGCAGAGTCCAAATGGGATAAAAACGGATGGAGATACTTTTCAGAATATTTGGAAAATTTGGAGGAAAAATCAACGCGAACCAGTGTCCGAGGTGGGCACGAGGTAGGGGGCGCCCCCCTAGGGCGCGCCCCTGACCCTCGTGACCCACCTGTAAGGCGGTTGATGCTCTTCTTTTGCCGCAAAAAAGCTAATTTTCGGAAAAAAATCACGGTGAAGATTTCAGGCCAATCGGAGTTACGGATCTCCATATATACACGAAAGGGTGAAACAGAGCCAGGGGAGAACGCAGAACCAGAGAGAGACAGAGAGATAGATCCAATCTCGGAGGGGCTCTCGCCCCTCCCACGCCATGGGAGCCAGGGACCAGAGGGGAAACCCTTCTCCCATCTAGGGAGGAGGTCAAGGAAGAAGAAGAAGAAGGGGGGCCCTCTCCCCCTTACTTCCGGTGGCGCCGGAGCGCTGCCGGGGCCATCATCATCACCGCCATCTTCACCAACAACTTCACGGCCATCATCACCAACTCTTCCCCCTCTATGCAGCGGTGTAACCTCTCTCTTACCCGCTGTAATCTCTATTTAAACATGGTGCTCAACGCTATATATTATTTTCCAATGATGTATGGCTATCCTATGATGTTTGAGTAGTTCCGTTTTGTCCTAATGGCTATTTGATGATCAAGATTGGTTTGAGTTGTATATTTTATTATTGATGTTGTCCTATGGTGCTCTCCGTGTCACGCAAGCGTGAGGGATTTCCACTGTAGGGTTTGCAATATGTTCATGATTTGCTTATGGTGGGTGGCATGAGTGACAGAAGCACATACCCGAGTAAGTAGGTTGTTTGCGTATGGGATAAAGAGGACTTGATGCTTTAATGCTATGGTTGGGTTTTACCTTAATGAATCTTTAGTAGTTGTGGATGCTTGCTAGAGTTCCAATCATAAGTGCATATGATCCAGGTAGAGAAAGTATGTTAGCTTATGCCTCTCCCTCAAATAAAATTGCAATAATGATTACCGGTCTAGTTATCGATTGCCTAGGGACAAACAACTTTCTCGTGACAACAAGCTCTTTACTATTTTAGTTGTGTCTTTATCTAAACAGCCCCTAGTTTTTATTCTCGTGCTCTTTACTTTCTTGTAAACCTATCCAAAAACACCTACAAAGTACTTCTAGTTTCATACTTGTTTCCGGTAAAGCGAACATCAAGCGTGCATAGTAGAGTTGTATCGGTGGTCGATAGAACTTGAGGGAATATGTGTTCTACCTTTAGCTCCTCGTTGGGTTCGACACTCTTACTTATCGAAAGAGGCTACAATTGATCCCCTATACTTGTGGGTTATCAAGACCTTTTTCTGGCGCCGTTGCCGGGGAGCAAGAGCGTGGGGTGAATATTCTCGTGTGTGCTTGTTTGCTTTATCACCAAGTAATTTTTATTTGCTTTCTTAGTTGTTCTTTATCTTTAGTTATGGATATGGAACACGAAATACCAAAAAAAATAGGTGTACTTGCTGCTCATGGAGATGGGGAACCTCCTAAAACCCTCGATGCTGGTTATGTGAAAGATATTATGTACTACTTTAATAATCCTGAGAAAACCCCATTCAATTATGTTATGAGAGTAACGTTGGATCAACGTGAATACTTTAGGGATTATCGCTTTACACAAAAAGGGAAACTATTATGGGATCAAATTCATATATTGAAGTGGTATGCTTGGCAACTATGCGTGAGTTATGATTATACTTGTTGCTCCAGGATGAAGGCTCCACACCTTCCCTTTTCATGCAAATTTAATGACAATGAAACCTTAGCTTCTTATGCTAATGGTATATATGATTACTATGATGTGGAACAAATAGAAGAATTTGTTGCTTTTATGGGTGCTTATGAAATTGAATCTATGTGTAAAGAGTTTAAATTTTTTGATGATGTTGTTTATAGATCTGAAAATTTAGCTATCCTCAAATATTGCTATGAGAATTATGAATAAAATTATGAAATTAATGCACTTATTGAGAAAGTCTCCGCTGTCCAAGAATAGACTAATATTTTGCAGGAATCTATGGAAGAAGAAGTTGATGAAACTGTGAGCTCATTGGATGAAAAAGATGATGAGGAGAGCGAAGAACAAAAGGAGGAAGAGCGGATTGATCACCCGTGCCCACTTTCTAATGAGAGTAACTCTTCAACTCATACATTATTTAATGCCCCCTCGTGCTTACCGAAGGATGATTGCTATGATGACTGTTATGATCCCTATGATTCTTTTGAAATATCCCTTTTTGATGATGCTTGCTATGCTTGTGGCCAAGATGCCAATATGAATTATTCTTATGGAGATAAACTTGCTATAGTTCCTTATGTTAAACATGAAATTTTTGCTATTGCACCCACGCACGATAGTCCTATTATCTTTTTGAATTCTCCCGAATATACTATATCGGAGAAGTTTGCCCTTCTTAAGGATTATATTGATGGGTTGCCTTTTACCGTTGCACATGATGATTTTGATAGATATAATATGCATGTGCTTGCTGCTGCTACTTGAAATTATTATGAGAGAGGAACTATATCTCCACCTTTTTATGTTTCCCACGCGCTAAAATTGCAAGAAACTGCTTATACTATGCATTGGCCTTTAGTAGGTGTGCATGAATTGTTCTTTTATGACATGCCGATGCATAGGAAGAGAGTTAGACTTCGTCATTACATGATATATGTTACTTTGTGCTCACTACTAAATTACAAATCATTGTTAATTAAAATTGGCTTTGATATACCTTGGGATCCGGGTGGATCCATTACTTGAGCACTATATGCCTAGCTTAATGGCTTTAAAGAAAGCGCTGCCATGGAGACTGTTGGGGAACGTAGTAATTTCGAAAATTTTCCTACGCACACGCAAGATCATGGTGATGCATAGCAACGAGAGGGGAGAGTGTTGTCTACGTACCAACGCAGACCGACTGCGGAAGCGATCACACAATGTAGAGGAAGTAGTCGTACGTCTTCTTCCCGATCCGACCGATCCAAGCACCGTTACTACGGCACCTCCGAGTTCTTAGCACACGTTCAGCTCGATGACGATCCTCGGGCTCCGATCCAGCAAAGCGTCGAGGAAGAGTTCCGTCAGCACGACGGCGTGGTGACGATCTTGATGTACTACCGACGCAGGGCTTCGCCTAAGCACTACAACGGTATGATCGAGGTGGAATTTGGTGGCAGGGGGCACCGCACACGGCTAAGGAACGATCTCAAGGATCAACTTGTGTGTCTTGGGGTGTCCCCTGCCCCTGTATATAAAGGAGCAAGGGAGGAGGGGCTGGCCGGCCAAGGAGGGAGGCGCAGGAGAGTCCTACTCCCACTGGGAGTAGGATTCCCCCTCCAATCCTAGTCCAACTAGGATTCCTTGGAGGGGAAAAGAGGAGGAGGTGGCCGGCCACCCTTTCCTAGTCCTAATAGGACTAGGGGAAGGGGGAGGCGCGCAGCCCCTTCTTCTTTCCACTAAGGCCCATTATGGCCCATCTAGCTCCCGGGGGGTTCCGGTAACCCTCCCGGTATTCCGGTAAAATCCCGATTTCACCCGGAACACTTCCGATGTCCAAACATAGGCTTCCAATATATCAATCTTTATGTCTCGACCATTTCGAGACTCCTCGTCATGTCTGTGATCACATTAGGGACTCCGAACAACCTTCGGTACATCAAAATGCATAAACTCATAATAACTGTCATCGTAACATTAAGCGTGCGGACCCTACGGTTCGAGAACAATGTAGACATGACCGAGACATGTCTCCGTTCAATAACCAATAGCGGGACCTGGATGCCCATATTGGCTCCTACATATTCTACGAAGATCTTTATCAGTCAGACCGCATAACAACATACGTTGTTCCCTTTGTCATCGGTATGTTACTTGCCCGAGATTCGATCGTCGGTATCCAATACCTAGTTCAATCTCGTTACTGGCAAGTCTCTTTACTCGTTTCGTAATACATCATCTCATAACTAACATCTTAGTTACAATGCTTGCAAGGCTTATGTGATGTGTATTACCGAGAGGGCCCAGAGATACCTCTCCGACAATCGGAGTGACAAAACCCTAATCTCGAAATACGCCAACCCAACATCTACCATTGGAGACACCTGTAGTACTCCTTTATAATCACCCAGTTACGTTGTGACGTTTGGTAGTACCCAAAGTGTTCCTCCGGTAAACGGGAGTTGCATAATCTCATAGTTATAGGAACATGTATAAGTCATGAAGAAAGCAATAGCAACATACTAAACGATCGGGTGCTAAGCTAATGGAATGGGTCATGTCAATCAGATCATTCAACTAATGATGTGACCTCGTTAATCAAATAACAACTCTTTGTTCATGGTCAGGAAACATAACCATCTTTGATTAACGAGCTAGTCAAGTAGAGGCATACTAGTGACACTCTGTTTGTCTATGTATTCACACATGTATTATGTTTCCGGTTAATACAATTCTAGCATGAATAATAAACATTTATCATGATATAAGGAAATAAATAATAACTTTATTATTGCCTCTAGGGCATATTTCCTTCAGTCTCCCACTTGCACTAGAGTCAATAATCTAGATTACACAGTAATGATTCCAACACCCATGGAGCCTTGGTGCTGATCATGTTTTGCTCGTGGAAGAGGCTTAGTCAACGGGTCTGCAACATTCAGATCCGTATGTATCTTGCAAATCTCTATGTCTCCCACCTGGACTAAATCCCGGATGGAGTTGAAGCGTCTCTTGATGTGTTTGGTCCTTTTGTGAAATTTGGATTCCTTTGCCAAAGCAATTGCACCAATATTGTCACAAAAGATTTTCATTGGACCCGATGCACTAGGTATGACACCTAGATCGGATATGAACTCCTTCATCCAGACTCCTTCGTTCGCTGCTTCCGAAGCAGCTATGTACTCCGCTTCACATGTAGATCCCGCTACGACGCTTTGTTCAGAACTGCACCAACTGACAGCTCCACCGTTTAAATTAAACACGTATCCGGTTTGCGATTTAGAATCGTCCGGATCAGTGTCAAAGCTTGCATCAACGTAACCTCTTACGGTGAGCTCTTTGTCACCTCCATATACGAGAAACATATCCCTAGTCCTTTTCAGGTATTTCAGGATGTTCTTGACCGTTGTCCAGTGATCCACTCCTGGATTACTTTGGTACCTCCCTGCTAAACTTATAGCAAGGCACACATCAGGTCTGGTACACAGCATTGCATACATGATAGAGCCTATGGCTGAAGCATAGGGAACATCTTTCATTATCTCTCTATCTTCTGCAGTGGTCGGGCATTGAGTCTAACTCAACTTCACACCTTGTAACACAGGCAAGAACCCTTTCTTTGCTTGATCCATTTTGAACTTCTTCAAAATCTTGTCAAGGTATGTGCTTTGTGAAAGTCCAATTAAGCGTCTTGATCTATCTCTATAGATCTTTATGCCTAATATGTAAGCAGCTTCCCCGAGGTCTTTCATCGAAAAACTTTTATTCAAGTATCCCTTTATGCTATCCAGAAATTCTATATCATTTCCAATCAGCAATATGTCATCCACATATAATATCAGAAATGCTACAGAGCTCCCACTCACTTTCTTGTAAATACAGGCTTCTCCAAAAGTCTGTATAAAGCCAAATGCTTTGATCACACTATCAAAGCGTTTATTCCAACTCCGAGATGCTTGCACCAGTCCATAAATGGATAGCTGGAGTTTGCACACTTTGTTAGCTCCCTTTGGATCGACAAAACCTTCTGGTTGCATCATATACAACTCTTCTTCCAGAAATCCATTCAGGAATGCAGTTTTGACATCCATCTGCCATATTTCATAATCATAAAATGTGGCAATTGCTAACATGATTCTGACGAACTTAAGCATCGCTACGGGTGAGAAGGTCTCATCGTAGTCAACCCCTTGAACTTGTCGAAAACCTTTTGCGACAAGTCGAGCTTTATAGACAGTAATATTACCGTCAGCGTCAGTCTTTTTCTTGAAGATCCATTTATTCTCAATTGCTTGCCGATCATCGGGCAGGTCAACCAAAGTCCATACTTTGTTCTCATACATGGATCCCTTCTCAGATTTCATGGCCTCAAGCCACTTTGCGGAATCTGGGCTCACCATCGCTTCTTCATAGTTTGTAGGTTCATCATGATCTAGTAGCATGACTTCCAGAATTGGATTACCGTACCACTCTGGTGCGGATCTCACTCTGGTTGATCTACGTGGTTCAGTAGTATCTTGTCCTGAAGTTTCATGATCATCATCATTAGCTTCCTCACTAATTGGTATAGGTGTCGCAGAAACAGTTTTCTGTGATGTACTATTTTCCAATAAGGGAGCAGGTACAGTTACCTCGTCAAGTTCTACTTTCCTCCCACTCACTTCTTTCGAGAGAAACTCCTTCTCTAGAAATGATCCATTCTTAGCAACGAATGTCTTGCCTTCGGATCTGTGATAGAAGGTATACCCAACAGTTTCCTTTGGGTATCCTATGAAGACACATTTCTCCGCTTTGGGTTCGAGCTTATCAGGTTGAAGCTTTTTCACATAAGCATCGCAGCCCCAAACTTTAAGAAACGACAACTTTGGTTTCTTGCCAAACCATAGTTCATAAGGCGTCGTCTCAACGGATTTTGATGGTGCCCTATTTAACGTGAATGCGGCCGTCTCTAAAGCATAACCCCAAAACGATAGCGGTAAATCAGTAAGAGACATCATAGATCGCACCATATCTAGTAAAGTACGATTACGACGTTCGGACACACCATTACGTTGTGGTGTTCCGGGTGGCGTGAGTTGCGAAACTATTCCACAATTTTTCAAATGTACACCAAACTCGTAACTCAAATATTCTCCTCCACGATCAGATCGTAGAAACTTTATTTTCTTGTTACGATGATTTTCAACTTCACTCTGAAATTCCTTGAACTTTTCAAATGTTTCAGACTTGTGTTTCATTAAGTAGATATACCCATATCTGCTTAAATCATCTGTGAAGGTGAGAAAATAACGATATCCGCCACGAGCCTCAATATTCATCGGACCACATACATCGGTATGTATGATTTCCAATAAATCTGTTGCTCTCTCCATAGTACCGGAGAACGGTGTTTTAGTCATCTTGCCTATGAGGCACGGTTCGCAAGTACCAAGTGATTCATAATCAAGTGGTTCCAAAAGCCCATCAGTATGGAGTTTCTTCATGCGCTTTACACCGATATGACCTAAACGGCAGTGCCACAAATAAGTTGCACTATCATTATCAACTCTGCATCTTTTGGCTTCCACATTATGAATATGTGTATTACTACTATCGAGATTCAACAAGAATAGACCACTCTTCAAAGGTGCATGACCATAAAAGATATTACTCATATAAATAGAACAACCATTATTCTCTGATTTAAATGAATAACCGTCTCGCATTAAACAAGATCCAGATATAATGTTCATGCTCAACGCTGGCACCAAATAACAATTATTTAGGTCTAATATTAATCCTGAAGGTAGATGTAGAGGTAGCGTGCCGACCGCGATCACATCGACTTTGGAACCGTTTCCCACGTGCATCGTCACCTCGTCCTTTGCTAGCGTCCGCTTATTCCGTAGTCCCTGTTTCGAGTTGCAAATATTAGCAACAGAACCAGTATCAAATACCCAGGTGCTACTGCGAGCTCTAGTAAGGTACACATCAATAACATGTATATCACATATACCTTTGTTCACCTTGCCATCCTTCTTATCCGCCAAATACTTGGGGCAGTTCCGCTTCCAGTGACCAGTCTGCTTGCAGTAGAAGCACTCAGTTTCAGGCTTAGGTCCAGACTTGGGTTTCTTCTCCTGAGCAGCAACTTGCTTGCTGTTCTTCTTGAAGTTCCCCTTCTTCTTCCCTTTTCCCTTTTTCTTGAAACTAGTGGTTTTGTTAACCATCAACACTTGATGCTCCTTCTTGATTTCTACCTCCGCAGCTTTCAGCATTGCGAAGAGCTCGGGAATAGTCTTGTTCATCCCTTGCATATTATAGTTCATCACGAAGCTCTTGTAGCTTGGTGGCAGTGATTGGAGAATTCTGTCAATGACGCAATCATCTGGAAGATTAACTCCCATCTGAATCAAGTGATTATTATACCCAGACATTTTGAGTATATGCTCACTGACAGAACTGTTCTCCTCCATCTTGCAGCTATAGAACTTATTGGAGACTTCATATCTCTCAATTCGGGCATTTGCTTGAAATATTAACTTCAACTCCTGGAACATCTCATATGCTCCATGACATTCAAAACGTCGTTGAAGTCCCGATTCTAAGCCGTAAAGCATGGCACACTGAACTATCGAGTAGTCATCAGCTTTGCTCTGCCAGACGTTCATAACATCTGGTGTTGCTCCAGCAGCAGGCCTGGCACCCAGCGGTGCTTCCAGGACGTAATTCTTCTGTGCAGCAATGAGGATAATCCTCAGGTTACGGACCCAGTCCGTGTAATTGCTACCATCATCTTTCAACTTTGCTTTCTCAAGGAATGCATTAAAATTCAACGGAACAACAGCACGAGCCATCTATCTACAATCAACATAAACAAGCAAGATACTATCAGGTACTAAGTTCATGATAAGTTTAAGTTCAGTTAATCAAATTACTTAGGAACTCCCACTTAGATAGACATCCCTCTAATCCTCTAAGTGATCACGTGATCCAAATCAACTAAACCATAACCGATCATCACGTGAGATGGAGTAGTTTTCAATGGTGAACATCGTTATGTTGATCATATCTACTATATGATTCACGCTCGACCTTTCGGTCTCTGTGTTCCGAGGCCATATCTGCATATGCTAGGCTCGTCAAGTTTAATCTGAGTATTCTGCGTGTGCAAAACTAGCTTGCACCCGTTGTAGATGGACGTAGAGCTTATCACACCTGATCATCACATGGTGTCTTGGCACGACGAACTTTGGCAACGGTGCATACTCAGGGAGAACACTTCTTGATAATTTAGTGAGAGATCATCTTATAATGCTACCGTCAATCAAAGCAAGATAAGATGCATAAAAGGATAAACATCACATGCAATCAATATAAGTGATATGATATGGCCATCATCATCTTGTGCTTGTGATCTCCATCTCCGAAGCACCGTCATGATCACCATCGTCACCGGCGCGACACCTTGATCTCCATCGTAGCATCGTTGTCGTCTCGCCAACCTTATGCTTCTACGACTATCACTACCGCTTAGTAATAAAGTAAAGCATTACATCGCGATTGCATTGCATACAATAAAGCGACAACCATATGGCTCCTGCCAGTTGCCGATAACTCGGTTACAAAACATGATCATCTCATACAATAAAATCAGCATCATGCCTTGACCATATCACATCACAACATGCCCTGCAAAAACAAGTTAGACGTCCTCTACTTTGTTGTTGCAAGTTTTACGTGGCTGCTACGGGCTTAAGTAAGAACTCATCTCACCTACGCATCAAAACCACAACGATAGTTCGTCAAATAGACTCCGTTTTAACCTTCTCAAGGACCGGGCGTAGCCACACTTGGTTCAACTAAAGTTGGAGAGACAGTCTTCCGCAAGCCATCTATGTGCAAAGCACGTCGAGGGAACCGGTCTCGCGTAAGAGTACGCGTAAGGTTGGTCCGGATCGTCTCGTCCAACAATACCGCCGAACCAAAGTATGACATGCTGGTAGACAGTATGACTTGTATCGCCCACAACTCACTGGTGTTCTACTCGTGCAAATAACATCAAACCATAAAAACCTAGGCTCGGATGCCACTGTTGGGGAACGTAGTAATTTCGAAAATTTTCCTACGCACACGCAAGATCATGGTGATGCATAGCAACAAGAGGGGAGAGTGTTGTCTATGTACCAACACAGACCGACTGCGGAAGCGATCACACAACGTAGAGGAAGTAGTCGTACGTCTTCTTCCCGATCCGACCGATCCAAGCACCGTTACTCCGGCACCTCCGAGTTCTTAGCACACGTTCAGCTCGATGACGATCCTCGGGCTCCGATCCAGCAAAGCGTCGAGGAAGAGTTCCGTCAGCACGACGGCGTGGTGACGATCTTGATGTACTACCGACGCAGGGCTTCGCCTAAGCACTACAACGGTATGATCGAGGTGGAATTTGGTGGCAGGGGGCACCGCACACGGCTAAGGAACGATCTCAATGATCAACTTGTGTGTCTTGGGGTGTCCCCTGCCCCCGTATATAAAGGAGCAAGGGAGGAGGGGCTGGCCGGCCAAGGAGGGAGGCGCAGGAGAGTCCTACTCCCACTGGGAGTAGGATTCCCCTCCAATCCTAGTCCAACTAGGATTCCTTGGAGGGGAAAAGAGGAGGAGGTGGCCGGCCACCCTTTCCTAGTCCTAATAGGACTAGGGGAAGGGGGAGGCGCGCAGCCCATCTAGGGCAGCCCCTTCTTCTTTCCACTAAGGCCCATTATGGCCCATCTAGCTCCCGGGGGATTCCGGTAACCCTCCCGGTATTCCGGTAAAATCCCGATTTCACCCGGAACACTTCCGATGTCCAAACATAGGCTTCCAATATATCAATCTTTATGTCTCGACCATTTCGAGACTCCTCGTCATGTCCGTGATCACATCCGGGACTCCGAACAACCTTCGGTACATCAAAATGCATAAACTCATAATAACTGTCATCGTAACGTTAAGCGTGCGGACCCTACGGTTTGAGAACAATGTAGACATGACCGAGACATGTCTCCGGTCAATAACCAATAGCGGGACCTGGATGCCCATATTGGCTCCTACATATTCTACGAAGATCTTTATCGGTCAGACCGCATAACAACATACGTTGTTCCCTTTGTCATCGGTATGTTACTTGCCCGAGATTCGATCGTCGGTATCCAATACCTAGTTCAATCTCGTTACTGGCAAGTCTCTTTACTCGTTCCGTAATACATCATCTCATAACTAACATCTTAGTTACAATGCTTGCAAGGCTTATGCGATGTGTATTACCGAGAGGGCCCAGAGATACCTCTCCGACAATCGGAGTGACAAAACCCTAATCTCGAAATACGCCAACCCAACATCTACCATTGGAGACACCTGTAGTACTCCTTTATAATCACCCAGTTACGTTGTGACGTTTGGTAGTACCCAAAGTGTTCCTCCGGTAAACGGGAGTTGCATAATCTCATAGTTATAGGAACATGTATAAGTCATGAAGAAAGCAGCAGCAACATACTAAACGATCGGGTGCTAAGCTAATGGAATGGGTCATGTCAATCAGATCATTCAACTAATGATGTGACCTTGTTAATCAAATAACAACTCTTTGTTCATGGTCAGGAAACATAACCATCTTTGATTAACGAGCTAGTCAAGTAGAGGCATACTAGTGACACTCTGTTTGTCTATGTATTCACACATGTATTATGTTTCCGGTTAATACAATTCTAGCATGAATAATAAACATTTATCATGATATAAGGAAATAAATAATAACTTTATTATTGCCTCTAGGGCATATTTCCTTCAGAGACAACCCGGAAGTTTTAGAGAGTCATTCTGTTGAGTGCTTTCATATAGTTTAAAAACAACAAAAATAAAGAGGGGGCCCCAAAACTTTTCAAAAAGGAAAGTGAAAGTGAGAAAGACAAGCATTGTTGAAGTGGGAGAGCTCCTTGAACTTTGTTCATGCTCACGGCAACTTTGTGAATCTTGATTACAGAAACTTTTCAAAAAAAAAACAATTACCCCCTTGTAAAATTCCATTGTATTATAAAAATAATGTGCCAAGGTTTGCCTTTAGGATGTTTACAATGCTTGTTGGTTTGTGCGGTGTAGGACAGAAACTTCGGCTGAAGTGCGCGATTTTTAGTTTTTTACTGGAACGTCGAATGGTTCGGATTCTTTTTGCACTGTCTTTCTGTACAAACTGTTTATTTTTACTAATTTTGGCAGAATTTGTCAAGTATCAGAAGTATGGTGAATGTTCATATTATTACAGACTGTTCTGTTTTAGACAGATTCTGTTTTTGATGCATAGTTTGCTTGTTTTGATGAAACTATCAATTTATATCAGTGGATTAAGCCATGAAAAAGTTATATTACAGTAGACCCAATGCAAAAACAAAATATGAATTGGTTTGCAATAGTACTTAGAGTGGTGATTTGCTTTATTATACTAACGGATCTTACCGAGTTTTCTGTTGAAGTTTTGTGTGGATGAAGTGTTCGATGATTGAGAAGGTTTCGATGTGAGAAGAAGGAAGATAGGCAAGAGCTCAAGCTTGGGGATGCCCGAGGCACCCCAAGTAAATATTTAAGGAGACTCAAGCGTCTAAGCTTGGGGATGCTGGGAAGGCATCCCCTCTTTCTTCAATAAGTATCGGTATGTTTTCGGATTCGTTTCATTCATGCGATATGTGCAAGTCTTGGAGCGTCTTTTGCATTTAGGTTTTTCTTTTTCTTTTTTGCACCATACTGTTGGAAATATGCCCTAGAGGCAATAATAAATTGGTTATTATTATATTTCCTTGTTCATGATAATCGTTTATTATCCATGCTAGAATTGTATTGATAGGAAACTCAAATACATGTGTGGATACATAGACAACACCATGTCCCTAGTAAGCCTCTAGTTGACTAGCTCGTTGATCAATAGATGGTTACGGTTTCCTGACCATGGACATTGGATGTCATTGATGACGGGATCACATCATTAGGAGAATGATGTGATGGACAAGACCCAATCCTAAGCCTAGCACAAAGATCATGTAGTTCGTTCGCTAAAGCTTTTCTAATGTCAAGTATCATTTCCTTAGACCATGAGATTGTGCAACTCCCGGATACCGTAGGAGTGCTTTGGGTGTGCCAAACGTCACAACGTAACTGGGTGGCTATAAAGGTACACTACAGGTATCTCCGAAAGTGTCTGTTGGGTTGGCACGAATCGAGACTGGGATTTGTCACTCCGTGTGACGGAGAGGTATCTCTGGGCCCACTCGGTAGGACATCATCATAATGTGCACAATGTGATCAAGGAATTGATCACGGGATGATGTGTTACGGAACGAGTAAAGAGACTTGCCGGTAACGAGATTGAACAAGGTATCGGGATACCGACGATCGAATCTCGGGCAAGTACAATACCGCTAGACAAAGGGAATTGTATACGGGATTGATTAAGTCCTTGACATTGTGGTTCATCCGATGAGATCATCGTGGAGCATGTGGGAGCCAACATGGGTATCCAGATCCTGCTGTTGGTTATTGACCGGAGAACGTCTCGGTCATGTCTGCATGTCTCCCGAACCCGTAGGGTCTACACACTTAAGGTTCGATGATGCTAGGGTTATAAAGGAAGTTTGTATGTGGTTACCGAATGTTATTCGGAGTCCCAGATGAGATCCCGGACGTCACGAGGAGCTCCGGAATGGTCCGGAGGTAAAGATTTATATATGGGAAGTCCTGTTTTGGTCACCGGAAAAGTTTCAGGTTTTATCGGTAACGTACCGGGACCACCGGGAGGGTCCCGGGGGTCCACCAAGTGGGGCCACCAGCCCCGGAGGCTTGCATGGGCCAAGAGTGGTAAGGGACCAGCCCCTGAGTGGGCTGGTGCGCCTCCCACAATGCCCAAGGCGCCTAAGGGAAGAAGGGGGCAAACCCTAAGGGCAGATGGGCCCTAAGGCCCATGCTCCCTGCGCCTCCCTCTCCTCCCCTCTTGGCCGCCCCCCTCAAACCCATGTAGGGCTGCCGCCCCTCTAGGGGTTGGAACCCTAGAGGGGGCGCACCCTCCTCCTTCTCCCCTATATATAGTTGAGGTATTTGGGGCTGCAGACATATGAGTTTGGACCTTTCCATGGGGCAGCCCTGCATCTCTCCTTCTTCCTCTCCCGCGGTGCTTGGCGAAGCCCTGCAGGATGGCCACACTCCTCCACCACCACCACGCCGTTGTGCTGCTGCTGGATGGAGTCTTCCTCAACCTCTCCCTCTCCCCTTGCTGGATCAAGGCGTAGGAGACGTCACCGGGCTGTACGTGTGTTGAACGCGGAGGCGCCGTCTGTTCGGCACTAGGATCTCCGGTGATTTGGATCACGACGAGTACGACTCCTTCAACCCCGTTCTCTTGAACGCTTCCGCTTAGCGATCTACAAGGGTATGTAGATGCACTCTCCTTCCCCTCGTTGCTGGTTTCTCCATAGATGGATCTTGGTGACACGTAGGAAAATTTTGAATTTCTGCTACGTTCCCCAACAGCTGGTATGAGATAGTCCTTGGTTGATTTATAGAATGCTGTATGCACTTCACTTATATCTTTTGAGTATGGCTTTATAGAATGCTTCATGTGCTTCACTTATATCATTTGAAGTTTGGATTGCCTGTTTCTCTTCACTTAGACAACCTCCATTTGTAGAATGCTCTTTTGCTTCACTTATATTTGTTAGAGCGTGGGCATATCTTTTGTAGAAAGAATTAAAACTCTCTTGCTTCACTTATATCTATTTAGAGAGATGACAGGAACTGGTCATTCACATGGCTAGACATAAAATCCTACATAAAACTTGTAGATCACTGAATATGATATGTTTGATTCCTTGCAATAGTTTTGCGATATAAAGATGGTGATATTAGAGTCATGCTAGTCGAGTAATTGTGAAATTGAGAAATACTTGTGTTGAGGTTTGCAAGTCCCGTAGCATGCACGTATGGTGAACCGTTATGTAACGAAGTCGGAGCATGAGGTGTTTATTGATTGTCTTCCTTATGAGTGGTGGTCAGGGACGAGCGATGGACTTTTCCTACCAATCTATCCCCCTAGGAGCATGCGCGTAGTACTTTGTTTCGATGACTAATAGATTTTTGCAATAAGTATGTGAGTTCTTTATGACTAATGTTGAGTCCATGGATTATACGCACTCTCACCCTTCCATCATTGCTAGCCTCTTCGGTACCATGCATTGCCCTTTCTCACCTCGAGAGTTGGTGCAAACTTCGCCGGTGCATCCAAACCCCGTGATACGATACGCTCTGTCACACATAAACCTCCTTATATCTTCCTCAAAACAGCCACCATACCTACCTATCATGGCATTTTCATAGCCATTCCGAGATATATTGCCATGCAACTTCCATCATCATCATATACATGACTTGAGCATTTATTGTCATATTGCTTTGCATGATCATAAGATAGCTAGCATGATGTTTTCATGGCTTGTCCGTTTTTTAATGCCATTGCTACGCTAGATCATTGCACATCCCGATACACCGCCGGAGGCATTCATATAGAGTCATATCTTTTTTCTAGTATCGAGTTGTAATATTGAGTTGTAAGTAAATAAAAGTGTGATGATCATCATTATTAGAGCATTGCCCCAGTACGGAAAGGATGATGGAGACTATGATTCCCCCATAAGTCGGGATGAGACTCCGGACGAAAAAATAAAAAAATAAAAAAGAGAAAGGCCAAAAAAAATGAGAAAAAATGAGAGAAAAAGAGAGAAGGGGCAATGCTACTATCCTTTTACCATACTTGTGCTTCAAAGTAGCACCATGTTCTTCATATAGAGAGTCTCTTGAGTCATCACTTTCATATACTAGTGGGAATTTTCATTATAGAACTTAGCTTGTATATTCCAACGATGGGCTTCCTCAAATGCCCTAGGTCTTCATGAGCAAGCAAGTTGGATGCACACCCACTTAGTTTCAGTTTGGGCTTTCATATACTTATAGCTCTAGTGCATCCGTTGCATGGCAATCCCTACTCCTCACATTGATATCTATTGATGGGCATCTCCATAGCCCTTTGATACGCCTAGTTGATGTGAGACTTTCTCCTTTTTTGTCTTCTCCACATGACCCCCATCATCATATTCTATTCCACCTATAGTGTTATGTCCATGGCTCACGCTCATGTATTGCGTGAAAGTTGAAAAGGTTTGAGAACGTCAAAAGTATGAAACAATTTCTTGGCTTGTCATCGGGGTTGTGCATGATGTGAATGCTTCGTGTGGTGAAGATGGAGCATAGCCAGACTATATGATTTTGTAGGGATGAGCTTTCTTTGGCTATGATATTTCAATAAGACATAATTGTTTGGTTGGTATGCTTGAAGTGTTATTATTTTTATGTCAAAGGATAGACTATTGATTTGAATCACTCGTATCTTAATATTCATGCCATGATTAGACATATGATCAAGATTATGCTAGGTAGCATTCCACATCAAAAATTATCTTTTTATCATTTACCTACTCGAGAATGAGCAGGAATTAAGCTTGGGGATGCTGATACGTCTCCGTCGTATATATAATTTTTGATTGTTCCATGCCAATATTCTACAACTTCCATATACTTTTTGGCAACTTTTTATACTATTTTTGGGACTAACATATTGATCCAGTGCCCAGTGCCAGTTCCTGTCTGTTGCATGTTTTTGGTTGAGCAGAATATCCATATCAAACGGAGTCCAAACGGGATAAAAACGGACGGAGATACTTTTCAGAATATTTGGAAAATCTAGAGGAAAAATCAACGCGAACCAGTGTCCGAGGTGGGCACGAGGTAGGGGGGCGCGCCCCTGACCCTCGTGACCCACCTGTAAGGCGGTTGATGCTCTTCTTTTGCCGCAAGAAAGCTAATTTTCGGGAAAAAATCACGGCGAAGGTTTCAGGCCAATCGGAGTTACGGATCTCCATATATACACGAAACGGTGAAACAGAGCCAGGGGAGAACGCAGAACCAGAGAGAGACAGAGAGATAGATCCAATCTCGGAGGGGCTCTCGCCCCTCCCCCGCCATGGGAGCCAAGGACCAGAGGGGAAACCCTTCTCCCATCTAGGGAGGAGGTCAAGGAAGAAGAAGAAGAAGGGGGGCCCTCTCCCCCTTACTTCCGGTGGCGCCGGTGAAGGAAATATGCCCTAGAGGCAATAATAAAGTTATTATTTATTTCCTTACATCATGATAAATGTTTATTATTCATGCTAGAATTGTATTAACCGGAAACATAATACATGTATGAATACATAGACAAACAGAGTGTCACTAGTATGCCTCTACTTGACTAGATCGTTAATCAAAGATGGTTATGTTTCCTAACCATGAACAAAGAGTTGTTATTTGATTAATGAGGTCACATCATTACACTAGTAGAAAAAGGGTCAAACGTGAAGCACATTAGTGCCGGTTTGATTTTGGCCCGGTACTAATGGTACCATTAGTGCCGGTTCGAACGGATTTGCATTAATGCCGGTTCGTGTTGAACCTTTAGTACCGGTTCGTGGCACGAACCGGTGCTAAAGGGGTGGTGGCAGGCTGTCGTCAGGCCGGGGCCCCACGATCGCCTTTAGTACCGGTTCATGCCATGAACCGGTACTAAAGGTGTCTGACCTATAGTACCGGTTGGAGACACAAACCGGCACTATAGGGCAATTTTCAAACTTGAAAAAATCATAACTAAATCATCCTAATTCATGAAAAATACATATAATATATCAAAATTTGCAGAACAAAAAGATTGATCCGCTTCGACAATTTTTTAAAATCACAAAATTCCAAAGGGAAAATAGAGTTTTTGGGCGTTTTAGACGTTTTTTGGACGTTTTTAGCGTTTAGTGCTAGGGTTTAGATTTCATCGTTTAGGGTTAGGTTTTATGGTCTAAACCCTTAGTTTTTATTGTTTAGCATAGAGTTTCCGACGTTTTAAGTCCCAGGTTTAGGGTTTAGGACAATTTTTGAAATGACAAATTGTAAAAGGAAAAAAAGATATGCTCTAATTTATGTTTTTTTGAATTTTGGTTAAATCTTGTCAAACCGGTCAAACAACTGATTCAAGAAATATAGAGTGTTACTAAATAATTACGCAATAATATTAGTGTTACTAAATAAGTATCTCAGTTTTTTTGAATTTTGTTCAAATCTGGTCAAACTATGGTCAAACTACTTATTCAATAAATATTAGTGTTACTAAATAATTATTTCAATTTTTTGAATTTTGGTCAAATCTGGTCAAACTATGGTCAAACTGTGGTCAAACTATGGTCAAACTTATTCAAGAAATATTAGCGTTACTAAATAATTACTGTTTTTTTAGAATAATAGTTTCAAACTCAAATGGTGAAATGTGTGACTTCATGCTCAAGCTAAACTCTTGAGGGTTAATAGGATTGACATCTTAGTATTGTCAGGGAAACAACAAGTGCAGACTCGGAAATGAAGGAGAATAGAACCTGAAAGTTAAGCGTGCTCGGGCTGGAGTAGTGAGAGGGATGGGTGACCGATCGGGAAGTTAGATGATTTGGAATGAGTGATCCACACTTGAGTAGTTAAGAGAGGTGATTAGAGACTAAATCATCAAATAATTCAGAAAAATAAAAATAAAAAAAATCAAATTTTTTTTCCAAAATTTTCAAAAAAAATTCAAAAAAAAAACCTTTAGTACCGGTTGGTAACACCAACCGGTACTAAAGGTCCCCCGTACCAGGGCGCGAGCTCACGCCACGTGGTGGCACTTTAGCACCGGTTCATGCTGAACCGGTACTAAAGGGGGGGGAGGGCTTTAGTGCCGAAACTTTAGTGCCGGTTCCATAACCGGCACTAAAGGGCCTTACGAACCGGTGCTATTGCCCGGTTCTGCACTAGTGTTAGTTGAATGATCTGATTGACATGACCCATTCCATTAGCTTAGCACCCGATCGTTTAGTATGTTGCTATTGCTTTCTTCATGACTTATACATGTTCCTATGACTATGAGATTATGCAACTCCCGTTTACCGGAGGAACACTTTGTGTGCTACCAAATGTCACAACGTAACTGGGTGATTATAAAGGTGCTCTACAGGTGTCTCCAAAGGTAGATGTTGGGTTGGCGTATTTCGAGATTATGATTTGTCACTCCGATTGTCGGAGAGGTATCTCTGGGCCCTCTCGGTAATGCACATCACATAAGCCTTGCAAGCATTACAACTAATGAGTTAGTTGCAAGATGATGTATTACGGAACGAGTAAAGAGACTTGCCGGTAACGATATTGAACTAGGTATTGGATACCGACGATCGAATCTCGGGCAAGTAACATACCGATGACAAAGGGAACAATGTATGTTGTTATGCGGTCTGACCGATAAAGATCTTCGTAGAATATGTAGGAGCCAATATGGGCATCCAGATCCCGCTATTGGTTATTGACCGGAGACATGCTCGGTCATGTCTACATTGTTCTCGAACCGTAGGTGACCGATCGGGAAGTTAGATGATTTGGAATGAGTGATCCACACTTGAGTAGTTAAGAGAGGTGATTAGAGACTAAATCATCAAATAATTCAGAAAAATAAAAATAAAAAAATCAAATTTTTTTTCCAAAATTTTCAAAAAAAATTCAAAAAAAAACCTTTAGTACCGGTTGGTAACACCAACCGGTACTAAAGGTCCCCCGTACCAGGGCGCGAGCTCACGCCACGTGGTGGCACTTTAGCGCCGGTTCATGCTGAACCGGTACTAAAGGGGGGGAGGGCTTTAGTGCCGAAACTTTAGTGCCGGTTCCATAACCGGCACTAAAGGGCCTTACGAACCGGTGCTATTGCCCGGTTCTGCACTAGTGTTAGTTGAATGATCTGATTGACATGACCCATTCCATTAGCTTAGCACCCGATCGTTTAGTATGTTGCTATTGCTTTCTTCATGACTTATACATGTTCCTATGACTATGAGATTATGCAACTCCCGTTTACCGGAGGAACACTTTGTGTGCTACCAAACGTCACAACGTAACTGGGTGATTATAAAGGTGCTCTACAGGTGTCTCCAAAGGTAGATGTTGGGTTGGCGTATTTCGAGATTATGATTTGTCACTCCGATTGTCGGAGAGGTATCTCTGGGCCCTCTCGGTAATGCACATCACATAAGCCTTGCAAGCATTACAACTAATGAGTTAGTTGCAAGATGATGTATTACGGAACGAGTAAAGAGACTTGCCGGTAACGATATTGAACTAGGTATTGGATACCGACGATCGAATCTCGGGCAAGTAACATACCGATGACAAAGGGAACAATGTATGTTGTTATGCGGTCTGACCGATAAAGATCTTCGTAGAATATGTAGGAGCCAATATGGGCATCCAGATCCCGCTATTGGTTATTGACCGGAGACATGCTCGGTCATGTCTACATTGTTCTCGAACCGTAGGGTCCGCACGCTTAACGTTACGATGACAGTTATTATGAGTTTATACATTTTGATGTACCGAAGTTAGTTCGGAGTCCCGGATGTGATCGCGGACATGACGAGGAGTCTCGAAATGGTCGAGACATAAAGATTGATATATTGGATGACTATATTCGGACACCGGAAGCGTTCCGGAGAAGTTTCGGATAAAACCGGAGCACCGGGGGGTTACCGGAACCCCCCGGGGGGTTAATGGGCCTCATGGGCCTAAAGTGGAGAAGAGGAAGGGGCTGCCAGGGCAGGCCGCGCGCCCCCTCCCCCCTAGTCCGAATTGGACAAGGAGGGAGGGGCGGCGCCCCCCTCTTTCCTTCTCTTCTTCCACCTCTCCTAGTTGGACAAGGAATAGGGAGCGGAGTCCTACTCCCGGTAGGAGTAGGACTCCTCCTGCATGCCTCCATAGGGCCGGCCGCACCCCCCCTTGGATCATTTATATACGGAGGCAAGGGGGCACCCTAGGACACACAATTGATCAACGTGATCGTTCCTTAGCCGTGTGCGGTGCCCCCTTCCACCATATTCCACCTCGGTCATATCGTTGTAGTGCTTAGGCGAAGCCCTGCGTCGGTAGAACATCATCATTGTCACCGCGCCGTTGTGCTGACGGAACTCATCCCCGAAGCTTTGCTGGATCGAAGCCCGGGGAGTGTCATCGAGTTGTACGTGTGCTAAGAACTCGGAGGTGCCGGAGTAACGGTGCTTGGATCGGTCGGATCGGGAAGACGTACGACTACTTCCTCTACGTTGCGTCAACGCTTCCGCTACGGTCTACGAGGGTACGTAGAAAACACTCTCCCCTCTCGTTTCTATGCATCACCATGATCTTGCGTGTGCGTAGGATTTTTTTTTTGAAATTACTACGTTCCCCAAACAGCCGGAGCGCTGCCGGGGCCATCATCATCACTGCCATCTTCACCAACAACTTCACGGCCATCATCACCAACTCTTCCCCCCTCTATGCAGTGGTGTAACCTCTCTCTTACCCGCTGTAATCTCTACTTAAACATGGTGCTCAACGCTATATATTATTTCCCAATGATGTATGGCTATCCTATGATGTTTGAGTAGATCCGTTTTGTCATAATGGCTATTTGATGATCAAGATTGGTTTGAGTTATATGTTTTATTATTGATGTTGTCCTATGGTGCTCTCCGTGTCGCGCAAGCGTGAGGGATTTCCGCTGTAGGGTTTGCAATATGTTCATGATTTGCTTATGGTGGATGGCATGAGTGACAGAAGCACAGACCCGAGTAAGTAGGTTGTTTGCGTATGGGATAAAGAGGACTTGATGCTTTAATGCTGTGGTTGGGTTTTACCTTAATGAATCTTTAGTAGTTGCGGATGCTTGCTAGAGTTCCAATCATAAGTGCATATGATCCAGGTAGAGAAAGTATGTTAGCTTATGCCTCTCCCTCAAATAAAATTGCAATAATGATTACCGGTCTAGTTATCGATTGCCTAGGGACAAATAACTTTCTCGTGACAACAAGCTCTTTACTATTTTAGTTGTGTCTTTATCTAAACAGCCCCTAGTTTTTATTCTCGTGCTCTTTACTTTCTTGTAAACCTATCCAAAAACACCTACAAAGTACTTCTAGTTTCATACTTGTTTCCAGTAAAGCGAACGTCAAGCGTGCGTAGAGTTGTATCGGTGGTCGATAGAACTTGAGGGAATATGTGTTCTACCTTTAGCTCCTCGTTGGGTTCGACACTCTTACTTATCGAAAAAGGCTACAATTGATCCCCTATACTTGTGGGTTTTCATCCGCCTGGATGATCGCCCAATGGTTTGCCATGGCATTGTCGCCACGCTCCATGTGGATAGTGGCGAACTAGGGGTCGACCAGCTTGCGCTCATCGAACGCCGTCTTGATGCGTCTCCAGTACGTGTCGGTGTTCTGGTTCGCGCCGGTGCTCGGGTCGATGCTGACGGCCTTCCATGCTTCGGCGAGGCACTCGTCTTCCTTGAACGTCCACTTGACGCGCGGCTCGCCCGGCCTGGCGATGGCCGCCCGCTTCTTCTTTCTCCCTTTCGCCCCCGGCGCCGGCTCCATCTCCTCCGCCGCCTGTTCTTCCTCCTCCCCCTCCTCGACATTGTCGAACTCGTCATCCATGTCGACACCAGTGTCCATTGTTTCGTCTTGCGCGTGGAAGCCGGGGCAGGAGGCGGCGGCGACCGAGGTGCTCGTGATGATCTCGTCCATATCGACGTCCGTGGCGTCGGGGGTGCCGAACTGTGCCGCCGAGGCGTGCATGAAGGGTAGGGCACCCTGGCGCAGAGGCGGCGTCGGCGAGGCTGAGTACGCCGGCGGCGAGTAGTTGTACTGGGTGTGGTGGCCGGCGGTGAACGCGGGGGCGGGAGTGCACTGGTCGGGGTTCAGGACGGACGGGGAGGCACGCGGCGGCGCGCCATGCGGGAAGGTAATGTTGGGGTTAAAACCGCCATGCACGTCGCCGTCAGAGCAGCCAGGCGAGGGGGCTTACCCCTAGGGCGGCGGCGACAGCGAGAAGTTGGTCGGCGAATTGCGTGTTCGACTACTTCATCTATGATGCTCGCTCTTGCTCCTCAAGCCTAGACCGGACTCATCAGCGGAGTTGCGGAACACCTTCGAGCATATCTGTCGGCGAACGGCCCTCCACTTCTTCCCATAGTAGTTTTGTGTCTGGCGGTCTCATCGAGCTGGACCCAGGGCATCCATCCACAAAAGTATCAGCCACCATGGCGGAGCAGCTTGCTTCCGTGCCGGACGAGAGCGCCACCGGCTTCACGGCTCCCTTCCGGCCACACAGCGCCTACCGCGACCGGATCCGGACCGTCCCTGTGTCTAGAAAGCTAAAAAGATGGACTGCCTATTGTATGGGCACGTTGTCACGTTGCCATGTTTGTATCCTAGATTATAGGACCTGACCGGTGTCCAGGCCTGCGTGCCTACTTTCATGGGCAACTCAGGTATGTAAACTGTTGTACCGAGGCAAGGCAATCAATCAGTGATTATTGTCGATTCACTTTCCAACTTAGTATCAGAATATCAGATACCAGGTTCTTTTGCCACGACCGACAACCAAGGCTCTTCCTCCTCCGCCGCCTCGCCGAGCTCCCTCTCCTCCACCGCCACCGCCACTAGTACCAATTCTTCCACCGCCTAGGTCGTGTCTCTTCCCTTCGTCTTCGGCACCAACCCGTTTCTCTTCTTATTCTTTTGCGGGTAAACTCTTATATTACTTAAATCACATTGTCCTAAATCATCTTTCGCTAGCTCTAAAGAATCTATCGGGCCAGAACCAACCCAGGTCATTGTTCTGCCCTCTACTCAAGCAAATTTAGCTAAGCTATCGCCAACTTTATTTTAATTGCGATTTATATGAGTAACACAAGAATCACGAAGAGACATAAGGTGCCTAATTTCTCTAACTATAGAAGAATAAATCGATCTATCAAGATCTGAAGCTTGAATCAACTTGACGGCAACGACAGAGTCTATTTAAAATATAATTGGCAAGTCACTCCTCTGAATGGCAAAAGACAGTCCTTCCATGCAAGCACAAAGTTCAGCTTCAAGTGCTTACCGGCAAGAGAAGAGTTGTCTACACGTTGAACCCATCTCTCTTCAACGGCACCTCCGGCCCCTCTGGATCCCAGTTTGCCCCTCCCTTCTCCTCCTCCGTGCCGCCACCTCTGCCGCCGGCGCCTGATACGTCTCTAACATATTTATAATTTTTTATTGTTTCATGCAATTATATTATCAGTCTTGGATGCTTTATATGCAATTTTATATCATTTTTCAGGAACAAACCTATTAACTCTGTGCACAGTGTCAGTTCCTATTTTCTGCATGTTTTTTGTTTTTGAGAAAATCAATACCAAATGAAGTCCAAACACGATGAAACTTTACCGTGATTTTTCTGGACCAGAAGGGACCCTACAAGCTTCGGGAGGAGGCCAAAAGATCTATGGGAGAGCCACAAGCTCACATGACGCACCCTGGGTGGGGGGGGGGGGGGGCTGCCACGTGAGCTTTTGGGTCCCATGCAGCTTCGTTTGACCCAATTCCAATCCTATAAATCCTCGTAAATCCCAAAACCAACAAAGAGCCACCCGAAACAATTTTTTAGTGCCGTAAGCTTCTATTCTTTCGCGATCCCATCTGAAGGCATTTTTTGGTACTCTACCAGAGGGAGAAGCCATCACAGAGGGCTACAAGTCCATAGTGATTAGCTAGATGACTTCTTCTCTCTATTTGATCTTCAATACAATGTTCTCCTCGGAGATCGATCCGATGTAATCTTTTTTTGCAGTGTGTTTTTTGGGATCTGATGAATTGTGGGTTTATGATTGGAATATTCACTGAAAGTATTTGAGTCTTTTCTGAACTTTATTATGCATATTTATTATAGCTTTGTATTCTTCTCCGATCTATTCGTTTGGTTTGGCCAACTAGATTGATTTATCTTCAGTGGGAGAGGTGCTTTGTAGTACATTCAATCTTGCGGTGACCTCACCCAGTAACAATAGAGATATCGAGGCACAATTGTTGCTACTAAGGGTAAAATGATGGGGTTTAATAAATACTGCTTGGTTTTATTCTGTCTACATTATGCCATCTTGCTTAAAGCGTTCCATATGGACAAAATGGACGGAAGTGAAAGATTTTTGAATAAGATGTGGGCGGCTGCGGACGCATAGGGCTTAGAAACTCGAAACCATATGGTCTATGACCCACCATAGCTAAGTTCAAGTGGCGGGCAGAGACCACAACCTGCCACATCAAGTTAGGGACTCGCCACTGCTATTTTTTTATAATTTTTGAATGACTACGACGCGAGTTGCCGAAAAAAATATGTGGCGGGTGATTTTTGCGACCCGCCATAGCTGTCTCATAAAGCAGTAGCGGGTGGTTCGCGGTGCCTGCCACTAGAGGTTTTCATCAAGCAAGGATTTTGAAGACAATTCACCTGTGACGGGTACGACGTAGTAGCCTTCATTGCCATGACAAGAGCAGTGGCGGGTCCCTTTTAGTGCACGCCAGTGAGTGTAGCAGTGACGGGTACTCCCTCCATTTCATAATGTAGTGCGCTACCGCTTCCCGAGATCAAGTTTAACTATAAATTTAACTATCAAGACCGACTGCGGCGGGGGCCAAAATTATACAATTGAATTCATATTTTTAATATATAAATTCAGTGATATAATTTTTGTCCCCGCAGCAATCAGTCTTGTTGGTTAAATTTACGGTCAAAATTAGTCTTGGAAAGCGTGTGCGCACTATATTGTGAAATGGAGGGAGTAATATAGTATGCCCGCCACTCATGTGAGTTTACGTTCTTTCTTACCAGTGATGGTGGATTGGGGAGCAGCGAGATGTGAGAAGGAAGAGAGGCCAAGGAAGACAAAGACTGGGGGAAATCTGGATGGGCCTGCGAGGGGATAAGCTTGGGAGAGACGAGTGGTCGGCGGCCTTGAAGGACACGTGTCGCGCGTTGGACGCGACTTATCAGGCGAGGAAAATCAGTCGGTCAGAAGCAAGAGTTTTCCTTATTTGGGAGTTATCGTCGCGACAACGGCAATCACTGTCGTTCTGGCCCAACGCTTGTCATAGTTTTCTCGCCTTCACAAATGGTATTGACCCCGCGCGCGACTCTGGTGCTGCACCTTGTCGATGGTCGTCTAGCGCCCGGAACTGCAGACTGCAGTCACTCCTCGCTGTTCCTCTGGTAGGGAGGTCGGTGCTGATTTCAGCCTCATCAAGCACGTCGCCAAGTAGAATCATGGCGGGCCGGCTTGCTTCGGTGCCGGAGGGTACCACCGACGTCTCGGCTGCTCCCTACCCAGCGAGCAACCCCTACCGCGACTCGATCCGGGGCGTCGCTCTTCGCCGAGGTCAGTACATCAGATCGAATCTGTTCACCCACTCCGGTCATACTCATAGAGGGTCCAGCTTCTCTGGTGCTTCCAGTTATTACCCGTCCAACGACTCCGGCTCATCCTCGGGTTGGGCGTCGGCTGCCGCCGCTGCGGACTTGGGCACTCAGGATCTCACGGTGATCTCTTACCGTATGGTCACCGACGGATACACCCAGCGCATGGTCCAAGCATTCGAGCACGGTGGTGACCCAGACCGTGCGCTGCAGATTTGGTTCTTCGAGCTCGACGTTGACCGGGTTCTCCAAATGCGTGAGCAGCATGTTTTACGGCGGGAGCTCCCGGACATGTCGGCGTCATCGCTGCAAGACTTGGTGGGGAGATGGATTCGAGCTCTCACCGTAATAGTCTTCAATATCAGAAATCTGGCCGTCGCTCTTCACAAGATGACGCCTGTTGCAGTGGCACAGTTTGGTAAAGCAAGTGTTTCTGCAATGCTCGTCTTCGTCAGCGCCATCGTCACTGTTCCCAAGACAAACAAGCTTCGGGCTGTGGTAGACATGTTCATCTGTGTCTCGAGTGTATCATACTACATGTTTACCACACTCGTGATCTCTCCCGAAGCGAAAAGCATTTTCAGCGAGATAGGCGGTTCGTTGGAGGGGGAAGGAAACAGGTTACTCAAGGCCTTATGCAGCATGATGGAGGAGGTCAGAACATTCATCGTGGACGACGACTCGTGGGCTGTCGAGATTCTGCAAGGAAGAGGCGAGGTTCACAGGAACACTCGGTTGATGGTGGATTGCATCATGTCCATGAAAATGACACGCACCTCGGCACGGAGACACAGCAGTGCAAACCTTCGTGGCCTGGTAGATAACTCCGTTGATTATCTGAAGGATGTGCTCCTGAGAAAATCTGAGCTATGCCCGGATCTAAGCATGAGATACCTGTTCTTGCTCAACAATTCCTATTTCATAGTGCAGGTGTCTGAGCCATCGGGAGACAACCATGGAATTAAGCTTACACCTGAATGTGAGAAGTACATGGATAGTTATCTTGATGCTTCTTGGGGGCATGTGCTGCCATGCATACAGAAATCAAATTTTCCTGGATTGCTCTGTTGTTGGATCAACACCTCTTCGCATACTAAATTCGAGTCAGCATTTTATCAAACATACAATGCTCAGAAGTTCTGGAAGGTCCCGGATCCTCTGCTCAGAGATGCGCTGCGGATAGCTATCACCAAGAGAGTTATTTCTGGTTATCACAACTACCTGGATGAGCATCCAGAGCTAAAGAAACAGGTTGGCCGCGAAAGTAGCAATCTTGATGTTTTGAAGGAGATGTTGGGACAGATATTCGAAGGATGAAAGCTGCTTGTGGCATCGGACATGGTCAACCGCCAAATAAGAGGCTGGACTTATCTTTCGTTGTTGTATGCACATATTTCTTTCGTTCTGAAGTGAACTCGTATTCTAAATTCAATTGGTCACTTGAGCGTCAGATACTACATCATCTGGTCGCATTTTCTGTGTGTGATTTTATATGAATTCGTGATTGTATGCCAAATACTTTTGCATTCTGCTTCTGCGTCAATTTCATTCATTGATTTCCAAAAAATAATAATCATAGATAATTTCCATGCCTTTGAGTTTGCAAAACATTATATACACACTTATCTTCATCTAGTTCAGCAACACTACTTCAGCTTGCTTGCCAGGGTCACTGAAACGTGCAGGTAGCGCTGTACTGAACTACCAAATGGTAAAACTTCAACAACAAAAAAACAGTTATAGTTTCTATGTAACTTTACTGTTCATATTTGAAAATGCATTTGCATTTCTTATACATTTGTTGGAATGGTAATACACCAGTTATTTTTTTGGGTAAGAGCGTTGGCTTAACTCTGAATATATAGTAATATAGTGGGTTAGTTGGTTAGATGCTGATCTCATTTTTACTCTTTGCAACAGCAAAATCTGAATAGGCAAAGCATCAAGACTTTTCCTTTAATAAGCATCAAAATCCTTAACGTTACCAAGAACCACTATACAGCTGATTTTTTCTTAAAAAGGCCGAGACCAGAGGGGCAAGCACCGCAGGCATATTTTTATAAAAGGAGCAAGAACCACGGTTGAAATATTCACGTCCCATTGGGAGTCGAACCGGGCTAGCGCTCACACAGCTGAATTAATGCCTGGTCCATGGTGCACATCTCTCAGTGTGAATCTGAGATGCATTTATGTAACTACTATTTCTACTATGTAGTACATTCACAAGTATGAAAGTCTGGCTAATGTCTGCATACAGAGAGGAGAAGAAAATGAAACGAAGATGGGATACAATATATCACAAACATTTGGTATGCTATTCTAAGATGGAATACAAGATATCGCCAAATTTCAGTGACCTATGTGCTATTGCAGTCATGTAAGTTGAAAGCCTCACCGTAATACGGCACCCTCGTGATCGTCTCGGGCACGGAGAACCTGTCGTAGTCGCGGTCACGGTACAGAGCACCAGGCACCATGATAACAGAATTCTATGGGCGCACAACAAGACGTAAAACAGACACATGTTCAGAACTTCGGACAGGCTGCAACTAAATTAGAGCTAGTAAAATCTATGTGTGGAATCTGGAGTCAGCTGCTTGTATCAGTTACTCACCGTGGGAAAGAATTTTGAAGGATTACTCGAGCCTCACGACCCAGCCGTCGTCCTCTGCAGGAGCCACTGGGTCTGTCCTAGTCAGCTCCTTCCGGAGGAGGGCCGGCCGCCTCCTTGAAGGGAAGGACTCCTCTACGGCCGCCGGCTCCATCTCCTGCTCCACCTTGTAATCCTGTCCTAGTCGGCTATCGAGATTCTGCAAGGAGAAAGCAAGATTCACAAGAACATTCAGTTGGTGGCGGAGTGCATAGTGTCTTTTTTTTCCGGGGAAAAAGGAGTTTTATTCCATAGTGACAGGATTACAATCTGTCAATACAAGAGTATGAATGAATGGGGGAGGCCTTTGCAACCAACAAGCGGTGCTACGTGCCGTTCTATCATAATTAGCAAGACAATGTGAAACCATGTTCTGTGACCTCAAGATCTTCATGGATTTAAACTTCCTATCAAGCATGTATTTCTTGACTTACTTGGCCAAATGAGCAAAAGGCGACTTCTCGAGAGAGGCATCCGTCAAAGTAGAAAGGGCCCCCATCAAGTCAGATTGCACTAGGATTGGATAGCCAGAGACATACCAATTCTAACTGCTTGAATGTTGATGAGGAAAGCACATGCTTCGATGCAGAAGAACTCTGTAGAAAGCCACCACACCAGAAATCTAATTTGTAACCTGATACATAACCCAACTGATTACCTGAAGCGTCTTTTTTTGGCAAAATCGAAGTTGTGCACAAATCCAAGCCTACGGTACATGTTTCTGCTCAACAATTCCTATTTCACAGAGCAGGTCTCTTAGCTATGGCGACACCACCAGAGACTTAAACTTACACCTGAATGTAAGAAAGCACATGGATAGTTATCTTGATGCTTCTTGGGGGCATGTGCTGTCATGCATATCGAAATCAAAGTTTCCTGAACCGCTCTATTGCTGGATTAACACCTCTTCACTAGCTAAATTCGAGTCAGCGTTTCATCAAACCTACCAGGCTCGAAAGTTATGGAAGGTTCCAGACTCTCGGCTACGAGATGTGCTGCGGAAAGCTATCACCAAGAGAGTTATTTCAGGTTACGGCAAGTACCTGAAGCAACATCCCAGGCTAGAGAAACATGTTGGCCGCGAAAGCAGCAGTCCGGAAGTTTTGGAGGAGAGGTTGGGAGAGCTATTTGAAGGGTGAAATCTACTTGAGGCATAGAAAAAGTCACCAGCAAATAAGAGAGTAGGCTGGACTTGTATTTCATTGTCTTATTTGGAAAATTTTCTTTCGTTTTGAAGTGAAGTTGTATTCTGAATTTCATTGGTAACTTAAGCGTCCGATACTACATCATGTGGTCACATTCTCTGTGTGATCCTTGAGTACATTAACCTCTGGCACAAGGACCCTAACACTCCTATGCCAGACTTCAAGCTGACTTATGGCCAAAGTCATATGCTGACTGCCTTCATAGGCGAAGAAAAATGGAAATTTGAGAAGGCCAGACAGCTGAAGAAAGCGCAGTACAAGGAGCGCCTTCTGAAGAAAAACATCATGAAAATGAGCACTGATGAACTCATTGCTTCTCAGACGGAGATCAAAAACCTCAATGATGAATTTGACGCGTACCGTGCAGATTGGCTTGGAGCCAAGGTCAGATTTGTGAAGTTAGCTGAAAAATTCACTACCAATGTTGCAGCTCCAACACAACAAGAAATTCGTTAGGTTGAAGCATCTGCTCAGCCTACTGAAGAAAATGTCAGCATCGCTGATGACAATCAGGTTGCTGAAGAAAAGCTACTACCAGGGCTGATGACTAGATTCCAGCCGCTGATGAAACTGTCAGGGCAACCACTAGTGTTGCGCCTGAAGAAACTGTCAGGACAGCTGAAGCTTCAACCGCTATGCCAGAAGAAACTGATCATGCCAGGGCAACTGCATTAGTTGTGCCTGAAGAAATGGAACCAACTTCCTTTGCTCCTCCTGCACCTACACCAAGTCCAATTCTTTTTCTGCATCAGAAGCGAAGAAGACCAAGTCTGCAGAGCGTGCAGCTGTGAAGAAATGGAAAGCATCAACTTCATCAAAATCTTCAGCTACGAAGAAGATGAAGAAATTGACCAGCTCGTTTGAAAATTCAATTGATGATGTTCTAGTCTCGAGCATGCCATCAAAGAACTCGTTCCTTTTGATGAAGAATACGTGATCCCAAGAGGATCTGATGAAGATATTCCTTCTGCTGCTTCTTCAGAACAGTTGGATGAAGAAATTGAAGTTGATGCAATCCCTTCAACCCCGGTTGTCTCATCGTCCATGCCTCAGTTTACTGCTGAAGAGGCCGGCGTTACAGAAATGAATGGAGAAGGTGAGGATGTGGACATTGGGTGCACAACGCCAGTGTTGAATGATGACTTTTGCGAAAGTCGGCAGCCCAATTCTCCTTTGTTCACTCCTCTGCAACAAACTCCTCAGCCCCCAATGACTACTGAAGTACAAATGGGATCTGAAGAACCACACCCCACTTCGTTTATCCCTGAAGAGATTCCATCCACTAGTGCTGATGAAATTGCTGCTGAAGAATTGAAGACCCAGGCTGCCACTGAAGAAGAAACTGAAATTCCTCAGCCTGCGGATCCTGAGATTGCGATTCCTGAGATTGTGATGCAATTGACTGACACTCCTCAGCCCAAGCCAAAGGATTCTTTCTCAAAGAAGCAAAAATTCAAGGCTGCTGACTTCTTCCACGAGCATGTATTCTCACGGACTACAACCCGTACGACTCTGCTCGTCTTAGAAGGAAGCGTTTCTGGACTGCCAACCAAGCAAACTTCTATTCTTCGCTGCTTTTCAACAAAGACAAAGTATTCAACCACGAGCATATTCCTCACGTGGACATGGAATCACTGCCTTGCTTCGCGCTAGTCCTGAGTGTTCTTCATGACGCTGGACTGCTCAACTTTTGCACTGACATTGTTGATTGGAATGAAGAGCTAATTCTTCAGTTCTATGCTATGCTGCACATCATAGGAGAAACTGAAGATGTGAACTCTTGGGTATTGGACTGGATGACAGAGAACACACATTTCAAAGCACCGGCCTCTGAATTGCTTAATGCCCTGCCTGTCAGTCCTCCCCTTGAAGGCGCTCATTGCATATCAATGAACCTGAACTTACTGCTCACTATATGCAAGTGTTGATGAAGCCGTTGAAGTCCGGTCAAGCCCCAGGGACCAAATTTCTCGTGAAGGAATTTCTGTTTGTGCCTAGAACTGTCTATCGCATTCTGACAAAGAAATTGAGTCCTATTAAAGGCCACAATTCGAATGACGAAAAAATTGTTGGCAACATGAAAAATCTGCTATTCAATATCACACATGGAATTCCTATCAACTATCATGATTTCTTTATGAGGACTCTGGCGAATGTTGCACTCCCTCCATTTGAGTTGAAGCCTTATGCTCCTTGGATTATGAGATTCCTCAGAACAAGGTCTTCACTCAACTACACGACTGATTTTCAGAATCACGTTAGCTACCTACCCCCAATAGAAGTCCTGAAGCGGACATTTTCCTCATCTGATGAAAAGGCAAGGCTATTGCAATTATTGATGAAGGCATTCGTCCATTGGATGGTCTGTTCCGCAAAGCTGCATCCTAGTCCACCAATGATGACTCTGCCACTCATGACTCTGCCGCAAATGCTTCAAAGCAAAATCCTCAAGGCACAACTCCAAGGGTGATGACTGATCGTGAGCTTCTCCTTAGTCTTCACCAGAAGGTCGATCGCAACCACAAATGGGTTAAGCGTCAGTTTGGTTCAATTCTTCACAACATGACTGCTACACACAATGAAGTGAAGAAAAACCAATACTACCTCCATGAAGTCTTCGGTCGCACCTGGCCTGTCTTGTCACATCTGTATGGTGAAGATGATCAGAAGCAAATAGGTTTCAAGCAAAACTTTGACTGGTCTCAGCCACCGGCGAAGAAATTCAAGAAGACCAAAGTTCCTTCCTTGGTAGCCAGCTCATATTCTTCATCACGCACGACTAATGAACATGAAGACTTGGACGACACTGCGGCAGGCCCTACCTCAACAACCGACCCCAACAATGCTGGCGCTTCTTCATCGACTCCGTGATGACGTTCTTCAGGGGCGTTAGTTCTCATTTTTCGTCCCTTTTGGTTATTCGATGACAAAGGGGGAGAAATTTGAGTTAGTCTTCAAGCGGGTCTACTTATATGGGTTTTTTTTTCTAAGTTGCAACTCTCGTTCTTTTGAAGACTTTGCTGGATCGAGTTGTAAACTTAAAACCCGATGGTGGTCTAATACTTTTGTTGTGTTCTTCTACATGCTTATTCCTCATATATATTAATGCACGCATGCTGAATTATATCAGTCGCCATATTTCATCATGCATTTCAAATTTTTCATATTATATGTTAAATGCGTGTATGAATTACAAGATATAGGGGGAGATCTCCATTATTCTACTCTTCAAGTGTGCATTGCTTCGAAAGCAAATTCCTCACTATGCACATCTTTAGGGGGGTTTTTCTATATCTTGCAATCAAATTACTCAATATCAGTATTTACACTTCATATGTTTATCCCCATTGAAAACTTAATCTATATTGTCATCAATCACCAAAAAGGGGAAGATTGTAAGTGCATCTAGTGCCCTTAGTGATTTTGGTGTATTGAAGACTTATAGGTTAAGGGACTGATGCGTTTGTGAGTATATGCAGGTCTATAAATCTATGAGGAGTTTGAATTTACAGAGAAAGTTGACCCCTAAAAATGAAGTGTTCGACTGAAGACTTTGGATTTTTGAAGAGTTTCTGAAGACTTTGAAAGTGAAGAAATTGGTGTGACCGTGAAGACTTGGTATTCATTCTAGAAACATAAAGCATGAAGACTTTTGTTTTCGTAGTTTTATTTTCTCTTTCTTGAGTCATAGGAAACAACGTACTGTTAAAGGGGGTCGAGTAAATATTAAGGAAAAGTTTTCAAGTGATGCTCAACTCAAAATCCTACACCTACCAATCCCTTCGAGTGAAGCCATTGGAAATCTTATGCAGTTCAGTCAATTTCTTCAGTGACAGAGACGAAGCTCTTCTGGTCTCTGAGAAATTTGTTCTGACTAAGGAGTTAGGTATTCGCCAGTGCGGATTGCCTACAAGTGAGGAACATGATAGCCCTGAGGAAGTTGATAGTCAAATTTCCGACCGTTGTTGTGCTATGCGCCAGCTGTTCCAAAATATCTTCCCACCTAATGATCATATCATTGAAGGGCATTTATGTCTTATCATGTCGGGCTGTTCCCTAGGCTATAAATAGCCGCCCCCTACAACTACTAGTTGGTTGTCTGCTCCGAGAGAAACTGACACTTGTCATTTGAGAGTATTCCATCCTCCGAGGAATTTGAGCGAAAATCATCAAGTCAGAAAAACTCAAACCCAAACACCTACGAACCTAAAGTGATTGAGAATCACTGAAGAGATTGATCCTGCGTGGATCCGACGCTTGTTACCTTTGAAGATTGTGCATCTTTCAGACGGTTAGGCATCGTGGTTTATAGCATCCAAGAAGAAATTGTGTATCGCCGAGTGACCGAGTCTGTGAAGGTTTGGAGGTCACCTGAAGACTTACCACGAGTGATTGGGCGATGTTTGTGTGACCTTAGCTCAAGGGGAATATGGTGAGGACTAAGTGTCCCGAGCTGCGTGTTCAGGACTGTGTGTCCGGGACTGTGTGTCCTCAGGTTTGAATACCGAGCCGCCCTAACCAGACGTACAACTGTCACAACAGTTGGAACTGGCCTACAAAATCATTGTTTTCACCAAGCCTACCGGTTCTATTTCCTCAACCCTTCCATTTACTCATTACCGTGTTGTGAGCTTGTTCATATCTGTCTGAAGACTTTGACTGAAGACTTTCTCAATTTCCTCAATTCAATTTCTTCAGTCTGTTTGTCTTCATCCTGTTTTATCCTGTGTTTACGCTTTCTGTACTTTGTGATTGTTTTCATTTCATCATGAAGACCATGCTTATGTTCTGTTATGTTTACATCTGAGTACTTATTCCGCTGCAAGTAGTTCTTCTCTTAGGAATTTTCCTCTCCCTGAAATTCCTCAGTGAAGAATTCATAAAAATCGCCTATTCACCCCCCTAGTTGACTTAACGCACTTTCACAAGCGCAGCAAACGGCGGCCGCTGCCTCCCGACGGAGCAAGCGGCGCCGACGACGCACAGCTCGAGCACAAGCGGCGGCGTGCTTGACCCCGCCCTCCCAGCAGAGGAAGCAGCGGCGGCGGCGCCCTTGACCCCGACCTTCTAGGGGAGCAAGCACCAGCGGCGCCGCGCAGCTCGACACAAGCAGCGACCTCGCCGGTGAGCGCGCGGTGGCTGATGGTATCAAGCGCATGGCGACTCCAAGCCAGCAGTGCTGCCACGTGCATGAACCAGCCACCGCCTTGTCCTCTGGTGCTCGTCCCACCACCGCCAGATGCGGCACCACCGGCCAACGGCGACGAGCCAACCTCCCCCCCCCCCCCCCCCCGGTTTTGGACGGTGTGGCCATGGCTGGCGACGAGGACCATGAGCGCCGATGCCTCTGCTGCAGGCCGGCGACGAGGAGCTGATTGCGTTTTGTACTATTACCCAAAGGGTGACTATGCAAAAATATCAAGGCCCCACATGTCATAATCAAGGTTAAAATACATAAAACGGTTGATCAGTGTTTTCTGCAAAAGAGTAGGACTAAAATCAATGTTTTCTGACACAAATTTGTAGAAGAGTCTTTCCTGCAAACCTACACTTCAATGTGATGGTTTTTCGCAATTCACTCTTCATAGCCCGGTTTGAAGGTGCACTGGCTTTGGTTCCTGGTTGTGAATGACTGTGGGGACACTAATATCACGCGGCTCCAATACTTGTTGACTTGACCGACCTGGGTCTTGCATTTGTCGGTCGTCGTCACGGAGTTCTGGCATGCATATCACACTCTGTTGTGACCTTTGCGTCCCGGCCCTGCGCTTCACACTGTTTTTTCCCCTCCCAATCTCATCGATCCAGCAGCTTTAGAGCTCCACAAAGTAGCAGCCACCATGGCGGAGCAGCTTGCTTCCGTGCCGGAGGAGAGCGCCACCGGCTTCGCGGCTCCCTGCCCGCCGCCCAACTCCTACCGCGAGTCGATCCTGAGCGTCGGTGTCGTCTGGCCCGAATGGCGCGTCACATCGACTCACTCCTCCCAGTCCGGTCACAGCGGATCCAACTACTCCAGCGACTCCGGCGCCTCCAGGTCCAACAACTCAGGCTACTCCTCCGGCTCGGTGTTCGCCGGCGCAGCCGACTTGGGTGCCAAGGAGCTCACAAAGATCGCTCAACGAATGTTCAGCGACGGCTACCTCCAACGCATATTCCAAACATTCATCGAGTCATCTTCCTCGCCAGTAGTCCCATACGATGACTGGTGTTCGCTGGAGAATTGGTTCATCGAGCTTGATGCCGACTGGGTTCTCCAAAGACACAACAACCATGATTTACGGCAGCAGCTCCAAGAGGCGCCCGTGTCTCGGCTCGAAGAATTCGTGGAGAGGTGGATCCGAGCTCTCACCGTAATCCTCGCCAGCATCAAAGAGCTGGTCGCTGCCACCCACGAGATGCCAGCAGTTGTACGGTTTGCCAAAGCGAGCATCTCACCGATGCTCGTCTTTGTCGACGCCGTCGTCCATGTTTTCGAGTTGGAGAAGCTACAGGCTGCGCTACACACTTATGTATGCGTCTCCAATGCATCATACGACATGTGTACAATGCACCTGATCTCTTCGAAAGCCCCAAGCTTTTTCAGCGACATAGGCGCCCCGTTGGACAGAGCAAGGCAGAGGTTAAGGTGGGCCATATCAAAGAAGATGTGGGATTTGGAGTTGGAACTTGATCATGATGACTCGTGGCCTATCGAGATTCTGCAAGGAGAAAGCAAGATTCACAAGAACATTCGGTTGGCGGCAGAGTGCATAGTGCTGATGAGGAAAGCACATGCTTCGACGAAGAAGAACTCTGCAGGGAGCCACCACACGGGAGAGCTAATTGGTAACCTGATACATAACACAACCGGTTACCTGAAGCGTCTTATTTTGGCAAAATCAAAGCTGTTTACAAATCCAAGCGTAAGGTACATGTTCCTGCTCAACAATTCCCATTTCATAGCGCAGGTGTCTGAGCCATCGGGGGACCACCAGGGACTTAAACTTACACCTGAATGTCAGAAGCATATGGATAGTTATGTTCATGCTTCTTGGGGGCAAGTGTTGTCATGCCTTCAGAAATCAAAGTTTCCCGGACCGCTCCGTCACTGGATTAGCACCTCTTCGCTAGCTAAATTCGAGACAGTGTTTCATCAAACTTACCAGGCACAGAAGTTATGGAAGGTTCCAGACCCTCGGCTCAGAGATGTGCTGCGGAAAGCTATCACCAGGAGAGTTATTTCAGGTTACCGCAACTACCTGAAGGAACATCCCAGGCTACAGAAACATGTTGGCCGCGAAAGCAGCAGTCCGGAAATTTTGAAGGAGATGTTGGGAGAGCTATTTGAAGGATGAAAACTACTTGAGGCATAGAAAAAGTCACCAGCAAATAAGAGTCTGGACTTGTATTTCATTGTCTTATTTGGAATTATTTGTTTCGTTTTGAAGTGAAGTTGTATTCTGAATTTCATTGGTAACTTAAGCGTCCGATACTACATCATGTGGTCACATTCTCTGTGTGATTTTATTTGATTTTGTGATTGTATACCAAATACTTATGCGTTCTGCTTCTGCGTCAATTTCATTGATAGATTTCCTTAAAAAAATGCAATCATAGATAATAGCCATGCTTTTGACTTTGCACAACATTATATACGCAGTATTTTCATCTATTTCAGCAAAAATTCAGCTTGGTTGCCAGGGTCACTCAAACGTATGGGTAGCGCTGTACTGAACTAAGAAATGATAAAACTTCAACACAGAAAATAGTTATATTTTCTATGTAAGTTGATATGTGAAAATGCATTCTAATTTCCTATACGCTTGTAATAAGAGTATTAATACACCCGTGGGCGCACAAAAAAACGTAATACAGACACATGCTCAGGATTTGGGACCTGCTGAAACTAAATTCAGAGCTACTGTAGTAAAAATATGTGGGGAATCTGGAGCCAGCTCAGCTGCCTGTATCAGTCACTCACCGTGAGGCCAATGTTGAAGGACTGCTCTAACTTGAGGACTCACTGACGAGGAAGGACTCCTCGACGGCGGCCACCTCAGTATCTCCGCCTTCCCTCGCCATCGCCTCGGCGCCGGATCTCGACCCCCTTCTGCACAATAAGAAACGAGCAGAAGGTACAGCGGATGCGGAACACAGACGTGCGGAGGAGAGGACGAGAAGGAGGTCGGGGGAATCGATTCGAGAGGCGCGGGGAGGGAAGGGAATGAAGGAGGACAGAGAGCAAGCGACGGGGAGTGGGGCCGCGGAAGGCGCCCATGGAGGAGGCATGGAGCGCGAGCGGCGAGGCAGAGGCCGGGTGCGGCAAAAGTGGGTCGGGCCGGTTTGGTTACAACCAAACCTGGCCATATGAACCGAATTTTAAGACCGGCGCGCACACACTGTTTTTCTGGCGCGGCATGGGCCCGGGCTGGCATGCGAATGAAAGCATGGAGCCGGCCTTTGGCCCGTCAGGGAACAAGGCCGATTGCCGAAGCCGAACCTTAAACGGCTCAATGGCCCTTTAGTTGGCAGGCCAGCCTGAACGGCATGGCCCGGCATGCGGTAGCACACGACCCAAGTCATCGTCCCTTTTAGTATTGTTTGGGCCTATTTTAGGGGAGTTCCTATTGAGCGCTTTAAGCGCCGCCGAAGTAAACCGGCGCCTACAGCAAACGACAAGTGGGCCGGCCCACGAATGCACCTGCGCAGAAATTGCTTCGCGAAAAAAAGACCCACAAAAACCACTCGAACTCAGATCAATTCTTGGAGGCATCGTTCAGCTAACCACTTGAGCTCGTCTATCAACGTGACTAAAACGATCACGAATGATTAAAGAACTATTGCAGCCGCGTTATTTATTACGTGAGAAACCTCACATTTTTTATACTTTATATGAGTTTATCCAATTTCGAAAAAAGTTCACGATTTGGAAAAGCTCATCGTTTCAGAAAAAAGATCATCCAATTTGATAAGAAAAGTTCATCTATTAGAAAAATCCACCAATTTTGAAAAAAGTTCACAAAATGTGAAAACAGTTCATCAATTTTTTTAAAAAGCTAATAGAATTTGAAAAAAAGTTCATCGAATGCAAAAAAAGTTCACCGAATATGAAAAAGTTCATCGGTTTTCAAAAAGTTCATCGAAGCTATAAATAAGTTCACCAATTTTACAAAAGATAAAAAATTTTGAAAAAAAAGTTCATGGAATTTGAAAAACTTTCATTGAATTTGCAAAAGTTCACCGAAGCTATAAATAAGTTCAGCAATTTTCTAAAAAGAACATAGAATTTGAAAAAAAAGTACATCGATTTGGAATAAAGTTCATTGAATTTGAAAAAAGTTCACTGAATTTGAAATAGTTCATCAGTTTGAAAAAGTTCACCGAAGCTATAAATAAGTTCCCCAATTTTCTAAAAAGATCATAGAATTGGAAAAAAAAGTTCATCGATTCGGGAAGAAGTTCACAAATTTGAAAATAGGTTCGTCGAATTTCAGGAAAAGTCCATTGAAAATTAGTTCATTGGATTTTAAAAAATCATTAAATGTGAACAAAATTTCATCAAACTGGAAAAAGTTCATCAAATTTGAAAAAAATCATCAATTGTTGTAAATAGTTCACTAAAAAAGTTCATTGATTTTGAAAACAAAATTTCATGAAAGTTTAAGAAAGCATCATTGATTTGGAGAAAGTTCACGCATTTAAGAAAATAAAAAAACATGAAAATCGTTGAGGGAGGAAACCTGGAAGAAGAAAAAAAGAAAAACAGAAAATGAAGATGGAAAAAAGGACAAAGAAAAAAGAATGCAGAGATAGAAAGATAAAGAACGGAAGAGTCGCATATTAACAGATCCTGCTCGGTAGCGTGTTGGTTGGGCAAACGATGTTTGGCGCGGGAGGACGCTGTTTCGATTCCTGTCCAGGCAGCTTCATTTTTTGAAAATTGACATACGCAGTATTGGGCCGGCCCAGCGTGGGGCGCTGCAGGCGCCCGTTTGTAAATTTGCCTATAACGGGTGTCTGCAGTGCCAAATAGGAAATGCCCTATTTTAGCCTTTTTAGCATTGTTTTAGATTTTCATTGGATGGCTATTTTCAGTATTTTCTGGTCTTTCTAATCTCAAAACAAAAGGTCCGAAAGGCCGAAACGGTCCACAATGTCCCAAAAGTGAAATCATTAATTCAGGAGTATTCTTTCAAAGATCACTCCCCACCTCCTCGGGTTGTGACAAGTGGCGCACTGCATGCGCGTCACTTGTTGCAACCTAGAAGTTTTCTCTTTTTTTCGTACATTCATTTATTCAAAATGTTTTATTTATTAAACCGTGTGTTCAAATCTTGAACCGTTTTTGCCATTGCAATCGTCGTGTCGAGATCTTCAAAACTAGATTGATAGGTTTTAACGAACTTCTTTTTGCGAAAAAACGGATCAAAATAACCGGACGAAAAAATCAACCCGGAAGCATGTCTTTTTCTCTTTCCGAAAGGAGCACGACCGTGTTTCTCGCAGAAGTAAAACTGTGCCTCTCGTGAAAAAAAACACGTTTTTTTCATTTCCGATAAGCGCAGCCATGCCTCTCAAAACAAAAGGCCCGAAAGGCCGAAACAGTCCACAAAGTCCCAAAGAGCCACAAGGCTGAAAAGCAAATTCGTACCAGCCCTTTTAGCTCGCACGTCACGCCTAACCTACAGCTCAGGCCTTTCGGGCCGGCACGGCACGACCCTTTTTTTAAAGCGCCGACACGGGTCATGCCGACACGGGTCATGCCTATCCAGGTTTCGAAGAGCTTTGTGGAGAAGTCTTTAGAGTTTTCTCCTTGCTTTGGTTTTGTCCCTAAGCATTTGCATCTCGTACGCATGCATTATTGGTTGTTGCATTGCATGGTGATTCATAATTCCTTGTATTAAACTCTCTTGAAAGTGATTGTCATCAATTACCAGAATGGGGGAGATTGAAAGAACATGCGGTGCCCCCATGTTTGGTTTTGGTAATTGATGACAATCTCTATGGACTAATGGTTGCCTTGAGTTATATTTGAAGGTTTTGTCCATAGGCTTTTCTTGGAGTACATGTGTTGGTTTCAAGGAGAGTTTGTGTCGACCAAGGTGCTATTCAAGGAATTACCTAAAGATTGGTCTTGTGAGAGGTTGATCAAGACTAAGTTAAAGAGTGAATCAAGTTGATCAACCCACAAAGCGTAGAAGATGTACCGAGAGGGATCAAGTGATCCCATGGTATGGTAAGCATTGTCAATTACGCTTTATGTCCTAACCCATGGTCTTCGTGAGAGTTCTTTGTGGGGTTAGGTTGCGGTGTGCAAGTTCAAGTGGAGCATCACGAAGAGATCAAATGCTTGAAGCTTGCCGTCCTTTGTGGTGACAATGGACTTGTGAAGATGTGCGGAAGAGTGGCTCACCCATAGTGGAGTATGGGGGAGCAATCAACTAGTCTTCATCGAGTCAACCCAATCAAGAAAGGTGGTCCAACTTGAGGGAGTCAAGATCGTCATCATCTAGCTCAAGTGGACCATGTGCAAGGCAAAGGTTTGCCCTTGATAGGTTTTCTATTTTACCGGTCTCATGATGGTAGTTGGGAGACCGGGTTATAGGATCGATTGCCGTACTATCAAGGGGGGCCCTCGATGAGTAGCTTGACCGTATCGTTCGGTGAGAGCTCAAACCATTGCATCCTTGCATCATCTTTCTTGGTTCTTGTTTGGTTCTCTTTGTGAGTCCTAGAGCTTATGGTCATCTTGATGACAAGCTTGAGTTCATCGAAAACGGAGTTCGCATGCATCTTCTATGATGTTTTCGATGTTGGAGGTTTTGCCGGTTCTTCTCGGTTGGAGGTTTCTCTCCTCTATTTGTTGGCATACCTCCCCTGCCTCTTCTTACTATCATCTTGGGTGCCCTAGACGGTTGTTGGTGTTCGGAGCTCAATCATTGTGGTGCAAAGCTCCGGGCAAGCGTCGGGGTCTCCAATTAGGTTGTGGAGATCGCCCCAAGCAATTTGACGGGTACCGGTGACCGCCCCCAAGGGTTGCCAAAGTGTACGGGTTCGGTGACCGCCCCCAAGGGTTGCCATTTGTACGGGTTCGATGACCGCCCTCAAGGGTCCCTTAGTGGAATCACGGCATCTTGCATTGTGCGAGGGCGTGAGGAGATTATGGTGGCCCTAGTGGCTTCTTGGGGAGCATTGTGCCTCCACACCGCTCCAAACGAAGATTAGCATCCGCAAGGGTGTGAACTTCGGGATACATCATCGTCTCCGCGTGCCTCGGTTATCTCTTACCCGAGCCCCTTTACTTATGCACTTTACTTTGTGATAGCCTTATTGTTTCTTGTCATATATCTTGCTATCACATAGTTGCTTATCTTGCTTAGCATAAGTTGTTGGTGCACATAGGTGAGCCTAGTTGTTTTAGGTTTTGTGCTTGACAAATTAACCGCTAGGTTTATTCCGCATTTGTTCAAGCCTAAACCGTAATTATTTTAAAACGCCTATTCACCCCCCCTCTAGGCGACATCCACGATCTTTCACACATCCACGATTATGGTGGCCGCGCGTGGACCTCGTCCCACAGGCGACTCCCGAAGATGCATACGAAGGGGAAGAGGTCTGCCGGAAACGGCGGCGGCTCCAGGGCAGGCGGCGACGACGCCAGGTGTCACCCCATCGTGGCGCGGCGGCGACCGCAGGCGGACCGTCGTGGCAGAAGGCGGCGACCCCAGGTGAAGCGCCATGGCGTTCGGCGGAGACCCCAGGCCACAAAATAAAATAAATAAAGCAACAAAGAAAACAAAAAAAAGTGTTTTCAAATTTGAAAAGTAATGGCATTAACAAAAAGTTTATAATTTTTCTAAAACTAAAATCATAAAGAATTAAAAAATAAAGCAAAAAACAAAAGAAAATAAATAATGCAGAAAATAAGTATTTTGTTGTAAGTAGAAACAAAATAAAATAAATAAAGCAACAAAGAAAAAAAAAAGATGCCACCTACTTCGCCCCCACGGCCTGAATACGACTAGAAACCGTACCATGGGCCAGGATTCAGGCCTGCAAGAGGCCTAGTAGGCCCACAGGCACAACGCACAGGGTTAGGCCCGAAAGCCTGCATTTGAGAGGAGCTCGAGAGGGAAGGCGCAGCAGCGCTTATAAACCACTCTCGAGCTCCCTCAGCTAGCGAGGTGGGACTAAAGATTTGGCGCGGGGCAGCACAAGGCCTTTGGTCCCGGTTGGTACCACCAACCGGGACTAAAGGGTGCTTTGGTCCCGGTTCGTGGCACCAACCGGGACCAATGCACCCCTTTAGTCCCGGCTGGTGGCACCAACCGGGACCAAAGGCCGCCGCTTCCCAAAAAGTGGCATTTGGTGTCGGTTGGTGCCACCAGCCGGGACTAAAGGTCGCATTCGTCCCGGTTTCTGTCATGAACCGGAACCAATGCTTCGTCTATATAAGTAGCACTTGTGAAATTTTTCATTCAGTTCGTCTTCCCCGCCTGACGACGCCGCCAGGCTGCCCCTCGATCTGCGCCTCGCCGTCGCCCCTGCCTCCGACGTCGTCCCGCGCTGCCCAGACGCCGTTGCCGCCCCGTGCCCCCCTGCCTCCTCGCCGCCCGTCGCCGTGCCCCTCACCGTCGCCGTCGCCGCCCCCTCCCTCCTCATCGCCCGTCGCCGCGCCCCTCACCGTCGCCGTCTCCACGCCTCTCACCGTCGCCGTCGCCGCGCCCCTTACTGTCGCCCCCGTGTCCTGCCTCCTCGTCGATCGCCGCCCCGTTGCGCAGTGAGCTCCATATATGAATTTCCTAATTTAGATGTGTAGTTAATTTAGATGCATAATTTAGATGTATAGTTAATTGAGTTGTTGTAGTTAATTTAGATGTGTAGTTTAGATGTATAGTTAATTGAGTTGTTGTAGTTAATTTAGATGTATAGTTTAGATGCAGAAGTTGTAATTTTGTTCATAGATTTTTTATGATTTTTTTCTGTTGTAATTTTGTTCATAGAATTTTTATGATTTTTTTTGTTCATAGAATTTTCTTTGTCAATTTACGTATATGTTCATATTGTGTAGGAATCTGAAAATTATGTATGATCAAAGTCATTTATGTATATGTTCATATTTAGAAGAAAAAGAAGGAGAGAAAAAAGGAAAATAAGAAGAGGAAGAAGGAGAAGAAGAAGAAGAAGAAGAATAAGAAGAAGAGGAGAGGAAGAAGAGGAGAAATAAATAAGAAGATGAAAAAGAAGAAGAAAAAAAGGAGAAGAAGGAATAGAGGAGAAGAAGAAGAATTCTTCTTCTTCCTTCTTCTTCTCCTCTATTATTCCTTCTTCTTCTCCTCTTTTTTTCTTTTTTTCTTCGATCTCCTCCTCTAATCCTTTTTTCTTCTCCTATTTTTTTCTTCTTCTTCCTCTTCTTATTTTTGTTATCGGGTATGTCGTTGTCGATATACCCCCCTCCCCGATAACTTTTAGTAAGTACTACTTAGAAAGTGTTTAATGGAATTAGTTAGAACTAGCTAAACTTGTTTATTTTTAATAAGTACTACTTTATTCTATTTATAGTAAGTGCTTAGTAGTTGAACTAGTTGATTTAATAAAACTAGTTTATTTTACTATAGAAGTAGTTTATTTTTAGCAAGAAAATTAATAGAACTAGTTTATTTTTTTAGTTAAAGCAATTATTCCCGCATCGACGTGGACGATGCCTATCCCGCATCCTCGTCATCGAGTCGGCGGAGGACGACACCTGCTTGACCAAATGGGCCATGTCCGGGACTGGGCTCTGCCGGGATGGTACTGGGAGGCGCTACCTTCCGGGGGCGTAGCTTGGTGAGGAGCCAGCCCGTCGTTGACCCGATCCTTGTTTGGTGGCGGTCGCGTGGGCCAGTGACGGTGCCGAGGCTTCCGGACACCGCGAAGGTGGTACGTCACCGTGTCAGCGAGGAGGACCAGCACGTCCGTCGCTACATGGTTGCGTTGGAGGGCAGGTTCGAGAATACCTGGCAGGTTCTTTAGGGATCTCACTGGAGCTATGATCCTGTGATGGTTCCTTCCCTTTGGGTGTCCAACGCCCGCGCCGATACCCGTCGGGCACTATGCTTCTAGCTGTACTGGCGATATGTATGATAGTATTCGACGTGTATTAGTGATAATATTCGACAATGTACGGATGCATGGAGATGATGTAGTTTTCTTATAATTGAATGCATCCTAATTTGAATACTACTTTATTTTGCGATTTAATTTTTCTTATTGAATGCTCAAATTGGAGAGCACTATGCAAGGCATATGCATATGATTAGTTGAATAATAATGATCTAATTTAGTTTTTGTAGTACATATATATATATATATATATTTAATTGTACATGTTTAATATTTGAATTATGAACGTAGGAAATGTCATCATCGGACGACGTAAGTCTCCCGGGGGAGTGCGACTGGTGCCACGACGATCGAGGTCTGTGCGACAGGCCTCACCTGGACGATGATCGGCGCTTCAGCATTAAGCTCGAGGAGACCTTCGAAGTTGAAACGGTACGCAACGACGACAAGTGTTTTTTTCATAATTAAGCATGACTTCAACTATTTCAACGTGTAATTTTCATCTTTTATAATTCGAGTATAGTTTATCCCATGCCATGCAAGACGATATGTCTTGGAGAGGATGGATTTTGAAGACCATGAAAATTTTGAAACGAAAAAAATTCACCTAAGGACCCATCATGATGTGGATTTTGAAGTAATGTTGTATAATGCTGAGAGCGTAACCCATTTTAGTTGCAAAAATTGGGAAGCATTTTGCAAATTGTATGGTTTTGATGAGGGTATGCTTGTCACCATGGATCTTGGTGATCCTGAAATCGAGCAAGACAATATGGACATTTGGGTCCTTATTGATACGCCTCCAGTTTTACCGCTATGTGAGTTTCTCAAACATAGTTAATTATTAACTAATATATATTGTTCATTTCAAAATAGTTGACAGCTTATTTCCATTGACATCTTATTTTGAAGTATCAAAGAATGTGCAGAAGATGGTAGATAGAACTTACTACACCGATGGCTCTGAGTTAACTTACAAGGAGAAAAATCATCTGGTTGGATTTTGTAATGATCTTGAGAATTACAATATGTACAATCGAACTCCTCAACATTATGGTCAATACATGCCACTAGTGCACGTGTTGAACTACGGTAACTACTATGGAGATACCCTGGTAAGATTTTTTACTATTACGACATACGTGCATCTTTTGCATACTTCTATATAAAACTAGTACTTCATTGCTAACTATAAAGTTATTACTATGTTTTTTAACAGATAATCCCAGAGGATTGTGTGCCTCATCTGATGTATGAGCATGGTCGCCTTGATGTTTTGAACATATATCTAGGTCATCCTACGAATCTCAACTGTCCATATCGGATTTCTAAAAGAAGTGGAGACATGCAAATCAGAGAATGAAAAAAATGTATGGACACTCGTAAAGAGGTTCTTGGACGCAAAAGGAAGCACGGCGCAAGAATTGGAGACAGGATGATCTCCATTCTCCATAATGGAGAGTCAGGATCTATACTGTTTTATGCTATTTTACCTTAAAGAGGGTATTTAGGTCCTACCTAATACTGATGATCATGTGCTAAGAACAATTAAGTAGGGATGGGTTCGATGACTATGAGGATGATGATCGTATTACTTGTTATTAATAACGAGTAGAAGTTCTATCATGATGATTAGTAGGACTTATTATTATGATGATGCATGATGTGAGCATGAAGAGTTATATATATATATATATATATATATATATATATATATATATATATATATATATATATATATATATCAGTGGGTGAAATGAACATGGATTGGATTGAAGTGAAGGCAACATGCATGTGGTGCATGTCGAAAGTAATACTAATCCAAACTTGATCAAGTTAGGATTAATTAGTATTATTTTCGACATGCACCACATATGTTGCCTTCACTTCAATCTAAGCCATGTTTAGGCATAGCATAGCGTTGGTATAAACCAAGCACGGAGATATAAGAGAGGACACTTCTCTCTATTAGCTAGCTAATAACAAACTAAATTAACCCCCAAAACCCCTAAATAAGCCCCTTTCAAAAAAAACCCAGTCACAGAAATGCTGGCGCGTGGATGCCTATTGGTCCCGGTTGGTTCCACCAACCGGGACCAAAGGCCGTCCTGCCTGGGCTCGGCGCACCGGCCACGTCGAGGCCCATCTTTCCCGGTTCTGGTTAGAACCGAGACTAAAGGGTCAGGGCATTAGTAACGACCCTTTAGTCCCGGTTCAGGAATCGGGACAAAAAGCCCTTATGAACCGGGACAATAGGCCCGTTTTCTACTAGTGGGTGTCGTCGGCGTCGGCGGTGGGCCGCCACGCTGGCCTCCACCACTTGCTGAGGCCTGTCCGAGATTGTTGTGGGAGCAGACCACCGCAAAGTCTCTTTTACCGGTTCAGGGATGTACCGGCAAAGGATCCGCCGTTCGCTGGGTTTGCGATTCATGCGTCGTCGTGGCCCACCTTTTGTATAGCACTGTATTTCTATAATCCACCTCTAGCATATCACTGTAGTATGTCAGGAGGATGACCCACTATTTGTACTAGTATGTCAGCTTTGTCAGCCCAGCATGCATGCAACCTTTTTCCTCTCTCCCCGCTCCCAAACAAATCCATCTTTTTATGTTTGCTTATAATTTTAGATGGTCATCATATTTCACATTAAAATTTCACTATAGAATTTTTTTATAGATTCAAATTCCTTGCAACATGATCTTCAGAACAAGATCAATCTTGAATATTTTTAAATTAGATTTCAAAATCATGTTTCATAGTCTTCAAAAAATATCTCGTTTCATAGATTTCACGTAGTTCAGAAACTAAATTTCGCTAAGTTCATAGATATAAATTATTTCAAAGAATGAAACATATATTTTGTAACGAGTGAGATCATTTTTTTACAAACAAGTGAAATATAGTATTTCAATTGAATGAGTGTAATGTATTTTCTGAAACTAGTGAAATTAGTGAAATATATCTTTTGTAACAAGTGAAATCACTTTTTTGAAACAAGCGAAATATAGTATTTCAATTGAATGAGTATAATATGTATTTTGAAACTAGTGAAATGGGTGAAATCTATCTTTTGTAACGAGCGAAAGCACTTTTTTGAAAGAAGTGAAATTTAGTATTTCAATTAAATGAGTGTAATATGTTTTCTGAACTAGTGAAATCTTTCTTTTGTAACGAGTGAAATCACTTTTTTAGAACAAGTGAAATATAGTATTTTAATTGAATGAGTGTAATATGTTTTCTGAAACTAGTGAAGTGAGTGAAATCTATCTTTTGTAACGAGTGAAATCGCTTTTTTAAAACAAGTGAAATATAGTATTTCAATTGAATGAGTGTAATATAGTTTGAGATGAGTGAAATAATCAAATACAATAATATTGAAATATGATACATAAAATTCAAACTAGTCAAAATGTGTCCAAGATTGGTCTTGTTTGAAAGGTCTTATCGTCCTGGACTCGAATATATAAAAAGTTTCAAAAATGAACATTTGGTTCAAAACATATCAAGTATTCAAAAATATGAGGATGAAAATCAATCCATGTGAGTGTATGGAAAGAGAGGCTGCATGCATGCGTCATTCATCTTCACTCTAACTCTCTCTCTCCTCTATGAAAAGGTCGAAAAGACATGCAGTGTCAGTTTTGTCTGTTGTATTAACTGGGTATAGTAGAGGAATCAATTTGCAAATTTATACGGAGTCAGACAACACGCATCTTGAAAAAATTGATGGATGGTGGATTCTCTACCGGTACATCCCGCCTCCGGTAAAAAAAACTTATTTGAGCAGACCACCGCTTGAGCTGCCTGGCTGGCCTGAGCGTAGGGCACGCCAGAGCTGCTTGGTTGGCTCTGGTATCTGCAAGCTCAGGTTCCACCAAAGTGGATGAAAAAAATGTATACAATGTTGTATAATCATAAGTATTTTAGATGGAATCATGAAATCAAATGAAAATACACCTAGGCTACAATGGAATTCAGAATTTAACTTCATTTTTAAAGGACTGTTTTTTCCAAATATAATGATGAAACATGAAAACCCTGTACTCTTATATGTTGGGTGACTTTGTTTGATGTCTCAAATAGTTCTCATCCTTCAAACAGCTCTCCCAACATCTCCTCCATGACTTGAGGACTCCTGCTTCCGCCACTGATGTGTTTTTCTAGCTCTGGATGTTCCTTCAGGTAGTAATTGTAAGTTGAAATGACTCTGTGGTGATAGTTTCCCGCAGAAAGGATCGGAGGCTGGGGTCCGGTACCTTCCAAAATTGTGAGCCTGGTACGTATTATCGAACGCTGCATCAGGGGTCAGCTCCAAAATTTCTGAGCCTGTTACGTATTATCGAACGCTGCATCAGGGGTCAGCTGTGAGCCCCTATCTTTTTGCATTGGTGATGGATGAGGTCACAAGGGATATACAAGGAGATATCCCATGGTGTATGCTCTTTGCGGATGATGTGATGCTAGTTGATGATAGTCGGAGGGGGGTAAATAGGAAGTTAGAGTTATGGAGACAAACCTTGAAATTGAAAGGGTTTAGGCTTAGTAGAACTAAAACCGAGTACATGATGTGCGATTTCAGTACTACTATGTGTGAGGAGGAGGAGGTTAGTCTTGATGGCCAGGTGGTACCTCAGAAGGACACCTTTCGGTATTTAGGGTCAATGTTGTAGGAGGATGGGGGTATTGATGAAGATGTGAACCATCAAATCAAAGAAGGATGGATGAAGTGGCGCCAAGCTTCTGACATTCTCTGTGACAAGAGAGTGCCACAAAAGCTAAAAGGCAAGTTCTACAGGACGGCGGTTTGACCCGCAATGTTGTGTGGCGCCGAGTGTTGGCCGACTAAAAGGCGACATGTTCAACAGTTAAGTGTGGCGGAGATGTGTATGTTGAGATGGATGTGTGGCCACACGAGGAAGGATCGAGTCCGGAATCATGATATACGAGATAGAGTTGGGGTAGCACCAATTGAAGAGAAGTTTGTCCAACATCATCTGAGATGGTTTGGGCATATTCAGCGTAGGCCTCCAGAAGCTCCAGTGCATAGCGGACGGCTAAAGCGTGCGGAGAATGTCCAGAGAGGACTGAGTAGACCAAATTTGACATGGGAGAAGTCCGTAAGGAGATACCTGAAGGATTGGAGTATCACCAAAGAGTTAGCTATGAACAAGGGTGCGTGGAAGCTTGTTATCCATGTGCCAGAGGCATGAGTTGGTTGCGAGATCTTATGAGTTTCACCTCTAGTCTACCCAAACTTGTTTGCGACTAAAAGCTTTGTTGTTGTTGTTTGTACGTATTATCGAACGCCGACTAAAATTTAGCCAGCGAAGTCATGTGGATCCAACGGCGAAGTAGTCCGTGAAAATTCGATTTTGGTATGGAGGACAACACATGACCCCAAGAAACATCGAGATAGCTATCCATGTACTCCTCACATTCAGGATTCAGTTTAAGTCCTCTTTGGTGTCCACCCGACAACTCATGATTTAAAGATACTAGTAAGCATGCACGTGCAACGCACGTCTCAATTAAAACAAGTTTATATGCTTTTCTACAAATTTTTCAGATTGATCCGAAATGTTGTTTTATCTTTCAATTCGTATTTTCAAAAAATGTGACATATTTCTGATCCAACACGTGCTAATTTTTATTTTAGTGAGTTCTTTTACCAAGCCATTTAAATGTGTCTTATGCACAACGATATGAGCGCGTGTGTAACACATGATCCAGAAACATGTTTTCGTATAAAATTCACTGTGACATAATAATTGTATTATAACTATTACAAAAATATATTTTAAAAACCGCAACTAAGCATGTCTTGAAGGTCCACCTTTTGAAGCAATGAAGGTCCATCTATAGATGCGATCAATGATGCTTCGTTCAATGTATGGGATATTGTTTTGAGCTTCGTTCTCTTCATACTTTAAAAGATGCACCAAAAATTGCTCCCTCAGCTGAAAACCATCCTACATATGCATTATACAACATTGTTGTAACAAGTTGCATGTGCAATGTGTATACAAATAAGCATAGTGTCAATACTTACGTTGGGTATGGGAAAATATAGTTTTCCATCGCACAATGAGTGCATGTAATTAAAAACCAAATAACCGGACAGGACACTGCATGTATGAAATAAACACATAATGTGAGTCGAATGAATCAATTAATATTGTAATGCGTTTAAAAGATTCATACCAATGTGAATTTGTTGGAGCAACAGGAACTATGCATTCCCATTTAGAGATATCATCCTTGAATGCAGGGTTTGCAACTTTAAGCGCAAGGTTTAGGTTGTCGACCACAATGTTAAGTACATTATTCCCCAAAGTAGGTATTGGTATCGGATCAAAAATTGAGACAACTTTTTTGTTTTGATCCAACACAAACAATAGAAATAGCCCAAACATATACCAAGGCAATAAAATCTGCAATGATGAGATAGTTTAGAAATAAATGGAATATTAATTAAGACCAAACAAAGCACTGTTAGAGATGAAAAATTAAAATCTTACCGTATTACATTGTGAGATATGATAATCATTACTGTCAGGCCAGCTATGAAACAACCGTTTCAGTGTAGCAATTTCCACATTTTCATGATGACTTGAGTCTTGTGCATAGTGGAACATCGACTAAAATAAGAATGAGAAAATATTAGTGCAATGAGAAAAAAAAATGTAATACATGATTATAGTAACTTACACAAAAGTTCAGATCCATATAGTGAGATGGAATGTCTCTGAGAAGCTGGACTTCGTGGCGCGCTAGTACCCGCACAGCCATATTAAAGCAATGTATATCCATGTATTCATCATTGTTCAATATGTTTTTTATTTGTCTCAAATTTAAGCTAATAGGGTACGGATCAGAGCTTTTCACCCATTCGCTCCTGTAAAGTTGAAATACTTTCAATTATAATGACATCAGAGTAATTTATTGGAATAATACAAAATGAATTAAAAAAATATGGCTTACTCTAGTAGAGCGACATCATCAACCATGCTGATGAACAAGCATAGTTCATCTATTAAATCATCGTTTGTTGGTTTGACAGACGATGAAAGTATAAATGATTGCGAGATTAGCTCGACTTCTCCTGATGTATTTGATGTTTTGAAATTCTCAGGACGTGTATCCAGAATCATACATTCCGTGGGATTTGTGTTGTTGTCGTCATCTTCCATGTCTCGATTTCTTATGTTATCATCATTCAATTCCGAGTCCACTAAAATGACAGCTAGTTTTGTTCTAAAATCTGTCATATGTCCTATTAAAATAGTAATAAGAGTTAAATAGTGATACAACATAGAATAAGTATAATGATACAGAGTGAAAAATACCTGTGTTGGAATGTCAGACAAAATATTTCCTGTGAAGTACTCCATAAAATTTATCATCCACAGACCACAAGATGACCTGCATGATTACAAAACTCAAATTTATCATCCACTTTTATCATTTTCAAAGGGATTCATATTATTTTTTTAAATCATCAAATGATCATGATTATAACAAGCCGCGATCAAAACAAAAATTTCACCCACGCAGCATGTGAACCGGACATGCCCTTTGAAATCTAAAGACATTTGGATTTTGTTTGGAAAAAATGCCACACTCACTTACAATGGGTCACTGGCTTAGTAGAGATTAAAAAAAACTGAGTCAACCTACCACCGCCCCTCCCCTCACGCTTCTTTTCCCCATTCACTCAGTTTTCCAAATCCACAGCTTGGCCGCCCCTCCCCTTCCCGATCCCCATCCACAGCCGCCGGAGCTCTCTGCTGGCCGCACCTCTCCTTGGCCAGCAACGCCGGCGGACGCGCAGGCCCCTGCTTTGCCCCACCCTCCCCCTTCATCAGCAACGCCGGCGGACACGAGCGCCCCTGCTCTGCCCGCCCCTTATTCCTATCCGGTGCCGCCGGGGCCCTCCCTCCTCCTGGCGACGGCGCTGCGCTCGAGCCGGGCATGCTCGCCGGCGACGTCGGGGCCCTCCCTCCTCCTGGAGACGGCGCTGCGCTCGAGCCGGGCATGCTCGCCGGCGACGCCGGGGCCCTCCCTCCTCGTGGCGACGGCGGGGCGCTAGAGCTGGGCATGCTCGCCGGCGACGCCGGGGTTCGCTCGTGCTGATGCACTTGCCGCGGCAGGAACTTCCCTCCCCCTCCACCCTGCTCGGGACGCCATGAAGGTCTGGTTCTGACTGTTCTTCTCCCCTCGATTGGGATGCCCTGCACTCTGACCCCATCTTGATTACCCTGTCCGTTTCGGTCAGGAGCAGGAGCAGTTGCTGCTGGCGACCTCCATCTTGATTAGGATCACCACGATGACCTCCGCGTGCTGTGCTCGGGACCCTCCCTATGCTTCTCGTCGCTCCTCCGGGTCCAAGTTAGTCTCTTCGACCCCGCCGCCTGCTGGTCCCCGTCAAATCGGTGCATATGTGTATACTTTCAGGTCATATACTTTGACATATCCATGCTTTACTCTTGCTGTGCAGAAACTTCTTTTGTGATGCAACTAATGGGGAAATACAAAAATACAAATAATGTCGATTACTTTGAGCCTTTGAGTTAGAAGTGAAGGAAATATGCCCTAGAGGCAATAATAAAGTTATTATTTATTTCCTTATATCATGATAAATGTTTATTATTCATGCTAGAATTGTATTAACCGGAAACATAATACATGTGTGAATACATAGACAAACAGAGTGTCACTAGTATGCCTCTACTTGACTAGCTCGTTAATCAAAGATGGTTATGTTTCCTAACCATGAACAAAGAGTTGTTATTTGATTAACGAGGTCACATCATTAGTTGAATGATCTGATTGACATGACCCATTCCATTAGCTTAGCACCCGATCGTTTAGTATGTTGCTATTGCTTTCTTCATGACTTATACATGTTCCTATAACTATGAGATTATGCAACTCCCGTTTACCGGAGGAACACTTTGGGTACTACCAAACGTCACAACGTAACTGGGTGATTATAAAGGAGTACTACAGGTGTCTCCAATGGTAAATGTTGGGTTGGCGTATTTCAAGATTAGGGTTTGTCACTCCGAGTGTCGGAGAGGTATCTCTGGGCCCTCTCGGTAATACACATCACATAAGCCTTGCAAGCATTATAACTAAGATGTTAGTTGTGAGATGATGTATTACGGAACGAGTAAAGAGACTTGCCAGTAACGAGATTGAACTAGGTATTGGATACCGACAATCGAATCTCGGGCAAGTAACATACCGATGACAAAGGGAACAACGTATGTTGTTATGCGGTCTGACCGATAAAGATCTTCGTAGAATATGTAGGAGCCAATATGGGCATCCAGGTCCCGCTATTGGTTATTGACTGGAGACGTGTCTCGGTCATGTCTACATTGTTCTCGAACCGTAGGGTCCGCACGCTTAACGTTACGATGACAATTATTATGAGTTTATGTATTTTGATGTACCGAAGGTTGTTCGGAGTCCCGGATGTGATCACGGACATGATGAGGAGTCTCGAAATGGTCAAGACGTAAAGATTGATATATTGGAAGCCTATGTTTGGACATCGGAAGTGTTCCGGGTGAAATCGGGATTTTACCGGATTACCGGGAGGGTTACCGGAACCCCCCAGGAGCCAAATGGGCCAACATGGGCCTTAGTGGAAAGGTGAGAGGGCAGCCCACATAGGGCTGCGCCTCCCCCCCTCTCCCTAGTCCTATTAGGACTAGGAGAGGGGCCGGCCACCTCTCTCTTTCTCTTCCCCTTTGGGGAATCCTATTAGGAATAGGATTGGGGGGAGGAGTCCTACTCCCGGTAGGAGTAGGACTCCTCCTGCGCCTCCAAGCTTGGCCGGCCAGCCCTCCCCCTCTCATCCTTTATATACGGAGGCAGGGGGCACCTCTAGACACACAAGTTGATCCTTGAGATCGTTCCTTAGCCGTGTGCGGTGCCCCCTGCCACCAAATTCCACCTCGATCATATCGTTGTAGTGCTTAGGCGAAGCCCTACGTCGGTAGTACATCAAGATCGTCACCACGCCGTCGTGCTGACGGAACTCTTCCTCGACGCTTTGCTGGATCGGAGCCCGAGGATCGTCATCGAGCTGAACGTGTGCTAAGAACTCGGAGGTGCCGGAGTAACGGTGCTTGGATCGGTCGGATCGGGAAGAAGACGTACGACTACTTCCTCTACGTTGTGTGTTCGCTTCCGCAGTCGGTCTGCGTTGGTACGTAGACAACACTCTCCCCTCTCGTTGCTGTGCATCACCATGATCTTGCGTGTGCGTAGGAATTTTTTTGAAATTACTACGTTCCCCAACAAGAAGGTATACCAATCTCTTTGCAGTTTGCTCTTAATATACTCTTCTCTTGGCCATGCTGAGATGTTTAAGTCTTTCCACTTATCAGTATTTAGTTCCATTTGAAGCGATGCATATTCGAATACACTTTCCAGTCCTTTGAGTTGTTGAATGAATAAATGACAAAGTATTAGCATCACAACCGAACAAGCCCAGAAATCGTCTTATCAAAAGATGGTGTAGTGGGACTAATGACTAACCATAGCAGTGAGGTCTTTGCGGCTCATTCCTGGGCCCAGCGAGTCGAGCACCTGGATGCGTCGCTGCGCTGTATTTATAACTGCTAGGTACCAATGGAAGTGTTCAATGTTAACTGTAAGGAATATCTGAAAATAGAGTTTTTGTTTTTTTGACCATGTATTTATATCTGAAAATAGTAATATGTATGGAACTGAGACTCGCCATATCATTTTCTAAATAAGTTTTAGCTCTGTTTAATACCCACCTTGGCGCGTCATCCCGTATAGAGCTAAATTCCTTTATCATCTTAGAGATGCATGCATTTTCTAAGAACACACTTCCACCTGACCTCATCTGTAGATGCTCTTTAGCACTTATGCAATGTATGTATGCGTCTATGATCTGCAATATTAAGTGCACACCTTGGTTATAGGAGAGATTAAAAGCTCATGTTAAAATAGCATTGTCTTGTCTATATATACTTACTTCGTCGCCAAGAAATTCTTCGGGGAGTAATAGACGTTCTAAGTGTCATCTTTTGAGATGTGAGTCGTCGATGCTCACTAAATTTCTTTTATCGTTTGGTTCAGACATGATATTTTCAATCACGGACCAATCATCGCCGGTGCAGACGTAATCTATCATGATGTAAGTAACAACATTTAGTAATAACAAAGAAAATAAATGTAGCAAAAGCAGGGCATAGAAATTAAATGTAGCAAAAACAGGCATAATATATCATGATGTAAGTAACAAAATTTATTAATGATGACCACAAAAATAAATTTAGCAAAAGCAGGGCATAGAAGGATTTGTCCGTGCCTTCTGGAGCGACCACGTAGTCTTGTGCCTTTTTAGGTTTGTTATGCAGTCGGACAGGCTTCCCTGTCTGCACAGGCATTGCCAGCTTGTGTACTATAATTTCTGCCCCTTCCCTGCCGGACGTTTGTTCTAATTCTTCGTCCTTAGGGGCATCCATTTGTTCACTTGTTTTGTTGTCGGTTAATTCCTGGGAGCAACATTACAAAGAATGATCCGTATGCAGGATTAATAATATAATTAAGAATTAGAACTATGTGGGACATATTTGGAGAAGATGCATGTGTCACTTCGGAGACTTCGGAATCAGTGTCCTGCGTGCTATTCTCTTTCTCCACTTCATCTTTGTTGGCTATTCCATTTGATTCTGCCAGCTTGCCCCCTATAGTTTCTGCCCCTTCGGTGCCGAATGTTTGTGCTAATTTGTCTTCATGAGCTGGCTGCATTTGTTTACTTATTTCGTTTAAGGTTAATTCCTAAGAGCAACAGTACAAAAAAATAATCCATATGCAGGATATAATTAGAATTATAACTATTTGGGACATAGTTGGAAAATAAAAGACGCCTCTGTCACCTCAGAATTAGTGGACTGTGTGCTTTTATTTTTCTCCACTCCATCTTTGTCGGCTATTCTAGTTGAATCTGCCAGCTTGTCCCCTATAGTTTCTGTCCCCTTGGTGCCAAATGTTTGTGTTAATTGCTCGTCCTGATCTGGCTGCATTTCTTCACTTGTTTTGTTGAAGGTTAATTCCTGAGAGCGAGGTGACAAAGAATAATACGTATGCAGGAATTTATATAATTATAGTTAGAACTATTTGGGACATATAGTTGGAAAGGAATAGATGTCTTTGTCACCTCGGAATCAGTGGACTGCGTGCTCTTATTTTTCTCCACTTCATCTTTGTTGGCTATTCCATTTGATTCTCCCTCACTTAGTAACTGGAACACACAATAATACAATATTATCCAGTATTTGTAAAAGAGAAGATATTCATCTTTGTTGGCTATTCCATTTGATTCTCCCTCACTTAGTAACTGGAACACACAATAATACAATATTATCCGGTACTTACAAAAGAGAAGATATTATTCATGTGAGTAAAGAATTGTATGTATGATAATCTAGTACAAAATACATATTATTTCGTCCTGCCAGAATAAGAATAATAATGACATGTGAAAATAAAAAGCGCATTTGTTGCATCGGGGTTTGTATGCTTGTCTTAGGGTAGCACCTGATCAATCTGCATATTTTCCTTATCATCCATGATTTCTTGATCTTGTGATGCCTTTGTTGACTCGTGGTTCATATCCTCGTCCTTGGCTCCCTTGTTGGTGTTTTCCTGAAAACCCAAGCATTTATTATTAGCACATAGTTAACATTAGTCTCATTCTTATTTCTACATCACACCTAGATGCACATATCTGCATATGTTCTTACATAGTGGTATGAGGACATTCTTTCCAATTAAATTTCAATATGTATTTGTTTGTTTTATTATCCAGTCAACTTTTTGAGAGTCACTTGGGTGACTATTCTCTCAAGTAATCAGGTGGATGCAGTAATAAGAATTTCCTTAGGCACACAGAGCATCTTGGTAATTTTGCGGGGGCAAACAAACCATGTTGATTCACTTTGTTGGATCCCCTTTAGTGACCATATTGCCTTCTAGATGTGAAACCGTGAATATTGTGTAATCACAGAGATATATCATTACCACGATGATGGAAGATTGATCCGGGGCTCACTAGGGATTGCGACGCAGACATGGAGGAAGATGGTAGTTCACCACAAAGAGATGTGTAGGGCAGGCTGGAGAGACCTGCGGTGGAGGAGGCCGGCGCGGTGGAGGGGTGTGAGGATGCGGCTTGGGAGAGAGGTTGGAGAGGTGGAAGAAAACCCTACTGTGCAAAACCTGTTGGTTCTTTGTGCTCCTGATCGAGAGATCGTTAGTTGTAGGCAATATGTAAGGCGGAAATCACGGGAAGGATTTCCATAGCGTGAGGAGGAAAGGAATCGTGGTCGTTATCTCAGGGCCGACACCTTTCCTTTGATTTATCTCAGGCCCATTTTTTTGCTTTTTTATACCCGACGCATATACAGAATTAATGTAATCATTTTTCATAATACATTTTTATACTGTAATATTGGGTTCGGCTCATCGGATCATTTATTTGATTTTTTGTGTGCTTTCTCTTACGTTTTAATATACAAAAAGAAAATTTACCTTTCTCTGTACAAAAGTATAATTCATTGAGATTAAACGACGTAACCTCGCAAACATAATACTAAACCATCAAGATGACCTTCATACTTATGTTTTATTATTACTATTATTGCTGCTAAAGTGTACAAGAAATTTTTTCAATATTTCTTGCACGCTAGTAATATAGCCTGGTCTGGAAAAACTTCATACATGATTTCTTATATGAAAGAAACCATCATCCATATACCACACCTGGGTTAACTGAACTACCTTGGTGGTATTTGCAGGGCTGACCTGCATGAGTACTCATTGAGGAGCAAGAGTATCTCAGGCCCCACGCTTTCCTCGTTTATCTCAGGCCCAATGTTTTTTTTTGTTTTTTCATACCACACACATACAGAATTAAAGGAGTTATTTTCATAATATATTTTTATACAGAATTATTGGGTTCAGCTCATCGGAACGTTCAATCGATACTTTTGTGTGCTTTCTCTTACCTTTTTTTATATACATAAAGTTTACCTCTCTGTATAGAAATATAATTCTTGTATCATTTGTCTTGCCAGCTAGTTAATGTACCCTCAGCGGCCGTGCTTGATAGGAGGGGCCAGGGAAGTGCTTTAAGTCGTTCCAAGAATGTGAGACAGTCACAAGTCTGTAAGGCAAGTCAAGGGGATCCTGTGGGTAAAGATTGCTTTGCTTGGAACGTTCTTGTACCTATTCTACTGTCTGTTTTTTCGACTCGGTGTTTAGTAATGTGTGGTTATCTTGATGTCAATTTGCAGCGGCAAGATCCTTCAGCGGTGCAGGAGATTAAGGGTTCCATGATCGATTCCGCGCCTGTTGCTGTCCCCAATTTTCAGGTAAACACTGAAGAAAACCTAAAGCCATCTAATATTCTATTGTTTTTCTGAAAAAAGAAAGCATGTGAGCTCATGTACCACAGATTCGGGAACGACGTATGTTCATACAGTAGTAATAATGCTTCTCAACTTCACTACATTCCGCAAATCTCATAGACTCTTGCAGTTTTCATCACAAATATATGACATAGCTAACATAAGTTAAGTTGATCAACGATGACGGTGCTTCACCAAGGGCTGATGTGTGCGGCTCGGTGGAGAGACTTGTTGTGGCGGTTTGTTGGGATGCGGCTGAGAGATCGTGAGGGGGGTGGAGGAGGGGTCTAAAGTAATGGTATCAGGAAATATAAGGCAGAATCGTGAGAGAAAGGAAATAAGGCAGAATCGTGGGAGAAAGGAAACTACTATCGCGATAATTGGGGACTCCTGATTGCTATCATCCCCGGATTTATCTGACGCCCAGAATCTTATCTTGTGCTTTTTTTATACCCCAGTTTGCCAAAATTAATGGAGTTATTTCCGTAGTGCATTTTATCTGCATAAATATTGGGTGTGGCCCACCTTCCTTCTGTAACTGCAGGCTGTGTAATAATTTAGAGAAGGCACACCCTTTAAATATTTGTCAAACTTAATTTTTTGTTTTTGAAATTAAGGCAACTGCGGGGACTACCAACAGGCGGCGTACCTGCTACGTGTTGGTGATGAGCAAGCTAGCCAAGGGGCAGCATAGTGAATCGATGAAGAAGCTGGAATCCTAATAGGAGGAATATTTTCAACTGGTTTGACGCATGTTGGAGTAGGTATTCTCGCCCAATGTGGTTATCTAGCATTTTAGCCTGTTACATGCCTTATCTTCTTTTCTGAATTCTATATAGTATATTCTTTCGATTTTCTTTTCTGTAAAAACAAAGCATGTGAGCTCATCTGCTATAGATTCGGGAACAACATATGTGCAACATAGTAGTAATAACGCCTTTTAACTTCAATATATTCCATGAATGTCATAGATTCTTCCAGTTTTTATTACAAATATATCAGAGAGCATAGCACTTAGGCGTTCAAGAACATCTTTAATAGAACAGAATTCTGGCTGCTAAATTTAGATAGTACAGAATATACAACACAAAGTGTTCCTTATTATGGATGATCTGACACCATGACATGGCATCAGTCCACCATCTTCTTCTATTTGAAATAGGTTTACAAGTTGGCACATCTGGAGACCAATATAACCACATTAAAGCCTCAATTCTCCTGAACACGAAATATTTGTCAACCCTGAATCAGCAGAAATTATGAAGTGATTAGTGCATGGCAGGACTTACGGCTACTAAAATGATAAACTTCTAAGGAGCTTCTTTCATAAGTTGGTTTTCAACACAAACATAGTAGGGGAAAAGAAATAATGGAATAATGCACTTGCCTCATCTCTCCAAAACATCTTTGTAGACAATGTTCTTGGTGCTTTTCCCGGATTTATCGACATCCTTGTTTGGCTTGGCCAAAATCCGTGTTGTCTCTCTCGACACTCCTCTTGACAATGCAACATATAGCTGACCATGTTAGAATACTGGCTCGGGAAGGTAAATGCCAACATTTGGGATGGTCTGACCCTGTGCCTTGTTAATTGTCATGGCAAAACTCAGATGGATGGGGAACTGTTTTCTCTTAAGTTTGAAAGGAAGTGAGATGTCCTCCGAGGGCGACATAGGGATCCTAGGTATAAACACCCTCTTTCCAGCATGCTGACCACCAACAATCTCTGCATCAATTGCATTATCCTGAAAGGCTCTGATCATAAGCCGTGTTCCATTGCATAGACCATTATGAGGGTCGAGGTTCCGTAGCAGAATGACCGGGCAGTTGACCTTTAATTTCAAAACATGTGGGGGCAAGCCATTTGGTGTGATCGAGTTCAAAAAATCAATTGTGTAATTATTCTGTAGGTCATCCTCGATTGAGTCAAAACTATGGTATAACTTTTCTTCACCTGGAAACCTGGAGATCATCTTGTCATTCAGGTCATCGACATGATCGTTCTTGGTCGATAGAATAGCACGTGCACTCATGTACTCTCTGGATGTAGCATTGGCATGCAACGATGGGAAGACATCTTCGATGAGCATGTTAATAGCTTTTTCATCCTCGGTATAGCCAATGACAATGTCGTCAGGGAGACGGACATAGTCGTCGCCAATTGTCTCTTCAGTTCCATTGCCTATCCTTAGGAGGTATTCCGAGAACCAAGGATCAGCCTGTGCCCGCATATTGCGTGTGAGACGTATCTTGCGGGTCTTCTCCCAAAGATAGGATCTCAGAAGTGTAGCATCCGTGATCTGCGCTCTTGTCCCACGTGTCACAACGGGTAGGACCTGCCTGAAATCACCACCAAAGACGACAACCTTTCCTCCAAACGGCAAAGAACATTCCATTATATCCTGTAGTGATCTATCAAGCATCTCAACTGCTTGACGTTTTGTCATAGCGACTTCGTCCCAAATTATCAAGGACGCCTGTCTAAGCAACTCTGTTGTACCACTTTGTTTTGTGAAACTGCACATACTATTGTCAGTGAGCTTGATTGGTATTTTGAACCGAGAGTGTGCTGTCCGTCCTCCAGGCATTATCGATGCTGCAATACCAGATGTAGCAGTTGCAATCGCCATTTGGCCCATGGAATGCACCTTAGCAAGCAATGCCTTGTACAGGTACGTCTTCCCAGTGCCTCCTAGACCATCAACAAAGAATATCTGGCTTTTTTTGTTCATCACATGATCCATTATGTCATTGAAACCAGCCAACTGCTCATTGTTCAAACTGCTAAATAGATCTAGATGTTCTATGTCCGCGGTGATTTGCCTCTCTTCTGTTACCTCTTTGTACTCACCGTCATAAGAACCATCGGTCTCTACCAGATCCGGAAGTCCATAGTTTTTAATATCATTTCCCATGGATTGCAACATATCCCTAATATCTCTAAGGACCATCTGCTCAAGTATTGACTCATTTGATTCATTAAGACGGTAATCCTCACACATTGATGGTAGATGTTTCTCCCACAATTGTCGGATTTCTGTTGCCTCGCAAAAAACCAATATAGTCGCAAACAACCGTCTTAGGGCACAAGGCATCTGAAATGTGGCCGCCTCTGTCATGCAATCATCAAGAGTCTTGTCGTGCTCAATGAGGCCTAAGTGTTCACATGCCTCTCTGAAGGAAGTGCACATGTTGCCATTTACTGTTTTTAAATCATCAAATGAAGTGGCACCTCGGACATGACTTAGCAACACACGTAAGTAGTACCTCTCTCCTTCAGCAGGGTGTGCGTAGACAAGTCTTCCAATCTGCGATCTGTTATTTCTTCTCCTCTGCCACTTCTTTTTTCCAGCTATCCATCTATAATGCTCTGGAAACTCTCTGTACAACAATTTCCGTGCTTGCGGAATCTTCCGGTTCATCTCAAAGTACTCGGTAAGCATGGACCTAGATGAAGATGGTCGAGCGACAACATCTTCTAGATTTTCACCAGATTTAAATGCAATTATATGCATATTTGGCAAATGAAGTTGGAGCTGCAGCACTAATGGACTGACACCAAACATTTTAAAACCAAAAATCCTGTAAATAGCCTCTGGAGGAGATACATAGCGTGCATCCCTATATTGTCGGATTTCATTGATGATTCCACCATCATTGATTATGTCCTGCTCAAAAGCAAATGACGTCCGATCATGGCCTTTATAGATGTACTTGAACAAATACTTCACTGCCTTGATGCTCGAGCATGCTTCAACATTAATGTGGCAGTTGTATCACATAAGCAGACAAGGGTTGTAAGGGACCACCCATCTATTGTCCAAATTGGCTCCTCTGATCCTAACTCCATGCCCATCGTCCCTCCTCCGATAGATGGGATAAGAGTCTCTCCCTTGTTGTGTGGCATCACAAAAATCTCGCGGATAATGGAACCTACACTGTCCATCAATCATGCACGGACAACTTTTTTTCAACTCACCACAGGGTCCGTGCAGCATGTGTTTGACGACCAGCTCATGCAGAACTGGGTGTTTCTCTTTGTCAGGTATCTCTGCGGATATCACCCGATCATAGTCATCCGGGGTTGCCAACTTGCTATTTGCTTTCATGATTAAAAGTATATGCTCATGAGGGAGGCCTCGTTTCTGAAACTCTGTGACATGTACATAAGCTGCGACTTGTCCGAAATGCTTACCCTTAATTAGCAAGTCCATCATATCTCGCTGTTTAGCCCTGTATACCCTTGCCACCAGGTCTGGACGGTCTTGTGGCAGTTGTCCAGGCATCAGATTAAGTGTTATCTCCTCCCAGTAGGGATTGCAAGTCATCGTGATAAAATAATCCGGTTTACCCCACCGTTGGACTATTGCCATTGCATCGAGGAACCTTCGCTGCATGTCGCGATCACCACCAGGAAACGTGCGTGGAAGCACGATTCTCTTACCAATCCGATCACCACGTGACTCGCCGGCAACGATGGTGTCAACAAGACCCTGTGATAGTATACTTGGTCATAGAAAAGGCATGTTTTTCAAAATGTTGATGTAGTAGGATGTATTAGTATAAACGCAAGCACGATACCTGGTAGAGGTCAGCTCGTATAACCTTTTGATTCTCTGGCTTTGAGTACCAGTCCAGCCTCATAGTCTCAATCTTGATATACATGTCAACAGCCCACTGTTGGAAAAGGCGTCCACCGAACAAGACGATGTTAAAAAGCTTCTTCCTGACCTGTAGCTTGAAGCAGTAGTACTCCCTCGCACTAACAAATTTCCTGGATTGTGTTGCATTCACCTCATTGTCACCAAAATCCTCATCTTGGTTATCCTCATTATCATCTACAATATCGAATATAAATACAAGTATAATGGCTGGAATCATAATGATTGACAACATAATATTTGTTTATTAAGAATAAGTGGTACACTATAATGACCGGCACCTGCATGTAAATCATTGGCATGGTCTTCATCTGGCACAAAATTCCCAACTTGTTCCCTTTCATTAATCAAATTACCTTCTGTTTTGTTGGGGGAGCAAGACATAAGTTTTTATTCACCAACACAGTAAGTAGATAATGCCATAACAATTTAATAATGAACATCATACCTGCATGTAAATCAGTGACTCGGTCTTCATCTGGCCCAAAGTTGCCAACTTGTTCCCTTCCACCCATCAAGTTTTCATCTGCTCGATAGGTGAACGAAGAAAAATGTTATTATATTTATAAAGATAGTATGTAGATAACACAACAATAATGAATAGAATACCTGTATGTAATTCAGAGGCCCGGTTTTCTTGCGGATCTGAATAATGCGCCGGATATTGGTTTGTGTCATTGTGTTCCTGAACATACGGCATCCAGCGATTCCAACCTGTCTCCCCACGTGGGAAAAACAGTGGATATGACAATGGATCATAGCACCCATAGTATGCTCTAATGTAGAGGGGCCGGTCGCCTTTTTTGCCATGCACAACAACACTCCTGTCAAAACAATTTTGTGGGTCGCTCCCTTCAACCCATATAGCTGCCACCTGAGAAGTTGTTGGGGCATTATACCTACGTTGATCCAACTTGATATCTGTGTTTAGTGAGATCTTGTACTCATCTAGATTTGGAACGGACCCAAGGCTCTTGAAAGCCTGTGCATAAGGGTTCGGCTCTAGTATTAGCAGAATTTTACGTATGAGTTCTATATTCAGATCTGGAGACCTCTTAGCCCTGTGCACCAAGTTATGATCTGTATCATAAATATAGAGCTGCAAATGCCTAGGACCATTATCAGCCGGCACCAGATCATCAAGAGCGTGGTACAACCCCCCACATGCATGAAAGGTATATACGCCGGTTCCTGCCGCAGTGCTTACTCGACGATCAAGGGTGACTCCAAGACTTGTGAATGAGAAGTGAGAGTTGAAATACCGTATGTTGTCTCGAAAATATTTAGCATCGTCATCACCTTGACTTGTGAACAGCCGTTTCAACTCATCCGGAACCTCAGGTGTAAACAAACCTACTTTCCCCTTTCTGCAACAAAATGCAGGTCCCTCATACTGAAATCGCAATGCTCCACAGTGGAGGCAGTCCCTAACTTTTCTAAGGATGTGGTGATTTTTGGGTAGGTTCATGTACACCATAGCATGAGGATCATTTGTGTGTGTTCCATCAGTGTGACGTCGTTCAACTCGGTAGGATTCAAACTCAATATCTGGAACAAAATTTGAATATTCAGGCACCATTTGTTACAGAAATGACAATATTATATTATATGGTAACTCATCATAGCAATAATGTACCTTGGTGGGCGAACATCCTAGCTTCTTCATCAGGCTCAAGGTATTCAGCTTGTAGAAGGTTTCCATCTCCACAACATTCTGTAGTAGGCAAATATTAGTTTGTAGAAGATATCGTATATTAAAGACAGAACCATGTATGCATTAATGCGAACCATCAATATTGTTTGTGTTGCCATCCGGCTCCAGTATTCCATATGCATCATTGCCGTGGTCGTTGCCTGACAGAATATTCAGCTTGTAAAATGGGCAAGACTGAGCGATGAATGAAAGGAATGAACCAAGTAGTAGTCAATTAAAGCACCATTATAAGTGTCGATGGGATTGTGTCCACATGACGGCGCAGTAAGTATGTTTTCTGGGCTCATCCTCCTTCGAGAGTTTTGTATCCGATACGTATCATTTGTGTGTAGCCAATCACAATCTTCATGAGCTACAGAAACATTGAGTGGCTGTCAGTTAGGAAATCAAAGTTTGGATAAAAAGTGTTTTATGTACTGTGCATCACCTGTATCGGATTGATTTTGTTCTCCAGCTGTAAGGACTATTGTTGACGATTTGGCTCGCCTCCGCTTGTCACGTAGGCTTTGCAATATCCCTTGCTTATGTTGCTCATACCTGGCATTTTCCCTCTGCTTCTTGAGTGCTTGTTTTGCTTCTGTATATCAAGTGATAATTAGGTATAAGACAAATTGAACAACCATTGTTTTTTACTCGGTATGATAGTTAATATGAGCCACAATTGACTACCATATGAATTGCTTCCTCTGTAGGCTTGAAGTGGCGGTCGTAACACAGTTAGTTGGGAGGACCCAACGCTAGAGTCAAAATTGTTGACATTTTCTTTGTTAGAAACGGCTGTATCTGGTGTTCTTAATGAAGCCGGACCATGAAGTGGAGTTAGATCACTCATTATCACATCAACAGGTATGCCTGCATCATAATTGTATGTACAATATCAGTTGTTGACACACAAACGCCGGTGGGTGACACACAAATATCAGTTGTAGGACAACACATGACCTTCAGCGGCTGTTGTGTGTTGTTGGTGGGTGACAGCAGACTGCACACTTGGCCTCTCCACAGTGTCTAAATCTGTCAGAAATAACACTTAATCAACATGATTTTACTTGTCATTCACGACATGCATGATAAAGGACAGGTAAAATGGAGTAACCAGGTGACATGGCCCCGGATGGCTTTGATGGAGTGTTGGTTCCAGTTACATCTATCTTTTGCCTCATCTTCCACCTTGCAAATTAATCTGATCTAACCTGTGCACTGGCAAGGGTGATGACACCGGAGGTAGGGCAGCACGCCGGCTGGAGGCCGTCCACCGGGTGGAGGACGTCGCGGACGCCTGGGGCGAGGGCGGCGTGGCGAAGATGCCGGGGTGAGGAGAGGCAGCAAGTTGGGTGGAGGATGTCCAGCGGGTCGAGGACGTCGCGGAGACCAGGGGCGAGGACGGCGGGGCGAGCGAGGCGGGGCTGATGGCCGAGGCGAGGTTCGTGGACTGATGCTGGCGTTGATCGTGGAGTTTTGTGGTATGGTGGCTGCGTTGATTGTGGAGGTATGTTAAATTCCCTGGAGGGGTCATCGTTGGGCTCTATAGCATCCTGGACGGGAGAGTCTGCCAGCAGAACATTTCTTTTGAACCGTAGATCTGATTGTAGTTTGCTGGATGTAACGTGGACAGTTGGATGTAACTAAGTGGGTTTGATCGGACGTGGGGGGTTATCCCGTGTGCACTTTCCGGTGTGGACGTAGGGAAAGTAATGTTTGGTCTTTTAATAATAAATATAGATAAGATGTCTCAAGACACCGTTTGCGTTTTGAAGTGTGAACTGTTGAGCTGGAACAAATACCAGAGGCTTGGATCCGAGCACAACTCTGATTCTCGCAGAAGCAAATTGTTCAGATAATTGATGGTGTTTTTTTTTCGAAAAAGGGGTATGCCCCAGCCTCTGCATCTAAATGATGCATACGGCCAATATTATTAATAAGCAAAATATTCAACATAAATCGCCAAGTCTCGAACAAAGAAAGAAAGAAAAAGGCTCCAAAAGAGCTAAAATAAAATAGGCAAAGCCACAACCGGCTGACATAAGAAGACAAGAGCACTACATGCCTATCCTATTTCATGATCGCCATCCAAATCGGTTGAAAATATGTCGTGCTACCGTCTCCTATCTGATAGATCCAGTAACCAAACACTTCCTGACCTCCGTCGGAGTGAGTAACGACCACATACGGATCGATGGTGTAATCTATCAGTTGTTGAAGCTTTTTTGTGTTGTGGCTCTGTGCAGAGTTCTTCAGTGTCGAAACATGTGCTATCAACGGCGTGTTCTTGTGAACCTCGCCTCCTTCCATAATCTCGGTGGCCCACGACCACGAGTAGTCGTCCTTCATAGTGTCCGCCTCACCTACACCATCGTGTCGCATATGGACTCGATTAACCTGTTCCCTTCTCTGTCCATTGAGCTGTTTATATCGTTCAAAATGCTTTGGGCATCTGAACTGACCGTATGCATCTCGGTGGCCCACGAGTTAACATCCTTCATGTGTGTCTGCCTCAGCCGCACTGTCGTGTCACATATGGACGCGATTAACCTGTTCCCTTGGCTCTCCAGTGTGCCGCCAATCTTGTTGAAAATACCTGAAGACGCACATATACATTTGTAGCCTGGCTTGTAAATTCTCCTCCCTGTCAACCTGGACGATGGCACCGACAAAGACGAGCATTGGTGAGAACGCTCGCTGTTTGTGCGGCCGCTGGCGCTCCGCTGCCTGTGGGTGATGAGAGCTCGGATCCATCTCTCAACCATTTCTTCCGTTTAGCACATAATTGTCAGATAAGCATTAGTACTCTTACAAGTGTATAAGGAAGTGCAAATGGATTTTCACATATAAGTAGTACAGATGGGTTGCAAATATAACTGTTTTCGTGACGAAATTACCCCATCCCTTCCGTTTCAGTGCTCTTGGCATCTGCAAGCTGAAGTTTTACTGAACCAGACAAAACTAAATGCATACAGAATGCCGTAGAATCAGAGATGACTCAAGGCTGGCACTGGTGGCCTCGATCAAGCGACAGAGCGCCTACTGGAAGCAGCGCGGGAAGTGTAGAGCCGTCTGCAAGGGGGACGAGAACACCGGCTTCTTCCACGCGAGCGCCTCCCATCGCCGCCGTAAAACATGATACGGGCTCTGGACGTGAGCGGGGCTACGGTGCTCGACCACGCGGGGAAAGCGGCGGCCCTCCTCTCCTTCTACACTGAGCTGCTGGGCAGGGCGCGCCCCGCCGTTTGGCGTTTCGACCTGCCGGCCTTGTACCGCGACGCCGCGCGCGTGGACGGGGCGGCCCTGACTAGGCCGTTTTCGGCCGATGAGATCAAGGACGCGGCTGGCCTCCTCGACCGGTCGAGCACGCCCGGCCCGGATGGCCTCGGCACCGCGTTCTACCAAGCGGCTTGGGATGTCGTCTCGGGGGACCTGCAGCGGCTGTTTGACGCCGTCCATGATGGGACGGCGAACCTCGACCCATCAACCGAGCCTACATCGCCTTACTGCCCAAAGGTGTGGGCGTGCCGACGTCGGGTGCCTTCCGTCCGGTCTCTCTCCAGAATGAAGATGTAAAAATTCTCTGCAGCGGTCTCACCTCGCGGTTGCAGCAGCAGATCAGGAGCATCATCGACATTGATCAGTCGGGGTTCTTAGCGGGGCGGAGCATCTTCGAAAACTTTGTTTGCGTCGCCGAGGTCATCCAATGCTGCCACAGGCGCAACGCACCCACGCTTGTCTTCAAACTCGACTTCGCCAAAGCGTTCGACTCGGTCGACTGGGGTGCGTTGCGTCGCATCCTCGAGGTGCGCGGGTTCCTTGATCAATGGTGCTCCTGGCTGGACTTGGTCTTCTGGTCCTCCCGATTGGCGGTGCTCCTGAACGGCGTGCCCGGAAAATGGTTCACGGTGCGCCGTGGGCTGCGTCAGGGGGATCCGAGCTCGCCCTACCTCTTCCTCATCGTCGCCGACGTGCTGCAGCAGATGATCCGACAAGACGGAGGGCTCTTCTATCCCGTTGTGGACGGTGAGCCGCCTCTTGTGTTGAAGTACGCCGACGATACGCTGGTCATCCTCAGGGCGGATCCCGGCGCGGCTGCCGCCTTCGCCGAATCCTCGACGACTTTGCGACTACTACGGGGCTGGACATCAACTTCTCCAAGAGCACGCTCGTCCCCATGCATGTGCCGGAGGAGGTGCTGGTTGAGACCGTTGGCGCCCTTGGCTGTGATGTCCAGTGGTTCCCGCAGGCCTACCTCGGGCTCCCGCTTTCGTGGGAGAAGCTTTGCTTCGCTGATTTCCTCCCCATGATCACCAAGGTAGACAAGTACCTGTCGGGATGGCGGGCACGCCTCCTATCCCCTGCCGGGCGGCTGGTCCTCATCAGTGATGTCCTGGATGCGCTTCCCACGTATGCGATGGCGGCGATGCTGTTACCGCCGGCGGTGATCAAAGCTCTCAACTCGCTTTGTCGTGCCTTCCTTTGGAACGCGGCTGAGCGCGCCTCCGGTGCTCAATGCCTCATGGCCTGGGAGCAAGTCTGCAGATCCAAGGCGGAGGGCGGCTTGGGGGTTCGTAACCTCGCGACGCAGAACCGCTGCCTACTGCTGAAGAATGCTACACCGGCTTCATACTGCATCCTCGTCGCGGTGGGCGATGTGGGTCTGGGCCGAGCTCGCGGGGCGGTCCCTCCTCTCCGCCTCGGCTGCCCGGACGACTGGGGAGCACGGCAAGGCGCTGAGCGCGTTGCTTCCGCTCTACCGCGGGCTGATGAAGGTTGGGGTTCATGACGGGAGGCGGACATCCTTCTGGTTCGACAACTGGCTTCCATGTGGAGCTGTCGCTGTGGTCTTCCTTGCCCTTCTCTCGCACGCGACTGATAAGGAGGCCATGGTGTGGCAGGTGCGCTCCCGTGGCCTGGATCGTGTGCTTGTCCCCAGGCTCACCACCGCCGGTGCGGCGGAGCGAGCTGCCCTCCTGACACTGATGGATAGGGTCACCCCGATTCCTGGTGACGACGAGCGCAGTCCGGTGCTGTGCCTCGGCGCCCGTGGGGGCATTTGCGACGGCTGCTGTGTACGCCCTGGTGAGGTTTGGCGGAGTTCACGCATCCTTCGCCGAGTTCGTCTGGGGGTGTGCTGCCCCTTCCCGCGTCCGATTCTTCGGATGGCTCCTTGTCCAACGAAGGGTGCACACGAGAGACGTCCGTCTTCGCAAAAACATCGTCACGGCGGAGGAGGCGGCGTGCCCAATCTTTGGGGGTGTGCTCGAGACGGCCGATCATTTGATCTTTGCATGTTCTTTTGCCCGCTCGTTCTGGCGATCGGTTGGGTTCGACATGGTGAGGCGCGGCTACAATGTTGGGTCTCTCGAAGACCTTGATGTCCGTGGTGTGGCCGGGAAGCGGCAAGCGCATCCTTCGTCTTGCTGTGTTGTTGGCAGCTTTGGAAGCACAAAAATGTTGTGGTCTTCCGGCATGCGGAGCCCTCCCTCGCACGTCTGCTCGACTGTTGCAGGGAAGACGCGGCCCTGTGGAAGGGGCGCCTGAAGAGTGCCGATCGGTCGTGCATAGACAGATGGATTCAGGTGTTTACACGCTCCGGCTAGTCTATATGTAGACTGCGGGGAGGGTTTGAACTCCCCCACCCCCATGGCTAGGGGCGGAGCCAGGCTAACACTGCGCCCCGGGCCTGCTTCGTCGCTACAATGTTAAACAGTGTCCAAACAATGCAAAATCGCTACAGTTAACAAAGAAACAAAACTTCACGCCCCAGGCCCAGGCCCCCCGGCCTGGGTCCTGTCTCCGCCACTGCCCATGGCGTGTGCTGTGCGCATGGGGGGGGGGGGGGGGTCTCTCTCTCCCCCTGTGTAAAACTCTTCTCGGGGTGTGAATCAATAAAGATAAAGAAAAATTCAGGTGGCACATGGCACTTATCTATGTACCAAATTGGCAAAGAAGGAGAATGTGGGAGTATCTGAAATAGAACCACCAAATCAAATAAAAATTACACCCGCAGCGGGTGCCCAGGTGATACAGTATCTGGCGCTTATTATCCTACCAAGGAAATTCAGAATACAACAAAGCTTCACTTCAAAAAGGAAGGGGATTTTTTTTCTAAAAATACAACGCTGAAACATTACTCTGGCCTCTTATTTGTCAGGGGACCCTGTTCCATACCTCGAGCAGTTTTCATCCTTCAAATAGTTCTCCCAACATCTCCTTCAAAACTTCAGGACTGCTCCTTTGGCGGCCAACATGTTTCTCTAGCTCCGGATGCTCCTCTAGGTAGTCGCGGTAACCTAAAATGACTCTTTTGATGATAATTTTCCGCAGCACACCTCTGAGTTGTGGGTCCGGAGCCTTCCAGAACTTCTGAGCCTGGTACGTTTTGTGAAATGCCGACTCGAATTTGGCCAGTGAAGAGGTGTTGATCCAACAACGGATCAGTCGAGGAAATCTCGATTTTGGTATGCATGAGAGCACATGTCCCCAAGAAACATCCAGATAACTATCCATGTACTTCTTACACTCAGGCGGAAGTGTGAGGTGCCACAGGTCAGGAATGAAAGATCTTGATGACTCAAACACCACATCAGCTACAAAATAGGAATTGTTGAGCAGGAATAGATACCGGAGGCTTTGATCCGAGCATGACTCTGATTTTGTGAAGAGCAGACCCTTAAGATAATCGATTGTGCCATCGATCAGGCCACCAAGGTTTTCAGTGTTGTCGCTCGGTGCAGAGTTTTTCATTGAAATCAGTGCATTCATCATGGATACTACGCAATCCATGATGAACCGAGTGTTCCTGTGAACCTCGCCTCCTCCTCGCGGGATCTCGATAGCCCATGAGTCATCTTCCTCCGCGAGTGTCCTCACCTCCTTCATCGTGTTTAATATGATCTCCCATAGTTTGTTTCCTTCTCTCTCTAACGTGCCACCTATCTCGTTGAAAATGCTCGGGGCTTCTCAAGAGATCATGTGCGACGCATGACAGACACAGATAAACATGTCAAGCACGACCTGCAGCTTCTCGGCTTCGAGAACTGGGATGACGTTGTCCACGAAAGCCAACATCTCAGTGATGCTTGCTTTGCCAAACCGGGCGACCGCCGTGGTCCCGTGGAAGGCGACTACCAATTCAGTGATGCTGGCGACAATTACGGTAAGAGCTCGGATCCACCTCTCGACCATGTCTAGTGGTGTGCACTCCGGCTTGTCTTGGAGCAGTTGCCGTAAGCCATGCTTGTCGTCGATTTCGAGAACCCAGCCGACATCGAGCTCTGAGAACCAATTCTCCAGGGCCCGGCCACCACCGTGTTTGAATGCTGGTGCGGATGAAGGGTCGTGGAATGCTTGGACCATGCGCTGAGTGTACCCGTCGCCGACCATTCCACGAGCAATCCTCTTGAGCTCTTGTTGGCCGCCGAAGCACTCCAGCCGTCCAGCGGCAGACGCCGAACCGGAGGAGCAGCTGGAGTTGTTGGATATGTAAGAAGTCGAAGCACTGGAGTAGCTGGATCCGCCATGACCGAAGATAGTCGATCTTATCTGCGCTCCGGACACGGCGACAGTCCGAATCCAGTCGCCGTAGAGGCCGAACGGCGGGGAGGCGGAGCCGTCCGTACTCTCTTCCGGCACGGCAGTGAGCTGCCCTGGCCCCGCCATGCTGCTACTTTGTGGATGGATGGACGCCATTGGTTTGTTTCGATGAGATTGGCAGGGGAGAAAAGGGCCACCATGTGAAGTGCAGTATATACTGGCAGCCCGAGCGACGAGAATCAAGCAATCAACCCCATGACGACGACCGACGAATGCAAGACCCGGGCCGGTCAAGTCAAGGTCAAGTACTGGAGCCGCATGATGACGGTAGGCGGCCACACCAACAGCTTGAAGGCGCCCGCACATGGACACGGAGTGTCCGCTGCCGAGCTCAATTACTTCCTGATAAATAGTAAAATCGAAACAAAAATATTAACCAAATCAACAGTAAAATCGATTTTTTTAAACAAATCAAATTATTCTCAAATTTTTGTGTGATAAATTTGACAAATGTTTTGTATGCTTGTAAGAATTTATCATGAAATGCCATTTGTGAAAGTCATGGAAAAAAATAAACAAAATCAATGCTCCAAAAATGATATTTTTATGCATTTTGGAGCCTAAATTTATTTTTTGCCACAATTGCACGAATATCATTTCGTGATGAAATTTGTTGAGCATACAAAATATTTATCAAAGTTTACCACAACATTTTTAGAATTATTTGATTTTATTATTATTTATTTTGATTTTACTGTTCATCAAGGAGAATTTAAGGGAAAAGAGGAATTTCACCCTCACATACCTTCACGAAAGGCAGCATGCCGGGGCAACTAAAAGTTCTACGATGTTGCTGCCACAGGCGGGGCCCTGCGGCAGCTTGAATCTCCTTGAGGATACCGTACGTGGACCGTCGGCTCAGCTGCAGGGCTCCCTGCACGAATTATTGTGCAGGGCCAATAAGAGATCGCCATGTGTCTTTGTGGGCCAACCACCCCCAATTAAGTTAGATTATTCTGTTATGGTCTAAATATTCGTCTTCGCTGGTCCTTCCTTGCCTGGCCTACGCAAAAAGAGAACTGATTTACTGAATGGCTTCACACAAGAATGGTTGCTAGCAAGTAGCAAGGACGGTTTCCTGCAATGTCCGCCGGCCGCCGCAGCAACAGAGAAGGAGGGCGGACACGATTAGGAGCACATCGCCGATGCCGCCAAGAGCACTCGTTGCAGTTCTTCCGTTCCTTGGTTTTGAAGTATTTGGAGTCTCGATCTAGAGAGCCGAGGTGCCGTCTACACGGAGGGACTTCTGATGTTGTGGTCTCGTGGAACCCCAAGAGCACAATTGAATCTCGCCGGAGCGGGAGACCAACACGGCGGCACTTCTCTTCTCCGTACTTGAAAAAGACAGTTTCAATCTCTCAATTTAGTTTGCTTTGACTCAATTCCTTTGGCGTGCAGGCTTTAATTGATCTCGCAATCAGACATGCAAAATCTTGAGGCGAGCTGAGCGCAATAGTAAAGAAAACATATGCGGCGACCGTGCTATGAAAAATGGGTGGACGATGGTGAAGCGATCCGGCAATGCTAAAGCGGAGCAGAGGAGGCACCGCCGGCGGCGTGGGACATGAGATAATGATGACCACACAATAAATAGGAGACGCCGGTGACGACGGGCACATCGTACCAGGGAGAAGAATAACGCCCAGCTACAGGCCCGGCGAGGACGGACCCAAGCTACAAGATGAACAAGGCCGTGACAGAGTAATCTAATCTAATAAATTAATTTAAGGTAGTTGGCCCACAAGGACACATGGCGATTTCTTATTGGCCCTGCACAATAATTCGTGCAGGGAGCCCTGCAGCTGAGCCGAACCCCGTACGTGGCATGTAGCAGATTTATTATGCTCAACACGCATTTAAACTACATATAACCACATACTCCCCCCCCCCCCCCCCCCCCCTTTCCGTTTTATAGGGCTTATCTGAAAAAAATTATTTTTCCATTTTGTAAGTCTTAATTTTATTGCTCTTATTCACATGTTCATATTTGAAGTGCATTAAATCATTGCATCCAAGGATGAAGAAAAAACTCACCAATGCATATAAAATTTCTTGATCATTTATTGGTCATGCATGTTACAACTAATACAATGGTAAACACAATTTGAGAAAAAATGAGTTCATTAATTGAGTACTTTTGTAAAGTACAAAAAATATTTCACCCATGTTAATGAGATTTTTGAATTAAGCATTATAAATCAGAAGGAAGGGCGTATATAGAAAAAAAATGCATACTACAAGTAGGTGTAGTTATACCCACGTCTCATTGAAAAATAGTAACGATGGCAAACCTCGGCGTCCGTGCATCATATATATTGTTAGAGTTGTGTCGAATATCGTGTACAAGGTAGGTAACAGTTGGACTTGTAGTTGTATTGTGTTTACATAGGATATGGAGTCGTGTCCAATTAGGACAATTGTATCCTAGACCTCTCATATATAACGAGGGTAGATACATGATGTAACCTATGCCAATATAATAGCACAGGAACGCAGGGGAAGTCGGCAACATGTGTTGGCGTCCAGGACGACCGGGTGCGGTATTGTAGCGGTGTCATAGGAAGGAGCGCCCATAGTCAGGCCCCGGAGATGTAGCCATATCGGTGAATCTCGTTAACAATTCTCGGTGTCGTGTTCGTGCGATTGCTAGGTCTTCGGATGATCGACGAAGTGACTCGGATTTATTCTAACATATATGGCAGGATTCCCGCATCCTAGTATTGACAAAGATAAGTGCATATAGAATGACGTATAGACAAAACTAACACACGGCACTTACCTACGCATGAAATTGAGGTAATCTATGTTCCTAAAACCTAAGAAGTGGTCGCGTGCTAGTTTGTCTTACAGAGCATACACCGTTCCGGGCCATCGGATCGTGATCCAATCACCCGGTGCCGCACTGTCGGGCTTACAGAGCAAAACGTCCACATCTTTTCCTCCCGCACCTTATCCACTCTACTGCAGCTCCGCGGCCGCCGCCCCGCTCCTCCTCCTGGCCACGCGCTCGTCCACCGCGCTCCGCCCGGCTCCGACGCTCCTCCCCCGGCTCCGCGCTCCGCCGCCCCGCCCCACCTGCCAACTCCCAACGACGCCCGCCGCGCCAACCATACCCATCTTGTTTGCCGCGCCGCTTCTTCTCCCAAATCCACCGCCACGTTCCTCGATTCCATGGCGGAGCTGTCGAAGATTAGTAGCCGATTTGGGAGGCTAGGGAACAAGGAGGAGAAATACCACTCTATGGAGAGAGAGGGGCCAGAGCGCCATTCACGCGCGGTGACCACCAGGCGGAGGTAGGAGGGAGGGGGTCTGGGTGGCGCCGCTTCCTCTGTGCAACGTGTTCCTGCAGGCGCGAGGGCTGGAGGAGGGACCCGTGCATCCATGCAACAACGTGACCATATCGCTTGTAGCGCCTTCGTCAGCAGTCAAGCAAATCACAAGTAAGCATCTCGAGCCCAATTCTGCACGCATGCATGCGACTTCTTCCACTCGAATCGTCGGATATGGCGGCGTATTGGGGATGTTGATGTTGGTTCCCCGCAGGTTTGTGGACAACAGCGAGAATTGTGGCGAGGTGGATGTGGCACAGACGCGCAATACATCACTATAGATTCCCCTCTAGCGCTTCGTCCACAGGGTGAGGCGTTCTGACTTCTGAACCAGTTTTGGATTTGCCAAAGCGTGTATGTTGAGTTGCCGCAGGCGTGAGCGCGAGTTGCATGGAGATTTGATGCGAGTTTGCCAGAGTTTGCGGTATGAGTAGTTGCCAGATGCTTTTCCGCAAAGCCTGCAATTTTTTTGTTGTACAAAAACTTGCCTAACTATTGATATGAATTGCCACTATCGTTGGATAGTAAGAGGAAGGGGAGATCGAATTTGCTTTTTTCACTGCAAGCGGGGAAGATGCAACCAACACTTAGACAAGCTTATGTCAATAGAGAGACAACTCTTTTTATTTTCCATGCAAAACTAATCAATGAGGTGATACAGTGATTAAATCATTGACACACTGTACCTTTTCTTTTATCCAAGATTGGACACTTATATGCACTATCCTAGATGCAGCCTAGGATTGCACCGTTGCATACATCGAGGAGTCTGGATTGTTGTGGTTTTGTTCTTGGTCTTTTAAGAGCATATAGTTGGGCGTGGAATAAAAATCATAGGTGATGTCATAGATAACCAATGCGTATGATGTGCTTCCTAGGTTATTGATATGAATTGGTGTTGTAGTAGTTACAACATATTGCTAGAGATGTTGTCATTTGCCTGATGCGTGTGTATTGGCTAAATCTACCTGTCATTTGCCTGATGCGATAGAGGCGATTATACTTGGTTATCAACATAGTAGATGCTGTCATTCACCTAACTTTACAACATATACTTGCCTAAATTTACCTGTCATTTGCCTGATGCGTGTGTGCGTGCTTCTAGTTTGCTGCTTACATATTGCTAGAGAGATGCTGACCTTGACATGTTGGCACCTTTTTGATCTATGAATTTTTTTCCTCTGAATCAGATTTGCATACATACTAGTAGGTGCCATGTGGATTTATCAGTCTGTACGCATGGTAAAAGATTATCTGAAGTTAGTTGCACATCTGTGCCCTTGATTCAGAAATTTCAGTTGGTTCATTTCATAATATCTGCTGCCAGTAAAAAATGTGGAAGCTAAAAAGCCAAATAAAGTTCAGTCCTCTCATTTTACCTCTGGAGAGAAGATGCTAATTTTCTAACCTGTGACTAAACTTCAGGTAGTATGTATTAAAATAGTGCATAAAATCTTTAGTTCCCTGCCCATTATATTGTTTCAGGTTTTGTTCTTCTCGATGTTGTTATTGATTGTTGGTCTGCCGCCTAAATTTGCTCATAATTTCCGCTAATTCAGCCTACAATGAGCTGCGACACCTGGATGTTGACGTAGATTAGATAAAGGTTGGAACGGGAGTCCTAAAAGTTCACTTGTCCACAAGTTTTGCCACCTCAACGACAGCACAACTGGACGTACCATATTACTCTAGTTATTGTATCATTGCTGCTTTCATTTTTCGAACAAGGATTGATCGTTGCACACTAGTCTTAGCTATGTTCATTTCGTTTGGTCTAGCACTCTATTTGCTGTTGCTGCTACATTAATTCCAGCCTTGATTATATTCTGAGACAAAATACGTGTAGAAGAGGAAGACAAAATCAATGGAATTTCTTGTCATGTGGTGATGCACTCATGAATCTATGTGATTCTTTTGTCTTCTTCTTTGTATATCTTCTTTTCTTAGCCATCCAATGGATTTGTAGACTCGTGAAACCGTGAGCATGCATCATGTATGTGTGTATTTACAATTATGACCTTTTTGAGCATTGAGTTCTAGCCAAAAAATATGCTTTCTTGTAGTCAATGATTTCTACACTAACTTGCCTAATAGTGTCAGAAAGTTGCCTACAATATTTTTTCATATTTTTGTTGGCATAGGATTTGCGGCAACTAGCAAGCGGAGGGAGGAGAGAGGTGTTAGAGTGCCGGCGACCAGGAAGCGAACCAAGAGGAAGAGCCAAGGGGGCAATGCCATCCATGCGCTGTGACCACCTAGCGGGGAGGAGCTAGAGCCGAGAAAGTGTTGTCACCAATGGTCGAGGAATGGGCCGCAAATCATCGGCAAGTATCTCGAAATCGCCCCCCTAAGCATGTGCTCTTCTACTCAAATCTACGATTCTATGCGATAGAGGCAAGATAGGGAGGTTGAAGAGGGGTGTGTGGGGTCCCGGCTTTTTGGGCAAATCGATGATTTCCAGCGCGGTGGTTTATGACTTGGGGATGCCGGGGCTGGAATCATTGATGATTTGAGCCGAAAGCATCCAAAAGTTGCCCACCGCATGATAGTGAGTTGCCAGAGATGATGGCATGAGTTGCCCAACCGCTCATGCGATGCGGGGGCTAGAATCATCAATGATTTGAGCCAAAAGTGTCCAAAAGTTGCCCAACGTATGATAGTTAGTTGCTAGAGATGCTAGCATGAGTTGCCCAAATATCTGCTCCCAAGAGAGGTGGGTTTTATTTCGCCAAAAATATGCCCAACACATAATAGTTAGTTGCTAGAGAAGTTGGCATGACTTGCCCAGAGATTCTTTTAGCAACAAAGTGATTTAATTTGCACATAAGTTGCTATTTACAATAGAATAAGTTGTCTACATATAAATAGTACTTGCCTAAATCACCTAAGTTTCGTAAATATGATTTCATGGATATTCTTTCCTAACAATTTTTTTGTAGGGTCTCACTAAATTAATTCTAAAATGGCGTCAAAGCAACGTTTTCGAGGTTTTGTGCACACACCCAAGCAAGAAGTTTCAACGTCCACCTCTAGGTAAGTTGACGATTGTTGCCTGGATATACTATGCAAATTGCTTAAATCAGATCACAACTTGCCTGCAACCACAGATGCATTTTCCCAGCGGGACACCAACTTGATGTTCCGCGGAATATAGGGCCACATTTCTTTCGCCTGAAAATTGTAGGCAATTGCCTTCTATCTACTAGTAGTTGCTCCTTACTTCCACTTTCTTTTATCTTTTTTCTTTGGGGCAAGCAAGCTAATGAGTTTGCTGTAGAATCCATTTAGTTTTCGCTCTTCTTTACTTGTAGATCTTGGGGGTCTCTAGGAACCGTAGGGCTAGGTCTGGGTGTAGGAGATCCGAGATCGGATTGGAGCGCATAAGCACCTGATGGGGTGCATGACCTGAGGTGTGTTTCCTTTTTGTTTGTTTTGTTGCAGAAGCCTCACTAAATTCTAAAACAATGTCAAAGAAATGTTTTCGAGGTTTTGTGTACATGCCCAAGCATTTTGCCCACATCTCAGAAGTAATTGCTTTTTAGTAGTATTTTCCATCCTTACAAGCAAGAAGCTTTGCTAGCCACTTCCAAGTAAACTCCACATAATCCTAATAGCTTTGCAACTAGTATTTTCTGCCTCCCGAGTGGCTGGCTATTAGCTTTCCTGTTACAGAAAAAAGGGAGTTGCCTGAAAGTTATATACAAATTGCCTTAATTACAGGAAGACATGCTTTTGATTTGCCCTTCTCCTTTTGTTATTAGCTGGCTGCATAAATAGGTTTTCAACTCGTAAAATTTGCCTACACTACAAGTACAAATTGCCCAAGCAGTAAACAAACCAAAAGAAAACTATCCCTACTGTTGATTTTGTTTTCAAAAGAAGAAGTTACATGCAAGTATTATGAAATTGCCTAACTTGTGTGCTCAACCTGATTTTTATTTTCAAATAGACTTAGAATGCTGGGGCTAGATATGTAATCGTGATAGGTAATCTATTGCAAAGTTGCTTAATGTAGCATCAAAAGTTGCCCCATATGGCATCAAAGTTGCTTGAAGAAAAAGTATATGAAAACATACCCATATGGGATCTTATTTTGAAGAGGTCGTTGTGAGAATCTTATAAGTGAAAACGGAACTTAATTTCGACGCTCAGTTTAAAAGCTGTAGCCTTTTGAATTTTTTTGAAAGAAAATTAAATGCACTTGATGCATTTGCCAACTTGTGTGCTCAATCCGATTTGCAGGAAGGAGTCGTAGCATGATGGAATCACGTGTGAGACAGAAATCTTCTCTATTAAGGGCCACATGGGATAGGGGCATCCTTTCTTTTTTAAAACGGCATGGACAGGATCTTAGTTTATTTGGGTGTGTGCTCCGAGCGACTAGTCAGCCAACGGGTGCTGGCTAGACGTGTCCATCTATGTTAGCTTTTTAATCTTAATCATGCATCTTCATGTTTATTTTAGTCTTGCATGCAGTAGTTGCACGTAGAAAAATGTGTGCGTGCGGAGGTACGTGTGATGCGTGCGAGTCAGTAGTTTCAGATAGCAGAAGCATGCATGGAGAAAGTCCGAGCTGCCGCATGCAGCGCATCATATGCCATGTTGACGATGCACGCGACCTCTTTGGATGCCCGGACTTTCTCCATGCATGCGGATGTTGACGATAGCGGATGTACATTCTCCTTCCTGTGAACCTGGACGATGGCATCGACAAAGATGAGCATTGTTGAGACGCTCGTTGTGACAAACTGTGCGGCCGCTGGCGCGCCGCTACCGGCAGTGACCAGCTCTTCATCGATACTGGCGACAATTATTATGAGAGCTCGGATCCACCTCTCGACCACTTCTTGCAGCCAATACCCAGATCCAGATTAGAGCTGGAACTGCAGCGGTTTGAGAACCCAGTCCACGTCGAGCTCGACGAACCAATTCCTCAGCGCAGGGTCCAGGCCAAATGATTCCGTGAGAGATACACTGTCGAATGTCTGTACCATGCGCTGGGTGTAACCTTCGCTGCCCATTCTGTGAGCAATCTTCGTGAGCTCGCTGATACCCAAGTCCGATGAGCCAACGGACGCCGAGTTGGAGTAGCCGGAGCCCGGAGGTGATGGATCTCAAGGCACCGGAGTCGCTGGAGTAGGTGGATCTGCTCTGATCGGAGAGACTCGATCTGATGCACCACTCGGGGCGGACGACGCACACGCTACGGATGGACTCGCGGTAGGAGTTGGGCGGCTGGCCGAAGGCATCCGTGAAGCCGCTGGTGCTCTCCTCCGGCACGGGAGGAAGGTGCGCCGCCGTGCTCTCCTCCGGCACGGGAGCAAGCTGACCCGCCGTGCTCTCCTTTGGCGCGGAAGCAAGCTGACCCGCCGTACTGCTACCTTGAAATAGGGCTCTAAGACCGCTAAACACGCTTGACAGGTGGTATGCCATTTCTCTACTTTGTGAAGCTCGAAGAGATTGGTAGGGGACAAAACTATAACAAGTGCCGGCCGGGCCGGAATCAACACTAATGGTTCATGATGTGACCTCTAAACACGCTTGACAGGTGGTACGCCATTCTTCTACTTTGTGAAGCTCGAAGAGATTGGTAGGGGCGAAAACTATAACGAGTGCCGGGTCGGAATCAACACTAATGGTCATGATGTAACGATAATTCCGAGGGAGTTTCCATTATAATTTAAGATAAGAACGCCGATTGCCGGAATCACATGACAGCGACCAACGACCACACTAGCAGCTGTTAGAAGTACGTCCGGTGCATGTCGTTCAGCCCCCACGAAGTTGTCGGGGAGCTCAGGTTCCATGGTATCCCCTTATCTAACAACTCATTTTCTGCATTGCGATCCATGCAGTTATATTTGTTTTTTTTGTCTCCCTAAATAAAACAACACGTGAACTTCAAATTTTTCAGCACAACCGAACATTCTAATGTCAATGTGGAAAAAAACTTTGAAAGTTATACTAAAGGAGCACAAATTAATTTGTATCTAAGTGAGTAGAATTTTTAAAATAAATTCGAAAAATCATTATTTGTTTAGAAGTATTAATTAATGTTAAATGTTTTTAGTCAATTTAAGAAATATGAAAAAAATCAGGAATTGTGGATTTGAAAAAAAGTGTATGAATAAGGAAAAAGTGTATGAATAAGGAAAAAGTTTATGAATTTGAGGAATAATCACACATTTTAAACAAAATCAGGAATTTTCAGTTACAAACAAAAACCAAGTAAAAACTGGCTGAGAACACATGTAGGAAAAGAAAAAAAACGGGCAAGAATCTTCTGTAAGGTTCCAAAAACCGGTTGGGAGGCCGGCCGAACACTTGCTAGGAGCGGGTCTGCGCCACGTACGCCATTTGCCGCCTTCATCGTGAAATAGGTTCTCCACTGGTTACCATCATCTACTTTGCACATAAGCTCCTCCTTCCCGGGATGGGGGGAGGCGGCAGTGATGCTCGGCCGGTGCCGGTCCAACGTCCTGGTGCGGAGGCCGGCGGCGCTCGCCGTGGTGGTGCCGCCTCTTGGCGGCGGGGCAGTCCGGTGGTGCTGGTCGACCGGTGGCGTGTCCCAGGCCCAGATCTGGGCTGGTAGGGTCCCTTCTGGGTCCTTGCGGGTCGGCTTCTGCACGACCGCGACGCCTTCTGTATGGGAAGGCAGGGGAGCGACTTGGACTGGGACAGCGACGCCGACGGCGTGCCAGCTGCTGAGCGGAGGTGGGAGCTGTCCGGGCCTTTGAGGACCCGGCCGGGCCTGTGGGGCCACGGGCCCGGTAGGCTCCTACTATGGCGTCCGGTCGGCTACCGTCGTGGACGGTGGAGGTGGGGCCCTCCTGTATGCCGACGGTGCTGCTGCCCTAGTCCCGGCTCCTCTTCTTCGTTGTGCAGACCATCTTCGCGGTGTCGTGGTGAGACATCATGGGAAGCTTCGTGTCCGTGTTGGCGTAGGGTGGTGGTCGGTTTGGTGGCGAGCTCCGAAGTGCCTGAGGTAGAGGCTGGGATCGGGAGAAATCCCTGTTGGCTTGGCCGACACCGACGCGGTGGCGCCTGAGGGTGCCGCCGGACCTTCCTGGAGGGCGTCGGGGCTACCCTTCCTCTCTCCTCGCCGTGTACAGGGGGAAACCCTTGGCAGCAGCGTCGTCATCGTCGCGTTCCTTCTTGGAGGTGTTGATTGGTACCGGCGCTTCGGAGTCTTGGAGCTTGGTGGGCGATCTCCGGTGGACGCAGTGGTCACGAAGCTTCGTTGTTTTTGTCGATCCGCTGTTCGGCATTTGTTTCTTTTTTTTCTCTTTCATTTTCTTTTGGGTGTGATTGTTTTGCTTCCGCCCCAGCTGCTATCGTTGATTGTATCGGATGGTTGCTTTATAATACAAAACGGGTGAAAACCCTTTTTCTTAAACAAACACTCCGTTCTTATTTATTATCTTTTCTTTTTTGGTTTTCTCTATATTTTATTGTTTAGTTTTCTCTGTTCTTTTAATTTTAAAAATTGTTTTTCACGGTTTTAATAAAATAATAAAAAAGATGGAAATTAAAAAGGAATAACCAAGGAAAAACATCGAAAACCGGACAAAACAACTTCCAAATAAATAGTTGCAGAAACCGCCGCTACCTGAAAACCCCACAAAAACCTCGCTACCTGAACCTTTGAAAGTAATACTAAAGGAGCATGAATTAATTTGGATCGGAGGGAGTATATTTTTATAAATAAATATGAAACAGGTTCATTATTTATTTAGAAGTATTAATTAATTTTAAATATTTTTAGTCAATTTGTAAAATATTCTGGATATTACAGATTGTTATTTTTTTAAAATAATATTTGAGAATATGAAAAAAGTTACGAATAAGAATAAAGTTCATGAATTTGAGGAAAAGTCACACATTTTAAACAAAATCGAGAACAGTTACAAAAAAAACCATGTAAAAACCGGCTGAGAACACACTCAGGAAAAGGAAAAAAAACAGACGAGAATCTTCTGTAAGGTTCCCAAAACTGGTCCGGAGCTTCAAGAAATGCAGTATTCTAAATGGGCCGGCCGAACACTTGCTAGGAGGGGTCTGGGCCACATACGCCATTTGCCGCCTTCAACATGAAATAGGTTCTCCACTCTTTACCATCATCTACTTTGCACATAAGCTCCTAAAACTTTAAGTTCAAAAATAATCTCCGAGGGTCCTTTTTAAGCCAAAAACAAAGCTTTGAGCCTAGCATGTGCCAAATTCCGCGCCAGAAACAGGTCCTGCCGACTGTAATAGTCTTAGTTATGCGGCGTACAGGGAAAATGACCCCTTGGGAAGAACCAGGAATTTAAATGCTAGCGTTCTATAATAAGAAACGTAAAGTAAGAGCAAAGTATGTAAAACAGACTCTGTAAATGTGCATTGGATTTGGTTTTCTCGTGGAGCATACAAATGACTTATTATTGGACGAAATTTTGCAAGTTTACAGGTCATAAGATCACTTACATCCGCAAATTAACAAAAACATGGAAATGAACAAATTTACCGAGAGGGGATTTTCAAGTTTTGAACGGTTCAACCAAAAAAAGGTGCGCCGGCGGGAATATGCAAACCGGCCCGACCCGGCCCACTTTTGACCACCTGCCCTCCTCCTCTTCGCCGTCCATGGCGGCCACGGCCCCTCTCCCCCCTTCATTCCTTCTCTTCCCTCGACGCCGGTCCCGTCGTCCTCGACGCCAGGTAACCCGCTCAAATCGATTCCCCCTCAACGTCCTTCTTCCCCTCTCCGGGCGTCTGTGTTTCGCTGCAGCTTCTGCTTGTTTCGTGTCGCGCAGAAGGGGTCCGAGATTCCGCGCCGAGGAAACAGCGGGAGATGAAGGGGCATGATACCCAAGTGTCCGCCGTCGTGGAGTCCTTGCTCGTGAGGGAGGCGGTCGGCCCTCCTCCATTATGGCAACTCGCTCCAGATTCCCGATATAGTACAGATTTTAGCTCTGAACTTATTTTCAGCCTGTCTGAAGTTCTGAACACATGGCTGTTGCACGTCTTGTTGCGCGCCCATGGGATTCTGTTATGATTATACCGTGACCGCAACTAGGCCAGGTTATTCGTGCTCGAGACCGCCGTTAGGGTGCTGTATTTCGGTCAGGGTCTGGTCTCTGAATTGTGCCTGCGCATATGGTTTTGGCATAGTTGGTATGCTAGTTCAGTACCTGTTTTGTTGACTTTATTATTGATTTTGGATCCGCGTATATATCGGCGCTTCACTTGTATGAGACATTTGGCTCGTGGAGAAGAGCTGATTATGTCAAATTGCACTTTGCTGGAAGCATGAATGGTTTCATCACCTCTTAATCATGGACGTATGTTGACAATCCTTGTATATCTGTCCATCCATTGTTCTGTCAAAATGGACTCTGTTAATTTGTACATATCCTGATTCCTATGTAATCATAATTTCTTTAAATGAATTGAAGCTACTGCTAACTGAGCCCTTAAGGCCTCTTTCGGTTCATAGGATAGAAATATCACAGAAATAGAAAATTTGTAGGAAATGAGATGAGATGTCCTTATCATTGAGTCTAGGCTAATATTTATTTTTCCTTTGAAACATGAAGGCTAGGGCTAATTCCTTTATAGGAATAGGATTCTGTTCCTACAAGCCAAAAGGCTCTACAGGGATTTTTCCTACAGGAATCAAAATTGCTCCAAACCATAATCATTTGTAAGGCAATCCTTTTTGTAACTCATAACCTTATCCTTCGATTTATTTTTGAGCTTGTGATTCGTAATTCCACCGTCCGTCAGGTAATGTGGGCTAGTTTTTCCTTTTTAACAGAGGGGTTGAAGAAGTTACCAGCTCCAAAGGCAGCTATACTGTTACATGGATGATGACCTTTACCTACTTGGTAGGCCCTCATGCTGGCTTTTTTTTCAATTACTATATTATAGAACAACCATTAATAGCTATGCTTACTGCTTGTTTACTCAGATGAGTTTCAAACATCAAGAATTCATGTTCAAGGAGGCCTAAATTTGGTATAGTTCTCATTCCTCTCTTCCTCTTAACAGCTTTCTTGAATTTATTTTTTCAGAAGGTCAGGGCTAACTGGATATGTTTGCTAGTGCCACTACTTGCTGGATTTCAGTTGATTGTTATACTGCCTATGAAGAATTTGAATTCTCCCCTTCATTGCTCCACTATAAGATTATGAATATGAAGTGCTCATTGTTTCCCATATCCCATTGCAGATAACTTGTATAATGCATTTGTCAATGTGCGAGACGATGAGCCGGAGCATCGGACGATGATGAAAGCTTGTCAAACACATGTAAATCTCCATTCTCCTCGCTTAGCCCCATAGAAACTGATATGTGTAATATAGGAAATTTATTTGAACTGGTCTATAGATTATAATGGTGCATAACAATGTATTAATACTCTGATAGTGTATAAGAAATACATATGAATTTTTACATATAAACAATACAGTTACATAGAAAATATAACTTTGTGGTAAAGTTTTCCCATGCGTTTGATTGACCCTTGCAAGCAAGCTGAAGTTACTCAACTAGATGAACATAAGTGCATACAGATGCTGCGTAAAATCGAAACTAAACATGGAAATTATCTATGGATGAACTTGTTAAATTGTGAGGGAGTCTGAATGAAATCGCCGCATAACCAGAATGCAAAAGTATTTGACATGGAATTAGAAATCAAATCAAAACACAACCGCAGATTGTGGCAAGTTGACATGGGTATCTGGCGCTTAAACTACGAACGAAATACAAAATACTACTTTAATTCAAAAGAAAAAGAATCAAAATGAAACGATGACACATTACTCCAGCCTCTTATTTGTCCAGTGACTCTGTTTGATGCCTCAAGTAGTAGTGTTCATCCTTCAAATAGCTCTCGCAACATCTCCTCCAAAACCTCGGGACTGCTGCTTCCGAGTCTAACTTGTTCCGCTAGCTCTGGATGCTCCTCCAGGTAGTCACGGTAACTTGAGATAACACTCTCTATGATAGTTTTCCTCAGTGCATCTCTGAGCTGAGGTTCTGGAACCTTCCAGAATTTCTGAGCCTGGTAAGTTTTGTGGAAAGCTGACTCGAATTTAGCTAGTGAGGAGGTGTTCTTCCAACATTGGAGCGGTCCATTAAAATTTGATTTGGGTATACAGGACAACACATGTCCCCAAGAAACATCGAGATAACTATCCATGTACTTCTTACATTCGGGTGCAAGTTTAAATATCAGGGAGCGTTGATACCACCGAGGAAGATGAAGATTCAATGACACAACGAAATAGGAATTGTTAAGCAGGAACAGGTACCTGAGGCTTGGATCCAAGCACAGTTCCGACTTTCTGAGAAGCAGATCATTTAGATAATAAACCGTCTCATCTATCAGGACGTCAAGTTTATAGTCGTAGTCGAGCCATGTAAAGGTTCCTGTCATCAAAGCCACTGTTTTCTTCATGGACAAGATGGAACTGACCACCAAATGGGTGTTGTTGTGAACCTCGCCTCCTCCATGCTTAATTTCCATAGCCCACAAATCATCGTCGCCCTCGACGAGTGCCCTCATCTCCTCCATCGTGCTGGATATGGCCTCCCATAGCATGTCGCCTTGTGTACTCAACAAGTCACATGCCGCGCTGAATATTTGTTGGTTTCTGGTAGACATGCCAAATGACCTAAGCATGTGTAATGCATTGGAGACACATGTATACATGTCTAGCACGGCCTGTAGCTTCTCAGCCTTGAGATCAGGCATGATGGCCTCGACGAAGACGAGCATCTTGGAAATGCTGGCTTTGCCGAACCGTTCTGTTGCCATACTCTCCACGCAGATCCCCACAGAGTTGGAGACCAACTCTGTCAAACAATGGACGATCACTGTGAGACCTCGGATCCACCTCTCGACCAAGTCTTGCAATGATGATGCCGACTTGTCTTGGAGCCGGAACTGCCACTGTGAGCCACGCTCCTGGCAAATTTGGAGAACCCAGCCCACGTCAAGTTCGCAGAACCAAGTCTCCAGCACGGTGTTCGGGCCGCCACCGTTTCCAAGTGCTGGCACCGGAGATGGGACGTCGTACAGCTCGATCCCGGATAACCGATTCTCCAGGGCACGGTCCAACGCTGGCGAAGATGCGACGACGAATGCTTGGAGCATGCGCTGGGTGTACCCGTCGCTAACCATTTGGTGAGCGATCTTCGTGAGCTCGTTCGCGCCAAAGTCGTCGGCGTCGGCGCCGGCCGAACGAGAGGAGGCGCTAGAGTAGTTGGAGTAGCTAGAGTGGCTGGAGTAGCTGGATCCGCTATCACCGGATTGGGACATGGAGAAAACAGTCGATCTCATCTGCGCTCCAGACACGGCAACGCTCCGGATCCAGTCCCGGTAGAGGCTGCAGGGCAGGTAGGGAGTCGCAGCCGCAGGCTCGTCGGTGCTCAACTCCGGCACGGGTGCAAGCCTGGCCGCCATGCTGATGGCCTGTTGCTACTTGCTACTGTATGGAAGGATGGACGCGCTTGCTCGAAGAGCCTGAGAAAACTGTGAGAAGTGCGGGGCAGGGACACCGCAATGAAGACTTTGTATGCCCGAACCGAGTGAAGACGAGACTGCACAAGCACAACCCGGGTCCAGCGGTCAGACCGCGAGATGGACGACGGCCACACGAGCAGCTGTCAGACGCGTCCACGCAGTTTCCAGGAGGTAATCGGATCAATAAATCACGTTGTAATCGTACCACTCTTTGTCTTGACTTCTTCGCTCAATCACTCGTGAGCTACAGATGAATCGGCACGAAGAGCGTCCTCCACCACAAGCTCGTTCTAAGATTTTCTTTTTTACGAAAAGCAACAGCGTTGCATTTCATTATGATCAGAAGAAGAGATGAAAAAGCCTGTAAAGCCATAGAAAAAGGGAGGAAAACATCATAGACAAAATGGCATAGAATGGGGTGGCCGCCATGGTTGACCACGTAGCGGAACCAAACCCACCTACCCCACCACCACCTCGTTCCCTCCCTTGCCGCTGACCACTCCTCTTCTTCCCCTTCCACATCATCTTCTCGCGTTCCACCTATCGACTCCCTCTCACCACGCCATAGAGTTCGGATTGCGTCATGATGGCGCCTCCGTTGGCACCGCCTCCACTCGATCTAGCGCTCCACGCAGTCCGACTAGTGATGCGCAATGTGGTCATCGCCAAGTTCCCGGAGCCCACCCTCTAGGGACAGGTCGGTGTATGGATTATTCAGGCCTCTTCCTACGAGGATCAGATTCGGTTCCCGGGTGAGGACGGGTGTAATGCCATGGAGTTCATCTTCTTGGCGATGGTGGAAGCCAATTTACCAAACCCGTAGACGATAGCACAATGCAGAGTGTTCACAATGGTGCCACCGATCCAGCTCAACATGCACCGCGTCGGGTGGGGGCACTCGCCTTCGCCCCACCAGGTGCAACCACCCCCCACCCCCCCCCCCCCCCCCTCCCCGCGGCGCTTTGAACTGATTCGGGCTACCGCCGCTTGTTCTCTTGTCAACTTTATTGTCATGCCGGCATTCTACCTCACCCTATGGATCTCAAGCTACTTTTTTTTTAGAATGAAGATGCAAGAAGCGTCCGACTTTAAATTAATAAAACCAACCGAGACAGTATCCAACATAGTTCAACCAAACAAACCAGCTAAAGTATAGTACTAAATAAAAGCGATACAAACCAAGGGCACATGAGCCAAACATAGGATAAGTCTATAACCAATTACGGAACCATGCCACCAGCCAACTCCGTGGCCCATAAAATATGATCAGGTCTGCGTTGTGTCTTGCCGTGCAGAAATCTGAATGCACCTGATCAGCTCCATGACATCTTGCATGATCTCAGAGTTGTGTTGTTTCTTCAACGGTGTCCAAGTCTATAGAAAGAGATGGCATTTAAAAATGACATCAGCTGGATAAGAAGGGAACTTTTTCTCAATGGTAATTTTGTTACGTACAGTCCAGAGTGACCACAACAGCGCCCCTACACCACGCCACACAATTCTAGCAAATGCACCCCTCTGAGTCCATAGCAAGGCGAGCAGGTCAGCACCCGACGAGGGGTTCTGGTCCTGCCTAAACGCCTCTCTAATGACACTCCATGCGAAGCGGGCCAAGTGGCACCGAAAAAAGACACGGTTGCCATCCTCCCTAACGGTGTCCTGGATTAGAGGGTCCCGGCCTAGCATATCTAGTCCATGGGCTGGACTGACTGACCATTGACGTGGAAGGATTTTGGAGGCCTCGAAGCTGTGGCATGCTCACATCAGACAACGCCGAAGACTTGACGTATACTCCAAGAATATCCATTAGGTTCGGCATGTAACCCCTAGATGTCAACCGACCATGTGTAACCCTAGATACCTTTGATGCCTATATAAACCAAAGGGTTTAGCCCGTGGAGGGGCATTGATTATCATCATCATTAGCTTTAGGGTTTAGTCCACAACTTATGATCTTGAGGTAGATCAACTCTGTACTTTGATACACCCACAATATAAGCAAGAACATGACGTAGGGTTTTACCTCCTCAAGAGGGGCCGAACCTGGGTAAAACGCCGTGTCCCTTCTCTCCTGTTACCCATCGATCCGATCTCATAGCTCCCCCCCCCCCCCCCCCCCTACATGAGGTCTGGCAGTTTTGACACTGACATTGATGCTTTCATTGAGAACTCGCTGTTGGATCGCCAAGGATTGATGGCCCGCTTGTAGTTGATAGTTATATCGGCTGTGATGACATCTTCGTCCCCGGCCAACTTTTGCCTTTGGCTGCATTGTGCTGCACGCTGATTCGATCGGCCGCTGGGGCCGTGCCGAGAACTTTGCCCCAAACCCGGTCGTCATGTTCGGATGTCTGGACTACATCACAGACGCCCGAGGTGATCTGGTCCTCCCAGGACGGATCTCAGATCGGCTCGAAGATCCCTCCGGCGCTGCGGTCCCGGAACTAGCTTCCGACCTGACCCTCGGATCCGGCCTCTCACTTGAACCGATCCCGGAGATGGAGCCGGGTGGTCGCCAAGTCCGACCCGACCCCTGCCTCCTCAGACGTCGGCCTTGAGCCAAGCTCGTCTTCGGACCCGGCAGCGACGACCTCCAACAGTACTTCTTTTCCCATCAACCAGGGTCAGCCCACATGATTCTGTCATCATCCATAACACTTGATGCTCTGTACCAGGAGCATTTCACTGCAACAAAAGAGCGATCACTCTTCCTGATATCACTACTTCTGCACCCTTAGCTTCCCCTTCAACAGGTTCACCTCTTGAGACAGCATCCCTCTCCTGGCACAAATCATATACCATTCTAGTGTATAGAGAGAGGTCATCATTTGATAAAACATGAAACAGTTTTAGCATTAGTCACCATTCGTTAGATCTCGGCCTTCTCTACTCTCTTCAGAATGTTGTGGCCATTTCTGTTGCACCAGCTCCAACCAAGCGTCCTTCACATAACAGCAGCCCCAAAAGCAGTGTATAAAAAATCCAGTATATCCACAGTGCTTATTTCAGCTGGTGTAGATTATAACCGTTCATAACAATCAATCATACATGCATAACCCCTTAAAATTGTTATGCTAAATACAAATGAATTTCCATACAGAAGTAGGGCGACCACATAGCAAATATAACTATTTTTTTGGTGAAATTTCGCCAGTCTTTAGTGCTGAAGTTACGGTGCAACCTTGACGTCCAGAGTGACCCTGGCATCTGCAAGCTCAAGCTCCACTGAAGTGGATGAAAACAAATCTTGCATAGAATGTGATATAATCATAAGTATTTTACATGGAATCAAGAAATCAAATAAAAACACACTTAGGCTACAACGGAATTCAGAATACAACTTCATTTTTAAAGGACATTTTTTCCAAATACAATGATAAAACATGAACTCTGTACTCTTATATGGTGGGTGACTTTGGTCGATGTCTCCAGTAGTATTCATCCTTCAAACAGCTCTCCCAACATCTCCTCCAAAACTTTAGGGCTACTGCTTCCGCCACTAACGTGTTTTTGTAGCTCTGGATGTTCCTTCAGGTAGTCATTATAAGCTGAAATGACTCGCTTGATGATAGTTTCCCGCAGTAAGGATCGGAGACGGGGTTCTGGCACCTTCCAGAATTTCTGAGCCTGGTACGTATTATCAAACGCTGACTGGAATTTAGCCAGCGAAGTGGTGTGGATCCAACGACGGAGTGGTCCGTGAAAATTCGATTTAGGTATAAAGGACAACACATTTCTCCAAGAAACATCGAGATAACTATCCATGTACTTCTCACATTCAGGAGTAAGTTTAAGTTCTGTTTGGTGTCCACACAACTGCTCAAGATTTAAAGATACCGATGTCTTGGACACCATCTGCACAATGAAATATGAATTGTTGAGCAGGAACAAATACCTGAGGCTTGGATCCGAGCACAGCTCTGATTTTCGCACAAGCAAATTGTTCAGATAATCAATTGTGTAATGTATCAGGTCTTCAAGCTTTCCGGTGTTGTGGCTCTGTCCAGAGTTCTTCAGTGTCGAAGCATGTGCTTTACTCATCAAAACTATGTAATCCACCATCAACCGGGTGTTCTTGTGAACCTTACCTCCTCCTTCCAGAATCTCGGTGGCACACAAGTTGTCATCCTTCATGAGTGTCCGCCTCACCTGCACCATCGTGTCACATATGGACTCGATTAACTTGTTCCCTTGTCTGTCCATTGAGCTGTTTATATCGTTCAAAATGCTTTGGGCACCTGAACTGATCGTGTGCGGCAAGATGCCATACGATGCACTGCACACACAGATATACATTTGTAGCATGGCCTGTAGCTTCTCCTCCCCGTTAACCTGGACCATGGCATCGACAAAGACGAGCATTGCTGAGACACTCGCTGTGACAAATTGTGCGGCCGCTGGCGTGTCACTGATGGTGGTGACACTGGCCACAATTACTGTGAGAGCTCGGATCCACCTCCTGACCAATTCTTTTAGTGAATACACAGATGCCTCTTCGAGAAGTAGCTTCAGCAATACATCGAGAACCCAGTCGACGTCGAGCTCGATGAACCACTTCCTCAGCGCACGGTCCTGGCCAAATGTATGCGTGAGAGATACGGTGTGGAATGCTTGTACCATGCGTTGGGTGTAACCGTCACTGGCCATTCTCTGAGCAATCTTCCGGAGCTCGCTGGTACCCAAGTCTGCTGTGCCGATGGACGCTGAGTTGGAGGAGTAGCTGGAGTTGGTGGACCTCGAGGCAGCAGAGTCGGTGGATCCACTCTGACGGGATCTGATGCGCCAGTCGGAGCAGACGACGCTGACCCTCCGGATTGAGTCACGGTAGGAGTCGGACGGCGGCAAGGCATCCGTGAAGCCGGTGGTGCTCTCCTCCGGCACGGAAGCAAGCTTCCCCTCCGTGCTGCTACCTTGTAATAGGACTTTGAGACTCGTATACTCGTGGTCCGCCATGCTCCTACTTTGTGAAGCTCGAAGAGATTGGCAGGGGAGAAAACTATGAGAAGTACCGGCTCGGAATCAACACTAATTGTCGATGATGCATCGATAGTTTCGATGAGAGCTCCCATTTATCTATAAAAACACCTCTTGCCGGATCCGCCTGACAGCGACTGACAACTGACAAGTGCCGGACCCGGGTGCGTGAGATGATTACATTTATCTATTTGGAATTACTACTTCACTTCAAAAGTGAAGAAATAATTCCAAATACAACGACGAAACATAGCTCCGGTCTCTTATTTGTCGGGTGACTCTGGCCGATGCCTCAAGTAGTTTTCATCCTTCAAATAGCTCCCCCAGCATCTCCTCCAAAACCTCGGGACTGTTGCTTCCATGGCTAACCTGTTCAGCTAGCTCTGGATGCTCCTTCAGGTAGTCACGGTAACGTGAAATAACCCTCTCGATGATAGCTCTTCGTAGCGCATCTCTGAGCTGCGGGTCCGGAACCTTCCAGAACTTCTGAGTCTGGTACATTTTATGAAATGCTGACTTGAATTTAGCTAGCGGAGAAGTGTGGACCCAACGACGTAGAAGTCCAGGGGAATTCCAGTTCTGTATGTAGGACAACACATGTGCCCAAGAAAAATGAAGATAGAAATCTTTGTACTTCTCGCATTCTGTTGTAAGTTCAATTCCCAGAAGCTGCGCAACAAAATTGGAGTTGTTGAGCAAGAACATAGACCTGAGGCTTGGATCGGAGGACATTCTTGAATCACTCAGAAGCTGATCCTTCAGATAATCTATTGTTTCATCTATCGCGTCACGAAGCTTCGCGGTGCTTTGGCTTTGTGCAGAGTTGAACGTCAAAGCACATGCTTTCCTCATTGATAGTATGCAATCCACCAAGAACCGAATCTTTCTGTGAATTCCGCCTCCACTTTGTTCAATTTCAATATCCCACGTGCACGAGATTTCATAATAATCTGTCCTGATGTGCATTATGGATCTATGGTGCTGGATATTTCCTGAACTAACCTGTTCTCTTCTGTCTTCAACGAGGAGCTTATCTCATCGAAAATGCGTTGGGCTTTCAAAGAGACTTCATGTGCATTATGGATCTATGCGTTGGGCTTGGCACCTGCCGCACCACGCTCATCGAACGTCAAGCACCGGCCACCACGTCACCCGCATGGCCATGGCAACGGGCCCACACCTGAGCCGCAAGCTGTGCCCACGAGCCCCGTGGCTCCCACCAACAGGGCCGCCGTCCCGGCATCCGAGACCACTCCGCCTCTGCCAGCACGGCACATGGACACCGCTGACCGGTAAAGGGCAAAAGGAGGCTTCTTTTGCCCCAAACCACTCCCGTTAGGCCTCATTTGGGGGATCGCCGCTGTTTCCCTGGGCGTGGAAACCATGATTGAATTGTGACCCGGTTTTTCTGGAGGGCGATTTGGTGCCATCGGGCAAGGAATTTTTCATCCCCGATCCACTTGCTTTCCCTGGGCAGGAAATCACGGCCACTTGACCTCGGGAGAATTCACCTCGTCCCCGCTGCATCGGCTGCTCCACCTCGTCCCTGCTCGCCTGCCTCCTTTCTGCACCAAACGACAACAGAAATTTCCGCCGTGTGTTGGAAGGGATCCCACTTGCCATGGGAATTTCCTCCGATGGGGCTTTGCTACCCTGGGTATGGTGCCTATGCAACCAAACGAGCCCTTAGTAGGAAGGATAGCCTAGCCGTCCATACTCCATCAGGGGAAGGTTAGGCAACCGCAAGCCCCGTCACAGCCACCACACCGCACCCTCTGCTTTGCTCTGCTCGTTCTGGATTTGTTCAACTTGGGCCTTCTTTGCTGTTGCATGGTCTTTGAGCTGCTGCAACTTCTTCAGTGCAAATCTTGTTACAGCGGCTGGCCCTGCCGAACAAGCCGTCGACACGGACGACCCCCTGGCTCCCACTTAGGCTGACAGCTGGATCGTGAGGCTCGAGCAGTCCTTCAACATCTTCCTCACAGTGAGTGACCCATACCGGCAGCTGCTCCAGATTCCCCATACATATTTTGACTCTGAATTTATTTTTTGCCTGTCCGAAGTTCTGAACATGTGGCCGTTTTACCACTTGTTTTACTTCATACTCGAAATGGTCGCTAGGACACATATTTCGATGAGGCTCTCGTCTTACATGCTTGTAAGGTCTCTGAATTTTGGTATAGTTGGTATACCAGTTCAGTACCTGTTTTCTTGACTGATTGATTGTTGATCTGTGTTTATATCGGTGCTTCACCTGATGAGACAAACCTTCGGCTGGTGGAGAAGAGCTGGTTATGCCAAAGTGCACTTTGTTGAAAACACAAATGATTTCCATCACCTCTTGATCACGGAAGTACGTTGAAACTCCTTGTATATCTGTCCATCCATTATTCTGTCAAAACGGACTCTGTTTAACTGCTACATATCATGTTTTACTGAACTAGATGAAAGTAAGTGCGTAGAGAATGTTGTGCAAACTTGAAACTAAGCATGTCAGTTCTCTATGAGTGTTTTCTATTTGAGGAAGTCTATGGACGAAATTGACATGGAACGATGGAAGCAGAATACAAAAGTATCCGTCATTCAATCAGGACATTAAAAAAAATCACACACAGATAACGTGACCAGTTGATGTAGTATCCAACGCTTAAGCAACCAACGGAATTCAGTATACAACTTCACATCAAAAGGAAAGAAATAGTTCCAAATACAATGATGAAACATAACTCCGGTCTCTTATCTGTCGGGTGACTCTGTTTGATGCCTCTAGGAAGTTTCATCCTTCAAATAGCTCTCCCAACATCTTCTTGAAAACCTCAGGACTGCTGCTTCCGCGGCCAATGTGTTTCTCTAGCTCTGGATGCTCTTCCAGGAAGTCGCGGTAACCTGGAATGACTCTCTCCGCAATAGCTCTCCGCAGCAGATCTCTGAGCCGAGGGTCCCGGACCTTCCAGAACTTCTGAGCCTGGTAAGTTTTTCGAAAAGCCGATTCAAATTTGGTTAGGGAAGAGGTGTTGATCCAACAATGGATGGGTCCAGGAAATCTCGATTTGGGTATGCAGGATAGGACATGTCCCCAAGAAACATCAAGATAGCTATCCATGAACTTCTTACATTCAGGTGTAAGGTTAAGTTCAGACCATTGCTCAAGATAAAGCGATACCGATGGCTCAGAAACCTGTGCTACGAAATGGGAATTGTTGAGCAGGAAAATGTACCTCAGGCTTGGATCCGAGCATAGCTCTGATTTTCTCAGAAGCAGATCCTCCAGATACTCGATCGTGTCATCTATCAGGTCACCAAGGTTTACGGTGTTGTTGCTCGGTGCACAGTTCTGCGTCGATGCACATGCTTCCCTCATGGATGTGATGTAATCTACCATCAACCGAGTGTTTCTGTGAACCCCACCTCCTCCTCGAAGAATCTCAATAGCCCATGTGTCGTCCTCCTCCATGGGTGTCCTCACCTCCTCCATCATGCTCGATAGGACCTCATATAGCCTGTCTCCTTGTCTCTCCAACGAGCCGCCTATCTCGCTGAATATGCTTTGGGCTTCCGGAGAGATCACGACCGGCGTAAACATGTATGATGCATTGGAGACACAAGTAAACATGTCTAGCACGGCCCGTAAATTCTCCACCCTAAGAACAGGGGCAATAACATCGACGAAAATGAGCATCTTGGCAATGCTCGCTTTGACAAACCGTGCGACCGCCGGCATCTGGTGAGCGGTGATGACCATCGCTTGGACACTGAAGGCAGTTACGGTAAGAGCTCGAATCCATCTCTCGACCAAGTCTTGGAGCCATGACGCTGGCCGGAGCCATGCCGACGACTTGTCCTGGAGCTGAAGCTGCTGAAATAAGCCATGCTCGCTATGGATTTGAAGAACCCAGTCCACGTCAAGCTCGAAGAACCAATCCTCCAGAGCACGGTCCGGGCCACCGAATCCAAATGCTGGTGCGGGAGATGCGACATGGAACGCTTGGATAATACACTGGGTGTAACCGTCGCTTACCATTTGGCGAGCGACCATGGCGAGCTCGTGGCCGTGGGCGCCGAAACCCGTTGCGACGGCGGACGGCGAATGGGAGGGGCTGCCAGAGTTGTTATAGGAAACGGAATCACCGGAATCGCCGGAGCAGCTGGATCCGCTTTGACCGGACTGAGAGTGGGAGGAGAGAGTGGATGTGGATCTTATCTGTGCTCCGGTCACGGCGACGGTCCGGATCCGGTCGCGGTAGAGGCCGCGCGGCGGGCAGGCAGCCATGGAGCCGTTGGTTCTCAACTCCGGCACGGCAACACGCCACCCCGCAATGGATGGACGCCCTTGGTCGAGCTCGGTGAGATTGGCAGGCAGGGGAGTGAGAATGAGAAGTGTGGCACGGCAACGGCAGCACCCGGGTCAACGTCAACCACACGATACGAGCAGCTGAGGTCATAATGGGTAACTTAGATAGTACTCCCTCCGTTTGTATTTAGTTTGCATATTAGCTTTGATCAAAGTCAAACTTTACAAACTTTGACCAAGTTTATTTAAAAAATATTAAGATATACAATAAGAAATCAACAACATTAGATTTATTATTAAATGTATTTTCATATCATATAGATTCATTATGATAAATGTTTTATATTGTTTTTTATAAACTTGGTCAAACTTTACGAAGTTTGACTTCAGTCAACTCTAATATGCAGAGTAAATAAAAACGAAGGGAATACCTTAACACATCCCAAGACAATTTTACTTATGTGGCAAGTATTTAATGAGGAAAGAGGTGCACTATGGAGGTAGTAACTTAGACTAGTGTCATATGCATGACATCTTCTATATCTAAATAGCTAGCCCGCACTAACATATTTCTTCAACATGCAAATATGCCACATCATCAAGCAACATGCATGGCAAAAGGCCCACCACAACATGCATTCATGCACATGAAAATGTCCACCTCAACATGCAAACATATATTAGATATTTTACAATACATTAATCAAACACAATAAAGCATATGGATTTGCAATTTTAGTTTTCGTAGTATCACTATTCACGTTCCATAGAAATCACATATCATCGAAATGTATTGCAAATATTTCCGCAACAACGTGCGGGGTATCATCTAGTTAGTATAAGTTACTCCCACTATGACCAGCCTAAACGCTCCACTAGGACAGTTGTCCTGTTGAATAAGTGAGCAAATTTTATTGATTTCAATCCACAAAAGTGTTGATAAAATATAACCGTCGTAAATGATACTGAAATCAAGCAACCTCAATGTTTACGCCAAATCGTCTGCAAATGCCTTATTAATCATGTTGTCCGGACACTTTACGTCATCTAACATCATACATCAAACTTTCACAACACGGTCTAGACGTCTGAAATCACACAAACTAGAAGCAAAACTAGAAAGGTTTGCAGGCGTCAGACCTCCGACACCGTCGTCTCCCACAAACCTCCTCTCTCTCTCTCTCTCTCTCTCTCTCTCTCTCTCTCTCTCTCTCTCTCTCTCTCTCTCTCTCTCGTTTCACTTCAACTAACACTTCACTCTTCGAGCCGCATTCATGTCTACTCATTTTTTTGCAGCACTCATGGTTTACTTCCACTCGATAAGTTATGCAACTTGTGCCTGATACCTTATACTACGTCAACCTGATAACTTCTAGGGTGTCAGCATGGTAACACTAGATTTTGTTACCCTCTTTAACTAATTTTGTTTTTTAGTAATGGTAACTTCAATTGTTTCTACTTGGCAATTCATATTAATTTAGCTTGATAAATTACATATTGTCAGCATGTTTAACTCTCTAACCGCTTTCAACACTTATAAGTTTACTTCAACCAGATGACATATGCAACTTGAGTGTGATAACATGTAATATGGTAGTCTGTTAACTTGTCATGTGTTGCAATATTTAACTTGAACTGCTATCGACGCTCATGGTTTACTCCATCTTAATGATTTGTGCAGCTTGAGCCTAATAACTTATAATATATTTACTTGATAACTTTAAGTATAAACCAAAGGGTTTTAGTCCGTAGAACAACAATCACAACATACAATCATACCATAGGCTAGCTCCTAGGGTTTAGCCTCTCTGATCTCGTGTGGTAGATCTACTCTTGTACTACTCATATCATCAATATTAATCGAGCAGGACATAGGGTTTTACATCCATCAAGAGGGCCCGAACCTGGGTAAAACATCGTATCCTGCCTCCTGTTACCATCCAGCCTAGACGCACAGTTCGGGACCCCCTACCCGAGATCCGCCGGTTTTGACACCGACACTTGGGTTGGGCTTGGCACCCCTTGCGACGAGGCTGGTAGGGACCTTTTTGCCGCGTGTACGACGGTGAAAATTGGAGATGGCTCCAAAGCTCTCTTCTAGAAGTCCCCTTGGCTTGATGGGTTGAGGCCAATGGATATTGCTCCCAGAATATTTGATATCACCAAAAGGAAAGACTACTTTGTACTAAAGGCCCTAAATGAAGACTTTTGGGTCACCCAGACCAACTTAACAGAAGGCATCTCTGTCGTGCATATTCAGGAGTTTGCCACTCTGTGGGAGAAGCTGGAGGGGGTTATTCTTGATCACGACACGCAAGATACGATCACTTGGAAGTTCACGGACAACGGTACCTACTCCACTTCCTCAGCCTATAAGATGCAATTCGAGGGGCATACCACCACGCCTCTGCTTAACACCATTTTGGAAGGTGTGGGCCACTCCTAAATGCAAGTTCTTTGCTTGGTTAGTCATCCACAACAGAGTTTGGACGGCTGATAGGCTACAACGGAGGGGGTGGCCAAATTGCGGCTTGTGCCCGCTCTGCAACCAGGTCCAGGAATCGGTGACCCATCTTCTGTTCCAGTGCCACTTTTCGATCGCCGTCTGGAACACGGTTAAGGCGAGGATTGGGCTGGTTGACCTGTCGACGCATGATTGGGCAACTCTGAACAATGTCAACGACAGGTGGATTAAGCTTTCCCTTGCACGTTCGCCATCTCGGAAGGGAATGGCCTCGCTCCTTATGTTGGTCTCCTGAGAGGAACGCTAGGGTTTTTAGAAATACTTCTACGCCTTCGATCATTATCGTGGACAAGATCCTTGATGAGGCAAGCCTATGGGTTTCTGCGGGAGCCAAGGGTTTAGATGTGATTCTGCCTCGTGAGTAGTTTTTCTTTTTCGCCACTATGTGGCTGTATTCGGACCCTGTCTCCTCTTCTACTTAATCAATGAAAGGGCAAGTCTTTTGCCTGTTTAAAAAAAAATCATTATAGTTGCCTGATTATAGATTTTTGCTCCATGAACCTGATCATATATTTTGTACGCACTTATTTTTGTTTCACTTTTTCCTTCCTTTTATATGTAGATATTAGGCAGACTTTCATGCTTGTGAATCTTACATAGTTATGTGATGAGCCCCGCCGCGGCACACATCCCAACGTATAAAATGCAATATGGACCTTTCGCAAGTCGTATCCACTTTCGTATGACCGCCGGAACGTATACGCTGTACACACCCCCTCTGAAATGGGTTGGGCCAATTTCCTTCAAATATTGAACACGTTAAGACTCGAACTCAGGACTAGGCTCACAGTTCATAACCGGACGCGTTAACCGATACCTAACCTGCTATATCTAACTTCTTCTTTTTTCATCTTTCGTAGTGTGTCAAATATAACACTACAAAGAAAGAATCTGGTTTATATTTTCTATCAGGGTGTTTTTTCCGGTTTTTACTTCGATTTTTATTTTATTTTATTCTTTTTTCTTGATTTTTGAAATGCATAACTTTTTCAACATTTCGAATCTAATTTCGTGAACTTTTCTCAAATTTGTGAGTCCGTTTCAAATATCACAACCTTTTTCCAAATCCGTGAGTTTTTTTAATTTTTGCTAACACTCTAGTGAACTTTTTTTCATTTACTTCCAAGTCCGTGTCAAATTTTTCATTTTTGTATCTCGGGCAATGTTTTAAAGAAATTGTGACAACATATATTGGTGTTGTGTCAATGCATAAAAAAGAATTCCGGATTTTTTGAAACATTTTTGAATGTGTAAGGGATTTGACACACCGGTAGCACAATTATCGTGGTGCACTAGATACGTTCCCCGCGGTGGGAGGCCACCTCCTACATCTCACCTATTTATTGACATAGCTTGCCTCGCAGGAACTATTTCTCGCCTATAGCAAGAGGGAATGAGCTTGCTATGAGCCGCCCTACTACTTGTGAATTGTGTTGGGATTTCCTTGAAGAGGAGGGGATGATGCAGTACAGTAGAGAAAAGTGTTTTCCTCAGTTAAGAACCAAGGTTATCAATCTAGTAGGAGAACCAAGCAACACCTCGTTTGCAGCACCTGCACACAAACAATAAATTCTTACAACCCAACACAAACAAGGGGTTGTCAATCCCTTCACAGTTACGAGCAAGATTAAACCGTATGATATTTGATAGATAGATTGGACAAAAATACAACATAAATAAAGAAAAATTGTAGCAAGGTATTTGTAGGATTTTTATATGATAAAAGATAGACCCGGGGGCCACAGTTTTTCAGTAGAGGCTTCTCTCGAGAAAATAGCATACTGTGGGTAGACAAATTACTGTTTAAAAATTGATAAAAAGGCAAATAATTATGACTATATCCAAGGCATTGATTCATGTATGTAGGCATCACATCCAAGACAAGTAGATCGAAACGATTCTGCATCTACTACTATTACTCCCCTCATTGACCGCTATCCAGCATGCATCTAGAGTACTAAATTCATACAGAACAGAGTAACGCTTTAACCAAGATGACATGATGTAGACAAGATAAACTCACGTATGAATAAACCCCATCCTTTTACCCTTAATAGCAACGATACATACGTGTCATGTCCCTTTCTGTCACTGGGATTGAGCACCGCAAGATCGAACCCATCACAAAGCACATCTTTCCATTGCAAGATAGATCAATCTAGTTGGCCAAACCAAACCAATAGATCGGAGAAGAAACATGAAGCTATAACAATCATGCTAAAAAGAGTTCAGAGAAAACTCAAATAATATTCATGGATAGATCTGATCATAAACTCACAATTCATCAGATCCCAATCACTAGTAGAAAACCGGGCAATAGCACCGGTTCGTAAGGGCCTTTAGTGCCGGTTATGGAACCGGCACTATTATTTCGGCACTAAAGGCCCCCTCCCCCCTTTAGTACCGGTTCAGCACGAACCGGTGCTAAAGTGCCACCACGTGGCGTGAGCTCGCGCCCTGGTACGGGGGACCTTTAGTACCGGTTGGTGTTACCAACCGGTACTAAAGGTTTTTTTTTGAATTTTTTTTTTGAAAATTTTGGAAAAAAAATTTGTTTTTTTTTATTTTTAATTTTTCTGAATTATTTGATGATTTAGTCTCTAATCACCTCTCTTAACTGCTCAAGTGTGGATCACTCATTCCAAATCATCTAACTTCCCGACCGGTCACCCATCCCTCTCACTACTCCAGCCCGAGCACGCTTAACTTCCGGGTTCTATTCTCCCTCGCTCCAAGTCTACACTTGTTGTTTTCCTGACAATAGTAAGATGTCAATCCTATTAACCTTCAGGAATTTTGCTTGAGCATGAAGTGACACATTTCACTGTTTGAGTTTGAAACTATTGTTTTAAAAAACAATAATTATTTAGTAACACTAATATTTCTTAAATAATTAGTTTGACCATTGTTTGACCACAGTTTGACCATAGTTTGACCAGATTTGACCAAAATTGAAATAACTAAAATAATTATTTAGTAACACTAATATTCTAGAATAATTAGTTTGACCATTGTTTGACCACAGTTTGCCCACTATTTGAATATTTTTCAATTTTTTCCACTCTAGATCTTAAAAGCCCCGTAACTTTTTTTCTATTAGGTTTTTGAGGATTTTAAAAATGTTTGATTTTTCATATAAAAAACTTTTTCATCCGAGTTAGTATGCAAAAGTTATGTCCATTTTTATAAATTTCAGAGAGATTTTGCAAATAAAGTCAAAATTCACATTTGCAAATTTTCCCAACAACTAGACCACATATCACATGAGAAACTTATTTTCTTTTATTTTTTTGACATTTCCATTATTTTCTTTTATTTTTTTTAAAACTGAAAAGGCGATCCACGGGGGGGGGGGGGGGGGAGTAGAGTTTGAAAATGGGACCTTTAGTACCGGTTTGTGGCACGAACCGGTACTAAAGGTGATCGTGGGGCCCCGGCCTGACGCCAGCTTGCCACCACCCCTTTTAGTACCGGTTCGTGCCACGAACCGGTACTAAAGGTTCAACACGAACCGGCATTAATGCAAATCCGTTCGAACCGGCACTAATGGTACCATTAGTGCCGACTCAAATACAAACCGGCACTAATGTGCTTCACGTTTGACCCTTTTTCTACTAGTGAATAAACACACCGCAAAAAAAGAATTACATTGGATAGAACTCCAAAAATATCAAGGAGAACATTGTATTGAAGAACATCAAAGGAGAAGAAGCCATTTAACTACTAACGATGGATCCATAGGTCTGTGGTAACTAATCATGCATCATTGGAAGGGCGGCAAGGTTGATGTAGAGCCCCTCTGTGATTGATTCCCCCTCCGGCAGAGTGCAAGAAAGGGTCCCTAGATGGGATCTCTCAAGAACAGAGGCTTACGGCAGCAGAAAAAGTATTTCGTGGACTCCCTGGTTGGTTTCCTGTTTTTTGAGAATTTTATAGAAGCGGAGTTAGGTCAAACGGAGCCATGTGGGCCCCACAAGCTACCAGGGCGCACCCTACCACCTGGGCGCGCCCTGGTGCCTTGTGGGCTACTGCTCCATCTTCTCATCCCGTCCCGAAGCTTCGAGGGTCTCTCATTGCCAAAAAAATCTCCAAAAAGTTTTATTGCATTTGGACTTCATTTGATACTGATACTCTACAAAGTAAAAAAAAACTAGCAAAAAACAACAACTGGCACTGGGCATTAAGTTAGTATGTTAGTCCCAAAAATGATATATAATTACTTGTAAGTGAATATAAAACATCGAATATTGATACTATAATAGGATGGAACAATAAAAACTATATATACATTTGAGACGTATCAGGCCCCAATCTGGTTCATGGAAGAGCAGGTTTTACGTGCTGATTTTTTTCTCGACTTTCAATGAATATTTTTAAAATCAACTTGGGAGTTCCCCTTTTTTTCAAAGATTTATTTATTCAAAATGGTTTACCTCTTAAATCATGCATCCAAATGTTGAACCATTTTAACCAATGGATTCCTCGCGTCAAGATTTTAAAACTAGATTCCATGTTGATAGGTTTGACAAACTTCTTTTCATGAAAAAAACGGATGAAAAAACCAAAAAGGGAGCATTTTTTTCCTTTCCAAAATAGGCACGACTATAAAAAAGAAATAAATATGTGCTTCCATGAGAAATAAATGTGTGTCTCTCATGGAAAAAAAAAGAAACCAAGGATTTTTTCCGTTTGTGAGAGGCACGACCGTGCCTCTCGCAAAAGGAAATCCGTGCTTCTCACAGAAGGCAAAAAAAACATTTTTTCCGTTTCCGAGAGGCATGACTGTGCCTGTTGCGGAAGAAAATCCATGCCTCTCATGGAAGAACTTCTTTTTCTGTTTTCGAGCGGCATGACCCACAGAAGGAAAAAAAAGTGATTTTTTGTTTTCGAGAGACACGACTACGCCTCTCGCAGAAGTAAATTCGTGCCTCTCGCGGAAGGAAAATAAGTTTTCTTTTCTTTTTCGAGAGGCCCGACTATGCCTTTCATGGAAGGAAAAAAGGAAACGAGTTCATTTATGTTTCCCAGAGGCACGACTGTTCCTCTTGTGGAAGGAAAAAAAAGGAAAATGCATTTTGTCGCACACAAATTTGTTTTAATGGATTTTTTTCCAAAACCTAAGAAATACAGGGGGAAAACCCAAAAGCCAAGAAAACAATTTTGCGATATACATACAATTTTTTATACTTATTGTACATTTTTTGTATATATCAGAAACATTTTTCATACAAATTTAACAAATTTCCATTGAATATTTTCGGCCTCAATCCGGTCCTGCGATGCGAGAGCGGGGTTTAGGGGCTGCTTTTTTGTCAGTTTTCAATGAATATTTTTTGTCTCAGTTTTATGTGTTTCTTTGCCAGTTTTCATCTTTTTTCTCGTTTAATTTTTTCTTTAAATTTTTTCAACACATATCTATTTTTATTATACACACATGGTACATTATTTGTATACATCAGAAATATTTTTTATACACATTTAACTTTTTTTTTCTTTTTTTGCGGGGTTAAAAGGATTTCATTGCTCAACTGTTGGAATATTCGTTCCTACATAGCAGAGGAACGTCTGCAGGTCCAGAGCGCAACCAAACTGCAGTTCGGCCCTCCGATCGTCCGAAAGCAGCAAGTGTGTGGCTAACAACATTCTGATTCCTACTTACATGAGCAATAGAGATATCCCTTTCACCAAAGAGCCTTTTAATATTCTGAACTATCATTCTATGTGGCGATCTGTCAAGGGTAGGCGACTTGATCAACTTGACTGCATCCATGCAGTCCATCTCGATGTCTACCGGGCGAGTAGACCATTGTAGAGCAAGGCTTAATCCCTCCTGACATGCCAACAGCTCAGCCTGGTGCGGTCCGGAACAATGCATGATAGAACGACAAGCGGAGAAGATAATGTTGCCGTCATTATCACGTAGGATCATACCGGCTCCTGCTAATCCACCATCGGTATCAACGAACGACCCGTCAATATTCAGCTTCACGCGACCGGCCGGCGGGGCAAACCACTGGACTGTGGCTGCATGTTGCGTTGCTGTATTTATCAACTACATGATAACATTTTTTTTCAAATATATGTTTTGATGTCTACTTTCTTTCATACTCATTGTACATTTTTGTATACATCAGAAAGATTTTTCATACATATTTAAATTCTTTCCAAATACATCATAATATATTTTTTCCAAATATATTTTCAATTTCTACTTTTTCATACACATTGTATATTTTTCATACCTAGACGAGGACGACGCAAGCAAGATGCACACAATGTCTCTCCAGGGCTGTCCAAACCCAAATGCCGTGAGGGCCTCGATCATGTATGACCAGCTTACATAGTCATTTTGAAATACATGATTAATAGTTTTTCAAATACATGTTTTTAAACATTTATTTGAATATGTGTTAAACATTTTTTGGGCTGCGTGGGAGCTTGTCTTCGCTCCCAAGCAACTCGCGACGCCGTGTGCTTTGAACCATTCATCATCTAAGCCACATCGTGGCGGCCTCGCGGCGTGAAGACGAAGACGGCCGTGCGCGACGAACTGGCAAAGAGCCCGAGAAGAGGTGGAGCGGGTGGGGCCAAGGAGATGCGCTAGGGCCTGGTTGGGCACAAGGCTGCGGTCCCCTTGAGCGAGCCACATCTCGTGCGCCTTCTCGCCGCTCCAGGTACTATTGCTTTTCCCGAGGTTGGCCGACGTGCACCATTCCGGGGGTGGTGGCGGTTGGTGTTGACACGCCAGCAGCACTTGTCAGTCCTCGTCAGGCGGTTCCTTCCAGCATATCAGTCGGCGTCCGACCCTGGCCAAATTTGATGTTTTGATCCTTTTTGTAAAAGTTCAATGAGATTTGACCCTGCTTTGATAAAGTTTTGAGATCTGACCATTTTTCTACCGCCGGGGTAGATGGTTGTAGGGTAACACAGCCTACCGTCACGGTCACTGGCGGTAAGACTTAACAGCACCGTCATATCCGCTTGACACAAAAAATATCCTACCGCCAATAACCTTGACGGTAGGCTGTGTTACCCTACCGCCAAAAAGCTTGGCGGTAACCACGTTTCGCTGCAAACTGGCCACTGTTTTTCAAACATTGAAGGGTTTTAAAGGAGGTAATATCACTGGGAGTCACAGAACTTGCGCTCGATATTCAGTTTGGTGCTATAATTTTAAAAATACGAAATTGCAGTCACTTAACTTTTTTTTGCGAGGGTAAAGAGAGTTTTATTGCAAATTTATAGAGTTACAGTCGAGAGGCCATACATCCTCAATACAAGGAGGAATTGAGCCTAGCCACACAGCGGTAGCTCGCTCCGTACGGCTATAGTTTGCCAAACGATCGGCAACTTGACTCAAGCGTGCACATAGTCACATAATACAAATGTAGGATGCGTTTGGTTGCAGGGATATCCTCCGAGGGACAGGGATATCCCTTCTATATGAGGGATGCCACCCGTTTAGATCCGAGGCGAGGGAGGACAGGGGCAACCAGATGCTTGGAATATTTGCGGAAAACGGGGCTGGGGTCAGTCGCGAAAAACTGGCGGGTCGCGCCAGCCACCCCGTGCGCGTCGCTGCGTTCACGCGCGAAACATTATTTTCAGGTATTGACCCCCGCTCACCCCTCGCGAAACCCTCACTTTCCCCATTCCTCGTCTCTCCCTTTTGTGAGCGGCGTCGGCAGCGACGACGAGGCATCTAGCCGAGGCCGGCAAGAGGTGAGTCCTTCTCTACTCTTTCCCTCTCCTCTCCTTTCCTTCTATCTCCCTACCTCCATCAATCGCGTGTGCCGGCCGGCCGTTGCGGAGGGTGTGCACAGGGGCGACGCGGGCTAGATTTGAGGCGGCGGCGCGACTCGATCTGAACGAGGGCGGCGGCTGGGGGCTTGAGAAGGCGCGAGCGGCACCAGGAGGTCACCCTTGCCCACCATGGGGAGCCTGGCCATGGGGGGATCTCACCACCAGGGTGTGCTGGCGGAGGTGAAGTCCGCTAGGCTGCGTCCGCGTGTGTGTGTGTATTCTGATATGTGTGCGCTTGATGCTTTGCTGCTGTAGGCTGATGCGTAGTGTTCATGTGTGCGTGTGCTAGAGTCTGCTCATGTGTGCGTGTGCTAGACTGATGTATATTATCTGTCCTTTTGCCGGAACTGATGTACATTGTCTATTGTTGCCGGAACTATTTTCCTGCCCATGAGTATTTGTTGTTATTCTTCCTTTACACAAATCATTCTACTTGTTCGCATTGTTTGAAAGTACTTGTTGTAATGGGTTTCTTAAGTTAAATACTTGTTATACTTCTTTGTTCATGCTCAAATACTTGCTGAAATCAGTATCTATAAGTCAAAATACGTGCTGAAATCAGTATATACAAGTCCAAACACTAGCTGGAATTGTTTCTTTATGTCCAAACAATTGTTGTACATCTTTCTTTATGTCCAAACACTTGATGTACATCTTTCTTTTATGCTGACATAATTTTTGGAATGATACTTTATGACCAAACACTTGCTGGAATTGTTTCTTTATGTCCAAACACTTGTTGTACATCTTTCTTTTATGCTCAAATACTTGCCGGAATTATTTCTATATGCTAAAATACTTGCTGAATGTTTCTTTATGTCAAAATACTTACTGAAATTACTTATTTTGGTTCTACAAGGCTCACCCAGAGGATGAACAATACCTTAACAAGACTATTACTCATTATAAGGAGATGGTGAATATAGCTGGAGGGAGCATGGCTACAGGGCAATATGCAAAAGGCTCAAGTGACCCTCTTGCTACAAAAGTGGTAAATCTTGAAGAAGAGACAGCCAAGAAACCCACTGCCCCAAATAAGGAGGTTGCGCAATCAACCAATGTAGGTTCATCTGGTCCCAAACCAAAGAAAGCCAAACCAAATCCTTGTGCAGAAGACAAGTTGCACGCAACCATACTAGCATCTAGTGAAAGAATTGCTATTGCGATAGAGAAGAGTACTAGCAGCGAGAACAATGCCATAGATGGTCTTTGGGAGAGCATGAAAGTACTTCCTGGTTTCAGTTTGGATCACCTTGCTCATTACTATGCATATTTGGTTGACAATCCTCGTGTTGCTATGGCATTCAAGGTGTTAGAAGAGGATCAAAGGAAGGTTTGGGTTTCTAGGTATGTCAAGAGTACCTTCCCTAAAGCGTAAGGATGGTGAGTGCATATGTGGTGACTGGTGATTGACTTGTACTTTTGATGCAACCAAAACATGAACTATGGGTTGTATTGATTAACTCTTTTGATGCAACCAGACAATAACTATGGTTGTGTAACTATTAGGTTCTAGTAGTACTCCATGGATTGTTGAACTATGCGTTCTATGCACTTGAGTTCTATATATATGAAATGTTGAATTATTATATGTGATGAAAGTTTGCTCTACTGTTTTGTTTTGGCCTGTTGTGAAATAGTATAAAATTTCGAAATTATGACTGTACGCAACATATTTTCCTTCCTTTCATTGAAAAAGTGCAAATTATGAGGGTAATCTCATCATCTCAAGTCAAAAAGGTTACCACAACCCTTATTCTTTGATTATCCCTCGAACCAAACACTACAATGGCTATCCCCAACCATGTTTCATCCTTCCATCCAAACAAAACATGAGATAACCTCACCCTTCCAACCAAACAGAAAAAAGGGCTATCCCTAGCCAGCTGGTTGGGGATGCCCTCAGCCACCCTAGTCCGTCCCTCAAACCAAACACATCCGTAGGCGTAACCGTGTGTGTGGCCCTACCCGTCAGTGAGTGAGGGCTCTAGGCCGAAGCATTTTTCACAAAACACCTCTATATTTTTTATTCCTGGGAGAAACCAACCATAGCGATGTATTTATGGCCAAACCCCTTACAATTTTTTTATTTCCAAAAAAGCAAGCAGCACTGTACTGCGAAAATAAATACAAAAAATGGCAGCTCGCCGAACCCACGACCGAGCTTTGAAACAGATCCATTACGGATAACAACTGCATATGTAGTAAATGAGAATGCACACACACACACACACACACACACACACATATATATTGAACTAGGTATTGGATACCGACGATCGAATCTCGGGCAAGTAACATACCGATGACAAAGGGAACAACGTATGTTGTTATGCGGTCTGACCGATAAAGATCTTCGTAGAATATGTAGGAGCCAATATGGGCATCCAGGTCCCGCTATTGGTTATTGACCGGAGACGTGTCTCGGTCATGTCTACATTGTTCTCGAACCGTAGGGTCCGCACGCTTAACGTTACGATGACAGTTATTATGAGTTTATGCATTTTGATGTACCGAAGGTTGTTCGGAGTCCCGGATGTGATCATGGACATGACAAGGAGTCTCGAAATGGTCGGGACATAAAGATTGATATATTGGAAGCCTATTTTTGGACATCGGAAGTGTTCCGGGTGAAATCGGGATTTTACCGGAGTACCGGGAGGTTACCGGAACCCCCCGGGAATCATATGGGCCATAGTGGGCCTTAGTGGAAAGGAGAAGGGGGCAGCCCAAGGTGGCCGCGCGCCTCCCCCCTCCCCTAGTCCTATTAGGACTAGGAGAGGTGGCCGGCCCCCCTCTCTCTCTTTCCCCCTTGAGGATTCCTATTCCAACTAGCATTGGGGGGGGGGGAGTCCTACTCCCGGTAGGAGTAGGACTCCTCCTGGCGCGCCCCAAGGCTGGCCGCACCTCTCCCCCCTTGCTCCGTTATATACAGGGGCAGGGGGCACCTCTAGACACACAAGTTGATCATTGTGATCGTTCCTTAGCCGTGTGCGGTGCCCCCTGCCACCATATTCCACCTCGATCATATCGTTGTAGTGCTTAGGCGAAGCCCTGCGTCGGTAGAACATCAAGATCGTCACCACGCCGTCGTGCTGACGGAACTCCTCCCCGAAGCTTTGCTGGATCGGAGCCCGGGGATCGTCATCGAGCTGTACGTGTGCTAAGAACTCGGAGGTGTTAGGTAACGTAGTAATTTCAAAATTTTCCTACGCACACGCAAGATCATGGTGATGCATAGCAACGAGGGGGAGAGTCTGATCTACGTACCCTTGTAGATCGCAACAGAAGCGTTGACACAACGTAGAGGAAGTAGTTGTACGTCTTCTTCCCGGTCCGACCGATCCAAGCACCGTTACTCCGGCACCTCCGAGTTCTTAGCACACGTTCAGCTCGATGACGATCCCCGGGCTCCGATACAGCAAAGCTTCGGGGAGGAGTTCCGTCAGCACGACGGCGTGGTGATGATCTTAATGTTCTACCGACGCAGGGCTTCGCCTAAGCACTACAACGATATGATCGAGGTGGAATTTGGTGGCAGGGGGCACCGCACACGGCTAAGGAACGATCTCAAGGATCAACTTGTGTGTCTAGAGGTGCCCCCTGCGCCCGTATATAAAGGTTGCCAGGGGGAGGGCTGGCCGGCCAAGCCTATGGAGGCGCAGGAGGAGTCCTACTCCTATCGGGAGAAGGACTCCCCCCCCAATCCTATTCCTAATAGGACTCCCAAGGGGAAAGAGAGAGAGAGAGGTGGCCGGCCACCTCTCCTAGTCCTAATAGGACTAGGGGAGGGGGGGAGGCGCGCAGCCCACTATGGGCAGCCCCTTTCACCTTTCCACTAAAGCCCAATAAGGCCCATATGGCGATGTGAACTAGATTATTGACTCTGGTAAACTCTTGAGTGTTAGTCACATGGCGATGTGACCTGTGAGTGTTAATCACATGGCGATGTGAACTAGATTATTGACTCTAGTGCAAGTGGGAGACTGTTGGAAATATGCCCTAGAGGCAATAATAAATTGATTATTATTATATTTCCTTGTTCATGATAATCGTTTATTATCCATGCTAGAATTGTATTGATAGGAAACTCAGATACATGTGTGGATACATAGACAACACCATGTCCCTAGTAAGCCTCTAGTTGACTAGCTCGTTGATCAATAGATGGTTACGGCTTCCTGACCATGGACATTGGATGTCATTGATAACGGGATCACATCATTTGGAGAATGATGTGATGGACGAGACCCAATCCTAAGCATAGCACTAGATCGTGTAGTTCGTATGCTAAAGCTTTGCTAATGTCAAGTATCATTTCCTTAGACCATGAGATTGTGCAACTCCCGGATACCGTAGGAGTGCTTTGGGTGTGCCAAATGTCACAACGTAACTGGGTGACTATAAAGGTACACTACGGGTATCTCTGAAAGTGTCTGTTGGGTTGGCACGAATCGAGACTGGGATTTGTCACTCCGTGTAAACGGAAAGGTATCTCTGGGCCCACTCGGTAGGACATCATCATAATGTGCACAATGTGATCAAGGAGTTGATCACAGGATGATGTGTTATGGAACGAGTAAAGAGACTTGCCGGTAACGAGATTGAACAAGGTATCGGGATACCGACGATCGAATCTCGGGCAAGTATCATACCGATGGACAAAGGGAATTGTATACAGGATTGATTAAGTCCTTGACATCGTGGTTCATCCGATGAGATCATCGTGGAACATGTGGGAGCCAACATGGGTATCCAGATCCCGCTGTTGGTTATTGACCGGAGAACGTCTCGGTCATGTCTGCATGTCTCCCGAACCCGTAGGGTCTACACACTTAAGGTTCGATGACGCTAGGGTTATAAAGGAAGCTAGTATGTGGTTACCGAATGTTGTTCGGAGTCCCGGATGAGATCCCGGACATCACGAGGAGTTCCGGAATGGTCCGGAGGTAAAGATTTATATATGGGAAGTCCTGTTTTGGTCACCGGAAAAGTTTCGGGGTTTATCGGTAACGTACCGGGACCACCGGGAGGGTCCCGGGGGTCCACCAAGTGGGGCCACCTGCCCCGGGGAGCCACATGGGCTGTAGGGAGTGCTCCTTGGCCTACATGGGCCAAGGGCACCAGCCCCACAAGGGCCCATGGCGCCTAAGAGGTGGGAAGGGGGCAAACCCTAAAGGGGATGGGCCTTAGGGCCCATCTAGCTGCGCCTCCCTCCCCTCTCCCCTCTTGGCCGCCACCCCCTTTGCCATCTAGGGCTGCCGCCCCCTAGGGGTGGGAACCCTAGAGGGGGCGCAGCCCCTCCCTCTCCCCTATATATATGAGGCCTAGGGCTGCCCAAAAGACACACGCGATTCAATCTCTCTTGGTGCAGCCCTGCGTCTCTTCTTCCTCCTCTTCTGTGGTGCTTGGCGAAGCCCTGCAGGATAGCCACGCTCCTCCACCACCACCACGCCATTGTGCTGCTGTTGGATGAAGTCTTCCTCAACCTCTTCATCTCTCCTTGCTGGATCAAGGCGTGGGAGACGTCACCGGGCTGTACGTGTGTTGAACGCGGAGGTGCCGTCCGTTCGGCACTTGGTCATCGGTGATTTGGATCATGACGAGTACGACTCCATCAACCCCGTTCACTTGAATGCTTCCGCTTAGCGATCTACAAGGGTATGTAGATGCAACTCTCCTTCCCCTCGTTGCTGGTCTCTCCATAGATAGATCTTGGTGATACGTAGGAAAATTTTGAATTTCTGCTACGTTCCCCAACAGTGGCATCATGAGCTAGGTCTATTGCGCAGATTCTATGCACGAGTAGAACACAAAGTAGTTGTGGGCGTTGATTTTGTTCAATATGCTTGCCGTTACTAGTCTTATCTTGATTCGGCGGCATTGTGGGATGAAGCGGCCCGGACCAACCTTACACGTACTCTTACGTGAGACCGGTTCCACCAACAAACATGCACTAGTTGCATAAGGTGGCTGGCGGGTGTCTGTCTCTCCCACTTTAGTCGGATCGGATTCGATGAAAAGGGTCCTTATGAAGGGTAAATAGCAATTGGCATATCACGTTGTGGTCTTTGCGTAGGTAAGAAACGTTCTTGCTAGTAACCCATAGCAGCCACGTAAAACATGCAAACAACAATTAGAGGACGTCTAACTTGTTTTTGCAGGGTATGCCATGTGATGTGATATGGCCAAAGGATGTGATGAATGATATATGTGATGTATGAGATTGATCATGTTCTTGTAATAGGAATCACGACTTGCATGTCGATGAATATGACAACCTGCAGGAGCCATAGGAGTTGTCTTTATTTATTTATGACCTGCGTGTCAACTTAAACGTCATGTAATTACTTTACTTTATTGCTAACCATTAGCCATAGTAGTAGAAGTAATAGTTGGCGAGGAAACTTCATGAAGACACGATGATGGAGATCATGATGATGGAGATCATGGTGTCATGCCGGTGACGATGATGATCATGGAGCCCCGAAGATGGAGATCAGAAGGAGCAAAGTGATGATGGCCATATCATGTCACTATTTGATTGCATGTGATGTTTATCGTGTTTATACATCTTATTTGCTTAGAACGACGGTAGTAAATAAGATGATCCCTTACAACAATTTCAAGAAGTGTTCTCTCCTAACTGTGCACCGTTGCGACAGTTCGTGTTTCGAAGCACCACGTGATGATCGGGTGTTAGATTCTAACGTTCACATACAACGGGTGTAAGACAGATTTACACACGCAAAACACTTAGGGTTAACTTGACGAGCCTAGCATGTACAGACATGGCCTCGGAACACAGAAGACCGAAAGGTCGAGCATGAGTCGTATAGAAGATACGATCAACATGAAGATGTTCACCGACGTTGACTAGTCCGTCTCACGTGATGATCGGACACGGCCTAGTTGACTCGGATCATGTAATCACTTAGATGACTAGAGGGATGTCTATCTGAGTGGGAGTTCATAAGATGAACTTAATTATCCTGAACATAGTCAAAAGGATTTTACAAATTATGTCGTAGCTCGTGCTTTAGTTCTACTGTTTAGATATGTTCCTAGAGAAAAATTAGTTGAAAGCTGATAGTAGCAATTATGCGGACTAGGTCCGTAAACTGAGGATTGTCCTCATTGCTTCATAGAAGGCTTATGTCCTTAATGCACCGCTCAGTGTGCTGAACCTCGAACGTTGTCTGTGGATGTTGCGAACATCTGACATACACATTTTGATAACTACGTGATAGTTCAGTTAAACGGTTTAGAGTTGAGGCACCAAAGACGTTTTGAAACATCGCGAAACATATGAGATGTTTTGAGGGCTAAAATTGGGATTTCAAGCTCGTGCCCACGTCAAGAGGTATAAGACCTCCGACGATTTTCTTAGCCTGCAAACTAAGGGAGAAAAGCTCAATTGTTGAGCTTGTGCTCAGATTGTCTGAGTACAACAATCATTTGAATCGAGTGGGAGTTGATCTTCCAGATGAGATAGTGATGTTTCTCCGAAGTCATTACCACCAAGCTGCTAGAGCTTCGTGATGAACTATAATATATCAGGGACATATATGATGATCCTTGAGATATTCGCGATGTTTGACACCACAAAAGTAGAAATCAAGAAGGAGCATCAATTGTTGATGGTTGGTGAAACCACTAGTTTCAAGAAGGGTAAGGGCAAGAAGGGATACTTCATGAAACGGCAAATCAGTTGCTGCTCTGGTGAAGAAACCCAAGGTTGAACCCAAACCCGAGACTAAGTGCTTCTGTAATAAGGGGAACAACCACTGGAGCGGAATTACCCTAGATACTTGGTAGATTAGAAGGCTGGCAAGGTCGATAGAAGTATATTGGATATACATTGTGTTGATGTGTACTTTACTAGTACTCCTAGTAGCACCAGGGTATTAGATACCGGTTCGGTTGCTAAGTGTTAGTAACTCGAAATAAAAGCTACGGAATAAATGGAGACAAGCTAAAGGTGAGCTGACGATATGTGTTGGAAGTGTTTCCAATGTTGATATGATCAAGCATCGCACGCTCCCTCTAGCATCGAGATTGGTGTTTGCGTTGAGCATAGACATGATTGGATTATGTCCATCGCAATACGGTTATTCGTTTAAGGAGAATAATGGTTACTCTGTTTATTTGAATAATGCCTTCAATGGTCTTACACCTAAAATGAATTGGTTGTTGAATCTTGATCGTAGTGATACACATGTTCACGCCAAAAGATAGTAATGATAGTACCACCTACTTGTGGCACTGCCACGTAAGTCATATCGGTATAAAACGCATGAAGAAGCTCCATGTTGATGGATCTTTGGACTCACTCATTTTTGAAAAGTTTGAGACATGCAAACCGCGTCTATTGGTGTATATGCATGAAGAAACTCCATGCAGATGGATCGTTTGGACTCACTTGATTTTGAATCAGTTGAGACATGCAAATCATACCACATGGGCAAGATGACTGAAAGCCTCAGTTTCAGCAAAATGGAACTAGAAAGCAACTTGCTGGAAGTGATACATTTTGATGTGTGCAGTCCAATGAGTGCTGAGGCGTGTAGTGGATATCGTTATGGTTTTACTTCACAGATGATTTGAGTAGATGTTGAGAATATTTACTTGATGAATCACGAGTCTGAATTATTGAAAGGTTCAAGTAATTTCAGGGTGAAGTTGAAAGATCGTCGTGACAAGAGGATAAAATATCTATGATATGATCATAGAGATGAATATCTGAATTACGAGTTTGGCACAAAATTAAGACATTGTGGAAATTGTTTCACAACCGATACAGCCAGGAACACCATAGTGTGATGGTGTGTCCGAACATCATAACTGCACCCTATTGGATATGATGCATACCATGATGTCTCTTATCGAATTACCACAATAATTTATGGGTTAGGCATTAGAGACAACCACATTCACTTTAAATAGGGCACCACGTAATTCCGATGAGATGACACCGAATGAACTATGGTTTAGAGAAACCTAAGCTGTCATTTCTTAAAGGTTTGGGGCTGCGATGCTTATATGAAAAAGTTTCAGGCTGATAAGCTCGAACCCAAAGCAGATAAATGCATCTTCATAGGACACCCAAAATAGTTGGGTGTACCTCCTGTCTCAGATCCGAAAGCAATAAGGGATTGTTTCTAGAATCGGGTCCTTTTTCGAGGAAAAGTTTCTCTCGAAAGAATTGAGTGGGAGGATGGTGGAAACTTGATGAGGTTATTGAACCGTCTCTTCAACTAGTGTGTGGCAGGGCACAGGAAATTGTTCCTTTGGCACCTACACCAATTGAAGTGGAAGCTTATGATATTGATCACGAGACTTCGGATCAAGTCACTCCCAAACCTCGTAGGATGACAAGGATGCGTACTACTTCTGAGTGGTACGTAATCCTGTCTTGGAAGTCATGTTGCGAGACAACAATGAACCTACGAGCTATGGAGAAGCGATGGTGGGCCCGGATTCTGATAAATGGCTCGAGGCCATAAAATCCGAGAGAGGATCCATGTATGGAAACAAAGTGTAGACTTTGACAGAACAGCTCGATGGTCGTGAGGCTGTTGAGTATAGATGGATTTTAAAAGGAAGACGGACAATGATGGTAAATGTCACCATTAAGAAAGCTCAACTTGTCGTTAAGATGTTTTCGATAAGTTCAAGGAGTTGACTACGATGAGACTTTCTCACCTGTAGCGATGCTAAAAGTCTGTTGGAATTATATTAGCAGTTACTGCACTATTTATGAAATCTTGCAGATAGGATGTCAAAACATTGTTTCCTCGACGATTTATGAGGAAAGGTTGTATGTGATACAACCGGAAGGTTATGTCAATCCTGAAATATGCTAATAAGTATGCAAAGCTCCAGCAATCCTTCTAAGGACTGGAGTATGCATCTCGGAGTTGGAATGTATGCTTTGATGATATGATCAAAGATTTTGGTGTATACAAAGTTTATGAGAAACTTGTATTTCCAAAGAAGTGAGTGGGAGCACTATAGAATTTCTGATGAGCATATGTTGTTGACATATTGTTGATAAGAAATGGCGTAGAATTTCTGGAAAGCACATAGGGTTATTTGGAGAGTGTTTTTCAATGGAAAGCCTGGATTAAGCTACTTGAACATTGAGCATCAAGATCTATAAGGATAGATCAAAACGCTTAATGGTACTTTCAGATGAGCACATACCTTGACATGATCTTGAAGGTGTTCAAGATGGATCAGTCAAAGAAGGAGTTCTTGCCTGAGTTTTAAGTATGAAGTTAAGACTTAAAGCTCGACCACGGCAGAATAGAGAGAAAGGACGAAGGTCGTCCCCTATGCTTAAGACGTAGGCTCTACAGTATGCTATGCTGTGTACCGCACTTGAAGTGTGCCTTGCCATGAGGGGTACAAGAGTAATCCAAGGACAGCGGTCAAAGTTATCCTTAGTAACTAGTGGACTAAGGAATTTTTTATCGATTATGGATGTGGTAAAAGAGTTCGTCGTAAAGGGTTACGTCAATGCAAGCTTAACACCTATCCGGATAGCTCTGAGTAGAGATACCGGATACGTATAATGGAGCAACAATTTAGAATAGCTCCAAGTAGAACAGTTATTTGGAATAGCTCCAAATAGAACGTGGTAGCTACATCTAGGAGATGACATAGAGATTTGTAAAGCACACACGGATCTGAAAGGTTCAGACCCATTAACTAAAACCTCTCTCACAAGCAACATGATCAAACCCAGAACTCATTGAGTGTTAATCACATAGTGATGTGAACTAGATTATTGACTCTGGTAAACTCTTGAGTGTTAGTCACATGGCGATGTGACCTGTGAGTGTTAATCACATGGCGATGTGAACTAGATTATTGACTCTAGTGCAAGTGGGAGACTGTTGGAAATATGCCCTAGAGGCAATAATAAATTGATTATTATTATATTTCCTTGTTCATGATAATCGTTTATTATCCATGCTAGAATTGTATTGATAGGAAACTCAGATACATGTGTGGATACATAGACAACACCATGTCCCTAGTAAGCCTCTAGTTGACTAGCTCGTTGATCAATAGATGGTTACGGCTTCCTGACCATGGACATTGGATGTCATTGATAACGGGATCACATCATTAGGAGAATGATGTGATGGACGAGACCCAATCCTAAGCATAGCACTAGATCGTGTAGTTCGTATGCTAAAGCTTTGCTAATGTCAAGTATCATTTCCTTAGACCATGAGATTGTGCAACTCCCGGATACCGTAGGAGTGCTTTGGGTGTGCCAAACGTCACAACGTAACTGGGTGACTATAAAGGTACACTACGAGTATCTCTGAAAGTGTCTGTTGGGTTGGCACGAATCGAGACTGGGATTTGTCACTCCGTGTAAACGGAAAGGTATCTCTGGGCCCACTCGGTAGGACATCATCATAATGTGCACAATGTGATCAAGGAGTTGATCACGGGATGATGTGTTACGGAACGAGTAAAGAGACTTGCCGGTAACAAGATTGAACAAGGTATCGGGATACCGACGATCGAATCTCGGGCAAGTATCGTACCGATGGACAAAGGGAATTGTATACGGGATTGATTAAGTCCTTGACATCGTGGTTCATCCGATGAGATCATCGTGGAACATGTGGGAGCCAACATGGGTATCCAGATCCTGCTATTGGTTATTGATCGGAGAACGTCTCGGTCATGTCTGCATGTCTCCCGAACCCGTAGGGTCTACACACTTAAGGTTCGATGACGCTAGGGTTATAAAGGAAGCTAGTATGTGGTTACAGAATGTTGTTCGGAGTCCCGTATGAGATCCCGGACGTCACGAGGAGTTCCGGAATGGTCCGGAGGTAAAGATTTATATATGGGAAGTCCTGTTTAGGTCACCGGAAAAGTTTCGGGGTTTATCGGTAACGTACCGGGACCACCGGGAGGGTCCCGGGGGTCCACCAAGTGGGGCCACCTGCCCCAGGGAGCCACATGGGCTGTAGGGAGTGCTGCTTGGCCTACATGTGCCAAGGGCACCAGCCCCACAAGGGCCCATGGCGCCTAAGAGGTGGGAAGGGGGCAAACCCTAAAGGGGATGGGCCTTAGGGCCCATCTAGCTGCGCCTCCCTCCCCTCTTGGCCGCCACCCCCTTTGCCATCTAGGGCTGCCCCCCCTAAGGGTGGGAACCCTAGAGGGGGCGCAGCCCCTCCCTCTCCCCTATACATATGAGGCCTAGGGCTTCCCAAAAGACACACGCGATTCAATCTCTCTTGGTGTAGCCCTGCGTCTCTTCTTCCTCCTCTTCTGTGGTGCTTGGCGAAGCCCTGCAGGATAGCCACGCTCCTCCACCACCACCACGCCATTGTGCTGCTGTTGGATGAAGTCTTCCTCAACCTCTACCTCTCTCCTTGCTGGATCAAGGCGTGGGAGACGTCACCGGGCTGTACGTGTGTTGAACGCGGAGGTGCCGTCCGTTCGGCACTTGGTCATCGGTGATTTGGATCACGACGAGTACGACTCCATCAACCCCGTTCACTTGAACGCTTCCGCTTAGCGATCTACAAGGGTATGTAGATGCAACTCTCCTTCCCCTCGTTGCTGGTCTCTCCATAGATAGATCTTGGTGATACGTAGGAAAATTTTGAATTTCTGCTACGTTCCCCAACAGTGGCATCATGAGCTAGGTCTATTGCGCAGATTCTATGCACGAGTAGAACACAAAGTAGTTGTGGGCGTTGATTTTGTTCAATATGCTTGCCGTTACTAGTCTTATCTTGATTCGGCGGCATTGTGGGATGAAGCGGCCCGGACCAACCTTACACGTACTCTTACGTGAGACCGGTTCCACCGACAAACATGCACTAGTTGCATAAGGTGGCTGGCGGGTGTCTGTCTCTCCCACTTTAGTCGGATCGGATTCGATGAAAAGGGTCCTTATGAAGGGTAAATAGCAATTGGCATATCACGTTGTGGTCTTTGCGTAGGTAAGAAACGTTCTTGCTAGTAACCCATAGCAGCCACGTAAAACATGCAAACAACAATTAGAGGACGTCTAACTTGTTTTTGCAGGGTATGCCATGTGATGTGATATGGCCAAAGGATGTGATGAATGATATATGTGATGTATGAGATTGATCATGTTCTTGTAATAGGAATCACGACTTGCATGTCGATGAATATGACAACCGGCAGGAGCCATAGGAGTTGTCTTTATTTATTTATGACCTGCGTGTCAACTTAAACGTCATGTAATTACTTTACTTTATTGCTAACCATTAGCCATAGTAGTAGAAGTAATAGTTGGCGAGGCAACTTCATGAAGACACGATGATGGAGATCATGATGATGGAGATCATGGTGTCATGCCGGTGACGATGATGATCATGGAGCCCCGAAGATGGAGATCAGAAGGAGCAAAGTGATGATGGCCATATCATGTCACTATTTGATTGCATGTGATGTTTATCATGTTTATACATCTTATTTGCTTAGAACGACGGTAGTAAATAAGATGATCCCTTACAACAATTTCAAGAAGTGTTCTCCCCTAACTGTGCACCGTTGCGACAGTTCGTGTTTCGAAGCACCACGTGATGATCGGGTGTTAGATTCTAACGTTCACATACAACGGGTGTAAGACAGATTTACACACGCAAAACACTTAGGGTTAACTTGACGAGCCTAGCATGTACAGACATGGCCTCGGAACACAGAAGACCGAAAGGTCGAGCATGAGTCGTATAGAAGATACGATCAACATGAAGATGTTCACCGACATTGACTAGTCCGTCTCACGTGATGATCGGACACGGCCTAGTTGACTCGGATCATGTAATCACTTAGATGACTAGAGGGATGTCTATCTGAGTGGGAGTTCATAAGATGAACTTAATTATCCTGAACATAGTCAAAAGGATTTTACAAATTATGTCGTAGCTCGCGCTTTAGTTCTACTGTTTAGATATGTTCCTAGAGAAAAATTGGTTGAAAGTTGATAGTAGCAATTATGCGGACTAGGTCCGTAAACTGAGGATTGTCCTCATTGCTTCATAGAAGGCTTATGTCCTTAATGCACCGCTCAGTGTGCTGAACCTCGAACGTTGTCTGTGGATGTTGCGAACATCTGACATACACATTTTGATAACTACGTGATAGTTCAGTTAAACGGTTTAGAGTTGAGGCACCAAAGACGTTTTGAAACATCGCGAAACATATGAGATGTTTTGAGGGCTAAAATTGGGATTTCAAGCTCGTGCCCACGTCAAGAGGTATAAGACCTCCGACGATTTTCTTAGCCTGCAAACTAAGGGAGAAAAGCTCAATTGTTGAGCTTGTGCTCAGATTGTCTGAGTACAACAATCATTTGAATCGAGTGGGAGTTGATCTTCCAGATGAGATAGTGATGTTTCTCCGAAGTCATTACCACCAAGCTGCTAGAGCTTCGTGATGAACTATAATATATCAGGGACATATATGATGATCCTTGAGATATTCGCGATGTTTGACACCACAAAAGTAGAAATCAAGAAGGAGCATCAATTGTTGATGGTTGGTGAAACCACTAGTTTCAAGAAGGGTAAGGGCAAGAAGGGATACTTCATGAAACGGCAAATCAGTTGCTGCTCTGGTGAAGAAACCCAAGGTTGAACCCAAACCCGAGACTAAGTGCTTCTGTAATAAGGGGAACAACCACTGGAGCGGAATTACCCTAGATACTTGGTAGATTAGAAGGCTGGCAAGGTCGATAGAAGTATATTGGATATACATTGTGTTGATGTGTACTTTACTAGTACTCCTAGTAGCACCAGGGTATTAGATACCGGTTCGGTTGCTAAGTGTTAGTAACTCGAAATAAAAGCTACGGAATAAACGGAGACTAGCTAAAGGTGAGATGACGATATGTGTTGGAAGTGTTTCCAATGTTGATATGATCAAGCATCGCACGCTCCCTCTACCATCGAGATTGGTGTTTGCGTTGAGCATAGACATGATTGGATTATGTCCATCGCAATACGGTTATTCGTTTAAGGAGAATAATGGTTACTCTGTTTATTTGAATAATGCCTTCAATGGTCTTACACCTAAAATGAATTGGTTGTTGAATCTCGATCGTAGTGATACACATGTTCATGCCAAAAGATAGTAATGATAGTACCACCTACTTGTGGCACTGCCACGTAAGTCATATCGATATAAAACGCATGCAGAAGCTCCATGTTGATGGATCTTTGGACTCACTCATTTTTGAAAAGTTTGAGACATGCAAACCGTGTCTATTGGTGTATATGCATGAAGAAACTCCATGCAGATGGATCGTTTGGACTCACTTGATTTTGAATCACTTGAGGCATGCAAATCATACCACATGGGCAAGATGACTGAAAGCCTCGGTTTCAGTAAAATGGAACTAGAAAGCTGAAGGAAATATGCCCTAGAGGCAATAATAAAGTTATTATTTATTTCCTTATATCATGATAAATGTTTATTATTCATGCTAGAATTGTATTAACCGGAAACATAATACATGTGTGAATACATAGACAAACAGAGTGTCACTAGTATGCCTCTACTTGACTAGGTCGTTAATCAAAGATGGTTATGTTTCCTAACCATGAACAAAGAGTTGTTATTTGATTAACGAGGTCACATCATTAGTTGAATGATCTGATTGACATGACCCATTCCATTAGCTTAGCACCCGATCGTTTAGTATGTTGCTATTGCTTTTCTTCATGACTTATACATGTTCCTATGACTATGAGATTATGCAGCTCCCGTTTGCCGGAGGAACACTTTGGGTACTACCAAATGTCACAATGTAACTGGGTGATTATAAAGGAGTACTACAGGTGGCTCCAAAGGTAGATGTTGGGTTGGCGTATTTCGAGATTAGGATTTGTCACTCCGATTGTCGGAGAGGTATCTCTGGGCCCTCTCGGTAATGCACATCACTTAAGCCTTGCAAGCATTGCAACTAATGAGTTAGTTGTGGGATGATGTATTACAGAACGAGTAAAGAGACTTGCCAGTAACGAGATTGAACTAGGTATTGGATACCGATGATCGAATCCCGGGCAAGTAACATACCGATGACAAAGGGAACAACGTATGTTGTTATGCGGTCTGACCGATAAAGATCTTCGTAGAATATGTAGGAGCCAATATGGGCATCCAGGTCCCGCTATTGGTTATTGACCGGAGACGTGTCTCGGTCATGTCTACATTGTTCTCGAACCGTAGGGTCCGCACGCTTAAGGTTTCGATGACAGTTATATTATGAGTTTAGGAGTTTTGATGTACCGAAGGAGTTCGGAGTCCCGGATGAGATCGGGGACATGACGAGGAGTCTCGAAATGGTCGAGACATAAAGATCGATATATTGGACGACTATATTCGGACATCGGAAAGGTTCCGAGTGATTCGGGTATTTTTTGGAGTACCGGGTAGTTACGGGAGAAGTAATGGGCCTTGATGGGCTTTAGTGGGAAGAGGAAAAGGCTGCTGCGCCCCCCTCCCCTTTGGTCCGAATTGGACTAGGGAAAAGGGGGCCGGCCACCTTTCCTACTCCTCCTATTCCTTCTCCCTTCCTCCCCTCTTGATGGACTCCTACTAGGACATGGAGTCCTAGTAGGACTCCCATCCTGGCCGCACCTTATGCCTTGGCCGGCCACCTCCTCCTCCATCCTTTATATACAGGGGCAGGGGGCACCCCATAGACACACAATTGATCATTGTTGATCGTTCCTTAGCCGTGTGCGGTGCCCCCTGCCACCAAATTACACCTCGGTCATATCGTTGTAGAGCTTAGGCGAAGCCCTGCGTCGGTGAAACATCAAGATCGTCACCACGCCGTCGTGCTGACGGAACTCTTCCTCGACGCTTTGCTAGATCGGAGCCCGAGGATCGTCATCGAGCTGAACGTGTACTAAGAACTCGGAGGCGCCGGAGTAACGGTGCTTGGATCGGTCGGATCGGAAAGAAGACGTACGACTACTTCCTCTACGTTGTGTGATCGCTTCCGCAGTCGGTCTGCGTTGGTACGTAGACAACACTCTCCCCCTTGTTGCTATGCATCACCATGATCTTGCGTGTGCGTAGGAAAATTTTCGAAATTACTTTGTTCCCCAACAGTGGCATCCGAGCCTAGGTTTTATGGTTTGATGTTATTTGCACGAGTAGAACACAAGTGAGTTGTGGGCGATACAAGTCATACTGCCTACCAGCATGTCATACTTTGGTTCGGCGGTATTGTTGGACGAGACGATCCGGACCAACCTTACGCGTACTCTTACGCGAGACCGGTTCCCTCGACGTGCTTTGCACATAGATGGCTTGCGGAAGACTGTCTCTCCAACTTTAGTTGAACCAAGTGTGACTACGCCCGGTCCTTGAGAAGGTTAAAACGGAGTCTATTTGGCGAACTATCGTTGTGGTTTTGATGCGTAGGTGAGATGAGTTCTTACTTAAGCCCGTAGCAGCCACGTAAAACTTGCAACAACAAAGTAGAGGACGTCTAACTTGTTTTTGCAGGGCATGTTGTGATGTGATATGGTCAAGGCATGATGCTGATTTTATTGTATGAGATGATCATGTTTTGTAACCGAGTTATCGGCAACTGGCAGGAGCCATATGGTTGTCGCTTTATTGTATGCAATGCAATCGCGATGTAATGCTTTACTTTATTACTAAGCGGTAGTGATAGTCGTGGAAGCATAAGATTGGCGAGACGACAACGATGCTACGATGGAGATCAAGGTGTCGCGCCGGTGACGATGGTGATCATGACGGTGCTTCGGAGATGGAGATCACAAGCACAAGATGATGATGGCCATATCATATCACTTATATTGATTGCATGTGATGTTTATCCTTTTATGCATCTTATCTTGCTTTGATTGACGGTAGCATTATAAGATGATCTCTCACTAAATTATCAAGAAGTGTTCTCCCTGAGTATGCACCGTTGCAAAAGTTCTTCGTGCTGAGACACCACGTGATGATCGGGTGTGATAGGCTCTACGTTCAAATACAACGGGTGCAAAACAGTTGCACACGCGGAATACTCAGGTTATACTTGACGAGCCAAGCATATACAGATATGGCCTCGGAACACGGAGACCGAAAGGTCGAGCGTGAATCATATAGTAGATATGATGAACATAACGATGTTCACCATTGAAAACTACTCCATCTCACGTGATGATCGGTTATGGTTTAGTTGATTTGGATCACGTGATCACTTAGAGGATTAGAGGGATATCTATCTAAGTTGGAGTTCTTAAGTAATATGATTAATTGAACTTAAATTTATCATGAACTAAGTCCTGGTAGTATTTTGCAAATTATGTTGTAGATCAATAGCTCGCGTTGTTGCTTCCCTGTGTTTATTTTGATATGTTCCTAGAGAAAATTGTGTTGAAAGATTTTAGTAGCAATGATGCGGATTGGATCCGTGATCTGAGGTTTATCCTCATTGCTGCACAGAAGAATTATGTCCTTGATGCACCGCTAGGTGACAGACCTATTGCAGGAGCAGATGCAGACGTTATGAACATTTGGCTAGCTCAATATGATGACTACTTGATAGTTTAGTGCACCATGCTTAATGGCTTAGAATCGGGACTTCAAAGACGTTTTGAACGTCATGGACCATATGAGATGTTCCAGGAGTTGAAGTTAATATTTCAAGAAAATACCCGAGTTGAGAGATATGAAGTCTCCAACAAGTTCTATAGCTAAAAGATGGAGGAGAATCGCTCAACTGGTGAGCATGTGCTCTGATTGTCTGGGTACTACAATCGCTTGAATCAAGTGGGAGTTAATCTTCCAGATAAGATAGTGATTGATAGAATTCTCTAGTCACCATCACCAAGTTAGTAGAACTTCGTGATGAACTATAATATGCAAGGGATAACGGAAACAACTCCCAAGCTCTTCGTGATGCTGAAATCAACGAAGGTAGAAATCAAGAAAAACATCAAGTGTTGATGGTTGACAAGACCACTAGTTTCAAGAAAAGGGCAAAGGGAAGAAGGGGAACTTCAAGAAGAATGGCAAGCGAGTTGCTGCTCAAGTGAAGAAGCCCAAGTCTGGTCCTAAGCCTGAGACTAAGTGCTTCTACTGCAAAGGGACTGGTCACTGGAAGCGGAACTACCATGATTGGCGGATAAGAAGGATGGCAAAGTGAACATAAGTATATTTGATATACATGTTATTGATGTGTACTTTACTAGTGTTTATAGCAAACCCTCAGTATTTGATACTAGTTCAGTTGCTAAGATTAGTAACTCGAAACGGGAGTTGCAGAATAAACAGAGACTAGTTAAGGGTGAAGTGACGATGTGTGTTGGAAGTAGTTCCAAGATTGATATGATCATCATCACACACTCCCCTATACTTTCGGGATTAGTGTTGAACCTAAATAAGTGTTATTTGGTGTTTGTGTTGAGCATGAATATGATTTGATCATGTTTATTGTAATACGGTTATTCATTTAAGTAAAAGAATAAATTGTTGTTCTGTTTACATGAATAAAACCTTATATGGTTACACACCCAATGAAAATAGTTCATTGGATCTCGATCTTAATAATACACATATTCATAATATTGAAACCAAAAGATACAAAGTTAATAATGATAGTGCAACTTATTTGTGGCACTGCTGTTTAGGTCATCTTGGTATAAAGCGCATGAAGAAAATCCATGCTGATGGGCTTTCGGAATCACTTGATTATGAATCACTTGATGCTTGCGAACCATGCCTTTTTGGGCAAGATGACTAAAACGCCGTTCTCCGGAACAATGGAGCGAGAAAAGATTTATTGGAAATCATACATACTGATGTATGTGGTCCGATGAATATTGAGGCTCGCGACAGGTATCATTATTTTCTCATCTTCACAAATGATTTGAGCAGATATGAGTATATCTACTTGATGAAACATAAGTCTGAAACATTTGAAAAGTTCAAAGAATTTCAGAGTGAAGTAAAAAACATCGTGACAAGAAAATAAAGTTTCTACGATCTGATCGCGGAGACAAATATTTGAGTTACGAGTTTGGTCTTCAGTTAAAACAATGTGAAATAGTTTCACTACTCACGCCACCTGGAACACCACATCATAATGGTGTGTCCGAACATCATAACCGTACTTTATTGGATATAGTGCAATCTATGATGTCTCTTACCGATTTACCACTATTGTTTTTGGGGTCATGCATTAGAGACAGCTGCATTCACGTTAAAAAGGGGCACCATCTATATCCGTCGAGACGACGCCTTATGAACTATGGTTTGGCAAGAAACCAAAGTTGTCGTTTCTTAAAGTTTGGGGTTGCGATGCTTATATGAAAAAGTTTCATCCTGATAAGCTCAAAACTCAAATCGGAGAAGTGCATCTTCATAGGATATCCAAAGGAAACTATTGGATACACCTTCTATCACAGATCCGAAGGCAAGACTTTTATTGCTAAATTCGGAAACTTTCTGGAGAAGGAGTTTCTCTCGAAAGAAGTGAGTGGGAGGAAAGTAGAACTTGACGAGGTAACTGTACCTGCTCCCTTATTGGAAAGTAGTACATCACAGAAAAATGTTTCTGTGACACCTACACCAGTTAGTGAGGAAGCTAATGATGATGATCATGAAACTTCAGAACAAGACACTACTGAACCTCGTAGATCAACCAGAGTAAGATCCGCGCCAGTGTGGTATGGTAATCCTGTTCTGGAAGTCATGCTACTAGATCATGATGATCCTACGAACTATGAAGAAGCGATGGTGAGCCCAGATTCCGCAAAGTGGCTTGAAGCCATGAAATCTGAGATATGATCCATGTATGAGAACAAAGTATGGACTTTAGTTGACTTGCCCGATGATCGTCAAGCCATAGAAAATAAATGGATCTTCAAGAGGAAGACAGATGCTGATAGTAGTGTTACTATCTACAAAGCTAGAATTGTCGCAAAAGGTTTTCGACAAGTTCAAGGTGTTGACTACGATGAGATTTTCTCACTCGTATCTATGCTTAAGTCTGTCCGAATCATGTTAGCAATTGCCGCATTTTATGAAATCTGGCAAATGGACAAACAAAACTGCATTCCTTAATGGATTTGCTAAAGAAGAGTTGTATACGATGCAACTAGAAGGTTTTGTCGATCCTAAAGGTGTTAACTAAATATGCAAGCTCCAGCGATCTATCTGTGGACTGGTGCAAACATCTCGGAGTTGGAATATACGCTTTGATGAGTTGATCAAAGCATATAGTTTTATACAGACTTGCGGTGAAGCCTGTATTTACGAGAAAGTGAGTGGGAGCACTACAGCATTTCTGATAAGTATATGTGAATGACATATTGTTGATCGGAAATAATGTAGAATTATTCTGTAAAGCATAAAAGGAGTGTTTGAAAGGAGTTTTTCAAAGAAAGACTTCGGTAAAGCTGCTTACATATTGAGCTTCAAGATCTATAGAGATAGATCAAGACGCTTGATAAGTTTTTCAATAAGTACATACCTTGACAAGATTTTGAAGTAGTTCAAAATGGAACAGTCAAAGAAAAAGTTTCTTGCCTGTGTTACAAGGTGTGAAGTTGAGTAAAGACTCAAAGCCCGACCACGGCAGAAGATAGAAAGAGAATGAAAGTCATTCCCTATGCCTCATTCATAGGTTCTATAAAGTATGCCATGCTGTGTACCAGATCTATTGTATACCCTGCACTGATTTGGCAAGGGAGTACAATAGTGATCTAGGAGTAGATCACTGGACAGCGGTCAGAATTATCCTTAGTGAAATAAGGAAATGTTTCTCGATTATGGACATGACAAAAAGGTTCATCGTAAAGGGTTACGTCGATGCAAGTTTTTGACACTGATCCAGATGATTCTAAGTCTCAATCTGGATACATATTGAAAGTGGGAGCAATTAGCTAGAGTAGCTCCGTGTAGAGCATTGTAGACATAGAACTTGCAAAATACTTACGGATCTGAATGTGACAGACCCGTTGACTAAAATTATCTCACAAGCAAAACATGATCACACCTTAGTACTCTTTGGGTGTTAATCACATAGATATGTGAACTAGATTACTGACTCTAGTAAACCCTTTGAGTGTTGGTCACATGACGATGTGAACTATGGGTGTTAATCACATGGTGATGTGAACCATTGCTGCTAAATCACATGGCGATGTGAACTAGATTATTGACTCTAGTGCAAGTGCGAGACTGAAGGAAATATGCCCTAGAGGCAATAATAAAGTTATTATTTATTTCCTTATATCATGATAAATGTTTATTATTCATGCTAGAATTGTATTAACCGGAAACATAATACATGTGTGAATACATAGACAAACAGAGTGTCACTAGTATGCCTCTACTTGACTAGCTCGTTAATCAAAGATGGTTATGTTTCCTAAGCATGAACAAAGAGTTGTTATTTGATTAACGAGGTCACATCATTAGTTGAATGATCTGATTGACATGACCCATTCCATTAGCTTAGCACCCGATCGTTTAGTATGTTGCTATTGCTTTTCTTCATGACTTATACATGTTCCTATGACTATGAGATTATGCAGCTCCCGTTTGCCGGAGGAACACTTTGGGTACTACCAAACGTCACAACGTAACTGGGTGATTATAAAGGAGTACTACAGGTGGCTCCAAAGGTAGATGTTGGGTTGGCGTATTTCGAGATTAGGATTTGTCACTCCTATTGTCGGAGAGGTATCTCTGGGCCCTCTCGGTAATGCACATCACTTAAGCCTTGCAAGCATTGCAACTAATGAGTTAGTTGTGGGATGATGTATTACAGAACGAGTAAAGAGACTTGCCAGTAACGAGATTGAACTAGGTATTGGATACCGACGATCGAATCCCGGGCAAGTAACATATCGATGACAAAGGGAACAACGTATGTTGTTATGCGGTCTGACTGATAAAGATCTTCGTAGAATATGTAGGAGCCAATATGGGCATCCAGGTCCCGCTATTGGTTATTGACCGGAGACGTGTCTCGGTCATGTCTACATTGTTCTCGAACCATAGGGTCCGCACGCTTAAGGTTTCGATGACAGCTATATTATGAGTTTAGGAGTTTTGATGTACCGAAGGAGTTCGGAGTCCCGGATGAGATCGGGGACATGACGAGGAGTCTCGAAATGGTCGAGACGTAAAGATCGATATATTGGACGACTATATTCGGACATCGGAAAGGTTCCGAGTGATTCGGGTATTTTTCGGAGTACCGGGTAGTTACGGGAGAAGTAATGGGCCTTGATGGGCTTTAGTGGGAAGAGGAAAAGGCTGCTGCGCCCCCCCCTCCCCTTTGGTCCGAATTGGACTAGGGAAAAGGGGGCCGGCCACCTTTCCTACTCCTCCTATTCCTTCTCCCTTCCTCCCCTCTTGATGGACTCCTACTAGGACATGGAGTCCTAGTAGGACTCCCATCCTGGCCGCACCTTATGCCTTGGCCGGCCACCTCCTCCTCCATCCTTTATATACAGGGGCAGGGGGCACCCCATAGACACACAATTGATCATTGTTGATCGTTCCTTAGCCGTGTGCGGTGCCCCCTGCCACCAAATTACACCTCGGTCATATCGTTGTAGAGCTTAGGCGAAGCCCTGCGTCGGTGAAACATCAAGATCGTCACCACGCCGTCGTGCTGACGGAACTCTTCCTCGACGCTTTGCTGGATCGGAGCCCGAGGATCGTCATCGAGCTGAACGTGTACTAAGAACTCGGAGGCGCCGGAGTAACGGTGCTTGGATCAGTCGGATCGGAAAGAAGACGTACGACTACTTCCTCTACGTTGTGTGATCGCTTCCGCAGTCGGTCTGCGTTGGTACGTAGACAACACTGTCCCCCTTGTTGCTATGCATCACCATGATCTTGCGTGTGCGTAGGAAAATTTTCGAAATTACTACGTTCCCCAACAAAAGCAACTTGCTGGAAGTGATACATTTTGATGTGTGCAGTCCAATGAGTGCTGAGGCGTGTAGTGGATATCGTTATGGTTTTACTTCACAGATGATTTGAGTAGATGTTGAGAATATTTACTTGATGAATCACGAGTCTGAATTATTGAAAGGTTCAAGTAATTTCAGGGTGAAGTTGAAAGATCGTCGTGACAAGAGGATAAAATATCTATGATATGATCATAGAGATGAATATCTGAATTACGAGTTTGGCACAAAATTAAGACATTGTGGAAATTGTTTCACAACCGATACAGCCAGGAACACCATAGTGTGATGGTGTGTCCGAACATCATAACTGCACCCTATTGTATATGATGCATACCATGATGTCTCTTATCGAATTACCACAATAATTTATGGGTTAGGCATTAGAGACAACCACATTCACTTTAAATAGGGCACCACGTAATTCCGATAAGATGACACCGAATGAACTATGGTTTAGAGAAACCTAAGCTGTCATTTCTTAAAGGTTTGGGGCTGCGATGCTTATATGAAAAAGTTTCAGGCTGATAAGCTCGAACCCAAAGCAGATAAATGCATCATCATAGGACACCCAAAACAGTTGGGTGTACCTCCTGTCTCAGATCCGAAAGCAATAAGGGATTGTTTCTAGAATCGGGTCCTTTTTCGAGGAAAAGTTTCTCTCGAAAGAATTGAGTGGGAGGATGGTGGAAACTTGATGAGGTTATTGAACCGTCTCTTCAACTAGTGTGTGGCAGGGCATAGGAAATTGTTCCTGTGGCACCTACACCAATTGAAGTGGAAGCTTATGATATTGATCACGAGACTTCAGATCAAGTCACTCCCAAACCTCGTAGGATGACAAGGGTGCGTACTACTTCTGAGTGGTACGTAATCCTGTCTTGGAAGTCATGTTGCGAGACAACAATGAACCTACGAGCTATGGAGAAGCGATGGTGGGCCCGGATTCCGATAAATGGCTCGAGGCCATAAAATCCGAGAGAGGATCCATGTATGGAAACAAAGTGTAGACTTTGACAGAACAGCTCGATGGTCGTGAGGCTGTTGAGTATAGATGGATTTTAAAAGGAAGACGGACAATGATGGTAAATGTCACCATTAAGAAAGCTCGACTTGTCGTTAAGATGTTTTCGATAAGTTCAAGGAGTTGACTACAATGAGACTTTCTCACCTGTAGCGATGCTAAAAGTCTGTTGGAATTATATTAGCAGTTACTGCACTATTTATGAAATCTTGCAGATAGGATGTCAAAACATTGTTTCCTCGACGATTTATGAGGAAAGGTTGTATGTGATACAACCGGAAGGTTTTGTCAATCCTGAAATATGCTAATAAGTATGCAAAGCTCCAGCAATCCTTCTAAGGACTAGAGTATGCATCTCGGAGTTGGAATGTATGCTTTGATGATATGATCAAAGATTTTGGTGTATACAAAGTTTATGAGAAACTTGTATTTCCAAAGAAGTGAGTGGGAGCACTATAGAATTTCTGATGAGCATATGTTGTTGACATATTGTTGATAAGAAATGACGTAGAATTTCTGGAAAGCACATAGGGTTATTTGGAAAGTGTTTTTCAATGGAAAGCCTGGATTAAGCTACTTGAACATTGAGCATCAAGATCTATAAGGATAGATAAAAACGCTTAATGGTACTTTCAAATGAGCACATACCTTGACATGATCTTGAAGGTGTTCAAGATGGATCAGTCAAAGAAGGAGTTCTTGCCTGAGTTGTAAGGTATGAAGTTAAGACTTAAAGCTCGACCACGGCAGAATAGAGAGAAAGGACGAAGGTCGTCCCCTATGCTTAAGACGTAGGCTCTACAGTATGCTATGCTGTGTACCGCACCTGAAGTGTGCCTTGCCATGAGGGGTACAAGAGTAATCCAAGGACAGCGGTCAAAGTTATCCTTAGTAACTAGTGGACTAAGGAATTTTTTCTCGATTATGGAGGTGGTAAAAGAGTTCGTCGTAAAGGGTTACGTCGATGCAAGCTTAACACCTATCCGGATAGCTCTGAGTAGAGATACCGGATACGTATAATGGAGCAACAATTTAGAATAGCTCCAAGTAGAACAGTTATTTGGAATAGCTCCAAATCGAACGTGGTAGCTACATCTAGGAGATGACATAGAGATTTGTAAAGCACACACGGATCTGAAAGGTTCAGACCCGTTGACTAAAACCTCTCTCACAAGCAACATGATCAAACCCAGAACTCATTGAGTGTTAATCACATAGTGATGTGAACTAGATTATTGACTCTGGTAAACTCTTGAGTGTTAGTCACATGGCGATGTGACCTGTGAGTGTTAATCACATGGCGATGTGAACTAGATTATTGACTCTAGTGCAAGTGGGAGACTGTTGGAAATATGCCCTAGAGGCAATAATAAATTGATTATTATTATATTTCCTTGTTCATGATAATCGTTTATTATCCATGCTAGAATTGTATTGATAGGAAACTCAGATACATGTGTGGATACATAGACAACACCATGTCCCTAGTAAGCCTCTAGTTGACTAGCTCGTTGATCAATAGATGGTTACGGTTTCCTGACCATGGACATTGGATTTCATTGATAACGGGATCACATCATTAGGAGAATGATGTGATGGACGAGACCCAATCCTAAGCATAGCACTAGATCGTGTAGTTCGTATGCTAAAGCTTTGCTAATGTCAAGTATCATTTCCTTAGACCATGAGATTGTGCAACTCCCGGATACCGTAGGAGTGCTTTGGGTGTGCCAAACGTCACAACGTAACTGGGTGACTATAAAGGTACACTACGGGTATCTCTAAAAGTGTCTGTTGGGTTGTCAAGAATCGAGACTGGGATTTGTCACTCCGTGTAAACGGAAAGGTATCTCTGGGCCCACTCGGTAGGAAATCATCATAATGTGCACAATGTGATCAAGGAGTTGATCACGGGATGATGTGTTACGGAATGAGTAAAGAGACTTGCCGGTAACGAGATTGAACAAGGTATCGGGATACCAACGATCGAATCTCGGGCAAGTATCGTACCGATGGACAAAGGGAATTGTATACGGGATTGATTAAGTCCTTGACATCGTGGTTCATCCGATGAGATCATCGTGGAACATGTGGGAGCCAACATGGGTATCCAGATCCCGCTGTTGGTTTTGACCGGAGAATGTCTCGGTCATGTCTGCATGTCTCCCGAACCCGTAGGGTCTACACACTTAAGGTTCGATGACGCTAGGGTTATAAAGGAAGCTAGTATGTGGTTACCGAATGTTGTTCGGAGTCCCGGATGAGATCCCAGACGTCACGAGGAGTTCCGGAATGGTCCGGAGGTAAATATTTATCTATGGGAAGTCCTGTTTTGGTCACCGGAAAAGTTTCGTGGTTTATCGGTAACGTACCGGGACCACCGGGAGGGTCCCGGGGGTCCACCAAGTGGGGCCACCTGCCCCGGGGAGCCACATGGGCTGTAGGGACTGCTCCTTGGCCTACATGGGCCAAGGGCACCAGCCCCACAAGGGCCCATGGCGCCTAAGAGGTGGGAAGGGGGCAAACCCTAAAGGGGATGGGCCTTAGGGCCCATCTAGCTGCGCCTCCCTCCCCTCTTGGCCGCCACCCCCTTTGCCATCTAGGGCTGCCGCCCCCCCTAGGGGTGGGAACCCTAGAGGGGGCACATCCCCTCCCTCTCCCCTATATATATGAGGCCTAGGGCTGCCGAAAAGACACACGCGATTCAATCTCTCTTGGTGCAGCCCTGCGTCTCTTCTTCCTCCTCTTCTGTGGTGCTTGGCGAAGCCCTGCAGGATAGCCACGCTCCTCCACCACCACCACGCCGTTGTGCTGCTTTTGGATGAAGTCTTCCTCAACCTCTCCCTCTCTCCTTGCTGGATCAAGGCGTGGGAGACGTCACCGGGCTGTACGTGTGTTGAACGCGGAGGTGCCGTCCGTTTGGCACTTGGTCATCGGTGATTTGGATCACGACGAGTACGACTCCATCTACCCCGTTCACTTGAACGCTTCCGCTTAGCGATCTACAAGGGTATGCAGATGCAACTCTCCTTCCCCTCATTGCTGGTCTCTCCATAGATAGATCTTGGTGATACGTAGGAAATTTTTGAATTACTGCTATGTTCCCCAACACAGACTTGGGCTTCTTCACTTGAGCAGCAACTCGCTTTCCTTTCTTCTTGAAGTTCCCCTTCTTCCCTCTGCCCTTTTCTTGAAACTAGTGGTCTTGTCTACCATCAACACTTGATGTTTTTCTTGATTTCTACCTTCGTCAATTTCCGCATTACGAAGAGCTTGGGAGTCGTTTCCGTTATCCCTTGCATATCATAGTTCATCACGAAGTTCTACTAACTTGGTGATGGTGACTAGAGAATTCTGTCAATCACTATCTTATCTGGAAGATTAACTCCCACTTGATTCAAGTGATTACAGTACTCAGACAATCTGGGCATATGCTCACTAGTTGAGTGATTCTCCTCCATCTTTTAGCTATAGAACTTGTTGGAGACTTCATATCTCTCAACTCGGGTATTTTCTTGAAATATTAACTTCAACTCCTGGAACATCTCATATGCTCCATGACGTTCAAAACGTCTTTGAAGTCCCGATTCTAAGCCATTAAGCATGGTGCACTAAACTATCAAGTAGTCATCATATTGAGCTAGCCAAACGTTCATAACGTCTGCATCTGCTCCTGCAATAGGTCTTTCACCTAGCGGTGCATCAAGGACATAATTCTTCTGTGCAGCAATGAGGATAAACCTCAGATCACGGATCCAATCCGCATCATTGCTACTAACATCTTTCAATATAATTTTCTCTAGGAACATATCAAAGTAAACACAGGGAAGCAACAACGCGAGCTATTGATCTACAACATGATTTACAAAATACTACCAGGACTAAGTTCATGATAAATTTAAGTTCAATTAATCATATTAACTCCCACTTAGATAGACATCCCTCTAATCCTCTAAGTGATCACGTGATCCAAATCAACTAAACCATGTCCGATCATCATGTGAGATGGATTAGTTTCAATGGTGAACATCACTATGTTGATCATATCTACTATATGATTCACGCTCGACCTTTCGGTCTCCGTGTTCCGAGGCCATATCTGTATATGCTTGGCTCGTCAAGTATAACCTGAGTATTCCGCGTGTGCAACTGTTTTGCACCCGTTGTATTTGAACGTAGAACCTATCACACCCGATCATCACGTGGTGTCTCGGCACGAAGAACTTTCGCAACGGTGCATACTCAGGGAGAACACTTCTTGATAATTTAGTGAGAGATCATCTTATAATGCTACCGTCAATCAAAGCAAGATAAGATGCATAAAAGATAAACATCACATGCAATCAATATAAGTGATATGATATGGCCATCATCATCTTGTGCTTGTGATCTCCATCTCCGAAGCACCGTCATGATCACCATCATCACCGGCGCGACACCTTGATCTCCATCGTAGCATCGTTGTCGTCTCGCCAATCTTATGCTTCCACGACTATCACTACCGCTTAGCAATAAAGTAAAGCATTACATCGCGATTCCATTGCATACAATAAAGCGACAACCATATGGCTCCTGCCAGTTGCCGATAACTTGGTTACAAAACATGATCATCTCATACAATAAAAATCAGCATCATGCCTTGACCATATCACATCACAACATGCCCTGCAAAAACAATTTAGACGTCCTCTACTTTGTTGTTGCAAGTTTTACGTGGCTGCTACGGGCTTTAAGTAAGAACCAATCTCACCTACGCATCAAAACCACAACGATAGTTTGTCAAATAGACTCCGTTTTAACCTTCTCAAGGACCGGGCGTAGCCACACTCGGTTCAACTAAAGTTGGAGAAACAGTCACCCGCAAGTCACCTATGTGCAAAGCACGTCGGGGAAACCGGTCTCGCGTAAGCGTACACGTAATGTCGGTCCGGGCCGCTTCATCCAACAATACCGCCGAACCAAAGTATGACATGCTGGTAGGTAGTATGACTTATATCGCCCACAACTCACTTGTGTTCTACTCGTGCATATAACATCAAACCATAAAACCTAGGCTCTGATACCACTGTTAGGTAACGTAGTAATTTCAAAAATTTTCCTACGCACACGCCAAATCATGGTGATGCATAGCAACGAGGGGGAGAGTCTGATCTACGTACCCTTGTAGATCGCAACGGAAGCGTTGACACAACGTAGAGGAAGTAGTTGTACGTCTTCTTCCCGGTCCGACCGATCCAAGCACCGTTACTCCGGCACCTCCGAGTTCTTAGCACACGTTCAGCTCGATGACGATCCCCGGGCTCCGATCCAGCAAAGCTTCGGGGAGGAGTTCCGTCAGCACGACGGCGTGGTGACGATCTTGATGTTCTACCGACGCAGGGCTTCGCCTAAGCACTACAACGATATGATCGAGGTGGAATTTGGTGGCAGGGGGCACCACACACGGCTAAGGAACGATCTCAAGGATCAACTTGTGTGTCTAGAGGTGCCCCCTGCCCCCGTATATAAAGGTTGCCAGGGGGAGGGCTGGCCGGCCAAGCCTATGGAGGCGCAGGAGGAGTCCTACTCCTACCGGGAGTAGGACTCCTCCCCCCAATCCTATTCCTAATAGGACTCCCAAGGGGAAAGAGAGAGAGAGGTGGCCGGCCACCTCTCCCAGTCCTAATAGGACTAGGGGAGGGGGGAGGCGCGCAGCCCACTATGGGCAGCCCCTTTCACCTTTCCACTAAAGCCCAATAAGGCCCATATGGCTCCCGGGGGGTTCCGGTAACCTCCCGGTGATCCGGTAAAATCCCGATTTCACCCGGAACACTTCCGATGTCCAAACATAGGCTTCCAATATATCAATCTTTATGTCTCGACCATTTCGAGACTCCTCGTCATGTCCGTGATCACATCCGGGACTCCGAACAACCTTCGGTACATCAAAATGCATAAACTCATAATAACTGTCATCGTAACGTTAAGCGTGCGGACCCTACGGTTCGAGAACAATGTAGACATGACCGAGACACGTCTCCGGTCAATAACCAATAGCGGGACCTGGATGCCCATATTGGCTCCTACATATTCTATGAAGATCTTTATCGGTCAGACCGCATAACAACAGACGTTGTTCCCTTTGTCATCGGTATGTTACTTGCCCGAGATTCGATCGTCGGTATCCAATACCTAGTTCAATCTCGTTACCGGCAAGTCTCTTTACTCGTTCTGTAATACATCATCCCGCAACTAACTCATTAGTTGCAATGCTTGCAAGGCTTGTGTAATGTGTATTACCGAGAGGGCCCAGAGATACCTCTCCGACAATCGGAGTGACAAATCCTAATCTCGAAATACGAAAACCCAACATCTACCATTGGAGACACCTGTAGTACTCCTTTATAATCACCCAGTTACGTTGTGACGTTTGGTAGCACCCAAAGTGTTCCTCCGGCAAACGGGAGTTGCATAATCTCATAGTCATAGGAACATGTAGAAGTCATGAAGAATAGCAACAGCAACATACTAAACGATCGGGTGCTAAGCTAATGGAATGGGTCATGTCAATCAGATCATTCAACTAATGATGTGACCTTGTTAATCAAATAACAACTCTTTTGTCCATGGTTAGGAAACATAACCATCTTTGATTAACGAGCTAGTCAAGTAGAGGCATACTAGTGACACTCTGTTTGTCTATGTATTCACACATGTATTATGTTTCCGGTTAATACAATTCTAGCATGAATAATAAACATTTATCATGATATAAGGAAATAAATAATAACTTTATTATTGCCTCTAGGGCATATTTCCTTCAGGAGGTGCCGGAGTAACGGTGCTTGGATCGGTCGGTTCGGGAAGAAGACGTACGACTACTTCCTCTACGTTGTGTCAACGCTTCCGTTGCAATCTACAAGGGTACGTAGATCAGACTCTCCCCCTCGTTGCTATGCATCACCATGATCTTGCGTGTGCGTAGGAATTTTGTTGAAATTACTACATTCCCCAACAGTGGTATCAGAACCAGGTTTTATGGTTTGATGTTATTTGCACGAGTAGAACACAAGTGAGTTGTGGGCGATACAAGTCATACTGCCTACCAGCATGTCATACTTTGGTTCAGCGGTATTGTTGGATGAGACGACCTGGACCAACATTACGCGTACGCTTATGCGAGACCGGTTCCCTCGACGTGCTTTGCACATAGATGGCTTGCGGGCGACTGTCTCTCCAACTTTAGTTGAACCGAGTGTGGCTACGCCCGGTCCTTGAGAAGGTTAAAACGGAGTCTATTTGACAAACTATCATTGTGGTTCTGATGCGTAGGTGAGATTGGTTCTTGCTTAAAGCCCGTAGCAGCCACGTAAAACTTGCAACAACAAAGTAGAGGACGTCTAACTTGTTTTTGCAGGGCATGTTGTGATGTGATATGGTCAAGGCATGATGCTAAATTTTATTGTATGAGATGATCATGTTTTGTAACCGAGTTATCGTCAACTGGCAGGACCATATGGTTGTCGCTTTATTGTATGCAATGCAATCGCGATGTAATGCTTTACTTTATTACTAAGCGGTAGTGATAGTCATGGAAGCATAAGATTGGCGAGACGACAACGATGCTACGATGGAGATCAAGGTGTCGCGCCGGTGACGACGGTGATCATGACGGTGCTTCGGAGATGGAGATCACAAGCACAAGATGATGATGGCCATATCATATCACTTATATTGATTGCATGTGATGTTTATCTTTTTATGCATCTTATCTTGCTTTGATTGACGGTAGCATTATAAGATGATCTCTCACTAAATTATCAAGAAGTGTTCTTCCTGAGTATGCACCGTTGCCAAAGTTCGTCGTGCCCAGACACCACGTGATGATCGGGTGTGATAAGCTCTACGTCCATCTACAACGGGTGCAAGCCAGTTTTGCACACGCAGAATACTCAGGTTAAACTTGACGAGCCTAGCATATGCAGATATGGCCTCGGAACACGGAGACCGAAAGGTCGAGCGTGAATCATATAGTAGATATGATCAACATAACGATGTTCACCATTGAAAACTACTCCATCTCACATGATGATCGGTTATGGTTTAGTTGATTTGGATCACGTAATCACTTAGAGGATTAGAGGGATGTCTATCTAAGTGGGAGTTCTTAAGTAATTTGATTAATTGAACTTAAACTTATCATGAACTTAGTACCTGATAGTACCTTGCTTGTTTATGTTGATTGTAGATAGATGGCTCGTGCTGTTGTTCCGTTGAATTTTAATGCGTTCCCTGAGAAAGCAAAGTTGAAAGATGATGGTAGCAATTACACGGACTGGGTCCGTAACTTGAGGATTATCCTCATTGCTGCTCAGAAGAATTATGTCCTGGAAGCACCGCTGGGTGCCAGGCCTGCTGCTGGAGTAACACCAGATGTTATGAACGTCTGGCAGAGCAAAGCCGATGACTACTTGATAGTTCAGTGTGCCATGCTTTACGGCTTAGAATCGGGACTTCAACGACATTTTGAATGTCATGGAGCATATGAGATGTTCCAGGAGTTGAAGTTAATATTTCAAGCAAATGCCCGGATTGAGAGATATGAAGTCTCCAATAAGTTCTATAGCTGCAAGATGGAGGAGAACAGTTCTATCAGTGAGCATATACTCAAAATGTCCGGGTATAACAATCACTTGATTCAGATGGGAGTTAATCTTCCGGATTATTGCGTCATTGACAGAATTCTCCAATCACTGCCACCAAGCTACAAGAGCTTCGTGATGAACTATAATATGCAAGGGATGAACAAGACTATCCCCGAGCTCTTCGCAATGCTGAAAGCTGTGGAGGTAGAAATCAAAAAGGAGCATCAAGTGTTGATGGTTAACAAGACCACTAGTTTCAAGAAAAAGGGCAAAGGGAAGAAGAAGGGGAACTTCAAGAAGAACGGCAAGCAAGTTGCTGCTCAGGAGAAGAAACCCAAGTCTGGACCTAAGCCTGAAACTGAGTGCTTCTACTGCAAGCAGACTGGTCACTGGAAGCGGAACTGCCCCAAGTATTTGGCGGATAAGAAGGATGGCAAGGTGAACAAAGGTATATGTGATATACATGTTATAGATGTGTACCTTACTAGAGCTCGCAGTAGCACCTGGGTATTTGATACTGGTTCTGTTGCTAATATTTGCAACTCGAAACAGGGACTACGGATTAAGCGAACACTGGCGAAGGACGAGGTGACGATGCGCGTGGGAAACGGTTCCAAAGTCGATGTGATCGCGGTCGGCACACTACCTCTACATCTACCTTCGGGATTAATATTAGACCTAAATAATTGTTATTTGGTGCCAGCGTTAAGCGTGAACATTATATTTGGATCTTGTTTGATGCAAGACGGTTATTCATTTAAATCAGAGAATAATGGTTGTTCTATTTATATGAGTAATATCTTTTATGGTCATGCACCTTTGAAGAGTGGTCTATTTCTGATGAATCTCGATAGTAGTAACACATATATTCATAATGTTGAAGCCAAAAGATGCAGAGTTGATAATGATAGTGCAACTTATTTGTGGCACTGCCGTTTAGGTCATATCGGTGTAAAGCGCATGAAGAAACTCCATACTGATGGGCTTTTGGAACCTCTTGATTATGAATCACTTGGAACTTGCGAACCATGCCTCATGGGCAAGATGACTAAAACACCGTTCTCCGGTACTATGGAGAGAGCAACAAATTTGTTGGAAATCATACATACCGATGTATGTGGTCCGATGAATATTGAGGCTCGTGGCGGACATTGTTATTTTCTCACCTTCATAGATGATTTAAGAAGATATGGGTATATCTACTTAATGAAACACAAGTATGAAACATTTGAAAAGTTCAAAGAATTTCAGAGTGAAGTTGAAAATCATCATAACAAGAAAATAAAGTTTCTACGATCTGATCGTGGAGGAGAATATTTGAGTTACGAGTTTGGTGTACATTTGAAAAATTGTGGAATAGTTTCGCAACTCACGCCACCCGGAACACTACAGCGCAATGGTGTGTCCGAACGTCGTAATCATACTTTACTAGATATGGTGCGATCTATGATGTCTCTTACTGATTTACCGCTATCGTTTTGGGGATACGCTCTAGAGACGACCGCATTCACGTTAAATAGGGCACCATCAAAATCCGTTGAGACGACGCCTTATGAACTGTGGTTTGGCAAGAAACCAAAGTTGTCGTTTCTTAAAGTTTGGGGCTGCGATGCTTATGTGAAAAAACTTCAACCTGATAAGCTCGAACCCAAATTGGAGAAATGTGTCTTCATAGGATACCCAAAGGAGACTGTTGGGTACACCTTCTATCACAGATCCGAAGGCAAGACATTCGTTGCTAAGAATGGATCCTTTCTAGAGAAGGAGTTTCTCTCGAAAGAAGTGAGTGAGAGGAAAGTAGAACTTGACGAGGTAACTGTACCTGCTCCCTTGTTGGAAAGTAGTACATCACAGAAATCTGTTTCTGCGACACCTACACCAATAAGTGAGGAAGTTAATGATCCTGATCATGAAACTTCAGAACAAGATGCTACTGAACCTCGTAGATCAACCAGAGTGAGATCCGCACCAGAGTGGTATGGTAATCCAGTTCTGGAAATCATGCTACTAGATCATGATGAACCTACGAACTATGAAGAAGCGATGGTGAGCCCAGATTCCGCAAAGTGGCTAGAAGCCATGAAATCTGAGATGGGATCCATGTATGAGAACAAAGTATGGACTTTGGTTGACTTTCCCGATGATCGGCAAGCAATTGGGAATAAATGGATCTTCAAGAAAAAGACTGACGCTGATGGTAATGTTACTATCTACAAAGCTCGACTTGTCGCAAAAGGTTTTCGACAAGTTCAAGGAGTTGACTACGATGAGATCTTCTCACCCGTAGCGATGCTTAAGTCTGTCAGAATCATGTTAGCAATTGCCGCATTTTATGATTATGAAATTTGGCAGATGGATGTCAAAACTGCATTCCTGAATGGATTTCTGGAAGAAGAGTTGTATATGATGCAACCGGAAGGTTTTGTCGATCCAAAGGGAGCTAACAAAGTGTGCAAGCTCCAGCGATCCATTTATGGACTGGTGCAAGCCTCTCGGAATTGGAATAAACGCTTTGATAGTGTGATCAAAGCATTTGGTTTTATACAGACTTTCGGAGAAGCCTGTATTTACAAGAAAGTGAGTGGGAGCTCTGTAGCATTTCTGATATTATATGTGGATGACATATTACTGATTGGAAATGATATAGAATTTCTGGAAAGCATAAAGGGATACTTGAATAAGAGTTTTTCAATGAAAGACCTCGGTGAAGCTGCTTACATATTAGGCATAAAGATCTATAGAGATATATCAAGACGCTTAATTGGACTTCCACAAAGCACATACCTTGACAAGATTTTGAAGAACACTACAAGGATACCCCTTATAAAGCAACAAAAATTCTACAACATTTTGGCTATATGTTGCAAAATTTACAATAGATACGGATATAAGGGGTTGTAGTATATGCGTTGTAGATTTGTAGCCCATAACCCTATCATGATACGTATATGAAAAAATACAGAGAAAACGAGAGAGAGAGAGAGAGAGAGAGAGAGAGAGAGGCGCAAGAAACAGAGTCCACGATTCCCCTTCATCTCTCGCAAATCGCCGCGTGCCTCTTCTCCCTCCTCCCTCCCACCCCGCCGCAGGCCCTCCCCCTCCGCTCCTCCCACCTCGCAGCTCCGGAGGCTTCCGGGTCCGTCCCAACCCCACCCACCAATCCCTCTCGCGTCCCATCTCCTCTCTTCACGCGGCTCCTTGCTGCACCTCCTGCAGTGGCTGATTCAGGCGACGTCCGGCGAACCCCGCCACCGGGAAGCACATCCCGAGGTCCCCTCGCACCGCTGTGCCCTCCCATACGGTTAGATCCGGCGCTCGCGGCCACCAAAGCCCTCCCACGACCCTCCCCCGATGGCTACGGTTTCGGGCGTCTGCTCTGGCGCCGGTGGCCGTGTCGTCCTCCTATCATTCGGTGAGTGCTTCCCTCCCCCTGGCTTCATTCTCTCTCTCCCCCTCTTTCTCTAACATATGCTCTTCTCTTCTCATGTACACGTGCAGGGAGGAACGGCCAGTGGACATCCTTGCAGCTGCACGGGACGAATCAGCCAATTAGCCATGGAGCTTGCTCCTCCTCTGGCTTCAGGTGACTTGGTCCACTCATCCTCTCTACTCTTGTTCGTGGCACATCAGGAGCAGTAATGGCTTCAAATTAACCCCGAGTTACATACTCTTTCTAGGGCAACAACATTGTAGGGAATGATTTTCTTTCCTGTAAGTTATTCTGAAGCTCAAATACGTCTTGAAGCAGCAACCAGTGTGTTTGAGGTAATATGTACAGAAAAGACCTAGTATGGTTGAGGATCGGGTCATAGTCTAATTAATACAGTATCTTTGCAAGGCCCCATTCCTTTTCTTTCCAATCTTTAATATTCTCCTCTTCAGTTTTTTATGATGCAAAAATCCAACATATATTCTTTTAGGCTAATTATTAAACCAATATAATGATAGTCCATGTAGCGGCGGAAGTGTAGCAATAGTAGTTTGAACCAGATTAGGCGAAGGTGTAGCAAGGCTGTTGAGTGAAGGAACTGGACATGTGGCAATTTGTTTTCTATTCTCCAGCCTTTAAGGTCATAAAAAAAGAAGGAACTATGCAATCGACTTGATCAGTATTATTTTATCTAGAAAAAATATCGCTGTTCTACGCTTGTATTGATGAGTACTCCTCTTGACTCGATTGTGTTGTAGGGAGTGAAAGCATCTAGTTGGGGTGGTCTGCAGCTCTGATCGCCTCCAGCAGCACCACATATTCAAAGTTCCAAACAGTAGTGCCGCACTGTTGCCTCCAACCAGCCATTTCACTTTGATGCTCATAGGTGGCTTAAAATAATCATTTGATGTGTTTCTTATGTAGAAGATTTGAGTGATGTACGTGTTTATTTTAGAAAACATTTCTTAATGAAGCCTTGCATATATATAGGACTGGTATTCATGTACATTAGCTTTAGTTTTGTTTGTTAACTTGAAAGGGTGGTTTCCTTTTTTAATCGAAATCATTTGGGGTTTTTAGACAACTAATTTTTAGGAGCGCACAAGATTTAGACTCCTGCTATATAATTAAAGGAAATCACAATATTCACCAATATCCTTTGTATATTTACTAACACTAGATTCCTGACTTTTTCATATAAATTATAATTTGGAAACATCATTTATAGGAATGATAAATAGTATATAAAAATGCCTTTATTTAAATTCAATTTACTTCAGCCACATGGAACCCAACACAATATCACATGTAATATTTCTCAATTAGTCAAAAGTATGCTTCTTTTAAAATTTATGGTTATAATATTTTTTTCTTACATAAAAATGTTCCGGTTATATGGTAAACTAAAATTGTCTAGCCTGTGCGGACGCACGGGATGATGACTAGTCTAACTAACTCGGGGATAAATTTATTGAGCTAGATGTAACCAAGGTAGTAACTAGGACACACAGAACAGGAGGAATATAGCTTCCTCTTCTTTTATTAAGTAGGAATAAAACTTGATGAAGCTTTACTTGTGTTGCACTATTTTGGAGATGCATGAGACACATGTAACCTTTTCCCCTTCGTTTTGAAGCTGCACGCACCAACTTGATTTACGGCGACGCCATGGAGCAAGTCGAGTTCATGGAGCAAGTCATGGACAATGCCATGGAAGGTATACTCTCTCCCTCCCCCTACCGTGGTACTACTCGTTGTGTCCACGACGATTGAGCCATGGTAGGTTCTATGCTGCTGTCCATGCAAATTTATAGCATTTGGGGCTGCAGTGACAGTACCACTTCTCTTCTCTTCTCTAGTTATTTAGCAAACTGAACCAAAACGGTTTTATTCATCTGAAACTGAACCAAAACATTTAGCTCTAGTTAGTTTCAGTCATCCAATAGGAAACAAACAAACCTACAGGTGCTCACCACACTATGGAACAAAACTACAACCCAAATCCACTGAAATGAATTTATAGCTATCACCAGCCTAGAGAATCATTGCTAATTCTGTACACCTACAGTCACTCAGTGGCGGAGCCAGCCAACTCAAGGAGCCGGGGCAAATTCTTTATACCGTGACGTGGTCTAGGATTTGCCCAAGGAATTAGCAATAGTAATTATGGTTGCTTTGTACTGATTAGTGAAGAATGGCCGGAGCAGCCCGGGCAGCTGCCCCGGGTTGCCGGGAGCTAGCTCCGCCACTGCAGTCACTGACATTGCCCTTGAATGCACACCAGCACTTATGATATTGTCCATATTATTTTATTGAGCCATGTTGTGCTGCAGGCTATGTCATATATTGTGGCATTTGGATTAGTCATCAATGACAACTAGCACTCATGCCGGTATCTTTTCCTAATCATAGCAGGGTCGTAGCTCTTGCTATAATTGTAAGTTGTGATCCTAAATTTAAACTTGATGGTGCTAAAATTACAAATGAATTCTGGGTAGTGCATGTCAAACTTGTGAAAACTGAAGATTTGGTACGGAGTTGCAAAAGATGTAATACTCTCGATAATGCACAAAAAAAGGATTGTGTGGCCTTCAACCTTTGTACTTGCCTAATATCCTGCCTCTATCACTACTTGCATCATGTCAATTCATTATGTATTAACAGTTCATTTTGTTACTTTCTTTGTAGATTCAAAAGATATATGGATGATTATATGGGTGTGTGGCAAGTATACTCCAATGATGATGATGATGTTCCGGTTCACGATGATGATGATGATGATGATGGATGCTTTTAGTTTTAGTTAAGTTGTAGGGATGATGTTCCTGTTGGATGATGTTCCTCGGTTAAGTTTAGTTACAAATTGTAGGGATGTTGATGGATGCTTTCTGTTTAAGTTTCACTATCAAAGAAAATATTTAGATTATGCATCACGTTTGGATGATGTTTCTCTTGTACTAATATCCAACATTGTAAACCAGCAGCTTTATCCAATATATGATTCCTCTTATGACTATATTCTCTCTTGTTGTCCTCACTTGATATACATAATTATCACCATTATGTTGACCATTAGTTTAATTGTTGGCAATATTATTCACATTATTTATGTAACAACACCTGAAGTGTAGCAAACTCCTAGTTGCCAAGCAATGAGATTTCGATTCTTGTAAATTTAGCACCAACATATACAAGTGTTGTAAAAGTTGGCGTTATGTGTTGTACTCTTGCAACGGTTTCTCTTACCAACGATGGTATAAGCGTTGCATTATGCGCTAGCAACACTGGATAAGGCTACGCATCCCAAACCGTTGGTAAAGACGTTAACAACGCATATATGGACTTATAGATACGAAAAGAAGCGTTGCTATAGGTGGGGTATTGTTGTAGTGGAAGTTCAAAATGGATCAAGCAAAGAAAGGGTTCTTGCCTGTGTTACAAGGTGTGAAGTTGAGTCAGACTCAATGCCCGACCACTGCAGAAGATAGAGAGAAAATGAAAGATGTTCCCTATGCTTCAGCCATAGGCTCTATCATGTATGCAATGCTGTGTAACGGACCTGATGTGTGCCTTGCTATAAGTTTAGCAGGGAGGTACCAAAGTAATCCAGGAGTGGATCACTGGACAGCGGTCAAGAACATCCTGAAATACCTAAAAAGGACTAAGGATATGTTTCTCGTATATGGAGGTGACAAAGAGCTCACCGTAAGAGGTTACGTTGATGCAAGCTTTGACACTGATCCGGGCGATTCTAAATCGCAAACCGGATACGTGTTTACATTAAATGGTGGAGCTGTCAGTTGGTGCAGTTCTAAACAAAGCGTCGTAGCGGGATCTACATGTGAAGCGGAATACATAGCTGCTTCGGAAGCAGCAAACGAAGGAGTCTGGATGAAGGAGTTCATATCCGATCTAGGTGTCATACCTAGTGCATCGGGTCCAATGAAAATCTTTCGTGACAATACTAGTGCAATTGCCTTGGCAAAGGAATCCAGATTTCATAAAAGGACCAAGCACATCAAGAGACGCTTCAATTCCATCCGGGATCTAGTCCAGGTGGGAGACATAGAGATTTGCAAGATACATATGGATATGAATATTGCAGACCCGTTGACTAAGCCTCTTCCACGAGCAAAACATGATCAACACCAAGGATCCATGGGTGTTAGAATCATTACTGTGCAATCTAGATTATTGACTCTAGTGCAATTGGGAGACTGAAGGAAATATGCCCTAGAGGCAATAATAAAGTTATTATTTATTTCCTTATATCATGATAAATGTTTATTATTCATGCTAAGAATTGTATTAACCGGAAACATAATACATGTGTGAATACATAGACAAACAGAGTGTCACTAGTATGCCTCTACTAGACTAGCTCGTTAATCAAAGATGGTTATGTTTCCTAACCATGAGCAAAGAGTTGTTATTTGATTAACGAGGTCACATCATTAGTTGAATGATCTGATTGACATGACCCATTCCATTAGCTTAGCACCCGATCGTTTAGTATGTTGCTATTGCTTTCTTCATGACTTATACATGTTCCTATAACTATGAGATTATGCAACTCCCGTTTGCCGGAGGAACACTTTGGCTGCTACCAAACGTCACAACGTAACTGGGTGATTATAAAGGAGTACTACAGGTGTCTCCAATTGTAGATGTTGGGTTGGCGTATTTCGAGAATAGGATTTGTCACTCCGATTGTCGGAGAGGTATCTCTGGGCCCTCTCGGTAATGCACATCACTTAAGCCTTGCAAGCATTGCAACTAATGAGTTAGTTGCGGGATGATGTATTACGGAACGAGTAAAGAGACTTGCCGGTAACGAGATTGAACTAGGTATTGGATACCGACGTTCGAATCTCGGGCAAGTAACGTACCGATGACAAAGGGAACAACGTATGTTGTTATGCGGTCTGACCGATAAAGATCTTCGTAGAATATGTAGGAACCAATATGGGCATCCAGGTCCCGCTATTGGTTATTGACCGGAGATGTGTCTCAGTCATGTCTACATTGTTCTCGAACCGTAGGGTCCGCACGCTTAACGTTACGATGACAATTATTATGAGTTTATGCATTTTGATGTACCGAAGGTTGTTCGGAGTCCCGGATGTGGTCACGGACATGAAAAGGAGTCTCGAAATGGTCGAGACATAAAGATTGATATATTGGAAGCCTATGTTTGGACATCAGAAGTGTTCCGGGTGAAATCGGGATTTTACCAGAGTACCGGGAGGTTACCAGAACCCCCCGGGAATCATATGGGCCATAGTGGGCCTTAGTGGAAAGGAGAAAGGGGCAGCCCAAGGTGGCCGCGCGCCTCCCCCCTCCCCTAGTCCTATTAGTACTAGGAGAGGTGGCCGGCCCCCTCTCTCTCTTTCCCCCTTGAGGATTCCTATTCCAACTAGGATTGGGGGGGAGTCTTACTCCCGGTAGGAGTAGGACTCCTCCTGGCGCGCCCCAAGGCTGGCCGCACCTCTCCCCCCTTGCTCCTTTATATACAGGGGCAGGGGGCACCTCTAGACACACAAGTTGATCATTGTGATCGTTCCTTAGCCGTGTGCGGTGCCCCCTGCCACCATATTTCACCTCGATCATATCGTTGTAGTGCTTAGGCGAAGCCCTGCGTCGGTAGAACATCAAGATCGTCACCACGCCGTCGTGCTGACGAAACTTCTCCCCGAAGCTTTGCTGGATCGGAGCCCGGGGATCGTCATCGAGCTGTACGTGTGCTAAGAACTCGGAGGTGCCGGAGTAACGGTGCTTGGATCGGTCGGATCGGGAAGAAGACGTACGACTACTTCCTCTACGTTGTGTCAACGCTTCCGTTGCAATCTACAAGGGTACGTAGATCAGACTCTCCCCCTCGTTGCTATGCATCACCATGATCTTGCGTGTGCGTAGGAATTTTTTTGAAATTACTACGTTCCCCAACACCTATCCCTTTTAGAATCAACCCACTGTTTGCTCGCACGCAAAAAAAATACATCTCTAAAGTGGGGAACCGACCGGTGCCAAAAAGAACTCAAACTCCTATCCAATCTCGACTTCGTGCTCTTCCACTTCCATTGATGAAGATGGGACGTCAAGGGTTTCATCATGATGACCTCGAGCAGCCGCCGACATCCCTCCCCACATCTACCCCTACCCCCTGTTGCCGCTTGCACTGTCCTTGCTCCTCGAGGGAGCTAGGGACACAATGTTCTCTAGGATGGGCATGACCAGATCCACGAGGAGGCCACATTCTTCCATGGGAACCCAACCAAGCACACCACCCTCCGCAACCATCCAATCCCAGCCTAACAAACTCAAGACCCGCCATTGATCCACAAATCAGGCTCGCCGCATCCAGGTTCACTGCAAGTCCGCGACGAGTCTGTAGTCGACATCTTGACTTTGGCTATCCCCACGGAAGAATCATCGGATCCTGCTTACTTTTACCATCACTTCGTCTCTTCCCAAGGCAGCGACACCACCTAGCCAATCACCACCACTGCTTGCGGCTTGCCTACATAAAATCATGAGAAATCCCCACGGCGGTGCTGTAAGATCACCTTGGCGACCTCGACAGTGACCGACTGGTCTAAGATCTAAGCTAGCCGCTCTTTGTAGAAACCAATAGAAGTAGGCATGTGACTCAGATTTGTTCTTTGGTGTGCATGCGTTTCTTGCTGCCCACCAGCTCTTGTCTACAACTCGCCTATCTGTGTACCAGCTCTTGGTCTACAACCCACCTATCTCCATGCTCGAGACGACCAAGCTCGATGCGCAAGCCGCATACGTCTGCTAGAGCTATATCCAGGCCCTATGATTTTTGGATCACTGGCACTATGGGTGACAGGACCGGAGTCGCCCTCATCCACCAAGTGGATCAAGGAGGCCCACCACCTAGACTCTACATCGCATCATTTTGTGTTTTCCTATAAAAAGTAAAGAACCTTCTCTAATAAACGTAAATATAACCTTTTGGTTTTATAGTCTCAACTTTCCTACACTCCAATACCAGAAGGATTTCTTGGTTTTATTTAATGACCTTCTTGAATGTCATTCACTTAGAAAGGTAGTAATACAATCTGTGATATTAAGGCAAATTATTAGTCATATTAAAGTGCAAAAGGCCCTATAGGAGTCAAAGCATGACTTTCATGGTTATACTGTAATTTGTAAGATCTGAGATTTATGCAAGTGTACAATTAGAGAAGAGCCAATTAAATAGATTTTCACATTCAGAATAGTACGATTAGCAGCAGCACTTCAATTTTTTCATGTTTGATCAGCTTGCTAGGTGGTTATCACTAAGCATGTTGGAACGATGAGCATAACCTAACTTAGTTCAGTACGTGTTGCTGCAAATTAGTTCAGTACGTACGAAGCTGTTGCTAATTTCAATGCCTGGCTGTTGCAAGTTTCTAATGAAAAAGTACTTCAGGTCAAAGGTCAGGGAATATACACTTTTGTTATCATGGTTGTTTCCTTATAGTGAACAACTTTGATCACCACTTCAACAGCTACTATCTATAAGAAGACATTAGCTAAGTAGATAGAGGCAAAGAAAGCATGTAGGCAAAACCAGAATTAAAAACATCCTTCTCAATGGAGCTCGTGCAGTTCGAAAGACCCTAATGATCGATGAGGGACCCCTCCGATGGTAGCATGGCGTGACAATTGCCATCAATGACGACACCCAAAGTACCTTGCACAATCCATCGATCCAGTTCGGAACAATCAAGCACATAGCTTGCAAAGTGATGTGGATCTAAAGCAGAGGTGGGAAGGTAAAGGCTCAGGTGAGGTGGAATGAGACGTTGATATAGACGTGCACGCATGAGAATAAGGCGGTGCCCAGGATGGATCTCCATCGGAGGAGGCCGGATCCGCTGGGGAGGAGGTCGCTGTAGTACCTGCCATCTGTGCGATGGATCACGGGGCTGACAGGCAGGGGGAAGGGATAGGAGGAGCGGGTGGGCTAGAGCGCAGATGGCGGGTGCCCCCAATGACGGCTGGGAAGGATGGTGGAGGAGGTGGATGAGGATGGCGGCGGCGGCGTCTGCGGTTGCGCCTCGTCCGCAGCCGTGCTGGTGGTGGTCGATGCAAGAGCCGGATGGCGTCGGCCAGAATCAGGCAGGGGCGACAAAGATTTAGAGGAGAGAGAGAATGGAGGCGATGAGCGATGGGAGGAAGGGCCACCGGCGATTGGGGTGGCCTCAGATCCGCCCTCCGTGGCCGCCTATTTCATGGGACGAACACCCGTGCTCACCGTCGGGCTCACCTTCGGCCGCTGCCTCGCCGACATTCATGACGTAGAGCCCCTTCCTCCGATCCCATTTGCCAGGGAGGCAGCGCCATCCTTCATCGCAGAAAACGAGTCCACACTGAGATCCCAACCAGATCGTGATTGCGCCTCCCCAAACCGCAGCGGCACATCCCACTCCATCAACGACCAACCTATATGAGGCGGAGGGTCAGTGTAGGACGCGAGCGCCGTCACCATGGACATGGGGGACGCCGTAGGTGGGAAGGAGGCAGCGACGACGTCTGTGTCAGGAAGATCGCACGACGGTGGCGGCGTTTACTCGAGGGGATCGAGAGGAGCTGCGTTTGGTGCCGGGTGGGTTCTTTGGTGCGTGCGTGGGGCTGAAGATTGTGATAGGTGATCAGGTGAGGGCGTACCATACCTGGATCGATAGCCTTACCATACCTGGTGGTAATTTAAATTTATTACCATATTCGATATTTCCCGAGTTATGGCCTTACCATACCTGGATTGATAGCCTTTGGGGTAATTTAAATTTATTACCATATAATTACCATATTCAAAATTTCCTGAGTTATGACCTTACCATACCTGGATTGATTTATTACTATACGTGGATTAATTATGATTGATTACCATAAATACGTTGGTGCGTGCGTGGGGCTGGAGATTATGATAGGTGATCAGGTGAGGGCGTGCCATACCTGGATCGATAGCCTTACCATACCTGGTGGTAATTTAAATTTATTACCATATTCGATATTTCCCGAGTTATGGCCTTACCATACCTGGATTGATAGCCTTTGGGATAATTTAAATTTATTACAATATAATTACCATATTCAAAATTTTCTGAGTTATGACCTTACCATACCTGGATTGATTTATTACTATACGTGAATTAATTATGATTGATTATCATAAATACGTTGTTGCGTGCGTGAGGCTGGAGATTGTAATAGGTGATCAGGTAAGGGCGTGCCATACCTGGATCGATAGCCTTACCATACCTGGTGGTAATTTAAATTTATTACCATATTTGATATTTTCCGAGTTATGGTCTTACCATACCTGGATTGATAGCCTTTGGGGTAATTTAAATTTATTACCATATAATTACCATATTCAAAATTTCCTGAGTTATGACCTTACCATACCTGGATTGATTTATTACTATACGTGGATTAATTATGATTGATTACCATAAATACGTTGGGTATTGCCGGTCAGATTATCATAAATACGTTGGGTATTGCCGGTCAGACGAGAAAAGAGAAAAACCGGTGAGAGGGGCTGGTGGAAGGTGGGACGAAGAAAAACTGGTTGAAAATAAACCGGTTGAAAGTGAGGGGGACTATTCAACCAATTCATCCATTAAAAATAGAGATATATAGGAAAATGGGTTGATACTTCTAGAGTACATACTCCCAAGTCGTGGACCCACCTCCTATGACTACCCACTGTCGGACGCCGCCTCTATCTATCCGGCTATAGCCACGTTTTAAACCCCTTTTGCCTTTCCAATAATAAGATAATTATTTGCTACTTGAAATTGGCCGGAACAGAATCCTTTTTTCTAGGGATAACAAAGGTCCCCGTTGAAACTAATCTGCGTCGATCTATTCTTCTGGCTACATACCTTGGCGACGGTTGCGGCTGCGTCTCTCTTGCCACCATGGATCTATTTCTTGTAGCTTCGTCGCCGCCGACGGTGGCCGCGTCTCTCCCGCTAGCCATGCTCTGCATGCATCGGCATGGAAGAAGACGACACCCCATTTCTTCCCAGCAGGTCTCCGGAGTCCAACGCTCTCCACCGGCACTTGTCCCGTTCAAATCGGCCAAATTTCAGATGTGGTATGTTGCTCACCATTAATCTTCTCACATATGTTAACACATACGTACATCTCCATGTAGCTAGCTTGACGTTTATACATGTAAATGAATCTAGCTCTTTGTGTTCTGGTATACTGTATGTACGACGGAGGGCACAAGCACAACGGAGGACACTCGAACAACGGCGACGACTGAATCAATCCCGCCATCGGTGCCTAATACTAATATACATGTGCTCAGGTATGGATGCATCGCCCCTTCTCATGCATGCTTCACGTATGCTTATATTATAAATCTTTCTCCCTGCAAAAAAAAAATATAAATCTTTCTATCTTGCTTCGTTTCATCAAGTTGGATTGTCATCTAATTCAGATCCGAAAGAATCATCAACAAGCAATCAGGATCAGTGGAGACTTGACAAATGTAGAGAGATTTGCCGACGGCGGAGCGGCCGTCACACAACGCCACGGATGGCGGCAGCTCACGGCATGCACACATAGCGGCAACATGGCCGGCTGTGGCTAAACGGCAATGATGAGAAACAGCTAGACTCCAGACGACGCATGCGCGATGAGTGATCCGACTCGCCCGATCTCAGTTGCAGTGTCGCAGCCCTCCCTCGGGTCTGCTGTCTCCAAATCTGGCACACGCTGTGGAAATATGACGACAGATTGAATAACACATGAATCAATACATGGATCTCCTAGCTACCGATGGTGCCTGATTGATCCATGCCCTATGATATAATGTGTGCATGACATAAATTTGATAGTACGTGCACCAACAACCGAATCATGTTTCTTATTACGATGATGTATATGCTCCCTGCAAAGAAAATGATGATGTATATATACTCCTTCTGATGCAGTATATACTTTTAATGAACTTAATTTTTATTTCAAATAAATATACTAGTTGTTCTGAGAATGGAGGAATGGATATATGTATACTCGCTCCTTTTGATGCGGTATATACTTCTTCAAAAAGAAACTGCAGCACACTCTTCCGAAAATGCAGTATACACTTCTTAAAAAATGGCAGTATATACTCCTTGAGTATTTGTTGGTATATACCCCCAAAAAATGGCAGTATATACTCCTTCAATTTTGTTGGTATATACTCCTTCAAAAAATCAGCATATACTACTTATAAAGGCAGTACAGACCTCTTTACAAAAAAATTGCAGTATATACCTTCCATGTAGTTGGGTATATATCGTCCACCACCCATCTGAAATATATGAAAACACATATGCGGTACATACTAGTATGTAGATAAAAAAGGTCTATTTTACACGCTTCATTCCCAATCTAAAGAGGTATAAATGTTATATACTAAGGTTCAAAAAATAAAAAAAAGGCATATACTACTTGCGATCAAAGTGGCAGCATCACAAAAAAAGGGTATATACTACTCCCTTTGTAAACTAATATAAAAGCGTTTAGACAACTAAAGTAGTGACATAAACGCTCTTATATTAGTTTACAGAGGGAGTACTTGCGATCAAAGTGGCAGCATCACTTCCGTAACAGACTTTGCCCCGCAAAAGAAAAAGAAAAAAAGACTTTCCATTGGATAACATGCACCGGTTACCTACAATCTTGGAGGTTGTTTGCGCATGCAACATAATTTGCTAGTACTATTTTATTTATTTAGTTCATTGGCTAGGGTGGGAGTACATACTCTTGGGAGTATAAAAGAGGAGTCCTATATATATATATATATACAAAACTTAAGTTCTCTAGCCATAGGGCGCCATGTTGGCAAGTTTCTTTACCAGAGATTATTTGTATTCCTGACAACATTGTTATAATCCAATAAAGCCCTTTGCGTCCTAAATAAAATATAAGTAAAAAATTTTTGTTTAAATATTTGTGTGTTAAAAATACTATACATACATACAATGATTATTTCTCAAAAACTACATTTAAATATATGCATGTATAAAAAATATTTACTGACTATGGATATTAACTAGTTTATTAAATAAATATGTCTAATAAATTCATAAAAAGTTATACAAAATGATGAATAAAAACATTTACTAAATATTTTGACTATTCACTTGTGTATAATTTTTTCACATGACATATATTAAAAAATTATATAATTTAAATATTATACACAATTGAATATTCATATCAAAAGTTTAAATTAGAAATTATGAATATTTTTATTTACACAAAATATTATAATTCATAAATATATTTTAGTTATGTAAAAAATTAAATAACAGAGGGAGAATTTTAAAAGTAGATTATTTAGTCTGTATGTACAATATTTATAACAGGCGATTATCTGAAGGTTATTTTTATTGCTGAAATTATAGTTACATGCTATATACAAATTTCTAAAAAGAAGAACAGGTGCAAAATGGGCTGCACTGGCCATAGCCCATTGCAGCTCTACAAGTGCTTTTATTCTAGTACATTATTCTTTGTCATGCATATTGGGCATGTAAATTTCCCACGTTGTAGTGGCTAGCGCGGCTTATTTTCAAGGCTCTGGTCGTGGATACCGAGACCTGGCTTCTACAATTTTTTTAATTTTTATGTTGAAATAACATTGGGGGCCATCGTTCAGTACATATTGATTTGTTATCCGAATTTGTCCAGAGAATGTGTCGGGGATGCTAATCCCACGGACACCTATGGGACCGGCGGACCGAGCCCCTTTTGGTTCGGCAGGGGGCGGAGAGTGCACGAAGAGCAGATCGAGGCGAAGCGAACGAGCACACGATCAGTTTACCCAGGTTCGGGCCGCACGGATGCGTAAAACCCTACTCCTACTTTGATTTGTATTGTGTTCTTGCTCGGGAGCGCCGAGTGCTACAGTACACACAGGCAGCTAGCGGGACCGAGCGTGAGAATGATCGTCCCCCCTCTATGTTGCGCATGGGCCTCCTTTTATATGCTCAAGGGGTCACCGACAGGTGGCAACGTAGACGAGGGTAAAAATGGAAAAGGCGTGGTGGTTGGCATTGCCGCCTACTACAGTGTATCATACCTAACCCTGACGGCAGGGGACAAGGGCATTAAATGCCCGTCTGTGTCGCCTAAACAGTGCAAAAGGGACCGCCAGGGACGCCTCCGCTTGCCACGATGGCAATCTTGTCAGCGCCGCTTGCCACCGTGTACCGCTAGCTGCACAGCTTCCCGCCACGTACGCCCTGAAGGGTCCCAGAGCGACATGTTGGTGGATGTGCTGGAGCGCAGGTACAGAGTGGGGGCTTGCCGCGGCAAGCGCCTTGCCGCGGTTGTTGTCTTGTCGCGTCCGGGAGCTTATCGCTCACTGGGCTTTGCCGGGGCGCGTGGCGCGTCACGGCAAGTTACTTGAGATGCCTTGGTTGGCCTTCCCGGCAAGCTCCTCTTGCCGGGGTCTTGTCCTTCCCGGCAAGCTCCTCTTGCCGGGGTCTTGTCTCCTTGGCTTGGATACTTTGTTCTTGAATGGCTCCAAGGGAATCACGGAGGACCTTGGCGGTCACCCGGCAAGCCTTGCCGCGGGACGCTGCGATTGCCCGTGCACAAGTTCGGGATACTAGGGTACCCCTATTCTAGTACACCGACATGAGCCCCCGGGCCTGGGCCATACACGGTGCCGAGCGCTGTTGGGCCAAGTGCAAAACAGGGCACGGGCACGCGCGGCCTGGGTTACGCCGTATCTCACTCCGCATCCACCTCGCCCTCCCCGAACGGCACGCATCGAATGCGGCGTCGTGGGAGAGATCATGGGTGGTTTCTATATTAGGAAAGGCGGAACGTCCGCCACCTCCCCCTTTATAAGCAAGGGGAAGCAGGGGTAGTGCGCCCACTCGCCCCCTTTCCATTCCAATCTCAGAAACCTCCGCCGCGCCTCCGTCTTCCCAAAGCTGAAAAGAGAGAGGGCAGCGCCCTGTCCCCCATCGCCACCAGCACCACCAACGCCGTCGACCTCCTCCACCACTTCCGCCATGGCTCCGAAAGCCGACAAGGGGAAGGCTGTGAAGTCGACCGAGGCGCAGCGGCTTGCGGCGCTGCGAAAGGAGCGGGCCATCTCCCCCCCAAACCTCGCCGCGAAGGAGCTGAGGGAGTACTACTACCTCTTCTGGTCGACGGAGACGCGAGCGCACCCGAGCACGAAGGTACTGCCGGCCACCGCTCATAAAATGGCTCCAAACGGATATCCCTTCTTCGCCGTGTTCTTCTACCGTGGGCTCTGCCCGCCCTTCTCTGAATTTTTCTGCGACATCATGAACACCTATGGCCTCTGCCTCCTTGATTTCACCCCCAACGCCGTTCTGACCATGGCAGTTTTCGCACACCTTTGCGAAAACGAGGCCGTGCAGGAATTCTTCGACAACCTGGTAGAAGTGCCGATCCGCCCCGACGAGAAGAATGGCCTCACTCGCGACACCATCGATGCGGAGTTGAAGCGCATCGCGACCAGGCTGGAAGAGGCGGCGGCAGCCGCAGCGGCAGGGGAGTTTGGATTCACCATGGAGGAGGCAGAGGCAGCAGAGGCGGCAAACCGTGCTGAGCGAGAGGATCTTGCCGGCAAGAAAGAGCTTGCCCGGCAAGAGGAGCTTGCCGGCAAGAAAGATCTTGCCGGGCGTGACGCCGAGCCGAGCGAGCCTGCCGAGGATACAAGCGGCTCGTTGGAGATCAACTCCTCCTCCTCCTCATCTTCAGACAGCTCGCCGCAAGCAGGGCCTCCATCTCCACCAAGAAGGCATCTCCGCAAGGCCGGGGACGTAGCGAGGCGGCAGGCGAGTCGACAGTCGCCGCGCCGCACGACACGCTCCACCGCGGCAAGCACTGTTGCCGCGGGAGCGCCTCATGCTGCTGCGGCAACTGGAGCGGGGTCTTCCCGGACCACTGCTTCTGCTCCCGCCAAGCGGTCAAGGGAACCTACTCCTCCGCCTTCCCGCGCCGGGCGTGAGCCGGATTTCGACTTCTCCGCGTTCAGCTCCGACGAGGAAGAAGAAGAAGAGTAAGATTTTCTTGTTGTTCTTGTAGTTCTTCAATCCTTGCTGTTTTTGTCTTGCATCTCATCTGCTTCACTCTGAACCTTTTCCTTCTTTGGACTCTGGCCCAGAGGGCAGCGAAGAGAGCCAAGGCCCCGGTGATTGTCATCGAGGACGAACCCACCGCGACAGCAGGGGATGCGCCCGAGACAACCTTGCCGGACCCGGCAACCGTTCTCCAAAGCAGCCCCCAGCGTAAGTATATGGCTTGCTTTCCGCTGTCGGGCGCGCATGGAGATTCTTGCTTTGCTGATATCTGACTGTTGATTTGTGCAGGAGCAGAGCAGCCCCACCAGGAACGCCCGGAGGCCGCCCCCGAAACGCCAAGGGAGAGTCCTCCGGCAAGGGAGAGGTCCCCAGCAAGAGAGAGCTCTCCGGCAAGGGAGACTTCTCCGGCAAGGGAGGGTTCCCCGGCAAGGGACAGCACCAGTGGCCCCCCGGCGGCGGAGACCACAACCGCAGAACCTGGCACAGGTACTCTCCTTGCTTCAAAACTTCCCTTGGGTTCTTCTTCTTTTGATCTTCTTTTTTTGGATATTTGCTTGATTCTTCTCCCCTTTCCGGCTGTCAGATCCATCTGCTGCGGAGCCGATGGAGACCGAGGTTGCGCTGACGAGCCCGCCGGCGAAGAGGCCGCCAGGGCTGCCGCTGCAGAAGAAGGCGGGGGATCTGGCGATCGCACTGATGACCCTGAGGCCGCAGGAGCGTCAGGCGCTGCACCGACCGCCGATCCCTCCGCCGCTGCCGCAGCGCCAGGCTCCGAAGAGCCCCAGCCTGGCGTCTACTTGAAGGCCGGCGACGACATCTTCATCAACCTCTCCTGGGCGTCAAGCTCCAGGGCGCCGATCGAAGGAGAGAGCTTCGACGGAGAGGTGCTCGCCTCCGCTGGGCTGGCGCTGGTTGACGCGCCAAGCAGCAGCAGCGGCGAGCCTGAGGAGGAGCGGCTGCTGCGGAAGCTGGTGTCGCTCTACCGCGCCCGGCAAGCCAAGCTGGAATCCCGCGAGGCGCTTGTCACGAAGGCGGGAGTCGACATCGAGAAGCGCGCAGAGGAGCTCCGGGGTCACAATCAAGAAGCTCTCCGGTCCTTGGCAGTGGAGCAGGCGCGACTTGCCGAGGAGCGGGAGGCCTTCCTCCTCGAGAAGGCCGAAGCCGAAGAGCAACAGCGGCTTGCCGCTGAGAAGCTGGCTGTGCAGGAAGGCGAGCTGGTGCAGCGGAAAGTCCATCTTGACAGCCACGAGGAGGAGCTTGCCGCGCGCGAGCGAACAGTTGGCGGAGCCCTCAAGCAAGCAGAAGATGCTGCCGCAGCTGCCGAGGCCGCCAAGAAGGAGCTGGAGACGAAGGCGGCGCAGCTGGAGGCCGATCTCAAGGCGAGCGGCGAAGAGCTTGCCGCGCTCAAGCTTGAGCGGGAGAAGGACGCCCACAGCTACTCGGAGCTGCAGGCCCGCCTCGCCGAGAAGGGCCAGGAACTCAGCGCCGCCAAGGACTCCAACGCCGATCTTGAGTTGAAGCTGATCACTTTGACCAAGACGCTGGACAGCGCCAAGGAGCAGGAGACGGCCCTGAAGGAGGAGATCAAGGCCGGCAAGGCGCTGCTGGCGAGTGCTGCCGCCGCCCAGAGCTCTTTCCGGGAGAATGTGGAGCACTGGACAGAGAGTCTTGTGGATGTTGCCGCAGATATCGATAGGGAGCTGGCGCAGCTGGGGATGGAGGATCTCGGGTATCCCTCCGACGAGAACCTCCAACCCAGCAGCAAGCTCAGCTTGTTCTTCAAAGGCGTGGCGATGGCCCTCCGGCGACTTCGGGAGAGGATCCCAAAGCAGCTGGCCGACGAGTCGCGCAAGATCTTCGCGGGAGCTCTTCAGAAGGTGCCGGTGAAGGTGGCCTTCCGCAACCCGGGCCTCAACCTCACCAACGTCCTTAGGTCCTTGCCGCCGGATGCTGATCTGGAGGCGCTCAAGACCCTTGTCGCACCCATTGTGGACAAGGTGAGCGGGATCAAGAGGGTCGAGGGCGACCGCGTAGACTAGGCCGCCTGTTTTCTTCTCTTCTTGTTGCTGCTAGTCATGTTATGCGAACAATCTGTTAGAGCTGCGACAAGCTATCTTGTAATATAACTCTATTTTGGGTACTGATTGCAATGTTATTTCCTCTACTTGATTCCTTCCTTTGTATGTTTTTGCCCTACGCTTTTAGGGAACTTGCCGGCGCAGGCACCTTTGCCGCGAGCGCTGAGTGCGGGACGTCAGCAGCCTGCTGGCGGTGCCGCTGCCGGCAAGAAACCTTGTCGCAGCTAGTCGCAGCTCACTTAAGTTGTTGAGCGGACTCGAAACAAAGTAAGGGCGCAACCAGCTACGAGTTGGTTCCTCCGCGCACAGGTTTTCCATACAAAGGACAGTCGTTCAAGGAAAATAACTTAAAAATTTAAAAAAATTGATTGCTCAAACTTTGGCAACTTATCTTTTCTGTCGTTTGCTTCCCGGTAAGGCGAAACTTCCTTGAACGACGCCTGGTCCACACCATTATCTTCTCCTCCCCCCGGCAAACTTGTAGGCGAGGGAACCTTCCTTTTCTTGAGAAAAAAGAACGAGGAGAAAAGATATGGCGCCTTATGGCTCGTTGTTGCTTACCGGGCTAGGTGCTGCACAAAGTGTCAGATATCACATGCAAGAAAAATAAAAAGGCATGAAACTAACAAGATGTGCGGAGCACATGATCTTTATGCACGGGATCTGCACCCGGCTTTGTACAAAGGATTACATGCAACAGCGGCAAGACTTGTACAAAAGGTGGTTGCCGGAACAGGTTCCGGCAACCACGCCCTACGGGTAAAACTTACGAAGATGCTCAATATTCCAGGAGTTGCTCACTGGAATGCCATCTTCGGTCTCAAGGCGGACAGCGCCAGGCCTAGTGACTCGTTTCACCCGGTAAGGGCCTTCCCACTTCGGCGTCAACTTGTTGGAATTCTTGGCGGACTGAACACGCCGAAGAACAAGGTCGCCTTCCTCGAGACTTCTGGCGTTAACTTTGCGGCTATGGTAGTGGCGCAAAGCTTGCTGGTAGCGAGCAGCTCGCATAGCAACCTGAAGACGGTCCTCCTCAAGGAGCAGCGCGTCATCTTGTCGCAGCTGCTCTTGCTCGAGCTCATCATAAGCGAGCACTCGAGGTGACCCGTATACGAGTTCCGTGGTGAGAACTGCCTCTCCTCCATAGACTAGAGCGAAAGGTGTCTGGCTAGTGGCTCGATTTGGCGTCGTCCTGATCGACCAAAGAACCACCGGCAGCTCCTTGATCTAGTTTCTTCCGCACTTGTGCAGCCTGTCGAAAGTTCTGGTCTTGAGCCCACGCAGCACTTCAGCATTTGCCCTCTCCGCTTGACCGTTGCTTCTCGGGTGAGCAACAGAAGCGAAGGAGACCTTGGCGCCAAGATCTTGGACGTATTGCATGAAGGTGCGGCTCGTGAATTGCGTACCATTGTCGGTGATTATCCTGTTAGGGACCCCGAAGCGGCAAACAATCGACCTGAAGAACTTGACTGCTGACTGTGCTGTCACCTTCCTCACTGGTTCCACTTCCGGTCACTTTGTGAACTTGTCGATCGCAACATACAAGTACTCAAAGCCCCCGACTGCTCGGGGAAAGGGGCCGAGGATATCGAGCCCCCAGACCGAAAATGGCCAGGATAAAGGGATCGTCTGGAGAGCTTGAGCTGGCTGGTGTATCTGCTTGGAATGGAACTGGCATGCTTCACACTTGGTTACTTGTGCAGTTGCATCCTGGAGGGCTGTCGGCCAAAAGAAACCTTGCCGGAATGCTTTGCTGGCAAGTGCTCTTGCGCCGATGTGGTGACCACATATGCCTCCATGTATCTCTGCCAACACCTTTTGTCCATCTTCCCGGTGAATACACTTCAATTTCACACCGTTGAGTCTTCTTCTGTAGAGTGTGCCGTCGACAAACTGGTACATACTTGACTGTCGGGCTACTCTTTCCGCTTCTTCTTGCTCTTCGGGAAATTCTCCTGTCTGAAGGAAACGGACAATCTGCTGTGCCCATGCTGGAGCTTGCGGCTCGACAACAAGGACTAAATGCATATCTGCTGCTACGGGAACGTCCGCTTCTACGGCAAGGGCCTGCGGCTCTGCCGGAGCTTGACGTTCCCCGGCAAGCTTGCCGGAGCAAAACTTGTCGGGAGCGTCTGCTTCAACGGAACAAACCCTAGGGCTTGCCGGAGTAGACTGCTCCTCAACACTCTTGGTGTTGATTTTGGCGACCTTCTTGGCGGCGGCTTCGGGAAGCTCTGCCGGAAAATAGTCACCAGAAACCAACTTCCTCTTCTTGTTCTGTCCAGTTGATGGCATTACGGACGGTCGAGTTAGCTTGAGCACAAAGATCCCTGGTTCCACAGGTAACTTAAGTGCAGCGCACTTTGACAGGCCATCGGTAATGTCGTTCTGAGCCCTCGGAACATGCTCCATCTGTAGGCCATCAAATTGCTCTTCTAGCTTTCTCACTTCGTCAACGTAGGCTTCCATCAACGGACTCTGATAATTCTTGTTCACTTGGCGGACGACAAGTTGTGAGTCACCCCTGACAATGAGCTTCTTGATCCCAAGGTCTGCCGCGATCCTGAGACCGGCAAGCAAGCCTTCATACTCTGCAGTATTGTTTGTCGCTTGCTTCTTGGGAAAGTGCATCTGGACTACATACTTGAGGTGCTCTCCGGTGGGTGCGACAAGCAGCACGTCAGCACCGGCGCCTTGCAGCGAGAAGGCACCGTCAAAGTACATGAGCCACTCTTTGCTTGCTTCCTTGATGGGGATGCTCGTTTCTGGAATTTCTTCATCCGGTGTTGGCGTCCACTCTGCTATGAATTCTGCCAATGCTCTGCTTTGGATAGTTGAAGTACTCTCAAACTTGAGGCCAAAGCTTGACAGTTCCAGTGCCCACTCAACAATCCTGCTTGTTGCTTCTGGATTCTGCAGTATCCTTTTCAGCGGAAAGCGAGTGACAACTGTAATCTCATGTGCTTGGAAGTAATGGCGCAGCTTTCTCGAGGCCATGAGGAGGCCGAAAAGCAATTTCTGCACACCAGAGTACCTTGACCTAGCCCCCTGCAGAAGGGAACTGACAAAGTAAACTGGGCGCTGCACCATTCTCTTCTGTATCTCCTGCGTAGATCCATCTTTGTCGGGACCAGAGCTTGTCAGGGAAGCCCCCTGCTTGTCGCTGGATGCGCTTGCCGCGGTTGCTGGCTCATCATCTGCCTCCCTCTCCGCCACTAACGCAGCACTAACCACTTGATTGGTTGCCACTATGTACAGCAGCAACTTCTCTTGCGGCTTAGGTGCGACAAGTGTTGGAGTGGAGGACAGGTATCTCTTCAAGTCCTGCAGCGCAGCCTCCGCTTCCGGAGTCCATTTCATTGGACCTGCCTTTTTCAAAATTTTGAAAAACGGCAGGGCACGCTCAGCGGACCGAGAGATAAACCTGCTAAGAGCAGCCACGCAACCGACAAGTCTTCGTACATCCTTGATGCGCTTTGGTGCTTCGATCTGCTCAATGGCCTTGATCTTGTCGGGATTGGCTTCAATTCCCCGCTGAGACACGAAGAACCCGAGAAGCTTGCCGGAGGGGACTCCAAACACACACTTCTCGGGGTTGAGCTTGAGGTTGATCTTGCGCAGATTTGCAAAGGTCTCATCTAAATCTTGAATTAGGGTTGCCCTGTCCTTGCTCTTGACCACTATATCATCCATGTAGGCTTCCACATTTCTGTGTTTGCGGCTCAAGAGCGACATGCACTACCCTTGCAAATGTTGAACCAGCATTCGTTAAACCGAAAGGCATCCGTATGAAACAGTACGTGCCACATGGAGTAATGAATGCGGTCTTCTCCTCATCCTCTTCTGCCATGAAGATTTGATGGTATCCTGAGTATGCGTCAAGAAATGAAAGCAAATCACATCCGGCCGTGGAGTCAACAATCTGGTCAATGCGCGGCAAGGGAAATGGGTCTTTGGGACAAGCTTTATTAACATCAGTAAAGTCAATACAAAGCCTCCATTTCCCGTTTGCCTTGCGCACGACTACAGGATTGGCCAACCACGTAGGATGGAGCACTCCTCTGACAAGGCCTGCTGCTTCCAATTTCTTGATCTCTTCTGCGATGAATTCTTGGCGCTCCACTGCTTGCTTCCTGACCTTCTGCTTGACGGGCCGCGCATGAGGACAAACGACAAGATGGTGCTCAATTACTTTCCTGGGAACACCGGGGATGTCAGACGGTTGCCACGCAAACACGTCGACGTTCACCCGCAGGAAAGCAATGAGCGCGCTTTCCTATTTAGGGTCAAGAGTGGCACTGATGGTGAAGGTACCACCAGTGCCGTCCTCCTTGGCGGACACTTTCTTGGTCTCTGGCGGAGCTGCCATTGCCTTCTTACACTTACCGGTGGAGCTCGATGGTGCGTCCTCGACGGTAGCGCAGCACTCCGAAGAGGTGCGCTTGCCGGAGTGGGCATCAGAACTCTTGCCGGACTTGGTCTTCCTCTTCCCCCCGGGAGCTTCAGCGGCAAGTGATTTGCGATCTGTTGCGGCTGCTGCTTCCCGGTAGATCTTGTCGGCGCAGATAAGAGCATCCTTCTTGTCGCCAGGGACAGAGATGACGCTTATCGGGCCTGGCATCTTGAGCATGTTGTATGCGTAGTGAGAGGCTGCCATGAACTTGGCGAGTGCAGGACAGCCGAGTATCCCATTGTAAGGCAATGGAAAATCGGCAACGTCAAAAGTGACCCTCTCAGTCCTGAAGTTCAACTCGCTGCCAAATGTTACCGGCAACGTGACCTTCCCCTTTGGCTTGCTCCTTCCCGGGTTGATTCCTTGGAATGTGCCGGTCTATTCGAGCTCGCTGTCAGGGATCTGGAGTTTCTGGAGTACAACGGAGGAGATCAGGTTCAAGCCGGCCCCGCCGTCAACTAGCATCTTAGTGACCTTGAGGTTGCGGATAGTTTGTGAGACCAACATCGGCAAGCACCCTACCGCAGTTGTGCGATCAGGATGGTCCTCAATATCAAAGATGATAGGCGTGCTGGACCATTTCAGAAGCTTGCGCGACTCGACAGGTGGTTCTACCGCATTAACTTCCCGCATCCACTGTTTGAGTTGGCGGTGTGAAGTATGCAGAGAAGCACCACCGTCAACGCACAAGACCTCTGTGGCTTTCTGAAACTCCTGCTCACTGGTCTCGACATCCTCCATGTCTTCGTCGTCATCGTCATCTTCATCGTTGTCGCGGCCGTGGGGAGGTCTGTCTCCTTGCCGCTGCTTGGCCTTGCCGCGGCGTCCTCCCCGGCCGGCGCGCTTCTTGCCGGTTTCTCCAGCGCCCCCTTGGGCCCTCTCCTTGTCGCGCCGCTCGTACTCAGCTTTTTGCTGCTGGACAAGCTGCTCGACCTTCTTGCAGCTCTGGAGGTCATGGCCCTTGGTGCGGTGGATCTTGCAGTACTGCTTGTCAGTGCCGTCCTGCTTGTCAGCGACCGCCACTGCCTGGCAGTTGGTGCATACGGCAATCTCCTTGCCGGAGCTACCAACTTTGTCTTTCTTGGTGCCACCGTCGTTGCCGGACTGCTCAACGACTAGCACATCTTTGCCTTTCTTCTTCCTGTTGTTCCGCCGCCGGTTTTTCTTTGCCGGGGCAGCATCTTCACTGTCAGATCCTCCTGCTCCAGTATTCTCTCCGAAGAGTTTCCTCCCTTCCTCAGCACGTGCACACTTGTCGGCCAGGGCATACAGCTCGCTGACGTCTCTGATCTTGCACATCGCCATCTCCTCCCGCATCCTACGGTTACGCACGTTCTGATGGAACGCGCTGATGACCGCGGCAGGGTGGACATCTGGGATGTTGTGCTGTACACGGCTGAATCTCTGAATATACTTGCGCAGGGGCTCTCCTTCCTTCTGGGCGAGCAGGTGAAGGTCACTCTCTTGGCCATGAGGTTTGTGGCCGCCAGTAAAGGCGCCGACAAACTGATGGCATAGGTCTGCCCAGGAGGATATGGAGTTTTCTGGCAAGTGCATGAGCCAGGACCTGACGTTGGGCTTGAGCACCAGTGGGAAGTAGTTGGCAAGGATCTTGTCGTCTCACCCCCCGGCAGCTTGCACCGCGATGGTGTAGATGCTGAGGAACTCCGACGGATGTGACTTGCCGTCGTACTTCTCCGGTACGTCTGGCTTGAAATTCTTCTTGCCGGGCCACTGGACTTGCCGCAGCTCACAAGTAAACGCAGGGCAACCTACCGCGTACGGCAAGTCGCCTGGTTCCCCTGGCGCATGCATGTCGACAGAGGGCCCAGCGCGCTGGTCTGATTGACGCCGCGCTTCTCTTCGGCGCTCCATGCGAGTATGAGCGTCTTCTTGCTGTCGTTCGTGAAGAACTTGGCGCTGATCGCGACGAGCTCGTGGATCCGATGACGTGGTGGAGTCTCTGTCGTGGTGGATCCGGCGAGTCGGCGATCTTGGCCTTCGGGACGGAGAGTGCACGGTAGTTGCACCTCCACCAGTCTGGTCGCCACCGCCTCGTGCCTGGCTGACTTGTCGCGGCTGCGAAGTACTCGGCTGCCGTGGGTTGTCGCCGTTGGCGAAGCCGATGAGACTCTGAATGGTGGCCCTCCAGTCATCGATCTTGTCTGGCGCTGGAGGGTAGTCTAGGAGCAATTGAGCTCGCGCCAAAGCTTCTGCTGAAGTGGTGGGCGGCGGCGGCGAACGGTGCGAGGAACGGGATATGCTCGGACTTCTAACCATGTTAGAAGGAGCAGTATCTCATTCAGGCGACCGCGCCCCGCTCGCGCCAGCACGTTGGCGTGCATGCTGGTCTTGAGCACTCCGAGATCCACCAGCTCGATCTTGGTCCAGCAAGTGTATGGTACTATGAGTACCATGACGCTGCTGGTCCCGCGCCTCCTGGGATGGGCGCGGTGCATGTACGGACGCCGAGGTCTTGGAGTGCGCCCGGTCGTTGTGGGAGCCGACTGCGCCGCCGATGAGCAGCGCAGCCTTGTCCTTAGACCTGGCAGCAACGTGAGCACCCTCGTCGGCGCCCGTTCTTCCGCCGGCGTCTACCCCACCAGCCGTTTGCTCTGGCGATGGTGGGTTCGGCGCGGACGTAGCAGCCGCCTCCGAAGCCTTCTTCTTCGGCGGCATATCGATGAAGTCGATGGAGATTTAGCTCGTGCGAACGCCGGATCAGGTTCACACAACCTCGACGCACCCCTACCTGGCGCGCCAACGATGTCGGGGGTGCTAATCCCACGGACACCTATGGGACCGGCGGACCGAGCCCCTTTTGGTTCGGCAGGGGGCGGAGAGCGCACGAAGAGCAGATCGAGGCGAAGCGCACGAGCACACGATCAGTTTACCCAGGTTCGAGCCGCACGGATGCGTAAAACCCTACTCCTGCTTTGATTTGTATTGTGTTCTTGCTCGGGAGCGCCGAGTGCTACAGTACACACAGGCAGCTAGCGAAACCGAGCATGAGAATGATCGTCCCCCCTCTACGTTGCGCATGGGCCTCCTTTTATATGCTCAAGGGGTCACCGACAGGTGGCAACGTAGACGAGGGTAAAAATGGAAAAGGCGTGGTGGTTGGCACCGCCGCCTACTACAGTGTCTCATACCTAACCCTGGCGGCAGGGGACAAGCGCATTAAATGCCCGTCTGTGTCGCCTAAACAGTGCAAAAGGGACCGCCAGGGATGCCTCCGCTTGCCACGATGGCAATCTTGTCAGCGCCGCTTGCCACCGTGTACCGCTAGCTGCACAGCTTCCCGCCACGTACGCCTTGAAGGGTCCCAGAGCGACATGTTGGTGGATGTGCTGGAGCGCAGGTACAGAGTGGGGGCTTGCCGCGGCAAGCGCCTTGCCGCGGTTGTTGTCTTGTCGCGTCCGGGAGCTTATCGCTCACCGGGCTTTGCCGGGGCGCTTGGCGCATCGCGGCAAGTTACTTGAGATGCCTTGGTTGGCCTTCCCGGCAAGCTCCTCTTGCCGGGGTCTTGTCCTTCCCGGCAAGCTCCTCTTGCCGGGGTCTTGTCTCCTTGGCTTGGATACTTTGTTCTTGAATGGCTCCAAGGGAACCACAGAGGACCTTGGCGGTCACCCGGCAAGCCTTGCCGCGGGACGCTGCGACTGCCCGTGCACAAGTTCGGGATACTAGGGTACCCCTATTCTAGTACACCGACAGAATGCATCGGCTGGAGTGGCTATGCTGGCTTGTGTTTTGAACGTATGTCGCGTGTTTGACAACGTGTTCACTTTTCTGCGAATACAAAAAATGTGAGGGGATTTAGTGGAAAAAATCATTGCAGTTGTTTCCTTTTTCCTGAATAAAAAAATTGAAGGGTGTTTTATGCAAAAAAGTGCGTCATCAAAGTGCTTTCACTCACTGACATGCGGGCCATAAACACGAATACACCTAGATATGTATTTTGTGACCGTATGTACACACTTGAGTCAAGTTAAGTGACTGCAATTCCGTATTTTTAAAGTTGTAGCACCAAACTGAATATCGAGTATAAGTTCTATGAGTTTCGGTGATATTACCTCGTTTTAAAAGCGGCTGCATGCATCGCCTCCTATTCTTCTCTCACAACGCACTGGGCTTAGGCTAGTTATAGTGGGAGTAACATAGCAAGTAACATAACATATCCCAAGAAAAAATTGCTTATGTGGCATGTATTTAATAAGGAGAAAGGTGCTTGAAGTAATATAACATGTTACTGTAACATAGCGCATCCTAAGGCAAAATAAGTCTACATCTTAATAAGAGGGTGTTTGTTTACAGGGACTTATTGGTTTAGGAACTTAAAAAAGTCCCTATAAGTCCCATCTAAACCAAACAGGAGGGACTTATAGGGACTTAAAATGGACATTTGGGACTTATGAAATAAGACTCTCAAAAAGGGACTTATAGTTGTAATATGGTCTTATAGAGACTTATATGTCCCAGAAATCAAACAGGTAGGGACTTTTTAGGGACTTGAGACTTATAAATTGAGACTAAGAGGGTGTTTGTTTCCAGGGACTTATTGGTTTAGGGACTTAAAAAAGTCCCTATAAGTCCCATCTAAACCAAACAGGAGGGACTTATAGGGACTTAAAGTGAACATTTGGGACTTATGAAATAAGACTCTCAAAAAGGGACTTATAGGGACTTATAGTTGTAATATGGTTTTATAGAGACTTATAATTCCTAGAAATCAAACAGGTAGAGATTTTTTAAGGACTTGAGACTTATAAGTTAAGACTAAAAAAAAGTCAGGGTCGAAAAAAAGTCCTAAGATTTATGACCCAAACAGGACCTAAATAATGACTTGCATGATACTCCTTCCGTCGAGTTTAAACGGCGTTTGAGCCAGCTAGCCACGTCCCTATATCTAAGGCCCTCCACCCGGTTCTCTAGGAGAATTATTACTAGCAGTTAGTATTGCATGCATGCAGGAAGTAATGACCAAAGGATGCACAAATAGGAGGTGGAGTATGGGGTTGCATGTGTGTTTATCCAGCAGAGAGAGAAGGAAAGTGCTCTATTTTAGAGGACCATTACTACTCAGATGGTGTTTGGTTCTTTAGTCATTGGATTTTTTCTAGTCCCAATTAAAAAGTTCCTAGTTTTTAAAAAGTCGCTCACTGTTTGTTTCCAGAGTCTAAAAAGTTCCTAGTCCCTTTCTAGAGGTTATTAAATGACCATGTTGCCCCTAGTATATAGAAAAATAACAACTAAACAACACCATGGGGTGGCGGACCAATGGGTGCATGGAAGGGCATTGTTGGAAAATTTCCAAAAAGTCTCTCCTTGAAAGTCTTCTTCATTTAGTCCCAAATGCCTAGTTTAGTCTTTAAAAAGTCCCCCCCGTTTGGTAAAAAAGTCTCTAAAAGGGACTTTTTCTAGTCCCTGGAAACAAACACCCCCTCACACGCTTTAGCTCTCAGGCTCTATTTGGTTACTACCGCGGTCAAGAATCGACTTTTATTTCTCCTTGGTCTTTGTGTTTTGGCTCCCGGATCCTTTAAACTCGGACGAAGAGAGTATCACACATATATTACTCCTCATTATAAAAGTGGTAACGTAGACTAGTAGCATATGCATGTTGCTAGTCTAAGGTGGTGTTTGGTTCTCTAGTCCTACGACTTTTTCTAGTCCCAACTAAAAAGTCTCTATTTTCTAAAAAGTCCCTCCCTGTTTGTTTTCAGAGATTAAAAAGTCCCTAGTCCCTTCCCAGAGGTTATTAAATGATCATGTTGCCCCTAGTATATAGAAAAATAACAATCAAACAATACCATGGGGTGACGGGCCAATAGGTGCATGGAGGGGCATTGTTGGAAAAGTCCCAAAAAGTCCCAAAAAGACTCTCCTTGAGAGTCTTCTTCATTTAGTCCCAAATGCCTAGTTTATCCCTAAAAAATCCCTCCCGTTTAATAAAAAAGCCTCTAAAAAGAACTTTTTCTAGTCCTTATACAAGAAAATCCCTGAAAACAAACACCCCCTAAATTACTTTCTACTATGACTAGCCTTAAGTAGCATGCATGCATCCATCCGGCAATCCTTTTGTTTTTATTGTTGTGCAACATGCATGCATGCAGCTAGCTGTCCATCCATTATTGTGTATTGCACCATGATACACACACACAAATTAGAAAAAGTAGCTAGGAAGGCGAAACTATCTGTGATTGAATGGTTAGAGGGACAGCGGTATCCCTAACCCATCAGGGTTCAAGTCTTGGTGCTCGCATTATTGCTGGATTTATTTCAGGATTTCTTGCGAAGCGTTTTCAGTGAGAGTAGACGTTCACGTCGACGACGAGACGCCTACGGTGACTTCGTAAATTTCAACATGACATGCCAGCTCAGTCTCTCAGAGGTGCTCATAGGGATAAGGTATGCATGTGTGCGTTCATAGGGGTGAGTATATATGCGTATGTATGAGCGCTTGCGTGTGTACTTATGTTTAAAAAAAGTAGCTAGGGTGCAACCTTTTTTTTACCTGCAAAAAAAAACGTTTGTACTTCTTCCGGCTCGCGGCCCGCTGGGTCCATGCCAGCTAAAAAACAGGCCGGTCTGCTCCCCAAAAAATGGATCGAAGAAACTTCGGTCCAGTCAGGTTAAAGTCCGGTCCGACCAAGCGGACCAAAGAACAACCCATTTTCTTTTTATTTCTAATCTGGAGCTTGTCCGTGGGCCGCCAGGGCCGTAGCGGGGGTGTGCGGCGGTGTGGCAGGGGTGCAAGAAACTGTTTGTCATCTATGTCATTTTGTTCATAAGTTTAGGAGCTCGAATGTCGAAGCTCACAATCTAGTAAAGCATGCATTTAAACTGGGGCTTGGTCGCCATGTTTGGTTGGGCCACCCTGGGGATCTTCATTTCGTCCATGTAAATTGTGTGACGGATCAATAATGCTTTGCTGATTGTCTCAAAAAAAAATCTATGTCCTCCTCCGCGGGGCCATCGTTCACACGGCCACTGAACTCTTTGCCCCAGAAACCATGTCCATTGGACGCACCCCACTCGGATTCGTCGTCTCAGAAAAAGAAATCAACATGGGAGGTCCTACATTGCTGCATTGGCCATCATCCCTTTCATCTCCGTCCATTGGCCGTGATGCCAAATTCGTCGCCGATGAGCTCCCCTCTCCCCTCTGGTGATCTTCTTGGTTCCTATAGCTTCCTCTGGTTCTTCTGAAGCTTCCAGACATCTCGACGATGAGTTGCGCTTCTTCTAGTGTTGCATCCCCAATGAGCAGCCGCCACGAGAGCTCTAGTGCGTGATCTGCCCTTGTCTTTTGGCCGGTCCTCTCGGTTTGGCCCAAGCTTCATCATTGCCGGTCCGGTCCCTAAAGGACCGCCATGCTTCTCGGTCTGGTCCGGCTCAGACCGCCAGCGGTCGGTCCAAACGACGTCTCGGACCGGGTCCACCCTTATATTTATTGGTGGAAATTCATTTGCACCTTTTGTACATCTCTGACTATTATGCACCATTATAATATAGACCAGCCAAAAGAATCATTGAGGATACACCATCGTGGGTTTTGTAATATTCTAGAGCGAACTTTCGAGCACTTTTAATCTTTGAATACAGCTGGTTAGTTTGGATGGATGTTAGTGTTATTAGTTTGGATGGACGTGCACGAGTTATTTTTTTCAACCATACAGTGCACACTGGGTACTCCATGTTTTGAAACAAGATGGTGTGTCAGTCATCCAATCCTACGCATGTAAGCACAATAGTTACCTTCTTAAATAATGTTTGGTGGTGACACACAACATACAAGTTGCATTATTATGTTCTTACATTATTAAGTCGAGAAACCTAATCTACAGCAACGCATTGGCCCGATGTATTTATTAGAGTAGAACGATGTATTCACCCGATGGCAATCAGCTGCTGGTTTGTCCGTCGTTGTCAAGCGGTACCAGCTGTTTGTGTTGACCCGCAGCACCCGGTGATGCAGTTGACAGTCGTTGTCGTGCAGCTCCGGCACCCTCAATCAGACAACCAGTCTTCTCCCCTGCCAATCTCTTGGAGCTTGACCAAAGATCCAAGGAAGAGAGGACGTCCATCGACAAAGCCAGCATGACGGGGCGGCTTGCAGCCGTGCCAAAGGAGACCACCGACGGCGCCACGGCTGCTACCTGCCCACCGCGCTGCATGTACCGCGACTGGATCCGGACGGTCGCCGTGTCCGGGGCGCAGATAAGATCCACTCTCTTCTCCAACTCCCACCCTGGTCAGAGCGGATCCTCCATCGACTCCGGCGCCTCGGATTCTTACCCGTCCAAAAGCTCCGGCCGTTCCTCCGGCTTGGCCGCACCGGACTTGGGTGCCCACGAGCTCACGACGATCGCTCGCCAAATGGTCAGCGATGGGTACACCAAGCGTGTTGTTGAGGCGTTCAGCGCCACATCTCCCGCGCCATCTCTGGAGAATTGGTTCTCGGAGCTCGACGTGGACTGGATTCTCCAAATCGGCAACGAGCATGGCTCATGGTGGCAGCTCCAGCTCGGAGACAATTCGGCTTTATCGCTGCGAGATATGGTCGAGAGGTGGATTCGAGCTCTCACAGTAATCGCCGGCAGTATCGGCGAGCTCGTCTTTGCTCGCCACGAGACCTCCAAAGTCGCACGGTTTGGCACACTGAGCATCGCCAAGATGCTAGAGTTCGTCGATGCCATTGTCCCTGCTCCCAAGGCAGAGAACCTACGGGCCGTGCTAGACATGTACATTTGTGCCTCCAATGTGTCCTATATGTTTACGCCGCTCGACATGTCTCCGGAAGCCCAAATCATATTCACCGAGACCGCCAGCTCGTTGGGGACAACAAGAAACAAGTTAAACAATGCCATACTAAGCACGATGATGGAGGTGAGAACACTCATGGAGGATGACGATTCATGGGCCATTGAGATTCCACGAGGAGGAGGCGATGTTCATAGGAACACTCGGTTCATGGTTGACTGCATAGTGTCAATGAGGAAAGCCCGGGCTTCGACGGAGAACTGCACGCCGAGCGACAACACCGTAAACCTTGGTGACCTGATAGATGCCACATTTGACTATCTAAGGGATCTGCTTAGGAGAAAATCAGAGTTTTGCTCGGGTCCAAGCTTGAGGTACATATTCCTGCTCAACAATTCTAATTTCATAGCAAATATGTTCGAGCCGTCGGTTCCGTTGGATCTTGAGCTGTGGTCTCTACACCACAGGCTTAAACGTCAATGTGGGAAGTACATTGATAGCTATCTCGATATCTCTTGGGGACACGTGACTTCCTGCATACCGAAATCATACTTTTCTCGGCCGTTGATCCATCGTTGGAGCAACACCTCCTTACTGATTAATTTTGAGTTAGCATTTCATAAAACTTACCAGACTCAGAAGTTCTGGAAGGTTCCGGAGCCTCGTCTCCGATGCTTGCCGCGGAAAAATATAGCTGAAAGAGTTGTCTCAAGTTACCGCAACTGTTTGGAGGAGAATCCGGAGCTGGAAAAACATGTGAATAGAGGAACCAGTAGTAGTCCCGAAATTTTGATGGAGATGTTAGGAGAGCTCTTTGAAGGATGAAGGCAAATTTAAATGGCCAGCATCCAACAGTCACCCAACATCATATAAGTGGCCGCTGAATTCATAGATGTATTCTGAATTTTCTGTTCAAGTGAAGTTGTATTCTGAATTTTCTGTTCAAGTGAAGTTGTATTCTGAATTTTCTGTTCAAGTGAAGTTGTATTCTGATTTCTGAAGTTGGTTGGTCGGTGAAGTTGTATTCTGTTGAGAAAAATCCATTTTACTACCCTGAATAAAATGGGTGGTTCACTTTACCCCTGATCTATTTTTCTGCTTTTTCTACCCCCAAAGAAACTAAAACCGGACAAAACATCCCATACTGGTTTGTCTCCACCCGTTGCTGATGTGGCACTAATCAACATCGGTTTTGACCTGGGTGTGTCCCCCTTGTCATCTCTCTCTCTCTTCTCTCTCTCTCTCTCTTTCTCTCTCTCTCTCCGGTCGCCGCAGCCCGCTTGACCTCGCCTCGCTCCTCTGCGCCGTCGACTCTGCCGCCATCCGCCCCGTCGCCGCTCCGGCCGCGCGCCTGCGCCGCCCCGCCTCCTCCCCTAGCTTCCGCTGTCGTCCCCGGCCGCCCCCGCGCGTTGCACATCCCGGTCGCCGCACCCTGCTCAGCCTCGCCTCGCCTCGCTCCTCTGCGGTGTTGGCTCCGCCGCCATCCGCCCCGTCGCCGCTCTGGATGCGCGCATGCGCCGCCCCGCCTCCTCCCCGAGCTTGCGACGCCATCCCCGTCCGCGCCCCGCACCGGTCCTCGCCGCTCTGCACTGACTGTGGCCGCGTCGCTACGCCTGGCGGCGCCCGGCCTCCCCCGCTCGGCGCGCTGTCTCCGCCGGCCTGGCGCCGGCCCGGCCGCCTGCCGCCTCCGCGCGCACCGGCTGCCACCACTGTGGCCGGCTGCTACTGCAGTAGGGGGGCGCCCCTTTTTTCTTCAGTTTCTTTTATTTTTTTTAAAAAAATTGATGAGTGGGACCCACCTGCAGGTCAAATTACCACCTTTGACTGTGTCCACGTCACCATCCGGTCTGGGTAAACCACTTAGAGTGTTTTTTTGTCCGATATGAGATTGTTTAGGGAGGGGGGGGGGGGGGGGGGTAAAGGAACCGAAAAATAGGTCAGGGGGTAATATGAACCACCCACTTTGTTCAGGGTAGTAAAATGGATTTTTTTCTATTCTGTTCAGGGAATTCAGCCGGTGTTGATGTTCCTGGGCACTGAAAGAATGAGAGGCTAGAAGCGTATGCTGTTTGGCAGGGACGCATATATACATGTTATATAGTCATGACAGATTACAAGAAGGCGCAGGTTGTTGCTAAACTTGACCTCTACTCCAAGCTATACCAAGATAAGATCTATCTAGCTAACAACCTGCCGCACCAAATACATTGTATGCGTTACAACACATACGTGACATGTTGTCACATATTTCAATCTATACATTCTCTACAAGCCTATCGTTTAACATCCTTCCTTAATCTTAACATGTCAAGATTCAGATTGTTCTTGAAGGCTTGGAACTGCCGAACTTGTAGAGGCTTAGGCCCTGTTTGGTTCATAAGTCCTAGGACTTTTTTTAGTCCCAACTTATAAGTATCAAGTCCCTAAAAAGTCCCTACATGTTTGGTTACTGGGACTTATAAGTCTCTATAAGACCATATCACAACTATAAGTCCCTCCTTGAGAGTCTTATTTCATAAGTCCCAAATGTCCACTTTAAGTCCCTATAAGTCCCTCATGTTTGGTTTAGATGAGACTTATAGGGACTTTTTTAAGTCCCTAAACCAATAAGTCCTTGGAAACAAACACCCTCTTAGTGAAGCCATCAGCAACTTGATCTCCTGTTGGAATGAACTGTATTTCTAGTAGTTTTTGTGCTACTCTTTCACGAACAAAATGATAGTCAATTTCTATATGCTTTGTTCTCGCATGAAATACAGGATTTGCAGAAAGATAAGTTGCACCCAGATTGTCACACCAAAGTTGTGACACATGTGATCTTCCAATGCCCAATTCATCAAGTAGGGCTTCTATCCACATTACCTCAACAGTTGCATTAGCCAGTGACTTGTATTCTGCTTCAGTACTGGAACGTGACACTGTTGCTTGTTTCTTTGCATTCGAAGATATAAGATTAGACCCAAGGAAAACAACAAAACCTCCAGTAGAGCTCCTATCATCTGGGCAACCAGCCCAGTCTGCATCAGAGAATGCACTTATTGCAGTTGATGGAGATCTACACAATTTTAGCCCTATTCCAGAATTTCCCTGAATATATCTTAATATCCTTTTTACTGCTGTCCAATGTACATAAGTAGGAGCATGTAAGAACTGACAAACTTTGTTTACAGCAAAAGATATATCAGGTCTAGTCAGAGTTAAGTACTGAAGTGCACCAACTATGCTTCTATACTTAGTCCCTTCTTCTGAACTTAGTATTTTTCCTTCATGCAATGACAGCTTATCAGTAGTTGACATAGGTGTAGTGGAAGGCTTACAATCCTTCATGCCTACACGCTTGATTATATCTTTGGCATATTTTTCTTGAGTCAACATAATACCATCATGCATCTTTTTAACTTCAATACCTAGAAAATAATGCAACTCTCCCAGGTCCTTGAGTGCAAACTCACTTCTCAAGTTTCTTAATAAGGCCAAGGTAGCATCTTGAGATGAACTGGCAACAATTATATCATCAACATAAATTAACATATAAATGATCACCTTCCCTTTCTTGAAGAAGAGCAGTGAAGTATCTCCTCTAGAGGCTCGAAAACCAAGCTGTTGCAGCTTCATGCTCAGTTTTGAATACCATGCTCTGGGTGCCTGCTTTAAACCATACAAGGCCTGGTCCAACTTACATATATGGTGCGCTTTTGGGCCATCCTCAAATCCAGGTGGCTGCCGCATATAAACCTCTTCCTCAAGAACGCCATGTAGAAACGCATTCTGAACATCCAATTGACGAAGACTCCAACCCTTGGAAATAGCAACAGATAGAACAAGTCTGGTAGTAGCAGCCTTAACAACTGGACTAAATGTATCTTCATAATCAATACCATAGCGTTGCTTGAAACCTTTAGCCACTAGTCTAGCCTTGTACCTGTCTATTTTGCTATTAGATTTTCTTTTGACCTTGTACACACACTTACAATCTATTACATTCCTCCCTTGCTTCGACGGAACTAAGTGCCAAGTCTTGTTTCTCATGAGTGCATCATATTCTATGTTCATAGCATTTTTGCAATCACGATTACTCAACGCCTCTGTTAAACTTTGTGGTTCACTAGTGGAGGCAAAATTTGCAAACTTGAAATTCTTGTCATACCTTACCGTTCTATCTTTAAACTTTGATGGTTTCAAAATACCTCTTTGTGCACGTGTAGTCATACTGCTGGTGTGTCATCGTGTACTGGATCAACAGCCGCAGAAGATCCCGGCCCGCCTCCATCCAATTAAGCGTCAGCAGGCAAATCCTCCTTGACTGCCACGCTCGGATCGCGCACGGGCACATGTGACGTGTTGTCTGGACTCGGGGAGCGCGCAGGTGGACCAGGCGACACGCCGCCCGCTGCAAGTGACGACGAAGGCGCGCCTGGCCCTCTCGTACCGAAGCCTGACGCGTGGCGCGCACCAAAGGAGGGCGAGGGGACATCAGGTCCTCCCGACCAATCATCAGCCGGCCCACCCGACCGGTCTCCAGGGGAGGCAAGCGGCGTCAGGGGATCCGCCTGGGGATCCGTCGCTGCGTCAGCCTGCATGCTGACACCGTATCTCGCGGGATTAACGCCTGTAGGCATATCTGCCTTGTGTCCCACGCCGCCAGGAGTTCTCTGTTGCTGCATAAAATCACAGTTTGGAGCGCCGTTTTTTCACCGATGTCTCCATTATGGTTAGGGTTATTAAACGAATGATCATCAACAGTGTTTTCACCCCCTTGATCAGTAGGATTTAATAGGTCTGGGGAAAGCAAAAGGATCTCAGCACGTAAACGTGCACCGGCGTTAGGATGAAGTGTAGCAAAGGGGAAAATGTTTTCATCGAATACAACGTCCCTAGAGATATAAACACGTCCGGTGGAGATATCAAGGCACTTAAAACCTTTGTGGAGATTTCTGTACCCAAGGAAAGCACATTGTTTCGATCGGAATTGGAGTTTATGATTATTGTAGGGTCGAAGATTGGGCCAGCAAGCACACCCAAATATGCGAAGATTAGATTAGTTGGGGTTTTCATGAAAGAGTCGTTCAAAAGGTGTTTCGAACTTGATAACCTTGCTAGGAGTCCTATTTATCAAATAGGTTGCGGTAATGAAGGCTTCATCCCAAAACTCAAAGGCATAGAAGAAGTGACAAGCCTACCTCAACTATGTGTCGATGTTTCCTCTCAGCCGATCCATTCTGTTGATGGGCGTGAGGACAAGAGACATGGTGAGATATGCCTATGTGGGTGAAAAAGGAGTTAGTTTCACATACTCCTCACCCCAATCTGTTTGGAGAGCAAGAATCTTACGATCAAACTGTCTTTCTACAAGATTCTGAAAATCATGGAATTTCTGAAACACCTCAGACATGTGTTTGATAAGATATATCCATGTATATAAATCTAATGAAATCATCTATGAAACTCACATAATATTGCTTTCTTCCTACCATTTCAACAGCAGGACCCCAAACATCGGAAAACACAAGTTCTAGAGGAAACTTTGATTCACTTATTGAATTTGGATAAGGAAGTTGGTGACTTTTGCCTCTTTGACAGGCGTCACATACAGACTCTTTATTGAAATCACTGGCACACGGGAGATTATTCTGACTAATGACTTTGCTAACAATAACTGAAGATGGATGTCCTAAGCGTCGATGCCACCTATCCGGAGATATCTTGGTGGCACTTAGCACTTGCTTGTTGACGCTGGTGCCCGTGTGCCTTACTAGGTAGAGACCTCGTCTACCCTTGCCTTGAAGGGGTACCTTCCTTGTTCCCCGTTCCTTTACAAAAAATAATAGGGATGAATTTCAACAAAGGTATTATTGTCAATGGCGAGACGACTAGCAGAGATGAGACTTTTGTTGGCTTCGGGTACATGAAGTATATTGTTTAAATAGAGATGACGATCTAGGGTGTGAATAGCCGAATGACCAACATGTTCAATAACCATACCTGAACCATTTGCGGTGTGGATCTGCTCGTTACTGTTGTAGCAGTCGCCCATGGTCATCTTCTCCAGGTCGCCGGTGATATGGTCGGTGGCACCACTGTCGAGATACCAGTTGGTGTCCACCCCATACCGTGGAGCTGCAAGATTCGCCGATTTCTCCTCCACACCTTGGTAGGATTCATCATAGCGTTTCCAGCATTTCCATGCTAGATGGCCCATCTTCCCGCAGATTTGGCACTGAACCATGGGAGTCGAGGCATGGTTGTTGTAGTTGCATCCGCCACTGCCGTTATTGCCGCCGTGCCCGCCGCCATGTCCATCGTTGCGGCCTCCTGGCTTGGAGTAGCCACGGCCGCCACGGTCACCACCATTCCTGGCTTGTCTGTGGCCGCGGTCACCACCGCCGCCGCCACCGCCTTGTCTGCGGCCTTGGGTGGCAGCGTTGGCAGATGACTGCAATCCACCGCCACGGAGATTCAGCCTCGTCTTGAAGCTGAGTAGCTGAGAAAACAGCTCAGCCGCGGTGACTGGTTCTATCCTGGAGCACATGGTAGAAACCACAGGGTCGAACTCTTCGTCAAGTCCGGCTAGGATGTGGGGGACAATATCTTCCTCGTCCACCCTCTTCCCTGCAACGATCTGTTCATCACAGAGGGTTCTGATCTTCCCGACGTAGTCGGTGATGGATAGGTTGCCCTTCTGGAAGTTGGCGAGGGTGATCCGAACGTTGGTGGTCTAGGAGCGGGTGCGAGATGCAAGCATCCCCTCAACCGTGTTCCACAACTCCGCCGAGGTATGACAGGACGCAACCTGGATGGCTATCTCACGAGGGAGAGTCGTCAGAAGATATGAGAAAACTTGTTGGTCTTGCGCATACCAGGTCTGGAAGTCAGGGTTCGATGCCTTCGCCGTGGTCTTGCCGTCGGAGGAGGTCACGTCAATCTGCGTGGGCGGCGGTGGCTGCTCAATGTCGAGGTACTTCGCCATCTGGGCTCCCCGGATGGCGGAGAGCACGGTCACCCGCCATAGAGCCTGATTGCCCTTGGTGAGCTTCTCAGTGGAGTTGTGCAGAAACGACGAGGAGGGGAAGTGAAGGAAATATGCCCTAGAGGCAATAATAAAGTTATTATTTATTTCCTCATATCATGATAAATGTTTATTATTCATGCTAGAATTGTATTAACTGGAAACATAATACATGTGTGAATACATAGACAAACATAGTATCACTAGTATGCCTCTACTTGACTAGCTCGTTGATCAAAGATGGTTGAGTTTCCTAGCCATAGACATGAGTTGCCATTTGATTAACGGAATCAAATCATTAGGAGAATGATGTGATTGACTTGACCCATTTTGTTAGCTTAGCACTTGATCGTTTAGTTTACTGCTATTGCTTTCTCCATAACTTATACATGTTCCTATGACTATGAGATTATGCAACTCCCGAATATCGGAGGAACACTTTGTGTGCTACCAACCGTCGCAACGTAACTAGGTGATTATAAAGGTGCTCTACAGGTGTCTCTAATGGTGTTCGTTCAGTTGGCATAGATCGAGAATAGGATTTGTCACACCGATTGTCGGAGAGGTATCTCTGGGCCCTCTCGGTAATGCACATCACTATAAGCCTTGCAAGCAATGTGACTAATGAGTTAGTTATGAGATGATGCACTACACAACGAGTAAAGAGACTTGCCGGTAACGAGATTGAGCTAGGTATTGAGATACCGACAATCGAATCTTGGGCAACTAACACACCGATGACAAAGGGAACAACGTATGCTGTTATGCAGTTTGACCGATAAAGATCTTCATAGAATATGTGGGAACCAATATGAGCATCCAGGTTCCGCTATTGGTTATTGACCGGAGATGTGTCTCGGTCATGTCTACATAGTTCTTGAACCCGTAGGGTTCGCACGCTTAAAGTTCTGTGATGATCAGTATTATGAGTTTTTGTGTTTTGATGTAGCGAAGGTAGTTCGGAGCCCCGGATGTGATCACGGACATGATGATGAGTCTCGAAATGGTTGATACCTAAATATCGATATATTGGACGACTATGTTTGGACACCAGAAGTGTTTCGGGTAGTTTCGGACATTTACCGGAGTACCGGGGGGTTACCGGAACCCCTCGGGGAGTATATTGGGCCTAATGGGCCTTAGTGGAGAAGAGGAGGAGTGGCCAGGGTAGGCCGCGTGCCCCCTCCCCCTCTAGTCCGAATTGGACAAGGAGGGGGGGTGGCGCCCCCCTTTCCTTCTGAAGGAAATATGCCCTAGAGGCAATAATAAAGTTATTATTTATTTCCTTATATCATGATAAATTTTTATTATTCATGCTAGAATTGTATTAACCGGAAACATAATACATGTGTGAATACATAGACAAACAAAGTGTCACTAGTATGCCTCTACTAGACTAGCTCGTTAATCAAAGATGGTTAAGTTTCCTAACCATGAACAAAGAGTTGTTATTTGATTAAGGAGGTCACATCATTAGTTGAATGATCTGATTGACATGACCCATTCCATTAGCTTAGCACCCCATCGTTTAGTATGTTGCTATTGCTTTCTTCATGACTTATACATGTTCCTATGACTATGAGATTATGCAACTCCCGTTTGCCGGAGGAACACTTTGTGTGCTACCAAACGTCACAACGTAACTAGGTGATTATAAAGGAGCTCTACAGGTGTCTCCAATGGTAGATGTTGGGTTGGCGTATTTCGAGAATAGGATTTGTCACTCTGATTGTCGGAGAGGTATCTCTGGGCCCTCTCGGTAATGCACATCACTTAAGCCTTGCAAGCATTGCAACTAATAAGTTAGTTGCGGGATGATGTATTACGGAACGAGTAAAGAGACTTGCCGGTAACGAGATTGAACTAGGTATTGGATACCGACGATCGAATCTTGGGCAAGTAACATACCGATGACAAAGGGAACAACGTATGTTGTTATGCAGTCTGACCGATAAAGATCTTCGTAGAATATGTAGGAGCCAATATGGGCATCCAGGTCCCGCTATTGGTTATTGACCGGAGAAGTGTCTCGGTCATGTCTACATTGTTCTCGAACCGTAGGGTCCGCACGCTTAACGTTACGATGACAGTTATTATGAGTTTATGCATTTTGATGTACCGAAGGTTGTTCGGAGTCCCGGATGTGATCACGGACGTGACGAGGAGTCTCGAAATGGTCGAGACATAAAGATTGATATATTGGAAGCCTATATTTGGATATCGGAAGTGTTCCTGGTGAAATCGGGATTTTACCGGATTACCGGGAGGTTACCGGAACCCCCCGGGAGCCATATGGGCCTTCATGGGCCTTAGTGGAAAAGAGAAAAGGGGCAGCCCATAGGTGGCCGCGCGCCCCCCTTCCCTTAGTCCTATTAGGACTAGGAGAAGGGGCCGCCCCCCTCTCTCTCTTTCCCCCTTTGGGAAACCTAGTCCAACTAGGATTGGGGGGGGGGGGGAGTCCTACTCCCGGTGGGAGTAGGACTCCTCCTGCGCCCTCTCCCTGGCCGGCGCACGCCTCCCCCTTGGCTCCTTTATATACAGGGGCAGGGGGCACCTCTAGACACACAAGTTGATCATTGAGATCGTTCCTTAGCCGTGTGTGGTGCCCCCTGCCACCATATTCCACCTCGATCATATCGTTGTAGTGCTTAGGCGAAGCCCTGCGTCGGTAGTACATCAAGATCGTCACCACGCCGTCGTGCTGACGGAACTCCTCCCCGAAGCTTTGCTGGATCGGAGCCCGGGGATCGTCATCGAGCTGTACGTGTGCTAAGAACTCGGAGGTGCCGGAGTAACGGTGCTTGGATCGGTCGGATCGGGAAGAAGACGTACGACTACTTCCTCTACGTTGTGTCAATGCTTCCCTTCTGATCTACAAGGGTACGTAGATCATGCTCTCCCCTCGTTGCTATGCATCACCATGATCTTGCGTGTGCGTAGGAATTTTTTTGAAATTACTACGTTCCCCAACAGTGGCATCCGAGCCTAGGTTTTATGGTTTGATGTTATTTGCACGAGTAGAACACAAGTGAGTTGTGGGCGATACAAGTCATACTGCCTACCAGCATGTCATACTTTGGTTCGGCGGTATTGTTGGATGAGACGACCCGGACCAACCTTACGCGTACGCTTACGCGAGACCGGTTCCCTCGACGTGCTTTGCACATAGATGGCTTGCGGGCGATTGTCTCTCCAACTTTAGTTGAACCGAGTGTGGCTACGCCCAGTCCTTGAGAAGGTTAAAACGGAGTCTATTTGACAAACTATCGTTGTGGTTTTGATGCGTAGGTGAGATTGGTTCTTGCTTAAGCCCGTAGCAGCCACGTAAAACTTGCAACAACAAAGTAGAGGACGTCTAACTTGTTTTTGCAGGGCATGTTGTGATGTGATATGGTCAAGGCATGATGCTAAACTTTATTGTATGAGATGATCATGTTTTGTAACCGAGTTATCGGCAACTGGCAGGAGCCATATGGTTGTCGCTTTATTGTATGCAATGCAATCGCGATGTAATGCTTTACTTTATTACGAAGTGGTAGTGATAGTCGTGGAAGCATAAGATTAGCGAGACGACAACGATACTACGATGGAGATCAAGGTGTCGCGCCAGTGACGATGGTGATCATGACGGTGCTTCGGAGATGGAGATCACAAGCACAAGATGATGATGGCCATATCATATCACTTATATTGATTGCATGTGATGTTTATCCTTTTATGCATCTTATCTTGCTTTGATTGACGGTAGCATTATAAGATGATCTCTCACTAAATTATCAAGAAGTGTTCTCCCTGAGTATGCACCGTTGCCAAAGTTCGTCGTGCCCAGACACCACGTGATGATCGGGTGTGATAAGCTCTACGTCCATCTACAACGGGTGCAAGCCAATTTTGCACACGCAGAATACTCAGGTTAAACCTGACGAGCATAGCATATGCAGATATGGCCTCGGAACACAGAGACCGAAAGGTCGAGCGTGAATCATATAGTAGATATGATCAACATAACGATGTTCACCATTGAAAACTACTCCATCTCACATGATGATCGGTTATGGTTTAGTTGATTTGGATCACGTAATCACTTAGAGGATTAGAGTTATGTCTATCTAAGTGGGAGTTCTTAAGTAATTTGATTAACTGAACTTAAACTTATCATGAACTTAGTACCTGATAGTATCTTGCTTGTTTATGTTGATTGTAGATAGATGGCTCGTGCTGTTGTTTCATTGAATTTTAATGCGTTCCTTGAGAAAGCAAAGTTGAAAGATGATGGTAGCAATTACACGGACTGGGTCCGTAACTTGAGGATTATCCTCATTGCTGCTCAGAAGAATTACGTCCTGGAAGCACCGCTGGGTGCCAGGCCTACTGCTGGAGCAACACCAGATGTTATGAACGTCTGGCAGAGCAAAGCTGATGACTACTCGATAGTTCAGTGTGCCATGCTTTACGGCTTAGAATCGGGACTTCAACGACGTTTTGAATGTCATGGAGCATATGAGATGTTCCAGGAGTTGAAGTTAATATTTCAAGCAAATGCCCAGATTGAGAGATATGAAGTCTCCAATAAGTTCTATAGCTGCAAGATGGAGGAGAACAGTTCTGTTAGTGAGCATATACTCAAAATGTCTGGGTATAATAATCACTTGATTCAGATGGGAGTTAATCTTCCAGATGATTGCGTCATTGACAGAATTCTCCAATCACTGCCACCAAGCTACAAGAGCTTCGTGATGAACTATAATATGCAAGGGATGAACAAGACTATTCCCGAGCTCTTCGCAATGCTGAAAGCTGCGGAGGTAGAAATCAAAAAGGAGCATCAAGTGTTGATGGTTAACAAGACCACTAGTTTCAAGAAAAAGGGCAAAGGAAAGAAGAAGGGGAACTTCAAGAAGAACGGCAAGCAAGTTGCTGCTCAGGAGAAGAAGCCCAAGTCTGGACCTAAGCCTGAAACTGAGTGCTTCTACAGCAAGCAGACTGGTCACTGGAAGCGGAACTGCCCCAAGTATTTGGCGGATAAGAAGGATGGCAAGGTGAACAAAGGTATATGTGATATACATGTTATTGATGTGTACCTTACTAGAGCTCGCAGTAGCACCTGGGTATTTGATACTGGTTCTGTTGCTAATATTTGCAATTCGAAACAGGGACTACGGATTAAGCGAACACTGGCGAAGGACGAGGTGACGATGCGCGTGGGAAACGGTTCCAAAGTTGATGTGATCGCGGTCGGCACGCTACCTCTACATCTACCTTCGGGATTAATATTAGACCTAAATAATTGTTATTTGGTGCCAGCGTTAAGCATGAACATTATATCTGGATCTTGTTTGATGCGAGACGGTTATTCATTTAAATCAGAGAATAATGGTTGTTCTATTTATATGAGTAATATCTTTTATGGTCATGCACCTTTGAAGAGTGGTCTATTTTTGATGAATCTCGATAGTAGTAACACACATATTCATAATGTTGAAGCCAAAAGATGCAGAGTTGATAATGATAGTGCAACTTATTTGTGGCACTGCCGTTTAGGTCATATCGGTGTAAAGCGCATGAAGAAACTCCATACTGATGGGCTTTTGGAACCTCTTGATTATGAATCACTTGGTACTTGCGAACCGTGCCTCATGGGCAAGATGACTAAAACACCGTTCTCCGGTACTATGGAGAGAGCAACAGATTTGTTGGAAATCATACATACCGATGTATGTGGTCCGATGAATATTGAGGCTCGTGGCGGATATCGTTATTTTCTCACTTTCACAGATGATTTAAGCAGATATGGGTATATCTACTTAATGAAACATAAGTCTGAAACATTTGAAAGGTTCAAAGAATTTCAGAGTGAAGTTGAAAATCATCGTAACAAGAAAATAAAGTTTCTACGATCTGATCGTGGAGGAGAATATTTGAGTTACGAGTTTGGTGTACATTTGAAAAATTGTGGAATAGTTTCGCAACTCACGCCACCCGGAACACCACAGCGTAATGGTGTGTCCGAACATCGTAATCGTACTTTACTAGATATGGTGCGATCTATGATGTCTCTTACTGATTTACCGCTATCGTTTTGGGGTTATGCTTTAGAGACGGCCGCATTCACGTTAAATAGGGCACCATCAAAATCCGTTGAGACGACGCCTTATGAACTATGGTTATGCAAGAAACCAAAGTTGTCATTTCTTAAAGTTTGGGGCTGCGATGCTTATGTGAAAAAGCTTCAACCTGATAAGCTCGAACCCAAAGCGGAGAAATGTGTCTTCATAGGATGCCCAAAGGAGACTGTTGGGTACACCTTCTATCACAGATCCGAAGGCAAGACATTCGTTGCTAAGAATGGATCATTTCTAGAGAAGGAGTTTCTCTCGAAAGAAGTGAGTGGGAGGAAAGTAGAACTTGACGAGGTAATTGTACCTGCTCCCTTATTGGAAAATAGTACATCACAGAAAACTGTTTCTGCGACACCTATACCAATTAGTGAGGAAGCTAATGATGATGATCATGAAACTTCAGGACAAGATACTACTGAACCTCGTAGATCAACCAGAGTGAGATCCGCACCAGAGTGGTACGGTAATCCAATTCTGGAAGTCATGCTACTAGATCATGATGAACCTACGAACTATGAAGAAGCGATGGTGAGCCCAGATTCCGCAAAGTGGCTTGAAGCCATGAAATCTGAGATGGGATCCATGTATAAGAACAAAGTATGGACTTTGGTTGACTTGCCCGATGATCGGCAAGCAATTGAGAATAAATGGATTTTCAAGAAAAAGACTGACGCTGACGATAATATTACTGTCTATAAAGCTCGACTTGTCGCAAAAGGTTTTCGACAAGTTCAAGGGGTTGACTACGATGAGACCTTCTCACCCGTAGCGATGCTTAAGTCTGTCAGAATCATGTTAGCAATTGCCGCATTTTATGATTATGAAATTTGGCAGATGGATGTCAAAACTGCATTCCTGAATGGATTTCTGGAAGAAGAGTTGTATATGATGCAACCAGAAGGTTTTGTCGATCCAAAGGGAGCTAACAAAGTGTGCAAGCTCCAGCGATCCATTTATGGACTGGTCCAAGCCTCTCGGAGTTGGAATAAACGCTTTGATAGTGTGATCAAAGCATTTGGTTTTATACAGACTTTTGGAGAAGCCTGTATTTACAAGAAAGTGAGTGGGAGCTCTGTAGCATTTCTGATATTATATGTGGATGACATATTGCTGATTGGAAATAATATAGAATTTCTGGATAGCATAAAGGGATATTTGAATAAAAGTTTTTCGATGAAAGACCTCGGGGAAGCTGCTTACATATTAGGCATAAAGATCTATAGAGATAGATCAAGACGCTTAATTGGACTTTCACAAAGCACATACCTTGACAAGATTTTGAAGAAGTTCAAAATAGATCAAGCAAAGAAAGGGTTCTTGCCTGTGTTACAAGGTGTGAAGTTGAGTCAGACTCAATGTCCGACCACTGCAGAAGATAGAGAGAAAATGAAAGATGTTCCCTATGCTTCAACCATAGGCTCTATCATGTATGCAATGCTGTGTACCAGACCTGATATGTGCCTTGCTATATGTTTAGCAGGGAGGTACCAAAGTAATCCAGGAGTGGATCACTGGACAGCGGTCAAGAACATCCTGAAATACCTGAAAAGGACTAAGGATATGTTTCTCGTGTATGGAGGTGACAAAGAGCTCACCGTAAGAGGTTACGTTGATGCAAGCTTTGACACTGATCCGGACGATTCTAAATCGCAAACCGGATACGTGTTTACTTTAAATGGTGGAGCTGTCAGTTGGTGCAGTTCTAAACAAAGCGTCGTAGCGGGATCTACATGTGAAGCGGAGTACATAGCTGCTTCGGAAGCAGCAAACAAAGGAGTCTGGATGAAGGAGTTCATATCCGATCTAGGTGTCATACCTAGTGCATCGGGTCCAATGAAAATCTTTTGTGACAATACTGGTGCAATTGCTTTGGCAAAGGAATCCAGATTTCACAAGAGGACCAAACACATCAAGAGACGCTTCAATTCCATCCGAGATCTAGTCCAGGTGGGAGACATAGAGATTTGCAAGATACATACGGATCTGAATGTTGCAGACCCGTTGACTAAGCCTCTTCCACGAGCAAAACATGATCAGCACCAAGACTCCATGGGTGTTAGAATCATTACTGTATAATCTAGATTATTGACTCTAGTGCAAGTGGGAGACTGAAGGAAATATGCCCTAGAGGCAATAATAAAGTTATTATTTATTTCCTTATATCATGATAAATGTTTATTATTCATGCTAGAATTGTATTAACCGGAAACATAATACATGTGTGAATACATAGACAAACAGAGTGTCACTATTATGCCTCTACTAGACTAGCTCGTTAATCAAAGATGGTTAAGTTTCCTAACCATGAACAAAGAGTTGTTATTTGATTAACGAGGTCACATCATTAGTTGAATGATCTGATTGACATGACCCATTCCATTAGCTTAGCACCCGATCGTTTAGTATGTTGCTATTGCTTTCTTCATGACTTATACATGTTCCTATGACTATGAGATTATGCAACTCCCGTTTGCCGGAGGAACACTTTGTGTGCTACCAAACGTCACAACGTAACTGGGTGATTATAAAGGAGCTCTACAGGTGTCTCCAATGGTAGATGTTGGGTTGGCGTATTTTGAGAATAGGATTTGTCACTCCGATTGTCGGAGAGGTATCTCTGGGCCCTCTCGGTAATGCACATCACTTAAGCCTTGCAAGCATTGCAACTAATAAGTTAGTTGCAGGATGATGTATTATGGAACGAGTAAAGAGACTTGCCGGTAACGAGATGGAACTAGGTATTGGATACCGACGATCGAATCTCGGGCAAGTAACATACCGATGACAAAGGGAACAACATATGTTGTTATGCGGTCTGACCGATAAAGATCTTCGTAGAATATGTAGGAGCCAATATAGGCATCCAGGTCCCGCTATTGGTTATTGACCGGAGAAGTGTCTCGGTCATGTCTACATTGTTCTCGAACCGTAGGGTCCGCACGCTTAACGTTACGATGACAGTTATTATGAGTTTATGCATTTTGATGTACCGAAGGTTGTTCGGAGTCCCGGATGTGATCACGGACATGACGAGGAGTCTCGAAATGGTCGAGACATAAAGATTGATATATTGGAAGCCTATATTTGGATATCGGAAGTGTTCCGGGTGAAATCAGGATTTTACCGGATTACCGGGAGGTTACCGGAACCCCCTGGGAGCCATATGGGCCTTCATGGGCCTTAGTGGAAAAGAGAAAAGGGGCAGCCCGTAGGTGGCCGCGCGCCCCCTTCCCTTAGTCCTATTAGGACTAGGAGAAGGGGCCGGCCCCCCTCTCTCTCTTTCCCCCTTTGGGAAACCTAGTCCAACTAGGATTGGGGGGGGGGGGGAGTCCTACTCCCGGTGGGAGTAGGACTCCTCCTGCGCCCTCTCCCTGGCCGGCGCACCCCTCCCCATTGGCTCCTTTATATACAGGGGCAGGGGGCACCTCTAGACACACAAGTTGATCATTGAGATCGTTCCTTAGCCGTGTGCGGTGCCCCCTGCCACCATATTCCACCTCGATCATATCGTTGTAGTGCTTAGGCGAAGCCCTGCGTCGGTAGTACATCAAGATCGTCACCACGCCGTCGTGCTGACGGAACTCCTCCCGGAAGCTTTGCTGGATCGGAGCCCGGGGATCGTCATCGAGCTGTACGTGTGCTAAGAACTCGGAGGTGCCGGAGTAACGGTGCTTGGATCGGTCGGATCGGGAAGAAGACGTACGACTACTTCCTCTATGTTGTGTCAACGCTTCCATTGCGATCTACAAGGGTACGTAGATGATGCTCTCCCCTCGTTGCTATGCATCACCATGATCTTGCGTGTGCGTAGGATTTTTTTTGAAATTACTATGTTCCCCAACACCTTCCTCCTCTCTCCTTCCCTTCCCCTTCTCCTACTCCTACTAGGAAAGGTGGAGTCCTACTTCCGGTGGGAGTAGGACTCCCCCCTTGGTGCGCCCTCCTCCTGGCCGGCCGCCCCCTAGCTCGTTTATATACGGGGGCAGGGGCACCCCATAGACACAACAATTGATCTGTTGAAATCTTAGCCGTGTGCGTTGCCCCCCTCCACCATAATCCACCTCGGTCATATCGTAGCGGTGCTTAGGCGAAGCCCTGCGTCAGTAGCATCATCATCACCTTCACCACGCCATCGTGCTGACGAAGCTCTTCCCGGAAGCTCTACTGGATCATGAGTTTGCGGGACGTCACTGAGCTGAACGTGTGCTGAACGTGGAGGTGCCATACGTTCGGTGCTGAGGATCGGTCGATGGTGAAGACGTACGACTACATCAACCGCGTTGTTATAATGCTTCTGCTTACGGTCTACGAGGGTATGTAGACGACACTCTCCCCTCTCGTTGCTATGCATCACCATGATCTTGAGTGTGTGGAGATTTTTTTTTTGAAATTACTACGTTTCCCAAAAGTGGCATCCGAGCCAGGTTTATGCGTAGAGGTTATATGCATGAGTAGAACACAAGTGAGTTGTGGGCGATACAAGTCATACTGCTTACCAGCTTGTCATACTTTGGTTCGGCGGTATTGTTGGATGAAGCGGCCCTGACCAACATTACGCGTACGCTTACGCGAGACTGGTTCTACCGACGTGCTTTGCACACAGGTGGCTGGTGCTACCTCTTGAGCACTGCGTTGGTTTTCCCTTGAAGAGGAAAGGGTGATGCAACAAAGTAGCGTAAGTATTTCCCTCAGTTTTTGAGAACCAAGGTATCAATCCAGTAGGAGGCCACGCACTAGTCCCTCGCACCTACACAAACAAATAAATCCTCGCAACCAACGCAATAAAGGGGTTGTCAATCCCTTCACGATCACTTACAAGAGTGAGATCTGATAGATATGATAAGATAATATTTTTGGTATTTTTATGATAAAGATGCAAAGTAAAGAAAACAAAATAAAAACGGCGCCAGAAATAGCTTGTTGTCGGGAGATTAATATGATGGCAAATAGACCCGGGGGCCATAGGTTTCACTAGTGGCTTCTCTCAGGAGCATAAGTATTAATTACGGTGGGTGAACAAATTACTGTTGCGCAATAGACAGAATTGAGCATAGTTATGAGAATATCTAGGTATGATCATGTATATAGGCATCACGTCCAAGACAAGTAGACCGACTCCTGCCTGCATCTACTACTATTACTCCACACATCGACCGCTATCCAGCATGCATCTAGAGTATTAAGTTCATAAGAACAGAGTAACGCCTTAAGTAAGATGATATGATGAAGAGGGATAAACTCATGCAATATGATATAAACCCCATCTTGTTATCCTCGATGGAAACAATACAATACGTGCCTTGCGGCCCCTACTGTCACTGGGAAAGGACACCGCAAGATTGAACCCAAAGCTAAGCACTTCTCCCATTGCAAGAAAGATAAATCTAGTAGGCCAAACCAAACTGATAATTCGAAGAGACTTGCAAAGATAACCAATCATACATAAAAGAATTTAGAGAAGATTCAAATATTGTTCATAGATAAACTTGATCATAAACCCACAATTCATTGATCTCAACAAACACACCGCAAAAGAAGATTACATCGAATAGATCTCCATGAGAGAGGGGGAGAACATTGTATTGAGATACAAAAAGATAGAAGAAGCCATCTAGCTAATAACTATGGACCCGAGGTCTGAGGTAAACTACTCAAACATCATCGGAGAGGCTATGGTGTTGATGTAGAAGCCCTCCATGATCGATGCCCCCTCCGGCGGAGCTCCGGAAAAGGCCCCAAGATGGGATCTCACAGGTACAGAAGGTTGCGGCGGTGCAATTAGGTTTTTGGCTCCATATCTGGTAGTTTGGGGGTACGTAGGTATATATAGGAGGAAGGAGTACGTTAGTGGAGCAACGTGGGGCCCACGAGGGTGGAGGGCGCGCCCTAGGGGGTAGGCGCGCCCCCTACCTTGTGCCTTCCTGGTTGATGTCTTGACATAGGTTCCAAGTCCTCTGGATCACGTTCGTTCCAAAAATCACATTCCCGAAGGTTTCATTCCGTTTGGACTCCGTTTGATATTCTTTTTCTACGAAACTCTGAAATAGGCAAAAAAACAGCAATTCTGGGCTGGGCCTTGGGTTAATAGGTTAGTCCCAAAAATAATATAGAAGTGTATAATAAAGCCCAATAATGTCCAAAACAGAATATAATATAGCATGGAACAATAAAAAAATTATAGATACGTTGGAGACGTATTAGCTGGCGGGTGGCAGTTTCTCCAACTTTAGTTGAACCGAGTGTGGCTACGCCCGGTCCTTGAGAAGGTTAAAACAACACTAACTTGACGAACTATCGTTGTGGTTTTTATGCGTAGGTAAGAACGGTTCTTGCTCAGCCCGTAGTAGCCATGTAAAACTTGCAACAACAAAGTAGAGGACGTCTAACTTGTTTTTGCAGGGCATGTTGTGATGTGATATGGTCAAGACATGATGCTATATTTATTGTATGAGATGATCATGTTTTGTAACGGAGTTATCGGCAACTGGCAGGAGCCATATGGTTGTCGCTTTATTGTATGCAATGCAATCGCCCTGTAATTGCTTTAATTTATCACTAAGCGGTAGCGATAGTCGTAGAAGCAATAGTTGGCGAGACGACAAAGATGCTACGATGGAGATCAAGGTGTCGCACCGGTGACGATGGTGATCATGACGGTGCTTTGGAGATGGATATCTGAGGGAGTCCTGGATTAGGGGGTCTCCGGACAGCCAAACTATATCCTTTGGCCAGACTGCTGGACTATGAAGATACAAGATTGAAGACTTCGTCCCGTGTCCGGATGGGACTCTCCTTGGCGTGGAAGGCAAGCTAGGCAATACGGATATGTAGATCTCCTCCCTTGTAACTGACCTTGTGTAAACCCTAGCCTCCTCCGGTGTCTATATAAACCGGAGGGTTTAGTCCGTAGGACAACATACAATCATACCATAGGCTAGCTTCTAGGGTTAGCCTCTACGATCTCATGGTAGATCAACTCTTGTAATACTCATATCATCAAGAACAATCAAGCAGGAAGTAGGGTATTACCTCCATCAAGAGGGCCCGAACCTGGGTAAACATCTTGTCCCTCGCCTCCTGTTACCATCCTCCTTAGATGCACAGTTCGGGACCCCCTACCCAAGATCCGCCGGTTTTGACACCGACATTGGTGCTTTCATTGAGAGTTCCACTGTGTTGTCACCATAAGGCTTGATGGCTCCTTCAATCATCGGTAGCGATGCGGTCCAGGGTGAGGCTTTCCTCCCTGGACAGATCTTCGTATTCAGCGGCTTCGCACTGCGGGCCAATTCGCTTGGCCATCTGGAGCAGATCGAGAGCTACGCCCCTGGCCATCAGGTCAGATTCGGAAACTTGAACTACACGGCCGACATCTGCGGAGACTTGATCTTTGACGGATTCGAGTCCATATCAGATGTGCCGCACAGTCACGACGAGCATGACGTAACTCTGCCGTCGGGCAGTATTCGGGAGATCGCATCTACAACTACTCCGGCCGTCAATCCGGAGCAAATCACGCCATCCGAGAACAGAGGGATAGACCCCGCCATGGAGGCCGCATTTTCAGCGGCGATAGAGCCAGATGCTGACTTCACGCCTCACGAGAACCGTGTTGCCGAACCACTGGATTCACCCTCGGCCACGTACTCCGAGCCGCTTATATCCGTGCCCGTCAAACCCGACTGGGCGCCGATCATGGAGTTCACCTCCGTGGATATCTTTGAGCACTCGCCTTTCGGCGATGTGCTAAACTCATTAAGGTCTCTCTCCCTGTCAGGAGAACCTTGGCCGAACTATGTTCGGCTAGAATGGGATGCGGACGATGAAGGAATTCGCTGCCCACCCACCACCCACTTGGTAGGCACTGTTGACGACTTAACCGATATGCTTAACTTCGACTTTGAAGACATCGACAGCGTGAACGAAGATGCGGGAGACGAACAGGAACCAGCGCCCACAGGGCACCGGACAACCACTTCATCACATGACATATACATGGTGGACACACCCAAAGAGGGCAATGGCGAAGAGACAGCGGAGGATGCCCCCTCCAAGCAACCCAAGCGCTGATGTCAGTGGCGCCGCTCTAAGCTCCGCCATAGCAAAAACAGCGATAACAGCGCAAACAGCCCAGTCGACTCCAGAAGAAATGATGACCGCACCGCCCGGTGGCAGAACACAACGAAGATGCAAACGGCGAACATAGTGCAGATTCGGCGTTCGAACACGGCAACACCAAGGATATACCTAATCAAACCCTGCCTGGGGAGGAAAATAGTCCAGACGAAGATGCACATATCATCCCAGAAACGCACTTGGAGCAAGAGAACCTCCGCAGAAGGCTTATTGCCACAGCAAAGAGCCTGAAGAAGTAGAAGCAAAGGCTTAAGGCCGCACAAGATACACTCAACAACAGGTGGAACAAAGTGCTCGACAATGAAAGAAAGTATGGTGGAAGTTACCACACAAATAGCTACCCAAAGCGCAAGCTATTACCTGAATTCGACGACGAGGCCTTAGAGCCCATGCAGCCGAAAACTGACACAGCCAACTGGCCGGATCCACCACCTTGTAACCGCGATAGAGCGGCTAACAAAGTCGTACATAAGTCAACACACGATCTACGTGAGAACTTGCGCCAAAAATCCGGTGCGACCAGATCCATCTACGGATCTAGGAAGCGTGCTCTGGCACAGAATCAAAACCGAACACTACAACTGTCCGAACGTCATGGTACATCCCAATACAGGGGTGCCGCACACCCCCTATGTTTCACCGATGAGGTGCTGGATTACGAATTCCCAGAAGGATTCAAACCAATGAACATAGAGGCGTACGATGGGACCACAGACCCTGGTGTCTGGATCGAGGACTTTATCCTCCATATCCATATGGCTCACGGAGATGATCTCCATGCCATTAAATACTTACCCCTCAAGCTTAAAGGACCAGCTCGGCACTGGCTGAAAAGCCTCCCTGGAAATTCAATTGGAAGTTGGGAGGAGCTCGAGGACGCCTTTTGGGCTAATTTTCAAGGGACTTACATCCGACATCCGGATGCAGACGATTTAAGTCATATAATCCAATAGTCCAGAGAGTCTGCCCGAAAGCTTTGGAATAGGTTCCTCACCAAGAAGAACCAAATCATCGACTGTCCAGACGTCGAAGCCTTAGCAGCTTTTAAACATAGCGTCCAAGATGAATGGCTCGCCAGACACCTCGGCCAAGAAAAACCGAGAACAATGGCAGCCCTGACAAGCCTCATGACCCGCTTTTGCACGGGCGAGGACAGCTGGTTAGCCCGTAGCAGCACGAGCGACCCAAGCACATCCGAAGTCAGGGATGGCAACGGAAAACCATGACGCAACAAAAACAAGCGTCGAAATAAAGAAGGTAGCCCAGATAATATGACGGTAAACGCCGGATTCAGGGGCTCTCGACCAGGTCAGCGGAAAAAGCCTTTCAAAGGCAGCAGAGAAGGACCATCTAGCCTAAACAAGATTCTTGACAAACTCTGTCAGATTCACGGCACCCCCGACAAACATGCAAATCACACCCACAGAGAATGTTGGGTCTTCAAGCAGGCCGGCAAGCTAAAGGGGAAGAGACACCAACCGAAGACGAGGACGAACCTCGCCAGCAAAGCACCGGAGGACAAAAAAAATTCCCACCAGAGGTTAAAACGGTAAACATGATCCATGTGACGTAGAGGAGAAGCAAACATGCACTCCGAAACACACGCGCCATAGAGCCCGTCACCCATAGGATCAACCCCTGGTTGGCCTGCCCGATCACTTTCGATCGCAGGGATCACACGTCAAGCATACGACACGAAGGATCGGCGGCCTTGGTGTTAGACCCAATAATAAACGGGTACCATCTCACACGAGTCCTCATGGACGGCGGCAGTGATCTCAATCTGATATATCATTACACAGTCCGCAAAATGGGGATAGACCTGACACAAATAAGCCACAGTAATACTACCTTCAAGGGAGTAATACCAGGCAAAGAGGCCCACTGCACGGGCTCTCTACTGCTAGAGGTTGTATTCGGTTCTCCCAACAACTTCCGAAGCGAAAGATTAACTTTCCACGTCGCTCCATTCTGAAGTGACTACCAAGCACTACTCGGAAGAACGGCATTCGCTCGTTTTAACTCAATACCGCATTATGCTTTTCTCAAGCTTAAAATGCCCGGTCCACGCGGCATCATCACAATTAGCGGAAATACTGAACGTCTTTCATGTACGGAAGAGGACGCATCGGCTTTAATAGCCGCGAACTAGACGACCTCACCAACAAGAAAAAATGACAGGTCGTCAAGACCACGGACACGGTTAGACGAGTCTGGCGTTCCACTACATATACATGAGATTGGTTTGATGATCAAACCCTCATAGACTATACCAAGGGCTTCCTGCGTGTAATCAGGGCCAACCCAGCTCAACTTGACTTCTTTTGAATTTCGATAGTTCATTGATAATAACCAATTCCTTTTCTTTGGCATGACAACTTTCACCTAAGTTCTTTCCTTTTATAGATGACAACCGTGCTACACCCATCTAGGACACGGCACAACGGAGACACAGGCGCAGACGTGCAGCAGGGACCCGTCCAAAGGTTTATTTTTAGATTAAGACCCTGCGTAAACCTTTTTTACTGTCTTTTGTTGCTCACATCCTCCGGATACTCTACACAACTAAGAAGGATGCTGATGTTATTGGCATGTGGCCATGTCAGGATATTGCACGTACCTGGACACACGGGGTTTATTATTAAGGGCATTATTCAGCCCGGTATTTATTATAAAGACCAAACACCTTAGGTAGTGTTCGGCGTCGCGAGTTTGGCCCTATATGCATCAACTCCGAATCGAGTGGTTTGCCCAGCTCCAAAATTTTGGTACCTTACGTTCCGCTATATCGACTAAGGTAGCACTGGGAGAACTACTATGATTGTGCCCTGGTTCATCTAGACGAGCACCTCAGTAGAGAAAGCCAAAAACTGACTGTCATGATATAGCAAGAGACTGGTCAACCACTCGATGACTCAGCGGAATCTTCGGGATTCCTCCACATTAACGAAGGGCCGTTTCCCGGCCATGTACGTACGTGCCCCGTATTTGGATGAGAGAGGAAGTACATGGGGCTACATAGTAGCCCCACTGTCAAACTCTTATGGCTAAGTGAAAGTGTTCAAGCAATATAGCCCAATTGCCTCGTTCGCTGCGCTACCACCTCCTTAATGGACCAAGATGTTGGATCAAGTGTGGATATGCGTTTTCGGCGAACACCCCCGCATTATATGCATGGGGGTGGAAGCCGACGACTGCAAACTTTCAGGTTATATACATATATACATAAACGGCTGCACATGAGGTATCATAATACTTTTAGGCAAAAGTATAAACACAGCCGTGATAACTCAATAAAACATTGTTTTTACAATGGGAGTACATGTCACTAGAACATAATATTCTTCGAGCACTGAGCCTCTATTGAACGGGCGCCTTCAAGAACTTCTTCAAAGTAGTGCTCGGCAGCCACATATTTAAAGCAATTTTTATTGATTTGCACCGATGAAAACTTACTTGAAGGATCTTATCCAATCCATAGGTAGATATGGTGGACTCTCATGGAAAAACTGGTTTTAAGGGTATTTGGAAGCACAAGTAGTATTTCTACTTGGTGCTGAGAATTTGGATAGCAAGAGGGGGAAAGGCAAGCTCAACATGTTGGAGGATCCATGACAACATACTTTATCTCAGATATAAGAAAACATAACTCATCACGCTGTCTTCCTTGTCCAATATCAACTCTTTAGCATGTCCTATTTTAATGAGTGCTCACAATCATAAAAGATTTCAATGATAATATATTTATATGTGAAGACCTCTCTTTCTTTATTACTTCATATTGATTGCAACGATGACCAAAGCTATGTATGCCAACTCCCAACAACTTTTAATCATCATACTCTTTCTATGTGAAGTCATTACTCTCAATAAGATCAATATGAACTTTTGTTTCTTTTTATTATTTTTCTCTTTTTTTATTCACCCAAGATCATAGCAAGAAAATCAAGCCCTTGATTCAACACTAATCTTTATTATATAGCTCACAGACTCGATTACATAGAGAAATCATAAGGCAAAACTCAAAACTAGATCATGGCATAAACTTTATTCTACTAGATCAAAATACTACTAACAAGATCGAACTAAGGAAAACGGTAAAGATAGGAGTTGTGATTGTGATACGATACCGGGGCACCTCCCCCAAGCTTGGCAGTTGCCAAGGGGAGTGCCCATACCCATGTGATTATATCTCCTTGGTTGGTGAAGAAGGTGGAGGTGTTGGATAGTCGCACATCGAGCGTAAGAGGTCCTCTAGCATGCGAATAATGCCCTTGAGTGCAAAGATATGCTCCTTCAACAAAATATTTTCACTTGTGAGATATTTGTTTTGAATACGAGTTAACTCAATCATCTGGAAAGCCTCGATCTCAGTTGGGGTAAGAAGGTTGTGATCAAGTTGAAGGATGTCTTCTGTTGCCGGAGCTTGGTTCTCCGTGGCCTTCTTGATCCCTTCATCCTTGTTGATCTCCATGGGTTCTTCCCTCTTTAGGTCTATCTTCATTAGCCAAGCATCTTTGTCACCATTGTTGGAGGAGGGGGACGACATGATGCCTGGCCTTGACAACCCTGACAAAGAACAACCCAAAACAAGAACAGAGGATATTTGCGTGATACGGGAGTCAAAACCTTCGGGAGAATATATAGTGAAGTTTTACCGACCAAAATACGTATCGTGCAAGAAAATGGAGTCTGGAAGGCACACGAGGTAGGGGCGCGCGCCCAAGGGTGTAGGGCGCGCCCTCCACCCTCGTGAGGCCCTCGTGTCCTTCCCGGACTGCTACTTATTTTTCTAAATATTCCAAAACGGAGAAATATTGCCTTAAAAACTGTTTTGGAGTCGGTTTACTTACCGTACCACATACCTATTCCTTTCCGGAGTCTGAAACATTTCGGAAAGTGTCCCTTATGTATTCCTCCGGGGTTACGGTTTCAATAATATTGGTTTCAACATTTATGGGATTACCTGAGATATAATGTTTGATTCTTTGGCCGTTTACCATCTTCGGATTTGTGCCTTCAAAGTTGTTGATTTTTATGGCACCAGAATGATGATAGACCTCCTCGATAACATAGGGGCCTTCCCATTTAGAGAGAAGTTGTCCTGCAAAAAAAATCTTAAACGAGAGTTGTATAGCAATACATAATCACCCACATTAAACTCATGCTTTTGTACCCTTTTGTCATGCCATCTTCCAACTTTTTCTTTAAACAACTTGGCATTTTCATAAGCTTGAGTTCTCCACTCATCAAGTGAGCTAATATCAAATAACCTCTTTTCACCGGCAAGTTTGAAATCATAATTGAGCTCTTTAATAGCCCAATATGCCTTATGTTCTAGTTCGAGAGGTAAGTGACAAGCTTTTCCATATACCATTTTATACGGAGACATACCTGATGACCCACAAATATAGGGGATCTATCATAGTCCTTTCGATAAGTAAGAGTGTCGAACCCAACGAGTAGCAGAAGGAAATGATAAGCGGTTTTCAACAAGGTATTCTCTGCAAGTACTGAAATAAGTGGCAACAGATAGTTTTTTGATAAGATAAATTGTAACTAGCAACAAGTAACAAAAGTAAATAAGGTGCAGCAAGGTGGCCCAATCCTTTTTGTAGCAAAGGACAAGCCGGAACAAACTCTTATAATAGGAAAAGCGCTGCCGAGGACACATGGTAATATCGTCAAGCTAGTTTTCATCATGTTCATATGATTCATGTTCGATACGTTGATAATTTGATATGTGGGTGGACCGGTGCTTGGGTGTTGTTCTTACTTGAACAATCATCCCACTTATGATTAACCTCTATTGCAAGCATCCGCAACTACAAAAGTATTAAGGTAAACCTAACCATAGCATGAAACATATGGATCCAAATCATCCCCTTACGAAGCAACGCATAAACTAGGGTTTAAGCTTCTGTCACTCTAGCAACCCATCATCTACTTATTACTTCCCAATGCCTTCCTCTAGGCCCAAATAATGGTGAAGTGTTATGTAGTCGACGTTCACATAACACCACTAGAGGCCAGACAACATACATCTTATCAAAATATCAAACGAATACCAAATTCACATGACTACTAATAGCAAGGCTTCTCCCTTGTCCTCAGGAACAAACGTAATTACTCACAAAGCATATTCATGTTCATAATCAGAGGGGTAATAATATGCATATAGGTTCTAAACATATGATCGTCCACCAAATAAACCAACTAGCATCAACTACAAGGAGTAATCAACACTACTAGCACCAATCCCGGACTTTGAGACAAGAATTGGATACAAGAGATGAACTAGGGTTTGGAGGTGAGATGGTGCTGGTGAAGATGTTGCTGGAGATTGCCCTCTCCCGATGAGAGGAGCGTTGGTGATGACGATGCTGATGATTACCCCCTCCGAGAAGGAAGTATCCCCGGCAGAATAGCTCTGCCGGAGCTCTACATTGGATCCGCCAAGGTTCTGCCTCATGGTGGAGGAGTCTCGTCCCGAAAGGTTCCTTCTTTATTTTTTCTCATCGAAAGACTTCATATAGGAGAAGATGGACGTCAGACAGCCACCAGGGGGCCCACGAGGTAGGGGGCGCACCCTAGGGGGGGCGCCCCCCCCTCGTGAGCAGGGTGTGGGGCCCCTGCCTTCATCTTTGGCGAGGATTTTTCTTTATTTATTTTAAGATGTTCCGTGGAGTTTCAGGACTTTTGGAATTGCGCAGAATTGGTCTCTAATATTTGCTCCTTTTCCAGCGTAGAATTCCAGCTGCCGGCATTCTCCCTCCTTATGTAAACCTTGTAAAATAAGAGAGAATAGCCATAAGTATTGTGACATAAAGTGAAATAACAGCCCATAATGCAATAAATATCGATATAAAAGCATGACGCAAAATGGACGTATCAACTCCCCCAAGCTTAGACCTCGCTTGTCCTCAAGAGAAAAGCCAATAGCAATATATATGTCCTCATGTTTAGAGGTAGAGGCGTCAATAAAAATAAAATACGGACCTAAAGGCATCATGATTATTCTCATAAAAGCAACATATATAGATTTTGTCATATGATCACTTATGTTCAAGTGATGATCTATTCACAACGCAAAAGTATAAATCATAAACCTTATTGGGCTCCAACAAACTATAATCTCAGTCATTGAAGCAATTGCTATTTATCATAACATCGGAAAGAGTCTATGTCAGAGCTAAAAAGCAAGTCCACATACTCAACTATCATTTAGTCCTCCATAATTTCTAACACTCACGCAATACTTGTGGTTACGGAGTTTTAATTAGACACAGAGAAAGATAGGGGCTTATAGTTTTGCCCCACAACCTTTTACCTCAAGGGTAATGTCAACAATAATGGTTCATGCACCCCTACATCCAATTAGATATATATATATATATCATGTTCTTTCCAACATGCTGAGCTTGCCAAAGGATAAAATGAAAAAGAAAAGGTGAAGACCACCATGACTCTTGCATAAGGTAGAAGATAATAATAAAGGATAGGCCCTTCGCAGAGGGAAGCAGAGGTTGCCATGCGCTTTCATGGTTAGATGCATAAAATCTCAATGCGAAAGAACGTCACTTTATATTGCCCCTTGTGATCTGAACCTTTATTATGCAGTTCGTCGCTTTTATTACTTCCACATCACAAGATCATATAAAGCTTATTTCTCCCACACCAATCAATCATACATATTTAGAGCAATTTTTATTGCTTTGCACCGATGACAACTTACTTGAAGGATCTTACTCAATCCATAGGTAGATATGGTGGACTCTCATGGCAAAACTGGTTTAAGGTTATTTGGAAGCACAAGTAGTATTTCTACTTGGTGCTGAGAATTTGGCTAGCATGAGGGGGAAAGGCAAGCTCAACAAGTTAGAGGATCCATGACAACATACTTTATCTCAGATATAAGAAAAAACATAACTCATTACGTTGTCTTCCTTGTCCAACATCAACCCTTTAGCATGTCATATTTTAATGAGTGCTCCCAATCATAAAAGATGTCAATGATAATATATCTATATGTGAAAACCTCTCTTTCCTTATTACTTCCTATTAATTGCAACAATGACCAAAGTTATGTCTGCCAACTCCCAACAACTTTTAATCATCATACTCTTTCTATGTGAAGTCATTACTCTCAATAAGATCAATATGAACTTTTTGTTTCTTTTTATTATTTTCTTCTTTATTTTATTCACCCAAGATCGTGGCAAAATAATCAAGCCCTTGACTCAACACTAATCTTTATTATATATAGCTCACGGACTCAATTACAAAGAGAGATCATAAAGCAAAACTCAAAACTAGATCATGCCATAAACTTTATTCTACTAGATCAAGATACTACTAATAGGATCGAATTAAGAAAAAATGGTAAAGATAGGAGTTGTGATTGTGATACGATACCGGGGCACCTCCCCCAAGCATGGCAGTTGCCAAGGGGAGTGCCCATGCCCATGTGATTATATCTCCTTTGTCGGTGAAGAAGGTGGAGGTGTTGTAGATGATGCGGGCCTTGCGTCCATCTTCCAAGGCATAGGTTCTCCATCATAGGAAGATGATCGAGTCTCTGGGATCCTCAAATCTGCAGCCGAACTCATCCTTTTGAATCTATATTCATACTCACAGTTTTGGTTTTGCAGGTCATAGATTTGGGCCTGGAGGTGCTCGATCTTCTCATGAAGCTTGAAGATAGTCTCCCCGAGGTTGTCAGCATCCAACTTGTGGTTGCTAGTGAACTCCGCGATCATCATGTGGTTAGAGTTGAGTCCATGTTCCACCATCCCCTAGCACTTGAAAACTTGTTGCTCCACTGCTTCGAGCCTTGTTTCCATGTTTCCGGTCCCCTTTGGTCCCTCTTCATCGCGGATGTGCAGCAACCCATCATGCAACTCAATGGTTTGAGGGTGTCGCAGCACCTCCGCGAGGTAAGGGTTGATGACCTTATCGAAGAACTTGTCCTTGGAGGCGCTTGGGTCCGTCATGATAACCTACATCTGTCAGAAAACAGCTCGAAACAAGAATAGAGGAGAATTGCGTGATACGGGAGTCAAAACCTTCGGCAGGTTATATAATGAATTTTTACTGACCAAAATACGTAACATGCAAGAAAACGGAGTCCGGAAGGCACACGAGGTGCTCACGAGGTGGGGGGGGGGGCCACCACCCTCGTGGGGCCCTCGTGTCCTTCTCGGACTGCTAATTATTTTTCTATTTTTCTAAATATTCCAAGACGGAGAAATATTGCCTTAAAAATTGTTTTAGAGTCGGTTTACTTACCATACCACATACCTATTCCTTTTCGGAGTCTGAAACGTTCCAGAAAGTGTCCCTTATGTATTCCTCCGGGGTTACAGTTTCAATAATATTGGTTTCAACATTTATGGGATTACCTGAGATATAATGTTTAATTCTTTGACCATTTACCACCTTCGGATTTGTGCCCTCGAAGTTGTTGATTTTTATGGCACCGGAACGATAGACCTCTTTGATAACGTAGGGGCCTTCCCATTTAGAGAGAATTTTTCCTACAAAATATCTTAAACGAGAGTTGTATAGCAATACATAATCACCTACATTAAACTCACGCTTTTGTATCCTTTTGTCATGCCATCTTTTAACTTTTTCTTTAAACAACTTGGCATTTTCATAAGCATGGGTTATCCATTCATCAAGTGAGCTAATATCAAATAACCTCTTTTCACCAGCAAGTTTGAAATCATAGTTAAGCTCTTTAATAGCCCAATATGCCTTATGTTCTAGTTCGAGAGGTAAGTGACATGCTTTTCCATAAACCATTTTATACGGAGACATACCCATAGGATTTTTGTATGCAGTTCTATATGCCCATAATGCATCATCAAGTTTCTTAGACCAATTCTTTCTAGACCTATTAACAGTCTTTTGCAAAATTAATTTGAGCTCTCTATTGCTCAACTCTACTTGACCACTAGATTGTGGGTGATAAGGAGATGCAATTCTATGATTAACATCATATTTAGCAAGCATCTTACGGAAGGCACCATGAATAAAGTGTGAACCACCATGAGTCATTAAATATCTAGGGACTCCAAACCTCGGGAAAATAACTTCTTTAAGCATTTTAATAGAAGTGTTATGATCAGCACTACTAGTTGGAATAGCTTCTACCCACTTAGTAACATAATCAACATCAACTAGAATATGTGTGTATCCATTAGAGGCAGGAAAAGGTCCCATATAATCAAAGCTCCAAACATCAAATGGTTCAATAACAAGAGAATAATTCATAGGCATTTCTTGACGTCTACTAATTTTACCAATTCTTTCACATTCATCACAAGACAAGACAAACTTACGGGCATCCTTGAGGAGAGTAGGCCAATAAAAACCAGATTGCAATACCTTATGTGCAGTTCTATCTCCAGCGTGGTGCCCTCCATAAGTCTCAGAATGACACTTGCGTAGGATCTGTTCCTGTTCGTGGTCAGGTACACAACGTCTAATAACACCATCTACTCCTTCTTTATAAAGATGTGGGTCATCCCAAAAGTAATGTCTCAAGTCATAGAAAAACTTTTTCTTTTGCTGGTATGTGAAGCTAGGTGGTATAAACTTAGCAACAATATAATTAGCATAATTGGCATACCATGGAGTACTACGAGAAGTACTTATAACATTTAATTATTCATCAGGAAAGTTATCGTTAATAGGTAGTGGTTCATCAAGAACATTCTCTAGCCTAGACAAGTTGTCTGCAACGGGGTTCTCAGCCCCCTTTCTATCAACAATATGCAAGTCAAATTCTTGTAGCGAGAGAACCCATCTAATAAGTCTAGGTTTAGCATCTTTCTTTTCCATAAGTTATTTAATAGCAGCGTGATCAGTGTGAATAGTTACTTTAGAATCAACAATATAAGGTCTGAACTTATCACAAGCAAATACAACTGCTAAAAGCTCTTTTTCAGTAGTAGCATAATTTCTTTGAGCATTGTCTACAGTCTTACTAGCATAATGAATAACATTTAATTTCTTATCAACTCTTTGCCCTAGAACATCACCTACAGCATAATCACTAGCATCACACATAATTCCAAAGGGTAAATTCCAATCAGGTGGCTGAATAACAGGTGCAGAGACTAATGCTTTCTTAAGTGTTTCAAATGCTTCTACACAATCATCATCAAAGACAAATGGTATATCATTTTGTAATAAGTTAGTCAGAGGCCGAGAGATTTTTGAGAAGTCCTTAATGAACCTCTTGTAAAAACCGGCATGACCAAGGAAACTTCTTATACCTTTGATGTCCTTGGGACATGGCATCTTTTCAATAGCATCAACCTTGGCGTTATCAACTTCAATACCTCTTTCAGAAACTTTGTGCCCCAAGACAATACCTTCATTAACCATAAAGTGGCACTTTTCTCAATTCAAGACAAGATTAGTTTCTTCACATCTCTGCAAAACTTGATCAAGATTTCTCAAGCAATCATCAAAAGAGGAACCATAGACAGAAAAATCATCCATGAAAACCTCACAAATCTTTTCACAAAAGTCAGAGAATATAGCCATCATGCATCTTTGAAAGGTAGCAGGTGCATTACATAAACCAAAAGGCATATGTCTATAAGCAAAAGTACCAAAAGGGCATGTAAAAGTAGTTTTTGATTGATCTTTAGCCGACACAGGTATTTGAGAGAAACCAGAATAACCATCTAGAAAGCAATAGTGTGTATGTTTGCATAATCTTTCTAGGATTTGATCAATAAACGATAAGGGGTAATGATCTTTCTTAGTAGCTTTATTTAATTTGCGGAAATCAATTACCATCCTATAACCCGTGATAATTCTTTGTGGAATCAATTCATCTTTATCATTAGGAACAACTATAGTACCTCCCTTCTTAGGGACACAATGGACAGGACTTACCCACTGACTATCAACAATGGGATAAATTATACCTGCCTCCAGAAGCTTGAGTATTTCTTTTCTTACCACTTCTTTCATTTTAGGATTCAGACATCGTTGAGGATCACGAACTGGTTTGGCGTCCACTTCCAAATTTATTTTATGTTAGCATAGAGTGGGACTAATGCCCTTAAGATCATCAAGAGTATATCCAATGGAAGCACGATGCTTCTTCAGAGTTTTCAATAATATTTCTTCTTCATGCTCTGAAAGGTTAGCACTAATAATAACAGGATATATCTTCTTTTCATCAAGATAAGCATATTTAAGATTATCAGGCAAAGGTTTAAGTTCTAACACGGGATCACCCTTGGGTGGAGGAGGATCCCCTAAAATTTCAACAGGCAAGTTGTGTTGCAGAATAGGTTCCTGTTTAAAGAATACTTCATCTATTTCCCTTCTTTCATTCATGAACATATCATTTTCATGGTCTAGCAAATAGTGTTCTAAAGGATCACTAGGAGGTACGGCAATAGAAGCAAGACCAATAATCTCATCCTTACTAGGTAATTCTTCCTCACGATGTTGTTTACTAAATTTAGAGAAATTAAACTCATGAACCATATCATCCAAGCCAATAGTAACAACATTCTTTTCGCAATCTATCCTAGCATTAACAGTGTTCAAGAAGGGTCTACCAAATATAATGGGACAAAAGCTATCTTGTGGAGAAGTAAGAACAAGAAAATCAGCAGGATATTTAGTTTTCCCACACAAGACTTCAACATCTCTAACAATTCCCGTCGCTGAAATAGTATCTCTATTGACAAGTCTAATTGTGACATCAATATCTTCTAATTCACCAGGTGCAATTTCATGCTTGATTTCTTTAAACAACTCATAAGGTATAACACTAGAACTAGCACCCATATCACATAAGCCACGATAACAATGATCTCCTATTTTAACAGAAATAACAGGCACGCCTAGTACAGGTCTATGTTTATCTTTAGCACAAGGTTTAGCAATTCTAGCAGTTTCACCTTCGAACTGAATAACATGCCCATCAATATTATCAGACAAGAGATCTTTAACAATAGCAATATTAGGTTCTACTTTAACTTGCTCAGGAGGTGTATAAGTTCTAATATTGCTTTTACCAACAACAGTTGAAGCTTTAGCATGATCCTTTACTCTAATAGGAAAAGGTGGTTTCTCAACATAAGCAGTAGGAACAATAGGATCATTATAAGTGATAGTCTTTTCTTCAACTTTAATAGGTGCAGCTACTTTTGCTTCTATGGGAGGATGATATTTAAACCACTTCTCCTTAGAGAGATCAAAATAAGTAGCAAAAGATTCACAGAAAGAAGCTACTATCTCAGAGTCAAGTCCATATTTAGTGCTAAACTTACTGAAAATATCGTTGTCCATAAAAGATTTAACGCAATCAAACTTAGGTGTCATACCTGACTCCTTACCTTCGTCGAGGTCCCAATCTTCAGAGTTGTGTTTAATTCTATCCAATAAATTCCATCTGAATTCAGTAGTCTTCATCATAAAAGAGCCAGCACAAGAAGTATCGAGCATGGTGCGATTGTTATCAGAAAGCCGAGCATATAAATTTCGAATAATCATTTATCTTGAGAGCTCATGATTGGGGCATGAATATAACATTCATTTAAGCCTCCCCCAAGCTTGAGCGATGCTTTCTCCTTCGCGAGGCCAGAAATTATATATATAATTGCGATCACGATGAACAAGATGCATAGGGTAATACTTTTGATGAAATTCCAATTTCAATCTTTTATAATCCCATGATCTCATATCATCACATAGCCTATACCATATCAATGCGTCTCCCTTCAAAGATAAAGGGAAGACCTTCTTCATAGCAACATCATCGGGTATACCTGCAAGCTTAAATAATCCACAAAATTTATCCACATATATTAAGTGCTCATCAGGATGCTTTGTTCCATCTCCTGTAAAAGGGTTAGCTAGCAGTTTTTCCATCATACCCGAAGGAAATTCAAAAGGAGTTTCATTTTCAATAGGTTCAATAGGTTGAGGAGCAACTCTTTGCTCTACTAGATGGGGTGAAGATACCCCGAACAAGCCCCTCAGGGAATTACTTTCCATAGTAACAAGTGACAGTAAATTTCAGCACACTATATAAACTTTTCCTTACCAACTTCCACCTACCAAAGGCGCTACACTCCCTGGCAACGGCGCTAGAAAAGAGTCTTGATGACCCACAAGTATAGTGGATCTATCGTAGTCCTTTCGATAAGTAAGAGTGTCGAACCCAACGAGGAGTAGAAGGAAATGATAAGCGGCTTTCAGCAAGGTATTCTCTACAAGTACTGAAATAAGTGGTAACATATAGTTTTGTGATAAGATAAATTGTAACTAGCAACAAGTAACAAAAGTAAATAAAGTGCAGCAAGGTGGCCCAATCCTTTTTGTAGCAAAGGACAAGCCGGAACAAACTCTTATAATATGAAAAGCGCTCCCGAGGACACATGGGAATATCGTCAAGCTAGTTTTCATCACGTTCATATGATTCGCGTTCGATACTTTGATAATTTTATATGTGGGTGGACCGGTGCTTGGGTGCTGTTCTTACTTGAACAATCATCCCACTTATGATTAACCTCTATTGCAAGCATCCGCAACTACAACAAAAGTATTAAGGTAAACCTAACCATAGCATGAAACATATGGTTCCAAATCATCCCCTTATGAAGCAACGCATAAACTAGGGTTTAAGCTTCTGTCACTCTAGCAACCCATCATCTACTTATTACTTCCCAATGCCTTCCTCTAGGCCCAAATAATGGTGAAGTGTTATGTAGTCGACGTTCACATAACACCACTAGAGGCTAGACAACATACATCTTATCAAAATATCAAACGAATACCAAATTCACATGACTACTAATAGCAAGACTTCTCCCTTGTCCTTAGGAACAAACATAATTACTCACAAAGCATATTCATGTTCATAATCAAAGGGGTAATAATATGCATATAGGATCTGAACATATGATCTTCCACCAAATAAACCAACTAGCATCAACTACAAGGAGTATTCAACACTACTAGCAAACTACTAGCACCAATCCCAGTCTTTGAGACAAGAATTGGATACAAGAGATGAACTAGGGTTTGGAGATGAGATTGTGCTGGTGAAGATGTTGATGGTGATTGCCCTCTCCCGATGAGAGGAGCGTTGGTGATGACGATGGTGATGACTTCCCCAATTGGGAGGGATGTATCCCCGGCAGAACAGCTCTGCCGAAGCTCTAGATTGGATCCGCCAAGGTTCCACCTCGTGGCGGCAGAGTCTCGTCCCGAAAGGTTCCTTCTTTATTTTTTCTCATCGAAAGACTTCATATAGGAGAAGATGGACGTCGGAGAGCCACCAGGGGGCCCACGAGGTAGGGGACGCGCCCTGGGGGAGGGGGGGGGGGCGCCCCCACCCTCGTGAGCAGGGTGTGCGCCCCCTGTCCTTCATCTTTGGCGAGGATTTTATTTATTTATTTTAAGACGTTCCGTGGAGTTTCAGGACTTTTGGAGTTGCGCATAATAGGTCTCTAATATTTGCTCCTTTTCCAGCCCAGAATTCCAGCTGCCGTCATTCTCCCTCCTTATGTAGACCTTGTAAAATAAGAGAGAATAGCCATAAGTATTGTGACATAAAGTGAAATAACAGCCCATAATGCAATAAATATCGATATAAAAGCATGATGCAAAATGGACGTATCAATAACCATAGGATTTTTATGTGCAGTTCTATAGGCCAATAATGCATCATCAAGTTTCTTGGACCAATTCTTTCTAGACCTATTAACAGTCTTTTGGAAAATTAATTTGAGTTCTCTATTACTCAATTCTACTTGACCACTAGACCGAGGATGATAAGGAGATGCAATTCTATGATTGACGTCATATTTAGCAAGCATTTTACGGAAAGTACCATAAATAAAATGTGAACCACCATAGGTCATTAAATATCTAGGGACTCCAAACCTCGGAAAAATAACTTCTTTAAGCATTTTAATACACTACAAAAAATACACTTCTGTGATGATACGTGTTTGTCACAGTAGGTCGCTTTTTTTTGTCATGCATGTACATCCATGACAAATTTATGACAGAATCAAGATAGTCATACCTGTGCTGTCGTAGAAGTGTTCCATGACATTACCAAAATTATCATCACGGAAGTGTCCACTTCCATGATGATAAATCGCGCGTCACAGAAGTGCTTTCGTCAAGGGTAACGGACACGTGGCATCCACCGTAACGGAACGCCGTTAAGCTATCGGTTCGGGTTTTGGATCCGATAACCCGTTAACAGCCCCGACCAATGGGGATTTTCCATGTGTAAAATCATCATTGGCAAGAGGGAACACGTGTCGGCTCATCGTCGAGATAGATGTCATCCACTCACTGGACATAATGCGCCTATGATACATCGACACGTGGCACGGCCCAACAAGTTTAAATGGGCCGGCCCACCTAAAGGCCCACAAGATCTTGCGGACCATAATGGGCCGGCCCACCTAAAGGCCCACGAGATTTTGCGGACCATAATGGGCTGGCCCAGCTAAAGGCCCACCAGATTTCGCGGGCCATAATGGGCCGGCCCAGGTAAAGGCCAACAAGATTTTCGTGTGCCATAATAGGCCGGCCCAGGTAAAGGCCCACAAAATTCTTGCGGATCATAATGGGCTGGCCCAGCTAATGGCCCACGAGATTTCGCCGACATTAATGGCCCGGCCCAGCTATAGGCCCACAAGATTTTGAGGACCCTAGTAGGTCGGCTCGTTAACTGGCTGCCATGTTTTGGGCCAAATGTCGGCCCATATTTGATCCGGTCTATTAATGGCCTGCCACGCTCCGGGCCTAATAGTGGCCCATATGAGATCCGGCCCATTAAAAGCCTACCATGTTCTGGGCCAAATTACGGAGCAGATCAGGTCCGGCCCTTTAAGAGGTTTTGGGCCTAATTATGGCCCATATCGGATTCGGCCCGTCAACTGGACACTATGCTTTTGGGCCCACTTGCTAAAGGCCCACTTAGTAATTTGGCCTGATATTAGTTTTGGCCTGTTAAGGGTCCGTTTAACATTTCAGCCCTATATTAATTTCAGCCTGTTAAAAGCCCGTCATATAATTGGGCCTAACTACGGCCCGGTTTGCATCCGGCCTGCTCGCAGCTGATATCTGATTGGGCCAAACAAGGACCGAGACAATTTTTCGGCCTGTTAAAAGCCCGTGATTTGATTCGCACAATCATGGGCCGGGGTTCATTTCGGGCTGCTGCCGTCCCATGAGCTGATCGGCATGTTTCAGGCCCAACCTACATCGTCATTGCATGACGGCCCGATTATGTACCGTAATTTTACGATTTGGCCGGTTTACTGCGAAGACAGGATATATATACAGTAAAATAACTGCAGCATCGTGAATAAGAAAAAACATATACTATACAATAAAGAAATTACGGCATATTACATCCACTGGGCATCAAAGTTCGCCACTATGATAATAAAGCACAAGCAGACAACAGATTACATACACTGGGAATCAAAGATCGCCACCAGTGCAAATAAACACGCCGACAAAATAATATACAAAACCGACAGCACTTCAATAGAGTTCAAGAAAGGTTAGCCCTACTGGGGAGCTGCAGCGCAAGCAGCTGAGCAAGATGATGAGACTGCGCTTGTTCAACACTTATATCTTCCTCACTCTGAAAGATAAACAAGTAGACAGATGACATGTTTTGCACATAAAAGTATCAGTGCTGACAATTCATCACATTTCTTACTGACGAATAAAGTGACACAGTTTAAATTTGCATTAACACAATATGGTATTGTTCAGGTCAAGACATGGCAGGAAATGACATTGTGAAGGAGTTGGCAGCTTCACGACACCACTGGGTTACAGATCAAGAACTCATAAGTATCAACGGTTAGTGTGCTATCAATTTATACCATTTCAGATTGGCAAATAAAGAGACGGTTTAAATAATAGTAGAATGATATGACATTGTTCATAGTTAAGACATTGCAGAATATGACATTGTGCTGTGGTGGGTAGGTTCACCACACCACTGGATTACGGATGAAGAACAGAAGCATACATGCAGTGCAAAAGAAGATCACTTGCCCTGTATAGTTTAATTTACATGGTATGAAGAAGGAAGCTGGTTGTACAACTGAAAACTTAAATTGAGAAAGGACAAACTTTTGTCTATGAACTACATAATAAACTTTAAACAAGCAATTTGATGAAAACACCAAAAATAAACAGCTGTGGCAGTCATGCCTAACCAAATATATACAACAATGTTTGAAGGCTTGAGATGGACAAACTTACATTATTGGTGAAGACAGGCTCTATAAAGGCCTTGTCCATGCTGATGGGGGGGGGGCAATTCAAGAAGTTTACCACAGAATCTTCTTCAAAAGCATTGCCTTTATTCTACATTTTGTTAAGAATAAATATAGATGTGATAATATACGAAAAAATGGAGAATATTTAAGATAAGATGAAGAGTGATGCTACATAACCAAGTAGCTAGTAAGTCCAGCGATGCAGGCAAAAGGTACAGCCAAGAGCAATGCACAGCTAAACTTCTTTAGTACCAACCTTATGGTAAGAGTAAATATAGATCTGATGTGTAGAAAATGGAGGGCAAAGGAAAATAAGCTGTAGAGTGATGGTACATGAACAACTACCTATCATTATAAGTACACTGACAAAGGACAACATGTACTTACAAGAACAATGCAGAGCTAAAAAACATTGGCATTGGATATATTCTATACTAATGTAACCATTCATACAGATCAGATAATTTGGAGCGAACAATTGATAAGCAAGCTATCATGCATACTGCTGTCACATAATGAACCAGGTATGTATGCAAGTACAGTGATACAGGACAACAGGTACTAACAAGAGCAAAGCAGCGGGCAGCATATTTGCGATATCCTGTCGTTCTTGTCAAACCGGAATTCTTCTTCGAGCAGATTTCCTGCAAAAAAGATCTGTAAGGCACATGCGGAAAAGTAGAAGTTCAAATTGTCATGTGATTTCATAGACAGTACCTCATCCTGGGAACGAGACCAGTGCATAAAAAGGTTTTTCCGTTCAATGTCTTCTAAATTTAGCACACGAGACTTCACCGGAAATTTGTTTATAGACTTGCCATCAAAGTGTGATTTCCTCAGGTAACACCAATACTGCTGCAATGCTTCCTTGAAAAGCACAAGCAAGCTTTGCTCGTCATGACTATCTAGATTGACCCTCGCCTAGTTACAACAATGTAATGTAAATCATTCATGTGTTCAATCAGCAGAAAACAGGAAAATAATAACCATGAATAATAGCACTTACACGTAAGTTGGACAGGAAGATGTGAAAATGGTGTTTGTCTTCACAATAATCTTCCCATGATGGGAATATATGCACGTAGTCCCTAACAACATTGAAAGCATTGTCTTTTAAACTGGGAATAAATGGAATGGGGTTCCAATCTGCAGGAATTGGCCGTCTCTGCAGTTGTGATAGGTCTTCGGCCAGTGGACTTGCTGTACTTTTTGCTGGAGGGGGATTTTTCTATGGTACAGCTAGTGCTATGGCAAATGAAATAGGTATACCTTTTGCTGGAGTGCAGGTCCTGTGTGGTGGGGCTAGTGGTGTGGCCAGTGAAGTATGGGTACAGTCTGCTGGAGTCAGTCCTACATTTTGTGCCACTGGTTGTACAGCCAATATAAGTGGGGTGCTGTCTGATTTCTCCGGCACCACCATGTTTTTCAAGGACTTTGCTGGTGCTCCTTCAGGTTCGGCAATTACCCTCTTCCTTTTTGATGTGTGATGCACAAGAACATCATTTGAGTGGAAAAACATGGTATGATGACAAATGGAATATGTATTGATAATGGATTGGCATGGCATCTCGACATATATGATGAGTAAACTAAGCAGATGGCGGTGCAACAAAGTAGAAGAAATGCAAGAGAACTTATGCAAGATACCCGCAATCAATAAAACATTGCCAAATTAGAACAGGCACCTTGATGGGTGAATAGGACAGGCCATCTGCCTTTGAATCCTCGAGGTTAGAATAGTCATTAGGATGATATTCTGAACAAGAATCAACAGGTGGGGAGCGTATGAGTTTCATTGCATCCAGAATGGCACTCAATGCCTTGGTGCCAATTTTGTAAGTCATTGCAGTGTTTAGCTTCAAGAGTGGATTGCTGCTAGTGCGACACAGATCATAGTGTAGATATAACGGGAAAACCTTAAGCATCAGAGTAAAATCTACAAAGTGGAACTTGCTTTAATATATGTGCTAGTATTGCCGGTACGGCTAGAAAGGCTTCGGATACCAGCTCTCTTCAAGTGAAGGTGCGGTACTGTTAATATCAATGTAACTCTCAAAGGCGACACAGCTCCCCGCGTTTCCTTGTTATTCTTATAGGATTCAAGTGGGCAGGCCACTACAAATCCTATTCCTATGTTTACAAGATCCTATGAATCAAACAGGCTCAAATTTGTCCATCACAACCGACCGTATAGACCTCTACACTGCAAATGTCCCTGCTCATCTTCAGTACAAGGAACATACTGTACTACTATCATACTCCCTCCGTTCCAAAATATAAGTCTTGGTAGAAATTTCCACTATGGATCACATACAGATGTATCCAGGTACATTTTAGAGTGTAGATTCAATCATTTTGCTCCATATGTAGTCCATGGTGGAATCTATACAAAGACTTGTATTTAGGAACGGAGAGAGTACATATGAAAGAAGAACGGAAGAGGAACATGGTAAAGAAGAGCAAGCAGATTTTGGATAATAAAATGTTGGTTGCGCAGTGCCCACACATGATGAACTAGAGCGCATTAATAATGCAACTCCTAGCTGTCTCTCGACCATTTTAGGCGGTTGGATGAAGATCCTACGTCTCCTAACCCTTCTTGTTCCTCGTCTCTGATTCTACCCATACAGAACACCGCACGGGCCGCCGGCTAGACCACCGGCCCCCACCGCCTGTGTTTCTCCGCCACCCCCACCCCAACCCCCACCCGTGTCGAGTTTTCTTCGTTCGGCGAGGCCCCACAACCACCCGAGCCCCTTCGATCGCACCGGCGAACTCCAGCGAGCTCTGAAAAATCGACTGACCCAATTTTGGAATTTAGTCTACTGTGATTTAACTAGTGTGGAATATAAAAGGGGAAAACCATAAGCATTGCAAGTATGGTGTTGAGCGTGCCATGGCGGATCTGAAGGTGCAAACCGGACAAAGGCAACTTTGCAGCCAAGACAAGAAATTAGAGTAAAGCAGTGGCGATCTATTTTCTTGCTGCGATAAATAAGTTGAGCAGATACGAAAGAGTACCACCTCTGGTACGGCACCGTGTATGCATCTGCTGAGAATTTGACGGTGCTGCAGTAGCGATGGCTGTCGGTGGCGTGGAAGCAGATCTAGGAGGGTAGACAGTGGCGGGGGGGCGCGGTGGATGAGACGGTCATAGGAGTGGCGCCGACAAGGTGGACGACGGCGGGGATGAAGCAAGAGGATGGGATGCAAGGATCCCGGTCCGAAGCTGTGGATGAGAGAGATCGATCTCTTGTAATGGATGACGGCGTCGGGGTATCAGCTCCGGCATGGTGGAGGAGGACGGCGGTGCATGGGGTGGCGGAAGGCGGCGGACGGAGGAGGGTGGGGTGGAGAGGGTGTTTTGGCGCCCACGGAGTATGAATGGGGAAAAGGGAGGTAGAGAGGAAGGGGGAACCATGTATTCAGGGCACGCTTGTCTCAAATGCGAGGAAATTTACAAACTTAGCCTCCATTTCAAATTTCTACTACATCACAACAACACTAGTCGGTCGGGGATAGGACGGTAATCTCGCATACACCGAATATTTGCCGACGAGAGTTTGTTTTTGGCGCCCACCGTGTATGAATATGAATCAGGGAGGGAGTCGATTTCGGCCGAGGACACACTGTGTTTTGGCGCCCACCGTGTATGAATCCGGGTGAGAGGCGGTTACGTCACGTTTGGGTGAAATTACAAAGGTACCCCTATCGAAACCTATAGAAATCCAGCATATAGGCTTTGCGTGGCAGGGATAGGCAGCAGTGATTTCCATCTCGTAGATTTTGGTTCCGGGCGGTTACTGCGACTTTCCCCGCTTCGTTCAAATTTTGCAGAGTGCACGTTTACCGTGCCAACTCAATTCGAATCCCGTTTGTATTCTAAATTTTTTCGGGCGGGATCCATTTTCAATTGGAATTACATTCTATATACATCATTTTATATATATATACTTTCAAAAGCACAACACCATTTATACATAAATATGGTTTACAAATGGCATGATCTCAGATTCATAAGGTTGTATCCATCAATTTGGATTTTCAAATATTTGAAACCACTTCATGTTAAAATCCAATGTATGCATTCCTCGCTAACTGTCTCCAATTAATGTGTGTTTCATGCGGGTTTTTTTACATCTCAAACATGTATAATGTGTTTCACACACGCAACATATTGTGTAATCCCGTTTAGACATTAATTGCATATAAACCATGCATTGTTTGTAATTGAAGAATCTATGGATCACCAATATTGATAAACTATATAACATTACATGTGTGCCCAAATTCAAATGAATATGCATGTTTGATACACCAATTTGTGTTATGATATTATCGATGTTGTGATCTCCAATTTAAATATTTGAATCCCCTTTAATCCAGATATTTGTCTCATATAGCTATCACTCATGCTTATATAGGACTATCTCTCTGGACCTATACGCGTTCATCGTCTCTCAGGTATCTCTCGTGCTACCTGTATGTTGACAATGATCTTTTATCTTCATAACACACTGACGGTACTCTCTCCCTCGACCTTCATCACTCTATCTATCTCTAAGTATATCTCGCTCCCTGCTATATGTCTCTAACTATGATTCTCCATGTGGAATCTCTTTCTCTCACACAAACACAAAACTTTGTCTCCCGGGGTCTCATTTCTCTCTACTATTCCCATGTGTGCCACTCGCACACCCCTCATACAGAGATGTCTTTCGCTCCTTAGATATGAGAACCTACGACTCTTCCTCATCAATATCTCTTTCTCACACACAAACACAAACTCTGTCTCCCAGGGTCTCATATTTCTCCATTGTTCTCTTGTATGTCGCTCACACACACCCTCTCTCCCTAGAGATATCTTGCGTTCCCTCGTGTGTCTCTCTAGCTATCACTCTCGTTGTGAAATATTTTTCTCTCTCGCAGACACAAAACTACGTCTCTCTGGATCTCATTTCTCTCTGATATCTGTTTGTCTGTGACTCGCACGCACCCTCTCTCTATCTCTCTCACACCCACACACATAACCCAGCCTTCTGATCCACTTGACTCCTATCTCTAACGCACACTAGCTAGCATCTTTATCTTTCTATTTATTTGTTTCTCCATCAACCTTCTTTCTCGCCCTCACTCTTGTTTCCTATCACGCACACAACATATGTTTGTCTCTACATGCAGTCAAGTGCCCTCTCACACACATATATAACTTCACCCTTTGAACCACCCGACGGTCATCTCCAACACCCAAACTAGCGGATGTCCCTCTAGCTAGCATCTCCATCTCTGTATCTATCTATAGTTTCTCCATCAACATTTCTTTCTCGCACGGAGTCTTGCTTCCTATCACCCACACTATATATGTCTCTCCATACATATGCATTTATAGGTTGGTCTCCTTTGCACAATCGTTGCGCCTGACTCCCTCTGCTCGCCATAGATGCATGCTCCAGCCCACGCCACTATCTCTTAAAGACAAAAACACATGCTCAATTGTCGGGACTTCTTCCATGCATTCTCACATGCATGCATATTGTCATACCGATCCGTCTCTCCCATGTCGTTGATCTTATGACTTATATCTTCTTTCTTTTATGTCGATCATGCGCGCGCACACACACACATCCCACGTATACATGTATACCTCTCACACATGCACGTTCAAGGTCTCTATGTCTCCATACGTAGTTAATTACCCTCAATCCTAACGCCACATCGAATCGTTCTCCTCTTTTGTGCACATAACTTCCGCCTAGATGGGTAAAACACACACTCACACTTAACAATCTCCTTCTAGCTACCCCCCCCCCCCCCCCCCGCGCGCCTCTCACTCTTCTCCTATATCCCCGAAACCAATAAGACCATCCCTTAGTTTAATTCCCGCCTACATGCACCATCGATATATAGTAGTCTTCCTTGGTGTCTCTCGAACAAACACGTTCTCTCAAAGTCTTCTCCTCTCATGCATATAGGTCCTAATGCGTTTTTCGAGGCTAACTTTGACCAAACGTTAGAGCAATAATATATGACATGCAACTTACACAAAGCATACCTTCAATTTTGTATGTCAAAGGAGCTTCCAATAATATAATTTGCATAGTATACATCTCATGTGCTATTAATCTTGTCAATAGTCAAAAGCTGTCTTCAAAAACACATTAGGCCTTATATAGATGGAAGGAGGGAGTAGGTCCCACGCAAAAAATGAGAATAAAATTTAAACATTTGGGCATCGTGGCTCGGTCGATAACATTGAGAAACTTGGTTTTAAAATCATGAAACTTGGCATGGTGTCATGTCATGGTAAAAAAAATTGGCCGAATAGGAACAAATTTTGGTATAATTTTCTTGCAAATCGGAGCTACTCTCAAGAAGGCTCGTGGTTCTGGGAGGGAACGTGTCACCTTTGTGTGCATAATTCAAATTTGAAATACAAGCACATGTTCCAGTGCACCAAAGTTGGTTGAAAAATCACATGTGTGTCCTCGGGTAAATTTCTAGGTTCCATGCAAGAAATGGGAATGAAATTCAAAATTCTGGGCGTCGTGGCTGGGTTGGAAACATTGAGAAACTTAGTTTTTTAATTCCTGTAAATCCAGAACACGCATGAAAATAATGAAACTTGGCTTGGTGCCATGACATGGCACCAACATGCTGTGGTAAATTTGCAGTCTGATTTGCGAATGCGCACACATTAACAATCAACAAAGTCATTTTGGAAGAAGTGTTGTCACGTTACAATCGGAAACACAAGTATTATTGAAACCGTGGGCGTTCTACTTACTAGGACCATTTACGTGCCGCCACGCGTCCCCTTTTTTATTAGCTAGGAGGCGACGTGCAGGGTAGCTATTTGAGAACGAGAGACATGCGATCAGACTCCTGCGCATGCTTATCGGGAGGAGAGCCCTTTGACCTCCATCTGCCGCCCAGCTCTCTCCCAAGGTCTCCATTAATGGTGCCCGAGCCTGTGTTTAATGGCGTGGCTATGTCTCAATCGACTGAGATTTAAGAGAGAAAAAAGAAAATCTGAAAGCACGGATCTTGATGTAAGATCCGACGGACCTATATAGCATCTACTCCGACTTATAGCAAGACTGATGAATATATAAGGATGATTAATTTTTTTTTATCAAAGAAGGACTTGCCCCTTCCGATTTTCATTACTGAAAACCACAAAAATTCACAAGAAGTTCAGCACAACTCCAGCCTAACACGAAGGACTAAAAGCTACCAGATTTAAATCACAACATCCCAAGAGGCCAACAAAGGACAAACATCCGCGCTAGAACCCAACATTTCACAACCGACGACACAATCCACATCCTAAACCGATTATTACATCAAAAGAAACCAGGAAACTAGTCTCCGCGGCGAGCGGTAATGAGCTCTTTTGTGTCCTCAAGACGCTGCTTGAGAACATCCACGGATTCCTCCACCAGCCTTTGGCGCTCGTTGCGGAGCATGTCATTCTCGTCCATAAGTTTCTTCAACAAGGCACTAGTCTCCTCCTGCAGGTCTGCACTTCGGACGATCTTCTCCCTCAGCAGGTCGCGCTCGGCCCGGAGCCTCTCATTGCCCTCCCTTAGTTGCCGGATGACGCTGGTAGCATGTTCAAACGAGGCTATCATATCGTCCTGCAACCTCGCCGAGCGGGAGATCTAATCCGTATGGATATGGACGATCGCATGCATGCGCCTGTAACAGTCGTCGCGTGCCCGCGAGAAATTTTCCCAGGCCGTCGCGGCACGGCGGGACATCTCTACTGCATTCGTGGCGCGGCGGGACATCTCTGCTGCTTCCGCGGCGCGGCCGGACCAGCTTGCTGCATCGACGGCATGGCGGGACCTCCGTGCTGCTTCAGCGGCACGGCGGGACCTCTGTGCTGCTACTTCCGTGCGGCGGGACATGTCGGCTGCTCTCGCAGCGAGGCGGGACATCTCTCGTGCTTCTAGTTCCATGCTCGCCTCTCCCTGGTGGCAATCTCTCACCCAGAACTCACGCTGGCCATGGCAGACGCAAGGGAAGGATGTTGAATGCCTTGTTTGTTTTTGTGGATGAGGAGTTGAGGAGGAATGTGCAGTCATCTTGGCATACTAGTATTTATAACCGAGTACTAATACGCTCCTAAGTGGGAAACCGTTTAGGTTGTGATCGGTGTGAACAGGTTTGCAATTCAATATAGCATGGAGTAATTTGGAATGTGACGAGACGGAAGCTCAAAATTTATTGACGGTTCTAGTTTCGAAGTGCGGCACTATTCCCGAATGGAGTACTTATTTTTCTACTCCCTCCTTTCCGGTTTTATAGAGCTTATCTCAAAATTTTAGTTTTTCCATTTTATAAGGCTCAATTTGGTTGTCCCCAACACATGTTCAGATTCCAAGGTGCATTAAATCATTGCATGCAAGTATTAAGAGAAAATTGACCAATGCATGTACTTTATGCATGCATGCATTGCAATTAATGCATTAAACCTATCTCTCGGGACTTCTCGCACGCACCATCGTGCCACCCACAAAAACTTGTACTCTGAGTTTAGTAGTACATTATACAGGAAGAGAAGAGGTGCGTGCATGCACTCATCCTCTCACGCACGCGTCTATTTTTTCTCGAAAAGGTGGATGATGACCCCCGGCCTCTGCATTTGGGAGTCACACACGCAAATTATGGAAATATATTGAGTGTAGTGCTTTGATGTGTCGTGTCAACTCGTACATCAACGAGAAGTTTGATTATCCTCTCCCTCGCAGACTTAACTGCACATGCCTTTGGCTGTATGATAGGTTGGCCACACACCTGTAGGGCCCACCTGTCATACACGCAAAGGCAGGAGCGTCCCTCCCTCGCCCATGAGCGTGGTGGCTGGCAAGACTAGGAGAAGCTTTCGCTACACGCTCTCCCTCCCGCACGCGGTGGACATGTAGTAGTTCAATCGGTGTCAGATGGCCAGAAGCATACTGTAGTACTGCTCCAGTGCAGTAGTATTCCATCATTGTTCGACTTCCCGAAGAGGCGAAGAGCCAAGCGTAGCTCGGGCGCTCGTGTGGCAGTTTCATGTGTATAGTAGTCTAGGATAGCGTGTACCGTGCCTGTAAGCTTAAAATCGTTGGGGTCGGCTCGATGCTATGTGGCCGTCTCGAAGTTTAAAAAAAAATTAAAATAGTCTTCTAGCCCTACCCGAAAACTGCCGCGCGTACTGCCCGGGAAAAGCCCCGCCCTCAACTTTTAACTACGCGAAAACAGTTCGATCTTATTCGTTCTATATAAATACAGTACTTACTGTATGTTTATTCACCCGTGGGGTTGTTCAATGAATGGAGGGGCGGGGAGCATAAGTGAACAATACTGTAGTACTACTAGTAGTAAGTAGGAGTCGTACAGTAGTCACCTTAAATAGAGAGTTTCTTTTCTTTAATGCTACGTATACAAATTGAAACGCTTGTTGTGGAGAGAAAAAAGATAATCACTCCACGATATATGGACGCAGGGGCCTGAGCGCTTGCTTTACTAGGGTTGCTCTCTTCATTCTCTCATCCTCTCCAGATGTAAACAAGATAGCGGTAGCGACATTTTCTCTCTACTCATCGCTGGTCACAGATCCGGTCGGATCCCTTCGGCCGGTGTGTGTAGAGGACTAAAAGGTGCATCCTTCACGCGGTCATCGTCATCGAGGGAGGAAACCCACAGCTGCCGGAGGGGCCCGATCCTCTGCCCGTGTCGTTCTCTCCGACACATAGCGGGCTCGGGAGGTCCTCCGACCCTTCTTCCTCCCTGCGGTATTGTCCGCAGATCCGACCTGCTGCCGCCGACATCCCGGCGACCCTCAGGTATAAGTTCTTCTAAAGCGGCCTTGCTCTACTGCCCCAGCTCCCCACGTGTCTGCATGTGCATCTTTTTCTACTCCCATCAGCTCTTCCAAAGCCACCTAAATTTTTAGTATTATTAGAGGTAAAGCTACTTCATGCATTCAAATCTAGGGCTTTGTTCAAACAACGAAGAAAGGGGGAAGTTGTAGCATGAATCTAGGACTTGATTCAAAGAGGAAATAATATGGTGAAAGTAGTAGAGACCGGATACCCAACCGGTCTCTTGGTTGAAAAGGGAAATAATGGAAAACGCAGTACAAACTGGATAAGGAACATATCTATCATTGGTTGAAAAAAGGATAGAAAGTGGTCGCTGGTGGACAAGTTAACAGAGTATGTCCAGGATTAGATTTGCTGCCATCACATAGTAAAAGGTCTCCAGGATTAGATTTGCTTCCCTCACATAGTAAAAGGTCTCAGGATTAGATTTGCTGCCCTCACATAGTAAAAGGTCTCCAGGATTAGATTTGTTGCCCTCACATAGTAAAAGGTCTTCAGGATTAGATTTGCTGCCCTCACATAGTACAATGGCACTCCTGCTGTTTTTCCTAGTATGATAAGTAAGTTGCTCCTTTATGCTGCTGAGTGTCCTGGTGTCCCCACGGTCCCATGCCCTTAAACCAACTCTTTAGCTGCTGTTGATTTACTATGTCTGGTAAACAAGCAATGCCACTATTAAAGTAATCCCATATTTGAGGAATCTCATTATTGATCGTAATGCTTATGGTAACATGAAGCATCACTGACGTTTTAAAATTTCTATTGTCCTTGCGTGATTGCCATGAACATAATTAAGATGCTTCTTTTCATTTTGTATATGTTTCGTATATTCTTATTGACCAGCAACTGTTTACTTTCTATCTTTTTGTGCAGATAGGGATATCTATTTCACCTTGTTGCTATTGTGACCTTTTGGTGAACTGCAGAAAACACTTTTTTGGAATGAGTGTATTGTGCAGTTCAACTAAAATGTCACGTGGGCAACATCTCTCAATTTTGGTGGAACTACACAAAATGGTGATTGGAGTTTCCAAAATCTCCGTCAAGTTCTGCTGGTAATCTCGTGCAACATTTTATTAGCCTTTCCAAGATGGAGCAGTCATTGTCACCACAATGGCACTTTATTTTAGTGGAACTGCACAAAAGGATAAGAAAATTATAGTTGCACCTTACATAAGCCGGACAGCCAACCTTAATGTTCCTCAATTTTAGTGCAACTACTAAAGAAGAACTTGCCAGCTCACAAGAGCAAGTACTTCTTGCTAGCTGAATGATGCAATCTTTGCTTCATTTCAGGTGAACTATAGAAAAAGGCGCATGAATTGAATCATGGAACTCCAGGCAGACCTCATCCAAGTAGAGCTGGAGGTTGAGTTCAAGGAGGCCGCTATTAGAGCGAAATCATGCTCTCCTGTCTCCTTGTTTGTGCTGTGCAAACAGGAATACTCAACTACAGATGTTGTGACGGCCAAGAGCATTCGCCAAGTTCTTCGATTGTATGACATGGCTAGCCAAGATGGATTTAATCCTGATATTCACTTTATAAAAATGCTCTAATGGGTTGGTTCTGAATCTTGCAAGCTGGAAATCAGTGAGATGTGTAGGCATCTTTGTTGTACTTATTATTTAGATCTTATTTGTTGGTTCCGAATCTTGCAAGCTGGGAATCAATGAGATGTGTAGGCATCTTTGTTGTACTTATTATTTGGATCTTATTTGTTGGTTCTGAATCTTGCAAGCTGGGAAACACGGCATGATGATGCAGAGGACAACAACCATAACAAACAGTTCAAACTCAGTAGTATTATCTTTTGTGAAAGTGCGACAAATGTGATGATCGTGTGCGTCCTGAGAATAATAATTCTAATTTTTGTGCATGTTGATCCTGTGGCACTGATAGAACGAGCAAATGCATTGCTTGTTTTAAGTACAAATTTCTATTAAATCTAATTAAATTTAAGTAAAGTGACCACTAACTCCTGTTATTACAGTACCAATACAGACCCGCTCGTGAACCGACGTGTGGCCGAGGGTGCATCTTCTGCCGGGCGTGCAGCGGACGAGGGAGGGGTAGTAACTATTGTCGCATGTACACACTCAGCTTACTGTTGAATCCAGTTCCCCAAGAGCTGAAAAACGAACTGCTGCCGCCGCCTACACACTCGTTCAGTCGAAGAGACTCCAACGGCAATCCGAGGGGTGAGCCTGCTGGATATGGACTTCAGCAAGGAGTTCCCCTTTGAGTTCGCCGTTCAGTCCTATGGCTGCACCACGTTGAATGTGATGTACACCAATGATACGGACTCGGTGAAGCTCTGCCTCGCCTCAGTCCTATGGCTACACCAGGTTCTGGAGCATTCGCCCATTTCATCGGCAGCGCCGACTGCACCTTCACTACGGTGGAGAGAAGGAAAAACGCGACGATTCGGCCATCTGGTGCAACAAGCTTGTCGACATCTAGAAGCAATACAAGATCATCAGCAACGGGCAGGAGAAGGACTCCGTGGTTGACCTCGCTGAGACCATCATCGACCCCTGATACGCCAACATGAAAGAAGACGACCTGAACACGTGGGAGGTACCTCTGAATCTAGCCTACATAAGCTACGCAGCCAAGGGCGCATACGCATGCTACGACATGTACATGCAGATCTTGGACACGAGGGCATGTCTGCTTCCCGTAACCGACGAGTACACGGACAGCCGCAGCATCATGATCAAGCGTGCGAGGAAGGTCTAGATGTTGTACTTTATCTGTTTATAAGCACCTTTATCATGTGAGTGTTTCATGCATTAGCCTATGTGTCGTAATTATCTGTTTTGTCCGAAATATTTCTTTTAAGAACCCATTAACCTAATTGCTTTTTTAGTGGCAATTTGCTTATGTATGTAAACTAGTTCACTTGTCCGTAAAAAAACTAGTTCACTCGGCTGCCGTGCTTTGAATCTCCTTCCTCCCAACATATTCCCCTCCTCAGGTGGACCCAACAGGTCTCTGAATTTTCTCCCACTTTGTTTTTCGATGTAAACTGAGTTTTCTCCCAGTACTTTCCCCTAGAACCAACTCAACTGTCCCATGTCTAGCCTAAAAAATAATAATACCCCACATACTATTAACTCATCAAATTAAGATGATATTTTATTTCGTAAGTTGAAATTTCTTACAAAATAATAATAATAATAATTGTTTATATATAACTTGGCAAGTTAATCCTAGTGATTGCATACATAAACTTGCAAAGATTTTACTGACGTGCAATCATGTGTTTATGTTTTTATAACATTTCTCTGTTTAGCCCAACATGATATTTTCACCTAGCCCAGCAAGTCCGCGGCTTTCAAGAAAAATGCAAATGGGATTTAAATGGCCTGCATATATGCTACATCATTGTTTCACCCAGCCCACCAAATGGACAGACAGCTGGGTCCACGGCCACAGCCCAGTTTTTTTTGATTTGCCAAGTAAGCGCTTTGTCAGGCCTGTTGGGCTGCAAATCTTTCAAGACGAGGAGAGCTTTCATTCGGCTGGCCGAGAAAATGGCCCATCAGTAAGGAGAAACCGGCTATACATTTTTAAAACACATCAAACCGGCAATTAGTTTCAAATATCTTTTTTTTCATTTCGAGATTTTAAATTACATTAATTTTTATGCATGGAGAATTTGTTGGATTTTATATTGATAGACATTTATTTTTAAAATCAGTTTGAATGTGAGTTGAAATTTCGGGATTAAAAACAGTTCAGACCACACCGAAATATGCAAAATTTCATATAATTTTTTAACCGTGGCCACAATATGGGCTGTAATGCTAACAAAAAGAATATGAGCTCCAAAAAAACCTTAAGAATTAGCAAATGGGTTGTATGCTGTTTTCCACAGATTTGAGGCTTTCCTAAAAAAAGGTTGGCGCACAAGCAGTGACTGTTGGATGGCCATCCAACGGCCGTCGTGCTTCTTCAATCTTTGCTCTTCCTGCTCCAGCCACTCAAACAGGCGCCGGCGGGACTGCCTGCTCCTTCCTCCCCGCGGCTGGCTCTGCTGTCGCGCAGGCCTCACCACCCCACCGTACTCCCATCGCTGGCCTAGCCATCCATCTACTCACCCACACCTGCTGTTATTCTCCGGCGATGGCAGACGAACCAGTAATCCCTCGTACAGTCGTACTCCCCTCCGCGTGGGAAACAACTGCCGAGTCTTCCCTGCCTCCGTGTCGTTACCATCCTAGGCCTCGCCGTCGTCCACCGCCCTGGTGCTCTCGGCGCGGCCTGGTCAACGTGGTCAACGACCGACATGCATCTGAAGTGGACTTTACGTGGAGAGGCCGACAGCTGGGTCCACGGTCGCACGCAAGGAAATGCCTCCATATTACGCGCAAAATAATGATTCCTCCACCTAACATCAGGGACCCACCGAAAGGGCCTCTGTATTTCGCGAAAAAAACGTTACCGCCGCTGACAGCTCGGACCCACCAGCTATATCTTCGCACGCAAGGAAGTGCCTCCTTATTACGCACAAAAAAAATGAATACTCCCCCTGTTACCTGGGACCCAGTATAGTGGCAGGCTGACTTGTGGGCCTACTAAGTTGACGGGGACGGAGGGCTTTGTCAACTTAGTCAATATGCACGATTCTAGCTCCAGTGACCGTACGATGTCCATCCAACGGCCGTAGTGCTTCTTCAACCTCTGGTTTTCTTGCTCCAGCCGCACAAACCAGCGCTGGTCGTGCCTCGTGCTCCTGCCTCCCGTGGCTTGCTGCGATGCGGCGGAGGCCTCACCGCCCCTACTACTCCCACCGCTGGCCAGGCCATCCCTCTACTCACCCACACCCCCTGTTATTCTGCGACGACGGCAGCCTCACACCGCAGCGAACCAGTGAACCCTCGTACTCCTCTACATGTGGACATCCACTGCCGCGTCTTCCCCGGCTCCGCGTCGTCCCCTTCCTAGGCATCGCCGTCCTCCACCACCCTGGTGCTCTTGGCGCGGCGTGGTCAACATGGTGAAGGAACGACTTCCATCGGACGTGGACTGTACGTGGAGAGGCTGACAGCTGGGTCCATGGCCGCGGCAAGGAAGTGCCTCCTTATTACGTGTAAAATAATTATTCCTCCACCTGACAGCGGGACCCACCGGACGGGCCACCGTATTTCGCGAAAAAAAAGTCCCCCCTGACTGCTGGGACCCACCAGCTACATCTTCGCACGCAAGGAAGTGTGTCCGGGCAAAAAAAAAACGATTCGCCCCCTGACTGCTGGGACCCACCAGCTATATCTTCGCAGGCAAGGAAGTGCCTGACAGTCAGGACCCACCTGGTCAAATTGTACGTAGCGTTGTCATTCTGGTCGCGAATGTGTACATACATACTGGTCGATGTAGAGGCGCACACGTGTCGTAGTAAAGGCGCACACGTGTCGTAGTAGAGGGGCGCACGTAGCATTTACACGTACGTACAGCGGCCAGGGTGCAAGAAAGAAAATACGGCCACGTATGTATACATACGGGCGGGGTCTCGAATGCCTAATCACGCATACGTACGGCGAGGGCTCGTGTACATGGCTGGGTCGGAACGAAGAAACAGCGTCGTCGTTGTGTTCATGGGGAGGCAACGAAATGCGTCGTGTTCATGGGGAGGCAACGAAATGCGTCGTGTTCATCAGGAGGGCTTGGACGGAACAGATGATGGAAACGAGGCCTAGCGTACCGCAGAACGGAGGAAATGGCCTTGTGTTCGACCGGCCACATTCGAAACGGGATCTTGTTCATCGGGAGGGGTCTGGCATACCGCAAAACGGAGGAAACGGACCTCCGCTACAACAGGACAGAGCTTTGTAACTCTGAGTTGTGTTACTACAGGCCCAAAAGAGTGTTACTAGGCCATATAGTAACACAGTTTCAAATGTGTTCCATTAGACCGTGTTACTAAGTGGTGTCAATTGTCACACATAGTAAATGTTACCATATGTTAAAAAATGTGTTACTATTATATTATAGTAACATGCATATTCTGTGTTACCAAGCATGCCGGTAACACATTTTTGTAATTATAGTAACACTCATAGTAACATATATTTGTAGACCTAGAACATCGCTTGTAACATGTTTTTGTAACAATAGTAACACAACTGGTAACATATATTTTTATCGTTGGAACACAAGTAGTAACATAATATCCAAAATTCGTAACACTATAATTTATAGTTGTCAACTTCCACAGTAACAAATTTTGTAACTATTGTAACACTACTATATCAATATGGTAACATAATTAATGTTTTATTTTTTAATTATTAACCATAAAATTCAACAACCATTTTATGTAATATACATTTATTTAATAAAAAACACTCTAATTGCGAAATAGTTAATTATTTTTATATTTTGCTTGCCATGATTAGATTGGTAGAGGAATTGAAGCATGACACATACACAAATTCAAAATATCAAGATATGTACTATGAATATACAAGAGTGTATTATACATAATGCATTACAATAAATAAATACAAATATTCTTAGGTGCAACAGCATATCATTCATATCAATTTAACTATATAAAACACAAGTATGGAGAATATTACACCATAGTATTTGCATAAATTCGACCAAAGAAAAAGATCTTTTGAATAATATTACATTTTTCAATCTATCAATGTAAACTACAACTATGAGAAGTAAAATCTTCAAATTTTATTTGCTTCCTGTTCCAACCGAAGTATTTAGCTGCAACTCAATTATCCTTCTTTCGAATCTGTAAAAGAAAATTGGACCCTATTGTTATGTAATTAAACATACAGAAATATTATCTCGGAATATGGAAGAGAAGACTTCAACTTACAAAAGTTGAAGGCCAAGCAATTAAGTATCCTGAAGAGAAAGCTTCACCAATTGTCCTGCAACCTGAAACTTCCCTTACTAACTCCTCATTATCAAGAATAGCTTCATCTATGCGCACATGGAAAAATTTAGCACCTAACTCAATACCACCAGCCTTAGTAGCTGGATCAATACTCAAAAAAGTACCATACAACGTTTTGTTTGTTGCGATATGATGAATTCTTTAAAACTACTTTAAAAGGTATGATCATTATTAGCATTCAACGGCAATAATAATATAATTTGCATGAACAATATGATCTCTATTTTAATGCCATCCTAAAATACATGCCCCCATAAAAACTAAATAAACTGGACTAGACATCAAAGTCTAATGCCCAAGGCCACCTCACTTGCTCATGCTTGGTTGAAGTTATCCTTTACTTGTAGATTTGTAACAGAAGCCTTTTTTTCAAGGAGGCATGTTAGATTGGTTTGGGTTGGGAATTTGAGTACAACAGTAAACCCATGCCCCCTGGCGGATCTTTACCTTGATTGAAGAAGTATGCCTTTTTGTAGCGAACTGGATATGGGCGCTCAGTTCTAGTCCCCTGTTGGTCTAGTCTTGAAAAATATTCAACTGCGCGATCCCTCATTTCGCTTGCCTACAAAGAGACAAATAGTAGATGGAATGATATTCATACCCTAGAGCTACAGAAAGCTGCAACTTCAAAACTCAAAAACACACAAACCTTACCTTTTGCACATAATCAATAACAAAGTCTTGTGGCGACGATGATTTTTTGCTGAATTTGTAACTGACTGACATTATCATGCTCGCCATCCTGGTTCCATGACACCACAATAGTAAGCAATTAATTTTTTTATATTCTATCTTTATGACATGAGTGAGAGTAAGTCTAGACATAATTTTTTTGCGTGAACGTGACAGAATGTTAGCCTCAGAAATGTCATGTTTCATAGACAAGCGTGCCTCAACAGGCCCATTGCATTGGATTCTCTACAAACTGAAATATTAATACGAAGGTTTCAAGTGAAAAGCAATGATATAGCCATGTATTGGCATTACCTTTGTTTTACCATGTAGTATTTGTAACCGAGAAATGCCAGCATGATTTGATTGGAGATTTTCCTACAGAACTAACAAGTATGAGTAAAATAATGATATAAATGCATACAAAAGGAAGGGACAAAGAAGCCATTCACCTCTTCTATTCCATTATTCCCTTTGGCATGTTCCAAACAATTGGCAAGCTTGTTCCAAAAGGCTAGCTTTCTTCATTGCATTTTACAACTGTTCTTTGCCCCTTTGGCATGTTCCAAAAAAATTGACAAGCTTGTTCTCCTGTGCTTGCGTACTTCCTTATGTACTACAAGATTAAGAAAAGTACTAATTAAATGTCAATAAAACCATTACAAGTAAAGACAGATTAAATAATGACATCACAAGCACAATTTAAATTGTGAATAAACATGAATTCATAGCAGATAAATGAGGGAAGGAGAAAGGAGAATCCACCTAGGACAAGATTTGAGTCTTGGACAGGGAAACCCAGCAGTACAAGTTGTGGACGTCTCCTCTGCAATTTGGGTCGCAGAACCAAGCAATCCCACCAAAAGAAACATGTGAATGGAGAGGGCAAAGAGGTGCACAGTAGCATGCCAATGCACTATCAGCTTATCATAACTCGAAATAGAGAGAGGAGATTCAAGACCATGGTCCAGCCACCCACACTCAATGCCATTGGATATAAGATGCGCATATGAAGAAAATCTTATCTAGTTTGAAAACACAACGCTCAATCGACAGATATTCATTAAAAAATCTTCTGCTGGAACTTCGAGATAACAAGTTAAAAATCGGACTAAGAATCAGGGACATTTGCGCATGCTACTTATTTTAATTTCTACCAGTTTATGCTGGATTCATTTGTGGCACTAGCCACTAGGATGAGAAGGTGGTGATTTTTGTGAAGTGCACACATTGTCGTGCTCCTTGAGTTGTTGACTGACTGTGCGCCGATGAACATGCAGCAATTCCAACAGGACATATTATCCTGCTCTCATGGGTGAGTACTCATGCGTGTAACATTCCTCATCTGATTTGTTTTAACCTGGTACCTTTGCTTTATTCATTAGACCAAAATTGTCCATGGTCTGCTACTGATCCTAAACTGGTGACCCATCTGTTTAGTGTTGTGGCCGTTTTGTTTAATACCCTCTCATGGTTTGCTACATGCTAATGTCTTCTTTTATGAAATCTCCAAACACAGCAGCATGTTGCCTGTGCCATCCCAATAAGTCAGTGAAGCAGCAGCAGCAAGGTGGCCACGGGGTGAGAAATCAGAGAAACGTACCAGTGAAAGGTTCAGAGGTTAAAGAACCAGATGGATGAAAGTCAAAGTACTAGTACAGAGGTGAAACAATTAGATGGATGAACAAGTATAAGTACTGAGATTACAGCTTGCTCCCGACCCAAATAAGGAATTCATAGCAGGCAGATCCGAGAAGGGGTGGGCGTTCAGATCCATACCAAACACGAGATTGTACTCCTTCAGGATGTAGGTGCCGCAGCTGAGGATCGACGAGGCCGTCGCCGCAGCAATCCAATTGGCGCCGAGGTAGGTCGAGGAAGCGGTAGATCGATCCGGGGGTTGAGGTGGGTGGGGGCGGGGGTGCTGGGAGGGGCTACAGGCGGCGGCGTGCTGGGCGTTGGAGGGCGGCGACTTAGCCGCCGAACAGGGGGCGTGCTGGGCGTTGGAGGGCGGAGAGATGGCGGCTGGGCTGGATGTAGATGCGATTTGAGACCCAGTTTATTTAGCCTTTTGTTGGTTTGGAGGGAAAAGTAAGCGGGAATATTAGAGATTTAGCGCCAGGAGAAAAAACAAGGCAAATTTGGATCTAGGAGTACTTTTTTTGTCCATGCAGAACTGGACGATAATTGGTTTGGCATGGAAATTATCTTAAATGTTTTTTTCATAAAAAATGGAGCATATTTTAGTATTTATTTATTATTGAGATGGAAATTAAATATAGTTAAATAGTAATGACTTTTTTAAGGAAACCGCGTGTCTATAATATAATGTTGAAAGTTGCAACACACGTAGTTCACGCTAGACAATTCCAGAGAGGACAACCGTCAGGGCACATAAGCAAAAAAACACCCCACATAAAAGAAATTTACAAATAAATCATTGAGGGGGTGATTGCATAACCAAATCTTTGCCTGTCACCATCCACCAGTAACACCGTCGCCGGAGGAGTAGGAGACAAACACCACGCGCTGAACAGCCCTCGGAGCACCATCGCATCACTGCTTTGTGAGCCGAAGAAAGCACCACCGCAAAACAACATAGTACATATCGCTGTGGAGCCTCGGCCGGGGTTCTACCCCGTGCACCTTGGGCCTCAAATTCGATGCCTTCAGCCAACAAAATTGATGAAGAACACCGAATTTGCCTGTCTGCATCCCCCAAATCAGTGCCGAAACAAGCAATTTTTGGAAATTGTCACCACCACGCTAATCAGCAGTAGACGGCACAAAACTATACAAGACGCTCCCCACTTGCTTCTCAACGCTTGCTGGAGAAGAAGCATTGGCGATGATAGACCAGCATAAAGTTATGATTTGCATTCTCATGTGTATTTACATAACATGTGCAAGATAACATATAACAGAGTCTCATGGGAGTGCAGGGGAGGGTCTGCCATGGGCACTAGCGCTGTTGTGACCGGGATATCCTGATGTGGAATGATGGGCACGCCGGTGTTGTCATGACAATCGTCGGTCAGTTGCCGGAGCGGCGACGATGGGCGATGTTGTTGTCGTGACCAAGGCGCGGCGTTGCCGCGTCCTTGGGAGCGATGTCGCTGTTGCAATGGGAGCGACACTGTTCCCGGAGGGCGGCTGTGATTCAGAATCAACATTTGCTTTTATATTCACTGAGTCGTGTTGTGATAAAATTGGCGAGGCGGAATTAAGACATTTAGTTTAATTTGGAAGAAAAGAGGACGTGCGTTGTGTACCCTTGCTTACAAGAGATCAAACTATAAGTTTAATTGTGATGTTGTCTGGTCAAGGTACTTTAAGCATGAGGTTACGATCCAGTTCATATTAAAAACATTGAGGTTGACGACAACTCATGATATTCATTTGTGTCCTTGATCTGTTATCCCGCCGGTCAAATGGAGCATATGCTTCTCTACCTCGTGAGAGCTAGCGGCACCCAGAACCTCGGCCACGATGGTTGTACTAACCACAGATGATGGTGAACATTGGTAGCAGTGATCGGAATAGACCTCGACGAAACTATCATAGATGGACTCCTTGTTGTGGTGTCATCATAGCTCTCGCTAGCGTTGGACAATATGGAACCACACCTACTCCCAACAAAAGAAACTAATCTATTGCTCATGAAGAATGACATAGCAACGCACATGGTTGAACAATGGACATCCGAAGCAGCCTTCAAAAACCTTGGAACGATGGATCTGAGAGGCTGGCACATTGATCCAGTCTCCTCCTTCCTTCCCCTCAATGGCAACAGGCCGACAGAGAATATGGGGAGATCTTGCTCCTGATCGATTGCCTCGACCAAGATCATGTCACTCCCATGTGAGTGCCCATGAGAGCTACGATCGGCATGGGATAAAGTTGTGACCATCGTGGTGGGCGACTTTGGATGGGTGCTGAGAACACATGTGGTGGTGCTACAAAGTGGTGTCGACGGGATGCTTGAGATGTGACCGACCGCCGACGATGTTGCAATGACAGTGATGCGAGAGGGTGACAGCCGGTTGCCACAACAACGACGATGGGCACGATGATGTTGCAATGACCAGTGAGTAGTGTCGCTACGTGATCCTATGACCCAGGAGGTAACAGATTGATTTTACACCGTCCAGTCGAGTCAACTCACAAAAGAAGACAGACAACCGTCGGGACTCGGGGGTATGGGACATCGCAGCCACCCCACTATTACCTTGGATTATAGTTTGAAAAAAGGATAGGACCGAGAAAAACCGGAACCGGTGACATTGGCAATTGGCTAATCTTCATGGACTGGTCCGTGCATGATTTTTTTTGGTAAAAAAACGAGCGAACCGGTCCAAAAGCCCATCGTCTGATTTATTTTCGTGTGGATAATCTAGGGGTTTTCCCCCGAATCGGTGGACACTTTCGCCCCCTTCCGCCGCCGCCCCTTCCACTATAGGGCGCCACCGCCCCTTCCGCCGCCGCCCTTGCACGGCACGGCGACGGCGCCCCACGCCGCCAGGAGCCCAGGACGGACACTCCGATGCCTCCTCGTGCGGCCGCGCCACCGCTGTGCTGCGTTCTGGTCAAGCGGACCCCAGCCGTCCAGGGGAGGCCATCTTGTGTTCCTGTCTAGTTTGTGCAATTAAGTGTATGTGTGCTGGATCATACATGTTATATGTACTTGACAAATATGAACTTACCACCAACTAAGAAATCTCATGTTCTATCATAAAGCACTAAGTTGACAATATATTATAATTACAGTCCATATATGTATTGAAAATAACCTGACTCTTTTGATTTATAATGAACTTCTGCTCATGCGCTTCAGTGAATCTTATTTTGCAGGAAATTTTTGCAAGTGAAGGTGAAGGATTGTTCTAAACTGGCAGATGAAGCTATGCGTTCTTTTAGTGGACTTTTATATGTTTGCATAGTTTTTGCTCTTCAAACATGAAGCTTAGAAAATTTCAGAAAATTGTTACTTAGTTAAGCTTCATGTATGACAGATTGTCATTGGACATAGATATAATTTATGTTAGATTTACCGTCTTGTAAACTAAGCTTATGTTGTTCGAAATTGACGTTTTGATTAATTTGGGATTTTTGTTTCGTGTCAAAACCTGGACGTCTGATTCAATGGTTTCTTCTTTGTTGTTGTAAACCAGCCTTTGTGTGTGTGACTTCTGTGGCTTGCACTTGCAGCTAGGTGCTAGGCGTTGTGCGTGTGTGATTTTTGTGCTTGCACTTACAGCTGGCCCCTAGCCATCTTGCCACCCGGTCAACTAGGCGATGTACACTGCCTAACTACTGCTTGTTTGCTTACTGCTACGGACAATTCTTGTGTTGTGTTGGTTCCAGTGTGTGGGTGTTCTTCTGAAAAAAGGCTGTACTGGCTGGAGTGTGTCCGTGTTCTTCTGAAATAAAATATTACTAGCACTGGAACAATGTTCTTTTTTCGGTTTCATGCTAGTACAATACTGGTCTACTAGACTGTTGTTTAGTGGTTGATTGATGCTATAGTTGTACGGCTCTACAATTCTTAAGCCTACTTTAAAAAATCAGACTGACAGTTGAACCGTTGAGGCTACCGGTTTAGGTTTTTATCGGTCGGACTGCCGGTTCAACTCGTTCAATAGCGACAAAAAACTGGAATTTTTAAGTTATTTAAAAATAATTGACCTCTAATCAAATGAATCATTTATTGGTTATAATCCACTATGGAATCACAAACCGTGGTTAGCCTAGTTGGTAGGGCTGTTGGACGTGTGGTGCTTGAAGGTCAATTGTTCAATTCCTAGTTTATGCATGATTTTCTTGTTATTTTATTACTAGCTTTTTGCTAAAGACTGGCGCACCTAAAAAAAAATCAAATGAGGCCTCGATTCCGGGTTTTAGTCGGACCAGCGATCCAGTATGGTTTTTAAAACCATGTTCAAAAGTGCAATCATTTGCTGTTGGTCTTCCACTCCTTCGTGAGTACCGACGTTAAATTGTTAATTTGACATGATCATTTTAAAGTGTACATTTGCATTTATGGTCATCAAGTCATCAAAAAAACCGCGTAAAAGTATGGTTAATATGATATTCACTTCAACCATATCGAAATAGTTCTGTACGAGTATTTAGTACCAAACTGTATTGTTTTTGTACCATATTGCCCAAAGAATGAAAACTTTATTTACCAATATAAAAATGTATTTATAAAAAAAACACATTGGCACGTGGGCTCTGTGTGAAGGTATTGGTGATCTCTGTATATAGTTGATTTCAGTATTTCTATTTCCCCATATATTATAACTTGTAACACTATGATCAACTCATGATTATGTGTTACTAATCGTAAAGTTCGTAACATATACCACCAACACATACATATATGTTACTATTTTAAAAGAGATGTAACACAATGATACTATCACATATTTATATGTTACTGTTAAATATCTCTGTAACCCATTTTGGGGCCTTATATAGTATGTGTTACTATCTGCCATCCAACACAAAATGAGATGTTACTGGAAATTACCTTGTCACACATTTTTGTATGTGTTACATGATTGTATTACTTAAAGTCTGTTTTGTTAGCCTACGGTCAAAACGGGGTCCTGTTGATCGGGAGGGGTGTGGCGTACCACAAAACGGAGGAAACGTACTTGTGTTGGAGCGCTACGGTCGAAACGAGGGTCCTATTCATCGGGAGGGGTGTGGCATACCGCAAAATGGGACTCCACGGGATACTGTTCTTCTCCACCATCGACCTCCTCCAGCCTCCACCACGCGCTACTCCACCGACTACTGTTCAACCACCCCTCCACCGTCTACTGTTCATCCAGCCCTCCACACCACGGGGTCCTGTTCAACCACCCCTCCACCGTCTACTGTTCATCCAGCCCTCGACACCACAGGGTTCTGTTCATCCACCCCTCCACGGGCACCCCTCCACCATCTACTGTTCATCCAGCCCTCCACCACACCACGAGGTCCTATTCATCCAGAGGCAACGCCACCGCTCACTGTTCATCCAACCCCCCCCCCCCCCTCAACGCTCACTATTCATCCCATCGATCGGCTTCAGTTAGCAGCAGTAGCGAAGGAATCGCTCGATTGGGTTCAGTTAACAGCCATCGATCGATCGCTCGGGTTCAGTAACGCGTAGCCTGCAGTGCAATCGCCCGGGTTCAGTTAGAGCCCAATGCCTCGCTCGGGTTCAGTTAGAGCCAACGCCTCACACACACGCGCGTACGTGTACGAGAGAAACGCGCATCGCTCGGCCTTCGACCTCCCACCGTAACCGGGAACTCCCCGAAATTTTCCTCCCCCTCGCTTCTACCACGGTTTTTTCCGTCATGGACGGCCCGAAGAATGTCATGCAGCTGCGTCTCCGGCCCGCCCAGGACGAAAAGCCCATTTTCTATCATGATTTTTTGTCATAGAAGTAGGAGCCCACCACATCTATGATGATACCGGGTTTTGTCACAATTATCGTCATAGAAGTGTCATATGTATGACAGAAAAAATTTCCTTCGGCCCAAAATGTCACGGATGTGTCTTTTTTGTAGTGATAGAAGTGTTATGATCAGCGCTACTAGTTGGAATAGCTTCTACCCACTTAGTAACATAATCAACAGCAACTAAAATATGTGTATATCCATTAGAGGCAGGAAAGTGTCCCATATAATCAAAGCCCCAAACATCAAATGGTTCAATAACAAGCGAATAATTCATAGGCATTTCTTGACGCCTACTAATATTACCAATTCTTTAACATTCATAACAAGATAGGACAGACATACAGGCATCCTTGAAGAGAGTAGGCCAATAAAAACTGGATTGCAATACCATATGTGCAGTTCTATCTCCCGCGTGGTGTCCTCCATAAGTTTCGGAGTGACACTTGCGTAGGATCTGTTCCTGTTCATGCTCAGGTACACAACGTCTAATAACACCATCTACTCCTTCTTTATAAAGATGTGGGTCATCCCAAAAGTAATGTCTCAAATCATAGAAGAACTTTTTCTTTTGTTGGTATGTGAAGCTAGGTGGTATGAATTTAGCAACAATGTAATTAGCATAATCAGCATACCAAGGAGTACTACGAGAAGTGCCACTACTAGGAAAAGGCCTACTAATGGCGCACCTAATTTGGCCATTAATGGCGCATTAGCGGTGCGCCATTAGTGCCACGCCATTAGTATATTTTACTAATGGCGCACCACTGGTGCGCCATTAGTATCTGGTATACTAATGGCGCACCTGGGATATATACAACAGTGCGCCATTAGTATGCCTCCCAGGGGGCCATGTATACCCAGGTGCTTTGGCATACTAATGGCGCACAACAACAGGATGCGCCATTAGTAACTTCGGCATACTAATGGCGCACTGTTTAATGATGCGCCATTAGTATCCTTTGGCATACTAATGGCGCACTATGATGTGATGCGCCATTAGTATGAATATTAGGTTTTTTATTTTTTTTAATTTTCTGTTTTTTGCACAGGTTACAAAATGTATAATTGGACAAAATATAGACAGCACACATCAACAACAGATTCATCGAATAAAATAGAAGATTAGTCTCTGAATACAATTCATCATTTTAGTCTCCGAATACAATTCATCATATTAGTCTCCAAATTGAAAAGACCGAACAAAGATAGACCATTATATTACAAGTCTCGAGACCGCGAGTTTGTCTTCACATTACAAGTCGATATCGATCATCTAAACTACCATCACATAGAAGAGAGCTGCGGTCATCACGATGAGCATCATCACGATGAAACTCGTCTTCATCCGGTTCCTCCAACGCTCCCTCCCCTCTCCCGCTAGATAGCGGGCGTATCAAGATTCGGCCTCGGCCCTAGTGGTGTACCCTTTGTAACTGTTACCGCTGAATCGGTGAACCTGTCTCCGACACTCCTCCCAGTCGTTGTAGACTCCGGGAACCTTACCCTTGTACACGACATACCACGACATCGCTATGCAGTAGCCAAACGAAACGTTAGTACCAATTCACAGATAATACATAAGCAAGATATAAGTATGCAACAGAACAATCGGAAGAGAAAACCAAAACATTAATAGCATCGATTACATCTAAGTTGAACGACTCTCAAAACCAAAGAGACATACTACAAGTTCATTAAAGTTTAATTACAACATGAGCCAATCGATGTTTCAGAACTAGACACAGCATCACTGTTTTCGACTCGAATCAAGGGACCGGAGCGTGGATGAAGCCGCCGTCTATCGTGGGAGTCATGAAACAACGGGCGTTGTCAGCCTGCATTTGTAGGATTGTGTCGATGTCACTGTTGGACGGTTGATTTCTGAGGTAGAACTGCCCCGAGGTACGAAGGACATCTTGATGGATGATTTCCGCAAACTCCGACTGGATGCAAAAGAATTCTTGTCTGATGTCCGCGTCCTGGATTGCCGACACGCTCGCGGCCCAATCTTTGAGTCTACTCGGTAGCAGAAGTTGATGATGGTCCCGTACGATCGCCCGCATGTGATGGATGGCGTAGTAGGCACCCTTCTGACCGCTAGTTGGCTGCTTGATGCAGCAGAACGTCATATTGTGGGAGAACACGTGCTTGCCGTACTTACGAATAGGCCTGGTGAAGGTGCCTCCAGATTTGACGTAGCCGGGGAGAACATCATCAAGAACCTTCTTGACATTTGTGTAGTCTACGTTCGACTGACGGTCCGGATCGAAATATGTGGCCATGGAATATTTGGGGCTTAGGAGGATAAGCGTGCAACGTGTGTCACTGTAGAAAACATGGAATGTTAAAAGAAAAACGATCAAAATCTAAGAATTCATATGTTACGGGGCGGTTGAGGGGAGGACTTACTCGGGAAAGTAAGGCACGAGGAAGTTATCCTTATCTTGGTTTGCCAGAATGACGCCTTCGAGGTAAGAACTCGCGACTTGCCGGTCCCCAGCGCTGCCCAAGATCTTGGCACGCATGTAGAAGGGGTCGACTATCACGATGTCCGGGGTCTTGTCGCGAATGATCCGCATCTCTATACTCAGCGAAAATAGCCGAAGGAAGGTGTAGTGCAGCGGATGAAGGTTCAACATAGCGTGGATGTCATCAAACCGCAGGACGATCGTACCCCCGATGGAGTTATCCACAAAGCCCTTGCCCTCTGGCACCTTGGCCGCGAAAACCGGGTATGCCACATCCTTCTCTCCGAGACGCCGCTTCTCCAAAGAAAGAACACTGTCATGCAGACTCCGCATAGCACCGGTTGCAGCATCGAGCATATTTCTCGGTAGCATCGTCCTACCCGCCACATGCACCCTCCTCAAGATATCCTCAGGTGAAGGTGGCCCGTCCTGAGCACGTATCGTACTCGGTGCCGGCTGGCCCGCACCCTTGTTAGTCTTTCTTTTGCGTGCCTTCTTCTTCTCCTGTAATGGGACCGAGTTCTGCTCACGGACCGCCTTCTTGAGTGTGTTGGGGCCGATAATATTTCGCACCTCGCCTATCTGAGGCTCGGTGAAGTCGGCAGCTGGAGGCGTCTCCTGAGAGCTGAACGGCAGACGACGCCTGTTGCAACTTGGCTTCTCCGCGGTACCAGCTAGATCGCGCACGTCTTTTGTTGGGTTGGGTTCTTGAGAAGGAGGCCCCATGAAGTCGCCACCGTACCCATGATTGGCAAAGTACTGATCGACGTTGGCAAATGTATCGTCGTCGTCGTCGTTCTGATCCTGTGCCATATGCATGTTTGGATCCAGTGGCATAGGGATGTCCGGCACCGTTGCGGCGGTCTTGCCATGGGGCCGACTTGGCGCCGGCATGACTGGCGATGTTGTCTTTGGGGTGGTGTCCCCCGCCCCCAAACGAATCTGGCTCTTCGGCCAAAGCAGGGGCCAGCTCAGGCAGACGCTGAGGGTCATCACGTCATCATCGTCGGCCCCGACGGGTCGAATCGGAGGTAACAACTCGTCGCAGCCTGGCAGCACCCGAACCAGTTGAACCCTAAACAAGTTGGGTGGCATCTGGGTACCGTGGAACAAGGGGTTGCCCGGTTGAACGATTTTGCCCTTGGCGACATCGACCAACTCGTTGTTCACGAAGTGCAGGAGAGTGCACGGAACGTCGGCGGCGCCCTGCGAAAACATGTAGGGCGTCAGGGATGCCCAGTCAAAGGCAAGGAGTTGAAGTCCTCGGCCGAGAGTGGCTTAATTAGTTACCGTGATGATGGCGTCGAGCTCGGCTAATGTCGAGGCACCGCCAACGGCGGGCGTGCAGTTGACGGAGGGGCCGCTTGCTGCAGAGGTGCCGGCCGGCGTACACCCGGGTGCATTAAGCTCCCGTGGCGGCGTCGGAGACACCAATGCCGCCTCCGCCGGAGACACCAATGGCCCCGCCATCGCGTTCTGCGAGTTGCTGGCCGTGAAGCTAAAAATCGGGGGCGGCCCCTGTTGGCCGCCCGCAATCCACGCACTAATCCCCTGGATCAAGATAGGCACAATGGCGGTGATCGTCCTTCCGAGTTGTTGTTCCACTTGCTCTTGGACAATCTCCGGAATCCGCGCCACATGTGCCCTGAGTTCTTGAACCTCGTGCGCCTGGCTTTCCGAGCTAGTCTTTTTCTCCTTTCGCCCACCAGTGTTATAGTATGACGACCATTTTGTCGACAAGCCTTTGCCGGCCACACGACCAGCTGATGTCGGCTTACTGAGCTTATCCTTGTTCTTCATTACATTCAACGCCCTATTTAGAGTGGTGTCCCAAGGGTTGCTCTTAGTCGACCCCGCGCTACTGCTTTCAGTCACCCGCGGAAGGAATGTGAACCATTTAGAAATTTGGCTTCATTAATTAGAATGCAACCATATGAAGCTAATTACGCGGGGGTGTATTCCTTACCAGAACAAGCTCAAGCTCCCTGGTCTTCGGATCCGTGGTAAGCTCCTTTGTTTTCGGGTCCTTCTTGTATCGGGCCCTGAGAAAGTTCCTGGTCTGCTTGTCACCGTATTTATCGAAGAGGGGCGATAGGCCTTGCTCGGCACGGTCCGCCTCCTCCTTGTCCCATATAGGCTCCTCCACTCTGTAACCGCCGGGACCAAGTGTGTGTTCCCCTAAGTTCAGCTCCCGCATTTCTTTCCCCCACTTACTTGATTCGGAGCTTGCGGTGCTCGAGCAATTGATCTTGAAGTCGTTGTAGTCATCTTCGGTGATCGAAGGATTTTTCTCCTTGATCTTCTCATAACTCTCACCTTTCTCGATCATTTTCTTCACATTGCTTTTCCAAGTAGACAGGGCTGTGCTCATCTTCGTGAGGGCAGCATTGTTCACTTTATTCCCTTTGAGGCTTGTGTTTTCAAATTCAGCGGGGAACTTGTATCATTCGTGCAGCTTCGTGAAGAGGAGGTTGCGCAAATTCCCTCGGTCAGGATGCCTGAGGTTCTCGGTGTTGATCGAGACGGTGCTCCGGAGAATGCACCCGAGATGAAGCGAGTACCCCTTGACTATTCGTTCGGGCGCCGTTGGATTCCCGTTGGAGTCCACTTCAGTAACTTCCTCCTTGAGGGTGCGGAGCACGGTCGGGCGCCGGTCCTTCCGTTGCCTCTTCGGTTGGCTGCCATCTGTGCGTGCGCCGCCATCATTAGTGGTGGCATCCTCGGTGGCACCATCAGTGGTGCCATCAGTGGGGTCATCCTCGGCGGTACCATCAGTGGTCTCAGGATCGGTGGGGAAGGCGGCGGCCTCATACAAGTGAGGTTGTTCCTCCATCTCCTGGGACAGCTCCCAGAATGCCTTGACGCCCGAACCCCCGGCCTCATCGTTGTTGTCCATGTTTCTCTCTAAATAGGAACAAAGTTTGGTCAAAAAGTTGGTTATTATCAAGGAACAAGATCTCTAAGTTGACCAAATAACCTAATTCTCGAGGAATGTCGCCAAAAAGTTGGTTATTGTCAAGGAACAATTGAGAGATGTTTGTGATATTTCCTAGGTGTTTTGGGATAGAACCTGTTAGTGTGTTGTTGCTAAGGTCCAAGTCCACGTTCTCAGGGTAACCTAGTTCTTGAGGGGTGTGTCTAGAAAGTTGGTTGCTGCAAAGATACAAGGTTGTGAGTTTGGTTAAATTGCCTATGATGTTTGTGATATTGCCTTGGATCTTGAAGGCATTGTTGCATGATGCCTTCCTAACCCCCTTCTTCTTGTCTCCTCTCACTATCTCTCTCACACACATGGCAAGCAAGGGTGTCTGAGTGTGTGAAAAAAATACTAAACTAATCAAACCACTAAAGCAAATTAATTTTTATTTCGGTTGAGAATCGGGCACCTTCTAGGTCAAGAAAATTGGGCATGACCTTTGCTAATTTTCTTGACCTAGGAGTGCCCCATTTCTCAACCGAAACGGAAATTAATCAACGTTTCAGGAGAAAGGGGTTATTTTAGAAGATCACAAGTAGCAGCAACATCACTTGACAAAATCACAACTAGCAGCAGCAACTCGCAGATAGCAGCAGCAGCATCACTTGACAAGTAGTACAACAGCCGCGTGGGCTGGATTAGCAGGAAAATAGTTAAACTGTTAGGCATTATGTGTCACAGGTACTGCTACAGTTTTAAATAAGAAGATAAAAAAGAAAGCTGATGTACAAAACCTCAAAACAATGCAAAGTGCTGTGGGCTAAAAAACAATTACAGTAGACTAAAAACAGGAATCATTATCTTCTATATGAAGCTGAACTAGGCAGACTGAACTAATTTTGATTTTCAAGTTCCAAAGTACCATCAAAACCATTGGTTTACGTATCAAGGTTCAGTATGGACTTTTTACTTATGAAATGATTCCCCACCCCTAGCAAACAACTATCTTCAGACAACCTTCTAGCATCTTTCCATAAACCCAACGGGCACAATGTTGTGCCTGTTAACCATGTACTGATTTAATCCAACAGCAGTTCATACTATTTCCTAGTCTTAACTCCTAACTAAAAGTCTGAAACAGATTATCAAAAGTTCGGAACAATTACAGTAGGCTAGAAAATAGGAACCTATGTGAAGCTGAACTAGGCAGACTGAACTGATTTGGGTTTTCAAATTCCAAAGTCTTCCACTAGCAGCATATCGTATTAAAGCACAGTAGCATCAAAACGAATAGTTCCCATATCAAGGTTTAGTGTGGATTTTAAATCTGTCCATAATAGCATCAAAGAACTGATTTGATTCAACAACTTTTACTGAAAGTCTGAAACACATTCTAGTTTTTGGATGATTTAGTTAATCAAATTCCTCAATTGAGGAACACCTGGACTTGTCATTCCGGTCTTGGGATCAACAGTAGCATATGGACTTATCATTCTTGTTTCTGGATGATTTAGTTAATCAATTTGACATCAATTGACCTGGTTTTTGGATCAATTACAGTTGCTGCTGCTGTGAATCAACTATACAAAGGCCCAAAATTACACTAATAATTACAGTGTAAAAACCATGGAAATACACGATAATTCCACTAAAAATGCCACTTGCGAATACAGAGCAAAAATCCACTAGAAGTACACTGTAAACCCACTAACATTTACAGTGTAAATTCCACTAACAATTACAGTGTAAATTTCACTGAAAATGCACAATAATTACACTAAAAGTACACTGTAAATACCACTTAAAACACACAAAAGAATTACACTGCTGGAGAGGGCGATTCCTCCATGATATAGAGTTCTAGACACGAACATGGCTGGAGAAGCAAAAAAAAAATCACAGGTAACCAGTCAAGAGGGGGAGAGGGGGAGAGGGGGAGAGGAGGAGGGGGAGCTCACGGGGGCCGGGGAGTGGGGCGCGGGGAGGATGTCGGGGACGAGGTCTGGGTGGTGGTGGTGCTCCGGCGACGGTGGTGTGGACGGGGCGGCGTCCGGGCGGCGGGGTCGCGTTGAGGAGGCGGGGCAGCGTCGAGGTGGCGGGGCAGCGGCGTCGGGGCGGGGCAGCGGCGTCGGGGCGGGGTCGAGGCGGCGTCGGGGCGGCGTCGGGGCGGCGGGGCAGCGTCGAGGCGGCGTCGGGGCGGCGGGGCAGCGTCGAGGCGGCGGGGCAGCGGCGTCGGGAGAGGAGAGGGGAAGGGGATTGAGGGCGAGGGAGAGAGAGGGGATAGGGAGGGGCCGGGGAGGAAATATGGATGGGGCCGGGCACAATACTAATGGCCCACCACCCCTCGGTGTGCCATAAGTACATCCATACTAATGGCGCACCTCACCGTGGTGCGCCATTAGTATTTTTTTTTCTTATAGCAATGGCACAATACTAATGGCGCACCACCCCTCGGTGCGCCATAAGTACATCCATACTAATGCCGCACCTCACCGTGGTGCGCCATTAGTATTTTTTTATAAGACAGTAATAATTTTTTAAACTAGTTTAAATCATAACAGTAATATATTTTTATAAGACAGTAACAGTAATATTTTTTTTATAAGACAGTAATAATTTTTTTAAAAATATAATCAAAGAGTAATGCCGGTGGAGCGGGGGAGGGTGCACGGGGTGCGGGGGGGGTCGGCGGTGGCGGTTGAGTAGGGGAGGGGTGCGGGGGGTCGGCGGCGGCGATTGAGTAGGGGAAGGGTGCGGGGGGTCGGCAGCGGCGGTTGAGTAGGGGAATCGAGGGTGCGGGGGGTCGGCGGCGGCGGCCGGTGGACCGGGGGGTGCTCGGCGGCGAGGGGGACCGGATCTGGCGAGGTGGGATAGCGATCGAGATGGAGGGGGATCGAGATCGAGTGTCCATGAAATTTAAAAATATTCATGATAGTTCAAAAAGTGCCCATGAAATAGAATCGAGAAATGAAGGCTACGATTTAAATACAATCGATCTTAGCTAGCTATCTGTTCACAATCTTCTTGCCCTTCTTTTTCGCAAATGGATTTCTTCTGTGGAACGGACGTCCTTTAGGTAGGGTGGTCCTGCTTCTTCTTGTGGTGTATGCTGCTACTTCATCATCGTCTTCATGTTCGATCCTCGAGTCGCCGTACTTGTCGATGTCTTGCTCATTGGCTACTCCATCCATTCCGATGATCTTCCTTTTGCCTCTCCTCCCGACAACACGACTGGGCTTTGACGGGTCGGTAATGAAGAAGCATTGGTCCACTTGGGAAGCCAGTACCCATGGCTCATTTTTCGCGGTGACGTTTGCGCCCGCGGTCTTGGATTTGGCTTCGGGTATAACCATGGTGGTGAAATACCGGTCTTCTTTTAGGACGCTCTTGGCCCATCTGACACGGAACATCGGGACCTTCTCTCCAGCGTAGCTCAGCTCCCAGATCTCCTCGATCCTTCCGTAGTATCTGTCCTTGTCGTTACCGGTGTAGGATTCCATCGTTACCCCGGAGTTCTGATAACCATCGCTCTTCATGTCCTTGGCCTCGGTGTAGAATGTGTAGCCGTTGATATCGTACGCCTCATAGGTCATCAGGTTGTGCTCGGCGCCCTGTGACAAGGCGAATATGAGTTGTTCTTCCGCGGAAGAATCCTCATGTAAAGGGTACGACAGAAGCTTCTGCTCGAACCAACACGTGGAACATGAGTTGTGCTCTTTGAGTATATCTCCGTCCGTCCTCTGTTGGCCTCGGTCATTGTACGTCTTCTTAATAAAGGTTTTGTGCTGTACCACCCAAGGATCGACCATGTCTATGTGTTGTAGCGCGACTAGGTTTGCTCTTTCAAAGTCGGCGAGTCGACCCTCGAAGTCGACATGCATTTCGCGACGACCCTCACGGTGACCCCATCCAGCGAGCCTGCCGAGGTGCCTGTTGACGGGCAGACCAACGGGGTTCTCGATGCCTAGATAATTCGTGCAGTAGGAGATGCACTCTTCGGTCAGAAAGCCCCTGGCTATGCTTCCCTCTGGACGTGACATGTTGCGAACGTATCCTTTGATGACACCATTCATCCTTTCGAACGGCATCATGCTGTGCAGGAACGTCGACCCGAGTTGGATGATATCGTCCATGATATGGACCAGCAGATGCACCATAACGTCGAAGAATGCGGGCGGGAAGTACATCTCAAGCTCGCATAGTATCACCACGATCTCTTCCTGTAGCCTTCTGAGTTGCCTCACGCCAACAGACTTCCGAGAGATGACGTCGAAAAAGTTGCATAGGCCAAATAGGGTTTCACGGACATGCGCGTCCATGATCCCACAGATTGCAACTGGAAGTATCTGCGTCATCAGCACGTGACAGTCGTGAGACTTCATCCCGCTGAACTTCTGCTTCGCTGGGTCTAGGTATCTGCTTATCTTCCCCGCGTAACCGTAAGGAAGTTTTACTCCAATGAGGCAGGTGAAAAACTGCTCGATCTCCTCCTGACTTAGAGTGAAGCACGCGGGAGGGTAGTCATTTCCGGTCTTCTTGGCCTTCTTGCCTTTGCGATGACTTTCCGTGTCCTGCTTCGCCTCATCATCATCATCATCATCATCATCATCATGATCATCATATATAGCGTGAAGCTCCTGCCTGATGCCCATTGATTTCAAGTCTGCCCTTGCTTTCGGCCCATCTTTGGTCCTCTCTGGTATGTTGAGTAGGGTACCAAGCAGACTCTCGCACACGTTCTTCGTGATATGCATGACATCAAGGCTGTGAGGCACATGGTGGATCTTCCAGTACGGCAAGTCCCAGAAAACAGACCTCGTTTTCCATACCTTCAGCAGCGGCTCTGGCGCCTTTCGCTTCTTTCCCGGCTCTGGCGCCTTTTGCTTCTTTCCCGGCAGTGGGCAGTCTTTCCAATTTCTCAACAGCTTGTCTATTTCCTCGCCGCTCCTCGTACGCGGGCGTCCTTGGGGTTCGGTTTCACCTTCGAACAGATCCTTGCGTTTTCTCCACGGGTCATCGTCGCGAAGCCACCTTCGATGTCCCATGAACATGGTTTTCGAAGACCCGGGATCTCTATCTAGCTGGCGATACGTTATGTCATCCATGCACCTGACGCATCCAGAAAATCCGTGGACCACCTGCCCCGCGACATATCCGTAACCGAGATAGTCGTGCACCGTCGTGAGCAGCGCGGCTCTCATAGGGAAATATTCTTTCTCTGCGGCGTCCCACGTATTGGCTGGCATTTTCCACAGCGTGTCAAGCTCCTCTTTCAGCAGCCCCAGATACAGATTGATGTCGTTCCCTGGTTGTTTCGGTCCTTAAATTAGCATACTCATGTGAATGTACTTCATCTTCATGCACAACCAGGGGGAAGGTTGTACATCCACACAAACACAGGCCAGGTGCTATGTGTGCTTCTCTGGCTGCCAAACGGATTGACTCCATCGGTGCTCGCGCCCAGCACGATGTTCCTTGGATCGTTCCCAAATTCTGGGTCTTCGAAGTTCAACGCTTGCCACTGGCTCGCATCCTTAGGGTGACTCAGCATCTTGTCTTTTTTATCTATCTCCGGATCATTTGCGTCATCTTCTCGCTTCTTCTCCTCCCTATCCGCGTGCCAACGCAGGAGCTTTGCTACCTTAGGGTCCGCGAAATACCGCTGCAGACGAGGAGTGATCGGAAAGTACCACACCACTTTTCGTGGAGCTTTCTTCCTCTTCTTGTATCGAGTGACGGCGCACACCGGACATATGGTAGACTCCGCGTGCTCGTCCCGATAAATGATGCAATTTTTCATGCACACATGGTATTTCACGTGCGGTAAATCCAGAGGACACACGATTTTCTTCACCTCCTCCAAACTGGTCGGGCACTTGTTCCCCTTGGGAATAAGTTCGTGCCAGAATGACATGTTCTCGTCGAAGCATGCGTCGGTCATTTTGTGTTTTACCTTCATCTCCAGAGCCATGAGCGTTACTTTCAGGCGGGTATCCTCGGGCCTTCATCCTTCATACAATGGAGTAACCGCGTCTAACTCAAGTTGATCCATCTTGGCTTTCTCTCGGGCGGCAGCTCTTGCGTTATTCGTCTGCTTGAGAAGCAGCTCTTGAATATGAGGGTCCTGCACCTAGCCCATCGATGGTCCAGCGTCGTCTGCTCCGCTGGCATCATCATCTTCATTATCATGCCCGTCGTCTGCTCCGGCATCTTCCTCATCATCATGTCCTGTTGTTGGGGAACGTAGTAATTTCAAAAAATTTCCTACGCACACACAAGATCATGGTGATGCATAGCAACGAGGGGGAGAGTCTGATCTACGTACCCTTGTAGATCGCAACGGAAGCGTTGACACAACGTAGAGGGTAGTCGTACGTCTTCTTCCCGATCTGACCGATCCAAGCACCGTTACTCCGGCACCTCCGAGTTCTTAGCACACGTACGGCTCAATGACGATCCCCAGGCTCCGATCCAGCAAAGCTTTGGGGAGGAGTTCCGTCAGCACGACGGCGTGGTGACGATCTTGATGTTCTACCGACGCAGGGCTTCGCCTAAGCACTACAACGATATGATCGAGGTGGAATATGGTGGCAGGGGGCACCGCACATGGCTAAGGAACGATCACAATGATCAACTTGTGTGTCTAGAGGTGCCCCCTGCCCCTGTATATAAAGGAGCAAGGGGGGAGAGGTGCGGCCAGCCTTGGGGCGCCCCAGGAGGAGTCCTACTCCTACCGGGAGTAGGACTCCCCCCCAAATCCTAGTTGGAATAGGATTCATCAAGGGGGAAAGAGAGAGAGGCGGGCCGGCCACCTCTTCTAGTCCTAATAGGACTAGGGGAGGGGGGAGGCACGCAGCCACCTTGGGCTGCCCCCTTCTCCTTTCCACTAAGGCGCACTATGGCCCATATGATTCCCGGGGGGTTCCGGTAACCTCCCGGTACTCCAGTAAAATCCCGATTTCACCCGGAACACTTCCGATGTCCAAACATAGGCTTCCAATATATCAATCTTTATGTCTCGACCATTTCGAGACTCCTCGTCATGTCCGTGATCACATCCGGGACTCCGAACAACCTTCGGTACATCAAAATGCATAAACTCATAATAACTGTCATCGTAACGTTAAGCGTGCGGACCCTACGGTTTGAGAACATTGTAGACATGACTGAGACAGATCTCCGGTCAATAACCAATAGTGGGACCTGGATGCCCCTATTGGTTCCTACATATTCTACGAAGATCTTTATCGGTCAGACCCATAACAACATACGTTGTTCCCTTTGTCATCGGTATGTTACTTGCCCGAGATTTGATCGTCGGTATCCAATACCTCGTTCAATCTCGTTACCGGCAAGTCTCTTTACTCGTTCTGTAATACATCATCCCGCAACTAACTCATTAGTTGCAATGCTTGCAAGGCTTAAGTGATGTGCATTACCGAGAGGGCCCAGAGATACCTCTCCGACAATCGGAGTGACAAATCCTATTCTCGAAATACGCCAACCCAACATGTACCATTGGAGACACCTGTAGTACTCCTTCATAATCACCCAGTTACGTTGTGACGTTTGGTAGAACCCAAAGTGTTCCTCCGGCAAACGGGAATTGCATAATCTCATAGTTATAGGAACATGTATAAGTCATGAAGAAAGCAATAGCAACATACTAAACGATCGGGTGCTAAGCTAATGGAATGGGTCATGTCAATCAGATCATTCAACTAATGATGTGACCTCGTTAATCAAATAACAACTCTTTGCTCATGGTTAGGAAACATAACCATCTTTGATTAACGAGCTAGTCTAGTAGAGGCATACTAGTGACACTCTGTTTGTCTATGTATTCACACATGTATTATGTTTCCGGTTAATACAATTCTAGCATGAATAATAAACATTTATCATGATATAAGGAAATAAATAATAACTTTATTATTGCCTCTAGGGCATATTTCCTTCAGTCTCCCACTTGCACTAGAGTCAATAATCTAGATTACACAGTAACGATTCTAACACCCATGGAGCCTTGGTGCTGATCATGTTTTGCTCGTGGAAGAGGTTTAGTCAACGGGTCTGCAATATTCAGATCCGTATGTATCTTGCAAATCTCTATGTCTCCCACCTGGACTAGATCCCGGATGGAATTGAAGCGTCTCTTGATGTGCTTGGTCCTTTTGTGAAATCTGGATTCCTTTGCCAAGGCAATTGCACCAGTATTGTCACAAAAGATTTTCATTGGACCGGATGCACTAGGTATGACACCTAGATCAGATATGAACTCCTTCATCCAGACTCCTTCGTGCGCTGCTTCCAAAGCAGCTATGTACTCCGCTTCACATGCAGATCCCGCTATGACGCTTTGTTTAGAACTGCACCAACTGACAGCTCCACCGTTTAATGTAAACATGTATCCGGTTTGCGATTTAGAATCGTCCGGATCAGTGTCAAAGCTTGCATCAACGTAACCTCTTACGGTGAGCTCTTTGTCACCTCCATATACGACAAACATATCCTTCAGGATGTTCTTTTCCGCTGTCCAGTGATCAACTCCTGGATTACTTTGGTACCTCCCTGCTAAACTTATAGCAAGGCACACATCAGGTCTGGTACACAGCATTGCATACATGATAGAGCCTATGGCTGAAGCATAGGGAACATCTTTCGTTTTCTCTCTATCTTCTGCAGTGGTCGGGCATTGAGTCTGACTCAACTTCACACCTTGTAACACAGGCAAGAACCCTTTCTTTGCTTGATCCATTTTGAACTTCTTCAAAATCTTGTCAAGGTATGTGCTTTGTGAAAGTCCAATTAAGCGTCTTGATCTATCTCTATAGATCTTTATGCCTAATATGTAAGCAGCTTCACCGAGGTCTTTCATTGAAAAACTCTTATTCAAGTATCCCTTTATGCTATCCAGAAATCATTTCCAATCAGTAATATGTCATCCACATATAATATCAGAAATGCTACAGAGCTCCCACTCACTTTCTTGTAAATACAGGCTTCTCCGAAAGTCTGTATAAAACCAAATGCTTTGATCACACTATCAAAGCATTTATTCCAACTCCGAGAGGCTTGCACCAGTCCATAAATGGATCGCTGGAGCTTGCACACTTTGTTAGCTCCGTTTGGATCGACAAAACCTTCCAGTTGCATCATATACAACTCTTCTTCCATAAATCCATTCAGGAATGCATTTTTGACATTCATCTGCCAAATTTCATAATCATAAAATGCGGCAATTGCTAACATGATTCTGACAGACTTAAGCATCGCTACGGGTGAGAAGGTGTCATCGTAGTCAACTCCTTGAACTTGTCGAAAACCTTTTGCGACAAGTCGAGCTTTGTAGACAGTAACATTACCATCAGCGTCAGTCTTCTTCTTGAAAATCCATTTATTCTCAATTGCTTGCCGATCATCAGGCAAGTCAACCAAAGTCCATACTTTGTTCTCATACATGGATCCCATCTCAGATTTCATGGCTTCAAGCCACTTTGCAGAATCTGGGCTCACCATCGCTTCTTCATAGTTCGTAGGTTCATCATGATCTAGTAGCATGATTTCTAGAACTGGATTACCGTACCACTCAGGCGCGGATATCACTCTGGTTGATCTACGAGGTTCAGTAGCATCTTGTTCTGAAGTTTCAGGATCATGATCATTAACTTCCTCACTTATTGGTGTAGGTGTCGCAGAAACAGTTTTCTATGATGTACTACTTTCCAACAAGGGAGCAGGTATAGTTACCTCGTCAAGTTCTACTTTCCTCCCACTCACTTCTTTCGAGAGAAACTCCTTCTCTAGAAAGGATCCATTCTTAGCAACGAATGTCTTGCCTTCGGATCTGTGATAGAAGGTGTACCCAACAGTCTCCTTCGGGTATCCTATGAAGACACATTTCTCCGATTTGGGTTCGAGCTTATCAGGTTGAAGCTTTTTCACATAAGCATCGCAGCCCCAAACTTTAAGAAACGACAACTTTGGTTTCTTGCCAAACCATAGTTCATAAGGCGTCGTCTCAACGGATTTTGATGGTGCCCTATTTAACGTGAATGCGGCCGTCTCTTGAGCGTATCCCCAAAACGATAGCGGTAAATCAGTAAGAGACATCATAGATCGCACCATATCTAGTAAAGTACGATTACAACGTTCGGACACACCATTACGCTGTGGTGTTCCGGGTGGCGTGAGTTGTGAAACTATTCCACAATTTTTCAAATGTACACCAAACTCGTAACTCAAATATTCTCCTCCACGATCAGATCGTAGAAACTTTATTTTCTTGTGACGATGATTTTCAACTTCACTCAGAAATTCTTTGAACCTTTCAAATGTTTCAGACTTATGTTTCATTAAGTAGATATACCCATATCTGCTTAAATCATCTATGAAAGTGAGAAAATAACGATATCCGCCACGAGCCTCAATATTCATCGGACCACATACATCGGTATGTATGATTTCCAACAAATCTGTTGCTCTCTCCATAGTACCGGAGAACGGTGTTTTAGTCATCTTGCCCATGAGGCACGGTTCGCAAGTACCAAGTGATTCATAATCAAGAGGTTCCAAAAGCCCATCAGTATGGAGTTTCTTCATGTGCTTTACACCGATATGACCTAAACGGCAGTGCCACAAATAAGTTGCACTATCATTATCAACTCTGCATCTTTTGGCTTCAACATTATGAATATGTGTGTTACTACTATCGAGATTCATCAAAAATAGACCACTCTTCAAAGGTGCATGACCATAAAAGATATTACTCATATAAATAGAACAACCATTATTCTCTGATTTAAATGAATAACCGTCTCGCATCAAACAAGATCCAGATATAATGTTCATGCTTAACGCTGGCACCAAATAACAATTATTTAGGTCTAATATTAATCCCGAAGGTAGATGTAGAGGTAGCGTGCCGACCACGATCACATCGACTTTGGAACCGTTTCCCACGCGCATCGTCACCTCGTCCTTCGCCAGTATTCGCTTAATCCATAGTCCCTGTTTCGAATTGCAAATATTAGCAACAGAACCAGTATCAAATACCCAGGTGCTACTGCGAGCTCTAGTAAGGTACACATCAATAACATGTATATCACATATACCTTTGTTCACCTTGCCATCCTTCTTATCCGCCAAATACTTGGGGCAGTTCTGCTTCCAGTGACCAGTCTGCTTGCAGTAGAAGCACTCAGTTTCAGGCTTAGGTCCAGACTTGGGTTTCTTCTCCTGAGCAGCAACTTGCTTGCCGTTCTTCTTGAAGTTCCCCTTCTTCTTCCCTTTGCCCTTTTTCTTGAAACTAGTGGTCTTGTTAACCATCAACACTTGATGCTCCTTTTTGATTTCTACCTCCGCAGGCATTGCGAAGAGCTCGGGAATAGTCTTGTTCATCCCTTGCATATTATAGTTCATCACGAAGCTCTTGTAGCTTGGTGGCAGTGATTGGAGAATTCTGTCAATGACGCAATCATCTGGAAGATTAACTCCCATCTGAATCAAGTGATTGTTATACCCAGACATTTTGAGTATATGCTCACTGACAGAACTGTTCTCCTCCATCTTGCAGCTATAGAACTTATTGGAGACTTCATATCTCTTAATCCGGGCATTTGCTTGAAATATTAACTTCAACTCCTGGAACATCTCATATGCTCCATGACGTTCAAAACGTCGTTGAAGTCCCGATTCTAAGCCGTAAAGCACGGCACACTGAACTATCGAGTAGTCATCAGCTTTGCTCTGCCAGACGTTCATAACATCTGGTGTTGCTCCAGCAGCAGGCCTGGCACCTAGCAGTGCTTCCAGGACGTAATTCTTCTATGCAACAATGAGGATAATCCTCAAGTTACGGACCCAGTCCGTGTAATTGCTACCATCATCTTTCAACTTTGCTTTCTCAAGGAACGCATTAAAATTCAACGGAACAACAGCACGAGCCATCTATCTACAATCAACATAAACAAGCAAGATACTATCAGGTACTAAGTTAATGATAAGTTTAAGTTCAATTAATCAAATTACTTAAGAACTCCCACTTAGATAGACATCCCTCTAATCCTCTAAGTGATTACGTGATCCAAATCAACTAAACCATAACCGATCATCACGTGAGATGGAGTAGTTTTCAATGGTGAACATCGTTATGTTGATCATATCTACTATATGATTCATGCTCGACCTTTCGGTCTCCGTGTCTGGGCAGGACGAACTTTGACAACGGTGCATACTCAGGGAGAACACTTCTTGGTAATTTAGTGAGAGATCATCTTATAATGCTACCGTCAATCAAAGCAAGAGAAGATGCATAAAAAGATAAACATCACATGCAATCAATATAAGTGATATGATATGGCCATCATCATCTTGTGCTTGTGATCTGCATCTCCGAAGCACCGTCATGATCACCATCGTCACCGGCGCGACACCTTGATCTCCATCGTAGCATCGTTGTCGTCTCGCCTATCTTATGCTTCCACGACTATCACTACCGCTTAGTAATAAAGTAAAGCATTACATCGCGATTGCATTGCATACAATAAAGCGACAACCATATGGCTCCTGCCAGTTGTCGATAACTCGGTTACAAAACATGATCATCTCATACAATAAAATTTAGCATCATGCCTTGACCATATCACATCACAAAATGCCCTGCAAAAACAAGTTAGACGTCCTCTACTTTGTTGTTGCAAGTTTTACGTGGCTGCTACGGGCTTTAAGCAAGAACCAATCTCACCTACGCATCAAAACCACAACGATAGTTTGTCAAATAGACTCCGTTTTAACCTTCTCAAGGACCGGGCGTAGCCACACTCGGTTCAACTAAAGTTGGAGAGACAGTCGCCCGCAAGCCATCTATGTGCAAAGCACATCGAGGGAACCGGTCTCGCGTAAGCGTACGCGTAATGTTGGTCCGGGTCGTGTCGTCCAACAATACCGCTGAACCAAAGTATGACATGCTGGTAGGCAGTATGACTTATATCGCCCACAACTCACTTGTGTTCTACTCGTGCATATAACATCAAACCATAAAACCTAGGCTCGGATGCCACTGTTGGGGAACGTAGTAATTTCAAAAAATTTCCTACGCACACACAAGATCATGGTGATGCATAGCAACGAGGGGGAGAGTCTGATCTACGTACCCTTGTAGATCGCAACGGAAGCGTTGACACAACGTAGAGGAAGTAGTCGTACGTCTTCTTCCCGATCCGACCGATCCAAGCACCGTTACTCCGGCACCTCCGAGTTCTTAGCACACGTACAGCTCGATGACGATCCCCGGGCTCCGATCCAGTAAAGCTTCGGGGAGGAGTTCCATCAGCACGACAGCGTGGTGACGATCTTGATGTTCTACCGACGCAGGGCTTCGCCTAAGCACTACAACGATATGATCGAGGTGGAATATGGTGGCAGGGGGCACCGCACACGGCTAAGGAACGATCACAATGATCAACTTGTGTGTCTAGAGGTGCTCCCTGCCCCTGTATATAAAGGAGCAAGGGGGGAGAGGTGCGGCCAGCCTTGGGGCACGCCAGGAGGAGTCCTACTCCTACTGGGAGTAGGACTCCCCCCCAAATCCTAGTTGGAATAGGATTCATCAAGGGGGAAAGAGAGAGAGGCGGGCCGGCCACCTCTCCTAGTCCTAATAGGACTAGGGGAGGGGGGAGGCGCGCGTCCACCTTGGGCTGCCCCCTTCTCCTTTCCACTAAGGCCCACTATGGCCCATATGATTCCCGGGGGGTTCCGGTAACCTCCCGGTACTCCGGTAAAATCCCGATTTCACCCGGAACACTTCCGATGTCCAAACATAGGCTTCCAATATATCAATCTTTATGTCTCGACCATTTCGAGACTCCTCGTCATGTCCGTGATCACATCCGGGACTCCAAACAACCTTCGGTACATCAAAATGCATAAACTCATAATAACTGTCATCGTAACGTTAAGCGTGCGGACCCTACGGTTCGAGAACAATGTAGACATGACTGAGACAGATCTCCGGTCAATAACCAATAGCGGGACCTGGATGCCCATATTGGTTCCTACATATTCTATGAAGATCTTTATCGGTCAGACCGCATAACAACATACGTTGTTCCCTTTGTCATCGGTATGTTACTTGCCCGAGATTCGATCGTCGCATCCAATACCTAGTTCAATCTCGTTACCGGCAAGTCTCTTTACTCGTTCCGTAATACATCATCCTGCAACTAACTCATTAGTTGCAATGCTTGCAAGGCTTAAGTGATGTGCATTACCGAGAGGGCCCAGAGATACCTCTCCGACAATCGGAGTGACAAATCCTATTCTCGAAATACGCCAACCCAACATCTACCATTGGAGACACCTGTAGTACTCCTTTATAATCACCCAGTTACGTTGTGACGTTTGGTAGCACCCAAAGTGTTCCTCCGGCAAACGGGAGTTGCATAATCTCATAGTTATAGGAACATGTATAAGTCATGAAGAAAGCAATAGCAACATACTAAACGATCGGGTGCTAAGCTAATGGAATGGGTCATGTCAATCAGATCATTCAACTAATGATGTTACCTCGTTAATCAAATAACAACTCTTTGCTCATGGTTAGGAAACATAACCATCTTTGATTAACGAGCTAGTCTAGTAGAGGCATACTAGTGACACTCTGTTTGTCTATGTATTCACACATGTATTATGTTTCCGGTTAATACAATTCTAGCATGAATAATAAACATTTATCATGATATAAGGAAATAAATAATAACTTTATTATTGCCTCTAGGGCATATTTCCTTCACCTGCATCTTCTACATGATGACTGTGTACAGCATCACCGTCGTGATCATCTCCTGGGGATTCTTCGTCTTCTCGCCCGCCCGAGCCGCGGTGGTTGTCTTGCTGCCCTTCCTCATTTCTTGCCCGACCCCCATGGACGACTTCGTAGTCATCTTCATCACCTTGCCATCGATAGCCATCCATGAAACGACGCAAGAGCAGGTGGTCCTGCACCTGCCCGGATTCCGGGTCCGCAATAAGGCTCTTCAGCTTGCATCTTCGAAACAGACATCTTATCTCCGTCTTGTTCTTTTGAAGCATCTCGGCCTTCACGGACCTCAAAAACCTATTCACGATGCCTTCGGTCATCATGCGGACCATGGTCGCCTGCGGGGTATAGCAAAACGATATTTAAGAACCAAGAAAAAATTTGGCATGACTTTCCCTAAAAATAGGACCAAAAAGAATGCCTAATGCCAAAATTCTCGCCGAAACAGAAATGAATCAACAATCCGGCAAAATATTGGCAACTATCGCATTTCAAATACCGGTACACCTCCAAACACAAACACATATGCAACACCACGAACATACATAGATCTAGCTAGGCCATAAAAAGTGCATGTGCACATTCTTGTAGGGAGAACAACATAAATATAGCTTCCCCCTTACTTACCTATCAAAACAAGGTAATTTAACCACTTAAATTGAATGAATCTATGGTGGAAATGAGGTGAAAAAGAGGAGGCACCCGAGACAAGGAGGAGGTGGAGAGAATGAAGTGGGGAGAAAGTGCGTGTGGGTAGGAGAGGCTGTCCAAAATATCTTGTTGCTGCCCACTTACTAATGGAGCACCAACTCTAAATGCGCCATTAGTAATACAGGTTACTAATGGCGCACCTTCTGGTGGTGCGCCATTAGTAGTTTTGCAAAAAAAACATACTAATGGCGCACTGCCCCACAGTGCGCCATTACTATTTAAACTAGTAATGGCGCACGGTGGAAAAGTGCGCCATTAGTAGTTTTGCAAAAAAAAGGAATAAAAAATATAATAAATAAAACAACATTAGTGGCGCACTTTCCGACAGGTGTGCCATTACTAGTTACAACTAGTAATGGCGCACTTTGTCTGGATGCGCCATTAGTATGTTTGGACAGGCGCACTAGTTCAAAAAAAATTGATACTAATGGCGCACCCTGGGCCATGTGCGCCATTAGTAGTTTCAACTCTAATGGCGTATCATAAGGTGGTGCGCCATTAGTACATACTAATGGCGCACCGCTTGCCTGGTGTGCCATTAGTGTCAATCCCATCTATAACCCTTTTTCTAGTAGTGTACTTATGATATTTAATTGTTCATCAGGAAAGCTATCATCAATAGGTAGTGGGTCATCAAGAACGTTCTCTAACCTAGATAAGTTGTCTGCAATGGGGTTGTCAGCTCCTTTTCTATCAACAATATGCAAGTCAAATTCTTGTAACAAGAGAACCCATCTAATAAGTCTAGGTTTAGCATCTTTCTTCTCCATAAGATATTTAATAGCAGCATGATCAGTGTGGATAGTTACTTTAGAATCAACAATATAAGATCTGAACTTATCACAAGCAAATACAACTGCTAAAAGTTCTTTTTCAATAGTAGCATAATTTCGTTGAGCATTGTCTAGAGTCTTACTAGCATAATGGATAACATTTAATTTCTTATCAACTCTTTTCCCTAGAACAGCACCTACAGCATAATCGCTAGCATCACACATAATTTCAAAGGGTAAATTCCAATCAGATGGCTGAACAACAGGTGCAGAGATTAATTCTTTCTTAAGTATTTCAAATTCTTCTACACAATCATCATCAAATACAAATGGTATGTCTTTTTGTAATAAATTAGTCAAAGGCCGAGAAATTTTTGGGAAGTCCTTAATGAACCTCCTATGAAATCCGACGTGACCAAGGAAACTTCTTATACCTTTGATGTCCTTGGGACATGGCATCTTTTCAATAGCATCAACCTTGGCTTTATCAACTTCAATACCTCTTTCAGAAACTTTATGCCCCAAGACAATCCCTTCATTGACCATAAAGTGGCACTTTTCCCAATTCAAGACAAGATTAGTTTCTTCACATCTCTGCAAAACTCGATCAAGATTGCTCAAGCAATCATCAAAAGAAGATCCATAGACAGAAAAGTCGTCCATGAAAACCTCACAAATCTTTTCACAAAAGTCAGATAGTAATAACAGGATATATCTTCTTTTCATCAAGATTAGCATATTTAAGATTATCAGGCAACGGTTTAAGCTCAAACACGGGATCACCCTTAGTTGGAGGGGGATCCCCTAGGATTTCAACAGGCAAATTGTGTTTTAGAATAGGTTCCTGTTTAAAGAATACTTCATCTATTTCCCTTCTTTCATTCATAAACATATCATTCTCATGGTCTAGCAAATATTGTTCTAAAGGATCACTTGGAGGTACGGCAATAGAAGCAAGACCAATAATTTCATCCTTACTAGGCAATTCTTCTTCGTGGTGTTGTTTACTAAATTTAGAGAAATTAAATTCATGAGTCATATCATCTACGCCGACAGTAACAACATCCCTTGTGCAATCTATGGTAGCATTAACAGTATTCAAGAAGGGTCTACCAAATATAATGGGACAAAAGCTATCTTGTGGGGAACCAAGAACAAGAAAATCAGCAGGATATTTAGTTTTCCCACACAAGACTTCAATATCTCTAACAATTCCCATTAGTGATATAGTATCTCTATTAGCAAGTTTAATAGTGACATCAATTTCTTCTAACTCAACAGGTGCAATGTCATGCATAAATTCTTTGTATAAGTCAATAGGTATTGCACTAGCACTAGCACCCATATCACATAAGCCATGATAACAATGATCTCCTATTTTAACAGAAATAACAGGCATGCCTACCACGGGTCTTGGTTTATCTGTATCACGGGGTTTAGAAATTCTAGCAGTTTCATTACAGAAGTAAATAACATGCCCATCTATATTATCAGACAAGAGATCTTTAACAATAGCAATATTAGGTTCAACTTTAACTTGCTCAGGAGGTGTATAAGTTTTAATATTGCTTTTATGAACCACAGTTGAAGCTTTGGCATGATCCTTTATTCTAACAGGGAATGGTGGTTTCTCAACATAAGAAGTAGGAACAATAGGATCATTATAAGTGATAGTATTTTCTTCAACTTTAATAGGTGCAGCTACTTTTAGTTCTATGGGAGGATGATATTTAAACCACTTCTCCTTGGGGAGATCAACATAAGTAGCAAAATATTCACGGAAAAAAGCTACTATCTCAGAATCAAGTCCATATTTAGTGCTAAACTTACGGAAAATATCGGTATCCATAAAAGATTTAACACAATCAAAACTAGGTGTCATACCTGACTCCTTACCATTGTCGAGGTCCCAATCTTCAGAGTTGCATTTAATTCTTTCCAATAAATCCCATTTGAATTCAATAGTCTTCATCATAAAGGAGCCAGTACAAGAAGTATCAAGCATGGTGCGATTGTTGCCAGAAAGCCGAGCATAAATTTTTTGAATAATCATTCCTCTTGAGAGCTCATGATTGGGGCATGAATATAACATTGACTTAAGCCTCCCCCAAGCTTGAGCGATGCTTTCTCCTTCGCGAGGCCAAAAATTATATATATAATTGCGATCACGATGAACAAGATGCATAGGATAAAACTTCTGATGAAATTCCAATTTCAATAGTTTGTAATTCCAAGACCTCATATCATCACATAGCCTATACCATGTCGATGCATCTCCCCTCAAAGATAAGGGGAAGACCTTCTTCTTAACAACATCTCCAGGTACACCTGCAAGCTTAAATAATCCATAAACTTCATCCACATATATTAGATGTTCATCAGGATGTTTTCTTCCATCTCCTAAAAAGGATTAGCTAGCAGTTTTTCCATTATACCCGAAGGAACTTCAAAGCAAGCATTTTCATTTTCAGTAGGTTCAGTAGGTTGAGGAGCAACTCTTTGCTCTACTAGTCGGGGTGAAGATACCCCGAACAAGCCCCTCAGAGGATTACTTTCCATAGTAACAAGTGACAGTAAATTTCAGCACACTATATAAATTTTTCCTTACCAAATTCCACCTACCAAAGGTGCTTCACTCCCCTGCAACGGCGCCAGAAAAGAGTCTTGATGACCCACAAGTATAGGGGATCTATCATAGTCCTTTCGATAAGTAAGAGTGTCCAACCCAACGAGGAGCAGAAGGAAATGACAAGCGGTTTTCAGCAAGGTATTCTCTGCAAGTACTGAAATAAGTGGTAACAAATAGTTTTGTGATAAGATAATTTGTAACGAGCAACAAGTAACAAAAGTAAATAAAGTGCAGCAAGGTGGCCCAATCCTTTTTGTAGCAAAGTACAAAGCCTGGACAAACTCTTATATAGAGAAAAGCGCTCCCGAGGACACATGGGAATATCATCAAGCTAGTTTTCATCACGTTCATATCATTCGCGTTTGGTACTTTGATAATTTGATATGTGGGTGGACCGGTGCTTGGGTGTTGTTCTTACTTGAACAAGCATCCGCAACTACAACAAAAGTATTAAGGTAAACCTAACCATAGCATGAAACATATGGATCCAAATCATCCCCTTATGAAGCAACGCATAAACTAGGGTTTAAGCTTCTGTCACTCTAGCAACCCATCATCTACTTATTACTTCCCAATGCCTTCCTCTAGGCCCAAATAATGGTGTAGTGTTATGTAGTCGACGTTCACATAACACCACTAGAGGCTAGACAACATACATCTCATCAAAATATCGAACGAATACCAAATTCACATGACTACTAATAGCAAGACTTCTCCCTTGTCCTCAGGAAGAAATGTAACTACTCACAAAGCATAAACATATTTCATAATCAGAGGGGTATTAATATGCATATAGGATCTGAACATATGATCTTCCACCAATTAAACCAACTAGCATCAACTACAAGGAGTAACTAACACTACTAGCAACCTACTAGCACCAATCCCGGACTTGGAGACAAGAATTGGATATAAGAGATGAACTAGGGTTTTGAGATGAGATGGTGCTAATGAAGATGTGATGGAGATTGCCCTCTCCCGATGAGAGGAGCGTTGGTGATGACGATGGCGATGATTTCCCCCTCCGGGAAGGAAGTTTCCCCGGTAGAACAGCTCTGCCGGAGCTCTAGATTGGATCCGCCAAGGTTCCGCCTCGTGGCGGCGGAGTTTCATCCCGAAAGGTTGCTTCTTATTTTTTTTCTCAACGAAAGACTTCATATAGCAGAAGATGGTCATCGGAGAGCCACCAGGGGGCCCACGAGGTAGGGGGCGCCCCCACCCTCGTGAGCAGGGTGTAGCCCCCCTGGTCTTCAACTTTGGCGAGGATTTTTCATTATTTATTATAAGTTGTTCCGTGGAGTTTTAGGACTTTTGGAGTTGTGCAGAATAGGTCTCTAATTTTTTCTCCTTTTCTAGCCCAGAATTCCAGCTGCCGGCATTCTCCCTCCTTATGTAAACCTTGTAAAATAAGAGAGAATAGCCATAAGTATTGTGACATAATGTGAAATAACAGCCCATAATGCAATAAGTATCGATATAAAAGCATGATGCAAAATGGACGTATCAACTATCAAAAACATACACTATTTCACGTACCTCAAAGCCTTTCAGCAGACTCGTAAAGGCTTCATGCAATCTGTTTTCAGCGGATGAAATCTTTTCAATTACCGTGCCCATCAGCGCACGATGCGCTTCTAAGACGGTTGCTTGCCCCAAAAGACCCCTCAGTGCGTCCGATCGCACTCTGTACGGTTCCAGACTCTTGTCGTCGCTCTCCTTAGGAGTCGGATACTGAGGATTCCGGGTAGCCAAAGAGTTATCCTTTGGCCTGGGCGGATCAGGAGATACCCGTCGCAACGACACTTCAGGGTCGCCTGCCTCCGGAGGCGGGGTGTCAGGAGGAGGCGTTTCGCTCTCCATCATCTCCGGAAGAAGCCCCCGAAGACGAACTCTGTCGAGAAGGGCTACGATCCGGACTACAATTTATAAGCATCGGTTATTCTCTTCAGAAGTAAGGTAGGATATTTTCATTATTAAGTACTTTTTGATTACTTACAGCCCGGTTGAGGGCTGATCCTCGCCCGGACATTGTGCGGCAAGAATACCTTCCGAGGCAGGACCCTCTGGCGAAGATTTCTTCTCTCGCTTGGAAACCTTAGTTTCCGGATCTTCAGAGGTAGTCCTCTTCCTTCCCCGGGGAGAGAGAATGTCAGATTCTTCCCCCTGGTTATCCTCCCTTGCGAAGGCGCTAATCCTCTTTGTTGGGACGAGTAGTGAGTGAGGCCCACTTTCGGCCTCTTTATTTCCCCCTTCATCTTCCTTTGAGGGCACTTGATAAGACGCCGGCTCGAGCATTTTGTCAAGTACCAGATTGTCCAAGCCTTCAGGAAGGGGGGCCGGACACCTGATCATCTGCGCATTTGTTATCCAGTCCTGGTCAAAGAGTGATTTTTTAGAATGATGTCATGATGAATAAAAGGACAACGTGTTTGGCCATGGGATTACTTACTTGGGTAGCAGGGCAGTTGCATCTCAAACCCACATCCTCGGTGGTGTCCGGACACTCTATTTGGGGTCCGTAGAACGATTTGTACATCTCCTCGAGCGTCATGCCGAGGAAATCCAGAATATATCGCGGTCCTTCTAGGTTGAATTCCCACATACGGAGGGGCCAACGTTTGCAAGGCTGGACTCGGCGAACTAGCATAACTTGCATTACCATAACCAGACTGAAATCTCTCTCGAAGAGTTCTCGGATACGGCTCCGCAATATTGGCACATCCTTTGCTGGACCCCAGCTCAGCCCCCTGCAGATCCATGACATCAGCTGCGGTGTGGGGCCCGGGCGGAAGGTAGGGGCTGCTACCCACTTGGCACTTCGGGGAGCTGTGATGTAAAACCACCCCACTGCCACAAACTGGACACCTTTGAGAAGGAACCCTCTGGCCATGGAGCATCAACGATTAGGCTTATTAAGGCACCTCCGCACTCTGCGTGCCGCCCCTCGACCATCTTCAGCTTCACATCGAAGGTCTTGAGCCACAGGCCGAAGTGAGGGGTAATGCGAAGGAAGGCCTCACATAAGACAATAAATGACGTAATGTGAAGAAAGGAATCCGGTGCCAGATCATGGAAATCCAGCCCATAATAAAACATAAGCCCCCTCACAACGGGATCCAGAGCGAGGCCTAGTCCTCGGAGGAAGTGAGAGATGAACACGACACTCTTGGTGGGTTCGGGAGTAGGGATGACCTGCCCTCGGGCAGGCAACCTATGCAAAATTTCGGCGGTCAGATATCTGGCCTCTCTCAGCTTTTTGATGTCCTCCTCTGTGACAGAGGAGGGCATCCACCGACCTTGAAGGTTGGGTACGGACATGGTTGAAGGTCCGAAGCACCTGGCCTGAGCTTTGGGTGTTGGAACTCGAGGCGGGGGGAGGACTCGATTGAGCATGATAGGGAAAAAGGAACAAGCCTCGTCCTCTTTATAAAGAGGGTGAATATCAAGCGTCCTTCCCGTGGCCGTTTGGACTTGCCTAAGATCTAGGAGTCATGCCAACAGGCACGGTTGGGTTACCCACGTCCGTATTGATGAGAATCCCGTGATAAGGGGACACGATCTCTGCTTTGACAAGACGTGACAAAAAACCCCGCCTTGTAATATGCGTAGTGCTGGTTGAGAAAAATGGTTCAGATAAAGACCGCGTCGTGACGTCATGTCATGCTATCAAAACGTGCCAGCAGATTAGATTTGTGGAAATACTATTCTCTCTATGATGGTATATGGAACTTATATTGCAGAGCCGGACACTATACTTGTGCTCAAGATCTTCTATGGAGTATTCGGAGGAGGAACCCGCCTTGCAATGCCGAAGACAATACTGCGCGCCGGACTCATCGTCATTGAAGCCTGGTTCAGGGGCTACTGAGGGAGTCCTGGATTAGGGGGTCGCCAGAAAGCCGGACTATATCCTTTGGCCGGACTGTTGGACTATGAAGATACAAGATTGAAGACTTTGTCCCGTGTCCGGATGGGACTCTCCTTGGCGTGGAAGGCAAGCTAGGCAATACGGATATGTAGATCTCCTCCCTTGTAACCGACCTTGTGTAAACCCTAGCCTCCTCCGGTGTCTATATAAACCAGAGGGTTTAGTCCATAGGACAACATACAATCATACCATAGGCTAGCTTCTAGGGTTAGCCTCTACGATCTCGTGGTAGATCAACTCTTGTAATACTCATATCATCAAGAACAATCAAGCAGGAAGTAGGGTATTACCTCCATCAAGAGGGCCCGAACCTGGGTAAACATCTTGTCCCCCGCCTCCTGTTACCATCCGCCTTAGACACACAGTTCGGGACCCCCTACCCGAGATCCACCGGTTTTGACACCAACAAGATCAAAGGCACATGATGATGATGACCATATCATATCACTTATATTGATTGCATGTGATGTTTATCCTTTGTGCATCTTATTCTGCTTTGTTTGACGGTAGCATTATAAGATGATCTCTCACTAATTTCAAGGTAAAAGTGTTCTCCCTGAGTATGCACCGTTGCCAAAGTTCGTCGTGCCGAAACACCACGTGATGATCGGGTGTGATAAGCTCAACGTTCATCTACAATGGGTGTAAGACAGTTTTGCACATGCAGAATACTCGGGTTAAACTTGACGAGCCTAGCATATGCAGATATGGCCTCGGAACACTGAGACCGAAAGGTCGAGCGTGAATCATATAGTAGATATGGTCAACATAGTGATGTTCACCATTGAAAACTACTCCATCTCACGTGATGATCGGTTATGGTTTAGTTGATATGGATCACGTGGTCACTTAGATGATTAGAGGGATGTCTATCTAAGTGGGAGTTCTTAAGTAATATGATTAATTGAACTTAAATTTATCATGAACTTAGTACCTGATAGTATTTTGCTTGTCTATGTTGTTGTAGATAGATGGCAGTGCTGTTGTTCCGTTAAATTTTAATGCATTCCTTGAGAAAGCAAAGTTGAAAGATGATGGTAGCAATTACACGGACTGGGTCCGTAACTTGAGGATTATCCTCATTGCTGCACAGAAGAATTACGTCCTGGAAGCACCATTGGGTGCCAGGCCTGCTGCATATGCAACTGACGACGTTAAGAACGTTTGGTAGAGCAAAGCTGATGACTACTCGATAGTTCAGTGTGCCATGCTTTACGGCTTAGACCCGGGACTTCAACGAAGTTTTGAACATCATGGAGCATATTAGATGTTCCAGGAGTTGAAGTTAATATTTCAAGCAAATTCCCGGATTGAGGGATATGAAGTCTCCAATAAGTTCTACAGCTGCAAGATGGAGGAGAATAGTTCTGTCAGTGAACATATACTCAAAATGTCTAGGTATAACAATCACTTGATTCAACTAGGAGTTAATCTTCCGGATGATAGTGTCATTGACAGAATTCTTCAATCACTGCCACCAAGCTACAAGAGCTTTGTGATGAACTATAATATGCAAGGGATGGATAAGACAATTCCCGAGCTCTTCGCAATGCTAAAGGCTGCGGAGGTAGAAATCAAGAAGGAGCATCAAGTGTTGATGGTCAACAAGGCCACCACTTTCAAGAAAAAGGGTAAAGGGAAGAAAAAGGGGAACTTCAAGAAGAACAGCAAACAAGTTGCTGCTCAAAGGAAGAAACCCAGGTTTGGACCTAAGCCTGAGACTGAGTGCTTCTACTGCAAACAGACTAGTCACTGGAAGCGGAACTGCCCCAAGTATGTGGAGGATAAGAAGGATGGCAAGGTGAACAAAGGTATATGCGATATACATGTTATTGATGTGTACCTTACTAGAGCTCGCAGTAGCACCTGGGTATTTGATACTGGTTCTGTTGCTAATATTTGCAACTCGAAACAGGGACTACGGATTAAGTGAAGACTGGCTAAGGACGAGGTGACGATGCGCGTGGGAAATGGTTCCAAAGTCGATGTGATCGCTGGTGGCACGCTACCTCTACATCTACCTTTGGGATTAGTTTTAGACCTGAATAATTGTTATTTGGTGCCAGCGTTAAGCATGAACATTATATCTTGATCTTGTTTGATGCGAGACGGTTATTCATTTAAATCTGAGAATAATGTTTGTTCTATTTATATGAGTAATATCTTTTATGGTCATGCACCCTTGAAGAGTGGTCTATTTGTGTTGAATCTCGATAGTAGTGATACACATATTTATAGTGTTGAAGCCAAAAGATGCAGAGTTGATAATGATAGTGCAACTTATCTGTGGCACTGCCGTTTGGGTCATATTGGTGTAAAGCGCATGAAGAAACTCCATACTAATGGACTTTTGGAATCACTTGATTATGAATCACTTTGTACTTGTGAACCATGCCTCATGGGCAAGATGACTAAAACGCCGTTCTCCGGAACAATGGATCGAGCAACAAATTTGTTGGAAATCATACATACTGATGTATGTGGTCCGATGAATATTGAGGCTCGCGGAGGGTATCATTATTTTCTCACCTTCACAGATGATTTGAGAAGATATGGGTATATCTACTTAATGAAACATAAGTCTGAAACATTTGAAAAGTTCAAAGAATTTCAGAGTGAAGTGGAAAATCATCGTAACAAGAAAATAAAGTTTCTACGATCTGATCATGGAGGAGAATATTTTAGTTACGAGTTTGGTCTACATTTGAAACAATGCGGAATAGTTTCGCAACTCACGCCACCCGGAACACCACATCGTAATAGTGTGTCCGAATGTCGTAATCGTACTTACTAGATATGGTACGACCTATGATGTCTCTTACTGATTTACCGCTATCGTTTTGGGGTTATGCTTTAGAGACGGTTGCATGCATGTTAAATAGTGCACCATCGAAATCCGTTGAGACGACGCCTTCTGAACTGTGGTTTGGCAAGAAACCAAAGTTGTCATTTCTTAAAGTTTGGGGCTGCGATGCTTATGTGAAAAAGCTTCAACCTGATAAGCTCGAACCCACATCGGAGAAATGTGTCTTCATAGGATACCCAAAGGAAACTGTTGGGTACACCTTCTATCACAGATCCGAAGGCAAGACATTGGTTGCTAAAAATGGATCCTTTCTAGAGAAGGAGTTTCTCTCGAAAGAAGTGAGTGGGAGGAAAGTAGAACTTGATGAGGTAACTGTACCTGCTCCCTTATTGGAAAGAAGTTCATCACAGAAACCGGTTCCTGTGACACCTACACCAATTAGTGAGGAAGCTAATGATGTTGATCATGAAACTTCAGATCAAGTTACTACCGAACCTCGTAGGTCAACCAGAGTAAGATCCGCACCAGAGTGGTACGGTAATCCTAGTCTGGAGGTCATGTTACTTGACCAAGGTGAACCAATGAACCATGAAGAAGCGATGGTGAGCCCAGATTCCGCAAAATGGCTTGAGGCCATGAAATCTAAGATGGGATCCATGTATGAGAACAAAGTGTGGACTTTGGTTGACTTTCCCGATGATCGGCAAGCCATAGAGAATAAATGGATCTTCAAGAAGAAGATTGACGCTGACGGTAATGTTACTATCTACAAAGCTCGACTTGTTGCAAAAGGTTTTCGACCAGTTTAAGGAGTTGACTACGATGAGACTTTCTCACCCGTAGCGATGCTTAAGTCTGTCCGAATCATGTTAGCAATTGCCGCATTTTATGATTATGAAATTTGTCAAATGGAAATCAAAACCGTATTCCTGAATGGATTTCTGGAAGAAGAGTTGTATATGATGCAACCAAAAGGTTTTGTCAATCCAAAGGGAGCTAACAAAGTGTGCAAGCTCCAACGATCCATTTATGGACTGGTGTAAGCCTCTCGGAATTGGAATAAATGTTTTGATAGTGTGATCAAAGCATATGGATTTATACAGACTTTTGGAGAATCCTGTATTTACAAGAAAGTGAGTGGGAGCTCTGTAGCATTTCTAATATTATATGTGGATGACATATTGATGATTGGAAATGATATAGAATTTCTGGATAGCATAAAAGGATACTTGAATAAGAGTTTTTCAATGAAAGACCTCAGTGAAGCTGCTTACATATTGGGCATCAAGATCTATAGAGATAGATCAAGACGCTTGATTGGACTTTCACAAAGCACATACCTTGACAAAGTTTTGAAAAATTTCAAAATGGATCAAGCAAAGAAAGGGTTCTTGCCTGTGTTACAAGGTGTGAAGTTGAGTCAAACTCAATGCCCGACCACTGCAGAAGATAGAGAGAAAATGAAAAGTGTTCCCTATGCTTCAGCCATAGGCTCTATCATGTATGCAATGCTGTGTACCAGACCTAATGTGTGCCTTGCTATTAGCTTAGCAGGGAGGTACCAAAGTAATCCAGGAGTGGATCACTGGACAGCGGTCAAGAACATCCTGAAATACCCGAAAAGGACTAAGGATATGTTTCTCGTTTATGAAGGTGACAAAGAGCTCATCGTAAATGGTTACGTCGATGCAAGCTTTGACACTGATCCGGACGATTCTAAATCGCAATCCGGATACGTGTTTACATTAAACGGTGGAGTTGTCAGTTGGTGCAGTTCTAAACAAAGCGTCGTGACGGGATCTATGTGTGAAGCGGAGTACATAGCTGCTTCGGAAGCAGCAAATGAAGGAGTCTGGATGAAGGAGTTCATTTCCGATCTAGGTGTCATACCTAGTGCATCGGGTCCAATGAAAATCGTTTGTGACAATACTGGTGCAATTGCCTTGGCAAAGGATCCAAATTTCACAAGAGAACCAAGCACATCAAGAGTCGCTTCAATTCCATCCGGGATCAAGTCCAGGTGGGAGACATAGAGATTTGCAAGATACATACGGATCTGAACGTTGCAGACCCGTTGACTAAGCCTCTTCCACGAGCAAAACATGACCAGCACCAAGACTCCATGGGTGTTAGAATCATTACTGTGTAATCTAGATTATTGACTCTAGTGCAAGTGGGAGACTGAAGGAAATATGCCCTAGAGGCAATAATAAAGTTATTATTTATTTCCTCATATCATGATAAATGTTTATTATTCATGCTAGAATTGTATTAACCGGAAACATAATACATGTGTGAATACATAGACAAACATAGTTTCACTAGTATTCCTCTACTTCACTAGCTCGTTGATCAAAGATGGTTGAGTTTCCTAGCCATAGACATGAGTTGTCATTTTATTAATGGGATCACATCATTAGGAGAATGATGTGATTGACTTCACCCATTTCGTTAGCTTAGCACTTGATCGTTTAGTTTACCGCTATTGCTTTCTCCATAACTTATACATGTTCCTATGATTATGAGATTATGCAACTCCCGAATACCGGAGGAACACTTTGTGTGCTACCAAACATCACAACGTAACTGGGTGATTATAAAGGTGCTCTAGAGGTGTCTCCGATGTTGTTCGTTGAGGCATAGATCGAGAATAGGATTTGTCACACCGATTGTCGGAGAGGTATCTCTGGCCCTCCCGGTAATGCACATCACTATAAGCCTTGCAAGCAATGTGACTAATGAGTTAGTTACAGGATGATGCACTACAGAACGAGTAAAGAGACTTGCCGGTAACGAGATTGAGCTAGGTATTGAGATACCGATGACTGAATTTCGGGCAAGTAACATACCGATGACAAAGAGAACAATGTATGTTGTTATGCGGTTTGACCGATAAAGATCTTCGTAGAATATGTGGGAACCAATATGAGCATCCAGGTTACGCTATTGGTTATTGACTGGAGACGTGTCTCTATCATGTCTACATAGTTCTCGAACCCGTAGGGTCCGCACGCTTAAAGTTCTGTGACGATCGGTATTATGAGTTTTTGTGTTTTGATGTACTGAAGGTAGTTCGAAGTCCCGGATGTGATCACGGACATGACGAGGAGTCTCAAAATGGTCGAGACGTGAAGATTGATATATTGGACGACTATGTTTGGACACCAGAAGTGTAGTTTCAGACATTTACCGGAGTACGGGGGGGTTACCGAAACCCCCTGGGTAGTATATTGGGCCTAATGGGCCTTAGTGGAGATGAGGAGGGGCGGCCAGGCCAGGCCGCGCGCCCCCTCCCCCTCTAGCCCGAATTGGACAAGGAGGGGGGCGGCGCCCCCTTTCCTTCCTCCTCTCTCCTTCCCTTCCCCCTTCTCCTACTCCTACTAGGAAAGGAGGAGTCCTACTCCTGGTGGGAGTAGGACTCCCCCCTTGGCGCGCCCTCCTCCTGGCCGGCCGCCTCCCCCCTAGCTCCTTTATATACGGGGGCAGGGGGCACCCCATAGACACAACAATTGATCTGTTGATCTCTTAGCCGTGTGCGGTGCCCCCCTCCACCATAATCCACCTCGGTTATATCGTAGCGGTGCTTAGGCAAAGCCCTGCGTCGGTAGCATCATCATCATAGTCACCATGCCGTTGTGCTGACGAAGCTCTTCCCGGAAGCTTTACTGAATCATGAGTTCGTGGGACGTCACCGAGCTGAACGTGTGCTGAACGCGGAGGTGTCGTACGTTCGGTGTTGAGGATCAGTCGATCATGAAGACGTACGACTACATCAACCGTGTTGTTATAATGCTTCCTCTTATGGTCTACGAGGGTACATAGACGACACTCTCCCCTCTTGTTGCTATGCATCACCATGATCTTACGTATGCGTATGAATATTTTTGAAATTACTATGTTTCCCAACAGGAAGGAACTTGAAGACGTCGCCATGGATGAGCTCGAGGATTGCTCTGATTACCAAGAAAAAAAGAGAGGCTAGAAGCGCGTGTTGTTCGGCAGGGACACATACATGTTATATAGTCACTAGACCATCGAAGGCGCGCGTTGTTGCGCCCGTCCCATGATCCCCATAAATGATAGGAATCTTTGCAAATGTATATATCATCAAGAAACATGCAAGTCAGATACGATAATTTAGAGGGCATACAGAGTGGATATATGTATAAATTTTTAAGAAATACAATTACATAAATAGTATGTTTCATAATAAATTGAGAACATGCAACTGATAACTTACATACAGATGTATAGTCATATTTTAGACTGTAGATTCACTCATTTTGCTCCGTATGTAGTTCATTTTGAAATCTCTAAAAAGACTTATATTTAGGAACGGAGGGAGTAGATGAGCAAAGAAAAACATTATACACCAACGCAAGTGCTTTCATTCTTCGTGGAGATCATAGCATTTCTAGAAATCAAGGCATGGCAAGGAAGTTTGTAAAGTCTAAAGCTGCATGGTGTGGCAAGACACCTAGAATTCAAATGGTTTAGTGTTTTCATATGGTAGGAATCAATTAAGAGTGTTATATCATGTCTAGAGATCATAAACTAAATATTTCATTGGATCACGTTTTCATTAGCGTCGACACATTTCACCTCCAACAGAGGTAACATTGAATAATTATGAAGTTACTAACTTGCAATCAAATGTAACAACTAAATAAACTCAAGGTACATCATGTGTGATCTATATATCCACCGCCTTATCTCCCTATATGTGATTCATCATTCCTGGAGGAACGCAATAAGACTGCCTATAGGGGATATAGGCGATTTTTTAAGGCAAAGGTAGCAATAACATCGCTCAATGCAGAGAATGATTTGTTCATGCATGCTGCATGGCTCGTACTTTAGCTTTACCTAGATGATAACTTCTAGCGGGGTAGATCAACATGTGGCTCTTACTCTTTTAGCTAATGGATAAATGCTCACTCCTAACACTAACAATGACCCTAACCAATCCCTCGAGTGCAACAGAAGTCCAGATACCTTCTGCTGAAATAATCCCAATAACATGTCCAGTGCACTAACTCTAAATGATCAATCTTAGTAGATATTGAATTGTGGAAACCTATTCAAATAAATAAGTTAAATTAATTAGAAATGCATATAAGTATATTCAATCAAACAACGGTACCTATGGGATTCTTGCAAAAAAAAGTACCTATGGGAGTGACTGCTCTGTTCATCACTTGTTGAACCAACAGATCTATTTCCATCTCTAGCTTTCACACACACAGACACACACACACACCATCTTGTTGTATAAATTGGAACTTCAACCATTAAAGGCACCTCTTGCCCATCAGAACTTCCTTTGATGTCCAACCTTTAGTACAAATACCAGCAGTTATGCAATCAATTAAGGGAACCATCATCCTTAAGTAAGATATGCATTCTTTTCTGGATACTTAGGAACCAGAGGGCAGCTCAATGGTGTGATACTATACAGCGGAGGGGGTCGCAAGAGGCAACATGACTTCTAGAAAACATTATCAGAAAACACAAATACAAGAATTAGAGATAAATGGAAATAATGGATCAAATACAAGACAGAAACGTGGAAGATCCAAATAAGAAGATATAAAAAATTTGTGGTATGTATGAGAGAGAACCCAAAGTTTCTCACCTCAAGAATTTGTGGAGACCAATGGCCAAAGCACCTGCGCGCATAAGCAGAGGAAGGAAGATGGGATGCCTCCGCTGCTACATACCCATTGTCCCTAACTTGCAGCCCGTCGACATCTCCGCGTGAGAGCCCCTTCACTCAAATCACCAGCTAACTGTCGCGTGTTGTCATTGCCGCCGAGTTGCAGCAGACCGTCATCTCAGTGTTGCCTCAAGGGAGCCCCCTCAATCCAATCATTGGCGATCGCCTCAAGGTCAGCTCCGAATCAACATAGGGATGAAGCTGCAATATTGGTAGTGGTGTGAGCTAACACCAGTCATCTTTGTATTTTCTTCACTAAATTTATTTATACTAATAACTGCTTAATTGCATAGATGACATTATTAGTACATGGCTGACACCATAGAAAAGAATTTCTAGCTTCGTCCCTGATCAACATGGTGTGCCATGCCCCTGCAGCTTGGGCTATGGATGTGGACGATGTACTTGTTCAGCCCAAATCTTAACCAAGGGAAAGCAATCAACTTGGTCAAATCAAGCAACGGAGAATTAATGGACAGGGATCTCAGTGTAACCCATACTGGATCCGCGGCGGTAGGGCCGATCTGGCAAGCTTGACGCGCCTTTCAGCGAGATACCGGCGACGCAGCGGCGGAGGGGCACACAGAGAAAACCGGTGGCGCCGCCACTCGAGGTTGTGGTCAGGGATAGCGAAGGTGGAGGGACCCCACATCGGTCGACCATGGCAAGGCACCCCAACGCGAGGGTGCGAGCGAAAGAGACCAGCGTCGCCAGCATCCAGTTTTAGGGTTTTAACTATTACATTGGACCGGATCCTAATACAGGCCCAGTAGGCCCAATTGAATCTCGGATGGCCGAAAAAACCATCGGAGCAGCGGCCCGGGGGGGAGGGGATATCTGGTACTCCCACACTTAGGGTACTTCCGGTACTCCAAAACTCGGTAGCGCAGTTTAAAATGTTTGAAAATTTCTTTAAAAAATCCAGCACATTGGCACAACATCAATGTATGTTGTCAAAAAATATGAAAGCAAAACTCAAAACATTGCTTGACATAAAAAATGACAAATTCAACAATAAATAGTACACAACATAAGTTCGGCCCGGGGGGGGGGGGAGGGGATATCTGGTACTCCCACACTTAGGGTACTTCCGGTGCTCCAAAACTCGGTAGCGCAGTTTAAAATGTTTGAAAAATTCTTTAGAAAATCCAGCACATTGGCACAACATCAATGTATGTTGTGAAAAAATATGAAATCAAAACTCAAAACATTGCTTGAGATAAAAAATGACAAATTCAACAGTAAATAGTACACAACATAAGTTGGGCTTTAGATTAGGCCCATTATCACAATGATGTACATTTTGTCATTTTTGTATCTCGAGCAATGTTTTGGATTTTGATTTGAATTTTTTTAACAACATACATTGATGTTGTGCCAATGTGCTGGATTTTTTTTAGAATTTTTCGAATATTTTAAAATGTGCTACCGAGTTTGGAGCACCAGGAGCACCCTAGTGATGGGAGTACCAGATATTTTCCCCAGCGGCCCGACAGGGTTAGTGCTTGTCATGAAGTCTGTAGGCACGATTTGGGTTTCATTAGGAGAAAATCTGACGGCCAACGAAGCCTAAAAGTGATGATCCAACGGTTAAAAATACTAATGGCCTGAGAGGGCAGGAAAAATGCTCAGTTATAATGTATTTAATGACAGATTACAAGAAGGCGCACGTTGTTGCTAAACTTGACCTCTACTCCAAGCTATACCAAGATAAGATCTATTTAGCTAACAACCTGCCGCACCAAATATATTGTATGCGTTACAACACATATGTGATATGTTGTCACGTATTTCTATCTATACATTCTCTACAAGCCTATCGTTTAACAGTCACTCCTTCAACAACTGAATTGACAACGTAATCCCTTATCTTGTGACCCTGTCTTTCTTACAAAAAAGTGATCAGCGTTGTGACCTTGCCAGTTGCCATTTGCTGTTCGTCGCCCAACCGAATCTATGAGATGCACCATTGGACTTCAGCAGAGGTCTGAAAGCATCTGCGGCTTTTTAATTACTCTTTTCTTTTCCTTCATGTTTTATTTTAGTAATGCTTGATCAGAAGCTCTGTGATGTTCGGGGTCTGCGCAAAGCTGATAACTACTCCCTCCGTTCCAAATTACTCGTCGCTGAAATGGATGTATCTAGAACTAAAATACACCTAGATACATCCATCCGTGCGACAAGTAATTCGGAACGGAGGGAATACTATTACTGGTATTAGTGCATGCTGCTATCATAACCAACACTATATGTGGCACTTGATTTGTGCTCTGTTTTGCTATGGGCGTGCCAAACTTGTCCGCTAGTTCACGTGTTTCGCATTTAAATTCATTTGCATTAGCTATACACTTGTCGTGAGTTGATTAGCAGGCAGAATGAGATAGTTTTTTTTTGCCTGGAGAATAAGATAGTGTTTGACATAGAATCATATATCAAATCACAAGATACCCACAGATTGTGGCCAGTTGATAGTATATGACGCTTCAGGTAGTACGAAATTCAGAATACAGCTTCACTTTACAAACAAAAAATACAACTACAATATAAAACATGAACTCTCTAAAACATGTTAGGTGGCTCTGTTTTATGACTCAAGCTGTTTTCATCCTTCAAATAGCTCTCCCAGCATCTCCTTCAATTGGTTGGTACTGCTGCATCTATGGCTGACATGTTTCTCTAGCTCCGGATGATTCTTCAGGTAGGCGAGGTAGTCGCGGTAACGTGAAATGATTCTTTTGGTTATAGTTTCGCAGCTTGGGCTATGGATGTGGACGATGTACTTGTTCAGCCCAAATCTTAACCAAGGGAAAGCAATCAACTTGGTCAAATCAAGCAACGGAGAATTAATGGACGGGGATCTCAGTGTAACCCATACTGGATCTGCGGCGGCAGGGCCGATCTGGCAAGCTCGACGCGCCTTTCAGTGAGATACCGGCGACGCAGCGGCGGAGGGGCACACAGAGAGAACCGGTGGCGCCGCCACTCGAGGTCGTGGTCAGGGATAGCGAAGGTGGAGGGACCCCACATCGGTCGACCATGGCGAGGCGCCGCAACGCGAGGGTGCGAGCGAAAGACACCAGCGTCGCCAGCATCCAGTTTTAGGGCTTTTAACTTTTACATTGGACCGGATCCTAATACAGGCCCAGTAGGCCCAATTGAATCTCGGATGGCCGAAAAAACCATCGGAGCAGCGGCCCGGGGGGGAGGGGATATCTGGTACTCCCACACTTAGGGTACCTCCGGTGCTCCAAAACTCGGTAGCGTAGTCTAAAATGTTTGAAAAATTCTTTAAAAAATCCAGCACATTGGCACAACATCAATGTATGTTGTCAAAAAATATGAAATCAAAACTCAAAACATTGCTTGACATAAAAAATGACAAATTCAACAGTAAATAGTACACAAGTTCGGCCCGGGGGGGGGAGGGGATATCTGGTACTCCCACACTTAGGGTACTTCCGGTGCTCCAAAACTCGGTAGCGCAGTTTAAAATGTTTGAAAAATTCTTTAAAAAATCCAGCACATTGGCACAACATCAATGTATGTTGTCAAAAAATATGAAATCAAAACTCAAAACATTGCTTAACATAAAAAATGACAAAATCAACAATAAATAGTACACAACATAAGTTGGGCTTTAGATTAGGCCCATTATCACATTGATGTACATTTTGTCATTTTTGTATCTCGAGCAATGTTTTGGATTTTGATTTGAATTTTTTTAACAACATACATTGATGTTGTGCCAATGTGCTGGATTTTTTTAGAATTTTTTGAATATTTTAAAATGTGCTACCGAGTTTGGAGCACCAGGAGCACCCTAGTGATGGGAGTACCAGATATTTTCCCCAGCGGCCCGACAGGGTTAGTGCTCGTCATGAGGTCTGTAGGCGCGATTTGGGTGCCATTAGGAGCAAATCTGACGGCCAACGAAGCCTAAAAGTGATGATCCAACGGTTCAAAATACTAATGGCCTGGGAGGGCAGGAAAAATGCTCAGTTATAATGTATTTAATGACAGATTACAAGAAGGTGCACGTTGTTGCTAAACTTGACCTCTACTCCAAGCTATACCAAGATAAGATCTATTTAGCTAACAACCTGCCGCACCAAATATATTGTATGCGTTACAACACATACGTGATATGTTGTCACGTATTTCTATCTATACATTCTCTACAAGCCTATCATTTAAGAGTCACTCCTTCAACAACTGAATTGACAACGTAATCCCTTATCTTGTGACCCTGTCTTTCTTACAAAAAAGTGATCAGCGTTGTGACCTTGCCAGTTGCCATTTGCTGTTCGTCGCCCAACCGAATCTATGAGATGCACCATTGGACTTCAACAGAGGTCTGAAAGCTTCTGCGGCTTTTTAATTACTCTTTTCTTTTCCTTCATGTTTTATTTTAGTGATGCTTGATCAGAAGCTCTGTGATGTTCGGGGTCTGCGCAAAGCTGATAACTACTCCCTCCGTTCCAAATTACTCGTCGCTGAAATGGATGTATCTAGAACTAAAATACACCTAGATACATCCATCCGTGCGACAAGTAATTCGGAATGGAGGGAATACTATTACTGGTATTAGTGCATGCTGCTATCATAACCAACACTATATGTGGCACTTGATTTGTGCTCTGTTTTGCTACGGGCGTGCCAAACTTGTCCGCTAGTTCACGTGTTTCGCATTTAAATTCATTTGCATTAGCTATACACTTGTCGTGAGTTGATTAGCAGGCAGAATGAGATAGTTTTTTTTTGCCTGGAGAATAAGATAGTGTTTGACATAGAATCAGATATCAAATCACAAGATACCCACAGATTGTGGCCAGTTGATAGTATATGACGCTTCAGGTAGTACGAAATTCAGAATACAGCTTCACTTTACAAACAAAAAATACAACTACAATATAAAACATGAACTCTCTAAAACATGTTAGGTGGCTCTGTTTTATGCCTCAAGCTGTTTTCATCCTTCAAATAGCTCTCCCAGCATCTCCTTCAATTGGTTGGTACTGCTGCATCTATGGCTGACATGTTTCTCTTGTTCCGGATGATTCTTCAGGTAGGCGAGGTAGTCGCGGTAACGTGAAATGATTCTTTTGGTTATAGTTTCGCAGCTTGGGCTATGGATGTGGACGATGTACTTGTTCAGCCCAAATCTTAACCAAGGGAAAGCAATCAACTTGGTCAAATCAAGCAACGGAGAATTAATGGACGGGGATCTCAGTGTAACCCATACTGGATCCGCGGTGGCAGGGCCGATCTGGCAAGCTCGACGCGCCTTTCAGTGAGATACCGGCGACGCAGCGGCGGAGGGGCACACAGAGAGAACCGGTGGCGCCGCCACTCGTGGTCGTGGTCAGGGATAGCGAAGGTGGAGGGACCCCACATCGGTCGACCATGGCGAGGCGCCGCAACGCGAGGGTGCGAGCGAAAGACACCAGCGTTGTTACCATCCTGTTTTAGGGTTTTTAACTTTTACATTGGACCGGATCCTAATACAGGCCCAGTAGGCCCAATTGAATCTCGTATGGCCGAAAAAACCATCGGAGCAGCGGCCCGGGGGGGGGGGAGGGGATATCTGGTACTCCCACACTTAGGGTACCTCCGGTGCTCCAAAAGTCGGTAGCGTAGTCTAAAATGTTTGAAAAATTCTTTAAAAAATCCAGCACATTGGCACAACATCAATGTATGTTGTCAAAACATATGAAATCAAAACTCAAAACATTGCTTGACATAAAAAATGACAAATTCAACAGTAAATAGTACACAAGTTCGGCCCGGGGGGGGGGGAGGGGATATCTGGTACTCCCACACTTAGGGTACTTCCGGTGCTCCAAAACTCGGTAGCGCAGTTTAAAATGTTTTAAAAATTCTTTAAAAAATCCAGCACATTGGCACAACATCAATGTATGTTGTCAAAAAATATGAAATCAAAACTCAAAACATTGCTTAACATAAAAAATGACAAAATCAACAATAAATAGTACACAACATAAGTTGGGCTTTAGATTAGGCCCATTATCACATTGATGTACATTTTGTCATTTTTGTATCTCGAGCAATGTTTTGGATTTTGATTTGAATTTTTTTAACAACATACATTGATGTTGTGCCAATGTGCTGGATTTTTTTAGAATTTTTTGAATATTTTAAAATGTGCTACCGAGTTTGGAGCACCAGGAGCACCCTAGTGATGGGAGTACCAGATATTTTCCCCAGCGGCCCGACAGGGTTAGTGCTCGTCATGAGGTCTGTAGGCGCGATTTGGGTGCCATTAGGAGCAAATCTGACGGCCAACGAAGCCTAAAAGTGATGATCCAACGGTTCAAAATACTAATGGCCTGGGAGGGCAGGAAAAATGCTCAGTTATAATGTATTTAATGACAGATTACAAGAAGGTGCACGTTGTTGCTAAACTTGACCTCTACTCCAAGCTATACCAAGATAAGATCTATTTAGCTAACAACCTGCCGCACCAAATATATTGTATGCGTTACAACACATACGTGATATGTTGTCACGTATTTCTATCTATACATTCTCTACAAGCCTATCGTTTAAGAGTCACTCCTTCAACAACTGAATTGACAACGTAATCCCTTATCTTGTGACCCTGTCTTTCTTACAAAAAAGTGATCAGCGTTGTGACCTTGCCAGTTGCCATTTGCTGTTCGTCGCCCAACCGAATCTATGAGATGCACCATTGGACTTCAACAGAGGTCTGAAAGCTTCTGCGGCTTTTTAATTACTCTTTTCTTTTCCTTCATGTTTTATTTTAGTGATGCTTGATCAGAAGCTCTGTGATGTTCGGGGTCTGCGCAAAGCTGATAACTACTCCCTCCGTTCCAAATTACTCGTCGCTGAAATGGATGTATCTAGAACTAAAATACACCTAGATACATCCATCCGTGCGACAAGTAATTCGGAATGGAGGGAATACTATTACTGGTATTAGTGCATGCTGCTATCATAACCAACACTATATGTGGCACTTGATTTGTGCTCTGTTTTGCTACGGGCGTGCCAAACTTGTCCGCTAGTTCACGTGTTTCGCATTTAAATTCATTTGCATTAGCTATACACTTGTCGTGAGTTGATTAGCAGGCAGAATGAGATAGTTTTTTTTTGCCTGGAGAATAAGATAGTGTTTGACATAGAATCAGATATCAAATCACAAGATACCCACAGATTGTGGCCAGTTGATAGTATATGACGCTTCAGGTAGTACGAAATTCAGAATACAGCTTCACTTTACAAACAAAAAATACAACTACAATATAAAACATGAACTCTCTAAAACATGTTAGGTGGCTCTGTTTTATGCCTCAAGCTGTTTTCATCCTTCAAATAGCTCTCCCAGCATCTCCTTCAATTGGTTGGTACTGCTGCATCTATGGCTGACATGTTTCTCTTGTTCCGGATGATTCTTCAGGTAGGCGAGGTAGTCGCGGTAACGTGAAATGATTCTTTTGGTTATAGTTTCGCAGCTTGGGCTATGGATGTGGACGATGTACTTGTTCAGCCCAAATCTTAACCAAGGGAAAGCAATCAACTTGGTCAAATCAAGCAACGGAGAATTAATGGACGGGGATCTCAGTGTAACCCATACTGGATCCGCGGTGGCAGGGCCGATCTGGCAAGCTCGACGCGCCTTTCAGTGAGATACCGGCGACGCAGCGGCGGAGGGGCACACAGAGAGAACCGGTGGCGCCGCCACTCGTGGTCGTGGTCAGGGATAGCGAAGGTGGAGGGACCCCACATCGGTCGACCATGGCGAGGCGCCGCAACGCGAGGGTGCGAGCGAAAGACACCAGCGTTGTTACCATCCTGTTTTAGGGTTTTTAACTTTTACATTGGACCGGATCCTAATACAGGCCCAGTAGGCCCAATTGAATCTCGTATGGCCGAAAAAACCATCGGAGCAGCGGCCCGGGGGGGGGGGAGGGGATATCTGGTACTCCCACACTTAGGGTACCTCCGGTGCTCCAAAAGTCGGTAGCGTAGTCTAAAATGTTTGAAAAATTCTTTAAAAAATCCAGCACATTGGCACAACATCAATGTATGTTGTCAAAACATATGAAATCAAAACTCAAAACATTGCTTGACATAAAAAATGACAAATTCAACAGTAAATAGTACACAAGTTCGGCCCGGGGGGGGGGGGAGGGGATATCTGGTACTCCCACACTTAGGGTACTTCCGGTGCTCCAAAACTCGGTAGCGCAGTTTAAAATGTTTTAAAAATTCTTTAAAAAATCCAGCACATTGGCACAACATCAATGTATGTTGTCAAAAAATATGAAATCAAAACTCAAAACATTGCTTAACATAAAAAATGACAAAATCAACAATAAATAGTACACAACATAAGTTGGGCTTTAGATTAGGCCCATTATCACATTGATGTACATTTTGTCATTTTTGTATCTCGAGCAATGTTTTGGATTTTGATTTGAATTTTTTTAACAACATACATTGATGTTGTGCCAATGTGCTGGATTTTTTTAGAATTTTTTGAATATTTTAAAATGTGCTACCGAGTTTGGAGCACCAGGAGCACCCTAGTGATGGGAGTACCAGATATTTTCCCCAGCGGCCCGACAGGGTTAGTGCTCGTCATGAGGTCTGTAGGCGCGATTTGGGTGCCATTAGGAGCAAATCTGACGGCCAACGAAGCCTAAAAGTGATGATCCAACGGTTCAAAATACTAATGGCCTGGGAGGGCAGGAAAAATGCTCAGTTATAATGTATTTAATGACAGATTACAAGAAGGCGCACGTTGTTGCTAAACTTGACCTCTACTCCAAGCTATACCAAGATAAGATCTATTTAGCTAACAACCTGCCGCACCAAATATATTGTATGCGTTACAACACATACGTGATATGTTGTCACGTATTTCTATCTATACATTCTCTACAAGCCTATCGTTTAAGAGTCACTCCTTCAACAACTGAATTGACAACGTAATCCCTTATCTTGTGACCCTGTCTTTCTTACAAAAAATTGATCAGCGTTGTGACCTTGCCAGTTGCCATTTGCTGTTCGTCGCCCAACCGAATCTATGACATGCACCATTGGACTTCAACAGAGGTCTGAAAGCATCTGCGGCTTTTTAATTACTCTTTTCTTTTCCTTCATGTTTTATTTTAGTGATGCTTGATCAGAAGCTCTGTGATGTTCGGGGTCTGCGCAAAGCTGATAACTACTCCCTCCGTTCCAAATTACTCGTCGCTGAAATGGATGTATCTAGAACTAAAATACATCTAGATACATCCATCCGTGCGACAAGTAATTCGGAATGGAGGGAATACTATTACTGGTATTAGTGCATGCTGCTATCATAACCAACACTATATGTGGCACTTGATTTGTGCTCTGTTTTGCTACGGGCGTGCCAAACTTGTCCGTTAGTTCACGTGTTTCGCATTTAAATTCATTTGCATTAGCTATACACTTGTCGTGAGTTGATTAGCAGGCAGAATGAGATAGTTTTTTTTGCCTGGAGAATAAGACAGTGTTTGACAGAGAATCAGATATCAAATCACAGGATACCCAGAGATTGTGGCCAGTTGATAGTATATGACTCTTCAGGTAGTACGAAATTCAGAATACAGCTTCACTTTACAAACAAAAAATACAACTACAATATAAAACATGAACTCTCTAAAACATGTTAGGTGGCTCTGTTTTATGCCTCAAGCTGTTTTCATCCTTCAAATAGCTCTCCCAGCATCTCCTTCAATTGGTTGGTACTGCTGCATCTATGGCTGACATGTTTCTCTAGCTCCGGATGATTCTTCAGGTAGGCGAGGTAGTTGCGGTAACGTGAAATGATTCTTTTGGTTATAGTTTCGCAGCTTGGGCTATGGATGTGGACGATGTACTTGTTCAGCCCAAATCTTAACCAAGGGAAAGCAATCAACTTGGTCAAATCAAGCAACGGAGAATTAATGGACGGGGATCTCAGTGTAACCCATACTGGATCCGCGGCGGCAGGGCCGATCTGGCAAGCTCGACGCGCCTTTCAGTGAGATACCGGCGACGCAGCGGCGGAGGGGCACACAGAGAGAACCGGTGGCGCCGCCACTCGAGGTCGTGGTCAGGGATAGCGAAGGTGGAGGGACCCCACATCGGTCGACCATGGCGAGGCGCCGCAACGCGAGGGTGCGAGCGAAAGACACCAGCGTCGTCAGCATCCAGTTTTAGGGTTTTTAACTTTTACATTGGACCGGATCCTAATACAGGCCCAGTAGGCCCAATTGAATCTCCGATGGCCGAAAAAACCATCGGAGCAGCGGCCCGGGGGGGGAGGGGATATCTGGTACTCCCACACTTAGGGTACCTCCGGTGCTCCAAAACTCGGTAGCGTAGTCTAAAATGTTTGAAAAATTCTTTAAAAAATACAGCACATTGGCACAACATCAATGTATGTTGTCAAAAAATATGAAATCAAAACTCAAAACATTGCTTGACATAAAAAATGACAAATTCAACACTAAATAGTACACAAGTTCGGCCCGGGGGGGGGGGGGAGGGGATATCTGGTACTCCCACACTTAGGGTACTTCCGGTGCTCCAAAACTCGGTAGCGCAGTTTAAAATGTTTGAAAAATTCTTTAAAAAATCCAGCACATTGGCACAACATCAATGTATGTTGTCAAAAAATATGAAATCAAAACTCAAAACATTGCTTAACATAAAAAATGACAAAATCAATAATAAATAGTACACAACATAAGTTGGGCTTTAGATTAGGCCCATTATCACATTGATGTACATTTTGTCATTTTTGTATCTCGAGCAATGTTTTGGATTTTGATTTGAATTTTCTTAACAACATACATTGATGTTGTGCCAATGTGCTGGATTTTTTTAGAATTTTTTTAATATTTTAAAATGTGCTACCGAGTTTGGAGCACCAGGAGCACCCTAGTGATGGGAGTACCAGATATTTTCCCCAGCGGCCCGACAGGGTTAGTGCTCGTCATGATGTCTGTAGGCGCGATTTGGGTGCCATTAGGAGCAAATCTGACGGCCAAGGAACCCTAAAAGTGATGATCCAACGGTTCAAAATACTAATGGCCTGGGAGGGCAGGAAAAATGCTCAGTTATAATGTATTTAATGACAGATTACAAGAAGGCGCACGTTGTTGCTAAACTTGACCTCTACTCCAAGCTATACCAAGATAAGATCTATTTAGCTAACAACCTGCCGCACCAAATATATTGTATGCGTTACAACACATACGTGATATGTTGTCATGTATTTCTATCTATACATTCTCTACAAGCCTATCGTTTAACAGTCACTCCTTCAACAACTGAATTGACAACGTAATCCCTTATCTTGTGACCCTGTCTTTCTTACAAAAAAGTGATCAGCGTTGTGACCTTGCCAGTTGCCATTTGCTGTTCGTCGCCCAACCGAATCTATGAGATGCACCATTGGACTTCAACAGAGGTCTGAAAGCATCTGAGGCTTTTTAATTACTCTTTTCTTTTCCTTCATGTTTTATTTTAGTGATGCTTCATCAGAAGCTCTGTGATGTTCGGGGTCTGCGCAAAGCTGATAACTACTCCCTCCGTTCCAAATTACTCGTCGCTGAAATGGATGTATCTAGAACTAAAATACATCTAGATACATCCATCCGTGCGACAAGTAATTCGGAATGGAGGGAATACTATTACTGGTATTAGTGCATGCTGCTATCATAACCAACACTATATGTGGCACTTGATTTGTGCTCTGTTTTGCTACGGGCGTGCCAAACTTGTCCGCTAGTTCACGTGTTTCGCATTTAAATTCATTTGCATTAGCTATACACTTGTCGTGAGTTGATTAGCAGGCAGAATGAGATAGTTTTTTTTGCCAGGAGAATAAGATAGTGTTTGACAGAGAATCAGATATCAAATCACAGGATACCCAGAGATTGTGGCCAGTTGATAGTATATGACGCTTCAGGTAGTACGAAATTCAGAATACAGCTTCACTTTACAAACAAAAAATACAACTACAATATAAAACATGAACTCTCTAAAACATGTTAGGTGGCTCTGTTTTATGCCTCAAGCTGTTTTCATCCTTCAAATAGCTCTCCCAGCATCTCCTTCAATTGGTTGGTACTGCTGCATCTATGGCTGACATGTTTCTCTAGCTCCGGATGATTCTTCAGGTAGGCGAGGTAGTCGCGGTAACGTGAAATGATTCTTTTGGTTATAGTTTCGCAGCTTGGGCTATGGATGTGGACGATGTACTTGTTCAGCCCAAATCTTAACCAAGGGAAAGCAATCAACTTGGTCAAATCAAGCAACGGAGAATTAATGGACGGGGATCTCAGTGTAACCCATACTGGATCCGCGGCGGCAGGGCCGATCTGGCAAGCTCGACGCGCCTTTCAGTGAGATACCGGCGACGCAGTGGCGGAGGGGCACACAGAGAGAAACGGTGGCGCCGCCACTCGAGGTCATGGTCAGGGATAGCGAAGGTGGAGGGACCCCACATCGGTCGACCATGGCGAGGCGCCGCAACGCGAGGGTGCGAGCGAAAGACACCAGCGTCGTCAGCATCCAGTTTTAGGGTTTTTAACTTTTACATTGGACCGGATCCTAATACAGGCCCAGTAGGCCCAATTGAATCTCGGATGGCCGAAAAAACCATCGGAGCAGCGGCCCGGGGGGGAGGGGATATCTGGTACTCCCACACTTAGGGTACCTCCGGTGCTCCAAAACTCGGTAGCGTAGTCTAAAATGTTTGAAAAATTCTTTAAAAAATACAGCACATTGGCACAACATCAATGTATGTTGTCAAAAAATATGAAATCAAAACTCAAACCATTGCTTGACATAAAAAATGAAAAATTCAACACTAAATAGTACACAAGTTCGGCCCGGGGGGGGGAGGGGATATCTGGTACTCCCACACTTAGGGTACTTCCGGTGCTCCAAAACTCGGTAGCGCAGTTTAAAATGTTTGAAAAATTCTTTAAAAAATCCAGCACATTGGCACAACATCAATGTATGTTGATAAAAAATATGAAATCAAAACTCAAAACATTGCTTAACATAAAAAATGACAAAATCAACAATAAATAGTACACAACATAAGTTGGCCTTTAGATTAGGCCCATTATCACATTGATGTACATTTTGTCATTTTTGTATCTCGAGCAATGTTTTGGATTTTGATTTGAATTTTCTGAACAACATACATTGATGTTGTGCCAATGTGCTGGATTTTTTTAGAATTTTTTGAATATTTTAAAATGTGCTACCGAGTTTGGAGCACCAGGAACACCCTACTGATGGGAGTACCAGATATTTTCCCCAGCGGCCCGACAGGGTTAGTGCTCGTCATGAGGTCTGTAGGCGCGATTTGGGTGCCATTAGGAGCAAATCTGACGGCCAACGAAGCCTAAAAGTGATGATCCAACGGTTCAAAATACTAATGGCCTGGGAGGGCAGGAAAAATGCTCAGTTATAATGTATTTAATGACAGATTACAAGAAGGCGCACGTTGTTGCTAAACTTGACCTCTACTCCAAGCTATACCAAGATAAGATCTATTTAGCTAACAACCTGCCGCACCAAATATATTGTATGCGTTACAACACATACGTGATATGTTGTCACGTATTTCTATCTATACATTCTCTACAAGCCTATCGTTTAAGAGTCACTCCTTCAACAACTGAATTGACAACGAAATCCCTTATCTTGTGACCCTGTCTTTCTTACAAAAAAGTGATCAGCGTTGTGACCTTGCCAGTTGCCATTTGCTGTTCGTCGCCCAACCGAATCTATGAGATGCACCATTGGACTTCAACAGAGGTCTGAAAGCATCTGCGGCTTTTTAATTACTCTTTTCTTTTCCTTCATGTTTTATTTTAGTGATGCTTGATCAGAAGCTCTGTGATGTTCGGGGTCTGCGCAAAGCTGATAACTACTCCCTCCGTTCCAAATTACTCGTCGCTGAAATGGATGTATCTAGAACTAAAATACATCTAGATACATCCATCCGTGTGACAAGTAATTCGGAATGGAGGGAATACTATTACTGGTATTAGTGCATGCTGCTATCATAACCAACACTATATGTGGCACTTGATTTGTGCTCTGTTTTGCTACGGGCGTGCCAAACTTGTCCGCTAGTTCACGTGTTTCGCATTTAAATTCATTTGCATTAGCTATACACTTGTCGTGAGTTGATTAGCAGGCAGAATGAGATAATTTTTTTTGCCTGGAGAATAAGATAGTGTTTGACATAGAATCATATATCAAATCACAAGATACCCACAGATTGTGGCCAGTTGATAGTATATGACGCTTCAGGTAGTACGAAATTCAGAATACAGCTTCACTTTACAAACAAAAAATACAACTACAATATAAAACATGAACTCTCTAAAACATGTTAGGTGGCTCTGTTCTATGCCTCAAGCTGTTTTCATCCTTCAAATAGCTCTCCCAGCATCTCCTTCAATTGGTTGGTACTGCTGCATCTATGGATGACATGTTTCTCTAGCTCCGGATGATTCTTCAGGTAGGCGAGGTAGTCGCGGTAACGTGAAATGATTCTTTTGGTTATAGTTTCGCAGCTTGGGCGATGGATGTGGACGATGTACTTGTTTAGCCCAAATCCTAACCAAGGGAAAGCAATCAACTTGGTCAAATCAAGCAACGGAGAATTAATGGACGGGGATCTCAGTGTAACCCATACTGGATCCGCGGCGGCAGGGCCGATCTGGCAAGCTCGACGCGCCTTTCAGCGAGATAACGGCGACGCAGCGACGGAGGGGCACATAGAGAGAACCGGTGGCGCCGCCACTCGAGGTTGTGGTCAGGGATAGCGAAGGTGGAGGGAGCCGACATCGATCGACCATGGCGAGGCGCCGCAATGCGAGGGTGCGAGCGAAAGAGACCAGCGTCGCCAGCATCTATATTTAGGGTTTTTAACTTTTACATTGGACTGGATCCTAATACAGGCCCAGTAGGCCCAATTGAATCTCGGATGGCCGAAGAAACCATCGGAGCAGCGGCCCGGGAGGGAGGGGATATCTGGTACTCCCACACTTAGGGTACTTCCGGTGCTCCAAAACTCGGTAGCGTAGTTTAAAATGTTTGAAAAATTCTTTAAAAAATCCAGCACATTAGCACAACATCAATGTATGTTGTCAAAAAATATGAAATCAAAACTCAAACCATTGCTTGATATAAAAAATGACAAATTCAATAGTAAATAGTACACAACATAAGTTCGGCCCGGGGGGGAGGGGATATCTGGTACTCCCACACTTAGGGTACTTCCGGTGCTCCAAAACTCGGTAGCGCAGTTTAAAATGTTTGAAAAATTCTTTAAAAAATCCAGCACATTGGCACAACATCAATGTATGTTGTCAAAAAATATGAAATCAAAACTTAAAACATTGCTTGACATAAAAAATGACAAAATCAACAATAAATAGTACACAACATAAGTTGGGCTTTAGATTAGGCCCATTATCACATTGAAGTACATTTTGTCATTTTTATATCTCGAGCAATGTTTTGGATTTTGATTTGAATTTTTTTAACAACATACATTGATGTTGTGCCAATGTGCTGGATTTTTTTAGAATTTTCGAATATTTTAAAATGTGCTACCGAGTTTGGAGCACCATGAGCACCCTAGTGATGGGAGTACCAGATATTTTCCCCAGCGGCCCGACAGGGTTAGTGCTCGTCATGAGGTCTGTAGGCGCGATTTGGGTGCCATTAGGAGCAAATCTGACGGCCAACGAAGCCTAAAAGTGATGATCCAACGGTTCAAAATACTAATGGCCTGGGAGGGCAGGAAAAATGCTCAGTTATAATGTATTTAATGACAGATTACAAGAAGGCGCACGTTGTTGCTAAACTTGACCTCTACTCCAAGCTATAATACAGATAAGATATATTTAGCTAACAACCTGCCGCACCAAATATATTGTATGTGTTACAACACATACGTGATATGTTGTCACGTATTTCTATCTATACATTGTCTACAAGCCTATCGTTTAACAGTCACTCCTTCAACAACTGAATTGACAACGTAATCCCTTATCTTGTGACCCTGTCTTTCTTACAAAAAAGTGATCAGCGTTGTGACCTTGCCAGTTGCCATTTGCTGTTCGTCGCCCAACCGAATCTATGAGATGCAGCATTGGACTTCAACAGAGGTCTGAAAGCATCTGCGGCTTTTTAATTACTCTTTTATTTTCCTTCATGTTTTATTTTAGCGATGCTTGATCAGAAGCTCTGTGATGTTCGGGGTCTGCGCAAAGCTGATAACTACTCCCTCCGTTCCAAATTACTCGTCGCTGAAATGGATGTATCTAGAACTAAAATACATCTAGATACATCCATCCGTGCGACAAGTAATTCGGAACGGAGGGAATACTATTACTGGTATTAGTGCATGCTGCTATCATAACCAACACTATATGTGGCACTTGATTTGTGCTCTGTTTTGCTACGGGCGTGCCAAACTTGTCCGCTAGTTCACGTGTTTCGCATTTAAATTCATTTGCATTAGCTATACACTTGCAGTGAGTTGATTAGCAGGCAGAATGAGATAGTTTTTTTTGCCTGGAGAATAAGATAGTGTTTGACAGAGAATCAGATATCAAATCACAAGATACCCACAGATTGTGGCCAGTTGATAGTATATGACGCTTCAGGTAGTATGAAATTCAGAATACAGCTTCACTTTACAAACAAAAAATACAACTACAATATAAAACATGAACTCTCTAAAACATCTTAGGTGGCTCTGTTTTATGCCTCAAGATGTTTTCATCCTTCAAATAGCTCTCCCAGCATCTCCTTCAATTGGTTGGTATTGCTGCATCTATGGCTGACATGTTTCTCTAGCTCCGGATGATTCTTCAGGTAGGCGAGGTAGTCGCGGTAACGTGAAATGATTCTTTTGGTTATAGTTTCGCAGCTTGGGCTATGGATGTGGACGATGTACTTGTTCAGCCCAAATCCTAACCAAGGGAAAGAAATCAACTTGGTCAAATCAAGCAATGGAGAATTAATGGACGGGGATCTCAGTGTAACCCATACTGGATCCGCGGCGGCAGGGTCGATCTGGCAAGCTCGACGCGCCTTTCAGCGAGATACCGGCGACGCAGCGGCGGAGGGGCACACAGAGAGAACCGGTGGCACCGCCACTCGAGGTTGTGGTCAGGGATAGCGAAGGTGGAGGGACCCCACATCGGTCGACCATGGCGAGCAGCCGCAATGCGAGGGTGCGAGCGAAAGAGACCAGCGTCGCCAGCATCCAGTTCTAGGGTTTTTAACTTTTACATTGGACCGGATCCTAATACAGGCCCAGTAGGCCCAATTGAATCTCGGATGGCCGAAGAAACCATCGGAGCAGCGGCCCGGGGGGAGGGGATATCTGGTACTCCCACACTTAGGGTACTTCCGGTGCTCCAAAACTCGGTAGCGCAGTTTAAAATGTTTGAAAAATTCTTTAAAAAATCCAGCACATTGGCACAACATCAATGTATGTTGTCAAAAAATATGAAATCAAAACTCAAACCATTGCTTGACATAAAAAATGACAAATTCAACAGTAAATAGTACACAACATAAGTTCGGCCCGGGGGGGGGGGCGAGGGGATATCTGGTACTCCCACACTTAGGGTACTTCCGGTGCTCCAAAACTCGGTAGCGCAGTTTAAAATGTTTGAAAAATTCTTTAAAAAATCCAGCACATTGGCACAACATCAATGTATGTTGTCAAAAAATATGAAATCAAAACTTAAAACATTGCTTGACATAAAAAATGACAAATTCAACAGTAAATAGTACACAACATAAGTTGGGCTTTAGATTAGGCCCATTATCACATTGATGTACATTTTGTCATTTTTGTATCTCGAGCAATGTTTTGGATTTTGATTTGAATTTTTTTAACAACATACATTGATGTTGTGCCAATGTGCTGGATTTTTTTAGAATTTTTCGAATATTTTAAAATGTGCTACCGAGTTTGGAGCACCAGGAGCACCCTAGTGATGGGAGTACCAGATATTTTCCCCTGCGGCCCGACAGGGTTAGTGCTCGTCATGAGGTCTGTAGGCGCGATTTGGGTGCCATTAGGAGCAAATCTGACGGCCAACGAAGCCTAAAAGTGATGATCCAACGGTTCAAAATACTAATGGCCTCGGAGGGCAGGAAAAATGCTCAGTTATAATGTATTTAATGACAGATTACAAGAAGGCGCACGTTGTTGCTAAACTTGACCTCTACTCCAAGCTATACTAAGATAAGATATATTTAGCTAACAACCTGCCGCACCAAATATATTGTATGCGTTACAACACATACGTGATATGTTCTCACGTATTTCTATCTATACATTCTCTACAAGCCTATCGTTTAACAGTCACTCCTTCAACAACTGAATTGACAACGTAATCCCTTATCTTGTGACCCTGTCTTTCTTACAAAAAAGTGATCAGCGTTGTGACCTTGCCAGTTGCCATTTGCTGTTCGTCGCCCAACCGAATCTATGAGATGCACCATTGGACTTCAACAGAGGTCTGAAAGCATCTGCGGCTTTTTAATTACTCTTTTCTTTTCCTTCATGTTTTATTTTAGTGATGCTTCATCAGAAGCTCTGTGATGTTCGGGGTCTGCGCAAAGCTGATAACTACTCCCTCCGTTCTAAATTACTCGTCGCTGAAATGGATGTATCTAGAACTAAAATACATCTAGATACATCCATCCGTGCGACAAGTAATTCGGAATGGAGGGAATACTATTACTGGTATTAGTGCATGCTGCTATCATAACCAACACTATATGTGGCACTTGATTTGTGCTCTGTTTTGCTACGGGCGTGCCAAACTTGTCCGCTAGTTCACGTGTTTCGCATTTAAATTCATTTGCATTAGCTATACACTTGTGGTGAGTTGATTAGCAGGCAGAATGAGATAGTTTTTTTTGCCTAGAGAATAAGATAGTGTTTGACATAGAATCAGATATCAAATCACAAGATACCCACAGATTGTGGCGAGTTGATAGTATATGACGCCTCAGGTAGTACGAAATTCAGAATACAGCTTCATTATACAAACAAAAAATACAACTACAATATAAAACATGAACTCTCTAAAAAATGTTAGGTGGCTCTGTTTTATGCCTCAAGCTGTTTTCATCCTTCAAATAGCTCTCCCAGCATCTCCTTCAATTGGTTGGTACTGCTGCATCTATGGCTGACATGTTTCTCTAGCTCCGGATGATTCTTCAGGTAGGCGAGGTAGTCGCGGTAACATGAAATGATTATTTTGGTTATAGTTTCGCAGCTTGGGCTATGGATGTGGACGATGTACTTGTTCAGCCCAAATCCTAACCAAGGGAAAGAAATCAACTTGGTCAAATCAAGCAATGGAGAACTAATGGACGGGGATCTCAGTGTAACCCGTACTGGATCCGCGGCGGCAGGGCCGATCTGGCAAGCTCGACGTGCCTTTCAGCGAGATACCGGCGACGCAGCGGCGGAGGGGCACACAGAGAGAACCGGTGGCGCCGCCACTCGAGGTTGTGGTCAGGGATTGCGAAGGTGGAGGGACCCCACATCGATCGACCATGGCGAGCCGCCGCAATGCGAGGGTGCGAGCGAAAGAGACCAGCGTCGCCAGCATCCAGTTTTAGGGTTTTTAACTTTTAAATTGGACCGGATCCTAATACAGGCCCAGTAGGCCCAATTGAATCTCGGATGGCCGAAGAAACCATCGGAGCAGCGGCCCGGGGGAGGGGATATCTGGTACTCCCACACTTAGGGTACTTCCGGTGCTCCAAAACTCGGTAGCGCAGTTTAAAATGTTTGAAAAATTCTTTAAAAAATCCAGCACATTGGCACAACATCAATGTATGTTGTCAAAAAATATGAAATCAAAACTCAAACCATTGCTTGACATAAAAAATGACAAATTCAACAGTAAATAGTACACAACAGAAGTTCGGCCCAGGGGGGGAGGGGATATCTGGTACTCCCACAGTTAGGGTACTTCCGGTGCTCCAAAACTCGGTAGCGCAGTTTAAAATGTTTGAAAAATTCTTTAAAAAATCCAGCACATTGGCACAACATCAATGTATGTTGTCAAAAAATATGAAATCAAAACTTAAAACATTGCTTGACATAAAAAATGACAAATTCAACAGTAAATAGTACACAACATAAGTTGGGCTTTAGATTAGGCCCATTATCACATTGATGTACATTTTGTCATTTTTGTATCTCGAGCAATGTTTTGGATTTTGATTTGAATTTTTTTAACAACATACATTGATGTTGTGCCAATGTGCTGGATTTTTTTAGAATTTTTCAAATATTTTAAAATGTGTTACCGAGTTTGGAGCACCAGGAGCACCCTAGTGATGGGAGTACCAGATATTTTCCCCAGCGGCCCGACAGGGTTAGTGCTCGTCATGAGGTCTATAGGCGCGATTTGGGTGCCATTAGGAGCAAATCTGACGGCCAACGAAGCCTAAAAGTGATGATCCAACGGTTCAAAATACTAATGGCCTGGGAGGGCAGGAAAAATGCTCAGTTATAATGTATTTAATGACAGATTACAAGAAGGCGCACGTTGTTGCTAAACTTGACCTCTACTCCAAGCTATACCAAGATAAGATCGATTTAGCTAACAACCTGCCGCACCAAATATATTGTATGCGTTACAACACATATGTGATATGTTGTCACGTATTTCTATCTATACATTCTCTACAAGCCTATCGCTTAACAGTCACTCCTTCAACAACTGAATTGACAACGTAATCCCTTATCTTGTGACCCTGTCTTTCTTACAAAAAAGTGATCAGCGTTGTGACCTTGCCAGTTGCCATTTGCTGTTCGTCGCCCAACCGAATCTATGAGATGCACCATTGGACTTCAATAGAGGTCTGAAAGCATCTGCGGCTTTTTAATTACTCTTTTCTTTTCCTTCATGTTTTATTTTAGTGATGCTTGATCAGAAGCTCTGTGATGTTCGGGGTCTGCGCAAAGCTGATAACTACTCCCTCCGTTCCAAATTACTCGTCGCTGAAATGGATGTATCTAGAACTAAAATACATCTAGATACATCCATCCGTGCGACAAGTAATTCGGAACGGAAGGAATACTATTACTGGTATTAGTGCATGCTGCTATCATAACCAACACTATATGTGGCACTTGATTTGTGCTCTGTTTTGCTACGGGCTTGCCAAACTTGTCCGCTAGTTCACGTGTTTCGCATTTAAATTCATTTGCATTAGCTATACACTTGTCATGAGTTGATTAGCAGGCAGAATGAGATAGTTTTTTTTTGCCTGCAGAATAAGATAGTGTTTGACATAGAATCATATATCAAATCACAAGATACCCACAGATTGTGGCCAGTTGATAGTATATGACGCTTCAGGTAGTACGAAATTCAGAATACAGCTTCACTTTACAAACAAAAAATACAACTACAATATAAAACATGAACTCTCTAAAACATGTTAGGTGGCTCTGTTTTATGACTCAAGCTGTTTTCATCCTTCAAATAGCTCTCCCAGCATCTCCTTCAATTGGTTGGTACTGCTGCATCTATGGCTGACATGTTTCTCTAGCTCCGGATGATTCTTCAGGTAGGCGAGGTAGTCGCGGTAACATGAAATGATTCTTTTGGTTATAGTTTCGCAGCTTGGGCTATGGATGTGGACGATGTACTTGTTCAGCCCAAATCCTAACCAAGGGAAAGCAATCAACTTGGTCAAATCAAGCAACGGAGAATTAATGGACGGGGATCTCAGTGTAACCCATACTGGATCCGCGGCGGCAGGGCCGATCTGGCAAGCTCGACGCGCCTTTCAGCGAGATACCGGCGACGCAGCGGCGGAGGGGCACACAGAGAGAACCGGTGGCACCGCCACTCGAGGTTGTGGTCAGGGATAGCGAAGGTGGAGGGGCCCCACATCGATCGACCATGGCAAGGCGCCGCAATGCGAGGGTGCGAGCGAAAGAGACCAGCGTCGCCAGCATCCAGTTTTAGGGTTTTTAACTTTTACATTGGACTGGATCCTAATACAGGCCCAGTAGGCCCAATTGAATCTCGGATGGCCGAAGAAACCATCGGAGCAGCGGCCCAGGGGGGAGGGGATATCTGGTACTCCCACACTTAGGGTACTTCCGGTGCTCGAAAACTCGGTAGCATAGTTTAAGATGTTTGAAAAATTCTTTAAAAAATACAGCACATTGGCACAACATCAATGTATGTTGTCAAAAAATATGAAATCAAAACTCAAACCATTTCTTGACATAAAAAATGACAAATTCAACAGTAAATAGTACACAACATAAGTTCGGCCCGGGGGGGGGGGGAGGGGATATCTGGTACTCCCACACTTAGGGTACTTCCGGTGCTCCAAAACTCGGTAGCGCAGTTTAAAATGTTTGAAAAATTCTTTAAAAAATCCAGCACATTGGCACAACATCAATGTATGTTGTCAAAAAATATGAAATCAAAACTTACATTGCTTGACATAAAAAATGACAAAATCAACAATAAATAGTACACAACATAAGTTGGGCTTTAGATTAGGCCCATTATCACATTGATGTACATTTTGTCATTTTTGTATCTCGAGCAATGTTTTGGATTTTGATTTGAATTTTTTTAATAACATACATTGATGTTGTGCCAATGTGCTGGATTTTTTTAGAATTTTTCAAATATTTTAAAATGTGCTACCGAGTTTGGAGCACCAGGAGCACCCTAGTGATGGGAGTACCAGATATTTTCCCCAGCGGCCCGACAGGGTTAGTGCTCGTCATGAGGTCTGTAGGCGCGATTTGGGTGCCATTAGGAGCAAATCTGACGGCCAACAAAGCCTAAAAGTGATGATCCAACGGTTCAAAATACTAATGGCCTGGGAGGGCAGGAAAAATGCTCAGTTATAATGTATTTAATGACAGATTACAAGAAGGCGCACGTTGTTGCTAAACTTGACCTCTACTCCAAGCTATACCAAGATAAGATATATTTAGCTAACAACCTGCCGCACCAAATATATTGTATGCGTTACAACACATACGTGATATGTTGTCACGTATTTCTATCTATACATTCTCTACAAGCCTATCGTTTAACAGTCACTCCTTCAACAACTAAATTGACAACGTAATCCCTTATCTTGTGACCCTGTCTTTCTTACAAAAAAGTGATCAGCGTTGTGACCTTGCCAGTTGCCATTTGCTGTTCGTCGCCCAACCGAATCTATGAGATGCACCATTGGACTTCAACAGAGGTCTGAAAGCATCTGCGGCTTTTTAATTACTCTTTTCTTTTCCTTCATGTTTTATTTTAGTGATGCTTCATCAGAAGCTCTGTGATGTTCGGGGTCTGCGCAAAGCTGATAACTACTCCCTCCGTTCCAAATTATTCGTCGCTGAAATGGATGTATCTAGAACTAAAATACATCTAGATACATCCATCCGTGCGACAAGTAATTCGGAACGGAGGGAATACTATTACTGGTATTAGTGCATGCTGCTATCATAAGCAACACTATATGTGGCACTTGATTTGTGCTCTGTTTTGCTACGGGCGTGCCAAACTTGTCCGCTAGTTCACGTGTTTCGCATTTAAATTCATTTGCATTAGCTATACACTTGTCGTGAGTTGATTAGCAGGCAGAATGAGATAGTTTTTTTTTGCCTGGAGAATAAGATAGTGTTTGACTGAGAATCAGATATCAAATCACAAGATACCCACAGATTGTGGCCAGTTGATAGTATATGACGCTTCAGGTAGTACGAAATTCAGAATACAGCTTCACTTTACAAACAAAAAATACAACTACAATATAAAACATGAACTCTCTAAAACATGTTAGGTGGCTCTGTTTTATGCCTCAAGCTGTTTTCATCCTTCAAATAGCTCTCCCAGCATCTCCTTCAATTGGTTGGTATTGCTGCATCTATGGCTGACATGTTTCTCTAGCTCCGGATGATTCTTCAGGTAGGCGAGGTAGTCGCGGTAACGTGAAATGATTCTTTTGGTTATAGTTTCGCAGCTTGGGCTATGGATGTGGACGATGTACTTGTTCAGCCCAAATCCTAACCAAGGGAAAGAAATCAACTTGGTCAAATCAAGCAATGGAGAATTAATGGACGGGGATCTCAGTGTAACCCATACTGGATCCGCGGCGGCAGGGCCGATCTGGCAAGCTCGACGCGCCTTTCAGCGAGATACCGGCGACGCAGCGGCGGAGGGGCACACAGAGAGAACCGGTGGCGCCGCCACTCGAGGTTGTGGTCAGGGATAGCGAAGGTGGAGGGACCCCACATCGGTCGACCATGGCGAGCCGCCGCAATGCGAGGGTGCGAGCGAAAGAGACCAGCGTCGCCAGCATCCAGTTTTAGGGTTTTTAACTTTTACATTGGACCGGATCCTAATACAGGCCCAGTAGGCCCAATTGAATCTCGGATGGCCGAAGAAACCATCGGAGCAGCGGCCCGGGGGGAGGGGATATCTGGTAGTCCCACACTTAGGGTACTTCCGGTGCTCCAAAACTCGGTAGCGCAGTTTAAAATGTTTGAAAAATTCTTTAAAAAATCCAGCACATTGGCACAACATCAATGTATGTTGTCAAAAAATATGAAATCAAAACTCAAACCATTGCTTGACATAAAAAATGACAAATTCAACAGTAAATAGTACACAACATAAGTTCGGCCCGGGGGGGGGGGGGCGAGGGGATATCTGGTACTCCCACACTTAGGGTACTTCCGGTGCTCCAAAACTCGGTAGCGCAGTTTAAAATGTTTGAAAAATTCTTTAAAAAATCCAGCACATTGGTACAACATCAATGTATGTTGTCAAAAAATATGAAATCAAAACTTAAACCATTGCTTGACATAAAAAATGACAAATTCAACAGTAAATAGTACACAACATAAGTTGGGCTTTAGATTAGGCCCATTATCACATTGATGTACATTTTGTCATTTTTGTATCTCGAGCAATGTTTTGGATTTTGATTTGAAATTTTTTAACAACATACATTGATGTTGTGCCAATGTGCTGGATTTTTATAGAATTTTTCGAATATTTTAAAATGTGCTACCGAGTTTGGAGCACCAGGAGCACCCTAGTGATGGGAGTACCAGATATTTTCCCCAACGGCCCGACAGGGTTAGTGCTCGTCATGAGGTCTGTAGGCGCGATTTGGGTGACATTAGGAGCAAATCTGACGGCCAACGAAGCCTAAAAGTGATGATCCAACGGTTCAAAATACTAATGGCCTGGGAGGGCAGGAAAAATGCTCAGTTATAATGTATTTAATGACAGATTACAAGAAGGCGCACGTTGTTGCTAAACTTGACCTCTACTCCAAGCTATACCAAGATAAGATATATTTAGCTAACAACCTGCCGCACCAAATATATTGTATGCGTTACAACACATACGTGATATGTTGTCACGTATTTCTATCTATACATTCTCTACAAGCCTATCGTTTAACAGTCACTCCTTCAACAACTGAATTGACAACGTAATCCCTTATCTTGTGACCCTGTCTTTCTTACAAAAAAGTGATCAGCGTTGTGACCTTGCCAGTTGCCATTTGCTGTTCGTCGCCCAACCGAATCTATGAGATGCACCATTGGACTTCAACAGAGGTCTGAAAGCATTTGCGGCTTTTTAATTACTCTTTTCTTTTCCTTCATGTTTTATTTTAGTGATGCTTGATCAGAAGCTCTGTGATGTTCGGGGTCTGCGCAAAGCTGATAACTACTCCCTCCGTTCCTAATTACTCGTCGCTGAAATGGATGTATCTAGAACTAAAATACATCTAGATACATCCATCCGTGCGACAAGTAATTCGGAACGGACGGAATACTATTACTGGTATTAGTGCATGCTGCTATCATAACCAACACTATATGTGGCACTTGATTTGTGCTCTGTTTTGCTACGGGCGTGCCAAACTTGTCCGCTAGTTCACGTGTTTCGCATGTAAATTCATTTGCATTAGCTATACACTTGTGGTGAGTTGATCAGCAGGCAGAATGAGATAGTTTTTTTTACCTGGAGAATAAGATAGTGTTTGACATAGAATCAGATATCAAATCACAAGATACCCACAGATTGTGGCGAGTTGATAGTATATGACGCTTCAGGTAGTACAAAATTCAGAATACAGCTTCACTTTACAAACAAAAAATACAACTACAATATAAAACATGAACTCTCTAAAAAATGTTAGGTGGCTCTGTTTTATGCCTCAAGCTGTTTTCATCCTTCAAATAGCTCTCCCAGCATCTCCTTCAATTGGTTGGTACTGCTGCATCTATGGCTGACATGTTTCTCTAGCTCCGGATGATTCTTCAGGTAGGCGAGGTAGTCGCGGTAACGTGAAATGATTCTTTTGGTTATAGTTTCGCAGCTTGGGCTATGGATGTGGACGATGTACTTGTTCAGCCCAAATCCTAACCAAGGGAAAGAAATCAACTTGGTCAAATCAAGCAATGGAGAATTAATGGACGGGGATCTCAGTGTAACCCATACTGGATCCGCGGCGGCAGGGCCGATCTGGCAAGCTCGACGTGCCTTTCAGCGAGATACCGGCGACGCAGTGGCGGAGGGGCACACAGAGAGAACCGGTGGCGCCGCCACTCGAGGTTGTGGTCAGGGATTGCGAAGGTGGAGGGACCCCACATCGATCAACCATGGCGAGCAGCCGCAATGCGAGGGTGCGAGCGAAAGAGACCAGCGTCGCCAGCATCCAGTTTTAGGGTTTTTAACTTTTAAATTGGACCGGATCCTAATACAGGCCCAGTAGGCCCAATTGAATCTCGGATGGCCGAAGAAACCATCGGAGCAGCGGCCCGGGGGGAGGGGATATCTGGTACTCCCACACTTAGGGTACTTCCGGTGCTCCAAAACTTGGTAGCGCAGTTTAAAATGTTTGAAAAATTCTTTAAAAAATCCAGCACATTGGCACAACATCAATGTATGTTGTCAAAAAATATGAAATCAAAACTCAAACCATTGCTTGACATAAAAAATGACAAATTCTCCCACGGTTAGGGTACTTCCGGTGCTCCAAAACTCGGTAGCGCAGTTTAAAATGTTTGAAAAATTCTTTAAAAAATCCAGCACATTGGCACAACATCAATGTATGTTGTCAAAAAATATGAAATCAAAACTTAAAACATTGCTTGACATAAAAAATGACAAATTCAACAGTAAATAGTACACAACATAAGTTGGGCTTTAGATTAGGCCCATTATCACATTGATGTACATTTTGTCATTTTTGTATCTCGAGCAATGTTTTGGATTTTGATTTGAATTTTTTTAACAACATACATTGATGTTGTGCCAATGTGCTGGATTTTTTTAGAATTTTTTGAATATTTTAAAATGTGTTACCGAGTTTGGAGCACCAGGAGCACCCTAGTGATGGGAGTACCAGATATTTTCCCCAGCGGCCCGACAGGGTTAGTGCTCGTCATGAGGTCTATAGGCGCGATTTGGGTGCCATTAGGAGCAAATCTGACGGCCAACGAAGCCTAAAAGTGATGATCCAACGGTTCAAAATACTAATGGCCTGGGAGGGCAGGAAAAATGCTCAGTTATAATGTATTTAATGACAGATTACAAGAAGGCGCACGTTGTTGCTAAACTTGACCTCTACTCCAAGCTATACCAAGATAAGATCGATTTAGCTAACAACCTGCCGCACCAAATATATTGTATGCGTTACAACACATATGTGATATGTTGTCACGTATTTCTATCTATACATTCTCTACAAGCCTATCGCTTAACAGTCACTCCTTCAACAACTGAATTGACAACGTAATCCCTTATCTTGTGACCCTGTCTTTCTTACAAAAAAGTGATCAGCGTTGTGACCTTGCCAGTTGCCATTTGTTGTTCGTCGCCCAACCGAATCTATGAGATGCACCATTGGACTTCAACAGAGGTCTGAAAGCATCTGCGGCTTTTTAATTACTCTTTTCTTTTCCTTCATGTTTTATTTTAGTGATCCTTGATCAGAAGCTCTGTGATGTTCGGGCTCTGCGCAAAGCTGATAACTACTCCCTCCGTTCCAAATTACTCATCGCTGAAATGGATGTATCTAGAACTAAAATACATCTAGATACATCCATCCGTGCGACAAGTAATTCGGAACGGAAGGAATACTATTACTCGTATTAGTGCATGCTGCTATCATAACCAACACTATATGTGGCACTTGATTTGTGCTCTATTTTGCTACGGGCTTGCCAAACTTGTCCGCTAGTTCATGTGTTTCGCATTTAAATTCATTTGCATTAGCTATACACTTGTCGTGAGTTGATTAGCAGGCAGAATGAGATAGTTTTTTTTGCCTGGAGAATAAGATAGTGTTTGACATAGAATCATATATGAAATCACAAGATACCCACAGATTGTGGCCAGTTGATAGTATATGACGCTTCAGGTAGTACGAAATTCAGAATACAGCTTCACTTTACAAACAAAAAATACAACTACAATATAAAACATGAACTCTCTAAAACATGTTAGGTGGCTCTGTTTTATGACTCAAGCTGTTTTCATCCTTCAAATAGCTCTCCCAGCATCTCCTTCAATTGGTTGGTACTGCTGCATCTATGGCTGACATGTTTCTCTAGCTCCGGATGATTCTTCAGGTAGGCGAGGTAGTCGCGGTAACGTGAAATGATTCTTTTGGTTATAGTTTCGCAGCTTGGGCTATGGATGTGGACGATGTACTTGTTCAGCCCAAATCCTAACCAAGGGAAAGCAATCAACTTGGTCAAATCAAGCAACGGAGAATTAATGGACGGGGATCTCAGTGTAACCCATACTGGATCCGCGGCGGCAGGGCCGATCTGGCAAGCTCGACGCGCCTTTCAGCGAGATACCGGCGATGCAGCGGCGGAGGGGCACACAGAGAGAACCGGTGGCGCCGCCACTCGAGGTTGTGGTCAGGGATAGCGAAGGCGGAGGGGCCCCACATCGATCGACCATGGCAAGGCGCCGCAATGCGAGGGTGCGAGCGAAAGAGACCAGCGTCGCCAGCATCCAGTTTTAGGGTTTTTAACTTTTACATTGGACTGGATCCTAATACAGGCCCAGTAGGCCCAATTGAATCTCGGATGGCCGAAGAAACCATCGGAGCAGCGGCCCAGGGGGGAGGGGATATCTGGTACTCCCACACTTAGGGTACTTCCGGTGCTCCAAAACTCGGTAGCATAGTTTAAAATGTTTGAAAAATTCTTTAAAAAATCCAGCACATTGGCACAACATCAATGTATGTTGTCAAAAAATATGAAATCAAAACTCAAACCATTGCTTGACATAAAAAATGACAAATTCAACAGTAAATAGTACACAACATAAGTTCGGCCCGGGGGGGGGGGAGGGGATATCTGGTACTCCCACACTTAGGGTACTTCCGGTGCTCCAAAACTCGGTAGCGCAGTTTAAAATGTTTGAAAAATTCTTTAAAAAATCCAGCACATTGGCACAACATCAATGTATGTTGTCAAAAAATATGAAATCAAAACTTAAAACATTGCTTGACATAAAAAATGACAAAATCAACAATAAATAGTACACAACATAAGTTGGGCTTTAGATTAGGCCCATTATCACATTGATGTACATTTTGTCATTTTTGTATCTCGAGCAATGTTTTGTATTTTGATTTGAATTTTTTAATAACATACATTGATGTTGTGCCAATGTGCTGGATTTTTTTAGAATTTTTCAAATATTTTAAAATGTGCTACCGAGTTTGGAGCACCAGGAGCACCCTAGTGATGGGAGTACCAGATATTTTCCCCAGCGGCCCGACAGGGTTAGTGCTCGTCATGAGGTCTGTAGGCGCGATTTGGGTGCCATTAGGAGCAAATCTGATGGCCAACGAAGCCTAAAAGTGATGATCCAACGGTTCAAAATACTAATGGCCTGGGAGGGCAGGAAAAATGCTTAGTTATAATGTATTTAATGACAGATTACAAGAAGGCGCACGTTGTTGCTAAACTTGACCTCTACTCCAAGCTATACCAAGATAAGATATATTTAGCTAACAACCTGCCGCACCAAATATATTGTATGCGTTACAACACATACGTGATATGTTGTCACGTATTTCTATCTATACATTCTCTACAAGCCTATCGTTTAACAGTCACTCCTTCAAGAACTGAATTGACAACGTAATCCCTTATCTTGTGACCCTGTCTTTCTTACAAAAAAGTGATCAGCGTTGTGACCTTGCCAGTTGCCATTTGCTGTTCGTCGCCCAACCGAATCTATGAGATGCACCATTGGACTTCAACAGAGGTCTGAAAGCATCTGCGGCTTTTTAGTTACTCTTTTCTTTTCCTTCATGTTTTATTTTAGTGATGCTTGATCAGAAACTCTGTGATGTTCGGGGTCTGCGCAAAGCGGATAACTACTACCTCCGTTCCAAATTACTCGTCGCTGAAATGGATGTATCTAGAACTAAAATACATCTAGATACATCCATCCGTGCGACAAGTAATTCAGAACGGAGGGAATACTATTACTGGTATTAGTGCATGCTGCTATCATAACCAACACTATATGTGGCACTTGATTTGTGCTCAGTTTTGCTACGGGCGTGCCAAACTTGTCCGCTAGTTCACGTGTTTCGCATTTAAATTCATTTGCATTAGCTATACACTTGTGGTGAGTTGATTAGCAGGCAGAATGAGATAGTTTTTTTTTACCTGGAGAATAAGATAGTGTTTGACATAGAATCAGATATCAAATCACAAGATACCCACAGATTGTGGCGAGTTGATAGTATATGACGCTTCAGGTAGTACGAAATTTAGAATATAGCTTCACTTTACAAACAAAAAATACAACTACAATATAAAACATGAACTCTCTAAAAAATGTTAGGTGGCTCTGTTTTATGCCTCAAGCTGTTTTCATCCTTCAAATAGCTCTCCCAACATCTCCTTCAATTGGTTGGTACTGCTGCATCTATGGCTGACATGTTTCTCTAGCTCCGGATGATTCTTCAGGTAGGCGAGGTAGTCGTGGTAATGTGAAATGATTCTTTTGGTTATAGTTTCGCAGCTTGGGCTATGGATGTGGACGATGTACTTGTTCAGCCCAAATCCTAACCAAGGGAAAGCAATCAACTTGGTCAAATCAAGCAACGGAGAATTAATGGACGGGGATCTCAGTGTAACCCATACTGGATCCGCGGCGGCAGGGCCGATCTGGCAAGCTCGACGCGCCTTTCAGCGAGATACCGGCGACGCAGCGGCGGAGGGGCACACAGAGAGAACCGGTGGCGCCGCCACTCGAGGTTGTGGTCAGGGATTGCGAAGGTGGAGGGACCCCACATCGATCGACCATGGCGAGCCGCCGCAATGCGAGGGTGCGAGCGAAAGAGACCAGCGTCGCCAGCATCCAGTTTTAGGGTTTTTAACTTTTAAATTGGACCGGATCCTAATACAGGCCCAGTAGGCCCAATTGAATCTCGGATGGCCGAAGAAACCATCGGAGCAGCGGCCCGGGGGGAGGGGATATCTGGTACTCCCACACTTAGGGTACTTCCGGTGCTCCAAAACTCGGTAGCGCAGTTTAAAATGTTTGAAAAATTCTTTAAAAAATCCAGCACTTTGGCACAACATCAATGTATGTTGTCAAAAAATATGAAATCAAAACTCAAACCATTGCTTGACATAAAAAATGACAAATTCAACAGTAAATAGTACACAACATAAGTTCGGCCCGGGGGGGGAGGGGATATCTGGTACTCCCACACTTAGGGTACTTCCGGTGCTCCAAAACTCGGTAGCGCCGTTTAAAATGTTTGAAAAATTCTTTAAAAAATCCAGCACATTGGCACAACATCAATGTATGTTGTCAAAAAATATGAAATCGAAACTTAAAACATTGCTTGAGATAAAAAATGACAAATTCAACAGTAAATAGTACACAACATAAGTTGGGCTTTAGATTAGGCCCATTATCACATTGATGTACATTTTGTCATTTTTGTATCTCGAGCAATGTTTTGGATTTTGATTTGAATTTTTTTAACAACATACATTGATGTTGTGCCAATGTGCTGGATTTTTTTAGAATTTTTCGAATATTTTAAAATGTGTTACCGAGTTTGGAGCACCAGGAGCACCCTAGTGATGGGAGTACCAGATATTTTCCCCAGCGGCCCGACAGGGTTAGTGCTCGTCATGAGGTCTATAGGCGCGATTTGGGTGCCATTAGGAGCAAATCTGACGGCCAACGAAGCCTAAAAGTGCTGATCCAACGGTTCAAAATACTAATGGCCTGGGAGGGCAGGAAAAATGCTCAGTTATAATGTATTTAATGACAGATTACAAGAAGGCGCACGTTGTTGCTAAACTTGACCTCTACTCCAAGCTATACCAAGATAAGATCGATTTAGCTAACAACCTGCCGCACCAAATATATTGTATGCGTTACAACACATATGTGATATGTTGTCACGTATTTCTATCTATACATTCTCTACAAGCCTATCGCTTAACAGTCACGCCTTCAACAACTGAATTGACAACGTAATACCTTATCTTGTGACCCTGTCTTTCTTACAAAAAAGTGATCAGCGTTGTGACCTTGCCAGTCGCCATTTGTTGTTCGTCGCCCAACCGAATCTATGAGATGCACCATTGGACTTCAACAGAGGTCTGAAAGCATTTGCGGCTTTTTAATTAATCTTTTCTTTTCCTTCATGTTTTATTTTAGTGATGCTTGATCAGAAGCTCTGTGATGTTCGGGGTCTGCGCAAAGCTGATAACTACTCCCTCCGTTCCAAATTACTCGTCGCTGAAATGGATGTATCTAGAACTAAAATACATCTAGATACATCCATCCGTGCGACAAGTAATTCGGAACGGAAGGAATACTATTACTGGTATTAATGCATGCTGCTATCATAACAACACTATATGTGGCACTTGATTTGTGCTCTGTTTTGCTACGGGCTTCCCAAACTTGTCCGCTAGTTCACGTGTTTCACATTTAAATTCATTTGCATTAGCTATACACTTGTCGTGAGTTGATTAGCAGGCAGAATGAGATAGTTTTTTTTTGCCTGGAGAATAAGATAGTGTTTGACATAGAATCAGATATCAAATCACAAGATACCCAGAGATTGTGGCCAGTTGATAGTATATGACGCTTCAGGTAGTACGAAATTCAGAATACAGCTTCACTTTACAAACAAAAAATACAACTACAATATAAAACATGAACTCTCTAAAACATGTTAGGTGGCTCTGTTTTATGCCTCAAGCTGTTTTCATCCTTCAAATAGCTCTCCCAGCATCTCCTTCAATTGGTTGGTACTGCTGCATCTATGGCTGACATGTTTCTCTAGCTCCGGATGATTCTTCAGGTAGGCGAGGTAGTCGCGGTAACGTGAAATGATTCTTTTGGTTATAGTTTCGCAGCTTGGGCTATGGATGTGGACGATGTACTTGTTCAGCCAAAATCTTAACCAAGGGAAAGCAATCAACTTGGTCAAATCAAGCAACGGAGAATTAATGGACGGGGATCTCAGTGTAACCCATACTGGATACGCGGCGGCAGGGCCGATCTGGCAAGCTCAACGCGCCTTTCAGCGAGATACTGGCGACGCAGCGGCGGAGGGGCACACAGAGAGAACCGGTGGCGCCGCCACTCGAGGTCGTGGTCAGGGACAGCGAAGGTGGAGGGACCCCACATCGGTCGACCATGGCGAGGCGCCGCAACGCGAGGGTGCGAGCGAAAGAGACCAGCTTCGCCAGCATCCAGTTTTAGGGTTTTTAACTTTTACATTGGACCGGATCCTAATACAGGCCCAGTAGGCCCAATTGAATCTCGGATGGCCGAAAAAACCATCGGAGCAGCGGCCCCGGGGGGGGGGGGGGAGGGGATATCTGGTAATCCCACACTTAGGGTACTTCCGGTGCTCCAAAACTCGGTAGCGCAGTTTAAAATGTTTGAAAAATTCTTTAAAAAATCCAGCACATTGGCACAACATCAATGTATGTTGTCAAAAAATATGAAATCAAAACTCAAAACATTGCTTGACATAAAAAATGACAAATTCAACAGTAAATAGTACACAACATAAGTTCGCCCCGGGGGGGATATCTGGTACTCCCACACTTAGGGTACTTCCGGTGCTCCAAAACTCGGTAGCGCAGTTTAAAATGTTTGAAAAATTCTTTAAAAAATCCAGCACATTGGCACAACATCAATGTATGTTGTCAAAAAATATGAAATCAAAACTCAAAACATTGCTTGACATAAAAAATGACAAATTCAACAGTAAATAGTACACAACATAAGTTCGGCCCGGGGGGGATATCTGGTACTCCCACACTTAGGGTACTTCCGGTGCTCCAAAACTCGGTAGCGCAGTTTAAAATGTTTGAAAAATTCTTTAAAAAATCCAGCACATTGGCACAACATCAAAGTATGTTGTCAAAAAATATGAAATCAAAACTCAAAACATTGCTTGACATAAAAAATGACAAATTCAACAGTAAATAGGACACAACATAAGTTGGGCTTTAGATTAGGCCCATTATCACCTTGATGTACATTTTGTCATTTTTGTATCTCGAGCAATGTTTTGGATTTTGATTTGAATTTTTTTAACAACATACATTGATGTTGTGCCAATGTGCTGGATTTTTTTTAGAATTTTTCGAATATTTTAAAATGTGCTACCGAGTTTGGAGCACCAGGAGCACCCTAGTGATGGGAGTACCAGATATTTTCCCAGCGGGCCGACAGGGTTAGTGCTCGTCATGAAGTCTGTAGGCGCGATTTGGGTGCCATTAGGAGCAAATCTGACGGCCAACGAAGCCTAAAAATGACGATCCAACGGTTAAAAATACTAATGGCCTAGGAGGGCAGGAAAAATGCTCAGTCATAATGTATTTAATGATAGATTACAAGAAGGGGCACGTTATTGCTAAACTTGGCCTCTACTCCAAGCTATACCAAGATAAGATCTATTTAGCTAACAACCTGCCGCACCAAATATATTGTATGCGTTACAACACATACGTGATATGTTGTCACGTATTTCTATCTATACATTCTCTACAAGCCTATCGTTTAACAGTCACTCCTTCAACAACTGAATTGACAACGTAATCCCTTATCTTGTAACCCTGTCTTTCTTACAAAAAAGTGATCAGCGTTGTGACCTTGCCAGTTGCCATTTGCTGTTCGTCGCCCAACCGAATCTATGAGATGCACCATTGGACTTCAATAGAGGTCTGAAAGCATCTGCGGCTTTTTAATTATTCTTTTATTTTCCTTCATGTTTTATTTTAGTGATGCTTGATCAGAAGCTCTGTGATGTTCGGGGTCTGCGCAAAGCTGATAACTACTCCCTCCGTTCCAAATTACTCGTCGCTGAAATGGATGTATCTAGAACTAAAATACATATAGATACATCCATCCGTGCGACAAGTAATTCGGAACGGAGGGAATACTATTACTGGTATTAGTGCATGCTGCTATCATAACCAACACTATATGTGGCACCTGATTTGTGCTCTGTTTTGCTACGGGCGTGCCAAACTTGTCCGCTAGTTCACGTGTTTCGCATTTAAATTCATTTGCATTAGCTATACACTTGTCGTGAGTTGATTAGCAGGCAGAATGAGATAGTTTTTTTTTGCCTGGAGATTAAGATAGTGTTTGACATAGAATCAGATATCAAATCACAAGATACCCACAGATTGTGGCAGTTGATAGTATATGACGCTTCAGGTAGGACGAAATTCAGAATACAGCTTCACTTTACAAACAAAAAATACAACTACAATATAAAACATGAACTCTCCAAAACATGTTAGGTGGCTCTGTTTTATGCCTCAAGCTGTTTTCATCCTTCAAATAGCTCTCCCAGCATCTCCCTCAATTGGTTGGAACTGCTACATCTATGGCTGACATGTTTCTCTAGCTCCGGATGATTCTTCAGGTAGGCGAGGTAGTCGCGCTAACATGAAATGATTCTTGTGGTTTTAGTTTCGCAGCTTGGGCTATGGATGTGGACGATGTACTTGTTCAGCCCAAATCTTAACCAAGGGAAAGCAATCAACTTGGTCAAATCAAGCAACGGAGAATTAATGGACGGGGATCTCAGTGTAACCCATACTGGATCCGCGGCGGCAGGGCCGATCTGGCAAGCTCGACGCGCCTTTCAGCGAGATACCGGCGACGCAGCGGCGGAGGGGCACACAGAGAGAACCGGTGGCGCCGCCCCTCGAGGTCGTGTTCAGGGATAGGGAAGGTGGAGGGACCCCACATCGGTCAACCATGGCGAGGCGCCGCAATGCGAGGGTGCGAGCGAAAGAGACCAGCGTCGCCAGCATCCAGTTTTAGGGTTTTTAACTTTTACATTGGACCGGATCCTAATACAGGCCCAGTAGGCCCAATTGAATCTCGGATGGCCGAAAAAACCATCGGAGCAGCGGCCCGGGGGGGCGAGGGGATATCTGGTACTCCCACACTTAGGGTACTTCCGGTGCTCCAAAACTCGGTAGCGCAGTTTAAAATGTTTGAAAAATTCTTTAAAAAATCCAGCACATTGGCACAACATCAATGTATGTTGTCAAAAAACATGAAATCAAAACTCAAAACATTGCTTGACATAAAAAATGAGAAATTCAACAGTAAATAGTACACAACATAAGTTCGGCCCGGGGGGGAGAGGGATATCTGGTACTCCCACACTTAGGGTAATTCCGGTGCTCCAAAACTCGGTAGCGCAGTTTAAAATGTTTGAAAAATTCTTTAAAAAATCCAGCACATTGGCACAACATCAAAGTATGTTGTCAAAAAATATGAAATCAAAACTCAAAACATTGCTTGACATAAAAAATGATAAATTCAACAGTAAATAGTACACAACATAAGTTGGGCTTTAGATTAGGCCCATTATCACATTGATGTACATTTTGTCATTTTTGTATCTCCAGCAATGTTTTGGATTTTGATTTGAATTTTTTTTAACAACATACATCGATGTTGTGCCAATGTGCTGGATTTTTTTTAGAATTTTTCGAATATTTTAAAATGTGCTACCGAGTTTGGAGCACCAGGAGCACCCTAGTGATGGGAGTCCCAGATATTTTTCCCAGCGGCCCGACAGGGTTAGTGCTCGTCATGAAGTCTGTAGGCGCGATTTGGTTGCCATTAGGAGCAAATCTGACGGCCAATGAAGCCTAAAAGTGATGATCCAATGGTTAAAAATACTAATGGCCTGGGAGGGCAGGAAAAATGCTCAGTTATAATGTATTTAATGACAGATTACAAGAAGGCGCACATTGTTGCTAAACATGACCTCTACTCCAAGCTATACCAAGATAAGATCTATTTAGCTAACAACCTGCCGCACCAAATATATTGTATGCGTTACAACACATACGTGATATGTTGTCACGTATTTCTATCTATACATTCTCTATAAGCCTATCGCTTAACAGTCACTCCTTCAACAACTGAATTGACAACGTAAGCCCTTATCTTGTGACCCTGTCTTTCTTACAAAAAAGTGATCAGCGTTGTGACCTTGCCAGTTGCCATTTGCTGTTCGTCGCCCAACCGAATCTATGAGATGCACCATTGGACTTCAACAGAGGTCTGAAAGCATCTGCGGCTTTTTAATTACTCTTTTCTTTTCCTTCATGTTTTATTTTAGTGAAGCTTGATCAGAAGCTCTGTGATGTTCGGGGTCTGCGCAAAGCTGATAACTACTCCCTCCGTTACAAATTACTCGTCGCTGAAATGGATGTATCTAGAACTAAAATACATCCAGATACATCCATCCGTGCGACAAGTAATTCGGAACGGAGGGAATACTATTACTGGTATTAGTGCATGCTGCTATCATAACCAACACTATATGTGGCACTTGATTTGTGCTCTGTTTTGCTACGGGCTTGCCAAACTTGTCCGCTAGTTCACGTGTTTCGCATTTAAATTCATTTGCATTAGCTATACACTTGTCGTGAGTTGATTAGCAGGCAGAATGAGATAGTTTTTTTTGCCTGGAGAATAAGATAGTGTTTGACATAGAATCGGATATCAAATCACAAGATACCCAGAGATTGTGGCCAGTTGATAGTATATGACGCTTCAGGTAGTACGAAATTCAGACTACAGCTTCACTTTACAAACAAAAAATACAACTACAATATAAAACATGTTAGGTGGCTCTGTTTTATGCCTCAAGCTGTTTTCATCCTTCAAATAGCTCTCCCAGCATCTCCTTTAATTGGTTGGTACTGCTGCATCTATGGCTGACATGTTTCTCTAGCTCCGGATGATTCTTCAGGTAGGCGAGGTAGTCGCGGTAACGTGAAATGATTCTTTTGGTTATAGTTTCGCAGCTTGGGCTATGGATGTGGACGATGTACTTGTTCAGCCCAAATCTTAACCAAGGGAAAGCAATCAACTTGGTCAAATCAAGCAACGGAGAATTAATGGACGGGGATCTCAGTGTAACCCATACTGGATCCACGGCGGCAGGGCCGATCTGGCAAGCTCGACGCGCCTTTCAGCGAGATACCGGCGACGTAGCGGCGGAGGGGCACACAGAGAGAACCGGTGGCGCCGCCACTCGAGGTCGTGGTCAGGGATAGCGAAGGTGGAGGGACCCCACATCGGTCGACCATGGCGAGGCGCCGCAACGCGAGGGTGCGAGCGAAAGAGACCAGCGTCGCCAGCATCCAGTTTTAGGGTTTTTAACTTTTACATTGGACCGGATCCTAATACAGGCCCAGTAGGCCCAATTGAATCTCGGATGGCCGAAAAAACCATCGGAGCAGCGGCCCGGGGGGGAGGGGAGGGGATATCTGGCACTCCCACACTTAGGGTACTTCCAGTGCTCCAAAACTCGGTAGCGCAGTTTAAAATGTTTGAAAAATTCTTTAAAAAATCCAGCACATTGGCACAACATCAATGTATGTTGTCAAAAAATATGAAATCAAAACTCAAAACATTGCTTGACATAAAAAATGACAAATTCAACAATAAATAGTACAAAACATAAGTTCGGCCCCGGGGGGAGGGGAGGGTATATCTGGTACTCCCACACTTAGGGTACTTCCGGTGCTCCAAAACTCGGTAGCGCAGTTTAAAATGTTTGAAAAATTCTTTAAAAAATCCAGCACATTGGCACAACATCAATGTATGTTGTCAAAAAATATGAAATCAAAACTCAAAACATTGCTTGACATAAAAAATGACAAATTCAACAGTAAATAGTACACAACATAAGTTCGGCCCGGGGGGGGGGGGGGGGGCGGGAGGGGTGGGGGGAGGGGATATCTGGTACTCCCACACTTAGGGTACTTCCGGTGCTCCAAAACTCGGTAGCGTAGTTTAAAATGTTTGAAAAATTCTTTAAAAAATCCAGCACATTGGCACAACATCAATGTATGTTGTCAAAAAATATGAAATGAAAACTCAAAACATTGCTTGACATAAAAAATGACAAATTCAACAGTAAATAGTACACAACATAAGTTGGGTTTTAGATTTGGCCAATTATCACAATGATGTACATTTTGTCATTTTTGTATCTCGAGCATTGTTTTGGATTTTGATTTGAATTTTTTTTAACAACATACATTGATGTTGTGCCAATGTGCTGGATTTTTTTTAGAATTTTTCGAATATTTTAAAATGTGCTAACGAGTTTGGAGCACCAGGAGCACCCTAGAGATGGGAGTACCAGATATTTTCCCCAGCGGCCCGACAGGGTTAGTGCTCGTCATGAAGTCTGTAGGCGCGATTTGGGTGCTATTAGGAGCAAATCTGACGGCCAACGATGCCTAAAAGTGATGATCCAACGGTTAAAAATACTAATGGCCTGGGAGGGCAGGAAAAATGCTCAGTTATAATGTATTTAATGACAGATTACAAGAAGGCGCACGTTGTTGCCAAACTTGACCTCTACTCCAAGCTATACCAAGATAAGATCTATTTAGCTAACAACCTGCCGTACCAAATATATTGTATGCGTTACAACACATACGTGATATGTTGTCACGTATTTCTATCTATACATTCTCTACAAGCCTATCGTTTAACAGTCACTCCTTCAACAACTGAATTGACAACGTAATCCCTTATCTTCTGACCATGTCTTTCTTACAAAAAAGTGACAGCGTTGTGACCTTGCCAGTTGCCATTTGCTGTTCGTCGCCCAACCGAATCTATGAGATGCACCATTGGACTTCAACAGAGGTCTGAAAGCATCTGCGGCTTTTTAATTACTCTTTTCTTTTCCTTCATGTTTTATTTTAGTGATGCTTGATCAGAAGCTCTGTGATGTTCGGGGTCTACGCAAAGCTGATAACTACTCCCTCCGTTCCAAATTACTCGTCGCAGAAATGGATGTATCTAGAACTAAAATACATCTAGATACATCCATCCGTGCGACAAGTAATTAGGAACGAAGAGAATACTATTACTGGTATTAGTGCATGCTGCTATCATTGATTTGTGCTCTGTTTTGCTACGGCGTGCCAAACTTGTCCGCTAGTTCACTTGTCGTGAGTTGATTAGCAGGCAGAATGAGATAGTTTTTTTTTTGCCTGGAGAATAAGATAGTGTTTGACATAGAATCAGATATCAAATCACAAGATACCCAGAGATTGTGGCCAGTTGATAGTATATGACGCTTCACGTAGTACAAAATTCAGAATACAGCTTCACTTTACAAACAAAAAATACAACTACAATATAAAACATGAACTCTCTAAAACATGTTAGGTGGCTCTGTTTTATGCCTCAAGCTGTTTTCATCCTTCAAATAGCTCTCCCAGCATCTCCTTCAATTGGTTGGTACTGCTGCATCTATGGCTGACATGTTTCTCTAGCTCCGGATGATTCTTCAGGTAGGCGAGGTAGTCGCGGTAACGTGAAATGATTCTTTTGGTTATAGTTTCGCAGCTTGGGCTATGGATGTGGACGATGTACTTGTTCAGCCCAAATCTTAACCAAGGGAAAGCAATCAACTTGGTCAAATCAAGCAACGGAGAATTAATGGACGGGGATCTCAGTGTAACCCATACTGGATCCACGGCGGCAGGGCCGATCTGGCAAGCTCGACGCGCCTTTCAGCGAGATACCGGTGATGCAGCGGCGGAGGGGCACACAGAGAGAACCGGTGGCGCCGCCACTCGAGGTCGTGGTCAGGGATAGCGAAGGTGGAGGGACCCCACATCGGTCGACCATGGCGAGGCGCCGCAACGCGAGGGTGCGAGCGAAAGAGACCAGCGTCGCCAGCATCCAGTTTTAGGGTTTTTAACTTTTACATTGGACCGGATCCTAATACAGGGCCAGTAGGCCCAATTGAATCTCGGATGGCCGAAAAAACCATCGGAGCAGCGGCCCGGGGGGGGGGGGGGAGGGGATATCTGGTACTCCCACACTTAGGGTACTTCCGGTGCTCCAAAACTCGGTAGCGCAGTTTAAAATGTTTGAAAAATTCTTTAAAAAATCCAGCACATTGGCACAACATCAATGTATGTTGTCAAAAAATATGAAATCAAAACTCAAAACATTGCTTGACATAAAAAATGAAAAATTCAACAGTAAATAGTACACAACATAAGTTCGGCCCGGGGAGGGGGGGGGGGAGGGGATATCTGGTACTCCCACACTTAGGGTACTTCCGGTGCTCCAAAACTCGGTAGCGCAGTTTAAAATGTTTGAAAAATTCTTTAAAAAATCCAGCACATTGGCACAACATCAATGTATGTTGTCAAAAAATATGAAATGAAAACTCAAAACATTGCTTGACATAAAAAATGACAAATTCAACAGTAAATAGTACACAACATAAGTTGGGCTTTAGATTAGGCCCATTATCACATTGATGTACATTTTGTCATTTTTGTATCTCGAGCAATGTTTTGGATTTTGATTTGAATTTTTTTAACAACATACATTGATGTTGTGCCAATGTGCTGGATTTTTTTTAGGATTTTTCGAATATTTTAAAATGTGCTACCGAGTTTGGAGCACCAGGAGCACCCTAGTGATGGAAGTACCAGATATTTTCCCCAGTGGCCCAACAGGGTTAGTGCTCGTCATGAAGTATGTAGGCGCGATTTGGGTGCCATTAGGAGCAAATCTGACGGCCAACGAAGCCTAAAAATGATGATCCAATGGTTAAAAATACTAATGGCCTAGGAGGGCAGGAAAAATGCTCAGTCATAATGTATTTAATGATAGATTACAAGAAGGCGCACGTTGTTGCTAAACTTGACCTCCACTCCAAGCTATACCAAGATAAGATCTATTTAGCTAACAACATGCCGCACCAAATATATTGTATGCGTTACAACACATACGTGATATGTTGTCACATATTTCTATCTATACATTCTCTACAAGCCTATCGTTTAACAGTCACTCCTTCAACAACTGAATTGACAACGTAATCCCTTATCTTGTGACCCTGTCTTTCTTACAAAAAAGCTATCAGCGTTGTGACCTTGCCAGTTGCCATTTGCTGTTCGTCGCCCAACCGAATCTATGAGATGCACCATTGGACTTCAACAGAGGTCTGAAAGCATCTGCGGCTTTTTAATTATTCTTTTATTTTCCTTCATGTTTTATTTTAGTGATGCTTGATCAGAAGCTCTGTGATGTTCGGGGTCTGCGCAAAGCTGATAAGTACTCCCTCCGTTCCAAATTACTCGTCGCTGAATTGGATGTATCTAGAACTAAAATACATCTAGATACATCCATCCGTGCGACAAGTAATTCGGAACGGAGGGAATACTATTACTGGTATTAGTGCATGCTGCTATCATAACCAACACTATATGTGGCACTTGATTTGTGCTCTGTTCTGCTACGGGCGTGCCAAACTTGTCCGTTAGTTCACGTGTTTCGCATTTAAATTCATTTGCATTAGCTATACACTTGTCGTGAGTTGATTAGCAGGCAGAATGAGATAGTTTTTTTTGCCTGGAGAATGAGATAGTGTTTGACGTAGAATCAGATATCAAATCACAAGATACCCACAGATTGTGGCCAGTTGATAGTATATGACGCTTCAGGTAGTACGAAATTCAGAATACAGCTTCACTTTACAAACAAAGAATACAACTACAATATAAAACATGAACTCTCTAAAACATGTTAGGTGGCTCCGTTTTATGCCTCAAACTGTTTTCATCCTTCAAATAGCTCTCCCAGCATCTCCTTCAATTGGTTGGTACTGCTGCATCTATGGCTGACATGTTTCTCTAGCTCCGGATGATTCTTCAGATAGGCGAGGTAGTCGCCGTAACGTGAAATGATTCTTTTGGTTATAGTCTCGCGAAGCACAGATCGAAGCCAAGGGTCTGGAACCTTCAAGAACTTCTGAGCCTGGTACGCTTTCCAAAATGCTGAATCAAATTTAGCCAGTGGAGAGGTGGTCTTCATCAGACGTTGGAACGGTGTATGTAAAAACGTTTTTGGAATGCAGAACATCACATGTCCCCGTGGAACGTCCTGATAGCCCTCCATGAAAGCCATCTGCGGTATATGAGACAAGACGGGTCTCCAAGAGACATCAAGATAGCCATCCATGTACTTCTCACATTGAGGTGTGAGTCCCCAGTGGTCTCCAGGGCGTAGCTCAAACAGTTGTGCCACTAAATAGGAATTATTGAGCAGGAAGAGGTACCTCAGTGTTGGATCAGAGCATAGCACTGACTTCCTCAATAGGAATTCCTTGAGATAATGGACGTTTTCATCTATTAGGCGACGAAGGTTTGTAGTGTCCTGGAACCATGCGTAGTTCCCTGCCCAGCCCAGTGCTTCAACTATGGACAGGATGCAATCCACCATCAACTGAGTGTTTGGGTGAACCTTACCTCCTCCTCGTCGAATCTCAAAAGCCCACGAGTCGTCGTTCTCCATGAGTGCCCACACCTCCTCCATCCTGCTATACATGGCTCTGTTTAACTTGTCTCCTTCTCTGGATAACGAGCAGGCTATCTCGCTGTAAATGTTTTGGACTCCCGGAGACAACGAGAGCGTTCCCGTAAGATTGTACGCTGCACTGGAGACACAGATATACATATCTAGCAGGTCCCGTAGTGACAGTGTTTTCTCCTCTTGAGGAGAGACGACGGCGTCGACGAAGACGAGCATCTTGTTGATGCTCGCTTTGCCAAATCTTGCGGACGGTGACGATGGCTGCTCCTCTACAATACAGGTGAGAATTACGATGAAAGCTCGAACCCACCGTTCGGCTAAGTCGTTGAGCTGGAGCTGCCGCCGTGAGCCACGGCCCTCGGGGATTTGGAGAACCCAGTCCACGTCGAGCTCGGAGAACAGGGTCTCCAGCGCACCATCAGAGCCACCGGAGTACTCCAAGGCCATACGCCGGGTGTAACCATCGCTGATCATTCGGCGACCGATCTTGGTGAGCTCGTGGGCACCAAGTTCTGCTGCGGCGGCGCACGACGAACCGGCCGAGGAAGCCGTGACTTTGGATGCGTAAGAATCCGAGGGGGCGGAACTGGAGTCAACGGAGCAGCTGAGTCCGGAGTGGACGGGAATCGACACGATCCGCCCTCCTGACACAGTGACACACCGGATGGAGTCGAGGTACAGGTTGCGCTGCGGGGAGGGAGCCATGGCGCCGGTGGTGCCCGCCTCCGGCACGGCAGCAAGCCGCCCCGCCATGCTGCTGCTACTTTGTGAGTGGAGACACAGGAGAAATTAAAAGTGCGACAAGTGCAGGGCCGGGGCACAGAGAAGTTCGGGGCAGGAGTTGTTCAATGGCGCGCGATGTGATAAATCCTCAGTGGCTCCTTTCAGCCGAGTGGAAAATTCAACACGGTGCACTTCCTTTCAGCCGCACTAGCATTAAAGTGGAAAGTGAAAGAAGAACGTGAGTGGAAAGCTCAAGGGAGAAAGAACAGGTTGGTGGTAAACTGCCCGCGTAGCTGTGTGTGTTGATGCTTCGTGGATTCTGCCCATTCTGCTTTTTTTATTAATATGAACACCTGTAGGCGACAATACTCCCTCCTTTTCGGTTTATAGGCTTATCTTAAAATTTTAGTTTTCCATTTTATAAGGCTCAATTTGGTTGTTCCCCATCACATGTTCAGACCTCAAAATGCATTAAATCATTGCATGCAAGTATTATAGGAAAACTGACCAATGCATGCACTTTATGTATGCATGCATTGCAATTAATGCATTCGTAAACATAATTTTTTGAGGAAAATAAAAGCATTAATTGTGTGCTTTTGCAAACTATAAAAAATATTCCACCACTCATCATCTACCTTGATTTGTGAGATTTTTGAATTGAGTTTTATAAACCGGAAAGAAGGGAGTATATAGATGGAACACATACAAACAACAGAAAACAAGGATGATGCAAGCGGTTGTATTGCTGCATACCGTCCTCGCCCCAACTACCAAGCATCCACGACCTTCACCATCGCCAGAGAAGGAGAGCATCAGAATCTGGTCCACATCATAAAGCCGAAGGAACCCCTACCTAGAAGCCAGAGCGTTGGCTCTGAAATCAGTCGTCACATTGTATGGTGTGTCGTTTAAGTGTCAGAGCTAGCGGCTAGAATAGTGTGCAACCTCGGGGCTGACGTCTGTGTGGATGTCGCACATGTATTGGTTTTGCGACAACTTTTCTTATTACTAGGTCTATTCTCTTTCAACCTTTTACTTAATATAAACGGTAGAGCTCTTGTAGATTGCTTGTTTAAACAACACTTAGATATCAAGATAAAGTTTCACTAGGAAGATGTCCAACATAGACCAGATGTACAAACAGATATAAATAAACAATATAATAATCATAAGATACGAAACTAGGTGGGGGTATTACTTTTGGCGCAAAAGATCCAACCATGCAAGATCCGTGAGTCCTTAAGCACCGGATGTACTCCTGGTTTTATGAAAATACCCAACGCACCTCGCTCAACGTCAATGTGCATGCGGATCCTCCCAAAACCTCCCTCGCCCCAACCTGTCCCCATGAGTTCTTGAAATGCCAATACTCAACGCTGGTTGAATCTGTGCCATAACCAGCAATCAGGACGGCATGCGTCCACCCGGTCCTGCCTTCAACAGCTCCGTAATCCATTATGCCTCCTCTATAATTTTCCAATTCATTGGAACCTTGCAAAGAGACAACTACGGGCTGCTTTGCTACAACTTTCTCTAGTACATCCTCCGTTGGGTCGACAAATCGAAACCCCGATATCTTTGAAGCCACTTCTTCTCCTAAAACCAAAGATGCCAAGCAAATAAAAAAATTCAGACCAATTTATCTGCAAAATGTTAGTTTTAAAATCAACACTAAAATGCTGATGAACAAGCTTAGTAAAATAGTCAATCCAATTATCTCTCCTATCCAGATTGCTTTCATGAAAGGGAGATATATTATGGAGTGTGCGGTGATTTTACATGAAGCTTTAAATACTATACACACTAAAAAACAGAATGCTCTTCTTTTTAAGGTGGACTTTGAAAAAGTATATGATAAGATCAAGTGGCCGTTTGTCTCAAAAAATTCCCTGATCAATGCTGTGACTGGATTATGCAAACCATGACGGGAAGACATGTGGGAGTTAAGGTCAATGACAAGATTGGACCTTATTTCAAAACTTACAAAGGGTTGAGACAAGGTGAATCCTTGTCTCCGCTCCTCACTAGTAGAAAAAGGGTCTGTTGTCTCGGTTCCTGAACCGGGACTAAAGGGTCGGTACTAATGCCATGTCCCTTTAGTCCCGGTTCAATCCAGAACCGGGACAGATGGGCCTCCACGTGGTCTGTGCGCGGAGCCCAGGCAGGAGGGCCTTTGGTCCCGGTTGGTGGCACCAACCGGGACCAATAGGCATCCACGTGTCAGCATTTCTGTGGCTGGGGTTTTTGTATTTTTTTTAAAAGGGGGGGGGGGTTGGGGGTTTTGGGGGGGTTAATTTAGGTGTTTCATATATTGTGTTAGCTAGCTATAATTAATAGAGAGAAGTGTCCTCTCTTATGTCCGTGCTTGGTCGACGCTACGTACTATACATACGTATAGAGAGAAGTAGACACGTTAGCTAGCTAGTAAGCAAACGAAGGAAATATAAGATCGTCATGAACATATATGCATACAGAGAGAAGTGATATCGACCACCCTCCTTCTCCGAGAGATTGGTCGAACAACAAGTTCTCTTATATCTATCCGACACTACCGGCTACATATATACAATAATTATCTCTTACAAATATAATCTCCTAACATACGGACTCATGGTCCACATAGTATTCTCCGTCTTCAGCGATCACGTGGTCAAGAAAGAATGCGGTCAATTCCTCTTGAATTGCTCACATGCGAGCTGGTGCTAGGAGTTCATCCCGCTTCCGAAACATCTAATTTGAAGAAGGGAGTCAATACATATATATATATATATATATATATATATATATATATATATATATATATATATATGAATGAAACTCAACACAAATGATGGTAATAAAATAAAATTGTGAATGTTGTTATTTACGCACTTCATATTGTTCGTCAGTGTAGCCCCGCTCACAGGCCGTGTGGCGGATGGACTCGCAAATGTAGTATCCACAGAAATTATTCCCTTGTTCGTGCCACAACCACTTTACAAGAAATAGAGGTCAATCAAACTGATAAGCAAGAATGCCAAATGGTATTGATGAAACTAACGCTTGAATCAATAGGAGATGCGCAAAACATGCTACTATAGTACTTACTTTCGGGTGTCTAAATTGCAGCTTCTTCGGAAGTCCCGGAGCTTTTTTGGTGATTTTTTTCTAAACCCTACAGACAAAGAAAACAATTACTTGATATATCAGGAAATGAACAAAGTTGCTGATGTGGTGGATAATGATCGATTTAACTTACTTCTCGAGCATTTGAGTCATGTCCGCATAGTCCTGGGGATCTTTTCGTCTTGAGTCTAAGACGATTACTAGTCCCTGCTCAAGCTTAATCTCTAGGAGAATATAGTAGAAACTGCACACGCATGCATAACTCATCAATTACATTACTATAACCTTGACTAATATATAAGGGAAACCGAATACGCACAAGACAGTAACACTCACTTGAAGTTGTAAGGAAAGAGTATTATATCTTTGTTTTCATTTATTACCAACGATCGTAGCAAGTTGGCCTCGGTATCTGCCAGATGAAATTTAATCTCAGTTTCATCTATGAGATATGTCTTAATGAACCCAATATCACCGACTTGTCTTTTCTTCAATTCGGCTATCTTCAATCTGCATAATATAGTGAGGATAATTATAAATACATGCAATGAAAGAGTTGAGCTATATAGAGAGACTTAATGACAGAAGTAGTAATACTTACAGACAGTAGCAGGTGACTGTTGCTTTATCGAGGGCCAATTGATTGAAAAACTGAAAGAACTCCTCAAATGGAACAGGCAACAGATCAATTCCAACGAGGTCATGCTCCTTTTTAACTCTCACATATAAAGTACTCCTCCCCCCAGACTCTCTGCAGATTTTCAAGTACCAATCATGCAATCTTCGCATCATCGTTGATAGAGATCTTTCATCTTTGACGAGAGGCTTCCCGTACTCGTATCTTTGTATCTGCACCTCCATGAAATCATAATGTACATTGTCGGGCAGGTAATCTCCAAGATTGCTATAACCGGGCACCATCCTCGGATCATTAGCGACGATGTCCCTAGGCACCTTGAGCGGGGGAACGATTGCTTCGCTTGTTCGCCGAGCTGTGCAATTTGTTTCCCAGCTCGTCGTTCTTTCAGCCTTTGATCACTGACAGTACTTCCTGACCGCTCTGCTTCGACAAATTCCTTTCCAATAATGCGGTCATAGTTTCCTTTCGGCGGAGACTTGGGTGGTTTTGTCAGGGCAGCCAGAGTGCGCTTCACTTTCACCGGATCTACCTTCTCCTCCGGAGGTGGATGTTTCTTTGCTTTCACCCCTTCAAAGAAGTTCCTCACTTCTTCTCGCGCGATCTCGGCATTCTCCTCCGGGGTCCTCTCGTATGGTAACTTCTCTGGAGTCTTCAGAGAAGGACCGAATATGTATGTCCTCCCACCTCTGGTTGTACTGCTAGACGCCGGCAAAGCAGACGGAGCGGTTATCTTCTTTACTTTCTTACGAGGCGGAGGAGAAGGACTACGAAGCGCCGGAGCAGCCGGAGCGGCGGCAGGTCTCTTCCGCCCTTGCTGACGAGGCGGAGAAGGAGGAGGCTGGCTGCTCGGGCGCGCCGGCGCAGGCGGAGAAGGAGGCGGAGTGCCGCCACGCGCCGGAGAAGGAGCCGGCCGAGTGCCTTGATCGTCACTCGCCGGAGGAGGAGGCGGTGGAGGAGGCGGAGTTTCCTGACTTGCTGGAGGAGGAGGAGGAGGAGGCGGAAGCGTCCAGTTCGGAAGGTTGATGAGCTCCTTCCGCCATAGGCATGGAGTCTTCAGAGCAGAACACAGCCTAGTCTCCCCTTCACCGGTAGGGTGGTAAAGCTGGAGGTCCTCAAATCCCTCCGTTATTTCATCCACCATCACCCTAGCATATCCTTCTGGAATCGGCCGGCAGTGAAAAGTTGCTCCGGGTTCAGTAGGATAAACAGAGCCAACAGCCGCCTTGACCTTCAAATTCATCCATTGCGTCATAAGGTGGCAATTTTGAGACTCCATGATAGCATCCATGGGATAGCTGGCAGGAGCCGTCAAGGCATGCTCCGGCTGAAGCAGCTCGGTGGAAGCCACGCTGCTTCTCCGCTGAGATGGCTGGGTAGCTTCAGGGAAAGCTTCGGCAGTTCGTTTGCTGCGATTTGCTTCTCGTTCCTCTATCGCTTGTACCCTTGCTTGCAGCGCCTGTATTTGGGTCTGCTGCACTTTTTTCCTCCTCTCGTGGCATTTGTAACCGCCTGCGTCCGGAAACCCAACCTTCCACGGAATGGAGCCTGGCGTGCCTCGTGTCCGTCCAGGGTGCTCAGGATTCCCGAGGGCCATTGTGAGCTCGTCGTTCTCTCTGTCTGGAAAGAACGTCCCTTGTTGCGCTGCTTTGATATACTGCTGAAGCTTCTTGACTGGTATGTCCATTTGATCGTTCGTCCAAATGCACTTCCCTGATACAGGGTCCAAGGTTCCGCCAGCCCCGAAGAACCAAGTCCGGTAACGGTCTGGCCAGTTAATTGTCTCTGGTTCGATCCCTTTATCAACCAGATCATTCTTAGTCTTGGTCCACTTAGGCCGGGCTACAAGGTAGCCACCTGACCCCGTGCGATGGTGATGCTTCTTCTTCGCTGCATTTTGCTTGTTTGTCGCCGACATCTTCTTACTCTTTTCCGATGTCTTGTGGGCCACAAATGCGGGCCAGTGATCTCTGATCTTCTCATATCTGCCCTTGAATTCTGGTGTCTCTTTATTTTCGACACACTTATTCAGCTCTTTCTTCCACCTCCTGAATAGTTCTGCCATCCTCTTAAGAGCCAAAGACTTGATTAATTGCTCTTTAATTGGCTTCTCCGGATCATCCTCTGGCGGTAGGGTGAAATTTGACTTCAGCTCAGTCCAAAGATCAATTTTCTACATATCATTGACATAAGACACCTCAGGGTATTCTGTAGCCGTCTTTAACCATTGCTGGATGCTGATCGGGATCTTGTTCGTAACCAAAACCCCGCACTGAGCAACAAATGCGCTCTTTGTCCGGAAGGGTTCAATCGGTTGGCCGTCGGTCGCGATTGCTATGATCTCAAACTTTTCATCCGAGCTCAACTTTTTCTTTGGGCCTCGTATCTTTACCGAAGTTGTGCTCGATCCGGAGGGCTAGAAAAAAGAACAAAGACTTAATTAATATGTGTACATACCAAAACAATGAATGCATCAATTAGCTAGTCAGCAGAAGCTTAACTAATATATATACCCGGCTGGACTTGGTTCGGTCACCGGAGACGTCATCACGGTCTCCTTCTTGCACCGGCATTGGGTCACCGAAGCCGTCCTCACAGTCTCCTTCTTGCACCGGCATTAGGTCACCGGAGCCATCATAATCATAGCCAGCTGCTTCCAGACCATCGGTGTCATTGAGAAACAACGAGCAGACGGCATCACTTCCTCGTGCGATTATGTCCCCCAACAACTCTTCTTGTACTTCGTCTCGGGTGGTGTCCATAGTTTCTACAAATATTGACAACATGGCAATTATTATTCAAACATGACAGATGGATATATTAGTGGCAAACGTAGAACTAATATTAATTAGTGGCCTCGACGCTGCTTCTCTAGGGTTTGGGGTGGCGTCGACAACGCTTCTCTAGGGTTTGGGGCGGCCTCGACGCCGCTTCTCTAGGGTTCTTACTCCTCTATTCTTTCTTCTCCTCTTTTTTTTTCTTCCTCTTTTTTTAATCGGGAACGAGGGTCGTCGAGGGTCACCGAGCGGTAGAGGAAACCGTAAATAGCAAGTATCGTGGGTGTGAGATACATATGGCCGTCAGTGTCGGACACTACATCCACGTCCCACAAGTGACGTGGGCGTCGAAGCCCGCGTCACTTGTGGGACGTGGATGTAGTGTCTGACACCGACGGCCACATGTATCTCACATCGACGATACTTGCTATTTAGGGTTTCCTCTACCGCTCGGCGACCCTGACCCTCGACGACCCTCGTTCCCGATAAAGTAAAGAGGAAGAAGAAGAAGAAAAAAAAGAGAAGAAGAAATCTTTCTTCTCCTCTTTTTTTTTTCTTCTTCTTCCTCTTTTTTTATCGGAAATGAGGGTCGTCGAGGGTCGCCGAACGGTAGAGGAAACCCTAAATAGCAAGTATCGTGGGTGTGAGATACATGTGGCCGTAGGTGTCGGACACTACATCCACGTCCCACAAGTGACGTGGGCGTCGAAGCCCGCGTCACTTTTGGGACGTGGATGTACTGTCCGACACCGACGGCCACTTGCTATTTAGGGTTTCCTCTACCGCTCGGCGACCCTCGACGACCCTCGTTCCCGATAAAAAAAGAGGAAGAAGAAGAAAAAAAGAGGAGAAGAAATAATAGAGGAGAAGAACTCCTCTATTCTTTCTTCTCCTCTTTCTTTTTTCTTCTTCCTCTTCTTTTTTTATCCTCTTCTTCCTGTCATGTTCGACGACCCTCGACCCCTCGGCGACCCTAGACCCCCTCTCGACCACCTTATGTCGAAGTTATCGGGTAGGGGGTATATCGACAACGACATACCCGATACATACATACATATATATCACATGCATCCATACATATATGAATAAAATTAATATCTACTAATTAACAACCTAAATGAAAAAACTAATACATATAGGAAGAAGAAGAAAAAAGAAGAGAAGAAAGAATAGAGGAGAAGACTTCCTCTTCTTCCTCTCCTCTTCTTCTCCCTCTTCTTCCCCTTCTTCCTCGCCTCTCTCATGAATGTCCGACGTTCTCGACCCTTGACCCCCTAAACTAGTTCTCAACCCTCGACCCCCTAAACTAGTTCTCGACCCCCACCCCCTCATGTCGAAGTTATCAGGGAGGGGGTATATCGACCCCCCCTCATGTCGAAGTTATCGGGGAGGGTTATATCGACCCCCCCTCCTGTCGAAGTTAACGGGGAGGGGGTATATCGACAACGACATACATACATGGAAAAAAGGCTCTCCATCTATACATACATAGCCACATAATATACATGGAAATAATGATATGAAAAAAATATGAACAAAAAAATGCTATGAACAAAAAAAATAATACACATAAACAAAAAAATACATATATGAACAAAAAATGCTCTGAACAAAAAAATAATACACATATATGAACATCTATACATACATATAGCCACATACATATATACATTATATATACGAACAAAAAAATGAAAAAAATGATAAACCGGGGTGGCGCGCGGCGGCTCACAGCCAGGGCGACGGCGGCGGCGACGGCGGGGGCGGCGAGGGCGGCGGATGGCGTCGGGGCGGCACGGGATTGGGGAGGACGACGGCGAGCTCGAGGGGTGGCACGGGCTCGAGGCGGCACGGGCTCGGGGAGGACGACGGCGAGCTCGAGGGGCGGCATGAGCTCGGGGAGGAGGGCTCGGGGACGACCGCGAGCTCCGGGGCGGCGAGGGCTCGAGGGCGGCGCGGGCTCTAGGGCGGCAAGGGCTCGGGTGCGGCGCGGGCTCAAGGAGCGGGCGGCGGGGGCGACGAGGAGCGGGCGGTGACGGCGACGGCGACCTCGGGGCGGCAACGGCGAGCACGGGCAGCCTGGCGGCGTCGATGAGCTCGGCGTCGTCAGGGGGCAAATGGCGATCAAATCTGAAACTGCTAAGTGGTGGGTATATATACAGGCGGCTATGGTCCCGGTTCGTGGCATGAACCGGGACGAATGCCTACCTATGGTAGCGGTTCGAGCCACCAATCGGGACCAAAGGCCTCTGTTCCCGGTTCGTGCCACCAACCGGGACCAATGCGCCCCTATGGTCCTGGTTGGTGCTACCAGCCGGGACCAAATGTCCTGTGCTGGCGTTGTGCGGTCATAAGTTTAGTCCCACCTCGCTAGTTGAGAGGGGCTCGGAGTGGGTTTTAAGCGCTACTGCGCCCACCCACTCGAGCTCCACTCAACTGCAGGCTTACGGGCCTAATCTGTGCACTGCTATGCCTGTTGGGCCTTCTACGGGCCTGAATCCTGGCCCATGGAAGGGTTTCTAGTCGTATTCAGGCCGTGGAGGTCTAGTAGGTGGTATTTTTTTGTTTTCTTTTTTGCTTTTTATTTTTTTATTTGTACTAAATACTTATAGTTTTTTAGTGATTTTTTTTTGCTTTTAGGTCACAAAAATTATAAACTTTCTGTTAGTGCCATTAGTTTTAAAATTTGATTTTTTTTTGTTTTCTTCTTTTTTTATTTTTTGCTTTTTCTTTTTTTATTTGTACTAAATACTTATAGTTTTTTAGTGATTTCTTTTTGCTTTTAGGTCACAAAAATTGTAAACTTTAGGTTATTTTTAGGTAATTTTAGGTTATTTTTAATATCTGTTTTAATCAAAAACAAATTTTGTTAATTTTTTTGCTATTAATGTGCTGAACAAAAATACTTTCTGAATTTAAGTTGCATAAACTTTATATAAGTTTAGTTTCAAAAATACTAGAGGTTTATAAAAACTTTTTAGTTGATTCATTTTGCTTTTTTGAGCTATAAGACCTTGAAATTGAAAAGCATTTCAAATGAACTCCGAAAAGGTTGAAAGTTGGCATGGTATCATCATTTCACCCACATAGCATGTGCAACAAAGTTGAGATGGTTACGGAAAAAACTGGATGCACTTCGTGTACAAAACAGGCAATCTTTTTCGAAGTATCAGGGTTTCGGAAGAAAGATCATCCGTTACAAAGGGATTTCATTTTCTTGAACTTATTTGAACTCCATATTTTTTTTCTAGGTTCAAAATGCACCATTCAAAGCCACATCATTAATTTTCAACCCTTTCTGACTTCATTTGTTATTTTTCATTCATTTACTGATTTTTTGAGCTATAAGACCCTGAAATTGAAAAGCATTTCAAATGAATTCCAAATGAACTCCGAAAATTATAGACTTTCAGTTAGTGCCATTAGTTTTAGAAAAATTATAAACTTTTTGTTAGTGCCATTAGTTTTCAAATTTGAATAGTTAAAATTTGAATTCTTTGAAATTTGTGTGAATCACAAGTTTGTGATTAACTTTACTAAAAAATGAACATAGATGCACCTATAGAGAAAATTCGACCTAAATTCATAGTTTTCAAATGAACTCTGAAAAAGTTCGCATAGCATACTCGTGTGTTACAAAGTTGGCATCGTATCATCATAATAGTTGCGGGAGAAAGTCTTCACTTTTTCTTCGCTTGTGTCATTTGCTTATTGCGCCGTAACCATGGATAATCTTCATCGTTTATTAGGATGCTTGGGTCAGCCTTGACATTGAAGGGAGGAATTTCATGAAACTTTTCATAATCTTCAGACATGTCTGTCTTGCCGTCCACTCCCAGGATGTCCCTTTTTCCTGAAAGAACTATGTGGCACTTTGGCTCATCGTATGATGTATTCGCTTCCTTGTATTTTCTTTTTCTTGGTTTGGTAGACATGTCCTTCACATAGATAACCTGTGCCACATCATTGGCTAGGACGACCGGTTCGTCAGTGTATCTAGGATTTTTCAGATCCACTGTTGTCATTCCGTACTGTGGGTCTACCTGTACCCCGCCGCCTGACAGATTTACCCATTTGCACTTAAACAAAGGGACCTTAAAATCAGGTTCGTAGTCAAGTTCCCATATGTGCACTATGTAACCATAATATGTGTCTTTTCTGCTCTCGATTGCTGCATTAAAGCGGAAACCGCTGTTTTGGTTGGTGCTCTTTTGATCTTGGGCGATCGTGTAAAATGTATTCCCATTTATCTCGTATCCTTTCTAAGTCAATACAGTCAAAGATGGTCCCCTGGACAACAAGTACAACTCATCACAAATAGTGTTGTCACCTCTGAGACGTGTTTCCAACCAATTGCTGAAAGTCCTGATGTGTTCACATGTAATACAATCGTCGCACTGCTCCAGGTGTTTGGAGCGCAGATGTTCTTGTGTTCATCGACATACGGGGTCACCAAGGTAGAGTTCTGTAGAACTGTGTAGTGTGCTTGAGACCAAGAATATCCGTCCCTCCATATTATTGAGTCACTTCCAAGAGTGCCTTTTCCAGTCAGTCTCCCCTCATACCGCGATTTAGGGAGACCTATCTTCTTAAGGCCAGGAATGAAGTCAACACAAAACCCGATAACACCCTCTCTTTGATGGCGCATGGAGATGCTTCCTTCTGGCCTAGCGCAGTTACAGACATATTTTTTTAGGACTCCCATGAACCTCTCAAAGGGGAACATATTGTGTAGAAATACGGGCCCTAGGATGACAATCTCGTCGACTAGATGAACTAGGACGTGCGTCATGATATTGAAGAAGGATGGTGGGAACACCGGCTCGAAACTGACAAGACATTGCGCCACATCACTCCTTAGCCTTGGTACGATTTCTGGATCGATCACCTTCTGAGAGATTGCATTGAGGAATGCACATAGCTTCATAATGGCTAATCGGACGTTTTCCGGTAGAAGCCCCCTCAATGCAACCGGAAGCAGTTGCATCATAATCACGTGGCAGTCATGAGACTTTAGGTTCTGAAACTTTTTCTCTGGCATATTTATTATTCCCTTTATATTCGACGAGAAGCCAGTCGTGACCTTCATACTGAGCAGGCATTCAAAGAAGATTTCTTTCTCCTCTTTCGTAAGAGCATAGCTGGCAGGACCTTTATACTGCTTCGGAGGCATGCCGTCTTTTTCGTGCAAACGTTGCAGGTCCTCCCGTGCCTCAGGTGTATCTTTGGTCTTCCCATACACGCCCAAGAATCCTAGAAAGTTCACGCAAAGGTTCTTCGTCACGTAAATCACGTCGATTGAAGAGCGGACCTCTAGGTCTTTCCAGTAGGGTAGGTCCCAAAATATAGATTTCTTCTTCCACATGGGTGCGTGTCCCTCAGCATCATTCGGAACAGCTAGTCCGCCGGGACCCTTTCCAAAGATTAAGTGTAAATCATTGACCATAGCAAGTACGTGATCACCGGTATGCATGGAGGGTTTCTTCCGGTGATCTGCCTCGCCTTTGAAATGCTTGCCTTTCTTTTGACATTGATGGTTGGTCGGAAGAAATCGATGATGGCCCAGGTACACATTCTTCCTGCATTTGTCCAGGTATATACTTTCAGTGTCATCTAAACAGTGCATGCATGCGTGGTTTCCTTTGTTTGTCTGTCCTGAAAGGTTACTGAGAGCGGACCAATCGTTGATGGTCACGAACAGCAACGCCTTTAGGTTACATTCCTCCTGTCTGTGCTCATCCCACGTACGTACACCATTTCCATTCCACAGCTGTAAAAGTTCTTCAACTAATGACCTTAGGTACACATCAATGTCGTTGCCGGGTTGCTTAGGGCCGTGTTGAATTTTCCACTCGGCTGAAAGGAGCCACTGAGTGAAAAAACCAAAGATGCCAAGCAAATAAAAAAATTTAGACCAATTTATCTACAAAATGTTAGTTTTAAAATCAACACTAAAATGCTGATGAACAAGCTTAGTAAAGTAGTCAATGCAATTATCTCTCCTGTCCAGATTGCTTTCATCAAAGGGAGATATATTATGGAGTGTGCGGTGATTTTACATGAAGCTTTAAATACTATACACACTAAAAAACAGAATGCTCTTCTTTTTCAGGTGGACTTTGAAAAAGTATATGATAAGATCAAGTGGCCGTTTGTCTCAAAAAATTCCTTGATCAATGCTGTGACTGGATTATGCAAACCATGACGGGAAGACATGTGGGAGTTAAGGTCAATGACAAGATTGGACCTTATTTCAAAACTTACAAAGGGTTGAGACAAGGTGATTCCTTGTCTCCGCTCCTATTCGATCTAGCTGTAGATGCTCTGGTTGTTATCATGGATAATGGCAGGAGAGAGGACTTTGTGAATGGGGTGCTAAATGAGACTTATGAAATTGGGGTTAACATGCTGCAATATACTGATTTTTCCTTTTACAAGATGATGAGGAGAGGGCTAGGAATCTAAAATTTATTTTAGCTGCCTTTGAAAAAATGTCGGGGTTAAGTATTAATTTCCATAAAAGTGAGATTTTTTTTGTGGGGCCGTGGATAAAACTGACATGTATCAGGAAATATTCACGTGTGCCCTGTGAAAAATGCCACTAAAATACAGGGGCCTACCTGTTTCAGACAAAAGAATTAGAAATAAAATGTGGGGAAATGTTATAGAAAAGATAGTGAGGAGGTGTGCCTGCTGGCAAGGGAGGGTGCTGAACATAGCAGGGAGAACTATCTTGGTTCAATCATGCTTGATTATATTCCTATTTATATGATGTCGTTCTATCCACTTCCGGTTGGCGTGAGGGAAAAGATAGACTTCTTTAGAGCCAGATTAGTCTGGCAAGCTGATGAACATAAAAAAATACGAAGCCATAACAATCCTGCATAAAAGAGTTCAGGCAAAACTCAAATAATAATCATGGATAATCTGATCATAAACTCACAATTAATCGGATCCCAACAAACACACCGCCAAAAGTCATTACATTGGATAGAACTCCAAGAACATCAAGGAGAACATTGTATTGAAGATCAAATAGAGAGAAGAATCCATCTAGCTACTAACTATGGACCCGTAGGTCTGTGGTAAACTACTCACGCATCATCAGAAGTGCAGGAATGTTGATGCAGAGCCCCTCCGTGATCGAATCCCCCTCCGGCAGAGTGCCACAAAAGGTCCCGAGATGGGATCTCGGGAGAACAGAGGCTTGCGGAGGCAAAAAAAAATATTTCGTGGACTCCTCTGTTGGTTTCCCGATTTTAGAGAATTTATAGAGGCGGAGTTAGGTCAAACGGAGCCACGTGGGCCCCATGAGCCACCAGGGTGCACCCTGATGCCTCGTGGGCCACTGCTCCATCTTCTCGTCCCCTCCTGAAGCTTCCTAGGTCTCTTATGTCTAGAAAAAATCACCAAAAAGTTTCGTGACATTTGGACTTCGTTTGGTACTGATGTTCCGCAAAGTCAAAAACAAGCAAGAAAAAAACAACTAACACTGGGCCACTAAGTTAATAGGTTAGTCCCCAAAAATATATATAATTGCTTGTAAATGTATATAAAACATCCAAGGTTGATACTATAATAGCACAGAACAATAAAAAAATATAAATACGTTGGAGACGTATCACACCGGTCGCGTCCGTCGTCCATGTCGTCTTGAACTGGTCCCAGATCTCCAGCGTCTTCAGCCTCGAGTTGACTCGTGTAGCAGCCTCGGGTCCCACGGAGGGAGGCTTCGGGCGAGCAGCATCCACAAAGGGACCCCCATATGCGCCCCCACCATCCACCAGGTTCTCCTTGGTCACCACCGACATCTTGCTAGAGTTTTGCGAGGCCGTCGACATGCTAGTAGGCGTCACGTTTGAGGTAGACACGGAGGTGCAGTCTGGCGGCCTACGTTGTGCCCTTGGCTGACTTAGCGGAACCCTAGATGGGTTTTTGTAACCGGGCGCAGACAGTTCCTTGCGTAAGGGACTAGGGCATCTGAAGTCCCAATCGGCAACGACAGGATCGACAGGGCCCATCTGACCATGACGATCGATTGGCAGACGAGGCCGCAGCGGTTTCGACTGCCCGCTTGGGAGCGGGAGCGGAGGAGATGCCACACGCGATGGCCGCGACGGCTAGCGGTGGGGCTTTTGCCTCCTGATCGTCCGGGGTGGGAAACCCTAGCATCGCGTAACTCACATAGTCAGTATCTATCTTGTGTCCTGATCGTCAGGGGTGGGAATATCATACACATGTTATATTTTCCGTACATACATCAGAAACATTATGTTTATAATCTCGCAAAAAAAAGAAACATTATGTTTATACACTTTAACTATTTTTCAAATACGTACATATTAATAGTTTTTTAAATACATGTTTTTAAACATTTATTTGAATATGTGTTAAACATTGTTTTGGCTGCACGGGAGCTTGTCATGGCTCCCAAGCAACTCGCGACGCCGTGTGCTTTGAACCATCCATCTGAGGGTGAAGACCAAGACGGCCGTGGGCGACAAACTGGCAAAGAGCCCGAGAATAGCTGGAGCGGGTGGGGGCAAAGGGGATGCGCCAGGTGCCTGGTTGGGCACGAGGCCGCGGTCTCCTCGAGGTGAGCCACATCGCACGCGCACTATCGGAACAGGGCTCTAAGCCGACAGCCAAATATATGCCGACGGCTACCATCGGCCTAGTCCGAGCTATGCCGATAGCTAGCTCCTGGCCGTCGGCATACAACGGCCGTCGGGCTATCCACGTCTACGCCGACAGCAGCCGTCGGCACACAACAGCCATCGGCTTATCCAAGACTATGCCTACAGCTGCCGTCGGCATACATAGGCCATCGGCATAGATGCGGGCCCGCCGACAACGGGCATCACGGCCGGCTAACGACGTCAAATCAATGCCGACGGCCGTGACGGGCGGCCGTCGGCCTAGATACAGGTGACACGTCACCGATCCAGAGCGCACCGACCAGGACCTATGCCGACGGTAGCCGTCGGCATATCTGACACGTCATCGATCCGCGGCGCTGTCCATCTGCCCTTGCCGCAGCTATGCCGACGGCTTTGCCGTCGGCATAGTTTTTTTTCTTCTTTTTTTCTTTTTTTCCATATAGTATTATTATTATTATTAAGCATACAGTATGTAATAAGCATACATATAGATTGTGTTAATAAGCATACATATAGTATGTGTTAATAAGCATCTAGTATGTTAATAAGCATATAGTATGTGTTAATAAGCATACATATAGTTTTTTTCTTTTTCTTCACTGTTTTCTTTATTATTATTATTTAACTAACTTACATACCATATGTGTTAATAAGCATACATACATTATTTTTCGGTTCTGTACAGAGCGGTGTCACCCCCCTCACGAACGGTGCCGCCACCAGCCAGCAACTGGAATGGGGAGCAGCCGCATCGTGTCTATACGAAGGGGACTTTGCTCCAAGTGTTTATATATATCGGATGACCTACCACAACCGGGTGGTGTTGTGGCATGTCCGAAGAGGCGACACACATCTCCGGGGTGTGGTCCCCCTAACGGACGGCACCGCCGCCGGCACCTGGAGGGGGGAAACGGACGCATCGGGTCTACACGGAGGGGATGTAGCTGTCGGTTTGGCCCCGAATGTTGCTCCCAGGTGTCCCTCTGTGCTGACCTGACACAACCGGGTGGAGAGGCCCATTGGTCAAAGCACGTCTGTGGAAAGTCAAAGGGCTAGATCTCATGGTCAACCGCTCCAGGGTTAGGAGGAATGGCGCCCTGGGGGGTAGCAATGCCACTGGAGCGTCGCACCGGCCCCTCATACATGCGGGGTGGTGTGGTGGCATGTCCGAAGAGGCGGCACACGTCTCCGGGGTGTGCCCCCCCTCACGGACGTGTCGGATCTACACGGAGGGGATCCTTTTGTGGGTCTGGCCCGGATGTTGCTCCAAAGTGTACCTCTGGGCTGACCTAACACAACCGGGTGGGGAGGTCCACTGGTCAAAGCCCGTCCGTGCAAAGTCAAAGGGCTAGATCCCGTGGTCAAACGCTATAGGGTTAGGCGGGACGGGGGACCTGGGGGTAGCAATACCACCGGAGCGTCGCACCGGGCCCTCATACATGCGGGGTGGTGTGGTGGCATGTCCGAAGAGGCGGCACACGTCTCCGGGGTGTGCCCCCCCCTCACGGACGGCGCCGCCGCCAGCACCTGTAGGGGGGAAACGGACGCGACGGGTCTACACGGAGGGGATCTTATTGTGGGTCTGGCCCGGATGTTGCTCCAAAGTGTACCTATGGGCTGACCGAACACAACCGGGTGGGGAGGTCCGCTGGTCAAAGCCCGTCCGTGCAAAGTCAAAGGGCTAGATCCCGTGGTCAAACGCTACAGGGTCAGGCGGGACGGGGGCCTTGTGGGGGTAGCAATGCCACCGGAGCATCGCACCTGGCCCTCATACATGCGGGGTGGTGTGGTGAAATGTCCGAAGAGGCGGCACGCGTCTCCGGGGCATGGCCCCCCTCACAGATGGTGATGACACGGTAGTAGACGTTTTGCGGTAACGATGCGGCGTGAATATTATTAAATACTCGGAGCACGATAAAATCATGAGTTTTTTTGCACGACGTGGGCACATGTGCTATAGGAATGATGGTATTTTTTCATAATTTTTGGTGATGGAGAAGTATCCGAAAAATTCCCTCTACGCGGATTGCCCTTCGCGCGTGTACGGCTGTGGCCGGCGGCCTCCGGGGGCTAGCATGCCGCCAAATCTTGCGCCGGTGGCCTCTCACAAGTCTGGAAGTGTTGTGGCGGTTGCAAACGCCCGGCATGCGTGTCCGGGGTGTGCCCCCCCTCACGGACAGCGCTGCCGCCGGCACTTGGAGGGGGGAAACAGACGCGTGGGGTCTACGCGGAGGGGATCTTGCTGTGGGTCTGGCCCGGATGTTGCTCCAAAGTGTTCATATGGGCTGACCTAACACAACCAGGTGGGGAGGTCCACTAGTCAAAGCCCCTCCGTGCAAAGTCAAAGGGGTAGATCCCGTGGTCAAACGCTACAGGGTTAGGCGGGAGGGAGGCACTGGGGGTAGCAATGCCACCGGAGCGTCGCAGCGGGCCCTCATACATGCGGGGTGGTGTGGTGGCATGTCCGAAGAGGCGGCACGCGTCTCCGGGGCATGGCCCCCCTCACGGACGGCGATGACACGGTAGTAGACATTCTGCGGTAACGATGCGGTGTGAATATTATTACATACTCGGAGCGCGATAAAATCATGAGTTTTTTTGCACGACGTCAGCACATGTGCTATAGGAGCGATGGTACTTTTTCATAATTTTTGGTGATGGGGAAGTATCCGAAAAATTCCCTCTACGCGGACTGTCCTTCGCGCGTCTACGGCTGTGGCCGGCGGCCTCCGGGGGCTAGCATGCCGCCAAATCTTGCGTAGGCGGCCTCTCACAAGTCTGGAAGTATTGTGGCAGTTGCAAACGCCCGACACGCGTGTCCGGTGTGTGCCCCCCCCTCACGGACGGCGCCGCAGCCGGCACCTGGAGGGGGGAAACGGACGCGCCGGGTCTACACGGAGGGGATCTTGTTGTGGGTCTGGCCCGGATGTTGCTCCAAAGTGTTCCTATGGGGTAACCTAACACAACTGGGTGGGGAGGTGCGCTGGTCAAAGCCTGTCCGTGCAAAGTCAAAGGGCTAGATCCCGTGGTCAAACGCTACAGGGTCAGGCGGGACGGGGGCCCTGTGAGGGTAGCAATGCCACCGGAGCGTCGCACCGGGCCCTCATACATGCGGGGTGGTGTGGTGAAATGTCCGAAGAGGCGGCACGCGTCTCCGGGGCGTGGCCCCCCTCACAGATGGCGATGACACGGTAGTAGACGTTTTGCGGTAACGATGCGGCGTGAATATTATTAAATACTCGGAGCACGATAAAATCATGAGTTTTTTTGCACGACGTGGGCACATGTGCTATAGGAACGATGGTATTTTTTCATAATTTTTGGTGATGGAGAAGTATCCGAAAAATTCCCTCTACGCGGATTGCCCTTCGCGCGTCTATGGCTGTGGCCGGCGGCCTCCGGGGGCTAGCATGCCGCCAAATCTTGCGCCGGCGGCCTCTCACAAGTCTGGAAGTGTTGTGGCGGTTGCAAACGCCTGGCACGCGTGTCCGGTGTGTGCCCCCCCTCACGGACGGCGCCGCCGCCGGCACTTGGAGGGGGAAAACGGACGCGCCGGGTCTACACGGAGGGGATCCTGTTGTGGGTCTGGCCCGGAAGTTGCTCCAAAGTGTTCCTATGGGGTGACGTAACACAACTGGGTGGGGAGGTGCGCTGGTCAAAGCCCGTCCGTGCAAAGTCAAAGGGCTAGATCCCGTGGTCAAACGCTACAGGGTCAGGCGGGACGGGGGCCCTGTGGGGGTAGCAATGCCACCGGAGCGTCGCACCGGGCCCTCATACATGCGGGGTGGTGTGGTGAAATGTCCGAAGAGGCGGCACGCGTCTCCGGGGCGTGGCCCCCCTCACAGATGGTGATGACACGGTAGTAGACGTTTTGCGTTAACGATGCGGCGTGAATATTATTAAATACTAGGAGCGCGATAAAATCATGAGTTTTTTTTGCATGATGTGGGCACATGTGCTATAGGAGCGATGGTATTTTTTCATAATTATTGGTGATGGAGAAGTATCCGAAAAATTCCCTCTACGCGGATTGTCCTTCGCGCGTCTACGACTGTGGCCGGCGGCCTCCGGGTGCTAGCATGCCGCCAAATCTTGTGCCGGCGGCCTCTCACAAGTCTGGAAGTGTTGTGGCGGTTGCAAATGTTGGGGAACATAGTAATTTCAAAAAATTTCCTACGCACACGCAAGATCATGGTGATGCATAGCAACGAGGGGAGAGCATGATCTACGTACCCTTGTAGATCGCAACGGAAGCCTTGACACAACATAGAGGAAGTAGTCGTACGTCTTCTTCCCGATCCGACCGATCCAAGCACCGTTACTCCGGCACCTCCGAGTTCTTAGCACACGTACAGCTCGATGACGATCCCCGGGCTCCGATCCAGCAAAGCTTCGGGGAGGAGTCCTGTCAGCACGACGGCGTGGTGACGATCTTGATGTACTACCGATGCAGGGCTTCGCCTAAGCACTACAACGATATGATCGAGGTGGAATATGGTGGCAGGGGGCACCGCACACGGCTAAGGAACGATCTCAATGATCGAACGATCTCAATGATCAACTTGTGTGTCTAGAGGTGCCCCCTGCCCCTGTATATAAAGGAGCCAATGGGGAGGGGTGCGCCGGCCAGGGAGAGGGCGCAGGAGGAGTCCTACTCCCACCGGGAGTAGGACTCCCCCCCAATCCTAGTTCGAATAGGTTTCCCAAAGGGGGGAAAGAGAGAGAGGGGGGGCGGCCCCTTCTCCTAGTACTAATAGGACTAAGGGAAGGGGGCGCGCGGACACCTATGGGCTGCCCCTTTTCTGTTTTCCACTAAGGCCCATATGGCTCCCGGGGGGTTCCGGTAACCTCCCGGTAATCCGGTAAAATCCCGATTTCACCCGGAACACTTCCGATATCCAAATATAGGCTTCCAATATATCAATCTTTATGTCTCGACCATTTCGAGACTCCTCGTCATGTCCGTGGTCACATCCGGGACTCCGAACAACCTTCGGTATATCAAAATGCATAAACTCATAATAACTGTCATCGTAACGTTAAGCGTGCGGACCCTACGGTTCGAGAACAATGTAGACATGACCGAGACACTTCTCCGGTCAATAACCAATAGCGGGACCTGGATGCCCATATTGACTCCTACATATTCTACGAAGATCTTTATCAGTCAGACCGCATAACAACATACGTTGTTCCCTTTGTCATCGGTATGTTACTTGCCCGAGATTCGATCGTCGGTATCCAATACCTAGTTCAATCTCATTACCGACAAGTCTCTTTACTCGTTCCGTAATACATCATCCCGCAACTAACTTATTAGTTGCAATGCTTGCAAGGCTTAAGTGATGTGCATTACCGAGAGGGCCCAGAGATACCTCTCCGACAATTGGAGTGACAAATCCTATTCTCGAAATACGCCAACCCAACATCTACCATTGGAGACACCTGTAGAGCTCCTTTATAATCACCCAGGTACTTTGTGACGTTTGGTAGCACACAAAGTGTTCCTCCGGCAAACGGGAGTTGCATAATCTCATAGTCATAGGAACATGTATAAGTCATGAAGAAAGCAATAGCAACATACTAAACGATCAGGTGCTAAGCTAATGGAATGGGTCATGTCCATCAGATCATTCAACTAATGATGTGACCTCGTTAATCAAATAACAACTCTTTGTTCATGGTTAGGAAACTTAACCATCTTTGATTAACGAGCTAGTCTAGTAGAGGCATACTAGTGACACTCTGTTTGTCTATGTGTTCACACATGTATTATGTTTCCGGTTAATACAATTCTAGCATGAATAATAAACATTTATCATGATATAAGGAAATAAATAATAACTTTATTATTGCCTCTAGGGCATATTTCCATCAGTCTCCCACTTGCACTAGAGTCAATAATCTAGATTACACAGTAATGATTCTAACACCCATGGAGCCTTGGTGCTGATCATGTTTTGCTCGTGGAAGAGGCTTAGTCAACGGGTCTGCAACATTCAGATCCATATGTATCTTGCAAATCTCTATGTCTCCCACCTGGACTAGATCCCGGATGGAATTGAAGCGTCTCTTGATGTGTTTGGTCCTCTTGTGAAATTTGGATTCCTTTGCCAAAGCAATTGCACCAGTATTGTCACAAAAGATTTTCATTGGACCCGATGCACTAGGTATGACACCTAGATCGGATATGAACTCCTTCATCCAGACTCCTTCGTTCGCTGCTTCCGAAGCAGCTATGTACTCCGCTTCACATGTAGATCCCGCTACGACGCTTTGTTTAGAACTGCACCAACTGACAGCTCCACCGTTTAAAGTAAACACGTATCCGGTTTGCAATTTAGAATCGTCCGGATCAGTGTCAAAGCTTGCATCAACGTAACCTCTTACGGTGAGCTCTTTGTCACCTCCATACACGAGAAACATATCCTTAGTCCTTTTCAGGTATTTCAGGATGTTCTTGACCGCTGTCCAGTGATCCACTCCTGGATTACTTTGGTACCTCCCTGCTAAACTTATAGCAAGGCACACATCAGGTCTGGTACACAGCATTGCATACATGATAGAGCCTATGGCTGAAGCATAGGGAACATCTTTCATTTTCTTTCTATCTTCTGCAGTGGTCGGGCATTGAGTCTGACTCAACTTCACACCTTGTAATACAGGCAAGAACCCTTTCTTTGCTTGATCCATTTTGAACTTCTTCAAAATCTTGTCAAGGTACGTGCTTTGTGAAAGTCCAATTAAGCGTCTTGATCTATCTCTATAGATCTTTATGCCTAATATGTAAGCAGCTTCCCCGAGGTCTTTCATCGAAAAACTTTTATTCAAGTATCCCTTTATGCTATCCAGAAATTCTATATCATTTCCAATCAGCAATATGTCATCCACAGATAATATCAGAAATGCTACATAGCTCCCACTCACTTTATTGTAAATACAGGCTTCTCCAAAAGTCTATACAAAACCAAATGCTTTGATCACACTATCAAAGCGTTTATTCCAACTCCGAGAGGCTTGCACCAGTCCATAAATGGATCGCTGGAGCTTGCACAATGTGTTAGCTCCCTTTGGATCGACAAAACCTTCCGGTTGCATCATATACAACTCTTCTTCCAGAAATCCATTCAGGAATGCAGTTTTGACATCCATCAGCCAAATTTCATAATCATAAAATGCGGCAGTTGCTAACATGATTCTGACAGACTTAAGCATCGCTACAGGTGAGAAGGTCTCATCGTAGTCAACCCCTTGAACTTGTCGAAAACTTTTGCGACAAGTCGAGCTTTATAGACAGTAATATTACCGTCAGCGTCAGTCTTTTTCTTGAAGATCCATTTATTCTCAATTGCTTGCCGATCATCGGGCAAGTCAACCAAAGTCCATACTTTGTTCTCATACATGGATCCCATCTCAGATTTCATGGCTTCAAGCCACTTTGCGGAATCTGGGCTCACCATCGCTTCTTCATAGTTCGTAGGTTCATCATGATCTAGTAGCATGACTTCCAGAACTGGATTACCGTACCACTCTGGTGCGGATCTCACTCTGGTTGATCTACGAGGTACAGTAGTATCTTGTCCTGAAGTTTCATGATCATCATCATTAGCTTCCTCACTAATTGGTATAGGTGTCGCAGAAACAGTTTTCTGTAATGTACTACTTTCCAATAAGGGAGCAGGTACAGTTACCTCGTCAAGTTCTACTTTCCTCCCACTCACTTCTTTCGAGAGAAACTCCTTCTCTAGAAATGATCCATTCTTAGCAACGAATGTCTTGCCTTCAGATCTGTGATAGAAGGTGTACCCAACAGTCTCCTTTGGGTATCCTATGAAGACACATTTTTCCGATTTGGGTTCGAGCCTATCAGGTTGAAGCTTTTTCACATAAGCATCACAGCCCCAAACTTTAAGAAACGACAACTTTGGTTTCTTGCCAAACCATAGTTCATAAGGCGTCGTCTCAACGGATTTTGATGGTGCCCTATTTAATGTGAATGCGGCCGTCTCTAAAGCATAACCCCAAAATGATAGCAGTAAATCAGTAAGAGACATCATAGATCGCACCATATCTAGTAAAGTACGATTACGACGTTCGGACACACCATTACGCTGTGGTGTTCCGGGTGGCGTGAGTTGCGAAACTATTCCACAATTTTTCAAATGTACACCAAACTCGTAACTCAAATATTCTCCTCCACGATCAGATTGTAGAAACTTTATTTTCTTGTGACGATGATTTTCAGCTTCACTCTGAAATTCTTTGAACTTTTCAAATGTTTCAGACTTATGTTTCATTAAGTAGATATACCCATATCTTCTTAAATCATCTGTGAAAGTGAGAAAATAACGATATCCGCCACGAGCCTCAATATTCATCGGACCACATACATCGGTATGTATGATTTCCAACAAATCTGTTGCTCTCTCCATAGTACCGGAGAACGGTGTTTTAGTCATCTTGCCCATGAGGCACGGTTCGCAAGTACCAAGTGATTCATAATCAAGTGCTTCCAAAAGCCCATCAGTATGGAGTTTCTTCATGCGCTTTACACCGATATGACCTAAACGGTAGTGCCACAAATAAGTTGCACTATCATTATCAACTCTGCATCTTTTGGCTTCAACATTATGAATATGTGTATTACTACTATCGAGATTCATCAAAAATAGACCACTCTTCAAAGGTGCATGACCATAAAAGATATTACTCATATAAATAGAACAACCATTATTCTCTGATTTAAATGAATAACCGTCTCGCATCAAACAAGATTCAGATATAATGTTCATGCTTAACGCTGGCACCAAATAACAATTATTTAGGTCTAATATTAATCCCGAAGTTAGATGTAGAGGTAGCGTGCCGACCGCGATCACATCAACCTTGGAACCGTTTCCCACGCGCATCGTCACCTCGTCCTTTGCCAGTGTTCGCTTAATCCGTAGTCCCTGTTTCAAGTTGCAAATATTAGCAACAGAACCAGTATCAAATACCCAGGTGCTACTGCGAGATCTAGTAAGGTACACATCAATAACATGTATATCACATATACCTTTGTTCACCTTGCCATCCTTCTTATCCGCCAAATACTTGGGGCAGTTCCGCTTCCAGTGACCAGTCTGCTAGCAGTAGAAGCACTCAGTTTCAGGCTTAGGTCCAGACTTGGGTTTCTTCTCCTGAGCAGCAACTTGCTTGCCGTTCTTTTTGAAGTTCCCCTTCTTCTTCCCTTTGCCCTTTTTCTTGAAACTAGTGGTCTTGTTGACCATCAACACTTGATGCTCCTTCTTGATTTCTACCTCCGCAGCTTTCAGCATCGCGAAGAGCTCGGGAATAGTCTTGTTCATCCCTTGCATATTATAGTTCATCACGAAGCTCTTATAGCTTGGTGGCAGTGATTGGAGAATTCTGTCAATGACGCAATCATCTGGCAGATTAACTCCCAATTGAATCAAGTGATTATTATACCCAGACATTTTGAGTATATGCTCACTGACAGAACCGTTCTCCTCCATCTTGCAGCTATAGAACTTATTGGAGACTTCATATCTCTCAATCCGGGCATTTGCTTGAAATATTAACTTCAACTCCTGGAACATCTCATATGCTCCATGACGTTCAAAACGTCGTTGAAGTCCCGATTCTAAGCCGTAAAGCATGGCACACTGAACTATTGAGTAGTCATCAGCTTTGCTCTGCCAGACATTCATAACATCTGGTGTTGCTCCAGCAGCAGGCCTGGCACCCAGTGGTGCTTCCAGGACGTAATTCTTCTGAGCAGCAATGAGGATAATCCTCAAGTTACGAACCCAGTCCGTGTAATTGCTACCATCATCTTTCAACTTTGCTTTCTCAAGGAACGCATTAAAATTCAATGGAACAACAGCACGAGCCATCTATCTACAATCAACATAAACAAGCAAGATACTATCAGGTACTAAGTTCATGATAAGTTTAAGTTCAGTTAATCAAATTACTTAAGAACTCCCACTTAGATAGACATCCCTCTAATCCTCTAAGTGATTACGTGATCCAAATCAACTAAACCATAACCGATCATCACATGAGATGGAGTAGTTTTCAATGGTGAACATCGTTATGTTGATCATATCTATTATATGATTCACGCTCGACCTTTCGGTCTCTGTGTTCCGAGGCCATATCTGCATATGCTAGGCTCATCAAGTTTAACCTGAGTATTCTGCGTGTGCAAAACTGGCTTGCACCCGTTGTAGATGGACGTAGAGCTTATCACACCCGATCATCACGTGGTGTCTGGGCACGACGAACTTTGGCAACGGTGCATACTCAGGGAGAACACTTCTTGATAATTTAGTGAGAGATCATCTTATAATGCTACCGTCAATCAAAGCAAGATAAGATGCATAAAAGGATAAACATCACATGCAATCAATATAAGTGATATGATATGCCCATCATCATCTTGTGCTTGTGATCTCCATCTTCGAAGCACCGTCATGATCACCATCGTCACCGGTGCGACACCTTGATCTCCATCATAGCATCGTTGTCGTCTCGCTAATCTTATGCTTCCACGACTATCACTACCGCTTAGTAATAAAGTAAAGCATTACATCGTGATTGCATTGCATACAATAAAGCGACAACCATATGGCTCCTGCCAGTTGCCGATAACTCGGTTACAAAACATGATCATCTCATACAATAAAATTTAGCATCATGCCTTGACCATATCACATCACAACATGCCCTACAAAAACAAGTTAGACGTCCTCTACTTTGTTGTTGCAAGTTTTACGTGGCTGCTACGGGCTTAAGCTAGAATCAATCTCACCTACGCATCAAAACCACAACGATAGTTTGTCAAATAGACTCCGTTTTAACCTTCTCAAGGACCGGGCGTAGCCACACTCGGTTCAACTAAAGTTGGAGAGACAGTCGCCCGCAAGCCATCTATGTGCAAAGCACGTCGAGGGAACCGGTCTCGCGTAAGCGTACACGTAATGTTGGTCCGGGTCGTCTCGTCCAACAATACCGCTGAACCAAAGTATGACATGCTGGTAGGCAGTATGACTTGTATCTCCCACAACTCACTTGTGTTCTACTCGTTCAAATAGCATCAAACCATAAAACCTAGGCTCGGATGCCACTTTTGGGGAACGTAGTAATTTCAAAAAATTTCCTACGCACACGCAAGATCATGGTGATGCATAGCAACGAGGGGAGAGCATGATCTACGTACGCTTGTAGATCGCAACGGAAGCGTTGACACAACGTAGAGGTAGTAGTCGTACGTCTTCTTCCCGATCCGACCGATCCAAGCACCGTTACTCCGGCACCTCCGAGTTCTTAGCACACGTACAGCTCGATGACGATCCCCGGGCTCCGATCCAGAAAAGCTTCGGGGAGGAGTTCTGTCAGCACGACGGCGTGGTGACGATCTTGATGTACTACCGACGCAGGGCTTCGCCTAAGCACTACAACGATATGATCGAGGTGGAATATGGTGGCAGGGGGCACCGCACACGGCTAAGGAACGATCTCAATGATCAACTTGTGTGTCTAGAGGTGCCCCCTTCCCCTGTATATAAAGGAGCCAATGGGGAGGGGTGCGCCAGCCAGGGAGAGGGCGCAGGAGGAGTCCTACTCCCACCGGGAGTAGGACTCCCCCCCAATCCTAGTTCGAGTAGGTTTCCCAAAGGGGGAAAGAGAGAGAGGGGGGCCGGCCCCTTCTCCTAGTCCTAATAGGACTAAGGGAAGGGGGGCGCGCGGCCACCTATGGGCTGCCCCTTTTCTCTTTTCCACTAAGGCCCATGAAGGCCCACATGGCTCCCGGGGGGTTCCGGTAACCTCCCAGTAATCCGGTAAAATCCCGATTTCACCCGGAACACTTCCGATATCCAAATATAGGCTTCCAATATATCAATCTTTATGTCTCGACCATTTCGAGACTCCTCGTGATGTCCGTGATCACATCCGGGACTCCAAACAACCTTCGGTACATCAAAATGCATAAACTCATAATAACTATCATCGTAACGTTAAGCGTGCGGACCCTACGGTTCGAGAACAATGTAGACATGATCGAGACACTTCTCCGGTTAATAACCAATAGCGGGACCTGGATGCCCATATTGGCTCCTACATATTCTACGAATATCTTTATCGGTCAGACCGCATAACAACATACATTGTTCCCTTTGTCATCGGTATGTTACTTGCCCGAGATTCGATCGTCGGTATCCAATACCTAGTTCAATCTCGTTACCGGCAAGTCTCTTTACTCGTTCCGTAATACATCATCCCGCAACTAACTTATTAGTTGCAATGCTTGCAAGGCTTAAGTGATGTGCATTACCGAGAGGGCCCAGAGATACCTCTCCGACAATCGGAGTGACAAATCCTATTCTCGAAATACGCCAACCCAACATCTACCATTGGAGACACCTGTAGAGCTCCTTTATAATCACACAGTTATGTTGTGACATTTGGTAGCACACAAAGTGTTCCTCCGGCAAATGGGAGTTGCATAATCTCATAGTCATAGGAACATGTATAAGTCATGAAGAAAGCAATAGCAACATACTAAACGATCGGGTGCTAAGCTAATGGAATGGGTCATGTCAATCAGATCATTCAACTAATGATGTGACCTCGTTAATCAAATAACAACTCTTTGTTCATGGTTAGGAAACTTAACCATCTTTGATTAACGAGCTAGTCTAGTAGAGGCATACTAGTGACACTCTGTTTGTCTATGTGTTCACACATGTATTATGTTTCCGGTTATTACAATTCTAGCATGAATAATAAACATTTATCATGATATAAGGAAATAAATAATAACTTTATTATTGCCTCTAGGGCATATTTCCTTCAGCAAACGCCCGGCACGCGTGTCCGGGTGTGCCCCCCCTCACGGACGACGCCGCCGCCGGCACCTGGAGGGGGGAAACGGACGCATCGGGTCTACACGAAGGGGATGTAGCTATCGGTTTGGCCCGGATGTTGCTCCCAGGTGTCCCTCTGTGCTGACCTAACACAACCGGGTGGGAGGTCCACTGGTCAAAGCCCCTTCGTGCAAAGTCAAAGGGGTAGATCCCGTGGTCAAACGCTACAGGGTTAGGCGGGACGGGGGCACTGGGGGGTAGCAATGCCACTGGAGCGTCGCACCGGGCCCTCATACATGCGGGGTGGTGTGGTGGCATGTCCGAAGAGGCGGCACGCGTCTCCGGGGCGTGGCCCCCCTCATGGACAGCGATGACACGGTAGTAGACGTTCTGCGGTAACGATGCGGCATGAATATTATTAAATACTCGGAGCGTGATAAAATCATGAGTTTTTTGCACGACGTCAGCACATGTGCTATAAGAGCGATGGTATTTTTTCATAATTTTTGGTGATGGAGAAGTATCCGAAAAATTCCCTCTACGCGGATTGTCCTTCGCGCGTCTATGGCTGTGGCCGGCGGCCTCCGGGGCAGCCTCCCACAGGCAGTCGAATATCTTGGTTCAAGCCAGATGCTGACTTCGTACTTTAAAAGGATCATAAGATGGAGACATTCAAGTGGCTGAAACACGTCGTGAAGTTCACTGATGGTTATGCGTCGAATATAAGTAAGGGGGTCAATCTTTCAACGGGTAGAGTGACCGGGCTCAAGAGTCATGACTATCATGTATGGATTGAGCGGATTATGCCGGTGATGGTTCGGGGCTATGTTCCCGAGCGTGTCTGGCGTGTGCTTGCGGAGTTAAGCCATTTCTTCCGCACGCTTTGTGCTAAAGAAGTATGTCCTGAGAAGATAAAAGAAATGCATAAGAAGGCGCCGGAGTTGATATGCAAGCTAGAGAAGATCTTCCCGCCAGGCTTCTTTACTCCGATGACACATCTCCTTTTGCACCTCCCGAACGAGGTATTGTCGGGGGGCCCTGTGCAGAATTGTTGGCAGTACGGCCCTGAGAGACAGAACAAGCATCTGAGACAGAAATGTGGAAACAAAGCTAAGATTGAAGCTTCCATAGCTGAGGCAGTTATCCTAGAGGAGGTGGCAGACCTCAGGACAGCCTACTATCCGGACCATGTTCCCACGTTGCACAATAAGGTGTCTCGATACAATACAGAAGAACCCAAGTATAAACCCAAGTTGCCTCTATTCATCGGGCAAGGTAGTAGGGCTGGATGCTCGAAATCTTATCTCATGCCACGAGATGAGTGGGAGGATGTCATGTTCTATATCTTGCACAACATCAAGGAAGTTGAGGATGAGTGGATGAGGTAATACCTTTGCACCATTCTTTTAGTCAATTCGTTATGTTCACTTTGCCTAGTTCTTATACTGCTTTTCTTATTGTAGTCGATTCGTTGAAGAAGAATGGACGGGAATGCTGCCTCCTTCTGAAGCGGAGGCACTTGCTCTTCTCCGAAAGGGTGCTGATGGAAGGAAAAATTTCATTGCGTGGTTCATCGAGAAAGTAATTTTTCACACTTTCAATTAAACTCATGCACCCTATAATTTCAATTAAACTCATGCACCCTATAATTTCAATTAAACTAATGCACCCTATAATTTTAATTAAACTTGTAGGGAAATGATCCGACCGAATCAATGGATGAAGAATTGAGATGGGTTTCCATGGGTTTTGATCCTGTCGTCATGACATGCGAAAAGTATGATGTGAATGGGTATCGCTTCCATACAGAGGAGCACCAGAACAGTCGGCCTGATCCCAAAACCATAAATACCGGAGTCTTCACTGAAGGAGATAATGAAGTAGATTACTACGGAAGGGTAGGAAAAATATACGAGCTTACATTAAAACGTGGCCGCGAACACCTAAGTCTCACTGTGTTCAAATGTCGACGGTTCGACCCCAAAAAGGGGCTGAGACATACACCTTCTGTTGGTTTAGTTGAAGTTAAACCATCAACCGTCTATGCAAATCATACCACACGGGCAAGATGACTGAAAGCCTCGTTTTTAGTAAAATGGAACTAGAAAGCAACTTGTTGGAAGTAATACATTTTGATGTGTGCAGTCCAAGGAGTGCTGAGGCGTGTAGTGGATATCGTTATGTTCTTACTTCACAAATGATTTGAGTAGATGTTGAGTATATTTACTTGATGAATCACGAGTCTGAATTATTGAAAGGTTCAAGTAATTTCAGGGTGAAGTTGAAAGATCGTGGTGACAAGAGGATAAAGTATCTATGATATGATCATAGAGATGAATATCTGAATTACGAGTTTGGCACAAAATTAAGACATTGTGGAAATTGTTTCACAACTGATACAGCCTGGAACACCATAGTGTGATGGTGTGTCCGAACATCATAACTGCACCCTATTGGATATGATGCATACCATGATGTCTCTTATTGAATTACCACGATAGTTTATGGGTTAGGCATTAGAGACAACCACATTCACTTTAAATAGGGCACCACGTAATTCCGATGAGATGACACCGTATGAACTATGGTTTAGAGAAACCTAAGCTGTCATTTCTTAAAAGTTTGGGGCTGCGACGCTTATGTGAAAAGTTTCAGGCTGATAAGCTCGAACCCAAAGAGGATAAATGCATCTTCATAGGACACCCAAAACATTTGGGTATACCTCCTGTCTCAGATCCGAAAGCAATAATGGATTGTTTCGAGAATCGGGTCCTTTCTCGAGGAAAAGTTTCTCTCGAAAGAATTGAGTGGGAGGATGGTGGAGACTTGATGAGGTTATTAAACCGTCTCTTCAACTAGTGTGTGGCAGGGCACATGAAGTTGTTCCTGTGGCACCTACACCAATTGAAGTGGAAGCTTATGATAGTGATCATGAAACTTTAGATCAAGTCACTACCAAACCTCGTGGGATGACAAGGATGCGTGCTACTTCAGAGTGGTACGTAATCGTGTCTTGGAAGTCATGTTGCTAGACAACAATGAACCTACGAGCTATGGAGAAGCGGTGGTGGGCCTGGATTCCGATAAATGGCTCGAGGCCATATAATCCGAGAGAGGATCCATATATGAAAACAAAGTGTAGACTTTGGAAGGGCTACTTGATGGTCATAAGGCTGTTAGGTACAGATGGATTTTAAAGGAAGACGAACAATGATGGTAAGTATCACCATTAAGAAAGCTCGACTTGTCGTTAAGATGTTTTCCGACAAGTTCAAGGAATTGACTACGATGAGGCTTTCTCACACGTAGCGATGCTAAAAGTCTGTTGGAATTATATTAGCGATTACTGCATTATTTATGAAATCTTGCAGATAGGATGTCAAAACATTGTTTCCTCGATGATTTTCTTGAGGAAAGGTTGTATGTGATACAACCAGAAGGTTTTGTCAATCCTGAAAGGTGCTAATAAGTATGCAAAGCTCCAGCAATCCTTCTAAGGACTGGAGTAAGCATCTCAGAGTTGGAATGTATGCTTTGATGAGATGATCAAAGATTTTGGGTGTATACAAAGTTTATGAGAAACTTGTATTTCCAAAGAAGTGAGTGGGAGCACTATAGAATTTCTGATGAATATATGTTGTTGACATATTGTTGATCAGAAATGACGCAGAATTTCTGGAAAGCATATAGGGTTATTTGGAAAGTGTTTTTCAATGGAAAGCCTGGATTAAGCTATTTGAACATTGAGCATCAAGATCTATAAGGATAGATCAAAACGCTCAATGGTACTTTCGAATGAGCACATTCCTTGACATGATCTTGAAGGTGTTCAAGATGGATTAGTCAAAGAAGGAGTTCTTGCCTGAGTTGTAAGGTATGAAGTTAAGACTTAAAGCTCGACCACGGCAGAATAGAGAGAAAGGACGAAGGTCGTCCCCAATGCTTAAGACATAGGCTCTACAGTATGCTATGCTGTGTACCGCACCTGAAGTGTGCCTTGCCATGAGTCAGTCAAGGGGTACAAGAGCGATCCAAGAATGGATCACAGGACAGCGGTCAAAGTTATCCTTAGTAACTAGTGGACTAAGGAATTTTTCTCGATTATGGAGGTGGTAAAAGAGTTCATCGTAAAGGGTTACGTCGATGCAAGCTTAACACCTATCCGGATAGCTCTGAGTAGAGATACCGGATACGTATAATGGAGCAACAATTTATAATAGCTCCAAGTAGAACAGTTATTTGGAATAGCTCCAAATAGAACGTGGTAGCTACATCTAGGAGATGACATAGAGATTTGTAAAGCACACACGGATCTGAAAGGTTCAGACCCGTTGACTAAAACCTCTCTCACAAGCAACATGATCAAACCTAGAACTCATTGAGTGTTAATCACATAGTGATGTGAACTAGACTACTGTCTCTAGTAAACTCTTGGGTGTTAGTCACATGGCGATGTGACCTGTGAGTGTTAATCCCATGGCGATGTGAACTAGATTATTGACTCTAGTGCAAGTGGGAGACTGTTGGAAATATGCCCTAGAGGCAATAATAAATTGATTATTATTATATTTCCTTGTTCATGATAATCGTTTATTATCCATGCTAGAATTGTATTGATAGGAAACTCAGATACATGTGTGGATACATAGACAACACCATGTCCCTAGTAAGCCTCTAGTTGACTAGCTCGTTGATCAATAGATGGTTACGGTTTCCTGACCATGGACATTGGATGTCGTTGATAATGGGATCACATCATTAGGAGAATGATGTGATGGACAAGACCCAATCCTAAGCATAGCACTAGATCGTGTAGTTCGTATGCTAAAGCTTTTCTAATGTCAAGTATCATTTCCTTAGACCATGAGATTGTGCAACTCCCGGATACCGTAGGAATACTTTGGGTGTGCCAAACGTCACAACGTAACTGGGTGGCTATAAAGGTACACTACGGGTATCTCCGAAAGTGTCTGTTGGGTTGGCACGAATCGAGACTGGGATTTGTCACTCCGTGTGACGGAGAGGTATCTCTGGGCCCACTCGGTAGGACATCATCATAATGTGCACAATGTGACCAAGGAGTTGATCACGGGATGATGTGTTACGGAACGAGTAAAGAGATTTGCCGGTAATGAGATTGAACAAGGTATCGGGATACCGACGATCGAATCTCGGGCAAGTATCGTACCGATAGACAAAGGGAATTGCATACGGGATTGATTAAGTCCTCGACATCGTTGTTCATCCGATGAGATCATCGTGGAACATGTGGGAGCCAACATGGGTATCCAGATCCCGCTATTGGTTATTGACCGGAGAACGTCTCGGCCATGTCTGCATGTCTCCCGAACCCGTAGGGTCTACACACTTAAGGTTCGATGACGCTAGGGTTATAAAGGAAGCTAGTATGTGGTTACCGAATGTTGTTCGGAGTCCCGGATGAGATCCCGGACGTCACGAGGAGTTCCAGAATGGTCCGGAGGTAAAGATTTATATATGGGAAGTCCTATTTCGGCCATCGGGACAAGTTTCGGGGTTATCGGTATTGTACCGGGACCACCGGAAGGGTCCCGGGGGCCCACCGGGTGGGGCCACCTGCCCCAGGGGGCCACATGGGCTGTAGGGGGTGCGCCTTGGCCTACATGGGCCAAGGGCACCAGCCCCAACATAGGCCCATGCGCCTAGGGTTTAAGAGGGAAGAGTCCCACTAGGGAAAGGCACCCCAAGGTGCCTTGGGGGGGAGGGAAACCTCCCTGGCCGCCGCCCCCCTAGGAGATTGGATCTCCTAGGGCCGGCGCCCCTCCCCTTGGGCTCCCTATATATATGTGGGGGTGGTAGGGCAGCAAACATACCTTTTGCCTTTGGTGCAGCCCCTCCCTCTCTCCCAAGTTCTTCTCCTCTCCCGTGGTGCTTAGGCGAAGCCCTGCAGGATTGCCACGCTCCTCCACCACCACCATGCCGTTGTGCTGCTGCTGGATGGAGTCTTCCTCAACCTCTCCCTCTCTCCTTGCTGGATCAAGGCATGGGAGACGTCATCGGGCTGTACGTGTGTTGAACGCGGAGGTGCCGTCCGTTCGGCACTAGGATCATCAGTGATTTGAATCACGACGAGTACGACTCCATCAACCCCGTTCACTTGAACGCTTCCGCTTAGCGATCTACAAGGGTATGTAGATGCAACTCTCCTTTCCCTCGTTGCTGGTCTCTCCATAGATAGATCTTGGTGACACGTAGGAAAATTTTGAATTTATGCTACGTTCCCCAACACTATCAAGAGGAACATGATGACGTGGTCCGAAACAACGAGGATGATGACTTGAGTTATGTTGACCTGGACCCAAACGACGACGACGCACGGATTGATGGTGAGGCAGTTGTGAATCAAAGAGACATAATTATGCTTGAAAAGTTAAATGAAGACGCTGACGATGAGGAAGAGCCTCCACCTCCGTCAGACAATGAAGAAGATATGCGTGATAGTGATGATGAGACTGGTCCACAAATAGATTACAATAGTGATGATTCATATGGGTTCTAGAAAATGTAAGTTCTTTTAATGATCATTACAATAGTATGCTTAATGTGCTCTTCTGGTATTAATGTTTTTCCTATATGCTTGTTTAATTGATATCCTTACTAATTGTTTATTCTCTTCTCAATGCAGGTTTGCTAATCATGGACAAGTCCAGCGGCGCTAGTTTCCTCAGTAAATTTAAAGGACTTACTCGGAGTGGACGAGCCCACAAGGTTCCCTCCCGACTACGCGAGGATGACACCTCACAGGGAGGTCGAGGGGTCAGGAGAGGAGACCCTAGAGGAGGAGGCGGTGGGGGGAGAGCCCCTAGAGGAGGAGGAGGTGGGGGAGAGGCAACCGGGGCAAAAAACTCCGCGCCGTGTCTGAAATAGGAGGGTCTTCTTCGATGCCCTCCTATACAGAGGCACCTTCTGAGTCTAAGGAGGAGGAGTATGTTCCTGATGGCGAGGAGGAGGAGGCCGAGGAGGAGGGTGAGGAGGAGGCCGAGGAGGGTGGAGGGGAGGTTGATCCCGCGTTGTGGGGTGACTTGCCACCGGCTTCTTCGCAGGGGTGGCTGCGTGGTAATGCCGGACTACCTACACCACCTTCTATCGAGGAGCACAAGTGGCTCATTGAACCTGTGGGGACAGAGTAAGTGCCTCTCAATCATATTTTCAACACATGACAACATTTTCTTATTGTACACATGGCAATCATTTGATTCTTTTGCAGAAACTGGATCCTTCGCGGAAAGGGCCGTAAACCGAACGGCCTTATCACTGTCCTGTTGAAGGAGTTTTGGCCTGGCCTATTCTGCCCGCGGCCAGACAGGGACCCGCAGCAGCGGGTTTTGGCCACGAGCTGGGCCCACTATGAGGCTTGCAGCAACGCGGAGTACGGGACGACCGCTAAGGCCGTGATCACCAAATTTTGGGTAAGTTCTCTTCTGAATCACTTGTCTTCAGTTTCGTTCATAGTTTATCATTGAATCACTCAACTCATGCCTTGTTTGCTTCTGGTTTATGCATGATTGCAGCAACTCTATAGAGTTCTTGACGAGCACAAGGCCAGAGCCGACGTGGTCTTGCTTGCGGCTGCGAAGAAGAAAGCTCGTTAGTTGCAGTACGAGGTGCGCTGGGTTGCCGTCTTGCAGTACTACCACATCTACCTGCACCAAAAGATGACCAAAACTCAAGCGCAGAAGCTACGGCTTACCTTGAGCAAGGAGCAGTTCATGATGGTAACTATTACTAACTTTTCATTGTTTCAAGCAGTCAACTATATGTTTCGTGCTCACATGTCATGCTTCCAAAATTTGCATAGGTTGTTCCTCGTTGGTGCTATGGAAGGCATGACGGATGGGCGAGTTTTGTGGATAGGTGGCTCAACGCCGATGCAGAGTTTGCTGCCAAGAGCATCAAGGCCCAGGCTAACCGTGGAGACGACGGGACACACGGCCAAGGAAACAGGAACCACTGGGGCTTCAAGGCCATGAAGGTATATCTATGTGCATGATGCATTTTTGTTCTTCTTTACGTCATGTTCTTATGTATGGCTGACTTCTATTTGACGTTGTAGGAGGACAAGTTGAAGAGGCCGCTCTCAGACATGGAGTCGTGGAAGCTGGCCCGCGAGCGGAGTCATCGCAAGGAGGGCGAGAGCCAGTACTACGGCAAGACCGAGGAGCACCCGGGGTCTTACATTCATCACTATCAGGAGTTGCATCCGGATGTTCCTGTTGCTGAGGTCGCCCAGTCTCAGATCGACGACACGGCGGTGGTGGCCATCCAGGGGAAGAAGAATGGCCGGTATCCGTGTTTCGATGGCTTGATCACTCCTTCCATCTCGTACACACGGCTTCGGGCTAGCAACCCGAGCCAGTTAGAGAGTACGGGGCGTTCACAGACTCCCTTAGCCCGTCAGCATGCTATAAGTACTTCCTCTTTATCTTTTTCTATCTTGCATTCTCAGTTTATTTTCAGCATCGCTCACTTAGAAACAACCTAAATTATGTAGGCATATAAGGAGTTTGTCGAGCATAGGAATCTCGAGGTGCGGGAGTACTTGAAACGAGTGAAGGCAAACGATGATTACAACCGTCAGATGATGACGGTTAGTTTTGCCCTCTTAAAACCAACCTAAATTTTTGCACTTTCATTCCTTCTGATCTTCTAGTTTGCTTGTTTAACTAACATTCAGGCTATGTTGGCGTCTTGGACTAACCGCACGGATCCACCACAAATGGGACCCCCACCACCACCTGCGGGAGAACCCCCACATGTGCCCACGTTCGATGAATGGGTGGCACTAGGCAGTGATGGTCCGGTTAGTACATTTTCCTAACTACTAGCAAACTAGTTCTCGTTCATGAAACACTATCATATCATATTTACCGTTAGAATCTTTTCTGAAACATGTAGGGGACCGGTGGCTCGACTCCTGCTCCGTCGACCCCAGTCACTCCGATCTGGCAGAGTGGTGGTGGTCGCGATGGCGGTTTTGGCGGAGGTGGTGGTGGTGGTTTCGACGGAGGTGGTGCTTTTGGCGGAGGTGGTGGTGGTTTTGGCGGAGGTGCTCTTGCTTGATGATTCCGTGCATGTGGCCATCGTGCCATGCCTTTCATATTCCTACTTTTATCATGTTTCATGTCTTGCACTACTTTTATGTTCATGAACTTCCGTCGGTGATGATCTTTAGATGATGTGATGAACTTGAGTATGTTTAGATGATGATGGTGAACTTGAGTATGCTTAGATGAACTTGAGTATGTTCACATGATGAATTGTCATATTTCTGCATAATTTCATATTGTTCTGTTTTGAAATGCTGTCAAATGAATTGGAAAAGAGAAAACAGGGGAAATAAAAAAAAATCTATGCCTACGGCAAAGCCGTCGGCATATATACGCCCAGGAGTTACTAGGAGCTGCCACGTGGCAGAGATATGCCGACGGCTTTGCCGTCGGCATATCTCTGCCGCCAGCAGAAGCCAGGGGACGACACGTGGCGCAGGTATTCCGACGGCCAAGCCGTCGGCATACCTGCACCACGTGTCGTCCCCTGAATCGCCAGCCCTGTTGACGGCGCCGTCCGTTGCCGTCAGACGAAAAACAACGCCGACGGCTAAACTATGCCGACGGCTATCCCACGGCCGTCGGCATATGCACCTATGCCGACGGCTATACTACGCCGACGGTCTGACACATCTACGCTGACGTGATATACGCCGACGGGGCTATGCCGACGGCAGCCGTAGGCATAGGTCTATGCCGACGGCAAATGACCTATGCCGACGGCCCTGGGCCGTAGGCATAGCCCGCGAGTCCGGTAGTGGCGCCTTCTTCCGGCTGCAGGCAGTGCGAGGTTGGCCAACGTCGACAGTTGGTGTTGACTCGGCACGGCAGCAACAGTTGTGAGTCGTCGGCACGCGGTTCCTTCCAGCATATGAGTCGACATCCGGCCCTCCACTTCTTCCCTCGCAAAAAAAAGAAGACATCCGGCCCTCCACTTCTTCCCATAGTAGTTTTCTGTTCTGCCGGTCTCATCAATCTGGACCAAGGGCATCAATCCACAAAAGTCTCAGCCACCATGGCAGAGCAGCTTGCCTCTGTGCCGGAGGAGATCGCCACCGGCTTCACGGCTCCCTTACGACCACGCAGCAGCTACCGCGACCGGATCCTGACCGTCCCTGTGTCTGGAGCGCCAAAAAGATGGACTGGCTTCCCCCTTTCCCGGTCCGGCCATAACGGATCCAGCTACTCAACCTCGGGTGCATCTAATTCCTGCCCGTCCAACAACTCCGCCGGCTCCAGCGGAACTGCTCCGGTGGTGTTCGCCTCTTTACGGGACAACGATGAGCTCACGTGGATCGCTCGCCAAATGGTCAGCGACGGGTACACGGGGCAAATGGTCCAAGCATTCGATGAAGCATCATCGTCCGATTCCGCACCAGCACTCAAACACGGTGATGGTAGCTTGGACCATGCTCTGAAGAATTGGTTCTTGGAGCTCGATGTCGATTGGGTTCTCCAAATCCACGACAGGCTTGGCTTACAGCGACTGCTGCAAGAAAAGCCCGAGTCGACACCACAAGACTTGGTCGAGAGGTGGATCCGAGCTCTTTCCATAATTGTCACCAGTATCACTGAATTAAAATTCCCATTCCACGGGAGGCTCGTTGTCGCCCGGTTTGGCAAAGCAAGCATCGCCGAGATGCTCGTCTTCGTGGACGCCACCCTCCCTCTTCTCAAAGCGGAGAACCTACATGCCGTGCTTGACATGTTTACCTGTGTCTTAGGTGCATCATACATGTTTACTTCGGTCGTGATCTCTCCAGAAGTCCAAAGCATTTTCAGTGAGATAGGCGTCTCCTTATAGAAAGAAGTAAACAAGCTAAGCGAGGCCATATCAGGCATGATGGAGGAGGTGAGAACACTCATGGAGGACGAGAGCCGTGGGCTATCAAGATACTGCGAGGAAGAGGCGAGGTTCACACGAGGACACAGTTCATGATGGATTGCATAGCGTCGATGACAAATGCACGTACTTCCATGGCAAACTCCACAGGGAACCACAACACTGAAAACCTTGGTAGCCTGATCGATGGCACAATCAACTATCTGAAGGAACTTCTCTTGAGGGAATCGGAATCATGCTCGGATCCAAGCCTCAGGTACCTGTTCCTGCTCAACAGTTCCAATTTCCTGTCGCTAGCGTGGTCTGGAGTTGGACACCAGTCACACCACCAGGAACTTGAACTTACGCCTGAGTGTAAGATGCACATGGATAGATATCTAGATGTTTCTTGGAGAGGTGTGATGTCTTGCATATCGGAACCAGGTCTTTGTCTTGCACAGATTTATCATTGGAACATCTTTTCACGCTCTTCGCTGGATAAATTCCATTCAGCTTTTCATAAAACGTACAAGGCCCATAAATTCTGGAAGGTTTCGGACCCTCGGCTCCGGTCCTTACTTCGGGATACTATCACCAAGACAGTCATTCCAGATTACTGCGACTACCTGAAGGACCATCCAAAGTTAGAGAAACATGTTAGGGGCGGAAGTAACAACCCTGACGTTTTGGAGGAGATGCTGAGAGAGCTATTTGAAGGATGAATACTACTTGGAACATGGAAAAGAGTCACTCGACAAATAAGTGGCTAGAGTTATGTTTCATTGTTGTTTTTTGCTTTCCTTGTCCCTTTGAAGTGAAGTTGTATTCTGAACTTTGTTGGTAGCTTAAGCGCTAGATGCTATATCAACTGGCCACAATTTGTGGGTGTGTTTTGGTTTGATTTCGTGATTCCATGTCAAGTTACTTTCACGTTCCGCTTTTGCATCAATTTCACATTCAGTAAAACTTCATGTTGCTGATGCCAAAATCCCTCAAATGTAAAGGTAGGCCTGTACTTCTGAACTAAAGGATAGAGTGTACTATTTATGGGTGGAAATTCATTTGCACTTTTTGTACATCTCTGACCACTATGCACCATTATAATGCAGACCAGCCGAAAGAATCATTGAGGATAGACCTCGGTGGGTTTTGTAACCTCCTAGAGAGAACTTTCGAGCACTTTTAATCTTTGAATACAGCTGGTTAGTTTGGATCGATGTTAGTGTCATTATCATTCTTGTCATGGGTTGCTCCGCTTCTCTGTATCCGTTGTTTATGCTTTGTAATTTATATTGCAGTAATCCTGCAACGAAGGAGCTACACAATCTTCCGTCTCTAATCCCCCCCCCCCCCCCCCCCTCCAGCGATTTTCAGTGGGGTGGGCCCCGTGACTGGGTACTCCAAGATGTTGTGTCATCCAGTCGTACATATGTAAGCACAAGAGTTATCATGTTAAATTAAGTTTAGTGGTGACATACAACACACAAGTTGCATTACTATGTTCTATAATTATTAAGTTGAGAAACCTAAATAATCTACAGCGACGCATGGACCCGATGTACTCCTTCCTTTCCAAATTACTTGCCGCAGAAATGGATGATCTAGAATAAAAATGCATCTAGATACATCCATACCTATGACAAGTAATTCGGAATGGAGGGAGTATTTATTAAAGTATAACAATATGTATTCTCACCCGATGGCAATCAGCTGCTGGTTTGTCCGTCGTTGTCGAGCGCTACCAGCAGTTTGTGTTGACCCGCGGCACCCGGTGATGCAGTTGACAGTCGTTGTCGTGCTCGTGCAGCTCCGGCACCCTCAATCAGACAACCAGTCTTGTCCTCTGCCAATCTCTTGGAGCTTGACCAAAGATCCAAGGAAGAGAGGACGTCCATCGACAAAGCCAGCATGACGGGGCAGCTTGCAGCCGTGCCAGAAGAGACCACCGACGGCGCCACGGCTGCTACCTGACCAAGCCTTCGTTTGGATGGTCAATTCTTAAGATTACGAGAGAATCGGCCAAAAGAACTCGGCCTATAGCTAACACTTGATTTGTGCTCTGTTTTGCTACGGGCGTGCCAAAATTGTCCGTTGGTACACGTGTTGGCCGTATTTAAATTCAGTTTACATTTACTGTACACTTGTCGTGAGTTGATTAGCAGGCAGAGTGAGATAGTGTTTTTTTTAGCTGTTTTAACATTCTCCCTCTTACCTCAGGAGGAGATAATAGGAAGACCTGTACTGTTGATACTGTTAAGTAACAAGAACTGGGTGTAGCTCAGTTGGCAAGGTGCGAGAGTTTGCAGCCAGCCCATTAGGGTTCAAGTTTTGAGTTAAGTATTTGGTGCTCATGAAGTTTTCTTCATAAAAAAATGCCAACATGCTAGTCTAGCCCGGGTTGGTCTCGTTTTTGATACTGTTAAGTAACGAGCTCGGCAAATTTTTGCATTGTCCCTTTTATCTCTCTTTTTGATATGAGAGGTAAGAGTACATAATAAATCTGGGGTATTGATTTAATTAAGTAGTGATTTGATTAACGGGAGCGCCTAGAGCTCAGCTAAATGAGATATAGTTTGGTCTCATTCAGATCACCCGCATCTTCCCAGGTTGCGGCAAGTGGCGCGTTGCATGTGCGCCACTTGTCGCAACCTGAGAGTTTTCCCTTTTTTCGTAGATCCATTTATTCAAAATATTTTATCTCTTAAACCGTGCGTTCAAATCTCGAATCGTTTTCATCGTTGGATTCCTCACGTCGAGATCTTTAAAACTAGATCTCATGTTGATAGGTTTTGACGAACTTTTTTTCACAAAAAAACCGAACTAGGAGCACGAGTTTTTTTCCTTTCCGAAAGAGGCACGCCCGTGCCTCTCGCGAAATTACAACCGTGCTTCTCGCGCAAGCAAACCCTTGCATCTCGCGAAAAAAAACGTGTTTTTTTTTCGTTTCCGAGAGACACGACCGTGCCTAAGGATGGCAATTTTACCCACGGGTACCATACCCGCATGGCAGGGTATGGGCACACTTTTATACCCATGGATAGTACCCATACCTTACCCGTTAAGTCATGGGTAGGGTACGTGTATAGCTTTGTACCCGCGGGTATACCCATACCCTGCCCCGTTTTGTGGACTAATGTTAAGTTGTCATCAATTAGTCATTAATTTGTCATGTGACTCGTCTACTCCTATTGACTTAAGGAGTATGATGTGATTTCTAAATACTGATAGTGGTCATTTACTCATCTATTTGTTATTGAGCCAAGATAATTGATTTGTTTATCAAATGTGCTATCAATGAGCGTAACATTGTGAACAACTTATGTACTATTTGTTTACCTGTTGGGTACCCAATGGGTACAGGTACCCGTTGGGTATGGGTATGGGTAAAGTTTCATACCCATGTGTACGGGTATGGGTGTGGTCTTTGTATCCTTCCTTTCACGGTTTTTGGAGATGAGCCAATTCTTAGAGCACGCGTGATCTATGCCTTTGACCGGACTCTATAGGGATTTGACCAGGGTGAAGTCCTTTTGGTTTGTGTTACGGTAGGCAATGGTGACATGCCTTCACAAGATTACCTCTCATCGGCACTAAGTGTGACCAACACTATAGGCGTAGAAAATTTCCAGGGGACTGTCGTGTTTGTGAGGCAACTGGTAAAGAGAGAAAGATTGAAAAATTTAGGGCATCAAGAATGAGACCCATGAAAATTATTAAAGTGGCGGTAAATAGAGAGAGATAGAAAAATTGAGGGCATCGGAAATACGACCCATGAAACCTAGTCGGAAGAAAATGAGTGAGGAAGAATCAAAAAATGGAAGCAAATATTATTCAAGTAGTAAACATAAATGCAATGGAAATCATTTTGAAACTATGTTTGCATTAAAAGATAGGCTTGCAAAAAATCTTCAAACCGTAAGCTGAGTACATGCAGGAATCACTCGACTTTATATGCCTTGTAAGCTGAGTGCTTATTGAAGGCACGGCTTACAGACTGCTCTGTGACGGCGCCGTCAAGCATCTTCATTGTAGACATGTGGCGAGTATCTTTGTCAGGTTTCTGCTATAAGCTGAGTGCTTTTTCGTGTAGAAGCCGTGCGCTGTGTGTAAGCCGAGTGCTTTTTCGTGTAAAAGCCGTGTGCCGCATGTAAGCTGAGGGCTTTTTGAGACCACTCAGTTTACATGGTACTATAAGCCGAGTGCCATTTGTTTACCGGGTGTTTTTCATTTGGCACTCGGTTTAGAGAATCATAAGCCTAGTAGCCGAAAAATAACTCATGGCTTATAGACTAACACATGGCAAAACATGATTTTCCTGTAGTGCAGACACCCTGAACCTCCTTATAGAGTTCTCGCCCAGGGATCACCTAGCGAAACACTGTCCTGTGGAAGAAAAATCATGCTTGCTCTGCAATGAACATGAAACTATGTCTCATTCAATTTGCGAATGTTGGGTAGCAAATCAAGTGTGCTCTTTCATCGCCATAATTTCGCTGGTCAGTAAACATATTTCTGATTTACCTTCCCTTTGCTGTTGACGAATAAATAAATCTGCACTAAGGGACCCTGTTCCGAACTTGATTTGCGCTGCAGCGTTGCGTTGCTATACAGCCGACGGTTCCAGACGATACACAGCCGATGTGTCCCATCAGGCTGTTTGTAAATTTGATACTAGGCAATCTGACGGTGTAGAGCTTGTGTCGGCTGCACATCGGGCATTGCATGTCGTGTGCACATCAATTTCGTTTGTGCTGCTCCTGTCTGAGCCTTATGGAAAACTTGAAGTGACTTATGCTCTCGGTCTCTCGGGTAGAGCTTGGTTGTGACTCAACACGTCAGAAAGCGGAAAACGTTATGCAGGGCTCCCTATTCGACCCTCCTGCACGAGTAAACCCTTGACAGGAGGCATAATTCCCATGGTTTGCCTTCCTGCAGAAGGTAAGCAACGACGAAGCATGACGCCAGTTTGTACTCTCCAACACTTCATTATTCAGTGTTTGGCTTGTAAAATCTTCTTTGTGTTATCCTGCAGAAGTTTGTTCCCATTTTTTCATGCATGTTGGGGATGGCCCCTGAACTGAACCTGCACTCTCTGGTTTCATGATCAATGGAGCCAGAAGACGTTGCAATTATCTGTATATAAAAACCATTGTAGAAGCATATTGTGGCCACTTAACAAAGTACCAGGCTACAAACCAACACAATTCAGAATACAGTCTCACTCGAAAATAGAAGAAAACAATCCACAAACAACTATGGAGACTCTGTCCGATGCCCAGCCATGAGAATCAAGTTAGTTCTCACCCTTCAAATAGCTCTCCCAGCATCTCCTCCAAATCGTCGGGGCTGCTGCTTCCGCTGCTAATGTGTTCCGCTACCTCTGCATGCTCCTCCATGTAGTAATTGTAATTCCACATGACCTCCCGGACGATAGTTCTCTGCAGCGCGCATCGGAGCGGAGGGTCAGGAACCTTCCAGAGTTTCTGAGCATTGTACGTTTTCTGAAGCGCTGACTTGAATGTTTTTTTTTTTGAAAGAAGCTGACTCGAATGTAGCTAACTTGAATTTAGCTAGTGAAGATTTGAGAATGTAGCTAACTTGAATTTAGCTAGTGAAGATTTTGATCCACTTCCGATGATGAAGCAGTCCACAAAAAATCAATTCCGGTTCAGAGTCCAGCCTGGACGTAACATTTCTCCATGAAACATCGAGATATCCATCCAAGTGCTGCACACATTCACGTGTAATAAGTCTCCTCAAACGAAGAGGGGACTCCCCATAGTCTAACGGTAGTGATGACTCAGAAGATAAAAATGTGCTCGAAATTTCGCTCTAGGAGATTACAAAACCAACAGTAGCGTACCCACAATGGTCAAGGATGCACTAAAACTGTTCAAATGTACGGAAAATGCACTAAAACTGCCAGCCATAAATATTGCACTCCATCCATTGGTTCAGAATCAGGCCTACCCTCTGCAGCCATGTCGTTGATGAGGTTGTCGACGTCGGGGAAGAAGTCGTCGTCGGGGATGTAGTCATCGGAGTCCGTGCTCAGAAAGTCAGTAGTCGCGCGGAGAGCTCGCCAAAAACCTTATCAGGCCTACTGTCCCGACTCGCGGTGCACGTCGCAAGCCGGAATGAGGAAGACAACAGTATATCAGAGATTGGAACCGGTGGCGAGAGGAAGGAGAAGCTCCGTAAACCCGTAGTGCGTGGCAAAAAATTTAGGTATCGGCTCGGCTCATTCCCGCAACCCGCGGCGAGGCGTAGCAAGGTGGGCGGTGGAGGAGGAGCGCGCCTGGATATCCCTCTTATTCTCATGCTCATACAAGCGGGGAAAGAACCTCTCTTATAAGAAGGTCCAACTTCCTCTAAATTAGCAATGTGGGACTAAACTTTAGTTCCACCTTTTGCCTTGCACGAATGAACTGCATGAGTCTTTGGGATTTATTAAGAATTTTTGAAACAGTTATTAAGCTAGCCTTAAAATAGACAAAATTCCAGCAGCTAGTGGCTCATGTGTATGGGATTGTCTCGGCCGTACAAGTCCGGGCTGGAGCCAACGAGTGGTATCGGACCTAAGTTGATTTCCTATGAACGGAAAGTCGGTCGTCGAGCACAAAAGTACCGATGGCAATGGGCCGGGAATGATGGTGACAGTGTATCCACGGTTTGACCCCGACAATTACTGCATACTTTTTACGGAACCTGGTCATAAGTCAAGGAGCTCTGGTATTACATTATAGGAGTTGATCAGTTTATAAGAAAAACGAAATCGAAAACCTAACAGAATAGAGTGGCCCGGTTCATGTGTAAAACTAGACCGAAGAAGGTACAAGTAACAAGGCCTTATTGACCACTCGACTCAAGGCCACAATTGCAACAAACACACACCCTGGCTTCGGAGCCGTCACTCTGCCATGCCCCACTCTCTCGCAAGAAGTGGCGCCGCACGGCTCGGGCACCTTGTAGCCCTTGCGACACGAGACGACCATCCACAGACCATGAACGTTGTGTCAAACACCCAGAGCTGCCTCCCTGACTTACAGCTAAACAGACCTCTCAGATCACGTCGATCGAGCCAACCAACTCGCTACCTTTGCAGCACCAGCTCGCCACCCATACCATGCAAAGTTACGGTCCTACCATATAAGGCTGCCATTGCATTGCCATCAGAGGCCGCCGCCTCGGTGTACATCCACCGTCCCGAGCCGCCACTCCGGCATCCACCGCCTCGGCATCCCACCAGAAAAACAAAAGCCAGAAGTGCCACCAGATCAAGAAAACGTTGCTGGCACATCCGATCTAACAAACTAAATTTGGGTTTTCACCCAGAAGACAAGGTCACATTGGTTGGAGGTGGGCCGAGGCGCGCGCGCGCGTGTGTGTGTGTGTGTGTGTGTGTGTGTGTGTGTGTGTGTGTCACATATGTATTGGTTTCTGGACAATTTTCCACATTACCAGGTCGATTTTCTTTCAACTTGACGATAAGGTACAGCTCTGGTAGGTTGCTCAAATTTTCTAGAAAATTATAACAATGCTTAAAGTTTTCACTAGGACGATGCCCAACATGCACTAGATATAAAAGGGGCACGACAACATAGATAAAAAATAGTAGGACGCAATTAGTAGGAATTCGCAAAAAAAAGGATGCAATAAGTTGGGTATAATAATCATAAGATATGAAACTGCGTAGGTGATATATACAAATTTAGGTGCAAAAGATCCAACCATGCAAGATTCATCAGTTCTCAAGGACCGGATGTACTCCTGGTTTCATGAAAATACCCAACGCCCCTCGCTCATCGTCAACACACTACCGGAATCGCCCCCTATGCCGACGGCTAGGCCTGAGTCCCGTCGGGATAGGCCTATGCCGACGGCCCCCGTCGGCATAGGGCCGTCGGCAACATATGCGTCGGCACAGCCAGGGACGCCGTCGGCATAGAAAGGCCGTCGGCATATATGGTACGCCGACGGGGGCCGTACATCTATGCCGACGGCCCTGGCCGTCGGCAACTACCACGCCTAACGGCGGCCGCCGTCAAGTCTGCCCAACGAACGGTCGCCACGTGGCACCGCTATGCCGACGCCCCGACCGTCGGCATAGGTGTGCCACATGGCGACCAGCCGCTGCTCTAGGCCCAGGGCTATGCCGACGGCCTGGCCGTCGGCATAATTTGAAACTAAGCCGACGGCCAGGCCGTCGGCATAGTTCTTCATACAGAGCTCCCAGTAGCTGACACGTGGGCGCCTATGCCGACGGCCTAGCCGTCGGCACAGTTTTTGAACTAAGCCGACGGCTAGGCCGTCGGCATAGGCTCCCACGTGTCAGCTACTGGGAGCTCACGCTAGCCCTATGCCGACGGCCTAGCCGTCGGCATAGTTTGCTTTTGTTTTTTTTTTCCTTTTTCTGTTTGTTTTCAGATCAGTTCAATTCAAATAACATCACTTATATAACAGCACATATCAGCACATATCAACGAACGTAAGCATAAGCATCATCACAACAATAGATCATCATCACACAAGCATAAGCATATCAACGAATGTAAGCATAAGCATCATCACACAAGTCAGCTAAATGATCATCAGCACACACAAGTCATGTCAAGCATCATCATCACATCTCAAGCATCATCGAGCACCGCGGAGGTCGTCACCGCCAAGACGGCCAAAGTCCAGGTCATCAGTGCTAGCAGCAGCGCTACCGCCAAGACCGCCTCCTCCTCCGCCTCCGTGGATCGGAGTGGTCGGGCTCCGTGTCTCCGGAGTGCTGCGAAGACCACCGCCAATGGTAGATCCACCTGTTCCCTGCATGTTGAAAAGACATATGCACGAGATCTATGACTGTGTTGAAAGGCATGACATGCTTTGGGTGAATAGATTGGGGATGAACTAACCGGCGAGGGGCCAGCGTTCTATGCCACAAACTCCTCAAAGCTCATCAGCACTGGTTGTGCTGGAGGGCATTGTGCTGTAGGGAACTGAGGACACCTGCCGGCCGCCATATCCTGAAAAGCCTGCTGCATCTGGCTATCCCTCTGCACTTGGTGTTCATAAAGCCTCTGATGCCACGCCATGGTCTCCTGGCGTGTGTACTCCATGTAGGCCTACGGTATGACATGATGGAACTCATAAAACTACTAAATGCGGAAAATGAAGTGAGAAATGAAGATAAGAAGGAAAATACTTACAGATTGTTGCTCTTGAAAGAGGGACTGTGCACTCGTCAGTGGCTGGCTCGTGCGCTGGCTGAGGCTCGGGTCGATCCGACGAAGCTGTGTGTAGGAGATACTAGGAGTGATCACATCATCGAGAACCGCCTCCCGACCGTGCTCCTTGGGCCCCATCCTCACCACCGCCACGTCGTCCAGAGGCGCCGCAATGGGGTCAGGTGTGTCAGGATGTAACTCCAGATACGCTTCGGAGTAGGCCTTCTTCCTCCCTGCGGTCTTCTTGCCGTAGTACTTGGGCTCGCCAGGCTTGGGGTCCTTCCGCGTATGGGCGATCTCCCACGCCTGCATGTGTGAGAGCGGCCGCTTCAGTTTCTCCTCCTGCACCACCAAACAGAGGTTAGTCATACATAAGAAAGTGATGGTAAATAGAAGAAGAAGAATGTTTAATGGGGTTAGTCATACATTAACTACCTTGTGGAGATAGTGGTTTCGGTTTCCCTGAGCATGTACTCCCTCCGTCCCTCGGTTAGCCTTATTTTGGGTTCTCATAGCCGCCCAGGCTCCAGCCTCATCACACCAAAGATCCACCAATGCCGCCCAAGACTCGTCTTTTCCATAACACCAATTTGGACACACCTACATAATAAAAGCATAATGGCATGTAGGTGTGTCCAAATTGGTGTTATGGAAGCATAAAGCATAAAGCATAATGTACCACAAGGTAATGAAAGCATAATGAAAAATCTTTTATACTTACCGCCAAGAACTCGGGCCTCTCCAAGGTAATGCCCATCCTCCGCGCTTCTTCCTTGGTCATCTTCACACCAAGTGCGTCGTGGTAGTATGTGGAGATGGCCACATAGCGCACCTCGTACTGCATCTGGCGGGCCTTCTTCTTGCATTGGCGCAGCACGATCTGGTCCGCTCTAGCCCTGTGCTCCGGAAGAACTCGATAGAATTTCTACAATCATGCATGAAACAAGAATGGGAGAAGCCATGAGTTAAATCATTCATGAAACTAGAATGGACTTGTGCTTCTGAAAAGAACTCACCCAGAAAGTAGTGATCACGGCCTTGGCATGGGTCTCATGGTCCGCGTGGCGGGCCGCTTCCCAGTGGTCCCAGCTCGTGGCCAAAACCCGACGGTCCGGCTGCCTGACTGGATCAGGACAGTACAACCCCGGCCAATATAACTTCAGCAAGACGGTGATGAGGCCGTTGGGAATACGGACCCCTTTAGAATATATCCAGTTGCTGCAAAAGAATGAACTATTAGCATGTGACAAGAAAAATAAATAACAACCGGAATAAGCATGTGACAAGCAACATAATGAACCACTTACTCTTTTCCCGTGGGCTCAATGAGCCACTTCTGCTCCTTAGTAGCAGGAACCTGCTTTGGTAGCTTTGCGTTGCCACGCAGCCACCCCTTCGTGTCAACCCCCTTCCCGTCACCACCATCATCCCCGCCACCACCCTCCTCCTCGCCTGCCTCCCCCTCCCCAACCTCCACCCCAACCTCCTCCTCCTCCTCCTCCTCCTCCTCGCCTGCCTCCTCCTCCACCTCCTCCTCCTCCTCCTCCCTAGAGTGTACCTCACTAGAGGAGGGTACCTCACTAGAGGAGGGCCTCGAAGACAACACCCCTAAGTCGGTGAGGGTGCGCTGTTTCTGGCCGCGACCCCCTGTAGTGGCTCTCCCCCAGCACCTCGTCCTCTAGAGGCTCTCCCCCCGCCCCCTCCTCCTCTAGGGGCACCTCTCCCTCGATCTCCCTGTGAGGAGTCATCGTCAAGTAGCCGAGGGGGAGGATTACGTGCTCGACCACTCCGACTAGGCAGGCCGACGACCTTGCGTAGGAAACCCACGCCGTCGGCCTTCCCCTTGCCCATGTTCCACGAACTTGCATTGAAAAGAGAAAAAGCAATTAGTAAATTAATGAAATGAAGGAAAAGGCATGATAATAAACACATTAATAAAAATGCATAAAAAGGCATATTCCTAAACTATAGAAAAAAATACTTGAAACATACATCTGCTAGAACCCATATGAATCATCACTGTTGTAACCTCTTTCTCGGTCCGTCTCATCATCACTATCAATCATATCATCTTCGTTGTCCGACGGAGGTGGAGGCTCTTCCTCGTCGTCAACGTCTTCGTTTAACTTTTCTAGCATAAGTATGTCATTTTCATTGACAATGGTCTCACCATCATTCCGTGCATCGTCGACGTTTGGGTCCACATCATCATCACCCAATGGTCTAGCGTCATCGTTTCTAACCACATCATCATCATCATCATCAGGTTGCTCTTGATAGAACACTCCCTCGTATGTCATGGGGTTAATGTTGTAGTAATCGTCTTCATTCGGGTCTGGTAGCTTACCATGTGGCGACACCTTGAACACAACTTCCCAACCCTTTAGATACACTTTCTGGCATGGGTAAGGCAGATAATATACTTGTGTAGCTTGGGTAGCCGCAATGAAGAGATCGGCTCCGGCATAGACGGTTGATGGTTTAACTTCGACCAAACCAATGGAAGGCGTATGTTTTACCCCCTCCCGCGGATCGAACCATCGGCATTTGAACACAGGCAGACTTAGGGTCTCACGCCCCTGGCGGAATTTAACCTCGTATATATTTTGTACCCTTCCGTAGTAGTCTACTGAATTTTGACCGGGGGTGTACACTCCAGTATTTATAGTTTTGGGATCGGGGCGGCTGTTTTGGTGCTCCTCTGTATGGAAGCGATACCCATTCACATCATACTTTTTACATGTCATGACGGCAGGGTCAAAACCCATGGAAACCCATCTCAATTCATCATCCATAGATATGTTCGGATCTTTTCCCTACAAGTATAATGGAAATTGTTGCGTGCATTAGTTCGGTTAACTAATAAATGTTGAAGTAGGTATTTAATAGGGGAGTGTGGAAAATTACTTTATCCATGAACCAAGCAACAAAAATTTTACGTCCAGGGTTTCCATGACGGAGAAGAGTAAGTGAAGGAAATATGCCCTAGAGGCAATAATAAAGTTATTATTTATTTCCTTATATCATGATAAATGTTTATTATTCATGCTAGAATTGTATTAACCGGAAACATAATACATGTGTGAATACATAGACAAACAGAGTGTCACTAGTATGCCTCTACTTGACTAGCTCGTTAATCAAAGATGGTTATGTTTCCTAACCATGAAAAAGAGTTGTTATTTGATTAACGAGGTCACATCATTAGTTGTATGATCTGATTGACATGACCCATTCCATTAGCTTAGCACCCGATCGTTTAGTATGTTGCTATTGCTTTCTTCATGACTTATACATGTTCCTATAACTATGAGATTATGCAACTCCCGTTTACCGGAGGAACACTTTGGGTACTACCAAACGTCACAACGTAACTGGGTGATTATAAAGGAGTACTACAGGTGTCTCCAATGGTAGATGTTGGGTTGGCGTATTTCGAGATTAGGGTTTGTCACTTCGAGTGTCGGAGAGGTATCTCTGGGCCCTCTCGGTAATACACATCACATAAGCCTTGCAAGCATTATAACTAAGATGTTAGTTGTGAGATGATGTATTACGGAACGAGTAAAGAGACTTGCCAGTAACGAGATTGAACTAGGTATTGGATACCGACGATCGAATCTCGGGCAAGTAACATACCGATGACAAAGGGAACAACGTATGTTGTTATGCGGTCTGACCGATAAAGATCTTCGTAGAATATGTAGGAGCCAATATGGGCATCCAGGTCCCGCTATTGGTTATTGACCAGAGATGTGTCTCGGTCATGTCTACATTGTTCTCGAACCGTAGGGTCCGCACGCTTAACGTTACGATGACAATTATTATGAGTTTATGCATTTTGATGTACCGAAGGTTGTTCGGAGTCCCGGATGTGATCACGGACATGACGAGGAGTCTCGAAATGGTCGAGACGTAAAGATTGATATATTGGAAGCCTATGTTTGGATATCGAAAGTGTTCCGGGTGAAATCGGGATTTTACCGGAATACCGGGAGGGTTACCGGAACCCCCCGGGAGGCAAATGGGCCTATTGGGCCCTAGTGGAGAAGTGAAAAGGGGCTGCCATAGAGGGCTGCGCGCCTCCCCCCTTTCCCTAGTCCTATTAGGACTAGGGAAGGTGGCCGGCCACCCCTTCTCTCTTTCCCCCTTGAGGACTCCTATTAGGAATAGGATTGGGGGGGGAGGGGGAGTCCTACTCCCGGTGGGAGTAGGACTCCTCCTGCGCCCCTCTCCCTTGGCCGGCCGAACCCCTCCCCTTTCTCCTTTATATACGGGCGCAGGGTGCACCTCTTGAGACACACAATTGATCATTGTTGATCGTTCCTTAGCCGTGTGCGGTGCCCCCTGCCACCAAATTCCACCTCGATCATACTGTTGTAGTGCTTAGGCGAAGCCCTGCGTCGGTAGTACATCAAGATCGTCACCACGCCGTCGTGCTGACGGAACTCCTCCCCGAAGCTTTGCTGGATCGGAGCCCGGGGATCGTCATCGAGCTGAACGTGTGCTAAGAACTCGGAGGTGCCGGAGTAACGGTGCTTGGATCGGTCGGATCGGGAAGAAGACGTACGACTACTTCCTCTACGTTGTGTGATCGCTTCCGCAGTCGGTCTGCGTTGGTACGTAGACAACACTCTCCCCCTCGTTGCTGTGCATCACCATGATCTTGCGTGTGCGTAGGAAAATTTTGAAATTACTACGTTCCCCAACAGTGGCATCCGAGCCTAGGTTTTATGGTTTGATGTTATTTGCACGAGTAGAACACAAGTGAGTTGTGGGCGATACAAGTCATACTGCCTACCAGCATGTCATACTTTGGTTCGGCGGTATTGTTGGACGAGACGATCCGGACCAACCTTACGCGTACTCTTACGCGAGACCGGTTCCCTCGACGTGCTTTGCACATAGATGGCTTGTGGAAGACTGTCTCTCCAACTTTAGTTGAACCAAGTGTGGCTACGCCCGGTCCTTGAGAAGGTTAAAACGGAGTCTATTTGACGAACTATCGTTGTGGTTTTGATGCGTAGGTGAGATGAGTTCTTACTTAAGCCCGTAGCAGCCACGTAAAACTTGCAACAACAAAGTAGAGGACGTCTAACTTGTTTTTGCAGGGCATGTTGTGATGTGATATGGTCAAGGCATGATGCTGATTTTATTGTATGAGATGATCATGTTTTGTTACCAAGTTATCGGCAACTGGCTGGAGCCATATGGTTGTCGCTTTATTGTATGCAATGCAATCGCGATGTAATGCTTTACTTTATTACTAAGCGGTAGTGATAGTCGTGGAAGCATAAGATTGGCGAGACGACAACGATGCTACGATGGAGATCAAGGTGTCGCGCCGGTGACGATGGTGATCATGACGGTGCTTCGGAGATGGAGATCACAAGCACAAGATGATGATGGCCATATCATATCACTTATATTGATTGCATGTGATGTTTATCCTTTTATGCATCTTATCTTGCTTTGATTGACGGTAGCATTATAAGATGATCTCTCACTAAATTATCAAGAAGTGTTCTCCCTGAGTATGCACCGTTCCCAAAGTTCGTCGTGCCCAGACACCTCATGATGATCGGGTGTGATAAGCTCTACGTCCATCTACAACGGGTGCAAGCCAGTTTTGCACACATAGAATACTCAGGTTAAACTTGACGAGCCTAGCATATGCAGATATGGCCTCGGAACACAGAGACCGAAAGGTCGAGCGTGAATCATATAGTAGATATGATCAACATGACGATGTTCACCATTGAAAACTACTCCATCTCACGTGATGATCGGTTATGGTTTAGTTGATTTGGATCACGTGATCACTTAGAGGATTAGAGGGATGTCTATCTAAGTGGGAGTTCCTAAGTAATTTGATTAGCTGAACTTAAACTTATCATGAACTTAGTACCTGATAGTATCTTGCTTGTTTATGTTGATTGTAGATAGATGGCTCGTGTTGTTGTTCCGTTGAATTTTAATGCGTTCCTTGAGAAAGCAAAGTTGAAAGATGATGGTAGCAATTACACGGACTGGGTCCGTAACCTGAGGATTATCCTCATTGCTGCACAGAAGAATTACGTCCTGGAAGCACCGCTGGGTGCCAGGCCTGCTGCTGGAGCAACGCCAGATGTTATGAACGTCTGGCAGAGCAAAGCTGATGACTACTCGATAGTTCAGTGTGCCATGCTTTACGGCTTAGAATCGGGACTTCAACGACGTTTTGAACGTCATGGAGCATATGAGATGTTCCAGGAGTTGAAGTTAATATTTCAAGCAAATGCCCGAATTGAGAGATATGAAGTCTCCAATAAGTTCTATAGCTGCAAGATGGTGGAGAACAGTTCTGTCAGTGAGCATATACTCAAAATGTCTGGGTATAATAATCACTTGATTCAGATGGGAGTTAATCTTCCAGATGATTGCATCATTGACAGAATTCTCCAATCACTGCCACCAAGCTACAAGAGCTTCGTGATGAACTATAATATGCAAGGGATGAACAAGACTATTCCCGAGCTCTTCGCAATGCTGAAAGCTGCGGAGGTACAAATCAAGAAGGAGCATCAAGTGTTGATGGTCAACAAGACCACTAGTTTCAAGAAAAAGGGCAAAGGAAAGAAGAAGGGGAACTTCAAGAAGAACAGCAAGCAAGTTGCTGCTCAGGAGAAGAAACCCAAGTCTGGACCTAAGCCTGAAACTGAGTGCTTCTACTGCAAGCAGACTGGTCACTGGAAGCGGAACTGCCCCAAGTATTTGGCGGATAAGAAGGATGGCAAGGTGAACAAAGGTATATGTGCTATACATGTTATTGATGTGTACCTTACTAGAGCTCGCAGTAGCACCTGGGTATTTGATACTGGTTCTGTTGCTAATATTTGCAACTCGAAACAGGGACTACGGAATAAGCGGACACTAGCAAAGGACGAGGTGACGATGCGCATGGGAAACGGTTCCAAAGTCGATATGATCGCGGTCGGCACGCTACCTCTACATCTACCTTCGGGATTAATATTAGACCTAAATAATTGTTATTTGGTGCCAGCGTTAAGCATGAACATTATATCTGGATCTTGTTTAATGCGAGACGGTTATTCATTTAAATCAGAGAATAATGGTTGTTCTATTTATATGAGTAATATCTTTTATGGTCATGCACCTTTGAAGAGTGGTCTATTCTTGTTGAATCTCGATAGTAGTGATACACATATTCACAATGTAGAAGCCAAAAGATGCAGAGTTGATAACGATAGTGCAACTTATTTGTGGCACTGTCGTTTAGGTCATATCGGTGTAAAGCGCATGAAGAAACTCCATACTGATGGGCTTTTGGAACCACTTGATTATGAATCACTTGGTACTTGCGAACCGTGCCTCATAGGCAAGATGACTAAAACACCGTTCTCCGGTACTATGGAGAGAGCAACAGATTTATTGGAAATCATACATACCGATGTATGTGGTCCGATGAATATTGAGGCTCGTGGCAGATATCGTTATTTTCTCACCTTCACAGATGATTTAAGCAGATATGGGTATATCTACTTAATGAAACATAAGTCTGAAACATTTGAAAAGTTCAAGGAATTTCAGAGTGAAGTTGAAAATCATCGTAACAAGAAAATAAAGTTTCTACGATCTGATCGTGGAGGAGAATATTTGAGTTATGAGTTTGGTGTACATTTGAAAAATTGTGGAATAGTTTCGCAACTCACGCCACCCGGAACACCACAGCGTAATGGTGTGTCCGAACGTCGTAATCGTACTTTACTAGATATGGTGCGATCTATGATGTCTCTTACTGATTTACCGCTATCGTTTTGGGGTTATGCTTTAGAGACGGCCGCATTCACGTTAAATAGGGCACCATCAAAATCCGTTCAGATGACACCTTATGAACTATGGTTTGGCAAGAAACCAAAGTTGTCGTTTCTTAAAGTTTGGGGCTGCGATGCTTATGTGAAAAAGCTTCAACCTGATAAGCTCGAACCCAAAGCGGAAAAATGTGTCTTCATAGGATACCCAAAGGAAACTGTTGGGTATACCTTCTACCACAGATCCGAAGGCAAGACATTCGTTGCTAAGAATGGATCATTTCTAGAGAAGGAGTTTCTCTCGAAAGAAGTGAGTGGGAGAAAAGTAGAACTTGACGAGGTAACTGTACCTGCTCCCTTATTGGAAAATAGTACATCACAGAAAACTGTTTCTGCGACATCTATACCAATTAGTGAGGAAGCTAATGATGATGATCATGAAACTTCAGGACAAGATACTACTGAACCACGTAGATCAACCAGAGTGAGATCCGCACCAGAGTGGTACGGTAATCCAATTCTGGAAGTCATGCTACTAGATCATGATGAACCTAGGAACTATGAAGAAGCGATGGTGAGCCCAGATTCCGCAAAGTGGCTTGAGGCCATGAAATCTGAGATGGGATCCATGTATGAGAACAAAGTATGGACTTTGGTTGACTTGCCCGATGATCGGCAAGCAATTGAGAATAAATGAATCTTCAAGAAAAAGACTGACGCTGACAGTAATGTTACTGTCTATAAAGCTCGACTTGTCGCAAAAGGTTTTCGACAAGTTCAAGGGGTTGACTACGATGAGACCTTCTCATCCGTAGCGATGCTTAAATCCGTCAGAATCATGTTAGCAATTGCCGCATTTTATGATTATGAAATATGGCAGATGGATGTCAAAACTGCATTCCTGAATGGATTTCTGGAAGAAGAGTTGTATATGATGCAACCAGAAGGTTTTGTCGATCCAAAGGGAGCTAACAAAGTGTGCAAACTCCAGCGATCCATTTATGGACTAGTGCAAGCATCTCGGAGTTGGAATAAACGCTTTGATAGTGTGATCAAAGCATTTGGCTTTATACAGACTTTTGGAGAAGCCTGTATTTACAAGAAAGTGAGTGGGAGCTCTGTAGCATTTCTGATATTATATGTGGATGACATATTGCTGATTGGAAATGATATAGAATTTCTGGATAGCATAAAGGGATACTTGAATAAAAGTTTTTCGATGAAAGACCTCGGGGAAGCTGCTTACATATTAGGCATAAAGATCTATAGAGATAGATCAAAACGCTTAATTGGACTTTCACAAAGCACATACCTTGACAAGATTTTGAAGAAGTTCAAAATGGATCAAGCAAAGAAAGGGTTCTTGCCTGTGTTACAAGGTGTGAAGTTGAGTCAGACTCAATGCCCGACCACTGCAGAAGATAGAGAGAAAATGAAAGATGTTCCCTATGCTTCAGCCATAGGCTCTATCATGTATGCAATGCTGTGTACCAGACCTGATGTGTGCCTTGCTATAAGTTTAGCAGGGAGGTACCAAAGTAATCCAGGAGTGGATCACTGGACAGCGGTCAAGAACATCCTGAAATACCTGAAAAGGACTAAGGATATGTTTCTCGTATATGGAGGTGACAAAGAGCTCACCGTAAGAGGTTACGTTGATGCAAGCTTTGACACTGATCCGGACGATTCTAAATCGCAAACCGGATACGTGTTTACTTTAAATGGTGGAGCTGTCAGTTGGTGAAGTTCTAAACAAAGCGTCGTAGCGGGATGTACATGTGAAGCGGAGTACATAGCTGCTTCGGAAGCAGCGAACGAAGGAGTCTGGATGAAGGAGTTCATATCTGATCTAGGTGTCATACCTAGTGCATCGGGTCCAATGAAAATCTTTTGTGACAATACTGGTGCAATTGCTTTGGCAAAGGAATCCAGATTTCACAAAAGGACCAAACACATCAAGAGACGCTTCAACTCCATCCGGGATCTAGTCCAGGTGGGAGACATAGATATTTGCAAGATACATACGGATCTGAATGTTGCAGACCCGTTGACTAAGCCTCTTCCACGAGCAAAACATGATCAGCACCAAGGCTCCATGGGTGTTAGAATCATTACTGTGTAATCTAGATTATTGACTCTAGTGCATGTGGGAGACTGAAGGAAATATGCCCTAGAGGCAATAATAAAGTTATTATTTATTTCCTTATATCATGATAAATGTTTATTATTCATGCTAGAATTGTATTAACCGGAAACATAATACATGTGTGAATACATAGACAAACAGAGTGTCACTAGTATGCCTCTACTTGACTAGCTCGTTAATCAAAGATGGTTATGTTTCCTAACCATGAAAAAGAGTTGTTATTTGATTAACGAGGTCACATCATTAGTTGTATGATCTGATTGACATGACCCATTCCATTAGCTTAGCACCCGATCGTTTAGTATGTTGCTATTGCTTTCTTCATGACTTATACATGTTCCTATAACTATGAGATTATGCAACTCCCGTTTACCGGAGGAACACTTTGGGTACTACCAAACGTCACAACGTAACTGGGTGATTATAAAGGAGTACTACAGGTGTCTCCAATGGTAGATGTTGGGTTGGCGTATTTCGAGATTAGGGTTTGTCACTCCGAGTGTCGGAGAGGTATCTCTGGGCCCTCTCGGTAATACACATCACATAAGCCTTGCAAGCATTATAACTAAGATGTTAGTTGTGAGATTATGTATTACGGAACGAGTAAAGAGACTTGCCAGTAACGAGATTGAACTAGGTATTGGATACCGACGATCGAATCTCGGGCAAGTAACATACCGATGACAAAGGGAACAACGTATGTTGTTATGCGGTCTGACCGATAAAGATCTTCGTAGAATATGTAGGAGCCAATATGGGCATCCAGGTCCCGCTATTGGTTATTGACCGGAGATGTGTCTCGGTCATGTCTACATTGTTCTCGAACCGTAGGGTCCGCACGCTTAACGTTACGATGACAATTATTATGAGTTTATGCATTTTGATGTACCGAAGGTTGTTCGGAGTCCCGGATGTGATCACGGACATGACGAGGAGTCTCGAAATGGTCGAGACGTAAAGATTGATATATTGGAAGCCTATGTTTGGATATCGAAAGTGTTCCGGGTGAAATCGGGATTTTACCGGAATACCGGGAGGGTTACCGGAACCCCCCGGGAGGCAAATGGGCCTATTGGGCCCTAGTGGAGAAGTGAAAAGGGGCTGCCATAGAGGGCTGCGCGCCTCCCCCCTTTCCCTAGTCCTATTAGGACTAGGGAAGGTGGCCGGCCACCCCTTCTCTCTTTCCCCCTTGAGGACTCCTATTAGGAATAGGATTGGGGGGGGAGGGGGAGTCCTACTCCCGGTGGGAGTAGGACTCCTCCTGCGCCCCTCTCCCTTGGCCGGCCGAACCCCTCCCCTTTCTCCTTTATATACGGGCGCAGGGTGCACCTCTTGAGACACACAATTGATCATTGTTGATCGTTCCTTAGCCGTGTGCGGTGCCCCCTGCCACCAAATTCCACCTCGATCATACTGTTGTAGTGCTTAGGCGAAGCCCTGCGTCGGTAGTACATCAAGATCGTCACCACGCCGTCGTGCTGACGGAACTCCTCCCCGAAGCTTTGCTGGATCGGAGCCCGGGGATCGTCATCGAGCTGAACGTGTGCTAAGAACTCGGAGGTGCCGGAGTAACGGTGCTTGGATCGGTCGGATCGGGAAGAAGACGTACGACTACTTCCTCTATGTTGTGTGATCGCTTCCGTAGTCGGTCTGCGTTGGTACGTAGACAACACTCTCCCCCTCATTGTTGTGCATCACCATGATCTTGCGTGTGCGTAGGAAAATTTTGAAATTACTACGTTCCCCAACAGTAAGTGCCTCCGCCTCAGTAGGAGGATTCACTCCCGTCCATTCCTCTTGAACGAAATCACTAAAAAAAAGATAAGCGGTGTTAGACCGGGACTAAGTGAACATGAAACATGATGATGTGGAAGACATAAAGGAATGGTGTAGTGGTATTACCTCATCCACACTTCCTCAACTTCCTTGATGTTGTGCAAGATATAGAACATGAGGTCCTCCCACTCTTGTCGTGGCATGTTATAAGATTTCGAGGCCCCAGCCCTCCCACCTTGCGCGTTGAATAGATCGAGTCTGGGTTAATACTTGGGCTCTTCTATATTGTATCGAGGCACCTTGTTATGCAGATGGGGAACGTGGTCTGAATAGTATGATGTCCTGAGGTCTGACACCTCCTCTAGGATAACTGCCTCAGCTATGGAAGCTTCAATCTTAGCTTTGTTTCCACATTTCCGTCGGAGATGCTTGTTCTGCCTCTCAGGGCCGTACTGCCAGCGATTTTGCACAGGGCCCCCCAACAATACCTCGTTCGCGAGGTGCAGAATGAGATGTGTCATCGGAGTAAAGAAGCCTGGCGGAAAGATCTTCTCTAGCTTGACTATCAACTCTGGTGCCTTCTTATGCAATTTTTCAATCACCTCTTTACTTACTTCTTTAGCATAGAGCATGCGGAAGAAATGGCTAAGCTCGGCAAGCACTCGCCAGACATGCTCGGGGACATAGCCTCGAACCATCACCGGCATTATCCGCTCAATCCACACATGGTAGTCATGACTCTTCAGGCCGGTCACTTTGCCTGTTGAAAGATTGACTCCCTTACTTATATTCGATGCATAACCATCGGTGAACTTCAAAATTTGTTTCAGCCAGATAAGCACTTCTTTTTTTTCTGGCGGTTTAAGGACAAAGTCAGCATCTGGCTTGAACCAGTTTTTTCAACCGCCTGTGGGAGGCTTCATGTTCAGGCGTGGTCTATCACAAATTCTCTGTTGATCGGCTCTAGCTTTTACGTTATCCTTCGTCTTATCAGGAATGTTGAGGATCGTGTGGAAAAGGGACTCTGCCACATTCTTTTCGGTGTGCATCACATCAATATTGTAAGGAAGTTTGAGGTCCTTGAAATAGGGAAGCTGCGAGAAGGGGGTAATGTGCGTCCAGTTGTGCGTTTCACCATATCCCTCGAAGCCTTTAGCTTTGCCTTTGCCTTTGCCTTTGACTTTAGGCTTGAGAGCTTTTAACTGAGCAAGAACATCTGCCCCCGAAAATGTTGGAATCTCGGTTACTTCATGAACAACCCGGCCTTTCGTGAAGTTCTTCTTGTCTTCCCTGTCTGGATGGTCTGGAGGGAGGAAGTGTCGATGCAGGTCAAAGGCAACATACTTGCCACCCTTACTCAGCCAAATCATTCGCAGAGCCTGCATGCACACTGGGCATGGCATCTTACCACTTGTACACCATCCGCAGAATAGAGCATAGCCGGGAAAGTCATGCATGCAATAGTGCAACCAAACTTTCATCAAGAAATTTCTCTGCAGATCCCGGTCGTATGTCAACCTCGGAAAGTACCAAGAATGGTGCAAAGCATCCACAAGCGGCTGCATAAACACACCCAATTGCATCCCCGGGTAGTCAGGCCCCGGAATGATGAGCGACAAGAACATGGTCTTCCGTTGCATTAGGGCACCGGGAGGAAGATTGAGCGGAATTACAAACACAGGCCAGCAGCTGTATGGATTGGACGACATACCATATGGATTGAACCCATCACCCGATATGGCTATTCATACATTCCCAGCCTCGGCTGCTTCCTCGGGGTATTCTTCATCGAATGACTTCCAGGCTTCCCCTCCCGATGGATGTACGATTTTTTTGGATTGTACCTTATACCTTCCTTGTGCCACTTCATCATTTTGGCAGACTCCTTCGTGATGAAAAGGCGCTGCAGTATTTTTATAAAATCAAGATACCGAAGAACCTTAACGGGGATGGTTAGCTGCTTTTTCTCACCATCCTCACCGACCACCTCAATGTACCGAGACGAACCGCACTTCCTACAGTACTTGTCATCCGCATACTCGTGCCTAAACAAAAGGCAATTCTTCGGGCAAACATCTATTTTCTCATAATCCATAGAGAGTGCCTTCATGATTTTCTTTGTATCGTACATGCTTTTCGGCAGTTCATGACCCTCAGGGAGGCTGTTAGCCCATACTCCCAGGAATGCTTCGAAGCATTTCTGGCTACAGCCGTACTCGGCCTTCACTGCAATCAGTTGTGAGATGGCATCCAGCTGAGATAATTTCGCACCCGCATAAAGAGGTTTCTTCGACGAGGCCAAGACCTCCAAGAAGGCCTTTGCGGTTGCCTCCGGCTCCTCCGGTTCATTTTCTGAAGGTGTCGCATTTGCCGTTTCTGCAACAATGACATCATCTAGCATGTCCCTGACGCCGTCGTCCTCATATCCATCAATGCGTTGTCGCATCACCTCCTCTCTACCATGGTCCTGCTCGGCTATGTTTATCGGCGGCATGTCAAAGTTTGGCATATATCCGTGCGTGCGAAGGTGCTCACTCATGTCCGTCTGATTTCTACGGTGACGTCTGGCACATCTCGCACAGGGGCATGGTGGGATAATTCTCATTGGACGACGGAATATCTCCTTCAAATACACATCGGTTTTCGCGATCCACTCTGATGTTACTCGATTCCGACGGATAAAACCACTGTACATCCACTAATTATCTGCCATCCTCTGCTTTTTTGCAACCCACACAACATAATTAAGGATTCACTTAAATTAATCACATCAAATTTTTAGTTTCTACCGCGTTTAATCCACCTACATCTCTAATAGGTAAAGATGGGTCCTAATCCCACCCGAGGATGTGTAGATTGAGTACGTTCTCCATTCTACCCCGTTCCGAGACAAAATTTCGGCAGCACCTCCCCGCTGTTCTCTAGATACACGTCTCGGCAAATAGCCGAGAGAATGTGCTTCGGAGAACAATGGGGAGGCGCCGCCGAAATCCTGTCTTGGAACGGGGTAGAACATGGAGAACATACCCAATCTACACATCCTTGGGCTGTCCGTGGAAAACGCTGGACAATTCGAAAGAGCTGCAGTGATAAATATGCAATTGAATGCATATTTATCCATGCAACCCTTTCGGACGGGAGACGCCTAGGTTACGTCAGTTGACTTGAGAATGAAATCTAGTGATATGAAAAAATGGAGGAGATGGACTTGTAGCTCACACTCGGCTGTAGAGGAAGTAGTCGAACAGCAGAGGGATGCTCAGGGGGACCAACGCGTCAGACAACGGTCACTCTGATGAAATGCGACACCACAACGCCTGCAAATTCAACAACGGTCACTCAAGATCATCATGAGTATCATTTTTTTAGCAAGATCATCACATCTTAGTAAGTCTCGAAATTTTGTCTTCAATTATTTTATCAAGATCATTATGAGTATCAAAAAAATAACAAGATCATCACATCTCAGTCAAGTGTCAAATTTTGTCCAACATCCATCCATCCATTCATCTATCATTAACTTTACCAACATACATTCGTCAACATGACCTAACATTAAATATATGACAAACAAAGTTTCTAAAAAAATTCACCGACATTCCATCCATCCACCATCTATGATTCTAACAACATCCACATCATCAACATCATCATCTATCATCATTAACATCATCATCTATCATGTAACAATCATCATACATTTGCAACTATCATCAAAAAATCCATCATCTAACGTCATGCCCCTTGTTAAAAAAATTGCTTTTCTTGCATTTCTCACATTTGTAACTATCATCAAATCATCTATCAACTAACTATGCATCCATCCATCTAGTTACATAACTATGAACAACAACAAAATTATCAAAAAAAATCTACAGAGAGGGAGGGAGGGAGCTCACCGTGGGGAGGTCCGGCTCGGGGGGAGGGGCAGGGACGGAGGTCGGGGCGGGGACGGAGGTCGGGGGAGGGAGGGCGGGGCGGCCCGGGGTTGGTGCGGCGTGGGGCGGCGGAGGTCGGGGGAGGGAGGGCCGTCGACGGCGGTCTTGGGGCGGCGTGGGCACTGGGGACGGTGCGGCGGCGGTGGGGGAGGGGATTGGGGCGGCGCGGGCAGTGGGGGCGGTGCGGCGGTGGTGGGGGAGGGGATGGGGGCGGCGCGGGCAGTGGGGGGCGGCGTGGCGGCGGTGGGGGATGGGATGGGGGCGGCGGCGCGGGTGGGGATCGGGGTCGGGCGGGGGGGAGACGGTGCGGGGGAGATGGGGAATGGGTGGTCGGGGGCGAACCGCTGCGAATAAGGTCAACCTATGCCGACGGCTTGGCCGTCGGCATAGGCCTGACCCTTTTCCATATCATCGATCCGTGGGCGTGCGCGCTTCTATGCCGACGGCTAAGCCGTCGGCATAGATACTTTCCATTTTTTTATTTTGTTATTACGACATATGTGTGACTCTCAGCACAATGTAAAAAATAGTCTCACCTCGCCCAAAAATAGTCTGAAGGTTTCACCGTGATAGTCCACTTTCCATGATGGATGCCGTTTTCCACCTCCGAGACATGGCGGCAGCGACGCCCGTGAGGGGGCACACCCCGGAGTCGCGTGTCGGGTGCCTGAGCATGCCACCATGCTGCCACAAGCATAGTAGGGCCCTACGTAACACGTGGCGGCATTGCAACCCCCTCCGGTACCCCGTCCCGTCTAACCCTGACATAGACGACCGCTGGATCTAGCTCTTTGACTTGTGCCGGACTGGGTCTGACCGGTGGACCTTTTCACCTGATTTTCGTAGCCCACGCCCCGGAGACACGTCCCGCCTCTTCGGACATGCCACCACACCACCCCGCATGTATGAGGGCCCGGTGCGACGCTCCGGTGGCATTGCTACCCCCAGTGCCCCCGTCCCGCCTAACCCTGTAGCGTTTAACCACGGGAGCTACCCCTTTGACTTTGCACGGACGGGCTTTGACCAGTGGACCTCCCCACCCGGTTGTGTTAGGTCAGCCCATAGGAACACTTCGGAGCAACATCCGGGCCAGACCCACAGCAAGATCCCCTCCGTGTAGACCCCACGCGTCCGTTTTCCCCCTCCAGGTGCCGGCGGCGGTGCCGTCCGTGAGGCGGGGCGCACCCCGGACACGCGTGCCGGGCATTTGCAACCGCGACAACACTTTCAGACTTGTGAGAGGCCGCCGGCGCAAGATTTGGCGGCATGCTAGCCCCCGGAGGCCGCCGGCCACAGCCGTAGACGCGCGAAGGGCAATCCGCGTAGAGGGAATTTTTCGGATACTTCTCCATCACCAAAAATTATGAAAAAATACCATCGGTACTATAGCACATGTGCCCACGTCGTGCAAAAAAAATCATGATTTTATCGCGCTCCGAGTATTTAGTAATATTGACGCCGCATCATTACCGCAGAACGTCTACTACCGTATCATCGCCGTCCGTGAGGGGGGCCACGCCCCGGAGACGCGTCCCGCCTCTTCGGACATGCCACCACACCACCCCGCATGTATGAGGGCCCGGTGCGATGCTCCGGTGGCATTGCTACCCCCCAGTGCCCCCGTCCCGCCTAACCCTGTAGCGTTTGACCACGGGATCTACCCCTTTGACTTTGCACGGACGGGCTTTGACCAGTGGACCTCCCCACCCGGTTGTGTTAGGTCAGCCCATAGGAACACTTTGGAGCAACATCCGGGCCAGACCCACAGCAAGATCCCCTCCGTGTAGACCCCACGCGTCCGTTTTCCCCCTCCAGGTGCCGGTGGCGGCGCCGTCCGTGAGGGGGGGCACACCCCGGACACGCGTGCCGGGCGTTTGCAACCGCGACAACACTTCCAGACTTGTGAGAGGCCGCCGGCGCAAGATTTGGCGGCATGCTAGCCCCCGGAGGCCGTCGGCCACAGCCGTAGACGCGCGAAGGGCAATCCGCGTAGAGGGAACTTTTCGGATACTTCTCCATCACCAAAAATTATGAAAAAATATGATCGTTACTATAGCACATGTGCCCACGTCGTGCAAAAAAATCATGATTTTATCGCGCTCCGAGTATTTAGTAATATTGACGCCGCATCGTTACCGCAGAACGTCTACTACCGTGTCATCGCCGTCTGTGAGGGGGCCACGCCCCGGAGACGCGTCCCGCCTCTTCGGACATGCCACCACACCATCCCGCATGTATGAGGGCCCGGTGCGACGCTCCGGTGGCATTGCTACCCCCAGTGCCCCCGTCCCGCCTAACCCTGTAGCGTTTGACCACGGGATCTACCCCTTTGACTTTGCACCGACGGGCTTTGACCAGTGGACCTCCCCACCCGGTTGTGTTAGGTCAGCCCATAGGAACACTTTGGAGCAACATCCGGGCCAGACCCACAGCAAGATCCCATCCGTGTAGACCCCACGCGTCCGTTTCCCCCCTCCAGGTGCCGGCGGCAGCGCCGTCCGTGAGGGGGGCACACCCCGGACACGCGTGCCGGGTGTTTGCAACCGCGACAACACTTCCAGACTTGTGAGAGGCCGCCGGCGCAAGATTTGGCGGCATGCTAGCCCCCGGAGGCCGCCGGCCACAGCCGTAGACGCGCGAAGGGCAATCCGCGTAGAGGGAATTTTTCGGATACTTCTCCATCACCAAAAATTATGAAAAAATACCATCGTTACTATAGCACATGTGCCCACGTCGTGCAAAAAAAATCATGATTTTATCGCGCTCCGAGTATATAGTAATATTGACGCCGCATCGTTACCGCAGAACGTCTACTACCGTGTCATCGCCGTCCGTGAGGGGGGCCACGCCCCGGAGACGCGTCCCGCCTCTTCGGACATGCCACCACACCATCCCGCATGTATGAGGGCCTGATGCGACGCTCCGGTGGCATTGCTATCCCCCCAGTGCCCCCGTCCCGCCTAACCCTGTAGCGTTTGACCACGGGATCTACCCCTTTGACTTTGCACGGACGGGCTTTGACCAGTGGACCTCCCAACCCGGTTGTGTTAGGTCAGCCCATAGGAACACTTTGGAGCAACATCCAGGGCAGACCCACAGCAAGATCCCCTCCGTGTAGACCTCACGCATCCGTTTCCCCCCTCCAGGTGCCGGCGGCAGCGCCGTCCGTGAGGGGGGCACACCCCGGACACGCGTGCCGGGAATTTGCAACCGCGACAACACTTCCAGACTTGTGAGAGGTCACCGGCGCAAGATTTGGCGGCATTGCTACCCCCAGAGCCCCCGTCCCGCCTAACCCTGTAGCGTTTGACCGTGGTACTTTCGATCCAACGACTCACATGAGCTAGGAAGAAACACACCCTTGATCCAACGACTCGCAAGAGCTAGAAAGAAACACACGGTCCGTGTGATTCTTCCTGATTGGTGGGATGCACATTAGTACCCACTCCGGACTCCGAAACCCTGATACTCGGAAAGAGTTTGTCCAGTTTGTACACGAAGTGCGTCCAGTTTTTGCCGTGACCCTCTCTACTCTTTCGCGCATCCCCCTGTTGGGGAACGTAGCAGAAATTCAAAATTTTCCTATGTATCACCAAGATCTATCTATGGAGAGACTAGCAACGAGTAGAAAGAGAGTTGCATCTACATACCCTTGTTGATCGCTAAGCGGAAGCGTTCAAGTGAACGGGGTTGATGGAGTCGTACTCGTCGTGATCCAAATCACCGATGACCAAGTGCCGAACGGACGGCACCTCCGCGTTCAACACACGTACAGCCCGGTGACGTCTCCCACGCCTTGATCCAGCAAGGAGAGAGGGAGAGGTTGAGGAAGACTTCATCCAACAGCAGCACAACGGCGTGGTGGTGGTGGAGGAGCGTGGCTATCCTGCAGGGCTTCGCCAAGCACCACAGAAGAGGAGGAAGAAAAGACGCAGGGCTGCACCAAGAGAGATTGAATCGCGTGTTGTGGGCAGCCCCCTAGGCCTCATATATATAGGGGAAGGGGAGGGCTGCGCCCCCACTAGGGTTCCCACCCCTAAGGGGGGGGGGGGCGGCAGCCCTAGATGTGGCCAAGGGTGGCGGCCAAGAGGGGGAGGGGAGAGGGAGGCGCCCCAATATGGGCCCTAAGGCCCATATCCCATTAGGGTTTGCCCCCTTCCCACCTCTTAGGCGCCATGGGCCCTTGTGGGGCTGGTGCCCTTGGCCCATGTAGGCCAAGGAGCACTCCCTACAGCCCATGTGGCCCCCCGGGGCAGGTGGCCCCACTTGGTGGACCCCCGGGACCCTCCCGGTGGTCCCGGTACGTTACCGATAAACCCCGAAACTCTTCCGGTGTCCAAAACAGGACTTCCCATATATAAATATTTACCTCCGGACCATTCCGGAACTCCTCGTGACGTCCGGGATCTCATCCGGGACTCCAAACAACATTCGGTAACCACATACTAACTTCCTTTATAACCCTAGCGTCATCGAACCTTAAGTGTGTAGACCCTACGGGTTCGGGAGACATGCAGACATGACCGAGACGTTCTCCGGTCAATAACCAACAGCGGGATCTGGATACCCATGTTGGCTCCCACATGTTCCACGATGATCTCATCGGATGAACCACGATGTCAAGGACTTAATCAATCCCGTATTCAATTCCCTTTGTCTATCGGTACGATACTTGCCCGAGATTCGATCGTCGGTATCCCGATACCTTGTTCAATCTCGTTACCGGCAAGTCTCTTTACTCGTTCCGTAACACATCATCCCGTGATCAACTCCTTGATCACATTGTGCACATTATGATGATGTCCTACCGAGTGGGCCCAGAGATACCTCTCCGTTTACACGGAGTGACAAATCCCAGTCTCGATTCGTGCCAACCCAACAGACACTTTCAGAGATACCCGTAGTGTACCTTTATAGCCACCCAGTTACGTTGTGACGTTTGGCACACCCAAAGCACTCCTACGGTATCCGGGAGTTGCACAATCTCATGGTCTAAGGAAATGATACTTGACATTAGCAAAGCTTTAGCATACGAACTACACGATCTATTGCTATGCTTAGGATTGGGTCTTGTCCATCACATCATTCTCCTAATGATGTGATCCCGTTATCAACGACATCCAATGTCCATGGTCAGGAAACCGTAACCATCTATTGATTAACGAGCTAGTCAACTAGAGGCTTACTAGGGACATGGTGTTGTCTATGTACCCACACATGTATCTGAGTTTCCTATCAATACAATTCTAGCATGGATAATAAACGATTATCATGAACAAGGAAATATAATAATAATCAATTTATTATTGCCTCTAGGGCATATTTCCAACAGTCTCCCACTTGCACTAGAGTCAATAATCTAGTTCACATCGCCATGTGATTAACACTCACAGGTCACATCGCCATGTGACTAACACCCAAGAGTTTACTAGAGTCAGTAGTCTAGTTCACATCACTATGTGATTAATACTCAATGAGTTCTAGGTTTGATCATGTTGCTTGTGAGAGAGGTTTTAGTCAATGGGTCTGAACCTTTCAGATCCATGTGTGCTTTACAAATCTCTATGTCATCTCCTAGATGCAGCTACCACGCTCTATTTGGAGCTATTCCAAATAACTGTTCTACTAGGAGCTATTCTAAATTGTTGCTCCATTATACGTATCCGGTATCTCTACTCAGAGCTATCCGGATAGGTGTTAAGCTTGCATCGACGTAACCCTTTACGACGAACTCTTTTACCACCTCCATAACCGAGAAAATTCCTTAGTCCACTAGTTACTAAGGATAACTTTGACCGCTGTCCTGTGATCCATTCTTGGATCACTCTTGTACCCCTTGACTGACTCATGGCAAGGCACACTTCAGGTGCGGTACACAGCATAGCATACTGTAGAGCCCATGTCTTAAGCATAGGGGACGACCTTCGTTCCTTTCTCTCTATTCTGCCGTGGTCGAGCTTTAAGTCTTAACTTCATACCTTACAACTCAGGCAAGAACTCCTTCTTTGACTGATCCATCTTGAACACCTTCAAGATCACGTCAAGGTATGTGCTCATTTGAAAGTTCCATTAAGCATTTTGATCTATCCTTATAGATCTTGATGCTTCAATGTTCAAGTAGCTTAATCCAGGCTTTTCCATTGAAAAACACTTTCCAAATAACCCTATATGCTTTCCAGAAATTCTACGTCATTTCTGATCAACAATATGTCAACAACATATATTCATCAGAAATTCTATAGTGCTCCCACTCACTTCTTTGGAAATACAAGTTTCTCATAAACTTTGTATACACCCAAATCTTTGATCATCTCATCAAAGCATACATTCCAACTCCGAGATGCTTACTCCAGTCCTTAGAAGGATTGCTGGAGCTTTGCATACTTATTAGCATCTTTCAGGATTGACAAAACCTTCCGGTTGTATCACATACAACCTTTCCTCAAGAAAATCGTCGAGGAAACAATGTTTTGACATCCTATCTGCAAGATTTCATAAATAATGCAGTAATCGCTAATATAATTCCAACAGGCTTTTAGCATCGCTACAGGTGAGAAAGTCTCATCGTAGTCAACTCCTTGAACTTGTCGAAAAACATCTTAACGACAAGTCGAGCTTTCTTAATGGTGACATTTACCATCATTGTCCGTCTTCCTTTTAAAATCCATATGTACCTAACAGCCTTACGACCATTAAGTAGTTCTTCCAAAGTCTACACTTTGTTTTCATACATGGATCCTACCTCGGATTTTATGGCCTCGAGCCATTTATCAGAATCCGGGCCCACCATCGCTTCTCCATAGCTCGTAGGTTCATTGTTGTCTAGCAAAATGACTTCTAAGACAGGATTACGTACCACTCTGAAGTAGTACGCATCCTTGTCATCCCACGAGGTTTGGGAGTGACTTGATCCGAAGTCTCGTGATCAATATCATAATCTTCCACTTCAATTGGTGTAGGTGCCACAGGAACAATTTCCTGTGCCCTGCCACACACTAGTTGAAGAGACGGTTCAATAACCTCATCAAGTTTCCACCATCCTCCCACTCACTTCTTTCGAGAGAAACTTTTCCTCGAGAAAGGACCTGATTCTAGAAACAATCCCTTATTGCTTTTGAATCTGAGACAGGAGGTATACCCAACTGTTTTGGGTGTCCTATGAAGATGCATTTATCCGCTTTGGGTTCGAGCTTATCAGCCTGAAACTTTTTCACATAAGCGTCGCATCCCCAAACCTTTTAAGAAATGGCAGCTTAGGTTTCTCTAAACCATATACGGTGTCACCTCATCGGAATTACGTGGTGCCCTATTTAAAGTGAATGTGGTTGTCTCTAATGCCTAACCCATAAACTATTGTGGTAATTCGATAAGAGACACCATGGTATGCATCATATCCAATAGGGTGCAGTTATGATGTTCGGACACACCATCACACTATGGTGTTCCAGGCTATATCAGTTGTGAAACAATTTCCACAATGTCTTAATTCTGTGCCAAACTCGTAATTCAGATATTCATCTCTATGATCATATCATAGATACTTTATCCTCTTGTCACAACGATCTTTCAACTTCACCCTGAAATTACTTGAACCTTTCAATAATTCAGACACGTGATTCATCAAGTAAATATACTCAACATCTACTCAAATCATCTGTGAAGTAAGAACATAACGATATCCACTACATGCCTCAGCACTCATTGTATTGCACACATCAAAATGTATTACTTCCAACAAGTTGCTTTCTAGTTCCATTTTACTGAAACCGAGGCTTTCAGTCATCTTGCCCATGTGGTATGATTTGCATGTCTCAACTGATTCGAAATCAAGTGAGTCCAAACGGTCCATTTGCATGGAGTTTCTTCATGCATATACACCAATAGACATGGTTCGCATGTCTCAAACTTTTCAAAAACGAGTGAGCCCAAAGATCCATCAACATGGAGCTTCCTCATGCGTTTTATACCGATATGACTTACGTGGCAGTGCCACAAGTAGGTGGTACTATCATTACTATCTTTTGGCATGAACATGTGTATCACTATGATCGAGATTCAATAAACCATTCATTTTAGGTGTAAGACCATTGAAGGCATTATTCAAATAAACAGAGTAACCATTATTCTCCTTAAATGAATAACCGTATTGCGATGGACATAATCCAATCATGTCTATGCTCAACGCAAACACCAATCTCGATGGTAGAGGGAGCGTGCGATGCTTGATCATATCAACATTGGAAACACTTCCAACACATATCGTCGGCTCACCTTTAGCTAGTCTCCGTTTATTCCGTAGCTTTTATTTCGAGTTACTAACACTTAGCAACCGAACCGGTATCTAATACCCTGGTGCTACTAGGAGTACTAGTAAAGTACACATCAACACAATGTATATCCAATATACTTCTATCGACCTTGCCAGCCTTCTAATCTATCAAGTATCTAGGGTAATTCCGCTCCAGTGGTTGTTCCCCTTATTACAGAAGCACTTAGTCTCGGGTTTGGGTTCAACCTTGGGTTTCTTCACCAGAGCAGCAGCTGATTTGCCGTTTCATGAAGTATCCCTTCTTGCCCTTGCCCTTCTTGAAACTAGTGGTTTCACCAACCATCAACAATTGATGCTCCTTCTTGATTTCTACTTTGTGGTGTCAAACATCGCGAATATCTCAAGGATCATCATATATGTCCCTGATATATTATAGTTCATCACGAAGCTCTAGCAGCTTGGTGGTAATGACTTCGGAGAAACATCACTATCTCATCTGGAAGATCAACTCCCACTCGATTCAAATGATTGTTGTACTCAGACAATCTGAGCACAAGCTCAACAATTGAGCTTTTCTCCTTAGTTTGTAGGCTAAGAAAATCGTCGGAGGTCTTATACCTCTTGACGTGGGCACGAGCCTGAAATCCCAATTTCAGCCCTCAAAACATCTCATATGTTTCGCGACGTTTCAAAACTGTCTTTGGTGCCTCAACTCTAAACCGTTTAACTGAACTATCATGTAGTTATCAAAACGTGTATGTCAGATGTTCGCAACATCTACAGACGACGTTCGAGGTTCAGCACACTGAGCGGTGCATTAAGGACATAAGCCTTCTATGAAGCAATGAGGACAGTCCTCAGTTTACGGACCTAGTCCGCATAATTGCTACTATCAACTTTCAACTAAATTTTCTCTAGGAACATATCTAAACAGTAGAACTATAGCGTGAGCTACGACATAATTTGCAAAATCCTTTTGACTATGTTCAGGATAATTAAGTTCATCTTATGAACTCCCACTCAGATAGACATCCCTCTAGTCATCTAAGTGATTACATGATCCGAGTCAACTAGGCCGTGTCCGATCATCACGTGAGATGGACTAGTCAACATCGGTGAACATCTTCATGTTGATCGTATCTTCTATACGACTCATGCTCGACCTTTCGGTCTTCTGTGTTCCGAGGCCATGTCTATACACATGCTAGGCTCGTCAAGTTAACCCTAAGTGTTTTGCATGTGTAAAACTGTCTTACACCCGTTGTATGTGAACGTAAGGATCTATCACACCCGATCATCACGTGGTGCTTCGAAACGACGAACTGTAGCAACGGTGCACAGTTAGGGGAGAACACTTCTTGAAATTTTTATGAGGGATCATCTTATTTACTACCGTCGTTCTAAGCAAATAAGATGTATAAACATGATAAACATCACATGCAATCAAATAGTGACATGATATGGCCAATATCACTTTGCTCCTTTTGATCTCCATCTTCGGGGCTCCATGATCATCATCGTCACCGGCATGACACCATGATCTCCATCATCATGATCTCCATCATCGTGTCTTCTTGAAGTTGTCACGTCATCTATTACTTCTACTACTACAGCTAATGGTTAACAATAAAGTAAAGTAATTACATGACGTTTATGTTGACACGCAGGTCATAAATAAATTAAGACAACTCCTATGGCTCCTGCCGGTTGTCATATTCATCGACATGCAAGTCGTGATTCCTATTACAAGAACATGATCAATCTCATACATCACATATATCATTCATCACATCCTTTGGGCCATATCACATCACATAGCATACCCTGCAAAAACAAGTTAGACGTCCTCTAATTGTTGTTTGCATGTTTTACGTGGCTGCTATGGGTTTCTAGCAAGAACGGTTCTTACCTACGCAAAGACCACAACGTGATATGCCAATTGCTATTTACCCTTCATAAGGACCCTTTTCATCGAATCCGATCCGACTAAAGTGGGAGAGACAGACACCCGCTAGCCACCTTATGCAACTAGTGCATGTCAGTCGGTGGAACCAGTCTCACGTAAGAGTACGTGTAAGGTCGGTCCGGGCCGCTTCATCCCACGATGCCGCCGAATCAAGATAAGACTAGTAACGGCAAGCATATTGAACAAAATAAACGCCCACAACTACTTTGTGTTCTACTCGTGCATAGAATCTACGCAATAGACCTAGCTCATGATGCCACTGTTGGGGAACGTAGCAGAAATTCAAAATTTTCCTACGTATCACCAAGATCTATCTATGGAGAGACTAGCAACGAGTAGAAAGAGAGTTCCATCTACATACCCTTGTAGATCGCTAAGCGGAAGCGTTCAAGCGAACGGGGTTGATGGAGTCGTACTCGTCGTGATACAAATCACCGATGACCAAGTGCCGAACGGACGGCACCTCCGCGTTCAACACACGTACAGCCCGGTGACGTCTCCCATGCCTTGATCTAGCAAGGAGAGAGGGAGAGGTTGAGGAAGACTTCATCCAACAGCAGCACAACGGCGTGGTGGTGGTGGAGGAGCGTGGCTATCCTGTAGGGCTTCGCCAAGCACCACAGAAGAGGAGGAAGAAAAGACGCAGGGTTGCACCAAGAGAGATTGAATCGCGTGTTGTGGGCAGCCCCCTAGGCCTCATATATATAGGGGAAGGGGAGGGTTGCGCCCCCTCTAGGGTTCCCACCCCTAAGGGGGGGGGCGGCAGCCCTAGATGGGGCCAAGGGTGGCGGCCAAGAGGGGGAGGGGAGAGGGAGGCGCCCCAATATGGGCCCTAAGGCCCATATCCCATTAGGGTTTGCCCCCTTCCCACCTCTTAGGCGCCATGGGCCCTTGTGGGGCTGGTGCCCTTGGCCCATGTAGGCCAAGGAGCACTCCCTACAGCCCATGTGGCCCCCCGGGGCAGGTGGCCCCACTTGGTGGACCCCCGGGACCCTCCCGGTGGTCCCGGTACGTTACCGATAAACCCCGAAACTCTTCCGGTGTCCAAAACAGGACTTCCCATATATAAATCTTTACCTCCGGACCATTCCGGAACTCCTCGTGACGTCCGGGATCTCATCCGGGACTCCGAACAACATTCGGTAACCACATACTAACTTCCTTTATAACCCTAGCGTCATCGAACCTTAAGTGTGTAGACCCTACGGGTTCGGGAGACATGCAGACATGACCGAGACATTCTCCGGTCAATAACCAACAGCGGGATCTGGATACCCATGTTGGCTCCCACATGTTCCACGATGATCTCATCGGATGAACCATGATGTCAAGGACTTAATCAATCCCGTATTCAATTCCCTTTGTCTATCGGTACGATACTTGCCCGAGATTCGATCGTCGGTATCCCGATACCTTGTTCAATCTCGTTACCGGCAAGTCTCTTTACTCGTTCCGTAACACATCATCCCGTGATCAACTCCTTGATCACATTGTGCACATTATGATGATGTCCTACCGAGTGGGCCCAGAGATACCTCTCCGTTTACACGGAGTGACAAATCCCAGTCTCGATTCGTGCCAACCCAAGAGACACTTTTAGAGATACCCGTAGTGTACCTTTATAGCCACCCAGTTATGTTGTGACGTTTGGCACACCCAAAGCACTCCTACGGTATCCGGGAGTTGCACAATCTCATGGTCTAAGGAAATGATACTTGACATTAGCAAAGCTTTAGCATACGAACTACACGATCTAGTGCTATGCTTAGGATTGGGTCTTGTCCATCACATCATTCTCCTAATGATGTGATTTCGTTATCAACGACATCCAATGTCCATGGTCAGGAAACCGTAACCATCTATTGATTAACGAGCTAGTCAACTAGAGGCTTACTAGGGACATGGTGTTGTCTATGTACCCACACATGTATCTGAGTTTCCTATCAATACAATTCTAGCATGGATAATAAACGATTATCATGAACAAGGAAATATAATAATAATCAATTTACTATTGCCTCTAGGGCATATTTCCAACACCCCCCTCAAAGTGATGGCTGCTCTACCTTCCGTGGAGGGGGGCCACACCATGGAGCCCCAAGACGGGCGTCTACGCATGCCAGAACACTTTCACACATGCATCGGGACCCGTGCGATGTTTCGGTGGCATAGCTACACCCCGAAGGCCACCCCGAATCCGAGTTGACCAGTAGATCTAGCCCTTTGACTTTCGCCGGACGGGCTTTAACCGGTGGACTCTTCCACCTGGTTGCGATAAGTCAGCCCGTAGGAACATCCCCGAACACGGTCTGGACCCAACCCAACACTAGATTCCCTCCGGTTCCACCGCACCCGCACCATCCCCCCTCTAAGTGACGGCAGCTCTGCCTTCCGTGGAGGGGGGCCACACCACGGAGCCCCAAGACGGGCGTCTACACATGCCAGAACACTTTCACACATGCATCAGGACCCGTGCGATGTTTCGGTGGCATAGCTAGACCCCGAAGGCCACCCCGAATCCCAGTTGACCAGTAGATCTAGCCCTTTGACTTTCGTCAGACGAGCTTTGACCGGTGGACTCTTCCACCTGGTTGCGATAGGTCAGCCCATAGCAACATCCCCGAACACGGTCTGGACCCAACCCAACACTAGATTCCCTCCGGTTCCACCGCACCCGCACCATCCCCCCCTCTAACTGACGGCTGCTCTGCCTTCCGTGGAGGGGGGCCACACCACGGAGCCCCAAGACGGGTGTCTACGCATGCCAGAACACTTTCACACATGCATCGCGACCCATGCGATGTTTCGGTGGCATAGCTACACCCCGAAGGCCATCCCGAATCCTAGTTGACCAGTAGATCTAGCCCTTTGACTTTCGCTGGACGGGCTTATATAACCGTAGGAGGGCCACCGCAACACCTGGCGGCATTGCTACCCCCCAGGTACCCCGTCCCGTCTAACCCTGACACAGACGACCGCCGGGTCTATCCCTTTGACTTTCGCTAGACGTAGTTTGACCGGGGGACCTTTTCACCTTGTTCTCATAGCCCAGCCATAGGTACACCCCCAACACAGTCCCGGCACAACCCACCCCAAGATTACCTCTGCGTCGGCCCGACGTGGCCGTTTCAACCCCCCCCCCCCCCCCGGGGCACGGCGGCATCGACGCCCGTGAGGGGGGAGGGGGCACACCCCGGAGCCGCGTGCCTACGCCTGCCACCACGTTTGCACAACCGTAGGAGGGCCCACCGCAACACCTGGCGGCATTGCTACCCCCCACAGGTACCCGGCCCGTCCCGTCTAACCTCTTCGTGACACGACGGAAGAAGGCCTGTGTGGGGGGCAATCGATATATGTTTTCTGTACATTTAAGTTAATGAAATTAGTATTGGAAAAAAATAAAAAAAAATAAGAGAAAATACAAAAAATATAAAAATATTATTAGAAATCTATGCCTACGGCCTAGCCGTCGGCATAGTTACGGCCACGGAACGGTAGAGCCCTGGATCGAGGACGTGGCGTAGGGCGGGGATCAATGACGTGGCAAAAACCATGGGTCAGGCCTATGCCGACGGCCTAGCCGTCGGCATAGAAATGCCACCACACGGGACCGGCGAACGACGCGGATCGATGACGTGGCGGCGCGGCGGATCGATGACGTCGGCGAAGCTATGCCGACGGCCACCGTTAGCCCGTCGGCGTAGCCTGACGCCGTCAAACTGCCGTCGCCGCCCGGGTAGACGGGCCCACGTGATATGCCGACGGCCTGCTCTATGCCGACGGTCCCCGTCGGTATATTCGGAGAAACACCGACAGCTTATTTATGCCGACGGGTTATACGCCGACGGCTTTAGTTGGGCCGTCGGGGTATGCCAATATATGCCGACGGGGACCGTCGGCATAGATATGACCGTCGGCAACTGCCTAAATTCTGGTAGTGACGTGCCTGCGGATCCTCCCAAAACCTCCCTCGCCCCAGCCTGGTCCCCATGAGTTCTTGAAGCGCCAATACTTGACACCGGCTGAATCCGTGCCGTAACCAACAATGAGGACGGCATGCGTCCACCCTGTCCCGGCTTCGGCAGCTTTGTAATCCATTATGCCTCCACTATAGTTTTCCAATTCATCAGAGCCTTGCAAAGAGACAACTACGGGCTGCTTTGCTACAGCTTTCTCGAGCGCATCCTCCGTTGCGTCGACAAATCGAAACCCTGATATCCTTGCTGCCGTTTCTTGTGTTTTGTACCGGTAGCAGCCCAATTTACTCCTACGAGCCATGTATGGGTAGTCGGATTCGCTCAAGAGCCCATTGTCTTGTATATATCCGAAGGCATTCTCTTTGTGACCGCGTTCACACCCATTGCTCTCTGTATCACAGTCGATGAGTTCTTGAACCGACAATGAGATTAGCTGCGAGGTGTTTTGATAGTGTGCGGCTTCGACCGAAGCTACAACAGCCATGGCCCAACAACATTCTGCAACATTGACACATGTTAATAAGGTGGTTATTATGAATTGTACGCTACTGCAAGAAATATCCCTTGCAGTGAAGATCGAATGATTAAGCTCAAGAGGACACTCACCACAGTCGTTTTGTGTCCTCACAAGTGGAGAAACAACACCAGTTTTGACCCAATCAACCTCTGACGGGCGGAGGTTGTTGCTCATACACCAAAGTCCAAGACCAACAATGGACGACAGTCCAGCTATTGCCATGGCCTGTGGTTTGAGGTACCTATGGAAAAAGCCGGAGCGGTGGCCAGCACTTCCCTGCTGAGACCGCAGTTGATCAACAGAAGAAACAAAAATATTCAGTTACTTTCATCAAACAGACGGCGAGAGGAAAGGGCGTACGTACGTGTAGGTGTCGCAGCTTGCCATTGCTAGCTCCGTCCGGCTCCGGCTCCGGCCTGGACAACGACCCAACCGCCACGGCCTGACGGAACCGCCGCAGTTGCGCAGTGATGGCGGGCGTCTGCGCCCACTTGGCGAACTGGGGCACCGTGGAGATCATCCTCAACTGGCCGCACTTCACCGGCGGCGACGGCGACGCAAGGCTGGCGATGGCACTCATCGGCCCAAGGCAGGGGAATCCGTCGATGCACGAGAAGCAGGTCGTTCGCCAGCCTCCAATTCTTTCGTTAGATAGTCTCTATACCCCACCGATTTCTTTCCAAAAACGTACTTGGCCCGTCTCCGATCGAAGGAAACCCAGCCCCGTTCCGGGTTTTATGGTACTACCAAAACATTTCTTTCCAAATTGGCTGTACATGCCAAAAACTGCCGGGCGGACCTACAAGCAGTCTCCCAGATGGAGCTTGCCTGCTCCTTCTAGTGCTCCCATTGGTGCTCCCCGCCCGCAAGTTATACATCCAACGGTCTCGTTAACTCCCATTGGTGCGTCCCTTTTTCCATCAAAGAAAAACAGGCAGCCACCGTATTTCCTTCTCTCCCCCTGTACGTATTCTGGGTCGGCGGCGTAGAACTGCGAAACAGGCAGTCACCGTATTTCCTTCTCTCCCCCTGTACGTATTCTGGGTCGGCGGCGTAGAACTGCGATGGCGCTCCGAGAACTTGGTTCTGGCGCTGCAGCAGGTTGTGCTCGCGTTCCTGCTCTACATCGGCATCGACCTCTCCGAGGCGGCGCCGTCGTAGTTCTATACTTCTATGCCGTCGACTTGGACACCAGGCGCCGATGTGGGTAATTCCAGCGTCCCCTTTGCGTTTTGGGATGGCTGTGTTAGGCTGATTAGGTACTACTTCCTCCGTTTTAAAATAGATGATCTAACTTTGTATTAATTTTGTATTAAAGTTAGTACAAAGTTGAGTTATTTATTTTAGACATATAAATTTAATACAAAGTTAAGTTATTTATTATGAAATGAATGAAATACTACCTCTCTCTTAGTTTATAGGACGTGCGTGTGCCCCTAGATTGTTAATTTGACCAACCTAATACAAGTCATATATTATAAAAAATATACCAATATAAACTTCAGATGTTTTATTTTCAAACCGTATAATTTTTGTGTTATATACTTTATATTAAAATGATAAAATTAACAATCTAGATATACGCGTAGGACTTGTAAACTGGAACGAAGGTTGTATTATTTTAGAGATTTAGAGATCGGGATCAAGGAGGTGTCATTATAATTAGCAGGATCAGCGGATGCCCGTCACCGTGCCTTCGGTTGTCTGTGCTGCTTGGCAGGTACATGTAGACACTACGGCGTCTTCTTGTAAGGCTAATGCAATCTCAATGCTAGTTGCAAGACTGGCTTGCAAAGCTGAAGCTGCTCTACGCATTCAAAATTTACTTCTGTATTTCAAAATAGATTGCATAACGGGCTTGCAGGGCCGGTCTTGAGATTTTGGGGGCCCGGGGCAAAAACAAAACATGGGGCCCTTGAATTTTTCTTCTAGCAACCACCGACGCAAAGTCATTTATGACAGTCTTATCGTGGATCCATACTTATGTTGTTTGTGCGAAGGTGAACGGTACGACAACAAGGTTGTGGTGGCCACAGTCGCAAGGAGACATGAGGATGATTTATGAAAGCATCAAGTGTCATCTTTGGTGGCATCCGGGACCCTCGGACAACGCCAAGAGGCACTTTCGATGGCTATGGATTTTCTCGTTCGTAAGGTGAGGATCATTAGCGCGGCATCTAGGTCAATAATACCCCCCACGATGGTTCATTGTGATTTTGTGGGTAGACCAAAGAGGGTATTAAGCCAGGCAGCTGAATATATTACCTTTGTATATGAGAGAAGATCTCCAAATAAAGAGGTCAAATGTTTTTGCGCTCTTCAATGGGAGATGAGGTTGATCGCCGTGTGTGGCTAACAACTTGACCTAATGTCCATTGTATCCCAAAATCTCTTGACTTAAATAAGGCAAATATGATTCTCAAAGTACTAAAATTATGATAGTCTCATACAACAATTAGAACTAAAGATTATTTAATATAAAAACAAAAACATGAATATGCCATCAATCTTAAATACTAGAACTTACGATGGTACCATCCATGGCCGGCTGATCGCCAAACTCTTGGTGCTGCTTCCCTGCCATGAATTTATGACATAAAAAGAATTACAATTAGATCACACATGCATCTCAAACGGAAACCTAATTGTATTGTATCCATGCATACATACGTGAAGATGATTCTTGAGATGGTAGATCGTGAGGCCTTAACTCCCATCCTCACGACGATAGTATTCAGAGTTACCAACATGTAGACTGAAACCATGGACCGATCTCCCCACAGTCTGGTTTCCAACCTGCGCGGTAGCATCGAAGGCGGGACTTTGGGTCGATGCTGAGGACGACCTAGACGAGGGCAGAGTAGCTGGCTTGCGATTGATAATCGGGCGAAAAGGAATCCTCCAAAATCATCGCGAGCCAATCAACAGGGTAAATTAGATCTCAAAGAAATCATGACGGGGTCCTCGCGGAGCTATGTGCGTCTCGACTCTCGCTGCCTGAGGTTTGGGCCTTGGCTTGCTGCGTACAAGTGGGAGGGGGCCCCTTGGAATCAGGGGGCCCGGGGCGGCCGCCCCTGCTGCCCCCCCCTCGGGGCCGGCCCTGCGGGCTTGCAACTTGTTTATGCAATCTCAATGCTTGCAAAGTTGGCTTCTCAATTTCTCATGTAAGAGCATCTACAACCGGATATGTCAAATATGGCTTCTCAAACACCCGCGCGAGTGCCCGGGCGCGTCCGCGTGCAGTGACTAGGTACGCCTCAAATTTCACGAGTTGCATCCGGACATCACATACTAGATTCTTAAATCCATACAAAAACATGCAAATCCAGACATCTCGTACTGTGCCGATCGCCTAGCTACTCGTCGTCGAAGATGTCGACAATCTCTGTGCCCGGCTCCGGCAGCATGGGCAGCAGCTGCAGCTCCGGCTCCTCCGGATGCTCCGCTCCGGGCTCCTCCTCCTCTATCTCCGTGTTGAGTTCGACGAAGAGCGCGTCGGATGTCGCATGCTCCTGCCGGAAGAACGAACGGTTGGCCTCCATATAGACCTCATCCTAAATGGACTCCAGGATGGCTTGCTGCTCTGCCATCTCCTCCTATTGGGCGACGACAAACTCCTCCTCCGCCTGCTCCATGGTGAAGCCCGACAGCTTCTGCTCCGGCTCCGGCTGCTTCGCCTCCTCCACCTCCATCGGAGCCGGCTCCTCTCCCTCCTCTTCCCCCGGCTGCTCCTCCTCCTTCTCCGGCTCCGGCAAGTCCGAAGGCAGCCTGGCAGTCATGTGGGCGGCACACGTGGCTTGTCTCGCCCGGATCTCCTGCTGGTTCTCGTACCGGCGCTCCGGCGTGAGCATTGCGTAGTAGGTGATCTTCCTACGGACCACGATGAAGCGCCGGAGCGTGGGCAAAGCGCTGGAGCGGGAGACGGAGGAGAGGGATGGGCTCGAACTAGCGGCGTGGAGAGGGGGGAGGTGGATGGGTTAGGGTTGCGGGACGCCGACCGGCTTAAATAGGCAAATTTGGTCTCGGGCGGCGAGCCGGAACGACGCCACGCGGCGTTCACACCGCGGCGACGGACGCGGTGTCTGTCGGACTGTCGGGTTTCAGGGCGTTTTTGTGTGGGACCCTACCGTCAGACCGACGTGGCTGGCATGCCCGGGCCCCATATTTGAACTGGATATAAGGGGTATCGGTCAGTCCGGAAATTTGAGGCCCGTTTGAGGGGGCCATCTGGGTCGACAAATCGTGATCAGTGAGTGACCGGGCGAGGTGCCCGGGCGTTTCAGACCGGTTTGTGGCGCCCGGCTATAAATGTTGTAAATGTCTTCGTATGTTCTGTTTCAAAATAATGCTAAATAAGAATCAATCAAACACTTGTAGATCACTGAGGTGAGCAACGCTTATTAACATGAAAACTGTTGAAAGAAATCCGGCGGCCAACCATGAGTTCTGGAATTTGTTCGTGCAGCTGTGTACTTTTTTTAATGCGGTTGGCGCTATTTTCTGAGGTGTTTTCCTCGCAGGGTTGTTTGCGTACGGGGTGTCCTAGTATTACGGGGTGAAGGGATGGAAATACGGGAGCTGCATCCTTTTTTATTGGCTGGAAAAAGGAAAGGGAATGAGGGTAAGGGCACAGCCGTAGGATGAAGAGCGTTGGTAGGAGAGCACGGATGGAAGCACCAAGCTTGAGCAGCAAAGCTCCGTTTTGCCGCCACGCTACCATCCAAAATAATAAGAGGGTGCTTGGATTCAAGGGACTTATTTTAGTCTGATTAAAAATAGTCTCTTTAATATGCTAAAGTTCCAAGCACTCCTGACTAAAGAGGGGCTAAAATTAGTCTTGAGACTAAAATTTTTTAGTCAGGGGTATCCCTACTAAAATGTGCATTAGTCTTCTCTCTCCTTATTTAATTCCTTTCTTTTAACACATGTGTGTTCTGATTTGGAGGGTTTTGAGGATAATAAATGCTCATTAACTTGATTTTAGTCTCTTTACTATTTGGATCCAAGCATGGGTGAGGCTAGCAAGTTTTAGTCCCACTACTTTTAGTCACGAGACCAAAACGTATCCAAGCACCCTCTAAGGTGTTCATCAAGGGTGCTCTCTGGCGTATGGCACGTCTGACTAGGAGTAGTAACGAGAGAAAAAAATGTGCGATCTGATTGGGTGTTGGTCCACCTTTCACACCAGGGGAGTTTCGTGTGACCTTCATCGCAGTGTTTCCTTCCCCACGAAGGTTCCCCACACATATGAGACGCGACCCCTCTTTCTCTCTTTCCTTTCCTCTCCTCCAACCATCGCCCCTTGCCTGCTGCACCTCCGCCTCTTTCTCCGCCAAATCCACCGCGTGCCGCCGCCCGTGCCCGTGTCCTCTTCATCTCCTGTCCCGAGCTCCACCTCCTCCAGCCTCATATCTCCCAATCTTCTTGATTTGGATCTCGGGAGAACACGGGAGGGAGGCGAGGTGCCAGGGAGAGGGGCGATGAGGAGTCTCGGCCCTTGGATATTTCCGTCTCGCGGGGCCATGCCTCGCATCCGCACCGCCCCGCCGCCGGCATGGAGGCCCTGTCTCGGGCAGCCGCCATAGTGTTGAGTGCGCTGGCGAGGTCTCTGGGGTCCGCGCGGCGGGCTTGACCTCTCTCGGCCCCCCGCCCTCGTCCGCGACAACGAGGACCAAGATGCATCTACGGTGTTGTCTGGTGCGCCGTCAGGTTTGGTTGGTCGAGGCCAGGTATGCTCCTGAGGTTGATGGATGGATGGATGTGTGTGTACACACACACACACACACACACACACACACACACACACACACACACACACACACACACACACACACACATATATATATATATATATATATATATATATATATATATATATATATATATATATGTACGTATGGATATCAGGGTCACGTTGCTGGGTGGGCAATGACCGGGGGTACAACCTCCTTTTCGGTAAAAAAAAATGCTGGGCGATGATGCTGACTCTGGCTGAAATAAACATGTCTTGAGCAATCAAGACTGTTGTGGCCTGTGGGCACTAAATTAGAGCCCACCCTTACCTCTCTTGCAGCCTGTTCAATTCATCGGTAATGTGTGGGCACTTGGGATTTTTTTTTTTGGTGATGAACACGACCACCCTAAGTTTACATGACTTGATTCATGGTCTCGCTGGACATTTTCCATGGCGCCGCCGGCGCCGACTCCATGGCTTTCGCTTCTCACCTAGCCAAGGTGAGCTGGTGCCGGCTACTGCTAGTGGCAGTACCATCTCTTAGCGTCAACTAATGGCATCAGCACATTTTTTTTGCTCTAGGAGAATTTGCTGTCGTTTCCCAAGGTAATCTGATTCTCCATCATGTTTGCCTGGGCAATTCTGTTCCTGTTGTCTCCACCCTGTCCCACTGAGGTACCAGCAGCTAGATTGAATACATCCAGCGCACAATCAGTTCCCTGTGTTGCCAAATCAATGGCTGTCCTCGAGCGGGCAAGGAAAAGGCAAAGTTCAAGAATTAAGTTGCTCAAAGAAGGGGATGCAAATACACGTTTCTTTCACCTCCGTATCAATCATCGTCGAAGGAAGAACTTCATCCACCGTCTCAAGCACAATAACGGATGGGTCACGAGCCATGATCACAAAAAGGATATTATCCAACACCACTTTGCAAAAGTCATTGGAAAGGGCCCCCCACGCTCCAAGGACTTCAATTGGGGCTGCATCCCACCTTCGAATTGCGATCTTTCAGAGCTGGGTGCCTTGTTCACTGAAGAGGAGGTCTGTGCTGCGATCAATGAACTACCAGGGGACAAAGCCCCGGGCCCGGACGGATTCACGGGACTTTTCTTCAAAGAATATTGGGACATCATAAAACCAGAGATTATGCGAGCTATTAACAGTTTTTCCAACCTGCATGTCAGGAACCTCCACTGGATCAACTCACCTAACATCGCTCTCATTCCTAAAAAGGATGGGGCGGAGGACATCTCTGATTTCCGACCAATAAGTCTTATTCATGCGGTTGCAAAAATAATTGCTAAAATGATGGCCACTACGCTGGCGCCTCACATGCCCGCTCTGGTTTCCAACACGCAAAGTGCATTCATCAAAAAAAGAAGTATACATGATAACTTCATGTACGTCCGCAATCTGGCCCGTCGATTTCATCGAACCAAATCCCCAACTTTGCTATTCAAACTGGATATCAAAAAAGCCTTTGACTCAATCCGATGGGACTACCTCATGGATTTGTTGCGTCACAATCATTTCCCGAACCGTTTCTGTGATTGGGTTTCAGCTCTTCTCTCCACGGCCTCATCTAGAGTGCTTCTCAATGGCATTGCGGGCGACCCTATCAAGCATGGATGTGGGCTACGACAGGGAGACCCACTATCGCCACTGCTCTTTGTCCCTGCCATTGACCCCCCTTCACAGTATCCTCGCTAAGGCAACTGAGCAAGGCAACCTCCATCCCCTCCGTGGAAATCCTATTCGGGCATCCCTGTATGCTGATGACGCGGCCATCTTCGTTGCGCCAATCAAGGAGGACATCCAATTCCTGGCTGCGACACTGAGCTCCTTTGGCGAAGTCACTGGCCTTGTCACCAACTGCACGAAGAGTTTGGTTGCGCCCATTCGTTGTACCAATATCGATCTTGATGACATCCTTCAGGCTTTCCCTGCCGTCCGGACCGCCTTCCCCATGCGATACCTTGGCCTTCCGCTCTCAGTCACGAGACTTAAGCGCATACATTGTCAATACCTCGAGGACAAGGTCGCGGGCAAGCTTCCACCTTGGTCGGCTCTCCAGGTGGCTGCCCCTGGACGCATAATTCTGGTCAAAGCGGTCCTCACGGCCATCGCAATCTATCACCTAACACCTTTTGAGCTCCCTGCTGAAGTTTGGAAGAAAATTGACAGCCTCAGGCGTGCCTTTCTTTGGGCAGGCTCTGATAAGGTTTCTGGCGGCAAGTGTAAGGTCAACTGGAATACTATCTGCAAGCCCAAGATCTTTGGCGGCTTGGGTGTCCTAAACCTCGAGAAATTTGCGACCGCACTTCGACTCCGCTGGTTGTGGTTCGAATGGGCCGACCCCCCCAAGACTTGGTCCGGCATGGAAACACCTTGTAGCGATGGTGACAAGGACCTCTTTACGTCTTTCACGACGGTGACCATTGATGATGGTAAATAAGCTAAATTCTGGGAATCTTCATGGCTTCATGGTCTCCGACCCAGAGATGTCGCGCCCAAGATCTTTGAGATATCTAAAAAGAAGGAGTGCCTGGTCAGCAAGGCCCTGGACAACAACTTCTGGATCAGGCAGATCAATACTAGTAAGGGCCTCACCTTGACCCATATCCAGGAGTTCGCTACCCTTTGGGAGATGCTTCATGATGTTACTCTCAACTCAGACAAGAAGGACACAATATATTGGAAATTCACTTCCAGTGGTGAATATTCGGCGGCCACAGCTTACAAGGCACAGTTCGCGGGGCAAGTTCTCAGTCCAACCTCTACCACAATCTGGAAGGCTTGGGCTCCGCCTAAGTGCAAGTTATTTGCGTGGTTGATCGTTCAAAACCGAGTGTGGACGGCCGATCGTTTGCAGCGACGGGGATGGCCAAATTGCGCCCTTTGCCCCCTATGTAAGCAGGTTCAGGAGTCTGCTGCTCATCTCCTATTCCAGTGTAGATTCACCGTCCGCATTTGGAATGAGGTCGTCGCTTGGCTAGGCATGCACGGTCAATCACCGATGACTTGGCGACATGAGGTCTCTGTTCAGGATTGGTGGCTAAAAACGATCGACTCAGGCGGCTACATCAAGAAGGCGATCGTCTCCGTGATGATGCTTGTCTCGTGGGAAATTTGGAAGGAGCGAAACGCTAGAGTTTTCCGCAACACGGCTGCCCCGACTTCCGTTGTTGTTGCCAAGATCAAAGAGGAAGCCCACCTTTGGGCGCTGGCTGGAGCCAGGCACCTGAGTACTCTAATGTTGCGAGAGTAGTCTTTTTCTTTTCACCGCTCTACGGCTTATGTCTAGACCTTCTCCTTAATTAATGAAAATGGCAAGTCTTTTGCCTCGTTTCAAAAAAAAAATCAATCAATCCAACAAGGGAGGGAGAGCTCCTTCAAAATTTCATCTAGATCCACCCATATACTCCCTCCGTTCCGAATTACTTGTCGCAAGTATAGATGTATCTACATGTATTTTAGTTCTAGATACATTCATTTCTGAGACGAGTAATTTGGAACGGAGGGAGTATGTGTTAATGTTAAAGATCTGGATCAATCTCATGTTCCCGTAGCGTGTCACCAGTTGTTCTGTCGATGCTTTCAAGAAAATACGTAGTATAATTTACAGCCGAATGCCCTTGTTTTACTCTCATTTTTATTTATTTCGAGTGTTCCTACAGCTACTCCGCGGATCTTGTAATTTAGAATCTGCATGTACCACTGTATTAGGCACAGTCCAAATGCTTGAACAATCTGAAATTATAACTAGACTCTGAATGCTACCATCATATATAAATCTGATAAATTTTTGTGCCTACAGTTGTACCATGGCATCGATAGAGCCTGTGCTTGTGTAATAGTACTTCATAATTCATTTTGATCAAATGTATACAGAGGTTGCAGAGGCTATGGAAGAAATGCGAACTTACTTACCTGAGAAAAGTGCATTGGATTGTGACGATGATGACAGTGGTGAGTTGTCTGAATCTATAAGCTTATATTATGTGGAAGCTTGCATGCCAGGATTATTCTTAGAAGGTCTTGCAGCAAAGTATGTTTTCATGGTACTGTTTTCTTTCTTCTCCTTCAAAAGTACTAGATCCTTCATAAAAAAAATGCTGATGCAACCTTTTCTATACATGTACTTACTCTAGATCTATCCATTCTTTTTCTTACGGAACAAGGTGATAGTATGATTTCAATGAATATTAGCCAAACTCTGTTCCGCATTACAGTATTATGATACTGACAAGAAAAAACTTACATAGCGACTTGAATTATCATTTCTTATTGTCTTTGCATTGCCAAAAGCCTCGAGTATTGGATTGGTCTGTAGGATCTCATACTCAATGCCACTTCCACCTCCAAGAGAAGCCAAATATTACATGGCAATCTTTGCCGTTTCTGTTTTTCCTGCTCTCACTCTCACCACTACATAGAAAATGACATCATTCATTCATTTACTGACCAATCACGGTTTAAGTAAAAAAGGAAGACAATTGCTTTTCAATGAAACAAAAAGGTTGCAAGTGCAAACTTAACTATAATTTATCCTACATGGTGAACCTTTTCTATCAGCTCCGGCAACAGATAAATATCAGCATTATTTTTGTAATAAGATTTTTCCAAAGCAGGAGGTTCGCCATTGCAACAGAAGAAGAAAACATTGAGCCCTGCTAAAACCTCTGACCCTCCCCCGATCCCTATCTCTCATGTCTTCAGTGAGGATGGCATGTGGCCGCCGCGTGTAGGACATCATCGTCGTGGAATGGATCAGCTAGCGACGAGGTCTCCGTCTTCGTCACACGCCTATCAGTCGTGGGTGTCGCTGCCGCCCGCAGAGGCCTGCTCCACTGCGGAATGCGGTGCTCAGGTGAGACATTGTATTCTTTCTTGCCCCAAAGACGTAAGCGTAGTGCAGCAGTGTGAATTGTTCTCTGAGTGATTTTTCTTTTCTTTGCAAATGTTATCAGATTTGGTGTCCGAGTTGGAGCTTGCATACTCATTGCCATATCGATAAAACCATCCATGTAATTGAATGAAGGCTTGGTTCTTGCAATTTTATCTCTACTGAGTGAGAAGATATACTTGAAAAGTTGGGGCCTTCAAGTCATTGAATGACAGCTCGATCCTCTCTTTTCTAGGGCCGTTATACATTTCCGACCCTGGAGATAATCAAATGATGTAGCAGTTAAAATCGTGATATAATTGAAACTTAAATTGTGTGTAGAATCTGAAGTATGTGCTTTATGACTTTGATCTTAAGCTTCTGAAGTATCATGAACAGGGCTACTATTTCATACTCCCTCCGTCCCAAAATAAGTGACTTGACTTTGTACTGTACAATTTACTGGCTTAGGTAGGTGCACGCGCCTTCGCGAGATTCTGCTCGCACGATGCGAGTCGGGCGGTTGGATTGATTTCCTTGATGGACTACAATCGAATCTGAAAGTGGCGCTTGCGCTGTGTTTTGTGTAGCAAGTATGTTACTTAGTGTAGTTCTTTCAATTATGAAACGTATTTGCGGTATCATATGAGAGGTGGGATTTGCTTGGTCCCGGTTTCACCGTGGGCAGAGCTTTATTAGTATTCCTTGTCGGTCCATGTCGTCTAGATAACCAGGTAATGTCTTCCCACATAGCAGAATCTTGCAAAGTTAGCATTGAATTTGTTTGCGTTAAGATGTGTTTTGTTTCTACAGATTCAGTTTTTCAACATGGTTGCCTCATGTCTCTGTCCATGGTTACTGAGGCAAGTAGTATTGTTCTTCATTTTCCAATTAAAGCGAATAGTTGCACGAGCAATTGCTATATGAGCCACCCAATTCCAAATGCAAATGATTCCCACTCAATTCAGATTATTTTACCACAAAAGCAACTTGGCCGCAAGTCAGAAATTTGACGACTTTCTATCTGGCTCTCAAATAATTATCACTGGATCTAAATTTCTAAATTAAGTATCTGTTGTTTTGCTGTGACAAGTATGTTGGTATACATTTGCTAGATATGTCTTATGTTGCTCGTACAATCGCAATGGTGTGCCAAAAGGGAAGTTATTTTCATCTCTGTCTGCTGAAGCATAGACTGATAACCCACCGTCCGAACTAAAGCCTGGAATTGATCTATGTTTTTTATATGTATGACAGATATGAACCAGTTAAATTTTTTGAGCAACCATATGAACCAGTTAATGAACCTTCTCTTTATAATTGTTGTCAAATCAGCAAGTTTTGCTTTATATGAGAATACAGTGTTAGTCTCATGTTGTAGATGTTCATGGTCTTTGTTTTTTCTCTTTGCAGAGTTATGATGCTACTACTCACTTTGAGACAACTGTGACAGGTGTTCTTAACACTTTCGGCAAAAGTTCTGACATTTCTTCAGCTTTATATATGCATGAGTGAGCCTAAACTTTTTCTGTTCAAATACTCCATGTTTTCCCTCAGTTTTTTGTTGTGCACCTGTGGGATAGATGATGATAAGTTGATAAGCTTCTTTATCTTTTCTTTGGGACCTAGGTATTGATGTTAGTATTTTGTATCATTATCTTAACCTTGGTAGACTGATGGTTAGCGTCAGGCAATCGTAGAGATTTATTAATTTTTATAGTCCCCTTCTGTATAAATCTTATATTTGTTCTGTTCGTCATGAGTGAATAATTACCTAATTGTTGTTAATCTGAGTTTACATTTTCATATGTATTCATCAATATGGCTTCTCGGTGGCAAGATTAGCTGATTTAAAGCATTCTCTTTGGGCAAACATTAGTCACTGCTACCCCAAAACCTGCAGAACAAGCTTGTTGTACAATTGTTTTAACTCGCATATAAGGGGCAAAGAAGCACGAATGGAAAAGGAACACTTAAGATTTCTTTAGTTCTGCTCATTTTACATTAGTGGACAAAGTTACATAAGTTTGCCTGTACCACTACTGATATCAGCGATTAAATTTATATGCTTTTTAGTTCTATAGGCTGAAAGTGATGTTGAGGTTCTAAACATTCTGTTTGACTGGATTTTCTTCTTGATGTGTAGCTAATTTGTAGTAGTAGCGCATGTGCACCCGCGCTACTATTATGCCTGTTAGTAGTAGCGTGTGTGCTACCCGCGCTACTGCTATTAATTTCAAAAACAAAAAAAATTCTTGATCCCGTGCTAGCTAGCTGTCAATGGCAGCAATGGTTCGATCCAGCGCCGGCAGGGGTCGCCGGAGGTGCGGAAGGGCGGCGGGAGACCCGATCCAGCGACAGCTGCTGCACAGGGCCCAGATCCATGGCCGAGCAAAGCGGCGGCATGGGGCTCCTCTTCGCATCCAAGGCGGTGAGCTCCTAGTCGTCCATGACGACGACCTGCACATGCAAGAACATGGGAGGGTGAGTCAATCCAGAGAGAGAGAGAGAGAGAGAAAGGAAAACGAGGGAGAGAGGAAGGAGATGGAGGTAGCAGCGGGGATTGTCGCCGGTGGTGAGGTGCTCCGTCGTGGTGGCATAGAGACGAGGGGAGACGGGCGAGCTCCTGGACGCCGGCGACGCGGGGAGGTGAACTCGTTGGGCACCATGGAGGAGGAGGTGTGCTTGGGCAGGAGCACCATATAGGAGAGCCTATGGAGAGATGGGGAAGAGTGAGGGAGAGAGGAAGGATTCGGCCGAGGATATGGAGACTTCACCTACCTCGTACTTAGTAATAGCGAGGGGTATAAAACCATGTTACTATTATAAACTTAGTAGTAGCGCGGGTTTATACCCCTCGCTACTACTATGGCATGTATCAGGGGCCACAGTAGAGACCGCTTAATAGTAGCGAGGGTTAAAAACCCACGCTACTACTATCAATTTAGTAGTAGTGAGTAGTAAAAACCCGCGCTACTAGTAAGTGGCAGTAGCGAGGGGTATAAACCCGCGCTATTAATAAGCGCATGCCCATAAGCTTTTTCCTAATAGTGGTGGCGTGCCGGAGTGGCGCCACGTGTCTTCATGAATGCGTCCTCACTGCCCTCATTAAAATCTGAGCAGACGCCCTCGGATCTATGGTTTCAGCGTGTTTTTGCATGTGTCCCTATGGTCAGTTCAACATGATGGACACACTCAGGCCTCTGCATATCAATCTTAGATATGGGCTGGATATTAGGGATGCCGATCAGCCGGACGTATGGGGCTGGTATGAAGAGCCACAAGGCCATGTGTGTCATGTCGGGGTCATCGTGTCTGAATTTCCTATATGACACGTTCTTCGTCGAATTGTTCCTTGTTCGCAAAGGGAGCAACGAACATGGGCCGACCCAGTTAGCGTTTGTATTGACGAGCGAGCATCCCGGTTTTGGGAGCCTTCCGAAAGGTTAATCAATTTTTCTTAATGGTTTCCTTTTTGGTTTTCTTTTCTTCTTATTTTCTAAGTTCAAAAAATAAAAAATCACATTTTTTAAAAATGTTAGCAAATTTGAAAAGATATTCTAATTTTCAAAAAATGTTCCCAAATTTGGGGAAAATGTTTAGGTTTTCAAAAAATGTTCGGAACTTTTAAAAATCTTCCATATTTCAAAAATATTCGCAAATTTGAAAAATGTTCATATTTTTCAGAAAATGTTCACAAGTTTGAATAAATTCTTTTTTTCAAATAAATAATAAAATTGTTTTTAAAAAAATGTTTAAAATTTTTAAAATATGTTCGTGTCTTCAAGAGACATTCAAACTTTAAATAAGTGCTACCGCTATCTGTGTGTTCACTACAGGTGCCCGATCCTGGGTTACTAGTACAATTTGCAATGTAGTATCATGTGGGCCTAGCAGGTCGTATGTGTTCTAAGAGGGTTGTAAACAAGCCCGTCTCCGAAAATGTAGCTTATTTCTCCAAGGCAGGTTTAGAAAAAGGCCCATCCCAAGTAAAATATAGAAATAAGTATAGTTTTCATTGTTGCAAAAAAAGAAGTATATTTTTACCCCTAAATCCATACTAAAGTCTCCATAATCCCCTGAGGTTGATTCTGGTATGATTTACACCCTCAATGTGTCAATACCGGTTTAATCAAGCCCTGGACGGTTTAGTGTCACATCAAGAGTGGTTTTGCATCTGGTTTTCGTTTACTTGGCGCTGATGTGGCACATGATCACTTATTTCCCAGCGGACACTTTCATTTCATAAATTCCCCAAACCCACACTCGAACCCTAAATTCCTTGTCGATGCTCACTCGCTCGATCTAACACCCGAATCTTGGATCCAAGCCTCATGCTCGAATTGAGACATCACTCGAATTAGCTGCACTACATGGCGTCATCTGCGAGCTTCTCGGCTAGCTCCTCCGCAGGATGCAGGTCCTATTCCAGTTGTAAGGCGGCAGCGGCGCACTCGCCGGTGCCATATCGAGATGGTCTATTGTTGTGTGGATTTTCTCCGAGTGCTTGTTGGTTGTGAACCACCAACATGTGTGGACTTCCTCTGAATGCTTGGTGTTGGTTTTTTCTTTGAGCTTGGCTTGGACCTTGGCTCGGAAAGCTTTAAATCTGGCATTAGTTGATTACTGAGAACTGCAGTTTGAGAATTTTCAGTCCTTTTCCTTGCATTTGTAGCCAGCGTACTTTCCTATGAAAAGGCCGATATTACAGTTTTGTGAAATATAAGATATGTAGTTATAGAAATCAGAAGTCATGGTAAATTAATTAAATATGCAATCAAAAGTACTAAAACTGCATTCAGAACTACTAAAACTGCAGTCAAAACTTCTGAAACTACTCTGAATTCAGTCCAAATTCAGACTAGTTATACTGCGGTACTTAAACTGCAGTAAAAAATTATGTACATATGCAGTCAAATTCAGAGTACTTATACTGCAGTACTAAAACTGCAGTCAAACTTCAGTCCAGATGCCTCAAAATTCAGAGTTAGCACTCTTCAGCAACCAAATTCACTCAAAATCGTTATGATCCGTTTCTATCAATACGTTCACTACAAACACAGAGCAAAATAACCTACTTTTTTCTGCAAACAACAAGCCGATAATCCCCAAATTAGCCACTTTTAATATCAAAGCAACAGAGCTATCACGCACACATGATGCGATCAAACCTTTGCCCTCTTTTTGTTTTTTGTTTAGATGGAATCTTATCTATTCCATTAGTCAAAGAGCTCAGCAACGTCGCTGCCCACCAAGTCTTGTACAAATTCAGGGGCACCATCCGGCCACACGGCTGGGGATGTGATCCGAACCTGCACCAAACGACGCAAGTGTGTCTGCTACTTTATTACACGCCCTTGGGCAATAGAAATCTTGAAAGAACTAAAGTTTAAATGGGCAAAACACTTTATCTCCTTGAAGAGGATACCATTCAGCGCCATGTCATCATCATCAGAGGTAATCGCTAAAACCAGTTTGACCGCGTCTGTTTCGACGTGTATTTTGGTGAGACCCTATTCTTGTGCAGCTTGTAGACTCTGGAGACAGGCCATTGCCTCTGCATGTAGGGGATCTTGAACGTGACTCATAGAACCTGGATTTTTTTTCAAAATATCACCTTTTTTATAGCAAATTCGGAAACTATAGCACCTAATGCAAAAATACCACAACTATAACCCCGTCGGCCTCGTGTGGGCTGAAGAGGGTGATTTCAGTCAGCCGTGGGCCGAAAAGGGCTCTTCGGCCCGCAGTTGACCGAAGACGGGCTCTTCTGGGCTGAAGACTTGGCGTCGGTGGAGGGCCGGCCGAAAATAGTAACTTCGGCCACGCGGCGACCGAAGTAGGCCGTTTTTGGCCAGGCAGCGGCCGAAGTGGTCTTCGGCCACCCATCGACCGAAGAGGTCTGGACAAGCCCCCGCACCAGTCTCCTTCCTCTCATCTGTTCGCCTTTGTTTCTTCCTTTCTCTCGCTCATTCTTCTCTGTACCTCGCCGCCCCGCGCCGATCTCCTCCATTTGCCACCCATTTTCACATCCAAGCCATAGAATCGGTAGATCGTAGCATTCCCCGACGGCCTACAATGTTATTTTTTGCTATGGGATAGCTTTTTGTGCGTTTGGGGAGGAGGAGCCATGGTGGGGAGGAGGAGGTGCGGTTGGGCAGGCGGTGGTGGTGAGGAGGAGCAGCAGCTGTGGAGGAGGAGGTGCGGCTTGGGGGGTGACCGGAGTTGAACCTCCGATCGTCGAGGGGGCGGTGCTGTCGTTGTCCGGTGGTGCAAGTACTCCGCGAGGTGGCCGGTGCCGCTGAGTCGAAGAGAGGAGCAAGAAGCTAGGGACACACACTTCGAAGGTATAACCATGTCGTCACAAATTTTCTCTGAATTGTATAGTTTAGTTAGTGTAGATAAGTCATATTGCGAATTGTAGTGTTAATATGTTTGTGGTGGCATTTTAGCGGATTGTTAGTGTAGCAGGTAATAATAGTGTTCGTTGTGATTAATGAGAAGATGACAATGTCTGACAGGTGAAAATGTCTGAATCAGTAAATTTGATTGTTTACTACGGCGTTGGTAATGTTTGATATAATGAGTTGGGGGTTAATCTTAGCAAGATTAAAAATGACGTCATGACACTAGCAAACCCTGACAGACTGAAGATTAGACAGTTGAAGTACTAGTTGACAACTAGTTTCGGACTGGATCCTCAAGTATGTTCGGTCAGTATTCATGCATTGTGGACCAAATCCTGTAAAAATGTCAAGTGGGAGTTGATGCCGATAGATAGGAGCCAACATTGGTTGGCCCTGTTAAGACGTTGCCTAGACCAAAGAATCCATCCATATGCCCTTGTGCAACCTATGGCGATGGAGGAGGATACCGTACAACTCCACAGGGGTTATGAACCTGACCAAGGCAGTCAAGTGGCTAACAAGATTGATTTATCCGGATCACAACCACCCAATGTGGATGCTAGCCAACCCGAGAAAGAGTCGGACTACGTGCCACACAATGTGTGTGGTCATGATACTGGGCAGAGTAGCCAGTCGATAATATTAGTTGGTTCTGGTTTTGCTGATGGGGATGAGGAATGGGATGAAATGCAGAGGGTGATGAAGGAAGAGGACGAGGATGGATTGGCAGAGGATCTGGATTCTGAAAATTCTGAGGATGAAGTGGAGGTACCGGTTCCTTATGCATGGGATCAGGACATATCCACCGGTCTTACGGTCAACGATGGCCAGAGACTCCATGGCAGTTTAATCTGACCCAAGTACGGATTGGGGCTATGTTTGATACAAAGAAAAAATTAAAGTATGCGGTGATAAAGTGGGCTATGTCTACACAGAGGGTTTTTGAGACACACATATCAAGTCCAACAAATTATACCGTGAAATGTGTTGAAACAGGTTGTCATGGGAAGATGCACGGGCACGTGCCGAAGTATGACATCCACTGGGTTGTCACCGATGTCGTCCCACATAATTGTGTGAGGAAAAACCTCCTGGTGAATCATCAAACCTGACTTCAATTCTCATTGTGCAACTCATGTATACTGAGATAGTAGAGAAGAAAGATATGGAAGTAAAAAATATCCAGATAGCAGTGAAGGTCAGACGGAATTATGTCATTCCTTATGGGAAGGCTTGGAGGGCTAAGAAGAAGGCTATGGAGGAAAGGTTTGGGTCGTTCTTCGAATCATATGATAATGTTGTCCATCTCCTTGACATACTGAAGAAGAGGAATCCCAACACTTATGTGAACATACAACACACGAAGTTGCCGAGTATACCAGATTTCAAGGTGTTGAAATGAGTATTATTCTCTTTCCCTATGTGCATCGAAGTTTTCCAGCATTGTCCTCCTGTCATGTTTGTGGACGGTACATTCCTGACCGGTCCGTACAGAGGGCAAATCCTGACTGCTATTGGTGTGGATGGGAAAATCAAATCATCCCACTTGCCATGGAATTTGTGGAGGGTGAGAACTTTCTGAGCTAGGTATGGTTCTTCCGGCAAGTGAAAATTGCCATCGTGTAGGACCGACCTATTGGGGAACGTAGCAGAAATTCAAAATTTTCCTACGTGTCACCAAGATCTATCTATGGAGAAACCAGCAACGAGGGGAAGGACAGTGCATCTACATACCCTTGTAGATCGCTAAGCAGAAGCGTTCAAGAGAACGGGGTTGAGGGAGTCGTACTCGTCGTGATCCAAACCACCAGAGATCCTAGTGCCGAACAGACGGCACCTCCGCGTTCAACACACGTACAACCCGACGACGTCTCCCATGCCTTGATCCAGCAAGGAGAGAGGGAGAGGTTGAGGAAGACTCCATCAGGCAGCAGCACAACGGCATGGTGGTGATGGAGGAGCGTGGTGATCCAGCAGGGCTTCGCCAAGCACTGCGAGATATGAGGAGAAAGAGAGGGATAGGGCTGCGCCAAGAAAGAGAGGAACTCATGTGTATTGGGCAGCCCAAACCTCAACTATATATAGGGGGAGGGGAGGGGCTGCGCCCCCACCTAGGGTTCCCTCCCTAGGGGTGGCGGCAGCCCCCTAGATCCCATCTAGGGGCGGCCAAGGGGAGGGGAGAGGGGGAGGCGCACCAGGGTGGGCCTTAGGGCCCATATGCCCTAGGGTTTGCCCCCTTCCCCTCTTCCTTGCGCCTTGGGCCTTGGTGGGGGGCGCACCAGCCCACCTGGGGCTGGTCCCCTCCCACACTTGGCCCATGCTGCCCTCCGGGGCTGGTGGCCCCACTTGGTGGACCCCCGGGACCCTCCCGGTGGTCCCGGTACGTTACCGATAAACCCTGAAACTTTTCCGATGACCAAAACACGACTTCTCATATATAAATCTTTACCTCCGGACCATTCCGGAACTCCTCGTGACGTCCGGGATCTCATCCGGGACTCCGAACAACATTCAGTAACCACATACAAACTTCCTTTATAACCCTAGCGTCATCGAACCTGAAGTGTGTAGACCCTACGGGTTCGGGAACCATGCAGACATGACCGAGACGTTCTTCGGTCAATAACCAACAGCGGGATCTGGATACCCATGTTGGCTCCCACATGCTCCATGATGATCTCATCGGATGAACCACGATGTCAAGGACTTAATCAATCCCGTATACAATTCCATTTGTCTATCGGTACGATACTTGCCCGAGATTCGATCGTCGGTATCCCGATACCTTGTTCAATCTCGTTACCGAAAAGTCTCTTTACTCGTTCCGTAACACATCATCCCGTGATCAACTCCTTGATCACATTGTGCACATTATGATGATGTCCTACCGAGTGGGCCCAGAGATACCTCTCCGTCACACGGAGTGACAAATCCCAGTCTCGATTCGTGCCAACCCAACAGACACTTTCGGAGATACCCGTAGTGCACCTATATAGTCACCGAGTTACGTTGTGACGTTTGGCACACCCAAAGTATTCCTACGGTATCCGGGAGTTGCACAATCTCATGGTCTAAGGAAATGATACTTGACATTAGAAAAGCTTTAGCATACGAACTACATGATCTTGTGCTAGGCTTAGGATTGGGTCTTGCCCATCACATCATTCTCCTAATGATGTGATCCCGTTATCAACGACATCCAATGTCCATGGTCAGGAAACCGTAACCATCTATTGATCAACGAGCTAGTCAACTAGAGGCTTACTAGGGACATGGTGTTGTCTATGTATCCACACATGTATCTGAGTTTCCTATCAATACAATTCTAGCATGAATAATAAACGATTATCATGAACAAGGAAATATAATAATAACCAATTTATTATTGCCTCTAGGGCATATTTCCAACAGTCTCCCACTTGCACTAGAGTCAATAATCCAGTTCACATCGATATGTGATTAACACTCAAGGTCACATCCCCATGTGACTAACACCCAAAGAGTTCTGGGTTTGATCATGTTATACTTGTGAGAGAGGTTATAGTCAACGGGTCTGAACCTTTCAGATCCGTGCGTGCTTTACAAATCTCTATGTCATCTCCTAGATGCAGCTACCACGTTCTATTTGGAGCTATTCCAAATAACTGTTCTACTATACGAATCCAGTTTACTACTCAGGATAATCTGGATTAGTGTCAAAGTTTGCATCGACGTAACCCTTTACGATGAACTCTTTTACCACCTCCATAATTGAGAAAATTCCTTAGTCCACCAGTTACTAAGGATAACTTTGACCGCTGTCCTGTGATCCATTCTTGGATCACTCTTGTACCCCTTGACTGACTCATGGCAAGGCACATTTCAGGTGCGGTACACAACATAGCATACTGTAGAGCCTATGTCCTAAGCATAGGGGACGACCTTCATCCTTTCTCTCTATTCTACCGTGGTCGAGCTTTAAGTCTTAACTTCATACCTTACAACTCAGGCAAGAACTCCTTCTTTGACTGATCCATCTTGAACACCTTCAAGATCATGTCAAGGTATGTGCTCATTTGAAAGTACCATTAAGCGTTTTGATCTATCCTTATAGATCTTGATGCTCAATGTTCAAGTAGATTAATCCAGGCTTTCCATTGAAAAAAACTTTCCAAATAACCCTATATGCTTTCCAGAAATTCTACGTCATTTCTGATCAACAATATGTCAACAACATATATTCATCAGAAATTCTATAGTGCTCCCACTCACTTCTTTGGAAATACAAGTTTCTCATAAACTTTGTATACACCCAAAATCTTTGATCATCTCATCAAAGCATACATTCCAACTCCGAGATGCTTACTCCAGTCCTCAGAAGGATTGCTGGAGCTTTGCATACTTATTGGCATCTTTCAGGATTGACAAAACCTTCCGGTTGTATCACATACAACCTTTCCTCAAGAAAATCGTCGAGGAAACAATGTTTTGACATCCTATCTACAAGATTTCATAAATAATGTAGTAATCGCTAATATAATTCCAACAGACTCTTAGCATCGCTACGAGTGAGAAAGTCTCACCGTAGTCAACTCCTTGAACTTGTCGGGAAACTTCTTAACGACAAGTCGAGCTTTCTTAATGGTGACATTTACCATCATTGTCCGTCTTCCTTTTAAAATCCATCTATACTCAACAGCCTTACGACCATCGAGCTGTTCTGCCAAAGTCTACACTTTGTTTTCATACATGGATCCTCTCTCGGATTTTATGGCCTCGAGCCATTTATCGGAATCCAGGCCCACCATCGCTTCTCCATAGCTCGTAGGTTCATTGTTGTCTAGCAACATGACTTCCAAGACAGGATTACGTACCACTCTGAAGTAGTACGCATTCTTGTCATCCCACGAGGTTTGGTAGTGACTTGATCTGAAGTTTCATGATCACTATCATAAGCTTCCACTTCAATTGGTGTAGGTGCCACAGGAACAACTCCCTGTGCCCTGTCACACACTAGTTGAAGAGACGGTTCAATAACCTCATCAAGTCGCCACCATCCTCCCACTCCATTCTTTTGAGAGAAACTTTTCCTCGAGAAAGGACCCGATTCTAGAAACAATCCCTTATTGCTTTCGGATCTGATACAGGAGGTATACCCAACTGTTTTGGGTGTCCTATGAAGATGCATTTATCCGCTTTGGGTTCAAGCTTATCAGCCTAAAACTTTTCCACATAAGCGTCGCAGCCCCAAACTTTTAAGAAATGACAGCTTAGGTTTCTCTAAATCATAGTTCATACGGTGTCATCTCATCGGAATTACGTGGTGCCCTATTTAAAGTGAATGTGGTTGTCTCTAATGCCTAACCCATAAATTATCGTGGTAATTCGATAAGAGACATCATGGTATGCATCATATCCAATAGGGTGCAGTTATGATGTTCGGACACACCATCACACTATGGTGTTCCAGGCTGTATTAATTGTGAAACAATTTCCACAATGTCTTAATTCTGTGCCAAACTCGTAATTCAGATATTCATCTCTATGATCATATCATAGATATTTTATCCTCTTGTCATGACGATCTTTCAACTTCACCCTGAAATTACTTGAACCTTTCAATAACTCAGACTCGTGATTCATCAAGTAAATATACTCAACATCTACTCAAATCATCTGTGAAGTAAGAACATAACGATATCCACTACACGCCTCAGCACTCATTGGACTGCACATATCAAAATGTATTACTTCCAACAAATTGCTTTCTAGTTCCATTTTACTGAAAACGAGGCTTTCAGTCATATTGCCCATGTGGTATGATTTGCATGTCTCAAGTGATTCAAAATCAAGTGAGTCCAAACGGTCCATTTGCATGGAGTTTCTTCATGCATATACACCAATAGACATGGTTCGCATGCCTCAAACTTTTCAAAATGAGTGAGTCCAAAGATCCATCAACATGGAGCTTCTTCATGCGTTTTATACCGATATGACTTACGTGGCAGTGCCACAAGTAGGTGGTACTATCTTATATCTTTTGGCATGAACATGTGTATCACTACGATCGAGATTCAATGAACCATTCATTTTAGGTGCAAGACCATTGAAGGTATTATTCAAATAAACAGAATAACCATTATTCTCCTTAAATGAATAACCGTATCGTGATAGACATAATCCAATCATGTCTATGCTCAACGCAAACACAAAATAACAATTATTTAGGTTTTAATACCAATCTCGATGGTAGAGGGAGCGTATGATATTTGATCAACCTTGGAAATACTTCCAACACATATCGTCACCTCACCTTTTAGCTAGTCTCCGTTTATTCCGTAGCCTTTTGTTTCGAGTTACTAACACTTAGCAACCGAACCGGTATCTAATACCCTGGTGCTACTAGGAGTACTAGTAAAGTACAAATTATAATGCATATCCAATATACTTTTGTCGACCTTGCCAGCCTTCTCATCTACCAAGTATCTAGGGTAATTCTGCTCCAGTGGTTGTTCCCCTTATTATAGAAGCACTTAGTCTCGGGTTTGGGTTCAACCTTGGGTTTCTTCACTAGAGCAGCAGCTGAATTGCCGTATGAAGTATCCCTTCTTTCCCTTGCCCTTCTTGAAACTAGTGGTTTCACCAACCATCAACAATTGATGCTCCTTCTTGATTTCTACTTTTGTGGTGTCAAACATCGCGAATATCTCAAGGATCATCATATATGTCCCTGATATATTATAGTTCATCACGAAGCTCTAGCAGCTTGGTGGTAATGACTTCATAGAAACATCACTATCTCATCTGGAAGATCAACTCCCACTCGATTCAAATGATTGTTGTACTCAGACAATCTGAGCACAAGCTCAACAGTTGAGCTTTTCTCCCTTAGTTTGCAGGATCAGAAAATCGTCGGAGGTCTTATACCTCTTGACGTGGGCACGAGCCTGAAATTCCAATTTTAGCCCTTGAAACATCTCATATGTTTCGCGACGTTTCAAAAACGTCTTCGGTGCCTCTACTCTAAACCGTTTAACTGAACTATGACGTAGTTATCAAAATGTGTATGTCAGATGTTCGCAACATCCACAGACGACGTTCGAGATTCAGCACACTGAGCGGTGCATTAAGGACATAAGCATTTTACTGTCTGCATAATTTCTACTATCAACTTTCAACTAATTTTTCTCTAGGAACATATCTAAACAGTAGAACTAAAGCGCGAGCTACGACATAATTTGCAAAATCCTTTTGACTATGTTCAGGATAATTAAGTTCATCTTATGAACTCCCACTCAGATAGACATCCCTCTAGTCATCTAAGTGATTACATGATCCGAGTCAACTAGGCCATGTCCGATCATCACGTGAGACGGACTAGTCAACATCAGTGAACATCTTCATGCTGATCGTATCAACCATACGACTCATGCTCGACCTTTCGGTCTCTTGTGTTCCGAGGCCATGTCTGTACATGCTAGGCTCGTCAAGTCAACCTAAGTGTTTTGCATGTGTTCCGAGGCCATGTCTGTACATGCTAGGCTCGTCAACACCCGCTGTATTCGAACGTAAGAATCTATCACACCCGATCATCACGTGGTGCTTCGAAACGACGAACTTTCGCAACGGTGCACAGTTAGGGGGAACACTTTCTTGAAATTTTAATGAGGGATCATCTTATTTACTACCGTCATTCTAAGAAAATAAGACGTATAAACATGATAAACATCACATGCAATCAAATAGTGACATGATATGGCCATCATCACTTTGCTCCTTTTGATCTCCATCTTCGGGGCTCCATGATCATCATCGTCACCGGCATGACACTATGATCTCCATCATCATGATCTCCATCATCGTGTCTTCATGAAGTTGTCTCGCCAACTATTACTTCTACTACTACAGCTAATGGTTAGCAATAAAGTAAAGTAATTACATGACGTTTATGTTGACACGCAGGTCATAAATAAATTAAAGACAACTCCTATGGCTCCTGCCGGTTGTCATACTCATCGACATGCAAGTCGTGATTCCTATTACAAGAACATGATCAATCTCATACATCACATATCATTCATCACATTCTTCTTGGCCATATCACATCACATAGCATACCCTGCAAAAACAAGTTAGACGTCCTCTAATTGTTGTTTGCATGTTTTACGTGGCTGCTATGGGTTTCTAGCAAGAACGTTTCTTACCTACGCAAAACTACAACGTGATATGCCAATTGCTATTTACCCTTCATAAGGACCCTTTTCATCGAATCCAATCCGACTAAAGTGGGAGAGACAGACACCCGCTAGCCACCTTATGCAACTAGTGCATGTCAATCGGTGGAACCAGTCTCACGTAAGAGTACGTGTAAGGTCGGTCCGGGCCGCTTCATCCCACAATGCCGCCGAATCAAGATTGGACTAGTAACGGTAAGCATATTGAACAAAATCAACGCCCACAACTACTTTGTGTTCTACTCGTGCATGGAATCTACGCAATAGACCTAGCTCATGATGCCACTGTTGGGGAACGTAGCAGAAATTCAAAATTTTCCTACGTGTCACCGAGATCTATCTATGGAGAAACCAGCAACGAGGGGAAGGAGAGTGCATCTACATACCCTTATAGATCGCTAAGCGGAAGCGTTCAAGAGAATGGGGTTGAGGGAGTCGTACTCGTCGTGATCCAAATCACCAGAGATCCTAGTGCCGAACGGACGGCACCTCCACGTTCAACACACGTACAGCCCAACGACGTCTCCCATGCCTTGATCCAGCAAGGAGAGAGGGAGAGGTTGAGGAAGACTCCATCCAGAAGCAGCACAATGGCGTGGTGGTGATGGAGGAGCGTGGTGATCCAGCAGGGCTTTGCCAAGCACTGCGAGATATGAGGAGAAAGAGAGGGATAGGGCTGCGCCAAGAAAGAGAGGAACTCATGTGTATTGGGCAGCCCAAACCTCAACTATATATAGGGGGAGGGGAGGGGCTGCGCCCCCACCTAGGGTTCCCTCCCTAGGGGTGGCGGAAGCCCCCTAGATCCCATCTAGGGGTGGCCAAGGGGACGGGAGAGGGGGAGGCGCACCAGGGTGGGCCTTAGGGCCCATCTGCCCTAGGGTTTGCCCCCTTCCCCTCTTCCTTGCGCCTTGGGCCTTGGTGGGGGGTGCACCAGCGCACCTGGGGCTGGTCCCCTCCCACACTTGGCCCATGCTGCCCTCGGGGGCTGGTGGCCCCACTTGGTGGACCCCCGGGACCCTCCCGGTGGTCCCGGTACGTTACCGATAAACCACGAAACTTTTCCGGTGACCAAAATAGGACTTCCCATATATAAATCTTTACCTCCGGACCATTCCGGAACTCCTCATGATGTCCGGGATCTCATCCGGGACTCCAAACAACATTCGGTAACCACATACAAACTTCCTTTATAACCCTAGCGTCATCGAACCTTAAGTGTGTAGATCCTACGGGTTCGGGAACCATGCAGACATGACCGAGACGTTCTCCGGTCAATAACCAACAGCGGGATCTGGATACCCATGTTGGCTCCCACATGCTCCACGATGATCTCATCGGATGAACCACGATGTCAAGGACTTAATCAATCCCGTATACAATTCCCTTTGTCTATCGGTACGATACTTGCCCGAGATTCGATCGTCGGTATCCCGATACCTTGTTCAATCTCGTTACCGGCAAGTCTCTTTACTCATTCCGTAACACATCATCCTGTGATCAACTCCTTGATCACATTGTGCACATTATGATGATGTCCTACCGAGTGGGCCCAGAGATACCTCTCCGTCACACGGAGTGACAAATCCCAGTCTCGATTCGTGCCAACCCAACAGACACTTTCAGAGATACCCGTAGTGCACCTTTATAGTCACCCAGTTACGTTGTGACGTTTGGCACACCCAAAGTATTCCTACGGTATCCGGGAGTTGCACAATCTTATGGTCTAAGGAAATGATACTTGACTTTAGAAAAGCTTTAGCATACGAACTACATGATCTTGTGCTAGGCTTAGGATTGGGTCTTGTCCATCACATCATTCTCCTAATGATGTGATCCCGTTATCAACGACATCCAGTGTCCATGGTCAGGAAACCGTAACCATCTATTGATCAACGAGCTAGTCAACTAGAGGCTTACTAGGGACATGGTGTTGTCTATGTATCCACACATGTATCTGAGTTTCCTATCAATACAATTCTAGCATGGATAATAAACGATTATCATGAAGAAGGAAATATAATAATAACCAACTTATTATTGCCTCTTGGGCATATTTCCAACACGACTAAACGTGTGTGTCATTCATGATAGACATGTTGGTATATTGAAGGATGTGAAGAGACTAAGTAATCCAACAGTTGAGGAACCAACACCTTGGAGGGACTTGCAGAGCCGGTGGTGCATGCGGCATCTTGGGGCTAATTGTAGGATCGAAAGTATGTCTAGAGGGGGGGTGATTAGACTACTTGACCAAATAAAAGTCTATCCTTTTCCCAATTTCAGTCTTTGGCAGATTTTAGCTATCTTAGCACAAGTCAAGCAATCTTAACACAATTCAAGCAAGCATGCAAAGAGTCTATGAGCAGCGGAAAGTAAAGCATGCAACTTGCAAGAATGTAAAGGGAAGGGTTTAAACGCAATTGGAGACACAGATTGTCGGTGTACTAAAGTAGGGGTACCTTAGTATCCCGAACTTGTGCACGGGCAGTCGCAGCGTCCCGCGGCAAGGCTTGCCGGGTGACCACCAAGATCCTCCATGGTTCCTTTGGAGCCATTCAAGAACAAAGTATCCAAGGCCCCGGCAAGAGGAGCTTGCCGGGAAGGAGACAAGACCCCGGCAAGAGGAGCTTGCCGGGGAGGCCAATCAAGACATATCAAGGAACTCGCCGCAGCGCACCACGTGTCCCGACAAGACTCAGTGAGCGACAAGCTCCTGGACGTGACAAGATAATAACCGCGGCAAGGCATTTGCCGCGGCAAGCTTCCATCCTGTGCCTGCGCTCCAGCGCATCCGCCAACGTGTTGCTCTGGGACCCTTCCAGGTGCACGTGGTAGAAGGCTGTGCAGCTAGAGGTACACGGTGGCAAGCGGCGCTGGCAAGATAGCCATCATGGCAAGCAATGGCGTCCCTAGCGGCCCCTTTCTGCACCGTCTAGGCGACACAGACAGGCATTTAATGCCCTTGTCCCCTGCCGTTAGGGGTAGGTATGATACAACTGTAGTAAGCGGTGATGCCAACCACCACTTCTTTTACCTTTTTACCCTCATCTCTGTTGCCACCTGTCGGTGACCCCTTTGACATATAAAAGGAGGCCCATGCGCAACAGAGAGGGGGGGGGACGATCATTCTCACGCTCGGTCTCACTAGCCATCCGAGTGTACTGTAGCATTCATCACTCCCGAGCAAGAACACAATACAAATCAAAGCAGGAGTAGGGTTTTACGCATCCGTGCGGCCCGAACCTGGGTAAACTGATCGCGTCGCTCGTGCGTTCGCCTCGATCTGCTCTTCGTGCTCTCTCCGTCCCCCTGCCGAACTGAAAGGGGCCCCGGTCCGCCGTGGTCCCATAGGTGTCCGTGGGATCAGCACCCCCGACATCTTTGGCGCGCCAGGTAGGGGGTGCGTCGAGGCTGTGTGAACCTGATCCGGCGAACGCACGAGCCGAATCTTCGTCATCTTCATCAACATGCCACCGAAGAAGAAGATTTCGGAGGCAGCTGCTCCGTCTGCGCCGAGCCCACCATCGCCGGAGTGAACGGCTGGTGGAGTGGGCGCCGGCGGAAGAACGGGCGCCAACTAGGAGGCTCATGGTGCTGCTAGGTCCAAGGACAAGACTGCGCTGCACGTCGGCAGCGCGGTCGGCTCCCACAACGACCGAGCGCACTCCAAGACCTCGGCGTCCGTACACGCACCGCGCCCATCCCAGGAGGTGCGGGACCAGCATCGTCATGGTAATCACGGTAACGTACGTTTGCTGGGCCAAGATCAAGCTGGCGGATCCCGGAGTGCTCAAGACCAGCATGCGCGCCAACATGCTGGCGCGAGCGTGGCACGGTCGCTTGGACGAGATATTGCTCCTTCTAACGTAGTTAGAAGTCCGAGCATATCCCGTTCCTCGCACCATTCGCCGCCGCCGCCCGCCACTCCGGCAGAAGCTTTGGCGCGAGCTCAACTGCTCTTAGATTACCCTCCAGCGGCGGACAAGATCGACGACTGGATGGCCACTATCCAGAGTCTCATCGGCTTCGCCAACGGCGACAACCCACGGCAGCCCAGCACATCGTAGCCGCGGCAAGTCAGCCAGGCGCGAGCCGGTGGCGACAAGACCGGCGAGGGTGCAACCACTGTGCACTCTCCGCCTTGAAGGCCAAGATCGCCGACTCGCCAGATCCACCACGACAGCGACTCCACCGCGTCATCAGATCCGCGAGCTCATCGCGACCAGCGCCAAGTTCTTCATGAGAGACAACAAGAAGACGCTCGAACACGCATCGAGCGCCGAAGAGAAGCGCGGTGTCAATCAGACCTATGCGCTGGGCCCTCTGTTGACATTCATGTGCCCGGAGAACCGGGCGACTTGCCGTACGCGGTAGGTTGCCCTGCGTTTACCCGTGAGCTGCGGCAAGTCCAGTGGCCCAGCCAGAAGCATTTCAAGCCAGATGTACCGGAGAAGTACGACGGCAAGTCGCACCCGTCAGAGTTCCTCAGCATCTACACCATCGCGGTGCAAGCTGCCGGGGGGCGAGATGACAAGGTCCTTGCCAAGTACTTCCCGCTGGTGCTCAAGCCCGAAGTCAGATCCTGGCTCATGCACTTGCCGGACAACTCCATATCCTCTTGGGCGGACTTGTGCCATCAGTTTGTCGGCGCCTTTATGGGCGGCCACAAACCACATGGCCAAGAGAGTGATCTCCACCTTCTTGCCCAGAAGGAAGGAGAGCCTCTGCGCAAGTATATCCAGAGATTCAGCCGTGTACAGCGCAACATCCCAGACATCCATCCTTCCGCGGTTATCAGCGCGTTCCATCAGAACGTGCGTAATCGCAGGATGCGGGAGGAGATGGCGATGAGCAGGATCAGAGACGTCAGCGAGCTGTACGCCCTGGCCGACAAGTGTGCACGCGCTGAAGAAGGGAGGAAACTCCCCGGAGAGAATACTGGAGTAGGGGGATCTGACAGCGAAGATGCCGCCCCGGCAAAGAAAAACCGGAGGCGCAACAGGAAGAAGAAAGGCAAGGAGGTACTAGTCGTTGAGCAGTCCGGCAACGACGGTGGCGCCGAGCAAGCCAAAGTTGGCAGCTCCGGCAAGGAGGTTGCCGCATGCACCAACTGCCAGGCTGTGGCGGCCGCCGACAAGCAGGACGGCTCCGACAAGCAGTACTGCAAGATCCACCGCACCAAGGGCCATGATCTCCAAAGCTGCAAAAAGGTCGAGCAACTTGTCCAGCAACAAAAGCTGAGTACGAGCGGCGAGACAAGGAGAGAGCCCAAGGAGGCGGTGGGGAAGCCGGCAAGAAGCACGCTGGCCGGGGAGGACGCCACGGCAAGGCCAAACAGCGGCAAGGAGACAGACCTCCCCGCGGCCGCGACAAGGATGAAGACGAAGACGACGACGAAGATATGGATGATGTCGAGAACAGTGAGCAGGAGTTTCAGAAAGCTACAGAAGTCTTGTGCGTTGACGGCGGTGCTTTTCTGCATACTTCCCACTGCCAACTCAAACAGTGGATGCGGGAAGTTAATGCCGCAGAGCCACCTGTCGAGTCACGCAAGCTTCTGAAATGGTCCAGCACGCCTATCATCTTTGACGTTGAGGACCACCCTGATCGCACAACTACGGTCGGGTGCTTGCCGTTGTTGGTTTCGCCAACAATCCGCAACCTCAAAGTCACTAAGATGCTAGTTGACGGCGGGGCTGGTTTAAATCTGATCTCCTCCGCTGTGCTCCAGAAACTCCAGATCCCGGACAGCGAGCTCGAAGAGACCGGTACATTCCAAGGAATTAACCCGGGAAGGAGCAAGCCGAAAGGGAAGGTCATGTTGCCGGTGACATTTGGCAGCGAGCTGAATTTCAGAACGGAGAAGGTCACTTTTGACGTTGCCGATTTCCCACTGCCCTACAATGGGATACTTGGCCGTCCAGCACTCGCCAAGTTCATGGCAGCCTCTCACTATGCATACAACATGCTCAAGATGCCAGGCCCGATAAGTGTCATCTCTGTCCCTGGCGACAAGAAAGATGCCCTTATCTGCGCCGACAAGATTTACCGGGAAGCAGCTGCTGCAACAGATCACAAGACACTTGCCGCTGAAGCTCCCGGGGGGAAGAAGAAGACCAAGTCCGGCAAGAGCTCTGATGCCCACTCCGGCAAGCGCACCTCTTTGGAGTGCTGCGCTGCCGTCGAGGACGCACCATCGAGCTCCACCGGCAAGTGTAAGAAGGCTATGGCAGCTCCACCACTTACCAAGAAGTTGTCCGCCAAGGAGGACGGCACTGGTGGTACCTTCACCATCAGTGCCACGCTCGACCCTAAATAGGAAAGCGCGCTCATTACTTTCCTACGGGCGAATGTCGACGTGTTTGCGTGGCAACCGTCTGACATCCCCGGTGTTCCCAGGAAAGTAATTGAGCACCATCTTGCCGTTTGTCCTCATACGCGGCCCGTCAAGCAGAAGGTCAGAAAACAGGCAGTGGAGCGCCAAGAGTTCATAGCAGAAGAGATCAAGAAGTTGGAAGCAGGAGGCCTTGTCAGAGGAGTGCTCCATCCCACGTGGCTAGCCAATCCTGTAGTCGTGCGCAAGGCGAATGGAAAATGGAGGCTTTGTATTGACTTTACTGATGTTAATAAAGCTTGTCCCAAAGACCCATTTCCCTTGCCGCGCATTGACCAGATTGTTGACTCTACAGCCGGATGTGATTTGCTTTCATTTCTTGACGCATATTCAGGATACCATCAGATCTTCATGGCAGAAGAGGATGAGGAGAAAACCGCTTTCATTACTCCATGTGGCACGTACTGTTTCGTACGAATGCCTTTCGGATTAAAGAATGCTGGTTCAACGTTTGCCAGAGTAGTCCATGTTGCTTTGAAGCCACAGATACACAGAAATGTAGAGGCTTACATGGATGATACAGTGGTCAAGAGCAAGGACAGGGCAACTCTGATCCAAGATTTAGAAGAGACATTTGCAAATCTGCGCAAGATCAACCTCAAGCTCAACCCCGAGAAGTGTGTGTTTGGAGTCCCTTCCGGCAAGCTTCTCGGGTTCTTTGTGTCTCAGCGGGGAATCGAAGCCAATCCCGACAAGATCAACGCCATTGAGCAGATTGAAGCACCAAAACGCGTCAAGGATGTACGGAAGCTTGCCGGCTGTGTGGCTGCTCTCAGCAGGTTTATCTCTCGGTCTGCTGAGCGTGCCCTGCCGTTTTTCAAAATTTTGAAAAAGGCAGGTCCAATGAAATTACCTATGGAACCAGGGATTTTTGTGCTCAAGCTGACTCAGCCGTCCGTAATACCACCAACTGGACAGAGCAAGAAGAGGAAGTTGGTTTCTAGTGACTATTTTCCGGCAGAGCTTCCCGAAGCCGCCGCCAAAAAGGTCCCCAAGATCAACACCAAGAATGCTGAGGAGCAGTCTGCTCCGGCAAGCCCCAGGGTTTGTTCCGTTGAAGCAGACACTCCCGACAAGTTTTGCTCCGACAAGCTTGCCGGGGAACGTCAAGCTCCGGCAGTGCCGCAGGCTCTCGCCATGGAAGCAGATGTTCCTGCAGCAGCAGAATTGCCTTTAGTCCTTGTTGTCGAGCCACAGGCTCCAACATGGGCGCAGCAGATTGTCCGTTTCCTTCAAACAGGAGAACTTCCCGAAGAGCAAGAAGAAGCAGAAAGAGTAGCCCGACAGTCTAGTATGTACCAGTTTGTCGATAACACACTGTGCAGAAGAAGACTCAACAGTGTGAAATTGAAGTGTATTCCCCAGGAAGATGGACAGAAGCTGTTGGCAGAGATACATGGAGGCATATGTGGTCACCACATTGGCGCAAGAGCACTTGTCGGCAAAGCATTCCGGCAAGGCTTCTTTTGGCCGACAGCCCTCCAGGATGCAACTACACAAGTAACCAAGTGTGAAGCGTGCCAGTTCCATTCCAAGCAGATACACCAGCCAGCTCAAGCTCTCCAGACGATCCCTTTATCCTAGTCATTTTCGGTCTGGGGGCTCGATATCCTCGGCCCTTTCCCCCGAGCTGTCGGGGGCTTTGAGTACTTGTACGTTGCAATCGACAAGTTCACAAAGTGGCCGGAAGTGGAACCAGTGAGGAAGGTGACAGCACAGTCAGCAGTCAAGTTCTTCAGGTCGATTGTTTGCCGTTTCGGAATCCCTAACAGGATAATCACCGACAACGATACACAATTTACGAGCCGCACCTTCATGCAGTATGTCCAAGATCTTGGCGCCAAGGTCTGTTTCGCTTCTGTTGCTCACTCAAGAAGCAACGGTCAAGCGGAGAGGGCAAATGCTGAAGTGCTGCGCAGGCTCAAGACCAGAACTTTCGATAGGCTGCACAAGTGCGGAAGAAACTGGATCGAGGAGCTGCCGGTGGTTCTTTGGTCGATCAGGACGACGCCAAATCGAGCCACTGGCCTGACACCCTTCGCTCTAGTCTATGGAGCGGAGGCAGTTCTCCCCACGGAACTCGTATACGGGTCGCCTCGAGTGCTCGCTTACGACGAGCTTGAGCAAGAGCAGCTGTGACAAGACGATGCGCTGCTCCTTGAGGAAGACCGTCTTCAGGCTCCTGTGCGAGCCACTTGCTACCAGCAAGCTTTGCGCCGCTACCATAGCCGCATAGTTAACGCCAGAAGTCTCGAGGAAGGCGACCTTGTTCTTCGGTGCATTCTGTCCGCCAAGAATTCCAACAAGTTGACGCCGAAGTGGGAAGGCCCTTACCGGGTGAAACGAGTCACTAGGCCTGGCGCTGTCCGCCTGGAGACCGAAGATGGCGTACCAGTGAGCAACTCCTGGAATATTGAGCATCTTCGCAAGTTTTACCCGTAGGGCGCGGTTGCCGGAACCCGTTCCGGCAACCACCTTTTGTACAAGTCTTGCCGCTATTGCATGTAATCATTTGTACAAAACCGGGCGCAGATCCCGTGCATAAAGATTATGTGCTCAGCACACCTTGTCGATTTCATGCTTTTTAAATTTTGCATGTATTATCTGACATTTTGTGCAGCACTAACCCCCGGTAAGCAACAATGAGCCTTAAGGCTCCATACTGTTATTTCGTTCTTTCTCTTTTTCGCAAGGAAAAGAAGGTCCCCTCGCGCACAAGTTTGCCGGGGGGAAGGGAGAAGATACGGTATGGACCAGGCGTCGTTCAAGAAGGTTGCGACTTGCCGGGAAGCAAACAATAGAAAAGATAAGTTGCCAAAGTTTGAGCAATCAAATTCTTAAAATTATAGAGTTATCTTCCTTGAACGACCGTCCCTTGTATGGAAAACCTGTGCGCGGAGGAACCAACTCGTAGCTAGTTGCGCCCTTACTGTTGTTTCGAGTCCGCTCAACAACTTAAGTGAGCTGCGACTAGCCGCGACCAGGTTTCTTGTCGGCTGCGGCACCGCCAGCAGGCTGCTGACGTTCCGCACTCAGCGCTCGCGGCAAAGGTGTCTGCGCCGGCAAGTTCCCTAAAAGCGTAGGGTAAAAACATGCAAAGGAAAGAGTCAAGTAAAGGAAATAACATAGCAATTACTACCCAGGATGGAGTATATTACAAAATAACTTGTCGCAGCTCTAACAGACTGTTTTTCATAACATGATTGACAGCGACAAGGAAAGAAGAAGATGGATGGCCTAATCTACATGGTCGCCTTCGACCCTTCTGATTCCACTCACTCTGTCCACAATAGGTGCGACAAGGGCCTTGAGCTCCTCCAGGTCAGCATCTGGCGGCAAGCTTCGAAGGACGTTGGTGAGGCGGAGGCCTGGGTTGCGGAAGGCCACCTTCATCAGCACCTTCTGGAGAGCTCCCGCGCAAATCTTGCGCAACTCGTCGGCAAGTTGCTTTGGGATCTGCTCCCGGAGTCGCTGAAGCACCGTCGCCACGCCCTTGAAGAACAGAGTCAGCTTGGCGCTGGATTGGAGATTCTCGTCAGAGGAGTACCCGAGATCCACCATCCCCAATTGCGCCAACTCCTTGTCGACATCCGCGGCGACGTTCACCAGACCCTCCGTCCAGTGCTCCACGTTTTCCGACAAGGTCTTCTAGGCGGCAACAGCGTTCGCCAGCAGCACCTTGCCGGCCTCAACTTCTTCCTTCAAGGCTGCCTCCTGCTCCTTGGCGCCGTCCAGAGATTTGGTCAGAGCCGCCAGCTTCACTTCGAGATCAGCGTTGGAGTTCTTGGCGGCGTCCAGTTCCTTGCACTTCTCGGCGAGAAGGGCCTGCAGCTCCGAATAACTGTTGGCGTCCTTCTCCCGCTCGAGCTTGAGCGCGGCAAGCTCGTCGCCGTTCGCCTTAAGGCTCGCCTCCAGCTGCGTCACCTTCAGCTCCAGCTCGTTCTTGGTGGCCTCGGCGGCTGCGGCGGCGTCTTCAGCTTGTTTAAGGGCCCCGCCAACTGCCCGCTCGCGCGCGGCAAGTTCTTCCTCGTGGTTGTCGAGGTTGACCTTCCGCTGCGCCAAGTCACCCTCCTGCGAAGACAGCTTCTCCGCGGCAAGACGTTGGCGCTCTTCGACGTCGGCCTTCTCGAGAAGGAAGGCCTGCTGCGCTTCGGCAAGATCTTCCCGCTCCTTTGCGAGGGAGCGGAGAGCTTCCTGATTGGCGCCCCGGAGCTCCTCCGCGCGCTTCTCGATATCAGCGTCGGACTTCGCGACGAGCGCTTCGCGGGACTCAAGCTTGGCCTGCCGGGCGCGGTAGAGCGCCACTAGCTTCCGCAGCAGGCGCTCCTCTTCAGGTTCGCCGCTGCTGCTGCTTGGCGCGTCGACCAGCTTCAGCCCGGCGGAGGCAAGCACCTCTCCGTCCAGCATCTCCCCCTCGATCGGCGCCCTGGAGCTTGACGCCCAGGGGAGGTTAATGAAGATGTCCTCGCCGGCCTTCAGGTAGACGCCAGGCTGGGGCTCATCGGAGCCTGGCGCGGCGGAGGAGTCGGTGGTAGGAGCAGCGCCTGGCGCTCCTGCGGCCTCCGGGTCGTCAGTACGACCGCCAGACTCCCCGCCCGCCTCCGCGGCGGCAGCCCTGGCGGCCTCCTCGCCGGCGCCGGCTGCCTCCTCGGCGGCGACTTCAGTCTCCATCGGCTCTACGGCAGATGGATCTGACGTCCGGAAGAGGGGAGAAAATTCAAGCAAAATTCGAGCAAAATCCAAGAGAAAGATCAAGAAGACGAAGAAGCCAAGGGGAGTTTGAAAGCAAGGAAGTTACCTGTGCCAGGGTCTGCAGCTGTGGTCTCCGTCGCCGGGGGATCGCTGACGCAGTCCCTTGCCGGGGGCTCCTCCCTTGCTGGAGCCTCCTCCCTTGCCGGGGGCTCCTCCCTTGCCGGAGCCTCCTCCCTTGCCGGGGGCTCCTCCCTCGCCGGAGAGCTTTCCCTTGCCGGAGACCTCTCCCTCGCCGGAGGATTTTCCCTTGGCGCTTCGGGAGCGGCCTCCAGGCTCTCCTGGTGAGGCTGCTCTGCTCCTGCACAAGTCAACAAACAAGTATCAACAAAGCAAGGATCTTCGTGCGTGCCCGACAGCAGAAAACGAACAAGACACTTACGCTGGGGGCTGCTCTGAAGATCAGCCACCGGGTCCAACAAGTTCGTCTCAGGCGCGTCCCCTATTGACACAGTGGGTTCGTCCTCGATGACAATCACCGGCGCCTTGGCTCTCTTTGCCGCTCTCTGCGCCAGAGTCCTAAAAAGGAACAGATACAGGGAAAGGCAAGTGAGAAACAAGACAAAACAAAAACAGCAGAAATCAAAGAGTAGCAAGTACAATAAGAAGAACTTACTCCTCTTCTTCTTCCTCGTCGGAGCTAAACGCGGAGAAGTCAAAATCCGGCCCGCGTCTGGCGCGGGAAGGTGGAGGGGTAGGCTCCCTTGGTCGCTTGGCGGGAGCAGAACAGGTAGTTCGGGAACAACCCGCTCCAGTCGAAGCAGCAACATGGGGCGCTCCCGCGGCAACAGTGCTTGCCGCGGTGGAGCGCGTCGTGCGGCGCGGCGACTGCCGGCCCTCCTGCCGCCTCGCTACATTCCCGGCCTTGCAGAGACGCCTTCTTGGTGGAGACGGAGACGCTGCTGGTGGCGTGCTGTCGGAGGACGAAGTGGAGGAGGAGTCGATCTCCAAAGAGCCGCTCACATCATCGGCAGGCTCGCTCGATTCGGCGTCATGCCCGGCAACCTGGCTCGGTTCGGCATCGCGCCCGGAAACCTCCTTCTTGCCGGCAAGATCCTTTTTTCCGGCAAGATCTTCCCGCTCGGCATGGTTTGCTGCCTCTGCTGCCGCTGCCTCCTCCAAGGTGAAGCCGAACTCGCCCGCCGCGGCAGTTGCCGCCGCTTCTTCCAACCTGGTGGCGATGTATGCCAACTCCGCCTCAGTGGTGTCGCGGATGAGGCCGCCCTTCTCGTCGGCGCGGATTGGCACTTCCACCAAGTCGTCGAAGAATTGCTGGACAACCTCGTCTTCTGGCTCTTGCCAAGTTGGCACGATTCCGTGCGAATCGCGCAGTGGCATCATCGCCCTGATGCGGTCGAGCGCCGAATTGTTGCACAAAGGGACGACGCCCTGCGGCAACCTGGAGACCTCGGGGCGATCTGAATCGTACTTGAAGAGCTCCTGCAGTATTCCGTTGAGCTCAAGGACAGTGAAATTGTAGTTGAGGCCTGGGCGCAGCCTCATGATGTCTGCCGCGTTCTTGAATTCCTAGGCAGGCCTCCTCCGTTCCTGCAGGGGAGCGATGCGGTGACGAAGAAAGTCTGCGCCAACGGCCCCTACAGTGAGTCCGGCAAGCCTGAGGCGCTGGATCTTGGTGACAGCAATCTTCAGCCTGCTGTCCTCCGGGGCCACGTCGCTCCAATCACTGCCGCGCACTGCTGCTACGTGGCGCCGGGCGGTGAATGGCTGCGGGCTCTCCTCGACAATCCAGCACCAATCAGCCCTCCACTCCTCCCACTGCTACGAAATTCACCCTCCAAATAGGAATCCTTCTTGCCGGTCCTAGAGACCCAGGCAATTCCGCCGGACAAGGGCTCTCCTCTCTCTACCCGGGGAATAAAGAAATGGCGAAAAAGGGCTACGCTAGGGTGGACTCCAACAAAGTTCTCGCAGAGGTGTGCGAAAACAGCCATGGTGAGGATGGCGTTGGGAGTGAAGTCAAGGAGGCAGAGATTGTAGGTTTCATGATATCACAGAAGAACTCGGAAAAAGGCGGGCACAGCCCGCAGTAGAAAAAAACGGCAAAGAAGGGGTACCCGTCCGGAGCCGTCGCATGAGCAGCGGCCGGGAGCACCTTGGTCCGCGGGTGAGCTCGCGTCTCCGTCGCCCAAAAGAGATAATAGTACTCCCGCAGCTCCTTCGTGCCGAGCTTTGGGGGGAAAATGGCTCGCTCCTTCCGCAGCGCCGCAAGCAGCTGCGCCTCGGTCGACTTCACGGCTTTCCCCTTGTCGCCTTTTGGAGCCATGGCGGAAGCAGTGGAGGAGGTCGACGGCGTTGGTGGTGCTGGTGGCAATGCGGGGGGCAGGGCGCTGCGCTCTGTGTGCTTTGGGAAGACGGAGGCGGGGCGGAGTTTTCAAGATTGGAGCAGAATGGGGGCGAGTGGGCACACTACCCCTGCTTCCCTTTGCTTATAAAGGGGGAGGTGGCGGACGTTCCGCCTTTCCTAATAAAGAAACCGCCCACGATCTCTCCCACGATGCCGCATTCGATGCGTGCCGTGCGGGGAGGGCGTGGTGGATGCGGAGTGAGTTACGGCGTAACCTAGGCCGCGCGTGCCCGTGCCCTGTTTTGGGCCTGGCCCAACAGCGCTCGGCACCGTGTATGGCCCAGGCCCGGGGGCTCCTGTTGGTGTACTAAAGTAGGGGTACCTTAGTATCCCGAACTTGTGCACGGGCAGTCGCAGCATCCCGCGGCAAGGCTTGCCGGGCGACCGCCAAGATCCTCCATGGTTCCTTTGGAGCCATTCAAGAACAAAGTATCCAAGGCCCCGACAAGAGGAGCTTGCCGGGAAGGAGACAAGACCCCAGCAAGAGGAGCTTGCCGGGGAGGCCAATCAAGACATATCAAGGAACTCGCCGCAGCGCACCACGTGTCCCGGCAAGACTCAGTGAGCGACAAGCTCCTGGACGTGACAAGATAATAACCGCGGCAAGGCATTTGCCGCGGCAAGCTTCCATCCTGTGCCTGCGCTCCAGCGCATCCGCCAACGTGTCGCTCTGGGACCCTTCCAGGCGCACGTGGCAGAAGGCTGTGTAGCTAGAGGTACACGGTGGCAAGCGGCGCTGGCAAGATAGCCATCGTGGCAAGCAATGGCGTCCCTAGCGGTCCCTTTCTGCACCGTCTAGGCGACACAGACAGGCATTTAATGCCCTTGTCCCCTGCCGTCAGGGGTAGGTATGATACAACTATAGTAAGCGGTGATGCCAACCACCACTTCTTTTACCTTTTTACCCTCATCTCTGTTGCCACCTGTCGGTGACCCCTTTGACATATAAAAGGAGGCCCATGCGCAACAGAGAGGGGGGGGGGGGACGATCATTCTCGCGCTCGGTCTCACTAGCCATCCGAGTGTACTGTAGCATTCATCACTCCCGAGCAAGAACACAATACAAATCAAAGCAGGAGTAGGGTTTTACGCATCCGTGTGGCCCGAACCTGGGTAAACTGATCGCGTCGCTCGTGCGTTCGCCTCGATCTGCTCTTCGTGCACTCTCCGCCCCCCTGCCGAACCGAAAGGGGCCCCGGTCCGCCGTGGTCCCATAGGTGTCCGTGGGATCAGCACCCCCGACACGGATGTTTTTGTCATGGTTCCGATAGGTGGTGCTATCGTACATCCACGTTGATGGAGACTTCAACCCACGGAGCGTAAAGGTTGCGCGAGTCCACGGAGGGCTCCACCCACGAAGGGTCCACGAAGAAGCAACCTTGTCTATCCCATCATGGCCAGCGCCCACGAAGGACTTGCCTCACTAGCGGTAGATCTTCATGAAGTAGGCGATCTCCTTGCCCTTATAAACTCCTTGGTTCAAATCCACAATCTTTGTCGGAGGCTCCCAAGTGACACCTAGCCAATCTAGGAGACACCACTCTCCAAGAAGTAAAAAACAATTTGTCCGGTGTGCAATGCTTCTCGATACAAGAAGGCCGGGAAGAAATGTCCCCAGAAAGTGGAATGGTACTTACCGATCATTCCCCATCTCCAGAGGTATTTTATAGATCCCAAGGAAGCAAAGCTAATGCGCTGGCACGCGGAGAGGAAGAAGCCCGACGAAGGAGATAATCCGAAGCTGAGACACGTCAAGGATGGAGGCCAGTGGAGAGCGTTGAACAACTTCTATCGGTATTTTGAATGTGATGCAAGGAACATCGTGCTCAGCGCGTGTACCGATGGCATGAATCCGTTTGGCAACCAGAGCACCAACCATAGCACATGGCCCGTGTTTGTATGGATGTACAACCTCCCCCCTGGTTGTGCATGAAATCGAAGTACATTCACATGAGCATGCTTATTCAAGGGACGAAACAACGAGGAAATAATATTAATTTGTATCTGGGGCTACTTCAGGAGGAGTTAGACACGTTATGGAAAACACCGGCCAAGACATGGGACGCCGCTGCTGAAGGTATGGAAGACGAGGTCTGTGTTCTGGGACTTGGAGTACTGGCACAAACTCGATACACCTCATTGCCTTGATCAAATGCATATCTGTAAGAATGTCCTTGAGATCTTGCTCGCAACACTGATGAACATGCCGGATAAGACCAAGGATGGGCCGAAGGCAAGAAAAGACTTGCAAGATTTGAAAATCAGGGAAGATCTGCACATGCCGCCCCGTAAAATGTCAGACGAGACAGAGACGGAGACAGAGGCACGGGAGAAGTAGGGCAAGAAAATAAAGAATGAGGATTATTGCCCCTCTTCTTGCTTCACCTTAAGTCAGGCTGAGATCAATCAATTCTTTAAGTGCCTTACCGGAGTCAAAGTTAGTTCCAGTTACTGTGGCAAGATAAGTAGATATCTAGACACGGACAAGAAATGGTTCAGCGGGATGAAGTCTCATGACTGTCATGTGATGATGACGCAGATATTACCTGTTGTCCTTAGAGGGATAATGGACAAGCACGTCCGTGACACGCTTATTGGTCTCTGCAACTTTTTCGACGTCATCTCTCGAAAGTCAATCAGTGTGAAGCAGCTCCGAAGGCTACAAGAAGAGATCTTTGTGATACTGAATGAGCTTGAGATGTACTTCCCTCCCGCGTTCTTTGACGTGATGGTGCATCTGTGTGTCCATATTGTGGATGACATAATAGACCAGGGGCCGTCATTCCTGCACAACATGATGTCGTTTGAGAGGATGAATGGGATCATCAAAGGATTCGTTCGTAACATGTCCCGTCCGGATGGAAGCATCGTCCAGGGCTATTTGACACAAGAGTGCATCTCTTTATGTGAGAATTCTCTATATGGCGCAGACCACCCGCCTGGTGTTAGTGTTGGTTTGCCCGTTAACAAGCACGATGGGAGGCTCAAAGGAGAAGGTCACTGCAACGGTCGCAAGGAACTGCACGTGGCATACTCAGATCGACGCAGCGACTTTGACAGAGCAAACTTGGTAGTGCTACAACACCTAGACGAGGTAGATCCTTTCGTGGCACTGCACAAAGAAATTATCGCAAAGAAGTATCGTGACCGGGGGGTATGTAGGACGGACGCCGAAGTTACTAGAGAGCACAACTCCACTTTCCTGCATTGGTTCAAAGAGCATATTATTGCTAACCCCCCAGAGGTGGGCTCTAAGGACGGATTGCTCATATACACCTTAGCACATGGCCCTCGCCCAACCTCGTAACCTATCAGGCATATGATATCAACGGATACACGTTCTACACGGAGGCCAAAGATATGGACAGTGATGAATATCAGAACTCAGGGGTGACGATGGAATGCATGACCGGCAGCGACAACGGCGCAACTTAACGATTTTATGGAAGGGTCGAGGAGATCTGGGAGCTTGACTACTCTGGACTGCACAACACGACGATGTTCCGTGTCAGATGGGCTAAGAATGTCGAAAGAGAAAGCCGGACTTTCACTACCATGACTATACCCGACGCCAAGAGCGCTACCGTGAACGCTATCGCAAAAAACGAGCCATGGGGACACGCTAAGCACGTGACACAATGCTTATTCATAACCTACCCATGCAATCCCAGTCGTGTTGTCGTGAGGAAAAGCAAAAGAAACATCATTGGAATGGATGGAGTCGCCAACGAGGAAGACTATGATCAGTACGGCAACCCAATGAGGGAAGATGACGATGATGATGAAGTATACGTCAAAAGAAGAATCAATACTACATTACCAAAGAAAAATCGTACTCCATGGAAAAGGCAAAGTCACAATGAGGGGCTCAATTATTCTTCGACGAACAAGAAGGGAAAGAAGCTGACTCAAAAACGAAAACGTCAGCGCTGAGGAATCGGTCAAATGATGTAATATATATATATATATATATGTTCCTATTTTGTATACACACTTAATTAGCCATTATTATGCATGGGTCCAATGATGTAATATATATATGTTCCTATTTTGTATACACACTAAGCCGTTATTATGCAAGGGTCCAATGATGTAATATATATGTTCCTATTATGTTGAGGAAAAGAAAAAGGGAAACTAGTTATAGCAGTAGCGCTTTAGTGAAAAAGAGCTACAGCTAGTCAAGGTAGCAGTAGCGGTTTCTGCAGAAAATCGCTATAGCTGCTCGTAATAGTAGTAGCGCGTTTCATGAAAACACGCTACTGCTACGTCCACTTAACCCAAAATTCTCCCTCTCCCTGCTTCATCCCGCCTCTTTTCCCCCAAATCCCCACTCTCTCTTCCCCGGCCCAGTCGCACCGCCGCGCCCGCCTCCGACCTCGGCGCGCTCGCCCCTGACCCCGGCGCACTCGCCCCCGACCCCGCCGCCCCCGACCCCACCGCGCCCGACCCCGGCACGCTCGCCCCCGACCCCACCGCCCCCGACCCAGGCGCGCTCGCCCCCGGCGCCGGCGCTCGCCCCCGACCCGTCGGCCCTCGCCTCCCTCCTCTGCTTCCTCCCCTCCCAACCTCGGCCATCGTCGGGCCTGCCTCCTCGCCCTGCACCCTCTGTAAACCACCCCCCTCTCTCTCTCTCTGCTAGCTAGGGTTAATTTACTTAGGTTTTAGTTATGTTAATTAGGTTATCTATTTAGTTATGAATTTAGATAGGTTTCAAAATTTGCTGAATTTATATGCAAATTTGAAATGGACATGTGATATGTGGATATGTCATGTTTTGGACATGTCATGTTTTGGTAAATGATCCGAGTTGCCTATGTTATGCCGGAATGTTGATTCATTTCTGTTCCGGTGAATTTCAAGCGCTCGATATGTCCATTTTTTAGCAAAGGTCATGCCAAAATTGTCCTCGTGCCTTATCATCCAAAGTAAGTCAGTTTCGAACAACCCTTTCATACATTTCAATCATTCCTTCTCTCTCTATGGGGAATAATTTGAGGTGTCTTTTCCCCGCAGCAACGGGCGCGCCGCCTTATCGTTCTTTATCCTCAAGTCTCCCACGCCGTGTATTTTGACCCTTCCAGAGACTACGAGAAAAAAGACTACACCCACATAATGAATATTCTAGATGATGCTCTCCAAGGCTTCAGCTTTAGAGGTGGCCACATGCAGATAAGGAAACAAAGGAACAAGAAGATGGGTTCCGCACATAAAACTAACTTCTCCTGCATCCAAGTCCCAAAACCAGGCAAGAAGGATGGATTCTACATCCTCCATCTCATGATTCAGTTCAACACGGATCACCAAAAACTTCGCATGAGAAGCAGAAATGATGATCATATCCACAAGTGGCTAGAATCTCATGGAGAAGTGGATTATAAACTTAGAGATGACTCCTTTCGCATCCAAAGCGACATTGCGACGATCATCATGAAAGAAGTCGTCGATGAGAAGGGGATGTTCCACCACGGCCCTATATCGCGAGCTGACGTCCGAATTCGCATAGGCATGCAACGTCTAGACCTCATGCCGTTCAAGAAGCTAGGGTCCATCCTCGATGATATGGAAGGATGGAACTTCTAGTGATTTATGATGCCGATGATGATGATATGTGTCGGTTGAACTTGTATACTATTTGTAGCGATGCAACTTTGTGATGTCCACGATCCCTAGTTGCATCTAGTTGCTAACCCTTTATTTTTCGGTGTTCTCTAGTATATTTTGTTGCATATATATGACTGTACATCCTCTTCATGAACATGCATCTCTAACAGGTACCTAGTTTTCTTGATGGCGAGATGGAACTGCTATGTCGTGTACAAAGGGAAGGTTCTGGGGGTGTACAACGAGTGGCATGAGTGTCAGGCGCAAGTGAATGGGTTCTCGGACGCCAGCCATAAAGGCTTCAAAAGCAGACAAGAAGGAGAAGCTAGTTACTTGAGGTTCACGCTAGCGCGAGAGAGGACTCGTAACCGCCATCTCATGTACTGCATAGTTCCGCTCTCACTCATAGTGATAGCTCTTCTCGCGTATACCTTTGTTTAGGTGGATGACGTTGTAGTTGCAAGTATTCGAGACTTGCATGTATCGCTATTTTCGAGATGATGACAAGATACCACTGAAAGTGCGTTATATCGACTAGAGGGGGGGTGAATAGGCGATTTTTATGAAAGTCTTCAAAACGTGGAAGTTATGAAGACAAACAGAGTGGACAAGCCTATCACTATGCAGCGGAAGTTAGATTACACAACGCAAGCCATAGTCAAGTATACAATATAGTGAAAGCACAGTGACAAACAACTTCAGTGTAATGAGGATCAGGCAGGAAGAAGTTATGAAGCCAAACAAATCATACAGTCAAGTTGTGAAGACAGAAGATAAAGCAAGCATGCAATGGCTTCACAATGTGTACTGGTAAGTAAAGGGAAGTGAAGATGAAACCAGTGACACGCTGAAGACAATGATTTGTTGGACCAGTTCCAGTTGCTGTGACAACTGTACGTCTGGTTGGAGCGGCTAGGTATTTAAACCAAAGGACACACAGTCCCGGACACCTAGTCCTGAACACGCAGCTCAGGACACCCAGTCCTCACCGTTTTCTCCTTGAGCTAAGGTCACACAGACCTCGCCCAATCACTCTGGTAAGTCTTCAAGGTAGACTCCCAAACCTTCACAGACTTCGTTCACCGGCAATCCACAATTTCTCTTGGATGCTCAGAACGCGATGCCTAACCGGCTGGAGGATGCACAGTCCTCAAGTGTAATAAGTCTTCAGATCACTCAGACAAGAAGACTTAAGTGATGCCCAATTACTCTGGCTCTGGGTGGTTAGGGCTTTTCTCCTCGCTAGGGATTTTCTCTCAAAGGCTTCGAGGTAGGTTGCTCTCAAATGACAAAAGCCGTGCACTGACATCTGAGCAGCCAACCGTTTATGGTTGTAGGGGTGGACTATTTATAGCCACTTGGCAACCCGACCTGATTTGTCCGAAATGACCCTGGGTCACTAAGGAATTGACACGTGTATCAACGGTCGAATTTCGAACTCACACGGCAACTTTACTTGGGCTACAAGTAAAGCTGACTTGTCTGACTCTGGACAAGATTTTCTCTCATTGTCTTCACTCGAAGACATAGGATTTGAATTAGGCATCACTTCAGTCATCCTGACTGGTTCTCTTGGACCCCACTTAACAGTACGGTGGTTCCTATGACACAACATGAATGAAGTAAAACTACGAAGGATCTAAGTCTTCGAGTTCCATAGGCTTCATGGGGAGTCTTCACATGTCATTGTCTTCGACATGAATGTCTTCATAAACCACCATTGTCTTCAATGTCTTCGTACATTTTTAGGGGTCATCTCTGGTAGCTAAACCGAATCAATGAGGGACTTCTACCTGTGTTATCCTGCAATTCTCACAAACACATTAGTCCCTCAACTAGGTTTGTCGTCAATACTCCAAAACCACTAGGGGTGGCACTAGATGCACTTACAATCTCCCCCTCTTTGGTGATTGATGACAAACTAGTTGAAGTTTTCAACGGGGAATATAATTTGTGAAATTGTAAAGGAATTGTCTTCATAAGCTGCAAGGGCTCCCCCTGAAGATGTGCATATAAGTGATTTGCTTCTGGAACGCAAATGCACATGGCAGGTTGTACTTGTGGGAATCCACTTCAACTTATGATGACAATCCACCATGCATGTAAAGGTATATGAAGAGAATGACATGCATAATGAAAAATGGATGTCTGCGAAATGATATAAGTGCGGAAATTATCGTCGTACATGCGGAATTTATCTTCGCAAAAGCATAGTAGCAAACAAGTAGTAGACGACCATCAAGTTTAAGTGTTACAACTCAAAGAACCAAATGTAGCAAAACGAGAGTTGTAAACACAAAGCAAAATGCAAAATATAAAGCACCCGCCCATATTATTGACCCGCTTGAAGACTATAAACATCATATGCTTCTCCCCCTTTTGTCAGTGATGACCAAAAAGGTTTGAAGACATAGAGTTTTCTACGCGTTCCCAGGCGCAGCAGGGTCGGTGGAGGCGTTTGGTGGTGCTGAAGAGCTTGGTGCAGGGTCAACGCGTGCTGAAGAAGGTGGCGGTGATGTAGCGTCGTCTTTGTCCTCAATGATTCTTCCAGTCACGGTGGCAGCAGAGGAAGAGAACTCTGAATCTTCAAGGGACGGAGTTCCGCGTAGCACAGCTTTTCTGGGGGGTGTGGAGTCAAACTTGAAACGCTCTTTGAAGCCATCCTCTTGAAGTTCAGCTTCAGTGCACATCATGGTGAGGCCTTTCCAAGTGCGGCGACAAGTTTCATGAGCGACGAAGGCATTCTTGGTGGCCAGATTTCTGATGCGATTGACGTCTTGCATGAGACTTCTCATCTGCCTTTTGAGCCAGTCGTGATGCCTATCTTGTTTTTGGTGAAGAGCCACAAGAAGTTCTCGGTCATTGAGTGTACGAGCGCGTTTCTTGGGTCTCTGTGCAGCTGTGCTGTCAGTGGCTTCAGTTGATGCAGGGGCACGTGTGGTGCCAGCCATTGGATACACTCTTGAAATGGCTTCAACACCTTCATCATTCTGAGTGAAGCTGTGGTGTTCTGCATTCTAAAGACTGAGTGGTTGCTTGGCAGGCTCAGGATATATGGCTTCAGCAGAGGTGTCCACATCAGGTAAGAAGATTCTATGGTTGTGGGCAGAGGGCTGATAGGAGATAGTAGAGTGGAGCTTGATTAGCCTCATAACCCAAGGAGCATAAATCTTCAAACCAAAGAGATCTGAGCCAGACGCTGCAAGTTGGCGTATAAAGAGATCCTGTGCGTTGAAGCATTTGCCATGCAGGATACAGAAGATGAGAGTCTTCATGGCACCTTCAACCTTGGCATATGGAGAGTGCCCCTTAATGGGCCATAGAGTCCGCCTGACGATGTGGTATATAGTTTTGGGCAGGTACTCTAAGTCTTCATCATTGAGAGCATCTGACTCATATTTGGCTCAGGTCGCTGGAATATGCTCTCAATTGCGTCAGCATGGAGTTGGCAGCCTTCTTCGAAGAGTTCGCCAGGAGTGGGTAGGCCGGTAAGCTCAATGATGTCGAATGCATTGGCTTCATGATGGACATTGCCGGTCATCCACTCCAGGACCCAAGTCTTCGGATCTCTGTTGTAGCCTTTGATGTGCAGTGTGGCATAGAACTGGAGCAGAAGCTCTTCATTCCAGTGCTCTTCATCTGTGATAAACGGCAGCAGACCCACTTGCTTGAAGCAGTCCAGTGCTTCTTCCAGACCAGGCAGACCAGCAACAGCTTCAACCTCAAGGCGCTGGTGAGGAAAGATACGGCCTTGGTTGTATAGGATACATGAATAATAGCTGCGCTGTGGGAAGCTCCAAAACCTATCTGATGCAATCCGTTCCCTTGAATAAGGGTTCTTGGAGCTGTTGAAGAAGGTGTTATCTGCCCTGAAGCTATTGACATTAAAGGAGCCAGGAGCTGATGCAGGACCTGGGAACCTTGGCAGCCGTGGGATTGGCTTCTGGACCTGGGGCCTGTGCGCAACATGATAGTTGAACTGTGGACCGGCAGCAGACTCAGGCACAGAAGGTTCAGATGCAGTAGCTTCAGTGTGTCTCGAAGCTGTTGGTTGGTCGGGCTCCACAATTGCTTTAGTGTTGGTTGTGGTAGCCGCAATGTTTTCAGCCTCAACACGTGTAGTGAGAGGGACGGATTCAGGTACGTTCTCCTCGAGAACGTCTTCTTGTTGGTGCGGGGGAGATGGAGCTTGAGGTTCTTCTTCATGCTCTTCTTCATGTTCTTCGGCTGATGCAACCGGAATGTCGTCAGCAGCCTGAGCCCTTGGCCCTTTGCGAAGCCTACGGAATGTAGGCGACGCTGGTGGAGTTGCAGTGGGCTAGGGCTCATCCTCTTCCTCCTGCGGGTGATCTGCCCACGATGCATCTTGGGTGATTGGCGTCAAGGGACGACCAATGCTGATCATTTCACTTGTTTCAAGCTGAGGAAGGACTGCATCACCTTGTACATTGTCTTGGAGACCAATGTCTTCAGCAGCATTGGGGTCGGCTGCTGGAATGTCTTCAGCGTGCGGAGCCTCTGTGAAAGCAGGCTCATGCACAGTCAACTGACGATCTTCGTTGGGATAGCGGATGGAGAGGGGTTCGACTATCAGGGGCTCTGTGGGAGCAGCCCGAGATTTCTTGGTCTTGCGCTTCTTGATGGTGAGGTCAGAAGGAGAGGCTTCAGGGTGTTTCCTCTTCCTTGCTTCAGCTTCGGCTGTCCTTGTCTTCTTAAGCTCTGAAGCGGTTGAGCGGTGCTTTGGCTTCGAGCCAGTCTTAGCAGCGGGAAAGACAATCGGAACAGCTTCTTGCCTTGGTGCCTCTTGTTCAGCCACACTGGGCTTCTTCTTTTTCTTCGCGGCCATCCTGGGGTCGATGCCGGGACCCCCAAGTGCCTTGCGCTTCTCGGCCTCATTGTAGGCCTGCACACAGAGGTCAGCCAAAGTCTTCTTGCGCTCACGCGAACCCTGAGCTTCTGCACGTTTCTTCATAAAGTTTTCCTTCAACTCGTGCAGCATGACCTTGAATTCCTTGACTTCTTGGACGCTGAGCTTGGCCATATTCTGCTTGAACTGAGCCTTTTCAAAATCAATCTTTTGCTTCAGTTCAACAATGCAATGGGCAATTGCAAGTTCTGAATCAATAGCGCCTTGGAAGGCAACGCTGAGGCCAATGGGCAGCTGCAGGTCATCGAAGCTGATATTGGGTGTATCAAACCACTCATCGATGAAGTTGTGGATGATTGCTGCATCAAACAGAGACTGATTGTTGAAGATTTCAGCCTCCTCCTTGCTCTTGATGAGCTGTTCAAGAGCGTCATCGCCAAGATCTTCGTCACTGGATAGATCAATGGCGTCGCTGCGCAGAATGGCAGCAGCTGTGAGCTCTTTGCCAGTGTGTGGCTAAGGCTTCGTGGCTTTTTGGGGCTTGGAGACTTGTGATAAGTCTTCGGACTGCACACTTGCTTCAGGAGGTGCAGTGGCCAATGTCTTCGCTCTGGAGATTTTGGGAGAAGCGGCTGGCTTTGAAGCTTTTGGCTTCTTCTTCGTCTGCTTCGGCTCCGGTGCAGCAGGAGCGTCATCAGACTCAGTGTCTGTTGGAGGGTCATTCACAGCAGTCCCTTGGACTAGAATGCGAGTGATGAGGCCTTCGAGATTGGCATACGTCCCGATGATATTGGGATTTGCGTCGCGTGTGCCATCTTCCCTTGGTTTAGAGGGACCAGGGTTGAAGTCCAACCCAAACTCCTTCTTGTTTTGCTTCGCAGAGTTCTGAGCAAATTGGAAGTTGCGCTTGAACAGAGTGTCATCGCGACACCAGAGAAGTGATGATGGATGTGCTTCAGCTGGTTGTGGTCCTCTGACCATGCATGGAAAGAAGCCTTGAGCAATGGCTTCGTCTCTGGACCGGGGTACGAGATTTTTGTACAAGACATGTCCCCATGGTCTCTTGATGGCGCACTTCTCTGCATATTCCTTAGTGATGAAGCGGTATTGGAACCACTGCTCTGCCCAATATCTTCAAATCCATTGGATTCGTGTCTTGCGCTGACCATAGCTCTCTTCAGGATCAGTTTGGTACATTTCTGCCAAGTCATCAGGAAGATATTTAGACGTTTCACCACGTCTCTGTCTGCCTCCCTTCCTTGCTGGTTTTTCTGCTGCCATAAAGCTTAACTTGGAAGGCTTCAAGAGATTCAAAGTCTTCAAAGGCTTCCTTTTGCTTGACCAACAGGAACTCGCTTCGGGAGAATTGATGTGACGCTGTAAGAACTCTGGAAGTGAATGCAGACTATGAGAACCAAAAGATTCTCCCACGGACATGTACCTGTGACAGCATTAAGGTGCGAGGGAAGGGGAAGAGGTCATATGCATTCTCAGAAGATTTTGAAGATAAATCAGTTTAGAAGATATTGACCTCATCATGCGAAGACATTCACTTTATAGAAAAGAAGTTGGTTCCAGATTTGTACGAACCCATAGATCAGTACAAGTGAGGAATCTAACTACTTCATGAAGAACAAGTGAATATACTAGGCAAGTTATGAGATGCAGATGAGAGAGATGAAACTTGTGTGAATAGAAACTTCTTATGGCAGAAAGTGACTGAGCTATAGGATCAAACGAGGCTGTAAAAGGAGGTTTTATTTACCACACTTGGAACTGCTAGACGAAGTGAGAGTTCAGGCCGAGCAGTTCGATCCTCCGTGCCCTAACTTGGCGACGGAAGACACCTACGGCGACGGCGGAGAGACCGATGTCCGCAGTCGGCATGAAAACGGCATCGGAGAGGTTGCGGCAGTGAAGCACTTCGTCGCCGACATCGTTGAGAGTTAGCGGTGGCGCTAGGGTTCGTGCGAGGGTGGAAGAAGGGATAATGACCGCAGTGAATCGTGTATTTATAGGGATAGGGGCGGCACTACGCTATTACTCAGGTGCCCCTGGCGATTCGCATCTGATCAGTACGTGGCCATCATGCGGTATTGTGGGGGAAGTTCCACATCCCACGCACGCCTTGTTTGTCGGGTGTCGTTCCTACTCCTCCGGATTTCTTGTTGATGTAATAACATTGAAAACGGTTTTAAAGTTTGTCTCTGTGTCTTCTGCTGACAAGGATGCAGTGAAGACATTCGACAGTTTCAATAGAATGCATATGACTTGGAGAGATAGAGTTTGAGGTAGGAAGCATGGAGAGGTTAGGGTCCGATCACATTCACTTAGTTCAAAAGATTCACACAAGAAGACATAGCTATAAGTGAATGCTGTAGAGGACAGAACACCAGTATATATATATATATATATATATATATATATATATATATATATATATATATATAACCAACCTAGTGAAGATAATCATGAAGACATGTTGAGATTGAAGCCAAACCAAATGTGAAGACATAGCAAATGTAACGCCATGAGTGAAACACTTCAAGCAGAAAATTTGGTGGTGGCGTTACCCACCGTATAGGAAGTATTAGACCCAGACATGGCGCACAATTATCGTGGCGCTCCGGAGTCAAATTCCATGTTAATGTATTCACACTTAGAATGTATGTCTTCATTGATTGAAGATATACGTTACTTCGTGTGTTGCACATCTAAGTCATCAACATGCATAAGTGTTAGGATGTGTGCCTGATCACAGGACATTTGAGGATTCCAAGATATTTAGCTCACACCATAACTTGCCAAATCTCTTCTCATCCAAGGGCTTGGTGAAGATATCTGCCAATTGCTCTTCAGTGTTGACGTGTATGATATCAATATCTTCCTTTGCAACATGATCTCTGAGAAAATGATGACGAATTTCAATGTGCTTTGTCTTCGAGTGCTGAACTGGGTTGTTGGCGATCTTGATGGCGCTTTCGTTGTCGCGGTAAAGTGGCACTTGCTTCAGATGAATGCCATAATCCTTGAGGGTTTGCTTCATCCATAGAAGCTGAGCGCAGCAGGATCCAGCAGCAATGTATTCAGATTCAGCAGTGGAGAGAGATACACAGTTCTGCTTCTTTGAAGACCAACAGACAAGTGATCGGCCCAGAAAGTGACATGTGCCTGATGTGGTCTTCCGATAAACCTTGTCACCAGCGTAATCAGCATCTGAAAATCCAACCAGATCAAACTCTGAGCCCTTTGGATACCATAACCCTAGAGTTGGGGTGTGAGCCAAATATCGAAGAATTCGCTTCACAGCTAAGTGATGTGAATCCTTTGGTGCCGCTTGGAATCGAGCACACATGCAAACACTAAGCATAATATCTGGCCTAGATGCACATAAATAAAGCAAAGAACCAATCATGGAGCGGTATACCTTTTGATCGAACTCTTTACCATTGTCTTCAGGACCCAGATGATGTTTGGCTGGCATTGGTGTTGTGAAACCTTTGCAGTCTTGCATACCGAACTTCTTCAGGAAATCTTTGAGATACTTCTCTTGAGATATGAAGATGCCATTGCGTTGTTGCCGTATCTGAAGACCGAGGAAGAATTTCAGCTCCCCCATCATAGACATCTGATATTGCTCTTGCATCATATATCCGAATTTCTCACTGTACTTCTGATTGGTGCAGCCGAAGATAATGTCATCCACATATATTTGGCACACAAACAGTTCACCATCATATGTCTTCGTGAAGAGAGTGGGATCTAGGGAACCAGGTATGAAGCCTTTGCTCTCCAGGAAGTATTTGAGTGTATCATACCAGGCCCGAGGGGCTTGTTTGAGGCCATATAGTGCCTTATTGAGCTTGTAAACCATGTCAGGATGTTTTGGATCTTCAAATCCAGGTGGTTGAGCAACATACACTTCTTCTTCAATTTTGCCATTGAGAAAGGCACTCTTCACATCCATTTGATACAGAATTATGTTGTGATGATTTGCATAGGCCAGCAGTATACGGATGGCTTGAAGTCTGGCCACAGGAGCAAATGTTTCATCGAAATCAGTGGACCAGGTGCGATTGATGCTATCAATTATTCTGTCAATCTGCACTTCATTGGCAACACGAGGATGTATGGGTCGAAGACTTTGCTCTTGCTGATCTATGTTGTCATGGGGAGGAATGTCTTCAGGCTGAGCATTGTCTTCATGTGGATCAGGTGCTGAGATGATAAGTTCTTCTTCAGGATGAGCTTCAGAAGGTATAATTTCTCCAGTTCCCATTAGCTTGATTGATTCACTGGCTGGAACTTCATCTAGCACATCTGGCAGTTGCTCTCTTTGTGACCCATTGGTCTCATCGAACCGCACCTCCACTGTTTCAACCACTTTGTAGTGAAAGAGATTGAAGACTCTGTAGGAGTGCGAATCCTTTCCATATCCAAGCATAAAGCCCTCATGTGCTTTATCTTGGCGCCATAATTGTTCATAGCCCGATTTGCGAAGCGTCTGAAGACATCCTGCACTTCAGTCTTGTAAAGGATTATGTTCACCCAAGTATATCTAGAGTAATTATCAACAATGACGAAGCCATAGAGGCAAGCAGTAGCGGAAAAAGTTGAGTAGTGAGTGGGACCAAAGAGATCCATGTGAAGCAGTTCGAAGGGTTGAGTAGTGGTCATGATTGTCTTTGAAGGATGTTTTGCCATTGTCATCTTCCCTGCTTCACAGGCACCGCATAAGTGATCTTTCTTGAACTTGACGCCCTCGATGCCTATGACATGTTTCTTCTTCGCAAGGGTGTGGAGGTTCCTCATGCCAGCATGCCCAAGCCTCCGATGCCAAAGCCAGCATTCTGAAGACTTTGCCAAAAGACATACTGAAAGCCGTGGTCCTGCTGAGAAATCTACCACGTACAAATCATCTTTCCGATACCCTTCAAACACTAGAGACTTGTCGGATTCCATTAGTACCAGGCAACGATATTTTCCAAAGATTACAATCATGTTCAAATCGCAAAGCATTGAGACAGACATTAAGTTGAAGCCAAGGGATTCAACCAACTTGGCTTTGGAGCCCTCGCAAACAGTCTAGCAGGTGGGCAATAGTACTCATAAGAATAGGCAGAATAGTTCTTGGTCATATGAGCATGACGGTTTGAAGAACCGCTCTCATATGCCTGAGCATGGTTTCCCTGCAAAACATTTGCGTTAGTGCGACTCAGGTGAGTCCTCTGCCTGTATGAAGCCTTTGGACCATATGAAGCCTTTGGTCTGAGGTTTGTCTTCTTCATGTGAGGTGTCATGAGGACATTCACATGAAGATTCTCTCGACACGTTTTTGGAACCCAGATCTTCTTCATAGGCGGTCCATTCCTGCAGTTAGTACCAATGTACCTGGCAAATACTTCACCATTCTGATTTTTAAACAGTTTATAGTTTGCATCAAAGGATTCATCAATGATAATAGGATCAGCACAAGTGAAGCCAGATAGATTAGATGGATCTGCTGAGGATTCCTTTGCAGCAACCCATGTGGTTTTGGGGTACTGCTCAGGTTTCCAGTAAGATCCATCTGCATTAATTTTCCTCACGGACCCAACACCCTCTTTCCTAGGGTTTCGGTTCAGAATCTGCTTCTTGAGGACATCACATAATGTCTGATGTCCTTTGAGACTTTTGTACATCCCTGTTTCAAGCAATGTCTTCAACCTAGCATTTTCATCAGCAATAGCAGTGGTATCCTCAGCAGAGGGGTTAGTTACCACTTCAATAGTTGAAGATATTGCAACAGCAGTAATAGTGGAACATTCAGCAACAGAAGTAGCATTATCACGCTCAATGCATTTAAGGCATGGTGGTTCAAATCCTCCTGAGCGGAACTGATCTGTTCGGCTCGAAGTGACTCGTTTTCCTTTTGAAGATCTTCATGATCCGCTCTCAACTTCTCAAGATCTTGCTTCTTTTGAAGATAATCATAGGAAAGCTTTTCATGAGTAGTTGAGAGAGTCTCAAGACGATCTTCGAGTTCCTGATACTTAACATGAAGATTTTTTATGTCTTCAATTAAGGACTCAGAACGAGTCATTTCAGCACCCAACAGATCATCGCTTCTGTCTAACAGTTTTTGAATATGTTCCATGGCCTTTTGTTGTTCAGTTGCAATTTTAGCAAGTGTTTTGTAGCTGGGTTTTGAATCACAATCAGAGTCATCGTCACTGGATGTTTGATAGTGAGTAGTGCGTGTGTTTACCTTGGCACCACGTGCCATGAAGCAGTAGGTAGGAGTAGAGTCGTCCTTGTCATTTGCATCGGTGTTGGTGATGAAGTCATTGTCTTCAATGTTGAAGATGGACTTGGCGACGTAGGCTGTAGCCAGACTCGCAATGCCTGAATCAAACTCCTCCTCAGACTCCACCTCTGCCTCCTCAGAAGCGGACTCCTCCTCTGAATCCATTTCCTTGCCAACAAACGCACGAGCCTTGCCAGATGTACTCTTCTTGTGTGATGAAGACTTTGAGGAAGACTTGGAAGAAGACTTTGAGTATTTCTTCTTCTTCTTATCGTCAGAGTCATATTCCTTGCTCTTCTTCTTCTTTCTGCTCTCATTGTCCCATTGTGGACACTCAGAGAAGAAGTGTCCAGTTTTCTTGCACTTGTGACATGTTTTCTTCTTGTAGTCATGAGCACAAGCTTCATCATTTCTTGAGCTTGATCGTGAAGACTCTCTGAAGCCTTTCTTCTTGGTGAATTTCTGGAACTTCTTCACTAGCATTGCAAGTTCCCTTCCAATGTCTTCAGGATCATCAGAACTGCTGTCAGATTCTTCTTCAGATGAGGACACAGCTTTTGCCTTCAAGGCACGAGTTCGCCCATAGTTTGGACCGTAGATATATCTTTTCTCAGAAAGCTGAAACTCATGTGTGTTGAGCCTCTCGAGTATGTCAGACGGATCGAGTGTCTTGAAGTCTGGACGTTCTTGAATCATGAGGGCTAGGATGTCAAACGAACTGTCAAGTGATCTCAGCAGCGTCTTGACGATTTCATGTTTGGTGATCTCAGTGGCGCCGAGGGCTTGAAGCTCATTTGTGATGTCAGTGAGCTGGTCAAATGTGTGCTGGACATTCTCATTGTCATTTCGCTTGAAGCGGTTGAAGAGGTTGCGAAGAACACTGATTCTCTGATCTCTCTGGGTTGAGATGCCTTCATTGACTTTGGAGAGCCAGTCCCAAACCAGCTTGGATGTCTTCAAGGCACTCACACGGCCGTACTATCCCTTGGTCAGATGACCACAGATAATATTCTTGGCAGTAGAGTCCAGTTGAGTGAACTTCTTGACATCAGCAGCAGTGACACCTTCTCCAGCCTTGGGAATGCCGTTTTCAACGACATACCATAGGTTGACATCAATGGCTTCAAGATGCATGCGCATCCAATTCTTCCAGTAGGGATATTCAGTTCCATCAAAGACGGGGCACGCAGCGGAGACTTTAATTATCCCTGCAGTCGACATAGCTAAAACTCCAGGTGGTTAAACCGAATCACACAGAACAAGGGAACACCTTGCTCTGATACCAATTGAAAGTGCGTTATATCGACTAGAGGGGGGGTGAATAGGCGATTTTTATGAAAGTCTTCAAAACGTGGAAGTTATGAAGACAAACAGAGTGGACAAGCCTATCACTATGCAGCGGAAGTTAGATTACACAACGCAAGCCATAGTCAAGTATACAATATAGTGAACGCACAGTGACAAACAGCTGCAGTGTAATGAGGATCAGGCAGGAAGAAGTTATGAAGCCAAACAAATCATACAGTCAAGTTGTGAAGACAGAAGATAAAGCAAGCATGCAATGGCTTCACAATGTGTACTGGTAAGTAAAGGGAAGTGAAGATGAAACCAGTGACACGCTGAAGACAATGATTTGTTGGACCAGTTCCAGTTGCTGTGACAACTGTACGTCTGGTTGGAGCGGCTAGGTATTTAAACCAAAGGACACACAGTCCCGGACACCTAGTCCTGAACACGCAGCTCAGGACACCCAGTCCTCACCGTTTTCTCCTTGAGCTAAGGTCACACAGACCTCGCCCAATCACTCTAGTAAGTCTTCAAGGTAGACTCCCAAACCTTCACAGACTTCGTTCACCGGCAATCCACAATTTCTCTTGGATGCTCAGAACGCGACGCCTAACCGGCTGGAGGATGCACAGTCCTCAAGTGTAATCAGTCTTCAGATCACTCAGACAAGAAGACTTAAGTGATGCCCAATTACTCTGGCTCTGGGTGGTTAGGGCTTTTCTCCTCGCTAGGGATTTTCTCTCAAAGGCTTCGAGGTGGGTTGCTTTCAAACGACAAAAGCCGTGCACTGAAATCTGAGCAGCCAACCGTTTATGGTTGTAGGGGTGGACTATTTATAGCCACTTGGCAACCCGACCTGATTTGTTCGAAATGACCCTGGGTCACTAAGGAACTGACACGTGTATCAATGGTCGAATTTCGAACTCACACGGCAACTTTACTTGGGCTACAAGTAAAGCTGACTTGTCTGACTCTTGACAAGATTTTCTATCATTGTCTTCACTCGAAGACATAGGATTTGAATTAGGCATCACTTCAGTCATCCTGACTGGTTCTCTTGGACCCCACTTAACAGTACGGTGGTTCCTATGACACAACATGAATGAAGTAAAACTACAAAGGATCTAAGTCTTCGAGTTCCATAGGCTTCATGGGGAGTCTTCACATGTCATTGTCTTCGACATGAATGTCTTCATAAACCACCATTGTCTTCAATGTCTTCGTACATTTTTAGGGGTCATCTCTGGTAGCTAAACTGAATCAATGAGGGACTTCTACCTATGTTATCCTACAATTCTCACAAACACATTAGTCCCTCAACTAGGTTTGTCGTCAATACTCCAAAACCACTAGGGGTGGCACTAGATGCACTTACAACCACTTTGTGTTGGATGATGATTATGACAAGACTATTTGTATGTATATGCTATGATTACATTTGTGATCTCGTAGGCATTTGTATGTGTATCATGATGACATTTGTATGTGCTAAAGATTATTCTATAAAGCCTGTTCAAATACAAAACAAATATGCTGAAAAAAACAAAAAACTACAAAAATTAGCAGTAGAGAGTGGAGAAAAGTTAGTAGCAGCACGGTTGTAGCAGTAGCGCGCACAGGGGAAGCGCGCTATAGCTATTAGCAGCAGCGAGGTTCCTTTAAGCGCGCTTGTCGGTGTCAAAACCGGCGGATCTCGGGTAGGGGGTCCCGAACTGTGCGTCTAGGCCGGATGGTAACAGGAGACAGGGGACACTTTGTTTTACCCATGTTTGGGCCCTCTCAATGGAGGTAAAACCCTACTCCTGCTTGATTAATATTGATGATATGGGTAGTACAAGAGTAGATCTACCACGAGATCAAGGAGGCTAAACCCTAGAAGCTAGCCTATGGTATGATTGTTGTGTATGGAGTTGATTCTGTCCTATGGACTACAACCCTACGGTTTATATAGACACCGGATAGGGTTAGGGTTACCTAGAGTCGGTTACAATGGTAGGAGATCTTGAATATCCGCATCGCCAAGCTTGCCTTCCACGCCAAGGAAAGTCCCATCCGGACACGGGATGAAGTCTTCAATCTTGTATCTTCATAGTCCAGGAGTCCGGCTGAAGGTATAGTCCGGCTATCCGAACACCCCCTAATCCAGGACTCCCTCAGTAGCCCCTGAACTAGGCTTCAATGACGACGAGTCCGGCGCGCAAAATTATCTTCGGCATTGCAAGGCATGTTCCTCCTCCAAGTCCTTCATAGAAGATTGTAATCACCAAGAGTAGTGTCCGGCTCTGCAAAATAAGCTTCCACATATTGCCATAGAGAGAATAATATTAACACAAATCAAATCTGCTGACGTATTCCGCAGTGCGCCAACACACTACAGCCAAGTCCTTCGAATCGTTTTTACTTTTTCACCTTAGCATGTTTTGTGCGGCGGTTTCCTTGGCACGTCTTGTCAAAGCAGAGATCGTGTACCCCACTTTTACGGGATTCTCATCAATATAGACATGGGTAACCCAACCGCGCCACTTATCACGGCGCTTGGGAGGCAAGCGAGTTTTACTAGGCAGGTGGGACGCACAAACGCGTCCGGCTATATAAGGGGACAAGGATCCACCTCTTTACCTACGCCTTCTTCCTCCTCTGCCAACCCATCTCCTGCACACCCGAGCTCCAGCGCCCCAGCCCGCACTTCCCACCTCAACCTTCTCCAGCAATGTCCGGAGCGGGAGGCAAGTGGATGGTCTCCTCCGTCACGGAGGGTAAAGTAAAAAAGCTAAGGAAGGCCGGATACCTGTCCAAGGACATCTCGCACCGGCTTCCCGAAGAGGGGCAGCTTATCCCCACCCCAAGGCCCCATGAGAGGGTTGTGTTTCTCCCCCACTTCCTCCGCGGACTGGGTTTTCCACTCCACCCATTTGTCCGGGGGCTCATGTTCTACTACGGCCTGGATTTCCACGATCTGGCTCCGAACTTCATCCTCAACATCTCGGCGTTTATCGTCGTGTGCGAGGCCTTTCTCCGCGCCCGCCCCCATTTCGGCCTCTGTCTCAAGACCTTCAACGTCAAGCCCAAGGTGGTGCGCGGCAGCCAGGCGGAGTGCGGAGGCGCTATGGCGGGCAAGATGGCCAACGTCCTATGGTTCGAGGGCTCTTTCATGGAGACCCTAAAGGGATGGCAAGCCGGGTGGTTTTATATCACTGAGCCACGCGATCCGTAATGGACCGCAGCCCCTGAGTTCCGATCCGGACCCCCCACGCGGCTTACGTCCTGGAAAGAGACGGGCCTGTCATGGGGTGACGAAAAAGAGGTGACCGGATTGCAAACATGCATCCATTCCCTGGTGAACAAGCCAGTCTGGCTCGTTAATATAATCTAGGTTATGCTCATCCGCCGGATCCTCCCGTGCCAACAACGGGATTTTAATCTATGGGAGTTCGACCCGGCGCAGCACCAAACCCTCAACAGGCTTTTCGACACGACGTATGAAGACGCCTGGAAGGTGCTATTCAAGGGTGCCGAGGCTCTCGCATCCGCTTCCGAGGACCGCGGATACAGCTCGCAGCGTCACGCTAGCAAGGTATGCCATCTACACCCTTCACATGATGTTAAGCCTTTTTTCATAGTTTGACACTATGCGGGATCTGAACTCCCCTACCTTTGACAGGCTTGGCGGGCGATAGCCGAGCCGATTAACTGTCCAGCTCCGCTGCCCGAAGATCCAGCCCCAGCTTTACTGGTGAAGCTACTGGCCCCGGCGCCTTATGTGGTGCCGGAGAAGAAGGCCAAGAAGAAGAAGACCACGGGGACTCAAAAGAGTGCCCGCAACGTGGTGGTGTCGGACACATCATCTGACGAGTTCGAGGCGCCCTCCTCCCGCGAGAACAAGGAGGAGGAAGAAGAAAACTCTCCCTCTCCAGTGGAGGGAGGAGAGAAGAGGAAGGCCGCCCCAACGGGAGAGGCCGAGGGGTCTAGGAAAAGGAAGACCCCTCCGCCGGACTACGCCCCTGATGCCGAAGAGGGCGAAGAGGAGTGGCCGGACAGGGCCAAGCGTCCGGCAAAATCGTAAGTTCGGGTATCAGAGTAACTCATGATGTTCCTTTATTGCACAGCTTTCCCTAATGTCGAATGTAATCATGCAGCCTGCCCCGGGCCGCACTCAACAAGTCGTCGAGCGGCTCCCTGGATTCATCGGACGTGAACTCTGTTCCGCCCGCTGTCTCCCCCCGCACTGCGGACGACGCCGAAGTGGCATCGCAACGAGCTCCGGGGTAGGAGGAGGAGGTCCTGGAGGAGCCGCAAGGCGACCTCCCGGACCCCGGGAGTGAAGGGGACAAGACCCCCCAGGGCTCCAAGTCCGGCTTTAAGCCGGACACCGTGTCGGAATCTTCAACAATTCCGGACCGCGGCAGGCGAACTCCTTCCAAGAGGAGCAAGCCTTCTGAGCCGACAGCTTCCGTCCAACCGGAGGCGCTGGACAATCTGCTGGAGGTGCTTGAAGGCGCCTCCATCGACGAGGAGCACCGTACTATTATGAGTACGGTGATCCAAAAGGTTCAGTCCGCTAAGAGCGGGCTGAGTGAAGCTTGCGCTAGCCTCCTAACAGGCTTCGAGGTAAGTAAAAATATGTAACAATATTATCGCATAGACAGTAGCCCCTGATGCTTTGTTTGGCGTTCGGAAAGAAAAGCCGAATAGAGGATCTATTAAATTTCGTAGGAGTCTAATAATGAAGGGTCAATATGCGTATGCAGGCTTCACTGCTAGCCACCACCGCACTGACTGCGGAGGTGGATGCCCTGAAACAGGGACTCGAGCGGTCTGAGCAAGAGCTCGGCCTGGCCAAGCAGCAGCTCGAGGAGAAAGAAGGTAAAGAATACCTTATAAAAAAGTGCCTATAGAGAGGCGTGATTGCAAAAAAAACATGATTGAACTGCTTATTGTAGGGGCCACGACTAAGGTGGCGACCCTCAAGCAGGTGCTGTCTGAGGCCAAAAGAAAACGGCCACGGAACGCACCGAGCGAGAAAAACTTGGGTCTCAGGTCGGCGAGATGCAGCAAGAGCTTCAGGCTCTCATGAAAAAACATGAGAGTTTGGAGCTTGAGTCGAAGGCCCAAGCATCCGAGCTCACGACGGCCCTTGAGACTACCAAGTCTGCCAAGGCCGAAGCCCAAAAGGCCCTCCGAGAGTTGGAGGATGTGAAAAAGATAGCAGCGGGTAAGGCATTCTTTATGCAAAGCAGAAATATAAAAGTAAACTACTTGTTACTTACCCGAATCCGGAGTTCTCCAAGGGCATTCGCAGATCTTCCCCATAGCTTATCCGATGCTTCCGCATTTTACCGAGCTGAAGAGGGCAACTCGACGGAGAAGGTGTTCTGGTCTCAGTATGCTGAGGCCGGACACCCTGTACCCTTGAGCGACCAGCTGAAACAGCTGGTCGAACTCCACAAGGTGGCCGAACAAGACATGAAGGGCTTCATAGCTCGGCTGTGGCCCGGAGAGGCCCTACCTGGGAGCTACTTCGGGCTGGTCCGGCGGCTGGTGGAGGCCTGTCCAAGGCTCGAGGTCATCAAGCGCTCTGTCTGCATGGTAAGCTGGACGGGCCGCTTCCAGGGAAGGAGCATCGCAAGCCGGAGAACTACTATAAGGATGTTCTTGCGGGTGCCCGCCTTGTGGCGGATGAGTGCACCAAGGATGTAATTTTTGAATGAATTCGCTCGTGTTTATCCTGTGCACTGAAAACTTGTTCATATGCGCTAAGCAATTCTTATTGAATTTAAAATATTATTTTCTGTGCGGCCGTTTATCGAAAATTGAGAGATGGCTAGTCGTCGGCTTCTGCCCCCATGCCACTAGTGCTGGGGTGTTCGGTGATAAACCTGGGCGCTCTTGTTCCCATGCTTGGGTCATTCGAGGGAGGCGCTCAGCACGACGAACCAGGCAATCGAACTATAATGCTTGAACACTCTCACTTAGCCATAGAACTTTATAATTTTAAATTTCGGCGAAGCCCCTAGTTCGGAAGACCGAGTTCGGGGCGCTATCCACGCCTTGGCTGGGGTTATCCAGCTCCTCGCTCGAAGCGGCATAAGCCTTTAGGGACTCGAAAAACCTCTCGAACAGCGACTGGTCTCTTGCCTCATCATGACAGTCAGTTTTAGCTTTCTCCACCGAGGTGCTTAACCCAGCTCAACCGGGGCACAATCGCAGTGGTTCTCCTAGTGCTACCTTAGCCGATATAGCGGAACGTAAGGCACCAAAAATAGGAGCCCGACAAACCCAACTATTGACCCAAATCATGATTCAGAGCCGATGCATATAGTGCTACAAGTTCGGGGTGCCGCACTTGTGAAAGTGTACGGACTTCTCACACCATATTAAAGGGTACTGAAGCCCCTGGCGTACTTTGCCGTACCACCATGTACGGGTGCGACATGTCATTAATGAACATATATATGAAAAGAGTAATGCAAAAAATAGACAAAAAGCTAAGCATTATTTATGGAGAGGCTATTTATCAAAGCCGAACGATACAAATGGTGCGGTAAGCAAAAGATATTGGACTATTCAGTATGTCCTGACCAGGGGCAGGCCGCGGAATTATATATAAAGTTGGTATACCGCTCGTAACAGAGACCACCTAGGAGTTCCATAATGCGGCATTGCTTATCTGCCTCCCTGGATCTTGCATCGTTTGTGCGGCAATTGAATTGCCGAACAGGTCGTCCGAAGTATGGAGTCCTGAAAGTAAGAAAAAATTAAAAAAAGAATCCGGTAGCCCCTGGTACATTTTAAGCCGTATTTTGGGCGTGCCGTTATTGTGCCCCTTCCCCTGTGCCCATGGTATTTCGAGGGCGTAGTTATGTACGCGAGGTACTGGTTTCGCTAGGTCGCGAAAGCTGGGGTTGGGGCCGCATTGCTACGCTTGCTCTGAGTGTGCCAGGCGGTCCTGCTGTAGTTTACTCCGGGCACGCTTGGCAGTGTCTGGCTTTTTAATGACCGGACTGGAGAATTGCCTAAGAAGGCAACTTTGTACCTCCGCTGCGAGAGCCGCCGTATGCTCCTTCGTACGGAGGGAGCGTTCGGTGTTTCCGTTGACCATGATCACTCCTCGAGGGCCTGGCATCTTGAGTTTGAGATATGCGTAGTGCGGCAGCACATTGAATTTTGTGAATGCGGTTCGTCCGAGCAGGGCGTGATAGCCACTGCGAAACGGCACTATATTGAAGATTAACTCTTCGCTTCGGAAATTATCCGGGGATCCAAAGACCACGTCAAGTGTTACTGAGCCTGTACAGTTGGCTTCTACACCTGGTATGACGCCTTTAAAGGTCGTTCTTGTGGGTTTGATCCTTGAAGGATCTATGCCCATTTTCCGCAATGTGTCCTGATAAAGCAGGGTCAGGCTACTGCCGCCGTCCATGAGGACTCTTGTGAGGTGAAATCCATCGATGATTGGGTCGAGAACCAATGCGGCGAAGCCGCCATGACGGATGCTAGTGGGATGGTCCCTCCGATCAAAAGTGATCGGGCAGGAGGACCATGGGTTGAACTTTGGGGCGATTGGCTCCATCGCGTATACGTCCCGTAGCGCACGCTTCCGCTCCCGCTTGGGAATGTGGGTTGCGTATATCATGTTCACTGCCCGCACTTGTGGGGGAAAACCCTTCTGTCCATTGTTGTTCGGCGGCTTGGGCTCCTCGTCGTCGCTGTGCAGCCCCTTGTCTCTATTTTCGGCTCTTAACTTGCCTGCCTGCTTGAACACCCAACAATCCCTGTTGGTGTGATTGGCTGGCTTTTCGGGGGTGCCATGTATCTGGCACAAGCGATCGAGTATTCTTTTTGAATGCCTTTTTCCGCTGACCGGATTTATAGCCTCTGAATCCAGCATTGACTGCCGTGTCTTCATTGCTGTCGCGGTTAACGCGGCGTTTTTGGTTGTTCCGACGTGTCCTACCACTTTTGTCCTTGGTATCCGAATTACCAGGGTTCTTTGATAAGTTGTTACTGCAAGCTAGCCAGCTGTCTTCACCCGCGCAAAAGCGGGTCATTAGTATCGTGAGGGCTGCCATGGATTTCGGCCTTTCCTGTCCCAGGTGTCGGGCAAGCCACTCGTCGCGGATGTTATGCTTGAAGGCTGCTAGGGCCTCTGCGTCCGGACAGTCGACTATCTGGTTTTTCTTTGTTAGGAACCGTGTCCAGAATTGTCTGGCTGATTCTTCTGGCTGCTGAATTATGTGGCTTAAGTCGTCGGCATCCGGCGGTCGCACGTAAGTGACCTAGAAGTTGTCGAGGAATGCGGCTTCCAGGTCCTCCCAAGAACTGATTCAGTCTGCTGGCAAGCTGTTAAGCCAATGCCGGGCCGGTCCTTTAAGTTTGAGCGGAGGTACTTGATGGCGTGTAGATCATCGCCGCGTGCCATGTGGATGTGAAGGAGATAGTCCTCAATCCATACCGCCGGGTCTGTGGTGCCATCGTATGATTCGATGTTTACGAGTTTAAAGCCCTCTGGGATTTTATGATCCATTACTTCATTCGTGAAGCATAGCGGGTGTGCGGCGCCTCTGTACTGGGCTATATCACGACGCAGCTCGGAAGAGCTATGTCTGTTGTGTTCGGCCCGGCCGGATTTGTTGTATCCGGCGTGAAGATCATTGTCACATGCCGTAGGGCGCCTGCGCAATCTGTAGATCGATCTTGTCTGTCTTGCCTTGTCCTCCAGTATGCCTCGCAGGTCGGGCGCATTTTCCCGTGACTTAGTTGTGCGGCGTCGGGGCATGGCTTGGGTGGAGGGCTGAGAGGCCTCTCTGTTGCGGCCACGAGGTGGCCGGTCTGCCATGTCATGCATGGGTGATGTAGGTGCTTCCTCCTCTGATCGGGGTAGCGGCCCGCGCTTCGAGTAACTCTTGGAGGGGCGTTCGAGTTCATACTCTTCGGCCGCAAGGACTTCAGTCCATCTGTCAACTAGCAAATCTTGGGCAGCTTTAAGCTGTTGCTGCTTTTTCTTGAGGCTGCTTGCCGTGGCTAAAAGCCTGTGGCTAAAACGCTCTTGTTCGACGGGGTCTGATGGTATGACGAATTCGTCGTCATCGAGGCTTGCCTCGTCTTCGGAGGGAGGCGTATAGATATCATCCTCGACCTCTCGGTCTGCCGCTCTCTCATGAGGGCTGGCTTCTCCATCTTCCCGTGCTGAATCTTGCTGGGGTGGGTGTTCTTCGGCGCTATCCGGGGTAGTATTATCTCCTGTGCCGGAATCGCCGTTTTTGCTTTGGCGGGATTTAGAGCGGCGTCGCTGACGCCGTCGCTTTGGTTGTTTCTTGGGGGCGTCATCCCCCATTGTTCCATCGCCATCTTCGTCTTTTGGAGTATCCACCATGTATATGTCATATGACGAGGTGGCGTTCCATCGCCCTACAGGTGCTGGTTCCTGTTCGTCTCCTATATCGTTGTCCATGCCGTCGATGTCTTCGGAGCCGAAGTCCAATATGTCGGTTAAATCATCGACAGTGGCTACAAAGTGGGTGGTGGGTGGGTTTTGAATTTCCTCACTGTCCGTATCCCACCCTTGCTGACCGTAGTTCGGCCAGGGCTCTCCTGATAAAGAGAGAGACTTAAGGGAATTCAGGATGTCGCCAAAAGGCGAATGCTGAAAGATGTCTGCGGCGGTGAACTCCATTACCGGTGCCCAATCGGATTTGATTGGCAGGGGTGTGGGGGGCTCGGAGTTTGGAGAGGAATCCGGCTCCTCGGAGTCTCGGGCCACGCGGAGTGCGGGGTTGGAGTTCGGCTCGATCGCCTCTGAGATAGCAGCCCCTAAGGCAGCGTCCAACCGCTGATCCTCAATCGGCGCAGTAGGTTCCGAATCAATGGTCGAAACCGATGCGTGTGCGGCCTCCAAGGCGCTGTTCGGCGGCAGAGCTATATCATGCGCATCGAGACAGTGCGGCATGCTTGGCTGTGGCTCGAATCCGTCAAAGATCAAGTCCCCGCGGATGTCAGCTGTGTAGTTTAGGCTTCCAAACCTAACCTGATGGCCAGGGGCGTAGCTTTCGATCTGCTCAAGGTGGCTAAGCGAATTGGCCCGCAGTGCGAAGCCGCCGAAGACGAAGATCTGTCCGGGGAGAAAAGTCTCACCCTGGACCATATCGTTGTTAACGATCGAAGGAGCCATCGGGCCTAAAGGCGACGACACAGAGGAACTCTCAATGGAAGCACCAATGTCGGTGTCAAAACTGGCGGATCTCGGGTAGGGGGTCCCGAACTGTGCGTCTAGGCCGGATGGTAACAGGAGACGGGGGACACTTTCTTTTACCCAGGTTCGGGCCCTCTCGATGGATGTAAAATCCTACTCCTGCTTGATTAATATTGATGATATGGGTAGTAGAAGAGTAGATCTACCACGAGATCAAGGAGGCTAAACCCTAGAAGCTAGCCTATGGTATGATTGTTGTGTATGGAGTTGATTCTGTCCTACGGACTACAACCCTCCGGTTTATATAGACACCGGATAGGGTTAGGGTTACATAGAGTCGGTTACAATGGTAGGTGATCTTGAATATCCGCATCGCCAAGCTTGCCTTCCACGCAAGGAAAGTCCCATCCGGACACGGGACGAAGTCTTCAATCTTGTATCTTCATAGTCCAGGTGTCCGGCTGAAGGTATAGTCCGGCTATCCGAACACCCCCTAATCCAGGACTCCCTCAGCGCTGCTGCAACACTTGTGTAGCAGTAGCGCGGGTGGACCAGCGCTACTGCTATACGTTAGCTGTAGCGCCAGCCCCCGCGCTACTAAAAGGCCGAAAACCCGCGCTGCTGCTAGGCTTTTCCCTAGTAGTGATTTGGTGGAAAGAAGGTTTGAGTGGAAAGCAACTTGGCGAAGGCTAGAGATCAAGATTCATATGGTAGGAATGGAATATCTTGGCCTCAACACATGAGTAGGTGGTTCTCTCTCAAAAAATATGTATTGGAAGTGTACGTATGTTCTGATGGCTCTCTCCATGAATGAAGAGTGGGTGGAGGGGTATATATAGCCTCCACACAAAAACTAACCGTTACACACAATTTACCAATCTCGGTGAGACCGAAGTGAAAAACTCGGTCGGACCGATTTAGCAAACCTAGTGACCGTTAGGATTTTCGGTGGAACCGAGATGCAACTCGGTAGGACCGATATGGTTAGGGTTAGGGCATAACGCAATCTCGGTGTGACCGATTACACAAACTCGGTGGGACCAATTTTGGTAATAAGCTAACCAGAGAGTTGGTCAGGTAAACTCGGTGGGACCGATAGCTCATTTCGGTGGGACCGAAATGTTACGAAAGAGAAACAGAGAGTTTACATTGCAATCTCGGTAGGACCGATCGCTCATCTCGGTAGGACCGAAATGTTATGAAGGGAAACAGAGAGATTACAACCCCATCTTGGTGTGACCGAAATCCCTATCGGTGAGACCGATTTGCCTAGGGTTTGTGGTAGTGGCTTTGACATTTGAAACTTGGTGGCGCCGGATAGAAAGAATCGGTAGGGCCGAGTTTGACTTTTGGTTAGGTCATATGTGGATGTGGGAAGGTAGTTGAGGGTTTTGGAGCATATCACTAAGCACTATGAAGCAAGCAAGCCATTAAGCAACACCTCATCCCTCCTTGATAGTATTGGCTTTTCCTATAGACTCAATGTGATCTTGGATCACTAAAATATAAAATGTAGAGTCTTGAGCTTTGAGCTTGAGCCAATCTTTTTGTCCTTAATATTTTGAGGGGTCCACATTCCTCATCCATGCCATGCCATTCATTGAGCTTTTCCTGAAATATTAATCTTGGAATAGCATTAGCTCAATGAGCTATATGTTGTTAGGAATTACCAAAACCACCTAGGGATAGTTGCACTTTCACTAATTTTTTCTCACAGTTCAAGAACAAGCGGTTGATGAAATTGTTCAAAAATTTATGCAAGCAGAACCGGCAGCGCAAATACAGATTTATTTGGTCAAAACTAGATGAGTTTACTAAGAAGCAGGTCCATGCGAGAAAGAAAATGGAACAAGATCAGGTTAAATTAGCAGCACTCATCGCGGAGTTAGAGGAGCCAGTAGGTCTCTGTGACTTGCCAGGAATTGACCCTCCTAATACTGAGAGCTAGAAGGGGAGGGCAATAAAGAATTTTTCTGAGTGGATAGAGAAAGAGCCTCTAGTGAATTGGTCTTTGCTGCATGACACCCATGGAGCTAGGTATGGCCACATGACAACCAATCTTGTAGAGGTGTATAACTTTGTACTCATAGGGAATAGAGCATTGCCACTCACAGCTATTGTGGAGGTCTTATGCCATGTCACTTTGATATATTTCAGAGAAAGGCACGAGTTAGCAAGGAAGCATATTGCATATAATCACAACACACCTTATTGTAGTCGTGTCATGGAGTACATGGCAAACAAGATAGAGAAAGCAAATAAGCACACTATCAAACTCATAGGTAATCAGGAAAGGAGGTATGAGGTTTAGCTTCCTACCGATGGTTTTGGTTCTGCAAATGAGGTGAAGACGCACGAGGTAAAAATTGGAATAGAATTTTATCCAACATGTGAGTGTACATGCCACAAACCGAAGTTGTTGCACCTACCTTGCTCACATGTGTTGGCTGCCTATGGCCAAATTGAGTTGGACGATATCTCCTTCATGTCCCCATACTATTTAAAAGAGGCAGTACTCAACACATGGACAAGTGAGATGAAAGGGTTTAGAGTCGTCGGCAATTTCAACAAGGTAAACGACGGTGAGACAGTATACATCCCGGGTCCAGAACTTCGTCGAACAAGTAGGGGTAGATGAAAGGCCCGTCGCATTCGAAACGATATGGACCAATCTGAAGTTGGTGGAGCAACCAGACAATGTTTGTTATGTGCGGCTTATGGGCATAGGATGAAATATTGTCCCGGCCTGAACAAAGACGGTGCTTCCACATCGATTACTGCGACAACATGAGCAAGAGGCGGACGTGGCCGTGGTAGTCGAGGCCGAAGGGGCAGGCGAGGAAGAAATAACTCACAAGCTATATAATGTGTTGTGCTATGTTTTAATGTGTACTATGTTGGACTATGTTTTAATTTTTAATATGTCTGGACTATATTTCAATTTGTAATATGTCTAGACTATGTTTCAATTTGTAATATGTCTGAACTATGTTTTACTTTCTAATATGTTTGTACTATGTTTTATTTGCACCTGATATTTGTTGTTTGAATAGCAGATATGTCTTCATGTCCGTTTCTTAATGGTAATATCGATAGAGGGCACCAGGACGCCCCTATGGAAGAGGGCAAGAACTTAGACGTGTTGGTCACTCGCACCCCAAAGTGTAAGTGGATGACACACCCTTTATGGGTTAATAGGTATGTGTGCATATAATAGAATACATATAATGGCTTACTATGTTTGACAAACTTTTGATAGCTGCTAACAGTATGCTACTTTCTCTTTATTTTATAGGTTAAGTTGGGCTGGACTTCTACCCTTGGCACGGCTGGTTGAGGGTACATTGGATGAGTGGGTTGATGGTCCATACTTAGATGAGGCAGGTGAACCAACGCAGTTACGCAAGAGGCAAGTGAAACGTTTCTCTTACGACAAGTCACTCCTAAGCTGCTTAGTAGATAGATGGAGACCAGAGACACATACATTTCACTTTCCCCGGGGAGAGATGGCGCCTACTTTACAGGATGTGTCTTACTTGTTGGGATTACCTCTGGCCGGTGCTGCCATAGGTCCTTTAGAGGCAGAACCTAGTTGGCTAGCATCGATGCAGACCCATTTTTTAGTTGCAGTGCTATTGGGGATCGTAGCAGAAATTTAAATTTTCTATGCATCACCAAGATCAATCTATGGAGTAATCTAGCAACGAGGGGAAGGAGAGAGCATCTACATACCCTTGTAGATCGCTTAGCAGAAGCGTTCAAGTGAACGGGGTTGATGGAGTCGTACTCGTCGTGATCCAAATCACCGATGATCCTAGTGCCGGACGGACGGCACCTCCGCGTTCAACACACGTACAGCCCGGTGAGGTCTCCTACGCCTTGATCCAGCAAGGGGAGAAGGAGAGGTTGGGGAAGACTCCATCCAGCAACAGCACGACGGCGTGGTGGTGGTGGAGGAGCGCGGGACTCCAGCAGGGCTTCGCCAAGCACTACGAGAGACGAGGAGGGAGAGGGGTAGGGCTGTGCCAACAGGGGAGGAACTTCATGTGTTGGGCTGCCCCTTTGCCTCCACTATATATAGGGGAGAGGGAGGGCTGTGCCCCCACCTAGGGTTTCCACCCTAGGGGTGGCGGCAGCCCCAATCCCCATCTGGGGTGGCGGCCAAGTGGGGGGGAGAGGGAGGCGCACCAGGCATGGGCCTTAGGGCCCATCTGCCCTTAGGGTTTGCCCCCTCTTCTCTCTAGGCGCATGGGCCTTGGTGGGGAGGCGCTCCAGACCACCTAGGGGCTGGTCCCTTCTCACACTTGGCCCATGTATGCCTCCTGGGCCCGTGGCCCCTCCCGGTGGACCCCCGGACCCCTTCGGTGGTCCCGGTACACTACCGGTGATGCCTAGAACACTTCCGATGGCCAAAACCATACTTCCTATATATCAATCTTTACCTCCGAACCATTCCGGAACTCCTCGTGACATCCGGGATCTCATCCGGGACTCCGAACAACATTCGGTAACCATGTACATACTTTCGCTATAACCCTAGCATCATCGAACCTTAAGTGTGTAGACCCTACGGGCTCGGGAGTCATGCAGACATGGCCGAGACAACTCTCCGGTCAATAACCAACAGCGGGATCTGGATACCCATGTTGGCTCCCACATGCTCCATGATGATCTCATCGGATGAACCACGATGTCGAGGATTCAATCAATCCCGTATTCAATTCCCTTTGTCTAGCGGTATTGTACTTGCCCGAGATTCGATCATCGGTATCCCGATACCTTGTTCAATCTCGTTACCGGCAAGCCTCTTTACTCGTTCCATAACACATCATCCCGCGATCAACTCCTTGGTCACATTGTGCACATTATGATGATGTCCTACCAAGTGGGCCCAGAGATACCTCTCCGTTTACACGGAGTGACAAATCCCAGTCTCGATTCGTGCCAACCCAACAGACACTTTCGGAGATACCTATAGTGAAACTTTATAGCCACCTAGTTACGTTGTGACGTTTGGCACACCCAAAGCACTCCTATGGTATCCGGGAGTTGCACAATCTCATGGTCTAAGGAAATGATACTTGACATTAGAAAAGCTTTAGCATACGAACTACACGATCTTTTTGCTAGGCTTAGGATTGGGTCTTGTCCATCACATCATTCTCCTAATGGTGTGATCCCGTTATGAACGACATCCAATGTCCATGGTCAGGAAATCGTAACCATCTATTGATCAACGAGCTAGTCAACTAGAGGCTTACTAGGGACATGGTGTTGTCTATGTATCCACACATGTATCTGAGTTTCCTATCAAATACAATTCTAGCATGGATAATAAACGATTGTCATGAACAATGAAATATAATAATAACTAATTTATTATTGCCTCTAGGGCATATTTCCAACAGTCTCCCACTTGCACTAGAGTCAATAATCTAGTTCACATCGCCATGTGATTAACACTCACAGGTCACATCGCCATGTGACCAACATCCTGTCTACTAGACTCAATGATCTAGTTTACATCACTATGTGATAAACACTCAAAGAGTTCTGGGTTTGAGCATGTTATGCTTGTGAGAGAGGTTGCAGTCAACGGGTCTTGCCATATTCAGATCCCTATGTATTTCGCAAAACTTTATGTCATATCGTAGATGCTGCTACCACGTTCCACTTGGAGCTATTCCAAATTATTGCTCCATTATACGTATCCGGTATCTCTAATCAGAGCTATCCGGATAGGTGTTAAGCTTGCATCAACGTAACTCTTTACGCCGAACTCTTTATCACCTCCATAACCGAGAAACATTTCCTTATTCCTCTAAGGACAATTTGGACCGCTATCTGGTGATCCAGTCTTGGATCACCTTTGTACCCTCTTGCCAGACATGTGGCAAGGCACACATCAGGTGCGGTACTCAGCATGGCATACCGTATAGAGCCTATGACAAGAGCATAGGGGACGACCTTCGTCCTTCCTCTTTCTTCTGCCGTGGTCAAGCTTTGAGTCTTACTCAACTTCACACCTTACAACTCAGGTAAGAACCCCTTCTTTGACTGATCTATTTTGAACTCCTTCAAAAACATGTCAAGGTGTGCGTTCTTTGAAAGTATCATCAGGCGTCTTGATCTATCTCTATAGATCTTGATGCCCAGTATGTAAGCAGCTTTATCCAGGTATTTCTTTGAAAAAATACTCTTCAAACAACCATTTATGCTTTCCAGAAATTCTACGTTATTTCGGATCAACAATATGTCATCCACATATACTTATCAGAAATGTTGTAGTGCTCCCACTCACTTTCTTGTAAATACAAGTTTCTAGCAAACATTGTATAAACCTAAAAGCTTTGATCGCTCCATCAAAGCATATATTCCGATTCCGAGATGCTTGATCTAGTCCATAGAAGGATCGCTGGAGCCAGCATACCTTTTAGCATCCTTAGGATCAACAAAACCTTTTATTGTATCACATACAACTTTTTCTTATGAAAACTGGTAAGAAAACTTGCTTTGACATCCATCTGTTAGATTTCATAATCGAAAAATACTGCTAATGCTAACATGATTCCGACGGTCTTAAGCATCGCTACGGGTGAGAAATTCTCATCGTAGTCAACTCCTTGAACTTGTGAAAAGACTCTTTCCCACAAGTCAAGCTTCATAGACGGTAACATTACCGCCCACGTCCGTCTTCTTCTTAAAGATCCATTTATCTCAATGGCTTACCGATCATCGGGCAAGTCCACCAAAGTCCATACTTTGTTCTGATATATGGATCCTATCTCGGATTTCATGGCTTCTAACCATTTGTCGTAATACGGGCCCACCATCGCTTCTCCATAGCTCGTAGGTTCATTGTTGTCTAACAACATAATATCTAAGACAGGATTACCGTACCACTTAGGAGTTGTACATATCCTTGTCGACCTACGAGGTTCGATAGCAACTTGATCCGAAGCTTCATGATCACTATCATTAACTTCCTATTCAACAGACGTAGGTGCCACAGAAAACATCTTTCTGTGTTGCATCATTCTCTGGTTGAAATAAAGGTTCGACAACCTCATCAAGTTCTATCTTCCTCGCACTCAATTCTTTCGAGAGAAACTCCTTCTCGAGAAAGGACTCGTTCTTAGCGACAAACAATTTGCCCTCGGATCTGAGATAGAAGGTATACCCAACTGTCACCTTTGGGTATCCTATGAAGATATGTTTGTCCGCTTTGGGTTCGAGCTTCTTGCCAAACCAATGTTCATACGATGTCGTCTCAACGGACTTAGATGGTGTCCTATCTAAAGTGAATGCATCTGTCTCTAATGCATAACCTCAAAATGAAAACGGTAGATCGGTAAGAGACATCATAGATCGCACCATATCTCATAAGGTTCGATTACAATGTCCAGACACAACATTACCCTATGGTGTTCCAGGTGGCTTCAACTGTGAAACAATTCCACAATGTCTTAAGTGATTGCCAAACTCATAACTCAGAAAATCCCCTTTTGATCAGATCGTAGGAACATGGCCTTTTTGTTATGATGATTCTTAACTTCACTCTGAAATCGCTTGAACTTTTCAAACGTTTCAAACTTGTGCTTCATTAAGTAAATATACCTATATCTACTCAAATCGTTAGTGAAGATGAGAAAATAGCGATATCCACCGCATGCTTCAATTCTCATTGGATCACACGCATCAGCATGTATGATTTCCAACAAGTCACTTGCCCGTTTCATTGTACCTGAAAACGGGGTCTTAGTCATCCTGCCCATGAGGCATGGCTCGCATGTGTCAAGCGATTCAAAATCAAGTGACTCCAAACATCCATCGATATGGAGTTTCTTCATGCATCTTACGCCAATATGACCTCAGCGGCAGTGCCACAAGAAAGTGGTACTATCATTATTAACTCTACATCTTTTGGCGTGAACATGTGTATCACCACGACCGAGATTCAATGAACCATTCACATAGGGTGCATGACCATGAAAGGTATCATTCATGTAAACAGAATAACCATTATTCTCTAACTTAAATGAATGACCGTATTGCAATGAACATGATCTAATCATATTCATGCTCAACGTAGACACCTGATAACATTTATCTAGGTTCAATACTAATCCCGAAGGCAGATGGAGCGTGCGATGGTGATCTCATCAACTTTGGAAACACTTCCAACACACATCGTCACCTCGCCCTCAGCCAGTCTCCGTTTAGTCCGTAGCTTTTGCTTCAAGTCACCAATAATAGTAACTGAACCGGTATCCAATACCCAGGTGCTACCAGGAGTACTAGTGAGGTACACATTAATGACACGTATAAATTTTGTTGAAGTTGCCAGCCTTCTTATCTACCATGCATTTGGGGTAATCCCGCAACCTTTGGGTATCCTATGAAGATGTGTTTGTCCGCTTTGGGTTCGAGCTTCTCCGGCTGAAGCCTTAAGCATCGCAGCCCCAAACATTAGGAAACGACAACTTTGGTTTCTTGCCAAACCAATGTTCACACGGCGTCGTCTCAACGGACTTATATGGTGTCCTATCTAAAGTGAATGCATCTGTCTCTAACGCATAACCTCAAAATGAAAACGGTAGATTGGTAAGAGACATCATAGATCGCACCATATCTCATAGGGTTCGATTACGACGTCCGGACACACCATTACCTTGTGGTGTTCCAGGTGGCTTCAACTGTGAAACAATTCCACAATGTCTTAAGTGATTGCCAAACTCATAACTCAGAAATTCTCATCGATCAGATCGTAGGAACATGATCTTATTGTTATGATGATTCTTAACTTCACTCTGAAATCGCTTGAACTTTTCAAATGTTTCAGACTTGTGCTTCATTAAGTAGATATACCTATATCTACCCAAATCATCAGTGAAGATGAGAAAATAGCGATATCCACCGCACGCTTCAATTTTCATTGGATCACTCGTATCAGCATGCATGATTTCCAACAAGTCACATGCCCGTTTCATTTTACCTGAAAACGGGGTCTTTGTCATCCTGCCCATGAGGCATGGCTCGTATGTGTCAAGTGATTCAAAATCAAGTGACTCCAACATCCATTGACATGGAGTTTCTTCATGCATCTTACGCCAATATGACCTAAGCGGCAGTGCCACGAGAAAGTGGTACTATCATTATTAACTCTATATCTTTTGGTGTGAACATGTGTATTACCACGACCGAAATTCAATGAACCATTCACATAGGGTGCATGACCATGAAAGGTATCATTCATGTAAACAGAATAACCATTATTCTCTAACTTAAATGAATGATCGTATTGCAATGAGCATGATCTAATCATATCATGCTCAACGTAGACACCTGATAACATTTATCTAGGTTCAATACTAATCCCGAAGGCAGATGGAGCGTGCGATGGTGATCTTATCAACTTTGGAAACACTTCCAACACACATTGTCACCTCGCCCTTAGCCAGTCTCCGTTTAGTCCGTAGCTTATTCTTCAAGTTACCAATAACAGTAACTGAACCGGTATCCAATACCCCGGTGCTACCAGGAGTACTAGTGAGGTACACATTAATAACACGTATTTACTTTGTTGAAGTTGCCAGCCTTCTTATCTACCATGCATTTGGGGTAATTCCACTATCAGTGATCGTTCCCCTTACAATAGAAGAACTCAATCACGGGTTTGGGTTCAACCTTGCGTTCCGTCACTGGAGCGGCAACTGGTTTGCCATCCATGAAGTTTCCCTTTTAGCCCTTGCCCTTCTTGAAACCAGTGGTCTTGTTAAACCATCAACACTTGATGCTCCTTCTAGATTTCTACCTTTTGCGGTCTTAAGCACCGCGAACAGCTCCGGGATCAACTCCATCCCTTGCATGTCATAGTTCATCACGAAGATCTAGTAGCTTAGTGATAGTGGCTAGAGAACTCTGTCAATCACTATCTTATCTGGAAGTTTAACTCCCACTTGATTTAAGTGATTGTAGCACCCAGACATTCTGAGCACATGCTCACTAGCTGAGCTATTCTCCTCCATCTTGTTGGCAAAAGAACTTGTCAGAGGTCTCACACCTCTCAACACGGGCATGAGCCTGAAATCCCAATTTCACCTCTTGGAACATCTCATATGTCTCATGCTGTTCAAAACGTCATTGGAATCCCGATTCTAAGCCGTAAAGTATGGTGCACTAAACTATCAAGTAGTCATCAGGACGTGTCTGTTAGGTCTTCATAACATCCACAGACGACGTTGTAGGGGTTTGCACATCGAGCGGTGCATCAAAGACGTAAGCCTTCTGTGTAGCAGTGAGGACACTCCTCGGACTACGGACCTAGTCCGCATCATTGCTTACAATATCTTTCAACTTGGTCGTTCTCTAGGAATGTCACACCCTAGCTAGTTCAAGCATTAGAGTGTGCATCATGTTTAAATTCCTCTTAAATTTGAAATGGGGAAGACATAAACCCCAGCACCCCCCTGGAAACAACTAGGGTTTACTAAAATTATTTTCAATGAACCTGAAATGCCCTTCTAAAAAGTTCACTCTCCTTGTCTTGGGTTAGAACCTCTGGCAAAATTGGTGCACAATTTTCTAGGTCAACAGAAGGTCAATGAGTTAAATCATAAGTATTTGATTTGGGGCATTTAAATGTTATAAAATAATTTAAATGCTCAAATAATTCTGGAAATAAGTGTGGGCTGTTAGAAATATTCTAAACAGAGCCCACAATTATTTTCAGGATTTTTGGAAACGTTTTAGTATTTCTAATAAAGCCCTAAAGTTACGGAATAAATAAAAATAGAAAAATAGAAATTAAAAGAGAGGGAGAGAACTTACCTGGCCGCAGCCCATCAGCCGACCCACCTGGTGGCCCAGCGCTGTGCTGGCCCATGCCAGCCAGCTGCTTCGTCCTCGCCAGACAGGCAGAGAGCTGACACCGGCGGGCGCGAGCTCGCCACGGCGCCAGCAGCTTGCCGCGTCATGCGCCTGGATGCTGGATAGGCTCCACGTCGCCGCCCCGACCCCGCGGACAACTCACTCGCCCCCTGCCTCTCTCCCTCGCTCTCCCGCACCATGGCTGATGCACCTGCCGCCGTCTCACCGCCGTAGTCGCGCCCTCCGTCGTCCCCGCGCCGAGCCACCGTGTCCAGAAGCTCCGCCGCCCTCCACTCCTTCGAGCAAGCCGAGCCCCGAGCGCTCGCTTGCCCCGCAGCCTCTGCAACAACCTCGCCCGACTCCGCCATCGCCGGAGATCCTCTTCGTTGTCGCCACCGCATCAGCTCGTCCCCGACGGCGCCGTCCATTTCTACATGACCGCCGTGAGCCTAGCTCCGTCCTCCCCCTCTCCATTAACCCCCTCCTGCACCGTGTGCACCGTACCACGCTCACCCGAGCACCTGCCGCCGCCGAGCTTGTTGCCGACGTGTCTCCGGCCACCCACCGGCCACACCATTGTGACCAACGCACTCACCGCACCCGCAGGAGCCCGTAGCACCATTCCACGCGCCTCACCGTGCCCCGCAGCCTCGGTTTCGGCCTCGCCCGAACTCCGGCGGCCGCCAAGGTCGTCGCCGGCGACGTTTCCGGCCACCCTACCTCCACCCGCTGCCACCACTCGATGCGTCTTGCTCCCAGCTATGCGTAGATGCTCTCTGCCGTCATTTTGGTTTCCGGAGCACGAAACCCGCAGCCCTCCGCCACGTCTGGCCTCGCCGGTGGCTAAACACCGGCGAGTTTGACTCTGTTTGATCCCTGGGTGGGCCCAGGTTGACTCCCCTGCGTCTATGACAAGTGGGCCCCCCTCTGCTAATTAACCCAGATTAATTTTAACTAAATATAGTTAGTTTAAATAACTGCTGACACGCGGGACCCACTGGTCAGGTTGACCTGGACGTCCCCATTGACCACGGACGTCACCCTGACCCACTGCTGACGCAATAACTAATTTCTGGATTTATTTTTATATAGAGAATTCCAGAAAATATCCAAAACTTCTAAAAATCATAGAAAATCAACCATAGCTCCAAATGCAAAGATTTATATATGAAAAATGATCAGAAAAATTCAATCTATCCATCTGTAATGGTTTCATGCATGACAAAAGAAGTTAACCTTGCTGTTGAAGCAGAATAATGTAATGCACTAATAAGGCCATGTTTAATGAGCTAACATTTGAATCTTTGATTCAAATGAGTTCATCCCCTTCTGTTTTAGCTTGCATTAGGCCAAGACACTTTCATCTTGCCATGTCATAGCATGCATCATATTGTTGCATACTGCCATGTGTTGATTATGTTCGGTGTGTCTTTCGTGGTAGGTTCTGCCTCCGAGGATAACCCCGAGTATCCGTCTGAAGGGCAGTACCCTACTATCTCTACAACAGGCAAGCAACCCATTGATCATTCTGATACAAACCCATGTTCTCGCTTCTGCTCTTGTTTACTGCATTAAGACAACGTGATTCAAACTGTTGTGTGCTACGGTAGTTGAACCCTTATCCTCTGCATGACCTGTCATTGCCACAGTAACTAGATGAAACCCACTAGCATGTGTAGGAGTTGATTGAGCCATGTACGTGATTCCTACCTTGCTATGCCTGCTATGCTTAGAGTTGTGTCAGGTCTGGTTCATCTGGGTGATGGGCTAGAGTGGAATGTTTATGTCGGTAATGTGAGGGATGTGTTGAACATGTTTTGGTAAAGGTATCGATGAGAGGCCATGTAGGAGTACATGGTGGGTTGTTTCATTGAGACCGTCAATAAGAACTGAGATCTGTATGCGTGATTTAAGATTCGGCTACTACCACACATTGGGCCCTGAAATATGACCCCGCTCGACTTACTGACCCCTCTCGCCCTCTGTCCAGGAGTTGCAACTGGTTTCTGGTGTTTGTAGGTTATGTGTTGGCGGCCGTGCGTAGCGCTGACCCTAGGGGTGGGCTATGATGCGGTAGATACACTGTGGCCGGGTATGCCAGGCGCCCGTTTGGCGTCTCGGGACCCTGTACACATCATTTGGGGCCGTTGAGGACACCCCGGCCGGATTTCCTTCCAGGTGGAACCTGAATAGGTGATAAACCTGAACTAGAGACTTGCGCGGTTAGTCAGGTCGTGGTCTACACCCACGTCGGCTTCCGCTTGAAGTCTGCCGAGCACATGTCGTGTGCAGACGCTAAGTGGTGGAAACATGTGTGACGAAGGACACCCCTGTAGGGTATAAAACTATTCGAATAGCCGCGTCCGCGGTAAGGGACTACTTGGTTGCCTATACAGTTCATAGACAAGTTAATGGTTACTACTAAAGGACTCAAGATAAGTGTGAGTACCGAGGATGGCCCTCTCATAGGATGACGAGAGAGGATCCCCGGTGGAGTATTGTGTTGGTGAGTAGTGGACTCGTGTGCGAAAACTATTTTACTAGTGGAGTTCCGTAGGATAGCTTAGCCAAGAGTCAAAGTTGGCTTGCTGCAATAACCCCACCACCTTCTTGAGAATGAGCATGTATAGTAGGTTCTGTTGTAAGACTTGTTGAGTACCTTTGTACTCATGTTTGCTTAATTACTGTTTTCAGACGACAAGAGCGCCCCCTCCGATGGGTTCTACGTAGACCTTGACATCGACGAGTGACTAGCCACCCAGGTGGTGATCCTGGCCATGGAGGGCCCTATGTAGATAGATAGGCTTCGAGAAGCCTTCTTTCTTTCTAGTGTCTGTACTCAGACTAGTTGCTTCCGCTTGTGCTTGTATGATTGTATGACTTGAGTGTCGGGTCATGTGACCCCTATCTGTATGAACATGTTATGTATGGCTCTCTGGAGCCTTTAAATAAAGTACTTGAGTTGTAGATTTTTGTTGTGATGCCATGTTGTATGTACTCATATCGGGCATATTGTGTGTATGATTGAAATGCTTCGTATGAGTGGGATCCGACAATCTAGTTGTTTATCCTTGGCAGCCTTTCTTATGGGGAAATGTAGTCTAGTGTTCCTCGAGCCATAGTAGTCCGCTACAGCCCGGTTCACCGGAGTCCTGCTAGCCCAACACTACTGCTCAGGACACTTGACTGGCCGACATGTGTTTCACGTCGTTCCTATGTCTGTCCCTTCGGGGAAATGTCACACGGTGACATCCGGAATCCCGCCTAGCCTGCTATAGCCCGGGTTCCCCGGAGTCCTGTTAGCCCAGTGCTACATCCCGGAATCACTAGCTGATGACCGACATGCTCGATGTGATTCATGTATGCCTGTCTCCATAGGTCTGTGCCGCTTTGGGTTCACGACTAGCCATGTCGGCCCGGGTTCTCCGTCATATGGATGCTAGCGACACTATCATATACGTGAGCCAAAAGGCGCAAACGGTTCCGGGCCATGGTAATGCGACACCCGTGGGATACCGTGCGTGAGGCCGCAAAGTGATATGAGGTGTTACCGGCTAGATCGATGTGGCTTGGAATCGGGGTCCTGACAGCGTTGGTATCAGAGTCGGACTGCCTGTAGGTTCGTTGAGCCAAACTGGTCGATGTCGAGTCTAGAGATGCTTTAGTTATATGTAGGGGAATTCATTGTGGGAGGGAACGTAAGGCTCTTTTACTCCTTTAACTTATGCCCTCTGATCTGAGTCATTCTCTTCTCATTCAACGTGGGTTAAGGACTAGGCTCTCTTCTTCTATCAGGTTCACATGTTACTAATCTGTAGTAGCTTATAGGATTGTTGTTGCAAGCCTCAGTATAGTTTCTACTACTTTTAGTATGTTGCCAGTTGAATCAGAACCTTGATATGATGTTGTTGAGTGGTATTGCAAACTGTTGTGGATGTCTCAAATCTTTTTCTGAGCATTTACAGCCGTTATGCTGTCCAATTTTTCCCTAGAAATTCTAATGTCTTTGAATTGTGGTTGTGCTTTCAGATGGCCAACCGTGCTCAAAACCAAGTGGTTCGCCTGACCCGGTGCCTTGATGTGCCCGGTCATACTGCTATGTTAGTCCGGGTAATGTTCGAGACGGGTTACCGTTGGTATCCCGAATACACCGTCGAAGAGCAATTCCGAGACTTTAATCAAAGCCAATATTTCTGCACCGTCAGGATATTTCCTTCTTATCCTAGATCTACCGAGCCCCTCCATTGTTCCTATGGACTCGGGGTTACTGTTGAGATGGTTGTGCCGGATGCTGCCTATTCCATGATGACCATCATGCGAGTCCAGACTGGCCTGCTTCGGAACACCGACTTCCGTTACATGCCAGCTTCACTTCCGGGGGTGCAAGGGTATCTTCAGGCTATCTATGCTGACTCCACTCAGGAGGACTCATTAACTCGTACCACTGCCGAGATGCTCGAAGATAAGGACCGAGAGAATCGGGCCTTGAGGCTGGAGCTTTTCAATGCCCGTGCTGATCATTGGGCCACATTGACTCGGTTTGCACCTGCGGTGCAAGCTGGATGTATGGATACAAGGGATCTGTATCCTGTGAGATCTGCTCTGCCAGACATGGTGGATTGGCGTGATGTGGGAGGCATCACCCCACCCCGTGGTCCCCGCAGACCACTGTTTGTTGGTCCAAGACCTCATCCTAGCCCCTATGGTCCACAAGCTCCTCAGGAGTGTCTGTTCCCGGATGATCACGTTGAACTTCCAGGCTATGGAGGTGACTTCTATGAGTACTACTACGGAGCTGTCTGAGTTAGTAGTAGTACCACTAGTATTGTAATAGTTGTATCTTCACTGTCCTGCGTGACTTGTGGAATATGACTTTGTGTGTAATCAATTCTGGAGGTGTAGACAAATAATGTATAGGATCTTGGTATGCCTCCGATGAGATGTAACGTCTTTCATCATAGTTGTACTGTAGCCTGGGCTTGTACTAAACTATGTATGATGTGTATGACCATTGGTATATATATGGCAGATTTATATTACCATGACATACGGATGAACATCTCTGCATTCCGTGTTATCCATTACATTCTGCACTTCCTTGCTAAGTTTGAGCCATCCTTATATAAACCGTTGTCTTGTTTTTCCCTAGGATGGTCAACACCCGCAGCAACCCTGCTGCCCTGGAGCAAGGGGAAGCCAGTGCAGCTAGGGGTGAAAATCTGCCTCACCCGCCTTCTCTGGCCTTAGTAATGCTGGAGGCGGAAAGAAACAAGCGTGAGACTAACTTCCTGCTAGAGCGAATTGAGCAGAACACTGCACGCCATCCACGAAATGACTTGGTGTCAATCAATGAGTTTATCAAGCTATACCCACCAAAGTTTAACCATTCCGTCGAGCCGCTCGACGCGGATGACTGGCTTCGCAGCATCACCCACAAGCTACGTTCTGCCAACGTAGCCGAAGCCGACAAGGTTACTTATGCTGCCTATCATCTTGAAGGCCCTGCTAGCCTTTGGTGGGAAAACTTCGAAGCTATGCACCCGGTCGGCCAAATTACTACTTGGGCTGAATTCAGTGAGGCTTTCCGTGAGCATCACATTCCGGAAGGTCTCATAGATCGCAAGAGGGAGGAGTTCTGCAATTTCACCCAAGGAAGACTGACTGTGGATGCATATAGTCGTGAATTTGGGAATCTGGCATGTTATGCCCCTGAAGAGGTATCTACTGACGCTAAGAAGCAGGCAAGGTTCCGCAAGGGACTTAGCCGTGAGCTTCGCCGCGATCTTCGTCTGCACGAGTGCACATCCTTTCAGAAGTTGGTCAATAAATCGATCAGCGCTGAGACAGGCCAGACTGATTATGACGCTTCACGCAAGCACTCCCATGATTTTGGCTCCTCATCCGGCTCTGGAGCTCAGAAGCGCCGGGTGTGGATTCCAAGCACGGCACTACCACCCAGGTTTATTCTGAGGCCATCCTTTGAGGTGCCTCGTCCCAACCAGCAGTTTGCACTGCCCAAGCCCTATGGTGGCCCCGCTGCTAATGCAGCTCCATGCCCCAATGTTGTGACTTGTTTCAAGTGTGGAGAGCTGGGTCACTATAGCCGAGAGTGTCCCCAGAACAACAACCCCAATCAAACTGGAAAGTCCGTTGGCCGTGGTAAGCTAGCGGGAAAGACATTCTACGCCAAGCCGGTCACTACTACACGTGGCCATGTCAACTATGTTTCAGCCGAGGAGCCTCACGAGGATCCTAACGTCGTCCTTGGTATGCTCCTTGTTAATTGCCATCCGGCATCTGTTCTTTTCGATACTGGAGCATCTCATTCATTCATATCCGAGAACTATGCTCGATTGCATAACACGACATTCTGTGACATGCCCTCTACCATGGAAATTCAAACCCCTGGCTCTAGATGGCAAACTTCTAGAGTAAGCCATGGGAACAAAATTCTTGTCGGTAGACTTGTCTTCCTTGCATCCTTAATAGCTCTCAAGTCCTCGGACATAAACATCATTTTGGGTATGGACTGGATGTCAGCTCATTATGCTAAGATTGATTGTGCCACTAGAACCGTTCAACTTACTCACCCATCGGGCAAGACAGTCAATGTCTTAACTCGAGTGGCCAAGCGCCAGCTTTACTCCCTAAATGCCAACCCCCTTCCAGACCTTGAAGATGTTTCGGTAGTCCGAGACTTTCCAGATGTCTTCCTAGAAGAACTGCCAGGTGTTCCACCTGACAGGGATGTCGAGTTTGTGATAGACCTTGTTCCAGGAACCGTTCCAATTTCTAGAAGACCCTACAAGATGGCACCCTTAGAACTAGCCGAGCTTAAGAACCAACTCGATGAGTCCTTGAAAAAAGGGTTTCATCCATCCTAGTTCCTCTCCTTGGGCTTGCCCCGTCCTCTTCGTCAAGAAGAAGGATGGAACGGATCGAATGGTTGTAGATTACTGACCTGTCAACTTGGTCACCATCAAGAACAAGTATCCGCTTCCCAGGATCAATGGTCTGTATGATCAGCTCGCTGGATCCTCAGTCTTTTCCAAGATGGATTTGAGGTTGGGCTACCATCAAATCAAAATCAGAAACGGGGACATTCCCAAAACGGCCTTTGTTACTCGTTATGGCCAATACGAGTACATTGTTATTTCCTTCGGTTTAACCAATGCCCCAGCCACCTTCTCCCGGTTAATGAACTCGGTCTTCATGGAGTATTTGGATAAGTTCGTCATAGTATACCTCGATGACATACTCATCTACTCCAGGAATGAAGAGGAACATGCCGAACATCTAAGGCTGGTATTGATGAAACTTCGAGAGCATCGCCTTTATGCCAAATTCTCCAAGTGTGAATTTTGGTTGCCAGAAGTGACCTATCTAGGCCATGTAATCTCTAGAAAGGGTATTGCTGTCAATCCCGAGCGAGTTCAAGCCGTCCTTGATTGGACTCCACCTGAGACGGTCAAGCAAGTTCGGAGCTTCCTTGGCTTAGCGAGCTATTGCCGCCGATTCATCGAGAATTTCTCCAAGGTTGCTAAACCTCTAACAGAACTCCTCAAGAAAGATAAAAAGTTCGAGTGGACTCCACAGTGCGAGTTCAGCTTTCAGGAACTGAAAAGACGCCTGACATCTGCTCCCGTACTCGTACCACCAGATTTCTCCAAGGACTTTGTTAGCTATTGCAACGCCTCGCGACAAGGACTAGGTTGCATACTCATGCAGGATCGTCAGGTAATTGCCTATGCTTCACGGCAATTACACCTACATGAGGAAAAATATCCCACACATGATCTAGAGCTTGCAGCTGTAGTCCATGCACTCAAAACTTGGCGACATTACCTCCTTGGTAATCGTTGCGAGATCTTCACCGATCACCAAAGTTTGAAATATATCTTCACCCAACCAGATTTGAATCTCAGGCAAAGACGTTGGGTCGAGTTGATCTCGGATTACGACTTAAGAATAACTTACACCCCGGGCAAAGCCAATGTCATGGCTGATGCACTAAGTCGTAAGTTCTATTGTAACAACCTGATGTTACAACAAAGTCGACCACTTCTCCATGAGGAATTTCGTAAGCTTAATCTTCACATTGTTCCACGAGGATTTCTATCCACCCTGGTGGCGAAGCCTAACCTTACGGATCAAATCATAGCTGCCCAGAAGCGTGATAAGGGCATTTTCCAAATTAAGGAAAACATTGCTAGTGGAGCTGCTAAATGTTTTTCCATGGATGAGCGAGGTGTTGTCTTCTTCGAGAACCGTTTGGTGGTTCCCAAGAAACAACATCTACGCCAGTTGATTCTTAAGGAAGCTCATGAATCCCCTCTCACCATTCATCCCGGTAGTACTAAAATGTATCAAGACCTACGCCAGAGGTTTTGGTGGACTAGGATGAAGAGAGAAATTGCTCAATACAATGCTAGTTGCGACGTCTGTCGTCGTGTTAAAGCAGAGCACCAACGGCCTGCTGGCACCCTTCAACCTTTGGCTATTCCCGAGTGGAAATGGGATAAAATCAGTATGGATTTCATCACTGGGTTTCCCAGGACCAAAAGAGGGAATAATGCCATCTTCGTCTTGATCGACCGTCTTTCCAAAGTAGCCCACTTTCTACCTGTTCGTGAGAGTATCACCGCTAGCCAGCTAGCCGATTTATACATCACCCGAATAGTGTCTCTTCATGGTGTCCCATTGGAAATTAACTCAGACCGTGGGAGTCTCTTCACCTCTCGATTTTGGGAAAGTTTCCAAAATGCTATGGGAACTCGTATCTCTTTTAGCACCGCCTTCCACCCTCAATCAAGTGGTCAAGTGGAATGAGTTAATCAAATTCTGGAAGATATGCTCCGAGCCTCTGTCATCTCGTTCGGAATGGGTTGGGAGAAATGGCTTCCATTCGCGGAGTTCGCTTACAACAATAGTTACCAAGCTAGCTTGGGCAAGGCTCCTTTTGAAGTTCTCTATGGATGAAAATGTCGAACGCCTCTTAACTGGTTAGAAACCGGGGAAAGACAACTCTTTGGCCTGGATACGATTCAGGAAGCAGAAGAGCAGGTTCGCGTTATTCATGAGAAATTGAAAACAGCCCAATCTCGTCAAAAGAGTCAATATGATCGTAAACATAAGCTCATGACTTATGAAGTCGGCGAGAAGGCTTACCTTCGGGTTACTCCGTTAAAGGGAACCCATCGTCTCGGTATCAAAGGCAAATTGGCTCCTCGTTACATCGGACCTTTTCGCATTCTTGCCAAACGAGGAGAAGTTGCCTACCAATTGGAACTACCTTCGCATCTTTCCAGAGTTCACGATGTCTTCCACGTTTCTCAACTCAGGCGTTGCTTCGCGGATCCTATCCGTGGAGTGGACCACGAAACGCTTGATCTACAAGATAATCTCTCATATCGGGAATATCCCATTCGTATCCTTGATCAAGCCGAGCGGACCACTCGACGCCACAACATCAAGTTTCTCATGGTTCAATGGTCACACCATTCCGAGAAAGAAGCCACTTGGGAAAGGGAGGATCGTCTTCGACTCGAGTACCCCACCTTCTTCCCGGAGGATCCTAAATCTCGGGACGAGATTCTTTTGAGTGGGGGTGAGTTGTCACACCCTAGCTAGTTCAAGCATTAGAGTGTGCATCATGTTTAAATTCCTCTTAAATTTGAAATGGGGAAGACAGAAACCCCAGCACCCCCTGGAAACAACTAGGGTTTACTAAAATTATTTTCAATGAACCTGAAATGCCCTTCTAAAAGTTCACTCTCCTTGTCTTGGGTTAGAACCTCTGGCAAAAATTGGTGCACAATTTTCTAGGTCAACAGAAGGTCATTGAATTAAATCATAAGTATTTGATTTTGGGCACTTAAATGCTATAAAATAATTTAAATGCTCAAATAATTCTGGAAATAAGTGTGGGTTGTTGGAAATATTCTAAACAGAGCCCACAATTATTTTCAGGATTTTTGGAAACATTTTAGTATTTCTAATAAAGCCCTAAAGTTGCAGAATAAATAAATATAGAAAAACAGAAATTAAAAGAGAGGGAGAGAACTTACCTGGCCGCAGCCCATCAGCCGGCCCACCTGGTGGCCCAGCGCTGTGCTGGCCCATGCCAGCCAGCTGCTTCGTCCCCGCCAGGCAGGTAGAGAGCTGACACCGGCGGGCGCAAGCTCGGCACAGCGCCAGCAGCTTGCTGCGTCACGCGCCTGGACGCTGGATAGGCTCCATGTCGCCGCCCCGACCCCGCGGACACCTCACTCGCCCCTGCCTCTCTCCCTCGCTCTCCCGCACCATGGCCGACGCACCTGCCGCCGTCTCTCCGCCGTAGTACATGTTGGGTTGGCGTATTTCAAGATTAGGATTTGTCACTCCGATTGTCGGAGAGGTATCTCTGGGCCCTCTCGGTAATGCACATCACATAAGCCTTGCAAGCATTACAACTAATGAGTTAGTTGCGAGATGATGTATTACGGAACGAGTAAAGAGACTTGCCGGTAACGAGATTGAACTAGGTATTGGATACCGACGATCGAATCTCGGGCAAGTAACATACCAATGACAAAGGGAACAACGTATGTTGTTATGCGGTCTGACCGATAAAGATCTTCGTAGAATATGTAGGAGCCAATATGGGCATCCAGGTCCCGCTATTGGTTATTCACCGGCGACGTGTCTCGTTCATGTCTACATTGTTCTCAAACCGTAGGGTCCACACGCTTAACGTTACGATGACAGTTATTATGAGTTTATGCATTTTGATGTACCGAAGTTAGTTCGGAGTCCCGGATGTGATCACGGACATGACGAGGAGTCTCGAAATGGTCGAGAGATAAATATTGATATATTGGATGACTATAGTCGGACACCGGAAGCGTTCCGGATAAGTTTCGGATAAAACCGGAGCACCAGGGGGTTACCGGAACCCCCGGGGGGGTTAATGGGCCTCATGGGCCTAAAGTGGAGAAGAGGAAGGAGCTACCAGGGCAGGCCGCGCGCCCCCTCCTCCCCTAGTCCGAATTGGACTAGGAGGAAGGGGTGGTGCCCCCCTCCTTCCATCTCTTCTCCCACCAATCCTACTTGGACAAGGAAAAGGGGGGAGTCCTACTCCCGGTAGGAGTAGGACTCCTCCTGCGCGCCACCATAGGGCCGGCCGAACCCCCCCCCCTTGGATCCTTTATATACGGAGGCAAGGGGGCACCCTAGAACACACAAGTTGATCCTCATGATCGTTCCTTAGCCGTGTGCGGTGCCCCCTTCCACCATATTCCACCTCGATCATATTGTTGTAGTGCTTAGGCGAAGCCATGCATCGGTAGAACATCATCATCGTCACCACGCCGTTGTGCTGACGGAACTCATCCCCGAAGCTTTGCTGGATCGGAGCCCGGGGAGCGTCATCGAGCTGTACGTGTGCTAAGAACTCAGAGGTGCCGGAGTAACGGTGCTTGGATTGGTCGGATCGGGAAGACGTACGACTACTTCCTCTATGTTGTGTCAACGCTTCCGCTTCGGTCTACGAGGGTACGTAGACAACACTCTCCCCTCTCATTGCTATGCATCACCATGATCTTGTGTGTGCGTAGGATATTTTTTGAAATAACTACGTTCCCCAACAGTGGCATCTGAGCCTAGGTTTTATGGTTTGATGTTATATGCACGAGTAGAACACAAGTGAGTTGTGGGCGATATAAGTCATACTGCCTACCAGCATGTCATACTTTGGTTCGGCGGTATTGTTGGATGAAGCGGCCCGGACCGACATTACGCATATGCTTACGCGAGACCGGTTCTCCCGACGTGCTTTGCACAAAGGTTGCTTGCGGGTGACTGTTTCTCCAACTTTAGTTGAACCGAGTGTGGCTACGCCCGGTCCTTGCGAAGGTTAAAACGGCATCAACTTGACAAACTATCGTTGTGGTTTTGATGCGTAGGTAAGATTGGTTCTTGCTTAAGCCCGTAGCAGCCACGTAAAACATGCAACAACAAAGTAGAGGACGTCTAACTTATCTTTGCAGGGCATGTTGTGATGTGATATGGTCAAGACATGATGCTAAATTTTATTGTATGAGATGATCATGTTTTGTAACCAAGTTATTGGCAACTGGCAGGAGCCATATGGTTGTCGCTTTATTGTATGCAATGCAATCGCGCTGTAATGCTTTACTTTATCACTAAGCGGTAGCGATAGTCGTGGAAGCATAAGATTGGCGAGACGACAACGATGCTACGATGGAGATCAAGGTGTCGCGCCGGTGACAATGGTGATCATGACGGTGCTTCGGAGATGGAGATCACAAGCACAAGATGATGATGGCCATATCATATCACTTATATTGATTGCATGTGATGTTTATCTTTTATGCATCTTATCTTGCTTTGATTAATAGTAGCATTATAAGATGATCTCTCACTAAATTATCAAGAAGTGTTCTCCCTGAGTATGCACCATTGCCAAAGTTCGTCGTGCCCAGACACCACGTGATGATCGGGTGTGATAAGCTCTACGTCCATCTACAACGGGTGCAAGCTAGTTTTGCACACGCAGAATACTTAGGTTAAACTTGACGAGCCTAGCATATGCAGATATGGCCTCGGAACACGGAGAGCGAAAGGTCGAGCGTGAATCATATAGTAGATATGATCAACATAGTGATGTTCACCAATGAAACTACTCCATCTCACGTGATGATCGGACATGGTTTAGTTGATTTGGATCACGTGATCACTTAGAGGATTAGAGGGATGTCTATCTAAGTGGGAGTTCTTAAGTAATATGATTAATTGAACTTAAATTTATCATGAACTTAGTCCTGGTAGTATTTTGCAAATTATGTTGTAGATCAATAGCTCGCGTTGTTGCTTCCTTGTGTTTATTTTGATATGTTCCTAGAGAAAATTGTGTTGAAAGATATTAGTAGCAATGATGCGGATTAGATCAGTGATCTGAGGTTTATCCTCATTGCTGCACATGTCCTTGATGCACCGCTAGGTGACAGACCTATTGCAGGAGCAGATGCAGACATTATGAACGTTTGGCTAAGCTCAATAGGATGACTACTTGATAGTTTAGTGCACCATGCTTAACGGCTTAGAATCGGGACTTCAAAGACGTTTTGAATGTCATGGACCATATGAGATGTTCCAGGAGTTGAAGTTAATATTTCAAGCAAATACCCGGGTTGAGAGATATGAAGTCTCCAACAAGTTCTATAGCTAAAAGATGGAGGAGAATCGCTCAACTAGTAAGCATGTGCTCAGATTGTCTGGGTACTACAATCGCTTGAATCAAGTGGGAGTTAATCTTCCAGATAAGATAGTGATTGACAGAATTCTCTAGTCACCATGACCAAGTTAGTAGAACTTCGTGATGAACTATAGTATGCAAGGGATGACGAAAACGACTCCCGAGCTTTTCATGATGATGAAATCGATGAAGGTAGAAATCAAGAAAAAACATCAAGTGTTGATGGTAGACAAGACCACTAGTTTCAAGAAAAGGGCAGAGGGAAGAATGGGAACTTCAAAAAGAACAGCAAGCAAGTTGCTGCTCAAGTGAAGAAGCCCAAGTCTGGACCTAAGCCGGAGACTGAGTGCTTCTACTGCAAAGGGACTGGTCACTGGAAGCGGAACTACCCCAAGTGATTGGCAGATAAGAAGGATGGCAAGGTGAACATAAGTATATTTGATATACATGTTATTGATGTGTACTTTACTAGTGTTTATAGCAACCCCTCAGTATTTGATACTAGTTCAGTTGCTAAGATTAGTAACTCAAAACGGGAGTTGCAGAATAAACAGAGACTAGTTAAGGGTGAAGTGATGATGTGTGTTGGAAGTGGTTCCAAGATTGATATGATCATCATCGCACACTCCCTATAAATTCGGGATTAGTGTTGAACCTAAATAAGTGCTATTTGGTGTTTACGTTGAGCATGAATATGATTTGATCATGTTTATTGTAATACGGTTATTCATTTAAGTAAGAGAATAAATTGTTGTTCTGTTTACATGAATAAAACCTTATATGGTTACACACCCAATGAAAATAGTTCGTTGGATCTCGATCGTAGTGATACACATAATCATAATATTGAAACCAAAAGATGCAAAGTTAATAATGATAGTGCAACTTATTTGTAGCACTGCCGTTTAGGTCATATTGGTGTAAAGCGCATGAAGAAACTCCATGCTGATGGGCTTTTGGAATCACTTGATTATGAATCAGTTGTTGCTTGCAAACCATGCCTCATGGGCAAGATGACTAAGACTCTGTTCTTCGGAACAATGGAGTGAGCAACAGATTTTTTGGAAATCATACATACTGATGTATGTGGTCCGATGAATATTGAGGCTCGCGATAGGTATCATTATTTTCTGATCTTCACAAATGATTTGAGCAGATATGAGTATATCTACTTGATGAAACATAAGTCTGAAACATTTGAAAAGTTCAAAGAATTTCAGAGTGAAGTGCAGAATCATCGTAACAAGAAAATAAGGCTTCTACGATCTGATCGCGGAGACAAATATTTGAGTTACGAGTTTGGTCTTCAATTAAAACAATGTGGAATAGTTTCACAAATTCATGCCACCCGGAACACCACAGCATAATGGTGTGTCCGAACGTCATAGCCGTACTTTATTAGATATAGTGCAAATCTATGATGTTTCTTACCGATTTACCACTATCGTTTTTGAGGTTATGCATTAAAGACAGCTGCATTCACGTTAAAAAAAGGGGCACCATCTAAGTCCGTTAAGACGACACAATCTGAACTGTGGTTTAGCAAGAAACCAAAGTTGTCGTTTCTTAAAGTTTGGGGTTGTGATGCTTATGTGAAAAAGTTTCATCCTGATAAGCTCAAAACCAAATCGGAGAAATATGTCTTCATAGGATATCCAAAGGAAACTATTGGATACACCTTCTATCACAGATCCGAAGGCAAGACTTTTGTTGCTAAATTCGGAAACTTTCTGGAGAAGGAGTTTCTCTCGAAAGAAGTGAGTGGGAGGAAAGTAGAGCTTGATAAGGTAATTGTACCTTCTCCCTTATTGGAAAGTAGTTCGTCACAGAAATCTATTCCTGTGACTACTACACCAATTAGTGAGGAAGCTAATGATGATGATCATAAAACTTCAGATCAAGTTACTACCGAATCTCGTAGGTAAACCAGAGTGAGATCCGCACCAGAGTGGTACAGTAATCCTGTTCTGGAAGTCATGTTACTAGACCATGACGAACTTGCGAACTATGAGGAAGCGATGATGAGCCCAGAATCCGCAAAATGGCTTGAGGCCATGAAATCTGAGATGGGATCCATGTATGAAAACAAAGTATGGACTTTGGTTGACTTGCCCGTTGATCGGCAAGCAATTGAAAATAAATGGATCTTCAAGAGGAAGACGGACGCTGATAGTAGTGTTACTATCTACAAAGTTAGAATTGTCGCAAAAAGGTTTTCGACAAGTTCAAGATGTTGACTACGATGAGAGTTTCTCACTCGTATCTATGCTTAAGTCTATCCGAATCATGTTAGCAATTGCAGCATTTTATGAAATATGGCAAATGGATAAACAAAGCTGCATTCCTTAATGGATTTCTTAAAGAAGAGTTGTATATGATGCAACCAGAAGGTTTTGTCAATCCTAAAAGTGTTAACAAAATATGCAAGCTCCAGCGATCCATCTGTGGACTGGTGCAAGAATCTCGGAGTTGGGATATGCGCTTTGATGAGATGATCAAAGTATATAGTTTTATACAGACTTGTGGTGAAGCCTGTATTTACAAGAAAGTGAGTGGGAGCACTACACCATTTCTAATAAGTATATGTGAATGACATATTGTTGATCGGAAATAATGTAGAATTATTCTGTAAAGCATAAAGGAGTGTTTGAAAGGAGTTTTTTCAAAGAAAGACTTCGGTGAAGCTGCTTACATATTGAGCATCATGATCTATAGAGATAGATCAAGACGCTTGATAAGTTTTTTCAATAAATACATACCTTGACAAGATTTTGAAGTAGTTCAAAATGGAACAGTCAAAGAAAGAGTTTCTTGCCTATGTTACAAGGTGTGAAATTGAGTAAGACTCAAAGCCGGACCACGGCAGAAGATAGAAAGAGAATCAATGTCATTCCCTATGCCTTGGTCGTAGGTTCTATAAAGTATGCCATGCTATGTACCAGATCTATTGTATACCCTACCACTGAGTTTGGCAAGGGAGTACAATAGTGATCTAGGAGTAGATCACTGGACAGCGGTCAAAATTATCCTTAGCGGAATAAGGATATGTTTCTCGATTATGGAAGTGAAAAAAGCTTCGTCGTAAAGGGTTACGCCGATGCAAGTTTTGACACTAATCTAGATGACTCTAAGTCTCGGTCTAGATACATATTGAAAGTGGGAGCAATTAGCTAGAGTAGTTCCATGCAGAGCATTGTTGACATAGAAATTTGCAAAATACATGCGGATCTGAATGTGGCAGGCCCGTTGACTAAGATTCTCTCACAAGCAAAACATGATCACACCTTAGTACTCTTTGGGTGTTAATCACATAGCGATGTGAACTACATTACTGAATCCAGTAAACCCTTTGGGTGTTGATCACATGGCGAGGTGAACTATGGGTGTTAATCACATGATGATGTGAACTATTGCTGTTAAATCACATGACGATGTGAACTAGATTATTGAATATAGTGAAAGTGGGAGACTGAAGGAAATATGCCCTAGAGGCAATAATAAAGTTATTATTTATTTCCTTACATCATGATAAATGTTTATTATTCATGCTAGAATTGTATTAACCGGAAACATAATACATGTGTGAATACATAGACAGACAGAGTGTCACTAGTATGCCTCTACTTGACTAGCTCGTTAATCAAAGATGATTATGTTTCCTAACCATAAACAAAGAGTTGTTATTTGATTAACGAGATCACATCATTAGGTGAATGATCTGATTGACATGACCCATTCCATTAGCTTAGCACCCGATCGTCTAGTATGTTGCTATTGCTTTCTTCATGACTTATACATGTTCCTATGACTATGAGATTATGCAACTCCCGTTTGCCGGAGGAACACTTTGGGTGCTACCAAACGTCACAACGTAAATGGGTGATTATAAAGGAGCATTACAGGTGTCTCCAAAGGTAGATGTTGGGTTGGCGTATTTCGAGATTAGGATTTGTCACTCCGATTGTCGGAGAGGTATCTCTGGGCCCTCTCGGTAATGCACATCACTTAAGCCTTGCAAGCATTGCAACTAATGAGTTAGTTGCGAGATGATGTATTACAGAATGAGTAAATAGACTTGCCGGTAACGAGATTGAACTAGGTATTGAGATACCGACGATCGAATCTCGGGCAAGTAACATACCGATCACAACGGGAACAACGTATGTTGTTATGCGGTCTGATCGATAAAGATCTTCGTAGAATATGTAGGAGCCAATATGGGCATCCAGGTCCCGCTATTGGTTATTGACCGGAGACGGGTCTCGGTCATGTCTACATTGTTCTCGAACCGTAGGGTCCGCATGCTTAACGTTACGATGACAGTTATTATGAGTTTATGCATTTTGATGTACCGAAGTTAGTTCAGAGTCCCGGATGTGATCACGGACATGACGAGGAGTCTCGAAATGGTCGAGACATAAAGATTGATATATTGGATGACTATATTCGGACACCGGAAGCGTTCCGGATAAGTTTCGGATAAAACCGGAGCACCGGGGGGTTACCGGAACCCCCCGGGGGGTTAATGGGCCTCATGGGCCTAAAGTGGAGAAGAGGAAGGGGCTGCCAGGGCAGGCTGCACGCCCCCTCTTCCCCTAGTCCGAATTGAACTAGGAGGGAGGGGCGGCGCCCCCCTCTTTCCCTCTCTTCTCCCACCAATCCTACTTAGACAAGGAAAAGGGGGGAGTCCTACTCGGTAGGAGTAGGACTCCTCCTGCGCGCCACCATAGGGCCGGCCGAACCCCCCCCCTTGGATCCTTTATATACGGAGGCAAGGGGGCACCCTAGAACACACAAGTTGATCCTCGTGATCGTTCCTTAGCGATGTGCGGTGCCCCCTTCCACCATATTCCACCTCGATCATATTGTTGTAGTGCTTAGGCGAAGCCCTGCGTCGGTAGAACATCATCATCGTCACCACGCCGTTGTGCTGACGGAACTCATCCCCGAAGCTTTGCTAGATCGGAGCCCGGGGAGCGTCATTGAGCTGTACGTGTGCTAAGAACTCGGAGGTGCCGGAGTAATGGTGCTTGGATCAGTCGGATCGGGAAGACATACGACTACTTCCTCTACGTTGTGTCAACGCTCCTGCTTCGGTCTACGAGGGTACGTAGACAACACTCTCCCCTCTCGTTGCTATGCATCACCATGATCTTGCGTGTGCGTAGGAAAATATCCAAAACTTCTAAAAATCATAGAAAATCAACCATAGCTCCAAATGCAAAGATTTATATATGAAAAATGATCAGAAAAATTCAATCTATCCATCTGTAATGGTTTCATGCATGACAAAACTAGTTAACCTTGCTGTTTAAGCAGAATAAGGTAATGCACTAATAAGGCCATGGTTAATGAGCTAACATTTGAAACTTTGATTCAAATGAGTTCATCCCCTTCTGTTTTAGCTTGCATTAGGCCAAGACACTTTCATCTTGCCATGTCATAGCATGCATCATATTGTTGCATACTGCCATGTGTTGACTATGTTCGGTGTGTCTTTCGTGGTAGGTTCTGCCTCCGAGGATAACCCCGAGTATCCGTCTGGAGGGCAGTACCCTACTACCTCTACAACAGGCAAGCAACCCATTGATCATTCCGATGCAAACCCATGTTCTCGCTTCTGCTCTTGTTTACTGCATTAAGACAACGCGATTCAAACTGCTGTGTGCTACGGTAGTTGAACCCTTATCCTCTGCATGACCTGTCATTGCCACAATAACTAGATGAAACCCACTAGCATGTGTAGGAGTTGATTGAGCCATGTATGTGATTCCTACCTTGCTATGCCTGCTATGCTTAGAGTTGTGTCAGGTCTGGTTCATCTGGGTGATGGGCTAGAGTGGAATGTTTATGTCGGTAATGTGAGGGATGTGTTGAACATGTTTTGGTAAAGGTATCGATAAGAGGCCATGTAGGAGTACATGGTGGGTTGTTTCATTGAGACCGTCCATAAGAACTAAGATCTGTATGCGTGATTTAAGATTCAGCTACTACCACACATTGGGCCCTTAAATATGACCCCGCTTGACTTACTGACCCCTCTCGCCCTCTGTCCAGGAGTTGCAACTAGTTTCTGGTGTTTGTAGGTTATGTGTTGGCGGCCGTGCGTAGCGCTGACCCTAGGGTGGGCTATGATGCGGTAGATACACTGTGGCCGGGTATGCCGGGCGCCCGTTTGGCGTCTCGGGACCCTATACACATCGTTTGAGGCCGTTGAGGACACCCTGGCCAGATTTCCTTGCGGATGGAATCTGAATAGGCGATAAACCTGGACTAGAGACTTGCGCGGTTAGTCAGGTCGTGGTCTACACCCACGTCGGCTTTCGCTTGAAGTCTACCGAGCACATGTCGTGTGCAGACGCTAAGTGGTGGAAACATGTGTGACGAAGTACACCCCTGCAGGGTATAAAACTATTCGAATAGCCGCGTCCGCGGTAAAGGACTACTTGGTTGCCTATACAGTTCATAGACAAGTTAATGGTTACTACTAAAAGACTCAAGATAAGTGTGAGTACCGAGGATGGCCCTCTCGTAGGATGACGAGAGAGGATCCCCGGTGGAGTATTGTGTTGGTGAGTAGTGAACTCGTGTGCAAAAACTATTTTACTAGTGGAGTTCCGTAGGATAGCTTAGCCAAGAGTCAAAGCTGGCTTGCTGCAATAACCCCACCACCTTCTTGAGAATGGGCATGTATAGTAGGTTCTGTTGTAAGACTTGCTGAGTACCTTTGTACTCATGTTTGCTTAATTACTGTTTTCAGATGACAACACTGCCCCCTCCGATGGGTTCTACGTAGACCTTGACGTTGACGAGTGACTAGCCACCCAGGTGGTGATCCTGGCCAGGGAGGGCCCTATGTAGATAGACAGGCTTCGAGAAGCCTTCTTTCTTTCTAGTGTCTGTACTCAGACTAGTTGCTTCCGCTTGTGCTTGTATGATTGTATGACTTGAGTGTCGGGTCATGTGACCCCTATCTGTATGAACATGTTATGTATGGCTCTCTGGAGCCTTTAAATAAAGTACTTGAGTTGTAGATTTTTATTGTGATGCCATGTTGTATGTACTCATATCGGGCATATTGTGTGTATGATTGAAATGCTTGGTATGAGTGGGATCCGACAATCTAGTTGTTTATCCTTGGCAGCCTTTCTTATGGGGAAATGTAGTCTAGTGTTCCTCGAGCCATAGTAGTCCGCTACAGCCCGGTTCACCGGAGTCCTGCTAGCCCAGCACTACTGCTCAGGACACTTGACTGGCCGGCATGTGTTTCACGTCGTTCCTATGTCTGTCCCTTCGGGGAAATGTCACGCGGTGACATCCGGAGTCCCGCCTATCCTGCTATAGCCCGGGTTCCCCGGAGTCCCGTTAGCCCAGTGCTACAGCCCGGAATCACTCGCTGATGACCAACATGCTCGATGTGATTCATGTATGCCTGTCTCCATAGGTCTGTGCCGCTTTGGGTTCACGACTAGCCATGTCGGCCCGGGTTCTCCGTCATATGGATGCTAGCGACACTATCATATATGTGAGCCAAAAGGCGCAAACGGTCCCGGGCCATGGTAAGGCGACACCCGTGGGATACCGTGCGTGAGGCCGCAAAGTGATATGAGGTGTTACCGGCTAGATCGATGTGGCTTGGAATCGGAGTCCTGACAAGGAACGTATTGAAATAGGGAGCTACAACATGAGCTATTCATCTACAACACATTTGCAAAGACAATTTAGACTATGTTCATGATAATTGAGTTCATCTAATCAAATTATTTAATAAACTCCCACTCAGATAGACATCCCTCTAGTCATCTAAGTGAAACATGATCCGAATCGACTAGGCCGTGTCCGATCATCACGTGAGACGGACTAGTCATCAACGGTGAACATCTCATGTTGATCGTATCTCCTATACGACTCATGTTCGACCTTTCGGTCTTCCGTGTTCCGAGGCCATGTCTGTACATGATAGGCTCGTCAAATCAACCTAAGTGTATTGCGTGTGTAAATCTGGCTTACACCCGTTGTATTAGAACGTTAGAATCTATCACACCCGATCATCACGTGGTGGTTCGAAACAACGAACCTTCGCAACGGTGCACAGTTAGGGGGAACACTTTCCTTGAAATTATTGCGAGGGATCATCTTATTTAAGCTACCGTCGTTCTAAGCAAATAAGATGTAAAACATGATAAACATCACATGCAATCAAATAGTGACATGATATGGCCAATATCATTTTGCTCCTTTTGATCTCCATCTTTGGGGCTCCATGATCATCGTTGTCACCGGCATGACACCATGATCTCCATCATCATGATCTCCATCATCGTGTCTTCTTGAAGTTGTCTCATCATCTATTACTTCTACTACTATGGCTAACGCTTTAGCAATAAAGTAAAGTAATTACATGACATTTATGTTGACACGCAGGTCATAAATAAATTAAGACAACTCCTATGGCTCCTGCCGGTTGTCATACTCATCGACATGCAAGTCGTGATTCCTATTACAAGAACATGATCAATCTCATGCATCACATATATCATTCATCACATCCTTTTGGCCAAATCACATCACAAGGCATATGCTGGAAAAACAAGTTAGACGTCCTCTAATTGTTGTTGCAAGTTTTTACGTGGCTGCTATAGGTTTCTAGCAAGAACGTTTCTTACTTACGCCAAAACCACAACGTGATATGCCAATTTCTATTTACCCTTCATAAGGACCCTTTTCATCGAATCTGATCCGACTAAAGTGGGAGAGAGAGACACCCGCTAGCCACCTTATGCAACTAGTGCATGTCAGTCGGTGGAACCAGTCTCACGTAAGAGTACGTGTAAGGTCGGTCCGGGCCGCTTCATCCCACGATGCCGCCGAATCAAGATAAGACTAGTAACGGCAAGCAAATTGACAAAATCGACGCCCACAACAACTTGTGTTCTACTCGTGCATAGAAACTACGCATAGACCTAGCTCTGATACCACTGTTGGGGATCGTAGCAAAAATTTAAAATTTTCTACGCATCACCAAGATCAATCTATGGAGTAATGTAGCAACAAGGGGAAGGAGGGAGCATCTACATACCCTTGTTGATCTCTAAGCGGAAGCGTTCAAGTGAATGGGGTTGATGGAGTCGTACTCGTCGTGATCCAAATCACCGATGATCCTAGTGCCGAACGGACGGCACCTCCGCGTTCAACACACGTACAGCCCGGTGATGTCTCCTACGCCTTGATCCAGCAAGGGGAGAAGGAGAGGTTGGGGAAGACTCCATCCAGCAGCAGCACGACGACGTGGTGGTGGTGGAGAAGCGCGGGACTCCAGCAGGGCTTCGCCAAGCACTACGAGAGACGAGGAGGGAGAGGGGTAGGGCTGCGCCAACAGGGGAGGAACTTCATGTGTTGGGCTGCCCCTTTGCCTCCACTATATATAGGGGGAGAGGGAGGGCTGCGCCCCCACCTAGGGTTTCCACCCTAGGGGTGGCGGCATCCCCAATCCCCATCTAGGGTGGTGGCCAAGTGGTGGGGGGGAGAGGGAGGCGCACCAGGCATGGGCCTTAGGGCCCATCTGCCCTTAGGGTTTGCCCCCTCTTCTCTCTAGGCGCATGGGCCTTGGTGGGGAGGCACCCCCAGCCCACCTAGGGGCTGGTCCCTTCTCACACTTGGCCCATGTATGCCTCCGGGGCCCGTGGCCCCTCCCGGTGGACCCCTGGACCCCTCCGGTGGTCCCGGTACACTACCGGTGATGCCCGGAACACTCCCGGTGGCCAAAACCATACTTCCTATATATCAATATTTACCTCCGGACCATTCCGGAACTCCTCGTGACGTCCGGGATCTCATCCGAGACTCCGAACAACATTTGGTTACCGCGTACATACTTTCCCTATAACCCTAGCGTCATCGAACCTTAAGTGTGGAGACCCTACGGGCTCGGGAGTCATGCAGACATGGCCGAGACAACTCTTCGGTCAATAACCAACAGCGGGATATGGATACCCATGTTGGCTCCCACATGCTCCATGATGATCTCATCGGATGAACCACGATGTCGAGGATTCAATCAATCCCGTATTCAATTCCCTTTGTCTAGCGGTATTGTACTTGCCCGAGATTCGATCGTCGGTATCCCGATACCTTGTTCAATCTTGTTACCGGCAAGTCTCTTTACTCGTTCCGTAACACATCATCCCGTGATCAACTCCTTGGTCACATTGTCCACATTATGATGATGTCCTACCGAGTGGGCCCAGAGATACCTGTCCGTTTACACGGAGTGACAAATCCCAGTCTCGATTCGTGCCAACCCAACAGACACTTTCGGAGATACCTGTAGTGAACCTTTATAGCCACCCAGTTACGTTGTGACATTTGGCACACCCAAAGCACTCCTACGGTATCCGGGAGTTGCACAATCTCATGGTCTAAGGAAATGATACTTGACATTAGAAAAGCTTTAGCATACGAACTACATGATCTTTGTGTTAGGCTTAGGATTGGGTCTTGTCCATCACATCATTCTCCTAATGATGTGATCCCATTATCAACGACATCCAATGTCCATGGTCAGGAAACCGTAACCATCTGTTGATCAACGAGCTAGTCAACTAGAGGCTTACTAGGGACATGGTGTTGTCTATGTATCCACACATGTATCTAAGTTTCCAATCAAATACAATTCTAGCATGTATAATAAACGATTATCATGAACAATGAAATATAATAATAACTAATTTATTATTGCTTCTAGGGCATATTTCCAACAGTTGCCAACTGCTACGGGCATATACAACGATCCTCACGAGCCTCTTTTTAGATGGCTGAGCCAGTTTCAGGTAACCGTCACGGCCACTTAAACAAATGTTGTTTTTATAGTTGCCCGATATTCATACAATCATTTCGTTTCTATGTAGATTGTCTCGTTAGGATATCCCAGTGTTCAGTTGTCAGAGGCACAAATTGACCGATCCCTAGAGGCATATATTCTTTGGCTGTTCGGCAAGACGATGCTCATGGAGAACCACATGACCACTATTGATGCACCACTCATCGGTGTTACGTGAGAGATAGATGACACACGTTGCCCTGGGGACATTCTGCAAGGGAGTGTTGGTTCTGCTATGTTAGTGGCTATGTACAGAGGTCTGTGCAAAGCTTGCTTGTTGAAGTCTAGAAAACCAGGTCTTGTTTGGTGTCCATTTTTGTTGCAGCTCTGGTCATACGAGAGATTCCCTATTGGACAACCCTATGTCTACGTTGATAAACCTTTTGGTTTGGAGGACATAGCTGGGACTTATGGTTGAGACTTATGTGCCTCCTATCGGGGACTTACCTACTATGGGATCTGTTTGGACACGAAGAGAGGTACTTTTATATTAAGTAACAATTAATTTGATTATTTCTTGCCATTCAATAGTATTACAAATGCTTATTTGTCGTCATGCACATAGACACTTTGCACATGGCCAGGTGAAGAGCTGCTACCCATCCTTCATGGTGCAGTTTGATAGTTTGCGTGAGAATCAAGTTATCTGGGAGCCATACTCGCATCAGGCTATATTATCCAGGTGTCCAGTTGGGATTTCTGGATTGTGCACTAGAGATCGGCACTATTGGATGACCAAGGCCAAGTTGGTGTTTGGCATGACAGTTGAGGAGATCGCTCTTCATAGGGTGATGAGACAATTCAGTCTATCTCAAGAGCCTCCTCCTGCTCCCCTTGCTTAGCCCGACTTTGTTGGGAAATGTAGTATTTCAAAAAAATCGTACGATCACACAAGATCTATCTAGGATAAGCATAGCAATGAGCGGGGAGAGTGTGTCCACGTACCCTCGTAGACCGAAAGCGGAAGTGTTTAGTAACGCGGTTGATGTAGTCGAATGTCTTCGCGATCCAACCGATCAAGTACCGAACGCACGACACCTCCGCCATCTACACACGTTCAGCTCGGTGACGTCCCTCGAACTCTTGATCCAGTTGAGGCCGAGGGAGAGTTTCGTCAACACGGCGGCATGGTGACGGTAAAGGGTAAAGTTACCGACGCAGAGCCTCACCTAAGCACTATGACAATATGACCGAGGTGGAAACTGTGGAGGGGGGCACCGCACACGGCTAAAGATCAACTTGTGTGTCTATGGGGTGCCCCCCTCCCCCGTATATAAAGGAGGGGAGGAGGAGGAGGGCCAGCCACAAGGGGCGTGCCCAAGGGGGGATTCCTACTCCTAGTAGGAGTAGGTTTCCCCCGTTCCTAGTCCAAGTAGGAGAAGAAGGAAGGAGAGGAAGAAGAGAAGGAAAGGGGGGGCGCCCCTAGCCCTAGTCCAATTCGGTTTGGGCTAGGGGGGCACCTTGGCCCGCCTCCTATCTCCCACCACTAGGCCCATGAGGCCCAATAACTTCCGGGGGGTCCGGTAACCCCCGGTACTCCGAAACTTATCCGTAACGACCCGAACCATTCTAGTGTCCGAATGTAGCCTTCCATATATAAATCTTTATGTCTTGACCATTTCGAGACTCCTCATCATGTCCGTGATCTCATCCGGGACTCCGAACAACCTTCAGTACATCAAATCACATAAACTCATAATATGAATCGTCATCGAACGTTAAGCGCGCGGACCCTATGGGTTCGAGAAATACGTAGACATGACCGAGACACATCTCTGGTCAATAACCAATAGCGGAACCTGGATGCTCATATTGGCTCCTACATATTCTACGAAGACCTTTATCGGTCAAACCGCACAACAACATACGTTGGTCTCTTTGTCATCGGTATGTTACTTGCCCGAGATTCGATCGTCGGTATCATCATACATAGTTCAATATCGTTACCGACAAGTCTCTTTACTCATTCCGTAATGCATCATCCCGCAACTAACTCATTAGCTACATTTCTTGCAAGGCTTATAGTGATGTGCATTACCGAGAGGGCCCAGAGATACCTCTCCGACAATCGGAGTGACAAATCCTGATCTTGATCTATGCCAACTCAACAAACACCATCGGAGACACCTATAGAACATCTTTATAATCACCTAGTTATGTTGTGACGTTTGATAGCACACTAAGTGTTCCTCCGGTGTTCGAGAGTTGCATAATCTCATAGTCATAGGAACATGTATAAGTCATGAAGAAAGCAATAGCAATAAGCTAAACGATCATAGTGCTAAGCTAACGGATGGGTCTTGTCCATCACATCATTCTCTAATGATGTGATCCCGTACATAAAATGACAACATATGTCTATGGCTAGGAAACTTAACCATCTTTGATTAACGAGCTAGTCTAGTAGAGGCATACTAGGGACACTCTGTTTGTCTATGTATTCACACATGTACTAAGTTTCCGGTTAATACAATTCTAGCATGAATAATAAACATTTATCATGATATAAGGAAATATAAATAACAACTTTATTATTGCCTCTAGGGCATATTTGCTTCAGTCTCCCACTTGCACTAGAGTCAATAATCTAGATTACATAGTAATGATTCTAACACCTATGGAGTCTCGGTGTTGATCATGTTTTGCTCGTGAGAGAGGCTTAGTCAATGGGTCTGCAACATTCAGATCCGTATATATCTTGCAAATCTCTATGTCTCCCTCCTTTACTTGATCGCGGATGGAATTGAAGCGTCTCTTGATGTGCTTGGTTCTCTTGTGAAATCTGGATTCCTTTGCCAAGGCAATTGCACCAATATTGTCACAAAAGATTTTCATTGGACCCGATGCACTAGGTATGACACCTAGATCGGATATGAAGTCCTTCATCCAGACTCTTTCATTTGCTGCTTCTGAAGCAGCTATGTACTCTGCTTCACGCGTAGATCCCGCCACAATGCTCTGTTTAGAACTCCACCAACTGACGGCTCCACCATTCAGTATAAATACGTATCCGGTTTGTGACTTAGAGTCATCCGGGTCAGTGTCAATGCTTGCATCGACGTAACCATTTACGACAAGCTCTTTACCACCTCCATAAACGAGAAACATATCCTTAATCCTTTTCAGGTATTTCAGGATGTTCTTGACCGCTGTCCATTGATTCACTCCTGGATTACTTTGGTACCTCCATGCTAAACTAATAGCAAGGCACACATCAGGTCTGGTACACAACATTGCATACATGATAGAACCTATGGCTGAAGCATAGGGAATGACTTTCATTTTCTCTCTACTTCTCCAGTGGTCGAGCATTGAGTTTGACTCTACTTCACACCTTGTAACACAAGCAAGAACCCTTTCTTTGCTTGATCCATTTTGAACTTCTTCAAAACTTTATCAAGGTATGTGCTTGTGTTACAAGGTGTTAAGGTATGTGCTTGCTTGATCCATTTTGAAGAAGTTCCCACTCACTTTATCAAGGTATGTGCTTGCTTGATCCATTTTGAAGAAGTTCCCACTCACTTCATACCTACATAGCTCCCACTCACTTTCTTGTAAATATAGGCATCTCTGAAAGTCTGTATAAAACCATATGCTTTGATCACAATATCAAAGCGTATATTCCAACTCCGAGATGCTTGCACCATTCCATAAATGGATCACTGGAGCTTGCACACTTTGTTAGCACCTTTTGGATCGACAAAACCTTCTGGTTGTATCAAATATAGCTCTTCTTTAAGATATCCATTAAGGAATGCAGTTTTGACATCCATTTGCCAAATTTCACAATCATAAAATGTGGCAATTGCTAACATGATTCGGACAGGCTTAAACATCGCTACGGGTGAGAAGGTCTCATCATAGTCAACTCCTTGAACTTGTCGAAAACCTTTTGCAACAAGTCGAGCTTTGTAAATAGTAACATCGATCATTGGGCAAGTCAACCAAAGTCCACACTTTGTTCTCATACATGGATCCCATCTCAGATTTCATGGTCTCAAGCCATTTCGTGGAATCTAGGCTCATCATCGCTTCCTCATAGTTCATAGGTTCGTCATGGTCAAGTAACATGACTTCCAAAATAGGATTACCGTACCACTCTGGTGCGGATCTTACTTTGGTTGGCCTATGAGTTTTGGTAGTAATTTGATCAGAAGTTTCATGATCATCATCATTAGCTTCCTCACTAATTGGTGTAGGAATCACTAGAACTAATTTCTGAGATGAACTACTTTCCAATAAGGGAGCAGGTACAATTACCTCATCAAGTTCTACTTTCCTCCCACTCACTTCTTTCGAGAGAAACTCCTTCTCTAAAAAGGATCCATTCTTAGCAATGAATATCTTGCCTTCGGATCTGTGATAGAAGGTGTACCCAACCGTCTCTTTTGGGTATCCTATGAAGACACATTTCTCCGATTTGGGTTCGAGCTTATCAGGTTGAAGCTTTTTCACATAAGAATCGCAGCCCCAAACTTTAAGAAACGACAACTTGGGTTTCTTGCCAAACCACAGTTCATATGGTGTCGTCTTAATGGATTTAGATGGTGCCCTTAATGTGAATGCAGCCGTCTGTAAAGCATAACCCCAAAACTATAGCGGTAAATCAGTAAGAGACATCATATATCGCACCATATCTAATAAAGTACAGTTACAACGTTCGGACACACCATTACGCTGTGGTGTTCCGGGTGGCGTGACTTGCGAAATTATTCCGCATTATTTCAAATGAAGACCAAACTCGTAACTCAAATATTCACCTCCATGATCATATCGTAGAACCTTTATTTTCTTGTTACGATCATTTTCCACTTCACTCTGAAATTCTTTGAACTTTTCAAATGTTTCAGACTTATGTTTCATCAAGTAGGTATACCCATATCTGCTCAAATCATCTGTGAAGGTCAGAAAATAACGATACCAGCTGCAAGCATCAACACTCATCGGACCGCATACATCAGTATGTATTATTTTCAACAAGTGTGTTGCTCGCCCCATTGTTCCGGAGAATGGAGTCTTAGTCATCTTTCCCATGAGGCATGGTTCGCAAGCATCAAGTGATTCATAATCAAGTGATTCCAAAAGCCCATCAGCATGGAGTTTCTTCATGCGCTTTACACCAATATGACCTAAACAGCAGTGCCACAAATAAGTTACACTATCAATATTAAACTTATATCTTTTGGATTCAATACTATGAATATGTGTATCACTACTATCGAGATTTAATAAAAATAGACCACTCATCAAGGGTGCATGTCCATAAAAGATATTACTCATATAAATAGAACAAGCATTATTCTTTGATTTAAATGAATAACTGTCTCGCATCAACAAGATCCAGATATAATGTTCATGCTTAACGGTGGCACCAAATAACAATTATTTAGGTCTAAAACTAACCCCGAAGATAGATGTAAAGGTAGCGTGCCGATGACGATCACATTAACTTTGGAACTATTTCCCACGCGCATCGTCACCTCGTCCTTAGCCAATCTTCGCTTAATCCGTAGCTTCTGTTTTGAGTTGCAAATATGAGCAACATAACCAGCATCAAATACCCAGGCGATACTACCAGCATTAGTAAGGTACACATCAATAACATGTATATCAAATATATCTTTCACTTTGCCATCCTTCTTATCCGCCAAATACTTGGGGCAGTTCCGCTTCCAGTGACCAGTTGATGACCCACAAGTATAGGGGATCACAACAGTTTTCGAGGGTAGAGTATTCAACCCAAATTTATTGATTTGACACAAGGGGAGCCAAAGAATATTCTCAAGTATTAGCAGCTGAGTTGTTAATTCAACCACACCTGGAAACTTAATATCTGCAGCAAGGTATTTAGTAGCAAAGTAATATGATAGTAGTGGTAAGGGTGGTAAAAGGTAACGGTAGCAAAAGTAATATTTTTGGTGTTTTATAGTGATGATAACAATAGCAACGGAAAAGTAAATAAGCGAAGAACAATATATGGAAAGCGCGTAGGCAATGGATCGGTGATAGAGAATTATGCCGGATGCGATCGATCATGTAACAGTCATAACCTAGGGTGACACAGAACTAGCTCCGGTTCATCAATGTAATGTAGGCATGTATTCCGAATATAGTCATGCGCGCTTATGGAAAGAACTTGCATGACATCTTTTGTCCTACAGTCCCGTGGCAGCGCGGTCCTATTGGAAACTAAGGGATATTAAGGCCTCCTTTTAATAGAGTACCAGACCAAAGCATTAACACATAGTGAATACATGAACTCCTCAAACTACGGTCATCACCGGGAGTGGTCCCGACTATTGTCACTGTGGGGTTGCCGGATCATAACACATAGTAGGTGACTATAGACTTGCAAGATAGGATCAAGAACTCTCATACATTGATGAAAACATAATAGGTTGAGATCTGAAATCATGGCACTCGGGCCCTAGTGACAAGCATTAAGCATAGCAAAGTCATAGCAACATCAATCTCAGAACATAGTGGATACTAGAGATCAAACCCTAACAAAACTAACTCGATTACATGATAAATCTCATCCAACCCATCACCATCCAGCAAGCGTACGATGGAATTACTCACGCACGGCGGTGAGCATCATGAAATTGGTGATGGAGGAAGGTTGATGATGACGATGGCGACAGATTCCCCTCTCCGGAGCCCCGAACGGACTCCAGATCAGCCCTCCCGAGAGAGTTCAGGGCTTGGCGGCGGCTCCGTGTCGTAAAACATGATGAATCCTTCTCCCTGATTTTTTTCTCCCCGAAAGTGAATATCTGGAGTCAGGGTTGAGGTCGGTGGAGCGTTAGGGGGCCCATGAGGCAGGGGCGCGCCCAGGGGGTAGGGCGCGCCCCCACCCTCGTGGACAGGTGGAGGCCCCCCTGACGTGGATTCTTCTTCCAGTATTTTTTATATATTCCAAAATAATTTTCCGTTGATTTTCAGGTCATTCCGAGAACTTTTATTTCTGCACCATGGCAATTCTGCTGAAAACAGCGTCAGTCCGGGTTAGTTCCATCCAAATCATGCAAGTTAGAGTCAAAAACAAGGGCAAAAGTGTTTGGAAAAGTAGATACGATGGAGACTTATCACCAGTCCCTTTGTAGTAGAAGCACTCAGTCTTAGACTTAGGTCCAGACTTGGGCTTCTTCACTTAAGCAGCAACTTGCCTGTCGTTCTTCTTGAAGTTCCCCTTCTTCCCTTTGCCCTTCTTCTTGAAACTAGTGGTCTTGTTGACCATCAACACTTGATGCTCCTTCTTAATTTTTACCTCCACAGCCTTGGTAGTGATTGAAGAACTCTGTCAATGACACTATGGAAGATTAACTCCCAGCTGAGTCAAGTGATTGTGGTACCCCAGACATTCTGAGTACATGCTCACTGGCAGAACTATTCTCCTCCATTTTGCAGTTGTAGAACTCGTTCGAGACTTCATATATCTCAATCCGGGCATTTGCTTGAAATATTAACTTCAACTCCTGGAACATCTCATATGCTCCATCACGTTCAAAACGTCGTTGAAGCCCTGTTCTAAGCCGTAAAGGATGGCACACTGAACTATCGAGTAGTCATCAACTTTGCTGTGCCAAACGTTCATAACATCTGGGGTTGCTCCTCCAGCGGGTTTGGCACCTAGCGGTGCTTCCAGGACGTAATTCTTCTGTGTACCGATGAGGATAATCCTCAAGTTACGGACCCAGTCTGTGTAGTTGCTACCATCATATTTCAACTTAGCTTTCTCTAGGAATGCATTAAAATTCAACGGAACAGTAGCACGGGCCATTTATCTACAACAACATAGATATGCAAAATACTATCAGGTACTAAGTTCATGATAAATTAAAGTTCAATTAATCATATTACTTAAGAACTCCCACTTAGATAGACATCCCTCTAATTATCTAAGTGATCACGTGATCGATATCAACTAAACCATGTCCGATCATCACGTGAGATGGAGTAGTTTTCAATGGTGAACATCACTATGTTGATCATATCTAATATATGATTCACACTCGACCTTTAGGTCTCAGTGTTTTGAGGCCATATCTGCATATGCTAGGCTCGTCAAGTTTAACCCGAGCATTCTACGTGTGCAAAACTGGCTTGCACCCATTGTATGTGAACGTAGAGCTTATCACAGCCGATCATCACGTGGTGTCTCGGCACGACGAACTGTAGCAACGATGTGTACTCTGGGAGAACACTTATACCTTCAAATTTAGTGAGATGTCATCTTATAATGCTACCGCCGTACTAAGAAAAATAAGATGCATAAAGGATAAACATCACATGCAATCAATATAAGTGATATGATATGGCCATCATCATCTTGTGCCTTTGATCTCCACCTTCAAAGCACCGTCATGATCACCATCGTCACCGGCTTGACACCTTGATCTCCATCGAAGCATCGTTATCGTCTCGCCAACTATTGCTTCCACGACTATCGCTACCGCTTAGTGATAAAGTAAAGCAATTACATGGCGATTGCATTTCATACAATAAAGAGACAACCATATGTCTCCTGCCAGTTGTCGATAACTGTTACAAAACATGATCATCTCAAACAACAGTTTATTTATCATCATGTCTTGACCATATCACATCACAACAAGCCCTGCAAAAACAAGTTAGATGTCCCCTACTTTGTTGTTGCAAGTTTTACGTGGCTGCTACGGGCTTCTAACAAGAACTGTTCTTACCTACGCATCAAAACCACAACGATTTTTGTCAAGTGTGTTGTTTTAACCTTCAACAAGGACAGGGCATAGTCAGACTCGATTCAACTAAAGCTGGAGAAACAGACACCCACTAGCCACCTATGTGTGAAGAACGTCTGTAGAACGAGTCTCATGAACGCGGTCATGTAATGTCGGTCTGGGCAGCTTCATCCAACAATACCGCCGAATCAAAGCATGACATGCTCGTAAGCAGTATGACTATTATCGCCCACAACTCTTTGTGTTCTACTCGTGCATATAACATCTACGCATAGACCTGGCTCTGATACCACTGTTGGGGAAGTAGTATTTCAAAAAAATTCCTACGATCATGCAAGATCTATCTAGGAGAAGAATAGCAACAAGCGGGGAGAGTGTGTCCACGTACCCTCGTAGACCGAAAGCGGAAGCGTTTAGTAACGCGGTTGATGTAGTCGAATGTCTTCGCGATCCAACTGATCAAGTACAGAACGTATGGCACCTCCGCGATCTGCACACGTTCAGCTCGGCGACGTCCCTCGAACTCTTGATCCAATTGAGGTTGAGGGAGAGTGTCGTCAGCACAATGGCGTGGTGACGGTGATGATGAAGTTACCGACGCAGGGCTTCGCCTAAGCACTACGACAATATGACCGAGGTGGAAAACTGTGGAGGGGCACACTGCACACGGCTAAAGATCAACTTGTGTGTTTATGGGGTGCCCCCCTCCCCCGTATATAAAGAAGGGGAGGAGGAGGACGGTCGGCCACAAGGTGCGCGCCCAAGGGAGGATTCCCACTCCTAATAGGAGTAGGGTTGCCCCTTTCCTAGTCCAAGTAGGAGAAGAAGGAAGGAGAGAAATAAGAGAAGGAAAGGGGGGCCGACCCCCTAGCCCTAGTCCAATTCGGTTTGGGCTAGGGGCGCGCGTGCCACATGTTGGCCTGCCTCCTCTCTTCCACCACTAGGCCCATGAGGCCCAATAACTTCCGGGGGGGGGGGGGGGTCGGTAACCCCCGGTACTCCAAAACTTATCCGAAACGACCCGAACCATTTTGGTGTCCAAATGTAGCCTTCCAATATATGAATCTTTGTGTATCGACCATTTCGAGACTCCTCATCATGTCCATGATTTCATCCGGGACCCCGAACAACCTTCGGTACATCAAATCACATAAACTCATAATACGAATCGTCATCGAACATTAAGCATGCGGACCCTACGGGTTCGAGAACTATGTAGACATGACCGAGACATATCTCCGGTCAATAACCAATAGCGGAACCTAGATGTTCATATTGGCTCCTACATATTCTACGAAGATCTTTATCGGTCAAACTGCACAACAACATACGGTGTTCCCTTTGTCATCGGTATGTTACTTGCCCGAGATTCGATCGTCGATGTCATCATACCTAGTTCAATATCATTACCGGCAAGTCTCTTTACTCGTTCTGTAATGCATCATCCTGCAACTAACTCATTAGCTACATTGCTTGCGAGGCTTATAGTGATGTGCATTACCGAGAGGGCCCAGAGATACCTCTTCGACAATCGGAGTGACAAATCCTAATCTCGAGCTATGCCAACTCAACAAACACCATCGGAGACACCTGTAGAGCATCTTTATAATCACCCAGTTACGTTGTGACGTTTGATAGCACACTAAGTGTTCCTCCAGTGTTCGGGAGTTGCATAATCGCATAGTCATAGGAACATATATAAGTCATGAAGAAAGCAATAGCAATAAACTAAACGATCATAGTGCTAAGCTAACGAATGGGTCTTGTCCATCACATCATTCTCTAATGATGTGACCCCGTTCATCAAATGACAACACATGTCTATGGCTAGGAAACTTAACCATCTTTGATTAACGAGCTAGTCTAGTAGAGGCATACTAGGGACACTCTGTTTGTCTATGTATTCACACATGTACTAAGTTTCCGACTAATACAATTCTAGCATGAATAATAAACATTTAGCATGATATAAGGAAATATAAATAACAACTTTATTATTGCCTCTAGGGCATATTTCCTTCAGGCTCGTCTCTTAGAATAAAGCCCCACCCCCAGTCGTTGTGGCTGCTTGCTTGCTGCCGTCAACATTAATGTTGATGGCTTCATGCCCAAGGGCAGCCCATACGTTCTCCATCACCGTTCGATGCAAGTTCTTTCCCTTCAGAAAAGTGCAGTGTCCCGATTGTGCGCGAATTCTCTTCATAACTGAGATTGCATTCCGCATTGGTTCACTCACATTTATCTTATTGCGTGTGTCCCATCACCCCCAGACCATTATAATGCAATCACTTTTCTGTTTGTCCAGGAGGGTCAATATCTTAGTCACCACCTCTTTATCACGGCGTAGTAGCAGGTCCTGGCGTGTCTGTTCTAGATTCATTTCTCTCCACACCTATTTCACATTTTTGCATCCTCATCAAGCCGCAAACAAACTAGGAATATCTTATCAGGTTCCATCCCTTTCCTGGCAATATTCAGTAGATGAGGCAAGCTGTTATGAGCTAGCTGTCATAGAAAATGTTTCATTTTTGGCAGGCAGCAACACTTCCAGATTTCACTCCATTTGAACTTTTCAATGTGTCCACTTGCCTCTCCTACCTGCCTTTTAGCTTGTTGCTCTTGCTCTCACTGATACGCAAATTTTACTGAGAAACGGCCCTTGTCGTCAAAACGCTTGGCTCAGAAATCCTCGAACAGTAGAATGGCAAGGATAGTACGTGCATCTTGCTGTCAGAAGATCTCATATTTTTGAGTGGCAATGGGAATGGAGGAAATGGCAATCAACATTGTTCCAACCCTGCTACACCAACGAAGAAAGATCTGAATCATATCACCTGTTTCTAGTGCAAGAACCCAGGGCACTATGCCACTGATTGTCCTGATGCGAAGAACAGGAATGGCAATGGAAGTTCTGGAAGCAAGAAGCCAAATTCTTTCACTAGAGGTCGGGTGAACCATGTCAATGTGGAAGAAGTCTATGAGTAGCCAGATGCAATGTTTGGTAAGTTTTTACTCAATCCCCATCCAGTATTAATTTTCTTTTTTAACTCTGGTGAACACCCGCCGCCCTCGAACCGCGCCAGCCGCCACTTTGCAAAAGATCGAAGGGCCCCATCGCCGCCGACACCGACGGCCTTTAACCTTCAATGCACCACGACGACAGCGAGGAGGGGAGAAGGGAGGGTTGAGGCTGGCGGCTAGGGTTTCCCCCACGGTCGCTCGCGAGAGCGACGCGAGAAGGGGAGGGGGAGGTGGAGGTTAATGGATTCAATCCCAACTCAAGGATGATGATACTAGGCAAAGATATTTAATTAGGGAACCTTATAGTCAACTGCCTAATTTTGATTATTCACAAAGGGCCATTGGCGATGCTTCATGAAAATTTAATCCAGAACGGTTTGATCAATAATCATTTTACTTTTTCTTTGGACTATCGCCTTCTAAAGCTATTGCGAGATGTCATAACATTTATGTGAAGTTGTGCATCGATGGCTCCTATGCAGATGATGGCTCAGCGGGTGCTGGCATGGTACTAAGAGATGGCAAGGGGGCTATCATTTTTTCTTCAAGTAGAAAACATTTTTTTTCCTGTCGAGAAGCATTGGAAGCTGAATTGTGTGCTTGTATGGAAGGTTTCTCTTTTGACATCCAGAGAAGCGATTTACCCATTGAGATCGGTATGGATTCTCGTGTTGCAGTAAAGTTGATCCAAGTAAAGGGGGTGGGTAGATCGATCTACGCTTCGCTCATAATGGAGATCAAGTATCTTATGTATCTTCGTGAATTTTGTATTACTCATGTATATCATAGCCAAAATAAGTTGAGTGATAGTATATCTAAGTTTGCTCGTCTAGAGGGCAGAACTATGACATGGGTAGGCCCAGGCCCTACTGATGTTATAGAGTTAGCTACGATTGATTGTATGAATCTTCGAGATGAGTAATACATGATTTTCGCCCACAAAAACGAAGAAGAAGATATGCCTTTCGGTTATGAATCAACAAAAAGTTAGATAACCAAATTGGTAATCGGTTCGTGAGTGATTATTTATTTTCCATGTGGTGAAAACTATATTTTCTACCATTAGTATTAGTGTTTTGTTTAATCTTTTTACAATCATGAAAAATTGAAATGGGGCACTCTGTGAATGTCTTAACATGCTTCGTTTGCTTGCTAGTATTTATTTTAAAATTTCCCAACTAACTTGTCATTTGCTTGCTAGTATTTAAGTCAACACGTATGTACAACAATCTTCAGTTTTTACCGTCACATTTTATGTGATATGTGATGTCATAATTATATTTGTTATGTTATCTTTGAGTTAAACCCAGGCATGGACAGCCCGGCCCAAAAACCCGGCCCGGCCCGGGCTTGACGTTCAGGCTGGGCTCAGGCCTTGTTTTCCAGCCTGGAAGATAGTTCGGGCTGGGCTCGGGCTTCAAGTTTTTTGTTTTCCAGACTAGGCTTGCATGTGTGTACACTAAAAAATAGCATTCTGGCCGGGCTTTTGGGCTTTAGGCTTGATTTCGGGTTGGGCTCGGGCATGACGACCAACAGATCCCTGCGCAGGTCGCTAAATAGGAGGACTCCTTTCGAATAGCTCGTCTCGTATAGCGCGTCTATTTTCAGTCTGTAAGTTAATGTGAAAATGTCATAATTAATATTTATGTTTATATTTTGAAAAAATAAATATCGATGATTATCCAAAGGGTGTTTAATAAAACAAAAATCTTTTTATCCACCTTTTATAGTATTTATTTACATAATAAAGTATATATATATATATATGTGTGTGTGAGTGTGTGTGTGTGTGTGTGTGTGTGTGTGTGTGTGTGTGTGCAATGATAAATAAACATCTTAACATTTCGTTTATGTATAAGGATACTCCTTTTTTTTCCCGCGAAAAAATGGAGTGTCCTTATACGCATTACTTGGGCACAGCTGTTGATCGGTCCATCGATCCAACGGTTTACACGTGAGTTTTGGGTCTATCTTTGTAGTACAGAAGATTACTCCTCCTACGTGAAAACAATCTTTACAGGTAGGTTTGTGTCTATCTGACCTCTCTCTCCATATACCGACCCTTGTGCTTCGCTCCTCACACTCTCCGTGCATCTCCACGCTTACTTCTAGCTACTCTATCTAGCTAGTGATTATTGTGGTTCCGCGCGCATCGCTCGCCATGTCGGCGCCATCGCAGCTAAGCAAGGACCCGCACAACAATTACTTCGACTTTGGGGCAGCGCGGCAGGTGCCGGAAACCCGCTGGTGGACGGCGGCGTCGGGGCCGCGGAGGACGCCATTCCGGTAGTGGATTTGCGGGACCCACATGCAGCCGAGGCGGTGGCGCGTGCGTCGGAGCAGTGGGGAACGTTCCTGCTCGAGGGCCACGGCATTCCGAGCGAGCTGCTCGCGCGCGTCGAGGCCCGAATTGTTAGCGTGTTCGCGTTGCCGGCGTCGGAGAAGATGCGCGCCGCGCGGCAGGACGGCCAGTCCCACGGCTATGGACTGCCACCCATCGCCTCCTACTTCCCCAAGACCACGTGGTCTGAGGGCTACACCATGTCCCCGGCCAACCTCCGAGCCGAGCTCCGCAAGATCTGGCCCGACGCCGGCGAGGACTACCGCCACTTCTGGCATGTGTTCATACATCGGACGCTGGAGAAAACTTTTTACTACTACTGTACTTATATTGTTGTGTAACTTGTGTTAATCGTATGATGTGCAGTGACGTGATGGAGGAGTTCCACAGGCAGATGCTAGCGGTGGTTGACAAGCTGACGGTGTTGTTCCTCGCAGCGCTCGGGGTCGCCGGCGTCGAGGCGGGGCGCAAGATCGTGGAGACCATGTCCGAGACCGTGACCATGCACATCAACTGGTACGTAGTACAACTGGCAACACCTTTTTTTTTTGTTTTTGACGTGAGCCGGCAACACCCTTATGTAGCAGCCACAACGTGCAATCTAACACTACGTGTCGTATACTGCAGTCTAAAAAAATACACCTCAACTGGTACGTAGTACAAGTGGCAACAGCCTTACATGCCGTGTAGAAGCCACAACGTGCAATCTTATCTAACACTACGTGTCGTGTACTGTAGTCTAAAATACACTTTGCAACGCATGCAGGTACCCCAAGTGCCCTGACCCGAAGCGAACACTGGGCCTGGCGACGCACACGGACTCGGGGTTCTTCACGTTCCTGATGCAGAGCCACGTTTCTGGGCTGCAGCTGTTCCGGCGCGAGCCAGACAGGTGGGTTGGGGTGCCACCCGGGGCACTCATCGTCAACATCGGCGACCTCTTCCAGATCCTCACCAACGGCCGCTTCCGCAGCACATACCACCGCGCCGTCGTCAACCGCGACAGCACCCGGGTGTCCGTGGCCTACCATCTCGGCCCGCCTGCCGACGCCAAGGTAGCGCCCCTCAGGGAAGCCGTGGGCGGCGGCAAGCCCGCCTACCGCACCGTCACGTGGCGAGAGTACTTCCTTGTGCGCAAGGAGGCCTTCACCACCGGCGGCTCCGCGCTCCAGATGGTCTCCCTCAGCCCCGGTGACCACGACGACGATGGTGATGGCGCCGACCAAATAAGTGAAATCTCTTCATAGATCGGCGCCAGCCATCACCAAAGACCGATTCGGCCGATACAAAAATTCATGAAAATATGGACTAAAAATGGCAATTTATATGTGGAATCTCTATATGATCATATATCCCATGTGGACAAGATAGATCCTTTAGACATCTGTGAAAGGTGAAAATTCCCGTTAAGATCGAAATCTGGACATGATAGATAAATCTTGGAGGCTAGCTTGGCTAGCTTCGTGTTGATTTCCTTTTTCAAAAGTACTGGCTGTGATAAATTCCTACGTGCATGTCATGTTCGTCGGAAAGTACTCGGCCAGACCAGGCCTGCACCAACAATCTCAGAATGGATGGATCGCGTCAGGTCAGGAGAAGAAAATACAGCGGTTTCATGGTTTGCAAGTATACTCTTGGTATTTATTTTGTGTGTTGCAATTTTACCCCTTGAACAAATATACTGTTGATTTGGTCTAGTAGTATTGGAGGGTATGGTCCATTGAATAACTGAAAATAAACAGCTCCTATTATTTAGATGTACCATAGCTATCCACTTGACAGCAGCTACCTCTGACCATGGGCCGATACTTCTTGAACTTAGCACACATATTATGATGACTCCTGATCATTTGTTGGAAGGCAATGATAGTTGGACCGAAACCATACAGGGCCGGGCCAATGGAGCGCGACCCAAGCAGTATCAAAACTGGAGGATCTGCGTTGCAAACATGAAAATTTATCCAGAGATTTGACCCGCTGGAGTAGACAGACATTTGGTTCGGTCCGGAAGGAGATCAAGACACTCCAGCTGGAACTAGAAAGGTTGGACAATGATCCAATGCATATAGGTCCGACTCATGCAGAGTTAAAAGTTAACGAGAGGCTTGTTGAACTTTACCATCGGGAAGTGCTTATGTGGAGGCAGCATTGGAGGATCTATTGGCTGGCCGCGGGTGACAAGAACACATGATTTTTCCATCTCCATGCTAACATCCGCAGGAAAAAGAATATGATTAAATCTCTTCTCAATTCTCTTGGTGTGATGACAGATGATATGGGAGAACTGATGTGGATGGTAACAGAGTTCTACAAGAATCTCTATACATCTGAGGGGGTGCACAATGTGGACGCGGTGCTACAACATGTCCCACAAAAGGTCACACCAGTGTTGAATGAAGTTCTGTGCCATCCATATTCAGCCGAGGAGGTTAAAACCGCTCTGTTTCCGACGTTTCCTACCAAGTCCCTAGGGGTCAACGTATTTCGCGCACATTTTTGTCAAAGGCATTGGGCCTTGTGCGGGGAGGAGATTACGCGATACTGCGGATTGTGAGAGGGGAGGAGTCACCGGAGAGCCTAAATGACATGGCAGGTTCGTCCGGCACTGCCGGCACGGAGGTCGTTGACATCTCCAACGACAAGAAGTAATGTAGGCTAGTTTTAGGCTATCTACGCCGTACATAGATTTTGGGATGCATGCTATTGTATGGATTTGAGGTATGAAATATTGGATAATTGATTGCAGTGCAGGAAAAATGAGGGGTCACCGAGCATGACTGTGGACGTATAGGGTCCTGCATGACTCTGCATGGAATTGTCGTGCTCGGTATAGAGTCCGCTAGCTAAGACTGGAAGCTTATTTTAGGGTACAATACATACATGCACATCCATATATAGACCAGACACGAGCATTCATTTGAAATAAGCTTCCAGTCTTAGCTAGCGGCGCTATGCTATAATCTTCGAAGAATTTTATTTCTAGGCGCTCTCCCACTAGAGCTGAACAAGCTTGCTTGTGTACACTGTTTCCTCCTTTCCTTAGGGCATGCGCCGTGACTTGTTCGCCACATGTGCGCCGATGTTCTGTTCGTCGTGGACCTGTACACGCCAAAATATGTTTTTTCTGTAGTGATAGTATACGTCCATGTATTTGAAGAGAGTATCAGTATATAGCTGTTGATCGGTCCACATCGATCCAACCTTTTAGACGTGTATTTTTGCTTCTATCTTTGTAGCCAGCACGTGGTTTATACACAATCAGTCGGTGATCTATACGTAACATACAATACTCTTATGTGGAAAGATACCTTTTCTTCTTAAAAATCTTTCGTTTCTATCTTTGGACTTTCTTTTTGCGGGAGGTCTTTTTGGACGTATTAATCTTTACGTGTGGATTTGTGTAGTATACCCACGTAACCCACAACCTCGTGCTTCTCGGAGCATCTCCAGTTGCGCCCCCAACAGCCCCCCCCCTCCCCCCCCCAGCCATTTTTAGTGCCGGCGCCGAAAAATCGGTCCAGTCACGCCCTCAGGGTCTCGTTTATCATCGGTTTGGGCCGAAATAACAGACGGCGAACTGGAGCCGAACCCAAACCCCCGGGGGTCACATGGGGGCGCCGGCCGAAGCGAAAAGACACGTGGGTCCCTTCTGTCGACAAGAGAAGGCCCTTTTTCCCGTCGATCCCCCCACTTTTCCTCCTCTGTTTCCCTTCATTCCCCCTTCTGCCCCTCTTCTCCCGCCATTCTCCTCCATCTGGCCGCCATGCCACCAAAGAATTCCACGGCCCCTCGCGCTGCCACTGATGCCGAAGCCACCGAGCTTAAGCAGAGGAAGCCGAGGGCGCCGCCGTCCAAACCACCGGGCATGTCAAACCGGCGGAATAGGCTCAACACCAAGAGGGCCCGGGACAGGGCGGCAACGGCGGCTGCGGTTGTGGCGGAGCAAGCAGAGGCGTCTCCCGCGGGGATGATGAATCCACCCGGCGGCCATGATCCGCACGCTCCCTGGAGCTAGCACAGCGTCAGGTTGCCGGCCGGCTTCTCGCCGTCGCCACACCCCTGGGAATGCGCGCCCTCGCCTGGCTACGCCAACGGCGATGCGCACGGCGGGTTCAACCCCAACATCACCTTTCCGCATGGCCACCCCGCCCAGCGCATGCCTCACCCGCGTTCGCCGGCGTCCAATATCCCCATAGAGCTACTCACCACCGGCTTACGCAGCCTCCCCGTGCACCTACCGTGTGGCTGCAAGCATCCATCGAGCAATGCCTTGTCGACGTCAACACCCAGGCCGCCAAGAGGGAAGAGACAACCGAGGCGCGATAGTCAGCATTGATGACGAATAGCGCCGTCAAGTTCGACCTGCTTCGGACCAACGTCGCCGCGAAGAAGAGGAACACCGACCTGGCATTCCAAATGGGGGCACGGACATGTTGACGATGGACGAGCAGGTCAAGGCCTGGTACCTGGTGGAGCGTGGCCTCATCCTGTACCAGATGCACTCGGCGGCCGCGCCAGCTCCCACGCCGACCCCAACCCCGCCACCAAGCCCGAGCGATGCCTCCACGATGCCCAGCACAGAAGCCATGCCGACACCGACCAGCCCGCGCACGCCGGCTACCGCCAGTCTGACGATGAGGACGCCACCGCCGTTTGATGCATTGCATGTGTGTCTTTTGAACGCCGAACTTTCGAGTAATTGATCGCCGAACTGTGGCATGGTGATCGCGGAACTGATCGCCGGACTTGTGGCATTTTTTTGGGCAGCGGAAAATGTCAAGTTCGAATTTATAACGTTTGGGGCCGGCCCGTGAGGGCGTGGCTGGGAACTAGATCACCCCAGGACCTAAAAAGCGTCGGCCGTTGCGCTGGGGGGCCGAACGAGTGAAGATGCTCTCACCTCACCCTCTCCTCTATCCATCTCCGCCGTTGCTACTCGCTCTACAAGCAAGAGAGATTATTGCGGTTCAGCATCGATCGCCATGCCGACTCGGTCGAAGCTGAACAAGGACCCGCACAACCAATACTTCGACTTGGCTTGTTCATTGCTGCTCGTTCGTTATCCGGGACGAAGCTGGCTCGTTCATTGCTGCAGCAGTGGGGAAGATTGATCGTGTCCAAGACCCTCTTCAGGCTGAAGCTTCAGCTTGTCTCAAGGCTATTGAGGGGGCCGTGGACCTGTGGGCACACAGGACCAAGTCTAGAGTATGACAGTTCATCAATTGGTGTCCTTTTGCGCGAGGCGCGTAGTATATGTTATGTTTCTTTTGATGTTTCAGACTTTGTTTTCTGTCGTAGAAACAACAATAGTGCTGCACATTTGCTCGCCCAGTTAGGCCTGAAGGCGTCTGTGCCGTTCACCATCTGGGCTGATATTTCCCCAGACTTTGTCGCTGATGTGGTGACTAGCGATATTGCTAGGATCCAAGTCTAAGTGGAATATATTTTATTCCTTATCAAAAAAATACTTCGACTTGGGGGCAGCGCGGCAGGTGCCGGAGACGCACGCGTAGGATGGGCTGCACGAGCACAAGATGGTGGATGGTGGCGTCGGGGCTGGGGAGGACGGTGTGCCGGTGGTCGGTGATGGACATGCGGGACCCACGGAAGGCGGAGGCGGTGGCGCGTGCGTTGGAACAATGGGGAACGTTCATGCTCGAGGGCCATGGCATGCTGAGCGAGCTGCTGGCACACGTCGAGGCCAGTATCACCGGCATGTTTGCACTGCCGAAGCTGGAGAAGATGCAAGCCGCACGCCAGGGCGGTGTCCCAGGGCTACGGTCTGCCGCACATCGCCCTCTACTTCTCCAAGACCATGTGGTCCGAGGGCTACTCCTTAACCCCAGCCAGCCTCTGCCCCGAACTCCGCAAGATCTGGCCCGACGGCGGCCACGACTACAACCACTTCTGGTATGTGTCCATGAAGTAATGCATGGCATTCATGAGAGATCTAACTTGCTAGGGTTTAGCACTGTTGTATGAATTATATCATCTCTTAATACTAGTAGAAAATCGGGCAATAGCACCGGTTCGTAAGGGCCTTTAGTGCTGGTTATGGAACCGGCACTATTATTTTGGCACTAAAGGCCCCCCCCCTTTAGTACCGGTTCAGCACGAACCGGCGCTAAAGTGCCACCACGTGGCACGAGCCAGCTCCGAGGGCCGGGAGCCCTTTAGTACCAGTTGGTAAAACCAACCGGTACTAAATGGTTTGGGGGGGTTTTTGCTTTTATGATTTTTTTTCATTTAATTTTGTGTTTTCCATTTTAATTCTTTTTCGTTTGCTGATATTTTACGGTACTACACATTGTACATGTTATGCATATATATATATATATATATATATAGAATTTCTAGTAGAACCAATCATATATATATCATCAATCATGTCTCACAAACCACCATATTAATTCACACATACACACATGTATAGCTATATACAATTTCTCCTACATATGCATATGTTGCCTTCGGAGGCAGTGGCATTAGCCTGATTGGTGCCTTCGGAGCACGAGACAATTGGAAGTGGTTCATGACTTGGTCGATGGGGGTGGTAGCGGGTAATAGTATTCTCCCTTCGGATTTATGAACTGGTCGAGCAAAAATCCCGCTATTTCCTCTTGAAGTGCTTGTACGCGCTCCGTTGGTAGGAGCTTGTCCCGCACCTCATTGAACTGTTAAGAAGGAGATCAATATGCATGTGTATTAGTTGTGTGACTAGATATCGATAATGGTGTAAAAATTGTGAATAGTGTTCTGACAAGCGTACCCATTCCTGTCTTTGAGATCTGCTCCTTTCGGACGCCATCATGCGAATGTTCTTGCAAACGCAGTATGCACACAGATCAGTCCCCTGCGCCTGCTTCAGGGCCTTTATTACGAGAATGGAATTTAATTTGATCAGATAATAATTAATCAAGCATGATAATTAAAGAGATGGCAGCTAGCTAGCTATTGTACTACTTAATTACTTACCTTGGATCGAAACCATTTCAGCTGTGGTTTCCATTCGCCTTCCGTGACGCTGATGAACCTTGCCCAAGCCCTGCCCGCCGACAAAGAAAATGAATAAAGGGGTTATTAAATAGTTCATATCATGAAATGACGAACTAAATAGGCCGAGATATATAGTTATAAATAATGATTGAAATTACCTGTTGACTATCCCATACAAGATGTTGTAGTTAGTTTTTGCTGTGAGTAGCGAGTCCAGTATTTCAACTGTTCCGGCGTCAACTTTAATGATACACAAGATCCAGTGAAATATGCATGCACACACGTTTGCATGTCTTAATTAAGCGGGCATATGTAAGCAAAAACATGTAGCTAGCTAGTAGGCAAAAACAGAGAATTTGTAGTACAAGAAAGTGTGACTCACTCGAAGTTGTAAGGAAGTAGTATATCTTCATTGTATTTGAGGCGCTTGAAGAACTCTAGCATGCTGTCCTCTACCTCTTTTTCATAATATGGATCTAATTTCCATGTGTATTCATTAACGGTGTTTGGGTCAATGAACCCAATGCCATAGCGTCCATCTTTTCTCATTTCATACATCTTCATCCTGCATAATACCACAGAAAAGAATATAGTGAGGATAATTACACGTAATGATTGATCAAAAGGATCACTACAGCTAGCTTGAGACTTAAATTACAAAAAGAAATCACTTACAGACAATAGCAACTGACGATAGATTTGTCGAGTGCGTCTTGATTGTATAACTGAAACAGTTCAGAATACTCAACGGCCACAGCTTTCTCATGGTAGTAATCATCCTTCTTGACATACACCATGAGGGACTCTCGATCGGATCTCTTGCTAATGTCCATGTACCATTGATGCAATTCATACATTCTCGTTGGGAGCTTCTTGACATCTTCTGGCTCGACCAAAGGTTGGCCCCGGACAAATTTCCGTTTTATTTCCTCCTCTGTAATCGGAGGCATGTCCTCGATCTCGAGGAGTTGCCCAACAGTGATCTTGAGTTCTTCAGCCTGCATTATATGCTCCTGGGTTATTACCACATCGCTCACCTCGGGAACGTAAACTATTTGGCCACAATAATATTGGGTGCGCGTACTGTCACGTGTTGTTGGCGGCACAACAAGCGGGGGGATCGATTGCGCCGCGTGTTTTCCCGGCTGGGCAACGGTTTTCCCGCATTTTTTGAAAGCTGCTTGTTGTTTGCTCGAGCTCGAGCTCGCCTCCTTCTGTAGACGTTGTCGATGTAACTTCCTGATGTGGCGCTCATAGTCTGAGTCAACAGGCTTAGGAGCTGGTGGTTGAGCCATACGAATGAAGTGGTCAACTACTTCCACAGGCACTTTCTCCCTTGGCGGCGGTGGCGGTTTCGGTCCAAAATGGGCGTCGACTTCTGCCCGCACTATGGCATTGGTTTGCTCCTCGGTCCTATCGTAAGCCCTCACAGGAAGAGGAGTACTGAGGTTTGGACCATATTTATATCGCTTGGCTCCGCCTGTACTTCCTGTACTATGACCTCGACTCGTACCGCTACGCACCATAGCTGTGGGGTGTCTCTTCTGCGATTGCTGAGGCGGCGGAGACGGCTGACGGGGCTGAGTTGGACGAGGAGGAGTGGCCTGAAGCTGTGCCGGACTTGGAGGAGGAGTGGACGTCTGACGCTGTGTCGGACTTGGAGGAGGAGTGGCCTGACACTTTGCCGGACTTGGAGGAGGAGGAGTGGCCTCACGCGTTGGTGGACTTGGAGGAGCGGGAGTCTGCTGACTCGGTGGCGGACTTCGACGAGGAGTCGGGTGACGCGGTGTCGATGGCCTTCGAAAAATGATGCAATCCTTTCTCCATAGGATGATAAGATGTTTGGCATCTCCGAGTGTGTGATCCTCGTCACCTCCAGGAATGTCAAGCTCTAGCCCCGAATATTGGTCCGCCACCTCATCAACCAAGACACGAGCATAGCCCGCTGGAATCGGGTTGCAATGGAAGGTTGCCTTGGGGGAATTTGAAAAAGCAACGGCGTCCGCCACCTTCATGGATATGTTCTTCATTTTGAAGTGTAGCTCATAGTTAGTGTTCTCCGTGATGTCATCCACGGGGTATCTATCCAGCACTACTGCGTCGCCCGGGGCGGAACCCACGCTGCTTCTCGGCATGGATGGGGCGGTGGTATCCAAGGCTGGATCATCCGCTAGCTGCTGCAGCTGCTGAGACCCCCTTTGATGGCTAAGTGAGTCGATCTGCTCCTGCTGCCGCTGGAATTTAGCTGCCAATTCCGCTTGACTTGCTTCTAGGCCTTGAAGGCGTTCATAGTCCCGCTTCCTCTGCTCCTCCTCCATCTTCCTCTTCTTGTCCTCCGCAATCTTCTTTCTCGCACGGGTTCTGTAGTCCGCGTTCCAGTCCGAAAATCCCTCATACCACGGAATAGCACCCTTGCCTCGTGTTCTTCCCGGGTGTTCAGGATTTCCCAGGGCACGCGTAAGCTCGTCGTTCTCTCTGTTGGGCTGGAACACCCCCGATCGAGCCTCTTCTATTGCAACAAGTAGCGCATCCTCGGCTCCGTTTAGACATGCCTTCCTCGAAACATTGCCTGTCTTCGGGTCCAACTCCCCCCCATGCGCATAGAACCAAGTCCTATACCTGGGGGGCCAGTTCTTAGTAACCGGAGTGACACTTGCATCCTCCATCTCTTTCTCAGACTTATCCCACTTAGGCATTGCCACCGCGTAGCCACCTGGCCCCAGCTTATGGAACTTATCCTTTTTTCCGGCATTGGCCTTGTTTATTCTCGACCGTTCCTTAGCTAATTCTGAATCCTTGAATTTCACGAAATCGTCCCAACGAGCACTTTGATTCTCTAGTATCCCCTCGAATACTGGAGTCTTCCTTCCTCCCTTGACGTACTTCTCCCACGTCATTCTCTTGTGGTTCTTGAATGCAACCGCCATCTTCCTAAAAGCAGCGTCCTTGACTTTCCGCACATCTGCTTCTGTGATATTATCTGGTAGGGTGAAATGTTCCATGAGAGTATCCCAAAGCAGTTTTTTTTATTCTCGTCGACAAAAGTAACATCTGGATGTGGCTTTGCTGGCTTTCTCCATTCTTGAAGGGAGATCGGGAGTAGGTCCTTCACAAGAACTCCGCACTGACGAACGAACTTGTCCGCAATCTTCTTAGGCGCTAATGGTTCGCCATTAGGTTTGAATGCCTCGATATTGTACTTTACGCCCTCCTTCAACTTTTTATTCGGGCCTCGTTTCGTCCTTTTTCCTGAAGATTTGCTCGATCCGGATGGCTGAAAGAAGAAAGATCGATTCGTTAATATATCTTCAACTCATTTAAAACATGCGATGATCACCAGATTCCTGCTTATATAAATATATATACCTCGTCGTAGTTCATGACTTCATCTTCTCGGTCGTCGCGATCGAATATCATATCACCCTCTCCGGTGTTGTTTAGAAATTCGGAGTCGTCAAAATCTTCTTCATTCTGATCATCATCTGGCCCGCGTATGATATCGAACATGGTCTGTTCTCTCTCTCTCTCTGTCGGTATTGTCCGCCATAGCTTTTATTTAACTATGCCAAAAGAAATATAAAACAATTTAGTATAATCTCGATTAATAGATATAATCTCGAATACATCGTCTCAAATAATAGATATTATCTCGAATACATCATCTCGAATAATAGATTTAATCTCAAATACGTCGTCTCGAATAATAGATATAATCTCAATACATCGTCTCGAATAATAGATATATATAGTCTCGAATACATCGTCTCGAATAATATATCACTAGCTAGCTAGCTAATAAAGATCGAATACTATAGAGTAATCTAGGCCACTCGCGGTTCCTGAGGTGCGGGCGGTGGACACCCAAAGAGAAGGAACCATCACTGGATCATAGCTCGGGTGATCTCCCCAAAGAACCTGCCAGGTATTGGAGAACCTGACGTCCATAGCAGCCATGTAGAGACGGACGTGCTCGTCCTCCTCCCTGACACGGCGACGTACCACCTCCGGCGGGGCCGGCTCCCTCCGGACATGGGTCCTCTGAAGTAGGACATCGTCGCGAACGGGTCGACGGCGAGGATGCGGGCCGGGCATCGTCGACAACAAATACTATATGCAAATTAAATGTAACACTAATTATGCTATCATTGCATATGTCAAAATTCTATATGCTATTTCATACTAATTAAGCATCTAACACTAAAAACAGAAAAAACAACTTCTATACATCCATTAAAAACAGAAAAACAACATTATATAAAAAAATTCCATACTAATTAAACACTAATTATATCCGGGCTCACTAAAAACACTAAGCATTGCATATGTCAAAATTCTATATGCTATTCCATACTAATTAAACACTAAGCATCGATCTAACACTAAAAACAGAAAAACAACTTCTATGTGCGTGTGTGTGTGTTCATCATGCATGCTTGTGTGTGTATATGGGCTCGGGGGGCGGCGCCCATGGTGGCCACCGGGGCGAGGGAGAGGGGTTAGAGGGGGAGAGCTCACAGCGGGGCGACGGCGACGGCGAGGCGACGGCCCGGGACGGCGACGGGCCGGGGCGTGACGGGGGCGCGGCGACGCGGGGACGGCGCGAGGACGGGCCCGGGGCGGCGACGAAGACGAGGGCGGCGACGGCGACGGGGGCGGCGATGGGGATGAGGGCGGCGACGAGGATGGGGGTGGCGATGGCAACAGCGCGCGACGGGGGCGGCGTAGGATGGGGGCGGCGACGGCGTCGAACGATCGGGAAGAAACAGAGGGAGAATGAAATTTTGGGAAGTGCTGTATATATAGAAGACACCTTTAGTATCGGTTGGAGCCACCAACCGGTACTAAAGGCCTGTTTTGGCCAGGCCAAGCAGCGGGAAGGACAGGCCTTTAGTACCGGGTGGTGGTTCCAACCGGTACTAAAGACCCCCCCCCCTTTAGTACCGGTTGATGCCATGAACCGGTACTAAAGGGGGTGCGCTGGTGCAGGTGCGGTGCGCAAGTTTAGTCCCACATCGCTAGCCGAGGGGCGACCGCACTGGTTTATAAACCCCCGTGCGGTAGCTCTCTCGAGCTCCTCTCTAAAGCAGGCCTACTGGGCCTACATGTTTTATGCTGCCCTGTGGGGCCTATTGGGCTTGCGGGCCTGCATCCTGGCCCAATAACAGGTTGGGTTTCTAGTCGTATGCAGGCCGCTGTGGCCCAGTAGGTGGGCTTTTTTTCATTTAGTTTTTTCTTTTCTGCTTTATTTATTTTGTTTTATTTATTTTTAGTTGTTTTTTGCTGTATTTAGAGTTTCTTTGTGAATATTTTTGATAGTTTTTAGAAACTTTCAGTTAGTGCCGGTAGTTTTTTAATTTGAATAGTTTATATTTTGAATTATTTGAAATTTGTGTGAATCACTAGTTTGTGAATAACTTAACTTTAAAAATACATTTTCCAGTGATTCTTTTTTGTTATGTTTAATATTAGTGTGTTTTATCATTATATTCAACTCGGTAATGCTTAAGTTATTTAAAAAATGAAATGACTTTGTAACGGATGAGTTTTCGTCCGAAACCCTAATACTTCGAAACAGATTGAGCATTTTGTACACGAAGTGCATTCAGTTTTTGTGGTAACCCTCTCTACTTTTTTGCACATGCTATGTGGGTGAAATTATGATGCCATGCCAACTTTCATCCTTTTCTGAGTTCATTTGAAATGCTTTTCAACTTCAGGGTCATTTAGCTGAAAAAACAGTAAATGCATGAAAGAATTTGCTTGCATCCCAGATCACATCCCAGATCTTTGGGTGTGAAACTTTTTCTTTGCGTCTGTCCCTTTGCGTCGTAGCCATGGAAAATCTTCATCATTTAACGGGATGCTCGGGTCAATATTCACTGTGAATGGAGCAATTTCATCAAACTTTTCATAATCTTCTGACTTGTCTGTCTTGTCATCCACTCCCACGATGTTTCTCTTCCCAGAAAGAACTATGTGCCGCTTTGGCTCATCGTACGATGCATTCGCTTCCTTATCTTTTCTTTTTCTTAGCTTGGTAGACATGTCCTTCACATAGAAAACCTGTGCCACATCATTGGCTAGGACAAATGGTTCGTCTGCATACGCAAGATTGTTGAGGTCCATTGTTGTCATTCCGTACTGCGGGTCTTCCATTACCCCGCCTCGTGTCATATTGACCCATTTGCACCGAAACAAAGGGACCTTCAAACCACGTCGATAGTCAAGTTCCCATATGTCCTGTATATAACCATAATATGTTTCTTTTCCCGTCTTGGTTTCTGCATCAAAGCGGACACCACTGTTTTGGTTGGTGCTCTTCTTATCTTGGGCGATCGTGTAAAATGTATTACCATTTATCTCGTACCCTTTGAAAGTCATTATATTCGAAGATGGTAACTGGGACAGCAAGTACATGTCATCTTCAATAGAGGTGTCATGCATGATACGTGCTTGCAACCAGCTGGCGAAACTCCTGGTTTGTTCACGTGTAATCCAGTCATCAGACCGCTCCGGGTGTTTGGAGCGTAGCAAATTCTTGTGTTCATCCATATACGGAGCCACCAAGGCGGAATTCTGTAGAACTGTGTAGTGTGCTTCAGTGAGAGAATGTCCGTCCATGCATATTATTTGTTCCCCTCCTAGCGTGCCTTTTCCATCCAGTCTGCCCTTATGCCGTGATTCAGGAACACCAATCGGCTTAAGGTCAGGAATAAAGTCAATACAAAACTCAATGACCTCCTCATTTTGACGGCCCTTGGAGATGCTTCTTTCTGGCCTAGCACGGTTATGAACATATTTCTTTAAGACTCCCATGAACCTCTCAAAGGGGAACATATTGTGTAGAAATACAGGACCCAAAACGTTAATCTCTTCGCATAGGTGAACTAGGACGTGCGTCATGATGTTGAAGAAGGATGGTGGGAACACCAACTCGAAACTGACAAGACATTGCACCAAATCATTCTGTAACCTTGGTATGATTTCTGGATCGATTACCTTCTGAGAGATTGCATTGAGAAATGCACATAGCTTCACAATGGCTAATCGAACGTTCTCCAGTAGAAGCCCCCTCAATGCAACCGGAAGTAGTTGCGTCATAATCACGTGGCAGTCATGAGACTTTAGGTTCTGGAACTTTTTCTCTGCCATGTTTATTATTCCCTTTATATTCGACGAGAAGCCAGACGGTACCTTAATACCGAGCAGGCATTCAAAGAAGATTTCCTTCTCTTCTTTGGTAAGAGCGTAGCTTGCATGACCCTGATGTATGCCGTCTTTTCCGTGCATACGTTGCTGGTCCTCCCGTGCCTCAGGTGTATCTTTTGTCTTCCCATACACGCCCAAGAAGCCAAGCAGGATCACACAAAGATTCTTCGTCACGTGCATCACATCGATTGCGGAGTGGACCTCGAGGTCTTTCCAATAGGGCAGGTCCCAAAATATAGATTTCTTCTTCCACATGGGTGAGCGTCCGTCAGCGTCATTCGGAACAGGTTGTCCACCAGGACCCTTTCCAAAGACCACCTTCAAATCCTTGACCATATCATGTACATCAGCACCAGTACGGTGGCGAGGCTTCGTCCGGTGATCCGCCTCACCTTTGAAATGCTTGCCTTTCTTTCTTACAGGATGCCTACTCGGAAGAAATCGATGATGTCAGAGGTACACATTCTTCTTACAATTAGCCAAATATATACTGTCGGTATCGTCCAAATAGTGCGTGCATGCGCGGTACCCTTGTTTGTCTGTCCTGAAAGGTTACTAAGAGCAGGCCAATCATTGATGGTCACGAACAGCAATGCCTTTAGGTCAAAGTCTTCCCCCATGTGCTCATCCCACGCACGTACACCTGTTCCATTCCACAGTTGTAAGAGTTCTTCAACTAATGGCCTTAGGTACACATCAATGTCGTTGCCGGGTTGCTTAGGGCCTTGGATGAGCACTGGCATCATAATGAACTTCCGCTTCATGCACAACCAAGGACGACGGTTATATAAACATAGAGTCACAGGCCAGGTGCTATGGTTGCTGCTCTGCTCCCAAAAGGATTAATGCCATCAGCGCTTAGACCAAACCATACGCTCCTTGCGTCATCTGCAAACTCCTTCCCGTACTTTCTTTCGATTTTTCTCCACTGCGACCCGCCAGCGGGTACTCTCAACTTTCCGTCTTTCTTACGGTCTTCTCTGAGCCATCGCATCGCCTTGGCATGCTCTTTGTTTTGGAACAAACGTTTCAACCGTGGTATTATAGGAGCATACCACATCACCTTGGTAGGAATCTTCTTCCTGGGGCGCCGGCCCTCGACATCACCAGGGTCATCGCGGCAGATCTTATAGCGCAATGCACCACATACCGGGCAAGCGTTCAAATCCTCGTACTCACCGCAGTAGAGGATGCAATCATTAGGGCATGCATGTATCTTCTGCACCTCTAACCCTAGAGGGCAGACAACCTTCTTTGTTTCGTATGTACTCTCGGGCAATTCGTTGTCCTTTGGAAGCATATCCTTTATCATTACCAGCAACTTTCCAAATCCCTTGTCAGATACACCATTCTCTGCCTTCCATTGCAGCAAATCCAGTGTGGTGCCCAGCTTTTTCTTGTCACCTACGCAATTCGGGTACAACAATTTTTTGTGATCCTCTAACATGCGCTGCAACTTCTTCTTCTCCAAATCACTTGCGCAGTTTCTCTTTGCATCAGCAATGGCCCGACCTAGATCATCAACGGGCTCATCTGATGCCTCTTCTTCAGCTTCTTCCCGCATTGCCGGCTCAGCTTCTTCCCGCATTACCGGCTCAGCTTCTTCCCCCATTGTTGTATCATCGTATTCAGGGAACCCATGGCCAGGATAGCTGTCATCGTCCTCTTCTTCTTCATTGTCTTCCATCATAACCCCTCTTTCTCCGTGCTTGGTCCAAACATTATAATGGGGCATGAAACCGGACTTAAACAGGTGGACGTGAATGGTTCTTGACGTAGAGTAATTGTGACCATTCTTACAGCGAGCACATGGACAAGGCATAAAACCATCCGCCCGCTTGTTTGCCTCAGCCGCAAGCAGAAAAGTATGTATGCCCTCAACGAACTGGGGAGAGCATCGGTCATCGTACATCCATTGCCGACTCATCTTCATTACACAACACCGAATAGACCAAATTAATACAAGTTCATACAATTAATACAAGTTCATACATAAAGTTCATACAACACTTAAATCCAACAAACAAATAACTCTCTAGCTAACGCATTTAAATGCAACAACAAATATGATCAAGATCGCAACTAAGATAACAATGGATCCAACAGCATAATGATACCAAGCCTCACTATCGATGGCATATTTTCTAATCTTTCTAACCTTCAAGCGCATTTTCTCCATCTTGATCTTGTGATCATCGACGACATCGGCAACATGCAACTCCAATTCCATCTTCTCCCCCTCAATTCTTTTCAATTTTTCTTTCAAGTACTCGTTTTCTCTTTCAACTAAATTTAACCTCTCGGCAATAGGGTCGGTTGGAATTTCCGGTTCACATACCTCCTAGAAAAAATTTCTATGTCAACTTGATGGGCATAATTTGTCATAAACATGAAATGCAACTAGTTTTAAAAGAGAATATGCATACCACATCCGAATCATAACAAGGACTAGGGGCGACGGGGACGGATATCAAAACCATGGCACTATATGTATAACAAACAACGTACGGGTAAGATAATTATACGAGTAACTATATATCCAAATCACACAAACATCAATTTTTATATAAAATTTCATGAACAAGAGGCTCACCACAAGGTGGTGCCGGCAATGGGACGGTGCGGGCGATCGACGGTGGCTACGATGGAGATTTAGAAGGCACTAAGTAAACCACACCTACATATGCAAACTAAGTGTTATTTTTGACCTCAAATTGCATATAAATCAAATACTAGCACATATATATCCTCCCAAATTACTAAACTCACAAATTAATCACTATATAAACCAATGCAAGAGCTAATCTAGCAATGAGAGATGAAAGGACAAAGTTGCTAACCTTTGTGATCATTTGAATGGATGAGGGCCTTCAAATCTTGACAAATTTTGGGAAAATTTTGTGATGAACTCAAGAGGAAGAAGGGAAGAACAGAGGAGAGGGAGAGGGGAAAGGGGGAAGAACAGAGTGCTGGTGGACGAATGGTCTATGTAGGACGACCTTTAGTACCGGTTCGTGCCAAGAACCGGTACTAAAGGGGCTGGAGGGGCCCCATTCTGACAACATCCTGCCACCACTCTCATTAGTACCGGTTCGTGGCACGAACCGGTGCTAAAGGTTCGCCATGAACCGGTACTAATGAAAGCGGCCCGGCTAGCCGTTGGAACCGGCACTAATGTATACATTAGTGCCGGCTCAAATACAAACCGGCACTAATGTGCTTCACGTTTGACCCTTTTTCTACTAGTGTAATCACGTTATGCGCAGCGGCGTGATGGAGGAGTTCCACAAGGAGATGCGCGCTAGCTAACAAGCTAATGGAGTTGTTCCTCGTAGCGCTCAGGCTCCCCGCCATGCAGATCGCCAGCGTCAAGGTGGAGCACAAACTCACCGAGACCATGACCGAGACAATACACCTCAACAGGTACGTAGTACTGCCTCCGTCAAAAAAATATTTAGATACATCCATTTGAGCACCTAATTGGTTCGGTGCCAATAATTGGCATGCCAATTGTTGGAGTCTAAAATTTTATCTCTCAATTAGTTGGCTACCAATTAGTTTTTTCCCATCTTTTTAAAAGTTGTTAATTTTTGACAACTTTTGATTTTGCTCAATGTTGACTTGCCAAATATTGACAATGCCAAACTTTGACAGCAAACTAATTAGCCTCGTAGTACAAGTGGCAAATCTCCTAGCATGTACGTGCATCAAGGCAATGGCAGAGCAGCCTCCAGGCAAATTTATAAACCTCTGATTTAACCAAGGTGGATCGTGAACGGCTGAAGCATGACGTGGCTCGACGATGCTTCATTGCAAACAGCGGCAACCCTCTAGCGAAGCTCCATCCTAGCTCAGGCTGCAAGTGGGACTGCAGATGGGAGTCCCACCGTTGAGCCCACTTGGTCGGAATATATTTAATGTGAATAACCGGACATCCCGTCACAAGATACAAAAAATATATGGGCACAAGTGGTATCTCACTCAGCAAATGCACATACAATTGGAACGTACACACTAGTTTAGCATCCATATGTTACACTCTCACACCCTCGCTAGCTATCATACTCCTCGCTGCAGCTACAAGCCTGGGAGTGAGGGGCAAGAATTCGTCAACAGCCCTGTCCCTACCGTCCCTCCTCACGCCCCTCCCGTCCCTCCCCCGTGCGGCGGCGCCGTCCCGCACCGGGGAGCCCCTGCCCTCCTCCTAAAGCCTCGCCCCTCCTCCGCTCCCCTCCGCCGCCGTCGCCCGGGGCGTCACAGGGCAAAGCCCTTGTGGTGTGCCGGCGGCGGCGGTTTCTCCTCGGATCCCGATCTGGTTGGGAGGCGGCGCTCCTCTTCGGCCAGATCGGTGGCGACATGGAAGTGGTGCGGCGGCCGCGGGGGAGGACGGCACCAGCAACGGCGGATCTGGCCTTGACTAGCTCATGTCAGGCTAATTCATTGTGCTACCGATCTCAATCGCCGTAGGTGGGGCACTACTCCTGGACTTGATCTGCAACACGAGGATGTCTGGGGCGCCGACCCTAGGCTTGGTGGTGGTGGCCTTCTTCTTCGTCGGAGTTGGTCGGCTGGCTGGCTGTGCTCACATGGTCATGCAATAACCGGCGGCTTGGCCGGTCGGGAGCGACGGAACTTGGCCGATGGCAGCGGCAAAGTTCTGTCTGGATCCCGAGGCGGCGGCCCTGGAGGGTGGAGGCCAGTGAAGCTCGGGCTTCCCGCGGCGGCATGGCGTGGTGCAGTCTCTATCCAAGGCGGATCTGTGACGGCGATCTGCTATGGATTGGTTCGGATCAGAGACGGCAACGAGCGCGCGGGATCCTTCTTGGCGGCTCTTGCGGCTTGGCGAGGCGGGGTGGGAGCCCTCCTCCTAGGCTCGAGTGGTGGCACACTCAGGCAGTGGCCGGTGCGCCAGGGGTCCCATGGTGGCACTATTGCTGCGGTTGGTCGCCGGATCTAGGCGGCTGGATCTGGGGCTTTGAAGGCGGTTGAGACAGTGCACAGGTTGTTGGGTGGATTTCTTGGGACGGATCCGGGTGAAAACCTGATCTTCGATCGATGGCCGGAGACGGTTATGACGATGCCCTTATCATCATTTCCTTCATGAAGGCATCATCGAGGTGAAGCTCCCAACTCCACTCAATACCTTCAGGGGAAACCCTAGATCAGTTGATCGGATGTTGGCGGCAATCATGTGTCGTAACCCCCTTGGGGCGGCATTCTTGGAGGTGCACTCGGCTTCGCGGGACCAGCGGATGGCTTCTTTGGTGGAGTGGTGCTTCATCCGTACATTGATGGCGACGGATCTGGACGGTGTGGCGCAGTGTAGATTCGAAGTTCGATGTGGGAGGATGGACTCGCGCAGGAGGACGACGCTGTCTGGCGTCGTGGTGGCGTTGATGGACCTGGCACGGTAGATGCAACAGTACAACTCTGAAGATGGACTCGTGGCAGGTGGCTGCGGCGGCCCCATCCCGCAGGCGTCCTGGTTGAGGAGTGCGCCGGACTGGTACATGCCCCATACCAGGCAGGCGTCCTGATTGGGACCTCAGGTCTTAGATGTTTAGGTTTGGCTGCGATGTCTGTTTGGTATTAGCCGCAGACTATCAGCGCCCCTTCATCAACTGGACAGGTGTACCATTCACGCACGTCATCTGCGCAGCCGTCACGCACCCAAACCGTGGTGACCACCATGTCCGCCGTACTTCACCGCCTACCTCCACAGAGATCCCTTAGCGTGCATGACCATGTTGCTGTCTTCGACTACACGGGTCTCCTCGAGACCACCAAGGAGGCATGGATAACCTTGTGGCCAATATCGCAGACGGCCAGTACCGGGGACCTGCAGTCGCCCTCCACGGCGAGGCCGTCGATCATGGAGTATGAGTGCACGGCATGATGGTCCGGTCCGGTCCCTGACCGAGCTGGCCTTTGGACTGGCCGCGAGTGAGCAGGCTCAGAATCCGATGATACATCTCCAACGTATCTATAATTTTTGATTGCTCCATGCTATATTATCTACTGTGTTGGGCAATATTGGGCTTTACTTTCCACTTTTATATTATTTTTGGGACTAACCTATTAACCGGTGGCCCAGCCCAGATTTGCTGTTTTTGTTGGGGATCGTAGCAGAAATTCAAAATTTTCTACGCATCACCAAGATCAATCTATGGAGTAATCTAGCAACGAGGGGAAGGAGAGTGCATCTACATACCCTTGTAGATCGCTAAGCGGAAGCGTTCAAGTGAACGGGGTTGATGGAGTCGTACTCGTCGTGATCCAAATCACCGATGATCCTAGTGCCGAACGGACGGCACCTCCGTGTTCAACACACGTATAGCCTGGTGATGTCTCCTACGCCTTGATCCAGCAAGGGGAGAAGGAGAGGTTGGGGAAGACTCCATCCAGCAGCAGCACGACGGCGTGGTGGTGGTGGAGGAGCGCGGGACTCCAGCAGGGCTTCGCCAAGCACTAGGACAGATGAGGAGGGAGAGGGGTAGGGCTGCGCCAACAGGGAGAGCAAATCACATGTGTTGGGCAGCCCAAACCTCAAGTATATATAGGGGGAGGGGAGGGGCTGTGCCCCCACCTAGGGGTCCCTCCCTAGGGGTGGCGGCAGCCCCCAGATCCCATCTGGGAGGCGGCCAAGGGGGAGAGAGAGGGGGGCGCACCTAGAGTGGGCCTTAGGGCCCATCTGCACCTAGGGTTTGCCCCCTCTCCTCTTGAGGACGCCTTGGGCCTTGGTGGGAGGCGCCCAGCCCACATAGGGGCCGGTCCCTTCCCACTTATGGCCCACGCAAGCCTCCGGGGCTGGTGGACCCCCGGACCCCTCCGGTGGTCCCGGTACACTACCGGTGATGCCCGGAACACTTCCGGTGGCCAAAACCATACTTCCTATATATCAATCTTTACCTCCGGACCATTCCGGAACTCCTCATGACGTCCGGGATCTCATCCGGGACTCTGAACAACATTCGGTAACCGCGTACATACTTTCCCTATAACCCTAGCGTCATCGAACCTTAAGTGTGTAGACCCTACGGGTTCGTGAGTCATGCAGACATGGCCGAGACAACTCTCCGGTCAATAACCAACAGCGGGATCTGGATACCCATGTTGGCTCCCACATGCTCCACGATGATCTCATCGGATGAACCACGATGTCAAGGACTTAATCAATCCCGTATACAATTCCCTTTGTCCATCGGTATGATACTTGCCCGAGATTCGATCGTCGGTATCCCGATACCTTGTTCAATCTCGTTACCGGAAAGTCTCTTTACTCGTTCCGTAACACATCATCCCGTGATCAACTCCTTGGTCACATTGTGCACATTATGATGATGTCCTACCGAGTGGGCCCAGAGATACCTCTCCGTTTACACGGAGTGACAAATCCCAGTCTCGATTCGTGACAACCCAACAGACACTTTCGGAGATACCCGTAGTGTACCTTTATAGACACCCAGTTACGTTGTGACGTTTGGCACACCCAAAGCATTCCTATAGTATCCGGGAGTTGCACAATCTCATGGTCTAAGGAAGTGATACTTGACATTAGAAAAGCTTTAGCATACGAACTACACGATCTTTGTGCTAGGCATAGGATTGGGTCTTGCCCATCACATCATTCTCCTAATGATGTGATCCCGTTATCAATGACATCCAATGTCCATGGTCAGGAAACCGTAACCATCCATTGATCAACGAGCTAGTCAACTAGAGGCTTACTAGGGACATGGTGTTGTCTATGTATCCACACATGTATCTGAGTTTCCTATCAATACAATTCTAGCATGGATAATAAACGATTATCATGAACAAGGAAATATAATAATAACCAATTTATTATTGCTTCTAGGGCATATTTCCAACAGTCTCCCACTTGCACTAGAGTCAATAATCTAGTTCACATCGCCATGTGATTAACACTCACAGATCACATCGCCATGTGACCAACATCCAAGAGTCTACTAGACTCAATGATCTAGTTCACATCACTATGTGATAAACACTCAAAGAGTTCTGGGTTTGATCATGTTATGCTTGTGAGAGAGGTTGTAGTCAACGGGTCTTGCCATATTCAGATCCCTATGTATTTCGCAGAACTTTATATCGTAGATGCTGCTACCACATTCCACTTGGAGCTATTCCAAATTATTGGTTCATTATACGTATCCTTTATCTCTACTCAGAGCTATCCGGATAGGTGTTAAGCTTGCATCGACATAACTCTTTCCGTCGAACTCTTTATCACCTCCATAACCGAGAAACATTTCCTTATTCCTCTAAGGATAATTTTGACCGCTATCTGGTGATTTACTCCTAGATCACCTTTGTACCCTCTTGCCAGACATGTGGCAAGGCACACATCAGGTGCGGTACTTCAGCATGGCATACCGTATAGAGCCTATGACAAAAGCATAGGAGACGCTCTTTCTTCTGCCGTGGTCAAGCTTTGAGTCTCACTCAACTTCACACCTTACAACTCAGGTAAGAACCCCTTCTTTGACTGATCTATTTTGAACTCCTTCAAAAACATGTCAAGGTGTGCGTTCTTTGAAAGTACCATCAGGCATCTTGATCCATCTCTATAGATCTTGATGCCCAATATGTAAGCAGCTTTATCCAGGTCTTCCTTTGAAAAACACTCTTCAAACAACCGTTTATGCTTTCCAGAAATTCTACATTATTTCAGATCAACAATATGTCATCCACATATACTTATCAGAAATGTTGTAGTGCTCCCACTCACTTTCTTGTAAATACAAGTTTCTAGCAAAATTGTATAAACCTAAAAGCTTTGATCACTCCATCAAAACATATATTCCGATTCCGAGATGCTTGCTCTAGTCCATAGAAGGATTGCTGGAGCCAGCATACCTTTTAGCATCCTTAGGATCGACAAAACCTTTTATTGTATCGCATACAACTTTTCTTACGAAAACTGGTAAGAAAACTTGTTTTGACATCCATCTGTAAGATTTCATAATCGAAAAATACAGCTAATGCTATCATGATTCCGACGGACTTAAGCATCGCTACGGGTGAGAAATTCTCATCGTAGTCAACTCCTTGAACTTGTGAAAACATTCTTTCCCACAAGTCGAGCTTCATAGACGGTAACATTACCGCCCACGTCAGTCTTCTTCTTAAAGATCCATTTATCTCTATGGCTTGCCGATCATCGGGCAAGTCCACCAAAGTCCATACTTTGTTCTAATATATGGATCCTATCTCGGATTTCATGGCTTCTAACCATTTGTCAGAATACGGGCCCACCATCGCTCCTCTATAGATTGTAGGTTCATTGTTGTCTAACAACATGATATCTAAGACAGGATTACCGTACCACTTAGGAGTATTACATATCCTTGTCGACCTACGAGGTTCGATAGCAACTTGATCTGAAGCCTCGTGATCACTATCATTAACTTCCTATTTAACATACGTAGGCGCCACAGAAAACATCTTTCTGTGTTGCGTCACTCTCTGGTTGAAGTAAAGGTTCGACAACCTCATCAAGTTCTATCTTCCTCCCACTCAATTCTTTCGAGAGAAACTCCTTCTCGAGAAAGGACCCGTTCTTAGCGACAAACAATTTGCCCTCGGATCTGAGATAGAAGGTATACCCAACTGCAACCTTTGGGTATCCTATGAAGATGTGTTTGTCCGCTTTGGGTTCGAGCTTCTCCGGCTGAAGCCTTAAGCATCGCAGCTCCAAACATTAGGAAACGAAAACTTTGGTTTCTTGCCAAACCAATGTTCACACGGCGTCGTCTCAACTGACTTATATGGTGTCCTATCTAAAGTGAATGCAGCTGTCTCTAACGCATAACCTCAAAATGAAAACGGTAGATTGGTAAGAGACATCATAGATCGCACCATATCTCATAGGGTTCGATTACGACGTCCGGACACACCATTACCTTGTGGTGTTCCAGGTGGCTTCAACTGTGAAACAATTCCACAATGTCTTAAGTGATTGCCAAACTCATAACTCAGAAATTCTCATCGATCAGATCGTAGGAACATGATCTTATTGTTATGATGATTCTTAACTTCACTCTGAAATCGCTTGAACTTTTCAAACGTTTCAGACTTGTGCTTCATTAAGTAGATATACCTATATCTACCCAAATCATCAGTGAAGATGAGAAAATAGCGATATCCACCGCACGCTTCAATTTTCATTGGATCACACGTATCAGCATGCATGATTTCCAACAAGTCACTTGCCCGTTTCATTTTACCTGAAAACGGGGTCTTAGTCATCCTGCCCATGAGGCATGGCTCGCATGTGTCAAGTGATTCAAAATCAAGTGACTCCAAACATCCATTGACATGGAGTTTCTTCATGCATCTTACGCCAATATGACCTAAGCGGCAGTGCCACGAGAAAGTGGTACTATCATTATTAACTCTATATCTTTTGGTGTGAACATGTGTATTACCACGACCGAAATTGAATGAACCATTCACATAGGGTGCATGACCATGAAAGGTATCATTCATGTAAACAGAATAACCATTATTCTCTAACTTAAATGAATGACCGTATTGCAATGAGCATGATCTAATCATATTCATGCTCAACGTAGACACCTGATAACATTTATCTAGGTTCAATACTAATCCCGAAGGCAGATGGAGCGTGCGATGGTGATCTTATCAACTTTGGAAACACTTCCAACACACATCGTCACCTCGCCCTTAGCCAGTCTCCGTTTAGTCCGTAGCTTATTCTTCAAGTTACCAATAACAGTAACTGAACCGGTATCCAATACCCCGGTGCTACCAGGAGTACTAGCGAGGTACACATTAATAACACGTATTTACTTTGTTGAAGTTGCCAGCCTTCTTATCTACCATGCATTTGGGGTAATTCCGCTATCAGTGATCGTTCCCCTTACAATAGAAGCACTCAGTCACGGGTTTGGGTTCAACCTTGGGTTCCGTCACTGGAGCGGCAACTGGTTTGCCATCCATGATGTTTCCCTTTTAGCCCTTGCCCTTCTTGAAACCAGTGGTCTTGTTAAACCATCAACACTTGATGCTCCTTCTTGATTTCTACCTTTTGCGGTCTTAAGCACCGCGAACAGCTCCGGTATCAACTCCATCCCTTGCATGTCATAGTTCATCACGAAGATCTAGTAGCTTAGTGATAGTGGCTAGAGAACTCTATCAATCACTATCTTATCTGGAAGTTTAACTCCCACTTGATTTAAGTGATTGTAGCACCCAGACATTCTGAGCACATGCTTACTAGCTGAGCTATTCTCCTCCATCTTGTTGGCAAAAGAACTTATCAGAGGTCTCACACCTCTCAACACGGGCATGAGGCTGAAATCCCAATTTCAGCTCTTGGAACATCTCATATGTTCTATGGCGTTCAAAACGTCATTGCAATCCCGATTCTAAGCCGTAAAGTATGGTGCACTAAACTATCATGTAGTGATCAGGATGTGTCTGTCAGGTGTTCACAACATCCACAGACGACGCTGTAGGGGTTTGCACATCGAGCGGTGCATCAAAGACGTAAGCCTTCTGTGTAGCAGTGAGGACACTCCTCGGACTATGGACCTAGTCCGCATCAGTGCTTACAATATCTTTCAACTTGGTCTTTCTCTAGGAACGTATTGAAACAGGAAGTTACACCGTGAGCTATTTATCTACAACATATTTGCGAAGACAATTCAGACTATGTTCATGATAATTGAGTTCATCTAATGAACTCCCACTCAGATAGACATCCCTCTAGTCATCTAAGTGAAACATGATCCGAGTCAACTAGGTCGTGTCCTATCATCACGTGAGACGGACTAGTCAACATCGGTGAACATCTCATGTTGATCGTATCTTCTATACGACTCATGTTCGACCTTTCGGTCTTCTGTGTTCCGAGGCCATCTCTGTACATGCTAGGCTCGTCAAGTCAACCTAAATGTTTCGCATGTGTCCCGAGGCCATGTCTGTACATGCTAGGCTTTACAAGACCTGTTGTATTCGAACGTTAGAATCTATCACACCCGATCATCACGTGGTGCTTCGAAACAACGAACCTTCGCAACGGTGCACAGTTAGGGGGAACACTTTTCTTGAAATTTTAGTGAGGGATCATCTTATTTAAGCTACCATCGTTCTAAGCAAATAAGATGTAAAACATGATAAACATCACATGCAATCAAATAGTGACATGATATGGCCAATATCATTTTGCTCCTTTTGATCTCCATCTTCGGGGCTCCATGATCATCGTTGTCACCGGCATGACACCATGATCTCCATCATCGTGTCTTCTTGAAGTTGTATCGTCATCTATTACTTCTACTACTATGGCTAACGCTTTAGCAACAAAGTAAAGTAATTACATGACGTTTATGTTGACATGTAGGTCATAAATAAATTAAGACAACTCCTATGACTCCTGCCGGTTGTCATACTCATCGACATGCAAGTCGTGATTCCTATTACAAGAACATGATCAATCTCATACATCACATATATCATTCATCACATCCTTTTGGCCATATCACATCACAAGGCATATGCTGCAAAAACAAGTTAGACGTCCTCTAATTGTTGTTGCAAGTTTTTACGTGGCTGCTATAGGTTTCTAGCAAGAACGTTTCTTACCTACGCGAAAACCACAACGTGATATGCCAATTTCTATTTACCCTTCATAAGGACCCTTTTCATCGAATCCGATCCGACTAAAGTGGGAGAGACAGACACCCGCTAGCCACCTTATGCAACTAGTGCATGTCAGTCGGTGGAACCAATCTCACGTAAGAGTACGTGTAAGGTCGGTCCGGGCCGCTTCATCCCATGATGCCGCCGAATCAAGATAAGACTAGTAACAGCAAGTAAATTGACAATATCGACGCCCACAACTGCTTTGTGTTCTACTCGTGCATAGAAACTACGCATAGACCTAGCTCATGATGCCACTGTTGGGGATCGTAGCAGAAATTCAAAATTTTCTACGCATCACCAAGATCAATCTATGGAGTAATCTAGCAACGAGGGGAAGGAGAGTGCATCTACATACCCATGTAGATCGCTAAGCGGAAGCGTTCAAGTGAACGGGGTTGATGGAGTCGTACTCGTCGTGATCTAAATCAGCGTTGATCCTAGTGCCGAAAGGACAGCACCTCCGTGTTCAACACACGTACAGCCCGGTGACGTCTCCTACGCCTTGATCCAGCAAGGGGAGAAGGAGAGGTTGGGGAAGACTCCATCCAGCAGCAGCACGACGGCGTGGTGGTGGTGGAGGAGCGCGGGACTCCAGCAAGGCTTCACCAAGCACTACGAGAGATGAGGAGGGAGAGGGGTAGGGCTGTGCCAACAGGGAGAGCAAATCACATGTGTTGGGCAGCCCCAAACCTCAAGTATATATAGGGGGGAGGGGCTGCGCCCCCACCTAAGGTTCCCTCCCTAGGGGCGGCGGCAGCCCCCAGATCCCATCTGGGAGGCGGCCAAGGGGGAGTGAGGGAGTCCTGGATTTGGGGGTGTTTGGGTAGCCGGACTATACCTTCAGCCGGACTCCTGGACTATGAAGATACAAGATTGAAGACTTCGTCCCGTGTCCGGATGGGACTTTCCTTGGCGTGGAAGGCAAGCTTGGCGATGCGGATATTCAAGATCTCCTACCATTGTAACCGACTCTATGTAACCCTAACCCTATCCTGTGTCTATATAAACCGGAGGGTTTTAGTCCGTAGGACAACTTCATCAACTCCATATACAACAATCGTACCATAGGCTAGCTTCTAGGGTTTAGCCTCCTTGATCTCGTGGTAGATCTACTCTTGTACTACCCATATCATCAATATTAATCAAGCAGGACGTAGGATTTTACCTCCATCAAGAGGGCCCGAACCTGGGTAAAACATCGTGTTCCCTGCCTCCTGTTACCATCCAGCCTAGATGCACAGTTCGGGACCTACTACCCGAGATCTGCCGGTTTTGACATCGACATTGGTGCTTTCATTGAGAGTTCCTCTGTGTCATCGCCTTTAGGCCCGATGGCTCCTTTGATCATCAACAACGATGCGGTCCAGGGTGAGACTTTTCTCCCCGGACAGATGTTCATCTTCGGTGGCTTCGCTCTGCGGGCCAATTCGCTTGGCCGCTTGGAGCGGATCGAAGGCTACGCCCCTGGCCATCAAGTCAAGTTCAGAAGCTTAAACCACACGGCCGACATCCGCGGAGACTTGATCTTCGACGGATTCGAGCCACGGCCAAGCGTGCCGCACTATCTCGACGGGCATGATATAGCTCTGCCTCCGGACGGTGTCCTGGAGGCCGCACACGCATCGGTTCCGACCCCTAACTCGGAGCCTATTGCGCCAATCGAGGATGAGCGGTTGGATGTTACCTCGGGGGCTGCAATCTCAAAGGTGATCGAGCCGAACGCTAGCCCCGCACTCTGCATGACCCTTGACTCCAAGGATCCGGACTCCGAACCCACCGCGCCAATCGAATCCAATTGGGCGTCGATAATGGAGTTCACCGCCGGAGACATCTTTCAGCACTCGCCTTTTGGCGTCATCCTGAATTCTCTTAAGTCTCTCTCTTTACAAGGAGAGCCCTGGCCGGATTACGGTCAGCAAGGATGGGATACGGACGATGAAGAAATTCAAAGCCCACCCACCACCCACTTTGTAGCCACTGTCGACGACTTAACCGACATGCTTGACTTCGGCTCCGAAGACATCGACGGTATGGACAACGATGTAGGAGACGAACAAGAATCAGCACCTGTAGGGCGCTGGAAGGCCACCTCGTCATATGACATATATATGGTGGATACTCCAAAAGATGGAGACGGCGATGGAACAGTGGGAGATGACACCCCCAAGAAACAGCCAAAGCGCCGGCGTCAGCGGCGCCGCTCTAAATCCCGCCAAAGCAAAAACGGTGATTCCGGCACGGGAGATAATACTACCCCAGATAGCGCCGAAGAACACCCACCTCAGCAAGATTCGGTACAGGAAGATGGAGAAGCCAGCCCTCATGAGAGAGCGGTAGACCAAGAGGTCGAGGATGATAACTACATGCCTCCCTCTAAAGACGAGGCAAGCCTCGATGATGACGAATTCGTCATACCATCAGACCCCGCCGAACAAGAGCGTTTCAAACGCAGGCTTTTAGCCACGGCAAGAAGCCTCAAGAAAAAGCAGCAACAGCTTAGAGCTGCCCAAGATTTGCTAGTTGACAGATGGACTGAAGTCCTTGCGGCTGAAGAGTATGAACTCGAACGCCCCTCCAAGAATTACCCGACGCGCAGGCTGCTACCCCGATCAGAGGAGGAAGCACCTACATCACCAGCACACGACATGGCAGACCGGCCACCTCGCGGCCGCGACAGAGAGGCCTCTCGGCCCTCCACCCAAGCCATGCCCCGACGCCGCTCAAATAAGGCACGGGAAAATGCGCCCGACCTGCGAGACATACTGGAGGATAAGGCAAGACAAACAAGATCGATCTACGGATCGTGCAGGCGCCCTACGGCATGTGCCAATGATCTCCACTTCGGATACAACAAATCCGGCCGGGCCGAACACAACAGACATAGCTCTTCCGAGCTGCGTCGTGATATAGCCCAGTATAGAGGCGCCGCACACCCGCTATGCTTCACGAATGAAGTAATGGATCATATAATCCCAGAGGGTTTCAAACCCGTAAACACCGAATCATACGATGGCACAACAGACCCGGCGGTATGGATCGAGGATTATCTCCTTCACATCCACATGGCACGCGGCGATGATCTACACGCCATCAAATACCTCCCGCTTAAACTTAAAGGACCGGCCCGGCATTGGCTTAACAGCTTGCCAGCAGACTCAATCGGTTCTTGGAAGGACCTGGAAGCCGCATTCCTCGACAACTTCCAGGGCACTTACGTGCGACCACCGGATGCCGACGACTTAAGCCACATAATTCAGCAGCCAGAAGAATCGGCCAGACAATTCTGGACACGGTTCCTAACAAAGAAAAACCAGATAGTCGACTGTCCGGACGCAGAGGCCCTAGCAACCTTCAAGCATAACATCCGCGATGAGTGGCTTGCCCGGCACCTGGGACAGGAAAAGCCGAAATCTATGGCAGCCCTCACGACACTCATGACCCGCTTTTGCGCGGGAGAAGACAGCTGGCTAGCTCGCAGTAAAAACTTATCAAAGAACCCTGGTAATTCGGATACCAAGGACAAAAGTGGCAGTACACGTCGGAATAAGCAAAAACGCCGCATTAGCAGCGACAGCAATGAAGACATGGCAGTCAATGCCGGATTCAAAGGCTATAAATCCAGTCAGCGGAAAAAGGCATTCAAAAAGAATGCTCAGGGCCCGTCCAGTTTGGACCGAATACTCGATCGCTTGTGCCAGATACATGGCACCCCCGAAAGGCCAGCCAATCACACTAATAGAGATTGTTGGGTGTTCAAGCAGGCAGACAAGTTAAGGTCCGAAAACAGAGACAAGAGGCTGCACAGCGATGACAAGGAGCCCAAGCTGCCAAACAACAGTGGACAGAAGGGCTTTCCCCCACAAATGCGGACGGTGAACAAGATATACGCAACCCACATTCCCAAGCGGGAGCGGAAGCGTGCGCTACGGGACGTATACGCGAGAGAGCCAGTCGCCCCAAAGTTCAACCCATGATCCTCCTGCCCGATCACTTTTGATCGAAGGGACCATCCCACTAGCATCCGTCATGGCGGCTTCGCCGCATTGGTTCTCGACCCAATCATCGATGGATTTCATCTCACAAGAGTCCTCATGGACGGCGGCAGTAGCCTGAACCTGCTTTATCAGGATACAGTGCGGAAAATGGGCATAGATCCCTCAAGGATTAAGCCCACAAAAACGACCTTTAAAGGCGTTATACCAGGTGTAGAGGCCAACTGTACAGGCTCAGTAACACTTGACGTGGTCTTCGGATCCCCGGACAATTTCCGAAGCGAAGAGTTAATCTTCAATATAGTACCGTTTCGCAGTGGCTATCACACCCTGCTTGGACGAACCACATTCGCAAAGTTCAATGCGGTGCCGCACTACGCATATCTCAAGCTCAAGATGCCAGGCCCTCGAGGAGTAATTACGGTCAATGGAAACACCGAACGCTCCCTCCGTACGGAGGAGCATACGGCAGCTCTCGCAGCGGAGGTACAAAGTACCCTTCTCAGGCAATTCTCCAGTCCGGCCATTAAAAAGCCAGACACTGCCAAGCGCGCCCGGAGTAACCCACAGCAGGACCGCCTGGCACACTTTAAGCAAGCGTAGCAATGCGGCCCCAATCCCAGCTCTCGCGACATAGCGAAACCAGTACCTTGCGTACATAACAACGCACTTGAAATACCATGGGCATAGGGGAAGGGGCACAATAACAGCACACCCAAAATACGGCTTAAAACGTACTAGGGGCTGCTGGATTCTTTTTTTAATTTTCTCTTACTTTCAGGACTCCATACTATCGGACAACCTATTCGGCAATTCGACTGCCGCACAAACGATACAAGATCCAGGGAGGCAGAAAAGCCATGCCGCATTATGGAACTCCCGGGTGGTCTGTGTTATGAGCGGTATACCTGTTTTAAATACAATTCCGTAGCCTGCCCCTGGTCAGGACATACTAAATAGTCCAATATCTTTTGCTTACCGCACTATTCGTATCGTTCGGTTTTGATAAATAGCCTCTCTATAAACAATGCATAGCTTTCTGTCTATTTTTCGCATATTTCCTTCAGGCTTGTCTCTTAGAATAAAGCCCCACCCCCAGTCGTTGTGGCTGCTTGCTTGCTGCCGTCAACATTAATGTTGATGGCTTCATGCCCAGGGGCAGCCCATACGTTCTCCATCACCGTTCGATGCAAGTTCTTTCCCTTCAGAAAAGTGCAGTGTCCCGATTGTGCGCGAATTCTCTTCATAACTGAGATTGCATTCCACATTGGTTCACTCACATTTATCTTATTGCGTGTGTCCCATCACCCCCAGAGCATTATAATGCAATCACTTTTCTGTTTGTCCAGGAGGGTCAATATCTTAGTCACCACCTCTTTATCACGGCGTAGTAGCAGGTCCTGGCGTGTCTGTTCTAGATTCATTTCTCTCCACACCTATTTCACATTTTTGCATCCTCATCAAGCCGCAAACAAACTAGGAATATCTTATCAGGTTCCATCCCTTTCCTGGCAATATTCAGTAGATGAGGCAAGCTGTTATGAGCTAGCTGTCATAGAAAATGTTTCATTTTTGGCAGGCAGCAACACTTCTAGATTTCACTCCATTTGAACTTTTCAATGTGTCCACTTGCCTCTCCTACCTGCCTTTTAGCTTGTTGCTCTTGCTCTCACTGATACGCAAATTTTACTGAGAAACGGCCCTTGTCGTCAAAACGCTTGGCTCAGAAATCCTCAAACAGTGGAATGGCAAGGATAGTACGTGCATCTTGCTGTCAGAAGATCTCATATTTTTGAGTGGCAATGGGAATGGAGGAAATGGCAATCAACATTGTTCCAACCCTGCTACACCAACGAAGAAAGATCTGAATCATATCACCTGTTTCTAGTGCAAGAACCCAGGGCACTATGCCACTGATTGTCCTGATGCGAAGAACAGGAATGGCAATGGAAGTTCTGGAAGCAAGAAGCCAAATTCTTTCACTAGAGGTCGGGTGAACCATGTCAATGTGGAAGAAGTCTATGAGTAGCCAGACGCAATGTTTGGTAAGTTTTTACTCAATCCCCATCCAGTATTAATTTTCTTTTTTAACTCTGGTGAACACCCGCCGCCCTCGAACCGCGCCAGCCGCCACTTTGCAAAAGATCGAAGGGCCCCATCGCCGCCGACACCGACGGCCTTTAACCTTCAATGCACCACGACGACAGCGAGGAGGGGAGAAGGGAGGGTTGAGGCTGGCGGCTAGGGTTTCCCCCACGGTCGCTCGCGAGAGCGACGCGAGAAGGGGAGGGGGAGGTGGAGGTTAATGGATTCAATCCCAACTCAAGGATGATGATACTAGGCAAAGATATTTAATTAGGGAACCTTATAGTCAACTGCCTAATTTTGATTATTCACAAAGGGCCATTGGCGATGCTTCATGAAAATTTAATCTAGAACGGTTTGATCAATAATCATTTTACTTTTTCTTTGGACTATCGCCTTCTAAAGCTATTGCGAGATGTCATAACATTTATGTGAAGTTGTGCATCGATGGCTCCTATGCAGATGATGGCTCAGCGGGTGCTGGCATGGTACTAAGAGATGACAAGGGGGCTATCATTTTTTCTTCAAGTAGAAAACATTTTTTTTCCTGTCGAGAAGCATTGGAAGCTGAATTGTGTGCTTGTATGGAAGGTTTCTCTTTTGACATCCAGAGAAGCGATTTACCCATTGAGATCGGTATGGATTCTCGTGTTGCAGTAAAGTTGATCCAAGCAAAGGGGGTGGGTAGATCGATCTACGCTTCGCTCATAATGGAGATCAAGTATCTTATGTATCTTCGTGAATTTTGTATTACTCATGTATATCATAGCCAAAATAAGTTGAGTGATAGCATAGCTAAGTTTGCTCGTCTAGAGGGCAGAACTATGACATGGGTAGGCCCAGGCCCTACTGATGTTACAGAGTTAGCTACGATTGATTGTATGAATCTTCGAGATGAGTAATACATGATTTTTGCCCACAAAAACGAAGAAGAAGATATGCCTTTCGGTTATGAATCAACAAAAAGTTAGATAACCAAATTGGTAATCGGTTCGTGAGTGATTATTTATTTTCCATGTGGTGAAAACTATATTTTCTACCATTAGTATTAGTGTTTTGTTTAATCTTTTTACAATCATGAAAAATTGAAATGGGGCACTCTGTGAATGTCTTAACATGCTTCGTTTGCTTGCTAGTATTTATTTTAAAATTTCCCAACTAACTTGTCATTTGCTTGCTAGTATTTAAGTCAACACGTATGTACAACAATCTTCAGTTTTTACCGTCACATTTTATGTGATATGTGATGTCATAATTATATTTGTTATGTTATCTTTGAGTTAAACCCAGGCATGGACAGCCCGGCCCGAAAACCCGGCCCGGCCCGGGCTTGACGTTCAGGCTGGGCTCAGGCCTTGTTTTCCAGCCTGGAAGATAGTTCGGGCTGGGCTCGGGCTTCAAGTTTTTTGTTTTTCAGACTAGGCTTGCATGTGTGTACACTAAAAAATAGCATTCTGGCCGGGCTTTTGGGCTTTAGGCTTGATTTCGGGTTGGGCTCGGGCATGACGACCAACAGATCCCTGCGCAGGTCGCTAAATAGGAGGACTCCTTTCGAATAGCTCGTCTCGTATAGCGCGTCTATTTTTAGTCTGTAAGTTAATGTGAAAATGTCATAATTAATATTTATGTTTATATTTTGAAAAAATAAATATCGATGATTATCCAAAGGGTGTTTAATAAAACAAAATCTTTTTATCCACCTTTTATAGTATTTATTTACATAATAAAGTATATATATATATATGTGTGTGTGTGTGTGTGTGTGTGTGTGTGTGTGTGTGTGTGTGTGTGTGTGTGTGTGTGTGCAATGATAAATAAACATCTTAACATTTCGTTTATGTATAAGGATACTCCTTTTTTTTCCCGCGAAAAAATGGAGTGTCCTTATACGCATTACTTGGGCACAGCTGTTGATCGGTCCATCGATCCAACGGTTTACACGTGAGTTTTGGGTCTATCTTTGTAGTACAGAAGATTACTCCTCCTACGTGAAAACAATCTTTACAGGTAGGTTTGTGTCTATCTGACCTCTCTCTCCATATACCGACCCTTGTGCTTCGCTCCTCACACTCTCCGTGCATCTCCACGCTTACTTCTAGCTACTCTATCTAGCTAGTGATTATTGTGGTTCCGCGCGCATCGCTCGCCATGTCGGCGCCATCGCAGCTAAGCAAGGACCCGCACAACAATTACTTCGACTTTGGGGCAGCGCGGCAGGTGCCGGAAACCCACACGTGGGAGGGGCTGTACGAGCACCCGCTGGTGGACGGCGGCGTCGGGGCCGTGGAGGACGCCGTTCCGGTGGTGGATTTGCGGGACCCACATGCAGCCGAGGCGGTGGCGCGTGCGTCGGAGCAGTGGGGAACGTTCCTGCTCGAGGGCCACGGCATTCCGAGCGAGCTGCTCGCGCGCGTCGAGGCCCGAATTGTTAGCGTGTTCGCGTTGCCGGCGTCGGAGAAGATGCGCGCCGCGCGGCAGGACGGCCAGTCCCACGGCTATGGACTGCCACCCATCGCCTCCTACTTCCCCAAGACCACGTGGTCTGAGGGCTACACCATGTCCCCGGCCAACCTCCGAGCCGAGCTCCGCAAGATCTGGCCCGACGCCGGCGAGGACTACCGCCACTTCTGGCATGTGTTCATACATCGGACGCTGGAGAAAACTTTTTACTACTACTGTACTTATATTGTTGTGTAACTTGTGTTAATCGTATGATGTGCAGTGACGTGATGGAGGAGTTCCACAGGCAGATGCTAGCGGTGGTTGACAAGCTGACGGTGTTGTTCCTCGCAGCGCTCGGGGTCGCCGGCGTCGAGGCGGGGCGCAAGATCGTGGAGACCATGTCCGAGACCGTGACCATGCACATCAACTGGTACGTAGTACAACTGGCAACACCTTTTTTTTTTGTTTTTGACGTGAGCCGGCAACACCCTTATGTAGCAGCCACAACGTGCAATCTAACACTACGTGTCGTATACTGCAGTCTAAAAAAATACACCTCAACTGGTACGTAGTACAAGTGGCAACAGCCTTACATGCCGTGTAGAAGCCACAACGTGCAATCTTATCTAACACTACGTGTCGTGTACTGTAGTCTAAAATACACTTTGCAACGCATGCAGGTACCCCAAGTGCCCTGACCCGAAGCAAACACTGGGCCTGGCGACGCACACGGACTCGGGGTTCTTCACGTTCCTGATGCAGAGCCACGTTTCTGGGCTGCAGCTGTTCCGGCGCGAGCCAGACAGGTGGGTTGGGGTGCCACCCGGGGCACTCATCGTCAACATCGGCGACCTCTTCCAGATCCTCACCAACGGCCGCTTCCGCAGCACATACCACCGCGCCGTCGTCAACCGCGACAGCACCCGGGTGTCCGTGGCCTACCATCTCGGCCCGCCTGCCGACGCCAAGGTAGCGCCCCTCAGGGAAGCCGTGGGCGGCGGCAAGCCCGCCTACCGCACCGTCACGTGGCGAGAGTACTTCCTTGTGCGCAAGGAGGCCTTCACCACCGGCGGCTCCGCGCTCCAGATGGTCTCCCTCAGCCCCGGTGACCACGACGACGATGGTGATGGCGCCGACCAAATAAGTGAAATCTCTTCATAGATCGGCGCCAGCCATCACCAAAGACCGATTCGGCCGATACAAAAATTCATGAAAATATGGACTAAAAATGGCAATTTATATGTGGAATCTCTATATGATCATATATCCCATGTGGACAAGATAGATCCTTTAGACATCTGTGAAAGGTGAAAATTCCCGTTAAGATCAAAATCTGGACATGATAGATAAATCTTGGAGGCTAGCTTGGCTAGCTTCGTGTTGATTTCCTTTTTCAAAAGTACTGGCTGTGATAAATTCCTACGTGCATGTCATGTTCGTCGGAAAGTACTCGGCCAGACCAGGCCTGCACCAACAATCTCAGAATGGATGGATCGCGTCAGGTCAGGAGAAGAAAATACAGCGGTTTCATGGTTTGCAAGTATACTCTTGGTATTTATTTTGTGTGTTGCAATTTTACCCCTTGAACAAATATACTGTTGATTTGGTCTAGTAGTATTGGAGGGTATGGTCCATTGAATAACTGAAAATAAACAGCTCCTATTATTTAGATGTACCATAGCTATCCACTTGACAGCAGCTACCTCTGACCATGGGCCGATACTTCTTGAACTTAGCACACATATTATGATGACTCCTGATCATTTGTTGGAAGGCAATGATAGTTGGACCGAAACCATACAGGGCCGGGCCAATGGAGCGCGACCCAAGCAGTATCAAAACTGGAGGATCTGCGTTGCAAACATGAAAATTTATCCAGAGATTTGACCCGCTGGAGTAGACAGACATTTGGTTCGGTCCCGAAGGAGATCAAGACACTCCAGCTGGAACTAGAAAGGTTGGACAATGATCCAATGCATATAGGTCCGACTCATGCAGAGTTAAAAGTTAACGAGAGGCTTGTTGAACTTTACCATCGGGAAGTGCTTATGTGGAGGCAGCATTGGAGGATCTATTGGCTGGCCGCGGGTGACAAGAACACATGATTTTTCCATCTCCATGCTAACATCCGCAGGAAAAAGAATATGATTAAATCTCTTCTCAATTCTCCTGGTGTGATGACAGATGATATGGGAGAACTGATGTGGATGGTAACAGAGTTCTACAAGAATCTCTATACATCTGAGGGGGTGCACAATGTGGACGCGGTGCTACAACATGTCCCACAAAAGGTCACACCAGTGTTGAATGAAGTTCTGTGCCATCCATATTCAGCCGAGGAGGTTAAAACCGCTCTGTTTCTGACGTTTCCTACCAAGTCCCTAGGGGTCAACGTATTTCGCGCACATTTTTGTCAAAGGCATTGGGCCTTGTGCGGGGAGGAGATTACGCGATACTGCGGATTGTGAGAGGGGAGGAGTCACCGGAGAGCCTAAATGACATGGCAGGTTCGTCCGGCACTGCCGGCACGGAGGTCGTTGACATCTCCAACGACAAGAAGTAATGTAGGCTAGTTTTAGGCTATCTACGCCGTACATAGATTTTGGGATGCATGCTATTGTATGGATTTGAGGTATGAAATATCGGATAATTGATTGCAGTGCAGGAAAAATGAGGGGTCACCGAGCATGACTGTGGACGTATAGGGTCCTGCATGACTGTGCATGGAATTGTCGTGCTCGGTATAGAGTCCGCTAGCTAAGACTGGAAGCTTATTTTAGGGTACAATACATACATGCACATCCATATATAGACCAGACACGAGCATTCATTTGAAATAAGCTTCCAGTCTTAGCTAGCGGCGCTATGCTATAATCTTCGAAGAATTTTATTTCTAGGCGCTCTCCCACTAGAGCTGAACAAGCTTGCTTGTGTACACTGTTTCCTCCTTTCCTTAGGGCATGCGCCGTGACTTGTTCGCCACATGTGCGCCGATGTTCTGTTCGTCGTGGACCTGTACACGCCAAAATATGTTTTTTCTGTAGTGATAGTATACGTCCATGTATTTGAAGAGAGTATCAGTATATAGCTGTTGATCGGTCCACATCGATCCAACCTTTTAGACGTGTATTTTTGCTTCTATCTTTGTAGCCAGCACGTGGTTTATACACAATCAGTCGGTGATCTATACGTAACATACAATACTCTTATGTGGAAAGATACCTTTTCTTCTTAAAAATCTTTCGTTTCTATCTTTGGACTTTCTTTTTGCGGGAGGTCTTTTTGGACGTATTAATCTTTACGTGTGGATTTGTGTAGTATACCCACGTAACCCACAACCTCGTGCTTCTCGGAGCATCTCCAGTTGCGCCCCCAACAGCCCCCCCCCCCCCCTCCCCCCCCCCCCCAGCCATTTTTAGTGCCGGCGCCGAAAAATCGGTCCAGTCACGCCCTCAGGGTCTCGTTTATCATCGGTTTGGGCCGAAATAACAGACGGCGAACTGGAGCCGAACCCAAACCCCCGGGGGTCACATGGGGGCGCCGGCCGAAGCGAAAAGACACGTGGGTCCCTTCTGTCGACAAGAGAAGGCCCTTTTTCCCGTCGATCCCCCCACTTTTCCTCCTCTGTTTCCCTTCATTCCCCCTTCTGCCCCTCTTCTCCCGCCATTCTCCTCCATCTGGCCGCCATGCCACCGAAGAATTCCACGGCCCCTCGCGCTGCCACTGATGCCGAAGCCACCGAGCTTAAGCAGAGGAAGCCGAGGGCGCCGCCGTCCAAACCACTGGGCATGTCAAACCGGCGGAATAGGCTCAACACCAAGAGGGCCCGGGACAGGGCGGCAACGGCGGCTGCGGTTGTGGCGGAGCAAGCAGAGGCGTCTCCCGCGGGGATGATGAATCCACCCGGCGGCCATGATCCGCACGCTCCCTGGAGCTAGCACAGCGTCAGGTTGCCGGCCGGCTTCTCGCCGTCGCCACACCCCTGGGAATGCGCGCCCTCGCCTGGCTACGCCAACGGCGATGCGCACGGCGGGTTCAACCCCAACATCACCTTTCCGCATGGCCACCCCGCCCAGCGCATGCCTCACCCGCGTTCGCCGGCGTCCAATATCCCCATAGAGCTACTCACCACCGGCTTACGCAGCCTCCCCGTGCACCTACCGTGTGGCTGCAAGCATCCATCGAGCAATGCCTTGTCGACGTCAACACCCAGGCCGCCAAGAGGGAAGAGACAACTGAGGCGCGATAGTCAGCATTGATGACGAATAGCGCCGTCAAGTTCGACCTGCTTCGGACCAACGTCGCCGCGAAGAAGAGGAACACCGACCTGGCATTCCAAATGGGGGCACGGACATGTCGACGATGGACGAGCAGGTCAAGGCCTGGTACCTGGTGGAGCGTGGCCTCATCCTGTACCAGATGCACTCGGCGGCCGCGCCAGCTCCCACGCCGACCACAACCCCGCCACCAAGCCCGAGCGATGCCTCCACGATGCCCAGCACAGAAGCCATGCCGACACCGACCAGCCCGCGCACGCCGGCTACCGCCAGTCTGACGCTGAGGACGCCACCGCCGTTTGATGCATTGCATGTGTGTCTTTTGAACGCCGAACTTTCGAGTAATTGATCGCCGAACTGTGGCATGGTGATCGCGGAACTGATCGCCGGACTTGTGGCATTTTTTTGGGCAGCGGAAAATGTCAAGTTCGAATTTATAACGTTTGGGGCCGGCCCGTGAGGGCGTGGCTGGGAACTAGATCACCCCAGGACCTAAAAAGCGTCGGCCGTTGCGCTGGGGGGCCGAACGAGTGAAGATGCTCTCACCTCACCCTCTCCTCTATCCATCTCCGCCGTTGCTACTCGCTCTACAAGCAAGAGCGATTATTGCGGTTCAGCATCGATCGCCATGCCGACTCGGTCGAAGCTGAACAAGGACCCGCACAACCAATACTTCGACTTGGCTTGTTCATTGCTGCTCGTTCGTTATCCGGGACGAAGCTGGCTCGTTCATTGCTGCAGCAGTGGGGAAGATTGATCGTGTCCAAGACCCTCTTCAGGCTGAAGCTTCAGCTTGTCTCAAGGCTATTGAGGGGGCCGTGGACCTGTGGGCACACAGGACCAAGTCTAGAGTATGACAGTTCATCAATTGGTGTCCTTTTGCGCGAGGCGCGTAGTATATGTTATGTTTCTTTTGATGTTTCAGACTTTGTTTTCTGTCGTAGAAACAACAATAGTGCTGCACATTTGCTCGCCCAGTTAGGCCTGAAGGCGTCTGTGCCGTTCACCATCTGGGCTGATATTTCCCCAGACTTTGTCGCTGATGTGGTGACTAGCGATATTGCTAGGATCCAAGTCTAAGTGGAATATATTTTATTCCTTATCAAAAAAATACTTTGACTTGGGGGCAGCGCGGCAGGTGCCGGAGACGCACGCGTAGGATGGGCTGCACGAGCACAAGATGGTGGATGGTGGCGTCGGGGCTGGGGAGGACGGTGTGCCGGTGGTCGGTGATGGACATGCGGGACCCACGGAAGGCGGAGGCGGTGGCGCGTGCGTTGGAACAATGGGGAACGTTCATGCTCGAGGGCCATGGCATGCCGAGCGAGCTGCTGGCACACGTCGAGGCCAGTATCACCGGCATGTTTGCACTGCCGAAGCTGGAGAAGATGCGAGCCGCACGCCAGGGCGGTGACCCAGGGCTACGGTCTGCCGCACATCGCCCTCTACTTCTCCAAGACCATGTGGTCCGAGGGCTAATCCTTAACCCCAGCCAGCCTCTGCCCCGAACTCCGCAAGATCTGGCCCGACGGCGGCCACGACTACAACCACTTCTGGTATGTGTCCATGAAGTAATGCATGCCATTCATGAGAGATCTAACTTGCTAGGGTTTAGCACTGTTGTATGAATTATATCATCTCTTAACACTAGTAGAAAATCGGGCAATAGCACCGGTTCGTAAGGGCCTTTAGTGCCGGTTATGGAACCAGCACTATTATTTTGGCACTAAAGCCCCTCCCCTTTAGTACCGGTTCAACACGAACCGGCGCTAAAGTGCCAGCACGTGGCACGAGCCAGCTCCGAGGGCCGGGAGCCCTTTAGTACCGGTTGGTTTTGTTTGGGGGGGTTTTTGCTTTTATGATTTTTTTTCATTTAATTTTGTGTTTTCCATTTTAATTCTTTTTCGTTTGCTGATATTTTACGGTACTACACATTGTACATGTTATGCATATATATATATATATATATATATATATATATATAGAATTTCTAGTAGAACCAATCATATATATATCATCAATCATGTCTCACAAACCACCATATTAATTCACACATACACACATGTATAGCTATATACAATTTCTCCTACATATGCATATGTTGCCTTCGGAGGCAGTGGCATTAGCCTGATTGGTGCCTTCGGAGCACGAGACAATTGGAAGTGGTTCATGACTTGGTCGATGGGGGTGGTAGCGGGTAATAGTATTCTCCCTTCGGATTTATGAACTGGTCGAGCAAAAATCCCGCTATTTCCTCTTGAAGTGCTTGTACGCGCTCCGTTGGTAGGAGCTTGTCCCGCACCTCATTGAACTGTTAAGAAGGAGATCAATATGCATGTGTATTAGTTGTGTGACTAGATATCGATAATGGTGTAAAAATTATGAATAGTGTTCTGACAAGCGTACCCATTCCTGTCTTTGAGATCTGCTCCTTTCGGACGCCATCATGCGAATGTTCTCGCAAATGCAGTATGCACACAGATCAGTCCCCTGCGCCTGCTTCAGGGCCTTTATTACGAGAATGGAATTTAATTTGATCAGATAATAATTAATCAAGCATGATAATTAAAGAGATGGCAGCTAGCTAGCTATTGTACTACTTAATTACTTACCTTGGATCGAAACCATTTCAGCTGTGGTTTCCATTCGCCTTCCGTGACGCTGATGAACCTTGCCCAAGCCCTGCCCGCCGACAAAGAAAATGAATAAAGGGGTTATTAAATAGTTCATATCATGAAATGACGAACTAAATAGGCCGAGATATATAGTTATAAATAATGATTGAAATTACCTGTTGACTATCCCATACAAGATGTTGTAGTTAGCTTTTGCTGTGAGTAGCGAGTCCAGTATTTCAACTGTTCCGGCGTCAACTTTAATGATACACAAGATCCAGTGAAATATGCATGCACACACGTTTGCATGTCTTAATTAAGCGGGCATATGTAAGCAAAAACATGTAGCTAGCTAGTAGGCAAAAATAGAGAATTTGTAGTACAAGAAAGTGTGACTCACTCGAAGTTGTAAGGAAGTAGTATATCTTCATTGTATTTGAGGCGCTTGAAGAACTCTAGCATGCTGTCCTCTACCTCTTTTTCATAATATGGATCTAATTTCCATGTGTATTCATTAACGGTGTTTGGGTCAATGAACCCAATGCCATAGCGTCCATCTTTTCTCATTTCATACATCTTCATCCTGCATAATACCACAGAAAAGAATATAGTGAGGATAATTACACGTAATGATTGATCAAAAGGATCACTACAGCTAGCTTGAGACTTAAATTACAAAAAGAAATCACTTACAGACAATAGCAACTGACGATAGATTTGTCGAGTGCGTCTTGATTGTATAACTGAAACAGTTCAGAATACTCAACGGCCACAGCTTTCTCATGGTAGTAATCATCCTTCTTGACATACACCATGAGGGACTCTCGATCGGATCTCTTGCTAATGTCCATGTACCATTGATGCAATTCATACATTCTCGTTGGGAGCTTCTTGACATCTTCTGGCTCGACCAAAGGTTGGCCCCGGACAAATTTCCGTTTTATTTCCTCCTCTGTAATCGGAGGCATGTCCTCGATCTCGAGGAGTTGCCCAACAGTGATCTTGAGTTCTTCAGCCTGCATTATATGCTCCTGGGTTATTACCACATCGCTCACCTCGGGAACGTAAACTATTTGGCCACAATAATATTGGGTGCGCGTACTGTCACGTGTTGTTGGCGGCACAACAAGCGGGGGGATCGATTGCGCCGCGTGTTTTCCCGGATGGGCAACGGTTTTCCCGCATTTTTTGACAGCTGCTTGTTGTTTGCTCGAGCTCGAGCTCGCCTCCTTCTGTAGACGTTGTCGATGTAACTTCCTGATGTGGCGCTCATAGTCTGAGTCAACAGGCTTAGGAGCTGGTGGTTGAGCCATACGAATGAAGTGGTCAACTACTTCCACAGGCACTTTCTCCCTTGGCGGCGGTGGCGGTTTCGGTCCAAAATGGGCGTCGACTTCTGCCCGCACTATGGCATTGGTTTGCTGCTCGGTCCTATCGTAAGCCCTCACAGGAAGAGGAGTACTGAGGTTTGGACCATATTTATATCGCTTGGCTCCGCCTGTACTTCCTGTACTATGACCTCGACTCGTACCGCTACGCACCATAGCTGCGGGGTGTCTCTTCTGCGATTGCTGAGGCGGCGGAGACGGCTGACGGGGCTGAGTTGGACGAGGAGGAGTGGCCTGAAGCTGTGCCGGACTTGGAGGAGGAGTGGACGTCTGACGCTGTGTCGGACTTGGAGGAGGAGTGGCCTGACACTTTGCCGGACTTGGAGGAGGAGGAGTGGCCTCACGCGTTGGTGGACTTGGAGGAGCGGGAGTCTGCTGACTCGGTGGCGGACTTCGATGAGGAGTCGGGTGACGCGGTGTCGATGGCCTTCGAAAAATGATGCAATCCTTTCTCCATAGGATGATAAGATGTTTGGCATCTCCGAGTGTGTGATCCTCGTCACCTCCAGGAATGTCAAGCTCTAGCCCCGAATATTGGTCCGCCACCTCATCAACCAAGACACGAGCATAGCCCGCTGGAATCGGGTTGCAATGGAAGGTTGCCTTGGGGGAATTTGAAAAAGCAACGGCGTCCGCCACCTTCATGGATATGTTCTTCATTTTGAAGTGTAGCTCATAGTTAGTGTTCTCCGTGATGTCATCCACGGGGTATCTATCCAGCACTACTGCGTCGCCCGGGGCGGAACCCATGCTGCTTCTCGGCATGGATGGGGCGGTGGTATCCAAGGCTGGATCATCCGCTAGCTGCTGCAGTTGCTGAGACCCCCTTTGATGGCTAAGTGAGTCGATCTGCTCCTGCTGCCGCTGGAATTTAGCTGCCAATTCCGCTTGACTTGCTTCTAGGCCTTGAAGGCGTTCATAGTCCCGCTTCCTCTGCTCCTCCTCCATCTTCCTCTTCTTGTCCTCCGCAATCTTCTTTCTCGCACGGGTTCTGTAGTCCGCGTTCCAGTCCGAAAACCCCTCATACCACGGAATAGCGCCCTTGCCTCGTGTTCTTCCCGGGTGTTCAGGATTTCCCAGGGCACGCGTAAGCTCGTCGTTCTCTCTGTTGGGCTGGAACACCCCCGATCGAGCCTCTTCTATTACAACAAGTAGCGCATCCTCGGCTCCGTTTAGACATGCCTTCCTCGAAACATTGCCTGTCTTCGGGTCCAACTCCCCCCCATGCGCATAGAACCAAGTCCTGTACCTGGGGGGCCAGTTCTTAGTAACCGGAGTGACACTTGCATCCTCCATCTCTTTCTCAGACTTATCCCACTTAGGCATTGCCACCGCGTAGCCACCTGGCCCCAGCTTATGGAACTTATCCTTTTTTCCGGCATTGGCCTTGTTTATTCTCGACCGTTCCTTAGCTAATTCTGAATCCTTGAATTTCACGAAATCGTCCCAACGAGCACTTTGATTCTCTAGTATCCCCTCGAATACTGGAGTCTTCCTTCCTCCCTTAACGTACTTCTCCCACGTCATTCTCTTGTGGTTCTTGAATGCAACCGCCATCTTCCTAAAAGCAACGTCCTTGACTTTCCGCACATCTGCTTCTGTGATATTATCTGGTAGGGTGAAATGTTCCATGAGAGTATCCCAAAGCAGTTTTTTTTATTCTCGTCGACAAAAGTAACATCTGGATGTGGCTTTGCTGGCTTTCTCCATTCTTGAAGGGAGATCGGGAGTAGGTCCTTCACAAGAACTCCGCACTGACGAACGAACTTGTCCGCAATCTTCTTAGGCGCTAATGGTTCGCCATTAGGTTTGAATGCCTCGATATTGTACTTTACGCCCTCCTTCAACTTTTTATTCGGGCCTCGTTTCGTCCTTTTGCCTGAAGATTTGCTCGATCCGGATGGCTGAAAGAAGAAAGATCGATTCGTTAATATATCTTCAACTCATTTAAAACATGCGATGATCACCAGATTCCTGCTTATATAAATATATATACCTCGTCGTAGTTCATGACTTCATCTTCTCGATCGTCGCGATCGAATATCATATCACCCTCTCCGGTGTTGTATAGAAATTCGGAGTCGTCAAAATCTTCTTCATTCTGATCATCATCTGGCCCGCGTATGATATCGAACATGGTCTGTTCTCTCTCTCTCTCTGTCGGTATTGTCCGCCATAGCTTTTATTTAACTATGCCAAAAGAAATATAAAACAATTTAGTATAATCTCGGTTAATAGATATAATCTCGAATACATCGTCTCGAATAATAGATATTATCTCGAATACATCATCTTGAATAATAGATTTAATCTCGAATACGTCGTCTCGAATAATAGATATAATCTCAATACATCGTCTCGAATAATAGATATATATAGTCTCGAATACATCGTCTCGAATAATATATCACTAGCTAGCTAGCTAATAAAGATCGAATACTATAGAGTAATCTAGGCCACTCGTGGTTCCTGAGGTGCGGGCGGTGGACACCCAAAGAGAAGGAACCATCACTGGATCATAGCTCGGGTGATCTCCCCAAAGAACCTGCCAGGTATTGGAGAACCTGACGTCCATAGCAGCCATGTAGAGACGGACGTGCTCGTCCTCCTCCCTGACACGGCGACGTACCACCTCCGGCGGGGCCGGCTCCCTCCGGACATGGGTCCTCTGAAGTAGGACATCGTCGCGAACGGGTCGACGGCGAGGATGCGGGCCGGGCATCGTCGACAACAAATAATATATGCAAATTAAATGTAACACTAATTATGCTATCATTGCATATGTCAAAATTCTATATGCTATTTCATACTAATTAAGCATCTAACACTAAAAACAGAAAAAACAACTTCTATACATCCATTAAAAACAGAAAAACAACATTATATAAAAAAATTCCATACTAATTAAACACTAATTATATCCGGGCTCACTAAAAACACTAAGCATTGCATATGTCAAAATTCTATATGCTATTCCATACTAATTAAACACTAAGCATCGATCTAACACTAAAAACAGAAAAACAACTTCTATGTGCGTGTGTGTGTGTTCATCATGCATGCTTGTGTGTGTATATGGGCTCGGGGGGCGGCGCCCATGGTGGCCACCGGGGGCGAGGGAGAGGGGTTAGAGGGGGAGAGCTCACAGCGGGGCGACGGCGACGGCGAGGCGACGGCCCGGGACGGCGACGGGCCGGGGCGTGACGGGGGCGCGGCGACGCGGGGACGGCGCGAGGACGGGCCCGGGGCGGCGACGAAGACGAGGGCGGCGACGGCGACGGGGGCGGCGATGGGGATGAGGGCGGCGACGAGGATGGGCGTGGCGACGGCAACAGCGCGCGACGGGGGCGGCGTAGGACGGGGGCGGCGACGGCGTCGAACGATCGGGAAGAAACAGAGGGAGAATGAAATTTTGGGAAGTGCTGTATATATAGAAGACACCTTTAGTATCGGTTGGAGCCACCAACCGATACTAAAGGCCTGTTTTGGCCAGGCCAAGCAGCGGGAAGGACAGGCCTTTAGTACCGGGTGGTGGTTCCAACCGGTACTAAAGACCCCCCCCCCCCTTTAGTACCGGTTGATGCCATGAACCGGTACTAAAGGGGGTGCGCTGGCGCAGGTGCGGTGCGCAAGTTTAGTCCCACATCGCTAGCCGAGGGGCGACCGCACTGGTTTATAAACCCCCGTGCGGTAGCTCTCTCGAGCTCCTCTCCAAAGCAGGCCTACTGGGCCTACATGTTTTATGCTGCCCTGTGGGGCCTATTGGGCTTGCGGGCCTGCATCCTGGCCCAATAACAGGTTGGGTTTCTAGTCGTATGCAGGCCGCTGTGGCCTAGTAGGTGGGCTTTTTTTTCATTTAGTTTTTTCTTTTCTGCTTTATTTATTTTGTTTTATTTATTTTTAGTTGTTTTTTGCTGTATTTAGAGTTTCTTTGTGAATATTTTTGATAGTTTTTAGAAACTTTCAGTTAGTGCCGGTAGTTTTTTAATTTGAATAGTTTATATTTTGAATTATTTGAAATTTGTGTGAATCACTAGTTTGTGAATAACTTAACTTTAAAAATACATTTTCCAGTGATTCTTTTTTGTTATGTTTAATATTAGTGTGTTTTATCATTATATTCAACTTGGTAATGCTTAAGTTATTTAAAAAATGAAATGACTTTGTAACGGATGAGTTTTCGTCCGAAACCCTAATACTTCGAAACAGATTGAGCATTTTGTACACGAAGTGCATTCAGTTTTTGTGGTAACCCTCTCTACTTTTTTGCACATGCTATGTGGGTGAAATTATGATGCCATGCCAACTTTCATCCTTTTCTGAGTTCATTTGAAATGCTTTTCAACTTCAGGGTCATTTAGCTGAAAAAACAGTAAATGCATGAAAGAATTTGCTTGCATCCCAGATCACATCCCAGATCTTTGGGTGTGAAACTTTTTCTTCGCGTCTGTCCCTTTGCGTCGTAGCCATGGAAAATCTTCATCATTTAACGGGATGCTCGGGTCAATATTCACTGTGAATGGAGCAATTTCATCAAACTTTTCATAATCTTCTGACTTGTCTGTCTTGTCATCCACTCCCACGATGTTTCTCTTCCCAGAAAGAACTATGTGCCGCTTTGGCTCATCGTACGATGCATTCGCTTCCTTATCTTTTCTTTTTCTTAGCTTGGTAGACATGTCCTTCACATAGAAAACCTGTGCCACATCATTGGCTAGGACAAATGGTTCGTCTGCATACGCAAGATTGTTGAGGTCCACTGTTGTCATTCCGTACTGCGGGTCTTCCGTTACCCCGCCTCGTGTCATATTGACCCATTTGCACCGAAACAAAGGGACCTTCAAACCACATCGATAGTCAAGTTCCCATATGTCCTGTATATAACCATAATATGTTTCTTTTCCCGTCTTGGTTTCTGCATCAAAGCGGACACCACTGTTTTGGTTGGTGCTCTTCTTATCTTGGGCGATCGTGTAAAATGTATTACCATTTATCTCGTACCCTTTGAAAGTCATTATATTCGAAGATGGTAACTGGGACAGCAAGTACATGTCATCTTCAATAGAGGTGTCATGCATGGTACGTGCTTGCAACCAGCTGGCGAAACTCCTGGTTTGTTCACGTGTAATCCAGTCATCAGACCGCTCCGGGTGTTTGGAGCGTAGCAAATTCTTGTGTTCATCCATATACGGAGCCACCAAGGCGGAATTCTGTAGAACTGTGTAGTGTGCTTCAGTGAGAGAATGTCCGTCCATGCATATTATTTGTTCCCCTCCTAGCGTGCCTTTTCCATCCAGTCTGCCCTTATGCCGTGATTCAGGAACACCAATCGGCTTAAGGTCAGGAATAAAGTCAATACAAAACTCAATGACCTCCTCATTTTGACGGCCCTTGGAGATGCTTCTTTCTGGCCTAGCACGGTTATGAACATATTTATTTAAGACTCCCATGAACCTCTCAAAGGGGAACATATTGTGTAGAAATACAGGACCCAAAACGTTAATCTCTTCGCATAGGTGAACTAGGACGTGCGTCATGATGTTGAAGAAGGATGGTGGGAACACCAACTCGAAACTGACAAGACATTGCACCAAATCATTCTGTAACCTTGGTATGATTTCTGGATCGATTACCTTCTGAGAGATTGCATTGAGAAATGCACATAGCTTCACAATGGCTAATCGAACGTTCTCCGGTAGAAGCCCCCTCAATGCAACCGGAAGTAGTTGCGTCATAATCACGTGGCAGTCATGAGACTTTAGGTTCTGGAACTTTTTCTCTGCCATGTTTATTATTCCCTTTATATTCGACGAGAAGCCAGACGGTACCTTAATACCGAGCAGGCATTCAAAGAAGATTTCCTTCTCTTCTTTGGTAAGAGCGTAGCTTGCATGACCCTGATGTATGCCGTCTTTTCCGTGCATACGTTGCTGGTCCTCCCATGCCTCAGGTGTATCTTTTGTCTTCCCATACACTCCCAAGAAGCCAAGCAGGATCACACAAAGATTCTTCGTCACGTGCATCACATCGATTGCGGAGTGGACCTCGAGGTCTTTCCAATAGGGCAGGTCCCAAAATATAGATTTCTTCTTCCACATGGGTGAGCGTCCGTTAGCGTCATTCGGAACAGGTTGTCCACCAGGACCCTTTCCAAAGACCACCTTCAAATCCTTGACCATATCATGTACATCAGCACCAGTACGGTGGCGAGGCTTCGTCCGGTGATCCGCCTCACCTTTGAAATGCTTGCCTTTCTTTCTTACGGGATGCCTACTCGGAAGAAATCGATGATGTCACAGGTACACATTCTTCTTACAATTAGCCAAATATATACTGTCGGTATCGTCCAAATAGTGCGTGCATGCGCGGTATCCCTTGTTTGTCTGTCCTGAAAGGTTACTAAGAGCAGGCCAATCATTGATGGTCACGAACAGCAATGCCTTTAGGTCAAAGTCTTCCCCCATGTGCTCATCCCACGCACGTACACCTGTTCCATTCCACAGTTGTAAGAGTTCTTCAACTAATGGCCTTAGGTACACATCAATGTCGTTGCCGGGTTGCTTAGGGCCTTGGATGAGCACTGGCATCATAATGAACTTCCGCTTCATGCACAACCAAGGACGACGGTTATATAAACATAGAGTCACAGGCCAGGTGCTATGGTTGCTGCTCTGCTCCCAAAAGGATTAATGCCATCAGCGCTTAGACCAAACCATACGCTCCTTGCGTCATCTGCAAACTCCTTCCCGTACTTTCTTTCGATTTTTCTCCACTGCGACCCGCCAGCGGGTACTCTCAACTTTCCGTCTTTCTTACGGTCTTCTCTGTGCCATCGCATCGCCTTGGCATGCTCTTTGTTTTGGAACAAACGTTTCAACTGTGGTATTATAGGAGCATACCACATCACCTTGGTAGGAATCTTCTTCCTGGGGCGCCAGCCCTCGACATCACCAGGGTCATCGCGGCAGATCTTATAGCGCAATGCACCACATACCGGGCAAGCGTTCAAATCCTCGTACTCACCGCGGTAGAGGATGCAATCATTAGGGCATGCATGTATCTTCTGCACCTCTAACCCTAGAGGGCAGACAGCCTTCTTTGTTTCGTATGTACTCTCGGGCAATTCGTTGTCCTTTGGAAGCATATCCTTTATCATTACCAGCAACTTTCCAAATCCCTTGTCAGATACACCATTCTCTGCCTTCCATTGCAGCAAATCCAGTGTGGTGCCCAGCTTTTTCTTGTCACCTACGCAATTCGGGTACAACAATTTTTTGTGATCCTCTAACATGCGCTGCAACTTCTTCTTCTCCAAATCACTTGCGCAGTTTCTCTTTGCATCAGCAATGGCCCGACCTAGATCATCAACGGGCTCATCTGATGCCTCTTCTTCAGCTTCTTCCCGCATTGCCGGCTCAGCTTCTTCCCGCATTACCGGCTCAGCTTCTTCCCCCATTGTTGTATCATCGTATTCAGGGAACCCATGGCCAGGATAGCTGTCATCGTCCTCTTCTTCTTCATTGTCTTCCATCATAACCCCTCTTTCTCCGTGCTTGGTCCAAACATTATAATGGGGCATGAAACCGGACTTAAACAGGTGGACGTGAATGGTTCTTGACGTAGAGTAATTGTGACCATTCTTACAGCGAGCACATGGACAAGGCATAAAACCATCCGCCCGCTTGTTTGCCTCAGCCGCAAGCATAAAAGTATGTACGCCCTCAACGAACTGGGGAGAGCATCGGTCATCGTACATCCATTGCCGACTCATCTTCATTACACAACACCGAATAGACCAAATCAATACAAGTTCATACAATTAATACAAGTTCATACATAAAGTTCATACAACACTTAAATCCAACAAACAAATAACTCTCTAGCTAAAGCATTTAAATGCAACAACAAATATGATCAAGATCGCAACTAAGATAACAATGGATCCAACAGCATAATGATACCAAGCCTCACTATCGATGGCATATTTTCTAATCTTTCTAACCTTCAAGCGCATTTTCTCCATCTTGATCTTGTGATCATCGACGACATCGGCAACATGCAACTCCAATTCCATCTTCTCCCCCTCAATTCTTTTCAATTTTTCTTTCAAGTACTCGTTTTCTCTTTCAACTAAATTTAACCTCTCGGCAATAGGGTCGGTTGGAATTTCCGGTTCACATACCTCCTAGAAAAAATTTCTATGTCAACTTGATGGGCATAATTTGTCATAAACATGAAATGCAACTAGTTTTAAAAGAGAATATGCATACCACATCCGAATCATAACAAGGACTAGGGCCGACGGGGACGGATATCAAAACCATGGCACTATATGTATAACAAACAACGTACGGGTAAGATAATTATACGAGTAACTATATATCCAAATCACACAAACATCAATTTTTATATAAAATTTCATGAACAAGAGGCTCACCACAAGGTGGTGCCGGCAATGGGACGGTGCGGGCGATCGACGGTGGCTACGATGGAGATTTAGAAGGCACTAAGTAAACCACACCTACATATGCAAACTAAGTGTTATTTTTGACCTCAAATTGCATATAAATCAAATACTAGCACATATATATCCTCCCAAATTACTAAACTCACAAATTAATCACTATATAAACCAATGCAAGAGCTAATCTAGCAATGGGAGATGAAAGGACAAAGTTGCTAACCTTTGTGATCATTTGAAAAGATGAGGGCCTTCAAATCTTGACAAATTTTGGGCAAATTTTGTGATGAACTCAAGAGGAAGAAGGGAAGAACAGAGGAGAGGGAGAGGGGAAAGGGGGAAGAACAGAGTGCTGGTGGACGAATGGTCTATGTAGGACGACCTTTAGTACCGGTTCGTGCCAAGAACCGGTACTAAAGGGGCTGGAGGGGCCCCATTCTGACAACATCCTGCCACCACTCTCATTAGTACCGGTTCGTGGCACGAACCGGTGCTAAAGGTTCGCCATGAACCGGTACTAATGAAAGCGGCCCGGCTAGCCGTTGGAACCGGCACTAATGTATACATTAGTGCCGGCTCAAATACAAACCGGCACTAATGTGCTTCACGTTTGACCCTTTTTCTACTAGTGTAATCACGTTATGCGCAGCGGCGTGATGGAGGAGTTCCACAAGGAGATGCGCGCTAGCTAACAAGCTAATGGAGCTGTTCCTCGTAGCGCTCAGGCTCCCCGCCATGCAGATCGCCAGCGTCAAGGTGGAGCACAAACTCACCGAGACCATGACCGAGACAATACACCTCAACAGGTACGTAGTACTGCCTCCGTCAAAAAAATATTTAGATACATCCATTTGAGCACCTAATTGGTTCGGTGCCAATAATTGGCATGCCAATTGTTGGAGTCTAAAATTTTATCTCTCAATTAGTTGGCTACCAATTAGTTTTTGCCCATCTTTTTAAAAGTTGTTAATTTTTGACAACTTTTGATTTTGCTCAATGTTAACTTGCCAAATATTGACAATGCCAAACTTTGACAGCAAACTAATTAGCCTCGTAGTACAAGTGGCAAATCTCCTAGCATGTACGTGCATCAAGGCAACGGCAGAGCAGCCTCCAGGCAAATTTATAAACCTCTGATTTAACCAAGGTGGATCGTGAACGGCTGAAGCATGACGTGGCTCGACGATGCTTCATTGCAAACAGCGGCAGCCCTCTAGCGAAGCTCCATCCTAGCTCAGGCTGCAAGTGGGACTGCAGATGGGAGTCCCACCGTTGAGCCCACTTGGTCGGAATATATTTAATGTGAATAACCGGACATCCCGTCACAAGATACAAAAAATATATGGGCACAAGTGGTATCTCACTCAGCAAATGCACATACAATTGGAACGTACACACTAGTTTAGCATCCATATGTTACACTCTCACACCCTCGCTAGCTATCATACTCCTCGCTGCAGCTACAAGCCTGGGAGTGAGGGGCAAGAATTCGTCAACAGCCCTGTCCCTACCGTCCCTCCTCACGCCCCTCCCGTCCCTCCCCCGTGCGGCGGCGCCGTCCCGCACCGGGGAGCCCCTGCCCTCCTCCTAAAGCCTCGCCCCTCCTCCGCTCCCCTCCGCCGCCGTCGCCCGGGGCGTCACAGGGCAAAGCCCTTGTGGTGTGCCGGCGGCGGCGGTTTCTCCTCGGATCCCGATCTGGTTGGGAGGCGGCGCTCCTCTTCGGCCAGATCGGTGGCGACATGGAAGTGGTGCGGAGGCCGCGGGGGAGGACGGCACCAGCAACGGCGGATCTGGCCTTGACTAGCTCATGTCAGGCTAATTCATTGTGCTACCGATCTCAATCGCCGTAGGTGGGGCACTACTCCTGGACTTGATCTGCAACACGAGGATGTCTGGGGCGCCGACCCTAGGCTTGGTGGTGGTGGCCTTCTTCTTCATCGGAGTTGGTCGGCTGGCTGGCTGTGCTCACATGGTCATGCAATAACCGGCGGCTTGGCCGGTCGGGAGCGACGGAACTTGGCCGATGGCAGCGGCAAAGTTCTGTCTGGATCCCGAGGCGGCGGCCCTGGAGGGTGGAGGCCAGTGAAGCTCGGGCTTCCCGCGGCGGCATGGCGTGGTGCAGTCTCTATCCAAGGCGGATCTGTGACGGCGATCTGCTATGGATTGGTTCGGATCAGAGACGGCAACGAGCGCGCGGGATCCTTCTTGGCGGCTCTTGCGGCTTGGCGAGGCGGGGTGGGAGCCCTCCTCCTAGGCTCGAGTGGTGGCACACTCAGGCAGTGGCCGGTGCGCCAGGGGTCCCATGGTGGCACTATTGCTGCGGTTGGTCGCCGGATCTAGGCGGCTGGATCTGGGGCTTTGAAGGCGGTTGAGACAGTGCACAGGTTGTTGGGTGGATTTCTTGGGACGGATCCGGGTGAAAGCCTGATCTTCGATCGATGGCAGGAGACGGTTATGACGATGCCCTTATCATCATTTCCTTCATGAAGGCATCATCGAGGTGAAGCTCCCAACTCCACTCAATACCTTCAGGGGAAACCCTAGATCAGTTGATCGGATGTTGGCGGCAATCATGTGTCGTAACCCCCTTGGGGCGGCATTCTTGGAGGTGCACTCGGCTTCGCGGGACCAGCGGATGGCTTCTTTGGTGGAGTGGTGCTTCATCCGTACATTGATGGCGACGGATCTGGACGGTGTGGCGCAGTGTAGATTCGAAGTTCGATGTGGGAGGATGGACTCGCGCAGGAGGACGACGCTGTCTGGCGTCGTGGTGGCGTTGATGGACCTGGCACGGTAGATGCAACAGTACAACTCTGAAGATGGACTCGTGGCAGGTGGCTGCGGCGGCCCCATCCCGCAGGCGTCCTGGTTGAGGAGTGCGCCGGACTGGTACGTGCCCCATACCAGGCAAGCGTCCTGATTGGGACCTCAGGTCTTAGATGTTTAGGTTTGGCTGCGATGTCTGTTTGGTATTAGCCGCAGACTATCAGTGCCCCTTCATCAACTGGATAGGTGTAGCGACAGTTGTTGCTTAGACGGTGGCTTCAGTCTTACTGTTGTATGACTTTGTAAGGTCTTGTGAGAATAATTAATAAAGTGGCCGCATGCATCGCCCAGATGCAGAGGCCGGGGATCATCCTCCTTTTCTAAAAGAAAGCTACAAGCCTACAACCAACCATGTCTCCTCCCATATGTTCCCTTCAACTCATCCGTGAAGGCGCTCTGTGAGACGACAGGTTGTACCCGAAGCTCTGACTTTCCAAGCTCGCCGATATCCCAGACCTCGACAAGTACCATTCACGCACGTCATCTGCGCAGCCGTCACGCACCCAAACCGTGGTGACCACCATGTCCGCCGTACTTCACCGCCTACCTCCACAGAGATCCCTTAGCGTGCATGACCATGTTGCTGTCTTCGACTGCACGGGTCTCCTCGAGACCACCAAGGAGGCATGGATAACCTTGTGGTCAATATCGCAGACGGCCAGTACCGGGGACCTCCAGTCGCCCTCCACGGCGAGGCTGTCGATCATGGAGTATGAGTGCACGGCATGATGGTCCGGTCCGGTCCCTGACCGAGCTGGCCTTTGGACTGGCCGCGAGTGAGCAGGCTCAGAATCCGATGATACATCTCCAACGTATCTATAATTTTTGATTGCTCCATGCTATATTATCTACTGTGTTGGGCAATACTGGGCTTTACTTTCCACTTTTATATTATTTTTGGGACTAACCTATTAACCGGTGGCCCAGCCCAGATTTGCTGTTTTTGTTGGGGATCGTAGCAGAAATTCAAAATTTTCTACGCATCACCAAGATCAATCTATGGAGTAATCTAGCAACGAGGGGAAGGAGAGTGCATCTACATACCCTTGTAGATCGCTAAGCGGAAGCGTTCAAGTGAACGGGGTTGATGGAGTCGTACTCGTCGTGATCCAAATCACCGATGATCCTAGTGCCGAACGGACGGCACCTCCGTGTTCAACACACGTATAGCCTGGTGATGTCTCCTACGCCTTGATCCAGCAAGGGGAGAAGGAGAGGTTGGGGAAGACTCCATCCAGCAGCAGCACGACGGCGTGGTGGTGGTGGAGGAGCGCGGGACTCCAGCAGGGCTTCGCCAAGCACTAGGACAGATGAGGAGGGAGAGGGGTAGGGCTGCGCCAACAGGGAGAGCAAATCACATGTGTTGGGCAGACCAAACCTCAAGTATATATAGGGGGAGGGGAGGGGCTGCGCCCCCACCTAGGGGTCCCTCCCTAGGGGTGGCGGCAGCCCCCAGATCCCATCTGGGAGGCGGCCAAGGGGGAGAGAGAGGGGGGCGCACCTAGAGTGGGCCTTAGGGCCCATCTGCACCTAGGGTTTGCCCCCTCTCCTCTTGAGGACGCCTTGGGCCTTAGTGGGAGGCGCCCAGCCCACATAGGGGCCGGTCCCTTCCCACTTATGGCCCACGCAAGCCTCCGGGGCTGGTGGATCCCCGGACCCCTCCGGTGGTCCCGGTACACTACCGGTGATGCCCGGAACACTTCCGGTGGCCAAAACCATACTTCCTACATATCAATCTTTACCTCCGGACCATTCCGGAACTCCTCATGACGTCCGGGATCTCATCCGGGACTCTGAACAACATTCGGTAACCGCGTACATACTTTCCCTATAACCCTAGCGTCATCGAACCTTAAGTGTGTAGACCCTACGGGTTCGTGAGTCATGCAGACATGGCCGAGACAACTCTCCGGTCAATAACCAACAGCGGGATCTGGATACCCATGTTGGCTCCCACATGCTCCACGATGATCTCATCGGATGAACCACGATGTCAAGGACTTAATCAATCCCGTATACAATTCCCTTTGTCCATCGGTATGATACTTGCCCGAGATTCGATCGTCGGTATCCCGATACCTTGTTCAATCTCGTTACCGGCAAGTCTCTTTACTCGTTCCGTAACACATCATCCCGTGATCAACTCCTTGGTCACATTGTGCACATTATGATGATGTCCTACCGAGTGGGCCCAGAGATACCTCTCCGTTTACACGGAGTGACAAATCCCAGTCTCGATTCGTGACAACCCAACAGACACTTTCGGAGATACCTGTAGTGTACCTTTATAGACACCCAGTTACGTTGTGACGTTTGGCACACCCAAAGCATTCCTATAGTATCCAGGAGTTGCACAATCTCATGGTCTAAGGAAGTGATACTTGACATTAGAAAAGCCTTAGCATACGAACTACACGATCTTTGTGCTAGGCTTAGGATTGGGTCTTGCCCATCACATCATTCTCCTAATGATGTGATCCCGTTATCAATGACATCCAATGTCCATGGTCAGGAAACCGTAACCATCCATTGATCAACGAGCTAGTCAACTAGAGGCTTACTAGGGACATGGTGTTGTCTATGTATCCACACATGTATCTGAGTTTCCTATCAATACAATTCTAGCATGGATAATAAACGATTATCATGAACAAGGAAATATAATAATAACCAATTTATTATTGCTTCTAGGGCATATTTCCAACAGTCTCCCACTTGCACTAGAGTCAATAATCTAGTTCACATCGCCATGTGATTAACACTCACAGATCACATCGCCATGTGACCAACATCCAAGAGTCTACTAGACTCAATGATCTAGTTCACATCACTATGTGATAAACACTCAAAGAGTTCTGGGTTTGATCATGTTATGCTTGTGAGAGAGGTTGTAGTCAACGGGTCTTGCCATATTCAGATCCCTATGTATTTCGCAGAACTTTATATCGTAGATGCTGCTACCACATTCCACTTGGAGCTATTCCAAATTATTGGTTCATTATACGTATCCTTTATCTCTACTCAGAGCTATCCGGATAGGTGTTAAGCTTGCATCGACATAACTCTTTCCGTCGAACTCTTTATCACCTCCATAACCGAGAAACATTTCCTTATTCCTCTAAGGATAATTTTGACCGCTATCTGGTGATTTACTCCTAGATCACCTTTGTACCCTCTTGCCAGACATGTGGCAAGGCACACATCAGGTGCGGTACTTCAGCATGGCATACCGTATAGAGCCTATGACAAAAGCATAGGAGACGCTCTTTCTTCTGCCGTGGTCAAGCTTTGAGTCTCACTCAACTTCACACCTTACAACTCAGGTAAGAACCCCTTCTTTGACTGATCTATTTTGAACTCCTTCAAAAACATGTCAAGGTGTGCGTTCTTTGAAAGTACCATCAGGCATCTTGATCCATCTCTATAGATCTTGATGCCCAATATGTAAGCAGCTTTATCCAGGTCTTCCTTTGAAAAACACTCTTCAAACAACCGTTTATGCTTTCCAGAAATTCTACATTATTTCAGATCAACAATATGTCATCCACATATACTTATCAGAAATGTTGTAGTGCTCCCACTCACTTTCTTGTAAATACAAGTTTCTAGCAAAATTGTATAAACCTAAAAGCTTTGATCACTCCATCAAAACATATATTCCGATTCCGAGATGCTTGCTCTAGTCCATAGAAGGATTGCTGGAGCCAGCATACCTTTTAGCATCCTTAGGATCGACAAAACCTTTTATTGTATCACATACAACTTTTCTTACGAAAACTGGTAAGAAAACTTGTTTTGACATCCATCTGTAAGATTTCATAATCGAAAAATACAGCTAATGCTATCATGATTCCGACGGACTTAAGCATCGCTACGGGTGAGAAATTCTCATCGTAGTCAACTCCTTGAACTTGTGAAAACATTCTTTCCCACAACTCGAGCTTCATAGACGGTAACATTACCGCCCACGTCAGTCTTCTTCTTAAAGATCCATTTATCTCTATGGCTTGCCGATCATCGGGCAAGTCCACCAAAGTCCATACTTTGTTCTAATATATGGATCCTATCTCGGATTTCATGGCTTCTAACCATTTGTCAGAATACGGGCCCACCATCGCTCCTCTATAGATTGTAGGTTCATTGTTGTCTAACAACATGATATCTAAGACAGGATTACCGTACCACTTAGGAGTATTACATATCCTTGTCGACCTACGAGGTTCGATAGCAACTTGATCTGAAGCCTCGTGATCACTATCATTAACTTCCTATTTAACAGACGTAGGCGCCACAGAAAACATCTTTCTGTGTTGCGTCACTCTCTGGTTGAAGTAAAGGTTCGACAACCTCATCAAGTTCTATCTTCCTCCCACTCAATTCTTTCGAGAGAAACTCCTTCTCGAGAAAGGACCCGTTCTTAGCGACAAACAATTTGCCCTCGGATCTGAGATAGAAGGTATACCCAACTGCAACCTTTGGGTATCCTATGAAGATGTGTTTGTCCGCTTTGGGTTCGAGCTTCTCCGGCTGAAGCCTTAAGCATCGCAGCCCCAAACATTAGGAAACGAAAACTTTGGTTTCTTGCCAAACCAATGTTCACACGGCGTCGTCTCAACTGACTTATATGGTGTCCTATCTAAAGTGAATGCAGCTGTCTCTAACGCATAACCTCAAAATGAAAACGGTAGATTGGTAAGAGACATCATAGATCGCACCATATCTCATAGGGTTCGATTACGACGTCCGGACACACCATTACCTTGTGGTGTTCCAGGTGGCTTCAACTGTGAAACAATTCCACAATGTCTTAAGTGATTGCCAAACTCATAACTCAGAAATTCTCATCGATCAGATCGTAGGAACATGATCTTATTGTTATGATGATTCTTAACTTCACTCTGAAATCGCTTGAACTTTTCAAACGTTTCAGACTTGTGCTTCATTAAGTAGATATACCTATATCTACCCAAATCATCAGTGAAGATGAGAAAATAGCGATATCCACCGCACGCTTCAATTTTCATTGGATCACACGTATCAGCATGCATGATTTCCAACAAGTCACTTGCCCGTTTCATTTTACCTGAAAACGGGGTCTTAGTCATCCTGCCCATGAGGCATGGCTCGCATGTGTCAAGTGATTCAAAATCAAGTGACTCCAAACATCCATTGACATGGAGTTTCTTCATGCATCTTACGCCAATATGACCTAAGCGGCAGTGCCACGAGAAAGTGGTACTATCATTATTAACTCTATATCTTTTGGTGTGAACATGTGTATTACCACGACCGAAATTGAATGAACCATTCACATAGGGTGCATGACCATGAAAGGTATCATTCATGTAAACAGAATAACCATTATTCTCTAACTTAAATGAATGACCGTATTGCAATGAGCATGATCTAATCATATTCATGCTCAACGTAGACACCTGATAACATTTATCTAGGTTCAATACTAATCCCGAAGGCAGATGGAGCGTGCGATGGTGATCTTATCAACTTTGGAAACACTTCCAACACACATCGTCACCTCGCCCTTAGCCAGTCTCCGTTTAGTCCGTAGCTTATTCTTCAAGTTACCAATAACAGTAACTGAACCGGTATCCAATACCCCGGTGCTACCAGGAGTACTAGTGAGGTACACATTAATAACACGTATTTACTTTGTTGAAGTTGCCAGCCTTCTTATCTACCATGCATTTGGGGTAATTCCGCTATCAGTGATCGTTCCCCTTACAATAGAAGCACTCAGTCACGGGTTTGGGTTCAACCTTGGGTTCCGTCACTGGAGCGGCAACTGGTTTGCCATCCATGATGTTTCCCTTTTAGCCCTTGCCCTTCTTGAAACCAGTGGTCTTGTTAAACCATCAACACTTGATGCTCCTTCTTGATTTCTACCTTTTGCGGTCTTAAGCACCGCGAACAGCTCCGGTATCAACTCCATCCCTTGAATGTCATAGTTCATCACGAAGATCTAGTAGCTTAGTGATAGTGGCTAGAGAACTCTATCAATCACTATCTTATCTGGAAGTTTAACTCCCACTTGATTTAAGTGATTGTAGCACCCAGACATTCTGAGCACATGCTTACTAGCTGAGCTATTCTCCTCCATCTTGTTGGCAAAAGAACTTATCAGAGGTCTCACGCCTCTCAACACGGGCATGAGGCTGAAATCCCAATTTCAGCTCTTGGAACATCTCATATGTTCTATGGCGTTCAAAACGTCATTGCAATCCCGATTCTAAGCCGTAAAGTATGGTGCACTAAACTATCATGTAGTGATCAGGATGTGTCTGTCAGGTGTTCACAACATCCACAGACGACGCTGTAGGGGTTTGCACATCGAGCGGTGCATCAAAGACGTAAGCCTTCTGTGTAGCAGTGAGGACACTCCTCGGACTACGGACCTAGTCCGCATTAGTGCTTACAATATCTTTCAACTTGGTCTTTCTCTAGGAACGTATTGAAACAGGGAGTTACAACGTGAGCTATTTATCTACAACATATTTGCGAAGACAATTCAGACTATGTTCATGATAATTGAGTTCATCTAATGAACTCCCACTCAGATAGACATCCCTCTAGTCATCTAAGTGAAACATGATCCGAGTCAACTAGGTCGTGTCCGATCATCACGTGAGACGGACTAGTCAACATCGGTGAACATCTCATGTTGATCGTATCTTCTATACGACTCATGTTCGACCTTTCGGTCTTCTGTGTTCCGAGGCCATCTCTGTACATGCTAGGCTCGTCAAGTCAACCTAAGTGTTTCGCATGTGTCCTGAGGCCATGTCTGTACATGCTAGGCTTGTCAAGACCTGTTGTATTCGAACGTTAGAATCTATCACACCCGATCATCACGTGGTGCTTCGAAACAACGAACCTTCGCAACGGTGCACAGTTAGGGGGAACACTTTTCTTGAAATTTTAGTGAGGGATCATCTTATTTAAGCTACCATCGTTCTAAGCAAATAAGATGTAAAACATGATAAACATCACATGCAATCAAATAGTGACATGATATGGCCAATATCATTTTGCTCCTTTTGATCTCCATCTTCGGGGCTCCATGATCATCGTTGTCACCGGCATGACACCATGATCTCCATCATCATGATCTCCATCATCGTGTCTTCTTGAAGTTGTATCGTCATCTATTACTTCTACTACTATGGCTAACGCTTTAGCAACAAAGTAAAGTAATTACATGACGTTTATGTTGACATGCAGGTCATAAATAAATTAAGACAACTCCTATGACTCCTGCCGGTTGTCATACTCATCGACATGCAAGTCGTGATTCCTATTACAAGAACATGATCAATCTCATACATCACATATATCATTCATCACATCCTTTTGGCCATATCACATCACAAGGCATATGCTGCAAAAACAAGTTAGACGTCCTCTAATTGTTGTTGCAAGTTTTTACGTGGCTGCTATAGGTTTCTAGCAAGAACGTTTCTTACCTACGCGAAAACCACAACGTGATATGCCAATTTCTATTTACCCTTCATAAGGACCCTTTTCATCGAATCCGATCCGACTAAAGTGGGAGAGACAGACACCCGCTAGCCACCTTATGCAACTAGTGCATGTCAGTCGGTGGAACCAATCTCACGTAAGAGTACGTGTAAGGTCGGTCCGGGCCGCTTCATCCCATGATGCCGCCGAATCAAGATAAGACTAGTAACGGCAAGTAAATTGACAATATCGACGCCCACAACTGCTTTGTGTTCTACTCGTGCATAGAAACTACGCATAGACCTAGCTCATGATGCCACTGTTGGGGATCGTAGCAGAAATTCAAAATTTTCTACGCATCACCAAGATCAATCTATGGAGTAATCTAGCAACGAGGGGAAGGAGAGTGCATCTACATACCCATGTAGATCGCTAAGCGGAAGCGTTCAAGTGAACGGGGTTGATGGAGTCGTACTCGTCGTGATCCAAATCAGCATTGATCCTAGTGCCGAACGGACAGCACCTCCGTGTTCAACACACGTACAGCCCGGTGACGTCTCCTACGCCTTGATCCAGCAAGGGGAGAAGGAGAGGTTGGGGAAGACTCCATCCAGCAGCAGCACGACGGCGTGGTGGTGGTGGAGGAGCGCGGGACTCCAGCAAGGCTTCACCAAGCACTACGAGAGATGAGGAGGGAGAGGGGTAGGGCTGTGCCAACAGGGAGAGCAAATCACATGTGTTGGGCAGCCCCAAACCTCAAGTGTATATAGGGGGGGAGGGGCTGCGCCCCCACCTAAGGTTCCCTCCCTAGGGGCGGCGGCAGCCCCCAGATCCCATCTGGGAGGCGGCCAAGGGGGAGTGAGGGAGTCCTGGATTTGGGGGTGTTTGGGTAGCCGGACTATACCTTCAGCCGGACTCCTGGACTATGAAGATACAAGATTGAAGACTTCGTCCCGTGTCCGGATGGGACTTTCCTTGGCGTGGAAGGCAAGCTTGGCGATGCGGATATTCAAGATCTCCTACCATTGTAACCGACTCTATGTAACCCTAACCCTATCCGGTGTCTATATAAACCGGAGGGTTTTAGTCCGTAGGACAACTTCATCAACTCCATATACAACAATCATACCATAGGCTAGCTTCTAGGGTTTAGCCTCCTTGATCTCGTGGTAGATCTACTCTTGTACTACCCATATCATCAATATTAATCAAGCAGGACGTAGGATTTTACCTCCATCAAGAGGGCCCGAACCTGGGTAAAACATCGTGTTCCCTGCCTCCTGTTACCATCCAGCCTAGATGCACAGTTCGGGACCTACTACCCGAGATCTGCCGGTTTTGACATCGACATTGGTGCTTTCATTGAGAGTTCCTCTGTGTCATCGCCTTTAGGCCCGATGGCTCCTTTGATAATCAACAACGATGCGGTCCAGGGTGAGACTTTTCTCCCCGGACAGATGTTCATCTTCGGTGGCTTCGCTCTGCGGGCCAATTCGCTTGGCCGCTTGGAGCGGATCGAAGGCTACGCCCCTGGCCATCAAGTCAAGTTCAGAAGCTTAAACCACACGGCCGACATCCGCGGAGACTTGATCTTCGACGGATTCGAGCCACGGCCAAGCGTGCCGCACTATCTCGACGGGCATGATATAGCTCTGCCTCCGGACGGTGTCCTGGAGGCCGCACACGCATCGGTTCCGACCCCTAACTCGGAGCCTATTGCGCCAATCGAGGATGAGCGGTTGGATGTTACCTTGGGGGCTGCGATCTCAAAGGTGATCGAGCCGAACGCTAGCCCCGCACTCTGCATGACCCTTGACTCCAAGGATCCGGACTCCGAACCCACCGCGCCAATCGAATCCAATTGGGCGTCGATAATGGAGTTCACCGCCGGAGACATCTTTCAGCACTCGCCTTTTGGCGTCATCCTGAATTCTCTTAAGTCTCTCTCTTTACAAGGAGAGCCCTGGCCGGATTACGGTCAGCAAGGATGGGATACGGACGATGAAGAAATTCAAAGCCCACCCACCACCCACTTTGTAGCCACTGTCGACGACTTAACCGACATGCTTGACTTCGGCTCCGAAGACATCGACGGTATGGACAACGATGTAGGAGACGAACAAGAATCAGCACCTGTAGGGCGCTGGAAGGCCACCTCGTCATATGACATATATATGGTGGATACTCCAAAAGATGGAGACGGCGATGGAACAGTGGGAGATGACACCCCCAAGAAACAGCCAAAGCGCCGGCGTCAGCGGCGCCGCTCTAAATCCCGCCAAAGCAAAAACGGTGATTCCGGCACGGGAGATAATACTACCCCAGATAGCGCCGAAGAACACCCACCTCAGCAAGATTCGGTACAGGAAGATGGAGAAGCCAGCCCTCATGAGAGAGCGGTAGACCAAGAGGTCGAGGATGATAACTACATGCCTCCCTCTAAAGACGAGGCAAGCCTCGATGATGACGAATTCGTCATACCATCAGACCCCGCCGAACAAGAGCGTTTCAAACGCAGGCTTTTAGCCACGGCAAGAAGCCTCAAGAAAAAGCAGCAACAGCTTAGAGCTGCCCAAGATTTGCTAGTTGACAGATGGACTGAAGTCCTTGCGGCTGAAGAGTATGAACTCGAACGCCCCTCCAAGAATTACCCGACGCGCAGGCTGCTACCCCGATCAGAGGAGGAAGCACCTACATCACCAGCACACGACATGGCAGACCGGCCACCTCGCGGCCGCGACAGAGAGGCCTCTCGGCCCTCCACCCAAGCCATGCCCCGACGCCGCTCAAATAAGGCACGGGAAAATGCGCCCGACCTGCGAGACATACTGGAGGATAAGGCAAGACAAACAAGATCGATCTACGGATCGTGCAGGCGCCCTACGGCATGTGCCAATGATCTCCACTTCGGATACAACAAATCCGGCCGGGCCGAACACAACAGACATAGCTCTTCCGAGTTGCGTCGTGATATAGCCCAGTATAGAGGCGCCGCACACCCGCTATGCTTCACGAATGAAGTAATGGATCATATAATCCCAGAGGGTTTCAAACCCGTAAACACCGAATCATACGATGGCACAACAGACCCGGCGGTATGGATCGAGGATTATCTCCTTCACATCCACATGGCACGCGGCGATGATCTACACGCCATCAAATACCTCCCGCTTAAACTTAAAGGACCGGCCCGGCATTGGCTTAACAGCTTGCCAGCAGACTCAATCGGTTCTTGGAAGGACCTAGAAGCCGCATTCCTCGACAACTTCCAGGGCACTTACGTGCGACCACCGGATGCCGACGACTTAAGGCACATAATTCAGCAGCCAGAAGAATCGGCCAGACAATTCTGGACACGGTTCCTAACAAAGAAAAACCAGATAGTCGACTGTCCGGACGCAGAGGCCCTAGCAACCTTCAAGCATAACATCCGCGATGAGTGGCTTGCCCGGCACCTGGGACAGGAAAAGCCAAAATCTATGGCAGCCCTCACGACACTCATGACCCACTTTTGCGCGGGAGAAGACAGCTGGCTAGCTCGCAGTAAAAACTTATCAAAGAACCCTGGTAATTCGGATACCAAGGACAAAAGTGGCAGTACACGTCGGAATAAGCAAAAACGCCGCATTAGCAGCGACAGCAATGAAGACATGGCAGTCAATGCCGGATTCAAAGGCTATAAATCCAGTCAGCGGAAAAAGGCATTCAAAAAGAATGCTCAGGGCCCGTCCAGTTTGGACCGAATACTCGATCGCTTGTGCCAGATACATGGCACCCCCGAAAGGCCAGCCAATCACACTAATAGAGATTGTTGGGTGTTCAAGCAGGCAGACAAGTTAAGGTCCGAAAACAGAGACAAGAGGCTGCACAGCGATGACAAGGAGCCCAAGCTGCCAAACAACAGTGGACAGAAGGGCTTTCCCCCACAAATGCGGACGGTGAACAAGATATACGCAACCCACATTCCCAAGCGGGAGCGGAAGCGTGCGCTACGGGACGTATACGCGAGAGAGCCAGTCGCCCCAAAGTTCAACCCATGATCCTCCTGCCCGATCACTTTTGATCGAAGGGACCATCCCACTAGCATCCGTCATGGCGGCTTCGCCGCATTGGTTCTCGACCCAATCATCGATGGATTTCATCTCACAAGAGTCCTCATGGACGGCGGCAGTAGCCTGAACCTGCTTTATCAGGATACAGTGCGGAAAATGGGCATAGATCCCTCAAGGATTAAGCCCACAAAAACGACATTTAAAGGCGTTATACCAGGTGTAGAGGCCAACTGTACAGGCTCAGTAACACTTGACGTGGTCTTCGGATCCCCGGACAATTTCCGAAGCGAAGAGTTAATCTTCAATATAGTACCGTTTCGCAGTGGCTATCACACCCTGCTTGGACGAACCACATTCGCAAAGTTCAATGCGGTGCCGCACTACGCATATCTCAAGCTCAAGATGCCAGGCCCTCGAGGAGTAATTACGGTCAATGGAAACACCGAACGCTCCCTCCGTACGGAGGAGCATACGGCAGCTCTCGCAGCGGAGGTACAAAGTACCCTTCTCAGGCAATTCTCCAGTCCGGCCATTAAAAAGCCAGACACTGCCAAGCGCGCCCGGAGTAACCCACAGCAGGACCGCCTGGCACACTTTAAGCAAGCGTAGCAATGCGGCCCCAATCCCAGCTCTCGCGACATAGCGAAACCAGTACCTCGCGTACATAACTACGCACTTGAAATACCATGGGCATAGGGGAAGGGGCACAATAACAGCACACCCAAAATACGGCTTAAAACGTACTAGGGGCTACTGGATTCTTTTTTTAATTTTCTCTTACTTTCAGGACTCCATACTATCGGACAACCTATTCGGCAATTCGACTGCCGCACAAACGATACAAGATCCAGGGAGGCAGAAAAGCCATGCCGCATTATGGAACTCCCGGGTGGTCTCTGTTATGAGCGGTATACCTGTTTTAAATACAATTCCGTAGCCTGCCCCTGGTCAGGACATACTAAATAGTCCAATATCTTTTGCTTACCGCACTATTCGTATCGTTCGGTTTTGATAAATAGCCTCTCTATAAACAATGCATAGCTTTCTGTCTATTTTTCGCATATTTCCTTCAGGCTTGTCTCTTAGAATAAAGCCCCACCCCCAGTCGTTGTGGCTGCTTGCTTGCTGCCGTCAACATTAATGTTGATGGCTTCATGCCCAGGGGCAGCCCATACGTTCTCCATCACCGTTCGATGCAAGTTCTTTCCCTTCAGAAAAGTGCAGTGTCCCGATTGTGCGCGAATTCTCTTCATAACTGAGATTGCATTCCACATTGGTTCACTCACATTTATCTTATTGCGTGTGTCCCATCACCCCCAGAGCATTATAATGCAATCACTTTTCTGTTTGTCCAAGAGGGTCAATATCTTAGTCACCACCTCTTTATCACGGCGTAGTAGCAGGTCCTGGCGTGTCTGTTCTAGATTCATTTCTCTCCACACCTATTTCACATTTTTGCATCCTCATCAAGCCGCAAACAAACTAGGAATATCTTATCAGGTTCCATCCCTTTCCTGGCAATATTCAGTAGATGAGGCAAGCTGTTATGAGCTAGCTGTCATAGAAAATGTTTCATTTTTGGCAGCCAGCAACACTTCCAGATTTCACTCCATTTGAACTTTTCAATGTGTCCACTTGCCTCTCCTACCTGCCTTTTAGCTTGTTGCTCTTGCTCTCACTGATACGCAAATTTTACTGAGAAACGGCCCTTGTCGTCAAAACGCTTGGCTCAGAAATCCTCAAACAGTAGAATGGCAAGGATAGTACGTGCATCTTGCTGTCAGAAGATCTCATATTTTTGAGTGGCAATGGGAATGGAGGAAATGGCAATCAACATTGTTCCAACCCTGCTACAAAAACGAAGAAAGATCTGAATCATATCACCTGTTTCTAGTGCAAGAACCCAGGGCACTATGCCACTGATTGTCCTGATGCGAAGAACAGGAATGGCAATGGAAGTTCTGGAAGCAAGAAGCCAAATTCTTTCACTAGAGGTCGGGTGAACCATGTCAATGTGGAAGAAGTCTATGAGTAGCCAGACGCAATGTTTGGTAAGTTTTTACTCAATCCCCATCCAGTATTAATTTTCTTTTTTAACTCTGGTGAACACCCGCCGCCCTCGAACCGCGCCAGCCGCCACTTTGCAAAAGATCGAAGGGCCCCATCGCCGCCGACACCGACGGCCTTTAACCTTCAATGCACCACGACGACAGCGAGGAGGGGAGAAGGGAGGGTTGAGGCTGGCGGCTAGGGTTTCCCCCACGGTCGCTCGCGAGAGCGACGCGAGAAGGGGAGGGGGAGGTGGAGGTTAATGGATTCAATCCCAACTCAAGGATGATGATACTAGGCAAAGATATTTAATTAGGGAACCTTATAGTCAACTGCCTAATTTTGATTATTCACAAAGGGCCATTGGCGATGCTTCATGAAAATTTAATCTAGAACGGTTTGATCAATAATCATTTTACTTTTTCTTTGGACTATCGCCTTCTAAAGCTATTGCGAGATGTCATAACATTTATGTGAAGTTGTGCATCGATGGCTCCTATGCAGATGATGGCTCAGCGGGTGCTGGCATGGTACTAAGAGATGACAAGGGGGCTATCATTTTTTCTTCAAGTAGAAAACATTTTTTTTCCTGTCGAGAAGCATTGGAAGCTGAATTGTGTGCTTGTATGGAAGGTTTCTCTTTTGACATCCAGAGAAGCGATTTACCCATTGAGATCGGTATGGATTCTCGTGTTGCAGTAAAGTTGATCCAAGCAAAGGGGGTGGGTAGATCGATCTACGCTTCGCTCATAATGGAGATCAAGTATCTTATGTATCTTCGTGAATTTTGTATTACTCATGTATATCATAGCCAAAATAAGTTGAGTGATAGCATAGCTAAGTTTGCTCGTCTAGAGGGCAGAACTATGACATGGGTAGGCCCAGGCCCTACTGATGTTACAGAGTTAGCTACGATTGATTGTATGAATCTTCGAGATGAGTAATACATGATTTTTGCCCACAAAAACGAAGAAGAAGATATGCCTTTCGGTTATGAATCAACAAAAAGTTAGATAACCAAATTGGTAATCGGTTCGTGAGTGATTATTTATTTTCCATGTGGTGAAAACTATATTTTCTACCATTAGTATTAGTGTTTTGTTTAATCTTTTTACAATCATGAAAAATTGAAATGGGGCACTCTGTGAATGTCTTAACATGCTTCGTTTGCTTGCTAGTATTTATTTTAAAATTTCCCAACTAACTTGTCATTTGCTTGCTAGTATTTAAGTCAACACGTATGTACAACAATCTTCAGTTTTTACCGTCACATTTTATGTGATATGTGATGTCATAATTATATTTGTTATGTTATCTTTGAGTTAAACCCAGGCATGGACAGCCCGGCCCGAAAACCCGGCCCGGCCCGGGCTTGACGTTCAGGCTGGGCTCAGGCCTTGTTTTCCAGCCTGGAAGATAGTTCGGGCTGGGCTCGGGCTTCAAGTTTTTTGTTTTTCAGACTAGGCTTGCATGTGTGTACACTAAAAAATAGCATTCTGGCCGGGCTTTTGGGCTTTAGGCTTGATTTCGGGTTGGGCTCGGGCATGACGACCAACAGATCCCTGCGCAGGTCGCTAAATAGGAGGACTCCTTTCGAATAGCTCGTCTCGTATAGCGCGTCTATTTTTAGTCTGTAAGTTAATGTGAAAATGTCATAATTAATATTTATGTTTATATTTTGAAAAAATAAATATCGATGATTATCCAAAGGGTGTTTAATAAAACAAAATCTTTTTATCCACCTTTTATAGTATTTATTTACATAATAAAGTATATATATATATGTGTGTGTGTGTGTGTGTGTGTGTGTGTGTGTGTGTGTGTGTGTGTGTGTGTGTGTGTGTGTGTGTGTGCAATGATAAATAAACATCTTAACATTTCGTTTATGTATAAGGATACTCCTTTTTTTTCCCGCGAAAAAATGGAGTGTCCTTATACGCATTACTTGGGCACAGCTGTTGATCGGTCCATCGATCCAACGGTTTACACGTGAGTTTTGGGTCTATCTTTGTAGTACAGAAGATTACTCCTCCTACGTGAAAACAATCTTTACAGGTAGGTTTGTGTCTATCTGACCTCTCTCTCCATATACCGACCCTTGTGCTTCGCTCCTCACACTCTCCGTGCATCTCCACGCTTACTTCTAGCTACTCTATCTAGCTAGTGATTATTGTGGTTCCGCGCGCATCGCTCGCCATGTCGGCGCCATCGCAGCTAAGCAAGGACCCGCACAACAATTACTTCGACTTTGGGGCAGCGCGGCAGGTGCCGGAAACCCACACGTGGGAGGGGCTGTACGAGCACCCGCTGGTGGACGGCGGCGTCGGGGCCGCGGAGGACGCCGTTCCGGTGGTGGATTTGCGGGACCCACATGCAGCCGAGGCGGTGGCGCGTGCGTCGGAGCAGTGGGGAACGTTCCTGCTCGAGGGCCACGGCATTCCGAGCGAGCTGCTCGCGCGCGTCGAGGCCCGAATTGTTAGCGTGTTCGCGTTGCCGGCGTCGGAGAAGATGCGCGCCGCGCGGCAGGACGGCCAGTCCCACGGCTATGGACTGCCACCCATCGCCTCCTACTTCCCCAAGACCACGTGGTCTGAGGGCTACACCATGTCCCCGGCCAACCTCCGAGCCGAGCTCCGCAAGATCTGGCCCGACGCCGGCGAGGACTACCGCCACTTCTGGCATGTGTTCATACATCGGACGCTGGAGAAAACTTTTTACTACTACTGTACTTATATTGTTGTGTAACTTGTGTTAATCGTATGATGTGCAGTGACGTGATGGAGGAGTTCCACAGGCAGATGCTAGCGGTGGTTGACAAGCTGACGGTGTTGTTCCTCGCAGCGCTCGGGGTCGCCGGCGTCGAGGCGGGGCGCAAGATCGTGGAGACCATGTCCGAGACCGTGACCATGCACATCAACTGGTACGTAGTACAACTGGCAACACCTTTTTTTTTTGTTTTTGACGTGAGCCGGCAACACCCTTATGTAGCAGCCACAACGTGCAATCTAACACTACGTGTCGTATACTGCAGTCTAAAAAAATACACCTCAACTGGTACGTAGTACAAGTGGCAACAGCCTTACATGCCGTGTAGAAGCCACAACGTGCAATCTTATCTAACACTACGTGTCGTGTACTGTAGTCTAAAATACACTTTGCAACGCATGCAGGTACCCCAAGTGCCCTGACCCGAAGCGAACACTGGGCCTGGCGACGCACACGGACTCGGGGTTCTTCACGTTCCTGATGCAGAGCCACGTTTCTGGGCTGCAGCTGTTCCGGCGCGAGCCAGACAGGTGGGTTGGGGTGCCACCCGGGGCACTCATCGTCAACATCGGCGACCTCTTCCAGATCCTCACCAACGGCCGCTTCCGCAGCACATACCACCGCGCCATCGTCAACCGCGACAGCACCCGGGTGTCCGTGGCCTACCATCTCGGCCCGCCTGCCGACGCCAAGGTAGCGCCCCTCAGGGAAGCCGTGGGCGGCGGCAAGCCCGCCTACCGTACCGTCACGTGGCGAGAGTACTTCCTTGTGCGCAAGGAGGCCTTCACCACCGGCGGCTCCGCGCTCCAGATGGTCTCCCTCAGCCCCGGTGACCACGACGACGATGGTGATGGCGCCGACCAAATAAGTGAAATCTCTTCATAGATCGGCGCCAGCCATCACCAAAGACCGATTCGACCGATACAAAAATTCATGAAAATATGGACTAAAAATGGCAATTTATATGTGGAATCTCTATATGATCATATATCCCATGTGGACAAGATAGATCCTTTAGACATCTGTGGAAGGTGAAAATTCCCGTTAAGATTGAAATCTGGACATGATAGATAAATCTTGGAGGCTAGCTTGGCTAGCTTCGTGTTGATTTCCTTTTTCAAAAGTACTGGCTGTGATAAATTCCTACGTGCATGTCATGTTCGTCGGAAAGTACTCGGCCAGACCAGGCCTGCACCAACAATCTCAGAATGGATGGATCGCGTCAGGTCAGGAGAAGAAAATACAGCGGTTTCATGGTTTGCAAGTATACTCTTGGTATTTATTTTGTGTGTTGCAATTTTACCCCTTGAACAAATATACTGTTGATTTGGTCTAGTAGTATTGGAGGGTATGGTCCATTGAATAACTGAAAATAAACGGCTCCTATTATTTAGATGTACCATAGCTATCCACTTGACAGCAGCTACCTCTGACCATGGGCCGATACTTCTTGAACTTAGCACACATATTATGATGACTCCTGATCATTTGTTGGAAGGCAATGATAGTTGGACCGAAACCATACAAGGCCGGGCCAATGGAGCGCGACCCAAGCAGTATCAAAACTGGAGGATCTGCGTTGCAAACATGAAAATTTATCCAGAGATTTGACCCGCTGGAGTAGACAGACATTTGGTTCGGTCCGGAAGGAGATCAAGACACTCCAGCTGGAACTAGAAAGGTTGGACAATGATCCAATGCATATAGGTCCGACTCATGCAGAGTTAAAAGTTAACGAGAGGCTTGTTGAACTTTACCATCGGGAAGTGCTTATGTGGAGGCAGCATTGGAGGATCTATTGGCTGGCCGCGGGTGACAAGAACACATGAGTTTTCCATCTCCATGCTAACATCCGCAGGAAAAAGAATATGATTAAATCTCTTCTCAATTCTCTTGGTGTGATGACAGATGATATGGGAGAACTGATGTGGATGGTAACAGAGTTCTACAAGAATCTCTATACATCTGAGGGGGTGCACAATGTGGACGCGGTGCTACAACATGTCCCACAAAAGGTCACACCAGTGATGAATGAAGTTCTGTGCCATCCATATTCAGCCGAGGAGGTTAAAACCGCTCTGTTTCCGACGTTTCCTACCAAGTCCCTAGGGGTCAACGTATTTCGTGCACATTTTTTGTCAAAGGCATTGGGCCTTGTGCGGGGAGGAGATTACGCGATACTGCGGATTGTGAGAGGGGAGGAGTCACCGGAGAGCCTAAATGACATGGCAGGTTCGTCCGGCACTGCCGGCACGGAGGTCGTTGACATCTCCAACGACAAGAAGTAATGTAGGCTAGTTTTAGGCTATCTACGCCGTACATAGATTTTGGGATGCATGCTATTGTATGGATTTGAGGTATGAAATATCGGATAATTGATTGCAGTGCAGGAAAAATGAGGGGTCACCGAGCATGACTGTGGACGTATAGGGTCCTGCATGACTGTGCATGGAATTGTCGTGCTCGGTATAGAGTCCGCTAGCTAAGACTGGAAGCTTATTTTAGGGTACAATACATACATGCACATCCATATATAGACCAGACACGAGCATTCATTTGAAATAAGCTTCCAGTCTTAGCTAGCGGCGCTATGCTATAATCTTCGAAGAATTTTATTTCTAGGCGCTCTCCCACTAGAGCTGAACAAGCTTGCTTGTGTACACTGTTTCCTCCTTTCCTTAGGGCATGCGCCGTGACTTGTTCGCCACATGTGCGCCGATGTTCTGTTCGTCGTGGACCTGTACACGCCAAAATATGTTTTTTCTGTAGTGATAGTATACGTCCATGTATTTGAAGAGAGTATCAGTATATAGCTGTTGATCGGTCCACATCGATCCAACCTTTTAGACGTGTATTTTTGCTTCTATCTTTGTAGCCAGCACGTGGTTTATACACAATCAGTCGGTGATCTATACGTAACATACAATACTCTTATGTGGAAAGATACCTTTTCTTCTTAAAAATCTTTCGTTTCTATCTTTGGACTTTCTTTTTGCGGGAGGTCTTTTTGGACGTATTAATCTTTACGTGTGGATTTGTGTAGTATACCCACGTAACCCACAACCTCGTGCTTCTCGGAGCATCTCCAGTTGCGCCCCCAACAGCCCCCCCCCCTCCCCCCCCCCCCCAGCCATTTTTAGTGCCGGCGCCGAAAATTCGGTCCAGTCACGCCCTCAGGGTCTCGTTTATCATCGGTTTGGGCCGAAATAACAGACGGCGAACTGGAGCCGAACCCAAACCCCCGGGGGTCGCATGGGGGCGCCGGCCGAAGCGAAAAGACACGTGGGTCCCTTCTGTCGACAAGAGAAGGCCCTTTTTCCCGTCGATCCCCCCACTTTTCCTCCTCTGTTTCCCTTCATTCCCCCTTCTGCCCCTCTTCTCCCGCCATTCTCCTCCATCTGGCCGCCATGCCACCGAAGAATTCCACGGCCCCTCGCGCTGCCACTGATGCCGAAGCCACCGAGCTTAAGCAGAGGAAGCCGAGGGCGCCGCCGTCCAAACCACCGGGCATGTCAAACCGGCGGAATAGGCTCAACACCAAGAGGGCCCGGGACAGGGCGGCAACGGCGGCTGCGGTTGTGGCGGAGCAAGCAGAGGCGTCTCCCGTGGGGATGATGAATCCACCCGGCGGCCATGATCCGCACGCTCCCTGGAGCTAGCACAGCGTCAGGTTGCCGGCCGGCTTCTCGCCGTCACCACACCCCTGGGAATGCGCGCCCTCGCCTGGCTACGCCAACGGCGATGCGCACGGCGGGTTCAACCCCAACATCACCTTTCCGCATGGCCACCCCGCCCAGCGCACGCCTCACCCGCGTTCGCCGGCGTCCAATATCCCCATAGAGCTACTCACCACCGGCTTACGCAGCCTCCCCGTGCACCTACCGTGTGGCTGCAAGCGTCCATCGAGCAGTGCCTTGTCGACGTCAACACCCAGGCCGCCAAGAGGGAAGAGACAACCGAGGCGCGATAGTCAGCATTGATGACGAATAGCGCCGTCAAGTTCGACCTGCTTCGGACCAACGTCGCCGCGAAGAAGAGGAACACCGACCTGGCATTCCAAATGGGGGCACGGACATGTCGACGATGGACGAGCAGGTCAAGGCGTGGTACCTGGTGGAGCGTGGCCTCATCCTATACCAGATGCACTCGGCGGCCGCGCCAGCTCCCACGCCGACCCCAACCCCGCCACCAAGCCCGAGCGATGCCTCCACGATGCCCAGCACAGAAGCCATGCCGACACCGACCAGCCCGCGCACGCCGGCTACCGCCAGTCTGACGCTGAGGACGCCACCGCCGTTTGATGCATTGCATGTGTGTCTTTTGAACGCCGAACTTTCGAGTAATTGATCGCCGAACTGTGGCATGGTGATCGCGGAACTGATCGCCGGACTTGTGGCGTTTTTTTGGGCAGCGGAAAATGTCAAGTTCGAATTTATAACGTTTGGGGCCGGCCCATGAGGGCGTGGCTGGGAACTAGATCACCCCAGGACCTAAAAAGCGTCGGCCGTTGCGCTGGGGGGCCGAACGAGTGAAGATGCTCTCACCTCACCCTCTCCTCTATCCATCTCCGCCGTTGCTACTCGCTCTACAAGCAAGAGCGATTATTGCGGTTCAGCATCGATCGCCATGCCGACTCGGTCGAAGCTGAACAAGGACCCGCACAACCAATACTTCGACTTGGCTTGTTCATTGCTGCTCGTTCGTTATTCGGGACGAAGCTGGCTCGTTCATTGCTGCAGCAGTGGGGAAGATTGATCGTGTCCAAGACCCTCTTCAGGCTGAAGCTTCAGCTTGTCTCAAGGCTATTGAGGGGGCTGTGGACCTGTGGGCACACAGGACCAAGTCTAGAGTATGACAGTTCATCAATTGGTGTCCTTTTGCGCGAGGCGCGTAGTATATGTTATGTTTCTTTTGATGTTTCAGACTTTGTTTTCTGTCGTAGAAACAACAATAGTGCTGCACATTTGCTCGCCCAGTTAGGCCTGAAGGCGTGTGTGCCGTTCACCATCTGGGCTGATATTTCCCCAGACTTTGTCGCTGATGTGGTGACTAGCGATATTGCTAGGATCCAAGTCTAAGTGGAATATATTTTATTCCTTATCAAAAAAATACTTCGACTTGGGGGCAGCGCGGCAGGTGCTGGAGACGCACGCGTAGGATGGGCTGCACGAGCACAAGATGGTGGATGGTGGCGTCGGGGCTGGGGAGGACGGTGTGCCAGTGGTCGGTGATGGACATGCGGGACCCACGGAAGGCGGAGGCGGTGGTGCGTGCGTTGGAACAATGGGGAACGTTCATGCTCGAGGGCCATGGCATGCCAAGCGAGCTGCTGGCACACGTCGAGGCCAGTATCACCGGCATGTTTGCACTGCCGAAGCTGGAGAAGATGCGAGCCGCACGCCAGGGCGGTGACCCAGGGCTACGGTCTGCCGCACATCGCCCTCTACTTCTCCAAGACCATGTGGTCCGAGGGCTACTCCTTAACCCCAGCCAGCCTCTGCCCCGAACTCCGCAAGATCTGGCCCGACGGCGGCCACGACTACAACCACTTCTGGTATGTGTCCATGAAGTAATGCATGCCATTCATGAGAGATCTAACTTCCTAGGGTTTAGCACTGTTGTATGAATTATATCATCTCTTAACAGTAGTAGAAAATCGGGCAATAGCACCGGTTCGTAAGGGCCTTTAGTGCCGGTTATGGAACCGACACTATTATTTTGGCACTAAAGCCCCCCCCCCCCTTTAGTACCGGTTCAGCACGAACCGGCGCTAAAGTGCCACCACGTGGCATGAGCCAGCTCCGAGGGCCGGGAGCCCTTTAGTACCGGTTGGTAAAACCAACCGGTACTAAATGGTTTGGGGGGTTTTTGCTTTTATGATTTTTTTTCATTTAATTTTGTGTTTTCCATTTTAATTCTTTTTCGTTTGCTGATATTTTACGGTACTACACATTGTACATGTTATGCATATATATATATATATATATATATATATATATATATAGAATTTCTAGTAGAACCAATCATATATATATCATCAATCATGTCTCACAAACCACCATATTAATTCACACATACACACATGTATAGCTATATACAATTTCTCCTACATATGCATATGTTGCCTTCGGAGGCAGTGGCATTAGCCTGATTGGTGCCTTCGGAGCACGAGACAATTGGAAGTGGTTCATGACTTGGTCGATGGGGGCGGTAGCGGGTAATAGTATTCTCCCTTCGGATTTATGAACTGGTCGAGCAAAAATCCCGCTATTTCCTCTTGAAGTGCTTGTACGCGCTCCGTTGGTAGGAGCTTGTCCCGCACCTCATTGAACTGTTAAGAAGGAGATCAATATGCATGTGTATTAGTTGTGTGACTATATATCGATAATGGTGTAAAAATTGTGAATAGTGTTCTGACAAGCGTACCCATTCCTGTCTTTGAGATCTGCTCCTTTCGGACGCCATCATGCGAATGTTCTCGCAAACACAGTATGCACACAGATCAGTCCCCTGCGCCTGCTTCAGGGCCTTTATTACGAGAATGGAATTTAATTTGATCAGATAATAATTAATCAAGCATGATAATTAAAGAGATGGCAGCTAGCTAGCTATAGTACTACTTAATTACTTACCTTGGATCGAAACCATTTCAGCTGTGGTTTCCATTCGCCTTCCGTGACGCTGATGAACCTTGCCCAAGCCCTGCCCGCCGACAAAGAAAATGAATAAAGGGGTTATTAAATAGTTCATATCATGAAATGACGAACTAAATAGGCCGAGATATATAGTTATAAATAATGATTGAAATTACCTGTTGACTATCCCATACAAGATGTTGTAGTTAGCTTTTGCTGTGAGTAGCGAGTCCAGTATTTCAACTGTTCCGGCGTCAACTTTAATGATACACAAGATCCAGTGAAATATGCATGCACACACGTTTGCATGTCTTAATTAAGTGGGCATATGTAAGCAAAAACATGTAGCTAGCTAGTAGGCAAAAACAGAGAATTTGTAGTACAAGAAAGTGTGACTCACTCGAAGTTGTAAGGAAGTAGTATATCTTCATTGTATTTGAGGCGCTTGAAGAACTCTAGCATGCTGTCCTCTACCTCTTTTTCATAATATGGATCTAATTTCCATGTGTATTCATTAACGGTGTTTGGGTCAATGAACCCAATGCCATAGCGTCCACCTTTTCTCATTTCATACATCTTCATCCTGCATAATACCACAGAAAAGAATATAGTGAGGATAATTACACGTAATGATTGATCAAAAGGATCACTACAGCTAGCTTGAGACTTAAATTACAAAAAGAAATCACTTACAGACAATAGCAACTGACGATAGATTTGTCGAGTGCGTCTTGATTGTATAACTGAAACAGTTCAGAATACTCAACGGCCACAGCTTTCTCATGGTAGTAATCATCCTTCTTGACATACACCATGAGGGACTCTCGATCGGATCTCTTGCTAATGTCCATGTACCATTGATGCAATTCATACATTCTCGTTGGGAGCTTCTTGACATCTTCTGGCTCGACCAAAGGTTGGCCCCGGACAAATTTCCGTTTTATTTCCTCCTCTGTAATCGGAGGCATGTCCTCGATCTCGAGGAGTTGTCCAACAGTGATCTTGAGTTCTTCAGCCTGCATTATATGCTCCTGGGTTATTACCACATCGCTCACCTCGGGAACGTAAACTATTTGGCCACAATAATATTGGGCGCGCGTACTGTCACGTGTTGTTGGCGGCACAACAAGCGGGGGGATCGATTGCGCCGCCTGTTTTCCCGGCTGGGCAACGGTTTTCCCGCATTTTTTGACAGCTGCTTGTTGTTTGCTCGAGCTCGAGCTCGCCTCCTTCTGTAGACGTTGTCGATGTAACTTCCTGATGTGGCGCTCATAGTCTGAGTCAACAGGCTTAGGAGCTGGTGGTTGAGCCATACGAATGAAGTGGTCAACTACTTCCACAGGCACTTTCTCCCTTGGCGGCGGTGGCGGTTTCGGTCCAAAATGGGCGTCGACTTCTGCCCGCACTATGGCATTGGTTTGCTCCTCGGTCCTATCGTAAGCCCTCACAGGAAGAGGAGTACTGAGGTTTGGACCATATTTATATCGCTTGGCTCCGCCTGTACTTCCTGTACTATGACCTCGACTCGTACCGCTACGCACCATAGCTGCGGGGTGTCTCTTCTGCGATTGCTGAGGCGGCGGAGACGGCTGACGGGGCTGAGTTGGACGAGGAGGAGTGGCCTGAAGCTGTGCCGGACTTGGAGGAGGAGTGGACGTCTGACGCTGTGTCGGACTTGGAGGAGGAGTGGCCTGACACTTTGCCGGACTTGGAGGAGGAGGAGTGGCCTCACGCGTTGGTGGACTTGGAGGAGCGGGAGTCTGCTGACTCGGTGGCGGACTTCGACGAGGAGTCGGGTGACGCGGTGTCGATGGCCTTCGAAAAATGATGCAATCCTTTCTCCATAGGATGATAAGATGTTTGGCATCTCCGAGTGTGTGATCCTCGTCACCTCCAGGAATGTCAAGCTCTAGCCCCGAATATTGGTCCGCCACCTCATCAACCAAGACACGAGCATAGCCCGCTGGAATCGGGTTGCAATGGAAGGTTGCCTTGGGGGAATTTAAAAAGCAACGGCGTCCGCCACCTTCATGGATATGTTCTTCATTTTAAAGTGTAGCTCACAGTTAGTGTTCTCCGTGATGTCATCCACGGGGTATCTATCCAGCACTACTGCGTCGCCCGGGGCGAAACCCACGCTGCTTCTCGGCATGGATGGGGCGGTGGTATCCAAGGCTGGATCATCCGCTAGCTGCTGCAGCTGCTGAGACCCCCTTTGCTGGCTAAGTGAGTCGATCTGCTCCTGCTGCCGCTGGAATTTAGCTGCCAATTCCGCTTGACTTGCTTCTAGGCCTTGAAGGCGTTCATAGTCCCGCTTCCTCTGCTCCTCCTCCATCTTCCTCTTCTTGTCCTCCGCAATCTTCTTTCTCGCACGGGTTCCGTAGTCCGCGTTCCAGTCCGAAAACCCATCATACCACGGAATAGCGCCCTTGCCTCGTGTTCTTCCCGGGTGTTCAGGATTTCCCAGGGCACGCGTAAGCTCGTCGTTCTCTCTATTGGGCTGGAACACCCCCGATCGAGCCTCTTCTATTGCAACAAGTAGCGCATCCTCGGCTCCGTTTAGACATGCCTTCCTCGAAACATTGCCTGTCTTCGGGTCCAACTCCCCCCCATGCGCATAGAACCAAGTCCTGCACCTGGGGGGCCAGTTCTTAGTAACCGGAGTGACACTTGCATCCTCCATCTCTTTCTCAGACTTATCCCACTTAGGCATTGCCACCGCGTAGCCACCTGGCCCCAGCTTATGGAACTTATCCTTTTTTCCGGCATTGGCCTTGTTTATTCTCGACCGTTCCTTAGCTAATTCTGAATCCTTGAATTTCACGAAATCGTCCCAATGAGCACTTTGATTCTCTAGTATCCCCTCGAATACTGGAGTCTTCCTTCCTCCCTTGACGTACTTCTCCCACGTCATTCTCTTGTGGTTCTTGAATGCAACCACCATCTTCCTAAAAGCAGCGTCCTTGACTTTCCACACATCTGCTTCTGTGATATTATCTGGTAGGGTGAAATGTTCCATGAGAGTATCCCAAAGCAGTTTTTTTTATTCTCGTCGACAAAAGTAACATCTGGATGTGGCTTTGCTGGCTTTCTCCATTCTTGAAGGGAGATCGGGAGTAGGTCCTTCACAAGAACTCCGCACTGACGAACGAACTTGTCCGCAATCTTCTTAGGCGCTAATGGTTCGCCATTAGGTTTGAATGCCTCGATATTGTACTTTACGCCCTCCTTCAACTTTTTGTTCGGGCCTCGTTTCGTCCTTTTGCCTGAAGATTTGCTCGATCCGGATGGCTGAAAGAAGAAAGATCGATTCGTTAATATATCTTCAACTCATTTAAAACATGCGATGATCACCAGATTCCTGCTTATATAAATATATATACCTCGTCGTAGTTCATGACTTCATCTTCTCGATCGTCGCGATCGAATATCATATCACCCTCTCCGGTGTTGTTTAGAAATTCGGAGTCGTCAAAATCTTCTTCATTCTGATCATCATCTGGCCCGCGTATGATATCGAACATGGTCTGTTCTCTCTCTCTCTCTGTCGGTATTGTCCGCCATAGCTTTTATTTAACTATGCCAAAAGAAATATAAAACAATTTAGTATAATCTCGATTAATAGATATAATCTCGAATACATCGTCTCGAATAATAGATATTATCTCGAATACATCATCTCGAATAATAGATTTAATCTCGAATACGTCGTCTCGAATAATAGATATAATCTCAATACATCGTCTCGAATAATAGATATATATATAGTCTCGAATACATCGTCTCGAATAATATATCACTAGCTAGCTAGCTAATAAAGATCGAATACTACAGAGTAATCTAGGCCACTCGCGGTTCCTGAGGTGCGGGCGGTGGACACCCAAAGAGAAGGAACCATCACTGGATCATAGCTCGGGTGATCTCCCCAAAGAACCTGCCAGGTATTGGAGAACCTGACGTCCATAGCAGCCATGTAGAGACGGACGTGCTCGTCCTCCTCCCTGACACGGCGACGTACCACCTCCGGCGGGGCCGGCTCCCTCCGCACCGAAAGTGGCCCACGCGAATGCCACCAAAGGAGATGAGGGTCGACGACGGGACCCGGGGCCGGGTTCCTCACCAAGCGTCGCGCCCCTGAAGGTAGCACCTCCCAGTGCCAGCCCGGCGGAGCCCAGTCCCGGACATGGGTCCTCTGAAGTAGGACGTCGTCGCGAACGGGTCGACGGCGAGGATGCGGGCCGGGCATCGTCGACAACAAATACTATATGCAAATTAAATGTAACACTAATTATGCTATCATTGCATATGTCAAAATTCTATATGCTATTTCATACTAATTAAGCATCTAACACTAAAAAAAGAAAAAACAACTTCTATACATCCATTAAAAACAGAAAAACAACATTATATAAAAAAAATCCATACTAATTAAACACTAATTATATCCGGGCTCACTAAAAACACTAAGCATCTAACACTAAGCATTGCATATGTCAAAATTCTATATGCTATTCCATACTAATTAAACAATAAGCATCGATCTAACACTAAAAACAGAAAAACAACTTCTATGTGCGTGTGTGTGTGTTCATCATACATGCTTGTGTGTGTATATGGGCTCAGGGGGCGGCGCCCATGGTGGCCACCGGGGGCGAGGGAGAGGGGTTAGAGGGGGAGAGCTCACAGCGGGGCGACGGCGACGGCGAGGCGACGGCCCGGGACGGCGACGGGCCGGGGCGTGACGGGGGCGCGGCGACGCGGGGACGGCGCAAGGACGGGCCCGGGGCGGCGACGAAGACGAGGGCGGCGACGGCGACGGGGGCGGCGATGGGGATGAGGGCGGCGACGAGGATGGGGGTGGCGACGGCAACGGCGCGCGACGGGGGCGGCGTAGGACGGGGGCGGCGACGACGTCGAACGATCGGGAAGAAACAGAGGGAGAATGAAATTTTGGGAAGTGCTGTATATATAGAAGACACCTTTAGTATCGGTTGGAACCACCAACCGGTACTAAAGGCCTATTTTGGCCAGGCCAAGCAGCGGGAAGGACAGGCCTTTAGTACCGGGTGGTGGTTCCAACCGGTACTAAAGACCCCCCCCCCTTTAGTACCGGTTGGTGCCATGAACCGGTACTAAAGGGGGTGCGCTGGCGCAGGTGCGGTGCGCAAGTTTAGTCCCACATCGCTAGCCGAGGGGCGACCGCACTGGTTTATAAACCCCCGTGCGGTAGCTCTCTCGAGCTCCTCTCCAAAGCAGGCCTACTGGGCCTACATGTTTTATGCTGCCCTGTGGGGCCTATTGGGCTTGCGGGCCTGCATCCTGGCCCAATAACAGGTTGGGTTTCTAGTCGTATGCAGGCCGCTGTGGCCCAGTAGGTGGGCTTTTTGTTCATTTAGTTTTTTCTTTTCTGCTTTATTTATTTTGTTTTATTTATTTTTAGTTGTTTTTTTCTGTATTTAGAGTTTCTTTGTGAATATTTTTGATAGTTTTTAGAAACTTTCAGTTAGTGCCGGTAGTTTTTAAATTTGAATAGTTTATATTTTGAATTATTTGAAATTTGTGTGAATCACTAGTTTGTGAATAACTTAACTTTAAAAATACATTTTCCAGTGATTCTTTTTTGTTATGTTTAATATTAGTGTTTTTTATCATTATATTCAACTTGGTAATGTTTAAGTTATTTAAAAAATGAAATGACTTTGTAACGGATGAGTTTTCGTCCGAAACCCTCATACTTCGAAACAGATTGACCATTTTGTACACGAAGTGCATTCAGTTTTTGTGGTAACCCTCTCTACTTTTTTGCACATGCTATGTGGGTGAAATTATGATGCCATGCCAACTTTCATCCTTTTCTGAGTTCATTTGAAATGCTTTTCAACTTCAGGGTCATTTAGCTGAAAAAAACAGTAAATGCATGAAAGAATTTGCTTGCATCCCAGATCACATCCCAGATCTTTGGGTGTGAAACTTTTTCTTCGCGTCTGTCCCTTTGCGTCATAGCCATGGAAAATCTTCATCATTTAACGGGATGCTCGGGTCAATATTCACTGTGAATGGAGCAATTTCATCAAACTTTTCATAATCTTCTGACTTGTCTGTCTTGTCATCCACTCCCACGATGTTTCTCTTCCCAGAAAGAACTATGTGCCGCTTTGGCTCATCGTACGATGCATTCGCTTCCTTATCTTTTCTTTTTCTTAGCTTGGTAGACATGTCCTTCACATAGAAAACCTGTGCCACATCATTGGCTAGGACAAATGGTTCGTCTGCATACGCAAGATTGTTGAGGTCCACTGTTGTCATTCCGTACTGCGGGTCTTCCGTTACCCCGCCTCGTGTCATATTGACCCATTTCCACCGAAACAAAGGGACCTTCAAACCACGTCGATAGTCAAGTTCCCATATGTCCTGTATATAACCATAATATGTTTCCTTTCCCGTCTTGGTTTCTGCACCAAAGCGGACACCACTGTTTTGGTTGGTGCTCTTCTTATCTTGGGCGATCGTGTAAAATGTATTACCATTTATCTCGTACCCTTTGAAAGTCATTATATTCGAAGATGGTAACTGGGACAGCAAGTACATGTCATCTTCAATAGAGGTGTCATGCATGGTACGTGCTTGCAACCAGCTGGCGAAACTCCTGGTTTGTTCACGTGTAATCCAGTCATCAGACCGCTCCGGGTGTTTGGAGCGTAGCAAATTCTTGTGTTCATCCATATACGGAGCCACCAAGGCGGAATTCTGTAGAACTGTGTAGTGTGCTTCAGTGAGAGAATGTCCGTCCATGCATATTATTTGTTCCCCTCCAAGCGTGCCTTTTCCATCCAGTCTGCCCTTATGCCACGATTCAGGAACACCAATCGGCTTAAGGTCAGGAATAAAGTCAATACAAAACTCAATGACCTCCTCATTTTGACGGCCCTTGGAGATGCTTCCTTCTGGCCTAGCACGGTTATGAACATATTTCTTTAAGACTCCCATGAACCTCTCAAAGGGGAACATATTGTGTAGAAATACAGGACCCAAAATGTTAATCTCTTCGCATAGGTGAACTAGGACGTGCGTCATGATGTCGAAGAAGGATGGTGGGAACACCAACTCGAAACTGACAAGACATTGCACCAAATCATTCTGTAACCTTGGTATGATTTCTGGATCGATTACCTTCTGAGAGATTGCATTGAGAAATGCACATAGCTTCACAATGGCTAATCGAACGTTCTCCGGTAGAAGCCCCCTCAATGCAACCGGAAGTAGTTGCGTCATAATCACGTGGCAGTCATGAGACTTTAGGTTCTGGAACTTTTTCTCTGCCATGTTTATTATTCCCTTTATATTCGACGAGAAGCCAGACGGTACCTTAATACTGAGCAGGCATTCAAAGAAGATTTCCTTCTCTTCTTTGGTAAGAGCGTAGCTTGCATGACCCTGATGTATGCCGTCTTTTCCGTGCATACGTTGCTGGTCCTCCCGTGCCTCAGGTGTATCTTTTGTCTTCCCATACACGCCCAAGAAGCCAAGCAGGATCACACAAAGATTCTTCATCACGTGCATCACATCGATTGCGGAGTGGACCTCGAGGTCTTTCCAATAGGGCAGGTCCCAAAATATAGATTTCTTCTTCCACATGGGTGAGCGTCCGTCAGCGTCATTCGGAACAGGTTGTCCACCAGGACCCTTTCCAAAGACCACCTTCAAATCCTTGACCATATCATGTACATCAGCACCAGTACGGTGGCGAGGCTTCGTCCGGTGATCCGCCTCACCTTTGAAATGCTTGCCTTTCTTTCTTACGGGATGCCTGCTCGGAAGAAATCGATGATGTCCCAGGTACACATTCTTCTTACAATTAGCCAAATATATACTGTCGGTATCGTCCAAATAGTGCGTGCATGCGCGGTATCCCTTGTTTGTCTGTCCTGAAAGGTTACTGAGAGCAGGCCAATCATTGATGGTCACGAACAGCAATGCCTTTAGGTCAAAGTCTTCCCCCATGTGCTCATCCCACGCACGTACACCTGTTCCATTCCACAGTTGTAAGAGTTCTTCAACTAATGGCCTTAGGTACACATCAATGTCGTTGCCGGGTTGCTTAGGGCCTTGGATGAGCACTGGCATCATAATGAACTTCCGCTTCATGCACAACCAAGGATGAAGGTTATATAAACATAGAGTCACAGGCCAGGTGCTATGGTTGCTGCTCTGCTCCCAAAAGGATTAATGCCATCAGCGCTTAGACCAAACCATACGCTCCTTGCGTCATCTGCAAACTCCTTCCCGTACTTTCTTTCGATTTTTCTCCACTGCGACCCGCCAGCGGGTACTCTCAACTTTCCGTCTTTCTTACGGTCTTCTCTGTGCCATCGCATCGCCTTGGCATGCTCTTTGTTTTGGAACAAACGTTTCAACCGTGGTATTATAGGAGCATACCACATCACCTTGGTAGGAATCTTCTTCCTGGGGCGCCGGCCCTCGACATCACCAGGGTCATCGCGGCAGATCTTATAGCGCAATGCACCACATACCGGGCAAGCGTTCAAATCCTCGTACTCACCGCGGTAGAGGATGCAATCATTAGGGCATGCATGTATCTTCTGCACCTCTAACCCTATAGGGCAGACAGCCTTCTTTGTTTCGTATGTACTCTCGGGCAATTCGTTGTCCTTTGGAAGCATATCCTTTATCATTACCAGCAACTTTCCAAATCCCTTGTCAGATACACCATTCTCTGCCTTCCATTGCAGCAAATCCAGTGTGGTGCCCAGCTTTTTCTTGTCACCTACGCAATTCGGGTACAACAATTTTTTGTGATCCTCTAACATGCGCTGCAACTTCTTCTTCTCCAAATCACTTGCGCAGTTTCTCTTTGCATCAGCAATGGCCCAACCTAGATCATCAACGGGCTCATCTGATGCCTCTTCTTCAGCTTCTTCCCGCATTGCCGGCTCAGCTTCTTCCCGCATTACCGGCTCAGCTTCTTCCCCCATTGTTGTATCATCGTATTCAGGGAACCCATGGCCAGGATAGCTGTCGTCGTCCTCTTCTTCTTCATTGTCTTCCATCATAACCCCTCTTTCTCCATGCTTGGTCCAAACATTATAATGGGGCATGAAACCGGACTTAAACAGGTGGACGTGAATGGTTCTTGACGTAGAGTAATTGTGACCATTCTTACAGTGAGCACATGGACAAGGCATAAAACCATCCGCCCGCTTGTTTGCCTCAGCCGCAAGCAGAAAAGTATGTACGCCCTCAACGAACTGGGGAGAGCATCGGTCATCGTACATCCATTGCCGGCTCATCTTCATTACACAACACCGAATAGACCAAATTAATACAAGTTCATACAATTAATACAAGTTCATACATAAAGTTCATACAACACTTAAATCCAACAAACAAATAACTCTCTAGCTAAAGCATTTAAATGCAACAACAAATATGATCAAGATCGCAACTAAGATAACAATGGATCCAACAGCATAATGATACCAAGCCTCACTATCGATGGCATATTTTCTAATCTTTCTAACCTTCAAGCGCATTTTCTCCATCTTGATCTTGTGATCATCGACGACATCGGCAACATGCAACTCCAATTCCATCTTCTGCCCCTCAATTCTTTTCAATTTTTCTTTCAAGTACTCGTTTTCTCTTTCAACTAAATTTAACCTCTCGGCAATAGGGTCGGTTGGAATTTCCGGTTCACATACCTCCTAGAAAAAATTTCTATGTCAACTTGATGGGCATAATTTGTCATAAACACGAAATGCAACTAGTTTTAAAAGAGAATATACATACCACATCCGAATCATAACAAGGACTAGGGCCGACGGGGACGGATATCAAAACCATGGCACTATATGTATAACAAACAACGTACGGGTAAGATAATTATACGAGTAACTATATATCCAAATCACACAAACATCAATTTTTATATAAAATTTCATGAACAAAAGGCTCACCACAAGGTGGTGCCGGCAACGGGACGGTGCGGGCGATCGACGGTGGCTACGATGGAGATTTAGAAGGCACTAAGTAAACCACACCTACATATGCAAACTAAGTGTTATTTTTGACCTCAAATTGCATATAAATCAAATACTAGCACATATATATCCTCCCAAATTACTAAACTCACAAATTAATCACTATATAAACCAATGCAAGAGCTAATCTAGCAATGAGAGATGAAAGGACAAAGTTGCTAACCTTTGTGATCATTTGAATGGATGAGGGCCTTCAAATCTTGACAAATTTTGGGCAAATTTTGTGATGAACTCAAGAGGAAGAAGGGAAGAACAGAGGAGAGGGAGAGGGGAAAGGGGGAAGAACAGAGTGCTGGTGGACGAATGGTCTATGTAGGACGACCTTTAGTACCGGTTCGTGCCAAGAACCGGTACTAAAGGGGCTGGAGGGGCCCCATTCTGACAACATCCTGCCACCACTCTCATTAGTACCGGTTCGTGGCATGAATCGGTGCTAAAGGTTCGCCATGAACCGGTACTAATGAAAGCGGCCCGGCTAGCCGTTGGAACCGGCACTAATGTATACATTAGTGCCGGCTCAAATACAAACCGGCGCTAATGTGCTTCACGTTTGACCCTTTTTCTACTAGTGTAATCACGTTATGCGCAGCGGCGTGATGGAGGAGTTCCACAAGGAGATGCGCGCTAGCTAACAAGCTAATGGAGCTGTTCCTCGTAGCGCTCAGGCTCCCCGCCATGCAGATCGCCAGCGTCAAGGTGGAGCACAAACTCACCGAGACCATGACCGAGACAATACACCTCAACAGGTACGTAGTACTGCCTCCGTCAAAAAAATATTTAGATACATCCATTTAAGCACCTAATTGGTTCGGTGCCAATAATTGGCATGCCAATTGTTGGAGTCTAAAATTTTATCTCTCAATTAGTTGGCTACCAATTAGTTTTTGCCCATCTTTTTAAAAGTTGTTAATTTTTGACAACTTTTGATTTTGCTCAATGTTGACTTGCCAAATATTGACAATGCCAAACTTTGACAGCAAACTAATTAGCCTCGTAGTACAAGTGGCAAATCTCCTAGCATGTACGTGCATCAAGGCAACGGCAGAGCAGCCTCCAGGCAAATTTATAAACCTCTGATTTAACCAAGGTGGATCGTGAACGGCTGAAGCATGACGTGGCTCGACGATGCTTCATTGCAAACAGCGGCAGCCCTCTAGCGAAGCTCCATCCTAGCTCAGGCTGCAAGTGGGACAGCAGATGGGAGTCCCACCGTTGAGCCCACTTGGTCGGAATATATTTAATGTGAATAACCGGACATCCCGTCACAAGATACAAAAAATATATGGGCACAAGTGGTATCTCACTCAGCAAATGCACATACAATTGGAATGTACAGACTAGTTTAGCATCCATATGTTACACTCTCACACCCTCGCTAGCTATCATACTCCTCGCTGCAGCTACAAGCCTGGGAGTGAGGGGCAAGAATTCGTCAACAGCCCTGTCCCTACCGTCCCTCCTCACGCCCCTCCCATCCCTCCCCCGTGCGGCGGCGCCGTCCCGCACCGGGGAGCCCCTGCCCTCCTCCTAAAGCCTCGCCCCTCCTCCGCTCCCCTCCGCCGCCGTCGCCCGGGGCGTCACAGGGCAAAGCCCTTGTGGTGTGGCGGCGGCGGCGGTTTCTCCTCGGATCCCGATCTGGTTGGGAGGCGGCGCTCCTCTTCGGCCAGATCGGTGGCGACATGGAAGTGGTGCGGCGGCCGCGGGGGAGGACGGCACCAGCAACGGCGGATCTGGCCTTGACTAGCTCATGTCAGGCTAATTCATTGTGCTACCGATCTCAATCGCCGTAGGTGGGGCACTACTCCTACTTGATCTGCAACACGAGGATGTCTGGGGCGCCGACCCTAGGCTTGGTGGTGGTGGCCTTCTTCTTCGTCGGAGTTGGTCGGCTGGCTGGCTGTGCTCACATGGTCATGCAATAACCGGCGGCTTGGCCGGTCGGGAGCGACGGAACTTGGCCGATGGCAGCGGCAAAGTTCTGTCTGGATCCCGAGGCGGCGGCCCTGGAGGGTGGAGGCCAGTGAAGCTCGGGCTTCCCGCGGCGGCATGGCGTGGTGCAGTCTCTATCCAAGGCGGATCTGTGACGGCGATCTGCTATGGATTGGTTCGGATCAGAGACGGCAACGAGCGCGCGGGATCCTTCTTGGCGGCTCTTGCGGCTTGGCGAGGCGGGGTGGGAGCCCTCCTCCTAGGCTCGAGTGGTGGCACACTCAGGCAGTGGCCGGTGCGCCAGGGGTCCCATGGTGGCACTATTGCTGCGGTTGGTCGCCGGATCTAGGCGGCTGGATCTGGGGCTTTGAAGGCGGTTGAGACAGTGCACAGGTTGTTGGGTGTATTTCTTGGGACGGATCCGGGTGAAAACCTGATCTTCGATCGATGGCCGGAGACGGTGATGACGATGCCCTTATCATACTTTCCTTCATGAAGGCATCATCGAGGTGAAGCTCCCAACTCCACTCAATACCTTCAGGGGAAACCCTAGATCAGTTGATCGGATGTTGGCGGCAATCATGTGCCGTAACCCCCTTGGGGCGGCATTCTTGGAGGTGCACTCGGCTTTGCGGGACCAGCGGATGGCTTCTTTGGTGGAGTGGTGCTTCATCCGTACATTGATGGCGACGGATCTGGACGGTGTGGCGCAGTGTAGATTTGAAGTTCGATGTGGGAGGATGGACTCGCGCAGGAGGACGACGCTGTCTGGCGTCGTGGTGGCGTTGATGGACCTGGCACGGTAGATGCAACAGTACAACTCTGAAGATGGACTCGTGGCAGGTGGCTGCGGCGGCCCCATCCCGCAGGCGTCCTGGTTGAGGAGTGCGCCGGACTGGTACGTGCCCCATACCAGGCAGGCGTCCTGATTGGGACCTCAGGTCTTAGATGTTTAGGTTTGGCTGCGATGTCTGTTTGGTATTAGCCGCAGACTATCAGCGCCCCTTCATCAACTGGATAGGTGTAGCGACAGTTGTTGTTTAGACGGTGGCTTCAGTCTTACTGTTGTATGACTTTGTAAGGTGTTGTGAGAATAATTAATAAAGTGGCCGCATGCATCGCCCAGGTGCAGAGGCCGGGGATCATCCTCCTTTTCTAAAAGAAAGCTACAATCCTACAACCAACCATGTCTCCTCCCATATGTTCCCTTCAACTCATCCGTGAAGGCGCTCTGTGAGACGACAGGTTGTACCCGAAGCTCTGACTTTCCAAGCTCGCCGATATCCCAGACCTCGACAAGTACCATTCACGCACGTCATCTGCGCAGCCGTCACGCACCCAAACCGTGGTGACCACCATGTCCGCCATACTTCACCGCCTACCTCCACAGAGATCCCTTAGCGTGCACGACCATGTTGCTGTCTTCGACTGCACGGGTCTCCTCGAGACCACCAAGGAGGCATGGATAACCTTGTGGCCAATATCGCAGACGGCTAGTACCGGGGACCTGCAGTCGCCCTCCACGGCGAGACCGTCGATCATGGAGTATGAGTGCACGGCATGATGGTCCGGTCCGGTCCCTGACCGAGCTGGCCTTTGGACTGGCCGCGAGTGAGCAGGCTCAGAATCCGATGATACGTCTCCAACGTATCTATAATTTTTGATTGCTCCATGCTATATTATCTACTGTGTTGGGCAATATTGGGCTTTACTTTCCACTTTTATATTATTTTTGGGACTATCCTATTAACCGGTGGCCCAGCCCAAATTTGCTGTTTTTGTTGGGGATCGTAGCAGAAATTCAAAATTTTCTACGCATCACCAAGATCAATCTATGGAGTAATCTAGCAACGAGGGGAAGGAGAGTGCATCTACATACCCTTGTAGATCGCTAAGCGGAAGCGTTCAAGTGAACGGGGTTGATGGAGTCGTACTCGTCGTGATCCAAATCACCGATGATCCTAGTGCCGAACGGACGGCACCTCCGTGTTCAACACACGTACAGCCTGGTGATGTCTCCTACGCCTTGATCCAGCAAGGGGAGAAGGAGAAGTTGGGGAAGACTCCATCCAGCAGCAGCACGACGGCGTGGTGGTGGTGGAGGAGCGCGGGACTCCAGCAGGGCTTCGCCAGGCACTAGGACAGATGAGGAGGGAGAGGGGTAGGGCTGCGCCAACAGGGAGAGCAAATCACATGTGTTGGGCAGCCCAAACCTCAAGTATATATAGGGGGAGGGGAGGGGCTGCGCCCCCACCTAGGGTTCCCTCCCTAGGGGTGGCGGCAGCCCCCAGATCCCATCTGGGAGGCGGCCAAGGGGGAGAGAGAGGGGGGCGCACCTAGAGTGGGCCTTAGGGCCCATCTGCACCTAGGGTTTGCCCCCTCTCCTCTTGAGGACGCCTTGGGCCTTGGTGGGAGGCGCCCAGCCCACATAGGGGCTGGTCCCTTCCCACTTATGGCCCACGCAAGCCTCCGGGGCTGGTGGACCCCCGGACCCCTCCGGTGGTCCCGGTACACTACCGGTGATGCCCGGAACACTTCCGGTGGCCAAAACCATACTTCCTATATATCAATATTTACCTCCGGACCATTCCGGAACTCCTCATGACGTCCGGGATCTCATCCGGGACTCTGAACAACATTCGGTAACCGCGTACATACTTTCCCTATAACCCTAGCGTCATCGAACCTTAAGTGTGTAGACCCTACGGGTTCATGAGTCATGCAGACATGGCCGAGACAACTCTCCGGTCAATAACCAACAGCGGGATCTGGATACCCATGTTGGCTCCCACATGCTCCACGATGATCTCATCGGATGAACCACGATGTCAAGGACTTAATCAATCCCGTATACAATTCCCTTTGTCCATCGGTATGATACTTGCCCGAGATTCGATCGTCGGTATCCTGATACCTTGTTCAATCTCGTTACCGGCAAGTATCTTTACTCGTTCCGTAACACATCATCCCGTGATCAACTCCTTGGTCACATTGTGCACATTATGATGATGTCCTACCGAGTGGGCCCAGAGATACCTCTTCGTTGACACGGAGTGACAAATCCCAGTCTCGATTCGTGACAACCCAACAGACACTTTCGGAGATACCTGTAGTGTACCTTTATAGACACCCAGTTACGTTGTGACGTTTGGCACAGCCAAAGCATTCCTATAGTATCCGGGAGTTGCACAATCTCATGATCTAAGGAAGTGATACTTGACATTAGAAAAGCTTTAGCATACGAACTACACGATCTTTGTGCTAGGCTTAGGATTGGGTCTTGTCCATCACATCATTCTCCTAATGATGTGATCCCGTTATCAATGACATCCAATGTCCATGGTCAGGAAACCGTAACCATCCATTGATCAACGAGCTAGTCAACTAGAGGCTTACTAGGGACATGGTGTTGTCTATGTATCCACACATGTATCTGAGTTTCCTATCAATACAATTCTAGCATGGATAATAAACGATTATCATGAACAAGGAAATATAATAATAACCAATTTATTATTGCTTCTAGGGCATATTTCCAACAGTCTCCCACTTGCACTAGAGTCAATAATCTAGTTCACATCGCCATGTGATTAACACTCACAGGTCACATCGCCATGTGACCAACATCCAAGAGTCTACTAGACTCAATGATCTAGTTCACATCACTATGTGATAAACACTCAAAGAGTTCTGGGTTTGATCATGTTATGCTTGTGAGAGAGGTTGTAGTCAACGGGTCTTGCCATATTCAGATCCCTATGTATTTCGCAGAACTTTATATCGTAGATGCTGGTACCACATTCCACTTGGAGCTATTCCAAATTATTGGTTCATTATACGTATCCTTTATCTCTACTCAGAGCTATCCGGATAGGTGTTAAGCTTGCATCGACATAACTCTTTCCGTCGACCTCTTTATCACCTCCATAACCGAGAAACATTTCCTTATTCCTCTAAGGATAATTTTGACCGCTATCTGGTGATTTACTGCTAGATCACCTTTGTACCCTCTTGCCAGACATGTGGCAAGGCACACATCAGGTGCGGTACTTCAGCATGTCATACCGCATAGAGCCTATGACAAAAGCATAGGAGACGCTCTTTCTTCTGCCGTGGTCAAGCTTTGAGTCTCACTCAACTTCACACCTTACAACTCAGGTAAGAACCCCTTCTTTGACTGATCTATTTTGAACTCCTTCAAAAACATGTCAAGGTGTGCGTTCTTTGAAAGTACCATCAGGCATCTTGATCCATCTCTATAGATCTTGATGCCCAATATGTAAGCAGCTTTATCCAGGTCTTCCTTTGAAAAACACTCTTCAAACAACCATTTATGCTTTCCAGAAATTCTACATTATTTCAGATCAACAATATGTCATCCACATATACTTATCAGAAATGTTGTAGTGCTCCCACTCACTTTCTTGTAAATACAAGTTTCTAGCAAAATTGTATAAACCTAAAAGCTTTGATCACTCCATCAAAACATATATTCCGATTCCGAGATGCTTGCTCTAGTCCATAGAAGGATTGCTGGAGCCAGCATACCTTTTAGCATCCTTAGGATCGACAAAACCTTTTATTGTATCACATACAACTTTTCTTACGAAAACTGGTAAGAAAACTTGTTTTGACATCCATCTGTAAGATTTCATAATCGAAAAATACAGCTAATGCTATCATGATTCCGACGGACTTAAGCATCGCTACGGGTGAGAAATTCTCATCGTAGTCAACTCCTTGAACTTGTGAAAAGATTCTTTCCCACAAGTCGAGCTTCATAGACGGTAACATTACCGCCCACGTCAGTCTTCTTCTTAAAGATCCATTTATCTCTATGGCTTGCCGATCATCGGGCAAGTCCACCAAAGTCCATACTTTGTTCTAATATATGGATCCTATCTCGGATTTCATGGCTTCTAACCATTTGTCAGAATACGGGCCCACCATCGCTTCTCCATAGATTGTAGGTTCATTGTTGTCTAACAACATGATATCTAAGACAGGATTACCGTACCACTTAGGAGTAGTACATATCCTTGTCGACCTACGAGGTTCGATAGCAACTTGATCTGAAGCCTCGTGATCACTATCATTAACTTCCTATTTAACAAACATAGGCGCCACGGAAAACATCTTTCTGTGTTGCGTCACTCTCTGGTTGAAGTAAAGGTTCGACAACCTCATCAAGTTCTATCTTCCTCCCACTCAATTCTTTCGAGAGAAACTCCTTCTCGAGAAAGGACCCGTTCTTAGCGACAAACAATTTGCCCTCGGATATGAGATAGAAGGTATACCCAACTGCAACCTTTGGGTATCCTATGAAGATGTGTTTGTCCGCTTTGGGTTTGAGCTTCTCCGGCTGAAGCCTTAAGCATCGCAGCCCCAAACATTAGGAAACGACAACTTTGGTTTCTTGCCAAACCAATGTTCACACGGCGTCGTCTCAACGGACTTATATGGTGTCCTATCTAAAGTGAATGTAGCTGTCTCTAACGCATAACCTCAAAATGAAAACGGTAGATTGGTAAGAGACATCATAGATCGCACCATATCTCATAGGGTTCGATTACGACGTCCGGACACACCATTACCTTGTGGTGTTCCAGGTGGCTTCAACTGTGAAACAATTCCACAATGCCTTAAGTGATTGCCAAAATCATAACTCAGAAATTCTCATCGATCAGATCGTAGGAACATGATCTTATTGTTATGATGATTCTTAACTTCACTCTGAAATCGCTTGAACTTTTCAAACGTTTCAGACTTGTGCTTCATTAAGTAGATATACCTATATCTACCCAAATCATCAGTGAAGATGAGAAAATAGCGATATCCACCGCACGCTTCAATTTTCATTGGATCACACGTATCAGCATGCATGATTTCCAACAAGTCACTTGCCCGTTTCATTTTACCTGAAAACGGGGTCTTAGTCATCCTTCCCATGAGGCATGGCTCGCATGTGTCAAGTGATTCAAAATCAAGTGACTCCAAACATCCATTGACATGGAGTTTCTTCATGCATCTTACGCCAATATGACCTAAGCGGCAGTGCCACGAGAAAGTGGTACTATCATTATTAACTCTATATCTTTTGGTGTGAACATGTGTATTACCACGACCGAAATTGAATGAACCATTCACATAGGGTGCATGACCATGAAAGGTATCATTCATGTAAACAGAATAACCATTATTCTCTAACTTAAATGAATGACCGTATTGCAATGAGCATGATCTAATCATATTCATGCTCAACGTAGACACCTGATAACATTTATCTAGGTTCAATACTAATCCCGAAGGCAGATGGAGCGTGCGATGGTGATCTTATCAACTTTGGAAACACTTCCAACACACATCGTCACCTCGCCCTTAGCCAGTCTCCGTTTAGTCCGTAGCTTATTCTTCAAGTTACCAATAACAGTAACTGAACCGGTATCCAATACCCCGGTGCTACCAAGAGTACTAGTGAGGTACACATTAATAACACGTATTTACTTTGTTGAAGTTGCCAGCCTTCTTATCTACCATGCATTTGGGGTAATTCTGCTATCAGTGATCGTTCCCCTTACAATAGAAGCACTCAGTCACGGGTTTGGGTTCAACCTTGGGTTCCGTCACTGGAGCGGCAACTGGTTTGCCATCCATGAAGTTTCCCTTTTAGCCCTTGCCCTTCTTGAAACCAGTGGTCTTGTTAAACCATCAACACTTGATGCTCCTTCTTGATTTCTACCTTTTGCGGTCTTAAGCACCGCGAACAGCTCCGGTATCAACTCCATCCCTTGCATGTCATAGTTCATCACGAAGATCTAGTAGCTTAGTGATAGTGGCTAGAGAACTCTATCAATCACTATCTTATCTGGAAGTTTAACTCCCACTTGATTTAAGTGATTGTAGCACCCAGACATTCTGAGCACATGCTTACTAGCTGAGCTATTCTCCTCCATCTTGTTGGCAAAAGAACTTATCAGAGGTCTCACACCTCTCAACACGGGCATGAGGCTGAAATCCCAATTTCAGCTCTTGGAACATCTCATATGTTCTATGGCGTTCAAAACGTCATTGCAATCCCGATTCTAAGCCGTAAAGTATGGTGCACTAAACTATCATGTAGTGATCAGGATGTGTCTGTCAGGTGTTCACAACATCCACAGACGACGCTGTAGGGGTTTGCACATCGAGCGGTGCATCAAAGACGTAAGCCTTCTGTGTAGCAGTGAGGACACTCCTCGGACTACGGACCTAGTCCGCATCAGTGCTTACAATATCTTTCAACTTGGTCTTTCTCTAGGAACGTATTGAAACAGGGAGTTACAACGTGAGCTATTTATCTACAACATATTTGCGAAGACAATTCAGACTATGTTCATGATAATTGAGTTCATCTAATGAACTCCCACTCAGATAGACATCCCTCTAGTCATCTAAGTGAAACATGATCCGAGTCAACTAGGTCGTGTCCGATCATCACGTGAGACGGACTAGTCAACATCGGTGAACATCTCATGTTGATCGTATCTTCTATACGACTCATGTTCGACCTTTCGGTCTTCTGTGTTCCGAGGCCATCTCTGTACATGCTAGGCTCGTCAAGTCAACCTAAGTGTTTTGCATGTGTCCCGAGGCCATGTCTGTACATGCTAGGCTTGTCAAGACCTGTTGTATTCGAACGTTAGAATCTATCACACCCGATCATCACGTGGTGCTTCGAAACAACGAACCTTCGCAACGGTGCACAGTTAGGGGGAACACTTTTCTTGAAATTTTAGTGAGGGATCATCTTATTTAAGCTACCGTCGTTCTAAGCAAATAAGATGTAAAACATGATAAACATCACATGCAATCAAATAGTGACATGATATGGCCAATATCATTTTGCTCCTTTTGATCTCCATCTTCGGGGCTCCATGATCATCGTTGTCACCGGCATGACACCATGATCTCCATCATCATGATCTCCATCATCGTGTCTTCTTGAAGTTGTATCGTCATCTATTACTTCTACTACTATGGCTAACGCTTTAGCAAGAAAGTAAAGTAATTACATGACGTTTATGTTGACATGCAGGTCATAAATAAATTAAGACAACTCCTATGACTCCTGCCGGTTGTCATACTCATCGACATGCAAGTCGTGATTCCTATTACAAGAACATGATCAATCTCATACATCACATATATCATTCATCACATCCTTTTGGCCATATCACATCACAAGGCATATGCTGCAAAAACAAGTTAGACGTCCTCTAATTGTTGTTGCAAGTTTTTACGTGGCTGCTATAGGTTTCTAGCAAGAACGTTTCTTACCTACGCGAAAACCACAACGTGATATGCCAATTTCTATTTACCCTTCATAAGGACCCTTTTCATCGAATCCGATCCGACTAAAGTGGGAGAGACAGACACCCGCTAGCCACCTTATGCAACTAGTGCATGTCAGTCGGTGGAACCAATCTCACGTAAGAGTACGTGTAAGGTCGGTCCGGGCCGCTTCATCCCATGATGCCGCCGAATCAAGATAAGACTAGTAACGGCAAGTAAATTGACAATATCGACACCCACAACTGCTTTGTGTTCTACTCGTGCATAGAAACTACGCATAGACCTAGCTCATGATGCCACTGTTGGGGATCGTAGCAGAAATTCAAAATTTTCTACGCATCACCAAGATCAATCTATGGAGTAATCTAGCAACGAGGGGAAGGAGAGTGCATCTACATACCCATGTAGATCGCTAAGCGGAAGCGTTCAAGTGAACGGGGTTGATGGAGTCGTACTCGTCATGATCCAAATCACCGATGATCCTAGTGCCGAACGGACAGCACCTCCGTGTTCAACACACGTACAGCCCGGTGACGTCTCCTACGCCTTGATCCAGCAAGGGGAGAAGGAGAGGTTGGGGAAGACTCCATCCAGCAGCAGCACGACGGCGTGGTGGTGGTGGAGGAGCGCGGGACTCCAGCAAGGCTTCACCAAGCACTACGAGAGATGAGGAGGGAGAGGGGTAGGGCTGTGCCAACAGGGAGAGCAAATCACATGTGTTGGGCAGCCCCAAACCTCAAGTATATATAGGGGGGGAGGGGCTGCGCCCCCACCTAAGGTTCCCTCCCTAGGGGCGGCGGCAGCCCCCAGATCCCATCTGGGAGGCGGCCAAGGGGGAGTGAGGGAATCCTGGATTTGGGGGTGTTTGGGTAGCCGGACTATACCTTCAGCCGGACTCCTGGACTATGAAGATACAAGATTGAAGACTTCGTCCCGTGTCCGGATGGGACTTTCCTTGGCGTGGAAGGCAAGCTTGGCGATGCGGATATTCAAGATCTCCTACCATTGTAACCGACTCTATGTAACCCTAACCCTATCCGGTGTCTATATAAACCGGAGGGTTTTAGTCCGTAGGACAACTTCATCAACTCCATATACAACAATCATACCATAGGCTAGCTTCTAGGGTTTAGCCTCCATGATCTCGTGGTAGATCTACTCTTGTACTACCCATATCATCAATATTAATCAAGCAGGACGTAGGATTTTACCTCCATCAAGAGGGCCCGAACCTGGGTAAAACATCGTGTTCCCTGCCTCCTGTTACCATCCAGCCTAGATGCACAGTTCGGGACCTACTACCCGAGATCTGCCGGTTTTGACATCGACATTGGTGCTTTCATTGAGAGTTCCTCTATGTCATCGCCTTTAGGCCCGATGGCTCCTTTGATCATCAACAACGATGCGGTCCAGGGTGAGACTTTTCTCCCCGGACAGATGTTCATCTTCGGTGGCTTCGCTCTGCGGGCCAATTCGCTTGGCCGCTTGGAGCGGATCGAAGGCTACGCCCCTGGCCATCAAGTCAAGTTCAGAAGCTTAAACCACACGGCCGACATCCGCGGAGACTTGATCTTCGACGGATTCGAGCCACGGCCAAGCGTGCCGCACTATCTCGACGGGCATGATATAGCTCTGCCTCCGGACGGTGTCCTAGAGGCCGCACACGCATCGGTTCCGACCCCTAACTCGGAGCCTATTGTGCCAATCGAGGATGAGCGGTTGGATGTTACCTCGGGGGCTGCGATCTCAAAGGTGATCAAGCCGAACGCTAGCCCCGCACTCTGCATGACCCTTGACTCCAAGGATCCGGACTCCGAACCCACCGCGCCCCTGCCAATCGAATCCAATTGGGCGTCGATAATGGAGTTCACCGCCGGAGACATCTTTCAGCACTCGCCTTTTGGCGTCATCCTGAATTCTCTTAAGTCTCTCTCTTTACAAGGAGAGCCCTGGCCGGATTACGGTCAGCAAGGATGGGATACGGACGATGAAGAAATTCAAAGCCCACCCACCACCCACTTTGTAGCCACTGTCGACGACTTAACCGACATGCTTGACTTCGGCTCCGAAGACATCGACGGTATGGACAACGATGTAGGAGACGAACAAGAATCAGCACCTGTAGGGCGCTGGAAGGCCACCTCGTCATATGACATATATATGGTGGATACTCCAAAAGATGGAGACGGCGATGTAACAGTGGGAGATGACACCCCCAAGAAACAGCCAAAGCGCCGGCGTCAGCGGCGCCGCTCTAAATCCCGCCAAAGCAAAAACGGTGATTCCGGCACGGGAGATAATACTACCCCAAATAGCGCCGAAGAACACCCACCTCAGCAAGATTCGGTACAGGAAGATGGAGAAGCCAGCCCTCATGAGAGAGCGGTAGACCAAGAGGTCGAGGATGATAACTACATGCCTCCCTCTAAAGACGAGGCAAGCCTCGATGATGACGAATTCGTCATACCATCAGACCCCGCCGAACAAGAGCGTTTCAAACGCAGGCTTTTAGCCACGGCAAGAAGCCTCAAGAAAAAGCAGCAACAGCTTAGAGCTGCCCAAGATTTGCTAGTTGACAGATGGACTGAAGTCCTTGCGGCTGAAGAGTATGAACTCGAACGCCCCTCCAAGAATTACCCGACGTGCAGGCTGCCACCCCGATCAGAGGAGGAAGCACCTACATCACCAGCGCACGACATGGCAGACCGGCCACCTCGCGGCCGCGACAGAGAGGCCTCTCGGCCCTCCACCCAAGCCATGCCCCGACGCCGCACAAATAAGGCACGGGAAAATGCGCCCGACCTGCGAGACATACTGGAGGATAAGGCAAGACAAACAAGATCGATCTACGGATCGTGCAGGCGCCCTACGGCATGTGCCAATGATCTCCACTTCGGATACAACAAATCCGGCCGGGCCGAACACAACAGACATAGCTCTTCCGAGCTGCGTCGTGATATAGCCCAGTATAGAGGCGCCGCACACCCGCTATGCTTCACGAATGAAGTAATGGATCATATAATCCCAGAGGGTTTCAAACCCGTAAACACCGAATCATACGATGGCACAACAGACCCGGCGGTATGGATCGAGGATTATTTCCTTCACATCCACATGGCACGCGGCGATGATCTACACGCCATCAAATACCTCCCACTTAAACTTAAAGGACCGGCCCGGCATTGGCTTAACAGCTTGCCAGCAGACTCAATCGGTTCTTGGGAGGACCTGGAAGCCGCATTCCTCGACAACTTCCAGGGCACTTACGTGCGACCACCGGATGCCGACGACTTAAGCCACATAATTCAGCAGCCAGAAGAATCGGCCAGACAATTCTGGACACGGTTCCTAACAAAGAAAAACCAGATAGTCGACTGTCCGGACGCAGAGGCCCTAGCAACCTTCAAGCATAACATCCGCGATGAGTGGCTTGCCCGGCACCTGGGACAGGAAAAGCCGAAATCTATGGCAGCCCTCACGACACTCATGACCCGCTTTTGCGCGGGAGAAGACAGCTGGCTAGCTCGCAGTAAAAACTTATCAAAGAACCCTGGTAATTCGGATACCAAGGACAAAAGTGGCAGGACACGTCGGAATAAGAAAAAACGCCGCATTAGCAGCGACAGCAATGAAGACATGGCAGTCAATGCCGGATTCAAAGGCTATAAATCCAGTCAGCGGAAAAAGGCATTCAAAAGGAATGCTCAGGGCCCGTCCAGTTTGGACCGAATACTCGATCGCTTGTGCCAGATACATGGCACCCCCGAAAGGCCAGCCAATCACACTAACAGAGATTGTTGGGTGTTCAAGCAGGCAGACAAGTTAAGGTCCGAAAACAGAGACAAGAGGCTGCACAGCGATGACAAGGAGCCCAAGCTGCCAAACAACAGTGGACAGAAGGGCTTTCCCCCACAAATGCGGACGGTGAACAAGATATACGCAACCCACATTCCCAAGCGGGAGCGGAAGCGTGCGCTACGGGACGTATACGCGAGAGAGCCAGTCGCCCCAAAGTTCAACCCATGGTCCTCCTGCCCGATCACTTTTGATCGAAGGGACCATCCCACTAGCATCCGTCATGGCGGCTTCGCCGCATTGGTTCTCGACCCAATCATCGATGGATTTCATCTCACAAGAGTCCTCATGGACGGCGGCAGTAGCCTGAACCTGCTTTATCAGGATACAGTGCGGAAAATGGGCATAGATCCCTCAAGGATTAAGCCCACAAAAACGACCTTTAAAGGCGTTATACGAGGTGTAGAGGCCAACTGTACAGGCTCAGTAACACTTGACGTGGTCTTCGGATCCCCGGACAATTTCCGAAGCGAAGAGTTAATCTTCAATATAGTACCGTTTCGCAGTGGCTATCACACCCTGCTCGGACGAACCACATTCGCAAAGTTCAATGCGGTGCCGCACTACGCATATCTCAAGCTCAAGATGCCAGGCCCTCGTGGAGTAATTACGGTCAATGGAAACACCGAACGCTCCCTCCGTACGGAGGAGCATACGGCAGCTCTCGCAGCGGAGGTACAAAGTAGCCTTCTCAGGCAATTCTCCAGTCCGGCCATTAAAAAGCCAGACACTGCCAAGCGCGCCCGGAGTAACCCACAGCAGGACCGCCTGGCACACTTTAAGCAAGCGTAGCAATGCGGCCCCAATCCCAGCTCTCGCGACATAGCGAAACCAGTACCTCGGGTACATAACTACGCACTTGAAATACCATGGGCATAGGGGAAGGGGCACAATAACAGCACACCCAAAATACGGCTTAAAACGTACTAGGGGCTACTGGATTCTTTTTTTAATTTTCTCTTACTTTCAGGACTCCATACTATCGGACAACCTATTCGGCAATTCGACTGCCGCACAAACGATACAAGATCCAGGGAGGCAGAAAAGCCATGCCGCATTATGGAACTCCCAGGTGGTCTCTGTTATGAGCGGTATACCTGTTTTAAATACAATTCCGTAGCCTGCCCCTGGTTAGGACATACTAAATAGTCCAATATCTTTTGCTTACCGCACTATTCGTATCGTTCGGTTTTGATAAATAGCCTCTCTATAAACAATGCATAGCTTTCTGTCTATTTTTCGCATATTTCCTTCAGGCTCGTCTCTTAGAATAAAGCCCCACCCCCAGTCGTTGTGGCTGCTTGCTTGCTGCCGTCAACATTAATGTTGATGGCTTCATGCCCAGGGGCAGCCCATACGTTCTCCATCACCGTTCGATGCAAGTTCTTTCCCTTCAGAAAAGTGCAGTGTCCCGATTGTGCGCGAATTCTCTTCATAACTGAGATTGCATTCCACATTGGTTCACTCACATTTATCTTATTGCGTGTGTCCCATCACCCCCAGAGCATTATAATGCAATCACTTTTCTGTTTGTCCAGGAAGGTCAATATCTTAGTCACCACCTCTTTATCATGGCGTAGTAGCAGGTCCTGGCGTGTCTGTTCTAGATTCATTTCTCTCCACACCTATTTCACATTTTTGCATCCTCATCAAGCCGCAAACAAACTAGGAATATCTTATCAGGTTCCATCCCTTTCCTGGCAATATTCAGTAGATGAGGCAAGCTGTTATGAGCTAGCTGTCATAGAAAATGTTTCATTTTTGGCAGGCAGCAAAACTTCCAGATTTCACTCCATTTGAACTTTTCAATGTGTCCACTTGCCTCTCCTACCTGCCTTTTAGCTTGTTGCTCTTGCTCTCACTGATACGCAAATTTTACTGAGAAACGGCCCTTGTCGTCAAAACGCTTGGCTCAGAAATCCTCGAACAGTAGAATGGCAAGGATAGTACGTGCATCTTGCTGTCAGAAGATCTCATATTTTTGAGTGGCAATGGGAATGGAGGAAATGGCAATCAACATTGTTCCAACCCTGCTACAAAAACGAAGAAAGATCTGAATCATATCACCTGTTTCTAGTGCAAGAACCCAGGGCACTATGCCACTGATTGTCCTGATGCGAAGAACAGGAATGGCAATGGAAGTTCTGGAAGCAAGAAGCCAAATTCTTTCACTAGAGGTCGGGTGAACCATGTCAATGTGGAAGAAGTCTATGAGTAGCCAGACGCAATGTTTGGTAAGTTTTTACTCAATCCCCATCCAGTATTAATTTTCTTTTTTAACTCTGGTGAACACCCGCCGCCCTCGAACCGCGCCAGCCGCCACTTTGCAAAAGATCGAAGGGCCCCATCGCCGCCGACACCGACGGCCTTTAACCTTCAATGCACCACGACGACAGCGAGGAGGGGAGAAGGGAGGGTTGAGGCTGGCGGCTAGGGTTTCCCCCACGGTCGCTCGCGAGAGCGACGCGAGAAGGGGAGGGGGAGGTGGAGGTTAATGGATTCAATCCCAACTCAAGGATGATGATACTAGGCAAAGATATTTAATTAGGGAACCTTATAGTCAACTGCCTAATTTTGATTATTCACAAAGGGCCATTGGCGATGCTTCATGAAAATTTAATCCAGAACGGTTTGATCAATAATCATTTTACTTTTTCTTTGGACTATCGCCTTCTAAAGCTATTGCGAGATGTCATAACATTTATGTGAAGTTGTGCATCGATGGCTCCTATGCAGATGATGGCTCAGCGGGTGCTGGCATGGTACTAAGAGATGACAAGGGGGCTATCATTTTTTCTTCAAGTAGAAAACATTTTTTTTCCTATCGAGAAGCATTGGAAGCTGAATTGTGTGCTTGTATGGAAGGTTTCTCTTTTGACATCCAGAGAAGCGATTTACCCATTGAGATCGGTATGGATTCTCGTGTTGCAGTAAAGTTGATCCAAGCAAAGGGGGTGGGTAGATCGATCTACGCTTCGCTCATAATGGAGATCAAGTATCTTATGTATCTTCGTGAATTTTGTATTACTCATGTATATCATAGCCAAAATAAGTTGAGTGATAGCATAGCTAAGTTTGCTCGTCTAGAGGGCAGAACTATGACATGGGTAGGCCCAGGCCCTACTGATGTTACAGAGTTAGCTACGATTGATTGTATGAATCTTCGAGATGAGTAATACATGATTTTCGCCCACAAAAACGAAGAAGAAGATATGCCTTTCGGTTATGAATCAACAAAAAGTTAGATAACCAAATTGGTAATCGGTTCGTGAGTGATTATTTATTTTCCATGTGGTGAAAACTATATTTTCTACCATTAGTATTAGTGTTTTGTTTAATCTTTTTACAATCATGAAAAATTGAAATGGGGCACTCTGTGAATGTCTTAACATGCTTCGTTTGCTTGCTAGTATTTATTTTAAAATTTCCCAACTAACTTGTCATTTGCTTGCTAGTATTTAAGTCAACACGTATGTACAACAATCTTCAGTTTTTACCGTCACATTTTATGTGATATGTGATGTCATAATTATATTTGTTATGTTATCTTTGAGTTAAACCCAGGCATGGACAGCCCGGCCCGAAAACCCGGCCCGGCCCGGGCTTGACGTTCAGGCTGGGCTCAGGCCTTGTTTTCCAGCCTGGAAGATAGTTCGGGCTGGGCTCGGGCTTCAAGTTTTTTGTTTTTCAGACTAGGCTTGCATGTGTGTACACTAAAAAATAGCATTCTGGCCGGGCTTTTGGGCTTTAGGCTTGATTTCGGGTTGGGCTCGGGCATGACGACCAACAGATCCCTGCGCAGGTCGCTAAATAGGAGGACTCCTTTCGAATAGCTCGTCTCGTATAGCGCATCTATTTTTAGTCTGTAAGTTAATGTGAAAATGTCATAATTAATATTTATGTTTATATTTTGAAAAAATAAATATCGATGATTATCCAAAGGGTGTTTAATAAAACAAAATCTTTTTATCCACCTTTTATAGTATTTATTTACATAATAAAGTATATATATATATATATATATGTGTGTGTGTGTGTGTGTGTGTGTGTGTGTGTGTGTGTGTGTGTGCAATGATAAATAAACATCTTAACATTTCGTTTATGTATAAGGATACTCCTTTTTTTTCCCGCGAAAAAATGGAGTGTCCTTATACGCATTACTTGGGCACAGCTGTTGATCGGTCCATCGATCCAACGGTTTACACGTGAGTTTTGGGTCTATCTTTGTAGTACAGAAGATTACTCCTCCTACGTGAAAACAATCTTTACAGGTAGGTTTGTGTCTATCTGACCTCTCTCTCCATATACCGACCCTTGTGCTTCGCTCCTCACACTCTCCGTGCATCTCCACGCTTACTTCTAGCCACTCTATCTAGCTATGTCGGCGCGCATCGCTCGCCATGTCGGCGCCATCGCAGCTAAGCAAGGACCCGCACAACAATTACTTCGACTTTGGGGCAGCGCGGCAGGTGCCGGAAACCCACACGTGGGAGGGGCTGTACGAGCACCCGCTGGTGGACGGCGGCGTCGGGGCCGCGGAGGACGCCGTGCCGGTGGTGGATTTGCGGGACCCACATGCAGCCGAGGCGGTGGCGCGTGCGTCGGAGCAGTGGGGAACGTTCCTGCTCGAGGGCCACGGCATTCCGAGCGAGCTGCTCGCGCGCGTCGAGGCCCGAATTGTTAGCGTGTTCGCGTTGCCGGCGTCGGAGAAGATGCGCGCCGCGCGGCAGGACGGCCAGTCCCACGGCTATGGACTGCCACCCATCGCCTCCTACTTCCCCAAGACCACGTGGTCTGAGGGCTACACCATGTCCCCGGCCAACCTCCGAGCCGAGCTCCGCAAGATCTGGCCCGACGCCGGCGAGGACTACCGCCACTTCTGGCATGTGTTCATACATCGGACGCTGGAGAAAACTTTTTACTACTACTGTACTTATATTGTTGTGTAACTTGTGTTAATCGTATGATGTGCAGTGACGTGATGGAGGAGTTCCACAGGCAGATGCTAGCGGTGGTTGACAAGCTGACGGTGTTGTTCCTCGCAGCGCTCGGGGTCGCCGGCGTCGAGGCGGGGCGCAAGATCGTGGAGACCATGTCCGAGACCGTGACCATGCACATCAACTGGTACGTAGTACAACTGGCAACACCTTTTTTTTGTTTTTGACGTGAGCCGGCAACACCCTTATGTAGCAGCCACAACGTGCAATCTAACACTACGTGTCGTGTACTGCAGTCTAAAAAAATACACCTCAACTGGTACGTAGTACAAGTGGCAACAGCCTTACATGCCGTGTAGAAGCCACAACGTGCAATCTTATCTAACACTACGTGTCGTGTACTGTAGTCTAAAATACACTTTGCAACGCATGCAGGTACCCCAAGTGCCCTGACCCGAAGCGAACACTGGGCCTGGCGACGCACACGGACTCGGGGTTCTTCACGTTCCTGATGCAGAGCCACGTTTCTGGGCTGCAGCTGTTCCGGCGCGAGCCAGACAGGTGGGTTGGGGTGCCACCCGGGGCACTCATCGTCAACATCGGCGACCTCTTCCAGATCCTCACCAACGGCCGCTTCCGCAGCACATACCACCGCGCCGTCGTCAACCGCGACAGCACCCGGGTGTCCGTGGCCTACCATCTCGGCCCGCCTGCCGACGCCAAGGTAGCGCCCCTCAGGGAAGCCGTGGGCGGCGGCAAGCCCGCCTACCGCACCGTCACGTGGCGAGAGTACTTCCTTGTGCGCAAGGAGGCCTTCACCACCGGCGGCTCCGCGCTCCAGATGGTCTCCCTCAGCCCCGGTGACCACGACGACGATGGTGATGGCGCCGACCAAATAAGTGAAATCTCTTCATAGATCGGCGCCAGCCATCACCAAAGACCGATTCGACCGATACAAAAATTCATGAAAATATGGACTAAAAATGGCAATTTATATGTGGAATCTCTATATGATCATATATCCCATGTGGACAAGATAGATCCTTTAGACATCTGTGGAAGGTGAAAATTCCCGTTAAGATCGAAATCTGGACATGATAGATAAATCTTGGAGGCTAGCTTGGCTAGCTTCGTGTTGATTTCCTTTTTCAAAAGTACTGGCTGTGATAAATTCCTACGTGCATGTCATGTTCGTCGGAAAGTACTCGGCCAGACCAGGCCTGCACCAACAATCTCAGAATGGATGGATCGCGTCAGGTCAGGAGAAGAAAATACAGCGGTTTCATGGTTTGCAAGTATACTCTTGGTATTTATTTTGTGTGTTTCAATTTTACCCCTTGAACAAATATACTGTTGATTTGGTATAGTAGTATTGGAGGGTATAGTCCATTGAATAACTGAAAATAAACGGCTCCTATTATTTAGATGTACCATAAAAGGATTCTTTCCCAACAGCATAGCTACCCACTTGACAGCAGCTACCTCTGACCATGGGCCGATACTTCTTGAACTTAGCACACATATTGTGATGACTCCTGATCATTTGTTGGAAGGCAATGATAGTTGGACCGAAACCATACAGGGCCGGGCCAGTGGAGCGCGACCCAAGCAGTATCAAAACTGGAGGATCTGCGTTGCAAACATGAAAATTTATCCAGAGATTTGACCCGCTGGAGTAGACAGACATTTGGTTCGGTCCGGAAGGAGATCAAGACACTCCAGCTGGAACTAGAAAGGTTGGACAATGATCCAATGCATATAGGTCCGACTCATGCAGAGTTAGAAGTTAACGAGAGGCTTATTGAACTTTACCATCGGGAAGTGCTTATGTGGAGGCAGCATTCGAGGATCTATTGGCTGGCCGCGGGTGACAAGAACACATGATTTTTCCATCTCCGTGCTAGCATCTGCAGGAAAAAGAATATGATTAAATCTCTTCTTAATTCTCTTGGTGTGATGACAGATGATATGGGAGAACTGATGTGGATGGTAACAGAGTTCTACAAGAATCTCTATACATCTGAGGGGATGCACAATGTGGACGCGGTGCTACAACATGTACCACAAAAGGTCACACCAGTGATGAATGAAGTTTTGTGCCGTTCATATTCAGCCGAGGGGGTTAAAACCGCTTTGTTTCCGATGTTTCCTACCAAGTCCCTAGGGCTCGGCGTATTTCCCGCACATTTTTGTCAAAGGCATTGGGCCTTGTGCGGGAGGAGATTACTCGGTACTACGGATTGTGAGGGGGGAGGAGTCACCGGAGAGCCTAAATGACATGGCAGGTTCGTCCGGCACTGCCGGCACGGAGGTCGTTGACATCTCCGACGACAAGGAGTGGTGTATGCTAGTTTTAGGCTATCTACACCGTACATAGATTTTGGGATGCATGGTATTGTATGGATTTGAGGTATGAAATATCGGGTAATTGATTGCAGTGCATGAAAAATGAGGGGTCACCGAGCATGACTGTGGACGTATAGGGTCCAGCATGACTGTGCATGGAATTGTCGTGCTCGGTATAGAGTCCGCTAGCTAAGACTGGAAGCTTATTTTAGGGTACAATACATACATGCACATCCATATATAGACTAGACACGTGCATTCATTTGAAATAAGCTTCTAGTCTTAGCTAGCGGCGCTATGCTATAATCTTTGAAGAATTTTATTTCTAGGCGCTCTCCCACTAGAGCTGAACAAGCTTGCTTGTGTACACTGTTAGCCTCCTTCTTAGGGCATGCGCGGTGACTTGTTCGCCACATGTGTGCCGATGTTCTGTTCGTCGTGGACCTGTACATGCCAAAATATGTTTTTTCTGTAGTGATAGTATACGTCCATGTATTTGAAGAGAGTATCAGTATATAGCTGTTGATCGGTCCACATCGATCCAACCTTTTAGACGTGTATTTTTGCTTCTATCTTTGTAGCCAGGACGTGGTTTATACACAATCAGTCGGTGATCTATACGTACCATACAATACTCTTATGTGGAAAGATACCTTTTCTTCTTAAAAATCTTTCGTTTCTATCTTTGGACTTTCTTTTTGCGAGAGGTCTTTTTGGATGTATTAATCTTTACATGTGGACTTGGGTCGTATACCCACGTAACCCACAACCTCGTGCTTCTCGGAGCATCTCCAGTTGCGCCCCCAACAGCCCCCCCCTCCCCCCCCCCCCCAGCCATTTTTAGCGCCGGCGCCGGAAAATTGGCCCAGTCACGGTCCCAGGGTCTCGTTTATCACCGGTTTGGGCCGAAATAACAGACGGCGAACCGGAGCCGAACCCAAGCCCCCGGGGGTCGCCTGGGGGCGCCGGCCGAAGCGAAAAGACACGTGGGTCCGTTCTGTCGACAAGAGAAGGCCCTTTTTCCCGTCGATCCCCCCACTTTTCCTCCTCTATTTCCCTTCATTCCCCCTTCTGCCCCTCTTCTCCTGCCATTCTCCTCCATCTCCCCTCCATCTGGCCGCCATGCCGCCGAAGAATTACACGGCCCCTCGCGCCGCCACCGATGCCGAAGCCACCCAGCTTAAGCAGAGGAAGCCGAGGGCGCCGCCGTCCAAACCACTGGGCATGTCAAACCGGCGGAATAGGCTCAACACCAAGAGGGCCCGGGACAAGGCGGCAACGGCGGTTGCGGTTGTGGCGGAGCAAGCAGAGGCATCTCACACGGGGATGATGAATCCACTCGGCGGCCATGATCCGCACGCTCCCTGGAGCCAGCACATCGTCGGGTTGCCGGCCGGCTTCTCGCCGTCGCCACACCCCTGGGAATGCGCGCCCTCGCCTGGCTACGCCAACGGCGATGCGCACGGCGGGTTCAACCCCAACATCACCTTTCCGCATGGCCACCCCGCCCAGCGCACGCCCTCACCCGCGTTCGCCGGCGTCCAATATCCCCATAGAGCTACTCACCACCGGCTTACGCAGCCTCCCCGTGCACCTACCGCGTGGCTGCAAGCATCCATCGAGCAATGCCTCGCCGACGTCAACACCCAGGCCGCCTAGAGGGAAGAGACAACCGAGGCGCGGTGGTCGGCATTGATGACGAACAACGCCGTCAAGCTCGACCTGCTTCGGACCAACGTCGCCGCGAAGAAGAGGAACACCGACCTGGCATTCCTAATGGGGGCACGGACATGTCGACGATGGACGAGCAGGTCAAGGCGTGGTACCTGGTGGAGCGTGGCCTCATCCTGTACCAGATGCACTCGGCGGCCGCGCCAGCTCCCACGCCGACCCCAACGCTGCCACCAAGCCCGAGCGATGCCTCCACAATACCCAGCACATAAGCCATGCCAACACCGACCAGCCCACGCACGCCGGCTACCGCCAGTCTGACGCCGAGGACGCCGCTGCCGTTTGATGCGTTGCCTACACCGTTTGATGCATTGCCTGTGCGTCTTTTGAATGCCGAACTTTCGAGTAATTGATCGCCGAACTATGTCATGGTGATCGCGGAACTGATCGCCGGACTTGTGGTGTTTTTTTGGGCAGCGGAAAATGTCAAATTCGAATTTATAACGTTTGGGGCCGGCCCCTGAGGGCATGGATGGGAACTAGATCACCCCTAGGGCCTAAAAAGCGCCGGCCGTTGCGCTGGGGGGCGAACGAGTGAAGATGCTCTCACCTCATGTAACGCCCTGGATGCGGCTATGTCTCCCACGTGTCGAGGCACGACTTAGAGACATAGGTGCATTGAAAGCAATGTCGTAAGTCGGGAATCATTACACAACCCAAGTACATATATAATATAAAGGGGAAATAATAATAATAGTTGGCTTACACTCGCCACGTCACATCAAAGTACATAAATAACATTCATCATAAAAACACTCATGGCCCGACTACGGCGCCAAAATAGAAAAGACCCCCAACAAGCGACTAATCCCTGAATCGAACCCCGAATAGGCACCACTACTGATCATCCGGAAAAGAAACATAGTATCGCTGAGAGTCCTCGTCGTACTCCCACTTCAGCTCAAACGCGCCATCCGGAGGAGTATGATCGGTCCCTGCATCTGGTGTAATAGTAATCTGTGAGCCACAAAGGACTCAGCAATCTCGCACCCTCGCGATCAAGACTATTTAAGCTAAATAGGTAAGGAAGGGGTAATGTGAGTGGAGCTGCAGCAAGCGACTAGCATATACGGTGGCTAACTTATTCGCAAAAGAGAGCGAGAAGAGAAGGCAAAGCACGAGCGGAAACTAAATAGAGCAGACTACGCAACCATAACTCCAACGCCGTGTCCACTTCCCGGACTCCGCCGAGAAGAGACCATCACGGCAACACACGCAGTTGATTCATTTTTAATTAATTAAGTTCAAGTTATCTACAACCGGACATTAACAAATTCCCATCTGCCCATAACCGCGGGCACGGCTTTCGAAAGATCAATCCCTGCAGGGGGGTCCCAACTTAGCCCATAACAAGCTCTCACGGTCAACGAAGGAATAGACCTCCACCCAGGACCCACCGATCAGACTCGGTATCCCGGTACAACAAGATGATTCGACAGGTCAAAACTAGTCCAGCAACACCGCCCAAATGCGCCGACAAATCCCGATAGGAGCTGCACATATCTCTTTCTCAGCGCACACTCAGATAAGCAATCCGTACAACTAAAACCAGCCCTCGGGTTCCCCCGAGGTGGCGCTGCAAGGGGCTCTAGTTCGGACCAACACTCAGAGGAGCACTGGCCCGTGGGGGGCTAAAATAAAGATGACCCTCGGGCTCCGGAAACCCAAGGGAAAAAGGAGGTAGGTGGCAAATGGTAAAACCAATGTTGGGCATTGCTCGAAAAGCTTCAATCAAGGCGAACTATCAAGGGGTTCCCATTATAGCCCAACCGCGTAAGGGACGCAACAATCCGGGAACATAATACCGATATGACGGAAACTAGGGCGGCAAGAGTGGAACAAAACACTAGGCGAGAGGCCGAGCCTTCCACCCTTTACCAAGTATATAGATGAATAAATATAACATAGCAATATAATGATATCCCAACAAGTAAATAAATGTTCCAACAAGGAACGGCTCCAATCTTCACCTGCAACTATCAACGCTATAAGAAGGGCTGAGCAAAGCGGTAACATAGCCAATCAATGGTTTGCTAGGACAAAGGTGGGTTAGAGGCTCAATCATGGCAATTGGGAGGCTGACAAGCAAGTGGTAGGCATCGTAGCATTGGCAAAGCAAAAGAGCGAGCAAACTAGCATAGCAAAGATAGTGGTGATTTCAAGGGTGTGATCATCTTGCCTGCACAGTTGTCAGAATTGACTGGATCCTCAAAAGCAAACTCAACGGGCCCCTCGTTAGCGAACTCGTCTCCCGGCTCTACCCAACAACACAAACAAGCAACAAGGATACAATCAACCACGTGCAAGGGCAAGCAATAATATGCAAAGACGATATGCTATGCGGGATGCAAAAATGCAACATGTAACAGGAAATGCATGAACCTGGCCTCAACTTGGAAAACCAAGTGTGCCACTGGATAGAGGGGAAGAAATCTCCTGAAAACGATATAAAGATCGTGGCAATCGGAGCTACGGTTTAGAAATGGCAAGCGTTTTACTAAACGAACCAATCTGCAATTTACAGCAAGTAGGCTCCTAAATACAACAAAATGAATATGCTACAGCCACCCAACATGAAAAACAATTGCATGGCAGTGATGTACTCATAAAGCTTAACAAATCATCACGACTGAGGTATAGGCAAATTCATCCATTAAGGGCTTCAAACAAGCATGGCAAAACTGAATAAGCAAAACAGATTTCAGACTTAGCGAAATTAACGCTAGTCTGGAATTTCAGACCACGATGCTCTTTTCGAAGCAGCAAAACAACATGAAGGAAAACCTGAACATGGCAAGTAAGAGCATGGCATGGAGCTACTCAACAAGCTTAACAAAACACCCAAATGACCTGGGGCCAAAAGGGTTCACAAAATACTCTACCGAGCACACGAACATTGATGAAACACAATCAGCTTTCAGACTTAGTGAAAACTAGGACATGCTGAAATAATAACTCACGGAGGCATGTAAACGAGCTCGATGCTCTCACTACGGTGCAAGTCATGGCAAGGCAAGCATACATCCATTAAGAAGGCACAAAATTCTAGCTAAACATGGCAAGAACAATGGCATAGCATGCATGGATCACTAGCAATCACTCCGGCAAAATCGCAAAAGAGTTCACGATCTGCCCAAAACAGCAACTATCCAAAAGTTGAGCTCGATTGAGTCAACCTAGGTTGCTCCAACATAACAAGTAAAGACATGGATGGATTAAGCACAACAAGCATAACAAATCACTCTTACTGATCATCCTCAAAAGAGGCACGGATCACTAGGAAACAAGCCGGACATATAGCATCGTGAACTAAAACGGCCCAGACTTAGTGAAAATCACTAAGTCCCTGAAATCGATAATCTCAGGCAGCCCTCTTCGCAAGCTTGCACAAGACAACACACACATCCTAAAAATACATGGAAGGCACCTCTGGAAAGAAGACAACATGCTTAACAATTCATCCCAAAGGGGCATAGGCATATCATGCACGGATTAAATATGGCAAAAATGACAAAAGTGCATGTTGAACTAACGGATCTGCAATTTAACTCAACATGCCTCCTTCCAACAGCATTTTGGGCAACAAGATGACCTCAAATGCAAATGATACAATGGAATGAAATGATGTACTCGTCGAGGCGAAGATTTTGACATATCATACTCCGAAATCGGAGCTACGGATGAGGAGATATGAGCGGTCAAAGTAGCAAGAAAAAATTAAACGGGGGAGGAAAAAGTCAACCGTCAGTGGATCTCAGATCTAGGGTTACTGTAGCACGCGGCGCGGCTACTGTTCACCGAGGCTCGAACCCGGCGATGGCGGCGGTGGCCGGCGACGGCGAGCCTGGCCGGCGACGGGGGAAGGCGGGGCCGGCGAGGAGGGCGCTGTGGAGGCGGGGGGCGGTGCTCGGCGAGGCCGGCGAGGCCGATGGCTGCCACGGTGGCGTGGCGCGCCGGAGGAGGGAGGCGAACGAGCCCCGACGCGGTGGTGCGGCGAGCTCCGGCGGGCGCCGCGGTGGCGCGGGCCAACTCCGGCCGCCGGAGTTGAAGGAGGCGGCGGCGAGGCTTCGGGTGGCGGCGCTACAGGAACGGGCCGCGGGGGCCGGCTCCGGGCTCCCCGGGCCGCGCGGCGGCGGGCGGCGGGACGTGCCACGTGTCGCTCAACGGTTGGCAGCGGCGACTGTGTCCGGTGCGGCCGGACGGAGGCGGATTTGGAATTTTAGGGTTTGGACGGGGAAGAGATCCGGATTTGGAGGAGGGGGTGTATATATAGGCATAAGTGGAGCTAGGAGAGTCCAAATGAGGTGCGGTTTTTGCTCACACGATCGTGATCGAACGACCGAGACGATGGAGCTAAGTTTGGTGGGTTTTGGGCCAAAATGGAGGGGTGTTGGGCTGCACACACACGAGGCCTTTTCGGTCCCTCGGTTAACCGTTGGAGTATCAAACGAAGTCCAAATGACCCGAAACTTGACAGGCGGTCTACCGGTAGTAAACCAAGGCCGCAAGGCAAGTCTCGGCCCAATCCGGAAATGTTTAATCCCCACACATGCAAGAAAGCTAGAAATGGCCACCGGAGGAGAAGGAAGCGCCGGAATGCAAAATGGACAACGGGGAAAAAGCTCGAATGCATGAGATGAACATGTATGCAAATGCAACGCACGTGATGACATGATAAGAGATGCACGACAAACAAAACAACACACGGAGACAAAGACCCGAACCCGAGAATTAAATATAACTTAATGCCGGAAACGGCAAGAGTTGGAGTACAATTGGGGAAGGTTACATATGGCGCGTTACAACACTCCACCACTACGAAAAGATCTCGTCCCGAGATCTAGGACTAAAAGAACTCCGGGTACTCAGAACGGAGGTGATCCTCGTGTTCCCAGGTAGCTTCACGGTCGGAATGGTGTGACCACTTTACTTTGAGAAACTTGATTGACTTGTTGCGAGTTTTGCGTTCAGTCTCTTCAAGGATTGCAACTGGGTGCTCACGCTAGGAGAGATCTTCTTGGAGCTCAATGTCCTCGAAGTTGACGGTGCGCTCAGGCGTCTTGAAGCACTTTCGGAGTTGCGAGACGTGGAACACATCATGAACATTGGCAAAGGTTGCAGGAAGCTCGAGTTGATAGGCGAGGTCGCCTCTCTTGCTGACGATCTTGAAAGGCCCGACGTATCTTGGGGCAAGCTTCCCTTTGATACCGAAGCGACGAGTCCCTTTCATAGGAGAGACGCGGAGGTAGACATGATCTCCGATCTCGAAAGCCAAATCACGGTGCTTGCTGTCGTAGTAGCTCTTCTGACGTGACTGGGCCGCTTTGAGGTTATCACGAATGACCTTGCACATTTCTTCTGCCTCTGTGATCAGGTCATTACCCAGCAGCTGACATTCACCGGTTTCAGACCAGTTGAGAGGTGTACGGCACTTCCTACCATACAGAATTTCAAACGGGGCCTTGCCGGAACTTGCTTGGAAACTGTTGTTGTACGAGAATTCAGCATAAGGAAGACAATCCTCCCACTTCATGCCGAAGGAGATAACACAAGCTCTGAGCATATCTTCGAGAATCTGGTTGACACGCTCGACTTGACCGCTTGTTTGAGGGTGGAAAGCAGTGCTGAAGCGAATGTTGGTGCCCATGGCCTTCTGAAAAGAATCCCAGAACTTGGAGGTAAAGATGCTGCCATGGTCTAAAGATATCACTTGAGGAATACCGTGCAGAGAGACAATGCGGGAGGTGTAGAGCTCCGCCAATTGAGCTGCAGTGATTGACTCTTTGATAGGCAAGAAATGAGCCACTTTGGTCAGCTTGTCGATGACAACGAATATAGCATCATTGCCACGCTTGGACTTAGGAAACCCAGTCACGAAGTCCATTTCAATGTGGTCAAACTTCCATTCTGGAATGGCGAGAGGTTGGAGGAGACCTGCCGGCCTTTGGTGTTCTGCTTTCACTCTTCTGCAGACATCACATTCATTCACGAATTGAGCGATCTCGCGCTTCATTCGAGTCCACCAATAAGTTTGCTTCAGGTCTTGATGCATCTTCGTGCTCCCAGGGTGGATGGAGAGGAGAGAGTTGTGAGCCTCATTCATGATCACTTTACGAAGTTCACCTTTGGGCACAACAATTCGATCCTCGAAGAAGAGAGTGTCCTTGTCATCAAGTCGGTAGCACTTGTACTTGGACTGACTCTTTGCAATACCAATCTTCACCTTTTTCGCCATAGCATCAAGAAGCTGGGCTTGGCGAATCTGGTCTTCCAAGGTAGGAGAAACTTGAAGGTTGGCAAGGAAACCTTGAGGAACAACTTGCAGATTAAGTTTGCGGAAGGCTTCACAAAGCTTGGGTTGATAAGGCTTGAGAATCAGACTGTTGCAATATGCTTTCCTGCTCAAAGAGTCAGCAATCACATTAGCCTTGCCTGGAGTATACTCGATACTCGGATTGTACTCTTGAATCATCTCGACCCATCGAGTCTGCCTGAGGTTGAGATTAGGCTGAGTGAAGATGTACTTGAGACTCTTGTGATCAGTGAAAATGTCCACTTTCCTTCCCAAGAGAAGATGTCTCCAAGTCAACAATGCGTGCACAACTGCCGCCAACTCGAGATCATGAGTGGGGTAGTTCTTCTCATTTGGCTTCAACTGGCGAGAGGTATAAGCAACAACTTTCTTCTCTTGCATCAGTACTGCACCGAGACCTTGGAGAGAGGCATCACAAAAGACCTCGTACGGCTTGGTTTCATCAGGCGGAGTTAGAACTGGAGCAGTGATCAATTTCTCTTTCAAAGCGTTGAAAGCAACATCACACTCCGGAGACCAAACGTACTTGACGTGCTTCTGAAGAAGATTTGAGAGAGGCTTCGCGATCTTGGAAAAGTTTTCAACGAATCTTCGGCAGTAACTTGCAAGACCGAGGAAGCTACGGAGTTGCTTCACATTCTGAGGAGGTTCCCAATTAACAATTGCAGAAACCTTCTCAGGATCCACGGAAATGCCCTTGGCAGAGATAATATGACCAAGATAAAGAACCTCATCGAGCCAAAACTCACACTTGGAGAACTTGGCATAGAATTGATGTTCCCTTAGCTTGTCAAGAACCAAACGCAAGTGTTTGGCGTGATCTTCCTTGTTCTTCGAGAAAACTAGGATATCATCGAGATAGACCAAAACAAAGTCGTTGGTGTAGGGGTTGAAGATGAAGTTCATCATGCGAGAGAACGTCGGAGCAGCATTGGCGAGGCCAAAAGACATAACAGTGTATTCATATGACCCATAGCTTGTTCTGAACGCCGTCTTTGGAATATCTTGTTCACGAATGCGAATTTGATGATAACCCATACGGAGATCAAGCTTGGAGAATACTTGGGCACCCTTGAGTTGTTGGAACAGCTCATTAATGTTGGGAAGTGGATATTTGTTCTTGATGGTCTTCTTGTTCAATGGACGATAATCAACACAAAGTCGGTCCGTTCCATCCTTCTTCTTCACAAAAAGAACACCACAACCCCACGGAGAAGTACTAGGCCGAATGAGACCCATCCTTTCTTGCACATCGAGTTGTTTCTTCAACTCCTTCAACTCTTCGGGGCCGAGCTTGTAAGGCCGTTTGCACACCGGTTCCGTACCGGGCTCAAGTTCAATAACGAATTCAACGGGCCGGTTTGGAGGCATGCCTGGAAGTTCTTCAGGGAAGACATCTTGATACTCACAAACAACAGGAATCTGCGAAATAGCATCCAATTCACCCTTCTCATTGAGAGAGAATAACCGGATGGTATTATCCCGAGCAGCAAAAACAATGACATCTTCAGAGGAATGAGTCAGTTGAATCTGCCTGGCTGCACAATCGAGGTGAGCCTTGTGTTTAGAGAGCCAGTCCATCCCAAGAATGAGGTCGATATCAGAATCGCCGAGAACATTTGGAGAAGCGAAGAACTTATGATCGCCCAAAGTGATAGTGACATCCGGAACACATACTCGAGATGTCATTTGACGGGCCGGAGAAACAATAGCCAATGGTCTCGACAACACTTGAGTAACAAAATCATGCTTAGATGCAAAAGGTCTTGACATAAAACAATGCGATGCACCAGTGTCAAAAAGAACCCTTGCAGGAATATCGTTAACAGGAAGGTTACCCATGATCACATCTGACGAATCCTCTGCTTGAGCTGCATTCACCATATTGACCTTGGCGTGCTTGGGATTATGCTTGACCACAGCTGTACTTGCCGATCTGACAGGAGGAGGAGGAGGAAGACGCCTCTGGTTGAAACACTTGTTGGCGTAGTGACCCTTCTGTTGGCACTTGTTGCACGTGACCTCTGAGAGCGGACGGTGGTACGGAGCACTCGATCATGGAGCTTGAGACGAAGTCTTGTTCTGAAAGCCTGGGTTGGGTGGGTGGGAGGAACCACTGCCACCTTTGCTCTTCTGCTGATACGGCTGACGGAACGGAGGAGGAGGAAGCCAAAACTTCTGCTGCTTGGCCACTTGAGTAGAGGACGAAGACGAAGTGTCTCTGACTCGCTTCCTGGAAGCGTCACACCTGAGCTGAGCAGCCTCTTGCTTCAGTGCCATGTTGTAGAACTCATCGTATCTCAACGGCTCGAAGAGGACAAGAGCGAGCTAAATTTCTTCACGAAGACCACCCCTGAACTGATAGATCATGCTCTTCTCATCAGGAACATCCTGCTTGGCAAAACGGGCGAGCTTCTGGAACAACTTGTTGTAGTCATAGACAGACAAAGAGCCTTGCTTCAGATTGCGGAATTCTTCACGTTTGCTTTCAGTCACACTTTGAGGAATGTGATAAGCTCGAAAATCACGACGGAAATCATCCCAAGTGATCAAACGTCCACCTATGGAATCCCGGTACTGCTGAAACCACTCTGAGGCCTGATCCTTGAGCTGGAAAGACGCGAACTTGATGAAATCTTCAGGTCTGACGTTGCTACATTCAAAATGCTTGCCCAGATCGACTAACCAATCATCAGCATCGGTAGCCTCAACACAGTTGCTGAACGTCTTTGGACCATTTGCGAGGAACTGATTTAGAGTTGCAAACTGGTTCTGGTTGTTGCCTTGATTTGCTTGACTGCTTTGATTCCGCTCTTGGATGATTTGCATGATCAGCTGAGTATTTGCATTAGTAGCAGCCATCACAGCCTGCCATGCTTCCGGAGGAGGCGGAGGTGGCGGAGGATCTTGATTCTGGTTCTGACTGGTGCTCTTAGCGGGAGCCATCCTGAAGAGGTTGACCACCATTAGCACACAAATAGAGAAATATTGAAGGTGAAACCAACGGAATGAAAATTGCAACATAAGGTCTTCACATCCGAACAAAATGAACGAATGCACTTCTCTTGAAGTGGTCACATATTCCTAAATTGCGAAGCCACAAAGAATCAGGTAGAAGAGGTACACCAACGAGGGATGGAATCAACATATGACGTCGAAGAAGAACGAATACCACAACTCGAAATAAAACCAAGGGTTGGCTTGCGGAATAAGCCGGAACAAACACATGATAGAAATTTCGTCTGAAGTGTTCGTGGTAGGACCTACACGGGCTCGACCGTACAGCACCATCATGTACAAGGCAGTGCACATGACATACGAAGCGTCCCCGAGTCAGCAAAGCCAAGGACTCTTTAAGACACAATGAGGCCACTATAAAATCGACCGTGAATAGGCGAACCACTAGACGTCGAACCCCAATTTCATATCACACATCTGTTGGAAAGATATCCTAAGGCTACTTGAATTCCCACCTATGAAATTCCCGAAACTTTCCGGTTATGCAATCAGGTGTTGAGGATACAGGGGAAGCATAATATCTCACCCGAGCTAGCAAATCCTACATCCAGCTGCATCCATCCTTCAACACATAACCAAGAAACCTTCGGAAACCATCTATCTCAACCTTCGAAAAGCATCCGTTATACAAGTTATGGCGATACTCCCGAACTCCCGCCCCAGTACTGGGTGGCGTCGAGGTTATCTCACCAACAAACTGCATAAAGGAGATTTTCGATGTCGCGCACATATCTCAAGTATACCAGAATTGCAACGATGGAATTATGATGACAACACCTCAGAGCTCAACTCCCCGGGACACTTCCACTAAACCCCTGACAGGAGGCACCAAGACAGTATTCTCATCATAAGCCATCGGAACAAAACTAAGATACTCGAGTGATCCTAAAAATTTTTAGTGAAATTTGAGAAGAGAAGAGTCAAAACTCTACGTCAGGATGCCTTACCAGAGCGATGAGGAGACTGGGAAGTAAAAAGAATTCCTAAGCTCTCCGATATATAATTCCTAAGGACTCAAAACATTTTTCTAGACACAACTCGGCTGCTAAAAACGATCAAGCAATGGGGCTCCTAAGGTCGGGGAAGGCTCTGATTACCAACTTGTAACGTCCTCGATGTGGCTATGTCTCCCACGTGTCGAGGCACGACTTAGAGACATAGGCGCATTGAAAGCAATGTCGCAAGTCGGGAATCATTACACAACCCAAGTACATATATAATATAAAGGTGAAATAATAATAATAGTTGGCTTACACTCGCCACGTCACATCAAAGTACATAAATAACATTCATCATACAAACACTCATGGCCCGACTACGGCGCCAAAATAGAAAAGACACCCAACAAGCGACTAATCCCTGAATCGAACCCCGAATAGGCACCACTACTGATCATCCGGAAAAGAAACATAGTATCGCTGAGAGTCCTCGTCGTACTCCCACTTCAGCTCGAACGCGCCATCCGGAGGAGTATCATCGGTCCCTGCATCTGGTGTAATAGTAATCTGTGAGCCACAAAGGACTCAGCAATCTCGCACCCTCGCGATCAAGACTATTTAAGCTAAATAGGTAAGGAAGGGGTAATGTGAGTGGAGCTGCAGCAAGCGACTAGCATATACGGTGGCTAACTTATTCGCAAAAGAGAGCGAGAAGAGAAGGCAAAGCACGAGCGGAAACTAAATAGAGCAGACTACGCAACCATAACTCCAACGCCGTGTCCACTTCCCGGACTCCGCCGAGAAGAGACCATCATGGCAACACACGCAGTTGATTCATTTTTAATTAATTAAGTTCAAGTTATCTACAACCGGACATTAACAAATTCCCATCTGCCCATAACCGCGGGCACGGCTTTCGAAAGATCAATCCCTGCAGGGGGGTCCCAACTTAGCCCATAACAAGCTCTCACGGTCAACGAAGGAATAGACCTCCACCCAGGACCCACCGATCAGACTCGGTATCCCGGTACAACAAGATGATTCGACAGGTCAAAACTAGTCCAGCAACACCGCCCAAATGCGCCGACAAATCCCGATAGGAGCTGCACATATCTCTTTCTCAGCGCACACTCAGATAAGCAATCCGTACAACTAAAACCAGCCCTCGGGTTCCCCCGAGGTGGCGCTGCAAGGGGCTCTAGTTCGGACCAACACTCAGAGGAGCACTGGCCCGTGGGGGGCTAAAATAAAGATGACCCTCGGGCTCCGGAAACCCAAGGGAAAAAGGAGGTAGGTGGCAAATGGTAAAACCAATGTTGGGCATTGCTGGAAAAGCTTCAATCAAGGCGAACTATCAAGGGGTTCCCATTATAGCCCAACCGCGTAAGGGACGCAACAATCCGGGAACATAATACCGATATGACGGAAACTAGGGCGGCAAGAGTGGAACAAAACACTAGGCGAGAGGCCGAGCCTTCCACCCTTTACCAAGTATATAGATGAATAAAGATAACATAGCAATATAATGATATCCCAACAAGTAAATAAATGTTCCAACAAGGAACGGCTCCAATCTTCACCTGCAACTATCAACACTATAAGAAGGGCTGAGCAAAGCGGTAACATAGCCAATCAATGGTTTGCTAGGACAAAGGTGGGTTAGAGGCTCAATCATGGCAATTGGGAGGCTGACAAGCAAGTGGTAGGCATCGTAGCATTGGCAAAGCAAAAGAGCGAGCAAACTAGCATAGCAAAGATAGTGGTGATTTCAAGGGTGTGATCATCTTGCCTGCACAATTGTCAGAATTGACTGGATCCTCAAAAGCAAACTCAACGGGCTCCTCGTTAGCGAACTCGTCTCCCGGCTCTACCCAACAACACAAACAAGCAACAAGGATACAATCAACCACGTGCAAGGGCAAGCAATAATATGCAAAGACGATATGCTATGCGGGATGCAAAAATGCAACATGTAACAGGAAATGCATGAACCTGGCCTCAACTTGGAAAACCAAGTGTGCCACTGGATAGAGGGGAAGAAATCCCCTAAAAACGATATAAAGATCGTGGCAATCGGAGCTACGGTTTAGAAATGGCAAGCGTTTTACTAAACGAACCGATCTGCAATTTACAGCAAGTAGGCTCCTAAATGCAACAAAATGAACATGCTACAGCCACCCAACATGAAAACAAATTGCATGGCAGTGATGTACTCATCAAGCTTAACAAATCATCAGGACTGAGGCATCGGCAAATTCATCCATTAAGGGCTTCAAACAAGCATGGCAAAACTGAATAAGCAAAACAGATTTCAGACTTAGCGAAATTAACGCTAGTCTGGAATTTCAGACCACGATGCTCTCTTCGGAGCAGCAAAACAACATGAAGGAAAACCTGAACATGGCAAGTAAGAGCATGGCATGGAGCTACTCAACAAGCTTAACAAAACACCCAAATGACCTGGGGCCAAAAGGGTTCACAAAATACTCTACCGAGCACAGGAACATTGATGAAACACAATCAGCTTTCAGACTTAGTGAAAACTGGGACATGCTGAAATAATAACTCACGGAGGCATGTAAACGAGCTCGATGCTCTCACTATGGTGCAAGTCATGGCAAGGCAAGCATACATCCATTAAGAAGGCACAAAATTCTAGCTAAACATGGCAAGAAAAATGGCATAGCATGCATGGATCACTAGCAATCACTCCGGCAAAATCGCAAAAGAGTTCACGATCTGCCCAAAACAGCAACTATCCAAAAGTTGAGCACGATTGAGTCAACCTAGGGTGCTCCAACATAACAAGTAAATACATGTATGGATTAAGAACAACAAGCATAACAAATCACTCTTACTGATCGTCCTCAAAAGAGGCACGGATCACTAGGAAACAACCGGACATATAGCATCGTGAACTAAAACGGCCCAGACAGTGAAAATCACTAAGTCCCTGAAATCGATAATCTCAGGCAGCCCTCTTCGCAAGCTTGCACAAGACAACACACACATCCTAAAAATACATGGAAGGCACCTCTGGAAAGAAGACAACATGATTAACAATTCATCCCAAAGGGGCATAGGCATATCATGCACGGATTAAATATGGCAAAAATGACAAAAGTGCATGTTGAACTAACGGATCTGCAATTTAACTCAACATGCCTCCTTCCAACAGAATTTTGGGCAACAAGATGACCTCAAATGCAAATGATGCAATGGAATGAAATGATGTACTCATCGAGACGAAGATTTTGACATATCATACGCCAAAATCGGAGCTACGGATGAGGAGATATGAGCGGTCAAAGTAGCAAGAAAAAATTAAACGGGGGAGGAAAAAGTCAACCGTCAGTGGATCTCAGATCTAAGGTTACTGTAGCATGCGGCGCGGCTACTGTTCACTGAGGCTCGAATACGGCGATGGCGGCGGTGGCCGGCGACGGCGAGCCTGGCCGGCGACGGGGGAACGCGGGGCCGGCGAGCAGGGCGCTGTGGAGGCGGGGGCGGCGCTCGGCGAGGCCGGCGAGGCCGACGGCTGTCGCGGCGCGCCGGAGGAGGGAGGCGGCCGAGCCCCGACGCGGTGGTGCGGCGAGCTCCGGCGGGCGCCGCGGTGGCGCGGGCCAACTCCGGCCGCCGGAGTTGAAGGAGGCGGCGGCGAGGCTTCCGGGTGGCGGCGCTACAGGAACGGGCCGCGGGGGCCGGCTCCGGGCTCCCCGGGCCGCGCGGCGGCGGGCCGCGGGACGCGCCACGTGGCGCTCAACGGTTGGCGGTGGCGACTGTGTCCGGTGCGGCCGGACGTGTCCGGCGCGCCGGACGGAGGCGGATCTGGAATTTTAGGGTTTGGACGGGGAAGAGATCCGGATTTGGAGGAGGGGGTGTATATATAGGCATAAGTGGAGCTAGGAGAGTCCAAATGAGGTGCGGTTTTCGCCCACACGATCGTGATCGAACGACCGAGACGATGGAGCTAAGTTTGGTGGGTTTTGGGCCAAAATGGAGGTGTGTTGGGCTGCACACACACGAGGCCTTTTCGGTCCCTCGGATAACCGTTGGAGTATCAAACGAAGTCCAAATGACCCGAAACTTGACAGGCGGTCTACCGGTAGTAAACCAAGGCTGCAAGGCAAGTCTCGGCCCAATCCGGAAATGTTTAATCCCCACACACGCAAGAAAGCTAGAAATGGCCGCCGGAGGAGAAGGAAGCGCCGGAATGCAAAACGGACAACGGGGAAAAAGCTCGAATGCATGAGATGAACATGTATGCAAATGCAACGCACGTGATGACGTGATAAGAGATGCACGAAAAACAAAACAACACACGGAGACAAAGACCCGAACCCGAGAATTAAATATAACTTAATGCCGGAAACGGCAAGAGTTGGAGTACAATTGGGGAAGGTTACATATGGGGCGTTAGACCTCACCCTCTCCTCTATCGATCTCCGCCGTTGCTACTCGCTCTACAAGCAAGAGCGATTATCGCGGTTCAGCATCGATCGCCATGCCGACTCGGTCGAAGCTGAACAAGGACCCGCACAACAATTACTTCGACTTGGCTCGTTCATTGCTGCTCGTTCATTATCCGGGACGAAGCTGGCTCGTTCATTGCTGCAGCAGTGGGGAAGATTGATCATGTCCAAGACCCTCTTCAGGCTGAAGCTTCAGCTTGTCTCAAGGCTATTGAGAGGGCTGTGGACCTGTGGGCACACAGGACCAAGTCTAGAGTATGACAGTTCATCAATTGGTGTCCTTCTGCGCGAGGCGCGTAGTATATGTTATGTTTCTTTTGATGTTTCAGACTTTGTTTTCTGTCGTAGAAACAACAATAGTGCTGCACATTTGCTCGCCCAGTTAGGCCTGAAGGCGGCTGTGCCGTTCACCATCTGGGCTGATATTTCCCCAGACTTTGTCGCTGATGTGGTGACTAGCGATATTGCTAGGATCCAAGTCTAAGTGGAATATATTTTATTCCTTATGAAAAAATACTTCGACTTGGGGGAGGCGCGGTAGGTGCCGGAGACGCACGCGTAGGAGGGACTGCACGAGCACAAGATGGTGGATGGTGGCATCGGGGCTGGGGAGGACGGTGTGCCGGTGGTCGGTGATGGACATGCGGGACCCACAAAAGGCGGAGGCGGTGGCGCGTGCGTTGGAACAATGGGGCGCGTTCATGCTCGAGGGCCATGGCGTGCCGAGCGAGCTGCTGGCACACGTCGAGGCCGGTATCACCGGCATGTTTGCACTGCCGAAGCTAGAGAAGATGCGAGCCGCACGCCAGGGCGGTGACCCAGGGCTACGGTCTGCCGCACATCGCCCTCTACTTCTCCAAGACCATGTGGTCCGAGGGCTACTCCTTAACCCCAGCCAACCTCTGCCCCGAACTCCGCAAGATCTGGCCCAACGGCGGCCACGACTACAGCCACTTCTGGTATGTGTCCATGAAGTAATGCATGCCATTCATTAGAGATCTAACTTTCTAGGGTTTAGCACTGTTGTATGAATTATATCATCTCTTAATCACATTATGTGCAGCGGCATGATGGAGGAGTTCCACAAGGAGATGCGCGTTGGCTAACAAGCTGATGGAGCTGTTCCTCGTAGCGCTCAGGCTCCCCGCCACGCAGATCGCCAGCGTCGAGGTGGAGCACAAACTCACCGAGACCATGACCGAGACAATACACCTCAACAGGTACGTAGTACTGCCTTCGTCAAAAATATATTTAGATACATCCATTTAAGCACCTAATTGGTTCGGTGCCAATAATTGGCATGCCAATTGTTGGAGTCTAAAATTTTGGCTCTCAATTAGTTGGCTACCAATTAGTTTTTGCCCATCTTTTTGAAAGTTATTAATTTTTGATAACTTTTGATTTTGCTCAATGTTGACTTGCCAAATATTGACAATGCCAAACTTTGACAGCAAACTAATTAGCCTCGTAGTACAAGTGGCAACTCTCCTAGCATCTACGTGCATCAAGGCAACGGCAGAGCAGCCTCCAGGCAAATTTATACACCTCTGATTTAACCAAGGTGGATCGTGAACGGCTGAAGCATGACGTGGCTCGACGATGCTTCATCGCAAACAGCGGCAGCCCTCTAGCGAAGCTCCATCCTAGCTCAGGCTGCAAGTGGGAGTGCAGATGGGAGTCCCGCCGTTGAGCCCACTTGGTCGGAATATATTTAATGTGAATAACCGGACATCCTGTCACAAGATACAAAAAATATATGGACACAAGTGGTATCTCACTCGGCAAATGCACATACAATTGGAACGTACACACTAGTTTAGCATCCATATGTTACACTCTCACACCCTCGCTAGCTATCATACTCCTCGCTGCAGCTACAAGCCTGGGAGTGAGGGGCAAGAATTCGTCAACAGCCCTGTCCCTACCGTCCCTCCTCCCGCCCCTCCCGTCCCTCCCCCGTGCGGCGGCGCCGTCCCGCACCGGGGAGCCCCTGCCCTCCTCCGAAAGCCTCGCCCCTCCTCCGCTCCCCTCCGCCGCCGTCGCCCGGGGCGTCACAGGGCAAAGCCCTTGTGGCGTGGCGGCGGCGGCGGTTTCTCCTCGGATCTCGATCTGGTTGGGAGGCGGCGCTCCTCTTCAGCCAGATCGGTGGCGACATGGAAGTGGTGCGGCGGCCGCGGGGGAGGACGGCACCAGCAACGGCGGATCTGGCCTTGACTAGCTCATGTCAGGCTAATTCATTGTGCTACCGATCTCAATCGCTGTCGGTGGGGCACTACTCCTGGACTTGATCTGCAACACGAGGATGTCTGGGGCGCCGACCCTAGGCTTGGTGGTGGTGGCCTTCTTCTTCGTCGGAGTTGGTCGGCTGGCTGGCTATGCTCACATGGTCATGCAATAACCGGCGGCTTGGCCGGTCGGGAGCGACGGTGAAGGAAATATGCCCTAGAGGCAATAATAAAGTTATTATTTATTTCCTTATATCATGATAAAAGTTTATTATTCATGCTAGAATTGTATTAACCAGAAACATAATACATGTGTGAATACATAGACAAACAGAGTGTCACTAGTATGCCTCTACTTGACTAGCTCGTTAATCAAAGATGGTTATGTTTCCTAACCATGGACAAAGAGTTGTCATTTGATTAACGGGATCACATCATTAGTTGAATGATCTGATTGACATGACCCATTCCATTAGCTTAGCACCCGATCGTTTAGTATGTTGCTATTGCTTTCTTCATGACTTATACATGTTCCTATGACTATGAGATTATGTAACTCCCGTGTGCCGGAGGAACACTTTGTGTGCAACCAAACGTCACAACGTAACTGGGTGATTATAAAGGTGCTCTACAGGTGTCTCCAAAGGTACATGTTGGGTTGACGTATTTTGATATTAGGATTTGTCACTCCGATCGTCGGAGAGGTATCTCAGGGCCCTCTCGGTAATGCACATCACTTAAGCCTTGCAAGCATTGCAACTAATGAGTTAGTTGCGGGATGATGTATTATGGAACGAGTAAAGAGACTTGCCGGTAACGAGATTGAACTAGGTATTGGATACTGACGATTGAATCTCGGGCAAGTAACATACTGATGACAAAGGGAACAATGTATGTTGTTATGCGGTCTGACCGATAAAGATCTTCGTAGAATATGTAGGAGCCAATATGGGCATCCAGGTCCCGCTATTGGTTATTGACCGGAGACGTATCTCGGTCATGTCTACATTGTTCTCGAACCCGTAGGGTCCGCACGCTTAAGGTTTCAATGACAGTTATATTATGAGTTTATACGTTTTGATGTACCGAAGGTTGTTCGGAGTCCCGGATGAGATCACGGACATGACGAGGAGTCTCGAAATGGTCGAGACATAAAGATTGATATATTGGAAGCCTATGTTTGGATATCGGAAGTGTTCCGGGTGAAATCGGGATTTTACCGGAGTACCGGGAGGTTACCGGAACCCCCCGAGAGCTATATGGGCCTTAGTGGGCCTTAGTGGAAGAAGAGGAGAGGCGGCCAGGGCTGGGCCGCGCGCCCCTCCCCCTAGTCCGAATAGGACAAGGAGAGAGGGGGCCAGCGCCCCCCTCCTTCTCTCTCTCTCTCTTTTCCACCTCGCGAATCCTATTCCAACTAGGATTGGGGGAGAAGTCCTACTCCCGGAGGGAGTAGGACTCCTCCTGGCGTGCCCTATGATGGCCGGCCGGCCTCCCCCTCTTGAACCTTTATATACGGAGGCAGGGGCACCCCAGAGACACACAAGTTGATCCACGTGATCATATTCTTAGCCGTGTGCGGCGCCCCCTTCCACCATAGTTCTCGATAATATTGTAGCGGTGCTTAGGCGAAGTCCTGCGACGGTAGTACATCAAGATCGTCACCACGCCATCATGCTGATGGAACTCTTCCCCGACACTTTGCTGGATCAGAGTCCGGGGATCGTCATCGAGCTGAACGTGTGCTAGAACTCAGAGGCGTCGTAGTTTCGGTGCTTGATCGGTCGGGCCGTGGAGACGTATGACTACATCAACCAAACGCTTTTGTTGTCGATCTAGAAGGGTACGTAGATCACACTCTCCCCTCTCGTTGCTATGCATCACCATGATCTTGCGTGTGCGTAGGAAATTTTTTGAAATTACTACGTTACCCAACAGACGGAACTTGGCCGGTGGCAGCGGCAAAGTTCTGTCTGGATCCCGGGGCGGCAGCCCTGGAGGGTGGAGGCCAGTGAAGCTCAGGCTTCCCGCGGCGGCATGGCGTGGTGCAGTCTCTATCCAAGGCGGATCTGTGACGGCGATCTGCTATGGATTAGTTCGGATCAGAGACGGCAACGAGCGCGCGGGATCCTTCTTGCTGGCTCTTGCAGCTTGGTGAGGCGGGGTGGGAGCCCTCCTCCTAGGCTCCAGTGGTGGCACACTCAGGCAGTGGCCGGTGCGCCAGGGGTCCCACGGTGGCACTCTGGCTGCAGTTGGTCGCCGGATCTAGGCGGCTGGATCTGGGGCTTTGAAGGCGGTTGAGACAGTGCACAGGTTGTTGGGTGGATTTCTTGGGACGGATCTAGGTGAAAACCTGATCTTCGATCGATGGCCGGAGATGGTGATGACGATGCCCTTATCATCATTTCCTTCATGAAGGGATCATCGAGGTGAAGCTCCCAACTCCACTCAATACCTTCGGGGGAAACCCTAGATCAGTTGATCAGATGTTGGCGGCAATCATGTGCCGTAACCCCCTTGGGGCGGCATTCTTGGAGGTGCACTCGGCTTCGCGGGACCAGCGGACGGCTTCTTTGGTGGAGCGGTGCTTCATCCATACATTGATGGCGACGGATCTGGACGGCGTGGCGCGGTGTAGATTCGAAGTTCGATGTGGGAGGATGGACTCGCGCAGGAGGACGACGCTGTCTGGCGTCGTGGTGGCGTTGATGGACCTGGCACGGTAGATGCACCAGTACAACTCTGAAGATGGACTCGTGGCAGGTGGCTGCGGCGGCCCCATCCCACAGGCGTCCTGGTTGAGGAGTGCGCCGGACTGGTACGTGTCCCATAACAGGTAGGCGTCCTGATTGGGACCTCAGGTCTTAGATGTTTAGGTTTGGCTGCGATGTCTGTTTGGTATTAGGCGCAGACTATCAGCGCCCCTTCATCAACTGGATAGGTGTAGCGACAGTTGTTGCTTAGACGGTGGCTTCAGTCTTACTGTTGTATGACTTTGTAAGGTCTTGTGAGAATAATTAATAAAGTGGCCGCATGCATCGCCCAGATGCAAAGGCCGGGGATCATCCTCCTTTTCTAAAAGAAAGCTACAAGCCTACAACCAACCATGTCTCCTCCCATATGTTCCCTTCTACTCATCCGTGAAGGCGCTCTATGAGACGACAGGTTGTACCCGAAGCTCTGACTTTCCAAGCTCTCTGATATCCCAGACCTCGACAAGTACCATTCACGCACGTCATCTGCGCAGCCGTCACGCACCCAAACCGTGGTGACCACCATGTCCGCCGTACTTCACCGCCTACCTCCATAGAGATCCCTTAGCGTGCACGACCATGTTGCTGTCTTCGACTGCACGGGTCTCCTCGAGACCACCAAGGAGGCATGGATGACCTCGTGGCCAATACCGCAGACGGCCAGTACCGGGGACCTGCAGTCGCCCTCCACGGCGAGGCCGTCGATCATGGAGCATGAGTGCACGGCATGATGGTCCGGTCCGGTCCCTGACCGAGCCGGCCTTTGGACTGGCCGCGAGTGAGCAGGCTCAGAACCCGATGATACGTCTCCAACGTATCTATAATTTTTGATTGCTCCATGCTATATTATCTACTGTTTTGGGCAATATTGGGCTTTACTTTCCACTTTTATATTATTTTTGGGACTAACCTATTAACCGGAGGCCCAGCCCAGATTTGTTGTTTTTGTTGGGGATCGTAGCAGAAATTCAAAATTTTCTACGCATCACCAAGATCAATCTATGGAGTAATCTAGCAACGAGGGGAAGGAGAGTGCATCTACATACCCTTGTAGATCGCTAAGCCGAAGCGTTCAAGTGAACGGGGTTGATGGAGTCTTACTTGTCGTGATTCAAATCACCGATGATCCTAGTGCCGAACGGACGGCACCTCCGTGTTCAACACACGTACAGCCCGGTGACGTCTCCTATGCCTTGATCCAACAAGGGGAGAAGGAGAGGTTGGGGAAGACTCGATCCAGCAGCAGCACGATGGCGTGGTGGTGGTGGAGGAGCGCGGGACTCCAGCAGGGCTTCGCCAAGCACTACGAGAGATGAGGAGGGAGAGGGGTAGGGCGGCGCCAACAGGGAGAGCAAATCACATGTGTTGGGCAGCCCAAACCTCAAGTATATATAGGGGAAGGGGAGGGGCTGTGCCCCCACCTACGGTTCCCTCCCTAGGGGCGACGGCAGCCCCCAGATCCCATCTGGGAGGCGGCCAAGGGGGAGAGAGAGGGGGGCGCACCTAGAGTGGGCCTTAGGGCCCATCTGCGCCTAGGGTTTGCCCCCTCTCCTCTTGAGGACGCCTTGGGCCTTGGTGGGAGGCGCCCCAGCCCACATAGGGGCTGGTCCCTTCCCACTTATGGCCCACGCAAGCCTCCGGGGCTGGTGGCCCCTCCCGGTGGACCCCCGGACCCCTCCGATGGTCCCGGTACACTACCGGTGATGCCCGGAACACTTCCGGTGGCCAAAACCATACTTCCTATATATCAATCTTTACCTCCAGACCATTCCGGAACTCCTCGTGATGTTCGGGATCTCATCCGGGACTCTGAACAACATTCGGTAACCGTGTACATACTGTTGGGGAACATTGCAGAAAACAAAAAATTTCCTACGGTTTCACCAAGATCCATCGATGAGTTCATCTAGCAACGAGTGATTGGATTGCGTCTACATACCTTTGTAGATCGCGAGCGGAAGCGTTCACTAGAACGTGGATGACGTAGTCGTACTCGTCGTGATTCAAATCACCGATGACCAAGCGCCGAACGGACGGCACCTCCGCGTTCAACACACGTACGGAGCGGATGACGTCTCCTCCTTCTTGATCCAGCAAGGGGGGAGGAGAAGTTGATGAAGATCCAGCAGCACGACGGCGTGGTGGTGGATGCAGGGCGTCACGGCAGCAGGGCTTCGCCGTGTACTACGAGAAAGAGGTGTAGCAGGGGAGAGGGAGGCACCAAGGATGCAGGGTGCGGCTGCCCCCCTCCCTTTATATAGGCCCCCTAGGGGGGGCGCCGGCCCTAGGAGATGGGATCTCCTAGGGGGCGGCGGCTAGGGCTGGAGTGGCCCCCAAGCCAAGGTGCCCCCCCCACCCCTAGGGTTTCAACCCTAGGCGCATGGGGTGGGCCTAGGAGGCGCACCAGCTCACTATGGGCTGGTTCCCCTCCCCACTTTGGCCCATGGGGCCCTCCGGGATGGGTGGCCCCACCCGGTGGACCCCCGGGACCCTTCCGGTGGTCCCGGTACAATACCGGTGACCCCGAAACTCGTCCCGATGGCCGAAACAGCACTTCCTATATATAATTCTTTACCTCCAGACTATTCCGAAACTCCTCGTGACGTCCGGGATCTCATCCGGGACTCCGAACAACATTCGGGTTACTTCATATACATATCTTCACAACCCTAGCGTCACCGAACCTTAAGTGTGTAGACCCTACGGGTTCGGGAGACAAGCAGACATGACCGAGACGATTCTCCGATCAATAACCAACAGCGGGATCTAGATACCCATGTTGGCTCCCACATGCTCCACGATGATCTCATCGGATGAACCACGATGTCGAGGATTCAAGCAACCCCGTATACAATTCCCTTTGTCAATCGGTATGTTACTTGCCCGAGATTCGATCGTCGGTATCCCAATACCTCGTTCAATCTCGTTACCGGCAAGTCACTTTACTCGTACCGTAATGCATGATCCCATGACCAGACACTTAGTCACTTTGAGCTCATTATGATGATGCATTGCCGAGTGGGCCCAGTGATACCTCTCCATCATACGGAGTGACAAATCCCAGTCTTGATCCGTGTCAACCCAACAGACACTTTCGGAGATACCCGTAGTCTACCTTTATAGTCACCCAGTTACGTTGTGACGTTTGGTATACCCAAGGCACTCCTACGGTATCCGGGAGTTACACGATCTCATGGTCTAAGGAAAGGATACTTGACATTGGAAAAACTCTAGCAAACGAACTATACGATCTTATGCTATGTTCAGGATTGGGTCTTGTCCATCACATCGTTATCCTAATGATGTGATCTCGTTATCAATGACATCCAATGTCCATAGTCAGGAAACCATGACTATCTGTTGATCAATGAGCTAGTCAACTAGAGGCTCACTAGGGACAAGTTGGTGTCTGTTATTCACACATGTATTACGATCTCCGGATAACACAATTATAGCATGAATAAAGACAATTATCATGAACAAGGAAATATAATAATAATGCTTTTATTATTGCCTCTAGGGCATATTTCCAACAGTCTCCCACTTGCACTAGAGTCAATAATCTAGTTACATTGTGATGAATCGAACACCCATGGAATTCTGGTGTTGATCATGTTTTGCTCTAGGGAGAGGTTTAGTCAACGGATCTGCTACATTCAGGTCCATATGTACTTTACAAATATCTATGTCTCCATCTTGAACATTCTCACGAATGGAGTTGAAGCGACGCTTGATGTGCCTTGTCTTCTTGTGAAACCTGGGCTCCTTGGCAAGTGCAATAGCTCCAGTTTTGTCACAGAAGAGCTTGATCGGCCCCGACGCATTGGGTATGACTCCGAGGTCGGTGATGAACTCCTTCACCCAAATTGCTTCATGTGCTGCCTCCGAGGCTGCCATGTACTCCGCTTCACATGTAGATCCCGCCACGACACTCTGCTTGCAACTGCACGAGCTTACTGCCCCACCATTCAAAATATACACGTATCCGGTTTGTGACTTAGAGTCATCCAGATCTGTGTCGAAGCTAGCGTCGACGTAACCCTTTACGACGAGCTCTTCGTCACCTCCATAAACGAGAAACATTTCCTTAGTCCTTTTCAGGTACTTCAGGATATTCTTGACTGCTGTCCAGTGTTCCTTGCCGGGATTACTTTGGTACCTTCCTACCAAACTTACGGCAAGGTTTACATCAGGTCTGGTACACAGCATGGCATACATAATAGAACCTATGGCTCAGGCATAGGGGATGACACTCATCTCTTCTATATCTTCTGTCGTGGTCGGACATTGAGCTAAGCTCAATTTCACACCTTGCAGCACAGGCAAGAACCCCTTCTTAGAGCGATCCATATTGAACTTCTTCAATATCTTATCAAGGTATGTGCTTTGTGAAAGACCTATGAGGCGTCTTGATCTATCTCTATAGATCTTGATGCCTAATATATAAGCAGCTTCTCCAAGGTCCTTCATTGAAAAACTCTTATTCAAGTAGGCCTTAATGCTGTCCAAGAGTTCTAAATCATTTCCCATCAAAAGTATGTCATCTACATATAATATGAGAAATGCTACAGAGCTCCCACTCACTTTCTTGTAAACGCAGGCTTCTCCGTAAGTCTGTGTAAACCCAAACGCTTTAATCATCTCATCAAAGCGAATGTTCCAACTCCAAGATGCTTGCACCAGCCCATAAATCGAGCGTTGGAGCTTGCACACCTTGTCAGCATTCTTAGGATTGACAAAACCTTCTGGCTGCATCATATACAATTCTTCCTTAAGGAAACCATTAAGGAATGCCGTTTTGACGTCCATTTGCCATATCTCATAATCGTAAAATGCAGCAATTGCTAACATGATTCGGACGGACTTTAGCTTCGCTACCGGTGAGAAAGTCTCATCGTAGTCAACCCCTTGAACTTGCCGATAACCCTTAGCGACAAGCCGGGCTTTATAGATGGTCACATTACCATCCGCGTCTGTCTTCTTCTTAAAGATCCATTTATTCTCTATGGCTCGCCGTTCAACGGGCAAGTCAGTCAAAGTCCATACTTTGTTTTCATACATGGATCCTATCTCGGATTTCATGACTTCTAGCCATTTGTCGGAATCCGGGCCCGCCATCGCTTCTTCATAGTTCGAAGGTTCACCATTGTCTAACAACATGATTTCCAAGACAGGGTTGCCGTACCACTCTGGTGCGGAACGTGTCCTTGTGGACCTACGAATTTCAGTAGGAGCTTGATCAGAAGTATCTTGATCATCATCATTAACTTCCTCTCTAGTCGGTGCAGGCACCTCAGGAACATTTTCTTGAGTTGCGCCCTTTTCCGGTTCAAGAGGTAATACTTCATCAAGTTCTACTTTCCTCCCACTTACTTCTTTCGAGAGAAACTCTTTCTCTAGAAAGGATCCATTCTTGGCAACAAAGATCTTGCCTTCGGATCTGAGGTAGAAGGTATACCCAACAGTTTCTTTAGGGTATCCTATGAAGACGCATTTTTCCGACTTGGGTTCGAGCTTTTCAGGTTGAAGTTTCTTGACATAAGCATCGCATCCCCAGACTTTTAGAAACGACAGCTTAGGTTTCTTCCCAAACCATAATTCATACGGTGTCGTCTCAACGGATTTCGACGGAGCCCTATTTAAAGTGAATGCGGCAGTCTCTAAAGCATAGCCCCAAAAAGACAGCGGTAAATCGGTAAGAGACACCATAGATCGCACCATATCTAATAGAGTGCGATTACGATGTTCGGACCCACCGTTACGCTGAGGTGTTCCAGGCGGCGTGAGTTGTGAAACTATTCCACCTTTTCTTAAGTGTGTGCCAAATTCGTGACTCAAGTATTCGCCTCCATGATCTGATCGTAGAAACTTGATTTTCCTGTCACGTTGATTCTCAACCTCACTCTGAAATTCCTTGAACTTTTCAAAGGTTTCAGACTTGTGTTTCATTAAGTAGATATACCCATATCTACTCAAGTCATCAGTGAGGGTGAGAACATAACGATAGCCACCGCGAGCCTCAACAGTCATTGGACCGCACACATCAGTATGTATGATTTCCAATAAGTTGGTTGCTCGCTCCATTGTTCCTGAGAACGGAGTCTTGGTCATTTTACCCATGAGGCATGGTTCGCACCTGTCAAATGATTCATAATCAAGAGACTCTAAAAGTCCATCTGCATGGAGCTTCTTCATGCGTTTGACACCTATGTGACCAAGGCGGCAGTGCCACAAGTATGTGGGACTATCATTATCAAACTTACATCTTTTGGTACTCACACTATGAACATGTGTAGCATTACGCTCGAGATTCATTAAGAATAAACCATTCACCATAGGGGCATGATCATAAAACATATCTCTCATATAAATAGAACAACCATTATTCTCGGATTTAAATGAGTGGCCATCTCGAATTAAACGAGATCCCGATACAATGTTCATGCTGAAAGCTGGCACTAAATAACAATTATTGAGGTTCAAAACTAATCCCGTAGGTAAATGAAGAGGTAGCGTGCCGACGGCGATCACATCGACCTTGGAACCATTCCCGACGCGCATCGTCACCTCGTCCTTCGCCAGTCTCCGCTTATTCCGCAGCTCCTCCTTTGAGTTACAAATGTGAGCAACTGCACCAGTATCAAATACCCAGGAGCTACTACGAGTACTGGTAAGGTACACATCAATTACATGTATATCACATATACCTTTTGTTTTGCCGGCCTTCTTGTCCGCTAAGTATTTGGGGCAATTCCGCTTCCAGTGACTACTTCCCTTGCAATAAAAACACGCAGTCTCGGGCTTGGGTCCATTCTTTGGCTTCTTCCCGGCAGCTTGCTTGCTGGGCGCGGCAACTTCCTTGCCGTCCTTCTTGAAGTACTTTTTACCCTTACCCTTTTTGAACTTAGTGGTTTTATTTACCATCAACACTTGATGTTCCTTCTTGACTTCTACCTCTGTTGATTTCAGCATAGCAAATACTTCAGGAATGGTCTTTTCCATCCCCTGCATATTGAAGTTCATCACAAAGCTCTTGTAGCTCGGTGGAAGCGACTAAAGGATTCTGTCAATGACCGCGTCATCCGGGAGATTAACTCCCAGCTGAGTCAAGCGGTTATGCAACCCAGACATAGTGAGTATGTGCTCACTGACAGAACTATTTTCCTCCATCTTACAGCTGAAGAATTTGTCGGAGACTTGATATCTCTCGACCCGGGCATGAGCTTGGAAAACCATTTTCAGCTCTTCGAACATCTCATATGCTCCGTGTCTCTCAAAACGTTTTTGGAGCCCCGGTCTAAGCTGTAAAGCATGCCGCACTGAACGAGGGAGTAGTCATCAGTACGTGCCTGCCAAGCGTTCATAACGTCTTGTTCAGCAGGGAGAACAGGTGCGTCACCCAGCGGTGCTTGTAGGACATAATCTTTCTTCGCAGCTATGAGGATGATCCTCAGGTTCCGGACCCAGTCCGTGTAGTTGCTGCCATCGTCTTTCCGCTTGGTTTTCTCTAGGAACGCGTTGAAGTTGAGGACTACATTGGCCATTTGATCTACAAGACATATTGTAAATATTTTAGACTAAGTTCATGATAATTAAGTTCATCTAATCAAATTATTTAATGAACTCCCACTTAGATAGGCATCCCTCTTCTAGTCATCTAAGTATAACATGATCCGAGTTAACTAGGCCGTGTCCGATCATCACGTGAGACGGACTAGTCAACGTCGGTGAACATCTTCATGTTGATCGTATCTTCTATACGACTCATGCTCGACCTTTCGGTCTTCTATGTTCCGAGGCCATGTCTGTACATGCTAGGCTCGTCAAGTCAACCTAAGTGTTTGCATGTGTAAATCTGTCTTACACCCGTTGTATGTGAACGTTAGAATCTATCACACCCAATCATCACGTGGTGCTTCGAAACAACGAACTGTCGCAATGGTGCACAGTTAGGGGGAACACTTCTTGAAATTATTATGAGGGATCATCTTATTTACTACCGTCGTTCTAAGTAAACAAGATGCAAAAACATGATAAACATCACATGCAATCAAATAATAAACGTGACATGATATGGCCAATATCACATAGCTCCTTTGATCTCCATCTTGGGGCTCCATGATCATCTTGTCACCGGCTTGACACCATGATCTCCATCAACGTGTCTACATGAAGTTGCTCGCCAACTATTACTTCTACTACTATGGCTAACGCGTTTAGCAATAAAGTAAAGTAATTTACATGGCGTTTCTCAATGACACGCAGGTCATACAAAAAATAAAGACAACTCCTATGGCTCCTGCCAGTTGTCATACTCATCGACATGCAAGTCGTGATTCCTATTACAATAGCATGAACATCTCATACATCACATATAGATCATTCATCATTCATCACAACTTTGGCCATATCATATCACAAAGCACTTGCTGCAAAAAGAAGTTAGACGTCCTCTAATTGTTGTTGCAAGTTTTACGTGGCTGAATTAGGGTTCTAGCAAGAACGTTTTCTTACCTACGTGAAAGCAAAAACGAGATTTGTCAACTTCTATTTACCCTTCATAATGACCCTTTTCATCGAATCCGCTCCAACTAAAGGGGAGAGACAGACACCCGCCAGCCACCTTATGCAACTAGTGCATGTTAGTCGGTGGAACCGGTCTCACGTAAGCGTACATGTAAGGTTAGTCCGGGCCGCTTCATCCCACAATACCGCTGAAGAAAGATAAGACTAGTAGTGGCAAGAAAGTTGACAACATCTACGCCCACAACAAATTGTGTTCTACTCGCGCAAGAAGAACTACGCATAGACCTAGCTCATGATGCCACTGTTGGGGAACGTTGCAGAAAACAAAAAATTTCCTACGGTTTCACCAAGATCCATCTATGAGTTCATCTAGCAACGAGTGATTGGATTGCATCTACATACCTTTGTAGATCGTGAGCGGAAGCGTTAACTAGAACGTGGATGACGTATTCGTACTCGTCGTGATTCAAATCACCGATGACCAAGCGCCGAACGGACGGCACCTCCGTGTTCAACACACGTACGGAGCGGATGACGTCTCCTCCTTCTTGATCCAGCAAGGGGGAAGGAGAAGCTGATGAAGATCCAGCAGCACGACGGCGTGGTGGTGGACGCAGGGCGTCACGGTAGCAGGGCTTCGCTGTGTACTACGAGAAAGAGGTGTAGCAGGGGAGAGGGAGGCGCCAAGGATGCAGGGTGCGGCTGCCCCCCTCCCCCCTCCCTTTATATAGGCCCCCTAGGGGGGGCGCCGGCCCTAGGAGATGGGATCTCCTAGGGGGGGCGGCGGCTAGGGCTGGAGTGGCCCCCAAGCCAAGGTGGGGCGCCCCCCCCCCCCCACCCCTAGGGTTTCAACCCTAGGCGCATGGGATGGGCCTAGGGGGCGCACCAGCCCACTATGGGCTGGTTCCCCTCCCCACTTTGGCCCATGGGGCCCTCCGGGATGGGTGGCCCCACCCGGTGGACCCCCGGGACCCTTCCGGTGGTCCCGATACAATACCGGTGACCCCGAAACTCGTCCCGATGGCCGAAACAGCACTTCCTATATATAATTCTTTACCTCCGGACTATTCCGAAACTCCTCGTGACGTCCGGGATCTCATCCGGGACTCCGAACAACATTCGGGTTACTGCATATACATATCTTCACAACCCTAGCGTCATCAAACCTTAAGTGTGTAGACCCTACGGGTTCGGGAGACAAGCAGACATGACCGAGACGACTCTCCGATCAATAACCAACAGCAGGATCTGGATACCCATGTTGGCTCCCACATGCTCCACGATGATCTCATCATATGAACCACGATGTTGAGGATTCAACCAACCCCGTATACAATTCCCTTTGTAATCGGTATGTTACTTGCCCGAGATTCGATCGTCGGTATCCCAACACCTCGTTCAATCTCGTTACCGGCAAGTCACTTTACTCGTACCGTAATGCATGATCCTGTGACCAGACACTTAGTCACTTTGAGCTCATTATGATGATGCATTACCGAGTGGGCCCAGTGATACCTCTCCGTCATATGGAATGACAAATCCTAGTCTTGATCCGTGTCAACCCAACAGACACTTTCGGAGATACCCGTAGTCTACCTTTATAGTCACCCAGTTACGTTGTGACGTTTGGTATACCCAAAGCACTCCTACGGTATCCGGGAGTTACACGATCTCATGGTCTAAGGAAAGGATACTTGACATTGGAAAAACTCTAGCAAACGAACTATACGATCTTATGCTATGTTCAGGATTGGGTCTTGTCCATCACATCGTTATCCTAATGATGTGATCTCGTTATCAATGACATCCAATGTCCATAGTCAGGAAACCATGACTATCTGTTGATCAACGAGCTAGTCAACTAGAGGCTCACTAGGGACATGTTGGTGTCTATTATTCACACATGTATTACGATCTCCGGATAACACAATTATAGCATGAATAAAGACAATTATCATGAACAAGGAAATATAATAATAATGCTTTTGTTATTGCCTCTAGGGCATATTTCCAACACATACTTTCCCTATAACCCTAGCGTCATCGAACCTTAAGTGTGTAGACCCTACGGGTTCGTGAGTCATGCAGACATGGCCGAGACAACTCTCCGGTCAATAACCAACAGCGGGATCTGGATACCCATGTTGGCTCCCACATGCTCCACGATGATCTCATCGGATGAACCACGATGTCAAGGACTTAATCAATCCCGTATACAATTCCCTTTGTCCATCGGTATGATACTTACCCAAGATTCGATCGTCGGTATCTCGATACCTTGTTCAATCTCGTTACCGGAAAGTCTCTTTACTCGTTCCGTAACACATCATCCCGTCATCAACTCCTTGGTCACATTGTGCACATTATGATGATGTCCTACCGAGTGGGCCCAGAGATACCTCTCCGTTTACACGGAGTGACAAATCCCAGTCTCCATTCGTGCCAACCCAACAGACACTTTCGGAGATACCTGTAGTGTGCCTTTATAGCCAGCTAGTTACATTGTGATGTTTGGCACACCCAAAGCATTCCTACGGTATCCGGGAGTTGCACAATCTCATGGTCTAAGGAAATGATACTTGACATTAGAAAAGCTTTAGCATACGAACTACATGATCTTTGTGCTAGGCTTAGGATTGGGTCTTGTCCATCACATCATTGTCCTAATGATGTGATCCCGTTATCAATGACACAGGAAACCGTAACCATCCATTGATCAACGAGCTAGTCAACTAGAGGCTTACTAGGGACATCGTGTTGTCTATGTATTCACACATGTATCTGAGTTTCCTATCAATACAATTCTAGCATGGATAATAAACGATTATCATGAACAAGGAAATATAATAATAACCAATTTATTATTGCTTCTAGGGCATATTTCCAACAGTCTCCCACTTGCACTAGAGTCAATAATCTAGTTCACATCGCCATGTGATTAACACTCACAGGTCACATCGCCATGTGACCAACATCCAAGAGTCTACTAGACTCAATGATCTAGTTCACATCACTATGTGATAAACACTCAAAGAGTTCTGGGTTTGATCATGTTATGCTTGTGAGAGAGGTTGTAGTCAATGGGTCTTGCCATATTCAGATCCCTATGTATTTCGCAAAACTTTATATCGTAGATGCTGCTACCACGTTCCACTTGGAGCTATTCCAAATTATTGCTTCATTATACGTATCCGGTATCTCTACTCAGAGCTATCCGGATAGGTGTTAAGCTTGCATCGATGTAACTCTTTACGTCGAACTCTTAATCACCTCCATAACCGAGAAACATTTCCTTATTCCTCTAAGGATAATTTTGACCGCTATCAGGTGATTTACTCCTAGATCACCTTTGTACCCTCTTGCCAGACATGTGGCAAGGCACACATCAGGTGCGGTACTTCAGCATGGCATACCGTATAGAGCCTATGACAAAAAGCATAGGAGACGACCTTCATCCTTTCTCTTTCTTCTGCCGTGGTCAAGCTTTGAGTCTCACTCAACTTCACACCTTTCAACTCAGGTAAGAACCCCTTCTTTGACTGATCTATTTTGAACTCCTTCAAAAACATGTCAAGGTGTGCGTTCTTTGAAAGTACCATCAGGCGTCTTGATCCATCTCTATAGATCTTGATGCCCAATATGTAAGCAGCTTTATCCAGGTCTTCCTTTGAAAAACACTCTTCAAACAACCGTTTACGCTTTCCAGAAATTCTACATTATTTCGGATCAACAATATGTCATCCACATATACTTATCAGAAATGTTGTAGTGCTCCCACTCACTTTCTTGTAAATACAAGTTTCTAGCAAACATTGTATAAACCTAAAAGCTTTGATCACTCCATCAAAACATATATTCCGATTCCGAGATGCTTGCTCTAGTCCATAGAAGGATTGCTGGAGCTAGCATACCTTTTAGCATCCTTAGGATCGACAAAACCTATTATTGTATCACATACAACTTTTCTTACGAAAACTGGTAAGAAAACTTGTTTTGACATCTATCTGTAAGATTTCATAATCGATAAAATACAGCTAATGCTATCATGATTCCGACGGACTTAAGCATCGCTACGGGTGAGAAATTCTCATCGCAGGCAACTCCTTGAACTTGTGAAAAGATTCTTTCCCACAAGTCGAGCTTCATAGAAGGTAACATTACCGCTCACGTCTGTCTTCTTCTTAAAGATCCATTTATCTCTATGGCTTGCCGATCATCGGGCAAGTCCACCAAAGTCCATACTTTGTTCTAATATATGGATCCTATCTCGGAATTCATGGCTTCTAACCATTTGTCAAAATACGGGCCCACCATCGCTTTTCCATAGGTCGTAGGTTCATTGTTGTCTAACAACATGATATCTAAGACAGGATTACCGTACCACTTAGGAGTAGTACATATCCTTGTCGACCTACGAGGTTCGATAGCAACTTGATCTGAAGCCTCGTGATCACTATCATTAACTTCCTATTCAACAGACGTAGGCGCCACAGAAAACATCTTTCTGTGTTGCGTCACTCTCTGGTTGAAGTAAAGGTTCGACAACCTCATCAAGTTCTATCTTCCTCCCACTCAATTCTTTCGAGAGAAACTCCTTCTCGAGAAAGGACCCGTTCTTAGAGACAAACAATTTGCCCTCGGATATGAGATAGAAGGTATACCCAACTGTCACCTTTGGGTACCCTATGAAGATGTGTTTGTTCGCTTTGTGTTCGAGCTTCTCTGGCTGAAGCCTTAAGCATCGCAGCCCCAAACATTAGGAAACGACAACTTTGGTTTCTTGCCAAACCAATGTTCACACGGCGTCGTCTCAACGGACTTATATGGTGTCCTATCTAAAGTGAATGCAGCTGTCTCTAACGCATAACCTCAAAATGAAAACGGTAGATTGGTAAGAGACATCATAGATCGCACCATATCTCATAGGGCTCGATTACGACGTCCAGACACACCATTACCTTGTGGTGTTCCAGGTGGCTTCAACTGTGAAACAATTCCACAATGTCTTAAGTGATTGCCAAACTCATAACTCAGAAATTCTCATCGATCAGATCGTAGGAACATGATCTTATTGTTATGATGATTCTTAACTTCACTCTGAAATCGCTTGAACTTTTCAAACGTTTCAGACTTGTGCTTCATTAAGTAGATATACCTATATCTACCAAAATCGTTAGTGAAGATGAGAAAATAGCGATATCCACCGCATGCTTCAATTTTCATTGGATCACACGTATCAGCATGCATGATTTCCAACAAGTCACTTGCCCGTTTCGTTTTACCTGAAAACGGGGTCTTAGTCATCCTGCCCATGAGGCATGGCTCGCATGTGTCAAGTGATTCAAAATCAAGTGACTCCAAACATCCATCGACATGGAGTTTCTTCATGCATCTTACGCCAATATGCCCTAAGCGGCAGTGCCATGAGAAAGTGGTACTATCATTATTAACTCTATATCTTTTGGTGTGAACATGTGTATTACCACGACCGAGATTCAATGAACCATTCACATAGGGTGCATGACCATGAAAGGTATCATTCATGTAAACAGAATAACCATTATTCTCTAACTTAAATGAATGACCGTATTGCAATGAGCATGATCTAATCATATTCATGCTCAACGTAGACACCTGATAACATTTATCTAGGTTCAATACTAATCCCGAAGGCAGATGGAGCGTGCGATGGTGATCTTATCAACTTTGGAAACACTTCCAACACACATCGTCACCTCGCCCTTAGCCAGTCTTCGTTTAGTCCGTAGCTTATTCTTCAAGTTACCAATAATAGTAACTAAACCGGCATCCAATACCCGGTGCTACCAGGAGTACTAGTGAGGTACACATTAATAACACGTATTTACTTTGTTGAAGTTGCCAGCCTTCTTATCTACCATGCATTTGGGGTAATTCCGCTACCAGTGACCGTTCCCCTTACAATAGAAGCACTCAGTCTCGGGTTTGGGTTCAACCTTGGGTTCCTTCACTGGAGCGGCAATTGGTTTGCCATCCATGAAGTTTCCCTTTTATCCCTTGCCCTTCTTGAAACCAGTGGTCTTGTTAAACCATCAACACTTGATGCTCCTTCTTGATTTCTACCTTTTGCGGTCTTAAGCACCGCGAACAGCTCCGGGATCAACTCCATCCCTTGCATGTCATAGTTCATCACGAAGATCTAGTAGCTTAGTGATAGTGGCTAGAGAACTCTATCAATCACTATCTTATCTGGAAGTTTAACTCCCACTTGATTTAAGTGATTGTAGCACCCAGACATTCTGAGCACTATCTTACTAGCTGAGCTATTCTCCTCCATCTTGTTGGCAAAAGAACTTATCAGAGGTCTCACACCTCTCAATACGGGCATGAGCCTGAAATCCCAATTTCAGCTCTTGGAACATCTCATATGTTCTATGGCGTTCAAAACGTCATTGCAATCCCGATTCTAAGCCGTAAAGTATGGTGGACTAAACAATCAAGTAGTCATCAGGATGTGTCTGTCAGGTGTTCACAACATCCACAAACGACGTTGTAGGGGTTTGCACATCGAGCGGTGCATCAAAGACATAAGCCTTCTGTGTAGCAGTGAGGACACTCCTCGGACTACGGACCTAGTCTGCATCAGTGCTTACAATATCTTTCAACTTGGTCTTTCTCTAGGAATGTATTGAAACAGGGAGTTACAACGTGAGCTATTTATCTACAACATATTTGCAAAGACAATTCAGACTATGTTCATGATAATTGAGTTCATCTAATGAACTCCCACTCAGATAGACATCCCTCTAGTCATCTAAGTGAAACATGATCCGAGTCAACTAGGCCGTGTCCAATCATCACGTGAGACGGACTAGTCAACATCGGTGAACATCTCATGTTGATCGTATCTTCTATACGACTCATGTTCGACCTTTCAGTCTTCTGTGTTCCGAGGCCATCTCTGTACATGCTAGGCTCGTCAAGTCAACCTAAGTGTTTCGCATGTGTCCTGAGGCCATGTCTGTACATGCTAGGCTTGTCAACACCCGTTGTATTCGAACGTTAGAATCTATCACACCCGATCATCACGTGGTGCTTCGAAACAACGAACCTTCGCAATGGTGCACAGTTAGGGGGGACACTTTTCTTCAAATTTTAGTGAGGGATCATCTTATTTAAGCTACCATCGTTCTAAGAAAATAAGATGTAAAACATGATAAACATCACATGCAATCAAATAGTGACATGATATGGCCAATATCATTTTGCTCCTTTTGATCTCCATCTTCGAGGCTCCATGATCATCGTTGTCACCGGCATGACACCATGATCTCCATCATCATGATCTCCATCATCGTGTCTTCTTGAAGTTGTCTCGTCATCTATTACTTCTACTACTATGGCTAACGCTTTAGCAACAAAGTAAAGTAGTTACATGACGTTTATGTTGACACATAGGTAATAAATAAATTAAGACAACTCCTATGGCTCCTGCCGGTTGCCATACTCATCGACATGCAAGTCGTGATTCCTATTAGAAGAACATGATCAATCTCATACATCACATATATCATTCATCACATCCTTTTGGCCATATCACATCACAAGGCATATGCTGCAAAAACAAGTTAGACGTCCTCTAATTGTTGTTGCAAGTTTTTACGTGGATGCTATAGGTTTCTAGCAAGAACGTTTCTTACCTACGCGAAAACCACAACGTGATATGCCAATTTCTATTTACCCTTCATAAGGACCCTTTTCATCAAATCCGATCCGACTAAAGTGGGAGAGACAGACACCCACTAGCCACCTTATGCAACTAGTGCATGTCAGTCGGTGGAACCAATCTCACGTAAGAGTACGTGTAAGGTCGGTCCGGGCCGCTTCATCCCACGATGCCGCCGAATCAAGATAAGACTAGTAACGGCAAGTAAATTGACAATATCGACGCCCACAACTGCTTTGTGTTCTACTCGTGCATAGAAACTACGCATAGACCTAGCTCATGATGCCACTGTTGGGGATCGTAGTAGAAATTCAAAATTTTCTACGCATCACCAAGATCAATCTATGGAGTAATCTAGCAACGAGGGGAAGGAGAGTGCATCTACATACCCTTGTAGATCGCTAAGCGGAAGCGTTCAAGTGAACGGGGTTGGTGGAGTCGTACTCGTCGTGATCCAAATCACCGATGATCCTAGTGCCGAACGGACGGCACATCCGTGTTCAACACACGTACAGCCCGGTGACGTCTCCTACGCCTTGATCCAGCAAGGGGAGAAGGAGAGGTTGGGGAAGACTCCATCCAGCAGCAGCACGACGGCGTGGTGGTGGTGGAGGAGCGCGGGACTCCAGCAAGGCTTCGCCAAGAACTACAAGAGATGAGGAGGGAGAGGGGTAGGGCTGCGCCAACAGGGAGAGCAAATCACATGTGTTGGGCAGCCCCAAACCTCAAGTATATATAGGGGGAGGGGAGGGGCTGCGCCCCCACCTAGGGTTCCCTCCCTAGGGGCGGCGGCAGCCCCCAGATCCCATCTGGGAGGCGTCCAAGGGGGAGTGAGGGAGTCCTGGATTAGGGGGTGTTCGGGTAGCCGGACTATACCTTCAGCCGGACTCCTGGACTATGAAGATACCAGATTGAAGACTTCGTCTCGTGTCCGGATGGGACTTTCCTTGGCGTGGAAGGCAAGCTTGGCGATGCGGATATTCAAGATCTCCTACCATTGTAACCGACTCTATGTAACCCTAACCCTATCCGGTGTCTATATAAACCGGAGGGTTTTAGTCCGTAGGACAACTTCATCAACTCCATATACAACAATCATACCATAGGCTAGCTTCTAGGGTTTAGCCTCCTTGATCTCGTGGTAGATCTACTCTTTTACTACCCATATCATCAATATTAATCAAGCAGGACGTAGGGTTTTACCTCCGTCAAGAGGGCCCGAACCTGGGTAAAACATTGTGTTCCTTGCCTCGTGTTACCATCCGGCCTAGACGCATAGTTCGGGACCTACTACCCGAGATCCGCCGGTATTGACACCGACATTGGTGCTTTCATTGAGAGTTCCTCTGTGTCGTCACCTTTAGGCCCGATGGCTCCTTTGATCATCAACAACGATGCGGTCCAGGGTGAGACTTTTCTCCCCGGACAGATCTTCGTCTTCGGCGGCTTCGCTCTGCGGGCAAATTCGCTTGGCCGCTTGGAGTGGATCGAAGGCTACGCCCCTGGCCATCAAGTCAGGTTCGGAAGCTTAAACCACACCGCCGACATCCGCGGAGACTTGATCTTCCACGGATTCGAGCCACGGCCAAGCGTGTCGCACTATCTCAAGGGGCATGATATAGCTCTGCCTCCGGACGGTGTCCTGGAGGCCGCACACGCATCGGTTCCGACCCCTAACTCGGAGCCTATTGCGCCAATCGAGGATGAGCGGTTGGACGTTACCTTGGGGGCTGCGATCTCAAAGGCGATCGAGCCGAACGCTAGCCCCGCACTCTGCATGACCCGTGACTCCAAGGATCCGGACTCCTCCCCGGACTCCGAACCCCCCGCGCCCCTGCCAATCGAATCCGATTGGGCATCGATAATGGAGTTCACCGGCGCAGACATCTTTCAGCACTCGCCTTTTGGCGTCATCCTGAATTCTCTTAAGTCTCTCTCTTTATCAGGAGAGCCCTGGCCGGATTACGGTCAGCAAGGATGGGATACGGACGATGAAGAAAATCAAAGCCCACCCACCACCCACTTTGTAGCCACTGTCGACGACTTAACCGACATGCTTGACTTTGGCTCCGAAGACATCAACGGTATGGACAACAATGTAGGAGACGAACAAGAATCAGCACCTGTAGGGCGCTGGAAGGCCACCTCGTCATATGACATATATATGGTGGATACTCCAAAAGATGGAGACGGCGATGGAACAGTGGGAGATGACACCCCCAAGAAACAGCCAAAGCGCCGGCATCAGCGGCGCCGCTCTAAACCCCGCCAAAGCAAAAACGGTGATTCTGGCACGGGAGATGATACTACCCCGGATAGCGCCGAAGAACACCCACCTCAGCAAGATTCGGTACAGGAAGATGGAGAAGCCAGCCCTCATGAGAGAGCGGCAGACCAAGAGGTCGAGGATGATCACTACATGCCTCCGTTTGAAGACGAGGCAAGCCTCGATGACGACGAATTTGTCATACCATCAGACCCCGCCAAACAAGAGCGTTTCAAACGCAGGCTTTTAGCCACGGCAAGCAGCCTCAAGAAAAAGCAGCAACAGCTTAGAGCGGCCCAAGATTTGCTAGCTGACAGATGGACTAAAGTCCTTGCGGCCGAAGAGTGTGAACTCGAACGACCCTCCAAGAATTACCCGACGCGCAGGCCGCTACCCCGATCAGAGGAGGAAGCACCTACATCACCAGCGCACGACATGGCAGACCGGCCACCTCGCGGCTGCGACAGAGAGGCCTCTCGGCCCTCCACCCAAGCCATGCCCCGACGCCGCTCAAATAAGGCACGGGAAAATGCGCCCGACCTGCGAGACATACTGGAGGATAAGGCAAGACAAACAAGATCGATCTACGGATCGCGCAGGCGCCCTACGGCATGTGCCAATGATCTCCACTCTGGATACAACAAATCCGGCTGCGCCGAACACAACAGACATAGCTCTTCCGAGCTGCGTCGTGATATAGCCCAGTATAGAGGCGCCGCACACCCGCTATGCTTCACGAATGAAGTAATGGATCATAAAATCCCAGAGGGTTTCAAACCCGTAAACATCGAATCATACGATGGCACAACAGACCCAGCGGTATGGATCGAGGATTATCTCCTTCACATCCACATGGCACACGGCGATGATCTACACGCCATCAAATACCTCCTGCTCAAACTTAAGGGACCGGCCCGGCATTGGCTTAACAGCTTGCTAGCAGACTCGATCGGTTCTTGGGAGGACCTGGAAGCCGCATTCCTCGACAACTTCCAGGGCACTTACGTGCGACCACCGGATGCCGACGACTTAAGCCACATAATTCAGCAGCCAGAAGAATCGTCCAGACAATTCTGGACACGGTTCCTAACAAAGAAAAACCAGATATTTGACTGTCCGGACGCAGAGGCCCTAGCAGCCTTCAAGCATAACATCCGCGACGAGTGGCTTGCCCGGCACCTGGGACAGGAAAATCCGAAATCTATGGCAGCCCTCACGACACTCATGACCCGCTTTTGCGCGGGAGAAGACAGTTGGCTAGCTCGCAGTAACAACTTATCAAAGAACCCTGGTAATTCGGATACCAAGGACAAAAGTGGCAGGACATGTCGGAATAAGAAAAAACGCCGCGTTAGCAGCGACAACAATGAAGACATGGCAGTCAATGCCGGATTCAAAGGCTATAAATCCGGTCAGCGGAAAAAGCCATTCAAAAAGAATGCTCAGGGCCCATCCAGTTTGGACCGAATACTCGATCGCTTGTGCCAGATACATGGCACCCCCGAAAGGCCAGCCAATCACACTAACAGAGATTGTTGGGTGTTCAAGCAGGCAGGCAAGTTAAGGGCCGAAAACAGAGACAAGGGGCTGCACAGCGATGACGAGGAGCCCAAGCCGCCAAACAACAGTGGACAGAAGGGCTTTCCCCCACAAGTGCGGACGGTGAACATGATATACGCAACCCACATTCCCAAGCGGGAGCGGAAGCGTGCGCTACGGGACGTATACGCGATAGAGCCAGTCGCCCCAAAGTTCAACCCATGGTCCCCCTGCCCGATCACTTTCGATCGAAGGGACCATCCCACTAGCATCCGTCATGGCGGCTTCGCTGCATTGGTTCTCGACCCAATCATCGACGGATTTCATCTCACAAGAGTCCTCATGGACGGCAGCAGTAGCCTGAACCTGCTTTATCAGGATACAGTGCGGAAAATGGGCATAGATCCCTCAAGGATTAAGCCCACAAAAACGACCTTTAAAGGCGTTATACCAGGTGTAGAGGCCAACTGTCCAGGCTCAGTAACACTTGACGTGGTCTTCGGATCCCTAGAAAATTTCCGAAGCGAAGAGTTAATCTTCAATACAGTACCGTTTCGTAGTGGCTATCACGCCCTGCTCGGACGAACCGCATTCGCAAAGTTCAATGCGGTGCCGCACTACGCATATCTCAAGCTCAAGATGACAGGCCCTCGAGGAGTAATTACGGTCAACGGAAACACCGAACGCTCCCTCCGTATGGAGGAGCATACGGCGGCTCTCGCAGTGGAGGTACAAAGTAGCCTTCTCAGGCAATTCTCTAGTCCGTCCATCAAAAAGCCAGACCCTGCCAAGCGCGCCCGGAGTAACCCACAGCAGGACCGCCTGGCACACTTTAAGCAAGCGTAGCAATGCGGCCCCAACCCCAGCTCTCGCGACATAGCGAAACCAGTACCTCGCGTACATAACTACGCCCTTGAAATACCATGGGCACAGGGGAAGGGGCACAATAACGGCACGCCCAAAATACGGCTTAAAACGTACTAGGGGTTGCTGGATTCTTTTTTTAATTTTCTCTTACTTTCAGGACTCCATACTTTCGGACGACCTATTCGGCAATTCGACTGCCGCACGAACGATGCAAGATCCAGGGAGGCAGACAAGCCATGCCGCATTATGGAACTCCCAGGTGGTCTCTGTTACGAGCGGTATACCTGTTTTAAATACAATTCCGCGGCCTGCCCCTAGTCAGGACATACTAAATAGTCCAATATCTTTTGCTTACCGCACTATTTGTATCGTTCGGCTTTGATAAATAGCCTCTCTATAAACAATGCATAGCTTTCTGTCTATTTTTCGCATTATCATCTTTTCATATATATGTTTATGACATGTTGCACCCGTACACTGTGGTACGGCAAAATACGTCAGGGGCTTTAGTACCCATAAATATGGCGTGAGAAGTCCGTACACTTTCACAAGTGCGGCACCCCGAACTTATAGCACTATATGCATCGGCTCCGAATCATGATTTGGGTCAATAGTTGGGTTTGCCCAGCTCCTATGTTTTGGTGCCTTACGTTCTGCTATATCGGCTAATGTAGCACTAGGAGAACCACTACGATTGTGCCCCGGTTGAGCTGGGTTAAGCACCTCAGTGGAGAAAGCTAAAACTGACTGCCATGATGTGGCAAGAGACCGGTCGCTGTTCGAGAGGTTTTTCGAGTCCCTAAAGACTTATGCTGCTTCGAGCGAGGAGCCGGCTTTGTCCGGCCAAGGCGTGGATAGCGCCCCGAACTCGGTCTTCCGAACTAGGGGCTTCGCCGAAATTTAAAATTATAGAGTTCTATGGCTAAGTGAGAGTGTTCAAGCATTATAGTCCGATTGCCTGGTTCATTGTGCTGACCGCCTCCCTCGACGGACCCAATCATGGGAAAAAGAGTGCTCAGGTTTATCCCGAACACCCCAGCACTAGTGGCATGGGGGCAGAAGCCGACGACTGGCCATCTCTCGATTTTTGATAAACGGACGCACAGAAAGTAATATTTTAAATTCAAGCATTGCTTAGCGCATATGAACAAGTTTTCAGCGCACAGGATAACACGAGCGAGTTCATTCAAAAATTACATCCTTGGTACATTCATCCGCCACAACGAGGGCACCCGCTAGAACATCCTTATAGTAGTTCTTGGGCTTGCGATGCTCCTTCCCCGGCGGCGGCCCATCCCTCACAAGCTTCTCACCGTCCAGCTTGCCCCAGTGCACCTTTGCACGGGCAAGGGCCCTACGGGCACCTTAGATGCAGACGGAGCGCTTGATGACCTCGAGCCTTGGACAGGCCTCCACCATCCGCCACACCAGCCCGAAGTAGCTCACAGGCAGGGCCTCTCCGGGCCACAGCCGAACTATGAAGCCCTTCATGGCCTGTTCGGCCGCCTTGTGGAGCTCGACCAGCTGTTTGAACTGGTCGCTCAAGGGCACAGGGTGTCCGGCGTCCGCATACTGAGACCAGAACACCTTCTCCGTCGAGTTGCCCTCTTCGGCTCAGTAGAATGCGGCGGCGTCGGATACGCTGCGGGGAAGATCTGCGAATGCCCCTGGAGAGCTCCGGATTCGGGTAAGTAACAAGTACTTCACTTTTATACTTTTGCTTTGCATAAAGAAGGCCTTACCCGCCGCTATACTCTTTTACACTTTTATACTCTTGGCGGACTGAACCTTCTGGATCACCGTACTCTTAATAGTACGGAGCTCCTCGTCGATGGAGGCGCCGTCAAGCACCTCCAGCAGATTGTCCGGCACCTCCCGTTGGACAGAGGCTACCGGCTCAGAAGGCTTACTCCTCTTGGAAGGAGTTCGCCTACCGCGGTCCGGAACTATTGTAAATTCCGGTGCGGTGTCCGGCTCAACGCCGGACTTGGAGCCCTGGGGGGTCTTGTCCCCTTCACTCCTGGAGTCCGGGAGGTTGCCTTGTGGCTCCTTCGGGACCACCTCCTCCTACCCTGGGGCTTGTCACGACGCCACTTCGGCGTCGTCCGCAGTGCAGGCGGAGACAGCGGGCGGAACTGAGTTCACGTCCGATGAGTCCAGGGAGCCGCCCGACGATTCGTCGACTTCGGCCCGGGGCGGACTGCATAATTACATTCGACATTAGGGAAAGCTGTGCAGCGGAGGAACATCATGAGTTACTCTAGTATCCAAAAACTTACGATCTCGCCGGACGCTTGGCCCTGTCCAGCCAATCCTCTTCGTCCTCGTTGGCGTCGGGGACGTAGTCCGGCGGAGGGGCTTTCCTCTTCTTGGACCCCTCGGCCTCCCCTACTGGGGCGGCCTTTCTCTTCTCTCCTCCCCCCGCTGGAGGGGGAGAGGTTTCTTCTTCCTCCTCCTCGTCTTCACGGGAGGAGTGCGTCTCGGACTCGTCGGACGACGAGTCCAACACCACCATACGTCGGGAACTCTTTCGAGTCCCCGTGGCCTTCTTCTTCTTGGCCTTCTTCTCCGGCACCACATAAGGCGCCGGCGCCAGTAGCTTCACTAGTAGAGATGGGGCTGGGTCTTCGGGCAGCGGAGCCGGACAGTTAATCGGTCCGGATACCGCCCGCCAAGCCTGTCAAAGGTAAGGGAGTTTAGATCCCGCATAGAGTCAAACTATGAGAAAAGCTTAAACATCCTGTAAAAGGTGTAGATGGCTTACCTCGCTAGCGTGACGCTGTGAGCTGTATCCGCGGTCCTCGGAAGCCGATGCGGGAGCCTCGGCGCCCTTGAATAGCATCTTCCAGGCGTCTTCGTACGTTGTGTCGAAGAGCCTGTTGAGGGTTCGATGCTGCACCGGGTCGAACTCCCACAGATTAAAATCCCGTTGTTGGCACGGAAGGATCCGGCGGATGAGCATAACCTGGATTACATTAACAAGCCGGACTGGCTTGTTCACCAGGGACTTGATGCATGTTTGCAATCCGGTCACCTCTTTTTCGTCACCCCACGACAGGCCCGTCTCTTTCCAGGACACAAGCCGCGTGGGGGTCTGGATCGGAACTCGGGGGCTGCGGTCCATTCCGGATCGCACGGCTCGGTGATGTAAAACCACCCGGATTGCCATCCCTTTAGGGTCTCCACAAAAGAGCCCTCGAACCATAGGACGTTGGCCATCTTGCCCGCCATGGCGCCTCCGCACTCTGCCTGGCTGCCGCGCACCACCTTGGGCTTGACGTTGAAGGTCTTGAGCCAGAGGCCAAAATGAGGGCGGACGCGGAGAAAAGCCTCGCACACGACGATAAACGCCGAGATGTTGAGGATGAAGTTCGGGGACAGATCGTGGAAATCCAAGCTGTAGTAGAACATGAGCCCCCGGACAAATGGGTGAAGTGGAAAACCCAGTCCGCGGAGGAAGTGGGGGAGAAATACTACCCTCTCATGGGGCCTTGGGGTGGGATGAAGCTGCCCGTCCTCGGGGAGCCGGTGCGCGATGTCTTTGGACAGGTATCCGGCCTTCCTTAGCCTCTTGATTTTGTCCTCCGTGGCGGAGGAGACCATCCACTTGCCTCCCGCTCCGGACATTGCTGGAGAAGGTTGAGGTGGGAAGTGCGGGCTTGGGCGCTGGAGCTCGGGTGCGCAGAAGATGGATAGTCAAAGGAGGAAGAAGGCGTAGGTAAAAAGATGGATCCTTATCCCCTTATATGGGCAGATGCGACTATGCGTCCCCACCAGCCTAGTAAAACTCGCTTGCCTCCCAAGCGCCATGATAAGTGGCGCGGTTGGGTTACCCACATCCGTATTGATGAGAATCCCGTAAAAGGGGGTACATGATCTCTGCTTCGACAAGACGTGCCAAGGAAACCGCCTCACAAAACACGCTGAGGTGGGAAAGTAAAAGCGATTTGAGTAAAGGACTTGGCCGTAGTATGATGACACACTGCGGAATACGTCAGCAGATTTGATTTGTGCTAATATTATTCTCTCTACGACAGTATGTGGAAGCTTGTTTTGCAGAGCCGGACACTACTCTTGGTGTTTACAATCTTCTATGAAGGACTTGGAGGAGGAACCCGCCTTGCAATGCCGAAGACAATTTGCGCGCCGGACTCGTCGTCATTGAAGCCTGGTTCAGGGGCTACTGAGGGAGTCCTGGATTAGGGGGTGTTCGGGTAGTCGGAATATACCTTCAGCCGGACTCCTGTACTATGAAGATACAAGATTGAAGACTTCGTCCCGTGTCTGGATGGTACTTTCCTTGGCGTGGAAGGCAAGCTTGGTGATGCAGATATTCAAGATCTCCTACCATTGTAACCGACTCTATGTAACCCTAACCCTATCTGGTGTCTATATAAACCGGAGGGTTTTAGTCTGTAGGACAACTTCATCAACTCCATATACAACAATCATACCATAGGCTAGCTTCTAGGGTTTAGCCTCCTTGATCTCGTGGTAGATCTACTCTTGTACTACCCATATCATCAATATTAATCAAGCAGGACATAGGGTTTTACCTCCATCAAGAGGGCCCGAACCTAGGTAAAACATCGTGTCCCCTGCCTCCTGTTACCATCCAGCTTAGACGCACAGTTCGGGACCTACTACCCGAGATCCGCAGGTTTTGCCACCGACAGGGAGAGAGAGGGGGCGCACCTAGAGTGGGCCTTAGGGCCCATCTGCGCCTAGGGTTTGCCCCCTCTCCTCTTGAGGATGCCTTGGGCCTTGGTGGGAGGCGCCCCAGCCCACATAGGGGCTGGTCCCTTCCCACTTATGGCCCACGCAAGCCTCCGGGGCTGGTGGACCCCCGGACCCCTCCGGTGGTCCCGGTACACTACCGGTGATGCCTGAAACACTTCCGGTGGCCAAAACCATACTTCCTATATATCAATCTTTACCTCCGGACCATTCCGGAACTCCTCGTGACGTCCGGGATCTCATCCGGGACTCCGAAAAACGTTCGGTAACCACGTACATACTTTCCCTATAACCCTAGCGTCATCGAACCTTAAGTGTGTAGACCCTACGGGTTCGTGAGTCATGCAGACATGGCCGAGACAACTCTCCGGTCAATAACCAACAGCGGGATCTGGATACCCATGTTGGCTCCCACATGCTCCACGATAATCTCATCAGATGAACCACGATGTCAAGGACTTAATCAATCCCGTATACAATTCCCTTTGTCCATCGGTATGATACTTGCCCGAGATTCGATCGTCGGTATCCCGATACCTTGTTCAATCTCGTTACCGGCAAGTCTCTTTACTCATTCCGTAACACATCATCCCGTGATCAACTCCTTGGTCACATTGTGCACATTATGATGATGTCCTACCGAGTGGGCCCAGAGATACCTCTCCGTTTACACGGAGTGACAAATCCCAGTCTCGATTCGTGCCAACCCAACAGACACTTTCGGAGATACCTGTAGTGTACCTTTATAGCCACCCAGTTACGTTGTGACGTTTGGCACACCCAAAGCATTCCTACGGTATCCGGGAGTTGCACAATCTCATGGTCTAAGGAAATGATACTTGACATTAGAAAAGCTTTAGCATACGAACTACACGATCTTTGTGCTAGGCTTAGGATTGGGTCTTGTCCATCACATCATTCTCCTAATGATGTGATCATGTTATCAATGACATCCAATGTCCATGGTCAGGAAACCGTAACCATCCATTGATCAACGAGCTAGTCAACTAGAGGCTTACTACGGACATGGTGTTGTCTATGTATCCACACATGTATCTGAGTTTCCTATCAATACAATTCTAGCATGGATAATAAACGATTATCATGAACAAGGAAATATAATAATAACCAATTTATTATTGCTTCTAGGGCATATTTCCAACAGTTTTATGCCTATTTCAGTGTTTCGAGGAAAAGGAATATCAAACGGAGTCAAAACGGAACGAAATCAACTGGAGAAATTATTTTTGGAAGGAAACCTACCGGATAGACTTGGACCCTACGTCAGAAGATGAAGGAGGTGCTCACGAGGGTAGGGGCGCGCTCCTTGCCTCGTGGGGCCCTTGTGGCTCCCCTCACATACTCCCTGCACCCATATATACCTATGTACCCTAAAACTTCCAGAACGGAGATTAGATCGGGAGTTCCGCCGCCAGAAGCCTCCATAGCCACCGAAAACCAATCTAGACCCGTTCCGGCACCCTACCGGAGGGGGCAATCCAATCCCTCTCCGGTGGCCATCTTCATCATCCCGGTGCTCTCCATGACGAGGAGGGAGTAGTTCTCCCTCGGGGCTGAGGGTATGTACCAGTAGCTATGTGTTTGATTTGTCTCTCGTGTTCTTGATTTGGTACGATCTTGATGTATCGCAAGCTTTGCTATTATAGTTGGATCTTATGTATCTCCTCCCCCTCTTCTCTCTTGTAATGAATTGAGTTTCCCCTTTGAAGTAATCTTATCGGATTGAGTCTTTAAAGATTTGAGAACACTTGATGTATGTCTTGCCGTGCGTATCTGTGGTGACAATGGGATATCACGTGATTCACTTGATGTATGTTTTGGTGATCAACTTGCGGGTTCCGCCCATGAACCTATGCATAGGGGTTGGCACACGTTTTCGTCGTGATTCTCTGGTAGAACTTTGGGGCACTCTTTGAGGTCCTTTGTGTTGGTTGAATAGATGAATCTGAGATTGTGTGATGCATATCGTATAATCATACCCTCGGATACTTGAGGTGACATTGGAGTATCTAGGTGACATTAGGGTTTTGATTGATTTGTGTCTTAAGGTGTTATTCTAGTACGAACTCTAGGGTTGTTTGTGACACTTATAGGAATAGCCCAACGGATTGATTGGAAAGAATAACTTTGAGGTGGTTTCGTACCCTACCATAATCTCTTCGTTCGTTCTCTGCTATTAGGGCATCTCCAGCCGCGCCCCCAACAGGCCCCCCCCAAGCCACTTTTTCGGCGCCGGCGCCGAAAAAACGGCCCAGTCGCGCCCCCAGGACGCCGAAAATCGCCGGTTCGGACCTTTTTTCCGCCCGGCGGTCACAGGCCGAACCCGGCGCGCTGGGGAGCAGTTGGGGGCTCCGGCGCTAGGGAAAAGCACGCCTGGCCCACACCGACAGGGGAAAAGTCAAGGTTTTCTTCCCCCGACTCGCCTCGCACCCCCCGCGCCCTCGGCCACCACTAGCTATATCCCGGCGATGGTCGCCGCCCTACTCTGCTAGATAGGCATTCCCCGCCGGAAAATAGCAGCGCTTCGCCACGGCAGCCCCTCCCACAGCAGCTGGGCGTTTCCGGCCGCCGTTTTCGGCCGCGGAGGCGCGGTTTAACGGCGGGTACACGCCCACCGAGTGCAAGGTATTCGGCGTTTTGCCTGCCTCAGCGATGGACTCGGATGAGGAGGAAGAGCTCGCCACGCTACTGGAGGAGGAAGTCGCGGCCGACGTCCAGGAAGAAGAGCATCTCATGGTGCTCGCCGCCCTCGCCCAGCTGCTGGCGAGCAATGAAAAGCCGCGGCGAGGTGGCTCGGCGCCGGGGCGGATGAAAGCAAAGAACCGGCATCGTCTCCAAGGCTACTGCATGCTCTACTCCGACTACTTCGCCATGCTCAACTTCATGGCGAGAGAACATTTCGGCGCCGTTATCGGATGAGCCGAAAGCTCTTCCTCAGGATTGTGAATTCCATCCGGGAGTTCGACAACTACTTCAAATGCAAGATGGATTGCACTGGCGCTCTTGGATTCACCTCCATCCAGAAGTGCACGACAGCGATGAGGATGCTTGCATATGGAGCTCCCAGTGATTCACTCGACGACTATGGGCGCATGACCGAGTCCACCAGCATAGAGTGTTTCTACAAGTTCTGTCGGGCAGTGGTGGCGGTGTTTGGGCCACAATACTTGAGAACACCCAATGCGGAAGACACTGCTCGGATCCTAGCCCAGAATGCAGCAAGAGGATTTCCTGGGATGCTTGGAAGCATCGACTGCATGCATTGGAAATGGAAGAATTGCCCATTTGGTTGGCAGGGATGTACAAAGGCGCCAAAGGCGGTTGCAGTGTGGTGCTTGAGGCAGTAGCCACACAGGACCTCTGGATTTGGCACTCCTTCTTTGGTATGCCAGGAACTCACAATGACATCAACATGCTGCAGTGCTCTCCTATTTTTGCCAAGCTCGTTGAGGGCCATTCTCCTCCGGTGAACTTCGAGATCAATGGGCACCAATACAACAAGGGGTACTATCTAGCTAACGGCATCTATCCGAGATGGTCGACATTTGTGAAGACGATCTCAAACCATGTGGCAGGAGGCAAGAACGCCTGGTTTGTGAAGCTTCAGGAGGCTTGCAGGAAGGATGTTGAGCGGGCATTTGGTGTGCTCCAATCTCGATTTGCTGTTGTTCGGTACCCCGCTCAGACCTGGTCCAAAGATCAAATGTGGGAGATTATGACTTGCTGTGTCATCTTGCACAACATGATCATCGAGAGCGAGCAAGAAGACCCAGTGTTTGACACTGAACCATACTACAGGCAGGGTCCTCTAGCCGAAGTTGATCACCAGCTACCGGCAACTTGGACTGCCTATCTCAGTATGCGTCAGGAGATCCGAGACCCACAGGTGCATCATCAACTACAGAAAGATCTGATTGAGCACCTATGGAGGCTCAAGGGGGACGCCGTGTGATGAAATACGAGTTTTTATTTGTTGAACTATATAATTTGTATTGAACTATTTGTTGTTGTACTATTTTGTTGAAGTATTTGATTTTTCTGTGATGAAATATGTGGTAAGAAATAATTGTGTTGATAATTGAATGCCGAGACACGGCGAAACCACGCCGAATATGGGCCTATTCTCGCCCATATGGGCCCTTTATTCGCCGAAATTGGGCTGCAAAGTGGGCCAATTTCGGCGCCTGGGGGCGAGCTGGGGGCGACGACTGGGCGCAAAACCGCCCCCAACGCCGATTGTATCACCGGCTCGCCCCCAGGGGGCGATTTTTATGCGTCCTGGGGGGGGCAACGGCTGGAGATGCCCTTAGTGACTTTGGAGTGACTCTTTGTTGCATGTTGAGGGATAGTTATGTGATCTAATTATGATATTATTGTTGAGGGAACTTACACTAGCGAAAGTATGAACCCTAGGCCTTGTTTCCTAGCATTGCAATACCGTTTACGCTCACTTTTATCATTAGTTACCTTGTTGTTTTTATATTTTCATATTACAAAAACCTTTATCTACTATCCATATTGCACTTGTATCACCATCTCTTCACCGAACTAGTGCACCTATACAATTTACCATTGTATTGGGTGTGTTGGGGACACAAGAGACTCTTTGTTATTTGGTTGCGGGGTTGCTTGAGAGAGACCATCTTCATCCTACGCCTCCTACGGATTGATAAACCTTAGGTCATCCACTTGAGGGAAATTTGCTACTGTCCTACAAACCTCTGCACTTGGAGGCCCAACAACGTCTACAAGAAGAAGGTTGTGTAGTAGACATCAAGCTCTTTTCTGGCGCCGTTGCCGGGGAGGTTAGCGCTTGAAGGTATATCTTTAGATCTTGCAATCGAGTCTTTTAGTTTCTTGTTTTATCACTAGTTTAGTTTATAAAAGAAAACTATAAAAAATGAAATTGAGTTTGTCTCATACACTTCACCTTTTTAATATCTTTCGTGAGTATGATGGAAAGGATAATTGTGCTCAAGTGCTAGAAGAAGAAATCTATAAAATGTTTGGCACTAAATCTTTGAATGATGAGCATGATTGCAATGGTGTTAGTATGAACTCCTTGAATATCCATAGTACTAATGATGATTAAACTAGTTATGATGAAAATGCCTCCTATAAACATGTCAATTTTTGTGGAGTGCATTGGGTTTGTAAGTACACACCAAATAGGGAAGATATATATTGCAAGAGGCATAAGTACTTAGAAACTAAATGGTTGCAAGAAAGGCTAAATGTGAGTGCTGAAAATTTAAAATATCTTTACCATACTTGTGAACTTTGCAATGAACATGGTCATTTAAATATCAAATGCAAATTGTTTCATGATTGAATCGTGTCCAAAAATTGTGATGACTTTATTTCCCTTGCACATTATAATGAACTTAGTTTGCTTTTGGGTTATGAAGAAATGAAACGTCAAACTAGGCATATTCCAGAATATAACCTTGAGAAATTCCTCGATATTGATCTACAAGAAATTTATATGTATTGTGCGGTGAATTGCATTGAAAATCCTTATATTGCCAATTACATAAAGAAAAGAAAACAAATAGAGGATGAAGAAAATACTAATGAAAGGGAAGAGACTTCCCAATATCCTCCTATTATTTCTTATGATGAACCAGGTAACGAGGAGGAGCCTTCTATTCAACCAATCTCATTAATAAGGAGCTCCAAAAAGAGGATTGAACCCACACATGATGTTGTGAAGAAGAAGAAGAAAAGAAAAAGGAATAGAGGTATAAAGGTATCTCTCCCAAATAAAGTTGCTCCTATTATTGTTGTGCCTCATGAAAATGAAGATGATACACTTGATGATGATCTCGTTATGCCTATGGCTTGTTGTGATGATTATGATTGGGAAGATAATGATACTCCTTATGATATTGAAAATCTTTTTGGCACTTTCTTGGAAGAATATTATAATTGCTATACCATTAGTGCTATCCATACTATTAATGATGAGAGTGGTTATGCTTATGATACAAAAAGGCCCAAGATTGGGGAAGCTATGTTTGATGAGGATGACATATTTGAGAATATATTTGCTGCAATTAATTTTTGTCCCAAGCTTGGGGATGCTATGTTTAATAATGGTGATATTTTTAGTCTTCCAAGTTTTGGGGATGATAGCATGCCTCCTACTTATGATGGTTATTGTGATGATACTTATGCTATAAAAAGTAGTGATTATATTTATAAAACTTGTCATGATTATGATTACCCCTTCTCTGAACATTACTCTTTTAATATGGAAGCAATTTATAGTATTCGAGTCTCTTATGATACTCCCACTATTATTCATGAGAAGAATCTTACTTATGTGGAGAGTAGTAAATTTTCTATGCTTGTAGATCGTGAAAAGAATGCTTTATGTGATGGTTATATTGTTGAATTCATTAATGATGCTACTAAAAATTATTATGAGGGAGGAATATATGCTTGTAGGAGTTGCAATAATATCAAGTTTCCTCTCTATGTGCTTAAAGTTTTGAAGTTATGCTTGTTTTGCCCTCCTATGCTAGTTGATTATTGTTCCCACAAGTTGTTTGCTCACAAAATCCCTATGCATAGGAAGCATGTTAGACTTAAATGTGCTAGTCATATTCTTCATGATGCTCTCTTTATGTTATAATTCTTATCCTTTATGTGAGCATCGTTGAAATCATCATGCCTAGCTAGGGGCGTCACCATGCCTAGCTAGGGGCGTTAAACGATAGCGCTTGTTGGGAGGCAACCCAATATTATTTTAGTTCCTTGCTTTTTTGTTCCTGTTTAGTAATAAATAACTCATATAGCCTCTGTTTAGATGTGGTTTTAGTTTTTTAATTAGTGTTTGTGCCAAGTAGAACCTTTGGGAAGACTTGGGAGAAGTCTTGTTGATCATGCTGTAAAAAACAGAAACTTTAGCGCTCACGAGAATTGCTGCCATTTTTATTTGGAGAGTGATATTTAGTTAATTATTTTTGCATATGATTAATAGATAAATTCCTCAGGTCCAGAAATTTATTTGAGAATTTTTATGAGTTCCAGAAGTATACGTTTGATCCAGATTACTACAGACTGTTCTGTTTTTGACAGATTCTGTTTTTCATGTGTTGTTTACTTATTTTGATGAATCTATGGCTAGTAAAATACTTTATAAACCATAGATAAGTTGGAATACAGTAGGTCTAACACCAATATAAATAAAGAATGAGTTCATTACAGTACCTTGAAGTGGTGTTTGGTTTTCTTTCGCTAACGGAGCTTACGTGTTTTCTGTTAAGTTTTGTGTTCTGAAGTTTTCAAGTTTTCGGTAAGGATTCGATGGACTATGGAATGAGGAGTGGCAAGAGCCTAAGCTTGGGGATGCCCAAGGCACCCCAAGGTAATATTCAAGGATAGAAAAGAGCCTAAGCTTGGGGATGTTCCGGAAGGCATCCCCTCCTTCGTCTTCATTCATCGGTAACTTTACTTGGAGCTATATTTTTATTCGCCACATGATATGTGTTTTGCTTGGAGCGTCAATTTATTTCGTTAGAATTTGCTTGCTGTTATTTAGAACAATGTTTTGCATATTTTATTTCAATAAAAGTGGCATTGATAGCCTTTACTATGCCTATGTTACAAGTATACATGTTGCTGTTTGAAAACAGAAAGTTTACGGCTGTTGCAATAATTCCCTAGAAAAGTCAAAATGTGATAAAATGTTGAAACCTTTTGCATATTAAGCTCTAATAAATTTACTACAGTGGGAATTTTCTTTCATAATTTTTGGAGCTAGGGAAGTATGGATGTTGCTGCCCCGAGGATGCCCGCCAATGGTGTTGCCGCCGCCGCCCCCCAGGTGTTCGACGGAATGGGCACAAGGTATGATGTTTTGATTTCTTGCACTTTCACTTTTGTCCATTCCGCTTGTTCATGACTTCTCGAGCGAAATTGTAGCGCCGGTACGCATGATGCGACTGCCGACTTTGTGCAAATGTTGGACAACAACACTGTCGACATCAATCAAGCCCCGATCGGTGAGTATGGTTACAACGATATGGATGGTGGCGTGCACGGTCATAGGGAAGAAGATAATGTGGAGGAGGTTGATGAGGGGTGTACGACGAAGTGCAAGCAAAACGTGCAAGATCAAAGAACTACACTCCATTGGAAGATAAGTTCTTGATCATGGCTTGGGAATCGGTGTCTCTTGATGCGTGCACCGGCGCCGACCAAACCGCCAAGAGGAATTGGCAAAGGATCGAGGATCAATACCTCCGCATGATGGCAAAGTATCCCAACAGGACGCCACACACCTTTTGCTCTCTCCAAGGTCGTTGGGACATGATCAAGACGATTTGTAGCCGTTGGGTTGCTTGCTTGACGCAAGTCTGTAATGCACCTCCAAGTGGTACCGTTGAAGCCGACCATGTGAGTTTGTTTTCATGTCCCAAGTTGTGCAAATCTTTTGTAGCCGTCAAAGTGGTTGCATTATTTGACATCCTTTTCATTTTGTAGGACAAAATTGGGCAACAAAGGTACAAGGACATGGAAGCTCCATGCAAAAAGGCATTTCAACTAGAGCATTGTTGGGAACTTCTCAAAGATGGCGAGAAGTGGAAGGTGATTGACAAAGAATCCCCACCGAAGAAAGGTGCACTCAACAGGATGGATGATGATGATGGCGATGGCCCAAGAAACAAGAACAAGCCCGATGGAAACAAGAAGGTCAAAGAGAAGATAAAGAAGGAAGCAGAGGTATCAAGCTTGTGGGACAAGCTAGATCACATGGTCAAGTCCAATGAGCTACTGGTGAAGACATTGGAGGCAAAAAAAGGAGTTGGCCAAGAAGAAGGCTCAAGAGAAGCCATAGAAGTGGCAACTACTCAAGGAGGAGACCGCGCGCAAGGCCGCCATTGAGGAGAGAAGAGCCATGGATGACGAGAACAAAGCCATGGCCAAGCTCCTTCAAGAGGAGAACAAGATCATGATGCTGGATCGAAATGAGATGGATGAGGTCACCAAAGAATGGCATGACATTGCAAGGTTGGAGATCTTGGAGAGGAGGCGGCTAGCCATGCGGTGCCAAGGTTCGGTGGTGATTCGGCAAGTGGTGGTGGCAATGGTGGCGGCGAAGATTTCATCATGATGATGATGATGATGATGATGATGATGATGATGATGGAGTGTCTTTTGGGTTGTGGCGCGAAAACTATGTTCAAATGTCGCCAAAACTGTGTTTGAATTCTTGGCATTTGTGTTTTATTTGTTCAAAATCGCGGTCAATTGCATTGTGTGGCTTTACGGTTTGAGGGCCAAAATCAGCAGCGCGCGGAAGAGAGCCCGCAGACCCAAGCGGTAAAAGAGAATATTGGGGAGCCGATTTCGGCCCTTAAAATGCGCTTTTCTCGACCCTTATCCCAGTTATAAGGGTCGCGGTTTTAAGGGGTCTGCTAGAGATACTCTAAGGCTGGTCATAGTGAAGAGTAACTTATATTAGTATCATATGCATGACACTAGTCTAAGTTACTATCTTCATAGTGCAAAGTAACATACTAGTAGTGTCATAGATGGTTGCATTTATTAGCTTGTAGACTCATATTGTCTTGAAAAGTGCTATGTTTTTTTTAAGTTCAACACGTCCTCTATTTATTCATGGTAGGCAGGGATCTCTGCCGATATAATCTCCAGGATACAATCAGGTGGCTCATGTAGCCAAACCTGACACAAATCATTCATCATACCTACCTTAGCTAAGCTATGAGCTGCACCATTTGCAGTCCTTCTAACCCAGCTCACCTTCCATCGTTGGCGAGACTCCAGCAGCAGTTTAACTTCCTCAATCAGCGGCCCCAGTGTGGACAAGTCTCTTTCTTTACTCTGAAGCTTCGACACAATTTCTTTATAGTCTGTCTCAATGTGCAGATCGGTGGCATTCACTTCATCTGCCAGCAGTACAGCACGCCGGCAAGCCTGAAGCTCCATCTTTGCCGGGTCTACGGACTGATGGAAAGAGTGGCAGGCTCCCCCTAGATAAGCCCCTGCGTCGTTTCTCAAGACCACTCCCACACCTCCTTTGTCTCCATTTTTCGATGCGGCTCCATCAATATTCACTTTTATCCATCCCAGATCCGGCGGCTCCCACTTCTGTATTAGGTTCAGCTTTGCACTTTTACTCTTGCGGCCATGGATGTTCTGCCATTCTTCCATAACCTTTACCACTGACCGCGCTATATCAGCCGGTTCTTCTATCCTTTTGCCATCCCGCGCATTATTCCTCGCCAGCCATAGCCCGTATACACCTTGAACCATAACTGCTTTCTCATCATCAGATGCTTCGGCAAACCAAGTCAGCAGCCATCTTGCCAGAGCACTCTGGGAGCTAGCGGACACCGGTGGGATCGCCACCAGAACTCCCAATTCCGAGTGCATGACATTCTAAAACTTTGCTGAGTGATGACAACCCCAAAACCTGTGGTAATTTGTTTCCTCACGACCACAGGCGACGCAAAATACCCCAGCTTTAATTCTCCTCCTATGAAGCTCCGAGCCTACTGCCAGGCCATTCCGAATCAAACGCCATGTGTGTGTTTTAACCTTGCCAGGAGCTACTGTATCCCACAAACTTAACCAGGATTTGTGATCTGCCACTGACGACGATGATTCCGGCCGTCCGGACTTGAGTCGTTTTTGTGTCATACGTAGGTGGTAAGCGGACCGGACGGTGAACGTACCATTTTTTGTGTAATTCCATGCCAAGTAGTCCTCCATGCCTGGCCCTCCTACTGTGATCTACAATATTTCATTTGCTTCATCCGGAGGAAACATCCGTTGAACTTTGCTTACATCCCATGAACGGCCCTGGTGATCCAGCAGATCACTAACACGGTTAATCCCATGTACGTAGTCCTGGCCCAGTGGCTTCGGGCTACCTTTCCTTGGGATCCAATTGTCATGATGTATCCTAATTCTTGACCCATCACCGATCCTCCAGATTAGTCCTTCTAGCAGAAGATTTCAGCCATGCAGAATACTTTTGAAAGTGAAAGATCCTCCTCCTGGACATGTAGCGCTCAGAATTGATCCATCACTGAAATATCTAGCTTTTAGTACCCCCGCACAGAGCGATGATGGAACCTGCAAAATACGCCAAGCCTGCTTCGCTAGCAGGGCTTGGTTGAATGCTTCCGGATCACGAAACACAAGGCCTCCTTCATGCTTCCTAGTGCACATCTTGTCCCATGCAATCCAGTGCACCTTCCTTTCACCATTCACTGCACCCCACCAGAAGTTCGAAGAGATCGATGACAGGTTCCCGCACATTTTCTTCGTGAGTTCAAAACAGCTCATGGTGAATGTTGGTGTGGATTGGAGACCAGATTTAATTAGTACCTCCCTCGCTGTCTTGGAGAGGCCTTGTCCCTTCCATCCTGAAACTTTTCCTTTAGCACTCTCTTCGACATATTTGAAAGTTCCGTCTTTGGATCTTCCCACCGCCGTGGGGAGTCCCAAGTACCTCTCACTCAGGGCCTCTGTCTCTATGCCCACTGCTTGCTTGAGAATTGCTTTGTCCTCCTCCTTACAACCCTTACCAAAAAAGATGGAGGACTTTTGCAAATTAACCTTTTGTCCGGATGCCACCTCATAGTCCTGTAGTATCGTACGGTGTGCTTCAAAGTTTGATTGGGACCCCTCTAGAAACACCACACTGTCATCCGCAAACAGAAGGTGAGTGACCGTGGGGCCGGTGCTCCCAAAGGAAACTCCTTTAATCTCCTTTGTCTCCTGAGCGCTTCTCAAGAGAGCCGAAAAACCTTCCACACAGAAAAGAAAAAGGTATGGTGACAAAGGATCCCCCTGTCGTAGCCCTCTGGTTGGTACAAAACTTTGAGAGAGGCCACCATTCATCTTAACTGAAAACCTTGCTGACTTGACGCACCTCATCACCATCTCTGTCCAGTGACTAGAGAAGCCAAACCTCGTCATCATTTGCTCCAGAAAAACCCATTCAACTCTACCGTATGCCTTCATCATGTCAAGCTTTACTGCACATAACGGTTTTTTTCTCTTCCTTGTTCTAATGGCGTGTACGCACTCATAGGCCACCAATACATTATCTGTGATCAACCGGCCAAGGGAAAAAGGCACTTTGCTCCTCTGAAATCATAAGCGGCAGCACCACTTTCAACCTATTAGCCAAAGTTTTTGCAGCAATTTTGTACAAGACATTACAAAGACTAATGGGTCAAAACTGTGAGAGTAACTCTGGTGAGTTAACTTTCGGAATCATAACAATGATAGTGTCATTAAAGCCGTTCGGTGCCGCCTTTCCTGCCAGAAAATCCCGAACAGCCAAGCAAACATCATCCTTTACCAAGGACCAGTGTCGTTGATAAAACATCGCTGGGAACCCATCCGGACCTGGCGATTTGGTTGGTCCCATCTGAAATAATGCCGTCTCGATTTCTTCATCAGTGAATACAGCCGTGAGCCTAGTATTCATCTCCTCCGTCACCACTGGGCCAATATGTTGTAATAATCTCTCGCCTTCATTAGATCCTTCTGATGTGAATAAATTAGCATAAAAGCTTGCTGCCATTGCACGCATACCTTCATCATTAGTGCACTTCACTCCATCCTCCTGTAGCAACGCCTTGACAGTATTCTTACGCTTCCTGTGTGACGCTCTATTTTGAAAGTATTGGGTATTCTGGTCACCCTCTAGTAGCCAGTCCACACGGGATCTCTGCTTGTAGAATATTTCCTCTCTTTCATATACCTCATGGAGCTGGTCCTCAATGTCCTTGATCTCTTGTCTGTACCCAGTGTGTACACCTCTCTCTTTAGCCTCCCGGAGTTCTCCCTTGAAATGAGCAATCTGGCATTTAATAGATCCAAAAACTCTCCGGCTCCATTCATGCATTGACTTAGACAGCAACCCCAGCTTGTTGCATGCTGCATCTGTTGGGGAACGTTGCAGAAAACAAAAAATTTCCTACGGTTTCACCAAGATCCATCTATGAGTTCATCTAGCAACGAGTGATCGGATGCATCTACATACCTTTGTAGATCGCGAGCAGAAGCGTTCAAAGAACGGGGATGAGGGAGTCGTACTCGACGTGATCCAAATCACCGGAGATCCTAGTGCCGAACGGATGGCACCTCCGCGTTCAACACACGTACGGTTAGCGTGACGTCTCATTCTTCTTGATCCAGCAAGGGGAAGGAGAGGTTGAGGAAGATGGCTCCAGCAGCAGCACGACGGCGTGGTGGTGATGGAGCTGCAGTACTCCGGCAGGGCTTCGCCAAGCTCTATGGAGGAGGAGGATGTGTTGGAGAGGGAGAGGGAGGCACCAAAGGCAAAGGTAAGAGGTCCTCCATCCCACCCACTATATATAGGGGTGCCTAGGGGGGGCGGCGGCCCTAGGAGATGCAATCTCCTAGGGGGGCGGCGGCCAAGGGGTGGGGGGCTTGCCCCCCAAGCAAGGGGGCGCCCCCCTTTAGGGTTTCCCCACCCTAGGCGCATGCGCCCTAGGGGAAGTGGCGCCCCACACCACTTTGGGCTAGATCCCTTCCCACTTCAGCCCATGGGGCCCTCCGGGATAGGTGGCCCCACCCGGTGGACCCCCGGGACCCTTCCGGTGGTCCCAGTACAATACCGGTGACCCCGAAACTTGTCCCGATGGCCGAAATAGCACTTCCTATATATAATTCTTTACCTCCGGACCATTCCAGAACTCCTTGTGACGTCCGGGATCTGATCCAGGACTCCGAACAACATTCGGGTTACTACATATACATATCCGTACAACCCTAGCGTCACCGAACCTTAAGTGTGTAGACCCTACGGGTTCGAGAGACATGTAGACATGACCGAGATTGCTCTCCGGTCAATAACCAACAGCGGGATCTGGATACCCATGTTAGCTCCCACATGCTCCTCGATGATCTCATCGGATGAACCACGATGTCGAGGATTCAAGCAACCCTGTATACAATTCCCTTTGTCAATCGGTATGTTGCTTGCCCGAGATTCGATCGTCGGTATCCCAATACCTTGTTCAATCTCGTTACCGGCAAGTCACTTTACTCGTACCGTAATTCATGATCCCGTGACCAGACACTTGGTCACTTTGAGCTCATAATGATGATGCATTACCGAGTGGGCCCAGTGATACCTCTCCGTCATACGGAGTGACAAATCCCAGTCTTGATCCGTGTCAACCCAACAGACACTTTCGGAGATACCCGTAGTATACCTTTATAGTCACTCAGTTACGTTGTGACGTTTGGTACACCCAAAGCACTCCTATGGTATCCGGGAGTTACATGATCTCATGGTCTAAGGAAAGGATACTTGACATCGGAAAAACTCTAGCAAATGAACTATACGATCTTATGCTATGTTTAGGATTGGGTCTTGTCCATCACATCATTCTCCTAATGATGTGATCTCGTTATCAATGACATCCAATGTCCATAGTCAGGAAACCATGACTATCTGTTGATCAACGAGCTAGTCAACTAGAGGCTTACTAGGGACATGTTGGTGTGTCTTATTCACACATGTATTACGATTTCTGGATAACACAATTATAGCATGAACAAAGACAATTATCATGAACAAGGAAATATAATAATAATGCTTTTATTATTGCCTCTAAGGCATATTTCCAACAGTCTCCCACTTGCACTAGAGTCAATAATCTAGTTACATTGTGATGAACCGAACACCCATGGAATTCTGGTGTCGATCATGTTTTGCTCTAGGGAGAGGTTTAGTCAACGGATCTGCTACATTCAGGTCCGTATGTACTTTACAAATATCTATGTCTCCATCTTGAACATTTTCACGAATGGAGTTGAAGCGACGCTTGATGTGCCTGGTCTTCTTGTGAAACCTGGGCTCCTTGGCAAGTGCAATAGCTCCAGTGTTGTCACAGAAGAGTTTGATTGGCCCCGATGCATTGGGTATGACTCCTAGGTCGGTGATGAACTTCTTCACACAAATTGCTTCATGCGCTGCCTCCGAGGCTGCCATGTACTCCGCTTCACATGTAGATCCCGCCACGACGCTCTGCTTGCAACTGCACCAGCTTACTGCCCCACCATTCAAAATATACACGTATCCGGTTTGTGACTTGGAGTCATCCAGATCTGTGTCGAAGCTAGCGTCGACATAACCTTTTACGATGAGCTCTTCGTCACCTCCATAAACGAGAAACATTTCCTTAGTCCTTTTCAGGTACTTAAGGATATTCTTGACCGCTGTCCAGTGTTCCTTGCCGGGATTACTTTGGTACCTTCCTACCAAACTTACGGCAAGGTTTACATCAGGTCTGGTACACAGCATGGCATACATAATAGAACCTATGGCTGAGGCATAGGGGATGACACTCATCTCTTCTATATCTTCTGCCGTGGTCGGACATTGAGCTGAGCTCAATTTCAAACCTTGTAACACAGGCAAGAACCCCTTCTTAGACTGATCCATATTGAATTTCTTCAATATCTTATCAAGGTATGTGCTTTGTGAAAGACCTATGAGGCGTCTTGATCTATCTCTATAGATCTTGATGCCTAATATATATGCAGCTTCTCCAAGGTCCTTCATTGAAAAACTCTTATTCAAGTAGGCCTTAATGCTGTCCAAGAGTTCTATATCATTTCCCATCAAAAGTATGTCATCTACATATAATATGAGAAATGCTACAGAGCTCCCACTCACTTTCTTGTAAACACAGGCTTCTCCATAAGTCTGCGTAAACCCAAACGCTTTGATCATCTCATCAAAGCGAATGTTCCAACTCCGAGATGCTTGCACCAGCCCATAAATCGAGTGTTGGAGCTTGCACACCTTGTCAGCATTCTTAGGATCGACAAAACCTTCCGGCTGCATCATATACAATTCTTCCTTAAGGAAACCATTAAGGAATGCCGTTTTGACGTCCATTTGCCATATCTCATAATCATAGAATGCGGCAATTGCTAACATGATTCGGACGGACTTTAGCTTCGCTACCGGTGAGAAAGTCTCATCGTAGTCAACCCCTTGAACTTGTCGATAACCCTTAGCGACAAGCCGAGCTTTATAGATGGTCACATTACCATCCGCGTATGTCTTCTTATTAAAGATCCATTTATTTTCTATGGCTCGCCGCTCAACAGGCAAGTCATTCAAAGTCCATACTTTGTTTTCATACATGGATCCTATCTCGGATTTCATGGCTTCTAGCCATTTGTCGGAATCCGGTCCCGCCATCGCTTCTTCATAGTTCGAAGGTTCACCATTGTCTAGCAACATGATTTTCAAGACAGGGTTGCCGTACCACTCTGGTGCGGAACGTGTCCTTGTGGACCTACGAAGTTCAGTAGCAACTTGATCTGGAGTTTCATGATCATCATCATTAACTTCCTCTCTAGTCGGTGCAGGCACCTCAGGAACATTTTCTTGAGTTGCGCCATTTTCCGGTTCAAGAGGTAATACTTCATCAAGTTCTACTTTCCTCCCACTTACTTCTTTCGAGAGAAACTCTTTCTCTAGAAAGGATCCATTCTTGGCAACAAAGATCTTGCCTTCGGATCTGAGGTAGAAGGTATACCCAATAGTTTCTTTAGGGTATCCTATGAAGACGCATTTTTCCGATTTGGGTTCGAGCTTTTCAGGTTGAAGTTTCTTGACATAAGCATCGCATCCCCAAACTTTTAGAAACGATAGCTTAGGTTTCTTCCCAAACCATAATTCATACGGTGTCGTCTCAACGGATTTCGACGGAGCCCTATTTAAAGTGAATGCGGCAGTCTCTAAAGCATAGCCCCAAAAAGACAGCGGTAAATCGGTAAGAGACATTATAGATCTCACCATATCTAATAGAGTGCGATTACGACGTTCGGACACACCATTACGCTGAGGTGTTCCAGGCGGCGTGAGTTGTGAAACTATTCCACATTTTCTTAAGTGTGTGCCAAATTCATGACTCAAGTATTCTCCTCCACGATCTGATCGCAAAAACTTGATTTTTCTGTCACGTTGATTCTCAACCTCACTCTGAAATTCCTTGAACTTTTCAAAGGTTTCAGACTTGTGTTTCATTAAGTAGACATTACTCAAGTCATCAGTGAGGGTGAGAACATAACGATAGCCACCACGAGCCTCAACGCTCATTGGACCGCACACATCAGTATGTATGATTTCCAATAAGTTGGTTGCTCGCTCCATTGTTCCTGAGAACGGAGTCTTGGTCATTTTACCCATGAGGCATGGTTCGCACGTGTCAAATGATTCATAATCAAGAGACTCTAAAAGTCCATCTGCATGGAGCTTCTTCATGCGTTTGACACCTATGTGACCAAGGCGGCAGTGCCACAAGTATGTGGGACTATCATTATCAACCTTACATCTTTTGGTATTCACACAATGAACATGTGTAGCATTACGCTCCAGATTCATTAAGAATAAACCATTCACCATCGGAGCATGACCATAAAACATATCTCTCATATAAATAGAACAACCATTATTCTCGGATTTAAATGAGTAGCCATCTCGAATTAAACGAGATCCCGATACAATGTTCATGCTCAAAGCTGGCACTAAATAACAATTATTGAGGTTTAAAACTAATCCCGTAGGTAAATGTAGAGGTAGCATGCCGACGGCGATCACATCGACCTTGGAACCATTCCCGACGCGCATCGTCACCTCGTCCTTCGCCAATCTCCGCTTATTCCGCAGCTCCTGCTTTGAGTTACAAATGTGAGCAACTGCACCGGTATCAAATACCCAGGAGCTACTACGAGTACTGGTAAGGTACACATCAATTACATGTATATCACATATACCTTTTGTTTTGCCGGCCTTCTTGTCCGCTAAGTATTTGGGGCAGTTCCGCTTCCAGTGACCACTTCCCTTGCAATAAAAGCACTCAGTCTCGGGCTTGGGTCCATTCTTTGGCTTCTTCCTGGTAGCTTGCTTACCGGGCGCGGCAACTCCCTTGCCGTCCTTCTTGAAGTTCTTCTTACCCTTGCCTTTCTTGAACTTAGTGGTTTTATTCACCATCAACACTTGATGTTCCTTTTTGACTTCTACCTCTGCTGATTTCAGCATTGCAAATAATTTAGGAATGGTCTTTCCATCCCCTGCATATTGAAGTTCATCACAAAGCTCTTGTAGCTTGGTGGAAGCGACTGAAGGATTCTGTCAATGACTGCGTCATCCAGGAGATTAACTCCCAGCTGAGTCAAGCGGTTATGTAACCCAGATATTGTGAGTATGTGCTCACTGACAGAACTATTTTCCTCCATCTTACAGCTGAAAAACTTGTCGGAAACTTCATATCTCTCAACCCGGGCATGAGCTTGGAAAACCATTTTCAGCTCTTCGAACATCTCATATGCTCCGTGTCTCTCAAAACGTTTTTTGGAGCCCCGGTTCTAAGCTGTAAAGCATGCCGCACTAAACGAGGGAGTAATCAGCAGCACGTGTCTGCCAAGCGTTCATAACGTCTTGGTTCTGTGGGACGGGTGCGTCACCTAGCGGTGCTTGTAGGACATAATCTTTGTTGGCAGCTATGAGGATGATCCTCAGGTTCCGGACCCGGTTCGTATAGTTGCTGCCATCGTCTTTCAGCTTGGTTTTCTCTAGGAACGCGTTGAAGTTGAGGACAATGTTGGCCATTTGATCTACAAGACATATTGTAAAGATTTTAGACTAAGTTCATGATAATTAAGTTCATCTAATCAAATTATTCAATGAACTCCCACTCAGATAGACATCCCTCCAGTCATCTAAGTATAACATGATCCGAGTTAATTAGGCCGTGTCCGATCATCACGTGAGACAAACTAGTCAATGTCGGTGAACATCTTCATATTGATCGTATCTTCTATACGAATCATGCTCGACCTTTCGGTCTTCTGTGTTCCGAGGCCATGTCTGTACATGCTAGGCTCGTCAAGTCAACCTAAGTGTTTGCATGTGTAAATCTGTCTTACACCCGTTGTATGTGAACGTTGGAATCTATCACACCCGATCATCACGTGGTGCTTCGAAACAACGAACTGTCGCAACGGTGCACAGTTAGGGGGAACACTTTCTTGAAATTATTATGAGGGATCATCTTATTTACTACCGTCGTTCTAAGTAAACAAGATGCAAAAACATGATAAACATCACATGCAATCAAATAATAAACGTGACATGATATGGCCAATATCACATAGCTCCTTTGATCTCCATCTTGGGGCTCCATGATCATTTTGTCACCGGCATGACACCATGATCTCCATCATCGTGTCTCCATGAAGTTGCTCGCCAACTATTACTTCTACTACTATGGCTAACACGTTTAGCAATAAAGTAAAGTAATTTACATGGCGTATCTCAATGACACGCAGGTCATACAAAAAATAAAGACAACTCCTATGGCTCCTGCCGGTTGTCATACTCATCGACATGCAAGTCGTGATTCCTATTACAATAGCATGAACATCTCATACATCACATATATATCATTCATCATTCATCACAACTTTGGCCATATCACATCACAGAACACTTGCTGCAAAAAACAAGTTAGACGTCCTCTAATTGTTGTTGCAAGTTTTACGTGGCTGCAATAGGGTTCTAGCAAGAATGTTTTCTTACCTACGTGAAAGCCACAACGTGATTTGTCAACTTCTATTTACCCTTCATAAGGACCCTTTTCATCGAATCCGCTCCAACTAAAGTGGGAGAGACAGACACCCGCCAGCCACCTTATGCAACTTGTGCATGTTAGTCGGTGGAACCGGTCTCACGTAAGCGTACGTGTAAGGTCGGTCCGGGCCGCTTCATCCCACAATACCGCTGAAGCAAGATAAGACTAGTAGCGGCAAGAAAGTTGACAACATCTACGCCCACAACAAATTGTGTTCTACTCGTGCAAAGAGAACTACGCATAGACCTAGCTCATGATACCACTGTTGGGGAACGTTGCAGAAAACAAAAAAATTCCTACGGTTTCACCAAGATCCATCTATGAGTTCATCTAGCAACGAGTGATCGGATGCATCTGCATACCTTTGTAGATCGCGAGCGGAAGCGTTCAAAGAACGGGGATGAGGGAGTCGTACTCGACGTGATCCAAATCACCGGAGATCCTAGTGCCGAACGGACGGCACCTCCGCGTTCAACACACGTACGGTCAGCGTGATGTCTCCTTCTTCTTGATCCAGCAAGGGGGAAGGAGAGGTTGAGGAAGATGGCTCCAGCAGCAGCACGACGGTGTGGCGGTGATGGAGCTGCAGTACTCCGGCAGGGCTTCGCCAAGCTCTATGGAGGAGGAGGATGTGTTGGAGAGGGAGAGGGAGGCACCAAAGGCAAAGGTAAGAGGTCCTCCATCCCCCCCACTATATATAGGGGTGCCTAGGGGGGCGCCGGCCCTAGGAGATGCAATCTCCTAGGGGGCGGCGGCCAAGGGGTGGGGGGCTTGCCCCCCAAGCAAGGGGGCGCCCCCCCTTTAGGGTTTCCCCACCCTAGGCGCATGGGCCCTAGGGGAAGTGGCGCCCCAGCCCACTTTGGGCTGGATCCCTTCCCACTTCAGCCCATGGGGCCCTCCGGGATAGGTGGCCCACCCGGTGGACCCCCGGGACCCTTCCGGTGGTCCCGGTACAATACCGGTGACCCCGAAACTTGTCCCGATTGCCGAAATAGCACTTCCTATATATAATTCTTTACCTCCGGGCCATTCCGGAACTCCTCGTGATGTCCGGGATCTCATCCGGGACTCCGAACAACATTCGGGTTATTGCATATACATATCCCTACAACCCTAGCATCACCGAACCTTAAGTGTGTAGACCCTACGGGTTCGGGAGACATGTAGACATGACCGAGATTGCTCTCCGGTCAATAACCAACAGCGGGATCTGGATACCCATGTTAGCTCCCACATGCTCCTCGATGATCTCATCAGATGAACCATGATGTCGAGGATTCAAGCAACCCCGTATACAATTCCCTTTGTCAATCGGTATGTTACTTGCCCGAGATTCGATCGTCGGTATCCCAATACCTTGTTCAATCTCGTTACCGGCAAGTCACTTTACTTGTACCATAATGCATGATCCCGTGACCAGACACTTGGTCACTTTGAGCTCATAATGATGATGCATTACCGAGTGGGCCCAGTGATACCTCTCCGTCATACGGAGTGACAAATCCCAGTCTTGATCCGTGTCAACCCAACAGACACTTTCGGAGATACCCGTAGTATACCTTTATAGTCACTCAGTTACGTTGTGACGTTTGGTACACCCAAAGCACTCCTATGGTATCCGGGAGTTACATGATCTCATGGTCTAAGGAAAGGATACTTGACATCGGAAAAACTCTAGCAAATGAACTATACGATCTTATGCTATGTTTAGGATTGGGTCTTGTCCATCACATCATTCTCCTAATGATGTGATCTCGTTATCAATGACATCCAATGTCCATAGTCAGGAAACCATGACTATCTGTTGATCAACGAGCTAGTCAACTAGAGGCTTACTAGGGACATGTTGGTGTCTATTATTCACACATGTATTACGATTTCCGGATAACACAATTATAGCATGAATAAAGACAATTTTCATGAACAAGGAAATATAATAATAATGCTTTTATTATTGCCTCTAGGGCATATTTCCAACAGCATCCAGTCCCGCCTCATCTTGGTTGGCTGCATGTGCATCCCGCCAAGCATCCATCACCATTTCCTCATATCCAGAATGTCTTGTCCATGCAGCCTCGTACATAAAGGCTCTTTGTGCTCTATTATTGCTTGCAGCCAGTGCCGCCAATACTCTAATCACTTGCGCCTGGTGGTCAGATTCTTCTGTTAAAATATGTTGCACCTCCGTCTCAGGGTACATCTGCATGAAATCACCATTGCAAGTAGCTCTATCTAATCTCACTTGGATGTTCTCATCTGCTTCGCGCTTGTTGTCCCAGGTATACATATAACCTGAGTACCCAAGGTCAGCCAAACCGCAGTCGGTTAGACATTCTCTGAAATCCTCCATTTGCCTCAAGCTCCGAGGATTTCCGCCAAGTTGTTCATTTTGAATTAACGCTTCATTGTAATCACCTGCACATATCCAAGGTAAATTATCTTGGCCTCGAAGATAGCGTAGAACATCCCAAGTTTTTTTCCGCATGTCAACTCGAGGCTCCCCATAGATTCCAATGAACCTATAGATATTCCCGTCAGCTTTGACCACTGCATCAATATAGTACTGGCACCATGGTCTCACCGTAACATCCACATAGTCTCTCCACCACAAAGCCAGCCCCCCACTCTTGTCATTAACTACTTGCCATGTAGGCAAATTTTTCTCGAAGTGTGTTATGTTACTAGTTAAGTTACTCCCACTATGACTAGCCTAAGTATCTAAGTAGGATAGCCTAATTAATTTCTTTTACTATCCAATGGGATTCCATTAAAACAATTCAAGTGGGATGGGGTAGTTAATCCCCACTAGTGCAGAACCGGGCAATAGCACCGGTTCGTAAGGCCCTTTAGTGCCGGTTTAGGAACCGGCACTAAAGTTTGGGCACTAAAGCCCCCCCCCCCCTTTAGTACCGGTTCAGCACGAACCGGTGCTAAAGGGCAACCACGTGGCACGAGCCAGCTCCGGGGGCCGGGAGCCCTTTAGTACCGGTTGGTAACACCAACCGGTACTAAAATGTTTGGGGGTTTTTTGGTTTTATGATTTCTTTTTCATTTAATTTTGTGTTTTTCATTTTAATTCTTTTTCGTTTGCTGGTATTTTACGGTACTACACATTGTACACATTATATATATATATATAGAGAGAGAGAGAGAGAATTTCTAGTAGAACCAATCATATATATATCATCAATGTCTCACAAACCACCATATTAATTTACACATACACACATGTATAGCTATATACAATTTCTCCTACATATGCATGTTGCCTTCGGAGCCAGTGGCATTAGCCTAATTAGTGCCTTCGGAGCACGATGACAATTGGAAGTGGTTCATGACCTGGTCGATGGGGGCGGTAGCGGGTAATAGTATTCTCCCTTCGGATTTATGACATGGTCGAGCAAAAATCCCACTATTTCCTCTTGAAGTGATTCTACGCGCTCCGTTTCTAGGAGCTTGTCCCGCACCTCTTTGAACTGTTAAGAAGGAGATCAATATGCATGTGTATTAGTTGTGTGACTAGATATCGATAATGGTGTAAAAATTGTGAATAGTGTTCTGACAAGCGTACACATTCCTGTCTTTGAGATCTGCTCCTTTCGGACGCCATCATGCGAATGTTCTCGCAAACGCAGAATGCACACAGATCAGTCCCCTGCGCCTGCTTCAGGGCCTTTATTACAAGAATGGAATTTAATTTGATCAGATAATAATTAATCAAGCATGATAATTAAAGAGATGGCAGCTAGCTAGCTAGCTAGTACTACTTAATTACTTACCTTGGGTCGAAAGCATTTCAGCTGTCGTTTCCATTCGCCTTCCGTGACGCTGATGAACCTTGCCCAAGCCCTGCCCGCCGACAAAGAAAATGAATAAAGGGGTTATTAAATAGTTCATATCATAAAATGACGAACTAAATAGGCCGAGATATATAGTTAATAATGATTGAAATTACCTATTGACTATCCCAAACAAGATGTTATAGTCACTATTTACTTTGAGTAGCGAGTCCAGTATTTCAAATGTTCCGGCGTCAACTTTAATGATACACAAGATCCAGTGATATCTGCGTGCACACACGTTTGCATGTCTTAATTAAGCGGGCATATGTAAGCAAAAACATGTAGCTAGCTAGTAGGCAAAAACAGAGAATTTGTAGTACAAGAAAGTGTGACTCACTGAAAGTTGTAAGAAAGTAGTATATCTTCATTGTATTTGAGGCGCTTCAAGAACTCTAGCATGCTGTCCTCTACCTGCTTTTCGTAATGCTTGTTTATTTTCCATGTGTATTCATTAACGGTGTTTGGGTCAATGAACCCAATGCCATAGCGTCCACCTTTTCTCATTTCATACATCTTCATCCTGCATAATACCACACAAAAGAATGTAGTGAGGATAATTACAGGTAATGATTGATCAAAAGGATCACTACAGCTAGCTTGAGACTTAAATTACAGAAAGAAATCACTTACCTCCGCACTATGGCATTGGTTTGCTCCTCGGTCCTGTCGTAAGCCCTCACAGGAAGAGGAGTAGTGAGGTTTGGACCATATTTATATCGCTTGCCTCCGCCTGTACTTCCTGTACTATGACCTCGACTCGTACCGCTACGCACCATAGCTGTGGGGTGTCTCTTCTGCGATTGCTGAGGCGGCGGAGACGGCTGACGGGGCTGAGTTGGACGAGGAGGAGTGGTCTGAAGCTGTGCCGGACTTGGAGGAGGAGTGGCCTGAGGTTGTGCCGGACTTGGAGGAGGAGTGGACGTCTGACGCTGTGTCGGACTTGGAGGAGGAGTGGCCTGACACTTTGCCGGACTTGGAGGAGGAGGAGTGGCCTCACGCGTTGGTGGACTTGGAGCGGGAGTCTGCTGACTCGGTGGCGGACTTCGACGAGGAGTCGGGTGACGCGGTGTCGGTGGCCTTCGAAAGATGATGCAATCCTTTCTCCATAGGATGACATGATGTATGGCCTCTCCCAATGTGTGCTCGTCGTCACCTCCAGGAATGTTAAGCTGTAGCTCCAAATATGGGTCCACCACCTCATCAACCAAGACACGAGCATAGCCTGCTGGAATCGGGTTGCAATGGAAGGTTGCCTTGGGGGAATTTGAAAAAGCAACGGCGTCCGCCACCTTCATGGATATATTCTTCATTTTGAAGTGTAGCTCGCAGTTAGTGTTCTCCGTGATGTCATCCACGGGGTATCTATCCAACACTGCGTCGCCTGGGGCGGAACCCACGCTGCTTCTCGGCATGGATGGGGCGGTGCTATCCAATGCTGGATCATCCGCTAGCTGCTGCAGATGCTGAGACCCTCTTTGCTGGCTAAGTGAGTCGATCTGCTCCTGCTGCCGCTGGAATTTAACTGCCAATTCCGCTTGACTTGCTTCTAGGCCTTGAAAGCGTTCATAGTCCCGCCCCCTCTGCTCCTCCTCCATCTTCCTCTTCTTCTCCTCCGCAATCTTCTTTCTCGCACAGGTTCTGTAGTCGGCGTTCCAGTCCAAAAACCCCTCATACCACGGAATAGCGCCCTTGCCTCGTGTTCTTCCCGGGTGTTCAGGATTTCCCAGGGCACGCGTAAGCTCGTCGTTCTCTCTGTTGGGCTGGAACACCCCCGACCGAGCCTCTTCTATTGCAACAAGTATCGCATCGTCGGCTCCGTTCAAACATGCCTTCGTCAAAACATTGCATGTCTTCGGGTCCAACTCCCCCCCCCATGCACATAGAACCAAGTCCTGCACCTGGGGGGCCAGCTCTTAGTAACCGGAGTGACACTTGCATCCTCCATCTCTTTCTCAGACTTATCCCACTTAGGCATTGCCACCGCGTAGCCACCTGGCCCCAGCTTATGGAACTTATCCTTTTTTTCGGCATTCTTCTTGTTTATTCTCGACCGTTCCTTAGCTAATTCTGAATCCTTGAATTTCACGAAATCGTCCCAATGAGCACTTTGATTCTCTAGTATCCCCTCGAATACTGGAGTCTTCCTTCCTCCCTTGACGTACTTCTCCCACGTCGTTCTCTTGTGGTTCTTGAATGCTACCGCCATCTTCCTAAAAGCAGCGTCCTTGACTTTCTGCACATCTGCTTCTGTGAAATGATTTGGTAGGGTGAAATGTTCCATGAGAGTATCCCAAAGCAGATTTTTTTATTCTCGTCGACAAAAGTAACATTTGGACGTGGCTTTGCTGGCTTTCTCCATTCTTGAAGGGAGATCGGGAGTTGGTCCTTCACAAGAACTCCGCACTGACGAACGAACTTGTCCGCAATCTTCTTAGGCGCTAATGGTTCGCCATTAGGTTTGAATGCCTCGATATTGTACTTTACGCCCTCCTTCAACTTTTTGTTCGGGCCTCGTTTCGTCCTTTTGCCTGAAGATTTGCTCGATCCGGATGGCTGAAAGAAGAAAGATCGATTCGTTAATATATCTTCAACTCATTTAAAACATGCGCTGATCACCAGATTCCTGCTTATATAAATATATATACCTCGCCGGTGTTTGTTGTTTCAGGATCAACATGTTCTTCGTCGTAGTTCATGACTTCATCAGTTCGGTCGTCGCGATCGAATATCATATCACCCTCTCCGGTGTTGTTTAGAAATTCGGAGCCGTCAAAATCTTCTTCATTCTGATCATTATCTGGCCCGCGTATGATATCGAACATGGTCTGTTCTCTCTCTCTGTCGGTATTGTCCGCCATAGCTTTTATTTAACTATGCCAAAAGAAATATAAAACAATTTAGTATTATCTCGAATAATAGATATAATCTCGAATACATCGTCTTGAATAATAGATATAATCTCGAATACATCGTCTCGAATAATAGATTTAATCTCGAATACATCGTCTCGAATAATATATAATATTGAATAGTACATCACTGGCTCATAGCTGAAGTGCGGCGCGGGCGGTGGACACCCAAAGAGAAGAAACCCTCACAGGATCATAGCTGAAGTGAGATCCCTTAAGAAACTGCCAGGTATTGGAGAACCTGCCGCCCTCTAACGCAACCATGTAGCGATGGACGTGCTCGTCCTCCTCCCTGACACGACGACGTACCACCTCCGGCGGGGCCGGCTCCCTCCGCACCGAAACTGGCCCACGCGAACGCCACCAAACGAGATCAGGGTCGACGACGGGACCCGGGGCCGGGTTCCTCATCAAGCGGCGCGCCCCTCCAGGCAGCACCTCCCAGTGCCAGCCCAGCGGAGCCCAGTCCCGGACATGGGTCAGCTGGACGTTGTCGCGGACGTGTCGACGGCGAGGATGCGGGCCGGGCATCGTCGACAACAAAATACTATATGCCGCAAAAGTAAAGTAACATTTTTTAAATGATGGATTGTGATGATTTCATATATGCAAATTCTAAATTTTATAACTAAAAATATAAGAAACTAAAAAAACATCGATCATCGTCTAACAATTTGAAATTAATCTAATTCATCTAGCTAGCTAAAACTAACATTTCCAAAATTTCTAACATTTCTATATAACTAACATTTCTATAACATTTGACATTATATATATATTATAACTAACATTTCTATATACTATTTGACATTAATCTAATCTAATTAATTAATTCATCTAAAACTTTGTTTGAAAAACAGAAAAACAGAAAAAAAAACTAAAAGCTAAAAACAGAAAAATTGTGTGTGTGTGCGCGTCTAGTGTGTGTGTGTAGTGTGTGTGTGTGTGCATGTAGTGTGTGTGTGCGCGCGCGCGTGTGTGTGCGCTACGGTCGGCGCCGGCTCCGGTGTGGCTTTGATCGATTGGAGGGAGGAGAGGGGCCGGGGGAGGGGCTCACAGCACGCGGGCAAGGTCGAGGCGACGGCGACGGCGAGGCGAGGTCGATCCAAAGGCGACGGCGACGGCGAAGGGAGGGGATCGGCGACGGGCCGGTGCGGCGACCGGGACAGCGACGAGACGGTGCGGCGACAGGCCGGCGACGGGGGTGCCGCGGAGTCGACGGGGACGACGCGACGAGGACGGAGGCGTCGCGGAGTCGACGGGGACGGCGCGACAGGGGCAGCGACGGCGCGGGACGGGGCGGCGGCAGAGAGAAGTGGGAGATGAGAAACTGAAAATTTTCGAAGTGTTTCTTATATAGGGGACACCTTTAGTACCGGTTGGAGTCACCAACCGGTACTAAAGGCCTGTTTTGGCCAGGCCAAGCGGCGGGAAGCGACCCCCTTTAGTACCGGTTGGTGGCTTCAACCGGTACTAAAGCCCCCCCCTTTAGTACCGGTTGGTGCCACGACCCAGTACTAAAGGGTGTGCGCTGCCAGGCGAGGGGCACAAAAGTTTAGTCCCACCTCGCTAGCCGAGGGGCACTCGCACCTGCTTATAAGCCCCGCTGTCGCTGCTGTCTCGAGCTCCTCTCTTAAGCAGGCCTTCTGGGCCTACCTCTTCTGCGATGCCCTGTTGGGCCTACTGGGCTAGCGGGCCTGCATCCTGGCCCAACTTGAATTTGGGTTTCTAGTCGTATGCAGGCCGTTGTGGCCCAGTAGGTGGGCTTTTTTCTTATTATTTTTGCTTTATTTATTTTTGTGAATAACTTAACTTTGAAAATAGATTTTTCAGTGATTCTTTTTTTCTTATGCTTAATATTAGTGTGTTTTATCATTATATTCAATTTGGTAATGCTTAGGTTATTTAAAAAATGGAATGCCTTTGTAACGGATGAGTTTTCGTCCGAAACCCTGATACTTCGAAACAGATTGTCCATTTTGTACACGAAGTGCATCCAGCTTTTGCGGTAACCCTCTCTACTCTTTTGCACATTCTATGTGGGTGAAATTATGATACCATGCCAACTTTCATCCTTTTCTGAGTTCATTTGAAATGCTTTTCAATTTCAGGGTCATTTAGCTGAAAAAATCAGTAAATGCATGAAAGAATTTGCTTGCACATAAAATTTCTTCGCGTTTCAAATGCCAAAACACATAACTAGCTACCCTAACTATTACAGAGATTCCCTCCTGGGTGTGAAACACAGAAGAAAGTGATGATAGTTAAGCCGATCACATCACAGATCTTTGGGTGTGAAACTTTTTCTTCGCATGTGTCCCTTTGCGTCGTAGCCATGGAAAATCTTCATCATTTAACGGGATGCTCGGGTCAATATTCACTGTGAATGGAGCAATTTCATCAAACTTTTCATAATCCTCTGACTTGTCTGTCTTGTCATCCACTCCCATGATGTTTCTCTTCCCAGAAAAAACTATGTGCCGCTTTGGCTCATCATACGATGCATTCGCTTCCTTATCTTTTCTTTTTCTTGGCTTGGTAGACATGTCCTTCACATAGAAAACCTGTGCCACATCATTGGCTAGGACGAATGGTTCGTCTGCATACGCAAGATTGTTGAGATCCACTGTTGTCATTCCGTACTGCGGGTCTTCCGTTACCCCGCCTCGTGTCATATTGACCCATTTACACCGAAACAAAGGGACCTTCAAACCACGTCGATAGTCAAGTTCCCATATGTCTTGTATATAACCATAATATGTTTCCTTTCCCGTCTTGGTTTCTGCATCAAAGCGGACACCACTGTTTTGGTTGGTGCTCTTCTTATCTTGGGCGATCGTGTAAAATGTATTACCATTTATCTCGTACCCTTTGAAAGTCATTATATTCGAAGATGGTAACTGGGACAGAAAGTACAGGTCATCTTCAATAGAGGTGTCATGCATGGTACGTGCTTGCAACCAGCTGGCGAAACTCCTAGTTTGTTCACGTGTAATCCAGTCATCAGACCGCTTCGGGTGTTTGGAGCGTAGCAAATTCTTGTGTTCATCCATATACGGAGCCACCAAGGCGGAATTCTGTAGAACTGTGTAGTGTGCTTCAGTGAGAGAATTTTCGTCCATACATATTATTTGTTTCCCTCCTAGCATGCCTTTTCCATCCAGTCTGCCCTTATGCCGCGATTCAGGAACACCAATCGGCTTAAGGTCAGGAATAAAGTCAATACAAAACTCAATGACCTCCTCATTTTGACGGCCCTTGGAGATGCTTCCTTCTGGCCTAGCACGATTATGAACATATTTCTTTAAGACTCCCATGAACCTCTTAAAGGGGAACATATTATGTAGAAATACAGGACCCAAAACGTTAATCTCTTCGCATAGGTGAACTAGGACGTGCGTCATGATGTTGAAGAAGGATGGTGGGAACACCAACTCGAAACTGACAAGACATTGCACCAAATCATTCTGTAACCTTGGTATGATTTCTGGATCGATTACCTTCTGAGAGATTGCATTAAGAAATGCACATAGCTTCACAATGGCTAATCGAACGTTTTCCGGTAGAAGCCCCCTCAATGCAACCGGAAGCAGTTGCGTCATAATCACGTGGCAGTCATGAGACTTTAGGTTCTGAAACTTTTTCTCTGCCATGTTTATTATTCCCTTTATATTCGACGAGAAGCCAGACGGTACCTTAATACTGAGCAGGCATTCAAAGAAAATTTCCTTCTCTTCTTTGGTAAGAGCGTAGCTTGCATGACCCTGATGTATGCCGTCTTTTCCGTGCATACGTTGCTGGTCCTCCCGTGCCTCAGGTGTATCTTTTGTCTTCCCATACACGCCCAAGAAGCCAAGCAGGGTCACACAAAGATTCTTCGTCACGTGCATCACGTCGATTGCGGAGCAGACCTCGAGGTCTTTCCAATAGGGCAGGTCCCAAAATATAGATTTCTTCTTCCACATGGGTGCGCGTCCGTTAGCGTCATTCGGAACAGGTTGTCCACCAGGACCCTTTCCAAAGACCACCTTCAAATCCTTGACCATGTCATGTACATCAGCACCAGTACGGTGGCGAGGCTTCGTCCGGTGATCCGCCTCACCTTTGAAATGCTTGCCTTTCTTTCTTACGGGATGCCTGCTCGGAAGAAATCGACTATGTCCCAGGTACACATTCTTATTAGCCAAATATATACTGTCGGTATCGTCCAAACAGTGCGTGCATGCGCGGTATCCCTTGTTTGTCTGTCCTGAAAGGTTACTGAGAGCAGGCCAATCATTGATGGTCACGAACAGCAACGCCTTTAGGTCAAATTCTTCCCCCATGTGCTCATCCCACGCACGTACACCTGTTCCATTCCACAGTTGTAAGAGTTCTTCAACTAATGGCCTTAGGTACACATCAATGTCGTTGCCGGGTTGCTTAGGGCCTTGGATGAGCACTGGCATCATAATGAACTTTCGCTTCATGCACAACCAAGGAGGAAGGTTATACAAACATAGAGTCACAGGCCAGGTGATATGGTTGCTGCTCTGCTCCCCAAAAGGATTAATGCCATCTGCGCTTAGATCAAACCATACGCTCCTTGCGTCATCTGCAAACTCCTTCCCGTACTTTCTTTCGATTTTTCTCCACTGCGACCCGTCAGCGGGTACTCTCAACTTTCCGTCTTTCTTACGGTCTTCTCTGTGCCATCGCATCGCCTTGGCATGCTCTTTGTTTTGGAACAAACGTTTCAACCGTGGTATTATAGGAGCATACAACATCACCTTGGTAGGAATCTTCTTCCTGGGGCGCCGGCCCTCGACATCACCAGGGTCATCGCGGCTGATCTTATAGCGCAATGCACCACATACCGGGCAAGCGTTCAAATCCTCGTACTCACCGCGGTAGAGGATGCAATCATTAGGGCATGCATGTATCTTCTGCACCTCTAACCCTAGAAGGCAGACAGCCTTCTTTGCTTCGTACGTACTCTCGGGCAATTCGTTGTCCTTTGGAAGCATATCCTTTATCATTACCAGCAACTTTCCAAATCCCTTCTCAGATACACCATTCTCTGCCTTCCATTGCAGCAATTCCAGTGTGGTGCCCAGCTTTTTCTTGTCACCTACGCAATTCGGGTACAACAATTTGTTGTGATCCTCTAACATGCGCTGCAACTTCTTCTTCTCCAAATCACTTGCGCAGTTTCTCTTTGCATCGGCAATGGCCCAACCTAGATCATCAACGGGCTCATCTGATGCCTCTTCTTCAGCTTCTTCCCGCATTGCCGGCTCAGCTTCTTCCCGCATTACCGGCTTAGCTTCTTCCCCCATTGTTGTATCATCGTATTCAGGGAACCCATGGCCAGGATAGCTGTCGTCGTCCTCTTCTTCTTCATTGTCTTCCATCATAACCCCTCTTTCTCCGTGCTTGGTCCAAACATTATAATGGGGCATGAAACCGGACTTAAACAGGTGGACGTGAATGGTTCTTGACGTAGAGTAATTGTGACCATTCTTACAGCGAGCACATGGACAAGGCATAAAACCATCCGCTCGCTTGTTTGCCTCAGCCGCAAGCAGAAAAGTATGCACGCCCTCAACGAACTGGGGAGAGTATCGGTCATCGTACATCCATTGTCGGCTCATCTTCATTACACAACACCGAATAGACCAAATTAATACAAGTTCATACATAAAGTTCATCAAACACTTAAATGCAACAAACAAATAACTCTCTAGCTAAAGCATTTAAATGCAACAACAAATTCGATCAAGATCGCAACTAAGGTAACAATGGATCCAATAGCATAATGATACCAAGCCTCACTATCGATGGCATATTTTCTAATCTTTCTAATCTTCAAGCGCATTTTCTCCATCTTGATCTTGTGATCATCGACGACATCGGCAACATGCAACTCCAATTCCATCTTCTCCCCCTCAATTCTTTTCAATTTTTCTTTCAAGTACTCGTTTTTTCTTTCAACTAAATTTAACCTCTCGGCAATAGGGTCGGTTGGAATTTCCGGTTCACATACCTCCTAGAAAAAATTTCTATGTCAATTTGATGGACATAATTTGTCATAAACACGAAATGCAACTAGTTTTAAAAGAGAATATACATACCACATCCGAATCATAACAAGGACGAGGGCCGACGGGGACGGATATCAAAACCATGGCACTATATGTATAACAAACAACGTACGGGTAAGATAATTATACGAGTAACTATATATCCAAATCACACAAACATCAATTTTTATATAAAATTTCATGAACAAGAGGCTCACCACAAGGTGGTGCCGGCGATGGGACGGTGCGGGCGATCGACGGTGGCTACGATGGAGATTTAGAAGGCACTAAGTAAACCACACCTACATATGCAAATTAAGTGTTATTTTTGACCTCAAATTGCATATAAATTAAATACTAGCATATATATATCCTCCCAAATTACTAAACTCACAAATTAATCACTATATAAAGCATTGCAAGAGCTAATCTAGCAATGAGAGATGAAAGGACAAAGTTGCTAACCTTTGTGATCATTTGAATGGATGGGGGCCTTCAAATCTTGACAAATTTTGGGCAAAATGTGTGATGAGCTCGAGAGGAAGTGGGGAAGAACAGAGAGGAGAGGGAAAAGGGGAAGAACAGAGCGAGCTCGGGTGGACGAAGGGTTTATGTAGGACGACCTTTAGTACCGGTTCGTGCCAAGAACCGGTACTAAAGGGGCTGGAGCGGCCCAGTCTGACAACATCCTGCCACCACTCTCATTAGTACCGGTTCGTGGCACGAACCGGTACTAATGAAAGCGGCCCGGCTAGCCGTTGAAACCGGCACTAATGTATACATTAGTGCCGGCTCAAATACAAACCGGCACTAATGTGCTTCACGTTTGACCCTTTTTCTACTAGTACCCACTCCTGCAGCCTGAATCCCAGCATTGAAAGCCCCCTCCCCTCTCCAAGCTCCATCGCAGCACTAGTGGCTCACCGGCAAAGCTCCATTGCAGCACTAGACGGCCTCGATGGAGCTCCATAGCAACACCGGCGGCCCCGGTGAAGCTCCATTGCAGCACTGGACTGCCCTGGCAAAGCTCCATCGCAGCACTCGTGAGCCCCGGGAAAGCTCCATTGTAGCACTGGATTGCACCGCCAAAGTTCCATCGCAGCATCGGGGCACGCAGCTTGATGTGGCGCAGCTCCTCACCACAGCCACCAATTGCAGCATGCGCGGCTAGCGGCCGCCAAAGGAAGACAGCGTCGTCGTCTGCAGCGCCGACGGTCGCTACCCTTGGGGCCCGGCGTCACCGCCCTCACCACTAGCAGCGTCGTCGCTTTGCAGTGCAGCAACAGCTCGCCGTCGTGTCGTCAAAAAAGTAGTGGTCGCAGCGCAGCGATGCCCCTCGTAGGTCGTAGCAGCAGCAACAACAACTCTGCCGAACGGGATGGAAGAAAGGCAGGAAGAGGAAGACAGGGGAGGCTCTGTGGTGGGAGGAGAGCGAGGTTGGAGAAGGATTGAGAGGAGCAGCAGGATAAGACTTATGGGACGGGCGGTGGTAGGGCCGCAGGGACGCGTGTTGATTCCTCAAGGAGGCTTACGCTCGGCTGTAATCAGCGGGTTGTTTTTAAACTTTTTCCAGAAATAAAAGCCTGCAACCTTGAGACTCCGATTCATCCACGGTGGATCGTCTGAGCATGAGTTGGATTTCTGCTCCAATTCAAGTTCCGTTGGCCCGCCACCTCATCTATATTCTTCAAATTTCAATGGATCCATGATCGAGCTAGCGACGGACAGACCGGCTGGGTGTAGTCAGACATGTTTCGTCCGGCATTGGGCGCCGTGGGGAGGATCCTGCTGCGCGGCCAGGCCACGGCGGCTCGGTCGCTGTCGAGGCCGGCCGGAGCTAGCAGGCTGAGACACCTACACGTACGTACGCCTCTCTCAATTCAATTTCCTCTCTTTCAGCGTGGACCTGTGTGCTTGATGAAACTTGATATTTTCTGGTGATCAAATTGCAGTCTCAGCAGAGCAATGTTGGGGATGCTGCAGCTACTGCTGGCCACCGCTTTGGCTTTCTTCGCAGGTCTATGAAACTAGCTGCATGGTCTGGATATGTTGGTTTTGGAGTTTGGGCCTGTTTGAAGGTGGCAGACAGGATTGAACATGAATTCGTCTCTTCGGTTGTACCGTCAGAGATTGACTGGGTTAAAGCTGGCGTCGTCTCTCCGGTTGTGAGGAAACAAAACGGTTGTGGTGAGTAACTTGAGCTTAATTATTACTCTCCACTTCGAGCGAGCGTGTGTTTTAAACTGATATGTTTGTAGGAGTACATCGTAGTTTACTTCCTGATGTGTGATGGATAATTCTAGACGGCAGCTAATGCCGAAAGCGTATTTTTACATATTAGCGTATGCATGGATCCCTTACAACGCCTAATCTTGCATTTGTCACAGGCAGCTGTTGGGCGATGGTTGCTGCAGCCTCAGTCGAAGCTCTACATTACATGAAGACCTTGAAGTCGATCTCGTTGTCGGTTCAAGAGCTCATCGATTGTGACACAGAGAGTCATGGGTGTCAGGGTGGCCACGAAGAAAATGCTTTCAGATATATAAGCAAAAATGGACTCTCGAGCGAATCCGACTACCCATACATGGCTCGGAGGAGTAAATCTGGTTGCAAGAGAAACAAAACAGCAGCAGCAATAAGGATATCAGGCTTTCGATTTGTCAAGCCAACTGAGGATGCTCTAGAGAAAGCGGTAGCGAAGCGTCCCGTGGTGGTCACTTTGCAGTTTTTCGATGATCTGTATGAGTACAAAGGAGGCATCTTGGATTGTAAAGCTGTCAATGGAAAGACCGATCGCTTGCATCCTGTCCTGATTGTCGGTTATGGCACAGATTCCAATGGCATCAAGTACTGGCGCTTCAAGAACTCGTGGGGACCAAACTGGGGTGAGAAGGGCTTTGGGAGGATCCGCAGGCATGTTGATGACAAGCGAGGTGTGTTAGGTATCTTCATGGAACCAGCAGTATATCCGGTGCTCGAGGACTGATTGATCTTGGATGGTTGGATCTTTATAGTGTGTAGAATTGTATCACCTACCTAGGTAGTTTCATGTGTGATAGTTTCATATCTCATAGTTATTGTACCTCTACTTGTGTGATTGCATTTTACATTGTTTTATTTATCTATGTTGCGAAGCTTCTTTCATATCTAGATGGGCCCCTCTAATTCTTATTACGTTTGAGGTGCTTTGTACTTCTGCTAATCTTTATAATAAATATTAATCTTTCTTCGCAGATACTAATTTTAGGACCCACATGTAAAGCACTCAGGGGCAAGGCGGGTAACGGGTACGGGTAATGATATCTCATCCTCATATCCGTCCTAGCCACTAGGAAAGGTATCTGACCCAACGGCTTTCCCGTGGGCACTAAAACTGCCCCATCCTCGTCCCCTAATAGAGGAATTACCCACGGGGATGCGGTAACGATTAACCATTGCTAGCTTCAAGTGTGATTGACTGCTTGTTGATGTAAGTTTACATGGCGGCTCCTACAATAGTCACGGTTACAATTACCTTTAAATGAACATCTATTGTGAATTTGATGATATCCTTTTACTGTGTCACACTAGTAGAAAAACGACTTTTAGTACCGGTTCGTAAGGACCTTTAGTACCGGTTCTGAAACCGGCACTAAAGAGTGGGGACTAAAGGTCCACCCCCCTCCCCCCTTTAGTCCCGGTTTAACACGAACCGGGACCAAAGGCCCACCACGTGGCACGAGGCGTGCCGTGGTCTGGAGGACCTTTAGTCCCGGTTGGTAAGGATTTTTTTTATTTTTGAAATAAAGTAAAAACAGCCCGCCTACTAGGCCGGCACGGCCTGCGTACGACTAGAAACCCAATCTCTAGTTGGGCCAGGATGCAGGCGCGTACGGTCCAGTAGGCCCCACAGGGCAGAAGACTTGCAATAGGCCCACAAAGGCCTGCTTAGAGAGGAGCTCGACACGGTAGCCACGACGGGGCTTATAAACCGGTGTGAACTCCTCTCAACTAGCGAGGTGGGACTAAACATTATGCACTGCGGGTGGCAGCGCACCACCTTTAGTACCGGTTGTTGGCTCCAACCGGTACTAAAAGGGGGGTCTTTAGTACCGGTTGGAGCCATCAACCCGTACTAAAGGCCGCCACCTTTAACCGGTACTAAAGACCCCCCCCCCCCCCTTAGTACCGGTTGAAGCCACCAACCCGTACTAAAGGCCACAACCTCTTTAGTATCGGTTCGTGACACGAACCGGTACTAAAGGTCCACCACGAACTGGTACTAATGAGCGCTGCCCGCCTAGCCGTTGGAACCGGTACTAATGGTCACATTAGTGCTAGTTCAATTACAAATTGGGACTAATGAGTTTCACATTAGACCCTTTTTCTACTAGTGCCAAGCCAAATATGGTATTATGATACTATGATCGCAGAATCCAAATTAATATGTTATTCGGTTCTTGCATATAATATCTGTTTTATTTCTGGCATGCTCAACACCGTCAATTGTATTATCCCCACCTTGCACTAAAATAAGGCATACTTTTTGATTTTGCTTCTTTTGGACAATATCATCAATTGGCATCTAGTTCATCAGTGTTTAGTTGATTTTATATACATTTCACATGGTAATACTTACATGTTGATGAGCCTATATGGTAGCATGTTTAGCGTCATCAGATAATTCTATATCGGTATAAAATATGAAGTAATGATATTTGCCCTGAGTTTTGCAGTACACGATATGTTCTTATGATGTTGTGTTATTCGCTATATAACGCATGGAAAAAATGTATGACATTATTCTCTTGGTGGAGTATAAATCCGCAGCTAGCAAAAAAGGGTTGTTATAATTGTGCTCCAGATGTGGCTTGTCTGTTGATACTCAGATGCATATACCTTCGATGCAAGCAAGCGGTTGAATAATTTCTTAATCATCTTTCTCTCTTAGAAAGCAATATTAATGAGGAACGGGATTGCTAAACCAAGTCTCAGTCAATGATATATTCATAAGATTTTACATGAATATCCGTGCAGAATTTTCTTTTTAGCTTTTTCTTTTTCTTTATTTATTTGCTATACCACTTGACTGAGGCTTGGTTAAGTCTCAGTTGACTGAGACCTAGGCACACCCAAGTAGTTGTTTTCCAACTAAATTTAGGGGAAAAAATTGGTGCTCGGTGGACTGGAGGAGCAATGACATGTTGGACAATTTGGAAAATGTGCAATGTTGTCTGCTTTAGATAGAGGTTCCTTGATAATCATGTGATGGTTCTTTTAAAATTTTAACTTTTGTAGCCACTCTGACTCATGGACGATGTTGGAAAAGGAACGAGGACAAAGTAAGCTTGGTGAGGGAGCAAGATTGACCAAGATGGTGATCATAGAAACATACACAAAGGAACATAGCTGGACAGCAAGATTGATTGACATGGTGATCATGAAGGTATAGACAAGGAAACATGGCTGGGCTCCTAGGGTGACTTGTTATCTGATGTAGGTCTGCTTCCACGGAGCTGGAGTTGTATTTTCCATATGATGTTGCTCCTATCATCATATGCTAAACCTCTCTCGGTCGCTGCAGTGGTTTACTGTCGCTGCATTTTCTATCGATTTTGGTTTATAGTATGTATATGAATTTCGTACAACGTCAAGCAACTTTGCACATGCCCACACCCCAGTTTGGTGAGGTGTTCTCCGTAGGAACAAGAGCATCATTCGTTGTTCCGCAACAAAAGAAAACACCATTCATTTGCCAACAACAGCACATATATGTTCTAAGAAAAACAGCACATATATGATTATTAAATGTTCGGGCCGTCCACCAAGTGCACAGAGCGCTCTTCGGTCACGGGTATAGCCCAATGCAGATAACCAGTGTACAGTATGTACTAGAAGCGGCTAGCTAGTTAGCCTACAAATGTTTATTCATTTATTTATTCTGTGTGACACGTTTGGTTGGAGCGGTCGTGCGCGCATACGATTAGGGCATAGGGCGCACGCACGCAGAGGTAGCTAGTTTCACTACCCCATGTACCTCCGGCCACCGCAGCTGCCCAGTGGTTGAGAACTGATTGATCTTGCATGTTGTATCTTTTATTTGTCAAATTGTATTCCCAGCCCAGTTTCATTGTTAGAGTACACATTGGGTTTAAAGATAGAGATAAGGATGTAGGGACCTCAATATACTACTATCATGCATGGAAAAAAGATCCACCATAACATGCATCTGTACACGTGAAAACTCTTGCACTCCTTGCCCCCCTTGTTGTCGCCTATTCGCACACTCATCGGCCTCCAGCCTTCAACCACAACTCCCCGTGCCTCCACTCCTCCCCTCGGTCTCCAATTCTCCATGGCCATGGCGACCTGCCGTCTGCCGACCAGATTTGAGCGACCAATACCGCCGACCCATAACTCCTATGTTCTTTTGACCTCTCCTTAATCCCCTTCTCAGTTGGAGCCTCAGGCCATCGACGCCCTCAAGCCAAACACCCACGCCCGACCCACTTGACCTGCTCCAACACTGTTTGCCGTCGCTTTGATTGGAACCGCACGCCCACACCATCACGCCATCGACACCCACGCGCTACGCCGTTGGTTATTGGTTAGTACAGTGATGCCTTACACTTGGTAAATATAGACTTGGAGACTTTTCAGTAGTATAGTGCAGCTAAACATCCATCAGCCTCTGATGCATATTGTGAACGAGATAGATCTATATATGTGTTTTTCACACTAGACAGAAATATTATCATGACATGGTCATCTAATTGTCCCATATTATACCCCATACGTTGTTGCAGGAATTGATTGCTATATACTTTGATGGAGTTGGAACATGAATACTTGATTATTGTAGAGACGTAAAATATTTATGGAATATAAGGAGTGTAAGAGCATGTAATAAGATGTAGTTTAGAATATAATAAAGTATATTATCACCGTAAAAAATAATTCATGTTACATAAAATTACAAATATAAAAACATAGTGTGAAATATACATAAAATGCATTTTTCTGTTCTTATGACCTATATTTTTGTTTTCTTATGCCAAATTTTAATAGTGAATCAATATGAATGTAACTATTTATATTCCAAATAATTTATGAAAGGATTGTAAGATTACCTCGGGTGAATAATTTATTTATGAAAGGATCGTGCCAAGTTCACAACGGTTAAAGAGCAATTTGAAGAATGGCAGAATTTTTAAACCGAACATCCGAGTTCATTTTTGCCGCAATTACCAAATGGTTAATCAGATTGATTCAAATGATACGGCGTTGGAAATCTTATGAAAATGCGCTTCTTTTTCCTATAGAAAGTTTGTTCAAATTTTAAACAATTGAAAAGTAATTTAGAGAACGGTCGAAGTTCTTATGAGTTTGTTTTTTCGGGTTAGTTTTTAAATGGTTTGTCGGGAATGCGGCAAATGATATGACGTTGGAAAGCTTGAACTAATGCGAGACTTTTATATATATAATGTTTCTCCCAATTCTTTACAGTTTTATGACAATTTTAAAAATGGCTAAAAATGTTTTTTGAACGTATGTTTTGCAAACTTTGGCAGAATGGGGCAAGTAATATAATGTTCGAAAGCTATCAAAAATGCAAAAAAAATTCATATAGAAAGTTTTCTCTGGTTCCAGCTGTTTTTAAGTAATTTTGAAAAAGGTGAGATCATATGTTGCGCCTTCATTGCGAAAATAGAGTCTTCGGAAATGCACTGCGTGAAGAAGTTGAACTTCTGGGGCATGTCTGTTTGAACTTCACGTTGTTTTTCACGTGTTTTTTTTCTCGTAACTCCCCAACCACTTACCAGAATTGAGCAAATGATATACCGATGGAAAGCTGTTGAAAACACGCAACTTCCCCGTGTTGATCATTTTTTTCATATTTGTGTCGGTTTCAACAGATTTTTTTCATACATAAAAAGGTTTAACGGTATATACAGTATGAAACTTTTAAACCATTTATCATAATGTAGAAAGCTTATGAATAGGAGCAACTTTTTCCTGTAGACAGTTGTTACAAATTTGTTGCAATTTTGTGAGCAGTTTTAAAAATGGCAAAAGAATGTCGTTTCTGCCTTTTTTTAACATGTAAATGAACGACGGGCCTCTCGCAATATAAATTTTGGACTGTGCAGGGAGGAGCATGTGAATTTCTTGCAACAAAGTTTTAGGCTTTTTTTGTTTACAACGAGTGATGTACAAATATAAAGTTTACATGTTTTTTGACATAAGCAAATAATTTTTCTTTGAACATAAGTTATTTTCTAGCACTCTTTCTATTTGCCATAGTATCAAATTGTTTTTACAGAAGCAAAGCACCCACACAGACGGGAGTACACACCAGAGCACACACACAACACACACACCAAAGCTGGAAGTCGCGTACACACGAACACACGAGTGAACACACACAAGTCATCACACCCAGTACGCACGCATGCACCAACATACTAATCCTTTTTAATACTGTACATGTGTAGTTATATCAATGCTTTGCTTCCTGGTCTCATGTGTCGTCCTGCATACCGAACTCGAATTTGCACTGACCACTCCATCGTTGGATCAACACCTCTTCTTCGATGGCTCAATTCCAATCAGCGTTTCATGAAACGTACCACGCTCACAAGTTCTGGAAGGTTCCAGACCCACAGCTCAGAGATCTGATGCGGGGAACTATCACAAGTTACCGCGACTACCTGAAGGAGCATCCGGAGGTTGCGGAAAACGTTAGCCGCGGAAGTAGCAGTCCCGACATATGCGAGAAGATGTTGGGAGAACTATTTGAAGGATGAATACTGCTCGAGGCATGACAAATAAAGAAACAAGAGTTCATGTTTCATTGATGTGTGTATGGATATACGTAATGGTCCTTTTCAAGTGAAGTTGTATCTTCACTTATTCTGGTTTCCAGATACTTCACCAAATGGCTACTATATGTGAGTGTATTTTGATTTGATTTCATAGTTCAAAGAATAGTTGTCTTTCCTTTCAGAAAAAAAGGTGCCTGGCTGAACTGAAATGTGTTCTGTGCTGATAACGTTAGCTTTGCCATTGTTTATTGAATGTAAACAGGGCTGGGGTGGGTTCTGTGTAAAAAGACCTTTAAATTTTCACAACGATTGACATAAAAAGATAATCACGCTGCTTATTTTGGCAATGCAAATTAAGCACCAGATATGTATTAAAACTTTCCACAGCAGAACAGCATTGTATCATCAAATCTCGGAATAATTTGAACGTTTGACTAGTTAATGTATATGTAAGTGTGCCTATCTAAACATATGTATGAAAGTGACTCACTCCACTTCCCAATACATGATATTGTAATATCTTACTGCACAAGAGAACAGGTCTGGTCATACACAGTAAAACAGAGAAGGTGAACAATGAAGGATACGATGCAACAAGCGAGCTCAGTGCAGAACTGAAGACAGCATCCTGGAATTAACTTGCTAAAGTTGTGTATCTTGCCCATAGAATTGTGCAAGATTATGGAATTATTCACTACCCAACACAGAAAACATCATCGTCTCCGTCGTCAATCTCTCAACCCCTCGAATATAAGACTAACTGTATTTATATGTATGTGTGCCTATCTAACATTATGTAGAAGTGAAGACGTGTGGAGCACTGCTCACATCTTGCATGCTTTATCATCTTTACATTCGCCCTGCCAAAGGAAAAGACGGTACCACAAGCTCAAGTTATTCATGGTCATATATGAAGTTCCAAGAAAGAGGACATGAAGCCAACTAACCGCTTGTCTTCGGGCTGCAAAAATTTCCTCCAGGGGAGGTCGACCTGTCATAGCGACAAAAATGAGCACATCATTCAAACTATCCAGTATACTTCATTAAAGGTGCATATCATTAAAATGGTTTTAATCCGACTACAAAAATAAATGGAGCAACAAAATGCTGGAGTTATCGATATGGCGAACTGTTGGTGATCAAACCTGTAACTTCCATACGGTATTTGGCCCATACACCATATACTGCATTTGCTATGGTAGCCACCTGCAAGGCATCAGAGTAAGATTAAGATCGGGATTACAAGTAACATGATAATTTAAAACTGAAGTTGATCACATCAGACCAAAAAATTGAATTCCTCAGTTCTTCAATTTGATTTAGCATTCCATCTAAAAAAGTTTAATATAGCGAATGTTCCATCAAGTAGAAAGCATGCAGCTGAACGACAACTCTCTGAAATGAACGAAACTAGCTGATTCTTGGATTTGCTCTGGAAATGTGCACTTACAGGCTCATACTTAGTAACTGCATAAACCCATCCGAGTCCAACTTCCTCATAAAGCCTTCTGAATGCCTGCAATAGTAACTTTAGTAACTACTTACTCAAAATTTAGTACAAAAACATATAAATAACCGTTGCATAGACAAAATGTATATGAATTCTGCATATGCTGCTAAGGTCATCCTATTTCTCTTGGTATTACAACCTTTGTCAGCTTGGCAGTTGGCACTAGTATGGAGTGGTTATACTGTAGGCTCAAACTAACTCCACAGACTGGTAGACGCTTCTTTAATATATGATAATGCCACATGGTCAAAACAGTTACTATAATAATGTGATGATTCTCGCAAAAAATAAATGATGTGATGATAATAAGCTCTGTGTAATACTACTCTTGCATCACAGTACTAATAACTCTGTTCCGCGTCTTGGACTAACCATCCGTTTGAGGGTTTTAGCTTCTCCTTGCTACCAAGGGATGTGGATGCTCTTGTAATAGGGAGACATTATATATCATTCACTACTTCAATCACTTCCATGTCTAACTCTGCCTTTCATTTGCTTCCAAATAAGTTCAAGCTATTATCTTTCCTATAGTAACTTACTAACTTCTGTTTTTGAGAAGAACAGGTTCAGTAGGGGAGAATGCAAATCACTGAATTTCACACAGTCATACCTCAACATCTGTGACAATAGTTCCATCTGAGAGAATGGCATGTATCCTCCCCATGGCCTGGAAACAGAAAATAAGTTTATTTAGAGAGAAAAATGGTAGGCCTTCAGTCTAAAAGGTAAAATGATTGCATACTGTGCTAAAACACCGCCATCAATTTTTAACTATAAACATAAGTAGTTGGGAGTTACTAAAAACTGTGAATATAAAAATGGCTGCCATTGGGATATCCAGAAACAAGTTTACAAGGGGGGAAATAGATATTCGGTTTCCTGGGTGTGTATCACTACAACTACGAAGTGGTATCTTTTATGCTCTTGTATCAGTAGCCTTAAAAAATCCAACAGACTGAAATTTGGACACTGAGGCAATAGATCGTATACATGACCAACTTCATTCTTTCCAGAAAACCGAGTATGAAACTAATAAACCAAAATGAGAATCTGTACTAAAAGGTAATACGCACAGTTTCATAATCAAGATCCTGATTGTCCTTCGGAGAGTAATCTTTCGAGCTGATGTCAACAAAATTTATAGCTCCATAGGATTTGTTCCTTTCCCTCAACATGTTTACCTGTCAAAACATGAGAGTTGATAAGAGAAAACTTAGTTGCTGCAGCTTGCAGGATCACCAGTAAGCCTGTACTGTTTTATTCACCGATAAGTGAAAAAAAATTCAGAATTAAATGATTACAAATCAGAGACTTCATTATTCATAAGATGGTGATGCACATAGAGTTCGTAGCATGTCTAACCCATGTGACAGGGTCCTAAAGTATTACAGACTTTAAGTTCATGGCGAGGAACAAAAGCCAAGTGTCTCCTAAAGACAGTTTCATGCTGATGAGAAATTCCAAGGAAAACAAACTAAGCATGACATGAGTAGTATATGATGATGACAGTCGAGAATTCATAGGAAACACCCATGTTGTTTGGACTAATTCAAATGAACAAAGTTCATCCACATGATCAGATGGTTCAGAATCCTGGAAACAATGAGATCTCATTTATCATCTTGGAAATATTCTTAGCAGTTGATTGAGCATCAAATAATCTAAACTGGAAAAGGGATACGATACAATGGTATGGAAAAAGAATGATAGAAACAACATATCACTACATTAGACTTGAAAAAAAAAAACAGACAGTTGAGAAGTGCCATGGGATATGAAATAGACACAGGATATTTTGTTTCTGCGACTGAGCCAAGGCAAAATGAGCTTGCAGACTCAGAGCCATTTACCAGCATAGCCTAACATTAGTTCATTCTCATGCATTCATATAGCATATCATACAGTCATCAATTCAAGCATTCAGTTATGGCAGTGGTTGAACATGTACAAATATGTGTCCTTGTTAAGCTGCATCATAGGTTTGAACGCACTCTGAATATGCAATTGCTGAATATAATAAGTAATGGATTCAATACAATGGTATGGAAAAGAAATGATACAAAAAGCATATCACTACGTTAGACTTTTAAAAGATAGATAGTTGAGAAGTGCCCTGGATATGAAATAGACACTGGATATTTTGTTTCTGTAACTGAGCCAAGGCAAAATCAGCTTGCAGACTCAGCACCATTTACCAGCATCGCCTAACATTAGTTCATTCTCATGGATTCATATGGCTTATCATACAGTCATCAATTTCAGCTTTCAGTTAGTACTCCGAACATGCAATTGCTGAATATTTGTCGTTATTAAGCTGATTCATAGGCTTGAGCGCACTCTGAATATGCAATTGCTGAACATAACAAGCAAGTCCCAGAAACCATGGGTGGATGTCTGGATGATGCGACACACCTCACGCATACAGAGCGGGCATTCACCATCGTAGAGCATCTTGATCCTCCAGCTCTGGGACGAGCTCCCCACATCCTTGGACTCCGATGCAGGGGACGCCTTCACGTCCGAGTGAGCCTGGCATCTGCGAGCTGCAGTTCAATTCGAGGCTCAGACGCACGCAGCAACGTGTCCCGATCTAGTAAACGCGGCTCGAATGGACACACAAAAGCGAAGCGGGGGAGCGGGAGGGAGGCTCGCTCACCGTACAGCGAGGCGGGGCGGGGGGCGACGGGGTCCCACCGCGCTCCCCGCGGCGGGGTCCGCGCCGCCCCCATCGCCGCCGCGGCGGCGAGCGGGCGCGCGCGGGGCAGCGCCGCCCCCAGGCGGGCCAGCGAGCTCGCCATCGACGCCGGCCGGGTCGGGCCGATCGATCGATCCCCGCTCTCGTCTCCCTCGCGCGCGACGCTGGCTGGCTTTGCGTGTGGTGGGCGAGGTGGCCTCGTTGCGCTTGCGTCGCAGCGGTGGCCTCCGCTGGTTCAAATGGGGTTCGCTTTGCTCAAGGCTCACCGGTCGGATTTGGCTCCACGAGGGCGGTCTCTCTCCCTCCCTCCACACCGCAAATTTCCCAGCATCCATTTTATATTGTCTTCTGTTTCTTTTTTCTTTGATTTTTTTTTCCTTTGAACGGGACTAAGAGTGAGCGTTCGTCCCTTAGCCTTAGTGCGTGAACGCTTCCTGCTTCGCTCTTTCTCTCTCGATCGTGGCCTTGCGGCCTCCATTTTTCTCTCTCCATGTCGGTCGGCGCCATCGCTTACTTGTTACCGATGTGTCCTTCTCTTCCACCTCCACAGCGTCGTGGCCTCCTCAATTTTGATGATGTCGATGTCTCTGATGGCGCCAACTCGAGAGGCAATATTTGCGCTTTGATGAGATGCTCTACCAAGGTGGTAAGGCAATTTGTTATCCATGGTGTGCATCCTTGTCTGTCATCACGCCGCCTCACTTGTCTACATTCTTCTTTTTCACAGTGCTCCCACTACAGATTCTCCTTTCAAAAAATAATGTCGTGTTCACGGAAAATATCTAAAAATTCCCTCTACCTTATACTACTAGAAACACATCGACAAAAGTAGGCATACACCTATATTCCAACATACCTACTTTTGCACCGAAATTTACGAATGAACTACCATTTACAATCAAAGACATTCACCTGAGCACCATTGCCAAACGAACAAAGCCGAACAACATTCTCACCGAACAATTTTAATACTAGCCATATTGTGTTGTTGCAACATGAACAAAATGTAATGAAAAGAATTAGACAAGCCAAGATTAGCCCTTGACGGCATCTTTTTAATAAAAGAGGAAACCTTAAACACCACACATGAGTGGGCGGGCGGACAGGCTACACACTCGCGCACCATGCTAACAGAAAATGATGCAAATTGTGATGACGAGAATCCCAGAAAACAAAGAGAGCTATCCCCCATCCATGTATGTAAGTCAAACAAGGCCACACAGCTTTAATAAGATGGCCATGGTATTGCTAGCACCCAACGAGTTTCTTTGACAAGGAACAGAAAAGATCGCATGGACAAATAATATAGGATGATGAGACTCGTTCTCCTAAACCATTAACGGTGCCCACGGTGTTAGGCGACGCATGATCAAGCCAAGTCAGCACCACGAGTCAGCGCAGGAGCGCCCCACGCTCCAAGCCACGATCGCCACGATCCCACGCTCAGCCTTTCCTACGGCTGCTATATGTACCCCTGTATCTCTTTGGAAAGTAATGAGAATCAAATTATCACAATCTTTTATGATATCAGACTTCGATCCTACTCCATGACGAACCCTGGCAGTTCCCCAACTCCTCCTCCCCCACCTCCCCTTCCCGGCGGCCAGCCGACCACCTCTCTCGACATGTCCGCTCCTCTCACCACTGCACCTCTCCCCGGCGGCCCGATCCCTCCCAACTCCGGTGGCCAAGCATCTTCCACTCTCGTCCTGCCCGCTCCCAACTCTTTCAGTGATACCATCACCGACATTACACCGTTCATCCCCATCGTTCTCGATCTCAATAGCCACAATTATTATCATTGGTGTCATCTCTTTGAGATTCATCTCCGGCGTTGCTCTCTTCTTCCCCATATCTCCGACGACACCCCGCCCGCTCCTCACGATCCTCGATGGATCAAAGATGACCTCGCCATCATCCAGTGGTTGTACACTCGCATCTCGACGGAGCTCTTCAATCTCGTCGTCATGGATGGCGCCTCTGCGCGCGACATCTGGCTCGAGCTCCGCCGGCTCTTCCAGGATAACCGCGACGCCCGTGTGTCCGCCCTCAACACCGAGCTACGTACGATCACGCAGGGCGATCGCCCCGTTGGCGTGTTTTGTCAGCGGATCAAGGCGATTGGCGACGAGCTCCATGAGCTCGGGGAGGTGGTTGCTGTTGGGGAACGTAGTAATTTCAAAATTTTCCTACGCACACGCAAGATCATGGTGATACATAGCAACGAGGGGGAGAGTCTGATCTACGTACCCTTGTAGATCGCAACGGAAGCGTTGACACAACGTAGAGGAAGTAGTCGTACGTCTTCTTCCCGATCCGACCGATCCAAGCACCGTTACTCCGGCACCTCCGAGTTCTTAGCACACGTTCAGCTTGATGACGATCCTCGGGCTCCGATCCAGCAAAGCGTCAAGGAAGAGTTCCGTCAGCACAACGGCGTGGTGACGATCTTGATGTTCTACCGACGCAGGGCTTCGCCTAAGCACTACAACGGTATGATCGAGGTGGAATTTGGTGGCAGGGGGCACCGCACACGGCTAAGGAACGATCTCAATGATCAACTTGTGTGTCTAGAGGTGCCCCCTGCCCCCGTATATAAAGGTTGCCAGGGGGAGGGCTGGCCGGCCAAGGAGAGGAGGGCGCAGGAGGAGTCCTACTCCTACCGGGAGTAGGACTCCCCCCCCCCCCCCAATCCTATTCCTAATAGGACTCCTCGAGAGAGAGAGAGGGAGAAGGGGGCCGGCCACCTCTCCTAGTCCTAATAGGACTAGGGGAAGGGGGAGGCGCGCAGCCCACCTTGGGCTGCCCCTTTCACCTTTCCACTAAGGCCCAATAAGGCCCATTTGGTTCCCGGGGGGTTCCGGTAACCTCCCGGTACTCCGGTAAAATTCCCGATTTCACCCGGAACACTTCCGATGTCCAAACATAGGCTTCTAATATATCAATCTTAATGTCTCGACCATTTCGAGACTCCTCGTCATGTTCGTGATCACATCCGGGACTCCGAACAACCTTTGGTACATCAAAATGCATAAACTCATAACAACTATCATCGTAACGTTAAGCGTGCGGACCCTACGGTTCGAGAACAATGTAGACATGACCGAGACACGTCTCCGGTCAATAACCAATAGCGGGACCTGGATGCCCATATTGGCTCCTACATATTCTACGAAGATCTTTATCGGTCAGACCGCATAACAACATACGTTGTTCCCTTTGTCATTGGTATGTTACTTGCCCGAGATTCGATCGTCGGTATCCAATGCCTAGTTCAATCTCGTTACCGGCAAGTCTCTTTACTCGTTCTGTAATACATCATCTGACAACTAACATCTTAGTTATAATGCTTGCAAGGCTTATGTGATGTGTATTACCGAGAGGGCCCAGAGATACCTCTCCGACAATCGGAGTGACAAATCCTATTCTCGAAATACGCCAACCCAACATCTACCATTGGAAACACCTGTAGTACTCCTTTATAATCACCCTTTTACGTTGTGACGTTTGGTAGCACCCAAAGTGTTCCTCCGGCAAACGGGAGTTGCATAATCTCGTAGTCATAGGAACATGTATAAGTCATGAAGAAAGCAATAGCAACATACTAAACGATCGGGTGCTAAGCTAATGGAATGGGTCATGTCAATCAGATCATTCAACTAATGATGTGACCTCGTTAATCAAATAACAACTCTTTTGTTCATGGTTAGGAAACATAACCATCTTTGATTAACGAGCTAGTCAAGTAGAGGCATACTAGTGACACTCTGTTTGTCTATGTATTCACACATGTATTATATTTCCGGTTAATACAATTCTAGCATGAATAATAAACATTTATCATGATATAAGGAAATAAATAATAACTTTATTATTGCCTCTAGGGCATATTTCCTTCAGTCTCCCACTTGCACTAGAGTCAATAATCTAGATTACACAGTAATGATTCTAACACCCATGGAGCCTTGGTGCTGATCATGTTTTGCTCGTGGAAGAGGCTTAGTCAACGGGTCTGCAACATTCAGATCCGTATGTATCTTGCAAATCTCTATGTCTCCCACCTGGACTAGATCCCGGATGGAGTTGAAGCGTCTCTTGATGTGTTTGGTCTTTTTGTGAAATCTGGATTCCTTTGCCAAGGCAATTGCACCAGTATTGTCACAAAAGATTTTCATTGGACCCGACGCACTAGGTATGACACCTAGATCGGATATGAACTCCTTCATCCAGACTCCTTCGTTCGCTGCTTCCGAAGCAGCTATGTACTCCGCTTCACATGTAGATCCCGCTACGACGCTTTGTTTAGAACTGCACCAACTGACAGCTCCACCGTTTAAAGTAAACACGTATCCGGTTTGCGATTTAGAATCGTCCGGATCAGTGTCAAAGCTTGCATCAACGTAACCTCTTACGGTGAGCTCTTTGTCACCTCCATATACGAGAAACATATCCTTAGTCCTTTTCAGGTATTTCAGGATGTTCTTGACCGCTGTCCAGTGATCCACTCCTGGATTACTTTGGTAGCTCCCTGCTAACTTATAGCAAGGCACACATCAGGTCTGGTACACAGCATTGCATACATGATAGAGCCTATGGCTGAAGCATAGGGAACATCTTTCATTTTTTCTCTATCTTCTGCAGTGGTCGGGCATTGAGTCTGACTCAACTTCACACCTTGTAATACAGGCAAGAACCCTTTCTTTGCTTGATCCATTTTGAACTTCTTCAAAATCTTGTCAAGGTACGTGCTTTGTGAAAGTCCAATTAAGCGTCTTGATCTATCTCTATAGATATTTATGCCTAATATGTAAGCAGCTTCCCCGAGGTCTTTCATCGAAAAACTTTTATTCAAGTATCCCTTTATGCTATCCAGAAATTCTATATCATTTCCAATCAGCAATATGTCATCCACAGATAATATCAGAAATGCTACATAGCTCCCACTCACTTTATTGTAAATACAGGCTTCTCCAAAAGTCTATATAAAACCAAATGCTTTGATCACACTATCAAAGCGTTTATTCCAACTCCGAGAGGCTTGCACCAGTCCATAAATGGATCGCTGGAGCTTGCACAATGTGTTAGCTCCCTTTGAATCGACAAAACCTTCCGGTTGCATCATATACAACTCTTCTTCCAGAAATCCATTCAGGAATGCAGTTTTGACATCCATCTGCCAAATTTCATAATCATAAAATGCGGCAGTTGCTAACATGATTCTGACAGACTTAAGCATCGCTACAGGTGAGAAGGTCTCATCGTAGTCAACCCCTTGAACTTGTCGAAAACTTTTGCGACAAGTCGAGCTTTATAGACAGTAATATTACCGTCAGCGTCAGTCTTTTTCTTGAAGATCCATTTATTCTCAATTGCTTGCCGATCATCGGGCAAGTCAACCAAAGTCCATACTTTGTTCTCATACATGGATCCCATCTTAGATTTCATGGCTTCAAGCCACTTTGCGGAATCTGGGCTCACCATCGCTTCTTCATAGTTCGTAGGTTCATCATGATCTAGTAGCATGACTTCTAGAATTGGATTACCGTACCACTCTGGTGCGGATCTCACTCTGGTTGATCTACGTGGTTCAGTAGTATCTTGTCCTGAAGTTTCATGATCATCATCATTAGCTTCCTCACTAATTGGTATAGGTGTCGCAGAAACAGTTTTCTGTGATGTACTATTTTCCAATAAGGGAGCAGGTACAGTTACCTCGTCAAGTTCTACTTTCCTCCCACTCACTTCTTTCGAGAGAAACTCCTTCTCTAGAAATGATCCATTCTTAGCAACGAATGTCTTGCCTTCGGATCTGTGATAGAAGGTGTACCCAACAGTCTCCTTTGGGTATCCTATGAAGACACATTTCTCCACTTTGGGTTCGAGCTTATCAGGTTGAAGCTTTTTCACATAAGCCTCGCAGCCCCAAACTTTAAGAAATGACAACTTTGGTTTCTTGCCAAACCATAGTTCATAAGGCGTCGTCTCAACGGATTTTGATGGTGCCCTATTTAACGTGAATGCGGCCGTCTCTAAAGCGTAACCCAAAAATGATAGCGGTAAATCAGTAAGAGACATCATAGATCGCACCATACCTAGTAAAGTACGATTACGACGTTCGGACACACCATTACGCTGTGGTGTTCCGAGTGGCGTGAGTTGCGAAACTATTCCACAATTTTTCAAATGTACACCAAACTCGTAACTCAAATATTCTCCTCCACGATCAGATCGTAGAAACTTTATTTTCTTGTTACGATGATTTTCAACTTCACTCTGAAATTCTTTGAACTTTTCAAATGTTTCAGACTTGTGTTTCATTAAGTAGATATACCCATATCTGCTTAAATCATCTGTGAAGGTGAGAAAATAACGATATCCGCCACGAGCCTCAATATTCATCGGACCACATACATCGGTATGTATGATTTCCAACAGATCTGTTGCTCTCTCCATAGTACTGGAGAACGGTGTTTTAGTCATCTTGCCTATGAGGCACGGTTCGCAAGTACCAAGTGATTCATAATCAAGTGGTTCCAAAAGCCCATCAGTATGGAGTTTCTTCATGCGCTTTACACCGATATGACCTAAATGGCAGTGCCACAAATAAGTTGCACTATCATTATCAACTCTGCATCTTTTGGTTTCAACATTATGAATATGTGTATCACTACTATCGAGATTCATCAAAAATAGACCACTCTTCAAAGGTGCATGACCATAAAAGATATTACTCATATAAATAGGACAACCATTATTCTCTGATTTAAATGAATAACCGTCTCGCATTAAACAAGATCCAGATATAATGTTCATGCTCAATGCTGGCACCAAATAACAATTATTTAGGTCTAATATTAATCCCGAAGGTAGATGTAGAGGTAGCGTGCCGACCGCGATCACATCGACTGTGGAATCGTTTCCCACGCGCATCGTCACCTCGTCCTTTGCTAGTGTCCGCTTATTCCGTAGTCCCTGTTTCGAGTTGCAAATATTAGCAACAGAACCAGTATCAAATACCCAGGTGCTACTGCGAGCTCTAGTAAGGTACACATCAATAACATGTATATCACGTATACCTTTGTTCACCTTGCCATCCTTCTTACCTGCCAAATACTTGGGGCAGTTCCGCTTCCAGTGACCAGTCTACTTGCAGTAGAAGCACTCAGTTTCAGGCTTAGGTCCAGACTTGGGTTTCTTCTCCTGAGCAGCAACTTGCTTGCTGTTCTTCTTGAAGTTCCCCTTCTTCTTCCCTTTGCCCTTTTTCTTGAAACTAGTGGTCTTGTTGACCATCAACACTTGATGCTCCTTCTTGATTTCTACCTCCGCAGCTTTCAGCATTGCGAAGAGCTCGGGAATAGTCTTGTTCATCCCTTGCATATTATAGTTCATCACGAAGCTCTTGTAGCTTGGTGGCAGTGATTGGAGAATTCTGTCAATGACGCAATCATCTAGAAGATTAACTCCCATCTGAATCAAGTGATTATTATACCAAGACATTTTGAGTATATGCTCACTGACAGAACTGTTCTCCTCCATCTTGCAGCTATAGAACTTATTGGAGACTTCATATCTCTCAATTCGAGCATTTGCTTGAAATATTAACTTCAACTCCTGGAACATCTCATATGCTCCATGACGTTCAAAACGTCGTTGAAGTCCCGATTCTAAGCCGTAAAGCATGGCACACTGAACTATCGAGTAGTCATCAGCTTTGCTCTGCCAGACGTTCATAACATCTGGTGTTGCTCCAGCAGCAGGCCTGGCACCCAGCGGTGCTTCCAGGACGTAATTCTTCTGTGCAGCAATGAGGATAATCCTCAGGTTACGGACCCAGTCCGTGTAATTGCTACCATCATCTTTCAACTTTGCTTTCTCAAGGAACGCATTAAAATTCAACGAAACAACAACACGAGCCATCTATCTACAATCAACATAAACAAGCAAGATACTATCAGGTACTAAGTTCATGATAAGTTTAAGTTCAGTTAATCAAATTACTTAAGAACTCCCACTTAGATAGACATCCCTCTAATCCTCTAAGTGATCACGTGATCCAAATCAACTAAACCATAACCGATCATCACGTGAGATGGAGTAGTTTTCAATGGTGAACATCGTTATGTTGATCATATCTACTATATGATTCACGCTCGACCTTTCGGTCTCTGTGTTCCGAGGCCATATCTGCATATGCTAGGCTCGTCAAGTTTAACCTGAGTATTCTGCGTGTGCAAAACTGGCTTGCACCCGTTGTAGATGGACGTAGAGCTTATCACACCCGATCATCACGTGGTGTCTGGGCACGACGAACTTTGGCAACGGTGCATACTCAGGGAGAACACTTCTTGATAATTTAGTGAGAGATCATCTTATAATGCTACCGTCAATCAAAGCAAGATAAGATGCATAAAAGGATAAACATCACATGCAATCAATATAAGTGATATGATATGGCCATCATCATCTTGTGCTTGTGATCTCCATCTCCGAAGCACCATCATGATCACCATCGTCACCGGCGCGACACCTTGATCTCAATCATAGCATCGTTGTCGTCTCGCCAATCTTATGCTTCCACGACTGTCACTACCGCTTAGCAATAAAGTAAAGCATTACATCGCGATTGCATTGCATACAATAAAGCGACAACCATATGGCTCCTGCCAGTTGCCGATAACTTGGTTACAAAACATGATCATCTCATACAATAAAATCAGCATCATGCCTTGACCATATCACATCACAACATGCCCTGCAAAAACAAGTTAGACGTCCTCTACTTTGTTGTTGCAAGTTTTACGTGGCTGCTACGGGCTTAAGCAAGAACTCATCTCACCTACGCATCAAAACCACAACGATAGTTTGTCAAATAGACTCCGCTTTAACCTTCTCAAGGACCGGGCGTAGCCACACTCGGTTCAACTAAAGTTGGAGAGACAATCGCCCGCAAGCCATCTATATGCAAAGCACGTCGAGGAAACCGGTCTCACGTAAGCGTACGCGTAAGGTTGGTCTGGGTCGTCTCGTCCAACAATACCGCTGAACCAAAGTATGACATGCTGGTAGGCAGTATGACTTGTATCGCCCACAACTCACTTGTGTTCTACTCGTGCAAATAACATCAAACCATAAAACCTAGGCTCTGATACCACTGTTGGGGAACGTAGTAATTTCAAAATTTTCCTACGCACACGCAAGATCATGGTGATGCATAGCAACGAGGGGGAGAGTCTGATCTACGTACCCTTGTAGATCGCAACGGAAGCGTTGACACAACGTAGAGGAAGTAGTCGTACGTCTTCTTCCCAATCCGACCGATCCAAGCACCGTTACCCCGGCACCTCCGAGTTCTTAGCACACGTTCAGCTCGATGACGATCCTCGGGCTCCGATCCAGCAAAGCGTCGAGGAAGAGTTCCGTCAGCACGACGGCGTGGTGACGATCTTGATGTTCTACCGACGCAGGGCTTCGCCTAAGCACTACAACGGTATGATCGAGGTGGAATTTGGTGGCAGGGGGCACCGCACATGGCTAAGGAACGATCTCAATGATCAACTTGTGTGTCTAGAGGTGCCCCCTGCCCCCGTATATAAAGGTTGCTAGGGGGAGGGCTGGCCGGCCAAGGAGAGGAGGGCGCAGGAGGAGTCCTACTCCTAACGGGAGTAGGACTCCCCCCCCCCCCCAATCCTATTCCTAATAGGACTCCTCGAGAGAGAGAGAGAGAGAGAGAGAGAGGGAGAAGGGGGCCGGCCACCTCTCCTAGTCCTAATAGGACTAGCGGAAGGGGGAGGCGCGCAGCCCACCTTGGGCTGCCCCTTTCACCTTTCCACTAAGGCCCAATAAGGCCCATTTGGTTCCCGGGGGATTCCGGTAACCTCCCGGTACTCCGGTAAAATTCCCGATTTCACCCGAAACACTTCCGATGTCCAAACATAGGCTTCCAATATATCAATCCTTATGTCTCGACCATTTCGAGACTCCTCGTCATGTCCGTGATCACATCCGGGACTCCGAACAACCTTCGGTACATCAAAATGCATAAACTCATAACAACTATCATCGTAACGTTAAGCGTGCGGACCCTACGGTTCGAGAACAATGTAGACATGACCGAGACACGTCTCCGGTCAATAACCAATAGCGGGACCTGGATGCCCATATTGGCTCCTACATATTCTACGAAGATCTTTATCGGTCAGACCGCATAACAACATACGTTGTTCCCTTTGTCATCGGTATGTTACTTGCCCGAGATTCGATCGTCGGTATCCAATACCTAGTTCAATCTCGTTACCGGCAAGTATCTTTACTCGTTCTGTAATACATCATCTGACAACTAACATCTTAGTTATAATGCTTGCAAGGCTTATGTGATGTGTATTACCGAGAGGGCCCAGAGATACCTCTCCGACAATCGGAGTGACAAATCCTATTCTCGAAATACGCCAACCCAACATCTACCATTGGAAACACCTGTAGTACTCCTTTATAATCACCCTTTTACGTTGTGACGTTTGGTAGCACCCAAAGTGTTCCTCCGGCAAACGGGAGTTGCATAATCTCATAGTCATAGGAACATGTATAAGTCATGAAGAAAGCAATAGCAACATACTAAAGGATCGGGTGCTAAGCTAATGGAATGGGTCATGTCAATCAGATCATTCAACTAATGATGTGACCTCGTTAATCAAATAACAACTCTTTTGTTCATGGTTAGGAAACATAACCATCTTTGATTAATGAGCTAGTCAAGTAGAGGCATACTAGTGACACTCTGTTTGTCTATGTATTCACACATGTATTATGTTTCCGGTTAATACAATTCTAGCATGAATAATAAACATTTATCATGATATAAGGAAATAAATAATAACTTTATTATTGCCTCTAGGGCATATTTCCTTCAGTTGCTGACCGCTCGCTCCTGCACGCCCTGATGGGCGGCCTGGACGATCGTTTCGCCCAACAAGCGACCCTGATCCCTCTCCTCCATCCTCTGCCGACGCTCGCCGAAGCCCGCTCCATGCTCCAGATGGAGGAGCAGAACCAGGCACGCAAAGCCAGTGTGCCGCATCTCTTCCACGCCACGTCGCGCCCTGCGGTGACAACTTCCCCGACCCCGGCGCCGTCCCCAGGAGCATCCTTGTCGGTGTCAAAACCGGCGGATCTCGGGTAGGGTGTCCCGAACTGTGCGTCTAGGCCGGATGGTAACAGGAGGCGAGGGACACGAAGTTTTACCCAGGTTCGGGCCCTCTTGATGGAGGTAAAACCCTCTGTCCTGCTTGATTAATATTGATGATATGGGTAGTACAAGAGTAGATCTACCACGAGATCGGAGAGGCTAAACCCTAGAAGCTAGCTTATGGTATGATTGTTGTTCTGTATGTTGTCCTATGGACTAAAACCCTCCGATTTATATAGACACCGGAGAGGGTTAGGGTTACACAAAGTCGGTTACAATGGTAGGAGATCTACATATCCGTATCGCCAAGCTTGCCTTCCATGCCAAGGAAAGTCCCTTCCGGACACGGGACGAAGTCTTCAATCTTGTATCTTCATAGTCCAGGAGTCCGGCTGAAGGTATAGTCTGGCCATCCGGACACCCCCTAATCCAGGACTCCCTTAGTAGCCCCTGAACCAGGCTTCAATGACGATGAGTCCGGCGCGCAGATTGTCTTCGGCATTGCAAGGCTGGTTCCTCCTCCAAGTACTTCATAGAAGATTTTGAACACAAAGATAGTGTCCGACTCTGCAAAATAAGTTTCCACATATTGCCATAGAGAGAATAATATTTACACAAATCTAATCTGCTGACGTATTCCATAGTGTGACATCGCACCACGGCCAAGCCTTTATTCGAATCGTTTTATTGTCCCACCTCAGCGTGTCATGCAAGGCAGTTTCCTTGGCACGTCTCGTCGAAGCAGAGATCGTGTCCCCTTATTCCGGGATTCTCATCAATACGGGCATAGGTAACCCAACCGCGCCATTGATTACGACGCTTGGGGATAAGCGAGTTTTACCAGGCTGGTGGGGACATGTAGTTGCGTCCACCCATATAAGGGGATAAAGATCCACCTTTTCACCTACGCCTTCTTCCTCCTTTGCCTATCCATTCTCGCGCATTCGAGCTCCAGCGCCCAAGTCCGCACTCCCCACCTCAACCTTCTCCAGCCATGTCCGGAGCGGGAGGCAAGTGGATGGTCTCCTCCGTCACGGAGGGACACATCAAAAAACTGAGGAAGGTCGGATACTTGTCTAACGACATCGTGTACCGGCTTCCCGAAGAGGGGCAGCTCCTCCCCACCCCAAGGCCCCATGAGAGGGTAGTGTTCCTTCCCCACTTCCTCCACGGACTGGGCTTTCCTATCCACCCATTCGTCCGGGGACTCATGTTCTACTACGGCCTGGATTTCCATGATCTGGCCCCAAACTTCATCCTCAACATCTCGGCGTTTATCGTCGTGTGCGAGGCTTTCCTCTGCATCCGCCCCCATTTCGGCCTATGGCTCAAGACTTTCAATGTCAAGCCGAAGGTGGTGCGCGGCAACCTGGCGGAGTGGGGAGGCGCCATGGTGGGCAAGATGCCCAACGTCTTATGGCTCGAGGGCTCCTTTGTGGAGACCCTAAAGGGGTGGCAATCGGGGTGGTTTTACATCACCGAGCCGCGCGAACCTGAGTGGGTCGCAGCCCCTGAGTTCCGGTCCGGACCCCCAACGCGGCTCACGTCCTGGAAAGAGACGGGCATGTCATGGGGCAGCAAAGGAAAGGTGACTGGACTGCAAACATGCATCCAAACCCTGGTGGACAAGCAGCTCAAGCTTGTCAACATAGTCCAGGTCATGCTCATCCGCCGGATCCTCCCGTGTCAAAAATGGGCCTTCAATCTGTGGGAGTTCAACCCGACGCAGCACCGAACTCTGAGCAGGCTCTTTGACACGACGTACGAAGATGCCTGGAAGGTGCTTTTCAAGGACGCCGAGGCTCCCGCATCCGCTGCCGAGGATCGCGGATTCAGCGCGCAGCGTCATGCTAGCGCGGTAAGTTGTTTGTACCTTTTACAGGGTGTTAGTTTTTCATAGTTTAACTCTATGCGGGATCTAAGCTCCCTTACCTTTGACAGGTTTGGCAGGCGAAGTCCGGACAGATTGACTGTCCGGCTCCTTTGCCCGAAGACCCAGCCGATGCCCGCTTGGCGAAGCTGCTGGTTCCGGCACCCTATGTGGTGCCGGAGAAGAAGGCCGCGAAGAAGTCCACGGGGACTCGAAAAAGTGCTCGGCGCCAGGAGGTGTCGGGTTCATCATCCGACGGCTCCAAGGCGCATTCCTCCCGTGAAGACGAGGAGGAGGAAGAAGAGACCTCTCCCCCTCCAATGGGGGGAGAGAAGAAAAGGAAGGCCGCCCTTACTGGGGAGGCCGAAGGGTCCAAGAAGGGGAAAACCCTTCCTCCGGACTACTCCACCGACACCGACGACGGCGGAAAGGAGTGGCCGCTCAGGGCCAAGCCCCTGGCGAAATCGTAAGTATCCGGATACCAGAGTAATTCATAGTATTCCTTTATTGCACAGCTTGCCCTTATGTCGAATATGATTATGCAGCCCACCCAAAGACCGGCTCGACGCGTCGTCGAGCGGTTCACTGGACTCGTCGGATGTGAATTCGCTTCTGACGGCCACCTCCCCCCGCCCTACGGACGACACCGAAGTATTGTCCCAACAGGTTCCAAGCCGGGAGGAGGTGGTCCTGGAGGCGCCGCAAGGCGACCTCCCGGACTCCAGGAGTAAAGGGGATAAAACCCCCTAGGGCTCCAAGTCCGGCCCTAGGCCGGACACTGCTCCAGAACCTTCAAGGGTTCCAGAGTCCGACGGGCGACCTCCTTCCAAGAGGAGCGAGCCCACCGTGCCGGTGACCCCCGTCCAACCGGAGGCGCCGGATAATCTGTTGGAGGTGCTCAAAGGCGCCTCCATCGACGAGGAGCACTGCACCATTATGAGTGCGGTGGTCCAGAAGGTTCAGTCCGCCAAGAGCGGACTGACTGAAGCTTGTGCTAGCCTTTTAACAGGCTTTGAGGTAAGTAAAGGATGTGTAAATAATATATCCGCATAGACAGTAGCCCCTGATGCTCTGTTTGGCGTTCGGGAAGAAAAGCCGAATAGAGGATCAAATAAAATTCGCAGGAGTCTAACAAAAAGGAGTCAATATGCGTATGCAGGCTTCTCTGCTGGCGTCCGCCGCACTGACTGCGGAAGTGGACACGCTAAAGCAGAACCTCGAGCAGTCCAAGCAAGAGCTCGGTCATGCCAAGAAGCAGCTCGAGGACAAGGAAGGTAAGAAATACCTTGTTTTAAATATATATAAAAAAGTGCAATTGCAAAAAATGACAGGATTATCGTGGCTATTGTAGGGGCCACGTCTGAGGTGGCAACCCTTAAGCAAGCGCTGTCCAAGGCCGAGAAGACGGCGGCTACGGAGCGCACCGAGCGGGAGAAGTATGAGGCCCAGGTTGGCAAGGTTCGGCAAGAGCTCCAGGCTCTCATGAAAAAACATGAGAGTTTGGAGCTTGACTCAAAGACGCGAGCGTCCGAGCTCGCGATGGCTATTCAAAATGCCAAGTCTGCCAAGGCCAAATCCCAGAAGACCCTCCAGGAGTTGGATGAGGTGAAAAAGATAGCGGCGGGTAAGGCATTCTTTATGCAAAGCAAACACATAAATGTGAGTTACTTGTTACTTACCCGAATCCGGAGCTCTCCAGGAGTGTTCGCAGATCTTCCCCGTAGCGTGTCCGATGACGCCGTATTCTACCGAGCCGAGGAGGGCAGCTCCACAGAGAAGGTGTTCTGGTCTCAGTATGCTGAGGCCGGACACCCCGTGCCCCTGAGCGACCAGCTAAAGCAACTGGTTGAGCTCCACAAGGTGGCCGAACAGGCCATGAAGGGCCTCATAGTTCGGCTGTGGCCTGGAGAGGCTCTGCCTGGGAGCTATTTCGGGCTGGTGCGGCGGCTGGTGGGGGCCTGTCCAAGGCTCGAAGTCATCAAGCGCTCCATCTGCATTGAAGGTGCCCGTAGGGCCCTTGCCCGTGCTAAGGTGCACTGGGGCAAGCTGGATGCTGAGAAGCTTGTGAAGGACGGGCCACTGCCGGGGAAAGAGCATCGCAAGCCCGAGAATTATTATACGGATGTTTTGAAGGGTGCCCGCCTTGTGGCGGATGAATGTTCCAGGGATGTAATTTTTGAGTAAAACTCGCTTGTTTTGTCCTGTGCACTGAAAACTTGTTCATATGCGCTAAGCAATGTTGCTGGAATTTAAAATATTACCTTCTGTGCGGCTGTTTATCAATTCTAAGAGATGGCGAGTCGTCGGCTTCTGCCCCCGTGCCGCTAGTGCTGGGGTGTTCAGGGATAAACCTGAGTGCTCTTTTTCCCATGTTTGGGTCCTTCGAGGGAGGCGCTCAGCACAGGGAACAAGGCAATTGGACTATAATGCGTGAACACTCTCACTTAGCCATAGAATTCTATAATTTTAAATTTCGGCGAAGCCCCTGGTATTCGGAAGACCGAGTTCGGGGCGCTATCCACACCTTGGCCGGACAGAGCCGACTCCTCGCTCTAAGCGGCATAAGTCTTTAGAGACTCGAAAAACCTCTCGAACAGCGACCAGCTCTCGCTTCATCATGACAGTCAGTTTTAGCTTTCTCTACTGAGGTGCTCGACCCAGCTCAACTGGGGCACAATCGCAGTAGTTCTCCTAGTGCTACCTTAGCCGACACAGCAGAACGCAAGGCACCAAAACATAGGAGCCAGGCAAACCCAACTATTGACCCAAGACATGATTCGGAGCCGATGCATATAATGCTATAAGTTCGGGGTGCCGCACTTGTTAAAGTGTTCAGACTTCTCACACCATATTGAGGGGTACTAAAGCCCCTGGCGTATTTTGGCCGTACCAAAGTGTACGGGTGCAACATGTCGTTAAGGAACATATATTTGTAAAAAAAAGAGTAATGCAAAGAGAGACAAAAGCTATGCATTGTTTATTAAAAAGGGCTGCGATCAAAGCAGAATGATACAAATAAATCGATAAGCAAGAGGTTGGACTATTTAACATGTCCGTTCCAGGGGCGGGCTGCGTAATGGTATGCGAAACAGGTATACTGCTCGTGATAGAGACCACCTGGGAGTTCCGTAATGCGGCATGGCTTGTCTTCTTCCCTGGTTCTTGCATCGTTTGTGCGGCAATTGAACTACCAAACAGGCCTTCCGAAGAGTGGAGTCCTGAAAGTAAGAGAAAATTAAAAAATCGGCAGCCCCTGGTGCGGTTTAAGCTGTGTTTCAGGCGTGCCGTGATGGTGCCCCTCCCCTGTACCCATGGTATTTCTAGAGCGTAGTTATGTACGCGAAGTACTGGTGTCACATTTTTGCGAGGGCTGGGATTGGGGCCGCATTGCTACGCCTGCTCGGAACGTGCCAGGCGGTCTTGTTGTAGGTTATTCTGGGCGCGCTTGATGGTGTCTGGACATTTAATGGCCGGACTGGAGAACTGCCTGGGAAGGCTGCTTTGTACTTCCGCTGCAAGGGCCGCCGTGTCCTCCTCCGTTCGGAGAGAGCGTTCGGTGTTTCCATTGACCGTAATTACTCCTCGAGGGCCTGGCATCTTGAGCTTAAGGTATGCGTAGTGCGGTACCGCATTGAACTTGGCGAATGCGGTTCGCCCGAGCAGTGCGTGATAGCCACTGCGGAATGGGACTATGTCGAAGATTAACTCCTCGCTTCGGAAATTATCCGGAGATCCGAAGACCACTTCAAGTGTGACTGAGCCTGTACATTTGGCCTCTACACCTGGTATTATGCCTTTAAAGGTCGTTTTGGTGGGCTTGATCCTCGAGGGATCTATGCCCATTTTCCGCACTGTATCCTGGTAAAGCAGGTTCAGGCTGCTGCCGCCGTCCATAAGGACTCTAGTGAGATGAAATTTGTCAATGATTGGGTCTAAAACCAATGCGGCGAATCCGCCATGACGGGTGCTAGTGGGATGGTCCCTTCGATCAAAGGTGATCGGGCAGGAGGACCATGGGTTGAACTTTGGGGCGACTGGCTCTACCGTGTATACGTCCCTTAACGCGCACTTCCGCTCCCTCTTGGGGATGTGGGTTGCGTATATCATGTTCACCGTCCGCACTTGTGGGGGAAAACCCTTCTGTCCACTGTTGTTTGGCGGCCGGGGCTCTTCGTCGTCATCGCTATGCAGCCCCGTGTCTTTATTTTCAGCATTTAACTTGCCTGCCTGTTTGAACACCCAACAATCCCTGTTGGTGTGATTGGCCGATTTTTCAGGGGTGCCATGTATCTGGCACAAGCGGTTGAGTATTCGGTCCAAACTGGACGGGCCCCTAGGATTTCTTTTGAATGGCTTTTTCCGCTGACCGGATTTATAGCCTCTAAATCGGGCATTAACGGCCGTATCCTCAGCATTGTCTCCGTTAATATGGCGCTTCTGCTTGTTGCGACGCGACCTGCCACTACAGTCCCTGGTATCCGAATTACCAGGGTTCTTGGTCATATTGTTGCTACGAGCAAGCAAGCTGTCTTCTCCCGCGCAAAAGAGGGTCAAGAGTGTCGTGAGTGCTGCCATAGATTTCGGCTTTTCCTGTCCAAGGTGCCGGGCAAGCCACTCGTCACGAATATTGTGCTTGAAGGCTGCTAGGGCCTCTGCGTCTGGACAATCGACTATTTGATTTTTCTTTGTTAGGAACCGTGTCCAGAATTGCCTGGCCGATTCCTCTGGCTGCTGAATTACGTGGCTTAGGCCATCGGCGTCTGGTGGTCGCACATAAGTGCCCTGGAAATTGTCGAGGAATGCGGCTTCCAGGTCCTCCCAACAACCGATTGATCCTGCTGGCAAGCTGTTAAGCCAATGCCGAGCTGGTCCTTTAAGCTTGAGTGGGAGGTATTTGATGGCGTGGAGATCATCGCCACGGGCCATGTGGATATGAAGGAGATAATCCTCGATCCATACCACAGGATCTGTTGTGCCATCATATGATTCGATGTTTACGGGTTTGAAACCCTCAGGGATTTGATGATCCATTACTTCGTCTGTGAAGCATAGTGGGTGTGCGGTGCCTCTGTACTGGGCTATATCACGACGTAACTCCAATGAGCTTTGTCTACTGTATTCGGCCCTACCGGATTTGTGTCCGGCGTGACGGTTACCGTCTCGAGTCGTGGGGCGCCCACGCGATCCATAGATCGATCTTGTTTGCCTTGCCTTGTCCTCCAACATATCTCGCAGGTCTGGCGCATTTTCTCGTGCCTTGGTACGAGGTGTGGCTTGAGTGGAGGGCCGAGAGGCCTCTTTGTCGCGGCCACAAGGTGGCCGGTCGGCCGTATCAAGTGCTAGTGATGTAGGTTTAAGTGCTTCCTCCTCTAATCGGGGTAGCAACCTGCGCTTTGGGTAGCTCTTGGAGGGGCGTTCGAGTTTATGCTCTTCGGCCGCAAGGACTTCAGGCCATCTGTCGACTAGCAAATCTTGATCAGCTCTAAGTTGTTGCTGTTTTTTTCTTGAGGCTTCTTGTCGTGGCCATAAGCCTGCGTTGAAAACGCTCTTGCTCGATGGGATCCTCTGGCACGATGAATTCGTCATCGTCGAGGCTTGCCTCGTCTTTGGAGGGAGGCATATAATTATCGTCCTCGACCTCTCTGTCTGCCGCTCTCTCATGAGGGCTGGCTTCTCCGTCCTCCTGTGCTGAATCTTGTTGGAGGGGGTTTTCTTCGGCACTCTTCGGAGTATTATTATCTCCCGTGTTGGAATCACCATATTTGCTTTGGCGGGATCTTGAGCGGCGCCGCTGACGCCGGCGCTTAGGCTGTTTCTTGGAGGGGTCATCCTCCGCTATTCCATCGCCATCTCCTTCTTTTGGGGTGTTCACCATGTCTATGTCATATGACGAGGTGGCTTTCTAGGGCCCAATAGGCGCTGGTTCTTCATCGTCTCCTGCATCGGTGTCCATACCGTCGATGTCTTCGAAGCCGAAGTTGAGCATGTCGGTTAAATCGTCGACAGTGGCTACAAAGTGGGTGGTGGGTGGGCTTTGAATTTCTTCATCGTCTGTATCCCAACCTTGCTGACCGTAGTCCGGCCAGGGCTCTCCTGATAAAGAGAGAGACTTTAGTGTCTTCAGAATATCGCCGAAAGGCGAGTGCTGAAAGATGTCCGCGGCAGTAAACTCCATGATCGGCGCCCAATCGGATTCGATCGGAAGGGGCGCGGAGGGTTCGGAGTCCGGAGAGGAGTCCGGCTCCTTGGAGTCACGAGTCTCGCGGAGTGCGGGGCTCGTGTTCGGCTCGATCGCCGTTGGGATCGCAGCCCCCGAGGCGGCGTCCAACCGCCCATCCTCGATCGGCGCAGTTGGCTCCGAATTAAGGGTCGAAGCCGATGCGGGTGCGGCCTCCAGGGCACTGTTCGGCGGCTGAGCTAGATCATGCTCGTCGTGACAGTGGGGCGCGCTTGGCAGTGGCTCGAATCCGTTGAGGATCAAGTCCCCGCGGATGTCAGCCTTGTAGTTTAAACTTCCAAATCTGACCTGACGGTCAGGGGCATAGCTTTCGATCTGCTCCAGATGGCCAAGCGAATTAGCCCGCAGTGCGAAGCCGCCAAAGACGAAGATCTGTCCGGGGAGGAAGGTTTCACCCTGGACTGCATCACTATTGATGATCATATGAGCCATCAAGCCTAACGGCGACGACACACAGGAACTCTCAATGAAAGCACCAGTGTCGATGTCAAAGCCGGCGGATCTCGGGTAGGGGGTCCCGAACTATGCGTCTAGGCCGGATGGTAACATGAGGCGAGGGACACGAAGTTTTACCCAGGTTCGGGCCCTCTTGATGGAGGTAAAACCTGTTGGGGAACATAGTAATTTCAAAAAAAATCCTACGCACACGCAAGATCATGGTGATGCATAGCAACGAGAGGGGAGAGTGTGATCTACGTACCCTTGTAGATCGACAACGGAAGCGTTTGGTTGATGTAGTCGTACTGTTGGAAATATGCCCTAGAGGCAATAATAAAAGCATTATTATTATATTTCCTTGTTCATGATAATTGTCTTTATTCATGCTATAATTGTGTTATCCGGAAATCGTAATACATGTGTGAATAATAGACACCAACATGTCCCTAGTAAGCCTCTAGTTGACTAGCTCGTTGATTAACAGATAGTCATGGTTTCCTGACTATGGACATTAGATGTCATTGATAACGAGATCACATCATTTGGAGAATGATGTGATGGACAAGACCCAATCCTAAACATAGCACAAGATCGTATAGTTCGTTTGCTAGAGTTTTTCCAATGCCAAGTATCCTTTCCTTAGACCATGAGATCGTGTAACTCCCGAATACCGTAGGAGTACTTTGGGTATACCAAATGTCACAACGTAACTGGGTGGCTATAAAGGTATACTACGGGTATCTCCGAAAGTGTCTGTTGGGTTGACACGGATCAAGACTGGGATTTGTCACTCCGTATGACAGAGAGGTATCTCTGGGCCCACTCGGTAATGCATCATCATAATGAGCTCAAAGTGACCAAGTGTCTGGTCAAGGGATCATGCATTACGGTACGAGTAAAGTGACTTGCCGGTAACGAGATTGAACGAGGTATTGGGATACCGACGATCGAATCTCGGGCAAGTAACGTACCGATTGACAAAGGGAATTGTATACGGGATTGCTTGAATCCTCGACATCATGGTTCATCCGATGAGATCATCGAGGAGCATGTGGGAGTCAACATGGGTATCCAGATTCCGCTGTTGGTTATTGACCGGAGAGCAATCTCGGTCATGTCTACATGTCTCCCGAACCCGTAGGGTCTACACACTTAAGGTTTGGTGACGCTAGGGTTGAAGAGATATGTATATGCAGTAACCCGAATGTTGTTCGGAGTCCCGGATGAGATCCCGTACGTCACGAGGAGTTCCAGAATGGTCCGAAGGTAAAGAATTATATATAGGAAGTGCAGTTTCGGCCATCGGGAAAGTTTCGGGGGTCACCGGTATTGTACCGCGACCACCGGATGGGTCCCGGGGGGTCCACCGGGTGAGGCCACCCATCCCGGAGGGCCCCATGGGCTGAAGTGGGAGGGGGAACCAGCCCTTAGTGGGCTGGTGCGCCCCCTAGGCCCACCCCTTGCGCCTAGGGTTGGAACCCTAGGGTGGGGGGGTGCCCCACTTGCCTTGGGGGGCACTCCACCCCCCCTTGGCCGCCGCGCCCCCTTGGAGATTGGATCTCCCAAGGGCCAGCGCCCCCCCCAGGGGGCCTATATAAAGGGGGGGAGGGAGGGGGCAGCCGCACCCTTGCATCTTGGCGCCCCCCTCTCCCCTGCTACACCTCTCCCTCTCGCGCAGACGCTCGGCGAAGCCCTGCTGCACGTGACAATTGCATCCACCACCACGCCGTCGTGCTGCTGGATCTTCATCAACCTCTCCTTCCCCCTTGCTGGATCAAAAAGGAGGAGACATCATCCGCTCCGTACGTGTGTTGAACGCGGAGGTGCCGTCCGTTCGGCGCTTGGTCATCGGTGATTTGGATCACGTCGAGTACGACTCCCTCATCCCCGTTCTTTGAACGCTTCCGCTCGCGATCTACAAAGGTATGTAGATGCATCCGATCACTCTTTGCTAGATGAACTCATAGATGGATCTTGGTGAAACCGTAGGAAATTTTTTGTTTTGTGCAACGTTGCCCAACAGTGGCATCATGAGCTAGGTCTATGCATAGTTCTCTTTGCACGAGTAGAACACAATTTGTTTTGGGCGTAGATGTTGTCAACTTTCTTGCCGCTACTAGTCGTATCTTTCTTCAGCGGTATTATGGGATGAAGCGGCCCGGACCAACCTTACACGTACGCTTACGTGAGACCGGTTCCACCGACAAACAAGCAATAGTTGCATAAGGTGGCTGGCGGGTGTCTGTCTCTCCCACTTTAGTTGGAGCGGATTCGATGAAAAGGGTCCTGATGAAGGGTAAATAGAAGTTGACAAATCACGTTGTGGCTTTCACGTAGGTAAGAAAACGTTCTTGCTAGAACCCTATTGCAGCCACGTAAAACTTGCAACAACAATTAGAGGACGTCTAACTTGTTTTTGCAGCAAGTGTTTTTGTGATGTGATATGGCCAAAGTTGTGATGAATGATGAATGATATATATGTGATGTATGAGATGTTCATGCTATTGTAATAGGAATCACGACTTGCATGTCGATGAGTATGACAACCGGCAGGAGCCATAGGAGTTGTCTTTATTTTTTTGTATGACCTGCGTGTCATTGAGAAACGCTATGTAAATTACTTTACTTTATTTCTAAACGCGTTAGCCATAGAAGTAATAGTTGGCGAGCAACTTCATGGAGACACGATGATGGAGATCATGGTGTCATGCCAGTGACAAGATGATCATGGAGCCTCAAGATGGAGATCAAAGGAGCTATGTGATATTGGCCATATCATGTCACTATTATTATTTGATTGCATGTGATGTTTATCATGTTTTTGCATCTTATTTACTTAGAACGACGGTAGTAAATAAGATGATCCCTCATAATAATTTCAAGAAAGTGTTCCCCCTAACTATGCACCATTGCGACTGTTCGTTGTTTCGAAGCACCACGTGATGATCGGGTGTGATAGATTCTAACGTTCACATACAACGGGTGTAAGACATATTTACACATGCAAACACTTAGGTTGACTTGACGAGCCTAGCATGTACAGACATGGCCTTGGAACATAGAAGACCGAAAGGTCGAGCATGAGTCGTATAGAAGATACGATCAACATGAAGATGTTCACCGATGTTGACTAGTCCGTCTCATGTGATGATCGGACACGGCCTAGTTAACTCGGATCATGTTATACTTAGATGACTGGAGGGATGTCTATCTGAGTGGGAGTTCATTGAATAATTTGATTAGATGAACTCAATTATCGTGAACTTAGTCTAAAAATTTACAATATGTCTTGTAGATCAAATGGCCAACGTAGTCCTCAACTTCAACGCGTTCCTAGAGAAAACCAAGCCGAAAGACGATGGCAGCAACTACACAGACTGGGTCCGGAACCTGAGGATCATCCTCATAGCTGCCAAGAAAGATTATGTCCTACAAGTACCGCTAGGTGACGCACCTATTCTCCCTGCAGAACAAGACGTTATGAACGCTTGGCAGGCACGTACCGATGACTACTCCCTCGTTCAGTGCAGCATGCTTTACAGCTTAGAGCCGGGGCTCCAAAAACGTTTTGAGAGACACGGAGCATATGAGATGTTCGAAGAGCTGAAAATGGTTTTCCAAGCTCATGCCCGGGTCGAGAGATATCAAGTCTCCTACAAGTTCTTCAGCTGTAATATGGAGGAAAACAGCTCTGTCAGTGAGCATATACTCACTATGTCTGGGTTGCATAACCGCTTGACTCAGCTGGGAGTTAATCTCCCGGATGACGCGGTCATTGACAGAATCCTTGAGTCGCTTCCACCGAGCTACAAGAGCTTTGTGATGAACTTCAATATGCAGGGGATGGAAAAGACCATTCCTGAAGTATTTGCAAAGCTGAAATCAGCAGAGGTAGAAGTCAGAAAGGAACATCAAGTGTTGATGGTGAATAAAACCACTAAGTTCAAGAAAGGCAAGGGTAAGAAAACCTTCAAGAAGGATGGCAAGGGAGTTGCCGCGCCCGGCAAGCAAGCTGCCGGGAAGAAGCCAAAGAATGGACCCAAGCCCGAGACTGAGTGTTTTTATTGCAAGGGAAGTGGTCACTAGAAGAGGAACTGCCCCAAATACTTAGCGGACAAGAAGGCCGGCATCACGAAAGGTATATGTGATATACATGTAATTGATGTGTACCTTACCAGTACTCGTAGTAACTCTTGGGTATTTGATACCGGTGCAGTTGCTCATATTTGTAACTCAAAGCAGGAGCTGCGGAATAAACGGAGACTGGCGAAGGACGAGGTGACGATGCGCGTCGGGAATGGTTCCAAGGTCGATGTGATCGCCGTCGGCATGCTACCTCTACATTTACCTAAGGGATTAGTTTTGAACCTCAATAATTGTTATTTAGTTACCAAGTTTGAGCATGAACATTGTATCAGGATCTCATTTAATACGAGATGGCTACTCATTTAAATCCGAGAATAATGGTTGTTCTATTTATATGAGAGATATGTTTTATGGTCATGCTTCGATGGTGAATGGTTTATTCTTAATGAATCTCGAGCGTAATGCTACACATATTCATAGTGTGAGTACCAAAAGATGTAAGGTTGATAATGATAGTCCCACATACTTGTGGCACTGCCGCCTTGGTCACATAGGTGTCAAACGCATGAAGAAGCTCCATGCAGATGGACTTTTAGAGTCTCTTGATTACGAATCATTTGACATGTGCGAACCATGCCTCATGGGTAAAATGACCAAGACTCCGTTCTCAGGAACAATGGAGCGAGCAACCAACTTATTGGAAATCATACATACTGATGTGTGCGCTCCAATGAGTGTTGAGGCTCGCGGTGGCTATCGTTATGTTCTCACCCTCACTGATGACTTGAGTAGATATGGGTATATCTATTTAATGAAACACAAGTCTGAGACCTTTGAAAAGTTTAAATAATTTCAGAGTGAGGTTGAAAATCAACGTGACAGGAAAATCAAGTTCCTGTGATCAGATCGTGGAGGAGAATACTTGAGTCACGAATTTGGCACACACTTAAGAAAATGTGGAATAGTTTCACAACTCACGCCGCCTGGAACACCTTAGCGTAATGGTGTGTCCGAACATCGTAATCGCACTTTATTAGATATGGTGCGATCTATGATGTCTCTTACCGATTTACCGCTATCTTTTTGGGGCTATGCTTTAGAGACTGCCGCATTCACTTTAAATAGGGCTCCGTCGAAATCCGTTGAGACGACACCGTATGAATTATGGTTTGGGAAGAAACCTAAGCTGTCGTTTCTAAAAGTTTGGGGATGCGATGCTTATGTCAAGAAACTTCAACATGAAAAGCTCGAACCCAAATCGGAAAAATGCGTCTTCATAGGATACCCTAAAGAAACTATTGGGTATACCTTCTACCTCAGATCCGAAGGCAAGATCTTTGTTGCCAAGAATGGGTCCTTTCTAGAGAAAGAGTTTCTCTCGAAAGAAGTAAGTGGGAGGAAAGTAGAACTTGATGAAGTATTACCTCTTGAACCAGAAAATGGCGCAACTCAAGAAAATGTTCCTGAGGTGCCTGCACCGACTAGAGAGGAAGTTAATGATGATGATCATGAAACTTTAGATCAAGTTGCTACTGAACTTCGTAGGTCCACAAGGACACATTCCGCACCAGAGTGGTACGGCAACCCTGTCTTGGAAATCATGTTGTTAGACAACGATGAACCTTCGAACTATGAAGAAGCGATGGCGGGCCCGGATTCTGACAAATGGCTAGAAGCCATGAAATCCAAGATAGGATCCATGTATGAAAACAAAGTATGGGCTTTGACTGACTTGCCCGTTGAGCGGCGAGCCATAGAAAATAAATGGATCTTTAAGAAGAAGACAGACACGGATGGTAATGTGACCATCTATAAAGCTCGGCTTGTCGCTAAGGGTTATCGACAAGTTCAAGGGGTTGACTACGATGAGACTTTCTCACCGGTAGCGAAGCTAAAGTCCATCCGAATCATGTTAGCAATTGCCGCATTCTATGATTATGAGATATGGAAAATGGACGTCAAAACGGCATTCCTTAATGGTTTCCTTAAGGAAGAATTGTATATGATGCAGCCGGAAGGTTTTGTTGATCCTAAGAATGCTAACAAGGTGTGCAAGCTCCAAAGCTCGATTTATGGGCTGGTGCAAGCATCTCGGAGTTGGAACATTCGCTTTAATGAGATGATCAAAGCGTTTGAGTTTACGCAGACTTATGGAGAAGCCTGCGTTTACAAGAAAGTGAGTGGGAGCTCTGTAGAATTTCTCATATTATATGTAGATGACATACTTTTGATGGGAAATGATATAGAACACTTGGACAACATTAAGGCCTACTTGAATAAGAGTTTTTCAATGAAGGACCTTGGAGAAGCTGCATATATATTAGGCATCAAGATCTATAGAGATAGATCTAGACGCCTCATAGGTCTTTCACAAAGCACATACCTTGATAAGATATTGAAGAAGTTCAATATGGATCAGTCTAAGAAGGGGTTCTTGCCTGTTTTGCAAGGTGTGAAATTGAGCTCAGCTCAATGTCCGACCACGGCAGAAGATATAGAAGAGATGAGCGTCATCCCCTATGCCTCAGCCATAGGTTCTATTATGTATGCCATGCTATGTACCAGACCTGATGTAAACCTTGCCGTAAGTTTGGTAGGTAGGTACCAAAGTAATCCCGGCAAGGAACACTGGACAGCGGTCAAGAATATCCTGAAGTACCTGAAAAGGACTAAGGAAATGTTTTTCGTTTATGGAGGTGACGAAGAGCTCGTCATAAAGGGTTACATCGACGCTAGCTTCGACGCAGATTTGGATGACTCTCAGTCACAAACCGGATACGTGTATATTTTGAATGGTGGGGCAGTAAGCAGGTGCAGTTACAAGCAGAGCGTCATGGCGGGATCTACATGTGAAGCGGAGTCCATGGCAGCCTCGGAGGCAGCACATGAAGCAATATGGGTGAAGGAGTTCATCACCGACCTAGGAGTCATACCCAATGCGTCGGGGCCAATCAAACTCTTCTGTGACAACACTGGAGCTATTGCACTTGCCAAGGAGCCCAGGTTTCACAAGAAGACCAGGCACATCAAGCATCGCTTCAACTCCATTCGTGAAAATGTTCAAGATGGAGACATAGGTATTTGTAAAGTACATACGGACCTGAATGTAGCAGATCCGTTGACTAAACCTCTCCCTAGAGCAAAACATGATCAACACCAGAATTCCATGGGTGTTTAATTCATCACAATGTAACTAGATTATTGACTCTAGTGCAAGTGGGAGACTGTTGGAAATATGCCCTAGAGGCAATAATAAAAGCATTATTATTATATTTCCTTGTTCATGATAATTGTCTTTATTCATGCTATAATTGTGTTATCCAGAAATCGTAATACATGTGTGAATAATAGACACCAACATGTCCCTAGTAAGCCTCTAGTTGACTAGCTCGTTGATTAACAGATAGTCATGGTTTCCTGACTATGGACATTAGATGTCATTGATAATGAGATCACATCATTAGGAGAATGATGTGATGGACAAGACCCAATCCTAAACATAGCACAAGATCGTATAGTTCGTTTGCTAGAGTTTTTCCAATGTCAAGTATCCTTTCCTTAGACCATGAGATCGTGTAACTCCCGGATGAAGGAAATATGCCCTAGAGGCAATAATAAAGTTATTATTTATTTCCTTATATCATGATAAATGTTTATTATTCATGCTAGAATTGTATTAACCGGAAACATAATACATGTGTGAATACATAGACAAACAGAGTGTCACTAGTATGCCTCTACTTGACTAGCTCATTAATCAAAGATGGTTATGTTTCCTAACCATGAACAAAGAGTTGTTATTTGATTAACGAGGTCACATCATTAGTTGAATGATCTGATTGACATGACCCATTCCATTAGCTTAGCACCCGATCGTTTAGTATGTTGCTATTGCTTTCTTCATGATTTATACATGTTCCTATAACTATGAGATTATGCAACTCCCGTTTACCGGAGGAACACTTTGGGTACTACCAAACGTCACAACGTAACTGGGTGATTATAAAGGAGTACTATAGGTGTCTCCAATGGTAGATGTTGGGTTGGCGTATTTCGAGATTAGGGTTTTGTCACTCCGATTGTCGGAGAGGTATCTCTGGGCCCTCTCGGTAATACACATCACATAAGCCTTGCAAGCATTATAACTAAGATGTTAGTTGTGAGATGATGTATTACGGAACGAGTAAAGAGACTTGCCAGTAACGAGATTGAACTAGGTATTGGATACCGACGATCGAATCTCGGGCAAGTAACATACCGATGACAAAGGGAACAACGTATGTTGTTATGCGGTCTGACCGATAAAGATCTTCGTAGAATATGTAGGAGCCAATATGGGCATCCAGGTCCCTCTATTGGTTATTGACCGGAGACGTGTCTCGGTCATGTCTACATTGTTCTCGAACCGTAGCGTCCGCACGCTTAACGTTACGATGACAGTTATTATGAGTTTATGCATTTTGATGTACCGAAGGTTGTTCAGAGTCCCGGATGTGATCACGGACATGACGAGGAGTCTCGAAATGGTCGAGACGTAAAGATTGATATATTGGAAGCCTATGTTTGGACACCGGAAGTGTTCCGGGTGAAATCGGGATTTTACCAGATTACCGGGAGGGTTACCGGAACCCCCCGGGGGCCAAATGGGCCTACATGGGCCTTAGTGGAAAGGTGAGAGGGCTGCCCACAAGGGCTGCGCACCTCCCCCTCCCCCTAGTCCTATTAGGACTAGGAGAAGGGGCCGGCCTCCCTCTCTCTCTCTCCCCCCTTTAAGGAATCCTAGTTGGACTAGGATTGGAGGGGGGAGTCCTACTCCCGGTAGGAGTAGGACTCCTCCTGCGCCTCCCTCCTTTGGCCGGCCAGCCTCCCCCCTTCCATCCTTTATATACGGGGGCAGGGGACACCCCAAGACACACAAGTTGATCCTTGAGATCGTTCCTTAGCCGTGTGCGGTGCCCCCTGCCACCAAATTCCACCTCGATCATACCGTTATAGTGCTTAGGCGAAGCCCTGCGTCGTTAGTACATCAAGATCGTCACCACGCCGTCGTGCTGACGGAACTCTTCCCCGACGCTTTGCTGGATCGGAGCCCGAGGAACGTCATCGAGCTGAACGTGTGCTAAGAACTCGGAGGTGCTGGAGTAACGGTGCTTGGATCGGTCGGATTGGGAAGAAGACGTACGACTACTTCCTCTATGTTGTGTGATCGCTTCCGCAGTCGGTCTGCATTGGTACGTAGACAACACTCTCCCCTCTCGTTGCGATGCATCACCATGATCTTGCGTGTGCGTAGGAAAATTTTCGAAATTACTACGTTCCCCAACAGTGGCATCAGAGCCTAGGTTTTATGGTTTGATGTTATTTGCACGAGTAGAACACAAGTGAGTTGTGGGCGATACAAGTCATACTGCCTACCAGCATGTCATACTTTGGTTCGGCGGTATTGTTGGGTGAGACGATCCGGACCAACCTTACGCGTACTCTTACGCGAGACCGGTTCCCTCGACGTGCTTTGCACATAGATGGCTTGCGGAAGACTGTCTCTCCAACTTTAGTTGAACCAAGTGTGACTACGCCCGGTCCTTGAGAAGGTTAAAACGGAGTCTATTTGACGAACTATCGTTGTGGTTTTGATGCGTAGGTGAGATGAGTTCTTACTTAAGCTCGTAGCAGCCACGTAAAACTTGCAACAACAAAGTAGAGGACGTCTAACTTGTTTTTGCAGGGCATGTTGTGATGTGATATGGTCAAGGCATGATGCTGAATTTTATTGTATGGATTGATCATGTTTTGTAACCGAGTTATCGGCAACTGGCAAGAGCCATATGGTTGTCGCTTTATTGTATGCAATGCAATCGCGATGTAATGCTTTACTTTATTGCTAAGCGGTAGTGATAGTCATGGAAGCATAAGATTGGCGAGACGACAACGGTGCTACGATGGAGATCAAGGTGTCGCGCCGGTGACGATGGTGATCATGACGGTGCTTCGGAGATGGAGATCACAAGCACAAGATGATGATGGCCATATCATATCACTTATATTGATTGCATGTGATGTTTATCCTTTTATGCATCTTATCTTGCTTTGATTGACGGTAGCATTATAAGATGATCTCTCACTAAATTATCAAGAAGTGTTCTCCCTGAGTATGCACCGTTGCCAAAGTTCGTCGTGCCCAGACACCACGTGATGATCGGGTGTGATAAGCTCTACGTCCATCTACAACGGGTGCAAGCCAGTTTTGCACACGCAGAATACTCAGGTTAAACTTGACGAGCCTAGCATATGCAGATATGGCCTCGGAACACGGAGACCGAAAGGTCGAGCGTGAATCATATAGAAGATATGATCAACATAACGATGTTCACCATTGAAAACTACTCCATCTCACGTGATGATCGGTTATGGTTTAGTTGATTTGGATCACGTGATCACTTAGAGGATTAGAGAGATGTCTATCTAAGTGGGAGTTCTTAAGTAATATGATTAAATTGAACTTAAATTTATCATGAACTTAGTCCTGGTAGTATTTTGCAAATTATGTTGTAGATCAATAGCTCGCGTTGTTGCTTCCCTATGTTTATTTTGATATGTTCCTAGAGAAAATTATGTTGAAAGATGTTAGTAGCAAAGATGCGGATTGGATCCGTGATCAAAGGTTTATCCTCATTGCTGCACAGAAGAATTATGTCCTTGATGCACCGCTAGGTGAAAGACCTATTGCAGGAGCAGATGCAGACGTTATGAACGTTTGGCTAGCTCAATATGATGACTACTTGATAGTTTAGTGCATCATGCTTAATGGCTTAGAATCGGGACTTCAAAGACGTTTTGAACGTCATGGACCATATGAGATGTTCCAGGAGTTGAAGTTAATATTTCAAGCAAATACCCGAGTTGAGAGGTATGAAGTATCCAACAAGTTCTATGGCTAAAAGATGGAGGAGAATCGCTCAACTAGTGAGCATGTGCTCAGATTGTCTGGGTACTACAATCGCTTGAATCAAGTGGGAGTTAATCTTCCAGATAAGATAGTGATTGACAGAATTCTCTAGTCACCGTCACCAAGTTAGTAGAACTTCGTGATGAACTATAATATGCAAGGGATAACAGAAACAACTCCCAAGCTCTTCGTGATGTTGAAATCAACGAAGGTAGAAATCAAGAAAAACATCAAGTGTTGATGGTTGACAAGACCACTAGTTTCAAGAAAAGGGCAAAGGGAAGAAGGGGAACTTCAAGAAGAACGGCAAGCAAGTTGCTGCTCAAGTGAAGAAGCCCAAGTCTGATCCTAAGCCTGAGACTAAGTGCTTCTACTGCAAAGGGACTGGTCACTGGAAGCGGAACTATCCCAAGTGATTGGCGGATAAGATGGATGGAAAAGTGAACATAAGTATATTTGATATACATGTTATTGATGTGTACTTTACTAGTGTTTATAGCAAACCCTCAGTATTTGATACTAGTTCAGTTGCTGAGATTAGTAACTCGAAACGGGAGTTGCAGAATAAACAGAGTCTAGTTAAGGGTGAAGTGACGATGTGTGTTGGAAGTGGTTCCAAGATTAATATGATCATCATCGCACACTCCCTATAATTTCGGGATTAGTGTTGAACCTAAATAAGTGTTATTTGGTGTTTGCGTTGAACATGAATATGATTTGATCATGTTTATTGTAATACGGTTATTCATTTAAGTAAGAGAATAAATTGTTGTTCTGTTTACATGAATAAAACCTAATATGTTTACACACCCAATGAAAATAGTTCATTGGATCTCGATCTTAATAATACACATATTCATAATATTGAAACCAAAAGATGCAAAGTTAATAATGATAGTGCAACTTATTTGTGGCACTGCTGTTTAGGTCATATTGGTATAAAGCGCATGAAGAAACTCCATGCTGATGGGCTTTCGGAATCACTTGATGCTTGCGAACCATGCCTTTTGGGCAAGATGACTAAAACGCCGTTCTCCGGAACAATGGAGCGAGAAAAGATTTGTTGGAAATCATACATACTGATGTATGTGGTCCGATGAATATTGAGGCTCGCGATAGGTATCATTATTTTCTGATCTTCACAAATGATTTGAGCAGATATGAGTATATCTACTTGATGAAACATAAGTCTGAAACATTTGAAAAGTTCAAAGAATTTCAGAGTGAAGTGAAAAACATCGTGACAAGAAAATAAAGTTTCTACGATCTGATCACGGAGACAAATATTTGAGTTACGAGTTTGGTCTTCAGTTAAAACAAAGTGAAATAGTTTCACTACTCACGCCACCTGGAACACCACATCATAATGGTGTGTCCGAACGTCATAACCATACTTTATTGGATATGGTGCAATCTATGATGTCTCTTACCGACTTAACACTATTGTTTTTGGGGTCATGCATTAGAGACAGCTGCATTCACGTTAAAAAGGGGCACCATCTATATCCGTCGAGACGACGCCTTATGAACTATGGTTTGGCAAGAAACCAAAGTTGTCGTTTCTTAAAGTTTGGGGTTGCGATGCTTATATGAAAAAGTTTCATCCTGATAAGCTCAAAACTCAAATCGAAGAAGTGCATCTTCATAGGATATCCAAAGGAAACTATTGGATACACCTTCTATCACAGATCCGAAGGCAAGACTTTTGTTGCTAAATTCGGAAACTTTCTGGAGAAGGAGTTTCTCTCGAAAGAAGTGAGTGGGAGGAAAGTAGAAAACTTGATAAGGTAATTGTACCTTCTCCCTTATTGGAAAATAGTTCATCACAGAAATCTGTTCCTGTGACTACTACACCAATTAGTGAGGAAGCTAATGATGATGATCATGTAACTTCAGATCAAGTTACTACCGAATCTCGTAGGTAAACCAGAGTGAGATCCGCACCAGAGTGGTACGGTAATCCTGTTCTGGAGGTCATGTTACTTGACCATGACGAACCTACGAACTATGAGGAAGCGATGGTGAGCCCAGATTCCGCGAAATGGTTTGAGGCCATGAAATCTGAGATATGATCCATGTATGAGAACAAAGTTTGGACTTTGGTTGACTTGCCCGATGATCGGCAAGCAATTGAGAATAAATGGATCTTCAAGAAGAAGACGGACGTTGATAGTAGTGTTACTATCTACAAAGCTAGAATTGTCGCAAAAGGTTTTCGACAAGTTCAAGGTGTTGACTACGATGAGAGCTTCTCACTCGTATCTATGCTTGAGTCTGTCCGAATCATGTTAGTAATTGCCACATTTTATGAAATCTGGCAAATGGATAAACAAAACTGCATTCCTTAATGGATTTATTAAAGAAGAGTTGTATATGATGCAACAGAAGGTTTTGTCAATCCGAAAGGTGCTAACAAAATGTGCAAGCTCCAGCGATCCATCTGTGGACTGGTGCAAGCATCTCGGAGTTGGAATATACGCTTTGATGAGTTGATCAAAGCATATAGTTTTATATAGACTTGCGGTGAAGCCTGTATTTACAAGAAAGTCAGTGGGAGCACTACAGCATTTCTGATAAGTATATGTGAATGACATATTGTTGATCGGAAATAATGTAGAATTATTCTGTAAAGCATAAAGGAGTGTTTGAAAGGAGTTTTTCAAAGAAAGACTTCGGTGAAGCTGCTTACATATTGAGCTTCAAGATCTATAGAGATAGATCAAGACGCTTGATAAGTTTTTTCAATGAGTACATACCTTGACAAGATTTTGAAGTAGTTCAAAATGGAGCAGTCAAAGAAAGAGTTCTTGCCTGTATTATAAGGTGTGAAGTTGAGTAAGACTCAAAGCCCGACCACGGCAGAAGATAGAAAGAGAATGAAAGTCATTCCCTATGCCTTGGCCATAGGTTCTATAAAGTATGCCATGCTGTAAACCAGATCTATTGTATACCCTGCATTGATTTGGCAAGGGAGTACAATAGTGATCTAGGAGTAGATCACTAGACAGCGGTCATAATTATCCTTAGTGAAATAAGGATATGTTTCTCGATTATGGACGTGACAAGAAGGTTCGTCCTAAAGGGTTACGTCGATGCAAGTTTTTGACACTGATCCAGATGAATCTAAAGTCACAATCTGGATACATATTGAAAGTGGGAGCAATTAGCTAGAGTAGCTCCGTGTAGAGCATTATAGACAAAGAATTTTGCAAAATACTTACGGATCTGAATGTGACAGACCCGTTGACTAAAATTATCTCACAAGCAAAAAACATGATCACACCTTAGTACTCTTTGGGTGCTAATCACATAGAGATGTGAACTAGATTACTGACTCTAGTAAACCCTTTGAGTGTTGGTCACATGATGATGTGAACTATTGCTGCTAAATCACATGGCGATGTGAACTAGATTATTGACTCTAGTGCAAGTGGGAGACTGAAGGAAATATGCCCTAGAGGCAATAATAAAGTTATTATTTATTTCCTTATATCATGATAAATGTTTATTATTCATGCTAGAATTGTATTAACCGGAAACATAATACATGTGTGAATACATAGACAAACAGAGTGTCACTAGTATGCCTCTACTTGACTAGCTCGTTAATCAAAGATGGTTATGTTTCCTAACCATGAACAAAGAGTTGTTATTTGATTAACGAGGTCACATCATTAGTTGAATGATCTGATTGACATGACCCATTCCATTAGCTTAGCACCCGATCGTTTAGTATGTTGCTATTGCTTTCTTCATGACTTATACATGTTCCTATAACTATGAGATTATGCAACTCCCGTTTACCGGAGGAACACTTTGGGTACTACCAAACGTCACAACGTAACTGGGTGATTATAAAGGAGTACTACAGGTGTCTCCAAAGGTAGATGTTGGGTTGGCGTATTTCGAGATTAGGGTTTTGTCACTCCGATTGTCGGAGAGGTATCTCTGGGCCCTCTCGGTAATACACATCACATAAGCCTTGCAAGCATTATAACTAAGATGTTAGTTGTGAGATGATGTATTACAGAACGAGTAAAGAGACTTGCCAGTAACGAGATTGAACTAGGTATTGGATACCGGCGATCGAATCTCGGGCAAGTAACATACCGATGACAAAGGGAACAACGTATGTTGTTATGCGGTCTGACCGATAAAGATCTTCGTAGAATATGTAGGAGCCAATATGGGCATCCAGGTCCCGCTATTGGTTATTGACCGGAGACGTGTCTCGGTCATGTCTACATTGTTCTCGAACCGTAGGGTCCGCACGCTTAACGTTACGATGACAGTTATTATGAGTTTATGCATTTTGATGTACTGAAGGTTGTTCGGAGTCCCGGATGTGATCACGGACATGACAAGGAGCCTCGAAATGGTCGAGACGTAAATATTGATATATTGGAAGCCTATGTTTGGACACCGGAAGTGTTCCGGGTGAAATCGGGATTTTACCGGATTACCGGGAGGGTTACCGGAACCCCCCGGGGGCCAAATGGGCCTACATGGGCCTTAGTGGAAAGGTGAGAGGGCCGCCCACAAGGGCTGCGCACCTCCCCCTCCCCCTAGTCCTATTAGGACTAGGAGAAGGGGCCGGCCACCCTCTCTCTCTCCCCCCTTTAAGGAATCCTAGTTGGACTAGGATTGGAGGGGGGAGTCCTACTCCCGGTAGGAGTAGGACTCCTCCTGCGCCTCCCTCCTTTGGCCGGCCAGCCTTCCCCCTTCCATCCTTTATATACGGGGGCAGGGGACACCCCAAGACACACAAGTTGATCCTTGAGATCGTTCCTTAGCCGTGTGCGGTGCCCCCTGCCACCAAATTCCACCTCGATCATACCGTTACAGTGCTTAGGCGAAGCCCTGCATCGGTAGTACATCAAGATCGTCACCACGCCGTCGTGCTGACGGAACTCTTCCTCGACGCTTTGCTGGATCGGAGCCCGAGGAACGTCATCGAGCTGAACGTGTGCTAAGAACTCGGAGGTGCCGGAGTAACGGTGCTTGGATCGGTCGGATCGGGAAGAAGACGTACGACTACTTCCTCTACGTTGTGTGATCGCTTCCGCAGTCGGTCTGCGTTGGTACGTAGACAACACTCTCCCCTCTCGTTGCTATGCATCACCATGATCTTGCGTGTGCGTAGGAAAATTTTCGAAATTACTACGTTCCCCAACACCGGATACCGTAGGAGTACTTTGGGTATACCAAACGTCACAACGTAACTGGGTGGCTATAAAGGTATACTACGGGTATCTCCGAAAGTGTCTGTTGGGTTGACACGGATCAAGACTGGGATTTGTCACTCCGTATGACGGAGAGGTATCACTGGGCCCACTCGGTAATGCATCATCATTATGAGCTCAAAGTGACCAAGTGTCTGGTCACAGGATCATGCATTACGGTACGAGTAAAGTGACTTGCCGGTAACGAGATTGAACGAGGTATTGGGATACCGACGATCGAATCTCGGGCAAGTAACATACCGATTGACAAAGGGAATTGTATACGGGGTTGCTTGAATCCTCGACATCGTGGTTCATCCGATGAGATCATCGAGGAGCATGTGGGAGCCAACATGGGTATCCAGATCCCGCTGTTGGTTATTGACCGGAGAGCAATCTCGGTCATGTCTACATGTCTCCCGAACCCGTAGGGTCTACACACTTAAGGTTCGGTGACGCTAGGGTTGAAGAGATATGTATATGCAGTAACCCGAATGTTGTTCGGAGTCCCGGATGAGATCTCGGACGTCACGAGGAGTTCCGGAATGGTCCGAAGGTAAAGAATTATATATAGGAAGTGCAGTTTCGGCCATCAGGAGAGTTTCGGGGGTCACCGGTATTGTACCGGGACCACCGGATGGGTCCCGGGGGGTCCACCGGGTGCGGCCACCCATCCCGGAGGGCCCCATGGGCTGAAGTGGGAGGGGGAACCAGCCCTTAGTGGGCCGGTGCGCCCCCTAGGCCCACCCCCTGCGCCTAGGGGTGGAACCCTAGGGTGGGAGGGCGCCCCACTTGCCTTGGGGGGCACTCCACCCCCCCCTTGGCCGCCGCCCCCCTTGGAGATTGGATCTCCCAAGGGCCTGCGCCCCCCAGGGGGCCTATATAAAGGGGGGAGGGAGGGGGCAGCCGCACCCTTGCATCTTGGCGCCCCCCTCTCCCCTGCTACACCTCTCCGTCTCGCGCAGACGCTCGGCGAAGCCCTGCTGCACGTGACAACTGCATCCACCACCACGCCGTCGTCCTGCTGGATCTTCATCAACCTCTCCTTCCCCCTTGCTGGATCAAGAAGGAGGAGACGTCATCCGCTCCGTACGTGTGTTGAACGCGGAGGTACCGTCCGTTCGGCGCTTGGTCATCGGTGATTTGGATCACGTCGAGTACGACTCCCTCATCCCCGTTCTTTGAACGCTTCCGCTCGCGATCTACAAAGGTATGTAGATGCATCCGATCACTCGTTGCTAGATGAACTCATAGATGGATCTTGGTGAAACCGTAGGAAAATTTTTGTTTTCTGCAACGTTCCCCAACACGTACGTCTCCACGGCCCGACCGATCAAGCACCGAAACTACGGCACCTCCGAGTTCTAGCACACGTTCAGCTCGATGACGATCCCCAGACTCCAATCCAGCAAAGTGTCGGGGAAGAGTTCCGTCAGCACGACGGCGTGGTCACGATCTTGATGTACTACTGTCGCAGGGCTTCGCCTAAGCACCGCTATAATATTATCGAGGACTATGGCGGAAGGGGGCACCGCACACGGCTAAGAATATGATCACGTGGATCAACTTGTGTCTCTAGGGGGTGCCCCTGCCTCCGTATATAAAGGTTCAAAGGGGGGTGCGGCCGGCCTAGAGGTGGCTGTTGGGGAACGTAGTAATTTCAAAAAAATTCCTACGCACACGCAAGATCATGGTGATGCATAGCAACGAGGGGGAGAGTCTAATCTACGTACCCTTGTAGATCGCAACGGAAGCGATCACACAACATAGAGGAAGTAGTCGTACGTCTTCCCGATCCGACCGAGCCAAGCACCGTTACTCCGGCACCTCCGAGTTCTTAGCACACGTACAGCTCGATGACGATCCCCGGGCTCCGATCCAGCAAAGCGTTGGGGAAGAGTTCCGTCAGCACGACGGCGTGGTGACGATCTTGATGTTCTACCGACGCAGGGCTTCGCCTAAGCACTACAACGATATGATCGAGGTGGAATATAGTGGCAGGGGGCACCGCACACGGCTAAGGAAAGATCTCAAGGATCAACTTGTGTGTCCAGAGGTGCCCCCTGCCCCTGTATATAAAGGAGCAAGGGGGGAGAGGTGCGGCCAGCCTTGGGGCGCGCCAGGAGGAGTCCTACTCCTACCGGGAGTAGGACTCCCCCCCCCCCCAAATCCTAGTTGGAATAGGATTCATCAAGGGGGAAAGAGAGAGAGGGGGGCCGGCCACCTCTCCTAGTCCTAATAGGACTAGGGGATGGGGGAGGCGCGCGGCCACCTTGGGCTGCCCCCTTCTCCTTTCCACTAAGGCCCACTATGGCCCATATGATTCCCGGGGGGTTCCGGTAACCTCCCGGTACTCCGGTAAAATCCCGATTTCACCCGGAACACTTCCGATGTCCAAACATAGGCTTCCAATATATCAATCTTTATGTCTCGACCATTTCAAGACTCCTCGTCATGTCCGTGATCACATCCGGGACTCCGAACAACCTTCGGTACATCAAAATGCATAAACTCATAATAACTGTCATCGTAACGTTAAGCATGTGGACCCTACGGTTTGAGAACAATGTAGACATGACTGAGATACATCTCCGGTCAATAACCAATAGCGGGACCTGGATGCCCATATTGGTTCCTACATATTCTATGAAGATCTTTATCGGTCAGACCGCATCACAACATATGTTGTTCCCTTTGTCATCGGTATGTTACTTGCACGAGATTCGATCGTCGGTATCCAATACCTAGTTCAATCTCCTTACCGGCAAGTCTCTTTACTCGTTCCGTAATACATCATCCCGCAACTACCTCATTAGTTGCAATGCTTGCAAGGCTTAAGTGATGTGCATTTCAGAGAGGGCCCAGAGATACCTCTCCAACAATCGGAGTGACAAATCCTATTCTCGAAATACGCCAACCCAACATCTACCATTGGAGACACCTGTAGTACTCCTTTGTAATCACCAGTTCGTTGTGACGTTTGGTAGCACCCAAAGTGTTCCTCCGGCAAACGGGAGTTGCATAATCTCATAGTTATAAGAACATGTATAAGTCATGAAGAAAGCAATAGCAACATACTAAACGATCGGGTGCTAAGCTAATGGAATGGGTCATGTCAATCAGATCATTCAACTAATGATGTGACCTCGTTAATCAAATAACAACTCTTTGCTCATGGTTAGGAAACATAACCATATTTGATTAACGAGCTAGACTAGTAGAGGCATACTAGTGACACTTTGTTTGTCTATGTATTCACACATGTATTATGTTTCCGGTTAATACAATTCTAGCATGAATAATAAACATTTATCATGATATAAGGAAATAAATAATAACTTTATTATTGCCTCTAGGGCATATTTCCTTCAGTCTCCCACTTGCACTAGAGTCAATAATCTAGATTACACAGTAATGACTTTAACACTCATGGAGCCTTGGTGCTGATCATGTTTTGCTCGTGGAAGAGGCTTAGTCAACGGGTCTGCAACATTCAGATCCGTATGTATCTTGCAAATCTCTATGTCTCCCACCTGGACTAGATCCCGGATGGAATTGAAGCGTCTCTTGATGTGCTCGGTCCTTTTGTGAAATCTGGATTCCTTTGCCAAGGCAATTGCACCAGTATTGTCACAAAAGATTTTCATTGGACCCGATGCACTAGGTATGACACCTAGATCGGATATGAACTCCTTCATCCAGACTCCTTCGTTCGCTGCTTCCGAAGCAGCTATGTACTCCGCTTCACATGTAGATCCCGCTACGACAATTTGTTTAGAACTGCACCAACTGACAGCTCCACCATTTAATGTAAACACGTATCCGGTTTGCGATTTAGAATCGTCCGGATCAGTGTCAAAGCTTGCATCAACGTAACCTCTTACGGTGAGCTCTTTGTCACCTCCATATACGAGAAACATATCCTTAGTCCTTTTCAGGTATTTCAGGATGTTCTTGACCGCTGTCCAGTGATCCACTCCTGGATTACTTTGGTACCTCCCTGCTAAACTTATAGCAAGGCACACATCAGGTCTGGTACACAGCATTGCATACATGATAGAGCCTATGGCTGAAGCATAGGGAACATCTTTCATTTTCTCTCTATCTTCTGCAGTGGTCGGGCATTGAGTCTGACTCAACTTCACACCTTGTAACACAGGCAAGAACCCTTTCTTTGCTTGATCCATTTTGAACTTCTTCAAAATCTTGTCAAGGTATGTGCTTTGTGAAAGTCCAATTAAGCGTCTTGATCTATCTCTATAGATCTTTATGCCTAATATGTAAGCAGCTTCACCGAGGTCTTTCATTGAAAAACTCTTATTCAAGTATCCCTTTATGCTATCCAGAAATTCTATATCATTTCCAATCAGTAATATTTCATCCACATATAATATCAGAAATGCTACAGAGCTCCCACTCACTTTCTTGTAAATACAGGCTTCTCCAAAAGTCTGTATAAAACCAAATGCTTTGATCACACTATCAAAGCGTTTATTCCAACTCCGAGAAGCTTGCACCAATCCATAAATGGATCGCTGGAGCTTGCACACTTTGTTAGCTCCCTTTGGATCGACAAAACCTTCCGGTTGCATCATATACAACTCTTCCTCCAGAAATCCATTCAGGAATGCAGTTTTGACATCCATCTGCCAAATTTCATAATCATAAAATGCGGCAATTGCTAACATGATTCTGACAGACTTAAGCATCGCTACGGGTGAGAAGGTCTCATCGTAGTCAACTCCTTGAACTTGTCGAAAACCTTTTGTGACAAGTCGAGCTTTGTAGACAGTAACATTACCATCAGCGTCAGTCTTCTTCTTGAAAATCCATTTATTCTCAATTGCTTGCCGATCATCAGGCAAGTCAACCAAAGTCCATACTTTGTTCTCATACATGGATCCCATCTCAGATTTCATGGCTTCAAGCCACTTTGCGGAATCTGGGCTCACCATCGCTTCTTCATAGTTCGTAGGTTCATCATGATCTAGTAGCATGATTTCCAGAACTGGATTACCGTACCACTCTGGTGCGGATCTCACTCTGGTTGATCTACGAGGTTCAGTAGCATCTTGTTCTGAAGTTTCATGATCATGATCATTAACTTCCTCACTTATTGGTGTAGGTGTTGCAGAAATAGTTTTCTGTGATGTACTACTTTCCAACAAGGGAGCAGGTACAGTACCTCGTCAAGTTCTACTTTCCTCCCACTCACTTCTTTCAAGAGAAACTCCTTCTCCAGAAAGGATCCATTCTTAGCAACGAATGTCTTGCCTTCGGATCTGTGATAGAAGGTGTACCCAACAGTCTCCTTTGGGTATCCTATGAAGACACATTTCTCCGATTTGGGTCCGAGCTTATCAGGTTGAAGCTTTTTCACATAAGCATCGCAGCCCCAAACTTTAAGAAATGACAACTTTGGTTTCTTGCCAAACCACAATTCATAAGGCGTCGTCTCAACGGATTTTGATGGTGCCCTATTTAACGTGAATGCGGCCGTCTCTAAAGCATAACCCCAAAACGATAGCGGTAAATCAGTAAGAGACATCATAGATCGCACCATATCTAGTAAAGTACGATTACGACGTTCGGACACACCATTACGTTGTGGTGTTCCGGGTGGCGTGAGTTGCGAAACTATTCCACAATTTTTCAAATGTACACCAAACTCGTAACTCAAATATTCTCCTCCACGGTCAGATCGTAGAAACTTTATTTTCTTGTTACGATGATTTTCAACTTCACTCTGAAATTCTTTGAACTTTTCAAATGTTTCAGACTTGTGTTTCATTAAGTAGATATACCCATATCTGCTTAAATCATCTGTGAAGGTGAGAAAATAACGATATCCGCCTCGAGCCTCAATATTCATCAGACCACATACATCGGTGTGTATGATCTCCAACAAATCTGTTACTCTCTCCATATTACCGGAGAATGGTGTTTTAGTCATCTTGCCCATAAGGCACGGTTCGCAAGTACCAAGTGATTCATAATCAAGTGGTTCCAAAAGTCCATCAGTATGGAGTTTCTTCATGCCCTTTATACCGATATGACCCAAACGGCAGTGCCACAAATAAGTTGCACTTTCATTATCAACTCTGCATCTTTTGGCTTCAACATTATGAATATGTGTGTTACTACTATCGAGATTCATCAAGAATAGACCATTCTTCAAAGGTGCATGACCATAAAAGATATTACTCATATAAATAGAACAACCATTATTCTCTGATTTAAATGAATAACCGTCTCGCATCAAACAAGATCCAGATATAATGTTCATGCTTAACGCTGGCACCAAATAACATTTATTTAGGTCTAATATTAATCCCGAAGGTAGATCTAGAGGTAGCGTGCCGACCGCGATCACATCGACTTTGGAACCGTTTCCCACGCGCATCGTCACCTCGTCCTTCGCCAGTGTTCGCTTAACCCGTAGTCCCTGTTTCGAGTTGCAAATATTAGCAACAGAACCAGTATCAAATACCCAGGTGCTACTGCGAGCTCTAGTAAGGTACACATCAATAACATGTATATCACATATACCTTTGTTCACCTTGCCATCCTTCTTATCCGCCAAATACTTGGGGCAGTTCCAATTCCAGTGACCAGTCTGCTTGCAGTAGAAGCACTCAGTTTCAGGCTTAGGTCCAGACTTGGGTTTCTTCTCCTGAGCAGCAACTTGCTTGCCGTTCTTCTTGAAGTTCCCCTTCTTCTTCCCTTTGCCCTTTTTCTTGAAACTAGTGGTCTTGTTAACCATCAACACTTGATGCTCCTTTTTGATTTCTACCTCCGCAGCTTTCAGCATTGCGAAGAGCTCGGGAATAGTCTTGTTCATCCCTTGCATATTATAGTTCATCACGAAGCTCTTGTAGCTTGGTGGCAGTGATTGGAGAATTCTGTCAATGACGCAATCATCTGGAAGATTAACTCCCATCTGAATCAAGTGATTGTTATACCCAGACATTTTGAGTATATGCTCACTGACAGAACTGTTCTCCTCCATCTTGCAGCTATAGAACTTATTGGAGACTTCATATCTCTCAATCCGGGCATTTGCTTGAAATATTAACTTCAACTCCTGGAACATCTCATATGCTCCATGACGTTCAAAATGTCGTTGAAGTCCCGATTCTAAGCCGTAAAGCATGGCACACTGAACTATCGAGTAGTCATCAGCTTTGCTTTGCCAGACGTTCATAACATCTGGTGTTGCTCCAGCAGCAGGCCTGGCACCCAGCGGTGCTTCCAGGACGTAATTCTTCTGTGAAGTAATGAGGATAATCCTCAAGTTACGGACCCAGTCCGTGTAATTGCTACCATCATCTTTCAACTTTGCTTTCTCAAGGAACGCATTAAAATTCAACGGAACAACAGCACGGGCCATCTATCTACAATCAACATAAACAAGCAAGATACTATCAGGTACTAAGTTCATGATAAGTTTAAGTTCAATTACTCAAATTACTTAAGAACTCCCACTTAGATAGACATCCCTCTAATCCTCTAAGTGATTACGTGATCCAAATCAACTAAACCATAACCGATCATCACGTGAGATGGAGTAGTTTTCAATGGTGAACATCGTTATGTTGATCATATCTACTATATGATTCATGCTCGACCTTTCGGTCTCCGTGTTCGGAGGCCATATCTGCATATGCTAGGCTCGTCAAGTTTAACCTGAGTATTCTGCGTGTGCAAAACTGGCTTGCACCCGTTGTAGATGGACGTAGAGCTTATCACACCCGATCATCACGTGGTGTCTGGGCACGACGAACTTTGGCAACGGTGCATACTCAGGGAGAACACTTCTTGATAATTTAGTGAGAGATCATCTTATAATGCTACCGTCAATCAAAGCAAGATAAGATGCATAAAAAGATAAACATCACATGCAATCAATATAAGTGATATGATATGGCCATCATCATCTTGTGCTTGTGATCTCCATCTCCGAAGCACCGTCATGATCACCATCGTCACCGGCGCGACACCTTGATCTCCATCGTAGCATCGTTGTCGTCTCGCCAATCTTATGCTTCCACGACTATCGCTACCACTTAGTGATAAAGTAAAGCATTACAGCGCGATTGCATTGCATACAATAAAGCGACAACCATATGGCTCCTGCCAGTTGCCGATAACTCGGTTACAAAACATGATCAATCCATACAATAAAATTCAGCATCATGTCTTGGCCATATCACATCACAACATGCCCTGCAAAAACAAGTTAGACGTCCTCTACTTTGTTGTTGCAAGTTTTACGTGGCTGCTACGGGCTTAAGCAAGAACCAATCTCACCTACGCATCAAAACCACAATGATAGTTTGTCAAATAGACTCCGTTTTAACCTTCTCAAGGACCGGGCGTAGCCACACTCGGTTCAACTAAAGTTGGAGAGACAGTCGCCCACAAGCCATCTATGTGCAAAGCACGTCGAGGGAACCGGTCTCGCGTAAGCGTACGCGTAATGTTGGTCCAGGTCGTCTCGTCCAACAACACCGCTGAACCAAAGTATGACATGCTGGTAGGCAGTATGACTTATATCGCCCACAACTCACTTGTGTTCTACTCGTGCAAATAACATCAAACCATAAAACCTAGGCTCGGATGCCACTGTTGGGGAACGTAGTAATTTCAAAAAATTTCCTACGCACACGCAAGATCATGGTGATGCATAGCAATGAGGGGGAGAGTCTGATCTACGTACCCTCGTAGATCGCAACGTAAGCGATCACACAACGTAGAGGAAGTAGTCGTACGTCTTCCTGATCCGACCGATCCAAGCACCGTTACTCCGGCACCTCCGAGTTCTTAGCACACGTAGAACTCGATGACGATCCCCGGGCTCCGATCCAGCAAAGCGCCGGGGAAGAGTTCTGTCAGCACGATGGCGTGGTGACGATCTTGATGTTCTACCGACGCAGGACTTCGCCTAAGCACTACAACGATATGATCGAGGTGGAATATAGTGGTAGGGGCACCGCACACGGCTAAGGAATGATCTCAAGGATCAACTTGTGTGTCTAGAGGTGCCCCCTGCCCCTGTATATAAAGGAGCAAGGGGGGAGAGGTGCGGCCAGCCTTGGGGCGCGCCAGGAGGAGTCCTACTCCTACCGGGAGTAGGACTCCCCCCCCCCAAATCCTAGTTGGAATAGGATTCATCAAGGGGGAAAGAGAGAGAGGGGGGCCGGCCACCTCTCCTAGTCCTAATAGGACTAGGGGAGGGGGAGGCGCGCGGCCACATTGGGCTGCCCCCTTCTCCTTTCCACTAAGGCCCACTATGGCCCATATGATTCCCGGGGGGTTCCGGTAACCTCCCGGTACTCCGGTAAAATCCCGATTTCACCCGGAACACTTCCGATGTCCAAACATAGGCTTCCAATATATCAATCTTTATGTCTCGACCATTTCGAGACTCCTCGTCATGTCCGTGATCACATCCGGGACTCCGAACAACCTTCGGTACATCAAAATGCATAAACTCATAATAACTGTCATCGTAACGTTAAGCGTGCGGACCCTACGGTTCGAGAACAATGTAGACATGACTAAGACACATCTCCGGTCAATAACCAATAGCGGGACCTGGATGCCCATATTGGTTCCTACATATTCTACGAAGATCTTTATCGGTCAGACCGCATAACAACATACGTTGTTCCCTTTGTCATCGGTATGTTACTTGCCCGAGATTCGATCGTCGGTGTCCAATACCTAGTTCAATCTCGTTACCGGCAAGTCTCTTTACTCGTTCCGTAATACATCATCCCGCAACTAACTCATTAGTTGCAATGCTTGCAAGGCTTAAGTGATGTGCATTACCGAGAGGGCCCAAAGATACCTCTCCGACAATCGGAGTGACAAATCCTATTCTCGAAATACGCGAACCCAACATCTACCATTGGAGACACCTGTAGTACTCCTTTGTAATCACCCAGTTACGTTGTGACGTTTGGTAGCACCCAAAGTGTTCCTCGGGCAAACGGGAGTTGCATAATCTCATAGTTATAAGAACATGTATAGGTCATGAAGAAAGCAATAGCAACATACTAAACGATCGGGTGCTAAGCTAATGGAATGGGTCATGTCAATCAGATCATTCAACTAATGATGTGACCTCGTTAATCAAATAACAACTCTTTGCTCATGGTTAGGAAACATAACCATCTTTGATTAACGAGCTAGTCTAGTAGAGGCATACTAGTGACACTCTGTTTGTCTATGTATTCACACATGTATTATGTTTTCGGTTAATACAATTCTAGCATGAATAATAAACATTTATCATGATATAAGGAAATAAATAATAACTTTATTATTGCCTCCAGGGCATATTTCCTTCAGTGGCGCACCAGGAGGAGTCCTACTCCCTCCGGGAGTAGGACTTCCCCCCCCCCCCAATCCTAGTTGGAATAGGATTCGCGAGGTGGAAAAGAGGGAGAGAGAAGGAGGGGGTGCCCTGCCCCCTCTCTCCTTGTCCTATTCGGACTAGGGGGGAGGGGTGTGCGGCCCAGCCCTGGCCGCCTCTCCTCTTCTTCCACTATGGCCCACTAAGGCCCATATAGCTCCCGGGGGGTTCCGGTAACCTCCCGGTACTCCGGTAAAATCCCGATTTCACCCGGAACACTTTCGATATCCAAATATAGGCTTCCAATATATCAATCTTTATGTCTCAACCATTTCGAGACTCCTCGTCATGTCCGTGATCTCATCCGGGACTCCGAACAACCTTCGGTACATCAAAATGCATAAACTCATAATATAACTGTCATCGTAACCTTAAGCGTGCGGACCCTACGGGTTCGAGAACAATGTAGACATGACCGAGACATGTCTCCGGTCAATAACCAATAGCGGAACCTGGATGCTCATATTGATTCCTACATATTCTATGAAGATCTTTTATCGGTCAGACCGCATAACAACATACGTTGTTCCCTTTGTCATCGGTATTTTACTTGCCCGAGATTCGATCGTCGGTATCCAATACCTAGTTCAATCTCGTTACCGGCAAGTCTCTTTACTCGTTCCGTAATACATCATCCCGCAACTAACTCATTAGTTGCAATGCTTGCAAGGCTTAAGTGATGTGCATTACCGAGAGGGCCCAGAGATACCTCTCCGACGATCGGAGTGACACTTCCTAATCTCGAAATACGTCAACCCAACATGTACCTTTGGAGACACCTGTAGAGCACCTTTATAATCACCCAGTTACGTTGTGACGTTTGGTAGCACACAAAGTGTTCCTCCGGCACACGGGAGTTACATAATCTCATAGTTATAGGAACATGTATAAGTCATGAAGAAAGCAATAGCAACATACTAAACGATCGGATGCTAAGCTAATGGAATGGGTCATGTCAATCAAATCATTCAACTAATGAGGTGATCTCGTTAATCAAATGACAACTCTTTGTCCATGGTTAGGAAACATAACCATCTTTGATTAACAGGCTAGTCAAGTAGAGGCATACTAGTGACACTCTGTTTGTCTATGTATTCACACATGTATTATGTTTCCAGTTAATACAATTCTAGCATGAATAATAAACTTTTATCATGATATAAGGAAATAAATAATAACTTTATTATTGCTTCTAGGGCATATTTCCTTCCGTCTCCCACTTGCACTAGAGTCAATAATCTAGATTACACAGTAATGATTCTAACACCCATGGAGCTTTGGTGTTGATCATGTTGTGCTCGTGGAAGAGGCTTAGTCAAGGGTCTGCTACATTCAGCTCCGTATGTATCTTGCAAATCTCTATGTCTCCCACCTGGACTAGATCCCGGATGGAATTGAAGCGTCTTTTGATGTGCTTGGTTCTTTTGTGAAATCTGGATTCCTTCGCCAAGGCAATTGCACCAGTATTGTCACAAAAGATTTTCATTGGACCCGACGCACTAGGTATGACACCTAGATCGGATATGAACTCCTTCATCCAGACTCCTTCGTTCGCTGCTTCCGAAGCAGCTATGTACTCCGCTTCACATGTAGATCCCGCTACGACGCTTTGTTTAGAACTGCACCAACTGACAGCTCCACCGTTTAAAGTAAACACGTATCCGGTTTGCGATTTAGAATCGTCCGGATCAGTGTCAAAGCTTGCATCAACGTAACCTCTTACGGTGAGCTCTTTGTCACCTCCATATACGAGAAACATATCCTTAGTCCTTTTCAGGTATTTCAAGATGTTCTTGACCGCTGTCCAGTGATCCACTCCTGGATTACTTTGGTACCTCCCTGCTAAACTTATAGCAAGGCACACATCAGGTCTGGTACACAGCATTGCATACATGATAGAGCCTATGGCTGAAGCAAAGGGAACATCTTTCATTTTCTCTCTATCTTCTGCAGTGGTCAGGCATGGAGTCTGACTCAACTTCACACCTTGTAGCACAGGCAAGAACCCTTTCTTTGCTTGATCCATTTTGAACTTCTTCAAAATCTTGTCAAGGTATGTGCTTTGTGAAAGTCCAATTAAGCTTCTTGATCTATCTCTATAGATCTTTATGCCTAATATGTAAGCAGCTTCACCGAGGTCTTTCATTGAAAAAATCTTATTCAAGTATCCCTTTATGCTATCCAGAAATTCTATATCATTTCCAATCAGTAATATGTCATCCACATATAATATCAGAAATGCTACAGAGCTCCCACTCACTTTCTTGTAAATACAGGTTTCTACGAAAGTCTGTATAAAACCAAATGCTTTGATCACACTATCAAAGCGTTTATTCCAACTTCGAGAGGCTTGCACCAGTCCATAAATGGATCGCTGGAGCTTGCACACTTTGTTAGCTCCCTTTGGATCGACAAAACCTTCCGGTTGCATCATATACAACTCTTCTTCCAGAAATCCATTCAGGAATGCAGTTTTGACATCCATCTGCCAAATTTCATAATCATAAAATGCGGCAATTGCTAACATGATTCGGACAAACTTAAGCATCGCTATGGGTGAGAAGCTCTCATCGTAGTCAACCCCTTGAACTTGTCGAAAACCTTTTGCGACAAGTCGAAATTTGTAGACAGTAATATTCCCGTCAGCGTCAGTCTTCTTCTTAAAGATCCATTTATTCTCAATTGCTTGCCTATCAATGGGCAAGTCAACCAAAGTCCATACTTTGTTCTCATACATAGATCCCATCTCAGATTTCATGGCTTCAAGCCATTTTGCGGAATCTGGGCTCACCATCGCTTCTTCATAGTTCGTAGGTTCATCATGATCTAGTAGCATGATTTCCAGAACAGGATTACCGTACCACTCTGGCGCGGACCTTACTCTGGTTGATCTACGAGGTTCAGCAGTATCTTGTTCTGAAGTTTCATGATCATTATCATTAGCTTCCTCACTAATTGGTGTAGGTGTCGCAGAAACAGGTTTCTGTGATGTACTACTTTCCAATAAGGGAGCAGGTACAGTTACCTCGTCAAGTTCTACTTTCCTCCCACTCACTTCTTTCGAGAGAAACTCCTTCTCTAGAAAGGATCCATTCTTAGCAACGAATGTCTTGCCTTCGGATCTGTGATAGAAGGTGTACCCAACAGTCTCCTTTGGGTATCCTATGAAGACACATTTCTCCGATTTGGGTTCGAGCTTATCAGGTTGAAGCTTTTTCACATAAGCATCGCAGCCCCAAACTTTAAGAAATGACAACTTTGGTTTCTTGCCAAACCATAGTTCATAAGGTGTCGTCTCAACGGATTTTGATGGTGCCCTATTTAACGTGAATGCGGCCGTCTCTAAAGCATAACCCCAAAACGATAGCGGTAAATCAGTAAGAGACATCATAGATCGCACCATATCTAGTAAAGTACGATTACGACGTTCGGACACACCATTACGCTGTGGTGTTCCGGGTGGCGTGAGTTGCGAAACTATTCCGCATTGTTTCAAATGCATACCAAACTCGTAACTCAAATATTCTCCTCCACGATCAGATCGTAGAAACTTTATTTTCTTGTTACGATGATTTTCAACTTCACTCTGAAATCCTTGAACTTTTCAAATGTTTCAGACTTATGTTTCATTAAGTAGATATACCCATATCTGCTTAAGTCATCTGTGAAGGTGAGAAAATAACGATATCCGCCACGAGCCTCAATATTCATCGGACCACATACATCTGTATGTATGATTTCCAACAAATCTGTTGCTCTCTCCATAGTATCGGAGAATGGTGTTTTAGTCATCTTGCCCATGAGGCACGGTTCGCAAGTACCAAGTGATTCATAATCAAGTGGTTCCAAAAGTCCATCAGTATGGAGTTTCTTCATGCGCTTTATACCGATATGACCTAAACGGCAGTGCCACAAATAAGTTGCACTGTCATTATCAACTCTATATCTTTTGGCTTCAACATTATGAATATGTGTGTTACTACTATCGAGATTCATCAAAAATAGACCACTCTTCAAAGGTGCATGACCATAAAAGATATTACTCATATAAATAGAACAACCATTATTCTCTGATTTAAATGAATAACCGTCACGCATTAAACAAGATCCAGATATAATGTTCACGCTCAACGCTGGCACCAAATAACAATTATTTAGGTCTAATACTAATCCCGAAGGTAGATGTAGAGGTAGCGTGCGGACCGCGATCACATCAACTTTGGAACCATTTCCCACGCGCATCGTCACCTCGTCCTTTGCCAGTATTCGCTTAATCCGTAGTCCCTGTTTCGAGTTGCAAATATTAGCAACAGAAACAGTATCAAATACCCAGGTGCTACTTCGAGCTCTAGTAAGGTACACATCAATAACATGTATATCACATATACCTTTGTTCACCTTGCCATCCTTCTTATCCGCCAAATACTTGGGGCAGTTCCGCTTCCAGTGACCAGTCTGCTTGCAGTAGAAGCACTCAGTTTCAGGCTTAGGTCCAGACTTGGGTTTCTTCTCTTGAGCAGCAACTTGCTTGCTGTTCTTCTTGAAGTTCTCCTTCTTCTTCCCTTTGCCCTTTTTCTTAAAACTAGTGGTCTTGTTCACCATCAACACTTGATGCTCCTTTTTGATTTCTACCTCCGCAGCTTTCAGCATTGCGAAGAGCTCGGGAATAGTCTTATTCATCCCTTGCATATTATAGTTCATCACGAAGCTCTTGTAGCTTGGTGGCAGTGATTGGAGAATTCTGTCAATGACGCAATCATTTGGAACATTAACTCCCATCTGAATCAAGTGATTATTATACCCAGACATTTTGAGTATATGCTCACTGACAGAACTGTTCTCCTCCATCTTGCAGATATAGAACTTATTGGAGACTTCATATCTCTCAATCCGGGCATTTGCTTGAAATATTAACTTCAACTCCTGGAACATCTCATATGCTCCATGACGTTCAAAACGTCATTGAAGTCCCGATTCTAAGCCGTAAAGCATGGCACACTGAACTATCGAGTAGTCATCAGCTTTGCTCTGCCAGACGTTCATAACATCTGGTGTTGCTCCCGCAGCAGGCCTGGCACCCAGAGGTGCTTCCAGGACGTAATTCTTCTGTGCAGCAATGAGGATAATCCTCAAGTTACGGACCCAGTCCGTGTAATTGCTACCATCATCTTTCAACTTTGCTTTCTTAAGGAACACATTAAAATTCAACGGAACCACAGCACGGACCATCTATCTACAATCAAACATACATAAGAAAGATACTATCAGGTACTAAGTTCATTATAAATTTAAGTTCAATTAATCAAATTACTTAAAGAACTCGCACTTAGATAGACATCCCTCTAGTCTTCTAAGTGATCATGTGATCCAAATCAACTAAACCATAACCGATTATCACGTGAAACGGAGTAGTTTTCAATGGTGAACATCGCTATGTTGATCATATCTACTATATGATTCACGGTCGATCTTTCGATCTCAGTGTTCTGAGGCCATATCTGCATATGCTAGGCTCGTCAAGTTTAACCTGAGTATTCTGCGTGTGCAAAACTGGCTTGCACCCGTTGTAGATGGACGTAGAGCTTATCACACCCGATCATCACGTGGTGTCTGGGCACGACGAACTTTGGCAATGGTGCATACTCAGGGAGAACACTTTTATCTTGATAATTTAGTGAGAGATCATCTTATAATGCTACCGTCAATCAAAGCAAGATAAGATGCATAAAAGATAAACATCACATGCAATCAATATAAGTGATATGATATGGCCATCATCATCTTGTGCTTGTGATCTGCATCTCTGAAGCACCGTCGTGATCACCATCGTCACCGGCGCGACACCTTGATCTCCATCGTAGCATCGTTGTCGTCTCGCCAATCTTATGCTTCCATGACTATCGCTACCGCTTAGTGATAAAGTAAAGCATTACAGCGCAATTGCATTGCATACAATAAAGCGACAACCATATGGCTCCTGCCGGTTGCCGATAACTTGGTTACAAAACATGATCATCTCATACAATAAAATTTAGCATCATGTCTTGACCATATCACATCACAACATGCCCTGCAAAAACAAGTTAGACGTCCTCTACTTTGTTGTTGCAAGTTTTACGTGGCTACTACGGGCTTAAGCAAGAACCAATCTTACCTACGCATCAAAACCACAACGATAGTTTGTCAAGTTGGTGTTGTTTTCACCTTCGCAAGGACTGGGAGTAGCCACACTCGGTTCAACTAAAGTTGGAGAAACTGTCACCCGCAAGCCACCTATGTGCAAAGCACGTTGGGAGAACCGGTCTTGTGTAAGTGTACGCGTAATGTCGGTCCGGGCCGCTTCGTCCAACAATACCGCTGAACCAAAGTATGACATGCTGGTAAGCAGTATGACTTATATCGCCCACAACTCACTTGTGTTCTACTCATGCATATAACATCAACATATAAAACCTAGGCTCTGATGCCACTATTGGGGAACGTAGTAATTTCAAAAAAATTCCTATGCACACGCAAGATCATGGTGATGCATAGAAACGAGAGGGGAGAGTGTGATCTACGTACCCTTGTAGATCGACAACGGAAGCGTTTGGTTGATGTAGTCGTACGTCTCCACGGCCCGACCGATCAAGCACCGAAACTACGGCACCTCCGAGTTCTAGCACACGTTCAGCTCGATGACGATCCCCGGACTCCGATCTAGCAAAGTGTCGGGGAAGAGTTCCGTCAGCACGACGGCGTGGTGACGATCTTGATGTACTACTGTAGCAGGGCTTCGCCTAAGCACCGCTACAATATTATCGAGGACTATGGTGGAAGGGGGCACCGCACCTGGCTAAGAATATGATCACATGGATCAACTTGTGTCTCTAGGGGGTGCCCCTGCCTCCGTATATAAAGGTTCAAAGGGGGGGTGCGGCCGGCCTAGAGGTGGCGCGCTAGGAGGAGTCCTACTCCCTCCGGGAGTAGGACTTCCCCCCCCCCCCAATCCTAGTTGGAATAAGATTCGCGAGCTGGAAAAGAGGGAGAGAGAAGGAGGGGGCACCGGCCCCCTCCCTCCTTGTCCTATTCGGACTAGGGGGGAGGGGCGCGCGGCCCAGCCCTGGCGGCCTCTCCTCTTCTTCCACTATGGCCCACTAAGGCCCATATAGCTCCCGGGGGGGTTCCGGTAACCTCCCGGTACTCCGGTAAAATCCCGGTTTCACCCGAAACACTTCCGATATCCAAATATAGGCTTCCAATATATCAATCTTTATGTCTCGACCATTTCGAGACTCCTCGTCATGTCCGTGATCTCATCCGGGACTCCGAACAACCTTCGGTACATCAAAATGCATAAACTCATAATGTAACTGTCATCGTAACCTTAAGCGTGCGGACCCTACGGGTTCGAGAACAATGTAGACATGACCGAGACATGTCTCCAGTCAATAACCAATAGCGGAACCTGGATGCTCATATTGGTTCCTACATATTCTACGAAGATCTTTTATCGGTCAGACCGCATAACAACATACGTTGTTCCCTTTGTCATCGGTATGTTACTTGCCCGAGATTCGATCGTCGGTATCCAATACCTAGTTCAATCTCGTTACCGGCAAGTCTCTTTACTCGTTCCGTAATACATCATCCCGCAACTAACTCATTAGTTGCAATGCTTGCAAGGCTTAAGTGATGTGCATTACCGAGAGGGCCCAGAGATACCTCTCCGACGATCGGAGTGACACTTCCTAATCTCGAAATACGTCAACCCAACATGTACCTTTGGAGACACCTGTAGAGCACCTTTATAATCACCCAGTTACGTTGTGATGTTTGGTAGCACACAAAGTGTTCTTCCGACACACGGGAGTTACATAATCTCATAGTTATAGGAACATGTATAAGTCATGAAGAAAGCAATAGCAACATACTAAATGATCGGATGCTAAGCTAATGGAATGGGTCATGTCAATCAGATCATTCAACTAATGATGTGATCCCATTAATCAAATGACAACTCTTTGTCCATGGTTAGGAAACATAACCATCTTTGATTAACGAGCTAGTCAAGTAGAGGCATACTAGTGACACTCTGTTTGTCTATGTATTCACACATGTATTATGTTTCCGATTAATACAATTCTAGCATGAATAATAAACTTTTATCATGATATAAGGAAATAAATAATAACTTTATTATTTCCTCTAGGGCATATTTCCTTCAAAACCCTACGTCCTGCTTGATTAATATTGATGATATGGGTAGTACAAGAGTAGATCTACCACGAGATCGGAGAGGCTAAACCCTAGAAGCTAGCCTATGGTATGATTGTTGTTCTGTATCTTGTCCTACGGACTAAAACCCTCCGGTTTATATAGACACCGGAGAGGGTTAGGGTTACACAAAGTCGGTTATAATGGTAGGAGATCTACGTATCCGTATCGCCAAGCTTGCCTTCCACGCCAAGGAAAGTCCCTTCCGGACACGGGACGAAGTCTTCAATCTTGTATCTTCATAGTCCAGGAGTCTGGCTAAAGGTATAGTCCGGCCATCCGGACACCCCCTAATCAAGGAATCCCTCAATCCTCATCGCAGCCGCCGCCGGGATGGCGTCCGAGTCTGAACTACAAGGGCAAGAATCCTATCTATCGTCCTCCCCAGCAGCACGCGTCGGGTTCGTCGTCAGGCTCTTCCCCGGCACCCCCGCCTCCGCCATCACCTGCTGCTGCGGCTCCTGCCGCTTCCACCTCTTCTTCCGCGCTGTGGCGGCCTGTGCATGATCCCTGGACTGGGCTCGTCCAGGCGTGGCCCATGCCGTGGTCCGCGCCTTCTCCGTTCGGTGCTCCTTCGGCTTACAGCAGTGGTTGGGCACCGGGCGTACGTCCTCAACTCGGCGCCCCAGGCCTCCTCGGAGCACGGCCTCCTCAGCATGCGTACACGGCGTACGCTCCTCTCTACCAGGTCGCGCCACCGCCCTCGGCTACATCACCATACTACTACGGCGCTCCCTCTGCTTCACCATGGGACCAGGCATCGCCGGCGGCTTCCTCTACTTCCCCATGGGATCCACGCCCGCCGGCTGCTCCTGTTGCTGCTTCCACTACTACACCGCCTTCTCCGACCTGGGATCAGGATGCTTTCATTGCGGCCATGAACTCGCTTACCACCCAGGATGCAGTTACGGAGTGGATTTTCGATTCTAGCGCTTCCTCGCACATGTCTGCATCTAGTTCCTCGCTTTCTTCTCTTCATCCCTCTCTTTTTCCTTCCATTACTGTCGGCAACGGGTCTTCTGTTCCCGTCTCATGCGTTGGTTCTACCTCACTTTTCCCCAACTTGTCATTACGGGACGTGCTTGTTGCTCCGGCGCTCATTAGGAACCTGATTTCTGTTCGACAGTTCACTATTGACAATATTGTCTCTGTTGAATTTGATCCTTTGGGTGTGTCTGTGAAGGATCTTTGCAGCAAGGAGGTGATCGCACAGTTCAATAGCTCCGGCGACATGTACACTGTTCGCAGCGGCTCTTCTTCACCTCATGTCCACGCCTTGGTCGCCTCCGTCTCTCTTTGGCATTGCCGGCTGGGCCATCCGAGTAGCGCCACCACCACTGCCCTTCTTCGCGAGTTCCAGCTACCTCATGTTCGTGAAGCTCATGATGACGCTTTTGTGCCCGTCCTGCCAGATGGGCAAGCATGTTAGGTTGCCTCTTAGCACGTCCACTACTACTAGTTCATTTCCTTTCGAGCTGTTGCATTGTGATCTCTGGCAATCTCCTGTTTCTAGTGTATCCGGTTTTAAATTCTACCTTGTAATCGTGGACGACTACTCTCACTTTATATGGACCTTTCCCCTTCGTTCCAAATCTGATGTGCATGCCATGTTTGTTAACTTTCAACGCTTTGTGTACACTCACTTTTCTCTCCCGATTCATTTTCTCCAATGCGACAATGGACGTGAATTCGATAATGCTCGCAATCGTGATTTTTTTCCTTCAACATGGCATCCTCCTCCATTTTTCCTGTCCCTACACCTCTCCACAAAACGGGAAAGCCGAACGATCTCTCCGCAACATTAATGATATTCTTCGCACCCTCTTAATACAGGCTTCCATGCCACCAAAATACTGGGTAGAATCTCTCCGCCATGCCACTTTCTTACTCAACATCCGACCCACCAAGACCTGCCCTAAAATCACCCCCTACGACTCTCTTTTCCTCGCACCTCCTTCCTACGACGATCTTCGCATCTTTGGATGTCTATGCTTCCCAAATCTCTCTGCTACTGTAGCCCACAAACTCGATCCACGATCATTGCCTTGTGTATTCCTAGGATATTCAGAAGATCATCGTGGCTACCGCTGTCTCCATATTCCTACTAGCCGAGTCATTCTCTCTCGCCACGTTACTTTCGACGAGACCACGTTCCCGTTCGCTCAGCATAACCCCCCCCCCCCATCTCTCTCTCCCTCTCCTCCCAAACCCTACACCCGCGCCCCGCCTCCCTCTGATCGACGTGCATGCGGTGCATGGCACTGTTCACGTCGATCGCGGCTCGCCCACCCACCCTTCCTCCAACCCGCCTCTCTCACCTACCGCCACCACCATGAGTCCTGCTCTGGACCCACTATCCTCGGCCACTCCTAGCGCGCATGCAGATGCTGACCGTGCACCCTCCTCTCCAATAAACCAATCCGTTGCCTCCCCATCTGTGTCTCCCATCGCATCTTCTTCTTTCCCCGTTTCTTCTCCCACTCCTTCTCCTCCTACCGAAGCTGCTCGTCCTCTCCCGCCTCGCGCACTCCTAGTACCTGCCCCTGACAATGCTCACACCATGCGCACCCGCGGAAAAGCTGGTTTCAGGCTCCCCACTCGACGTCTTAACCTCACAGCCTCTGTTGCCGTCTCTCCCATCTCACCTATCCCCAACTCTTACAAGGCTGCTTTGCTTGATCCTCACTGGTTCCAAGCCATGAAGGAAGAATATGACGCCCTGCTTCTCAACCACACATGGTCTCTCATTCCTCGCCCCGCCGGTGCCAACGTGGTCTCAGGAAAATGGGTTTTTTGCCACAAGTTCAACTCTAATGGATCGCTCTCGCGTTACAAAGCTCGTTGGGTCTGCCGCGGTGACTCTCAACAACCTGGCATCGATTTCGACGAAACTTTTTCCCCCGTTGTCAAACCTAGTACCATCCGCACTGTTCTAAGCATCGCCGTCTCATCGGCTTGGCCAATTCGCCAACTGGATGTCAAAAATACCTTTCTCCATGGATCACTAAGTGAAACGGTGTATTGTCGGCAGCCCCTTGGATTTACTGATCCACACTACCCTGATCACGTATGTCTGTTGGGGAACGTTGCAGAAAACAAAAAAAATTCCTACGGTTTCACCAAGATCCATCTATGAGTTCATCTAGCAACGAGTGATCAGATGCATCTACATACCTTTGTAGATTGCGAGCGGAAGCGTTCAAAGAACGGGGATGAGGGAGTCGTACTCGACGTGATCCAAATCACCGGAGATCCTAGCGCCGAACGGACTGCACCTCCGCGTTCAACACACGTACGTCAGCGTGATGTCTCCTCCTTCTTGATCCAGCAAGGGAGAAGGAGAGGTTGATGAAGATCCAGCAGCACGACGGCGTGGTGGTGGATGCAGGGGTCACCGCAGCAGGGCTTCGCCGTTCTACTGCGAGAGGGAGAGGTGTAGCAGGGGAGAGGGAGGCGCCAAGAGTCAAGGGTGCGGCTGCCCCTCCCTCCCCCCCCCCTTATATAGGCTCCCCAAGGGGGGCGCCGGCCCTAGGAGATGGGATCTCCTAGGGGGGCGGCGGCCAAGGGTGGAGTAGCCCCCAAGGCAAGCGGGGCACCCCCCCCCCACCCTAGGGTTTCCAACCCTAGGCGCAGGGGGTGGGCCAAGGAGGGCACACCAGCCCACTATGGCCTGGTTCTCCTCCCTACTTCAGCCCATGGGGCCCTCCGGGATGGGTGGTCCCACCCGGTGGACCCCCGGGACCCATCTGGTGGTCCCGGTACAATACCGGTGACCCCCGAAACTCTCCCGATGGCCGAAACTGCACTTCCTATATATAATTCTTCACCTCCGGACCATTCCGGAACTCCTCGTGACGTCCGGGATCTCATCCGGGACTCCGAACAACTTTCGGGTTACTGCATATTCATATCTCTACAACCCTAGCGTCACCGAACCTTAAGTGTGTAGACCCTACGGGTTCGGGAGACATGTAGACATGACCGAGATGGCTCTCCGGTCAATAACCAACAGCGGGATCTGGATAACCATGTTGGCTCCCACATGCTCCTTGATGATCTCATCGGATGAACCACGATGTCGAGGATTTAAGCAACCCCGTATACAATTCCCTTTGTCAATCGGTATGTTACTTGCCCGAGATTCGATCGTCGGTATCCCAATACCTCGTTCAATCTCGTTACCGGCAAGTCACTTTACTCATACCATAATGCATGATCCCGTGACCAGACACTTGGTCACTTTGAGCTCATTATGATGATGCATTACCGAGTGGGCCCAGAGATACCTCTCCGTCATATGGAGTGACAAATCCCAGTCTTGATCCGTGTCAACCCAACAGACACTTTCGGAGATACCCGTAGTATACCTTTATAGTCACCCAGTTACGTTGTGATGTTTGGTACACCCAAAGCACTCCTACGGTATCCGGGAGTTACACGATCTCATGGTCTAAGGAAAAGATACTTGACATTGGAAAAACTCTAGCAAACGAACTATACGATCTTGTGCTATGTTTATGATTGGGTCTTGTCTATCACATCATTCTCCTAATGATGTGATCTCGTTATCAATGACATCCAATGTCCATAGTCAGGAAATCATGACTATATGTTGATCAATGAGCTAGTCAACTAGAGGCTTACTAGGGACATGTTGGTGTCTATGTATTCACACATGTATTATGATTTCCGGATAACACAATTATAGCATGAATAAAAGACAATTATCATGAACAAGGAAATATAATAATAATTCTTTTATTATTGCCTCTAGGGCATATTTCCAACAGTCTCCCACTTGCACTAGAGTCAATAATCTAGTTACATTGTGATGAATCGAACACCCATGGAATTCTGGTGTTGATCATGTTTTGCTCTAGGGAGAGGTTTAGTCAACAGATCTGCTACATTCAGGTCCGTATGTACTTTACAAATATCTATGTATCCATCTTGAACATTTTCACGAATGGAGTTGAAGCGACGCTTGATGTGCCTAGTCTTCTTGTGAAACATGGGCTCCTTGGCAAGTGCAATAGCTCCAGTGTTGTCACAGAAGAGTTTGATCAGCCCCGACGCATTGGGTATGACTCCTAGATCGGTGATCAACTCCTTCACCCAAATTGCTTCATGCGCTGCCTCCGAGGCTGCCATGCACTCCGCTTCACATGTAGATCCCGCCACGACGCTCTGCTTGCAACTGCACCAGCTTACTGCACCACCATTCAAAATATACACGTATCTGGTTTGTGACTTAGAGTCATCCAGATCTGTGTCGAAGCTAGCATCGACGTAACCCTTTACGACGAGCTCTTCGTCACCTCCATAAACAAGAAACATTTCCTTAGTCCTTTTCAGGTACTTCAGGATATTCTTGACCGTTGTACAGTGTTCCTTGCCGGGATTACTTTGGTACCTACCTACCAAACTTACGGCAAGGTTTACATCAGGTCTGGTACACAGCATGGCATACATAATAGAACTTATGGCTGAGGCATAGGGGATGACACTCATCTCTTCTATATCTTCTGTCGTGGTCGGACATTGAGCTGAGCTCAATTTCACACCTTGCAACACAGGCAAGAACCCCTTCTTAGACTGATCCATATTGAACTTCTTCAATATCTTGTCAAGGTATGTGCTTTGTGAAAGACCTATCAGGCGTCTTGATCTATCTCTATAGATCTTGATGCCTAATATATATGCAGCTTCTCCAAGGTCCTTCATTGAAAAATTCTTATTCAAGTAGGCCTTAATGCTGTCCAAAAGCTCTATATCATTTCCCATCAAAAGTATGTCATCTACATATAATATGAGAAATGCTACAGAGCTCCCACTCACTTTCTTATAAACGCAGGCTTCTCCATAAGTCTGCATAAACCCAAACGCTTTGATCATCTCATCAAAGCGAATGTTCCAACTCCGAGATGCTTGCACCAGCCCATAAATCGAGCGTTGGAGCTTGCACACTTTGTCAGCATTCTTAGGATCGACAAAACCTTCCGGCTGCATCATATACAATTCTTCCTTAAGGAAACCATTAAGGAATGCCGTTTTGACGTCCATTTGCCATATTTCATAATCATAGAATGCGGTAATTGCTAACATGATTCGGACGGACTTCAGCTTCGCTACAGGTGAGAAAGTCTCATCGTAGTCAACCCCTTGAACTTGTCGATAACCCTTAGCGACAAGCCGAGCTTTATAGATGGTCACATTACCATCCGCGTCTGTCTTCTTCTTAAAGATCCATTTATTTTCTATGGCTTGCCGATCATCGGGCAAGTCAGTCAAAGTCCATACTTCGTTTTCATACATGGATCCTATCTCAGATTTCATGGCTTCCAGCCATTTGTCGGAATCCGGGTCCGCCATCGCTTCTTCATAGTTCGAAGGTTCACCGTTGTCTAACAACATGATTTCCAAGACAGGGTTGCCGTACCACTCTGGTGCGGAACGTGTCCTTGTGGACCTACGAAGTTCAGTAGCAACTCGATCTGAAGTTTCATGATCATCATCATTAACTTCCTCTCTAGTCGGTGCAGGCACCTCATGAACATTTTCTTGAGTCACGCCACTTTCCGGTTCAAGAGGTAATACTTCATCAAGTTCTACTTTCCTCCCACTTACTTCTTTCGAGAGAAACTCTTTCTCTAGAAAGGATCCATTCTTGGCAACAAAGATCTTGCCTTCAGATCTGAGGTAGAAGGTATACCCAATAGTTTCTTTAGGGTATCCTATGAAGACGCATTTTTCCGACTTGGGTTCGAGCTTTTCAGGTTGAAGTTTCTTGACATAAGCATCGCATCCCCAAACTTTTAGAAACGACAGCTTAGGTTTCTTCCCAAACCATAATTCATACGGTGTCGTCTCAACGGATTTCGACGGAGCCCTATTTAAAGTGAATGCGGCAGTTTCTAAAGCATAGCCCCAAAATGATAGCGGTAAATCGGTAAGAGACATCATAGATCGCGCCATATCTAATAGAGTGCGATTACGACATTCGGACACACCATTACGCTGAGGTGTTCCAGGCGGCGTGAGTTGTGAAACTATTCCACATTTTCTTAAGTGTGTGCCAAATTCGTGACTCAAGTATTCTCCTCCACGATATGATCGCAAGAACTTGATTTTCCTGTCACATTGATTCTCAACCTCACTCTGAAATTCCTTGAACTTTTCAAAGGTCTCAGACTTGTGTTTCATTAAATAGACATACCCATATCTACTCAAGTCATCAGTGAGGGTGAGAACATAACGATAGCCACCGCGAGCCTCAACACTCATTGGACCGCACACATCAGTATGTATGATTTCCAATAAGTTGGTTGCTCGCTCCATTGTTCCTGAGAACGGAGTCTTTGGTCATTTACCCATGAGGCATGGTTCGCACGTGTCAAATGATTCATAATCAAGAGACTCTAAAAGTCCATCTGCATGGAGCTTCTTCATGCGTTTGACACCTATGTGACCAAGGCGGCAGTGCCACAAGTATGTGGGACTATCATTATCAACCTTACATCTTTTGGTATTCACACTATGAATATGTGTAGCATTACACTCGAGATTCATTAAGAATAAACCATTCACCATCGGAGGATGACCATAAAACATATCTCTCATATAAATAGAACAACCATTATTCTCGGATTTAAATGAGTAGCCATCTCGAATTAAACGAGATCCTGATACAATGTTCATGCTCAAACTTGGCACTAAATAACAATTATTGAGGTTCAACACTAATCCCGTAGGTAAATGTAGAGGTAGCGTACCGACGGCGATCACATCGACCTTGGAACCATTCCCGACGCGCATCGTCACCTCGTCCTTTACCAGTCTCCACTTATTCCGCAGCTCCTGCTTTGAGTTACAAATGTGAGCAACTGCTGTTGGGGAACGTAGTAATTTCAAAAAAATTCCTACGCACACGCAAGATCATGGTGATGCATAGCAACGAGGGGGAGAGTCTGATCTACGTACCCTTGTAGATCGCAACGGAAGCGTTGACACAACATAGAGGAAGTAGTCGTACGTCTTCTTCCCGATCCGACCGATCCAAGCACCGTTACTCCGGCACCTCCGAGTTCTTAGCACACGTACAGCTCGATGACGATCCCCGGGCTCCGATCCAGCAAAGCTTCGGGGAGGAGTTCCGTCAGCACGACGGCGTGATGACGATCTTGATGTTCTACCGACGCAGGGCTTCGCCTAAGCACTACAACGATATGATCGAGGTGGAATATGGTGGCAGGGGGCACCGCACACGGCTAAGGAACAATCTCAATGATCAACTTGTGTGTCTATGGGGTGCCCCTTGCCTCAGTATATAAAGGATGGAGGAGGAGGAGGCCGGCCAAGGCTTGGTGCGGCCAGGATGTGGAGTCCTACTAGGATTCCAAGTCCTAGTAGGAGTACACCAAGAGGGGAGGAAGGGAGAAGGAAGTGGAGGAGAAGGAAAGGTGGCCGGCCCCTTTTTCCCTAGTCCAATTCGGACTAGAGGGGAGGGGGCGCAGCAGGCCTTTTCTCCTCTTCCCACTAAAGCCCATCAAGGCCCAATACTTCTCCCGGCGAATTCCCGTAACTCTCCGGTACTCCGAAAAATACCCGAATCACTCGGAACCTTTCCGATGTCCGAATACAGTCGTCCAATATATCGATCTTTACGTCTCGACCATTTCGAGACTCCTCGTCATGTCCCTGATCTCATCCGGGACTCCGAACTCCTTCGGTACATCAAAACTCATAAACTCATAATATAACTGTCATCGAAAACTTAAGCGTGCGGACCCTACGGGTTCAAGAACAATGTAGACATGACCGAGACACGTCTCCGGTCAATAACCAATAGCGGGACCTGGATGCCCATTTTGGCTCCTACATATTCTACGAAGATCTTTATCGGTCAGACCGCATAACAACATACGTTGTTCCCTTTGTCATCGGTATGTTACTTGCCCGAGATTTGTTCGTCGGTATCCAATACCTAGTTCAATCTCGTCACCGGAAAGTCTCTTTACTTGTTCCGAAATACATCATCCCGCAACTAACTCATTAGTTGCAATGCTTGCAAGGCTTAAGTGATGTGCATTACCGAGAGGGCCCAGAGATACCTCTCCGACAATCGGAGTGACAAATCCTAATCTCGAAATACGCCAACCCAACATCTACCTTTGGAGACACCTGTAGAGCTCCTTTATAATCACCCAGTTACGTTGTGACGTTTGGTAGCACACAAAGTGTTCCTCCGGTAAACGGGAGTTGCATAATCTCATAGTCATAGGAACATGTATAAGTCATGAAGAAAGCAATAGCAACATACTAAACGATCGGGTGCTAAGATAATGGAATGGGTCATGTCAATCAGATCATTCATCTAATGATGTGATCCCGTTAATCAAATAACAACTCTTTGTCCATGGTTAGGAAACATAACCATCTTTGATTAACGAGCTAGTCAAGTAGAGGCATACTAGTGACACTCTGATTGTCTATGTATTCACACATGTATTATGTTTCCGGTTAATACAATTCTAGCATGAATAATAAACATTTATCATGATATCAGGAAATAAATAATAACTTTTTTATTGCCTCTAGGGCATATTTCCTTCAGTCTCCCACTTGCACTAGAGTCAATAATCTAGATCACATCACCATGTGATTAACATCGATAGTTCACATCATCATGTGATTAACACCCATAGTTCACATTGCCATGTGACCAATACCCAAAGGGTTTACTAGATTCAGTAATCTAGTTCACATCGCTATGTGATTAACACCCAAAGAGTACTAAGGTGTGATCATGTTTTGCTTGTGAGAGAATCTTAGTCAACGGGTCTGTCACATTCAGATCCACATGTATTTTGCAAATTTCTATGTCAACAATGCTCTGCATGGAGCTACTCTAGCTAATTGCTCCCACTTTCAATATGTATCTAGACCGAGACTTAGAGTCATCTAGATTAGTGTCAAAACTTGCATCGGCGTAACCCTTTACGGCGAACCTTTTGTCACGTCCATAATCGAGAAACATATCCTTATTTCACTCAGGATAATTTTGACCGCTGTCCAGTGATCTACTCCTAGATCACTATTGTACTCCCTTGCCAAATCAGTGCAGGGTATACAATAGATCTGGTATACAGCATGACATACTTTATAGAACCTATGACCAAGGCATAGGGAATGACATTCATTATCTTTCTATCTTCTGCCGTGGTCGGACTTTGAGTCTTACTCAATTTCACACCTTGTAACATAGGCAAGAAACTCTTTCTTTGATTACTCCATTTTGAACTACTTCAAAATCTTGTCAAGGTATGTACTCATTGAAAAAACTTATCAAGCGTCTTGATCTATCTCTATAGATCTTGATGCTCAATATGTAAGCAGCTTCACCGAAGTCTTTCTTTGAAAAAACTCCTTTCAAACACTCCTTTATGCTTTACAGAATAATTCTACATTATTTCCGATCAACAATATGTCATTCACATATACTTATCAGAAATGATGTAGTGCTCCCACTCACTTTCTTGTAAATACAGGCTTCACCGCAAGTCTGTATAAAACTATATGCTTTGATCAACTTATCAAAGCGTGTATTCCAACTCTAAGATGCTTGCACCAGTCCATAGATGAATCGTTGGAGCTTGCATATTTTGTAAGCACCTTTAGGATTGACAAAACCTACTGGTTGCATCATATACAACTCTTCTTTAAGAAATCCATTAAGGAATGTAGTTTTGTTTATCCATTTGCCAGATTTCATAAAATGCGGAAATTGCTAACATGATTCGGACAGACTTAAGCATAGATACGAGTGAGAAACTCTCATCGTAGTCAACACTTTGAACTTGTCAAAAACCTTTTGCGACAATTCTAGCTTTGTAGATAGTAACACTACTATCAACGTCCGTCTTCCTCTTGAAGATCCATTTATTTTCTATGGCTTGCCGATCATCGGGCAAGTCAACCAAAGTCCATACTTTGTTTTCATACATGAATCCCATCTCAGATTTCATGGCCTCAAGCCATTTTGCGGAATCTGGGCTCATCATCGCTTCCTCATAGTTCGCAAGTTCGTCATGGTCTAGTAACATGACTTCCAGAACAGGATTACTGTACCACTCTGGTGCGGATCTCACTCTGGTTTACCTACGAGATTCGGTAGTAACTTGATCTGAAGTTTTATGATCATCATCATTAGCTTCCTCACTAATTGGTGTAGTAGTCACAGGAACAGATTTCTGTGATGAACTACTTTCCAATAAGGGAGAAGGTACAATTACCTTATCAAGTTCTACTTTCCTCCCACTCACTTCTTTCGAGAGAAACTCCTTCTCTAGAAAGGATCCATTATAAGCAACGAATGTCTTGCCTTATGATCTGTGATAGAAGGTGTACCCAACAGTCTCCTTTTGGGTATCCTATGAAGACATATTTCTCCGATTTGGTTTTGAGCTTATCAGGATGAAACTTTTTCACATAAGCATCACAACCCCAAACTTTAAGAAACGACAACTTTGGTTTCTCGCTAAACCACAGTTCAGATTGTGTCGTCTCAACGGACTTAGATGGTGCCCCTTTTTTTAATGTGAATGCAGCTGTCTTTAATGCATAACCTCAAAAACGATAGTGGTAAATCGATAAGAAACATCATAGATTTGCACTATATCTAATAAAGTACGGCTATGACGTTAGGACACACCATTATGCTGTGGTGTTCCGGGTGGCACGAATTTGTGAAACTATTCCACATTGTTTTAATTGAAGAACAAACTCGTAACTCAAATATTTGTCTCCGCGATCAGATCGTAGAAGCCTCATTTTCTTGTGACGATGATTCTCCACTTCACTCTGAAATTCTTTGAACTTTTCAAATGTTTCAGACTATGTTTCATCAAGTAGATATACTCATATCTGCTCAAATCATCTGTGAAGATCAGAAAATAATGATACCTATCGCGAGACTCGATATTCATCGGACGATATACATCAGTATGTATGATTTCCAACAAATCTGTTGCTTGCTCCATTGTTCCGAAGAACAGAGTCTTAGTCATCTTGCCCATGAGGCATGGTTCGCAAGCATCAACTGATTCATAATCAAGTGATTCCAAAAGCCCATCAGCATGGAGTTTCTTCATGCGCTTTACAGCAATATGACCTAAACGGCAGTGCTACAAATAAGTTGCACTATCATTATTAACTTTGCATCTTTTGGTTTCAATATTATGATTATGTGTATCACTATGATCAAGATCCAACGAACTATTTTCATTGGGTGTGTAACCATATAAGGTTTTATTCATGTAAACAGAACAACAATTTATTCTCTTACTTAAATGAATAACCGTATTACAATAAACATGATCAAATCATATTCATGCTCAACGTAAACACCAAATAACACTTATTTAGGTTCAACACTAATCCCGAATTTACAGGGAGTGTGCGATGATGATCATATCAATCTTGGAACCACTTCCAACACACATCGTCACTTCACCCTTAACTAGTCTCTGTTTATTCTGCAACTCCTGTTTCGAGTTACTAATCTTAGCAACTGAACCAGTATCAAATGCCGAGGGGTTGCTATAAACACTAGTAAAGTACACATAAATAACACGTATATCCAATATACCTTTGTTTACCTTGCCATCCTTCTTATCCGCCAAATACTTGGGGCAGTTCCACTTCTAGTGACCAGTCCCTTTGCAGTAAAAGCACTTAGTCTCAGGCTTAGGATCAGACTTGGGCTTCTTCACTTGAGCAGCAACTTGCTTGCCGCTCTTCTTGAAGTTCCCCTTCTTCCCTTTGCCCTTTTCTTGAAACTAGTGGTCTTGTCAACCATCAACACTTGATGTTTTTCTTGATTTCTACCTTCGTTGATTTCAGCATCACGAAGAGCTTGGGAGTTGTTTCCGTTATCCCTTGCATATTATAGTTCATCACGAAGTTCTACTAACTTGGTGATGGTGACTAGAGAATTCTGTCAATCACTATCTTATCTGGAAGATTAACTCCACTTGATTCTAGCAATTGTAGTACTCAGACAATCTGGGCACATGCTCACTAGTTGAGCGATTCTCCTCCATCTTTTAGCTATAGAACTTGTTGGAGACTTCATATCTCTCAACTTGGGTATTTGCTTGAAATATTAACTTCAACTCCTGGAACATCTCTTATGTTCCATGACGTTTAAAACGTCTTTGAAGTCCCGATTCTAAGCTATTAAGCATGGTGCACTAAACTATCAAGTAGTCATCATATTGAGCTAGCCAAACGTTCATAACGTCTGCATCTGCTCCTGCAATAGGTCTGTCACCTAGCGGTGCATCAAGGACATAATTCTTCTGTGCAGCAATGAGGATAAACCTCAGATCACGGATCCAATCCGCATCATTGCTACTAACATCTTTCAACACAATTTTCTCTAGGAACATATCAAGATAAACACAGGGAAGCAACAACACGAGCTATTGATCTACAACATGATTTGCAAAATACTACCAGGACTAAGTTCATGATAAATTTAAGTTCAATTTAATCATATTACTTAAGAACTCCCACTTAGATAGACATCCCTCTAATCCTCTAAGTGATCACGTGATCCAAATCAACTAAACCATGTCCGATCATCACGTGAGATGGAGTAGTTTCATTGGTGAACATCACTATGTTGATCATATCTACTATATGATTCATGCTCGACCTTTCGGTCTCCGTGTTCCGAGGCCATATCTGCATATGCTAGGCTCGTCAAGTTTAACCTGAGTATTCTGCGTGTGCAAAAACTGGCTTGCACCCATTGTAGATGGACGTAGAGCTTATCACACCCGATCATCACGTGGTCTCTGGGCACGACGAACTTTGGCAATGGTGCATACTCAGGGAGAACACTTCTTGATAATTAGTGAGAGGTCATCTTATAATGCTACCGTCAATGAAAGCAAGATAAGATGCATAAAAGATAAACATCACATGCAATCAATATAAGTGATATGATATGGCCATCATCATCTTGTGCCTGTGATCTCCATCTCCGAAGCACCGTCATGATCACCATCGTCACCGGCGCGACACCTTGATCTCCATCGTAGCATCGTTGTCGTCTCGCCAATCTTATGCTTCCACGACTATCGCTACCGCTTAGTGATAAAGTAAAGCATTACATCGCGATTGCATTGCATACAATAAAGCGACAACCATATGGCTCCTGCCAGTTGCCGATAACTCGGTTACAAAACATGATCATCTCATACAATAAAATTTAGCATCATGTCTTGGCCATATCACATCACAACATGCCCTGCAAAAACAAGTTAGATGTCCTCTACTTTGTTGTTGCAAGTTTTACGTGGCTGCTACGGGCTTAAGTAAGAACCAATCTCACCTACGCATCAAAACCACAACGATAGTTTGTCAAATAGACTCCATTTTAACCTTCGCAAGGACCGGGCGTAGCCACACTTGGTTCAACTAAAGTTGGAGAAACAGTCACCCGCAAGCCACCTTTGTGCAAAGCATGTCGGGAGAACCGGTCTCGCGTAAGCGTACGCGTAATGTCGGTCCGGGCCGCTTCATCCAACAATACCGCCGAACCAAAGTATGACATGCTGGTAGGAAGTATGACTTATATCGCCCACAACTCACTTGTGTTCTACTCGTGCATATAACATCAAACCATAAAACCTAGGCTCGGATGCCACTGTTGGGGAACGTAGTAATTTCAAAAAAAATCCTACGCACACGCAAGATCATGGTGATGCATAGCAATGAGGGGGAGAGTCTGACCTACGTACCCTTGTAGATCGCAACGGAAGCGTTGACACAACGTAGAGGAAGTAGTCGTACGTCTTCTTCCCGATCCGACCGATCCAAGCACCGTTACTCCGGCACCTCCGAGTTCTTAGCACACGTACAGCTCGATGACGATCCCCGGGCTCCGATCCAGCAAAGCTTCGGGGAGGAGTTCCGTCAGCACGACGGCGTGATGACGATCTTGATGTTCTACCGACGCAGGGCTTCGCCTAAGCACTACAACGATATGATCGAGGTGGAATATGGTGGCAGGGGGCACCGCACACGGCTAAGGAACGATCTCAATAATCAACTTGTGTGTCTATGGGGTGCCCCTTGCCTCAGTATATAAAGGATGGAGGAGGAGGAGGCCGGCCAAGGCTTGGTGCGGCCAGGATGTGGAGTCCTACTAGGATTCCAAGTCCTAGTAGGAGTCCACCAAGAGGGGAGGAAGGGAGAAGGAAGTGGAGGAGAAGGAAAGGTGGCCGGCCCCCTTTTCCCTAGTCCAATTTGGACTAGAGGGGAGGGGGGCGCAGCAGGCCTTTTCTCCTCTTTCCACTAAAGCCCATCAAGGCCCAATACTTCTCCCGGCGAATTCCCGTAACTCTCCGGTACTCCAAAAAAATACCTGAATCACTCGGAACCTTTCCGATGTCCGAATACAGTCGTCCAATATATCGATCTTTACGTCTCGACCATTTCGAGACTCCTCGTCATGTCCCCGATCTCATCCGGGACTCCGAACTCCTTCGGTACATCAAAACTCATAAACTCATAATATAACTGTCATCGAAACCTTAAGCGTGCGGACCCTACAGGTTCGAGAACAATGTAGACATGACCAAGACACGTCTCCGGTCAATAACCAATAGCGGGACCTGGATGCCCATATTGGCTCCTACATATTCTATGAAGATCTTTATCGGTCAGACCGCATAACAACATACGTTATTCCCTTTGTCATCGGTATGTTACTTGCCCGAGATTTGATCGTCGGTATCCAATACCTAGTTCAATCTCGTCACCGGCAAGTCTCTTTACTTGTTCTGTAATACATCATCCCGCAACTAACTCATTAGTTGCAATGCTTGCAAGGCTTAAGTGATGTGCATTACCGAGAGGGCCCAGAGATACCTCTTCGACAATCGGAGTGACAAATCCTAATCTCGAAATACGCCAACCCAACATCTACCTTTGGAGACACCTGTAGAGCTCCTTTATAATCACCCAGTTATGTTGTGACATTTGGTAGCACACAAAGTGTTCCTCCGGTAAACGGGAGTTGCACAATCTCATAGTCATAGGAACATGTATAAGTCATGAAGAAAGCAATAGCAACATACTAAACGATCGGGTGCTAAGCTAATGGAATGGGTCATGTCAATCAGAGCATTCATCTAATGATGTGATCCCGTTAATCAAATAACAACTCTTTGTCCATGGTTAGGAAACATAACCATCTTTGATTAACGAGCTAGTCAAGTAGAGGCATACTAGTGATACTCTGTTTGTCTATGTAATCACACATGTATTATGTTTCTGGTTAATACAATTCTATCATGAATAATAAACATTTATCATGATATAAGGAAATAAATAATAACTTTATTATTGCCTCTAGGGCATATTTCCTTCAACTGCACTGGTATCAAATACCCAGGAGCTACTACGAGTACTGGTAAGGTACACATCAATTACATGTATATCACATATACCTTTCGTTTTGCCGGCCTTCTTGTCCGCTAAGTATTTAGGGCAGTTCCGCTTCCAGTGACCACTTTCCTTGCAATAAAAGCACTCAGTCTCGGGCTTGGGTCCATTCTTTGGCTTCTTCCCGGCAGCTTGCTTGCCGAGCGCGGCAACTCCCTTGCCGTCCTTATTGAAGTTCTTCTTACCCTTGCCTTTCTTGAACTTAGTGGTTTTATTCACCATCAACACTTGATGTTCCTTTTTGACTTCTACCTCTGCTGATTTCAGCATTGCAAATACTTCAGGAATGGTCTTTTCCATCCCCTGCATATTGAAGTTCATCACAAAGCTCTTGTAGCTCGGTGGAAGCGATTGAAGGATTCTGTCAATGACCGCGTCATCCGGGAGATTAACTCCCAGCTGAGTCAAGCGATTATGTAACCCACACATAGTGAGTATGTGCTCACTGAGAGAACTGTTTTCCTCCATCTTACAGCTGAAGAACTTGTCGGAGACTTCATATCTCTCGACCCGGGCATGAGCTTGAAAAACCATTTTCAGCTCTTCGAACATCTCATATGCTCCGTGTCTCTCAAAACGCTTTTGGAGCCCCGGCTCTAAGCTGTAAAGCATGCCGCACTGAACGAGGGAGTAATCATCGGTACGTGTCTGCCAAGCGTTCATAATGTCTTGTTCTGCAGGGAGAGCAGGTGCTTCACCTAGCGGTGCTTGTAGGACATAATCTTTCTTGGCAGCTATGAGGATGATCCTCAGGTTCCGGACCCAGTCAGTATAATTGCTGCCATCGTCTTTCAGCTTGGTTTTCTCTAGGAACGCGTTGAAGTTGAGGACAACGTTGGCCATTTGATCTACAAGACATATTGTAAATAATTTAGACTAAGTTCATGATAATTAAGTTCATCTAATCAAATTATTCAATGAACTCCCACTTAGATAGACATCCCTCCAGTCATTTAAGTATAACATGATCCGAGTTAACTAGGCCGTGTCCGATCATCACGTGAGACGGACTAGTCAACATCGGTGAACATCTTCATGTTGATCGTATCTTCTATACGACTCATGCTCGACCTTTCGGTCTTCTGTGTTCCGAGGCCATGTCTGTACATGCTAGGCTCGTCAAGTCAACCTAAGTGTTTGCATGTGTAAATCTGTCTTACACCCGTTGTATGTGAACGTTGGAATCTATCACACCCGATCATCACGTGGTGTTTCGAAACAACAAACTGTCGCAACGGTGCACAGTTAGGGGGAACACTTTCTTGAAATTATTATGAGGGATCATCTTATTTACTACCGTCGTTCTAAGTAAATAAGATGCAAAAACATGATAAACATCACACACAATCAAATAATAATAGTGACATGATATGGCCAATATCACATAGCTCCTTTGATCTCCATCTTGGGGCTCCATGATCATCTTGTCACCGGCATGACACCATGATCTCCATCATCATGATCTCCATCATCGTGTCTCCATGAAGTTGCTCGCCAACTATTACTTCTACTACTATGGCTAACACATTTAGCAATAAAGTAAAGTAATTTACATGGTGTTTCTCAATGACACGCAGGTCATACAAAAAATAAAGACAACTCCTATGGCTCCTGCCGGTTGTCATACTCATCGACATGCAAGTCGTGATTCCTATTACAATAGCATGAACATCTCATACATCACATATATATATATCATTCATCATTCATCACAACTTTGGCCATATCACATCACAAAACACTTGCTGCAAAAACAAGTTAGACGTCCTCTAATTGTTGTTGCAAGTTTTACGTGGCTGCAATAGGGTTCTAGCAAGAACGTTTTCTTACCTACGTGAAAGCCACAACGTGATTTGTCAACTTCTATTTACCCTTCATAAGGACCCTTTTCATCGAATCCGCTCCAGCTAAAGTGGGAGAGACAGACACCCGCCAGCCACCTTATGCAACTAGTGCATGTCAGTCGGTGGAACCGGTCTCACGTAAGCGTACGTGTAAGGTTGGTCCGGGCCGCTTCATCCCACAATACTGCTGAAGCAAAATAAGACTAGTAGCGGCAAGAAAGTTGACAAGATCTACGCCCACAACAAATTGTGTTCTACTCGTGCAAAGAGAACTACGCACAGACCTAGCTCATGATGCCACTGTTGGGGAACGTTGCAGAAAACAAAAAAAAATCCTACGGTTTCACCAAGATCCATCTATGAGTTCATCTAGCAACGAGTGATCAGATGCATATACATACCTTTGTGGATCGCGAGCGGAAGCATTCAAAGAACGGGGATGAGGGAGTCGTACTCGACGTGATCCAAATCACCGGAGATCCTAACGCCGAACGGACGGCACCTCCGCGTTCAACACACGTATGGTCAGCGTGACGTCTCCTCCTTCTTGATCCAGCAAGGGAGAAGGAGAGGTTGATGAAGATCCAGCAGCACGACGGCGTGGTGGTGGATGCAGGGGTCACCGCAGCAGGGCTTCGTCGTTCTACTGCGAGAGGGAGAGGTGTAGCAGGGAAGAGGGAGGCGCCAAGAGTCAAGGGTGCGGCTGCCCCTCCCTCCCCCCCCCCTTTATATAGGCTCCCCAAGGGGGGGCGGCCCTAGGAGATGGGATCTCCTAGGGGGGCGGCGGCCAAGGGTGGAGTAGCCCCCAAGGCAAGTGGGGCGCCCCCCCCCCCCCCACCCTAGGGTTTCCAACCCTAGGCGCAGGGGGTGGGCCAAGGAGGGCGCACCAGCCCACTATGGGCTGGTTCCCCTCCCCACTTCAGCCCATGGGGCCCTCCGGGATGGGTGGTCCCACCCGGTGGACCCCCGGGACCCATCTGGTGGTCCCGGTACAATACCGGTGACCCCCGAAACTCTCCCGATGGCCGAAACTGCACTTCCTATATATAATTCTTCACCTCCGGACCATTCCGGAACTCCTCGTGACGTCCGGGATCTCATCCGGGACTCTGAACAACTTTCTATTACTGCATATTCATATCTCTACAACCCTAGCGTCACCGAACCTTAAGTGTGTAGACCCTACGGGTTCGGGAGACATGTAGACATGACCGAGATGGCTCTCCGGTCAATAACCAACAGCGGAATCTGGATACCCATGTTGACTCCCACATGCTCCTCGATGATCTCATCGGATGAACCACGATGTCGAGGATTCAAGCAACCCCGTATACAATTCCCTTTGTCAATCGGTACGTTACTTGCCCGAGATTCGATCGTCGGTATCCCAATACCTCGTTCAATCTCGTTACCGGCAAGTCACTTTACTCGTACCGTAATGCATGATCCCTTGACCAGACACTTGGTCACTTTGAGCTCATTATGATGATGCATTACCGAGTGGGCCCAGAGATACCTCTCTGTCATACGGAGTGACAAATCCCAGTCTTGATCCGTGTCAACCCAACAGACACTTTCGGAGATACCTGTAGTATACCTTTATAGTCACCCAGTTACGTTGTGACGTTTGGTACACCCAAAGCACTCATACGGTATCTGGGAGTTACACGATCTCATGATCTAAGGAAAAGATACTTGACACTGGAAAAACTCTAGCAAACGAACTATACGATCTTGTGCTATGTTTAGGATTGGGTCTTGTCCATCACATCATTCTCCTAATGATGTGATCTCATTATCAATGACATCCAATGTCCATAGTCAGGAAACCATGACTATCTGTTGATCAACGAGCTAATCAACTAGAGGCTTACTAGGGACATGTTGGTGTCTATGTATTCACACATGTATTACGATTTCCGGATAACACAATTATAGCATGAATAAAAGAAATTATCATGAACAAGGAAATATAATAATAATTCTTTTATTATTGCCTCTAGGGCATATTTCCAACAATGTCATCTTCAGACATCATTGTACGGCTTAAAACAAGCCCCCCGAGCTTGGTTTCAACGCTTCGCTACCTTCCTTCATTCCATTGGTTTCCTTCCTTCTTGGTCTGATTCTTCTCTCTCTATTTTCAAATCACACGACCACATTGCCTATCTTCTCCTCTATGTCGATGACATCGTTCTCACAGCCTCTTCTGAGTCCTTCCTTGCTCATGTTATTTCCTCCCTGCGTGCTGAGTTTTGCATGACTGACCTCGGAGATCTTCATCACGTCCTCGGCATCGCCCTCGACATCCTCTCCAAAGCTGGCATGCTCGAGTGTCACCCGACGCGCACTCCCGCGGAAACTGGTTCCAAACTTTCCTCCGACGGCGACCCTGTTCCCAATGCTACTCTCTACCGCAGCCTCGCTGGAGCCTTGCAGTATATGACCCTCACGCGTCCTGAGCTTTCTTACTCCGTTCAGCAAGCTTGCCTTTACATGCATGACCCGCGTCTTCCTCACCTTCAGCACGTCCGGCGTATCCTTCGCTACCTCAAAGGCACTCTCGACCATGGTCTCCTCATCAACACCTCTTCTCCTCATACCCTTACAGCGTACTCTGATGCGGACTGGGCTGGTTGCCCTGATAATCGACGGTCTACTTCCGGATTCTGTGTTTATTTGGGTGATAACTTGATTTCTTGGTCGTCCAAGAGACAGCTTACCGTTTCCAGGTCCTCGGCGAAAGCCGAGTATCGCTCGGTTGCTCACACTGTTGCAGAAACAGTATGGCTTCGTTAGCTCCTTGGTGAACTTCATCGACCCGTCCAACAGGCTACAATTGTGTGTTGTGACAATGTATCTGCTGTCTATATGTCATGTAATCCAGTTCAGCATCGTAGAACTAAGCATATAGAGATAGATATTCACTTTGTACGAGAGAAAGTAGCCTTAGGTGAAGTTCGTGTCCTTCATGTTCCTACCAGTGCGCAGTTTGTGGACATCTTCACCAAGGGACTGCCGACCGCGGCCTTCACCCACATTTGCTCACGTCTCAACGTCGTCGACCCCTCCGATGACACTGCGGGGGGGTGTTAGGCGACGCATGATCAAGCCAAGTCAGCACCACGAGTCAGTGCAGGAGCGCCCCACGCTCCAAGCCACGATTGCCACGATCCCACGCTCAGCCTTTCCTACGGCTGCTATATGTACCCCCTGTATCTCTTTGGAAAGTAATGAGAATCAAACTATCACAATCTTTCACACAGGATAGAGCCGTCAGCTATGCAACTTGGCGGCCATCTGGCAAGTCGTCAAACTAGGGCTAGATCAAAAGCTCGTAGCTCGTGAGTTTAATGAGCGCTCGACAGCTTGCTTCTTAATGAACAGAGTCAATCGCAAATTTCACTTGTTAATCTTAGCGAGCTTAACGAACGATCTAAGTGGTTTCACGAGCATCTCGTTAAGCTCGTTAGTATATCACAATACATATTTTCATCTTTATTACAACATTTTTGTAGCATCTTGACCATCTAATCGAGCCAACCCAGCCCATAGGAGGTAGAAAACTAGCGCACTCTCTTTATGTATGTGCTTGATGCGATGCAGCGGAAGCTTTGGCGTTGAAAAAACGGTGTGGAGCTAGCGTACCAAGGAAGGGGAACAATGTGGCACACAATCTTGCTAGCTAGGAATTCGGATGATTCTAAGTCTATATAATTTCTTGGGATGGTGATCCTCCGTAGATGCAACAATTATTTGATTTGAAGATAAAGTGTTATGACATAAGTTGAAAATAGAAAAAGATGGCCCATGGTATTGCTAGCACCTAACGAGTTTCTCTTTGACAAGGAACAGGAGGGGAACGCATGAACAAATAATATAGTATTCCTCCTTTCCGGAAAGAAAACAAATGAACAAATAATATAGGACGACGAAACCGTGAACGATGCCCACGGGATAGAGCCATCAGCGATGCAACGATGTCCAGACCGCAGCTGAAAAACACGAACTCCAGTCGATCGAACAAGCAGAAGAAGTTGCAGGAGCTTTCTCTTTCGGATAGGAGCCGGCCCACGCCAGACCGTCTCGTAAACAGCAACGTAAAACCGGAGGCGGTGGGCCCCGAGGCCCACGCCATCCGGCCGCGGCCAATCGCCCTTATCCACATCGCCGCCATCCGTTCGCGGCTCGTACGTGGGTGCTCGTGCCTTTGGACGGCTGGCGATTCGTCATCGGACGGCGGACGCGGCCCCTTCGGGACCTTTCCACGCGGCTAGCCGGGCGGGCGGAAACCGCGACCCGGCTCTTTCTTCGCTCCCACGCCGTCGAGTCCGCTCGCGGCTGCGGCGTGGCGGGCACGGATTGCCCCGCGCGGTGCAGCGTCGCGGCACAGGGGGGGGGCGCGGGTCATCATGCCCGTACACCTACGTCTTTTTTCAGGTTGGACCCTCGCAGTTCGCCCATATTTAACTAGGCTGGCGCAATATATTCCGTCACGTCTTTATGAATAGTTTTTCCTAGTTACTCCCTCCGCCAGTCTCTGATCTAAACGCTCTTATATTAGTTTACAGAGGGAGTACTATTTAACATAAGGCTAAGAGATAAACATCATAGGCATGCTTTTTTATTGTCATCTTTATATCACATGCAAGCCTTAAGGTAAGAGAGAATGGCGTATCAGCCACACTGTACATGCCCCGGGCGGGATCAGTGTAGTGCGTCAGTGGTTGCACTTTCAACCAAGTGTGTATTGTCACCCGTCACCCCTCAAAAATGGTATTGTCATTGGCTGGGCTTTGGACCATCGATAATTTGGCATGCATGCAAAGGATTCTTTGAGAAGTTTGTGTGGCAACAGGTTTGATTGGCATGCCCCAGAAATGCAGATCAACGCGTCTGGTTTGCAGATAAAGGAAAACAAATTGGAGCTACAAGAAGGAGCTTTGCTGCTCATTAGAGTGGTTAGAGAGATCTACAACAAGTGTTGTGGATGGGGCCCAACCACTCGCAGGATTGGTGTCGGATGAACCGGACCTGAAGTACTTTCGCCTTTGATTGTTTAGCTGGATGCATTTGCCTTGTTCAATCATCCTGAAGGGATGACTTCAATGTTTGATCTAGAAGTTAATGAATACGCACCAAACTAGGGTGTCTGTCATTCTTATTCCTTTTTGCTGCACCTGACAGATATTTACCCTCTTTTGGGGGAACAGTTGCTTATCGGTTTCCTTTCATGAAATGAAATCATGGGAAGAAAAGCTCCTCCTTTTTTCCTAAAGGCAGTCCCATAATATAAGAGCGTTCTTGACATTACACTAGTGTCAAAAAACACTCTCATATTAGACTATGCAAATTTTGATAGCATATGCAAATTTTGACAGCATACTTTGTCTGGTCCAAAATGGCAAAATGTAATATGCTCCTTGTACGGCGGTTCCAGGTGCGAATACTGCATACATCAGGGTGTTCCGTGACAAGATTCAATTCCTGTCACTTTTTTCGGATCAGGTAGAAAAGACCCAGAGGAATACTCGAGGGCGGGCAGCGGGTTGGTGATTATGCGGGCGCAGTAGCAACAAGAGGCCAAGCAAGGGAGGGACGGCATGACCACGACTGCGGATCTGCTCCGCCGCTAGCCTGCTACCTCGCCGCCCCGGCCGGCGCCCTCGCCGCCGGCCGATCCCCCCACCGTCCTCCAGCGCCCCGCACCCTCCTCCATGGTGAGACCTTGGCTGACTGACAATCAATTCCCGCCCTCTCCTTCGCTGCATCTGAGTTCGTCCGCTTCTTTTCTTCTGTTTTTCCATGCTCGACCCAATCCAATCTGGTTGATGCGATGCCGAGTTCGCGGCGAGATTCAGTGCGCGGAGATTGTGAAGTGTTTGGCGCATAGATTGGAGTGTAAAATTTTGATTTTTTTGGTTGTCGGCTGGCAGGCGTGATCCGATGATAGCAACGAGAGCGCGCCTTCCCCTGCTCTCCCTGACGGCGTCGGCGCGCGGCGGGCGCACCAAGCGGAGGAGGAAAGGGAGCGGGAGCGGCCGCCATGTCCCCCAACCTGGAGGGCACGCTCAAGAGCCAGGTGCCGGCGCTGCTCCTCCGGCGCCTCTTCGGCGCCGGGGCGCGCCGGGATGAGGCGGCGGCCACTCAGCACCACCACCGCCAGGCGCCGCGGCCGTCACCTTCGCCGCCTCCGGCAGGGAGGCGGCGGGTGTTCGTGCAGACGGAGTCCGGGTGCGTGCTGGGCATGGACCTGGACCGCGGCGACAACGCGCACACCGTCAAGCGCCGGCTGCAGCTCGCCCTCAACGTGCCCACCGGCGGCACCTCGCTCACCTTCGGCGACCGCGTCCTGGAGAACGACCTCTCCTCCGTCCGCCACGACTCGCCGCTGCTGCTCACCCGCAACAGCATCCACCGCAGCTGCTCCACCCCATGCCTCTGCCCCGTCTCCGAGGACTTCGAGCAGAAGGACTGCGGCGGCCTGGTTGAGATACTTGGGTCGTCGAGCGGCAGCGTGAGGCGCCTCGTCGACGACGTGGCCACCGGCATAATGAGCGGGCTGGATCCGGTCCCCATTGACAGTGGCCTTGGCGGCTCCTACTACTTCAGGAATGATGAGGGCGACAGAGTTGCCATTGTCAAGCCCACAGATGAGGAGCCCTTCGCCCCGAACAACCCGAAAGGGTTCACCGGGAGAGCGCTTGGCCAGCCGGGACTGAAGAAGTCCGTCCGGGTAGGGGAGACAGGGTTCAGGGAGGTCGCGGCGTACCTGTTAGATCATGAGAATTTCGCAAATGTTCCTGCAACGGCTCTGGTGAAGATAACACACTCAGTTTTCAATATCAACCGTCCGATGAATGGCGGCACTCCGGCTCATGACCATAAGCCGCAGGTCACCAGTAAGATTGCTTCATTTCAGCAGTTCATCGCTCATGACTTCGATGCCAGTGACCACGGCACTTCAAGCTTCCCGGTTGCTGCTGTTCACAGGATCGGCATATTAGACATCAGGATTTTCAACACTGACAGGCATGGCGGTAATGTCCTGGTGAGGAAGCTTGATGGAGGCACCGGCCGCTTTGGTTGCCAGACAGAGCTGTTCCCAATTGATCATGGGCTGTGCTTGCCGGAGAACTTGGAGGACCCTTATTTCGAGTGGATACACTGGGCACAAGCATCAATTCCGTTCTCCGAGGAAGAGCTCGAGTACATTAGCAAACTTGATCCGATGAGGGATGCTGCAATGCTGCGCGGAGAACTGCCGATGATACGCGAGGCTTGCCTCCGAGTGCTTATTCTATGCACAATCTTCCTCAAGGAGGCTGCTGCTTTCGGGCTTTGCTTGGCAGAGATAGGTGAGATGATGACCAGGGAATTCAGAGGAATGGAGGAGGAACCCAGCAAACTGGAGGTTGTGTGCATGGAAGCCAGGAAGAAAGTAGACGAATGGGAACCGTTCTCCCCTAGTGTTGAACAAGGAGAGGACATGGATTTCCAGTTCTCGATGGATGTGTTAGGAGGGTACAGTGATGTGATTCGATCGCCAAGATTCAATTGCTTGGGCTTGAAGGGCAGCTTCAGAAACCCTCTGACAAAGCTCGTGGAGAGCGTGAACGAGGACGGTGATGATGAAGAAGATCGCAAGGAGCCTTCCACACATTCATCTGATCGGTTCTCATCTGCTGACTTCAGCACACCAAGTCTTCACAGAACGACCAGTTCAAAAACTAGTTCAAACAGCAGTGTGCACGCCCCGAACAGGAGCGCAGACGAGCAGCTCCCATCGAGCTTGTGCTTTGTCAGGTTGTCGGACATGAGTGCAGAGGAGTGGCACATCTTCATCGAGAAGTTCCAGGAGCTGCTGAAAGAAGCGCTGGAGGAATGCAAGGCGGCCGCGGGGCAGCGGATGAAGCAACGGCTGGGCACCTCCTGCAAATTTTGACTAGGTGCACAGAGCAGCAGAGAAGAAATAATGTACTGTTGCCCGTGTTGCTTTTGGAGCTAGTGCAACAAAGATATGATCATATCTACTACTTTGGCCGATGTTGCAGTGTAACTGCCTCAAGTTATGTTCATCAGGACGAGACCAAAGGCTGGTGATGGGTGTGGAGAACCACTACGCACGTTTACAGTTATGTTAATTAAAACAGAGTTTTGCATAATAAATGCTTGGCAGCTTGTGTATATTGTGTTAGATGCTACACACCAAGAGTGCTATTCGTTGGCTGTTGCTGAACATTCTTTGTGTTGTGCTGTGAGCAGTGTAAATATGGAACTCTGATGTAAAATGCTTACCTGGTGTTGAACATCTTGGATCAAAACTCGTCTTGTGATGGTTCTGATATCCGAATTTCTTTGCGTTCAAATCTGACAAAGACTAAAATGTTGTCTTTGGAATTGGCAAGTTGTTTGTCAACTTGCAAAGATCAGTTGAAAAATGTAAGAAATAATAAAGAGCTCTTTTCCTTACTGCTGTTACCTTGCATAATTGCAGACAGGGAGCAGCCTATCTTAATCACAGGTGCATTATGCCTTCTGTTGGCAATAATAGGGCTGACAGCAGCACCCAAGCTAATTTCAGTTGCCAAGGCCGGACTGTACAGTGCACCCTTTTGATGGATATAAATAGAAGATAAAGAACAGAGATAGATAACCTGCAGCAGATAGTCATGGATGCCCCTAATATAATGATACAATTACTAGTTGTTCATACTATCTGCACCAAGATTAATTTGAGCATTTGACATAACCAGTTCTGAAGCCAGTTACTGATTAACAACATATGATCAGGCTAACAAGAATATTTTATAACCAGTAAAATAAACAAACAATCACCAACAAATAAATTTAAAAAAAACAACCACCTGGCTGTTGACCATGGATACTGCTCATTCTTGATAAGTTGCAATCGAAGCAAATAAGAGGGAACATAAAGTAGATCTTGCAACGAATTGAATACCACCAGTCGTGCAATCATGATGGCTGACCTGTTACAGACATAGCACTATCAACCAGCCCTCAAGCACAGTGCCAACATGCATAGCGGTACAACTTACCAACTCTATTTGTCAATCAACAGCTTGACTGATGTCTACTAGCTGGGAAGATCAGAAGAATTTGTTGTTTCCTAAAATAACGAAAAATTTAGCCTAAACCAGGTAGATGGAATATGTGCCAGCACATATGCAGCATTGGACTAAATAATAATCTCGTCCACACACTGGCACCAGCATTACAATCTTACATGAGAGCTAGCTACCAAACTCCGAGAAGTTAATTTAAAGCAACCAGGTAGCTGGTTTACAGATCTGCACTTACATAACATGTCTATCTTTCCAGATGCAATTATTTACAGCATAACTTTGTCTTCATTCGGCATCGCAAAGCAGCAAGCTAGCAACCAAATATATTTTAGTAGCCAGTATTATTGAAAGCCTTCAATTCAGCATCTCACTAAGAAGAACACTTATCATCCAGAACACAAGCAATAATACAAAAGATTGACAAAGGTCATGCCAGAACAATTTTGTCTCTTAGAATACATTATCTCTTTGGCCATGTTACTCTCACAGCAAATAACAGCTTAAGAGAGTGCTTAAGTAGTGGTAAAGTGTCTGGATCCCAGGGCAGGCATTCAGAACTCATATACTTGATTTTTTTTTCAAGAACTGATAATGCATCACGTTTGTATTATATTGCTTTGCATAGCAAACTGCAGAAGCAATTCCAGTTAATGCTACGGAAATTGGAAAATGTGCTTTGGGCATTGGAGTAGGTGATCCTAGGAACCTGAAAGCCATAACCTGTATATGTTAATGCTACACAACTTAGAAAATGTGTTTTGGGCTTTGGAGTAGATGAAACCTGAAAGCTGTAACCTTTAGATGTCAGTGGGACATTCACTTTCAGGGGTTGATTTGTTGATGCAGAAAAATTGCAAACATTTTGTAAAATGTATAGCTAATTAAGGACGCTCTTTATAATGCCTTTGTGGAATCACTGGCAAAACAACTAAACCACACTGAGCTTAAATGAAGTCATCGTATCTATTCAGGAGGACTCAATTCACCATCTAAAAGCAGCAAGCCAGCAACCAAATGTATTTTCGTAGACAGTATTATTGAAAACCTTCAATTCAACATCTCACTAAGTGGAACATATATCATCCAGCACATGAAGCAATAACATAAAAGATTGACAAAGGTCATGCCAGAACAATTTTGTCTTCTAGAGGACATTATTTCCATTTCATTGGCCATGTTACTCTCACAAAAAGTAACAACTTAAGAGAGTGAGTAGTACAGGTAAAGTGTCTTGGATTCCAGGGCAGGCATTCAGCACTCATATACTTGATTTTTTTTAGAACTGATAATGCATCATGTTTATATTATATTCCCTCTGTAAAGAAATACACGAGCGTTTTGATCTAAACGCTCTTATATTTCTTTACAGAGGGAGTATTGTTTTGCACAGCAAACTGCAGAAGCAATTTCAGCTAATGCTACGGAAATTGGAAAATGTGCTTTGGGCATTGGAGTAGATGATCCTAGGAACCTGGAAGCTATAATCTTTATATGCCAGTAGAACATTAATGTCACACAAGTTAGAAAATGTTCTTTGGGCTTTGGACTAGATGATCCTAGGAACCTGGAAGCTATAATCTATATATGTCAGTGGAATATTAATGTCACACAAGTTAGAAAATGTTCTTTGGGCTTTGGAGTAGATGAAACCTGAAAGCTGTAACCTTTATGTGTCAATGGAACATTCACTTTCAGGGGTTGATTTATTGGTGCAGAAAAATTGCAAACATTTTGTAAAATGTATAGCTAATTAAGGACGCTCTTTATAATGCCATTGTGGAATCACTGGCAAACCAAACCACAATGAGCTTAAATGAAGTCATCGTATCTATTCAGAAGGACTCAATTCACCATGCATACTCCCTCTATCCCGAATTACTTGTCTTAGGCACGTTTTAGTGTTAGATACATCCGTATCTAAACAAATGTGAGACAAGTAATTTAGGACGGAGGTAATAGAAAACAAAAACATGTTGCCTCATTCTGTTACAGGTATTGCATATCAAAGCTGAGAAGGACTAGACTGTTTTCTATGTCGATACACCATATTGTTGATATTCCAATGAAACCATTCAGGTATCATATGCTCACTCGTATGGTTAACTCCCATCACAGATCAAGTGAACTCATGTTTTTAACTTAAAAGAAAATACAAATCAAACACTATTCGGGTAAAACAGCACAAGATCCTTTTCATTTCAGATATGGAAATGGAACCACTTACAAGTCACTGTTTGCTAAAAAATGGGAATGGGAACAGGCAGACCTCCAGTTGTATTTGTAACAATACTTCTAACTGCTGAAGTAGTGAAGGATCTCTGATGGCATGACTTGAGAAAATTGGTGGCTCAAGTCAAGTACTAGAAATGTTCTAAATTATTGGCTCAAAGAAGACACCATTCACCTAGCACTTGCCAATTGATACAGCTAACAGGAACGATCCAATAGAACATCAAACAGGCATCTGGATGCCGAACTCCAAACCTAAAAGGATCTGAGCTGAAATCTTCGCAATGCAGCTCAACCATCAATAGATCGATGTGTCAAATCTTGGCTCATAAAAGCAGAACTGGGTATTGCACAATTGGCTTGCGCAGCCAGCAATCCATGACCAAGCCTTCTTGTCCACGTCGTATAGGAGACCTCTGCCCTGGTTCCACGAGGTGAAACAGATGAGGTTGTCCTGCCCAAAGCACTCAAATCTCTCGGCAGACAACCTTAACAGAGCCCTGAAGTACTTGGGCGGCATCCTGCTGATTTCCACCCAGACAGTTCTGCCATGATCGAGCTCCCAGATCCTCATACTCTGCAGCGTGCTGTAAAGCCCGATCCTCCCCACTAAGAAGAGCCTTTTCCGAGCTCCGGCGACGAGATACCCATCGAGCAGCGACCGGGGGAATTTCGCTGGTATATGCTCCCATTTGCCCGCATCCACTCTATACATCATCAGCCCGAGCGGCGAGAGCGTCTCCAGGTAGAGCCGGGAGTCACAGAAGGCCATCTTGGAGGAGCAGAGGTTCTCGGCGGGCATCATCTGGTGCACTGACCATCTGTCCGCCTTGGAGTCATAGACCTCGGTGGGGAGCGTCTCCCCGTAGACATCGCTGGTGGCGATGACCTTGAAGGAGCGGAGCTTCCGGTCGACGGCGAGCACGAGCTGGCGCTGCTGGTTGTGATGCATCTCCGGCAGCACCCGCCAGGCCTGCGTGAGCGGGTTGCAGACGAGGGTGCGGAAGACGGAGGAGGCGTCGAAGCCGGAGAAGCAGACGAGGCCGCCCGAGGAGCCGACGAGCCAGAGGTCCCAGGCGGGGAGGAAGGCGAGGGGCAGCCTGTAGCGCGCGCGGAGGGGCAGGCTGAGCGCGGCGCAGTGGGCGGGGGCGGAGCCCCGGGCGAAGGCGAGCACGCAGGGCCCGTGGGAGGGCGCGGCGGCGTGGGCGGCGAGGAAGGCCGGGTCGCGCGGGACCGCGGCGGCCCAGCGGCGGGAGACGGCGCGGAGGCGCGGGAGGAGGAAGGGCGGGACCCGGGCGAGCACCTCGAGGAGCAGGTCGTCCGGGAGCGCCGCCCAGACGTCGGCGTCCATGGGCACGTCGGCGGGCGGCGCAGCGGCGGCGGAGGGCGCGGGCGTCGCGGAGCAGGTCTCCTCGTCGAGGCCCCGCGGCCGGGTGCGGGGGCGCGACGGGCTGGTGGGGCGGGCGGCGGCGGCCGCCGCGCGCGCCCCCGCCGACGCCGCCGCGGTCAGCCGCGCCGCCAGCTCGCGCATGTTGACGTCCATCGCCGGGATCGGAGGGGGCGGGGATCCGGCCGGGGGGGGGGGGGTGGGGGGAGAAATCTCGAATTCCGCTGGGGTCGCTGGGCTCTCTCCCCTCTCTCTCTTTTTGGACGGAGTCGACGGGCCGGCGGGCCCCACCCGCGGCGAAACGGGGGAGCACGACGCCGGGGGGTGACGGAACGGAACGGAACGGAACGGAGGGAGGGGGAGCGGGGGCAGCGGATTCCGTTACGTTTTCGGCGCATCTGGAACGGAACGGGGTGTGGTTGGTCGCCGTCGCCTGGCTGGGCAAACCGACCGGCCGGGAAATGAACGACCTCGATAAACCTGAGACCGGTGCGTGGGGGAACCGGATCCTCAACATTGAAAAGGATTGTCACGGTGCTATCGTGTTAGCCTAGTGTAAAATGAAGAAGGAAAATTAGGGACTGTTAGTAGATAGTTAGTAGGTTGTTTAGTGTTGATATTTATTGTAGATATAAATAATTTAATTTTAATTTTATTTCACCATCAATTTGTTTGCATGTAATTTTTATAAATGTACACGGTAGATCACCAATTTGCAAATTAATTTAAATCATTTTAGGCTCAGTTTGGTTCATAAGTCCTAGGATTTTTTTAGTCCCAACTTATAAGTCTCACGTAAGTCTCTACCTGTTTGGTTCCCGAGACTTATAAGTCTTTATAAGATCATATTACAACTATAAGTCCCTATAAGTCCCTCCTTGAGAGTCTTATTTCATAAGTCACAAATGCCCACTTTAAGTCTCTATAAGTCTCTCCTGTTTGGTTTAGATGAGACTTATAGGGACTTAAATAATTGTTGTTAGAGTATCCGGTTCCATGCGTGGGAGGGCTGAAATGGCCGGAAACAATTGTTGTTGGAACAAACGAGGGACAGGCTGATGATGATTTTTCGGGCAGAAAATCCAGTTTCTAAAGGTTTGACCCATGACTAAATCTGAGAATGGTTTCATACTTAAACCATACTTGAACCATACCCGTATATATCTCTCAAAACCATACTTGAACCATACTTGTTTAATGCCATTTTCAGACCAACTAAAACTAAACCATCTATTTTTTTCACCCAAACCAATTTAAACCAAATACATAACCGTGGGTTTAAACCCAATACATAACTATGGGTTTGCTTTTTTTTTGAAATGGATTATGGGTTTGCTTCAATGTATATATGATTGCACAAATTGACATGTTAAGAAACAAAAAATGACATAGAAAAGGCATAAGTGCATCTACAACAGTTTGAGAACAAAGTTATCGTTGAGATACGGTCAACACACAGCAAGAGTCAAAAAGACAATGCCCACAACTGAAAAGCTCACTGACAAGTGTATTGAAACCAATTGCTTAGCTAAAGCACAAGCAAACACGTTTGATTTGCATGTGGTATTTCCCCATAATACAAAATTACATAATGCATCGCAGCATGTACGCGGATCAAAGATACTCGTTGTCGATGCGTTATTGCACATAACCAATACCCAGAAACCGGTTTGGACCCATAGTTTATAACCGTTAATAACCAAATTGTTTAAGCCCATAACCAACTATACCCAAATTGGTTTCTTCACATACCCAAACCAAAACCAAACTAAAAAAGATTCAGCCCAATGAAACCATAACCAGTCAAACCCAAAGTAAGAACCGGACCGTTTCACCCAGTTTTTTAATAACCATTCTCAGGTTTACCCATGACACTGGCAAGCAAGCGGCCCTAAGGCATGCTTAGGGGAACCTTCGAAATTTAGACCTTCAAAAAGAGCCTTTTCATACCATAACTTCTTACATTTGAGCCACTAAAAAAATCCTAGCCAAACTCTTAAATTTAACTTCTCGAATTTGTTGTCCATGCAATTTTTTGGAGGGGCTAAAGCTGATAAGATCGGCTTGGTCCGGTGCCCTAAGAGCATCTACAACTGGACCCCCCCCCCCCCCCGCCGCCCTCCTAAACGTTCGGACAGACAGCCCGATCACAGCTCGATCACATAATATTAACCCAACTGGACCCCTCAAAGCTACCCCAAACATCTGGGTTGTTCAGCACCTTCAAATCCAGCTAGTATGTGGGGAGGATTTGGGGATGCCCGAACGCGTTCGTAACGTCAAGTTTGATAGGTCGGACCTACCTCAAATCATGTTCAAATTGATCAGTCAGCAAATCGACCGCCCTCCTTGCTCCTCGTTCGCGCAGCCATCCGATTCCATCTTCATATATGTCGACACTGAGCACCCCGTCCTCTGCCGGCGGCCTAGATGATGCTTCGGCGACGTCTGTGTTGCCCCTGATCGTCATCTATTTCAAGGTGGAGAACGTCGACCAGAGGTACCGACGCACCCGGTAGCGCATCCATTAAGCCACGGAGAAAGCCAGTGACATAGAATTAGGTTCGTCCAGTATGGCTAACACCTCCGCGCCGTTTGTCGTGACCACTGACCATAAGAAGGAAGTAGTGTTTGGTCGAGCCTGACTCCGTTCCGACCTCCCAGTGGGCTAGCATCCCAGATGGCCAGGCGTGGGCGAAAGAGGGCGACACCGGGGGCACGGTGTACAACTCGCCTCAACTCCAAGGGGAGCGGACAATGTTGGGAAACGTCGGTACCGGGCATGCCCAGGTCCCGTTCGACGAAATGGTCGACCAAGACACAATACATTCTTGCCTCACATGTCATTGTATTGATTGCTTTGTTTGATGCACATACCACTGGATGAATCAGGGATGATAGTTTCATTGTGATGTATATTGTAGGACGCATTCATGATGAATGATCAACAGACTATGCATATTTTTGGATAAAGAGAGCTCTCCCCTAATTCTATTAACAATAACCACATTGTCTTTGATTACAAACTGCTTGGATTTGAAAACTGACAACACATATGACCTATTAGAGACCAAATGGACCAAGGCACAGAATCATCAGCCCCAATAGCTCACATGGGCCATATCAACCATATACCAACCGATAACCCACAAAACCAACTAAGCCAGCTCCATCATCCTAAAGTCTACAAGCTAGATTCTCAGGATGTGGTTAAAAATCACAAGGTTCAAACATACTCCATGACACATGCGTGCGTGTATTCACAAAAGTGAATGTATGTTGATGATTGTGAGGTTCGTTTCCCTAATCCATTTAAAAAAATAAAGGACCTCAATTCGTGGCAAGTGGTCGCGAGGAAGGATGACAAGTGCAAACATCCCAGATGGCATTTTATGTGCCCGGGGTGACATTTTACAAAACTGGCACCATTGGATCCAGGGGCGTTTGCCGGGATCCCATCACCAGCGAACGTTCGCCAGATATCTATACCGAAAATACTCCTCCTTTTCCGGCTCATAGGGCTTACCTCAAAAAATTGGTTTTCCGTTTTATAAATGTAATCACATGTTTTTTTTACGTTCACATCACCTTTATTTAGTCATAAAAGGCAGGAATTTCTGCCGAAAGAAACTGCAAAATACATTCTGGGGGATCATTCACCCAGGTCCTACTACTATTATTCTCTACTCCTTCCTTTGCTAGCCGATGCGCAACACCATTTGCCGTCCTCCGAACCCATGACACCTTCCACTCCCTTGTTTCAAGAAGATGTTTAATCTCCTTTATCATTGGCCCTAGTGTGGAGAGATCATCATTTGGACTCTGCAGCTTCCGTACCACCTCTAGGCAGTCCATCTCAATATGAACTCTTGCCTGATTAAGTTCTCCTGCCATTTGCGCCGCTCTCTTACATGCTTGGAGCTCCGCCAGTGCTGGATCACCCCCATTGATATAACTCTGGCACGCCGCTGCTATAAACGCACCATCTGAATTCCGGAACACCACCCCTCCGCCTCCCTTTTCTCCTCCTTTAGTTGTTGCCCCATCTACATTGGCCTTGACCCATCCATGGTCAGGCACTTCCCATTTCTACGCGGGTACAGGTTGAGGGGTTTTGCTGTTTTTGCCATGCAGTTGCTGCCACTCCTCCATGAGCCTTTTGATCATCTCTACCATATCCCCCGCTTCCTCGATCCTCGTCCCTTCTCGCGTGTTATTCCTTGCCATCCACAAAGCATACAAGCCCTGCACCATTATTGCTCGGGCGTCCTCCGTCGCAGAAGCAAACCATGACTGAAGCCATTGTGATAGTGCACTCTGGGAACGAACAACATCCGGTGGGATCGCCACCAGTGTTCCCAACTCCGAGCACACCAATTTCCAGAATTTAGCTGAATGTGGGCATCGCCAAAACCTGTGTATGTTTGTTTCCTCTCTCCCACACACCGGACAAAACACCCCGGGCTTTATCTTCCGCCTATGCAACTCCGAGCCTACTGCCAGCCCATTACGGATCAACCTCCACGTGTGTATCTTCATCCTACCCGGCGCCACTGTGTCCCAAAGGCTCATCCATGCCTTGTGACTCGCTATCGATGATGAGGACCCCGGACTCCCTGTTTTAGCCTTCTTCAGTGTCATGCCAAGGTGATAGGCTGATCTGACTGTGAACTCCCCGCTCTTGGTGTAATTCCATGCTATAAAGTCATCCACCGTCGGTCCCCCCACTGTAATCTGCTTGATATCGCCTACCTCTCCAGGGGAAACATTAGCTGCAGCTTCCCCATATCCCACTCTGATCCTGCATCATTCAACAGGTCACGGACTGTTGTTATACCCGGGACGAAGACCTGGCCCAGTGGCTTCAGGCTTCCCTTCCTCGGTATCCAGTTATCATGGTGGATCCGAACTCTGGACCCATCCCCAATGCGCCAAATAAGACCTTCTCGCAGCAGTTCCCGTCCGTGGATTATGATCCTAAATGTAAATGACCCTCCACTCGGACAAGACGCATTGAGGATGGAGTTGTCCGGATAATACCTCGCTTTTAGTACTCTTGCACATAACGTGTTTGGCATTTTAAACAACCTCCAAGCTTGTTTTGCAAGCAAAGCTTGGTTAAAGCATTCCGGATCTCTGAACCCAAATCCTCCTTCATTCTTCCTTGAACACATCTTGTCCCATGCAATCCAGTGTACTCTCTTCTCGCCATTCGCCTCACCCCACCAGAAGTTTGAAGAAATAGAAGACAAGTTCCCGCACATTTTCTTCGTGAGTTGAAAGCAGCTCATGGTAAGAGTTGGAGTAGCCTGAAGTCCTGACTTGATCAACACCTCCCTCGCCTTCTTGGATAGTCCTTGGCCTTTCCACCCGGACACCTTCCCCTTTGCACTCTCTTTTACATACTTGAAAGTTCCGTCCTTGGATTTCCCAACAACTGTCGGTAGCCCCAAATAGCGCTCACCCAACGCCTCCGAAGCTATACCCAAAGTTTGTTTGAGGGCCACCTTATCCTCCTCATCACACCCATTACCAAAGAATATAGCTGATTTATCCAAGTTTACTTTTTGGCCCGAAGCCCCTTCATAGTCCTGCAAGATCTCGCGTAGGCAAAGAAAGTTATCATGAGACCCTTCCAAGAACACGATACTGTCATCAGCAAAGAGCAAATGAGTGACCGTGGGGCCCGTGCTCCCAAACGAGACACCCTTGATCCTCTTCTCCTCCTGTGCGTGCTTCAACAAAGCTGAGAATCCTTCTACACAAAAAAGGAAAAGATAGGGGGACAATGGGTCTCCCTGCCTTAGTCCTCTACTCGGGGTAAATCTATGTGAAAGTCCCCCATTCAACTTGACCGTAAAACTTGCTGTCCTAACGCATCTCATGATCATCTCTCTCCAGTGAGCAGAGAAGCCATACTGTGTCATCGCCCGGTCTAGAAACGACCACTCCACTCTATCGTATGCCTTCATCATATCAAGCTTAATTGCACACAGTGGTTTCCTCCTCTTCCTCTTCCTAATTGCATGCACGCACTCATAGGCCACCAACACATTATCTGTCATTAGCCTTCCTGGGACAAAGGCACTTTGCTCCTCCGCAATCAACATAGGCAACACCACCTTCAGCCTATTAGCCAATGTTTTCGACGCTATCTTATGCAATACATTGCACAGACTAATGGGTCGGAACTGAGCAAGTAACTCCGGAGAGACCACCTTGGGAATCATCACGATTACTGTATCATTGAAACCATCCGGAGTCGTTCTCCCAGCCAGGAAATCTCGAATAGCTGCACACACCTCCTCTTTCACCAACGACCAGTGTCTTTGGTAAAACATAGCTGGGAATCCATCCGGGCCCGGGGCTTTCGTTGGTCCCATTTGGAATAACGCTTGTTCAATCTCCTCGTCCGTAACCGGTGCTACCAGTCTAGCATTCATCTCATCCGTCACGGTCGTCTCAATATGGAGCAAAATTTTGTCCACATCCCTTGACCCCTCCGACGTGAACAATCGCTCATAGAAGTGTGCGGCCATTGCACGCATGCCATCATCATCAGTACATCTCGTATTATCCTCCCTCCATAGCGCCTTCACTGTATTTTTCCTCTTCCTATGCGAAGCTCTATTCTGGAAATACTGCGTATTTTGGTCGCCGTATTGTAGCCAATCCACTCTCGATCTCTGCTTATAATATATCTCCTCCCGCTCGTATAGCTCATGTAACTGGTCCTCAATATCCTTTATCTCCTGCCTATACCCCGTCCTCAGAGCCCGTTCCTTCGCGTCACGTAGCTGCCACTTTAAATGCCCAATCTGTTTTTAATTGACCCAAACACCTCTCTGCTCCATTTTTGCATTGCCTTGGCCATCAAGCCAAACTGCTGGCATGCCGCCACCACGCCCGGCTGCATGTGATTGGCTGCATGGGCCTGTTCCCATGCATTGACTATCATGCCTTTGTAGTCCACGTGTCTGGCCCATGCAACTTAGTACATGAAAGGCCGCTGCGCTCGCTCTGAGTTGGCGACCAGTGTCGCCGCAACCCGCACTAGGAGCGCCTGGTGGTCGGACTCCTCCGTTAGAATATGCTGTACTTCCGAAGCCGGGAACATTTGCATGAATGATGCAGTGCATGTTGCTCGATCGAGTCTAACTTGAATATTTTCCTCCGCATGTCTCTTGTTATCCCATGTGAACGGATACCCTGAGAATCCCATATCTGCTAGTCCACAGTCCTCCAAACAATCTCTAAACTCATCCATCTGTTTTATGCATCTAGGCTTACCACCAATCTGCTCTTTTTGCACCAATGCCTCATTGTAATCACCAACACATATCCAAGGCATATCGTCCTGTGTTCTCAAGTACCTCAACACTTCCCATGTTTTGGCCCTTTTCTCCAAACACGGCTCCCCATAAATTCCAGTGAATCTATAGGTTTTGCCCTCCACTTCCACCTGTGCATCTATGTAATACTGACACCATGGCCTGACGCTCACCTTCACATAATCCCTCCACCACATTGCTAGCCCACCACTCTTGCCTACACAGTTCACTGCCACTCCATTGGTGAATCCCAACTTCCATTTTAACCTCTCCATAGCATTTGCAGATTTTTTTTTGTTTCGGATAAAAACACCACCGCTGGGTTGTACGACCGTACCAGGTCTCTAAGTTCGCCAACTGTCGAGTCCAACCCCAGTCCTCGACAGTTCCAGGCCAGTAGACTCATTGTGCCCGGCGGTCCCGCCTCGCAGGGTCCGCCGATATCTCATTACCTTCTTCAATACGATCAAACACTGACTCTGTTTTCTGCCTAGTTTCCCGTACAAAACCATCACTCTCCACCAGCCTCTCCCCATCCTTCTTTGGGACCCAGTACTGTTTCTGCCTCCTCTTCCTCTCATACTCTGCCCCCTGCCTCGGGCTATCCGGACTGCGTTGGACTGGCCTGTATTCCGGTCTAGGTTTTCTCACATAGTATCCTTGCCTTCTCTCTCTCTCTCTCTCCCTATACTGGCTAGAGGAACCAGCCCCATCAACCCAACTATGCCCGAACTGCTTATAGTTTGCTCTGAGCTCCGACTGTCTTTCCTGTTGTCGCTGGCGTAATTTGGACCGCAGCTCCCTTTCTCTCTTTTGCTCAAGATCTTGACGTAGATCCCTCTCCTCCCTTGGGGGCTCCTCCTTCTTCTGCTTATCATCATAACCACTCCTCTCTTTATCCCCGGTCCCCTCTCCGCCAGTGCGCGAGGCGGCCAGCTTGGCAAACTCGTTCTGTAAATTACGCTTCGTCGGAAGGTCTCTCACAACCCCCGTTTTCATACTGAATCTCCCTCCCTCATTAGATTTCACACTGCCGTAGCTATTCGAGCTCCTTGACAAACCACAGCCCGCTCCTTCCTTTTGTCCCATAGAACGCCCAGGTGATGCCCTCAGCCATCCTCCCCATTGCTGCTTCGGATCCTTTGTTGGAACACACCCTCGCTCACCATGAACCAAGCAACCACACTCAAAGCAAAAATGCGGGATCTTCTCATACTTAAAATCAAACCATGTCTGTTCCACATCATCTTCAGATTTCTTCAGGTAGAATCCTCGCACCAAAGGCTCCTTTATAGGCAGCTTCACCCTGAATCTAAGCTCCGAGCCCTTAGCAAACCCATCCCTCTCAACATCCACTCGTACACACTTGCCCAACCAATTCCCCAACCCTTCGCCAAACGCCTTTGATCTCTTGTCCAACGGGAGATCGTCAACCCTAACCCATACATCAACATGTTCGAAAGTCATCTCAGATGGCCTTGTTGCCCCATCATACTCTGTCAGCACCAAAACAGCGAAATCAAATTGCCAGGGCCCGTTGTTTAGAGCGTGTTTCCAATCTCCCTCACTGCCGAACGTGACGACGAACAAGTTCCTGCCGATAACCTTAAACTGTGCTTCCCTGTGCAGGCCCCATGCCCTAGTCATGGATTTTTCTAGAGCTACCTTGTTCATCAGTCTTGGGGGGAACGCCTTGCCGATCGCTGACCACCTCGTCGGCCGCCCCCGATCCTGTTCGGGCTCTTTGAAGATAAACCCCTTCGCTTCTTTCTCCGTCAGCACTAAACCCCCCAAGCGAGCCGTCAAGCCTGGAGAGAGGGAAGCGCTTCTGCTATGGGAGCCCAGTGGCGTCCTCATCGCAGGGTCGATCGCTTCTTTCTGTGCTTCCGAACGCGGCGTAGGAACTGCTCTTGGAGTACTAGTGCCCCCACCCTCCGCCGTTCCTGGAACACCCGCCGCTCCGTTTGCCTTCGCACCTTCATCCTTCATCTTCTCCGCCATGGATCCGACGAAGAAATCCCACACCGGCACAAGGCCCGCTTGGAGACGCAGTCGTCCCTTACACGCCGCCGGGATCCTCACCACCACCGCACGGAAAACCCTAACCCTAGCTTTCGAAGCGACCGCCTTGCGATCGCCTCAATCGCCTCTTCGTGTTTTCCGCTCGAGGTGGACCCGTTTGCGGTAATCACATGTTGAGATTTTAAGGTGTATTAAATCATTGTGAGTCTCCCCAACGTGTGGATTCAATGTGACATGGGTCCGTCGACGAGGAAGATAAACATTCCGTAGCCGGAGAACAAGGCCGTTTGAAGTGGCTCATGAAGGAAACACTTTTGCCGGTCCACATTTGTAGCGGAGAGGAGACGAACAACTTTATGGAGCCGGTGAGGTGAGGCGCACGGGAGCACACGAAACCAGAAAAAGGCCAAACAGGGGGCGCCGCCCGCCGCCCGCCGCACCCACCAGAAAACCCGCTCGTTATCGTTCCACCCCGAGACCACCCGACCGGACCCCCCGTTCGCCGTCTTCCTGCCGCTGCCGCGCTCGCCGCCGGCCAGATACATCCAATCCTAGCGCCGCCCGCGCGCCCCAGCTCCGACCCAATGGCGTGGGGCGCGCCCGCGCGGGCGCAGTCGTCGCGGGTGCAGGCCCTCTACGACCTCTGCAAGCGCACCTTCCCCTCCCCCTCCTCCGCCGCCCCTCCCCCCGCCCCTCCGCCGGCCAGCGCCGTCCGGGCCATATCCTCCCTCATGGGTAACCCCCGGCCCTCCTCCTCCCCTTCTCCATCTGCCTATCCATGGCCGCCCTGTCCATCCATGCTTGCGTAGCGTAGTCTCTGCTTCCTCCTATGCTCCTCAATGTGCGCGGTCGGTTATATGCAGATACTATCAGCCCCGCGGACGTCGGGCTCAGGGACGACAGCCTCGGGGACGGCGGCGGCGGCGGCGGGCACGGGTTCTTCGACTCGACCTTCGTCAAGGGCGCGGCCAGGGCAGCCAGGTGGGCGCAGCCCATCACCTACCTGCACGTCTACGAGTGCGACGCCTTCTCTGTGAGTGCACTTGGTTATCCTGTCACTGCAATCACCACTTGGCGGACAACCATTGCTTTGAAACCGATGGCACAATTTGTGACATAGATCCATTTAGCATCCATATATGCTGACAATTGTTCGGATTTTCGACGAGGGTAGTGTTGATTAATGATTATGACCTCATTCCTGCTGCTTTGTGAACAAAGGCATGCCAAGGACATCGAGCTTGTTCTAGATTTCTAGCATACTTTTGGTTAGATGCTCAATTCCAAATGATTTTCCCTCCATCCCTTTCTAATAGTTAAAGTAAGTACATATCCACTTCAGTGTTCCTCTGTAGTTTATAAGCCATCTTTACTTGTTGAGGTTTGCAACCTACAATTTACTTGTGTAATAACTGGCCATGTTTACCATTGTGACTCCACTATCAGCTTTGACAAGCTATCTTATCTTTTGAACGAACTTATAATTTCATATTGTAGTTTATTCCACATTTTTAATCTTTGCTTGCTTGATTACAACTCTTTTAGCAGCAATACTGCAGGGCACTTGCTAGTTATAGCTTGTGGAGGCTATTTAACATTTTTTTCCTGGTGTTTTCTATGTATTTTTGCAGATTGGAATATTCTGCTTGCCAACTTCAGCCGTTATTCCTCTCCATGATCATCCAGGAATGACTGTGCTGAGCAAAATCCTGTATGGTTCGATGCATGTGAAATCGTATGACTGGGTAGAGCCTACTGTTCTGGCGAGTAATCAACAAGGTTATTTTCGTGCTCTACTTCAAGTTTAAATATCTGTTTTGCTTATTTCATTTATTTTCTGTTATTTTCATGTTCGGTCCTTATTTCTTACAGTATAATGTTTCTTCTGCTTGGTTTCCACCTCCAAGTAGCGAACTGATGAACACTGTTAGCTGTGTCGTAGTACCAATGGTCCAATACTACTGCATTTCGTCACCTGAACCTGTTAGTTCTTTTTGATCGGGTGTTTTGACGGGCTGACATATGTTAGTTATGACTTACCAGTGTTCAAATCATTTTAGAGTGGTTGTTTCCACGTGTTCACCATATTTCAAAGTCTGATCTTCAAAAGGGGTATTGCTAGCCTGAAATAATTTAATTTGTTTATTGCTCATATGCAGTGAGACTGGCCAAGTTACATGCAGATGATGTTCTTACTGCTCCATGTCCAACTACCGTTTTGTATCCCCAAAGTGGCGGGAACCTACACTCCTTCACTTCAGTTGCCTCTTGTGCTGTTCTTGATGTGCTTGCCCCACCATACGCTGAGGATGCTGGTCGAATTTGCACCTATTTTAATGATTATCCGTTTTCTAGCTTCTGTAAGTGAAACTCCTTTTAATTATAGTGCATGTTTGTTCTCATGGCGAGATCATTGCTAATTCCTTAACTAAATTAACTCTTTGGTAGTAGCTACACATCATCCATGAGAGATATTTATTTCTGGAAGCATATATTATTTGTTAATGTGCATTTTAGTTTGATGATCCTAGAAATAATAATTGCCTTGTAAATCTTGTTAATGAAAAGGTGGGAACCCTGGTTTAGGGAAATAATACAACTGATACTCTTGCCCATTAAAGTACCAGTGTAGGTGTGAGATCGCTCTTGGTTTTCTAGGAGTAAAGGCATATTTATGATGTATGAGAGTGATGTTACAGGATGGCAGCAACCGATCAGTTGATTTCACTTTGAATCAGATACTGGATGTAGCAAACACCAGTATGGTGGCTCATCTGTACAAACCCTTTAATGGAATTGTGATGTGTATTTGGAGCATTTAAATGACCCTCGACATTGAAATATAGCCCTTGCTCCTTCTTTAGGACCCAAGGAGATATCCCGTGCTTCCTCTTCTTATGGTGCTTCCGTGCTATCTACATGTAAAACTATATCCAAAAAATTATAAAAAGACTGATTTTATTTTTGTATGCATCTACCATGCCTCAAAATTTTATATGAAAACTCAGTTCTTAGATAAAGAAACAAAAAAAAAGGAAAATTAGACGGTGAATAGTAACAAAATTGAGTTGTGTACTATGCACAGTCAGATTTGTCTTCTGTGTTTCTTGAGTTGTAAATTGAATTTGATCTTGATATTTTGAGTCATGGAAGATGTGTATTGTGTCAAGGTTTTCAACAAAAATCGTATATTCATAGTTTCTAGATTCTTCCTTTTTTTTTTGCTTAAGTAGCACAGAAACATCCTAAGAGGAGCACCGAACATATCCATTTTTGGGTCCTTAGCAAATTCAACAGCCTATTATTTCCAGTAGTGGCTCTCGGTATGGGTATGCAGATGGCATGGAGGACATATAGATCTACAGGACCATACGTTACCCTTGGGTGTGAGCAAGATTGCCAACTATGGTGGTTAGGTTAGGTCTGCTCATGCTAAGCATGACATACCTGCCACACTGGGGAATGCATGCTGATCCTCCTATTGCCTCAGATTGGTGGCAGGTCAAGATTTAGCCTGTCACCTATAGTAGCAAGCATGTTGTTTTTGCCGTTTAGTGTCATAACTCGTAGGTTTGATGATTTAGGTACTTCAACCAACATTCTTTTATGTTCTGTTTGTTCATTCCCAATTTGAGAAACTATCCGATTGTAGTATCCTAACATCCTAGAGCTGCTGATGGTTTTTCATCTTGTCTGGATACTCTTGATTTCCAGTCTGCTCTCGCATCTTCTAGCTTCTCATGATTTCATGTGATGCACAAACTGCAGCAAGTGGACGCGCAAAGACAGTCGATAGCCCAGATAACTATGCCTGGATTGAAGCCATAAACTCACCTGTGTACATTAACATGCGCCCTGGCATGTATACTGGCCCGACTGTACAGGTATCCCCTAACTTTAACATGCTATATTCCTCTTTATCAGCCTCAGTCATGCTAAAGAATATTACTTGGATGCAATTCCTGATGCGTTTGCGCTTTCCAGGACCGCCTATCATAACCGACGAACCGAGGAGCATCAAGCAGTGTGCCCAGGCAGCGAGGCACCAATATAGTTCTTCCAATGTAGTGTTGTAAATGTACCGTAACCTGTTACTTTTCTATTTAGACTTTATGCTAGATGGATGGCCACAGTGAATATACAGTTAGAACTTTCTCATGCTCCGTTTAGTGGAGGAATTCACATTCTGTGGCCTGATCTTGTCGCAATTCTGTTTTTGCGGCCCCATAGTATTATCTTTGCAAGTTTGGTGGTAGATTCTGCCATTCCTGGTGCACACTGTATTCTGACTTCTGAGTTAAACTGGAAGAACTTTGGTTCCTGCGTAGCAGACCATGCACTGGGCTAGGGTAGTGAATGCTGATATATTCAAAATTCCATGCAAAAATCAGCTGGAATCGTGATTGGCGCCATGAGAGAACACGATGCAGGTATTCAGCCACTGTTATCAACGGATAAATATGCATGAACAATGACATTCTTATATTTCGCCTTGCATTTACGCTGTTCATCATGTGCGATTCGCTGATTCCACGTGCACCAGGTGTTCCCAGCTACTCCCTCCGTTCTAAAATAGATGACTCAACTTTGTACTAACTTTACTTAGTACAAAATAGATGACTCAACTTTGTACTAACTAACTTTACTTAGTACAAAGTTGAGTCATCTATTTTAGAACGGAGGGAGTAATTTCCAATTAGGATGTCACAGTAATACGAAGAAGAAAGGGTGCAAAGCAATCATTATATCAATATATCATGTTAAACAGGAACCAGATTGAGCAGACAGAGGTTGCTTCTAGCAGCAGATGCTTGTCACACCACACTAACTTAAAACGAAAACAATGTAGAGCAGAAGGCTAGGGTCAGGGAGGGTGCTGTGTCTCCAGCTTCCTGATAATGGAGTTGGTCACGCCCCAGCTGAACCCTCTGTACTGAAGCCACCTCACGATGCGCGCACGCCGCTTCTCCAGGGGCAAGCTGCTCCCTCGCAGCCACTGCTTCGAGGCCTGAGCAAAGAGATGATCCATGGAAGCTTCTGAGAGGCCATGTGAGGCCTGGTCTTCGTCACCACGGTCGTCCTGGAACACGCTCCTCGTTGCCTGGTCCGCTTCGGCCTCTGGCACCCCTTTCTGGCGAAGCGCCTGATTGGTGTGAAAATAAACATGAGATGCTTGATGAATGATCGCAACATCTTCATGAAAGTAAGCATAAAAATTAATGTCAATGGGGAGTGTTTCGACAACTATGCATGACAATTATAATTACAGAGGATTTCAGTGAAAAAAAAAATCAGGAATGGGACACCGAATGTATCATTTGGGAGAGAAGACGCGAGAAAAGACTACCTGCTTTATACGCCTTGGACCCCAAGTTGATGATTGCCACCGGGATCGTGAAAATGATTCCGCATAATAACCATCATTCAACAGACCCCTTAAGGAACAAAGAAGGCATGAAAATTTATTCCGCATAATGATCGTGAAGCTAGTGAATAGTGATTCAACTATGACGACGATCCAATGCATGACTATTATTCACATTTTCATGTCAGGATATCCAACGGGAGTCTTACCTTGACTTGAAATCAGCAATCACAGAGTCGACTGTGTCGGCAGAATAGTTCTTACCACATAGTTTCTTCCTGAGCTCAGAAACACTGTATGCTCTGCCCAAGATGAACAAAAAGGCGTATTTCAGCGTCCAGTTTCAACACCGGTATATAAGCGCCAAACGTACAAGTGAATAATAGTGACCGCAATTCAAAGCACACAATTTCCTTTAGACTCTGTGTGGTACTCCCTATATAAGAGCGTTTAGAACACTAAAGTAATGATCTAAACACTCTTATATTTCTTTACGGAGGGAGTACTCAACAAATTGGCAAATTAAAGAGATTAGGCAGCCTACTATTAGCATCCGATACCTTGCGGTACCGTGGCTTCCAGACCATGTTTTCCCGAAAGAAAAGGTCTTGCACTTCTAAGCAGCAAAATCCTGCTTTTATTTTTCTACAACTGATTCTCCTCAGGTTTCCAACTATCTCAGTGTGTAAGACGAACAGGCAAACTTCACGATGTTCACACCGAGACCTATCGCGTCGAATCCATGGGCAAACATCGCCTACTGAACATTCACTAGATATGCAGCCAATGGCACATTGCTTCTATGAAGGTTTTGAGGGAGATTCCTCTGATATCGCCAGAGGTGGATATATATTCAGTAACAGTAGACCACGGTCTATGATCTGTCAGTCCTGACCTGACAGCAAGCAGTTCGATGGCGCTCTTCTTCGCATCCTTCAGCACGCTTTCGCTGATTCCAGGCACCACGCCATCGCCTTCTCCCTCGTCCAACGAGAGCTGCAGGAACTGCTCGTCCGGAGCACTGTTCTTCGCTGTCAGGCAAAGAATCCAGAAGCAATGTCACACGTCTGAACTTTAATACACACAACCTGACGAGCAAGAGCCGGAATAAGCTGCGGCTCTCACCGGCGTAGGCGCTCCCCTCGTCGGAGAAACCTCGCCGACAGCTCACCAGCGGAGGCGCGCGCCGGAGGCCGCCCGCCCACCTCGCCCTGGGAGCAAACAACCGTCTGAGGCCGGGTGACGCTAAATCGAAAGGGGAGGGGAGGTTCGAGGGAGAGGGGTTACCGGCCGGAATAGGGGTTAAGGGCGCGGGAGCGCAGGCACGGCTCCAGCTCCGGACGGAGCAGGAGGAGGAGGCGGCGGCTCGCGGGCAGCGCCGCCATCCTCCGGCGGCTGGTGCCCTGATGGAGCCGCGCTGTGTCGGCGAGGATTCAACCTCGGGGCCGTATTTTTCCTCCTTTCCGTAGGGTCTGCTGGTACTCTGTCAGTACTTAGGGTTCATTTGATTTGATAGGAATTTGTAGGATTTGGATCCTTAGCAAATTTCGATCCTTAGCAAATTTCCCTATATACGCATTAGATTTATGTCAAGTCAAATATTACAAAATTTAACCAAATTTATATTAGAAAAATATCAACATCAACAATATCAAATATATATGTACTATGAAACTACATTTCATAACAAATCTAACAATATTGATTTGGCATTGTGAATGTTTATATTTTTTTCTATATGTTTGCTCAAAGTAGAGACACTTTGACTTTTGATAAAACTTATATGTAGATTATTTGGAGTATGAATTTAAGGATTTGGTTTGATGAATCCGATTGTGGACGCTGACTTTGGATGCTTGCCCGGTCATTGTCTGCGGACGTATAGGCCGCATAGTAGGTAACTGTGGTTGTAGATCGAAGGGGAACTTTTGGTCTATCAGTGTACAACCTTGCTATACGTACGATTAATTCCTGTCCAACAATGTACGATTAGACACAACCATAGATGATTCAGTTTGTGGGCCGCAGTATTCAGAGATGATCTTCTGTCTGGTCGTACCGTTGTCCGACGCAATAGCATCGTACGCAGAGTAGTTTCGATCAGTGTATATACACCCTATATGAAAAAGATAGTAATTAAATAAAAAAATCTGAAAATATTTTTGAAATAAAGTTGACCTTCCATTGTACTTATAAGAAAAATTCCACAAAATGAAAAAGCCTCGTTGACTTCTTAAAAAAAATCAGCCAAAAAAGTGTGAATAGTGATCTATAATAGCAAATAATTTTTGTTTTTCTGCCCTAAAGTCAACGCTTGGTTTTTGCTTGGCAAAATCTATATACTAGTGCACAAAAATCCAATTTGTTCCAAAAAAATCTAAACCTTTTTTTTACTTTTTTTGTAGTTATTGAAAAAAAATTCTCATATATGGTGTATATACAGCCATGAACTACCAAATGTTGTCTACCACGTGCTATCAAATTGACTTTTCCTTGAATGAGTTCGTGGTGTATCTCTGTGGAATCAAAGTGAAAGTTTTTCCCCGGAAAACTAGGAGCCCCTAAAGAGGCGATTAGGGTTTCGCATGGAGTCCAAGGCGGCCGCCGATCGCTGGCGTCGGCGGGCAGCACTGCTTCGAGCTCGGATGGCTACGGCGCCGGGCTCCTCACGGGACAAGGGTGCTCTCTCGCCCCGAGCAGAGAGGGCGCGCATGGAGGAAGCCATGGGCAAGTTAGATCTCACCGAAGAGGAGGCAACACCATTAGTTCTGGACGATGATGACAGCGGGTCGAGGCAGTTTTGGGCAATCGCAGGCAAGGTTTTGCACCGGAACTTATTGCATATTCAGACGATCGCTAATGCGTTACGCCAGGCTTGGGGAAACCCTAGAGGATTGGTGTTTCGCCCGGCGGGTGAGAACATGTTCATTGCAGAGTTTGAGTCCCAACGTGATCGCAATCGCGTGTGGGAGGGATCGCCGTGGCATATAAGCAAGCACGGAATTCAAAGAGTGTATGCGGCCGTCTGAGCTGCAGTTTGAGAACCTTCAGATTTGGGTTAGGATCCCAAATTTGCCTTTCAATTTGTGGAATGATGTGATGGGAAAAGCAGTGGCCAAACAAATCGATAAGAATGCATCATCTGTGCAATTTGACCCAGTTGGTGGGTACCTGCGAGCTAGGGTTACCATTGATGTAAGAAAGCCTCTTCGCAGGTGGATCTTAATTGATTCTGCAGCAAGAGGTGGGAGGGACTGGTATGATATTCAATATGAGCAAGTACCAAATTTCTGTTTCTCATGCGGGCGACTGGGACATTCTGACCTTCATTGTCTGACTCCTGGTACGCGTGATGAAAAGGGTGAGCTACCTTTTAAAACAAGCCTGAGAGCGCCAGAGGAGAAGAAAAAAGGTGTGTCTAATGATAGCTCGTCCAAGGAGCAACAGTCTAGCCAAAGTAGCACTAAAGATGCTCGTGCTACAAACGCTAGAGCTGATCCCAGTCCAGAGGTTAACTCGCCTAAAAAGAAGCATGATCAGAGGAATAAGAGAAAGGGGGGCCTCATGGAACGAAGCAAGTTTATCGACAGATCACTTTGCCTCCGACTGATCAACCGCAGAAACCACAAATGAATGAAACCACAAATGCTGTGGTGGTGTTTAAAGCGGGTGAGGTACGTTCGGATGGTGATGAGAAGGAGTCAGGGAGGGAGCCAGAAACCAAAAAGAAAAAACCGACTCCCACTAACTCTCAAAACTCAGGATGTTCGGCGGCGGCTGCAGAGCAGCCCCGCCGAGAATGATGAGTTGCCTCAGCTGGAACTGCCGGGGGCTTGGGAACCCCGAGGCAGTTCGGGAGCTTCGCGGCATTGTGAAGCAGGAAGGGCCCGGTCTCTTATTTCTTATGGAGACCAAAATTTCAGCCAAGAGAGTGGAGAATCTACAGAACTCTCTTGGTTTTGCAGGATGTTTTGCAGTAAGCAGCGTTGGACTCAATGGGGGACTAGGTTTGTTCTGGTCTGCTGAGCTAGATGTTGAGCTCAAAAATTATAGTTCTGCCCATATCGACGTTATGGTGCAGAGGAAAAATGATACGTCCAAAAAATGGCGTGTCACAGGCTTCTATGGAGCTCCGCACGTGGAAGATAGATGCCACAGCTGGAGATTCATGAGAACTTTGTTTGCTATCCGGCATGAAGCATGGATGTGCATTGGGGATTTTAACGAAACGTGATTCGGCTCCGAACACTTTTCTCTCTCACCAAGACCTGAGTGGCAGATGAAAGCGTTTCGGGAAGTAATGGATGAGTGTGCAATGGTTGACTTGGGCTGGTCAGGCATGGAATATACATGGGATAATAGGCAGTCGGGTCGATCAAATGTTAAAGCCTGGCTGGATAGAGCCTTTGGCAACACAACTCTTACTTATTTATTTGCAAATGTCAAAGTTCGGCACATTGTTGCTGCGGAGTCAGATCACTGTTTTGTCTTACCAGATCTAAGGGAAAATCTAACTTCCAGTGTACATCGAGGGCCCAAACCCTTTCGATATGAGGACATGTGGCAGACACATGCGGATTATGACCAGCTCATCCTAGACTCTTGGCAGAAGGGGTCGGGTCGGCACGGCCTAGGTGGCATGGTTGAGGCCCTGAACAACTTACAGACACAGTTATCTGCATGGGGTAAAAGGGAGTTTGGTTGTCTTGCTCGCAAAATACGTAAGTTACGTGAACAGCTAACACAGCTGCGGAGTCGATCTGTGGGCAGTGGGCCGTCCGAGGAGGAGAAGGCGATTGTGAAGAAGTTGAGACTTGCCCTGCACCAAGAAGAGATTTGGGCCCGGCAGCGGTCTAGAGTACCATGGCTGCGTGAAGGAGACAGGAACACGGGATATTTCCATGCCCAAATGTCTCAGTGTAAGCGCATGAACTGGATCGAGAAACTTGAACGCTCGGATGGTACTATGTGCACCACTCCTGAGGAGGATCGGGAAGAGGTCCAAAGTTTTTTCGAAAATTTATATACGTCTCAAGGTTTTCCGCAGATGGAAGATCTGCTTGAGTTTGTGCCCAGCAGAGTTACGGACCGGATGAATTACGAGCTGCAAAAGCCATACACGGCGGAAGAAGTTAAAAAAGCTCTGTTTCAAATGGCACCGTCAAAAGCCCCAGGAGTCGATGGTTTCACCGCGGGGTATTTTCAACGACGCTAGAATCTCCTAAAGGATGACATAATTCCAGCGGTGCTTGATTTCTTGAATGGTGGTGAACTGCCAGCGGGTATGAATGACACATCCATCACCCTAATACCCAAGGTACGTTTTCCACAAAAGATTTCCCAATATCGCCCGATCTCTCTTTGCTCCGTCCTGTATAAAGTTGCTGCCAAAGCGATCACTAATCGGCTGAGAGAGTTTTTGGATGATATTATTGGACCGGAGCAGAGCGCATTCGTCCCGGGTCGCCTGATAACAGACAATGTCTTAATCGCGTACGAAAGCGTGCATGCCATGAAGCGAAGGAAGAAGGGAGGAAATGCTGCTTGTGCTATTAAGTTAGATATGATGAAAGCCTATGATCGCGTCGAGTGGCACTACCTCGAAGCGATTATGCTAAAGATGGGGTTTGGATTGGAATTTTTTCATCTCATTATGAAGTGCATGCGTAACTTCAGTGCGGTTTGCTGTTCGAGTAAATGGCGAGCTTCTCCCTTTCTTCTCTCCCTCCAGGGGGTTCCGTCAGGGTGACCCCGTATCACCTTACTTGTTTTTGCTTTGTGCCGAGGGCCTCACTTCACTGCTGAATTTCTATGGAGGGGCTTATATCGACAGAGGCATACAGGTTAGTGAAAGTGCGTTATATCGACTAGAGGGGAGGTGAATAGGTGATTTTTAGGAAAGTCTTCAAAACGTGAAGGTTATGAAGACAAACAGTACAGATATGCCTATCACTTAAGCATCGGAAGTTAGATTACACTAGGCAAGCCATGGTCAAGTATTCAATAGAGTGAAAGCACAATGACAAGTAGCTGCAGTGTAATAAGGATCAGGTAGGAAGAAGTTATGAAGCCAAACAAATCATACAGTTATGTTGTGAAGACAGAAGATAAAGTAAGCATGCAATGGCTTCACAATGTGTAACAGTAAGTAAAAGGAAGTGAAGATGAAACCAGTGACATGCTGAAGACAATGATTTGTTGGACCAGTTCCAGTTGCTGTGACAACTGTACGTCTGGTTGGAGCGGCTAGGTATTTAAACCAAAGGACACACAGTCCCGGACACCCAGTCCTGAACACGCAGCTCAGGACACCCAGTCCTCACCATTTTCTCCTTGAGCTAAGGTCACACAGACCTCACCCAATCACTCTGGTAAGTCTTCAAGGTAGACTCCCAAACCTTCACAGACTTCGTTCACCGACAATCCACAATTTCTCTTGGATGCTCAGAACGCGACGCCTAACCGGCTGGAGGATGCACAGTCCTCAAGTGTAATAAGTCTTCAGATCACTCAGACAAGAAGACTTAAGTGATGCCCAATTTACTCTGGCTCTGGGTGGTTAGGGCTTTTCTCCTCGCTGGGAAATTTTCTCTCAAAGGCTTCGAGGTGGGTTGCTCTCAAACGACAAAAGCCGTGCACTAAAATCTGAGCAGCCAACCGTTTATGGTTGTAGGGGGTGGACTATTTATAGCCACTAGGGCAATCCGACCTGATTTGTCCGAAATGACCCTAGGTCACTAAGGAACTGACACGTGTACCAACGGTCAGATTTCAAACTCACACGGCAACTTTACTTGGGCTACAAGTAAAGCTGACTTGTCCGACTCTGGGCAAGATTTGCTCTCATAGTCTTCGCTCGAAGATATAGGTTTTGACTTAGGCATCACTTCAGTCATTCTGACTGGTTCTCTTGGACCCCACTTAGCAGTACAGTGGTTCCTATGACTCAACACAAATGAAAAAGAACTACGAAACATCTAAGTCTTCGAGTTCCATAGGCTTCACGTGGTGTCTTCTCTTGTCATAGTCTTTAATGTGAATATCTTCATATACCACCATTGTCTTCAATGTCTTCGTACATTTTTAGGGGTCATCTCTGGTAGTAAAACCGAATCAATGAGGGACTTCTGCCTGTGTTATCCTACAATTCTCACAAACACATTAGTCCCTCAACTAGGTTTGTCGTCAATACTCCAAAACCAATTAGGGGTGGCACTAGATGCACTTACAATCTCCCCCTTTTTGGTGATTGATGACAAACTAGGTGAAGTTTTCAACGGGGAATATAATTTGTGAAATTGTAAAGGAATTGTCTTCATAAGCTGCAAGGGCTCCCCCTGAAGATGTGCATATAAGTGATTTGCTTCTGGAGCGCAAATGCACATGGCAGGTTGTACTTGTGGAAATCCACTTCAACTTATGATGACAATCCACTATGCATGTAAAAGTATATGAAGAGAATGACATGCATAATGAAAAATGGACGTCTGCAGAATGATCTAAGTGCGGAATTTATCGTCGCAAACATAGTGGCAAACAAGTAGCAGACGACCATCAAGTTTAAGTGTTACAACTCAAGGAAGCAAATGTAGCAGAACGGGAGTTGTAAGCACGAAGCAAAATGTAGCAAAATATAAAGGCACCCGCCCATAGTGACCCGCTTGAAAACTATAAACATCATATGCTTCTCCCCCTTTTATCAGTGATGACCAAAAAGGTTTGAAGACATAGAGATTTCTACGCGTTCCCAGGCGCAGCAGGGTCGGTGGAGGTGTTTGGCGGTGCAGACGAGCTTGGTGCAGATTCGACGCGTGCTGAAGGAGGTGGAGGTGATGTAGCGTCGTCTTCTTCTTCGATAATCCGTGCACTCACCGTGGCAGCAGAGGAAGAGAACTCCGAATCTTCAAGTGATGGAGTTCTGCGTAGCATAGCCCTTCGAGGAGGCGTGGAGTCAAATTTGAAGCGCTCTGTGAAGCCATCCTCTTGAAGTTCAGCTTCAGGACACATCATCGTGAGTCCTTTCCAAGTGCGGCGACAGGTTTCGTGTGCAACAAATGCATTCTTGGTTGCAAGATTTCTGATACGATTGACGTCCTCCATGATGCTTTTCATCTGCCTCTTGAGCCAGTCGTGATGCCGATCCTGCTTTTGGTGAAGAGCCACAAGAAGCTCTCGGTCATTGAGGGCACGAGCGCGCTTCTTGGGTCGCTAAGCAGTTGCGCTGTCAGTGGCTTCAGTGGATGCAGGTGCACGTGTAGTGCCAGCCAACGGATACACTCTAGAGATGGCTTCAACACCTTCAACATTCTGAGTGAAGCTCTGGTGTTCTGCATTCTGAAGACTTAATGGTTGCTTGGCAGGCTCAGGATATATAGCTTCAGCAGAGGTGTCCACATCTGGCAAGAAGATCCGATGGTTGCGGGCTGAGGGCTGATATGAAATCGCAGAGTGAAGCTTGATCAGCCTCATAACCCAAGGAGCATAAAACTTCAAGCCAAATAAATCTGAGCCGGATGCCGCAAGCTGGCGTATGAAGAAGTCCTGCGCATTGAAGCATTTGCCATGAAGGATGTAGAATATGAGAGTCTTCATTGCACCCTCACCCTTGGCATGTGGAGAGTATCCCTTAATGGGCCAGAGAGTCCGCCTGATGATGTGATATATGGTTCTGGGCAGGTACTCTAGGTCTTCAACGAAGAACTCAGTTGGATAGGGTGCATCATGGGGCAATGGCTTCATCATTGAGAGCATCTGACTCATATTTGGTTCAGGCCTCTAGAATATGCTATCAATTGCTTCAGCATGTAGTTGACAGCCTTCCTCGAAGAATTCGCCAGGAGTGGGCAGGCCGGTAAGCTCAATGATATCAAATGCATTGGCTTCATGATGGACATTGTCGGTCATCCACTCCAGGACCCAAGTCTTCGGATCTCTGTTGTAGCCTTTGATATGAAGGGTGGCATAGAATTGAAGCAGAAGCTCTTCATTCCAGTGTTCTTCGTCTGTGATAAATGGCAGCAAACCCACTTGCTTGAAGCAATCCAGTGCTTCTTCCAGGCCAGGCAGACCAGCAACAGCTTCAACCTCAAGGCGCTTGTGCGGGAAGATGCGACCTTGGTTGTATAGGATGCATGAATAATAGTTGCGTTGTGGATAGCTCCAGAACCTGTCTGATACAATCCGTTCCCTTGAATAAGGGTTCTTGGAGCTGTTGAAGAATGTATTATCTGCCCTGAAGCTATTGACGTTAAAGGAGCCAGGAGCTGATGCAGGACCTGGGAACCTTGGCAGTCGTGGGATCGGCTTCTGGACCTGAGGCCTGTGTTGGGGAACGTAGTAATTTCAAAAAAATTCCTACGCACACACAAGATCATGGTGATGCATAGCAACGAGAGGGAAGAGTGTTGTCTACTTACCAACGCAGACCGACTACGGAAGCGATCACACAATGTAGAGGAAGTAGTCGTACGTCTTCCCGATCCGACCGATCCAAGCACCGTTACTCCGGCACCTCCGAGTTCTTGGCACACGTTCAGCTCGATGACGATCCTCGAGCTCCGATCCAGCAAAGCGTCGAGGAAGAGTTCCGTCAGCACGACGGCGTGGTGACGATCTTGATGTACTACCGACGCAGGGCTTCGCCTAAGCACTACAACGGTATGATCGAGGTGGAATTTGGTGGCAGGGGGCACCGCACACGGCTAAGGAACGATCTCAAGGATCAACTTGTGTGTCTAGAGGTGCCCCCTGCCTCCGTATATAAAGGATGAGAGGGGGAGGGCTGGCCGGCCAAGCTTGGAGGCGCAGGAGGAGTCCTACTCCTACCGGGAGTAGGACTCCTCCGCCCAATCCTATTCCTAATAGGATTCCCCAAAGGGGAAGAGAAAGAGAGAGGTGGCCGGCCCCTCTCCTAGTCCTAATAGGACTAGGGAGAGGGGGGGAGGCGCAGCCCTATGTGGGCTGCCCTCTCACCTTTCCACTAAGGCCCATGTTGGCCCATTTGGCTCCCGGGGGGTTCCGGTAACCCTCCCGGTAATCCGGTAAAATCCCGATTTCACCCGGAACACTTCCGATGTCCAAACATAGGCTTCCAATATATCAATCTTTACGTCTCGACCATTTCGAGACTCCTCGTCATGTCCGTGATCACATCCAGGACTCCGAACAACCTTCGGTACATCAAAATACATAAACTCATAATAACTGTCATCGTAACGTTAAGCGTGCGGACCCTACGGTTCGAGAACAATGTAGACATGACCGAGACACGTCTCCGGTCAATAACCAATAGCGGGACCTGGATGCCCATATTGGCTCCTACATATTCTACGAAGATCTTTATCGGTCAGACCGCATAACAACATACGTTGTTCCCTTTGTCATCGGTATGTTACTTGCCCGAGATTTGATCGTCGGTATCCAATACCTAGTTCAATCTCGTTACCGGCAAGTCTCTTTACTCGTTCCGTAATACATCATCTCGCAACTAACTCATTAGTTGTAATGCTTGCAAGGCTTAAGTGATGTGCATTACCGAGAGGGCCCAGAGATACCTCTCCGACAATCGGAGTGACAAATCCTAATCTCGAAATACGCCAACCCAACATCTACCTTTGGAGACACCTGTAATGCTCCTTTATAATCACCCAGTTACGTTGTGACGTTTGGTAGCACCCAAAGTGTTCCTCCGGCAAACGGGAGTTGTATAATCTCATAGTCATAGGAACATGTATAAGTCATGAAGAAAGCAATAGCAACATACTAAACGATCGTGTGCTAAGCTAATGGAATGGGTCATGTCAATCAGATCATTCAACTAATGATGTGACCTCGTTAATCAAATAACAACTCTTTTGTTCATGGTTAGGAAACATAACCATCTTTGATTAACGAGCTAGTCAAGTAGAGGCATACTAGTGACACTCTGTTTGTCTATGTATTCACACATGTATTATGTTTCCGGTTAATACAATTCTAGCATGAATAATAAACATTTATCATGATATAAGGAAATAAATAATAACTTTATTATTGCCTCTAGGGCATATTTCCTTCAGTCTCCCACTTGCACTAGAGTCAATAATCTAGTTCACATCGCCATGTGATTTAGCAGCAATAGTTCACATCACCATGTGATTAACACCCATAGTTCACATCGTCATGTGACCAACACTCAAAGAGTTTACTAGAGTCAGTAATCTAGTTCACATCTCTATGTGATTAACACCCAAAGAGTACTAAGGTGTGATCATGTTTTTGCTTGTGAGATAATTTTAGTCAACGGGTCTGTCACATTCAGATCCGTAAGTATTTTGCAAAATTCTTTGTCTATAATGCTCTGCACGGAGCTACTCTAGCTAATTGCTCCCACTTTCAATATGTATCCAGATTGTGATTTTAGATTCATCTGGATCAGTGTCAAAAACTTGCATCGACGTAACCCTTTACGACGAACCTTTTTGTCACGTCCATAATCGAGAAACACATCCTTATTTCACTAAGGACAATTCTGACCGCTGTCCAGTGATCTACTCCTAGATCACTATTGTACTCCCTTGCCAAATCAGTGCAGGGTATACAATAGATCTGGTACACAGCATGGCATACTTTATAGAACTTATGAATGAGGCATAGGGAATGACTTTCATTCTCTTTCTATCTTCTGCCGTGGTCGGGCTTTGAGTCTTTACTCAACTTCACACCTTGTAATACAGGCAAGAAACTTTTTCTTTGACTGTTCCGTTTTGAACTACTTCAAAATCTTGTCAAGGTATGTACTTTTTGAAAAACTTATCAAGCGTCTTGATCTATCTCTATAGATCTTGAAGCTCAATATGTAAGCAGCTTTACCGAAGTCCTTCTTTGAAAAACTCCTTTCAAACACTCCTTTTATGCTTTACAGAATAATTCTACATTATTTCTGATCAACAATATGTCATTCACATATACTTTATCAGAAATGCTGTAGTGCTCCCACTCACTTTCTTGTAAATACAGGCTTCACCGCAAGTCTGTATAAAACTATATGCTTTGATCAACTCATCAAAGCGTATATTCCAACTCCGAGATGTTTGCACCAGTCCACAGATAGATCGCTGGAGCTTGCATATTTAGTTAACACCTTTAGGATCGACAAAACCTTCTAGTTGCATCGTATACAACTTTTATTTAGCAAATCCATTAAGGAATGCAGTTTTGTTTATCCATTTGCCAGATTTCATAAAATGCGGCAATTGCTAACATGATTCGGACAGACTTAAGCATAGATACGAGTGAGAAAATCTCATCGTAGTCAACACCTTGAACTTGTCGAAAACCTTTTGCGACAATTCTAGCTTTGTAGATAGTAACACTACTATCAGCGTCCGTCTTCCTCTTGAAGATCCATTTATTTTCTATGGCTTGCCGATCATCGGGCAAGTCAACCAAAGTCCATACTTTGTTCTCATACATGGATCATATCTCAGATTTCATGGCTTCAAGCTACTTTGCGGAATCTGGGCTCACCATCGCTTCTTCATAGTTCGTAGGATCATCATGATCTAGTAGCATGACTTCCAGAACAGGATTACCGTACCACTCTGGCGCGGATCTTACTCTGGTTGATCTACAAGGTTCAGTAGTGTCTTGTTCTGAAGTTTCATGATCATCATCATTAGCTTCCTCACTAACTGGTGTAGGTGTCACAGAAACATTTTTCTGTGATGTACTACTTTCCAATAAGGGAGCAGGTACAGTTACCTCGTCAAGTTCTACTTTCCTCCCACTCACTTCTTTCGAGAGAAACTCCTTCTCCAGAAAGTTTCCGAATTTAGCAACAAAAGTCTTGCCTTCGGATCTGTGATAGAAGGTGTATCCAATAGTTTCCTTTGGATATCCTATGAAGATGCACTTCTCCGATTTGAGTTTTGAGCTTATCAGGATGAAACCTTTTCATATAAGCATCGCAACCCCAAACTTTAAGAAACGACAGCTTAGGTTTCTTGCCAAACCATAGTTCACACGGTGTCGTCTCAACGGATTTAGATGGTGCCCTATTTAACGTGAATGCAGCTGTCTCTAATGCATAACCCCAAAACGATAGTGGTAGATCAGTAAGAGACATCATAGATTGCACTATATCCAATAAAGTACAATTATGACGTTCGGACACACCATTATGCTGTGGTGTTCCATGTGGCATGAGTTTGTGAAACTATTTCACATTGTTTTAACTGAAGACCAAACTCGTAACTCAAATACTCTTTTCCATGATCAGATCGTAGAAACTTTATTTTTTTGTTACGATGATTTCCACTTCACTCTGAAATTCTTTGAACTGTTCAAGTGTTTCAGACTTATGTTTCATCAAGTAGATATCCCCATATCTGCTCAAATCATCTTCTGAAGGTCAGAAAATAATGATACCTGCTGTAAGCCTTAATATTCATCGGACCACATACATCAGTATGTATGATTTCCAATAAATCTGTTGCTTGCTTCATTGTTCCGGAGAACGGCGTTTTAGTCATCTTGCCCGTAAGGCATGGTTCGCAAGCATCAAGTGATTCATAATCAAGTGACTCCAAAATCCCATCAGCATGGAGTTTCTTCATGCGCTTTACACCAATATGACCTAAACGGCAGTGCCACAAATAAGTTGCACTATCATTATTAACTTCGCATCTTTTGGTTTCAATATTATGAATATGTGTATTATTAAGATCGAGATCCAATGAACTATTTTCATTGGGTGTGTAACCATATAAGGTTTTATTCATGTAAACAGAACAACAATTTATTCTTTTACTTAAATGAATAACCGTATTACAATAAACATGATCAAATCATATTCATGCTCAACGCAAACACCAAATAACACTTATTTAGGTTCAACACTAATCCCGAAAGTATAGGGAGTGTGCGATGATGATCATATCAATCTTGGAACCACTTCCAACACACATCGTCACTTCACCCTTAACTAGTCTCTGTTTATTCTGCAACTCCTGTTTCGAGTTACTACTCTTAGCAACTGAACCAATATCAAATACTGAGGGGTTGCTATAAACACTAGTAAAGCACACATCAATAACATGTATATCAAATATACATTTGTTCACTTTGCCATCCTTCTTATCCGCCAAATACTTGGGGCAGTTCCGCTTCCAGTGACCAGTCCCTTTGCAGTAGAAGCACTTAGTCTCAGGCTTAGGACCAGACTTAGGCTTCTTCACTTGAGCAGCAACTTGCTTGCCGTTCTTCTTGAAGTTCCCCTTCTTCCCTTTGCCCTTTTCTTGAAACTAGTGATCTTGTCAACCATCAACACTTGATGTTTTTCTTGATTTCTACCTTCGTTGATTTCAGCATCACGAAGAGCTTGGGGTTTGTTTCCGTTATCCCTTGCATATTATAGTTCATCACGAAGTTCTACTAACTTAGTGATGGTGACTAGAGAATTCTGTCAATCACTATCTTATCTGGAAAATTAACTCCCACTTGATTCAAGCGATTGTAGTACCCAGACAATCTGAGCACATGCTCACTAGTTGAGCGATTCTCCTCCATCTTTTAGCTATAGAACTTGTTGGAGACTTCATATCTCTCAATTCGGGTATTTGCTTGAAATATTAACTTCAACTCCTGGAACATCTCATATGGTCCATGACGTTCAAAACGTCTTTGAAGTCCTGATTCTAAGCTGTTAAGTATGGTGCACTAAACTATCAAGTAGTCATCATATTGAGCTAGCCAAACGTTCATAACGTCCGCATCTGCTCCTGCAATAGGTTTGTCACCTAGCGGTGCATCAAGGACATAATTCTTCTATGCAGCAATGAGGATAAACCTCAGATCACGGATCCAATCCGCATCATTGCTACTAACATCTTTCAATATAATTTTCTCTAGGAACATATCAAAGTAAACACAGGGAAGCAATAACGCGAGATATTGATCTACAACATGATTTACAATATACTACCAGGACTAAGTTCATGATAAATTTAAGTTCAATTAATCATATTACTTAAGAACTCCCACTTAGATAGACATCCCTCTAATCCTCTAAGTGATCACGTGATCCAAATCAACTAAACCATAACCGATCATCACGTGAGATGGAGTAGTTTTCAATGGTGAACATCGCTATGTTGATCATATCTACTATATGATTCACGCTCGACCTTTTGGTCTCCGTGTTCCGAGGCCATATCTGCATATGCTAGGCTTGTCAAGTTTAACCTGAGTATTCCGCGTGTGCAACTGTTTTGCACCCGTTGTATTTGGACGTAGAGCTTATCACACCCGATCATCACGTGGTGTCTGGGCACGACGAACTTTGGCAACAGTGCATACTCAGGGAGAACGCTTCTTGATAATTAGTGAGAGATCATCTTAAATGCTACCGTCAAACTAAGCAAAATAGGATGTATAAAAGATAAACATCATATGCAATCAAAATATGTGACATGATATGGCCATCATCATCTTGCTTCTTTGATCTCCATCTCCAAAGTACTGTCATGATCTATATCGTCACCGGCATGACACCATGATCTCCATCATCTTGATCTATATCAATGTGTCGTCACGTGGTCGTCTCGCCAACACTTATGCTTCCACGACTATCACTACCGCTTAGTAATAAAGTAAAGCATTACATCGCGATTGCATTGCATACAATAAAGCGACAACCATATGGCTCCTGCCAGTTGCCGATAACTTGGTTACAAAACATGATCATCTCATACAATAAAATCAGCATCATGCCTTCACCATATCACATCACAACATGCCCTGCAAAAACAAGTTAGACGTCCTCTACTTTGTTGTTGCAAGTTTTACGTGGCTGCTACGGGCTTAAGTAAGAACTCATCTCACCTACGCATCAAAACCACAACGATAGTTTGTCAAATAGACTCCGTTTTAACCTTCTCAAGGACCGGGCGTAGCCACACTTGGTTCAACTAAAGTTGGAGAGACAGTCGCCCGCAAGCCATCTATGTGCAAAGCACGTCGAGGGAACCGGTCTCGCGTAAGCGTACGCGTAAGGTTGGTCCGGGTCGTCTCGTCCAACAATACCACCGAACCAAAGTATGACATGCTGGTAGGCAGTATGACTTGTATCGCCCACAACTCACTTGTGTTCTACTCGTGCAAATAACATCAAACCATAAAACCTAGGCTCGGATGCCACTGTTGGGGAACATAGTAATTTCAAAAAATTTCCTACGCACACACAAGATCATGGTGATGCATAGCAACGAGAGGGGAGAGTGTTGTCTACGTACCAACGCAGACCGACTGCGAAAGCGATCACACAATGTAGAGGAAGTAGTCGTACGTCTTCCCGATCCGACCGATCCAAGCACCGTTACTCCGGCACCTCCGAGTTCTTGGCACACGTTCAGCTCGATGACGATCCTCGGGCTCCGATCCAGCAAAGCGTCGAGGAAGAGTTCCGTCAGCACGACGGCGTGGTGACGATCTTGATGTACTACCGACGCAGGGCTTCGCCTAAGCACTACAACGGTATGATCGAGGTGGAATTTGGTGGCAGGGGGCACCGCACACGGCTAAGGAACGATCTCAAGGATCAACTTGTGTGTCTAGAGGTGCCCCCTGCCTCCGTATATAAAGGATGAGAGGGGGAGGGCTGGCCGGCCAAGCTTGGAGGCGCAGGAGGAGTCCTACTCCTACCGGGAGTAGGACTCCTCCGCCCAATCCTATTCCTAATAGGATTCCCCAAAGGGGAAGAGAAAGAGAGAGGTGGCCGGCCCCTCTCCTAGTCCTAATAGGACTAGGGAGAGGGGGGAGGCGCAGCCCTATGTGGGCTGCCCTCTCACCTTTCCACTAAGGCCCATGTTGGCCCATTTGGCTCCCGGGGGGGTTCCGGTAACCCTCCCGGTAATCCGGTAAAATCCCGATTTCACCCGGAACACTTCCGATGTCCAAACATAGGCTTCCAATATATCAATCTTTACGTCTCGACCATTTCGAGACTCCTCGTCATGTCCGTGATCACATCCGGGACTCCGAACAACCTTCGGTACATCAAAATACATAAACTCATAATAACTGTCATCGTAACGTTAAGCGTGCGGACCCTACGGTTCGAGAACAATGTAGACATGACCGAGACACGTCTCCGGTCAATAACCAATAGCGGGACCTGGATGCCCATATTGGCTCCTACATATTCTATGAAGATCTTTATCGGTCAGACCGCATAACAACATACGTTGTTCCCTTTGTCATCGGTATGTTACTTGCCCGAGATTCGATCGTCGGTATCCAATACCTAGTTCAATCTCGTTACCGGCAAGTCTCTTTACTCGTTCCGTAATACATCATCTCGCAACTAACTCATTAGTTGTAATGCTTGCAAGGCTTAAGTGATGTGCATTACCGAGAGGGCCCAGAGATACCTCTCCGACAATCGGAGTGACAAATCCTAATCTCGAAATACGCCAACCCAACATCTACCTTTGGAGACACCTGTAATGCTCCTTTATAATCACCCAGTTACGTTGTGACGTTTGGTAGCACCCAAAGTGTTCCTCCGGCAAACGGGAGTTGCATAATCTCATAGTCATAGGAACATGTATAAGTCATGAAGAAAGCAATAGCAACATACTAAACGATCGTGTGCTAAGCTAATGGAATGGGTCATGTCAATCAGATCATTCAACTAATGATGTGACCTCGTTAATCAAATAACAACTCTTTTGTTCATGGTTAGGAAACATAACCATCTTTGATTAACGAGCTAGTCAAGTAGAGGCATACTAGTGACACTCTGTTTGTCTATGTATTCACACATGTATTATGTTTCCGGTTAATACAATTCTAGCATGAATAATAAACATTTATCATGATATAAGGAAATAAATAATAACTTTATTATTGCCTCTAGGGCATATTTCCTTCAGCCTGTGCGCAACATGATAGTTGAATTGGGGACCGGCAGCAGACTCAGGCACAGAAGTGTCAGGAGCAGTAGCTTCATTGTCTTCTGAAGCTGTTGTTGGGGAGGGCTCCACATGGGCTTCAATGGTGGTGGTGGCAGCCTCAATATTTTCCGCCTCCACTTGACTAGCTGGAGGGTCAGACTCAGGCATGTTCTCCTAGAGAACGGCTTCTTGTTGGAGCGGGGGAGTTGGAGCTTGTGGTATTTCTTCATGCTCTTCGGCTGATGCAGTCGGAATGTCTTCAGCCGAACCTTGAGGCCGTGGTCCTTTGCGAAGCCTGCGGAATGCAGACGACGCCTTTGGAGTTGGAGTGGGCTGGACCTCAGATTCTTCTTCTTGTGGGCGATCCGCCCATGACGCAGCTTGTGCGATTGGCGTCAAAGGACGACCAATGCTGATCAGTTCGCTTGTCTCAAGCTGAGGAAGGGCTGCATCATCTTGTACATTGTCTTGGTGACCAATGTCTTCAGCAGCGTTGGGGTTGGCTGCTGGAATGTCATCAGCTTCAGGAGCCTCTGTGGGAGCAGGCTCATGAACTGTCAGCTGACGATTTGTGTCAGGATAGATGACAGAGAGAGGTTCAACTATCAAGGGCTCTGTGGGAGCAGCCCGAGCTTTCTTGGCTTGCGCTTCTTCTTGGTGGGGTCAGAAGGAGAGGCTTCAGAGTGTTTCCTCTTTCTCGCTTCATCCTCTGCAGTCCGTGTCTTCTTGAGTTCTGAAGTGGTTGACCGGCTCTTTGGCTTCGAGCCAGTCGTAGCAGTGGGGAAGACAATCGGAGCAGCTTCTTGTCTTGGTGCCTCTGGTTCAGGCACAGCAGGCTTCTTCTTCTTCTTCGCGGCCATCCTGGGGTCGATGCCGGGACGCCCAAGTGCCTTGCGCTTCTCGGCCTCATTGTAGGCCTGCACACAGCGATCAGCCAGAGTCTTCATTCGCTCCCGTGAACCCTGAGCTTCCGCACGCTTTTGCAGAAAGTTCTCCTTTAGCTCGTGCAACATGATCTTAAAGTTTTTCACTTCTTGCACGCTGAGCTTGGCCATGTGCTTCTTGAACTAAGCCTTTTCAAAATCAATTTTCTGCTTCAGTTCAACAATGCGCTGGGCAATTGCAAGTTCTGAAGCAATAGCGCCTTGGAAGGCGACGCTGAGGCCTATGGGCAGCTGCAGATCATCGAAGCTTATGTTCGGTGAGGCAAACCATTCATCGATGAAGTTGTGGATGATGGCGACATCAAACCGAGGCAGATTGTTGAAGATTTCAGCCTCCTCCTTGCTCTTGATGAGCTGCTCAAGAGCGTCATCTCCAAGATCTTCATCGCTTGACAGATCAATGGTTTCGCTGCGCAGAATGGCAGCAGCTGTGAGCTCTTTGCCTGTGTGTGGCTGAGTCTTCTTGGCTTCCTGGGGCTTGGAGACTCGTGATAAGTCTTCAGACTGCACACTGGCTTCAGGAGGTGCAGTTGCCAATGGCTTCGCTCTTGAGATTTTGGGTGAAGGGGCCGGCTTTGAAGCTTTTGGCTTCTTCATCTGCTTTGGCTTCGGCGCAGCAGGCGCGTCATCAGACTCAGTGTCAGCTGGAGGATCATTCACGGCAGTCCCTTGGACTAGGATGCGGGTGATGAGGCCTGCAAGATTGGCATACGGACCGATGATATTGGGTTCGGCGTCGCGTGTGCCATCCGCCCTTGGAGAGGAAGGACCAGGGTTGAAGTCTAACCCCAACTTCTCCTTGTTTTGCTTCGCAGAGTTCTGGGCAAACTGGAAGTTGTGCTTGAACAGATTGTCATCGCGACACCAGAGGAGTGATGATGGATGTGCTTCAGCTGGCTATGGTCCTCGGACCATGCATGGGTAGAAGCCTTGAGCAATGGCTTCGTCTCTGGACCTGGGTACGAGATTTTTGTATAGTACGTCTCCCCACGGTCTCTTGATGGCGCACTTCTCCGCATACGCCTGAGTGACGAAGCGGTAGTGGAACCATTGTTCTGCCCAATATCTTCGAATCCATTGGATTCGAGTCTTGCGCTGATAAGGACGCGGAGAAGACATTCGACAGTTGTTGGGGAACGTAGTAATTTCAAAAAAAATTCTACGCACACGCAAGATCATGGTGATGCATAGCAACGAGAGGGGAGAGTGTTGTCTACGTACCAACGCAGACCGACTGCGGAAGCGATCACACAACGTAGAGGAAGTAGTCGTACGTCTTTCCGATCCGGCCGATCCAAGCACCGTTACTCCGGCACCTCCGAGTTCTTAGCACACGTTCAGCTCGATGACGATCCTCGGGCTCCGATCCAGCAAAGCGTCGATGAAGAGTTCCGTCAGCACGACGGCGTGGTGACGAGCTTGATGTATTACCGACGCAGGGCTTCGCCTAAGCACTGCAACAATATGATCGAGGTGGGATTTGGTGGCAGGGGGCACCGCACACGGCTAAGGAACGATCACCAAGGATCAACTTGTGTGTCTATGGGGTGCCCCTTGCCCCCGTATATAAAGGAGCAAGGGAGGAGGGGCGGCCGGCCTAGGAGTTGGCGCGCCAAGGGGAGTCCTACTCCCACCGGGAGTAGGACTCCTTTCCTAGTCCAACTAGGAGAAGGGGGGAAAGGAGGGAAGTGGAGAAGGAAGGGAGAGGTGGGCCGCGCCCCAAATCCCTTGTCCAATTCGGACTGGACTTGGGAGGGGCGCGCGCCACCTCCTGGCTCCTTCCCACTAAAGCCCATTAAGGCCCAATACTCTTCCCCGTATTCCCGTAACTCCCCGGTACCTCCGAAAATACCCGAATCACTCGGAACCTTTCCGATGTCCGAATATAGTCGTCCAATATATCAATCTTTACGTCTCGACCATTTCGAGACTCCTCGTCATGTCCCCGATCTCATCTGGGACTCCGAACTCCTTCGGTACATCAAAACTCATAAACTCATAATATAACTGTCATCGAAACCTTAAGCATGCGGACCCTACGGTTCGAGAACAATGTAGACATGACCGAGACACGTCTCCGGTCAATAACCAATAGCGGGACCTGGATGCCCATATTGGCTCCTACATATTCTACGAAGATCTTTATCGGTCAGACCGCATAACAACATACGTTGTTCCCTTTGTCATCGGTATGTTACTTGCCCGAGATTCGATCGTCGGTATCCAATACCTAGTTCAATCTCGTTACCGGCAAGTCTCTTTACTCGTTCTGTAATACATCATCCCGCAACTAACTTATTAGTTGCAATGCTTGCAAGGCTTAAGTGATGTGCATTATCGAGAGGGCCCAGAGATACCTCTCCGACAATCGGAGTGACAAATCCTATTCTCGAAATACGCCAACCCAACATCTACCTTTGGAGACACCTGTAATGCTCCTTTATAATCACCCAGTTACGTTGTGACGTTTGGTAGCACCCAAAGTGTTCCTCCGGCAAACGGGAGTTGCATAATCTCATAGTCATAGGAACATGTATAAGTCATGAAGAAAGCAATAGCAACATACTAAACGATCGGGTGCTAAGCTAATGGAATGGGTCGTGTCAATCAGATCATTCAACTAATGATGTGACCTCGTTAATCAAATAACAACTCTTTTGTCCATGGTTAGGAAACATAACCATCTTTGATTAACGAGCTAGTCAAGTAGAGGCATACTAGTGACACTCTATTTGTCTATGTATTCACACATGTATTATGTTTCCGGTTAATACAATTCTAGCATGAATAATAAACATTTATCATGATATAAGGAAATAAATAATAACTTTATTATTGCCTCTAGGGCATATTTCCTTCAGTCTCCCACTTGCACTAGAGTCAATAATCTAGTTCACATCGCCATGTGATTTAACAGCAATAGTTCACATCACCATGTGATTAACACCCATAGTTCACATCGTCATGTGACCAACACTCAAAGGGTTTACTAGAGTCAGTAATCTAGTTCACATATGTATGTGATTAACACCCAAAGAATACTAAGGTGTGATCATGTTTTGCTTGTGAGATAATTTTAGTCAACGGGTCTGTCACATTCAGATCCGTAAGTATTTTGCAAGTTCTATGTCTACAATGCTCTACACGGAGCTACTCTAGCTAATTGCTCCCACTTTCAATATGTATCCAGATTGAGACTTTAGATTCATCTGGATCAGTGTCAAAAACTTGCATCGACGTAACCCTTTACGACGAACCTTTTTGTCACGTCCATAATCGAGAAACATATCCTTATTTTACTAAGGATAATTCTGACCGCTGTCTAGTGATCTACTCCTAGATCACTATTGTACTCCCTTGCCAAATCAATGCAGGGTATACAATAGATCTGGTATACAGCATGACATACTTTATAGAACCTATGGCCAAGGCATAGGGAATGACTTTCATTCTCTTTCTATCTTCTGCCATGGTCGGGCTTTGAGTCTTACTCAACTTCACACCTTGTAATACAGGCAAGAACTCTTTCTTTGACTGCTCCATTTTGAACTACTTCAAAATCTTGTCAAGGTATGTACTCATTGAAAAAACTTATCAAGCGTCTTGATCTATCTCTATAGATCTTGAAGCTCAATATGTAAGCAGCTTCACCGAGGTCTTTCATTGAAAAACTCTTATTCAAGTATCCCTTTATGCTATCCAGAAATTCTATATCATTTCCAATCAGCAATATGTCATCCACATATAATATCAGAAATGCTACAGAGCTCTCACTCACTTTCTTGTAAATACAGGCTTCACCGCAAGTCTGTATAAAACTATATCCTTTGATCAACTTATCAAAGCGTATATTCCGACTCCGAGATGCTTGCACCAGTCCATAGATGGGTCGCTGGAGTTTACATATTTTGTTAGCACCTTTAGGATTGACAAAACCTTCTGGTTGCATCGTATACAACTCTTCTTTAGTAAATCCATTAAGGAATGCAGTTTTGTTTATCCATTTGCCAGATTTCATAAAATGCGGCAATTGCTAACATGATTCGGACAGACTTTAAGCATAGATACGAGTGAGAAAATCTCATCGTAGTCAACACCTTGAACTTGTCGAAAACCTTTTGCGACAATTCTAGCTTTGTAGATAGTAACACTACTATCAGCGTTCGTCTTCCTCTTGAAGATCCATTTATTTTCTATGGCTTGCCGATCATCGGGCAAATCCATCAAAGTCCATACTTTGTTCTTATACATGGATCATATCTCAGATTTCATGGCCTCAAACCATTTTGCGGAATCTGGGCTCATCATCGCTTCCTCATAGTTCGCTAGTTCGTCATGGTCTAGTAACATGACTTCCAGAACAGGATTACCATACCACTTTGGTGCGGATCTCACTCTGATTTACCTACGAGATTCGGTAGTAACTTGATCTGAAGTTACATGATCATCATCATTAGCTTCCTCACTAATTGGTGTAGTAGTCACAGGAACAGATTTCTGTGATGAACTATTTTCCAATAAGGGAGAAGGTACAATTATCTTATCAAGTTTTCTACTTTCCTCCCACTCACTTCTTTCGAGAGAAACTCCTTCTCTAGAAAGGATCCATTCTTAGCAACGAATGTCTTGCCTTCAGATCTGTGATAGAAGGTGTACCCAACTGTCTCCTTTGGGTATCCTATGAAGACATATTTCTCCGATTTGAGTTTGAGCTTATCGAGATGAAACTTTTTCACATAAGCATCGCAACTCCAAACTTTAAGAAATGATAGCTTAGGTTTCTTGCCAAACCATAGTTCACACGGTGTCGTCTCAACGGATTTAGATGGTGCCCTATTTAACGTGAATGCAACTGTCTCTAATGCATAACCCCAAAACGATAGTGGTAGATCGGTAAGATACATCATAGATTGTACTATATCCAATAAAGAACGGTTATGACGTTCGGATACACCATTATGCTGTGGTGTTCCAGGTGGTGTGCGTAGTGAAACTATTTCACATTGTTTTAACTGAAGACCAAACTCGTAACTCAAATATTTTTCCTCTGCGATCATATCGTAGAAACTTTTATTTTCTTGTCACAATGATTTTCCACTTCACTCTGAAATTCTTTGAACTGTTCAAATGTTTCAGACTTATGTTTCATCAAGTAGATATCCCCATATCTGCTCAAATAATCTTGTGAAGGTCAGAAAATAATGATACCTGCTGTAAGCCTTTAATATTCATCGGACCACATACATCAGTATGTATGATTTCCAATAAATCTGTTGCTTGCTTCATTGTTTCGGAGAACGGCGTTTTAGTCATCTTGCCCATAAGGCATGGTTCGCAAGCATCAAGCAATTCATAATCAAGTGATTCCAAAATCCCATCAGCATGGAGTTTCTTCATGCGCTTTACACCAATATGACCTAAACGGCAGTGCCACAAATAAGTTGCACTATCATTATTAACTTCGCATCTTTTGGTTTCAATATTATGAATATGTGTATCACTAAGATCGAGATCCAATGAACTATTTTCATTGGGTGTGTAACCATATAAGGTTTTATTCATGTAAACAGAACAACAATTTATTCTTTTACTTAAATGAATAACCGTTTTACAATAAACATGACCAGGTCATATTCATGCTCAATGCAAACACCAAATAACACTTATTCAGGTTCAACACTAATCCTGAAAGTATAGGGAGTGTGCGATGATGATCATATCAATCTTGGAACCACTTCCAACACACATCGTCACTTCATCCTTAACTAGTCTTTGTTTATTCTGCAACTCCTGTTTTCAGTTACTAATCTTAGTAACTGAACCAGTATCAAATACCGAGGGGTTGCTATAAACACTAGTAAAGTACACATCAATAACAGTATATCCAATATACCTTTGTTTACCTTGCCATCCTTCTTATCCGCCAAATACTTGGGGCAGTTCCACTTCCAGTGACCAGTCCCTTTGCAGTAAAAGCACTTAGTCTCAGGCTTAGGATCAGACTTGGACTTCTTCACTTGAGCAGCAACTTGCTTGCCGTTCTTCTTGAAGTTCCCCTTCTTCCCTTTGCCCTTTTCTTGAAACTAGTGGTCTTGTCAACCATCAACACTTGATGTTTTTCTTGATTTCTACCTTCGTTGATTTCAGCATTACAAAGAGCTTGGGAGTTGTTTCCGTTATCCCTTGCATATTATAGTTCATCACGGAGTTCTACTAACTTGGTGATGGTGACTAGAGAATTCTGTCAATCACTATCTTATCTGGAAGATTAACTCCCACTTGATTCAAGTGATTGTAGTACTCAGACAATCTGGGCACATGCTCACTAGTTGAGCGATTCTCCTCCATCTTTTAGCTATAGAACTTGTTGGAGACTTCATATCTCTCAACTCGGGTATTTGCTTGAAATACTAACTTCAACTCCTGGAGCATCTCATATGTTCCATGACGTTCAAAACGTCTTTGAAGTCCCGATTCTAAGCCATTAAGCATGGTGCACTAAACTATCAAGTAGTCATCATATTGAGCTAGCCAAACGTTCATAACGTCTGCATCTGCTCCTGCAATAGGTCTTTCACCTAGCGGTGCATCAAGGACATAATTCTTCTGTGCAGCAATGAGGATAAACCTCTGATCACGGATCCAATCCGCATCATTGCTACTAACATCTTTAAACACAATTTTCTCTAGGAACATATCAAAATAAACACAGGGAAGCAACAACGCGAGCTATTGATCTACAACATAATTTGCAAAATACTACCAGGACTAAGTTCATGATAAATTTAAGTTCAATTAATCATATTACTTAAGAACTCCCACTTAGATAGACATCCCTCTAATCCTCTAAGTGATCACGTGATCCAAATCAACTAAACCATGTCCGATCATCATGTGAGATGGAGTAGTTTCATCGGTGAACATCATTATGTTGATCATATCTACTATATGATTCACGCTCGACCTTTCGGTCTCCGTGTTCCGAGGCCATATCTGTGTATGCTTGGCTCGTCAAGTATAACCTGAGTATTCCGCGTGTGCAACTGTTTTGCACCCGTTGTATTTGAACGTAGAGCCTATCACACCCGATCATCACGTGGTGTCTCAGCACGAAGAACTTTCGCAACGGTGCATACTCAGGGAGAACACTTCTTGATAATTTAGTGAGAGATCATCTTATAATGCTACCGTCAATCAAAGCAAGATAAGATGCATAAAAAGATAAACATCACATGCAATCAATATAAGTGATATGATATGGCCATCATCATCTTGTGCTTGTGATCTCCATCTCCGAAGCACCGTCATGATCACCATCGTCACCGGCGCGACACCTTGATCTCCATCGTAGGATCGTTGTCGTCTCGCCAATCTTATGCTTCCACGACTATCACTACCGCTTAGTAATAAAGTAAAGCATTACATCGCGATTGCATTGCATACAATAAAGCGACAACCATATGGCTCCTGCCAGTTGCCGATAACTTGGTTACAAAACATGATCATCTCATACAATAAAATTTAGCATCATGCCTTGACCATATCACATCACAACATGCCCTGCAAAAACAAGTTAGACGTCATCTACTTTGTTGTTTGCAAGTTTTATGTGGCTGCTACGGGCTTTAAGTAAGAACCAATCTCACCTACGCATCAAAACCACAACGATAGTTTGTCAAATAGACTCCGTTTTAACCTTCTCAAGGACCGGGCGTAGCCACACTCGGTTCAACTAAAGTTGGAGAGACAGTCGCCCGCAAGCCATCTATGTGCAAAGCACATCGAGGGAACCGGTCTCGCGTAAGCGTACGCGTAAGGTTGGTCCGGGTCGTCTCGTCCAACAATACCGCCGAACCAAAGTATGACATGCTGGTAGGCAGTATGACTTGTATCGCCCACAACTCACTTGTGTTCTACTCGTGCAAATAACATCAAACCATAAAACCTAGGCTCGGATGCCACTGTTGGGGAACGTAGTAATTTCAAAAAAATTCCTACGCACATGCAAGATCATGGTGATGCATAGCAACGAGAGGGGAGAGTGTTGTCTACGTACCAACGCAGACCGACTGCGGAAGCGATCACACAATGTAGAGGAAGTAGTCGTACGTCTTTCCGATCCGACCGATCCAAGCACCGTTACTCCGGCACCTCCGAGTTCTTAGCACACGTTCAGCTCGATGACGATCCTCGGGCTCCGATCCAGCAAAGCGTTGATGAAGAGTTCCGTCAGCACGACAGCGTGGTGACGATCTTGATGTATTACCGACGCAGGGCTTCGCCTAAGCACTGCAACAATATGATCGAGGTGGAATTTGGTGGCAGGGGGCACCGCACACGGCTAAGGAACGATCACCAAGGATCAACTTGTGTGTCTATGGGGTGCCCCCTGCCCCCGTATATAAAGGAGCAAGGGAGGAGGGGCGGCCGGCCTAGGAGTTGGCGCGCCAAGGGGAGTCCTACTCCCATCGGGAGTAGGACTCCTTCTTTCCTAGTCCAACTAGGAGAAGGGGGGAAAGGAGGGAAGTGGAGAAGGAAGGGAGAGGTGGGCCGCGCCCCAAATCCCTTGTCCAATTCGGACTGGACTTGGGAGGGGCGCGCGCCACCTCCTGGCTCCTTCCCACTAAAGCCCATTAAGGCCCAATACTCTTCCCCGTATTCCCGTAACTCCCCGGTACCTCCGAAAATACCCGAATCACTCGGAACCTTTCCGATGTCCGAATATAGTCATCCAATATATCGATCTTTACGTCTCGACCATTTCGAGACTCCTCGTCATGTCCCCGATCTCATCCGGGACTCCGAACTCCTTCGGTACATCAAAACTCATAAACTCATAATATAACTATCATCGAAACCTTAAGCGTGCGGACCCTACGGTTCGAGAACAATGTAGACATGACCGAGACACGTCTCCGGTCAATAACCAATAGCGGGACCTGGATGCCCATATTGGCTCCTACATATTCTACGAAGATCTTTATCGGTCAGACCGCATAACAACATACGTTGTTCCCTTTGTCATCGGTATGTTACTTGCCCGAGATTCGATCGTCGGTATCCAATACCTAGTTCAATCTCGTTACCGGCAAGTCTCTTTACTCGTTCCGTAATAGATCATCCCGCAACTAACTTATTAGTTGCAATGCTTGCAAGGCTTAAGTGATGTGCATTACCGAGAGGGCCCAGAGATACCTCTCCGACAATCGGAGTGACAAATCCTATTCTCGAAATACGCCAACCCAACATCTACCTTTGGAGACACCTGTAATGCTCCTTTATAATCACCCAGTTACGTTGTGACGTTTGGTAGCACCCAAAGTGTTCCTCTGGCAAACGGGAGTTGCATAATCTCATAGTCATAGGAACATGTATAAGTCATGAAGAAAGCAATACCAACATACTAAACGATCGGGTGCTAAGCTAATGGAATGGGTCGTGTCAATCAGATCATTCAACTAATGATGTGACCTCGTTAATCAAATAACAACTCTTTTGTCCATGGTTAGGAAACATAACCATCTTTGATTAACGAGCTAGTCAAGTAGAGGCATACTAATGACACTCTGTTTGTCTATGTATTCACACATGTATTATGTTTCCGGTTAATACAATTCTAGCATGAATAATAAACATTTATCATGATATAAGGAAATAAATAATAACTTTATTATTGCCTCTAGGGCATATTTCTTTGAACAGTTTCAATAGAATGCATATGACTTGGAGAGATAGAATTTGAGATAGAAAGCATAGAGAGATTAGGGTCCGATCACATTCACTTAGTTCAAAAGATTCAAACAAGAAGACATAGCTATAAGTGAATGCTGTAGAGGACAGAACACTAGTATATATATATATATATATATATATATAATCCACGTAGTGAAGATAATCATGAAGACATGTTGAGATGTAAGCCAAATCAAATGTGAAGACATTGCAAGGTAACGCCATGAGTGAAACACTTCAAAATAGAACGTTCGGTGGTTGCGTTACCCACCGTATAGGAAGTATTAGACCCAGACACGGCGCACAATTATCGTGGCGCTCCGAAGTCAATTTCCACATTAATGTATTCACACTTAGAATGTATGTCTTCATTGATTGAAGATATACGTTACTTCGTGTGTTGCACATCTAAGTCATCAATATGCATAAGTGTTAGGATGTGTGCCTGATCACAGGACATTTGAGGATTCCAAGATATTTAGCTCACACCGTAACTTGCAAAATCTCTTCTCATCCAAGGGCTTGGTGAAGATGTCTGCCAATTGCTCTTCAGTGTTGACGTGTATGATATCAATATCTTCCTTCACAACATGATCTCTGAGAAAGTGATGACGAATTTCAATGTGCTTTGTCTTCGAGTGCTGAACTGGGTTGTTGGCAATCTTGATGGCGCTTTCGTTGTCGCAGTAGAGTGGCACTTGCTTCAGATGAATGCCATAGTCCTTGAGAGTTTGCTTCATCCACAGAAGCTGAGCGCAACAAGATCCAGCAACAATGTATTCAGATTCCGCAGTGGAGAGAGATACACAGTTCTGCTTCTTAGAAGACCAACATACAAGTGATCGTCCCAGAAAATGACATGTGCCTGATGTAGACTTGCGATCCACCTTGTCACCAGCATAATCAGCATCCGAGAATCCAACCAGATCAAACTCTGAGCCCTTTGGATACCATAATCCTAGAGTTAGGGTGTGAGCCAAATATCGAAGAATTCGCTTCACAGCTAAGTGATGCGACTCCTTTGGTGCCGCTTGAAATCGAGCACACATGCAAACACTAAGCATAATATCTGGCCTAGATGCACATAAATAAAGCAAAGAACCAATCATGGAGCGGTATACCTTTTGATCGAACTCTTTACCATTGTCGTCGGGACCCAGATGATGTTTGGCTGGCATTGGTGTTGTGAAGCCTTTGCAGTCTTGCATGCCGAACTTCTTCAGGCAATCTTTGAGATACTTCTCTTGAGATATGAAGATGCCATTGCGTTGTTGCCGCATCTGAAGACCGAGGAAGAACTTCAGCTCCCCCATCATAGACATCTGATATTGCTCTTGCATCATATATCCAAACTCCTCACTGTACTTCTGATTGGTGCAGCCGAAGATAATGTCATCCACATATATTTGGCACACAAATAGTTCACCATCATATGTCTTCGTGAAGAGAGTGGGATCTAGGGAGCCAGGTATGAAGCCTTTGCTTTTCAGGAAGTATTTGAGTGTGTCATACCAGGCCCGAGGGGCTTGTTTGAGGCCATACAATGCCTTATTGAGCTTGTAAACCATGTCAGGATGTTTTGGATCTTCAAACCCAGGTGGTTGTGCAACATACACTTCTTCTTCAATCTTTCCATTGAGAAAGGCACTCTTCACATCCATTTGATATAAAAGTATGTTATGATGATTTGCATAGGCCAGCAGTATACGGATGGCTTCAAGTCTGGCCACAGGAGCAAATGTTTCATCGAAGTCAATGCCTTCCACTTGAGTATATCCTTGAGCAACGAGACGAGCTTTGTTTCTAACAACTTGACCATGCTCATCTTGCTTGTTGCGGTATATCCATTTGGTGCCTATTATATTGTGCTTCCGTGGATCAGGACGCTTAACCAGTTCCCATACACTGTTCAGCTCAAACTGTTGAAGCTCTTCTTGTATAGCTTGAATCCATTCAGGTTCCATGAAAGCTTCTTCAACTTTCTTGGGTTCTGTGATTGAAACGAATGCGAAGTGTCCACAGAAATTTGCCAGTTGAGTTGCCCTTGAACGAGTGAGTGGACCAGGTGCATTGATGCTGTCAATTATTCTGTCAATCTGCACTTCATTGGCAACACGAGGATGTACAGGGCGAAGACTTTGCTCTTGCTGATCTGTGTTGTCGTTGGGAGGAATGTCTTCAGGATGAGCATTATCTTCATGTGGATCTGGTGCTGAGATGATAAGTTCTTCTTCAGGATGAGCTTCAGAAGGTACAATTTCTCCGGTTCCCATAAGCTTGATGGATTCACTAGCTGGAACTTCATCTAGCACATTTGGCAGTTGCTCTCTTTGTGAACCATTGGTTTCATCGAACCGCACATCCACTGTTTCAACCACTTTGTAGTGAAAGAGATTGAAGACTCTGTAGGAGTGCGAATCCTTTCCATATCCAAGCATGAAACCCTCATGTGCTTTTGGTGCAAATTTTGAGGTGTGGTGTGGGTCCTTGATCCAGCATCTTGCGCCAAATACTCTGAAGTAACTGACATTTGGCTTCTTGCCAGTTAGGAGTTCATAAGATGTCTTGTTCAGAAGCTTGTGAAGATAAACACGGTTGATTGTATGGCATGCAGTGTCAATGGCTTCAGGCCAGAATTTTCTTGGAGTCTTGTACTCATCTAGCATCGTTCTGGCCATCTCAATGAGTGTTCTGTTCTTGCGTTCAACGACGCCATTCTGCTGTGGCGTGTACGGAGCTGAGAATTCATGTGTGATGCCCAAGGTATCAAGATATGTGTCAAGGGCAGTGTTCTTGAATTCAGTGCCATTGTCACTTCTGATGTGCTTTATCTTGGCGCCATAATTGTTCATAGCTCGATTGGCGAAGCGTCTGAAGACATCCTGCACCTCAGTCTTGTAAAGGATTATGTGTACCCAAGTATATCTAGAGTAATCATCAACAATGACAAAGCCATAGAGGCAAGCAGTAGTGGAAAAAGTTGATTAGTGAGTGGGACCAAAAAGATCCATGTGAAGCAGTTCGAAGGGTCGAGTAGTGGTCATGATTGTCTTCGAGGGATGTTTTGCCCTCGTCATCTTCCCTGCTTCACAGGCACCGCATAAGTGATCTTTCTTGAACTTGACGCCTTCGATGCCTATGACATGCTTCTTCTTTGCAAGGGTGTGGAGGTTCCTCATGCCAGCATGCCCAAGCCTCCGATGCCAAAGCCAACATTCTGAAGCCTTTGCCAGAAGGCATACTGCAAGCTGTGGCCCTGCTGAGAAATCTACCACATACATATTATCTTTCCGATGCCCTTCAAACACTAGAGACTTGTCAGATTCCATTAGTACCAGGCAACGATATTTTCCAAATATTACGACCATGTTCAAATCGCAAAGCATTGAGACAGACATTAAGTTGAAGCCAAGGGATTCAACAAGCATGACTTTATCCATGTGTTGATCCTTTGAGATTGCAACTCTACCTAGACCCAATACCTTACTTTTACCAGTGTCAGCAAATGTGATGTGGCTCTTGTCGGATGGACGTAAGGTTGAGTCCATAAGAAGGCTTCTTTTGCCAGTCATGTGATTTGTACACCCACTGTCAATAATCCATTCTGAAGACGCTGGTGTCGTACCCTACAGTGCAGTTAGGGGGATAGGCTTCACGAAGAGAATTGTGATGCAAAAACATTTGACGAACCAGTGGGTTATGAAAACTTAGATCCAGGTTAGGACTAATAGGGAGAGTAGCATGCGATGCAGGAACGAAATACATAGTGATGCCATTCGGGCATTTGATCTTGCGCCCCACAAGATTTTTAAGGTCCCCAGCAATAGCGTCAGAAGATTTTGGTTTTCTGCTGGAGACCTTTCCCTGCAAAAGAGAGTTAAGCTTTCTTAACCACCCACATCTTCAAGGGTGGCTTAGAAGCAATAAGTCTAAGTGCAGCATCTGAGAATTTTGGCTTTGGAGCCCTAGCAAATAGTCTAGCAGATGGGCAATAGTACTCATAAGAATAGGCAGAATAGTTCTTGGTCATATGAACATGACGGTTTGAAGAACCGCTCTCATATTCATATGCCTGAGTATGGTTTCCCTGCAAAACATTTGCGTTAGTGCGACTCAGGCGAGTCCTCTGTCTGTATGAAGCCTTTGGACCAGATGAAGCCTTTGGTCTGAGGTTTGTCTTCTTCATGTGAGGTGTCATGAGGACATTCACAGGAAGATTCTCCAGACACGTTTTTGGAACCCAGATCTTCTTCATAGGCGGTCCATTCCTGCAGTTAGTACCAATGTACCTGGCAAACACTTCACCGTTCTGATTTCTAAACAGCTTATAGTTTGCATCAAAGGATTCATCAATGATAATTGGGTTAGCACAGGTGAAGCCAGACAGATTGGATGGATCTGCTGAGGATTCCTTTGCAGCAACCCATGTGGTTTTGGGGTAATGCTCAGGTTTCCAGTAAGAGCCATCTGCATTTAGTTTCCTCACGAACCCAACACCCTCTTTCCTAGGGTTTCGGTTCAGAATCTGCTTCTTGAGGACATCACATAATGTCTGATGTCCTTTGAGACTTTTGTACATCCCTGTTTCAAGCAATGTCTTTAACCTAGTATTCTCATCAGCAATAGCAGTGGTATCCTCAGTAGAGGGGTTAGTTACCACTTCAACAGTTGAAGATATTGCAATAGCAATAGCAGTGGAACATTCAGCAACAGAGGTAGCACTATCACGCTCAATGCATTTAAGGCATGGTGGTTCAAATCCTTCCTGAGCGGAACTGATCTGTTCGGCGCGAAGTGACTCGTTTTCCTTTTGAAGATCTTCATGAGCCGCTCTCAATTTCTCAAGTTCTTGCTTCCTTTGAAGATAATCATAGGACAGCTTTTCATGAGTAGTTGAGAGAGTATCATGACGATCTTCAAGTTCCTGATACTTAACGTGAAGATTTTTCATGTCTTCAATTAAGGATTCAGATCGAGTCATTTCAGCACCCAACAGATCATCGCTTCTGTCTAACAGTTTTTGAATGTGTTCCATGGCTTTCTGTTGTTCAGTTGCAATTTTAGCAAGTGTTTTGTAGCTGGGCTTTGAATCACAATCAAAATCATCATCACTGGATGTTTGATAGTGAGTAGTGCGTGTGTTTACCTTGGCACTGCGTGCCATGAAGCAGTAGGTAGGAGTAGAGTCGTCCTTGTCATTTGCATCGGTGTTGGTGATGAAGTCATTGTCTTCAGTGTTGAAGATGGACTTGGCGACGTACGCTGTAGCCAGACTCGCAATGCCAGAATTAGACTCCTCCTCAGACTCCACCTCTACCTCCTCAGAAGCAGACTCCTCCTCTGAGTCCATTTCCTTGCCAACAAACGCACGTGCCTTGCCAGATGAGCTCTTCTTGTGTGATGAAGACTTTGAGAAAGACTTGGAAGAATACTTTGAGTATTTCTTCTTCTTCTTGTCGTCAGAATCATATTCCTTGCTCTTCTTCTTCTTTCTGTTCTCATTGTCCCACTGTGGACATTCAGAGATGAAGTGTCCAGTTTTCTTGCACTTGTGGCATGTTTTCTTCTTGTAGTCATGAGCAGATGCTTCATCATTCCTTGAGCTTGATCGTGAAGACTTTCTGAAGCCTTTCTTCTTGGTGAATTTCTGGAACTTCTTCACTAGCATTGCAAGTTCCCTTCCAATGTCTTCAGGATCATCAGAACTGCTGTCAGATTCTTCTTCAGATGAGGACACAGCTTTTGCCTTCAGGGCACGAGTTCGCCCATAGTTTGGACCGTAGATATCTCTTTTCTCAGAAAGCTGAAACTCATGTGTGTTGAGCCTCTCAAGTATGTCAGACGGATCGAGTGTCTTGAAATCAGGACGTTCTTGAATCATCAGGGCTAGGATGTCAAACGAACTATCAAGTGATCTCAGCAGCGTCTTGATGATTTCATGTTTGGTGATCTCAGTGGCGCCGAGGGCTTGAAGCTCATTTGTGATGTCAGTGAGCCGGTCAAATGTGTGCTGGACATTCTCATTGTCATTTCGCTTGAAGCGGTTGAAGAGGTTGCGAAGAACGCTGATTCTCTGATCTCTCTGGGTTGAGATGCCTTCATTGACTTTGGAGAGCCAGTCCCAGACCAGCTTGGATGTCTTCAAGGCACTCACACGGCCGTACTGTCCCTTGGTCAGATGACCACAGATGATATTCTTGGCAGTAGAGTCCAGTTGAGTGAACTTCTTGACATCAGCAGCAGTGACACCTTCTCCAGCCTTGGGAACGCCGCTTTTGCCGACATACCATAGGTCGACGTCAATGGCTTCAAGATGCATGCGCATCTTATTCTTCCAGTAGGGATATTCAGTTCTATCGAAGACGGGGCACGCAGCGGAGACTTTGATTATCCCTGCAGTCGACATAGCTAAAACTCCAGGTGGTTAAACCGAATCACACAGAACAAGGGAGCATCTTGCTCTGATACCAATTGAAAGTGCGTTATATCGACTAGAGGGGGGTGAATAGGCGATTTTTAGGAAAGTCTTCAAAATGTGAAGGTTATGAAGACAAACAGTACAGATATGCCTATCACTTAAGCAGCGGAAGTTAGATTACACTAGGCAAGCCATGGTCAAGTATTCAATAGAGTGAAAGCACAATGACAAGTAGCTGCAGTGTAATAAGGATCAGGTAGGAAGAAGTTATGAAGCCAAACAAATCATACAGTTATGTTGTGAAGACAGAAGATAAAGTAAGCATGCAATGGCTTCACAATGTGTAATGGTAAGTAAAAGGAAGTGAAGATGAAACCAGTGACATGCTGAAGACAATGATTTGTTGGACCAGTTCCAGTTGCTGTGACAACTGTACGTCTGGTTGGAGCGGCTAGGTATTTAAACCAAAGGACACACAGTCCCGGACACCCAGTCCTGAACACGCAGCTCAGGACACCCAGTCCTCACCGTTTTCTCCTTGAGCTAAGGTCACACAGACCTCGCCCAATCACTCTGGTAAGTCTTCAAGGTAGACTCCCAAACCTTCACAGACTTTGTTCACCGGCAATCCACAATTTCTCTTGGATGCTCAGAACGCGACGCCTAACCGGCTGGAGGATGCACAGTCCTCAAGTGTAATAAGTCTCAGATCACTCAGACAAGAAGACTTAAGTGATGCCCAATTTACTCTGGCTCTGGGTGGTTAGGGCTTTTCTCCTCGCTAGGAAATTTTCTCTCAAAGGCTTCGAGGCGGGTTACTCTCAAACGACAAAAGCCGTGCACTGAAATCTGAGCAGCCAACCGTTTATGGTTGTAGGGGGTGGACTATTTATAGCCACTAGGGCAATCCGACCTGATTTGTCCGAAATGACCCTGGGTCACTAAGGAACTGACACGTGTACCAACGATCAGATTTCAAACTCACACGACAACTTTACTTGGGCTACAAGTAAAGCTGACTTGTCCGACTCTGGGCAAGATTTGCTCTCATAGTCTTCGCTCGAAGATATAGGTTTTGACTTAGGCATCACTTCAGTCATTCTGACTGGTTCTCTTGGACCCCACTTAACAGTACGGTGGTTCCTATGACTCAACACAAATGAAAAAGAACTACAAAACATCTAAGTCTTCGAGTTCCATAGGCTTCACGTGGTGTCTTCTCTTGTCATAGTCTTTAATGTGAATATCTTCATATACCACCATTGTCTTCAATGTCTTCGTACATTTTTAGGGGTCATCTCTGGTAGTAAAACCGAATCAATGAGGGACTTCTGCCTGTGTTATCCTGCAATTCTCACAAACACATTAGTCCCTCAACTAGGTTTGTCGTCAATACTCCAAAACCAATTAGGGGTGGCACTAGATGCACTTACAGTTAGCTATCGATGTCCTTGGATCAATCATTTACTTTTTGCGGACGATAGCCTGATCTTCCTGCAAGCTAAGGTGCAGAGTGCTCATCGGTTGAATGAGATTCTTCGCATCTATGAGGAGTGTTCTTGTTAAGCAGTGAATAAAGAAAAAAGTGCAATATTTTTTAGCCCAAACACTCCTGATCCTACAAGGTTTTTACTAAAGCAAACACTGCAGATTTCAGTGGAAGCTTTTGGTGAACGCTACCTTGGCCTTCCAACGGCTGTCGGTCGAATTACTGGAGGAACTTTTGACCACATCGGGGAGAGGATTCGGTCAAAACTCCAAGGTGGAGTAGAGAGACTTATTTCATGCGCTGGAAGGGAAGTCAGGATTAAAGCAGTCGCCCAATCAATTCCCACACACAGTATGTCTTGCTTCCAGCTAACGAAAAAAGTGTGTAAGAAGTTGGCCTCGCTTATGGCCAAATACTGGTGGAGCAGTAACCTTGATCGCCGGTCTTTACATTGGTTATCTTGGGATTCTTTGGCTGCACCAAAAGTTAAAGGAGGGATGGGATTCAAAGACTTGCAACTCTTTAATTTAGCACTACTCGGCAAGCATGGGTGGCGCTTGATGACGAATCCCAACTCTCTGTGTTCGCGGGTCTTGAAAGGAAGATATTTCCACTCCTGTGATTTCATGCAAGCTACTGCACCTAAGTTTTCTTCTGCTGTGTGGAGGGCTATAATCGCAGGCAGGGAAGCGTTGAAATCGGGCTTGCTTAAGCGCATTGGAAGCGGCACGACTGTTTCTATCTGGGAGGACAAATGGATCCCTGATACCAGAACTATGACTCCGGTTGCTCACATTGGTAATGCGCAGCTACAGCAAGTGTCTGATCTTATCGACCCTGAAATTTGGCTCTGGAAAGATCAGGTAATCAGAGAGAACTTCATACCATCAGATGCAGACGCCATTCTGAACATCCCCCCAAGGATTGGCGGTGGTGATGATATTTTGGCATGGGCTTTGGAGAGATCTGGTTCATACACTGTCAAGTCAGCTTACCGCGCTCTAGTGACTCAGAACGAGCATTTGGCTCTAGAGGAAGGGACGGTAGTCGAAACGTCAACAACAGAGAAACAGTTATGAACCACATTATGGAAACTGAAGGTTCTGCCAAAAGTGAGAGTATTTTGGTGGAGGGTTTTACGAGGTATTCTGCCAGTAGAATACACACTCAAATATCGACATATAGCAACAGTGAGCCAGTGCAAAATTTGTCAGCATGAAGATGAAGACATGATGCATGCATTGTTGAATTGTTCCCACACGAGAGGGTTTTGGACTCAAGCTCCGGTTTGGCTTGGGGTAAACCGACCTGACCTACACCCTCTAACATGGTCAAAGGATATCATTTGTGATCCCAAGTTCTCTGAGTCCGATCGAGCCAAACTGGTGACGATCATGTGGGCTATTTGGACGTCTAGAAATAATATAACTCATGATAAAGGTGGCCTCGACCCAATACAGTCCATGAAAATGACCAGAGATACTTTAGCTTTGCTTGATCTACCAAAGGCTCAGTCCCGGCTACTTCCGGGCCATGGATGGAGGCCACCTGAGGAGGGGGGGGGGTCAAGATAAACACTGATGGCAGTGTTGCATTGGAAGCTCGAAGAGGAGGGGTGGGAGGAGTTGCTCGATCCCATTCCACTTTCAGAGCTGCATGGTGTAAACCTTATCAGGGGATTACTGACCCCCTTATCTCTGAAACCCTAGCAATCCGGGACGGTGTCATATTTGCTAAGCTCAGGGGTTATGAGAAAGTCGTGATAGAATCCGACTGCCTGGAGGTCGTTAATCTCTGGAACTCGCATCATGATGATAGGACTGTTGTGGCGCCCATCCTGTCCGAAATTTTGGAGCATTCTTCTAGTTTTAAGTCTTTTTGTATTCAATATATTTCGAGAACAGCCAACTACCCTGCTCACCTATGTGCTAGACATGCAAGCACACTGGATGTAACAGAATGTTGGTTTGACTCTGCCCCTGGCATCATTGTAACTAGCCTCCTTGCAGATTCTGCAGGGGCTTCGATTGTTGAATAAAAGCTCCAAATATTTCCCCGTCAAAAAATTGACTTTTGCTTGTCTTGTCAATGAAGATACTTCCTCCTTTTCGGTTTATAGGGTTTAAATCTGAAATCTCATCAACCAAGATAGATGGTGAGTGAAGGAATATATCTCGTAGTTTCAAAATTACTCAAACTTTAATCTGCATTAATTGTAGCGTATGCATGGATGACCGCTAATGAGTATAACCGTTACATGCATTGGTTGGTTTCTTTTAATTTTTGTGTGCATCAATTTACTGCACCTTGAAATGTGAACACATGGTGAAAAGAAGTGAAAATAAGACTTATAATATGAAAAAGCTAAGAGAATGAGATGAGCCTAATAAAAACCGGAAAGAAGGGAGTATATCACGTTTTCTATCCGTGGTTTTACTAACAAACTACTATTATGTATCCACAAAACTTGTTGAATATTCCTCTTTGGAAAGTGTAAACATCATAAGTATCTTCATTTAGCATAACTAGATGATGCCCCGCACGTTGTTGCGGGAATGTTTGCAATATTTCAATAAGATTTTGATTATACGGAACATGAATTTTTGAAACAATAGTTTCTGAAAGTATATAAGAATTAAATGTAAATAGCATAAAAATGGAATTTTTACATGCATGCATGTCGTAGTGGATTTTTAATATGCATAGTTGCATGTTGAGGTGGGTCTTTTCTTATGCATGTTGAATGATGAGGTGGCATGCTTGTATGTTGAGAAAAATATCTTAGTAAAGGCTAGCTATTTAAATATAGAAAATTGTGTACAGAATATAAACATGTACTGTTTCCTTTCTAGTTTGTTAGGCTTAACTCGAAATTTTCAGTAACCAAGTCAGAATTTGAGAGGGATCACAGAAAATTCTAATAGCAACACTGTCATCCATAAGCTTGTTCAGACGAGTATGACGACTCGTACGGCTATTTGGGTCCACCATGCACCGGAGGAGATTCTCCCTTATACGTAACAGCCTCTAGTTGATGAATGGAAAGTCCCTTTTCCGCACAAAAAAGGATATTCATCAAGCATGGTCTCTCGTCCTCTTCTTTTTCTTCATTCCTTCACTAGACAATTATCCGTGCATTGCCACATTGTTATAAATATACAAATGTTAGCTCGTGTTTTTACTTGCCCTAATGTGATTATACAAATAAATATTTATAATTTTCCGCCCGTGATTTATCTACCTAAATAAAAACAATTGCACCTTCCGGCCGAAAATACTTGTCGAAAAAATGTATAAAAAAAGATGTATCTAAAACTAAAATACGTCTAGATACATCCATCCATTACCCCGACAAGTATTTCCGAATGAATAGAGTATATGGTAAGAACTTATTGACTTATCAAATACTCCCTTCATTCCTAAATATTTGTCTTTCTAGATATTTCAACAAATAACTACATACGGAGCAAAATGAGTGAATCTATACTCTAAAATATGTCTATATATATCCATATGTGGTAGTCCATTTGAAATCTATAAAAAAGACAAATATTTAGAAACGGAGGAAGTAAACATAATTTTACTTTATAAGACGATAAAAGATGGAATAGTTAAGATGATTTTGAAATAAAATGATGAATAAAATAGGAGCACTATTTGTTAAATGACAAAGATAATTACCCATGCGACATGCTATAAATATTCTAGTATGTTAGTCCATGATTTACCTACCCATATTATTTTGGAACACAATACAATCGCAGATGCTCTCATACGCATGCATATACTCACCCAAAGATACCGAGGTAACACAACATATTAAGATTAACGAAGTCACTTTTAACGTCTCGTAGTCGTGGGGAACATCTCCTCTAGCCTCCCCGCAAAAAAAAACATCTCCTCTAGCCAAACAAACGTTGCCAAAATGTTTAAAATAATCTAGAAAAATGGTCACACCGGTGCCAAGTCTATCACTTAAACCCTGATGAGTTGTAAATAAATGTTTATAAAGCCCTACCAATGACTACCTAAATAAAAAAACATATTTTTACCATTTTTTATTGGTCTACGAAAGACAACATAATTTTATCTGTTAACTCAATAAAAGATGGGATAGTTAAGACGGTTTTCATGGGAAATCGGTGAAAAAACCCAAAGACAAAGTAAAATCAAAATGAGAGGGAGGAAAACGTATGTAAGGTTGGACGAATCACTTTGGAAAAGAACACCTTTTTTAAGTACTCTCTGTTTCTAAATATAAGTATTTCTAAAAATTTCACTACAGACTACATACAAAGAAAAATAAGTGAATCTAGACTCTAAAGTACGTCTACATACATCTGTATGTAGTCCGCATTGAAATCTTTAAAAAAGCTACAGAAGGAGTACTATATAAGTAAGCAGAGAAAAAAAAAGGGTACACTTCATCAAGGGAATCACTAAATACCCTAGAGTTGGGACCGGCCCCACCTGTCATCGTCACCGGCTGAGGGCTAATGGCGTCTTGTTTGCGAAATTTCCCAAAAAACATGCTTATTTCCTCCCCACCCGAAAAGCACCGAAAGGGGGGCGAATCTGTGCGCGTCCAGCGTAAGCATCACGCGAGCCGCGGGCGGTCGTCGATCCCCGATCGGACGGCCCAGGCCGCCCCTCCGCCCTATATAAAGCGCCCCCGGCCTGCCCACACCCAAATCCTCCGACTCCTTCTCGCCCCCTCCTGCCCCGTGGTCCCCAACCGCCGTCCGCCGCCGCAGAGGGGAGAGGCGGCCGCCGCCCGCCGCCACAGCACCGCCGGCCCCGTCGCCCCCGCGCACCCCGCCGGTCGGTACGCGCGACGCCGCCGCACCCCCTCCCTCTGCCCGATCTGTTTTCTAGGGCCTGATCTGTGCCGGATTTCGGTGATTTAGGGTTTGATCCCATGGCGTCCAAGAGGATCCTCAAGGAGCTCAAGGACCTGCAGAAGGACCCTCCCACCTCATGCAGCGCAGGTGATTTCCCCTCCGCCCCTTCCGATTCCGTCTAGATCTCGCCCCGAGTTGAATTGCGTCAGGATGAGCGCGCCGTTTGCGTGGTCTGGTTGTTAGTTACTGGTCATGAGGGTTAGGTTGTCGATTGTTTAGCTCTGCTCGCGCAGTGCTTTAGGGTTTGCTGATTGATTGGCGGAGAGTACTCTACTTATTAACTGTACATGGCCTATTAATACGATTGACTCATGTCATGTGTGTGATGTATCTTCTGAGCAGGTCATTAAAAAACCCTTGGATTTTGTTTTGTTAGGTTAAGGTATGCCAACCTTATTGCAGTTTACAGTGAACAGCTCATTAGGTCAGTACCACATGGGTGGAACATGCACCACAGTAGCACTATATGCTATCTTAACAGCCATTAACCAAAAGAAATTAAAATTGCCGAGGACTTGCAGTTTATATGGACAGTTAGGCATGGACTAGGACTACTTATTAAACATACAGTACCAACCTTATCTGTTAGGCATGGACTAGACTATTTAAGAAGCATAAACAGTGCCAACCAAATCAATAGGGAGAATTATGCCTATGTTTTAGTAGGAATGGTCACCTTTCTTCATTGGTCTATCAATGCATACTGGAAGAAATATAAATACTGAAGCAACTTTAGCTTTGGTGATGTTGTTTAAACCTTATTTAAGAAGCATAAAGAGTACTAGCATGATGAATAGAGTGAGTTGTCAAGAGTGGCCTATGTTTTAGTAGGTTGCAATGATCACCTGTTTCCCTTGGTCTATCAATGCATACTGGTTGAAATGTAATTACTGAAGCAACTTTAGCATTGTTAATGTTGTGTAAATCTGATTTGAGAAACATGAGAAGTACCATCCAAACCAATAGAGGGAATCATCAAGAGTGGCCTATGTTTTAGTGGTCTATCAATGCATACAGTTATAAATATAATTATTGAAGCAACTTTAGCATTCATAATGTGTGTAAACCTGTTGTTCTGTGTTTTAGTGGAGATACCTGGCTACAGTTGATGCCCTAGTGTCCTGGGTGACTTGATGTTATTTAATACAACAGTTGGTTCTACTAACCTATTGATAATGAGCAATCAACTTTGAATTATTCTAATCACTACTGGACGTGTATATGATGGATAACCCTCGATAACATAATTTCATGTCTAATTCTGAACTTGTTCACACATAACTAAAGCTGGCAGCCGCTTGATCTCGCAGCAAATATGACTTGTTTATTACTCATACTTGACTGGCTTGATACAAATGTTTGTCTGACTGTATTACTTTACTTTGATTTGGGCAGGTCCTGTAGGTGAGGACATGTTCCACTGGCAGGCAACTATCATGGGACCCTCTGACAGTCCGTTCACCGGTGGTCTATTTTTGGTGAACATTCATTTCCCACCGGATTACCCCTTCAAGCCCCCGAAGGTAATTTCCGGTGTACCGAGCTAACCTTTGTAAAGGAGTTCATATTGATCCTATGATATTGGAATTGCTGTTACACAAATGTCTTGGGGGTCCTCAAACAACCACTCCCTCTCTAAATATAAGTATTTTTAGAGATTCCAATAAGGGACTACATGCGAAGCAAAATGAGTGAATCTACACTCTAAAATATGTCTATACATCTGTATGTAGTCCATAGTGGAGTATTTAGTTTCGGACGGAGTAGTTTGCTGCTGCTTTGCTATCTTATCTTTTTTTTCCTGACATTCAGACATGAACATATTTCAGGTCTCTTTCCGCACCAAGGTGTTCCACCCAAACATCAACAGCAACGGCAGCATTTGCCTTGACATTCTCAAGGAACAGTGGAGCCCGGCTTTGACCATATCAAAGGTAATGATCTGCATTCCTAGCTTGGTTCCATTTTTGCTTAAAGCTTGTTGCTGATATGACCCGTCTCTAACATCTCACAAAAATCCGTAAGCTATGTTTCTCTAACATTTTACCCGTCTCTATTAACAGGTCCTCCTGTCAATCTGTTCGTTGCTGACGGACCCCAACCCCGATGATCCCCTGGTGCCTGAGATCGCTCACATGTACAAGACTGATCGGGCCAAGTATGAGTCCACGGCACGCTCCTGGACACAGAAGTATGCCATGGGCTAGAGCCTGGACGGCCAGCTGGTGACCATGGATGCGCCGAGCCCAGAACCGTTATCACCTAAATAACCAGCCAAAGTATCACCCCACCCCGCGACGAAGTGAAAGGACTTTTGAGGCCGTCGTGCCCCTGTTGAACTCGTATGAATGTACTCTTGCCATGTCAAGTCCGTTGGGTCTGGGTAGTCTGTTCTACCTGACGTTTCGTTATCCATTAAGTTAAATCTCTGTCGTATCTATGATATGTGTGGCTATCCATTGCATGCTTTATTGGGTTTTTGAAGTTGAAAATGTGGAAGCAAAGGTACCTAAAATTCCTAAGAAAATCCAAGTGCCTAAAATTCATGCCTGTTGGGTCTGTAATTTTTCTGAATGATTATGTCATAGAAACAGAGCAATGCAAACTTTTCTTTGGAATTGCATATGAAGTAGAGAATGCAGTGGCAATTAATATGGGACTGAGGGAGTAGCATTACTACTTGAAATGCTTAATGGATTGGAGAGATGAAAAACAAGTTCCAGTGAAAATTTTGTGGAAAATCTGAAAGTCCAAAAAATATACTACTCCCTCCTTTAAGAAATATAAGAGCGTTTAGATCACTATTTAGTGATCTAAACACTCTTATATTTGTTTACAGAGGGAGTATAAAGTATGGTAAGACGGTCATGTGAAATTCCAAGTTAAAAAAAAACCCATTTAAGAGAAGAAAATTATCTATGAATAGTGACATTGGGCACTATTCAATGTTGATTTTTGTTTTTTACCTTGTATAAACGAATTTGTGTACTTATAATTTCACATGCTAACAGGACATCACTGGAACATGAGTTTTTTTTTCCATCGGCCTGACTCCAACGACACAGCTTATTCTTTCGCCTCGCAAAGGTCCTTTTGGTCTTGTGATGATGCTGCCTATCTAGATCAGGCAGTCCCGTCGCCAATGTGCTTAGCGGCGAATCTCAATTATACACGATTGTGGCAATCCAATGAGGCTTGATTTGTTCTTCAACAGCGGAATTGGGTGAATCTCCATCATACATGATGGTCTCTTATTGTGGCAATTCAATGAGGCTTGATCCGTGCTTCAACGGCAGAATTGGAGTGATTGCAGATTGAAATCCTAGGTTTGTGCCAAGTCAAATTTAAAGTTTTGACTATATATAAAAATCATCAACATCCACGACACAAATTAGTTTCACTAGATGCAACATATTCATACAAACACATATTTGATGCTGTAGATATTAGTACTAACACATCTTTCAACAAACTTGGCCAAATATATAGAAATTTGACTTAGATAAAGCTAGAACTTCAAATAATTTGCAACGTAAGGAGTAAAAGCCATATTTAACTTCACAAAACGAAAAGAATTGGAAGGGCAACGATAAATTAGAGTGTGATCCAGTTCAAGATAAATAGACGGTATTATTTCATCTGCAAACAATAATGTACGGGTACATAAATGATAGAGAATCATACTAAATGCGCACAGCCTGATGCATTCACTTGTGCTATACAGCATTCCATAACCAATAACAATCTATCATTTTTATTTACTCGCAATAATCTATCATCCATATGTAACCATATCTGTTATGTACACCTTGGACTGATGCTGTATAGATCTGCAGCATATTTTAGAGGATAACAACCTCATGGCTCTTTCCCTGGCTTTGCCAGTTATAGCTGCGGCCGTTAGGATCTATCGCCATGCATTCACTAAGGACGAACCACTGTGGCGTGACTTCTGGCGGAACTGCTTCTTGTTTATGCACCATGCGTCCGAGAAAGTGCTCACCTGAATTAGGGCAGTCATTAGTGAAGATAAAAGTGCGATAAACTGGTCACCAGAATCGACGCTGTCCTTACAGTGCCGATCATCTTTGCACCGAACCAGGCGGTGTCTGTGCCGAATGGAGGAGGCAGAACCCTTATTCCTTCTGAGATGTATGGAGGAAGAAGTTTGTGGAGCTCTTTCTCAAGCCTCTCTGTTCACAATGAAAATACAGCCTTATCCACCAGTGTTCTAGATTTGTTGTGTTATGCATTAACTTCCAATCAGCTGTTCAGTATTAAAATGCATTAGGCAAGCATACCTGGCAAACCAGGTAAGCACGACGATCCACCAGCTAAAACCACCGTCTTGAACCAGCTGTGGTCACAGAGCACCTCATAATTGTAGCAGTGATCCATGCATAGGGATACCGCTTTGTGCAAAGCCATAGCACGACTGCAACACCAACATCGAGCAAGCGTAAGCGAACCGTATTAAAAGGAAAAGGACAAGCAAGGTTACGCAACAGAGAAGATAACATACACTCCTCCAATCTGGGGCTGGAAAAGGATTTCTGCCATCTTGAATCTTTCTTCTGATAGAGTGAACCACCCTTCACCATCCACCTCACAGGAAGCTTGTGTGTTCTTACATAGTTCTGCTTCATAATCAGCCGCGACGTAGCAAATTTTCTTTACAGATAGAAGAGGAAAGGGAGGTAGAATCATGTGTTAGCTATCATCTCCATTTCTGTCATGTACATAATCAAAATAGGTTGCCCAACTAATGGCTCCAAGCACAAATAGTTTGTTACTATGTCGTCCTCAACTAATAATATAGGCTTCAAGCACCCCAACTAATCAGTTACAAGCACAACTGGCCACTAGGTGATATTTATGTGGAGAACGCAAGCTACAGCAAATTACATTAGCTATATTGGGATAATAAACAAAAACCCTACCTCCTTGATTGTCCGAACAGTGTACAGTGATTCAAAAGAAATATTCCTTCGCTGCAATAGCTCCTTTAGAAATCCAGTAAGTTTCAGAGCACCTTGCCCCACAGTTTCAATGCCTATCTCACGCATCACCCTACCTTGAAAGACTGTTGCAAGGAAAATACATAAGATAAAACAAATGGGTATTTTTACCACTTGATCTAGACGCACTTCCATGTGTTATAAACATTTTGGGACAAAGCCCGACCATGAATAATTATCAGTCTACAGCCCACACATAGTCTTATCAATACTCAAGCAGGTTCTTTGCATTAAGTTGATATTCAATGTAATAAAATTGTGGTAGGCCTAAAGGCTTGGAATATCGGCCATGTTTACTGATCTTAAGAGAAGATACATCAGATACTGAAGAAAATAGTAAGATGGTCGACTGAGTCGAACCTTACACCAGAACTTACTGGGCACAACGGATGTGACATTGAATCCAATGTTGACAACAATACCAGAGGTTCGTCTAGCAGCATACAAAGCTAGGAGTGCCTGCAAAAACACATGTCAACAATCTCCCAAAATATCTTCTTCAGCAGGTAAAGTTAATGAATAAAGTAAACAGAAAGGTGGCTTCTACAAGACTACAACTACATCGAGGTTCAATTTAAATTTGACGACAAAATATAGAAAATGTATTACAGAAAATTCTTAATTGAGAAGTTCCAGGTGTCCAGCTTGAACCGCGACTCATGATTCTGACACAATATAATATGCGAATCTTATACTTTTCCAAAGATAAATCCAAAAAAAATAGTGTCTCAAATCTCATTATGACAAAAAAATTAATCAAAGGGACAGTGGTACACAAGGTTGAACCAAAAAGTACATCAAGAGGTGATAAATGAAAGGGCGAACAAAATCACCCAAGGGAACATAAAAATGCTTACTTGATCAACAGCACAAACAGCAGGAACATTCATGTCGAACAAAACCGAGTACAATGTCTCCTTGTATTGCTTTCTTGAGGCCCTAGCAGCCTCGGTATCTGCGCCAAGTTGAGTTAGAAACATACGGTCAGACAAAGAAGTTTGAAATTGTTCATCAACCATAGTGACAAATTGATGGGCAGATGTTGAAAAATTGTTTCAAGTTTCTATTGTTAACTTTGAATTGGTTGCAAAACTCTGGCTCTGTCGCAAAAAATATCTTCATCTTAATGTAGTCTCTTCTGCTGTCCTGTGGGGGCTGTGGAATTTTAGGAACTCCATTGTTTTTAGTAGGTGCTCCTGGATCACTATGAAACAGGTGCTAGGACTGGTCTCTCGTTATTTGAGAGATCACACAAAACCGTTCCAGGATTTACAGGGAGGGCTCCTGATGGAATTTTAGACCTCGCCGTGGATGCATCTGTCGTCTGATGGCACCTTTTGCACTGGAACCAGACTGATACACTGCAACAGGTGGGTTGGCTCTGTATCCTTGAAGGAGGCGGTGGGGAATGCTGCACATGGTGGAAGGAGCACCATGGAATATCAGAAGCAGCACCCCAACGAAGAAGACTCCATCCATGTGCTGTTCTCTAGTTACTATTTGTGACACCCCCTAGCCTGCATGTCTGTTTGGGGTCTTTTGAACTCATATTGTGTTGGTTTCGTTGGTTTGCTTTATGCTGTGCTCTTGCGGCAGGCTGGTAGACACTCCTTTAGTTTTTGCTGTCTGTCGGTGTAAGAACTCGTTCGCGGTTTCTTTTCTTAATTGAAATGAAACCGAGGGATGGCCCCTGATTTTGAAAAAAATTGATGGGCAAAAAAATGTAACCATATAACAGGGCCGCCATATAGAAATAGTGATAAAGGTAAACAATGTAAGACAGAATAGAGAATGATAAAGTAGAAAATTGTATCACCTAAAAATACTAACCATCGGAGTGGCAGAGGGGAAGGGCAACAACAATTGGTCGAGCAGAAGGCTTTACATGCATCCTATAAAAAAGTCAAGAATAGATAGAGTTTATGGCAAGAATATCTGGATATGCATATTGATTGCTCGTGTGTTGTGATCAAGCAAGAGATGAGGAGAACTCAAATCATCAACGGAAAATGTTGTCTATTGAAATGGAGCAGAAAAGGTAAAGCAATTTTTTTTATATACAAGATATTGCAGTGGAACTTCAAAGATCTTACATACCTGTTATAGATTGTCGAGAAAAAGTGACGAAGTCTTGCATGCATAGGGGACTCAATGTTACCAAATTCCTGCATGATGGTCCCAGCAAAATTAGGACATAAATGATAGTATCATCAATTCAATTATCTTATTATTACCGTGAAGTTGTTAACCAAAATTGGTCACAGTGTTCCACAAAGAAAAAAAATTGTCATGATAAATGATTGACGCTCAATGGCTTGGTAGATTCAATATTTTACTGATCACCACAGCTTACCAGAAAAGTAGCACAACGCCCAGAAGGAGCAGCATACTTGCTCCAGCCATACTTGCAATAGCCTGATCCACCTATAATTTAAGAAAACAAACAACAGGGAACACACCATTTTAAAGGAGGCCAGAAAATCAAAACAACGGGGGCCAATAAACAATGCCGATTCCCCTAAAAAATGGTTATCATGTCTAGTAATTGAAGTGTTTGCTTTCAATTGCATCGGGATGCTTGAACCATGTTATGTTCTATTACCGTTAACAGTGGAACCCGGAGTCCGGACGCATGGCCGTTTGGGGGAAAAATGTGTAGTGACTGAAGGTAAGATCATTAGAGTTGTCCAAATGGGGGAATTTGTTGGTTGTACAATCCCTTAATGAAGCAACCAATACATACATACATATACAATCGCTGGCTGACTAGATGATTAAGCGCATGACAGGGAGATGCTGGCTCTTACTACTTACCATCGACTATGATGGAGCCCGGGACGAGCGCTCGCTGTCCGTAGATGCGCTTGAAGGAGAGCTGCGGCGGTACGCGAACAGTACCGAAGTAGACGCTGCGTACGCAGTGGCACGGCACAGTGCTGTTAGTTAGGAGGCGAACGAGGCGGGGACGCCAAAACGGAAAGGCCCGGGCCGCGTGAGGAGCCAGCCAGGAGGAGGAGGGGGGAAGGGGGGCAACCTGCGGGGCTCGGCGGGGCCGGCGGCGAGGTGGGTCTCGGCGAAGACGACGAGGTCCCAGGGGTCGGGGCCGAGGCTGAGGAAGAAGGCCCAGAGCGCGTTGTCGGAGGCGAGGAGGCGCCAGGTGCGGCACACGGCGGCGGAGCGCGCGGCGTCGGCGGGGCCCAGCAGGCGCAGGATCTGCGCCAGCACGTCGATCGGCACCGCGTCCAGCGCGCCCAGGGAGCCGTACTCCGCCGCCGCCGCCGCCGGGGCGCCGCGGCGGCGCGGGGAGGAGGAGGAGGCGGAGGCGTCCGGGTCGCGCGGCCCGGCGCGGGCCAGCACGGAGCCCCACACCTTGCGCAGCAGCGTGGACGCCATGGCCGGCCGGACGGGCGGACGGACGGTGGCGGGCAGGGCGGCGATCGCTTACATGCGAGCTGCGGCGCGACGCGGCAGCGCCGGACGGAGAGGAGTGGGGTTGGGATGGGATGGGATCGAGAGGCACGGAAGCCACCAGAAATTTGGGGGCGTGGACCGGGTTGAGGTGGGTTGGTCCGTCGTGTGACTGCGAGTGGGCCGCGCGGCTCCCCCGCGCACTGTTCTCGGCGAACTACCACTGTGTGCACTCGCTCGACTGTCTGCCCTTCTCATCGTTTCCGCCGCATGCGTCTAATCGAAGGCCAGCGCTGGGTGCCGCCTGGCCGGCCCAATTTTTGGCCGGTCGGGCTAGCATCCGTCCGATTGGGGCGACCAGGAGGATCACACGAAAAGCAGCTAATTTTCCCTCTAGTTAGGGTTTCCTCTCGTTCTCTCGGGGCGATTGGTCGCCGCCGTCGAGTTTTCTCTCCCCTACCGCCGGCCCATGCCCCGCTTTTCGGCTGGGATCGATCCAGGGGCATCTTGCATCCTCCTGGCCAGGATCGGGACGCGGCGGAGACTAGGGTTCCCAAAAAACCCGATCTACTGCTGCTATCGGGTGAGTGTTTCGATATGGCTGACGATGGAGCCTCGGGCTCCTCTGGTCTCAGTGATGTAGAGAAGATGATGATGGAGCTTGGCCTGCGGGAGGAGGATCTGGATGATGTTGTCTTTGAGGAAAAAGATGCTCCCCCGGATCTGCCATGGTGGGTCGCATTGATCAAGGTGAACACCAACAAGAACTATAGTCAGACGTGGTTCTACAGGAATATGCGCTCGGCCTGGAACATAGCGCAGGAAGCAAAATTCAAACCCCTCGAGGATAACTTGTACTCTGTCCAGTTTTCGTGCTTGGGAGATTGGGAACGAGTCATGCAGGAAGGGCCTTGGAACTTCAGGGGGATGCGGTGCTTCTTGCACCATATGATGGGATCTCAAAACCCTCAACGGTCAAACTGGAAACAATTGATATATGGATTCAAATCCATGATGTGCCAGATCTGTATGCTCACCTAGTCCAACCTCTTGCTGCCAACGTGGGTGAAGTTCTGTTTGTGGAAGCCCAATCCCATGACTTCACAGGCATTTTTTTTCGTGTTTGGATACGCATCAATGTCCACAAACCACTGAGGAACGCTGTGTCCATGATAAGAGATGGCAAGAGACAGATCTACAAGGTCAAATATGAAAAACTCCCCGACTGGTGTGCCGTTTATGGGATGTTGGGTCATCTTTACAAGGAGCATGGCAATGGGGTTCATCATCCCTCTGCGCTAGTGTTTAAAGAACTCAGAGCTGACTGGTATATGCGCGACAGAAGGGGACCTGGGGATGGCAGTGGACGCCGTGGTGGCCGCAGGGGAGGCCGATCTGGAGGCAGGTCAAGGGGGCAACCAGCGAATGACTCAGCAAGTACTCATGCACCAAGGGAGGAACCATCGGGCAAGACAGATGTGGACATGTTTGATCCGAGCAGGAAAAGAACGAACCCAGTTTTTGTGAACAATGTTGATCAGTCGAGCGGAAAAACGATGGAGCAGATTACCACCCCCACGGTGACTGGGATGGAGCTTGTTGTTGCTCAACCGAGCCATACTCCCATCAGCCCTCCGCCGAAGAGAGAGACCAAGAGAAACAAGACTGATGAGGATGGAAAATTAGGCATTCTGGCAGCAAGAAACATTTTGGCGGGCTCCGACGAGGGGCGCCGCCGGGATCAATGAGTGTCCTCAGTTGGAACTATCGTGGCGCGGGCAACGCTGCGACAGTTCGCGAGCTTCGTGACTTCGCGAAGATTTTTGCCCCCACCCTTGTTTGTATTATAGAGACACAAATTGATAGAGTAAGGGTAGAGATGCTAGCTACAACTCTTGGTTATGATAATGGCTACGCTGTAAGTAGTCAAGGTAGAAGTGGAGGTTTAGGGATTTTCTAAAATAATTCAATAAATGTTGAGATTTTGGGCTATTCTCCGTATCACATCAATTGCTCTGTTCGAGAGGATGACACAGATCCTTGGAGGATGACACTAGTATATGGGGAGGCCCAAACCCACATGCGGCACCAAACGTGGGATGTTTTGAAGGGAATTAGTACTTTGAATGATTTACCTTGGGTTTGCATTGGTGATTTTAATGAAGTGTTACGTCCGGAAGAGCATGAAGGTACATGAGAACGGAGTAATGCTCAGATTCAGGGTTTTCGAGACGCCGTGGACGTCTGCATGTTCATGGACATTGGCTATCAGGGTCATTTTTGGACTTATGAGAAAAAAGTTTCTGGGGGCAGCTATACTAGGGTGCGGCTAGATCGAGCCCTTGCAACGGCTGAATGGAGTGAGAGGTTTCCGGCAGCTAGCTTGAAACACTTAATGACTGCCAACTCTGACCATTGTCCGATCCTCCTGAATATGCATGACACGCTGGTTAGACAGGTACCACGAGATTTCAAGTACGAGGTAATGTGGGAGACGCATGAAAATTGGAGCGATAACCTGATGCAAAGTTGGACATCGGGCGGTGCGACAGCTAGAATGGAGGAACTCTGTGTTAAGTTGGGTCTAGTTGCGGCTGACTTGGGACGATGGAATAAGAATACTTTCAGATCGGTTCGAAAGGAAGTAAAAGGTCTCAAGACTGAGCTTGAACGCCTCAGGAACGACCCAGCGAGGGTGGGACCAACTCATATCGAGTTAAAAATTAATGAGAAATTGATAGAGCTCTATCACAGAGAGGAACTAATGTGGCGGCAGAGGTCTAGACTTGACTGGTTGTTGGCGGGTGACAGGAATACTCGCTTCTTCCACCTACGCGCGAGCCAGAGACGCAAGAGAAATATGATCAAAGCACTTGTTGACTCCCTTGGAATAATGATGGATGATCCAGGAGTTTTGAGGACTATGGTTTCAGATTTCTATACAAACCTTTATGCTTCCGAAGGTGTAACTGGGATGGATCAAGTCCTCTCTACAGTAAATGCTAAAGTAACTCAACAGATGAACGATTTTCTGTTAGCCCCATACACCAATGAAGAGGTGAAGACAACCCTATTTCAGATGTTTCCGACAAAGGCGCCGGGGCCTGATGGCTTCCCTGCTCACTTCTATCAGCGCCATTGGGATATCTGTGGAGAAGAGGTCACCCAGGCTGTGCTCAGAATAGTCAGAGGGGAGGAGAGTGCTTCATGCATAAATGATATGGTTCTGGTACTTATTCCCAAGGTTTTGAATCCAACTCAACTTGCACAGTTTCGTCCTATTAGCCTCTGTAATGTTATTTATAAAATTGCATCTAAGGTCGTTGCAAATAGGCTCAAGCAAATCCTTCCTGATATTATCTCTCATGAGCAGTCAGCTTTTGTTCCCGGCAGGCTAATTACAAATAACATTATATGTGCCTATGAGTGTCTACACTTCATGAAGCGGGGCAAGGCCAAGTCCAACAGTTTCTGTGCTCTAAAATTGGATATGATGAAAGCCTATGACAGGCTTGAATGAGATTATCTGCAGGCCATGATGGAGAAATTGGGTTTTGCACAACCATGGGTTCACACAGTTATGAGCATGGTTCGGTCCGTGTCTTTTTCAGTCATGTTCAATGGAGAGAACCTTGAGCAGTTTATACCATCCAGAGGTATCCGACAGGGAGATCCCATTTCCCCTTATCTTTTCTTAATTGCAGCAGAGGGCCTTTCGTGCCTGTTAAAATCCAGTTCTGAGTCGTCGAGTGTTGAGGGTATCAAGGTGGCTCCCACAGCTCCGGTTGTGAATCACCTCCTTTTCGCCGACGATAGCCTGCTGTTGTTTAAGGCAAGTAATGAGGGGGCAACGTCGGTTTCAAACCTGTTGGAGAAATATTGCAATGCATCAGGTCAGAGGATCAATCATGAGAAGTCATCTATCTTCTGTAGCAAAGGGTGCCCGCAATAGTGAAGGGATAGTATTAAAAATATTCTGCATGTTCATAATGAGTCGCTAAGTGATCGATACTTGGGTATGCCCACGGATGTTGGCCAATCGAAGATGGGAAAATTTAAATATCTACAGACGGAATATGGGAAAAGATAAGAGGATGGATGCAGAAGCTATTATCAGTTGCAGGAAAGGAGGTGTTAATAAAGTCCGTGGCACAATCTATACCAGTGTACTCAATGGCGTGCTTCCGGCTACCGAGGGGACTATGTGAAAACATAACCTCGATCATACGACAGTTTTGGTGGGGGAGTAAGCAAGGGAAGCGGAAACCAGCCTGGGTCTCTTGGGATGTGTTGACGCACCCTAAACACTTGGGAGGCTTGGGATTTCGAGATATGGAGATCTTTAATCTGGCTTTGTTGGCCAGACGATCATGGAGGCTGTTGCAAGATCCCTCCTCTCTCAGTGCGCGACTGCTGAAAGCTATTTACTACCCCCATAGCTCGATCCTCGATGCGGAGTTGGGCAATCATCCATCACAAATTTGGAGAGCTATCATCGTTTGACGGGATATTCTGAAGCAAGGTTCGTAGAATTGGCAATGGGGTTACGACGGACATCTGGGAGACCAACTGGATCCTCAGAACAGGCCCGATGAGGCCCATCACTTCGCTAGTTGCAAACCCTCCCACTCGGGTTGCTGAGTTAATTGATGTCACCACGGCTACTTGGAGAAAGCATCTCATCCGCTCTATTTTTGTATCCTTTGATGCAGATGCAATCCTAGCTATCCCACTGTGCACGCGTAACATCGAGGATTTTTGGGCCTGGAGTGGGGACCGCCGGGGCACGTTCTCAGTCAAATCAGCCTATCACATGGTGTTGAACACCAAATATAAGTGGGAGAATTTGATAGAAGAAAATGCTGGGATCTCAGAAGTGGTGTCAGAAGGAAAAGCGTGGACGTCGTTGTGGCCTACGAAGGTTCCATCAAAGCAGAAAGTTTTTGCATGGCGTTTAGCCCAGCACTCAGTACCTATGGCCGACCTTTTGCACCACAGTCACATCTCACAATCTCCCCTATGTGCTTTGTGTGGAACCCCTGACTCGTGGAGGCATGCACTGTTGGACTGTACCATGTCGAGGTGCATTTGGGCATTATCAGATGAACATTTGGTGGAACAGATTAGTTTGAACGCGGATGCAAACGCCAAACACTGGTTGTTCGTCATGCATGATGCACTGTCTCAACCAGAGTTTGTAAGACTGATCATAACACTCTGGGCTGTTTGGAGAGCGAGGAGGAAGGCAATATATGAAGATATTTTCACTAGCCCTATGTCCACTCACCAGTTTATCAATGCTTATTTGAGTGATCTTCACGACACTTCAGCCCCAGGAAGAAATGCTAATACCTAGCCTATCTTGAGGCCGAGACAATGGCAAAGCCCGCCGGCGAGCCTGGCCAAGATAAATGTTGATGCAGCAACTAGAGGTATGCAGAGAAGGGGGGCGGTTGCTGCTCTCTGTCGGGACCATGATGGAAACTTCTTGGGGACATCGGTGGTCAGCTTCGAAGGAATTGGAGATGCTGCAACACTCGAGGCGTTGGCTGTCCGGGAGGGGTTAGCACTCGCTCAGGATTTGAATGAACAAAAGGTACATATAGCCTCTGACTGCAAAGTGGTGGTGGACGACATCAAGAATCAGAATATGACAAGTTACGGAGCAATTATACATGAAATCATAGAGTCTAGTAATACTTTTACCATTTGTAATTTCGTCCATGAATTTAGGAGTTCGAATTTCGAGACTCACAATCTAGCGAAGCATGCTTTTAAGTTAGGGGTGGGTCGCCATGTTTGGTTAGGACATCCCGGTAATCTTTCGTTCGTCCCTGTTACATTGTGACGGCATAATAAAAGCTTCGTGTGATTCTCTCAAAAAAAAAGGAGGATCACATGATCCGTCCTCTGCTTGCTCGCATCTCTCCTTTGTCTAGCATGGGATCAAACTCCTCACGCCCCCTCCCCACAGCGAGCTTGCCGCGGCCCTTCACTGCCGGCCACCACCGTTTGCGGCGTTCGCTGTCTCCCGTCGTCATCGATGAACGCACCTCCTTGGTCGGAAAAAACATGGGCGCCGTCATGGAAGTATCTTTCGTTGCCGGTGTGGCAAAACGGAGACAGGGCTGCAGCAAAAAATCATCACCGCGGGCACCACCAGCTGTAGCACCGTGCAGGTCACAAAACATGGCCATCGTCATGGCAACAATTTCATTGCCGATCGTAGCAAAACGGAGACACGGATGTAGCAAAAAATTATCAGTGTCGTCACCGCTGGTTTGTATCTCGTTGTGCATGTCACAACATTATTGCACCGTCAGTTGTAGCAAACGACCTCGCCGGTTCTAGCATTTCTTACTGCCGGTTGCAGCACCCCTGTTGCCGTCGTGTCTGTCCGCCAGTTGTAGCACCGGTTTCAGCAAAAACATCACATGTTGCGACAAAACAACATTGTCGTCCACAGCCGTCGACCTCATGTTCTAGCAAAAAAAATACATCGGTGGCAACATGCGACCGCAGCGGTTGTAGCTCGCGAAAAAAATCACGGTCTCCCGCATTGCGTCATGGCCAAAGAACTCGTAGGCCATTGCCATGGAAACGCAACACGCAGCCACACAGGTTCCAACGACGAGCGCGCTAACTGCAACATTCATGGACGACCAAGAAGCTCATAGGCCATGCCCGCCGGTGGGCAGAGGGGGAAGGCGGCCATGGTGGCGAGCATTTGGGAGAAGGAGTTCAAGCGAGAGGAAACAAAAGATAAAAAAGAAGGGGGAGGAGGTGTCGTGGGGTTGCGCCCTGGCGTTGGTGGGTGTCCGCGCGCGTAGGAAGCGAGCGACACAACCGGACCAAAATTCAGTCGGCCAGTCATAGTGAATTGTTTTCCTAATCCAAATGCGACGACGAGGAGGCGTCCAGGTTGCGCGGCCCAACGCGGGCAAGCACGGAGCGCTACACCTTGCGCAACAGCATGGACGGGCGGGAGCGGGACGACGATCGCTTACATGCGAGCTGCAACGCGACGCGGCAGCGCCGGACGGGGAGGACAAGCGCGGGGGAGGAGCGGGTTGGGATGGGATCGAGAGGCACGGAAGCCACGAGAAATTTGGGGTGAACGTCCTTATCCTTGCACAGAGCAGCTGATTGGTGGGCTTTCTGGGCCGCGACGCGCGCGTTTCGCTGTTTCTCTGCCTGGGCCGGCCAATGAAGGAAACAAATCGGCAGCGAGCATAAAAAAGAAACACGCCCTCAGACGGGGTCGAACACAGTATCTCACAAAAGTGATCGTGCGTTCCGACTGGTTGAACTACCAAAGGTATTTGAACATGAAGCAGTGTAAATTATTAACATTATATTAAATTTCGAACACAGTTCGACAAAATCCTTTTCTTTTCCAAAATTTGAGTAATTTTTTGAACTTACGTTTTTTTTTCAAATACCGCAAACAAATTATATGAAAACGAACTAATTTTGAATTTCCCGAACATTTTTGGAATTTATGAACAATTTTTTAAAGCACGAACGATTTTTGAATCCTGAGAACAAATTTGGAAGCGCAAACTATTCTTTAAAGCACACACATTTTTTGAATCTTGAGAACAAATTTTGAAACAGAGATTTTTTTTTGAAAAATCCCAAACAAATTTGGAAGCACGACCAATTTTTTAAAGCACAAATGATTTTTGAATCTTGAGAACAAATTTGGAAACACAAACATTTTTTGAATCTTGAGAAAAAAATTTGAAACGGAGAAATTTTTTGAAAAATCCCAAACAAATTTGGAAGCACGAACAATTTTTTAAAGCATGAACATTTTTTGAATCTTGAGAACAAATTTTGAAACGGAGAACAATTTTGAAAAATCCCGAACAAATTTGGAATCGCGAACATTTTTTGAATATGTGAACAAAAAATTGAAATCCGGTGAATTTTCTGAATTTCAAAAGTTTTGAACTTTTTTGTGTAACAAGAACAATTTTTGAATTTTAAGAACATTTTTAAAAAATTGAACCTTTTTTGGAAAGACGAACAAAATTTAAAATTTTCAATTTTAAAAAAAATAAAAGAAAAGAAAAATAAATAAAAAGAAAATCCTAATTTTTTTTGTAAAACTGCGAACATGTTCTGAAAAATAATAAAAGGAAATAGAAAACGAAAAAAAGAAAAGAAAAATAAACAGAAAAGTGGAAAACCAATTAAAAAAACCGGTTCATGGAACCTTCTAGAAGGTTCACAAAACCGGAGTGGGAGTCCGTAAGTGGGCCGGCCCAAAGGCAACGCTCGGCGCTCGCCCCTATGTGAAGCGCCGGCAGTTTGCCGCAATGAGCGGCTAATAGGATATTCTCGCGTGTCAATATGTAGAGGTGTGGGTCGAGGACGAGACTTGCCTGCTCCCCGCGCGTGCACCCATCCGTGCTCCCGCGTACGTGGCTTAATTTGATTGGAATAAAATAAAGTCCGGCCCCACCCCTTAAAATCAGAGGAGAGATAATTAGATTAGAAAGAAAAAAGAAAAAAAAGACAGCCGTAGGATAACGTGGAAGCACGGACTCCAGATCAGCCCTCCCAAGAGGTTTTAGGGCTTGGCGGTGGCTCCGTATCGTAAGACACAACGATTTCTTCTCTCTTATTTTTCTCCCCGAAAGTAGTTATATAAAGTTGGAGTTGGAGTCGGGAGGTCTCCAGGGGGCCCACGAGGTAGGGGGCGCGCCCCCCACCCTCGTGGAAAGGGTGTGCTCCCCCTGGTCTTCATCTCTGGCGAGAATTTTTTATTATTTATTGTAAAATATTCCGTGGAGTTTCAGGTCATTCCGAAAACTTTTGTTTTCTGCACATAAAACAACATCATGGCAATTCTGCTGAAAACAGCGTCAGTCCGGGTTAGTTCCATTCAAATCATACAATTTAGAGTCCAAAATAAGGGCAAAAGTGTTTGAAAAAGTAGATACGACGGAGACGTATCACAACCTCTGGCGTGAGCTGCTCGAGAGCGCGGGCACCAAGCTACTGTACTCGACGGCGTACCACCCGCAGACCGATGGCCAGAGCGAGCGGGTGAACCAGTGCCTGGAGATGCACCTGTGCTGCGCCGTCCATGACTCCCCCAATAAGTGGCGCCGCTGGCTTCCGATGGCTGAGTTCTGGTACAACTCGACCTTCCATTCATCACTCAAGTGCACACCCTTCAAGGCCCTGTACGGCAGAGAAGCCAATTTGGGCGCCATGGCAACCTGGGCGGATGTGGCACCAGCCCGCGACGACCTGGACTGGGCAGCACATACAGATGCCATCTGCGCCCAGCTCAAGATCCAGTGGTCGTCATCGTCTCCGGATTCGGCCACCTTGGAGGACTACGACGTGCTACGCCGGCGATTTCCCACGGCTACCATCTGGGAGGGGGAGGCCTCATCTTAAGGAGGGGAGAATGTCACACCTAACCGGCTGTTATTGTGCCTAAGAGCTGGTTGGTGGGCCCAGCCAGCTGGCTGGCCAAGTAAGAAACCAAAAAACAAAAAGAAAGAACACATACAGCCTTTTCTGTGAGGCTCTGACAAGAGAAAAATAAGAAGAAGAGCCTATGACTGTGACTCTTGATTTAAAGGAGGGCCTCCCTTCGGCGTTTGGCAATGCATTTGTTTTTCCCTTCAGTGGATGAAAAATCAGACACGTCCTCCAAGAATCTGTGATCGATTTCACGTGAAATAAGCACATATGGTAATTCAGCTCGAATTAGTCATACAGTAGAAAATATAGAAATACGCGAGCTCCGTATGGGGAATTCGATCCTTGTGAACGTACTTTGCCTGGACAGAATAGAAGAGTCGTCCATCGAGATCACCAATGAGTGACTGAAAACAACACTGTCAGAGAGCTTCAGAGTACTTTCAGATCATAACTGACACCAATTTAGCCGCCTAAGTTTCACTCGTTACGGTGTTTTTATTTCCTATCACCACTGGAGAGCACTCGTGAGCCTCCACTCACTCGGAATCAGCATTCGTTGCAGAAAGTTTCTATATATATTTGTAGTCCTTTTCCTCGCTGTTATTTGATTCCACATCTGCGCATCACAAACTCGGCAGATGCGTCTACTTTATCCCCCCCAAAGCGAAAAAAACAAGACAAAACAACATCATCTACGGATCATATATATCGCGATCGCTGTCGCAGGTAGGCTGACGAGTGGAGCAACCACCAACCACCACCGGAGCAGGTCGCGACCGGTGATCGCCGGTGAGCCACACGCCGGCAGGCCAGCTAGAAATGTACAGGGCGGGCGCGGGGCCATGGAGTCGATCAGCAGATGACGCAGGAGTTGGGGTCCTCCTCGGCGCTGCGGACGAAGTAGTACGGGTGCGGGTGGTGGTGCTGCGGCGGCGGCGGCGGGTACCAGTAGTGATGCGGGTACACCACCTGCTTGCTCCCGTCCTTCTTGTCCTTGTCGCCGCCGCCGTCTTTCTTGTCGCCGTCCTTCTTGTCGTCCTTCTTGTCCTCCTTGGCCGGGCCGACGGAGACGATGTCCACCCCGGGGAAGACCTTGCGCAGCTTGGCGACCACGTCGACGGGGTCCATGCTGCCGACCACCGTCATCTTCTGGTCCTTCACGTCCACGCCCATGTTGTCGATGCCTGAGCCACGCGCACGCAGTGAGTTTTCATCGCCAGCACGGATCAGCGGCAGAAAATTCTCTCGAGCTCTATGATCACAACGAAGCAGAGCAAGGTAGGAGGACGGAATTGGAGAAGAGGAAGCAGGGGAGAAAGAGGAGCACCGTGGAGAGCGGAGACGGCCTTGAGCGCCTTCTGCTTCTGCCTGTCGTCGTGCACGTCCAGCTTCAGCACCACCTTCTGCACCCGGCCGCCAAACAAGAAAAACCATCAACCCGGAGCAGCAAGATCAAGAGCCGCAGCTGAAATCTGCAACGTAAAGAAACCCCCAAGTCCCCAATCGGACCGACGGCAGTCACCTTCATAGCGCAGCGCCGGCGGGCAAACAGACGGGCGGCGCACGAGGCAGCGGAGAGTTTCGCCGGCGGCGACGGCTACAGTCGGCGACGTGATAAAATTTGTGAGTGGAAGTGGAAGGACAGCGTGGATGTGCGTGGTCTGTGTCTCGGGCGATGAACCCGATGCGCGAGAAGAGAGGGGGAAGTGTGGTGGTGGTGTGTGCTCTGGGCGGCAAGCGATCGGGGCGCGGCGGCGTTATATAGGCAGCCCGGGACTGGACGTCGACGTCGCGGCGCCCCATCGTCCCGTCGCGTGGCCTTGTCCTCTTGGTTTTTCAAAGGGGCGCGGGGGCGACGTCACGGCAGGGCAGCAGGGAGGAAGCTGCCACGAAGCCGCCTCCCTCCGGGCCGGGTCGGTGGCGCCGGAGCTGCGCAACGGAGAGAGAAGTGAACCGGTGGATATATGATAATCGCAGGGGTTTGGTCCGTCATGTCGCTGTCGTCGCGGGCGATTTCGCCGGATCTCGGGTCGATCGGGTGGGCGTGGCGGCAAGGCGGGGGGTGGGACGGATGGCTGGCTGGCCGCGACGACCTGACCCCGACCCGCCGGGTCTCCTGTCCACACGCGCGCGCCCACCTGCTGCACGTCCTAGGTGCGCCCGGGCTGCCCGCTGCCCGTGCTGGCCTGGCCATTATCGGAGCACATGACGGTCGTGCCCGATCCGGTGCCGGAGTGCCAGTGCGTCGCCAGCTAACACCGGCCGCGACGGCGGCTCCGGGCCGGCCTGGTCGCCATTGGAGCAATGCGCCATCGGATTGATGAAGCTAGACTGATCCACAAGTTTACGACGGAAGAAGTTAAACATGTTCTTTTCTCTAGGAGACATAATAGAGCCATAGAGGCGGCCACTTATTTGCAATCATCGCTTTGGCATCTTATTTGCAACGGTCTTACTTAAGCTTTTTCATGACTTTTATGATGCCAAAACAGCTGTCTCTAGGCTCGGTTATGAGGTGGTTACTCTGTTAGCTAAAGGCCAGGGGGCTGATAAAATTCAAATGTACCGCCCCATTTGTATGTTAAATGCGCCGTTTAAGTTTTTTTTACTAAACTTCTTAATAGTAGAGCTGTGAAAATTGCTGATAAAGTTGTTCTAAAGTCCAGAATGCATTCATTAAAGGTCGCATTATTCTTGATAGTGTTGTTCTGTTGCATGAATCTATTCACTCCTTACATAGAAGTGACTTGCGATAATTATATATCCACGTATAGCTACGAAAGGGTTTACGTAATCTTCCTAAATATACTTCTCTACCCCCCCCCCCCCCCCTGTGATTTTCAGGTGGGTGGGGCCCCTTTCTCCCCCTTCCCCAATGATCATTAGCCACGTTGCTAATTATGTAAAGTACGTAACTACCTCTACGTAAGTGTAGCATTACTGAGTGACTTGTGCAGCCGTCTTGTTTAAAGTTGTCTTCAGAAAAGCGTATGATCAAATTAATTGAGACTTTATGTTTGAGGTTTTAAAAATGAAAGGTCTTCTTGATCATTTTATTCATTGGAGAAAAATGGTGTATTAGGATAACTGAAAGTCCGCCGTGTAAGACAAATATGTCTGACCCAAGCTTTATTGGCCATCGCCTTACCGATGCAACTGTTGATGCGCTTGGAAATGACGAAGATGCCCCGAGCAATGCCTTTAGGTTTGAGCCCATTCAACCAAAGGGAGTGCCAAAAACTCACCTTCATTCCATCACCAATGGTGATTGTCATTGCTGCATAGAAAAGGCCCTTGTCTTTATCGTCGCATGGGGTTTCAAGGCCAACCCAGGCCCTCTGGGGTCCACCCAAGCAAAACCATAGCCAACGAAGCCTAACTATGATTTTATTGTGCTTTGTTGCTTTGTTAAACCGACGAATTGTGATGAACTTGTGCTATACTATCAATGTTCATGAATTTGAGCCTTTGCGTTTGACTATGGAGGCCCGGCAGTAAATATATGGAGTCGTCTAGGCCATCTGTGGGCACACCACGGGTTTTTAGGGGGCAGATCTCCCAAGTCCGACCGTGGATGCTCTCACCTCAGTATCGTGTATGTTCGCTCGTCAGGTGATGTCCCTGGCTCCTTCTCTGTAGTGTGTGTTTTGCTTTATCTATATGAAACAAGGCAAAATCCTATTTTGAGAGGGGAATTCGGGTCGGCTCCAAGCACTGATTTACTAAGCAAGGACGTTTGGTCCATGCCAAGAGATCAAGAGTGGTACTTTCTCAGACCAGTTGGACATTATTTTCTGAAACTTATATTGGCAAAGCTTACATAATTCTTTACTGTCAAGCAGCTCTTGTGAATGCAAATGCAAATGCACAGCTACTGGAAGACCGGTGCAACCCTTGCACCGCCGTCGATACAGTATAACGCACGCCGTCGATTATCGTAACGGGTAGGCTGATGAACTACAACAACCACCAACCACTAGCGCAGGCGGCAGGGGCGGAGCTAAAGGGGGACGAGGGGCCAGGCCCTCCCCAAGGTTTGCATCGTACATTAGTAATTAGGCTTAAATTGATTAGATTTTGCTGTTTAGGCATAATTCGCCCCCCCCCTATTCTGGGCGTTCAAGGCCTGTAGCGAGCCCAGCGACGTAAAGAAGCAAAGGAGTTGATTTTTTGAAGCCCAATAATTGAACTTACCATCGTACTAGTTGGCCAGCCCACTATTGAAAACAAACAGCCGTCTAGTCGCTCAGGACGCACCACCCACGACTCGTAGCCGCCTAGGGCAGTTCGCCGGTTGGCAAAAGGTAGGCGGCGCCGCACCTTGCAAGTCACAGGCGATCACCACCGCGACGATGCGCAAGAAAATTTGTGGTGAGTCGCTCTTCATTAGTTTGTTCGATCTGACAATACCGATCCGCATTAGGATTAAGATTACACCGATTTCTTGATTTAGATGGAATTAGTTAGATGCAGCAATCTTCTGTTTTATCCTCACAAATTGATACTAAAAAATAGATATAATACACTGATTCTGTCATTTGGATTAAAAAAATTCATTGATTTTGCTTGGGTTTGTGCATAGTCGTGATGAGAAGAACCAGTACATTCATTTTTTGGGGGATTGGTTCGAGCAAACAACGAGAAGCATATTCAGGTATCAATCAAAATCACTCGATATATTTACTATGTTCTGTTTTTCTTTTCTTATCGTCGAATCTGCCTTCGCCCCCCTATGCTCAAATCCTGGCTCCGCCCCTGGGAGGCGGACCAGGCAGTCCCGATCGATCGGCAGGCATGCTATGACAGACAGATGTACAAGGACCTCCTTGGCCGGCCGACGGAGACGATTTGCGCCCCGGGGAAGAACCTGCGCAGCTTGGTGACGACGGCGACGGGGTCCAATGCTGCCGACCACCGTCATCTTCTGGTCTTCCATGTCCACGCCCATGTTATCGATACCTGAGAAAGCCACAATTGCGGTCGTCAGAACTCAGCAGTCTCAAATTCAGATACCGGTGAGTGAGTGGCCACTAATCCCTTCCACGAGTACGACGAAGCAGAGGAATCGGAGAAGAGGAGGAAGAAGCAGGGGTAAACCTGTGAATAGTTTGGTCTGAAACCATAGTTTCAATTTGGTTTTCCTGTTGGACTGCTTTGGTTTGGTTGAAATGGGTTGAGCCTTTATTGTAATTTGGTTTGGTGTGGGCTTCTGTAATTAATAGATTGGGTTGGTTTGGTCTGGACAGAGACAAATTAGTCTCAGACCATTTTAGTCCATGGATAAAAACCAGTTTAGCGACCAGTTTGACCTCACGTCGACTGGCACTAGGTTTGGGAGCAGCCGCCGGGCAGATGGGCGACATGAGTGCGCGTATCACCGAGCCAGCACCGATATCTACGGTGACAAAAGCCAACTCCTTCATGCAGAACACGAGAAGCCCAAATCCGAGGTCTTGAATGATGTTGTTGACAATGGAGATGGCCATGAGCTCGACCTTGCCGATGTGGCTGGCGAAGGCGACGGTGACGAAGCCGATGAGGAACTGGAAGACCCCGGTCAAGATCGTCGGCACAGCGATCTGCCAAAGGGTCTTGCACATGTCCGGCAAGGTCTTGCAGCCGGCGACGGGCCACCGTCTCCGCGGACGGCTCTCTTCCGGTGCACGCACGAACTACGTACACTGAAGCTCTTCAGACCAATCACACACCAAGCTAGCCGGTAGTGTGCTTCATGCGTTTCGTAGTTTTGTACGTACAACGGTACAAGTCAAGTTTGGGGTTCAAGTCCAACGTTCCACTTGCTGCTGACTAAACCATAGTTTGAAACTTTGGGTTCAAACTATATGTAGAAAATGGTCTGGATGGATTTGGCTTGAAAATAACTACAGTTTGGATTGATTTGGATTGTACCATTTGCAATCTGGTTTGGTTTGGCTTGAGCGCTGGACTTGTACATGCATGGGTTGGCCTGGGTTTAGTTTGGATTACAAACTATTCCCAGGTTTAAGCAGGGGAGTACCGTAGAGAACAGAGACGGCCTTGAGCGCCTTGTGCTTCTGCTTCTCCTCCGTGGCTACGCGGCAAGCACCAGAAGATTCCCAGCCTACAGCGTACAGGCGGCGCATGCGGCCGGAGCAGGCAAGACTCCAGGCAGGTGGTGGATAACTGCACGGGTTTCTCGTCTCGTCTCGTCGCCTTTCGCCCCAGCTGATTGTGTCTGATCACTGATTGATCAGGTGGGTCTGGCGGGCGGATCCGCCACGTACCAGGATGAACAGCGCGGGATCCACGAAAGGCAGTGTGTTCATCACCGATCTTACCGCTGAGAGGTGGCGACGGATGGCCGCGACGACCATGACCCGCCGGGTCTCCTGCCCACGCCGGCGGACCTACACCTGCACGCACACACTGTACCTAGGTCCGTCCGTCGGCCCATATAAGGGGAGGGGGCCTGCCGGTCTTGGCCGATCCGGTGCCGGAGTGCCAGTGGGTGGCCAGCTAACACGGGTCGGCCTGGTCGCCATTAGAGCACCTGTACTCCACCGAATGGGAACCAAAATGGCCGCACAGACGAACGTAGAAAAACTTGAGCGCGTGACCACGACTGCTGCGGAATGCCAGTACTGAACCGTACGTCCTGGGAAGACATCTCCATCGTCGCACGAGAAACCGAGAGTCGCACGAGAGACCGGCCATCGGGTCTACCGGTGCGTGATCAATCACGTACGAAGAGCCCAGAAGATCCAAAAGTCTAGCGCCTCTAAAGAAATCTACTATAAAGCTCTCATGGACCGGTCCCAGACCACCCAATAATTCTACAGCTGTGCCGTAGAAGAGAGATGCCTCAAAGAATAGGAGAAAGGTAAATTCAGCCAATATGCGTTTCTGTTTCTCTTTTCCGTCACTCAATTATACTCGTAGAAGCTTACGGGGGATCAGTTTTGGTGACTGCCACACGGACAGACTTGATGAAATTAAAGGGGAGCATTTGGAGCGTTGATTTCGTAGCCGTTTTTAAAGAGTAGACAGAGATAATAATGAGCACAAAAACAGACACTAACTTTTGCTAACAGTAGATTTATACTACTAGATGTAGTTATCCTTTTGCACTACGTTATGCATGGAATGCATAAGATAAGCTCATGGCAATAGATTCCCTTGAAAAGGTAGTTTTCCTGTTTTGTACTAGAAGATTGGGTTATGCAGTGTATGAATCACACGGAAGTGACAGTCATGGTAAACGATCAAGCACATGGCAATAGATTCCCTTGAAAAGGTAGTTTCACTATTGCTTGATGTAGTTATAGATGTGTTGCATTTGCTAATTAGGAAAAAAAGACAAGGTTTGTTGCAAAGCATTGTTCCTTACCTAGAAGAATATAATGTTGTCATGTCCCCAAATGACATCTAGTGTGTTGCAAATCTAAAGCTTATATTGTGTTAATTTGGGCTCTTGTGATTTTTTATCTGGAAGTTATGCATTTATTTTGCCTGCAATTTTAGGTTTTCAAAAGTAAAATATACAGTAAGACCCGAAAAATACAACTGTCCAATATGCATAATTTTAAAACAAGCAACTGTCCAATATGCAATTATGTGGCATACAACCACAACATTTTGGAGACAGTCCCCCCCAAAAATAGAAAAACAAAAAAAAGGGATTTATATTTTCGAAGTTACAAGAAGGCACAATATTAGGCGTACACAATTAATATCAATATCAACGAGCCGTAACAAGAGGGAGAATCTCAGCCACAACAGTCATCACACTACCATGCCAATCATAGTGCGATTTCGCATGATTCAGCTGAGCCGAATTTAATTATACTCCTACGACCTGAATCTCGATGGTGTTAGTACTGACTGACACTAATTCTTTTCCATCAGGAGAACAAACATAAGTACTTTTCAGACCACTTGGGCAGCATTCTCTGAAATTCATACTGTGAAAAGTTTTTTCTCTTTATAGTTCTTCTCAGTCTCGTGTACGCACTCTACAAGCTGATCGGCAGATGCATGTACACTGCATCCCGGCAGTCGACATCTTGCCAAAAATAAGCCGAACAGCACCTATCGATGCAACGCAACTGGTAATTACGCGGTGGCATACGTAAATGCAACGCACGCCGTCGATCGCTGCGGCTGGTAGGCTGATGAGTACAGCAACCACCAACCACCGGCAGCGGCGGCGGCGGCAGAGGAAGACAGGTAGGGTACACAGCGACGAAATGTACAGGGGATGGGCGGCGGCGGCGCGTCGGCGTCGTTCAGCAGATGACGCACGAGTTGGGGTCCTCCTCGGCGCTGTGGACGATGTAGCGCGGCTGCGGCGGCATCGGGTACCAGTAGGGCGGGCACACCGGCACGGCCGGCTTCTTGTCGCCGCCGTCCTTCTTGTCTCCGTCTTTCTTGTCGCCGCCGTCCTTCTTGTCGCCGTCCTTCTTGTCTCCGCCGGCCTTCTTGTCGCCGCCGCCGTCCTTCTTGTCGTCCTTCTTCTCCTCCTTGGCCGGGCCGACGGAGAAGATCTGCGCGCCCGGGAAGAGCTTGCGCAGCTTGCCGACGACGGCCACGGGGTCGACGGTGCCCAGGATGGTCATCTTCTGGTCCTTCATGTCCACGCCCAGCTGGTCGATGCCTGAGGTGGTCCAAATTCAGATATGGGTGAGAATCAGGGACTTGAATTCCGCCCGTAATTTCTGCACGACGAAGCAGAGCAAGAGGAAACAGGGATGAGTGGATAGCTGGTACCGTGGAGACCGGAGACGGCCTTGAGCGCCTTGGCCTTGTGCCTGTCGTCGTTCACGTCCAGCTTCACCACAACCTTCTGTAGCCGTCACACAACAGAGACCAAATCAGCAAAACGCTGGAGTAGAACCAAGAGTCGCAAAAGGGAACCCAAATCAGCCCCCCAGCTCGATGGATCGACAGCAGAGCAGGACGCACCTTCATGGCGGCGAGCGAGCTGGGATGGTCCTTCAACGGCGGCAATCTGCTCCGGTGCGAGCGGACGGCAACTCGGCAACGGGACAAGGCGGAGCGAAATGGAAAGGCCGGCTTGTGGAGTGTAGTGGTACTCTGTTTCTCTCTGCGTTGGATTCTATGGCTACTCGCGACGGACAAATGGTGGATGGTTACTCGTAGTATATCTGGGCGGCAAGGGAGTGGCCGGCCACTGGTTTTATAGGCGGGCGGCCAGGCAGGGGCGGCACCGGACCGCGACCCGGCGTGGCTCGAGCCAGGCCCGGCGTTTGCGTTTACGTCGGGGCCAAGGAAGCCGCAACGAAGCACGCGCCTCTGGCTGAATCGCGTGGTGCTATCAAAAACCGGTGGATTATGCTGAAAAAACAAACGCCGTTGGATAACCGCACGGCGGCAAGACGTACCTCGTGATCATAAGATCGATTTGCCGCCTTAAAGCATTTCCAACAGCCGCGCAACGCGCCGCGCGCTAAAAGTGGTGATACAGCGTCGGGTTAGCCAGCTTTTGCGCGCAGCGGTGCGCTGACTCCAGCGACCAATGCAAATTAAAGCGCGCCCACGTTGCTTCAGCATGCGCGCTATATTTCAGTTTTTTCTACTACATATTTGGTTTCGTAGATAGTTCTTCTACTACATATTTGGTTTCGTAGATAGTTCTCCTACTACTACTCGTCCGACTCGGACTCTGTCTCAGTGATGTCCTCCTCCGACGCCGGAGCGTAGGCGTCAAGGAACCGCTCGTCGTCGGAGTTTCAGGAGGACGCATCTCCTAGCGCTTAGTTATATTTAGCGATCGCCTTCCGCGTTCGCTTGTCCTCGCGATAGTCGGCTCGCTCCTCTCTCCTCTTCGCCCTCCTCTGGGCGAAGAACTGTTCCTCGTTGGTGTCTTCCGGAAGCGATGACTCCACAGCGCCATGGCTTGCTCGTCCATCTCGGCCAGCCTGAGACGATGCTCCCGCCTCCGATGCTTGCGATGATCCTCGTCAGTGAGAAGCCACGGGAAAGACGCCAACTCCTGTGCGCGCTCCCGCGTCGCCACGTCGGTGACGTTCATGTCCTGACGGGACCGCAGGAGGCGCCACGCCGCAGCGTCGTACGCGCGGGCGCCCTCCTGGGTGGTGTCGAAAGTTTCGAGACGGAGCCGCATGCCGCCGCCCGACCGAATCTCTGAACTCCCCACATTGGTGCAACTGAAGCTGCTGCTGCCCTGAACTCCCCACTAGAACCTGAAGAATGGGAGGACATCGACATAGAGGTAGAAGCACATGGACTTGTGCTTCTCGTAGTTGACTTGCAGGAACAACACGTCCGAGTTCCGCACATTAGGACCAACGCTTTCTCTTGGATATACGTTTGTAGTGTTCGGAATCAGATTGTCGTATTGAACATGAGTTTTCAACCAAGAATTCCTACCTTGGGGTGGAGAGCGCCACAACCACCGCAACCGAGAGGGAGAAGAAGTCAATGATGACGAGCTTGTCGCCGATGTTGAGCAGGGAGTCAATGATGTCTTGCGTGGACTCGACCTCCCTCATGGCCGAGGCAGGCGCTCAACGCGTGGACACCGATGTGAGGACCCTCTCACCGCTGTAGTGGATCTCCGGTCGGCCGGCATCGTCCTGCAGTTGATCTCCGGGCGACCGACATCGTCCTGCGCGAGGTGTCGCCGGGTGGGCTTGGAAGCTAGGGCGGGCGAAGGCTTCAACACGAAAGAAATTTTACCGCAGCCCCCCCCCCCCCCCCCCCCCCTAGCATGGAGTAAATTTAGGAGTTGGATAGGCAGATGAGTTACCCCTCTAACTGGTTTAGGAGTTGGCTAGGCCCTGAGTAGAGGATTGAAACCAAAATTTTACTACTCTATAGCGTTTTAGGGATCAGCTAAGTTGCTCTAAGCTACTATGGCGTAAATGATCCACTCGCAAGGATCCGATGACCTCACTCATCACCGGCGATGATAGAGGGGAGTCGCCGAGGACGGCGGCGAAGAAGACGCTCCTGGCGGCTGCGCGAGGACGCCCTTTTTCTTTCTTTGTGAGGAAGAAAGAAAAGCCCGATAAGATGGGTTCGGCGTTGGTTGCTTGTGCTTGCTTGGACGGGTGAGCGGGCGTGTGGACTGGGGAGTAGTATACTACAGAGCCGTGTGGGGGAGCCGAGAAGGATCCGTGACGCGCGAGGTGGCCAGTGGCCGGACGACCTTGGCGAGTCGTCTCTCTCGTCGATCGTATGAGCGGGCACGTGATGAGCAACTGCTACGGGCATTGAGTGAACGACTGACTTGGGAGCAAGCAAGCAGATCCATGGACCGATCTGGCATTGGAGTCTAGTGCAGTGCTGTCGCTGCCTTTTGCCAGTTCTATTGTGGGATTCGATTTGATCCCGCGACTCCCGGGCCGCATGATCGCCATCGTTTTTTCCACCAGTTCACGGCACATAACTTAAACAGTACTAGTTTGCTGGGGAATCGGATGCGCGGTTATCTAACGGTTTGGTCGCATGTGCATCGGTGTCGGTGAGTCAGTCGGGGGAATAATCGGCATACACCTCTGCCTGCCTGCCTGCCTTTCAAACATGGGTCGCCACAGAAGAAAATCGGTCCAAAAGCTCGCAACCCTTTTCCACAGTTGAAGAGACGAAGCTCGATCATCGCAGATCATCTCGGTCAAGAAAGGTGCAGTAGTGGCTGGGCGACGTCGTGTCGCTATGGTCTATGGAATGCAAGCGTGCTTATTAATTCCATCGTGCGATTTTATGTAAACCACTCTGCTCGCCTCACACCTTCTTCCGTCGCGAAATGGGTTAAATAACCCGTCGAAAATGGTAAGAAGAAAATTCTTGGTGAACCGGTGACGCACGCTGTCAACGGTCCATGCGGTGCGGGAAAAGAATGGGAGGATGGACGGACTCGATCGATCGCTTTTGCTGCTGCTGTTGGTTGCGATTGGTGCGGAGGAGAGCCGTGGGCGCATGGAGGCCGTGTGTGTGTGTGAGTCGGACTCCGGATGGGACGGATGACGCGCGACGGGGCCGGTCGGGCCGGGACGTGTTCACTCGTGGTGCGTACACGTCCGGGCGGGCGTCAGCTGCGAGCATTGGTGCGTAGTGCAGCTAGCCTTTCCCAATAGTGCCTGGCATTGCCTGATCATTTGTTGCTACTACAGCGACAGAGGAGATGGCTAGCACGTAATCCATCGTCGCTCCAGCCGCCGGCCATGGCGAAAGGCAGGACTGCGACTGTTTTCGAATACTTTGGATGATATGGCGCGACGTCATGGAATGGAACGCTTCTAGAGTACGTAGCTGGTTCCCCTTGGCCACTAGCGAGCGGCAGTGCAAGACTACACTGCCTACGGTAAGTAACTGGCTCGAGCAACAAGCTAGCGATCCTGCAGCACGGGCTCTCCACACAGATAGACGGATGGATCGTTTTCTTATAACAAGCTAAATAAACGTATATTATTCGCATCCTTAAAAAAAGTAATATTGTTCGCAAAAAAGGCTAAACAAATCGTATATGCTCCCTCAAATTTTTTTTAACGTATATGCATGCGATGCGATGCGATCCGCGGCTACATCTTGGAGTCCAAACCATCCCTTTCAATTGACGTACTCAACGATGGCATATCCATCAATACGGGCGCCTTTCCTCGGCCGGGATGCTGACGGCCTATCCTCCGGCAACCAGACCGACCCTCGGCCGGGTACGCTGCCGTCGAAATTTTGGCGACAGTAACACTCCGTGAGCACAATCGGGAAGCTTTCTTGCATGCGTACCCCGTAGACGATAAGCGTCGCCGGCCGGCCGGAAATGGATGGAGTGTCGCCGCGTGTGTGCGTGTCCTTCGTCCACGACACTCGCTCAGTCGCTCTCGCGTCGGCCTCCCACAAAAGAGAGGAAGAAAGCAGAGCAGCGATCGCCAAGTAAGTCGGGATCGCCGTCCGTCCAAAAGGCTGCCAGGTACCACGAACCTATGACCTGATCTTGCTCCAATCAATCCATCTCGATCAACTTTGGAGACCGAGCTGTCCGTTCTTTCTTTGCCTCCAGCTCGAAATCACGGTGGGCGGGATTACATTATCATACGCACAATAATGGAAGAGAATAGGAATGCATGCATGCGTCAACGGTCCATGAGGCTGGTTGCAGTGGGAGTATCATAAGTAGTATCATGCATGCCAACTAGACGTTTTAGATGATGTGGCACGTAATTAAATGAGGAAAGAGAGGATGTAGTATCATATCATGATACCGTATCATATTAAATGCTCCGCTAGTTTGGGTCATGCATGGCAATTAATAAGGCAATCTAAGATACTAATTTATGATACTATGCATTACAGAGGTAGTATCACATACTAGTATCATATGCATGATACTAGTATATGATACTCTCCATTACAACCCGCCTGAGGTGCGAGCACACAGCAGGAGTCCATCCACACACTAATCCGTTGGCCAGCTTAACTAAAAGTAATCTAAATTATCGTGCATAAATAATGGAGGGACGACCAATCAAATCACAGTTAACAATGTATTAGGTCCTAGTGAGATGTTAGGCCTCGTGAACAGGCTGTATGTCAAGTGGGGCTTAAAATGGGAAATTATATCTTCACGAACGTTAGTTTTCTAGGACTTCCCAGCAAACGCCTTTTGTGCCATCGGATGCAGCCTGTTCACGGATCATGGAGCACGGGGTGGTCGTCACGTCGTTTTGTGCACACATTTGCTACATTCACGGACTGCACGAACGATGAGCATCTTTTCTCCCCCACTCCTCTCTCGTCCCTGATACCAAGTCCGCAACCTTGCCGCTCTTCGTGGTTGTTCTCCACGATTCACTGACGCGGCTCGGGCTGGCGCTCCCAGCGGTACGGTGGTGGCTGACGAACCCATCCCCATCCCCACCGTGCTTGAGAGGAGGCGGAGCTGAAGGGTTCACGAGGAAGCTGAGCACATAGGGGGGACGAGCAGCTACGGACACCTGAGGCCGATGCGGCGTTGCTTGAGGTGGCGGAGCACGGAGGGGGAGGCATGGTCGTGCCCTGTAACCGGCGCCATCCCTGCAGGAGACATACTATAGCTTCGCTGACCGACGCCTCGGCCTTGAACCCATGTGCCTAGCTGCTCGCCATGGCCGTCGTAAGGAATTCATGCGCTCAATCCACCGCCGCCCGCCTCGCCCGACCGTGACCTGCTCATCCCCTTAGTTTCTTCTTCCCCTGCTCGGTCCCCTCCCTCTTTCTTCCTATGTTTTTGCACGGCCCCAACCTGCGTTCAAGCTGATTAATAACTAATCAAAAGGTGTTGATGGATGACGTGCAGTTGCAGTGTAGGTGAAATTTTGTTACACGCAGTTAACAATGTATTCGGTCATAATAAGATATTAGGACCCGCGAATGAATTACTGTTTTGTTTTCATAAAGGATGAAGTAGTTATCAAGTAGCGATTTTAATTTTCGGTCGATATAACAGTGAGGGGTACGACCTTGGATATGATCACCAGCCGGTGCAAAGATAGGTAGATGTGGTATCATGTATGTAGGCAGGGTAGATACCCTGCTCCGCTTCCATGGACCGATCTGGCATTGCAGTGCATTGCTGTCGCTCAACACAAACATGGATCAATTGAAACCTTGAGAGGCAAGGATCTCCATCAAAAAAGGTACGTGCTAATTACATCGTGCACCAAACCGTTGAGCTTTCACAATCTTCCGTCGTGAAAACGGATTAAACAATTGCTGGATAGTGATGGAAGGAAAATCATGATGAACTTGTGACGGATGCGTCAACCGTCCATGCGGTGTACGGGAACGGAACGGCAGGAGTCCATCCACCTACACACACCACACCACACTGATAGCTACATTTGCTGTTAACAATGTTGGGTCGACCAATCGCCCTGCAGATATGCAGGTTCCGGAACGACCTAGAATTAAAATGTGCTCGTGGATCATGGATGACGTGCTATTATTGCAGTGGGGATGGAATATTTTTATCGTCATTACGACCCGCAGTTAATTAACAATGCATTAGGTCGGATGTTAGGACTCGTGATGAACGAACTAGTACATACGGTTTGCGGAACCGTGCACGTGATGACTGTGAGTCAGACGATTGGCGAATTGCAGCAGCTCGGCAAGTGGGGGCGGCGACACAGGATGACTTCGTTCTTGATGGTGCTCTTTGAGCTGCGCGTCTCGGTTTTCGGGGTGAAAACCCTAGGTCTAGCCTTCATTGGTTGTACCTGACAATGACGGCTCTCTAGTCGTTTCCTTGTTGAAGGCATTGTCTGGTAATCGGACCTCTCCGGGGTGAAAACCCATGTTCTGACTTTTGCGGTTAGACATGGCGATGACAGCGCTTGTGCACTGTTACCTTCTTGAAGGCGTCGTTCTGGAAAACCCTTATACGTAGTATAGGTGTCGTTAAAGGTGGTGGTTTGTTCATGTTGCTGCGAGACTCTGATCGCTCCGACAGGGTTTCTTTAATTTTCTCATTCTTTTTTTTTTCTTTTCGGCTGTGTGCTTCCTTTATGTCTAGACTAGCTCTAGGCATTTTTGTTGTTGCAGAGACCGGGTGTATATGATATTTCTTGATATTAATATATTTTCTTTATTGAAAAATTGAAGTTTTTAATTAACCAGATATAACAGTCAGGAGTGCAGCCGCGCGGTGTCGCAGTGCGTAATCAGGAAAAGCTAAAAGCTGTGAGATTTTACCGTGGAATCTAGACTTTTGCCTTTTGGCTCGATCGGTGGCTTTTGTTGGCTGCTGTTGGGGAGGAGAGCCGTGTGCGCGTGGAGGTCCGGCGAGTCGGGATTCTGGACGGGACGGATGACGCGGGACAAGGCCGGTGGCGCCGGGGGACGGCCGGAAATCTGCACGGTGCTATTGCCGCTGCAGTGGCTACTTGCCGGGCAGGTCAGCTAGCGAACAATGGTATCAGGGTACAATTTAGTTATTATTAGTGAAATTTGATCATAATTATGGTGATACTAACTGAGAATGACAACATACACAAAGCAGAGTGTACACTCAACATTCAGGCACATGATCTGACCTGAAGTGCACTGACTGATGTTCTACTCATATGGTTATCATTAGCACTACTGCTACTACTGCTATGACTAGTCAATCATGCCAAGCCAATTACAGATCCCATTACAGATTGTCATCAGTTTCATGTAGAGTAGCGCCTATGATGTTCCTTGGAAACTGGAGCCTTCACTTGCCAAAACAACTATCAAATGTTGTTAGTACATGTCCGCCACGCTGCCCTGTGCGTAACTGGCCGACATGTTGAGATTCTCCGCGAGTTCCACGTCCAACTCGGAACTGAAGTACACGAGGTCCATCTCTAGCATGCCATCCACGCTGCCGGTTCCACCATGGGTGATATCGTCGGGGATGTACTTGGCGTCATCTGGATACACGATCTTCCTCGCGGCATGCACGCCTGGCAGTGATTATTTATTCAGCAAGAGACACAACAGACGGTAATAAGCCAATTCAAAAAAAATAGGACTAGTGCATGAAAGCATGACAAGGTGTGCTACAGCAAGTCTGAAGCAGATCAAAGTACTATCAGGTACTACCTCTGTATAGTGATCTGAAAGGTCTAATCAGCCTCCTTGTGCCCAAACCCATGCCCATCAAGTGGGGATGGCAATGCGTAGGGTATGGGCGGGTACAACCTCCTTGTGCTCAAAACCATGCCCACAAAAACTTTCTATACCCACCCGCTTCAATATCCATGGGTATAAATTAACACCCGTATCCATACCCATCGGGTATCCTATACCCAATGGGTAAAATGCATATCATTAAATTTTTAAAAGGTAGAGAAATGAGTTTAAAAATCAGGTGATGATGGGCAAGCAGTATAGCATAGATACAACCTCCTCATGTGACCAGCCTCTTGGAGGAATCAATGGAGTATGAGTAGCGGTTCGTGGGGATAGCTTGATCGTTGTACTACAGTCCAATAGAGAAGAGTCGATATTTTATATTTTTGAGGATTCACAAAGGTCGTAGGATGAGTGGTGTGCAGGTGATTACGGCCTATGATCAATGGATGGTTTAAGGAATACGAGATCTAGGGTTGGGCCATAGGAGTTGTATGTTGACCCACATGTCATAGGAACTATTTTCATTTTTTAATCATTTTCTGGGTATCCATTGGTTTATCCATGAGCATAAGTTCATATTCATGCCCTATCCATATATTTTGCGGGTATGGATACCCATTCTCCGTGAGTACAAAGTCTCTCCAAGTCTTGCCCATGCCCATTGTTTTCGGGTAGGTACCCGCGGGTACCTATACCTATGGGCAAAACTATCATCCCTAGTGCGGCAGCAGAAAAATAGAGGACTTACCCACATATTCATAGGGTAGAGGGCAGCAGAATTCTGGCTTTGGCTCACGTGAGTCTCAGAACTCAGCGAAAAATAGAGTGCTCTGAAGCTTGGGATCCGAAGTAGCCAAGAAGTTAATGTGGTAACACGTAGTATGAATGAAGGGGTAGTGGCCTTCGCTTCTTTCCTCCTCACCAAGGATAACATCAAGTTTATAGTTTGGTCCCTACAGCAAGCAAACAAGGGTGTTGGTCAAATGAATACGGTAAAGCGAATATAAGTACGTAGCACCAAATGATCGAAAACAAGTTTAATTAACGCCCCTACGTACCCAAAAATGCCGTTCCGTGTAATCCTGCAGCACCTGTTCAATCTTTGAACGTAACCAGCTCCTGACCCCCTCGTACGCTGATCTCTTACTTGACACCACCCCCAAAGCATGTTCACGAAGCTGAGGAGCTTGCACGGTACCACTAGTTTTAGCCTCGGATCTGTTGAGCCACATGGCCGCCATACGTGATCTCATGCCATCGACGTCCAACACACCACCACCGGTTTGAGCCTCGGTTATAAATGAGAGCAGACTGCTTCGCTCATCTGGCATGAGCAGCAGCAGCCGGTGCAGCTCACCTAACTCAAGGGGCAGCGGGTGTCTGGCAGCCATTGAAGCTTCATGGAAGGGGTTCTTTTCAAACCTCTTTGTCGATGATGATGACATGGTAACAATAACGGCGCATTTTGCACTGCATAGCTTCTCCAAAGCACAAGCAACTGAGGATTGGGGGTCGGCGAGCAAGGCGAGCTTTGCAAGCCCCTCGAGGGAACGAACCACTGGGCGGACAAGAAATAGGGGGTCCCGGATGTCATTGTACTCTGCAAACTTCGTGCGGTCAGAAAGCGGGAGAGAGGAGCCACATGTGTCGTACCAGATGGAGTTGAGGATGATGTTGGAGAGAGGGTCACAGGAGCCGTAGCAGTGGCCGGCCTTGAGGATGCTGCGCATCAGCGAGCCCGAGGGCGTGGGCAGCAACTTAAGCGCCTTGATGTAGAAGTTGTGAATCATTTCATGTAGGTGCATCTTGAGAGACTGTAGGTAATTGCAGGCGTCACCGCACGGGGTTTTCAAAATGTGTTTCTGCCTATCTGCTACTCTCAGGCAATCTTGCAGTTTGTTAGGGAGCAGTCCCAATTGCAGAGACGAGATGGGGGTTTCAACCAAGCTCAAGGTGGTGGAGGCAATCTTCCAACCGTCCGCTCTAGTAGTAGAAGGGATGGTCGTCGTCTCGGACCAAATAGCAGTGTTCATGTTCTGACCGACATGAACAACCAGTCCTTTCTTGTTATGGCTTATGTGGGCGGCACACATTGGGCGCATCATCGTGTGCACTAGATGGTGAATTTCTCGGACATCCTCAACGGTGAGAGGGGAACCTCTGCCATGACCTGAAAACTGCTTCTCCAGGAGCTCAAAATCTCCTTGTTTTAGCCGGATTGCCATGAGCTGAGTCAAAGTTGTGGGCGAAGGGTGACCCGTTGTGGTGGCCGTCCACTCGAGGGCCGCTTGCATCCTACCAGATTCAGGGTCCACTGGCTCCGCATCGTAGAGATCGTGCTGGACGAGCATGACGGCGAGGAGGAGATTGGCGTCGGCCCTGTAGAGGTAGCGGGTGGCCTGTGCCTCGGTGAGGCATCCGAAGTAGGTCACGAGGAAGGCCAGGAGACCTTGGTAGGACCTGGTTGCAATCACATGCCAGGCGTTGGCACCGGGGCGCGGTTTGGACAATCTGGGGCTCCTCCCGGGCCTCTTGGCGGGGGGTGAAGAGGAGGAGGAAGCTGTGGCGGCGGCGTCTTTGGGGGCGGGGAGGAGGGCGATGGTGTTGAGGATGATGTTGGAGACGGGGTCGAGGAGGCCGAGGCACAAGCTGTGTTTTGATTTTCGGCCGAAAAAAGTAGATTTCGGCCATCTCGGCCTGAGGCGAAAAGTATATTTAGGCAAAATTGCTTAAATTTGGCAAATTTTGGTCAAATTTAAGTCAAATTGCAGTCAAAATTTGGTCAAATTTCAGCCGAAATTTTTAAAAATGGCCGAAATTCGGCCATCTCGGCCTAGGACGAAAAAAGCTCAAACCGAAAATCAAAACACAGGGCACAAGCCGCCGGTGGTGAGGAGGCCGAGGGGGTCCAGCATGGTGTCGGTGGGCAGCCGCTTGAAGCCGCCGGTGGTGAGGATGCCACGGAGGTCCGGCATGGTGTCGGTGGGCAGCCGGTCGAACGCCTCCTCGTAGAAGCCAACGATGAGCTTGTAGATGGCTTGGGGCAAATCTTGGTCGGAGAGAAGAGTCGCATGATCCTTGTCGTTGGTGCGGCAGCAGCCGGGGCAGTGTAAGCACGAAATCAGCCCCCTCCGAACAAGGGGAGCAGAGAACGACATCGGATCAGTCAGATGGGCGGCGGGGAGGCGGCCGGGTCTGTTGGCGTAGGCGACGCAGTCTGTCCGTGGTGTACTTTCCGGCGTACCAGCTCAATTGCTACCGAGCTGTGTTCCGGCGAGACTGCATTAGATTAATTACAAGCCTGGGTCGGTTTATGTATTTATACACGCACAAGCCGGCCGGACAACCAGACCAAGTAGGAGTAGGAGTAGGACTAGACGATGAAACCGACTCGATCGGATATGCATGCATATGACGCCTTGCCGACGTCAACACAGCGTGATTATCATTAGTATTTTCTAGCAGGGTTGATACGGTAGGAATTTTGGAAGGTATTCTTACCCTAACTAGAAGCGAAATTACCTTGTGTATGAAACTTCTCCATCCGATTTTCCATAGGGAATCGTTTCTGGCCGGGGCACCGTCCGAACCGTTCCGCCGGACTCGCTCTGCGCGTTGGATCTCTTCAGATCTAAAGATAGATGTTGTGCCATGTCTCCGACCTCAATTCAATTAATTTGCTCCCTCAGTTTTGTTGCAACCATTCACGAAGGGGTTCGCGAGGAGGTCATTTTGCGTGAGTGAGAGAGAGGAACGGACGGGCGCAGCTTTCGGCGACCGGAGGCGCGACGGCGTCGGCGGCCGGAGGGGCGATGGCATCGGCGGCACCTGAGATCTGGAGCATCGGCCTCAGGACGGATCTTCCTTCCACTGGGACTAATGGATCCTTCGGTAGGTAACATTTCGCCTGCGCCCGTGCTTCTCTCCCTGCATCTTTCCCTTTTGATTTGCTCCACCCCTAGCGATCTGGTGATGTGGTGGGTGGTCGTGGTTTCCTACCGGTCATCTCAGTAGGGGGGAGATGATGCGGCCATGCTCCACGAAAGCAGCACGATACAAAAAGAGGCGCTACTGCTAATTATCAGTAGCGCGGGAACAAAACAAGTGATACTGCTACTCAGTTAGCAGTAGCGCGGCCTAGTGGAACCACGCTGCCACTAAAATCGACCGAGAGTACCCGCCACCCTAGGTTTAGCAGTAGCGCGCTCTTTCTAATAGTGCTATTGATAAAGTTATAGTAGTAGCGTGCTTTTTTCGTCTGGCGCTACTGCTAATTTTGAAACTGACCACATGGCGAGCCCCGCTTAGCAGCAGCGTTTGTGCCGGAAGCGCGCTGCTGCTATGTTCTTAGCAGTAGCGCGGTTTACCACCCGCGCTACTGCTAAGACGCAGCATAATACCACCTTTTCCCTCCCCCTTCCCCTCCCCATCCTCTCTTCCCCACTTTCCCCTACCTCCCACCTCCTCTTTCCCTCACTTTGTTTCTTTCTCACTACTTCTCCTCCAATTACTCTCCCTCTTCTACCTACCTTTCTCTTTCTTTATTACTCCTAGCTAACTACACCGCCTCCATTAATGCATCTTCTTTCTCTTTTTTCCTTCCCCCTTCACTAGTTGAAATTGTCTCCTCCTAAATTAGCTAGCTAGGTAGATGTAGCATTTAGTGAACACTACTAGGGAGAACCCTAGTAGTAGCTCGGGTTTTGATGCTATCAGCTGCACGGATAGACGCACTACTACTACAGTGCTACAGCTAATAGTTAGTAGTAGCACGGCCTATACCCGCGCCACTACTATTGATCATATCAGCAACGCTTTTCTGGAACACGCTACTATTAAGTAGCTGTAGCGCTTTTCTATCCCCGCGCTACTGCTGTATCTTTCATCATTTTTTCCTGCTTCCTACCTCGTTTCAATAAACTGCAATTTCACATATACCAGATAAAAATATCATTAGCCACAATATCACATAGTCATACAGTAGTCATACAATATCATAAAGCATTATAGGTACTAGGTAGTACTAGATAACAATTTCATATATAGTCAACATGCATCCTCACATAAATATAGCATATATATCCATACAACCACACACACATATGAAGTTCTAGAAGATATCGACGACGATCAACATCCTCAAGCCTGGTCGGTGGGTGTTCCTGATAGTAATTAGGATGGCCTGTCCAACACGAAGATTCTTGCCAACGAGGAATCTCTTCCACCCAACCGAGCTTAAGTGTGTGCGACCGTCCGTGTCCATGTCGTAAGTACAGGTGGTGACGGAGCCCCTTGCGGTAAGGCGTATTCCAGCTGAGCCTTCTTCATCAGGCTCGATACCACAACTCACAGATAGGCTCTTTGGTAATTCTGAATAAGAAAAACATATCAATTAATAAGTAGCCTCGCACATACTCTTGCTAATATAGTTCTACTAAGTATAGATTTCTACACTATCAAAAGACACAATACTACACATTTCTACTAAGCATAAATTCTACTAAAGTATATATGGATTATCTACACTATTAATAGTTTCTTAGATTCTACACTAATAAGCATGTGATCGGACTCTACACTAAAGTATATCATCGACTAGATTCCACACAACATATCATTGGACACTGCACTAAGCATTTCATCAAATTCACTAAGCATATCATCAGATAATTTGCATTTGTAAGTATAACAATAAAGCATATCATCGGATTCACTAAGAATATCAAATTACTACAGTTAGTATAACATACCATATCATGCCAATCGACCATGATCCTTGTCAGGTCGGTCACGAATGACACCTCGACAAAGTCATCACGTGGCGGAATTATGTCCCATAGGCTGCACACCTCCTTCTCGCTCAGCCTCATTCTTTGAGCTACGATGGCTTCATGAAGTGAGTCATCATCATCTTCATCAGCTTCCACCTTGTTGATATAAATGATAGGCAGCTTGGGTCTTTCTGCTCTAAAGGAGAAGCTGATCAACTCACCGTGATCCTGACTTGCTTCGCGAGGCAGAGTACATCGCTCTGCTTTGTTTTCTTCTGCTCCTTCACGCGAGAGCGACTGCCAACGAACACGGAATCAAATTTGTTTCTGGAGTCCGCGCACACACGCGCGCGGCTATACTTCTTTTCCGACAGATACGCACCGGGTAGTACCATTTTGAGACGTCTGCAGGATATGCATGTGTCCGCCATTCGACACCTCTTTGAGCGCTAATAAAAGTGCGGAGCATCGCCAAAATTTCCACGACAGAGTACCTGGTCGGGCCAAGAGAGGGGTGCCGGTCAAGTCACTGGAGGGGGAGGCCCATCCGACGGATTCGGGAGGGAATGCATTACTTTACTTGATCACCGGTGCGAACCAACCTGTGGTTGGATGGTTAGAGGGACACTGGTATCCCCAGCCCACCAGGGTCCAAATCCTGGTGCTCGCATTATTCCTGGATTTTCAGCGATGCGCTTTTAGTGGGAGGAGACGTTTCCGTCGACGACGAGGTGCCTTCGATGACTTCGTATATTTCAAGATGACATGTCGGCTCAGTCTTTTGAAGGTGCTCATAAGGGTAGGGTGTATGTGTGTGCGTTCATAGAAATGACCTTTGCACGTTCCATTTTCTTCTTCTTTCATCTGCACGCTTGCACAGCTCTAGCTAGGCACACAATAGCCAGGACTGGACGACACGAGCAAGTATCTATCTAGCCCGCCCCGGCGATCGTGTCCGGCGTCACATTGGACGGTTGCAATCCTCGGCTGTTAGAGAAACTCCAATGGGGCGACCCATTTCGTCCATCCGCGTCCGTTTGGGTCGGCGCAGACAAAAGTGGCGGCCTAACGCGCTGACCCAAACTCAAATCGTGTCCGCCCGGCGTCCGCGCCGACCCATTTCCGGCCCAAAATTGCGCCTGGAATGCGTCGGCGCGGACGCGACGCAGACGCGCCACACATCTCCTCACCGTCCGCCGCGTTCCCACCTGACGGCCGTCCAACTACGACGGTCAACAATATTTATGACGACCACCCACCTTGGGCTCACGCGTCAGCGACGATGGTCGTCCTTTTTTAAGCCGGGCATGCGGCGGGGCTGTCCTCATTCACTGACACTCACCCCCCGTCCCCATCTGGCCACCCCTGCCCCCACGCCGGCGACAACCCTAGCCACCGCCAGCATGGGCTTCTTCTCCGGCATCGGCAGCAGCCACAAGGGCAAGGGCCCCGCCCGCCATTCCTCCTCCCTCCCCGCCCTCCCCGCGCCGCCGCGCGTTCGCCGGCAGAAGCAGCGCATCAATGTGCGATTGCACCAGGCCGAGTGGCACCAACACCACCGCGTGCCTCTGCCGTACCCCGACGCGACGCTGCCGCTTGACTGACATTTGGATCCGGAGAGGATCCCAGTGCTGGCGGCGCCGCGGACGACGAGGGCCCATGCGGACCACAGCCTGCTGCCGCCCGCGCTCGTCGTCCGTGACGAGGACTACGAGGCCGAGGCCGCCTACCAGGCGGCCATTAAGGAGAGCGAGGAGGAGGAGCGATGGAGGGAGGCGGATGAGGCGGCTTTTGAGGCTGCCATGGTGGAGGCCATGGCCCTCTCTGCGGCGGGCGACTGCGTCGTGCCGCCGGAGACCCCGCCGTCCCCGCCCAAAGCCGAGCCGGAGGAGCCGGCCTACCTCGAACGCTACTCCTGGATGAGAGTAGTGCGCGAGTGGGTCAGCGCTCCGCCGATCTGGCTCGGGGCGACGGAGAAGCAGGAGGTGGCATATCTCGACCACTGGTGCCAAGTTCGGCTGGCCGAGGAGCGTCGGGAGGGTGATCGCTTGCAGATGCTCGAGCGCGAGACCGAATAGGAGGCGCGCTAGGCCCAAGCAGCGGCGGCGCAGCCCGACATCGCCGCCCTCTGGAACACGGCGTTCCCCAGGGCCGGCCCTGCACCGACGTTGATCGACCTCACCGGCCCCGACGCAAACGCCGTCGCCGATGCGGACGCTTAGGGCTGCGCGTGTCTAGCTTTTATTGTTTAATTAATGTAATGTGGACTTTCGCCGGCCTTTGTGGCTGGGTTTTATGTTTAATTAAATGCATGTATTTTTTTTAAATGCTTGCAAGACTCTTTTTTGACGCGCTGACAAAATGGGGCTCAAACGGACATAAAACGGACAAAAAAGCCGTCCGTTTGAATCGGCCCGTTGGAGTTGCTCTTAACTCCGCTTGACATTTTATTTAAGCCCAACTTGACATGGAGTAGCTTGTTCACGAGTCCTAACATCTGATTAGGACCTAGTAATAGATTGTCAACCGCGGTGTCTTGATATTCATCCATCAACGGCTTTTCATTTGTTAATTCAGTTCGTGGGCGCGTGCAAATCTGCAGGGCGATTGTTCAGCCCTCCGTTGGTTGGTTCTGTCATCCATCAACGCATGAGAATTTGCCAATTTGGATTAGCTAAGCTGCCAATGGTCTAGTATTTATTTAGTTTCATCCATTGCTCGCCAGCTGGGTGTAGCTATCGACCGATTAGTGTGTTGATCACCTCGTGGACCGTTGACGCACGCATGCCAATTCTCTTCCATTATTCTACGAACCCTACCGTACCCACCGTGATTTCGGTCTCGAGGCAAAGAACTGACAGCTCGGAGCTCAAAGTTGATAGAGATGGATCGATTGGGCGCAAGATACAGCAATATCACGTTACAGATTTGTGGTACATCGCTGCTCTGTTTTCATCCTCACTTTTGTGCGAGAGCAATCGATGAGAGAGTGTCGAAGAAGAAGGAATAGAATTTGTGCCCGGAGTTCTCGCACGCGCTCCATGGCCATACTCCTTTTCCGGCAGGTGTCAATCGCTGGATACGCACGCATGTGTCCGCCAAAATTTCCACGACAGAGTACCTGGCCGAGGAGAGGTTGCTATAGCCCAAACACAAGGCACGTTTCTCTATGTGCCTCTGCGCCTGGTCTAAAACAAAAAAAAATGTACCTCTGCGCAGTGATCGACCGTCTCCCGCGCCATGTTGCGTGGTGGCAATCTTCACTGTTTCATCGGCTGAATTTTCAGATCAATTCTTAACGTCTGATCATGAGAGAATGCATTGTTAACTGCGGGTTATTGTTAGCATCCCATCCCCGCTACAATTGCATGCACCATCCGTTGGTAATGGCAAGTGGCCCGTCAATGAGCTACTATCAGTTTGTGCGTGGATGTGGGCTGCTGGTTTGTCCCGGCACTGCATTGACCGTTGACGCATGCATATGCATTACTAAAATTAGTACAATGTTGAGTCATTTATTTTGAAATGTAGAAGTACTTCTCTTTCATTATTCTACGAACCTCACCCACCCATCCTGATTTTTCAGGCAGAGAAGGGACAGCTCGTAGCTGAGACTCTCCAAGCAGAGCAGATTGATCCATGAGCACACATTTTAATTCGTTCTTACCCGCTGCTTCTACGTACCAGGGCCTCTGCAGATTCGCACGGCGATTGGTCTACCTGTCATTGCTAACAGCGAAGTAGCTATCCGGCGCCGTTCACACACCGCATCCACCGTTGACGCATACGTCACCGGTTCACCAAGAATTTTCCTCCAACCTTTTTGTGTGGATTATTTTATCCATCTATCAGCAACGGAAGAGCACGAGAGCTGAACGGTTTAGTGCACGATGGAATTAATAAGCACGCTTCCATTTCAATAGCGACGGAGACATCATGGTCCTGGTGCTGCTGCGCCTTTTTGACAGAGATCCTTGCCTCTCAAGGATTTCGATTGATGCATGTGTGTGTCGAGGACGAATGAATCGTCGCTGACGACTTCAATCGTGAAAAAGGGCCGGAGTTTCAAAGGCAGCGGTGTATACTCGAACGAGGAAGGCGCGCTACACGTCTGTTCCTCAAGAGGAGGCCGTGTTCGTGGTGACGCCGATTATTTCCCTGACTAACTAATGCACCCACACGCACCCGCGTTCGTGGTAACAAGCTCTGCAGCGGCACATAACGGACTGAATGCCCGAGCAACGAAAAACGTATTGCGGCGTTCTTCTCTCTCGCTAATTTTGGGCCGTACATGGTTGACGGCCGCATGCCACCGCGGGAGATGGGCAACGGCAAGGGCACGGAGGTGGAGACCGCACGGAGGTGGAGGCGCGTGTGCCATAGGTCAATGCCGGCCGAGAGAGTAACAGGTCAAGCGGAAGATGTTTATAAAGGTGGCTGGACGGGGGACAAATCTCCGGGGAGGACCTAGTAATAGATTGTTAACGGCGGTGTCTTGATATTCCGTCTCCACTACAAAAATTGCATGTCATACATCAACGCCTTTCCATTTGTTAATTCTGTTTGTGGGGGCGTGCAAATCTACGGAGCGATTGGTCGACCCTCCTGATAACCTACATGTATGTATGAATGTGAGCTTTGTACGTAGTCTACGGTATAGGCTAGTATAGCATGCGTGTGTGCAGTTTTCCCTGAAGCACACACGTTCCTCCACCTCGATCATGGCCTCCCACGATCTCCATCGTGGCCCGATGCCATCTGATCCAACTGTATATGTACCCCCCAGATCAATGCAAAGTGCGTGTTCGATCTCTCTACTGAAACATGGTATCAGAGGCCGCCGAAACCAATCCTTTCGCACCTCCCCTTTCCGCTGCCATGGACACCAATCCTCTCGCCACCCCTGACACCTCCAATGACGGCGCGCCCGCTCCGTTCGGCGTGCTTCAGACTGCTGCTCTCGCGAGCGCCCCACCGGCGAACGCTCCCCCGGCGAGCGCTCCTCCTGCGCCTCCTCTCGCCCCGATGCATTCCCGTCCGCGGTGCTCCAAACCATCGACATCCGCCACCACGTCCCGGTCACACTTGATCTGCACGCCGGCAACTATGCCCAGTGGCGCCGTTTCTTCCTCACCATCGTCGGCATGTTCGGCGTCCGCGACCACCTTGTCGCTCCTGCCGCTCCTCGTCGCCGCGATCCGGAGTGGGTCATGGTTGACCACTGCGTCGTTCATTGGCTTTACGCCACCATCTCGCCGGAGCTCCTGGATGCCGTGATGCAGCCGGAGGACACCGCCGACGTGCTCTGGGCCGCGATCGACGGCATCTTCCGCGACAACAACCTCGCGCGCGCGGTGTACCTGGACGCCGAATATCACGCCGTCGTCCAGGGCGACCTCACGGTGATGCAGTACTGCACCCGCCTGAAGCAGTTCGCCACTCAGCTCGCCGACCTCGGCCAGCCCGTCTCGGAGCCGCAGCAGCTCTTCAACATGCTGCGTGGCCTCGGGCGCCAGTACCACGGCGCCATTCCCCACCTCACAGCTCGTGTGCCCCTGCCTACGTTTCTGGAGACTCGCTCGTTTCTCCTTCTCGAGGAACATCGCGCCGAACAGGCCGCGCGGCAGCAGTCTGCGCACGCGCTCATCGCGGCACGGCCGCAGTCTTCACCAGGCAACCATGCGCCCCCTAGCTCACCGCCGATGGCGGGGGCAGCCGCGGACGTGGCCGCAACAGACGCCGTGGCCGCGGCAACGGAGGCGGCTCTGCACCGCCCTCTCCTTCATCGCCGTCGCCCGCCCCTCGCCCGGGTGCCCTGCCCGGCGCTGCTCCCGGCGCCAACTCCTGGACCGGCATGGTCCAAGCATGGCCGATGCCCGCGCCCGGTGCTGGCGTTCTTGGGCCACGCCCTGGCGTTCCCCAGCAGCAGGCCTTCTTTGCTGGCGATGTGCCTCCCGCCCCTCTCTCCTACGGCTACGGCGGCTACGGCAACTACGGCGGCTACCCCGCCCTCCTCCCCGGCTTCACCTACGGCTCTTCGGGCGCCAGCTCCAGCAATGCGCCTCCACCGCCGCAACAGCCGTGGGACATGGGCGGGCTCCAGACCGCGCTCCAGGCCGCCCACTCGTCCTCCCCGTCGCCATCCGGCACCTCCGACTGGTACATGGACTCCGGTGCCTCGTCGTACATAACATCCAACCCCGGTACCCTACACTCTCTCCGTCCCTCCTTTCCTCCTCGTGACATCATTGTAGGCAATGGAGGGCGCATGCCGATCACCCACACTGGGCGCGGCTCGCTTATTGCATCTAACACCTCCCTAGAGCTGCACAATGTCCTGCTCTCTCCTTCCATCATCACAAACCTGCTCTCTGTACGTCGTCTTACCCGCGATAATCCTGTCTCGGTTGAATTTGACGCCTTTGGGTTTTCTGTCAAGGACATCCGCACCCGCCTGGTGATCCTCAGATGTGATTCGGTCGGCGACTTGTACCCGGTGTAACGCAACCCTGCTGTTCCCCGTGCCGGTTACTTCGCCGGCGTTGCGTCTACGGAGCTGTGGCACAACCGTCTCGGTCATCCCGACGACGAGGCTCTGCGTCGTGTTCTTCATCAGTTCCAGTTCACCTGCGCTCCGTCTGCCCCGCACTCCTGCTCTGCCTGTCGGCTTGGCAAGAACACCCGCCTACCATTTACTTCTTCCACCACTAGTAGCTACTTTCCTTTTCAATTACTTCACTTAGATGTCTGGACATCTCCCGTGATTAGCATTTCCGGTTTCGAGTACTACCTAGTGATCATTGATAGCTGTACCCACTATGTATGGACATTCCCTCTTCGCCACAAATCTGATGTAATTTGTGTGCTTACTGCATTTTATGCATACGTCCATACCCAGTTTGAGCGTCCTATCCTTGCGCTCCAGACCGACAACGGGCGCGAGTTTGACAACCACGCCGTCCGCTCCCTGCTCACTCGCCACGGCACGGTGCTCCGCCTGTCCTGCCCTTACACGAGCCAGCAGAACGGCAAGGCCGAGCGCGCACTCTCAACGAGAGCGTGCGCGCTCTTCTCTTTCACGCGTCGCTCCGCGCGACGTCACGACTGGGGGGGGGGGGGGGGGTGTGTGTGATAACCTACATGTATGTATGAGTGTGAGCTTTGTACGTAGTCTACGGTATAGGCTAGTATAGCATGCGTGTGTGCAGTTTTCCCTGAAGCACACACGTTCCTCCACCTTGATCATGGCCTCCCACGATCTCCATCGTGGCCCGATGCCATCTGATCCAACTGTATATGTACCCCCCAGATCAATGCAAAGTGCGTGTTCGATCTCTCTACTGAAACACCTCCGCTGGTTGGTCCTATCATCCATCAACGGATGAGAATCTGGATTAGCTAGGCTGCCAATGGACTACTAACATCTGATTAGGACCTAATAATAGATTGTTAACTGCAGTGTCTTGATTAACAATTGCATGTCATCCATCAACGGCTTTTCATTTGTTAATTCAGTTCGTGGGGGCGTGCAAATCTGCAGGCGATTGCTACCATCCATCAACGCATGAGAATTTGGATTAGCTACGCTGCCAATGGACGATTTATTTAGTTTCCCCCGGGGGTTCTTTTTGCGAATATTTAGTTTCCTCCGTTGCTCGCCAGCTGGGTGTAGCCATCGACTCCATCAGTGTGGTGATGGACTCTTGCTTTGTGATCGCACCTCATGGACCGTTGACGGCACGCATGCGGCGTATCTGGCCGCTACTTCTCTCCCATTATTTTACGCTCAAAGTTGATAGAGATTGATTGATTAGGCGCTAGATAGAGCAACATCACGTCACAGATTCGTGGCCTTTTGGACGGACGGCGATTCCGATCGACTTGCTTCGTGAGGCAGAGTGCATTGCTCTGCTCTGATTTCTTCCCCTCTTTCATGCGAGGCCGACGCGAGACGATTCGAGGATCAAGGAATCGAATTTGTTTCTGAACTCCTTTTCCGGCAGGCGTGCTACGTATGGCCAAAGTTTCCGCGACAGTGTACCTACCTGGCCCAGGAGAGGTGCCCCAAAATGACACATGTCTCTATATTCCTCTGCGGCGGCGATCGACTGTCTACCTCGCCATGTTGCACGGTTGCAATCCTCACTTTTACATCGGCTTAATTTCAGGTCGTCTGATCGATGACACGATGCATTGTTAAGTGTTAACATCCCATCCCCACTACAATTGCATGCGCCATCCGTTGTTAATGGCAAGTGGCCCGTCAATGAGCTACTATCAGTTTGTGCGTGTATCTGGGTTGCCGGTCTGTTCTGGGTTGACCGTTGACGCATGCATATGCATCATGCTAATCCTCTTCAGTTATTCTCCAAACCCCGCCCACCCACCCATCCACCCTGATTTCTGTATGCAGATAACGGACAGCTACGAGTTTGAGACTCTCATATCTGTTGGTGCGCCGCGCAAGCCAAGCTAGAAATGAAGCATTTTTTCCGGCCGGCCATGCGCACGACGGCCTTTCCATGCCGCGAAAAGGCTCGGGATTGTGCTCCGGGAGCACTGTTCTTGTTCATCCGTGACAGTGTACCCGGCCGACCCAGCAAAGGCACCCATGTTGATTGATACGCGCTTATCGTTTACGTCATGAAAGGGGTGGTCTGGGGCCCATCGCATGCATGCATTATTCGCTTGACTCAGATCGTCAGCAACACGGGCCAAAACGAGACACGTATATGTGTTCTGTTCATCTTAGGAAAATGATGGATGCATTCGCACGGTGAATCGCCGCAGTATCGATCCGGTCTGCGTCACTCGATCGACCGGAGAGCCGTGGTGTAGAATCGCTGTCGCTAGCTACTTGCATGAGCTACTTTTTTTTTTGCCTGAGCTACTTACTGAAGCAAAGCAGTGTGTAGTTTTAGCTTGTCTTGCACTATACCGGTCCCTAGTCGCGTTCCATATACATGCCGTAGCATCCAAGTAGAGTATTCAACAACAGTCTGGAGTCCTGCTTTTGGCCATTGAGGGGTTACGTACTAAGAGCATCTTCAGCCGTGTCCTCAACAGACCCTTCTTAAATGTTTTTGCCGCGCTGGCGCTTAAAAATCGGCCAAATCGCGCCCTCAGGAGTCCGTTTTTCGCCAGTTTGGGCCGAAACTGGCGCCAGCGTACCCAGGCCGAACCCGGCGCGGTGGGGCGTCCGGGGGCGCCGGGGCGAGCGATTTTGGCGGGAAAGAGCCGCGGGCCAGCCGTGTCAGCAAGACGACGACGCCTCGTCTTCCCCCAAAGCACCTCGATTTCTCGCGAGGAATCAATGGCAAGGCTGCCGCCGGTCAGCCTTGCCATTGATTCCTCACGGGCGGCGCGGCGACGCCTCCCCTCCCGCCACGCGTACACGCGGCGCGGACTATAAAACCCGCCGCTGGCCACACTAGCCCGAGCCCAAACCAGCCGCCGCCGAGTCTCTGCTCTCTCCCGTCCGCGCCGCCGAGCTCTGCTATCTCCCCCGTCCCCCCTTCCCTTCCCTCTGCAGCGATGGACGAACGCTTCCCTGACGACACCGCGGCGGTCAACGGCTTCGGCCGCCGCTCGCTCCAGGAGTGGGAGGCATGGCTCCTGTTCCAGGCCAACATCCCGGCGCCGTCGGACACGCGCGCTGGGCCGACGGGGTGGAGGCTCAGCAACGGCGGCGTCCCCATTCCCCCGGTGCCTGACGTCGACGCGCGCCCCGGCACCTTCACCGCCAAGGTCGACCGCGTGCGGTCGTCCCTGATGGAGGAGCAGCGCGTCCGCCCTCAGTACGCCGCCAACAACCACGCGGCGTGGGCGGACTACTTCTAGCGGCGGCAGGCGCATCGGCTGGCTGTAAGTGCATCTAGTGCCACCCCTAGTTGGTTTTGGAGTATTGACGACAAATCTGATTGAGGGACTAATGTGTTTGTGAGAATTGCAGGATAACACAGGTAGTAGTCTCTCATTGATTCAGTTTACCTACCGGAGATGACCCCTAAAAATGTGTGAAGACATTGAAGACAATGGTGGTCTGTGAAGAGTTTCACATTGAAGACTATGACATGAGAAGACATCGATGGATTGCGAAGACATAGTTGTTTCGTAGTTTCCTTTTTCTTCCTTGTTGAGTCATAGGAACCACCATACTGTTAAGTGGGGTCCAAGTGAACAAAGTCAGAGTGACTGTAGTGATGCTTAACCAAATCCTATGTATTAGAGCGAAGACAATGAGAGCAAATTTTATCCAGAGCTGGATAAGTCAGCTTTACTTGTAGCCCAAGTCAAGTTGCTGTGTGTGTTTGAAATTTGACCGTTAGACACGTGGCAGTTCCTTAGTGACCCAGGGTCATTTCGGACAAATCAGGTCGGGTTGCCTACTGGCTATAAATAGCCCACCCCTACACCATAAATTGGTGGCTGCTCAGAGTTAGTGCACGGCTTTGGTCGTTTGAGAGCAACCTACCTCGAAGCCTTTGAAAGAGAAATCCTTATGAGGACAAAGCCCTAAACACCCAGAGCCAAAGAGTGTTAGGCATCCCTGAAGTCTTTCTGTCTGCGTGATCTGAAGACTTGTTACACTTCAGGACTGTGAATCCTCCAGCCAGTTAGGCATCACGTTCTGAGCATCAAAGAGTCATTGTGGATCACCGGTGAACAAAGTCTATGAAGGTTTGGAAGTCTACCTTGAAGACATACCAGACTGATTGGGTGAGGATTGTGTGTCCTTAGCTCAAGGGGGATAAGGTGAAGACGCGGTCTTCTGAGTTGAATCTCAGCCTCCCTAACCAGACATAATGTTGTCACAACAACTGGAACTGGTCCAACAAATACCTGTCCTCATCAAGCAACTGGTTCTATCCTTATCTCTCTCTTTACTTAAAGTTTTTCTTCGTGAAGTCATTGCCTGCTTGCATGATATGATTGACTTCACTATGTGAAGACTGTTGTTGATTGCTTTCATACTTTATTCCATCTTGATCAATACTACCTAGCTGCTGATAGTCTTCGTGCTCTCACTTCATTGCTCACTTGACTATGGCCTGTCTAGTGTAGTCTACCTTCTGCTGCATATCAATAGGTTCATTTCTACTGTTTGTCTTCAAAGTCCCCGTGTTTTGAAGACTTTCATAAAAATTGCCTATTCACCCCCCTCTAGTCGATAACTAGCACTTTCAATTGGTATCAGAGCTTGGTGCTCTCTTGTTCTGTGTGATTCGGTTTAACCACCTGGAGTTTTAGCTATGTCGACTACAAGGATATTCAAGGTCTCCGCTGCGTGCCCTGTCTTCGATGGCACTGATTACCCTTACTGGAAGAATAAGATGCACATGCATCTTGAAGCCATTGATGTCGACCTCTGGTATGTCGTCAAGAATGGCGTTCCCAAGGCTGGTGAAGGCGTCACCACAGCTAATGTCAAGAAGTTCATTCAACTGGATTCTACTACCAAGAACATCATCTGTGGTCATCTGACCAAAGGACAGTATGGCCATGTGAGTGCTCTGGAAACTGCAAAGCTAGTCTGGGACTGGCTCTCCAAGGTCAATGAAGGCGTCTCAACCGAGAGAGACTCAAGGATCAGTGTTCTTCGCAATCTCTTCAACCGCTTCAAGAGAAATGACAATGAGAATGTTCAGCTGACGTTTTGATCACCTCACTGATATCACAAATGAGCTTCATGCACTCGACACCACTGAAATCACCAAGCATGAAATCGTCAAGACACTCTTAAGATTGTTGGGGAACGTAGTAATTTCAAAAATTTCCTACGCACACGCAAGATCATGGTGATGCATAGCAACGAGAGGGGAGAGTGTTGTCTACGTACCCTCGTAGACCATTCGCGGCAGCGTTATATCAACGCGGTTGATGTAGTCGTACGTCTTCATGATCCGACCGATCCAAGTATCGAAAGCACGACACCTCCGAGTTCTGCACACGTTTGGCTCGGTGACGTCCTCGCCTTCTCAATCCAGCAAGAGGGCGCGAAGTAGTAGATGAGTTCTAGCAGCACGACGGCGTGGTGACGGTGTTGGTGAAGAACAATCTCCGTAGGGCTTCGCCTAAGCACTACGAAAACTAAGACAGAGGATAAACTAGAGGGGACGGGGTTGCCGGCACACGGTTTGGTGTTTCTTGATGTGTCTTGGGTGCTAGCCCTACCCCTCTATTTATATGTTGAGCCTTGGGGTCAAAACTTGGAGTAAAAGCCTCCACAAAGTCGGTTTCACCCGAAAGGCAAGAGTCCTTCTCGGACTCCAGGGCCAGACGCCAGGGTTCCCGGCGTCTAGACCCAGACGCCAGGGACCCTGGCGTCTGGCCCCTGGACTCCGCAAAACTTCCTTTTGCGCTTTCCAAAAACCTTGTGGGCTTTCCCCTTTGGCCCAAATAAAGTGTTCTCGTACCCAAACATTTCGGGAAACATCCGGAACCCCTTCCGGTGACCAAACACTATTATCCTATATATCAAACTTTATCTCCGGACCATTCTGGAGTTCCTCGTCATGTCTGTGATCTCATCTCGGACTCCGAACAACATTCGGTCACCAACATACATAACTCATATAGTACTATATCATCAACGAATGTTAAGCGTGCGGACCCTACGGGTTCGAGAACTATGTAGACATGACCGAGACACCTCTTTGGTCAAAAACCAATTGCGGGACCTGGATGCCCATATTGGCTCCTACATATTTTACGAAGATCTTTATCGGTCAGACCGCATAACAACATACGTTGTTCGCTTTGTCATCGGTATGTTACTTGCCCAAGATTCGATCGTCGGTATCTCAATACCTAGTTCAATCCCGTTACTGGCAAGTCTCTTTACTCGTTCCGTAATACATCATCCCGCACCTAACTCATTAGTTGACAATGCTTGCAAGGCTTATAGTGATGTGCATTACCGAGTGGGCCCAGAGATACCTCTCCAACAATCGGAGTGACAAATCCTAATCTTGAAATACGCCAACCCAACAAGTACCTTTGGAGACACCTGTAGAGCACCTTTATAATCACCCAGTTACGTTGTGACGTTTGGTGGCACACAAAGTGTTCCTCCGGTAAACGGGAGTTGCATAATCTCATAGTCATAGGAACATGTATAAGTCATGAAGAAAGCAATAGCAACAAACTAAACGATCAAGTGCTAAGCTAAGGGAATGGGTCAAGTTAATCACATCATTCTCCTAATGATGTGATCCCGTTAATCAAATGAAAACTCATGTCTATGGTTGGGAAACTTAACCATCTTTGATCAACGAGCTAGTCAAGTAGAGGCATACTAGTGACATTCTGTTTGTCTATGTATTCACACATGTATTATGTTTCCGGTTAATACAATTCTAGCATGAATAATAAACATTTATCATGATATAAGGAAATAAATAATAACTTTATTATTGCCTCTAGGGCATATTTCCTTCAGTCTCCCACTTGCACTAGAGTCAATAATCTAGTCCACATCGCCATGTGATTTAATACCAATAGTTGACATCACCATGTGATTAACACCCAAAGGATTTACTAGAGTCAATAATCTAGTTCACATCGCTATGTGATTAACACCCAAGGAGTACTAAGGTGTGATCATGTTTTGCTTGTGAGAGAAGTTTAGTCAACGGGTCTGCCACATTCATATCCGTAAGTATTTTGCAAATTTCTATGTCAACAATGCTCTGCACGGAGCTACTCTAGCTAATTGCTCCCACTTTCAACATGTATCCAGATTGAGATTTAGAGTCATCTGGATCAGTGTCAAAATTTGCATCGACGTAACCCTTTACGACGAACCTTTTTGTCACCTCCATAATCGAGAAACATATCCTTATTCCACTAAGGATAATTTCATCGCTGTCCAGTGATCTACTCCTAGATCACTATTGTACTCCCTTGCCAGAATCAGTGTAGGGTATATAATAGATCTGGTACACAACATGACATATTTTATAGAACCTATGGCCAAGGCATAGGGAATGACTTTCATTCTCTTTCTATCTTCTGTCGTGGTCGGGTTTTGAGTCTTACTCAGTTTCACACCTTGTAACACAGGCAAGTAATCTTTCTTTGACTGTTCCATTTTGAACTACTTCAAAATCTTGTCAAGGTATGTACTTATTGAAAAACTTATCAAGCGTCTTGATCTATCTCTATAGATCTTGATGCTCAATATATAAGCAGCTTCACCGAGGTCTTTCTTTGAAAAACTCCTTTCAAAGACTCCTTTATGCTTTGTAGAATAATTCTATATCATTTCCAATCAGCAATATGTCATCCACATATAATATCAGAAATGCTACAGAGCTCCCACTCACTTTCTTATAAATACAGGCTTCTCCAAAAGTCTGTATAAAACCAAATGCTTTGATCACACTATCAAAGCGTTTATTCCAACTCCGAGAGACTTGCACCCGTCCATAAATGGATCGCTAGAGCTTGCACACTTTGTTAGCTCCCTTTGGATCGACAAAAAACCTTTTGGTTGCATCATATACAACTCCTCTTCCATAAATCCATTCAGGAATGCAGTTTAGACATCCATTTGCCAAATTTTATAATCATAAAATGCGTCAATTGCTAACATGATTCGGACAGACATAAGCATCGCTACGGGTGAGAAGGTCTCATCGTAGTCAATCCCTTAAACTTGTCGAAAACCTTTTGCAACAAGTCGAGCTTTATAGACAGTAACATTACCGTCGGCGTCAGTCTTCTTCTTGAAGATCCATTTATTCTCAATTGCTTGCCGATCAACGGGCAAGTCAACCAAAGTCCACACTTTGTTCTGATACATGGATCCCATCTCAGATGTCATGGCCTCAAGCCATTTTGCGGAATCTGGTCTCACCATCGCTTCTTCATAGTTCGTAGGTTCGTCATGGTCTAGTAACATAACTTCCAGAACAGGATTACCGTACCACTCTGGTGCAGATCTTACTCTCGTTGACCTACGAGGTTCAGTAACAACTTGATCTAAAGTTTCATGATCATCATCATTAACTTCCTCACTAATTGGTGTAGGTGTCGCAGAAATCGTTTTCTGTGATGAACCACTTTCCAATAAGGGAGCAGGTATAGTTACCTCATCAGGTTCTACTTTCCTCCCACTCACTTCTTTCGGGAGAAACTCCTTCTCTAGAAAGGATCCATTCTCAGCAATGAATATCTTGCCTTCAGATCTGTGATAGAAGGTGTACCCAACATTTTCTTTTGGGTATCCTATGAAGACACACTCCTCCGATTTGGGTTTGAGCTTATCAGGTTGAAAATTTTTCACATAAGCATTACAACCTCAAACTTTAAGAAACGACAGTTTAGGTTTCTTGCCAAACCATAGTTCATACAGTGTCGTCTCAACGGATTTAGATGGTGCCTATTTAACATGAATGTAGCTGTCTCTAATGCATAACCCCAAAACGATAATGGTAAATTGGTAAGAGACATCATAGATCACACCATATCTAATAAAGTACGGTTACGACGTTCGGACACACCATTACACTATGGTTTTCCAGGTATCGTGAGTAGTGAAACTATTTCACATTGTTTTAACTGAAGGCCAAACTCGTAACTCAAATATTTTACTTCTGCGATCATATTGTAGAAAAATTTATTTTTGTTACGATGATTCTCCACTTCACTTTGAAATTCTTTGAACTTTTCAAATGTTTCAGACTTGTGTTTTATCAAGTAGATATACTCATATCTGCTCAAATCATCTGTGAAGATCAGAAAATAATGATACCTGTCGCGAGCCTTAATATTCATCGGACCACATACATTAGTATGTATGATTTCCAACAAATCTGTTGCTCGCTCCATTGTTCCGGAGAACGGAGTCTTAGTCATCTTGCCCATGAGGCATGGTTTGCAAGCATCAACTGATTCATAATCAAGTGATTCCAAAAGCCCATCAGCATGGATTTTCTTCATGCGCTTTACAACAATATAACCTTAACGGAAGTGCCACAAATAAGTTGCACTATCATTATTAACTTTGCATCTTTTGGCTTCAATATTATGAAAATGTGTATCACCACGATCGAGATCCAACAAACCATTTTCATTGGGTGTATGACCATAGAAGGTTGTATTCATGTAAACAGAACAATAATTATTCTCTAACTTACATGAATAACCGTATTACAATAAACATGATCCAATCATATTCATGCTCAACGCAAACACTAAATAACATTTATTTTAGGTTTAACACTAATGCTGAAAGTATAGGGAGTGTGTGATGATGATCATATCAATCTTGGAACCATTTCCAATACACATCGTCACTTCACCCTTAACTCGTCTCTGTTCATTCTGCAACTCCTGTTTCGAGTTACTATTCTTAACAACTGAACTAGTATCAAATACTGAGGGGTTGCTATAAACACTAGTAAAGTACACATCAATAACATGTATATCAAATATACCTATGTTCACTTTTCCATCCTTCTTATCCGCCAATTACTTGGGGTAGTTCCACTTCCAATGACCAGTCCCTTTGTAGTAGAAGCACTCAGTTTCAGGTTTAGGTCCAGACTTGGGTTTTTTCACTTGAGCAGCAACTTGCTTGCCGTTCTTCTTAAAGTTCCCCTTTCTTCCCTTTGTCCCTTTACTTGAAAGTAGTGGTTTTGTTTACCATCAACACTTGATGCTTTTCTTGATTTCTACCTTCGTCGATTTTAGCATCACGAAGAGCTTTGGAATCGTTTCCGTTATCCCTTGCATATTATAGTTCATCATGAAGTTTTACTAACTTGGTGATGGTGACTAGAGAATTCTGTCAATCACTTTTTTATCGGGAAGATTAACTCCCACTTGATTCAAGCGATTGTAGTACCCAGACAATCTGAGCACATGCTCACTGCTTGAGCTATTCTCCTCCATCTTTTAGCTATAGAACTTGTTGGAGACTTCATATCTCTCAACTCGGGTATTTGCTTGAAATATGAACTTCAACTCCTAGAACATCTCATATGGTCCATGACGTTCAAAACGTCTTTGAAGTCCCGATTCTAAGCCGTTCAGCATGGTGCACTAAACTATCAAGTAGTCATCATATTGAGCTAGCCAAACGTTCATAACGTCTGCATCTGCTCCTGCAATAGGTTTGTCACCTAGCGGTGCATCATGGACATAATTCTTTTGTGCAGCAATGAGGATAAACCTCAGATCACGGACCCAGTCCGCATCATTGCTACTAACATCTTTCAACTTAGTTTTCTCTAGGAACATATCAAAAATAAAACAGGGGAGCTAAACACGAGCTATTGATCTACAACATAGATATGCTAATACTACCAGGACTAAGTTCATGATAAATTTAAGTTTAATTAATCATATTACTTAAGAACTCCCACTTAGATAGACATCCCTCTAATCCTCTAAGTGATCATGTGATCCATATCAACTAAACCATGTTCAATCATCACGTGAGATGGAGTAGTTTCGATGGTGAACATCACTATGTTAATCCTATCTACTATATGATTCACGCTCGACCTTTCGGTCTCAGTGTTCCGAGGCCATATCTGTTATATGCTAGGCTCGTCAAGTTTAACCTGAGTATTCCGCGTGTGCAACTGTTTTGCACCCATTGTATTTGAACGTAGAGCCTATCACACCCGATCATCACGTGGTGTCTCAGCACGAAGAACTTTCGCAACGGTGCATACTGAGGGAGAACACTTGTACCTTGATAATTAGTGAGAGATCATCTTATAAAGCTACCGTCAAACTAAGCAAAATAAGATGTATAAAAGATAAACATCACATGCAATCAAAATATGTGACATGATATGGCCATCATCATCTTGTGCCTTTGATCTCCATCTCCAAAGCATCGTCATGATTTCCATCGTCGCGGGCATGACACCATGATCTCCATCATATTGATCTATATCAATGTGTCGTCACATGATCGTCTCGCCAACTATTGCTCTTACAACTATTGCTATCGCATAGCGATAAAGTAAAGCAATTATTTGGCGCTTGCATCTTATGCAATAAAGAGACAACCATAAGGCTTCTGCCAGTTGCCGATAACTGCAACAAAACATGATCATCTCATACAACAACTTATATCTCATCACGTCTTGACCATATCACATCACAACATGCCCTGCAAAAACAATTTAGACATCCTCTACTTTGTTGTTGCAAGTTTTAAGTGGCTGCTACGGGTTGAGCAAGAACCGTTCTTACCTACGTATCAAAACCACAACGATAGTTCAACAAGTTACTGCTATTTGAACCTTCTCAAGGACCGGGTATAGCCACACTCGGTTCAACTAAAGTTGGAGAAACTGACACCCGCTAGTCACCTATGTGCATAGCACGATGGTAAAATCAGTCTCGCGTAAGCGTACGCGTAATGTCGGTCTGGGCCGCTTCATCCAACAATACCGCCGAACCAAATTGTGACATGCTGGTAAGAAGTATGACTTAGATCGCCCACAACTCACTTGTGTTCTACTCATGCATATTACATCAACGCATAAAACCTGGCTCGGATGCCAATGTTGGTGAACGTAGTAATTTCAAAAATTTCCTACGCACACGCAAGATCATGGTGATGCATAGCAACGAGAGGGGAGAGTGTTGTCTACGTACCCTCGTAGACCGTTCACGGAAGCGTTATATCAACACGGTTGATGTAGTTGTACGTCTTCACGATCCGACCGATCCAAGTACCGAAAGCACGGCACCTCCGAGTTCTGCACACGTTCGGCTCGGTGACATCCTCGCCTGCTCGATCCAGTAAGAGGGGCGAAGTAGTAGATGAGTTCCAGCAGCACGTCGGCGTGGTGACGGTGTTGGTGAAGAACAATCTCCGCAGGGCTTCGCCTAAGCACTATGAAAGCTAGGACGGAGGATAAACTAGAGGGGACGGGGTTGCCGGCACACGGTGATACGTCCATTTTGCATCATGCTTTTATATCGATATTTATCGCATTATGGACTGTTATTTCACTTTATGTCACAATACTTATGGCTATTCTCTCTTATTTTACAAGGTTTACATAAGGAGGGAGAATGCCGGCAGCTAGAATTCTGGGCTGGAAAAGGAGCCAATATTAGAGACCTATTCTGCGCAACTCCAAAAGTCCTGAAACTCCACGGAACATCTTAAAAGAAATAAAGAAAAATCCTCGCCAAAGATGAAGGCCAGGGGGCCCACACCCTGCTCACGAGGGTGGACCCCCTAGGGCGCCCCCTACCTCATGGGCCCCCTGGTGGCTCTCTGACGTCCATCTTCTCCTATATGAGGTCTTTCGATGAGAAAAAAATAAGGAGGAACTTTTCAGGATGAGACTCCACCGCCATGAGGCGGAACCTTAGCGGATCCAATCTAGAGCTCCGGCAGAGCCGTTCTGCCGGGGAAACTTCCCTCCAGGAGGGGGAAATCATCACCATCGTCATCACCAACGCTCCTCTCATCGGGAGAGGGCAATCTCCATCAACATCTTCACCAGCACCATCTCATCTCCAAACCCTAGTTCGGGATTGGTGCTAGTAGGTTGCTAGTAGTGTTGATTACTCCTTGTAGTTGATGCTAGTTGGTTTATTTGGTGGAAGATCATATGTTCAGATCCTATATGCATATTATTACCCCTCCGATTATGAACATGAATATGCTTTGTGAGTAATTACGTTTGTTCCTGAGGACAAGGGAGAAGTCTTGCTATGAGTAGTCATGTGAATTTGGTATTCGTTATTTTGATAAGATGTATGTTGTCTAGCCTCTAGTGGTGTTATGTGAACGTCGACTACATAACACTTCACCATTATTTGGGCCTAGAGGAAGGCATTGGGAAGTAATAAGTAGATGATGGGTTGCTAGAGTGATAGAAGCTTAAACCCTAGTTTATGCGTTGCTTCGTAAGGGGCTGATTTGAATCCATATGTTTCATGCTATGGTTAGGTTTACCTTAATACTTTTGTTGTAGTTGCGGATGCTTGCAATAGAGGTTAATCATAAGTGGGATGCTTGTTCAAGTAAGAACAGCAGCCAAGCACCGGTCCACCCACATATCAAATTATCAAAGTATCGAATGCGAATCATATGAACGTGATGAAAACTAGCTTGACGATATTCCCATGTGTCCTCGGGAGCGCTTTTCCTATTATAAGAGTTTGTTCCGGCTTGTCCTTTGCTACAAAAGGATTGGGCCACCTTGCTGCACTTTATTTACTTTTATTACTTGTTGCTCGTTACAATTTATCCTATCACAAAACTATCTGTTACCACTTATTTTAGTACTTGCAGAGAATACCTTGCTGAAAATCGCTTATCATTTCCTTCTGCTCCTCGTTGGGTTCGACAACCTTACTTATCGAAAGGACTACGATAGATCCCCTATACTTGTGGGTCATCAAGACTCTTTTCTAGCGCCGTTGCCGGGGAGTGTAGCGCCTTTGGTAGGTGGAATTTGGTAAGGAAAAATTTATATAGTGTGCTGAAATTTACTGTCACTTGTTACTATGGAAAGTAATTCTTTGAGGGGCTTGTTCGGGGTATCTTCACCCTGTCCAGTAGAGCAAAGAGTTGCTCCTCAACCTACTGAACCTATTGAAAATGAAAATCCTTTTGAATTTCCTTCGGGTATGATGGAAAAACTGCTAGCTAACCCTTTTAGAGGAGATGGAACAAAGCATCCTGATGAGCACTTAATATATGTGGATGAAGTTTGTGAATTATTTAAGCTTGCAGGTATACCCGATGACGTTTCTAAGAAGAAGGTCTTACCTTTATCTTTGAAGGGTGACGCATTGATATGGTATAGGCTATGTGATGATATGAGATTATGGGACTATAAAAGAGAAGTTGGAATTTCATCGAAAGTATTACCCTATGCATCTTGTTCATCGTGATCGCAATTATATATATAATTTCTGGCCTCGCGAAGGAGAAAGCATCACTCAAGCTTGGGGGAGGCTTAAATCAATGTTATATTCATGCCCCAATCATGAGCTCTCAAGAGAAATGATTATTCAAAATTTATATGCTCGGCTTTCTGAAAACAATCGCACCATGATCGATACTTCTTGTGCTGGCTCTTTTATGATGAAGACTACTGGATTCAGATGGAATTTATTGGATAGAATTAAATGCAACTCTGAAGATTGGGACCTCGACGTAGGTAAGGAGTCAGGTATGACACCTAAGTTTGATTGTGTTAAATCTTTTATGGATACCGATATTTTCCGTAAGTTTAGCACTAAATATGGACTTGACTCTGAGATAGTAGCTTCTTTCTGTGAATCTTTTGCTACTTATGTTGATCTCCCTAAGGAGAAGTGGTTTAAATATCATCCTCCCATAGAAGTAAAAGTAGCTTCACCTATTAAAGTTGAAGAAAAGACTGTCACTTATAATGATCCTATTGTTCCTACTTCTTATATTGAGAAACCGCCTTTCCCTGTTAGAATAAAGGATCATGCTAAAGCTTCAACTGTTGTTCGTAAAAGCAATATTAGAACTTATACACCTCCTGAGAAAGTTAAAGTAGAACCTAATATTGCTATTGTTAAAGATCTCTTGTCTGATAATATTGATGGGCATGTTATTCAGTTCGCAGGTGAAACTGCTAGAATTGCTAAACCTTGTGCTAAAGATAAACATAGACCTGTGGTAGGCGTGCCTGTTATTTCTGTTAAAAATAGGAGATCATTGTTATCATGGCTTATGTGATATGGGTGCTATTGCTAGTGCAATACCCATTGACTTATACGAAGAAATTAAGAATGAAATTGCACCTGCTGAGTTAGAAGATATTGATGTTACTATTAAACTTGCTAATAGAGATACTATTGCACTAATTGGAATTGTTAGAGATGTTAATGTCTTGTGTGGGAAAACTAAATATCCTGCTGATTTTCTTGTTCTTGGTTCCCCACAAGATAGTTTTTGTCCCATTATATTTGGTAGACCCTTCTTAAATACTGTCAATGCTACCATAGATTGCATAAAGAATGTTGTTACTGTTGGCTTGTATGATATGGTTCATGAGTTTAATTTCTCTAAATTTAGTAAACAACATCGTGAGGAAGAATTACCTAGTAAGGATGAAATTATTGGTCTTGCTTCTATTGCCATACCTCCTAGTGATCCTTTAGAACACTATTCGCTAGACCATGAAAATGATATGTTCATGAATGAAAGAAGGGAAATAGATGAAGTATTCTTTAAACAGGAACCTATTCTGCATCACAACTTGCCTGTTGAAATCTTAGGGGATCCTCCTCCACCCAAGGGTGATCCCGTGTTTGAGCTTAATCCTTTGCCTGATAATCTTAAATATGCTTATCTTGATGAAAAGAAGATATATCCTGTTATTATTAGTGCTAACCTTTCAGAGCATGAAGAAGAAAGATTATTGAAAACTCTGAAGAAGCATCGTGCTGCTATTGGATATACTCTTGATGACCTTAAGGGCATTAGTCCCACTCTATGTCAACATAAAATAAATTTGGAAGCAGATGCCAAACCAGTTCGTGATCCTCAATGACGTCTGAATCCTAAAATGAAAGAAGTGGTAAGAAAAGAAATACTAAAGTTTCTGGAGACAGGTATAATCTATCCCATTGCTGATAGTGAGTGGGTAAGTCCTGTCCATTGTGTCCCTAAGAAGGGAGGTATTACTGTTGTTTCTAGTGATAAAGATGAATTGATTCCACAAAGAATTATCACAGGTTATAGGATGGTAATTGATTTCCGCAAATTAAATAAAGCTACTAAGAATATCATTACCCCTTACCTTTTATTGATCAAATGCTAGAGAGATTATGCAAACATACACACTATTGCTTTCTAGATGGTTATTCTGGTTTCTCTCAAATACCTGTATCGGCTAGAGATTAATCAAAGACTACTTTTACATGCCCTTTTGGTACTTTTGCTTATAGACGTATGCCTTTTGGTTTATGTAATGCACCTGCTACCTTTCAAGATGCATGATGGCTATATTCTCTGACTTTTGTGAAAAGATTTGTGAGGTTTTCATGAACGACTTTTCCGTCTATGGTTCCTCTTTTGATGATTGCTTGAGCAATCTTGATCGAGTTTTGCACAGATGTGAAGAAACTAATCATGTCTTGAATTGGGAAAAGTGCCACTTTATGGTTAATGAAGGTATTGTCTTGGGGCACAAAGTTGCTGAAAGAGGTATTGAAGTTGATAAAGCCAAGGTTGATGCTATTGAAAAGATGCCATGTCCCAAGGACATCAAAGCTATAAGAAGTTTCCTTGGTCATGCTGGATTTTATAGGAGGTTCATTAAGGACTTCTCGAAAATTTCTCGGCCTCTGACTAATTTATTGCAAAAAGATATACCATTTGTCTTTAATGATGATTGTGTAGAAGCATTTGAGATACTTAAGAAAGCATTAGTCTGTGCACATGTTGTTCAGCCACCTGATTGGAACCTACCCTTTGAAATTATGTGTGATGCTAGTGATTATGCTGTAGGTGATGTTCTAGGGCAAAGAGTTGATAAGAAATTAAATGTTATTCATTATGCTAGTAAGGCTCTATACAATGCTCAAATAAATTATGCTACTACTGAAAAAGTGCTTTTAGCAGTTGTATTTGCTTGTGATAAGTTCAGATCTTATATTGTTGATTCTAAAGTAACTATTCAAAATGATCATGCTGCTATTAAATATCTTATGGAAAAGAAAGATGCTAAACCTAGACTTATTAGATGGGTTCTCTTGCTACAAGAATTTGATTTGCCTATTGTTGATAGAAAGGGAGCTGAGAACCCCGTTGCAGACAACTTGTCAAGGTTAGAAAATATTCTTGATACCCACTACCTATTAATGATAGCTTTCCTGAAGAACAATTAAATGTTATAAGTACTTCTTGTAGCACTCCATGGTATGCTGATTATGCTAATTATATTGTTGCTAAGTTTATACCACCTAGCTTCACATACCAGCAAAAGAAAAAGTTTTTCTATGATTTAAGACATTACTTTTGGGATGACCCACATCTTTATAAGGAAGGAGTAGATGGTGTTATTAGACGTTGTGTACCTGAGCATGAATAGGAACAGATCCTATGCAAGTGTCATTCCGAGTCTTATGGAGGACACCACGCTGGAGATAGAACTGCACATAAGGTATTGCAATCTGGTTTTTATTGGCCTACTCTCTTCAAGGATGCCCGCAAGTTTGTCTTGTCTTGTGATGAATGTCAAAGAATCGGTAATATTACTAGACGTCAAGGAATGCCTATGAATTATTCTCTTGTTATTGAACCGTTTGATGTTTGGGGCTTTGATTATATGGGACCTTTTCCTGCCTCTAATAGATACACACATATTCTAGTTGCTGTTGATTACGTTACTAAGTGGGTAGAAGCAATTCCAACTAGTAGTGCTGATCATAAAACCTCTATTAAAATGCTTAAGGAAGTTATTTTCCCAAGGTTTGGAGTCCCTAGATATTTAATGACTGATGGTGGTTCACACTTTATTGATGGTGCCTTCCGTAAAATGCTTGCTAAATATGATGTTAATCATAGAATTGTATCTCCTTATCACCCTCAGTCTAGTGGTCAAGTAGAGTTGAGCAATAGAGAGCTCAAATTAATTTTGCAAAAGACTGTTAATAGGTCTAGAAAGAATTGGTCCAAGAAACTTGATGATGCATTATGGGCTTATAGAACTGCATACAAAAATCCTATGGTATGTCTCCGTATAAAATGGTTTATGGAAAAGCATGTCACTTACCTCTCGAACTAGAACATAAGGCATATTGGGCTATTAAAGAGCTCAACTATGATTTTAAACTTGTCGGTGAGAAGAGATTATTTGATATTAGCTCACTTGATGAATGGAGAACCCAAGCATATGAAAATGCCAAGTTGTTTAAATAAAAAGTTAAAAGATGACATGACAAAAGGATACAAAAGCGTGAGTTTAATGTAGGTGATTATGTATTGCTATACAACTCTCGTTTAAGATTTTTTGCAGGCAAACTTCTCTCTAAATGGGAAGGCCCCTATGTTATCGAAGAGGTCTATCGTTCCGGTGACATAAAAATCAACAACTTCGAGGGCACAAATCCGAAGGTGGTAAACGGTCAAAGAATTAAACATTATATCTCAGGTAATCCCATAAATGTTGAAACCAATATTATTGAAACCGTAACCCTGGAGGAATACATAAGGGACACTTTCCGGAATGTTTCAGACTCCAAAAAGGAATAGGTATGTGGTACGGTAAGTAAACCGACTCCAAAACAACTCTTAAGGTAATATTTCTCCGTTTTGGAATATTTAGAAAAATAGAAAAATAAGTAGCAGTCCGGGAAGGACATGAGGGCCCCACGAGGGTGGTGGGCACGCCCTACCCCCCTGGGCGCGCCCCCTACCTCGTGAGCACCTCATGTGCCTTCCGGACTCCGTTTTCTTGCACGCTATGTATCTCCTTATCACCCCCAGTCTAGTGGTCAAGTAGAGTTGAGCAATAGAGAGCTCAAATTAATTTTGCAAAAGACTGTTAATAGGTCTAGAAAGAATTGGTCCAAGAAACTTGATGATGCATTATGGGCTTATAGAACTGCATACAAAAATCCTATGGGTATGTCTCCGTATAAAATGGTTTATGGAAAAGCATGTCACTTACCTCTCGAACTAGAACATAAGGCATATTGGGCTATTAAAGAGCTCAACTATGATTTTAAACTTGCCGGTGAGAATAGGTTATTTGATATTAGCTCACTTGATGAATGGAGAACCCAAGCTTATGAAAATGCCAAGTTGTTTAAAGAAAAAGTTAAAAGATGGCATGACAAAAGGATACAAAAGCGTGAGTTTAATGTAGGTGATTATGTATTGCTATACAACTCTCGTTTAAGATTTTTTGCAGGAAAACTTCTCTCTAAATGGGAAGGCCCCTATGTTATCGAAGAGGTCTATCGTTCTGGTGCCATAAAGATCAACAACTTCGAAGGCACAAATCCCAAAGTGGTAAACGGTCAAAGAATCAAACATTATATCTCAGGTAATCCCATAAATGTTGAAACCAATATTATTGAAACCGTAACCCCGGAGGAATACATAAGAGACACTTTCCGGAACGTTTCAGACCCCGAAAAGGAATAGGTATGTGGTACGGTAAGTAAACCGACTCCAAAACAATTTTTAAGGCAATATTTCTCCGTTTTGGAATATTTAAAAAAATAGAAAAATAAGTAGCAGTCCGCAAAGGACACGAGGGCCCCACAAGGGTGGTGGGCGCGCCCTACCCCCCTGGGCGCGCTGTTGGGGAACGTAGTAATTTCAAAATTTCCAACGCACACGCAAGATCATGGTGATGCATAGCAACGAGGGGGAGAGTCTGATCTACGTACCCTTGTAGATCGCAACGGAAGTGTTGACACAACGTAGAGGAAGTAGTCGTACGTCTTCTTCCCGATCCGACCGATCCAAGCACCGTTACTCCGGCACCTCTGAGTTCTTAGCACACATACAGCTCGATGACGATCCCCGGGCTCCGATCCAGCAAAGCTTCGGGGAGGAGTTCCGTCAACACGACGGCGTGGTGACGATCTTGATGTTCTACTGACGCAGGGCTTCGCCTAAGCACTACAACGATATGATCGAGGTGGAATATGGTGGCAGGGGGCACCGCACACGGCTAAGGAACGATCTCAATGATCAACTTGTGTGTCTAGAGGTGCCCCCTGCCCCCGTATATAAAGGATCCAAGGGGGAGGGGCTGGCCGGCCAAGAGGGGGGCGCAGGAGGAGTCCTACTCCTACCGGGAGTAGGACTCCCCCCCCCAATCCTATTCCAAATAGGTCTCCCAAGGGGGAAAGAGAGAGAGAGGTGGCCGGCCACCTCTCCTAGTCCTAATAGGACTAGGGGAGGGGGGAGGCGCGCAGCCCACCATGGCAGCCCCTTTCACCTTTTCACTAAAGCCCAATAAGGCCCATATGGCTCCCGGGGGGTTCCGGTAACCTCCCGGTAATCCGGTAAAATCCCGATTTTACCCGGAACACTTCCGATATCCAAATATAGGCTTCCAATATATCAATCTTTATGTCTCGACCATTTCGAGACTCCTTGTCATGTCCGTGATCACATCCAGGACTCCGAACTACCTTCGGTACATCAAAATGCATAAACTCATAATAACTGTCATCGTAACGTTAAGCGTGCGGACCCTACGGTTCGAGAACAATGTAGACATGACCGAGACACGTCTCCGGTCAATAACCAATAGCGGGACCTGGATGCCCATATTGGCTCCTACATATTCTACGAAGATCTTTATCGGTCAGACCGCATAACAACATACGTTGTTCCCTTTGTCATCGGTATGTTACTTGCCCGAGATTCGATCGTCGGTATCCAATACCTAGTTCAATCTCGTTACCGGCAAGTCTCTTTACTCGTTCCGTAATACATCATCTCACAACTAACATATTAGTTGCAGTGCTTGCAAGGCTTATGTGATGTGCATTACCGAGAGGGCCCAGAGATACCTCTCCGACAATCGGAGTGACAAATCCTAATCTCGAAATACGCCAACCCAACATCTACCTTTGGAGACACCTGTAGTACTCCTTTATAATCACCCAGTTACGTTGTGACGTTTGGTAGTACCCAAATTATTCCTCCGGCAAACGGGAGTCGCATAATCTCATAGTGATAGGAACATGTATAAGTCATGAAGAAAGCAATAGCAACATACTAAACGATCGAGTGCTAAGCTAATGAAATGGGTCATGTCAATCAGATCATTCAACTAATGATGTGACCTCGTTAATCAAATAACAACACATTGTTCATGGTTAGGAAACTTAACCATCTTTGATTAACGAGCTAGTCAAGTAGAGGCATACTAGTGACACTCTGTTTGTCTATGTATTCACACATGTATTATGTTTCCGGTTAATACAATTCTAGCATGAATAATAAACATTTATCATGATATAAGGAAATAAATAATAACTTTATTATTGCCTCTAGGGCATATTTCCTTCAGTCTCCCACTTGCACTAGAGTCAATAATCTAGATTACATAGTAATGATTCTAACACCCATGGAGCCTTGGTGCTGATCATGTTTTGCTCGTGGAAGAGGCTTAGTCAACGGGTCTGCAACATTCAGATCCGTATGTATCTTGCAAATCTCTATGTCTCCCACCTGGACTAGATCCCGGATGGAATTGAAGCGTCTCTTGATGTGTTTGGTCTTTTTGTGAAATCTGGATTCCTTTGCCAAAGCAATTGCACTAGTATTGTCACAAAAGATTTTCATTGGACCCGATGCACTAGGTATGACACCTAGATCGGATATGAACTCCTTCATCCAGACTCCTTCGTTCGCTGCTTCCGAAGCAGCTATGTACTCCGCTTCACATGTAGATCCCGCTACGACGCTTTGTTTAGAACTGCACCAACTGACAGCTCCACCGTTTAATGTAAACACGTATCCGGTTTGCGATTTAGAATCGTTCCGGATTAGTGTCAAAGCTTGCATCAACGTAACCTCTTACGGTGAGCTCTTTGTCACCTCCATATACGAGAAACATATCCTTAGTCCTTTTTAGGTATTTCAGGATGTTCTTGACCGCTGTCCAGTGATCCATTCCTGGATTACTTTGGTACCTCCCTGCTAAACTTATAGCAAGGCACACATCAGGTCTGGTACACAGCATTGCATACATGATAGAGCCTATGGCTGAAGCATAGGGAACATCTTTCATTTTCTCTCTATCTTCTGCAGTGGTCGGGCATTGAGTCTGGCTCAACTTCACACCTTGTAACATAGGCAAGAACCCTTTCTTTGCTTGATCCATTTTGAACTTCTTCAAAATCTTGTCAAGGTATGTGCTTTGTGAAAGTCCAATTAAGCGTCTTGATCTATCTCTATAGATCTTTATGCCTAATATGTAAGCAGCTTCACCGAGGTCTTTCATTGAAAAACTCTTATTCAAGTATCCCTTTATGCTATCCAGAAATTCTATATCATTTCCAATCAGCAATATGTCATCCACATATAATATCAGAAATGCTACAAAGCTCCCACTCACTTTCTTATAAATACAGGCTTCACCGAAAGTCTGTATAAAACCAAATGCTTTGATCACACTATCAAAGCGTTTATTCCAACTCCAAGATGCTTGCACCAGTCCATAAATGGATCGCTGGAGCTTGCACACTTTGTTAGCTCCCTTTGGATCGACAAAACCTTCCGGTTGCATCATATACAACTCTTCTTCCAGAAATCCATTCAGGAATGCAGTTTTTGACATCCATCTGCCATATTTCATAATCGTAAAACGCGGCAATTGCTAACATGATTCGGACAGACTTAAGCATCGCTACAGGTGAGAAGGTCTCATCGTAGTCAACCCCTTGAACTTGTCGAAAACCTTTTGTGACAAGTCGAGCTTTATAGACAGTAACATTACCGTCAGCGTCAGTCTTTTTCTTGAAGACCATTTATTCTCAATTGCTTGCCGATCATCAGGCAAGTCAACCAAAGTCCATACTTTGTTCTCATACATGGATCCCATCTCAGATTTCATGGCTTCAAGCCACTTTGCGGAATCTGGGCTCACCATCGCTTCTTCATAGTTCGTAGGTTCATCATGATCTAGCAGCATGACTTCCAGAACTGGATTACCGTACCACTCTGGCGCGGATCTTGCTCTGGTTGATCTACGAGGTTCAGTAGTATCTTGTTCTGAAGTTTCATGATCATTATCATTAACTTCCTCACTTATTGGTGTAGGTGTCGCAGAAATAGTTTTCTGTGATGTACTACTTTCCAATAAGGGAGCGGGTACAGTTACCTCGTCAAGTTCTACTTTCCTCCCACTCACTTCTTTCGAGAGAAACTCCTTCTCAAGAAAGTTTCCGAATTTAGCAACAAAAGTCTTGCCTTCGGATCTGTGATAGAAGGTGTATCCAATAGTTTCCTTTGGATATCCTATGAAGACTCATTTCTCCGATTTGGGTTCGAGCTTATCAGGTTGAAGTTTTTTCACATAAGCATCGCAGCCCCAAACTTTCAGAAACGACAACTTTGGTTTCTTGCCAAACCATAGTTCATAAGGCGTCGCCTCAACGGATTTTGATGGTGCCCTATTTAACGTGAATGCGGCCGTCTCTAGAGCGTATCCCCAAAACGATAGCGGTAAATCAGTAAGAGACATCATAGATCACACCATATCTAGTAAAGTACGATTACGATGTTCGGACACACCATTACGCTGTGGTGTTCCGGGTGGCGTGAGTTGCGAAACTATTCCACAATTTTTCAAATGTACACCAAACTCGTAACTCAAATATTCTCCTCCACGATCAGATCGTAGAAACTTTATTTTCTTGTTACGATGATTTTCCACTTCACTCTGAAATTCTTTGAACTTTTCAAATGTTTCAGACTTATGTTTCATTAAGTAGATATAACCATATCTGCTTAAATCATCTGTGAAGGTGAGAAAATAACGATATCCGCCACGAGCCTCAATATTCATCGGACCGCATACATCTGTATGTATGATTTCCAACAAATATGTTGCTCTCTCCATAGTACCGGAGAACGGTGTTTTAGTCATCTTGCCCATGAGGCACGTTTCGCAAGTTCCAAGTGATTCATAATCAAGTGGTTCCAAAAGTCCATCAGTATGGAGTTTCTTCATGCGCTTTACACCGATATGACCTAAACGGCAGTGCCACAAATAAGTTGCACTATCATTATCAACTCTGCATTTTTTGGTTTCTACATTATGAATATGTGTATTACTACTATCGAGATTTAACAAGAATAGACCACTCTTCAAGGGTGCATGACCATAAAAGATATTACTCATATAAATAGAACAACCATCATTCTCTGATTTAAATGAATAACTTTCTCGCATTAAACAAGATCCAGATATAATGTTCATGCTCAACGCTGGCACCAAATAACAATTATTTAGGTCTAATATTAATCCCGAAGGTAGATGTAGAGGTAGCGTGCCGACCGCGATCACATCGACTTTGGAACCGTTTCCCACGCGCATCGTCACCTCGTCCTTAGCCAATGTTCGCTTAATCCGTAGTCCCTGTTTCGAGTTGCAAATATTAGCAACAGAACCAGTATCAAATACCCAGGTGCTACTGCGAGCATTAGTAAGGTACACATCAATAACATGTATATCACATATACCTTTGTTCACCTTGCCATCCTTCTTATCCCCCAAATACTTGGGGCAGTTCCGCTTCCAGTGACCAGTCTGCTTGCAGTAGAAGCACTCAGTTTCAGGCTTAGGTCCAGACTTGGGTTTCTTCTCCTGAGCAGCAACTTGCTTGCCGTTCTTCTTGAAGTTCCCTTTCTTCTTCCCTTTGCCATTTTTCTTGAAACTAGTGGTTTTGTTAACCATCAACACTTGATGCTCCTTTTTGATTTCTACCTCCGCAAATTTCAGCATTGCGAAGAGCTCGGGAATAGTCTTGTTCATCCCTTGCATATTATAGTTCATCACGAAGCTTTTGTAGCTTGGTGGCAGTGATTGGAGAATTCTGTCAATGACGCAATCATCTAGAAGATTAACTCCCAATTGAATCAAGTGATTATTATACCCAGACATTTTGAGTATATGCTCACTGACAGAACTGTTCTCTTCCATCTTGCAGCTATAGAACTTATTGGAGACTTCATATCTCTCAATCCAGGCATTTGCTTGAAATATTAACTTCAACTCCTGAAACATCTCATATGCTCCATGACGTTCAAAACGTTGTTGAAGTCCCAATTCTAAGCCGTAAAGCATGGCACACTGAACTATCAAGTAGTCATCAGCTTTGCTCTGCTAGACGTTCATAACATCTGGTGTTGCTCCAGCAGCAGGCCTGGCACCCAGCGGTGCTTCCAGGACGTAATTCTTCTGTGCAGCAATGAGGATAATCCTCAAGTTACGGACCCAGTCTGTGTAATTGCTACCATCATCTTTCAACTTTGCTTTCTCAAGGAACGCATTAAAATTCAACGGAACAACAGCACGAGCCATCTATCTACAATCAACATAAACAGGCAAGATACTATTAGGTACTAAGTTCATGATAAATTTAAGTTCAATTAATCATATTACTAAAGAAATCCCACTTAGATAGACATCCCTCTAATCCTCTAAGTGATCACGTGATCCAAATCAACTAAACCATGTCCGATCATCACGTGAGATGGAGTAGTTTCATCGGTGAACATCATTATGTTGATCATATCTACTATATGATTCACGCTCGACCTTTCGGTCTCTGTGTTCCGAGGCCATATCTGTATATGCTTGGCTCGTCAAGTATAACCTGAGTATTCCGCGTGTGCAACTGTTTTGCACCCGTTGTATTTGAACGTAGAGCCTATCACACCCGATCATCACGTGGTGTCTCAGCACGAAGAACTTTCGCAACGGTGCATACTCAGGGAGAACACTTCTTGATAATTTAGTGAAAGATCATCTTATAATGCTACCGTCAATCAAAGCAAGATAAGACGCATAAAAGATAAACATCACATGCAATCAATATAAGTGATATGATATGGCCATCATCATCTTGTGCTTGTGATCTCCATCTCGAAGCACCGTCATGATCACCATCACCGGCGCGACACCTTGATCTCCATCGTAGCATCGTTGTCGTCTCGCCAATCTTATGCTTCCACGACCATCACTACCGCTTAGTAATAAAGTAAAGCATTACATCGCGATTGCATTGCATACAATAAAGCGACAACCATATGGCTCCTGCCAGTTGCCGATAACTTGGTTACAAAACATGATCATCTCATACAATAAAATTTAGCATCATGCCTTGACCATATCACATCACAACATGCCCTGCAAAAACAAGTTAGACGTCCTCTACTTTGTTGTTGCAAGTTTTACGTGGCTGCTACGGGCTTTAAGTAAGAACCAATCTCACCTACGCATCAAAACCACAACGATAGTTTGTCAAATAGACTCCGTTTTAACCTTCTCAAGGACCGGGAGTAGCCATACTTGGTTCAACTAAAGTTGGAGAGACAGTCGCCCGCAAGCCATCTATGTGCAAAGCACGTCGAGGGAACCGGTCTCGCGTAAGCGTACGCGTAAGGTTGGTCCGGGTCGTCTCGTCCAACAATACCGCCGAACCAAAGTATGACATGCTGGTAGCAGTATGACTTGTATCGCCCACAACTCACTTCCATTTACTATTTCATACCAAAATCGATCGTCGTAATAGATATGCGTCAATTACTAGATTTGTTCACAAAGTACGGCAGATTTGAAACAATGGAGTATACGGTAATGGAAGCTCCTACCCTTGGTCATATCACTAAGTATGGTAAAAATTGTGTAAAACATAGTAACAAAATCAGAATTAGTTACGATGGTTTTGAAGTGGGGGAAAGAAGGCGCATCTATTCTTCTACCGTTACGACAATACCATTCAGTTATTACGATTGATTAAGCCACTCACGAAGATTGACGAGCGGAGGGATGGCCGGGTCGCGCTGCGCGCTTGGGAGGCCGGAGCGTAGACTAAGCTTATTCTATGCTCAGGCTCAGTTTAGCAGACCTATATATATATATATATATATATATATATATATATATATATATATATATATATATATATATATATATATATATATATATATATATATATATATATATATAATTGGATGTAGGGGAGCATGAACCATTATTGTTGACATTACCCTTGAGGTAAAATGTTGTGGGGCAAAACTATAAGCCCCTATCTTTCTCTGTGTCCGATTAAAACTCCGTAACCACAAGTATCGCATGAGTGTTAGTAATTATGGAGGACTAAATGATAGTTGAGTATGTGGACTTGTTTTTTAGCTCTGACATAGACTTTTTCCGATGTTATGATAAATTGCAATTGCTTCAAGGACTGAGATTATAGTTTGTCAGAGCCCAATAAGGTTTATGATTTATACTTTTGCATTGTGAATAGATCATCACTTGAACATAAGTAATCATATGACAAAAGCTATATATGTTGCTGCTATGAGAATAATCATGATGCCTTCATGTCCGTATTTTATTTTTATCGATGCCTCTACCTCTAAACATGAGGACATATTTATTGTTATCGGCTTTTCGCTTGAGGACAAGCGAGGTCTAAGCTTGGGGGAGTTGATACGTCCATTTTGCAGCATGCTTTTATATCGATATTTATTGCATTATGGACTGTTATTTCACTTTATGTCACAATACTTATGGCCATTCTCTCTTATTTTATAAGGTTTACATAAGGAGGGAGAATGCCGGCAGCTGGAATTCTGGGCTAGAAATGGAGCAAATATTAGAGACCTATTCTCCGCAACTCCAAAAGTCCTGAAACTCCATGGAACATCTTAAAAGAAATAAAGAAAAATCCTCGCCAAAGATGAAGGACAGGGGGCCCACATCCTGCTCACGAGGGTGGGGGCGCGCCCCCGCCCCTAGGGCCCGCCCCCTACCTTGTGGGCCCCCTGGTGGCTCTCCGACGTCCATCTTCTCCTATATGAGGTCTTCCGACGAGAAAAAAATAAGGAGGACCTTTTCGGGACGAGACTCTGCCGCCACGACGCGGAACCTTGACGGATCCAATCTAGAGCTCCGGCAGAGCCGTTCTGCGGGGGAAACTTCCCTCCGGGAGGGGGAAATCATCACCATCGTCATCACCAACGCTCTTCATTAGCACCATCTCATCTCCAAACCCTAGTTCATCTCTTGTATCCAATTCTTGTCTCAAAGTCCGGGTTTGGTGCTAGTAGGTTGCTAGTAGTGTTGATTACTCCTTGTAGTTGATGCTAGTTGGTTTATTTGGTGGAAGATCATATGTTCAGATCCTATATGCATATTATTACCACTCTGATTATGAACATGAATATGCTTTGTGAGTAATTACGTTTGTTCCTGAGGACAAGGGAGAAGTCTTGCTATGAGTAGTCATGTGAATTTGGTATTCGTTTGATATTTTGATAAGATGTATGTTGTCTAGCCTCTAGTGGTGTTATGTGAACGTCGACTACATAACACTTCACCATTATTTAGGCCTAGAGGAAGGCATTGGAAAGTAATAAGTAGATGATGGGTTGCTAGAGTGACAGAAGCTTAAACCCTAGTTTATGTGTTGCTTCGTAAGGGGCTAATTTGGATCCATATGTTTCATGCTATGGTTACGTTTACCTTAATACTTTTGTTGTAGTTGCGGATGCTTGCAATAGAGGTTAATTATAAGTGGGATGCTTGTTCTAGTAAGAACAGCACCCAAGCACCGGTCCACCCACATATCAAATTATCAAAGTATCGAACGCGAATCATATGAACGTGATGAAAACTAGCTTGACGATATTCCCATGTGTCCTCGGGAGCACTTTTCCTATTATAAGAGTTTGTTCCGGCTTATCCTTTGCTACAAAAGAATTGGGCCACCTTGCTGCACTTTATTTACTTTTGTTACTTGTTGCTCATTACAATTTATCCTATCACAAAACTATCTGTTACCACTTATTTTAGTACTTGCAAAGAATACCTTGCTGAAAACCGCTTATCATTTCCTTCTGCTCCTCGTTGGGTTCGACACTCTTACTTATCGAAAGGACTATGATAGATCCCCTATACTTGTGGGTCATCACACGGCTTGGTGTTTCTTGATGTGTCTTGGGTGCTAGCCCTACCCCTCTATTTATATGTTGAGCCTTGGGGTCGAAACTTGGAGTAAAAGCCTCCACAAAGTCGGTTTCACCCGAAAGGCAAGAGTCCTTCTTAGACTCCAGGGCCAGACGCCAGGGTTCCCGGCGTCTAGACCCAGACGCCAGGGACCCTGGCGTCTGGCCCCTGGACTCCGCAAAACTTTCTTTTGCGCTTTCCAAAAACCTTGTGGGCTTTCCCCTTTGGCCCAAATAAAGTGTTCTCGTACCCAAACATTTTGGGAAACATCCGGAACCCCTTCCGGTGAATTCCGGAACCCTTCCGGTGACCAAACACTATTATCCCATATATCAAACTTTGTCTCTGGACCATTCCAGAGTTCCTCGCCATGTCCGTGATCTCATCCCGGACTCCGAACAACATTCGGTCACCAACATACATAACTCATATAGTACTATATCGTCAATGGACGTTAAGCGTGCGGACCCTACGGGTTTGAGAACTATGTAAACATGACCGAGACACCTCTCTGGTCAATAACCAATAGCGGGACCTAGATACCCATATTGGCTCCTACATATTCTACGAAGATCTTTATCAGTCAGACCGCATAACAATATACGTTGTTCCCTTTGTCATCAGTATGTTACTTGCCCGAGATTCGATCGTCGGTATCTCAATACCTAGTTCAATCTCGTTACCGGCAAGTCTCTTTACTCGTTCCATAATACATCATCCCGCACCTAACTCATTAGTTGCAATGTTTGCAAGGCTTATAGTGATGTGCATTACCGAGTGGGCCCAGAGATACCTCTCCGACAATCGGAGTGACAAATCCTAATCTCGAAATATGCCAACCCAACAAGTACCTTTGTAGACACCTGTAGAGCACCTTTATAATAACCCAGTTACATTGTGACGTTTGGTGGCACACAAAGTGTTCCTTCGGTAAATGGGAGTTGCATAATCTCATAGTCATAGGAACATGTATAAGTCATGAAGAAAGCAATAGCAACAAACTAAATGATCAAGTGCTAATCTAACGGAATGGGTCAAGTCAATCACATCATTCTCCTAATGATGTAATCCTGTTAATCAAATGGCAACTCATGTCTATGGTTAGGAAACTTAACCATCTTTGATCAACGAGCTAGTCAAGTAGAGGCATACTAGTGACATTCTATTTGTCTATGTATTCACACATGTATTATGTTTCTGGTTAATACAATTCTAGCATGAATAATAAACATTTATCATGATATAAGGAAATAAATAATAACTTTATTATTGCCTCTAGGGCATATTTCCTTCAAAGATCACTCGACAGCTCATTTGACAACTTGGCCCTGATGATTCAAGAATGCCTTGACTTCAAGATTCTCGATCCATCTGACATACTTGAGAGGCTCAACACACATGAATTCCAGCTATCTGAGAAACGAGACATCTATGGTTCCAACTATGGCCGAGCTCGCGCCTTGAAGGAAAAGGCTATTTCATCATCCGAAGAAGAATCTGACTGCAGTTCTGAGGATCCTAAAGACATTGGAAAGGAGCTTGCCATGCTCGTGAAGAAGTTCCAAAGGTTCACTAGGTATAAAGGCTCCAGACAGTCTTCAAGATCCAGCTCAAGAAATGATTAAGCTTCCTCCCGTGACTACAAGAAGAGAACGTGTCACAAGTGCAAGAAACCTGGTCACTACATCTCTGAATGTCCTCAATGGGACAATGAGAACAACAAGAAGAAGAAGAGTAAGGAATACGATTCTGATGACATGAAATAGAAGAAATCCTCAAAGTCTTCTTCTAAGTCTTTCTCAAAGCCTTCATCACACAAGAAGAGCTCATCTAGCAAGGATCGTGCATTTGTTGGCAAGGAAATGGATTCGGAGGACATTGTGGTCCTTGTGCACTAATGCACGATCCTTGTGGTCCCATCTTGGGTTAACTCATATCTGACCAAGCGATACATGTTGACAGATCAGGTTAAGCCATCTTTGAATATATACTCTCATTGCCGGATCAACAAGTAGCTATGCATCCATCTTTGAACTTCAAACATGTTATTGCTGTGGGAGGTTGGTACCTATGATGGATCAGAAGACTAATAACACATAATGAATTGGTTCCACCACAGTGGAAATGGGCATTGTCGGTGCTATCCATTGCGAGCAATCATCAAAGGGCGTCATCACTCACCCCTAGCTTTCCTGAAGCAAAATGGAGTGAGCCAGACCCTCAATTTATTAAATTGAATGTTGATGCATCTTTTTATCCAGATGAAGGTGTTGGGGCTATAGCGGCCATACTATAGGATGTTAGAGGAAACTTTATGGCGACACAATGCAAATTTATCCCTTTTGCTGCAGATGTGATCACTACAGAAGTTTTGGCAATGAGAGACGGTCTAGTTTTTTCGAATTCTCTTGGATTCAATCGGTTGGAAGTGGAATCAGACTCCCTACAGGTTATTAACTTCTGTAATGGTCAAACTAGATAGTGGGACTCAACGGCGGCAATCTTCGCGGAATGCGTGGATACTAGTTCCTTGACCGGGAAGGTCATTTTTAAGCATTGTTATCGTTCTTGTAATCTCAATCAAGCCAAGATGCTAGGAACGAGCTACTGAATGTGTACGGGAAGAGGAATGCTGATGATGTACTTGTGGCGCCTACTGCCAGAAATATGGCCATTGTGTCGGTTAGTGCTGAAGGTGATAAATTTGCACAGCTCATGTACCCTTCTGAGAAGGATGCTGACTTACAGATTAATGCACAAGAGGAAGCTGATTTAGTAGCTCATAGCACTCCACAATAAAACACAAACAAGAAATTGAGGGGAGATGTTGGGAATTTGGCGAGTCAAAATAATATTGATTTGGCGGTCTCCATGGAGGGGCACCGCCAAGATCAATGAATGCCTTAAGTTGGAACCGCCGGGGAGGGCGGGGCGGGGGGGGGGGGGGGGGGGGGACTCCCGGACAGTTCGAGATCTCGCGATGATGGTGCAGTCGCATTCCCCCAGTTTTGTTTTTCTATGTGAGACTAGGCAAAAAGCAAGTAAGATGAGAAAGATTAGAAGATGCCTTGGTCTTCAGGGCTATGAAGGTGTTGACAGTAATGGTATGAGTGGTGGTTTGGCTTTATACTGGCATGAATCATGTCAAGTTATATTACTAGGGAAAGATGACCGATATATTGATGTTGCTGTCAGAACAGATGCTAATGGTGAACAGTGGCGACTAACTGGTATTTATGGAGAGCCAAGAGTCGAAAACCGTCAGCATATGTGGGAAAATTTGCAGGGTCTAAGAGCGGTGTCTGATTTGCCTTGGCTTGTTATTGGCGATTTTAATGAAGCAATGTGGGGCTTTGAACATTTTTCTCTCACACCCAGGCCTGAACCACAAATGATAGCTTTTCGAGATGCTCTTATGTTCTGTGAGTTGATTGATCTTGGGTTTTTAGGTGTTCCATATACCTGTGATAATTTTCGTTTTGGATCGGCAAATGTGAGAGTTCGTCTTGATCGAGCGGTCGCATCAAATTCTTGGAGGAACTTGTTTGCTTTTCACACGGTGCATCATCTTGTTTCACCAGGATCTGACCATGTGCCCTTGCTGCTCAAAGGCAAGGCTGATTCACATGTTCCTAAAACTACTGGTCGTCATTATGAAATTTTCTGGGAGAGGGATGCGGGCCTCCCCGACGTGATCAACAAAGCGTGGGCATCCTTGGGTGTTATGGAGGATTTGAGTCAGGTGAGTACTGCTCTTCGAAATACTATGACTGCCCTACGGAGTTGGAGTCAAAAGAAATTTGGTAATATTACCAAGGAAATTAAAAAGACCAGGTCAAGGCTAGAGGAACTAATGAATATGAATGCAGAACGTCAAGAAATTCGAGTTGTTTCAGATAAACTGAATGATTTACTATATAAAGAGGAGATGATTTGGCTACAGAGATTGCACATTACATGGTTGAAAGAGGGGGATAGAAATACAAGGTATTTTCAAAGCAAGGCAGTTTGGCGAGCTCGGAAAAATAGAATAAGTCAACTTCATGACGATTATGGTAATGTTCACACGGACCCTAAAGTTATGGGTGATTTAGTATCCTCTTATTTCAAGAATATTTTTGCTGTGGATCCGAACCTTGACCCTAATCATGTTCTGGACTTGGTTCATTCAGTTATATCAAGTGATGACAATGCAAAACTTTGTATTGATTTCTCTGACCGGGAAATTTTAGATGCTCTATTCCAAATTGGTCCTTTAAAGGCTCCTGGTCCTGATGGTTTTCCTGCAAGATTTTTTCAATGGAATTGGGACACTCTGAAAGATGGAATTATCAGGGCAGTAAAAGAATTTTTCAGGACAAATGTGATGCCTGAAGGAGTTAATGAGACCTCCATTGTGCTTATCCCCAAAATTACAAATCCAAAGAAGGTCTCTGATTTTCGTCCCATTACTCTATGCAATGTTATTTACAAGGTAGTCTCTAAGTGCCTTGTGAATAGATTACGTCCTCTATTGGATGATATCATCTCCCCAGAGCAGAGTGCATTTATTTCTGGGAGAATGATTACGGATAATGCTCTGGTTGCTTTTGAATGTATACGTTACATTAAACAGGAAAAAGATCCATCAAAGAGTTTTTGTGCCTATAAACTGGACCTGTCAAAGGCGTATGATAGGGTAGATTGGAACTTCTTGAATCAAATGATGCAAAAGTTGGGGTTTGCACATCTATGGGTTGACTGGATTATGACATGCGTCACATCGGTGCGGTACTCTGTTAAATTAAATGGGACCCCCTTGGATTCATTTGCACCGTTGTGTGGGCTACGGCAAGGTGATCCACTCTCCCCGTTCTTATTTTTGTTCGTTGCTGATGGCCTGCCTGCAATCTTGAGGAATAGGGTGGATACAGAGAATATTATGCCAGTCAAAATTTGCAGAAGGGCGCCATGTATATCACACCTTTTATTTGCAGATGATACACTTCTATTTATTAAGGCATCTCGTGAGCAGGCGGAACGGGTGAAGACTTGTCTTGATCTATATGCTTCGGCTACGGGACAGTCCCTAAATTATAATAAATGTTCTATTTTGTTTGGTGAAAGTTGTCCAATGGTTGATCAACAGGAGGTGAGAGATGCTCTCAATATTCCCAATAGTGGTTTTGAGGAGAAGTATTTGGGGCTGCCAACCCCGGATGGACGTCAAAGGGAAAGTTTCAGAATTTGCAGGCCCAACTTTTGAAAAGGTTAGTTCAGTGGGGAAATGGCCATTTGGCGCAACCTGGGAGAGAAGTACTAATTAAGTCCGTTGCACAGGCGTTGCCCACATATATCATGGGTGTATTTAAGCTTCCTTTTTTTGTCTGCGATGATCTAACCAATATGGTTCGAAATTTCTATTGGGGAGCTTCTAAAGGAAAGATAAAGGTACACTGGAGGGCACGGTCAAAGTTACAACAACCAAAGTGTAAGGGAGGTGCTGGTTTTCGTGAGTTTCGTATTTTTAAGCAAGCACTTTTAGCTCGTCAGGCGTGGAGATTAATTACAAAGCCAGATAGCTTGTGTGCTAAACTTCTTAAAGCACCCTATTACCCACATGGGAAGTTGGAGGATACTGTTTTTTCCGGGAATGCATCCTCCTCTTGGACAGCAATATCTCATGGCCTAGACCTGCTTAAGAAAGGTTTGATATGGAGGATTGGTAATGGATAGAGTGTCCGTATATGGCGTGACAATTGGATTCCAAGGCCCTTTTCCTTCAAGCCAATTTCAGCTCAAGGTAGATGTCGTATGAGGTATGTCTCACAGCTCCGAAATGTCAATGGTTCATGGAATGTTGAACTTCTACAGACGACATTCTTGCCATGTGATGTCGTGGAAATTTTGAAAATACGTGCATCGCCGAGGCAGGGAGATGATGTGTTGGCTTGGGGCCCAGGCAAACTTGGTATATTTTCAGTTAAGTCTGCATATGACATGGCTTTTGAGGAGTCATGCAGGGCGACTGCCCAAGCATCGAGTTATGCGTCGGATGGACGACGAGCTTGCTGGAAGCTAATATGGGGAACAAATGTACTGCCCACAGTTAAGAATTTTGCATGGAGAGTTGCTGTTGATTCACTTCCTACATGGCAGAATAAAAACAAGCGTGGATTAGAGGTAACAAGTTTCTGTCCGGTGTGTGCAACTGAGCCTGAAGACAGTTTTCATGCCCTGTGTCGATGCCCACTTGCAGTGCAACTCTGGGAATGCATGAGTGAGGTCTGGCACCTGCCGAAATTAAAGGAGGTGTCTAACACGGGTGTAGAATGGCTGCTGGAGGTTTTGTATCCTTTGGGAGATATTGAGCGAGCTATGTTATTATTCACTTTATGGAGATGTTGGCATACTCGGAATGAGTTGGTACATAAGAAAATTCCAGCACCAATGGATGCTTCGCGCCAGTATTTATGCAGCTACCTTGAGTCGTTAATTGCTATAGCTCAAAATTCTAATTGTGATCCGGTGAAAGGTAAAGCGGTGATATCTTATGATCCAGCGGTAAATAGGCCACATGAAATGTCAAGAATTGTGCCTCCTGTTAAGTGGCTTCCTCCTCCTGAGGGTTGGGTGAAGCTCAATACGGATGGTTCTTGGACTAATGATGGAAGGGCTGGTGCTGGTATGGTGCTTCGCGATAATCTAGGCAACAATATTTACTCATCTTGCAGGGAGTTATTTTCATGCCGAGATGCCCTTGAAGCAGAATTATGCGCATGCATGGAGGGTTTATCCATTGCTATTCAACGGACGGAACTTCCAGTTTGTATCGAGATGGATTCACTTATAGCGGTGAACATGTTGAGGGACAAGGACATTGACAGGTCAATCTACGCGTCTTTGGTGGCAGAGATAAAGTACTTGAAGTCTCTTTGAACGACTAGTATTGTTCATATCAAGCGTGGTCAAAATTTAGTTAGTGATTTTTTAGCTAGTTTTGCTAGAACTGAGAGTAGAACTGTTGTCTGGTTGAAATCAGGACCCCAAGAGGTCATTGATTTATGTAAGCAGGATTGTACGTTTGATGCTTGAGTATTATAAGTTTATCCGCAAAAAAAGACAAGCAACTCATGCGCTAACTAATTTTTGTTTCTGTAATAAATCTTCTTTCAGTTGGTTGGACGAGCCTCCTGACTATATCATTAGTATACTCATAGACGATGTAAACATTGTTTAATTTTAATAAAGCTAGTCATAATGGCTTTTCTAAAAAAAACATCGGCATTGGACGCCAGCCCGAACGGGAATGCGTACGTCATAGGCTCCACGTACTGCTGACGCCCGCATGCACTTGGCCACTTGTGGCAGGGTTGGGTTGGGATTTGCTTCTCTCGCGGCGCCGGCGCGCGCACGTTGCCGCGTTCGTCCTCGGTGGAGGTGTATGGCCGGTCTTTTCCGCCGGTCGATTCTCCGGAGATATACGCTGGATGCTATGGCGTATGTAGGCCTCTCCAAAGCGTGAAAAGGCCGCGACTATCTTTCCTCCCGTCGTGAAATTTCAAGGTGTGGAATCGTATAAAGTTGAAGCTAGTATTCCAAGATGCGCACCTGCTGAAGTCGGCCAAGATGCAAGCATGCAACAATTACTCCCTAGTCTAGTGCGCGCTCATGCGGCCAAATGGCCAATTCATATGTTCCTTTTTTTTGTCTCCTTCTCTAATCCTCAGGTTGATTTTTATTCAAAAAAAAAATCATCAGGTTGATTGATGTGAACAACGGCCGACCGGATGAAAGTTCCAAGCAAGAGGACGCTTGTAAGTTCGGCGCGTGACAACTTAGCTAGAGCTGGTGGATGGATCAATACTGTATTAATCTTCTCCTGCCCGTTACGTAGCTATCAGTGTGGACTACTGGACTCCGCCACCTTAATTTGTCCTCTCGCATGGATCCTTGTTGGTACGTTGCATGCATCACCAGTAACTCTCCTCCCACCATTATTCTACACAAACCCCACACCGGCCAAGTCGATCTCTCCATCATTCAAAAAGAACATACGTGCTCAACGTCGAAGCTTTCCAGCAAGGCAGATCGATGCAGGATGCAATATGGTGTGGATGCACATGCACGCACGATGGATTGATTGGGCGCAAGCTGACCTAGCAGCTAGAGCGCGAATGCGTCATGGAAATAGATTCGTGGGACGTAGCCCGTAGCCTTTTGACCTAAAAAAACCTTGCTTGCCAAGGCACCGCTGCGTCCCCATCTGCCCGGCCCCGGCCCAGGACGACGAATCGCCATCCTTTCTTTTTCCGGCGACGCTTCTTACACACGCACGCACTTAGGGTTGGGCGCTAGCTGCTCTCATACACGATGCCGCGTCCGTTGGCGATCGGCACGAGTATCTTCTCGGGTTTATCTTTTCAAGATTGAGATTTTGGACTCTGCCGCGAAATTCCAAGGCACCGGCAAGAGGGAGACAGGACGTTCGGTTGCTAAAGAGGAGGCCGTCTGTGGAGGCACATGCATCAGCATTAGTCCCTGATGCACATGCGGCCAATTCGTTTGCCCATTTTTTCCGTTTCTTCTCACGCTGATCGATATGAACAAATTCTGCAACAAGCAACAACTGGGTACTTGTATTAGGAGGTAAAAGCACCCCAGGTACTCCAACTTGTATGGAATGTGATGATTTAGTCTTAAACTTGTAAAATGCAACCTCACCATACCCTGACTTGCATTAGATGTAATGATTTAGTTCTCGGCCTATTACAGCACGACAAGTGGCAGCCAGCTGGCTGGACAGGTCGTCATCTGCATTTTTAAAAAAACACCCTGCGTCTTGTCTAATTAACCCCCGCTACAGGCAGCTCTTCTGTTGCTGATAAGTTTATCATATCATCTGCAGCAGCAGATGTCTCTAGCGTGTGAATGCATGCATGCGGCCATGGGCGCGCTCCATCCCTGCCTGCCATAACATTGTCTCTGCACTGCACCGCTTCTTTTTTCTCTTTCCAAACTTAATTAGCTCATGCATGCACCTGGTGTGTTTAGCTACACAACAATCACATCACGTCTCACAGTGTACATATAAATACTAGTGTATAAAACGGCGCAAAAATAAAGCTAGGTCAGAATGGATGCTAAATACCTAGATACTTCTAGTACCAAATAGGATATGCTTCAATTTTTGACTAGGAAACTGATGAGCTATGCTACAATCAAACTGATGAGCTATGCTTCAATTTTTGACAAGGATACTTCTAGGGCTTCCTTAATTAGTATACACTTTTGGGAGGTCAAGATATACATCAGAGAATGAACAACATGGCAAATAACAAACAAAGTTGATAGATGCCAACAAGGGACTAATTAAGCTAGCTCTCCCACCTGAATTATGTGAGAAAAACCGCCGCCTAGCTGGAGAAAAGAGATGGATCGAGCAAATAGTACCAACTCTACCCCAGTGACTGCTCTATGCACTGCTTCTTGAACGCCTCTTTCGGAGGCGGCGACTTCACCAAGTCTCTGGCCCTCTTGCACCTCGGCATCCCCTGCTCCGGCGCCGGTAAGGACACCAGCACCGTCAGAAGGTCGACGCCAAAGAGTCTCACGGCCTTTTGCACAGACGCTGGCTGATCGACTGGGTCTGCGGGGACGGCGCTGTTGGTGATCGGTCAGAGCTTGCAGTCAATGAAGAGCTTGGTGTAGGGACAAACTCGGTCCGGCGACGAACGCCGAGTAGTCTCCGGCAACACAAACGCCGGGCAAACCTCTCTCTCTCACACACACACGGACGTATGAAGGTGAGAGGAAGAAGAACAAGGAGACACACGGTGGACACAAAGTGTTTCCGGCGACAAACGCCATGCCGCACAAACGGCGCCTCAGCCACTCGCACGGCCTACTATTTTCTTCAGCACAAACTGTTTGGCACAGACCACGTTAGTACGTTACAATACACTAGGCGGGGGAAGTTTATACACGAGTGCTCACCCGCCGATGCCGCGCCCCACTCTGGCCGCTGCGCGCGATCCGCACTCGCCAGCACCCACGATGCGCGCTCGTACGCGTACGTCTCGGCTGGCAACCAACGGATATCTACATGCATGCACTAACTGACTATTGCATGCACGCTACACATTAACTAACTAGCTTGATATGGCCGCGTGCACGACGTATCCAACTAAGGCTGGTCGTAATTGTAGTATCATAGCTAGTATCATACATGCCAATTAGGTAATTTTGATGAGGTGCCATAGACTTAAATAAAAAAAAAAGAGTTGAGTATCATATCATAATACTGTATCATAATAAATGCTATGCTACCATGTGTCATGCATGACAATAAATAAAGTACTACATAATAATAATATATGATACTATGCATTAAGGAGATAGTATCATACACTAGTATCATATGCATGATACTAGTATATGATACTACCCATTACAAGCAGCCTAACTAGCTAGCTCTGCGCGCGCATGACGCCAATGGACTGCGGCTCGAATTCGAGCACCCACGCAGCCATGCACCTGTGTCCGGTGTAGACCTAGACATACACACGCGCACACGCTGGTGACCACGGACTCACACGCGTCACAGTTTATTTGCTAACACTTGGTGCCTTCGCCAGTACTGCCGACGGCGGAGCGGTAGAACCTGACGACGTCGCCTGCTCCAAGGCCCTTCTCCTTCACAAAGCGGCTCCAGCCCTTGGTGAGGACGTAGCTCTGGCTGTTCTTCCAGTACGAGTAGCGGAACCGCCACACCTTGCCGGCGCCGTCCTCGAAATTCAGAAGCAAGCCCTTCCTCTCGCCGCCCGTGATCGGGAGTTGGAGCGGGAAGTGCTTCTCCGCGTACTACTTCGGTATCACCAACCTATTCAGCTTGCCCACGTCGCTGGGCGTGCCCGTCTTGCCGAAGAGGTGCTCGCGCGCGGCGGCGGGGGAGGGGGCGAACCGTGCCCAGCGTGAGAGGTGGTGGGCGCAGAGAGCGCGGCCGACGCGGCGAAGGCGTGCTTACTCTGGGCGAGCTCGTCGAAGTAGGTGTGCTTGCACAGCATGTCGACAACCTCGGCCTTGGAGCGCGCGGCGAGGAAGCAGAGCTCGGTGGCGGCGTCGGGGTCAGCATCTGTGAGCGGGCGGAAGTTGGTGATGGGGTGATTTCAGACAGATTTCTAGCAGGGATTAATTAGACAAGACGCAGGTTTTTTTTTTAATAAAAATGCAGGCAACGATCTGTCGGGCCAGCTGGCTGACACTTGTCGCGCTATGATAGGCCGGGGACTGAATCATCATATCCAGTGCAAGTTGGGGTATGGTTAAGTTGCATTTTGCAAGTTTAGAACTAAATCGTTATATTTCATACAAGTTGGGATACCTGAGGTGCTTTTACCTCTTGTTAGTAAGTAAGACCAGCCGCACACGGTTCTACTTGTATCCTCTATCTCTTTAGTCTTCACCGTCCGGTGATTGTATCCAACGTCGCACTCCTCACTGTTATATCTACTGAATTTTATAATCTCCAGTTTGACATACTACCTTCATTGACATGTCCTACCATGACCAAATGCATTGTTAACCCCGTGCTATAAGCTAATAAAATTCCATCCCCACTGCAGTTGCACGTCATCCGTCACTAGTAGAAAACAGGGCTATGGTCCAGGCCGGCTCAGCCCATTAGTCCCGGTTTAGTTTAGAAGCGGGACCAATATGGGTATTGGTCCCGGTTCGTGAGCCCAGTGGGCCGGCCGGGCCACGTGGGCCATTGGTCCCGGTTCGTCTGGACCTTTTGGTCCCGGTTGGTGGGACGAACCGGGACCAATGGGCCTCGCTCCTGGCCCACCACCATTGGTCCCGGTTGGTGGCATGAACCGGGACCAAAGGCTCCCCTTTAGTCCCGGTTCATGTCACCAACCGAGACCAATGAGGTGCCTATATATACCCCCTCGCGCAAAAGCAGAGCACATTGCTCTGTTTTTTCTGGCCGAGGGGGAGAGGGCTTTGTGGTGCTCTAGCTCACCTCCTATGCACATGAGGTGTTCGATGGAATGCCCGAGCCACACTACTTAAGCTTTCTCCTCTCGAAGCTCGACCTCCAAGCTCCATTTTCCTCGAGCTTTGTCTAGATTTAGCGGTCCGTCACACCCCGTCCCCGTCATCACCGCCGTCGATCACCCGTGCCGATCTCATCACCGACACCACCGTGGTGAGCCTCTTGTTCTTATCTTCTTTCTGAAAGGAAAAATATTCTTACTTGTATGTTTAGATAGATACTTGTATCATTTTCTTACATTTAGTCTTCTCCTCTATTCTTTCTTCTCTTCTTTTTTCTTCTTCTTCTTCTTCTTCCTCTTTATTTTATCGGGAACGAGGGTCGTCGAGGGTCGCCGAGCGGTAGAGGAGAAACCCTAAATAGAAAGTATCGTCGGTGTGAGATACATGTACCGTCGGTGTCGGACACTACATCCACATCCCACAAGTGGCGTGGGCTTCGACGCCCACGTCACTTGTGGGACGTGGATGTAGTGTCCGACACCGACGGCCACATGTATCTCACACCCACGATACTTGCTATTTAGGGTTTCCTCTATCGAAAAGAAGAGGAGAAATAAATAAGAAGAAGAAAAAAGAAGAAAAAGAAGAGGAGAAGCCACTATTCCTTTCTTCTTCTCCTCTTTTTTTTCTTCTTTTTTTTTCGATCTTCTCCTCTAGCTATTCCTTTCTTCTTCTCCTAGTGTCAAAGTATTGAAGAAATCCATGCCTTCATCATTAGACGGAAGTAACCAGGGCATGTTGGTACGAAGTTTTGCAAAATTGTTCTGGAATGGAGTCTCGGATAGAATAATCCGCCTTTTGGTACGAATTCAGCAAAGGCCTTCCAAATAGCGATATTCGGAAGGCTCTTTCTGAACTTTGTACCAAAAAGCAAATTATCCTATCTGGGACTCCGTTCCAGAACAACTTTGAAGAGCTTCGTACCATCATGCACATGTTACTTTCGCCTAATGATGAAGACATGGTTTTGTTGAATCCTTTGACACTAGGCAACCTCCCGACCCCTCGGCGATCCTCTCGAACATGAGAGGAAGAAGATGATAAAAAAAGAAGAGGAAGAAGAAAAAAAAGAGGAGAAGAAAGAATAGAGGAGTAGAACTACTCCTCTATTCTTTCTTCTCCTCTTTTTTTCTTCTTCTTCCTCTTTTTTTATCGGGAACGAGGGTCGTCGAGGGACATCGATGTAGTGTTGTCGTTGTCGATATATACCCCCTCCCGATAGCTTACTATGATTAGGTAGCTAGTTCTACGTTTGGCACTAATATATCCATCTGTCATGTTTGAATAATAATTGCCATGTTGTAAATATTTGTAGAAACTATGGACACCGCCCTAGACGAAGCAACAAAAGAAGCGTTGTTGAGGGAGATAATCGCAGAAGGAAGTGATGCCGTCTCGTACTTTCTCAACGAAACCGATGTCTGGAAGGAGAGGGTGAACAAGCTGGCTACGGTGACCTAATGCCGGTGCAAGAAGAAGAACATGAGGACGGCTCCGGTGACCCAATGCCGGTGCAAGAAGGAGACCGTGATGACGGCTCCGGTGACCGAACCGAGTCCGGCCAGGTATATATATTAGTTAAGCCTATGCTGACTAGCTGATTGATGCATTCATTGTTTTGGTATTTACACATATTAATTAAGTCTTTGTTCTTTTTGCTAGCCCTCCGGATCAAGCACAACTTCGGTAAAGAGACGAGGCCCGAAGAAAAAGTTGAGCTCGGATAAAAAGCTTGAGATCACAGCAATCGCGCCCGACGGCCAACCTATTGAACCCCTCCGGACAAAGAGCGCATTTGTTGCTCAGTGCGGGGTTCTGGTTAGGGACAAGATCCCGATAAGCATCCAGCAATGGTTTAAGCCGGCTACAGAAGACCCTGAGGTGTCTTATGTCAATGATATGCAGAAAAATGATCTTTGGACTGAGCTGAAGTCAAATTTCACCCTACCGCCAGAGGATAATCCAGAGAACCCAATTAAAGAGAAATTAATCAAGTCTTTTGCTCTGAAGAGGATGGCAGAACTATTCAGGAGGTGGAAGAAAGAGCTGAATAATAAGTTTGTCGAAAATAATGAGACACCAGAATTCAAGGGCAGATATGAGAAGATCAGAGATCACTGGCCCGCATTTGTGGCCCACAAGACATCGGAAAAGAGTAAGAAGATGTCGGCGACAAACAAGCAAAATGCTGCGAAGAAGAAGCTTCACCATCACACGGGGTCAGGTGGCTACCTCGTAGCCCGACCTAAGTGGTCCAAGATTGAGAATGATCTGGTTCATAAAGGGATCGAACCAGAGACAAATAACTGGCCAGACCATTGCCGGACTTGGTTCTTCGGGGCTGGCGGAACCTTGGACCCTGAAACAGGGAAGTACATTTGGACGAACGAACAAATGGACATACCAATCAGTAAGCTTAAGCAGTATATTGAAGCAGCGCAGGAAGGGACGTTCTTTCTAGACAAAGAGAACAACGAGCTCACAATGGCCCTCGGGAATCCTGAGCACCCTGGACGGACACGAGGCACGCCAGGCTCGGTTCCGTGGAAGGTTGGGTTTCCGGACGCAGGCGGTTACAAATCCCATGAGAGGAGGAAAAAAGTGCAGCAGACCCAAATGCAGGTGCTGCAAGCAAGGGTAGACGCGATAGAGGAATGAGAAGCAAATCGCAGCAAACGTACTGCCGAAGCCTCCCCCGAAGCTACCCCACCATCTCAGCGCAGAAGCAGCGTGGCTTCCACCGAGCTGCTTCAGCCGGAGCATGCCTTGACGGCTCCTGCCAGCTATCCCGTGGATGCTATCATGGAGTCTCAAAATTGCCACCTTATGACGCAATGGATGAATTTGAAGGTCAAGGCGGCTGTTGGCTCTGTTTATCCTACTGAACCCGGCGCAACTTTTCACTGCCGGCCAATTCCAGAAGGATATGCTAGGGTGATGGTGGATGAGATAACGGAGGGATTTGAGGACCTCCAGCTTGACCACCCTACCGGTGAAGGGGAGACTCGGCTGGGGTCTGCTTTGAAGACTCCATGCCTATGGCGGAAGGAGCTCATCAACCTTCCGAGCTGAACGCCTCCGCCTCCTCCTCCTCCTCCGGCGAGTCAGGGCACTCCGCCACCTCCACCGCCTCCTCCTCCGGTGAGTGACGATCAGGGCCCTCGGCCGGCTCCTTCTCCGGCGTGTGGCGGCACTCCGTCTCCTTCTCCGCCTGCGCCGACGCGCCCGAGCAGCCAGCCTCCTCCTTCTCCGCCTCGTCAGCAAGGGCGGAAGAGACCTGCCGCCGCTCCAGCTGCTCCGGCGTGTCGTAGTCCTTCTCCTCCGCCTCTTAAGCAAGTAAAGAAGACAACCGCTCCATCTGCTCGGTCGGCGTCTAGCGGTACAACCAGAGGCGGTCGGACATACAGATTCGGTACTTCTCTGAAGACTCCAGAGAAGTTACCATACGAGAGGACCCAGAAGGAGAACGCCGAGATCGCGCGAGAAGAAGTGAGGAAATTCTTTGAAGGGGTGAAAGCAAAGAAACATCCACCCCCGGAGGAGAAGGTAGATCGGGTGAAAGTGAAGCGCACTCTGGCTGCCCTGACAAAACCACCAAAGTCTGATCCGCCGAAAGGAAACTATGACCGCATTATTGGAAAGGAATTTGCCGAAGCGGAGCGGTCGGGAAGTACTGTCAGTGATCAAAGGCTGAAAGAACGACGAGCTGGGAAACAAATTGCCCAGCTCGGCGAACAAGCGAAGCAATCGTGCCCCCCGCTCAAGGTGCCTAGCCACAACGTCGCTAATGATCCGAGGATGGTGCCCGGTTATAGCAATCTTGCAGATTACCTGCCTGACGAAGTACATTATGAACCCATGGAGATGCAGATACAAAGATACGAGTACGGTAAGACTCTCGTCAAAGATGAAAGATCTCTATCAACGATGATGCAAAGATTGCATGATTGGTACTTGAAAATCTGCAGAGACTCTGGGGGGAGGAGTACTTTGTATTTGAAAGTTAAAAAGGAGTATGACCTCGTTGGAATTGATCTGTTGCCTGTTCCATTTGAGGAGTTCTATCAGTTTTTCAATCAATTGGCCCTCGATAAAACAACGGTCGCCTGCTACTGTCTGTAAGTAGTACTACTTCTATCATTAAGTTTCTCTATATAGCTTAGCTCTTTCATTGCATGTATTTATAATCATCCTCACTATATTATGCAGAATGAAGATCGTCGAATTGAAGAAAAGACAAGTCGGTGATATTGGGTTCATTAACACATATCTCATAGATGCAACTCAGGTTAAATTTCATGCCGCAGAAACCGAGGCTAGCATGCTACAATCGTTGATAATAAATCAAAACAAAGATATAATAATCTTTCCTTACAACTTCAAGTGAGTGTTACTGTCTTGTGCGTATTCGGTTTCCCTTATATATTAGTCAAGTTTATAGTAATGTAATTGATGAGTTATGCATGCGTGTGCAGTTTCCACTATATTCTCCTACATATTAAGCTTGAGCAGGGACTAGTAACCGTCTTAGACTCAAGACGAAAAATCCCAAGGACTATGCAGACATGACTCAAATACTCGAGAAGTAAGTTAAATCGATCATTATCCACCATATCAGCAACTTTGTTCATTTTCTGATATATCAAGTAATTGTTTTCTTTGTCCGGCAGGGTTTGGAGAAAATTCATCAGAAAAGCCCCGGGACTGCCGAAGGAGCTGCAATTTAGACACCCGAAAGTAAGTACTAGCTATAGTAGCATTTTAAGCGCATCTACTAGACATTCAAGCGCTAGTTTCATCAATACCATTTGGCATTCTTGTTTATCAGTTTGATTAACCTCTATTTCTTGTAAAGTGGTTGTGGCAGGAACAAGGGAATGATTTCTGTGGATACTATGTTTGCGAGTCCATCCGCTACACGACCTATGAGCGGGGCTACACTGACGAACAATATGAAGTACGTAAATAACAACATTCACAATTTTATTTTATTACCGTCATTTGTGTTGCGTTTTATTCATTCATATATATATATATATATATATATATATATATATATATATATATATATATATATATGTATTGACCCCCTTCTTTAAATTAGATGTTTTGGAAGCGGGATGAACTCCTAGCACCAGCTCGCATGCGAGGAATTCAAGAGGAATTGACGGTATTCTTTCTTGACCACGTGATCCCTGAAGACGGAGAATTCTATGTTGACCCTGAGTCCGTATGATTATATTTGTAAGAGATAATTACTGTATATATGTAGCCGGTAGTGTCAGATAGATATACGAGAACTTGTTGTTCGACCAATCTCTCGGAGAAGGAGAGGTGGTCGATATCACTTCTCTTTGTATGCATATATGTTCATCACGATCTTCTGTTTCCTTTGTTTGCTTACTAGCTAGCCAGCGTGTCTAGTCCTTTCTATACGTATGTATAGTACGTAGCGTCGACCAAGTACGGACATAAGAGAGAACACTTCTCTCTATTAATTATAGCTAGCTAACACAATATATGAAACACCTAAATTAACCCACCAAAACCCCCAACCCCCCCCCCCCTTCAAAAAAAAAACTCCAGCCACAGAAATACTGACGCGTGGATGCCTATTGGTCCCGGTTGGTGCCACCCGGGACCAAAGGGTCTCCTGCCTGGGCTCTGCGCACTGCCCACGTGGAGGCCCATCAGTCCCGGTTCTGGATTGAACCGGGACTAAAAGGTCGGGGCATTAGTACCGACACTTCAGTCCCGGTTTAGGAACCGGGACTAAAGGCCCTTACGAACCGGGACTAAAGGTCCTTTTTCTACCAATGCGTCAACACCTTTTAATTAGTTAATCAGTTCATAATACGTACGCCCGGGGCATGCAAAATCCGCACTGTAGTTGGCCTACCCTCCATTGTTGCCGGTAGTGTGCCCGCCGCATGAGAATTTAGAGCTGGTTAATTACTACTCTTTCTGTCTGAAAATAAGTTTCTCAACTTTATACTAAACTTATTATAAAGTTGTATGAAGGTTAAGACACTTATTTTAAGACGAAGGAAGTATATATATTTCTGCACGATAATTCGTGATTGCAATGCCTGGTAGATTGTTCTCTCATGGACCGTTGTTTTTGCATGCATGGTCACACTAATTCCCGTTCCATCATTATTATACACAAACCTTCGCCTTGGTCTCTCTATAGGCAAAGAACCGAGGAGTTCAAAGCTGGGACCAGAGGAGATGGATCCAGCTAGGTGTATCGTATTGGTGCCTTCATGGCTTCGTGCGTGCCTATACGCTAGCTAGAGCAAAAGATTTCGACATAGATTCGTGGTATGTGGCCACCTACAGTTCTAGTACCATCTTTTTGACGGCGTTAATCTCCCCGTCCTTGGCTCACAAGGTAGGCAAGGACGAATCAACATCATTTCTTTTTCATTTCGCCTCCCCGGCGACGGTTCTTGCTTACGCACGCACGTCACTTGGGTTAGGTTAGGTTCTCCCGCAGGTTGCCGCGTCGGCTGGACATGACTGATGATATTGATACATGCTACGTAGGCCTTCCTGAAACGCGGAAATGGTTCCGACCATATCTCTTCATCAAGATTTTGGATGGCGATGCGGCCGAGATTTTGGACAAGTGTTTTTATTCTGTCGTGAATTTCGGCGTCATCAGGTAGTACAAAGTTGGGTTCCTAATAAGGAGGCCAACAAAGAAGGAAAGATGCGCACATTTTTTCCATGATGCAAATGCGGACAAATTGGCCAATACATGTTCCATTTCAATACACGCTGATGGACATGAACAAACCCTGCACCAGTTAACTTGATTTACCGCTAGTTAATTACTGTGCGCAAATGGACGATTGCTTCGTGTTCGCCCACGTGTGGGCCGTTGTTTTTGCATGCATCACCGCTACTAATTTTCTTTCAGCTATTCCATGATGATGCAAACGCGGCCAATCCATGTTCCGTTTTCTTCTGCTTCCATCTCCATGCGCGCACGGCTCTAGCTAGGCCCTCAGTAGCCAGGAGTGGACGACACGAGCAAGTATCTATCTAGGACCTAGTACTAACATCTGATTAGGACCTAGTACTCTCTCCGGTCATTTTTACTCCGCGTATAAGAATTGTCTGAAGTCAAACTTCATAAAGTTTGACCATGTTTATATGAAAAAATATTAATATCTACAATACTAAATTTATATAATATGAAAACTAAAGTCATAACGCATCTAATGTTGTTGATTTTCATATTCTGAATGTTGGTATTTTTCTCTGTAAATTCGGTCAAAGTTTACGAGGTTTGACTTCAGACAAACCTCATATGTGAACTAAAAAGAACCGAAGGGAGTAATATATTGTTAACCGTGGGTCTTGATATTCCGTCTCCACTACGACAATTGCATGTCAGCATCAACGCCTTTTCATTTGTTAATTCAGTTCCTCGGGGCGTGCAAATCCGCAGGGCGATTGGTCGACCCTCCGTCGGTTGGTGCTACTACCATCCATCATCAACACATGAGAACTTGGATTAGCTATGCTGCCAATGAGTATTTATTTAGTTTCCTCCGTTGCTCGCCAGCTGGGTGTAGCTATCGATCGATCAGTGTGTGGATGGACTCCTGCTTTGTGCTCGCACCTCATGGACAGTTGACGCACGTATGCACGTCTCCCCACTACTTCTCTCCCATTATTTTACGCTCAAAGTTGATAGAGATTGATTGATTAGGCGCTAGATAGAGCAACACCACGTCACAGATTCGTGGCCATGTTCCAACCGTCACTGCTACGTTGGCTTAATTTCAGATCCATACTTAACGTCTGATCATGACCGGATGCATTGTTAACTGCGGGGTTACAATAACATCTTATCTCCACTACAACTGCATGCACCATCAACTGTTAACAGCATGTGTGGCCGTCAGTGAGCTATCAGTCTGTGGGTGGATGTGGGCTGCTGGTCTGTATGCATCATGCTAATCCTTTTGGATTATGCTTCAAACCCCGCCCACCCACCCACCCTGATTTCTCTATGGAGATAACGGACAGCTCCGAGTTTGAGACTCTCCTATATATCTGAGCAGATCGGCACAAAGCCACAGGGGCTGTTGTGTTGGTGCGCCGCGCAAGCCAAGCTAGAAATGAAGTGTTTTCCCGGCCGGCCGGCGACGGCCTTTCCATGCCGCTAAAAGGCCCCGGATTATGGTCCCGGAGCACCGTTCTTGTTCTCTTGCCAAATCTTCCGTGACAGTGTACCCGGCCGACCCAGGAAAGGCACCCATGTTGATTGATACGCGCTTATTGATACGCACTCTGCCTCGGTTGCCCTGCCTCTGTGTGAGGAATTTTGGATCTGGAGCGGCGGCTTCATTGGCAAGGCATGGCTGGCTAGCAGCCGCGTGGGCGGTGGATCTGACGTCCCGGCTGCACGGGCGGCAGGATCCGATGGTCGTTGGCGGCCGGCGACGGTTTCTACGGGCCGGTGCGCACGATCTGGTGCCTCCCCTCCTCCTCTGTTCGGCGTGCGGGCTAGCCTCATCGGGCCACGCTTCCTTGGATCTCCGGTTCTGTATATGGGGCGCTGCTGGTGGCGGGGATCTAGTTCGAAAGAAATCCTTGGTCGGCCATAGCCGGCCGCGTCGACGGTGACGCCTGAGGGCGTTGTTCCCCTCCTTGAAGGCGTCGGTATGGACTGATCCCCTCAGTTTCCCTTTCCCTAGGTCTCTCGGGCGAAAGCCCTCACTTTGTTGGGCGGCGAAGGCACTCACGGCGCCGTTCCATTCTTGAAGGCGCCGCTTTGGGAACCTAGGGGCTGTGTGGCGCTTGTGGGTGGTGGGCCGACGGTGATGGTGCGGCCCTATCCTAGCATGGATCTGCATCCGTTGCTTGAAGATGGACTCGCGTAGGTGGAGGTCGTCGTTTGGCGTCATGGTGGTATCGATGACAGAGGCACCTGTCAAGGTTGGCACCTCAATCTGCTCTGAAGATGGACCAGTGAAAGATGGTGGCGGTGACACATGTGAGTATGTCGGACCGGTTTGTGCCCCGGACCCGGTATGTGGCTCGGTCGAGGCCTCCGGCTTTAGATGTTAGGCTTAGGTGAGAGGTCTGGATATTTGGCCCAGCTTGCACCCTTTTATCATATAGATTGAAATAGCAGTAGATGTTGCTAAGATGACGGATTCAGACATATTGTTGTACTACTTTGTAAGGTCCTCGAGAATAATCAATAAAATAACCGCATGCATCTTCTAGATGCAGAGGCCAAGGGTCATCCTTTTTTTCAAAAACAAAAGGTAATGAAAAGGGTGGTTTGGAGCCCGTCCGGATCCTAAAGATGCGCCAGTCGCATGCATTATTCTCTTTTTTTTGAGACAATTCACGAAGCTTTTATTAATCCGTCACCAAAGTTACAGGGACGAAAGAGAGGTTTCCGGGGTGGCCTAACCAAACATGGCGGCCCCCTCCGAGCTTTAAAGCATGCTTCGCTAAATTGTGAGCCTCGACATTCGAGCTCCTATACTCATGAGAGAAAACACAAGAAGAAAAACGATGAGAGTGTTCTAGTATTTCATGAATAATTGTGCCATAAACCCCTCCACTTTGATGCTTGATATCATCAGCCACGGTCTTGCAATCCGTTGCCACCTGAATAGAGCGGAGATGTAGGTCGTCTGCCAAGGCCAAAGATTCTCGAACCGCAAGTGCTTCGAGAGTGGTAGGATCATTGATAGCTTTGAAGCCAACCGTTGAGGCGCCCAGAAAAGCTCCCCCCTCATCTCTGGCAATGGCTCCGACTGCTCCCACTCCCAGTCTCCCGGACACCGCCGCATCTACGTTGATTTTCATCATGTTAGTCCCGGGGCGATCCAGTGCCTTGGTCGTTGTACAATAGTGCTTCCTCCTACCCGCACCGGCTTCCTCAAAGTCTGCAAATCTGCCAGGTATGATTGTATGAACAAGTGGGTGGACAGCGGGCTCTGGTGGATGTCCTCGTACACAACTTTCCTCTTTGCGCTCCATATGGCCCAGATTGTTACAGCCATGCGCATAAACATATCCGCCGTCAGCGCTTCATTCATAGCAAACAACCAGTCCCGCGGATTACTGATGATGTGCTGGCTCATCACCTGGACTAGTTCCTCATCAGCTAGAGACCAAACACATCGGGCCATTGTACAATCCAGCATGGTATGTCGCCAAGAGTCCCGAGACCCACATATCCTGCATGCATCAGAATCAAACATGTGCCGGTGCTCTAGAACATCTGCAGTGGGTATTGAACTCCTCGCTAGCCTCCATAGAAAATGCTTTACCTTCGGAGGAATATCTGCCTTCCATAAGGTAACCCAATCGTTACTATTCCGTTCCGATCCCGAAGTACCCGCCATCCCTTCGATCCAGCCTTCTCTGGTGAGCTTGGTGTTTAGTATAATTCTATATGCTGACTTGACAGAGAATATGCCCCTTGTCTCCCCGCTCCACGCCCAAAAATCATTGATATTTCTTGTGCATAGCGGGATACGCAAAATTGCCGCTGCATCAATTGGCAAGAAGACTGACCGAACCAAAGGCTCGTTCCAAGCGGCCGTAGCCGGTGAGATTAGCTGCGAGACAAATCTGGGAGGGTTCTGCGTCAAGGACGTGATAGGTCGCATCATCCCCTGCCTTGGGAGCCAATTATGTTGCCATATCTCAGTTGTCCTTCCGTTCCCAATTCGCCGAATGATTCCTAGTCTGAGCATATCTCTCCCATCTAATATTGCCCTCCAAATCTGAGACGGTTGACCTCCTAGTTCAGCCTCCAACAGTGTAGCATTAGGGAAGTACACCGCTTTCAGAATTTTAGCACTGAGGGAGTTAGGGTTGTCCATTACTCTCCAGGCCTGTCTCGCCAGTAAAGCCAAGTTAAAAATCTCCATATCACAGAAGCCAAGTCCGCCCATATGTTTTGGCCTTGTCATGACATCCCACGCAACCCAGCTTGGCTTTCTCTTCCCCCCCTTACTACCCCACCAGAACTGACGAATAATGGCCATGATATTCTCACATATGCCCCTTGGTAGCCTAAAGCATGCCATTGAAAACACCGACAGTGCTTGTGCCACTGCCTTAATCAAGACCTCCTTGCCCGCAGCTGATAGGAGTTTCTCCATCCAGCCCTTCACCTTCTCCCATACCCTATCTCTTAGGTATCTGAACGTACCCATCTTCGATTGTCCCACATCTGTTGGCATCCCTAGGTACCTTTCACTCAACGATTCATCCTGGATGTTCAGAGTGTTTTTGATATTGTCTCTTAATACTTGAGGGTAGCCCTTGCTAAAGTAAATGGAGGATTTCTCACGGTTAACTCGCTGCCCCGAGGCATTGGAGTATGTTTCCAATAGGTTTGATACTGCCACAACCCCCTCCACACTTGACTTGAAAAGCAACAGGCTATCGTCCGCAAACAGGTGGTGGTTTACAACCGGAGCTGTTGGAGCCACCTTGATCCCGCCAAGTGCTGACGATTGAGAACTGGTTTTTAGGAGGCACGAAAGGCCCTCTGCTGCAATCAAGAAAAGGTAGGGGGAGATCAGATCTCCCTGTCGAATACCCCGAGACGGTATAAAACTCTCAAGCCTCTCACCATTGAGCTGTACAAAGAAAGACACTGAAGTGATCATGCTCATCACTGTGTCTACCCATTGCCGGCTGAAATCCAACTTTAACATAATAGCTCGAAGATAAGGCCACTCGAGTCTATCATAAGCCTTCATCATGTCTAGCTTTAGAGCACAATAGCTGTTGGATTTTGATTTGCTCCTCTTCATAAAGTGAAGACACTCATAGGCACAGATGATGTTGTCTGTTATCAATCTGCCAGGAACAAAAGCTGACTGCTCTTCCGAAATGATATCCGGGAGAAGCTCCTTTAACCTGTTTGCAACCACTTTCGAGGCAATTTTGTATATGACATTACATAAGCTAATGGGGCGAAACTGGGTAAGGAGGGTTGGATTTATCACCTTTGGAATCAACACAAGGACTGTTTCATTAACACACTCTGCACTCTCCTCCCCCCTCACAAATCTGAGGACGGCATTGGTGACCTCGTCTCCACATAAATCCCAGTGCCTTTGATAGAAATGTGCAGGGAATCCATCTGGACTCGGGGCCTTTGTGGGGAACATCTGGAAGAGAGCCGTCTTCACTTCTTCCTTAGTATATGGTGCTGTAAGAGACTCATTCATCTGTTGAGTAACCTTTGTTGGTACATGCTGGATGACCCGATCAACATCATATACCCCTTCAGACGTATAAAGATTTTTGTAGAAGTCGGCCACCATCCCTTTTAGCTCGGCCGGGTCAACAATGATAGCACCTAAAGAATTTGCTAGCGCCTTGATCATGCTCTTTTTCCTCCTCATGCTAGCTCTCATATGAAAAAATCTTGTGTTCTTGTCCCCCGATGTTAGCCACTCAATTCTGGAACGTTGCCTCCACATTAATTCCTCTCGGTGATACCATTCTACCAGTTTTTCGTTGATTTTAATCTCTGCATGTGTCGGGCCAACCCTCAATGGATCGCTTCGGAGGCGCTCCAACTCCCTGGTGAGTGTTTTTATTTCTTTTCGTACCGACCCAAAGGTGTCCTTGTTCCATCTCCCAAGGTTTCCTGATATAGCCTGTAACTTCTCCTTTAAGTGTTGCATGGTAGCTGCTGGCTGCTCCTGACCCCAACTCTGCGTGATTGTGTCTTTCCAGTTCTCATGAGATTCCCACATTACTTCATACCGAAAAGGAGGTTTTGCTGGGGGCCGCCCCTCTTCATCGTGTAACAAGAGAAGAATTGGGCAGTGGTCTGAACTAGCAGCCGTTAAGTGCTGCAGGTGTGCCTCTGGGAATAGGGTATTCCACTCCATAGATACTAAAGCATGGTCCAGCCTTACTTTGGTGTAGCTGCCTCCAGTCACTCTTTTCCCAAAGGTCCAGAAGTTGCCCATGTAACCCACATCCATGAGCATGCAAATATCAACCGCATCACGAAACACCTGGATCTGAGCATTACTTCTCTCTCCAATCCCATCATGTTCTTCCGGACGTAGCACTTCATTGAAATCGCCTATACATACCCAAGGGATGCTGCTCAAAGTAGCAATTCCCTTCAAAGTGTCCCATGTCCGGTATCTGAGAGTGGTTTGTGCCTCGCCGTAAAAACACGAGGCCCTCCATTGGCTTGAGCCGGGGTCCTCTATAGAGCAATCGATATGATACACAGAATACCCTAAAATCTCCACCTTTATTGGATTATTCCAAAAAATTCCGAGGCCACCACTGCGGCCCTGACTGCTAACAGCAAAAGCATTATCAAAACCAAGTGTACTAGCTAACCTTTCTACCCTCACTCTATCAAGTTGAGTTTCCACAATACATAAGAGAGTAGGGGCAAATTTCCTCGCTAATTCGCGAAGCTCACGAACCGTCGCAGCTTTGCCCACACCGCGACAGTTCCAACTGAGGATACTCATTGCGCCCGGCGGTACTCCTCCGGGGAGTCCGCCGATATTGCTTCATTGAACTTGTTATTCCTCGCCGCGATGTTCTTCTCACTAGAATCAACTGTTTTGGGCCTTTTTGGATCTTGCTTGGGTGGTGGGCTCACCGGGAGAGACGGCTGTGGTAAAGCCAGCGGCACAGTCCCCTTGCTTCCCGTCCCGTTCGTCCCCTGAGCCACCAGCGTGGCAGCATGCGGCTCAGCAATCTGGGTTCGCTTCCTGTTGTTTGCCGCTTCCATCATCTGCTCATCCACTCCCTCCTTCGCACGTTCCTGCTGCTTCCTGATTCCAGTTGATGCATCCTTGTTTCTGCCTCTAGCTGCTCCCGGGCCCGGACCAGCCCCTCTGAACCAGTCCGCCTTCAAGTTCTTGAAGACTAAAGCTGACGGAGGATGCACTCCATCCCCGTGTTCTTTGTACATGTGACCAAGTCGTCCACACACGGCACACCAGTTCGGGAGACGTTCGTATTTGACTCGGAAGATCAACCTCCTGTCCCCCACCTTGAGAGAGACGGCGTTCTTCAGGGGCTTGTTGACGTCGATCTTCACACGAACCCTAAAGAAATTTCCCTCAAAGTCATGCGAGGCCGGCTCAGCATATACTAACTCCCCAATCTTGGCTGCGAGAGAAGGGATCTGCGACGCGAAGCCATCTGGGAAGTCATGAATCTGTGCCCAAATCTCCAGGAGATCCAACTTGATTGTCGACGGTTTGGTGAACCCATCGTACGGGGCAAGAACAACCGCATCACCCCGAAACGCCCACGGTCCCTCCTCCATGACGCGCTCCCAGTCCCCCAGGCAAGAAAACTGGAGGGTGTACAGATTCTCCTCAAGAGGGCGAATATTGACCTTCTGGGCGAGATCCCACGCTGCACGCATGTTTTTGTAGAACCAGAACTGGCTGTATGGTCTGTTAATATTGACTCTAGCGATCGCCATCCACCTCATAGCCTCCGGCGGTAGCGATTCCTGGTCAACCTCCACATCATCTAGGTCCTCCTCCGAGAGCTCCAGCTCTTTCATCATCGCCTCCAGATCTTCCGGATCCCTCGAATCCGAAGCTTTGGATGCCATAGTCTTGTTCCCTAGCCCGATGGAAACTATCCGCCGAGCTGTGACCCAACCCTAATCCTCCAGCCGCCCGTCTGAACCCTCCCCAAGACCGAGAAGCGATACTAAGATCACCCCTGGTCGATCCGAGTCACGGGATCACGGTAGGTTGGGGTCGGGAAGAGGAGATCTCAACGCGCGGCGAGAATCGCCGCCGAGAGGACGACAACCCTAACGTGAGGGAAAAGGGCTGAGCGCATGCATTATTCTCTTGCTCAGATCGTCAGCAACACGGGCCAAAACGAGACACGTATATGCAGGGCCAGCCCTGGGCCAGGGCAGTGGGGGCGACGGCCTGGGGCCCAGCCAAACTAGGGGGCCCGACCCAGGCCATATATATATATATATATATGCTTGAGGTACAGCCATAGAAGTGGAGAACCAACAAGGCCTGAGAGGCACATCGTGATATGTATGTAGATAAGAAGCCCAAAGAATGCACACGCTGAATTCGTTCCGAATAACGATCGGTTGTAAGTATATGTACGTGTTTGCGCGGAGCCATGGCTGTCAGTTTTTTTTTCCTTTTGACCTTTCCGTGGCTGTTAGTTTGATTGCTTCTTCAATTCTCCAAACCCAATCGATAGCAGTATTCACAAGCTCGGGGCCTATGGCTTCGTTTCCCATCATAAACGGAGGACGGAGCGGCCCAATGCCGTGAAACTCTGCCGCAGGCCGGAGCATTGCAACGGCTGCCGACTGCGCCTAGGGCGAGGAAAACCCGAACGACTGAGGCAATTTATTTTATGAATCGTTCAGCCCTTAATTTTAATCTGATGGATGGAAATTAAGTTGTATTCTTGTTTTTATAACACTTGCACTCTTTGAGGAGATAGCTGGTCTTGGTCACGTGGTCTCAACGTTTTGTACTTGGATAGTTGTAGAGCACACCAGCGTTGGAGCACACATTATTGCTGCTAATTTACCCCAAGTTGAGGTGTTCTCCTTTTTGTTTTTACAAATATGTTGCCTAAAATATTTATCTAATTCCGAGAAGAGAACAAGGAGAAAATGAGCACATCAGTTAACTAAATTTTAGAAGGAGATTATGAGTAAATTTATTTTTTGAAATCACACTACTTTATAATCTAAAGCAATTAGATGCAAATATTATTGAAGCACCACAACCTATTATTATCATATATTTCCTCCGTAAAGAAATATAAGAGTGTTTAGATCACTACTTTAATGATCTAAATGCTTCTATATTTTTAAGAGCGCTTAGATCACTAAAGTAGTGACCTAGACGCTCTTGTGTTTCTTTATAGAGGAAGTACTATTTACAAGGGGAAAATATATCATAGTTTATGGCTTTACCAGATTTTTTTCATATCAAAGTATGGAATTCTTTTTTTTCCTCCACCGCGGCCGCTGGGCCCATTCATGGAGTCCGCCCTGGGGCCCTCGAAACTCCGGGGCCGGTCCTGCGTATATGTGTTCATCTTTGGAGATCTATGGATGCATTCGCACGGTGAATTGATATCGATCTGGTCCGCGCCGTTCGATCCATCCGGAGAGCCATGCACTGAAGCAGAGTGTAGTTTTAGCTTATCTTGCGCTAACGCTGGCTAGTCGCCAAGGGGAACCAGCTAGAAGCGTTCCATTCCATCACGTAGCATCCAAGTAGAGTATTCAACAACAGTCGCAGTCTTGCTATTGGCTATTGCTGGGTTACGTGCTAACTATCTCATCTGTCATTGTAGTATCAATGATGATCAGGCATGCCGGACACTACAACGAAAAGCCAGCTAGAACCGACAGCACTTCGCTGTGGCTGTACGTAGGAAATGTTGGATAGGACGTGTACGTAGCACGAGTCGACACGACTCGGTAAAGTCGTCCGGCCAGATTTGCGGCCGTCTGCCGTCGCCGTCGCCGTCGCGCGTCATCCGTCCCGTCAGACCAGACCTCCACGCGCGCACGGCTCTCCTCCTTCCCCACCAAGCGCGCAACAGCAGCAGCCAGATGCAGCGACGGAGCAAAAGCGATGGATGCAACCGAAAGGGCCAAAAAAAGAGTCATATCAACCTTTGTCACTGGCCATAAAATCTCAGAGCCTTTAACTTTTGCTTGACTGATTACGCACTACACCACCGTGCGCGCGGTTTACCCACGGCTGCATTCCTCACTGCTATAATATCTGCTCAATTTTAAAACCACACTACTTGATTATAAAATTCAAAAAAAAACACTACTTGATTATATATGCTAGTTCGTTCACGAGTCCTAACATCCGATTAGGACCTAATGCATTGTTTTTTGGGCGATGATAATGCATTGTTAACTGCGGATCGCCATAACAAGAAATATTCCATCCCCACTGCATTAGTAGCACGTCATCCGTGATCCATGATCACATTTTAATTCCTTCTTGCCTGCTGCTTCTACGTACCAGGAACTCTGCAAATTCACACGGCGATTGGTCGACCCACCATTGTTAACACCAAATGTAGCTGTCGATGCAGTGCGTGGGTGGATGGACTCCTCCAGCTCCATTCACGCACCGTACGGACCATTGACGCTTTCGTCACCGGTTCACCAAGATTTTTCTTCTTCGAACCTCTTTCTATGGGCTATTTATAGCCCATTTAACGACGGAAGAACGTGAGAGCTGAACGGTTTTATGGCACCATGGAACTATGAATCACGCTTTCATAGCGTGAGAGACGTCGTCGTCCTAGTGCTACTGCGCCTTTTTTTTTGAATTTTCTCCGATCTACTGCGCCTTTTTGATGCATCTCAAAGGTTCCGATTGATGCATGTGTGTGTCGACGACGAATGTATCGTCGCTGAACACGCATGCACGCACTTGGACTTCATTTCCCAACGAAGGCAGAAATGGTCTGGTCTGCGGTGATCGAGCTTGATCTGTTCAACGGTGGAGAAGGGTTGCGAGCTTTTGGACTGAATTCTTCTGTGGCGTCCGGAGTTTCAAAGGCAGGCAGCGGCGTATGCTTGAACGACCAAAACGCGCCACACAGAACAAGTCTGGTTCCTTAACAGGAAGCCGCGTCGGTGGTGACGCGGATTATTCCCCTGCCTGACTGACTGCATGCACATGCGACCAAACTGTTAACCGTACATCGGATTCCCCAGCGGGCTCGTACTGTGAAGCTCGGGGCCGTACGTGGTTAGCTGTGGCCTGTGGGATACAATAGCATTCCATCTCCACTACAACTGCATGCACCATCCATTGTTAACACTTGACAGCAAGTGTGCCCGTCAATGAGCTACCAGTCCATTCTGTGGGTGAATGTGGGCTGCTGGTTTGTTTCGGCACCGCGTGGACCGTTAGACGCATGCATATGCATCATGCTAATCTTCTCCAATTATTCTGCTAACCCCGTCCACCCACCCAGCCTGATTTCTCTAGGCAGAGAACGGACAGCTCGAACTTGAGACTCTCCAAGCAGAGCAGATGGGTACGTACTGGGCGGGGTGCCATGAGTACGTCGACGGCCTTTCCATGCCGCGAAAAGGTTACGGATTGTGCTCCTGGAGCAGTCTTCTTCTTGTGGCAGGATAGCCGTCAAAGGGAAATAGCTAGAAGCGTTCCATTCCATGACGTAGCATCCAAATCCAAGTATGCAACAACAGTCGCACTCCTGCCTTCGGCCATGGATGGCGGCTCTAGTGCTTGCTGGGTTAGGGTTACGTACTAACCATGTCCTCTGTCGCTGTAGTAGCAATGATGATGAGGCAAGGCCGGAAACTGTTGGCAAGAGCCAGCGACAGTCGACGACAACAGTACCCTCCAACTCCACTGGTCGATGCTTGGAAAAGAAAAAAACTCCAAGCGTCGACACGACTCGGCAAGGTCGTCCGCCAATGGCACTGTAGCAGCCCGTCGCGTCCGCTAGATCTCCACGCGCGCGCGCCTCTCCTCTTCACCGCCAAAGCGCGACAGCAGCCAGCTACAGCGACGGAGCAAAAGCCATGGATTGATGGAGCCGAAAGCGGAAAAATCTCAACTTTATTTACTGACCATAAAATATCAGAGCTTTCAGCTTTTCACGGCTGATTACGCACTGCACCATCGTGCGGTTTACCCACGGTTGCACTCCTCACATGATGTATACTGCGTTCACGAGTCCTAACATCTAATTACGACCTAATGCATTCTTAACTGCCGGTCGCAATTACAAAAAAGATATTCCATCCCCACTGCATTAGCAGCACGTCATCGACGGTCCATGAGCACACATTTTAATTAGTTGCTGCCTACTCTGCAGATCCGTAGGGCGATTGGTCCACAGAACATTGTTAACAACAAATGTAGCCATCGGTGAGTGAGTGAGTGGGTGGATGGTCTCGTCCGGCTCCGTTCCCGCACCGCTTGGTCCGTTGACGCATCCGTCATCAGTTCAACCAGAGTTTTCTTCCAACACTTTTATTCAGATTATTTAATCGACCGAAGAGGGTGAGAGCTGAAGGGTTTATGGCACGATGGAATTAATTAGCACGCTTCCATTCCATGGTGAGAGAGAGTGAGAGACGTCGTCGTCGTCCTTCTAGTGCGTCTTTTTGACCGAGATCCTTGCCTCTCAAGGCTTAGATTGATGCATGTGTATGTCAGGGATTGATCCTTGCCTCTAGTAGGTCGCTGATCTCGCACGCACTTGGACTTGACCACGATCATGTATGCACCCGCGTTTCTGAGGAAGGCAGAAATGCTCTGCGATGATCAGCATGATCTATTGAACCATGGAAAAAAGTTGCGAGGTTTTGGACAGATTTTCTTCTGTGGCGACCGGCCGGAGTTTCAAAGGCAGGCGGCGGTGCATGCCCGCCCGAACGAGGAAGGCGCGTCAAAGTCTGGTTCCTCAACAGGAAGCCGTGTCTGTGCCTGTGGTGACCAAACCGTTAACCGTACACGGGCTGCTACTGACAACCATGGCGTTCCTTCCTTCCTCTTGCTAATTCCGGGCCACGCATGGTCGAGGGGGCTAAATTTCGTGTTTTGATCCTTTTCTAAAACCTATTCGAGATTTGACCCTAGTTTGAAAAAAATTCGAGATCTATTTTTTTTGCTGCCGCCAGGGACCATGGCGGTTGGGTATAACAGCCTACCGCCAAGGTCCCTGGCGGTAGGGTTGCATGCCCTACCGTCAAAAGTCTCCTAAATATTAAACACAGTGCGTACTCGTGCCTACCATCAGGCAATAGGGTTATGCAGGCTACCGCCTGCCCGGTAGGCGGCAGCGATATTTCCTACCGCCCGCCAGTGACTTTGGCGGTAACAAAAGAGTCAGATCTCGAATTTTTTTTAAATTAGAATTAAATCTTAAATAGGTTTCACAAAAGAATCAAAACACGAAAATTTGCCAATCGACGGCTGACCGGCTGCGGGCGCAGAACTGGACTGACCGTCTGCATCTACCGTACTAGCAAAAACGATAATGATGACGATGAGCCAGCGACAGCAGTGTCTTGGGATTAAATGTAATCGCAGAATTGGCAAAAGCCAGCGACAGCAGTGCGCTACACTCCAACGCCAGATCGGTCCATGATCTCTGCAGCTCCAAAGTCAGTCGGTCAAGGTTCACTCAGCCCAGCCTGCACGTGTACGTACGATCGACGAGACGACTTGGCAAGGTCGTCCACCCCGGCCACTAGCCACCGCGCGCGCCCACTGTGGCCCCGTCGCGGATCATGGATCCTTCCCGGCTCCCCGCACCGCCACGCGCACACGCCTCTGTACTGCACAGTAGTATACTACTCCACCCACCCGCGAGTACTCCCCACCCGCCCACTCGCCCAAGCACAAGCAACCAACGCCGGACCAGAACGCACCGAGCCATGCCAAATCGATCGGCCAATTTCACCGTGCGACCTCAAACAACATCCGCTTTACCCGAATTCTTTCTATTTGAATAGACTAATAAAGTCGTATTCAGACCTGTTTCTGAGATATAATGGTCGTGCGCCCAGCACACGGCCGCATCCTTTGTTCCCATCTTGTTCGTCTCCGTTTTAAAAACAATAACGTTCGAAATACCAAGCCCTAGTTCAGGCTAGCGGCCCTAATTCATGCCGGCAACAGAGCCAGTGACCTACACGTCCTCATCGGCAACACAACTTGGCTAATCTCCATCCAACATTGACAAATCAATTTGTCCCCCTCTTATGCATATGAACCCATGTGAACGTTCTTTCTCCTCTTTTGTGCTTCCGCTCTTTGGGTGAGCTCGTCGATGAACAATGTCTCGCCACCAATATCAATGTCATTGTCTTCTTCTTCATCACCATCACCTTCGCAATAGATGTCATCGTCTTCATGCCACGAGTCACCATGGTCGTAGTCAGCACGGTCGTCGGCCTCTTCATCGGCAACGTACTGGGCGTGACCGTCCTGACTTTGGGTCTCTTCAAGATCGTAGGCACGGCCATGCCCACCCTCAAAGATCACATCCTCCATGAACTGGGCGTAGAAGGTGTCGTCGACCGGTGGCGTTGGTGTTGGCATTCTGTCGAACAAGACGCGGAGGGACGGCATGGTGCCTGCAAACGATGTCCGTGCTTGCTTTCTTTGCATCTCGACAGCCGGCCGGCTGCCGTTGCTGGACCCCGGTGTGACATTGAGGTCGATGACGACCGAGGGGCGTGGGGTGGACGACGCGATCACGCCAACGTCCGACGACCCCGAGAAACGGGTCTGGCCGTCGTGCCTTGGCGGGGGGAACACGGGCGACATAGGTGTTGTATGCGACGTAGGCGACTGGCAATGCGGAGGCCTGGCGACCGACGAACTTGTGCTCGCCGGGCTGACGGCCGCTGCAGAGAAACCGGCCGGACAACAAATGCCAAGCATGAGGAGGGCGTGCGCTTTTTTGATGATGGCCTCCTTCTCCTCGACCTCGGCCTTGCGCCGCGCGGCCTCCATCGCATCGCCCTCGGCGGCGAAATTGGCCGTGGCGGCATTGCCCTTGACGACCGCCCTCCGGTTCCTCCTCTTCGCCGATTCCGCGTCCAACTTGGCGAGCTTCTTCGGCATGCACTCCGACCGCGGCTTCCGTGGCGCCTTGGCCGCCTTCTTCTTGACCTTTCCGGGCGGGTCGACGGCCAGGCCGCCGGAATTCGGTTGCGCGTCGGCCATGGACGGGGGAGGAAGTGGGCGGCGGGACGTGGGAGGGTTTGGGGGAAATGGCACCAAATGGGGCGCGGGGGTGGTTATACTTTGTGCCACCGACAGGCGGGCTAGGGGTGGTTATACTTTGTCCGCGTGCTGTCTGTTTGACCCCAAAATCGGCGCAAACTTGGGCCTGGGATGGGTCGAAAATGAACATAAAACAGATAAAAGTTCGTTTGCTTCCGCACGCTGGATCGTCTGATTCATTCATGTTATTTTAAACGGACGCATTCGGATAAAATGGGATCGTGCGATGGAGTTGGCCTTATAATTACGTACTAGTAGTCGTCTAGCCCCGTACCCCTCAAAAAGAAAGTACTTGCTGCCGAGCGGTTATCCAACCGCGTTCGTTTTTTCGGCATAATCCACCGGTGTTTGATCCAACGGTGTTTGTTTTTTCTGCATAATCAACCGGTGTTTGATACCGCGGGATCCCGCCCCGATCCGCCCGTGGCGAGCTTCGTCGCGGCTTCCTTGGCCCCAACGTAAACGCAAACGCCGGGCCTGGCTCGAGCCACGCCACGCCGGGCCGCGCTCCGGTGCCAGCCGTCTATAAAACCAGTGGCCGGCCACTCCCCTTGCCATCCACCATTTGTCCGTCGCCAGTAGCCACAGAATCCATCGACAGAGCCAGAGAGACAGACAGAGTACTGCACAACACACGCCGGCCGTTCCATTTCGCTCCGCCCTCCCGCCTTGCCCCGTTGCTGAGTTCCCGCCGGCTCGCCCGTAGGAGCAGTTCGCCGCCGTTGAAGCACCCTCCCCGGTCGCCCGCCGCCATGAAGGTGCGTGCGTCCGTGATTGCTTGCTGTCCATCGATCGAGCTGCGGGTTAATTTTGTTCCCTTTTGCGGTTCTTGATTGCTGCTTGCTCCGGTTGCTGATTTTGTTTTTGGCTCTTGTCTCATGGTTGCAGAAGGTTGTGCTCAAGCTGGACGTGCACGACGACAGGCACAAGGCCAAGGCGCTCAAGGCCGTCTCCGGTCTCCACGGTACTATCTCTTGACTCATCCCTGTTTCCTCCTGCTCTGCTTCGCCGCACAGTAGTAATTATGCGCTCAATTGAAGGCCAGAATTCTCACCCGTATCTCAATTTGGGCTGCCTCAGGCATCGACCAGCTGGGCGTGGACATGAAGGACCAGAAGATGACCATCGTGGGCACCGTCGACCCCGTCGCCGTCGTCGCCAAGCTGCGCAAGCTCTTCCCCGGCGTGCAGATCGTCTCCGTCGGCCCGGCCAAGGAGGAGAAGAAGGACGACAAGAAGGACGCCGGCGGGGACAAGAAGCCCGCCGGAGACAAGAAAGAGGGCGACAAGAAGGACGGCGACAAGAAAGACGGAGACAAGAAGGACGGCGGCGACAAGAAGCAGCAGGAGGCGAAGCCGCCCATGTCCGTGTACCCGCACTACGCCTACGCGCACTACGGCTACCCGCCGCCGCCGCCGCCGCGCTACGTCGTCCACAGCGCCGAGGAGGACCCCAACTCGTGCGTCATCTGCTGATCGACGCCGGCGCCTACCCCCCTTGTACATTTCGTCGCCGTCCTGCCTGTCTTCCTCTGCTGCCGGTGGTTGGTGGTGGCTGCAATCATCAGCCTACCCGCTGCAGCGATCGACGGCGTCGTTTATACAGTTAGATATACAGTATGACCGTGTAATTACCGGTTGCATCCGCAGCTGCTGTTTGGCTTGTTTTTGGAGAGATGCAGTAGTAGCGCATGCATCATGTCTGCTCATCAGTTTGTAGAGCGCATACACGTGAGTGAGAAGAACTATAAAGATGTACCACGTACGTAGCACTTTTGACAGTATAAATTTGAGAATATTACTGCCCAGCTGGTCTGAAAAGTATTGGGAAAGCGTTACACGAGCATCACTAGAATATCCTGCTATGCTAAAACTCATGAGATTGTATTTCTCATCAAATCGCAATTGATTCCAGTACCTATGATGATTATGATAGGTATATGCTGTTGTGATGATTGTGGGTCGCTGAGATTCTCCCTGTTATTCGGTCTTGTACATTTAAACTGTTGTAGGCCTAATATAGTGCCTCGTTGTAATTTCGGAAACATAAACTCCATTTCGGTTTTCTATTTTGGGGTCGGAGTCGTTGTTGCTCTTAACGGATTGATTATTCACTAGACAGATGCTCATTTCAAAATTATGTGCAACATTAGGTTAAGAAATATACGGGTGTCTCCATACAAGCTCTGGGGATGCTGTTTTTGCCCCCTTGGATGTCTGCATTGCACCAAAATTCTAGCCTGTGTGGAACTTAAAGCACTGCTAGGCCTAGCTGAGTAGAAACGTCTGAATCAGTCGTTTTCATTTAGCCTGGCTCCAGAACCATCTGTGGCCCTTACCTACACGCCTTGGGAAGTAGGAGAAACGATACCAGACAACCATTATTCCCCACTCCTCTCCCCACGTCACACAAACCCCCATTCACACTCCTCTCCCCTCGCTGCATAAACCCCCCATTGACACTCCTCTCTCACTGCTCCTTCATTAGCGCCGATGGTTACTGATGCTCACCCCACTGCTCGACTCGTTGCCAAGCCGGCAACAACAACCAGGAGTAGTAGGTTGCCTCCTCGATGAAGGTGGAGCTCGTCCCTGCTGAACTGGCCAGGATGCCGAAGGCCCTTTCCCCCATCCCATGAGGCGACCACTGTGGCGGTAAGGTAGTTCGTTTGCTGCGGAGGGGGCAAGGAGTTCATGTGTGGTTCCCATGACAGCCGCCGCGGTAGGGGCGAGGTTGTTGCCCTTCCCGTTGGGATTTCTGTTGCCATTCGCCTTTGCTCCATCTCTGGAGACACCCGCTCCTCCTCTATCCATTGATGTAAGTACATCCGATTGTGCAGATTCGATCTGATTTTAGAAGTTTGGAGTTTTTTCAAAGGCGGTTGTTGCTCCAGATGGATTAGATTATGCATGATCAGAATGGTTGCTAAAATTGCTAGAATCCAGACTGATTGCAAGCTACCAAACATAACAAATGGCTCGATGTATGTTTTCCAACCTCAACTTATAGCATTGTACTCCTGGGTGTGAATTTATCGCATCCTATTGGTTTGGACCAACAAAAATCAGCAACCATTTTGGACTCATTTTTCCATTTATTATGTTTTCTCTATGGAGCCTCGTTGAGCTAATGCAGGCTCAAAACCATGTTTTGCACCTAGTTTGGCTGCAAAAAAAAATCCCCATCATGCATTAGAGACGAACTAGTAGCACAGACATGTAGTTGTTTGGTTACGTGCAAGACATGGGGTGAACTCTTCTTCGAGTGGTGAGATTACCACCACACACAGTCATAGGCGCAACAACAACAATGAGTAGGGGCGAACCTAGAGAGAAAATGACCAGGTGTCCTAGCATATGATCACTCATATTTTTTCATCTAAAGATGGGGTGTCAAACACTATATTTTGCATGAAACTTACAAAGAAAACATCTTGCACCCGGTGTCCTGTGCACCCGGGTACCTCAACTTGGGTATGCCCCTGACAATGATCAGCATAGGTAAATGACTTTAACATGCATAGATTAAACCACGATCTCACATGAACAAACAACATACTAGCACACAAAGAACCACACATAATTCAGGACTGACACACTAACGAACAAACATCAACGTGTGAAGACTGCAAGGGTTGGGGTGTGCTCATCACACTTGTGAAGATTGCAAGTGTTGGGGCGTGCTCAACTTATAGCATTGACCTCATGGGTATGAATTTATCGTATCTTGTTGGTTTGGACCAACAAAAATCAGCAGTACCCCGTCCTCGCCAAGGTAGCCGCGTGCGTGATCCTCTATGTCGCTGCCATTACCATCAATGTGTTCGGTCGGTTGTTTTTCTTCCCCCGACTAGATTCTCTTTAGGGCTATGCACTACCTAGTAGTTTACTTGGCTATCTTGTTTTCCTCATTGATGTGAATGTAACAAGGCTTATCCAGGATGTCATCACCTACTTGTTTCTTATGTGGCACCCATTCATTCTTCTGTCTGCCAATATCCTTTCCCTGGCCAACCGCTGCAATCAATTCTGCTCCACCGACTCCATCGACCATCTGAAAGATGATGCTTGTTCTTGCCATTTTTGCAGTTCAGATTGTTTCAATATTTTTGGCCAGTCAGTTTGTCCCGCGGCTCGCCCTTCCTGATAATGTCCTTTTCGTCGCCATTCGCGTACCGATTGGTTATTTCCATCAATTGGCGCATGGATGTGACCTCTGTATGGCCAAGCTTCAGGGAAGGAAGCTCGTATCTCATGCCCTGCCGGAAGGCATGGACTGCTTACTCCTTGGTGACATTCTCCACATAATTGCGAACTTGAGTCCACCTCTGGTTATAGTCCCAAGTGGATTCTATGGGCTCTTGCACATAGAGCATCAAATCTAGGTAGCCTCCCAAGCGCTTATACATCCTTTCAAAGTTCTTGAAGAAAGCATCCTCCAGCTCTCTCCAACTGTAAATTTTGTTCTCGGGCAGGATTTTCTGGCACACTCAAGTGGAACCCTTTAAGTAGTTGTGCATGGTCATATAGTCATCACCCCCACCGATCAACACGACAACAAGGTAATCAGCTAGCTACTACTTGTAAACTGCATTGGGATTTTCCTCGAAGAGGAGGGAAGATGCAACATAGTTGAGATAAGTATTTCCCTCGGTTAGAACCAAGGTTATCAAACAGATAGGAGAACCAAGAAAATTCCTTGCAATAACACTTACACACACAAAAGAAAATACTTGCACGAAACGTGGGCAAGAGGGTTGTCAATTCCCTTGAACTTGTTGCTTGCAAGGATTAATTCTGATAGTGATAGATAGATAGATAAATTGCAAAACAAAATAAAAATAAATAAATTGGGAAGGTATTTTTGATTTTTATAATATGTAAAAGTAGACCCGGGGTTCGTAGTTTTCACTAAAGGCTTCTCTCTCGAAAACGTAGCATACGGTGTGTAAACAAATTATTGTTGGCCAATTGATAGAAAAAGCGCATAGTCATGATGTTATGCATGGCAATGATCACACATATAGGCATCACGTCCATGACAAGTAGACCGACTCCTGCCTGCATCTGCTATTATTATACCACCAACCGACCGCTATTCATCATGGTATTAAGTTCATGACAAACATCTGCTGCTATTATACCACCAAACAAACTCCAGTCTCACCGTCTGCGTCGCTACCATTGTGACTGCGGGGGGATGTTGTGTATTATGTTTAGTTAGGAAATATGAGATAGACTAGGATATGTTCTGGCTTGTCTTGTACTCCAAGTTGATCATGTACTCCTATATATATGCCCACGAGGCTCAAGCAATACAACAACAATTCCACCAAATCCCTCTCTCCCTTCTAACAGTTGGGTCCTCAAATATAAATTGTACTAGTAACAAAAGATTATATATTACACCCAAAAGATCATCAAAATCATAAAATAGAGCCTCAATTGGTAAGAGCGCGAGTTTACACAACATACTAGTAGTTTATATTATGTGGGGACAAATCAATCCAACTAGTGAAATTGAGTTTAATTACATTGCTAATCTCTCTTTACAATTTGCGTCTTAGTATTTTAATGAAATTTATGATAACTAGATTTCTGTGTTTAAACCAATGCATAATTTTTCATTTGAGAAATGGGTAAAAAATCCGATCTACACCAGATCAAATGAAGTGAATCTAGATGAGCATGTCAGATAATCGCATAATATGCAAAAGTGCAACCGACAACATTTTATGTTATTTGATAATTATAATAATGGTTCAAATGTAAATACAAGTACAAGCCATACACATGTTGTAACCTATTACTGGACCTAACTTGCAAATCACAATTGTCGTGACCTAGAAATTTCTATGAATATGTTTACCTAATATAAACTAGAAACACTATTTAGATTGCTTTTTAGTGTATATGATTTAGAAATTCCTACTACGATATCGAATGATATTAAGACAATATATAAGCACACACATAGATAAAGGAATACATGTGTATATAGTATATTGTTTATGCAGTATTCAAAATATTTTTAGAAAAGAAACAAATTGTGCATTATGTCATACAATTTAAATTTCACAGAATAAATTCACAATTGTATATGTTGCAAATGTATAACAAAGATAGTATAATTATTATTTAAAAACATTGTTATGGGGTTAACTAAGATGATTAAGTAATATAAACTTACACTAATTAAAATTGTAATATGGTACAATTAGTTTAAAATAAGTATAAAAGTTTTATTATAAAAAATATATTTGTTTTACATCGTCCCAGATCCAAAAATGAATTAAACTGGCTCTGCTCATGAATAATTTATGTGTAAGCCACTCTTTGGTTTGGTTCATACTCCATATGGCCGCATCAAATGTGTGGATGGCTCATATTCATCAATGCAAAAGGTTGGGGGTGGCCACCGCCATCGGCATGCCTCTACAAGCTACTGCCTTAGAACATGTGCTCATAATTTGTTACCATCCAAGTTCTCGTCATTGCTCATCTCGTGTGCATTGTACCCATTAAGGCCGAACCCATTAACTTATAACATGCACAAATGACCAAAAAAGCAGAGTTTAACATGATACAAATTCTACTGAGCAGATAATATTTTACCAAAACAGAACATCATCCACTATATGCTCCAATAATAATTTAAAAAATAGGAATACAAGATCCAATTATAAAAAATTGGATGAACCTCTATGTGATCTACGTCTACATGATCTATAACAAAAAAAAGACGAAATACAAACACAAGTAAAATGATAAAACAGTAGTGCCGACAAGATAAAACAATACTGTCGGGTATGTGATCTATTTCGTGATCTACAACTAGGATTTATTTTTACAAAAAATACTAGATAAACAAATTCTCCCGAGCATATAGTAATTTTTCGAATATATTAGATGAACAAATTCTACCGAGTAGGTAATAGTTTTACAAAAACTACGAGCACAAGATCCATGATACCAAATTAGATGAACCTCTACCGAGTGCAGAACTTCATCTACAGAGTACAAGATCGATGATAGAAAATTAGATGAACCTCTACGAGATCTACGACTAAATAATATCCAATAAAAAATGCAGATGAACTACAAACATAAGAAGTACAATTATAAAACAGTAGGTGATCTAATTCGTCATCTACAACTACGAAAAATAGATAAACTAAATGATGGTTTACAGTAGATGAACTATTACAAAGGGAGTACATGATCTAGATACATTAGGGTTTAGGGTTTACCTGTTCTGCTGCCACCAATGGTACCACCGGATGAACTCTCTTCGCTCCCTCTTATTCGTATACCACCGATGCTACTTCTAAAGTTGAAGCCCATGCACTTGTGCTACCTCTTGAGCACTGTGTTGGATTTCCTTGAAGAGGAAAGGATGATGCAGCAAAGTAGAGTAAGTATTTCCCTCAGTTTTTGAGAACCAAGGTATCAATCCAGTAGGAGGCTACGCGCGAGTCCCTCGTATCTGCAGAAAACAAATAACTCCTCGCAACCAACGCGATAAGGGGTTGTCAATCCCTTCACGGTCACTTACGAGAGTGAGATCTGATAGATATATAAGATATTATTTTTGGTATTTTTTTGATAAAGATGCAAAGTAAAATAAATGCAAAGGAAATAACTAAGTATTGGAAGATTAATATGATGAAGATAGACCCGGGGGCCATAGGTTTCACTAGTCGCTTCTCTCGAGAGCATAAGTATTATACGGTGGGTGAACAAATTACTGTTGAGTAATTGACAGAATTGGGCATAGTTATGAGAATATCTACGCAAGGTTGTCATAATCGCGATTCTATTGTACGATTCTACGACTTTACGATCCAAACTAACCCCTCTGATTCTATGATTTTGGTTCATAGAATCTACGTTTTTACGATCCTGATAGTGAAGATTCTACGATTTGCGATCCTGCCATTGGAACTCCGATCCGATTCAGAATCGCGATTCTGACAACCTTGTATCTAGGTATGATCATGTATATAGGCATCACGTCCGAGACAAGTAGACCGACTCCTGCCTGCATCTACTACTATTACTCCACTCATCAATCGCTATCCAGCATGCATCTAGAGTATTAAGTTCATGAAAACAGAGTAACGCCTTAAGCAAGATGACATGATGTAGAGGGATAAACTCATGCAATATGACGAAAACCCCATCTTGTTATCCTCGATGGCAACAATACAATACGTGCCATGCTGCCCCTACTGTCACTAGGAAAGGACACCGCAAGATTGAACCCAAAGCTAAGCACTTCTCCCATTGCAAGAAAGATCAATCTAGTAGGCCAAACCGAACTGATAATTCGAAGAGACTTGCAAAGATAACCAATCATACATAAAAGAATTCAAAGAAGATTCAAATATTGTTCATAGATAGACTTGATCATAAACCCACAATTCATCGATCTCAACAAACACACCGCAAAAAGAAGATTACATCGAATAGATCTCCACAAGAGAGGGGGAGAACATTGTATTGAGATCCAAAAAGAGAGAAGAAGCCATCTAGTTAATAACTATGGACCCGTAGGTCTGAGGTGAACTACTCACACTTCATCGGAGGGGCTATGGTGTTGATGTAGAAGCCCTCCATGATCGATGCCCCCTCCGGCGGAGCTCCAGAACAGGCCCCAAGATGGGATCTCGTGGATACAGAAAGTTGCGGCGGTGGAATTAGGGTTTTGGCTCCGTATCTAATCGTTTGGGGTACGTAGGTATATATAGGAGGAAGGAGTACGTCGGTGGAGCAACAGGGGCCCACGAGTGTGGAGGGCGCGCCTAGGGGGTAGGCGCGCCCCCTACCTCGTGGCCTCCTCTTTTGTGTCTTGACGTAGGGTCCAAGTCTCCCGGGTCTTGTTCGTTGAGAAAATCACGTTCCCGAAGGTTTCATTCCGTTTGCACTCCGTTTGATATATTCCTTTTCTTCGAAACCCTAAAATAGGCAAAAACATCAATTCTGGGCTGGGCCTGTGGTTAATAGTTAGTCCCAAAAATAATATAAAAGTGGATAATAAAGCCCAATAATGTCCAAAACAGTAGATAATATAGCATTGAGCAACCAAAAATTATAGATACGTTGGAGACGTATCATCGTGACAGTCCGATGCGTCGTCGAGGCAAGACAGATGGAGAAGGAACATGCTCGAAGCCAGCCGTGCCGATGGGGAAAGAGAGCAGCGGTGCACGGCCTACAAGACCAAGAGGTGGAAGTCCTCCAGGCAGCAGCGATCTGGGTTGGAAAGCCACTCGCTAAAGGCCACATAGGCCAAGAGGAGGAGGCTGGCAATCTTCTTCACCTTGCTGCGGCGGCGCCATTGGATCGAGGAGGAAAGAAGACGAGCGGCGTCTGTTCGTGTGACTCTATCACTCCATCGGCTTAAATATAAAGAGAGCAGAATTGCCGCGTCTAATTTCGTTTTGCATTTGGGAGGAGGGATCATCGGCGGGGAGTTTTGGAGGCGAAATTTCCTCCTTTTTCTATGGAAACTGTGCGGGAAGAAAAGGAAGGAGAGCGGGAAGAAGGAAGGAGTGCGGGAAGAAGAAGGAAAGCGAGATCGACCCGTTGGAATCGGTCTCCACCCAATGGCGGAGACAGGGGGACCAGCTGCAGGGCCTCCGCCCCCCCCCCCTAAGATCACTGATTTGCTACTAATTAGTAGATGAACAGTGTGTAATTTATACAAAAAATACATGTATTACTATTGTTTGGCCCCTGCTATCAAAAGTTTGAGTCATTTGCACCCCCCCCCCCCCCCCCATCCTTAATTCCTGGCTCCACCACTATCTCCACCAATACATATGTGAGGGCTGCTCGGTTAGTGGCCATGGGGGTTATTGTGCATTGATTTTTCAAGCAATTAGGCGATGTGCTATCAAGATGGTCATAGTGGGAGTAACTTAGCAAGTAACATAGCACATTCCAAGACAAGTTTGCTTATGTGGCATATAGTTAATGTGGGGAGAAGTGTTTAGTATAAGACTAGCCACGTTGGAGAGTAACATACACTAGTAACATACACATATTCCTAGACTATGTTACTACCTTCATAGTGGGTAGTAACTTAAGTGCGATAACATGCAAAGATTCATTTATTAGGTTATAGACTCATATTGCATTGGGACATGTGATGTTACAATTACTAGCTAAGTTACTACAACTACCTCTCCCTCATTAACTCATTGTCACATAAGCAAATTTACTGAGTTGGACTCGATGTTACGACTGAAGTTACTCCCACTGTGGCTAGTCTAACATAATGTTACAGTAACATAACGCAACCCAAAGCAAAATGTGTTTATAATGTAATAAATGCTATTATTTATGATACTACTTGTATGTTATTTTGGACTATGAAGATAAGTAGTAACAAAGAGTAGTGTCATATGCATGACACTAGTCTAAGTTACTCCCCACTATGACTACGCTGCTATTTTTCAGTCGCATGCAAAGGAAATTAGAGCCAATCATGAAACACCTTGGTCCCAGAGATTTCTGATGTGCACCTTCTAAACTGATTTGCAAGATTTCAGTTGGGTAGCATTTTCTGAAATGAAGATACTATCAAAAAGTGCTGTGTCTTTATAGTAGTTCTTGTAGCTCTCGTGTGCGCACTCTACAAACTGATGAGCAGATGCACGTAGTATTACTAGTATTGCATCCTTCCGGCAGTCGACATCTTGCAAAAAATAAGCCAAACAGCAGCTATCGAGCAACCGGTAATTACACGGTCGTAAGTATTATACTATAAGTACGTAACTGTCTGTAACGCACGCCGTCGATCTGCCGCTGCGGCAGGTAGGCTGACGAGTAGAGCAACTACCACCCACACTGTCCACTGTCCACTGGCAGCGGCGGCGGAAGCAGAGGAGGACAGCCGGGACAGCGACGAAATGTACAAGGGGCAGGGGTGGGCGCCGACGCCGATCAGCAGATGACGCACGAATTGGGGTCCTCCTCGGCGCTGCGGACGAAGTAGCGCGGCGGCGGCGGGTACCCGTAGTGCGCGTAGCCGTAGGGCGGGTACACCGACATGGGCGGCTTCGCCTCCTGCTGCTTCTTGTCGCCGCCGTCCTTCTTCTCCCCGTCTTTCTTGTCGCCCTCTTTCTTGTCTCCGGCGGGCTTCTTGTCGTCCTTCTTCTCCTCCTTGGCCGGGCCGACAGAGACGATCTGCACGCCGGGGAAGAGCTTGCGCAGCTTGGCGACGACGGCGACGGGGTCGACGGTGCCCACGATGGTCATCTTCTGGTCCTTCATGTCCACGCCCAGCTGGTCGATGCCTGAGGCAGCCCAAATTCAGACATGGATGAGAATTCTGGCCTTCAATTCCGCCCATAATTACGACTGTGCGACGAAGCAGAGCAAGAGGAAGCAGGGATGAGCTAGTACCGTGGAGGCCGGAGACGGCCTTGAGCGCCTTGGCCTTGTGCCTGTCGTCGTGCACATCCAGCTTCAGCACAACCTTCTGCAGCCGTCACACAAGAAAAACCAAATCAGCAAACCGTAGGAGCAAAACGAAGCCAAGAGCCGCAGAAGGGAACCAAAATCAACCGCCCAGCCCAGCTCGATCGACAGCAAGCGATCACGCACGCACCTTCATGGCGGCGCGGGACCGGGGAGGATGCTTCAAGGTCGGCGAACTGCTCCGGGCGAGCCGACGGGAACTCAGCAACGGGGCAAGGCGGGAGGACGGAGCGAAATGGAACGGCCGGCGTGTGGAGTGTAGTACTCTGTCTCTCTCTTGGCTCTGGCGATGGATTCTGTGGCTACTGGCGACGGACAAATGGTGGATGGCAAGGGGAGTGGCCGGCCACTGGTTTTATAGGCGGCTGGCACCGGAGCGCGGCCCGGCGTTCGCGTTTACGTCGGGGCCAAGGAAGCCGCGACGAAGCTCGCCTCGGGCTGAATCGCCGTTGGATTATGCTGAAAAAACAAACGCCGTTGGATAACCGCACCACGTAATCATAGGGATCGATTTGGTTGCTTGTGCTTGCTTGGCCGGGTGGGCAGGTGGGTGAGGGGAGTACTATACTGTAGTACAGTAGAGAGGCGTGTGCGCGTGGCGGTGCGGGGAGACGGGAAGGATCCACGACGCCTCAGAGCGCGACGGGGCCGGACGACCTTGCCGGGTCGTCTCCTCGATCGTACGTCCATGTGCAGGCCGGGTTGAGCGAGCATTGACCGACTGACTTTGGAGCTGCAGAGATGCATGGACCGATCTAGCATTGGAGTGTAGCGCAGTGCTGTCGCTGGCTTTTGCCAATTGTGTTGTGGGATTCGACTTGATCCCAAGACACCCCGGCGTCGTGGTCGTCGTCGTCGTCATCATCATCATCATCATCGTGTTTGCTACAGCGACCGCAGACGGTCACAGTCCAGTTCTGCGCTCACCGTCGGTCAGCCGGCAACCACGTACGGCCCGGAATTAGCAAGAGGAAAGAAGGAACACCACAGTACGAGCCTTTGTACGGTTAACGGTTTGGTCTGGTCACCACGGGCACGGACGCGGATTCCTATTGAGGAACCAGACAGACTTTGTTCCGTGTAACGCGCCTTCCTCGTCCGAGCATGCACCGCTACTTTTCAAACTCCGGTCGCCACAGAAGAAAGTCGGTCCAAAAACCCGCAACCCTTTTCCACGGTTGAAGATATGACGCTTGATCCCCGCAGACCAAACCATTTCTGCCTTCCTCGGAAAATGAAGTCCGATTCAAAAGGGGGCATAGTCATAGAGATCTTTTACAGTACATCAGGTGAATATAAGCCATCCATTTTTTGTGCTTGAACGGCCCAGATGAGGCGATACTACAACCGAATTTTGGTAGTATATATTTCGTGGCCGGGGCATTTTTGACATATCACCGTTCATCAAAACCGCAGGGTTGGACAGAGCAGAAATTTCACCGATTCATTCCACATCCCTTCCCTTCCCCGCACCGCAACGCACCTTCTCCACCGCTGGCCATTTCTCGACGCCGCACGCTCGCCATCGACAACGGCTATCGCGGACGACGATAGAAGGAGATGACGAAGTCGAGCCATCATTGTTCGCTGTCACCGCCATACGCGCTGCGTGAGATTTTGCCTTCCGCCGTCGGCCGGATCAACCCGTACTGCACCGTCGCCCTCTCCTGTCCTAGCCGGCTGTTGTCCTTGGCGGATGGCCCTGCCGTTTGGTGCTCCGTTCGAACTTTCAGGATGTTGAGCGGGTCGCCGAGGGAGATGAAAGGCAAGCCGTCGCTCCGGCCGCATGGCCCTCTGTGCTTGCAGCTACTTGTTGCCGGATGTGCCATGTATGTGGAGGTCGTCAATTGAGGGATCATCGCGTTAGCCTACAACATCACGAAGAGGAGCATCAGGACCAGTCTGCCCTTCACCTACTAAGACGGCATTTACCTCCTCTAGACGTACATCAGTACATGTACTTCACCAAGTCTGAGACCAAGTCTGTGAACGCCCCGCAGATGAAGCTCAACACCGAGTCACCGACGGCGTCGTCGCCGGGCGGCGCATGGCGGCTGCATTGTTGAAGATCTAGGGATGTTGACCCAAGGCTGTGGGACGGAGCGGCCGGCCGTGTGCGACCAAGGACACAGCCAGCCAGGCGATTGGGGTGGCTGCGTACAGTGAGCAATGATAGACAAACTAGGATGAGATGGGATCAAATTGTGACTAATTATATTATTTTCTTATAAGGTGTGATTAATTACATTATTAATCATTACAGTTAACATTAAGAAAGGATAAATCCCTGACTATAAAAGATAAATATATCCTAATAGTCAATTACCAAAATGTCCTACGGTAAAAAAATCTGGAATTAATACTGACCATTAGATCAGTCATATACTACACGTTATTTTTGGTACTATGATGCACCGTAAAAACTCTCTAGTCATATGGGTGGGGTGTTTGTGGGAAGCTGCCTTGGATATGAAGAATTCCTTCAATCTAAAAAAAAAAAGGTGCGTGCATGCCTGATCAACGACGATCCATTTGTCCTGGACACACACACGCATCTATCGGAACCTTGAGAGCCAAGGATCTCCGTCAAAAAGGCGCACTACTCTGGCTATGGAAATGGAAGCGTGCTTATTATTTCCATCGTGCACTAAACCGTCCAGCTCTCACGTTCTTCCATTGCTGATTAATGGATAAAATAGTCCGCAGAAAAAAGTGAGGAGTCCATCCACCCACACACCGCATCGATAGCTACATTTGATGTTAACAATGGTGGGTCGACCAATCGTCCTGCTGTCTGCTGATCTGCAGAAGCCCCGGTACGTAGGCCCTGTTTGGATCATGGGGTTAGAGCTAGTTTGAGTTAGTTGAAGGCTCAAATAATCCAAAAGTATCCAAACAGAGAGGGTTAGAGTGGGTTAATTTCATCTAACCCAACTATCCCGATGGAGAGGTGCTTATTTGGGTTAGAGTGGGTTAGAAAATAACTCTAACTCTAACTGTGTTAGAGTATCCAAACAGGGCCGTAATCGCAGTAGGCAGGAACTGATTAAGATGTGTGCTCATGGATCAATGATGACGTGCTGCTAATGCTGTGGGGATGGAATATTTTTTGTTATGGCGATCCATAATTAACAATGCATTATTAGGTCCTAATGGGATGTTAGGACTCGTGAACGAAGTATACATCATGTGGGGATTTTGTTAAGCAGATATAACAGGGAGGAGTGCAACCGTGGGTAAACCGCACGGTGGTGCAGTGCGTAATCAGTCGTGAAAAGCTGAAAGCTCTGATATTTTATGGTCAGTAAATAAAGTCAAGATTTTTTCCGCTTTCGGCTCCATCAATCCATGGCTTTTGCTCCGTCGCTATAGCTGTCTGCTGTCGCGCTTTGGTGGTGAAGAGGAGAGGCGTGCGTGCGTGGAGGTCTGGCGGACGCGACGGAGCCAGTGGCGCCGGGAGACGGACGCAAATTTGCAGGGCTCTATTGCCTTGCCGCTACAGTGGCCACTGGCCGGACGACCTTGCCGAGTCGTGTCGACGCTTGGAGTTTTTCTCCAAGCATCGACCAGTGGAGTTGGAGTGTAGTGTTGTCGTCGACTGTCGCTGGCTCTTGCTAACAGTGTCCGGGCTTGCCTGATCATCATTGCTACTTAGCGACAGAGGACATGGTTAGTACGTAACCGTAACCCAGCACTGGAGCCGCCATCCATGGCCAAAGGCAGGACTGCGACTGTTGTTGAATATACTTGGATTTGGATGCTACATCATGGGACGCTTCTAGCTATTTCCTCTTGGCGGCTATCATGACGCGGTCGATATATAGCGATCCCACAACATAGTTCGAGTGGCGCAGATCCACAAGATGTTGCGGCGATCCACGGTGCAAATGCATCCATCGTTTTCCTAACTGAACCTACATATATATGTGCCTCGTTTTGCTGAAGATCAAGCTCGTGCGCGCACCAATACAACACCCCCTGTACGGTTAACGGTTTGGTCGCATGTGCATGCAGTCAGGGGAATAATCAGCGTCGCCACGGACGCGGCTTCCGATTGAGGAACCAGACTTGCTCTTTGTGGCGCGCCTTCGTCGTTCAAGCATACACCGCTGCCTGTCTTTGAAACTCCGGACGCCACAGAGTCCAAAAGCTCGCAACCCTTTTACCCGGTTGAAGTCCGAGTGCGTGCGTGCGTGCGTGATCAACGACGATCCATTTGTCCTCGATGCACACATGCATCAGTCGAAACCTTGAGAGGCAAGGATCTCCGTCAAAAAGGGGCAGCAGCACTAGGACGACGACGTCTCTCTCGCTAGGAAAGCGTGATTCTTAGTTCCATCGTGCCATAAAACCGTTCAGCTCTCACGTTCTTCTGTCGTTAAATGGATTAAATAACCTGTAGAAAGGGGTTCCAAGAAGAAAAATCTTGGTTAACTGGTGACGAAAGCGTCAACGGTCCGTGCGGTGCGTGAACGGAGCTGGAGTAGTCCATCCACCCACGCACTACACCGATAGCTACATTTGGTGTTAACAATGGTGGGTCGACCAATCGCTGTGCGAATTTGCAGAGGCCCCGCTGCGTAGTAGCAGCAGGCAGGAATGAATTAAAATGTGTGCTCGTGGATCATGAATGACGTGCTACTAATGCAGTGGGGATGGAATATTTGTTAACAATGCATTAGGTCGTAATCGGATGTCAGGACTCGTGAACGAGCTAGCATATATAATCAAGTGGTGGTTTTAAAATCAAGCACATATAACATATAACAGTGAGGAGTGCAACCACCGCATGGGACATGTGGTTAGCAAAATCAAAATTCATATAGTGAGGAGTGCAACCGTGGCCCGTGGGTAAACCGCACGGTGGTGTAGTGCGTAATCAGTCAAGCAAAAGTTAAAAGCTCAGAGATTTTATGGTCAGTGACAAAGGTTGATTTGACATTTTTTTTCCTTCCGGCTGCATCCGTCCATAGCTTTTGCTCCGTCGCTGTATCTGGCTGCTGCTGTTGATCGCATGGTGAAGAGGAGAGCCGTACGCGCGTGGAGGTCTGGCGAGACGGGACGGATGACGCGCGACGGCGACGGCAGACGGCCGCAAATCTGGCCGGACTAAATCAGTGGGCAGAAGCAAGACTGTGACTGTTGTTGAATACTCTAATTGGATGCTACGCCGTGGAATGAGACGCTTCTAGCTGCTTCCCCTTGGCCACTAGCCAGCGATATAGTGCAAGACAAGCTAAAACTTACACTCTGCTCCAGTAAGTGTAAGTAGCTCAGGCAACTAGGTAGCGACAGCGATCCTACACCACGGCTCTCCGGATCGATCGAGTGGCGCATACCCGATCGATGTTGCGGCGATCCACCGTGCAAGTGGGTCGATCGTTTTCCTATAAGATGAACACATGTACGTGTCTCGTTTTGGCCCGTGTTGCTGACGATCAGGTCAAGTGAATAATGCATGCGATGGGCGCATGCATAGAATCCGGATGAGCTCCGAACCATCTCTGTCATGACGTAAACGATAAGCGCGTATCAACCAACATGGGTGCCTTTCCTTCCTGGGTCGGCCGGGTACACTGTCACACAAGATTTCGCGACAGATCTAAAAAAAAACGAACAGTGCTCCAGGAGCACAATCCGGGGCCTTTTCGCGGCATGGAAAGGCCGTCGTACGCATGACGACCAGCGTCCCCGGCCGGCTGGAAAAATACTTCATTTCTAGCTTGGCTTGCGCTGACAACAGCCCCTGTGGCCTTGTGCCCATCTGCTCAGATAGACAGGAGAGTCTCAACTCCAAACTGTTCGATATCTGCATAAAGAAATCAGGGGATTAGCATGATGCATGTACATGCGTCAACGGTCCGTGCGGTGCTGGAACAAACCAGCAGCCCACATCCACCCACAGACTGATAGCTCACTGACGGCCACACATGCTGTTAACAATTTATGGTGCATGCAGTTGTATGTAGTGGAGATAGGATCTTATTGTAACCCCGCAGTTAACAATGCAGGAAACCAACGTAGCAGTGAGGGTTGGAACATGGCGCGGGAGACGGTAGATCACCGGCGTAGATAGGGATAGATGTGTCGTTTTGGGCAGTCGATGACAATACGGCGCCCCCTCCTGGGCCAGGTACACTGTCGTGGAAATTTTGGCGTAGCACACCTGCCGGAAAAGGAGCATCGCCGCGTGTGGGCGTGGAGTTCAAAAAAAAAAAATCGATTACTTCATCCTAAACACTCCTTCGACAGAAAAGAGGGGAAGAACACAGAGCAGAGCAATGCACTCTGCCTCGTGAAGCAAGTCCGGATCGCCGCCTGTCCAAAGGCCACGAATCTGTGACGTGATCTTTGCTTCATCTAGCGCCTAATCAATGCATCTCTATCAACTCTGAGCCTAAAATAATGGGAGAGAAGTAGCGGTGAGACATGCTGCATGCATGCGTCAACGGTCCATGTGGTGCGAGCACAAAGCAGGAGTCCATCACCACACTGATGGAGTCGATAGCTACACCCAGCTGGCGAGCAGCGGATGAAACTAAATAAATAGTCCATTGACAGCTTAGCTAATCCAAGTGCTCAGGTCAACTCCACCGCGCGACCCTATCCTGTCCGTCCTCGTCCGTTTGAAGCAAACAGACTTTTTGTTCGTTTTGTGTCCGCTTTCGATTCATCCCTAGCCCAAGTTTGCGTCGCTTTTGGGGTGAAACGGACACCACACGGACGTGCGCGCCATCTGCGCGTGTCCTCCCCTGGCCCGCCCGTCGGTGGCACAGGACGGGCCTTTTTCTATCCGCCCCCTCCCTCCCTCTGGTTGCACCCCCCTCCACTCTTCCCCACTCTTCCCCTCGCCGCCGCCGCAGCCGCTGGTATTGCAGCCGTGCATTTCGGACGCGCGCTCGCCCAGGCCCTTCCCCTCGACGCCGCCGAGCTACCCAAACACGGCCACCTGGTTTGCGCACCCACCAGCCGGATTTGGGGTGGATCCGGTCAGTCTTGAGCTCAACCGACTGTGGGAGGCCGGGCCGCGGCATGGACTGGCCGAGCACCTCGCCGGAAGGCCCTGGCAGGGCCGCAAGGCCACATGCAGGCAGTGGATCCTCCTCTAGCCACTCGGATCTGCACCGTCGGTGGTCCGCCGGCAGATACACGAATGGCGGTCGGTCGGGCTCGGTGCTTGCCCAAAAGCTTGTCGGCGCACCGTTGCCACTCATTAAGTGCGACCACTGCCCAAGGATGGTCGTGCGCCACGTGTCTACAACGCCGGAACATCCCGGATGGATGTCCATCAAGTGCTTAAACGATGGGGTACGTGGTCTTTTTAGCTTTGGTTTGTGCTCTAGATTTGACTAGTTGTGCTAACTTCAAATTTTATTGTGTAGCATGGATGTAAGTTTTGGTATTGGGAAGAAGAGTACATCGATATACTGATAGAGCAAAATTTAGTACATGTTCGTGCACTTTTAGTTAGCGTAGAGGATGTAGATGAGACAAGTGCACTTGTTGCTAGATTAGAGGCTAGACACGAGACTAGGTGTGAGGAAGCAACATCGACTTCTGGCTTGGAAAAGAAAGGAGGATGCCAGATCGAGCCTCCTCCACAGATCAACAATGAGTGCATCGAGAAGGGCCTAACCCAACTCAAGGGAGCAGTTATGGAAGTTGGGCATCTTCTAAAATGTATTCTTGTGGTTCTTGTTTTCTTTGGTCTTATTTTTCTAGTCAAAATGTGATGATGTATTTTTCATGTATCGAAAATGAATGATGAAAAAAAAATGAAGGACTTGTAAAGAAAAATATAGATGGACAGGATGCGGCCGGGATGCGTCCGCGTGCTGGGCGCATGGCCACCGCATCCCAGGACACGTCCGGACACGACCCCATCGCTCTACCCAAACGGACGGAATCCGAACAAAACGGACGTCCGTTTAAAATCGCACGTTGATGGATGGTAGCACCAACCAACGGAGGGTCCACCAATCACCCTGCAGATTTGCACGGCCCGTTGATGGATGACATGCAGTTGTTGTAGTGGAGACGAAATATCAAGACACCGCAGTTAATAATCTATTACTAGGACCTAATAATCAGACGTTAGGACTCGTGAACAAGCTACATGTCATGTTGGGCTTAGATAAAATATCAAGCGGAGTTAACAGCCGAGGGTTGCAAACCGTCCAACGTGACGCTCGAGTCGATCGCCGGCGCGGAGGTAGATAGATACTTGCTCGTGTCGTCCACCCCTGACTACTGAGTGCCTAACTAGAGCCGTGCGCGCATGGAGGTGAAAGAAGAAGAAAACGGAATGTGGATTGGCCGCGTTTGCATCATCATGGAATAATGCGCGCATCTTTCCTTCTTTCTTTCTTGGCTGACTTCGGCACGTTCGGACGGCCTCCTCTTTGGGAACTGAACTTGCCCGATGACCTCCGCCCGCCCTCCGGCGCTGGGAAATCCACGACAGAAGAATAGTGTAGCGCAAAATGTCGGTCGCGGTCCAACATATTGATGAAGAGATAAGCTCGAAACCCCTTTTTGCATATTGGGAAAGCCTACGCAGCATGTGTCAACATCATCATGTCCTTCCGATGAGACGGCTCGATGAAAATCGGTCGTGATGCCTAGAGAAATCGAAATCACGGTGGGTGGGTGGGTGAGGCTCGTAGAATAGTGGAAGAGGATTAGCAGTGCTGATGCATATGCATGCGTCAACGGTCCATGCGGTGCACGCCCGAAGAAATCAGCAGCCCACATCCACGTACAAACTGATAGCTCATTGACGGGCACTTGCGGATGGTGCATGCAATTCTGGTGGTGATGGGATGTTACAAATAACCCAATGTTACCCCGCCCCCCAAAAAAAAACACAGTTAACAATGCATTCTATCATGATCAGACGTTAAGAGTGGATTATTAGAAAATTAAGCAGATACTCCTCCAACAGCGAGGACAACAACCGTGCAACATGGCGCGGGAGAAGGTCGATCAGCGGCCCAGAGGTAGACAGAGATATGTGTCTCGTTTTCGGCCGTGTTACCGGCGGTCAAGTAAAGTAATGCATTTTCGAACCCAAATAACAAATGTCACACATGTGGTACGAAGTAACATCACCCTGACGTTTTTACATCTTAAATTGTTTTTACATCATGATGCCGGAGAAGACACGGTCGATCGCCGGTGCAGAAGGACAGGTGGATAGAGATACGCGCCTCATTTCTGGCCGTGTGCACTGGCGTGGAAATTTTTGGCGACAGTAGTAGTAATACCGCAAGAGCACAATCAATCAAGAACCTTTCCGCGGTTTGGAAAGGCGGATACATGCATATGCACGCATATCTTGCAGACGAAGACGCCAATCCCAAATCCCAAGTGGTGTGAGCATCACCGGCCGGCCGGCAAAGGAGATCGCCGCGTGCGTGTAGTCGGGATACAAATTCGAGTCCTCCGTCCTCGGTACTCTTGCTCCGTCACTCTCGCATGCCTGGGTATATGTCCCACGGCCACGAGAAAGACAAGGGAAAACGAAGCGATGTAGTGTGCACCGCGAATCAAGCCGGGATCGCGTCCATGCAAAAGGCTGCTACGTAACACGAATCTACGACACGATCTTGCTCTTCTATCTACGTACCACGAGTCCAACATCGTCGTCCATGGACCAACATCCCCCGTGTCGATCTGCTCAGCTGGAAAGTATCAGCTTTGAGCTCCTAGCCGCCTGGTCTTTGCCTCGACAAATCAACGTTTAGTTGATTTTTTTTATAGGTGGTGCATGCAAAAACAACGGTCCATGTCCATGAGGTGCATCACGCACTGATAGCTACATTCCGGCAAGGAATGAGGGAAATAGCCCATTGACCAGTTTGGCTGATCGAAGTTCTCACGCGCTGGTTAATAACGGAGGGTCGGCTAATCGCCCAGCAGATTCGAAGGGCCCCGGCCGACGTACGAACTTGATTAATAACATATGGAAAAAGGAGTATTGGTGGAGATGGAATGACCCGCAGTTAAAAATGCATTGGATCATAATCAGATGTTAGGACTCGAGCCAGCTATACAAAAAGTAGCTAGCTAGGGTTAAAGAATTGAACACATATGACAGTGAGGATTGCAACCGTGCGTCTTATCAGCAGCAGTAATTAACTAGTAAATCAAGTTAACTGGTGCAGAGTTTGTTCATGTCCATCAGCGTGAGATGAAACAAGAAAATGGAACATGTATTGGCCAATTTGGCCGCATTTGCGTCATGGAAAAATGTGCGCATCTTTCCTTCTTTGTTGGCCTCCTCATTAGGAACTGAACTTTGTACTACCTGATGACGCCCTGCATCAGAAAATTCACGACAGAATAAAAACACTAGCCCAAAAATCTCGGTAGCATCGCATCCAAAATCTTGAGAAGAGATAAGGTCGGAAGGCCTACGCAGCATGCATCAATATCATCAGTCATGTCCAGCCGATGAGATGGCCGGCTCGATGAAAACAGCACGTCGCCAAAGCCAAGGACGCGGCAACGTGCGGGAAAACCTAACCAAAGTGTGTGCGTACGTAAGCAAGAACCGTCGCCGGGCTGAAAATGAAATGATGGTGATTCGTCATTGGGAGCCTACCTTGCGAGCCAAGGACAAGGAGATTATTGCTGTCAAAAAGCAAAAGGTAGAACTGTAGGTGGCTACACACCACGAATCTATGTTGAAATCTTTTGCTCTAGGCTCTAGCTAGCCTATAGGCACGCATGAAGCCATGAACGCACCAATACCCCTAGCTGGATCCATCTCCTCTGGCCCCAGTTATTTTTTTTTTTGAAAAGAAAGGGGTTGTTCCCCGTCCCAATTTTTTAGCCAAGGCAACCACGACAGGACCAGATTGTTTAACAGCTCTCGGCAACAACAGCTCTCAGCGACAACCAAAGTAGCTGTCACAGAACACATACATCAGGGTTTTAAACTACTGCCCTATTACATCTCTCATCGAGAGTTTTTCATTGAAAGGTAGATAGAGAACGGCTGGAGAGAGCGGCATAGCTCCATCACCCTAACTCCATCAGCTAGTCCAGATGATTCTAAACAGTTCCCCTCTTCGCCGATCTAAAAGCCTTAAAAGCAATGGAGAAGTAGAGCACCCTGGACCTCTGAACATAAGATTTTTCACTGCCTGATTGTTGCCCCCACCTGATCCAACACACAACGCATACCTCGCCATCTTCTCCCTTGAAAGACAAAATCATTGCGCAAACGCCATAAGCACCATCAAGTAGCAGATGGAACGGGAATTAGTGTGATGATGTATGCAAAAAACAACGGTCCATGGGAGAACAAGCTACCACTAGGCATCACAATCTCGAACTAACTGAAGAGAATATATAGTGTATACTGTATTGACCAGCTCTAAATTCTCATGCGACCGGCACAGTGTAGTCAACATTGGAGAGCCGACCAATTCCAGTGCGGATTTGAAGCGCCCGGCCTGCGTACAAACTGATTAACAAATTAAAAGGTGATGATGGATGACGTGTATAGCACGCCGTTAACAATGCATTCGATCATGATCAGATGATAGGACATGTGAACGAAGGTAGTATGTCAACTGGAGATTTTAAAATTCAGCAGATATAACAGTGAGGAGTGCGACGCTGGATACAATCACCGGCCGGTGAAGACTCAAGAGATAGAGGATACAAGTAGAACCGTGTGCAGCTTCGGAGGGCGGTCTTACAGCTGTTGCTTAGAGTTTGTTCATATCGATCAGCGTGAGAAGAAACGCAAAAAATGGGCAATCGAATTGGCTGCATGTGCATCAGGGACCAATGCTGCTGCATGTACCTCCAGACGGCCTCCTCTTTAGCAACCGAACGTCCTGCCTCCCTCTTGCCTGTGTCTTGGGAATTTGGCGGTAGTCTAGAATCTGGATCTTGAAAAGATAAACCCCAGAAGATATTCGTGCCGATCGCCTACGGACGCGGCAACAACAACGTGTGCGAGAGCAGCTAGCGCCGAACCCAACCCAGCGCCAGTGCGTGCGTGCGTGCGTAAGGCCAACTCCAACGCGCCATCCTAAACGGACATCCGATTCGTCTGTTTTTTGTTCGTTTGGGGCAGGAAAACGAACACGGTCATCCGTTTGTGGTCGTGCGGGCGTCGGTGCCGTTTGTTCGAACGTGAAAATAAACCCCAAAAACCCCAAATAAAACATTAAAAACAACCTCGAAAATATTAAACGCGGACCTTAAAACGGCCAAATTACCCAAGTTCGCACATTAATATAAACAAGATAATAAAAACATTAAAAAAATAGAAAGGGCCGCCGCCGCCGCCCTGGCCGCTGTTGCCTGCCGTGGCCGCCGTCTACTCCTTGTCGTCGTCCTCGTCGCCGGTGAGGTCAACGTATGGAAGTGGTTGCCAGAAGTGGGCTGGCGGAGCCGCCTGCCGTGCCGGTTGTGGTGGCGGCTGCACAACCTCTTGGCGCGGCGGGGATGGTGACCAGTGGCCGGCGTCCAGGACTGCCCGACCAATGTCGGGTTCCATCATGCCGCCTCCTCCATCGCTACCTCTGGCCGCGCCTCCTCCATGGCCTCCTCCTTCATGTACCCGTCGAGCTCGGGGAAAGGCGACGTCGTCGGCCGCTGACAGGGCCACCATCTCCTCAAGGCCCTCCCATTGGCGCTCGTTGTGGGTGTGGAGGGACTCCTCCATCACCTGCCACATTAGGTCCTCTTGCTCGGCGGCCGACATTGGCTCAGGGGGTGGGGACGGAGACGTGTAGGGGTGAGGCCACGAACCTGCATGCGGCCGCGCACTTGGGGCACACTGGGAGCTGTCACGCGGCGGTCAGCGCATGGGCGACGTGGGCTCTGCGGACGGCCTACAAAATAGGATTGTCACCGGATGTCGTGCACGTCGCGGAGCCAAGTATTCCAGAGCGGCGAGTCCACGACGTATCTCCGGTCGTGGATGAGGTCCAAGGGCAGCGGCGCGGTGATGATGGATCTCCTCCCGACGGGCGCGGCCGCTCACCGGGACCGGCGGGACAGGCACACGGTCTGCGAAGAGGTGCCAGTTGTTGGGGAGGTGCACGTCGCCCCACGGCAATGGTGTGCGCGTCTCCCAGTATAGCTGGCACACCTCCGCATTGAGGTACAGCCGCCGGCGAGGTGGGTCGCCGCCCGATGCGATATTAAACGCGGGCGATGAAGGTGGTGGTGGAGGAGGTGGGGTGGGGGAGCGGCGACGGCGACCGGACGACGACGCGGCCTCGTGGTCGTGCCTCGTCTTGTGACCAGGGAACAGTCGCCCCACCATTGTCGCCGGCGAAGAGGTGGAGGGCTAGGGTTTGCTTGTCGGGACTCGAGGAAGCAAGACGGCCAGGAAGTGGAAACTGTGGACTGACCGGTCCACGGCTTATAATTTAAAAAAATGATAACAGCATGATGTGTAGCTGACAGCCGAGGTCCGCCGCGTGTGCCCATTTACTTTGAGCGGTGGAGGTAGTTGAGAGGCCGTCATGTGTCCCCGAGGCGAACAACCCACAAGCACGTGCCCATCCGTTCGACGTCCATGTAAAAGCAAATCGAACATATGTTTACGCCAAAAATAGGCCAGACCGAACGCCAAACTGATATAATTTGAGGATGTGGCTACGTATTGGCCCGTGTCATCTGTCCGTTTTCGCCTAAACAGACGCGGACGGACATGATAGGTGCGTGTTGGAGTTGGCCTAAGAAGCGTCACCGGAAAAGGAATGGATGGTGACTCGTCGTTCTGGCCGGGGCCAGGCAGATGCGGACGCAGCGGTACCTTGGCAAGCAAGGTTTTTTTTACGTCAAAAAGGCTACGGGGCTACGTAGCACAGATCTATTTTCATGACGCATTCGCGCTATGTCCCCAAGGACAAGCGTCCTCTTGCTTGGGACGTTTCATCCGGTCCCCCGTTGTTCACATCAATCAACGTGAGGAGCAGGGAAGGAGACACAAAAACTGTATATGGATTGGCCATCTGGCCGCATGACCGCGCACTAGACTAGGGAATAATTGTTGCATGTGCGCATCGTGGCTGACTTCCACCAGGTGCGCATCCGGACGGCCTCCTCGACCTGTAGCAACCAAACTAGCTTCAACCTTATATGATACCATCTTGAAATTTCATCACGGAGGAAAGATAGTCGCCACCTTTTCACGATTTGGAAAGGCCTACACACGCCATATCATGGAACGTATATCTCCGGCGAATCGACCGACGGAAAAGACCGGCTATCCATCTCCACCGAGGACGAACGCAGCAACGTGGGCGCAGGCGAGAGAAGCAAATCCCAAGTTCCCAACCCCAACCTGCATGCCCAAGTGGCCAAATGCATGCGGGCGTCAGCAGTACGTGGAGCCTATGACGTACGCATTCCCGTTCAGGTCGGCGTCCCTCCAATCCAACAATTCCCCTGTAGCGATTTGCTCTGCTGGAAAGTTTTCAGCCTTCCTTTCAACTCCTCCCTTCTTTTGGCTTCAGAAATCGGGTGATGAAGCAGGAATTATTAGTGGTGATGCAATGATGCATGCAACAGCGATGGTCCATGCAGGCGGGCGCGTCCGCAAAGGTGTAAAAACAGGATGGACATCGCCTGCGATGAATTTCTACCTACTGTGTCTCGAAGCACATGAATTTTGCAAGTTATGCCAAAGGCCAAAGCCGCTTGTGTTTCGTCAATTTTCTGAAAACTGAGTCCAATTCCGTTGAACAAGTGCGCCTAGCTACACTGCACGACAGCACTCATACCATGTCGCATACGCACGTAATGAAGGTGCGACGTGTCCACCCGGTTAGCTAGCTGAGACACCACAGCATGAGCAAAACAATAGGGGTTGACTTTATCGGTATCACAAAAGTTAGCAGCAAAGATTTGTAAACAAATGAGATATACTGGATATTCAGATGATGGACGGATGAAACTTACCTGGATTCACGGCCGGCGGTAGAACACAAAAGTTGTTAGGTATTTCGTTTCGTAGGATTTGCATGTCATATGAATAGGAAATCTACAGGAATCGAGTGCCCAGTCCAGCTCAATCCTATAGGAAGCAAAATCCTCAGGAATAAAGAATAGAGAGCATTCGGTCTACACCACAGGAGAAAGAGTTAATTGCACAGAAATACCACAATTGGGGCATTACATGCAGATTGGTACCACGATTGCTAATTTTTGCGTGTTAGTACCAACATTGGTCGAAGTTTTTGCAAAAAAGGCTAAAACGCTGATTTATACGTATTGACGTTGTATCCGACAGCTCGGGCCCACCCGTCAGGTGCCACGCTGGCCAATCGGCGCGTGCCTGCGCGCTGACTAGGACGAGCCGCTCTCCAACCCGGTCCGGTCGCACCGGTTCGCCCCCACCGCACCATTCCCCTCCCCTCCTCCTCCTCCTCGACTCATTCCCTCCGTCGCCGCTGCCCGCGTCCCGACTGCCGGCCGCCGCACTGCCCCGCCGACTCCATGGTTTTGGAGGACGAAAGCAGCGACGACCAGTCTAGCCTCCCGTACTTGCATTCTTCCTCCTCCACCGACGGGCTCAACCAGGTCAGGACAGTGAGTTTAGGGTTAGGGTTTCAGATTTGGGATTACTTGATTTGGTTGATTTAGGTAGGTTTTGATTTGGCCATTGTCTTTGTGCGAGCTTCTACAGGTCCCTTTCAGCCTTGAAGATCCAGATTACAAGGGGCTTGAGCTGGATGTGATGTCCCCATGTGAGAAGCACGGCAAACCATCAGAGAGGCTTGTTGCCTTTGAAGGAACTGACACAGGCAGGAGGTTTTTAGCATGTGCACAGCCGGTATGGATTGTAGGCATAGTGATTTTTTTCTTAGTTTGTTAGTGCCATATTGAACTCTGCTTGCTAGAGTAATCTGCTTGTTGTGAACATTTTGGTTCATAGTGGTAGTGCAGTAGCTTATTTAGGTCAAGCATTAGTATATTTTGCTAGAGTACAATGGCATAGTAATTTTGGTTCATAGTGGTACTAGAGTAGCTTATGTAGGTCAAGCATGAGTATATTTTGTTTGCTGGAGTACAATGGCATAGTAATTTTGGTTCATAGTGGTACTAGAGTAGCTTATTTAGGTCAAGCATGAGTATATTTTGTTTGCTGGAGTACAATGGCATAGTAATTTTGGTTCATAGTGGTACTAGAGTAGCTTATTTAGGTCAAGCATGAGCATATTTTGCTTGCTGGAGTACTCTGCTTGCTGTGAAATTTTTTTAACTGACCATATGTTTAAAAATGGTTGAACACACCTTGATATGAACACTAGAGTATCTAACCTAGTCAGTCAGCTACTCAAGTGGTTGCTCCTCTTGTTAAATTTAGATATCCTTGTTGGCAATTTCAGTGATCTTGTGTGATTACTTGTTGTATGAACTCTGTTGGTGTTGTTGTTGTTTTTGCAGGAAGGTAGCAATTGTGGCTTTGTTGAATGGGTTGATCACCAGTGGCCCTCAACAATGCAAAATGCATTGTTGAAGCTATGGGCAATGGTTGAAGATGCCAAGAGTGCTAGGGTGAATGACAATCTTGAAAGTTCTTTCACTATCCACCATATGACAAAAGAGAAGAACAAGTTGGAGGCCAACTATGACAAGCTAGTCCAAGATGTGCATCAGCTTATGAACTTCCAGGAGGATAGGGTGGTGGATTTCAGTCATCTGCAGTCTGCCATTACATATGAGCAGGAGGTAAGAAAAGAACTGATTGATGATATGAAGGCACAGATGGCAACTGAGATGGCAAAGAAAGATGCAGAGACCCAGAAACTTAGTCAGAAGTATGAGCTGCTGGTCAACTTGACAAGAGCTCAAGCAACAGTCATTCAGAACTTGAAGTTGAACAAAATGAAAGAGAAGCAAGTGCTTACTGAAGCTAGGATGAATTTGGAGCTGAAGAATTCAGAGCTAACAAAGTGTCAGGAGAAGCTCACCCAAGAGAAACTAGAGTTGAAGCTTCAGGTTGCTGATCTGCTTAAGGAAAAGGAAAAGCATATTCAAGAGAAGTGGCAGTTAGAGTTTCAGAATGCTGAGCTCATGATGTGAAATGAAAAGCTGAAGGAGAAGTTCAAGGGGATTCAGGCCATTTTGGAGAAGTGAAGAAGAAGATGAAAATGAGATCAGTGGCATTGCTGACCTTTTGGGAATGATGGTTGTGTAATGACCTAGCATCTAGGAACTAAGGTTGTGTACTGTATGCTTGTACTAATTGTGAACTATGGTTGTGTATGTATGTAGTAGTTATGCTATTCATCCTTTTGTGAGAAAAGGATGAACTGTGCATTTGAAGTTGAACTCCTCTATGTATTGTGAACAAATGGTTATGTATGGCTATAATGAGTTGAACTCCAGAATTTAATGTGTGGTATGATTGATAGACATGGATCAGTTTCTTATTTTGTAGTGCTGATTATGTAGATGGATATGTTGATGATCATACATTATGACAATGTTGCAGCAAACCACTCATGTCATAAAAAATAAAAGAGATGAAGACTGACTCAATCTCATTGCATCAGAAGATAACCTCACTGATCCATTACATATTAAGCAAGAGCAACAAAACCAACAGTACATTGCATTTAGAGCAACTAAAGCAACAGTACAAAAGACAACTTGTCTTAAACTAGAGCAACTAAACCAACTAACTAACTAAACAAGAGCAACTTGGCTTCAACTTGAGGACAGTACATTGCATTTAGTTGCTATAAACCAACTAACTAACTAACTTCAGATCTTGCCTGCAACTAAGCCAAGCACAAATATAGTGAAAAGAAATAGCACATTGTGAAATTTGGCCCTAATCCCAGCAATCTCTGCATTCTTCTCTCTGACTTGAGCTTGCAGAGACAGAATCATGGCCTCCCTTGTGCCATCATGTTCATTGGGAGTTACCATTGGAAATTGATCTTCAGATCGAGCAACAGTTGCACCTTTAAGCCTCCAGACTTCATCACGCAGATCCCCAATGAGCTTACTCCAAAATTTGGGCAATGGATCATCATGCCATTGCACAAATCCACAGCCACCATGCTATTAAGATGCACAAACATTAGGTCCAAATATATATCATTTCACATACTATTGCACAGAAAAAAAGGAGGAAAATTAGGCATAAAACCACACTCACCAGAGCATCCACGCAGCTATAGTACCTTCTACCAGGGTTCAACCTACTCCAGGAGATCCATCTTGGCGCCTTCCTCGGAGTTGAGCAGTGGCACATCACTGGAGGCTCGTACGCCATTGGGTTCTCGCAGTAGCGCACCGGCGAGCGCTCCTCCTCCCCCTCCTTCCTGTAGCTCGACGGAATCCGGGAGCGGACCCATCACTGGACGACCACGCCATCTCTCTCTCTCTCTCTGCCGCAGGTGCCCCAGTCAGCGCCTCCACGTTGAGATCTCTCTCTCTCTCTCTCTCTCTGTGCTCCAAATGGTGACCGCGTGGATGAACCCTAGTTTCATTCCCCACCCGCCGCTTGTGCTGTCACACATTAATAGTAGGAGAGGTACCGGTCCCACGTGTCAGAATCCCCAAATGTGGTACTGCATGTTATGTGATGCCCCAATACTGGTACTGACATGCAACAACTTGCACCAGTATTGGTACAGACTTGCAACAAGTAGCCCCAAATGTGGCACTCCTTTGCAAATGTTGGTACTGGACACTCTGTGTGTACATATTCAATATCATAGTACTCTCAACAGCAATACTCTAATTGAAACATTAAGACTCCAGTAGCAACATCAACAGCAACACCTCAAGTTTAACATTACAATAACCAATTCAACCAACATAACACCACATAACACCAGCACATCAAGTGGCAACAACACATCAACATTAGCATCAAGTTCAACCAACATAACACCATATCATTTCAAATTACATGGCTCCTCTTCCTCTGCTAGCATTGAAGTAGGACATCCATCCAGTGTGTGTACCATCAGTAGGAATGTTAGCAAAAGTTGGGGCATATTGCCTGGGGGCAGTGAATGGCCTTGGAGTACCTCTTCCAGCTCCAGTGCCAACTCTTCCTCTGCCAGCTCCTCTTCCAGATGGTGGTGGTGTAGTAGTTGCAGTAGATCTTCCTCTGCCAGCTCCTCTGCTAGCTTGTCTTCTTCCAAATGATGGTGGTGTAGGAGCAGAAGCAGCAGCTCTTGCCTGTCTTGCTGTTGGTGTAGTAGAAGGGCCAGCAGCTCTTGGTTGTGAGTTACTTGGAGTAGCCTTGCAAAGAAAAGGAAAAACAATTAATAATACTAGAAGGAAATGTACAATAAAGGAAACATTAGTATATTTGAAGGTGAAAAATTATTACCACATGTTTATTCTTCCTCAAAGCTAGCTCAGGCTTCAACTGTTTAAGACAGTTAGTGTACCTATGCCCTTGGAGACCATAATTGCCACATGTTATGGTCCCCATTCTTAAAGTGTCTTTTGGCTTTGGTACTTAAAATTTGCCCTTGATCCTCTTTTCTTTCTTTCTTCCTCTCTTGATTTTGAATGCAAGTGGTTCTATGTCTGGACCAGGGGTCCTTACCCAATCATGCTCACCAGGCACAGGAAAGATCATTGGTTCATAAGTTGCAACATAAAAATCTTTTTTGAAGAATTTGCTTACGTAATCCTCTGGTTTCCTTTTAGCCTTGTTTATTGCGGAGATGGCATGGTTGCAAGGTATGCCACTAAGGTCCAGTGGCGGAGCTAGACAGAATTGGCTGGGGGGAGGGGCGAATGGTAAAATCTGAGTGCTTGGGGGGGGGGCAAAAGCTAAAATATTTCTCATCTAAACCCTCACAATAATATTTTCTTCACAAGTTGCTTCAATATTGGGGGGGGCCACAGCCCCCCCAGGATGCTACATAGCTCCGCCGTTGCTAAGGTCCCACTTCCTGCATCCACAAGTCTCAAGTTCCAGGTTGACAGCATGTGTTTGCTGCCCACTTGTAACTTGCCATAAGTTGACCCCTGCCTGTATTGGCTTGCAGTATCTTGCCCTCTCCTTCTCAACATCTAGCTTCTCACTGTAATGAGGTGTTATCTCCCATCTTGCTGCCTTTCCACTCTCTCTGTTCCTGTGCCACCTCACCATCTGCTTATCTTTTATCCCATCACACATTGTCCTTATAGGTTTTCTCCTAACATCTAGAATGTACTTGTTGAACACCTCAGACAAGTTGTTCACTACCAAGTCAGTCTTGCAGTTTGTGTCAAATGCATGCCTTGCCCATGTTTTTTTTGGTATTGCAGTAAGCCACTCCCAAGCTTCCTCACTTTCAGCTTTAAGATCATTCATTGCGATATTAAATTTGTGTTCATTGTAGGCATAGCTAGCATTATCCATGCACTTCTTAAGATCTTCACCCCTAAACCCAGCATTTTGGAAATTTGCATATAAATGTCTAAGGCAGAATCTTTGGTTGCAATTTGGAAACACAGCATTCACTGCTTTCAGTAACCCCTGACACAAACAATTTAACAATTCTAAGCTACAAGCTAAAGATATATGCACCAATGAATGAAATATGCATTCTAATCTACTGTAAACACTTGTGCAAAATAGAATGAAACTCTAAGCTACTTTAAACACTTGTGCAAAACACATACCTTTTGTCTATCTGACATTATAGTATAAGGTCCAAACTTGCCCACTTTTCCCCTAGGCAAATTTTCAGTTGGTGTAGAAACCAACACCAACTAGGTGTGTCCTCCTGTCCAACTATGCCAAATGCCAGTGAATATATGTTGTTGTTGCCATCTCTACCAGTGGCAGCAAGGAGTTGAGCACCTGTAGTGAGCTTAATAAAGCATCCATCAACACCTGCATAATCAACATTTCCAAACATTAAATACATTCAAGTGAGAAACAATATGTAGTACTCTACAATATGTAAATGGTGCACAAGGTTCAGGAAATAACCAATGACTGGCCTACACCCATTGAGAAACCCCTCCCTTGCTCCATTCACGCAAAAGAATATGGCATGGAATCTTGGGCCTGGGTGGGGTATTCTTGGAGTTGGTACTGGAGTAACAGTAGTGACTATTACTCTGCTCCCAGGGTTTGTGTCCATGACAGTCTGAGCATAGTCTTTAAGCCTAGGATATTGCTTCTTGTGATCTCCCAACACAACATCAATAGCTATGTCTTTGCCCTATATGACATGCACTTGGGCACATCTACACCATATTTTTCCATGCATGCATCAATTATAGTCTGAATACCAGTAGTTATATCAGATCTGAAGAGATGCTCATATTTCTGTGCTAGCCACTTAGCACTAACCCTTGTGATCTCAATAGTACTAGGGCAAGTGTGCTCTAGTCTCATCTTCTTAATTACAAAGGTTTTCTCCCCTTTTATAACTGCTGCCACCATAAAGAACTGGCATTGTTTATCTCTACACTCAACAATTATCCTCTCATCTGAATTCCTGTGATACTTGAAATTCCTGGCCTGAGTGATATGCAAATTCAACAAAGCATCTCTGAACTGATGCTGATCCTTAAAACACAACTTTAGACATAGTTGTTCATGTGGTTGCTCCATTTTCTCATTGTACCACTTCCTAGCAGGCCTTTTCTTTGCCCTACTCTTCCTTTTCTTTGGTAGGACAAATGATAGTGGCTGAAAACCATCATCCTCACTCTCCCTCAACAACCCCTTCTCTTCTTCATCTGATGATGGTCTGAAATCAGGCTCAACCTCTGGTAGCTTACTGCAATGTGACCTAGTAGCTGGTCCTCTTCTAACTGGCAGCTTCTGCTTCTTTACGTTGAAGAAGACGGTGCCTACATAATCCTCTTTACGTTGCACAATATTATAGAGTGTAGGATATTGGATGGCCAGGGGCGTCTCTCCTAACCACGTATCCTCCCAAAATCTTGTTGACATTCCATTGCCAACCAAGAATTTGACCCTACAAAAGAAAAGGTCCTTCGTTCGCATAAGTCTCTTCCAGAACGGCGAGTCAGCCAGTCTCATGGTAACCTGGGCTAGTGTTTTCGAGTGGAGGCCAATTCATCATAGTATGGGAAAGACTTATCTCGCCATTGGAGGGAATCCTTGCTATTCTTGCGAGCAGCAAATGCAGCCCAACCACTCGCTGGTGCATCTACCATCATTCTATCTTTATCCCATCCAAAGCCACTTTCAGCTGTCAAATCTTTTACACTTCGATAAGCTTTTTTCAAATCTTGCTCCTGTTGCTTGACTTGGTAAGTAATACTTGTCCATGCTTCCTTGCTCCATGCATTGTGTGCTCGATAACCAAGCATATCATGATCTTTCAATAGCTGAATAAGAGACAACTTCATTTCACGACTCCATTTAGCTCTCGAAGATGTCCTTATGGTACCTAAAGCAGATAAAAAATTCGCTCAATTTCAGTTATACTAGTCCCATCAAGAAATTAGCAACACCTAGGCCTTATGTGCTTGGTTTGCAGTACCAAATTATCAATCCAAGTCACTGAAAGTTGGTGAAATACCTATATGCTGAGAAGGCAGCAAAGTCCATCGATTAGCTTCAGTATCACTAAATCCTTGTGATTGTGAACGAGGGCCTACTTGCTCATAGTTCTGGTGATTAGCCATCTGCAATAGGACACATAATTCAACAGTGAAGAAATTGGTTAGAATATAAACATAGGCCAACTTAGCTAGCTAGCTTCTTCGTACGTGCTAGTCTCCTAATAATCAATCAACCTGCTTCCAAGCACGAGTGTGTTGCTATGGCCGAAAGCCATTGACCAATCACTACAAGTACTAAATCAATAAGCGTTGTTGATCTGTATAGCACATTTCAAAAAGATTACTTAGATTAATCAATAAGCGTGAAAGCATGTTGCCGGATCGATTCAAAGATTTCTATAATCTGATAGGATATGGCCAGATCGATTCATGAGGTTTCTATAAACTGATGGGATGTCGCCAGATCGATTCATCACCAACTAAATTACAAAAGAGCCCTCAATCTAACAAATACATGAGGCAGATTGATTTCTAGTTAGAGGATGCTTGGATACGTTTTAGTCTCATGACTAAAAATAGTGGGACTAAAACTTGCTAGCCTCACCCATGCTTGAATTCAAATACTAAAGAGACTAAAATCAAGTCAATGAGCATTTATTATCCTTCAAACCCTCCAATCCAGGACTTGCATGTGTTAAAGCAGAGGAGTTAAATGAGGAGAGAGATGACTAATCCATATTTTAGTAGGGATACCCATGACTAATTTTTTTTAGTCTCAAGACTAGTTTTAGCCCCTCTTTAATCAGGGGTGTTTGGAACTTTAGCCTTTTAAAAAGACTATTTTTAATCAAACTAAAATAAGTTACTTGATCCAACCACCCTCTTACTCTCGAACCAACATAAAGCGGACGAGCAGCCGACGAAGACGAGAGGGTTGCGGCCGGTAGGAGTATTTGCCTGTAGAGAGGAGATGAGATCCAGAGGAAATGGATGCGGCTGGCCGCTCGCCTTCTACGCCGCTCGCCTGCCGCCTCTGCTTCTACGCCAGTTTTTCCCCCTTCTTATTTATCGCCCGGACTGAAGAGCGCTATTCTTTTTACCACGAGAAGCAGAGGGCGGCGCGCTGCTTCGTGCAATCTTTTCGCGCTAGGATTTTTACCGAGAGGTCTGACTGGATGGTAGGAATCCTCTGGAATATGGTAGATAGGAATACAATCCTCGTGATTTTGTAATCTTAATTCCTGTGAACCGAATGACCAGTACAGGAAAAAAAAATCCTGTAAAAATCCTCTAAGCATCCTACAAAACATATGAGGCCATATGTTCAGAACTACATGCAGTTAGAGCAGCGATTGAGACCCGCACTTAACAATGTATATTTTGCGAGATGGGCGGTTAACAATGTATTACTACATCCTAATCATGGTATTAGGAATCTCTCTACTTTTTACGTTCTCATTAGGACCACTCACTGAAAGCAACTCTAAAGGCAATGTGCGCGAGCAAAGCTAGCGCGCAGCTAACCCAATCCAATCGAATCCAAATGCATGTGTGCGTTAGGGGCGTCGCGGGACAAAAAGAAATGTAGAAAACGATAACAATTTGTCCTGGCAGGACGTGGACGCAGCGTTACCTTGGGAAGCAAGGATTAGGCTGGTCATAGTGGGGAGTAACTTAGTGTAGTGTCATGCATATGACATTAGTCTAAGTTACTATCTTCATAATGCAAAATAATATATTAGTAGTATCATAGATGGTTTCATTTATTAGCTCGTAGACTCATCTTGTCTTGGAAAGCGTTATGTTACAGTAACATATTATGTTACCACCTCTTATTAATTACTTGTCATATAAGCAGAATTTTCTCGAAATACGCTATGTTACTAGCTAAGTTACTCCCACTATGACTAGCCTTATCATGGAAAAGGAGTGTGACAATATGACACATTATTCTAAGCGCACGCCCAATTCATAGTGCACGCACCCGCCAAGACCCCCAGCTGGATCCATCTGCTCCGCGGGAAAGTTTTAATGTTCAACTCCTGTCCTCCGTTCTTTTTCACGGAGAAATGGGGGTGGCTTGTAGAATAATGGGAGGAGAATTAGTGGTGATGCATGCAACAACAGGTCAACGAGGGTCCATGCGAGAACAAAGCTGGAGTTGTCACTGATAGGGTAGTACATGGTAATTGGACATCTCAATCTAAATCAAGTATGGGAACACCTATATGTCAGGTGCCTGAAATTAGATTAAGTTTCAGTCACTTTTTTTCTTCACCTTTAGATCAAGACCCAATGGACAAAAAGAATGGGCAATCGAAGTGACCATGTGCGCATCTTGGCTGATTTGCCTTGAGCACGCGTCCGGACGGCCTCCTCTTTAGCAACCGAACGTCCTACCTCCCTCTTGCCGGAGCCTCGGGAATTTTGCGGCAGAATCCAAAATCTCGATCTTGAAATCATAAAACCCAGAAAATATTCATGCCAATCGCCAATGGAAAAAGAAAGGACCGTGACTCGTCGTCCTGGCCGGGGCCGGGCAAATGAGGACGCAGCGATACCTTGGCAAGCAAGGATTTCCGGCAAAAAGGCTACTACATGTCTACGCACCACGAATCTTATGTCCATGACGCACTTGTGGTCTAGCCTCTAGGCTCTAGCTTGGCTTGCGCCCAATCCATCGTGCATCGGCATGGTGCCTTCTCTGTCAATCTGCTCGGCTGGAAAGTTTAAACCTTGAACACGTTCGTTTTGATGGAGAGATCGACGTGGCCGGTGTGGGTTTTGTAGAAGAATAACGATGGGAGAAGAATGCGTGGTGATGCAAGCAACATGCCAAGAACTGTGCATGGGAACGGATAAAGGTTGTGGTGTCCAGTCCACACTGACAGCTATGTGCCGGACATGTGACTGTGAGAAGACTAATGTACGGTGCGTCCACCAGCACTAGCTAAATTGTCACGCGGCGAACATATGGATTGGACATTTGGCCGCATGAGCGCGCACCAGAGAACAATGCTGCATGCGCGCATCTTGGCTGACTTCAGCAGGTACGCATCTTTGAGTACTAGCTTTAACTTTATAGTATAATTCAGTCTTGAAATTTCAAGACAGAGGAAAGATAGTAGCCACCTTTTCGCGCTTTGGAGAGGCCTACAGACGCCATATCATATCATCAAACTTATATCTCCTGCGAGTCGACCGACAGAAAAGAGCACCCATCCATCTACACCAAGAACGCGGCAACGTGCGCGCGCCGTGAGAGAAGCAAATCTCAAGTTCCCAAAGCCTATGAGGCTATGACGTATGGACACATTCTCGTTCGGGCTCGTGCAATTAATTTCTTTTATATTTAGTTGATTATTATTATTTTTGGATTTTATCTATGTTGAATCGTGTTTTAATTATGTTCCGGCGGTATTTACTTCATTGTATGTCGTGTCGTGTTGTTATTGGAGGCATTATTTCTCCCAAGAGGAGAACAAACTTGTTTGATGCATGGTTTTGTTTTTTTACATGTTTCGGCCCTGATGTCAGCTGATGGTAGTCCTTTTAGCATCTTGGGACCTATTCCACACTGAAATCATGCAATTGCCGCTATAACGCTCACATGGATTGGCCCACAAGACTCCCGCTCAGCATGGCTCCTTTGTCCTCTCACTCACTTTGCTCTTTTTTTCGCTCGCCCCACTGCTAGTTTAGAAAAATCACGTATATTTTTTATATGAAAATATTAGTTTAATTAAAAGATGTCCAAGGATTTAAAAACATTGTGCATTTCAAAACCATGAATTTTAGAAAATGTTCATGAACTTTAAATACCCGTGGATGAAATAAATATATATTAATCTAAAAATGTATATATTTTTTTGCGTTTTTAATGTTGACAAATTTAATAAGCACTCATGAATTAAAATGTGTAGAAATAAGAAAAGGAGAAACAACATTAACAACACAGAACCTTATAGGCAGGTCCCACAGCGACCCCTCAACCCCCGAAGCACCAGAATGCTTTAAATCATGGGAGCTTAGTATCTCTATAGATAGATGCATGCGACAGGGACGCAGGCGGGTGCGTCTACAAAAGGTGTCAATACACAATGGATATGGCGAGCGATAAATTCCTACATGCTCTATCTCGAAACACGTGAACTTTCCAAGTTATGACAAAGCCACTTGTTTTTCGTCGATTTTTTGAAAACTGAGTCGAATTCCGTTGAACAAACGCGCCTAGCCAAACTGCACGGCTCTCATACCATGTCGAATAAACACAACAAAGACGCGACTTGTCCACCCGGTTAGCTAGTGGCGACACCACAGCATGAGAAAAACAGTAGGGGTTTATTTTAGAGGTATCACAAAAGTCAACATCAAAGATTTGTAAACAAATGAGATATACTGGATATTCAGATGATGGACGGATGAAATGTGCCTGGATTCACAGCCGGTGGTAGAACACAAAAGTTGTTAGGTATATATGTTCAGAACTCCATGCAGCTAGGGCAGCGATTGAGACACGCTGTTTACAACGTTATATTTTGAGATATGGACGGTTAACAATGTATTACTACATCCTAATCATGGTATTAGGAATCTCGCTACCTTTTGTGTTCTCATCGAGGTCACTCACTGAAAGCAACTCTAAAGGCAATGCGCGTGTGCGAAGGTAGCGGCTAACCCAACCAAACCCAATCCAATCCAATCCAAATGCATACGTGCGTCAGTGGCGTCACCGGACAAACCGAAATATAGAAACAGAAACGATAAAGATTTGTCCTCGCAGGACGTGGACGCAGCGTTACCTTGGCAAGCAAGCTTAGGTTTATGGTCGAAGAGGAGTATGACAGTATGGCCACGCATTATTGCTCTGTCTTAGCGCGCACCCAATCCTTAGTGCATGTACGCACCAACGCCCCCAGCTGGATCCATCTGCTCTGCACGCACCAATGGAACCCCTCCGTTCTTTTTCATGGAGAAAATCAGGATGTGGGTTGTAGAATAGTGGGAGGAGAATTAGTGGTGATGCATGCAACAACAGCGGTCCATGCGAGGACAAGGCTGGAGTTGTCACTGATAGTGAAGTACATGGCACGAGTAAAAAATTAGGGGGAAGGGGATTTACATTGTGTAATTAAACAAGAAATTAAAGTCTTACAAAAACTGAGAGAGAGAGAGAGAGAGAGAGAGAGAGCTTCTAATTGGACATCTCAATCTAAAACAAGTATTGAAATCCTATAATCGGAAGAGGTTCTACATGCTCCCATAAGATGAATGGTGCACAATCTATGAGTATTATTACTTCCTCTGTAAAGAAATATAATAGCGTTTAGATAAATAGAGGGGGTAATTCATTGCATTTGCAACGATACGACGCCATGAGGTTCATTTTTTTGTTTCTAAAATAATTTATTGGTCCCTCACCCAGATAATGCACATGGTCACGTGTGCTATTTAGGAGTATATTCATGTTTTCCTCCTTAATTATCATGTAATGGCTTCTTTTTTACTTCATTAAGAAAATGTAAAAAAAACCTTTTAGGTGTTCCATTGTGACAAAATTAACTGACTCCCGTTTCTTCTAAATTAAACTTTTTCAAGATTGCCCAAGTATAAAGACAAAATATGGTAAAAATATAGTACAAAATATGGTATTAACTGACTCCCGTTTCTTCATTTTGTCATTGAGATCACTGACTGACTGACTGAAAGCAAATGTCCGGTGGAGCAGAGCCGGAGAGATTCAGAGTCCAGAGTTTCCGTTCGCAAGTTTAAAGATGCATGAGAGACCAATAAAGCTAGCTAGCAGCCTGAATTATTCATCGATCTCTTTGTGCCTGGTTCGCTGAATCCGCTCCACTTCCAGTTTATCCATTCCAGTACTTTCTTATCGCCATTGGGTAGCATTCAGTGAGCTTCCACCCAAAATCCAACTGGAGTAATTCTCCAGACCGTAGTTCCATTCAATATCTGCACTTTACAAACTCAGCAGATGCGCCGCCGATGAATGACCGGCGCAAAATCCTTACACGGCCTAATGTATATCGCACGCCGTTGATCACCGTAAAAGGCATGATCGATCGGCAGGCAGCACGGCCAGCTTCAAGAAACCGGCGGCGCGCGTCGATCAAGGGAGAAGCTAGTGGCTAACCCCAAAGGCCGAACACAACCCAACCCAACACAATCCAAATGCATAGGTGCGTGCGTGCGTCAGTGGCGTCGCCGGATAAAAGAAATACAGAGACGATAACGGTTTTACCTTGCTAGACGTGGACGCAGCCTCACCTTGGCAAGCACGGATTATCGTCGAAAAGGCTTTCACCGCACGACGCATCCAATAATCCATATGATGCATGCACGCACGAACATCCTTGTATCCATCTGCTTTTTTGCTGGAAAAGGTTCAACTTTCAACTCTGCCGTCCCTTTTTATGGAGAAGTCGGGGTGGGGCTTTAGAATAATGGGGGGATAATTAATGGTGATGGATCAAGCGAAGTCAGAAAAGAGTTTATGTACATCACAAGCAGTGCCATAGCCAAAACAACGGGACCACTCTCCCGGGATTATACTCCCTCCGGTCATTTTTAATCTGCATATAAGTTTTTCTAAAATCAAAGTCTTTTTACTTTCTCCACAAAAAAAAGTATGTTTACTTTGACCATACTTGTACGGAAAAGTATCGACATCTACAATACCTAATATGTATATACTATGATATTACATTTGACTTCACACAAATCTAATATGCAGAATAAAAAGGATCGGAGGGAGTATTACACTAAGATGACGTGCTGTGGCATTTACCCAAAGCGACACTTCTTTCTTGATGTTAGAGAAGATTATAGTGGTCCTCGTGTATCGAAAGACCCCAGCATTGTGTTTGTGACAACTGCGGCTTACAACACGAGGTTGCTTAAGTGTGATGTTGAATACTCCTGCTCAATCCGCTGTCCCATTGTCCTGGCATGTGGGTCTGGTTTGTCTGTATTGAAAAAACATACTCCGTACTAAAGTTATATACTAGAGATGTGTCAATTAATTTGGGTCGAAAAGAATAATAAACATTCTAAAAACCATCATGAAGTCACCACAAAGAGGTTTTGCGACAAAAGCAATTTAACTTAATAAAATTAGTCACAAAGTGAAAATTAAATGAAGCATCTTTGACACTTTTACGATAAGATGGGCCACATGACCCCGTTTTCATTATGAAAATGAAGTTTTTCTTTACAGGGAAAGAGCAACAACAGCTTACATCTCCGAACATACTATATCACGGATGTCAATGAAACACCAAGCATTACCTTAACACTAACAACTGCAACGCATCAATCATCACTTTCGTATCCAAAAGAGAAAACTGATACTGCCTCCGTCTGAAAAAGCATGTCCTAAGCTTGTTCCTCATACCGGACGGAGGGAGTATATCCTAAATCGGACCAACACCAGCAGAATGGGGGTCCAAAACACTCACAAGCATCTTCCGTACTGTCAAAGTTAAACCGTGTTATTTTTTCTAAGTGGGTGAGGCATATTATTTCAACAAAGGCGATAAACCTATGGTGAGCTCGTCAATCCTAAATCTTTGTGGCTGTAGTGTTCAGCAGACGTTGCCTGAGTGTACGTGCTGGTGCATCTTCCAAACAAAATAGTGGGAAGATTTTTTAGCTGTTGCTTTCTAGAAAAAAAAGTGTTTGCTTCTTTAAATGTAGTAAAGTTATCGCAAAGTCAAGCAAATAATTTTAAAACACAAAGTCAAGCAAATAGGTTAATGGACGGTTAAAATGTGCGCGGCTCTGCAGTCGTCGGTAGGGGCCTTTTGCCCACGGCCGGGCAAGATGGAAGGGATTTCCTTCTTAATTCTTGCTTGAGTAGATTGATACATCTCCTCTCTTTATGTAGAGAGGTTTACTTGACTCCCAAGCAAGGCTTACTTGACCCCTAAGAAAGCGACCCTTATCTCTAATTAACCCTAAGACTAACGGGCTATACCGCCAGCCCAGGCCATTAGGCCCATTACGTACTCTAACACTACACCCCACCTGGACATGCAGCTTGTCCTCAAGCTGCAGCCTAACCAACTTATAACCATGACTCGAGGCAACACAAACCTAACACCTAAAAACAAGCCTTTTACATCTCGGCTTGTTTTATTACTCTCAACCTGAAATGGACCGGGATGATTTATTTTGGACCTCTTAACAAAAAGTGGATACCATCCGCACGTCGGACGTGCACGTGTACAGCCACCTGTATCCCATGGACACCATCTGGACAAAAGCAGTGCATGTGTATGGCCACCTGGAAGTGGTCGCAAGAGCGACCAGCAGAGGCGCCCTCGCGGCGGCCGACGGCGAAATGCAGTGGTGCTACGCGGTGCGCTCTTGTCGGTGAGACCATGCCTTCTCCCCGCCGAACGGCTGTTGGTCGGCACCGCACATAGAAGAGTGGAGGGTTGTCGATGGACAATGGCGAGGAGGGATGCGCCTCCCCAACCGCCGATGTCGCAGACTTTGAGGGCGTTGTCCGTGGGCAAAACAGCATGCCCAAGATCCCCGACGCAGCGGACGAGATCGAGATCCTTTGCGCAGCGAAGCGCAACTGGGAGGAGCGGCAGCTACAGACCACGCAACTCCCGCACACGCCGACGCGCTAGGAGGCCGCGCGCAGCAGCCTGCAGCCTCACCGTCGCCGACACGTGGCGGGTAGTGATCCAAGCTGGAAGCGGTGACGGCGACGGTGGAAGCTTGATCTGCTGGATGGGGACGCCCTGGGGAAGCAGTGATGGCGACGGCGGGAACTTGATCTGGTGGATCGGGACTCCCGTCGGCGCGGTCGATGCGGGGCCGGAGCTGACCGGTGATGGCTGCTGCAGTTGCAGCGGCTGCTGCGGCGGAGCGCCGGGCGTGGCAGAGGTCGCCAGGAGCGGTGGCTGCCACTGCAGCCAGGGCGTGGCGGTGGATGGCAGCTGCTGCAGCGGCCTGATGAGCGCGGCGGAGGCCACCTGGTGCGGCGGCTGCCACGGCAGCCAAGACGGGGCGGTGGTGGCGGTGGATGGCAGTTGCAGCGGCTGCTGCTGCAGCCCGACGATCGCGGCGGAGGCCGCCTGGTGCGGCGGCTGCCACGGCAGCCAGGACGGGGCGATGGATGGCAGCTGCAGCGGCTGCGGCAGCAGCCCGGCGAGCGCGGGGGCCGCTTGGTGCGGTGGCGGTGATGGGCGGCGCAGCCGGGTGCGGCCCATAGGACCCGGCCAAGAACAGATGGATCTCCTGGACCGCCTGTGTTAGGTCCCGCAGCGCCCCGGACACCTCCGGGGTGAGGACGACGGGGGGCGGGCGCGACGGAGGATCCCGGTGTGGGCAGGAGCGGGGCGACGGTCGTGACCGGCAGCGGAAGAAATGGGTTAGGCGGCGGTGAAGATATGATCGAACCAAAGCTAGCTGATACCAAATTGTTATGGCGCTTTTAGAAGGAGGGCGCGAGAGGGCCGGCCCACGGCCGGGCAAGGTGGAAGGGATTTCCTTCTTAATTCTTGCTTAATTAGATTGATACATCTCCTCTTTTTATGTAGAGAGGTTTACTTGACTCCCAAGCAAGGCTTACTTGACCCCTAAAAAAGTGTTCCTTATCTCTAATTAACCCTAAAACTAACGGGCTATACCGTCAGTCCAGGCCATTAGGCCCATTACAAACTCTAACAGTTTAATGGATATTACTGAAAGCGCCATGCAGCTAGAGCAACAATTTAACAAGTTGTATTTCATGAGATGGACAGTTAACAATGCATTATGTCCTAATCATGTGTTAGGACTCGTGAGGGAGGTGCCGATGGGGCTCACTCGCTGTCAAAGAAAACATCAATGAGTAAGTGATTAGAAGCAGTGGAAAATCTTGGAGACCTTTTGGTTTTGCCATCAAGACTGAAAGCAACTCTCAGGTGGAGCACAGCCGGACAGGTTCAGAGTTTCTATTGGTAAATGTAAAGCTGCACGAGAGCCCAATCTACCTAGCCGCCTTAATTTTGGATCGATCTCATTGTGCGGCACCTCCGGTTTATTTATTTCAGCACTTACTTGTCACCGAATTCACTGAAAATCCAAGTGGGCAGTTCTATTTAATTTTCCTCCACACTGTGATTCCATTTTATATCTGCAATTTATAAACTCACTAGATCACCGGCGCAAATCCTTACACGGCCTTATGTATAGCGCATGCCCTCGTCGATCACCGTGGCACGCAGGATCGATCGCCAGGCAGGCAGCACACGGCCAGGTACAAAAATGTACAGAGGAGGAAATCGGCGGCGCCCGCCGATTAGGAGATGATGCACGAGTTGGGGTCCTCCTCGCCGCTGCAGGCGTGGTGGTACGGCGGCGGCGGGTACCAGTACGGAGGCGGGTACACCACCGGCTTGCTCTTCTCGCCCTCCTTCTTGTCGCCCTCCTTCTTCTCGCCTTCCTTCTTGGCGGCGTCCTTCTTCTCCTCCTTGGCCGGGCCGACGGTGACCATCTGCGCCGTGGGGAACTTGCTGCGCAGCCTTTCGACGAGGACGACGGGGTCGACGGTGCCGATGACCGTCATCTTCTGGTCCTTCATGTCCACGGCGATATGGTCGATACCTGAGGAAGAGCGACAGTTTTCGGTGAGCTGCATGACGAAAATTCTGGCGGAACCGGAGAAGAAGGAGAAGCAGGGGACTATTATTACCGTGGAGGGTGGAGACGACCTGCATCGCCTTCTGCTTCTGCCTGTCGTCGTGCACGTCCAGCTTCACCACAACCTGAATTCCACGGCCGCCAGCAAAACAAGATCAGCAAACATGAAATCAGAAGAGAGAGAGAGAGAGAGAGAGAGAGAGAGAGAGAGAGAGAGAGAGAGAGAGAGAGAGAGAGAGAGAGAGAGAGAGAGAGAGAGAGATCCCAATTCGGTTGACTGTATGGAACAAACCTTCTTCTCCGCCATGGATCCAACTCCAACCCGGCCGGCACTGACCGACTGACGAACGTTGGCGGGTGGGAGCTCAGGGAACCGGCGATGGGCAAGGAAGAAACCGCGGAATGATTTGGGAGGCAGGGCCGGCGTATTCTTATAGGCAGCCAGAGCGGGGCCGGCACGCACGCACGTGACCAAGCTCGCGGCGGAACGTTCTGCCGCGCAAAAAAGTCTATGGCGGGCGGGTTGCTTTCAAAGACAAGTGTAGCGGAAAAGAATGGCGCTGCGTGATAGCCGCACCCGCACCCAGGGTTAAGGGACGATGGGTCGTTGTAACCAGGGTTAGAGGAAGGGTTTAGGGACTTGTTTATTGGTGCTGAGCGGAGCCGTGTGGCCTCAGGATCATCGTGTTCCTGGGGGCGGTGGGCGGTCGTCGCGTCAACGGGCCGGCGGAGTCTCCGTGGTTGCTTGATTGCGATAGCGAGCATACTGACTGATTTTAATCGGGAGCCTGTTCTGTCGCTTGTTGGCGGGTTGCTTATAGTACAAGTCTAGGGCTTGTCGCCTGTCCCTCCTGCCTGCAGATGACACCGCCATTACTGTCACAACAGCGACGGCAAATGGCCATGCCGCCACAAAAAATATCAAGAGGGAAGACGATATTAGTTGCTGACCGCAACTTGTTCCATGAATGCTACGCGCCGCGATCTTCTCTTCAAATGTTTGGAACGATTTCTTTCTTGCGGGGGATTTTTGGAACGATTCAGCTTTTGGGCACTTCATGCCCGGTCGTCTCTCTCTCCTATGGTCTGTGGAACAATCCAAGGATAATTAGCGGCGATAAGGGCTGAGGCAGAAACAGTCCGTGCGAGGACAAATCTGGAGTCCACGTACACTGGCTGATAGCTACCGTTAGCGGACGAATCGTACGACGCTCCATTCCTCGCCGCCGTCCTGTTGTTGAAAAAATGGCAGTGCGAGCGTTTGAAGCGGCAGAGAACTATGGATGGTTGAGCCAGGCGTTGCGGCTGGAGTCAAACGCATGCATGAGCTTTCACGTGGGACCGGGCGGTGGATGAGGGGCACGCGCGCACTCAAGCTCAAAGGGGGATGAGTGGTCGATCTGACCTCGAGCTGTCACCTAAGAGCAAATACTCCCTCCGTCCACGAATAAATGTACATCTAATTTTTGTCTTAAGTTAATATTTTAAAACTTTAACCACATTTTTAGAAAAAAGTAAAAGTATTTATGGTACCAAATTAGTACTACTAGATTCGTTTTGAAATGTACTTTAAAAATATATCAATTTGATGTTATATATATTATTACTATTTTCTATAAAGTTGGTTAAAATTTTAAAACTTTGATTTAGAACAAAAGCTAGATATACACTTATTCACGGATGGAGGGAGTATAGTCTTTCAAATGCCTGTGGACACGCCCACCTTAAATTTCACTTGTTGCATCTGAACATCTCATACTACTTTCTTCATTTTTAAATGTTTGTCTTTTTAGAGATATTAAATGAACTATTACATACAGATGTATATAAACATATTTTAAAATATAGATTCACACATTTTATTCCGTATGTAATCACTTGTTAAAATTTCTAGAAAAAAGACAAATATTTAAGAACGAAGGGAGTAGATTCTTAAATTCATACAAAGACATGCAAACAATACTCCCTCTGATTCTTTTTACCTTGCGCATAACACCAGGCCCAGATACCAAGGAAAGGCAACCATGCAAAAAACTGGACGTTTTTATCCCCAGAGCAGTGTGATCTGCATGCGCGGATATCCTGCTCGCTAATAACTGCAGCCCTTCTGATTGGCCGTCGCCGTTGGACTCCTCGTAGCACACGCCGCTGCATGCACGCCTTGCATGTCAATTGGCTACTGATATGCACTAATTAAGTGAGCTGATGGAAAGGGCAGTGGCACAGATGGAAAAGCAAGCCCGGGAGGGCTAGTACGCAGACTATTAAGGAAAAAATGAGAAAAAGTTATACGCAAACTATTGCGGATCGGAGGGAGTATAACCTACATACTATGTCGATCACCTAGCGACCCACCGTTCAAGATGTCGACGATCTCCGTGCCCATCTCCAGCAGGACTGGCAGCAGCTACAACTCTGCCTTCTCCGGGCCTTCGGCTGCTCCGCTCTGGCCTCCTCCGCTTCTATTTACTCCTAGATTTGCAGCCGGCAGTACAACACAAAAGTTTTTTTTTAACACAATACAAAAGTTGTTCAAAACTCCGTGTAGTTAAGGCAGCGATCAAGCCTGCAGTTAACAAACATATGCGAGATGGGCGGTTAATAATGTATTACTACATCCTGATTATGGTATTAGGAATCTCTCTACTTTTTGCATTCTCAGCCGAATCATTCAGTGAAAGCAACTCTAAAGGCAATGTGCGCGAGAGAAGCTAGCGGCTAACCCAACCCAATCCAATCCAAATGCATACGTGCGTCAGTGGCGTCGTCGGACAAAAAAGAAATAGAAACGATAACGATTTGTGTTGGCAGGACGTGGATGCAGCGTTATCTCTTTTTTTAACACGGTACAGACGCAAGTGTTTATATACATGCGTATATACTCATCCCTATAAACGCACATACGCACACCCTACCCCTATGAGCAGCTTCGAAGGACTGAGCCGGCATATCATTTTAAAATTTACGAAGTCATCGTAGGCACCTCGTCATCGACGAAAACGTCTCCTCTCATTAAATGCGCATCATCAAAAATACTAAAATAAATCCAAAAATAAATGTGAGCATCAGGACTTGAACAGTGGTGGGCTAGAAATACCACAGTCCCTCTAACTACCAAACTACAGGTTGATTCACAACGCAGTGTTACCTTGGCAAGCAAGGTTTATGGCCAAAGAGGAGTGTGACAGTGTGACCCCGCATTATTGCTCTGTCTTAGCGTGCGCCCAATCCTCAGTGCGTGCACACACCAACGCCCCTAGCTGGATCCATCGGCTCCGCTGGGAAGGTTCAACGTTCAACTCCTCCGTTCTTTTTCACGGAGAAAATGCGAGTGTGGTTTGTAGAATAATGGGGGAGAATTAGTGGTGATGCATGCAACAACAGCGGTCCATGCGAGGATAAAGTTGGAGTTGTCACTGATAGCTAAGTACTGGCACTAGTAGATTTTTTAGGGGGTGCCTTTTAGATTGTGCAAGTAAACAAATATGAGAAGAGTATTCGGCACGTCAATGGAAAAGTGAAATGAGGGCCCGTGTTGAGATTTCTTTGTATTAGATACAGTACATATTGAAGGATGGACGCGTCTAGCATACAAACAGCTGCCCGTATGCACTGCGTGGCGGCCGGCTATTTTAAGATTTTTTTTGCCCCCCTTCCTCATTAACCATTTTAATTAAAAAAGTTTTTTATCCGGTTCTTAAATGTATGCACAGCCATCTTTTGATGCATGCGTTTTATTTCTTGGTGCATTTAATTCGTGGTTTAAAAAACTAAAAAAATATGACTTTCAATCCGCATATCGAAATTAAGATCTGTTTTCACCGTTGAAATCTTTGCGATGTGCTCTTCGAAACTAGATCCCGCATGGATATATTTTGACAAACTTTTTTTATGCATTTTTGTCCCTGTTTTGTGCAACTGTCTAGCCGTCCATGTGCAACTACCTGATAGAGATGTGCAACTTTTCTCCTACACCATATACGTGCAGTTTTTAATTATGGTACCTACCTCCACGCCCAAACTACCTCCTAGTGAGATGTGCAACTTCGTGTGTTGCCCACGCCAATTGCATAGTAGTTGATGTGCAACTTTTCCCCGCCTATGGATGTGATTCACTATTTGCTGCATCAGCCAGCAGCCTAACAGTGATTGCGCAACTTCGGATACTGCCACGGCCAGTGATATGCAACTTTCTCTCGTATCTCCATGGATGTGTAGTTTCCCTGCTAGCACCCGGCCCAAACCAACCCTGGTAGTGAGATTTGCAACTTTAGCACTCTGTTTATGTGCAACTTTTCATTACCCTCATGAATGCCAAATTTTCACCATTCAACAGTCCCTGCCTGTGAGATGTGCAACTTCGTATGTTGCCCTGGCCAACTACCTAGCAGACTATGTGCAACTCTGTTTGTCGCCCCCGCCAATTAAAAATACATGTCCACAAATATGGAGGGGAAGGAGTTGCACATTGACTAATAGGCAGTTGGCTTCAACGATAGACTAAGTTGCACACATCGCTTGTGAGGAGAGGTGGGAGTAGGGTGTGCCAACACTAAAAAAATGCACATCCACCACTAGGTAGTTGGTCGGGACGGTAGAGTAGTTACACATCAAAGTTGTCATGGTTGCCAGATTGCAATCTCATAGGAAGTTGGATCATGCTGATCCAAAAATTGGTTTTCAGAAAAGTTGTCATGGTTGCCAGATTGCAATCTCATAGGAAGTTGGATCATGCTGATCCAAAAATTGTACTAAAGTTGCACCATATAGCATCAAAATTGGCATCGAAAAAAATTCGTCAAAACATACTCATGCGGATCTAGTTTCAAAGATCTCATCACGAAGAATCCAATGGTGAAGACGGATCTGAATTCCGACGCGTGGTTTGAAAGATATGACTTTTTAAAAATTTAAAACCAGAATAAATACATGTGGATCTGTTGATTTCGGAATGAAGTAATTAGTGTGAATGCATTTAATGCTAACAGCCACGTGCATTAGGAGACAAAAAAAATAAACAACCACATGCATATGAGACCGGTCACTCCATTCAACCAAATAGTGTGTATGCACTTTTTAGATTTTAGGCTAAAGGATTTGTCTGAAATTTGCTAATCTGAATTTGTCGTAATCCTGTCACCAATTTTACTTCATATGACTATTTTTGCTCTGCTTCACGCTTCATGCTGGATAGACTTGTTAGGATTAGGATGAAGCGACAGCTAATTGGGTGGATAACTCAGACACATATTTTACCTTGTTGGAGAGCAGTATGTTGCCTGTGGGTACGACTTGTTGGTATAATTCTTGTTTGTCCTAAAAAAAAGAAGTATGTTCTTTTAAAGAGAGTAAACATTGTTTCTTATGCCCTGTTCGGTAATGGTCCGCTCCTAGAATCTGCAGAGTGGTTAAATGGCAACTCCACCATTTTAAACTACAGCTCCGCCAACTCCGCTCCGGGAGTTGTGGAGTGGAGCATTGCCGAACAGGGCCTTAGTTATAAGTAATACATAAAATGTGATTTTCTTTGGACAAACACCTTGTCATGTGATTTAAGAGTGATTGTACCTAGGCTACGAAGAACCAAACTCTAGGTTCGACGAGTTGTGATTCTGCTAAGTCGTATTATTGTTTGTAATCGGAAGAGGAAACATTATTGCTTTGCGAGAAAACGAATAGTTTGGAGGTTTCTCGCAAAAAAAAGGTGCTTGTAGCAACTTCATCAATCATAAAATAAAGTAAAATGATCACAAAGCCAAAGTCAAACAAATAGATTAATGAGCAGATAAAACGCGCACGGTTTCTTGGCAGCCGTTGGTAGAACACACAAGATGTCAGTTATTACTGAAAACTCAATGCTGTTAGGGCACTGATGTGCATTATGTCGTAATCATGTGTTCGGACTTATGAGCGAAGTGCCACTGGGGCTTACTCGCTGTCGCAGGAAGCACAACCGCATCATCAAAGCCGGTCCAAAAGATCTAAAACATGTTCGCATTTTTTTCATCGAGGTCGCTGACTGACCGAAAGTGACTCTCAGGTGGAGCACAGCCAGACAGCTTCAGAGTTCAGACTTTCTGTTGGTAAATGTAAAGATGCACGACTGGCCAATCTAGCAAGCCGCCTGAATTTTTTACGATCCCATTGTGCCTGGCTCGCTCGATCTGCCGCACCTACAGTTTATTTATTTCAGCACTTTCTTATCACCATTGGGAAGCAGAGCACTCCATGAACTTTCTCTGAAAATCCTAGTGAGCACTTCTATTTAATTTTTCTCCACACTGTGATTCCATTCCATATCTGCACTTTATAAACTCAGCAGATGCACCGCCGCCTTATGTATAGCGCCGGCCGTCGATCACCGTAGCAGAGAGGCATGATCGATCGGCAGGCAGCACACGGCCAGCTACAAAATGTACAGAGGTGGAAATCGGCGGCGTGGCGCGCCGATTAGCAGATGATGCACGAGTTGGGGTCCTCCTCGCGGCTGTAGGCGTGGTGGTACGGGTGCGGGTGGTAGGGCGGCAGCGCGTACCAGTACTGCGGGTGCGCCTCCTGCTTGCTCGCGTCCTTGTCGCCCTCCTTAGTTTCGCCTTCCTTCTTGGCGCCGCCGTCCTTCTTATAGGCCGCGGAATGATTTGGGAGGCAGGGCCGGCGTATTCTTATAGGCAGCCAGAGCGGGGCCGGCACGCACGGACGTGACCAAGCTCGTTCCACCGCGCGGCGCAAAAAAGTCTGGGGCGGGCGGGTTGCTTTCAAAGACAAGTGTGGCGGAAAAGAATGGCGCTGCGTGAGCGTGACAGCGGAGGCCGCACCCCGGGTTAAGGGTCATTGTAACCAGGGTTTAGGGACTTGTTTATTGGTGCTGAGCGGAGCCGTGTGGGCTTGGGGATCGTCGTGTTCGTGGCGGGCGGTCGTCCCGTGAAGCCGTCAACGGCACGGCCAATGGCGCCGGAAAATGCCGCGCCGCAACGACCCGCCGGAGTCCTCGCACGCTTCTGGCCACGGTAGGCTTGATTGCGAGCACATTGACTGATTTTTATCGGGAGCCTGTCCTGTCGCTTGTTGGCGGTTGCTTATAGTACAAGTGTAGAGCTCATCCCCTGTCCCTCCTGCCTGCAGATGACATCGCCATTAGTATCACAACAGCGACGGCAAGAAGGAAGGCAGCGCGCCGTGGGAAACGGCGCGTCCCCGGCCGATGGATGGATCATGTTCGATCGGAAAGATTCAACTTTGGGCAATGCATGCCCGGTCTTCTCTACTATGGTTTGTGGAATGATCCAAGGATAATAATAATTAGTGGCGATGTGCAGCAACAGCCCGTACACTGGCTGATAGCTACTGTTAGCTCACGAATGGTACTATGTCCCATTCCTCGCCGCCGTCGTGCTGTTGAAAAAATGGCAGTGCATGCGAGTGCTTGAAGCGGCAGAGAACTATGGATGGCTGAGCATAAGCCTTGCGGCTGGAGTCAAACGCATGCATGAGCTTTCACGTGGGACCGGGCGGTGGAAAATTACCACCGGACAAGAATCACGTACAAAAAGGTTTTAGAGCATCTACAAACGGGCGTCCCAAACCGGTCTCAAACGCCTAGACTGACCAGCAACCCTCATATCCAGCCTAAATATAAAGCGGATATGGCGCGTTCGAACGCGCCTGTCATGTCGGACTGGCGATGGGGTCCCGCACAAAAACGCCTGAAAACCCGGCGGTCCGACGGACGCCTCCTCTATCGCCGCGGTGTGAACGCCATGTGGAGCCCCTTCAGCTCGCCACCCGAGGCCAAGTCCGGCTATTTAAGCCGGCCGGTGTCCCCCCAGCCCTAGCCCATCCACCTCCTCCCTCTCTGCGCCGCCACCCGAGACCATACACCTCCTCTCCCTCACTCTTCCACGCGCTCCGGCATCGCCATGGTCCGACGCATGATCACGACGTACGCTATGCTCACGCTGAAGCGCCGAAGGAAAATCGTAGACGAGATCCAGGTGAGGCGCGCCGCCCGCATCGTTGTCGGTCTACCTCTGGACTCGCCAGAGCCGGAGGAGGAGGAGGAGCAGCAGCCGGGGAGGACGAGGGAGAGCAGCTACCAAAGCCGATGGAGGTGGGGGATCCGGAGGAGGTGGAGCAGCCTGCTCCGGGGTTCAACATGGCGAAGACGGAACGGAGTTCGCCGTCACCCTAGCCGCGGAGATGGCGGAGCAGCAGGCCATCTTGGAGTCCATCCAGGATAAGGCCTATGTGGAGGCCAACCGGCAGTTCCTCTGGCAGGAGTTGGCGGCGTCCGACACGCTCTTCACTGAACTCGACGCGAAAATGGAGGAGGGGGGGGGGAGCAGAGTAGCCGGAGGCGTTGGAGCTACAGCTGCCGCCCATGTACCCGGCATTGGGCACGAAGATTGTCGACATCTCCAACGAGGAGTAGTTAGATCATCTACACAGTACGTAGGTTTTTTAGTCTACATGCTTTTGTATGGATTTGAGAATCTAGTATGAAATGTCCGTATGCAGTTGTGTTAATTTAAGTAATATACGGATGTAGATGCTCTTAGAACATTACACGGAGTTGTTTCACGTTCCACCCATGCCACCGTTTTATGGGCTATGGGTCTTTTATCTCTGTTTTGTAATAAGAAAGGCAATATGTTTGTCGTTGGAAATAAAAGGCAATGTGTGTGAACTAAAAAAAAAAGATAATGCGTATGGGTCCAGGATCAGGACTTAGTAGGGTGGCGGGACCTGGTCATTGCCATTGATATGCAGATACATGCGTTCATCTCTATCTCTTCTCTACTTCTCTACTTCTCTATACTAATAAACAATCAAACAAGAACTTTTTTACGTGTACCCCACAAACGTACACGAATTCATTACCACTGCATGATTAGACCCGGTAAACTTAATCTAACGGTTAGCCTTAACCTAATCTGTTTTGTGGTGTGCACTTTGCAATTTGCAACGACTGACCGTACTCCACCGCGGAGGAATGTGAAACTCCACGCCCGCAGCCCCTACAATTATGGAAGGCACGTAGAAACAGGAAACTGATCGCAAACGGATCCCTTCACCCTCAATCACGACGATTCCTTGTCATCACCGCGTCAGACGCCCCCAAGACAACGAATCCTCCCTCGCCGCACGACAGCACGGTGTCCTTCCTGGACAGCGAACTCGCCGCCGCGGGAGGTGCTCACGTGATGAGGTGTGGAGAGGCGACCAGAATGAGGAAGGAAAAGGGATGGTGGAAAGAGGGATGGCCACAACAATCTATCATGGATGGATCACTAACCCGCGCCGCGCGCTTCATTGGATCAGCAGAGAGGTTGAGGGGCCATGGGGAACCTCTACGATCCAACGCGAACATAACCAGGAGAAAAGCAAGAATAAATCACCGGAGAAGATGGGAGCGGAGGAGGAGATGGCGGGCGATCCCGAAGAAGAGGAACTGGAAGAAGTTGGGAAGAAGATGGTGGTGCTACAATGGCTGGATCGTGGACCTGGTGGTGCCCGAGGCGGAGACGAGCCAGTGCGGCGTCCAATTAGAGCACATGATCATCAGGTATGAGTACGACACCTATGCCCCAGCCGGCGGAAGCAGCGGCTAGCGCTACCCCCGCGTCCACCTCTGTGTCGACTCTGCTGCCCTCTCCCTGATCCTCCACTGCTCCAGGCATACCCACGCCGACCCGGGATGGGCCGCCGCCGGCCCGGCCTGGACCACACCATGCTCCTTGACCTCCAAGGATCTCGACAATGGGGGCCTGCTTGACCACGCGTGCAACATCGTCGCCGCCATGGTGGACAGGAAGTCGCCCGATGAGATCCGTGGCATGTTCGGCATCAGGCCCGCTTGCGGCTCCGCTACTCGACCGGACCCAAAGGTAGAGAAAGCGCTGCTGGCTCTCCACTTCGTCCGCTACCACGGCGATGGCGTCTCCGTGTACGACCCCAGGCTCCGTCGGTTCGTGGCCACCCGTTACTGTCGCAACTCACACCGGCATCACAGGATAAACAGTGTAAGTCCTCCCCACACAAACTAAATAGGGAGGAGAACAAGTAGGCGACGTGACGGCGGTGATTGTGACTGCAACGGCGTCGCAGGTGAGTCCCGCCAGCCCCTGAATCCTTCTTCCTCTCTTCCCCTTCTCCATGCCGAACACCTGTACACCCGCCTGCAGTAACTCCTCTATTCTTCGCATGTTCAGTTGCTCCTTTACTCACGACTCTTTCTTTGTGTTTTTCATTGTATGTCTACTAAGTACAGTAGGTGTGTTTTCTTCAGCCATCTTTTGTTCTATATACTTCGTTAGTAAATGCCCTAATATTTCTTGTCTAGCCAGCATGTATTTCGTACTACAGTGAGTTGATGTGAAATCCTGTAATATTTTATAATGATCATCTAATTAATTTTGAGTGGCATTTACTTGCAGGTTTTTTAAAGGAACTTTTGGCAAGAAATACACAACCGTGTCATTCAGTGATGGACCTCTGTTATTGGCAAGAAATACACTAATGTGTAGCTCACTGCTGAGGTAACATCAAATTCAACTAATACTTGTTCTCACATGTAGAAGTAAAATGCTCTTTCAGAATTCAGTTATTAGTGTCAGTTGATATTCTTCAGTTTAACAAACTACGATTGATTGCTCTTTATGCTAATCTGCAGAAGTTTAGAACCATATGTATTCTGAACATTGGCAAGTCCGCTTACATAAATTCTTCTATTTTTCCATTGCAATGAGAGAGAAAATATATACATGCAGTGCCAATGGAGAACTTGGACCAATTGATAATATACCCATCTTGGGCACTATACATCTATTTCATATCAATGTTTGCTACTGACGTTGTGATAGTTAATGTTTCATACTCCACATTTTTTTCTTCTTTAGACAAATCGAAACCATCTATCATATTATTCACCTTCTTGCAAATTTCAGTTATTTCTTTTTTAGAAAAGCTACTTTCTGTCTTTGAGTGCCGGTAAATCTAATTGAATTTTTTAAATCCACTTACGTCTTTCTAACACTGCAGATGTTTTTTTAAGCTATCCGGTATATGACATTTCTTGGCCGTTCATATTTCAAACTCCAGTTTTTAACTTCATAGTGAATCAATTATTGCAAGTCAAAGCTAAAAGTGTGTATTGATATATTTGATTCCCAAATTAGGTTTCTCACCGCCGTAAGCTCATAATCTATGCACGTGAATTCTCATATAGGGTTCTAATATTTGTCAAGACGTGTGTTGCACGTGCACACTTACTATCATGGTAAATACGATGGATGCATCATGGTATTTTCTGCATGAAGCATCGGAAAATCGTATGCAAATCTAGGTGAAAAAACTTATCTACTAAACTCCAAATGTTTCCCCTTATTGAAGAAAAAAAAACTCCAAACTTTTTCCTTCAAAAGAAACAAGTACGCACCTGCATGAAGTTAAAAAAAACTACACACCTGCATGTCCCTGAAATGTAGGGAAGAAGCATTTGTCTAAAAGAATGATTTTCCTAAAAGGAGAAAAAAAATACTGCAAACTGTTTAAGACCCATATATAGGACCAATATATGGTACCAAAACATAGCCAAGCATCTATTCCAGACAAGGATTTTGCTTCGACGTTTCGCCACTCGTGTGAAAATGACTTCCTGATAATCTGGTGTTGGACACGTGCATTAGTTTGATAGGTGGAGGGGTAAAATCTACTTGTGGATCTAACTGTCCCGTGAAAATTTTCTTAACGTGATATCCAACTATTCGTGTGGATCTAGCGATTCTGTTGAAGATTTGCTTTCCAGATCAAACCGCTGGTTTGTCGGGCGGTGAAGCCTCATACGGCGACGTGGATGGGCCATGCATGTACAGCTAATTTTCTTTATGTGACCACCTATGGCCCATGCAACCGCTTTTCCTGCTGCTTCTAGACTTTGCTACCGTGTTGTGTTTGTGTTCGTAGTTGAAGCGCTGCGATGGTTCGTGATGTCGCTTAGTCGGTTTATCCGCCGCTTATCGTTGTTTTTCGACGTTGTTAGGCTTCTATAAATACATAGCTCAGTTCTTGACGGAAGGAGTAAATAGCATAAAACTACTACTTTACAGGCTATGATTCCAAAAAAATACCACTTTTTAATTTTTCTCAGAAAGCTACCAAACGAGCGGTCGGCTGTTTCAAAAAACTTCAAATCCTCTTTGTTAAAAAATTAAACATGTTTATGACAAGTCGGCCCCGCCACTAAACGCACCGTCTGTTTGACCGTTAGCTGACATTTGAGGCCCACATGTCACTGTCTCTTTTAAAAAAACTGGGTCCTGCAAATATTTTAAAGAAAGCAATCAGGCCCCTCAACAATTTTACAAAAGCAATCCGGCCCAGTCAATCCCGACGGCCATCCCCGGCCATGTCGCCGCCGCCTAGAATCCACGCCTCGGGGTCGCCGTCGCGCACCATGGCACTGCTGGAGACGCTGCCGCGAGCCATGGGGTGCCGCTTGGAGTCGTCGCCAACCACTTCCTCTCCCACGGGGCCGGCGAAATCCGGCACGAGTAGTGCGGCACCGTCACCGCCCGCTGCTATGCCTCGGTCGCTCGACCCTGCCCACCAGGAACCGCTCCTCTGGCGGCACGGCGGCCCTGAGGCTCCTCTCCCGACCCGGCGACCCCCTTCCCCTCCCGAGTCGGCATCCTCCTTCCCCTCCCAAGCCGGCGACCCCCTTCCCCTCCCAAGCCGGCGAAGCCGGAGCTCCTGGTGGCGACGGTTGCGACGAGGCCGGCCTCATCCGCGGCACTCCAGCAGCGGCGCAAGCCATCTGCGTCGAGCTTGAGGAGCTCGCGCCACGGAATGGCGGCGGCCGCGGGCGAGGCACGGCGTGGCGGCGGCCGCCGCGAGGCAGGCGGTTTATGGCGTGGCGGTGGCCGCAGGGCAGGCGAGGCATGGCGTGGCGGCGGCTGCAGGGCAGGCAAGGCACTGCATGGCGGGCGTGGCTCGCCGGCCGCCGGCATGAACCCGGCCGCTGCGGGCGCGGCTCGCCGGCCGGAGGAGGCAGCGCTGCCCTGCCGAGCGGGATCGAGCTCGAGGCTACCACGGGGACCCGATTGCTTTTTTCAGAAAACTTATAGGGACTTGATTGCTTTTTCAGAAAACTTGTAGGGACCCGATTGCTTTTTACAAAACTGACATATGGGACCTAGATGTAAGTTAACGGTCAAACTAATGGTTTGTTTAGCTGTGGGCTCAACCTGTCATAATCGTGATCAACTGATAAAGACTCGACGATTTGGGTTTTTTGAAACAGCTGACCACCAATTTGATAGTTATCTGAGAAAAATAAAATCCGGTAGTTTTTTGGAACCCTAGCTTGTAAAGTAGTAGTTTTATGCTATTTACTCTGACGGAAGGCCAAGCCGATCGAGGCCGGCAGCGACTTCGAGTGCCTCTTCTCCCCCTACGCTGACGCTGGGCCGCCCTCGCTCCTCTCCGTCGGCCTGCCCGCAGCGGCCACGGAGTCCGCGAGCTCGCAACCTTCCAATCTGCGCGCCAGTGCCCTGCGATCTGGTGTCACGTCGTCGCCATCTCGATCTCACATTCGCCCAGGCCGCCGGCGCCTTTTCTTCCATCACCACCGGAGGTCTTTGCCCCGCGTCGTAGAGGTGCTACCTCGCCTAAGCCGTTGTAAGGAGGCGCCCCTGCTTCTCCCCCCTCCGCGTTGTGTCAACCACAGGATGGTGCCCTCCCACCTCAACGAGGTGTGCGCTTTGCTCGGGACTGCGAGTTCATCGTCGACAACCGCGACGGGAACGTGCAGTACAACCGGTACTACGGCTGCGACCCCGCCGACCTCGACTTATACTGGACGCTGTGAACTCTATCGGGGAGCCCTCTGCTACTATCTCCGGGAGGGCGTGCCGGACCTCGATGAGGTATACGGCGTGCTCGACAGGGCCTGGTCCAAGCCGCATGAGGAGACAGCCCTCCGCGGGATCCAATCGTTGCAGCGTCCTCGATCTCAGGTCCGCACACCAATTTGTTTTTGTATTACCCGACCAGCCTGTGAATTTGTGATTGATTACGCCGATGCTGTTCCACCCGGGAACGGGGCTGTGCCTGTGTGTGGTCGTATGCTCAGCAGCGGCGGCACCTAGCGCTGCGGGACAGCCCGCTGATGTGCCTCTGTGCGCAGTGCACCTCGGCCTACCGTGGGCATGGCGAGTACACAACGGTTGTCTCTTCCTCACTCTCTACGACGTGCGACCTGCCGTCCGTGCTGTGTTGTTTGCGTGTGCTGCTTGTGCGCTTCTGCTGTGTCGCGCGCGTGTGTGTGCAGTGTGCTGATTAGTGGTTACTAGCTTCGTCAGTTCGTGTAATCGTGTGTAAGTCAGGTGTGCGTCCGTGTGCTTGCTGCGTTGCCGGCGTCCGTGCTCTGTAGTTGTATGCGCTGTGGACGACGATGTCGCCCCTCTCGCTGCCAACGTACAACCATAGAAGCCTCTCTTGCCGAAAGCAGCACTGGCAGGCTGTACATCTTTGTATTTATTTACTTATACGAGCTCAAAGGTTCTTATATTAACTACAAAATACATGTGCTTATACTTTGTACTACGTACTATATATCTTTCTAAGTATGCCATGACACAAAAGCATAGAGAAATTTTTAAAAAAATTCTCTAGAGCTCAGCGTAATGGCTCTTGGAAAGAAACGCATTGGCTCTGGCCATTATAGTACCAGACAACAGAACAAGCTTCTGAAGCTGAACTGGTGCATTGTTTAACTCATCCTGAACCTGTGTACTGTTTCTCTGTGATTCAAGTGCAAGCAGCAATGATGGCCGCACCTAGACATGAATCTTTTTATCTTATATTGTAGAGATATTACATTTAATTGGATATAGATTAAGTTGTGGATTTATGTGCCCACAATTTACATAATTTCCTGAAGTATTGGAAGGACAGCACTGGTTAGTTGTTGCCTGTCATGCTTTACTAACATATGTGTCACTTGACTACAATTAATAACTGAACCAATTCGAGTCAAAACTATTTATTTACAAGATTTATTTTGTAACTCATTTTTCACCGGTTCTCTATACTTACTAAACAATATGGGTTTACCCCAATTCTCATATTTGTTGTATGTAGGCATCAATACTAAAATATGGTTTTACCCTATTCTCATCTGTATGCAGGCATCAAGTTGTGATGAATTTGGAAGACACACTATTAACTTACATAATAAGATCCTTAAGGGTGAAAAAATGCAAGCAATGGCAAGTTATTAACAACCTATTTTTCTCATGTTGCTTACTGGAGGTGAACAACAAGATGCATTTTAATGGCCCTCTTGACCTGCTGTTTATTTTAGATTTACGTTGGTCCAGATTTTATTATTTATATGAAAACTGTTAAGTTTGTACTAACATGTTCTAACTGTTAAAATGCTTACCATGTCAACAGGACAATGCAAGGTGTTGTTGTGAGTTGTCGGTTTTAGTATTCATTCTTTTCTGCAGCACACCAACTTTACATGGACATCTTACGTTTTTCTCCCAGTGTTTGATTTTGAAAGCTTACTTTTCTCTCCCAATTTATATTTTTGAGAGGAAAAAACTTATTTTATGAATCAAAATTTGTATCACTGTACCTTTTCTTCTTTATGTGATGTGTTCCCATCTCACTAGCTATGTTTCTCTATGTTGTATATTAATTTTTCCTTTGAATGTTATGAGACAATGACCAGTCTAAAAGATAAGTGAAATGTGTCTACTTTTGCCTGGCTTCTGGTTGAGAAAATATTTTCCAATTGCTATGTCATGAATGCAAGTTAGTCACCGGCCAGACAAAAAAAACTGCAACAGATGGTCGTATCTATTGGTATTTCTTCCTATATATACATAAACATTGGTATTTCCAGTTTTATACACAAACATTATCTTGATGTATAGCTGAAGTCTATATGGTCATAAACGACTGATTCAGGCATAGGTTCATGCACATTATTTGCCCCATGTTTGAACTCTATCATGTTAACTACTAATATGACACTCCCTTGGCTAATGGTGCCTTTATATACTGAAACTAACAGAAGAAAGTTATCATTGTAGCATGCTCTTTGTTTTATAGAACGGCATGGCGAGAATAAATGAGTCACAATGTGTATTTCTCTATGCCTCTTTCCAGTTTATCTTTCTACATACAGGATTGTCTTACCTTAAACCAGTAACATTTGTTGTAAATGGACACATCGTATCGATAAGCATTAGGCGCGGCGTGCCGCCGCGCGGGCTAAGCTAGTATATACAAAGTTATTTACAAAACAATGAGAAAAACATCACTATCCAATACCCTGGTTACGCAACATCATAAAGATTATTCTGGATCCAGCCTTGCTGAATCTGCTTCTTGGTTTCTTTTATTCTGTAACAGAACAATGTTAAGATCCTGCTTCAACAGGATTTTCCAGGATAATCCTAGAGAATACTCGACGCCGGTGTTACGCCCTTCGCCTATCTCCAGGGCCAAGTTGTGCATATACTATACTACATTAGGCGTCACTACTGCCTAGCTACTACTGGATGATTAGTTTATGCTGCATATGGCCTACAAATACAGCTGCGGTTTGATGCATTTTTTTTTAAACACAACACACACACACACACGCTCATGAACACGCACATATACTCAGCCATATGAACAAACTTACCTCTATGAGCACCACCGATAGACTGAGCCAGTAAATATAGAGATTGACCAAATCATTACAGGTGCCTCCTATTACATCATACTACCAGATTTAATGGGTAGTATTAAGTTGATCCAACGATTGATATTATTCAGTTTAGATTTGGCTCGAGGACAGATTCGTAATTTCCACTAGGACAATCTTTCGATCTGATTTAGCTTGTTATAGGACTTGTGCCGTGTTTAGAAGTCAGGAGCGCCAGATGCAATGCCTTCTCACGCCGCTGCCGTCAGGTGAGGCGCTGCTGAGTTGCAGGTCGACGAGCAGGATGACGCTGCCAACCATTGCTCCTCTCGGATTTCAACACAAAAAACGAAAAAACTTGGAATCCATGCAAAAGTTTAGTATAGTATTCCCTCCGTAATGAAATATAAAAGCATTTAAATCGCCACTTTAGTGATCTAACGCTTTTATATTTTTTTACAGAGGAAGTACGAAACATCAACACGCCCAGCCAACCTCACCTGAGTGGCAATTTAGTTCGCTGTCATTCTTCGAAGTCAATGTCAGATCCAAGCATCAACCAGCTAGCGGCGTATCAATTGTGAAGTAGTGATGGAAAATGGAAGCGGGCACGAGCTACGTATGTATCTGAACTTCTAACTCGACGAAGGCAACGGCGGCACGACCGAAGGAACTGTGTGTTCTCTGGCTCTCGTTGACGAGACCCATGCCCCTGCCGATGCCCCCACAACATTCCATCCCAACCCGTGGTGGCTCCCCACCACCGTCCTCCACTTCGCCGGCAACTTAAACGGCAGCTCTCCAGCTGTCGCCCAGGCCATGGACTATCCAAGAATCTATGGACGACGGCTTGACGCAGAGGGTAAGGTCGTGCAGTGGCGGAGGTCGGATTTCTAGCCCAGCACATGCAGCTGCTTGGATCACGGGAAAATGGTGACGACAACATATCATTGGCTCAAATGGTGGTGCTTCTCAAGTACCTGGTCTTGAGCTTTGGGGTGAAAACCTAGATCTGGCACGAGTTGGTCATACATGGCAATGGCGATGCTTTGTGTCGTTACCTTATTGAAGGCATTGCTCGGATTTGCTGAGACTGGTTCTTCAGGGTGAAAATCTAGAATTTGACCTTTGATGGCTAGATCCGGTGACGGCGGCATAGAGCGTCGCTCCCTTCGTGAAGGCGTTGCTGTTGAAGGACCTCATTGTCATTATGGTGTCATGAGATGGTTGGTGCGGATACGGTTGTTGTTGTATTTTATCAATCGCAGATTTGTTCGATTTAATTTTTTTCTCGTTTAGACATAGCTTTGGTCTTATATGACTTTACTATCTGTCAGCTGGTTTTCCTGTGTGTTGGTGTTGGCTGTGTGCATTTTAGCTATGCAGAGGCCGGGTGTGTGCCTACTGTGTTTGTATCTACTTGATGCTTCATTTGGAGTCAATAAAATTCACCCTTTGTCAAAAAACAATAATGAACTACCCAAACTACCCCTGATTCCTTAATATACTACAGGAATTTTGTTGTATTGTTGTCATATCTGTGCCCTTGGATCCCAGAAATAAACGGTCCAAAATTAAATGATATACTGTAAAGAGACTCTTCTAGAAAACCTAAAATAAATCCAGAAAAAATTGAGCCCACGTGTCAGTCTATGACTTGAACCTGGGTGGATTGGTTTCACCACAAAGAACCTAACTTTCACATGCGCATCTTTTTCATCAGCTTCTTTTTCTTCATCATTTCCAGAGTTTTCAAAGATCAAATGATGAAAAGATATGCTTTCGAGAAGGAGATGGCGCGCGTGCTGCCAGTGCCGCTGGAGTAGGCGATGCCAATGCCGGTGACCGGACCTGTAGCGGAAATTCAGGGGCACGACTTAAAATCGCGTGTTCATGTCATCCCAGACGATGGGCGGGCGCCACAGCTAGACCCCGGGAGTAATTCCCTTTATATATTTTGCCTCTTGTATTGTTTGCGCATCATGTGCATCTCATAAGCATCATCTCACATTAATTAAATATTTAATTTGAATATTTTATTTCATAATTTTGTTAAAAATGGCGAATAAGTAAACCCCTCTCCCTTTTGGAGTTCTCGACATAGCCTTCCGTCCAAAACGTACACACTATCTTTTGCGAGAGGCCACCGGAAGGCGAAGAAGGTCCGATCTGCGATCGGTCTCCAGCTGATGCCCTTCGAGCCTGGCACCAACTGACGGTGCGAAATACCATTGATTTGTCTCTATTGTCTATCGTATCTCTAACACACCATTACTTCATGGGGCTCACGCCTACTGGACATGGTCACGCAGGGAACAATAAGGACGTGGATGTTGGGCGTTGATGAAGGTTTAGACCGCACTACAGGAAAATCCCGTTTTCCAGCCGTGAGCTATTTATCAGAACTAGGCTTGTGTTCACTCTAATCCGAGCGAGGGAGAAATAACACCCAGCAAACAAAACGAACTCAGCTTATAGTATCGAAAATATAATGAACTTGGTCTGATTTAAATAAAAAAATCATTCGATTTGCATGAAATTTGTCTTTAAACACTCTTTGAAATATATGAAGACAATGTTGGATGGCTGGCTCACGCATCGCTATCCACGGACGGGCCCATGAACAGATATGATGTTCGTTTTAAGGGTCGCGTTGAAGATGCCCAAAATATACACGCAGCGGAAGGCAGGGCTTCATTTTGCCTGCTTCTTTACACAAGTTGCAAATCATAGTCCCGTGCTGATAGTTTAATGGCGAATCCTTTTTTTTTCAAGAACACACAAGGCGTGTGTCATTTGCATTAAGGGGCCGAAGCCAGGAGGAAAAAGTTTTACAGGGTATCATAAAGAGAGAATATGGTAAAACAGCGACACAACACGCTACCCTTCACCTGGACGAGGCTCCTCTGACGTACTGCAGGGAGCAGTTGGGTCACTGACAGGTGGGCCCAGAAGCAGGTTGGCTACGTCAGGCGAGCTGAGTCCCCTCCACCTACACACATGGGACAACTGCTAATTAGTGATATCTCTCAGATCATCCACCCCCACCAGATCGTCATGAGGCTGTCGGGCCTCCTTCCACACAGCAAACTCTTCCTTGACACGCTTGGTTAGTATCGAAGGCAGAACCGCCACCTTATCAAACACCCTGCTATTGCGCTCAAGCCAGGTGAGACGCAACACACAGCAGACCAAAGCATTGAATTCTTTATGATTTGAAGCCGTGACCGCAGCGCTGACCGAAGGCCACCATTCCGACAGCATGGAGTCAGCTTGAGGAGTGAACCGATGCAATCTCCGATCTAGAAGGACCTTGTACCATACTTCCCGTGAGTAAGAGCACTGGAGGAGCATATGGTTGGCAGTCTCCTCCTCTTGACAGCATAGGGGGCATTGTGGCGGGTGTTGAAGGTTCCTCCTTGCCAGACGGTCCGCTGTCCATAGCCGATTGTGTAAGGCCAACCATACAAATATTTTGATTTCGAGCGGTGCCCACGATCCCCAAAGCTCATCCGCACACGGAAAATACTCGCGGCCGAAGAAGAAACAGTCATGCGTCGAGCGGACAGAAAACTTGCCATCCGACGAGAGCCGCCATCTGAACCTATCCGGATGTGCCTCCAGCTCCATGCCCGAAAGGGTATTCCAAAGCAGCAGAATTTCTGCTAAAGCCGGCACGGACGGGGACCCCTTGATATCTCTCTCTAATCCACGCCGCCGCCGGCAGCGCGTCCACCACTAATCTCTGCATTGCCGAGGGCTTAACAACGTCATCTACCTGGGTGTTAGTTTAATGGCCAAATCTCACGGGCGACAACGCAAAACTTTTCGCTGACATCAGCTCGCTTGATGACAACGCAAAACTTTATGTCAGATCCTACGTACCTCTACCTCTCACAAACAACTTGTTATTACTTATATTTTTTCTGAGGGAATGTTGTTAATTATATATAGTCCAAGAACGCTTCAGCTTGGGTCGCCGAAAATGTAGGCTAGAAGAACTCTACCAAAAATATTGGCTCGACAAATGGCGCGACACAGGAAGGATCAAGGTGAGCTCAGCAAGGCAATGCAGAAGTATACCCTTTTGGTTCCAGCCATAAATTGAGCAGGTTTGACAAACTGGAAAGTCAATCTTTTATTATTCCTATAGGAAACACGAACAGCTGCCATTCTTCATAAGCTAATCGCAACCTTTTTTTATTACTCCTAAGAAACACAAAGTTTATGCAAAATGGCAGCTGTTGGTGTTTCTGTGGATATATATACAAAATGGTTAACGTTATGTGCCTGGATATATATATATACAAAATGGTTAATGTTATTCGCTTGCATTCATTTTGGACCTTGAGTTGAACCATTCAGGCGCAATCCTCTTGGACAGCTGCAATCCTCTCGGACACCTCCTAAGCCAGGGCAGAAAAAAGTCGCAAGTGTAGAGTAATTCAGAAAATCGGTTATTATAGTGTGCTGACGTTATGTTCCCGTCGGATCAAACTGCATGCGCGCTTCCCTCACGGCGCAAGAAAATCTCTTGTTCGCAGCCCATAAAACACGACCAACGGCAGCTCCTCTCTATTCACAGCAACAACAACCCTCTCCTCGCAGGACGAAAAGAAATGGCGCCACCATTCGCTGGAGGCCGAATTGCAGCCTCGTCCTCCATCGTCGGCATCTTGGCCACCGGGCTCCGCTTGGCACAGTTGTGAGCATCACCTCCCACGATCCTCTGCTTTCCTCAGTTGTTCTTTCATTGTAGTATAAAAAACACTCTTATATTATGGCACGGAGCGAGTATTTTAAAAGATAAATCATTCTCTTCATTTCTATTATAGGTGCTTTGATTTGGACTTCAATGGAGCTGGCGAGATGGTCTTCCAACACTTCCTTCTCATGGATAAATCGGTCACCTGCTTCAAGCTGTTCTTCTCAGCATACCGTCAAGTCCATGCCAAGGGAGTTGGCATGTTTGCCTTCTCGTGTTTGTTTGGGTTGTCAATTCACCTGTTTACCATTGTCATTCATCTCTACAAGGACCACACGTCCTTGGCTAGAGCCTGGGTACGCTCATATTATCATATCATAAGTAGACCTTTTCCTCAAAAAATCACAAGTAGACTTAGTGTTGTACCCACGTACGCTTTATCAATTTATTTTTACAGATTTCCGGCATGGCATTCTTAGCGGAGGCTGGAGCATTTTTGCTCGCGATGAAGATCCCAGAGGATTATGCTTGGCACAACACTGCAGTCGAAGCCATTTTAATTTGTTTTGCCTGTCTTGAGGCCTTTCTGTTAGCACGCAACAAGGTACTACTAGTTGATTTCTATTCCTGAGAATATTGTTGGGATTAAAAATGCCGCTGAAATTTTTGTTTTAGACAAATGTATTTTTTTTGAAAAACTTCTGATTTATTCTTATTCAATCATGGCAGTACAACGAACACTAGTAATAATAAAAATTTACATCCAGATCCATAGATCACCTAGCAACGGCTAAGCACTAAAGTGAGCCGAACGCGCGTCGCCGTCATCGCCCCTCCATCGCCGGAGTCGGCCACAACTGGTTGTAGTAGACAGTCGAGAAGTCGTCATGCTACGGCCCTATAGGACCAACGCACCAGAACAGCAATCGCCGCCAATGAAGAATAACATAGATCAGAAGAATCCACACCGAAGACACAGGAACGTAGACGAACAACGACGAGATCCGAGCAAATCCACCAAAGACAGATCCGCCGGAGACACTCCTCCACACGCCCAGCAACGACTCTAGACACACCGCAGGAACGGGGGCTAGGCGGGGAGACCTTTATTCCATCTTTAGGGAGCCGCCACTCTCTCGCCTTTCTGAGCAGAACACAAACCCTAACAAAACTGAAAGAAACGACTAGAAACGAAGCCCTCCCGTCGGCCCTTGCCAGGATCCACCACACCCCCATGGCCCTAGCGCCACCTGATGAGGCGGACCTGCGGCAGCGCCGACGAGAGGCAGGAACCCTAGCTTTTGTTTTGGAGGACTACACCCGTACTTACTCGTTCAATCTAATCGGAGGGCTTCCCTTTCTCTTCATCCTTCTCATCACAACCACATCTTCCTCCCGAGGAAGCGGACGTTCTTGCTATCCACCGGCGTTCACTGACCACTGATGAACTCGAAGAACTCGGCCTCAACGGCCATGTAACAAATGTATCTTTGTTATTCCTAAACCGGCTCCTGTCATTGTTATAGGAAAACAAACTAATATTTCTACACAGAAATATAATTGAATCTACATATCAATATGATATTCCTTGTTTGATCAGATTTCTACACATCTACGGTTATACTATGTCTTGCCAAAGAGAAACATTATTTGTTGGTTGTTGAGAACTACTCCCTCACTTATTTTGGTACGGAGGGAGTATATAAACTGTAAATATGTGTGGTTTGTGGTCTTTCCTCTACTAATATGGCAAGAAATAATTCGGTTTCACTTTGGGCATCACCAAAAAAAATTTGATAACCTGATACATCTAGTTGATGCAAGTAGCTCTGTTCTCTGAACTTGTGGTAGGTCATTCTCTTAGTGTGCCTACTGCCACTAGATGGCCTTTTTTCTTACTTTTTTTATGTTTTCTTTGGGCATGACTATGTTATTGTTGCTCTAGCCGTATTAAATGCTTGAAAATCTGGAACTGGCTGTATGAATGTTTGCGTTATTTATAAATTGAGACAAAATCTTATTTCGAGAGATTCTGTGACTTTGCTTGTCAAGTCTCAACTTTATTCTCTATGAAACGGAATATTGATATATTAGTTCACTATAAAATTACATTTGTGTGAGTATTATATTTGTATTTTTTTTACTTCAATACTAATGTGGATTTGTGTTTTGCAAGTTTGATGCTACTCCTTCTGTCCCATAATGTAAAACGTTTTTTGACACTACAATAGTGTTAAAAAACGTCTTACATTATGAGACGGAGGGAGTATATTATATATTGTACCCGAACATCCGATTTTTGATTTTCATGCTAGACACTCAGGCTTAACTTGCCCAGGCTTCACAAAAGTCCTGACCCCGCCACTGGATATACAGGCGGTGACTTCGGGAGAAGGGCCGGAGATCTATTGGGGAGGCATGGCGGGCGTCGCCAGCTCGAAAGCAGCAAAGACGGCGGGAGTCGCCAGCTCCGGTAGCCCGAAAGAGCAGCACAAGGCGATGACGGAGAGAGAGGAACAGAAGGCAGCGTGGCGGGCGGCGCGGCAAACATTCCGCAAGGCAGCATATGCGAGCTGCGAGCGGTACATGGCCATGGAGGAGGAAGACGTGGTGGAGGAGTACCGGCGGGCGAGCAAGCTTCACACCTACGATCCGGACAAGGAGGCGCAGAAGCGCCTTGCCAGGGTCGCCAAATTCTACCCGTATCCATGGCCCAAGAAGACTATCCCAATGATCAAACAATATACTCCCTCCATTCCAAAATATAGTGCGCCCGCGCTTTCCGAGGTCCAACTTTGACCATAAATTTAACCAACGAGAGCAACTGCGGCGGGAGAAAAAAATTATATAATTGAAAACTTCTTTCGAATACGAATTCACTGATATAATTTTTGCTCCCGCCGCAATCAGTCTTGATAATTAAATTTACGGTCAAAGTTGAAGCACGTGGATAGAGAAAGCACTACATTATGGAATGGAGGGAGTACGAAGTTTCTGGAAAAAGACGAGGACGACTATAGGATCGGACTCTATTTGTTCCTCGGCTAAGAGAAAAGAAAGATAATAGTACTCCCTCCGTTCTAAATTAACCACTAGCTTTGATGTTTTTTCTGCTTCATCATTACATTGGATTATTTTCTTGGCGTGGAACGAAAACATTCCAATGATAGCGAGGTATCTCCGCGGCTCTAGTTTCTCAGACCACATTAATAAAAAACTTCAGTCTTTGGTTGACGATTTGAGTGTATCACAAAGTCAAGCAATGTTTTTTTCGTAATAAACAAGACGAGCAAATAGGTTAACAAAATGCGCACGGCTGTGCGGTCGTCGGCAGAAAGCAAAAGATGTTGGACCGATATTACTGAAAGCGCCATTTGGTTAGAGCCGCGATTACGACCTACGGTTAACATTTTAACAATGTGAATTTCGTGAGATGTGCAGTTAACAATGCATTAGGCCGTGATCATGTGCTAGGACTCGTGAATGGGGTGTCTATGGGGCTTACTCGCTGTCGAAGAAAACATGAATGAGTGATTAGAAGCAGTCCAAAATCTTGGAAACCTTTTCGCTTTGTGGTTGAGATCACTGGCAGGCTGACTGGAAGTAACTGTCAGGTGGAGCAGAGCCGGAGAGCTTAAGAGTTCAGAGTTTCTATTCGCAGGTGTGAAGGTTCAGGAGAGACCAATCTAGCAACTCTCCTGAATTTCCCATCTCTTTGTCTTCAATTTATTTATTTCACTACTTTGTTATCACATTGGAAAGCAGAGCACTTAGTGAACTTTCACTCAAAATCCAACTCCAGCAGTTCTATCTAGTACTAGTAATTCTACACACTGTAATAAACTCCAGCAGTTCTATCTAGTACGAGCACAGCAGCTGCATCACCGGCCTTATGTATGGCACATTGGCGCACGCCGTCGATCGCCGTAGCTGGCATGAGCGACCGGCAGGCAGCGGAGCACACGGCCAGCTACAAACTGCACAAGGGAGCGAATGGGCTGCGCCCGGCGATCAGCAGATGACGCAGGAGCTGGGGTCCTCCTCGGCGCTGTGGTTGTGGTAGTACGGGTGCGGGTGGTACTGCGGCGGCGGCGGCGGCGGGTACCACGGCATGTACACCGGGACCGCGTCCTTCTTCTCGCCCTCCTTCTTGGTATCGGCTTCCTTCTTGGCGCCGCCGTCCTTCTTCTCCTCCTTGGCCGGGCCGACGGAGAGCATCTGCGCCGTGGGGAAGAGCTTGCTGCGCAGCCTGCCGACGAGGTCGACGGGGTCGACGGTGCCCACCACCGTCATCTTCTGGTCCTTCATGTCCACGGCGATCTGGTCGATGCCTGAGGCAAGCGGCAGTTGTTATCATCGGAAATGTCAAACTGAAACATGATGAAGATCCTGGCAATCCCCTCCGTCCATGACTAGGACGGACCTGGAGAAGAAGGAGAAGCAGGGGATTCTTACCGTGGAGAGTGGAGACGACCTTGAGCGCCTTCTGCTTCTGCCTGTCGTCGTGCAGGTCCAGCTTCAGCACCACCTGAATTCCACAGCCGCCAGACAAGAAAACACGATGAGCAAACTGGACCACAGAAACCAAGAGCTTCGATCAGCTATACTGTAAGCAACGGACCTTCTTTTCCGCCATGGATCAAACCCGGCCGGGACCTACGGACGTTGGCCGGCGAGCACGATGGGAAAGGGAGGAAGAAAGCGCGGTGTGATCTGAGAGATAGGGGAGTGACTCTGAGCACTGGGCAGCGGGTGGATTTATAGGCCGTGGCACGGCGGGGCACGCAGGTACGCACGTGACCAGCCTCGCCGCGAAGCTTCCGGAGAATCGCCCGCGTGACAGAGAATCCCGGCGCTTAACCGCGGCCGGAAGAGACCGAGCCGGACCTCGTTGTCTCGGTCTCTTCTTCTATGGTGGCTTGCGACTGGACCCGGGCAAGGCCACTGGTGGGCAACGGAGCCGTGTCCCATGTGCATGCGCGTCGCGACCCGGCGAGGGATACGGGGCGCGGTCACCGCGTCAACGGCGTGGCCTGTGGCCGTGGCCTGCCCGAGTGTTGGTACGCGTCCACGTCGGGCCCTGGTGACATGATTGCGAGCATATGGACTGACTGACTTTAATTGGGAGCTAAGCCAAGCCGAAGTGGGTTTGAGAGTGGCTGTGCTGTCGCTGGTTTCGTCCCTTGTCCCGCCTGCCTGACTGCAGATGCAAATCACCATTATTATGACAAACAGCGACGGCACTCGAGCCGCCAACCATGGCCAGGAAAAAAGAAGAAGACGATCTCAGGTCCTCGCTCCTCGGTCACCGCCACTGTTCCTTGAATACTGCACATACTGCCTTCAACTAGAATACTATGCTGAATACCCCAAATCGTCCAGAGGGACAGAGAGGAGCAGCAGAGTTCACCGGCATCAGAAGAGAACAATCAGGAGCCGGAGTACCGACGTACTGTAGCAACCAAGAACAGACTGCGTACGACGGCCCCCGCTTTAGCAACCGACCGTGCCTCGAGGGTCAAGGCAACAAGAGGATCGATCAACGCACAAGAAAAAAGTGGCCATGGGTTTGCGATCAGTCCTGCACGGCCGCACCGCCACCACCACCATCTTCAGAAGGATTCAACACTGCATCTGCATGCCCGGTCTTCTTCTATTCTACAGCTTTTGGAATAATCGAAAGAGAATTAGCGGCGATGATGCGGCAGCATCGGTCCGTACGAGTACAAGGCAGGAGTCCACCTACACTGTCTGATGGCTACAGTACGTGGAGGAGGCGGCGGCATGAGTCCAAGGTCGACATGGTCCATTGACCAGTTCTGAAAGTCTGAATTCCCATGCGCGCACTACTAGTGCCGTGCGTGCAGGTACAAAATCATGGTGTTCACTTTCAGTGGGATTTCATTGAAATTCACACTAAATTTTATTAGTTTCAGCAGACACCGAAATATTACGTTTCGGTTAAAATATTTCGGCAATTTCACTAGTACACATATACTCGAATGTTTTTTAAAAAGTTTTCAAAATTTTAATTGAACTCAAGTGAATATTTCAGCCCTTTAATTAAAATGAAAACTGAAATTCACTGAATTTCGATGGTTTCGGTTGGTGCTGAAATTTTTCTGGAACTGAAATTGAAAACTAGCAGATGTTAGGACCCGTGAACGAATTCGTATCAACTTTTGGTTTTTTAATACTAGCAGTGAGTGTAACATGACGTTAAAGCTCCCCTGTGCAGATGGACATGTTCGAACACTCCACCTCCAAGCCACCTAGCCGGCTAGCTATACGATCAACAAGCGTACTCCCTCCATTTAACGGACAAGCATTTTTGGACGAAGGAAATACTAACAGAAGTTGGGATACAATGTTAAAAGGGTCGGCTATATTATTGCCAGGATCAATTGTTTGCCTGCACAAATCTGATCTCCTAAGCCGCAAACGGAGCAGCACACATCGCTCTCACCGGCCTGACGTCGAAAACTTGACATCATGGTCTCCTACCTGGCTTAGCTCACCAAATATACATCAGGTCTTATATATCTTCGAGGGATCCATGACAGAATCTCATATCTTCTGTATCTTCAAGGGATCTGTGACAGAATGGGCAGCCCGCACTGTTACAGGATTGATCTTTGGAGGCAGTTTTCGTCTCGAAGCCTATGTCGCTAATAGAAGAATCAGCATATGCTGTTTTGGAAACCGCTTGCGCTAATGATCCAACACAATCGTATATGCAGACAAACCATCTCCAATGAAAGGACACGGGGGTTGTGTATGGAACCGCCTCCAAGATTTTCAAGGGTTGTCCTTCTATATTTTGTAATCAGCCCTGGTACTGAAATTCACCTAAAACTACTATTCAAAAATTATCATGCTATGTTACAATACATCACACGAGTTTACATACAATACCACTTAAAACATGAAACAAATGCTATTAGACTAAGTATTTCTGCACGTCAGGGTTCCTCCCTCTATTCACTAGATCCCAATTGCGTCAACTTCATTCGACACACTCGAAGAAGAGGAACACTGACGCTTGCCTCCATCCACGCACCCCACTGCAAGACACCAAACATAACTGTACTAGCTGACTCCAACTCCACCCGGAGAGTGCCACATGTCGACCATTATACACAAATCTCACTGGATCCGAGACCGGCAAGAAGACTGAGCCACCTGCTCCTTGGTGTCGCACATTAGAACGCCAACGGGATGGAGGAAGAGCAAAAGCAAATTATTCCGACGTGGCGCCGAATTGATGCAACACCTCTGACAAAAAACTACACATATCCTATCTTCCCGCCAAAGAGAAACTGCCGGGATCCCCACTCGCTCCCGCCATTGGAGCAACAAATGGAGAGGACGAGGACCCACTGCGTCTTGCAGCGGGTCCCAGGAGAGCGAACAAAGCGGTTGAAAACTAGGGAGGTTCCTGACATTGACTTATCAAGTGTGGTTGTAGCCCTAGGCCACTAGAGATCATACTCTAAGTTTTTATGATTTTCATATGTCATGAAATTATATTTGATTTGTCTAACTAGGATGAAAACATTCGAACGACAGATAGGTATCTCCACAACTCCAATCTCCAAATCGGGTAAAAAAAATCCAGTCTTCAGTTTACCCTCATTGGGGGAGAGTCTTCCATTGACGTTCTGAGTTCATCTTGTTGTTTCTACAGAAAAGATTCAAAAAAAATTTCAAAAATGAAGCAGACTTGTCACAAAGTCAGCCAGTGGCGAACGCAGGAATAATTTCTAGGTGTGGCGGAGTGTATGAATAAAAAAAACCATGTATAATTCAACTATGGAAGTGCTCACTAGAATACTCGATAAATATTACTTGGTGTTCAACAAATAAAACCGAAATCAAAACTTAACTATTGGCACTCTAAATACCTCAGCTGATGAAGATTACATGGATGATTGAGTGCCAAAAAAACCATTTATATTACCTAGACCGGCATAAAAATGACCTATAAAATATAAACACCACAGATAAATCATGAATTAGTAACTAGTAGGATATAATGATAGAAACAACATTATGCAAGTGAAGATAGTTAGAAAGAATACCATGCTTCACAAAAGGCCCTGTCAAAATGATCACGTTCGTACGTATGACCGACCGGTCGAGTTGGACCCTTTGCCACATAAGCCAATCTAACTTCATCTCTAATGTTGGGATGAAAATTATTAATTGGAATACGAAGCCCGGGATCAGGTTGGATGTGGTCAGGATGCAACTTCTCAATGAACTTGCCTTCTCCCCCGTCTCTAGCTATTGGTTCATTCTCAATATAATTTTCGCCTTCATTCTCTTCCTCTTGAACAGATGCTGAAACTTCAATCCGCACATTCTCTTGATGCGCACGCTCTTCTCGTCGTTCAGCGACTACTTCCAAAATTGGAGCTGGGCTCGAGGTGCTAGTGCCACTGGCTTTGGCAAAAATACTCTTTAAATCTGTATAAGAGAACACAAGAGAAACTAATTGGAGGTTGGAGCAATACCAATAGAATAATTAAATAAATGTTCAAGCAAGTAACCTGAGTACATACATGACACAATTGAAATGATGCAATCAAGGAGAAGAACCGAAGAAGTACAACTAAATTATACCTTTCATTACATACTTAATCCTCTTCTTCGGCGGCGTCATCTGCAAACCCTGCGGACTCGCCGAGTCGCGGCCGCCGCCTTGCTGATCTCGGAGCCTGTCGCCGCCTTGCCTGTCGCCGCCTTCGCGCCCACGGTGTCCGGTGGTTGATTGCCGGCTGCCCGCTGCCATGCGTCCGTGCGGCCGTGCCCTAGCCTCTAAAGCGCCGCCGCGCCGCCTCCGTCTTGCGAGAAACTAGCAACGAACGACTCATATTCTCGTCTCATAGAGTCGTAGTCTGCCTAGCAGTCGTGAAAATGTAATCGATCGTCTGTGTCCTTCAGCCCATAGCCCATGGACACGGCCCGTCATTCATTCGGCAGTAACCAAGCCCAATAGGAGGCACGCGCACGCCCCACTACCTGAAAAATACGCCAGGCTAATACACTACTCCCTCCGTTCCAAAATACTTGTCTTTTTAGACATTTCAAATGACTACTACATACGGATGTATGTAGACGTATTTTAAAGTGTAGATTCATTCATTTTGCTCCGTATGTAGTCACTTGTTAAAATGCCTAGAAAGACAAGTATTTAGGAACGGAGGGAGTAGTATATATACATATTTGCACGGCAGCTTAGGTATGGCGTTCGCCAAACCACGCCATATAGCTAGGTTCGCCCCTGAAGTCAGCCCAATATAGGGTGACGAACGGATAACATGTGCATGAGTTCGCAGCCGTCCGTAGAACACAAAAGATGTTCGATTCAATCATAGTACAAAATGAAAATTGTATGCAGTTAGAGCAGCGATTAAGACATGCAATTAACAATGTATATTTTGTGAGATGGACGGTTAGCAATTTTATTAGGTCATACTCATGCCGAGGAAAACACACGTGAGTAATAAAAACGGTCCAAAAGCTTGGAAACCTTTCGCTTTGTCAGTCGAGATGACTGACTGGCTGACTGAAAGCAACTCTCAAGTGGGCTTCAGAGTTCAAACTTTTTACTGGCGAATGAAAAGATGCACGAGCGACCAATCTGCTGCACCTCCAGTTTATTTGTGTCAATACTTTCTTATCACCAATTTGGGGGCACTCGATGAACTTTTTCTGGAAAAACTATTGCAGCAGTTCTATCTGGTCCTTCTCCACACCTTGTCTTTTAACAATTTGATGATATTTTTCTTCTGAACAATATACTGTAATTCTGTAGTATCTACACGTTACAAACTAAGCAGATGCACGGCTGCCGGATCACCGGCGCAACGTACACGCCTTACACGGCCAGGTACATGCCGCACGCCGTCGATCACCGGCGAAGGAACGCTGATCGATCGGCGGGCCGGCTACGAAATGTGCAACTCGATCAGCAGATGACGCAGGAGCTGGGGTCCTCCTCGGCGCTGTGGTTGTGGTAGTACGGGTGCGGGTGGTAGTGGTACGGCGGCGGCGGCGGCGGCGGCGGCGGGTACCACGGCGCGTACACAGGGATGGGTTCCTTCTTAGCGGCGCCGTCCTTCTTCTCGTCCTTGGCCGGGCCGACGGAGACGATCTGCGCCGTGCGGAAGAGCTTGCTGCGCAGCTTGCCGACGACGTGGACGGGGTCGACGGTGCCGACCACCGTCATCTTGTCGTCCTTGGTGTCCACGGCGATCTGGTCGATGCCTGGGGAAGCGACAGTGGCCATCGTCAGAGGTGCGAAATTCAGATATGGATCAGAGCTGGTGTGGAATTCAGACCGGATCAACGAGATTCATACCGTGGAGAGTGGAGACGACCTTGATGGCCTTCTGCTTCTGCCTGTCGTCGTGCAGGTCCAGCTTCAGCACGACCTTCATGGCGGCCATCGATCCAACAGTCCCGCCGGGACGGGCGAACTCTTGGGCGGTGGGCGGCGGTGGCTGGTGGGGTGGAACGGAGCGGTGTGCGGCGCTTCGTCTTGTTATGTGCAAGGGAGGAAGAGAGCGCGGTGTAATCTGGGAGACAGGGGAGTGGCTCTCGGCAGGCGGGTGGATTTATAGGCAGAAGTCTCGGTCGGGCTGCTTTCAGATGGAAGTGGAGTGGCGACCGGCGAAGCTGCGGAGAATGCCCGCCTGACAGCGGAAACCGGTGTCTGGCTCGGGCCCGACCATGGCCGCGGGTGGACGCGGGCGTTCGGCCGGGCCAGGAGCCGTGTGTACGCGCGTGGAGACCCGGAGGCTGAGAGGGACGTATCGTCGTGTTGGTGGGGCGCGGCAACGACCCGCCGGAGTCCTCGCGCACTTCCGGTTCCGGCCGTGGTCGCTTGATTGCGAGCACATTGACTCATCACTTGCCACTTGGGAGGAACAAAACTGCATGGTGTCTCCTTGAGGGCCAAGGCAAGGGGATCCATCAACGGAGAAGAAAAAGTGGTCATGGGATACGGTCTCCGGCGGATCGTTGCGCCTGATCGATCCGTGTCTGGAGTCTGGACACGGGATGCCCGGTCTTGGGGACACGGTGACCATGTCCGGAACGGTTCAACTCTGGACACTAGTACTGTGCATGCATGCCCGGTCTTCTCTTCCACAGGACCAGGGTTGAGCGCGGCCCCCGCTTTAGGAACCAAAACTTCATGGCGTGTCCTCAAGGGTCAAAAATCAAGGGGTTGCAAAGATCAACGCGCAAGAAGAGGCCGTGGGGCGTGGGCTATGGCGCATCCTTGCACCAACCGTGTCTGGAACGATTCAACTTCGGGCACTACTGCATGCATCCCCGGTCTTCTTTTCTACAGTCCGTGCAAGGACAAAGGTCCTGGTACACTGGCTGACTGATAGCTACTGGTGTACCTGGCTGAGCGTCACGAGTACTCCTACAAAGACCCGGCGTGCTCCATTGACCACCCCTGAAAACCTGAATTCTCATGCTCCGCTAGAGCCGTACGTACGTCGCACAGATACAGATGCATCATGCATTTTTTTTTTGAAAAGGTAGATGCATCATGCATGGCATCTCTGAAATCTCTGAATTACTTTTTTTAGATGAAAATCTCTGTATCACTACGTCTGCGATGCCAATCCAATCTGTTCGGCTCAGCTCCTCGGCTGCAAGAAAACATAACGAACAATGAAGAGGCCGATCGCCCAGCAGATTTGCAGGCCCCGACACCGAAATTAAGGAGGCAGCCCGCTGGGTGGTGGAGATGGATCAAGACCTAACATTAAGACTAGTCACGGTGGGGGTAAACATAGATAATAACATCACATTTATCTAGATAAAATAAATGATGTGACATGTAATTAATGAAAAAACATAGCTAGTTAGAGCATGGTTAATAGTATAGCCAGCTGCTGGCTATAAGCCAGTGCCATGTCATCTACGGCCCATCTTATAGCCCACATGTACAATAATAGATCAAAAGAGTGTACTACTTTTTTATTATGTGGCCCACTTCTCATTCTCACAAAGTGCCTAGGAGCACGTGCTAGAGCTGGCTCTTCACGAAGAGCCCGCTTACCTTCTCTCTCCTCTTCTCTTTCCTCCAACTAAGCAGAAATATACTAGTTTATGTCTTATAGCCCGCTGACTCAGCTCTATTGTACTTGCTCTTACTGTAACATCACACATATCAAAAAAAATTACTCTATAACATAATAAATAAAGTGATACATGACACAATACATATGTTACTATTCATTATAAAGATAATAACATGATTGATAACATATGCATATTACTATTTTAAGTTACTCCCCACTGTGACTAGTGAAGACGCACGATTTGAACAAGAGAGAGGCGCATCGCATCGCTCTCACCTGACGTTGAAATCGTGACATCACAGCCTCCTGCCCGGCTTAGCTCACCTAGTACGTCAGATATTGCAGGGATCGATGGCAGAACGGGCAGCACGACGACACGAAATATCAATACTGCTCCACAAAATGAAAAACACATAGCAGCCTCCTGGTCCCTTCGTCGCCGCCGTTGTGTTGTTGAAAAAATGGCAGTGCGAGCACTTAACCTGAGAACTGTAGAGGAGTGAGCATAATAAAAACGTTGCGGTTGGGGCTTGGGAGTCAAATTAACACATGCATGAGCCTTCACGTGGGGCCGGGGCAGTGGAAAATTACTACCGGAGCAGAGTGACACGCACTGAAGCTGAACGGGGGATGGGTGACAGTTTATCTGGTCGATCTGATATGGAACTCTCACCTAATTCTAACGCTTTTGTTGTCTCGGCTATTTGTTTTTTATTACTAGTATTATACTGTGACATCTTTTTACCCACTATAACTATTTTTGGCAATCTTTGACACTTTATTACTCCCTCCGTTCCTAAATACTTATAAGTCTTTATAGAGATTTCACTATGAACTACTCCCTCCGTTCTTAAATATTTGTCTTTCTAGATATTTCAATAAATGACTACATACGGAGCAAAATGAGTGAATCTACACTCTAAAATATGTCTACATACATCCGTATGTGGTGGTCCATTTGAAATGTCTAAAAAGACAAATATTTAGGAACGGAGAGAATACATACGGATGTATCTAGATGCATTTTAAGTATGGATTCATTTATTTTGCTTTGTATGTAGTCCATCCAGTGTAATCTCTACAAAGACTTATATTTACAAACGGAGGGAGTAGCTGTTATGCCTTGTGGCATACCTATGCTACATTTCATTATTTTCACTAGACTAACAAGCTGGGCCCATTTGGTAAGAAACATGTTTTCAGTTGCATCTTAGCGAATTATTTCAAATTATCTCTTTTTTTTTCTTATAAAATGATGTAAAATTCTATAAATGATGTCAAGTTTTGTTGCGTTCCAGTGTCATGTCAGATACGTCCCTAAGAAGACATCTCCGGCTTAGTCGACTTTAGACGACACCATCCTGATATGTGGGTATGAGTTATCAGTTTTTTAATAAAGTAAATAATGTCACAATGTCACAACGAATATGTGAATGTGGCAAAAAAGACTATTACTGGTTGGTTAGGACTCACAAGTGTTGTTGTAGCCCTAAGCCACTAGATTTTGACGCCTCTTCTGCCTCATTAAATCGATTTCTTTCTCGACGTGGAACGAAAACATTCCAATGATAGTGAGGTATCTCCTCAACTCTAGTCTTCACATCTGTTAAAAAGAGCACTAAGTCTTCGGTTCATGATCTGAGTGTATCTTTTGTTGTTTCCCGAGCAAAGATACAAGATTTTTTTTTAAGAAATGAAGCAACGTTATCACTACGTCAAACAGAATAGGGCAATGAATGGATAAAATGCGCATGGCTTGCAGGCTTGCAGCCGTCCGTTGAACACAAAAGATGTTCGATATAAAATGAATACTCCGTACAGTTGGAGCAGCGATTAAGACCTGCCATTCGGAATGTGTATTTTGTGAGATGAACGATTAGCAATGTATTAGGTCGTAATCATGTGTTAGGACTCGTTTACGAATGAAAGCATACATGAGTAATAAAAACAGTCCGAAAGCATGGAATCCTTTTCACACGTTGTTATCATTGACTGCTGAAAGCAACTCTTAGATGGAGCACAGCTGGATAGCTTTGGCGTTCATAGTTTCTATTGGTAAATGTAAAGATGCACGAGAGACCAATCTAGATGTCCGCCTGAATTTATCATCTCTTTGTGCCTGGCTCGCTTATTGTCATAGACATCTCATCGTAGTTGATGGAGATATGATACCGTTGAAAGAAGTGCCGAAGAATCTAAAATATTCAGGAAATATGCGAGCATCCACGCCAACCCTATAACTCGAACCTGGGCAGACCGGTTCCGCCAAAAGAAACATATAACCATCTAAGGTGTGCAAGTCTATAACTTGAACCTGGACAGACTGTTCCTTCGAAAGGAACATATAACCGTCTAAATTGTGCAAGTTTATAACTCAAACCCGGGTGGACTGGTTCCGCCAAAAGGAACATATAACCGTCTAAATTGTGCAAGTCTATAACTCAAACCCGGGCAGACTGTCTCCGCCAAAAGGAACATATAACCATCTAAAGTGTGCTTAGTTTGCAGTAGTACTAGATGAACTTTCTATTCAGATCGTCAACTGAAGACTGGATGCGCAGCTGTGCTATTCTTCAGGTCTGAGTATTTTGTTATCACCGTTGAAGAGCACTCCATCAACTTTGTCTGAAAAAACAACGGCATCAATTCTATCTGGTCCTTGTCCACACTTTTCTTTTTAACAATTCCATCTGATCCTTCACCACACTTTTCTTTTAACAACTTGATGATTTTCCTTTCTGAACAACATACTGTAATTCTGTATCTGCACACTACAAACTAAGCAGATGCACAGGCACATGCAGGTGTGCTGTACAGCTGCCGGATCACCGGTGCAACATACACACCTTACACGGCCATATATATACGCACGCCGTCGATCACCGGTGCAGGTAGGCTGATCGATCGGCGGGCAGGACGGCCAGCCACAAAATATAGTGAAGGGAGGGAGTCGGCGGCACGCGTCGATCAACAGATGACGCACGAGTTGGGGTCCTCCTCGGCGAGGTGGCACAGGTGCGGGTGGTACGGCGGCGGCGGGTACCAGTACGTCGGGTACTCCACCTGCTTGCCCGCGTCGTTCTTCTCGCCCTCCTTCTTCTCCTCCTTGGCCGGGCCGACGGAGAAGATCTGCGCCGTGGGGAAGGGCTTGCTGCGCAGCCTGGCCACGACGGCGACGGGGTCGACGGTGCCCACGACCGTCATCTTCTGGTCCTTCATGTCCACGGCGATGTGGTCGATCCCTAAGGAAGTGAGGGCTGTTGTCGTCAGAACTAGTGTCCCCCATGATCCAGACGAAGCAGAGCAAGAAGATGAGAGAAACAGAGGATTACTACCGTGGAGCGCGGAGACGACCTGGATGGCCTTCTGCTTCTGCCTGTCGTCGTGCACGTCCAGCTTCAGCACGACCTGAATTCCGCAGCCGCCACACAACAAAACAAGATCAGCAAAACGGACCATCTGCAATCAAAATCAGAAGAGAAGAGGAATCCCAATTCGATCGACTGCAAGTAATCACCTTCATGGCAGCCATCAATCAAAACAGGGATCGAGCGGCGTGCGGCGCTGCTGACTGTAGGCGTGGGCGACGATCGAGCTCTATGGTGTGCTGTGGGATTGGGAGGAGTGACGGCGCGGGGGCGGGTCAATTTATAGGCAAGCGTCATCAGCCTTGCGCACCAAGGTCTTGGACTCGGGCGTCCGCGGTGGGCGTGGCGCGTTGGCGGAGGCGGAGCCGTGTGCGCGTGGAGACGGAGCGGGATATGGCCGCGCGCGACGACCTGCCGGAGTCTTGGTGCACGTCTTTCCGGTCTGATGTAGTAATAGTCACTACTGCAACAGCGACGGCGCATGGTTAGGCAGGAAACCCGGCGGCTGCCAGCCACACATGGTCGGAGAAAAGGGAGGGAAATTACGAGTTCATTGCGTGACACAGACCGCTCATGGTTTGGATGCTACTACATCGATCCTTGATTTTTTTTTCTCATTCTCTCGCTCTTCCTGATCGTAGCGACCAGAGCTAGTTCAAAACAAGTTAGACGCGCTGTTAATAATGACACACGCCCGCCAGTAACTTACTGAAGTAATTAAGCATTGGCAGCTCGGTCAATCTCGAATAGAGAAAATTCGCAACAACAGAAAAATACACATGAAAAGAGAAAACATATACGCCCTCGTGCTCATGCCCTGCTGGTTAGGCAATCTCCAGCGCCGATCCCAAAAACTGACATGGTATCCGTTCGCGGATGGTTCGTATCCATCCGCGGACATGAATGCGGGAGCCATCCATCCAACCGCGTCCCCTAACCGTCCACTCAGATCTGGCAAATTTGAATTTCAAGTGAATAGCGCCCAGCGGGATTGCCTGCCGAGCTGCTGGTCAGCGTAAAAGTAGGGATCCTCGTATTGTTTCGGCCAGGATTGCATGTGCATGGACGGCGACGATGGCAGTGCCCGGCATCCCAGACCCCGTTTCCCCTGCACCTCATGCGCTACACACTCACCACCATGCTTTTTGAGCTGCACCTCCTTTGCTTTCTATTCGAGTCGGCGGGCTTGCTGTGCCACCGAGTTGACCTTCCACCTCCACCGTCTCCGGCAAATTTTTGTACAAATTCATGCGGCGGTGAAAAAGAAAGAAAATTGATGTGGAGAGCGCGAGATGGTAGTGGGGAGGGTTAAGAAAGTGGGAGGTTTTCTCATCAAAATAATGCGGTCAACTCCAAATACACGGGCTCCGCCTCAGTTTTGGGATGGCCGAGGGTGTCGGAGTCATGCATGACGGGTGTTCAGACCCCCCTCCCCCTCAGCTTGTTTTCGTTTTACGGGAAAACAAACACTCTGACTGGTATGCGGACAAATGTGGGACACCATTGAATGCCTTGCGGCATCCGAATAACTTGATCAAAATACTTGCGGAATGTTTGAGGGTCTACGTTGGAAAAGCCATTACACTGTCGTCCAGACAAGAAAGAACATAGACACGGCCTCCTCCACAATGTCATCCTCGTGAGTGCTGAGTGCTCTGTCATGGAAATTTCGGCGACAGAGGGAAGATAGTGCAACAGCCGGCAAGCCTTTTCGCCTTCCGTGGATAGGCGTACGTAAAGTACGTGCGTACCCTGGTGAAATCAAATCCTGCTTAAAGCCGCCGCCGATCGCACCGGAAAAGGCAAAGCTACCACTACTAGTGGTAGTACCTGGTGCGTGCGTGCGTAATCAGCCTCGACAGAGGGCGAATCTGGCCGCGTGAAGCCCAGCAAACGACCGGTCGTCGCATTGGATCGGTCGATCAACGTGGAGGAAGCTGTCGCGGTGTATCGATCGATCCACGCCTGTGCGCCCAGTCCGTTGCACCATGTATGTATCTTGGTCTTGACTGGAATGGGTTCAACTTTGGACTCTTCTCTCTTCGTCCTTCTCCCACTGACATGAGAAACGCGAGAAGGTCAAAGGTCAGTTTGTAGAGTAATCGAGGGAGAATTAGTGGCGATGGCAGCTTGCCAGCGACTGTCCGTGCAAGGAGCCAAGGACAGAACTGCAGCCAGCGCTGACACCGATAGCTACCTACTACTAGTACGTGTTATTAGTGGCACCATAGGCTACATAGAAATGCATGGTGCATCTTCATCGAAAAATAGAAATGGTGCATTGACCCGACAGGCTCTAAATTCTCGTGCGCCGTGCGGCCGGGCACACTGCCACTGCAGTGCCACACCCACACAGGTCAGATGCGTGCGCAGGTTTAGATCATGAGATCGGCTGTTATGATAACGAATAGCGGAATAATAATCCTCTGCGTTTTTAGGTCCATGGTGACAAGCCAGTGTGTTCAGATAACATCTCTTCCGTTGATAGAAAAACAAACAAACGTGGGGGCCAATCGCTCAGCAGATTTGCAATTGGAGCGGAGAAGGGTCCAGACCAGGACCTGCTGCTAAACAACGTATTAGGTCTCGTGATCAGATGTTACGACTCGTGAACCAAACGAGCGCCAAACGGGGGATTTTAAAAGCAGCCGGTCCAGTAGAATACTTGGTTCACCAATTAGCTCTAAACGCTCCCTTCGCTTCGCTTTCTCTGCTTTAGTAGTTTGTCTTTTGGAGATATGTAAGATTTGCAGGAATTTAGCTGGTGTGTTTGGCCTGTAATGAAGACTATTATGATCGTGGTATGATTAGTGCTCCTTCCTTCCTTCCTGGCTCGAGTTGGGAGGGGGGAGTATGGTAGCTGTTTTATCTTTTGCTGAACTCTGTCGTAGTTTGTCTAGGGTTGGATGCTTGGGTTTTCATTAATGAAAATCGGAAGGGGTGCTGTGACCTGCCTGTCATCTGTGCATTATTATGATAATCATATGATTTGCGTGCGGAATGACAGTCTAGGTCTAACTGTGTGTCTATGCCATTGAAAATAGCTTTTGGTCCTAGGGTGTGTTCAATAATGGAATGGTTCCACACTAGGAACAGATTCCCGTGGTTGTGGAGTGGATCGGAGCCGTTTCGCAGTACACACCGGCACACTAGCACTGCGGTGCCCTAGGTCGAGATGGTCTGCAGTACTTCACCGCGCAGTGCATCAGATAATATGTTGGGACGGCTGTACACGGCAGCGACGACGGCACTGCGAGGTGCGCCACACAGATGCATGCAGAGCTTAGATCGTAAATGGATGTAGAAATTTTGGCGTAGCTAGCTATATACTCGTTCGAAACCCAAATACAGCAGTTTTATTTAGTTCTTACTCACACCACAACTCCGTCGATCAGCAGATGCGCAGCAAGCTGCCGGGTCACTGGTACGGTGCAATATTTAGCTCACACGGCCATATATATATAACGCACGCCGTCGATCGCCGGTGCAGGTAGGCTGATGAGTCCCGATCGAACAATCGGCTGGCAATGCAGGCCGGCTGCAAAAAATGTGCGGCGATCAGCAGATGACGCACGCATTGGGGCCTTCCTCGGTGTGGATGAAGTAGCACGGGTGCGGGTGCTGAGGCGGCGGGTACCAGTGCGGCGGCGGGTAGCACGCCGGCAGGCACACTGGGACGAGCGTGCTCGCGTCCTTCTTGTCCCCGCACCCGCAGTCGTCCTTCTCCTCCTTGGCCGGGCCGACGGAGACCTCCTTCGTCTTCTCCTCCTCCTTGGCCGGGCCGACGGAGACCTCCTTCTTCTTCTCCTCCTCCTTGGCCGGGCCGACGGAGACCTCCTTCTTCTCCTCCTCCTTGGCCGGGCCGACGGAGACCACCTGCACCGTGCAGAAGCGCCTGCGCAGCTTGCCGACGACGTGGACGGGGTCGACCGTGCCCACGACCGTCATCTTGTCGTCCTTCATGTCCACGACGATCTGGTCGATGCCTGGGGAAGGAAGCCATGGTTACTTGTTGTCGTCAGAAGCGCCAAACTGAGACACGGGCAAGGAGTGAGTGACCTCCATCTCCATGCATGCATGCATGTTTTACGACGAAGCAGACCAAGAACACAAGCAAGCAAGACACAATTAATGCCGCATGGATTCGGAGAAGAAGAAGGGGAGTAAGTAAGCACCACTGACCACAGAGAGTGGAGACGGCCTTGATCGCCCTGCGCTTCCCCGTGTCGTCGTGCAGGTCCAGCTTCACCACCACCTTCTGCAGCCGTCAGACCAGCCGATCAAACAAACTACTTAGTCATCAGGAGCCGATGTTAAAATCACAAGAGAACTTAAGAAATGCCAGTTCGATCGGCTGTAAGCAATGACCTTCACGGCGGCCATCGATCCGACGGCCCGGCTGGGATCCACGACGAACTTGGAAGGATGGGATGAGTTGAAATGGAACGGGGCGCGGCGGCTTTCTCTCCCGGCGACGATGGAGCTGTATGGGAGTATAATCTGGGAGTAGCTGGGCCGTGTGGTTTTATTTTATAGCCGGAGGCCGTGGTACGTACGGGGGTGCCGGCGCACCCCCAGTGTACGAACTTGGTGTTGTTGGGGGTTGGGAAGGTGTAGACCGTCGGGGAGTACGTACGGTACGGTGGCGCCGGGGAATGGCCACGACGGACGGCCGACGTCCTGCCGGAGTCTTGGTGCGCGTCCGGCCGGGGTGGCTAGCTCCATGGATTGCGACTTGGCGAGGGTATTGACGGACTTGGGCTTGTGAGCTAACCAGGCCGACCGATGTGGCGTTGGGGTGTCAGTGATGTGGCCCGGTTACCACTCTCGTGCCGATGGTGCAACCCGTACGTCCGTCCCTTGTTCGGCCTGATGCGATGGACGTTATTGCAAGAGTAGAGCTAGCGGCGGCGAATGGTTAATTGGCCCGGCACCCCAGCCGCCAACCAACTATCACCATGGCCGGAAACACAGAGTATGGACGAGAGTTTATTGCCCCACTACCCAATATAAACGGAAGAAAATTTCGTGGACACCGGCTGCAAAGCCCATCCTGTGCGTACCCCTGCCCAGATTCGTCCACGTGTCCCCTCCTTACATCCGACCGCCACCGTTCGTTTCGATCCGTTCGCTCCTTCCGTCGGCTCGGGAGCGCTCGCTCGGCTCCAAATACGTGCGATCCCGGCTCCTTGGGCTCCGCTCGGCTGCAAAAACTGCAGGCAATCAGCTCTCGTCGTTATGCCTTTTCAATTAGATACGCATACTTGTGATTGATAGCATCTGCTTTCCTTTAATAGCGGCGATCTCATCATGGCAGATGAGACTGGTGGTGGGCGAGGGAACCCTGGTCCGGCACTCACTCCGCCAGGGGAGAGCACAACTATGTTTGCCTCACGCCCAAACGCATCATCATCCTCTCCTTCGCATGGCCGCATAAGCATAGAAGGATATTCATGGCCGCCGCAGTTTGAAGCTGCAGTATCATCGAGAAGGACGGGAGCGGCCATGACGGACCACGGTGGCACTGCCGACGACTTGTCTCGCATAAATCTCGCGGATGAGAATGGTTGTGCGCACGCCATGAACTTGCAGGCCCCACACGTCATGTCAGGAGGAGGAGTCCGGGAGGATACGACCACCGTCATGATAGGAGAAGGAGGTCAGCAGGATGACGGGGTCGCCGGTGTAAAGCAAAGAATGCAGGTACAGGTTGAAAAGCGATATCCTATTCAGACAGTCGGCATAAGATCATCGTACTCTAGTACTGTACTATGCACTGATTACTTGGCAAATGACTGCTCAAAATTAATATGTGTTCTTCAGTAAGCTTAGGAAAACAAATTCACAAAGTGCATGAGAAAAACATTTTCCCACATCACATTATGGTAATATAAATTTAACTCTGGACTCATTGTATGGCAGGCGATTGATAAAGTTGGACAAACGTTGATTGTTCCAAAAGTTGGATTGGCTTTCGATTCAGAGGACAGCGCTTATGATATGTACAACGCATATGCCGCCAAGGTTGGGTTCAGTGTCAGAAAAAGTCACACAAAGCGACGAGGTGATAAAAGTATATCTTAAAAATATATAGTTTGCAGTAACGAAGGCCATCGAGATACCCAATCATCTAAGGACACTACAAGGACAGGTTGTGAGGCTCGTATTCAGTTTAGTGTCAACAAGGATGGTATTTGGACAATGCAAAAGCTTATAACCGAGCACAATCATTATCTTGCTAGTCCCAATAAGGTGCACAAGCTGAGGTCCCAAAGACGTGTTATAGAAGCGGATAGACATCTAATTGGCCAGATACGGGAAGCCGGGATGAAGCCATCCCAGGTATATGACTTTATGGTAGCATTTTACGGAGGACCCGACAAAGTACCATTCTCAAAGATGGACTGCAATAATGAGATTGGTCGCGAGCGCAAGAAGTATTTAGAATCAAATGATGCACAGACACTGTTGGAATACTTGAAAAATAAGCAAAGAGAGGATCCTACATTTTTTATGCCATTCAGATAGATCAAGTTGATGGCCAGATAGCTAATTTCTTTTGGGCAGATGGTCAGTCTATCATGGATTACACATGTTTTGGGGATGCTGTATCATTTGATACCACTTTTCAGACTAACAAGTTTGAAATGCCTTTTGCTCCATTCGTTGGTACCAACCATCACAAGCAGACAGTAATTTTTGGTGCCACGCTGATATTTAATGAGAGTATCGATTCATTTGGTTGGCTCTTTGAAACATTTTAACAGCGATGTCAGGCAAGCATCTGAGCACTATTTTCACTGATTAGGACAAGGCCATGGACGGAGCAATTGCATATGTGTTTCCAAATACAAGTCATCGGCTTTGTTTGTGGCACATTTATCTTAATGCTGCAAAGCATCATGGGCATGTAATTCATGAGCATCCTGAGAAGTTTTTACCTGATTTTAAGAAATGTGTCTATGAAGATAGGTCAGAATTTTACTTCAATAAAAAATGGTTTGAATTGTTGGATCAATACAACCTTGAGGACAATGAATGGATGAAAAAGCTGTATGAGTTGAGGGAAAAGTGGGCTGCTGTCTATCGTGACTCTTTTACAGCTGATATGAACTCGACTCAAAGGAGTGAAGGTATGAATAATGTATTGAAGCAAAGATTTCGTAGGAGACTTGGTCTTTCAGAACTCCTTGTAGAATGTGAGAAGGTTTCTGGAAGTCTTCGTGAAAATGAGTTGGATGCAGATTTTAGTTCGCGTCGAAAGAAACCTGTTGCTTACAGTCCAAATTTTCCTTTGCTAAAGACCACATCTGAATCATATACAAGGCGAATGTATTCAGAATTTGAAACAGAATTCAAAAGCCAATTTTCATTCTCTTGTAAACTATTACAAACCGACGGTCCCGTGTTGACATATATGGTCACACATATGAACAGCGAGCATGGAGCAAAAGTTACATTCAATACCACGGACACAACTATTACATGTTGTTGCAGAAAGTTCGAATCCATAGGTATATATACAGAATTTATGATGCAATTTGCTCTGTAATACAACTTGATGAAATATGACATCCATATCTTGCAGGTATATTGTGCAAGCATGCATTCAAAGTCTTCAATATGAATGATGTTTTCATTTTGCCACCACAATATATACTAGGAAGATGGACAAAATATGCGAAAAGAGGATTTTATGTTGAAAAACAAGGATCCGAGGAGGAAAGCTCGAAAACACAAGCTGCACGTATCTCAAGGAAGGCTACATCAGTTGCATTGAAGTGTACTCCGTCAAAACAACTTCTTGATGATTTCGAGAAAGCTATAGATAAGTTAGACTTGGAAGCAGATAACACTCTTAGCAAGATGGAGGAAAAAATCCAGCGAGGTTCCGCTAGTTTCGGCTGAGTGTGCTACAAACACAATAAATGGTACAATATCATTCAGAGTTCCTCAGGTGGTGAAAGGCGCAAAGCGTAAATGGGCAACCATCTCCCTCGAAAAAAAGAAAGGGAAGAAAAATAAAAGTGCTAAAAAGAAAGGTACCGATCCTACCCATTCTAGCAAGCCTTTTCCATTCTATACTTCTATTGTTAATCCTTTTACTTTTCTTTCAATTCATATGTCTGACTTTAGGAGAAAATCGAAAAAATGTAGTACAGAATAGGGATGGCGGCATTGATCCGAAGGAAATGATGGTAAACCATTTGACTCAGAGTCAGTATCCCCTTTTCATATTTGACTTGCATGTTTTATGAACAATTTCATATTCTATGATACAGGATGTGAATGCTGGTAGTATTGACATTACTAATACCATGCCAAAATTTTCAAATGATGTCTATGGGCGAGGGCGATCTTCGATCATGGCTTCACCGTTGATCCAAGGCAGATACGCTAATGCCACAATGCTAACCTTTGCAAATGATGTGTATGGGCAACCTTCAACCATGTCTGCTCCATCTATCCAAGGCGGATTTACAAGTCTTTTACTTGGGGTTGAGCAGGATGCCACATTGTCCTCGGCTGCTAGAAAGTTACCTTTTGATGATTAGTATTACGGGCAGCCTATAAGGAGTACAATTTTTTTTGATGTCATTTGGTGTATCTATGAATTATAATTGATGCACTATAGTAGACTGAATTTTGTCTTCATTTAGAATGTTTGGGTATAATTTTGTACTACACTGAGTATGGTTTTTCATCATTTCTGGATTTCTGTGAGATTGCATTGATTATGCGACAGAATGTGTTAAGTGTTAAATCTTCAAGGCCGAGCACCTGCGATAGTTTCAGATTTCCAGACCTCTGATTTAAATCTTCGAGGTCGAGCACCTCATTCATATATATCTTAGATGAAAAAATATAGAATGTACAACTGTACATTATAGTTGGAAATTGTCAGAGAGAGCAATCAGCTATATACTAGTACACGATTTGTCACGAAGTCTACTCCAGATTTGTAATATCTCAAAATCCTACTTTTAAGTCTACTCATCAGGAATTATTGATGTTGTTTCCATGGCGTCAGTTGTCTTGTTCCAGCGGTGTACTTCGGGGTCTTCGTCCAATAGAATGATGGCGAAGCATGACTGCTGCATGAGTAGGTGACCTCCTGTTTGCTCTTTGTTCCCTTTTCTACCATCTTAGCTAGTTGGACCAGGGGGAATCCTTGCCAATTTGAAAACTTCTCTTTCACGACTGCAAAGACATGCACAAATCGCATTGAATTATTAGCATGTGAGTTTGGTCAGATAGTTGTCAGACGTATAGCAAAATAATGTACAGTTCGTCCTCCTGTAAGATAAACACCCTTCGGTCTGAAACTAAACTTTCTTTACTCTGAAACTAGTGATGCAATTGATTTTGTAGCTCGACTGAGCGAATCAAACAATCCGATCAAGTACGAGCTTGCTAGGTTGCACTTCGTTCGTCCCAGTTTAATCAAAATATGTGATTAACATGTGGTCGTGTACGATTAGCAAATCAAACCTCTTACCTGAAGGAGCTAATTGCATGCTAACAGCCAAAAGGAAACACAAACTTTCAGACTTGCAAGGGAGGGGGTCACCAGTTCTGAACTGGGTGAGATGGAGGTGCGCGTGGGGGAGTGAGAGGCCGGCGCCGGAGACGGAATCACCTTGGTTTGGGCACACCGTGCCTTCCATCGGCGGCGGCGACGGCGGCGGACGAAAGACGCGGAGGCTTGGAACCGGGCGACTGCGAGACAAAAGGGCCGACTATGTGGGCCTCCGCCTCAGCCGGCCTTGCCTCGTGAGGTAGCCGGGATCGCACGTATTTGGAGCCGAGCGAGCGCTCCCGAGCCGACGGAAGGAGCGAACGGATCGGAATGAACTGCGGCGGTCAGATGTAAGGAGAGGACACGTGGACGAATCTGAGCAGGGGTACGCACAGGATGGGCTTTGCAGCCGGTGTCCACGAAATTTTCTTCCATATAAACGACTAGCAAGAGTGTGTGCCTGTTAGATCGATTTGTAAATCTTAATGTCTACTCCCTCGGTCCGATGAAGACCCCTCCCCCTGCCTGGTGGCTCAAGGACCAGGAGCGCAAGAAGAGAAGGAGGAATACAAGAAGAAGGGGCTGGAGCTTAAGCGCAAGGAAGTGCTCCATCCCCACTGCGGTGACCGGGCGGGCGACCCTTTCAACAAGCCGAAGATGAAGAAGCACAAGCCCGCGATGAAGGCGGCTTCCAAGCCCTCCTCTTCCAAGGCACGGCGGCGGAGCCAATCCCCGTCGAGGAGTCGGTGGGGCCGGAGTGCTTTCGCTGCGGGCGCACAGGCCACTACCAGAATGAGTGCGCCTTCCAGCAGTTGTGCGTGCTCTGCAGCATGGAGGGCCATGTGTCGGCGTACTGCCCCACGCGTGGCAAGCAGCTGGTGCTCCAGACCATGGGTCACGCCTTCGCGGGAGGCGGCTTCTTCTGCTTGCAGTACCCAGAGAAGGCGGACGCGGGGGCGTCGGAGCTGCTGGGGGTCAACGCGGCGCTGGTGTCGGCCGCGCCTGGCGTCCTGTCGAAGGAAATCCTGGAGGCAGAGCTCCCCCACCTCTTCGAGGGGGAGTGGGATTGGCAGGTGGCTCCATTCGACGTGGACTGTTTCTCGGTGGCTTTCCCAGATCCGGCTTTGCTGAGGATGGCGACGCGCAGCGGCAAGTTGTTCCTCCCCATCAACAACATCACGGCGAACATTCGCGACGCGGTCCTCGCCGAGCCCAAGGCGCAGTCGATGCCGGAAGTGTGGGTGAAGATGTGGGGCATCCCCCCTGAAGCAGCGGCGCGTGGAGCGTCTGATGGCGGCCACGACCATGATCGGGCGGCCCCTTGTGGTGGATGAGCTGTCCTTGATTCGGTCCGGTCCGGTGCGCATGCGCTTCGCGTGTCGTGTGCCGGCCAAGCTCCGGGGCTCCATGCAGATCTGGTTCAATGGAGAAGGTTACAACGTCAAGTTCGAGCCGGAGTTAGAGTCTCGTCCGGCGGCCCCCGCCCTCCCACCTCCTCCGCCCCCGTCCAGTGGCTGCGGGCCCGATGAGCAAGACAAGGACAAGCAAAAGGACAAGGCTCTAGAGCAAGAGGCGAGCATGGAGGAGGACGACTCCATCGACACGGCGGCGTGGGACAAGCTGGGGATCTCCGCGCCGGGCCCTGTTGCTCAGGTGGAAGGGGCAACGATGACGCGGGCGGCTGAGGAGGGGGGATCGGTGGGGTTGACGATCTCGATCCCCAACCAATATGGCTCCAACGTGGGGTTGGTCTCCTCCCCACCCATGGCGGCTGCAGGTGTGGATGGTAGTCTGTTCCCGCACGGCCGCTCCCCTTCTTCCTCGCACCCCCGCCCTGAAGGAAACATGCCCTAGAGGCAATAATAAAGTTATTATTTATTTCCTTATATCATGATAAATGTTTTTTATTCATGCTAGAATTGTATTAACCGGAAACATAATACATGTGTGAATACATAGACAACCAGAGTGTCACTAGTATGCCTCTACTTGACTAGCGCATTAATCAAAGATGGTTATGTTTCCTAACCATGAACAAAGAGTTGTTATTTGATTAACAAGGTCACATCATTAGTTGAATGATCTGATTGACATGACCCATTCCATTAGCTTAGCACCCGATCGTTTAGTATGTTGCTATTGCTTTCTTCATGACTTATACATGTTCTTATGACTATGAGATTATGCAACTCCCGTTTGCCGGAGGAACACTTTGTGTTCTACCAAACGTCACAACGTAACTGGGTGATTATAAAGGATCTCTACAGGTGTCTCCAATGGTAGATGTTGGGTTGGCGTATTTCAAGAATAGGATTTGTCACTCCGATTGTCGGAGAGGTATCTCTGGGCCCTCTCGGTAATGCACATCACTTAAGCCTTGCAAGCAATGTAACTAATGAGTTAGTTGCGGGATGATGTATTACGGAACGAGTAAAGAGACTTGCCAGTAACGAGATTGAACTAGGTATTGGATACCGACGATCGAATCTCGGACAAGTAACATACCGATGACAAAGGGAACAACGTATGTTGTTATGCGGTCTGACCGATAAAGATCTTTGTAGAATATGTAGGAGCCAATATGGGCATCCAGGTCCCGCTATTGGTTATTGACCGGAGATATGTCTGGGTCATGTCTACATTGTTCTCGAACCGTAGGGTCCGCACGCTTAACGTTACGATGACAGTTATTATGAGTTTATGCATTTTGATGTACCGAAGGTTGTTCGGAGTCCCGGATGTGATCACAGACATGACGAGGAGTCTCGAAATGGTCGAGACATAAAGATTGATATATTGGAAGCCTATGTCTGGATATCGGAAGTGTTCCGGGTGAAATCGGGATTTTACCGGATTACCAGGAGGTTACCGGAACCCCCCGGGAGCCATATGGGCCTTCATGGGCCTTAGTGGAAAGGAGAAAAGGGGCATCCCATAGGTGGCCGCGCGCCCCCCTTCCCCTAGTCCTATTAGGACTAGGAGAGGGGGCCGGCCCCCCTCTCTCTCTTTCCCCCCCTTGAGGAGTCCTAATCCAAATAGGATTGGGGGGGAATCCTACTCCCAGAGGGAGTAGGACTCTCCTGGCGCGCCCCCTATGGCCGGCCAGCCCCTCCCCCTTTGATCCTTTATATACGGAGGCAAGGGGCACCTCTAGACACACAAGTTGATCATTGAGATCGTTCCTTAGCCGTGTGCGGTGCCCCCTGCCACCATATTCCACCTTGATCATATCGTTGTAGTGCTTAGGCGAAGCCCTGCGTCGGTAGAACATCAAGATCGTCACCACGCCGTCGTGCTGACGGAACTCCTTCCCGAAGCTTTGCTGGATCGGAGCCCGGGGATCGTCATCGAGCTGTACGTGTGCTAAGAACTCGGAGGTGCCGGAGTGACGGTGCTTGGATCGGTCGGATCGGGAAGAAGACGTACGACTACTTCCTCTATGTTGTGTCAACTCTTCCGCTGCGATCTACAAGGGTACGCAGATCATTCTCTCCCCTCGCTGCTATGCATCACCATGATCTTGCGTGTGCGTAGGAATTTTTTTGAAATTACTACGTTCCCCAACAGTGGCATCCGAGCCTAGGTTTTATGGTTTGATGTTATTTGCACGAGTAGAACACAAGTGAGTTGTGGGCGATACAAGTCATACTGCCTACCAGCATGTCATACTTTGGTTCAGCGGTATTGTTAGACGAGACGACCCGGACCAACATTACGCGTACGCTTACGCGAGACCGGTTCCCTCGACGTGCTTTGCACATAGATGGCTTGCGGGCGACTGTCTCTCCAACTTTAGTTGAACCGAGTGTGGCTACGCCCGGTCCTTGAGAAGGTTAAAACGGAGTCTATTTGACAAACTATCGTTGTGGTTTTGATGCGTAGGTGAGATTGGTTCTTGCTTAAAGCCCGTAGCAGCCACGTAAAACTTGCAACAACAAAGTAGAGGACGTCTAACTTTTTTTTGCAGGGCATGTTGTGATGTGATATGGTCAAGGCATGATGCTAAATTTTATTGTATGAGATGATCATGTTTTGTAACCGAGTTATCGGCAACTGGCAGGAGCCATATGGTTGTCGCTTTATTGTATGCAATGCAATCGCGATGTAATGCTTTACTACTAAGCGGTAGTGATAGTCGTGGAAGCATAAGATTGGCGAGACGACAACGATGCTACGATGGAGATCAAGGTGTCGCGCCGGTGACGATGGTGATCATGACGGTGCTTCGGAGATGGAGATACAAGCACAAGATGATGATGATGGCCATATCATATCACTTATATTGATTGCATGTGATGTTTATCTTTCTATGCATCTTATCTTGCTTTGATTGACGGTAGCATTATAAGATGATCTCTCACTAAATTATCAAGAAGTGTTCTCCCTGAGTATGCACCGTTGCCAAAGTTTGTCGTGCCCAGACACCACGTGATGATTGTTGGGGAACGTAGCAGAAATTCAAAATTATCCTACGTATCACCAAGATCTATCTATGGAGAAACCAGCAACGAGGGGAAGGAGAGTGCATCTACATACCCTTGTAGATCGCTAAGCGGAAGCGTTCAAGTGAACGGGGTTGATGGAGTCGTACTCGTCGTGATCCAAATCACCGGAGATCCTAGTGCCGAACGGACGGCACCTCCGCGTTCAACACACGTATAGCCCGGTGACGTCTCCCATGCCTTGATCCAGCAAGGAGAGAGGGAGAGGTTGAGGAAGACTCCATCCAATAGCAGCACAACCGCGTGGTGGTGGTGGAGGAGCGTGGCAATCCTGCAGGGCTTCGCCAAGCACCACGGGAGAGGAGAAGTACTTGGGATAGAGGGAGGGGCTGCACCAAAGGCAAAGGTATGGATGCCCTCCATCTCCCCCACTATATATAGGAGAGCCAAGGGGGGGCGCCGGCCCTAGGAGATCCAATCTCCTAGGGGGGCGGCGGCAGGGGAGGTTTCCCTCCCCCCCAAGGCACCTAGGAGGTGCCTTCCCTCCTTGGGACTCTTCCTTAGGGTTCCCCCTTCACCCTAGGCGCATGGGCCCTAAGGGAAGTGGCGCCCCAGCCCACTTTGGGCTGGATCCCTTCCCACTTCAGCCCATGGGACCCTCCGGGATAGGTGGCCCCACCCGGTGGGCCCCCGGGACCCTTCCGGTGGTCCCGGTACAATACCGATGACCCCGAAACTTGTCCCGATGGCCGAAATAGGACTTCCTATATATAAATCTTTACCTCCGGACCATTCCGGAACTCCTCGTGACGTCCGGGATCTCATCCGGGACTCCGAACAACATTCGGTAACCACATACAAGCTTCCTTTATAACCCTAGCGTCATCGAACCTTAAGTGTGTAGACCCTACGGGTTCGGGAGACAAGCAGACATGACCGAGACGTTCTCCGGTCAATAACCAACAGCGGGATCTGGATACCCATGTTGGCTCCCACATGTTCCAGGATGATCTCATCGGATGAACCACGATGTCAAGGACTTAATCAATCCCGTATACAATTCCCTTTGTCTATCGGTACGATACTTGCCCGAGATTCGATCGTCGGTATCCTGATACCTTGTTCAATCTCGTTACCGGCAAGTCTCTTTACTCGTTCCGTAACACATCATCCCGTGATCAACTCCTTGATCACATTGTGCACATTATGATGATGTCCTACTGAGTGGGCCCAGAGATACCTCTCTGTCACACGGAGTGACAAATCCCAGTCTCGATTCGTGCCAACCCAACAGACACTTTCGGAGATACCCGTAGTGTACCTTTATAGCCACCCAGTTACGTTGTGATGTTTGGAACACCCAAAGCACTCCTACGGTATCCGGGAGTTGCACAATCTCATGGTCTATGGAAATGATACTTGACATTAGAAAAGCTTTAGCATACGAACTACACGATCTAGTGCTATGCTTAGGATTGGGTCTTGTCCATCACATCATTCTCCTAATGATGTGATCCCGTTATCAACGACATCCAATGTCCATGGTCAGGAAACCGTAACCATCTATTGATCAACGAGCTAGTCAACTAGAGGCTTACTAGGGACATGGTGTTGTCTATGTATCCACACATGTATCTGAGTTTCCTATCAATACAATTATAGCATGGATAATAAACGATTATCATGAACAAGGAAATATAATAATAACTTATTTATTATTGCCTCTAGGGCATATTTCCAACAGTCTCCCACTTGCACTAGAGTCAATAATCTAGTTCACATCGCCATGTGATTAACACTCAAGGTCACATCCCCATGTGACTAACACCCAAAGAGTTTACTAGAGTCAATAATCTAGTTCACATCACTATGTGATTAACACTCAATGAGTTCTGGGTTTGATCATGTTGCTTGTGAGAGAGGTTTTAGTCAACGGGTCTGAACCTTTCAGATCCGTGTGTGCTTTACAAATCTCTATGTCATCTCCTAGATGTAGCTACCACGTTCTATTTGGAGCTATTCCAAATAACTGTTCTACTTGGAGCTATTCTAAATTGTTGCTCCATTATACGTATCCGGTATCTCTACTCAGAGCTATCCGGATAGGTGTTAAGCTTGCATCGACGTAATCCTTTACGACGAACTCTTTTACCACCTCCATAATCGAGAAAATTCCTTAGTCCACTAGTTACTAAGGATAACTTTGACCGCTGTCCTGTGATCCATTCTTGGATCACTCTTGTACCCCTTGACTGACTCATGGCAAGGCACACTTCAGGTGCGGTACACAACATAGCATACTGTAGAGCCTACGTCTTAAGCATAGGGGACGACCTTCATCCTTTCTCTCTATTCTGGCATGGTCGAGCTTTAAGTCTTAACTTCATACCTTACAACTCAGGCAAGAACTCCTTCTTTGACTGATCTATCTTGAACACCTTCAAGATCATGTCAAGGTATGTGCTCATTTGAAAGTACCATTAAGCGTTTTGATCTATCCTTATAGATCTTGATGCTCAATGCTCAAGTAGCTTAATCCAGGCTTTCCATTGAAAAACACTTTCCAAATAACCCTATATGCTTTCCAGAAATTCTACGTCATTTCTGATCAACAATATGTCAACAACATATACTCATCAGAAATTCTATAGTGCTCCCACTCACTTCTTTGGAAATACAAGTTTCTCATAAACTTTGTATAAACCCAAAATCTTTGATCATCTCATCAAAGCATACATTCCAACTCCGAGATGCTCACTCCAGTCCTCAGAAGGATTGCTGGGGCTTTGCATACTTATTAGTATCTTTCAGGATTGACAAAACCTTTCGGTTGTATTACATACAACCTTTCCTCAAGAAAAACGTCGAGGAAACAATGTTTTGACATCCTATCTGCAAGATTTCATAAATAATGCAGTAGTTGCTAATATAATTCCAACAGACTCTTAGCATCGCTACGAGTGAGAAAGTCTCATCGTAGTCAACTCCTTGAACTTGTCGGAAAACATCTTAACGACAAGTCGAGGTTTCTTAATGGTGACATTTACCATCATTGTCCGTCTTCCTTTTAAAATCCATCTGAACTCAACAGCCTTACGACCATCGAGCTGTTCTGCCAAAGTCTACACTTTGTTTTCATACATGGATCCTCTCTCGGATTTTATGGCCTCGAGCCATTTATCGGAATCCGGGCCCACCATCGCTTCTCCATAGCTCGTAGGTTCATTATTGTCTAGCAACATGACTTCCAAGACAGGATTACGTACCACTCTGAAGTAGTACGCATCCTTGTCATCCCACGAGGTTTGGTAGTGACTTGATCTGAAGTTTCATGATCACTATCATAAGCTTCCACTTCAATTGGTGTAGGTGCCACAGGAACAACTCCCTGTGCCCTGCCACACACTAGTTAAAGAGACGGTTTAATAACCTCATCAAGTCTCCACCATCCTCCCACTCAATTCTTTCGAGAGAAACTTTTCCTCGAGAAAGGACCCGATTCTAGAAACAATCCCTTATTGCTTTCGAATCTAAGACAGGAGGTATACCCAACTTTTTTGGGTGTCCTATGAAGATGCATTTATCCGCTTTGGGTTCGAGCTTATTAGCCCGAAACTTTTTCACATAAGCATCGCAGCCCCAAACTTTTAAGAAATGACATCTTAGGTTTCTCTAAACCATAGTTCATACGGTGTCATCTCATCGGAATTACGTGGTGCCCTATTTAAAGTGAATGTGGTTGTCTCTAATGCCTAACCCATAAACTATCGTGGTAATTCAATAAGAGACATCATGGTATGCATCATATCCAATAGGGTGCAGTTATGATGTTCGGACACACCATCACACTATGGTGTTCCAGGCTGTATTAGTTGTGAAACAATTTCCACAATGTCTTAATTCTGTGCCAAACTCGTAATTCAGATATTCATCTCTATGATCATATCATAGATCTTTTATCCTCTTGTCACGACAATCTTTCAACTTCACACTGAAATTACTTGAACCTTTCAATAATTCAGACTCGTGATTCATCAAGTAAATATACTCAACATCTACTCAAATCATCTGTGAAGTAAGAACATAACGATATCCACTACATGCCTCAGCACTCATTGGACTGCACACATCAAAATGTATTACTTCCAACAAGTTGCTTTCTGGTTCCATTTTACTGAAACCGAGGATTTCAGTCATCTTGCCCATGTGGTATGATTTGCATGTCTCAAGTGATTCAAAATCAAGTGAGTCCAAACGGTCCATTTGCATGAAGTTTCTTCATGCATATACACCAATAGACATGGTTCGCATGTCTCAAACTTTTCAAAAACGAGTGAACCCAAAGATCCATCAACATGGAGCTTCTTCATGCGTTTTATACTGATATGACTTACGTGGCAGTGCCACAAGTAGGTGGTACTATCATTACTTTTGGCATGAACATGTGTATCACTAAGATCGAGATTCAATAAACCATTCATTTTAGGTGCAAGACCATTGAAGGTATTATTCAAATAAACAGAGTAACCATTATTCTCCTTAAATGAATAACCGTATTGCGATAGACATAATCCAATCACGTCTATGCTCAACGCAAACACCAAATAACAATTATTTAGGTTTAACACCAATCTCGATGGTAGAGGGAGCGTGTGATGTTTGATCATATCAACATTGGAAACACTTCCAACACATTGTATATCCAATATACTTCTATCGACCTTGCCTGCCTTCTAATCTACCAAGTATCTAGGGTAATTCTGCTCCAGTGGCTGTTCCCCTTATTACAGAAGCACTTAGTCTCGGGTTTGGGTTCAATCTTGGGTTTCTTCACTAGAGCAGCAGCTGAATTGCCGTTTCATGAAGTATCCCTTCTTGCCCTTGCCCTTCTTGAAACTAGTGGTTTCACCAACCATCAACAATTGATGCTCCTTCTTGATTTCTACTTATGTGGTGTCAAACATCGCGAATATCTCAAGGATCATCATATATGTCCCTGATATATTATAGTTCATCACAAAGCTCTAGCAGCTTGGTGGTAATGACTTCAGAGAAACATCACTATCTCATATGGAAGATCAACTCCCACTCGATTCAAATGATTGTTGTACTCAGACAATCTGAGCACAAGCTCAACAATTGAGCTTTTCTCCCTTAGTATGTAGGCTAAGAAAATCATCGGAGGTCTCATACCTCTTGACGTGGGCACGAGCCTGAAATCCCAATTTCAGCCCTCGAAACATCTCATATGTCTCGTGACGTTTCAAAACGTCTTCGGTGCCTCAACTCTAAACCGTTTAACTGAACTATCATGTAGTTATCAAAATGTGTATGTCAGATATTCGCAACATCCATAGACAACGTTCGAGGTTCAGCACACTGAGCGGTGCATTAAGGACATAAGCCTTCTAAGAAGCAATGAGGACAATCCTCAGTTTACGGACCTAGTCCGCATAATTGCTACTATCAACTTTCAACTAATTTTTCTCTAGGAACATATCTAAACAGTAGAACTAAAGCGCGAGCTACGACATAATTTGCAAAATCCTTTTTGACTATGTTCAGGATAATTAAGTTCATCTTATGAACTCCCACTCAGATAGACATCCCTCTAGTCATCTAAGTGATTACATGATCCGAGTCAACTAGGCCGTGTCCGATCATCACGTGAGACGGACTAGTCAACATCGGTGAACATCTTCATGTTGATCGTATCTACCATATGACTCATGCTCGACCTTTCGGTCTCTTGTGTCCCGAGGCCATGTCTGTACATGCTAGGCTCGTCAAGTCAACCTAAGTGTTTTGCGTGTGTTCTGAGGCCATGTCTGTACATGCTAGGCTCGTCAACACCCGTTGTATTCGAACGTAAGAATCTATACACCCGATCATCACATGGTGCTTCGAAACAACGAACTTTCGCAATGGTGCACAGTTAGGGGGAACACTTTCTTGAAATTTTAATGAGGGATCATCTTATTTACTACCGTCGTTCTAAGCAAATAAGATGTATAAACATGATAAACATCACATGCAATCAAATAGTGACATGATATGGCCAATATCATATTGCTCCTTTTGATCTCCATCTTCGGGGCTCCATGATCATCATTGTCACCGGCATGACACAATGATCTCCATCATCATGATCTCCATCATCGTGTCTTCATGAAGTTGTCTCGCCAACTATTACTTCTACTACTACAGCTAACGGTTAGCAATAAAGTAAAGTAACTACATGACGTTTATGTTGACACGCAGGTCATAAATAAATAAAGACAACTCCTATGGCTCCTGCCGGTTGTCATACTCATCGACATGCAAGTCGTGATTCTTATTACAAGAACATGATCAATCTCATACATCACATATATCATTCATCACATCCTTTGGCCATATCACATCACATAGCATACCCTGCAAAAACAAGTTAGACGTCCTCTAATTGTTGTTTGCATGTTTTACGTGGCTGCTATGGGTTTCTAGCAAGAACGTTTCTTACCTACGCAAAAACCACAACGTGATATGCCAATTTCTATTTACCCTTCATAAGGACCCTTTTCATCGAATCCGATCCGACTAAAGTGTGAGAGACAGACACCCGCCAGCCACCTTATGCAACTATTGCATGTTTGTCGGTGGAACCGGTCTCACGTAAGAGTACGTGTAAGGTTGGTCCGGGCCGCTTCATCCCACGATGCCGCCGAATCAAGATAAGACTAGTAGCGGCAATTATATTGAACAAAATCAACGCCCACAACTACTTTGTGTTCTACTCGTGCATAGAATCTACGCAATAGACCTAGCTCTGATACCACTATTGGGGAACGTAGCAGAAATTCAAAATTTTCCTACGTATCACCAAGATCTATCTATGGAGAAACCAACAACGAGGGGAAAGAGAGTGCATCTACATACCCTTGTAGATCGCTAAGCGGAAGCGTTCAAGTGAACGGGGTTGATGGAGTCGTACTCGTCGTGATCCAAATCACCGGAGATCCTAGTGCCGAACGGACGGCACCTCCGCGTTCAACACACGTACAGCCCGGTGACGTCTCCCATGCCTTGATCCAGCAAGGAGAGAGGGAGAGGTTGAGGAAGACTCCATCCAACAGCAGCACAATGGCGTGGTGGTGGTGGAGGAGCGTGTCAATCCTGCAGGGCTTCGCCAAGCACCACGGGAGAGGAGAAGTACTTGGGATAGAGGGAGGGGCTGCACCAAAGGCAAAGGTATTGCTGCCCTCCATCTCCCCCACTATATATAGGAGGGCCAAGGGGGGGGGGGGGCGCCGGCCCTAGGAGATCCAATCTCCTAGGGGGGCGGCGGCCAGGGGACGTTTCCCTCCCCCCCAAGGCACCTAGGAGGTGCCTTCCCTCCTTGGGACTCTTCCTTAGGGTTCCCCCTTCACCCTAGGCGCATGGGCCCTAAGGGAAGTGGCGCCCCAGCCCACTTTGGGCTGGATCCCTTCCCACTTCAGCCCATGGGACCCTCCGGGATAGGTGGCCCCACCCGGTGGGCCCCCGGGACCCTTCCGGTGGCCCCGGTACAATACCGATGACCCCGAAACTTGTCCCGATGGCCGAATAGGACTTCCTATATATAAATCTTTACCTCCGGACCATTCCGGAACTCCTCGTGACGTCCGGGATCTCATCTGGGACTCCGAACAACATTCGGTAACCACATACAAGCTTCCTTTATAACCCTAGCGTCATCGAACCTTAAGTGTGTAGACCCTACGGGTTCGGGAGACAAGCAGACATGACCGAGACGTTCTCCGGTCAATAACCAACAGCGGGATCTGGATACCCATGTTGGCTCCCATATGTTCCAGGATGATCTCATCGGATGAACCACGATGTCAAGGACTTAATCAATCCCGTATACAATTCCCTTTGTCTATCGGTACGATACTTGCCCGAGATTCGATCGTCGGTATCCTGATACCTTGTTCAATCTCGTTACCGGCAAGTCTCTTTACTCGTTCCGTAACACATAATCCCGTGATCAACTCCTTGATCACATTGTGCACATTATGATGATGTCCTACCGAGTGGGCCAGAGATACCTCTCCGTCACACGGAGTGACAAATCCAGTCTCAATTCGTGCCAACCCAACAGACACTTTCGGAGATACCCGTAGTGTACCTTTATAGCCACCCAGTTACGTTGTGACGTTTGGCACAACCAAAGCACTCCTACGGTATCCGGGAGTTGCACAATCTCATGGTCTAAGGAAATGATACTTGACATTAGAAAAGCTTTAGCATACGAACTACACGATCTAGTGCTATGCTTAGGATTGGGTCTTGTCCATCACATCATTCTCCTAACGATGTGATCCCGTTATCAAAGACATCCAATGTCCATGGTCAGGAAACCGTAACCATCTATTGATCAATGAGCTAGTCAACTAGAGGCTTACTAGGGACATGGTGTTGTCTATGTATCCACACACGTATCTGAGTTTCCTATCAATACAATTATAGCATGGATAATAAACGATTATCATGAACAAGGAAATATAATAATAACTTATTTATTATTGCCTCTAGGGCATATTTCCAACAATGATCGGGTGTGATAAGCTCTATGTCCATCTACAACGGGTGCAAGCCAGTTTTGCACATGCAGAATACTCAGGTTAAACTTGACGAGCCTAGCATATGCAGATATGGCCTCGGAACACGGAGACCGAAAGGTCGAGTGTGAATCATATAGTAGATATGATCAACATAACGATGTTCACCATTGAAAACTACTCCATATCACGTGATGATCGGTTATGGTTTAGTTGATTTGGATCACGTAATCACTTAGAGGATTAGAGGGATGTCTATCTAAGTGGGAGTTCTTAAGTAATTTGATTAACTGAACTTAAACTTATCATGAACTTAGTACCTGATAGTATCTTGCTTGTTTATGTTGATTGTAGATAGATGGCTCGTGCTGTTGTTCCGTTGAATTTTAATGCGTTCCTTGAGAAAGCAAAGTTGAAATATGATGGTAGCAATTACACGGACTGGGTCCGTAACTTGAGGATTATCCTCATTGCTGCTCAGAAGAATTACGTCCTGGAAGCACCGCTGGGTGCCAGGCCTGCTGCTGGAGCAACACCAGATGTTATGAACGTCTGGCAGAGCAAAGCTGATGACTACACGGTAGTTCAATGTGCCATGCTTTACGGCTTAGAATCGGGACTTCAACGACGTTTTGAACGTCATGGAGCATATGAGATGTTCCAGGAGTTGAAGTTAATATTTCAAGCAAATGCCCGGATTGAGAGATATGAAGTCTCCAATAAGTTCTATAGCTGCAAGATGGAGGAGAACAGTTCTGTCAGTGAGCATATACTCAAGATGTCTGGGCATAATAATCACTTGATTCAATTGGGAGTTAATCTTCCAGCTGATTGCATCATTGACAGAATTCTCCAATCACTGCCACCAAGCTACAAGAGCTTCGTGATGAACTATAATATGCAAGGGATGAACAAAACTATTCCCGAGCTCTTCGCAATGCTGAAAGCTGCGGAGGTAGAAATCAAGAAGGAGCATCAAGTGTTGATGGTCAACAAGACCACTAGTTTCAAGAAAAAGGGCAAAGGGAAGAAGAAGGGGAACTTCAAAAAGAACGGCAAGCAAGTTGCTGCTCATGAGAAGAAACCCAAGTCTGGACCTAAGCCTGAAACTGAGTGCTTCTACTGCAAGCAGACTGGTCACTGGAAGCGGAACTGCTCCAAGTATTTGGCGGATAAGAAGGATGGCAAGGTGAACAAAGGTATATGTGATATACATGTTATTGATGTGTACCTTACTAGAGCTCGCAGTAGCACCTGGGTATTTGATACTGGTTCTGTTGCTAATATTTGCAACTCGAAACAGGGACTACGGAATAAGCGGACACTAGCAAAGGACGAGGTGACGATGCGCGTGGGAAACGGTTCGAAAGTCGATGTGATCGCGGTCGGCACGCTACCTCTACATCTACCTTCGGGATTAATATTAGACCTAAATAATTGTTATTTGGTGCCAGCGTTGAGCATGAACATTATATCTGGATCTTGTTTAATGCGAGACGGTTATTCATTTAAATCAGAGAATAATGGTTGTTCTATTTATATGAGTAATATCTTTTATGGTCATGCACCTTTGAAGAGTGGTCTATTTTTGATGAATCTCGATAGTAGTGATACACATATTCATAATGTTGAAGCCAAAAGATGCAGAGTTGATAATGAAAGTGCAACTTATTTGTGGCACTGTCGTTTAGGTCATATCGGTACAAAGCGCATGAAGAAACTCCATACTGATGGACTTTTGGAACCACTTGATTATGAATCACTTGGTACTTGCGAACCGTGCCTCATGGGCAAGATGACTAAAACACCGTTCTCCGGTACTATGGAGAGAGCAACAGATTTGTTGGAAATCATACATACCGATGTATGTGGTCCGATGAATATTGAGGCTCGTGGCGGATATCGTTATTTTCTCACCTTCACAGATGACTTAAGCAGATATGGGTATATCTACTTAATGAAACACAAGTCTGAAACATTTGAAAAGTTCAAAGAATTTTAGAGTGAAGTGGAAAATCATCGTAACAAGAAATAAAGTTTCTACGACCTGATCGTGGAGGAGAATATTTGAGTTACGAGTTTGGTGTACATTTGAAAAATTGTGGAATAGTTTCGCAACTCACGCCACCCGGAACACCACAGTGTAATGGTGTGTCCGAACGTCGTAATCGTACTTTACTAGATATGGTACGATCTATGATGTCTCTTACTGATTTACCGCTATCGTTTTGGGGATACGCTCTAGAGACGGCCGCATTCACATTAAATAGGGCACCATCAAAATCCGTTGAGACGACGCCTTATGAACTGTGGTTTGGCAAGAAACCAAAGTTGTCGTTTCTTAAAGTTTGGGGCTGCAATGCTTATGTGAAAAAACTTCAACCTGATAAGCTCGAACCCAAATCGGAGAAATGTGTCTTCATAGGATACCCAAAGGAGACTGTTGGGTACACCTTCTATCACAGACCCGAAGGCAAGACATTCGTTGCTAAGAATGGATCCTTTCTAGAGAAGGAGTTTCTCTCGAAAGAAGTGAGTGGGAGGAAAGTAGAACTTGACGAGGTAACTGTACCTGCTCCCTTATTGGAAAGTAGTATATCACAGAAAACTGTTTCTGCGACGCCTATACCAATTAGTGAGGAAGCTAATGATGATGATCATGAAACTTCAGAACAAGATGCTACTGAACCTCGTAGATCAACTAGAGTGAGATCCGCACCAGAGTGGTACGGTAATCCAGTTCTGGAAATCATGCTACTAGATCATGATGAACCTACGAACTATGAAGAAGCGATGGTGAGCCCAGATTCCGCAAAGTGGCTTGAAGCCATGAAATCTGAGATGGGATCCATGTATGAGAACAAAGTATGGACTTTGGTTGACTTGCCTGATGATCGGCAAGCAATTGAGAATAAATTGATCTTCAAGAAGAAGACTGACGCTGACGGTAATGTTACTGTCTACAAAGCTCGACTTGTCGCAAAGGGTTTTCGAAAAGTTCAAGGGGTTGACTACGATGAGACCTTCTCACCCGTAGCGATGCTTAAGTCTGTCCGAATCATGTTAGCAATTGCCGCATTTTATGATTATGAAATTTGGCAGATGGATGTCAAAACTACATTCCTGAATGGTTTTCTAGAAGAAGAGTTGTATATGATGCAACCGGAAGGTTTTGTCGATCCAAAGGGAGCTAACAAAGTGTGCAAGCTCCAGCGATCCATTTATAGACTGGTGCAAGCCTCTCGGAGTTGGAATAAATGCTTTGATAGTGTGATCAAAGCATTTGGTTTTATACAGACTTTCGGAGAAGCCTGTATTTACAAGAAAGTGAGTGGGAGCTCTGTAGCATTTCTGATATTATATGTGGATGACATATTACTGATTGGAAATGATATAGAATTTCTGGATAGCATAAAGGGATACTTGAATAAGAGTTTTTCGATGAAAGACCTCGGTGAAGCTGCTTACATATTAGGCATAAAGATCTATAGAGATAGATCAAGACGCTTAATTGGACTTTCACAAAGCACATACCTTGACAAGATTTTGAAGAAGTTCAAAATGGATCAAGCAAAGAAAGGGTTCTTGCCTGTGTTGCAAGGTGTGAAGTTGAGTCAGACTCAATGCCCGACCACTGCATAAGATAGAGAGAAAACGAAAGATGTTCCCTATGCTTCAGCCATAGGCTCTATCATGTATGCAATGCTGTGTACCAGACCTGATGTGTGCCTTGCTATAAGTCTAGCAGGGAGGTACCAAAGTAATCCAGGAGTGGATCACTGGACAGCGGTCAAGAACATCCTGAAATACCTGAAAAGGACTAAGGATATGTTTCTCGTATATGGAGGTGACAAAGAGCTCACCGTAAGAGGTTACGTTGATGCAAGCTTTGTCACTGATCCGGACGATTCTAAATCGCAAACCGGATACGTGTTTACTTTAAACGGTGGAGCTGTCAGTTGGTGCAGTTCTAAACAAAGCGTCGTAGCGGGATCTACATGTGAAGCGGAGTACATAGCTGCTTCGGAAGCAGCAAATGAAGGAGTCTGGATGAAGGAGTTCATATCCGATCTAGGTGTCATACCTAGTGCATCGGGTCCAATGAAAATCTTTTGTGACAATACTGGTGCAATTGCCTTGGCAAAGGAATCCAGATTTCACAAGAGGACCAAACACATCACAAGACGCTTCAATTCCATCCGGGATCTAGTCCAGGTGGGAGACATAGAGATTTGCAAGATACATACGGATCTGAATGTTGCAGACCCGTTGACTAAGCCTCTTCCACGAGCAAAACATGATCAGCACTAAGGCTCCATGGGTGTTAGAATCATTACTGTGTAATCTAGATTATTGACTCTAGTGCAAGTGGGAGACTGAAGGAAATATGCCCTAGAGGCAATAATAAAGTTATTATTTATTTCCTTATATCATGATAAATGTTTATTATTCATGCTAGAATTGTATTAACCGGAAACATAATACATGTGTGAATACATAGACAACCAGAGTGTCACTAGTATGACTCTACTTGACTAGCTCGTTAATCAAAGATGGTTATGTTTCCTAACCATGAACAAAGAGTTGTTATTTGATTAACGAGGTCACATCATTAGTTGAATGATCTGATTGACATGACCCATTCCATTAGCTTAGCACCCGATCGTTTAGTATGTTGCTATTGCTTTCTTCATGACTTATACATGTTCCTATGACTATGAGATTATGCAACTCCCGTTTGCCGGAGGAACACTTTGTGTGCTACCAAACGTCACAACGTAACTGGGTGATTATAAAGGAGCTCTACAGGTGTCTCCAATGGTAGATGTTGGGTTGGCGTATTTCGAGAATAGGATTTGTCACTCCGATTGTCGGAGAGGTATCTCTGGGCCCTCTCGGTAATGCACATCACTTAAGCCTTGCAAGCAATGTAACTAATGAGTTAGTTGCGGGATGATGTATTACGGAACGAGTAAAGAGACTTGCCAGTAACGAGATTGAACTAGGTATTGGATACCGACGATCGAATCTCGGACAAGTAACATACCGATGACAAAGGGAACAACGTATGTTGTTATGCGGTCTGATCGATAAAGATCTTCGTAGAATATGTAGGAGCCAATATGGGCATCCAGGTCCCGCTATTGGTTATTGACCGGAGATATGTCTCGGTCATGTTTACATTGTTCTCGAACCGTAGGGTCCGCACGCTTAACGTTACGATGACAGTTATTATGAGTTTATGCATTTTGATGTACCGAAGGATGTTCGGAGTCCCGGATGTGATCACGGACATGACGAGGAGTCTCGAAATGGTCGAGACATAAAGATTGATATATTGGAAGCCTAGGTTTGGATATCGGAAGTGTTCTGGGTGAAATCGGGATTTTACCGGATTACCGGGAGGTTACCGGAACCCCCCGGGAGCCATATGGGCCTTCATGGGCCTTAGTGGAAAGGAGAAAAGGGGCAGCCCATAGGTGGCCGCCCCCCTTCCCCTAGTCCTATTAGGACTAGGAGAGGGGGGCCCCCCTCTCTCTTTCCCCCCTTGAGGAGTCCTAATCCAAATAGGATTGGGGGGGGGGATCCTACTCCCAGAGGGAGTAGGACTCTCCTGGCGCGCCCCCTATGGCCGGCCAGCCCCTCCCCCTTTGATCCTTTATATACGGAGGCAGGGGGCACCTCTAGACACACAAGTTGATCATTGAGATCGTTCCTTAGCCGTGTGCGGTGCCCCCTGCCACCATATTCCACCTCGATCATATCGTTGTAGTGCTTAGGCGAAGCCCTGCGTCGGTAGAACATCAAGATCGTCACCACGCCGTCGTGCTGACGGAACTCCTCCCCAAAGCTTTGCTGGATAGGAGCCCGGGGATCGTCATCGAGCTGTACGTGTGCTAAGAACTCGGAGGTGCCGAAGTGACGGTGCTTGGATCGGTCGGATCGGGAAGAAGACGTACGACTAATTCCTCTACGTTTTGTCAACGCTTCCGTTGCGATCTACAAGGGTACGTAGATCATGCTCTCCCCTCGTTGCTATGCATCACCATGATCTTGAGTGTGCGTAGGAAATTTTTTGAAATTACTACGTTCCCCAACACGCCCCGCTGGGTCTCCTGCCTCTAGTGGCCGCGGCTCTACACTTAGCGGCTCGGTGAAGCTCATGAAGAAGACGGCGGTGCGCAAGGTCAGCGCGGAGGCGGTGCGCGTGCTGGAGCCGCTGGGGGCGCCTGTCAATCCGAGGCAGTCGGTCATGGCGCTGGCGGCCCCGACAGTGCCTCCAGTGGACCAGCTGCTGTAGGACGCCTCCAAGACGGTGCTGATTTCGAAGGCCAAGCGCACCAAGACGGTGCCAGCGGCGCCGGTGCGCACCAGCTCGCGTTCGAAGGGGGCCAAGGGCAATATGCCGCCGCCAGCGCCTCCAGTGGACCAGCTGCTGTAGGACGCCTCCAAGACGGTGCTGATTTCGAAGGCCAAGCGCACCAAGACGGTGCCAGCGGCGCCGGTGCGCACCAGCTCGCGTTCGAAGGGGGCCAAGGGCAATATGCCGTCCTTGCAGAGGGCGCAACTCCTCCAAGCCCAGAAGAACATGGAGATCTCAGGTAACCCACCCCCGGTTTACAGTTCTAGATGATTTCTCGGACGATCATTTGCATGAGGTGTTAGATGCGAGCGGTGTGGATCCCTCCTGTGTAGGAGGGGTTAGCGAGTTGATTTCGCTGGTGCGCGCTAAGGAGTTAGCGCAGGCCGCGATCGCGGCTGCCGCTGCAGAGCGTGCTGAGCAGAGACCCTGGGTACCCAAGGGAGGGGACGTCGTGGTGATCTCTGTGCCCAAAGAGGGGGGACAGGCAACAGGGGTTGCTCCCTCTCCCATGACTTGCAAGGGCAAGACGAGGCGAGTGGCTAAAGCGGTGACCTCCAGGGGTGTCCGGCTCCGGAATCGCATGATCTAGATGCGAGCTTTGTTCTAGAATATCCGTGGCTTCGGTCATGTGGGGCGGCGTACCCAACTTAAAGAGTACATGCGCAAAGAGGACATAGATATCGTAGGGCTTCAAGAGACGATTAAGGCAGATTTTCATTTTCATGAACTGCTTGCGATCGACCCCTTGGAGCGCTTCGAGTGGCAGCACGCCCCTGCTGTAGGGCACTCAGGTGGCATGCTGCTGGGCTTGAGCCGAGCCCTGTACGAGGTTATTGACTGGGACGTAGGCTCGTTTTATATCGCGGCTCATTTCCGTATTCGTGCCTCGCTTCACGAGTTAGCAATCATACAAGTCTACGGACCGGCCGATCACTCTCGTTCGGCGGAGTTCTTGGCGGAACTCCAGGCCAAAGTCACCATGATGTCCGCGGCCACGCTCCCTGTTCTGGTGGGTGGAGATTTCAACCTTATCCGATCGAGAGCCGACAAGAACAACAACAATATAAACTGGCCTAGGGTGACCATGTTTAACTCCGCCATTGCTGCCATGGCCCTAAGGGAGGTGACCAAGTCAGGCACAAGGTTCACTTGGACTAATAAGCAACTCGATCCGGTGCGCTCAGTGCTGGATAGGGTGTTCATGTCACCGGAATGGGAAATGGGCTTCCCTCTCTGTACATTGGTCGCGGAGACACGCATAGGCTCTGACCATGTACCGCTCGTCTATTCCTCGGGGGAGGACAGGGTGCGACGCAGCCCACGCTTCTTCTTCGAACCAGCCTGGTTCGAAGTGCCAGGCTTCGAGGAGATTTTCAGGGCGAAATGGCGGGCGTGCGTTGATTCGTTAGGACCCCAGAGAGGCCCGATAGAATTTTGGAACGCGGTGGGGGGCCGACTCAGGGCTAGCCTCAAGGGATGGGGCGCAAACCTAGGGAGGTCTGACAAAGAGCGCCGCGCCGAGATCCTTGCGGAAATCGCAAGGATTGATGCACTGGCTGATGCTAGGGCCTTCTTAGAGCAGGAATGGGCCCATCGCTATGCCCTGGAGGGCCAGGTAGAAGCGTCCCTGCGCGCGGAGGAAGAATACTGGCATAGACGAAGTGGTCTGAAGTGGGTTCTAAAGGGCGACGCCAATACTAAGTATTTCCAGGCTTATGCTAACGGGCGTCGTCGGAAATGTTCCATCTTAAGGTTGCAATCAGAGCAGGGGCTTCTGTTGCGACAGGAGGACATCTCCCGACACATTTACGAGTTCTACATCAATTTGATGGGCTCGTGCGAGGCCCAGGGGGCGGGGCTCCGCGAAGACGTTTGGGAGGATTCGCAACGTGTGTTGGACTGTGAAAACGAAGCGCTAGGGCTTGCCTTTCTACCAGAAGAGATCGACGCCGCTCTCCTTGGTATGAAAGTGGACACGGCGCCGGGACCATACGGTTGGCCGGTGGCGATGTTCAATCGCTTCTGGCCTTTGCTTAGGGGCCCCATTTTCGAGATCTACAACGGTTTCATGAGGGGGATGGTTGACATCTCGCGCCTCAACTATGGCGTCTTAACGCTCATCCCGAAGGTCCAAGGGGCAGACAATATTAGACAATTCCAACCGATCGCGCTCATTAACGTGCCTTTTAAAATCTGTGCAAAAGCGTGCGCCAATAGACTAGGTCCGATAGCTCATCGCTCGATTAATCGAAACCAATCTGCTTTCATCCAAGGACGCAACATTTTAGAGGGACCACTCGCCCTGCAAGAGATCGTTCATGAACTAAAGCGCACTAAGGAAGCGGCGGTGCTGCTGAAACTCGATTTCGAGAGGGCATACGACCGTGTGAATTGGGATTTCTTGCGGCAAGTGCTTATCGGAAGAGGCTTTTCCGATGTTTGGGTCCACCGTATTTTGCAGTTGGTGTCGGGAGGCCAAACTGCAGTCTCAGTGAACGGAGAAATAGGGCATTTCTTCCGGAACAAACGCGGGCTCGGGCAGGGTGATCCGATCTCACCTCTCCTTTTCAACTTCGTGGTGGACGCTCTGTCCACAATGCTTAGGAAAGCAGCCGAAGCAGGCCATATCCAAGGGTTGGTAGGCCACCTCATTCCAGGGGGAGTGACGCATCTGCAATATGCAGATGACACGCTGCTTTTGTTTCGCCCTGACCACCACAGCATTGCGTCGGTCAAAGCGATTCTAATTTGTTTTGAGCTCATGTCAGGGCTTAAAATAAATTTTCATAAATGCGAGGTGCTCAGGATGGGGGTTGAGCCGGAGGAAGGTAAACGTATAGCGGATTTACTCAACTGCAAGGTGGGTAAATTCCCGCTGACATACCTAGGCCTTCCAGTTGACATCAAAAGGCCGGCGATAGAGGATTGGGAACCTCTATGTGCTAAGGTGAGGGGTAGGGTGTGCCCTTGGAGGGGTAAATTCCTCTCAAAAGCGTCCAGACTAGTTCTCACGAACTCAAGCCTCTTTTCCCTACCTATGTTTGCTATGGGCCTTTTTTTGCTTGCAGAGGGGGTGCACGCAAAGTTTGACATGCCACGGTCTAAATTCTTTTGGGAAGGAACTAGCCCGAACCGTAAATACCATTTGGTCAAATGGGCTTGGGTGTGTCGTCCCAAGGACTTGGGGGGCCTCGGGATCACCAACTCTAGATTGCTTAACATCGCTATGATGTGTAAGTGGATTTGGAAAATTGCCCAGGGGGCGTCCGGACTCTGGGTTGATCTCCTTAAGGCCAAGTACTTCCCCAACGGGAATTTCTTTGAAGGTAGAGCAAGGGGCTCGCCTTTTTGGAATGATCTCCAGACGATCAAGTCGGCCTTTGCCTTGGGGGCTAAGTTCTTGATTGGAGATGGGCGATCGGCGCGATTCTGGACAGATCTTTGGATAGGCGCCCGCCCCCTATGGGAAGAATTCCGCGACTTGTACGACATTGCCGTAGACCCAGGCATGTTGGTGGCTGACGCGCTGCGTACGACCCCTCCGGAGATTCATTTCAAACGCGAACTTTAGGGGACAGAGCAGGCCAGTGTTGTAGCCCTGCGGCAGTTGATTGACCGGATGGTGCTCTCGGACCAACCGGACGCGGTGAGCTGGGCGCTCACCAGCTCTGGGAAGTTCTCGGTCAAGTCTCTATACCGCAAGCTGTGCCAGGGGCCGTCGCAGCTGGTGGTGGCAAGGCTTTGGACCGCGCGGTTGCCACTGAAGATCAAGCTATTCCTTTGGCAAATGTTCCGCGATAAGCTTCCCACTTCCCTGAACGTGGCCAAACGGAATGGGCCTTGTGCGTTGTGCGGGGACCCAGAGGACGCGAACCACGCCTTCTTTCGGTGCCCCTTAGCGCAGTTTGCGTGGAGCACAGTGTGGTCCGCGGCTGGTGTCCAGTGGGACCCACGCTCAGCTGCAGAGCTTATCCACATTTTAGGTGCGCTGCAAGGCTCAACGAAACGAGTCGTGTGGACCTGTGTCGGAGCTCTTCTATGGTCCTTGTGGCTAACTAGGAATAAACTCGCGATCGAGGGGACCTTGCCAACACATCCGGATAATATTATCTTCAAATGCAATCTTCTTTTGCAGCAGTGGAGTCCGTTGGGGAGGCGCAAGGATGCTGATTTGATCAAGACAGCGCAACAGCGAATTCTGCAAGTGTATGCGGCGGCTAGGGAGCCATGACTACGGTGGTCGACGTAGTCTCTTTTGAGTGCTTGACGAGCCTGCGTGCTCAGTACGGGCGATGCCTTGTAACGCGACAGTAACTTTATCTTCTCCGCTCGATCATGGTAGTGGCCCGATGGGGCTTTTGGGTGATCTAAGACTTATTGGTATGACTCTGCCGTTGGGGCTTTATTAATTTAAAGCCGGACACATCTGGCGTCTTCATTTAAAAAAAATGAAGAGTGCAGTTGCTGATTTTATAGGACTATTTCACTGGCGCACGATTGAATACTCTTAACACATACAAGTGGGTTTTCACATATAATGGTAATATTAGTTAAGACGTGCGTTGCACGATGAACACGTGAGATAGATTGAACTTGTATCTATTCATCTGTAAAGTGAGCACAAAGACCAAACACACGTAGGTGCGGCCACTACTCTAACTACCTCCATGGCTAAGGGCATCTTCAACAGCAACCTGTAAATTTCCTCCCACATCCATCCACGGATAAAGGGTTGACCATTCCGTGGACACGAATGCGTGAGGCTGCCATGCAACCGTAGCATGTACTCCTTCTGATCCTTTTTACTCCGCATATTAGATTTTTGTCAAGTCAAACTTTGTAAAATTTGACCAAATTTATATCAAAAAGTACAAACACTTACAATACCAAATATATATACTATGAAACTACATTTCATAATGAATCTAATAATGTTGATTTGGCATTGTAAACGTTAATACTTTTTTCTATAAGTTTGGTCAAAGTTGGGATACTTTGACTTCGGACAAATCTTATATGCGGACTAAAAAGGACCGGAGGGAGTATATGTCTGCCGGCAAATTCAAATTCAAATGTACGCTATTCCACACAACGCGCCGGATCACACCCGCGCCGGATCACATCCCCGGTCACAACAAAAAGGAGGCAAATATGCTTAGTTTTTACATGCCCAAATCCGAAAGAACATCAATCCGGCAGTCCGTGCATATCTGCCCTGCCGGACCGGCAATCCCAGTAAGCTGCTCCACGATTAAGGACTGTTGTTGCCGGTAGTTATTGGACTGGGGAGGATCCGAGTCTTCCACCTGCCCGTCCTCATAGCCCCTCCACCGCGGGTTGTGAGGCTCCACTGGCCTCGCCAGTCGTGGTCCTCCGAGGCTACTCTACAGCTCTACTGCGCTCGGCAAGGCTTGTTGCGTGTTTGAAGCTTATTCTATTTTTAGGTCCAACAATTGGTTACTTCATGTGGATGTGGATGTCCATTTCTGTTGTTTGATCATGTATTGTTCTTCCTAATCGGGTCTGTGGATCCTGGTTGTACCGCTGCATTTTGTTTTTTCGAGTTTGATTGACCACGACGAAAACCGGCATGGATGCACCACTCTGCAAACACCACATGTTAAGGACGGCATGCTTACCGGTGTGTTTTTATTCACTAGTGTCTCGTGCACACACAGTAATACACGCACACGCATGCAAACAATGACGATGCACGTCAGCTAACATGAGTAATGTAGCAAATACTATGCAGATTCGGGAGAGGACGCACTGACCAGAGTGGCGACGGCGATCGGGCTGGTGGCGCATCCTGGGACACCAGTGGGCGGGACACACCAAGATGTAGACCCCGGGGGTGACCTGACGGTCAGCCCACAGGTACCTGGCAATTGGCGGCGGCCACAAAAAGTGGTGAGTGAAGATTTCAATTGATCCAATGGATTCAAGGGTGGTTGGGGAACCACCGGCTTCCCGTCCCTGGCGAACCGCCATGCGCCGTCAACCAAAGCTAAAAATTGCATTGGCCTCACGTGAATACGTGATTGCTCACTTGGTATGTGGTTGTGCCACTGGAACCGGGGGCACCGCGATGGCATCGGTAGTCGGCTAGCATCACGTAGACATGGTCGCAGACACTTGTTTATGTATTTTATATAACATAATATAAAAGTTATATGTGTAAGCAATCATGTGTGGACCAGAAAGTTTGATGTGCCCGGTCAGGCACTTGCATGGGTAATCAACACTGACCAAATGTTTCAATCAGTAAATGTAAAAGTCAAAATGAAGAGTTCATTTCGTTCACCACAGATAACTGGCTCATCTTTCTGAGAATGTTTTGCCTGCCAAATCAAATTTTCCGGAATAAATAAATAGACTAAAAGGTCAGAATCTTTGCTCTTGTTAATTCTGCAACCTATTGCAAAGGCGGAGCTAGCATCAGGTTACGCCTAGGGCTAAACTAGCTTGAAGGAATCAGACCAGGGATACGAGCCTTCTGCTGCTGAGCCCGAGTCTAAATCAGAAGACGAAGACTCTGACAGCGCGCCCTTGGTGGAATCAGACGAGGATGAGGAAGAGGATTGACATATTGGACTCCACTTAGCACAACACGCCATATAGTTAATATTTCAATCAAGAAGGAAACACCAAGTGAAACATTTGGGTAATTGCTAGCATTCCTAATGTGTTAGACCGAAAGAAGACTTAGTTTTATTTTCATGGGAATCATGGATACCCCCTCATAACTCATTTGCTCACTTTGTTACGAGTCATGCTCAGGATACACATGAAGAAGGTGAGAAAGCGGCAAGGAGTGCCAATCTAATTTTGTTCAGAACTCATGTAATGTGACCCTTGGTACTTTTTACATTACATGACAAACAAATGTGCTCAAGTGGCCATGGAGAAACCATTTTACGGGGTGATTATATACTCCCTCCGATCAAGAATAAGTGTCGTGGTTTTGGATCGGAGGGAGTACCATTCAACTAAATGAGTTGGAGATCTCAATTGTAAATAAAATTGTATGTTCTATCCAATCCACCACCCCCCCCCCCTGCACTTTCTAGATAACAAACAACATCATCTCGCACCATTGAATGAATCCGGATCCATATAGGAAGGTGAGAAAACTAACTGACATAAGAAAAGAATATGTGTTCAAGTGTTGTCTAGTTTAAGGATTCTGGAACTTCTGAACATTCAGAACATACTTTAAATTTGAAGCTGGCCAAAACAGGAGAAAAGTGGCAGAGAATTCGTTTTGGGTCGCTCGGTCCTCCTTGAGGCCTTCCTGTTCGATTTTGGGCCACAATAATGAAGCATTTTTTTCGTAAATTTTCGACTGTCTCATGCTTTGGTAACTGTTCTGACCATACTCAGTACATGGAGCAAATATACAGGGGGTACAAAGAATTTCTTGTATGACAACTACTTTTAGTTTTTTAATAACAAAACCAAGTTGGATCAGAGTATTTGCTTTCCCATTTTTACCATTTTGGGGATCAACGTCAGGTAAAGCCTGGAATCTAAAAATGCACACGGTGCAACAATTCCAATTAAAAACTGAATTAGCACAAGATAAGCCACACAGAGATTGATAGATTCTGACAAAACAAAAGGAGCAAATGTGGAAACAAGCTAGTTACATGTGCTCAGAAAAATTACTAAGGTATAGAGTTGTGACTCTCACTGACCAAGATAAAGGGGCCCATATTTTGTCAATGAGCTGTGCGCTGCTTCTCTCCACTGAAGTTATCTGTTAAAAACCCAGACAATATCCATGGTCAAACCTTGCAATAGTAGACTGCACGTATATGGGATGCCATTCCCTCGTACGTAAAATGTAAAAGTACAACCAAAGAAAATTGTAAAGACGATTAAATATACATTTTGCAACGGGACAATAGCTGATTTGGACCTATCGTGAATATTACAAATACTTGTTGGTTAATTCTTTTTCAAGCTGCTTGGAAAGTTGACAAGTCCCGGTAACGCCTTCGGGCCTTTAAACTACTCCATGTCTTTCACCCAGCAACTCATTCAGCGATAGTTTGTTTAAATGCATGAATAATTCAAGACTTGGCAGAAGCCAGCTTAGTCAAATTTGACCAGAGATCAACAAGCAGCTTATGTCATGAATCCTGACCATGAAGGTTGCCATATCTGCACTTACAGGTGAACTTGTAAGTCGGTTCATCTCCTTCCTGATGAACAATTACCACTCCTCCAGCCATGCATGATCAGAGGAGAAGGTGGTGGAGAGGTTGCAGCATCTCCTGATCAGAGTTGGCACCATCGTCGAGGAGGCGCACGCTTGATACATTACCTACTCTGGGATGATGATGCAGCTCAAGATGCTCTCAGAGCCCATGAGAGGACACCGTCTGCTTGATAGCTCAAGGTACTGAGCCCTCCAAGACGATGCAGGCAATCGCTTTGCCACCTTCACTCTAGGTTCATCGACAGTTCAGGAGTGACCAAGTGTAGCCAGCGGAACGATTATACTAGCCATTTATCATTTCCTTGTTGTCTCTAGTTAGCTGTTTAAGCCTGGTTTAAGCTGCTAATCTTAGCTGAACTAACTGCCAAGTGCCTAGCGAGTAGTTGACAGTCACGGAAGTAGATTCTTTTAAGGAGAGAAATTCATTGGTTTAGCCGTTAGGCGGAGCTTCTTTACACGCCGGTAGCAGAACAGCCCAGGCAGCTTAACGTGCTCACCACAACGGTGCCGTCCATGGATCAAATTATTTCGTGCATTGGATTTCACTTGCGTGTCTACGGTTCCCTTGCGTGTGCTCGGGATAGGTGTTTTGTATAATGTGACCGCTGTGGAGGTACTATAGCCCCAGCTTGAGTGAATGAAATGCAACAAGAATTAACCTTTTTCCTTTGTGCTGATCTTTACTTTCTCACACTAGAGCTAGCCTAATTCCCCTGGTATCCTCATCTCAGATCCACCATATCACTACGGCAAACATGCATTTAGCGGCATGTACATGTAGTGGTGGCCTGGTGGGTGTATGTTTGGATTAGAAAGTTAAAAAATTACCAAGTGCTGCTTCACAAGTTGCACATGACCTGCTTCTCCAGAGATGAATACTAATAGTCCTAATAGTACTATGTTCGGTACAGTTATCTTAGCAGTTTCTCTTATCTTTACTACAAAGGCAAGTCTGCTGTCGTAATGGATTGATATCCCTCGCACTCTCCTGAAAAACCAGTCCACCCCTTGTCCCATCCCCGCTCAAAGTAAACAGCAGAAAAAACAGGGGAAAAGAAAACAGCCACGACCCACCAACACAGGTCCTAGTCCCCTCGCTCCTGATCTCATTTCTCTCCAGAGTAAAAATCGCCACAGCCTGTGCTTCACGGCCTGCCCTCACACTCCTCTGCACGCCACCTCACTGGCCCAGATCTCTATCCGCTGTCGTGTGCTCTGCTCCGCGTGGCCAATCCATGCCTCCCGCCGCCACTCCCTCCTCGTCCACCTCATGGTCGCGGTGGCCGCAGTCCTGGCATGGATGACGCTGCCCTGCACCGCCCACCACTCTCATCTGCACGACGACCCGCCCTTCACCATCGTCGTCCTACGCTTGTCTCAGTCCCCGTCGTACCGCCCTCATCTCGGTCGCCATCGCTGCCCCAGCGGTGACAATGGCGGCAGTGGCAACTGATGGCTTGTCGGACGAAGAGAAGAACGACAATGAACTCTTAGCTCGACAATGACCTGGCCCTTGTTCGCAGCACTATTATCATACCATGGTTCAATTAAAAAACTATTTGATGCTTATTTAAAAACCATATTTCTCCTAAGAATAAAACTAAGAAGTTCAAATTAAAACACCAAAGAAGTTCAATGATTATAAAAAAACTCAGATTCTTTTCTCGTTACTAAAGCATAAAATGAAGAAGTTCAAATTAAAATAAAAAAATGCCTAAGAAAAGTTTAAAAAGAATCTTCCATGCTTTAAAAAACTAGAAGTTCAAACTAAAATAATGAAGTGGATCGATGTTTATTAGAAAATATTGGATTTTACCATTTTTTATAAAACACACATATCCGTCATTATTGAAGAATCAACCATGAAGTTCAAATTGAAAACAAATAGTCAAATTTAGTGTTTATTTAAAAATCAAAAACAAGTCTTCAAAAATGAAAAATGTGAAGTTCAAACTAAAATAACACAAAAATTCAAAGTATATTAAGACCTACGATTTACATGTTTAAAAAACAAAAAAAAAACAATGTCATTTTTTACATTTTTGAAGACAACTCATAAAGGGTGATGAATTTTGAAAAAGAACTCCACATGCTCAACAAGTGAAGCTAGACCTCTTCGTGCTTTCTAATGGTATATCTTTTAGTCAACTTCTATGAGTGTTTTAGGAGTTATTGGTAAGAAAACATAGAGAAGTTTAAGGTGAAAACAACCAGTGGTTCAATGACAACATGGAGTGTGTTTCATATAAAAAGGCAAAGTCTAAAAAAGACTTTTGCTAGAAGTTCACGTCGTCGGTTGACGAAAGTTCAAAAATCTTGTAAAGGAGATTCACCATGTACTTGTGCAAAAACACACATTTTTTGCGTTCTCTGTTTGAAATTAATTATCTCAATCCATTACAAATTTGAAACAAAAATGATGTATATGAAAATAGTTTCTTCTATTCAACAACTTTCCAATGGGTTTATGGTATGCTCTATTTCAAAATAAACGGTTAAAACAAATTTGTATATGTTTTTCGAAAAGACAAGTTTAACCGTATTAGAAAAAGTTGCATCTTTTCAACAGGTTTTAAAAAAGGTATATCATTTGTCCAACTCCAATGAACGGACGAGGAATTACGAACAAAAATACAGGATAAAAGTTCAAAGTGAAAACATCGGGAAGTTCAACTACTACGCGGAATGCGTTTTCAGATGAGAATAAAAAAGTTAGAGCGGTTCGATGTCTATAAAAAACTCAGATTTTTCCATTAGTAAAGGGAAACAGAAAGAAGTTCAAATTGATAACACCCAGAAGTTCACGTACTGCATTGTGTATGTGTCTGTATGAGAAAAAATGAATAAAAACAAAGTCTAAAAATGTTGTTGTAAGAAGTTCAAGTGCTAAGCCTGAGAAAGTTCAAAAAGTTCCTCCAATTCAAAAACTTTCCAAGGTTATATAAACGGTTAATACAAATTGGTGTATCTTATTCGAAACAAAAGTTAAACCATGTTAGAAAAAGTTGCGTCTTTTCAACAGGTTTCTAATGGTATATCATTTGTTCAGCGCTGACATAAATGGATGAGTAATCACGAACAAAAATACGTGACAGAAGTTCAAGGTGAAAACAACGAGCAGTTCAATTACTACACGGTATGCGTTTCGGAAGAGAATAAAACAATACAAAACAAAAGCTTAAAAGGTTTGTTGCAAGAAGTTCACGTGCTCCACCCTTCACGGTTCCAAAATTATATTACGAGACTCTGACCTTTAATTACATGTCAAAAAAAGAGAGGAAAAAACAACATCATGTTTTCCATTTTTAAAACTGCTCTCAAACGGCAACAAATTTGTAACACCTATCTACATGAAAAAGTTGCTCCTATTCATAATCTTTCCAACGGTATATTATATGCTACATTCCAATGTACACTTTAGAAGTTTCATGTATACCAATTAAAACATGTTTTTATGTATTGAAAAAATTATTTTGAACTCTCACGAGTATGAAAAAAATATCAACACGGGAAAGTTGTGTGTTTTCAACAGCTTTCTATCAGTATATCATTTGATCAATTCCGGTAAGTGGTTGGGGAGTTACGGGCAAAAAACATCACGTGAAAACAGAGTGAAGTTCAAACAGAACTGCTCCAGAAGTTCAACCTCTTCACGCAGTGCATTTTTGGAGACTCTGTTTTCACGATGAAGGCAGAACACATGATCTCAGAAGTTCAGGTTGATAATTGCCAGAAGTTCACGTACTACATTGTGTGCATTTTGTATTAAGAAAGAATGAAAAAGCAAAGGCTAAAAGTTTTGCTGTTATAAGTTCAAGTCCTCCGTTGGAGAAAGTTAAAAAAATTATTTAGAGAGTGGTTTGTACAAAAGGATTATCATTTGTGTAACACTAACGAATGGATGAGAAAATTAAAAACGAAAATACGTCACAGAAGTTCAACGTGAAAACAGTAGGAAGTTCGACTACTATAGTGAATGAATTTGAGATGAAAAACTTTTAAAACCGTCGCGCGTATGAAAAAATGATCAATACGGGAAAGTTGCATGTTTACATCAGCTTTCCACCGGTATATTACCTGCTCAATTCCTGTGAGTGTTCCGGTGAGTGTATGGAGAGCTACGGGAAAAAAAGCACGTGGAAAACAGAGTGAAGTTCAAGTAGACATGCCGAGAAGTTCAGGTTCTTCATGCGGTGCATTTTCGAAAAACCTGTTTCGCGATAAAGGCAGAACGAATGATCTCATCATTTTCAAAATTCCCTGAAAACGGCGTGGAATCATAGAAAACCATCAACATGAAAAAGTTTCGCATTTTCCTTAGCTTTTCAATGGTATATTATTTGCCCCATTCCGATAAAGTTTGTAGAAATTAAGGCAAAAATACGTTTTAGCCATTTTCAAAATTGACTTAAAACAGTAAGGAATTGGGAGAAATAATATATATTAAAAAGTTTCACATTTCCTCAAGCTTTCCAACGCCATATCATTTGCTGCATTCGGATGCAGGGTTAAAAAATAGATCGAAAAGACAAACTCGATGGAACTTAGTCCGTTTTCTAAATTACTCTTAAACCGTTCAAAATTAGAAAAAAAAACTTTCTACATGAAAAAGTAGCGCATTTTCATGGGCTTTCCAACGCCATATAATTTGCCTCAATTGGATTAGCCGTTTAGAAATGACATCGAAAATACGAACTCGGCTGTTCGGTTTGCAAAATTTTACGATTTTCCAAATTACTCTTTAATCGTAGGAAATTAGAGAAAACTTTCAACATGTGGAAGGAGCGGTTTTGCAGCAGCTTTCCAACGCTATATTATTTGCCTCATTCCGATAAATGTTTTAGAAATGCGATTGAAAATACGATTTACATTTTTTGTATGAAGAAAAAACGATTTTCAAAACTGCTCTTAAATCGTTTACATTTTGCCAAAAATTTAACTTGGGTCATGATACTAGTGTCCACAGCTTTCCAACGGTATATCGCAAGCCACATTTGGACAACTTTTAGCTGAAGTTCAACCTAGTACTCGGGAAAGGTCAGGCGCGTTACTCAGTCAATTCAGGTTGTGATCAGAATAGTGTTTATGTATATCAGAATATATATATATGGTCGCGCTATTCGTCATCCAGGGTGAAGAATTCTTCACCCCAGTCCATCTCCCACGTACATACCTTCAAAATGTAAGAAAACAAAGGCACTTGAGGCAAGATTACAGCCTGAAGTGGGAAACTGTCTCCGTTCTACAAAACAAAAGGGACAGACGTAATATTACATTTTGCATGCTAATAAATTACATCAGGCATTTGAGAAATCCGTATGGCACAACAAAATAATAACACTATAAAAAACAAAATGATGTTGCTGTAATTTTAGGATGAGTAGGAGGCGTGCCTGGCTTCTTTTGTAGGATGTGACTGTGTTCCTATAAATTGTTTGCATTTTTTTCTCCAATGTTTTGCACGACAATTGTCAAGCGGATCGTCTTTTTTTTTTGGGCGAGGTACTATATTATCTTGTTGACTAAGACTAGAAACACAAAAAGATTGCTGAGCATTGTTAACTTTACTTTGAGATGTGTAGATCAAACGAAAATTTTCTCATAGTACGAAATAACCTTGAAAATGCCATATCCAGAATCCTAGAACTGCATTCCAAAAGTTTGATTTGTCTCAGGTATTTCCACTGTAATTAGCTAGAAACTTTTTTTTGTAATACAGGGACAAGTCTGTAAAAAAATTGGAGGCGAAAGCTTTGCTTTGCCTCAATCTAAACCATACCATAAGAGGTATCTCTGCCTACCACATTATATTTCTTGTTGGGAGGTACATCAGCACTACAGTGATGATAACAATCCAAAAGCCCATAAACGATGCTCGGCACTGATTGAGATGACAACATTAATATCTGAAGAACCAAACATAAAAGGGACAGATGTATCATCACGGACACAGTAAAATGGCGAGCCCATGGAATGGATGGTAGCCCGATGGCCCTAAAATAATGCTATATAACAAATGGAAGAACGATCAACATGGCCCTAGGAATATCAAAGCCGTCTAATAAATAGATTCAGTGTACAAAACTAACTAATGGTTCTGGGAAATGCCTCACGTAATTAAAACTATCCCTATGAGTATAGAAAAAAATCATTTGGAGATAATTGAATGCCATTTGGCGACCAGCAACAGGAAAATTTCTGAAAGCACTATTTTAAAACAGATCTACTACACTTGGCATGCCCAACTGCACTGCCCTCACACATATTTGAACTTGGTCTTCAAGCAACTTAACTTGAGGGTGCCCAAAGATTTCCATCAATTTCATATGTTCAACAATCTCTCAAGTAACTGAACAATTCTTATACATGGCCTGGAAGCAACATATAGTATCCTAAGAATAGTACTGAAGCCTTTAGCTTCACCTCTCTTCTCAACAATCCTAAATTTTGCTACCAATTATTGGTAAAAAGGTCTAAATTTTGAACCAAACAATACCTGTACCCGCCATACACTAAAATACGAAAACGTGTTCCAGAAAACTCATTCCTCTCTACCCTCATACAGTTGTCGTCATCCACTTGAATAGACCTGAAAAAACAGAATATTTTTAGTTCTGAGGAGCATACCAACAAAAAGGTAGAGACCACCGACAAACAAGAACACATCACACTTGAAGATAGACTGAGGCTTTACTATCTTAAACTGAAAAAAACACAAGTGAAGTTTGGATGTACCAGATTTATGAGAATCACATGAACACACTAGCTACAGGTATGAATCGAAAGTAAACAGAGAAATAAGACAGAGAGGCCAAGTTCTGTAACTACAATTGCAATGCAACCTAAATCATGTCTTGTACCAAACTGTGCGAGATACAATTGGATAAGATGAAATAAAAGAGATAAAGATTACAAGTTATCCACGCACAATCTCATGAATATGAATTACGTAGCATCAAAACTTGAATACCTTTAAAAGCAGGCTAGCACATGATGTGAACATGCTGACGGAGTACCTAACACTAATTCATGGAAATAGTAAATTGGAGCACAACCAGGATGACAACAGAAAGTCTTGCTAAAGCAGAAAAATTAATCGACTAAAATAAATGCATGTCTCTATTCTAGTGGTACAGTAAATACAGGGTAGAAGATATTAACCATAATTGAATGGATGGCTCTGCAAGATAGGAAAATAGGTCAAATGTAAACAAAATCAAAGTCTTACAGTATATAGGAATTTCAAACAAAAATAATGGTGCTGATCTTCCTTACGTATCCATGGCTACAGAAAAAATTAAATTGATGGAGCATAGCTAGAATCGCATTTACTCATCAAAAATAGCACATCCCCATCTGGTGTATGCTACAAAAAACAAACAAGCAATAACCTGAAGGAAAAATCGCATTTCCCTGTTATACATGATTACTCTTGCATTGAGAGCAGGTTAAACCAAAATATTAGTGAAGATTGACGGGTGGATGAGAATCAGTGTCCACCTCTTGGCAATAGAAATAAATCAAACTTAGCTTCCGTGAATATTGACAGGGTGGGAGACGGTCAGTGTCCGCCAACATAAGGTGTCCAACCAACCACATAAAAAAATCTAGCAGTTCAGAGTTAGCCCACATTCACCAGCCGATGTAAGAAATTTGAGAGTTACGAGATGTGGGGCCAACATAAAATAGGAGCATGTACAAATAATACATTTCCAAACTTGCATCCGATATAGATTGCATTGCTTCTTTACATCGACATAAAATAGGAGCATGCCCAGCTATATCGTTCTTTTCATTTCACCATGTATCAACAGATCAAAACTAGAAATAAATAGGTGCTTAGCCATCCAACGTTAGCCTGAGCTCAATGTGAAAATATGAGAACCAAACCTCAGAAAGTTTACGGTACTGTAGGTGTATGCAGTGCTTTCAAAGCGGTGACAAAGAGCAACAAATGTACCATGAACTGGAAAAAGAAAAGCTGATCCTGCATCTTGCACTTTTCGCTAGTTGATACCATGTCTCACTATTATTCAGGTCTGCGCCTACAATGTCTCACTATTGTTCAGTTCTACGCCTAGAGAAATTCAGAAGCCTTCCACATATAGACAGCCACAGGTCAAAGTGAAAATCCGTACTTTTACCAGGACGATTCAAGTTCAAGAAAAGGCACATTTGTGTTCTTTAGTAAGAGTAGCTAATCGATAGGTTTAAATCTCGATATGTTCAGAATATGCTTGCCCCAGATGGCAGTGGCTCAACTAACTCAAAAACTAACTAGACATTATACTCCCTAGCTATCAACAAGCCGGTGACATTATGCATTAAGATTACAGTTACTTGGGCACGAATGTTTTGTGCTTCTTTTTGGGGCATGATTTTTCGCTGCGAGGCTTGTTTTTTCACATTTACTTGTACTTTACCCTTTCCGAGTTCTTTATGTGCCTTCTGCAACAGAGCATATTTACAATGATGGGATGACCATTGTCATACAGTAGCAGCATCCCAACTCCATTCTAAGTAAATGGCTGAACATGGTATTTATCAATACTCTGTGACAGTCTAGTTCATTCAAAACGGTGGAGCTCCAATGAAGAAAAAAAGGGACAGTTTATCTATAACAGAGTAGAAACAGGGCCATCGCCTTTGGCTGGATCTAAGAAGATATTGTACTGTTGTTCCTTCTCCGCAGCCTTCTTCTCCTCCTACACCATGAAATCCACCTCCTCCTTGAATTGATCCCATCTTCGAGCGCAAGTCTCCACCATCAACCTACATCAGTACATCACCTCTTCATTATGCAAGATCCTCTCTTCTGTTTCTTTTCCTTTCTTTCTCTTCTTCTGCCTCGCTCCCAAAAACCAAGAACCCTAACCCTAGAAATTAAGAAATTTGTGGAGGAGGAGGAAGAGGAGGGAGATCTTACCGGCGAGAAGAAAGCCGATGGAGGGCGACGCCGGAGAAGGCCATTGTCGCCGCCCAGCTCACGTCGGATCGTTGCCCTGCCTATGTCGCCTCGGTTCGCTACCGATCAGAGGCGCAAAGCGGACTACTTCACGCACGAGAGAGATGGGAGCACGCCTCGCCTCCGGTTGGTCCCTCTGGTGCCGCCCAGCGCCGCTGTCGTCGCCTCCGCCATTGCCAGAGAGGAGATGGTCGGGATAAAGGAACACCTGCCCGAGCCCGTGAAAACTGCTCACACGTGTTTCCATCGACATAATTTTACGGGGTGAGTGGGCTAGCTCCTAGCGACCAGCCAAAGCCCAACCGTTTCCATCGACATAATTTTATAGTGGGCAAACATAATGTTACAGCCGGACCATCTCTCGGTCGATCGACTCGGGTGAGGAATTACTTATTCCTCACCCAGGGCTACTAATAGACTATATATATATATATATATATTGTCATATGATTTCTTATGCTTAAGTAATAATCTATTCAGAATGTCAAGGTATGAATCAGAAACTTCATTGAGAACCGACAAACTACAATCTCAGTCATTGAGGCAATTGCAATTTATCATAACATCAGAAAGTGTCAATATAAGAGCTTTTCAGCAAGTCCACATACTCAACTATCATTTAGTCTTTCACAATTGCTAACACTCACACAATACTTGTGGTTACAGAGTTTTAATCGGACACAGAGAAAGATAGGGGCTTATAGTTTCGCCTCTCAACCTTTTATCTCAAGGATAATGTCAACAATAATAGCTCATGCTAACTTACATCCAATTATATATATATATATATATATATATATATATATATATATATATATATATATATATATATATCAGGATCTTTCCAACGCATTGTGCTTGCCAAAGGATAAAATATAAAAAGGAAAGGTGAAGATCACCATGACTCTTGCATAAGGTAAAAGTAAAAGATAGACCCTTCGCAGAGGGAAGCAGAGGTTGTCATGCGCTTTCATGGTTGGATGCACGAAATCTTAATGCAAAAGAACGTCACTTCATATTGCCACTTATGATATGGACCTTTATTATGCACTCCGTCGCTTTTATTTCTTCCATATCACAAGATCGTATAAATCTTATTTCCTCCACACTAGTAAGTCATACATATTTAGGGAACAATTTTTATTGCTTGCACCGATGACAACTTACTTGAAGGATCTTACTCAATCCGTAGGTAGATATGGTGGACTCTCATGGCAAAACTGGATTTAAGGGTATTTGGAAGCACAAGTAGTATCTCTACTTGGTGCAAAGAATTTGGCTAGCATGAGGGGAAAAGACAAGCTCAACATGTTGGATGATCCATGACAACAACTTTATTTCAGATATAAGAAAACATAACCCATTACGTTGTCTTCCTTGTCCAACATCAACTCTTTAGCATGTCATATTTTAATGAGTGCTCACAATCATAAAAGATGTCCAAGATAGTATATTTATATGTGAGACCTCTCTTTCTTTATTACTTCCTATTTATTGCAACGATGACCAAAACTAAATTTTTCAACTCTGAACAATTTTTAATCATCATAATCTTCCTATGTGAAGTTATTACTCTGCATAAGATCAATATGATCTCTTTATTTCTTTTTATTCTTTCTCTTTTCTTTTATTCCCTCAAGATCATGGAAAAATAATCAAGCCCTTGACTCAACACTAATCTTTATTATAAAGCTCATAGACTCGATTACATAGAGGGATCATAAAGAAAACTCAAAACTAAATCATACTAAAACTTTATTCTACTAGATCAAGATATTACCAAAAGAATCGAACTAAGAAAAATGGTAAATATAGGAGTGTGATGGTGATACGATACCGGGGCAACTCCCCCAAGCTTGGCAGTTGCCAATGGGAGTGCCCATACCCATGTGATTATATCTCTTTTGCTGGTGAAGAAGAGGGAGGTGATGATGGATAGTCGCACATAGAGCGTAGGAGATCCTCCAACTTGCGGATAATGCCCTTGAGTGCGATGATATGCTCCTTCAACAAAATATTTTCACGTGTGAGATATTTGTTTTGTATACTAGCTAACTTAATCATCTTGAAAGCTTTGATCTCAGTTGGGGTAAGAAGATTGTGATCAAGTTGAAGGATGTCTTCTGCTGCCGGAGCTTGGTCCTCCGTGGCCTTATTGATCCCTTCATCCTTGTTGATCTACATGGGTTCTTCCCTCTTCAGCTCTATCTTCATTAGCCAAGCATCGTTGTCACCATTGTTGGAGGAGGGGGACGACATGATGCCTGGCCTTGACAACCCTGACAGAAAATAGCTCGAAACAAGAACATAAGATAATTGCGTGATACGGTGGTCAAAACCTTCGGGAGGTTATATAATGAATTTTTACCGACCAAAAAAGTATCGTGCAAGAAAACAGAGTCTGGAGAGCGCACGAGGTGCCCACAAGGCAGGGGGCGCGCCCAGGGGGGTAGTGATGAAGCTATGTACCTAGGGTAGGGTCATGGACCTATTAAAGATACCCTCCCTAAGGACATCCCTAAAAGAACCAGAAACATCTGAAGAAGAATCATCATCCACTCGACCATGAAGCGATATTCCACTCGATGGCATTGAAGACACTCGACCGTACAGTCAACCACTCGACCACCAGAAGGTCTAAAGCCACTCCGCTCTGCAATGGTCAGGAATTAAGTCATAGCTTTAATGGTCATTATGTATTTTTGTTAATGGCGTTACCAGTAACGCCCCTCTCTTAATGTATAATGAACCCTGTGTAACGGAGGGGAGCTGGAGTCCTGGCGCACTCTATATAAGCCACCCCCTCCTCTGGGACAAGGGTCCGCACCCCCTGTAACTCACACATGCATAATCCAGTCGACCGCCTCCGGGTTCCGAGACGTAGGGCTGTTACTTCCTCCGAGAAGGGCCTGAACTCGTTCATGCTAGAATTGTATTAACCGGAAACATAATACATGTGTGAATACATAGACAACTAGAGTGTCACTAGTATGCCTATACTTGACTAGCTCGTTAATCAAAGATGGTTATGTTTCCTAACCATGAACAAAGAGTTGTTATTTGATTAACGAGGTCACATCATTAGTTGAATGATCTGACTAACATGACCCATTCCATTAGCTTAGCACCCGATCGTTTAGTATGTTGCTATTGCTTTCTTCATGACTTATACATGTTCCTATGACTATGAGATTATGCAAATCCCGTTTGCCGGAGGAACACTTTGTGTGCTACCAAACGTCACAACGTAACTAGGTGATTATAAAGGAGCTCTACAGGTGTCTCCAATGGTAGATGTTGGGTTGGCATATTTCGAGAATAGGATTTGTCACTCCGATTGTCGGAGAGGTATCTCTGGGCCCTCTCGGTAATGCACATCACTTAAGCCTTGCAAGCAATGTAACTAATGAGTTAGTTGCGGGATGATGTATTACGGAACGAGTAAAGAGACTTGCCAGTAACGAGATTGAACTAGCTATTGGATACCGACGATCGAATCTCGGACAAGTAACATACCGATGACAAAGGGAACAACGTATGTTGTTATGCGGTCTAACCGATAAAGATCTTCGTAGAATATGTAGGACCAATATGGGCATCCAGGTCCTGCTATTGGTTATTGACCGGAGATATGTCTCGGTCATGTCTACATTGTTCTCGAACCGTAGGGTCCGCATGCTTAACATTACGATGACAGTTATTATGAGTTTATGCATTTTGATGTACCGAAGGTTGTTTGGAGTCCCGGATGTGATCACGGACATGACGAGGAGTCTCGAAATGGTCGAGACATAAAGATTGATATATTGGAAGCTTATGTTTGGATATCAGAAGTGTTCCGGGTGAAATCGGGATTTTACCGGATTACCGGGAGGTTACCGGAACCCCCCGGGAGCCATATGGGCCTTCATGGGCCTTAGTGGAAAGGAGAAAAGGGGCAGCCCATAGGTGGCCGCGCCCCCTTCCCCTAGTCCTATTAGTACTAGGAGAGGGGGCCGGCCCCCTCTCTCTCTCTTTCCCCCCTTGAGGAGTCCTAATCCAAATAGGATTGGGGGGGGGGGGGGGAATCCTACTCCCACAGGGAGTAGGACTCTCATGGCGCGCCACCTATGGCCGGCCAGCCCCTCCCCCTTTGATCCTTTATATACGGAGGCAGGGGGCACCTCTAGACACACAAGTTGATCATTGAGATCGTTCCTTAGCCGTCTGCGGTGCCCCCTGCCACCATATTCCACCTCGATCATATCGTTGTAGTGCTTAGGCGAAGCCCTGCGTCGGTAGAACATCAAGATCGTCACCACGCCGTCGTGCTGACGGAACTCCTCCCCGAAGCTTTGCTGGATCGGAGCCCGGGGATCGTCATCGAGCTGTACGTGTGCTAAGAACTCGGAGGTGCCGGAGTAACGATGCTTGGATCGGTCGGATCGGGAAGAAGACGTACGACTACTTCCTCTACGTTGTGTCAACGCTTCCATTGCGATCTACAAGGGTACGTAGATCATGCTCTCCCCTCGTTGCTATGCATCAGCATGATCTTGCGTGTGCGTAGGAATTTTTTTGAAATTACTACGTTCCCCAACAGTGGTATCAGAGCCTAGGTTTTATGGTTTGATGTTATTTGCACGAGTAGAACACAAGTGAGTTGTGGGCGATACAAGTCATACTGCCTACCAGCATGTCATACTTTGGTTCAGCGGTATTGTTGGACGAGACGACCCGGACCAACATTACGCGTACGCTTACGCGAGACCGGTTCCCTCGACGTGCTTTGCACATAGATGGCTTGCGGGCGACTGTCTCTCCAACTTTAGTTGAATCGAGTGTGGCTATGCCCGGTCCTTGAGAAGGTTAAAACAGAGTCTATTTGACAAACTATCGTTGTGGTTTTGATGCGTAGGTGAGATTGGTTCTTGCTTAAAGCCCGTAGCAGCCACGTAAAACTTGCAACAACAAAGTAGAGGACGTCTAACTTGTTTTTGCAGGGCATGTTGTGATGTGATATGGTCAAGGCATGATGCTAAATTTTATTGTATGAGATGATCATGTTTTGTAACCGAGTTATCGGCAACTGGCAGGAGCCATATGGTTGTCGCTTTATTGTATGCAATGCAATCGTGATGTAATGCTTTACTTTATTACTAAGCGGTAGTGATAGTCGTGGAAGCATAAGATTGGCGAGACGACAACGATGCTACGATGGAGATCAAGGTGTCGCGCCAGTGACGATGGTGATCATGACGGTGCTTCGGAGATGGAGATCACAAGCACAAGATGAGGATGATGGCCATATCATATCACTTATATTGATTGCATGTGATGTTTATCTTTCTATGCATCTTATCTTGCTTTGATTGATGGTAGCATTATAAGATGATCTCTCACTAAATTATCAAGAAGTGTTCTCCCTGAGTATGCACCGTTGCCAAAGTTCTTTGTGCCCATACACCACGTGATGATCGGGTGTGATAAGCTCTACGTCCATCTACAACGGGTGCAAGCCAGTTTTGCACACGCAGAATACTCAGGTTAAACTTGACGAGCCTAGCATATGCAGATATGGCCTCGGAACACGGAGACCGAAAGGTCGAGCGTGAATCATATAGTAGATATGATCAACATAACGATGTTCACCATTGAAAACTACTCCATATCACGTGATGATCGGTTATGGTTTAGTTGATTTGGATCACGTAATCACTTAGAGGATTAGAGGGATGTCTATCTAAGTGGGAGTTCTTAAGTAATTTGATTAACTGAACTTAAACTTATCATGAACTTAGTACCTGATAGTATCTTGCTTGTTTATGTTGATTGTAGATAGATGGCTCGTGCTGTTGTTCCGTTGAATTTTAATGCGTTCCTTGAGAAAGCAAAGTTGAAAGATGATGGTAGCAATTACACGGACTGGGTCCGTAACTTGAGGATTATCCTCATTGCTGCTCAGAAGAATTACGTCCTGGAAGCACCGCTGGGTGCCAGGCCTGCTGCTGGAGCAACACCAGATGTTATGAACGTCTGGCAGAGCAAAGCTGATGACTACTCGATAGTTCAACGTGCCATGCTTTACGGCTTAGAATCGGGACTTCAACGACGTTTTGAACGTCATGGAGCATATGAGATGTTCCAGGAGTTGAAGTTAATATTTCAAGCAAATGCCCGGATTGAGAGATATGAAGTCTCCAATAAGTTCTATAGCTGCAAGATGGAGGAGAACAGTTCTGTCAGTGAGAACATACTCAAGATGTCTGGGTATAATAATCACTTGATTCAATTGGGATTTAATCTTCCAGATGATTGCGTCATTGACAGAATTCTCCAATCACTGCCACCAAGCTACAAGAGCTTCGTGATGAACTATAATATGCAAGGGATGAACAAAACTATTCCCGAGCTCTTCGCAATGCTGAAAGCTGCGGAGGTAGAAATCAAGAAGGAGCATCAAGTGTTGATGGTCAACAAGACCACTAGTTTCAAGAAAAAGGGCAAAGGGAAGAAGAAGGGGAACTTCAAAAAGAACGGCAAGCAAGTTGCTGCTCAGGAGAAGAAACCCAAGTCTGGACCTAAGCCTGAAACTGAGTGCTTCTACTGCAAGCAGACTGGTCACTGGAAGCGGAACTGCCCCAAGTATTTGGCGGATAAGAAGGATGGCAAGGTGAACAAAGGTATATGTGATATACATGTTATTGATGTGTACCTTACTAGAGCTCGCAGTAGCACCTGGGTATTTGATACTGGTTCTGTTGCTAATATTTGCAACTCGAAACAGGGACTACGGAATAAGCGGACACTAGCAAAGGACGAGGTGACGATGCGCGTGGGAAACGGTTCGAAAGTCGATGTGATCGCGGTCGGCACGCTACCTCTACATCTACCTTCGGGATTAATATTAGACCTAAATAATTGTTATTTGGTGCCACCGTTGAGCATGAACATTATATCTGGATCTTGTTTAATGCGAGATGGTTATTCATTTAAATTAGAGAATAATGGTTGTTCTATTTATATGAGTAATATCTTTTATGGTCATGCACCTTTGAAGAGTGGTCTATTTTTGATGAATCTCGATAGTAGTGATACACATATTCATAATATTGAAGCCAAAAGATGCAGAGTTGATAATGAAAGTGCAACTTATTTGTGGCACTGTCGTTTAGGTCATATCGGTATAAAGCGCATGAAGAAACTCCATACTGATGGACTTTTGGAACCACTTGATTATGAATCACTTGGGACCTACGAATCGTGCCTCATGGGCAAGATGATTAAAACACCGTTCTCCGGTACTGTGGAGGGAGCAACAGATTTGTTGGAAATCATACATACCGATGTATGTGGTCCGATGAATATTGAGGCTCGTGGCAGATATCGTTATTTTCTCACCTTCACAGATGACTTAAGCAGATATGGGTATATCTACTTAATGAAACACAAGTCTGAAACATTTGAAAAGTTCAAAGAATTTCAGAGTGAAGTGGAAAATCATCGTAACAAGAAAATAAAGTTTCTACGATTTGATCGTGGAGGAGAATATTTGAGTTACGAGTTTGGTGTACATTTGAAAAATTGTGGAATAGTTTCGCAACTCACACCACCCGGAACACCACAGCGTAATGGTGTGTCCGAACGTCGTAATCGTACTTTACTAGATATGGTATGATCTATGATGTCTCTTACTGATTTACCGCTACCGTTTTGGGGATACGCTCTAGAGACGGCCGCATTCACGTTAAATAGGGCACCATCAAAATCCGTTGAGACGACGCCTTATGAACTGTGGTTTGGCAAGAAACCAAAGTTGTCGTTTCTTAAAGTTTGGGGCTGCGATGCTTATGTGAAAAAACTTCAACCTGATAAGCTCGAACCCAAATCGAAGAAATGTGTCTTCATAGGATACCCAAAGGAGACTGTTGGGTACACCTTCTATCATAGATCCGAAGGCAAGACATTCGTTGCTAAGAATGGATCCTTTCTAGAGAAGGAGTTTATCTCGAAAGAAGTGAGTGGGAGGAAAGTAGAACTTGACGAGGTAACTGTACCTGTACCCTTATTGGAAAGTAGTACATCACAGAAAACTGTTTCTGCGACGCCTATACCAATTAGTGAGGAAGCTAATGATGATGATCATGAAACTTCAGAACAAGATGCTACTGAACCTCGTAGATCAACCAGAGTGAGATCCGCACCAGAGTGGTACGGTAATCCAGTTCTGGAAATCATGCTACTAGATCATGATGAACCTACGAACTATGAAGAAGCGATGGTGAGCCCAGATTCCGCAAAGTGGCTTGAAGCCATGAAATCTGAGATGGGATCCATGTATGAGAACAAAGTATGGACTTTGGTTGACTTGCCTAATGATCGGCAAGCAATTGAGAATAAATGGATCTTCAAGAAGGAGACTGACGCTGACGGTAATGTTACTGTCTACAAAGCTCGACTTGTCGCAAAGAGTTTTCGACAAGTTCAAGGGGTCGACTACGATGAGACCTTCTCACCCGTAGCGATGCTTAAGTCTGTCCGAATCATGTTAGCAATTGCCACATTTTATGATTATGAAATTTGGCAGATGGATGTCAGAACTGCATTCCTGAATGGTTTTCTGGAAGAAGAGTTGTATATGATGCAACCGGAAGGTTTTGTCGATCCAAAGGGAGCTAACAAAGTGTGCAAGCTCCAGCGATCCATTTATGGACTGGTGCAAGCCTCTCGGAGTTGGAATAAACGCTTTGATAGTGTGATCAAAGCATTTGGTTTTATACAGACTTTCGGAGAAGCCTGTATTTACAAGAAAGTGAGTGGGAGCTCTGTAGCATTTCTGATATTATATGTGGATGACATATTACTGATTGGAAATGATATAGAATTTCTAGATAGCATAAAGGGATACTTGAATAAGAGTTTTTCGATGAAAGACCTCGGTGAAGCTGCTTACATATTAGGCATAAAGATCTATAGAGATAGATCAAGACACTTAATTGGACTTTCACAAAGCACATACCTTGACAAGATTTTGAAGAAGTTCAAAATGGATCAAGCAAAGAAAGGGTTCTTGCCTGTGTTGCAAGGTGTGAAGTTGAGTCAGACTCATTGCCCGACCACTGCAGAAGATAGAGAGAAAATGAAAGATGTTCCCTATGCTTCAGCCATAGGCTCTATCATGTATGCAATGCTGTGTACCAGACCTGATGTGTGCCTTGCTATAAGTCTAGCAGGGAGGTACCAAAGTAATCCAGGAGTGGATCTCTGGACAGCGGTCAAGAACATCCTGAAATACCTGAAAAGGACTAAGGATATGTTTCTCGTATATGGAGGTGACAAAGAGCTCACCGTAAGAGGCTATGTTGATGCAAGCTTTGACACTGATCCGGACGATTCTAAATCGCAAACCGGATACGTGTTTACTTTAAACGGTGGAGCTATCAGTTGGTGTAGTTCTAAACAAAGCGTCGTAGCGGGATCTACATGTGAAGCGGAGTACATAGCTGCTTCGGAAGCAGCAAACGAAGGAGTCTGGATGAAGAAGTTCATATCCGATCTAGGTGTTATACCTAGTGCATCGGGTCCAATGAAAATCTTTTGTGAAAATACTGGTGCAATTGGAGATGCTTCCTTCTGGCCTAGCACGGTTATGAACATATTTCTTTAAGACTCCCATGAACCTCTCAAAGGGGAACATATTGTGTAGAAATACAGGACCCAAAACGTTAATCTCTTCGCATAGGTGAACTAGGACATGCGTCATGATGTTGAAGAAGGATGGTGGGAATGAAGGAAATATGCCCTAGAGGCAATAATAAAGTTATTATTTATTTCCTTATATCATGATAAATGTTTACTATTCATGCTAGAATTGTATTAACCGGAAACATAATACATGTGTGAATACATAAACAACCAGAGTGTCACTAGTATGCCTCTACTTGACTAGCTCGTTAATCAAAGATGGTTATGTTTCCTAACCATGAACAAAGAGTTGTTATTTGATTAACGAGGTCACATCATTAGTTGAATCATCTGACTGACATGACCCATTCCATTAGCTTAGCACCCGATCGTTTAGTATGTTGCTATTGCTTTCTTCATGACTTATACATGTTCCTATGACTATGAGATTATGCAACTCCCGTTTGCCGGAGGAACACTTTGTGTGCTACCAAACGTCACAACGTAACTGGGTGATTATAAAGGAGCATTATAGGTGTCTCCAATGGTAGATGTTGGGTTGGCGTATTTCGAGAATAGGATTTGTCACTCCGATTGTCGGAGAGGTATCTCTGGGCCCTCTCGGTAATGCACATCACTTAAGCCTTGCAAGCAATGTAACTAATGAGTTAGTTGTGGGATGATGTATTATGGAACGAGTAAAGAGACTTGCCAGTAACGAGATTGAACTAGGTATTGGATACCGACGATCGAATCTCGGACAAGTAACATACCGATGACAAAGGGAACAACGTATGTTGTTATGCGGTCTGACCGATAAAGATCTTCGTAGAATATGTAGGAGCCAATATGGGCATCCAGGTCCCGCTATTGGTTATTGACCGGAGATATGTCTCGGTCATGTCTACATTGTTCTCGAACCGTAGGGTCCGCACGCTTAACGTTACGATGATAGTTATTATGAGTTTATGCATTTTGATGTACCGAAGGTTGTTTGGAGTCCCGGATGTGATCACGGACATGACGAGGAGTCTCGAAATGGTCGAGACATAAAGATTGATATATTGGAAGCTTATGTTTGGATATCGGAAGTGTTCCGGGTGAAATCGGGATTTTACCGGATTGCCGGGAGGTTACCGGAACCCCCCGGGAGCCATATGGGCCTTCATGGGCCTTAGTGGAAAGGAGAAAAGGGGCAGCCCGTAGGTGGCCGCGCGCCCCCCTTCCCCTAGTCCTATTTGGACTAGGAGAGGGGGCCGGCCCCCCTCTCTCTCTTCCCCCCTTGAGGAGTCCTAATCCAAATAGGATTGGGGGGGGGGGGAATCCTACTCCCAGAGGGAGTAGGACTCTCCTGGCGCGCCCCGTATGGCCGGCCAGCCCCTCCCCCTTTGATCCTTTATATACGGAGGCAGGGCGCACCTCTAGACACACAAGTTGATCATTGAGATCGTTCCTTAGCCGTGTGCGGTGCCCCCTGCCACCATATTCCACCTCGATCATATTGTTGTAGTGCTTAGGCGAAGCCCTGCGTCGGTAGAACATCAAGATCGTCACCACGCCGTCGTGTTGACGGAACTCCTCCCCGAAGCTTTGCTGGATCGGAGCCCGGGGATCGTCATCGAGCTGTACGTGTGCTAAGAACTCGGAGGTGCCGGAGTAACGGTGCTTGGATCGGTCGGATCGGGAAGAAGACGTACGACTACTTCCTCTATGTTGTGTCAACGCTTCCGTTGCGATCTACAAGGGTACGTAGATCATGCTCTCCCCTCGTTGCTATGCATCAGCTTGATCTCGCGTGTGCGTAGGAATTTTTTTGAAATTACTACGTTCCCCAACAAGATCTTGCCTCTACATTCCTACCCCCCTATTCTACTGTCAGACTTAGAACCACGACAGTTGGCACCCACCGTGGGGCAGGTGTCTTAGCGACTTGCTGGAGAAGTTGCAATTTTTTCGGTCCCATTCATCATGGATTAAGGTGGAGGTTTGGCTAAGGGCCGCGAGATCCGTCTCGGTGCGCTCATGTTCATCGCCGACGACTCTGCTTGGCTTCAGGAGGCTCCACTCGACGTCGATGCACTCCCCGTCCGCGGGGCAATGCACTTTCGCGCAGCCGTCGACCCAGTATCGGTTGGCTCCTGTGACATCCTCCCACCCTGTCTCCCGTCAACGCAAGCGTTCCGGTCGGTCGAGGCTTCAGCGGTGGGTGAGGCACACGGTGGCTCGCCAATCGGCCACCCCCCAAGTCATGGCGATCGAGCCCGATGAATCTCTCTACGGCCTGTTCGACTGGCTCCGCAGAGACTGCATCCGAGTGCGACAACAGTGATCTAGCGGCGGAGGTCTGGATGGTCGATGGACCACGCAGTCCTCCCGGCTTTCCCCGCGCCGACGGTTGTGACGGTGGAGGCGATCCGTCGCATGCCCATGAAGAGTACCTCCCCGAGCCCCTCACTTCGCTGCAGCGAGAAGAGCTTCGCAACCGGAACATGGATGCACTCCACACTCCTATTGTTGGAGAGACCCCTGAGGCCCGTGCCTTAGAAGACGCGTGCTTGGCCAATCTGGCTGAGCGCACTCGACTGGAGAACCTCCAGCGAGCGCGACAACGGGTTCCAGAATCCAGTCGACGTCATCTCTTTCCACCTCCGACCCAGGTATATCGAATTCCGAGCCAAAATCTTACAGTTACGGCTCGAATAGCAGAGTCAATTCAGCCTTCCCAATTAGAATCCGACAGAGGTCTAATGCAAATCAGAGCTTTACTCCGAGCACCGGGAGAGCAGAATACAGCTGTATCGCAGTCACGGAATAGGATCCATAGCAGGTCCGTTGTTACAGATACAGTCCAGTCGGCTCACAGCCCAAGATCGCCCCCGAGGCGTGAGGGACACGGAGACCGGCGTGACCAATACAGAAACCGTGGGCACTATGACCACCGACTCGATCGTGAAGATCGTCGTCGAGTTCCTACACCTCCCCCAAGGAGTGGATCATACATGCCTCGATAGCAGGACGACAGACGCCCTCATAGTGTTGGGCGAAGGATTCCAGTCGACCATAGGGAACCAAGCTTTGATGCGAGATCCATTCTCGTTCAAGGTTTGGTCGATAGGAACAGAGCTCACAGAGAAGGCCCCAATAGAGATTTACCAGCAAGCAGCAGAGTGCATGTCTCAGGTCCAGAGTGCTTCAGCAGAGCCATTAGGGCTGCAGTGATTCCCCCCAACTTCAGGTTGGCGACTGGAGTCGGTAAGTTCACTGGAGAGTCCAAACCTGACACTTGGCTCGAGGATTACCGAGTGGCTGTTCAGATTGGCGGTGGCAATGATGAAGTGGCCATGAAACACTTACCTCTGATGTTAGAGGGCTCGGCCAGAGCATGGTTGAACCAATTAGCACCCAGCAGCATTTATACATGGGAAGATCTTGCCCGAGTGTTTGTCAGAACCTTTGAAGGAACATGCAAGCGACCAGCAGGGTTGACAGAGCTGCAGTCTTGTGTGTAGAAGCTGAATGAAACTTTGAGGGATTATATCCAGAGATGGATCACGCTGCATCACACGGTAGAGAAAGTGTCTGATCATCAGGCAGTCTGTGCCTTCAAGGAAGGTGTCAAGTACAGAGAGTTAAATCTGAAGTTCGGTCGGACCGGAGACATGTCTCTGAGTCGAATGATGGAGATTGCCACCAAGTATGCCAATGGTGAAGAAGAGGATCGACTCCGGAGTGGCAAGCACAAATCAGTCGCCCATGAAACCGGAGGAGGAAATTCCAGTCAGAAGCAGAAGCGCAAAAGCCGAGCCAGTTGCTCCTGGAGAAACCTTGGCCGTGACTCAAGGAAAGTTTAAGGGAAAACCCAAAGGGCCTTGGAACCCCAATAAAGTGAAAGACCAAGATGGAAATGATGTGTTGGATTTGTCGTGCCACATTCACACAAAGAAAGATGAAGAGGGTAAACTCATTTACCCGAAACATACCACTCAACAGTGTCGGCTCTTGATCCAGCAGTTCCAGGGGAAACAACCCCTAGATAAGGAAAAGGAGTCGGACAAAGTTGAGGAAAAAGAAGATAGTGATGATGGATACCCCCAGGTCAATTCCACCCTGATGATTTTTGCTGATGTTGAAAGCAAAAGTCGATTGAAAGTTATCAACAGAGAAGTGAATATGGTCGCTCCGGCGACACCCAGTTATCTGAAATGGTCTCAAACTGCCATCACATTCGACCAGTCTGATCAGCCGACACACATAGCCACCCCTGGGAGGCAAGCTTTGGTGGTCGACCCAGTTGTCGAAGGCACTCGACTGACTAAAGTTTTGATGGATGGTGGCAGTGCCTGAATATACTGTATGCAGAGATGTTGAAAGGGATGGGCATTCCGATGTCCAGGCTCAGTACCAGTAATATGAGTTTCCATGGAGTCAATCCAGGCAAGAAAGCTGAATCACTCGGCCAGATTGCTCTTGATGTGGTTTTCGGTGATTCCAAGAATTACCGCAAATAAAAGTTGACGTTTGAAGTTGTAGATTTCCAGAGTGCTTATCACGCTATTCTAGGCAGGCCAGCTTATGCGTGTTTCATGGCTCGACCATGCTATGTGTACCTTAAGTTAAAGATGCCTGGTCTCAGAGGTGTGACACTGTTACTGGCAATCGGAAGAAGGGAGAAGAGTGCTTCCAGAAAGGCTCGAAGATCGCCGATGCTCAGATGGCAGTGGTGGAATTGCAGGAGTATCAGAAAAATGCAGATCTGAGTGATTTGCTGCGAGCTAAGAAACCTGCAACTGATTCAGCATTTCAGTCGTCCTGGGAAACAAAACCGATTCATATCCACCCAAATGACCCCAACGCTGCTCTGACCCACATTTCGACGACACTCGACTCCAAATAGGAAGAAGCGCTCATCCAGTTCCTCCGTGAGAACTGGGACATCTTCGCATGGAAACCTTTTGACATGCCAGGTGTTCCCAAGGGACTGGCTGAGCATCATTTGCGAGTCGACCCAAAGGTAAAACCGGTCAAGGAACATCTTCGACGGTCCGCCATACAGAAGAGAAAAGCAATCGGTGAAGAAGTAGCTCGACTCCTTGCAGCTGAGTTTATCCGAGAGATTTACCACTGCGAGTGGTTAGCTAATGTCGTCATGGTCCCTAAGAAAGATGATTCACTTCGCATGTGCATTGACTTCAAGCATATCAATCGGGCCTGCCCGAAGGATCACTTCCCTCTCCCCCGCATCGATCAAATAGTTGACTCGACTGCGGGGTGCGAGCGTTTGTCCTTCTTGGACGCTTATTCCGGGTATCACCAGATCCGTCTGTATGGACCCGATGAAATTAAAACATCTTTCATCACCCCATTCGGGTGCTTCTGTTATGTCACTATGCCATTTGGTCTGAAGAACGCTGGAGCCACATTCATGCGAATGATCCAGAAGTGTTTACTCACTCAAATCAGTCGGAATGTGGAAGCGTACATGGATGACATTGTGGTCAAGTCATGAAAAGGTTCCGACCTACTGGCTGACCTTGTTGAAACCTTTGCCAACCTCCGAAGGTACGATATCAAGCTTAATCCATCAAAGTGCACATTCGGGGTTCCAGGAGGAAAATTACTCGGTTTCCTCGTTTCTGAACGAGGGATCGATGCTAACCCCGAGAAAGTTGGAACCATACTCCAGATGAAATGCCCCATGCGTGTGCATGATGTCCAGAAGCTTACTGGTTGCTTGGCCGCCTTAAGTCGATTCATTTCCAAACTCGGTGAGAAGGCACTACCCCTCTACCGACTGATGAAGAAGTCAGATAAGTTCGAGTGGACTCCTGAAGCTGATGCAACATTTGTAGAGCTAAAAGCCCTGCTTTCCACCCAGCCGGTGCTTGCTGCTCCAATTAGCAAAGAACCTTTCTGCTTTATATTGCAGCCACTAGACAGGCGTCAGTACAATACTTATGGTCGAGCGAGAAGAAGAAGGAAAAGCCTATAAAGTTCAGCGCCCAGTTTACTATGTTTCTGAAGTTCTGACTCCGTCAAAACAGAGATACCCGCATTATCAGAAGCTTGTTTATGGGATTTACATGACCATGAAGAAGGTTGCACACTATTTCTCTGACCACTCTATCACAGTCGTCACAGATGCTCCATTATCAGAGATTCTGCACAACAGAGATGCAACTGGTCGAGTAGCAAAATGGGTGATTGAACTCCTTCCCTTACATATCAAGTTTGAGGAAAAGAAAGCTATCAAGTCCCAAGCAATAGCTGATTTCCTCGCTGAGTGGATTGAACAGCAACTGCCGACTCAAGTTCACTCGGAGCACTGGACTATCTTCTTGGCCGGTTCCAAGATGCTGAATGGTTTTGGTGCCGGGGTGTTGTGTCCCCCCCCCCCGAGGAGACAAGCTCAGATATGTACTCTAGATTCATTTTGATTCCTCCAATAATGAAGCAGAATATGAGGCACTCTTGTATGGGTTGCGCATGGCCATTTCACTCGGCGTCCGTCGCCTCATGGTCTATGGCGACTTAGATTTGGTGGTCAATCAAGTGATGAAAGAGTGGGACGTCAGAAGCCCAGCTATGACTGGTTACTGCAATGCAGTGAGAAAGCTAGAAAAGAAATTCGAGGGGTTAGAGCTTCATCATATACCCCGACTGAAAAATCAAGCAGCCGATGATTTGGCGAAAATAGGTTCCAAGAGAGAAGCCATTCCCAGCAATGTGTTTTTAGAACACATCCACGCACCATCAGTTCAAGAGGATCCTTTCACCGAAGAAGCCCCGCAGCCAAAAAGTGCCACCGATCCGACTGAAGTTGAGGTTCCAGCAATGGTCGACCTGGTCATGGAAGTTTTGGTCATCACTCCCAACTGGACGGTGCCGTACATCGCGTACATCCTGAGGAAAGAACTCCCAGAGAATGAAGAAGAGGCTCGAAAGATCGTCCGTCGATCCAAGGCCTTTACTGTGATAAAGGGACAGTTATACAAGGAAAGCGCGACTGGAGTCAGTCAGAAATGTATAACGCCAGAAGAAGGTCAAATAATTCTTGACGATATCCACTTGGGGACCAGTGGTCACCATGCGTCCTCTCGGACCATTGTGGCTAAAGCATACCGAGCGGGATTTTACTAGCCAAGAGCAAATGAGATGGCGAAAGAGATAGTTGATAAATGTGAAGGATGTCAGTTCTACTCCAATATGTCGCACAAACCCGCGTCAGCCTTGAAGACCATTCCACTCGTCTGGCCTTCACTGTTTGGGGATTGGATATGGTTGGACCACTGAGAACTGGCAGGAGCGGCTTCACTCATGTGCTGGTGGCAGTCGACAAGTTCACTAAATGGATCAAAGCTAAGCCTATCAAGAATCTTGACGCTTGCACTGCTATCAGTTTCATCAGAGAGTTGATATTCAAATATGAAGGCCCGCATAGCATTATCACGGATAATGCGTCAAACTTCGACTAAGACAAGTTCAGAGCCTTTTGCGCCTCTCAAGGCACGCGAGTCGACTATGCTTCAGTCGCCCACCCCAGTCAAATGGACAAGCGGAAAGAGCAAACAGCATAATTCTCAAAGGACTGAAGCCCCGACTGATGCGCGCTCTCAAGCACGCAGCAGGCGCATGGGTCGATGAACTTCCATCAGTTCTTTGGGGGTTGAGGACCACCCCTAATCGGTCAACTAGATGAACTCCATTCTTTCTGGTCTACAGAGCGGAAGTAGTTCTGCCGAGTGATTTGCTTCACAATGCACCCCGAGTCGAGCTCTACTCTTAAGATGAAGCAGAACAAGCCCGGCTGGACACAGTGGACCTCCTAGAAGAAGAAAGAGAGATGGCCATGATCCACTCGACTATATATCAGCAAGATTTGTGTCGATTCCATGCCAGAAATGTGAAGAGTCAAGCTTTTGAAGAAGGAGACTTGGTCCTCCAAGTGGATCAACAGAAACCACACAAGCTCACTCCTACTTGGGAAGGTCCCTTCATCGTCACCAGAGTTCTCCACAATGGAGCATACCATCTCTACAATGTCGAGCATCAGAAAGACGAGCCGCGAGCTTGGAACGCGGATCTGCTCCGCCCCTTTTATTCTTAAGTACTTACTCAGATGAGATGTAATAAGAAACACCTCTGTAGTTTATTTATCAAAGACAAGATTGTTATAATTTTCCCAGCGATTGTTGTCGCTTTTGATTACTTGAGAAATCCCCCAGTGGGTGACTTAGCTGCGAATCTGTTTTCGCCTAAGTTTGAGAAATCCTACTGAGTGGTGAGCAAACCTCTCACTTGGAGGCTTAGTCGCGAATCTATTTCGCCTAAGTTTAAGAAATCCTACCGAGTGGTGAGCAAGCCTCTCACTCGGAGGCCTAGCCGCGAATCTGTTTTGCCTAAGTTTAAGAAATCCTACCGAGTGGTGAGCAAACCTCTCACTCGGAGGCTTAGCCGTGAATCTATTTCGCCTAAGTTTAAGAAATCCTACCGAGTGGTGAGCAAGCCTCTCACTCGGAGGCTTAGCCACGAATCTGTTTTGCCTAAGTTTAAGAAATCCTACCGAGTGGTGAGCAAGCCTCTCACTCGGAGGCTTAGCCGCGAATCTATTTCGCCTAAGTTTAAAAAATCCTACCGAGTGGAGAGCAATCCTCCCACTCGGGGGCTTAGCTGCAGTCCAAGTACTCGCCTAAGTTTAAAAAATCCTACCGAGTGGAGAGCAATCCTCCCACTCGGGGGCTTAGCTGCAGTCCAAGTACTCGCCTAAGTTTAAAAAATCCTGCCGAGTGGTGAGCAAGCCTCTCACTCGGAGGCTTAGCCGCAAATCTGTTTCGCCTAAGTTTAAAAAATCCTACCGAGTGGAGAGCAATCCTCCCACTCGGGGGCTTAGCTGCAGTCCAAGTACTCGCCTAAGTTTAAAAAATCCTACCGAGTGGAGAGCAATCCTCCCACTCGGGGAGCTTAGCTGCAGTCCAAGTACTCGCCTAAGTTTAAAAAATCCTACCGAGTGGAGAGCAATCCTCCCACTCGGGGCTTAGCTGCAGTCCAAGTGCTCGCCTAAGTTTAAAAAATCCTACTGAGTGGAGACTAATACTCCCACTCGAGGGCTTAGCTGCAGTCCAAGTACTCGCCTAAGTTTAAAAAATCCTACCGAGTGGAGAGCAATCCTCCCACTCGGGGGCTTAGCTGCAGTCCAAGTACTCGCCTAAGTTTAAAAAATCCTACCGAGTGGAGAGCAACCCTCCCACTCGGAGGCTTAGCTGCAGTCCAGCACTCACCTAAGTTCGAAAAACATACCGATCCGCAAGGACGCCGAGGTGCTGGTCGACTACTACCTTCTCCTTCAGAGCTACGCCACAAGTACAACGTGCGCTCCATTCCTACCTGTGAGAACGATGAAATGTAGGTCGACTGGATTTTCCACCTCAGAGCTGCATCTCAAGCATAAAGACTATTTCAAGTGAAGAACAAAGTTTACTCGAAGGCAAATGCAAACATATTTGGAAATAAACCAAGTTCAGATAAATCTTAAAGGTTCCAGACCGCAGATCAAAGTACTCGGGCATTTAGCCCGAAAGAGTTTAACGGTTACAAAACCCACTCGGCATTCCGAGGCAAATTTAAAGGTGAGGCATAAAAGTTTGTTCACTCCGCAAGAGGAGGACTGGCAGGCTCGAGAAACTCGTCCAGGTTGACACCATCAGGTTACCTCCTTGTTGGCTTCGTCCAGAGCAGACTTTATCTTAGCGTTCTCCTCCTCCAATTTACCAACTGAAGGCAGTTTTTGTTCAGCCAGAGCAGTTTGGTCGTCAACCTTCTTCTGTGCAGCAGCCAGATCTTGGTCCTTCTTTACCAGAGCCTAGTTCATTTTTTTTGAAAAGAAATGATGCTTAGTTCAGAAAGAGCAGAATGAAATCCGGGTCTAAGACAAACCAATCGACAAAGCTTCCTTACCATTGGCGTCATCCTTGGCCTTCTGCAGCTCTGACTTGGCCAACTCCAGGTCAAGGTTGAGTAGAATTTGCTGCTTTTCCAAGTCAGCAAAGCGAGCTCCAAGATCACAAGATTTCTGCAATCAGAAAGGATGGGTTATTGCACAGAGCAAAAAAGATAAAGACAATAAATACTAAGACTATGGTCGACTGCCCGCAGTCCACCATAGTCTCGGGGACTACACCAAGTGGGTGCACTTAGCGTGCCCCCACTGGTTCAGTTTACACTCGACGAGACCTTTTCGATGCGAGTACCAAAAAAAAGCTCTTCAGACCATAGTCGACTGCCAGCAGTCAACCATGGTCTCGGGGACTATACCCAGTGGGTGCACTTAGCATGCCCCACTGATTCAGTTTACACTTGACATGGCCAGACCAAACCGAGTGAAGGAATCAAAATTTCAAGACTACAGTTGACTGCCCGCAGTCCACCATAGTCTCGGGGACTACACCCAGTGGGTGCACTCAGTGTGCCCCCACTTGTCCAAAAAATTCAATACCCAGTTGCAAGTCGAAACACCCAGTTGGTGTACAAATACGAAGATCCTCGGAAAGAGAATTTTCAGGTACCATATCCTAACAGAACAAGCCAAGAGAGTCAGTCGACGTGCTGCTAACCTGAACATTGCTTTGGAGAGCCGAGCTGGCATCATAGGGGGCCTGACTGGCATCCCGCACCATCTTCATCTTTTCCATCATAATACCTGCTTGGCGTATGGCTTCTTTGGCAGCATTCACTTCGTCCTCTGGGACGTGATGGGTGGCAAAAACTGAAGGTGGATCGGTAGGAGCTTGAGCAGTTGATGAAGAAGGCAAGGCACTCGACAATGGTACGGCGAAGGTAACAGAAGCCCGATTGGCATCACCAGCGTCCTGCACGACTAGTTCCGCCATCGGCGTCGACTGTGGCGCTTTGTCTGTAGGAGTTTTCCTATTTTTCCTCGTCAAAGGCCTCTCTGGCTCGTCATCGTCATCGTCGGGGAGGTCAATGATGTTGGGAGCTGTTCACAGATCAGTCGCCAAATCTTACATCACCCAATGGCATATATCACTGTTGAATCGACCAAGTAAAGACAGAATGACGGAGATCGTACCCAGATTGGAGATGACCGCATCCTCCATTGCCTCATCCCCATCCCTGTAAGATGAAGTCCCGGAAGTAGCAGTGCTGCTAGTTCCAAGGTTCATCTAGTCAGATCAAGGGAAAAATAAACAGGACGGAGCGTCGAGTGAATACAAAAGGAGACACTCACGCAGAAGCGACGGGGATGTCAATCTTAATCTTCGGCAACGCCTTCCGAGGCTTCTGCACTACAACCTTGGTCTGCTTTGACGCTTTTTCAGTCGGGGCCGGTGAAGACGTCCGAGGGCGCTTTGAAGACTGGCCAGTCTGAGCAATCGCATTTTCACGGGCGCTTGGCCGATCTTGGTCGAGCTTGGATCGCCTCTCCCTGCGAGGAGGTGACTCGACTTCTTCTTCGTCACTTGAGTCATCGCTCTCCTTGTTTTCCTCTCCATCAGAATGCCAGTTGCCACTGTCGCCGCCGCTTGCCTCCCCCTCCGGGTCTTGCTCCTGCTCTCCGTTGGGCATTGAGTACATTTCGATAAGGGTCTGGAAGAAAACAAGCGGAACAAATGTTAGTCGACGGAGCATAAACAACTGCATGATTAAATTCAAATTACAGTCGGAAGCTCAGAATTGAACCTTGTCTGGTACGTGAGACTGGTCGAGTGGAGGAATCCTCCTGGCTCCCCTGGGGTTATCTTTGTTTCCCGTGATGCTCGTCAGCCACCCCTCCAACGTGGCATCCTCGACCTCCTCCGGGTGGATCAGAGTGGTGTACTCAGTGCCCGAATACATCCACATCGGATGGTCTCGAGCTTGAAGTGGTTGGATGCGTCGCCGGAGGAAGACCTCCAACAGATCCATACCAGTCACCCCGTCGCGGATAAGCTGAACTACCCGTTCGACCAGCACCTTAACCTGCGCCTTCTCCTCCGGGATAACCTTCAAAGAGGAAGGCTTCCTCACTCGGTCCATGGAAAAAGGAGGAAGTCCAGTCGACTGCCCTGGTGTCGGCTGGTCTTTACAGTAGAACCAGGTCGACTGCCATCCACGGACCGAGTCGGGAAGAACCATGGCCGGAAAGGAACTTTTACCTCTCATTTGAATCCCAAGACCCCTGCACATCTTGATCACTTGTGTTCTCTCGTCACTCGGATTGGCCTTTTTCACCATCTGGGAGTGACAGGTGAAAATGTGCTTGAAAAGGCCCCAATGAGGTCGACAACCCAAGAAATTCTCGCACAAAGATACGAAAGCAGCGAGGTACACGATTGTGTTGGGAGTGAAGTGGTGGAGTTGTGCCCCAAAGAAATTCAGAAAACCCCGAAAGGAAGGGTGAGGAGGCAAGGAAAACCCACGATCGACATGGGTAGCAAGGAGAACGCGCTCACCCTCCTGAGGCTGCGGCTCGGACTCCTTCCCCAGGAGACGCGCCGATCCGTGGGGGATCAGTCCCCCATTGGCCAGGTCGTCGAGGTCCTCTTGACAAATCGTCAAGCGGATCTAGTCGCCCTGGATCCAGCCCTGCGGCAGGCTGGCCCTCGAGGAAGATCCGCCCCGGCTGGACTTTTTCCCTTTCGCCTTCGCCGTCGCCTTCTTCGCCCGCTCTAGAGCCACCGTCTTCTCTTTCCCCATCGTCACCGGCAAGACGCGCACGGAGCGGCGGCACTGGGGCGAAAGCGAGCGCGGCGGAGAAGTCCGAGGAGGAGAGGAGGAAATGGGAATGCAATGTTCCAAAACCCCGGCCCGATGCCTTATATGAGGTTACTTCCGAGTGACTGACTTGTAGCCCGGGCGATCCTATCAAATCCCGCAACAGTCGCGCGCGCGATACATGGCAAAAAAGGTGGCGTGGAAATCGAGGCGTCCCTGCCTTATCCCATCCGATTACTGCGCCCTCCTCCGTCCCGCGCGCTTCCCGAAATTCGAATCCCGCGGAATCTACGGATAGCAGAACAACTTGTCAGGTGGAAGATCTCCTCCACATCGTCACTCGGAGCTCTTCCAGTAAAGAAATTCACTCGACAGAAAACTAAGAATGGATCAAGGCGACTGAAAAAGAAGTTGGTGTCGTCACCTCAGTTCGTTGATCCAGAACGAAGTGCGCTAGTAGCACAAAAATGGGTCGGAAGTGTTCCCAACTCCTTCCCCACTCAAACCTCGATCCATTCGGGGCTAATGATGAAGCCATGTACCTAGGGTAGGGTCATGGACCTATTAAAGATACCCTCCCTAAGGACATCCCTAAAAGAACCAGAAACATCTAAGAAGAATCATCATCCACTCGACCATGAAGCGATATTCCACTCGACGGTGTTGAAGACACTCGACCGTACAGTCAACCACTCGACCACCAGAAGGTCTAAAGCCACTCCGCTCTGCAACGGTCGGGAATTAGGTCATAGCTTTAATGGGCATTATGTATCTTTATTATTGGCATTACCAGTAACGCCCCTCTCTTAATGTACAATGAACCCTGTGTAACGGAGAGGAGCTAGGGTCCTGGCGCACTCTATATAAGCCACCCCCTCCTTTGGGACAAGGGTTCGCACCCCCTGTAACTCACACACGCATAATCCAGTCGACCGCCTCCGGGCTCTGAGACGTAGGGCTGTTACTTCCTCCGAGAAGGGCCTGAACTCGCAAACCTTGCGTGTACAACTCCTCCATAGCTCAGATCTTGCCTCTACATTCCTACCCCCCATATTCTACTGTCAGACTTAGAACCACGACAGGTAGGGCGCGCCCTCCACCCTCGTGGAGGCCTCGTGTCCTTCCCGGACTGCTTCTTATTTTCCTATTTTTAAATATTCTAAAACAGAGAAAAATTTCCATTAGAACTGTTCTGGAGTCGGTTTACTTATCGTACCACATACCTATTCCTTTTCGGAGTCTGAAACGTTCTGGAAAGTGTCTCTTATGTATTCCTCTAGGGTCACGGTTTCAATAACATTAGTTTCAACATTTATAGGATTACCTGAGATATAATGTTTGATTCTTTGACCGTTCACCACCTTCGGATTTGTGCCCTCGAAGTTGTTGATTTTTATGGCACCGGAACGATAAACCTCCTCGATAACGTAAGGACCTTCCCATTTAGAGAGGAGTTTTCCTGCAAAAAATCTTAAACGAGAGTTGTATAGCAATACATAATCACCTACATTAAACTCACGCTTTTGTATCCTTTTGTCATGCCATCTTTTAACTTTTTCTTTAAACAACTTGGCATTCTCATAAGCCTGGGTTCTCCATTCATCAAGTGAGCTAATGTCAAATAACCTCTTCTCACCGGCAAGTTTGAAATCATAATTGAGCTCTTTAATATCCCAATATGCCTTATGTTCCAATTCGAGAGGTAAGTGACATGCTTTTCCATAAGCCATTTTATACGGAGACATACCCATAGGATTTTTATATGCAGTTCTATAGGCCCATAATGCATCATCAAGTTTCTTGGACCAATTCTTTCTAGATCTATTAACAGTCTTTTGCAAAATTAATTTGAGCTCCCTATTATTCAATTCTACTTGACTACTAGACTGTGGGTGATAAGGAGATGCAATTCTATGATTAACATCATACTTAGCTAGCATTTTACGAAAGACACCATGAATAAAATGTGAACCACCATCAATCATTAAATATCTAGGGACTCCAAACCTCAGAAAAATAACTTATTTAAGCATCTTAATAGAGGTGTTATGATCAGCACTACTAGTTGGAATAGCTTCTACCCACTTAGTAACGTAATCAACAGCAACTAAAATATGTGTATACCCATTAGAGGAAGGAAAAGGTCCCATATAGTTAAAGCCCCAAACATCAAATGGTTCAATAACAAGTGAATAATTCATAGGCATTTCCTGACGTCTACTAATATTAACAATCCTTTGACATTCATCACAAGATAAGACAAACTTACAAGCATCCTTGAAGAGAGTAGGCCAATAAAAACCGGATTGCAATACCTTATGTGCAGTTCTATCTCTAGCGTGGTGTCCTCCATAAGGTTTAGAGTTACACTTGCGTAGGATTTGTTCATGTTCATGCTCAGGTATACAACGTCTAATAACACCATCTACTCCTTCTTTATAAAGGTGTGGGTCATCCCAGAAGTAATGTCTTAAATCATAGAAAAACTTTTTCTTTTGCTGGTATGTGAAACTAGGTGGTATAAATTTAGCAACAATATAATTAGCATAATCAGCATACCATGGAGCAGTACGAGAAGCATTTATGACAGCTAATTGTTCATCAGGAAAGCTATCATCAATAGGTAGTGGGTCATCAAGAACATTCTCTAACCTAGACAAGTTGTCTGCAACGGGGTTCTCAGCTCCCTTTCTATCAGTAATATGCAAATCAAATTCTTGTAGCAAGAGAACCCATCTAATAAGTCCAGGTTTCACATCTTTATTTTCCATAAGATATTTAATAGCAGAATGATCAGTGTGAACAGTTCCTTTAGAATCAACAATATAAGGTCTGAACTTATCACAAGCAAATACAACTGCTAAAAATTCTTTTTCAGTAGTAGCATAATTTTTCTGGGCACTGTCTAGAGTTTTACTAGCATACTGGATAACATTTAATTTCTTATCAACTCTTTGTCCTAGAACAGCACCTACAGCATAATCGCTAGCATCACACATAATTTCAAAGGGTAACTTCCAATCAGGTGGCTAAACAATAGGTGCAGAAATCAAAGCTTTCTTAAGTATTTCAAATGCTTCTACACAATCATCATCAAAGACAAAAGGAGTATCTTTTTGTAAGAGATTAGTTAGAGGCCTGGAGATTTTAGAGAAGTCCTTAATGAACCTTCTATAAAAACCAGCGTGACCAAGGAAACTTCTTATACCTTTAATGTCCTTGGGACACGACATCTTTTCAATAGCATCAACTTTAGCTTTGTCAACTTTAATACCTCTTTCAGAAATTTTATGCCCCAAGACAATACCTTCATTAACCATAAAATGGCACTTCTCCCAATTCAAGACAAGATTAGTTTCTTCACATCTCTGCAAAACTTGATCAAGGTTGCTCAAGCAATCATCAAAAGAAGTTACATATACAGAGAAATCATCCATGAAAACCTCAACAATCTTTTCACAAAAATCAGAGAATATAGCCATCATGCATCTTTCAAAGGTAGCAGGTGCATTGCATAAACCAAAAGGCATACGTCTATAAGCAAATGTACTGAAAGGGCAAGTAAAAGTGGTCTTTTCTTGATCCTCTTTTTACACAGGTATTTGAGAGAAACCAGAATAACCATCTAGAAAGCAAAAATGTGTGTGTTTGGATAGTCTTTCTAGCATTTGAGCGATAAAAGGTAAAGGGTAATGATCCTTTTTGGTAGCTTTATTTAATTTACCGAAATCAATTACCATCCTATAACCTGTAACAATTCTTTGTGGGATCAATTCATCTTTATCATTAGGAACAACGGTAATACCTCCCTTCTTGGGGACACAGTGGACAGGACTTACCCATTGACTATCAGCAACGGGATAGATTATACCTGCCTCCAGAAGCTTTAGTATTTCTTTTCTTACCACTTCTTTCATCTTAGGATTTAACCGTTGTTGGTGATCAACAACCGGTTTAGCGTCTTTCTCCAAGTTTATTTTGTGTTGACATAAAGTGGGGCTAATGCCCTTAAGATCATCAAGAGTATATCCAATAGCAGCGCAGTGCTTCTTCAGAGTTTTCAATAGTTTCTCTTCTTCATGCTCTGAAAGGTTAGCACTAATAATAATAGGATATATCTTCTTTTCATCAAGGTAAGCATATTTAAGAGTATCAGGTAATGGTTTAAGCTCAAACATGGGATCACCCTTGGGTGGAGGAGGATCCCCTAGGATTTCAACAGGCAAATTGTGTTTCAGAATAGGACCCTATTTAAAGAATACTTCATCGATTTCCCTTCTTTCATTCATAAACATATCATTTTCATGGTCTAGCAAATATTGTTCTAAAGGATCCCTAGGAGGCACAGCAATATAAACAAGACCAATAATTTCATCTTTACTAGGCAATTACTCATCACGGGGTTATCTACGAAATTCAGAAAAATTAAACTCATGAGACATAACATCCAAACCAATAGTAACAACATCCTTTTCGCAGTCTATCTTAGCATTAACAGTATTCAAGAAGGGTCTACCAAATATAATGGGACAAAAGCTATCTTGTGGGGAACCAAGAACAAGAAAATCAGCAGGATATTTAGTTTTCCCACACAAGACTTCAACATCTCTAACAATCCCAATTGGTGAGATAGTATCTCTATTGGCAAGTTTAATTGTAACGTCTATATCTTCTATCTCAGCAGGTGCAATATCATGCATAATTTCTTTGTATAAGGAAATAGGTATTGCACTAGCACTAGTACCCATAACACACAAGCCATGATAACAATGATCTCCTATTTTAACAGAAATAACGGGCATGCCTACCACATGTCTATGTTTATCTTTAGTATCAGGTTTAGCAATTCTAGCAGTTTCCTCATAGAAGTAAATAACATGCCGATCAATATTATCAGCCAAGAGATCTTTAACCATAGAAATATTAGGTTCAACCTTAATTTGCTCAGGAGGTGTATAAGTTCTAGTATTACTCTTACGAACCACAGTTGAAGCTTTAGCATGATCCTTTATCCTAACAGGGAAAGGTGGTTTCTCAACATAAGCAGTAGGAACAATTGGATCATTATAAGTGATAGTCTTTTCTTCAACTTTAATAGGTTCAACTACTTTTACTTCTATGGGAGGATGATATTTACACTAGTAGAAAAAGGGCCATTTGTCCCGGTTCATAAGGGCCTTTAGTCCCGGTTCTTCAACCGGGAGTAAATGGTCGTTACTAAAGCCTCCCCCCTTTAGTCCCGGTTCTTACACCAACCAGGACTAAAGGCCCTCCACATGCCCGCTGCATGGAGGTCCACCTTTAGTACCGGTTGGTAATACCAACCGGGACTAAAGGAAATTTTATGAATTTTTTTGAATTTTTTTCCTGATTTTCGAATTTCCGAATTATTTTAACCTCTAATCTCTAATCACCCCTCATTGCTGCTCAATTTAACATCTAATCTCTAATCACCCCTCATCATTCCAAATCATCTAACTTCCCGGATGATCAACCATCCTCTCACTACTCCAGCCTGAGCACGCTTAACTTCCGGGTTCTATTCCCCCTCGTTTCCAAGTCTGCACTTGTTGTTTTCCTGACAATAGTAAGATGTCAATCGTATTAACCCTCAGGAGTTTAGCTTGAGCATGAGGTCACACGTTTCACTGTTTGAGTTTGAAACTATTATTCCAAAAACAATAATTATTTAGTAACACTAATATTTCTTGAGTAAGTAGTTTGACCATAGTTTCACCCTAGTTTGACCAGATTTGACCAAAATTCAAAAAAATTGAAATAATTATTTAGTAACACTAATATTCTTGAATAATTATTTAGTAACACTAATACTTCTTGAATAAGTAGTTTGACCCCAATTTGACCATATTTGTCCAAAATTCAAAAAAATTGAAATAATTATTTAGTAACACTAATATTCTTGAATAATTATTTAGTAACACTAATACTTCTTGAATATGTAGTTTGGCCATAGTTTCACCCCAGTTTGACCACAGTTTGACCAGATTTAACCAAAATTCAAAAAAAATTAAAATAATTATTCAGTAACACTAATATTCTTGAATAATTATTGAGTAACACTAATACTTTTTGAATAAATAGTTTGACCATATTTAACCAAAATTCAAAAAACTGAAATTTGAGCATAACTTTTTTCCTTTTGGAATTTGAGGACTCTAAAAATTTGCAAACAGGCCATAGGCAGTCAAAATCGGATGCGGATTTTCCTTATGAACATTTTGATATATTATACATTTTTTCCGACATCGTATGCAAAAGTTACAACCGTTTTACATTTTCCCTACACTTTTTGCAAAACGTGTCCAAATTTAAGTTTTTTAATTTTCCGAACTAGTAGATGTAGTAACATAACTACACCTTGAAGGATTTTAATTTTTGAAGTTTTTATCATTTTCTTTTGCTTTTCACAAAACTGAAAAGGCGATCCACCCGGGGGGGGGGGGGTTAGAGTTTGAAAATGGGACCGTTAGTACCGGCTTGAGACACAAACCGGGACTAAAGGGCATTGCACCCTTTAGTCCCGGTTTGTGTCTCAAACCGGGACTAAAGGTCTAATCTTTAGTCCCGGTTTGAGACACGAACCGGGACTAAAGGGTGCGATGCCCTTTAGTCCCGGTTCGTATCTCAAACCGGGACTAAAGGGCTCATTTGAACCGGGACTAATGCCTTTAGCGCATGAACCGGGACCAATGCTCACACTAGTCCCGGTTCGTGAATGAACCGGGACTAATGGGCTTATCTGGTCCGAACGAAAGCCCTATTTTCTAATAGTGTTAAACCACTTCTCCTTAGGGAGATCAATATGAGAAGCAAAAGATTCACTAAAAGAAGCTAATATCTCAGAGTCAAGTCCATATTTAGTGCTAAATTTACGGAAAACATCGGTATCCATAAAAGATTTAACACAATCAAACTTAGGTGTTATACCTGACTTCTTACCTTCGTCGAGATCCCAATCTTCAAAATTGCGTTTAATTCTTTCCAATAAATCCCATTTGAATTCAATAGTCTTCATGATAAAAGAACCAGTACAAGAAGTATCAAGCATGGAGCGATTGTTGTCAGAAAGCCGAGCATAAATTTTTTGGATAATCAATTCTTTTGAGAGATCATGATTGGGGCATGAATATAACATTGACTAAAGCCTCCCCCAAGCTTTAGCGATGCTTTCTCCTTCGCGTGGCCAAAAATTATATATATAATTACGATCACAATGAACAAGATGCATAGGATGAAACTTCTGATGAAATTCCAATTTCAATAGCTTATAGTCGCATGATCCCATATCATCACATAGCCTATACCATGTCAATGCATCTCCCTTAAAAGATAAAGGGAAGACCTTCTTCTTGATAACATCATCGGGCATACCTGCAAGCTTAAATAATCCACAAACTTCATCCATATAGATTAAGTGTAAATCGGGATGCAATGTTCCATCTCCTGCAAAAGGATTAGCTAGCAGTTTCTCTATCATACCCGAAGGAATTTCAAAGTAAATATTTTCAGTAGGTTCAGTAGGTTGAGGAGCAACTCTTTGCTCTACTGGTCGGGGTGAAGATACCTCGAACAAGCCCCTCAAAGGATTACTTTCCATAGTAACAAGTGACAGTAAATTTCAGCACACTATATAAATTTTTCCTTACCAAATTCCACATACCAAAGGAACTTCACTCCCCGGCAACGGCGCCAGAAAAGAGTCTTGATGACCCACAAGTATAGGGGATCTATCGTAGTCCTTTCGATAAGTAAGAGTGTCAAACCCAACGAGGAGCAGAAGGAAATGATAAGCGGTTTTCAGCAAGGTATTCTATACAAGCACTGAAATTATCGGTAACAGATAGTTTTGTGATAAGGTAATTTGTAACGGGTAACAAGTAACAAGTATAAATAAAGTGCAGCAAAATGGCCCAATCCTTTTTGTAGCAAAGGACAAGCCTGGACAAACTCTTATGTAGAGAAAAGCGCTCCCGAGGTTCACTACGATTCACGTTCAGTATTTTGATAATTTCATATGTGGGTGGACCGGTGCTTGGGTGCTGTCCTTACTTGGACAAGCATCCCACTTATGATTAACCCCTATTGCAAGCATCCGCAACTACAAAAGAAGTATTAAGGTAAACTTAACTATAGCATGAGACATATGGATCCAAATCAGCCCCTTACGAAGCAACTCATAAACTAGGATTTAAGCTTCTGTCACTCTAGCAACCCACACTGGTAGAAAAAGGGCCTACAGTCCCGGTTCATAAGGGCCTTTAGTCCCGGTTCCTGAACCGGGACTAAAGTGTCGGTACTAATACCTCCCCCCTTTAGTCCCGGTTCAATCCAGAACCGGGACTAAAGGGCGCGGCCACGTGGAGCTCCACCTTTAGTCCCGGTTGGTAACACCAACCGGGACTAAAGGAAATTTTATGATTTTTTTTTGAAATTTTTTTTGAAATTTTTTTTGGATTTTTTTTATTTTCAAATTTCTGAATTATTTTAACCTCTAGTCTGTAATCACCACCCCTCATCACTTCTCAATTTATCCTTTAATCACCCCTCATCATTCCAAATCATCTAACTTCCCGACCGGTCACCCATCCCTCTCACTACTCCAGCCCAAGCACGCTTAACTTCCGGGTTCTATTCTCCCTCGCTCCAAGTCTGCACTTGTTGTTTTCCTGACAATAGTAAGATGTCAATCCTATTAACCTTCAGGAATTTTTCTTGAGCATGAAGTGACACATTTCACTGTTTGAGTTTGAAACTATTGTTTTAAAAAACAATAATTATTTAGTAACACTAATATTTCTTGAATAATTAGTTTGACCATTGTTTGACCACAGTTTGACCACAGTTTGACCAGATTTGACCAAAATTGAAATAACTAAAATAATTATTTAGTAACACTAATATTCTAGAATAATTAGTTTGACCATTGTTTGACCACAGTTTGCCCACTGTTTAAATATTTTTCAATTTTTTCCACTCTAGATCTTAAAAGCCCCGTAACTTTTTTTCTGTTAGGTTTTTGAGGATTTTGAAAATGTTTAACGGGGTTCCCCCCGTTCAATGTGGATGTAACTTTTCGAGTAGATGATTTTTCATATAAAAAACTTTTTCATCCGAGTTAGTATGCAAAAGTTATGCCCATTTTTACAAATTTCAGAGACATTTTGCAAATAAAGTCAAAATTCACATTTGCAAATTTTCCCAACAACTAGACCACATATCACATGAGAAACTTATTTTCTTTTATTTTTTTGACATTTCCATTATTTTCTTTTATTTTTTTAAAATTGAAAAGGCGATCCACGGGGGGGGGGGGGGGGTAGAGTTTGAAAATGGGACCTTTAGTACCGGTTCGTGGCACGAACCGGGACTAAAGGTCTCAACCCCATTAGTTCCGGTTCGTGCCTCAAACCGGGACTAAAGGTCTAATCTTTAGTCCCGGTTTGAGGCACGAACCGGGACTAAAGGTCATCGCACCCTTTAGTCCCGGTTCGTGGCTTAAACCGGGACTAAAGGGCCCGAGTGAACCGGGACTAATGCCTTAGCCGCACGAACTGGGACCAATGCTCACATTAGTCCCGGTTCTAGACTGAACCGGGACTAATGGGCTGAGCCGGCCTGGACCATAGCCCTGTTTTCTACTAGTGCCATCATCTACTTATTACTTCCCAATGCCTTCCTCTAGGCCCAAATAATGGTGAAGTGTCATGTAGTCGACGTTCACATAACACCACTAGAGGAAAGACAACATACATCTCATCAAAATATCGAAAGAATACCAAATTCACATGACTACTAATAGCAAGACTTCTCCCATGGCCTTAGGAACAAACGTAACTACTCACAAATCATATTCCTATTCATAATAAGAGGGGTATTAATATGCATATAGGATCTGAACATATGATCTTCCACCAAATAAACCAACTAGCATCAACTACAAGGAGTAATCGACACTACTAGCAACCCACAGGTACCAATCTGAGGCTTTGGGACAAAGATTGGATACAAGAGATGAGCTAGGGTTTGAGAGGAGATGGTGATGGTGAAGATGTTGATGGATATTGGCCCCCTCCCGATAAGAGGAGCGTTGGTGATGACGATGGCGATGATTTCCCCCTCCCGAAGGGAAGTGTCTCTGGCAGAACAGCTCTGCCGGAGCCCTAGAATGGTTCTTCCAAGGTTCTGCCTCGTGGCGGAGGAGTTTCTTCCCGAAAGCTTGCTTATGATTTTTTCTCGGACGAAAGACTTCATATAGCAGAAGATGGGCACCGGAGGGCCACCAGGGGGCCCACGAGGTAGGGGGCGCGCCTCCCACCCTCGTGGCCAGGGCGTGGCCCCCCTCTGGTATTTTCTTCGTCCAGTATTTTTTATTAATTCCAAAAATGACTTCCGTGAAGTTTCAGGACTTTTGGAGCTGTGCAAAATAGGTCTCTAATATTTGCTCCTTTTCCAGCCCAGAATTCCAGCTGCCGGCATTCTCCCTCTTTATGTAAACCTTGTAAAATAAGAGAGAATAGGCATAAGTATTGTGACACAACGTGTAATAACAGCCCATAATGCAATAAATATCAATATAAAAGCATGATGCAAAATGGACGTATCAGCGATGAATCCTTCTCTCTGATTTTTTTCTCCCCGAACGTGAATATATAGATTTGGAGTTGAGGTCGGTGGAGCTCCAAGGGGCCCATGAGGCAGGGGGCGCGTCCAGGGGGTAGGCACGCCCCCACCCTCGTGGACTGGGTGTGGGACCCCTGGCCTTGATTCTTTCGCTAGTATTTTTTATTAATTCCAAAATAATTCTCCATTGATTTTCAGGACATTCCGAGAACTTTTATTTCTGCAAAAAAATAACACCATGGCAATTCTGCTGAAAACGGCGTCAGTCCGGGTTAGTTCCATTCAAATCATGCAAGTTAGAGTCCAAAACAAGGGCAAAAGTGTTTGGAAAAGTAGATTCGACTGAGACGTATTAGAGGTGCGGGTGGGTAGAGGGATGGCCATGCCAGTGGAGGGAGTAGGGTGGGTCGGTGAAGCCTGCGCGACATCATAGCCGGCCACAAGAGGAGGGAGTAGGCAGTCCCGCTGGCGCTTGTTTAGGTGGCTGGAGCAGGAAGATTAGAGATTGAAGAAGCACGTCGGTCGTTGGATGGACATCCAACAGTCACTGCTGCTAGAATCATGTGTTGACTGACAAAGCCTTGTGTAAACAAGTCAGGCTCAAAATCGGTGGCGTGTACATCCCATTTGCTATTATTTTAATTATTTTCACTCATTTGCTAATTCATATGGAATTTATTGCAGCCCATTTTCCATTTTTAGAATTGCTGCCCATTTTCTGGTTAGTGCCAGGGTTAAAAAAATGAACTGAAAAATGTGCAAAATTTTAAAAATTCGCATATTTTTGCTGGGGAACAAAATATTCTTAATCCAAAAATTAGTAGCCATACTAAAACAAATTTTAAAATAAATTAGTACTATGTCATGTTAAAATTCAATGAAATATAAAATACCAGTGAAGAACAAAAACAAAAAATGAAACTAATTGCCCATTTGCTATTTTTTTGGAATTTACAACCCCTTTGATATTACTTCTAAGATATACTGACCATACTCTTTGGCCAGGGTGGAATGCATCCCTCCTTGTCTTGAAAGATTTGCAGCCCAGTAAGTCGGAGAAAATGAATAGGCCTAGCTTGGGTATTCTTCAAAAAGTAATAGTGGGCTACCTATTTTCCCAAAGAAAAAACTGCTGGGCTCGTCATGTTGTTAGACGGGCCACAAAGAGCGCAGAACCTAGTTTATAGCCTGCACCTCCGACCAAATCCTTAAAAAAGTTGTGCAATTCTGTCTTTAATTGAATATACGTTGACAATGATGTGGGTCCCATATATCAGCAGGGTGGATTGGGGTAAAAAACGAGGGGTGCATCTGACTAGTAAAAGAGGTGCTTGCTTGTGTTCGGGAGTGGACCTGGTGGGTCCGTACTGTCATACTCACAACTACAGTCCTCTCCCGATTCACTATGTTGACAGGGCCGGACGGCGGAGCCGCGACGAGCGCACCAAGGCAGAGGATAAAGTGGTGTCGCTAATGTGTTGGGTTAGGTTGGGCATTCTTATCAAAAAAATGGACCAGAACTATTTACGACGTTGACTATGATTTGCATGGGTCCGCTGGTTGCAGGAAGAAAATGGTGGGAGAAAGAAGACTGATCGCTATCTTTGCCTAAGAATAATGTCGACTGAATGTAATGACACTATCATAGAAAATAATATCCTCCTCTTAAAATTTGACTTTTCAAATCATGAATTTAAAGAACTGGTGCATGAGCATTTAGCTTTATTTATTTACTTATTATGTTTAGGGGGCCATGAGCATGTACCTGGGCTAGATTCATGTGAGAGCCTTCCCTTCCAGTTAATTATGGGCTCCTCTATTGGGCCTTCATCAGTGGGCTGCATGTTATAGACAAGTGGAAAATGTGTGCCGTACCAAAAATAGTATGCGCTACGTACGGTACGGGTCACTAAAGGGTTGGACCGTGCAACGACTTCGAAAACATTGTGTTTGTCGTTCTAACAACACATTTCTTCAACCAACAGACAAAATATACTACTGATTGTACATTGAAAACAACAACAACAACCAGGGCTGGGGGTGCAACACAAGTAGTAAGCAGGCCAGAAGAGTAAAGACGCAGCTCTCTTTCCAAACCAAACATCAGCCATCATTACAAAAGGGCTACCAAAAACAAGTGTATGCATCAAACTAAATAAAGATCCTAATACACCAAGTGTATGCATCTAAGAAACTGGCTCAATTAGACGTTACTATTTGTTAAGCTGTGGTGATTGGCCGACGGCTTGAACCAGATGGGTGCCTGACGGGGTAAACTCTAGCCAGCATGTTGAAGTCTGATACTTGCGACCCTCTCTTGTACTTTGGGCTGCACAGCATGGAGGCACATATCAGGGTATGGTGCATGGAGAGACGCATGGTACGTTGTCTACAAAAAGTTTGTCTGATGAACGAAACTGCGCTGCCATCATGATCCTTGCCGTCAGTTATCTCCTGGTTAATCAGATAATTCAATCCGAGAAACAGAGATCGTATACCAAGGCTACTTACCAGCCTCCACTCATAAATTCCTGAAGGCCCAGAGAAGCTGGGATCCTTCTCAATTGCAGTGAATGTGATAGTATTCCGCGAAACAACACGTCCGGTACGTGCGAACGATCATCAATCGTTCACAGTCGTCTGATCGAGCCATGAACCACCTGCAATTGCCATGCCACTTTTCTTTGAAAGGTTCTGGGATTAGGAAGGGTAGGGACACCATGCGGCCTAAAACATCATATCAAGTTGGAGTCAAATAAAAAAAGGCTCTTACTGTAGTCAATCTTAAGAACAACATGTTATGAGCATGAATATTTTTTCAGTAAATGTTGACAGTAATATAAGCGAGCCATCATGATATCATAGGAAAGTAACATACTACTGTAATAGCCGTTTGTAGCGATGACTAGAGTAGGCTAGCAATACGTCCAGCCATAGAAGGAGTACACAGCGTAAATGAAGCCCTTGTGTTCAATGGCATTAGAGAACCATGGAGGATGGATGAACCTGCGATGGACGTGTAGATTTATCCACTTACCAAAGTGACATGTTAGATAGGCGAGACCGTGGTGGAAGAACGCAATTAGCCTGAAGTCTTTATAATTCGCAGATCTTGTGGGCACTTGGAATATTACAACCTTGAGCAAATCAAACTTGGTATCATGTTAGCTACTGTAAGATTCCGAGTATTCTGGGCCATGGTGCCAAAGCAGTGCAGTGTTAATCGAAGGAAGGGGGTCAATCGCCAGGTGTAGACCTCCACGAGCATCCAGCTGTTGTGACCGTCGATGAGCACCATCCAAGACGTGTTCATGCCGACCCAATACATACCATTAATATAGTTGAGGGTGACGGGGATCAGATTGCAGTCAAGGGGGTTGATGCTTGCCACCCTATGATCGTTAAGCTACATGACATGCCATTTCTAAAGATCAGGCGGCATCAACAAGCAAGGAGCTGGCTTAAAAAGCTTGGGCCTGAGAGCTTTGAGTAAACGGTACAGCCCCGACGAGCACGCGGTGAGCGGCATGGTACTACGATTGTCCACACGCGAAACAATGAGCTTGATTACGTGTATGGGGAGCGAATTCCAGCCACTCTTTCGGCGGACACTGCTCGGTCATGTCATTGTTAGTGCTTGGGTTTCGGAAGAGGGGGTAGGCGAATTAGCGGGGATGGAAGATTGGACGATTATGTGCGGACAAAGATGGAGAAGTGAATATGTGCTGCAGGAAGTGGACAGGTGATGATGACTACAACACGCCGCTTGACTTACGAGACACATACCAGCAGCGTAGAGTCATATCGATGCCATACAACTTGCTTGAGTGATCATAGTACTAGTACTCCCTACAATACCTACTACTATGCCCTAGTTTGCATATAGTGGAGTAGGACTCTGCTATACTACTAGCACCGGAGAGTAGTATATTCTAGTGTAAAATAGTTACAAACTTCAATGCCAGAGCATGGAATGACCACGAACCGCCATTGGTGCTAACTCCAATCCCCAGCAAACGTTCACTGGGAGACATGGCAGTTTCAAACTCCCGCGAAGGAGTTAGAGTACGTGTGTAAGGGTGGCGGTTTTGTCAAATACAATGGCTTAAAAACAGGCCACCGTCGGATGGAAATCTCACGGTTATGTGTGATTCGCCATGATTGAACTCGTGGCGAACAATCGCTAGATATCATTACTAAAAAAATGTTAAAACACCCGGGGCTATAACTTGCACCGGCTAACCACTAGCAATGATACTAACATAGTTGTAAAATGGTCAAAGACCGTGTCTACGTGGTTTTTGGAATAATATGCAAACTGGCAAGATGCCCGTGCATTGCACGGAGAATCAAGATGCATTTTTTAATGAAACACCTGTTGTGATTGACCCATGCAGGAGTAATCCCATGTGTAAAAACTAATGATATCTCGGGAATTTTATTGAAAAAATGGTATCTCGAGAATATCATCAAAAAATGATATCTCGAGAAAGATGAGAGATAAGGTGAGGAGGAGTGGGGTTTAGTGGTGACTTGTGGTCTGACTGGGCGGATGCATGGAGATGGACGCCGCCGGCAACGACCACCATACCGGATTATTCCAGAGACTTCCTTTTTTAATTGCTTAGCAATGAGGTTGTGGGAGATAAGGATGAACGAGGCAAGGCTTTATCTGTAAATGTGGAGAGAGGCGCAGGTATCTTTTGTAAAATTGTCATAGTTTGCTTTCTATCTGTCAGATATAGATCGGACGGTCTATATTACAAGATGGTAGGCACACCATCATCACCAACTTGGTTTTTTATAAGAGTAGAGATAGAGACTAGGGAGGAGCACCATCTACTGCTTCGTGTGCTACTCCCGCGCTCCATTCGGCGGCCGCAACGTCCCCTACAGCCACTCCCTCCCGCGCTCCATTCGGCGGGCGCTATTGGAATTTGGGGAGCGCACTCGCGCGACTACTAGCAGCGACAACTTCACCAATGATGACTTCTTCCCAGACCTCGGCAACCTCTTCCTGCTGCTCCTGTTGCACCGTATGTGTTTCTGTCCATCCTATTTGAAATTGTGGTAGAATTCATGTTTCTAGTCTGTGTCCTATATTCGATCTGTTCATCTACTATGCTAGTGCACATGGTTCGTTTAATCTCTGTTATAGCCGTCATGATTTATTTCGTGCTTATTTGGATTAAATCTCGTAGTAACTTGCTCATATATTCAACAGGCGCAACGCCCCCGACAGCCACTCCCGTTTCATGGACGGCCCGGTCGATGCCTCCAAGGTGCCCTGCATCTACAAGAGTTTCGGCTGCGAGAGGTATGTCGACTAGCACTTGCTGGCGGAGCATAATTCCAGATGTGCGCACGTGCCCTGCTACTGCTATGAGTGCATGCCGTCATTTCAGGGCTCGCTGGCGAGCCTCGTGCATCACCTCGCGGCACCGTCCGTCGATCACTACTGGCCCACAGCGGTGAACATCATGTACGAGACGTGCTACCCGTTTGCCGTGCCAGAGTCGCTGGAGGATCACTGCTGCCTGCTAGTCGCGGAGGAGGACGGCAGCGTCTTCCTCTTGGTCGTGGGCATCGGCAAGGCCCACGTAGGCCACCGCCCCGTCTCTGTAGTGTGCTTCAGGGGCAACGCCGCTGACACTGACACGAGGCCAGTGTACGGGTGCATGCTCACTGTTACTGCCCCTCAGAGGTACGTGGGCGCTCACACCACCTCCACCACACTGACTAGGACTGTGCCGAGCTGCTCCGTTCCTGGCGATGTGGACATGGAAGACGCATGGTATGATTTTCACCCCAAGATGGTGCACGGGGACTCCAAGGAGGTTCACCTGGACAAATGCATTACCAAGTTAAATGTTGATCATTAGTCTTCGCTCAATGTAATCCGCTGTCTAAGCATGTGGAGACTTCTTATTTATATAGTATAGAACCTTCCATGCATGATCTTGCTCTATTAGAGTATCACGGTTGAATAAAAGTGTATCCATTTATGGTTTAGTCTAGAATCTTCCATGTATGGTTTTTCTCCATTAGAGTTCTCCTTGCCATTTATGAGATTAATTGAGAATTTTTACTACAGTACTGCTGAAAGACTTATGATGAACCATTTCTTACATCTCCTCTGCCCCCTCCAAGTAATCTTGATTTAATCCCTCCGTCTAGGTGTATAAGAGCATGGTTAATACTTAATAGTATAGCCAACTGTTGACTATAAGAAAGTGCCATGTCATCTGTAGCCAACATGTATAACAATTAGCTATCAGTATGTGCTACTTTATTAATACATGGCCCACTTTCCACTCTCACACAGTGCCTAGGAGCATGTGTTGCAGCTGGCTGAGAGCCCGCTTACATTCTCTCTCCTATCCTCTCTCCTCCAACTAAGCATTAGAAATATCACTTTACTTCTTACAGCCTGCTGAATGTACCTTATTGTACTCGCTCTAAGTCACCCTATGAAAACCAAATAATCCCAAAACACTTAGGCGCAGTGCATTAACTCCCACCTCGTTTCTTTTTTCTTGACATATCAACCAATAAGAGATGTGGGGCGTGCATGTTTTCAATGACTCAAGACTAACAAACACGACATGCAGTGGTTAGTTCATTGCATGCACTGCTATTAATTAGCAAACAAATATTAAGTTCTCTCGTTTTCCCCTCATTCTTGGTCACGGTGCACAACTTAAGATGACTTATTCACCTAGCTACGGAGGGATTACATTCATCGTGGTCTAGAAAAAATAAACATAATCGATACTCAAAAACTAATTCTTAAAGTTCATTTCTTGCAAAGCACAATAAGTATTATTTCTTCACAAGTTTTGGATGCAGGTTGAACACTTGAACACTTTTGTTTGCAAAATATAGTTTTTATCTATTTCACCTAGATGTTTGTGAGCTCTAGAGAAGAAATAATATCTGAAGAAACCTATCGATACTCGTTACACATGCGATGACCCCCACATACATTGTCAAAATAAACAATTCCTCGATCAATGCATTTCACTGTTCCGTGCAACGCATGGGAACCTTACTATATATTAGTACGAACATAAATTTAACTAACATTATATATAGTACGATAAATGCTCATGCATGTCACAAAAAATAATGTCATTGAAAACTATCTTCAAATACGAATCCAACGATATAGTTTTTGTTGACATGCACTAACATTTTGTCAGTTAAATCTTCAGTCAAATTCAATGGGGGACTAATAAACCATGATCGATGTAGTACTAATGTATAGGGAAGCACTCCACGGGAGGCTCACCCCGCTCGTGGCACGACAATAAAGCCGTCATATCACAAAACCCCACCACTCCCAGTAATAAGTGGCCTGGTAAAATAAACGGACAAGTAACCATCACATCCCTCCGTCTTTTTTGCATTTCATCTGTCTGCATTTATTTTGTCCGGTTCATCTCGCACAATAGACCCCTAGCTACTACTCCTAGTGTTCCTAGCTACTACTCCTAGGGGCACTTCTTTTGGCGGCTTAAAAAATAATCCGTCTCTTCCCCAGCTTTTCCCATAAGACTAGTCATAGTGGAGAACATAAGGCGCCTCACTCATTTATTTGGGCTTCTAAACTACTACATCCATCCTGGTTTCTTAGTCACCATTGTAATTTGTGCTAAATTTTGACCAAAGATTTATCTGATTAAATGTTAGTGCATGTCAACAAAAGTTATATAATTTTGGGTGACATGCACAAACATTTCATTAGTTAAATTTATGGTCAAAATTTGACACAGATTACAATGGGGACCAATAAACCAGGACGGAGGTAGTAGTTATGGGATTACTAATGTAGAAGCCTAAAAGAACAGGCCCCTAGTACTCCTAGTAGTAGTACTCAAGTTGGAATTCCAATTGCACGGCACAACTTGTTAGGCAAAAAATCCGATACAGGATGTAGGAAGCGGTTTGGGAATTTGCATGCCTTCCTGACCAGTGGGATACTACGTACAAAGTATGATAGAGAAATAACCACAGAGAAGGAAGCTAAAAGTAAACAATCAAACGAGCATTTTTGCATTTCTTTTGCATTGAATCGTTCACAAGGTTGACTAGTGATGTTTTTCTACTTTTACAAAAACCGCATCGTAATGTTAAAACGTGAATTTGCACGTACATAAGTAATAGTAGTAGCACAATCTACAAGCATATATAGAGAAAGACGTGTAGTGCGATATATAGTGAAGTTTGTGATATATAGTGAAGTTTGTGAAGTTTGTGATATATGCATATATTTGAAAAGGCTGAAGCGCGTTAAAAAGTATTAGGCAATTGCTCGGCTTGTCATCGGGGTTGTGCATGATTTGAATGCTTTGTGTGGTGCAGATGGAGAATAGCCAGACTATATGATTTTGTAGGGATGAGCTTTCTTTGGCTATGTTATTTCGATAAGACATAATTGCTTCGTTGCTATGCTTGAAGTATTATTGTTTTTATATCAAATGATAGACTATTGCTTTCAATCACTCGTGTCTAAATATTCATGCAATGATTAGATACATGATCAAGATTATGCTAGGTAGCATTCCACATCAAAAAATATCTTTTTTATCATTTACCTACTCGAGGACGAGCAGTAATTAAGCTTGGGGATGCTGATACGTCTCCGTCATATCTATAATTTTTGATTGTTCCAAGCCAATATTCTACAACTTTCATATACTTTTGGCAACTTTTTATATTATTTTTGGGACTAACATATTGATCCAGTGCCCACTACCAGTTCATGTCTGTTGCAATATTTATGTTTCGCAGAATATCCATATCAAACGGAATCCAAACGGGGTAAAAATGGACGGAGCTTATTTTTGGAATATTTGGAAAATCCGGGAGAAAGATCAACGCGAAACAGTGCCCGAGGTGGCCACGAGGCAGGGGGCACGCCCCTGACCTTCGTGGGCCACCCGTAAGGCGGTTGATGCCCTTCTTCGGCCGCAAGAAAGCTAATTTTTGGTAAAAAAATCACGACAAAGGTTTCAATCCAATCGGAGTTACGGATCTCCATATATACCCGAAACGGTGAAAGGGCAGAGGAGAGAACGCAGAAACAGAGAGAAACAGAAAGATATATCCAATCTCGGAGGGGCTCTCGCCCCTCCCATGCCATGGAGGCCAAGGACCAAAGGGGAAACCCTTCTCCCATCTAGGGAGGAGGTCAAGGAAGAAGAAGACGAAGGGGCCCCCTCTCCCCTTCTCTTCTGGCGGCGCCGGAACGTTGCCGTGGCCATCATCATCACCGCGATCTACACCAACACCTCCGTCATCTTCACCAACATCTTCATCACCTTCCCCCTCTATCTACAGTGGTCCACTCTCCCGCAACCCGTTGTACCCTCTACTTGAACATGGTGCTTTATGCTTCATATTATTATCCAATGATGTGTTGCCATCCTATGATGTCTGAGTAGATTTTCTTTATCCTATCGGTGGTTGATGAATTGCTATGATTGATTTAAATTGCTTGTGGTTATGTTGTTGTCCTTTGGTGCCCATCATATGAGCGTGCGCGTGGATCACACCTTAGGGTTAGTTGTATGTTGATAGGACTATGTATTGGAGGGCAAGGGTGACAGAAGCTTCAGCCTAGCATAGAAATTGATGCAGACGGGATCGAAGGGGGACCAAAAAACGCTATAAGTCTAAGTAATGTAAAAATATCAAAAATATACATTGGTCACCATTGATCTTTTTGTGTAGAATCTAAATAGTCAACATGAATCCTCACTGTACCTGTATAGGTACAGGCGAGGATTCATATTGCAGCTACAAATCATACACATATAGTTCAATGAAGACCAAGTGCTCGAGATAGGTTGACAAGTAACATATTTAAGTTGGTAAAAACCTTGTTCGCTTAGCAGTATGGGACTAAACTCAATTAATTGCGGTGATACTTAGCAGCAGTGAGTTTTGAAGAAACACGCTGCTACTAAGTACTTTAGCAGTAGCGCGTCCCTCGGAAGGGCGCTACTACTATATCTAGCCGGGAGGCAACACCGTGGCAATTATAGTAGTAGCGCTTGTTTCACATAGAGCGCTACTGCTACTTAGATACTAGTAGCACTGCTCCTAAAGCTCACTACTGCTAATTAGCAGTAGCGTCTGTTTTTAAACTACGCTGCTGCTAAGATTCCGTGTATAAGGTTTTCCCTAGTAGTGGGGGGTTAGGTAACATAGGTAGATATAGTGTCATATTAAATACTATGCTACTTTGTGTCATGCATGGCACTATAAAGGTAGTCCGTATCATGCACATGATACTAGTATATGATACTTTCCAGTATGAGTAAACTAAAGAAAATATTAACTAATCTCTACTCTCTACTCTTATAAAAAGCAAAGTTGGTGATGATGGTGTGGCTGCCATCCTGCAATATAGGGTGTCCGATCTATATCTAACGGATACGGAGGAAACTATGACAATTTACCCGCACTCCTCTCCATATTTGCAGATAAGGACTTCCCTCGTTCATCCTTTTCTCCCACGAGATAAAATACTCATACAAATGCATCTTGACGTTCCGTGCAACGCACGGGCATTGATACGTCTCCGTCGTATCTATAATTTTTTATTGTTCCATGCCAATATTCTACAACTTTCATATACTTTTGGCAACTTTTTATATTATTTTTGGGACTAACTATTGATCCAGTGCCAGTGCCAGTTACTTGTTCTAGGTAAAGCCAACGTCAAGCGTGCCTAGAGTTGTATCGGTGGTCGATAGAACTTGAGGGAATATTTTTTCTACCTTTAGCTCCTCGTTGGGTTCGACAGTCTTACTTATCGAAAACTGTTGTGATCCCCTATACTTGTGGGTTATCAGGCATCTTGCTAGTGCATGTAAAAAATATTTGTCATTTACTAGTGTTCATGCATGCATGCATGCAATGCGATAATGCATCAGTAAACACATTTTTTGTGAAGAATGAGAGCATTAATTGAGTACTTTTACAGACTACAAAAACTATTCCACCGCCTCTATCTTGGTAAGAGTAGGTGAAATTTTTGAATCAAGCCCTTTAAACTAGAAGGGAGGTAGTAGTACTCCAATAGCTAACCTTGTTGTGATGACTAGATAGGACATGGCACGCACCTGGACGGAGGAACTGGTGTGCATTGTGCATATAAGTTTTGTCTGAAGTCAATGTACCTCTAGTTTGACCAAACTTATAGAAAGATGTATCAACATTCACATTGTCAAATCAATATTTTTATACTCATTATAAAATGTAGTTTCATAAAATATATATTTGGTATTGTAGATATTGATATTTTTATTATAAATTTAGTCAAAAACTTTGCAAAATTTGACTTGACAGAAATCTTACGCGGAGTAAAAAGGACAAGAGGGAGTATCATGCATGCGGAGTAGGCAAAAAAATTTGCTCATTTATAGACGTCCAAAGTCTCAAAGGGTGCGACCGCGTGAGGGAGGCGAAGGTCGTGGGAGGCGCGACGGTTGACGGAATTAAGTGAAGTTACATGCACGCGCCAGCATGGCATGCGAACGCACAGAAGCTATACTGTCAGGCCTACGATATGGGTCTAGTAGACATGACATCTAGTGGGTCCGCATAGTACTTGAGGACTCTTTGGGGGGATGCAGCCGTTTATCCACCAGGCAAGCCATCACCCCATGCCGTTCGCATGCCCAACTCGTCCCCATCTTCTACCTTACAACAGTTCACTCCCAGTCATCCCGTCCTTTCACATTACACCAGTTCCACTTCTCCTAACCCGACTCCAAAATCCATGGCCTCCCAAATCTCCATGATCGGCGGTGAGTACAAGGTTAGAACCATCACCAGCGATGAGTTCATCATCATCTACACCTGTAGATCCACGACGGTGGAAGCATTCCTTGGTCGCTTCCTACACATGTTCGAAAGTTCAAAGGATGAGTGGGCTAGACGTTGAGTACACCATAGTCCTGGAAAAGGAGAAGCTTCTAAAGGTGGCAGAGATGAAGAAGCCCGCCGTGATCCAGGTTTGCGTACATAACTTGTGCTTGGTCTACCACATATGCCATGCCGACTTTAGGTGCCGGAATTTTAGTTCTTCCTCAAGGACAAAAGAGTGAAATTCGTTACTGTAGACTTTCGTAACAACGAGGAAGTCCTAGGTCGGATAGGCCTCGTTGTAGGCCAGCCCTTCAACCTTTAGAGGAATAGGCTGGCGTCCTCCTATCGCCCTTCAATGCTGACCCTGGCAGCAGCCATGATTTATCCTTCGTACGCTCAACTGAGGAAACCTCACCATGGGGCTGAATTCGCCAGCTTATAAAACACCGGGTTAAATCGATCCCGGTGAGGCCATGAGTTGTCAAAGCTCTTAAGTTAGAGTAATAAGGTGCTATCTATTTCCTTTCTTCGTCGGATGGCCAACCTAAAAAGGTGACGGTAGCATTAAGTCGTTCCAATCTATAAACCCGCAGGGGATTTTCATCTTGTGGAGCACTATTTTTACAGTAAAACCAGGTCCTGTTCCAACCTTTTGGATGGCTCGCCAATTTGGCCTCAGGGAAAGCACCGTTCTTCCGCTTTTGGATAGAGATCCACTAAGTTCTATGTTGGGTCTATGTTTGAACCCAGTCTGGTGGTTGATAGAAAAGAATTCCCAGAAGAGAAGGATAGTTGGCTCTGTTTGGAGATATACTTAACAAAAAACTTGAAACTAATAGAGATTGGTAGAGTTGGCGCCGAGATCTTGCGGCCTAAGATTAAAGAAATTAAGCATGCCTCTGAATTTTTTTGACTCGGGCGGTCGAAACCCTCTGTGCAAGTGATCTGCAAATATAACAACTTCCCCCTATTGAGGTTGGGGAGTATTTTCTTCCTCACGCACTCGCCAGCTAATCTCGACTTGAGCCGACAGAAGACCTTGGCTCACAAGATCATCTAGCATGACCTCTGACACTTGGGACATAACCCAGCCAACGGCCTTGTTGGTTTTTGGGGGCCATCAAGGTTGTCACAAAGGGCAGATGTAGGGTGAAATTAAAAGTAAATAGGTTTTTTTATCATTTCTGCCACTAGTTGTGTCCCACTACTCAGTTTTGCCATTAGAAGTTACAACTACTCAAAATTGCCATCGATTCGTGAGATGCTTGCTCAAAAATGCCATTAGATATCTCAAAAATGCCATCATTCCGTTGGATGTTTTCTCAAAAATGCCATTAGAAACTGTTATTTTCACGTCAAACCCGTCGACCATGTTATATGACAAAAATAAGCCTAGACCCACATGTCAGTTCTCTCTATCTCACAATGATAAGTGTGGCCCCACTTGTCAGGAGTAACCAAGCGAATAATTTTACAGGAAAATAAGAACGTTGTTGGGAACAAGTGGACCCCACACTTTATTGTAGTGAGATAGAGGGAGAGCTGGCATGTTGGTTCACAGGTATTTATGTCATTATAACATGGCAAAAGAGATTTGAGACCACAATAAGCGTGTCCAGTGGCATTTTTGAGCATGTGTCTAACGAAGCAATGGTATTTTTGAGCAGTTGAAATTCCTAGTGGCAAAACTAAGTAGTGAGACACAACCGGTGGCATAAATGATAAAAACCCAAGTAAATAAGCCGGTGAATTACGTCTATATGAGATAAGCCGACATTTTCATGAAGCATGTCCGGGTCATGAGATGGAGGATAACCCACAAGTATAGGGGATCGCAACAGTTTTCGATAAGTAAGAGTGTCGAACCCAACGCGGAGCTAAAGGTAGAACAAATATTCCCTCAAGTTCTATCGACCACCGATACAACTCTACGCATGCTTGACATTCGCTTTACCTAGAACAAGTATGAAACAAGAAGTACTTTGTAGGTGTTGTTGGATAGGTTTGCAAGATAATAAAGAGAGCGTAAATAAAAGCTAGGGGATGTTGTAAGTAAAGAAGCAATAAAGTAAATATAGCGAGTGTGGAAAAGTGGTGATAGGAGATGCAAAATTGTCCCTTAAGCAATAGACTACTTTACTAGACCGATGCAAAATTGCCACTGCTAGCATGTCATTCCTGACTTGGAATTCTATGCACTTATGATTGGAACTATTAGCAAGCATCCGCAACTACTAACGTTCATTAAGGTAAAACCCAAACATAGAATTAAGATATATTGGTCCCCCTTCAATCCCGTATGCATCAATTTCTATGCTAGGTTGAAGCTTCTGTCACCCTTGCCCTCCAATACATAGTCCTACCAACATACAACTAACCCTAAGGTGTGATCCACACGCGCGCTCATATGATGGGAACCAAAGGACAACAACATAACCACAAGCAATTTAAATCAATCATAGCAATTCATCAACCACCGATAGGACAAAGAAAATCTTCTCAGACATCATAGGATGTCAACACATCATTGGATAATAATATGAAGCATAAAGCACCATGTTCAAGTAGAGGGTACAACGGGTTGCGGGAGAGTGGACCGTTGTAGATAGAGGGGGGAAGGTGATGGAGATGTTGGTGAAGATGACAGAGGTGTTGGTGTAGATCGCGGTGATGATGATGATGGCCACGGCAGCATTCCGGCGCCACCGAAAGAGAAGGGGAGAGGGGGGCCCTTCGTCTTCTTCTTGCTTGACCTCCTCCCTAGATGGGAGAAGGGTTTCCCCTCTGGTCCTTGGCCTCCATGGCATGGGAGGGGCGAGAGCCCCTCCGAGATTGGATATGTCTCTCTGTTTCTCTCTGTTTCTGCGTTCTGTTCTGCTGCCCTTTCACCGTTTCATTTATATCCGGAGATCCATACCTCCGATTGGATTGAAACCTTCGCCGTGATTTTTTTTACCAAAAATTAGCTTTCTTGCGGCCGAAGAAGGGCATCAGCCGCCTTACGGGTGGCCCACAAGGGTGGGGGCGCGCCCTCCTGGGAGGGCGTGGGCCCCTGCCTCGTGGCCACCTCGGACACAGTTTCGCGTTGATCTTTCTCCCAGATTTTCCAAATATTCCAAAAATAAGCTCCGTTTGTTTTTATCCTGTTTGGACTCCGTTTGATATGGGGTTTCTGTGAAACATAAAACATGCAACAGACAGGAACTGGCACTGGGCACTGGATCAATATGTTAGTCCCAAAAATAGTATAAAAAGTTGCCAAAAAGTATATGAAAGTTGTAGAATATTGGCATGGAACAATCAAAAATTATAGATACGACGGAGACGTATCAGCATCCCCAAGCTTAATTCCTGCTCGCTCTCGAGTAGGTAAATGATAAAAAAGATAATTTTTTATGTGGGATGCTACCTAGCATAATCTTGATCATATGTCTAATCATGGCATGAATATTAAGACATGAGTGATTCAAAGCAATAGTCTATCATTTGACATAAAAACAATAATACTTCAAGCATACCAACCAAGCAATTATGTCTTATCGAAATAACATAGCCAAAGAAAGCTCATCCCTACAAAATCATATAGTCTGGCTATGCTCCATCTTCACCACACAAAATATTCACATCATGCACAACCCCGATGACAAGCCAAGCAATTGTTTCATATGTTTGACGTTCTCAAACCTTTTCAAATTTCACGCAATACATGAGCGTGAGCCATGGACATAGCACTATAGGTGGAATAGAATATGATGGTGGGGGTTATGTGGAGAAGACAAAAAAGGAGAAAGTCTCACATCAACTAGGCGTATCAACGGGCTATGGAGATGCCCATTAATAGATATCAATGTGAGTGAGTAGGGATTGCCATGCAACGGAAGCACTAGAGCTATAAGTGTATGAAAGCTCAAACTGGAAACTAAGTGGGTGTGCATTCAACTTGCTTACTCATGAAGACCTCGGGCATTTGAGGAAGCCCATCATCGAAATATACAAGCCAAGTTCTATAATGAAAATTCCCACTCGTGTATGAAAGTGATAACTCAAGAGACTCTCCATATGATGAACATGGTGCTACTTTGAAGCACAAGTGTGGTAAAAGGATAGTAACATTGTCCCTTCTCTCTTTTTCTCTCATTTTTTATTTTTTTTATTTTTTTGTTTTTATTTTTTTGGTGGGCTTCTTTGGCCTCTTTTTTTATTTGGGCTTCTTTGGCCTCTTTTATTTTTCATAAAGTCCAGAGTCTCATCCTGACTTGTGGGGGAATCATAGTCTCCATCATCCTTTCCTCACTGGGGCAATGCTCTAATAATGATGATCATCACACTTTTATTTACTTACAACTCAATATTACAACTCGATATCTAGAACAAAGATATCACTCTATATGAATGCCTCCGGCGGTGTGCCGGGATGTGCAATGATCTAGCGTAGCAATGACATCAAAAAACGGACAAGCCATGAAAACATCATGCTAGCTATCTTACGATCATGCAAAGCAATATGACAATAAATGCTCAAGTCATGTATATGATGATGATGGAAGTTGCATGGCATATATCTCGGAATGGCTATGGAAATGCCATGATAGGTAGGTATGGTGGCTGTTTTGAGGAAGATATAATGAGGCTTATGTGTGATAGAGCGTATCGTATCACGGGGCTTGGATGCACCGGCGAAGTTTGCACCAACTCTCTAGGTGAGAAAGGGCAATGCACGGTACCGAAGAGGCTAGCAATGATGGAAGGGTGAGAGTGCGTATAATCCATGGACTCAACATTAGTCATAAATAACTCACATACTTATTGCAAAAATCTATTAGTCATCGAAACAAAGTACTACGCGCATGCTCCTAGGGGGATAGATTGGTAGGAAAAGACCATCTCTCATCCCCGACCGCCGCTCATAAGGAAGACAATCAATAAATAAATCATTCTCCGACTTCATCACATAACGGTTCACCATACGTGCATGCTACGGGAATCACAAACCTCAACTCAAGTATTTATACTAATACACAACTACCCACTAGCATGACTCTCATATCACCATCTTTATATCGCAAAACTATTGCAAGGAATCAAACATATCATATTCAGTGATCTACAAGTTTTATGTAGGATTTTAAGACTAACCATGTGAATGACCAGTTCCTGTCATCTCTCTAAATAGATATAAGTGAAGCATGAGAGTTTAATTCTTTCTACAAAAGATATGCCCACTCTCTAACAAATATAAGTGAAGCAAAAGATCATTCTACAAATGACGGTTGTCTATGTAAAGAGAAACAGGCAATCCAAACTTCAAATGATATAAGTGAAGCACATGAAGCATTCTATAAAGCCATACTCAAAAGTTATAAGTGAAGTGCAATGAGCATTCTATAAATCAACCAAGGACTATCTCATACCAGCATGGTGCATAAAAGAAAAATGAAAACTAAATGCAAAAGATGCTCGAAGATTTGCACATATCACATGAATGAAACGAATCCGAAAACATACCGATATTTGTTGAAGAAAGAGGGGATGCCTTCCAGGCATCCCCAAGCTTAGACGCTTGAGTCTCCTAGAATATTTACTTGGGGTGCCTCGGGCATCCCCAAGCTTGAGCTCTTGCCTCTCTTCCTTCTTCTCACATTGAGACCTTCTCGAGCATCGAACACTTCATCCACACAAAACTTCAACAGAAAACTCGATAAGATCCGTTAGTATAATAAAGCAAATAACTACTCTAAGTACTCTTGCAAACCAATTCATATTTTGTTTTTGCATTTTGTCTACTGTAGTATAACTTTTTCATGGCTTAATCCACTGATATAAATTGATAGTTTCATCAAAACAAGCAAACTATGCATCAAAAACAGAATCTGTCTAAAACAGAACAGTCTGTAGCAATCTGAACATTCACCATAATTCTGATACTTGAAAAATTCTGCCAAAATTAGGAAAAATAAAAAATTTGTACAGAAAGACACTGCGAAAAGAATCAGAACCATTTGACGTTCCAGCAAAACATTAAAATCCGCGCACTACAGCCAAAGTTTCTGTCCTGTACCGTACAAACCAACAAGCATTGTAAACATCCTAAAGGCAAACCTTGGCACATTATTTCTATAATACAATGGAATTGTACAAGGGGATAATTATTTTTTGTTGAAAAGTTTCTGTAATCAAGATTCACTAAGTTGCCGTGAGCATGAACTAAGTTTAAGGACGTCCCCCACTTTCACAATGCTCGTCTTTCTCACTTTCACTTTTCTTTTTGAAAAGTTTTGGGTTCCCCTCTTTATTTTTGTTGTTTTTAAACTATATGAAAGCACTCAACAGAAATAAATGACTCTCTAAAACTTCCGGGTTGTCTCCCTGGCAGCGCTTTCTTTAAAGCCATTAAGCTAGGCATCTAGTGCTCAAGTAGTGAATCCACCCGGATCCCATGGTATATCAAAGCCAATTTTCATTAGCAATGATTTGTAATTTAGTAGTGAGCACAAAGTAACATATATGAAGCAATGACGAAGTATAACTCTCTTCCTATGGATCGGCATGTCATAAAAGAACAATTCATGCACACAAAGTAAAGGCCAATGCATAGTATAAACAGTTTCTTGCAATTTTATCGTGTTGGAAACATAGAGAGGTGGAGATATAGTTCCTCTCTCATAATAATTGCAAGTAGGAGCAGAAAGCACATGCATATTATATCTATCAAAATCATCATGTGCAATGGTAAGAGGCAACCCATCAATATAATCCTTAATAAGTGCAAACTTCTCCGATATAGTATAGTTTGGAGAATTCAAAAAAATAGGCCTATCATGCGTGGGTGCAATAGCAACAATTTCATGTTTAACATAAGGAACTATAGCAAGTTCATCTCCATAAGCATAATTCATATTGGCATCTTGGCCACAAGCATAGCAAACATCATCAAAAAGGGATATTTCAAGAGAATCAACGGGATCATAACAATCATCCTTCGCTAAGAACGAAGGGAAATTAAACAATGTATGAGTTGGACGGTTACTCTCATTAGAAGGTGGGCACGGGTAGCTAATCCGCTCTTCCTCCTTTTGTTCTTCGCTCTCCTCATCATCTTTTTCATCCAATGAGCTCACAGTTTCATCAATTTCTTCTTCCATAGATTCCTGCAAAATATTAGTCTCTTCTTGGACAGTGGAGACTTTCTTAATAAGTGCATTAATATAGGAATTATATTCATAATTATCATAGCAATATTTTAGGATAGCAAAATTTTCAGTCCTATAAACATCATCATCAAAAGCTTCATACTTTTCAAACATAGATTCAATTTCATAAGCACCCTTAAAAGCAACAAATTCTTCTATTTGTTCCACATCATAGTAATCATATATACCATTAGCATAAGAAGCTAAGGTTTCATTATCATTAAATTTGCATGAAAAGGGAAGGTGTGGAGCATTCATCCTAGAGCAACAATTATAATCATAATTCAAGCATACTTGCCGAACATACCACTTCAATATATAATTTGATCCCATAATAGTTTCCCTTTTTGTGTCAAGCGATAATCCCTAAAGTATTCACGTTGATCCAATGTTACTCCCATTACCAAACTGAATGGGGTTTTCTCAGGATTATCAAAGTGGTACAAAATATTTTGCATATATTGAGCATCGAGGGTTTTAGGAGGTTCCTCATCTCCACGAGTAGCAAGTACACCTAATTTTTTTGGTATTTCGTGTTCCATATCCATTACTAAAGATAGAGAAAAACTAAGAACAGCAAATAAAAATTACTTAGTGATAAAGCAAACAAGCACACACGAGAATATTCACCCCACGCTATTGCTCCCCGGCAACGACGCCAGAAAAGTCTTGATAAACCACAAGTATAGGGGATCGCAACAGTTTTCGATAAGTAAGAGTGTCGAACCCAATGAGGAGCTAAAGATAGAACAAATATTCCCTCAAGTTCTATCGACCACCGATACAACTCTACGCACGCTTGACATTCGCTTTACCTAGAACAAGTATGAAACTAGAAGTACTTTGTAGGTGTTGTTGGATAGGTTTGCAAGATAATAAAGAGAGCATAAATAAAAGCTAGGGGCTGTTGTAAGTAAAGAAGCAATAAAGTAAATATAGCGAGTGTGGAAAAGTGGTGGTAGGTGATGCGAAATTGCCCCTTAAGCAATTGACTACTTTACTAGACCGATAGCAAGTATTATGTGGGAGAGGCCACTGCTAGCATGTCATCCCTGACTTCGAATTCTATGCACTTATGATTGGAACTATTAGCAAGCATCCGCAACTACTAACGTCCATTAAGGTAAAACCCAACCATAGCATTAAGATATATTGGTCCCCCTTCAATCCCGTATGCATCAATTTCTATGCTAGGTTGAAGCTTTTGTCACCCTTCCCCTCCAATACATAGTCCTATCAACATACAACTAACCCTAAGGTGTGATCCACGCGCGCGCTCATATGATGGGCACCAAAGGACAACAACATAACCACAAGCAATTTAAATCAATCATAGAAATTCATCAACCACCGATAGGACAAAGAAAATCTACTCAGACATCATAGGATGGCAACACATCATTGGATAATAATATGAAGCATAATGCACAATGTTCAAGTAGAGGGTACAGCGGGTTGCGGGAGAGTGGACCGCTGTAGATACAGGGGGGAAGGTGATGGAGATGTTGGTGAAGATGACGGAGGTGTTGGTGTAGATCGCGGTGATGATGATGATGATGGCCACAGCAGCGTTCCGGTGCCACCGGAACATAAGGGGAGAGGGGGCCCCTTCGTCTTCTTCTTCCTTGACCTCCTCCCTAGATGGGAGAAGGGTTTCCCCTCTAGTCCTTGGCCTCCATGGCATGGGAGGGGCGGGAGACTCTCCGAGATTGGATCTGTCTCTCTGTTTCTCTCTGTTTCTGCGTTCTGTTCTGCTACCCTTTCACCGTTTCTTTTATATCTGGAGATTCGTAACTCCGATTGAATTGAAACCTTCGCCGTGATTTTTTTTGCCAAAAATTAGCTTTCTTGTGACCAAAGAAGGGCATCAACCACCTTATGGGTGGCCCACGAGGGTGGGGGGGCGCCCTCCTGTGGAGGGCGTGGGCCCCTGCCTCGTGGCCACCTCGGACACCGTTTCACATTGATCTTTCTCCCAGATTTTCCAAATATTCCAAAATAAGCTCCGTCCGTTTTTATCCCGTTTGGACTCCGTTTGATATGGGGTTTCTGCGAAACATAAAACATGCAACACACATGAACTGGCACTGGGCACTGGATCAATATGTTATCCCAAAAATAGTATAAAAAGTTGCCAAAAAGTATATGAAAGTTGTAGAATATTGGCACGAAACAATCAAAAATTATAGATATGACGGAGACGTATCAATGGATAATCTAGGAAAAGAATAAGACAGACACAGGTGTCCGAGTTATCACTATCAAGGCTAAAATGAACCTTGGCGAGTGTACTAAGGCATTTTTATGAGCCGGCAAGATTGAGCCAGTATTCAGTGGAATTCCGAAATTTCAGTAAGTGTTGGATAGTCTGAAAAGCCGAGCCTGTCTAAAACAGAAATTTTAAATGTCTACTATGGCTACGGATCTAGAAAATGCTTTCAGAATAAAAATAAATTACCTAAGTAGGGCAGGGATACGAGGGCCAGTCTGTGAGTGGGGGTCTGTTGTAAGCATTATAGAGATCCTAGATGGGAAAAATAGCGTCACAACAGTGACTAAGACACCTACTGATACGTCTCCATTGTATTTACTTTTCCTAATGCTTTTGCTCTTGTTTTGGACTCTAATCTGCATGATTTGAGTGAAACTAACCCGAACTGACACTGTTTTCAGAAAAACTACCATGGTGTTATTTTTGTGCAGAAATAAAAGTTCTCAGAATTGGACGAAACTTCCTGGAGAATTATTTCGGAATAAATAAAAAATACCAGAACAAAGACCAACTGGAGTGGGGCCTAGCTGCCCACAAGGCACCAGGGCGCGCCACCCCCTATGGCACGCCCTAGAGGGTAGTGGGTCCCACGAGTCTCCATTGACCCTATTTTCAACTCTATAAATTCCTATTTTTGGAGAAAAAAATAGGAGAGGAAGTTCCATCATGTTTACGAAGCCGCCGCCACCTCCCGTTCTTCATCGGGAGGCCAGATCTGGAGCCCGTTCGGGGCTCTAGAGAGGGGAATCTTTAGTCTTCGTCATCGTCAACCATCCTTCATCAGCAATTTCATGATGCTCACCGCCGAGAGTGAGTAATTCCTTCGTAGGCTTGCTACGGTGGTGGGTTGTATGAGATTCATCATGTAATCGAGTTAGTTTTGTTAGGGCTTGATCCCTAGTATCCACTATATTCTGAGATTGATGTTGCTATGACTTTGCTATGCTTAATGCTTGTCACTAGGACCCGAGTGCCATGATTTCAGATCTGAACAGTTTATGTTTTCACCATTATACTTATGTTCGTGATCTGATCTTGCAAGTTACATGCACATATTACATGTTATGATCCGCATACCCCAAGGTGACAACAATTGGGATTCTTTCCGGTGATTACCGTAGTTCGAGGACTTCTTGTATTCACTATGTGTTAATGCTTTGTTCTGGTTCTCTATTAAAAGGATGCCTTAATATCCCTTAGTTTCCTCATGGACCCCGCTGCCATGGGAGGGTAGGACAAAAGATGTGATGCAAGTTCTTTTTGAAAAGCACGTATGATATTTATGGAATACACGCCTATATTATATTTATGAACTAGAGCTAGTTATGTGTCGCCTAGGTTATGACTGTTATATGATGAATACCATCCAACGAAATCACTGATCTAGAGCTAGTTCTTGCTAAGTTCCTACTGTTGCTACTGCTTTTATAACATCTACAAAACTACTGCCACTATTACTATTATTGTAACTATCGTTACCGTTACCACTACTATTAAAACTATCATACTACTGATCGCTTTGCTACAGATATTTAATCTCCAAGTGTGGCTGAATTGACAACTCAACTGCTAATACTTACAAATACTCTTTGGCTTCCCTTATGTCGAATCCATAAATTTGGGTTGAATACTCTATCCATGAAAACTATTGCAATCCCCTATACTTGTGGTTATCAAGACCTTTTTTGGTGCCGTTGCCGGGGAGCATAGCTATATTTGTTGAGTCATTTGGGATTTATATCTTTTTATCACTATGAAGAATCTTAAGGATGATAGAACCAAGATCATTCCCTCTAAGACGAGGGGAGGTAAGGAACTGTTATCTAGCTTTGTAATTGATTCACCTTCTGTTTTGAGTAAGCTTGAAACACCACAACCTGTTATAGTTTCTAATATGTCGCAAGTAATTGATGATGCTACTTCTGCTATGACTGATGCTTATGATGATGTTAGTACTCTGCTTGATAAGAATGTGCCACTAGGTGAATTTCTAAATGAACAAATTGCTAAAGTCAAAAATATTGAGAACGCTGAAACTGATGAAATTATTGAAACTGATGAGATTATTGAAAGTGAGAATTTTGAAACATCTATTAGAACTAGCTCTCCTGGTTATGAATTGCCTGAGATACCCGAGGGTTATGTTATATACGAAGAGGTTGCTAGGGATTTTCTTGCTTGTAAGAATAGAGATTATCTCAAGAAATTATTATGCAAGCTGCAAGAAAAATCTTTGAATGCTAGAATGAAAAATGATCCTAAGTTTTCTACTTCACCTATATTTATCACTGATAGGGATTATGAATTCTCGTCGACCCAGAGTTAATTACTCTGGTTGAATCTGGTCCTTTCCATGGCTATGAAATTGAAACTGTTGTGGCACATCTTACAAAATTAAATGATATAGCCACCCTATTTGCTCATCAAGAAAAAAAATTCGTTATTACTATATTCTTAAGTTATTTCCTTTCTCTTTAAAGGGTGATGCAAAGACTTGGTATAATACTCTTGCTCCTGGCTGTGTGCGTAGTCCCCAGGATATGATATATTACTTCTCTGAAAATATTTTCCTGATCATAAGAAACAAGCTGCCTTACAGGAAATATATAACTTTGTCCAAATTTAAGAAGAGAGTCTCCCACAAGCTTTGGGGAGGCTTCTCCAATTACTTAATGCTTTGCTCGATCATGCTCTTAAGAAAAATTAAATATTTGATATCTTCTATAATGGACTAACCGGTGCTTCTAGAGACTTCCTAGATAGTTGTGCTAGTTGTGCTTTCAGGAAATGAACTATTGAACAAGCCGAGGAATTATTGAAGCATTATGGTGATTGGACACTTCCTGAACCACCTTGTAAACCCACTCCAAATAAGAGGGGTATATTATTTCTCAGTCCTGAAGATATGCAAGAGACAAAGAGATGTATGAAGGAAAAAGGTATTAAAGCTAAGGATGTTAAGAATTTACCACCTATTGAAGAAATACATGGTCTTGACACACCACCACCATAGGTGGTAGAGGTAAATTCTTTATTAAAGTTTTATGAAGGTGACGTCATCCCTTAGAATAAACATCCTAGTCAATGCTTGCATGAATTCGACAACTACATTAGAAAACAAGATCAATTCAATGCAAATCTTATGAAACAGTTGAAAAGAAATTCTGATATGATTTGTCGCTTTAGTGACTTTTTATTTATAATTACAAGTGATGTTAGAGGTGTAGGAAAACATGACTCTATGGTTCGAACCCAGTTAGAGCAAGTTGCTAAATCTCAAAGTAATTGCTTAATGAAATGAACAAAAATATGAATGATTATGTTGTTAGAGTAGCAACTAGAGGAGGTAAAATGACTCAAGGACCTATTTATCCCAAAGTTCCCCTAAAAGAATTGAACAAGACCCCCAAAGAATTAATGTTGCTGCACCTAGTTCTTCCATAAAGAAAAAGAAAAATGATAGGACTTTGCATACTTCTAGTGAACCCGAGGAACAAAAACCTTCTAATAATGATAATGATGTTTCTATTTTTGATGCTGAAACTCAATCTGGTAATGAACACTCACCTAGTGATAATGAAAATGATGATGATGTTCATGAATGTACTCAACCAGACAATGATAAAGAACCAAATAATTATGTTGAAATAGAACCAGTTGTTGATCTTGATAACCCACAACCTAAAAATAAACATTATCATAAAAGAGAATTTATTGCTAGAAAACACGGTAAAGAAAGAGAACCATGGGTTCAGAAACCCATGCCCTTGCCACCTAAATAAACTAAGAAAAAGGATGAAGAAGAATTTGAACGCTTTGCTTAAATGCTTAGGCAAGTCTTTTTGCGTACTCGTCTGACTAATATTTTAAAAATGGCCCCTTATGCTAAATACATGAAACACATTATCACTAATAAAAGAAAAATGTTTGAATCTGAAATCTCCACCATGCTTGCTAATTACTCTTTTAAGGATGGAGTGCCTAAAAAACTAGGAGATCCTGGAATATACCAACTATACATGCTCCATTAAAAGAAACTATGTCAAAACTACTTAATGTGATTTAGGAGCCAGTGTTAGTGTTATGCCTTGCTCTTTATATATAAAAGACTTGATTTGAATAAACTCACACCTACTGAAATATCATTGCAAATGGTAGACAAATCAATGGCCATACCTATCGGTTTTTGTGAGGATGTGCCCGTATTAGTTTCAAATGTTACTATCTTGACAGACTTTGTTATACTTGAGATGCCCGAGGACGACAATGTGTCGATTATCCTTGGTAGATCCTTTCTGAATACTACAGGGGCTGTTATTGATTGCAATAAAAGAAAAGTCAATTTTCATATCAATGGTAATGAGCATATGGTGCACTTTCCGAAGAGATAATTTCAAGTGAATGGTATTAATGTTATCGAAAAGTCTTCTACACTTACTATTGGAAGCTTCCAACTTCCCCTTCCTACCGCCAAAAAGAAATATGAAATACTTATTGTTGGGGATATGCATATCCCCGTTGAGGTAACTTAGTGTTTTATGAAAGTTCTTCATGTTCATGCAAATCGAAAGTGGTAGTTAATAAGACTTGATCAACCTTATTAATGAATTATTATTGAGAGGCATGTGGTCGATGTATTTAGTACGCACTACTTTCTGTACCCACTTTTTATTTTCTGTTATTTTTAGTTAAATACAATAAAATGCCATGAATATCCCATTTTTGGATATATTTTTTCCCATGCAATAAAAAAGTGCCCAAAAATGAAAGTGCCCAGAATGTCGTGAAATTTTAACACTAGTTTTTTCTTAATATTTAAGAACTTTTGTGCGAAACCACATTGGGGTGCCTCTGGTGCCCACTAGGCACCAGGGCGCGCCACACCCTCCAGGCGCGCCCTGGTGTGTAGTGGGCCCCACAAGGCCCCCTTCACTTATCCCTTTAGCTCACTTCGTTACCTACCTCCAAAAAAATCACTCTAGCTCTCTCCCTCATGTTCTTTCTCTCAAATCCACGGATTTCAATCTCTTTGCTCGAAGCTCCGTTTCGAAAACTACTTTGGGGTATTGCTACTTGGTATGTGACTCCTCCATTGCTCCAATTAGTTTTTGTTCTAGTGGTTTATATTTTGAGTAATTAGCTACTCTTGGTGTTGCTGTAAATGAGCTTGCATGTTGAATTCTTTGAGTTCCAAGTAGTTTGAATGCTTGATATAGCCTCTAGACACCCATATGAGTAGTTGCTATCAATCTTGTGATGTTTTGTTGACATCATTTTGTGTCCCAAAAATTTTCAGAATTTTTTTCTTAGGAAAATGGATTTCTTCCAAAGGAGTTCATCTAAGAAGAATGCCAAGGGAGTCAGCGGTGAATCATCATATGGTGACATCAACACTCCACAATGGACGGAGGTCTGGTCGTGCGAATGGCTGCACATTGCTTTCATGGATGAAGCCGGATTCCACCAAGAGTTCACGCAATTCATTGCAAATGCTGAGCTTACCGACTTCCTCGCAGATGAGTGTGACCAACACCATGTCCTTACAAATTCCTTTGTGCAAAATTTCCATTTCTTAAATAGGAACAATCCATCTGAGGTGCAATTTAATTTATACTCTGAAACTTGTTAAATACCGCTTACTAAATTTTGTGAGATATGCTTAATTCCCTCTGACGGGGAGTTAAGAGAACCTCGACTAGTAGATTTTGATGGTTTCCTCCGTACCCTGACTGTGGGTAAGGAGAGGGTGTTGGGGAACGTAGTAATTTCGAAATTTTCCTACGCACACGCAAGATCATGGTGATGCATAGCAACGAGGGGAGAGTGTGATCTACGTACCCTTGTAGATCGACAACGGAAGCGTTTGGTTGATGTAGTCGTACGTCTTCACGGCCCGACCGATCAAGCACTGAAACTACGGCACCTCCGAGTTTTAGCACACGTTCAGTTCGATGACGATCCCCGGACTCCGATCCAGCAAAGTGTCAGGGAAGAGTTCCGTCAGCACGACGGCGTGGTGACGATCTTGATGTACTACTGTCGCAGGGCTTCGCCTAAGCACCGCTACAATATTATCGAGGACTATGGTGGCAGGGGGCGCCGCACACGGCTAAGAATAAGATCACGTGGATCAACTTATGTGTCTCTGGGGTTCCCCTGCCTCCGTATATAAAGGATCAAGGGGGGGTGTGGCCGGCCTAGGAGAGGCGCGCCAGGAGGAGTCCTACTCCCTCTGGGAGTAGGATTCCCCCCCAATCCTAGTTGGAATAGGATTCACGGAGGGGGGAAAGAGAGAGGGGGGCCGGCCCCCTCTCCTTGTCCTATTCGGACCAAGGGAGGGGAGGGGCGCGCGGCCCATCTTGGGCTGCCCCTTCTCTTTTCCACTAATGCCCACTAAGGCCCATATAGCTCCCGGGGGGTTCCGGTAACCTCCCGGTACTCCGGTAAAATCCCGATTTCACCCGGAACACTTCTGATATCCAAACATAGGCTTCCAATATATCAATCTTTATGTCTCGACCATTTCGAGACTCCTCGTCATGTCCGTGATCACATCCGGGACTCCGAACAACCTTCGGTACATCAAAACGTATAAACTCATAATATAACTGTCATCGAAACCTTAAGCGTGCGAACCCTACGGGTTCGAGATCAATGTAGACATGACCGAGACACGTCTCCAGTCAATAACCAATAGCGGGACCTGGATGCCCATATTGGCTCCTACATATTCTACGAATATCTTTATCGGTCAGACTGCATAACAACATACGTTGTTCCCTTTGTCATCGGTATGTTACTTGCCCGAGATTCGATCGTCGGTATCCAATACCTAGTTCAATCTCGTTACCAGCAAGTCTCTTTACTCGTTCCGTAATACATCATCTCGCAACTAACTCATTAGTTGCATTGCTTGCAAGGCTTAAGTGATGTGCATTACTGAGAGGGCCCAGAGATACCTCTCCGACAATCGGAGTGACAAATCCTAATCTCGAAATACGTCAACCCAACATGTACCTTTGGAGACACCTATAGAGATCCTTTATAATCACCCAGTTACATTGTGACATTTGGTAGCACACAAAGTGTTCCTCCGGCAAACGGGAGTTGCATAATCTCATAGTCATAGGAACATGTATAAGTCATGAAGAAAGCAATAACAACATACTAAACGATCGGGTGCTAAGCTAATGGAATGGGTCATGTCAATCACATCATTCTCCTAATGATGTGATCCCATTAATCAAATAACAACTCTTTGTTCATGGTTAGGAAACATAACCATCTTTGATTAACGAGCTAGTCAAGTAGAGGCATACTAGTGACACTCTGTTTGTCTATGTATTCACACATGTATTATGTTTCCTTTTAATACAATTCTAGCATGAATAATAAACATTTATCATGATATAAGGAAATAAATAATAACTTTATTATTGCCTCTAGGGCATATTTCCTTCAGAGGGGTGTGTCAAAAGCCACCGTCACTAGCTTGAAGTTTCCTTTCGTGCACTATTTTTCTCTATTTATAGCCAAATGCTTGACTGCTAGAGAGAAGGGTAGTATATTCAGTGCACCTTATCTTGCCATTTTACGCCATGCACTTCATGATGATCACACTTATAGCCTAGGGGCTATTGTTGCACGTTGTCTCCACACTAATTGAACTAAGGGTAAAATTCATGGTGGTATTTATGCAACTCGCTTGGCGAGACGCTTTAACATTCCGCTACACCAACATGATTATTTGTTGCCTAGAGTTTATCTGGACCGCTAGTCGATGGTGGACCACCAGTTTCTTGATAACACCGAGCTACTTGACCCTCTCCGCTAAAACTTGGTTTTCAGTGAGGATACCCATGATATTATCCCATTCCCTGCACCTGCTTTGTTTAATTCTATTGCCAGGAATGGATATAGGGTCATGCCAGCGGACATTATCACTAACCGAAATGCACATGAAGTGGGAGAGGAGGAGCCCCAGGAGTGGGACGCTCAGGTGCCTCTGCCTCACCACTTTGACATTGGAACAGATGGTTACTACGGGTGGTGATTACCAAGCTAGGCCTAAAGCCTAAGCTTGGGGAAGTACATATTTCCACCGACATTTATGTTTACACATTTCATTCCAGTTGTCGGTGTCCACACTTTTTAATTGTACTATCCATGCTTGTTTTATTTTCTCGCTTTCTTCTTGTGTGCTTGAAAAACTTTAAGAAATTCCAAAAATATTTCTCGCTTCTTTTCGGTTTTTCTTTCTAGTTTAAATTAGCTGTAGTATTAAAAGAAAACCCAAAAAGATTTCTTGTTGTTCTTTTTCTTGTTGGGAGCTTTCCTGTGTAAATAGTTTTTCTCGTTTTTGTTTTTCCTTGTTTAATTTTATTTCTTCAAGAAAAACTAAACACTCCAAAAATATTTCAGTGTCTTTCTCTGAAATTCTTTTCTTTTGTTTTGCTGAGTCGTACTAAGGAGAAGACCATGATTAAAATGTTGAGTAGCTCTCATATGTATTATTGTTGATGTAACAACGAGCCCAAATTATTTTGTCTTCTCCTCTGAATAAATTTTTTGCAGACTCCAGCTTAGTCCACGACACCCTTTCACTATTATTATTTTCATATCATTCGGTCATGCAAGTGAAAGGCAATAATGACGATATATGATGAAGTGATTGTGGCAGGAAAAGCGGGTATGAACTCAACTTGTTTTTGTTTTTGTAAATATGTTTAACTCGGTATCCATGATTCAACATATTATGATTAAACATGTTTATGATGACAATTAGAGATTATAGTTGCTCATGCCATGCTTAAGTAGCAGGGAGTGAATAATGAATTATCTTGGGTGTCAACATGCATTAAAATGATTGTGATGTAGTATGATGATATGGTGTCCTCCTCTGAATGTTTCAAGTGGCTTGACTTGGCACATGTTCACGGATGTAGTTGAATCAAAACCAACAAAGCCTCCATGATATTTATGTTCATGGTGTTTATATCCTACTCATGCTAGTATTCAATTTTGATATTCATAATGCATGTTCACGACCGTTTTCGCTCTCTAGCTGGTTGCTTCTCAACCTATTTGCTAGCCTTCACCTGTACTAAGCGGGAATACTACTTGTGCATCAAATCCTTAAACCAAAGTTATTCTAGGTGAGTCCACTGTATATACCTATATGCGGTATTATCCTGCCGTTCTAAGTAAATTTGCATGTGCCACCTCTAAATTTCAAATGAACATCTGTTTTGTGTACCGAGACCGCTCATGGAGCGACAAGGTGTGGTCAATATCTTGCATGCTAAGCGGGTTATTCTCATGATGAGTGTTTATTCACTCGTCCTAGCATGAGAGGGGATGGTAAAAGGGATGCCCAATCCCATGATAAAAAATGAAAATAATTAAAGAAAACTCCCCCAGACTATAGTTGGTATGGAGGGCACCCGAGGATTCGGCTAACTATGGCTTGTGTTTGTTGGTGGAGGGGGAGTAAACTTTACTTTTATCGCTTGGGAACCGCCGCTAATGTGTTTAGCATGGAAGATAATGGAAACTCTTGGTCGTGATGTTGACAGGAAGGGTATACCTCCAAAAATAATATTTATCTCTGATTTAAGCTTCGAGCTTTAGCACCTCTGCAAATCCCTGCTTCCCACTGCGAAGGGCTTGTATATTTAATTCATGTTATTTTACTTTTATGTTCAGTCATCACCTTCTCAAACAAGCACCAGTCCTAAGAGCACTATTGTCATCCTCATGCATTGTGTATAGTTAATGTTGAATTCATTATGACTGGATCTCTTCTACCATGAATTACAATGTTTAGTCGCTGCTTGAACTTTGGAGGTGTCTCTGCATTTATGTTTTGTGGTCTCAGAAAGGGCTAGCGATATGCCACTATTGTCTTATTATTGCTCGCTAGTTGATTATGCCATTGATATGAGTAAATATAAACTTTAAGAGTTATCATCTACATGGTTAGTTATGATCTTTGCTGAAAACATGGGTGCTATTTAAGCATATGTATAAACACAAGAACAAAAGAGTTTGTAAAAGTTTTTTTGTCACTTTCAGTTTGTCAGCTTGATTGCTTGAGGACAAGCAATGAGTTAAGCTTGGGGGAGTTGATACGTCTCCGTCGTATCTACTTTTCCTAATGCTTTTGCTCTTATTTTGGACTCTAGTTTGCATGATTTGAATGAAACTAACCCGAACAGACGTTGTTTTCAGCAAAACTACCATGGTGTTGTTTTTGTGCAGAAATAAAAGTTCTTGGAATTGGATGAAACTTTTTGGAGAATTATTTTGGAATAAATAATAAATACAGGAACCAAGACCCACTTGAGGGGGGTCCAGCTGCCCACAAGGCATAGGGCGCGCCACTCCCCCTCTGGCCCACCCTAGTGGGTAGTGGGGCTCACGAGGCTCCGCTGACCCTAATTACAACTCTACAAAGTCCTATTTTTGGAGGAAAAATAGGAGAGGAAGTTTCATCATGTTTTACGATACTGAGCCGCCGCGACCTCATGTTCTTCATCGGGAGGCCAGATCTGGAGCCCATTCGGGGCTCCGGAGAGGGGAATCTTCGGTCTTCGTCATCATGAACCATCCTCCTTCACCAATTTCATGATGGTCACCGCCGGGAGTGTGTAATTCCTTTGTAAGCTTGCTGAGCAGTGATGGATTGGAAGAGATTCATCATGTAATCGAGTTAATTTTTTTTTGAAACTTGAGGACAGTGGGGAAGGCCCCCACTGACTTTTAAATTACATAATCGAGTTAATTTTGTTAGGGCTTGATCCCTAGTATCCACTATGTTCTGAGATTGATGTTGCTATGACTTTGCTATGCTTAATACTTGTCACTAGGGCCTGAGTGCCATGATTTCAGATATGAACCTTTAAAGTTTTCATCATTATACTTATGTCTGTGATCTAATATTGCAAGTTATATGCCCCTATTACATGTTATGATCGACATACCCCAAGGTGACAATAATTGGGATTATTTTTGGTGATTACCGTTGTCGGTGTCAAAACCGGCGGATCTCGGGTCGGGGGTCCCGAAGTGTGCGTCTAGGCCGGATGGTAACAGGAGGCAAGGAACATGATGTTTTACCCAGGTTCGGGCCCTCTTGATGGAGGTAAAACCCTACGTCGTGCTTGATTAATATTGATGATATGGGTAGTACAAGAGTAGGTCTACCATGAGATCAAGGAGGCTAAACCCTAGAAGCTAGCCTATGGTATGATTGTTGTATGATGAAGTTGTCCTACGGACTAAAACCCTCCGGTTTATATAGATACCGGAGAGGGTTAGGGTTACACAAAGTCGGTTACAATGGTAGGAGATCTTGAATATCCGCATTGCCAAGCTTGCCTTCCACGCCAAGGAAAGTCCCATCCGGACACGGGACGAAGTCTTCAATCTTGTATCTTCATAGTCCTAGAGTCCGGCTGAAGGTATAGTCCGGCTACCCGAACACCACCTCCAGGACTCCCTCAGTAGCCCCTGAACCAGGCTTCAATGACGACGAGTCCGGCGCGTAGATTGTCTTCGGCATTGCAAGGCGGGTTCCTCCTCCAAATTCTTCATAAAAGTTTGTAAACACCAAGAATAGTGTCCGGATCTGCAAAATAAGTTTCCACGTATTGCCACAGAGAGAATAATATTAACATAAATCTAATCCGCTGACGTATTCTGCAGTGTGACATCACACTATGGCCAAGCCTTTATTCGAATCGTTTTCACATTTCCACCTCAGCGTGTTTTGTGAGGCGGTTTCCTTGGCACGTCTTGTCAAAGCAGAGATCGTGTCCCCCATTTACGGGATTCTCATCAATACGGACATGGGTAACCCAACCGCGCCATTTATCATGGCGCTGGTGAGGCAAGCGAGTTTTACTAGGCTGGTGGGGACGCACAGTCGCATCCGCCCATATAAGGGGATAAGGATCCACCTTTTTACCTACGCCTTCTTCCTCCTTTGCCTACCCATCTTCTGCGCACCCGAGCTCCAGCGCCCAAGCCCACACTTCCTACCTCAACCTTCTCCAACAATGTCCGGAGCGGGAGGCAAGTGGATGGTCTCCTCCGTCACGGAGGGACATGTCAAAAAGCTAAGGAAGGCCGAATACCTGTCCAAAGACATCACGCACCGGCTTCCCGAGGAGGGGCAGCTTCTCCCCACCCCAAGGCCCCATGAGAGGGTAGTATTTCTTCCCCACTTCCTCCGCAGACTAGGTTTTCCTCTCCACCCATTTGTCTGCGGGCTCATGTTCTACTATGGCCTAGATTTCCACGATCTGGCCCCGAACTTCATCCTCAATATCTCGGCGTTTATCGTCGTGTGCGAGGCTTTCCTCTGCATCCGCCCCCATTTCGGCCTCTGGCTCAAGACCTTCAGCGTCAAGCCAAAGGTGGTGCGCGGCAACCATGCGGAGTGCGGAGGTGCCATGGCGGACAAAATAGCCAACGTCCTATGGCTCGAGGGCTCCTTTGTGGAGACCTTGAAGGGGTGGCGGTCAGGGTGGTTTTACATCACCGAGCCACGCGATCCAAAGTGGATCGCAGCCCCTGAATTCCGATCCGGACCCCCTACGCGGCTCACGTCCTAGAAGGAGACGGGCTTGTCATGGGGCGACAAAGAAGTGGTGACCGGACTGCAAAAATGCATCCAGTCCCTGGTGAACAAGCAGCTCAAGCTTGTCAACGTAGTCCAGGTCATGCTCGTCCTCCGGATCCTTCCGTGTCAAGAACGGGACTTCAATTTGTGGGAGTTCAACCCGGCGCAGCACCGAACTCTGAGCAGGCTCTTCGACACGACGTATGAAGATGTCTGGAAGGGGCTAACCAAAGGCGCCGAGGCTCCCACATCCGCCTCCGAAGACCGCGGATTCAGCTCGCAGTGTCCTGCTGGCGAGGTAAAATATTTTCATCTTTTATAGGATGTTAAGTTTTCTTCATAGTTTGACTCTATGCGGGATCTAAACTCCCTCACCTTTGACAGGATTGGCAGGCGAAGTCCGGACTAATTAACTGTCCGGCTCCCTTGCCCGAAGACCCAGCCCCTGCTCTCCTAGTGAAGCTGCTGGTTCCGGCACCTTATGTGGTGTTGGAGAAGAAGTCCAGGAAAAAGAAGGCCACAGGGACTCGAAAGAGTTCCCGGCATATGGTGGTGTCAGACTCGTCGTCCGATGAGTCTGAGATGCACTCCTCCCGTGAAGACGAGGAGGAGGAAGAAGAGACCTCTCCCCCTCCAGCGGGGGGAGGAAAGAAGAGGAAGGCCGCCCCAGTAGGGGAGGCCGAAGGGTCCAAGAAGAGGAAAACCCCTCCGCCGGACTACGCCCCCGATGCCGACGAGGATGAAGAGGAGTGGCCGGACAGGGCCAAGTGTCCGGTGAAATCATAAGTGTTCGGATACCAGAGTAACTCATGATATTCCTTTTGTTGCGCAGCTTTCCCTAATGTCGAATAATCATGCATCCCGCCCAAGGACGGGCTCGATGAGTCATCGAGCGGCTCCCTGGATTCATTGGACGTGAATTCAATTCCGCCCGCTGCCTCCCCCTATGCTGCGGATGACGCCGAAGTAGCTGTTCACACACGAACACGTCACCGTGTACCTCCAACGCCGAGGGTGATGCACCACAGCTCACATCGAAGGAGACCCGGCCGGAAGCGCGGTACGCAAGACAATCTAGCGGGCGCTTTTGTAGACCCGAAACCCCACGCGCCCGAGAGGGACCCCGTCTGGACACGCGGCGGCTATGGGCTGCCCTAGGTCGACCTGATCGCCCCTAGGGCCTCGAGGTTCGTCGCCCTGTAACAAGAAGAACGAACGAACAACGAGGAAGAAGAAGAACAAGGGAGGGAGATAAAGGTAAAGGTAAAAGATGATAGATTGATGTGTTCGATTGTGTGTTGTTCAATCGGCCATCACCTCTCATCTATTTATGAGGCGGCTGGACTTCCCGTACAAGAAAATGACTAAAAATTCCGTCCAAAACATCAAAAACCCTAACCTAACTCGGACAGGAATCTTTGGCAACTTCCGGATGAATCTCTGTCTCACCGATTGGTTTTTTTCGGTCCCATCGAGTGAACGTTGCAAACTTTCTGTAACTTTCTGTATTTTTTCGGATCAACTCGGTCTCACCGAGTCAATCAACTCGGTTGGTCCGAAATGACTCTGCAGCTTCTATTCCTGACCTTGTTTTGTCTCCACAGGTTGCATACGAACTCGGATTAAGATGATTTTTATATCAAAATCTATCGTTTCGACGAGACGCACAACTTTCATGTTGAAGCAGTTTCCATCAGAGGCCATATTGATTGAGTTTTATGCATTTCTTTACTCTGGTGTCAACATAAGCATCTCTGAACTTGTCATAACTTTTGAGTCCGAGCTCCGTTTTGGACCATCTTCATATCCATCTTGATCTTCTCGAAGAGAGACATTCCAAGGTGACTTCCAATCATAAGTCTGAATTGGTCTTGATATAACCTATGCTAATTTTATGACTGTGCCAATTTTGAGCGTCAACACATGCCCCCCTGTTTTTCGGCATAGCTAGCGTGCCGAAAAATAACTTGTACCTTGTTGGTTCTAAGGACGATGTCAACACTCCATCGGCCATTTATTTTTCTCAGGGCGATAATTATTTATCGGCCATGTTTATGCTAAGGGTGATAATCATATATCTGTCGTTGCCTACTTAGGCTTCCTGCCACACACTCGGGTGGTACTTCTTCAAATATTTTGCCATTGAGAGCTCGAGGTAACAATGCCCCCTGTATTGATTCCACCAAATATGAATTTCCGGGAACAACTCTTGTAATCCTAAAAGGACCTTCCCAACTTGGAGACCACTTCCCGAATTTTCTATCTCTTGAACCAATCGGTAGAATCACTTTCCAGACGAGATTACCAACTTGAAAATTCTTCAACTTGACTTTCTTATTGTAAGCCCTTGCCACCCTCAACTTATCTCTCTCTATGGCATTCAAACCAGCCAAACGTTTATCAGCAATCTCATCAATGTTGTCCATCATCAAGTTATAAAAGTCTATTGCCGATAAATCATTTTGTTTGGCTATTCTCAAAGCATTCAAATTTACTTCCACTGGTAAAACAACCTCCTGACCATATACTAGCTCATATGGAGTCACTTTCGTAGCACCATGCCTTGAGATTCTATGTGCCCATAATGCCTCAGACAACAAGTCATGCCATCTCCTTGGATTATCCTCAATCTTCTTCTTGATGAGCTTGATTAAAATTTTATTGCTAGACTCAGCTTGTCCATTAGCTTGGGCATAATATGGGGAGGAATTGAGCAACTTTATGTTATAAGATTCGGCAAACTCTCGGACTTGGTGTGACATAAAAGACGAACCTTGATCTGTAGTTAACGTTTGAGGAATACCGAATCTATGAATGATGTGCTTGGTTATGAATTTAATTACCTCCGTTTGCGTCATGTTCTTGAGAGGTACTGCTTCAGACCATTTAGTGAAATAATCAGTTGCCACCAATACGAACCGATGCCCCTTTGAAGAAGACGGATGGATTTTCCCAATAAAGTCTAAACCCCATCCTCTGAAAGGCCACGGCTTGATAATAGGATGCAACATAGCAGCGGGAGCCAATTGAATATCACCAAATTTTTGACAAGCTTCGCACCCTTTATAATATCTGAAGCAATCATTAATCATGGTCGGCCAATAAAACCCAGCACGTCGTAATAACCATTTCATCTTGGGAGCCGACTGGTGAGTACCACAAATGCCTTCATTTACCTCTCCCATAGCAACTCTTGCTTGGTCCTCATCCAAGCACTTTAAAAGAACATCATCAACTATTCGGCGATAAAGATCATCATCCCTCATAGTATATTTAAAAGCCATATGCCGAACAGCCCTATCCACCCTTTCACTCGGATTACGCAAGTAAGCAACAATGGGCTTCCTCCAGTCGGAATTGTCACCTGCACTAGATTTTTTGTTAATGACCGAATCAATGGGTTCTGGTTCGGCCTCTTCTATACTAGTAAGACAAGACATCGGATTTTGAGAAATATGAAATATGCCATGATCAACATGGTATCCAGATGCTTGTTGTGCCAACTCATTTGCTTTCCAGTTGTAATGTCTAGATATATGTGCAATGCTAAAACAATCCAAAGTGGAGATTATATCTAGAATTTATCAAGATAAACATTAAGTGATTCGTCCAAACACTGAAAGACTTTGGATATTTGTTGTACCACTAGTAACGAATCACCATAAGCCTCAATATGTGTAACACCTATAGCAAGTAACATCTCTAGGCCAAATAACAATGCTTCATATTCGGCTTGATTGTTTGTGCAAAAATATTCTAAGCAGCATGAGGCTTCAAAAACAGCACCATGAAGAGATATATAAACAATACCAACACCTTGGCCATTTCTACAAATTTAACCATCAATATATAATCTCCATGGTACTAGAGAGATCAAGCTAAAATCAATATTATGCATGATGTCAATATGATGCTCAATAATAAAATCAACCATGATTTGGCCTTACGTAAGTTCTGAAAACTAACAAGCCAAAGCACACCCAATCAAAACATAAGTTCACTTTGCAATTTTGGTGAATTGGTCTATGCATAATATCCTCAATGGCATCAATTTGACAAATTCCTTTGCAAGCACTTATCTCAATCTCCACTCAAACTAAGGACGGTGTTAGAGCACCACATCGGCCATTCTTACATATATTCTTAGGGCGATAGATAAGTATCGGCCAGTACCATGAGCTCCATGTAGAATTCATTCACCAAATCATGTATAGCCGAAATAAACAAATGAAATAGCAACCAAATATTTCGGCCCTTTGGATTAGCAAGAAAAAACGTAGCTAATAAATTGTATAGGGATTTGGTAATACCCTCTCATGATGCAGAAAATTATGTCGCTTCCATGGATCAAAATAAATCCAGGGAGGGTAATTTATCATACCTGATGATGAATTCCATGGCAAAGGCATCAATGGTATGGTTGAAAAACATGGATGATGTGCTAACCGAAGATTTTGATGGGGTGATGCAAACCTTCGGTTTAATTGTTTCTGGTTTCCATCCTTCTCTTTCTTCACTTTTATAACACTTGTTGCAATAGAACATTGCACATCATTTTTATTTTGACTGCTCCTCTTGGGAACCCATGCCATGTTCTTCTTTTTCAGCTCTTGTGCACTAAGTTTTTGTAATTCCTTCTTTCGCTAATACGATAAGCCGAGTGGGCATCCCGGCTGTGATGTTGTTTGAAGCAATGGCAATTCTTGTTTTACCTTGTGCACTGTCAATTTCTTTTCTTCAGATTTGGCACTTTGACTCTTGATAATTGGTTGCTTCGTCTCATTGCCTTTAGTAGCCAATGTCAACATGTTAATTGGCTCTTTATTATTTGAGATCAAATCTGAAGTAGCACACTTACGACCATCTCTTTTCACGCGGTAGACTTGCTTGACCACCTCTTTTTTCATCCATGGTGTCCGGACCGATTCCTTATAATTGAAACAGTCTTTAACATGTGACTGTTCAAATGTTGATCTTCTCGGAGCCGCATAATATTGGTGAGATGGTCTAAAATAAGATGGAGAATGTGCCCTTGTATCATACCTGTCCCATGATGAATATGGATCTACATGAGCATAGGGAGGCATCCACAGCATTGGCATTGGCGGCCCAAAATAAGGATATGAATATGTTGCATTGAAACTCTGACTTTGCCAATACCGATCCTCATATTTGCGCCTTGGGGGTGATCTTGGTTTCTTTGCATGATTGGGCCGATAAGCATTCTTCTCTTCACTCTTCTTTTGATATTTCTCCAATAGTTCAGCGAAGGTGATTTTTGATCTTTTACACTTGCGCTTATTTCGGCCTTTGTTTTCTTTTGGTTTGCTTTCATCGATCATTGGATTTGCTTGCTGCCCCCCAGTCCTTGGCGTCTTCATTGTAGCTTCGATGGAATTCTTGCCCTCAAGATTATGTTCATTATGCTCTTCAACAACTTCTTTACTTGAAAGCTTGATCCCATCACCTGCAGTTTTTACCTTCTCTTTAAATGGATCGGCTTGAAGCAGCCGATGCAAAAACTTTTTGCCATCGGGACCAATCAGAATAGACAGGTCATCTCTTGGTGTTTTAACAAACTTCAATCGTCCTTTTTCAATGGCCGATTTAACTATTTGACGAAACATGTTGCAGTCCTCAAAATTATGCTTGGACGAATCATGCAACTTACAATACATTCGTCCTTGGATAGATGGCTTGACATGGTGATCAAGAATTCTAATGTAATTATTTTTCAGCAACAAATCAAATATTTGATCACACATGCTTGAATTGAAGGTATACTTCTTGTTTTCTAGCCGATCTTGCTGTGTGAACGGCTTTGGAGGTAAGCAAACAAATGGTTCAGATTCGGAATCTTCCCATTCGGGTATGCATTGTGTTTTCCACTCTATCTCCGATGCCTTTGGATAAGATATTATATTAGCATCGGTTTTCGCAATAGAATTTAACCTTGGCCTTAAATTTCTGAAAGGAAGATATTTAGAACATACATGTCTCAGTTGAGACCAAGTGCAAGCCAAGTACGAAATAAGCAAAGCTACCCAATTAGATATGAGCTTTAGATAAAGCAATGGGGAAAGCCTTCGCTGCAATAATTTTTCACTATCGGTCTTTCTGAATGGTGCAATATATTGGCCAATATGCTTAGTAACAATTTTATTGCTAACAAGTAAATTGCCCTTCTTCATTGGTCTTTGAAAATTACTTACTAGAATTTTTCTAATAGATGCATCAACAATAAAGTTGTGACCAAATCTGAAAATAGGTAAATTACTTGTTAGACATACCTCTTCAAATATGTTGGGAGAGCATGATGATTGAATATGATGAATAATATTGTGCTTTGCTTCTAGATGACTTCCCAACACCATGTCACAATTTTCTTCTTGATTTCGTGCATCATAAATTTGAAGATCTTTGTCAATCGAACTTTGTTCGGCTACTTGTTCTTGTCCTTGAAGCTTGTTAATTTCTATGGCACGAAATTCATAGGGCAGGAAGTAGGTTCTATTAACTTCAGAAAAATCAAGCATGGTTGTTTTGCTATGCTTGCCATGCCCTTTCTCAATAATACTTTCCTCTTTGGATTTGATGGATTTGGAATATATACTACTTTATTCGGCTTTTTCAACTGAAGCACTTTCAAGTTCCGAATCATCCTTCTTTTCATTGATACTACCCATTGGCAATGCTTCTTTTATCTGAGCCAATTCTTTTTCTATTTCTTTCTGGCGGCGAGCGGCAAAGTTGGCTTTAAGCTTTTTCTCAATTTCAGCCCACTCCGGATACGATTGCCCCCCGATGTTTTTAGATTCTTTTGGCAATGACACATGGGTGTTGCCGAAATTTTGCAGTAGTGTAGGGGGTGTATAATATGATCTAGTACTAGGTGAAGGCATATGCATTGTTGTAAGACCATATTTTTGCTCGCCAATTTTATCAATTGGCAAAGATTCATCTTCTTGCAAAACTCTAGCTTTTATTGCGGCACAATCAGGAAATAGCCCTTTTTCATGTTGTTCAAGGCAAATAGCACTAATCCTCTTATTCTGGGCTAAACTCTTCAATGCAGCCACCACTACCTCATCTTCTACAATATTTGGCACAACCGCTCCTGTAAAATTTACATTTATTCGGCTATGACCTGAAAGGTGTGAAGCCAAATTTTGAGCATCTACAGTTGTGTATGGTGCCGAAAAATTACTAACATGAGGTGTAGCATATGACGGTTGAGAGTAACTGGCCGAATAGCTAGCAGTAGCATGGCCAATTCTCCCATCCATCGGCAAGGTTGTATTCACATATTGCAAATTAGTTGCCGATGAATAAAAAGGTGAAACACTTTCTTGTATGCTATTGGAAATTTTAACATGGGGTGTTTCAAATTGATTAACCAAACCCATCATGTCGTTCATCGGCATATGGAATTGTGGGGTTGCCGATGCATGAGAGTTTGGATACATATGTTGTACGTTGCTAAAATCATAAGAATTTGAAGCATGAAGATTGCTTTGCATCGGCCCTTGCGCATAATTAGATGCATGATTGATAAAACTAGGGCTAGCCGATACATTATGCTCATTAGGTGATTCAGCAACAACATATGGATTATTTGCACCTATAAAGGGGAATTGGGTATTCATATTACCTTTGTAGATTGCAGCAACTTGATGACGATCTCTTCGTAGCAAGAACGGGCTGGAGACCGTTCAAAGCTTCGTCCCCAGCAGAGTCGCCAAAAAGTGTGTTCGCACACGAACACGTCACCGTGTACCTCCAACGCCGAGGGTGATGCACCGCAGCTCACGTCCAAGGAGACCCGGCCGGAAGCGCGGTACGCAAGACAATCCGGCGGGCGCTTTTGTAGACCCGAAACCCCACGCGCCCAGGAGGGACCCCGTCTGGACACGCGGCGGCTATGGGCTGCCCTAGGTCGACCTGATCGCCCCTAGGGCCTCGAGGTTCGTCGCCCTGTAACAAGAAGAACGAACGAAGAACGAGGATGAAGAAGAACAAGGGAGGGAGATAAAGGTAAAGGTAAAAGATGATAGATTGATGTGTTCGATTGTCTGTTGTTCAATCGGCCATCACCTCTCATCTATTTATGAGGCAGCTGGACTTCCCGTACAAGAAAAGTACTAAAAATTCCGTCCGAAACATCAAAAACCCTAACCTAACTCGGACAGGAATCTTTGGCAACTTCCGGATCAATCTCAGTCTCACCGATTGGTTTTTTTCGGTCCCACCGAGTGAATGTTGCAAACTTTATGTAACTTTCTGTAATTTTTCGGATCAACTCGGTCTCACCGAGTCAATCAACTCGGTTGGTCCGAAATGACTCTGCAGCTTCTGTTCCTGACCTTGTTTTGTCTCCACAGGTTGCATACGAACTCGGATTAAGATGATTTTTATATCAAAATCTATCGTTTCGACGAGACGCACAACTTTCATGTTGAAGCAGTTTCCATAAGAGGCCACATTGATTGAGTTTTATGCATTTCTTTACTCTAGTGTCAACATAAGCATCTCTGAACTTGTCATAACTTTTGAGTCCGAGCTCCGTTTTGGACCATCTTCATATCCATCTTGATCTTCTCAAAGAGAGACATTCCAAGGTGACTTCCAATCATAAGTCTGAATTGGTCTTGATATAACCTATGCTAATTTTATGACTGTGCCAATTTTGAGCGTCAACAGTGGCGTCGCGACAAGCTCCGGGGCAAGAGGAGGTGGTCCAGGAGGAACCGCGAGGCGACCTCCCGGACTGCAGGAGTAAAGGGGACCAGACCCCCCAGGGCTCCAAGTCCGGTTTTAAGCCGGACACCCCGCCGGAATCATCAACGGTTCTGGACCGCGGCAGGCGAACTCCTGCCAAGAGGAGCAAGCCTATTGAGCTGGCGTCCTCCATCCAACCGGAGGCGCCGGACAATCTGCTGGAGGTGCTTAAGGGCGCCTCCATCGATGAGGAGCACCGTACCATCATGAGTATGGTGGTTCAGAAGGTTCGGTCCGCCAAAAGCGGACTGACTGAAGCTTGTGCTAGCCTTCTAACAGGCTTCGAGGTAAGTAAAAAATATGTAAAAATATTACCGCATAGACAGTAGCCCCTGATACTCTGTCTGGCGTTCAGAAAGAAAAGCTGAATAGAGGATCTATTAAATATCGCAGGAGTCTAACTAAAAAGGAGTCAATATACGTATGCAGGCTTCGCTACTGGCCACCACCGCACCGACTGCGGAGGTGGGTGCCCTGAAGCAGGGCCTCGAGCGGACCGAGCAAGAGCTCGGCCTTGCCAAATGGCAGCTCGGGGAGAAAGAAGGTAAGAGATACCTAATAGAAAAAAATGCCTATAAGAAGACGCAATTGCAAAAAATGACAGGAGTACACTGCTTATTGTAGGGTCCACAACTGAGGTGACGACCCTCAAGCAGGCGCTGTCCGAGGCCGAGAAGAAAGCAGCCATGGAGCGCACCGAGCAGGAGAAATTTGAGGCGCAGGTCGGCGAGGTGCAGTAAGAGCTTGAGGCTCTCATGAAAAAACATGAGAGTTTGGAGCTCGACTCGAAGACGCGAGCGTCCGAGCTTGCCGCGGCCCTTAAAACCGCCAAATCTGCCCAGGCCGAAGCCCAGAAGGCCCTCCAGGAATTGGATGCGGTGAAAAAGATAGTGGCGGGTAAGGCATTCTCTATGCAAAGCAGACATATAAAAGTAAACTACCTGTTACTTACCTGAATCCGGAGCACTCCAGGGGCATTCGCAGATCTTCCCCGCAGCGTATCGGATGCCGCCGCATTCTACCGAGCCGAGGAAGGCAGCTCGACGGAGAAGGTGTTCTGGTCTCAGTACGCTGAGGCCGGACACCCTGTGCCCTTGAGCGACCAGCTGAAGCAGCTGGTCGAGCTCCACAAGGCGGCCGAACAAGCCCTGAAGGGCTTCATAGTTCGGCTGTGGCCTGGAGAGGCCCTACTTGGGAGCTACTTCGGACTGGTGCGGCGGCTGGTGGAGGCTTGTCCAAAGCTCGAGGTCATCAAGCGCTCCGTCTGCATCGAAGGTGCCCGTAGGGCCCTTGCCCGTGCAAAGGTGCACTGGGGTAAGCTGGACGGTGAGGGACGGGCCGCCGCCGGGGAAGGAGCATCGCAAGCCCGAGAACTATTACAAGGATGTTCTGGCTGGTGCCCGCCTTATGGCGGATGAATGTACCAAGGATGTAATTTTTGAATGAACTCGCTCGTGTTATCCTGTGCGCTGAAAACTTGTTCATATGCACTAAGCAATGCTTGTTGAATTTAAAATATTACTCTTTGTGCGGCCGTTTATCAAAAAATTGAGAGATGGCCAGTCGTCGGCTTCTGCCCCCATGCCACTAGTGCCGGGGTGTTTGGGATAAACCTGAGCACTCTTTTTCCCATGATTGGGTCTGTCGAGGGAGGCGCTCAGCACAACGAACAAGGCAATCGGACTATAATGCTTGAACACTCTCACTTAGCCATATAACTCTATAATTTTAAATTTCGGCGAAGCCCCTAGTATTCGGAAGACCGAGTTCGGGGCGCTATCCATGCCTTGGCCGGACAAATCCGGCTCCTCGCTCGAAGCGGCATAAGTCTTTAAGGACTCGAAAAACCTCTCGAATAGCGACCGGTCTCTCGCCTCATCATGACAGTCAGTTTTAGCTTTCTCTACTGAGGTGCTCAGCCCAGCTCAACTGGGGCACAATCGCAGTAGTTCTCCTAGTGCTACCTTAGCCGATATAGCGGAACGTAAGGCACCAAAACATAGGAGCCAGGCAAACCCAACTATTGACCCAAATCATGATTCGGAGCCAATGCATATAGTGTTATAAGTTCGGGGTGCCGCACTTGTGAAAGTGTACGGACTTCACACGCCATATTGATGGGTACAGAAGCCCCTGGCATATTTTTGCTGTACCATAGTGTACGGATGCAACATGTTATTAATAAACATATATATATATATAGAGGATAATGCAAAAAATAGACAGAAAGCTATGCATTGTTTATAGAAAGGCTGCTATGAAAGCGGAACGATACAAATAGTGCGATAAGCAAAAGAAATTAGACTATTTAACATGTCCTGGCCAGGGGCAGGCCACGGAATTGTATTAAAAAACAGGTATATTGCTCGCAATAGAGACCACCTGGGAGTTCCATAATGCTAGGTGGCTTGTCTACTTTCCTTGATCTTGCATCGTTTGTGCGCCAGTTGAATTGCCGAACGGGTCATCTGAAGTATGGAGTCTTGAGAGTAAGAGAAGAAAAGAAAAAAAGGAATCCGGCAGCCCATGGTGCGGTTTAAGCCGTATTTCGGGTGTGCCGTGATAGTGCCCCTTCCCCTGTGCCCATGGTATTTCAAGAGCGTAGTTATGTACGCGAAGCACTGGTTTCGCTATATTGCGAGGGCTAGGGTTGGGGCCGAATTGCTACACTAGCTCAGAACGTGCAGGCGGTCTTGTTGTAGGGTACTCCGGGCGCGCTTGACAGTGTCCGGCTTTTTGAAGGCCGAACTGGAGAACTGCCTAGAGAGGCTGCTTTCTACTTCTGCTCCGAGTGCTGCCGTGTACTCCTCTATTCGGAGGGAGCGTTCAGTGTTCCCATTGACCGTAATTACTCCTCTAGGGCCTGGCATCTTGAGCTTGAGGTATGCATAGTGCGGCACCGCGTTGAATTTTGCGAATGCGGTTCGCCCGAGCAGTGCGTGATAGCCACTACGGAACGGGACTATGTCGAAGATTAACTCCTCGCTTCGGAAGTTATCCGGAGATCCGAAGACCACTTCCAGTGTGACTGAGCCTGTATAGTTGGCTTCTACACCTGGTATGACGCCTTTAAAGGTCGTTTTGGTGGGCTTGATCCTTGAGGGATCTATGCCCATTTTTCGCACTGTATCTTGGTAAAGCAGGTTCAGGCTGCTGCCGCCGTCCATGAGGACTCTTGTGAGATGAAATACGTCAATGATTGGTTCTAGAACCAATGCGACGAAGCCACCGTGACGGATGCTAGTGGGGTGGTCCCTTCGATCAAAGGTGATCGGGCAAGAGGACCATGGGTTGAACTTTGGGGCGACTGGCTCCATCGCATATACGTCCCGTAACGCACGCTTCCGCTCCCTCTTGGGGATGTGGGTTGCGTATATCATGTTCACCGTCCGCACTTGTGGGGGAAATCCCTTCTGTCCATCGTTGTTCGGCGGCCTGGGCTCCTCCTTGTTGTTGCTATAGAGTCCCTTGTCTTTGTTTTCGGCTCTTAACTTGCCTGCCTGCTTGAACACCCAACAATCCCTGTTGGTGTGATTGGCTGGCTTTTTGGGGGTGCCATGTATCTGGCACAAGCGGTCGAGTATTCGGTCCAAACTGGACGGGCCCTGAGTATTTCTTTTGAATGGCTTTTTCCGTTGACCGGATTTGTAGCCTCGGAATCCGGCATTAACTGCCATATCCTCGTTGCTGTCGCTGTTAATGCGGCGCTTTTGTTTGTTCCGACGCGACCTGTCGCTTTTGTCCTTGGTATTCGAATTACCAGGGTTCTTGGTTAAATTGTTGCTGCGAGCTAGCCAGCTGTCTTCTCCCGCGCAAAAGCGGGTCATGCGTGTCGTGAGGGCTGCCATAGATTTCGGCTTTTCCTGTCCCAGGTGCCGGGCAAGCCACTTGTCACGGATATTATGCTTGAAGGCCGCTAAGGCCTCTACGTTTGGACAGTGAACTATCTGGTTTTTCTTTGTTAGGAACCGTGTCCAGAATTGCCTGGCCGATTCCTCTGGCTGCTGAATTATGTGGCTTAGGTCATCGGCGTCCGGTGGTCACACATAAGTGCCCTGGAAGTTATCAAGGAATGCGGCTTCCAGGTCCTCCCAAGAACCGATTGAGTCTGCTGGCAAGTTGTTAAGCCAATGCCGGGCCGGTCCTTTAAGTTTGAGTGGGAGGTATTTGATGGCGTGTAGATCATCACCGCGGGCCATGTGGATATGAAGGAGATAATCCTCGATCCATACCGCGGGATCTGTTGTGCCATCGTATGATTCGATGTTTACGGGTTTGAAGCCCTCAGGGATTTTATGATCCATTACTTCATATGTGAAGCATAGTGGGTGTGAGGTGCCTCTGTATTGGGCTATATCACGACATAGCTCGAAGGAGCTTTGTCTGTTGAGTTTGGCCCGGCCGGATTATTGCATCCGAAGTGACGATCACCGTCATGTGCCGTGGGGCGCCTGCGTGATCCGTAGATCGATCTTGTTTGCCTTACCTTGTCCTCCAGTATGTCGCGCAGGTCGGGCGCATTTTCCTGTGCCTTAGTATGCTTGACGCGGCGTCGGGGCATGGTTGAGTGGAGGGCCAAGAGGCCTCTCTATCGCGGCCACGAGGTGGCCGGTCGGCCATGTCATGCACTGGTGATGTAGGTGCTTCCTCCTCTAGTCGGGGTAGCAGCCTGCGCTTTGGGTAACTCTTGTAGGGGCGTTCGAGTTCATACTCTTCGGCCGCAACGACTTCAGTCCATCTGTCCGCTAGCAAATCCTGATCAGCTCTAAGCCGTTGCTGCTTTTTCTTGAGGCTGCTTGCCGTGGCCATAAACCTGCATTTAAAACGCTCTTGTTCGGCGAGATCCTCTGGCACGACGAACTCATCGTCGTCGAGGCTTGCCTCATCTTCGGAGGGAGGCGTATAATTATCGTCCTCAACCTCTTGGTCTGTCGCCCTGTCGTGAGGGCCGGCTTCTCTGTCCACCTATGCTGAATCTTGCTGGAGGGGGTGTTCTTCGGCGCTATCCGGAGTAGTATTATCTCCCGTGCCGGAATCACTGTTTTTGCTTTGGCGGGATTTAGAGCGGCGCCGCTGACGCCGGCGCTTGGGCTGTTTCTTAGAGTTATCGTCCCCCGTTGTTCCATCGCCATCTCCATCCTTTGGAGTGTCCACCATATATATGTCATATGACGAGGTGGCCTTCCAGCGCCCTACAGGTGTTGGTTCTTGTTCGTCTCCTGCATCGTCATCCATGCCGTCGATGTCTTCGGAGTCGAAGTCAAGCATGTCGGTTAAGTCATCGACAGTGGCTACGAAGTGGGTGGTGGGTGGGTTTTGAATTTCTTCATTGTCCGTATCCCAACCTTGTTGACCGTAGTCCGGCCAGGGCTCTCCTGATGAAGAGAGAGACTTTAGAGAATTTAGGATGTCGCCAAAGGGCGAGTGCTGAAAGATGTCCACGGCGGTGAACTCCATTATCGGCGCCCAATCGGATTCGATCAGCAGGGGTATGGGGGGCTCGGAGTTCGGAGAGGAATCCGGCTCCTCGGAGTCACGGGCCATGCGGAGTGCGGGGATGGAGTTTGGCTCAATCACCTCTGAGATTGCAGCCCCTGAGGCAGCGTCCAACCACTGATCCTCGATCGGAGCAGTAGGCTCCGAATCAATGGTCGGAACCAATGTGTGTGCGGCCTCCAAGGCGCTGTTCGGCGGCAGAGCTATATCATGCACATCGAGACAGTGCGGCGCGCTTGGGTGTGGCTCGAATCCGTCGAAGATCAAGTCCCCACGGATGTCAACCGTGTAGTTTAGGCTTCCAAACCTGACCTGATGGCCAGGGGCGTAGCTTTCGATCTGCTCAAGGTGGCCAAGCGAATTGGCCTGCAGTGCGAAGCCGCCGAAGATGAAAATCTGTCTGGGGAGAAAAGTCTCACCCTGGACTGCATCGTTATTGATGATCGAAGGAGCCATCGGGCCTAAAAGCAACGACACAGAGGAACTCTCAATGAAAGCACCAATGTCGGTGTCAAAACCGGCGGATCTCGGGTAGGGGCTCCCGAATTGTGCGTCTAGGCCGGATGGTAACAGGAGGCAAGGAACACGATGTTTTACCCAGGTTCGGGCCCTCTTGATGGAGGTAAAACCCTATGTCCTGCTTGATTAATATTGATGATATGGGTAGTACAAGAGTAGATCTACCACGAGATCAAGGAGGCTAAACCCTAGAAGCTAGCCTATGGTATGATTGTTGTATGATGAAGTTGTCCTACGGACTAAAACCCTCCGGTTTATATAGACACCGGAGAGGGTTAGGGTTACACAAAGTCGGTTACAGTGGTAGGAGATCTTGAATATCCGCATCGCCAAGCTTGCCTTCCACGCCAAGGAAAGTCCCATCCGGACACGGGACGAAGTCTTCAATCTTGTATCTTCATAGTCCTGGAGTCCGGCTGAAGGTATAGTCCGGCTACCCGAACACCCCCTAATCCAGGACTCCCTCAACCGTAGTTTGAGGAGTTCATTTATTCACTATGTGTTAATGCTTTGTTCCAGTTCTCTATTAAAAGGAGGCCTTAATATCCCTTGGTTTTGTTATGGACCCCACTTCCACGGGATGGTAGGAATAAAGATGCCATGCAAGTTATTTTCCATAAGCACGTATGACTATTTACGGAATACATGCCTACATTATATTTATGAAATGGAGCTAGTTCCATGTCGCTCTAGGTTATGACTGTTATATGATGAATATCATCCAATGAAATCACCGATCCAATGCCTACGATTTTTCCACATATTGTTCTTGCTAAGTTACTACTGTTGCTAATGCTGCTACAAAACTGCTACTACTTTTACTGTTACTATCGTTACTGTTACCACTGCTATCAAAACTATCATACTACTGTGCTACTAATCGCTTTGTTGCAGATATTTAATCTCCAGGTGTGGTTGAATTGACAACTCAACTATTAATACTTACCAATATTCTTTGGCTCCCCTTGTGTCGAATCCATAAATTTTGGGTTGAATACTCTACCCTCGAAAACTGTTGCGCCACCTACTCAAGTCTTTCAAGTGGATTTAGATCTGCAAAGAAGTAATGGTGATAGGCACCGACGAACTACTAATGAACTACGAGATGATGGAGAAAACTTACAGATATGAGGGGAAGCACGACGGAATTCATGTGCACTATGGAAATGGACAGAGCATTGTGGATGAACTCCGGCGACATCTGGAGCAGAGACAAAGTCACTATCGATGTAGCTGAAGAGCTCGAAGAGGCGCGGCGGGGCTTCGGTCACAAGAAGCAGCAGGTGCGAGGAAGAAGATAAGTGAGGAGGTGGAGATGGTAGTCCACATGCATAGTTATAGAACGGTAAAAAGGGGGAACAACAAGTGCGAAAACAGAGGCGACGCGGTAAATTTTGGGCAGAAAGGTGCCTCGATTTTCGGGCCTGTCAGATCCCCTCAAGATTTGTGGTGATGTCATCCGTGAATCATGGGAGTTCGGCAGGATGATGTCATGGCATTTAGAAGGGGCGCAAATGCTAAAGTGAGTAAATATCACAAGCCAGTAAGACCCAATAACCTGGCCAGGAAATTAGTTGAAGGGACAAAGTGGAATTCTGGTTCATGGAAAATGACCCGGAGTTAATTTCACCGTGAATCTTAACATGGATAAATCCAAGTTAACCTGAGGACTAATGTTGGGGATATACCCCATGATATGACCCGCTCAGGATATGACCTGGTTATCAAGTGGCGGCTCATAAATAGACTCATTATGTGGGCTGCGTGGTTAACCATGAAGCTTAAAGCCCAGGAGGCGACTTAAAGAGAAGGCCGGCTCGTGGGCCAGTATCTGGCAGGCCGGCTCGAGAAGGAGGTTGTAAGGAATCTCGCTTACTTGACAGGCAAGATGAGTACGAAATTAGAATTGGACACGGGTTGTACTACGACCCGGACTCTGTTGTAGCTTCAGGGCCTCGACCTGTATATAAAGGGGAGACCCTGAGGTAGAAAGACTAAGTTATAATCATCGAGAGCTAGGTTAGCGAATCTGCATCCTTGTAATTGAGATTTCCAGCAATATCAATCAAGCAGGAGTAGGTCTTTACCTCCACCGTGAGGAGCCAAACCTGGGTAAACTATGTGTTCTTCGTTCCCGATCAACCCCTCTCAAGAGACCACCTAGTTGTGATGGCCTCTAGACTTAGTCCTCTTTCGAGGACATTTGCTATGACAAAACCATGATAGTCCGGTTTTTATTGGCCCACTCTTTTCAAAGATGCACATAAGTTTGTCCTTTCTTGTCATGAGTGTTAAAGAATTGGCAATATTGGAGACCCCAAGAAATGCCTATGAATTATTCACTTGTTATTAAACCATTTGATGTTTGGGGTTTTGATCATATGGGACATTTTCCTTCCTCTGATGGGTATATTCCTATTTTAGTTGCTGTTGATTATGTTACTAAGTGGGTAGAAGCTATTCCAACTAGTCTGATGATTATAACACTCCTATTAAAATGCTTAAAGAAGTTATTTTCCCAAGGTTTAGATTTCCTAGATATTTAATGACTATTGGTGGTTCACACTTTATTCATGGTGCTTTCCATAATTGTTTTGCTAAATATGATGTCAACCATAGAATTCCATCACCTTATCATCCTCAGTCTAGGGGTTAAGTTGAATTGAGCAATAGGGAAATAAAATTAATCTAGCAAAAGACTGTTAATAGATCTTGGAAGAATTGGCCTAAGAAACTTGATGATGCATTATGGGCATATAGAATTGCTTATAAAAATCCTATGGATATGTCCCCATATAAAATGTTCTATGAAAAGGCATGGCATTTACCTCTCGAGCTAGAACATAAACCTTATTGGGAAATTAAAGAACTTAATTATGATTTCAAACTTGCCGGTGAAAAGAAGTTATTTAATATTAGCTCTCTAGATGAATGGATGACACAAGCTTATGAAAATGTCAAGTTGTTTAAAGAAAATGTTAAAAGATGGCATGACAAAATAATCCAAAATTGGAATTTATAGTAGGTGATCAAGTTCTATTATACAATTCTCGTTTCAGATTCTTTGCACGGAAAACTTCTCTCTAAATGAGAAGGACCATATACCGTCGAGGAAGTTTATGGCTCCGGAGCTAATAAGATAAACAATGTCGAGCGCACTAACCCATGATTGGTTAATTGGCAAAGAATTACACATTATATTTCAAGTACGCCTATTAATGTTGGAACTAATATTATTCAATCTATGACACTGGAGGAGCATACAGAAGAAATCTTCCGGAACGCACCAGAACCCTGAAAAGGCTTAGGTACATGGTACGGTATATAAACCGACTCCAAAATACCCATAAAAACAGTTTTTGTTCATTTTGGAATATATAAAAAAATTTGGAAAATAATAAGTAATCAACAAAGTGCACGAGGGAGCGACAAGCTCGGGGGGGGGGGGGCACGCCGTGTGAGCTTGTGACTCCCCCGAGGACTTTCCCGACTCCATTTTCTTCCAGATTACTTGTCCTGCATGGGAAACACAATCATTATATATACTCTCTGATGTATTGGTCACCGTATCATAAGTTTCCCCTTTATTCTTGTTTCAGGTTGTTTTTCTAACATATCTAGATCGCCATGGCACCTCGAAGCTCGTCCAAGGAAATTTCTAAGAGAAGGTCATCAACCCTTACCTCCCAGAGGTGATGAAACAACCTCAGACCATTGAGATGCGTGAAGGGGCGCTTCACATCTGGGATGTTCAAGGTCCCAAGAAGGACAGAAGCAAGAAGGCCAGGCTTGAAGCAGTGGAGTAGGAGATCTTCAAGTGCCCAGGGATGGTGGAGCATGGACTCAGCGCCAACCACTCCATGATCACAAAATTCATCCGCGAGCACAAAGTGGACAACAATGATGTTGGGGACGTCAACTTTAAGCTCAATGAACGGATTGATCATATTCACGCCCAAATTTTGACTTACAAAACCAACATTTTGAGTATGGATCCAGGTTTAAAGTTATGAGCTTAGCTGCAAATTTTAGATTGTGGAAACAAGTTCATCCCTTTATGATGGAGAGCCTATGCCGCGGAAGAGGAGGACAAACCTACCACTACAACACCATAATCACCGAAGAAAGACACCTGAGCACACGAGTATGGGCACCACCCCTTAGCTTGTTCCAAGCTTGGGGGAGGTGCCCCGGTATCATATTACCATCACTTTTATTATCATTATCTATCTTAGTTCTATCCTTAGTTATTTTGTGGTTTAGAAAAATAAGGTTTTAGTATGATATAGTTTTGAGTGCTTGTTTCGTGATCTATCTATACATGTAATCGAGTGTGAGAGTTATATAATAAAGAGTAGTTTGAGTTGACTTGTTTTATTTTCCTATTTCAATATTACAAAAATGGAATGAAATGATCATATGCTAATCCCATGGGGAGTGATGACTTCACATAAGAGAAGTATAATTGATGAATTTATTGGAAGTTAACAAACATAGCATTGGTCATTGTTGCAATTCATGAAAAAGTACTAAAGAAAGAGAGTTCCCACATATAAATATACTATCTTGGACATCTTTTATGATTGTGAGCCCCCATCAAACATTTTATGCTTGATCAAATAGTTGATATTGGACAAGGAAGACAATGTGATAACTTATGTTTGCTTATATTCACATATAAGTTATATTGTCATGGATCCTCTAACATGTGGTGCTTACTCCTAATCTATAGCTAGCCAAAAATTCGCACTAAGTAGAGATACTACTTGTTCATCCAAAAACTCTTGAACCCAGTTTCGTGTCATGAGAGTCCACCATATCTACCTATGGATTGAATAAGATCCTTCAAGTAAGTTTTCGTCGGTGCAACAAGCAATAAAAATTGCTCCAAAATATGTATGATATGTTATTATAAGGGAAAATAAGCTTTGTACAATCTTGTGATGGTAAAGAAATAAAAGCGGCAGACTGCATAATAAAGGTTTCTATCACAAGGGGCAATATAAAATAACGTTCATTTACATTAAGAGCTTGCACATCCAAAATAAAAAGCGCATGACAACCTCTGCTTCCCTCTGCGAAGGGCCTATCTTGTACTTTTCTGTATTTACTTTTATGCAAGAGTCAATAGTGTACTTCTCTATTCCATTTTTTTCTCCTGGCAAGCATCATGTGGTGGGGAAAGATCTAGACATATATATCCAGGTGGATGTAGGTGATCATGAGTTATTATTGTTGACATTACCCTTGAGGTAAATAAGTTGGGAGGCGAAACTATAAGCCCCCATATTCCTCTGTGTTTGACTGAAATTTTTTCTCTTTTAATATGCTTTGAGTGTCAGCAATCATAGAAGACTAAATGATATTTTACTATGTGAACTTCCTAAACAAAGCTCTTACATAGACTCTTTCTGAAAGTATGACACAATGCAATTGTTTCAATGACTGAGATCATAGTTTGTTAGTTTTCAATGAAGTTTATAATTTATACTTTACCTTGTGGATGGATTTTTACTTGTTCATGAGAAGTATTATGATAATATACTGCTGATATAATAATGATCATGATGCTTTCATGTCTGTATCTTATTTTATCGACACCTTTCTCTCTAAATGTGTGGTCATGATTATCTATTTCCGCTTTCCCTTGAGGACAGGCGAGGTCTAAGCTTGGGGGGGGAGTTGATATGTCCATTTTACATCATGTTTTCCTACTATTATTTATTATGTTTGGGTCATTATTTCACTTTATGATACTATTCTTATGCATTTTCTCTCTTATTTTGCAAGTTTCACATGAAGAGGGAGATTGCAGGCAGCTGGAATTCTGGACCAGAAAAGGCTACAACAGAGATAGCTATTATGCACAACTTCCAATGACCTAAAATTTAAAAGAATTGTTTTGGAATATATAAAAAATATTGGCGAAAGAAATACTAGGAGGGGGGCCACCAGGGAGCGACAAGCTCAGGGGGTGTGCCCTACCCCGTTGGGCGCGCCCTATGAGCTTGTGGGCCCCTTGGCAGGCCTTTGGTGCCCATATTTTTCTATATAAGGATATTTTCCAAAGAAAAAAAAGAAGAAGACTTTCGGGACGAAGCGTCATCCTCTCGAGGCGGAACCTGGGCAGGAGCACTTTTGCTCTCTGGTGGAGCGATTCCGTCGGGGAAACTTCCTTCCGGGAGGGGGAAATCGAAGCCATCGCATCACCAACGACCCTCTCATCGTGGGACGACCAATCTTCATCAACACCTTCGCCAGCACCATCTTATCTCAAACCCTAGTTCATGTCATGTATTCAATGTTTGACCCAAAACCCCATATTGATACCTCTGGGTTGCTAGTAGTGGTGATTACTCCTTGTAGTTGATTCTAGTTGGTTTATTGGGTGGAAGATTATATGTTCAGATCCTTAATGATATCCAATACCTCTCTGATCTTGAACATGAACATGATTTGTGAGTAGTTACTTTTTCTTTAGGACATGGGAGAAGTACTGTTATAAGTAATCATATGAAATTGATATTCATTATATTTTGATGATATGTATGTTGTTGCTTCCTTTAGTGGTGTCATTTGAACGTCGACTACATGACAATTCGTCATACTTGAGACTAATGGAAGACATTGTGGAGTAATAAGTAGATGATGGGTTGCTAGAGTGATAGAATATTAAAACCTAGTTCATGCGTTATTCCGTAAGGGGCTGATTAGGATCCATGTGTTTCATGCTATGGTTAATTTTATCTTAATTCTTTTTTCCTAGTTGCGGATGCTTGCGAAAGGGGTAATTATAAGTTGGTTGGTTATTCAAGTAAGATTAACACTCAAGCACCGGTCCACCCACATATCAAATTATAAAAGTAGCGAACACGAATCAACTAAACATGATGAAAGTGACTATACGATAATTCCCATGTGTCCTGGAGAACGCTTTGCTCTATATAAGAGATCGTTCTGTCTTGTCCTTTGCTATAAAAGGATTGAGCCACCTTCTACACCTTTGTTACTATTGCTACTTGTTACTTGTTATGAATTACCTAGCTCAAAGTCAAACGGGCCGGCCTTTTCACAGGAATGGGCCTCTGTTGGGCCGTGCCACGTGTCGACGTATCATAGGCGCCTATCTGACCCACTAACGAGCTGACACGTGTTTCATCCGGCCAATAAGAATTTTACACGTGGAAATTTCCCATTGGTCGAGGCTGTTAACAGGTTATCGGATCCAAAACCCGACCCGATAGCTTAACGGCGTTCCGTTACGATGGATGCCATGTGTGGGTCACCCTTGACGAAAGCACTTCTATGACGCGCGATTTATCGTCAGGGAAGTGGACATTTCCGTGATGATAATTTTGGTAATGTCATGGAACACTTCTACGACAGCACATGTATGACTATCTTGATTCTGTCATAAATTTGTCATGGATGTACATGCATGACAAAAAACGCGACCTACTGTGACAAACACGTATCATCACGGAAGTGTACTTTTTTGTAGTGATGGGGGCAGAAGCCGACGACTGGCCAACTCTCAGATTTTATAAACGGCCGCACATAAGGTAATATTTTAAATTCCAAAACCATTGCATAGCGCAAATGAACTTGTTTCACATTACAGGATCACATGAGCATGTTCATTCAAAAATTACATCTCTAGCACACTCCTCCGCCACAAGGCGGGAACCCTTCAGGACACTATCATAATACATTTTGGGGCGGCGATGTTCCTTGCCCTCCGATAGCCCCTCCTTGACCAGCTTCACGGCGTCCAGCTTCGCCCAGTGTACCTTCGCCCAGGAAAAAGCCCTGCGCGCATGCTCGATGCAGACGGACCGCTTTATGACTTCAAGCCGTGGGCACGCATCCACAAGCCACCTCACAAGGCTGAAGTAGTTGTTTGGCAGGGGCTCGCCAGGCCACAGCCGGACTATGAGATCCTTCATGGCCTGTTCAGCGGCCTTGTGAAACTCCACCAGTTGCTTCAGCTGGTCGCTCAAGGGCATCGGGTGTTCGGTCCCAGTATACTGAGATCAGAACAACTTCTCCGTCGAGCTCCCTTCCTCGGCTCAGTAAAACTCCACGGCATCCAGCACACTGTGGGGAAGATCTGCGAGCGCTCCTGGAGAGCTCCGAACTCGGGTAAGTAAAAGGAAAGTTTCCCTCACATGCTTGCTTTGCATAATGAATGCCTTACCCGCTGCTATCTTCTTCACCGCATCAATCTCCTGGAGGGCCTTGTGGGCTTCAGCCCTGGCGTTCTGTGCGCTTTCGAGCGCCTTCGCAAGCTCGGACTCTCGTGGCTAAGAGTCAAACTCCAAGGACTCGTGCTTTTTGGTGAGAGCCTCGAGTTCTTGCGGCACCTCGCCTACCCGGGCTTCTTGCTTTTCTCGCTTAGTGCGCTCCTTGGCTGCGTTGTTTTCGGCTAGCCTATGGTATGATTGTACAACCAACTTTCTTTTTAATATATATGGACAGGGTATTGCTTACCTTTGCTCTCCTCGACCTGCCTCTTGGCAAGGCCAAGCTCTTCCTTGGACCGCTCAAGGTCCTGCTCAGTGCAGCGACCTTCGCAGTACGTGCGGTGCCGGTCAGCAGCGATGCCTGCGTATGAACATAGACATATTCTGATTAATCTCCTGAGTCATGATTTGATCCTCTATTCGGCCTTTCTTTGCGAACGCCAAACAGAGCATCAGGGGCTACTGTCTATGCGGTAATATTTTCCTATATTTTCAACTCACCTCAAAGCCTGTTAGGAGGCTAGCACAAGCTTCAGTTAGTCCGCTCTTGGCGCACTGAACCTTCTCGATCACCGCACTCATGATAGTGCGGTGCTCTTCGTCGATGGAAGCAACAGGAAGCGCTTCCAGCAAGTTGTCCGGTACCTCTGGATGGACAGAGGTCACCAGCACGGGCGGCTTGCCCCTCTTAACAGGGGGTCACCTGCCGGAGTCTGGAACCACTGGAGGTTCCGGTGCAGTGTTCGGCCGAGGGCTGAACTTGGAGCCCGTGGGAGTCTTGCTCCATTTATGCCCAGGATCTGGAAGGTCGCCTCAAAGCACCCCCAGGACTACCTCCCCTCGGCTTGGTGCCTTCTGAGACAACACCTCGGTGTTGTCCGTAGGGCAAGGGGTGGAGGCGGTCGGGAGTGAATCACTGTTCATATCCGACGAGTCCAAAGAACCGTCCGATGAAGATACATCGGTACGGGCTCGGGACGGACTGCATAATCATATTCGGCGTAAGGAGAAGCGGTGCAATTTAAGCATACTATAAATTACTATGGTATCCGGATACTTACGACTTTGCCAGGGGCTTGTCCCTGGGCAACCACTCATCGTCGCTATAGGCGACGGTCGTGGAGCAGTCCGGAAGGAGGGTCCTTCCCTTCTTGGACCCTTCGGCCTCCCCGGTTGGGGCGGCCTTCCTTTTCTTGTCTCTCCCGGCTGGGGGGAGAACTTTCCTCTTCCTCCTCCTCATCTTAGTGGGAGGAGTGCGCCTCGGAGTGTTCGGACGATGAGTCCGACACAACCTTGCGCCGGAGACCCTGTCGGGTCCCCGTGGCCTTCTTCTTGGCCTTCTTCGCCGGCACCTCGTAAGGAGCCGGAACCAGCATCACCGTCAGGAGAGTATCTGCTGGATCCTCGGGAAAGGGGGCTGGGCAATCGACCGGCTCCGTCGTCTCTACCCAGTTCTGTTAAGTGGCATAAAGGCTTAGATCCCGCACATGATTAAACTGGGGGGAATAGACACCCTATGAGAAATAGGACACTTACCGGATTGGCATGGCGCTTTGCACAGAGCCCGTGGTCCTCGGTAAGGGAAGGAGGTACCTCGGCACCCTTGAACAGCACCTTCCAAACGTCCTTGTGCGTCGTGTCGTAGAGCTCGCGCAGCGTCTGGTGCTCGGCCGGGTCAAACTCCCACAAATTGAATGTCTGTCGTTGACACGGGAGGCTCCGGCGGAAGAGCATGACCTGGACTACATTGACGAGCTTGATTTTCTTGCTCATCATGTTCCGGATGCATTTATGGAGTCCGGTCAGCTCCACCGATGAGCCCCAGGACAAACCCTTCTCTTTCCAGGAGGTGAGCCGCGTGGGGATTCCGGATCGGAATTCGGGGGCCGCCACCCAGTTGGTGTTGCGCGGCTCGGTGATGTAGAACCACCTCGATTGCCACCCTTTTATGGTCTCCACATAGGAGCCTTTGAGCCAGGTGACATTAGGCATTTTTCCCACCACGGCGCCGCCGCACTCCACTTGCCGGCCGACCACCACCTTCAGTTTGACATTGAAGGTCTTCAGCCACAGGCCGAAATGGGGCCTGATGCGAAGGAATGCCTCTCACACGATGATAAACGCCGAGATGTTGAGGATGAAATTAGGGGCCAGATCGTGAAAATCCAGCCCGTAGTACAACATGAGCTCGCGGACAAACGGGTGGAGGGGAAACCCTAGTCCGCGGACAAAGTGGGTAAGGAAGACTACCCTCTCATGGGGTTCGGGCGTAGGAATGATCTGCCCCGCATCCAGCAGCCGGTGCGCGATGTCCGCGGCCAGATATCCGGCTTCCCGTAGCTTGGTGATGTTCTCCTCCATAACGGAGGAAACCATCCACTTGCCTCCCGCTCCGTACATATGCTTGGAGTGGTTTGAGGAGAAAGACGCGAACTTGGGTGCTGAGCTCGAGTGCGCGAGAATGGATAAGCAAGGGGGAAGAAGGCATGGGTAAAAAGGGGGGAATCCTTGTTCCTTTATAAGGACGGAAGAGGCGATACGCCTCCCCACTTACCTAGTAAAATCGCTTATTCCCCAAGCGCCGTAATCGATGGCGCGGTTGGGTTACCCACACCCGTATTGATGAGAATCCCGTGATAAGGGGACACGATCTCTGCTTCGACAAGACGTGCCAAGAAAACCGCCTCGCGATATGTGCAGTGCTGGTTGGGAAAAACGGTTCGAATAAATGACCGGGCCGGGGGATGATGTCATGCTACCAAACGTGCCAGCAGATTAGATTTGTGAAAATATTATTCTCTCTACGGCGGTATGTGGAATTTGTTTTGCAAAGCCGGACACTATCCTTGTGTTCAAAGTCTTCTATGGAGTATTCGGGGGAAGAACCCGCCTTCCAATGCTGGAGACAAATTGGCGCGCCAGACTCATCGTCATTGAAACCTGGTTCAAGGGCTACTGAGGGAGTCCTGGATTAGGGGGTATCCATACAGCCGGACTATATCCTTTGGCCGGACTGTTGGACTGTGAAGATACAAGATTGAAGACTTCGTCCCGTGTCCGGATGGGACTCTTCTTGGCGTGGAAGGCAAGCTTGGCAATACGGATATGTAGATCTCCTTCCTTGTAACCGACTCTGTGTAACCCTAGCCCCCTCCGGCGTCTATATAAACCGGAGGGTTTAGTTCGTAGGACAAGAAGCTAGCTTCTAGGGTTTAGCCTCTACGATCTCGTGGTAGATCAACTCTTGTAATGCTCATATCATCAAGATCAATCAAGCAGGAAGTAGGGTATTACCTCCATCGAGAGGGCCCGAACCTGGGTAAACATCGTGTCCCCCGCCTCCTGTTACCATCCGCCTTAGACGCACAGTTCGGGACCCCCTACCCGAGATCCGCCGGTTTTGACACCGACAGCGGGGATAACTTGTGCGCATCAGACTGGTCCTGAATGAGCCGGAGCACTAGGTCACCTTCTTGAAAGGTTCTGGACTTAAGCCGGCAGCTGTGATAACGACGCAGGTCCTATTGGTAAATCATCGAGCGGGCTGCTGCTAAGTCACGCTTCTTATCCAACAAGTCAAGTGCATCCTGACGAGCTTGTTCATTATTAGCTTCAACATAAGCCACCACACGGGGCGAGTCATAACGGATGTCACTTGGTAAAACCGCCTCTGCTCCATAAACCATGAAGAAAGGCGTATAACCCGTAGACCTGTTAGGTGTAGTATTGATGCTCCATATCACAGAAGGCACCTCCTCCACCCAACAACCCGGCGTCCGCTGTAAAGGGACCATGAGCCGGGGCTTAATGCCTTTCAAGATCTCCTGATTGGCTCTTTCAGCTTGACCATTGGATTGAGGATGAGCTACTGATGAAACATCGAGACGGATATGCTCACATTGACCGAACTCTTCCATGGCACCCTTGGATAAATTAGTACCATTTTCAGTTATGATGCTGTGTGGAAAGCCAAAACGAAAGATCACCTTCTTCATGAATTGAACCGCCGTGGCTGCGTCACACTTACTGACCGGCTCTGCCTCGATCCATTTTGTGAATTTATCAACCACCACCAAGAGGTGTGTCTTTTTATCCTTGGACCTTTTGAAAGGCCCAACCATGTCAAGCCCCCGGACTGCAAACGGCCAAGTAATTGGAATCATCCTCAATTCTTGAGCCGGCACATGAGCTCGTCGTGAGAATTTCTGGCAACCATCACATTTACTAACCAGATCCTCCACATCAGCATGTGTCGTTAGCCAATAAAAACCGTGACGGAAAGCTTTGGCCACAAGAGATTTTGAACCGGCATGATGACCACAATCGCCGTCATGGATCTCACGAAGAATTTGTTGACCTTCCTCAGGCGAAGCACAACATTGAAACGCTCTAGTAACACTGCGATGATGCAACTCACCATTAGCAATTGTCATCGACTTAGACCGCCGGACGATTTGTCTAGCAAAGGTCTCGTCCTCGGGCAACTCGCCCTGGGTCATGTAAGCCAAATATGGTATTGTCCAATATGGGTTACGTGAAGAGCCGCCACCAATTGCGCTTCTGGGTCAGGAACAGCCAAATCCTCCTCTGTAGGCAACTTGATAGAAGGTTTATGCAAAACATCTAAGAAAGTGTTAGGCGGCACCGGCTTACGCTGAGATCCTAGCCGGCTTAAAGCATCCGCCGCCTCATTCTTCCTTCGATTAATGTGCCACTTGATAACCTTTGAAGTATCCAGCAACAGCATCAACTTCACGGCGATAAGCCACCATGAGAGGGTCCTTAGAATCCCACTTGCCTGACACCTGTTGAGCCACCAAATCTGAGTCGCCAAAGCACCTTACCCGGCTTAAGTTCATCTCCTTAGCTATCCCGAGACCATGGAGCAAGGCTTCATATTCAGTTGCATTGTTAGTACAGGGAAACATCAACCGGAGTACATAACAAAATTTGTCGCCTTGAGGGGAAGCTAAAACAACTCCAGCCCCCGAGCCCTCCAATTGCCTGGACCCATCAAAGTGAATAGTCCAGTATGTGTTATCCGACTTTTCTTCAGGCGTCTGTAGTTCTGTCCAATCATTGATAAAGTCCACCAGTGCTTGAGACTTAATAGCAGTACGTGGTATATACTTTAGGCCATGAGGCCCAAGTTCAATGGCCCACTTGGCGACTCGTCCTGTGGCTTCTCTATTCTGGATGATGTCTCCCAAAGGAGCAGAACATACCATAGTGAAAGTGCAACTATCCCTAGGTGGTTTTGGTAATTTATAACAACATATAGCTCATTGAGCTAATGATATTTCAAGATGATCATTTCAGGAAAGCTCAATGATTGGCATGGCATGGATGTGAAAGTGGAACCCTCAAAATGCTAAGGACAAAGAATTGGCTCAAGCCCACAAGTTCAAGACTCTTCATTTTATATTTTAGTGATCCAAGATCACATTGAGTCTTTAGGAAAAGCCAATACTATCAAGGAGGGATGAGGTGTTGCTTAATGAGCCTCTTGCTTAATGTGCTTAATGATATGCTCCAAAATCCTCAGCTACTTTCCCATATCCAAAAATGACCTAAACCCTAAGCCAAATTCGGTCTTACCGATTCTTCCAATCCGGCGCCACCGAGTTCTACTTGTCATTTGCCACTGCCAAACCCTAGAAATTCGGTCCTACCGATAAGGTTCTCGGTTTCACCGAGATGGGGTTGCAAACTCTCTGTTTCCCTTTTGTAACTTTTCGGTCTCACCGAAAGAGCGAATCGGTCCCACCGAGAATGCAATGTAAACTCTCTGTTTCCTTCTTGTAACTTTTCGGTCTCACCGAAAGAGCAAGTCGGTCCCACCGAGTTTACCTAACCAACTCTCTGGTTAGCTAATTGCCAAACTCGGTCTCACTGAGTTTGTGCAATCGGTCTCACCGAGATTACGTTATGCCCAAACCCTAACTGAATCGGTCTCACCGAGTTGCATGTCAGTCCCAATGAAATTCCTAACGGTCACTAGGTTTACTATTTCGGTCAGACCGAGTTTTCTGATTTGGTCCCACCGAGATTGGTAGATTGTGTGTAATGGTTGGATTTTGTGTGGAGGCTATAAATACCCCTCCACCTCCTCTTCATTCGTGGAGAGAGCCATCAGAACACATACATCATTCCAATCCATATGTTCTGAGAGAGAACCACCTACTCATGTGTTGAGACCAAGATATTCCATTCCTACCATATGAATCTTGATCTCTAGCCTTCCCCAAGTTGCTTTCCACTCAAATCTTCTTTCCACCAGATCCAAATCCTATGAGAGAGAGTTGAGTGTTGGGGAGACTATCATTTGAAGCACAAGAGCAAGGAGTTCATCATCAACACACCATTTGTTACTTCTTGGAGATTGGTGTCTCCTAGATTGGCTAGGTGTCACTTGGGAGCCTCCGACAAGATTGTGGAGCTGAACCAAGGAGTTTGTAAGGGCAAGGAGATTGCCTACTTCGTGAAGATCTACCGCTAGTGAGGCAAGTCCTTCGTGGGCGATGGCCATGGTGGGATAGACAAGGTTGCTTCTTCATGGACCCTTCGTGGGTGGAGCCCTCCGTGGACTCGCGCAACCGTTACCCTTCGTGGGTTGAAGTCCCCATCAATGTGGATGTAGGATAGCACCACCTATCCGAACCACGGGAAAACATCCGTGTCTCCAATTGCATTTGAATCCTCCAAACACTTCCCTTTACATTCTTGCAAGTTGCATGCTTTACTTTCCGCTGCCAATATACTCTTGCATGCTTGCTTGAATTGTGTGATGATTGCTTGACTTGTCCTAAGATAGCTAAAATCTGTCAAGAACTAAAATTGGGAAAAGGCTAAGTTTTTATTTGGTCAAGTAGTCTAATCACCCCCCTCTAGACATACTTTCGATCCTACAAGTGGTATCAGAGCTTTGGTCTCCATTTGCCTTGATCTCCATAGCTTTTGGTGATCATAGCCTTGGTTTCAAAACCTAGGAGAGTATGGCGTCTAGCGAGGGAAATTATCATCGTAGAGGTCCTTACTTTGATGGTACTAATTTTGCTAGTTGGAAGCATAAAATGAAAATGCATATTCTTGGACATAACCCAGCCGTATGGGCTATTGTTTGTGTTGGTTTGCAAGGGGAGTTCTTTGATGGGAGAGAACCAAACCGTGAAGCTACCGCGGATGAGTTGAAGATGTTGCAATACAATGCTCAAGCTTGTGATATTCTCTTCAACGGATTGTGCCGCGAAGAATTCAACAAAATCAGCCGCCTTGAGAATGCAAAGGAAATTTGGGATACCTTGATTGATATGCACGAAGGTACCAACTCCGTCAAGGAATCCAAGTTGGATGTGCTCCAAAGTCAACTTGACAAGTTCAAGATGAAGGATGGTGAAGGTGTCACTGAAATGTACTCTAGGCTTGCTCTCATCACAAATGAGATTGCCGGCTTAGGAAGTGAAGAAATGACCGATAGATTCATCATCAAGAAGATCCTAAGAGCCTTGGACGGAAAATATGATACCGTGTGCACATTGATCCAAATGATGCCCAATTATAAAGATCTCAAGCCAACGGAAGTGATTGGAAGGATTGTTGCTCATGAGATGTCACTCAAGGATAAAGAGGAACTTCACAACAAATCAAGTGGTGCCTACAAAGCCTCATGTGAAGTCCCCACATCATCAAGTGAGAAACAAAACTTCAATGAAGAATTGAGCTTAATGGTGAAGAACTTCAACAAGTTCTACAAGAGTAGAAGCAAAAATAGAAGCTTCAAGTCAAGGTCCTACAATGACAAAAGATCTTCTAGTCGAGAGCGAAACTGCTACAATTGTGGAAGACCTGGACACTATTCCAATGAGTGTACGGCTCCTTACAAAAGAAGAGAAGATTCTCCAAAAAGAAGAAGCAAAGAATCACCACCAAGAGAGAGAAGGAGTAGAGATGATCGTTATGAACGAAGATACTCACGGAGAAGCAAGGATTCGGAAAGGAAGGAAAAATCATCAAGGAGCTACACAAAGCGAAGACATCAAGCTCATGTTGGTGAATGGGTATCCGGCTCCGACTCTGATAGCCACTCCGAGAGAAGTTATCACTCTGACTCCGAAGATACTCAAGATGAAGGTGTTGCCGGTCTAGCACTTGTGTCAACCAACTCCTACGACATATTTGACTCACCAAATGAAGGAATTGGAAGATGCTTCATGACCAAAGGTCCTAAGGTAACACACCCCGAGTATGTTGACTTTAATAGTGATGAAGATGACTTGTTAGGTGATGATGATTTGCTTGTTGACAACTCTAGTGATGAATATTATGGTGAAACATCAATTAATCACGCTAAAACGAATGACAATGATAAGGATAAGATTGAGGCTCTAACTAAAGAACTAAACACTCTTAAGTTAGCTCATGAAACTATCTTCGAAGATCATCGAGAACTTTTAAGAGCTCATGAGAAATTACGCTTTGAAAAGCTCAACCTTGAGCAAGAGCATGAGTTCTTAAAAGCAATCAATGATGATCTCCGCAAGAAAAGTTCTTCTCACATTGCCAAGCGTTTACTTTTATCCACTTACATGCCTCAAGTCAAGACTAGTAACAAGAATAAGAAAGATTCTTCCTCTAGTAGTAACAATGACCATGCTAAATCCAATATTGTTGCTTCTAGTAGTTCTCGTGATTCCACTAATGATTCTCTTAGCCAAGTTACACTTGAGAAAGAAAATAGCTTATTGAAGGGAATTATAGAGAAAGGTGTTTACAAGAGCCTTGCCGGAAGTAAGCAATTCGAGGAAATTGTACGCAAGCAAGGAATGCACCGGAAGAATCAAGGTGTTGGCTTTGAACGAAAGTTCAATGCCAATGGAGTTGAGTGGGAAGAAGATCATTACCCCAAGACAAAGTTTGTCCCTCAACAAGAGAAGTATGATACTTCTTTCAAGGGGACACAAGCTCAAGATGATCTTCCACCACAAGACTACAAGCAAAAAGGCAAGGACAAGCTTCAAGAGGAGATTGATGCATTTGAAGAAGCTCCTAAGACCTTAGTCAAGTGGATTCCCAAGACTACCTCAAGTTCCACTACATCAAGTACGACTACAACTCCAAGGATTCCCATCAAGATGGTGTGGATCCAAAAGAAGAAGAACTAAAGAGTTCTTGAGGGTGACTCCGCCAACATACTTCACTCTTATCATTTTGGCAAGAACAAGTGCAATCAACTTCCACATCTTGCACTAGTTCAAGGAGTCACAAACCCTCTTGTTGGTAAGACAAGGGACAAGGTAACCTAAAGTTTTCATGGACATCATCTTGTGTGTGCATCACTCTATGTCCATGGATATCCTTGTTTGTTCCTTGTGGGACTAACCCATGTAGGTATTGAAAGTGCAATTCACTCAAATGGATAGCTACAAGTGATCTACATCAACATTGAGCATCCACATCTTCAACAGCTACATGAAGTCATCATCGACAAAACCCAAGGTTAGTTCATCCCTCTTAGGGGGGTATCACATCTAGGGGGAGCTTTACTCTAAGACTTGAGCTAAAGCAACTCTAAAGATGTGAATACAACAATGCTTTATGTAAAAGTGGTAACCCCACTTGAGCTTAAACAATGAGTATGACCTACGATCAAGTGTTCTCACTTGACTCCTAAGTCAGTATACTCATATATAGATGACCTAGTCATCGCAAATTGCTTGATAGATGCTAGAATTGGTTGTGCATGCTTTGCCACATATTTCATTCGCTATCTTACTGTGTGAGCATGTTGGTTGCATATTTTACTCATTCGAGGACATCCACTTGTTATTTTGATTGATTGGCTTTATCTTCTTTTGCCAAGTGGATGGACAAGAATGCCTAAGAACCTCCTCTAGCTGTCTATGCTCTTCTCGTCTCAAACTCTATTCATGCTGCATCACAAAATTTGATCAAGTCAGATTCGAACCACTCTGTGTGAGGAGCGCTCGGAGTCCCCGATTCGTCATAGACTTAACTTCCAAAACCTCTTTATGAATCTCGGTCTGACCGATACCATACTTTCGGTCCTACCGAGTTCATTAAGTTGATCTAGGTTTTCGATCTCGGTGCAACCGATTTGAACTTTTCGGTCACACCGAGTTGCAATAACTGCACACAGTTTTGCATCTCGGTGGCACCGAGTTGTTCCACTCGGTCACACCGACAGGGTCGGGCTATATATAGTGACGGGCAAAATTTTGGAAATTTCTCCGAAACCTCTTCGCCCGCGCGATAGCCTGCTCTGCCTCCAGGGTCTCCGGATTGTCTTCTCGCCGCCAGCAGCCTCAAGTCGCTGGTCTCCGCCACCGTCAACGGAATTCTGCCCCGCTGTTGCCGCCGTAGCGAGTCTCCGCTGAACTAGGGTATGGACTCGATCTTTGTGCTATTCTCCACTCCGATTCTTAGCACATTGTGATCATCATGATTCTTGCCACGATTGAAACACTCCTATCCAGTCAATGAACTCGTAGATTAGGTTTAATTCGAAAATTTTAGGGTTATGTTTCCGCCGAAACCATCTCGGACCCACCGAGTTGAAAAACTCGGTCCCACCGATCTGGCTTTTGCCATTGCACAAGTGAAACTCGGTCTGACCGAGAATAACTTATCGGTGCGAGCGATTTTTGGAATTCTGTGAAACCCTAGGAGTCTCGGTGCCACCGAACTGTGACTCGGTCTGACCGAGTTCACTAGTTCTGGTGCCAAAACTGCTTCGGTGTCACCGAGTTTGAAAATCGGTAGATCCGAGATGCTTTCTATGGGAAACTAAAAATAAGTTTTTGAATTATTCTTTTGCAAAGATCTCTGCTTTTTGTGATGCTTATCCACTCTATCTCATCCATAATCTGTTCACAGGGTCAGTAGTCAGTTTGCAACATGTCTAATCAAAGTGATAGCCAAAATTTGTCTAAGCAGCAAGTTGTGATGAGTGAGGGCACTAGCCCCTCAAGCTCTCTGATGATGGCAGCAGGAGTACACCCAGTAATCTGCCTAAGGCTGCCACACGTCAAAGGAAGAAGAGAACCTCAGATTCTGAAGATGAGGACTATGTGGCAGAGGAAGAGGCCACATCAAAGAGAGTTGAGCCAGCTCAAGGCACAAAGCCAGGGCTGAAAATCAAAAGGCCAGCAGGCAGGCAGCCCATGTCTAAGGCAAGAGTTCCCACTTCCAAACCTAGGAAGGCTGCAACTGAAGAAACCATGAAGCTTACCCTAGAATCTGAAGAGGAAGCAGGTGGCCAAGGCAAGAAGAGGAAAGAGAGGGTGAAGAAGACTGTAGCCAGAGTCCTTGGCAAGGCCTCCATCATGGTAGATGAGGAGGAAGAAGAAGAGGTTGCTGCACCAGCATCCAAGGCAGCCAAACTCATGGGAGATGCTATAAGGTCAGGAACAGCTGCATCCAAGCCTAAGAGTGCACCAAAGAGAAACACACGAAGCATCCCAGCTACAGAAAAGAACAAGGCCCCAGTGCTTGAAGCTGCTGAAGAAGAAGAAGAGAGTATCCTTAGAAAGCTCAAGCCCAAGATCCCAGACCGCAACGATGCTCATCCGGTGGGTGAGGACATGAAGCTCAGGAGAGACTCAGGGCTAAAGAAGTGGAGAGAGGCAGATCCGTATGCTTCTAGGAGAAGGACTGCCGTGGATTACAGGTTTCATACCAAGGAGCAGCAAGATTTCTATGAGACTGTTTTGCTTGACAAGAAGCCAACCGTTTGTGACATGAGATGGGTCGACTGGACCTACATGAAGGAGCATGAAGAGCACTACCCCGGAATATTTGACAGCTTTAGTGCGTGTGGAGTTGCAGACTTTGTTGGGCAAAAGCTCACAAAGTGGAATGAGGAGCTGATCATGCAATTCTACTCCACAGCACACTTTTATCCGGATGGAAGGATCACTTGGATGTCTGAAGGTACAAGGTACCAATCTACTGTTGAGGAATGGGCGAAGTTGATCAATGCCCCAGAGGAGCAGGATGATGACTTGGACATTTATGCCAAGAAAAAGATGGATCACAACTCCATGTCCAACATGTACAAGGAGATCCCGAATGAAGTACTCGACACGTTCAAGTTTGGCTCAGTGCACTATCTGCTCTCAGGATTTCCTACGATCAATTGGATCCTTAGGCACACCCTTCTGCCCAAATCTGGAGATCACAAGATGATCCGAGGTCACGCGATCAACTTGCTTCATGTCTTTGACGTGCCTTAGAAATTCAAGGTCATGGGTCTCATTGTGGAAACCATTAAGAGGACAGTTGTAGACCAGAAGAGGAGTTGTGGGTATGCCCCACAGATTCAGGAGCTCATCAACTCCAAGATGGGCACGGGCGTGTATCTATTGGATAAGGAACACCTTCCCATCCATCCAGATTTTGAGGATAACCAAGTGGTTATGACTGAGAATGAGCCCTCATCTGTTCAAGCACAAGCTAAGAAGGAGAAGGCAAGGAAGGAGAAAGCTGCCAGGATGCCTACTCAAGCGGAAGCATCCGATTACTTCTTGAAGACCAAACAAGAGCAGCTTGGTTACCTGATAGCGTCCACCCTGCGGATTGAGCAGAGTATAGCCACCCTGACTCAGAACCAAGCGAGCCTAGAGAGGATCATGGAACAGCGGTTCTATGACTTGGACATCAAGGTGACTGAGATACAGACTGCCGTGGAGCAGCTCCAGGACGACATGAACGAAAGGAGAGGCAGAACCACAAGTCATGCTTTTGCCAGGGTGCCACGAGGTCCGAGGTCGTCTGCACTGCCGGTTGCTGACACTAGAGCTACAACATCTGCACCAGCTACAGCCTCAGTTCCACCAGCTCCAGCGTCCACTCCAGCCTCAACTCCTACCACATCTACTGAAGGCTTTGTCCTTGGCGTGCTCCGGACTCCACCACCACCTGAAGATCAAGCCTGAGCGTCGAATTAGCACTATGCATTTTCTAGGAACTTTTTGGTAACTTGTTGCCAAAGGGGGAGAAAATGTATAGATCATAGGCTTCGAGAGAGAGTGTTGCTTTTATTCTCCCTTGTTTTTATTTGGTGGTTTTTCGAACTTTGTTTGCTTGTGTGCGAGATACTACGTCCTTATGCCTGTGAGACATCGATGATCAAGTGTTTGATCATAAGCTACACTTAATGTTTGCTTAATGCTTGCTTAAATATTATCATTCTATCTATTGTTTGTGATCATTCACTATTCTTGGTGATGAGTGCATGTATTTCAATCTTATCATTTTTGAGCGCTCCACCAAGATGTATGTGACATGGAAGAGTAACCCTTGATTCTAACTCCTTGTGCATTTGCAGTCCAAAGCAAATTTTAAATATGCACAAATTTAGGGGGAGCTCTTACTTGTCCCATACTTCTCAAAGCGACGATGTATTTCATGATTATTATATTCTGTCGAAGCTTTGATCTATATGTTGTCATCAATTACCAAAAAGGGGGAGATTGAAAGTGCAACTATCCCTAGGTGGTTTTGGTAATTTATAACAACATATAGCTCATTGAGCTAATGATATTTCAAGATGATCATTTCAGGAAAGCTCAATGATTGGCATGGCATGGATGTGAAAGTGGAACCCTCAAAATGCTAAGGACAAAGAATTGGCTCAAGCCCACAAGTTCAAGACTCTTCATTTTATATTTTAGTGATCCGAGATCACATTGAGTCTTTAGGAAAAGCCAATACTATCAAGGAGGGATGAGGTGTTGCTTAATGAGCCTCTTGCTTAATGTGCTTAATGATATGCTCCAAAATCCTCAGCTACTTTCCCATATCCACAAATAACCTAAACCCTAAGCCAAACTCGGTCTTACCGATTCTTCCAATCCGGCGCCACCGAGTTCTACTTGTCATTTGCCACTGCCAAACCCTAGAAATTCGGTCCTACCGATAAGGTTCTCGGTCTCACCGAGATGGGGTTGCAAACTCTCTGTTTCCCTTTCGTAACTTTTCGGTCTCACCGAAAGAGCGAATCGGTCCCACCGAGAATGCAATGTAAACTCTCTGTTTCCTTCTTGTAACTTTTCGGTCTCACCGAAAGAGCGAGTCGGTCCCACCGAGTTTACCTGACCAACTCTCTGGTTAGCTAATTGCCAAACTCGGTCTCACCGAGTTTGTGCAATCGGTCTCACCGAGATTACGTTATGCCCAAACCCTAACTGAATCGGTCTCACCGAGTTGCATGTCAGTCCCACCGAAATTCCTAACGGTCACTAGGTTTACTATTTTGGTCAGACCGAGTTTTCTGATTCGGTCCCACCGAGATTGGTAGATTGTGTGTAACGGTTGGATTTTGTGTGGAGGCTATAAATACCCCTCCACCTCCTCTTCATTCATGGAGAGAGCCATCAGAACACATACATCATTCCAATCCATATGTTCTGAGAGAGAACCACCTACTCATGTGTTGAGACCAAGATATTCCATTCCTACCATATGAATCTTGATCTCTAGCCTTCCCCAAGTTGCTTTCCACTTAAATCTTCTTTCCACCAGATCCAAATCCTATGAGAGAGAGTTGAGTGTTGGGGAGACTATCATTTGAAGCACAAGAGCAAGGAGTTCATCATCAACACACCATTTGTTACTTCTTGGAGAGTGGTGTCTCCTAGATTGGCTAGGTGTCACTTGGGAGCCTCCGACAAGATTGTGGAGTTGAACCAAGGAGTTTGTAAGGGCAAGGAGATCACCTACTTCGTGAAGATCTACCGCTAGTGAGGCAAGTCCTTCGTGGGCGATGGCCATGGTGGGATAGACAAGGTTGTTTCTTCGTGGACCCTTCGTGGGTGGAGCCCTCCGTGGACTCGCACAACCGTTACCCTTCGTGGGTTGAAGTCTCCATCAACGTGGATGTAGGATAGCACCACCTATCCGAACCACGGGAAAACATCCGTGTCTTCAATTGCGTTTGAATCCTCCAAACCCTTCACTTTACATTCTTGCAAGTTGCATGCTTTACTTTCCGCTGCCAATATACTCTTGCATGCTTGCTTGAATTGTGTGATGATTGCTTGACTTGTCCTAAGATAGCTAAAATTTGTCAAGAACTAAAATTGGGAAAAGGCTAAGTTTTTATTTGGTCAAGTAGTCTAATCACCCCCCCTCTAGACATACTTTCGATCCTACACATAGAGATGGGGTGACCCCGAAAATACTGCTTAAGCTTCCTGCTTGCCATGAACACCCCATAAACAAGCTTCTGCCAATGTGGATATCTTTGCTTAGACTCAATAAGCACCTCACTGATGTAGTAAACTGGTCGTTGAACCTGATGTTCCTTGCTGGCCTCCTTGAGCTCCACCACAATTGCCACACTGACAGCACATGAGTTAGCAGCCACATACAGCAATAAGGGTTCCTTATCAATGGGAGCAGCAAGAACCGGCGGCTCAGATAACTGTCTCTTCAAATCTTTAAAGGCAGCATTAGAAGCATCACTCCAGACAAAGTTGACTGTCTTTTTCATCATCTGATACAGCGGTATGGCCTTCTCCCCTAACCGGTTTATGAACCGGCTTAAAGCAGCAATATGACCCGCCAGTCGCTAAACATCATTGACGCATGCCGGCTTAGCCAAAGAGGTGATTGCCTTGATCTTCTCCGGGTTAGCCTCAATGCCTCTGTTAGAAACCACATAACCCAAAAGCTTAGCTGCTCGCACACCAAACACACATTTGGCCAGGTTAAGCATCATTTTCTAGACCTAGAGATTATCAAAGGTCTCCTTCAGATCATCTATCAAGGTCTCCTTCTCTCTAGATTTCACCACAATATCATCCACATAAGCATGAACATTGTGCCCAATCTGATCGTGGAGACAGTTCTGCACACATCGTTGATAACTCGCCTGGGCACTCTTGAGCCCAAATGGCATAGATACATAACAGAAGGCCCCAAACGGAGTGATGAAGGCCATCTTCTCCTGGTCCTTAACTGCCATTTTGATCTGATGATAACCAGAGTAAGCATCCAAGAAGCTCAAATGCTCGCAACCTGCCGTAGCATCAGTAATTTGATCAATACGGGGAAGAGCAAAAGGATCAGCCGGACAAGCCTTATTTAAGTCCGTATAATCCACACACATCCGCCAGGTGCCGTTCTTTTTAAGTACTAGCACCGGGTTAGCCAACTACTCCGGGTGAAAAACTTCAACAATAAACCCGACCACCAAGAGCCGGGCCACCTCCTCATCGATAGCTTTATGTCTCTCCTCGTTAAACCATCAAAGGAACTGCCTGACCGGCTTAAACTTTGGATCAATATTAAGAGTGTGCTCAACGAGTTCTCTCGGTACACCCGGCATGTCAGAAGGTTTCCATGCAAAGATGTCCCGGTTCTCATGGATGAACTCGATGAGCGCGCTTTCCTATTTAGGATCTAGATTGGCACTGATACTGAACTGCTTAGATGAGTTGCCCGGAACAAAGTCAACAAGCTTGGTGTCATTAGCTGACTTAAATTTCATCACCGGGTCGTGCTCTGTGGTTGGTTTCTTCAGAGATGTCATGTCCGCCGGGTCAACGTTGTCCTTATAAAATTTCAACTCTTCTGCTGCACAAACAGATTTGGCATAAGCGGCATCACCTTCCTCACATTCTAGGGCTATCTTCCGACTCCCACGTACCGTGATAGTGCCCTTGTGACCCGGCATCTTAAGCTGTAGGTAAACATAACACGACCGTGCCATGAACTTGGCATAAGCCGGCCGTCCAAACAGAGCGTGATATGGGCTCTTGATCTTGACCACTTCAAAGGTTAATCTCTCAGCCCTAGAATCATGCTCATCTCCGAAGGCTACCTCCAGCTCAATCTTACCAACTGGGTATGCCGACTTACAAGGCACCACTCCATGGAAAACAGTGTTGGATGTCTTAAGATTTTTGTCAGTCAACCCCATACGACGAAAGGTCTCATAATAGAGGATGTTGATGTTACTGCCTCCATCCATGGGTACTTTAGTGAATTTATATCCACCAACTTGAGGTGCCACCACCAAGGCTAACTGACCCGGATTGTTAACCCGGGGAGGGTGATCTTCCCTACTGGGGGAGTCCTGGATTAGGGGGTATCCAGACAGCCGGACTATATCCTTTGGTCGGACTGTTGGACTGTGAAGATACAAGATTGAAGACTTCGTCCCGTGTCCGGATGGGACTCTCCTTGGCGTGGAAGGCAAGCTTGGCAATACGGATATGTAGATCTCCTTCCTTGTAACCGACTCTGTGTAACCCTAGCCCCCTCCGGTGTCAATATAAACCAGAGGGTTTAGTCCGTAAGACAACAACAATCATACCATAGGCTAGCTTCTAGGGTTTAGCCTCTACGATCTTGTGGTAGATCAACTCTTGTAATACTCATATCATCAAGATCAATCAAGCAGGAAGTAGGGTATTACCTCCATCGAGAGGGCCCGAACCTGGGTAAACATTGTGTCCTCCGCCTCATGTTACCATCCGCCTTAGACGCACAGTTTGGGACCCCCTACCCGAGATCCGCCGGTTTTGACACCGTCATTGGTGCTTTCATTGAGAGTTCCACTGTGCCATCACCGTAAGGCTTGATGGCCCCTTCAATCATCTATAACGATGCGGTCTAGGGCAAGGTTTTCCTCCCCGGACAAATCTTCGTATTCGGCGGCTTCGCACTGCGGGCCAACTCGCTTGGCCATCTGGAGCAGATCAAGAGCTACGGCCCTGGCCATCAGGTTAGGTTTGGAAACTTGAACTACACCGTCGACATTGCGGCGACTTGATCTTCGACGGATTCGAGCCCATGTCAGGTGCGCCGCACAATCACGACGAGCATGGTTTAGCTCTGCCGTCGGACAGTGTTCGGGAGATCACACCCGCAACCGCTCCGGCCCTTAATCCGGAGCAAATCACGCCATCCGAGGACGAGGGGGTAGACCCGCCATGGAGGCCACACTTTTAGTGGCGATCGAGCTGGATACTGACTTCACCCCTTACGAGAGTCGTGCTGCCGAATCACGGGATTCATCTCCGGCCACGGACTCCGGGCCGCCTGCGTCCGCGCCTATCGAATCCGATTGGGCACCAATCATGGAGTTTACCTCCGCGGATATCTTTCGGCACTCGCCTTTTGGCAACATGCTAAATTCATTAAAGTCTCTCTCCTTGTCAGGAGAACCTTGGCCGAACTATGTCCGGCTAGAATGGGATGCGGACGATGAAGAAATTCACTCCACACCCACCACCCACTTAGTAGCCACTGTCGACGACTTAACCGACATGCTCGACTTCGACTCCGAAGACACCGACGGTATAGACGACGATGCAGGAGACGAACAGGAACCACTGCCCACAGGGCACTGGACCGCCACCTCATCATATGATATATACATGGTGGATATAGCCAAAGAAGGCAATGGCGACAAGACGGCGGAAGACGACTCCCCGAAGAAGCAGCCCAAGCAGCGATGTCAGCGGCGCCGCTCTAAGTCCCGACATAGCAAAAGCAGTGATACCAGCACCAGAGACTATAACACTCCGGATAGTGCCGAAGACAACAACCCCCTCCAGCATGATTTAGATCGGGAGGGTGAACAAGCTAGCCCTCCAGAACAGGCAGCAGAGGGAGAAACAGAGGATGACAATTAAATGCGTCTCTCCGAAGACGAGGTGAGCCTCGACGACGAAGAATTTATCATACCTAAGGATCCCATCGAGAAGGAGCGCTTCAAGTGCCGGCTTATTGCAACAGCAAATAGCCTGAAGAAAAAGCAACAACAGCTTCGAGCTGATCAAGATTTGCTAACAGACAGATGGGCAGAAGTCCTGGCAGCCGAGGAATACGAACTTGAACGCCCCTCCAAGAATTACCCAAAATGCAGGATGCTACCCCGACTCGAGGAGGAAGCATTGAAACCTACATCACCGGCGTATGATGCAGCGGACCGGCCACCTCGTGGCCGAGAAAAAGAGGCGTTTTAGCCTGAAGTTCAGCCTGCACCCCGCCGCCACTCAAAAAAAATACCAAGACCCGGGGCAACACGCGCGACCTGCGAGACGTATTGGAAAGCAGGGCAAAACATGCAAGATCGATATACGGGTCACGGGGGTGCGCACCAATGCGCGGCGATAATTGTCACACCGGATACACTAAAAGTAAATCCGGCCGAGCCGAATATAACAGACAAGACTCATGCGAACTGCGTCGCGATATAGCCCGGCACAGAGGCGCCACACACCCCCTATGCTTCACTGATGAAGTGATGGATCACGAATTCCCAGAGGGTTTTTAACCCGTAAACATCGAATCATATGATGGTACAACAGATCCCGCGGTATAGATTGGGGATTTCCTCCTCTACATCCACATGGCTCGCGGTGATGATCTACATGCCATCAAGTACCTCCCACTAAAACTCAAAGGACCAGCTCGGCACTGGCTGAATAGCTTGCCAGCAGACTCCGTTCATAGTTGGGAGGATTTGGAAGATGCATTCCTCGACAACTTCCAAGGCACTTATGTGCGACCGCCGGATGCTGATGACTTGAGCCATATAACTCAACAGCCAGCGGAATCAGCCAGGTAATTCTGGACACGTTTCCTAAATAAGAAAAACCAAATAGGCAACTGTCCGAACGCAGAGGCCTTAGCGGCATTCAAGCATAACATCCGCGATGAGTGGCTCGCCCGGCACCTCGGCCAGGAAATTCCGAAGTCGATGGCAGCCCCCAAGACACTCATGACCCGCTTTTGCGCGGGCGAAGACAGCTGGCTTGCTCACAGCAACAACACATCACGGAATCCGGGCACTTCAGATACTAAAGATGCCAATGGCAGACCACGTCGTAACAGACACAAGCGCTACAACAACGGCGATAACGCCAAAGATACGGCAGTCAATGCCGGATTGAGAGGCTCTAGATCCGGTCAGTGGAAAAAGCCATTCAAAAGAAGCACTCCGGGCCCATCCAGTTTGGACTGCATACTCGATCGCTCGTGTCAAATCCACGGCACCCCCGATAAGCCAGCCAATCACACCAACAGAGAATGTTGGGTGTTCAAGCAGGTCGGCAAGTTAAATGCCGAAAACAAGGACAAGGGGTTGCATAGCGATGACGATGAGGAGCACAGGCCGCCGAACATTGAAGGACAGAAGAGGTTCCCCCCGCAAGTTAAGACAATGAACATGATATACGCAACCCACATTCCCAAGAGGGAACGGAAGCATGCACTAAGGGACGTCTATGCGATGGAGCCCGTCGCCCCAAAGTTTAACCCATGGTCCTCTTGCCCGATCACCTTTGATCGCAGGGACCACCCCACCAGTATCCGTCACGGCGGATCCGCTGCATTGGTCCTAGACCGCATCATCGACGGATTTCACCTCACCCGAGTCCTTATGGACGGCGGCAGTAGCCTGAACCTGCTCTATCAGGATACAGTGCGCAAAATGGGTATAGATCCCTCGAGGATCAAACCCACCAAAATCACCTTCAAGGGTGTCATTCCAGGTGTAGAGGCCCATTGCACGGGCTCAATCACGTGGGAAGTGGTCTTCGGATCTCCGGACAACTTCTGAAGCGAGGAGTTACTCTTTGATATCATCCCATTTCGCAGTGGCTATCATGCACTGCTCGGGTGAACTGCATTTGCAAAATTCAATGCGGTACCGCATTACGCATATCTCAGGCTCAAAATACCAGGACCTAGGGGGGGTCATCACAGTCAATGGAAACACAGAACGCTCGCTCCGCACGGAGGAGCATACTGCGACCCTCGCAGCAGAAGCACAAAGCAGCCTCTTAAGGCAAACCGCCAATTCGGCGATACAGCCCCCGGACACTGTCAAGCGAGTCTAGACTAACCTGCAACAGGATCGTCTGGCACGTTCAGAGCTCGCCTAGCAATTCGGACCCCATCCTGGTCCCAGTCAAGCGACAAAATCTGTGTCATGCGTACATAATTACGCACTAAAAATACCATGGACATAGGCGGAGGCACTGTCAGGGCACGTCCCACAATATGGCTTAGCCGCCCTAGGGGCGACATACCTTTATCACTTCTTATCTTTCAGGACCTTACTCTCTGGAAGCCCTTTCCGGCAGTATAATAGCCGGACACATTATGGGAAGGAACAACCAAGAAGGCAAGAAGCTAAGACGTACAAGGGAACCCCCAGGTGGTCTCTACTAACAATCGACACACCAATTATTTTTTACACCCATACGCAGCTTGCCCTTGGATAGGACATGTCAAATAGTCCTTTTTCTGCTTATTGCACTACTTGTATCAGTACGCTCCGACGTATCATCTCAATAACAAAGCATAGCATTAGTGTATTATTGCATTTTCCATCCTTTTCTATTATATGTCCATTTATGACAACTTGCACCCGTACATTCTGGTACGGTCAGTACGCCAGGGGCTTTTTTGTATGCCCCAGAATATGGCGTGAGAAGTAGGAACACTTTCGACAGTGCAACACCCCGAACTTATAGCATTATATGCATCAGCTCTGAATCATATCTTGGGTCAATAGTTGGGTTTGCCCGGCTCCCATATTTTGGTACCTTATGTTCCGCTATATCGGCTAAGGTAGCGCTGGGAGAACTACTGCGATTGTGTCCCGGTTCTTCCGGACGAGCACCTCAGTAGAGAAAGCCGAAAACTGACTGTTGTGATAAGGCGAGAGTTGGTCGCTGTTCGAGAGGTCTCAAGTCCTTAAAGACTTTTTCCACTTCGGGCGAGGAGTCGGCCTTGCCCAACTTAGGCGTATATAGCGCCCCAAATTCGGCCTTCCGAATACTAGGGGCTTCGCCAAAATTTAACATTGTAGACTTCTATGGCTAAGTGAGAGTGATAAAGCCTTATAGTCCGATTGCCTGGTTCGTTGTGCTGAACACCTCCCTCGAAGGACCCAAAATTGGGGTAAAGAGTGCTCAAGTTTATCCCGAACACCCCAGTACTAGTTACATGGGGGCAGAAGCCGACGACTGGCCAACTCTTAGATTTTATAAACGGCCGCACAGAAGGTAATATTTTAAATTCCAAAAAGCATTGCATAGCACAAATGAACTTGTTTCGCATTACAGGATCACATGAGCATGTTCATTCAAAAATTACATCTCTAGCACACTCCTCCGCCACAAGGCGGGAACCCTTCAGGACACTGTCATAATACATTTCGGGGCGGCGATGCTCCTTGCCCTCTGGCAGCCCCTCCTTCACCAGCTTCATGGCGTCCAGCTTCGCCCAGTGTACCTTCGCCCGGGCAAAAGCCCTGCGCGCACCCTCGATGCAGATGGACCGCTTTATGACTTCAAGTCGTGGGCAGGCATCCACAAGCCGCCTCACCAGGCTGAAGTAGCTGTTTGGCAGGGGCTCACTAGGCCACAGCTGGACTATGAGACCCTTCATGGCCTGTTCGGCAGCCTTGTGAAGCTCGACCAGTTGCTTCAGCTGGTCGCTCAAGGGCATCGGGTGTTCGGTCCCAGTATATTGAGACCAGAACAACTTCTCTGTCGAGCTCCTTTCCTTTGCTCGGTAAAACTCCGCGGCATCTAGCACACTACGGGGAAGATCTATGAGCGCTCCTGGAGAGCTCCGAACTCGGGTAAGTAAAAGGAAAGTTTCCCTCACATGCTTGCTTTGCATAATGAATGCCTTACCCGCTGCTATCTTCTTCACTACATCAATCTCCTGGAGGGCCTTATGGGCTTCAGCCCTAGCGTTCTGTGCGCTTCCGAGCGCCTTCGCAAGCTCGGACTCTCGCGTCTTAGAGTTAAGATCCAAGGACTCGTGCTTTTTGGCAAGAGCCTCGAGTTCTTGATGCACCTCGCCTACCCGGGCATCTTCCTTTTCTCGCTCAGTGCGCTCCTTGGCCGCTTTGTTTTCGGCCTCAGATAGCGCCTCCTTGAGGGTCGCCACTTCGGTCGTGGCCCCTGGCAAATTCATGATGATCCTATTATTCTACAACCAACTTTCTTTTTAATATATATGGACAAGGTATTGCTTACCTTTGCTCTCCTCGACCTGCCTCTTGGCAAGGCCGAGCTCTTCCTTGGACTGCTAATGGTCCTGCTTCAGTGCAGCGACCTCCGCAGTACGTGCGGCGGCAGTTAGCAGCAATGCCTACGTATGCACATAGACATATTCTGGTTAATGTCCTGAGTCATGATTTGATCCTCTATTCGGCCTTTCTTCGTGAACGCCAAACGGAGCATCAGGGGCTACTGTCTATGCGGTAATATTTTCCTATATTTTCAACTCACCTCACAGCCTGTTAGGAGGCTAGCACAAGCTTCAGTTAGTCCGCTCTTGGCGCACTGAACCTTCTCGATCACCGCACTCATGATAGTGCGGTGCTCTTCGTCGATGGAAGCGCCACGAAGTGCTTCCAGCAAGTTGTCTGGTACCTATGGATGGACAGAGGTCACCGGCACGGGTGGCTTGCCCCTCTTAACAGGGGGTCGCCTGCTGCAGTCCGGAACCACTGGAGGTTCCGACGCAGTGTTTGGCCGAGGGCCGAACTTGGAGCCCATGGGAGTCTTTCTCCCTTTACGCCCAGGGTCTGGAACGTCGCCTCGAGGCGCCCCCAGGACTACCTCCCCTCGGCTTGGTGCCTTCTAAGACAACACCTCGGCGTTGTCCGTATGGCAAGGGGTGGAGGCGGTCAGGAGTGAATCACTGTTCATATCCGACGAGTCCAAAAACCGTCCGACGAAGATATGTCGATACGGGCTCGGGACGGACTGCATAATCATATTCGGCGTAAGAAGAAGTGGTGCAATTTAAGCATACTATGAATTACTATGGTATCCGGATACTTACGACTTCGCCAGGGGCTTGTCCCTAGGCAACCACTCGTCGTCGCTATAGGCGGCGTTCATGGAGCAGTCCGTAAGGAGGGTCCTTCCCTTCTTGGACCCTTCGGCCTCCCCGGTTGGGGCGGCCTTCCTTTTCTTGTCTCCCCGGCTGGGGGGAGAACTTTCCTCTTCCTCCTCCTCATCTTCGTGGGAGGAGTGCGCCTCGGAGTGTTCGAACGATGAGTCCGACACAACCTTGCGCTGGAGACCCTGTCGGGTCCCGTGGCCTTCTTCTTGGCCTTCTTCGCCGGCACCTTGTAAGGTGTTGGAACCAACATCGCCGTTAGGAGAGCATCAGCTGGATCCTCGGACAGGGGGGGCTGGGCAATCGACCAGCTCCGTCGTCTCCACCCAGTCCTGTTATGTGGCATAAAGGCTTAGATCCCGCACATGATTAAAGTGGGGGGAATAGACACCCTATGAGAAATAGGACACTTACCGGATTGGCGTGGCACTTTGCGCAGAGCCCGCGGTCCTCGGTAAGGGGAGGAGGTACCTCAGTGCCCTTGAACAACACCTTCCAGACATCCTTGTGCGTCGTGTCGTAGAGCTCGCGCAGCGTCTGGTGCTCGGCCGGGTCAAACTCCCACAAATTGAATGTCCGTCGTTGACACGGGAGGATCCGGCGGAAGAGCATGACCTGGACTACATTGACGAGCTTGATTTTCTTGCTCATCATGTTCCGGATGCATTTCTAGAGTCCGGTTAGCTCCACCGGTGAGCCCCAGGACAGACCCTTCTCTTTCCAAGAGGTGAGCTGCGTGGGGATTTCGGATCGGAATTCGGGGGCCGCCACCCAGTTGGTGTCGCGCGGCTCGGTGATGTAGAACCACCCTGATAGCCACCCCTTTATGGTCTCCACATAGGAGCCTTCGAGCCAGGTGACATTAGGCATTTTGCCCACCATGGCGCCGCCGCACTCCGCTTGCTGGCTGACCACCACCTTCGGTTTGACATTGAAGGTCTTCAGCCACAGGCCGAAATGGGGCCTGATGTGGAGGAATGCCTCGCACACGACGATAAACGCCGAGATGTTGAGGATGAAATTGTTGGCCAGATCGTGAAAATCCAGGCCATAGTAGAACATGAGCGCGCGGACAAACGGGTGGAGGGGAAACCCTAGTCCGCAGACAAAGTGGGTAAGGAAGACTACCCTCTCATGGGGTTCGGGCGTAGGAATGATCTGCCCCACATCCGACAGCCGGTGCGCGATGTCCACGGCCAGATATCCGGCTTCCCGTAGCTTGGTGATGTTCTCCTCCGTAACGGAGGAAACCATCCACTTGCCTCCCGCTCCGTACATATGCTTGGAGTGGTTTGAGGAGAAAGACGCGAACTTGGGCGCTGAGCTCGAGTGCGCGAGAATGGATAAGCAAGGGGGAAGAAAGCATGGGTAAAAAGGGGGAATCCTTGTTCCTTTATAAGGACGGAAGAGGCGATACACCTCCCCACTTACCTAGTAAAATCGCTTATTCCCCAAGCACCGTAATCGATGGCGCGGTTGGGTTACCCACACCCGTATTGATGAGAATCCCTTTGATAAGGGGACACGATCTCTGCTTCGACAAGACGTGCCAAGAAAACCGCCTCGCGATATGTGCAGTGCTGGTTGGGAAAACGGTTTGAATAAATGACTGGGCCGGGGGATGATGTCATGCTACCAAACATGTCAGCAGATTAGATTTGTGAAAATATTATTCTCTCTATGGCGGTTTGTGGAATTTGTTTTGCAGAGCCGGACACTATCCTTGTGTTCAAAATCTTCTATGGAGTATTCAAGGGAAGAACCCGCCTTGCAATGTCGAAGACAAATCTGCGCGTCGGACTCATCGTCATTGAAGCCTGGTTCAGGGGCTACTGAGGGAGTCCTAGATTAGGGGGTATCCGGACAGCCGGACTATATCCTTTGGCCAGACTGTTGGACTGTGAAGATACAAGATTGAAGACTTTGTCCCATGTCCGGTTGGGACTCTCCATGGCGTGGAAGGCAAGCTTGGCAATACGGATATGTAGATCTCCTTCCTTGTAACCGACTCTGTGTAACCCTAGCCCCCTCCGGTGTCTATATAAACCAGAGGGTTTAGTCCGTAGGACAACAACAATCATACCATAGGCTAGCTTCTAGGGCTTAGCCTCTACGATCTCGTGGTAGATCAACTCTTTTAATACTCATATCATCAAGATCAATCAAGCAGGAAGTAGGGTATTACCTCCATCGAGAGGGCCCGAACCTGGGTAAACATCGTGTCCCCCGCCTCCTGTTACCATCCGCCTTAGACGCACAGTTCGGGACACCTACCCGAGATCCACCGGTTTTGACACCGACACCTGCTCCACACAATAGGTTGCTCTGTCCACCTTAGATAACGGGGGACCGCCGGCTCAACAGCATTCATAGCCCTTTTATGAAGCTTCTGGTCTCATTTGCACAAACTAGTAGTGAACACATGATATTGTCCACTATTCAGCTGCTTTGGATTGCTCTGATAACCCGACTCCTGCTATCGCTGACCTCCCTGATCAGACTATTGACTATAACCACCTAGACTTCCTTGAAAGCCGGAACTTAAGTCGCCGCCCAGACCATGAAAACTGCCTCCACCTGAGCCGCCACCTGGCCCATGGTTGCCGTCAAACATGTTATAATTTTTGAAAGCCTTCATGATCGCCCAATCTTTCCATAGGTGGGTGGCTGGCCTTTCCCGGGTGCCGTGTTTTGGACAGGGCTCATTTAGCAATTGCTCAAGACTAGGACCTGACCCGCCAGACCGAGGGGGCGGCCTCCCCTTGCACCGTTGTTGCCCTGCGAATTGGTGTTAGCCACAAACTTCGGGTTACCGTCGGTCTTACATTTATTGCCTCCCTGACTCGCTGGGTTATGCTGATTACCCTTTCCATTGTCATTCTTCTTTCCCTTCCATGTCTTCTCTTCATCAGACGCGGGATCCTTGGTACTATCAGAATCGGTGTATTAGCTAGAGCCGCCATCAGCTGGCCCATGTCGTTACAGTCACGCTTGAACCACCCCAGCTTCTGTTTCAGAGGTTCAAATCGGTGATTTTTCTCCAACATTAAGACCGCAGAGCCGGCATCCATCTTATCAGATGAATGTATTATCTCCTTGACCCGACGCACCCAATGAGTGGTGGACTCACCTTCCTCTTGCTTGCAATTAGTCAAGTCCACAATTGATATGGGCTGCTTGCATGTGTCTTTGAAGTTCTGGATAAACCGGGCTTTTAGCTCTGTCCATGAACCAATGGAATTAGGCAGCAGCCCTTTCAGCCAAGTGCGGGCCGTTCTGTCCAACATCATGGTGAAGTACTTGGCCATCGCCGCATCACTGACTTCCAACAGCTCCATGGCCATCTCATAGCTTTCAATCCATGCTCCGGGCTGTAAATCGGCTGTGTAATTCGGCACCTTTCGGGGTCCCTTGAAATCCTTGGGCAACCGCCCATTACGCAGAGCCGGCACCAAACAAGGAACACCATTGGTTCTTGTGGCCACGCCTGCCTCAATAGAAGTCGTCAGATAATCCGGGAAGGTTTGATGAGCCGCCTGCTTAGCCGCCTGCAGAGCCGCTTGCTGAGCTGCCCGCTCAGCCTCTTGACGCATCCTGTCCTGCACCGGGTTATGCCCACCTGGCTGGTTACGGCGCTGAGCGTTGTTTGACACGGCCGCCGAATCCATATGTCTGTTTTAACTCGGGCTCCGGCACGGGTGGAGTCGAATGGATCCTGTCCCGACTATAAGAATAAGCCTCCTGCTGAGCCAAGGCCGTCTGAAGAAGTTCCCTGACCCTTCGTGTCTCGCTGCTGTTAGAGAGTCGCCATCCGTTGGGAGAGCCGCTAGGCGTGCTGACGTGGCAATCAGGTTCTCCAACGGGTTAGAAAAATGACCCGGTGGTGTCGGTATGTAATGAGGCGCAACTGTGTGCATGTGAGGTGGTTCCATTACTCGGGGTTGAATTGGCGCTCCAGCTCTGGGTGTCAAAATCCGGTTCACCTCCAGCGGGTTACTAGGCCAGCCCCAGGTGTGTTGAAAAGATTGCGAGGATCATAAACCGGAGGCAGACGCGATTGGGACTTCTGGTGTCTCCTCTTCATGATCTCATTAGACGCATTCAGATCCATCATATGTTGAAAAGCCTCTGGCTGAATCTGCTGAACTCGAGCATCCAAAGCCGCCCGCTCTGCGGCCAATCTGGTGTCTTTAGCCGCTAGGGCTTCTTTGGCTTGGGCTACCTCCTCACGTACCCGTGCCACCTCTGCATCATGCTCAGCCTGATCCGCCGGAATAACTGTGGTGGTTAACAGGGTTGTTAACCTGTCCATGAGATCTATCAATATCTGAGCTGGCGGGCGCACAGGGCCTCCTGCCCCGGCTGCTCCTGACCCGGAGGTTATTGCTGCCGCAGCTGTAGTGTTTTGACCGGGATGAGTACCTGCCATGAAGATCCCTTCCCTGCTCAGTGGCTCAAAGGGGTCCGGAATACTGCTGCCATCGGACAGCCCCCAAGCCCATTGTCTTTTAGTTGATACAATGAGTCCGTCTCACCTGTGGACGACTCATCGTCAGAATAAATGGTCATCTCACCACCGTCCACGGATCCTTTAGAAAGTTCTCCTCCATGGATGCAACCCACGAAGGCACGCTTCATGGCGGGCTGCGCCCGGGCGGGTCTCGCACGCTGAGCCGTCTAGATGGTGTCGGTGCAGATGTCCGGCTCAGGGCCCGGATCGCCAATCCGGCCGATGAAGACGTGGATTCCGCCGAAGGGGACCCGGTACCCGTACTCAATTGAGCCGGCGCCGGGGCCCCAGTCGGTGTCTCGATGTAAAGCTTGCCGCGAAGACTCTTGGTCATCCGGCCCACAGCGTATCCCTTGAGCCCTTCGAAGGTGCCCTTCAAGAACTCAAATCCACCGTGCGCTGGCCCTACTGTGGGCGCCAACTGTCGTGGAATTGTCACGGCAGATGTCCTCTTGAAAGGACTTAGTCGTGGAGCCATCGCAACTAGGAAGCTTAAAGGGGTTAAAGCGGGTCAAACACTACTGGAATCAGCTACTTTGCCATTTGCCAGTTCTTTGCCATCCGCTAGCGGACGGCAAAGAAGCTCTTTGCCATCAACTTCCAAAAAGCAGACGGCAAAGAACTGGCTGATGGCAAAGACCAAGTTTGCCATTAGCCAGTTCTTTGTCGTCTGCTAGCGGACGGCAAAGATTCTTTGCCGTCGGCTAGCGGACGGCAAAGAGGGAGGTGGCCCCCACCGCTAGCCCGTTTAGAAAAAACTTAACGCCCCACCTCTTTGCCGTCTGCTAGCAGACGGCAAAGAGGGATAAAGGCGGACGGCAAAGAGCGGCGGACGGCAAAGGGCAGCGTAACTAACGGCCCCCCGCCCGTTACTCTCTCTACTCTCCCTCTTCCCTCCCCGACGCCCACCAGATCCCCACCGCCGCCACCACCGCCCGGCGCCGCCCCCGCCCCCGCCGCCACCCCCGCCCCGCCGCCCGGCGCCGCCCCCGCACCGCCGCCCCCGCACCCGGCGCCGTCCCGCACCCGCCCCGCCCCGACCCCCCCCCCCCCCCCGCCCGGCGCCGCCCCGTCGCCCACACCACCCTGCTCCCCCTCCGCCCACCGACCGCACTGCCGCCGCGGAGCCTCGCCGCCGTCGAGCACCGCCCCACCCCGCCGCCCTACCCTGCCACCGCACCTCGCCGCACCTCCCTGTCCCGAAGGTGAGAGCCCCTCTTCTCCTTTTTTGTTTTTTCTATTTTTTTAGTTTAGATTACTTTTAGTTTTGTTTTACATTTAGTTTAGTTTTATATTTAGTTTAGTTTAGATTACTTTTAGTTTTAGGTTTAGTTTAGTTTTAGGTTTACGTTTAGTCATGAAAAAAGAAGAAGAAGAAGAAGAAGAAGAAGAAGAAGAAGAAGAAGAAGAAGAAGAAGAAGAAGAAGAAGAAGAAGAAGAAGAAGGAAGAAAAGGAAAAAGAGGAAGAAGAAGAAAAGGAAAAAAAACCCGACCCGACACGGTACCCGGACCCCGACCCGGCACCCCGACACGACACCCCGACCCCGACCCCGAGACCCCGACCACGACACCCCGACCCCGACCCCGACCCCGACACCCCGACCCCGACCCCGACACCCCAAGCCTGACCCGACACCCCGACCCCGACCCCGACACCCCGACCCCGACCCGACACGGTACCCAGACCCCAACCCGGCACCCCGACACGACAACCCGACCCCGAGACCCCGACCCCGACCCCAACACCTCGACCCCGACCCCGATCCCGACACCCCGACCACGACACCCCGACCCCCCAAGCCTGACCCGACACCCCGACCCCGACACCCCGACCCCCCGAGCCTGACCCGACACCTGGACCCCGAGCCTGACCCGACACCCTGACCCTGACACCACACCCCGACCCCGAAACAACACCCCGACACCGACACGGCACTACCCCGACATCGACACGACACCCCGACCCCCCGACCCCGAAACAGCACCCCGACCCCGACACGGCACCCCGACACCGACAGGACACCCCGACCACCGACACCTCCCAAAAAGGTGTTCTTTGGCCTTCCAGAGGCCGACGGGGTCATATATTTGTGAATTATTAGTTAGGTCATATATTTTTCGATTTTGTTATGAAAAACATCATATATAATTGTGTTGATCGTGTAGTTTTAAATGTGCAGTTGTTTCATCGCTGCGAGGTTTGTTGTTCGACGACCTCGCCGTGCATTTGACGAACTCTGCCCCTTCGTTCGTGGGTGAGCACAAATGACAAGTCCTCCTCCCCCATTAATTATTTGATCTATTCCGATGAAACTTGATAGCTAGCTATATATGTGTCTTGAATCATCAGTATGCGTAACCAATATGTGTCTCCCGTTCGAAAGCGTCATAGTTATAAATATGCATGCATTTGCATATTTATAACCTTGATTCTTTCGAATTGTCCAACGCTATCCATGGACAGCCCGAGTATGTGTAGATTGGGTTCGTTTTCCCATATATTTCGTCAGTGCCTCCCCTGTTGTTCTCCGGGTACACATCCTCTCTGTTTATTGTAGAGACGTGTATCAGGAGAACAGCGGGGAGGTGCTGCCGAAATTTTGCGTCAGATCCGGAGCATAGCATGGGAAAATAAACCCAATCTACACATACACGGGTGGGATTAGGACCTATCATTACCTATTAGAGTGTAGGTTGCATGGACATAATAAAATTGACAAAGTAGATCAACTGATGAATATATACATGGTGAATTACATATATAATTGTTGTGTGTCCAGTAGCTCTGAAAGTCAAGATGAGTGACCGTGCTTGGATGTATACCGGTCACACTGGTCAGAACAAATGGAGCGCTGAATGGTTCACAAAAACTAAGGGGTTTGTGCAAGCCGCATTTGCAAATGGCCAAAAGAAAACCTGGCGCCCCTGTTTCCGGTGCGGCAATTGGGAAAAGAAGACAGAGGCTGAAATGGGCAAACACCTGCAGAAGAGTGGTTTTACGCCCGATTATACGGTGTGGACATTTCATGGTGAGTCTGCCCAATGTGACCGAGCTGAGGTGGATCGTCATCGCACCAACGAGCATGGTACCGGGATGGAAAACATGGTGCAAGGCTATGATGATGCTCGGGATTCGGACGAGGAGATGGAGGAATCTGCAAAGGCCTTCAATGAAATGTTGGAGTCTTCGAAACGTCCGCTCCACGAGCACACTGAGCTTTGTCAGTTGGATGCCATCTCACAAGTAATGGCTCTGAAGGCTCAGTTCAACTTGGGCAGAGAATGCTATGACGCAATTATGACAGTATTTGGACGCTTTCTACCCAAAGGCCATGTAATGCCTGCAAACCTGTACCAGTCGGACAAAATCCTCTGTGCACTGAAGATGCCCTATGAGAAGATACATGCCTGTGAGAAAGGATGTACCTTATTTAGGCTTGACTATGCGGACTTGAACTATTGTCCCATTTGCAAGTCTTCCAAGTATATTGTGGTAGACAACGGTATGGGTGAGAAGACATAGACCAAAATCCCCGTTAGTGTTCTTCGGTATATGCCAATCGTACCAAGACTTCAACGTCTTTTCATGGTCGAAGAGACGGCCAGACAGATTACATGGCACAAAACAGGCAAAAGAACCAAACTAGATGCAGATGCGAATCTGATGATGGTACACACATCGGATGGTGTTGCGTGGAAAAAGTTTGATGAATTACATGCTGACAAAGCGGCAGATCCGAGGCATCCTCGAGTCGGCATCAGCACGGATGGGTTCAGTGTGTTTGGTATGACGGCAGCCCAATACAGTTGTTGGCCTGTATTTGTCTTTCCACTCAATCCCCCCCCCGGACAGATTATGCAAAGAAAGAACATTTTCCTGACGTTGATAATTCCAGGACCCAACTATCCGGGCAAAAATATGAATGTGTACATGCAGCCGCTTAAGGACGAATTGCAAGAAGCCTGGGATAATGGGTTCAAGACATACGACGCCTTTAGCAAACGGAACTTCATAATGCGTGTCTGGTACATGTACTCGACACATGACTTGCCGGCGTATGCACTATTCGTTGGCTGGTGTGTGCATGGAAGGTTCCCGTGCCCCACATGCAAGGGAGCTCTTGAGTTTCGTTGGCTTCAGGCCGGTCGCAAGTTTTCTTGCTTCGACATGCATAGACAGTTCCTGGATCCTCGCCATAATTTCAGGAAAGACAAGAAGAACTTCATCAGGGGTAGAGTTGTCAAAAACTCTGCACCACCTGCATTGACAGGCCAACAGACCCTGGATCAGTTAAACGCTCTCGAGCCAGATCCACAACGTCCAGGGTACTTCAAGGGGTATAATACTAAGCACGCGTGGACTCCCAAAACATGCTTATGGGATCTGCCTTACTTCAAAGACCTCCTTTGCCCACACAACATCGACGTGATGCACACTGAGAAGAATATCGCCGAGGCACTTTTTGGTACATTGTTCGGCATAGACGGGAAGTCAAAGGATAATACTAAGGCTAGAGTCGATCTGGAGGCGCTATGTGATAGGCCGTTACAAAACATGAAAGAACCGAAAGGAAAGCAGAACTGGACGAAGCCAAAGGCATGGTTCAATCTTGGAAGGCCAGCTATGAGGGAAATTCACTTGTGGGTGCAACAGCAGTTGATGTTCCCCGATGGGTATGCAGCGAATCTAAAGAGGGGAGCAAATCTTGATAAACTGAAGATATTTGGTCTCAAGAGTCATGATTGGCACATATGGATTGAGCGGGTAATGCCGGTGATGTTGCGTGGCTTCATCCCTAAGGATGAATGGCTAGTACTGGCAGAACTCAGCTATTTCTTCCGTGTTCTTTGTGCGAAAGAACTATCGCCTGGCGTGCTAGAAGAAATGGAAGAGTTGGCGCCGGAGTTGATCTGCAAGTTAGAGAAGATCTTTCCACCGGGCTTCTTTAATCCAATGCAGCATTTGATTTTGCATCTCCCGACCGAGGCAAGATTGGGGGGGCCGTGCAAAATCGTTGGTGCTACCCAACTGAGAGGATGCAGAAGACGCTTCGAGAAAAATGTAAAAATAAACGTAGAATTGAAGCATCGATGGCTGAGGCATTCATCACAGAGGAGGCGGCAAACTTCGTAATAGCGCACTACGTAGCCAAAAATTGTCATTTGCATAATCCGAAGCCTCGGTACAATGCTGACGAGCCTAAAAAGGGTGGATCCAACCTCAACCTATTCAAAGGGAATCTCGCACCAGCTAGTGTTTCACATCCAGTATCTTTGGATAACGAAGAATGGCGGCCCATTTCGTTGTATATCTTCGACAACCTGATAGAAGTGCGGCCGTACATCGAGTAAGTTCTCGGTACATTGTTTCGCAACTTCTATTTCCTTTGAACTACTCTTATTCCTGGATATGTCATATAGTCGATACGTCACCATATTCTCGTATGGAGCGGAGATCCAAAAGGATTCCGTCGAAGAGTATGAGCTTCTCGCAAAGCAAGGAGGTGGCTATCCCGGTTTCATCTCTTGGTTCAAACAAACGGTAATTTCTATTAGACAATTTCATTTCATTCGCTAATTTGTGCATAATGCAACAATCCTTTCATATTAAACTTGTAGGCTAATTCAGAGTCTATGGACGCCGAATTGAGACAAGTCGCTAATGGTTTTGACTATAAGGTCCGTTCATTTGACAAGTACGACATCAACGGGTATCACTTTCGTACCTATGGCAAAGAGCTATCTATGGCTGACTGAAAGTCAACAAATTGTTGTGTATCTGCTATCGGCGAAGCAGGTACCGAGTATTATGGGAGAGTTGAACCAATTTATGAACTTCTGTTCTATGGTGAAAACCCACCGAATGTCGTAGTCTTCAAATGTTATTGGTTTCAGCCGAAGGAGACTAGAAGGACTCATGAACATTTAGGGCTAGTTGAAATCAACCAAAGCACTCATTTAGATGTTCCTGATGTCTATATTATGGCTCAACAGGCGACCCAAGTATTCTATCTACCATGGGCCTGCCAAACTAATCCAAATCTGAAAGGTTGGGATGTCGTTTATGAAGTGCCGCCACGTGCTAGACTTTCTCCCCCAAAGGAAGAGGATTATGAACCTCACATTAACCCAGACACATATGAAGGAGAATTCTTCCAAGAGACACGTCTTTCTAAAAAGCATTTCAAGAACCGCTATACTTCACCCCAAAACATTGAAGTAGACAGTGACAATGAATCCGACATCACCCCAGAGGAGGAACAAGAAGAGCCGGAACAAGAAGAGGTTACTGCTGCGGATGACCTGTCAATGCTTGACCGATTATGTCAAGGTGGCCTTGCACATGTTGATGCCAATGAACCCTATGAGCTCGTCATTGATTATAGTGATGATGATGATTATGCATTTATTGATGATACTGGTCGAGATTATTAGTAGTGTCAGGTATTACATTTTTTTATGTTGTACTTGATGATGATACACTTAAGTGATACACATATTATTATTCATGTCGGTCTTTTTTTATGTTGTACTAATTTCGTTTACTGTTTGTCATGGCAGGTGTTGAAAGATGGTGGGCGCTGGTCAGGAGCGTGGTCTGAGGTCTTCCATTCCAGACGCACCTCTCCGCTGAGCGTTGCTGGACAGTATGGCCACACTGCCGGGCCCTTCTTCGTCGACCGCGGTGCCCAGCAGGGGACGAGGTAGGAAGAGAGGAGGTGGGGCACGTGGTCGTGGGAGAGGAGGTAGGGTGACTGCTACGGCGCCTTCCTCGCCGCCACCCCCAGCCGTTTCACCTGAGCACGTGACTGCTAGGGTGGACTCGTCCGAGGAGGAGGCTACACGGACTCCGGTCCACGAGCCTCCGGTCCACGGGTCTTGGGCCCATGAGCCTCGGGTCGACTGGCCTTCGGCCCACGTGACCCCGGAGGAGCACACGTCCGGATGGGGTACCTGGCCGGATCAGCCCGAGGAGCCGAGTGGCCATGCTGATGATGGCAGGGAGCCGACTGATCTTGACGAGGAGGGGGCACCGTCTACCAGTGTGGTGCTACATGGCTCCCGTCCGTGCTGGTGACCCGCGAGCAGAGGTGGTTGATTTTCCCTGATGGGGAGAGGTACGTAAGTGCATTTAATATTTTTGTACCTTGTACATTCACGTTTTTTCAAATAACTAATGCGTTGGCCTTGTCATGCTGCAGGGGTTGGGACCACCACCATAGTGTCCGCCGGCCCAACTCCGTCCTTGGAGTTCTTTGCCAGCAAAACTTCCTGGGGTTTGTCACGTTGCCTGGTGAGGGTCGGCTTCCAGAGCTTGATTGAGCTGGGAGCACTACGTGGCTGCCCCGACCCCGCCGGATGAGATTATCGACGGTGTCGTGTGCGACACGAGGGCAGACATGGTGATCAGAAAGTTCTGGGTAATTTCTCCTTTACACATTTAAAAATCTTCAACTAGCTAGTTATTAATTGTACTAATCAATATTGTCTCATTTGATTGCAGACATTCTACAGGTGTGAGGAGGGATACGAGGAGGACGCGGCACATGTTATCGAGAATGTCTGCAAGCACCTACTCCAGAACTTACGGCATGAGGCTCGGGTGCAGGCTGTTCGAGACTACTATGCCTTGCGTGGTATCAAGAAGACCAAGCCGGCGTGCCGCGATAAGTTCCTGAGTGAGGAGCAGTACATGAAGGTAATTCTTAAGGCCTTATCTACTTAAGTTCCTTCATTTAGTAATTCTTAGCCGTAGCGCTCAAGTTTCTATTTGCTACCTTAGGCGCCTCCGAGATGGTGTGCGGATCGGATGGATTGTTGGGAGGTGTTGGTCGATGAGTGGTGCTCACAACGATGGCTAGCCCTCCACAACGAGGCCAAGGACAAACGTGCCCAAATGGAAGGTGTGCCACACCATCAAGGCAGCTCCAACTTATATCAGTTCGGGTGCAACTGGGTATGTGGTTTGCTTCAAGATTCATGCAATTCATTCATCATGCTAGCTTGAGCCCTTTAATTACTAATTTTCATTGTTTCTCTCTTTCAGGCACGCTACAATAAGGCGGATAAGGTGCCAGAGGTGTACGACCTGTATGCCATGGCCCACACTGCCTCTTTCAAGAAAGTCAAGGCTTTCTCTCAGTCTGACCTCGATGATGCAAACAACTTCACCAACATCACCTCCCACAACAAGCTCGTGAGATATAGAGATGAGGGGAAGGCGAGGAAAGGGGAGGACTTTAACCCAAGCCAGGGTCCCATTGATCCAGAGCTGTTGATGATATCTGGTGGCGGGAGGTCCCATGGCTCCATAGCCATTGGAGATGGACTTATCCGTTGTCCTAGCACTCTCCCGGAGATCAAGGCGCGCCAGTCGAGCTCCGCTCCTGAGATATGGCCTCGTGAACGGCCAGTGCAACTCGCCATCAAGGTTAGTGATACGTACTCAGTTATCTTTCTCCATTACATTGTGTGCGCTTCCATCAATGATTACAAATGGTCATGTGAGTGGTGTTGCAGGCTGCTATACAGAGTGAGAGAGATAGAACGGAGAAACTTCTGGCGGAGGCGGCGGTGAGGCACCGGGAGTTGGAGGAGAGGATGACAAAGATGATGGAGGAGGAGAGGGCACGGAATGACATGCAGGCAAGGGCCATGTACGAGCTCCTTGTGGTAAGTTTCTTCTGCAGATTAGCCAAAACATTCATGTAGTGTTTGTCTCATTACTAACTAGTATGACTGAGTCGTCAAAACCAAATGTGCAGTCTGTGTGCGAGAAGACAGGTCAGACTGCTCCACCGATGCTAGTGATTGCTCCTGGGACCACGGTGAGTTTTATTTGAATGGACATTACTTGATAGTCTTAACATTTGAGTGTCATCATGCTAACAAGACATTGGAAATGATCTTTGGTGCAGCGTAACTCCAGACAAGCATCGCACGATCCTTCTCCAGCTACCGGCACGAGCCACCCCGCTCCTACACCTCCTGGATCTTGGTAAGTTTATCTAGTGTTTTGCTTAACACATGCATAAAGACCTAGACTTAGCTTTATTTCCTCCAATGCTTACCATAATGACCTAGACTTAGCTTCTTCACCTCCAAAATGACTTAATAAGCTTACTGACCTCCAAAACCATCCATTTTACCTAAGTTATCTCTAAAACAATCTGTACTTAGCTTATTTATGTCAAAAATTGCATAATTAGCTTAGTTAGCTCATAGACGATCCATTTTACCTAAGTTAGCTCTAAAATGACCCATTTTACCTAGGTTAGCTTATAAATGATCCAGTTCATCCAAGTTAGCTCAAAAATGACCCATTTTACCTAGATTAGCTCCTAAATGATCCATTTTACCTATGTTAGCTTTAAAATGACCCATTTCACCTAGGTTAACTCCAAAATGACCAATCTTACCTAGGTTATCTCATAAACGATCCATTTCAACTAATTTAGCTCATAAACGATCCATTTCACCTAGGTTAGCTAAAAAACGATCCATTTCACCTAAATTAGCTCTTAAATGATCCATTTCACCTAAGTTAGCTCAAAAAGATCCATTTCAACTAAATTAGCTCATAATGATCCATTTCACCTAAGTTAGCTCAAAAACGGTCCATTTCAACTAAGTTAGCTCATAAATGATCCATTTCACCTAAGTTAGCTAAAAACGATCCATTTCACCTTAATTACCTCAAAAACGATCCATTTGACCTTAGTTAGCTCATAAATGACCCATTTCAACTAAGTTAGCTCATAAATGATCCATTTCACCTTAGCTAACTCATAAACGACCCATTTCAACATAGTTAGCTCATATATGATCCATTTCACGTAAGTTAGCTCATAAATGACATACTCTTCTTGTTCTAGTCTTCTTCTTGTTCTACTCTTCTTGTTCTAGTCTTCTTCTTGTTCTACTCTTCTTCTTGTTCTACTCTTCTTGTTCTAACTTTCTTATTTTTCATTTTGCAGATTTCATTCACTTGACGAAAGCTTGCATAGATGGAGTGCTCCTTATCCCTTTCTCTGTTTCTTTTGTATCGTTGAACTATGCATGTATCGTTGGATGAAACTATTGTAATATATATGGTTGGATGCCTCTATGTTGAACTTGTTATGTATGATGGAACTATGCATGTAATATATATGGTTGGATGATGAAGTTATGTGTTGGATATCTTATATGTTTGCTCTGTAATGGCCTTTTGAAATATATCTATACATGTCATATATATTTGTGATGAAAATTGTTGGATTTAATAAAAAACAGATAAAAGAGCCAATATGCAGGCTCTTTGCCGTCTGCCACCGACGGCAACGGGCTCTTTGTCGTCTGCCGCGGACGGCAAAGAAGACACGTGGCATCCAGCTGTGCTTCCTGGGAGCTGACCCATTTGGTCAGTTTGCCTACAGTGGCAGACGGCAAAGACTTTGCCATCAGTGGCAGACGGCAAAGAACCTGCCTAGTAGTGACGTGTAGATGACATCATACGGCGGACGGCAAAGACACTAGGAATTTTGCCGTCAGCGGCGGACGGCAAAGGCCTGTCGTTAGCCACTTAACGGACTGACAGCGCAATTATTGCCGTCCGCTCTCTTTGCCGTCTGCCGCGCTCTCTTTGCCGTCTGCCGCAGACGGCAAAGACTTTGCCATCAGTAGCAGATGGCAAAGTAGCTGTTTACCGAAGCCTACTTTGCTGGAGCCTTTTGCCGTCCGCGGCTGACGGCAAAGGCCTTTGCCGTCCGCCGTTCATGCCTTTGCCGTCCGCCGTGGCAGACGGCAAAGTAGCTGATTCCTGTAGTGAAAGGACACGAGGGTTTATACTGGTTCGCCCCCTTGCGGTGAAGGTAAAAGCCTAATCCAATTGAGGTGGAATTGTCAGGGTTTCGATGACCAGGGAGCGAATCCGCTATGCCTGGCTCTCGATTTTCTCTTACCCGTCCTAAGCCGTCGGCGGTTTGTCCCCTTATATACACGGGTTGACGCCCTATGGCCTACAGGGTCCCAGCCGGCTCATGAACAGTGTCCGGCTCGATGACTAGTTAATCTTGCCTTACAATGCAAGTCATGCCTTATGATGGTGGTTTATCACTACGGGCCTTGAGTCACCTTTGGGCTTGGGGCCCTTAACTGAACCGCCATCTTCAAGCATGATTATTGGGCTTCACATGATGAACCGGTATAGCGTAACCTGGCCCCTCCTGGGCGGGTTACACTAATAGTTATATCCCCAACAGTGGTGGTTTTATTTTATAGAAATTATTGATCTCTCATGCGTCACTTATATTATTTTGAGAGTCTTTTATAACAGCATGGTAATTTGCTTTGTCTATAAAATTAGTCCTAATATGATAGGCATTCAAGATGGGTATGATAAAAACTTTCATATAGAGTGCATTGAATACTATAATACTTGATAGATGTTTTGAGATATAAAGGTGGTAATGTTAGAGTCATGCTAGTTGGGTAATTGTGAAATTGAGAAATACTTGTGTTAAAGATGGCAAGTCCCATAGCATGCATGTATGGTAAACGTTGTGTGACAAATTTGAAGCATGGGGTGTTCTTTTGAGTGCTTTCCTTATGAGTGGTGGTCGGGGACGAGCGATGGTCTTTTCCTACCAATCTATCCCTCTAGGGGCATGCGTAGTAGTACTTTGCTTCGAGGGCTAATAAACTTTTGCAATAAGTATATGAGTTCTTTATGACTAATGTGAGTCCATGGATCATACGCACTCTTACCTTTCCGCAATTTGCTAGCCTCTACGGTACCGTGCATTGCCCTTTCTCAGAGGTGGAGCCAGGATTTCACAAAGCCTAGGGCTAAAACTAACTGACTAAAAATAACGTCAAATAGCATGCACACCAACGTGTGCTAGAAGTATCCCACAAATTCACATTAAAGAGAAATATAAATTCATTATTACCATGAGAGAAAATTCGATAAAACAAATAATTTAACAAAGTGCATTTTGCAAACATTGTTTGGTACCAAATGAATGAAGACCTGCTTAATTCTAGGCAATTGTTTCTTCACCAGCAATAGTAGAAGGACCTGGAGCTGCAAACATAAAATCGAGTATTTAAAATTGACACATACTAAAATCAATTGTTCGTATGCTATTTTGCAAAAGAAAAATACCATTGTCGCGAAGAGCACGAGGTAGTAGCCCCTTTTGTTTCCTCATTTTTTGATAGCATTGTATAAACTTAATATCATCAATGCTTGCAAATACATCACGCTCAATACAGCACACCAAACGATGATTCATCCATTCATCATTCATCTTATTCCGCAACTCAGTTTTGACAATGCTCATAGCTGAGAAAGCTCTTTCTACGGTTGTTGTAGTGACAAGTAGAATCAAGGATTTTGAACAATATTTCATGTGAACAATAACAATGAAATAGAAGTGATTAAAGTAATACAATTGAATGTCACAAACTCACTGACTTCGGCAAATAGAAAGAAAATTAGGGAAAATTAGATGACAGATACAGTAAACTGAAGATTACTTGTCGTGTCCTACTGTCTAGCCGATTCTGAAGATGACAAGGAAGAAGGGCTGGAGCCCGGAAGGAACTGCTCGGAGTTGACGAGGCGATGATCCGTGCTCTGAGCGGCGAGCGCCAGCCGTCTGGGCGCAAGTACAAACGTGGGACGCCGATCTGTCCCGTGGGAAACGGTGGGCGGCTGAGGCGGCGCAGCTGTGAATGGGAGACATTTTTTGATCAGTTGGGCGAAAGATCAGGCGAAACACTGGATGATTGATTCCTTAGAAATCGCTACTAACCAAACCAACTATAGTGGTCTCGGGTCCTGGCATAGGACATCTCCATTGGGCTGGGAAGTGGGAACTTACATGGGCTGAACATGGGGTTGTGCTTGCACGCCTGGGGCTGGGCCTTGTATGTATATAAATATAAAAAAGAAAGTAACAAATGTATCCCTACTAGATGGGCCAAGCCTGGGGCTATAGCCCCAGTTACCCCAGGCTCAATTCCGCCCCTGCCCTTTCTTACCTCGAGAGTTGGTGCAAACTTCGCCGGTGCATCCAAACCCTATGATACGATACGCTCTATCACACATAAGCCTCCTTATATCTTCCTCAAAACAGCCACCATACCTACCTATTATGGCATTTCCATAGCCATTCCGAGATATATTGCCAAGCAACTTTCCACCGTTCTGTTTATTTTGACACGCTCCATCATTGTCATATTGCTTTGCATGATCATGTAGTTGACATCGTATTTGTGGCAAATCCCCTTTCATAATTCTTTCATACATGTCGCTCTTGATTCATCGCTTATCCCGTTACACCGCCGGAGGCATTCACATAGAGTCATATTTTTGTTCTAGTATCGAGTTGTAATATTGAGTTATGAGTAAATAAAAGTGTGATGATTATCATTATTAGAGCATTGTCCCATGTGAGGAAATAAATAAAAGAGGCCAAAGAAGCCCAAATAAAATAAAATAAAGAGGCCAAAGAAGCCAAAATAAAAAAAGGCCAAAGAAGCCCAAATAAAAAAATGAGAGAAAAAGAGAGAAGGGACAATGTTACTATCCTTTTTCCACACTTGTGCTTCAAAATAGCACCATGATCTTCATGATAGAAAGTTTCTTATTTTGTCACTTTCATATACTAGTGGGAATTTTTCATTATAGAACTTGGCTTGTATATTCCAATGATGGGCTTCCTCAAAATGCCCGAGGTCTTCGTGAGCAAGCAAGTTGGATGCACACCCACTTAGTTTCTATTGATGAGCTTTCATACACTTATAGCTCTAGTGCATCCATTGTATGGCAATCCATACTCCTTGCATTAACATCAATTGATGGGCATCTCCATAGCCCGTCGATTAGCCGCATCAATGTGAGACTTTCTCCTTTTTTGTCTTCTCACATAACCCCCATCATCATATGCTATTCCACCTATAGTGCTATATCCATGGCTTGCGCTCATGTATTGTGTAAGGGTTAAAAAGGCTGAAGCGTGTTAAAAAGTATGAACCAATTGCTCGGCTTGTCATCGGGGTTATGCATGATGGGAGCATTTTGTGTGACGAAAATGAAGCATGGCCAAACTATATGATTTTGTAGGGATAAGCTTTCTTTGGCTATGTTATTTTGATAAGATATAATTACTTGGTTAGCATGCTTGAAGTATTACTATTTTTATGTCAATATTAAACTTTTATCTTGAAACTTTTGGATCTGAACATTCATGCCACAATAAAGAGATTACATTGAAAATTATGTTAGGTAGCATTCCACATCAAAAATTCTGTTTATATCACTTACCTACTTGAGGACGTATCTATAATTTATTATTGTTCCATGCTATTATATTATCTATTTTGGATGTTTAATGGGCTTTAATATACCTTTTTATATTATTTTTGGGACTAACCTATTAACCGGAAGCCCAGTGCAAATTGCTGTTTTTTTGCCTATTTTAGTGTTTCGTAGAAAAGGAATATCAAACGGAATGAAACCTTCGCGAGGATCGTTTTTGGAACAAACGCAATCCAGGAGACTTGGAGTGGACATCAAGGAAGCAACGAGGCGGCCACGAGGTAGGAGGGCGCGCCCAGGGGCTAGGCACGCCCCCACCCTCATGGGCCCCTCGTGGCTCCACCAACCTACTTCTTTCGCCTATATATACTCATATACCCTGAAAACATCCAAGAGCACCACAAAACCCTATTTCCACCGCCGCAACCTTCTGTACCCGTGAGATCCCATCTTGGGGCCTTTTCCGACGCTCTGCCGGAGGGGGAATCAATCATGGAGGGCTTCTACATCAACACCATAGCCTCTCCGATGATGTGTGAGTAGTTTACCATAGACCTTCGGGTCCATAGTTATTAGCTAGATGGCTTCTTCTCTCTCTTTGGATCTCAATACAAAGTTCTCCTCGATTCTCTTGGAGATCTATTCGATGTAACTCTTTTTGCGATGTGTTTGTCAAGATCCGATGAATTGTGGGTTTATGATCAAGATTATCTATGAACAATATTTGATTCTTCTCTGAATTCTTATATGCATGATTTGATATCTTTCCAAGTCTCTTCGAATTATCAATTTGGTTTGGCCTACTAGATTGATCTTTCTTGCAATGGGAGAAGTGCTTGGCTTTGGGTTCAATCTTGTGGTGTCCTTTCCCAGTGACAGCAGGGGCAGCAAGGCAGGTATTGTATTGTTGCCATCGAGGATAAAAAGATGGGGTTTATATCATATTGCTTGAGTTTATCCCTCTACATCATGTCATCTTGCCTAATGCATTAGTCTGTTCTTATGAACTTAATACTCTAGATGCATGCTGGATAGCGATCGATGTGTGGAGTAATAGTAGTAGATGCAGAATCGTTTCGGTCTACTTGTCACGAATGTGATGCCTATATACATGATCATGCCTAGATATTCTCATAACTATTTGTTTTTCTATCAATTGCTCGGCATTAATTTGTTCGCCCACCGTAATGCATGCTATCTTGAGAGAAGCCACTAGTGAAACCTATGGCCCCTGGGTCTATTTTCTATCATATTAATTTCCTATCAATTAGCTATTTTTATCATCATTTATTTTGCAATCTTTACTTTCCAATCTATACAACAAAAATACCAAAAATATTTATCTTATTATCTTTATCAGATCTCACTTTTGCAAGTGGCCATGAAGGGATTGACAACCCCTTTATCGCGTTGGTTGCAAGGTTCTTGATTGTTTGTGCAGGTACGAGGGATTTGCGTGTAGTATCCTACAGGATTGATACATTGGTTCTCAAAAACTGAGGGAAATACTTTCGCTACTTTGCTGCATCACCCTTTCCTCTTCAAGGGAAAACCAACGCATGCTCAAGAGGTAGCATGGAGGAGTTTGGCATTGAGGACTTGATCACTTTCCACCTGGACTTTGACCCTGAGATTGTGGCTCAGTTCTTTGCTTCGGTCCACTTCCATACCGATGAGGAAGGGACCATGACATGGATGACCAATGGACAACAGATGACTGCTAAGTGGAAGGAGTTCATGGATTTGCTACAGGTTCATGATGAGGGGCTCAACAAGCCCGTTGGTGTTCGCCCTCATGCCAACCCCGAGTCAGCCAGCAAGAACAAGCTTCAGCCCTACTATGTTGAGAAGAAGCTTCCCAGTGGCAAGAAGGCATGGGTGCTGAACTCATTCCTTGACATCATGCATCGGATCTTCTGCAACTCCCTCTTTCCACGTATTGGTGACAAGGACAAGGTGCATGCCTATCTTGTGGATATGATGCTCATCTGCGAGGAGGCGTGTCGTGCTCAGATGCAACCACTTGTGGTGTGAGCTACAGTTTGTGGTGTTCAACCATAAGGTACCAATCTATGGACCTTACCTATTTCACTTGATCTCGAGGGCTTGAGAGAAGCTCTATCCCCAAGATGAGTTTGCTACCCTCGGCTGGATTCGTCACGAGCCCATCAAGCCTCAGTGGGCTAACACCACTACCTGTGCTGAGGCAGAGGCTGCTCAGATGGACGTGGATGGGGATGATATTGAGGATGAGGACACCTCTGTTGGGTATGCTCCTCCCTCTACTGAGCCCTCATGGGCTAACAAGCTAAAGGCCAAGATGAAGGCCTTGTTCTGCATGCAAGCCAAGGGGCAGTATAGGACCCATGTTGCTTCCAAGGAGAGTCGCCGCCGCGACAAGAGGATCTTGAGGACGTTTGGCGAGGAGATATCCAGCGGGTCCGAGAAGCACATCACCCCAGAGGCAGAATGGATGGCGAAGCAGCGCTATTAGTGGACTGAATCTGAGGAGGAGCCCATCCCCGCTGCCGAGTTCGACGAGGAGCGTGACGAGGGATCGCTTCAGCTTGGGCTACCACCTGTGTCGTAGGTGTCCTCTCTGCCTTTTTGGTGTCTCGATGCCAAGGGGGGAGAGGGTGTAGGATTTGCGAGTCGTGTGTCGTGTTGTCTCACTTTGTCGCTTTGCTTTCGTTTTGTTGGACCTCGTTTGCTTTGGTTTGGCTTGTCCTCGTGAGTCGTATTTCCTTATCATATGGTGTAAGACATATGCACTCTAGCGTATCTTATTGTCTTTCATGCTTAGTAGCCCGTGAGCTTATGCTATCTTGTGCCAGTTACTCTATGCTCATGTCTATTATCTTGTCTCCATGCTTAGTATTAGTTGTTTTATTGCAAGATATGCCTCATCTATTAAATATAGGGGGAGTGTTGATCCTAGTATGTGTGTCGTGCAGTCCAAAGCATTTCTCGAGAGTGCACACGTCTAGGGGGGGCTCGTCTATATTTATAGATGTCGTGTTTGCCTATGCTTCATTTTATATCTCTATGTGCAAATCCTGTATTGTCATCAATCCACCAAAAAGGGGGAGATTGTAAGGGCATATTTACCCCTTAGTAGTTTTGGTGATTGATGACAATGCTTTTGCGGACTAATCGTGTGCATTGAGCATTTCAGATATATCATGCCTAAGCATAAGACGGTTTGGTGCCCCTCGAAGCTCATTGAAGACGGCGTTTCTCTACGTTTCTTTTCGGTGGATTTGAGTCATAGGAAAGTCGTACTATTAAGAGGGGTCCGTGTTGGAAAGGTTTGGGTGGAATCATCACGTACACGTTTGTTCCTTTCTGCACCACCTTTCCTTTGGCTCTTTGGAGCATCCTCCGTTTCTCCGTATCTCTGCAAAATGAAGGACTCCTAGTGTTGCTGAACTGGGGCATGTGCTAGTACTGTTGCACGGAGCGGTAGTACCGCAGGCCCCTGCGGTAGTACCGGCCATGGGCGCGGTAGCTAGTACCGCAGGTGCTCGCGGTAGTACCGCTTCTTGGACCCGCTAGTACCGTGGCCACAGGCCAGCACAGCAGCTCAAGCGGAAGTAGGGGCGGATGTAATTTTTTACATCCGCGCCCTACGTGGTAGTACCGCTCCTGGCTTGCAGTAGTACCGTGTCAGATTTTTGCACAGATCTAAACTCAGCGGAAGTAGCCACAGATGTATTTTTATATGTCCGTACCTTCCCAGCCTAGACTATTCCTGCCTTGCGGTAGTACCGCGCCAGCGATTCTACCGCTCCATGCCTTATCGCATCAGGACTAGTCTTAGGCCCTGCCATGCCAGCGGTAGTACCGCGGTGCCTCGCAGTAGTACCGCGGGCCCTTGTAGTAGTACCGCTTGTATCGTGTGGTAGTACCGCTCGTCGCGGGCTGAGTTAGTAGATAACAGTTGGATTTCTTCTTTCACTATAAAAGGGGAGTCTTGTTCTCCGAGTTGACCACATCTTCCACTCCCAAGCTCCATTGTTGCTCTAAGCTCCATTTTCACCCGATCTCTCTCCCTAGCCAATCAAACTTGTTGATTTTCTAGGGATTGGTTGAGGAGGCCCCGGTCTACACTTCCACCAAGAGAAATTTGATTTCTCCCACTAATCCCTTGCGGATCTTATTACTCTTGGGTATTTGAGCAGCCTAGACGGTTGAGGCCACTGTGGAGCCATATTCCATTATGGTGAAGCTTCATGGTGTTGTTGGGAGCCTCCAATTCAGTTGTGGAGATTGCCCCAACCTTGTTTGTAAAGGTCCGGTCGCCGCCTTCAAGGGCACCAATAGTGGAGTCACGGCATCTCGCATTGTGTGAGGGCGTGAGGAGAATACGGTGGCCCTAGTAGCTTCTTGGGGTGCATTGTGCCTCCACACCGCTACAACGGAGACGTACTTCCCCTTAAAAGGAAGGAACTTCGGTAACACATCCTTGTCTTCACCAGCTCCACTCTTGGTTATCTCGTACCTCTACTTGTGCAAGCTTATATTGTGTTGCATCTCTTGCTTTCTTGTGTACTTGTTTTGTTACATCATATAGGTTGCTCACCTAGTTGCACATCTAGACAACCTACTTTGACGCAAAGTTTAAATTGGTAAAGAAAAGCTAAAAATTGTTAGTTGCCTATTCACCCCCTCCCTCTAGTCAACTATATCGATCCTTTCATCCAGTTATAAGTCCACCCTTCACTCGCAACCGGTTTGATGTTTCTTTTATTTTATAATTAGGTTCGAGTCTTTTTTTGCATTAGTTGCAAGTCCACCTTAAGGTGCAACTAGGTCTGATTTTCTTTCCTCGGTTACAAGTCCACCATTGACTCGTAACTAGGTGTTGACTTTTTTGTCCCAGTTTGCAACTTAACATTGACTCGCAACTGGGCCCGCTCCTACTTTAACCATTCACTCAAAGATGGGCTCTCGATCCTTTTCTTTTCCGTGGTTGCAACTCAGCCAACTACTTGCAACTAGGCTCGAGCCTTCTTTCGTCCCATTTGCAAGTTCTCCGCTGACATGCAACCGGACCCTTGATCCTTTTTGCCCTAGCTGCAAGTCCACTCTTGACTCGCAACTAAGTGTTGACTTTTTTTGTCCCAATCTCAAGTGAACCATCGACTCGCAACTAGGTCTGCCCCTTTTTTATCCCAATTACAAGACAACCATCGGCTCAAAACTGGGCTCTTGATCCTTTTCTTTACCGCAGTTGCAAGTCAACCAACAACTTGTAACTAGGCCCGGGCCTTTTTTCAACCTAGTTGCAAGTCCTCTGTTAACATGCAACTGGGCTCTTCATCCTTTTTTGGCCCTAGTTGTAAGTCCACCCTTGACTTCCAATTCGGCCACTCAATTGCAAGTCCAACATCGACTCATAACTGGGCCCTTCATCCTTTTTTTGCCCTACACTAGTGTAGAACCGGGCAATAGCACCGGTTCGTAAGGCCCTTTAGTGCCGGCTCCATAACCGGCACTAAAGTGTGGGCACTAAAGCCCCCCCCCCCTTTAGTACCGGTTCAGCACAAACCGGTGCTAAAGGGAAACCACGTGGCACGAGCCAGCTTCGGGGGCCGAGAGCCATTTAGTACCGGTTGGTAACACCAACCGGTACTAAATGTTTGTGGGTTTTTGTTTTATTTTATATTTTTCAATTAAATTTGTGTTATCAATTTAATTTAGGATTGTTTTACGTTATAATGAGTTGTAGTCGTCATCATCATCATCATCATCATCATCATCATCGCATATTAATAAATAAATAAACTCTAGCTAGCTAAAAATCATCGTAGTCGACTAATTACCACTATTTAATCATCATAGTCATTACCGCTAGCTATCTAATCATCACCAACACTTGCTAGGTCAAAGAGGAAACATTCACTTTGTAACAGAAGCAAAGATATCATCGAGTTCAACATAATCATCACCAACATCGAAGTTCAGGACACGGACATGAGACACTAATTAAGAGCATGAACTAGTGCTGCTCCCTCTCAGGTAGAATAGCATAGAACATGTATAGCTCTCCTGATTCATCATACTGGAGCATGCAGATGAATCTGTCTCCTAATCTTGGGTTGCGCTTCTCCTTGCTGCCCCCTAGTACTTCTCTGTGATCGTTAACAATTTTGCTCCAATCTTTCACTATTAAGCATTCTTCGCTTTCAGAAATCCTGAATGCACTCATGTGCAATGTAGGATATCTTGGCCGTAAGCTAACCATTGACATGTCACCTTTAGTCTCGATTCACTGAGGCACAACTGTCATTGGAAGTCCCTGTTGAAGAACATCGTATAGTAATTAATATACTAAGCAATGAAAGTTTAGTTTCAAAAATAATGTATGCAAAAGATGCACTAATTAAGGACAAATAGTTAAAATCTTACCATCTTTCGATTATAGATGTGACCGTAGTTCAATACGATCACCATTGGTCGCACGTTTTGAGTACTAACATTTCTAAGTTCAGGAAAAAAATTTGTCTTGACAGTATTAAGATCCTCAAGCCATGAAACATAATGACTTATCTCCTCGCAGTTTAGTTGAGCCCCGGGGCAGTAGTAGGTCCTGTCTACCAAGCGCCGAACATGTTTGCTTGAACCGAAATAAGCTGACAATACAAATTAGTTGTCAACTATTTTTGAATAAACTATATCAAAGGCATAAACATATGCATGTATGGTTGAGAAAAACTCACATAATGGTAGAACTGGAGGTGTTTGCACATCGACCCAGATGTCTATATTACCTTCAATGTCATCTTCCGGACGAATATCAAAGGTGACAACCATACCAGGCTCGAATGCATAAGCCTTGCATAGTGCTTGCCAAGTTTTGCATTCAAAATGGGTGTATGTGTCTCCATTATATAATTTGACGTTGAAAGTATACCCATGCTCCGTCTTCAAGCAAACTCTCTTTACCTCCATATCATCTATAGCACTAAAACCTATCTTATCCAAGACAAAAATTCTTGCATGGCAGGGGATGCGCTAGTAAAATAGTGAAAATTTAAAATTATAAGTTGAAGCAAATGAAGCATAAGTTTTGCATTCAAATAATAATTGACAAAGTGACTTACTGTATCAACTTCGAATGTCTCATCCAGCTTGATGCTGAAGCGCCTACCATCAACAAGGAAATTTCTGTCGCACAGGCCGCGCTGGTCTTCACAGTGTTCGCAGATAATGAAATCTTTTTCGTCGTCACATGACATTTCCTATGTTCATATAGGTGAAACATTAAACACCTATTACTATCTAACATTAATTAATATCTAGCCAAATATATATTCATCTAACATTTGGCATTAATATATCTAACTATATTCATCTCTAACAATTGACATTAATATATATTTAAGTTTTCTATCTAATTCATCTAATATTCGACATTAATCTAACATTTATATAAACTCAAAATATATAAAAAATTAAATAAAGAGAAAAACTCATTAACAAATAATATTTTAATTAGATCATCAAATCTCAGATACCTAAATTTTCTTACTAAAAATAAACTAGTTATATTAATTATTGAACTAGTTCAAATCTCATATACCTAAATAAACTAGTTATATTAATTATTGAACTAGTTCAAATCTCATATACCTAAATAAACTAGTTTGATAATTTTCTTACTAAAAATAAACTAGTTATATTAATTATTCAACTAGTTCAAATCTCTAGTTCGACAATTTTCTATCTAACTAATTCATCTAACATTCGACATTAATCAAACATTCGATCATCTAATTAACTTTTCTAAAAAAACAGAAAATAAGTAAAAAAATGTGTGTGTGTGTGCAGTGTGTACGTATATATGTGTGTGTGTGTGTATGTGTGTATGTGTGCGGCCCCGTACGCCGCCGCCCCGTACGTACGAGCGGGGGCGCCGGCGTACGGGGCGGGGGCGCCGCCGTACGGGCCGGGTGCGACGACGACGGACGGTGGCGCGGTGGGTATACGCGAGAGCGAGAGACGTATGGGACCGCGGCGGGACGACGACGGATGGCGGCGCGCGGCGTTCGAGGCGGCGGCGCGAGACGGCGACGACGATGGGCGGCGGCGGGGACAGCGACGACGACGACAGACGACGGGCGACGGGCGGCGAGGACGGGTTCGAGCGGCGCGCAAGAGGTTGGAGACGAAAGAAGTGGGGAGATCTAACTGAATTTTCGTAAGTGTTGTATATATAGGAGAGGCCTTTAGTACCGGTTGGAGCCACCAACCAATACTAAAGGCCAACTTTGGCCAGGCCAAGAGGCGGGAAGAGCAGGCCTTTAGTACCGGTTGGTAGCTCCAACCGGTACTAAAGGGTGGTCTTTAGTACCGGTTGGAGCCACCAACCGGTACTAAAGGCCTCGCGCTGCCACCCCAAAGTTTAGTCCCACCTCGCCGGGCGAAGGGCAGCCGCACTGGTTTATAAACCCAGCCGCGGCTACCTCTTCGAACTCCTCTATATAGCAGGCTTGTTGGCCTAAACTCTCTGCGCTGCCCTGTGAGTCTGCTGGGCCTTTAAGGCCTGTAATTGCACGACTATGGCCTAGCAGGCCCACAGGGCAGTGCCCCAATTTTTTTTTATAGTTTTTCTTTTCTGCTTTATTTTCTTCTATTTATTTCTGCGTAGTTTTTTGTATAGTTTTTTCTTTTCTGTTATATTTATTTTCTTCTATTTATTTGTGAGTAGTTTTATTCATCTAGTTTGCCAAAATTCAACATTTTCAGAGTTCATTTTGTAGTGATTTTCAATTTCACGGTCATTTTGTGAACGATTGAAAAATAGCAAATATATTTTTTTTCTTTTCTGCTTTATTTTTTCTTCTATTTATTTCTGAGTAGTTTTTTCTTTTCTGCTATATTTATTTTATTTTATTTATTTCTGAGTAGTTTTTTTATATAGTTTTTTTCTTTTCAGTTATAGTTTTTTTTCTTTTCTGCTATTTTTTTCCTGCAAAACTTGATGGTCAAAGTCTGGAGTTATAACCAAAGTTTAAAAAAAGAAATGCCGACGTGCAATCAGTTTTTGCCATAACAGAAGAAGTCCGGAGTTGTAATAAGTTATTAAAAATAAAAAAGAGGTGCAATGCTCGTTAATTTGCTTCAAGCCTTTCGGAATAGTGTAAACTGCACTGCGCGTAGCTCCGTGCAATCTACCATATTACTGAAGGCTTGAAGCTAAGCAACGTGAGCATTGAGCCTCTTCTTCATCGTCTCTGCACTCAGGGCTTATAAACCACTCCTAGCCCCTCTCTCTTGGCGAGGTGGGACTAAAAACAGCTTGCCATAACCTCATTATTACCGGTTCGTGGTACGAACTGGCACTAAATGGTGATGGTGGGGCTATAGCCTGACCGCAGGCTGACACAGCCTCTTTAGTACCGGTTCGTGGCATGAACCGGTACTAAAGGTTCGCCACGAACCGGTGCTATTGATCGCCGCCATGAACCGGTGCTATTGTACACATTAGTGCCAGCTGAAATTCAAACCGGCACTATTGTGATTCACGTTTGACCCTTTTTCTACTAGTGCTAGTTGTAAGTCCACCCTTGACTTGCAATTCGGCCCGACGTTTTTTACCCAATTGCGAGTCCAACATCGACTCGTAACTGGGCCCTTCATCCCTTTTTTGCCCTATTTGTAAATCCACCCTTGACTTGCAATTCGGCCGATGTTTTTTTACCCAATTGCAAGTCCAATATCGACTTGCAACTGGCCTGACCCTTTTATTTGCCCAAGTTTTCCACCATTAACATGCAACTGGGCTCTTTGACCTTTTTTCCCTAGTTTGCAACTCCATTATTTGACTCACAATTGAGCCTAAATTTGTTTCCTCGGTTGCAAGTCCACTATCGACTCGCAAATGGGGCTGATTTTTTTGCCTCTTACGTGACTAAGCCTTACCTGCGACTGTTCATCTACGGGCTCCTGTTCATCCAGCCTCCACCGCACACTACTCCACCAGCTACTGTTCAACCACCCCTCTCCACGGGCTATTGTTCATCCTGCCCTACACCGTCTACTGTTCATCCAGCCCTCCACGGGGTGGTCCTGTTCATCCAGCCCTCCACGGGGTCCTGTTCATCCAGCCCCAACCGGCTCGATCGATCGGGGTCCTGTTCATCCAGCGGCAACAGCACGGGGTCCTGTTCATCCACCCCCACCTGAAACTGTTCATCCAACCCCCACCCCCCCACCCCCCGCAACACTCACTGTTTGTCCAGAGGCAGCATCGGTCGGCTTTAGTTAGCAGGAGTAGCGAAGGAATCGCTCGATCTAGTTTAGTTAACAACCATCGATCGATCGCTCGGGTTCAGTAACGCGTAGCCTGCAGTGCAATCGCTCGGGTTCAGTTAGAGCCCAACGCCTCGCTCGAGTTCAGTTAGAGCCAATGCCTCACACACACGCGCGTACGTGTATGAGAGAAACGTGCATCGCTCGGCCCCCGACCTCCCACCGTAACCGGGAACTCCCCGAAATTTTCCTCCCCCTCGCTTCTACCACGGTTTTTTCCGTTATGGACGGCCCAAAGAATGTCATGCAGCTACGTCTCCGGCCCGCCCAGGACAAAAAGCCCATTTTCTATCATGATTTTTTGTCATAGAAGTAGGAGCCCACCACATCTATGATGATACCGGGTTTTGTCACAATTATCGTCTTAGAAGTGTCATATGTATGACAGAAAAAAAATTCGTTCGGCCCAAAATGTCACGGATGTGTCTTTTTTTTGTAGTGCATTGTTGACCTCGTGAAGATGGTTTGCTTGCAAGACTTCCAAGAAGCAGCGCCACCTCCATGAGTGAATACATATCCGCTCGTGGCCTTTATCTCATCAGCACCTGAGGTCCAGTTTGAGTCACAATACCCTTCAGGCACCTTTGGGTGCCTTGTGTAGTGAATTCCATAATTCGCAGTGCCTCTCAAATAATGCAAAACTCTCTCTAGAGCTTTCCAATGCACATCTCCTGTTTTTGAGACAAACCGACTCAGTTTGCTAACAGCAAAAGAGATGTCAGGTCCTGTAGCACTGGCTAAGTACATAAGCGAGCTAATAATCTGACAATATTTCAATTGATCTCTAGCAATTCTTCGATATTTTCGAAGCAACACATTGGCATCATATGGTGTTGGAGAGGGATTGCAGTCACTATAGCCAAAGCGACTCAAGATCTTTTCCACATAGTGTTGAAGCAATGTAATCCCACCATCATCGTCTCTAAACAACTTGATGTTCAGAATGACATCAGCCACTCCTAAATCCTTCATCTCAAAACAACGAGATGCGAAATCCTTGACCTCCTTAATAACATTCATATTTGTTCCGAAAATCAGTATGTAATCAACATACAAGCAAAGGATAACTCCCTCGCCCCCACCATGGCGATAGTACACACATTTATCAGCTTCGTTTACAACAAAGCCTGCAGCTGTTAAAGTTCTTTCAAACTTCTCATGCCACTGTTTGGGTGCTTGCTTGATTCCATACAAAGACTTCAGCAACTTGCACACTTTTCCTTCCTGGCCATCTAGTACAAACCCATCTGGTTGTTCCATATAAATTTCCTCGTCCAAATCTCCATTTAGGAAAGCAGTCTTAATGAGGGAGTCCTGGATTAGGGGGTATCCGGACAGCCGGACTATATTCTTTGGCCAGACTGTTGGACTATGAAGATACAAGATTGAATACTTCGTCTCGTGTCCGGATGGGACTCTCCTTGGCATGGAAGGCAAGCTTTGCAATACGGATATGTAGATCTCCTCCCTTGTAACCGACTCTTTGTAACCCTAGCCCCCTCCGATGTCTATATAAACCGGAGGGTTTAGTCCGTAGGACAACAACAATCATACCATAGGCTAGCTTCTAGGGTTTAGCCTCTACGATCTCATGGTAGATCAACTCTTGTATTACTCATATCATCAAGATCAATCAAGCAGGAAGTAGGGTATTACCTCCATCGAGAGGGCCCGAACTTGGGTAAACATCGTGTCCCCTGCCTCCTGTTACCATCCGCCTTAGACGCACAGTTCGGGACCCCCTACCCGAGATCCGCCGGTTTTGACACCGACATTGGTGCTTTCATTGAGAGTTCCACTGTGTCGTCGCTGTAAAGCTGGATGGCTCCTCCGATCATCAATAATGATGCCGTCCAGGGTGAGGTCTTCCACCCCGGACAGATCTTTGTATTCGGCGGCTTCGCACTGCGGGCCAACTTGCTTGTCCATCTGGAGCAGATCGAGAGCTACGCCCCTGGCCACTAGGTCAGGTTTGGAAACTTGAATTACACTGCCGATATCCGCGGAGACTTGATCTTCGATAGATTCGGGCCCATGCCAGGTGTGCCGCACGATCACGACGGGCATGATATAGCTCAGCCGTCGGACAGTGTTCGGGAAATCACGCCAGCAACTACTCCGGCCTTCAATCCGGAATAGATTGCGCCTTCCGATGACAGGCGGATAGACCCCGCCTTGGAGGTTGCACCCTCAATGGCAATAGATCCGAATACTGGCCTTACCCCTCACGAGAGCCGTCACGCTGAACCAATGGACTCGTTTCCGGCCACGGACTCCGAACCGCCTGCGCCCATGCCTATCGAATCCGATTGGGCGCCGATCATGGAGTTCACATCCGCGGATATCTTTCAGCACTTGCCCTTCGGTGACGTAGTAAACTCAATAAGGTCTCTCTCCTTAGGAGAACCTTGGACGAACTATGTCCGGCTAGCATGTGATGCGGATGACGAAGAAATTCACTCCCCACCCACCACCCAGTTAGTAGCCACTGTCGATGATTTAACCGACATGCTCGACTTCGACTCCGAAGACATCGATGGTATGGACAACGATGCAGGAGACGAACAGGAACCACCGCTAACAGGGCGCTGGACCGCCACTTCATCACATGACATATACATGGTGGATACACCCAAAGAAAATGATGACGAGGAACGGAAGGATGCACCAAAAGATAGATCCCTCGAGAAGCAATCAAAGCGGCGCCGTAGGCACCGCTCCAAATCCCGCCTCGGCAAAAATAGCGATATGAGCGCAAGAAAAAACAATACCTCGGTCGACTCCGGAGGAAACGACAACCAAATAGACCCAGCGACAGAGCAGGGTGAGCCAGCGGACAACGAACGAAGTACGGAGCCGCTGTCCGAACACGGCGATGCCGAGCATCAAGCTAATCAACCCGTCTCCGGAGAAGAGAACAGTCCGGATGACGATGAACACATCATCCCGGAAAGGCGGCCGCCAAAAATAAAACTGCCGACCGGTCAGATCGACGACCTCGTGGCCGCGATAGAGCGGCCAATGAGGCCGCACATAAGCCAGTACATGACCCACGCGAGGACTCGCATCAAGGGGCCGGTGCAACCAGATCCATCTACAGATCATGGAAACGCACTCCAACACTCAACCAAAACCAAATATCACAACCGTCCGAACGCCATGGTACATCTAATTACAGGGGTGCCGCACACCCCCTATGTTTCACCGATGAGGTACTGGACCACGAATTTCCAGAAGGATTTAAACCAGTGAACATAGAGGCGTACGACGGGACCATAGACCCCGGGGTCTGGATTGAGGACTTTATCCTCCATATTCATATGGCTCGCGGAGAAGATCTCCATGCCATCAAATACTTGCCCCTTGTCGGTGTCAAAACCGGCGGATCTCGGGTAGGGGGTCCCGAACTGTGCGTCTAGGCCATTTGGTAACAGGAGACAAGGGACACGATGTTTTTACCCAGGTTCGGGCCCTCTCGATGGTGGTAAAACCCTACTCCTGCTTGATTAATATTGATGATATGGGTAGTACAAGAGTAGATCTACCACGAGATCAAGGAGGCTAAACCCTAGAAGCTAGCCTATGGTATGATTGTTGTATGATGGAGTCGTCCTACGGACTAGAACCCTCTGGTTTATATAGACACCAGATAGGGTTAGGGTTACACAGAGTCGGTTACAATGGTAGGAGATCTTGAATATCCACATCGCCAAGCTTGCCTTCCACGCCAAGGAAAGTCCCATCTGGACACGGGACGAAGTCTTCAATCTTGTATCTTCATAGTCCTGGAGTCCAGCTGAAGGTATACTATCCGAACACCCCCTAATCCAGGACTCCCTCAGTAGCCCCCAAACCTGGCTTCAGTGACGACGAGTCCGGCGCGCAGATTGTCTTCGGCATTGCAAGGCGGGTTCTTCTCCAAATTCCGTGTACCTGTAGGAATAATGTCCGATTTTTGTAATGTATCGCTCCTTGGCTTCCACGCCCAATAATGGCCGTCTTCCACGTGTCAAACGAATGCGAAAAGCCGGGGCGTTTTTTACATCCACACCCCTAGCCGCATAAACGGGCCGCCTATTTAACGGGATGGGGATTCAGATCCAAACCACACCTTCTCCCCTCCGCGAGTAATCATCAGAGTGCCTCCAGCAAAGGTCCATTCCAACATGGTCGGCTGTCGCAGCTCCTCCTCTCGCCCTTCCAGTCCTAAACCCGGAGATTGGGAGAGTTGCTCCATCCCACACAGCGAGTTAGTGTCGCTTCAGGCCAAGGGATTTCTCCCTCAGGCTTATATGGTCCCGGTCCGAGCCGGACTCGCCACCTATAATGGTGGAAAACAAGCGGAGAGCACCCCCAATCCCTCTAAAGGAGAGAGGGTGTGCCTCGTCCCTTATCTAATAAGGGAACTGGGATTTCCAATTCATCCATTTCTCCGTGGGCTTCTGGAGTTCTACGGCCTCCAACTGCACAATCTCACGCCCACCTCTATATTGCATATCGCGGGCTTCGTCGCCCTTTGCGAGCTATTTTTAGGTGTTGAGGCTCATTTCGCGCTGTGGAAGAGGATATTCTGCCTGGTGCCCCGTTCTCAAGAGGGGTCCATATATCAAGTGGGCAGAGCCGAAGTATGGCGCATCGCCGGGACCGGATACCTATCCGGAACCCCAAAGAAGGCGTCCAAGGACTGGCCTTCGGAATGGTTTTATATAGATGATGTCCCGCTGCCGGACCCTATCCGGGTCGGTCTCCCTAAGTTCAACAGTGCTCCATTAAAGAAACGCTTGAGTTGGCGTCCGCGGAGCTCTCAGAGAGAAAGCGACAGAGACGTCCTTTACCTGATGGGCCGGATAAGACTATTGGCTCATTCCGGACTAACCATGATTGGAGTCATGACCGCATGCATTATGCGGGGGGTGCAGCCGCTTCAATATAGAGGCCACCCCATGTGGGATTTTAACGGGGAGGATGATGCCGCCCATTACGGTCGTAAGGGGCCAGCCTCAACTGCCGCTCTAGTAAAGATCTTATCCTCTTTGTACAAGGGAGAAAAGGAGGAATTCCTCCGCGTCAACCCGTGGGGCGGATTTACTATGTACGACCCTCCAAGTTGGTAAGCGAACAATTGTGCTTGCCCGTTCATTTTGTATTCCATTATTAAACATGTAGTCTAACGACTACAACGCAGGAACTGCGTCAGGAGGTAAAGGACATAAACAGCCGTCCTCCACAGCCCGAGGATCCAGAACGGTCCCTCGATCCGGACTCCGAAGAGGATTCAGACATATCGGTGGAGCTTATTGACGGGGTGTTCCATTAGCTAAGCAAGGACAATACCTTGGTGGCCATTACGGCTGATTACCCAGGGTTAATCACGGCCTCCCAGGTGACAGAGACCGGAGTCTCATTCCCTTGAGAGAGATTCCATTCTCACGTATTTCGGTTTTTCTGACGACAACCGTGTTTTGCAGGGGAGATTTCTAAGGCGGGAGGCCGAACCTGCGGCGGCTAGCCAACGAGGGGCCGTAGGGCCCCATGGGGTAAAAAGGAATGTGGTCCGGACTGAGATGCCGGCGCAAAGGTATAGCGCACCCTCTGTTTCCCTGGTGTTATTCCTTCAGGGAATATTAACATTCGTGCTATCTTCAGGATGAAGAGACCTCACCGGACTACATCCGGAGAGGTTGCCAATCGCGCCTCCACCAGCCAGGCTCCAACGCCAGGCCCGAAAGCGGAGGTGAGCACAAGGCACGCACCAGACGCTCCTCCGACAGAGGATGCGGACAGGCTGTCTGCCACGAACTGTGAGGTGGAGAGTGCCATGAACCACAGGCGTCACCGGACAGTTCTTCGCGATGCTTGTTTCTCCCAAGAGGCATTAGATGCCTTCAATTCGGGAGATGCGTACTTCCGTGCCGCTCAAAATGGTTTAGCCAGAGCCACAGAGCAGTATGTAAAAGACATATGGGTAAGAAAATTTTGGTCAAATATATATATATATACCAGTAGCCCCCGAGACTTGAAACAGTTAGAGTAACTGATTTAAGGATCATTTGTTATGAAGGTTCTTACAGAGAAGAATACCGTACTGTCCCAGGAGCTGGAAAAGTGGAAAGCCCAACTGGAGGCCGCACTAGCCGCGGCAGGGGAGCCCAAAGAGACCCCCTTTGGTAAGATACACTTCGAAGGATTAGTATTTTGCGGCGTGGGTGCAGATCTAACAAATCATATTGCAGATGGCGCCGGACTCGATCCAGAGAGGCAACAACTCCTACGCTGGCTAGAGGCCGGTGAGAGTATGCTGACAAAGGTGAGGCAGGAGAAGAATGATCTTCAGGATGCCAACACCAAGCTAGACATTGAACTTAAAGATGTTCATGGCCAGCTGTCGGACTCCACTAAGGAGAATCAGCGGCTTCGTCGCGGCATATTTAGTAAGTGCTTGAACGAACTTTGAAAAAAGAGTTCGGTGAGGAAGTCGACTAACAGAGTAATGTCTGTAGGTATGCTCACAGGTCCTCCTGCAAAGGAGATGCCCGGTTCTACGGGTGACCTTCTTCCCGAGCTCTTGCAACTGCACGAGCGAGTTCGGCGGGCGATGCGAGGTGTTGCCCAAGCCTTATGGCCTTCCCACTCCATGCCCGAGGGCCTTGGAGAGCTTGCGGACAAGCTTAAGGGAGCTCGGTGGCGCTTCCGGTTGTGGAAGATATCGGCCTGCCGACAAGGCGCTAGGGAGGCCTGGGCCATGGTGAAGACCCGGTTTACGAAGTTTGACCCAAACCACATGGCCGAGGTCGGACCTGTGGGGCCTGATGGGAAGGAGATCCTGTAAGCTTAGTATACGGCCAAGTAGAATTGGCCGCAAAGTATTCCCAGCAGGACTGTAAATTAGAAAGCCTGTTAGATGGTATAGAGGAGGAATACAATCAGTCAAAGTGACTATGTAATTTTCAATTGACATGTATAATGCCTTCTAGCTAGATTGTAGATTGTCTGTCATTGCCGACCTTTTCGCTTCTACCTCGGGACCTGACGGTCCGGAGTGTGTCCGAATACCCTACCGGTTATGTAAGAACCGGGGTATGCATGGAGACCAGGCGTAGGGGTCATTAGTGCTTTATCAGACAAGTGCCCAACTAGTTATGTTATATTACATGGTTAGTAAGAAACATCTTCCAGAGAGAATAGTTCCGTTAGGGGTTCCTTTCTCTGGGAGGCATGCCCTAAAGTGCATGTCCGGACTGCAAATGCAGGAAAATCATCTGGGGGCATGTATGTGAATAAGTAAAAAAGGTCATCTTTTAGTTCACCGACCGAATATTCCCTTAAGAACGCTAGCTTTCGGCTTCACCTAGTCTGAGGTACACATCCGGCTGGTCCGGCAGTAACAATCGCAGAGGTGCTCCCTTTACCGCCTAGCCGAACAATTGGGAACGTAGGGGTAAGCACAGGAGCCAGGCAACCCAGCTTGGCCAAAACTTAAGTCATATCGATGCATATAATGGTGAAGGAAAGGTCCATGCGGAAGTTTGACGCATGTGTTGGGCGTAAGCCCATATAAATAAGCTTCTGTTAAAGAAGCCCCCAGGTTTAATGAGCGCGGATAGCGCGTCACTTGATGAGCCTTTAAGGGCTATAAGAGAAAAGAGGGGAAGGAGAGAAATTTAATACAAAAAATATAAAAAATGGATAGAGGAAGGAGACAAACACAGAGTCCGGCGCTAGGCACAGAATCTTCGGAGACGGGCGGCGTTCCATGGGTTCGGCTCGAGTCGGTTATCCGACGCATCTCGCAGGCGGTACGCTCCACTAGTCAGGACTTGGTCGATTATGAATGGACCTTCCCACTTGGGCTTGAGTTTGTCCTTTTTCTTATCTGGCAGGCGTAGAACTAGTTCGCCAACATTGTAATTTTTGGCCCGTACTTCTCTGCTTTGATATCTTCGAGCCTGCTATTGATAAAATGAGGAACGGGCTTTTGCCACGTCACGCTCCTCCTCCAAGGCGTCCAAGTTGTCCTGCCGATCGAGCTCGGCTTCTCTTTCTTCGTACATGCGCACTCGAGGTGAGCCATGAATTATGTCGCAGGGCAGAACTGCCTCTGCGCCGTACACCATAAAGAATGGTGTGTATCCGGTGGTGCGATTCGGCGTGGTCCGTAGCCCCCAGAGTACGGAGTCGAGCTCCTCTACCCAGTGCGTGTTATATTCCTTGAGGGACCGCACTATTCTGGGTTTAATGCCGCTCATGATAAGCCCATTTGCACGTTCGACCTGGCCGTTAGTTTGTGGGTGATAGACGGAAGCATAGTCGAGCTTGATGCCCATGTTTTTGCACCAGAGTTTTACCTCGTCAGCGGTGAAGTTTGTGTCGTTATCAGTGATGATGTTGTGGGGGACGCCGTAACGGTGTACAACCCCGGATATGAAGTCTATCACAGGTCCGGATTCGGCCGTCTTAACAGGCTTGGCTTCTATCCATTTGGTGAACTTGTACACCATGACCAGTAAGTATTTTTTCTTGTGGGTTCCGCCTTTAAGGGGTCCAACCATGTCAAGCCCCCAGACCACGAAAGGCCAAGTGATGGGGATAGTTTGGAGGGCGGTGGGTGGCATATGGCTTTGGTTTGCAAAAAGTTGGCAACAGACGCATCGTTGGACCAAGTCCTGAGCGTCTGCTCGGGCCGTCGGCCAGTAAAAGCCTGTACGAAAAGCCTTGCTTACAAGGGACCGAGCTGCAGCGTGGTGGCCACCAAGTCCGGCATGAATTTCAGCCAGCAGGTTCCGCCCTTCCTCTTCGGAGATGCACCTTTGAAGGACTCTGGTAGTGCTTTTCTTATAAAGCTCTCCCTGGTGGACTTTATAGGCTTTAGATCGCCGCACTATGCAGCGTGCCTCGTTTTGGTCCTCTGGGAGTTCCTGCCTAGTAAGGTAGGCTAGGAATGGTTCTGTCCACGGGGCGGTGACCGCCATTATTACGTGGGCTGAAGGTGTAATTTCGGTGGCAGAGCCTCCAATTATGTCAGATTGTTCGGCGGAGTGGTGCGGTTAGGTCCGGGCTGTTATCTGCGGGTTCCCCCTCCCATGCTACGGATGTCTTGAACAGTCTTTCTAAAAAGATGTTGGGGGGCTGCATCGCGTTTTGCTCCAATGCGTGCCAGGACATCCGCTGCCTGATTGTTTTCTCGGGCTATATGATGAAACTCCAACCCTTCGAACCGAGCTGACATTTTTAGGACGGCGTTGCGGTAAGCTGCCATTTTTGGATCCTTGGCGTCGAAGTCTCCGTTTATTTGGGATATCCCGAGGTTCGAGTCCCCGCGTACCTCTAGGCGTTGAATGCCCATGGATACTGCCATCCGGAGACCATGTAGGAGGGCCTCATATTCGGTAGCGTTGTTGGAGTCTGTGTACATGATCTGGAGCACATATTGAACTGTGTCTCCTGTGGGGGATGTTAGGACGACGCCAGCCCCTAGTCCGACCAACATTTTGGAGCCGTCGAAATGCATGATCCAGTTTGAATATGTGACGTACTCTTTAGGGAGCTCGGCCTCCGTCCATTCTGCGACGAAGTCGGCCAAAACTTGTGATTTAATAGCTCGCCGTGGCTTATAGGTTATATCAAACGGGAGGAGCTCGATGGCCCATTTTGCGATCCGGCCCGTTGCATCGCGGTTGTTGATAATATCGTTGAGTGGTACTTCCGAGGCTACTGTTATGGAACACTCTTGAAAGTAGTGTCATAGCTTCCGGGATGCCATGAATACCGCGTATGCAATCTTTTGATAGTGTGGGTACCGTGATTTGCATGGAGTGAGAACAGTGGACACGTAATAGACCGGCCTTTGAAGGGGGAGTTTGTGTCCATCCGTTTCCCGCTCGACGACGAGCATTGCGCTGACAACTTGATGTGTTGCTGCAATATACAATAGCATTGGTTTGCCGGTGTTCGGCGCGGCTAGGACTGGGTTTGTTGCCAATATGGCTTTTATTTCATCGAGTCTGGCCATGGCGGCATCGGTCCACTCGAAGTGTTCGGTGCGCCGAAGGAGGCGATAAAGGGGCAGTGCCTTTTCTCCCAAGCGAGAGATAAAGCGGCTTAGAGCCGCCACACATCCGGTTAATTTTTGTATTTGTTTGAGGTCCTTTGGGATATCCAGTTGCGACAAAGCTCGGATCTTGGCCGGATTCGCTTCGATTCCTCTACCGGATACAATGAAGCCCAAAAGCTTTCCGGCTGGAACGCCGAAAACGCATTTTTCTGGGTTGAGCTTGATGTCGTATTTTCGGAGGTTGTCGAATGTTAGCCTCAAGTCGTCTACTAGAGATTCAACATGTCTTGTTTTGACGACCACATCATCCACGTACGCCTCTACTGTCTTGCCGATCTGGTTTGCCAGACATGTCTGAATCATGCACTGATATGTTGCGCCGGCGTTTTTCAGCCTGAAGGGCATTGTGTTGAAGCAGAATGGGTAGTATGGTGTGATGAATGCCGTCGCGGCTTGGTCTGATTCTGCCATCTTGATTTGATGGTAACCGGAGTATGCGTCAATGAAACACAATGAATCGTGTCCTGCGGTGGCGTCGATAATTTGATCGATACGGGGGAGGGGGAAGGGATCCTTTGGGCAAGCCTTGTTAAGGTCTTTTAAATCGACACACGAGCGCTAGGATTTGTCCTTCTTTGGTACCATCACCAGGTTTGCTAGCCAGTCCGGATGTTTTATGTCTCTAATGAATCCGGCCTCCAACAGCTTGGCTAACTCCTGTCCCATAGCCTGTCTCTTGGGTTCGGAAAAACGCCGAAGGGCTTGTTTGACAGGTTTGAATCCTTTTAGGATATTTAAGCTGTGCTCGGCCAGCCTGCGTGGGATTCCTGGCATGTCTGAAGGGTGCCAGGCGAAGATGTCCCAATTTTCATGTAGAAATTCTTGCAGTGCGGCGTCCATATTAGGGTTTAATCGTGCCCCGATGGAAGCTGTTTTATTGGGGTCCGTTGGATGGACCTGGAATTTGAGTATTTCGTCTGCTGGCTTAAAGGATGTGGACTTGGCTCTCTTGTCGAGTATCACATCATCCCTGTTAACTATGGAGCGCAGCGCGGTCAGTTCCTCAGCTGCTAGGGCTTCGGATAATGCCTCCAGGGCTAATGCGGCTGTCTTGTTTTCGGCGCGGAGTGTTATGTCCGGATCACTAGCGAGAGTGATAATTCCGTTCGGCCCGGGCATCTTGAGCTTCATGTACTCGTAATGGGGTATTGCTTGGAAGATTGTAAATGCTTCCCGCCCTAGTAGGGCATGATATCCGCTGCTGAACGGGGCCACCTGAAATGTGACCTCTTCGGATCTGTAATTATCCGGCGTGCCGAACACCACATCTAGTGTGATTTTTCCTGTGCAGGGGGCTTCCCGACTGGGGATTATCCCTCTAAAGGTTGTGCTTCTTCGCTCAACGCGGCTCCAGTCTAATCCCATTTTTTGAAGGGTTTCCTCATAAATGAGGTTCAATCCGCGGCCTCCATCCATGAGTACCTTGGTGAGGCGAAAGACGTCCACTATTGGACTGAGGATCAATGCGGCTGGTGCTCGGGTTGTTCAGAATTTAGGTTCATCGCTTGCGCTGAAGGTAATAGCCGTGTCGCTCCATGGGTTTATTGTTGCTACTTGATAGACTTCGGCAAGGCTGCGGAGTGTTCTTTTTCGCATATTATTTGATGCGAAGGTCTCGAAGATTGTGAGAACGGTACTGGTGTCCCCGGGGTGGTTTTCTGTGGCCTCCAAAATTAAGAGGTCCTCGCCAATTTTGGCCACCTGCCGGAGTATCCAACATGCTCTAAGGCTGTGAGTTGGTGTGGCGTCCTCTGTACTATGAATTTTACAGGGTCCATCAAGCCATCTTTCCAGTACGGCTCCATGCCCTATATAGGGTTTTGGTTTTTTTGGTGTTTAACCCAGGTGTCTTACGATGATGCACCCTCTTAGTTCGGACGGGATTGCTATTCAAGACCGGATTATCCCAAAATTTTGTTTCGATTTTCCAGGCACTTTCCATCGCACAGTACTTTTGTACAATGCACACCAAGTCAGTGAAGCGTGTAATATCACGACGACTTATGGCGTTAAGGATTCTCTCGTCCGTGCAATTACTGCAGAAGATTGATATTGCGTCTCCCTAGCGGCAATCCTTTATCATGTTCATAACCAGGAGGAATCTGGCCCAGTAATGATGTACTGTTTCCTCGGGCTTTTGCCTGATTTGGGAAAGATCTCTTATGTTCGGGTGGGCGAGTGGCGTTGAATCTGAAACCTCGCCCAATCTGAGATTCAGAGGCCGAAGAGCTTCCGAACTCTGAGGTTCGGATTCTTGGATGTTGTCCAATGAGTCTAGCCCATTGCCTGATTCTAAGCTCAGGTCTCGAGTTACATCCTCCCCTCCGCGGGTATCCGACTTGGAGGGATCGGGAATTCGGACGTAACTAGTCCTTAAAATAGATGAAGGGTCGCCGCACTGCGCCTCTACCACGGCGACGTGGTGGGTGGCCTGGGGAGAGTTAATTTCTCTTAGATCAGGTTTAAGCCCAACCTGGTCGTAATCCATGGCGACCCCCAGGGCGGTGATGCGATCCAAGAGCTCGTTTATGGAAGAGAGCTCCATCGGATCTAGCTGCTCGACAAGTTCCGAGCTGACGTGAAGGTTGCTTTTGATGACCCGAGAGGTCACCGTCGGCGCAACGGCCGAACAGGAGGTCATGAGGAAACCACCTAGCCGGAGAGTTTGGCCGACAGCCAAGGCTCCCTTAGCAACGGCGCCATCTTTAAAGACGGGAGGAGCCATCCTTCCTAATTGCGACGACACAGTGGAACTCTCAATGAAAGCACCAATGTCGGTTTCAAAACCGGCGGATCTCGGGTAGGGGGTCCCGAACTGTGCGTCTAGGCCGGATGGTAACAGGAGACAAGGGACACGATGTTTTTACCCAGGTTCGGGCCCTCTCGATGGAGGTAAAACCCTACTCCTTCTTGATTAATATTGATTGTATGGGTAGTACAAGAGTAGATCTACCAAGAGATCAAGGGGGCTAAACCCTAGAAGCTAGCCTATGGTATGATTGTTGTATGATTGAGTCGTCCTACGGACTAGAACCCTCCGGTTTATATAGACACCGGATAGGGTTAGGGTTACACAGAGTCGGTTACAATGGTAGGAGATCTTGATTATCCACATCGCCAAGCTTGCCTTCCACGTCAAGGAAAGTCCCATCCGGACACGGGACGAAGTCTTCAATCTTGTATCTTCATAGTCCTGGAGTCCGGCTGAAGGTATAGTCCGGCTATCCGAACACCCCCTAATCCATGACTCCCTCACCCCTCAGGCTCAAAGGACTAGCTCAGCACTGGCTAAAAAGCCTCCCCGAAAACTCCATTGGAAGTTGGGAGGAGCTCGAGGATGCTTTTCGGGCTAATTTTCAAGGGACTTATGTCCGACCTCTGGACGCAGACGATTTGAGTCATATAATTCAACAGCCCAGAGAGTCAGCCCGAAAGCTTTGGAATAGGTTTCTCACTAATAAGAACCAAATTGTCGACTGTCCAGATGCCGAAGCCTTAGCAGCTTTCAAGCACAGCGTCCGAGACGAATGGCTTGCCAGACACCTCGGCCAAGAAAAACCGAGAACAATGGCAGCCCTAACAAGCCTCATGACCCGCTTTTGCGCGGGCGAGGACAGCTGATTAGCCCGAAGCAGCACCAGCGACCCAAGCACATCCGAAGTGAGGGATGGCAATGGAAAACCACGACGCAGTAAAAACAAGCGCCGGAATAAAGAAGACAACCCAGATAACACGGCAGTAAACTCCGGATTCAGGGGCTCTCGACCGGGTCAGTGGAAAAAGCCCTTTAAAGGCAACAAAGAAGGACCGACCAGCCTAAACAAGATTCTAGACAAACTATGTCAGATCCACGGCACCCCCGATAAACCTGCAAATCATACCCATAGAGAATGCTGGGTCTTCAAGCAGGCCGGCAAGCTAAATGCCAAACACAAGGGAGAGGACTCACCAAGCGAAGACGAGGATGAGCCTTGCCAGCAAGGCACTGGGGGACAGAAAAAATTCCCACAAGAAGTCAAACCGGTAAACGTGGTACACGTGAGGGGGAGAAGCAAAACTGCACTCCGAGACACACATGTCCTAGAGCCCATCACCACCAAGTTCAACCCCTAGCTGTCCCGACCGATCACTTTTGATCGCAGGGATCACCCGACAAGTATCCGGCATGAAGGATTGGCTGCTTTGGTGTTAGACCCAATAATAAATGGGTACCATCTCACATGAGTCCTTATGGACGGCGGCAGTAGTCTAAATTGATATACCAGGACACCATCCGCAAAATGGGGATGAACCCAACAAAAATCAGCCACAGTAATACTACCTTCAAGGGAGTAATACCAGGCACAGAGGCCCGCTGCACGGGCTCTCCAGTACTAGAGGTTGTGTTCGGCTTTCCTGACAACTTCCGAAGCGAAAATTTAACCTTCGACATTGCTCCATTCCGAAGTGGCTATCAAGCACTACTCGGATGAGCGGCTTTCGCTCATTTTAATGCAATACCGCATTACGCTTTTCTCAACCTTAAAATGCCCGGTCCGCGTGGCATCATCACAGTACATGGAAATGTTGAGCGCTCCTTACGAGTAGAAGAACGTGCGTCTGCTTTAACAACCGAACACTAGATGGCCTCACCACCAGAACAGATGACCGGTCGTTAAGACCACGGACATGGTTAGATGAGTCCGGCTAATCATTGGATAGAGATTGGTTTGACGGTTATACCCTTATAGACGGTACCAGGGCTTCTCAGCGATAATTCGGCTCAACTTCACCCATCTTAATGTATTTAATGGTTTATTTATAATGGCCAATTTTTTGCATGACAAATTTCAACTAAGTTCCTCTCTTTTACAGATGACAATCATGCTACACCCGTCCAGGATATGGCACAACGGAGACACAGGCACAGACGTGCAGCAAGGACCCATTCGAAGGTTTCTCTTTAGATTAAGACCCTGCGTAAACCTTTCTTACTGTCTTTTGTTATTCACATCCTCCGGATTCTCAATACAACTGAGAAGGATGCTGACGTTCTTGGCATGTGGCCACGTCAGAATATTGCTCATACCCGGACACCAGGGGCTCATTATCCAAGGGCATCATTTAGCCCGGTATATATTTCAAAGACCAAATACCTTAGGGAGTGTTTGGCGTCGCGAGTTTGGCCTTATATGCATCAGCTCCGAATCATGTCTTTGGTCAAATGTTGGGTTTGCCCGGCTCCTGTGTTTTGCTACCTTACGTTCCGCTCTGTCGGCTAAGGCGGCACCAGGAGAACTACTGCGATTGTGCCCTGGTTCGGCCGGACAAGCACCTCAGTAGAGAAAGCTGAAAACTGACTGTCATGATAAAGCGCGAGACTAGTCAACCACTCGATGACCTAGCGGAATCTTCGGGATTCCTCCACATTAACGAAGGGCCATTTCCCGGCCAGGCATGTACGTGCCCTGTATTCGGATGAGCGCGGAGCCACCAGGGGCTATATAGTAGCCCCACTGTCAAACTCCTATGGCTAAGTGAAACTGTTAAAGCAATATAGTCCGATTGCCTAGTTCGCTGTGCTATCACCTCCTTAATGGACCAAGATGTTGGATCAAGTGTGAACATGTGTCTTCTGCGAACACCCCCGCATTATATGCATGGGGGCTGTAGCCGGCGACTGCAAACTTTCAGGTTATATACATATATACATAAACAGCCGCACAGGAGGCATCATCATACTTTCAGGCAAAAGTATAAAAATAGCCTTTCAATTCAGTAAAACATTATTTTTCAATGGGAATACATGTCACTAGAGCATAATATTCTTCGAGCACTGAGCTTCTATTGAACGAGCGCCTTCAAGGACTTCGTCAAAGTAGTGCTCGGCAGCTACTCAGCTAACGGCCGAACTCAGGGTTGCAATTGCGGTGGCTTCCATCTCCGCCCAGTATATCTTGACATGGGCAAGCGCCATCCGTGCACCCTCGATGCACGCCGACCTCTTCATAGCGTCGATGCGTGGCACAACACCAAGGAACTACTGCACCGAACTAAAATAACTGTTCGTCCTTGGCCCTTCCAGCCATAGATGATCTAGAACAGACCTCATGGCAAGCCCGTACAACCTATGGAGCTCGGCCCATTCGGCCATCCGCTCATTTAAAGGAAGCGAACGTGCTGGAACGTTAAATTGTGACGGCCGCAGCTCCATCTACAGGCGCAACATATTAAAGATACCGGCATCATGCTCCTCTTACTACGTATCGATCACTGGAGAAATCACATACCCTGTGCCTCGTCAAGCCGCTTGTTGACAAGCACGATGTCGGCATCCGCCGCATCAAGTTGCCGCTTCAGCTCGGCAAACTCACCAGTCCGGCTAGCCACCGGACCTTCCGCCACCTGCATATGAAGGCGGCCGGATTGTTACCTGGGACTATGATCCTCTGTTTGCCGCCATTTTCAACAGCAACCAGAGTCTCAGGGGGCTACTATCTGCACAAGATACACCTTAACGTGCGCGGTACTGTCAAAAATCACACTATTTCACGTACCTCAAAACCTTTCAGCAGACTCATAAAGGCTTCATGCAACCCGCTTTCGGCGGATGAAATCCTCTCAACTGCCGTACCCATTAGCGTACGATGCGCTTTTGAGATAGCCGCTTGCTCTAGCAGATCCTTCAGTGCGTCCGACCGCATAACAGACGGTGCCGGACTCTTTCGATTGCTCTCTTCAAGAGCCGGATACTGAGGACTTCGGGTGGCCAAAGGATTACCCTCTGGCCTTGCCGGATCAGGAGAAGCCCTCCGCGATGACACCTCGGGGTCACCCGCCTCGTAAGGCGGGACGGTATGGGGTGGCGTTTTGCTCTCCATCATCTCTGGAAGAAGATCCCCCGAAGACGAACTCTGTCGAGAAGGGCTATGATCCGGACTACAAGATAAAAGTTTCGATTATTCTCCTTAGAAGCAAAGCAGGACATTTTTACTATTGATTCCCCTCTCTACTTACAGCTAGGTTGAGGGCTGACCCCCTTGCAGACATTGTGCGGCCGGGGTATCCCCCAGGGCAGGACCCTGTGGCGAAGATTTGTTCCCCCATTTGGAGAACATTGTCTCCGGGTCTTCAGAGGCGGTCCTCTTCCTTCCTTGGGAGGGGGGAATTTCAGTTTCTTCCCCCCGGTTATCCTCCTTCGCGGATGCGCTAGCCTCTTTCTTCCCCCCTTTGTCTTCCCCTAAGGGTGCTTGATAAGGCGCGAGCTCCACCATCTTGGCTAGTATAGGATCCGGTGAGACCTCGGGGAGGGGGGCCGGACACCTGATCATCTTTGCCTTTGTTACCCAGTCCTGGTCAAAGAGCGACTTTTCGGAATGATGTTGTGATAAATAAAGATACAACGTGTTCGGTTACAAGGCTACTTACTTGGGTATCTGGACGATTGCAATTCAAACCCGCATCCTCGGTGGTGTTTCGGACACATTATTTGTGGTCCGAAGAACAATTTGTACATCTCCTCGAGCATCATGCCGAGGAAATGATGAATAGCTCGCGGTCCCTCCGGGTTGAACTCCCACATGCGGAGGGGACGAGGTTTGCAGGGCAGGACTCGACGAATTAAGATGACTTGCATTACCGTGACTAGGCTGATATCTCTCTCTAGGAGATCTTGGATGCCGCTCTGCAATATTGGCACATCCTTTACTAGCCCCCAGCAGGGGGGCCACCCACTTGGTACCCCTGGGGGCTGTGATATAAAACCATTCTCATTGCCATAAGCTAGACACCTCCTGCAAAGAACCCTCTGGCCATGGGGCATCTGCACTTTTTCTTATTACGGCACCTCCGCACTCTGCGTGCCGCCCCTCGACTATCTTCGGCTCCGCCTTGAAGTTCTTGAGCCACAGGCCCAAGTGAGGGGTAATGCGGAGGAAAGCTTCACACACAACGATGAACAGCGAGATGTGGAGGATAGAATCCGGAGCCAGATCATGGAAATCCAGCCCATAGTAGAACATGAGCCCCCTCACGAAGGGATCTAGAGCAAGGCCTAGCCCTCGGAGGAAGTGAGATACGAACACAACGCTCTCGCTGGGTTTGGGAGTGGGAATGACCTGCCCTTGAGTAGGCAGCCAGTGCGGGATCTCGCCGGTCAGAAACCTGGCCTCTCTTAACTTTTTGACGTCTTCCTCCATGACGGAGGAAGGCATCCACCGACCTTGAAGGTTGTATTCGGACATGGTTGAAGGTCCGAAGCGCCTGCCTTAGCTTCGGGTGTTGGAACTCGAGGCGGGGGAAGGATTTGATTGTGTTCGAGGAGTAAAAAGGATAGGCCTTGGTCCCTTTATAAAGAGGGTGAATACCAAGCGTCCTCCTCGTGACCGTTTTTGGGACTTGCCTACAATCGAGGAGTCATACCGACGGGCACGATTTGGTTACCCACGTCCGTATTGATGAGAATCCCATGATAGGGGGACACGATCTCTGCTTCGACAAGACGTGCCAAGGAAACCGCCTCGCGATATGCGCCAAGGCTGGTTGAGAATAACGGTTCGAATAAAGACCGGGCCGTGGTATGATGTCATGATATCGAGTGTGTCAGCAGATTAGATTTGTGGAAATATTATTCTCTTTACGATGGTATGTGGAACTTGTTTTGCAGAGCCGGACACTATCCTTGTGTTCGAAATCTTCTATGGAGTATTCGGAGGAGGAACCTGCCTTGCAATGCCGAAGACAATCTGCGCGCTGGACTCATCGTCATTGAAGCTTGCTTCAGGGGCTACTAAGGGAGTCCTGGATTAGGGGGTATCCGGACAGCCGGACTGTTGGACTATGAAGATACAAGATTGAAGAATTTGTCTCGTGTCCGGATGGGACTCTCCTTGGCGTGGAAGGCAAGCTTGGCGATACGAATATGTAGATCTCCTCCCTTGTAACCGACTCTGTGTAACCCTAGCCCCCTCCGGTGTCTATATAAATCGAAGGGTTTAGTCCATAGGACAACAACAATCATACGATAGGCTAGCTTCTAGGGTTTAGCCTCTATGATCTCATGGTAGATCAACTCTTGTATTACTCATATCATCAAGATCAATCAAGTAGGAAGTAGGGTATTACCTCCATCGAGAGGGCCCGAACCTGGGTAAACATCATGTCCCCTGCCTCCTGTTACCATCCTCCTTAGACGCACACTTCGGGACCCCCTACCCGAGATCCGCCGGTTTTGACACCGACACTTAACATCCATTTGATGAACGAGAAGACCATGTGAGGCAGCTAGTGAAAGTAGAACTCGAATAGTGGTCAGTCGAGCCACAGGTGAGTAAGTATCAAAGAAGTCTTCACCTTCCTTTTGGGTATAACCCTTAGCCATAAGCCGAGCCTTGTACTTTTCAATAGTACCATCAGGCCTAAGCTTCTTCTTGAATACCCATTTGCATCCTATAGGTTTTGACCCATAAGGAAGATCAGTTATCTCCCAAGTTTCATTCGCCAAGAAGGAATCCATCTCGCTATGAACCGCTTCCTTCTAGTAGTCAGCATCTTCAGATGCATAGGCCTCTGAAATAGAACTGGGAGTGTGATAACCCACAAGTATAGGGGATCACAACAGTTTTTGAGGGTAGAGTATTCAACCCAAATTTATTGATTCGACACAAGGGGAGCCAAAGACTATTCTTAAGTATTAGCAGTTGAGTTGTCAATTCAACCACACCTGGAAGTCTTAATATCTGCAGCAAAGTATATACTAGCAAAGTAGTATGGAAGTAACAGTAACGGTGGTAAAAGTAACAATAGCAGTTTTGTAGCAATCGTAACAGTGGCAACGGAAAAGTAACTAAGCAAAGATCAATATATGAAAAGCTCGTGGGCAATGGATCAATGAAGGATAATTATGTCGAATGCGATTTCTCATGCAACAGTTATAACATAAGGTGACACACTCCAGTTCATCCATGTAATGTAGGCATGTATTCCGAATATAGTCATACGTGCTTATGGAAAAGAACTTGCATGACATCTTTTGTCCTACCCTCCCGTGGCAGCAGGGTCCTATTGGAAACTAAGGGATATTAAGGCCTCCTTTTAATAGAGTACCGGACCAAAGCATTAACACTTAGTGAATACATGAACTCCTCAAACTACGGCCATCACCGGGAGAGGTCCCGGTTATTGTCACTTCGGGGTTGCCGGATCATAACATATAGTAGGTGACTATTGACTTGCCACATAGGATCATGAACTCACATATATTCATGAAAACATAATAGGTTCAGATCTGAAATCATGGCACTTGGGCCCTAGTGAAAAGCATTAAGCATAGCAAAGTCATAGCAACATCAATCTTAGAACATAATGGATACTAGGGATAAAACACTAACAAAACTAACTTGATTACATGGTAAATCTCATCCAACCCATCACCGTCCAGCAAGCCTACGATGGGATTACTCACACACGGCGGTGAGCATCATGAAACTGGTGATGGAGGATGGTTGATGATGACGACGGCGACGGATTCCCCTCTCCGGAGCCCCGAACGGACTCCAGGTCAGCCCTCCCGAGAGAGATTAGGGCTTGGCGGTGGATCCGTATCGTAAAACACGATGAATCCTTCTCTCTTATTTTTTCTCCCCGAACGTGAATATATGGAGTTGGAGTTGAGATCGGTGGAGCTCTAGGGGGCCCACGAGGCAGGTGGGCGCGCCGAGGGGGTGTAGGGCGCGCCCCCCACCCTCATGGCCAGGGTGTGGGCCCCCTTCGGTTGATTCTTTCGCCAGTATTTCTTATTAATTCCAAAAGGTGGCTTGATACGTCTCCAAGGTATCTATAATTTTTTATTGTTCCATGCTATATTATATTCTGTTTTGGATGCTTATTGGGCTTAATTATACACTTTTATATTATTTTTGGGACTAACCTATGAACCGGAGGCCCAGCCCAAACAGCTGTTTTTTTGCCTATTTCAGTGTTCCAAGGGAAAAGGATATCAAACGGAGTCCAAACGGAATGAAACCTTCGAGAATGTGATTTTCGGAACAAAGGTGATCCAGAGGACTTGGAGTCTACATAAAGCAACAGACGAGGAAGCCACGAGGCAGGGGGCGCGCCTACCCCCCTAGGCGCGCCCTCCACCCTCGTGGACCCCTCGTTGCTCCACCGACGTACTTCTTCCTCCTATATATACCTACGTACCCCGAAAACATCAGGGACAAAGCCAAAACCCTATTTCCACCACCGCAACCTTCTGTACCCGTGAGATCCCATCTTGGGGCCTTTTTCGGTGCTCCGCCGGAGGGGGCATTGATCATGGAGGGCTTCTACATCAACACCATAGCCTCTCCGATGATGTGTGAGTAGTTTACCTCGGACCTTCGGGTCCATAGTTATTAGCTAGATGGCTTCTTCTCTATCTTTGGATCTCAATACAAAGTTCTCCTCGATCTTCTTGGAGATCTATTCGATGTAATCTCTTTTTGTGGTGTGTTTGTCGAGATCCGATGAATTGTGGGTTTATGATCAATTTTATCTATGAACAATATTTGATTCTCCTCTGAATTCTTTTATGTATGATTGGTTATCTTTGCAAGTATCTTCGAATTATCAGTTTGGTTTGGCATACTAGATTGATCTTTCTTGCAATAGGAGAAGTTCTTAGCTTTGGGTTCATTCTTGCGGTGCTCGATCCCAGTGATAGAAAGGGAAATAACACATATTTTATTGTTTCCATCGAGGATAAAAAGATGGGGTTTATATCATATTGCATGAGTTTATCCCTCTACACCATGGCATCTTGCTTAAAGCAATACTCTGTTCTTATGAACTTAATACTCTAGATGCATGCTGGATAGCGGTCGATGTGAGGAGTAATAGTAGTAGATGCAGGCAGGAGTCAGTCTACTTGTCACGGACGTGATGCCTATATACATGATCATACCTAGATATTCTGATAACTATGCTCAATTCTATCAATTGCTCGACAGTAATTCGTTTACCCACCGTAATACTTATGCTATCTTGAGAGAAACCACTAGTGAAACCTATGGCCCCCGGGTCTATTTTCCATCATATTAATCTCCTATCAACAAGCTATTTTTGTCGCTGTTTATTTTTGCAATCTTTACTTTTACTCTTTATCATAAAAATACCAAAAATATTATCTTATCATATCTATCAGATCTCACTCTCATAAGTGACCGTGAAGGGATTGACAACCCCTTTATCGCGTTGGTTGCGAGGTTCTTATTTATTTGTGTAGGTGCGTGGGACTCGAGCATGGTCTCCTACTGGATTGATACCTTGGTTCTCAAAAACTGAGGGAAATACTTATGCTACTTTACTGCATCACCCTTTCCTCTTCAAGCGAAAACCAACGCAGTGCTCAAGAGGTAGCAAGAAGGATTTCTGGCGCCGTTGCCGGGGAGTCTACACACGAGTCAAGACATACCAAGTACCATCAAAAACTCTTATCCCTCGCACTACATTATTTGCAATTTGCCTCTCGTTTTCCTCTCCCTCACTTCACCCTTGCCGTTTTATTTGCCCTCTCTTTTCGCTCGCCTTTCTTTTACCATGGCCGAATCAAAAGGGGCTAGGGGTTCTTTCCTAAGCTTCAATGCCTTGGATAGTCCTTCTGTCCTCTCTAAGCTCATAAATAATGACGCTATGGAAAAACCTACCGGGGTTATCAATGAGAATCTGAATAATTTCGATGAAGACGATCCCGGACTATTTCGTTATTTACTCGATGAGTCTTTGAAAGATGCTTGGGATAGGTTACTAAGAATCCGGGCTAGCTTTGTGCCCCAATATCAAATTGAAATATACTTAAAAAGCTTTTATGTTGCCTTACCTTCGTCTTTTAAGCATGTCTTAGACTCTATTTTTGAAGAAGGTTTTCTTGAAGGGGATGTCGTAGATACCTATGAAAAGATAAAAACCATATTTGGGCACCCCATAAATGGGAAGGTTGAATCTACCTCTCTTTTGCTTTCCTATCAAAACAAAACTATCAAAGAGATGAAGGCTAGCTTAGATGCAAATTTCCGCAACGTGCTTAATCTTTCTTCTACCATTAATAGTCATGTGCTTTACCAAAACAGAAAGATTAATGCCATAGATAATAAGTTTGCTCTTTTCTTTCCTAAAACCAAAGATGATAATACTTAGATCTATCCTTGCTTTCATGCCTAGCTAGGGGCGTTAAACGATAGCGCTTGTTGGGAGGCAACCCAATTTTATTTTAGTTTTTTTTTGTTTTTTGCTTCTGTTTAGGAATAAATATTTGACCTAGCCTCTGGTTAGATTTGTTTTTGTGTTTTAATTAGTGTTTATGCCAGGTAAAACCGTTAGGATAACCTACGGTGATAGTTATTTGATCTTGCTGTAAAAAACAGAAACTTTGCGCGCATGAGATTAGTTTTCATAAATCATAGGAACAAGCTTTTCAGTTAATTATTTTTGCAGTAGATCAATAAACAAATTATCTAAAACTTCCTAATTTGGTGGAACTTTTTGCGTTCCATAAGTTTGCGTTAGATACAGATTACTACATACTATTCTATTTTTGACAGATTCTGTTTTTCGTGTGTTGTTTGCTTATTTTGATGAATCTATGGCTAGTAAAATAGTTTATAAACCGTAGAGAAGTTGGAATACAGTAAGTTTAACACCAATATAAATAAAGAATGAGTTCAATATAGTAACTTGAAGTGGTGTTTTGTTTTCTTTCGCTAACGGAGCTCACGAGATTTTCTGTTGAGTTTTGTGTTGTCAAGTTTTCAAGTTTTGGGTAAAGATTTGATGGATAATGGAACAAGGAGTGGCAAGAGCCTAAGCTTGAGGATGCCCATGGCACCCCAAGGTACTCCCTCAATGGGCAAGAGTATTATCAAATCTCGGATCAAGATTAGGACAGATAGGATGATTGGCAAGCGATTCAGGAACAAAATACATAGTAAGACCATTTGGGCATTTGATCTTGCGCCCTACAAGATGTTTTAGGTCCCCAGCAATAGCATCAGACGCCTTTGATTTCTGGCTAGATACCTTTCCCTGCAAAAGAAAGTTAATTCTTCTTAACCACCCACATCTTCAGGGGTGGCTTAGAATCTAAGGACACCAAAAAGCCAAAGCTTGGGGATGCCCCGGAAGACATCCCCTCTTTCGTCTTCGTCCATCGGTAACTTTACTTGGAGCTATATTTTTATTCACCACATGATATGTGTTTTGCTTGGAGCATCTTGTATGATTTGAGTCTTTGCTTTTTAGTTTACCAAAACCATCCTTGCTATACACACCTTTTGAGAGAGAGACACATGATTTGGAATTTATTAGAATATCTATGTGCTTCACTTATATCTTTTGAGCTATATAGTTTTTGCTCTAGTGCTTCACTTATATCTTTTAGAGCACGGTGGTGGATTTGTTTTATAGAAACTATCATTCTCTCATGCTTCACTTATATTATTTTGAGATTCCTACAAAACAGCATGGTAATTTGCTTTAATTGTGAAATTAGTCTTAATATGCTAGGTATTCAAGATTGGTAAAAACTTTCTTATGAGTGTGTTGAATACTAAGAGAAGTTTGATGCTTGATGATTGTATTGAGATATGGAGGTAGTGATATTAAAGTTGTGCTAGTTGAGTAGTTGTGAATTTGAGAAATACTTGTGTTGAAGTTTGCAAATCCCGTAGCATGCACGTATGGTAAACGTTGTGTAACAAATTTGAAATATGAGGTATTCTTTGAGTGTCATCCTTTGTGTGGAGGTCGGGATCGCGCGATGGTTAACTCATACCAACCCTTCCCCTAGGAGCATGCGTGTAGTGCTTGGTTTTTATGACTTAAAGATTTTTGCAATAAGTGTGTGAGTTCTTTATGACTAATGTTAAGTCCATGGATTACGCACTCTCAACCTTCCATCATTGCTAGCCTCTTTGGTACCGTGCATTGCCCTTTCTCACCTTGAGAGTTGGTGCAAACTTCGCCGGTACATCCAAACCCCGTGATATGATACACTCTTTCACACATAAACCTCCTTATATCTTCCTCAAGACAACCACCATACCTACCTATTATGGCATTTCCATAGCCATTCCGAGATATATTGCCATGCAACTTTGCACCATTCCGTTTATCATGACACGTTTCATCATTGTCATATTGCCTTGCATGATCATGTAGTTGACATCATATTTGTGGCAAAGCCATCATGCATATTATTTCATACATGTCACTCTTAGTTCATTGCCCTTACCGGTACACCGCTGGAGGCATTCATATAGAGTCATACTTTGTTCTAGTATCGAGTTGTAATCATTGAGCTGTAAATAAATAGAAGTGTGATGATCATCATTCATAGAGCATTGTCCCAAAAAAAGAGAAAGGCCAAAAGAAAAAAAAGGCCCAAGAAAAGGAAAAAAGTAAAAAGGGGCAATGCTACTATCTTTTTCCATACTTGTGCTTCAAAGTAGCACCATGATCCTTATGATAGATAGTCTCTTGTTTTGTCACTTTCATTTACTAGTGGGAATTTTTCATTATAGAACTTGGCTTGTATATTCCAACGATGGGCTTCCTCAAATGCCCTAGGTCTTCGTGAGCAAGCAAGTTGGATGCACACCCACTTAGTTTCTTTTGTTGAGCTTTCATACATTTATAGCTCTAGTGCATCCGTTGCATGGCAATCCCTACTCCTTGCATTAACATCAATTGATGGGCATCTCCCTAGCCCGTTGATTAGCCGCGTTGATGTGAGACTTTCTCCTTTTTTGTCTTCTCCACATAACCCCCATCATCATATTCTATTTCACCCATAGTTCTATGTCCATGGCTCACGCTCATGTATTGCATAAAAGTTGAAAAAGGTTGAAATTTCTAAAGTACGAAACAATTGCTTGGCTGAATCCGGGGTTGTGCATGATGAGAGCATTCTTGTGTGACAAAAATGGAGCATGACCAAACTATATGATTTTGTAGGGATGAACTTTCTTTGGCCATGTTATTTTGAGAAGACATAATTGCTTAGTTAGTATGCTTGAAGTATTATTACTTTTATGTCAATATTAAAATTTTAACTTGAATCTTTCGGATCTGAATATTCATACCACAATTAAGAGGGTTACATTGAAAATTATGCTAAATAGCATTCCACATCAAAAATTCTGTTTTTATCATTTACCTACTTGAGGATGAGCAGGAATTAAGCTTGGGGATGCTTGATTCGTCTCCAACGTATCTATAATTTTTTATTGTTCCATGCTATATTATATTCTGTTTTGGATGCTTATTGGGCTTTATTATACACTTTTATATTTTTGGGGACTAACCTATTAACCGGAGGCCCAGCCCAAATTGATGGTTTTTTGCCTATTTCAGTCTTTCGAAGGAAAAGGATATCAAACGGAGTCCAAATGGAATGAAACCTTCGGGAACGTGATTTTTGGAACAAACGTGATCCAGAGGACTTCGAGTCTACGTAAAGCAACAGACGAGGAAGCCACGAGGCAGGGGGGCGCCTACCCCCTGGGCGCGCCCACCACCCTCGTGGGCCCCTCGTTGCTCCACCGACGTACTTCTTCCTCCTATATATACCTACGGACCCCGAAAACATCAGGGACGGAGCCAAAACCCTATTTCCATTGCTGCAACCTTTTATACCCGTGAGACCCCATCTTGGGGCCTTTTCCGGCACTCCGCTGAAGGGGGGCATTGATCATGGAGGGCTTCTACCACTAGTAGAAAATGGGGCAAAGGTTCAGGCCGGGTAAGACCATTAGTCCCGGTTCAGTCTAGAACCGGGACCAATGGATGCATTGGACCCGGTTCGTGAGCCCAGGGGGGCGGCCGGGCCACGTGGGCCATTGGTCCCGGTTCGTCTGGACGTTTTGGTCCCGGTTTGTGGGACGAACCGGGACCAATGGTCCTGGCTCCTAGCCCACCACCATTGGCCCCGGTTGGAGGCATGAACCGGGACCAAAGGCCCCCCTTTAGTCCCGGTTCATGCCACCAACCGGAACCAATGGTGGTGCCTATATATACCCCCTCGCGCAAGAGCAGAGCACACTGCTCTGTTTTTTCTGGCCGAGGGGAAGAGGGCTTAGTGGTGCTCTATCTCACCTCCTATGCACACAAGGTGTTCGATGGAATGCCCGAGCCACACTACTTAAGCTTTCCTCCTCTCCAAGCTCGACCTCCAAGCTCCATTTTCCTCAATATTTGTCTAGGTTTAGTGGTCCGTCACACCCCGCCCTAGTCTTCACCGCCGTCGATCACCCGCGCCGATCTCATCACCGGCACCACCGTGGTGAGCCTCTTGTTCTTATCTTCTTTCTGAAAGGAAAAATGTTCTTACTTGTATGTTTAGATAGATACTTGTATCATTTTCTTACGTTTATTATTGCATCTTATACAGTGCGATGGTTTTGGTATCCGCCCCCGTCGGCCCTCGTCCTGTCTATGATTCGGATGTGGTATATATTATCTTTATAACTATTGGTTCATTTATTGTTTATGAAATATACGCCGACCAATGTGACATAGATTTTATTTATCTAGGATGTATGTGAACCGGAAATTCCAACCGACCCTATTGTTGAGAGGTTAAATTTAGTTGAAGAAGAAAACAATTTCTTCAAGGAAAAAATAAAAAAAATTGAGGAGGAGAAGATGATATTAGAGTTGCATGTTGCGGATGTCGTCGATGATCACAAGATCAAGATGGATGCAATGCGCTTGAAGATTAGAAAGATTAGAAAATATGTCGTTCATACCGAGGCTTGGTATCATTATGTCGTTGGATCAATTGTTACCTTGGTTGCGATTATGATCGCGTTTGTTTTTGCATTGAAATGTTTTACATAGTTTCAATGTATGGTTTAATTAATTAGATGCTCTGGAGAGCTATATGTTGTTAGATGAGAACTATGTATGTACTTTGGTTTTAATGTGATGATGAACTTATATTAATTTGGTCACTTAATTATCTATTCATGATGTTCTGTAATGGTTTTTGAAACACTTAATTATATATAACGCACGTAGATGAACCGGCAATGGATGTACGGTGACAGACACACCTCCGAGTACATTAAGGGCGTGCATGAATTTCTTGAAGCGGCTGAGGCAAACAAGCGGAATGGTTTTATGTGTTGTCCATGCCCTAATTGTGGGAATACGAAGTCTTACTCTGACCGGAAAATCCTTCACACCCACCTACTTTACAAGGGTTTCATGCCACACTATAATGTTTGGACAAGGCACGGAGAAATAGGGGTTATGATGGAAGACGGCAAAGAAGAAGAGTACGATGACAACTATGTGCCCCCTGAATACGGTGATGCTGCAACGGGGGGAGCTGGTGAAGATCAAGAGGAACCAGACGATGTGCCCAACGATGCTGCAACGGGTGAAGCTACTGAAGATCAAGAGGAACCAGACGATGTGCCCGATGATGATGATCTCCGCCGGGTCATTGTCGATGCAAGGACGCAATGGGAAAGTCAAAAGGAAAAGCTGAAGTTTGATCGCATGTTAGAGGATCACAAAAAGGGTTGTACCCCAATTGCGAAGATGGCAACACAAAGCTCGGTACCGTACTAGAATTGCTGCAGTGGAAGGCAGAGAATGTTGTGCCTGACAAAGGATTTGAGAAGCTACTGAAAATATTGAAGAAGAAGCTTCCAAAGGATAACAAATTGCCCGACAGTACATACGCAGCAAAGAAGGTTGTATGCCCTTTAGGATTGGAGGTGCAGAAGATACATGCATGCTCTAATGACTACATCCTCTACCGCGGTGCATACAAGGATCTGAACGCATGCCCGGTATGCGGTGCATTGCGGTATAAGATCAGACGAGATGAACCTGGTGATGTTGACAGCGAGCCCCCCATGAAGAGGGTTCCTGCGAAGGTGATGTGGTATGCTCCTATAATACCACGGTTGAAACATCTGTTCAGAAACGGAGAGCATGCCAAGTTGATGCGATGGCACAGTGAGGACCGTAAGAAAGACGGGAAGTTGAGAGCACCCGCTGATGGGTCGCAGTGGAGAAAAATCGAGAGAAAGTACTGGGATGAGTTTGCAAAGGACCCAAGGAACGTATGGTTTGCTTTAAGCGCGGATGGCATTAATCCTTTTGGGGAGCAGAGCAGCAATCACAGCACCTAGCCCGTGACTCTATGTATGTATAACCTTCCTCCTTGGATGTGCATGAAGCGGAAGTTCATTATGATGCCAGTTCTCATCCAAGGCCCTAAGCAACCCGGCAACGACATTGATGTGTACCTAAGGCCATTAGTTGAAGAACTTTTACAGCTGTGGAATGGAAACGGTGTACGTACGTGGGATGAGCACAAACAAGAGGAATTTAACCTAAAGGCGTTGTTGTTCGTGACCATAAATGATTGGCCCGCTCTTACTAACCTTTCAGGACAGACAAACAAGGGATACCACGCATGCACGCACTGTTTGGATGACACCGAAAGTATATACCTGGACAGATGCAGGAAGAATGTGTACATGGGCCATCGTCGATTTCTCCCGACCAACCATCAATGTCGAAAGAAAGGCAAGCATTTCAAAGGCGAGGTAGATCACCGGAAGAAGCCCGCAATGCGTACCGGTGATCACGTACTTGCTATGGTCAATGATTTACACGTAATCTTGGGAAAGGGTTCCGGCGGACTAGCTGTTCCGAATGACAGTGAGGGAGGCGCACCCATGTGGAAGAAGAAATCTATATTCTTTGACCTACCCTACTGGAAAGAGCTAGAGGTCCGCTCTTCAATCGACGTGATGCACGTGATGAAGAACCTTTGCGTGAACCTGTTAGGCTTCTTGGGTGTGTATGGGAAGACAAAAGATACACCTGAGGCACGGGAGGACCTGCAACGTTTGCACGAAAAAGACGGCATGCCTCCGAAGCAGTATGAAGGTCCTGCCAGCTACGCTCTTACGAAAGAAGAGAAAGAAATTTTCTTTGAATGCCTGCTCAGTATGAAGGCCCCGACTGGCTTCTCGTCGAATATAAAGGGAATAATAAATATGCCAGAGAAAAAGTTCCAGAACCTAAAGTCTCATGACTGCCACGTGATTATGACACAACTGCTTCCGGTTGCATTGAGGGGGCTTCTACCGGAAAACGTCTGATTAGCCATTGTGAAGCTATGTGCATTCCTCAATGCAATCCCTCAGAAGGTGATCGATCCAAAAATCATACCAAGGCTAAGGAGTGATGTGGCGCAATGTCTTGTCAGTTTCGATCTGGTGTTCCCACCATCCTTCTTCAATATCATGACGCGCGTCCTAGTTCATCTAGTCGACGAGATTGTCATTCTGGGGCCCGTATTTCTACACAATATGTTCCCCTTTGAGAGGTTCATGGGAGTCCTAAAGAAATATGTCCGTAACCGCGCTAGGCCAGAAGGAAGCATCTCCATGGGCCATCAAACAGAGGATGTCATCGGGTTTTGTGTTGACTTCATTCCTGGCCTTAAGAAGATAGGTCTCCCTAAATCGCGGTATGAGGGGAGACAGACTGGAAAAGGCACGCTTGGAAGGGACTCAATAATATGCAGGGACGGATATTCTTGGTCTCAAGCACACTACACAGTTCTACAGAACTCTACCTTGGTGACCCCGTATGTCGATGAACACAAGAACAGTCTGCGCTCCAAACACCCGGAGCAGTGCGACGACTGGATTACATGTGAACACATCAGGACTTTCAGCAGTTGGTCGGAAACACGTCTCAGAGGTGACAACACTGTTTGTGATGAGCTGTACTTGTTGTCTAGGGGACCATCTTTGACTGTATTGATTTACAAAGGATACGAGATAAATGGGAATACATTTTACACGATTGACCAAGATCAAAAGAGCACCAACCAAAACAGCGGTGTCCGCTTTGATGCAACAACTGAGAGGGGAAAGGACACATATTATGGTTACATAGTGGACATATGGGAACTTGACTACAGACATGATTTTAAGGTCCCTTTGTTTAAGTGCAAATGGGTCAATCTGTCAGGAGGCGGGGTACAGGTAGACCCACAGTACCGAATGACAACAGTGGATCTGAAAAATCTTGGGTACACTGACAAACCGTTCGTCCTAGCCAATGATGTGGCACAGGTTATCTATGTGAAGGACATGTCTACCAGACCGAGAAAAAGAAAAGATAAGGAAGCGAATACATCATACGATGAGTCAAAGCGCCACATAGTTCTTTCAGGAAAAAGGGACATCGTGGGAGTGGAGGGCAAGACAGACATGTCTGAAGATTATGAAAAGTTTCATGAAATTCCTCCCTTCAAAGTCAAGGCTGACCGAAGCATCATGATAAACGATGAAGATTATCCATGGTTAAGGCGCAATAAGCAAATGACACAAGCGAAGAAAAAGTGAAGACTTTCTCCCGCAACTATTATGATGATACCATGCCAACTTTGTAACAGATGAGTATGGTACCATTCTCCGTTTTGTACACACACATGCTATGCCAACTTTTTCAGAGTTCATTACAAATGCTTTAATGTCTTATGGTTTGGCCCTCGTAATACCATTAATCCTGGTTCGCTCCTTGTCAACAATGTTCTCATCAAGAACCCTCTCAAGAGGGCAGCCACGTGGGCCATTGGTAAAGTTAATCCCAAACTTGTGATTCACACAAATTTCAAAGAGTTCAAATTTTAACTATTCTAATTTGAAAACTAATGGCACTAACATAAATTTTATAATTTTTCTAAAACTAAATGCAAAAAGAATTAAAACAAAAAACAAAAAAGAAAAGAAAATAAATAATGCAGAAAACAAAACAAAAAAACTGAAGAAAAAAAGTAAATAAAAATAGCAACAATAAGTATTTTGTTGTAAGTAGAAACAAAATAAAATAAATAAAGCAACAAAGAAAACAAAAAAACAAAAAAATGTTTTCAAATTTGAAAACTAATGGCATTAACAAAAAGTTTATAATTTTTCTAAAACTAAAAGCATAAAGAATTAAAAAATAAAGCAAAAAACAAAATAAAATAAAATAAATAAAGCAACAAAAAAACAAAAAAAGTGCCACCTACTGGGCCCCCACGGCCTGAATACGACTAGAAACCCATCCATGGGCCAGGATTCAGGCCCGCAGGAGGCCCAGTAGGCCCACAGGCATAGCAGTGACAATTAGGCCCGTAAGCCTGCAATGGAGAGAAGCTCGAGAGGGGTGCGGCAGTGGGGCTTATAAACCACTGCGCACCCCTCTCAACTAGCGAGGTGGGACTAAACTTTCGACGTGGGCGCAGCAGCACAAGGCCTTTGGTCCCGGTTGGTGGCACCAACCGGGACTAAAGGTGGGCATTGGTCCCGGTTGGTGCCACGAACCGGTACCAATGACCCCCTTTAGTCCCGGTTGGTGCCACCAACCGGGACTAATGCCCACCTTTAGTCCCGGTTTCTTCCACGAACCAGGACTAAAGGCTCTGCTATATAAGTCCAACTTAGGAAATTTTCACTCGCATCTTGAAGTTGCCGCCCCCAACGACGCCGACGCCGCCAGGCTGCCCCGACGCCGCCCGCCCCGGCCCGCCCCCGTCGTCGCCGCCGCCCGCGCCCCTGCCCCGACGCGCGCCGCCCCGGCCCACCCCCGTCGCCGTCGCCCGCGTCCCTGCCCTGACGCGCGCCGCCCCGGCCCGCCGTCGCCCGCGCCAGGCCCTTCCCCGACACTCGCCGCCCCGGCCCGCCGTCGCCGTCTCCCGCGCCCCCTACCCCGAGCGCGCGCCCACTGCCCCGTCGCCATCCTCGCCGCCGACCCCGCGGTCCTCCTGGTCCGGCCGGTGCCCTCCCTAGCTAGCATTTTTTTCATATATATGCTTTTTTTCTTATATATGCTTGCTTTATATATATATGTATATATGTTCTCTGTGTATATATATGTTCATGTATATATGCAAAAGATAGTTTTTTAGAAAAATTAGGATTTTTTCTGTTCATAGATTTTTTTTGGTGATATTAATTATTGTAAATATGCAAATGTTTGTATATTCATATGAACAATGAATTAGGCAATACTACTTGATGTATTTTTAAGAAGGAAGAAGAAGAAAAAGAATGAGAGGAAAAAGGAAATAAGAAGAGGAAGAAAGGAGAAGAAGAGGGGAGAGGAAGAAGAGGAGAAATAAATAAGAAGAAGAAAAAAGAAGGAAAAGAAGAGGAGAAGAAGAAAGGAATAGAGGATCTCTTCTTCTCCTCTTTTTTTCTTCTTTTTTTCTTTGATCTTCTCCTCTAGCTATTCCTTTCTGCTTCTCCTCTTTTTATTTCTTCTTCGTTTTCTTCTGTTTTATCGGGTCTGTCGTCGTCGATATACCCCTCCCGATAACTTCAACACATGGGGGGGTCGATATAGCCCCTCCCCGATAACATTATTTTCCCGTGTATGTATCTCATCGTTGTCGATATTACCCCCTCCCGTAACTTCAACACGAGGGGGGTCGATATATATACCCCCTCCCGATAAGTTCAACACGTGGGGGGGGGGGGGGGGGTTGATATACCCCCTCCCTGATAATATTATTTTCCCATGTACGTATGTCATCATTTTCGATATATAAACCCCTCCCGATAACTTCAACACGTGGGGGGGGTCGATATACCCGCTCCCCGATAACATTATTTTCCCGTGTATGTATCTCATCGTTGTCGATATTACCCCCTCCCGATAACTTCAACACGTGGGGGTCGATATATATACCCCCTCCTCGATAATATTATTTTCCCATGTACGTATATCGTCGTTGTCGATATAAATGTACCCCTCCTGGTAACTTCAACACATGGGGGGGGGGTCGATATACCCCCTCCCCGATAATATTATTTTCCCATGTACATTTATCGTCGTTGTCGATATAAATGTACCCCTCCCGATAACTTCAACACGTGGGGGGGTCGATATACCCGCTCCCCGATAACATTATTTTCCCGTGTATGTACCTCATCATTGTCGATATTACCCCCTCACGGATAACTTCGACAGTGAAAACTCTCGAGGAGTACACCCAAACTAATATATCCACGTGTTGTCATGCTTGTGTAATAATTGCCATGTTGTAATATATATTTGCAGAAACAATGGAGCACGGACGAGATGAGGAAGCAGAAGAGAGTTTGCGGGACATAATCTTAGACGGAGGTGATGTCATGTCGTGTTTTCTTAACGACAATGATGGTCTGGAAGAACAGCAGGGTGAAGAAGCAGGTCCGGAAGAATAGCAAGCTGAAGAAGCAGGTCTGGAAGAACAGGGTGACGGCTCTGATGACCGAACAGAGTCCGGCCAGGTAAATATATTAGTTAAGCCTGTGCTGAGACAAGCTAATTGATGCATTCATTGTTTTGGTACATACACATATAATATTACTTAACTCTCGTCTTTCTTCTTTTTTCTAGCCCTCCGGATCAAGCACAACTTCGGTAAAGAGACGAGGCCCGAAGAAAAAGTTGCGCGAGGATGAAAGGTTTGAGATCACAGCAATTGCGCGCGACGGCCTACCGATTGAACCCATCCGGACGAAGGATGCATTTACTGCTCAGTGCCGGGTTCTTGTTAGGGACAAGATCCCGATCAGCATCCACCAATGGTTTAAGCCGGCTAAAGAAGACCCTGAGGTGTCTTATGTCAATGATATGCAGAAAGATGATCTTTGGAAGGAGTTGAAGGCAAATTTCACCCTACCGCTAGAGGAGGATCCGGAGAAGCCGGTTATAGAGCAATTAATTAAGTCGGATGCTCTTAAGAAGATGGCAGAGCTATTCAGGAGGTGGAAGAATGAGCTGAAAAGGTTTGTCGACAAAGAAGAGACACCAGAATTCAAGGGCAAATATGAGAAGATCAGAGATCAATGGCCCACATTTGTGGCCCACAATACATCGGATAAGAGTAAGAAGATGTCGGAGACAAACAAGAAAAATGCTGCGAAGAAGATGCTTCACCATCGCACGGGGTCAGGTGGCTACCTCAAAGGCCGGCCTAAGTGGGCAAAGGCTAAGACTGATCTGCTTGATAAAGGGATCGAACCAGAGACAATGAATTGACCAGACCGTTGCCGGACTTGGTTCTTCGGGGCTGGCAGATCCTTGGACCCTGTAACAGGGAAGTGCATTTGGACGGACGAGCAACTTGACAAACCCTTGAAGAAGCTTCGGTACTATATCGATGCAGCGCAGAAAGGGACGTTCCTTCCAGACAGAGAGAACGACGAGCTCACAAAGGCCCTTAGAAATACTGAGCACCCTGGACGGACACAAGGCACGCCAGGCTCCATTCCATGGAAGGCTGGGTTTCCGAACACAAGCGGTTACAAAAGCAATGAGAGGAGGAAGAAAGTGCAGCAGACCGAACTGTAGGCGCTGCACGCAAGGGTAGAAGCGATAGAGGAACGAGAAGCAAATCGCAACAAACGACTTGCCGAAGCTTCCCCTGAAGCTACCCCGCCATCTCAGCGGAGAAGCAGCGTGGCTTCCACCGAGCTGCTCCAGCCGGAGCATGTCTTGACGGCTCCTGCCAGCTATCCCGTGGATGCTATCACGGAGTCTCAAAATTGCCACCTTATGATGCAATGGATTAATATGAAGGTCAAGGCGGCTGTTGGCTCTGTTTTTCCTAATGAAACCGGCGCAACTTTTCACTGTCGGCCGATTCCAAAAGGAGATGCTAAGGTGATGGTGGATGAAATAACGGAGGGATTTGAGGACCTCCCGCTTGACCACCCTACCGGAGAAGGGGAGACTCGGCTGGGTTCTTCTCTGAAGACTCCATGCCTATGGCGGAAGGAGCTCATCAACCTTCCGAACTGGACGCCTCCGCCTCCTCCTCCTCCTCCGGCGAGTCAGGGCACTCCGCCTCCTCCACCGCCTCCTCCTCCGGCGAGTGACGATCAGGGCCCTCAGCCGGCTCCTACTCCGGCGCGTGGCGGCACTCCGCCTCCTTCTCCGCCTGTGCCGGCGCGCCCGAGCAGCCAGCCTCCTCCTTCTCCGCCTCGTCAGCAAGGGCGGAAGAGACCCGCCGCCGCTCCGGCAGCTGCTCCGGTGCGTCGTAGTCCTTCTCCTCCACCTCGTAAGCAAGTAAAGAAGACAGCCGCTCCGTCTGCTCGGCCGGCGTCTAGCAGTACAGCCAGAGGCGGGAGGACATACAGATTCGGTCCTTCTCTAAAGACTCCAGAGAAGTTACCATACGCCAGGACCCCGGAGGAGAACGCAACGATCACGCGAACCAAAGTGGATAAGTGGTTTCAAGGGTTGAAAGCAAAGAGACATCCACCTCCGGAGGAGAAGGTAGATCCGGTGAAAGCGAAGCGCACTCTGGCTGCCCTGGCAAAACCACCCAAGTCTCCGCCGAAAGGCAACTATGAGCGCATTATTGGAAATACATGGGCCGAAGCGGAGCGGTCGGGAAGTACAGTCAGTGATCAAAGGATGAAAGAACGACGAGCAGCTGGGAAACAAATTGCCCAGCTCGGCGAAAAAGGGAATCAATCGTGCCCCCCGCTCAAGGTGCCTAGCGACATCGTCGATCCGTGGATGGTGCCCGGTTATAGGAATCTTGGATATTACCTGCCTGACGATGTACATTATGATTTCATGGACATACAGATACACAGATACGAGTACGGGAAGCCTGTCGTCAAAGATGAAAGATCTCTATCAACGATGATGCAAAGATTGCATGATTGGTACATGAAAATCTGCAGAGAGTCTGGGGAGGAGTACTTTGTATGTGAGAGTTAAAAAGGAGCATGACCTTGTTGGAATTGATCTGTTTCCTATTCCATTTGAGGAGTTCTATCAGTTTTTCAATCAATTGGCCCTCGATAAAGAAACGGTCACCTGCTACTGTCTGTAAGTACTACTACTTCTGTCATTAAGTCTCTCTATATAGCTCAGCTCTTTCATTGCATGTGTTTATAATTATCCTCACTATATTAATTATGCAGATTGAAGATCGCCGAATTGAAGAAAAGACAAGTCGGTGATATTGGGTTCATTAACACATATCTCATAGATGCAACTGAGGTTGAATTTCATGCCGCAGATACCGAGGCCAACTTTCTACGATCATTCAAAATAAATGAAAACAAAGATATAATACTCTTTCCTTACAACTTCAAGTGAGTGTTACTGTCTTGTGCATATTCGGTTTCCCTTATATATTAGTCCAGGTTATAGTAATGTAATTGATGAGTTATGCATGCGTGCGCAGGTACCACTATATTCTCCTAGAGATTAGGCTTCAGCAGGGAGTAGTAACTGTCTTGGACTCTAAACGAAAAGATCCCCAGGAGTATGCGGACATGACTCAAATACTCCAGAAGTAAGTTAAATCGATCATTATCCACCATATCAGCAACTTTGTTCATTTCTGATATCAAGTAATTGTTTTCTTTGTCTGGCAGGGTTTGGAGAAAATTCACCAAAAAAGCTTCGGGGCTGCCGAAGGAGCTGCAATTTAGACACCCAAAAGTAAGTACTATAGTAGCATGTTCCGCGCATCTCCTAGCTATTGATTCAAGCACTAGTTTCATCAATACCATTTGGCATTCTTGCTTATCTGTTTGACTGACCTCTATTTTTTGTAAAGTGGTTGTGGCAGGACCAAGGGAATGATTTCTGTGGATAGTACGTTTGCGAGTCCATCCGCCACACGACCTGTGAGCGGGGCTACTCTGCCGAACAATATGAAGTGCGTAAATAACAATATTCACAATTTTATTTTATTACCATCATTTGTGTTGAGTTTCATTCATCCATATATATATATATATGTATGTATTGACCCCCTTCTTCAAATTAGATGTTCCGGATGCGGGATGAACTCCTAGCACCAGATCGCATGCGAGCAATTCAAGAGGAATTGCCGGCATTCTTTCTTGACCACGTGATCGCTGAAGACGGAGAATACTATGTGGACCATGCGTCCGTAATTTAAGAGATTATATTTGTAAGAGATCATTATTGTATATATGTAGCCGGTAGTGTCGGATAGATATATGAGAACTTGTTGTTCGACCAATCTCTCGGAGATGGAGAGGTGGTCGATATCACTTCTCTCTGTATGCATATATGTTCATAACGATCTTCTGTTTCCTTCGTTTGCTTGCTAGCTAGCTAGCGTGTCTAGTCCTCTCTATACGTATGTATAGTACGTAGCGCCGACCAAGCATGGACATAAGAGAGGACACTTCTCTCTATTAATTAGCTAGCTAACACAATATATGAAATACCTAATTTAACCCCCAAAACCCCCAACCCCCCCCCCCTTAAAAAAACAAAAACCCCAGCCACAGAAATGCTGACGTGTGGATGCCTATTGGTCCTGGTTGGTGCCACCAACCGGGACCAAAGGCCCTCCTGCCTGGGCTCAGCGCACAGGCCACGTGGAGGCCCATCTGTCCCGGTTCTGGTTAGAACCGGGACTAAAGGGTCAGGGCATTAGTAACGACCCATTAGTCCCGGTTCAGGAACCGGGACAAAAGGCCATTACGAACCGGGACAATAGGCCCGTTTTCTACTAGTGTACATCAACACTATAGCCTCTCCAATGATGTGTGAGTAGTTTACCTCAGACCTTCGGGTCCATAGTTATTAGCTAGATGGCTTCTTCTCTCTCTTTGGATCTCAATACAAAGTTATCCTTGATCTTCTTGGAGATCTATTCGATGTAATCTCTTTTTGCGGTGTGTTTGTCGAGATCTCATGAATTGTGGGTTTATGATCAAGTTTATCTATGAACAATATTTGATTCTCCTCTGAATTCTTTTATGTATGATTGGTTATCTTTGCAAGTCTCTTCGAATTATCAGTTTGGTTTGGCCTACTAGATTGATCTTTCTTGCAATAGGAGAAGTGCTTAGCTTTGGGTTCAATCTTGCGGTGCCCGATCCCAGTGACAGTAGGGGAAACGACACGTATTGTATTGTTGCCATCGAGGATAAAAAGATGGGGTTTATATCATATTGCATGAGTTTATCCCTCTACATCATGTTATCTTGCTTAAAGCATTACTCTGTTCTTATGAACTTAATACTCTAGATGCATGCTGGATAGCGGTCAATGTGTGGAGTAATAGTAGTAGATGCAGGCAGGAGTTGGTCTTCTTGTCACGGGCGTGATGCCTATATACATGACCATGCCTAGATATTCTCATAACTATGCTCAATTTTATAAATTGCTTGACAGTAATTCATTTACCCACCGTAATACTTATGCTATCTTGAGAGAAGCCACTAGTGAAACCTATGGCCCCCGGGTCTATTTTCCATCATATTAATCTCCTGTCAACATGCTATTTCTGTCGCCATTTATTTTTGCAATCTTTACTTTTACTCTTTATCATAAAAATACCAAAAATATTATCTTATCATATCTATCAGATCTCACTCTCGTAAGTGACCATGAAGGGATTGACAACCCCTTTATCGCATTGGTTGCGAGGTTCTTATTTGTTTGTGTAGGTGCGTGGGACTTGAGCATGGTCTCCTACTGAATTGATACCTTGGTTCTCAAAAACTGAGGGAAATACTTACGCTACTTTACTGCATCACCCTTTCCTCTTCAAGGGAAAACCAACGCAGTGCCCAAGAGGTAGCATGGCTCCGTGAAGTTTCAGGTCATTCCGAGAACTTTTATTTCTGCACAAAAATAACACCATGGCAATTCTGCTGAAAATAGCATCAGTCCAGGTTAGTTCCACTCAAACCATGCAAGTTAGAGTCCAAAATGAGGGCAAAAGTGTTTGGAAAAGTGGATACGTTGGAGACGTATCAGAGTGTCATCTATGAGATACACATGAAAATCATCACAAAAGGACTTTGCGGTCCTCTGTCTCTTGCTCCAAGAAGGAACTTCATTGTTCTCCTCCACTGGATTTTCAAAGTGTTCCATCGAAATAGCAGGTTCAGTAAATGTAACTGGTTCCTGATTCGATGAACTAGGCATCTCCTGATTAGATGAGGTAGTCATGTCCTTCATGGGAAAGATACCTTCAAAGAAAGTCGCATCATTCGACTCCATGATCGTACCGACATGCATGTCAGGTACCTCAGATTTTACAACCAAGAATCTATAACCAATGCTATGAAAAGCATATCCAAGAAAAACACAATCCACGGTTTTTGGTCCAAGTTTGCGCTTCTTTGGAATTGGCACATTGACATTCGCCAAACAACCCCAAGTTCATAGGTAAGAGAGTTTTAACCTTTTCTTCTCCCATTCCTCGAATGGAGTTATCTCTTTGTTCTTTGTGGGAACTAGGTTTAGGACATGACATGCAGTCAATATCACCTCCTGCTACCTCTTGAGAACTGCGTTGGTTTTCCCTTGAAGAGGGAACGGTGATGCAGTAAAGTAGCGTAAGTATTTCCCTCAGTTTTTGAACACCAAGGTATCAATCCAGTAGGAGACCACGCTCAAGTCCTACGCACCTACACAAACAAATAAGAACCTTGCAACCAATGCCATAAAGGGGTTGTCAATCCCTTCAAGGCCACTTGCAAAAGTGAGATCTGATAGAGATGATAAGATAATATTTTTGGTATTTTTATGATAAAGACTAAAAGTAAAGAAAGCAAAATAAACAGCGACAGAAATAGCTAGTTGACGGGAGATTAATATGATGGAAAATAGACCCGGGGGCCATAGGTTTCACTAGTGGCTTCTCTCAAGATAGCATAAGTATTACGGTGGGTGAACAAATTACTGTCGAGCAATTGATAGAATTGAGCATAGATATGAGAATATCCAGGCATGATCATGTAAATAGGCATCACGTCCGTGACAAGTAGACCGACTCCTGCCTGCATCTACTACTATTACTCCACACATCGACCTCTATCCAGCATGCATCTAGAGTATAAAGTTCATAAGAACTGAGTAACGCATTAGGCAAGATGACATGATGTAGAGGGATAAACTCAAGCAATATGATATAAACCCCATCTTTTTATCCTCGATGGCAACAATACAATACGTGTCATTTCCCCTACTGTCACTGGGATCGAGCACCGCAAGATTGAACCCAAAGCTAAGCACTTCTCCCATTGCAAGAAAGATCAATCTCGTAGGCCAAACCAAACTGATAATTCGAAGAGACTTGCAAAGATAACCAATCATACATAAAAGAATTCAGAGGAGATTCAAATATTGTTCATAGATAATCTTGATCATAAACCCAAAATTCATCGGATCTCAACAAACAAACCGCAAAAGAAGATTACATCGAATAGATCTCCAAGAGAATCGAGGAGAACATTGTATTGAGATCCAAAGAGAGAGAAAGAATCCATCTAGCTAATAACTATGGACCCGAAGGTCTGAGGTAAACTACTCACACATCATCGGAGAGGCTATGGTGTTGATGTAGAAGCCCTCCATGATCAATGCCCCCTCCCGCGGAGCGCCGGAAAAGGCCCCAAGATGGGATCTCATGGATACAGAAGGTTGCGGTGGTGGAAATAGGGTTTCGTGCTGCTCCTAGATGTTTTCGGGGTACGTAGGTATATATAGGAGGAAGAAGTAGGTCGGTGGAGCTACGAGGGGCCCACGAGGGTGGGGGACGCGCCCAAGGGGGCAGGCGCGCCTCCCTGCCTCGTGGCTTCCTTGTTGATTGCTTGGCGTCCACTCCAAGTCCTCTGGATCATGTTTGTTCCAAAAATCACGTTCTCGAAGGTTTCTTTCCGTTTGGACTCCGTTTGATATTCCTTTTCTGCGAAACACTGAAATAGGCAAAAACAGCAATTTGGGCTGGGCCTCCGGTTAATAGGTTAGTCCCAAAAATAATATAAAAGTGTATGATAAAGCCCATCAAACATCCAAATCAGATAATATAATAGTATGGAACAATAAAAAAATTATAGATACGTTGGAGACGTATCAAGCATCCCCAAGCATAATTCCTGCTCGTCCTCGAGTAGGTGAATGATAAAAACACAATTTTTGATGTGGAATGCTACCTAGCATATTTCTGAATGCAACTTTCTTTATTGTGGCATGAATGTTCAGATCTGAAAGATTCAAGATAAAAGTTTAATATTGACATAAAAATAATAATACTTCAAGCATACTAACTAAGCAATTATGTCTTCTCAAAATAACATGGCCAAAGTAAGTTCATCCCTACAAAATCATATTGTTTGGCTATGTCCCATCTTTGTCACATAAAATATTCAAATCATGCACAACCTCGGTTTTAGACAAGCAATTGTTTCGTACTTAAGTACTTTCAAACTTTTTCAACCTTCACGCAATACATGAGCGTGAGCCATGGACATAGCACTATGGTTGGAATAGAATATGATGATGGAGGTTTTGTGGAGAAGATAAAAAAGGAGAAAGTCTCACGTTGACGCGGCTAATCAATGGGCTATGGAGATGCCCATCAATTGATGTCAACGCAAGGAGTAGGGATTGGCATGCAACGGATGCACTAGAGCTATAAATGTATGAAAGCTCAACAAATGAAACTAAGAGGGTGTGCATCCAATGCTCACGAAGACCTAGGGCATTTGAGGAAGCCCATTGTTGGAATATACAAGCCAAGTTCTATAATGAAAAATTCCCACTAGTATATGAAAGTGACAAATCAAGAGACTCTCTATCATAAAGATCATGGTGCTACTTTGAAGCACAAGTGTGGAAAAAGAGATAGTAGCATTGCCCCTGTCGTGGCTCTAAATCTGACAGTGATGTAGGGGGGTGTGTATGGAGAGGCTAGATCTCAGCTATGGAGAAGTTGTAAACACACCAGGATGTACGAGTTCAGGCCCTTTGCGGAGGAAGTAACAGCCCTACATCTCGGTGCCCGGAGGCGGTCGATTGGATTATAGGTGTGTGAATGACAGGGGTGCGAACCCTTCATACTGAGGAGGGGGTGGCTTATATAGAGTTCGCCAGCCCCCTCCTGCCCTCAGTAATGCAGGGTTTAAGGTACATTAAGGTTGGGCATTACTGGTAACGCCCCTAATAAAGTGCTATGATGACCATAAAGACTATTTAATGACCGACCATTTGCCTGCGGAGTGACTTTAGATCTCCTGGCAGTCGAGTGGTTGGCTTCCTGGTCGAGTGGTAGCTTCTTGGTCGAGTGTCTTGAACCCATCGAGTGGGTACCTTCAAGTCGATTGAAAGATGACTTCTTCTAAGGACGTCCTTGGGCAGGGCTCTTAGGACAGGTCCGTGCCCCTACCCTAGGTACATAACTTCATCATTAGCCCCCGAATGGATCGAGGTTAGAGTGGGGAAAGAGTTGGGGATCTTTCCGGCTGGTTCTTTGGGCTACATGAGTGCCTCGTTTTGGATCAATCGTCACGGATGACGTCATCAACCTCTTTCAGTCACCTTGATCCATTCCAGGCCTTTCGTCGAGTGAATTACCTTGCTTGTGAAGCTCCGAATGATGGTGTGAAAGGGATCTTCTGTCTGACGAATTGTTCTGCAACCCGCGGATTTCGCGGGATTTGAATTTCGGGAAGCGCGCGGGACGGGAGCGGCCACAGTAATCGGATGTGATAAGGCGGAAGCTCCTCGATTTCCATGCCACCTTTTTCGCCATGTACTGCGCACGCGTCTGCTGTGGGATTTGACGGGATAGCCTAGGCCTACCAGTCAGCCACTCGGAAGCGGCCTCTTATAAGCCGCCGGCTCGGGGTTTCCAAACAGTGCGCTCTCTCCTTTCTTTCTCCCATCGCAAGGTCCTCTGCCACCTCCGCTCTCACCCTAGCGCCGTAGGCCCGTTCGAGATTTTTCGGCGACGATGGTGAAGGACAAGACGTCCGCTCTTGAGCGCGCGAAGAAGGCGGCGGCGCAGGGGAAAGGGAAGAAGTCCGCTCGAGGCGGATCTTCCTCAAGGACTGCTCTGCCCAGAGGCTGGATCCAGGGCGACTGGATGCCGTCGGTGATTCGGCAGGAAGATCTTGATGATATGGTTGAGGGAGGAGTCATTCCTTATGAAGCTGCGCATCTCCCGGGGAGAGAAGTCGAGCCCCAACCTCTTGATGGTGAGTGTGTCCTCCTCACCACCCATATCGATCGCGGGTTTTCTCTACCTCCGCATCCTTTTTTCCGGAGCTTTCTGAACTTCTTCGGAGTGCAGCTCCACCACTTCACTCCCAATTCTATCATGTATCTTGCCGCTTTCATTTCCTTGTGTGAGGGTTTCTTGGGTTGCCGCCCCCATTGGGGACTCTTTAAGCACATCTTCACTTGTCGTTCCCAATCGGTCAAGAAGGCCAAGTCGAGTGACGAAAGGAGGCAGGTGATCCAGCTGTGCGGGGGCCTGGCGATCCAGACGAGGGGAAAAAGTTGTTTTCCATCTATCACTTTCCCAGAGTCGGTCCGTGGTTGGCAAGCGACCTAGTTTTACTGTAAAGACCAGGCGACCCCAGGACAGTCGACTGGGCTTCCCCCTTTCTCTCTTGACCGAGCTCAAAAACCTGCTTCTCTGAAAGTGACGCCGGAAGAAAAGGCCCAAGTCAAAGTGCTGGTTGGTTGAGTGGTTCAGCTTGTCCGCGAGGGCGTGACTGGCATGGACTTGCTGGAGGTCTTCCTTCGGAGGCGCATCCAACCGCTCCAGGCTCGTGACCACCCGATGTGGCTGTACTCGGGTCTCGAAGACACCACTCGGATCCACCCGGAGGAGGTCACTGATAAGATGTTGGAGGGGTGGCTGTCGAGCATCACAGGAAACAAAGACAACCCCCGAGGAGCCAGGAGGGTTCCTCCACTCGACAACACATATGAAGTGGACCAGGTCTGACTTTATGCTCTTGACTGAGATCTTGTTTTCTTCATTGGTCTTCTTTGAATTGGTTGATTGACTTTTGTCTTGTCTGTTGTTTTCCAGGCAACTACTGAGATGTACTCGACACCCAACGGGGCACAGGAGCCAACTGAGGAAGGGGAGGCGAGCAGAGGTGAGAGTGGAGACGAACAAGGCGAGTGGGAATCTGATGGCGAAGGAGAGGGAGACGACGGCGTCGACTCCAGCGAAGAGGAGGAGGAGGAGGTTGAACCCCTCCGCTCGGAGAGGCGATCCAAGCTTACACACGATCCAGCACGGGAACGTGATAAGGCGACTGCTCCTGTTGGGCAGTCGTCGAAACGCCCTCGGACCTCTTCTCCTACGCCGACCGAAAAGGCTCCCAAGCACCCACGCGCGACGCCGTCCAAGCCGCCCAAGGCTCTGCCCAAGATGAAGATGACTGTCCCCACCATTTCTGGGTAATAATAAAACTTGTTTTCCTTTGTCGACCGTGGACAGATCCTTGGTCGATTCATTGAGCCAACTGACTGACTTTCGAGATTTGCAGTGCCGCTACTTCTGAGCTCTCCGCCAAGGATGATGATCAAGAGATGGAGGATGCTGTTACCTCCAACCCTGGTACGATTACTGATGTTCTGCCTTGAGTCGACTGGACATTTATTGCAACTCTGGTCGATTGAATTTTTTCTTGTAGCTCCTCCTCATGTTATCAACCTCCCGGATGACGACGACGACGTGTCGCTGAGAGTGAGAAGGAACGGGAGGGTGTTGGCTGGCAAGACCCCCAATCTGCTCCGGCGTCTGAAGCCGTAGCTCGGGATGGTGGTGACACCACTCGGGCTTCTGTGACTTTCGCTGTTCCTCTGACGAGTGTGCGGCCCTCGACGTCGACTGCGGATCCGCCTTCGCTCTTCGCCACACACCACGTCCCTAAGGACCAAGTGGATGCAGCTAAGGAAGCTGTACGCCAGGCAGGGATCATGATGGAGCGGGTCAAGGTGGTTCGAGAAGCTAGCCAAGCAGCTTATGACGCGAGTTCAGCTCTTCAGAGTAACGTCCAGGTCAGTCGATTCACTGCTTGTTCTATTAGGGTATGCTATCTGAAGAATCTCTTTTCTGACGATCTTTAAATCTGTACACCCACTAGGTGTGTCTGTTAAGTCTTGGACGAGTGGGGGCACGCTTAGTGCACCCACTGGGTGTAGTCCCCGAGACTACGGTGGACTGCTGGCAGTCGACTGTAGTCTTTATATTGTGTTGCAGTAGTTGTACTTCTTCACTCGGTCTGGTCAGGCCATGTCGAGTGAAACTGTATCCGGTCGACTGCGGGCAGTCGATTTTTTTTTTTGCAAAACCAGTGGGGGCACGCTGAGTGCACCCACTGGGTGTAGTCCCCGAGACTAATGTTGAATGTTTTTGATTCAGCTGTAGTCTTAGAAGCGTCATCATTGTCTCTTGGTTACTCGGAAGCGACTTATCTTGGACCTCTGTCGACTGATTTTTGCAGAAATCCTGTGGACTTGTGGCTCTCTATACTGAGTTGGAGAACAAACAGATCCAACTCAACCTTGACTTGAAGCTTGCCCAACAGAACCTGCAGAAGGCGCAAGAAGAAGCAAAAGGTATGGCTGGTGAAGTTTCTCATTCTTGACGAGTGACTTTTCTTTCTTGCCCGTTCTTGATGTTGAGCTCACTCAACGTTCTGTAGATAAACTGGAGGAAGCTCTGAAGAAGAAGGATCGAGGTCTTGATGAAGCGCAGAAGGAGGCCTCGAGCAAAACGAAGCTTGCAGAAGAGAAACTGGCTTCGGTCGGAACTCTTGAGCAGGAGAACTCCAGACTGAAAGCTGCTCTCGAGATAGCTAATCAAGAGGTCAGCCGACTGAAGAACGACAAGATGGTTCTGCATGACAAGGCGGGTGAGCTGGCGGGGAAGGTGAACGATCTGGAGGCTTATCTTGGTGGACTCGCCAAGAAGCTGTTTGTCATGCTCGAAGGTAGTTACTCCAACCCGACTGTCTTCCAGTTACCAAGCCCGTGTAGGGCCACTATCTTATTCTTGAATCGTGTTCGCAGAATTCTGCCAGAGCTTCGAAGAGGAAACCAGTCGAGTGGAGCCAGGCTTGGATCCCGCCAATTCTCTCGTGAAGGACGAGGCTGCTATGAACGTGCTCCAACTGGAGTCTCATGTTACCAGCATTGTTGACTATCTCGCCCGGCTGAAGGTTGCGATGTCGCGGATCGAAACATCACTCTGGCCTGGGACGACGCTTCAGAACGACCTCGAGTCCCTGATGGCTCGACTTAATGAACTCCCAGGTCGAGTGGCGGAATGGAAGAAATCTTCTGCTAGATGTGGTGCTGATGTCGCTCTGTCTCTGGTCCGCGTCCATTGCAAGGAGGCGCGAGAAGAAAAGCTGGCCGCCATTCAAGTTGCCAATACCAGGAAGCACAGCTTTCAAGAATTCATGGAGACTTTCATCGCTGCTGCTACTCGTATTGCAGACGGGATCAACTTGGACGAGTTCGTCGCCCCTTCCAGCCCTCCGCTTGAGGAATAAAAACTTTTATGCTTCACTTTAAATTTGCCTCGGAATGCCGAGTGGATTTGTATCCGTTAAACTCTGCCGAGCCGAGGGCTCGAGTACTTTGATCTGAGGTCTGGGACCTTTAGGCCTTATCTGAACTTGATTTCTCGTTGAATATCTTCATGGTTTGATCCGTCGAGTGGAACTTGATCTTCACTCGGAATAACCTTGTATTTGTGGTGTAACTCTTAGGAGAAGGTAGCAGTCGACTTGCGCCTCGTCATCCTTGCGGATTGGGTTGTGTCCTGTACTTAGGTGAGCACTGTGCTGCAGCTAAGCCCCCGAGTGAGAGGTTTGCTCTCGCTCGGTAGGATTTTTAAACACTTAGGCGAGCGCTGGGCTGCAGCTAAGCCCCCGAGTGGGAGGTTTTCTCTCACTCGGTAGGATTTCAAAACACTTAGGCAAGCACCGGGCTGCAGCTAAGCCCCCGAGTGGGAGTCTGGATCACCACACGGTAGGATTTTTAAACACTTAGGCGAGCACTGGGCTGCAGCTAAGCCCCCGAGTGGGAGGTTTGCTCTCACTCGGTAGGATTTTTAAACACTTAGGCGAGCACTGGGCTGCAGCTAAGCCTCCGAGTGGGAGGTTTGCTCGCCACTCGGTAGGATTTTTAAACACTTAGGCGAGCACTGTGCTGCAGCTAAGCCTCCGAGTGGGAGGTTTGCTCGCCACTCGGTAGGATTTTTAAACACTTAGGCGAGCAATGTGCTGTAGCTAAGCCTCCGAGTGGGAGGTTTGCCCGCCACTCGGTAGGATTTTTTAAACACTTAGGCGAGCGTTGGGCTGCAGCTAAGCCCCCGAGTGGGAGGTTTGCTCGCCACTCGGTAGGATTTTTAAACACTTAGGCGAGCACTGTGCTGCAGCTAAGCCTCTGAGTGGGAGGTTTGCTCGCCACTCGGTAGGATTTTTTAAACACTTAGGCGAGCACTGGGCTGCAACTAAGCCCCCGAGTGGGAGGTTTGCTCTCCACTCGGTAGGATTTTTAAACACTTAGGCGAGCGCTGGGCTGCAGCTAAGCCTCCGAGTGGGAGTCTGGCTCACCACTCGGTAGGATTTTTAAACACTTAGGTGAGCACCGGGCTGCAGCTAAGCCTCCGAGTGGGAATCTGGCTCACCACATGGTAGGATTTTTAAACACTTAGGCAAGCACTGTGATGTAGCTAAGCCTCCGAGTGGGAGGTTTGCTCGCCACTCGGTAGGATTTTTTAAACACTTAGGCGAGCGCTGGGCTGCAGCTAAGCCCCCGAGTGGGAGGTTTGCTCTCCACTCGGTAGGATTTTTAAACACTTAGGCGAGCACTAGGCTGCAGCTAAGCCCCCGAGTGGGAGGCTTGCTCTCACCCGGTGGGATTTTTAAACACTTAGGCGAGCGCTGGGCTGCAGCTAAGCCTCCGAGTGGGAGTATGGCTCGCCACTGGGTAGGATTTTTAAACACTTAGGCGAGCACCGGGCTGCAGCTAAGCCTCCGAGTGGGAGTCTGGCTCACCACACGGTAGGATTTTTAAACACTTAGGCGAGCACTGTGCTGCAGCTAAGCCTCCGACTGGGAGGTTTGCTCGCCACTCGGTAGGATTTTTTAAACACTTAGGCGAGCACTGGGCTGCAGCTAAGCCCCCGAGTGGGAGGTTTGCTCTCCACTCGGTAGGATTTTTAAACACTTAGGCGAGCACTGGGCTGCAGCTAAGCCCCCGAGTGGGAGGCTTGCTCTCACCCGGTGGGATTTTTAAACACTTAGGCGAGCGCTGGGCTGCAGCTAAGCCCCTGAGTGGGAGTCTGGCTCGCCACTCGGTAGGATTTTTAAACACTTAGGCGAGCACTGGGCTGCAGCTAAGCCTCCGAGTGGGAGGTTTGCTCTCCACTCGGTAGGATTTTTAAACACTTAGGCGAGCGCTGGGCTGCAGCTAAGCCTCCGAGTGGGAGTCTGGCTCGCCACTCGGTAGGATTTTTAAACACTTAGGCGAGCACTGGGCTGCAGCTGAGCCTCCGAGCGGGAGGTTTGCTCTCCACTCGGTAGGATTTTTAAACACTTAGGCGAGCACTGGGTTGCAGCTAAGCCCCCGAGTGGGAGGTTTGCTCTCCACTCGGTAGGATTTTTCAAACTTAGGCGAGCACGGTGCTGCAGCTAAGCCTCCGAGCGGGAGGTTTGCTCTCCACTCGGTAGGATTTTTGAATACTTAGGCGAGCGCTGGGCTGCAGCTAGGCCTCCGAGTGGGAGTCTGGCTCGCCACTTGGTAGGATTTTTCAGACTTAGGCGAAACGGATTCGCAGCTAAGTCACCCACTGGGGGATTTCGTATGCAAACAAAAGTGACAGCAATTAATGGAACACTCTTGTCTTTGATAAAAATGAACTGCAGAAGTTTTTCTTATTACATCTCGTCCAAGGGAGAACTCAAGTGTAAAAGGGGCGGAGCAGTTCCGCATTCAAAGCTCGCGGCTCATCGATCTGGCGATCAACATTGTAGAGGTGATACGCTCCATTGTGGAGGACTCTGGTGACGATGAAGGGGCCTTCCCAAGTAGGAGCAAGCTTGTGTGGTTTCTGTTGATCCACTCGGAGGACCAAATCTCCTTCTTGGAAGGCTCGACTCTTCACATTTCTGGCGTGGAATCGACGCAAGTCTTGTTGATAAATGGTCGATCTGATCATGGCCATTTCCCTCTCTTCTTCTAGGAGGTCGACTACGTCTTGCCGGGCTTGTTCTGCTTCATCTTCGGTATAAAGTTCGACTCGGGGTGCGTTGTGAAGAAGATCACTCGGCAGAACTGCTTCGGCTCCATAAACCAGAAAGAACGGAGTTCTTCCAGTCGACCGATTTGGGGTGGTCCTCAATCCCCACAGAACTGACGGAAGCTCGTCGACCCATGCGCCTGGTGCGTGCTTGAGATCACGCATCAGCCGGGGCTTTAGTCCTTTGAGAATCATACCATTTGCCCTTTCAGCTTGTCCGTTCGACTGGGGATGGGCGACCGATGCGTAGTCGACTCGTGTGCCTTGAGAGGTGCAAAAAGCTCTGAACTTCTCCGAATCAAAGTTTGACCCATTGTCAGTGATGATGCTATGCGGGACTCCATATTTGAATGTTAACCCCCTGACGAAACTGATAGCGGTGCAAGCATCAAGATTCTTGATAGGCTTAGCTTCAATCCATTTGGTAAACTTGTCGACTGCCACAAGCACATGTGTGAAACCGCTCCTGCCTGTTCTCAGTGGACCAACCATGTCCAGTCCCCGAACAGCAAAGGGCCAGACGAGTGGAATGGTCTTCAGGGCTGACGCAGGCTTGTGTGACATGTTGGAGTAGAACTGGCACCCTCCACACTTGTCGACTCTCTCCTTTGCCATTTCGTTTGCCTTTGGCCAGTAAAATCCCGCTCGGTATGCTTTAGCCACAATGGTCCGAGAAGACGCATGGTGACCACAGGTCCCCGAGTGGATATCATCAAGGATTATCTGACCTTCTTCTGGTGTTATGCACTTCTGACCGATTCCAGTCGCGCTTTCTCTATACAACTGTCCCTTTATGACTGTGAAGGCCTTGGATCGACGGACGATTTGTCGAGCCTCTTCCTCGTCCTCTGGGAGTTCTTTCCTTAGGATATATGCGATGTACGGTATCGTCCAGTCGGGAGTGATTGCCAAGACTTCCATGATTAGGTCGACCACAACAAGGACTTCGACTTCAGTCGGATCTATGGCACTTTTCGGCTGCGGGGCTTCTTCTGTAAAATGATCTTCTTGGACTGACGGCGAGTGGATGTGCTCCAGGAACACGTTGCTGGGGATGATTCTCTCTTGGAGCCTATCTTTGCCAAATCGTCAGCCGCCTGATTTTTCAGTCGGGGATGTGATGAAGCTCTAACCCCTCGAATTTCGTTTCTAACTTTCTCACTACATTGCAATAATCAGTCATTGTCGGACTTCTGACGTCCCACTCCTTCATCACTTGATTAACCACCAAATCTGAGTCGCCATAGACCATGAGGCGACGGACGCCGAGTGAAATGGCCATGCGCAACCCGTACAAAAGTGCTTCATATTCTGCTTCATTATTGGAGGAGTCGAAGTGAATCTAGAGAACGTATCTGAGCTTATCTCCTCGGGGGGAGACTAATACTACCCTAGCACCGGAACCATTCAGCATCTTAGATCCATCGAAGAACATGGTCCAGTGCTCCGAGTGAAGTTGAGTCGGAAGTTGCTGTTCAATCCACTCGGCGACGAAATCTGCGATTGCTTGGGACTTGATAGCCTTCTTTGCTTCAAACTTGATATCTAAGGGAAGGAGTTCAATCGCCCACTTAGCCACTCGACCAGTTGCATCTCTGTTGTGCAGAATCTCTGACAGTGGGGCGTCGCTGACGACTGTAATGGAGTGGTCAGAGAAGTAATGTGCAACCTTCTTCGTGGTCATATAAATCCCATATACAAGCATCTGGTAATGAGGATATCTTTGTTTTGAAGGGGTCAAAACTTCAGACACATAATAAACTGGGCGCTGAACTCTGAAGGCCTTTCCTTCTTTTCCCGCTCGACCGTAAGTACAGTACTGACAACTTGTCATGTGGCTGCAATGTAAAGCAGCAGAGGCTCTTTGCTGATTGGGGCAGCAAGCACCGGCTGGGTGAAGAGCAGAGCTTTGAGCTCTACAAATGTTGCATCAGCTTCTGGAGTCCACTCGAACTTGTCAGACTTCTTCATCAGTCGGTAAAGAGGCAACGCCTTTTCACCGAGACGAGAAATGAATCGACTTAGAGCGGCCAAGCAGCCCGTAAGCTTTTGGACATCGTGCACACGCACAGGACGCTTCATCCGGAGTATGGTACCAACTTTTTCAGGATTGGCGTCGATCCCCCATTCAGAAACGAGAAAACCGAGTAACTTTCCACCTGGAACTCCGAATGTGCACTTTGATGGATTGAGTTTGATATCATACCTCCTGAGGTTGGCAAAGGTTTCAGCAAGGTCAGTCCGCAGGTCGGAACCTTTCCGTGACTTGACCACAATATCATCCATGTATGCCTCCACATTCCGACTGATTTGAGTGAGTAAACACTTCTGAATCATCCTCATGAACGTGGCTCCGGCATTCTTGAGGCCGAACGGCATGGTGACATAACAGAAGCATCCGAATGGAGTGATGAAAGTTGTTTTGATCTCGTCGGGTCCATATAGACGGATCTAATGGTACCCGGAATAGGCGTCTAGAAAAGACAATCTCTCGCACCCCGCGGTCGAGTCGACTATTTGGTCGATGCGAGGGAGAGGAAAATGATCTTTCGGGCAGGCCCGATTGATATGTTTAAAATCAATGCACATGCGAAGTGACTTGTCCTTCTTGGGGACCATGACGACATTGGCGAGCCACTCAGAGTGGTAAATCTCTCGGATGAACTCCGCTGCTAAGAGCCGAGCCACCTCCTCGCCAATAGCTTTCTTCTTCTGGACGGCGGACCGTCGAAGATGTTCTTTCACAGGCTTGAATTTTGGGTCGACTCGTAGACGGTGCTCAGCCAGCTCTCTGGGAACTCCAGGCATGTCAGAGGGTTTCCATGCGAAGATGTCCCAGTTCTCACGAAGGAGCTGGACGAGCGCTTCTTCCTATTTGGAGTCGAGCGTCGTTGAGATGTGAGTTGGGGTAGCATTGGGGTCGGTCGGGTGAATGTGAGCTGGCTTTGTTTCGCCGGATGACTGAAAAGCTGATTCTGAAGCAGGCTTCTTGGCTCGCAACAATTCACTCGGATCGGCGGTCTTCTGGTACTCTTGCAGCTCGACCACTGCCATCTGAGCATCAGCGATCTTTGAGCCTTTCTGAAAACACTCTTCTGCTTTCTTTTGATTGCCTGTAATAGTGATCACACCTCTGGGGCCAGGCATCTTCAGTTTGAGGTACACGTAACACGGTCGAGCCATGAAGCGTGCATAAGTTGGCCTGCCCAAAATGGCATGATAAGTGCTTTGGAAGTCCACGACCTCGAATGTCAACTTTTCCTTGGGGTAATTCTTTGAATCACCGAAAACCACGTCAAGAGCAATCTGGCCGAGTGATTCGGCTTTCTTCCCGGGAATGACTCCGTGGAAGCTCATGTTACTGGTACTGAGCCTGGACATCGGAATGCCCATCCCTTTCAATGTTTCTGCGTATAGTATGTTCAGGCCACTGCCACCATCTATCAGGACTTTGGTCAGTCGAGTGCCTTCGACAACTGGGTCGACCACCAAAGCTTGCCTCCCAGGGGTGGCAATGTGCATAGGGTGATCAGACTGGTCGAATGTGATGGCAGTCTGAGACCACTTCAGATAACTGGGTGTTGCCGGAGCAACCATATTCACCTCACGGTTAATGACTTTCAGTCGACTTTTGCTTTCGACATCAACAAAAATCATCAGGGTGGAATTGACTTGGGGGTATCCATCTTCACTATCTTCCTTGTCCTCAACTCTGTCCGACTCTTTTTCCTTATCTTTGGACTGCTTGCCCTGAAACTGCTGGATCAGGAGCCAGCACTATCGAGTGGTATGCTTTGGGTAAATAAAATTACCCTCTTCATCTTTCTTGGTGTGGATGTGACATGGCAGATCCAAAACATCATTTCCATCTTGATCCTTGACTTTCTTGGGCTTCCAGGGCCCCTTGGGTTTTCCCTTGAATTTTCCCTGGGTTACGGCCAGGGCCTCCCCAGGGGCGGCTGGCTCGGCCTTCCGCTTCTGTTTCCGACTGGAGTTTCCTCCGGTTTCTTGGGCGACAGCCTTGTTCTTGCCACTCCGGAGTCGATCTTCGTCTTCACCATTAGCGTATTTGGTGGCAATCTCCATCATCTGATTCAGAGACATCTCTCCAGTTCGACCGAACTTCAGATTCAATTCTCTGTACTTAACGCCTTCTTTAAAGGCACAAACTGCTTGATGATCTGGTACATTCTCAACTGTGTGATGCAATGTGATCCACCTATGGATGTAATCCCTCAGAGTTTCATTCGGTTTCTGCACGCAAGACCGCAATTCTGTAGGGCCTGCAGGTCGCTTGCATGTTCCCTCAAAGGTTGTGACAAACACTCGGGAGAGGTCCTCCCAAGTGTAGATGCTGTTGGGTGCCAACGGATTTAGCCACGCTGTGGCTGAGCCCTCTAACATGAGAGGCAAATGCTTCATAGCCACCTCATCATTGCCACCGCCAATCTGTACAGCCACTCTGTAATCTTCAAGCCAAGTGTCAGGTTTAGACTCACCGGTGAACTTGCTGACTCCCGTCGCCAACCTGAAGTTGGGAGGAATCACTGCGGCTCTGATGGCTCGACTGAAACACTCTGGCCCCGAAGCATGTACTCTGCTGCTGGCAGGCGCATCCCTGTCGTGGCCTTCTCGATGAGCTCTGTTCCTGTCAACCAAACCTTGAACGAGGATGGATCTCGCATCAAAGCCTGGGTCCCTGGGGTCGACTGGAATCCTCCGCACAACACTATGAGGGCGTCTGTCATCTCGCTGTCGAGGCGCATACGACCCACTCCTCGGGGGAGGGGTTGGCACTCGACGTCGAGCATCACGATCGAATCGGTGATCATACTGCTCATTTCTTCTGTACTGATCGTGCCGGTCTCCACGTCCCTCACGCCTCGGGGGCGATCTCGGGCTGTGAGCCGACTGGGCTGTATCCGTTGCAACCGATCGACTGTGGATCCTATTCCGTGACTGAGAAACAGCGGAATTCTGGTTTCCCGCCACCCGGAGCAACGCTTTGATCTGCAACAAGCCCCTGCCAGCCTCTGACTGGGAGGGCTGAATCGATTTTTCTATACGGGCCGCGGCGGCCAAATTCTAAACTGGGGTTCGATATACCTGCGTCGGCGGGAAGAGCTGACGTCGACTGGACTCGAGAGCTCGCTAACGCGCTTGCTCGTCGAGTATTCGCTGGAGATTCTCCAGTCGAGTGCGCTCGGCCAAGTTAGCCAAGCGCGCGTCCTCCAAGGCCCGGGCCTCGGGGGTTTCTCCAACGATAGGAGTGTGGAGTGCGTCCATGTTCCGGCGGCGAAGCTCCTCTCGCTGCAATGACGTGAGAGGTTCAGGGAGATACTCATCGTGGGGATGCGACGGGTCGCCCCCACCCGCGCCTCCATCAGCGTGAGGGAAACCGGGAGGACTGTGTGTTCCATCGACCGCCAGAACCTCAGCCGCTGGGTCGCTGCTGTCGCACTCGGATGCGGTCTCCGCGGAGCCAGTCGAACAGGCCGTAGAGGGATTCGTCGGGCTCGATTGCCGCGACTTGTGGGGCGGCCGACTGGCGAGCCACGGCATGCCTCACCCACCTCTGAAGTCTCGACCGACCGGAGCGCTTGCGCTGGTGGGAGATAGGGCGGGGAGACGACACGGGGGCCGACCGATACTGGGTCGACGGCTGCCGCAGGAGGACGCCACGAATGCATGCGCGGAAGTACGTCGCACCGCGGACGGGGAGCGCGTCGATGTCGAGTGGAGCCTCCTGAAGCCAAGCGGAGTCGTCGGCGATGAATGTGAGCGCGCCGAGACGGATCTCGCGGCCCTCCACCAAAACTCCGCATGAAACCATGATCGAAGGGATCGGAAAAATCGCAACTTCTCCAACTAGGCGCTAAGATTCCTGCCCCACGGTGGGCGCCAACTGTCGTGGTTCTAACTCTGACAGTGATGTAGGGGGGTGTGTATGGAGAGGCTAGTTCTCAGCTATGGAGAAGTTGTAAACACACCAGGATGTACGAGTTCAGGCCCTTCGCGGAGGAAGTAACAACCCTACATCTCGGTGCCCGGAGGCGGTCGATTGGATTATAGGTGTGTGAATGACAGGGGTGCGAACCCTTCATACTGAGGAGGGGGTGGCTTATATAGAGTTCGCCAGCCCCCTCCTGCCCTCAGTAATGCAGGGTTTAAGGTACATTAAGGTTGGGCGTTACTGGTAACGCCCCTAATAAAGTGATATGATGACCATAAAGACTATTTAATGACCGACCGTTTGCCTGCGGAGTGACTTTAGATCTCCTGGCAGTCGAGTGGTTGGCTTCGTGGTCGAGTGGTAGCTTCTTGGTCGAGTGTCTTGAACCCGTCGAGTGGGTACCTTCAAGTTGATTGAAAGATGACTTCTTCTAAGGACGTCCTTGGGCAGGGCTCTTAGGACAGGTCCGTGCCCCTACCCTAGGTACATAACTTCATCAGCCCCTTTTTTATTTCCTTTTTTTCTTTTGGGCCTTCTTTTTTTAGCCTTTCTCTCTTTTTTTAGGGACAATGCGCTATGAATGATGATCATCACACTTCTATTTATTTACAACTCAATGATTACAACTCGATACTAGAACAAAATATGACCCTAAATGAATGCCTCCGGCGGTGTACCGGGATGGGCAATGAATCAAAAGTGACATGTATGAAATAATATGCATGGTGGCTTTGCCACAAATATGATGTCAACTACATGATCATGCATGGCAATATGACAATGATGAAGCGTGTCATAATAAACGGAATGGTGGAAAGTTGCATGGCAATATATCTCGGAATGGCTAGGGAAATGCCATGATAGGTAGGTATGGTGGCTGTTTTAAGGAATATATAAGGAGGTTTATGTGTGATAAAGTGTATCATATCACGGGGTTTGGATGCACCGGCGAAGTTTGCACCAACTCTCAAGGTGAGAAAGGGCAATGCACGGCACCGAAGAGGCTAGCAATGATGGAAGGGTGAGAGTGCGTATAATCCATGGACTCATCATTAGTCATAAAGAACTCACATACTTATTGCAAAAATCTACAAGTCATCACAATAATCATCATAAGTAGTAACTTTGTTCTCATCATAATCAATTGAAACCTCTTTTGAAATAGTGGATACATCACTAAATATAGTCATGACCTCTCCAAATCCACTTTCATAAATATTATAAGATTAAACATCCTCAAGTATTGTGGGATCACTACTTCCTAAAGTTGACATTCTTCCAAACCCACTTTCATCAGTATAATCATCATAGGTAGAAGGCATGCTATCATCATAATGACTTTGCATGTCAAAACTTGGGAGGCTAAACATATCATCATTATTAAACATAGCATCCCCAAGCTTGGGACAAACATTAATTGCAGCAAATATATTCTCAAATATGTCATCCTCATCAAACATAGCTTCCCCAAGCTTGGGCCTTTTCGTATCATAAGCATAATCACTCTCATCATTAATAGTATGGATAGCACCAATAGTATATCAAACATTATTATCATATTCTTCCAAGCAAGTGCCAAAAAGATTTTCAAGATCATAAGAAGTATCATTATCTTCCCAATCACAATCATCACAACAAGCAATAGGCATAACGAGATCGTCATCAAGTGTATCATCTTCATTTTCATGAGGCACAGTAATAATAGGAGCAACTTTATTCGGGAGAGATACCTTTTACCTCTCTTCCTTTTTCTCTTTTCTTCTTTTTCACCACATCATGTGTGGGTTCAATCCTTTTTTTGGAGCTCCTTATTACACTACAGGAAACAGGTAATTTGCCATATGTGAATCCCAGACGGCAAAGACCTAAATCCAGACGGCAAAGAATTTGCCGTCAGGAAGCAGACGGCAAAGATAAGTCGGCAAAGAATACTTTGCCGTCAGCTTTTCATAGGGAAGACGGCAAAGACTTTGCCGTCAGCCAACTCTCTCTTTGCCATCAAGCCTGGTAGTAGTAGACAGCAAAGAAAACCATCTTTGTCGTCAGCTAGACTATGCCTTTGCCGTCAGCCTCATACAATTCAGACGGCAAATAATGTTTTTTATTATTTAAAAAAATAGGTAACAATAGTCCAGGTACAGTGGCCCTAGATGGTCAAAGGCCTAGGATTTTTTTGCTCATTATAAAAACAGCTAATAACAAGGCGTAGGCAAAATCTTCACTTCCATTTTTTGCGCTTTACTAGTAGTTTGACAATCAACCATCCAATAGTTTGACAACCATCTATGAAGACAAAAAAAATTAGATTACACAGGGCTGCCAATTTCACCCCGAAGCTTTGCGTGGCCACCTTCCGAGTACGACGAGCAGAAGCCAGCGGTCGCCGGTGGAGGGAGGCGGTCAAGATGCCTCCTGATCGGGCCTTCCCCCCGCACGTCCAGAGCATCTCATCCAGGGCTCGCCGGAGCAGAGGTCCACCTCGCCGGAGAAGAGTTGCTGGCCGTGCCCGACCTCGTCCTGAGATAAGGATCTCGCTGGCCGCTGCTGGAGGGAGTTCACGCGACGGAGGGAGACGAGGAGGCGACGCCGAAGTGAGGTGGTGCCGGAGGGAGGAGGCCGCGCCGCCCGCGCTGCTCGCCGGCCCGCGCCGCGCCGCCCGCGCTGCTCACCGGCCCGCGCTGCTTGCCGAAGTGAGGAGGCGCCGGAGGGAGGAGGCCGCGCTGGTAATCGGCCCGCGCCGCGCCGCCCGCGCTGCTCGCCGGAGTGAGGAGGCGCCGGAGGGAGGAGACCGCGCTGCTCACCGGCCCGTGCCGCGTCGCCTGCGCTGCTCGCCGGAGTGAGGAGGCGCTGGATGGAGGAGTCGTCAGAGGGAGGAGGCCGCGCCGCGCTGCTCGCCAAAGTGCGGAGGCGTCGGCGGGAGGAGGCGCCAGAGCTCGCCGGCGGGTGCCGCGCCGTCCGCGTCTCTTTCTTTTCTCGCCTGCACTGCTCGATCTTGCTATTGCAGTCTGCCCGTAAGAGACGAATAAGGCTAATCCTAACTAGTTGCGCGCGCAGCGCATATCTCAGCCGCAGCAGCAACATAGGATCTGAGCCATTTGCATGTGCATGCCCCTCTTTTTCTCCTTTCCATCACCACAGTCTGACACATCCATGCCTACACAGTATCCTTCTTCTCTCCTCAAACTTTATTACTTCTAGTTTTCTTCTGACATTTAGATGATTCATATCTTTATAATCATAATTTTATTTCTGGAACTTTTAATATATTTGAACTATTGACATCAAGATCTTTAGAACAAGATCAGTCTTGGATAGTTTTTAAACACATTTTTGTTAACTAAAACTGTAATAGAACTTTGCTGAAAACAGTGAAGAACTTCTCACTTTTATTGTAAAGTGCTAAATAAATAGAATCAGAAGGTGAAGAACTTTTTGAACCGTGGGTTTGCACTTTGTTAGAAATATTAAAGAACTTTGCTAGAAAATGTATTTGAAACCAAAGAACTTTATAAACAGCTTGCCTTAACTTTTTTGTGGGGTACATGGAACTTGTTTGAGCCACACGCAATCTAAGTTTATCGAACTTTGATGAAAATTTTCAAACTAGTTCAAATATATTCAACATTGGTCTTGTTCTAAAGGTCTTTGCATCAAAAGTTCAAATATGTAAAAAGTAATAAAGTTGAAATATTGGTTTAGAAGGTATAAATGATTTAAGTTTACAAAGAGGTAATAAAATGATGGGTTTGTTTGGGAGAGAGAAGAGAGAGGTACAAGCACTGTTGATTTGACATGCATGTAAGACAGCTGATTTGACTTGCATGCAAGATGGATGGACTGGATATGGGTTGTGCGCGCAATGGGTTAGACAAAATCCACACTCCATAAGAGAGAGAGAGAGAGAGAGATGGGTACGTGGGAGACAGACAAAGTCGCGTGGGAGAGAGAGAGAGATCGAGGGATAAGGGAGAGAGAGATCGTGGATAAAGGAGAGAGAGATCGGTGGGTTGGGCTGCCCATCGTGGGAGTGCACACTGGGTGGACCAGATCACTCCACCTCATCTATCCATGGGATCGATCCGTATGGTGTGCTTCTTCTTTGCTGTCTGTGTTTTATATTACAGACGGTAAAGAGCTTTCTTTGCCGTCTGCAATAAAAAACAGAGATAGCAAAGATCTTTCCCCTATGTGTTTCTTTTTGCAGACGGCAAAGTGAGCTCTTTGCCGTATGTAATAAATTACGCATACGGCAAAGATCTTTGCCGTCTCTATTTCTTTTTTTAGACGGCAAAGTGAGTTCTTTGCCGTCTGTATTTTTTTCGCTGACGGCGAAGTATATTTCGCCGTCAGTTTTTCTTTGCCGTCTGCAGATGACGGCAAACCCTTTCTTTGCCGTCTGCCCGACGAAAAGCTGACGGCAAAGATGCCCCCTAACGGCAAATTAGTTGTTTCCCATAGTGTTAATGAGATTGGTTGAATAGAAGGCTCCTCCGCGTTACCTGATTCATCATAAGAAATAATAGGAGGATATTGGGAAGTCTCTTCCCTTTCATTAGTATTTTCTTCATCTTCTATTTGTTTTCTTTTATTTATGTAATTGGCAATATAAGGATTTTCAATGCAATTCACCGCACAATACATATAAATCTTCTCTAGATCAAAATCAAGAATTCTATCAAGATTAAACTTTGGAATACCCTCAGTTATACGTTTCATTTCTTCATAACCCAAAAAAAGGCTAAGCTCTTTATGATGCTGAAGGGTAATCAAACTATCACAATATTTGGACACGACTTGATCATGAAACAAATAGCATTGGAGCTTTAAATGACCATGTTCATTGCAAAGTTCACAAGGGGCACGAAAAATATTGAATCTTTCAGCACATTCATCTAGCTCTTCTTGCAACAATTTGGTTAATAAGTACTTATGCCTCTTGCAATATCTATCTTCCCAATTTGGTGCGTATTTGCAAACCCAATGTACTCCACAAAAATTGGCATGTTTATAGGAGACATTTTCGTCATAACTAGTGCAATCATCATTAGCATCATGGATATTCAAAGAATTTGTACTAACAACATTACAATCATGCTCATCATTCAAATATTTAGTGCCAAACATTTTAGAGATTTCTTCTTCTAGCACTTGAGCACAATTATCCTTTCCATCATACTCACGAAAGATATTAAAAAGGTGAAGCGTATGAGACAAACTCAATTCCATTTTTTGGTAGTTTTCTTTTATAAACTAGACTAGTGCTAAAACAAGAAAGAAAAAGATTCGATTGCAAGATCTAAAGATATACCTTCAAGCACTCACCTCCCCGGCAATGGCGCTAGAAAAGAGCTTGATGTCTACTACGCAACCTTCTTCTTGTAGACATTGTTGGGCCTCCAAGTGCAGAGGTTTGTAGGACAGTAGCAAATTTCCCTCAAGTGGATGACCTAAGGTTTATCAATCCGTGGTAGGCGTAGGATGAAGATGGTCTCTCTCAAGCAACCCTGCAACCAAATAACAAAGATTCTCTTGTGTCTCCAACACACCCAATACAGTGGTAAATTGTATAGGTGCACTAGTTTGGCGAAGAGATGGTGATACAAGTGTAATATGGATGGTAGGTATAGGTTTTTGTAAACTGAAAATATAAAAACAGCAAGGTAGCAAGCGATAAAAGTGAGTGTAAATGGTATTGCAGTGCGTTGAAACAAGGCCTAGAGTTCATACTTTCACTAGTGCAAGTTCTCTCAACAATAATAACATAGTTGGATCATATAACTATCCCTCAACATGCAACAAAGAGTCAGTCCAAAGTCACTAATAGCGGAGAACAAACGAAGAGATTATGGTAGGGTACGAAACCACCTCAAAGTTATTCTTTCCAATCAATCCGTTGGGCTATTCCTATAAGTGTCACAAACAGCCCTAGAGTTCGTACTAGAATAACACCTTAAGACACAAATCAACCAAAACCATAATGTCACCTAGATACTCCAATGTCACCTCAAGTATCCGTGGGTATGATTATACGATATGCATCACACAATCTCAATTCATCTACTCAAACCAACACATAGAACCTCAAAGAGTGCCCCAAAGTTTCTACCGGAGAATCACGACAAAAACGTGTGCCAACCCCTATGCATAGGTTCATGGGCGGAACCCACAAGTTGATCACCAAAACATACATCAAGTGAATCACGTGATATCCCATTGTCACCACAGATACGCACGGCAAGACATACATCAAGTGTTCTCAAATCTTTAAAGACTCAATCCGATAAAATTACTTCAAGGGGAAAACTAAATCCATTACAAGAGAGAAGAGGGGGAGAAGAAACATAAGATCCAACTATAATAGCAAAGATCGCGATACATCAAGATCGTGCCAAATCAAGAACAAGAGAGAGAGAGACCAAACACATAGCTACTGGTACATACCCTCAGCCCCGAGGGTGAACTACTCCCTCCTCGTCATGGAGAGCGCTGGGATGATGAAGATGGCCACCGGTGAGGGTTCCCCCCTCCGGCAGGGTGCCGGAACAGGGTCCCGATTGGTTTTTGGTGGCTACAGAGGCTTGCGGCAGCAGAACTCCAGATCTAATCTCTATTCTGGAAGTTTTACAATACGTAGGTATATATGGGTGCAAGGGGTACGTCGGTGGAGCTTCAGGGGCCCCACGAGGGGCGCACCCTAGGGGGTTGGGCGCGCCCCCCACCCTCGTGGCTAGCTCCCGTATCTTCTGACATAGAGTCCAAGTCTATCCGGTGGGTTTCCTTTCAAAAATAACTTCTCCAGTTGATTTCGTTCCGTTTCGACTCCGTTTGATATTCCTTTTCCTCGAAACACTGAAATAGGCATAAAACAGCAAATCTGGGCTGGGCCTCCGGTTAATAGGTTAGTCCCAAAAATAATATAAAAGTGGATAATAAAGCCTGATATTGCCCAAAATAGTAGATAATATAGCATGGAGCAATCAAAAATTATAGATACGTTGGAGACGTATCACTACCTCTTGAGCACTGCGTTGGTTTTCCCTTGAAGAGGAAAGGGTGATGTAGTAAAGTAGCGTAAGTATTTCCCTCAGTTTTTGAGAACCAAGGTATCAATCCAGTAGGAGACCACGCTCAAGTCCCACGCACCTACACAAACAAATAAGAACCTTGCAACCAACCGTGATAAAGGGGTTGTCAATCCCTTCACGGCCACTTGCAAAAGTGAGATTTGATAGAGATGATAAGATAATATTTTTGGTATTTTTATGATAAAGACTAAAAGTAAAGAAAGCAAAATAAACGGTGACAGAAAAAGCTAGTTGACGGGAGATTAATATGATGGAAAATAGACCCGGGGGCCATAGGTTTCACTTGTGGCTTCTCTCAAGATAGCATAAGTATTACGGTGGGTGAACAAATTACTGTCGAGCAATTGATAGAATTGAGCATAGTTATGATAATATCTAGGCATGATCATGTATATAGGCATCACGTCCGTGACAAGTAGACCGACTCCTGCCTGCATCTACTACTATTACTCCACACATCGACCGCTATCCAGCATGCATCTAGAGTATTAAGTTCATAAGAACAGAGTAACGCATTAGGCAAGATGACATGATGTAGAGGGATAAACTCAAGCAATATGATATAAACCCCATCTTTTTATCCTCGATGGCAACAATACAATACGTGTCGTTTCCCCTACTGTCACTGGGATCGAGCACCACAAGATTGAACCCAAAGCTAAGCACTTCTCCCGTTGCAAGAAAGATCAATCTAGTAGGCCAAACCAAACTGATAATTCGAAGAGACTTGCAAAGATAACCAATCATACATAAAAGAATTCAGAGGAGATTCAAATATTGTTCATAGATAATCTTGATCATAAACCCACAATTCATCGGATCTCGACAAACACACCGCAAAAGAAGATTACATCAAATAGATCTCCAAGAGAATCGAGGAGAACTTTGTATTGAGATCCAAAGAGAGAGAAAGAAGCCATCTAGCTAATAACTATGGACCCAAAGGTGTGAGGTAAACTACTCACACATCATCGGAGAGGCTATGGTGTTGATGTACACTACAAGAAATATGTCAACTTATGACCTTCTATCAGTGACCCTCGAAGAATTGGTCATAAATTTATGACCATTTTAGACCAATTGGTCAAAAGCTGTTCAGGGGGCTCCAAACCCTAAACCATTGCGACCATTTTGGTCAGAAAGGTCGTAATTTCTTTACACGAAATGGTCACAAAGCAAACAGTGCTAGTCCACTGCCTTATTTCTAGTTGTTAATGACCAATATAGATGGTCATTGCCTTGTAGATTGTGATGGGTTGTGATGACTAGGCGCCATCTCATCAGTTTTGCCTATGTGTCATGTCCATGTGGCAGTTTTTGCCCTAGGTTGTGAAGCAACCTATATTTCTATCATTCCCAAAATTCCCAAAAAAATCTCATCAATTCTTTGGGGCATATCTTCATCAAATATGTAAAAATCCTTCCTTGCCTAGTTCAAAACTAATTCAACAATATTCATTTTCCTATTCTGTTCACAACAACACTTTATGAAGGAAGTGCTATTTATATATTCTTGATTGCCCTCGGAATTTTTGGGCACTCTTTCCTATCCAAATCATTACCGCATGACAAAATTCAGCTCCATTTTCCTAGCAAATCTTCCTCGGCAAATTTCCAAAGTTTTTGTCCACCTAGAAGCATTGTGAAGGAAGTACCTTTTTATACCTCTAAATGACATGAAATTTATATAGTTCCTTCATATGCCCAAACTATCACCCTCCTCCAAATTGCAGCTCAGTCAAATCATCTATGTGATCCCAGGTTCAATTTATATTTTATGGCCAAATTGGCACGTTGCAAAGCAAGTGTTATATAGACCCCTCCTATTACCATCAAACTTTTCGGGCACTCTTTCATACCCAAATCATTGCCACATGATAATATTCAGCTCAATTTTCCTAGTAAATCTTTCTCGGGAAATTTCCAAAGTTTCTACCTCGAGAGAAGCTTTGTGAAGTAAGTACTAGCTAGGCTTACCCAAATGATCTGAAAATTTACCAGCGCATGACCATACCTAAGTAACTTACCTACACCAATTGTGAGCTCATTTCATTCAACCAATCTCTCTCACTAGTTTTCCCAAGCTTTTGTCCATAGAAGAGCATTGTGAAGGAAGTACTACTTTGGCATGTCCAAATGGTATCAATTTTCTACAATGCTTTCCTATGCCCAAATAACCATCCTCCACAAAATTTCAGCTCACTCCATTCATTATTTTGAGCCCAGCTTCAACATTCATATTTTTGTCCAGCGTGGTACTTTGCAAAGCAAGTACCAATTAGGATTCTCCTTTCAAGCTAAAAGTTTGTGAAGACATTCTCCTTAGTAGATGATCACCCTCAGCCAAAACTCACGCCCATTGGCCATGTGCATTTCCCGTACCGCTAATCAAACACATGGCTGCTAATTCATGTTTGAGCATCGATCGGTCTCCTCGTGAGAATCTTATGTTGTAATTTTCTTCCTAGCACCTACCTGGGGAGTGCCCAACCCACTAGACATGCCTAGGCCGCCCAGAACACATGGCAACGGCACGGTCATGCGGTGACCACGCGGCGGGCATGCGAGCTTACGCTCTCTAGAGTTGGGGCCCTCGGCCACCGTCCAAACCTCGATGTCTCTCCATCAAACCATGTATTTCTGATTAAATAGATACTTATTTACCTATAAATGATTTTTGAAAAAAATAAAGAGCAAACTATGACGCAGCTGCAATTCAAATTTGACATGCTTCCAACTGAATCGATGGGAATTTGTCTTTTTCACCAGAGGTGGATCAAAAATTTTGACACCCAACCATTTTGTCAATTGTGCATTAAATATGGCCTAGTATTTTATAAAATTGATTAGGTCCAATTTTGCAACAAATATATGGTAGGTCCTTCACAAAAAACTCATTTCAGGCACTCGGAAAATGGAAAATGGTTTTTTCGTCCAAAGAAAATGAAAACTTCCTTAGGAAACATTGTTTGGAATTCCAAGATGCACCCTTATGCACAATATGAGATCATTTGAACAAACTATGCCATGAATGTGGCCATAAGATTGATCATTTGGCTTGAAAGCCATGAATCTTCACGCATGATAGCTCATTTCTGAGAACACTTTTTTAAAATAATTACCGTATTACAAGTTTATTATTTTTCCTGGAAACTTGGTCACATATAATGACACAATGCGAAGGTTTTCCAATTTTTTGATTTTTTTGAATTTTTTATGCCCATTTCAAAATACGGTCAAAACGGTGGGCTTGACCGTTCCTAGCTAGTGGTTGAATGTTGGATTTTTTTTGGTGTTTCTCTGATTAAATAGATACTTATGTACCTAGAAAATATTTTTGGAAAAAATAAATAGCAAACTATGAGGCAGCTGCAGTTCAAATTTGACCCGCTTCCAACTGAATCGGCGGAGATTTGTCTTTTTCACGAGAGGTGGATCAAAACTTTTTACACCCAACCATTTTGTCAATTGTGCATTAAATATGGCCTAGTATTTTAGAAAAATGATTTGGTCCAATTTTGCAACAATTATTTGCGAGGTCCTTCACAAAAAAACCTCCTTTTGGGCACTCGAAAAATGGAAAATGGTTTTTTCGTCCAAAGAAAATGAAAACTTCCTTAGGCAACATTGTTTTCCATTCCAATATGCACCCTTGTGCACAATATAAGATCATTTGAACAAACTATGCCATGAATGTGGCCATAAGATTGATCATTTGGCTTGAAAGCCATGAATCTTCACACTTGATAGCTCGTTTCCAAGAACACTTTTTAAAAATAATTGCGGTATTACAAGTTTATTATTGTTCCTGGTAACTTGGTCACATATAATGATGCAATGCGAAGGTTTTCCAATTTTTTGATTTTTTTTGAATTTTTTATGCCTGTTTCAAAATGTGGTCAAAACAGCGAGCTTGACCGTTCCTAGCTAGTGGTTGAATCTTGGAATTTTTTTGGTGTTTCTCTAATTAAATAGATACTTATGTACCTAGAAATATTTTTTGGAAAAAATAAAGAGCAAACTACGAGGCAGCTACAGTTCAAATTTGACCCGCTTCTAACTAAATCGGTGGAAATTTGTCTTTTTCACGAGAGGTGGATCAAAACTTTTTACACCCAACCATTTGGTCAATTGTGCATTAAATATGTCCTGGTATTTTAGAAAATTGATTTGGTCCAATTTTGCAACAATTATTTGGTAGGCCCTTCACAAAAAACCTCCTTTTGGGCACTCGAAAAATGGAAAATGATTTTTTCGTCCAAAGAAAATGAAAACTTCCTTAGGCAATATTGTTTGCCATTCCAATATGCACCCTTGTGCACAATATGAGATCACTTGAACAAACTATGCCATGAATGTGAACATAAGATTGATCATTTGGCTTGAAAGCCATTAATCTCCACACGTGATAGCTCGTTTTGGAGAACACTTTTTAAAAATAATTGCCGTGTTACAAGTTTGTTATTTTTCGTACGAACTTGACCACATATAATGACACAATGCGAAGGTTTTCCAATTTTTTGATTTTTTTTATTTTTTATGCCCGTTTCAAAATGTGGTCAAAACGGTGGGAATGACCGTTCCTAGCTAGTGGTTGAATCTTGGAATTTTTTTGGTGTTTCTCTGATAAAATAGATACTTATGTACCTAGAAATGATTTTTGGAAAAAATAAATAGCAAACTATGAGGCAGCTACATATCAAATTTGACTCGCTTCCAACTGAATCGGCGAAAATTTGTCTTTTTCATGAGAGGTGGATCAAAAAACTTTTTACACCCAACCATTTGGTCAATTGTGCATTAAATATGGCCTAGTATTTTATAAAAAATGATTTGGTCCAATTTTGCAACAATTATTTGGGAGGACCTTCACAAAAAACCCTACTTTTGGGCACTCGAAAAATGGAAAATAGTTTTTTCGTCCAAAACAATGAAAACTTCCTTAGGCAATATTGTTTGCCATTCCAAGATGCACCCTTGTGCACAATATGAGATCATTTGAACAAACTATGCCATGAATGTGGCCATAAGATTGATCATTTGGTTTGAAAGCCATGAATCTTCGTGGGATCTGTCATCGCTGCTGTGTTGCATCACAGGATCCGTTGTCACCGCTGCGTGCTTCATCGCAGCACCCATCGCCCTCACGTTGCGCTATAGTGAAACTTCACCGGCAACCATTGGATGCAGCAGTGGAGCTTCGACGAGGCAACCGATGCTGCTATGGAGCACCGCCGTGCAGCGGTGGCACTGCAGTGGAGCTTCACCGGCGGCCGGCGAGAGTGCTACTGAAGTTTTAATGAAGCGCCCGTGGAGCTGCAGTGAAGCACCGCCGCAGTTGCAGTGAAGCATCGCCGGAGATGCAGTGAAGCACCGCCCGGTTCATTGAAGCTCCGACGAGGGTGGAGTTGCAACGAAGCGCCACCGGGGTCGTTGAAGTTCTGTTGCGCGATGCTGCCATGGAGCTGCTGTGTGCTGCTGCCATGGGAGTTGCTCGATTTAGTGGCTACAGTGCGTCTGATCGAACGACTCTTCAGGCGGCTTATTTTTGGCTAAAATCATCCAGATGATTTGTAGTAACCAGCTATTTTTAGTCAATCGCGACCAATTTAGATGGTCATAACGTCGTACTGCATTCTGATTGGTCCACGGACGTCTCACGCGGATCATGCATCAAACACCGTCGGATGCTAGCTATGTCCTCGTGGTCCCCCCCCCCCCCGCCTCCTTTCTTTCCCTCTCCTCCTCTCCACTTCCAGATCCGGCGGAGCTCCTCTCCATCGTGCCCTTCCTCACCGCATCGCCACCCCGACCCCCTCCCCTTTCTCCCCGCCGTCTTCTCTCTCGCGACGCCGCACCCTCCCCGTCAGCCCCTCGCTTCCTTCTCCACCTTCTCACGCTCCCTCCCCAACCGATCCAAGATACGGAAACAATCCTCCTCTCCCCCCTCGATCGATCGATCCTGACCGGCCGCGGCGGCGATGGATATCTCCGGCGGGGCCGGCGGGGCCGGCGGCAGCGCGACGCTGTCGGAGATGTACCAGAGCACGCGGCGGCTGCAGGGAAAGGGAGCCGCCGCGACCCAGCACCGGCGGGCTCCCCTCGCTCTCCGAGCTGGGAGGTAGTCTGCTTCTCCACGGTCGCGCGCTCGCGCCGGTAGAGGAGCCACCCTGCTTCTTCTCCAGCAACGACGCGGCCGTGCCCTCCGACGCCTCTCGTCCGCGTCCGGTGTCGTACAAGAGACGCTGACTGCTGTCGTCCTCCGCTTCTACTGGCCGCAGCCGCCCCGCCCCCGCCTCCGAGGTCAAGGTCGACGCGGTGGAGAACGAGGAGGTCATCGCGCACGCCCTGCAGGAGGAGCTCGCGCAGGTCGCCATGGCCTACAGCGGGGAGGCCGAGCGCCGTGCCACCGTCCTCGCGCAGCAGTGGTTCCGTCCCGAGGTCGTCAGAGGTACTACTAATTTCAGTTACCAACACAGAGGCAACACACAGTAAATTCAGACATGCAGATCCTTAAACAAATGCTGGTGCAGCTCCACCATATGTAGAAGAAGCATACGATCTTTCCTTCTTATTAGCTAGAATGCTCCAAATTCTTTAGCTGTGTTTGGATGAACTCTCTCCTGTCATATAGCACATATGCCGATTAAAGGATTTGGTACACCTGCACGTGTAGTAGAACTGGTTCAGATATGATAGCAGAGAGCAGGTCCTTTTTTAGTTGGACATTGAACCGAATTCTCTGTCTTTGGTGCATGATTTCAGTTATCTTCAGACATGGTTTGTGTACCTGGCTGACATAGTTTTTTTTGTCCTGATATGGTATAGCAATATTCCTCATACAAAGCTGGTGGAGTACAAGGGGCACCAGAACTGGGTTAATGTCTCGGGGAGCACCTGGAGCACCTGGTCTTTCCGGGAGGCGGAACTCAGTTCAAGCATGGTGCTCTGCATTACATTGATTTCATTCAGGAGGTAACACTCAGACACGCTACCATTCGCAAGTTTGTTTATATATCCATAGGGTTGTGAAAATAGTTATCACAACAATTTGTTCACAGTAAGTTACTATAGGCATGCTATGGTCTGATAATGTGAATGACTTGTCGAGTTGGTGTCGTGCACAAATTTCTGTAGAATTAAATTATGCATAACTATGGTTGCGTACATACTGTCTAAGGTTTCAGACCAAGTGTAATTGAATAGGATAGGATTGTTCTTTCCTTCTGAAAAAAGATTATGCACTGGATTTAGGAATTCAATGTGGTTAAAACTGAGGTTCTTCATTTAACGTGTCTAATGTTACTATGCAGGCAAAGAAAGATGTGGCATGGGGAAAACTGACCTGTGTAGTTCTAGACGCAGGCAAAGAAAGATGTGGCATGAGGCGAGAGGTGGCCGGATCTGGCAAAGGTAAGCCCCTCCCCTCCTTCTTCGTGCACCATCTCCTCCTCACCTCACCTTGTCTCGTGTTCCTTTTTGACAGGTCCTCCCCTCCTCACCATCTCCGTTGCCGGGCTAGGGTTCCGCCGATCCCCCAAGGTGCAGCTCCCGGCCATGGGGAGGCGCCAGCAGCCGGAGGTGGCCGAGCAGCCCATGGCGCCGGTGCGAGGCCCTGCCCTCCTCACCATCTTGTGAATGGTGCAGGCCCCGAAGCGAGGCGGCAAGGCGCCGGTGTCGTGAAGAAGGCGGCGGTACTGCACCCACTCCTCTGCTCCTGCTTGGAGTCTCCTGGTCCCGGTGCGTGTGTTCTGACTGGGTTGCGTTGGTGTGTGGTTGCAGTACAAGGTGGTGAACCCGCTGTTCGAGAAGAGGCCGAAGCAGTTTGGAATTGGTGGCGCCCTGCCGCACAAGAAGGCCCAAGAAGGACCTCCACTGGTTCGTCAAGTGGCCCGAGGTCGTGCGCATCCAGCGCCAGCGCCGCATCCTCAAGCAGCGCCTCAAGGTGCCCTGGCACTCCACTAGTTCACCCGTACCCTCGACAAGAACCTCGGTATATACGAAACTTGCCTGTTCATTCGTCGCTGGACTCAGAATCCATAATGCCTGAGGTCGTTTAGTTGTTGTGCTGTATTATTTTGAGCGAGTATTAACTTGGCCAAGATCATGAAAAGAGTTGATGGATGTGTTTTAAGATTCCCGCTGGTAGATAAGGGCAATGCATGCTGTTGTCCTACATACCTACTACTATATATATTTTACTGAATATATTTACATGCCATCACACTATGAAGTAATAGACTGGTTAGCAGAAGCTTTCACTTCTAAGAATGCCAACAGTAGGAAGAATCGTTGTAGTTAAGTGATTGCATGGCTGCTATGGCCTTGCTATGTTTGTGTACCTGAAGTCACACCTCTATAATTGCTTTTCCTTTATGTTGGAATGTGTCTAGTTAATGATCGGTATTGACAGATTTTGGTGGTTATTTATGCTTATTGTGTATCACATTGAAAAATAAAATGCACAATGAGCTTACCTTTTATGTCAGAATTTTTTATTTATCTGTTACCCTTCCTTTGGTTGTAGTTTATCTTCATACAGAATCCAGTCTTGGTGTTCTTCCTATTTGCATTTGATTATGTTTTTAAAATTCCCTAGCACAACTATATATAACAATGTGGGTATGTGTTTACCTCTCTTCTGTTTTTCCTATTAAAGGTGTCCAATTTGGTTCTGTTCCTATGTTGAAACTTCTGAATTTGAGCAGTTGTTCTTGTTCTGACTTCCTTCAGGGAGATGAATCTGAATTGGTGTTTACTCTTTGTCTCAATTCAGTTTAACTGCATTGACATGTACACATGCGATCAGAATTTTCTGTAGATCATTGGTGATTATTTCCTATGCCGAAATTGATTGGCAGTGGACAACTAGTCATTCTTTTGCTATGACATAGTATTCAGATATTTGCATATGTTCAAGCACAATTATCCCGTTTTCTCGTTGGATCCAATGAGAGAGAACAAGATTAGATTAACATTTATGTCCTTCCTTTCATGTGCTGCTTGTGCCTATCTTGACCTTGTCACTTTATTATGTTTCTAACTTTCCATAATTTATTTATTTGCAGATGCACAGGAGCTCTACGAAGAAGAACCCCGAAGAAAAACCACACCCAGCAATGCGTTTTAGCCTAATGGAGCTAGTTATGTGTATATTTAGTTGTATTTTATAGCTGAAAACCAGATCTGTACTATGTATGATTGTAATGTACTTTGCTTGGCTGTTGTATAAAATATGATGCCTTATTGGCTCTTTTTCAATCAAATTATATAATTGCACAAATATAGAACTGGCGTGTCATACCCAAACAACAATTCTGGTAATTGGTTCCCATTTGACTATTGGGACCTACTTTAAAATGGAAAAGAAACAAAATAAAACTAGCAAGTGGGCTGGAAAAAGGCCGAGGCCTGAAATAATATGGACTGTAAAAAATTGTGGCCCAAAAAATAGAAGTCTGTTGGGCTTGGCCTATGTAGTTGACCCAAATTGAAAGAAAAAAACAACAAATAGGCTGAATTGATGGGCTCGGCCCATGTAAAACACCTAATCGGACCGGGCTGAATCTTGTGCCACATCAGCTTGCCAGGCTAGATGCCTACGTGGCCTGGGGAGGTTGCTAGTGACCAAAACGCCACAGTAGGAACATTTTGGTCGTAAACGTCCACGACCTTCTCACAGAGAATGTCGCTATAGTCAGTTTATGATGGCCAGCTTTTGAACTTATGTTTTTGGTCACAAAAAGGTCGCAAATGAAAATTTATGACCATTCAGTGACCAATAGTGGTGGTCACAAGTTGACATATTTCTTGTAGTGGTAGAAGCCCTCCATGATCAATACCCCCTCTGGCGGAGCGCCGGAAAAGGCCCCAAGATGGGATCTCACGGGTACAGAAGGTTGCGGCAGTGGAAATAGGGTTTCTTGGTGCTCCTGGATGTTTTCGGGGTACGTAGGTATATATAGGAGGAAGAAGTAGGTCGGTGGAGCTACGAGAGGCCCATGAGGGTGGGGGACGCGCCCAAGGGGGGCAGGCACTCCTCCCTGCCTCGGGGCCTCCTCGTTGATTGCCTGATGTCCACTCCAACTCCTCTGGATCACGTTTGTTCCCAAAATCACGTTCCCGAAGGTTTCATTCCGTTTGGAATCCGTTTGATATTCCTTTTCTGTGAAACACTGAAATAGGCAAAAAAAACAGCAATTTGGGTTGGGCCTCCGATTAATAGGTTAGTCCCAAAAATAATATAAAAGTGTATGATAAAGCCCATTAAACATCCAAATCAGATAATATAATAGCATGGAACAATAAAAAATTATAATACGTTGGAGACGTATCACCTCCCCCCACCATGCCTTTGAGAGACTCGATGTGTCTAACATGGCGTTAACCAAATCAGTTAGAGTACGGTTCTTTCTTTCGGCTACCCCGTTTGACTGAGGTGAATAGGGAGGCGTCCTCTCATGGATTATACCATGTTCCACACAAAAAGCATCAAATTCATTTGAAAAAAACTCTACACCACAGTCGGACCTAAGCCTCTTGATTTTCGGATCAAGTTGGTTTTCCACTTCAGCTTTATAGATCTTGAAAAAGTTCAAAGCCTCATCCTTAGATTTCAGAAGATACACACGGCAGTATCTAGTGGAGTCGTCAATTAACGTCATGAAATATTTCTTTCCACCTTTTGTCAAAACACCATTCATTTCACATAGATCTGAATGTATGAGTTCTAGTGGTGCAAGATTTCTTATTTCCGCAGTCGTGTGAGACTTACGAGGTTGCTTAGCTTGCACACAAACTTGACACTTAGACCCCTTGACAGTGGTGAAACTAGGGATTAAGTTCAATTTGGCTAGTCGCGACATGCAACCAAAGCTAACATGACAGAGACGTGAATGCCACACATTTGATTCACTATTGTTGCAAACATGATTAACAACTTTATTGCAAACATCTGACAAGGATAAACGAAACAGGCCTCCTGACTCATAGCCTTTACCAACAAAGGTTCCATACTTGGATATTACAAATTTATTTGACTCAAAGACAAGCTTGTAGCCATCTCTACATAGAAGAGATCCGCTAACAAGATTTTTATTGACGGAGGGGACATAATGCACGTTCTTCAGCCGCCCGATCTTCCCTGAAGTAAACTTCAGATCGACCGTGCCAACACCACGAACGGAAGCACTTGAACCGTTGCCCATCAGCACGGTTGAAGTCCCTACGGTCTGATAAGACGAAAACATGGAAATATCACCACATACATGCATATTAGCACCTGTGTCAATCAACCAATCAGGAGAATGACATACTGAAAGAATAGTGGGACATATACCATACCCAGCATCCTTCATGTCAGTGTCACCAATGACAACATTAGCGGTCTTGTCGCCTTTCCCAAGATGACGCTTGTCATAACAATTAGGGCAACTAGGAGCCCAATGGTCAGGATCTCTGCACACATGACAAACACCTTTATTCTTGTCATTCTTCTTCTTAAAGTTCGTGTGTTTTACAACCTTGTTCTTCCCATCAAACTTTGCTTTACCATCAAACTTTCCCTTGTTCTTGAATTTGTGGGGCTGGAAGTTTTTCTTCTGTACCAGATTGGCAGTAGAACCTCCCTCAATACCTCGAGCACGGTTATCCTTTGCTCTCGCCTTTTCTTCCACATCAAGAGTACCAATGAGATCCGGAATGGAAAACTCCTGCCTCTTATGCTTCAGTAAGGTAGCAAAGTTCCTCCACGAAGGAGGAAGCTTAGTGATGATACCTCCAGCAACAAACTTGTCCGATAGCATACAATTGAAGTGCTCAAGTTCTCTAGCAAATGACTGTATCTCATGAGCTTGCTCAACCACGGAGCGCTCTTCATTCATCCTATAATCATAGAATTGCTCCATGATGCACAGCTTAGTGCCAGCATCCGAGACCCCAAACTTGGCCTCGAGTGCGTCCCACATATCTTTTCCATTATCAATTGATGCATAAGCATCAACTATGCTGTCACCAAGAACACCCAAGAGAGCAGCCTTAAACAGGGTATCCATTTTCTGAAAAGCTTGTTCCTTTTGAGCATCATATTCTCCTTCAGGTTTGCCAAGAGTGGCATCATAGCAACCATAAGACTGCTCTCACGTGCCACCACTTATAGTGGATACCCTCAAACATAGGAGGTCTCATGGAAGCAGCAAAACCACTCGGGGTAAATTGCCTATAATAAGGTTTTTGGATTGTTGGAAATATGAGAAATTTACCAAATGATTTTATTAAAAGAAATACTAGATAAAGCATGACTAATATAGCAGAGATAAAACAAGTCATGCGATCTGACAGAGAGAAAGTAATAGCATCTGCATATATGGACTGTAGCTAAACATATCTAGAGCAAACACTAGAACAAGGAACTATGGCAGTACCTCGAACAGAAAGAAGAAGAACACATACGGGATAGCAGCAGTATAAGCACTGGACTTGGGGTGGGTGTCCTCGCCAGCCATGTGATACGTCTCCAACGTATCTATAATTTTTGATTGTTCCATGCTATTATATTATCTGTTTTGGATGTTTAATGGCCTTTATTATACACTTCTATATTATTTTTGGGACTAACCTACTAACCAGAGGCCCAACCCAAATTGTTGTTTTTTGCCTATTTCAGTGTTCCGCGAAAAAGGAATATCAAACGGAGTCCAATAGAATGAAACCTTCGAGAGAGTTATTTTTGGAACAAGCGCAATCTAGGAGACTTGGAGTGGACGTCAAGCAAGCAACGAGGTGGCCACGAGGCAGGGAGGCGCGCCCAGGGGGTAGGCGCGCCCCCACCCTCATGGGCCCCTCGTGGCTCCCCTGACCAATTTCTTTCGCCTATATATACTCATATACTCCATGGACATCTGAGAGCACCACGAAACCCTATTTCCACCGCCACAACCTTCGTACTCGTGAGATCCCATCTTGGGGCCTTTTCCGGTGCTCCGCCGGAGGGGGCATTGATCACGGAGGGCTTCTACATCAACACCATAGCCTCTCCGATGATGTGTGAGTAGTTTAACTCAGACCTTCGGGTCCATAGTTATTAGCTAGATGGCTTCTCTCTTTGGATCTCAATACAAAGTTCTCCTCGATCTTCTTGGAGATCTATTCGATATAATTCTTTTTGCGGTGTGTTTGTCGAGATCTAATGAATTGTGGGTTTATGATCAAGATTATCTATGAACAATATTTGAATCTCCTCTGAATTCTTTTATGTATGATTTTTATCTTTGCAAGTCTCTTCGAATTATCAGTTTGGTTTGGCCTACTAGATTGATCTTTCTTGCAATGGGAGAAGTGCTTAGCTTTGGGTTCAATCTTGCGGTGTTCGATCCTAGTGACAGAAGGGGACCCGATACATATTGTATTGTTGCCATCAAGGATAAAAATATGGGGTTTATATCATATTGCTTGAGTTTATCCCTCTACATCATGTCATCTTGCCTAATGCATTACTCTGTTCTTATGAACTTAATACTCTAGATGCATGCTGGATAGCGGTCGATGTGTGGAGTAATAGTAGTAGATGCATAATCGTTTCGGTCTACTTGTCGCGGACGTGATGCCTACATACATGATCATGCCTAGATAATCGCATGACTTTGCACTTTTCTATCAATTGCTCGACAGTAATTTGTTCACCCACCGTAATACTTATGCTATCTTGAGAGAAGCCACTAGTGAAACCTATGGCCCCTGGGTCTATCTTCCATCATATAAGTTTACGATCTATTTTATTTTGCAATTTATTTTCCAATCTATATCATAAAAGTACCAAAAATATTTATCTTATTATCTCTATCAAATCTCAATTTTGCAAGTGGCCGTGAAGGGATTGACAACCCCTTTATCGCGTTGGTTGCAAGGTTCTTATTTGTTTGTGTAGGTACGAGCCGATTTGTGTGCAGTCTCCTACTGGATTGATACCTTGGTTCTCAAAACCTGAGGGAAATACTTATGCTACTTTGCTGCATCACCCTTTCCTCTTCAGGGGAAAACCAACGCATGCTCAAGAGGTAGCAAGAAGGATTTCTGGCACCGTTGCCGGCGAGGCTACGCCAAGTCAAGTCAAAATTGGATATTCCAGCAGCTAGCCATCTCTAGCGCAGTTGCCAAGTCAAGTCAAGACATACCAAGTACCCATCACAAACTCTTATCCCTCGCATTACATTATTTGCCATTTGCCTCTCGTTTTCCTCTCTGTCGGTGTCAAAACCGGTGGATCTCGGGTAGGGGGTCCGAACTGTGCGTCTAGGATCGATGGTAACAGGAGACGGGGGACACGATGTTTACCCAGGTTTGGGCCCTCTCTATGGAGGTAATACCCTACTTCCTGCTTGATTGATCTTGATGAATATGTGTATTACAAGAGTTGATCTACCATGAGATCGTAATGGCTAAACCCTAGAAGTCTAGCCTGTATGAATATGGTAATGAGTATTCGGACCTATAGACCTAACCCTCCAGTTTATATAGACACCAGAGGGATCTAGGGTTACATCAAATCGGTTACAGAGAAGGGAATCTTCATATTTGATCGCCAACCTTGCCTTCCAGGCCAAGGAGAGTCCCATCCGGACATGTGTGGAGTCTTCGATCTTCGTATCTTCACAGCCCATCAGTCCGGCCCATGGCTAATAGGCCGGACGCCCGAGGACCCCTTAGTCCAGGACTCCCTCAGTAGCCCCTGAACCAGGCTTCAATGACGAGGTGTCCGGTGCGCAGATTGTCTTCGGCATTGCAAGGTGGGTTCCCCTTCCCGAATACTCCAAGATAGTCTTCGAACACGAAGAATGTAACCGGACCTGTAACACAAGCACCACACACAGCCGCAAAGAGTATAATATTCCACGAGTCCAATCCACTGACAACTTTCTTTGTAATGTGACATCACATACACCCGGTCATTATTTTGAACCGTTTTCGTCTGTCGTTCCGTGTTTTGAGATGCGGTTTCCATTGTCATGTCTTGTCAAAGCAGAGATCGTGTCCCCTTATTGCGGGATTCTCATCAATACGGGCGTGGGCAACCCAATCGTGCCGTTTGCACAGCCCTTGGGAATAGGCGAGTTTTAAGGCGAGTGGGGAGGCGTTCGATATTTACTGCCTTTATAAAGGGATAAGGATTCATCCTTGTTCACCTACGCCTTCTCTTGCCCTCTGCCCTCTCATCCTTGAGCTCCTGCGCCCAAGCTCTCAACCTTTCCGCCTTAAGCAAGTATTCAACCATATCCAGAACCGGAGGGCAAGGTAAATGGACATCGCTGGGCTTCGGGCGGCCGGGTACCTCGCGAAAGAAATCGCCCACCGACTTCCAGCCAAGGGGTAAATTGTCCCCACCCCGAAGCCCGACGAGAGGGTGCTGTTCATCCCCCATTTTGTCCGCGGGTTAGGGTTTCCACTCCACCCTTTCGTCCATGGACTGATGTTCTATTACGGGCTAGATTTCCATGATCTGGCCACGAACTCCTTCCTCAACATTTTGGCATTCATTGTCGTGTGTGAGGCCTTCCTCCGCATCCAACCCCACTTCAGGCTATGGCTCAAGATCTTCAATGTGAAGTCGAAGGTGGTGGATGGACAGCACGCGGAGTGCAGAGGCGCCATGGTGAGCAAACTGCCCAATGTCACATGGACCAAATCATGTGTGGACGGAGAAGGTGGAGCAGATTCATTGTCCGGTTCCGCTGCCCGAAGAGCCCGTCATACGGCTCCTGGCGAAGATGCTGGTTCCAGCGCCTTACAAGGGTCCGGAGAAGAAGGACAAGGGGACCAAAGGCGGCCCTCGCCGCAAGGGTACTTCGGACATGATGTCCGAAGATGATGAGGATCACTCCTCTGCCGCCGAAGACGACGTCGAGGAGGAGCCGGACACATGGGGGAGCAAATCCCCCAGCCGAATACCCTTCCGAAGACCCACACGGCTCCGGAGTCAAGTGAGCAGCCTTCCTCGAAAGGAGGAGGTGTGCCTGTTCCGCCGGTGACCTCTGTCCAATCGGAGGCACCGGATAGTCTATTGGAAGCGCTACGAGGCGCTTCCCTTGCGGATGAGCATCGTATCCTTATGGGTACGGTGATTGAGAAGGTTCAGTTAGTTAAGAGCGGACTGACCGAAGCCTGCAGCAATCTGCTGACCGGCTTTGAGGTAAGCTATGTAAAAGAAAAAGTCCCAATGTAGACAGTAGCCCCTAAGACACTATCTGGTGTTCAGAAGGAAAAGAGCCGGACAGAGGATCAATACCCTGCACGAAGCTAACTATATATGTCTTATGTGACTGAGCAGGCGTCGCTACTAGCCGCGACCTCACATGCTGCCAAAGTCTCCGGACTGAAGCAGAAACTGGAGCGGCCCGAGGACGAGCTCGGTCAAGCGAGGAAGCAGTTGGAAGACTAGCAAGGTATTTTTAATCACTCGCTATATATTCGGAAAGAATAAATGATGTTTTATTGACCGTAATTCATGATGTGTGTAGGAGCGATGACCGAGGTCGAGGCCCTAAAAAAGGCCCTGGCCGAAGCCAAGGGGAAAGCTGTCCAGGAGCAAGCTGCTCGTAAGAAGCTCAAGGCCAGGCTTAACGAGGTGCAGCAGGAGCTCCAGGATGCTGTTAAGAAATGCGAGACCTTGGAGGGCAACGTTTTGGCTCGAGATGCCGAACTCGCCAAGGCTCGCCAAATCGCAGAAGAGGCCCGGGTTGAAGCCTAGGGAGCCCTCCAGGAAATCCAAGAGGACAAGAGGATCACGGCGGGTAAGGCATTTAATATGCAAAGCAAGTCTGTGAAGAAGAAGTATTTCTTACTAACCCATATTCGGAGTTCCCTAGGGGCGTTTGCGGACCTGCCGCGCAGTGTGTCAGACGCTGCAGAGTTATTTCAAGCTAAAGAAGGGAGCTCAGTGGAGAAGCTATTCTGGTCGCAATATCTGACGCCAGAGCATCCGGTGCCCTTCAACGATCAGCTAAAACAGCAGGTCGAGCTGCACATGGTGGCCGAACTGGCCATGAAGGACTTGATAACCCGGTTGTGGCCTGCTGAAGCTATACCTAGTAGCTACTTCGGCCTCCTGAGGCGGCCGGTGAATGCCTGTCCTCGGCTAGACGTCATCAAGCATTCGGTCTGCATCGAGGGCACGCGCATGGCCTTTGCCCATGTCAAGGTCTGGTGGGTGAAAATGGATGCCAAGAAGCTGATGACCGAGGGACCACCGGAGGGCAAGGAGCACCGCAAGCCCGAGCTATATTTTGATAGTGTCCTGGAGGGGTCCCGCATTGTTGCGGAGCAGTGTGCGAAAGACGTGATCTTTGAATGAATACATTCATATTTGTCTCGCCCTGTATTGTGAAACAAAGACAATTTATGTAATATAATTCTTTGTGTTAATTTTTTACCTCCTGTGCGGCCGTTTTTATTAAATCTGAGAGTTGGCCAGTCGCCGGCTTCAGCCCCCGTGTAGGAAGTACCGGGGTGTTCGGCGGGCGCCAAAACACACTTGATCCAAAGATATTTGGTCCGTTAAGGAGGTGTTAGCATTGCAAACCAGGCAATCAAACTATGCTGCTTTATCACTCTCACTTAGCCATAGGAGTTTGACAAATAAAAATTTAGGCGCAGGCCCTAGTGCTCGTGAGTACGAACTTGGGATACTGTAAACACCTGATCGGGTAAAAACCAATCCTTCGCTAAATGCGGAAAAAACCTCTAACGATTTGTAACCTCTCGAACAGCTGACCGGCTCTCGCCGCATCATGACAGTCAGTTTTCGGCTTTCTCTACTGAGGTGCTCATCCGGATGAACCAGGGCACAATCGCAGTAGTTCTCCCTTTACTACCCTAGCCGATATAACGGAACATAAGGTAGTAAGCACAGGAGCCGGGCAACCCAACTATTGACCAAAGACATGATTCGGAGCCAATGCATATAATGCTAAAGATCGGGGTGCCGAACTATACTGTAAAAGTGTTCGGACTTTGTTGCCGTGTTATGTGGCATATTGAAGCCCCTGGCGAATAAAGGCGTACCAGAGTGTACGTGTGCAATTGATAAGAATATCACGAAAAGGGGAAAAGGAAAAGGACAGTAAGCCAATGCCGCAGGAACTTGGCCTGCGAACTATTTTTTCCATTTAAAGCTTGATTAATACGTCAAAGCGTATTTGTACAAGTAGTGCAATAAGCAATAAGGCTATTTAACATGCCACAACCAAGGCGAAGCTGCGTACGGGTACCGAAAACAGGTAGAGTGATCGTTGAAGGGGTCGCCTAGAGCTCCCCTTATGCGTCCGAGCTGCTTATCCCCTTGGTGTACTTATCCTTCGGAAGGATAGGTGTTCGGGCCTTCAGGGAGGGCCTGCGGAAAAGAAACCTGAAAAGGAAAAAAAGTAAATATTGAAAGTATATGTGTCTGGGGGCGGTCAAGCCGTACTATGGATCACAAGACAAGAATGCCTCCGTATATGCACATGGTATTTTGAGTGCGTACTTATGTACGCGTAGTACGAATGCCGCCACCTGATTGGGACTGGGATGGAGGCCGAATTGCTAGTCGAGCTCTTGACGAGCCGCACTGTCCTGCTGCAGAATGGTCTAGACCCTCTTAGTGGTGTCCGGGAGTTCAGCCACCGAATTAAGGTTCTGCTTAAAAAGGCCGCTCTGTACGTCTGCTGCTAGGGCAGCGGTGTGCTCCTCGGTACGGAGGGAGCCACTACTAGGGAAAACCCTAGTAGTAGTGTGGGTTTTGAGGCTAGCAGCAGCGCGGGTGGTCGCACTACTAATAAGGCGCTACAGCTAACTTATAGTAGTAGCGTGGTCCGTACCCGCGCTACTACTGTTGACGATATCAGCAGCGCTTTTTATGAACGCGCTACTATTACTTAGCTATAGCGATTTCGCAGTCCCTCACTACTACTATATCTTTCATCATTTTCCCCCTGTACCCCTTTCCCTTTCAGTTTCCCTTTCAGATACTAGATACTAGGTACTGCTAGTAGATATCAAATTCATAAACCATTACTGGGTAGTACTCCCTTCGTTCCAAATTACTCGTCGTGGTTTTAATGTGTGTGTGGCTATATCATCTAGAACTACATATGATGATCGTCGTCGATATCATCTAGAACTACATATGATGATCGTCGTTGATATGACCTTGTACTGCTTGAGGATGCATGTTGACTATGCATGAAATTGTTATCTAGTACTCCCTTCGTTCCAAATTACTAGATAACAATTTCATGCATAGTCAACATGCATCCTCAAGCAGTACAAGGTCATATCAACGGCGATCATCATATGTAGTTCTAGATGATATCGACGACGATCATCATATGTAGTTCTAGATGATATAGCCACACACACATATGTAGTTCTAGATGATATCGAAGACAATCATCATCCTCAAGCCTGGGTGGTTGGTGTTCCTGATAGTAATTAGGATGGCCTGTCCAACACGAAGATTCTTGCCATCGAGGAATTTCTTCCACCCAACCGAGCTTAAGTGTGTGCGACCGTCCGTGTCCACGCTGTAAGTACAGGTTGTGATGGAGCCCCTTGCAGTAAGGCGTAGTCCAGCTGAGCCTTCTTCATCAGGCTCGATACCATAACTCACAGATATGCTCTTTGCCAATTTCTAAATAAGAAAAACATTTCAATTAATAAATAGCCTCGCAAATAAGTACATATGGATTATCTACACCAATAGTTTCCTTAGATTCTACACTAATAAGCATGTGATCGAACTCTACACTAAAACATATCATCGACTAGATTCCACACAACATACCATATCATTGGATTGTACACTAAGTATTTCATCGGATAATTTGCATTTGTAAGTATAACATACCATATCATGTCGATCAACCATGGTATTTGTCAGGCGGGTCACGAATGGCACCCGACAAAGTCAGCACGTGGCGGAATTATGTCCCACAGGTTGGACACCTCCTCCTCGCTCAGCCTTGTTCTTTGAGCTATGATGGCTTCATGAAGGGGGTCCTCATCATCTTCATCGAGTGGGTCCTCATTATCTTCATCATCTTCATCATCTTCGTCATCTTCATCATCTTCCACCAGGTTGAGATAAATGACAGCCAGCTTGGGACTTTCTGCTCTGAAGGAGAAGCTGATCAACTCACCACTAGTAAGACGCATGCGAGCGACAAAACGGGCCCATCCATCTCGTCCAATCTGAGACATATTGCGTCCTTTCTCGACCTCCATAGTGTACGGCCCCCCAGGAGCCTCAAATTTCACAGTGTCTCCTGTCAGCTTGTTGAATTTCAACCTCACATTGCATGGGACGATCTGTGTAAAATAAGCAAAATGACACAATGCAGTAATGCCAACACTAAAAATAAAATATTTACTACATTTCATCTAATTTCTTACCTCCGCATGACGAAAACTCGGCTGGAAGTAGATGCCGAACAGCTTGCCAGTTGCAAGGCTGCTGGCGCACCTTGACTTGCACAGTCGACATAGTGGTGGTGGTGGTAGCACCATTTTTCCTAAAGCAATATGAGCAAAGGATTAACGATCCACTTCACAGGAAAGAAAAATAGTAGCATGTGATATTTTTGGTTCTTCCATGAGAAGCAATTTAATGGACAATTATAATCCTAAGATCTAGTAACATGTAACATATTAGATGACAAGGTACCACCTACATTTTGCCAAAAAGTAACTTATTAAAAAAAAGCAACTACGTACCTATCCATGTATAGAAAAAATAACAATAAAATGGTGCATACTAAATCAACTAAATGAACTAGCCTACTAAATCAACTAAATCAAAATGTTCTAAATCAACTAAATGAACTAGCCTACTAAATCAACTAAACCAAAATGTTCTAACTCAACTAAATCAACTAGCCTACTAAATCAACTAAATCAACTAGCCCACTAAATCGACTAAATCAAAATGTTCTAAATCAACTAAATCAACTAGCCTGCTAAATCAACTAAATCAAAATGTTGCATACGAACTAGCCTACTAAATCAAAATGTAGCAGGCAGGAGGGAGAAGAGAGTAGGACAGAGGAGGAAGGCGGAGCGGGGAGGGGCCGGCCGGCGGCCAGTGGAGGGAGGACGGAGGAGGAAGGCGGAGCGAGGAGGGGCCGGCCGGCAGTGAGTGGAGAGGGAGGACGGAGGAGGAGGCCGGTACCGAGTCCAGCAAGGAGGAGGAGGTGATGGCAGCGCAGAGGGAGGAGGGGCGACGGGGGAGGACCGGGGCAGGGGATTGAGAGGGGATCCAGTGAGTGTGTGACTGTGAGTGGATAGGATAGAGGAGATGGGGGTGGGAGATGGAATGGCTTAGCAGTAGCGCGCTATAGAGAAAGACGCTATTGCTAAACTACCTAGCAGCAGTGCCTTTCACAAAGAAGCGCTACTACTATGTGTCAGCATGTAAAAATAGACTTAGTTCAATGTATCAAAAATACATTGATCATCAACGATCTTTTTGTGTACAATCTGATTTGTCAATATGAGTCCTCACCGGTTTAGGAACAGGTGAAGACTCATATTGCAGCCACAAATTCTACACATAGAGTTCAATGAAGACCAAGTGCTTGTCAAAGTTTGAGAAGTAACATATTTAAGGTGGTAGAAACTCTCTTCATGGAGCGAGGTGGGACTAAATTTTTGTAGTAAACTTAGCAGTAGCGCTTATTGGCGAAATGCGCTGCTACTATGCTACGTAGCAGTAGTGCCCATCGTTATAACGCGTTGCTGCTATAACTAGCCTCACGGGGGCCTCGTGGGAATTATAGCAGTAGCGCGTCTTTGAGCGGGCGCGCTACTGCTATATTTATTTCAGCAGTGATTTATTCTTGTGCTCGCTACTGCTAATTAGCAGCAACGCCTTATTTTAAAGCGCGCTGCTGATAAGATTCTGTGTATAGGCTTTTCCCTAGTAGTGAGTGTTCCGTGTTTCCATTGACTGTTATGACACTGCGTGGTCCGGGCATCTTGAGCTTGAGATAAGCATAGTGTGGCACCGCGTTGAATCAAGCAAATGCGGTTCATCCAAGCAGTGCGTGATAGCCGCTGCGGAAGGGGACGATGTCGAAGATTAACTCTTCGCTTTGGAAGTTGTCCGGAGATCCGAAGACAACCTCTAGTGTGATTGAGCCCGTACAACGGGCCTCTACACCTGGTATGACTCCTTTAAAGGTAGTCTTTGTGGGCTTGATCCGTGATGGGTTAATGCCCATTTTGCGCACCGTATCCTGATAAAGCAGGTTGAGGCTGCTACCACCATCCATCAGGACCCGCATGAGGTGGAATCCGTCGATGATTGGGTCGAGGACCAGTGCGGCCGACCCGCTGTGACGGACACTGGTCGGGTGGTCTCGGCAATCAAATGTGATCTGGAAGAAGGACCATGGGTTGAACTTTGGGGCGACTGGCTCCATCGCGTAGACATCCCTGAGTGCACGCTTGCATTCTGTCTTGGGGATGTGGGTGGCATATATCATATTCACCGTTTTAAATTGAGGGGGGAATTTCGTCTGTCCCCATGTGTTCAGTGGCCGAGTATCCTCGTCATCGTCCTTGCTTTGCGACCCCTTCTCCTTGTTATCGGCATTTAACTTGCTGGCCTGTTTCAAAACCCAACAATCTCTGTTGGTGTGGTTGGCTGGTTTTTCCGGGGTGCCATGTATCTGGCACGGACGATCGAGTATGCGGTCCAGACTGGATGAGCCGGAATTGTTCTTATTGTACGGCTTCTTCCACTAACCGGACTTGGAGCCACTGAATCCGGCATTGACCGCCCTGTCATCGGTATGGTTGCCATTGATTCGACGCTTGTGTCTGTTGCGTCGGGGATTGCCATTGCTATCCTTGGCTTCAGAGGTGCCTGGTTTGCTTGCATTATTATTGCAACGGGCTAACCAACTATCTTCGCCCGCGCAAAAGCGGGTCATAAGTGTCATAAGTGCCGCCATGGACTTCGGCTTTTCCTGCCCGAGATGTCGGGCGAGCCATTCGTCGCGGATGCTATGCTTAAAGGCCGCTAGGGCTGCGACATCTGGACAGTCGACAGTCTGGTTCTTTTTAGTTAAGAACCTAGTCCAGAATTTCCGGGCTGATTCTCTGGGCCGTTGGACTATCTGACTTAAATCATCTGCATCTGGAGGCTGGACGTATGTTCCTTGGAAGTTGTCCAAGAAGGATTCTTCCAAGTCTTCCCAGCTGCTGATTGAGTTTTCTGGCACACTGTTCAACCAGTACCGAGCTTGTCCTTTAAGTTTCAATGGGAGATATTTAATGGCGTGGAGATCATCGCCATGATCCATATGAATATGGAGGAGGAAATCCTCTATCCAGACTGCAGGGTCTGTTGTCCCATCATATGATTCGTTGTTTACGGGTTTAAACCCTTCTGGGAATTCATGGTCCATTACTTCATCCGTGAAGCAAAGGGGGTGTGCGGCGCCTCTATATCGGGCCACATCGTGACGTACTTCCAATGGGTTCCTTCTGCGGAGTTCGGCCCGGGCGTGGTTGGGCTTATTACGTCCCGGTAGGTGGCCGTCGTCACGTGTCGGGGCACGCCCTCGTGATCCGTAGATCGATCTAGCATGTCCTGCATTATTGTCCAGTTTTTGCCGTAGGTCATAGGTATGTCCCTGAGCTGTTTGGTCTCCACCTTTACAGTGAGGTGGAGCGGGCTGGTGTTCGGCTTGAGTTGCCGCCTTGTCTCGACCCCGTGGTGGTCGGTAAGCCGCATTGCGTGATGATGGTATGGGCTCCAACGCCTCATCATCGAACTGTGGGAGCAATCTACATTGCGGGTAGCTTTTGGCTGGGTGCTTGAGGCCATATTCCTTGGCTGCCACGACATCAGTCCATCTGTCATTCAGCGGATCTTGATCAGCTTGAAGCTACTGATGCTTCTTTTTCAGGCTCCTTGCAGTGGCTATTAGCCGGCGCTTAAAGTGCTCCCGCTCGAGGGGTTCTTCAGGCATGATAAAGTCTTCATTGCCGAGGCTCACCTCCTCCTCGGAGAGCCGATGATAACTACCGTCCTCCGAGTCTTCATTACAGCCTGTTCATCAGGGCTGACTTGCCCATCCTCCTAATTGTCCTGTTCGGCAGTTTGTTTGTCGTGGTCTTCTACATCTTCGGCACCGTCCTGAGTGTTGTCGTCTCCTGTGCCGGTGTTGTTGTCCTTGCTGCGGCGTGGTTTAGAGCGGCGCCGCTGACGCCGACGCTTTGGTTGTGTCTTAGGGGGGGTCATCCTTCACTGGGTTTTTCTTGTCGTCACCACTATTACGTTTTGGTGTATCCACCATGTATACGTCGTATGAGGAGGTGGCCGTCCATCGTCCGGTGAACGGCGTGGCTTGGGCCTCCTCTTCTCCGGCATCATCGTCCATACCGTCGATGTCTTTGGAGTCATAATCGAGTGTGTCAGTTAGGTCATCGACAGTGGTTATGAAGTGGGTGGTGGGTGGGAAATGAAATTATCCATCATCAGCCTCCAGTTCGAACCAGAGATAATTCGGCTATGAGTCCCCTGCCAAGGACAAATTCTTTAATGAGTTTAGCACATCGCCGAAAGGCGAGTGTCGGAAGATGTGTGTGGTGCTGAATTCTAAGATCGATAACCGATCCAGCTCGGCGTCCGTGGACGTACATGGTTCGGAACTTATAGCTGGGAACGAGTCCGGAGTTCCGATGACACAGATATCATGTGAGGCTAAGTCTGTGTGTGGCTCCAACGCTGCGGAATCTGCGGCCTCCGTGGCGGGGTTGAGATTCCTATCCTCGGATGGCGCGATTTGCTCTAGCTCTAAGGCCAGAGTAGTTACAAGAGCTATCTCCTAGATGTGGTCCGATGACAGATTTAAGTCATGTTCATCGAGGTGACAGGGAGCAGCTGCCGCAGTCTCAAATCCGTCGAAGATCAAGTTCCACGGACGTCCGCAACTTAATTCAAGCTCCCGAATCTGACCTGATGGCCAGGGGCGTAGCTTTCGATCTGCTCCAGATGCCCAAGTGAGTTGGCCCGTAGTGCGAAGCTGCCGAATACGAAGATCTGTCGGGGGAGGAAGATTTCTCCTTGGACAGCATCGTTGTAAATGATCGAATGGGCCATCAAACCTCTTGACGACGGCACGGTGGAACTCTCAATGAAAGCACCAATGTCGGTGTCAAAACCGACGGATCTCGGGTAGGGGGTCCCGGACTGTGCGTCTAGGATCGATGGTAACAGGAGACGGGGGACACGATGTTTACCCAGGTTCGGGCCCTCTCTATGGAGGTAATACCCTACTTCCTGCTTGATTGATCTTGATGAATATGAGTATTACAAGAGTTGATCTACCACGAGATCGTAATGGCTAAACCCTAGAAGTCTAGCATGTATGAATATGGTAATGAGTATTCGGTCCTATAGACCTAACCCTCCAGTTTATATAGACACCGGAGGGATCTAGGGTTATGTCAAATCGGTTCCAGAGAAGAGAATCTTCATATTTCATCGCCAACCTTGCCTTCCACGCCAAGGAGAGTCCCATCCGGACACTTGTGGAGTCTTCAGTCTTCGTATCTTCACAGCCCTTCAGTTCGGCCCATGGCTAACAGACCGGACGCCCGAGAACCCCTTAGTCCAGGACTCCCTCACTATCCCCCACTTCACCCTTGCCGTTTTATTCGCCCTCTTCTCCGTTTGCCTCTTTTTGCTTGCCTTTTGTGTGCTTGTGTGTTGGATTGTTTGTCATGATGGCTCAAGACAATACTAAATTGTGTGATTTTTCCAATACCAACAACAATGATTTTCTTAGCACTCCGATTGCTCCTATTACCGATGCTGATGTGAAATTAATGCTGCTTTGCTGAATCTTGTCATGAAAGATCAATTCTCTGGCCTTCCTAGTGAAGATGTCGCTACACATCTAAACAACTTTGTTGATTTGTGCGATATGCAAAAGAAGAGAGAGATGTGGATAATGATATTGTTAAATTGAAGCTATTTCCGTTTTCGCTTAGAGATCGTGCTAAAACTTGGTTTTCATCTTTGCCTAAAAATAGTATTGATTCATGGAATAAGTGCAAAGATGCTTTTATCTCTAAGTATTTTCCTCCCGCTAAGATCATCTCTCTTAGAAACGATATTATGAATTTTAAGCAACTTGATCATGAACATGTTGCACAAGCTTGGGAGAGAATGAAATTAATGATACGCAATTGCCATACACATGGTTTGAATTTATGGAAGATTATACAAAAAAATTATGTCGGATTGAATTTTGCTTCTAGAAATCTTTTAGATTCGGCTGCGGGGGGGACTTTTATGGAAATCACTTTAGGAGAAGCTACTAAACTCCTAGATAATATTATGGTTAATTATTCTCAATGGCACACCGAAAGATCCACTAGTAAAAAGGTTCATGTGATTGAAGAGATTAATGTTTTGAGTGGAAAGATGGATGAACTTATGAAATTTTTTGCTAGTAGGAGTGTTTCTTCTTATCCTAATGATATGCCTTTGTCCACTTTGATTGAGAATAATAATGATTCTACGGATGGGAATTTTGTTGGTAGGAACAATTTTGGTAACAACGCGTATAGAGGAAACTTTAATTCTAGGTCGTTCCCTAGTAATTCCTCTAATAATTATGGTAATTCCTACAACAACTCTTACGGAAATTTTAATAAGTTGACCTTTGATTTTGAGACTAGTGTTAAAGAGTTTATGAATTCACAAAAGAATTTCAATGCTTTGCTTGAAGAAAAATTGCTTAAGATTGATGAATTGGCTAGGAACATGGATAGAATTTCTCTTGATGTTGATTCTTTGAAACTAAGATCTATTCCACCTAAGCACAATATCAATGAGTCTCTCAAAGCCATGAGAATTTCCATTGATGAATGCAAAGAAAGAACCGCTAGGATGCCTGCTAAGAAAGATTGCTTCATAAAAGCGTGTTCTTCTAGTTTTCATGATAATAAGGATGAAGATCTAAAACTGATTGATGTGTTGTTGGGGAACGCAGTAATTTCGAAAATTTTCCTACGCACACGCAAGATCATGGTGATGCACAGCAACGAGAGGGGAGAGTATTGTCTACGTACCAACGCAGACCGACTGCGGAAGCGATCACACAACGTAGAGGAAGTAGTCGTACGTCTTCTTCCCGATCCGACCGATCCAAGCACCGTTACTCCGGCACCTCCGAGTTCTTTGCACACGTTCAGTTCGATGATGTTCCTCGGGCTCCGATCCAGCAAAGCGTCGAGGAAGAGTTCCGTCAGCACGACGGCGTGGTGACGATCTTGATGTACTACCGACGCAGGGCTTCGCCTAAGCACTACAACGGTATGATCGAGGTGGAATTTGGTGGCAGGGGGCACCGCACACGGCTAAGGAACGATCTCAAGGATCAACTTGTGTGTCTTGGGGTGTCCCCTGCCCCCGTATATAAAGGTTGGAGGAGGGGGGCCGGCCGGCCAGGGAGAGAGAGGCGCAGGGGGAGTCCTACTCCTACCGGGAGTAGGACTCCCCCCTCCAATCCTATTCCAATTAGGACTCTCAGGGGGAAAGGAGAGAGAGGGGGGGGGGGCGGCCCCTTCTCCTAGTCCTACTAGGACTTGGGGAAAGGGGGGGCGCCGGCCAGCTATGGGCTGCCCCTTTTCTCTTTTTCCACTAAGGCCCAATAGGCCCATTAGTCTCCCGGGGGGTTCCGGTAACCCTCCCGGTATTCCGGTAAAATCCCGATTTCACCCGGAACACTTCCTATGTCCAAACATAGGCTTCCAATATATCAATCTTTACGTCTCGACCATTTCGAGACTCCTCATCATGTCCGTGATCTCATCCGGGACTCCGAACAACCTTCGGTACATCAAAATGCATAAACTCATAATAACTGTCATCGTAACGTTAAGCGTGTGGACCCTACGGTTCGAGAACAATGTAGACATGACCGAGACACGTCTCCGGTAAATAACCAATAGTGGGACCTGGATGCCCATATTGGCTCCTACATATTCTACGAAGATCTTTATCGGTCAGACCGCATAACAACATACGTTGTTCCCTTTGTCATCGGTATGTTACTTGCCCGAGATTCGATCGTCGGTATCCAATACCTAGTTCAATCTCGTTACCGGCAAGTCTCTTTACTCGTTCCGTAATACATCATCTCACAACTAACATATTAGTTGCAGTGCTTGCAAGGCTTATGTGATGTGCATTACCGAGAGGGCCCAGAGATACCTCTCCGACAATCGGAGTGACAAACCCTAATCTCGAAATACGCCAACCCAACATCTACCATTGGAGACACCTGTAGTACTCCTTTATAATCACCCAGTTACGTTGTGACGTTTGGTAGTACCCAAAGTGTTCCTCCGGTAAACGGGAGTTGCATAATCTCATAGTTATAGGAACATGTATAAGTCATGAAGAAAGCAATAGCAACATACTAAACGATCGGGTGCTAAGCTAATGGAATGGGTCATGTCAATCAGATCATTCTACTAATGATGTGACCTCATTAATCAATCAACAACTCTTTGTTCATGGTTAGGAAACATAACCATCTTTGATTAACGAGCTAGTCAAGTAGAGGCATACTAGTGACACTCTGTTGGTCTATGTATTCACACATGTATTATGTTTCCGGTTAATACAATTCTAGCATGAATAATAAACATTTATCATGATATAAGGAAATAAATAATAACTTTATTATTGCCTCTAGGGCATATTTCCTTCAGTCTCCCACTTGCACTAGAGTCAATAATCTAGATTACACAGTAATGATTCTAACACCCATGGAGCCTTGGTGCTGATCATGTTTTGCTCGTGGAAGAGGCTTAGTCAACGGGTCTGCAACATTCAGATCCGTATGTATCTTGCAAATCTCTATGTCTCCCACCTGGACTAAATCCCGGATGGAGTTGAAGCGTCTCTTGATGTGTTTGGTCCTTTTGTGAAATCTGGATTCCTTTGCTAAAGCAATTGCACCAGTATTGTCACAAAAGATTTTCATTGGACCCGATGCACTAGGTATGACACCTAGATCGGATATGAACTCCTTCATCCAGACTCCTTCGTTCGCTGCTTCCGAAGCAGCTATGTACTCCGCTTCACATGTAGATCCCGCTACGACGCTTTGTTTAGAACTACACCAACTGACAGCTCCACCGTTTAAAGTGAAGACGTATCCGGTCTGCGATTTAGAATCGTCCGGATCAGTGTCAAAGCTTGCATCAACGTAACCTCTTACGGTGAGCTCTTTGTCACCTCCATATACGAGAAACATATCCTTAGTCCTTTTCAGGTATTTCAGGATGTTCTTGACCGCTGTCCAGTGATCCATTCCTGGATTACTTTGGTACCTCCCTGCTAAACTTATAGCAAGGCACACATCAGGTCTGGTACACAGCATTGCATACATGATAGAGCCTATGGCTGAAGCATAGGGAACATCTTTCATTTTCTCTCTATCTTCTGCAGTGGTCGGGCATTGAGTCTGACTCAACTTCACACCTTGTAACACAGGCAAGAACCCTTTCTTTGCTTGATCCATTTTGAACTTCTTCAAAATCTTGTCAAGGTATGTGCTCTGTGAAAGTCCAATTAAGCATTTTGATCTATCTCTATAGATCTTTATGCCTAATATGTAAGCAGCTTCCCCGAGGTCTTTCATCGAAAAACTTTTATTCAAGTATCCCTTTATGCTATCCAGAAATTCTATATCATTTCCAATCAGCAATATGTCATCCACATATAATATCAGAAATGCTACAGAGCTCCCACTCACTTTCTTGTAAATACAGGCTTCTCCAAAAGTCTGTATAAAGCCAAATGCTTTGATCACACTATCAAAGCGTTTATTCCAACTCCGAGACGCTTGCACCAGTCCATAAATGGATCGCTGGAGTTTGCATACTTTGTTAGCTCCCTTTGGATCGACAAAACCTTCTGGTTGTATCATATACAACTCTTCTTCCAGAAATCCATTCAGGAATGCAGTTTTGACATCCATCTGCCATATTTCATAGTCATAAAATGCGGCAATTGCTAACATAATTCTGACGGACTTAAGCATCGCTACGGGTGAGAAGGTCTCATCGTAGTCAACCCCTTGAACTTGTCGAAAACCTTTCGCGACAAGTCAAGCTTTATAGACAGTAACATTACCGTCAGCGTCAGTCTTTTTCTTGAAGATCCATTTATTCTCAATTGCTTGCCGATCATCGGGCAAGTCAACCAAAGTCCATACTTTGTTTTCATACATGGATCCCATCTCAGATTTCATGGCCTCAAGCCACTTTGCGGAATCTGGGCTCACCATCGCTTCTTCATAGTTCGTAGGTTCATCATGATCTAGTAGCATGACTTCCAGAACTGGATTACCGTACCACTCTGGTGCGGATCTCACTCTGGTTGATCTACGTGGTTCAGTAGTATCTTGTCCTGAAGTTTCATGATCATCATCATTAGCTTCCTCACTGATTGGTATAGGTGTCGCAGAAACAGTTTTCTGTGATGTACTATTTTCCAATAAGGGAGCAGGTACAGTTACCTCGTCAAGTTCTACTTTCCTCCCACTCACTTCTTTCGAGAGAAACTCCTTCTCTAAAAAGTTTCCGAATTTAGCAACAAAAGTCTTGCCTTCGGATCTGTGATAGAAGGTGTATCCAATAGTTTCCTTTGGATATCCTATGAAGACACATTTCTCCGATTTGAGTTCGAGCTTATCAGGTTGAAGCTTTTTCACATAAGCATCGCAGCCCCAAACTTTAAGAAACGACAACTTTGGTTTCTTGCCAAACCATAGTTCATAAGGTGTCGTCTCAACGGATTTTGATGGTGCCCTATTTATCGTGAATGCGGCCGTCTCTAAAGCATAACCCCAAAACGATAGCGGTAAATCAGTAAGAGACATCATAGATCGCACCATATCTAGTAAAGTACGATTACGACGTTCGGACACACCATTATGCTGTGGTGTTCCGGGTGGCGTGAGTTGCGAAACTATTCCACAATTTTTCAAATGTACACCAAACTCGTAACTCAAATATTCTCCTCCATGATCAGATCGTAGAAACTTTATTTTCTTGTTACGATGATTTTCAACCTCACTCTGAAATTGTTTGAACTTTTCAAATGTTTCAGACTTATGTTTCATTAAGTAGATATACCCATATCTGCTTAAATCATCTGTGAAGGTGAGAAAATAACGATATCCGCCACGAGCCTCAATGTTCATCGGACCACATACATCGGTATGTATGATTTCCAATAAATCTGTTGCTCTCTCCATAGTACCGGAGAACGGTGTTTTAGTCATCTTGCCTATGAGGCACGGTTCGCAAGTACCAAGTGATTCATAATCAAGTGGTTCCAAAAGCCCATCAGTATGGAGTTTCTTCATGCGCTTTACACCGATATGACCCAAACGGCAGTGCCACAAATAAGTTGCACTATCATTATTAACTTTGCATCTTTTGGCTTCTACAATATGAATATGTGTATCACTATCATCAAGATTCAACAAGAATAGACCACTCTTCAAAGGTGCATGACCATAAAAGATATTACTCATATAAATAGAACAACCATTATTCTCTGATTTAAATGAATAATCGTCTCGCATCAAACAAGATCCAGATATAATGTTCATGCTCAACGCTGGCACCAAATAACAATTATTTAGGTCTAATATTAATCCCGAAGGTAGATGTAGAGGTAGCGTGCCGACCGCGATCACATCGACTTTGGAACCGTTTCCCACGCGCATCGTCATGTCGTCCTTTGCTAGCGTCCGCTTATTCCGTAGTCCCTGTTTCGAGTTGCAAATATTATCAACAGAACCAGTATCAAATACCCAGGTGCTACTGCGAGCTCTAGTAAGGTACACATCAATAACATGTATATCACATATACCTTTGCTCACTTTGCCATCCTTCTTATCCGCCAAATACTTGGGGCAGTTCCGCTTCCAGTGACCAGTCTGCTTGCAGTAGAAGCACTCAGTTTCAGGCTTAGGTCCAGACTTGGGTTTCTTCTCCTGAGCAACAACTTGCTTGCTGTTCTTCTTGAAGTTTCCCTTTTTCTTCCCTTTGCCCTTTTTCTTGAAACTAGTGGTTTTGCTAACCATCAACACTTGATGCTCCTTCTTGATTTCTACCTCCGCAGCTTTCAGCATTGCGAAGAGCTCGGGAATAGTCTTGTTCATCCCTTGCATATTGTAGTTCATCACGAAGCTCTTGTAGCTTGGTGGCAGTGATTGGAGAATTCTGTCAATGACGCAGTCATCTGGAAGATTAACTCCCATCTGAATCAAGTGATTATTATACCCAGACATTTTGAGTATATGCTCACTGACAGAACTGTTCTCCTCTATCTTGCAGCTATAGAACTTATTGGAGACTTCATATCTCTCAATTCGGGCATTTGCTTGAAATATTAACTTCAACTCCTGGAACATCTCATATGCACCATGACGTTCAAAACGTCGTTGAAGTCCCGATTCTAAGCCGTAAAGCATGGCACACTGAACTATCGAGTAGTCATCAGCTTTGCTCTGCCAGACGTTCATAACATCTGGCGTTGCTCCAGCAGCAGGCCTGTCACCCAGCGGTGCTTCCAGGACGTAATTCTTCTGTGCAGCAATGAGGATAATCCTCAGGTTACGGACCCAGTCCGTGTAATTGCTACCATCATCTTTCAACTTTGCTTTCTCAAGGAACGCATTAAAATTCAACGGAACAATAGCACGAGCCATCTATCTACAATCAACATAAACAAGCAAGATACTATCAGGTACTAAGTTCATGATAAGTTTAAGTTCAGTTAATCAAATTACTTAGGAACTCCCACTTAGATAGACATCCCTCTAATCTTCTAAGTGATCACGTGATCCAAATCAACTAAACCATAACCGATCATCACGTGAGATGGAGTAGTTTTCAATGGTGAACATCGTTATGTTGATCATATCTACTATATGATTCACGCTCGACCTTTCGGTCTCCGTGTTCCGAGGCCATATCTGTATATGCTTGGCTCGTCAAGTATAACTTGAGTATTCTGCGTGTGCAACTGTTTTGCACCCGTTGTATTTGGACGTAGAGCTTATCACACCCGATCATCACGTGGTGTCTGGGCACGACGAACTTTGGCAACGGTGCATACTCAGGGAGAACACTTCTTGATAATTTTAGTGAGAGATCATCTTATAATGCTACCGTCAATCAAAGCAAGATAAGATGCATAATAAGGGATAAACATCACATGCAATCAATATATAAGTGATATGATATGGCCATCATCATCTTGTGCTTGTGATCTCCATCTCCGAAACACCGTCATGATCACCATCGTCACCGGCGCGACACCTTGATCTCCATCGTAGCATCGTTGTCGTCTCGCCAATCTTATGCTTCCACGACTATCACTACCATTTAGTAATAAAGTAAAGCATTACATCGCGATTGCATTGCGTACAATAAAGCGACAACCATATGGCTCCTGCCAGTTGCCGATAACTCGGTTACAAAACATGATCATCTCATACAATAAAATCAGCATCATGCCTTGACCATATCACATCACAACATACCCTGCAAAAACAAGTTAGACGTCCTCTACTTTGTTGTTGCAAGTTTTACGTGGCTGCTACGGGCTTAAGTAAGAACTCATCTCACCTACGCATCAAAACCACAACGATAGTTCGTCAAATAGACTCTGTTTTAACCTTCTCAAGGACCGGGCGTAGTCACACTTGGTTCAACTAAAGTTGGAGAGACAGTCTTCCGCAAGCCATCTATGTGCAAAGCACGTCGAGGGAATCGGTCTCGCGTAAGAGTACGCGTAAGGTTGGTCCGGATCGTCTCACCCAACAATACCGACGAACCAAAGTATGACATGCTGGTAGGCAGTATGACTTGTATCGCCCACAACTCACTTGTGTTCTACTCGTGCAAATAACATCAAACCATAAAACCTAGGCTCTCATACCACTGTTGGGGAACGCAGTAATTTCGAAAATTTTCCTACGCACACGCAAGATCATGGTGATGCACAGCAACGAGAGGGGAGAGTATTGTCTACGTACCAACGCAGACCGACTGCGGAAGCGATCACACAATGTAGAGGAAGTAGTCGTACGTCTTCTTCCCGATCCGACCGATCCAAGCACCGTTACTCCGGCACCTCCGAGTTCTTAGCACACGTTCAGCTCGATGACGTTCCTCGGGCTCCGATCCAGCAAAGCGTCGAGGAAGAGTTCCGTCAGCACGACGGCATGGTGACGATCTTGATGTACTACCGACGCAGGGCTTCGCCTAAGCACTACAACGGTATGATCGAGGTGGAATTTGGTGGCAGGGGGCACCGCACACGGCTAAGGAACGATCTCAAGGATCAACTTGTGTGTCTTGGGGTGTCCCCTGCCCCCGTATATAAAGGTTGGAGGAGGGGGGCCGGCCGGCCAGGGAGAGAGAGGCGCAGGGGGAGTCCTACTCCTACCGGGAGTAGGACTCCCCCCTCCAATCCTATTCCAATTAGGACTCTCAGGGGGAAAGGAGAGAGAGGGGGGGCCGGCCCCTTCTCCTAGTCCTACTAGGACTTGGGGAAAGGGGGGGGCGCCGGCCAGCTATGGGCTGCCCCTTTTCTCTTTTTCCACTAAGGACCAATAGGCCCATTAGTCTCCCGGGGGGTTCCGGTAACCCTCCCGGTATTCCGGTAAAATCCCGATTTCACCCGGAACACTTCCTATGTCCAAACATAGGCTTCCAATATATCAATCTTTACGTCTCGACCATTTCGAGACTCCTCGTCATGTCCGTGATCTCATCCGGGACTCCGAACAACCTTCGGTACATCAAAATGCATAAACTCATAATAACTGTCATCGTAACGTTAAGCGTGCGGACCCTACGGTTCGAGAACAATGTAGACATGACCGAGACACGTCTCCGGTCAATAACCAATAGCGGGACCTGGATGCCCATATTGTCTCCTACATATTCTACGAAGATCTTTATCGGTCAGACCGCATAACAACATACATTGTTCCCTTTGTCATCGGTATGTTACTTGCCCGAGATTCGATCGTCGGTATCCAATACCTAGTTCAATCTCGTTACCGGCAAGTCTCTTTACTCGTTCCGTAATACATCATCTCACAACTAACATATTAGTTGCAGTGCTTGCAAGGCTTATGTGATGTGCATTACCGAGAGGGCCCAGAGATACCTCTCCGACAATCGGAGTGACAAACCCTAATCTCGAAATACGCCAACCCAACATCTACCATTGGAGACACCTGTAGTACTCCTTTATAATCACCCAGTTACGTTGTGACGTTTGGTAGTACCCAAAGTGTTCCTCCGGTAAACGGGAGTTGCATAATCTCATAGTTATAGGAACATGTATAAGTCATGAAGAAAGCAATAGCAACATACTAAACGATCGGGTGCTAAGCTAATGGAATGGGTCATGTCAATCAGATCATTCTACTAATGATGTGACCTCGTTAATCAATCAACAACTCTTTGTTCATGGTTAGGAAACATAACCATCTTTGATTAACGAGCTAGTCAAGTAGAGGCATACTAGTGACACTCTGTTGGTCTATGTATTCACACATGTATTATGTTTCCGGTTAATACAATTCTAGCATGAATAATAAACATTTATCATGATATAAGGAAATAAATAATAACTTTATTATTGCCTCTAGGGCATATTTCCTTCATGTGTCTCCTATTAAATCTTTATTTTGCAATATGAATCTTGATAATGGGAATAGAGATTAGTCAACTTTAGTTAGAAGGCGTCCCAATAATTCGGAGTTTTTAGATCTTGATGCAAAAATTGGTAAAAGTGGGATTGAGGAGGTCAAAACTTCACATAGCAATGAACCCACTATTTTGGATTTCAAGGAATTTAATTATGATAATTTCTCTTTGATAGATTGCATTTCCTTGTTGCAATCCATGTTAAATTCTCCTCATGCTTATGATCAAAATAAAGCTTTTACCAAACATATCGTTGATGCTTTAATGCAATCCTATGAAGAAAAACTTGAGTTAGAAGTTTCTATCCCTAGAAAACTTTATGATGAGTGGTAACCTACTATTAAAATTAAAATTAAAGACCATGAGTGCTATGCTTTATGTGATTTGGGTGCTAGTGTTTCCACGATTCCAAAAACTTTGTGTGATGTGTTGGGTTTCCATGAATTTGATGATTGTTCTTTAAACTTGCACCTTGCGGATTCCACCATTAAGAAACCTATGGGAATGATTAATGATGTTCTTATTGTTGCAAATAGGAATTATGTGCCCGTATATTTTATTGTTCTTGATATAGATTGCAATCCTACATGTCCTATTATTCTTGGTAGACCTTCCCTTAGAATGATTGGTGCAATTATAGATATGAAGGAAGGGAATATTAGATTCCAATTTCCATTAAGGAAAGGCATAGAACACTTTCCTAGAAAGAAAATTAAGTTACCTTATGAATCTATTATGAGATCCACTTATGGATTGCATACCAAAGATGACAATGCTTAGATCTATCCTTGCCTTTATACCTAGCTAGGGGCGTTAAACGATAACGCTTGTTGGGAGGCAACCCAATTTTATTTTTATTTCTTGCTTTTTGGTTCTGTTTAGTAATAAACAATTCATCATGCTACTTCTATGATTGTGCTTTTTTTGTTTTAATTAGTGTTTGTGCCAAGTAAAGCCTTTAGGATCTTCTTAGATGATAGTTGTTTGAACTTGCTGTAAAAAACAGAAACTTTGTGCTCACGAAAATAATCTTCATAAATCACAGAAAAGCGATTTTCCCTGATTATTTTTGAAGTAGATTAACATACATATTACCCAGGTCGTCCTAATTTGGTTGAATTTTTGGGGCTCTAGAAGTTTACGTTTGATACAGATTGCTACAGACTATTCTGTTTTTTACAGATTCTGTTTTTTGTGTGTTTTTTGCTTATTTTGATGAATCTATGGCTAGTATCGGGGGGTATGTGTTGGGTAACATAGTAATTTCAAAAACAATCCTACGCACACGCAAGATCATGGTGATTCATAGCAACGAAAGGGGAGAGTGTTGTCTACGTACCCTCGTAGACCGTAAGCGGAAGCGTTATATCAACGCGGTTGATGTAGTCGAACGTCTTCACGATCCGACTGATCCAAGTACCGAAAGCACGGCACCTCCGAGTTATGCACACGTTCGGCTTGGTGACTTCCTCGCCTTCTCGATCCAGCAAGAGGGGCAAAGTAGTAGATGAGTTCCGGCAGCACGACGGCGTGGTGTCGGTGTTGGTGAAGAACAATCTTCGCAAGGCTTCGCCTAAGCACTACGAAAACTATGACGGAGGATAAAATAGAGCAGACGGGGTTGCCGGCACACAGCTTGGTGTTTCTTGATGTCTCTTGGGTGCTAGCCCTACCCCTCTATTTATATGTTGAGCCTTGGGGTCGAAACTTGGAGTAAAAGCCTCCACAAAGTCGGTTTCACCCGAAAGGCAAGAGTCCTTCTTGGACTCCAGGGCCAGACGCCAGGGTTCCCGGCGTCTGGACCCAGACGCTAGGGACTCTGGCGTCTGGCCCCTGGACTCCGCAAAACTTCCTTTTGCGCTTTCCAAAAACCTCGTGGGCTTTCCCCTTTGGCCCAGATAAAGTGTTCTCATGCCCAAACATTTTGGGAAACATCCGGAACCCCTTCCGATGGATTCTGGAACCTTTCCGGAGATCAAACACTACTATCCACATATCAATATTTACTTCCAGACCATTCCGGAGTTCCTCGTCATATCCGTGATCTCATCCAAAACTCCGAACAACATTCGGTCACCAACATACATAACTCATAGTTCTATATCATCAACGAACGTTAAGCGTGCGGACCCTATGGGTTCGAGAACTATGTAGACATGACCGAGACGCCTCTCTTGTCAATAACCAATAGCGGGACCTGGATGCCCATATTGGCTCCTACATATTCTACGAAGATCTTTATCGGTCAGACCGCATACCAACATACGTTGTTCCCTTTGTCATCGGTATGTTACTTGCCCGAGATTCGATCGTCGGTATCTCAATACCTAGTTCAATCTCGTTACCGGCAAGTCTCTTTACTCGTTCCGTGATATATCATCTCTCAACTAACTCATTAGTTGCAATGCTTGCAAGGCTTAAGTGATGTGCATTACCGAGAGGGCCCAGGGATACCTCTCCGACAATCGGAGTGACAAATCCTAATCTCGAAATATGCCAACCCAACAAGTACCTTCGGAGACACCTGTAGAGCACCTTTATAATCACCCAGTTACGTTGTGATGTTTGGTAGCACACAAAGTGTTCCTCCGGTAAACGGGAGTTTCATAATCTCATAGTCATAGGAACATGTATAAGTCATGAAGAAAGCAATAGCAACATACTAAACGATCAAGTGCTAAGCTAACGGAATGGGTCATGTCAATCACATCATTCTCCTAATGATGTGATCCCGTTAATCAAATAACAACTCTTTGTCCATGGTTAGGAAACATAACCATCTTTGATTAATGAGCTAGTCAAGTAGAGGCATATTAGTGACACTCTGTTTGTCTATGTATTCACACATGTATTATGTTTCCGGTTAATACAATTCTAGCATGAATAATAAACATTTATCATGAAATAAGGAAATAAATAATAACTTTATTATTGCCTCTAGGGCATATTTCCTACAGTATGAACCATAAAGAAGTTGGAATATAGTAGGTTTAACACCAATATAAATAAATAATGAGTTCATTAGAGTACCTTGAAGTGGTGGTTTGTTTTATTTCGCTAATGGAGCTCATGAGATTTTCTATTGAGTTTTGTGTTGTGAAGTTTTCAAGTTTCTGGGTAAAGATTTGATCGATTATGGAACAAGGAGTGGCAAGATCCTAAGCTTGTGGATGCCCAAGGCACCCCAAGGTAAAATTCAAGGACAACCAAAAGCCTAAGCTTGGGGATGCCCCGGAAGGCATCCCCTCTTTCGTCTTCGTCCATCGGTAACTTTACTTGATGCTATATTTTTATTCACCACATGATATGTGTTTTTCTTGGAGCGTCTTGTATTATTTGAGTCTTTGATTTTTAGTTTACCATAATCATCCTTGCTATACACACCTTTTGGGAGAGACACACATGAATCGGAATTTATCAGAATACTCTATGTGCTTCACTTATATCTTTTGAGCTAGATAATTTTGCTCTAGTGCTTCACTTATATCTCTTTAGAGCACGGTGGTGGTTTTATTTTATAGAAATTATTGATCTCTCATGCTTCACTTATATTATTTTGAGAGTCTTTTGGAACAGCATGGTGATTTGCTTTGGTTAAAATTTTAGTCCTAAAATGATGAACATCCAAGATAGGTATAATAAAAACTATCATATAAAGTGCATTGAATACTATGAGAAGTTTGATACTTGATGATTGTTTTGAGATATGAGGTTGGTGATATTAGAGTCATCCTAATTTAGTAGTTATGAATTTGAGAAACACTTGTGTTGAAGTTTGTGATTCCCGTAGCATGCACGTATGGTGAACCGTTATGTGATGAAGTTGGAGCATGATTTATTTATTGATTGTCTTCCTTATGTGTGGAGGTCGGGATCGCGCGATGGTTAACTCCTACCAACCCTTCCCCTAGGAGCATGCGTTTAGTACTTTGTTTTGATGACTTGTAGATTTTTGCAATAAGTATGTGAGTTCTTTATGACTAATGTTGAGTCCATGGATTATACGCACTCTCACCCTTCCACCATTGCTAGCCTCTCTAATACCGCGCAACTTTCGCCGGTATCATACACCCACCATATACCTTCCTCAAAACAGCCACCATACCTACCTATTATGGCATTTCCATAGCCATTCCGAGATATATTGTCATGCAACTTTCCACCGTTCCGTTTATTATGACACGCTCATCATTGTCATATTGCTTTGCATGATCATGTAGTTGACATCATATTTGTGGCAAAGCCACCATTCATAATTCTTTCATACATGTCACTCTTGATTCATTGCATATCCCGGTACACTGCCGGAGGCGTAGACATAGAGTCATATGTTGTCCTAAGTAACGAGTTGTAATTCTTGAGTTGTAAGCAAATAAAAGTGTGATGATCATCATTATTAGAGCATTGTCCCAAGTGAGGAAAGGATGATGGAGACTATGATTCCCCGACAAGTCGGGATGAGACTCCGGACGAAAAAAAATAAAAAAAATAGGCCATATAAAAAAAGAAAATGCCCAAACAAAAAAATGAGAGAAAAAGAGAGAAGGGACAATGTTACTATCCTTTTACCACACTTGTGCTTCAAAGTAGCACAATCTTCATGATAGAGAGTCTCTTATTTTGTCACTTTCATATACTAGTGGGAATTTTTCATTATAGAACTTGGCTTGAATATTCCAATGATGGGCTTCCTCAAAGTGCCCTAGGTCCTCGTGAGCAAGCAAGTTGGATGCACACCCACTTATTTTCTTTTGTTGAGCTTTCATACACTTATAGCTCTAGTGTATCCGTTGCAAGGCAATCCCTACTCACTCACATTGATATCTATTGATGGGCATCTCCATAGCCCGTTGATACGCCTAGTTGATGTGAGACTATCTTCTCCTTTTTGTCTTCTCCACAACCACAGTTCTATTCCACATATAGTGCTATGTCCATGGCTCACTCTCATATATTGCGTGAAGATTGAAAAAGTTTGAGAATACTAAAGTACGAAACAATTGCTTGGCTGAATCTGGGGTTCTGCATGATTTAAATATTTTGTGTGATGAAGATAGAGCATAGCCAGACTATATGATTTTGTAGGGATAACTTTCTTTAGCCATGTTATTTTGAGAATACATGATTGCTTTGTTAGTATGCTTGAAGTATTATTATTTCTATGTCAATATTAAACTTTTATCTTGAATCTTTCGGATCTGAATATTCATGCCACAATAAAGAAAATTACATCGAGAAATATGCTAGGTAGCATTCCACATCAAAAATTCTGTTTTTATCATTTACCTACTCGAGGACGAGCAGGAATTAAGCTTGGGGATGCTTGATACGTCTCCAACGTATCTATAATTTTTTATTGTTCCATGCTATTATATTATCTATTTTGGATGTTTAATGGGCTTTATTATACACTTTTATATTATTTTTGGGACTAACCTACTAACCGGAGGCCCAACCCAAATTGCTGTTCTTTGCCTATTTCAGTGTTTCGCAGAAAAGGAATATCAAACGGAGTCCAAACGGAATGAAACCTTTGGGAGAGTTATTTTTGGAACAAACGCAATCCAGGAGACTTGGAGTGGATGTCAAGCAAGCAACGAGGCGCCACAAGGCAGGGAGGCGCGCCCAGGGGGGTAGGCACGCCCCCACCCTCATGGCTCCCCTGACCGACTTCTTTCGCCTATATATACTCATATACCCCGTGGACATCCGAGAGAACCATGAAACCCTATTTACACCGCCGCAACCTTCTATACCTGTGAGATCCCATCTTGGGGCTTTTTCCGGCGCTCCGCCGGAGGGGGCATTGATCACGGAGGGCTTCTACATCAACACCATAGCCTCTCTGATGATGTGTGAGTAGTTTACCTCAGACCTTTGGGTCCATAGTTATTAGCAATATGGCTTCTCTCTTTGGATCTCAATACAAAGTTCTCCTCGATCTTCTTGAAGATCTATACGATGTAATTCTTTTTGCGGTGTGTTTGTCGAGATCCGATGAATTGTGGGTTTATGATCAAGATTATCCATGAACAATATTTGATTCTCCTCTGAATTCTTTTATGTATGATTTGTTATCTTTGCAAGTCTCTTCGAATTATCAGTTTGGTTTGGCCTACTAGATTGATCTTTCTTGCAATGGGAGAAGTGCTTAGCTTTGGGTTCAATCTTGCGGTGTTCGATCCCAGTGATAGAAGGGGACCCGATACATATTGTATTATTGCCATCAAGGATAAAAATATGGGGTTAATATCATATTGCTTGAGTTTATCCCTCTACATCATGTCATCTTGCCTAATGCATTACTCTATTCTTATGAACTTAATACTCTAGATGCATGCTGGATAGCGGTCGATGTGTGGAGTAATAGTAGTAAATGCATAATCGTTTCGGTCTACTTGTCGCGGACGTGATGCCTATATACATGATCATGCCTAGATAATCGCATGACTTTGCACTTTTCTATCAATTGCTCGACAGTAATTTGTTCACCCACCGTAATACTTATGCTATCTTGAGAGAAGCCACTAGTGAAACCTATGGCCCCCGAGTCTATCTTCCATCATATAAGTTTCCGATCTATTTTATTTTGCAATCTTTATTTTCCAATCTATATCATAAAAATACCAAAAATATTTATCTTATTATCTCTATCAGATCTCACTTTTGCAAGTGGCCGTGAAGGGATTGACAACCCCTTTATCGCATTGGTTGCAAGGTTCTTATTTGTTTGTGTAGGTACGAGCCGATTTGTGTGCAGTCTCCTACTGGATTGATACCTTGGTTCTAAAAAACTGAGGGAAATACTTACGCTACTTTGCTGCATCACCCTTTCCTCTTCAAGGGAAAACCAATGCATGCTCAAGAGGTAGCACCATGTCATCGAGGAGGTTGTCGACATCGGGGAAGAAGTCGTCGTCGGGGAAGTAGTTGTCGGAGTCCGGGGCGTCCGTGACGAAGAATTCAGTAGTCGCGCGGAGCACTCCCCAAAAACCTTATCACCCTTCTCCCATACAGGACTCAAAGAGGTGCGGTTTCGGAGGCCTACTGTCCCGGCTCGCGTTCCATGCCGCAAGCTGGGATGAGGAAGACAGCAGCAACTGAGAGATTGGAACCGGTGGCGAGAGGAAGAAGAAGTTCTGGTGCGTCTCTTTGAGAGGAGCGACCTCCCTTTTATAGGCGCAAGAGAAGGAGGCGAGAGGCTGCGCCGAGAGATGAAGGGAACAAGGGAGACGAAACGAACAACCAGCAGCCGAAGGGTGCAGCGTTCATATTCAATATCCACTACAGCAAAAACTTTCCAACCCCCGAGTGACCTTTCGTATTCCCGTAGTGCGTGGCAAAATTTTAGACATCGGCTCGGCTCATTCCCGCAACCCGCAACGTGGCGCAGCGCGGGGCGGCGCATTGTGACGAGGCAAGGCGAGTCGTGGCGAGGCGGGCGGCGGAGGAGTGCGCGTGGATGTCCCTCTTGTTCTCATGCTCATACAAGTGGGGAAAGAACCTCCCTTATAAGGAGGTCAAACTCCCACTAAACTAGCAATGTGGGACTAAACTTTAGTAGTATCCCTTGCCTTGCACAAATGGGCTAAGTGGGCCTCTAGGATTTATTTAGAAATTTTTGAAATAGTTATTGGGTTGTCCAAAAAAGACTAAATTCCAGCACCATGCAAGAGATGGGAATGAAATTCAAACATCTGGGCGTCGTGGCTCGGCCGGAAAGATTGAGAAACTTGGTTTTTTAATTCTTGTAAATCCAAAACACGCCTGAAAATCATGAAACTTGGCATGGTGTCATGACATGGCACCAACATGTTGTGGTAATTTTTCTGTCTGATTTGTGAAGGCGCACACATTGACAATCAACAAAGTCATTTTGGAACAAGTGCTGTCACGTTACAAATCGGAAACACAAGTATTATTGAAACCGTGGGCGTTCTACTTACCAATTACGTGCCGCCACGTGTCCCCTTTTTTTATTGGCTAGGAGATGTCGTGCGGGGTAGCTATTTGAGTATGAGAGGCATGCGATCAGACCCTTGCGCGTGCTCATCAGGAGGAGAGCCCTTTGACCGCTACCTGCCGCGCACCTCCCTCCCAACGTCTCCATTAATGGCGCCCGAGCCCCTGTTCTACGGCATGACTATATGTCTCACTGGACTGAGATTTAAGAGAGAAAAATGAAAAATCTGAAAAGAAAGTTTTGCATGGATCTGATGTAAGATTCGACGGACCTATATAGCATTGACTGTGACTTATAGTGAGCATGATGAATATAAGGACGATGACAGTGGATAATAATTGTCTTACATATTTAGGAACATAATTAAAAAAAGCCACATGCGGCAACGCCCGAATACACAAGGGCAAAAGAAGAAGGAAGACAACGATCTGGCTCGCTGATCTCTACTTTCTTGATGCGTTGCTGCAGGCCACGCGAACTAGCCTTCGTGGCGAGCGGCGATGATCTCTTTCTTGTCCTCAAGATGCTGCTTGAGAGCATCCACGGATTCCTCCACCAGCCTTCTGCGCTCGATGCATAGCATGGCATTCTCGTCCATAAGTTTCTCGACGATGATGCCGATCCTCCTCAACAAGGCAGTGGTCTCCTCCTGCTGCTCTGCACTTCCGACGATCTTTGCCCTCAGCGGGTCGCGCTCAGCCGGAGCTTCACATTGCTCTCATTTAGTTGCTGAATGACGTCGGTAGCCTGTTCAAAAGAGGCTTTCATGTCGTCCTGCAACCTCGCCCATCCAGAGATCTGATCCATCTGGCTATGGACGATCGCATGCATGCGCCTGTAAGAGTCCTCGCCTGCCCGCAAGACATTTTCCCAGGCTTCCGCAGCGCGGGAGGACATCTCTGCTGCATTCGCGGCGCGGTGGGACATCTCTTCTGCTTCCGCGGCGCGGCCGGACCAATCTGCCGCATCAACGGTGCGGCAGGACCTGCGTGCTGCTTCAGCGGCGCGGCGGGACCTCTGTGCTACTACGGCTGCGCAGTGGGACATGCCTGCTGCATCCGCGGCGAGGCAGGACATCTCTCGTGCTTCCGCTTCCATGCTCGCATCTCCCTGGTGGCAATCTCTCGACCCATAACTCACGTTGGCCATGGCAGACGCAAAGGGAACGATGATGAATGATACGTCTCCAACGTATCTATAATTTCTGAAGTATTCATGCTATTATATTATCCATCTTGGATGTTTAATGGGCTTTACTATGCACTTTTATATTATTTTTGGGACTAACGTATTAACCCAGAGCCCAGTGCCAGTTCCTGTTTTTCCCTTGTTTCAGTGTTTCGAAGAAAAGGAATATCAAACGGAGTCGAAACGGAATGGAACCTTATGGAGAAGTTATTTTTGGAAAGAAAGCAACCCGATAGACTTGGAGTGCACGTCAGGAAAGAAACGAGGGAGACACGAGGCAGGGGGCGCGCCCTCAACCCTCGTGGGCCCCTCATGGTCCCCTGATGTATTTCTTCCGCCTATATATATCCATATACCCTAAAACTATCGGGGAACATAATAGATCTGGAGTTCCGCCACCGCAAGCCTCTGTAGCCACCAAAAACCAATCGGGACACTGGTCTGGCACCCTGTCGGAGGGGGGATCCCTCACCGGTGGCCATCTTCATCATCTTGGCGTTCTCCATGACAAGGAGGGAGTAGTTCACCCTCGGGGCTGAGGGTATGTACCAGTAGCTATGTGTTTGATATCTCTCTCTCTCTTTCTCTCTCTCGTGTTCTTGATTTGGCACGATCTTGATGTATCACGAGCTTTGCTATTATAGTTGGATCTTATGATGTTTCTCCCCCTCTACTCTCTTGTAATGGATTGAGTTTTCCCTTTGGTTATCTTATCGGATTGAGTCTTTAAGGATTTGAGAACACTTGATGTATGTCTTACATGTGCTTATCTGTGGTGACAATGGGATATTCACGTGATCTACTTGATGTATGTTTTGGTGATCAACTTGCGGGTTCAGTGACCTTGTGAACTTATGCATAGGGGTTGGCACACGTTTTCATCTTGACTCTCCGATAGAAACTATGGGGCACTCTTTGAAGTACTTTGTGTTGGTTTGAATAGATGAATCTGAGATTGTGTGATGCATATCGTATAATCATACCCACGGATACTTGAGGTGACATTGGAGTATCTAGGTGACATTAGGTTTTTGGTTGATTTGTGTCTTAAGGTGTTATTTTAGTACGAACTCTATGATAGATCGAACGGAAAGAATAGCTTCGTGTTATTTTACTACGGACTCTTGAATAGATCGATCAGAAAGGATAACTTTGAGGTGGTTTCGTACCCTACAATAATCTCTTTGTTTGTTCTCCACTATTAGTGACTTTGGAGTGACTCTTTGTTGCATGTTGACTGATAGTTATATGATCCAGTTATGTTATTATTGTTGAGAGAACTTGCACTAGTGAAAGTATGAACCCTAGACCTTGTTTCCTAGCATTGCAATACCGTTTGTGCTCACTTTTATCATTAGTTACCTTGCTGTTTTTATATTTTCAGATTACAAAAACCTATATCTACCATCCATATTGCACTTGTATCACCATCTCTTCGCTGAACTAGTGACCTATACAATTTACCATTGTATTGGGTGTGTTGGGGACACAAGAGACTCTTTGTTATTTGGTTGCAGGGTTGCTTGAGAGAGACCATCTTCAACCTACGCCTCCCACAGATTGATAAACCTTAGGTCATCCACTTGAGGGAAATTTGCTACTGTCCTACAAACCTCTACACTTGGAGGCCCAACAACGTCTACAAGAAGAAGGTTGCGTAGTAGACATCAAGCTCTTTTCTGGCGCCGTTGCCGGGGAGGTGAGTGCTTGAAGGTATATCTTTAGATCTTGCAATAGAATCTTTTTGTTTCTTGTTTTAGCACTAGTTTAGTTTATAAAAGAAAACTACAAAAAAATTGAATTGAGTTTACCACATACGCTTCATCTTTTTAATATCTTTCGTGAGTATGATGGAAAAGAAAATTGTGCCAAAGTGTTAGAAGAAGAATGCATTAAAATGTTTGGCACTAAATCTTTGAATGATGAGCATGATTGCAATGTTGTTAGTATGAATTCCTTGAATATCCATAGTACTAATGACAATTGCACTAGTCATGATGAAAATATCTCTTATAAGCATGTCGATTTTTGTGGAGTGTATTGGGTTTGCAAGTACACACCAAATAGGGAAGATAGATATTGCAAGAGGCACAAGCATTTAGAAACTAAATTTTTGCAAGAAAGTCTTGATGTTTGTGCTGAAAAATTCAATATTTTCCGCGATCCTTGTGAACTTTGCAATGAAAATGGTCATTTAAATCTCCAATGCAAATCGTTTCATCACCGAATCGTGTCCAAAAATTGTGATAATTTGATTACCCTTGAGCATCATAAAGAGATTAGTCTTCTTTTGGGGTATGAGGAAATGAAATGTATAATTGAGGGTATTCCAAAGTTTAATCTTGATAGATTTCTTGATTTTGATCTAGAGAAGATTTATATGTATTGTGCGGTGAATTGCATTGAAAATCCTTATATTGCCAATTACATAAAGAAAAGAAAGCAAATAGAAGATGAAGAGAACACTAATGAAAGGGAGGAGACTTCCCAATATCCTCCTATTATTTCTTATGATGAATCAGGTAACGAGGAGGAGCCTTCTATTCAACTAATTTCACTAATAGGGAGCTCCAAAAAGAGGATTGAACCCACACATGATGTGGTGAAGAAAAAGAAAAGAAAAAGGAAGAGAGGTAAAAAGATATCTCTCCCAAATAATGTTGCTCCTATTATTGTTGTGCCTCATGAAAATGAATCAAAAATAATTGTGGAAGATGATGGACTTGATGATCTCATTATGCCTATTGCTTGTTGTGATGATTATGATTGGGAAGATAATGATACTTCTTATGATATTGAAAATCTTTTTGGCACTTGCTTGGAAGAATATGATAATTGCTATACTATTGGTGCTATCCATACTATTAATGATGAGAGTGATTATGCTTATGGCCCAAGCTTGGGGATGCTATGTTTGATGAAGATGATGTTTTTGAGAATATATTTGCTGCAATTAATGTTTGTACCAAGCTTGGGGATGCTACGTTTAATGAAGATTATATTTTTAGTCTCCCAAGTTTTGACATGCAAAATTATAATGATGATAGCATGCCTCCTACTTATGATGATTATATTGATGAAAGTGGGTTTGGAAGAGTGTCAACTTTAGGAAGTAATGATCCCACTATTTTGGAGGACGTTGAATCTTATAATATTTATGAAAGTGGATTTGGAGAGGTCATGACTTTATTTCGTGATGTATCCACTATTTCGGAAGAGGTTTCAATTGATTATGATGAGAACAAAGTTGCTACTTATGATGATTATTGTGATGAAACTTATGCTATAAAAAGTAGTGATGGTTATATTTTGAAACTTGTCATGATTATGATTACCCTTTTTCTGAATATTACTCTTTTAATGTGGAAGCAATTTATAGTATTCAGGTCTCTTATGATACTCCCACTATTCCGAATGAGAAGAAATTTGCTTATATGGAGAGTAATAAAATTTCTATGCTTGTAGATCATGAAAAGAATGCTTTAGGTGCTGGTTATATTTTTTAATTCATTCATGATGCTACTGAAAATTATTATGAGGGAGGATTATATGCTTGTAGGAATTGCAATAATATCAAGTTTCCTCTCTATGTGCTTAAAATCTTGAAGTTATGCTTGTTTTATGTTCCTATGCAAGTTGATTCTTGTTCACATAAGTTGTTTGCTCACAAAATCCCTATGCATAGGAAGTGGGTTAGACTTAAATGTGCTAGTCATATTCTTCATTATGCTCTCTTTATGTTTCAATTCCTATCTTTTATGCGAGCATCATTGAAATCATCATGCCTAGCTAGGGGCGTTAAACGATAGCGCTTGTTGGGAGGCAACCCAATTTTATTTTAGTTTATTGCTTTTTGGTTTTGTTTAGTAATAAATAATCTTTCTAGCTTCTGTTTAGATGTGGTCTTGTGTTTTAATTAGTGTTTGTGCCAAGTAAGACCTATAGGATCTTCTTGGATGATAGTTATTTGATCTTGCTGAAAATTCCAGAAACTTTCTGTTCACAAAAACAATTGTTTAAAATCACCAGAACGTGATAAAATACTGATTCCAATTGCAGCAGATCAATAATCAAATTATCTAGGTCTTCCTATTTTGGTAGAATTTTTGAGTTCCGGAAGTTTGCGTTAGTTACAGATTACTACAGACTGTTCTGTTTTTGACATATTCTATTTTTCGTGTGTTGTTTGCTTATTTTTATGAATCTATGGCTAGTAAAATAGTTTATAAACCATGGAGAAGTTGGAATACAGTAGTTTTAACACCAATACAAATAAAGAATGAGTTCATTACAGTACCTTGAAGTGGTGTTTTGTTTTCTTTCGCTAACGGAGCTCACGAGTTTTCTGTTGAGTTTTGTGTTGTGAAGTTTTCAAGTTTTGGATAAAGATTCGATGGACTATGGAATAAGGATTGGCAAGAGCCTAAGCTTGGGGATGCCCAAGGCACCCCAAGGTAATATTCAAGGATAACCAAGAGCCTAAGCTTGGGGATGCCCCGGAAGGCATCCCCTCTTTCGTCTTTGTTCATCGGCAACTTTACTTCACTAGTAGAAAAGGGGGCAAAGGTCCAGGCCGGGTCAGCCCATTAGTCCCGGTTCAGTCCAGAACTAGGACCAATGGGGGCATTGGACCCGGTTCGTGAGCCCAGGGGGCCAGCCGGGCCACGTGGGCCATTGGTCCCGGTTCGTCTGGACCTTTGGTCCCAGTTGGTGGGACGAACCGGGACCAATGGGCCTCGCTCCTGGCCCACCACCATTCGTCCCGGTTGGTGGCATGAACCGGGACCAAAGGCTCCCCTTTGGTCCCGGTTCATGCCACCAACCGGGACCAATGGTGGTGCCTATATATACCCCCTCGCGTAAGAGCAGAGCACACTGCTCTGTTTTTCTGGCCGAGGGGGAGAGGGCTTGGTGGTGCTCTAGCTCACCTCCTATGCACACAAGGTGTTCGATGGAATGCCCGAGCCACACTACTTAAGCTTTCTCCTCTCCAAGCTCGACCTCCAAGCTCCATTTTCCTCAATATTTGTCTAGGTTTAGCGGTCTGTCACGCCCCGTCCCCGTCTTCACCGCCGTGTGTCACCCGCGCCGAGCTCATCGCCGGCACCACCGTTGTGACCCTCTTATTCTTATCTTCTTTCTGAAAGGAAAAATATTCTTACTTGTATGTTTACATAGATACTTGTATTATTTTCTTACTTTTATTATTGCATCTTATATACTGCGATGGTTTTGGTATCCGCCCCCGTCGTCCCCCGTCCTGTCTATGATTCGGATGTGGTATATATTATCTTTATAACTATTGGTTCATTTATTGTTTATGAAAATTATGCCGACCAGCGTGACATAGATTTTATTTATCTAGGATGTATGTGAACCGGAAATTCCAACCGACCCTATTGTCGAGAGGTTAAATTTAGTTGAAGAAGAAAACAATTTGTTGAAGGAAAAAATAAAAAAATTGAGGAGGAGAAGATGATATTGGAGTTGCATGTTGCGGATGTCGTCGATGATCACAAGATCAAGATGGATGCAATGCCCTTGAAGATTAGAAAGATTAGAAAACATGCCATTCATACCGAGGCTTGGTATCATTATGTCGTTGGATCAATTGTTACCTTGGTTGCGATTATGATCGCATTTGTTTTCGCATTGAAATGTTTTACATAGTTTCAATGTATGGTTTAATTAATTAGATGCTCTGGAGAGCTATATGTTGTTAGATGAGAACTATGTATGTACTTTGGTTTTAATGTGATGATGAACTTCTATTAATTTGGACACTTAATTATATATAATGCACGCAGATGAACCGGCAATGGATGTACGGTGACAGACACACCTCCGAGTACATTAAGGGGATGCATGAGTTTCTCGATGCGGCTGAGGCAAACAAGCAGAATGGTTTTATGTGTTGTCCATGCACTAAATGTGGGAATACGATGTCTTACTCTAACCGGAAAATCCTTCACTCCCACCTGCTTTACAAGGGTTTCATGCCACACTATAATGTTTGGATGAGGCACGGAGAAAGAGGGGTTATGATGGAAGACGGCGAAGAAGAAGAGTACGATGACAACTATGTGCCCCCTGAATACGGTGATGCTACAACCGGGGGAGCTGGTGAAGATCAAGAGGAACCAGACGATGTGCCCAATGATGTTGCAACAGGTGAAGCTGTTGAAGATCAAGAGGAACCAGACGATGTGCCCGATGATGATGATCTCCGCCGGGTCATTGTCGATGCAAGGATGCAATGCGAAAGTCAAAAGGAGAAGCTGAAGTTCGATCGCATGTTAGAGGATCACAAAAAAGGGTTGTACCCCAATTGTGAAGATGGCAACACAAAGCTCGGTACCATACTGGAATTGCTGCAGTGGAAGGCAGAGAATGTTGTGCCTAACAAAGGATTTGAGAAGCTACTGAAAATATTGAAGAAGAAGCTTCCAAAGGATAACGAATTCCCGACAGTACATACGCAGCAAAGAAGGTCGTATGCTCTCTAGGATTGGAGGTGGAGAAGATACAAGCATGCCCTAATTACTGCATCCTCTACCGCGGTGCATACAAGGATCTAAACGCATGCCCGGTATGCGGTGCATTGCGGTATAAGATCAGACGAGATGACCCTGGTGATGTTGACGGCGAGCCCCCCAGGAAGAGGGTTCCGCGAAGGTGATGTGGTATGCTCCTATAATACCATGGTTGAAACGTCTGTTCAGAAACGGAGAGCATGCCAAGTTGATGCGATGGCACAGTGAGGACCGTAAGAAAGACGGGAAGTTGAGAGCACCCGCTGACGGGTCGTAGTGGAGAAATATCGAGAGAAAGTACTAGGATGAGTTTGCAAAGGACCCAAGGAATGTATGGTTTGCTTTAAGCGCGGATGGCATTAATCCTTTCGGGGAGCAGAGCAGCAATCACAGCACCTGGTCCGTGACTCTATGTATGTATAACCTTCCTCCTTAGATGTGCATGACGCGGAAGTTCATTATGATGCCAATTCTCATCCAAGGCCCTAAGCAACCCGACAACGACATTGATGTGTACCTAAGGCCATTAGTTGAAGAACTTTTACAGCTGTGGAATGGAAACGGTGTACGTACGTGGGATGAGCATAGACAGGAGGAATTTAACCTAAAGGCGTTGCTGTTCGTGACCATCAACGATTGGTCCGCTCTCAGTAACCTTTCAAGACAGACAAACAAAGGATACCACGCATGCACGCACTATTTAGATGACACTGAAAGTATATACCTGGACAAATGCAGGAAGAATGTGTACCTGGGCCATCGTCGATTTCTTCCGACCAACCATCAATGTCGAAAGAAAGGCAAGCATTTCAAAGGCGAGGCAGATCACCGGAAGAAGCCTACCATGCGTATCGGTGATCACGTACTTGCTATGGTCAATGATTTACACGTAATCTTTGGAAAGGGTCCCAGCGCACTAGCTGTTCCGAATGACGCTAAGGGACACGCACCCATGTGTAAGAAGAAATCTATATTTTGGGACCTACCCTACTGGAAAGACCTAGAGGTCCGCTCTTCAATCAACGTGATGCACGTGACGAAGAACCTTTGCGTGAACCTACTAGGCTTCTTGGGCGTGTATGGAAAGACAAAATATACACCTGAGGCACGGGAGGACCTGCAACGTTTGCACAAAAAAGACGGCATGCCTCCGAAGCAGTATGAAGGTCCTACCAGCTACGCTCTTATGAAAGAAGAGAAAGAAATCTTCTTTGAATGCCTGCTCAGTATGAAGGTCCCGACTGGCTTCTCATCGAATATAAAGGGAATAATAAATATGCCAGAGAAAAAGTTCCAGAACCTAAAGTCTCACGACTGCCACGTGATTATGACGCAACTGCTTCCGGTTGCATTGAGGGGGCTTCTAACGGAAAACGTCCGATTAGCCATTGTGAAGCTATGTGCATTCCTTAATGCAGTCTCTCAGAAGGTGATCGATCCAGAAATCGTACCAAGGCTAAGGAGTGATGTGGCGCAATGTCTTGTGAGTTTCGAGCTGGTGTTACCACCATCCTTCTTCAATATCATGACGCACGTCCTAGTTCATCTAGTCGATGAGATTGTCATTCTGGGGCCCGTATTTCTACACAATATGCTCCCCTTTGAGAGGTTCATGGGATTCCTAAAGAAATATGTCCATAAATGCGCTAGGCCAGAAGGAAGCATCTCCGTGGGCCATCAAACAGAGGAAGTCATCGGGTTTTGTGTTGACTTCATTCTTGGCCTTAGGAAGATAGGTCTCCCTAAATCGCGGTATGACGGGAGACTGACTGGAAAAGGCACGCTTGGAAAGGACTCAATAATATGCAGGGACAGATATTCTTGGTCTCAAGCACACTACACAGTTCTACAGAACTCTACCTTGGTGACCCCGTATGTCGATAAACACAAGAACAGTCTGCGCTCCAAACACCCAGAGCAGTGTGACAATTAGATTACATGTGAACACATCAGGACTTTCAGCAGTTGGTTGGAAACACGTCTCATAGGTGACAACAATGTTTGTGATGAGTTGTACTTGTTGTCCAGGAGACCATCTTTGACTGTATTGATTTACAAAGGATACGAGATAAATGGGAATACATTTTACACGATTGACCAAGATCAAAAGAGCACCAACCAAAACAGCGGTGTCCGCTTTGATGCAACAACCGAGAGGGGAAAGGACACATATTATGGTTACATAGTGGACATATGGGAACTTGACTACGGACATGATTTTAAGGTCCCTTTGTTTAAGTGCAAATGGGTCAATCTGTCAGGAGGCGGGGTACAGGTAGACCCACAATACGGAATGACAACAGTGGATCTGAAAAATCTTGGGTACACTGACAAACCGTTTGTCCTAGCCAATGAAGTGGCACAGGTTATCTATGTGAAGGACATGTCTACCAGACCGAGAAAAAGAAAAGATAAGGAAGCGAATACATCATACGATGATCCAAAGCGCCACATAGTTCTTTCAGGAAAAAGGGACATCCTGGGAGTGGAGGGCAAGACAGACGTGTCTGAAGATTATGAAAAGTTTCATGAAAATCCTCCCTTCAAAGTCAAGGCTGACCCAAGCATCCTGATAAACGATGAAGATTATCCATGGTTACAGCGCAATAACCAAATGACACAGGCGAAGAAAAAGTGAAGACTTTCTCCCGCAACTATTATGATGATACCATGCCAACTTTGTAACAGACGAGCATGATACCATTATCCGTTTTGTACATGCACATGCTATGCCAACTTTTTCAGAGTTCATTTGAAAACTATGAATTTAGGTCGAATTTTCTCTATAGGTGTATCTATGTTCATTTTTTTAGTAAAGTTAACCACAAACTTGTGATTCACACAAATTTCAAAAAATTCAAATTTTAACTATTCAAATTTGAAAACTAATGGCACTAACAGAAAGTTCATAATTTTTCTAAAACTAATGGCACTAACAGAAAGTTTATAATTTTGCTGACCTAAAAGCAAAAAGAATTAAAAAATAAAGCAAAAAACAAAAGAAAATAAATAATGCAGAAAACAAAACAAAAAAACTGGAAAAAAATAAAAATAGCAACAATAAGTATTTTGTTGTAAGTAGAAACAAAATAAAATAAATAAAGCAACAAAGAAAACAAAAAAACAAAAAAAGTGTTTTCAAATTTGAAAACTAATGGCACTAACAGAAAGTTTCTAATTTTTCTAAAACTAAAAGCAAAAAGAATTAAAAAAATAAAGGAAAAACAAAAGAAAATAAATAATGCAGAAAACAAAACAAAAAAACTGGAAAAAAAATAGCAATACGACTCGCCCCTGGCCCATGACCATTAGTCCCGGTTTGTGCCACAAACCGGGACTAAAGGGTTGGTCCTCATTGCGCTCAGAGTTTAGTCTCACCTCGCCAACCGAAGGGCGCTCACACCGGTTTATAAGTCCATCCCTCTCTTCCTTGTTGAGCTCCTCTCAAAGTGAAAATAGATGCCCCTATACAGGGAATTTGACCTAAATTCATAATGAATTTCTCTGAAATTCATAGAAACTGATTATGAATTTAGGTTGAATTTTCTCTATAGGTGCATCTATGTTCATTTTTTAGTAAAGTTAATCACAAACTTGTGATTCACACAAATTTCAAAGAACTCAAATTTTAACTATTCAAATTTGAAAACTAATGGCACTAATAGAAAGTTTATAATTTTTCTAAAACTAATGGCACTAACAGAAAGTTTATAATTTTGCTGACCTAAAAGCAAAAGAATTAAAAAATAAAGCAAAAAACAAAAGAAAATAAATAATGCAGAAAACAAAACAAAAAAACTGGAAAAAAATAAAAATAGCAAAATAAGTATTTTGTTGTAAGTAGAAACAAAATAAAATAAATAAAGCAACAAAGAAAACAAAAAAAACTAAAAAAGTGTTTTCAAATTTGAAAACTAATGGCACTAAGAGAAAGTTTATAATTTTTCTAAAACTAAAAGCAAAAAGAATTAAAAAATAAAGCAAAAAATAAAAGAAAATAAATAATGCAGAAAACAAAACAAAAAAACTTGAAAAAAATAGCAACAATAAGTATTTTGTTGTAAGTAGAAACAAAATAAAATAAATAAAGCAACAAAGAAAACAAAAAAAAACTAAAAAAGTTTTTTCAAATTTGAAAACTAATGGCACTAACAGAAAGTTTATAATTTTTCTAAAACTAAAAGCAAAAAGAATTAAAAAATAAAGCAAAAAATAAAAGAAAATAAATAATGCAGAAAACAAAACAAAAAAACTTGAAAAAAATAGCAACAATAAGTATTTTGTTGTAAGTAGAAACAAAATAAAATAAATAAAGCAACAAAGAAAAAAAACAAACAAAAACTGCCACCTATTGGGCCACCACGGCCTGAATATGACTAGAAACCCAACCTGGGCCAGGATTCAGGCCCGCAGAAGGCCCAATAGGCCCACAAGCAGAGAGGTGTCAGATTAGGCCCATAGGCCTACAGTTCAGAAGAGTTCGAGAGGGAAGTGGCAGCGGAGCTTATAAACAGGTGTTGGCCGCTCTCAACTAGCGAGGTGGGACTAAACTCCCACCACCGCGCCAGCGCAAGGCCATTGGTCCCGGTTGGTGGCACCAACCGGGACTAAAGGGGGGCATTGGTCCCGGTTCGTGGCACCAACCGGTACCAATGCCCCCCTTTAGTCCCGGTTGATGCCACCAACCGGGACCAAAGGCCGCCGCTTCCCGCCCTTTGGGCTGCTGAAAAAGGCCTTTGGTCCCGGTTGGTGGCACCAACCGGGACTAATGCCCACCTTTAGTCCCCGTTTGTGCCACGAACCGGGACTAAAGGCTTTGTTATATAAGTTCACACTTAGGAAATTTTCACTCTCATCTCGCAGTTGCCTCCCCGACACCGATGCCGCCAGGCTGCCACGACGCCGCACGCCGCCCCCGCCGTCGCTCTCGCCTCGCCCGTGCCCGTCGTCGCCGTCGTCCGTGCCCTCGTCGTCGCCCGCCGTCGCCAGCGCCCCTGCCCCGACGCGCGCCGCCCCGCCCTAGCCCGCCCCCGTCGCCATCGCCCCCGCCCCTGCCCCGACGCGCGCCGCCCCGGCCCGCCCTCGCCGTCGCCCGCGCCCCTGCCCCGACGCGCGCCGCCCCGACCCGCCCCCGTTGTCGCCGCGCGGTCGCCCTGCCTCGCCCTTCGTCGCCCCCTACCCCGAGCGCGCGCCCACTGCCCCGTCGCCATCCTCGCCGCCGACCCCGCGGTCCTCCTCACCTTGGTCCGGCCGCTGGCGCCCTCCCTATCGTTGCAATTTTTTTCATATATATGCTTGTTTATATATATATATATGCTTGTTTTATATATATATATATATGATGATATATATGCTTGTTATCATAATTGATTTTGTTCATATATATATGTAATGATTTTTTTATAGAATATGATGTTTTTTTCATAGATGATCACATATGTGATGTATGCACGGATGTGGATGAAATATGATGTTTTTTGTTCATAGAACATGATGTTTTTTTTATTCACAGATTTTTTTTGTTCATGAGAGAGGCGGGGGACGTTGAGGGATCATAGATGTATTTTTTCAGAATTTTCTATCGTGCATAGACGGATTTTAGACCACGGGAGCACCCCCTCCCTATCGTTGCAAAATTTGCTAAGTGATATTAAGAAGGAAGGAAAAGAAGGATAGGAAAGAAGAAAGTAAGAAGAGGAAAGAAAGAAGAAGAGGACAGGAAGAAGAGGAGAAATAAATAAGAAGAAGAAAAAAGAAGAAAAAGAAGAGGAGAAGAAGAAAGGAATAGAGGAGAAGAAGAGAAAATAGAATATATCGTGTGTCGTGTCGATATAAACTCCCGATAACTTCAACACGTGGGGGGTCGATATACCCCCTCCCGATAACTTCAACACGAGGGGGGGTCGATATACCCCCTCCCGATAACTTCAACACGTGGGGGGTCGATATACCCCCTCCCTGATAACTTCAACACGTGGGGGAGGGTCAATATACCCCCCTCCCCGATAACTTCAACACGTGGGGGGGGGTCGATATACCCCCTCCCCGATAACATTATTTTCCCGTGTATGTATCTCGTCGTTGTCGATATTACCCCCTCCTTGAAGCATTCTCGAGGCCACCCCAAACCCTTGAAGCATTGTCGAGGCCACCCGAAACCCTATAGAAGCAGCGTCGAGGCCACTAATTAATATGATTCCTTACTGTGATTAGCTAGCTAGTTCTACGTTTGCCACTAATATATCCATCTATCATGTTTGAATAATAATTGCCATGTTGTACATATTTCTAGAAACTATGGACACCCCCCGAGATGAAGCACAAGAAGCGTTGTTGGGGGACATAATCGCACAAGGAAGTGATGCCGTCTGCTCGTTGTTTCTCAACGACACCGATGGTCTGGAAGGAGAGGGTGAAGAAGCAGCTGGCTATGATTATGATGGCTCAAAGAAGATGTCGGTGACAAACAAGCAAAATGCTGCGAAGAAGAAGCATCACCATCGCATGGGGTCAGGTGGCTACCTCGTAGCCTGGCCTAAGTGGACCAAGGCTGAGAATGATCTGGTTGATAAAAGGGATCGAACCAGAGACAATGAACTAGCCAGACCGTTGCCGAACTTGGTTCTTCGGGGCTGGCGGAATCTTGGACCCTGTATCAGGGAAGTGCATTTGGATGGACGAGCAAATGGAAATACCAGTCAAGAGGCTTCAGCACTATATCGATGCAGCGCAGCAAGGGACGTTCGTTCCAGACAGAGAGAACGACGAGCTCACAATGGCCCTCAGGAATCCTGAGCACCCTGGACGGACACGAGCCACGCCAGGCTCCGTTCCGTGGAAGGCTGGGTTTCCGGACGCAGGCGGTTACAAATGCCACGAGAGGAGGAAGAAAGTGGAGCAGACCCAACTGCAGGCGCTGCACGCTAGGGTACAAGCGATAGAGGAACAAGAAGCAAATCACAGCAAACGAACTGTCGAAGCTTCCCCCGAAGCTACCCCGCCATCTCAGCGGAGAAGCAGCGTGGCTTCCACCGAGCTGCTTCAGCCAGAGCATGTCTTGACGGCTCCTGCCAGCTATCCCGTGGATGCTATCACGGAGTCTCAAAATTGCCACCTTATGACGCAATGGATTAATATGAAGGTCAAGGCAGCTGTTGGCTCTGTTTTTAATACTGAACCCGGTGCAACTTTTCACTACCGGCCGATTCCAGAAAGATATGCTAGGGTGATGGTGGATGAAATAACAGAGGGATTTGAGGACCTCCAGCTTGACCACCCTACCGGTGAAGGGGAGACTCGGCTGGGTTCTGCTCTGAAGACTCCATGCCTATGGCGGAAGGAGCTCATCAACCTTCCGAACTGGACGCCTCCGCCGCCTCCTCCTCCTCCGGTGAGTCAGGGCACTCCGCCTCCTCCACCGCCTCCTCCTCCGGCGAGTGACGATCAGGGCACCCGGGCTCCTTCTCCGGCGCATGGCGGCACTCCGCCTCCTTCTCCGCCTGTGCCGGCGCGCCCGAGCAGCCAGCCTCCTCCTTCTCCGCCTTGTCAGCAAGGGCGGAAGAGACCCGCCGCCGCTCTGGCTGCTCCGGCGCGTCGTGGTCCTTCTCCTCCGCCTCGTAAGAAGACAACCGCTCCGTCTGCTCTGCCGGCATCTAGCAGTATAGCCAGAGGCGGGAGGACATACAGATTCGGTCCTTCTCTGAAGACTCCAGAGAAGTTACCATACGAAATGACCCCGGAGGAGAACGCGAAGATCGCGCGAACCGAAGTGAAGGACTGGTTTCAAGGGTTGAAAGCATAGAACCATCCACCTCCGGAGGAGAAGGTAGATCCAGTGAAAGCGAACCGCACTCTGGCTGCCCTGACAAAACCACCCAAGTCTCCGCCGAAAGGCAACTATGAGCGCATTATTGGAAAGACATTTGCCGAAGCGGAGCGGTCGGGAAGTACTGTCAGTGATCAAAGGATGAAAGAACGACAAGCTAGGAAACAAATTGCCCAGCTCGGCGAACAAGCGAAGCAATCGTGCCCCCCGCTCAAGGTGCCTAGCGACATCGTCGCTAATGATCCGAGGATGGTGCCCGGTTATAGCAATCTTGGAGATTACCTGCCCGACGATGTACATTATGATTTCTTGGAGGTGCATATAGACAGATACGAGTACGGGAAGCCTCTCATCAAAGATGAAAGATCTCTAACAATGATGATGCGAAGATTGCATGATTGGTACTTGAAAATCTGCAGAGAGTCTGGGGGGAGGAATACTTTGTATGTGAGAGTTAAAAAGGAGCATGACCTCGTTGGAATTGAACTGTTGCCTGTTCCATTTGAGGAGTTCTTTCAGTTTTTCAATCAATTGGCCCTCGATAAAGCAACGGTCACTTGCTACTGTCTTTAAGTAGTACTACTTCTGTCATTGAGTCTCTCTATATAGCTCAGCTCTTTCATTGCATGTATTTATAATTATCCTCACTATATTATGCAGATTGAAGATCGTCGAATTGAAGAAAAGACAAGTCGGTGATATTGGGTTCATTAACACAAATCTCATAGATGCAACTGAGGTTAAATTTCATGCCGCAGATACCGAGGCCAACTTGCTACAATCGTTGGTAATAAATGAAAACAAAGATATAATACTCTTACCTTACAACTTCAAGTGAGTGTTACTATCTTGTGCATATTCCGTTTCCCTTATATATTAGTCAAGGTTATAGTAATGTAATTGATGAGTTATGCATGCGTGCTCAGGTTCCACTATATTCTCCTAGAGATTAAGCTTGAGTAGGGAGTAGTAACTGTCTTGGACTCTAAACCAAAAGATCCCCAGGAGTATGCGGACATGACTCAAATGCTCGAGAAGTAAGTTAAATCGATCATTATCCACCATGTCAGCAACTTTGTTCATTTCTGATATCAAGTAATTGTTTTCTTTGTCTGGTAGGGTTTGGAGAAAATTCACCGAAAAAGCTCCGGGACTGCCGAAGAAACTGGAATTTAGACACCCGAAAGTAAGTACTATAGTAGCATGTTCCGCGCATCTCCTAGTGATTCAAGCGCTAGTTTCATCAATACCATTTGGCATTCTTGCTTATCGGTTTGATTGACCTCTATTTCTTGTAAAGTGGTTGTGGCAGGAACAAGGGAATGATTTCTGTGGATACTACGTTTGCGAGTCCATCCGCCACACGACCTGTGAGTGGGGCTACTCTGACGAACAATATGAAGTGCGTAAATAACAATATTCACAATTTTATTTTATTACCATCATTTGTGTTGAGTTTCATTCATATATATATATATATATATATATATATATATGTATTGACCCCCTTCTTCAAATTAGATGTTTCGGATGCGGGATGAACTCCTAGCACCAGATCGCATGCGAGCAATTCAAGAGGAATTGGCGGCATTCTTTCTTGACCACATGATCACTGAAGACGGAGAATACTATGTGGACCATGCGTCTGTATGATAGGAGATTATATTTGTAAGAGATAATTATTGTATATATGTAACCGGTAGTGTCGGATAGATATACGAGAACTTGTTGTTCGACCAATCTCTCGGAGAAGGAGAGGTGGTCGATATCACTTCTCTCTGTATGCATATATGTTCATGACGATCTTGTGTTTCCTTCGTTTGCTTACTAGCTAGCTAGCGTGTCTAGTCCTCTCTATACGTATGTATAGTACGTAGCGTCGACCAAGCACGAACATAAGAGAGGACACTTCTCTCTATTAATTAGCTAGCTAACACAATATATGAAACACCTAAATTAACCCCTCAAAACCACCAACCCCCCCCCCCCCCCTTCAAAAAACAACAAAAAAACCAGCCACAGAAATGCTGATGCGTGGATGCCTATTGGTCCCGGTCGGTGCCACCAACCGGGACCAAAGGCCCTCTTGCCTGGGCTCGGCGCACAAGCCACGTGGAGGCCCATCTGTCCCGGTTCTGGACTGAGCCGGGACTAAAGGGACAAGGCATTAGTAACGACCCTTTAGTCCCGGTTCAGGAATCGGGACAAAAGGCCCTTACAAACCGGGACAAATGGGCCGTTTTCTACTAGTGCTTGGAGCTATATTTTTATTCACCACATGATATGTGTTTTACTTGGAGCGTCAATTTATTTTCTTTAGCTTTGCTTGCTGTATGAATAAAATACCAAGATCTGAAATTCTTAAATGAGAAAGAGTTTTCACATAGCTACACAATTATTTAACTACTCATTGATCTTCACTTATATCTTTTTGGAGTAGTTTGTCATTTACTCGTGTGCTTCACTTATATCTTATCAGTAAATGGTTGAATAATTTGAATGTCATAAATCTAGAATTATATGTGTTTCATATGCCTTTCCCATGGGGAGTAATGCCTTCACATATAAGAAGTAGAGGTGCTAAATTTATTGAAGGTTGGCAAACATTGTATTGGTCACTTGAACAATTGATGAAAGAATATTGAAGGAAGAGAGATTTCACATATAATACTATCTTGGACATCTTCTATGATTATGAGCCCCATTAATTATTTTCAAACCTGAGCAAATTAGTTGAAGTTGGACAAGGAAGACAACATAATGAGTTATGCTTGGGTATATTTGTAAGTTATATTGTTTTGGATCCTCTAACATGTGGTGCTTGCTATTTAGAATCCTTTGCTAGCTGAAATATCTGTACTAAGCGGGAATACTACTTGTGCATCCAAATTCCTTGAACCAAGTTTCTTCCATGAGTGTCCACCATATCTACCTATATGCGGTATTTACCTGCCGTTCCAACTAAATTTGCATGTGCCAAACTCTAAACCTTCAAATAATAATCTGTTTTGTATGCCCGAATCGCTCATGTAGCGACTAGGGGTTAGCAGTATCTTTCATGTTAGGTGGGTTATTCTCACGATGAGTGGACTCCGCTCATCATTCACGAGAAAATGACTGGTAACTGGGATGCCCAGTCCCATGATCAAAAGATCGAAATCAAATAAAAAATAATTGTAAACAAAACTCCATCGCTCCCTTGGCTTCATCCTGATCCAAAACTTTGCAAAAAAAATCAATTTTTCCAGTTACCGAGGCGGTGATTTTCTAAAAAGTCAAAAACATGAAAAACAACAACTCACACTTGGCATTGGATTAATATACGTTAGTCCAATAAAATAATATAAAATTGTGTCAAAGCTATGCCAAAATGATATAAAAGTAGCATGAACATACAGAAGAAAAAAATATACATACATTTGAGATGTATCGAGTAAGAGTGACAGAGCTGCCGACAGAAAGCTGGGAGGCCAGGTTGCTAAACAGGGCCCTAAACTTGGGTTGTTGCATGTTGAGTAGTCACGTGTCTGTGGGCTGAGTAGTGGGCCTAAGCTTCGGAAAGGTTGGGTGGACCAAGACCAGGTTGGGCCCTAACATAGCTTCATAGTGGCAACTTCGACGACTAAACATGTCGCGACCTAAGCATAGCTTAGATGACTAGATTTCTCGTGGTGGAACCAACCCAGCCAAATTCAAGTCCTAGGCATGGCAGAAATGCTTGCATATTTTCTGAACTTTTTAGGCTTTTTCGCACTATTTGGTAGCATGGCGTGCCCTTCGACTACGAGGTGCATGTGGCAACTTCGTCGATCACAAAATTTCTCTCGAATGTGCTCATAGTAATATAGTGTGCTTACGTTCATATAGGTGATTGTGCTTGCGTGTTGTCAGCGTCTACGCTTATATTGTGTTTCTAAAACATTCTAAATCTACTCACTATCCATGAAATGTAACTTAAACTAGCCAGTGATCATATTTTGAATATATTTTTGACATGATATTTTGAATATATTAATATTTGGTAACCAAGGTGAATATATATGCCCTAGTTCTTCTACTCTACTAAGGGCATCTCTAATCAATCCCCTATAATTTAGAGAAGGATACGGCAGAGGAGTATATTTGCTCCTCTAAACAAGTGTCATTCCTAACCGATCCCTTAAATTTAATAGAGTAAAAAAATATTTTTGCCAAATCTTTCTAATTTTAGTTTACATAGTACATTCTAACTACATATTTGCACACATATTAAATCCAAACATAATAATTAAGGTTCACACAATTCACGAATATTACAAATTCAAATTAGAAACCAAATTATTCAAATTTGGAAACCATATTATTCAGATTCAAACACATAGAAGGGGTCAAATGAAGTAAAGAGCATGATAAAAGCACAACTATGAAGTGCTATGGAGATGCCACTGATGCTCAACAAGATCATCTTGGAGTTGGGTATGAACTTCTTGGTTCTTGATGTTGTGGTGTGCTGTGAGGAATCTTTATATCATGTTTGCACTGTGCTCCTGCTCAATAGGATTCCCATTGGAGATGTAGCAAAAGTTCTCAGGTATGCCTCTCTTATTTTCAATGATGGTGTTATGCAAGATGATGCAACATGTCATGATTTGTCATAGGGCCTTGGAGTTCCACTGGTCAGCAGGGCCACGGATGATGGCAACTCATTTCTAAAGCACACTAAAAGCTCTCTTCACAACCTTCCTTGTCAACTCTTGATGCGCTGCAAAGTGAGACCTCTAGTTACCTTAGGACGCATGATTGTCTTTACAAATGTGTCCCATGGAGGATATATAGATGCCATCTGCAGGATAGTATCCTATCATGTACTCACCGCCATTGACAACATACTTTCAAGGAAGAGCATCTCCAACAACAAGCATAGCAAACAGTTGTGATCTCGGTAGCACATTCAGGTCATTATGAGAACCAGACAATCCTAAAAATGAATGCCAAATCCATAAATCCTCTGATGGAACAACCTCAAGAATGATTGTTGGATCGTTGTAGTGGCCTTTGAACTGACCTTTCCAGTGCATGTAGTCAACTGAACCTTCACTCAATCCCAACAGCCTTTCGGTATCTTCATCGTTGGGTGCCCTGAAGTACTCTGACCCAAAGATATTAGTAATGGCTTTTGTGTACCTTTAAATGGTCTCCAAGATTGCATCTTCTCCAATGCGGACATAGTCGCTAAATGGCGTCGGCCGAACACCCGTAGGCGAGCACTCGAACAGTTGCGATACACTTCATGAAAGGACTCACACTTATCTCTCCAGATGCACTCCTTCTAAGTTTGAACTAATCATCATGCCTCCCCACAGCTTTTGCAATGGTGAGAAATAGACTTGTGTGCATCCGAAATCTCTGGCGAAAATACTTCTCCCGTTCTCCGGATAGGTTTGATTGGGGCCAAAATAGCCTCTCATGATCTTTGCATGGCCATCCGCTCTATCACAGTTGAGGTGCATACGACCGAATTGTGATCCTCTCCTGAGCCGGTGAAAATGATCATTGAAGGTCATGCCATTGTCCATTTTGAAGTCGTTACCATCTTCTTCCTCCACCGACAATGAAGAAAGTCCTTGAAGATCATCTCTCTTAATCTATTCATCTTGACAAATGACTCGGTTCAATTAAATTGACAAAGGACAAAACGAGCTGAAAAAGCACAAACTAACTCACCTAGGCAAATTGTCAAACACTTGAAAGGCGGCGAAGCTGTCACGACCGGCTTGCAACATTGAGAAGATACTAGCGGCCGACAGGGCTTTTGAGATGGCCAACAGTGGACGGAGAGGCTCAGAGAAAGAAGATATGAGCCTATTTCCGGTGACGGGATCGATGCGGCGGTGGTGTTTGAGCTCGATTCCGGCGACGACAACGACCGATGATTGGTTCGGAGTGGGGCAGGAGGGCGGCGAGGGTGAAAGGAGGCAATGGGGTGTCGGCGGATACGGTGGCTAGTCACCGAAAGCAACACCGGTGATGATGCATCGTGGGGTGGAGACGGCGCATGTGTGGGGGAGAGGTCAAAACTTTTGCTCCGCGGTTCACAACCGGATGATCGTGGGGTGGAGACGGCACATGTGGGGGGGAGTACTGTGAACGCCGATGTGCACGGTAGTCCCCTTCCCCCCTATCTGTCGTTGTGCCCCCAAGGCCCCAACCGGCCGCCGCCTCCCGTCTTGTTTCCCTCGCTCGTCCCAGATTGATCCGTTATCTCCGGCAGCCACCTCCGCCGTGGCCGCCGCGGGCCTCCATCCGGCGAGGGAAAGCTCTCTTGCCACTCCCACGCGTCGGGTCACCGGCAATAACTCCGCCAGTACCCCTCCATGACATTATTACCCCAATTGTTTTTTTATGTCTTTATTTATAGCATTACCGGTTTGGATTTTGTTTGTTTACCTCCATTAATTGTTGGGTAGGGTTTGGGCAGATGCGCTGCCACGGATAGAACGAGATTCTTTGAATATCTTTGTAGACGAGAGCATTGACGAAGGGAAGGGGGTCGAATAGACAGACGCTCAAGCCGTGAGGTGCCACAGAAGCACCTTGAAAAGGCGAGTTCGCCGTCGCCGGTTATGGGCTTGCGTGGAGAGATGTTGCAGAAGCGAAGGGAGAAGGTAAATACAGGCTCGATTCTGCAGAAGCGTAATGCAAAGGAGAAGACGTGCCCCCCCTGATCGGCTCCGCGGACGTACACAGGGTATCAATCGGCCTGTCAAGGCTGAATCACCTCTGGCCAGAGAGATGTCTCAGAAGCGAACAGAGAAGGTGAATACAGTCTCGACTCCACAGAGGCATAGTGCAAAGGAGACGACGTGCCCCCCTGATCGGCTCCACGGACGTACACAGGGTATAAATTGGCCTGTCAAGACTGAAACAGGTTTGTCTCAGAAGCGAAGGGAGAAGGTGGATACAGGCTCAATTCCACAGAAGCATAATGCAATGGAGAAGATGTGCCCTCCTAATCAGCTCCTGTACCGGCTTCGGCTGGTCGCGCATGGACCGCTCGATCGTGTATTCATGTAGCCATCCCCACCGCTGAGCATCTCCCGATCCACGTTTGCATCGCTGGCTTTTCCTTTCTTGGCCCATCACACGTGCCCTTTGCCCAACATGACCGCTCGTTCAGCCTTCCTCATATCTTCTTTGCACGAGGAGCGCACCCAGGTCATTTCAAAGCTTTATCTTTGACCAACTGCTCGCTGAAGCTTTGAGGTGGGGTTGGGGAAAGAGCTACGACCGCTGTCGGATGAAGCTGCATCTGTTTGTCGGCTATGTTGTGACTGTGGAGACCATGGCCATGCCCACACCATCCTAGCGCAATGAGCTCGAGGGCCGGCGGGGGTGCTGCGTGTTGCGACCGTGGTGATTGCGTGCTGGAACCAACGTGCGACGTGCCGGAACCAGCGACAATTTTTGCTGGATCGACTCATGGTGGAGCTACCACGCGATGGCGGGGACAACGATTTTTGTTGCAACTGTTGTTGGATTTTGCTACAACCGAAGAGAAAATTTGCTACATAAATGAATGGCATAGAAGCAATCCGGGACGACAACGACGACGATTTTTGCTGCAACCCTCGTTGTCTTTTGCTACAACCAACGAGTTTTTTGCTACATCCATTTTAATGGTGATGACTGGTGGCCGTCGTTCATGCAACCCTGTGCAGCGAGTGTTGATGGTGGAAAAAAGTTTCATGCAGTGTGGGAAAAAGCTTCAACCGACGCGGAAAAAGTTTCAACAGGCGCGAGTGGTGACGCTGAGAGCTGCGGCCGGAGGCAGGGTTGTGTTGCGATGGATGTGCTATGTCGGCGGCACGGTGGTGGTGCGATTTTGCTGCGATGAGTTTTTTTGCTGGAACTAGAATACGCAGTACTGCTACAACCGGCACAACAATTTGATGCCACCGGCTAGGGTGGTCATGAGCTGCATATTTTGTCGGAGCTTGAAGGCCAGAAGTTGGAACCCGTTGGTGTGGCGTGCTACGACCGACACCACGGCATGCTGGAACCATCCGCGTCGAGAGGTAGAACTAGAAGACGATGGATACAGCAATCGGCGACGGCAGGAGTTGAAGGCCGCGACCAGCCGGCGATGGTGCAACCTCCAAGGAGAAAGCGGTAAATAGAGATGGTGTGTGCAACTGTTGTAAAAAATAGCTTCAACAGTAGATGGAAAGGCTTCAACCGATTTTTGAGGAAGTTTCAACCGGCACTGCCAATCACGAAAATTGCAACCGTTCACGGAAAATGCTCCAACCTTAGATGAAAAAAGCTTCAATCAGACGATAGAGAAAGCTTTAACCAGGTGCTGGTCAAACAAAAAAAAGCTACAACCATTTACAAAAAGCTTCAACTGTAGATGGAAAAAGCTTCAACCAGCGAGAGAGAAACCAACCAGACACACTGTGCAACCATTGAAAAGTTTGACAGAGAAAGCTTCAACCTTATACAGGAAAAGCTTCAACCGGGGATAGAAAAAGCTTGCGACCGGCGACCAGAACGTGGCCCAGATGAAGAAGCTGCATTTTTTTACTGGAATCGTTTAGATGAAAATTTTCAACCAGAGAATCGATTTGCTGGAAATGGTGATATTGGTGCAGCTAATCGAGGCTGTTTACGAGAGCTCGCCAGTGGCAACTCTATGAGAATTTCTGTCGAGATCAACTAAGTTTAAGCTAGCTCAGGTCACCAAGTTCAGCGTGTGCACGTGCGTTTGCTATTGTAGGTCAATTAATCTGCTTCTCTATGGAAATTCCATGGCGCGGACGGGCTCGCTCGCTCCCGGTATCGTGAACCGTCAACTGGTCACATTACATCCAACCTTACACATATATTGTTCATCACATACAAGAAAACAAAGACACACAAACTGATTACAGCAGTACATACTGACCAAGCAGTTTATTATTGAAACAGTCCTCCTTCGAAAATGGCTACTAAGCCCTCAACAACAGACTGCAATTTTTTTAGTGTAACCAGGGTCAGATGCAGATCGCATGCTGCTCTGAAGTAGCATTTTCAGCATGCAGAACAACCTTAGGGTCATTGCATGTGTTCTTCCTGTGACCACCGATGCCACAGTTTGAGCATTTTATTTCTTTCCTTTCTTTCCGAGGAAGATCACCCGTTCGTGGGCAGGTAGTGCTCTTGTGACCTGGTTCTCGACATATGCTACAGAAGTAGGTTCGCTTGCTTGTACCACATCCATCGTCAGATTTTGGAGTTGCTGCTTGATTGTATTTTTGCTCTTTGCGCCTCGGTCATCATATGAAGGTTTGTCCCTGCTGGTGGTGGGCCGGCCTGGCTTACACTTTCGTTCTGGAGCCTTTAGCCCACGAAATTATCAATTCTGCTACCTTATGCATCACGGGCACACACACTGCATACTGGATGCAATGGAATCAACTCTTTTTCTTTCTTTTTATCTACCTCGATCCTGTCTTCCAGACCCATCCCACCACGGAGGTGTCAATTTATCCATTGTTTTCCTGAGCATATCCATTGCACAGTCATGCGCAGTTGTATTTGCATCCCACAGGCGGACAACCTCAAGGGCATGGGTCTACACGTTTGAATGTCTAAATGAGTTTGCATCAATATTGTCCTTCTGAAGAAAAGCCAAATGCTCCGGCAGCATATCCCTTGCATCTTGTGTCCAACGTTTCATAATGTGCTTTGTTGGTATCTTGTCTATACCAAGGAAATCAAGGACCTGCAAAACGGCATAGTTTGTAATTGCCATGGTTAATTATCCGGCTAAATAAACATGTTTGCTTTCGAGCCCACGCACACAAGAGCAACAACCCAATAAATAAAAAAATATACATCTTCGGCATAATATTCTTTTTGTTACCTTAAGCACATGACAACACATCTTCGCATAATACCCTGCACCATTTGTCATGTTTTTCTGGGTGGTAACGCCGTGCAAAATATGTTTTTCCTTTGCTGATCTCCTCTATCTTGTATTGCCCAGCTTCATATAGGACCTCAGCAAAATTTTCAAACATCGCTCGAGTGTATATATCACTAGCATATGCTACTCAAGTGGTGTGTTCACTTTCATAACCGGAGAAATTTGGACAAAATTATTTGAATGAGTATTATGACATAAAACAGGTAGTGATTCCAGAAGCAAATTCTTTTATTTATTTTTCAGTAAATTAAGTAAGGAAAACTTACTATCTCTCCACAAAGCCCCCTTAATGCTCTTTTGCTGAAAGGCACATTGCTCATAGAACCAAATAAGTTTCCAACTATGTTGTACAGTGGCGGAGCTAGGCAGGAATGTCGGGGGGGGGGGGGGGGGGGGGGGGGAGGGGGGGGAGTCAAAACATGAACAACTAAGAGGGCAAAGATTGATCTTTTCCTTATCTAATCCCCGTACAGTAATTTTTCACGAAGATTGATTTGCCTAAGGCTTGGGGGGGGGGGGGGGAGGCCCTCAGGCTTGCACTAAGCTCCGTCACTGATTGTACACCTTGTTGATGCTAATACTATTTTCACGAAGCTGCCATACAAGGTCATTGGTAGACATGTCGATATGTCTGCGAAGGCCAGTATATCTTCTCACCACACTTATCTATTAGAGAGTGATTGTGGAATGTCCTATGCTCACTTATGTACCATCCATTGTCTTTTGATCGGAGCAACTATATCATTGTTGGGCACCTAGAACGGCAGGACCATGTGTTACTTTTTTCTAGAACCCCCTGCAAAAAGTTTGTCACAAAAAAATATATGCGGATTTTCTTTTTTAAATGGCCAGAAGCATTATTTATGATGCATCAGCTATGTTTTGTCATGCTAATGGTTAATCGAAAAACAATACTAACCGAGCAGCCACTACTATCTCCTGCATACATTTGGTCCTCTCAATGTTCAATCTACCTTTTCCATATCTAACTCCAAAACCAATTTCCCAGGAATTCAGTGTAATAGTCATAGCTTCTCCAAGTGAATCAAAATTGTCTCCAACAGCAGGGATTACAGCAGTTTCAGTCTTCTTCTCCGCATAGATCTCAATGTTTTTTCCAGGGCACTTATCCTTCCAGCATAGGGTGGACATTCAAGAGGTTCATTTTCTACATGGATTCTTTGTAATTTGGAAAGATATCGACGCATGCACTGCAAATTATTTCTTTGCTTAATTAACTACTACTATCCCGAAAATGCATAGGAGCACATGCGGGCTCACCCTCCCTATATCACACCATTGAGTAAGCATAGGGATCTGTACCACTATATTAGTGAAAGAACATGCGGTGCCCCATGTTTGGTTTTGGTAATTGATGACAATCTCTATGGACTAATGGTTGCCTTGCGTTATATTTGAAGGTTTTGTCCATAGGCTTTTCTTTGAGTACATGTGTTGGTTTCAAGGAGAGTCTGTGTCGACCAAGGTGCTATTCAAGGAATTACCTAAAGATTGGTCTTGTGAGAGGTTGATCAAGACTAAGTTAAAGAGTGAATCAAGTTGATCAACCCACAAAGCGTAGAAGATGTACCGAGAGGGATCAAGTGATCCCATGCTATGGTAAGCATTGTCAATTACGCTTTGTGTACTAACCCATGGTCTTCGTGAGGGTTCTTTGTGGGGTTAGGTTGCGGTGTGCAAGTTCAAGTGGAGCATCACGAAGAGATCAAATGCTTGAAGCTTGCCGTCCTTTGTGGTGACAATGGACTTGTGAAGATGTGCGGAAGAGTGGCTCACCCATAGTGGAGTATGGGGGAGCAATCAACTAGTCTTCATCGAGTCAACCCAATCAAGAAAGGTGGTCCAACTTGAGGGAGTCAAGATCGTCATCATCTAGCTCAAGTGGACCATGTGCAAGGCAAAGGTTTGCCCTTGATAGGTTTTCTATTTTTCCGGTCTCATGATGGTAGTTGGGAGACCGGGTTATAGGATCGATTGCCGTACTATCAAGGGGGGGCTCTTGATGAGTAGCTTGATCGTATCGTTCGTAGAGAGCTCAAACCATTGCATCCTTGCATCATCTTTCTTGGTTCTTGTTTGGTTTTCTTTGTGAGTCTTAGAGCTTATGGTCATCTTGATGACAAGCTTGAGTTCATCGAAAACGGAGTTCGCTTGCATCTTCTATGATGTTTTCGATGTTGGAGGTTTTGCCGGTTCTTCTCGGTTGGAGGTTTCACTCCTCTATCTGTTGGCATACCTCCCCTGCCTCTTCTTACTATAACCAGTCGCTGTTTTGATGCTACTCGTCATCTTGTTTTCAACAAGCTTGAGTTTGCTCAATTCGGAGCTCATATGCAGAAGTTATGGCAGTTCTGGTTTTCTGGAGTATGGTTTTTCTCCTGGACCCAGCGGTAGTACCGCGGTCCACAGCGGTAGTGCGGCTGAGACTCCCTAAGCGGTAGTACCGCTCCCGGAGCGGTAGTATCGCTGGGTGGCCTCAGCGGCAGTACCTCTGCGGTTCCGTGCTACTGCCGTCCTGTCACTGCGTCTGTAGCGGTAGTACCGCTCCTCGGAGCGGTAGTACCGCTTGCTGGGCTCAGCCGCAGTACCGTGGTGGCATGGTGCTCCTTTCCGCTTCGATTCTTGCGCGCATTTTCTCGTGTCGGGTTTTGCGGTACTAGCTGCGGCAGTAGTGGCGGTAGTACTGCTTGAGAGCGGTAGTACCGCTCTACCTCCGCGGTAGTACCGCCCTGGGCCCCTGCCCCAGCCCTTCTCTTCTAGCGCGGTAGTACCGCTGAGGGTGAGCGGTAGTACCGCTTGAGGGCGGCAGTACCGCTCTACCTCAGCGGTAGTACCGCTCTCTGCGGGGCTGTGTGGGGGATAACGGTTGGATTTTCCCCCTCCTATAAAAGGGGGTCTTCTTCCCCATTGAACCTAACCTTTTGAGCTCGTGTTCTTCCCCCATTGTTGACCTTCTTCGAGCTTGCTAACTCTCAATCCCTCCATGGATTCTTGCTAGTTTTTGAGGGAAAAGAGAGAGGAGATCTAGATCCACTTTTCCACCAATCACTTTCTCCTCTATGTGAGGGGAACCCCTTGGATCTAGATCTTGGAGTTCTTGGTGTTCTCTTTCTTGTTCTTCCTCTCATTTTCCTCCCTAGCATTAGTTGCCTCGGTGGGATTTGAGAGAGAAGGACTTGGGCACTCCGTGTGCCCTTGCCATTGCATTTGGTGCATCGGTTTGAGTTCTCCACGTGATACGTGGAAGTTACAAGTTGAGAAGCTTATTACTCTTGGGTGCTTGGTACCCTTGAGCTTGTTCCTCTTGGGTGCTTGGGAGCCCTAGACGGTTGTTGGTGTTCGGAGCTCAATCATTGTGGTGCAAAGCTCCGGGCAAGCGTCGGGGTCTCCAATTAGGTTGTGGAGATCGCCTCGAGCAATTTGACGGGTACCGGTGACCGCCCCCAAGGGTTGCCAAAGTGTACGGGTTCGGTGACCGCCCCCAAGGGTTGCCATTTGTACGGGTTCGGTGACCGTCCTCAAGGGTCCCTTAGTGGAATCACGGCATCTTGCATTGTGCAAGAGCGTGAGGAGATTACGGTGGCCCTAGTGGCTTCTTGGGGAGCATTGTGCCTCCACACCGCTCCAAACGGAGATTAGCATCCGCAAGGGTGTGAACTTCGGGATACATCATCGTCTCCGCGTGCCTCGGTTATCTCTTACCCGAGCCCCTTTACTTATGCACTTTACTTTGTGATAGCCATATTGTTTCTTGTCATATATCTTGCTATCACATAGTTGCGTATCTTGCTTAGCATAAGTTGTTGGTGCACATAGGTGAGCCTAGTTGTTTTAGGTTTTGTGCTTGACAAATTAACCGCTAGGTTTATTCCGCATTTGTTCAAGCCTAAACCGTAATTATTTTAAAACGCCTATTCACCCCCCCCCCTCCCTCTAGGCGACATCCACGATCTTTCAATTAGTCTGCATGTATTTCTCAAATTTAATTGGACGTATGCTTTCTTTTAAGAGAGGTATTTTTCTATAGTCTTAATGATCCTTGACAAATAATAAATGCATCTACGTGTGAACACATCTACATGTGAACGGTCGGACACTTGGACTGGACATCTGACAATGCCCCACATGCATGTAAATTTTAAGAGCCCTACATTTTGAATCATATAACACATCTAATAAATGCAGCTTGTGGAGTACCAAGTGTTGGGTTTCGTAGTAATTTCATAATTTTCCTACGCACACGCAAAATCATGGTGATGCACAACAACGAGAGGGGAGAGTGTTGTCTACGTACCCACGCAGACCGACTGCGGAAGCGTTGACACAACATAGAGGAAGTAGTCGTACGTCTTCCCGATCCGACCGATCCAAGCACCGTTACTCCGGCACCTCCGAGTTCTTGGCACACGTACAGCTCGATGACGATCCCCGGGCTCCGATCCAGCAAAGCGTCGGGGAGGAGTTCCGTTAGCACGATGGCATGGTGACGATCTTGATGTTCTACCGTCGCAGGGCTTCGCCTAAGCACTGCTACAATATGATCGAGGTGGAATATGGTGGCAGGGGGCACCGCACACTGCTAAGGAACGATCTCAATGATCAAATTGTGTCTCTAGAGGTGCCCCTCTGCCCCCGTATATAAAGGAGCCAAGGGGAGGGGGCCGGCCGGCCAAGGAGGGCGCGCCAAGGGAGTCCTACTCCCTCTGGGAGTAGGATTCCTCCCCCAATCCTAGTTGGAGTAGGATTCGCTGAGGGGGAAAGAGAGAGAAGAGGGTCGGCCACCTCTCCTTGTCCTAATAGGACTAGGGGAGGGGGGAGGCGCGCGGCCCATCTTGGGCTGCCCCTTCTCCTTTCCACTAAAGCCCACTAAGGCCCATACAGCTCCCGGGGGGGTTCCGGTAACCTCCCGGTACTCCGGTAAAATACCGATTTCACCCGGAACACTTCCGATATCCAAACATAGGCTTCCAATATATCAATCTTTATGTCTCGACCATTTCGAGACTCCTCGTCATGTCCGTGATCACATCCGGGACTCCGAACTAACTTCGGTACATCAAAATGCATAAACTCATAATAACTGTCATCGTAACGTTAAGCGTGCGGACCCTACGGTTCGAGAATAATGCAGACATGACTGAGACACATCTCCGGTCAATAACCAATAGCGTGACCTGGATGCCCATATTTGCTCCTACATATTCTATGAAGATCTTTATCGGTCAGACCGCATAACAACATACGTTGTTCCCTTTGTCATCGGTATGTTACTTGCCCGAGATTCGATCGTCGATATCCAATACCTAGTTCAATCTCGTTACCGGCAAGTCTCTTTACTCATTTCGTAATACATCATCTCGCAACTAACTCATTGGCTGCAATGCTTGCAAGGCTTATGTGATGTGCATTACCGAGAGGGCCTAGAGATACCTCTCCGACAATCGGAGTGACAAATCCTAATCTCGAAATACGCCAACCCAACATCTACCTTTGGAGACACCTGTAGAGCTCCTTTATAACCACCCAGTTACGTTGTGACGTTTGGTAGCACGCAAAGTGTTCCTCCGGCAAACGGGAGTTGCATAATCTCATAGTCATAGGAACATGTATAAGTCATGAAGAAAGCAATAGCAACATACTAAACGATCGGGTGCTAAGCTAATGGAATGGGTCATGTCAATCAGATCATTCAACTAATGATGTGATCCCGTTAATCAAATAACAACTCTTTGTCCATGGTTAGGAAACATAACCATCTTTGATTAACGAGCTAGTCAAGTAGAGGCATACTAGTGACATTCTGTTGGTCTATGTATTCACACATGTATTATGTTTCCGGTTAATACAATTCTAGCATGAATAATAAACTTTTATCATGATGTAAGGAAATAAATAATAACTTTATTATTGCCTCTAGGGCATATTTCCTTCAGTCTCCCACTTGCACTAGAGTCAATAATCTAGATCACATTACCATGTGATTAACATCGATAGTTCACATCATCATGTGATTAACACCCATAGTTCACATCATCATGTGACCAACACCCAAAGGGTTTACTAGATTCGGTAATCTAGTTCACATCGCTATGTGATTAACATCCAAAGAGTACTAAGGTGTGATCATGTTTTGCTTGTGAGAGAATCTTAGGTCAACGGTCTTTCACATTCAGATCCGTTATGTATTTTGCAATTTTCTATGTCTACAATGCTTTGCACGGAGCTACTCTAGCTAATTGCTCCCACTTTCAATATGTATCTAGATCGAGACTTAGAGTCATCCAGATCAGTGTCAAAACTTGCATCGACGTAACCCTTTACGGCGAACCTTTTTGTCACCTCCTTAATCGAGAAACATATCCTTATTCCACTAAGGATAATTTTGACCGCTGTCCAGTGATCTACTCCTAGATCACTATTGTACTCCCTCTCTTAACACAGTGTATGGTATACAATAGATCTGGTACACAGCATGGCATACTTTATAGAACCTATGACTGAGGCATAGGGAATGACTTTCATTCTCTTTCTATCTTCTGTCGTGGTCGGGCTTTGAGTCTTACTCAACTTCACACCTTGTAACACAGGCAAGAAACTTTTTCTTTGACTGTTCCATTTTGAACTACTTCAAAATTTTGTCAAGGTATGTACTCATTGAAAAAACTTATCAAGCGTCTTGATCTATCTCTATAGATCTTGATACTCAATATGTAAGTAGCTTCACCGAGGTCTTTCTTTGAAAAACTCCTTTCAAACACTCCTGTATGCTTTGAAGAATAATTCTACATTATTTCCGATCAACAATATGTCATTCACATATACTTATCAGAAATGTTGTAGTGCTCCCACTCACTTTCTTGTAAATATAGGCTTCACCGCAAGTCTGTATATAACTATATCCTTTGATCAACTTATCAAAGCGTATATCCCGACTCCGAGATGCTTGCACCAGTCCATAGATGGATTGCTGGAGCTTGCATATTTTGTTAGCATCTTTAGGATTGACAAAACCTTCTGGTTGCATCATATATAACTCTTTTTTAAATCCATTAAGTAATGTAGTTTTGTTTATCCATTTGCCAGATTTCATAAAAATGCGGCAATTGCTAACATGATTTGGACAGACTTAAGCATCGCTACGAGTGAGAAAATTTCATCGTAGCCAACACCTTGAACTTTGTCAAAAACCTTTTTCGACAAGTCTAGCTTTATAGATAGTAACACTACTATCAGCATCTGTCTTCCTCTTGAAGATCCATTTATTTTCTATGGCCTGCCGATCATCGGGCAAGTCAACCAAAGTCCACACTTTGTTCTCATACATGGATCCCATCTCAGATTTCATGGCCTCAAGCCATTTCTCGGAATTTGGGCTCATCATCGCTTCCTCATAGTTCGTAGGTTCGTCATGGTCAAGTAATATGACCTCCAGAATAGGATTACCGTACCACTTTGGTGCGGATCTCAATCTGGTTTACCTACGAGGTTTGGTAGTAACTTGATCTGAAGTTACATGATCATCATCATTAGCTTCCTCACTAATTGGTGTAGGAGTCACAGGAACAAATTTCTGTGATGAACTACTTTCCAATAAAGGAGAAGGTACAATTGCCTTATCAAGTTTTCTACTTTCCTCCCACTCACTTCTTTCAAGAGAAACTCCTTCTCTGGAAAGGATCCATTCTCAGCAACGAATATTTTGCCTTCGGATCTGTGATAGAAGGTGTACCCAACATTTTCTTTAGGGTATCCTATGAAGACGTACTTTTCCGATTTGGGTTTGAGCTTATCAGGATGAAACTTTTTCACATAAGCATCACAACCCCAAACTTTAAAAATGACAACTTTGGTTTCTTGCCAAACCACAGTTCATAAGGCGTCGTCTCAACGGATTTTGATGGTGCCCTATTTAACGTGAATGCAGCTGTCTCTAATGCATAACCCCAAAACGATAGTGGTAGATCGGTAAGATACATCATAGATTGCACTATATCCAATAAAGTACGGTTATGACGTTCGGACACACCATTACATTGTGGTGTTCCAGGTGGCATGAGTAGTGAAACTATTTCACATTGTTTTTAAATAAAAGCCAAACTCGTAACTCAAATACTCTTCTCTATGATCAGATCGTAGAAACTTTATTTTCTTGTTACGATGATTTTTCACTTCACTCTGAAATTCAAATGTTTCATACTTATGTTTCATCAAGTAGATATACTCATATCTGCTCAAATCATCTGTGAAGATCAGAAAATAATGATACTTGTCGCGAGCCTCAATATTCATCGGACCACATACATCAGTATGTATGATTTCCAACAAATCTGTTGCTCGCTCCATTGTTCCGAAGAACAGAGTCTTAGTCATCTTGCCCATGAGGCATGGTTCGCAAGCATCAACTGATTCATAATCAAGTGATTCCAAAAGCCCATCAGCATGGAGTTTCTTCATGCGCTTTACACCAATATGATCTAAACGGCAGTGCTACAAATAAGTTGCACTATCATTATTAACTTTGCATCTTTTGGTTTCAATATTATGATTATGTGTATCACTACGATCGAGATCCAATGAACTATTTTCATTCGGTGTGTAACCATATAAGGTTTTATTCATATAAACAGAACAACAATTTATTCTCTTACTTAAATGAATAACCGTATTACAATAAACATGATCAAATCATATTCATGCTCAACGCAAACACCAAATAACACTTATTTAGGTTCAACACTAATCCCCAAGTATAGGGAGCGTGCGATGATGATCATATCAATCTTGGAACCACTTCCAACACACATCGTCACTTCACCCTTAACTAGTCTCTGTTTATTCTGGAACTCCCGTTTCGAGTTACTAATCTTAGCAACTGAACTAGTATCAAATACTGAGGGTTTGCTATAAACACTAGTAAAGTACACATCAATAACATGTATATCAAATATACTTATATTCACTTTGCCATCCTTCTTATCCGCCAATCACTTGGGGTAGTTCCGCTTCCAGTGACCAGTCCCTTTGCAGTAGAAGCACTTAGTCTCAGGCTTAGGACCAGACTTGGGCTTCTTCACTTGAGCAGCAACTTGCTTGATGTTCTTCTTGAAGTTCCCCTTCTTCCCTCTGCCCTTTTCTTGAAACTAGTGATCTTGTCAACCATCAACACTTGATGTTTTTCTTGATTTCTACCTTCATTGATTTCAGCATCACGAAGAGCTTGGGAGTTGTTCCCGTTATCCCTTGCATATTATAGTTCATCACGAAGTTCTACTAACTTGGTGATGGTGACTAGAGAATTCTGTCAATCACTATCTTATCTGGAAGATTAACTCCCACTTGATTCAAGCGATTGTAGTACCCACACAATCTGAGCACATGCTCACTAGTTGAGCGATTCTCCTCCATCTTTTAGCTATAGAACTTGTTGGAGACTTCATATCTCTCAACTCGGGTATTTGCTTGAAATATTAACTTCAACTCCTGGAACATCTCATATGGTCCATGACGTTCAAAACATCTTTGAAGTCCCGATTCTAAGCCGTTAAGCATGGTGCACTTAAACTATCAAGTAGTCATCATATTGAGCCAGCCAAATGTTCATAACGTCTGCATCTGCTCCTGCAATAGGTCTGTCACCTAGCGGTGCATCAAGGACATAATTCTTCTGTGCAGCAATGAGGATAAACCTCAGATCACGGATCCAATCCGCATCATTGCTACTAACATCTTTCAACACAATTTTCTCTAGGAACATATCAAAATAAACATATGAAAGCAACAACGCGAGCTATTGATCTACAACATAGATATGCTAATACTACCAGGACTAAGTTCATAATAAATTAAAGTTCAATTAATCATATTACTTAAGAACTCCCACTTAGATAGACATCCCTCTAATCCTCTAAGTGATTACGTGATCCAAATCAACTAAACCATGTCCGATCATCACGTGAGATGGAGTAGTTTCATTGGTGAACATCACTATGTTGATCATATCTACTATATGATTCACGCTCGACCTTTCGGTCTCCGTGTTCTGAGGCCATATCTGCATATGCTAGGCTCGTCAAGTTTAACCTGAGTATTCTGCGTGTGCAAAAACTGGCTTGCACCCATTGTAGATGGACGTAGAGCTTATCAAACCCGATCATCACGTGGTGTCTGGGCACGACGAACTTTGGCAACGGTGCATACTCAGGGAGAACACTTCTTGATAATTTAGTGAGAGATCATCTTATAATGCTACCGTCAATCAAAGAAAGATAAGATGCATAAAAAGATAAACATCACATGCAATCAATATAAGTGATATGATATGGCCATCATCATCTTGTGCTTGTGATCTCCATCTCCGAAGCACTGTCATGATCACCATCGTCACCGGCGCGACACCATGATCTCCATCGTAGCATCGTTGTCATCTCGCCAATCTTATGCTTCCACGACTATCGCTACCGTTTAGTGATAAAGTAAAGCATTACATCGCGATTGCATTGCATACAATAAAGCGACAACCATATGGCTTCTGCCAGTTGCCGATAACTCGATTACAAAACATGATCATCTCATATTGTTTTTAACACATTTCAACACATTTCATATTGTTTTTAATCTTAAGTGAAAACTGAGAACTTCATGGTAATAGTTCTAGAAACTTATTCATAATAATCTCAGTTTTTTTTTTGAAAATCCGAGGAATTATTCTCTTCTAGAAAGCTGAGGATTTAATAATAAAATTCTAAGAAAGGTGCAATTAATCATCAAAATCAAAACAAATGTATCCCGTCACATAGACACAAACGAAATTGTTACAGGACATCGGTGGAAGAGAAAGTTTCTTTCTTTACATTTTTACAGTGCTTCATCATGGTTCTTTTTATTAAATGGACGTTTACTAAAGGGGGCAAAGCTTGATCTTTTCCTTATCTAATCCCCATACAGTAATTTTTCTTCGTTGATTTGCCTAAGGCTGGGTGGGGGGGGGGGGGGGGGGGGGCACGCCCCCCTCAGGCTTGCACTAACTCCATCATTTAGAGTGATTGTGGAATGTCTTGTGCTCACTTATGTACCATCCATTGTCTTTTGATTGGAGCAACTGTATCATTGTTGGGCACCTAGAACGGCAGGACCATGTGTTACTTTTTTCTGGAACCCCCTGCAAAAAGTTTGTCACAAAAAATGCGGTTTTTCTTTTTTATATGGCCAGAAGCATTATTTATGATGCATCAGCTCAGTTTTGTCATGCTTATGGTAAATCGAAAAATAATACTAACCGAGCAGCCACAACTATCTCCTGCATACATCTGGTCCTCTCAACGTTCAATCTGCTTTTTTTCATATCTAAGTCCAAAACCAATTTCCCAGGAATTCAGTGTAATAGTCATAGCTTCTCCAAGTGAATCAAAATTTTCTCCAACAGCAGTGATTACAATAGTTCCAGTCTTCTTCTCTACATAGATCTCAATGTTTTTTCCAGGGTACTTATCCTTCCAGCACAGGGTGGACGTTCAAGAGGTGCATTCTCTACATGGATTCTGTGCACTTTGGAAAGAAATCGACACATGCACTGAAAATTATTTATTTGCTTAATTAACTACTACTATCCTGAAAATGCATAGGAGCACTTGCGGGCTCACCCTCCCTATATCTCACCACTGAGTAAGCATAGGGATCTGTACTGCTATCTTAGTATGCATGTATTTCTCAAATTTAATTGGACGTATGCTTTCTTTTAGGAGAGGTATTTTTCTATAGTCTTAATGATCCTTGACAAAGAATAAATGCATCTACGTGTGAACACATCTACATGTGAACTGTCGCGCACTTGGACTGGACATCTCACAATGCCCCACATGCATGTAAATTTTAAGAGCCCTACGTTTTGAAACATATAAACACATCTAATAAATGCAGCTTGTGGAGTACCAAGTTCCTAGGAAATTTCTTTCAATGATAATTCCTAGACAATTGTGTAGGTAGATTCGAGAGATTTTTTAAAACATTTCATATTGTTTTTTATCTTAAGTGAAAAACTGAGAACTTCATGGTAATAGTTCTAGAAACTTATTCATAATAATCTCAGTTTTTATTGAAAATCCAAGAAATTAATCTCTTATAGAAAGCTGAGGATTTAATAATAAAATTCTAAGAAAGGTGCAATTAATCATCAAAATCAAAACAAATGTATCCCGTCACATAGACACAAACGAAATTGCTACAGGACAACGATGGAAGAGAAAGTTTCTTTCTTTACATTTTTACAGTGCTTCAGCATGGTTCTTTTTATTAAATGGATATTTACTAAAGAGGCCAAACATTGATCTTTTCCTTATCTAATCCCCATACAGTAATTTTTCTTCACTGATTTGCCTAAGGTTGGGTGGGTGGGTGGGGGGGGGGGGGGGGGGGCACGCTCCCCTCAGGCTTGCACTAAGCTCCATCACTGACTGTACACCTTGTTGATGCTAATACTATTTTCACGAAGCTGCCTTACAAGGTCACAGGTAGACATGTCGATATGTTTGCGAAGGCCAGTATATCTTTTCACCACACTTATCTATTAGAGAGTGATTGTGGAATGTCCTGTGCTCACTTATGTACCATCCATTGTCTTTTGATCGGAGCAACTGTATCATTGTTGGGCACCTAGAACGGCAGGACCATGTGTTACTTTTTTTCTGAAACCCCCTGCAAAAAGTTTGTCACCAAAAAATGCGGTTTTTCATTTTTATATGGCCAGAAGCATTATTTATGATGCATCAGCTCAGTTTTGTCATGCTGATGGTTAATCGAAAAATAATACTAACCGAGCAGCCACAACTATCTCCTGCATACATCTGGTCCTCTCAACATTCAATCTGCTTTTTCCATATCTAACTCCAAAACCAATTTCCCAGGAATTCAATGTAATAGTCATAGCTTCTCCAAGTGAATCAAAATTGTCTCCAACAGCAGGGATTACAACAGTTTCAGTCTTCTTCTCCGCATAGATCTCAATGTTTTTTCCAGGGTACTTATCCTTCCAGTCGAGGGTGGACGTTCAAGAGGTGCATTCTCTACACGGATTCTGTGTAATTTGGAAAGAAATCGAACGCATGCACTGAAAATTATTTCTTTGCTTAATTAACTACTATTATCCCGAAAATGCATAGGAGCACCCGGGCTCACCCTCCCTATATCTCACCATTGAGTAAGCATAGGGATCTGTACCGCTATATTAGTCTGCATGTATTTCCCAAATTTAATTGGACGTATGTTTTTTTAGTAGAGGTATTTTTCTATATTCTTAATGATCCTTCACAAAGAATAAATGCATCTACGTGTGAACACATCTAGATGTGAACGGTCGGACACTTGGACTAGACATCTGACAATGCCCCACATGCATGTAAATTTTAAGAGCCTTACATTTTGAATCATATAAACACATCCAATACATGCAGCTTGTGGAGTACTCCCCCCCCCCCCCCCCCCCCCCCGCGGTACGGAAATACTTGTCATAAAAATAAATAAAATAAGATGTATCTAGATGTATTTTAGTTTCTATAAACATCCTTTTTTATCCATTTTGATGACAAGTATTTTTTGACGAAGGGAGTACCAAGTTCCTAGGAAATTTCTTTCAATGCTAATTCCTAGACAATTGTGTAGGTAGATTCAAGAGATTTTTCAACACATTTCATATTGTTTTTTATCTTAAGTGAAAAACTGAGAACTTCATGGTAATAGTTCTAGAAACTTATTCATAATAATCTCAGTTTTTTTTTGAAAATCCGAGGAATTATTCTCTTCTAGAAAGATGATGATTTAATAATAAAATTCTAAGAAAGGTGTAATTAATCATCAAAATCAAAACAAATGTATCCCGTCACATAGACACAAATGAAATTGCTACAGGACATCGCTGGAAGAGAAAGTTTCTTTCTTTACATTTTTACAGTGCTTCAGCATGGTTCTTTTTATTAAATGGATATTTACTAAAGAGGCCAAACATTGATCTTTTCCTTATCTAATCCCCATACAGTAATTTTTCTTCACTGATTTGCCTAAGGTTGGGTGGGTGGGTGGGGGGGGGGGGGGGCACGCTCCCCTCAGGCTTGCACTAAGCTCCATCTGATGCTAATACTATTTTCACGAAGCTGCCTTACAAGGTCACAGGTAGACATGTCGATATGTTTGCGAAGGCCAGTATATCTTTTCACCACACTTATCTATTAGAGAGTGATTGTGGAATGTCCTGTGCTCACTTATGTACCATCCATTGTCTTTTGATCGGAGCAACTGTATCATTGTTGGGCACCTAGAACGGCAGGACCATGTGTTACTTTTTTTCTGAAACCCCCTGCAAAAAGTTTGTCACCAAAAAATGCGGTTTTTCATTTTTATATGGCCAGAAGCATTATTTATGATGCATCAGCTCAGTTTTGTCATGCTGATGGTTAATCGAAAAATAATACTAACCGAGCAGCCACAACTATCTCCTGCATACATCTGGTCCTCTCAACATTCAATCTGCTTTTTCCATATCTAACTCCAAAACCAATTTCCCAGGAATTCAATGTAATAGTCATAGCTTCTCCAAGTGAATCAAAATTGTCTCCAACAGCAGGGATTACAACAGTTTCAGTCTTCTTCTCCGCATAGATCTCAATGTTTTTTCCAGGGTACTTATCCTTCCAGTCGAGGGTGGACGTTCAAGAGGTGCATTCTCTACACGGATTCTGTGTAATTTGGAAAGAAATCAAACGCATGCACTGAAAATTATTTCTTTGCTTAATTAACTACTATTATCATGGTTCTTTTTATTAAATGGACGTTTACTAAAGAGGCCAAAGATTGATCTTTTCCTCATCTAATCCCCGTACAGTAATTTTTCTTCACTGATTTGCCTAAGGCTGGGTGGGGAGTGTTGGGGAACATAGTAATTTCAAAAAAATTCCTACGCACACGCAAGATCATGGTGATGCATAGCAACGAGAGGGGAGAGTGTTGTCTACGTACCCTCGTAGACCGAAGCGGAAGCGTTGACGCAACGTAGAGGAATTAGTCGTACGTCTTCCCGGTCCAACCGATCCAAGCACCGTTACTCCGGCACCTCCGAGTTCTTAGCACACGTTCAGCTCGATGACGCTCCCCGGGCTCCGATCCAGCAAAGCTTCGGGGAGGAGTTCCGTCAGCACGACGGCGTGGTGACGATCTTGATGTTCAACCGTCGCAGGGCTTCGCCTAAGCACCGCTACAATATGACCGAGGTGTAATATCGTGGAGGGGGGCACCGCACACGGCTAAGGAACGATCACGAAGATCAACTTGTGTGTCTATGGGGTGCCCCCTGCCCCCGTATATAAAGGAGTGGAGGAGGGGAGGGCCGGCCCTCTCTATGGCGCGCCCTAGGGGAGTCCTACTCCCACCGGGAGTAGGATTCCCCCTTTCCTAGTCCAACTAGGAGTCCTTCCATGTATTAGGTGTTGGGGAACGCAGTAATTTCAAAAAATTTCCTACGCACACGCAAGATCATGGTGATGCACAGCAACGAGAGGGGAGAGTGTTGTCTATGTACCAACGCAGACCGACTGCGGAAGCGATCACAACGTAGAGGAAGTAGTCGTACGTCTTCTTCCCGATCCGACCGATCCAAGCACCGTTACTCCGGCACCTCCGAGTTCTTAGCACACGTTCAGCTCGATGACGTTCCTCGGGCTCTGATCCAGCAAAGCGTCGAGGAAGAGTTTCGTCAGCACGACGGCGTGATGACGATCTTGATGTACTACCGACGCAGGGCTTCGCCTAAGCACTACAACGGTACGATCGAGGTGGAATTTGGTGGCAGGGGGCACCGCACACGGCTAAGGAACGATCTCAAGGATCAAGTTGTGTGTCTTGGGGTGCCCCCTGCCCCCGTATATAAAGGTTGGAGGAGGGGGAGCCGGCCGGCCAGGGAGAGGAGGCGCAGGGGAGTCCTACTCCCACCGGGAGTAGGACTCCTCCCCCCAATCCTAATCCTATTAGGACTCCCGGGGGGAAAAGGAGAGAGAAGGGGGGCCGGCCCCTATCCTAGTCCTACTAGGACTTTGGGAAGGGGGGGCGCCGGCCAGCTTGTGGGCTTTCCCTTTTTCTCCTTTTTCCACTAAAGCCCAATAGGCCCATTAGTCTCCCGGGGGGTTCCGGTAACCCTCCCGATATTCCGGTAAAATCCCGATTTCACCCGGAACACTTCCGATGTCCAAACATAGGCTTCCAATATATCAATCTTTACGTCTCGACCATTTCGAGACTCCTCGTCATGTCCGTGATCTCATCCGGGACTCCGAACAACCTTCGGTACATCAAAATGCATAAACTCATAATAACTGTCATCGTAACGTTAAGCGTGCGGACCCTACGGTTCGAGAACAATGTAGACATGACCGAGACACGTCTCCGGTCAATAACCAATAGCGGGACCTGGATGCCCATATTGGCTCCTACATATTCTACGAAGATCTTTATCGGTCAGACCGCATAACAACATACGTTGTTCCCTTTGTCATCGGTATGTTACTTGCCCGAGATCCGATCTCGGTATCCAATACCTAGTTCAATCTCGTTACCGGCAAGTCTCTTTACTCGTTCCGTAATACATCATCTCACAACTAACATATTAGTTGCAGTGCTTGCAAGGCTTATGTGATGTGCATTACCGAGAGGGCCCAGAGATACCTCTCCGACAATCGGAGTGACAAACCCTAATCTCGAAATACGCCAACCCAACATCTACCATTGGAGACACCTGTAGTACTCCTTTATAATCACCCAGTTACGTTGTGACGTTTGGTAGTACCCAAAGTGTTCCTCCGGTAAACGGGAGTCGCATAATCTCATAGTTATAGGAACATGTATAAGTCATGAAGAAAGCAATAGCAACATACTAAACGATCGGGTGCTATGCTAATGGAATGGGTCATGTCAATCAGATCATTCTACTAATGATGTGATCTCGTTAATCAAATAACAACTCCTTGTTCATGGTTAGGAAACATAACCATCTTTGATTAACGAGCTAGTCAAGTAGAGGCATACTAGTGACATTCTGTTGGTCTATGTATTCACACATGTATTATGTTTCCGGTTAATACAATTCTAGCATGAATAATAAACTTTTATCATGATGTAAGGAAATAAATAATAACTTTATTATTGCCTCTAGGGCATATTTCCTTCAGTCTCCCACTTGCACTAGAGTCAATAATCTAGATTACACAGTAATGATTCTAACACCCATGGAGCCTTGGTGCTGATCATGTTTTGCTCGTGGAAGAGGCTTAGTCAACGAGTCTGCAACATTCAGATCCGTGTGTATCTTGCAAATCTCTATGTCTCCCACCTGGACTAAATCCCGGATGGAGTTGAAGCGTCTCTTGATGTGTTTGGTCCTCTTGTGAAATCTGGATTCCTTTGCCAAGGCAATTGCACCAGTATTGTCACAGAAGATTTTCATTGGACCCGATGCACTAGGTATGACACCTAGATCGGATATGAACTCCTTCATCCAGACTCCCTCGTTTGCTGCTTCCGAAGCAGCTATGTACTCCGCTTCACATGTAGATCCCGCTACGACGCTTTGTTTAGAACTGCACCAACTCACAGCTCCACCGTTTAAAGTAAACACGTATCCGGTTTGCGATTTAGAATCGTCCGGATCAGTGTCAAAGCTTGCATCAACGTAACCTCTTACGGTGAGCTCTTTGTCACCTCCATATACGAGAAACATATCCTTAGTCCTTTTCAGGTATTTCAGGATGTTCTTGACCGCTGTCCAGTGATCCATTCCTGGATTACTTTGGTACCTCCCTGCTAAACTTATAGCAAGGCACACATCAGGTCTGGTACACAGCATTGCATACATGATAGAGCCTATGGCTGAAGCATAGGGAACATCTTTCATTTTCTCTCTATCTTCTGCAGTGGTCGGGCATTGAGTCTTACTCAATTTCATACCTTGTAACACAGGCAAGAACCCTTTCTTTGCTTGATCCATTTTGAACTTCTTCAAAATCTTGTCAAGGTATGTGCTTTGTGAAAGTCCAATTAAGCGTCTTGATCTATCTCTATAGATCTTTATGCCTAATATGTAAGCAGCTTCCCCGAGGTCTTTCATCGAAAAACTTTTATTCAAGTATCCCTTTATGCTATCCAGAAATTCTATATCATTTCCAATCAGCAATATGTCATCCACATATAATATCAGAAGTGCTACAGAGCTCCCACTCACTTTCTTGTAAATACAGGCTTCTCCAAAAGTCTGTATAAAGCCAAATGCTTTGATCACACTATCAAAGCGTTTATTCCAACTCCGAGATGCTTGCACCAGTCCATAAATGGATCGCTGGAGTTTGCACACTTTGTTAGCTCCTTTTGGATCGACAAAACCTTCTGGCTGTACCATATACAACTCTTCTTCCAGAAATCCATTCAGGAATGCAGTTTTGACATCCATCTGCCATATTTCATAATCATAAAATGCGGCAATTGCTAACATAATTCTGACGGACTTAAGCATCGCTACGGGTGAGAAAGTCTCATCTTAGTCAACCCCTTGAACTTGTCGAAAACCTTTTGCGACAAGTCGAGCTTTATAGACAGTAACATTACCGTCAGCGTCAGTCTTTTTCTTGAAGATCCATTTATTCTCAATTGCTTGCCGATCATCGGGCAAGTCAACCAAAGTCCATACTTTGTTCTCATACATGGATCCCATCTCAGATTTCATGGCCTCAAGCCACTTTGCGGAATCTGGGCTCACCATCGCTTCTTCATAGTTCGTAGGTTCATCATGATCTAGCATCATGACTTCCAGAACTGGATTACCGTACCACTCTGGTGCGGATCTCATTCTGGTTGATCTACGTGGTTCAGTAGTATCTTGTTCTGAAGCTTCACGATCATCATCATTAGCTTCCTCACTTATTGGCATAGGTGTCGCAGAAACAGTTTTCTGTGATGTACTATTTTCCAATAAGGGAGCAGGTACAGTTACCTCGTCAAGTTCTACTTTCCTCCCACTCACTTCTTTCGAGAGAAACTCCTTCTCTAGAAATGCTCCATTCTTAGCAACGAATGTCTTGCCTTCGGATCTGTGATAGAAGGTATACCCAACAGTTTCCTTTGGGTATCCTATGAAGACACATTTCTCCGCTTTGGGTTCGAGCTTATCAGGTTGAAGCTTTTTCACATAAGCATCGCAGCCCCAAACTTTGAGAAACGACAACTTTGGTTTCTTGCCAAACCATAGTTCATAAGGCGTCGTCTCAACGGATTTTGATGGTGCCCTATTTAATGTGAATGCGGCCGTCTCTAAAGCATAACCCCAAAACGATAGCGGTAAATCAGTAAGAGACATCATGGATCGCACCATATCTAGTAAAGTACGATTACGACGTTCGGACACACCATTACGCTGTGGTGTTCCGGGTGGCGTGAGTTGCGAAACTATTCCACAATTTTTCAAATGTACACCAAACTCGTAACTCAAATATTCTCCTCCACGATCAGATCGTAGGAACTTTATTTTCTTGTTACGATGATTTTCAACTTCACTCTGAAATTCTTTGAACTTTTCAAATGTTTCAGACTTGTGTTTCATTAAGTAGATATACCCATATCTGCTTAAATCATCTGTGAAGGTGAGAAAATAACGATATCCGCCACGAGCCTCAATATTCATCGGACCACATACATCGGTATGTATGATTTCCAACAAATCTGTTGCTCTCTCCATAGTACCGGAGAACGGTGTTTTAGTCATCTTGCCTATGAGGCACGGTTCGCAAGTACCAAGTGATTCATAATCAAGTGGTTCCAAAAGCCCATCAGTATGGAGTTTCTTCATGCGCTTTACACCGATATGACCTAAACGGCAGTGCCACAAATAAGTTGCACTATCATTATTAACTTTGCATCTTTTGGCTTCTACATTATGAATATGTGTATTACTATCTTCGAGATTCAACAAGAATAGACCACTCTTCAAAGGTGCATGACCATAAAAGATATTATTCATATAAATAGAACAACCATTATTCTCTGATTTAAATGAATAACCGTCTCGCATTAAACAAGATCCAGATATAATGTTCATGCTCAACGCTGGCACCAAATAACAATTATTTAGGTCTAATATTAATCCCGAAGGTAGATGTAGAGGTAGCGTGCCGACCGCGATCACATCGACTTTGGAACCGTTTCCCACGCGCATCGTCACCTCGTCCTTTGCTAGTGTCCGCTTATTCCGTAGTCCCTGTTTCAAGTTGCAAATATTAGCAACAGAACCAGTATCAAATACCCAGGTGCTATTGCGAGCTCTAGTAAGGTACACATCAATAACATGTATATCACATATACCTTTGCTCACTTTGCCATCCTTCTTATCCGCCATATACTTGGGGCAGTTCCGCTTCCAGTGTCCAGTCTGCTTGCAGTAGAAGCACTCAGTTTCAGGCTTAGGTCCAGACTTGGGTTTCTTCTCTTGAGCAGCAACTTGCTTGCTGTTCTTCTTGAAGTTTCCCTTCTTCTTCCCTTTGCCCTTTTTCTTGAAACTAGTGGTTTTGCTAACCATCAACACTTGATGCTCCTTCTTGATTTCTACCTCCGCAGCTTTCAGCATTGCGAAGAGCTCGGGAATAGTTTTGTTCATCCCTTGCATATTATAGTTCATCACGAAGCTCTTGTAGCTTGGTGGCAGTGATTGGAGAATTCTGTCAATGACGCAGTCATCTGGAAGATTAACTCCCATCTGAATCAAGTGATTATTATACCCAGACATCTTGAGTATATGCTCACTGACAGAACTGTTCTCCTCCATCTTACAGCTATAGAACTTATTGGAGACTTCATATCTCTCAATTCGGGCATTTGCTTGAAATATTAACTTCAACTCCTGGAACATCTCATATGCTCCATGACGTTCAAAACGTCGTTGAAGTCCCGATTCTAAGCCGTAAAGCATGGCACACTGAACTATCGAGTAGTCATCAGCTTTGCTCTGCCAGACGTTCATAACATCTGGCATTGCTCCAGCAGCAGGCCTGTCACCCAGCGGTGCTTCCAGGACGTAATTCTTCTGTGCAGCAATGAGGATAATCCTCAGGTTACGGACCCTGTCCGTGTAATTGCTACCATCATCTTTCAACTTTTTTTTCTCAAGGAACGCATTAAAATTCAACGGAACAATAGCACGAGCCATCTATCTACAAGCAACATAAACAAGCAAGATACTATCAGGTACTAAGTTCATGATAAGTTTTAAGTTTAGTTAATCAAATTACTTAGGAACTCCCACTTAGATAGACATCCCTCTAATCCTCTAAGTGATCACGTGATCCAAATCAACTAAACCATAACCGATCATCACGTGAGATGGAGTAGTTTTCAATGGTGAACATCGTCATGTTGATCATATCTACTATATGATTCACGCTCGACCTTTCGGTCTCTGTGTTCCGAGGCCATATCTGCATATGCTAGGCTCATCAAGTATAACCTGAGTATTCTGCGTGTGCAAAGCTGGCTTGCACCCGTTGTAGATGGACGTAGAGCTTATCACACCCGATCATCACGTGGTGTCTGGGCACGACGAACTTTGGCAACGGTGCATACTCAGGGAGAACACTTCTTGATAATTTAGTGAGAGATCATCTTATAATGCTACCGTCAATCAAAGCAAGATAAGATGCATAAAAGGATAAACATCACATGCAATCAATATAAGTGATATGATATGGCCATCATCATCTTGTGCTTGTGATCTCCATCTCCGAAGCACCGTCATGATCACCATCGTCACCGGCGCGCCACCTTGATCTCCATCGTAGCAACGTTGTCGTCTCGCCAATCTTATGCTTCCACGACTATCACTACCGCTTAGTAATAAAGTAAAGCATTACATCGCGATTGCATTGCATACAATAAAGCGACAACCATATGGCTCCTGCCAGTTGCCGATAACTCGGTTACAAAACATGATCATCTCATACAATAAAATCAGCATCATGCCTTGACCATATCACATCACAACATACCCTGCAAAAACAAGTTAGACGTCCTCTACTTTGTTGTTGCAAGTTTTACGTGGCTGCTACGGGCTTAAGTAAGAACTCATCTCACCTACGCATCAAAACCACAACGATAGTTCGTCAAATAGACTCCGTTTTAACCTTCTCAAGGACCGGGCGTAGTCACACTTGGTTCAACTAAAGTTGGAGAGACAGTCTTCCGCAAGCCATCTATGTGCAAAGCACGTCGAGGGAACCGGTCTCGCGTAAGAGTACGCGTAAGGTTGGTCCGGATCGTCTCAACCAACAATACCGCCGAACCAAAGTATGACATGCTGGTAGGCAGTATGACTTGTATCGCCCACAACTCACTTGCGTTCTACTCGTGCATATAACATCAAACCATAAAACCTAGGCTCGGATGCCACTGTTGGGGAACGCAGTAATTTCAAAAAATGTCCTACGCACACGCAAGATCATGGTGATGCACAGCAACGAGAGGGGAGAGTGTTGTCTACGTACCAACGCAGACCGACTGCGGAAGCGATCACAACGTAGAGGAAGTAGTCGTACGTCTTCTTCCCGATCCGACCGATCCAAGCACAGTTACTCCGGCACCTCCGAGTTCTTAGCACACGTTCAGCTCGATGACGTTCCTCGGGCTCCAATGGTCGAGGAAGAGTTTCGTCAGCACGACGGCGTGATGACGATCTTGATGTACTACCGACGCAGGGCTTCGCCTAAGCACTACAACAGTACAATCGAGGTGGAATTTGGTGGCAGGGGGCACCGCACACGGCTAAGGAACGATCTCAAGGATCAAGTTGTGTGTCTTGGGGTGCCCCCTGCCCCCGTATATAAAGGTTGGAGGAGGGGGAGCCGGCCGGCCAGGGAGAGGAGGCGCAGGGGAGTCCTACTCCCACCGGGAGTAGGACTCCTCCCCCCAATCCTAATCCTATTAGGACTCCCGGGGGGAAAAGGAGAGAGAAGGGGGGCCGGCCCCTATCCTAGTCCTACTAGGACTTTGGGAAGGGGGGGCGCCGGACAGCTTGTGGGCTTTCCCTTTTTCTCCTTTTTCCACTAAAGCCCAATAGGCCCATTAGTCTCCCGGGGGGTTCCGGTAACCCTCCCGGTATTCCGGTAAAATCCCGATTTCACCCGGAACACTTCCGATGTCCAAACATAGGCTTCCAATATATCAATCTTTACGTCTCGACCATTTCGAGACTCCTCGTCATGTCCGTGATCTCATCCGGGACTCCGAACAACCTTCGGTACATCAAAATGCATAAACTCATAATAACTGTCATCGTAACGTTAAGCGTGCGGACCCTATGGTTCGAGAACAATGTAGACATGACCGAGACACGTCTCCGGTCAATAACCAATAGCGGGACCTGGATGCCCATATTGGCTCCTACATATTCTACGAAGATCTTTATCGGTCAGACCGCATAACAACATACGTTGTTCCCTTTGTCATCGGTATGTTACTTGCCCGAGATCCGATCTCGGTATCCAATACCTAGTTCAATCTCGTTACCGGCAAGTCTCTTTACTCGTTCCGTAATACATCATCTCACAACTAACATATTAGTTGCAGTGCTTGCAAGGCTTATGTGATGTGCATTACCGAGAGGGCCCAGAGATACCTCTCCGACAATCGGAGTGACAAACCCTAATCTCGAAATACGCCAACCCAACATCTACCATTGGAGACACCTGTAGTACTCCTTTATAATCACCCAGTTACGTTGTGACGTTTGGTAGTACCCAAAGTGTTCCTCCGGTAAACGGGAGTCGCATAATCTCATAGTTATAGGAACATGTATAAGTCATGAAGAAAGCAATAGCAACATACTAAACGATCGGGTGCTATGCTAATGGAATGGGTCATGTCAATCAGATCATTCTACTAATGATGTGATCTCGTTAATCAAATAACAACTCCTTGTTCATGGTTAGGAAACATAACCATCTTTGATTAACGAGCTAGTCAAGTAGAGGCATACTAGTGACATTCTGTTGGTCTATGTATTCACACATGTATTATGTTTCCGGTTAATACAATTCTAGCATGAATAATAAACTTTTATCATGATGTAAGGAAATAAATAATAACTTTATTATTGCCTCTAGGGCATATTTCCTTCAGTCTCCCACTTGCACTAGAGTCAATAATCTAGATTACACAGTAATGATTCTAACACCCATGGAGCCTTGGTGCTGATCATGTTTTGCTCGTGGAAGAGGCTTAGTCAATGGGTCTGCAACATTCAGATCCGTGTGTATCTTGCAAATCTCTATGTCTCCCACCTGGACTAAATCCCGGATGGAGTTGAAGCGTCTCTTGATGTGTTTGGTCCTCTTGTGAAATCTGGATTCCTTTGCCAAGGCAATTGCACCAGTATTGTCACAGAAGATTTTCATTGGACCCGATGCACTAGGTATGACACCTAGATCGGATATGAACTCCTTCATCCAGACTCCCTCGTTTGCTGCTTCCGAAGCAGCTATGTACTCCGCTTCACATGTAGATCCCGCTACGACGCTTTGTTTAGAACTGCACCAACTCACAGCTCCACCGTTTAAAGTAAACACGTATCCGGTTTGCGATTTAGAATCGTCCGGATCAGTGTCAAAGCTTGCATCAACGTAACCTCTTACGGTGAGCTCTTTGTCACCTCCATATACGAGAAACATATCCTTAGTCCTTTTCAGGTATTTCAGGATGTTCTTGACCGCTGTCCAGTGATCCATTCCTGGATTACTTTGGTACCTCCCTGCTAAACTTATAGCAAGGCACACATCAGGTCTGGTACACAGCATTGCATACATGATAGAGCCTATGGCTGAAGCATAGGGAACATCTTTCATTTTCTCTCTATCTTCTGCAGTGGTCGGGCATTGAGTCTTACTCAATTTCATACCTTGTAACACAGGCAAGAACCCTTTCTTTGCTTGATCCATTTTGAACTTCTTCAAAATCTTGTCAAGGTATGTGCTTTGTGAAAGTCCAATTAAGCGTCTTGATCTATCTCTATAGATCTTTATGCCTAATATGTAAGCAGCTTCCCCGAGGTCTTTCATCGAAAAACTTTTATTCAAGTATCCCTTTATGCTATCCAGAAATTCTATATCATTTCCAATCAGCAATATGTCATCCACATATAATATCAGAAGTGCTACAGAGCTCCCACTCACTTTCTTGTAAATACAGGCTTCTCCAAAAGTCTGTATAAAGCCAAATGCTTTGATCACACTATCAAAGCGTTTATTCCAACTCCGAGATGCTTGCACCAGTCCATAAATGGATCGCTGGAGTTTGCACACTTTGTTAGCTCCTTTTGGATCGACAAAACCTTCTGGCTGTACCATATACAACTCTTCTTCCAGAAATCCATTCAGGAATGCAGTTTTGACATCCATCTGCCATATTTCATAATCATAAAATGCGGCAATTGCTAACATAATTCTGACGGACTTAAGCATCGCTATGGGTGAGAAAGTCTCATCGTAGTCAACCCCTTGAACTTGTCGAAAACCTTTTGCGACAAGTCGAGCTTTATAGACAGTAACATTACCGTCAGCGTCAGTCTTTTTCTTGAAGATCCATTTATTCTCAATTGCTTGCCGATCATCGGGCAAGTCAACCAAAGTCCATACTTTGTTCTCATACATGGATCCCATCTCAGATTTCATGGCCTCAAGCCACTTTGCGGAATCTGGGCTCACCATCGCTTCTTCATAGTTCGTAGGTTCATCATGATCTAGCATCATGACTTCCAGAACTGGATTACCGTACCACTCTGGTGCGGATCTCACTCTGGTTGATCTACGTGGTTCAGTAGTATCTTGTTCTGAAGCTTCACGATCATCATCATTAGCTTCCTCACTTATTGGCATAGGTGTCGCAGAAACAGTTTTCTGTGATGTAATCTTTTCCAATAAGGGAGCAGGTACAGTTACCTCGTCAAGTTCTACTTTCCTCCCACTCACTTCTTTCAAGAGAAACTCCTTCTCTAGAAATGATCCATTCTTAGCAACGAATGTCTTGCCTTCGGATCTGTGATAGAAGGTATACCCAACAGTTTCCTTTGGGTATCCTATGAAGACACATTTCTCCGCTTTGGGTTCGAGCTTATCAGGTTGAAGCTTTTTCACATAAGCATCGCAGCCCCAAACTTTGAGAAACGACAACTTTGGTTTCTTGCCAAACCATAGTTCATAAGGCGTCGTCTCAACGGATTTTGATGGTGCCCTATTTAACGTGAATGCGGCCGTCTCTAAAGCATAACCCCAAAACGATAGCGGTAAATTAGTAAGAGACATCATGGATCGCACCATATCTAGTAAAGTACGATTACGACGTTCGGACACACCATTACGCTGTGGTGTTCCGGGTGGCGTGAGTTGCGAAACTATTCCACAATTTTTCAAATGTACACCAAACTCGTAACTCAAATATTCTCCTCCACGATCAGATCGTAGGAACTTTATTTTCTTGTTACGATGATTTTCAACTTCACTCTGAAATTCTTTGAACTTTTCAAATGTTTCAGACTTGTGTTTCATTAAGTAGATATACCCATATCTGCTTAAATCATCTGTGAAGGTGAGAAAATAACGATATCCGCCACGAGCCTCAATATTCATCGGACCACATACATCGGTATGTATGATTTCCAACAAATCTGTTGCTCTCTCCATAGTACCGGAGAACGGTGTTTTAGTCATCTTGCCTATGAGGCACGGTTCGCAAGTACCAAGTGATTCATAATCAAGTGGTTCCAAAAGCCCATCAGTATGGAGTTTCTTTATGCGCTTTACACCGATATGACCTAAACAGCAGTGCCACAAATAAGTTGCACTATCATTATTAACTTTGCATCTTTTGGCTTCTACATTATGAATATGTGTATTACTATCTTCGAGATTCAACAAGAATAGACCACTCTTCAAAGGTGCATGACCATAAAAGATATTATTCATATAAATAGAACAACCATTATTCTCTGATTTAAATGAATAACCGTCTCGCATTAAACAAGATCCAGATATAATGTTCATGCTCAACGCTGGCACCAAATAACAATTATTTAGGTCTAATATTAATCCCGAAGGTAGATGTAGAGGTAGCGTGCCGACCGCGATCACATCGACTTTGGAACCGTTTCCCACGCGCATCGTCACCTCGTCCTTTGCTAGTGTCCGCTTATTCCGTAGTCCCTGTTTCGAGTTGCAAATATTAGCAACAGAACCAGTATCAAATACCCAGGTGCTATTGCGAGCTCTAGTAAGGTACACATCAATAACATGTATATCACATATACCTTTGCTCACTTTGCCATCCTTCTTATCCGCCATATACTTGGGGCAGTTCCGCTTCCAGTGTCCAGTCTGCTTGCAGTAGAAGCACTCAGTTTCAGGCTTAGGTCCAGACTTGGGTTTCTTCTCTTGAGCAGCAACTTGCTTGCTGTTCTTCTTGAAGTTTCCCTTCTTCTTCCCTTTGCCCTTTTTCTTGAAACTAGTGGTTTTGCTAACCATCAACACTTGATGCTCCTTCTTGATTTCTACCTCCGCAGCTTTCAGCATTGCGAAGAGCTCGGGAATAGTTTTGTTCATCCCTTGCATATTATAGTTCATCACGAAGCTCTTGTAGCTTGGTGGCAGTGATTGGAGAATTCTGTCAATGACGCAGTCATCTGGAAGATTAACTCCCATCTGAATCAAGTGATTATTATACCCAGACATCTTGAGTATATGCTCACTGACAGAACTGTTCTCCTCCATCTTACAGCTATAGAACTTATTGGAGACTTCATATCTCTCAATTCGGGCATTTGCTTGAAATATTAACTTCAACTCCTGGAACATCTCATATGCTCCATGACGTTCAAAACGTCGTTGAAGTCCCGATTCTAAGCCGTAAAGCATGGCACACTGAACTATCGAGTAGTCATCAGCTTTGCTCTGCCAGACGTTCATAACATCTGGCGTTGCTCCAGCAGCAGGCCTGTCACCCAGCGGTGCTTCCAGGACGTAATTCTTCTGTGCAGCAATGAGGATAATCCTCAGGTTACGGACCCAGTCCGTGTAATTGCTACCATCATCTTTCAACTTTTTTTTCTCAAGGAACGCATTAAAATTCAACGGAACAATAGCACGAGCCATCTATCTACAAGCAACATAAACAAGCAAGATACTATCAGGTACTAAGTTCATGATAAGTTTTAAGTTTAGTTAATCAAATTACTTAGGAACTCCCACTTAGATAGACATCCCTCTAATCCTCTAAGTGATCACGTGATCCAAATCAACTAAACCATAACCGATCATCACGTGAGATGGAGTAGTTTTCAATGGTGAACATCGTCATGTTGATCATATCTACTATATGATTCACGCTCGACCTTTCGGTCTCTGTGTTCCGAGGCCATATCTGCATATGCTAGGCTCATCAAGTATAACCTGAGTATTCTGCGTGTGCAAAGCTAGCTTGCACCCGTTGTAGATGGACGTAGAGCTTATCACACCCGATCATCACGTGGTGTCTGGGCACGACGAACTTTGGCAACGGTGCATACTCAGGGAGAACACTTCTTGATAATTTAGTGAGAGATCATCTTATAATGCTACCGTCAATCAAAGCAAGATAAGATGCATAAAAGGATAAACATCACATGCAATCAATATAAGTGATATGATATGGCCATCATCATCTTGTGCTTGTGATCTCCATCTCCGAAGCACCGTCATGATCACCATCATCACCGGCGCGCCACCTTGATCTCCATCGTAGCAACGTTGTCGTCTCGCCAATCTTATGCTTCCACGACTATCACTACCGCTTAGTAATAAAGTAAAGCATTACATCGCGATTGCATTGCATACAATAAAGCGACAACCATATGGCTCCTGCCAGTTGCCGATAACTCGGTTACAAAACATGATCATCTCATACAATAAAATCAGCATCATGCCTTGACCATATCACATCACAACATACCCTGCAAAAACAAGTTAGACGTCCTCTACTTTGTTGTTGCAAGTTTTACGTGGCTGCTACGGGCTTAAGTAAGAACTCATCTCACCTACGCATCAAAACCACAACGATAGTTCGTCAAATAGACTCCGTTTTAACCTTCTCAAGGACCGGGCGTAGTCACACTTGGTTCAACTAAAGTTGGAGAGACAGTCTTCCGCAAGCCATCTATGTGCAAAGCACGTCGAGGGAACCGGTCTCGCGTAAGAGTACGCGTAAGGTTGGTCCGGATCGTCTCAACCAACAATACCGCCGAACCAAAGTATGACATGCTGGTAGGCAGTATGACTTGTATCGCCCACAACTCACTTGCGTTCTACTCGTGCATATAACATCAAACCATAAAACCTAGGCTCGGATGCCACTGTTGGGGAACGCAGTAATTTCAAAAAATGTCCTACGCACACGCAAGATCATGGTGATGCACAGCAACGAGAGGGGAGAGTGTTGTCTACGTACCAACGCAGACCGACTGCGGAAGCGATCACAACGTAGAGGAAGTAGTCGTACGTCTTCTTCCCGATCCGACCGATCCAAGCACAGTTACTCCGGCACCTCCGAGTTCTTAGCACACGTTCAGCTCGATGACGTTCCTCGGGCTCCAATGGTCGAGGAAGAGTTTCGTCAGCACGACGGCGTGATGACGATCTTGATGTACTACCGACGCAGGGCTTCGCCTAAGCACTACAACAGTACAATCGAGGTGGAATTTGGTGGCAGGGGGCACCGCACACGGCTAAGGAACGATCTCAAGGATCAAGTTGTGTGTCTTGGGGTGCCCCCTGCCCCCGTATATAAAGGTTGGAGGAGGGGGAGCCGGCCGGCCAGGGAGAGGAGGCGCAGGGGAGTCCTACTCCCACCGGGAGTAGGACTCCTCCCCCCAATCCTAATCCTATTAGGACTCCCGGGGGGAAAAGGAGAGAGAAGGGGGGCCGGCCCCTATCCTAGTCCTACTAGGACTTTGGGAAGGGGGGGCGCCGGCCAGCTTGTGGGCTTTCCCTTTTTCTCCTTTTTCCACTAAAGCCCAATAGGCCCATTAGTCTCCCGGGGGGTTCCGGTAACCCTCCCGGTATTCCGGTAAAATCCCGATTTCACCCGGAACACTTCCGATGTCCAAACATAGGCTTCCAATATATCAATCTTTACGTCTCGACCATTTCGAGACTCCTCGTCATGTCCGTGATCTCATCCGGGACTCCGAACAACCTTCGGTGCATCAAAATGCATAAACTCATAATAACTGTCATCGTAACGTTAAGCGTGCGGACCCTACGGTTCGAGAACAATGTAGACATGACCGAGACACGTCTCCGGTCAATAACCAATAGCGGGACCTGGATGCCCATATTGGCTCCTACATATTCTACGAAGATCTTTATCGGTCAGACCGCATAACAACATACGTTGTTCCCTTTGTCATCGGTATGTTACTTGCCCGAGATCCGATCTCGGTATCCAATACCTAGTTCAATCTCGTTACCGGAAAGTCTCTTTACTCGTTCCGTAATACATCATCTCACAACTAACATATTAGTTGCAGTGCTTGCAAGGCTTATGTGATGTGCATTACCGAGAGGGCCCAGAGATACCTCTCCGACAATCGGAGTGACAAACCCTAATCTCGAAATATGCCAACCCAACATCTACCATTGGAGACACCTGTAGTACTCCTTTATAATCACCCAGTTACGTTGTGACGTTTGGTAGTACCCAAAGTGTTCCTCCGGTAAACAGGAGTTGCATAATCTCATAGTTATAGGAACATGTATAAGTCATGAAGAAAGCAATAGCAACATACTAAACGATCGGGTGCTATGCTAATGGAATGGGTCATGTCAATCAGATCATTCTACTAATGATGTGACCTCGTTAATCAAATAACAACTCCTTGTTCATGGTTAGGAAACATAACCATCTTTGATTAACGAGCTAGTCAAGTAGAGGCATACTAGTGACATTCTGTTGGTCTATGTATTCACACATGTATTATGTTTCCGGTTAATACAATTCTAGCATGAATAATAAACTTTTATCATGATGTAAGGAAATAAATAATAACTTTATTATTGCCTCTAGGGCATATTTCCTTCATTAGGAGTAGGAGACAAGGAAGGGGAAGGGAGAAGGGAAGGAAGGAGGGGGCGCGCGGTCTGCCCTGGGCAGCCCCTCTCTCTTTCCCGTATGGCCCAATAAGGCACAATACTTCTCCCGGCGAATTCCCGTAACTCTCCGGTACTCCGAAAAATACCCGAATCACTCGGAACCTTTCCAAAGTCCGAATATAGTCGTCCAATATATCGATCTTTACGTCTGGACCATTTTGAGACTCCTCGTCATGTCCCCGATCTCATCCGGGACTCTGAACTCCTTCGGTACATCAAAACTCATAAACTCATAATATAACTGTCATCCAAACCTTAAGCGTGCGGACCCTACGGTTCGAGAACAATGTAGACATGACGGAGACACGTCTTCGGTCAATAACCAATAGCAGGACCTGGATGCCCATATTGGCTCCTACATATTCTACGAAGAGTTCATGAAATCCTTAACTAAAAGTCCCAAACTATATTTTCTGGAGAATATCCAGTAGGCTAGATAAGGCAATGTAATGAATATTTTTAGATGTTTGTTGCACCTGAGGAGTTAAAAGTATCTCTTGCTCAAATGTATGTCACCGATGAAGCTGATATATGGTTGAGAAGACATGGGAAATCGAAGAAACAACTCTCCTTGAAATAGTTTGGAGTTGAGATGGTGAGGATATTTTCAGAGCAAGGCTCTTATGACTTAACTGAAACCTTTGAAGGGCTAATGGAAGATGTGCTGGAAGAAAATGCTGAGCTGGGAGAATTGTGGTTTGTCAGGTGTTATGTGAATGATTTAAGGGAGGGAATTAAATTACAGGTTAGACCATTAAGGCCACAATCACTCACTGGTGCTTATTGTCTAGCCAAGGGAGTGGAACCCAACTATCCTATAGTTAGTGTAATCCCTAAGAAGCAAATCAGTCCTTATGTCAATTATTATCAGAAGAACAATGGAAGTTTCTAGAACAAAAATAGTAACACAACAACACATATACAACAAAGTATACATGTCAAACAAATAGAAATCACTACTGGCACATTTCAGAAACTCGGGAAAGTAGGAGAATGTTGGAGGTATGGAGACAAGTGGATGCATGGTCATACATGCAAGCTCATTCCTAATGTTCACTTAATGCAACACTAATTGGGAGAGCAAACTTCTAATGCAGAAGAAATTGTTCGAAAAATACAAGAGGAAATTCCTGAAGAAGGGGAACAAGCTATGTTCATTACTTAAAGATGATGTTATCAACCGCTCCTCGATGACCTCCCCAGCAGGGGAAACGAAGACCCTCTTGCATGGGAGCACAGAGCATCTTATCGAGCATGTCCTCCTCTCCATCAACGATGCTGCTCACCTAGCGACTCACATTGTGGCGTACCACTCGACGCAATAGACTTATATCTACACGCAGCAAAACTTATGCAACGTTTGAGTTTGTTGGTTTGTTGCACCTTGGATGCTTTTTTTTCTTTCTTTCGTTATGTTACCTTTCTGGTAGTGGGATACGATCCATTTTTTGATCGAATGGAAAAAAAACCATGCCCACTAACAAGTGTGTTTGCACATGTATTGTGGAAAGGACCTCCGTCCGGAAATACTTATTCGAGAAATGGATGTAACTAGACATATTTTAGTTATAGACACATTCATTTCATGAGTAATTCCGTACGGAGGGAGTAGAAAACAATCCATCTCTATATACGGCAACAACATTCTTCGGTTGGGTTGACTAGCCCACGCGCGTCGAGTCCGTGTGGCACACCATTTTATTTTATATCTCTTTCTCTCCCCCACAAACATGTGGGACTTGCTACCACGGTGGCATGCCATGTAGGTGGAATCAACAAAACATGAGTGACGGAAATCTGCCCAAGTGTTCCCGAACATCAAGTTACATGATCAACTTGTGTCTTTCCTAAGTTATCGTATGACTATGTACCCACCGTGCAAGTTCATGTACCGTAGGTACAATTACTCCTTTTAGCCTTCCTTCTACTCCCTTCGTTTTCGGACGGAGGGAGTACTTATCACCTCCGTCTTCTCACCGAGGAAGCCGTCGGCCTGGTCCTTGCTCTCACGGTGCAGAAGTCGGTGCCCTACATTGTAATGAATGCCTCGTCCTTTGTCGCATGCGTCGTCTACTACATTTCGTCCTTAGTTGTCCCTGCCATTTGGGACTTTTGTCCATGTCCTCGCCATTTGTAAGTTTGTTGGTGTGGCAGTGACGACAGCTCCCCTTTACAACTTGGTCATACAGACTCCTCTTCGTCATGTTGGTGCGGGCTCCGGTATCATCATGAGGCGTGTGAACTTATTTTGAAGATTTTGATCTTGGATGTGTGGATCTTCCGGCGATTACTTCGACCTTTTTTTCTCTTGAAAGCATTGGTTCCGCGGGCATGTGTCCTTGATGGCTTGCCGCGTGCAATTTATAATGGCGAGCTGGCTCTGCCGATGGGGAGGCATCAGGGGTGGCGCGCCATCAGCCTGTTCTCGAGGAAGAAGAGAATCAGACCCTAGGGACATTGGTGTATTTTTTGTTTATTTTAGAGGGGTGTGATCAGGGGCGGACGCACTTACAGAGCTGTGGGGGCAGATGCCCCCACTCGATTTTTGGGCTGTCTTATACAAGGCCTCTAGTATACAATTTTGCCCCCTCTCAGCCCAGCCCGTCATCTTTGCCCCCACTTGTTTCCTTTTCCTGGTTAAACTTTGCAAAGCCCATACATTATAGACAACCGAGCCCACCCAAGCACATACGAGAAGTCATTGGCCTGTGCCATACAATCGTATTTGCACATAGCACGGACGGAGGGAGACCTGAGTCCTAGGCGCAACTGCCGCCTGGCGGCCAAGCAAAACGCGCCGCGCCCTCGCCAGCTCATCTCCGGTCTTCGGCAAACGCCTTCGATCTCTGTTGTGCACAACGGACGCCCGGCCGGTTTCCCGATCTATGGCCCTTTCAATTTTATGTGTGATGCTCTTCTGCGTGTTATTGATCAATCGAGATAAGCCCTAGGGTAAGCTCATCTTTTTTAGTTTCAGTTCTAATTTCCAAATTCTTGTTCCTTTTCTATTTATGAGTTAGGAATTGGGTGAGTTTTATTTAAAATATCAACCTTGCGTACAATATACCAATTGATAACTAGTTAAACTGATTTTAGCTTCACGGAATAATTTGTACAAAGTAAGTTTCAGTATCTGAGAGAGGAATAAATCTTTAGGTACTATCTGCCTTCATGTATGATATTTTATTTAATGTCTCAACCTTTTGACATTTTGCAGGGGAGCTAAAGGAGGGTTTTCCTATGTTTGTTGTAAAATCTACTCGGTTAATTGATCTGAACAAGCTTCCTTGGGATCCATCTAAAAGTAAGAGAATTGCATGTTTTGATCTCAATCAACATCAGGACAGTGTACTTTACATGGGAACCTTATGAGCCTCATGCATCTGTTGAGAGATTCTTCTCGCTATGAAGTTTCTGAAGAATGTTTTACGTAACATTTGCTTTGTGGAAGAGCAATCTTGGATATCATCTACGATGAAGTGATATTAAAGCGCTTGCATGAAAAAAAATGTTCTGCGATGAACAGGAGGAAGTGATGGGTTTAAATTAATTTATCATAATGTTCACATTCTCCCTTAACATGTACTTTTTTTCTTATAGGTTGCTGGCTAGAAATTTTATTCAAGAAGATTACGAACAGCAAATTGCTACTTGTCAAGTCATTGTGTCTTTAAATGGTTAGTTTACTTTTACTCTTGCAATAAAGTTGTCATAATTATGTGTATGATGAAATTATACTATAAGGAAATATATGATTTTGCTTATTATTCTTAGTCCCTCTATGTATGCTTGTGTAGTTGTGTGGCTAGTTTGTGTAAATGGTCTAACCATTAGTATCTACAGATCTTCCCGTAAAAAAAATATACTAACACATCTTTGCCCCCTCTCAGTTTTCATCCTGGGTCCGCCCCTGGGTGTGATGCCTCTTTCGCAAAAGAAAGTAAAGAAAAACAAAAATACAAACCTGGGTCCCTCTCCGCTGACTTTGTTACAAAGAAACATATTTTTCACATTGTACGTCTTTTTAACAAAGAAAAACTGGTGTAATGCAAAAGGAATAACATAAACTTTCAAAAAACACAGTAAGTACTCCATATTAACCGTGTTAATTCGAAGCCTTTAACGGAAAACAAAATAATGTAGGCTAGTTTTTAAAATACATACTTTAAATATATTTTTGTGTAATCTTCGGCTTTTATTTCTTTTTTGCATAAGAAAATGATGTCCAGTTAATGTAATGCAAAAAAGAATCATGCATGTAAACTTTCTAAAACTATAGTAAGCACTACAGATTAGTCACCTTTGAAGGCTTAATGAAAGAGCAAAATAACTTTTTTATTTCTTTTTTATCAAATACATAATATCTGGCATTTAGTAAATCTTACTTTTTCAGAGTTTTTTAACTCTAATTTTCTCATTTGCTCAAAGGAGAAAATGGATGCTTATCCATATGTGCACCCGTGATAAAAAAACACTGCACAGAGGGGTCACACACACAGACGTACGCGGTCATCCCGGTCAAAAGTGGGAACGAGTCCTAGATGGTGAGGGGGTACGCATGTTTACCGGAGCGGTAGAACTCTTGCGTGTCTCAAACCAGCCCTCCTCTCTCTCTCTCTACACACATTTTCCTCGAATCTCGGCCTGCCTTTTCCTCTCCTCCCCCCAGCGGGCCTCTCTCTCCAATCCCCAACTCCCATGATCTCCTCAGTCCGCTTCTTGCCTGTGTTCTCTTGATTGATTGGTTGCCTGGCACTACATGGCACAGAGCTGGAGGCCGCGCGACGTACGTACGTCCGCCCGGCAGGACGACTCGGCTCGGACGCAGCCAATGCAAGCAGTGAATGTCGCCGTACGTACGTAGGCGAGACACCGGCTCCTCTCGCGGCGGGGGCGTCGATCGCCGTGAGCGCCTCGTTGTTGGTGTGCGTGCGTGCGTGCTCGTGTACGCGACGGCAAGGGAGCGGCGTGCGTGCGTGCGTGCGTGCATGCATGCAAGGACGGACCGGGCGGCGGCCGAGGCGCAACGCACAGGAGCTCGCTCGCAGTCGCAGGCTTTGGTGCGCAGTCTGCGTGCCAGTCTGCTGGCCGGCCATCGCAGGTGTTCTGTGTTCAGACCTGGCCCCGTCGCGATGTGCACCGCAGCGCACCTGACAAGGCCGCCCCGTGAGGGAGGGAGCCAGCAACGCGTGCCCGGGCTTCCCGGAGCTCAAAGTGAACGTTTGCCCTTTTTTTTAACTGCAAAGTGAACGTTTGCAAGCTGCAACCAAGTGTGGCCTGCCCTGCCCTGCCCTTTCGTGCGTGCGTGCCTCTTCGGTACGTACATGCCCCTGCCTCCGTTCATGGAAAGGCTACACACTCAACAATGCCCTCAAATGAAAGATGGCGACTTGCTCAATGAAAACGGAGGCATCCTCTACTTGGAAAGCATTGTGGCATATTCGCAAAAGAAAAGAAAAAACACTCTGGCATGCGAACACTCAAGTTTTGTCTCGGCACCCGCACATCCCTCTAAAAAGAGTTTACACATTTCGGTGCAGATTAAAGGTGAAGATTATAAGTTGCCCCTTCAAAAAAAAGATTGTTCTAATATCTTATTTCGGTCCGTTGGGAGAACGAGGATCAACTAGAAGGGATCGTTGGTGCTATAATCCTTGATCATAACGGAAAGTTTATAGCGGCAACCGATGAGAAGATGAGCTTCTGTTTCGATGCTTTCACCGCAAAGGCAACACCGGTTAGATTTCGGCTAAACTTGACTAGAACAGTCGGACGAAACAAGCTAAAGTTGGAATCTGATAATGCCAAGCTGGTTTCGGCCTTTCAAGCGGTGATAGGACCTATTTTTTTGAAACGGAGGCAAAAGTTTTGCCTCGTCTATTAATTAAGCAAAAGTGAGTCGGCCGGTTAATTAACAGGAAGCCAGGCTAAAGCCATCATAACCGTTGAGCGGCACACACAAGATACCCCGCACATGCCACTTCAAAGGGTGCCTCATCGAGACAGCACACGCGCATCATCGTCATCATTCCTCCCCTAGAGGCGTCATCGTCAACCCTAAACCCTGAGCAAATGAATCCAATTTGCTGTAGGCGATCGTCGACTCAACCCACACTGTAGAGGCCGAGTGAAGTTCTATGAAGATCCGCGCCAAACTCAGTCACCTACGATCAAACAAACGTAGCTTTGACTCAGACGGAGAACAACGAATGGCAAAACCAAGCACGGCTGCCGCCACGGAAGATCACCCAATGGTCCACCTGCATCATTCATCATATACCACAGGGCCCCGCCGCCGCAGCTTCAACTTTACAACAACAAAACAAACCGAGGAAATCCCGTGGACACGACGAAGAAGAGCCGACTACCACAACTATTGTCGCGCTGCCGATGTCGCTCCCACCATCATCATTGCCACAGAAATCTGAACCCCAAAACCACCGCCATCCACTGGCCCCACTCACCGATGCCGAGCTCCAAAGATGAAGCCCCCAAGAGGGAATACGACACCAAGGCGTCGCCATCGTTCAATCACACAAGATCAAAGGTTGCGAACACTGAAATCCCGTTTTGGTACCCACACATCCCTCTACAAAAGTTTACATATTTTGATGCAGATTAAAGGTGAAGATTATAAGTTACCCCTTCAATAAAAAAATGTTTTGATCTCTTATTCAGTCCATTGGGAGAACGAGGATCAACGAGAAGGGGTTGTTGGTGCTATAATCTGTGACCATTGAGAAGATGAGCTTCTGTTTCGATGTTTTTACCGCAAAGGCGACAACTGTTAGATTTCGGCTAAACTTGTCTAGAACAGTCTGATATGACAAGGTAGCACTACTAGGGAAAACCTTATATACAGAATCATAGCAGCAACGCGGTCTAAAAACAGACGCTACTGCTAATTAGCAGCAACGAGCTTTAGAAAAGAGCGCTGCTAATGACTGAGTAGCAGTAGCGCTCTAGGTGAAAAGAGCGCTACTACTATAATTGCCACGGTGTTGCCTCCAGGCTAGATATAGTAGTAGCGCCCTTCCCATGGACGCGCTACTGCTAAAGAACTTAGTAGCAGCGGTTTTGCTCAAAACTCGCTGCTGGTAAGTATGACCGCAACTAATTAAGTTTAGTCCCATACTGCTAAGCGAACAAGGTGTTTACCACCTTAAATATGTTGCTTCTCAACCTATCTCGAGCACTTGGTCTTCATTGAACTATATGTGTATGATTTGTGGTTGCAATATGAATCCTCGCCTGTACCTATACAGGTACAGTGAGGATTCATGTTGACTATTTAGATTATACACAAAAAGATCAATGATGACCAATGTATATTTTTAATGTTTTTACTAAACAAAAGAAATAACTGCTTCCATTAGCAGTAGCGGTTTTTCCCAAAACGCGTTGTAGATAAGTTAGCTATAGCGCGTTTTCTGTACGTGCGCTACTGCTAGTTCGAGTTAACCACCCCCCGCATCAAAATTTCGCTAAGTACTCCTTCCCCCCCCCACCGGCCTGTTCCCCTACTCCCTGTCGCCGCCGCCCGAGCCCGAGCGCGCCTGCGCCCTCACCGCCGCCGCCGCCGCCCGCCCTCAACCTCACTACCCCCGCTCTCGACCACACTGTCGTCGCCCTCGACCTCACCGCCATCGCCCTTGACCGAGCCCGCCGCCCAGGACCGCCGCCCTCCCGATCCCGAGCCCGCCCTCGCCGCCCCTCCGTCGCCGAGCACCTCCCCGCCATCGTCTCTCCCTCTGTAAGCCCCCCACCCCTCCCCAACCCCCTCTCTCTTTGCTTAGTTAGTAGATGATTTTAGTAGTAGTAGATGTTAATTTAGGGTTCATAGATAATGATTTTTAGAAGTAGTGGATATTAATTACTAGTAGTGATGGTAAACTAGTTGTATAATTAGCAGTAGTACATGTTAATTAGTAGTATATGTAGTAGTTAGATGTTAATTAGTAGTAGTAGATGTGCTAGTTTCTTTCTATTTATAGTAAGTTTATATTTAGTAAGAACTAGTTGAATTAATAGAACTAGTTTAGTTTTAGTTGAACTAGTATAGTAAGTAAATTAATAACTAGTTGAAGTACTTCATTTTTAGAAAGAACTAGTTTTTTTCCTTTTTATACTAAGTTTATATTTAGTAAGAACTAGTTGAATTAATAGAACTAGTTGAATTAATAGAACTAGTTGAACATGCCATATTTGGTGTTATTTTTTAGTTTAAGCAATTATTTCATGTTTTGGTTACACCTCCGAGTGGTCTATGTTTTGCCGGAGTGTTGATTAATTTCCGTTCCGCCAAATTTCAGGCACTCGATATGTCCTTTTTTAGCAAAGGTCATGTCGGATTTTTCCGTGAATTCTAGCATGACTTGTGCTAGAATATGTGGGAAATATCGAGTGGCCTGGATTTTCTTTAAAAAATAATGATCTAATTTAGGTTTTTTAGTACATATATTTAATTGTACAAGTTTAATCTTTGAATTATGAACGTAGGAAATGTCGTACTCGGACGACGACAGTCTCCCAGGGGAGTGCAGCTGGTGCCACGACGATCGAGGTATGTGCGACAAGTTCGTTGAGCTGGATGAAGATCGACGCTTCAGCATTAAGCTCGAGGAGACCTTCGATGTTGAAACGGTACGCAACAACGACAAGTGTTTTTTTTCGTAATTAAGCATGACTTCAACTATTTCAACGTCTAATTTTCATCTTTTACAATTCGACTAGCTTACCTCATGCCATGCAAGACGCTATGTCTTGAAGAGGATGAGTTTTGAAGACCATGAAAATTTTCAAACAAAGAAAATACACCTAAGGACCCATCATGATATCAATTTTGGAGTAAATCTGTATAATTCTCAGAGCGTAACCCATTTTGGTTGTCAAAATTGGGAAGAACTTTGCAAAATGTATGGTTTTTATGAGGGTATGATTGTCACCATGGATCTTGGTCATCCTGACATCGAGCAAGACAATATGGACATTTGGGTCCTTGTTGATACGCTTCCGATTCTATCGCAACGTGAGTTTCTCAAACATAGTTATTAACTAATTTATATTGTTTATTTCAAAATAGTTGACAGCTTATTTTGAATCTTCAAAGAATGTGCAGAAGATGGTAGACAAAACCCACTACACTGATGGCTCCGAATTAACTTATAAGGAGAAAAATCATCTAATTGCTTATTGTACTTTTTTTGAGAATTACAATACCTATTATCGAACTCCTTCAAATTATGGTGAATGCGTGCCACTAGTGCACGTGTTGAACCACGATAACTTCTATGGAGATACCCTGGTAAGATATTTTACTATTACGACATCTGTGCATCTTTTGCATACTTCTAAAACTAGTACATCATTGCTAACTACGAAGTTATTACTATGTTTTTCAACAGAAAATCCCGATGGATTGTGTGCCTCATCTGATGTATTACAATGGTCGCCTTGAAGTTCTGAACCTACAGCCGGGTCATCCTACGGATCTCACCTGTGCATATCGAATTTCTGAAACCGGTGAACACATGCTAATCAAAGAGTGGAAAAATGTTTGGACATTCGTAAGAAGGTTCTTGGAAGCAACATTAAGCGAAAGGCAAGAATTGAAGACAGGATAATCTGCATTCTCAATAATGGATAGCGAGGGGCTATCTTGTTTTTTGCTATTTTACCTTAGAGAATATAGTAGGTCCTGTGAGGTACAATATGTTTATTATGTGATGTCAGGAGTACTTGTGATTACGACTAGTGACCAATGATATGATGATGATGATGATAAGTTGTTAATGATATGATGATGATGATATTTATTATATCATTGGGTGAAAGAACCGCGGATTAGTTTCAAGTGGATGTCCGTCCACTTGAAACTAGTCCACACGGTTCTTTCACCCCGTGATGTAATAACTCATTATGATGTAAAAACAATTTGTAAATTCCTGTTGTATGAAAATTTGTGTAAAGGTGTACGAATACAACATGAAATAAAAAAGAAATAAAATACGAAATAATAGTAGCAGCGCGGGCAGAGAGAAGCGCTACTACTAATTACCAGCAGCGCTCCTCCTGAAACTCGCTACTACTAAGTCGATTTAGCCGTAGCGTGGGTGGAGGCACGCTACTGCTATTCGTTAGCTGTAGCGCTTTATCAGTAGCGCACCACCCCGCGCTGCTGCTAGCCTTTTCCCTAGTAGTGTAGAGCTGGAATCTGATAACGCCGAGGTGGTTTCGGTCTTGCAAGAGGGAAGATTGAGTTCAGTGACGCGACCTATCTTTGATGATTGCTACTACATGATTCGGGACTTTAAGCATGTTTTTGTTCACTCGTTGTGACAGGGAGAGTAATCAAGTTGCCCATAAAATAACGAAGTTAGGTGGATTTTCTACCCCCGGTACCTGGATGGAGTCACCTCTAGTTGAGGTGGTCTCGTTTATTATATTTGATACGCTGGTTCTCACAAATAATTAAATAAAATATCATTTGTCAGAAAAAGAATTAGAATTAGTTGATTGTGAGTGTACGAGAATACCCTTTTAAATAATTTTAAGATTCGTGTAAACTTTTTAGGTGGTGTACCGAAGCAAAACGAGTGAAAGGCAAGATAGTAACACTACTATCAACGTCCGTCTTCCTCTTGAATATCCATTTATTTTCTATGGCTTGCCGATCATCGGGCAAGTCAACCAAAGTCCACACTTTGATCTCATATATGGATCCCATCTCGGATTTCATGGCCTCAAGCCACTTCGCGGAATCTGGGCTCATCATCGCTTCCTCATATTTCGTAGGTTCATCATGGTCAAGTAACATGAACTCCAGAGTAGGATTACCGTACCACTCTGGTGCGGACCTTACTCTGGCTGACCTATGAGGTTCGGTAGTAACTTTATCTGAAGTTTCATGATCATCATCATTAACTTCCTCACTAATTGGTGTAGGCATCACTGGAACTGATTTCTGTGATGAACTACTTTCCAATTCGGGAGAAGGTACAATTACCTTATCAAGTTCTACTTTTCCTCTCACTCACTTCTTTCGAGAGAAACTCCTTCTCTAGAAAGGATCCATTCTTAGCAACGAATATCTTGCCTTCGGATCTGTGATAGAAGGTGTACCCAACAGTTACTTTTGGGTATCCTATGAAGACGCACTTCTCCGATTTGGGTTTGAGCTTATCAGGATGAAACTTTTTCACATAAGCATCGCAACCCCAAACTTTAAGAAATGAAAGCTTAGGTTTCTTGCTAAACCATAGTTCATACGATGTTGTCTCAATGGATTTATATGGTGCCCTTTTAACGTGAATGTAGCTGTCTCTAATGCATAACCCCAAAACGATAGTGGTAAATCGGTAAGAGACAACATAGATCACACCATATCTAGTAAAGTACGATTACGACATTCGGACACACCATTACGCTGTGGTGTTCCAGGTGGCGTTAGTTGCGGAACTATTTCACATTGTTTCAAATGAAGACCAAACTCATAACTCAAATATTTGTCTCCGCGATTAGATCGTAGAAACTTTATTTTCTTCTTATGATGATTTTACCCTTCACTCTGAAATTCATTTGAACTTTTCAAACATTTCAGACTCATGTTTCATCAAGTAGATATACCCATATCTGCTCAAATCATCTATGAAGTTCCCGCCACGAGCCTCAACACTCATCGGATCGCATACATCAGTATGTATTATTTCCAATAAGTTAGTTGCTCGCTCCATTGTTCTAGAGAACGGAGTCTTAGTCATCTTGCCCATGAGGCATGGTTCGCAAGCATGAAGTGATTCATAATCAAGTGATTCCAAAAGCCCATCAGCATGGAGTTTCTTCATGCGCTTTACACCAATATGACCTAAACGGCAGTGCCTCAAATAAGTTGTACTATCATTATTAACTTTACATATTTTGGCTTCAATATTATGAATATGTGTATCACTACGATCGAGATCCAACAAACCATTTTCATTGGGTGTATGACCATAGAAGGTTTTATTCATGTAAACAGAACAACAATAGTTCTCTAACTTAAATGAATAACCGTATTGCAATAAACATGATCAAATCATATTCATGCTCAACGCAAACACCAAATAACACTTATTTAGGTTCAACACTAATCCCCAAGTATAGGGAGCGTGCGATGATGATCATATCAATCTTGGAACCACTTCCAACACACATCGTCACTTCACCCTTAACTAGTCTTTGTTCATTCCGCAACTTCTGTTTCGAGTTACTAATCTTAGCAACTGAACCAGTATCAAATACCGAGGGGTTGCTATAAACACTAGTAAAGTACACATCAATAACATGTATATCAAATATACTTTTATTCACTTTTCCATCCTTCTTATCCGCCAAATACTTGGGGCAGTTCTGCTTCCAGTGACCAGTCCCTTTCCAGTAGAAGCACTCAGTTTCAGGCTTAGGTCCAGACTTGGGCTTCTTCACTTGAGCAGCAACTTGCTTGCCGTTCTTCTTGAAGTTTCCCTTCTATCCCTTTGCCCTTTTCTTGAAACTAGTGGTCTTGTTAACCATCAACACTTGATGCTCTTTCTTGATTTCTACCTTCGTCGATTTCAGCATCGCGAAGAGCTCGGGAATTACTTTCGTCATCCCTTGCATATTATAGTTCATCACGAAGTTCTAGTAACTTGGTGATAGTGACTAGAGAATTTTTTCAATTACTATCTTATCTGGAAGATTAACTCCCACTTGATTCAAGCAATTGTAGTACCCAGACAATCTGAGCACATGCTCACTGGTTGAGCTATTCTCCTCCATCTTGTAGGCAAATTAGTGTCATAGGTCTCATACCTCTCGACACGGGCATGAGTATGAAATACCAATTTCAACTCTTGGAACATCTTATATGCTCCATGGTGTTCAAAACGTTTTTGAAGTCCCGGTTCTAAGCCGTAAAATATGGTGCACTAAACTATCAAGTAGTCATCATACCGAGCTTTTGTCAAAACATTCATAACGTATGCATCTACTCCTGCAATCGGTCTGTCACCTAGCGGTGCATCAAGGACATAATTCTTCTGTGCAGCAATGAGGATAATCCTCAGATCACGGATCCAATCCGCATCATTGCTACTAACATCTTTCAACATATTTTTTCTCTTGGAACATATCTAAATAAACATAGGGAAGCAACAACGCGAGCTATTGATCTACAACATAATTTGCAAAATACTATCAGGACTAAGTTCATGATAAATTGAAGTTCAATTAATCATATTACTTAAGAACTCCCACTTAGATAGACATCCCTCTAATCATCTAAGTGATCACGTGATCCAAATCAACTAAACCATGTCCGATCATCACGTGAGATGGAGTAGTTTTCAATGGTGAACATCACTATGTTGATCATATCTACTATATGATTCACGCTCGACCTTTCGGTCTTAGTGTTCCGAGGTCATACCTACATATGCTAGGCTCATCACGTTTAACCCGAGTATTCCGCGTGTGCAAAACTGGCTTGCACCCCTTGTAGATGAACGTAGAGCTTATCACACCCAATCATCACGTGGTGTCTCGGCACGACGAACTTTGGCGACGGTGCATACTCAAGGAGAACACTTTTATCTTGAAATTTAGTGAGAGATCATCTTATAATGCTACCGTCAATCAAAGCAAAATAAGATGCACAAAACATAAACATCACATGCAATCAATATAAGTGATATGATATGGCCATCATCATCTTGTGCTTGTGATCTCCATGTCCGAAGCACCGTTATGATCACCATCGTCACCGGCGCGACACCTTGATCTCCATCGTAGCATCGTTGTCGTCTCGCCAACTATTGCTTCTACGACTATCGCTACCGCATAGCGATAAAGTAAAGCAATTACAGGGCGATTGCATTGCATACAATAAAGCGACAACCATATGGCTCCTGCCAGTTGCCGATAACTCGGTTACAAAACATGATCATCTCATACAACAAAATATAGCATCATGTCTTGACCATATCACATCACAACATGCCCTGCAAAAACAAGTTAGACGTCCTCTACTTTGTTGTTGCAAGTTTTACGTGGCTGCTACAGGCTGAGAAAGAACTATTCTTACCTACGCATCAAAACCACAATGATAGTTCGTCAAGTTAGTGTTGTTTTAACCTTCTCCAGGACTGGGCGTAGCCACACTCGATTCAACTAAAGTTGGAGAAACTGACACCCGCTAGTCACTTGTGTGCAAAGCACGGCAGTAAAACCAGTCTCGCGTAAGCGTACGCGTAATGTCGGTCCACGCCGCTTCATCCAACAATACCGCTGATACGTCTCCAACGTATCTATAATTTATGAAATATTCATGCTATTATATTATCCGTCTTGGATGTTTATTGGGCTTTACTATGCACTTTTATATTATTTTTGGGACTAACCTATTAACCCAGAGCCCAGTGCCAGTTCCTATTTTTTCCCTTGTTTCAGTGTTTCGAAGAAAAGGAATATCAAACGGAGTCGAAACGGAATGAAACCTTCTGGAGAAGTTATTTTTGGAAAGAAAGCAATCCAGGAGACTTGGAGTCCACGTCAAGAAAGCAATGAGGAATGCACGAGGCAGGGGGCGCGCCCAGCCCCCTGGGCGCGTCCTCCACCCTCGTGGGCCCCTCGTGGCTGAGGGTATGTACCAGTAGCTATGTGTTTGATCTCTCTCTCTCTCTCTCTCTCTCTCGTGTTCTTGATTCGGCACGATCTTGATGTATCGCGAGCTTTGCTATTATAGTTGGATCTTATGATGTTTCTCCCCCTCTACTCTCTTGTGATGAATATGTTGATGTTTTTCCCTTTGAAGTTATCTTATCGGATTGAGTCTTTAAAGATTTGAGAATACTTGATGTATGTCTTGCCGTGTGTATCTGTGGTGACAATGGGATGTCACATGATTCACTTGATGTATGTTTTGGTGATCAACTTGCGGGTTCCGCCCATGAACCTATGCATATGGGTTGGCACACGTCTTCATAGTGATTCTCCGGTAGAAACTTTGGGGCACTCTTTGAGGTTCTATGTGTTGGTTGAATAGATGGATGTGAGATTGTGTGATGCATATCATATAATCATACCCACGGATACTTGAGGTGACATTGGAGTATCTAGGTGACATTAGGGTTTTGGTTGATTTGTATCTTAAGGTGTTATTCTAGTACGAACTCTAGGGTTGTTTGTGACACTTATAGGAATAGCCCAATGGATTGATTGGAAAGAATAACTTTGAGGTGGTTTCGTACCCTACCATAATCTCTTCGTTTGTTCTCCGCTATTAGTGACTTTGGAGTGACTCTTTGTTGCATATTGAGGGAGAGTTGTATGATCCAATTATGTTATATTGTTAAGAGAACTTGCACTAGTGAAAGTATGAACCCTAGGCCTTGTTTCCTAGCATTGCAATACCGTTTACGCTCACTTTTATCATTAGTTACCTTGCTGTTTTTATATTTTCAGATTACAAAAACCTATATCTACCATCCATATTGCACTTGTATCACCATCTCTTCGCCAAACTAGTGCACCTATACAATTTACCATTGTATTGGGTGTGTTGGGGACACAAGAGACTCTTTGTTATTTGGTTGCAGGGTTGCTTGAGAGAGACCATCTTCATCCTACGCCTCCCACGGATTGATAAACCTTAGGTCATCCACTTGAGGGAAATTTGCTACTGTCCTACAAACTCTGCACCTGGAGGCCCAACAACGTCTACAAGAAGAAGGTTGCGTAGTAGACATCAAGCTCTTTTTCTGGCGCCGTTTGCCGGGGAGGTGAGTGCTTGAAGGTATATCTTTAGATCTTGCAATCGAATCTTTTAGTTTCTTGTTTTATCATTAGTTTAGTCTATAAAAGAAAACTACAAAAAAATGGAATTGAGTTTGTCTCATACACTTCATCTTTTTAATATCTTTCGTGAGTATGATGGAAAGGAAAATTGTGCCAAAGTGTTAGAAGAAGAATGCATTAAAACGTTTGGCACTAAATTTTGAATAATGAGCATGATTGCAATGTTGTTAGTATGAATTCCTTGAATACCCATGAGGCTAATGATATGCAAAGCCACATGCTTGGGGATGCTATGTTTGATGAAGATGATATGTTTAGTCCCCCAAGTTTTGATGAGCAAATTTATTATGATAAAAGCATGCCGCCTATCTATGATGATTATTGTGATGACAAGTATGTTATAAAGAATAATGATAACCATGAAACTTGTCATCTTGATCTTAATTTTCAATCACATGATAGTTATTTTGTTGAGTTTGCTTCCACTACTATTCATGAGAATAAATTTGCTTATGTGGAGAGTAGTAAAATTTCTATGCAAGTAGATCATGAAAAGAATGATTTATGTGCTGGTTATATGATTGAATTCATTCATGATGCTACTGAAAAATATTATGAGGGAGGATTATATGCTTGTAGGATTTGTAATAATATCAAGTTTCCTCTCTATGTGCTTAAAATCTTGAAGTTATGCTTGTTTTGCCTTCCTATGCTAGTTGATTATTGTTCCCTTAAGTTATTTTCTCACAAAATCTCTATGCATAGGAAGTGGGTTAGACTTAAATGTGCTAGTAATATTCTTCGTGATGCTCTCTTTATGTTTCAACTCTTATCTTTTATGCGAGCATCATTGAAATCATCATGCCTAGCTAGGGGCGTTAAATTAGCGCTTGTTGGGAGGCAACCCAATTTTATTTTAGTTTCTTGATTTTTGGTTTTGTTTAGTAATAAATAAATAATCTAGCCTCTGGTTAGATGTGTTTTTATGTTTTAACTAGTGTTTGTGCCAAGTAAGACCTATAGGATCTTCTTGGATGATAGTTATTTGATCTTGCTAAAAATTCCAGAAACTTTCTGTTCACAAAAACAATTGTTAAAAATCACCAGAACGTGATAAAATACTGATTCCAATTGCAGAAGTTCAATAATCAAATTATCTAGGTCTTCCTATTTTGGTAGAAGTTTTTGAGTTCCAGAAGTTTGCGTTAGTTACAGATTACTACAGACTGTTCTATTTTTGACAGATTTTGTTTTTCGTGTGTTGTTTGCTTATTTTGTAGGGTTACTTGAGAGAGACCATCTTCATCCTACGCCTCCCACAGATTGATAAACCTTAGGTCATTCACTTGAGGGAAATTTGCTACTGTCCTACAAACCTCTGCACTTGGAGGCCCAACAACGTCTACAAGAAGAAGGTTGCGTAATAGACATAAACCGCCGAACCAAAGTATGACATGCCGGTAAACAGTATGACTTGTATCGCCCACAACTCACTTGTGTTCTACTCGTGCATATAACATCTACGCGTAAACCTGCCTCGGATGCCACTGTTGGGGAACGTAGTAATTTCTAAAAAAATCCTATGCACACGCAAAATCATGGTGATGCATAGCAACGAGAGGGGAGAGTGTGTCCACGTACCCTCGTAGACCGAAAGCGGAAGCGTCAGCACAACACGTTTGATGTAGTCGTATGTCTTCATGATCCGACCGATCCAAGTACCGAACGCACGGCACCTCCGAGTTCAGCACATGTTTATCTCGATGACGTCCCACGAACTCCGATCCAGCAGAGCTTCAAGGGAGAGTTCCGACAGCGTGATGATGGTGATGCTGATGCTACCGACGCAGGGCTTTGCCTAAGCACCGTTACGATATGATCGAGGTGGATTATGGTGGAGGGGGGCACCGCACACGGCTAAGAGATCAATGATCAATTGTTGTGTCTCCAAGGGGTGCCCCCCTCCCCGTATATAAAGGAGTGGAGGAGGGGGAGGGCCGGCCCTCTCTATGGCGCGCCCTAGGGGAGTCCTACTCCCACCGGGAGTAGGATTCCCCCTTTGCTAGTAGAACTAGGAGCCCTTCCAAGTAGTAGGAGTAGAAGAGAAGGAAAGGGAAAAGAGAAGAGAAGGAAAGGGAAAAGAGAAGAGAAGGAAGGAGGGGGCGCCGCCACTCCCCCTAGTCCAATTCGGACTAAGCATTGGGGGGACGCGCAACCTCCCCTCTCTCTTTCCCCTAAAGCCCAATAAGGCTCATATACTCCCCGGCGAATTCCCATAACTCTCCGGTACTCCGAAAAATACCCGAATCACTCAGAACCTTTCCGATGTCCGAATATAGTCATCCAATATATCGATCTTTACGTCTTGACCACTTCGAGACTCCTCGTCATGTCCCCAATCTCATCCGGGACTCCGAACTACCTTCGGTACATCAAAACACATAAACTCATAATACAAATCGTCACCGAACGTTAAGCGTGCGCACCCTACGGGTTCGAGAACTATGTAGACATGACCGAGACTCGTCTCCGGTCAATAACCAATAGCAGAACCTGGATGCTCATATTGGCTCCTACATATTCTACGAAGATCTTTATCGGTCAAACCGCATAACAACATACGTTGTTCCCTTTGTCATCGGTATGTTACTTGCCCGAGATTCGATCATCGGTATCTCAATACCTAGTTCAATCTCGTTACCGGCAAGTCTCTTTACTCGTTACGTAATGCATCATCCTACAACTAACTCATTAGTCGCATTGTTTGCAAGGCTTATAGTGATGTGCATTACCGAGAGGGCCCAGAGATACCTCTCCGACAATCGGAGTGGCAAATCCTAATCTCAAAATACGCCAACTCAACAAGTACCTTCGGACACACCTGTAGAGCACCTTTATAATCTAATCACCCAGTTACGTTGTGACGTTTGGTAGCACACAAAGTGTTCCTCCGGTATTCGGGAGTTGCATAATCTCATAGTCATAGGAACATGTATAAGTCATGAAGAAAGCAATAGCAACATACTAAACAATCAAGTGCTATGCTAACAAAATGGGTCAAGTCAATCACATCATTCTCTAATGATGTGATCCCGTTAATCAAATAACAACTCATGTATATGGCTAGGAAACTTAACCATCTTTGATTCAACGAGCTAGTCAAGTAGAGGCATACTAGTGACAGTAAGTTTGTCTATGTATTCACACATGTATCAAGTTTCCGGTTAATACAATTCTAGAATGAATAATAAACATTTATCATGAAATAAGGAAATAAATAATAACTTTATTATTGCCTCTAGGGCATATTTCCTTCAGTCATATGCAAATAGCAAGTTTGTGACAGACGGTGCTTCTCTGCAACTTTAACTCTCTCAATAAACATGTTTCTTCAGCATGATTTAGAAGAGCAGTGAGACGTTCAGTGCATAATCGAAAAAAATATGATGATAATGGATCACCCTGACGAAGTCCTCTAGTTGGTTCGAAGCTCTCAGCTATTTCAAAATTTCCGGGGGATATGATATTCCACTGAAGATACACACTTCATAACCATGTCCACCCGTGAATCAACCTGTTGTTGGATGGTTAGAGGAATTGCGGTATCCCCAACCCACCAGGGTTCAAATCCTGGTGCTCACATTTATTCCTGGATTTATTTCAGGATTTCCATCGATAGATGATATACAGGCTCAGTCTTTCGGAGGTGCTCATAGGGATAGGATATGCGTGCGTTCATAGGGGTGAGTGTATGATCGTGTATACGAGCGCTTGCGTCTATACTGTGCTCAAAAAATAACCATGTCCACCCAGTTGGCGTGAAAGCCCAACTTCAACAAAATATTGTCCAGAAATATCCAACTTAACTGCACACATACCCTCTTTGCCTAATTTTCATAAGCAACTAGCACATTATCTGTAATAAAGTCTCCCTGGTACAAAGCCGCTCTGGGTAGGGCTAATAACATCCGGAGGAATGAGCTTAAGGTGGGCAGCCAACATTTTAGAGATTACCTTATAGACCACATTACACATGCTGATAGGTCTGAATTGTGTACCTTCCTCCGGATTAATTACGTTAGGGATGATCACTATTGTAGTGTCGTTCCATCCTTCACGAAAGATTCTAGTATTAACAGCAGCAAGAACTTTTGTAACTTCATCATCACCAAAAATTGACCAAAACGTTTATAGAATATAAAATGTAGTCCATCTGGGCATCATGCTCTAAGATCCCTAATATCAAACAAAGCCTTTCGGACCTCCTCTGTTGTATATGGCTTTAATAGCGCTTCATTCATCCCAATGGTAACACTTCTTTTTAACCTGAGATAGGACAACCGGGATTGGAACAAGGACCTCCAATGTTAAAAGATTAGCAAAATAACTAGTTACATGAGCTTTTAGTTGGTCCGTACCTTCATGCCAAACACCTGCGTCGTTCAATAGTTTCTTAATCTGGTTTCTCTTCTTTCTGGATGTTGCTGCATTGTGAAAATAAGCGGTATTTCGGTCTCCATGGAATAGTCAGTTGGCTCTACCTCTTTGGATCCAGTACATCTCTTCCTGATCCATCAAATTCTCAAAAAGCAACTGGATCTCTCTCAATCTCGCTCGAGCCAGCACTGTGTTAAGTCAATCTAGTTGCAGTGAGCTTCACATATCGACGCAAATTTAATACACGCACCGCCGCAGGGACGAAGCTCTAGTCTGGACGCTGGGGTCAATTGACCCCAATGCCATGGAGTATTTGAAGCTACTACGTCCATCAGAACTGCGTTTGACCCCAGCCCAAAAAAATAGTTGACCCCAGCCCAGCAGCTAATGTTCAATTATTCAGTGTCTCAGCCCATAACATCCGTAAATTCTATTTCCTCCGTTTCAAATTACTCGTCATGGCCTACAGCTTTACACAGCGCCAACACACAAGGCCCAATGCATAAGACGTGGATTAGGCTTACACATGTACACGTTGACATTTGGTCTGCAATTTCTGTAGATGTATGTGAAGTCGTGAACAGCTGACACATACCTCTTGGTCTCTTGGCCATTGTCAGGTCGCCTTTGCCTATTATTTTCCCCTTCCCAACTCTCCATCCCTAATCCCCAATTTTCAAGGGCGACGAACAGCGGCGATCCCAAATCTTTGAGGGTGATGCCGGGCGGCCGTCGCCGCGGAATAATCTTTAATCTCCCGAGTGTTGGTTGCCCACTTGGCACTTGCCCTCCTCGTCGGCAGTTCTCACACAGGACAAGATCACGCATCAAGACATTAATTTAAATGAACTTCCTTTTGATCCGGCCAATTGAAAAAGAATATCATAGTACACTAAGAATCCAAAAAAGCAAGATAAGATCAGAAGAATATATTTAACTTTCGGTTGAATACTTCCGTCGAATCTGTTAGATATTTGTTACATTAAGGTTTAGCTTTCCGTGGCAATGATGAATCAGAGAAATCAAAAACTAAGGGGAATTTTCAAGAGTTGGTACAAACATTAGCAAATCGGAATGAGAATGTGAGGAATGTAGTTCTTAAGAATGCTCCAAAAAATTGCAAATGGGTGTCTCCAAATATTCAAAAGGAACTTGCAAATGGGTTCCTCTTTATGGACGAGACTTGCCTGCTCCCCCGTCGTGTGCCCATCCGTGCTCCCGTCTACGTGGCTTGATTTGATTGGAACAAAATAAGGCTCGGCTCCACCTCCTTAAAATTGGGGGGGGGGGGGGGGGAGGGAATGATTAGATTAGAAAGAAAAAAGGAAAAAAAAAACAGCCGTATGATTAAGTGGGAGCACGGAGAGGGAGTAGGCAAGCCGGATCCCCTCTTTATATTGCTCTCGGCGTAAGTCATGCCACAGCCTGTGCTGTAGTGGGCATTGCTTGACCCCAGTGACCATTTTTTCTAGCTTCGTCCCTGCGCACCGGTGCGAGCCTTGCATGCAGGGGTGGGCCCAGCTCCATTCAAGGAGTGTGGTGTTTTTTTAAGGAACTTCAAGGAGTATGTATGTATGGAATTCCCTATTTGACGCATACTGCATCAAATTGGCGGACCTTCGCATAGGCGAGCAAGGGGAAGCGCTCAATGGGACAGGGCCCATTATAGTAGTTCAGCGTAGCTATTAGGGACGGTTTTCTACCAATTTTGGGAAAGGTTTCCAGCCGGTTTTTTTTTCTGGTTTCGGGAACTGAACCAGTTATTTTAATTTTCTTTTTTTCGTTTCTCTTTTTTCTCTTTCTCTTTCCTTTCCTTTTTCTTTTTTTCTTTTATGTTTCTTTTTCTTTTATTTGGTTTTTTATTTATTTTTGTTTTTCAAAATTTAAATTCCTTCAAAAGATATTTAGAAATTTTCAAAATGTTTGCATTTTCAAAATTTGTTCATTTTTTCCGTTTGAAATATTACAAAGTGCTGTCATTTTATAAGTTTGTTCAGAAATTTTGAAAATCATATTGCTCTAAAAAATCAGAAATTCCAAAGAATAGGATTTACAATTTTTTTTGCTCCTGTTCAAAAATACATAGATGTTTAAAATTCATTGTCTGCAAATTCAAAACTGTTCATGAATTTTATATAGTGTTCACATTTTCAAATTCATTCTTTAATATAAAAAATGTTCTTGTTTTAAAAAAAATTCAAAAATTCTAAAAAATATATTCTAAAAAATATTTTTATTCTTTTATAAAAATGTTCTAGATTTTTTAAAAATACAATTACATATTTCAGAAAATGATCACATTATTAAAAAAATCACAAATTCAAAAATTGTTTGTAGACTATAAATAATGTTCTCATTTAAAAAAATGTTTTTAACTTTCATAAATGTTTGCGTTTTCATTTTTTGATCATGTTTTAAAACAATTGTTCATAATTTCTATAAAAGTTCTCATTTTGAATTTTGTTCCAATTTTTGTCAGAAAATGTTTGAGATTCCTCAGTTCGTCACTTCTGTTTTTGTTATTTTTACTACACAACTCGCTGGTGCCTTTCAATGGGCCGGCCCTGTTGCACGCCTCCTGTCTGCGTTGCGGTCGCAATTCGCCGCAAAATGCGGAGCTCCGTGTATGTACAAGAATGAAACTGATGCAATAAACAACGTGCTAGCTAACTAATTCAGCCCAAAACAAGAGTCGAGCCCAGCTTTGGAATTCTGCCTCACCACCCACGACATGGCCCATAGGCCCAAACCGGAGACTGCACCATCCACACGCCATATGCATCACCGTGCACACGCCACGCCTTGCTCCTCCATGTTTTGTAGGTTCAACTAGCAGTACATATGATCTGTTCATCGAAATTAGATGTATTCATCTTGTTAATTACTCTCTTCGTTCCTAAATATAAATCTTTGTAGAGATTTCATTATGAACCAAATACGGATGTATATAGATGCATTTCAGAGTGTAAATTCACTCATTTTACTCCATATGTGATTCTTAGTGGAATCTCTACAAAGAGTTATATTTAGGAATGGAGGGAGTAGATTTTGGTTATTGATTTCTCTTTGTATCTCATACTTTTCAGCTTATTCCTCTTTTTGATAGAGTCCACTGAGAATACCCAGTAACAGACTGGGAAGCCAAAATTCCACCAGTGTTGCCAACCATGCAGATTCTTAGTTGAACTAAACTCATTTTGAAGCATCAAGGATAGGGAAGTTATCCTGTAATTTGTAAGTTTTTTTATCATTCATTATTTTCTATCTCCATATATCTTAAATGTTGCCACTTTGATATGTTGAACAATTAGTATTTTCTATATGATGGACAATTTGAAGTTATGATCAATTATGTGGACCTATTGTACTTTTCTATATCCTTATTTATTAACCAATTTGTGTAAACTGGTACTAGAATCTGTTATATATGCCAAAACAAGGCTTTAGGCTTTCATAAAACGAGTAGGGCGTTTTGGAGCTCGGCCTCCATGGAGGCCGGATTTTTTGAAAAATTCAAAATTCGCATTTTTCAATTTCAAAAAAATTTGAAAAAAATCATACAAGTAAACAAGGATGTTATGTGTATGTATGTGAAGTTTGAGGATGAAATACCCTAAAATGCGATCTGTGAAAAAAAGACAAATCCATAGACTTTGAGGATGAATAGTGCATCTACTAAAAAGTCTCAGATTTGTTCTTTTTGTGTAGCACTCATTTTAAGGTGTTTTGTCCTGAAAGTTTACATACATATGCTTTATGTCTCTAAGTATGTGTGTATTTTTTCAAATTTTTTTGAAACGTGAAAGTTTGAATTTTGACCAAGTCAAACCCGGGCTCCATGGAGCTCGAGCTCTAAAGAGCATTTTAGTCAGAAAACTGCCTTTAAAATTTGAATGCACACTCTTGAAATCTTGGGCCCACCCCTGCTTGCGCGAATGTTGTTTAGTCGTTTGACAGTATTTGTATTTGTTCTAATTTAAGATTTGGCTCACTAGAGAATATACTGTTTTTGAAAGCATATGTGTAAATCACACCTATTTTTTGTGATGCAAGGCCTGCATTTTGAGCATGTCCTCGTACTCCTCCTTGGGCGTGCCCTTGGTCGCGTACTCCTCTCCCTTGCCCTTGATCACCCTCTTGCACTCCTTCCTCATTGGGCCCTTGACCATTCCCTTGATCATGCCCTTGATCACCGCCGGGTACTCCTCGGTGATGCTCGTATTCGCCTACCCATCTAGAAGCCCTTGATGGCCACCTCCAACTCTTTCAGGAGCCATCTCCTCCTCAGGTAGGCAAACAGGCCAGCGGCACAGAGGATGTGCTCCCAGTCGGTGTTGCTGGCTTGTGCGCCCTTTCTCGATCGAGGGGGTCTGTGGAGAGGCGTAGTAGAAATTGTAGATCGATCGTTTGGATGGATGGATGGATTACATGGTGATTGACGGGTTGGGCCGGGTAGGACAACATTTTATATGCGCGAATTGGCGCGTGGATTCCTCTAGTCTAGAGTAGTTCCAATCGGACTCAAGCGCTCCACCGCGCCAAGTTCTTTCCAAAAAACAACGGAACTCTCCAAATTGGGGCTGCCCGAGTACGATAGCTTCCTCCGTCCCATAATATAAGAACATGTAGTGTCAAAAACGTTCTTATATTATGAAACGGAGGGAGTAGATTCGAATTACTTGTGACTTGTACGTCATGTACCAGTTCTTTCCAAATATTAGTATTATTTTTGCGGAATCTTATCTCGTATCTGGCAACCATTCGCTCGGAGAGTGGTGGCAAACAAATCCTTTTTTATAGCGTTTTTAGTTTTTGTTCGCCAGCTAAGGGCTCCTTTTGAGGAAGAAGTTTCGTTTCTAGTTATGTGAAATCAGGAGAATTTTGTGTTTCTTTTCATGGAGCCGAGGACATGGAAACATGTTGATGTGTCCTGGACTAGGGCTACTGAGCATGTCGTCTTCCAGTCAGGAGCACCGGGCCAAGAATCCCCGTGGCGGTTCATTAGCGGGCCATTTGAAGCATCCCATGATGCATACGTGAAAGAATTCAAAAGCCTTGACGTTCAATAAAGGACATCTTTTCACTGACGTAGTTGACTAGGACTCCTGTTACCCTAAGTCTTCGGTAACTTATATAAATCGAGGTTAGGCTAGTCGATAAAACAATCTCAACACATCTCATAAGCAGATGTAGAGTATTATCTCTTCGAGATAGCTCAAAACTGGGTAAATCACCGTGTCCATTGTTATCATCGCATCAAGGCTACTAGCCCAGGACCTCTACCTGAGATCTACCGAAATCGTCTCCAACACTGGTGGCCCATACAAGTCCCGCTACATAGTCGTCACAGTGCGATGGGAGATCAGATCGATTCCAACACGATCTACGCGCTGGAACGAATCTTCGTCTTCAGCATCTTCATGACCGTCTCGACTGGTCACCTTGGCCAGGTTGAGGATTACACCCCATGCCGGCTCTCTCGCAGATCGATGGGCATCTTCATCAACATCTACTTTGATCTCAACCGAGATCATAGAAACTTTCACACATGGAGCTTGAGGGCACAACTCCAGCCTTGCCCTCGCGCGACCGTGCAGAATTTTCTAAACAACAGATTCATTTTTGCTATCGCCACTTTCTCGAGCATTGTTTCGAAAATTCCTTCGGTGGGATTGTGCGAAATTGAGTCTAAAACAACCCTGTAAAATTTCATCGCGTTCCCATGAAGGAATCTGTGGTAACATCCGATATACCGAGACCCTGTCGGATTTTGACAGAAATCCATGCGAGTTTGAAAGAAAGGGTCCAGCAGCCAACTCCGTCATCTTCCTAAAGATCCAATCGTTCAAATCATCCCCAATTTCCTTGTCAACAACCCCCCAAATTTGAGGACGATCCGGTGCTGCAAACAACAAGGGGAGCCCGAGGAGTGCATCAATCTTGGATATGTTTTCCGCACAAATGCGATACCAACCTGAGTTCATCCTTCTTCATGAACGGGTTATTGGACGTCATTTTTGTTGGAGAAAGTCACCTTGGTCATTGGTCGGCATGGGCAAGACCGCATCATCGCTCTTTGGATTGCGCGGATCGGGCATGTTGGCATCGCTGCACCTGCACTTCATCAAACGGGCATCAACTGCGTCGCAAACTCCGATCTGCGTAGGCATCACCACCCCATCACTTCATCAAGCCAACATCAACCGCGTCACTAACTCTGACCTGCGTTGGCATAGCCGCATCGTCGCTTCATCAAGCCGACATCCACCATGTCGACCGGCTCTGTCACATCGGCTGACGTAGGGGCTCTACGTCACCACACCAACTTGCCCCGCCACCTCTGCCGGCTCAGGGGCTTCGGTGCCATCGCTTCATTGATCTGCTCCGGGAGCTTCGACGTCACCCACTTGACCTGCTTCGTCACGCCAGCTGGACCGGGGGCTTCGCCACCTCGTTATCGGCTTGGGGGCTGGGACCTCGTCAAGGTCGTGGACTACAAACCATTTGAATTATTTCTATCTAGCTCGCTCATGCATTATATTTGTGTAGAATAAAGACCATTCTAAAACACTTTCTTTATCCAAGTCAATTGGTGGCTCTTAAATTTAAATGTGTCATTTTTAAGTGTTTTATTCTAAGTCGTTGCAAAGTTTTTTTCTACTACTCGTTTTTTAGCTTGAGTACTCGGCCAAATGAGGAGGAGCCGATGGCAGAGTGAGCGAGGAGGCTCGGACAACCAATCTGGGTGGGGGGAAAATGCCTTTTTATGCCTGGAATGCTGGACTGGAACTTTTGTGATTGGGTGCATGTAGAAACTATGAACACACACCTCTTTTTGGTTGTGATCAGGCGCTATTAACACCACACTTTAATTTGCTGATATTGCTATGAATTGTGCTATTTTATAGAATTGTTTTGAGTGATGCTCTATCGGTGGAGAGGCGCGCTAAACTCGGGGACGATCTTCACGGGGCCTGCGGAGGCGCGCGCAACCGACGGGCTAGGTCGGTCGCACGGCGTAGATGAGGCAGATCGCGGTGGTGGGCGGGTGATCAATCCGATCGCGCGCGAGGTCGGGGATGCCGCTCGATGGAGGCGCGGTGGCGGCGGAGTCCAAGATGAAGCTGGCGGCGGCGGGCGGCAGGGCGGCTATGATTGGCCGCCGCATGGCGTGAGGCCGTCGGGTCGGGGTGATGCAGGAGTCCCGGTCGGAGCAGGGCGGTGACGGCCGGCGTAGATCGACGGGCACGCCGTCGCGCGAACGGCAGCAGTGAAGGCCCGCCGCATGACGCGAGGCCGCCAGGTCGGGGCGACCGGCGGGCCGACGCGTGGACGACGCGCGAGGCCGCCGAGTCGGGGCGACCGACGGGCAGACGCGCGGACAAAGCGCGAAGCCGCCGGGTCGGTGAAGAAGCCGGCCAATCGCGCCGGTGTTGGAGTAGAGGCGCACGGGGTCGACGGCGGCAGTGGGCGACGCAAACCGGATCGCATAGACCGAAAAACCAAAAAGTAGACGCCGATCAAAGCGACCGGCGAGAGAGAGAAAAATCCCGATCAAAGGATCGAAAAAAAAAGACTCTCTAGGGCAGCTGCCCAGCACGGCCGGCGGACGAATCCTAGGTACGAGCGGCGCGGCCCCTGGCGGCGGTCATGGAGGCCGACCGCCCCGGGGCGGCGCGGAGGTGCGGAAGCGGCAGCGGCTAGGGTTTAGAATCCGGAAACTGATACCATGTTAGAAGGGAGAGAGAGGATTGGTGGAATAGTTCAATTTATTGCTTGAGCCTCGTGGGCATATAAATAGGAGTACAAAGACCAACTTAGAGCACAAGATAAGACAAAGACCAAATCCTAGTCTATCCTATACTTCCTAATAATCCTTATACTCAACAGCCTCCTCCTCCTCCAAAAAAGTTAGGGTTCCTGCCTCTCGTTGATGCCACCGCAGATCCGCCTCGTCTCCGATGGCCTTAGGGTCATGGGGCGCGGTGCATCCTCACAAGCGCCAGCGGGAGGGCTCCAATTTTTGTCGTTCCTTTCAATTTTGTTAGGGATTGTGTCTTGCTCAGAAAGACGAGATGGCGGCGGCTCCCTGAAGATGGAATAAAAGTCTCCCCGCCTAGCCCCCGTTCCGGCGGTGCGTCTAGAATCGTTGGTGGGCGTGTGGAGGCGTGTCTCCGGCGGATCTATCTTTGATGGATTTGCTCGGATCTCATCGTTGTTCATCTACGTTCGTGTGTCTTTGGGTTGTATCCTTCTGATCTACGTTATTCTTCATCGGCGGCGGTTGTTGTTTTGATACGCTGGTTCTATGAGGCCTTAGCACAACGACTTTTTGACTGTCTACTACAAAAAGTTGTGCTTGGCTCTGGCGATGGAGGGGCGATGACGGCTCAAGTCCTCGTAGTCGTCGCTAGATGGTCTATGAGTTTGGATGTGATTTTTATTATTTTTGATATTCGTTGTAGTATCATGGTTGGAGATGAACAGATTGAAAGTTTTTCTCGAAAAAAAATACACCATAACTTTCTTTTCTGACTTGCATTTTCATCATATATATAAATGATTTTTTGATATAACTTTATTATTTTTTATATTCGTTTTAGTATGCCAATGATTTTTTGAGTCCCCCATCGTGATGAGTGTGAAAAAGCGAAGCGCCGAACCGCAGCCCTCCTCGTGCGTTTGCTGGGATATCGTATCCACCGTTGGCTGGTCGATCCAACGGTCCAAGCGAGTCCCCTCTTACCCTTGACGCCGGTTTCCCTGCTACGTAGTATTTTAGATCTGGGCAAAGCCCAGCCCGGCTTCTCCTTCCTCGCTCGATCCCCAAATCAAATCGCTCCACCCAACCCTAGCCCTAACCCTAGCCGCGCCGCCGCCATCGATCACCAAATCCCTTCTCCCTCCACCCTCCACCCAACCCTAATCCCTACCTCAGCTAGCTAGCCGCCATGGCCCGTTCCACGGCTCTGCTCCAACGCGAGATTTACTTCTCCGACGACGCGGCGTTATCCGGCCGAGTGTCGTCAATCCGCTGCCCGTGGGAAGGACGAGATGATCCACCAAGCCGCCAAGAGATCAGTGACGCAGTCACCGATTACCTGCGGACCTTCAAGGCGCACGCAGTCGTCGCCGATCCGCCGGCGCTCTCCTTCCTCCACATACTGCGGCCGCCGGCATCTGTCGGGCTCCCGATGCAGTTCCACAGCCTCACCTTGGCCACTATCTCCAGCGCGGACAAGAACCTGGTCGCCATGTACGCCGGAGGGTACCGCCCTGGCAACCGTTTGCCGGGAGGCTACCTCATCTACGACGCCAGGAACGACTCCATCTCTGGGATCCCCGAACTCCCCTCCGACCACTCACATAGAGCCATTGGGTGCGAGTCGGCCGTCGTCATGTGCGAAGCCGCCGCCGCCGCCGGGAACGACTACTTTCTTGCCGAGCTCGTCAGGGTCTGGCCAGAAGGCTCCCAAGCTGCGCTCTGGCTGTGGAAGTCGTCCGTCCAAAAATGGGACTTGCATCCCAGTCGCCTGCCCCTTCCATCCAGCACCACCAGCCACTTCTCCCCTGACTTGTGCTTCTCTTGTTGGGGCTCTGTCCTCTGCTGGGTGGATCTGCTCAAAGGCATGGTGCTCTGTGATCTGAAGCAAAACTGCAAGTTCAGCTTTATTCAGTTGCCCAAAGATTGTCCAACCTATGATGCCGACAGCAACAAGTTTACATACGCCTGTGCCGAGGAGTTCCGTTCCATGGCCTGTGTTGGTGGCGAAATCAAGTTCGTCGCCCTGGATGAATGTGATGAACACCAGCCGGAAAAAGGATTGGAACTGACCATCTGGACTCTCTCGCATGACCTCTCAGGGTGGAAGGAAAGCCGCAAGTACAATGTTGAAAACATCTGGGCAAACGAGGCCTACAAGCCTGCTGGTATAAGAAATCTTCCTCCGTCGTTCCCTGTTCTGAGCATCCATGAAGACGGCGTCGTCTACCTAGTCTTAGATGATCTCAGGGAGTTGGACGATGGACTAGAGTACATGGGTCAGTGGATGCTTCGTGTTGACATAGGCAATGACAAGGTCCAGTTCTATCCAAAGGGTGAAAAGAGTTCTGTTAATTCCCAGCTCTTTGCCAGTGAGTTCAGTGCGCACCGACAGCATTTACAGGATCACCGGTATTACTACCACCACTAAGCACCGTTTCATTTGCATACTACCGCCATTTTATTTATGTTTACTATCACTAAACATGCTTTCATTTGCATACTAATGTAATTATGCTTAGGTTTTTAAATGATAAAAATTCCAATGCATGTTTATCACATCCAGTTTGCTTCATTACTTGCTAAAAAAATCAAGATATTTGGCCACCTCCCCATGTTGAACAGTAGATGTCTGATATTGATGCTCATCCGCAATCATGACTCTGTAATCAATTGTCACTACCTAATTACTCTGCCCCCTTGTCATATTAGGACCCAACTTCTTGCACATCATGATGACACTTATTCAGGTTTTAGGGCTGTTTTTTCTTCCTTTTTTGCTTGATGGAGATAGTGTTATCATTAGCTTCACATCTCCACTTTAACATTTGAAGACATGGGCATTCGGTGAATGTAGTAGTGTATGTGTTATTTTAGTAGTTGTTTCTGAACTTGGAATTTGTATGAGCCATGGCCGTTCAAAGATGCACATAGCAGATGAAGCATAATTTCAAACTATAGATGGACAGTGGCAAGTGTCTGAATGAAATATGTCAATCAAAAGTCAAAAAAATGTACTCTCTCTGGTCCATAATATAAGAGCGTTTTTTATACTAGTGTAGTGTCAAAAACGCTCTTATATCATAGGATGGAGAGAGTACCTTTGACACATACATCTGTTTCCACAATTTTTTTTAGTAAGGTCATGTTGGACTAACAGTAGACATTGTGTTGGAGTTGCCCAATTTATTAATATCAGTATCACATTTGATAGGAAATGGCAAATGTGGTCACATTAAAAGTATTGTATTTGACAGGCATCTTTATTTATTTTTGCAGAGAGAGGTAAGAGCAAGCCAGTTTGTTTTAAGAGGAAAGAGGATGAAGTCTTGAGATCTTGGCAACATATCATGAGGAAATTTGGACCGATGGCGGCCACATGATTTTGCTTAGGCCCAATGAAGACATTTAATGTCATCTGTATCGATTAGTTGTAGTTATAAACTTATCAGTCATGGCATTATGCCTATTGAGTGGCTCCTTTTGGATTGTAACTGGGCATGGTTTAAACTTATCAGTCCTGACTTTATGCCTATTGGAGTGCTTCTTTTGGATTGCACTAGCTGGTTGTGGCCGTTTACGGTTTATTATTTTTTATTGTGTTGATTCTGGCTTCATACTTACCGTATAAAGTGTGTGCGATTGTGTCTTCTACTGTTTTAGTACGTCTAATTTGTCTTAAGTGAACGTTGTTTTGAAAGTAATACTAGATAGCCAGGCATCTGGATGTTTGCTTTGCTTGACCATCATACTGACTTGTCACAAACCAAACATGAAAGTCTGGCTTTCAAAACAAGATAGGCATTTAATAAGTTTTGGTTCTTTTGTTTGGTTTGGTTTGCGACATGGCTTTGGTTTTGCCAACCCAACCTATGTTGGTAAGAGGGCATTTGCAGGTGTTTCTTTTCAAGTCGATCCAACCAATGGTGTCACTTTTTCTTGCTATCAATTCAGTGCAATTTTGTTTTCCTTCTTAAGTAGTATTAGATAAGGGTAATTCCAACGTGTATCACCAAAGCACACCCAAATGTTCGCATCATGCAATTCGGACACTTCCAACGTCTGCGGTAGGTCCGGATATCTGAAATCCAGCATATTAGAAAACAACTCATGGGAGGTTTGGAGGAGTCAGGACGCCCGCCACGTCGGACTCCAAAACACCAGGTCCACCCAAACCCCGTCTCCCTAAGACTTTTACCGCACTCCGTCCCTCCCCCCTTGCTCTACATTCACACCCATCAAGACCAACATTTGGTTCAGTTTTATGCTTTAAAAAAGAAATGGGGCGGACATTTTCTCATTCATGAATCTGCAGATGCTGTGCGGATTACAGCACAAACGTGAACCTGATGTAAATTGGGTTATCAGCACATAGGGCAGCTTATTTTTTCTTCTTTAGGCGTGCACAATCCTGAAAGGTTGTACATGGCCATGAGAAAGAAAATGAAGCTCCCTCACCAATCACCCATCTACTTGTACTTTGATCACAACTGAATAAATGAGGGATGTTGTATCAAAAAAGAAAAACGAAGCTCCAACGTACACCACAGGTCCACCAAACCAACACAAGAAACAAATGGCAACAAAAGGGAGACAACCCTACATGCGCTTGATGCGTCTTCTCCATTCAAAAGATCACCTTTCTTCGGCTCAGAAAACTCAACCCTTGGTACAACCAATTGTGTTCTTTCCGAGCCTGCGGATAATTAACAAAAGTATCAGCTACAGTTCTCATATTATGTGAAATTATAAACTACAAGCTCGTAACTTACATCGCAATAACTTGGTCCACAAATTCCTGGACTTTGGCAGTGCAAGGTTTCTGTGCATCTTTAAAAGTTACTAGAGCATCGTACACCAGCTGCGGTATGAAACTCTCCCATTCCATGACTAAAGAGAACGCAGCCTCTAGTTCCTCTGGAGAGAACTGCATCAAGACAGGTCATAAGCATTGTTGTATCTACTAGTTATCCCAAGTATATGAGCGATTGTATCCAAAGAAGAAGATTAACGTACACTTGGGGAATGCTTGAAGAAGTTTGTAGAAAAACGGAGTAAACTGATTCTGTTATCCTTATACGGGACACATTTTTTCCCTTTCCTAATAAATTTAAAGTGGTTGTAAGTGGTGTTCATTGCTGGAACCCATGGCACCCTAACAGTCCATTTAACAAACTTCATGTAAGTTTTGAGCAGCTTCTTATCTTCCTTATCAAGTCTTTCAACCAAGAGATCCAGAAGAGCGCTGATAGCAATACGCTCGGTGTGGGACAAGAGTGCCATGTGATTGGTCAAGTATGCGATGATGGACTCGCTTTGGGGGTCAATTTCAGGAGGAGGACCTTGCAGAAAACTAAGCAAATTTAAGGTATGCATAGGGTATCTGTTGCCTTCATATTTAAATGCTTTGTCAAATATGTCATATAGTCTGTTGTAGTCAAGAACAGCCAATCTTTTGGTGTATGGATGCCGGGTAGCATTGATTCGGGCATTCCCGTCCTCATCAAACACAATTTGCTCTGAAGTAAATTGTCCTCCAAAGCATATCCCACTGAAATGCCTTCTGCATAAATAGATCAAGACCTTTCGAGAACAGAATTGCAGAACTTCTCCCAAGTACTTCACCTCTACTACTGGACCTAGCTTGGCCAGGGACGGGAGAACTAGTGCTCGTCGTAAAGACACGGTGTGCAAGCGGAAGAGACCCAAACCACTAATTATTGCATCCCAGTTTGAGGAACTGTGAAAAACAAACATAATCAGTCTTTTCCAATACAAGAAATAAAGGCTTAGAACTGTCACAAAAATGTTTTAAATGTGAAATGGCACAGCGCAATCAAGGTAAAAATAACAAAAGCATGGTTTGTCCAAGACCAGAAATGATCGATGGCTAGAATCATACAGAACTAAATAGTGTTCCTTTTACCAAATTAAACTTTTACGATCAATGATGGCTAGTTGACACTGTGCTAGTATAAATAGTTTAGCCACATCAAACTGACACTTTACCTTAACTTATTTACACCATAACCACTAAATATTCAAATAGATCTAACATGATTCTAAAAAACAACAAGTTATGCACCTCTACACATGAACCCTGCAAATAATAATCACATCACTATTATATAAAATCATAGTTAAATTAGCAATTTAGGGCTAAATCAACTAATGGAGTGATGCCAATCAATAATTATCATAACTAAGCTAGATTGGTGAACTCGGACAGCACCTTCAGAGTTGAGGCTCACACACTAGCTAAATGAAGTCTCTACCTTTATTAGGGTTAAAAGACAACAATGCACATCAATTTCCAATCAGCACAGACCCCTAAAAAAGTGTTCTTCCAGTCATACTACAACAGCACAGACCCCTAAATCATGTTGAACTTAACATATGCTATGAAGGAATTCAAAGATAACAGCCCATTGCATAAATCAACCAGTACTACCGATATCATCCAATATTTCCAAATAGGAAGACCAATTTCTGGGTAACAATCGTAAAATAAACAGTACTGTCCATGTCGGCCTGACAAAAATGAAGTAAAGGCATACTGAGGTTAAACAGAGACCTAATCGGCCAGTTTTACTAGATATAGATGGCAAACAAATAAATTGACTAGTTGACAAACGAAACTCAGAGAAGTGTTGTCGAATATTCCGCAAGCAAATTGACAGGCTGACCCATGAAAGCTATAGAGGAAAGTATATAACTCAGCAAGTGTAGTCAATGCATGTTCTAACATCACCATCTAGAATACGAAGCTTGGATTACACAGATTCAAAAGTCAAAATAAGCTCAACTTTCAGGAAGGTTGGTGGATATTTCCATGTGCGTCTATATGAAACTTAACAATTTAGTGATGCCAATGTTCTATGTATACAAATAAACTCACAGACAAGAAAACTGCAGAAACATGGTACAATTGACTACAGGTATGCACTCAACATAAGCCATGAAGGAATTTGCAGGTAACAACCCCATATCATCTAATATTTATACAGAAGAAGGCCATTTTCCTTGGTAACCATTGTGTAAGCTGAACAGTAAACGATAGTGTCCAGCCTGACACAGCAGAATCGAAAGCATGCTGAAGTTAAAATCCACATGAGCCATACATAGATTAATGGTTGGGCATAATCTATCAACTTGAATTGTTAGAATTAAAGGGAAAAAATAGATATGATCGGGCACATATTGCATCACCCACTTCAATTATTCATGAAGCCTAAGTTTCAGAATTAAGCAACAGTATTTGTGAAACTTCAATTTTAGTATCCATCATACCAGGAATTGAACAAAATAACAATGTGGAACCTATCCACCAATGGAATGTAATGCCACTTGCAAGAAAAAATAACATCTTAAAGACAGAAAGCGGCTGTGAGGAAGAGTAAGTTCAAGAAGCTGGTAATAAACCTCTACCAATAAAAATAATTTCTGAAATTTAGTCTAGCGCAATTTATTACATACCAGCCACCTCTGAGTCTTGGATTAATTATGATTTTTGAATCCTTGTTTATCTGATAATAGGATAGAAGTTGCTCGGGATCCAACACTTTTCCACAATAAATTGAGTAAAAATCCTTGGATTTTACACCCACTTTATCACATGCCACCTTCATTAACATATTCACATTTGAAGTGTTCAGATTTTCCTGATGAGAAATGGTTGTGCCACAGAGATGTAGAAACACCTGAGAAACTCCCTGCAAATAATTGTTGGATAGAATGTTAGATAAATTGGAAGTTACAATTAAGGCAGAGAGAAAGTTATACAAATATAAGGCATAATAAGCAGATAACATAATTATGTTCAGTTTAAATCTAGATTTGACATTCATTTAAAACTAATGTAATATGCCCGGAGATAAAAATTCATCTACAAGCAATTTTACAAAATATGATCAGCCAGAATGTAAAAGCATAGTAGAAGATCTGCTGCTTGATTCTGCAGCCCTCAAGTAATAGTTCATCTACAATATATGATCATCCAAAATGTAAAAAAAAATCAGTACATTGATGCAAGCTCTCAGATAATTAGTTTGTCAAAGTACCTTTGAGATGTAATTCCATGTTCCATTATTAGACGCAGGGCAGCCTCCCCTATCACTACAGACAAAATCTGGAAAATCACTAAATGCCTGCAATGAACAGAAAGTATTAGTGCAAAAACAATGCGTTTGTTCCATCTAAAAAGGGAACACCCTTTGAGCAAGCCAAGAATACCTTATCAGCATGATTTCATACTTATCAATGTATTACGCATCACATACCTCATAATCTTGTGGTTTTAAGCTGTTATCCCTCGCTCTTTGAGCCAACTGCTTCACCTCCTCACCGATTGTAGCAAGTCCTGTCTTGTCTGCATCCTGCAACACAAGTAATGAGTTAGAAAAGAGAAAGACACAAAACGTAGATGGTTATACATTCTTTCGGCAGTAAATGTATACCCAGCCAACTTTATTCTCTTTGGCAAACCTTCCACATGAGCGACTTAAAAGACAACAATATACATATAAGAACCGGTGATTACCTTTCTAACAAGGTCTTTAGATATCTTCTTTCCACCAGATGCTTCCGGCAGTGGGTTCAGTTCCCCTCGCAACCTGTATCACAACAAAAAGAAGAACTCTTCTTTATACAAAAGTTCGGTACTTAAATGGTCAATTGCATGCTTTGCAACATCAGGCGTGAAACATACTTGATAAGTTTGTCGACGGGTGTGTCAACTGTCAAGTAGTAATGTGGGATGGTTTGTTTAGAGGCTAAGAGGCGATCTGCAGTAACCTGAAATGAACAGGACTTAAACCACTACAAGGCAGATAGGATCAACCAAAAAAACCCCATCGGCAATCTTCACAGTTGAAACATATACCTTTCTTATCTGCGCATTTGGAATATCAGTGCAATCTAATCCTGAAGCTGCAAAAGACTCGCTCTTGCCACCCTTGGCTACAGAAGATTTGTTAAGAAAAAATAGTCATTAGATGCAGGCTAGGTTCCATTTGATTCACATGATATAAGGAAAGCATAAGCCAAATGCATGACATAATGAGCTTAGAGGCAGGCTCAAGCTTAGTGCAGAACTTTTACTTGGATCTCACAAGAATGCCGGTAAAAATGATTATTACGGAATTCGCGCACACATTTTGAAGTAGAGAACTAACATGAAAAGAAAAGGAAACAATAAGGAATGGCACATAAAAAAGCATGGAGTTATTTTTTTATGAGACCGGGATAGAGGTCTGATTAGAATAAACAATCAAGAACACACGACTACACAGCAAGTTAACAACAAACAGAAGTGATTTACAACCAAATCTAGCTAGGAAGAGAGTTTAGTTTGTATAATAATTAATGCTTTCACCCATCTGGGGAATGCAATCTGAGAGAAAATAACATACCCAAGTAATCTTCAATGTCTGCCTTCAGAATACCACCGTCAGGACCGGTGCCTTTTACACTTGACAGTTGGACCTCCTGTTTGACAAAACACAGACATGTGTGTTAATTGACTGCGCACTGCCTACAACAACTATCTAGATAGACTAGCTCAACTAAAGACTTCCATGGTTATCCTCTGCGAAATTTCTGGAAAGGGAACACTTACATTGTTAGGCTTAGGAGGTTCTCGCGTAGCCTTTGATACATCTGCAGCCGACGGTTTGTAACCTTGGAACTTATCGATGTCACCTTCTTCTTCCAGAATCAAACAAATTACCTAATGGCATAGGCCACGCAGTACAAGCAATAGTACAATGTTAGCAAAACATGCAAGCACTAGTACTACAACATGAAACAATAGGGAGACGGTTATACGTTCTTTGGACAGTAGATGTATACCTCACCAACTTTAATCTCGTTGGCACAATCACCATGAACAATTTTAGCAAGATAGCCCTCTTCCATCCATTCTATTTCAGATCTGGCTTGACCCTGATTAAATGTAGTGCGCATACAGATGTAATTTAGCTTCTGCTGTAGCAGAGCAATACTGTACGGCGACCCGCAAAGCACAAGAATGTACGCAGCACAAGAATGAGAGAGAGACCTTGGGCGCGAGATCGCTAGTTGGCGCGAGCTTGGAAGCCTGCGGCCTTGAGGTGCAGCCGTAGGTGTACACGCTCCTGTCGCCGCGACCCCCTCCACCTCCTCGCCCTCCACTCGCCACCGGGACGCAGGACGCCGCGGGACCCATCTGCGAGCACGTCCGCACGGCCTCCTCGGCGCCGGCTGCGGAGGTGCCCTCGCCGAACTGTAGAGGGCGTCGGCAGAGCCCGAGCCTCTGGACGACGTCTTGGACGCCATCGGCGGGCGCGCCCTTGCCGCTCGTCTCCTCCACCACGACCCGCTTGCCGCGGGGAGCGGGGTTGAGGTAGCAGCCGCGCCTCGCCGCGGCCTCCTCCTCCTCCTCCGCGACGCCGTCGGCCTCGCACTCGCCCGCCGTCGGCGCCGCGGCGGGCCTGTCGCGCCTGGTCGGGGGCGCGCGGTGCTCGGATCGGGAGGCCGCCGGGTCGCCGCCGGGTCCGTCGGACGGCGCCATGGTCGACCCTCGTCGTCGGCCGCTAAAACCCTAGGGGAGAGGAAGGGGACGGAAAAAATGGAGACGACGAAGGCCGCGTCTGTCGCTGCGCATTCCTCTCCTCGCTCTGCGTGTTTGGGGGTGTGGGGTGGCGCCGCGGCGCTGGGTGTGCTGCGGCTGGGGGGTAGGCTAGGTGCGCGCGGTGCATGGACCCAGTTCAGCCTGGACGTGGCGAGCAGGCTTTTCGGCCCGCTCGTGGCCCGTTTAGGACCGGACCGTACGGTCCAGGACCGCTAGAAAATAAGGTCGGTCCGAGCTCTGTAAACCGGCCCGATAACACAACCGGTCCGGTCCTGTTTTTAACCGGGCCGACCGAGCGGACCGAGAAGTGGCCCAAGCCCCAGGCACCCCGCAGTGAGTCCAACTCCTTTCGTTGCTAGGGCATGCCGCACCCCCGGTTGTTCCAGTCTCCTCCCAGTCGCACGCCGCCACCGAAGCAGAGACGCCACCTCCAAGTCCAAGGCGCCGGCACCTGCGCACGTCGCCCCATCCGGCCGTCTCTCTCCAATCTCCATTGCCACCTTGGCCTCTCCTACCATGCCATCTCCACCTTGCCCTTGTACGAGCTGGAGGAGCACGGGTACGCCGGTGACGCAGATCAAGCAGCAGGGACGCAACCCGCACGCCGTCTGTCTCGCCTCCCCTGGTTCCTTGCCGAGCGCCCCGAAGAGGGAGGAACTCAGGCAACCTCGTCCTGGACTATCCCATCCTCTGTAGTCTGTCCTCTGTTTTAGGTATAGGTTGCTATTTATTTGATGATTGATGTACACTCGTTTGTACAGATGAAGTGATGAGGTACAACTAGAGGTATAGGTTGCTGATTTATTGTTGATAGATCTACATTTGTACTAATGAAGTAATGAGGTAGAGCTAGAGATATAGGTTGCTGCTTTATTGTTGATAGATCTACATTTGTACTGATGAAGTGATGAGGTATAGGCTAAATGAGGTAGAGATAGGGTTGTTGTTTTTCTGACAATGTAGATGTAGAAGTTGTACATTTGATGATCTAGTCATTGATATTGTGTACCGATTATGTTCTTTTTTTGTAGAGAATGGTGAAGGGGAAGGGGAATGAGAAGGGAACTGCACTTGGGAAGGAGAAGGAGAAGGGCAAGACGAAGGCAAAGGAGAAGAGCTTAAGTTATTTAATTAAGTAAGAATGCCGCTGCCTCCGCCGGTTCGGAAGAAGGGCAAGCCGCCGAGGCAGCTTAAGAAGACGAAAGACTATACCAATGCTCCAATGGCAGATTTGCTTTGTAGGGTAAAAAAACACCCTCTGCGGCCTTCGTGTCTCCCTGACTGCACCAGCGCTGACGTGCGTGCTGCGGAAGCTGCTGCCTCCGGTTCCGCAACCAACTCCGAGATGTCTCATGCATCTACTATAGTATGCTTGTTTTGTTTGATGATGTATGAAGCCATATTCCCTTATAGTCATGTAGGTACTGTTTTTTCTTATTTCTGTGCTCATGTGGTGTTAGGTGTCAGAGGAGGAAGAGGAGGAGGACGATGAGGACAAGGACAAGGGCATTCAGGAGGAGGACAAGGACGATGAGGAATACGATGAATTTGTCGTCCCGCCTGGAGGTGATGATATGTCGGATTCCGATGAGGATACGTCTGAAGGGTACAAGGAATCAGCTGCTGAACTAGAAGCCGGAGGAGGTGATGATATGTCTGAAGAAGAAATCGTGCATGTTATTTCCAGTGGCGAGGAGGCAAAAGAAAAGAACAAGAAAAAGACCAAGAGGCCAAGAGCCAATGCTCCTGTTAGGATGTCGTCAAAAGTTTGGGTCCATTTTCATAAGGACAAGAGGCCATCAAAGGAGGAACCTGGAAAGCTTGTGTTGAAGGCATGCTGCAATTGTTGCGAGGCTAAATATGCATATCTCCAAGGTGGTAGCACCTCAACTCTTAGAAGCAGTGGCGGAGCTATGACTGGGCAAAACCAGGCCATGGCCTGCCCAGCCAAATAAGAATTCAGTGTAGATTGATGTTGAATTTGGGCCGTGAGAGCAAAATTACAGACGCGTTTTTAAAGCTAATTCATTTTGGCCCGCCCAGTGAAGCGTGTTTAGCTCCGCCACTGCTTAAAAGGCATCACAAAGTGTGTAAGAATTACAGGAAGAAGAAAGCTAAGGGAATCCATCCAATGATGATATGTTGGAACTTGCAATTGTTATGAACCATGAAATATCATCGCAAGTTTGTAATCGTGTCGTTCAATGATGATATGAACTCATGTTTGAAGTGTGGATGTGAAACATGCTATTTGTTGCTGTTAAAATTCAGTGTTTTGATGTCTAAAATTCAGCAGCCTGCCGACAGTGGCAAAAATGCTCAATCAAGTTGCCTGCTTGTTCTGCTCCAAATAAATCAATCCAGCTTCTTCTTTAGCTAGCTTGCATGCACTGCTTCAGATGAATCGATCCAGCAGCCTGCCTGAAATGAATCGACCCAGCTGACTGCCGGCTTGCACGTACACAAATGAATCGATCCAGCTGACTACTAGTGTGCTAGCTTGCACGTACTGCTTGAAAATGAATCGATCTAGCTGCCTGCTAGTGCGCTAGCATCACGTACTACTTCAAATGAACATATCCAGCTCCCGGTCCATTCGGTCCTCTCGGGCCTCACCGAGCTGAGGTGCTGCCGGTCCGGTCTCCAGAAAGTGGACCGCTCGGCAGCTCGGTCCGGTCCCGGTCCGGACCGGCCGCGACCGGTCCAAAGCACGGCTCGGTCAAAGACCGGACCGGCCCGGACCGCGTCCAGCCTGAGACCCAGTAGAGGAGGGCAGCGTACGATAACTCCGGATGGGCCGTGGAGACGCCACTCGGGTCAGCTGCGTGGACCCGGTGCGCGGCGCGGGGGGCGCTCCTGCCCGTCCGATCGCATTGGAGGCGCAGGATTCTTTGCGCCGCCGGCGCGTCACGCGCGTGGACGCGGCCTAGGGTCTTCTCGCGCGGGGCGAAGCATGGAGCCCACCAGTTGCTCTCTTGACGCCACATATCGAGCCATACGCCTACATGCGGCCAACGGACCCGCCAATCAGAGCCCGGCACCTTGGGTGGGCCAGGGCTAGGCCTAGACACCACGGGTAGACGGGCACGTACATGTAGGGCTTTCTTGTTCAGCCACCTGCTCCAAACCCAAAATTCTATCCTTCCTTTTTTTTTGCTCGTTCTTGTTACGTGCATGGGCATGTGCTGCTTCGGTAGGAGTTCATTTCAAAATTCAAATCAAGGCAGCAGCCCAAGCACAATGGTTCATCATGGAGTACGTGCATCTTTTCCCCAAACTTTAATTTACGCGTATTTTTTGTTTATTTGGTACTAAAAAATACTTTTGGATCTTACTACTTCTCGGCACATATTTTTCAAATGTGCATGCATTTTTATTGCTTCTCTAGCCATTCTTTCGAACTCTATAAATGTATCGAGACAAAGCATCTGATCTTCCTCATGAAATTTTTGCGCATGTGGCATTGCAGGAACGAAAGTCACCCACCATAAGGCAGTGCCGCTAATGGAGAGCTCAAGGAGACTTTTGAATAGCTACATTGAGTCCCTCATGTGTATCAAGCAAAAACCGCATTACGACTTTGGTGAACCAAGATGGTGGTCACCATCAGCAATAAGACAACACAGGTGCGACCCGACCCATGGCGCATACGACACGAAAGGAGGCAGAGGAACATTGGGACAGGTGGGACTTGCTACCACGGTGGCGTGCCATGTAGGCAGAGTCAGCAAACCACTTGACGGTGAGTGACGAAAATCAGCCCAAGTGTTCCCGACACTTTTTTCAAGTCGATGCACGACTATGCCCCTATTTGGTTCATAAGTCCTAGGAATTTTTTTAGTCCCAACTAAAAAGTCTCTAGTCCCTCCATGTTTGTTTCCAGATACTAAGGCCTCTTTTGGTTCATAGGATAGGATTATCATAGGAATAGGAATCTTGTAGGAAATGAGATGACATGTATCTCAAATCCTATGAGTAGGAATAGGAAACAAGATGTCATTTGGTTGACACCAAAGGAATTTTTCCATTGAGTCTAGACTCTTTTTTATTTTCCTATGAAATGTGGAGGATAAGAACCAATCCTATGTAGGAATAGGAATCCATTCCTATGAACCAAAGGACTCTAAAGGAAAAAATTCTATAAGAATCCTATCCTCTAGAATTCCTATAAAATTCCTCTAAACCAAAGGAGGCCTAAAAAGTCCCTAGTCCCTCCCTAGAGGTTATTAAATGACCATGTTGCCCCTAGTATATAGAAAAATAACAATCAAACAACACCATGGGGTGGCGGGCCATTGAATGCATGGAGGGGCATTGTTGGAAAAGTCTCAAAAAAGACTCTCCTTGAGAGTCTTCTTCATTTAGTCCCAAATGCCTAGTTTAGTCCCTAAAAAGTCCCTCCCATTTGGTAAAAAAATCTCTAAGAGGAACTTTTTCTAATCCCTACATAAAAAAGTCCCTGGAATCAAACACCCCCTATGTATCCACCGTGCAAGTTCATGCTTCATAGGTGCAATTACTCTTTTTAGCCTTCCTTCCACTTCTCACCGAGGTAGTTGTCGGCCTGGTCCTTGCTCTCACGGTGCGGAAAATTGGTGGCCTACATTGTCTCTAATGCCTTGTTCTTTGCCGCATGTGTTGTTAGTGACATCTCATCCTTAGTTGTCTCTGCCATCTGGGACGTCTTGTCCATATCCTCGCCATTTTTAAGTTCTTTTTTTTTGCGATGCCATTTGTAAATTTGTTGGCGTGGCGGTGATGGCAGCTCCCCTTCGCAATTTGGCCATTCAGATTCCTCTTCGTCACATTGGTGAGGGCTCCGGTGTTATCATGAGGCGTGCGAACTTATTTTCAAAGGTTGTGATCTTGGATGTGTGGATCTTCCGGCGGCGAATGCTTCGACGTTTGTTTTATCAAAAGCATTGGTCATGTAGGCCTTGATGGCTTACCGCACGCAATCTACAACGACGAGCTGGCTCTGCCGATGGAGAGGCATCAGGGGTGGCGCGCCATCAGCCTGTTCTCGAGGAAGAAGAGAATCAGACCATAAGGACATTGGTGTATTTTTTGTTTATTTTAGAGGGGTGTGATGCCTCTTTCACAAAAAGAAAGTAAAGAAAAACAGAAATACAAACCTGGGTCCCTCTCCGCTGACTTTGTTACAAAGAAATATATTTTTTCACATTGTACGTCTTTTTAACAAAAAAAAACTGGTGTAATGCAAAAGGAATAACATAAATTTTCGAAAAACACAGTAAGTACTCCATATTAACCGTGTTCGAAGCCTTTAACGGAAAACAAAATAATGTAGGCTAGTTTTTAAAATACATACTTCAAATATATTTCTGTGTAATCTTCAGCTTTCATTTCTTTTTTGCATAAGAAAACGATGTCCAGTTAATGTAATGAAAAAAGAATCATGCATGTAAACTTTCTAAAACTATAGTAAGCACTACAGATTAGTCACCTTTGAAGGCTTAATGAAAGAGCAAAATAACTTTTTTATTTCTTTTTTATCAAATACATAATATCTGGCATTTAGTAAATCTTACTTTTTCAGAGTTTTTTAACTCCAATTTTCTCATTTGCTCAAAGGAGAAAATGGATGCTTATCCATATGTGCACCCGTGATACTACACACACACACACAAAAATGTGCGCCCGTGATACACAGAGAGGTCACGCACACAGACGTACACGGTCATCCAGTCAAAAGTGGGAACGAGTAGTATAGTAGTAGATGGTAAGGTGGTACGCCTGTTTACCGGAGCGGTAGAACTCTTGCCTGTCTCAAACCGGCAAACGAGAAGTCAGCCCCTCCTCTATCTCTCTCACTCTACACATTATTTTCCTCGAATCTCGGCCTGCTTTTTCCTCTCCCCCAGCCAGCCTCTCTCTCCGTCTCCAAATCCCATGACCGCCGTTGTGTTCTCTTGATTGATTGGTTGCCTTGCCTGATACACGGCACAGAGCTGGAGCCCACGCGACGTACGTACATACATACATACGGCTCGTCTCGGACGCAGCGAATGCAAGCAGCACCGCACCGCGGCGGCCGATGAACGTCGCCGTACGTAGGTAGGCGAGGCACCGGCCGGTTCCACTCGCGGCGGGGGCGTCGATCGCCGTGAGCGCCTCGTCGGCACTCGGCGTTGGCGGGGCCGGAAGGAAGAAGCCCGGCCGGCGTGTCCGTGCGTGCGTGCTCGTGGACGCGACGGAAAGGGAGGGAGCGGGGGCGGGGGCGGCGTGCGTGCGTGCATGCAAGGACGGACCGGGCGGCGGCCGAGGCGCAGCGCGATCACAACGCACAGGAGCTCCCAGGCTTTGGCGTGCCAGCCTGCTGCCCGGCCGGCCGGCCATCGCAGGTGTTCAGACCTGGCCCCGTCACGATGTGCAGCGCACCTGACAAGGCCGCCCCGTGAGGGAGCCAGCAACGCGTGCCCGGGCTTCCCGGAGCTCGCAGTGGACGCTTTGCATGTTGCAGCCAGGAGTGGCCTGCCCTGCACTACCATTTCGTGCGTGCCTCTTCGGTACGTACATGCCCCTGCCTCCGTTCATGGAAAGACTACATACTCAACAATGCCCTCCAATGAAAGATGACGACTTGCTTAATGCAAGTTTTATACTCACTCCGTTTCTTAATATAAGGTGTATAGATTTTTTTTAAAAAAATTCAAAATATAAGGTATATTACGTTGCACCATTCGTTTGGATAATTTTTTTAAGGATTTGTTTACATTTCTTATACTAGGCAAGCTCCTTTATTTTCTCATGTCAATTAGTCAGGTGTAATCTCGCCCAAAACTTATGAAATTTTTCCTCCATGTGCGTTTTTTAATTTCCGTGCCAAAAACTATACACCCTATATTTAAAAACGGAGGGGTATAAAAAAGGAGGCATCCTCTACTTGAAATGCATCGTGGCATATTCACAAAAATAAAGGAGAAAACATTGCGGCATGCGAACGCTGAAATTTTGTTTTCGGTACCCACACACCCCTCTAAAAAAGTTTACATATTTCGATGCAGGTTAAAGATGAAGATTACAAGTTGCCCCTTCAAAAAAATCAGATTGTTCTAATATCTTATTTCGGTCCGTTGGAAGAACGAGGATCAACTAGAAGGGATCGTTGGTGCTATAATCCTTGATCATAACGAGAAGTTTATAGCGGCAACCAACGAGAAGATGAGTTTCTATTTCGATGCTTTTTCATTGCAAAGGTGATAACTGTTATATTTCGGCTAAACTTGGCTAGAACACTCGGGTGAAACAAGCTAGAGTTGGGATCTGATAATGCCGAGGTGGTTTCGGCCTTTCAAGCAGTAATGTGACCTATCTTTTTTTATCGAAATAGAGGCAAAAGTTTTGCCTCGTCTATTAATTAAGCAGAAGAGAGTTGCCTGGTTAATTAACGGAAAAACGGGCTAAAACCGTCACAACCGCTGAGCGGCACACACAAGATGCCCCGCACATACCACTCCAAAGAGTGCCTCGTCGAGACAGCGCACGTGCATCATCGTCATCATTCCTCCCCTAGAGGCGTCATCGCCACCCCTAAACCCTGAGCAAACGACTCCAATTCCGTTCTAGGCGATCGTTGACTCAACCCACACTATAGAGGCCGAGTGAAGTTGTATGAAGATCCGCGCCAAACTCAACCACGTACGATCAGACAACGCAGCTCCGACTCTCACGGAGAACAATGAATGGCAAAACCAGGTACGACTGGCGCCACGGAAGATCACCAAACTGTCCACCTGCACCAGTCATCGTATACCATAGGGCCCCCGAAGCCGCAGCTTCGACTTCACAGCAACACAAACAGAGGAAATCCCGTGGACATGCCAAAAAAGAGCCGACTACCTCAACCATTTCCGCGTCGCCGATGTTGCTCCCATGCCACAGAAATCTGAACTCCAAAACCACCGCCATCCACTGGTCCCACTCACCGGTGCCGAGCTCCAAAGACAAAGCCCCCAAGAGGGAATACGACACCAAGGCGCCGCCATCATCCAATCACGCAAGATCAAGGGATGTGAACACTGAAATTCCTTTTCGGTACCCACACATCCCTCTAAAAAAGTTTACATATTTCGATGCAGATAAAAGGTGAAGATTATAAGTTACCCCTTCAATAAAAATAAACATAATGTTTTGATCTCTTATTCGGTCCATTGGGAGAACGAGGATCAACTAGAAGGGATTGTTGGTGCTATAATCCATGATCATAACGGGATGTTTATATCGGCAACCAATGAGAAGATGAGCTTCTGTTTCGACGTTTTCACCCCAAAGGCGACAACGGTTAGATTTCGGCTAAACTTGGCTAGAATAGTCGGATGTAACAAGGTAGAGCTGGAATTTAATAACGCCGAGGTGGTTTCGGCCTTGCAAGAGGGAAGATTGAGTTCAGTGACATGACCTATCTTTGATGATAGCTACTACATGACCCAGGCCTTTAAGCATGTTTTGTTCACTCGTTGTAACATGGAGAGCAATCAAGTTGCCCATGAGATGGCGAAGTTAGGTGGATTTTCTACCCCCGGTACCTGGATGGAGTCACCTCTAGTTGAGGTGGTCTCGTTTATTGTATCTGATACGCTGGTTCTCACAAATAATTAAATAAAAAATCGTTTGTCAAAAAAAGAAAGAATTAGAATTAGTTGATTGTGAATGTCTGAGAGTAGCCTTTGAAATAACTTTAAGATTTGAGTAAACTTTTAACTTGGTATACCGAGGCAAAACAAGTGAAATGCAAGAAGCCACCACATTTGCGCCATCACTAGAAGAGAAGATGTGTTTAAGGGGTTTTGTAGAAACAATCGTAATCCCCTGAATTGACAGACCGGGCCCGCTTGCAGATGTTGACGTGGCAAAATAATAATATCAATTGCATATATACGGATCTAAGTTTCTATTGCAGAAAGACTCCTCCTCAAAAGAAAAAAAAGAAAAAAAGGTGATCGGATCCCTCCCTCCAACTACAACCCGTGCGCCTTCATCTTCCCCGGCACGCCTCCACTACATGCTCGGTAATGGGGAAGGAGCCCCGCGGTATTTTAATCAGTGCATCTCCAACAGGCGCCTCAAAAAAACTCCGCGCACTAAAAATTTATTCTTTTGGGCGCCGAACAGCTCCAGCAGATGCTGTAGCGCTAAAAGATTTAGGGCGCGCGTTGAAAAATGCTATCGCGGGCAACATATTTTGGGCTCCGGATTACGTGTGCTTTACAATTTGCACTGTCTGCTTTTTGAGTGCGCGTCTTTGAACGTCTTCTAAAACAATGTTGGTCCGACACATTAAAAGTGCTACAGTGGCGCCCTAAAAGTTTTATTGGGCAATTTTTATGCGGCCGGTGGAGATGCTCTCAAGAAGGAGGGTGTGTACTCCCCTGATGATCTAAAAGAAGGAGGGTGTGCGTGAGGCACTGAATGCTAGAGAAGCACACTTGTTTACAATGACCACGCATGCATGCATGTGGTTCCATTAGAGCAACTCCAATGCACGGACCCAACCAGACATGGGTTTTGTCCGTTTTTTGGCCATATCGGTCATCTGTCCACCTAGCGGACATGAGACGGACACGCGATGCACCCAACGCAGGGACCCAAACGGACAACAGAACACAGAGGCAAGCGCACAGCAGCAGCAGAACCAAGCGAGCCAGACGACGGGCAGTGCCCCGGCCCCGCGCCGCCGCTGCCGGCCCTAGGGCGCGGGCTCGCCAACGTCACCGCCCCTCCTTCTCCCTTCTTCTCCCTCACCGGATCTAGCGCAGAGGAGTTGCTCCGCCATGGCCGACAGCCCAAGGTGAGCGGCAGTTCTGGGCGGAGCCCACGTCCGTGCTCGACCGTCGCCGCAGCCCCAGCCCCAGGGCGCGGGCTCACCAACATCACCGCCCCCTCCTCCATTCTTCTCCCTCATCGGATCTGGCGCAGATGAGCTGCTCTGCCATGGTAGACAACCCGAGGTGAGCGGCGGTTCTGGGCAGAGCCGACGTCCGTGCTCGACCGCTGACGCAGCCCCAGCCCTAGCCCGCCCTCCTCGGCATCCACGCTGTCATTCGAAGTGGCAAGCCTCGCGACCGATGGCAACGCCAACAATGCCTCCCCGCTGCCCCCGCAGGCATGGTCGGGTAGGAGTACTGGGCCGCCGCGGCGGGGCCGGGTCAAGGAGGAGTGGGCGCACCAGCTGGCATGGGGATGGGCCTCGACGCCGGTGAGGGGTGGGACGGCGCGTGTGGGTGACGCTGGATTAGGTGGGGATCTCGCCCCGTCGAGCGGCACGTGCTGTGTCACTGATACGTGTGGGTCCAGGGGCAGACATGAGAGGGCAGCAACGGACGAGAGCGGACGACGAGAGCGCTCGTTTTGTCCGCCGCAGACTCATTCGTGGCCCATTTTTGCGTTCAATTTTGGTCAGGGCGGAGGACAAATGGACAGCATGCGGACACGAACGTCCGTTTGGGTCGCCCCGTTGGGCCAGCTTTTATGTCCGGATGGCCCAAACGGACGAAATGGGTCACCCCATTAGAGTTGCTCTTATTATTTACGTTTGCCATTCCATGACACACGATGCATGTTATCAGGCCAACTCCACCGCGCGACCCTATCCTGTCCGGCCCCGTCCATTTGGGGTAAAAGGGACAAAAAAGGCGGTCCGACGCGCGGGAGCAAACAGACTTTTGTCCGCTTTCGACCCATCCACGGCCCAAGTTTGTGCCGCTTTTGGGGTGAAACAGACACCACGCGGACGCGTCGGTCGTCTGCGCGTGTCCTCCCCTGACCCGCCTGTCGGTGGCACAAGACGGGCCTTTTTCTATCCGCCCCTTCCCTCCCTCCGGCCGCACCCCCTCCACTCTTCCCCACTCTTCCCCTCGCTGCCGCCGCCGCCGCCATTGCAGCCGTGCAGTTCGGACGCGAGCTCGCCCAACCCCTCCCCCTCGGCGCCGCCGAGCTACCCAACCACGGCCACCTGGTTTGCGCACCCGCCGGCTGGTTTTGGGGCGGATCCGGTCGGTCTTGAGCTCGGCCGGCTGTGGGAGGCCGGGCCGCGCCATGGACTGGCCGGGCACCTCGCCGGAAGGCCCTGGCAGGGCCGCAAAGCCACATGCAGGCAGTGGCTCCTCCTCTAGCCGTTCGGATCTACACCGTCGGTGGTCCGCCGGCAGATACACGAATGTCGGTCGGCCGGGTTCGGTGCTTGCCCAAAAGCTCACCGGCGCACCGTTGCCACTCATTAAGTGCGACCACTGCCCAAGGATGGTCGTGCGCCGCGTGTCTACAACGCCGGAACATCCCGAATGGGTGTTCATCAAGTGCTTAAACGATGGGGTATGCGCTTTTTTTAGCTTCGGTTTGTGCTCTAGATTTAACTAGTTGTGCTAACTTCAAATTTTGTTGTGTAGAACGGATGCAAGTTTTGTTATTGGGAAGAAGAGTACATCGACATATTGATAGAGAGAAATTTAGTACATGTTCGTGCACTTTTAGCTAGCATAGAGGCTGTAAATGAGACAAGTACACTTGTTGCTAGATTAGAGGCTAGACACGAGACTAGGTGTGAGGAGGAAGCAACATCGACTTCCGGCTTGAAGAAGAAAGGAGGATGCCACATCGAGCCTTCTGGCTTGAAGAAGAAAGGAGGATGCCAGATCGACCCTCCTCCACAGATCAACAACGAGTGCATCGAGAAGACCCTAAGCCAACTCAAGGAAGCAGTTATGGAAATTAGGTATCTTCTAAAATGTATTCTTGTGATTCTTGTTTTCTTTGGCCTTGCTTTACTAGTCAAAATGTGATGATGCATTTTCCATGTACCAAAAATGAATGATGAAATAAAGTGAAGGACTTGCAAAAAAATAATACGCGGACAGGATGCGGCAGGGATGGGTACGCGCGGTGGGTGCACGGCCACCACATCCCAGGACACGGCCGGACACGACCCCAAATCTCTACCCAAACTTGAACAGAATCCGGACAAAACAGACGTCCGTTTGGGGTCGCAACACGGTGGAGTTGGCCTCAAACGGACCTTTGCTACGGAGAAAATGGTTCCCTATGACTGTGAGTCCCTGCATATAACTGGAAGTTAAAATATTCAAGCGACCGGAAGGTTTGTGCCCATGCATGGAGGAAGCTAGAGGCGAAGCAGGAGTAGGCGCACAAGTCAACCGACGATACAAGAAGAGCCTCAACACTCCATCCATCCAACAGGCCAAGAGGATGTCGGAACACACACACTCCACTGTTGGAGGAGCCGAGCCTCACATGGACATGGATGAGACGACCTGGGTCTTGGTGTTGCCATGCATCCCCGAGCCGAAAGCAGGACAAGGATGCCAACACTTGGGTGGGTGGGTTCTGTACGCCTACGCCATCGCCACCTAGTGGCTAGTAATAATATATACTTTCTTCATTTCAAAATATAGTGCGCCCGCGTTCTCTGAGGTTAAACTTTGACCATAAATTTAACGAATAAGACCGACTGCGGCGGAAGAAAAAGTTACATAATTAAAAAACTTCTTTCGAGTACGAATTCACTAATATAACTTTTGCTCCCGCCGCAATCGGTCTTGGTAGTTAAATTTATGGTTAAAGTTGAAGCACGGGGATAGAGGAAGCACTACATTGTAGAATGGAGGGAGTACACTCTACGTAGGTTTAGACGCAGCAGTCAACCGCCCATCCCATGGACGAAATCACTATTCTGACCCTTTAAACGAACGTTGTCACAAAATGAACTCGACGTCAAAGTATTTCACGATCTGACCCTTTTAGAAACGCCGCGGGCTATGGCGTTGCTAAAAGGGTCAGATCGTGAAATACTTTCATGTCGAGTTCATTTTGTGACAAAGTTCGTTCAAAAAGTCAGAATAGTGATTTCGTCCCCATCCCATCCCATCCCATCCCGACCTGTCTCGTCCCCCGTCCCTCGCCTCGCTAGCTGCTGCCCGTGGCGTCGCGTGCGACCCGGCCGGCCGGCCATACCGCATTACCGCTGACTGCTGCCGTGCTGCGGCCTGCGGGTGGTGGTGCGCGCGACGCCAGCGCGGGCTCAGCTCGAGACGACACGCACACACCTCTCTCCATCTTGCTTGCCTGTGGACTCATACTGGATAGACACATGAGGAGAGTGACACACGAGACGCATCCTGTGATGGCGCGCTCGATCCCCGCGCTCCACAAAGCCAGCCGATTTTAATGAGCCTCGGACCTATCTCATGCCGTCCATGCGCCCAGTCCATGCGTCGCTCCTCTCTGCGACTGGGCCACGCCCCACCCACCCTAGGTCTAGCGCTGACGTCGTGCCTGCATGCTGGTCTTGCATGCACTCGAGTGCTCCTTACCCATGCACGCCTTGCCTTGTCACCACCGCAGGCTAGCTAGCTACAGCCGCCCATCGCCGGCCGGCCGGAGAAAGCCTATCCACCTACCCTATACCCTACCCCGGCGTCTCGTCTCGACACCGCTGCTGCCTCGTCTCTCGTGCGTGAGGTGAGGAGGTTGCCAACCCCATCCCAGCACACTGGCTACACCCGTGCCGTGACGCTCTACCCACGCACCGTGTCAGCCCGCCCGTCGCGCGCCGTGACATTTCCCCTCTCCTCTGCTCGTTGGGCACGCCGGCGACAGGTTCGGCGTCTCAGCCTACTACGACACGATCTGTCGCACGCTGCTGCGGGCCCCGCTCGAGCTCGACTACTACCTGACCTGACCTGACCTAGAGCACATCGGCAGCGTCGGGCACGGTCATTTCGTCTCCGTCCGCGCGCGTTCTCCTACTCCGCCTGCCCGACCACTGCCGGCTCACCGGAGCTCCTGTCCGCCGCGATGACCTCCTGCTCCCTCAAAACCGATTATAGGAGTAAAAAATTGGTTTTAAGGGGTTAAACCGACCTAGTGATCCCCGACTGAACTTTTCTTACTCGCGTCGGCCACCGCTTATATTTACTTGGCCGAGGCCGAGGCATGTTTACTGGAAAAAAAATATCTCCTTCTCCCTCGCTCACACCGCATTCATTCCAGTGCCACCCAAACCCCCTCGATCACCCGCACTGCAACTACCCCCACACACTCGCTTACACTTCCAATCCGTTTGCACGTCGCCAAGGAGCGTCGGTGGCTCAAGCTGCACAAGAAGGGGGCTACCGACAAGGAGGAGGTCAGGCCGTCCTATGGGGAGGATGGACCGAAAGTGATATGATCCTATGGCGATCCTCATCGAGGTCATCCAGCACGCGATGTTCGAGGAACGCGCGCGGTTCGCCGGCGATGATGGAGGGATGGACTACGAGCTCATCTTCTGGGCCATCCAGGAGCGGAGTCAACGAATCCGAGGCAGGCGGCGAAGTGGGCGAGATTCAGGACAAGGAATCCGTCGCGCCTCAACATCTGGCCGCCGTCGGTGGTGCAGATCGCCAACATCCCCTCGGAGTACCTGCCGCCGGGGACCGTCCTGCCGCGGGTCCCCTGACTCGTGGGGAGCCGGCGTGCTCGCCCCGCAAGGCTTCTCCAACCTGCGGGCGCGGCGTGGAAGGAGCGAGGCGCGCTTCCTCAACCTTCCACCATGGCCGGGCGACCGCGGGGAGATCCCACATCTCACTGATAAGGTGAGGAAATTCAGACCCAATTCTCATGCTCGTTCGGGATCTGGTTGTGAGTTGGGTGTTGAATTGAATGTTAAGGAAAATAGGGTTGTCCCTTGTGAGAATTTATGTGTATCCACTCCTATTTTTCCTGAATCAGTGAGAGATTCTTGTGAATCTGCGGTTCCGGTGAGCCAGGCCGCCGCTGACGAGCTCGCTTTTGCGGGAGGGGCGGGTTTGGTTTCGAATCCGATGGTCCCACAAACGGGGCCGATCCCTCAACCACCGCCGTTGATTTCGGGTCGTGTGGTTGGGAAGAAAACGGGTCGTAAAAATACGCTTCCTGTTTCTGTAAGCGGGGACGGGGAGGAAGTGGCGGATTTCTATGGTCAGCTATGGGTGGTTCCCTCTCCCAGTCGCTGCCAGCGCCTACATATTGAGAAGCAGGCGCCACCAAACCCTAGCTTTGCAATTCCCAAATTTTGGGTTAGGAAAGATCTGTTTAGGGATAGAAATTTCTCAGCACAAGATTGTTTCCCGATTAGGGCGGTGAGCAAATTCGATCCGACTCCTACTATCTTCAAAATTTCCACCGAAAAGCTAGGTTTTCCTAGATCGTTTGTCGAGGTGGTCAAGGGAGGGATGGAGCGGGGGCAAGGAGGGCAACGGCAATGCCGGCCGCCACCAGGGAAGAAGCCTGCGCTTCAGGATGGGAAGGTTGCGGCCCCGCCGGTCGGAGGTGCGGCTACGGTGGCAGGCGCTGTCAAGCAAGGGAGCAGCCCCCCAAACAGGCAATGCGGGGGATCCAGCAACAGCAAGTAGCCGATGCAACAGTCCCAGCTCCACCTCCTCCCCCTGCTGCTACAGTTCAAGCGCTGGATCCAAGGTACAAGGACATGACCTGCTTTAATTGTAGTTGGCCGAGGCATTATGTAGGGAACTGCATTGAACCGAAGAAATGCTTTATTTGCGCGGGAGGCCATAATGTCAATAACTGTGCTGCCTGGGCGAAACCACATCCTACAGCGACATACTTTGGTAGCACAGCGGCTGGTCTTGGTTTTTACCACATTGATGTTCCTACTGCATCTGAACTAAGTTGGCTTAACTACAAGAATTGTGCAGTTCTCAAAGTCGTTAAGGGTGAGGTTTCTGCCTCGGAGTTGCTGATCCAGCTCAATGGGATTTTTTGTAAAAATAAAGAATGGCCTTGGCAGATTAGGGACTTGGGAGAGAAGAAATTCTTGCTGAGATTTCCACCTTGGAAGAATGTGGAAGATCTAATTGAGTTTCCTGCATTTGAGCTCCCAATTGATGGTGTTTCTGTTAAGATATGTGAATGGGTGGGGATGTTGGATGAATTTGGAGGACTTACTGAGGCCTGGGTTCAAATTGAAGGGATTCCTCCAAAGTGGTGTGCATGGAAGGTGTTTGCCCAGATTACAGCTTGTTTTGGGATCCTAGTAGATGTGGACTGGAATGGTATATTCAAGAGTTTCTATGAGAATATAAGAGTTAAGGTGGCTTGTAGAGATCCCAGGAAAATTCCTTTTGAGAGGTTAGTGGAAATGAAAAGGAAGCTATACATTCTGTTCTTCACTGTGGAGGGTTTTGAGCAACTGGGGGAGGACTCTGATGGAGATGATTTAGACCCAGATGTTGACAATATGGAGAAAGAGGAAGAAGACAATAATGAAGACATGACTAGCAAGGATAAAAATCAAGAAGAAGACATGGGGGAACCTATTGATGAGCTGGACAAGGCTAATTTTCCTTCCAAGAATAATTTGGCTGCAAGCTCTAGTCAGTCAAACCCACAGAGATCTGATTCTGCAATGGATTTTCACCCTCCCAACATGCTGGACACAATTCATGAGGATTTTGTGGAAGAAATTAGGAGCAAAACTCCTGAGAAGAAGAAAGAGACAGAGAATGGAGAATCCACTCCTGCAAAAACCTTTTCTTCTGGAAGACCTCATCCCTTGTCAGCACATATGGAATATTGCTTTGCACAACTAAGCAAGTTTGAAATGGCTGAGACTGATGAAGAGGAGGAAGAACTAGTGGATGAAATGCAGTGTTTACCTGATGATTTGGCTTTGGCAATGGGATCTGTCAAAAAATCTCTGCTGGAAAGTGTGGAATCAGTGCAGAAGAAGAAACCAAGTGTCAAAAAATCTCCGGTCTGGGGACCAGTTCTCGCAAACAAACCAACAACTAGGCGTCATGGAGATGTTAAGATCATGGACAAAGCAACTGCGTACATGAAGAGGAAGAATCTAGAAATCCCTACTATCTTCAAAGGTAAATCGTTTGCTGTCCTTGACCCTGATATTCTGGTTTCTAACACTAGGAGAGTTGATTTATACATTGGTAGTAACATTGAAGAACAAGTAGATATTGTCAGGGATATGATAGATGAGGAGAAAAATCATTGCCTTAAATTTGCTGATGATAATCCGGAGATTGTTCTCCCTGAGAATCTTGATTTAGAAACAGGGGTCGATGAGGTCGAATCTAATAACAGTGACCTTCGCATTAATGGCTCAGATGGCACTGCTGGACCATTAATGGAAAGCCATGTCCTGAACACAAAAAAAGCCTTGTGGCTTGTCGCATCCTTTTAAGATTAAATGATAGGGGCCTTTTGGAATATTCGGGGAATGGGCCAAACTGGGAAAAATCAGTGCCTAGGTGACTTTGTTAATAATAATCGTCTGGATTTTGTGTGTTTCTTTGAAACCAAGAAAGAAAACATTGATAACTATGTACTTAGATATATTTCTGGTAAGGAGGAATTTGTTTGGCATTTTTTGCCGGCTGTGAATACTGCTGGGGGGATCCTTGTGGGTCTTAAAAGTGATTTATTTGATGTGATAGGCTTTATTAATAAATAGTTTTGTATTGTGGCTATGGTTAAGAATAAATGTGATGGTTTTGTTTGGCATTTAGCGGCTGTTTATGGCACTGCTTACAATGATAAGAAGCTCGAGTTCATTGTTGAGCTCCATAATACCGTGGATAGCCTCACTTATCTAGTTTTGTTGGGAGGGGATTTTAGCTTGGTCAGATCGGCTGACGATAAAAATAATGGGGTTATTAATAACCAGATTTCCTACTTGTTTAATGATTGGATCAATAAATGGTCCCTTATGGAGATCAAGAGCGCCAATAGGAAATTTACTTGGAGTAATAACCAGAATAATCCTATTTTTGCTACTATAGATAGGGTTTTTTCTTCGGGATCGTGGGATACCAAATTTCCTTTGTCTGTTGTGACAGCTCTCCCACGTGTTGGGAGTGATCATGCCCCTCTACTTATTGACACTGGTGCTCGGAGGGTTACCTCCCCCAAGATATTCCAGTTTGAAAAATGGTGGCTTGACCAACCTGATTTCAAAGATTTACTACGCAAAATCTGGAACACCCCGGTATCTGGCAATACGGCCATGGATAATTGGATGAATAAAAGCAGATTATTTAGGAAGAAAGTTAAAGGCTGGAGCATTAATATAGAGGCAGGTATTAAGAAGAAGAAGAGAGAGCTTCTGCTCGAATTTGATATTCTTGATGTCTTTTCGGAGAGAAATCAAATCAATGACGTGGATAGGCATAGGATGGAGGAGATTAAAAATGAGCTTAATGGTATTTGGAGTAAAGAGGAAACTGCTTTCTAGCAGCGCTCCAGAGATCGTAAAATTGTAGATGGTGACAAGAACAATGCTTATTTTCAAGCGCAGGAAGCTTCTAACAACATGGCCAGCAGGTCCTGCAAAATGGTGCTTCTCGGGAGCACAGGTCCTGAAGGAGGTAGCCCCTGGAGCTTCAAGAGAGGGACGGATTACTCCTTTGATGACCCTTTCTCAGCGGTGCAGATCCGCAACATAGCTTAATATCTGTATTTGCTTCTTTTGGTACCTGATTTTGGTGGTACTTACATTGCAGACTTTGTGTTAAATTCGTTGTCTGATCTTTGATGAGAATCAGAAATACTATGGACTGATGATAGCTTGCTTGCCTCTTTCCTGTAGTATATGCTCCTTGCAACTTTTTGATTGTGGCAGCATGTTTTAACTGTATTCTGTGGATCATGTCGTCCTGATCGCCATGCAGATCAATTATCATCAGAACTCTATGGTCTTTAGGCATGTATTGTTTTGATTATATATGTCCTTGAACTTCAGGAGGTACCATTTTATTTCGGGCCTTACCTGCATGTCTGCTTGAACTTGTCAATATTATTTGATTTCTAATTTCACATTGCATTGATTCTTGACATGCCAAAGAGGAAGGGTACCGATAATTTTTTTTTGACCTAAGGATCCATTTATTTGCATATTGATCCTTTGACTTATTCTAGGAACATATGAACGACCTGCATGATTCTGTAAACCAACATGTGCTAATTTATTATCTCCATACATGCTCTGCTAGGTACACGCGAGAAAATCGCAAATTCAGGCCTCAAAAGTCTGGATCCCACAACAGTGCTATATGGAATGAGTTGATCTCATTTCTGCGATAATTGATAATGGTGCCCAGGCTCTTTTGCTCCCGTGAACAGTACATTCGAAAAAAGAGAGCAAAAAATTCAACAAAATCTGAACTTTTTACACATGAAAGATAGAGAATTTTCTAGGTGCGTGCAAAATTTCAAGGTGTTGGGACATTTCACGAGCTCATGGTGAAAGAAACAAAATTCGGTCTACACAGTGCACTTTTTGAAAGTTTCTTTGACAAGCCAAATTTGTTATTTTTGCCACGAGCTTGTCAAATGTCCAAACATCATGAAACTTTGCACGCACCTAGAAGATTCTTTGAACTTAAATGCATAAAAAAATTTAGATTTTTTTGAACATTTTTGCTATTTTTTGTATTACTGTTCATCGGCAGGTGCAACTGAGCCTTGGTGCAGAAACGCTGCACTCTCTCCTTCCTATCTACAACAAGTAGTAGTTCTTAGCAACTGCTTGATTTTACAACAAAAATAACTTGATTTTTTCTCAAGATTAAAGTAACTTGATTTTACAGCAATGATTTTTCAGCTACTGCTCCATTTTGTTATACAGATCGATTTAGCAATCAATTTAACTACTCAAGGGATCTCTTAACGTTCAGTGTGGGCTAAGGAAATTGGAAAGATCTCTCTAATTGAAAAATTGTCTTACTTTAATAAATACTTGGCTGAAAAATCTGCAATGTTATTGTTTTTTTTAAAAGGAGGATGTACCATCGGCCTCTGCATGTGGACGATACATGCTGCCATATTATTAATTATTCACAAAGACCATACAAGGTGATACTCCCTCCGTCCGCCAAAGAGTGAACTTCTGCATATTCTAAGACAAATTAAAGATTTTGCAAAAAAGCCCTCCCACCACTCGATTAAGGTGCCATCAGTTTTGCCACTGCTTTGATTCTTGGATAATAATAAATGAGAAGGGAGAAGATAGTTGGCGAAGAGGAAGAGGATTGGGGGAGTTTGCATGCAGTGATTGCGCTGGAGTGACGTTCGATGCATGGACCAGGGGGCAAATGCAAAAGTACTCTGTATAGCGTAGACGTACAGTTATTTTCAAAAAAACGCTGGACTCTAAACGTCCACTCTTTGGCGGAGAGAGGGAGTACATCAATAAGCCTGAAGTCACCATCTTGGCAACGCTGTTGCTACTCCTATCCCCTTGATGAAGGTGTGCCAAATGTCCGGGCCTAATACCAAATAGACATCACACCAAAACCTAACATCTAAAGCCGGGTGTCCCATCCAAGCCACTACCTGGATTGGGTCCCACCCTGGTCTGGCATACTCCCAGTGAGCACCGCACGCTGCAAGGGCCGTCACCTCCATCTTCCCTCGGTCCATCCTCAGAGCAGAGCTGATGCACCGACCTTGCCAGGCCTCTCTGCCATCAACGCCACCATGACGCCAGACAGTTTCCTCCTTCTGCGTGAGTCCATCTCCAGACGCGCCCATCGCCGAACCTCCGCGATGCCATGCCGCCGAGATCCGCCGTCGGCCTTATAGTAGATGTAACACCGCTCCTCCTTTTGTCCCCTCCAGCCAGCACGTGTTCCAAAATGATGCCCCCAGGAGGGACAACGGCATCGAAGGTGCCATCATCGTCCGACCCGGTAGGCCCAGATCTAGGGTTTCCCCCGGAGCATCACGAGTGGGGCGCCATGACCTACAACAGCGATGCCTCAAGAAGGGAACAACGTCATAGACGCCGCCATCGTCCGCCATGACCGTAGTCGGCGCGATTTTCACCGGAAATCACGGCCCCCCGAGCTCATAGCTGACTGAAACCGAACGGAGCTTCGCCGTGAAGACCAAAGCCGCCGTCGGTAGGGAGCCTCCAGCCGCCCCTCACCGGTCCTCCACGCGCCACCGGTTGCCACGCCGGGGCGGATCTGGACGGGACGCCAGACCCGTGGCTTCTGTCCACCCATCTCTAGGCATAGACTCCACCGAGGGGAAGAGCACCATGCCGACCATGGATCTGGCCGCCGCCGCACAGGCAAGGGACGCCGCCCTACCTGCTGCTCACGTATCCAACACTGGGGTCGCCCCTGTCGCCTCCGGGTGATCCCGTAGCCCCCACCATGTCCGGCCCTCCACGCGCAGGACGAGGCACACCGCCGCCAGACCTACCCACGCGCTGCCACGCCCCGGATGAACACGCCGCCGCCGCCCAAGGATGCGTGCCCGCGCCGAGCCCTCGCGCGAGGAGAAGATGGGCCCCCGCCGCTGCCAGCAGATACCGGGCTTTGCCCGACGGCGCGGACCGGCGGTGGCGAGGGGAGAAGAGGGGCGGGGGGCTGAGGCGCCGGCGGCTAGGGTTGCCCCTCGGTCGCTCGCGGGGGGAGTGACGCGAGGGGACGCGCATCCTGCAATGTTCTTGTCAAAGCTCCTTTGTTCTTGCATATCCTGTTTGGCCTTCTGGCTCCTACATCCACTTAAAAAAACATTCCTCTTGTACTCGTCCCCACCCATCACCTCATTGATGCACCTCCTCAGCCCTTCTCTTCTAACCAAGTCCTCATCTCACGTGGACGCAAGCCAACCCGCGCTTTTCACATGCGTTGCGGCGGTCGGTTGCATTGGTTCGCCCATTGTGGTATTGCGACCATGGGTACACCGGTGACAATTGTGGTATTGCGACCATGGTTGTCGAGTTCTATCTGCAGTGTGTGAAGAAACAAGCTCCATTTCGGCGGTGCAAGGTTAACTTTTACTCCCTCCGTTCCAAAATAGATGACTCAACTTTATACTCCCTCTGTTCCTAAATATAGGGTGTATAGTTTTTGGCACGGAAATTAAAGAACGCACATGGAGGGAAAATTTCACAAGTTTTGTGAGAGATCACACCTGACTAATTGACATGAGAAAATAAAGGGGCTTGCCTTATATAAGGAAATGTAATCAAATCCCTTAAAAATTTATCCAAATGAGTGGTGCAATGCAGTACACCTTATATTTCGGACTTTTTCTCCAAAATCTATACACCTTATATCAAGGAACGGAGGGAGTACTAACTTGCCGTGAGATTTGTAGTAGTATATTTGTTGTCAATAAAACTTGAATATGCTGATGTTCTCAAATAAAAATAAAAGTAAGTCCAAATGAGCATCTAGAGAATGAGCTGGCGTACATAATCGGAACAATGCCATGGACAATGACAATGACAAGGACGCATGGAACGATGTGCACGTGATATGTGTGTGGGCGCTCGCCGAGCGTGTTCTGGAGGCCAAGGCGCAAAAGCTACATCGGGACACGGAGAACCTTGAGTTCAGTGATGGTGAGTGCATCGAGGATTTCACATTGCGACTTTCTGCGCCCGTCACTTATCTGTGGTTGCTCACGGATGAGATCTTGGACGAGCGCGTGTTGTGCCACCGAGATACACACAGACACAGGTGGCCATCTCCATGGAGACACTCGTGGACATGAGGAGAGGAGAACCCTCTCCATCAAGGAGATCACGGGGCGTCTACTCATGAACGTGGAGCGCTTTGCCCAGTGTGGCAAGTGCGCTGGTGGCGCTCTCTTGCTCCTTACCGAAGATGAGTGGAAGGCGTGCCAAGGTCTTCTGGTGGTGGCAAGAGGCTGGACAGAAAGACCAATGCGAACTCGCGCAACTGCATGCTCGAAGGTAGCGTTGGGAATGGCAACGATCGACAAGGTAGCTGTGGGAATGACGACGACGGTTGGCGGTCGTGGCAAGTCGCAGCGGTGTGCGGGCAAGTGCCACTAGGCCAGGGAATGCCGCAAGCCGTGCAAAGACAGGAGGATCCCCGGGCCCTGCTGCTGGTGATGGCTGGCGATATCACTGTTACGATGGACCAACTCTCTGAGGCGGCTTCGGGAGAAACGTTTCCATGTCAACGAATTGGGATGCCACTGCAATGATTCTTGAAGAGGCCCAAACTGCTATGTTAGCAGCGATCCCAGGCTCCCAGCGTCATGCACACTTGAAATGATTCTCCATGTCAATTGAAATGATCCCTGCGTCATGCTCCTCTACAATGTTTAACACTGGCAACGATTCTCCAGTCGGTTTCCACCGGAGAAGATGCAAGTCATCCCCGCCAAAGGACAACGACGAGCGCGCCATGGAAACACCGCGTGTTGTGCCAGCGAGATATACGCACGGGCACGGGTGGCCATCTCCATCGGGGGCGTCTACTCATGAACGGGGCGTCTACTCATGAACGAGGAGCGCTTTTCCCAGAGTGGCAACTGTGCAGACGGCGCTCGCCTGCTCCTTACCGAAGATGAGCGGAAGGCATGCCATGGGTGCAGCTATCCCAGCGTCATGCACAGTTGAAATGGCGGCTATGGCAGTGATTCTTATTGTTCAGAAACGCCCTGTTAGACTTTTGAAGGCATTTTCCCAGCCTTCAAAGGCATTTATTAATGCCTCCTAGTCCTAATTACTACCGTGTTGTAGTGTCCTGAATGAGGAGCGCGTCATCCCTGTGTCGTCCGTTAACGATCGGTCGTACCTCGACACCGGCGCTAGCAATCACATGACAGGGGTGTGGTCAATTTTTACCACCCTTGACGAGCATGTGAACGGTATATATGGTGAAATTGGCGATGGCTCTGTCCTTGAGATTCAAGGGCGCGGGCGAATTTGTTCTGTTCGTCTGCAAGAACGACGAGCACAAGGTGCTGACGGAGGTGTACTGCATACCGCGGCTCCGAAGCAACATTATCAGCATCGGCCAGCTGTATAAGATCAGCGTGAAGACGGTGGTCGGAGAGGATGTCATGAGCCTGTAAGACCATCAGATGGTGCACGCGTGTGAGGCGGATGCCCAACCGCCTCTACCCCGTCTTCCTCATCCTGCCAGAGTCGTCGGTCTGCTGCTGCAAATAGGGGACACGGCCTGCACGACCTCACCGCCAAGGCCATGGCCGTCTACATCCCTGCGGTCCATCGCATCGAGCAGTTTACCGAGTGGTGCCCCCTTGGGAAGCAGCACCGGGCGCCGTTCCTGCACGCCATGGATTACCACGCGAAGGAGCGGCTGAAGCTCTCACACGGAGTCCTGTGCGGACCGATCACCCCGGCCCGGCGACATCAGCAAGTAACAACTAACAAGTACTTCCTCCTCATTGTTGATGACGCGATTGGATACATGTGGGTGGAAGTGCTCATGTCCAAGGAGAAGGCGCTTAAATTCTTCAGGAAGGTGAAGGTCCTCGCGGAGAATTAGCTCGGCCTGAAAATGAAGGTGAAGGGGAATTTCAATTTATTTTCTTCTTCTTATTGTTAGAATGTTGGGCAAGTGTTATATGACATTTGATACTGTGATAGAATCGTTATGGTTTACAAAGAAGGTGGATTTAGTGAGCACATGGGCACGTGGCCAGATATGTGCCTTACCAATCATGCGGTGTGGGTTCTCAGCGGCGATGTAGAAGGGGAGGGGGTGTTAGAGGTATGGTCGAGGGAAACGATGGACCGAAAGAGAAAGCGGCTCGGGAAGGCGCCACACGGCATCGGCACCAGTCGCAACCAGTGTGAAAAGGTTGGTCATGGGACAGAAGGAGGAAAGAAGACGACCACAAGCATGTAATTTTCTTGAGGGGGTGGGGATAGAGGGATGGTCAGGGGCAACGATGGACCTACGGAGAAGGCTGCTTGGGCAGGGCGGCGCACGACATCGGTACTGGCCATTACCAGTGTTGAAGGATGGGCCATGGGGACAGTTGGAGGAAGACAATGATGATCACACAATTTTACCACCGAAAAAACAAGCGACTGGTGCATAGTTGCTCTCATGTATACGTTAAAGAAATATATATAAGGCGATGTATATTTAAAGGACTTGATTCATGTCACTTAGTCATTCATTTGATTTATTTTCCTGTATTGTGCCCGTAGCAACGTCATGGGCATTCTACTAGTCAACTGGTGAGATATCTCCGTACCTCTTCATAATAAAAAATAGGATGGTCATGTCACTTAATCATCCATTTGATTTATTTTCCCGTATTTTAGCAACGCCATGGGCATTCTACTAGTCAAGTGATGAGATCTCTCCGTACCCCTTCATAATAAAGAATATGATGGTCTTTTTTTTAATGATCACACAATTTTACCACCAAAAAAACAAGCGACTGGTGCATAGTTGCTCTCATGTATACGTTAAAGAAATATATATAAGGCGATGTATATTTAAAGGACTTGATTCATGTCACTTAGTCATTCATTTGATTTATTTTCCTGTATTGTGCCCGTAGCAACGTCATGGGCATTCTACTAGTCAACTGGTGAGATATCTCCGTACCTCTTCATAATAAAAAATAGGATGGTCATGTCACTTAATCATCCATTTGATTTATTTTCCCGTATTTTAGCAACGCCATGGGCATTCTACTAGTCAAGTGATGAGATCTCTCCGTACCCCTTCATAATAAAGAATATGATGGTCTTTTTTTTAATACATCACCCGACGTACTTTTTTCTCTTTTTAAATCTTCAAATTAACTGCGCCATGGGAGATTCGAACTCCAACCCTTAAGATTTAGTTCTAGTTCTAGTTTTAGTAACCAACCGGGACAGGTTACTTATTGTGCCCACTTGCTTTCTTTTTGCTTCTTATGTGACAAATGTAATTTTGTGATCTTTCAGGCCGGGGTTTCTCAGTGTTTTTTAAATCGAAGTTTGTTCTGTTTTTTTTTTTGATTTTTTGTTTTCTTTTTTCCCTTTTCATTTCATTTTTTATATTTTAAAATGCATAAAAAATTTAAAATAAAGGAAATTCAAATTCGTGAACTTTTTTGAACTTGTTTTAGCGAACTTTTTCGAAAATCTGTGAATATTTTTCAAAATTGATGAACTTTTTTCAAATCTGCAAACGCTTGGGCTGGCCCAACAGGCGCTCGATGGAATCAATTTTAAAAATAAAGATTTTTCATTTACTTTTGACATATTTCATTCAGACAATTGTCAGAGTTCAGCTCTAGTTTGAAATTACGATTCATCATCTATTATGTGCATCTTTGAATTGACTTGGCTCATACTGGCCAATTCCGAGTTCAAAAACATACGACAGTTTGGGACACCTAGGTGCCCAAGCTCCTTGCCTGTCAACCTTCGGATTGCTTTAGGATGTGTGCCGACGTGGTAGGTATAGACACTAACGGGTATAACCGTTTGCAATACTTAATTGGAAAGTTATTGTGGTGTACTAATTAATTTTCTATAACTGTGTGTGAAACAGCGACCACTTGCTCTCATTTGGATGGAGGCATTAATTAGAATGCATGCATAAAAACATTCCTAAAAAACAAGAATCTACCTAATTATAGCTCTTCATGTGCGTGTGAAAAACTTGTACTAATTAATGCATAAAAGGAAATGATTAAAAGCTGCCTAATTTTTGCTGTACACACTACACAAGTATTGATAATGTGCCATTTTAAAAAGATACAGGTATGTGTAGTGGTGTCTACATAACTAAAATTATTTCTCTTTGTACGATACCTAGCTGTGTTTAGGGTATATACCCACAAATTCTTTGAGGATAAGAGATATTTTTTTAGGTATGTAGCCACAATATTATAGTATGATTCGTCGAGTATCACACCTCTGGTACATCTCTATCGAGTATCTTGTATAGATGCTCATAGAATATAAAAAATCATTTGTCAAGGTAGTTGGTTTACGTACATGTACCCACTTATATTTACGGGTATATACCAATATATTTTTTACATCAAGGTACATATATATATAATCTAGTCATTTATTGAAAAAATAGGCTTTCGTTTATTTTACATTCCAAAGATAATTAATTTCAAAATTAGTTTTTTAAAAATTAAAAAATAGCTATTACTGGTGCTTTTTTAGCAAAGATTATTGGGTTTGGTGTCTTCAGGTTCTAATGCTAAGTGCAAAAAAGCTTGGCCCAGGGAATGATTAGGCCTAAGAGAATCCTTCCCCCAACCCCCAATTTGCTGTGCCTTCGATGTGTGGAACCCAGTAGTCAGTGTCTACCAGCGATGAATCCTTTCACTAATCCCCAAACCACCATGGCGGCCACCGGCGAGCTGCCGACTTCAAGTCCGGAGAGGGAGGTGCCAGGCTGGGTCGCCGGGGACTCGGGGAGCACCTAAGGCTGGCGCAGGAACCTCGCCGAGGGCATGCTGGATGCAGTGCGACGCCGCGGTGCGTGCTCCCCGAGTTCGTCGAAATGGATTCCTCGGTAATTTCAGTTCAGACCTGTTTCGATTTCGTAAATTTTGCAAAAATATTACTGATCTTGTGGGAGGCTCTGATTTTTCCCAGCGCCTAGCAGACTGTAGTCTGACCTGATCTCATTTTTGTGGCGTCCGCATCCCCAGCACAGCACAACACAAATCAGAGCGCCATCCTCTTTTATATGTAGGGTTGCCGTTGCTTGATTAGATGGAGTGGAACCATGGAGCTTACACACACGCGGTATTGTTGCTTGGTCCATTGCAAGCTCATATGTACTGGTATCAGCAAAACATACTGCGAGTTTTCCCTCTGTTTTCCCCTTGTCCATGCTATAAGACAATTAGGGTCAACCATTTACTCTGAAATTTATTCAGGTATGAAATCCCCCCATACAAATTCACGGTTCGTTAACCGAGATCTATGATAGATTTCGTTCAATAATATACAAGAACACATCTGTTGCAGATCCTGGGTGAGGCTCGGGCGAGAGGAAGGTCACGAGAGAGAGGAGAAGATTTATCTGGAGAACTCTATCTGATTCATTCCTAGCTGCAAGATGTATATACAGATGCTTTTACAGTTTTCACCCTCTACAGTCCCACAATTACAAGTAAGTCCTACCAGCAACATCTGTTTATCATGTATTAAAAAAATACAACAAGAGTTGCATTTACACGAGTTCTCAAACAAAATTACATTGGCACACCCGGTCGCTTCCTCCCTGGCAAGACACTACCTTCACGTGTATCCTGAGCATTACTTGTAACAAAATAAGCAAATGATTTAGGAGCGGGTATCCTTGATTCCCATGAAGTTAGAATAAAATCTCCTTCCAGTCTAAGAGCATCTCCAATAAAAGCGCTATATGAGCGCCGCGCGGTATAAAAACTGCTTTTAGCACATGCGGACCCGGTTTGGAATCTTCAGCAGCCGCACAAAAAGCGCGCGCGTATTATAACTAATGCAGCGCGCACATCAAAAAGGCATCGCGCGTAGCATATTTAGTGCGCCCGGTCGCACGCGCTGCAAACTCTGGGCTGTTGCAGATGAGACCGCTTGATTGGGACCGTTGGACTCGCGCGCGCAGCATATTTTGCAGCGCTTGTTGGAGCAAACGTCTTCTAGCGCCCTAAAAAAATTTACTTGCGCGCTGTAAACCTGTTTTTTGGGCGCCGCATATTGGGCGGCTGTTGGAGATGCTCTAACATTTGGATCTGCTAGAAGTCCCCCCAATGTCACACTTGGTGATTCTTCCTTGATTGGAACATTACTTATATAATGTGTCATGCTAAGTGGATGCAAAGCAATGTCGTTATGTCCACTAGATGGCCTTGTTCTACAAGCGTGCTTGGGTGCACACCATACAGGGACAGGTTTCTTTTAACATATCTTGTCCCCTTGTCCAATATGCAAGGCCAAAACTGAACATTGAGGTTCATTCTCAACGCATACGCAAAAATATTTGTGGCGATTAGTGAGCCTTGCTTGTGCAACTCCTTGGGAACTTCATCTGCTATTTGTACTAGCTGTGGATGTTCTGCCAGGTCTACACTCCCAAAGGCCATTGTCTTAAAGAGGTACCTCCAGGCCCGGTCCTGATGGGGGGGGGGGGGGGGGGGGGGGGGGCGGCCGCCCCGGGCCCCCGAAACATAGGGGCCCCCACCTATGTGTGCTCTGTGTATTAGGCCCTTGAAAAAATTGACCCTGCGCTAATTTAGGTGCAACATGCCTGTACGTTTAGGTGTAGTAATGGGCAAGTAAATCAGCGATGGCCTGAATTAGTGGAATTGCCGTTTCCCACGCGTAGGCCCGCACACAACGACATGATCGATCGATCTAGCCGCAAACCAATCCCTCAAAATAACCTAGGCGCATATCACGCCCGACTCGCGCCGCTGCAGCATCCTCCCGCGGAGTCCTCACCGATGCTTCCTCCTCCAACAGCGGCTCGGATGATTTCATGTTCGTTGGACAGGAGTAACAACACCCCCGATCCTGACAGGCAGTCTTGAACAACAGAACAGGTAAGCATCTTCTTGATTCATCATCCCGGGGCTAGCTAGGTTTTGTGATAGATAGGTTGCTACTTAGTGGCATAATCTTTTCGCAAAAAAAGTGGCACAATCAGTAGCTAGTGAATTAGCGGAGAAGAGTACGTAGGATGTGGTTGTCCGGCCTTCTAATCAATTAATCTAGCTGTGTCGGTGGTTGATGAAATACGAGGGGAGAGAATGACTAGGATCCATGAATTAATGAAAATAATAGTTGAGATGAAATTAATCAGACAATCCATGGTTGATTTAATTTATTTAGGTGGCTAAACTAATTTTAGCGTTGTAAATTATATAGTGATTCTAGCTGAGGGTGATAAGGAGCCGTTCAATTTGTGTGTGTGTGGCAAACTATATAGTGAAATATACGATGCAGGCAATTTCCTTGGCAAAATCTAAAGTAAGATAGAATTAATATAACCATACATACAATTAATAAGGAAACTAGGTCGACATGCTGGGTTGCACTCCCTCCATTGATAAAAAGTTAAGAATAAACTGTGTTTAAAATAATCATACCATGCAAGATGCATAAAGGTAGGCCTGGGCATAAAAACCGAAGACCGAACTGAAGCCGAAACCGAAAAAAACCGAAAGTTCGTTTTTCACTGTTCCTACATAAAAATTCGGTTTTTATCAATGCTAACCGAACTTAAATTGTTCGGTTCGGTGTTAGCACGGTTAACCGAATAGGAAACCGAACACAGGCGAGGGTACGTGCACGTACAGCCACTCGTCAGCGCGTGTTTTCGTGGTAAAAAAATCCATGGGCTAAACCGACGACCTGCATTCTCGGCCCATGGTGGCAACCTGTTGTGGGCTACTTTTTCTGGACACGTGAACGTACTGGTGTGGCGCTGTTGTTTGGTTGTTTAGTCCCACCTCGGCCGGCCACACACAGAGAGATGGATAGCTAGGCTATATAAGAGCGCATTCGTGGCAACGAAGTAAAACACGCAGCTGACTCTCTCAAACAGCGAGCAAATACGGTATAGACCGATTACCGAACCGAATAACTCGGTTAACCGAATTTCCGGTTATCTGTTTTGAGGTGTTTTTTTCGGTTTTCAATTTTCCTAACCGATTTTTCAAAAAAACCGATTGGTAGAAACCGAATTTTCGGTTTATACCGAATGCCTAGGCCTACATAAAGGGCCCCGGGTTTTGTTTTCGCCCCGGGCCCCTCAAATCTCAGGACCGGCCCTGGGTACCTCAACTCATCATAAGGCTAATCTTTGAATTGTACCTACAATGATGATTTTGCTTCCTCTGCATATTCTTATGGCAAATGAGTAGAAGATTTTCCAGTCTTCATCGCATACATCAGAATCAAACTCAATAACTACCAACATCGTCATCCCAAATGTTGTCCTCCCATGGTCCGGTATTCTCAAGAGGGCTGTCTCCATTCAGGTGCAAAACAGAAGAGAAGCGGGAGCGAACCCTTTCGTCGCCACACACGTGAGCAGCCAAAGTTTTCTTCCCAACCTTGACACCACCTATGATCGGAAGAATGGCTGGTGCATCACCAGGAGGGTTGTGTTGCAACAAGAAGCTAAAAAACTTTTGCTTTTCAGCATGTCGGCCGAACATGAAGTTGTCGGTATAGAGATAAATGTCATATGGCCTACAAGACATATGCTCGCATCCACCCAGAAGCACAACAAATTCTACCATGTTAGCAACGGTGACCTCTAAGCTTTCCAAGGCACCATGTGACTTGAGGCGCATTGCCTGGTCATCCTGCTCAGTTGTTGTTCGAGGACGCTTGAAAGGAATGGCTAAATACAAGCTGCAGCTAGGTGAGTCGTTGATGCTAACCTTGTCGAAGCCTACACTGTCTGAGAGAGTTCGGTACCTCAGGGTGTCCAGCACGCGGTGTCCTCTGTACATAGCCTCGGAGAGCATCTTTAGCTGCATCAGCATCCTGGAGTTGACTATGTAGCTCGCATCAGCCTCCTCGACGATGGTGTTGACTCTCATCAGGAAGGTGCTGCAACCTCTCCATCAGCTTCTCCTCCGAGCTTGAATGGCTTGAGTGGTACTTGTTCATCAGAAAGGGGATGAACCGGCTCATAAGTTCACCTGCAACTACAGATATGGCAGCCTCCTTGGCCATGATTTTATGGGGGGAGCTGCTGGTCGGTCTATCTGTACAAATAAAGCACGCCGGTCTCTGCCAAGTCTTAGAAGTCTCCAAGGAACATTGACTGCAATGTGTGGGTGGGTGAGACCTGGATATACTTGTTAAAACAAAGATTCTCCGAACAACTTGATGGGTGGGTGCCAATTTAAAGGCCCAAAGACGTGTCCAGGATCAGTCAACTTTCCAACCAGCATGAAAATGAATTGTTCGGCCAGTATTTGAAATATTCAATGTGCCGTCTACTATTGCAAAGTTTGACCATGGAAATTGTCTGGGTTTTTCCATATGAACTTCAGTGGAGAGGAGCAGCGCAGCTCATTAACAAGGAAATTATATATATATATATATATATATATATATATGCCCTTTTATCCTGGTCAGTGATGATAATCACAACTTTATACCTTAGTAATCTTTCTGAGCTCATGTAATAGTTTGTGTCTGCATTTGCTCCTTTGGTTTCATTAGAACCTAATCAATCTCTGTGTTGCTCATTTCATACTAATTCAGTTTTTTATTGGGAAACTGTTGCACCTTGTGCGTTCTTAGGGTGTGTTTGGTTTGTGTCATCAGATGGAACGTAGGAGGTCCGTCCCGTCCCTAGAGGTCATTCTCGTGTTCGGTTGGGTCAAGGAATTAGAACCCACTCATTCCTTGGAATGGCATATTCCTCCTAGATCCGGAACGCGCTTGTACCTCAGAATTTATGTTTGACATATGCTTGAATGTATTTATAAATTGTTCGTGTTGCAAATAAAATTCAAATGTTTTCTCAAATTTGAATACTCTGTTGCTGAAAATACAAAGAGTTACAATTATCCATACTGTTGCTAAAAAACATTCCATTCCAACTCTTAAACCACACACCAGAACATAACCATTCCATTCCATCTAATACCCATAACCAAACATAGAAACGGAACCAACCCATTCCCGTGGAATGGAGCCATGGGATTCCATTCCACTTTGTTTTTGAACCAAACACACCCTTAAATTCCAGGCTTTACCTGACGTTGATGTCCACAATGGTAAAAATTGAAAAGCAAATAGTGTGAGCCAATTTGGTTTTGTCATTAAAAAACACTAAAAGTATTCTTCGTTATATTTGCTCCGTGTACTGAGTACAGTCAGAACAATTACCGAGTCATGAGACAGTCTAAAATTGAACAGTAAGGCCTCAAGGAGGACCGAGTGGCCCAAAATGATTTCCCGCCAAATATTAGCTGGTTCAGTTAAGATTAGCGGCTTTAACTGGGCTTAAGCAATAAACTAGAGACAACAAGGAAATGATAAATGATGAGTAGAATCATGCCATTGGATGCACTTGGTCACTCCTGAACCGTTGGTGAACATTGAGTGCAGGCGGCGAAGTGAATGATGCTTTTCTCCTGTTTTGGCCAGTTTTAAATTTAAAGTGTGTTCTGAATGTTCAGAAGTTTCAGAGTCCTTAAAATAGACAACACTTCAACAAATATTATTATTTTCTTATTTCAGTTAAGTTTTCTCACCTTTCTATATTTATCAGGATTCATTCAATGGCGCGAGATGATGTTTGTTATCTAGAAAGTAAATGAACAGGATTCATTTGATCTGATACTACAGTTTTATTCTCTATTGAGATCTCCAGAACATTTAGTTGATCACTCTTTAAAATGGTTTTTCCATGGCCACACAAACACATCTGTTTTTCATGTATCAGAAAGTACAACGAGGGTTACATTATGCGAGCTCTGGAAAAAAAGTAGATTGGCGCTCCTTGTGCTTCCTCCCTGGCAAGGCATTTTGTGCCCTTTTCTTTCCTTCCTCCATGGCAAGATGGCATGTTCGACCCTCGGTGGGCTGCTCATTTTTGCTAGTTTGGCAGGACATAAACCATTGCAATGGTATATACACTATGCCTGCACATGATGGGCCAGGGGCCCAAAGCGGCCGCCCTTCCTCCCCTGCCCAAGGGCAGGGGAATTCTTGGATGGTAGAATATACAACATTGAAATCTCTAACACATTAGTTGAGTGGTCTATAACACATGCATTTGTCATGTATCTAAAAGTACAAGAGTTTCATTACACAAGTTTTCAAAAAGAAAATTAGATTGGCACTCCTTGCCGCTTCCTCCCTGGCATGACGCTACCTTGATGTGCAACCTGAGCACAACTTGTTATAGACTTAGGAAATGATTTATGAGGGGGTATCCTTGATTCCCATACGATTAGAGTGAAGTCTCCTTTGGGTCTAACACTAGGATCTGTTATAAGATCCCCAAATGTCACACTTGGTGATTCCTTCTTGACTGAAAAACTAGCACTATAAGGTGTCATGCTAAGTGGATGCAGAGCAAAGTCCGTTATGTCCACTGGGTGACCATGGTACATAAGCGTGTTCGGGTGCATCCCGTAAATGGTGAGGTTTCTTTTAACCATTCTCATCCCCTTGTCCAGTATGCAACGCCAAAACTTAACATCAAGATTCCTTCTCAACACATCTGCATACGCATTTGTGGCGACAAGTGAACCTTCTGTACCGTGGAACCTCTTGGCAAATTCATCTGTTATTTATACTAGTTGTGGATGTTCTGCGGGGTCCTCGCTCCCGAAGGATAGTGCTTTGAAAAGGTATCTCAACTCGTCGTAAGACATGCACTTAGGAAAATCGGTTTCACCGATCCAAATCGGGCTAACCTTTGAAGTCTACTTACAATGATGATTTTGCTTCCTCTGCCCATTCTTGTGACCAATGAGTGAAACCTTTTCCATTCATCATCACCTACATCAGAAGCAAACTCAATAACTACCAACATCTTCACCCCAAACTTGGTCCTTCCACGCATCAAAAGGCTGTCACCATTCAAGTGCAAAACAGAAGAAAAGCATGCGCGGACTCTTTCATCGCCACACGCATGAGCAACCAAAGTTTTTTTCCCAACTTTGGCGCCCCCTATGATCGGAAGGACGGCTGTTGCCTCATGACCAGGAGGGTCGCTGTGCTGCAACAAGAAGCTCAAGAGCTTTTGCTTCTCAGCATGTCGGCTGAACATGAAGTTGTCGGTGTAAAGATAAGTGTCATAAGGCCTACGGAACATGCGCTCGCAACCACCTGAAAGCATAACAAATTCTACCATGTTAGCAGCAGCAGCTTCTAAGCTTTCCAAGGCACCGTCCGACTCGAGGCACCTGGCCCCGTCGGCCATCCTCCGAGAATGCTTGATTAAATACAAGTGGCTGTTGAATGAGTCGTTGCTGCTAACCTCGTCGAAGCCCGCGCTGTTTCGGAGGGCGTGGTACATCAAGGTGTCCAACACACGGTACCCTCCATACATGGCCTCGGAGAACATCTTGAGCTGGGCCAGCATCCCGGAGTTGGTTATGTACCACCCGTCCGCCTCCTCGACGACGGTACCAACTCGCAATAGGAGATGCCGCATCCGCTTCACCAGATTCTGCTCCTTCGATTGTGCATGGATGGAGGAGTGGTACTTGCTCATCAGCAAGGAGATGAACCGGCTGACAAGTTCGCCTGCGACTGTAGACATCGCAACCTCCATGGGCAAGGATTGATGAGGTAAAGTTGTTGGGTGGTCACTGGACTAATTTAACTAGAATGGGCTGGCCTCTTGCCAAGTCTTGCACAGACTCTTGGCAAAATGGTGAAAATTCTTCAGGGATGACTAAGACTGTTGACTGGGACTTGAGTGGTTGTGCGCGGTGATATTTTTCTAAACGTCCAAACGCGTGACAAGGAGAAGCCAACTTGTCCAAGCCACATGAACTTGCGCAAAGGACGGGTTGTAATCGCATAATTATATGGAGGTGATCGAGACCATGAACGAAGGAGGACGATTGTTGGGGGCAGCAGCTGCAATTTTTGATGACTGTTTTCACTTAGCTTGCGATTTTCCTATTTCTAGATTCGAGCATTGTAATAGAGAAGCAAATTAAGTTGCTCATGAACTTGCCAAGTTGGCTAGATTTTCACTCATTTCTGATTGGCTCGAGGAACCACGTAATGCAATTGTACCAATCCTCATAAACTATGTAATGATTATTTCTAATGAATAAAGCTCGAACTTTCTTTCAAAAAAAAACTTGTCCAAGCCACATTAATTATTGTTACATAAGAAATTGTACATATCTAATTATCTGTCTGCTCGTCTTTTGTTGGATATTTTGATTCAATTATGTGTGCTCTACTCTAGCAAATTCTGACCTTGGAATTTCTTGGGATTTTTCTAGATGAGCTTGACTCGTTTTTTGGCAAAGAAAGTTGTGGGAGATGTTATGCGGCGTGGCGAACGATGACGAGACCGCGTGGATTTAGCTTGGAGATTTTACATTTGGGAACCACGTTGTGATCTTGCCCAGAGGAGCATATTTAGCTCAAACTTTTTACAGCGCGGATTAGTCCACAAGTCAATGGGCCTAGCTGCTATGTCCCTATGGTATATATGCGTGTTGGAAAATCTTATAATAAGCTCAAGGCCGAACTGTTGTATGGCTTGGGTCGGGACCGGAGGTCGTTTCTAGATGAGCTTGACTGGAGACGCAGGGCGCCACTTGGTTTTTTGGCAAAGAAACTTTTGTGGGAGATGTTACGCGGCATGGTGAACGATGATGAGAACCGCGACTCCATGTCTGACTCCTTTAGTATCTTCAGATTTAGAGGCCGGTCGGTCAGTCAGTCAGTCCCCGTGTGGCTTATTTTTGTGCTGGTTTAGTTTAGTTGATCTGGTTTTGTTCCTGTGATCAGTGGAATATATCCTATTTGGCGCAATTCTTCCATCTGGTTTTGTGAGGTTTCTAGAATGTTTCAGGCCTGTTTTTTTTGTCTTTCTTTTCTTTTTATTTTAAAAATCCAAGGACATATTTGTAATTCGCAGGGTTTTTAAAATATTGTGATTTTTTAAAAAAATATGTAAAAAATTCAAATTCATGAAAACTTTTAAATTTCGTGAACTTTTAGTACAGTTGATTATATCTCTGTTTTGTTGCCTCTTAGATTCTTAGTCCATCCATGCAGCGTAACCTGATCCTAATCCAGTTAGATTTTTTTTTGGGGGGGGGGGGGGGGGGGGGGGTTGGGTTGAGGGAAGAGGGAAGACTGAATCTTGTGACAAGAAACAAACATGCATCAATCAATGATTTGCCGTTGCTTCTTCAGAAGCATATTGTAGAAAATGGCATGCCCCCAACAACTGACCACCTTGTAATTTTGTCCTACACATAATAGGCAGAAAGAACCCACGCATTGGATGGTCAGAGAACACATATACGTAACAAATCACGGGGATGGGAATTTATGATGAAAGTGATCATATAGCTGACGAAATTAAGGGTACTTCTGCATGTATGCATGTATTTATAGCATTAATGATGGCAACATCCTTTCCATGGATTATTCCACAAGTTATATGCTTAAACCTTTTAAGTAATAAAGTGCCATTTATTGAAAAAAATCCACAAGTTTGCAGTTATGTACGCAACTACGTACCCGTTGAAGTGGATGCTTGTGTTGCTTATGGAGTTAAAAAGTACAGATCCAAAGGCTAGCTACTTGGATCTTTGTAGTTCTAGGAAAGCGACCAAATGAGGATATTTCACAGTTGTTGTGTATAAATGCCAGCACAGACTACGGGTATGTAGTAAAATGTCATAGAACATGGATCCTGGTCGTGGGTGATAGCTTAGGGTGTGTTTGGTTCAGGTCATGTGGTGGAATGTAACGGGTTCATTACGTTCCTAGGCCCGATTCCTGTGTTCGGTAGCAGCGAAGAATTAGAACCTACCCGTTCCTAGGCTAGATTCTTATTCTTATTATAGTTCATTAATATTGAATTTCTCCTAACCCCTTCATTTGGGTTCTGTTCGCAACTTCTACCGTCACAGAACAAATAATTTTCTAAACGTCCATACACAGATGACAAGGACAAGCCAACTTGTCCAAACCACATTAAGGCCTCCTTTGGTTTAGAGGAATTTTATAGGAATTCTAGAGGATAGGATTCTTATAGTATTTTTTCCTTTAGAGCCCTTTGGTTCATAGGAATGAATTCTTATTCCTACATAGGATTGGTTCCTATCCTCCACATTTCATAGAAAAATAAAAAAGAGCCTAGACTCAATGAAAAAATTCCTTTGGTGTCAACCAAATGACATCTTGTTTCCTATTCCTACTCATAGGATTTGAGATACATGTCATCTCATTTCCTACAAGATTCCTATTCCTATGATAATCCTATCCTATGAATCTAAAGAGGCCTAATTGTTGTTACATAAGAAATTGCACATATGTAATTATCTTTCTGCCTGTCTTTTGTTTGATCTTTTTACTCAATTATGTGTGCTCTACTCTAGCAAATTCTGACCGCGGAATTTCTTGGGATTTTTCTAGATGAGCTTGACTGGAGACGCAGGGCGCCACTCGTTTTTGGCAAAGAAACTGGTGGGAGACGGTACGCGTCGTGGCCCGTGGTGACTCCATGCCCGACTTATTTGGATTCCTCAGAGCCCGGTCAGTCCCCGTGTATCTCATTTTTGTGCTGGTTTAGTTTTGTTGACCTGGTTTTGCTTCCTGCGCAAAACTGGGAGTTGTCTTCCCAGTTGAAATTGTTTTGTCGCTGTGATCAATAGGGCCAGAGCAATCACAGAGAGGCGCTGAAATGGGCCAGAAGCGCTTCGTCATTCCAGCCCAAGACAGAACAGGATGACCACCTCAAAGAGGGCCGCGCGGCCCAAAGGGAGCTATTTTGCCAACGAGGCCCGAACAGTGTCTTGTGTGCTTGTTTTCGAATTCTCAGAAGAAAATAAAGTGCTTTCTTTTTTGGACTAGACGCACAGAACTCATTCAGGAAAAATACACTTGCGACACTGCACTGTCTGCACGTGTATACACTTACAAGGTTCCACTTACCGGCCATACTCGCGCGTCGCCTCACTTAGCATGTAAGCGGTGCGAAGAGGGGGCGCCGCTAACCTGTGGCTTCACGTGGTTGTCAACTATGCGTTTTACTACTCCCCCCAGTCCTTTTTACTCTGCATATTAGAATTCTTTAAAGTCAAACTTCATAAAGTTTGACCGTATTTATATGAAAAAATATCAACGTATGTCATGCTAAAGTTATACAATATGAAACTTTAAGTCATGACACATCTTTTAATACTGATTTCAGATTGTGAATGTTGGTACTTTTTTCTATAAAGTTGGTCAAACTTTACGAGGCTTGACTTCAGTCAAATCTTATATGCGAACTACCATGGAAGTTTCTGAGACCGCGTCGATTTAGCTTGGAGATTTTACATTTGGGAACCACATTGTGATCTTGCCCAGAGGAGCATATTTAGCTCAAACTTTTTACAGCGCGGATTAGTCCACAAGTCAATGGGCCTACCTGCTATGTACCTATGGTATATATGCGTGTTGGAAAATCTTATAATAAGCTCAAGGCTGAATTGTTGTATGGCTTGGGTCGGGACCGGAGGTCGTTTTGGACGCTGTTAAGCATGATTGTACCTGTGTTTTGATTGAGTAATACAAGAATTCTTCCGCAAAAAAAGAAGCTACTAATAGAATGGGAAAAAAGCTACTGGTAAAATGGAAATCCAAGGTGTCGTAATCATACTAGTGGAGAAATGGGGTGGATAGACGCGTACGTACGTGGTCTTATAGAGAAGCTATGTGTATACCTCATGTAAAAAATATACTATCCGTATATATATACCTCATGTAAAAAATACTATCTGTATACCTGAACATGATGATATTTTTTTTTTACTTTTATTGGATGACAAGACATGGCAAACAAGGAGTTATAACTAGATGGTGGGTTGGAAGATGTACAACCAAATGTGATGATTTCATCATTAACATGCCTTCTTATATACGGGTCTGAGAAATCCTCCAAGAATTGTCTATGTGTCTTTCTGAAGAAAAAAGAAGAATTATTTATGTCTTATTTTGTGGGTGTCTTAGTTTTCATGATCTCACTTGTGTTTAGCATGTCCATAGATTAAGAAAACTAGAAAAACTCCTCGTCGCTCCCCCCCCCCCCCCCCCCCCCCCCGGCGGACGGAGCTTCTGTGCCGTAACTGCACCTGCAGTTGGGTCACTGACATGTGGGCCTAACAGACAGATGGCCCACATGTCAATAACCCAGCTGCAGGGTGCAAGGGGCTAACCCTATGTAGACTAATCCAATATCATACTAGAGGGGAGGTCTCCGATCCGTTAGTGGTATGGTGGCCTCACCACAAGCGTATCAAACCCTAGATGGGTATTGGAAATTATCTTGATGTTTAAAATCCCGGTGTTATTTAATTTTCTTAACATTTGTGTAACCGCGCTCTAAACCAAAACGCCTTCAAAATTGAGCTACGACGCTTTAGGTCAATAGATATTAATCCGAAAAAAAGGTGAATAGATATTTGCTAGTATTTGATTAAAAATCCCAAAAAAACACCTTCAAATTTGTGACCTCTAACGCTCAAAAAAGAAAAAGGAAATGTGGCCACGGAAATTGAAGGGAAGGCCCATCTTGCCGCTGACGTGTGGGACCCACCTACACAGTGCAAATCTTGCGGGGGCAAAACCGTTTTTTTTCACATAAGAAAATAGACTATTATGTTTGCCGTGGGGCCCAGTCGTCAGCGCCCAGTCCATCCCCAATCCCCTTCTTCCCCATGCGGCGCCATGGCGGCAGGACTGCAGGGTCGCCGCGTGCGCCGGCGACGCCAAGCACGCAGCGTCGCCGTCGTGCCTTCGCGCGGTTCCACGGTGGTCGCCGACGCGAAGTCGGCGGAGGGCGGGAGGGGAGGCGCCTAGCCCGGTCGAGTACGAGCTGGAGCCTCGCCGCCGGCAACCTCGCAGACGGAGCGCGCCGCCGCGGAGCTCCGACAGTTCTTCGAAATGCCGGTAATTTCAGTCTCAAACCTGTTTCATTTTCCCGAATCTCGCCAAATCTACTGGTTTTTAAGGACTCCGGCACCTAAGCAGACTCCTTGATTTAATCGTGTCTTGTAATTGCAACTGCACATGCATAGAGTTCGGTTTCTTGGTAGTATCAAAATGCTGGTCAGAACCTCCTTGTTGGTTCAGTTTCAATCCACCTTACCGAGACGAGCTGGTGATAGTGGGGAGGTATCTGATCTGCCACCTTAGATGATGTCGTTACCTGAATTCGCTGTCCAAGAAGAGCAGGAGGGGTCGTTGGGCCTGATTTTTGAACAATCAACGGGGGGCGATCGCCCACCTGAACATTTTTGTATTAATAACAGCAACGAAGCATTTGGTACATCCCATAAACACCCCACGGAGTGCTAATGGGAGGAAAGGAGGGAGGGAGGGGGGTGCGTCAGCTACAAATATCCATGCACCATTGACGCAACGGCGCACAGTCTAAGCGGGCGGGAGCCCGAACTATCCATAAGAGAAGATGCTCTTGGATCGAATGCCGCAAGTAAATATCCGAGGAATGGATGTTATCGAACACCATCCAGTTCCTGGACTTCCAGACCACCCAGAGGATGGAGCACATAGCCGTGCTGAGGAGAGGACGACTCCAAGAGGGGTGGTTGACAGAGAAGGCGCACCATACATTTTCCACCGTGCAATCAACAGGCAAGCGACGACGACCGAGGATACGCGCCCACATCAGGCGCAAACAGGGGCACTCGAAGAAGAGGTGACAGATCGTTTCCGACTGTCCTGGGCAGAAGGGGCAATCATCATAGTCGAGGAACCTGATTCGACGTAGGAAGGCCCTCGTGCGGGTGTTGCCATGCCGCAGGATCCAGGCGAACATCTTGACCTTGAGGGGCATGAAACCGTCCCAGTTGAAGCCATGCAGGGGGAGCCCGCAGCCAGAGCTTTTGATCATATGGTAAACCGCCCCCGTCTTGAACTGGAGACAACCCCCCCAAGAAAGGGTCCGCACGTCACTGGCCGCAGAGAACCGTACGCAGTTAAGGGCAGACCAGAGTAGGTGGAGTTCCAACTCGGCAGTTCTAGATAGGCGGTCATGCACGGGAATTGCAGCAGGACCAAGCCGATCGAAGTCCCCCAGGGTCGCGTCGGTACGGAGACAATGGGAGTATGCGGCCGGGAGAGCGGCCGCCAGGGCCCCGAGCGAGGTCCAGTTGTCGTGCCAGATGGATGTGTCCATGCCATCACCAATTTTCGTCGATGTCAAGGAGCGATAGAGGGGGACCAAGGAAGCAAATGCCTTCCACGAGGGGGTCGAAGCCGCGGGACGGTCGCCCAAGTACCAATGGCGCACCCAGACAGTCCATGGGGTACGGACGCCACTGAAGATTTTATGGACCATCTTCAACAAGAGACATGTGTTCTAGACCTCAATATCGATCAGGCCAAGCCCCCCCTCTGAGCGGAGACGGCAAGCCTCGTACCATGCAACCTGGCAGTCCCCCCCCCCCCCAGAGCACTCGCTTGCCCCTTTCCAGAACATGGCCCTTCTGGGACGGTCCATCTTGGCCACAGTCCCCCTCGGGAGGGGCAAAACTGACATGGCATGGGTGGGGATAGCAGCCAGAACCGCAGAAGAAAGTGTCAAACGCGCCCCCTGGTCAAGTGTGTATGTGCGCCACCCAGGAATACGCCGCTCAATTTTGATCGGTAAGAAGTCCAGGGCACTAGCAGGCAATTTTTCATCGGAGAGGGGCAGACCGAGATATGTCTGGGGAAAAGTCGACAGCGGGCAGCCAAGCTCCGCAGCCAGCAAGGCAGCACGTGCGGGGTCGACGCATATGGGGACGAAGGCGCTTTTGTGGAAGTTGATAGTTAACCCTGTGGCCGCAGAGAAGGCATCCAAAATAGATTGTAGCCGAGAAAGCTGCCTCTGATCAGCACGGACCAACAGATGGGTATCATCGGCATACTGAACAACAGGACAGGGAAGATCATCTACCAGAGGATGCAGTAGCCGGTCAGGGGAGTCATCCTTGACAATCAATTGGTGGAGGAGGTCCGCAACTATTAAGAAGAGGTAGGGTGACATTGGGTCCCCCTGTCGTAGTCCCTTTCTGCACTGAATCCATCTGCCGGGGACCCCGTTTGAAAGATCGTGGATGTCGCCTAGAGGGGGGGGGGGGTGAATAGGCGTTTTAAAATAATTACGGTTTAGGCTTGAACAAATTCGGAATAAACCTAGCGGTTAATTTGTCAAGCACAAATCCTAAAACAACTAGGCTCACCTATGTGCACCAACAACTTATGCTAAGCAAGATAAGAAACTATGTGATAGAAAGATATATGACAAGAAACAATATGACTATCACAAAGTAAAGTGCATAAGTAAGGGGGCTCGGATAAGAGATAACCGAGGCACGCGAGACGACGATCTATCCCAAGTTCACACCCTTGCGGATGCTAATCTCCGTTTGGAGCGGTGTGGAGGCACAATGCTCCCCAAGAAGCCACTAGGGCCACCGTAATCTCCTCACGCCCTCGCACAATGCAAGATGCCGTGATTCCACTAAGGGACCCTTGAGGGCGGTCACCGAACCCGTACAAATGGCAACCCTTGGGGGAGGTCACCGAACCCGTACACTTTGGCAACCCTTGGGGGCGGTCACCGGTACCCGTAAAATTGCTCGGGGCGATCTCCACAACCTAATTGGAGACCCCGATGCTTACCCGCAGCTTTGCACCACAATGATTGAGCTCCAAACACCAACAACCTTCTAGGGCGCCCAAGCACCCAAGAGGAACAAGCTCAAGGGTACCAAGCACCCAAGAGTAATAAGCTTCTCAACTTGTAACTTCCACGTATCACGTGGAGAACTCAAACCGATGCACCAAATGCAATGGCAAGGGCACACGGAGTGCCCAAGTCCTTCTCTCTCAAATCTCACCGAAACAACTAATGCTAGGGAGGAAAATGAGAGGAAGAACAAGAAAGAGAACACCAAGAACTCCAAGATCTAGATCCAAGGGGTTCCCCTCACATAGAGGAGAAAGTGATTGGTGGAAATGTGGATCTAGATCTCCTCTCTCTTTTCCCTCAAAAACTAGCAAGAATCCATGGAGGTATTGAGAGTTAGCAAGCTCGAAGAAGGTCAACAATGGGGGAAGAACGCGAGCTCAAAACATAAGGTTCAAAGGGGAAGAAGACCCCCTTTTATAGGGCCTCCCGAATCCAACCGTTAAGTTCTCAGCCCGCACACGAGCGGTACTACCGCTCCACGAGCGGTACTACCGCTTAGCACGGTCAAAACACCCCAACGAGAGAGAAAAACACGAGCTGAAAATCTGCCAGAGAGGTAGTACCGCTCTAGGGAGAGGTAGTACCGCTTACTACTTATAAGAGGTACTACCGTCGGGTGGAGAGGTAGTACCGCTTACCGCATATAAGAGGTACTACCGCTCGGGTGGAGAGGTAGTACCGCTTACCGCTTATAAGAGGTACTACCGCTCTACTACCGCGAAACTCGACACGGAAGAGAAAAACACGAGCTGAAAATCTGCCAGAGAGGTAGTACCGCTCTAGGGAGAGGTAGTACCGCTTACTGCTTATAAGAGGTACTACCGCTCGGGTGGAGAGGTAGTACCGCTTACCGCATATAAGAGGTACTACCGCTCGGGTGGAGAGGTAGTACCGCTTACCGCTTATAAGAGGTACTACCGCTCTACTACCGCGAAACTCGACACGGAAGAGAAAAACATGAGCTGAAAATCTGCCAGAGAGGTAGTACCGCTCTAGGGAGAGGTAGTACCGCTTACTGCTTATAAGAGGTACTACCGCTCGGGTGGAGAGGTAGTACCGCTTACCGCATATAAGAGGTACTACCGCTCGGGTGGAGAGGTAGTACCGCTTACCGCTTATAAGAGGTACTACCGCTCTACTACCGTGAAACTCGACACGAAAAAGGCGCATCCCCAGAAGAAGCGGTACTACGCGCGGCACAGGGCCACGGTACTGCCGCTTACAAGCGGTACTACCGCTCTAGAGAGCAGTACTACCGCTTGAGGCTTTCAAGAACACAACAGAGAAAACAGAGGATGCAAAACAGCCTAAACTGCCACAACTTCTGCATATGAGCTCCGAATTGAGCAAACTCAAGCTTGTTGAAAACAAGACGACGAGTAGCATCAAAACAGCGACTGGTTATAGTAAGAAGAGGCAGGGGAGGTATGCCAACAGATAGAGGAGTGAAACCTCCAACCGAGAAGAACCGGCAAAACCTCCAACATCGAAAACATCATAGAAGATGCAAGCGAACTCCGTTTTCGATGAACTCAAGCTTGTCATCAAGATGACCACAAGCTCTAAGACTCACAAAGAGAACCAAACAAGAACCAAGAAAGATGATGCAAGGATGCAATGGTTTGAGCTCTCTACGAACGATACGATCAAGCTACTCATTAAGAGCCCCCCTTGATAGTACGACAATCGATCCTATAACCCGGTCTCCCAACTACCATCATGAGACCGGAAAAATAGAAAACCTATCAAGGGCAAACCTTTGCCTTGCACATGGTCCACTTGAGCTAGATGATGACGATCTTGACTCCCTCAAGTTGGACCACCTTTCTTGATTGGGTTGACTCGATGAAGACTAGTTGATTGCTCCCCCATACTCCACTATGGGTGAGCCACTCTTCCGCACATCTTCACAAGTCCACTGTCACCACAAAGGACGGCAAGCTTCAAGCATTTGATCTCTTCGTGATGCTCCACTTGAACTTGCACACCGCAACCTAACCCCACAAAGAACCCTCACGAAGACCATGGGTTAGTACATAAAGCGTAATTGACAATGCTTACCATACCATGGGATCACTTGATCCCTCTCGGTACATCTTCTACGCTTTGTGGGTTGATCAACTTGATTCACTCTTTAACTTAGTCTTGATCAACCTCTCACAAGACCAATCTTTAGGTAATTCCTTGAATAGCACCTTGGTCGACACAGACTCTCCTTGAAACCAACACATGTACTCCAAGAAAAGCCTATGGACAAAACCTTCAAATATAACTCAAGGAAACCATTAGTCCATAGAGATTGTCATCAATTACCAAAACCAAACATGGGGGCACCGCATGTTCTTTCAATCTCCCCTATTTTGGTAATTGATGGCAATCACTTTCAAGAGAGTTTAATACAAGGAATTATGCATCACCATGCAATGCAACAACCAATAATGCATGCGAATGAGATGCAAATGCTTAGGAACAAAACCAAAGCAAGGAGAAAACTCTAAAGACTTCTCCACAAAACTCCCCGAAACCTCCACAAAACTCTCTGAAACTTCTCCCCCATTGGCATCGATTGCCAAAATAGGCGAAAAGCTTAGAAGGCCAATATAGATTGAGTTCCTCCATAAGTTGTGTATTTCTCAACAAGAGAGGAGAATGCAATACACATATCCAACGGTAAATACTTGGAGGAAGACAAACTATATTTAGGCCCAAAGATTGCAAAAGAAAGATATGCCACAAAGACATAATCGACAGAGACACAAGCAATCAAGCGATCAAAAGATACCAATTGAAGCAAGCTATCAAAAGATACCAATTGAACCAACTAGGCCAAATGATCCTACGAGCCATAAGAAGGAAAGATATTATGATAAGAGCAAAGAAGTGTTCTAAAGAACCTAGAGAAGCTCCCCATGATTTGTGCACATCAAGAATTTTTGTATTTGGATACAAAGTGCACAAAATAGGATCATAGATCCCCCAAAATCAATAGAAACTTACAACAAGTGCAAGTGAGCATATAGGAAACTAAGCCTAGTACTTGCAAGAAACACATGGTTGAGCAACAAGTAAAAGAGGCAACTTAAGAATGGGATCAACCAAAATAATGTGTGTGAGTCAAGGCAATGCACTTGAGAAGACTAATGTACGGATGAGCATTAAGCATCAATAAAGTCTTGAAAGAATGAGGCAACACGGTGCAAGGCCTATCATTCCCACACACAACAAGTAAATGGGTTCACAAGCTTACTAATAAGCATATAAAGAACCTATGCTTGTGACAACCCGTGGTGAAGATAGAAGATGAAAGCCTCATCAAGACGAGGGATACCAATAAGATGGCAAAAGCCTCGTAAAGATAAGCAAGAGGAAAGTAATCTTCACCACACAAGAGTGCATCAAGATGCAACGACATAAGACACGCACTCAAGGCAAAAGCTTTCACGGAGCCACCAAAGAAATAACATAAGAAAGACACGGTGGACATGAAAGAAAGGATATCATCTAGAGATGTAATTTCTCTCAAGTGTATAAGGTTCTAGGTAGACGAAATCATGATGATATATATCTACAAAGAAGGATGTACACCCGAAATAGTTACAACATGAAGGAACAAGATATCCAAAAGGAAGTCATACATATACCAATAAGATATTTGCTTGAGAGCATGGCACAAGGCTAGATATGGTCTTATTACATATAAATGAATTCCAACCACACGAACATCAAAGACATCACAACTAGCAACAAGACATCATTGTTGGGATGCTTTGAGAAAGGAAACAAGTATCACAAGAAAGAATGGATAACATGCCATGATACAACCTACACAAGGTTGATGCAAGGAATGTGTGCATGAAGTATATGAAGATACTTGTTACCGAGATAACATTGGAAGGATGTAGTAGATACCAATATAAGGTACACTGTAGTTCATTGATCATCCTAGCTTGACTCCAATAAGCACATGGTGACAACTCCTTCCTTGTGAGTGAGCCGAGCATCCAATGCATCTCCACTTGTTCCTAGAACAACAACACAAACAAAATGGTACCCAACCTCATTGGGACCAAAGAGTTCGAGAACCAACAACACATAGGACAAACTCCACATAAATATGTGCATATAGATATGAAAATGAATTTCATGCACATCTCATCCAATTTTGAGACTTGGTGGAGTTCCCCCTATATATTGGGTCAAAGAAAGAAAGCATGCCAAAGATACTATATGAAGTTAATATGCATGCTCAAGACTTTCAAGAACTGAGACCAAAAGACAAATAAAAACCAAGCGAAGAAAAGATACCAAATGAATAAATCATCACTTGGAGGATATCCATAATGGATACAACAAGGAATGAGATATCCATTGATATACACAAAGAAGAGACATCAAACTCCCAAAAGAGAGGATGGTTCCAAACAAAGCAAGCTCTCTACAAAGTTTCATGATGGCACAAAGCACCAAAAAGAAACGGCTTGCCTTCCACAAACACACACTTGATAAGGATCACAAGATGAGTGTTTTATAGAAAATAGGATAGCTCCCCCAAGACTAGTGCATTATAGAGAATTTGCATTTGAATACAAAATGCACAAGGTGGGATCACCACTTTCACTATATCTAGAAAACACTACACAAGATCAAGAAATACACAAGATCCACAAGTGGTATGGAAGACAAAGGGAGTTGATACAAACCTTGGCAAGAGAAAGGGCAAATAAAAATCAAAAGCCAATGTAAAGATGATCAATAAAATCTACCACAAAAGTGAGTACCAATTGTCAAAAGACAAGAAGTAAACGGAAATAATTCCCGGTGGTAGATAGCAAGGATATCCGACATCATCTTCACACCAACAAAAAGCAAATTGCAACTTGTAGAGCTAGCATGCCACCTAGGAACAAGATAATTTACAATATCAACTCTAGATGACAATATCTCAAATGTACACATTTTCTAGGCTAGTAATATACACGTAGCATATTACTCCCCCATAATGTGATACCAATTAAAGACTTTAACAAAGGCAATAAGAGGAACCAACAAGAGATAATTAATGGACTATTTAGAATTTGAATTTCTCATGAGGAGACATACCACATAGCAACTAGATATTCTTGTAATATCAATACTAAATGGTATTCCTCATGTACACACATTTATAGGATTGTGAGGTGCACAAAGCACATTACTCCCCCATAACGGGATATTCCATTAATCTCTCACAAGAGCCAACTAAGATACAAGAAGAAGCATAAAGGCTCTACGCACGACACACACGTACATGATGTCCAAACCAACACACAAGTTGGAAGCACAACATATACAAACACATGCAAGGAACAAAGCCAAACATGCAAAGGGGCAAGTAACTTTCAATGTAAACAATTTAAGCACGAGTTACCGCAAGGAGAAACATTGGATATAAGATAGAAACTTGATAATCCGAATGACTTGGCTTGAGACAATAAGTATGATGAAGTCCCCTTAATTCTTCATAATATAGCCAAGTCTCCAATGACCTCCAACATCACCTATTGATCAAGTTTGAGCTTGTTGGTCCCCAACCAAGTTGGGTCCTAAGAGGTTAGTCACAATAGGCTTGGCTACCCAAATGGTTCTTTGCTTCAAACCACTTTGAGTACCAACAAACTTGGCAAACCACATTGCCAACCTTATCCTTCCCAAGAGAATAGACATCATCAATAATAATTGGGTTGGATAAGTTACCACTAGTGCATGAAGAAGCGAGGTGACCTTTCTCGCGACATAGGTAGCAACGTCTACTCTTCACTTTCTTCTCACTTGATTTCTCAACTTGAGAAGCATTAGCTTGAGTCTTTTTGGGAAGAGGCATTTCTTCAACTTGAGGTTGAGAATGAGAGTGAACTTGTGGCCGCTTCCCTTGTTGCTTGTCACTAATGGGCTTCTTCTTCAATGGGCAAGATCTAACATGATGCCCTTCTACTTTGCACTTGAAGCAAATAATCTTGGCCGAGTTCTTGACTTGTTCTTGGCCCTTCTTCTTGATCATCTTGGACTTCTTCTTTTTATTGGAGTTGAATCCAAGTCCACCTTTGTCATTGGGGGATTTTTGCACACTCAAGATATTGTTGAGTGTGGATTTCCCTTCATGACTCTTTTCCAAGTTTTTCTTCAAAGAAGTGACTTGGGCCTTGAGCTCTTTGATTTCCTCTACATGGTTAGTCTCAACACAAGTACTAGAGGAAGTATAAGCTTCATCGTTAGAGCAACAAGGCAAGAAAAACAATTCATCACAAGATGTACCAACATTGTGAGTAGATGAATTACAAGGACTAGCACATGGCAATATAGCATTTTGACTAGAAGTAGTGCTAGTATCCGCATGAGGCTCAGTAGATGTTACCTTAGCAAGCATGGCCTCATGAGCCAATTTTAGCACATTATGGGATACTAGGAGATCATCATGAGAGCTTGTGAGCTTTACATAATTTTCTTCCAACATTCCATAATTGCTAGATAGCAACTCAAGTTGAGCCCTTAGCTCAACATTCTCCTTCAATATGGATGATTCACAAGAGATAGAGTTAGTAGCACAAGCATCATCATTAGCAACACGAGGAGAAGACAACTTGGCAAGCTTTTTAGAATATGAAGCTTTAAGTTGAGCATGAGACTCGGTGAGTTTGATGAGCTCACTCTTAATGACCCTTGAGCCATTTTCGAGGTGCTCAAAGTCCTCAAGGAGTTTAGCATGCGCAACTTCAAGCTCCTCATTTTTAGTTTCAAAATCATTGGCCACCTCAAGAGCTCTATCACGAGATTCCCTCACTCTAGATAATTCTAGAGCAAAAATCTCCTCAAGAGATTCCTTGGTGGTTTGTTCAAGTTCAAGAGCTTGAGAGAGGTCCGCAATTTCATTTGCGTAATCACGCTCATAACCTTCCATTTTATCAATGGTGACCTCATGCTCCTCAAGACGAGATTCCAACTCATCAATATACTTCTTGCCCTCAATGGCAATGGACATGATTTCCATGAAGTTGGAACGAGCAATTTTGTTTTTATGAAGAGCTTTAAAAACTATTTCCCCCTTAATTTTTAAGGAGGCAACATTATCATTCTCTTCATCATTATCCTCATCATCATTAGCATCAACATCATCATCAAGAGACATATTGGGTTTCAAAGTAGGAGATACCTTTGAAGCCTTAGCCATAAGGCAAAAAGCAATAGATGATGATGTAGGATCCCTTGAAGCACCATTTAAGACCACATCTTGTTCCATGGGGTGTTGGGTTTCCTCTACATTGTTAGCACAACAATTCGAGGACATATATGCATTTTTATCATGGCAACAAGACATAGTAAACATATCATCATGAGATTTAGTCACGAAATTTCTACATGATATGCAAGGACTATCAACACAAGCATGTGAAACATTTGGCGTGCTCGAAGTGTTAAAGCCCAAAGAAGGAGCATTGCAATAAGATAGTAATGAAGGATCACCCATAATAAACATATTATCATCATTGCAATGACCAACACTACTCACCATATCATTACCTTGTGGCAAACCACATGTGGGTGAAGTAGAAGAAGTTGAGAAGACTATACGACCGGAGGTGGAGGGAGAACAATCATCCCCACAAATCTTGGACACTCCATATTTATCTTGAAGCTTCGTCCACAACTCATGAGCATCCCGGAACGGCATGAGTTGAAATATAACTATATTGCTCAAAGCATTGAAAAGCACATTAGAAGCTTGAGCATTGAGATAAGAGTTTTTCTCATACTCTAAAGATAATCTTTGGGGATCCTTCGGAGGAGAAAAACCCATATCTACAATTCGCTCTAAATTTGGGTCCATGACCCTAAAGAGATTAAGCATGCGAATTACCCAACCATCAAAATTTGTGCCATCGAAACTAAGAGTGTCAGAGAATCCTAATCCCCTAGTTGACATCCTTACTCTCTAGGCGGTTAAGCCCTATAAAGAGAGACGAGGCTCTGATACCAATTGAAAGATCGTGGATGTCGCCTAGAGGGGGGGGGGGTGAATAGGCGTTTTAAAATAATTACGGTTTAGGCTTGAACAAATTCAGAATAAACCTAGCGGTTAATTTGTCAAGCACAAAACCTAAAACAACTAGGCTCACCTATGTGCACCAACAACTTATGCTAAGCAAGATAAGCAACTATGTGATAGCAAGATATATGACAAGAAACAATATGACTATCACAAAGTAAAGTGCATAAGTAAGGGGGCTCGGGTAAGAGATAACCGAGGCACGCGGAGACGACGATGTATCCCGAAGTTCACACCCTTGCGGATGCTAATCTCCGTTTGGAGCGGTGTGGAGGCACAATGCTCCCCAAGAAGCCACCAGGGCCACCGTAATCTCCTCACGCCCTCGCACAATGCAAGATGCCGTGATTCCACTAAGGGACCCTTGAGGGCGGTCACCGAACCCGTACAAATGGCAACCCTTGGGGGCGGTCACCGAACCCGTACACTTTGGCAACCCTTGGGGGCGGTCACCGGTACCCGTTAAATTGCTCGGGGCGATCTCCAAAACCTAATTGGAGACTCCGATGCTTACCCGGAGCTTTGCACCACAATGATTGAGCTCCAAACACCAACAACCTTCTAGGGCGCCCAAGCACCCAAGAGGAACAAGCTCAAGGGTACCAAGCACCCAAGAGTAATAAGCTTCTCAACTTGTAACTTCCATGTATCACGTGGAGAACTCAAACCGATGCACCAAATGCAATGGCAAGGGCACACGGAGTGCCCAAGTCCTTCTCTCTCAAATCTCACCAAAGCAACTAATGCTAGGGAGGAAAATGAGAGGAAGAACAAGAAAGAGAACACCAAGAACTCCAAGATCTAGATCCAAGGGGTTCCCCTCACATAGAGGAGAAAGTGATTGGTGGAAATGTGGATCTAGATCTCCTCTCTTTTCCCTCAAAAACTAGCAAGAATCCATGGAGGTATTGAGAGTTAGCAAGCTCGAAGAAGGTCAACAATGGGGGAAGAACGCGAGCTCAAAAGATAAGGTTCAAAGAGGAAGAAGACCCCCTTTTATAGGGCCTCCCGAATCCAACCGTTAAGTTCTCAGCCCGCACACGAGCGGTACTACCGCTCCACGAGCGGTACTACCGCTTAGCACGGTCAAAACACCCCAACGAGAGAGAAAAACACGAGCTGAAAATCTGCCAGAGAGGTAGTACCGCTCTAGGGAGAGGTAGTACCGCTTACTGCTTATAAGAGGTACTACCGTCGGGTGGAGAGGTAGTACCGCTTACCGCATATAAGAGGTACTACCGCTCGGGTGGAGAGGTAGTACCGCTTACCGCTTATAAGAGGTACTACCGCTCTACTACCGCGAAACTCGACACGGAAGAGAAAAACACGAGCTGAAAATCTGCCAGAGAGGTAGTACCGCTCTAGGGAGAGGTAGTACCGCTTACTGCTTATAAGAGGTACTACCGCTCGGGTGGAGAGGTAGTACCGCTTACCGCATATAAGAGGTACTACCGCTCGGGTGGAGAGGTAGTACCGCTTACCGCTTATAAGAGGTACTACCGCTCTACTACCGCGAAACTCGACACGAAAAAGGTGCATCCCCAGAAGAAGCGGTACTACGCGCGGCACAGGGCCACGGTACTGCCGCTTACAAGCGGTACTACCGCTCTAGAGAGCAGTACTACCGCTTGAGGCTTTCAAGAACACACAGAGAAAACAGAGGATGCAAAAGAGCCTAAACTGCCACAACTTCTACATATGAGTTCCGAATTGAGCAAACTCAAGCTTGTTGAAAACAAGACGACGAGTAGCATCAAAACAGCGACTGGTTATAGTAAGAAGAGGCAGGGGAGGTATGCCAACAGATAGAGGAGTGAAACCTCCAACCGAGAAGAACCGGCAAAACCTCCAACATCGAAAACATCATAGAAGATGCAAGCGAACTCCGTTTTCGATGAACTCAAGCTTGTCATCAAGATGACCATAAGCTCTAAGACTCACAAAGAGAACCAAACAAGAACCAAGAAAGATGATGCAAGGATGCAATGGTTTGAGCTCTCTACGAACGATACGATCAAGCTACTCATCAAGAGCCCCCCTTGATAGTACGACAATCGATCCTATAACCCGGTCTCCCAACTACCATCATGAGACCGGAAAAATAGAAAACCTATCAAGGGCAAACCTTTGCCTTGCACATGGTCCACTTGAGCTAGATGATGACGATCTTGACTCCCTCAAGTTGGACCACCTTTCTTGATTGGGTTGACTCGATGAAGACTAGTTGATTGCTCCCCCATACTCCACTATGGGTGAGCCACTCTTCCGCACATCTTCACAAGTCCATTGTCACCACAAAGGACGGCAAGCTTCAAGCATTTGATCTCTTCGTGATGCTCCACTTGAACTTGCACACCGCAACCTAACCCCACAAAGAACCCTCACAAAGACCATGGGTTAGTACACAAAGCGTAATTGACAATGCTTACCATACCATGGGATCACTTGATCCCTCTCGCTACATCTTCTACGCTTTGTGGGTTGATCAACTTGATTCACTCTTTAACTTAGTCTTGATCAACCTCTCACAAGACCAATCTTTAGGTAATTCCTTGAATAGCACCTTGGTCGACACAGACTCTCCTTAAAACCAACACATGTACTCCAAGAAAAGCCTATGGACAAAACCTTCAAATATAACTCAAGGCAACCATTAGTCCATAGAGATTGTCATCAATTACCAAAACCAAACATGGGGCACCGCATGTTCTTTCACCGTTCAACAATACTGCTGTTTTGCCGGTGGTAAGGATATTATGGATCCAAGAGCACCACCGATCGCCAAACCCGCGCGCCTGCATGATAATACCCAAAGCCTCCCGTCTGACAGAATCGAAGGCTTTCTTGAAATCCAATTTAAGGGCAATCATCGGTTTCCTCCGAATACGACAGCTCTGGACCAAATCCGCCGCGTACAAGAAATTATCAGCGATGCACCTCCCGGCAATAAATCCAGATTGTTCAAAGGACACCAAGAGCTCAATAAACTCCTGCAGTCGTGTGTTCAAGACCCGGGAGATAATTTTCATGATGCAATTTTGGAGGGAAATGGGCCGGAACCCATCTGCCGAGAGCACCACGTCGCACTTCGGCAGAAGGCTAATAAATGCACGGTTAACACCATCCAGGTCCACCTCACCAGAGTAGAAATCATTCAAGAAATCCAACAGGTCCAGAGAAACTATGTCCCAAAAGGTTTTGAAGAAGGCAGGGCCGAACCCGTCCGGACCGGGGCTGCTGTTGGACCGCATAGCCCAGACCGCCACTTTGAGCTCCTCCATGGTGAAAGGCCTCTCAAGGTCATCCAAACCAGGCACACGTGCCAAGTACACATGAGGGTCGAAGCTCCACGAAGAGGGGGCGGCAGTGCCCAAGAGAGACGAATAAAAATCCGACAACAGCCTAGCTTTGTCTCCATGGTTAAAGTGAGCGACCCCATCGGCATGTAGGACTTGAATTTGATTTTTCCGAAGACGAGCGGACGCGCCGGCATGAAGGAAGGAAGTGTTGCCATCACCAAGCTTGCAGAGCCGATAAGCATACCGTTGTCGCCAATAAATGTCAAGTTTTTTATATTCCTCGAAAAGGCGCCCCTTAACAAATGATCGGCGGAGGAGCTCAGGGGGCGAGAGTGCACGGACCTCCTCAGTCAAGTCCAGACATTCGATGACCGCATGGCAGTTAGAAACCACCTCGGCGAGGCGCTTGCGTTTCTTGGCCCATTTCTTGGATGCACACCTAGCCCACTTCAGCGACTGGGAAAGCCGTTGACCCGCATGCCCTCTCCGGTTCTGGGGCCTCGCCCAGACGCTACGGATTAAATTACGGTATTCTTCAGAGAAGGCCCAATAGCGCTCATACCGAAAGAACGAGCCGGCCAGCGCAGAAGAGACAGCCTCGACGACCAGCGGGACATGATTAGGACGTGGTGCGGGTGGCGGAGCGAAGAGTCGTGTTAAACAACAGGGAGCCCCACTCAATATTGATCAATGCGCGATCGAGGCGGACAAGAGTAGGATCAGCCCTACAATTGGACCAGGTGAAGCGACGGTCGACGAGGGGAAGGTCCTGGAGCGACAAGTCGTTGACGGCCAGGTTGAACTCCGCAGCAGCAGCGGCATCGAAGTTTTGGTTGTTCTTTTCATCGGGACATCGGGCGAGGTTGAAGTCGCCTACCAGGATCCACGGGAGAGCACATGTTTCAGCAATGGCGCGAATTTCTGCCAGGAACTCAGGGCGCCGTTCCGGAGTGCACGGCGCGTAGACGTTGGTCACTGCAAAGGGCGAGCCATCGGCCGCAAACACAAAGAATGAGGTAAGCATGAAGTTGAGCTCTACGTCCCTCTGGTGTGTGACCAATCCATCGTGCCAGGCAGTCACGTTAGAAGCCTTGAAGGATAGCGACGAGAGACCAGGAGGGAGGAAGGATGCCGCTTTACGGGTGGGCACATCAGTTGCAAGCAGACGATGTGGACGTCAAGGCACTTGGCTGGGTCATTAAGACCACGGACGTTCCAAGAACAGAGCGCCATTTTCTTAAGCGGGTTTACTGCCATAAAACACTACAGGGACACCACAACCAGCAGACGCGAGACACAGCCCGCCGTGAGACGCAGGGAACATAGCAAGGGGACCCAAACACACACCTACAAGCCTATATACAAGCAGACACACAACAACGGGGGGAGAAGCACGACCCACAAGAGATGCCCAGAATGCGACATGAGGTCCTGGCATCTCAAGACCAAAATTGGATCACACCAAGACAGACTAACGCCCAACACACGAGCGCACGAGAGGCACAAACACGCGAGGGGACTGATCATGGCAGTGCGGGCGACACCGGGAACGCTGACAGAATGGCTTCAGTAGTAGAGTCGGGGAGCTCGCACTCGTTGCCTATCATCTTGACCTCCAGCTCCGTGAAAAGAGGGGGAGCACCGGGCTTCACGGGAGCACCATCACCGCAGCGGGCGGCCTTGAGCAGGACGGCACGTTCGAGCACTGTCCGCCGCATGGAGGGCCCGAGGCTACGGATACGCGCACTAGCACGCACCGGAGCATCAGGTTGGACGCGCGCACGCTTGCGGCGCGACGGAGGAGCGGGTGGCGGCACCGCAACAGAGCGGGGTGGAGCTTCAACGGGGGGCGGGCATGACGCCGCCGGCACCATGGGGACAGCCACTATGCCACCACCACCGAGGCGTTTCGGGGCAAACGCCAGAGGATCGCTCGTGACGACTGGATCAGCAAGCAGGTCGACGGCCACGTCCTTCTTCACGCCTTTCACCACGGTGATCTTATCGATCACACCAATGTTAAAATTAGTCTAAATACTAATTGGCTGATTTAGTAAGAATTGAGAAATGGAAAAACTGGATCTTCTCTAATCACGTGAATACAAAGTTCGATCTAATGCGGAATCAGGAGTGTAGATTAAACCTGCATTTGGAGATGCCATCAAGTTGTTGTCGATGAACAAATACACGTAGCTGTGCAGTCGTTCCGGCCTCCGGCACCTCGCCGGATGATGGCTAGATCTTCACGTCAATCAGCTACACCTCCAGATTGATTTTGGAGTAATTTTTCAGAAAGCAGGTGACTAATGCCATGGATTAAACCTGTATGTGTCCTGCCCCCTCTTATTTATAATGTGTAGCCTTTGACCTTGGGACCTAACCATAATTTGATTTAATTGAGCCCCCCAATCACGGGCACGATTGGTTAATTACCATTTAATTAGAATTAATCCTGAAATTAATTAATGAGTCCACCTTGACTTAAGGTAATTAACATTTTAACCATTTGACCACCTAAGAATTCCAACAACCAACAGCACCGGAGACGAGGTTCACATGCGCGAGGCCGCGCGGCCCGTGGGCCGAGGAGCGAGCCATCTCCCGAGGGATGCGGAAATAGCCCGCCCCACCATGGCCCTTGACGAGGAGGTGGAAGGCGCCGTCACAAACAGCAAGCTGCATGACCTCGACGCGCGGGACCCCGTCCGCGGAAATGGCAGAGAATGGAGGAGCCTCCACACTCGCATCCTCAGACACATCAATGCGGAAGTACGCCTCATCCGGGAGGGAGCAGCGGTGGGGCGCGCCGGAGCCGGACGCGGGCAGCAGCACCGCGGGCATCGTCCCGCGGCTGGAGGACCCGTGATGCCAGGTCGAGGGAACACCTCGTGACCCACGGCTCGGGCCACCGCCACCGGCGGGAGGCCCACCACCACCACCACCCCCGCCGGGGCCGCCGCCACCTGCATGCGGGGCGGGAGGCGGTGGATGAGGGGGCACCGCACCATCAATAGGCCAACGACGAACACGTTGGACTTGGACCTCAACCACAGTGTAGAGCCCGTCGGAGTTCTTGACGTTGAGATCTTGAGGGATGGCGAGGTAGCTTTCGTACTTGATCACCATGAGAACTGCAGCATAGTCACCGCCAGACAGGCATATCTCCGAGATCTCCATGGGGTTGCCCATTCCACCCACCGAGGCGCGTATGTGTGGCCTATTCCAATGCTCAACGGGGTAACCGACCAGGGCAAGCGGTGCATAGCCACGATGGGTGAAGCGGAGCCGGTTGGGGGCTTCCTCATGCCGCTCGAAGAAGACGTTGTGCTCCTGAACTGGGAACGGGCTTTCGTTGACAGCAAATTCACGAGCTGCCGCCGAACGGAATAGGACGAGCGCGGTGCCGTGGGAGCCTTGAGCCGTCTGTGCCTCCATGCCGAGGGGGACCTGGGACAGCAGCGCAGAGCGGACTAGAGGCCCAGGGGAGGTAGCCTCAGGGTCGACGTAGGCGAAGCCGTAGCGCTCGAAATCCCTCATGTCCACCGTTGGGTCTGATGAATTTGGCCTTGTTTGTTTGGGCTTCGGCTTCGACAGAATCAGCTGTGGATCTGATAAATTTGGCACTGAAGTACACCGGGACGTGATTCAGCCCAATACACTGAAAATAGCCCGAATCAGCTTTCGGCTGATTTTTCAAAGCGGTTCTACAATGGCTGTTTGTTTCAGCTTCTGCATTTTCAAAGCTGAATCTGTTCCCTAACAAAGCTGAAACAAACAGGGCCTAGTAATAGTTCGTCAGTATACATGAACACATTCCTTCGCCGCATATAAAAGATTACAACAAGAGTTACGCATTACACTAGTCTGAAGCAAAAGTAGAATCACATTACACCAGTCTGAAGCAAAATTAGAATCACATTACACTAGTCTGAAGCAACATTAAAATGGCACGCTTCGGCGCTTCCTCCTCCCCGGCAAGGCACTGCTACTACCTTCCTGTGTATCCTGGGCACGACTTGTGACATAATGTACAAATGATTTATGCGGGGGTATCCTTGATTCCCATGCGACCAGAGTGAAGTCGCCATCCGGTCTGATGCTAGGGTCTGCTACAAGCGCCCCTAACGACACACTTGGCGATTCTTCCTTGGGTTTATACGGTATCATGCTAAGTGGATGCGAGGCGAGGTCCGTTATGTTCACTGGCTGGCCTTGTTCTATAAGCAGGGTTGGGTGCACGCCATATATGGACAGGTTTCTTTTGACCAGTCTGATCCCCTTGTTCAGTATGCAACACCAGAACTGAACATCGAGGTTCCTTCTCAGCACATCCGCAAACACATTTACTTCCACAAGTGAACCTTGCACACTGTGCAGCACCTTGGTGATTTCATCTGCTATTTGTGCTAGCCTTGGATGTTCTGCCGGGTCTGCGCTTCCAAATGCCAGTGTCTTGAAAAGATACCTCAACTCATCGTAAGATAGAGCGTTAAGGAAAATTGGCTTCACTGATCCAAAACGGGCTACTGTTTTAAATTTACTTATGATGATGATCTTGCTCCCTCTGCCCATCTTTCTGAAAAACGACTGAAAGTTTTTCCAGTCATCGTCGCCTACATCAGAAGCAAACTCAATAACTACCAGCGTTGTCCTCCCAAACATGGTCCTTCCATCGTCAAGCATCCTCAAATGGCTGTCTCCATTCAAGTGCAAAATTGAGGAAAAGCATGAGTGAACCCTTTCGTCACCACACACATGGGCAACCAAAGTTTTCTTCCCAACTGCGACACCACCTATCACCGGAATAACTGCCAGTGCATGATTACCAGGAGGGTCGTTTTGCTCCAACAGGAAGCTCAAAAGCTTTTGTTTTTCAGCATGTCGGCTGAACATGAAGTTGTCGGTGTAAAGATAAACATCATATGGCCTTCGAGACATGCGCTCACATCCACCGAGAAGCACAACAAATTCAGCCATGTTAGCAACAGCAATTTCTATGTTTTCCAAGGCACCATGTGACCCCGGGCGCATGGCCTTGTCGTCTTTCACCATTGCTGTTCTAGAACGCTTGAGGGGAATGGCAAAATACAAACTGCTGCTAGATGGGTCGTTGCTGCTAACCTCGTCGAAGCCTGCGGCGTCTTGGAGGGCTCGGTACCTTGAGGCATCGAGCAGGCTGTGACCTCGGTACATGGCCTCCGAGAGCATCTTGAGCTGCATCATCATCCCGGAGTTGGTTATGTATCGAGCATCCGCCTCCTCGACAATGGTGCCAGCTCTCAACAGGACATGCTGCAACCTCTCCACCACCGTCTCCTCTGACTGTGCATGGCTGGAGGAGTGGTACTTCTTCATCAGGAAGGTGACAAATCGACTCACAAGTTCACCTGCAACTGCAGATATGGCAACCTCCATGGCCGGGGTTGATGAGGCACGCTTCTGGTTGGTCTGTGGACAAATTTGACTAGGCTGGCCTCTGGCAAATCTTGAAGAGACTCCTGGCAAAATGAAGCTGCTCCAGGCGTGAGGAGTGGGTGGATGGGTGGGTGAGAGACACGTATAATTTTGTTTAAATGCCCAAGCACTGACAAGGACAGGCCAACTGTCCAAGCAGGATGATAAAATAGAAAAAACTGATCGACTAGTATTTGTAAATATTCACGGTAGGTCCATACTGGCAATATGCACCCTTGTTCTTCCCATTGCAAAAAGTATATTTAATCATCTTTGCATTTGACTTTCTTTTCTGCTCCTTTTACATCTTACATATGCCATATCCCATATAATGTGCAATCTGCTCCAGCAAAGTTTGACCGTGAAAGTTGTTTGGACTTTTCCAGATGAACTTCAGTGGAGAAGCAGAGCGCAACTTGATCATTGTCGAGGAAATGGTATGCACCCTTGTTTATCTTGATCAGTGGTGATGAGAGTCGCAGCTCCATGCTCCAGTAATCTTTCAAGGGTACATGTAGGCCTGTTTGTTTGTACATTTGCTCCTTTGTTAACTTCATAACCCAATCAGTCTCTGTCCGACATATATTTTGTGCTAGTTCAGTTTTAAATCTTAGACTTTTGCACTTTATGCATTCTTCTGAGCCGATTTCGATCTCCACAATGGTAAAGATGAAATTGTTCTGTGCCTGTAATCCGCAGGATTAGAGCAATCACAGAAGCCTGGGACACTCTGAAAACGGACCAAAAGCGCGTCATCATTGTAGCTGAAAACCAAGTGGGGTGTCCTCAAAGAGGACAGCGCAGCCCAAAGTAAGCTCTTTGCCAATGAGGCCCAAAAAAGTGGGCTTTTGTCATAGCTTTCAGATAGAGTGGTAAACCTGGACGTTCGATGACTTGATGTTGAATATCGTCCCGTCTTTCCAGTTCGTCCTCGCACGTCGTCTCACTGGATGCACGAACACATGAACAGAACACGCCACTAACCCGTGGCTTGTTTTATTACCGTGGATATTGTGTGGACCGTGCTGTAGAGGTTTAGAGAATAGATGCAACTCACGATATATTGATCGGGTGCATATGCACGTATATATATAGTTACATGGGTAGCCACGTCCTCAACTATACAAGGGAGGAGGACGGCTTGTGGTACAAGAAATATACATGCAATATACATATCTCAACACCCCCCCCCCCCCCCCCCCGCGCGCAGTCGAAGCGTCGCTACGACCGACGCAAAGGCTGGATCGAAACTCCTGGAAAAGGGCCGTAGGCAACACCTTTGTAACGTCCTCGATGCGGCTATATCTCCCACGTGTCGAAGCACGACTTAGAGGCATAACCGCATTGAAAACAATGTCGTAAGTGAGGTAATCTTCACACAACCCATGTAATACATAAGGGAAAAACAATATATAGTTGGCTTACAATCGCCACTTCACACGATTACATGAATAAAGCATTACAACAACCAAATACAATCAGGGCCCGACTACGGAGCCAATATAAAAGAAGAACCCCAAATGCGTCACGGTCCCCGATCGACCCCAACTGGACTCCACTACTGATCAACTAGAACGAAACAACACAAATGACAAGATCTTCATCGAGCTCCTCCTGAGCTTGGTTGCGTCATCTGCACGGACTCATCGGCACCTGCAAGCTGGTTTTGGAAGTATCTGTGAGCCACGGGGACTCAGCAATCTCGCACCCTCGCGATCAAGACTATTTAAGCTTATGGGTAAGGTAAAGGCATGAGGCGGAACTGCAGCAAGCGACTAGCATATATGGTGGCTAACATACGCAAATAAGAGCGATAAGAGAAGGCAAAGCACGGTCGATAAAAGTATGATCAAGAAGTGATCCTATAGCAACCTACGTCAAGCATAACTCCAACAACCGAGTTCACTTCCCGGACCCCGCCGGAAAGAGACCATCACGGTTACACACGCGGTTGATTCATTTTAATTAAGGTCGACTTCAGGTTTTCTACAACCGGACGTTAACAAATTCCCATCTGCCCATAACCGCGGGCACGGCTTTCGAAAGTTCAAATCCCTGCAGGGGTGTCCCAACTTAGCCCATCACAAGCTCTCACGGTCAACGAAGGAATAGACCTCCTCCCGAGACATTCCGATCAGACTCGGTATCCCGGTTCAACAAGACATTTCGACAGGGTAAAACTAAACCAGCAACACCGCCCGAATGTGCCGACAAATCCCGATAGGAGCTGCACATATCTCTTTCTCAGGGCACACTCAGATGAGCCAGACGTCGGGTAAGCCAGCCCAGAGTTGCCCCTGGTAGCCTCGGACATCGCTCAGTTGGACCAACACTTAGAGAAGCACTGGCCCGGGGGGGTTAAAATAAGATGACCCTTGAGTCGGCCGACTCAAGGGAAAGAAAAGGCTAGGTGGCAAATGGTAAAACCAATGTTGGGCATTGCTTGAAGAGCTTTACTTAAGGCGAACTGTCAAGGGGTTCCCATAATAGCCCAACCACGTGAGGAATGCAAAATCCGGAAGCATAACACCGATATGACGAAAACTAGGGCGGCAAGAGTGGAACAAAACACCAGGCATAAGGCCGAGCCTTCCACCCTTTACCAAGTATATAGATGCATTAATTAAATAAGATATATTGTGATATCCCAACAAGTAAACATGTCCCAACAAGGAGCGACATCTCCATGTTCCAACAAGGAACAAACTTCAATCTTCACCTGCAACTAACAACGCTATAAGAGGGGCTGAGCAAAGCGGTAACATAGCCAATCAACGGTTTGCTAGGACATGGTGGGTTAGAGGTTTGACATGGCAATTTGGGAGGCCTGAAAGCAAATGGTAGGCATCGTAGCATTGGCATAGAAAAAGAGCGAGCAACTAGCAAAGCAAAGATAGTAGTGATTTCGAGGGTATGATCATCTTGCCTGAAATCCTGCAAGGAAAAAGAACGAGTCCATGAGAAAGACAAACAGACGTAGATGAACGGATCCTCACAACACGACGTTACCGGAATCAACCCGAAGAAGCAACACCGGAAAGAAGCAAACTATCATAGTAAACAACCACCACATAAATATGGCATGATGCACAATCAAGTATGATGCATGTCCGGTTTAATGAAGCATGGCATGGCAAAGTGCACAAGCAAACCTACAAATTAAGTGGATCTCAATATGCAACTCCGTTGCATATTGACGAAACACCACATCAATTATTTAATTCTCTCCGGATTAGGTACTCAACAATATTAAATGTTATTAAACATGGCAAGAGGTGAAGCATAAGTAAACTAACTATTTAGGCAAGTTTAAAATGAGGCCGGAAATAACAAACAACATTTCCGGAAAATCCCCATATGCATATAGCAATTTAATGCAAACAACAATTTAAAATATTTTAAATGTTGTTATCATGATGCGGATGATGTATGCAAGTTTTATGCCATTTTATGAAAATGTTGATATGAGAATGTTATGAAGCATTTGTCACCGTGGTGGAAGAAAGGGGTGCCACGGCAACGAATCCGAAAATGATGCCACGGCAACATATCGGTTCCGGTAGCTCATTGAGATATCGGTGCAAAAGAAGCAAGTATGCGAAGCGAGTCATGTAAGGATGGTGGGGTGATCCCGGCAACCGGGTTCCCACATGTCGCGACGACAAGGCAAAGAGGAACGCGCAAGGAACAACTTGGACATGGTACAAACACGGGCATCTCATACTACACACATTCATTCTCGGAAGGTCGTCTCGGGGTTATACCTTCGAAGCGTGCATTTTTTTGAAGCGGATCAAGTTCGTAGAGGGAAGTAGACGTTCTCGCGATGTAGTGGAAGTAGTGGTACACGGCGATGGTAGATGTACTCGTTGATAGTCGTACACGTTTGGAGAGGAACTTGGCGTTTCCATGTTCTTCGGAGTCATTGTGTAGCCGTTTGTGTCGTAGTCGGACTTGACGAAAAACACACCGGCTGTAGTGGTACACGGCTCGTAGATGTCCGAATCACCGAAAGAGGTACTTGACGTCCACGGAAATTAACAGCGGAGGCCACGGGTCTCAGGTCTCGGGTCTTGGTCCTGAACTTGAGGAGGTCGACGGTCGAAGTGGCCCATGCGAGCACTCACGCACGGGCGAGCGAGCGGGTGCTGATGCTCAGGCGACGAGCAGGGAAAACAGATGCCGGCGGCAGGGACTTGCAGCGAAGCGAGATACGCCGGAGATGAAGAGGGCGGCCACGGGACGGGCGGATCCGGCAGATGGGCGTCCAGCCCGGCTGGTGGCGGGACGAGGGAGTAGAGCAGGAGGCAGCGGGGCTTGACGGAGGGAGCTTGCGAGGGGCCATGGCGAGGAGGCAGAGCTCGCGGCAGGAGGTGGTGCGCCACGGTCTGCTGCTGCTCCTGTTGGCGAGGCAGCGAGGCCACTCGGAACCAGAGACGGAGGGAGTCGGTGATGGAGACACTCCAGGCGGCGGCGGCGAGCACGGGAGCTCCTCTCCCTGGTGCGAAGCGTGCGGCAGCGCTAGGAGACGAGAGGGACAGGGTCGGGCACGATGGAAGGAGGGACCGGCGCGGGATCTAGGCAGCAGAGGGAGGAGGGGCACGGATTGGGAGGCGCGGGCGCTCTCATGGAGCTCGATGTGTGTGGTGGCGGCGCTGAGAAAAATGGATGGGAGGAGGAGGGAACGAGAGAAAGGGGATCGGGCAGGGAACGAGAGGGAGATAGGCTAGGGTTCGCTCGGGCCTTAGCTGTGGGCTGGCTAGGTCAGGCCGCAGGTGGGCCTAGTGGAGAGGGAGGTGGCGCCTAGGGAGACTGGTGGCTGGGCCTTAGGCCTAGGCTGGGCTTCTCTCTCTCTCTCTTCTCTTAATTCTACTCTTAACAAAAACAGAGACAAAAAATAGGAGAAAGTAAAAGAGAGAAGAGAAGGTTAGAGGAAGAATTTGGGCACGGGGATAATTTTCACGGACTCAAAAAAATGAGCACGGTGCGGGAAAATAGAAAAAGGTCAAGTTTGAAAGATTAAATTCAAATTCCTTTGAATTTAATTCAAAAGGTTTGAACTAGGATAGGTTTTTCGAAGTGCCCAAAAATGTTGAGAAATTAGGTGGAGCTCCGGAAAATGATGAAAGGACATGTGGCAAAGTTAGAGGCCAAGAGTTGAAATAATAAAAGGCATTGGGATTTTTGCAAGTGTGTTAAGGTAATTCCACATAATTGGAATAATTACTATAGCTCTCTAAATATCGAGAGGAAAATTTGTAAAGAGAATCACCATGTGAATTCCCTCGGTTTAAATGGGTCGACGATCCATATGGTTTATTTAGTTGAGTTAAGAAAAGAAATGACATGATGCAATGCACATGATGCAAAGATGAAATGCAGCGGACCAAACAAAACACACGACGAAACCCGGAAACCCTGGAAGGCAACTGAAGCTCCGGTCTTGGGGCGTTACAACACTCCACCACTACGAGAGGATCTTGTCCCAAGATCTAGAATGGCACCGGAGGGACAACGGAAGAGAAAGAGAAGAGGTAAAACTAATTGCTTCTTTGACAAACGAGTGAAACCAAAGAAACCTTGAAAAGGTTAAGCCATTTCGAGAAAAGAATACAACGGCGATGGACGAAGTTGAAAACACTCCGTTAGAAAAGAGGGACAAGAACATTGCGAAAACCTTGAGGTTGAAGGGAAGATATATATTGAAAACACGCCGGTTAAGGAAGGGGATCAATGTAGACCAAATTCGAACAGCACTCCGGTTGAGAAAGGATGCAAGACTTGATAAGGCGAAAAGGATTTGAGCAAAGGGGCACAACACTCCGGTTAAAAACAAGATAGAGAGGGAAATAATGGTACAATTTGGGCAGCACTCCGCCTGTAAATGGAAGGAATTGAACTTGACAAGATGGGAGGATACTTGAAAAGAGGACACAACACTCCGGTTAAAAGGATAAGCACTAAAAGAACACGATCCTGATAAAAACAAGAAGATGGGTTGAAGAGATCAACATCACAATGCCTCCGGAACAAAAGTAAGAATGGAATGGAATGAACGAAGGGGAACACGATCTTGAGGGAGCACGCTTACAAAAAAAAAGCTAGAACGGAGTTGTTGGAAAACCAACACCGAAAAGAATAAGCTTGATATGGTATTGTGGAGTACATCTCAAATTATGATTTGAGCACCTGCCACTCATGGGAAAGAGAATTGGATTGATATCAACAAGGAGACGAGGAAGTATTTCACCGGGAGGATAAGGAAGAACTTGGGTCCTTTATAAGCACCATAGATAGCAACAATCCTTAGGGAAGGCTTAAGGTGAAATATAGCCCAAGATAACTCCAATGAAGAGATTAATGGATTGGAAACGATGTGTTGAGCGAAGAGAAAATGATGGATTTAGATATGTCACTCTTGAAAACCTTGTGATCCATGAAACACAAAGGAAAATTATCAACAATGACATAACACCACCTCAAAAGATATGCGTGAAAGAATTGCACTCCGGATTGCAAGATGGAGAATGCTTGAGCTCCTCTGAATAGAATCTCAATGAAAATTTCAAGAAGGAATTAAATCCTTTATGAACCCTCATGTAGAGCCTCCATGAAGAACTCCGGTTAAAAGAATAACGAAAAGAAAGAGAAGATGAAAACACAAGGTGAAACCTTGCGATGATTGGATGAAGCTCTGCAATGAGATAAGTTGAAACTTGGAACTCCGGAAAAGAAAAGATGAAACAATTGAAACGAAGAATTTTGATGAACCTCCGGAATAAGAAATTAGACAGTTGGATGAAGCAAGAATAAGAATTACGTTATGTTTAACCTTCACCAATTTAGATTGATGACAAGCAACGGATTTATCATACTACTTATTCTCATAGAAAGGATTAAGAGAGATATAGCGTCAACTTGGGAAGGTCTTCAACGCACCACCGGTAGGATTGAAAAGCACGAATGCATAGATATGATACACGAAGGAAGAAAACTCTTGAATGAACCACCGTAAGAATTGAAAATGAACGAAGAGCAGATAAAGAAACACCGGGAAGAATTATAAAATGAACGAAGATGCTTTAGAGGATTTAGATACATGAGAGCGAAGAGATCATGAGCCGATTAGAGGATAATTGATCGATGCACCGGTAAGATTAGGAGAACGATAACTGAAAGCTGTGAATGAATACTTCTGATATGATGGCCTCCAGAGAATCAAACTGAAAAGACTCCTGAATTGCTCCAGATAGTTGAAAAGAAATTTCACATTCGAAAACGATTATGAGAGGATGGTCTCGAACTAGAACCTCGAATCTTGAAGAGAATGTAGCAAGATTTAAAAGAAACTCTTCTTCGGTCTTCAAAATCCGAGAATGGCGACGAGAAACACCACCATGAATTATTGAGACACTCCGGGATGATTAAAAAGAAGGAGAGGTTGAGCCAACGATGAAAATAATTTGAAAGATCTTGGAGAAATACATAAGACTGAAGATAATTCATTCTTACGTCAAACATGGAAAAGAATTTGAGAGTAACGCCGGGAAAAGAGAAGAGGCAGGTAAGATCCTGGGAAAAGACCTATGGGTTAGGGCCCATTCAAAAGAAACACTGTTGAAAAGATTACTTGAAAAGGAGATAGCACCGGTTGAATTAAATGGCTTGAATAAGATAACATCCTCGAAAGATCTTGAATGAATGCAGAGTGGAAAACACGAATCTTCAAGATATCTTGAGCACTCCGGAACAATTGAATAGCGAGAGGTGAATGATTAAGAATTGCACCGGCATGAGAAAGCATTGAAATGAGGAAAGGATATGATCAACAAAGCTTGACTTGAAACCACCGGAGATGGAAAAAGGAAGAATGACAAACTTGAAGCTCCATTAAAATCTTCATGAGAATCACCGGATAAGAACATGAAGGAAAAGAATGGAGAGACTTCACATGAATACAAAGATACTTGATTAAGAGATCTGAATCCTTGGAGAAAAACAAAGGGAGGGAGGGTGGGAAAAAAACAATTTGGAATGGGTGAAATGAACACCGTTGAGAAGAACTGATACTTGACCTTACGGTTGTAGAAATGATCGGATCCATTTGAAGAGAAACACGCCGGTTAAAAAGGATTGACATGACAGACTCGATGATCGAGAAGGATTAGTATTCACATAGAAATATGAGAACACCGCTTAGGATTGGTATGGAATCAACACTTGTCTCTGAAGCAACTCGAATACCACAACTCAAAACAAAACAAAGGATTGGCTTGCGGAATAAGCCGGAACAAACATATGATAGAGATTTCGTCCGAAGTTTTCGTGGTGGGGCCTACACGGGCTCGATCGTACAGCACCATCATGTACAAGGCAGCGCACATGACATACGAAGCGTCCCTGAGTCGGCATAGCCAAGGACTCTTTAAGACACAACGAGACCACTGTAAAACCGACCGTGAATAGGCGGACCACTAGACGTCGAACCCCAATTTCATATCATATATCCGTCAGAAAGATATCCTAAGAGCTACTTGAATTCCCACTTATGAAACTCCTAAAATTTTCCGGTTATGCAATCAGGTGTTGGGGATACAGGGGAAGCATAATATCTCACCCAAAACTAACAAATCCTACATCCAGTTGTATCCATCCTTCAACACATAACCAAGAAACCTTCGGAAATCATCTACCTCAACCTTCGAAAAGCATCCGTTATACGAGTTATGGCAATACTCCCGAACTCCCGCCCCAGTACTGGGTGGCGTCGAGGTTATCTCACCAGCAACTGCATAAAAGAGATTTTCGATGTCGGCGTACTAAACTCAGGTATTCGAGAACTGCAATGATAAAATTATGACGACAACACCTCAGAGCTCAACTCCCCGGGACACTTCCACAAAACCCCTGACAGGAGGCACCAAGACAATGTTCTCGTCACAAAACCATCGGAACGATTCCAAGATACCCGCATGATCCTAAAACAATTTTTAGTGAAATTTGAGAAGAGAAGACTCAAAACTCTATGTCAGGATGCCTTACCAGAGCGATGAGGAGACTGGGAAGTAAAAAGAATTCCTAAACTCTCCGATGTATAATTCCTAAATGACTCAAAACATTTTTTTCTAGACACCACTCGGCTGCTAAAAACGATCAAGCAATGGGAGCTCCTAAGGTCGGGGAAGGCTCTGATACCAACTTGTAACGCCCTCGATGCGGCTATATCTCCCACGTGTCGAAGCACGACTTAGAGGCATAACCGCATTGAAAGCAATGTCGCAAGTGAGGTAATCTTCACACAACCCATGTAATACATAAGGGAAAAAAATACATAGTTGGCTTACAATCGCCACTTCACACAATTACATGAATAAAGCATTACAACAACCAAATACAATCAGGGCCCGACTACGGAGCCAATATAAAAGAAGAACCCCAAATGCGACACGGTCCCCGATCGACCCCAACTGGGCTCCACTACTGATCAACTAGAACGAAACAACACAAAGGACAAGATCTTCATCGAGCTCCTCCTGAGCTTGGTTGCGTCATCTGCACGGACTCATCGGCACCTGCAAGCTGGTTTTGGAAGTATCTGTGAGCCACGGGGACTCAGCAATCTCGCACCCTCGCGATCAAGACTATTTAAGCTTATGGGTAAGGTAAAGGCATGAGGCAAAGCTGCAGCAAGCGACTAGCATATATGGTGGCTAACATACGCAAATGAGAGCGAGAAGAGAAGGCAAAGCACGGTCGATAAAAGTATGATCAAGAAGTGATCCTATAGCAACCTACGTCAAGCATAACTCCAACAACCGAGTTCACTTCCCGGACCCCACCGGAAAGAGACCATCACGGTTACACACGTGGTTGATTCATTTTAATTAAGGTCGACTTCAGGTTTTCTACAATCGGACGTTAACAAATTCCCATCTGCCCATAACCGCGGGCACGGCTTTTGAAAGTTCAAATCCCTGCAGGGGTGTCCCAACTTAGCCCATCACAAGCTCTCACGGTCAACGAAGGAATAGACCTCCTCCCAAGACATTCCGATCAGACTCGGTATCCTGGTACAACAAGACATTTCGACAGGGTAAAACTAAACCAGCAACACCGCCCGAATGTGCCGACAAATTCCGATAGGAGCTGCACATATCTCTTTCTCAGGGCACACTCAGATGAGCCAGACGTCGGGTAAGCCAGCCCAGAATTGCCCCTGGTAGCCTCGGACATCGCTCAGTTGGACCAACACTTAGAGAAGCACTGGCCCGGGGGGGTTAAAATAAGATGACCCTTGAGCCGGCCGACTCAAGGGAAAGAAAAGGCTAGGTGGCAAATGGTAAAACCAATGTTGGGCATTGCTTGAAGAGCTTTACTTAAGGCGAACTGTCAAGGGGTTCCCATAATAGCCCAACCGCGTGAGGAACGCAAAATCCAGGAACATAACACCGATATGACGAAAACTAGGGCGGCAAGAGTGTAATAAAACACCAGGCATAAGGCCGAGCCTTCCACCCTTTACCAAGTATATAGATGCATTAATTAAATAAGATATATTGTGATATCCCAACAAGTAAACATGTCCCAACAAGGAGCGACATCTCCATGTTCCAACAAGGAACAAACTTCAATCTTCACCTGCAACTAACAACGCTATAAGAGGGGCTGAGCAAAGCGGTAACATAGCCAATCAACGGTTTGCTAGGACATGGTGGGTTAGAGGTTTGACATGGCAATTTGGGTGGCCTGAAAGCAAATGGTAGGCATCGTAGCATTGGCATAGCAAAAGAGCGAGCAACTAGCAAAGCAAAGATAGTAGTGATTTCGAGGGTATGATCATCTTGCCTGAAATACCGCAAGGAAGAAGAACGAGTCCATGAGGAAGACAAACAGACGTAGATGAACGGATCCTCACAACACGACGTTACCGGAATCAACCCGAAGAAGCAACACCGGAAAGAAGCAAACTATCATAGTAAACAACCACCACATAAATATGGCATGATGCACAATCAAGTATGATGCATGTCCGGTTTAATGAAGCATGGCATGGCAAAGTGCACAAGCAAACCTACAAATTAAGTGGAGCTCAATATGCAACTCCGTTGCATATTGACGAAACACCACATCAATTATTTAATTCTCTCCCGGTTAGGTACTCAACAATATTAAATGTTATTAAACATGGCAAGAGGTGAAGCATAAGTAAACTAACTATTTAGGCAAGTTTAAAATGAGGCCGGAAATAACAAACAACATTTCCGGAAAATCCCCATATGCATATAGCAATTTAATGCAAACAACAATTTAAAATATTTTAAATGTTGTTATCATGATGTGGATGACGTATGCAAGTTTTATGCCATTTTATGAAAATGTTGATATGAGAATGTTATGAAGCATTTGTCACCGTGGTGGAAGAAAGGGGTGCCACGGCAACGAATCCGAAAATGATGCCACGGCAACATATCGGTTCCGGTAGCTCATTGAGATATCGGTGCAAAAGAAGCAAGTGTGTGAAGCGAGTCATGCAAGGATGGTGGTGTGATCCCGGCAACCGGGTTCCCACATGTCGCGACGGCAAGGCAAAGAGGAACGCGCAAGGAACAACTCGGACATGGTACAAACACGGGCATCTCATACTACACACATTCGTTCTCGGAAGGTCGTCTCGGGGTTATACCTTCGAAGCATGCATTTTTTTGAAGCGGATCAAGTTCGTAGAGGGAAGTAGACGTTCTCGCGATGTAGTGGAAGTAGTGGTACACGGCGATGGTAGATGTACTCGTTGATAGTCGTACACGTTTGGAGAGGAACTTGGCGTTTCCATGTTCTTCGGAGTCATTGTGTAGCCGTTTGTGTCGTAGTCGGACTTGACGAAAAACACACCGGCTGTAGTGGTACACGGCTCGTAGATGTCCGAATCACCGAAAGAGGTACTTGACGTCCACGGAAATTAACAGCGGAGGCCACGGGTCTCAGGTCTCGGGTCTTGGTCCTGAACTTGAGGAGGTCGACGGTCGAAGTGGCCCACGCGAGCACTCACGCACGGGCGAGCGAGCGGGTGCTGATGCTCAGGCGACGAGCAGGGAAAACAGAGGCCGGCGGCAGGGACTTGCAGTGAAGCGAGATACGCCGGAGATGAAGAGGACGGCCACGGGATGGGCGGATCCGGCAGATGGGCGTCCAACACGGCTGGTGGCGGGACGAGGGAGTAGAGCAGGAGGCAGCGGGACTTGACGGAGGGAGCTTGCGAGGGGCCATGACAAGGAGGCAGAGCTTGCGGCAGGAGGTGGTGCGCCACGGTCTGCTGCTGCTCCTGTTGGCGAGGCAGCGAGGCCACTCGGATCCAGAGACGGAGGGAGTCGGTGATGGAGACACTCCAGGCGGCGGCGGCGAGCACGGGAGCTCCTCTCCCTGGTGCGAAGCGTGTGGCAGCGCTAGGAGACGAGAGGGACAGGGTCGGGCGCGATGGAAGGAGGGACCGGCGCGGGATCTAGGCAGCAGAGGGAGGAGGGGCACGGATCGGGAGGCACGGGCGCTCTCCTGGAGCTCGATGCGTGTGGTGGCGGCGCTGAGAAAAATGGATGGGAGGAGGAAGGAACGAGAGAAAGGGGATCGGGCAGGGAACAAGAGGGAGATAGGCTAGGGTTCGCTCGGGCCTTAGCTGTGGGCCGGCTAGGTCAGGCCGCAGGTGGGCCTAGTGGAGAGGGAGGTGGTGCCTAGGGAGACTGGTGGCTGGGCCTTAGGCCTAGGCTGGGCTTCTCTCTCTCTCTCTCTTCTCTTGATTCTACTCTTAACAAAAACAGAGACAGAAAAATAGGAGAAAGGAAAAGAGAGAAGAGAAGGTTAGAGGAAGAATTTGGGCACGGGGATAATTTTCACGGACTCAGAAAAATGAGCACGGTCCGGGAAAATAGAAAAAGGTCAAGTTTGAAAGATTAAATTCAAATTCCTTTGAATTTAATTCAAAAGGTTTGAACTAGGATAGGTTTTCGAAGTACCCAAAAATGTTGAGAAATTAGGTGGAGCTCCGGAAAATGATGAAAGGACATGTGGCAAAGTTAGAGGCCAAGAGTTGAAATAATAAAAGGCATTGGGATTTTTGCAAGTGTGTTAAGGTAATTCTACATAATTGGAATAATTACTATAGCTCTCTAAATATCGAGAGGAAAAGTTGTAAAGAGAATCACCATGTGAATTCCCTCGGTTTAAATGGATCGACGATCCATACGGTTTATTTAGTTGAGTTAAGAAAAGAAATGACATGATGCAATGCACATGATGCAAAGATGAAATGCAGCGGACCAAACAAAACACACGACGAAACCCGGAAACCCTGGAAGGCAACTGAAGCTCCGGTCTTGGGGCGTTACACCCTTGGTCATGATGTCCGCAAACTGTTGGGAAGTAGGGACGTGGAGAACACGAACATGACCAAGAGCTACCTGTTCCGAACAAAATGAATATCCAGCTCAATGTGCTTGGTGCGACGATGATGAACCGGGTTGGCGGAGAGGTAAACCGTGGAGACGTTGTCGCAGTAGACAATCGTGGCCTTGTCGACAGGACAAGAGAGCTCATGAAGAAGTTGACGAAGCCAGGAGTACTCTGCAACAACATTAGCCACCGCTCGATATTCTGCCTCAGCGCTGGAGCGAGAAACAGTGGGCTTCCGTTTAGACAACCAAGAGATCAAGGACGGTCCAAGATAAACACAATACCCCGAAGTGGAACGTCTCGTGTCAGGGCAACCGGCCCAGTCAGCATCCGAGTAAGCAGTGATGTCCATGGCCGGAGAGGCATGAAGAGACAAACCGAAGTCCAGGGTGCCGCGGATGTAACGGAGGACTCGCTTGACCGCAGTCCAATGAGCATCACGAGGAGCATGCATGTGTAAGCAGACCTGCTGAACGGCATACTGAAGCTCCGGTCGAGTCAGGGTGAGATACTGAAGGGCGCCCACAATAGACCGATAAAATGAAGCATCCGGAGCAGGTGAGCCGTCGGTGGCAGAGAGCTTAGCCTTCGTGTCGACAAGAGTAGACGCGGGTTTGCAATTAAGCATCCCAGCGCGATCAAGAAGCTCATGAGCATACTTTCGCTGATGAAGAAAGAAGCCATCCGCACGTCGAACAACCTCGATGCCGAGGAAATAGTGCAGAGGACCAAGGTCCTTAATGGCAAACTCAGTGCGAAGACGATCGGTAAGCTGTCGATGGAGAGCACTAGAGCAAGCTGTCATGATGATGTCGTCGACATAAAGTAGTAAGTAGGCGGTAGCATCCTCGTGTTGGAAAATGAACAGCGAAGCATTGGAGCGAGCGGAGCGGAAGCCGAGCTGATGAAGAAATGCTGCAATGCGCTGGTACCAAGCGCGGGGAGCCTGCTTGAGCCCGTACAAGGAGCGAGAAAGCAGGCAAACATGCTCCGGACAAGTGTCGTCGACGAACCCCGTAGGCTGCTGGCAATAGACCTGCTCCTCAAGATGGCCATGGAGGAAGGCGTTGGAGACGTCCATCTGGTGCACCGGACAGGCACGAGATACCGCGAGCTGAAGAACGGTGTGAATCATCCCGGGCTTGACAACCGGTGCGAATGTATCCGTGAAGTCAACGCCAGCGCGCTGTCGGAAACCGCGGACCACCCAACGGGCTTTATAGCGGTCAAGAGTGCCGTCGGGATGAAACTTGTGCTTGAACACCCACTTCCTGGTAATGATGTTGGCGTGCCGGGGGCGGGGTACAAGCTGCCAAGTCGCATTGCGCTGTAGAGCCTCAAATTCCTCCTTCATCGCTGCATACCAAAGCGGTCACGAAGAGCCATACGAGCGGAGGTAGGAAGAGGCGATAGGGGCACCGTAGATGCCAGGCAAGCATACTCATCAGCGGAGTAACGGAGACTCGGCCGATGAACGCCCATGCGTGCACGAGTGATAGGACCGGCGGGTGGTGGTACGGTAGCCGGAGAAGCAGCAGGTGCCGGGGGCGCGCCAGGCACGGCCGGGCTGGGCGATTGCCCCGACAAGGCTGGTGAAGATGCCGGGGTGGCCAGCAAAGAGGCCGGCGTGGCCGGCGAGGCCGGCGAGGCTGACGAGACCGGCGTGGCCGGCGAACCAGGCGGGGTGGCCAGCGAAGAGCCCGGTGTGGTCGTCAAAGCCTCCGACGAAGCCAGGAGAGGAGCTGGTGAGGCCAACGGTGCACGACCCAAAGAAAAGGATCCCAGTGCAGCACGTCGACAAAGGGAGCCAGACGAGGCATGATCCTCTCCAGCGGATGGCACCTCCATGTGTTCCTGTGCAAAAGGAAAAGAGCACTCGTCGAAATAAACATGCCTAGAGGTGATGACACGGTGAGACACCGGATCATAACATCGGTAGCCTTTAGTGTTAGCCGGGTAACTGAGAAAGACACAAGGCAAAGAGCGAGGGGCAAGTTTATGAGGGGCGGTGGCTGCGACACTAGGATAACAGAGGCATCCGAAAATGCGAAGACCGTCGTAGGATGGAGGAGACCCGAAGAGAAGATGATGCGGGGTGTAGTTCCAACGAACACGACATGGACGAAGGTTAACTAGAAGGGTGGCGGTGGCAAGGGCATCCGGCCAAAACCGGGGTGGCATGTAGGCGTGAAACAGAAGGGTGCGGACGCAATCATTAAGAGTGCGAAGAACGCGTTCGGCCCGACCGTTTTGCTGGGAGGTGTAAGGACAGGTTAACCGAAAGATGGTGCCGTGGTTGGAGAGAAGTGTACGGATGGTGAGGTTATCGAATTCCTTCCCGTTGTCAGTTTGGAGAGCATGGATGGGACGACCGAACTATGTAGACACATAAGAGTAAAAGGCGAGGAGAGTGGCGGGAACGTCAGATTTCCAACGAAGCGGAAAGGTCCACACAAAGTGAGAGTAGTCATCGAGAATAACAAGATATTATAGAAAACCAGAATTACTTGTGATAGGTGACGTCCACACATCGCTATGAATTAATTCAAAAGGATAAGAAGCAACTGTCGAAGAAGAACTAAATGGGAGTCTAACATGTTTGCCCATGCGGCATGCTTGACAAGAATGAGCATCCGCTTTATTACATGAAAAAGAGAAATCCTTGACTATTTGACGAAGAGCGGTGGTGCTAGGATGACCGAGACGGGTGTGCCAAAGATCGATGCCGGCGGAAAGAGCGAGAGGTCTAGTGCGTGATGATGATGAAGGCTGGACGGGGTACATGTCACCGGGACTGTCACATCGGTCGAGAACCATCCGGGTGCGGGCGTCCTTAACAGAGAAACCAACTTCGTCAAATTCGACAGTTACAAAATTATCTCGGGAAAGATTACAAACAGAGACTAAGTTCTGAATAAGTTGAGGAGACCCGAGCACATTATTAAGAGATAATGGCCGAGACGTAGAAGGAAAGGGAGTGGAACCAACATGACTAATGGGAAGACCAGCACCGTTACCGGCGATGATACGAGAAGAAGTGTGAATGGGAGACGCGGAGGAGAGGTTACCCGGGTAGGCTGCCATATGAGATGATGCACCGGTGTCCATGAACCAGTCACCACCGCCGGTGTAAGCACCGGGCTGAGGCGTGTATTGCAGCGCCGAGAGCAGAGCCGGGCCATAGGAGACCGGCGGCGGGGGGTAGCCAGCAAACCCCGTCACCCCCCACTAGGGTTTGGCGCGCCATAGCCAAACTGTGCGGGGTAGGGGGTGGCGGTGGTGTCGGAGCGCCGAGCTGGGGCGCCGCGTAGAAGGCCTGGTGTGCTGCTGGTCGAGGCCCGAGAAGTCCTGGAAGTGGAGCGCGGGGAACCGGCATTGTATAGGCGTGTACAACCCCAGTCCAGGGATTGTGGCCGGTGCCCCATGGTGGCGAAGGAAGTTGTTGTTGCTGGCCACCACCACGCTGTTGTCCACCGCCGTTGTTGGAGCGGTTGCCGCGGCCACGGCGACCACCACGGCCGCGCCGGTCGCCCTGGTTCTGCTGCTGTTGCTGGGGCGGAGGCACCGGCGCCGGAGGCCAGGGCGGGAGGGCGTCGTACGTGGCGCCGTAGGGCGTGCCGTAGCCACCCACACCAGCGGCTGCTGGAGGCACCGGCGGGCGCGGCTGCGGAGGTAGCGAGGCGCCGTGGCCCCCGGCGGGAGGTGCTGATGTAGACCCACCGTGGGAGTAGCCGGCGGCGAAGGCGGTGTGGACCGCACGAGCCCGCAGGTTCTTCAGGCGACACTCCTCAAGACGTAGATAGGCCACCGCCCGTTCATAAGTAGGGTTATCCATAAGAGTAAGATTGGACGCGGCATTACCGAGATCTTCGTTGAGGCCTGCGGTGAGGGTGGAGAGGAGGAGCTCGTCCCCAACCTTGAAGCCGACGTCGTTGAGCTCGTCGGAGAGAGTCTTGAGGCGCATGCAGTAGGTGTCGATGGAGGAGTCGTTTTGGTGGCAACCAAAAAACTCCTGCTGCAAGAAGACGATCCGTTGGAGCTTGTTGTCGGTGAAGAGGCCGATGATCTTCGTCCACACCGTGTAGGCATCATCACCGTCGCGAACAACAGTGTGAAAGATGTCCTTGGACACGGTGAGGAAGAGCCACTGGATGATGGTGGCGTCAACCGCCATCCAATCCTCATCGCGACGCATGGCGAGGAAGTCGGTGGTGCCGTCGATGTGGTCACGGAGGTTGTACTCACGGAAGAGGAGGTTAAAATAGGTTTTCCAAGCATAGAAGTTGGCCTCCGTGTGGGATAGCTTGATCGGAACGCGGTCGAAGATTGGGACATCGCGGATGTAGGCCGGGTCGGGGAGAGAACCGGCCTTGGAGGAGGAAGCGAAGGGGTTGCTGCGGGCGGATCGGGTAGAGTGCGACATGGCGGCTAGGGTAGGGTTTGGGGGAAGGAGCGGAGCAGCTAGGGTTTAGGCGGCGTGCGGCTGGCAGGGAGGCAACGCGCGACGGGGGAGAAGCGTGGCGTGACAGAGGGCGGGCGACGCACGACTGAGAGGCGGAGGCAAGGGAGCGGAGGGATCGCGAGGGCAGCGGCGATCTGGTGGCGGCGTGCGAAGGCAGACACGGCGGCAGCAAGATCAGCGGCGCGAGGCGGGAGCGTGCGGGAGCAGCTAGGGTTGCGACGCGCGGGAGGACCTAATTAGGCTGATACCATGTAGAGGTTTAGAGAATAGATGCAACTCACGATATATTGATCGGGTGCATATGCACGTATATATATATATATATATATATATATATATATATATATATATATATATATAGGGATTGACTATTCGTCACTCTGGGTGAGGAATAGTTATTCTTCACCCCCTCTATTTTACCATCAATGGACCGTAATTTTACGTTCTGTAAATTTTGCTTTATTTTCGAAGTAAAAAGAGACCGTAAGAAAGTATATAATCATCGAAAAAAATATTTTATGTTATGTAAAATTACAAATGTAAAAACACAGTGTAAAATACACATAAACTATAATTTTTCTTGTCTTATGACCTATATTTTTATTTGTTTATGTCAAATTTTACGTCGTGAATCGATAGAAATGTAACTATTTGAATTCCAAACGTAATTTAATTATGAAATGATCGTAATATTACCTCGGGTGAAGAATAACTTATTCTGCACCCTGGGTGATGAATAGTAACACTATATATATATATATATATATATATATATATATATATATATATATATATATATATATATATATATATATATATGTACAAGGGTAGCCACGTCCTCAACTATACAAGGGAGGAGGACGGCTTGTGGTACAAGAAATATACATGCAATATACATATCTCAACACGTGCGACGCGCTGAAGGATTTACATTTCATAACCTTATAGTTATATAGCATGAGTACAATATACCCTAGAGTGGACATTGGGATGATTCCATATTCGGCTCAAACTATTCGACGCGCATTAGTCCAGAAGGTTAGTGGCTCTAGCTACTATACATATGCAGGAAGAGAAATCTTGCAAGCTAGTAGTGCACGGGAATCAGAGGTGTCATAATCATACTACTGGTGAAATGGGGGATATATATGCGTACGTGCATGGTCTAGAGCCTTATACAGAAGCAATAGCATAAGTAGATATCATGATTCTCTTGACTTCTCTTGTTGATGACAAGACATGGCAAACAGGGAAATCGTCCAACTGTTACGGCTCGGTTTTCATTATAAATTGTTCATAGACTATTAATAATCGAACTAGTTAATGAATCAGTCTGCAGGCCGGCTTGGATTATTGTTACTAATCACACGAGTAGGGGGAGGGGGCGTAACTGAAATCAGATAGTATTACCTTATTCCCGATTCGCGCCTTCTGCTTTGCAGTTTTTACCATTGCATTTTTTTCATTATATTTTTCAGGAAGAAAACATAATACTACATCTGATTTACACCACAGAATCCTTTCGTGGTGACTGCATCTGATTTATACCACAGAATCCTTTCGTGGTGACTTCGGTGCGAGACTTCTAGAAACCCGTATGTAATTTGTTAGTCAAAACAGTTGGTAGTACGCATTCTACGGTGGTAAACAAAAGAGAGCAGAGGATGTGGTAACCCAACTGTTTTGTAACCCTTTCCCTTGTTTTCTCATGACTCCTAATGGGAGCACAACCCAAGAAGCTGCTAATATGGGTGACATGTAGCATAGCTAGAATGAAATGCGTTGAACTTGAGCAGAGCTGTTCTGTGTTCAGATGGGGAAATGGTGGATGACAGTGGTGCACGGTACACACCTTGTCAGCTCTGCCTAACCATGTCTTGGATTCTTGCACTAATATTGTGTGCTCTGGCCCCATGCTACAAGTACATCATGTCATATTGTCATGGAAAATCCACCAAAATTACTACTCCCTCCATATCAAAATATAACACGTTTTTTGTCACTATCATGGTGTATAATAACATGTTGACGATAAAGTCGTTAGAGCCTGATCGACGATCAAACGTCTTTCGTCCGGTTTTCACATGACGAGCATGATCCTAGCAAAAATTGTATGATTTCCCCTGCTAGGAAGCGCATGGCACCAATGAGATCGCAATAGCAAGAAACTAAACCATAATCTCTAAATTGTCAACGAAACCACCACCCTTTTTCCAAGGGTTGAAGCTCTGGAGGCTATATGATCTGCCCTTGTCCATGTTAGACAGGGAGACTTTGATGTCACTGTGCATATGTCAAGAAGTCCTCTGAAATTCCACCTGAGAGGTACCCCTGCTTGCTACCAACTCACAGCTACACATGCATGCATGCTGATGCACATATGGTCAGTACATTCTCCTAGTCATGAGTCATGCACATAATATTCTAGTGGCATGTGAAAAATGATATCTCTGGGGTGTAGTCATCAGTGCAAACATGATCAGAGGCAGCTAGCTTCCCCCATCGCACCTCAGTTTTACGAGACGATCTGAAATGGTCCCCAATATATATAGGGAGCGGCTCACTTAACAAAGGTCCAGTTTTTTCTCCCAAAATCGGAAAATTATCTTAATGAGGTATATATATAATAAATTTAAATTAATTAATAAAATTATTAAAGACCGTGTGTCATACAAATTATTGCAGACATAAAATATCAAAATAGTAATATATACTCCTAAAAATGTTCAAGTTTTTAAAAAAGTGTTCATGTATTTTAAAAAATATGTCATCTATTCTTGAAGTGTTCATGTATTTCAAAAGAGTTTGTATACTTTAAAAATGTCAGTGCATTTTGTTTCTTATTAGTGTTCATATAATTAGAAAAGGTGTCCGGCACATTTAAAAGATATGCGACAATAAAAAAAAGTGTTTGTTGAATTTTTGTAGTGTCCATTTAATTAGAAGTGTTTGATACATTTTAAAAAAATGTTCACGTAATGTAAGAAAGTTTTTGATGAATTTTATAAATGTTCATGTAATTAAAAATGTCCAATATTTTTTTAATGTTCACGTAATATAAGAAAATATTTGATGCATTTAAAAAAATCTTCATGTAATTGAAAAGTGTTTGATTTATTTTTAAATGTCCACGTAATATAAGAAAGTGTTCGACGCATTTTCAAAAGAATGTTCATGTAACTAGAAAAGGTGTTCGACACATTTTCTTCAAATTGGTCGTGTAATTGAAAAAGTTATCAAGGGAAATAAAGGTTCATCTCCATCCCAGTTGGTACGAATTTGCTGCCTAAATAAGAACTTGTACGCATAGCCATGTTCGGTAATTATTAAAAAATTAAGTTAAATGGTGAAACAAGTTTTTTTTAAATCTCTGCTGCTACTTTTTTGTAGCAAAGCTGATTCAATCTCGGTCTGTTGCTTCTTGAAAAATAAAAGACAAATCTAAGCCAGCTGGCCCATCAACAAGTGGTCTTAATGGGTTCGAGTGGGCTGGGAAAATTGAGATTCTAGATTGGATTTGGGCTGAAAAACTCCCACCCAGCTGAGCTAGCCCCATTCATGTCCCTTGCGGATCCTCGAAACTGCCTTCTTTTTTGAATTCTTCGTTGAAAAGGTCTTCTCTTGTTCGAAATTTGAAGTATCATCACAGTTCAACTCAACTTTAGTCGGTTCCCTCAAAAGAAAAAGAAAAAACTCGACTTTAGTCGGCTCTAGGGAGTAGGGAGTACTGAATGTTGCCTTGAATATACACAAACTCCCTCCGTTTCATAATGAGTGCGTGTAAAAAATTTGAAAAGTCGAACTTTATAAATTTTGATTAAGTTTATAGAGAAAACTATTTATATCTAAAATGTCAATATATAAATATGAAACTATATCTTATGATTAATTTAATGATACATGTTTGGCATTCTAGACGTAAATGTTTTTCTCCATAAACTTGGTCAAAGTTTGTGAAATTTGACTTTTGAAAAAATCTATATGCACAACATTATGGAAAAGAGGGCACATTGATCCATGCAGCGCAGCTCAGATAGGTTACATGGAATGTTGTGACTACAATGAAATATGCACCAATTAATGGTTTGCCCTAGCTTCTTCCTGTGAGATACTTCTGCATATTGCAGACAATGGCATGCCCCCAATAACTGACCACGTTGCATTGTTGACCTACACATATATAGTCAAGAAGATAAGGCTGTGCCCAGCAGCCACATGGGCAGATGGGCTGGACAAGGATGCATGGAAAACCACCTATAAACTGGCTTGACCCATTTAATTCATTTCGTTTCATGGATCACGCAAGCCACCAATCTGAACAGATGTGGCAAGAAATCGACATAATCAGGCGGGGAACATGCATATACGAACAAACCACGGGGATCCATGGGAATTTATGAAGAAAGTGACCATATAGTTGACGAAATTCAGGTTGCTTCTGCGTCTATCTATGTATATCATTAGTGGCGATGCCATCATTTTCATGGATTATTCCACAAGTTGTGCAGCAGGTACGCACGTATCTACCAGTTGAAGTATAGAAGAATGTGACGCTTCAAAGTGTAGATCGAATATCTAAAGATGCAAGATACCTAGCTACTTGGGTCTTTGTAGTCCTTGGAAAACGACCAAATGAGGATGTAGTGTAGTGTAGTATATATGCCAGGACATATACTTATCCCAGATACCACAAGTGGTCATCAAAGATATTTATGGGCAGATATATACTGACGGGTATATAACGAAATGTCACAAAAATGAGATAGCTACCTCTAGCCAATCAGAAAGAGGATACTGATTCTTATACACACGGGGACAAACAAGAGCTAGAACTATATCCGGTCGCAATGGATAGTGTATATCTCCTCCATTCAATTCAACCATGTAAATACGTATGGTGACCACACCATACGGTATCTACAACTTGGGGTAGATGTGTACGCATGCTAAAAAGACGGAGTTGAGGTGTAGATTTGACATGGCACGTTGTGAGCACATGCATTTTGAGTGCGTGCATGCATGGTGCAATTGGCCTAACTTGCACGGATCCAATTCCAGTGATGTGTCGACAAGATTAGGCATGGGAAACCGGGCATTTGCGTGCATGTTACCCACAGGTTGTGTGCACATGGCCTGATTGCCATTTGAAACTTTGTATCATCCATCGCACTCACATGCATGCACCCGTCGAGGTTCAGATGAACATGCACATCTGGTCATCCACGCATTAGTTTTCTTGCACCGTGAAAGTGATGGCCGCCCGTCACATTGTGAATCATGCATGCAGTCTCCCGTGCCATGATCCCTCTGTTTTCTTTTGTTACGTAGGGTAGTTTCATGAAGAAAATGGGGACATGGATGGCATGCACGGCAAGGTAAATTCTACTATAATAGAGTGACTTTCACTGTGGCCACCGCACGAATCATTTCCTGGCCATGATGGCGTCCCGTTTGCTGTGGTCCGTTGGTCGATCCTTTGATATGCATATATATATATGTGTACCCCGTCTACCGTTCATTATGTTGCTGGTGCATCATTTCGCCTGAAAGGTGAACTTTTTGCTATCCCTTCGTCTTCCTGTGGCATCTAATCATGGTGTCTCTCGTCTACAGGAAACAAGATCAACTTTATCGGCTGCGTGCATTTGGTAGCTAGTCCAGGTGAAAATGGAACGAGTGCTGCTACACACACGACAGATAATGGACGATTTCCGCACGATGAAGTACATCAAGCTGTCTATGCGTTGAGCAAAAGTGAATAGCACCGTTGAGTGCTCCATCGTGCAGAGTTCGTCCGGCTACTGTCGTCCACACAGTAGTTTCGAAACAGGACGGAAGTGAACGATATGCATGGATGCTACCATGTATTTTCTGTATTCTTTTGTGGGAATCCAAAATTAGATTTCATATACTGGAAACACTCATTCTTGAAGAGAATAATGTACGAAACAAATATTGGGTGAATACAGACCGGACAAGGATACGTAAACAGACAGTTGCTCGAACACAAAAAGAAACACCTTAAACCCCACCCAAAAATATTAAAACCCAATAGACTAGTTCATGTTGCAATGTGTTCGAAACTAGAAGTACCGAAGGTTTTCGATGACTGTTATACCTGACCACCATGGTTGCTAGTCTCGTGTTGCCGAGGTACACATAGAACTATTGACCACACTGGAAATTAGAAGAAGCTTGATGGCGGAGTTCGGGCGAAGCCAACATCTCCAAGAGCCCCTGCTCGAGCGCTCCACCCTATTGTATTAAATCAACATGATATATATGCAGGGTGATGAAACTCACAAATGCTCGCCCCGTCTCAAACTACCACAGTGGATGCTCCTGTGTTGCATCGTGGGTCCGGTAGGCACGTTGGTGTGGTGCGTTAGGTTGCTCGCAAAGTCTTGATATTGTGATCCCTCAACGACACCTCACAACTACTTGTGTCTGTCATGGTGACGGTTCTTTTACTCTGCTAGTTAGGTCATGTCGTATGCTGGGCCTCATGTTTTTCTCATCTCTCCTTGCAACCTTGTTACATGTACGGTTTATGGCCCGGTTTCTCTTATAAACGGGATCACCTTGTTCAGGTTTTCGATCCGATTTTTCTTATAAACTATATCACAATCTTTTAGCATAATGGCCACTTTGAGTAATATATTCAGGTGGAGGGACTTCTCGCCTGCTAATTCTCAAAAAAGAAAAACATCTTCGAAAGGAGATGATGAAATGCGCAGATTAATCAACACTATATTACTATATATCTCCTGGCTACCACATCAGGCAGCACCCACCACCTGTAGCCTGTTGGAAACCGAAAAAGGTTCAAAGGTGACATGACCTGCATGCAATTATTGGAAGATAAAGAAAATAACACATGCACACAGAACCAACAAACACCAACCAAACGATTTGTGACTAACTAGACTGTACTATATACATATCGTCGGCGGAAGATGGCGATGAGAAAAGGTCGTGCATAACCAATCACGAGCCCACGACCATGCATGCATCCATGCAAACAGTACGTACCAAAAACGACGTCGTACGATCGGTTGGCGGTTGCATGCATGCACAACGGTGTCTGGAAAGTCGAAAATATAAGTTGAGGTCTCTCTTTCCATGTCCCCCAGCTGTTCATACACTGATCGAGCCTACACAGCGCAACTACCACTTTCTAAAAAGACAATAAGCCAGGCCTGTCGCAGAGTACCTACAGCTGCATGCACAACCGCCGGCTGGTACGTAAGTACGTACGTGTTCTAGGCTTCCAAACGTACGTAGTACATGTGGATGCTGGATGCATGCCTATGTAATCTATCTAGCTTGGTGTTCTGTACAAAATGTAGATATAGCTAATGACAACGAGCACTCGGTGAGTTAATTAATGCTCCCTCCATTCCACACCGTAGTGTACCGTCGCAGTCGGTCTTGTTGGTTAAATTTACAATGTTGCCAAGTCTCAATCGATTTAGACTTCGTTATGTCTCAGCTGATGCTATATTCATAAAATCTTGCTTGAAGATTGGTGCAAAGTTTTTTTTGGTGTTTTCTTTTTTCTTTCATATATGTTTTCTTATTTGATTGAGACTTGGTTAAATCTCAGTCAACTGAGACATAGTCAGGCCCTTAAATTTATGGTCAAACTTGGATTTTGGGAAGCGCGGGCACACTAAATTATAGAACGGATGGAGTACAAGTATAGTACAACTGCCAATTGTTTCTTGTTCATGCTTTCTCGTGTGATTGTGACGTGAATTGCATGCCATTGAACAGTCTTGTTGGTCAATTCGGACGGTGTGATACGGAGGGTGACTAGCTAGGTGCTCTCCCAGCATGCAACACAACTGCCGGTCGACCGGTTGATCCTGAATCCAGGACACTGCTCAACTCAAATCGGGTTAAAAAGTTTTGAATCCGGTGGTTGCTGCACAAGTGCACATGGCTTTGCTTGTCGACCATGCAGTGCAAACGACTTTAATCGGGTGGTATATTGACGCCTGGGTGGCCTATGCGGCCTCCTCCTAGGCCAGACTCACTTTATTGGGATCTAGTCTGGATGGGATTCTATCTTATCTCATGTCGATGTTCCTTTTCAATAAAACCTTTATTGAAAAATGGACAAACATTGTAGGCGATTCTTTTGGAGGAGGAAGAATAAGAAGCATGGGTATCATATGGTTAGATGGACAAGAATCTGTCGATCTAAGAAAAAAGGGGGGCTAGGTATTAAGGATCTTCATAAACAGAATGTTGCTCTACTTGTTAAATGGTGGTGGAAACTTGAAACTAGTGATGGGTTGTGGCAACGTATAGTCAAAGCCAGATACTTCAAGAACAAGACAGTTGCAAATATACGCGGTCGTTTCTCCGACTCTCCTTGTTGGAAAGCTATTATGAAAGTCAAGGACTCATATATGGCTGGTAGGAAAATCGCTATCGAAAGTGGTAACCTAACTAGGGTCTGGCATGACCCTTGGGTAGAGAACAATATATTGAAAGATCGGTTCCCTGATCTGTTCAACATTTGCCATGATCAGGAGAGTACTCTGGCATCCTGGGTAGCGAATAACTATGAGCTTAATTTCAGACACAGACTATCAGGTGTTTTTGGTGAGCAGTGCACCTGGATGGTTACATAGGCTAAAAAACTTTCTCTGAGTAACTCCTCGGATAATATCTCCTGGGCATTTAGTAGTAAAGGGAAGTTTACGACTAAATCGATGTATGAATGGCTGGAAAGAAACCTGGCTGGCCCCAATTACAAGTGGGTTTGGAAAGCCCCTGTTCCATTGAAAATTAAAATTTTCTTATGGCAATTATTTCAGAATGTTGTGCTTACACGAGACAATATGCGCAATAGGAAGTGGCCTGGAAATCCTATGTGTTCCTTTTGCACAGATATAGAAACTGTGAATCATTTGTTCTTTACTTGCCCTCTAGCTCGTACATTTTGGGGTGTACTGGGTATGACAGTTGGGGTCTCTTGTTGTCCCCGATCTCTTTGGCAAAGTTTTGCTTGATTATATAGGTTCTTTCCAGGAGGAAATCAATTCTATATGATGATTATTGCGGCCATTTGTTGGGGTATCTGGTGTCTCCGCAACAAAGTTACCTTTGATAAATATGTAGCTCGCACTCCCCTGGAGGCTGTTTTCACTGCCTGCTCGTTTATGCTATATTGGGCAGGGTTGCTTAAAGTTGAAGACAAGGTGAAGTTCCAAGCTGGAGTGAAGAGGTTGGCTCACGTGGCTGCTGCGCTGGCGGACACGCCCTTCACTTGCGACAGGCTCCTCTTGGATGACAAGGATGGGATTCAGATTGGCTAGCTGGAGCTGCTGATTGGGTCTCCTTTTAAGTATCTTGATCCACTAGGGTTTGATGCCCGCTGGATATTTGTTTCATGGTCGTGTTTTGGCTAGTCCTTTTGAGGTAGTCTGATAGTCTCTTCCTGAGAAATTAGATGTTTTTATTTGGGTTGTGGCTTGTTTGTGTCATCAGGTTTTCGCCCCATGGTGGATGACTCGCTCGAGAGTCATCATGCGGTGGGTTTCCTGATGATGCACCAGCTCGCTCTCCCCCCCCCCCCCCCCCCCTTCAGTCTCATTTAGCTTTTTGCAGTCGGTCCTATCTTTAGATCTTGGTTATTTTGGTACTTCATCAGACTTGGTTGCTACAGACTGATGTATTTCCGTTGATTGCAAAATTAATGGAAAGGGGTATGAGCCCGGTTGGAAAAAAGACGGGCACCTGGCTGCTCGGTTGCCTGCAATACCGCTTCAAGTAACAAAAGCCGGGCTGCCAGAGATGTCAGAGGCCGGAGCTGCCAGACCTAGGGGAGAATGTTGGGGTTGGGTCGTTGGACACCTGGTGGGGCAACATATACTCGCAGCGGCGGCGCACCATTGGCAGCGGCGAGTTGACCCTCGCAGCCTCGAACCCCATCCAGTAACATACTCCCTTCTTTCCGGTTTATAGGGCTTATCTTAAAATTTTAGTTTTTTCTTTTTATAAGGTTCAATTTGGTTGCTCCCCATCACATGTTCAGACTTTAAGATGCATTAAATCATTGCATGCAAGTATTAAGAGAAAACTGACCAATGCATGCACTTTATGCATGCATGTATTGCAATTAATGCATTCGTAAACATAATTTTTTGAGAAAAACAAGAACATTAATTGGGTGCTTTTGCAAACTACAAAAAATATTTCACCACTCATCATCTATCTTGATTGGTGAGATTTTTGTATTGAGCCTTATAAACCAGAAAGGAGGGAGTAGCAAGGAGGAGCTGCGGCAGGGGATCTCGATTGGGACTATAGAAAGTTTGTCCCCTGGACAGGCTACTCTTCTTCCTGGCAGAAGCCAAGCGGCGCGAGATTTCCACAGAGATTGGAGGAAGATTGGAAGAGGCGTACTGGAGAGAGATGGAAAGAAACGAATTGAAGATGTGAGTCCACCGTTTCCCATCTGCTTGGTCTTATTGACGGATGATGGATATTCCTTCAACTATCTCAGCTGTTACAGAAGACAGAAGAGAAAGCGGACGAAGAAGTAAATCATAGATATAAAAAGGGGTATTTTGAATTGATGATGTGGCTAGACCGGGTGGAGGATTAGTGTTGACGTGGCCGCATGAGAATGGATGTTGATGTGGATAGTTTACATGATGAGAGAATTGATAATAATGAGGATCAACTTCTTAAGAATGTAAGATTCCAATATAGTGAACTATAATTGAATGATTCTACACTTCTTGGAATAGTACATTCCCTTGTTCAGTTGTGGAGTGGAGCGGAATATTCACACCTGCACACTAAGCTAGAACTGCAGTGCCACACAGATGCGCAGATGCATGCAGCAGAATTAGATCATAAATGGACGTGCCAAATTTGACGTACGTACGTATAACACACAAGACGATGTTCATATAACTGAAAACTCTGTGCAGTTAGACAAGCGATTAGGAACTGTAGTTGGTTAATCATATACTATTACTAGTAGTAGGTCGTAGTCATGTGTTGGACGGTGGACGGCGCATGCTGGGTCGCACGTAATAACAAAGGACCATGTAATACAACCAAGCTTTGCTTGCTAGACAGGCATGACGCCTACTAATTAAGCCTAACAGTTTATGTGTGCAGGTTTTAAAAGCTCGGTATTACTCAGATGGATGCCTGAAAGATACGGTCTTTTTGGGGTACGCCTCCCTGACTTGGCAGGCTATACAATATGGCCTCAACCTCCTGAAGAAGGGTATCATATGGCGTATGGAGGATGGGCAAAATATACATATCTGGCGCGATCGTTAGGTGCCAAGGGAACCATCACGCCAACCTATCACATTGCAGGGTACATGTCGGCCGAGGAGAGTGGCCGAACTCCTAGAGGCGGACGGGTCCTAGCGTATGGACCTCCTCTGTCGATACTTCCTACCGGCGGATGTCGTCGCGATATTCAGTATTCGCACATCACCTCGTGTCATCGACGACGTCATCGCCTGGGCGCCGGAGAAGAACAGGTATCTTCACCGTTCGTTCTGCCTACCAGTTTGCCATGGACGAGCGCGAGCATCCATTGGCCAGCGCCACGAGCAGGCACCGGATGGTCGTCGCACCATCTGGAAGATCATATGGGGGTGCCCTGCTCCCTCAAAGGTACGCGTATTCGCTTGAAGGATTGTAACAAACTCACTAGCTATTTGGGCTAACAAATTTACTCGTCATCTTGAGATATCTTACATATGTTCCATTTGTGGTGTGGAACGAGAGGGTGTGTTCCATGCATTCTGCAGGTGCCCCCTAGCGAAGGAACTGTGGCATGCAATGGCGCTTTACTGGCACATCCCGAGGGTCGAAGCAATCTACAACTCGGGCCCGAAGTGGCTCTTTACGCTCCTCGAACCACTAGACGAGACAACGCGTATGGTCGTACTGATGACCATGTGGAGGATTTGGTACATGCGGAATGAGATAACGCATGAGAAAAGGCCTCCGCCTACTGAATCTTCTCGTCGGTTGCTGCATGGATATATTAGCTCTCTTTTATGCCTCCACCAGTACCCTAGTGGTGATGTTGTCAAAGGAAAAGTGGTGCTCAATGCCCTTCCGCCACCCTATAAGGCCAATGCCGAGCCTAAGGAAGAGCTGCGCTGGATGCCTCCTGAGTCAGGTTGGACGAAGCTAAATATGGACGGAAGCTTCATTCCGTCCACAGGTATGGCAGGAGGTGGTATGATCCTACGGGATGCACATGGTGATATCATCTAAAGCGTTTGTCGGGAAATCCGTATATGTGATAACGCGGTGGACGCTGATCTAGCGGCGTGTCGGGAGGGGCTGGAGCTGGCCCTCCATCGTACGGTGCTGCCCATTTTGGTCGAGCTTGATAGCGCGGAGGCGGTGTCACTGATCACAGCACACTCCGAGGATCGATCGATACATCACATGTTGGTTAAGAAGATTCAGAATCTGGCCTCAACTGGGGATAGAGAGATTTCTTTTACTCGTTGTTGTCGGTCGCAGAATAAAGTTAGTCATGAACTTACCGTGTATGGCCGTAGCACTCCCCGTACTACAGTATAGTTGCATTCGGGATTAGATTTTTTTCGTAAACTTGGCATTGGCTGAAAAGCCTCAGTGAGTAATGAGAATCTTCTTTTCTCCCGCAAAAAAAAGGACCATGCAATAACGAACGACCTTTAAAACCCAAATGCAGCAGTTTGTTTATTTAGCTCTTCTCCACACTGTAATCTCGTATATCTGGCAAGCTCAGCAGATGCGCAGCTGCCGGATCACCGGTAAAATATGTACTAGCTCACACGGCCATCGATAGATAGAACGCACGCCGTCGATCACCGGTGCAGCTAGGCTGATGAGTCCCGATCAATCGGCTGGCTACAAAATGTGCATCGATCAGCAGATGACGCACGCGTACTCGTGGGGGTGCTCCTCGGTGTGGACGAGGTAACACGGCTGCGGGTACCAGTGCGGCGGGTAGCACGGCTGGCACACTGGGATGGGCGTGCACGCGCCCTTCGTGTTGCCGTCCGTCTTGTCCCCGCCGCCGTTCGGCTTCTCATCCGTCTTATTGCCCTCCTTCTCATCCATTATCTCAGCCGTTCATGTTCCATGGGATGTGTGCCACTAGGAGTGTTGCAGCAGAGGCTAAGAGCAAAGCTAATAGAAGAGCCGGCTGCCGGCTCTATAGCACTGCCAGGTCAGCTATATAGCCTGCTTATATAATAAACTGGCTGTATATTAGCTATAGTATTTAATGCTTGCATGAAGAAAGATGCAGAGAAGGGCATACTGATTGGCTGGCGCTTGCTTTTAGTCATTGTGCGGGCTGCATGTTGGCTCGATTCCATCGGAGCTTGTGCTATCGCTAGCGATTGACGAAGCGCCGGCGCCCTGCTCACTCCTACTTTCTCTCTCCTTCAGTTAAGGTTTTGTTGATGTGGAACATTTTATAGCCAGCTGATTAGGATCTATTATACTTGCTCTAACAGTGCTATTTGGCCGAGTGGTTTGACCCTAAGGTGCGTACAGTACCTTTATAGGCTAGCTCGAATACTTTCTGCTATCTACAGTTGTTCGCTGCTGCATGTGCATGTCTTATCATGCACGTCTCGTTTTGGGGTTCATCATGCATATAGGTGCGTAGGTAGCAGGCTACTGTTGCGGTCAGGTGCATCACGCCATGTCTCTGTAGTCCCCTCACCTATCAACTCTAAAATTCTGTAGAATAGCTCAACGTCTCTCTCTCCTAAAACTTTGCATCACCTCTCTTTCTCTCTTTTAACATGCATTCAGCTTGTGAGAAACTCAAAAAAAAAAACTTTCGGAAAACTTTTCAGGGGGCAGCTAGCTCTCTAGCTCTGTCTTGACTTTTTGCTTGCAATTTCAAAAAGTTCTGCATGTTGCATGGTCTCTCTCTCTTATTTCGTTTCAGTTCTTGGCATACTCTCTCCAAACTTCTGAAAAAGTCTGCATGTTGGGCTCTTCCACATTAGAAATGATTCTGCCTGAGTTCTTGCTGCAAGGAGCCAGCTCTCCGGGATCCAGATCCTTGGCGGATGTGTCTTGCTCCTCGCACATGACGGATGGTAAGAGGGAGGAGGAAGAGCCAGAGTGTTGCGTGATGGAATCCAAGGTCGATGGTGGACAAAAGCATGCGGGGCTGTCTGACGGCACATCATGTCATGTAGAGTATCCACACTAGCCACGGTTGTCATCGTCAGAAGCGCCAAACTGAGGTATGCATGGTACGTGGATGAGTGAGCGGTCTCAGTGCATGCATATAAACAACGAAGCAGACCAAGCTAGCAAGATACAATGCCGGACGGATTCGGACTTCGGAGAAAGAGAATGGGAGTGAGTAAGTCACCACAGAGAGTGGAGACGGTCTTGATCGCCTTCTGCTTCTGCCTGTCGCACTGCAGGTCCAGCTTCACCACGATCTTCTGCAGCCGTCATCGTGTACAACTAACCGATCAAACTAATTCACTAGTACGTACCTCAGGAGGCGCAGAATTACAAGTGAAATTAAGAAATGCCAGTTGGACCGGCTGTAAGCAGTGACCTTGATGGCAGCCATCGGTCCTCCGATCGACGAATTTGGAAGGGTGGGACGGGATGAAATGGAACGTCCTCTCCTCTCCCGGCGACGATGGAGCTGTATGGGCGGGAGTAGCTAGTGACGGAGCCTGGCGGGTTTATAGGCAGAGGCAGTACTCCGTGTGTTGTTGGCAGCTAGGACGGTGGGACACTGGGACTAGGGCGTGTGTAAGAGCATCTTCAACGGCCGCACACAAATTCCGCGCCCAATAAACGTTATAGCGCGCCATTGTAGCATTTTTAATGCGCCGGTACCAACTTTGCTTTGGCAGGCGCCCAAAAACGCGCGCCCAAAAAGCAGACAGTGCAAATTGTGAAGTGCGCGCAATCCGGCGCCCAAAATATGTTGCGCGCGATAGCGTTTTTCAGCGCGCGTCCAAAAACTTTTAGCGCTACAGTTTCTGCTGGAGCTGCATGGCGCCCAAAAAACTTAACTTTTAGTACACGAAGCTTTTTTTGGGCGCCTGTTGGAGATGCTGTAAGCGCTATTGGAGAGTGGAGACCTAAGGCTGTACGTACGGTGGCGCTGGGGAATGGCCACGACGACCGACCTGGCGGAGTCTTGCTGCGGGTCCGGCCGGGGTAGCTCGATTGGGACATGGCGAGTGGTATCTTGACACACTTGGGCTTGTGAGCCAAGTAGGCCGACCGATTTGGCGTTGGGCTAGGCTGTCAATACAAGTAGTTACGACCAGTAGTACGTCCCTTGTCCGGCCTGATGCAATGTATTGCAACAGCTAGCGACGGCGCGCGGCCTCAAATGGTGCATCGGTGCGGACCAACCACCCATCACCTACCATGCCAGGAGAAACGAGAGGTTGGACGGCATAGCGGTAGCTCGAAGCAAGCTCGGCCGCCTGAAGTTTGCTTCGTCCCGGGCACCGGCGGTCACAACACTACGAGCACTCGTGTCGATCAACGTATACGAGGTGGAGCCTAGCCGCTATAATCTTGGTTCAACCAGCTATAATCCTCACCCTCCGCATCACGTCTGCATGCGGTGACAGCCCACCGCTAGCTTCCGTTGGAAGGAAAACGTATCGAGGGACAACCCCTGCGGATTTGAAATTCGGGCGGGGAAATGAATAAGAGTTGCTTGCAGTTCTTAAACAACGTGTTAATTAGGGATGTGTAGCTCGCGATGCGACGGGTGATCTTATCTTTGCTGTGGCCGGACACATGCATTGAACCTCGCTTCATCACACAGATCGAAACACATGCTCTAGTCCATGGACTACTCATTGACGATCAGCTTTTTTTTTCTTTAATTACTGGAAGAGAGGCTGTCCTCTCCGATTTTCATGTAAAGAAACCATCTGGTCTTTTTTTTTTTGAGGAAAAAACCATCTGGTCTTTGACAAACTGCAAACTACTACGACTAATGTTGTAAATGAAAGCGCAACAGGCTTGGATAGCTAGGATTCGACGATCCTATCAGCGCTAACCTGATCTGCAAGATCACCAAAAGGATGCCAAGCCCATTGGCTAGAACATCCAAAGACTCCAAACCACAACCAACAATATTTCCCATAGGCTCCTCAATCCAATCCCTCGTAACGGAATATTTTGCTAGTTGAGCCAACTTATGCGCTACCTTGTTCGCTTTTCTATTACAATGCTCAAAACTAGTAAGAGGAAAATCACAAGCTATAAAAAAAACAGTCATAAAAAATTGCTGTTGTCGCTCCTGCAGAGTGTTCTCCATTCTTCATTGTGTTAATCACTTCCATATTGTCAGAGTTGATAACAAGACGATTACAACCCGCCTTCTGTGCTAGCGATAAGCCAAACCTAAGTGCTAATGCTTCCGCTGTCAGGACATCAGCGCAACAATCAATCTTTCAATTTCCACCTATAATGAAGTTTCCTTTGTCATCCCTGAGGACAGCCCCCGTTGTGCCCGTTAGTAGATCATGATCAAAGGCAGCATCCACATTCAATTTTAACAAAGCCCCTAGGAGGTCTACTCCACCCTCCAATCTTCCTATTTGCAGTAGGGGAATGGGCATTTACAAAATTTGCCGTTATAGCACGAATTCCCATCAAGGCTTGACATACCTCTTGAGACTTTCCCTCGTGAATCAGTTTACGTCTATTCCACCATAAATACCACGTGGTTGCAGCAATCAGCTCCCGTGTGTTTCGTGAATCCGACAAAGAAAATTCTTGTTGTGGCATGAGGAGTAATGATTCGAGAACTGCCTCCCCTGCACGATCGACCACACAAGCTTTTTTAACCGCTCCATACATCCCTAAATTTTCCCACACTTCTTTTGTCTTCTGACACAGGAACAACACATGCTTTGCATCCCTGGCCCATTTGAACATGTTGGGCAATTGGGCGAAATTTTTATGTGTCTATTGGCCAAGGTAATACAACACGGTAGTGTCTCATGCAATGTGCGTCAGATAAAAAATTTCACCTTTGTCGGACAAGCTAATTTCCAAATCTTGCCCTAAATAGGATTGGCCCTACTTCTACCCATTCCATTTGTGTATTCTAGTTTCTTTCCATGTTGTTTATTCCACTCCTCCAGATAAGCAGGTCATACAGTGAACAAATCGTTTTTAGTATAGCTCCAGGCAATAAAGTCCTGCATATTATGCATAAGGAGATGGATCGCCAGGACTCTTCGAGCATCAATTAGCCATAGTGTTTGTCTCACCAAATCTTCATTCCAACCATTTGTGATTGGGTCAATAAGATCAGACACTTTCGTCAGAAGTATCCCTCGTCTGCTCCAACTGCTGTTCTTTGTGTATAAAGACGATATGTTCTAGGGCAATGGGCCTTGGGCCTTTATTTCTTTATTAGTATTAGTACAAGGTGAGTTACGTGGTGGTGGGCTGGTTGTCTCAGGGCCTTTTTTAGCAAGGAAATAGCGATCCTGTTTTGGGAGAGCAACTAGTTAAGCGCTCTCCTTCGGGAGTCTCGCAACGGTCAACACTATTTGGCGCGCTCTCAGCCGCCTGCCACGCATCACACTTTGGGTGCTTTCTCCGGATTTTTTTTACCTTTTCGCACATGTTTACGGCTTTTCAAACGGGTTTTCCCTTTTTTTACATTTCAGTTTTTCATCGGTCTTTCTTAGCTTTTGGGTCAAAAAAAATTTTACGCGAAAAAACCTGTTTTCTTTTTTTTCTTTCACGAGAGTCACGGTTTTGCTTCCGCGAAAAGCACAGTTGTACTTTCGCGAGAGTCGCGGCTGTGCCTTTAGGAAACGAAACAAAACACATTTTCTATTTTTTTTCCTTCCATGAGAGGGATGGTTGTGCTTTCGCGAGAGTCATGGCCGTACCTTTTGGAAACGAAAAAAACGCGTTTTCTGGTTTTTCCTTTCGCGAGAGACACGGTTGTGATTCCGCGAGAGTCACGGCCTTGCCTTTCGAAAACGAAAAATAAAACATGGTTTCTATTTATTTTTTTTCCGCAAGAGGCACAGTTGTGCTTTCGCGAGAATCATGGCCGTGCCTCTCGGAAATGAAAAAAATGTGTTTTTCTATTTTTTTCCTTCCACGACAGGCATGGTTTTGCTTCCGCGAGAGGCGTGGTTATACTTTCGCGAGAGTCAGGCCGTGCCTTTCGGAAAGGGGAAAACACGTTTTCTGTTTTTTTTTCTTCCGCGAGAGGCACGGTTGTGCTTTCACGAGGGTCACGGCCGTGCCTCTTGGAAATTAAAAAAAACATGTTTTCTGTTTTTCTCCTTCCGCGAGAGCATGGTTGTGCTTTCACGAGAGGCACAAGCGTGCTTCATTCGAAAAGGGAAAAAACCCGTGCTCCCGGTTTGGTTTTTTGTCCGATTTTTTGGTTAAAAAAAGTTTGCCAAAATCTATCAACATGGGATCTAGTTTTGAAGATCTCGACGCGAGGAATCCAACGGTGAAAACGGTTCGAGATTTGGACGCACGATTTAAGAGATAAAATGTTTTGAATAAAGGATCTATGAAAAAAGAGAAAACTCCCAGGTTGCGACAAGTGACGCACATGCAGCACGCCGCTTGTGGCAACGTGAGGAGATGGGAGTGATCTTTGTAACGAGTGCTCCTCAACTAGTGATTTCTCTGCTTTGAAAGATTGAAGCGATCGGTCAATTATTAATGGCCTCATCCATAGTTATATTATGATCAAAACTCAATTTGTACAGTCTGGGTAGGATTGTGTGAGAGGATTATATCCCACCCACCCAACACTCTTACTCGTCAACGGCGTCCCCGGCCCGCCAATTCTTCATGCTTGCGGTCTTCGGCAAGGGGACCCCATTTCCCAGATGCTCTTCGTCCTTATCATCGACGTGCTGAACTCACTTCTTCAGCGAGCCGTCGAACAAGGCCTACTTTAGCGGTTGACGACGAGGCACCTGGCATTGTGCGTCTCCCTCCATGCGGACGATGTTGTCATTTTCTGCCGCCCCGACACACGCGACATCCGCACCATTCAAGGCTTGCTTGACGTTTTCGGCAAGGTTTCGGGGCTATACAAAAATTTCACGAAGTGCTCTGCCTCGCGCATCCGTTGCACTAATGCGCACATCGCCACGATCACGGTTGGGATGGCCTGCCCAATTGCCCAGTTCCCAATGAAGTATCTTGGCCTCCCGTTATCCATACGCAAGCCTTCGACAACCGACCTCATGCTGCTTGTCGAGAGACTGGAGAAGAAGCTTTCCACTTGGCTCGGGTCTATGATCTCCCTTGGGGACTGCCTCGCGCTTTGTAGGCATGTCCCCTGTGCCATGCCCATCCACATCCTTGTCGCCATCGCCGTTAACAGGACCATCCTCACTCGCGTTAACCGAATCATTCGGGGCTTCTTATGGGTCAGGCGTAAAGATGCGCGAGGAGGGCAGTGTCGCGTCAATTGGGACCGTGTGTGTCGCCCCACATCTCTCGACGGAATGGGAATTCGCGATCTGCAGCACACTGGTGTCGTCCTGCGCGCCCGATGGCTGTGGCTCCAGCGAACTGACGCCTCTCGCCCCTGGAGTTGGCTTCATCTCCCACATGACTCGGCGGCCGTGCAGATATTCCAGGCCTCCACTGCCTTGGAGGTATGCGACGGCCGAACCTGCAAGTGCTGGACCGACCCTTGGATTGAGGGCAAGCCATCTCGAAGCTCGCGCAACTGGTTTTCTCCATGGTCCCTAAATGTTGTTGTTGCGATCTGACGGTGGCAGAGCGCCTGCCTGGGCGCGCTTGGGTGTGCAATATTGCTGATGCACTCAGCCCGGCCGCCCTTGTGCAGTACGTCGACCTTTGGCGTATGCTGCGGCACACAACCCTCCAGGCCGGGCCGGACGTGTGTGTTAGAAGGGGACGGAGTCCGACGCCTACACTGCCAGATCCTGCTACCTTGCCCTTTTTCATGGCTCTACGACCGACGCTTCATGGAAGCTTACCTGGAAGACCTAGGCCTCCCTCCGCATCAAGGTCTTCATCTGGCTTGCCTTACAAGATCGGTGCTGGACGGCAGACCGCCTTGCTCGCCGTGGATTGCCACACAAAGATAGGTCTGTACCCTGCGACCAGGCCACCGAGGACAACATGCACCACCTTTTCGCTGTTTGCCCCTTCTCGCGCCAGATATGGCACGAGGTCCTATCCTGGTGTCGTTCGACTACCACGATCCCGATTCCGGACATACCATTCACGGAATGGTGGATTGCTTCTTGCTCTTCATCACCCACATCCCTACGTAAAGGGCTCAAGTCCATCATAGCCCTCACTACGTGGCCGATTTGGAAGCACCGGAATGGATGCACCTTTGATCAACTACAACCCTCCACCACGAGACTACTCCAGTCCATTCAAGAAGACGCTCGCCTATGGGCTAGCGCCGGCGCCAACGGTTTGGTGATCATGATACCTGAGAGATAGAGTCTAGCTCGATGTATTGGGGACGAGGAGCCCACTCCTCACGCTGCTCCGGCTACTTGAGCCCGCGCCAGCTTGTGTACGCATGGCTACTGTAGGCGACATTTGTACCTTTTTATCTCTTCTATCAATGCAATGATATACAATCTTTGCGTATTTGCGAAAAAAAGAGTTTGATATTCTCTCCCTTCCCAATTAATGTTTTACATGTTGATAAAATATATCTTTAACTTTCAAAAGATCAGTCCAAAAGTAAGAATCTCCCAATTTGGGCTTAATTTCAGTCCCTTTAACCCTGAATCAGTTTCCAATTTTAGGATCATTTAGCTAGTAGGGCTTTATTCATGAGATCTAAATTTAAGATACCCAAGCTCCCCGTGCTGTTCCCTAAAAAATCCCCCTGTGGTCTTTGGGTTGACAACAAGTTTCCAGTTCAAGTGATATTTGTTCTTGTCTTCACCAGCCAGCCACACAATCCCAGCCCTATACAAAAATTAGCTTTATTTCTTACCCCAATAGGGATTGGGTAGAAAGACATCATAAAGAGATAGATGTCAGTTAAGCAGGCCTAAACCAGAGTGACCCAGCCAACAATGTTAAGCATTTTTCCTTGCCAGCACCCACATATTTTCTCTATTTTTTCCATCATCCCACTCCAGTGTTTATTTCTAGTTGCCACATTAGAGACATGCATTCCCACATACTTTAGGGGAACAGATCCTAACTCACAAGTAAAGATTTCCTGGTATAGATAAGCTTTTCCAATAGCTTGTCCAAAGAGGAAAAACTCACTTTTGTGAAAGTTGATAGTCGAACCTGACATTTGTTCAAAATCTCATAAAATAAATTCAAATTTCTATCACTACCATCATCATCCTGTAATACACTAGCACAGTTTAGGGCTATTCAAATTATCATTGTTTGCATCTAATTTATACTTTTGTTGCATTCTCTCGAAACAGGCATTTGCCTCGCATTATGGATAAACAAATCACCAAGTCCAGACAATAAGTTCAAGTGCATGAAGAGAAAAACATAAGTTTGCTACTGCAACAACACCAACATGCCTACTAAAAAAAGGAGAAAAGGCCAGTAAGTGGCCCGTCGATAAAAGGCTGTGACATGGGCAAGGTAGTGTGCTCCCATAGTCATTGCGTCTGTCATGCTACCCAGCCAGTCCCGATCCCGCTGCCTAGTGAGCAGGTGCCAGTGCAGCAAAAGGGGTGAAATTTCAATATAGCATCACTGGCTCGCTGTAAAAAGACACGCTCAATGACCATCTTGTTAAGCTTTGTTCAAAGGGTCCAGGTCAGCGCCGCGAGCACTAACTAGAAGAGGCTTCTCCTCCTCCCGGTCTGGTTAGCCCAAGTTTGGCGAAACCCAACTAGGTCCAGGACCTCTCAATCAGGCCCGAGAGCCTCACGGAGAAAGCACCAAAGAAAAAGGGCAGCAAGACAAGTGGAGAATATGTGGGTCCCAGTCTTCAGGCATCACAAATTTGGCATAAATCATCGCCAGGCCCATTGCACTTGACTACCACGGTCCTCGGTGGGAGGCGATCATGCATAAGCTACCACACAAAGATCTGAATCTTCAGAGGTAAGGCTCTTTCTGAAGAGGAGTGGTCGGCGTGGGAGACAAACGCCGGCACAAGGCATGGCACGCCGAGCCAACCGAGAAGAATTGTGAAGGGGTCAAGCACCAAGATATGGCATTTGGATTATCCAGATGCATCGGCGGAAAGGGCCTCCCAAAGGCAAGTCCAAGCTCTGGTTTTCTTGGGTGAAACGTGCATTGGAGTGAGACTTTCCAATTCCTATTGTGGGCAGCCGAGGACACGAACAACGCCGGGACGTGCAGATAGTGAAATGTCTAGGAACTCATTGCGAAGAGGAGATCTGCTCATCCAAGGATGCATGCAGAAGAGGGTCTCCTCTCCTATGAAAACTGAAAGCCTTTGTCGAATCTTGTGCTTAATTGAGTGAACTGAATTCCAAAATTGGGACCCTCCCTACGTTCACAAGCAAGAAGGGGAGAGCCCTACAAATACTTCGACCACATTCTCACTATTAACACTGTATCGTTCTTTTTGTTTGCGAAGCAGACTGTTTGATTTTGAATTTAAAATCTGTGTCATACACTCATATTACTACAACATATATCCAGAAAAAGTTGACGCTCAAACATCCATTTGGGCGTCTGGAAGGAGGGAGTATTAGCCTTCTGACCACTTCAGGTTAATGGGCATTGGGAAGCTGGGCCGGGCTCGTTGTTGTGAGCATACTGGGCCCGTTCGTCACACATGGGCGGTTGGATACGCTCAAAAAAAAAAAAGCTACCGCTCCCCTCGTCGTAGACTAAAGAAAAAACTGCCGCTCCCCTCCACCTCCGGCGAAATCCCCATGGCAGCGCCGACCTCCTCCGCCTCTGCCTGCTCCGGCGAGCGGTGGCCCCCGCTCGAGTCCAGCCCCGAAGTCTTCAACCAGGTTAGCGTCCGCCGCTGCCTGCTGCTCCTATCATCCATCGCTACTTTGACCATCTATCTGACCGAACTCCTCGCGGCGGGGGGCGCAGTTCATGTGGTCGCTGGGTGTCCCGCGGGGCGAGGCCGAGTTCCACGACGTGTACGGGCTAGACGCCGACGCGCTGGCCATGGTGCCCCAGCCCGTGCTCGCTGTCGTCTTCTGCTTCCCCGATCCGCCCGAGGTACATACACCACACGGTCCAGAAATTCCGTTCTTCTCACTTGCTGTGCGCTGGACTCACTTCAATGCTAGTACCGTCTATTGTTGGAGACGGAGTCATATTATCATTGAGATTCATATGCAAATGTTGATTGTTTATGTGAAAATGTGTGTAGGCAGTCCTGTTCTGTTTTGATATATCCTAGATTAGTACTTTCAGAGATTCAGTACTTATTCCTTTAGCCCGATGCAGGATCCAGCCGCCCCTCCAGAACAAGTCTCAGCTACTGAAGACAAGGTCGGCAATGTTTGTTTCTTGTAGATCGCATGACTATTCCTTTTGCATATATCAGTGTGAGTTACAGTTGTACCAGGCCCCTTATGGTCTTACATCAAGTTACACATTTGACTTCCACATATTCCTTTTGCAACAGGAAAGTTTGGATGGGGTGTATTTCATAAAACAGATCGACTCATTAGGAAATGCTTGTGGAACTATCGCTTTACTTCATGCTGTTGGAAATGCATGTTCAGAAATCAGTCTATGTAAGTAAGCTCTGTGCTTTTGTGCTTCTGTTGTGTGTGATGCCATTCTGTCTGTTGCGTAAGTAATTAGGGGGCATCGATTCTATGTAGGTTAATAGAATTTGCAGTATGTAAATCATGTAAAATGATTCCATTCCGTGCTTATGCCTCTGTTTTTTGTTAAACGAACTTATGTTGTCGTTTGTAGTGGAGAATTCAGGCTTGGACCTGTTTTTCAAATCAACAGCCAGCATGGACCCGTATGAGGTTCTTATCTCTTGATTCAAGCCATTCATCCTTACCTTGATCACTCTCAAACGGTTTTCTGTTATCCTTTTTATCTCATGCCATACATTTAGCGTGCCAGAGTGTTGGAGAAGGACGATGACATGGCAAGAGCTCACTCATTGGCTGCCAATGCTGGTGACACAGAGGTACTGATTATTATTTTTGGCTTATGTGAACTGGGATTCTGTCTCAGAGACGTAAATAATCATTACAGCAGCCAATAGATTGATGTGTGCAGAATAAATAAATAATCATGGAACTTGAAATTGCTGTTTTAGCTCATATGGTGAAGTGTCTTCATAATGTTTCTTTCAGTTCAAATGCAAAGACAAAACTTTGTTGTAGTGACCAGTGTGGTATTTTTTTGTTTTGAAAAGGCAGTATGATCACTTACAGTTATCTAACAGACTACAACAGGACGTCTTTCAGATTGATTTATAATCTTTTACAGTTATCATTTTTTTGTGTAGTGAAAATACATAAGAAGAAAATGTGAGCATATAAATATTTGTTAAAAGTTCTTCTCCTATTTGCATTGAAAACGTTTAACTTCATACCTGGCGCTCGTTTGCCAGATCGGTGACATTGTAGAAGAGCATTATGTTTGCTTCACAACTCTCAATGGTAAGTCTTTTTGCTGGTCTCGACGTAATACTCAGTTTTGATTGTTTTTCATAGGATAGTAATGAGTGGCATATATCTGTAGGGACACTTTACGAGCTTGATGGAATAAAGGGTGGACCAATAAAGCATGGTCCCTCATCTCCTGAAAGTTTACTGCAGGTACTGTCAAAAAGGCCAGTGTTATGTTTGCTTGTACAGGCTTGGATAACCTAGCTACCATCACACTTATATTGTTCAAGTTATGTCACTGGACCATCCTATATGTCATGGTAAACTGTAAAAGCCTAGAATAAATAGAGAGCAAACATCTGAATAGTGGCCATTTTTACAAGAATAAGCTACCAACATGTAGGATGAGTGATGATGGTGGCCGTACAAACTTGTCAATTTGTTTGATGACTAGTACATTCTACACACAGTATGGTATGTATCCCCCCACATGACCTCCAGAGCCTATAGGGCCTTAAAATGAACAGGTACGAAGGTACACTAGCAGATTCAGTTACTGGTGCGAAAAGAGTCGTCCTTTTGATGGCATTAGTCTTGACTTTTTGGTTTCTGACCTGTTACTTATTTGGCACTCAATGACTCAAATGAATATCTAACTATCAGCAGTAACTGCTAATGGCCTGTGAATAATTGATGCTGGCAGATGTGAAGTGAAAGTTCAACTGGAAAATCATTCGTGTGGTGTTGATGCACTGCAGTTAAACATATGCTGACAACACTGCATATAAGCTAGTTTCACGGGCGCTATACAGTGTTACGTTTTGTTGACACGGCGCATTTTTTACAATCATAGTATATGCCAGTGCCGTTGCCGCTGCCTTATTCTCTTTTTATTCCAGGAGCTCCAGACCCGCAGTCTCACTAGAATGAAATTGATAACACGGTATCCAGTCTGACCACACTTATTCGATCACAGCCACAACCCGCTGCGGAACCACAGAAGAAACACATCTACCAAAAGAAAGCAAACAGTTCCTCCAGCGTAGCACACCACCCAGCCTGGAGACGCAGCTCCCACCAAAAACAGCCTACTGGAAGACTAGAAAAGAGATCATAACAGTAGCAGCACAGCGCCTTGGCTTGATAACAGTAGCAGCAAAGGACAGCCTAACATCTCTACAAGTCGCACAATTTCATCTCTATATAGGTTATCTAAGTGCCCATTTGCATCTGCAACTATATCTTCCCTGCTTACAATACAATAATCGCCGTTCTTTGTGTTCTACCAGGATGCCGTGAATGTCATCAGGGCGATGATGCAGAGGATTCCCAATTCGGTAAACTTCAATGTGATGGTGCTATCGAGGAAACTCAAGTAAAGAAGTGCTACTGTTCGGTTGATTATTTCCGTTCCGGGATACCGCGGAAGGGGTGAATGCTATCTGTTTCAGCAAACAGCAGCCGCTGTCCAGCCTTGCGTAAGAATTTCTGTCTGGTACTACCTGTGTGATTGTCTAGATTATCTCGTGCATTCGGCGTGCACGGAACCTCTTATGAATTGGTAATGTGAGTAATGCTTATATTCTTGTGATATGTATGGGTCGATCACATCATCACAAGAGGACAATCCTCATCTTGACCAGTGTGGTATAGGTTAATGGGCTAAACGTAGGCCATATGGCACCGTCTGCACCCCTTGAGCACTGCACTAGAATATGAACCAACAGTGTTTCTTCTGCTTCTTTAGGGTGCACGTACGACACAGAACTTTCCAAATCAGTAGAGCCCACTTAATCTTCGCAAAGCCCGGAGGAGAGCAACTAGTGGCTTGCAATAATATCTCAGTTCTTCTGAAATAAAACACCATAGCAGTAGCACGCATGCTGGCCGACTTGGATGCCTTGGTTACATGGATTCCGCGGCACGGCGGTGGCTCATGGCTGGAAAAGAGGAAATTTGGCATTTTCGGCGGCGAAAGACGGGATCGTGCAGGTGAGGAGGCCCTCCTGCCGCAGGTAGCAGATTCATTCGACCTGCCTACCAACCCAAGTGCTGGCTGTCGGCTGTCGCCACTCGCCCTGGGAAGAGAACATGGGTGGGTGACCCTCAGATCCTGGCAGGAGAGATGCACATATTTCACCTGCTGCCGGGCTGTGTGGGTTGGCTGGCCCTTTGCTTTTCCTAGGCTAGGAAATAGACGGTCCAGGTGCATAATCCCGAGTAGCAGTACTGAGTTTTCTTTTCTTTTCTTCAGAAAGCGTACTGAGCTAACTGCAGCTAGAATCTATCATCGGCTAGCACCGGCTCCGCACATAGTCGTACGCGGCCTTTACACGCACGAATATATAAAAAAAGGTTTCAGATCAATTAGAAAGGTTCATTAAAAATACAAAACATCACATGCATAATAAAAATTACATTAGGATCCCTGAACCATCGAAAGATCACTATGGCTGCTAGAGCGGGCCGCCGCTCCCATATCGAAACTTGCCTAATCTTGTTGATAATAGCCAGAAAATCTTCGTGCACGTACCCCTAAAGATCAAAGCCCTGGAGCCGCAGTCATTGCCATTTGAACCTTTGAATCAATATAAAGAACCTGACACCAAGTGACATCGGAAGTAAAGAACTTCTACTGCGCAAGGAAATGATGGATGATTCGAGCAAACACTTCTCTATCGCATAACAGAACAAATAAAGTAGCTGACGGGCATCCCCCAAAAAGGGCTCCTTTGTCAGCTTGCGGCATGCCAAAATCGGAAACTTGTGCATTCATTTGCTTGTTTATTAAATCGCGTAGTTTACATGGTTTTATATATATGCTTATTCTGAATGGTATTTGTGGCCAGCCTTGTCCCCCGAGATTCTGCTATGAGCTTCTGGCAGCTGACAAGTGACTAGCTAATAGAGTACGTATTCCGCAATTTCCACTGCTGATAATGCTATTTTTGTTGTCAAGAATGGGCCGACCGCAAGAGGACCGATTCTCATCTTGATCATGGAGAGCTAATAATACTCCCAGTGGCAACTTAGTTAAACTCGGCATGGCACAGTTCTCGCCAGTCTTGAAAATTATAACAGTAGGAGTGTTCTTCGAGTGTTCATGCACACCGCACGTAAACAGATGATTACTACTTTGGCAGTGTTCTTCGAGTGTTATATATCCATGGCACAACACCTTCCAGATCTGCTGAATCCTGAAAGAAAATAACTAGTGGCTCACAACAACGGTTCTCTATAATAGTAGCAGCAGCACAGTGCACTAGTGCAGATACATTTCGTTGCTTCCATCTGCCGACCCAAGGGGCGGCAGTCATGGCCGGAAAAGAGGCATTTTGGCGTGGTTGAGGTGAGGCCCTCCTGCCCAGCAGCGTCCGTCCGTCCAACGATGGATCCAGCATTTGAGCATGGGTTGATGATCCAAGCCAAGAGGGATGGACCCGGCAACACATTTCACCTGCATATATATGCTGCTGGCTGGCTGGCTGGCCGCGTTTTAGGCGAGAAATATATATCGTACTAGTCGCTGGCTCCTCAGTCGTGAGTCCTGACTACAACGCTAGTAGTATGAGCTTATGCACCAGGCCGGCTGGCAGGCATGGTCTTTCCTGTGAGAAATCGGTGGCTTCCATCAGTTCCTGTTGCAAGGTAACTGCCCTCGCCCAGCAAAATCTTCATGTTTTTTGTTTTTCTGGCTGGCCGAATTAGCATGAGCATATCATATTTCCTGGTAATTGTGCGGCTACAGAATTTCAGGGCCTCTTTTGTTCAAAGGAACTTCATGAAAATATTGGTGGATTCCATTCTTTAGGAATTTTTCTATAGAGTTAGTTTGGTTTCAGGATTATAAACTATTGGAATTATTCTTACGGTCTACGTTATCTTTTTTCCTATATATGTATACTTTAAACGAATAATTCCACTCAGTCCAACCACATGGATTTTTTGTTATTCCTATAAAAACTATTTGATGATGCACCGTAGTCCCCGAATCTACATATTGCCGGGTCCTGGTGTTGTGCTTTGCATCAGTGGCTATCGTGTGGCACGACAACCTATAGTGACATGTTCGCAGTGACATCGTCTAGCATCGTTGTCCTGCTTGTAGGCGTTGTTGGGCGGTTGTTACCCTTCCTCACACCATGATCTTGTGTTGTTTGGTGAAAACCCTATTCAGACTCCTTCGTCCAAACCATGGTCCATGGAAGAGGATTTCATCTGCATTCTTGACTCCTTTGTCGCACATGTACGTCGCGCTCGATGAGTCCCTATCGACTTATTTTTTTTCATCTATCCTAGACCATAGCTAGCTCATGGACATCATCTACTGCCGAGTAGTTGTCGTTGGCCGCATGGAAGAAGAAAGAAGAAGAAGATGAAGAGAGGCTTCAATGTAGGTCCAGACGGTTTGGGAGATATGCTAGATGAAAAAACTCCGAAAAGTTACTTTTGCCGAAATAGGGGATGCAATTTGGAATTCTAGGATTGAGAATCTGCTAGAGATGTCCTTAGGGCATGTACAATGCATAGCCCCAAAGTGATGCCTCGCATGCCATGTTGGATCGGATATGACGTAAAGTAGGTTCGGATAGGGAAGCGGGATCCTCTCCAGGAGACGGGTGTTTGAATAAAAAAAGTGTGGTCCGGTGACAAAAGCTGAAAAGGTTGAGTGAAAAGTAGAGATGCATGTGTACTAGACTCTTTATTTTCCATTTCTTAATGAAGCCCACTAATGATAGCTTGCATTGGAGAGAAAAAGTTAATGTAGGTGCCTCAAATTACTTTTTGTCATGGGGCATATGTATTCATATGCCACCATTGTACATGCCCTTAGCTAGCTAGTAGTCTTTTGGTAACTGACGAGCAAGCCCGCACTAATCGGCCCGACAAGTGGAGTGTGTATCCCGCGATTTCCACGGTTGGAATGCTATTTTCGGGCATGTTGGGTCGATGACAGTCAAGTCTCATCGTGATAACGACTGCAAGTGGCAATTTAAACTTAAGCGATATGCCGATATATATGGCTGTTTTCCACTACTTGAACACGGTAGTATACATATGATATCTATGACTATATACACACACACAGTGTTTCTTCTGCTTCTTGGGGGTACACGTACGACACAGAACCTTCCAAATCAGCAGAGCCCACTGAACCTTCCAAATCTGCAACTAGTAGCTCGCAATAATATCTCAGTTCTTCTGAAATACTCCCTCTGTTCGAAAATACTTGTCATTAAAATGAACAAAAAAATGTATCTAAAAAAAGGAAAGCAAAACAAGTCCGGTGACACCATAGCAGTAGCACGCATGCCGGCCGACTTGCATGCCTCGGTTACATGGATTCGGCGGCACGGCGGAGGGTCATGGCCGGAAAAGAGGAAATTTGGCATTTTTCACGGCGAAAGACCGGATCATGCAGGTGAGGCCCTCCTGCCGTCGTTGGCAGATTCATTCGACCTACCAACCCAAGTGAGTGTCTGCTGCCGCCACTCACCCTGGGAGCCAGGAGAAGAGAACATGGGCGAGATCCTGGCAGGAGAGAAGCACATATTTCACCTGCTGCCCTGCCGGGCTGTCTGCTCTGGCTGGCCCTTTGCTTTTCCTCGGCTAGGAAATAGAGGGTCCAGGTGCGTAATCCCGACTAGTACTAGTACCGAGTTTTTTCTTCTTTTCTTGAGAAAGCGTACTCAGCTGACACCAGCTAGAATCTATCATCGGCTCCGCACATGGCCGTACCGGTACGTGGCGTTTTCACCCACGAATATTTTTTAAATGTATATTCAGACCTGCTCCTATTAGAAAGGTTTATTAAAATACTCCCACCGTCAAAAATTCTAAAATCTTTTAGGCCAGTACTTGAATGATCTAAACACTCTAAAATTGACATGAGGTCCTTGAATCATCGAACGAATCGTTGTGGCCGCTAGAGCGAGCCGCCGATGGCTGTTGCCGCCGCTTCCATACAAAAACTAGCCTAAGTTTGTTGATAACAGTTGGGTGAGAACCAGCATCCCAGAGCCGCAGTTGTTGCCGTTGAAATCTTGAGTCGGTGTGAAGAACTTGATACCAAGTGGCATCCGGATTAAAAACTTCTACTGCGCAAGGAAATGACGGATGATTCGTGCATACGCTTCTCTGTTGCATAAGTGCATCTCCAACGGTGACCTGCAAATTTTCTCTCGCATCTCTCCGCGAACAAGCAGGGCTAGTCCGCGGACATTGATGCAGGAGGCTGCCATCCAACGTTATCATGTATATGTCTACCAGAAAATTCAAATTCAAATGTACTATGATTCACACAACGCGTGGGATCACACCAGCGCCGAATCGCAGGCCCAATCATAACCAAAAATAGGCAATCATGCTTAGTTTTTACTTGCCCGAATCCAAAAGAACATCAGTCTCGCAGTCTGTGCATTTCCGCCCTGCCGGACTGGCAATCCCAGCCGCCTGCCTCCCGATCAAGGTGTTGTCGTCGCCACCGCGTAGACAGCTTCCGCGTCCGCCATCGCCAACTAATCTTTCTGCCGCTACAACATCTGGTAGCGGATGGATTGTACGATGATTCTTGCGTCGGTATCTAAAGAGTCCACATTCAAGGTCAACATCTTGGCCTCCTCCGCATTGGCAGCGATCTTCACCTTTTTTTCGTCAAGCATGGCCTTCCTCTCTTCGATCATGGTTCTCCTTTCTTTGAGCCTGAGCTTTTTGTCCGTCGTCTCCATCATCAATTTGAACCTCTCCGCCTTTTTCTCCTCCTTGATGTTCGAGCGCTTCACGCATGCCTCCTCCTTCTTCGTCAAAATGTCCTCGAACCTCTCCGTCAGCTTGGTCGCCGCACCTTCTCGTGTCACCCTATCCTCCTCCCACTTCTCCCCCAGTAAAATTTTCTAACCTTTTTTGACGGTTCTTGGATTGGGTCGGTAGGGTCACTAGTTTTTTCCGCATTGGCTTGGGCGGCGGTCTTGGCTATGAAAAGGTTCCACTTCGGTTGCCTATTCAACTTCAACCAACAATGCATGAAGGTGAAGAACTTTTTCTCCAACTTCTTGTACACCACACAAGCACGAGTAGGCTACAAAGTGACACATTGTCGACAATGCATGTCCGTCTAGTGAGCAACAAAACAATACATGTCCGGCTAGTGATCAACAAAACTAAGCATATCCAGCTAGTGAATAACTTGCTCGTGCGATGAGATGCTTCAAGTGCCCGCAATACTTGGACACGGCCTCTTGGATGGTGTAGCATCGATGGTTGAGGGACTTCCATTTTGCAGTTGCGGATGACCGCGTCGAAGTAGGGCGCAAAATGCTTGTCTTCATGGAACCATATGTGAATGTTCTTCCAAAAGGTTGTGCCATTTTGCTTCATGACATGTATCGGATCAATGCTAGCGACACACAATGCATCGCACAACAGCTCATCCTCCTCCTTCTTCGGCTCCTGCTATCCGACGGCCCAATGTTGTTGCAGTTGTTGTTGTGTGCCAACGCCGGTCTGGGTGTAGGACTGTTGGTGCTACTACTTGCCGTCTTGGGTGGGATTCGAGTCTTCCACCTGCCCATCCTCATAGCCCCCCCCCTCCTCCTTCAACTCCGTCGTGGATGATGTCGAGCATCTCCTTGTCCGGGTTGTTGTACACCGGCTCGCCTGCTCTAGGCATTGCAACGAACAGCGCGCGGGCACCCATCTGCTCCCCACCTGATGTCCGTGTCCAGACGAGATGCAACGAAGAATACTTGGAGAAGAGCGGCGTCACGTTAACGTTGATGATGTAAGGCACCCTACTAGCGGGGTTCCGGGCTGCTTGGGGCTAGTAGTACAGAGACTTGTAATGCTCCAGCCACGGCGCCGTCTGTACTCATATGGTAGTGTCCGCCACGACCGCCTCGTCCACCACAACCACCACGCCCAACACCACCAGTTGTAAACCGCTTCTGAAGCTTCTCCTCCTTTGCGGCCTTCGTTTTGACACTTTAAGTTTGCCGCGTAGCTGAGCTGATCTTTCGGGCAAGCGGTATTCGAATCCTTCACCACCTTTGTCGGTTTCATCTCCGACAGGTTCTCCGACGGTTCCCTGTGTCGGCGGCGGAAGAAAGGAGAGGGTGGGAGAAAAGAGCGGGAATTGAGCGAAGAACGGTGGGGAAAGGAAGAAGAGAGTGCAGGATTTTGGCACGGAAACAATGCGGGATGCTCCAAAAGCGCGGGCTCCACCTTCCTTTTTGAGGGGGGAGGGTGGATCAGGGGGCAGAGAGTGACGTTTCACGTGTTCGGACTCCCGCAAAGCCCCCCACGTCGGTTGACGCAAGAAAAAACGTCTGAACCGTCCTGCGGACCGATATGGGTCCGTGTTAGATGGCACAACTGTTGGGGAACACAGTATTTCAAAAAAATTCCTACGATCACGCAAGATCTATCTAAGAGATGCATAGCAATGAGAGGGGAGAGTGTGTCTACGTACCCTCGTAGACCGAAAGCGGAAGCGTTTAGTAACGCGGTTGATGTAGTCGAACGTCTTCGCGATCCAACCGATCAAGTACCGAACGCACGGCACCTCCGTGATCTACACACGTTCAGCTCGGTGACGTCCCTCGTACTTTTGATCCACTTGAGGCCGAGGGTGAGTTGCGTCAGCACGACGGCGATGATGAAGTTACCGACGCAGGGCTTTGCCTAAGCACGACAACAATATGATCGAGGTGGAAAACTGTGGAGGGGGGCACCGCACATGGCTAAAGATCAACTTGTGTGTCTATGGAGTGCCGCCCTCCCCCGTATACAAAGGAGGGGAGGAGGGGGCCGGCCGGCCATAAAGGGGCGTGCCCAAGGTGGGGAATCTCCTAGTAGGAGTAGGCTCCCCCTTTCCTAGTCCAACTAGGAGAAGAAGGAATGAGAGGGAGAGGGGAAGGGAAAGAGGGGTCGCGCCCCCTCCCCTTGTCCTATTCGGACTCCCCTTGGGGGGGGGGGCGCCACCTCCTGGCTGCGGGCCTCTCTCTCCCCTAAGGTCCACTAAGGCCCATAACTTCCCGAGGGGGGGGGGGGGTCCGGTAACCCTCCGGCACTCCGGTTTTATCCGAAACTATTCGGAACACTTCCGGTGTCCGAATAACATGGTCCAATATATCAATCTTTATGTCTTGACCATTTCGAGACTCCTCGTCATGTCTGTGATCACATCCGGGACTCCGAACAACCTTCGGTACATCAAATCACATAACTCACAATACATATCATCATCGAACGTTAAGCGTGCGGACCCTACGGGTTCGAGAACTATGTAGACATGACTGAGACATATCTCCCGTCAATAACCAATAGCGGAATATGGATGCTCATATTGGCTCCTACATATTCTACGAAGATCTTTATTGGTCAAACCGCATAACAACATACGTTGTCCCATTGTCATCGGTATGTTAGTTGCCCGAGATTCGACCGTCGGTATCATCATACCGAGTTCAATCTCGTTACCGGCAAGTCTCTTTACTTGTTCCATAATGCATCATCCTGTGGCTAACTCATTAGACACATTTCTTGCAAGGCTCATAGTGATGCGCATTATCGAGAGGGCCCAGAGATACCTCTCCGATACACGGAGTGACAAATCCTAATCTCGAACTATGCCAACTCAACAAACACCACGGAGACACCTGTAGAGCATCTTTATAATCACCCAGTTACGTTGTGACGTTTGATAGCACACAAAGTGTTCCTCCGGTATTCGGGAGTTGCATAATCTCATAGTCATACGAACATGTATAAGTTATGAAGAAAACAATAGTAATAAACTAAACGATCATAGTGTTAAGCTAACGGATGGGTCTAGTGCATCACATCATTCTCTAATGATGTGATTCCGTTCATCAAATGACAACACATGTCTATGGCTAGGAAACTTAACCATCTTTGATTAACGAGCTAGTCAATTAGAAGCATACTAGGTTCAATCTGTTTGTCTATATATTCACATATGTACTAAGTTTCCGGTTAATACAATTATAGTATGAATAATAAATATTTATCATGAAATAAGGAAATATAAGTAACAATTTTATTATAGTCTTTAGGGCATATTTCCTTCAACAACATGTCCGAACAATGTAGTCTTGGGTGGATGCGGGCAGTTTACGTTGGAGATGCCCTAACAACACAAATAAAGTAGCTGACGGTCAGCATGTGGCACGCCAAAATCGGGAACTTGCACATCCATTTACTTGTTTAAATCGTGTACTTGTATGGTTTCGTATGCTTATTCTGAATGATGTTTGTGGCCAGCCTTGTCCCCCGAATTTCTGCCATAACCTTTTGGCAGCTGACAAGTGACTAGCTGATCGAGTACGTAGTACGTATTCCACAATTTCCACTGCTGATAATGCTATTTTGTAGTCAAGCATGGGCCATCCGCAAGAGGACCGATTCTTATCTTGATCATGGAGGGCTAATGATATTGCAACTGGCAATTTAATTAAACTTGAACGATATGGCACCGTTGTCGCTACTTGAACAGTACAATAGTACGTATATTGCTTTGGCATTGTTCTTCGAGATCAGGGAGAGATCTTCAAACTTCGCTTCTTTTTTTTGTTCAACATGCTTCAAGGACCTCTGGATCTTTGCGCTAAACATGCTACTACACTAGTGGTGTCTGATTGTTGGATGGATGAAAGTCCCTCCTTCCTTGTAAGCAGCCTCTTGGCCGATTGTAACCGCATTTCGCTTATGAAATAGAGATCCGCAGAGCGGAAATCCTGTTCTGGCCCCGAGCTTAAATGCATCTTAATGAACAATAAAATAGAAAAATAGCAAAAGGAACTGATTTTTTTTTGTGATAAACTTTGACTAATGTTTTGTATGGCCGCAAATTTTTAGCACAAAATGACATTCCTGAAAGTTGTGACAAAAAAATTAATAGTCCAAAATGTTTTCAAAACTATCATTTTTGTAACATCGGTTTTATTTTTTGCCGCACCTTTCACGAATATCATTTTGTGTTGAAATTTTGCAAGCATACAAAACATTTGTCAAAGTTTGCCATAAAATGATTTTTGAATTTTTTATTTTTTTTATTTTACCGTTCATTAGGGTACATTTAAACTCGGGAGCGGATACTCAACATCCGTAGTAGAGTACTATATATCCGCCACACAAGACCGTCGGGATATGCTGAATCCCAAAAGAAAATAATTAGTGGCTCACAACAACAGTACAATAATAGTAGCAGCACCACAGTATAGTAGTGCAGATACGATGGGTTGCTTGCATCTGCCGACCGGAGAGGCGGCGGTCATGGCCGGAAAAGAGGCATTTTGGCACGGTCGAGGCGAGGCCCTCCTGCCCAGCAGCGTGCGTCCGTCCAACCGATGGATCCAGCATTTGAGCATGGGTTGATAATCCAAGCCAAGAGGGATGCACCCGGCAACACATTTCACCTGCATATATATGCTGCTGGCTGGTTGGCTGGCCGCGTTTTAGGCGAGCAATATATATGTCGCGCTAGTCGCCGGCTCTTGAGTCCTGAGAGCATCTCCAGCCGTTGGCCCCCAGGAGGGGTAAAAAATCGTCTCTGAGACGCGCCGGCGCAAAACCGCGCACTGGGGGCGTGATGCCCCCCAGTCGCGGCGCCCACGTGTTTTTAAAAAATTCAAATACGGCGCAAACACGATTAAAATTTAACGCAAACATCGGCGAGTTCGTTCAAACTTAAACATATTTTCACAAAAAAGAAAAAAAAACTTCCGCGGGCTACCCCCGCCGTCTCCCTCGCCGCCCGCCCACGCGATTTACATGCCGAGGAGGCTGTAGAACCGCGTGTAGTCACCGCCGCCGTCGTCGTCGTCGCCGCCCCCGCCTCTGCCGTCCCTGCTGCATCCCTTCCCCGGTTGGCGCGGCGGGTTGGACGGTCCGGGGGCGTCGTCGTCGTCGTCGTCGCTGTCGAGGACCACGACGCCGTGCTCGTCCTCGCGCCCACGCTTGCGGGCGGCGATCTCCTCCAGGGCCCGGCGCTGCCGGACCATCTCGTCGCGGAGGTAGTCGTCCCGCGCCCACCGCAGGGCGTCCTCGTCGGAGATGCCGCGCCGGGCTATCTCCTCGTACTCTGCGGGGAGGACGGGCTCCGGCTTGGGCTCGACGAGGACGAAGCGGCCGGTGGGTGGGGAGGCGTTGGCGCCGATGCGGACGCCGGAGCTGCGGGTGCGCGCGCTGACCGGCGTGCCCTGGGGCTCCGTCTTGACGGGGCGGAGGCAGGGCGAGCCACCGGACGAGGAGGAGGACCCCCCGGTCTCCATGCGCCTCGGGGTCCAGGAGCTTCCCCGGCGGCGTGAGAAGGACGGGGGAGCGGAGTACTCGAGGCACGGCGTATTGCCGCCCTCGATGTACTCGAGGACGGCCTCCAACGTGCGTCCGGGCACGCCCCACCACCGGCGCCGGCCATTGGAGTTGAGCCTGCCGGAGGGCACGACGCCGTTGGTGACCTCGAGCTGCTCGGCGTGACGGCGGCGGAAGTAGGGCTCCCAGAGCGGGCTGTCGGGGACGTACCGTGGCCCCTCCCTCGCCGCCTGCGGCAGGGACGCGCGGATGCGTGCGATCTCCGCATGCCGCGCCACCCCGGTGGGTGGTGGTGGCACCGGCACACCGTCGGCGCTGATCCTCCAAGCCCCGGGCACCCGCATGTCCGGCGGGACCGGGTACTCAGCCTCGAAAAGGAGGCGAGCCTCGTGCTCGTGGAGATGGCGGCGGCCGAAGCCGTTCGCCGCCACGCCGTCGCCTGGGAAGCGCTCGGCCATAGGTGCTGGAGACGGCGAGAGAGAGGAAAGGGAGGAAGGACGACGGCAAGATAGGAGAGGGAGGAACGACGACGGCGAGAGAGTACGAGCCGCCGAGTGCGCTGGGGCGCGTCTTATATAGCCTGAGGCGCCGCCCCGTGTGCGAGCCGCCGTGAGCACGCGTGGCGGGCGAGGGAGGTCGAGGGACGCGCGTCATCTGGCCTTCACCGCGCCGCCCGTGAGCATCAATGGCGCAGGCTGACCGGCGCGGCAGCTTTGGCATTGATTCGCCACGGGAAACGACGCGATGAGGACGACGAAGAGGCGAGAAGAGGGTAGAGTCGCTGACGCGGCGGGTCCGTGGCTGTTTCGCGCCAAAACAGTTCGCCCCGGCGCCCCCGGGCGCCCCCCAGCGCGCCGGGTTCGGCCTGGGTCCGCCGGCGCTGTTTTCGGCCCAAGCCGGCGAAAATCGGGCTCCTGGGGCGCGACTGGGCCGTTTTTTCGGCGGCGGCACGAAAAAAACGCCTGGGGTGGCCTTCCCGGGGGCGCGGCTGGAGATGCCCTGACTACAGCTAGTTAGGGCATCTCCAGCCGCGCCCCTAACAGGCCCTCCCGAGGCGATTTTGCCGCGCCGGCGCCAAAAAAACGGCCCAGTCGCGCCCCCAGAAGCCCGTTTTTGGCCGGCTCGGGCAAAAACTGGTACCGGCGGACCCAGGCCGAACCCGGCGCGCTGGGGGGCGCTTGGGGAGCCGGCGCAAGCGAAAAATGCGCGTGGGCCCGCCCTGGCGGCGACCCGAGGGCCTTTTCCCTCCGTTTCTTGACGCTTTTCCCTCGCATCTCTCCCGCTCGCTTGCCTTCCCCCCGCCATTCTCTCCCTTTCTCCCGCCAAACCCCCTCCAGCTCGCCTTCCAGTCGCCGCCATGCCGCCGAAGAAGTACGCCATGCCGCGCGCGGCGACAACCACGACTGGCACCGTGGCCCAGCCGAAGCAGAGGAAGCCGAGGGCGCCGCCATCGAAGCCACCGGGCATGTCAAGCGCCGAGTGGAGGGTGGAAGTTCAGCGACGCGACGCAGTCACCACCGACCGGCGGAACAGGGCCATTGCCAAGAAGGCCCGCGACAACGCGGCGTGTGCGGCGGCGTCTTCCTCATCGGTCGACCACGCGGGGATGATGAATCCACCCGCCGTCAGCCACGCCCAGTACGCGCCCTGGGGACAGCAAGTCGTCGGCTCTCCATGGGGATCGTCGTCGCCCGGCTACGCCGACGGCGACGCGCATGGGGGGTTCAACCCAAACGTGACCTTCCTCCGTGGCCACCCCGCGACGCGCACACCCTCGCTCGCCTTCGTCGGCGTGCAGTACCTTCCATACAACTACTCGCCGCCCGCCGCCTACGCGTCCACACCGACGCCCCATCTCCGACGTGGTCCGCTGCCCTTCTCGCACCTTGGCGACGCCGACGACACAGGAGCCGACATGGACGACATCATCGCGACAGGATCGACCGCGGCCGCCGCGTCTCCCGGGTTCGCCACCCAGGACGAGGTAGTGGATCTCAACGGCGACATGGAGGCTGAGTTCGGCTACGTCTACGGCGAGGACGCGCACGAAGCGCAGGAACCCGAGGAGGAGGAGAAGGACGAGGAGGAGGAGGAGGAGCCGGCTCTTGTTCCGATGAAGGGGCACCAGAAGAAGAAGAAGCGGGCGGCTAGGTCAGGAGAACCGCGCATCAAGTGGACGTCCAAGGAGGAGGAATGCCTCGCCGAAGCATGGAAAGTTGTCTGCCTCGACCCGACCACCGGCGCGAACCAGAGCTTGGAGACGTACTGGGACCGCATCAAGGCCGAGTTCGACGAGCGAAAGCTCGTCGACCCATACTTCAAAGACGTCTACATGCAGCGCGGCTCCAAGGCGATGGCGAACCATTGGGGGCGTATCCAGTTGGCGTGCAACAAAAGGCATGGAATCGTCGAGGAGGTCGCGGCTCGCCCGGAGAGCGACGCCAGCGTTGAGGATTAGGTACGCACGCCGTTGGCCCGCATATCTTCGTCGGCTACGCCGGCCGCCCGCCAACTGTTTGTTCCTCCGCGCAGCTGCTGCGTATGTTCGCCATGTATCGGGGCGACAACGAAGACGCCGACTTCAAGCACCTCCACGTCTACTAGCGCATTGACAAGTGCGAGAAGTGGGCGGAAGTCCGACGTGCCCTCGACAAGCCCAAGAAGACATACAAGCCGGACGCGACGACTCCGGGCGCGAGTGAGGGGCGGCCGGACGGCCACAAATTGGCAAAGAAGGGGAAAAACGCCGACGCGGCAACCACGCGAGTGCAGGAGTCCATCGAGCATTGCCTCGCCGACGGCCAGGCCCGGGCCGTCGTACGTGAAGAGAAGACCGAGGCGCGGTGGTCATCGCTGATGAAGAACAGTGCCATCAAGCTCGACCTGCTCCGGACGAACGTCGCCGCGAAGAAGAGGAACACCGACATGGCTTTTCTGATGGGCGGAGCGGACATGCTCCAGAGCGACGACGAGGAGCTCAGGACGTGGTACATGGCGGAGCGCGGCCTCATCCTGAATCAGATGCGGACGGCAACGCCGACGACGCCGACGACGCAAGCTCCCGCGCCCACGACCACACGGACGCCAAGCCCGAACGACGCCTCTACGTCGCCGTCCAGCAGTGCCGAAGCCGCGCCGACACAGCCCAGCACCGAAGCAGCCCCGACACCGCCGAGCCCGCGCACGCCGACTCCGCCAACGCCTGGAGCCGACCCCGCCGAGTGAATAATGCACGCGAACTTGCGGCGTGCGACGCTCTGTTTTTTGTAACGCCAGACTACGTCCGATTGCCGGATTTGTGGCGTCTTTTGAGGGCGAAAACGACCAAATTTTAAATTTCCCGCATCCTGGAGCCGGCGCTCGGGGGCGAGACTGGGAGCTAGGTCGCCCCCAGGGGCCGAACTAGCGCCGGCACGCTCCCAGACCGCTTTATTTAAGTGCCGTGGGAAGCCGAACGGCTGGAGATACTCTTGGTGAGCTGATGCACCAGGTCGACCGGCAGGCCGCAGGCATGGGGTTTCCGGTGAGAAATCGGTGGCTTCCGCCAGTTCCTTTGGCAAGGTAACTGCCCTCACCCAGCAAAACATTCATGTTTTCTGTGTTGCCGGTTGGCCCAATTATCATCCGCATATCGTATTTCCTGATAATTGTGTGGTTACAGAGTTTCAAGGCCTCTTTTGTTCACAGGATTATAAACTATAGGAATCATTCCTGTGGTGTACTGTCCACGTTATATCATTCCTATACTTTAAACAAACAATTCCGTTCAGTCCAATCTCATGGACTTTTTGTTAATTCTACAGCAACCATTTGATCAGGTAACGTAGTCCCCGAATCTAGACATTGCCAAGTCCAGGTGATGTGCCTTGCACATAACAACTATTTGATGATGCAACGTAGTCCTGGTGTTGTGCCTTGCACAGTGGCATACCTGCAGTAACATCGTCTAGTATCGTTGTCCTGCTTGGAGGCGTCGTTGGGAGGTTGTCACCCTTCCTCCCACCATGGTGTTGTGTTGTTTGATGACAACCCTAGTTCCAAACCATGGCCCGTGCACGACGAATTTTGCCTACATTTTTGACTCCTTCGTCGCACATGTGTATTGCACTTGGTGAGTCTCTATCAAATTACTTTGCTGATCATCTATCCTAAACCTTAACTATCTTTTACACATCATCTAGTGCTAAGAAATTGTCGTTGGCCACGTGGAAGAAGGAAGAAGGAAGAAGGAAGAAGAAGATGAAGAGAGGCTTTCATATAGGATGCAGTCAGTTTGATGTATCTGTTAGATGAAGAAACCTCAAAAAATAGCATGTTCCAAAATAGGAGATATACAATTTAAAATCATAGGATTGAGGATCTGCTAGAGACGCCCTTAGCTAGCTACTAGTGCTCTTTTAGTAACCGACAAGCAGGCCCACACTGATCGGTCTTGACAAGTGGAGTGTGTCTTCCGCGATTGCCACTGCTGCCATGCTATTTTGTGGCGTGTGGCGTCGATGACAGTCAAGTCTCGCCTTGATCATGGAGGGCTAATAATACTGCAAGTGGCAGTTTAAACTTAAGCGATACGGCGCCGTTTCTCGCTACTTGAACACCACAGTATACATATACGACGTACTACTGCTTTGGCAGTGTTGTTCTATCTATGACTATACGTACAAGGACAAAAACGTCCGGGTCAGACAGAAAAATACTCCCTGCTAACGAGTGGCTGACAGCAACGGCACTGCAAAAACAAAAATATACTACTCCCTTCGTTCGGAATTACTTGTCTCGAAAATAGATGTATCTAAAACTAAAATACATTTAGATACATTTATTTCCGCAACGAGTAATCCAAACGGAGGGAGTACTAACGAGTGGCTGACAGCAACGGCAGTGCAAAAAAAAAAGTGATACTAACGAGTGGCTGACATCAACGGCACTATAGTAGACCAGTATAGTGCTGATACAATGCGTTGGGTGCATCTGCCCACCGGAGCGGAGTGGCCTGCAAAGACAAATTTTGGGCCGATTCAGCGTCAAAAGTCCGGAATCCACGCGCGGGTGAGGTGACGCCCTCCTGCCCATTGGCGACGGGTTCATCCATCGGCCGAGCTGTGTCACGAAAACTGGGAGCCAAGGAAGGGGAGGGAAGGGAAGAGACCATGGGCAGCTGATCCAGCCAACAAGAGGGGATGAATCAACACATTTCACCTGCTGGCTGGCCGTGCTGCTTTTAAATTCCTACTAGGCGTGAGTAACGGGTGGCTGGCCGTGCTCGTGGGAGTCCTGAATCATGGCATATGACATATTCGGCAAGTCGCCTGCTCTCAAGTCCCAAAGCGTTGTCCGGTTGCCCCTGCTGACTCCAGCGCGCGGGCACGAGTGATGCACCAGGCCGGCTCGTAGCCGTGGTCTTTCCGGGCGGGATTTTAAATTATTTTGAAAATTAGAATTATCGTCAATTTGTCTATTATTTTCTGAGAACCATGGTAACAATGGACCCATTTCCTGCTCGGTAAACAACATTCATTCGACTCGTCGTTGTGTGTCAGTCCAATGCACTGCACACAGCTCTGTCCCCGTCGGTGATTGGCTAGTCGAAGGTGGCTTGTTGGAGGGCGGCATGGCATGTCGGTCAATCTGACTAGTAGATGCGGAGTACGTCTGGCGTGCCTTAGGATATGGGAACACCGTGTCGCGGTCGGGCGGCGTGGCGTGGGGCGCGGTGGCTGGCGCGAGCGGAGGGGTCACGGGCATTGGCGATGGTGTGGTGGGCTGCGCGGTAGTGGCGGATCGATTTGGATTAGCCAGTTTCGGTCTTCGGTGGCTATGGGTGGCGCATGGTTCCTTACCGACGGCCCTGGACGGGGCTGGTGTGGGTGCTTCTTGGTAGCGTACTGGTGCAACTGGCCGCTCAGGGGAAGGTAGTAGGAGGCCGGCGCGACTTCTCCTCTCTCTGTGGAGTGTTGTATTTGAGGTGGTCTTGGAGAACATATAGAAAATAAAAAAAATCATGCTTGCAAATAAAACCAGAGTCACTATAAAGAAGCAAAGAGGTCACATCCGATCTTTACCAACTAAACAACATGGAGAAAAAGGTTGGTGAATATGTTGCAGATTCCCACAGCTGGGTTTAAACCGCCCAATCACAAGAATTTTCTCCCATTCGAGGATCAAAGTAACGATACCCTTGCCAGTATCCACGAGTACAGAATCACCAATCCAGCAGATTTTCACCTTCTAGAACGAAGAGCTACCGGAGAATAGAGGTAGGGTGGAGTAGCCTTACCACGGAGTGAAATTTTCTACAGAGAAAGAGAGAGAGAGAGAAGGAAGAGAGAGAGAGAGAGAGAGAGAGAGAGAGAGAGAGAGAGAGAGAGAGAGAGAGCAACCTTCAAGCACGAAGTTGTGTTTGGAGGGCTGGCCCTTCTCACATATATATAGTCGTAGGTGAGAGAGTCGGGCTTGGAGAGGATCTCCCTTCTCTATGGTTGGCCGCACTAGAGAGGGGTGCGCCCAAAAACATTGGCCGCCACCTGCTTGCCTTGGCCTCCAAGGCCCAGTTTGGGCCCCCCTCAATCCATGTGGCTGCCCCTACTTCGGTCCAACCAACGGAGCAGTGCATGGTGCCTTTCAAGAATTTCTGGAAGGTTCTGAAGCCTTCCCGGACCTTTGGTGCCTTTTAGGGTCCTTGGGGACTTTTCCGTTTTTTCTGAAACTTTTCTAGGTTTTCCAAAACTCTTTTGGTTTTCTCTCTGAAATATTTCTAGTCTTTCCAATCTATGTATTTCTCTTGTGCTCCTAACACTTCTAGTACTAAAAAAACCAATGATCCTTAAGCGCATCACCATGCATGTTTGATAATGTGCAAACATGACCCATAATATCCTTCTGGTCAATAATCAATAGCGGGATATTGACATCCATATTGATTCCCACACATATATGGATATATTTATAGAGTGAATCTTTTGTTTGCGTACATTATTTCCTTTGCTTCATGATACTTAACAAAGCCTGAGACGAGACTTTCATCTATATTCTTCTAAAGCAATAACTTGATCACAATACCAAGTTATCCTCGTTATTGGTTTCGTTCTCTTTTCTCATTTTTGTATTATGGTATCCCCATGATCATACTGTGTCTGGACAAGCGTTGATGGATACCTAATACCGAGAGGGGCCGAAGAGTATATCTTCAACGTCGGGGGAGAAAATCCCATTCTTAAATTATCGAGACCCTAGACATACTTTCCCAATGTACCTGAAAGTTGTTGTTATAATCACCCCGTTACGGTAACGTTTTGACAAGCCCCAAAGTATACCGTCCGACATGAAATTACTTAATATTCTCCTGGTCTAAGGATGTGATCCCGTAGTATATCATTTGTTGGGTATGTTCAACACCATTGTTCCGTGTGCTCGCATTCTTGCTGGTGTCCTTATTATTCAACAATGCCTTATGATCAAGAAAACGGAGTCATCATGCAACACCTGAGCTGGCCTTAAAGGGGAGACTACTAGGAGCCTACTTAGTGCTTATGTTCCCACACACGCATATGAGTTTTTCCTCCGGATCCCATATTCAAGAACTATAGCAATCCTAGAGCAAAAATATAACCATGGTAATAAATATGATTGCCTTTAGGGCATGTATCCAACCGGCGGTGTCTTGACAGTGGCTCTAAGCGGGTTACAGTGGGGGTTGCTAGATCATGGGGGTGTCGTAGGTGGTCATGGCGGACACTATCGGGACTGCCAGGCAGCCGGGGTTGCCGGTTGCTTGCGTGGCTCCCTATTGAGATCTGGAGAGGCCAGATTTGACAGGGGGTTGGATATCACTCCCTTCGCAAGTGTTGCTGTCATGTGGCCGGCGGCGCTATCCTTGGCCCTGGTGTAGGGGCGAGGTGTTCCCACCTACTCGAGACGAGCTTTCCCCGCCGCGTTCGTTAGGCGGTCATGGCAGTGGTGCTTCTCGGCTTTGGGCCACTATTGCATTGCCTTGTGGTGGGATCTTGGAGGATGGCGTGGGTGGCGTCCGCGCGTTATGGCGTCAATGAGAGGCTTGAAGGTGGATACCGGGGCAGTGGCCTCGAATGGCGGGCTACTCGGTCAGCTCTCTTTCAGTCTTTGTGGTGGCAGTGGCAGCGACGCCTCTTGGTCGTGTGGGCGGCAAGAGGTTTAGTGGCGGGTCGCTCTGGCTTGCTCTCTTCCGACAAAAGTGATGGCACCTAGATTTTGTTTTTGTGGGTTGAACTTTGTCACGGGGGTGGCGTAGTTGTCTCTTAGCAGCGTGGGTGAGGTTCCTAGCGAAAACTTCGTTCCCCGACACTGATGGTGACACCGCTTGCGGGAGCAACATTCATCTTGAGGACGTCGTTGAGGTCCTTCTCCCAAGGGCATGTCTTTGGGTGAAAATCCTTATCTGTTCGGACTTGACAGCGGCGATGCTTTGCGTCATTAACCTTCCCGGATGTTGTCGTGCAGCCTAGGCGCCATCTGTCGGTTCGAGGCCACCCTTTGTTTTATTTTCAATTATCTTTGACCCGTTTTATTTGAGAGGATTTTTTCATTATCTTGTACTATCATTTGGCAGTGTATATGACTATTGTTTTATAGATAAAGCAGGGCGAGAAATTTCGAGAGTAGTGAGTAGTGGATTGATGCTTCTTATGGTGTCTACTCCCTCCGCCCACGAATAAGTGTACATTTAGGTTTTGTCCTAAGTCAAAGTTTTAAAATTTTGACCAACTCTATAAAGAAAAGTAGCAGCATTTATGTCTCTAAATTAGTATCACTAGATTAGTTTTGAAATATAGTTTCATAGTGTACCAATTTGATGTCATACTAGCAAAAGAGCCCGTACGTTGCAATGGGGTATGCATAATCTAGTCACTTATACTTAACTACGGAGCGAACACCGGACTTCGAGCCCCCTCCTCTTGTGTCGGTCATGGATGTCGCTGAGTTGAGCCACTGTGACATAATAAGGCGGTGACTTAAAACTGTCATCTTCCTGAGAAGTGGGAGGACGACTCCTGCTCGTGGCTAGAATTTCCTCCTTTTAATACGTCCATATATACATGTTAAATTGTTAATGTCGATAATCTCACGCTTGCAATGAATCAGTATATAATTGCATATATCATGAATAGTCTAGAGATTTGGAGGGGTTCTAGAATAATCTGTTTCCCTAGAGAAGAAGAAACCTCTAGACTGTTCGTGTTTTGGCGGTTGGTTGGATACAATACGTCTTAGTCTCAAACTCAACCTTAGATTTCAGATCGGACGGTACATATAACCTAAAAGCAGGTATACCATCATCACCAATTCGCATTTGTATAGGAGTAAATATATGATATTGCTCTTTTCTATAAAGTTGATCAAGATTTTGATTTGGAAAAAAATTTAGATGTACACCTATTCACGGATGGATGGAGGGAGTACATGCTCTTTGTTGTAACAAACTCTGGATGGAGGCTATCCATTAGCATTTTCTTTATTAATGATGGAGCCACATAAGATAATAACCTATGGAAAAGCAGCAGGCGGGGGTCTCCCGAAACAGAAAATCGCTGCTTCGGCAGCTCGCGGCGCGCCAAAACGGGAAATCCCTCGTGCACCGATAGCCCCTCCCTCCCTCCCTCCCTCCCTCCATCCCTCTTGCCACGCCGTGCCGCCGGTGGAGCTCGAGAAAAACAAGCATTATCCAACGCACCCGGCGCCAACTTGGGCAGAGCGAAACCGAATCGCGAGCCTACTTGGTCGCGCGCACGCGCCGAAACCCACAGCTGGCCCCGGAAAGCGGAAAGGGGCCGGCCGGGCGACCATCACCTGGACGCCGATGCATCGCGGCGTGCGTACTCCTACCCCGCGCGACTGGGCGGCCGCTCCTGGACCGCGAAAAGGAAGTCCAAGCGGTTTTGGGCTGGCAATCAAAAGATCTACGTGCAGGGGATCTGGTATCCATTGCTTGCCCAGTGGCATCGCGTCTGCCTCCCCATGCCCTCTTGTGCGCCGCTGATCGCTGATTGCTTCCTACTTCTTCGTCCTCCGCTCGCCGAGATTCCGCCCTATAAATCCCACTAGCCATCGGAATCCAGATGGAATGCACGCATCCGAACCATCTTCTTAGAAGAAGAAGAAGAAGAAGAAGAAGAAGAAGAAGAAGAAGAAGAAGAAGAAGAAGAAGACAATCTTAGCACCGGAAGCATGCCTGCTGCCGTCTCTGGGAGCCTCTTGGCAAAGAGCATGGCGCGCCACCACAACCACCAGCAGCGGGGAGCGGCGGCGGCGGCGGCATTGCCGGTGATCAACATTGGCCGGCTCGGCGACAAGGACCCCGCCGCGCGGGCGCTCGTCGTCCAGGACATCGCCCGGGCGTGCCGCGACCGCGGGTGCTTCCAGGTTCGTGCCCTTAGTTGCTCTGCTTCTGCTTGTTACTGCTCCCTCCTGCTCTGCGTCCTCTGGTCCTCGAGCGAACGACACCTCCGCTGCACGGTCAGTTCAGAAACGGATAGGGTTACAAGTTACACGAGCTGACGTGGACGCACCCATTTTTATACTGACAGTGACCTGGCACTAAGTTAACCGTATCCAAAACAAGCGACAAACCATGCATATATATACCGATCAACATGCTGACACGTACGTCCCTGAAGGTGGTAAACCACGGCGTCAGCAAGTCCGCCATGGACGGCGCCCTGGAGGCCGCCTCCGAGTTCTTCGACTTGCCCGCGGAGCACAAGGCGGCGTTCGCCTGCGACGACATCCGCAGCCCGGTCCGGTACGACACCAGCTCCCGGGACGGGATCAGCAAGGCCCGGTCCTTCCTCAAGCACTACGCCAATCCCCTCAACCACTGGGTCGACGACTGGCCAACACAACCGGCAACATACAGGTAGATACTTGGACATCAACTTTTACAAGATCGACCGATGAATCATCCCAGCTTATGACCGAACGAATGTTGATCGGCAGGAAGAAGATGGGGACGTACGCCGTGGAGCTACAGCGGCTGTCGGTGCAGCTCATGGGGGCCATCGTGCAGGGGCTGGGGCTAGACCCAATGCACCTGCAGGAGAAGCTCGGGGCAGGGCTGCAGTTCATCGCCCTGAACAACTACCCGCAGGGGTCGTCGCGGGCGGGTGACACGGTCGGGCTGGCGCCGCACTCCGACATCGGCTTCATCACCATCCTGCTGCAGAGCTCGCCGGGGCTCGAGGTGACGCACCACGACGACGGCGGCGTGTGGACGCCCGTCCCGGCCATCCCGGGGGCGCTCCACGTCCACCTCGGCGACCACCTGGAGGTGCTGAGCAACGGCCGCCTCCGGTCCCTCCTGCACCGGGCCATCCTCAACACCGACGAGGCGCGGATCTCCATCGCCAGCATCCACGGCGCGGCGATGGACGAGAAGGTCGGGTGCGCCGAGGAGCTCGTCGACGAGCAACACCCCAGGATGTACAGGGAGAGCAGCTTCCATGACTTCCTCGACTTCCTGCCCACCAACGTCAAGGCGTACCGGAGGTTCGTTGACACCCTCAAGATCGACAGTGCTTAAATGGGAAGCAAATATACATTGGTTCAGCTCCACTAAGACATAAAACATAGCTGAATGAGACTCTGCAGATAAGTGTCCATTTAGTTGTGTCAGTCAGTCTTACTGCTAGCTGGAGAACAAAATTACTGTTTATTATGCCTCAATTACCAAGTATCTTACTACGAATAAGGGAGTATGGTATTGGCAGAGCTGGATGGGCGTGTGATTAGCAGGGTCCCTTTTTTTTTCTGTCCCTTCCTTTCTTTGGGGAAATGCAGCATGTCTGCATGTCTCTTCCATGAAAAGGAGGATCAAAGGAACCTTGCAAGGTTCTTCCGGTTCTTTGGTACCTGTCCCATGTGTTGGTCAGTGCAGTCTTATATGTGTGTCAGTTGATTTCACCTATTGAAATTTACTTTCTCATGAGATATACTAATACAGTTTACTGTTTGACATTTGCCTGACATACTGAGCAAGATAACTCTAGTGTTCTGATTCTGGGGAACTGTTTCTTATGCTTCACATTGAAATTTATCATGGCCTTCGATGAAATTGTTCGAGCATGGTGGTTCCACAACATCTGAAAAACCAGTGTAAATGTAAATGTCGTCGCAAAAAAAAAGAGGTAGTAGTAAATGTTATTTCTCTCAAGAACCATGAAATGGCATGACCAAAAACATTTTTCACACATAAACTGTTCACTGTGCTGGATAGAAAGAAGTACAAGAAGAAAACATTTACAAAATAAGTAGGAGTACATGGACAAGAAAATCAGCTGTTCCTCAAAACAAAAACAAAAAACCAGCAAACATGCCAAATTATCTATTGCCTCTATGGTATCAAGTCCACATGGGACAAGTTTGTTGGTTGCGTGCTGCTGGAGCTGAGATGTCGTGGTGTTGGCCGACCAAGAGATTTTTTTATCTTAAATTAAACAAAACCTTTGCCTAATCACATTAATTAATTAAGAAGATTTAATACTTGCAAAAGCGGAAATTGCTTTTGGAGGCCGAGCTCTATGAAGGCCGTCAAATGAGAAATTCAAAATTTATAAAAATTAATATGCTTTACATTCCAAAAAATTCTGAAAAAAAATAGAGAGGTAGATGAAGGCATAGTGCATAAGTGTGTAAATTGTAAGGACGACATACGTCGAAATGAGGGCTGTGCAAATAAGACAAATCTAGGGCTTTTTAACACATGATACTATTCATCCTCACAAACCATGAATTTATCTTTTGTACAAGTCGCATTTCAACGTATTTCGTCCTGAAATTTTACACACATGCACCTCACATTCTTGTTTACTTGTACAATTTTTTCAGATTATTTTGAAGATGGAATTTTTGAATTTTGATTTTTTTTTTCCAAAAAATCCAAAATGCTATTCTCTTACAAAAGTGACTAATAAGCGGTCCAGGATAACAAGACTACTCTCGTGACATCACATATCTCAACTGCTTAGCATCGGCCAAACTCCACATGAACTAGCGATTGTAGTTGGCAAGAAGAGTCAGACTTTGAATTAACGAAGCCGTCAACCACCTAGGAATTACAAAGACAAGAAAAAACGAAAACAAGTGACACAAAGTGTTGCCTAAACAGCTTACAATCACAACCACCAACAACCATACGGCAGATAAGCAGCAGAGACTAGCAGCGAGCTCAATTTCTTGTGCGTTTTTGTTGGAGAAACCCACAACTCATTTTCACTTTTTGGGCAGCCGGTGAGAATGTCCCAAAAAATGTTAGTCACAGAGGCTATCAACAACTGTGAACATAAACAACTTGGGGGAAATGTTGTTTGGACTTTGCGCGTACACCAGCCACGCAACTACGAATATGAATGTCAGAGCTGGGCGCAGCGACTCGGCTCTGAGCTCGAGCGTGAACAGTAAAATCAAAAGAAATAGTAAAAAAAGTAAAGAAAATAGAAAAGCAATATGCCCGAGAGGGTGATGTCTGTGCCAAATTTGGTGGCGTTTAGACATCTGAGTAGCTGTCGGAAAAACAACAGGCTCGTGAGGAAGTTTGAAAAACGCACTCGACAAACCAAATTTTATCTTTATTTTTTTGCAACGAGCTCCTCAGATTTTTGAACACCACGAAAGTTTGCTCGGACATCACGCATTTGGTTATCTTGGTTGCAAAAACAGATTATCCTTTCAAAAATATTCTAATAGTATTATTTTTGAATTTACCCGAGAGCAGAGCCTGGGCTCAATTGAATATTCGTGTGGAGGCCTGTCTCTGTGGTGTTCCCTAGCTAGTCCCTTGCTCCGTACGGCACGGCTGGCGCTAGCGCCGCACCGCAGAGCCTGTCGCTCTCTGCAAACTGCTCGGTAACGAACGACTAGCGACAGTCGAAGTCTCGAAGATGACATCCAGAAGAGGAAAAAAAAGGCAACCACATCGAGAAAAGAAACAGAAATGTATTACTAGCTCTGATCGATCGAACCCCAGCAGCGATTGCAGTGCCGGAGTAAGGAAGAAGACGAGCGAGCCAAGGCAGTGAGCGACGAGATCGATGGCGAGAACAACGCATTGCATTGCAGATTTGAAGCGAAGTTAGGCAGGAGGGAACGTATGGTATGGGCTCACGGGGCTGACCTGTTTTCCTTCCGGCGGCCGGCCGGCCGGCCGGGCTCGGTCGCCTGCCGATCAGTCATCAGTCCCGCCGCCGATGCAGGTGCAGCCAGCAGCATGCCGTCGATCCCTCTGCCGCCCTCTGCTTTGGCATCGCCGCTCCAGCTTACTCGAGTCCTCTTTTATACCAGGCGCGGCCCGCCTTCTCCGGCACCCGCAAAGGAAGGAGGCTGGAATTTTGGGAGGGTCACGGCGACGTGTCGCGGAGCGACGGCGGGAACATGTGGCCGCCGCGCGCGCTCGTCCAGGCCGGCGCTTTTCGTCGCGCCCAGACAAACGGGATATTTTCTCGCCAACTTGAACACGTTTTCTTTCTTATTATTAGGGTAGGGTGTGTTCGATATTGGCCGTCTCCCTCCACGAGCCCGTGTCACACACGCAAAGCATTGGCACGGAAGGATGCTCACAAATCGATCATCTAGAGAGAATATGTTTATAACACAACTTCTGCATATAGAGTGGCCTCTGCTCATATTTATGTTTCAATTCAAGCATATCCGTGCCACTCCCTTCATTATAAACTAATGTAAGACTTTCTAGATCACCACTAAAACGTCTTATATTAATTTACAGAGAGAATATCTCTACTCTTAATGTCTGAGTTGGTAGGATTGTGTCCACGGTTTATTTTTGTATGGTTATATTTCGTCTGGTTTATTTTCGTCCAGTTTATTTTCGTCTCACATCCCATCAGCATATCTCCTCACGTTGATTTTTTATTCTCAGAATAAAAACTTTCCTAATCTTTTCAAAGTTTCCTAACTAGACACGTTATAAACGGGCAGGAACTGATAGCGCGTTATCAATTAATAAAGTTTAGTTTCATCACAATCAATTCCAAATCCTAATTTTTAAACTTTCCTAACTAGGCACGTCACAAACAAGCAGGTAATAATATCACATTACCAAACAATAAAACCTTATCTCTACTCCTAATGGACGACTTGGTTGAATAGTCCCCCCCCCCACTTTCAACCGGTTTATTTTCAACCGGTTTTTTTCCATCAAATTAACCCCACCCCCACGCCCACCCACCGAAACGCGCCCAGTGAATCGGGGAGAGATCCGTTGATTTGGCCAAGGTAGGAAAAAATCTATTATTTGTTTGCTAAAGCAAATTGCATTAATGGAAGAGATCCGTTGATTTGGCTAAGGTAGGAAAGAATCTATTATTTGTTTTCTAAAGAAAAATTGCATTAATAAGAGAGATCCGTTGATTTGGCTAAGGTAGGAAATAATCTATTATTTGCTTCTTAAAGCAAATTGCATTAATGGGAGATATCCGTTGATTTGGCTAAGGTAGGAAAGAATCTATTATTTGTTTGTTAAAGCAAATTGCATTAATGAAAGAGATCCGTTGATTTGGCTAAGGTAGGAAAGAATCTATTATTTGTTTCCTAAAGAAAATTGCATTAATGAGAGAGATCCGTTGATTTGGCTAAGGTAGGAAAGAATCTATTATTTGTTTCCTAAAGCAAATTGCATTAATGGGAGAGATCCGTTGATTTGGCTAAGGTAGGAAATAATCTATTATTTGTTTGCTAAAGCAAATTGCATTAATGAAAGAGATCCGTTGATTTGGCTAAGGTAGGAAAGAATCTATTATTTGTTTCCTAAAGAAAATTGCATTAATGAGAGAGATTTGTTGATTTGGCTAAGGTAGGCGGTTTTTGCGGTTCGTGGCGGCTCAGTGTAAGGTGGGGCGAGGTACAAAAAAATATCATGGAAGGTGGAACGGAAAAAAACCTGGGAGGTGGGAGTTGTCCCTGGTTAACCTACGAAATTTCATAGATTTTTTTAGGACGAAAAAAAACCAGTGGAGGTGGGACGAAAATTGACCGGCGGAGACTACCAACTGCTCCATCTCTACTCCTAATGAAGCAGTTGGTAGCCTGGTACTCCGGTTTTATTTTCGTCCGGTTTTATTTCATCCCACCTCCCACTACTCACTTTTTTTCTTAATTAATAACTCCACCCTCCTGCTGGTTTTTTTCCTAATCTAATTCAATCTATTGATCCTTCATTAGTCACAATGCACTTACATGTAGCCCCGACAGATCGGTTTCCATATGAAATAAAACACAATCATCAATCAATCCTTGGTTCTCTTTTATAGGACTTGTTGCCATACATGACCATACGATAACTTCCATATACAAAATAAAGGGAAACACAATCAGGTTTCCTTCCTTTCCAAAGTTCTAGCCACCGACCCCCTCCCCAGACCGCGTTCTTTTTCCCATGCCACCATCGACAATCTGCTCTCCCATTTCCTCGTCCTCCCCACATTGTGAAGTTCCAACGCACAACTACACAAACACCAGTGACATAGAAAACCACCGCCTCCTCCTCCACGCCACCGCCTACTTTATTTTTCCCCTCTGTGTGGCGACCTGAATGGAAGACGGTGGATCTGGGATGCGCCTGGTTCCACAAGACGTCAGGCGTAAGGAAGGATGGAAAACCACCAGCTGGATGGCCAAGGATGGCCCATTGAAGGTTTGAAACCTCCTATGGCGTAATTTTGTGCAACCTGCATGAAGATTGTAGGAGCTATCCATGTGGTCGTTCCATCAGCAACAAATACGTATTGGATAGCACATAATTTGAAATTCTTAACAGAGTTGACTGACCATGACTTTGACTCTCACAATGTTGCATGTTCTTCGGAGTTGACTGGTGGCGTTTTTAGGTTATTACTACCATGAAGATGAGAAGAACATCGAGAAAAATCCTTTCCCTAAAAAATGGATGGGAGGAATATCTTGGTCTATGATTTCATGATGAATAGGACCCTGAGAAAGCAGTGGATGATGCCCCGTTGATTCTCTTTGAATTCGGCTACAGTGGGAATGTGTATAGTCAGGCTTGGAGTGAGCGCTCCATGCATGTGTGTCAGTGGCACTCAGAGATTGGTTGTGCCGCTCTTGTGAGGGTGTGTGGGAGTGGTGTGCTAAAGACAGGCCAATCTCGTGAGCAGGTGCGGAGATGAGTTGCACAAGAGAAACATTGGTGGGATGAACCCAAACCTTTATTTTTTTAATATGAATTATCCTTCCTTCTTAGAAAAACATGTTTTGAGTAAAGTTATCTTAACTGTAGACATATATTGACAATTAATCAAGTATCAACATCATTGCATGCTTATTGTGTGGAATGTGTGTCTCAATGTTGACAGAAGGTATAAAAAGATTGTCTTGGAATTATTGTTTTCTTGGGAAGATATTGCCCTGAATTCTCATTTCTCATCAGAAATTTAGTATCCATTTTCGTTGATCTTATTTGCAACATGTACAAGTCAGTAATAATCTAAGGGGGTGCCCTATCGGAGAAGATTATGATAGTTGGACAAGAAACTTGGTACTGTCGTGCAAGGTAGAGGTAGGAGAAATAAGAGATAAAAGTATGCATGGTGGGAGAAGGAAGTCGAGTGTCGCGTGGTAGCTCAGACATGGAGTGTGGAAGAAAGACAATGACGAGATGTATGTACCTACTAGATCATGACCATGAGATATCATCCCATAAAAATGGCCTTTGACTCTCATGTCACATGAATTTTCTCTTTGTATATATATATTTGTTAGTCCGTGGCAACGCACGGACACTTAGCTAGTGTAAATATTGTTTTTGCATGATAATACGTGTTTTAATTATATCATAAGGATCATAGTACAAGTCACGTGTAACATACCACCTGATAAAACTAAAAAGACAGCGGAATACTAATTTTTGTACAAAGGAACATCAAACAAAAAGGAAAATTACAATTAAGTTCGATGAAACCTCTGAGCTTAACACCAATGCCCGTCACCTGCCTCTGGCACCGCCATAGCAACCACCAAAGGAAAACATGACGGATCAACTCCTCACCCGAGCTCGACGTGGTTCCGTCACTAATATAAAGCTTTGCAGACCTCTAAGGTGGCTCATCAAATACGAAACCATTACCGTTGAACGAATCAGACCGGGCAACACCCTAGACATGCGATTGGACTACAGATCTGGCACCCCGCACAACTAAGAAGTCGAGGGACAAAACAATACCTGCCATCCACGAAACACAAACCTAGCACACGAAGCACCGTCTTCCCAATATCGTTGATGCGAACAACAATCTGCATCCGCTCTTGGACTACCTCCCAAGCTCCGTATCGGTGCTGGAGCAAACGCCGTCACAAACAGCAGAGCCCGAGGACACGGGTTTACCATGAGGATGTCGTCGCCGCTACACCATCCTTGCTTGAGCAGACTAGTTCTAAATCCATCCCCAACCATAGAACCGACCGCCTCTTCAGGTAAAGATCTGAAAATTCTTCATTCAGCATCAGCATCACCGTTGCCGAAGCCAATACTAAAAACCTAGACTACAAGGGCCTAAAAACGACCCACCGTAGGACGGCGACGGAGGAGCTATCCTAGCGACGGCCGCTATCGAGATCGCCTTCTTTCTTCGAGTAGAAGAAAGAAAACACCCGTCGATAAGGAAACTGGAAGTTGCATAAAAAAATAACAAGCATGCCAACCTATTATTATAATAATAGTATAATGACAATGGGGCATTGCTATACATACGACAATCGTCCAACGCTCCTAGCAACACAAGAAAATGGCAGACACCGTGAACCAATCTGTGTTTCAGTTTGGATGATTACAAGAGTTGTGCTACTCTCATCCCATCAAGAATCAAACTCTGATTTTTAACATTTTGATGTATTATAAAGGTGCAATGTTCTTACAGTGAAAGGTGACGTTTCGTTGATAGCGAATGGCATCTATGGTAATTTCATTAATCTCAAGACTTGTCAGCTCAGTTTCCCAGAGGTGTGTAAAGTGTGCTGCTACCTCTTAAGCATGTGCGTTGGTTTTTCTTGAAGAGGAAAGGATGATGCAGCAAAGTAGTGCTGGAGAACGCGGCAATTTCAAAAAAATTCCTACGCACACGCAAGATCTATCATGGTGATGCATAGCAACGAGAGGGAAGAGTGTTGTCTACGTACCCTTGTAGACCGTAAGCGGAAGCGTTATGACAACGCGGTTGATGTAGTCGTACGTCTTCAAGATCCGATTGATCCTAATACCGAAAGTACGGTACCTTCGCGATCTGCACACGTTCAGCTCGGTGACGTCCCACGAACTCTCGATCCAGCTAAGTGTCGAGGGAGAGCTTTGTCAGCATGACGGCGTGATGACGGTGACGATGAAGCTACCGGCGCAGTGCTTCGCGTAAGCACTACGACGATATGACCGAGGTGGATTATGGTGGAGGGGGGCACCGCACACGCCTAAGACAATGATCAACTTGTGTGTCTATGGGGTGCCCCCCTCCCCGTATATAAAGGAGTGGAGGAGGGGGCAGGACCGGCCCTCTATGACGCGCCCTAGGGGAGTCCTACTCCCACCGGGAGTAAGATTCCCCCCTCCCCCTTCCAAGTAGTAGGAGTAGGAGAGAAGGAAGGGGAGGAGAGGGGAATGAAAGGGGGGCTTCCCAATTCGGAATGGGCTAGGGGGCGCGCCTCCCACCTTTTCCCTTCCGCTCCTCTGTTCCACTAAGGCCCAATAAGGCCCATATACTCCCCGGGGGTCCCGGTAGCCTCTCGGTACTCCAGAAAATGACCGAACTCATCCGAAACCATTCCGATGACCAAACATAGGCTTCCAATATATCGATCTTTATGTCTCGGCCATTTTGAGACTCCTCGTCATGTCCGTCATCATATCCGGGACTCCGAACGTTAAGCGTGCGGACCCTATGGGTTCGAGTGTTGGAAATATGCCCTAGAGGAAATAATAAAAGGATTATTATTATATTTCCTTGTTCATGATGATTGTCTTTTATTCATGCTATAACTGTGTTATCCGGAAATTGTAATACATGTGTGAATACATAGACACCAACATGTCCCTAGTAAGCCTCTAGTTGACTAGCTCATTGATCAACATATAGTCATGGTTTCCTAACTATGGACATTGGATGTCATTGATAACGAGATCACATCATTAGGAGAATGATGTGATGGACAAGACCCAATCCTAAACATAGCACAAGATCGTATAGTTCGTTTGCTAGAGTTTTTCCAATGTCAAGTATCTTTTCCTTAGACCATGAGATCGTGTAACTCCCGGATACCGTAGGAATGCTTTGGGTGTACCAAAAGTCACAACGTAACTGGGTGACTATAAAGGTATACTACGGGTATCTCCGAAAGTGTCTGTTGGGTTGACACGGATCCAGACTGGGATTTGTCACTCCGTATGACGGAGATGTATCTCTGGGCCCACTCGGTAATGCATCATCATAATGAGCTCAAAGTGACAAAGTGTCTGGCCACGGGATCATGCATTACGGTACGAGTAAAGTGACTTGCCAATAACGAGATTGAACGAGGTATTAGGATACCGATGATCGAATCTCGGGCAAGTAACGTACCGATTGACAAAGGGAATTGTATACGGGGTTGCTTGAATCCTCGACATCGTGGTTCATCCGATGAGATCATCGAGGAGCATGTGGGAGCCAACATGGGTATCCAGATCCCGCTGTTGGTTATTGACCGGAGAGTCGTCTCGGTCATGTCTACATGTCTCCCGAACCCATAGGGTCTACACACTTAAGGTTCGGTGACGCTAGGGTTGTAGAGATATAAGTATGCAGTAACCCGAAAGTTGTTCGGAGTCCTGGGTGAGATCCCGGACGTCACGAGGAGTTCCGGAATGGTCCGGAGGTGAAGAATTATATATAGGAAGTGCAATTTCGGCCACTGGGAGAGTTTCGGGGGTCACCGGTATTGTACCGGGACCACCGGGTGGGTCCCGGGGGTCCACCGGGTGGGGCCACCCATCCCGGAGGGCCCCATGGGCTGAAGTGGGGAGGGGAGCCAGCCCATAGTGGGCTGGTGCGCCCCCCTTGGCCCACCCCCTGCGCCTAGGGTTGGAAACCCTAGGGTGGTGGGGTGCCCCACTTGCCTTGGGGGCCACTCCACCCTTGGCCGCCGCCCCCCAGGAGATCCCATCTCCTAGGGCCGGCGGCCTCCCTTGGGGAGCCTATATAAAGGGGGGAGGGAGGGGCAGCCGCACCCTTGACTCTTGGCGCCTCCCTCTCCCCTGCTACACCTCTCCCTCTCGCAGAAGAACGGCGAAGCCCTGCTGCGGTGACTGCTGCATCCACCACCACGCCGTCGTGCTGCTGGATCTTCATCAACCTCTCCTTCCCCCTTTCTAGATCAAGAAGGAGGAGACATCACGCTGACCGTACGTGTGTTGAACGCGGAGGTGCCGTCCGTTCAGCGCTAGGATCTCCGGTGATTTGGATCACGTCGAGTACGACTCCCTCATCCCCGTTCTCTTGAACGCTTCTGCTCGCGATCTACAAAGGTATGTAGATGCAATCCGATCACTCGTTGCTAGATGAACTCATAGATGGATCTTGGTGAAACCATAGGAAATTTTTTGTTTTCTGCAACGTTACCAACAGTGGCATCATGAGCCAGGTTTATGCGTCGTTCTCTTTGCACGCGTAGAACACAACTTGTTGTGGGCATAGATGTTGTCAACTTTCTTGCCACTACTAGTCTTATTTTGCTTCAGCGGTATTGTGGGACGAAGCGGCCCGGACCAACCTTACACGTACGCTTATGTGAGACCGGTTCCACCGACTAACATGCACTAGTTGCATAAGGTGGCTGGCGGGTGTCTGTCTCTCCCACTTTAGTTGGAGCGGATTCGACGAAAAGGGTCCTTATGAAGGGTAAATAGAAGTTGACAAATCACGTTGTGGCTTTAACGTAGGTAAGAAAACGTTCTTGCTAGAACCCTCTTGCAGCCACGTAAAACTTGCAACAACAATTATAGGACGTCTAACTTGTTTTTGCAGCAAGTGTTTTGTGATGTGATATGGCCAAAGTTGTTATGAATGATGAATGATATATGTGATGTATGAGATCATGTTCTTGTAATAAGAATCACGACTTGCAATTGATGAGTATGACAACCGGCAGGAGCCATAGGAGTTGTCTTTATTTTTTTGTATGACCTGCGTGTCATTGAGAAACGCCATGTAAATTACTTTACTTTATTGCTAAACGTGTTAGCCATAGTAGTAGAAGTAATAGTTGGCGAGCAACTTCATGGAGACACGATGATGGAGATCATGATGATGGAGATCATGGTGTCATGCCGGTGACAAGATGATCATGGAGCCCCAAGATGGAGATCAAAGGAGCTATGTGATATTGGCCATATCATGTCACTATTATTATTTGATTGCATGGGATGTTTATCATGTTTTGCATCTTGTTTACTTAGAACGACGGTAGTAAATAAGATGATCCCTCATAATAATTTCAAGAAAGTGTTCCCCCTAACTGTGCACCGTTGTGACAGTTCGTTGTTTCAAAGCACCACATGATGATCGGGTGTGATAGATTCCAACGTTCACATACAACGAGTGTAAGACAGATTTACACATGCAAACACTTAGGTTGACTTGACAAGCCTAGCATGTACAGACATGGCCTCGGAACACAGAAGACCGAAAGGTCGAGCATGAGTCGTATAGAAGATACGATCAACATGAAGATGTTCACCGACGTTGACTAGTCCGTCTCACGTGATGATCGGACACGGCCTAGTTAACTCGGATCATGTTATACTTAGACGACTGGAGGGATTGATGAAGTCATGTACCTACGGTAGGGACACGGACCCGTCCTAAAGAGCCCTACCATAGGACATCCCTAGAAGAAGTCACCTTTCAATCAACTTGAAGGTATCCCACTCGACGGGTCGAAGACACTCGACCAAGAAGCTGTCACTCGACCAAGAAGCTGTCACTCGACCAAGAAGCCAACCACTCGACTGCCAGAAGACCTAATGTCACTCCGCAGGCAAACGGTCGGCTATTAAGTAGACTTTATGGCTATTAAGACTCTTTATTAGGGACGTTATCAGTAACGCCCACCTTAAATGTACCTTAAACCCTGCATTACTGGGGGCAGGAGAGGGCCGACGAACTCTATATAAGCCACCCCCTCCTCAGTATGAGGGGTTGGCACCCCTGTCTTTTTATACACGCATAATCCAGTCGACCGCCTCCGGGCACCGAGACGTAGGGCTGTTACTTCCTCCGAGAAGGGCCTGAACTCGTAAACCTTGCGTGCTTACAACTTCCCAATAGCTAAGGTCTAGCCTCTTCATACACACCCCTACCTCACTGTCAGACTTAGAACCACGACAGTTGGCGCCCACCTTGGGGCATTAGTCTTAGCGCCTAATTGGAGAAGTTGCGATTTTTCCGATCCACTTGATCATGTTTTCCTGTGGAGCTTTGGCAGAGGGCCGCGAGATCCGTCTCGGCGGACTCACTTTCATCGCCGACGACTCCGCCTGGCTCCAGGAGGCGCCGCTTGACGTCGACGCGCTCCCCGTCCGCGGTACGACGCACTTCCGCGCGTGCGTCCATGGCGTCCTCCTACGGCAGCCGTCGACCCCATATCGGTCGACTCCCGTGTCATCTCCCCGTCCTGTCTCCCGCCAGCGCAAGCGCTCGGGTCGGTCGAGGCTCCAGCGGTGGATGAAGCACGCCGCGGCCTGCCAGTCGGCGACCCTGCAAGTCGCGGCAATCGAGCCCGACGAATCCCTCTGCGGCCTGTTCGATCTGTCGACTGGCTCCACGGAGACCGCATCCGAGTGCGATAGCAGCGACCCTTTGGCGGAGGTTCTGGCGGTCGAGGGGACACGCAGTCCTCCTGGATTCCATCGCGCTGATGATGGTGCTGATAGGGGCGATCCGTCACACCCTCACGATGAATACCTCCCCGAACCTCTTACGTCATTACAGCGGGAGGAGCTTCGCCGCCGGAACATGGACGCGCTCTACACCCCTATTGTTGGAGAAACCCCCGAGGCCTGGGCCTTGGAGGACGCGCGCTTGGCTAATCTAGCCGGGCGCACTCGACTGGAGAATCTACAGCGAGCTCTCGACGAGCGGGCGCGTCAGCGGGCTCCCGAGTCCAGTCGACGTCAGCAGGCTCCCGAGTCCAGTCGACGCCAGCAAGCTCCCGAATCCAGTCGACGTCAGCTCTTCCCACCGCCGCAGGTGTACCAAACTCCGGTTCAGAACCTGGCTGCCGCGGCCCGCATAGCAGAGTCAATCCAGTCCTCTTAGTCAAAGGCTGGCAGAGGATTACTGCAGATCAGAGCATTGCTCTGAGCGGCGGGAAATCAGAATTCCGCCGTCTCTCAGTCGCGGGACAGGATCCACAGTCGATCCGTTGCAACGGAAACCGTCCAGTCGGCTCACAGCCCGAGATCGCCCCCGAGGCGTGAGGGACGTGGAGACCGACACGATCAGTATAGGAGAAACGAACAATATGATCACCGACCCGACCGTGATGATAGACGTCGGGTGCCGTCCCCTCCCCCGAGGAGTGGATCATATGCACCTCGACATGGAGACGACAGGCGCCCCCATGACGTTGGGCAGAGGATCCCAGTCGACCCCAGAGACCCAGGCTTTGACGCGAGATCCATCCTCGTTCAAGGTCTGGTGTACAGGAACAGGGCTCATCGAGAGGGCCACAACAGAGATACGCCCACCGGCAGCAGGACACACGCCTCGGGGCCTGAATGTTTCAGTCGAGCCATCAGGGTCGCGGTGATCCCTCCAAACTTCAGGCTGGCGACTGGAGTCAGCAAGTTCACCGGTGAGTCCAAGCCTGACACGTGGCTCGAGGATTACCGAGTGGCTGTGCAGATTGGCGGCGGCAATGATGAGGTGGCCATGAAGCATTTACCCCTCATGTTGGAAGGCTCAGCTAGGGCGTGGCTGAATCAGTTGGCGCCCAGCAGCATTTACACTTGGGAGGATCTCTCCCGAGTGTTTATCACAACCTTCGAAGGGACATGCAAGCGCCCTGCAGGCCTTACGGAGCTGCGGTCTTGCGTACAGAAGCCAAATGAAACTCTAAGAGAATACATCCAGAGGTGGATCACACTGCACCACTCGGTCGAGAACGTGCCAGACCATCAAGCAGTTTGCGCTTTCAAGGAAGGCGTCAAGTACAGGGAGTTGAATCTGAAGTTTGGCTGAACTGGAGAGATGTCCCTTAATCGGATCATGGAGATTGCCACCAAGTACGCTAATGGAGAAGACGAGGACCGACTCCGAAGTGGCAAACTCAAATCAGTCGCCCAAGAAACCGGAGGAAACTCCAGTCGGAAGCAGAAGCGGAAGACCGAGCCAGCCGCCCCTGGGGAGGCCCTGGCTGTGGCCCAGGGAAATTTCAAGGGAAAGCCCAAGGGCGCATGGAAGCCCAAGAAGGTTAAAGATCAGGATGGGAATGACGTTCTGGACCTGCCATGTCACATCCATACCAAGAAAGATGAAGAAGGAAATTTTATTTTCCCGAAGCATACCACTCGACAGTGTCGGCTTCTGATTCAGCAGTTCCAGGGCAAGCAGCCCAAGGATAAGGAAAAAGAGCCGGACAGAGTTGAAGACAAGGAGGATAGTGACGATGGATACCCCCAAGTCAATTCCACCTTGATGATTTTTGCTGATGTCGAAAGCAAAAGTCGACTGAAAGTCATTAACCGTGAGGTCAACATGGTTGCCTCGGCGACTCCCAGTTACCTGAAGTGGTCTCAGACTGCCATCACATTCGACCAGTCCGATCACCCGACGCACATTGCCACCCCTGGGAGGCAAGCTTTGGTGGTCGACCCAGTTGTCAAAGGCACTCGACTGACCAAAGTCCTGATGGACGGCGGCAGTGGCATGAACATACTGTACGCTGAAACCTTGAAAGGAATGGGCATTCCGATGTCCAGACTCAGCACCAGTAACATGAGCTTCCACGGAGTCATTCCTGGGAAGAAAGCCGAGTCACTCGGCCAGATTGCTCTTGATGTGGTTTTCGGTGATTCAAAGAATTACCGCAAGGAAAAGTTAACGTTCAAAGTTGTGGACTTCCAGAGTGCTTATCACGCCATCTTGGGCAGGCCAGCTTACGCACGCTTCATGGCTCGACCATGTTACGTGTATCTTAAATTAAAGATGCCTGGCCCCAAAGGTGTGATCACTGTTACGGGCAACCGGAAGAAAGCAGAAGAATGTTTCCAGGAGGGATCAAAGATCGCCGACGCTCAGATGGCAGTGGTCGAGCTGAAAGAGTACCAAAAGGCTGCCGACCCGAGTGAATTGCTGCGAGCTAAGAAGCCTGCCTCCGAGTCAGCTTTTCAGTCGGCTGGCGAAACGAAGACAGTCCACATTCACCCGACCGATCCCGACGCTGCTCCGACTCACATCTCGACGACGCTCGACTCCAAATAGGAAGAAGCGCTCATCCAGCTCCTCCGTGAGAACTGGGACATCTTTGCATGGAAACCCTCTGACATGCCTGGAGTTCCCAGGGGGCTGGCTGAGCACCGCCTGCGAGTCGACTCAAAGTTCAAGCCCGTAAAGGAACATCTTCGACGGTCCGCCGTCCAGAAAAAACAAGCCATTGGCGAGGAAGTGGCTCGGCTCTTTGCAGCTGAGTTCATCCGAGAGATCTACCACTCCGAGTGGCTCGCCAATGTCGTCATGGTCCCCAAGAAGGACAAGTCACTCCGTATGTGCATTGATTTCAAGCATATCAATCGGGCCTGCCCGAAAGATCATTTTCCTCTCCCTCGCATCGACCAGATTGTCGACTCAACTGCGGGATGTGAGAGATTGTCTTTTCTAGATGCCTACTCTGGGTACCATCAGATCCGTCTGTATGAGCCTGACGAAATCAAAACAGCTTTCATCACTCCATTCGGATGCTTCTGTTACGTCACCATGCCATTCGGCCTCAAGAACGCCGGAGCCACATTCATGAGAATGATCCAGAAGTGTTTACTCACTCAAATCAGTCGGAATGTGGAGGCGTACATGGACGATATCGTAGTCAAGTCCCGGAAAGGTTCCGACCTGCGGGCTGACCTTGCTGAAACCTTCGCCAACCTCAGGAGGTACGATATCAAGCTCAATCCGTCAAAGTGCACTTTCGGAGTTCCAGGTGGCAAGCTACTCGGTTTTCTCGTTTCCGAACGGGGAATCGACGCCAATCCTGAAAAAATTGGCACCATACTCCGGATGAAGCGTCCTGTACGTGTGCATGATGTCCAAAAGCTTACAGGATGCTTGGCCGCCTTAAGTCGATTCATTTCTTGACTCGGTGAAAAAGCGTTACCTCTTTACCGACTGATGAAGAAGTCTGACAAGTTTGAGTGGACTCCAGAAGCTGATGCAGCGTTTGTAGAGCTCAAAGCTCTGCTCTCCACCCAACCAGTGCTAGCTGCCCCAATCAGCAAAGAGCCTCTGCTGCTTTACATTGCAGCCACGGGACAAGTTGTCAGTACAGTACTTACGGTCGAGCGGGAAGAGGAAGGGAAGGCCTTCAAAGTTCAACGCCCTGTATATTATGTGTCTGAAGTTTTGACCCCTTCAAAACAAAGATACCCCCACTACCAGAAGCTTGTATATGGGATTTATATGACCACGAAGAAAGTTGCACATTATTTCTCTGACCACTCCATTACAGTCGTCAGCGACGCCCCGTTATCGGAGATCCTGCATAACAGAGATGCAACTGGTCGAGTGGCCAAGTGGGCGATTGAACTCCTTCCTTTAGATATCAAGTTTGAAGCAAAGAAAGCCATCAAGTCCCAAGCAATCGCGGATTTCATCGCCGAGTGGATTGAACAGCAACTTCCGACTCAAGTTCACTCGAAACACTGGACTATGTTCTTCGATGGATCCAAGATGCTGAATGGTTCGGGCGCGGGGGGTAGTTTTGGTCTCCCCCCGAGGAGATAAGCTCAGATACGTTCTCCAGATTCACTTCGATTCCTCCAATAACGAAGCAGAGTATGAAGCACTTTTGTATGGGTTGCGCATGGCCATTTCACTCAGCGTCCGCCGCCTCATGGTCTATGGTGACTCAGATTTGGTGGTTAATCAAGTGATGAAGGAGTGGGACGTCAGGAGTCCGGCAATGACTGGATACTTCAATGCAGTGCGGAAGCTAGAGAAGAAGTTCGAGGGGTTGGAACTCCACCACATCCCCCGACTGAAAAACCAGGCAGCTGGCGACTTGGCAAAGATAGGCTCCAAGAGAGAAGCCATTCCAAGCAACGTGTTCTTGGAACACATTCACTGACCGTCAGTCCAAGAGGATCCTTTCATAGAAGAAGCCCCGCAGCCGAAAAGTGCCACATATCCGACTGAAGTTGAAGTGCCTGCAGTAGTCGACCTAATCATGGAAGTCTTGGCAATCACCCCTGACTGGACAATACCGTACATTGCATATATCCTAAGGAAAGAACTTTCGGAGGACGAGGAGGAGGCTCGACAGATCGTCCGCCGATCTAAGGCCTTCACAGTCATAAGGGGACAGCTGTACAGAGAGAGTGCGACCGGAGTCGGCCAGAAATGCATAACGCCAGAAGAGGGTCAAATAATCCTTAACGATATCCACTCGGGAACCTGCGGTCACCATGCGTCCTCTCGGACTATTGTGGCTAAAGCATACCGAGCTGGATTTTACTGGCCAAGGGCAAATGAGATGGCGAAAGAAATAGTCGACAAGTGCGAGGGGTGCCAGTTCTACTCCAACATGTCACACAAGCCCGTGTCAGCCCTGAAAACCATTCCGCTCGTCTGGCCCTTCGCCGTCTGGGGATTGGACATGGTTGGCCCCCTAAGAGCGGGCAGGAGTGGATTCACTCATGTACTTGTGGCAGTCAACAAATTTACCAAATGGATCGAAGCTAAGCCCATAAAGAGCCTCGATGCTGGCACCGCTATCAGTTTCATCAGAGGGTTAACATTCAGATATGGAGTCCCGCACAGCATCATCACTGATAACGGGTCAAACTTTGATTCGGACGAGTTCAGAGCATTTTGCGCTTCTCAAGGCACACGATTCGACTACGCCTCAGTCGCTCATCCCCAGTCGAATGGACAGGCTGAGAGAGCAAATGGTATGATTCTCAAAGGGCTAAAACCTCAGCTGATGCGCGATCTCAAGCACGCGGCAGGCGCTTGGGTCGACAAGCTTCCGTCAGTTCTGTGGGGATTAAGGACCACCCCTAACCGGTCGACTGGAAAGACCCCGTTCTTTCTGGTTTATGGAGCCGAAGCTGTCCTGCCAAGCGATCTTCTTCATAATGCACCCCGAGTCGAACTTTACAACGAAGATGAAGCGGAGTAGACCCGCCAAGACGCAGTCGACCTCTTGGAGGAAGAGAGGGAGATGGCGATGATCAGATCGACCATTTATCAGCAGGACTTACGTCGATTCCACGCCCGGAATGTGAAGAGTCGAGCCTTTCAAGAAGGAGATCTGGTCCTCCGAGTGGATCAACAGAAACCTCACAAGCTCGCTCCCACTTGGGAAGGCCCCTTCATCGTCACCAGAGTCCTCCACAACGGAGCATATCACCTTTACAATGTTGATCGACAGATCGACGAACCTCGAGCTTGGAACGCGGAGCTTCTCCGCCCCTTTTACGCTTGAGTCCGCCCTCAAACCAGATGTAATAAGAAAAACTCCTGAAGTTCATTTTTATCAGAAATAAGAGTGTTCCAATAATTGCTGTCACTTTTGTTTGTATTCGAAATCCCCCAGTGGGTGACTTAGCTGTGAATCCGATTCACCTAAGTTTGAAAAATCCTACCGAGTGGAGAGCAAACCTCCCACTCGAGGGCTTAGCTGCGAATCCGATTCGCCTAAGTTTGAAAAATCCTACCGAGTGGAGAGCAAACCTCCCACTCGGGGGCTTAGCTGCGAATCCGATTCGCCTAAGTTTGAAAAATCCTAGCGAGTGGAGAGCAAACCTCCCACTCGGGGGCTTAGCTGCAGTTCAGCACTCGCCTAAGTTCTCCACGAAGAGACTTAGCTGCAGTCAGACACTCGCCTAAGTTTGAAAAATCCTACCGAGTGGAGAGCAAACCTCCCACTCGGGGGCTTAGCTGCAGTTCAGCACTCGCCTAAGTTCTCCACGAAGAGACTTAGCTGCAGTCAGACACTCGCCCAAGTTTGAAAAATCCTACCGAGTGGAGAGCAAACCTCCCACTCGGGGGCTTAGCTGCAGTTCAGCACTCGCCTAAGTTCTCCATGAAGAGACTTAGCTGCAGTCAGACACTCGCCTAAGTTTGAAAAATCCTACCGAGTGAAGAGAAAACCTCCCACTCGGGGGCTTAGCTGCAGTTCAGCACTCGCCTAAGTTCTCCACGAAGAGACTTAGCTGCAGTCAGACACTCGCCTAAGTTTGAAAAATCCTACCGAATGGAGAGCAAACCTCCCACTCGGGGGCTTAGCTGCAGTTCGGCACTCGCCTAAGTTCTCCATGAAGAGACTTAGCTGCGGTTAGACACTCGCCTAAGTTTGAAAAATCCTACCGAATGAAGAGCAAACCCCCCACTCGGGGGCTTAGGTACAGTTCAGTGCTCGCTTAAGTATGAAACCCACCTTTTCCTGGAGAGCTCCGCCACAAATACAATGTGTGCTTCACCCCACTCTACAGCAACAGGGTGTGGGTCAGTCGTCACCTTTTCCTTCGAACGGAGATCAAGTTCCACTCGACGAATCATCCACGAAGACATTCAGCAAGAAATTAAGTTCGGATAAAGCTTAAAAGGCCCTGGGCCCCGAATCAAAGTACTCGAGCCCTCAGCTCGGCAGAGTTTAAACGATTACAAGTCCACTCGGCATTCCGAGGCAAATTTAAGGAAAGGCATAAAAGTTTTCTCATTCCTCAAGAGGAGGACTGGTAGGAGCGACGAACTCATCCAGGTCAATTCCGTCCGCAATGCGAGTGGCAGCAGCAATGAAGGTCTCCATGAAGTCTTCGAAGTTGTGCCTCTTGGTATTGGTGACTTGGATGGCGGCCAACTTTTCTTCTCGCGCCTCCTTGCAGTGGACGCGGACTAAAGATAGAGCCACATCAGCGCCGCACCGGGTAGAAGACTTCTTCCACTCCTGCACTCGATCGGGGATTTTGTCAAGTCGAGCCATAAGAGACTCGAGATCGTTCTGGAGCGTGGACTCTGGCCAAAGTGTCGAGTCGATCCGCGACATGGCAACCTTCAGTCGAGCCAAGTAATCCACGGCACCGTCGATTCGAGATTCCAGTCAGAGCAGGTTCATGGCAGTATCATCTTTCACCGGAGAATTGATTGGGTCCAGACCCGTTTCGATCCGCCCGGTCTCCTCTTCGAAGTTCTGACAGAATTCTGCATACAAGACCTAAAGATAAGCCAACGATCGCAAAATTGAGTCGACAAAAAAGTAAAAAACAGTCGAAAATGGATGTGCACCTTCAAGTTTGATGTACAGCCTCTTGGCGAGGCTCCTCAAGTAGCTCTCCAGGTCGTCCCTCCTACGAGCGATGCCTTCCATCTCCTCGCCCAAGAGGAGGTTCTTCTTCTTCCAATTTGCAGTCAGCCTGTTGGCATCAGTCAGAGCGGTCTGCAACCTGGTGTTCTCTTTTTCTAACTGGTCGACCGAAGCCAGCTTCTGTTCGGCCATAGCTGTCTTGTCATCAGCCTCCTTGCGCGCAGCAGCCAGGTCCTGGTCCTTCCTCGCCAAAGCTTTTTCCAATTCTCCTACAAAGAAATGGTGATCGAATCGGAAACAGCAGAGGAATGCTCAAGCCTAAAAACAAAATCAGTCGACAAAGTCGCTTTACCTGCGGCGCCCTCCCTGACCTTCTGCAGCTCCGTCCTGGCCAGCTCTAGATCAAGGTCCAGTTGAATCTTCTGTTTCTCCAATTCAGCATAGCGAGCGGCAAGTTCGCAGGATTTCTGCAAAAAGAAAAACTAGTCGACAGACGTTCGAGATAAGTTGCTTCCGAGTAACTAAGGAACAATGGTGACGTTTCTAAGACCACAGCCGAATCAAAAACATTCGACAGTAGTCTCGGGGACTACACCCAGTGGGTGCACTCAGCGTGCCCCCACTGGTTCGACCAAAAAAAAATCGACTGCCCGCAGTCGACAGGACACGGTCCCGCTCGACCTGGCCAGACCAAACCGAGTGAAGAAATACAGATTCAGAAACGCAATATAAAGACTATAGTCGACTGCCAGCAGTCCACCGTAGTCTCGGGGACTACACCCAGTGTGTGCACTCAGCGTGCCCCCACTAGTCCAAGAAAGAGAAAACACACCCAGTGGGTGTACAGATACAGATACAAAGATCTTAAAAAAAAGAAAGAGGGAGAAAGACTCTTCAAACAATCAAGTATCAAGTCGACTGACCTGGATGTTGCTCTGAAGCGCCGAACTTGCGTCGTAAGCTGCCTGGCTGGCCTCCCGAGCCTTCTTCACCTGTTCCATCATGACCCCTGCCTGGTGTATGGCCTCCTTTGCAGCGGCCACTTCGTCTTCAGGGACAGAGTACGCGACAAAGAGCGAAGTCGGATTGGCAGTCGATGCCGAGGGCTGCGCACTCGACAGGGGATTGGCAAAGGTCACAGAAGCCCGAGGGGCATCGCCGCCATCTCGAGCCACGGCCTCAGGCGCCGGAGCAGGCTGGGGAGTCCTGTCAGTCGACGGCCTCTTGGTCCTCCCTATCCTCAGCGGCTCATTGTCGCCGTCATCCGGGAGGTCGATAACACGAGGAGGGGCTGCAGGAAGAACTTTCAATCGACCAGAATTGCAAGAAACGACCAAGTCAACTCAAAAAACAGAACGTCAATAATCGTACCAGGGTTGGAGGTAGCAGCGTCCCCCATCTCTTGATCGTCGTCTTTGGCAGAGACCTCGGAGGTAGCAGCACTGCAAATTTCGAAGAATCAGCCAGTTAAGCATAACGAGTCGACCGAGGATCCGTCCTCCAATCGACGAAGGAAGACAAGATTTGTTACCCGGAAATAACAGGGACAGTTATCTTCATCTTGGGCAGAGTCTTGGGCGGCTTGGATAGCGCCGTGCGTGGTTGCTTGGGGACCTTCCCAGTCGGTGTTGGAGAAGAAGTCCGAGGGCGTTTCGACGATGGCCCGACGGAGGCAGTCGCCTGGCCACGTCCCTGCGCCGGGTCGTGTGCAAGCTTGGATCGCCTTTCCAGGCGGGGAGGTTCGGTCTCCTCCTCCTCCTCTTCGCTGGAGAAGACGTCATCGCCTCCCTCTCCTTCGCCGTCTGACTCCCACTTGCCCTGGTCGTCCCCGCTCTCACCTCCGCTCCCTTCTCCTTCCTCAGTCGACCCCTGTGCCCCATTGGGCATCGAATACATCTCAGTGGTCGCCTGAAAGACAGCAGACAAAACGGAAAGTCAGTCGACCCGCTCGAAAGAAGACCAATGCAGAAAACGAAGATTTCAGTCGGAAACATAAAAACGCACCTGGTCGACCTCATATGAGCTGTCGAGTGGAATGACCCTCCTAGCTCCTCGGGGGTTGTCCTTGTTCCCCGTGATGCTTGACAGCCACCCCTCCAACATCTCGTCCGTGACCTCCTCCGGGTGGATCCGAGTGGTGTCCTCGAGGCCAGAGTACAGCCACATCGGGTGGCCCCGAGCCTGGAGTGGTTGGATTCGCCTCTTGAGGAAGACTTCCAGCAGATCCATCCCCATCACGCCCTCACGGACAAGTTCAACCACTCGACCCGCTAGTATCTTGACCTGGGCCTTTTCTTCGGGCGTCACCTTCAGAGAAGCAGGCTTTTCGGCTCGGTCGAGGGTGAAGGGTGGGAGTCCAGTCGACTGCCCTGGAGTCACCTGATCCTGGCAGTAGAACCAAATCGCCTGCCAGCCTCGAACTGACTCCGGGAAGGTAATGGAGGGAAAACAGCTTTTCCCCCTCGTCTGGATCGCCAAGCCCCCACACAGCTGGATCATATGTGTCCTCTCGTCACTCGACTTGGCCTTCTTAACCGACTGAGAGCGACAGGTGAAGATGTGCTTGAAAAGCCCCCAGTGTGGGCGGCACCCCAGGAACGCCTCACACATAGAAATAAAGGCGGCGAGATAGACTATGGAGCTCGGAGTAAAGTGATGGAGCTGCGCTCCGAAGAAGTTCAAGAAGTTTCGGAAGAAAGAGTGGGGTGGCAGAGAAAACCCTCGGTCAATATGAGTCGCCAGGAGCACGCACTCACCATCGCGTGGTTGGGGCTCGATTTCTCCCCCCGGAAGACGCGCAGCCTTGTGGGGAATGGCTCCTCCCTCGACCAGGTCGTCGAGGTCCTCCTGACGGAGCACCAAGGGCATCCAGTCGCCCTGGATCCACCCTTTGGGCAGGGCCGTCCGGGAGGAAGATCCGCCGCGCGCAGACTTCTTCCCCTTCCCCGCCGCCGCCGCCTTCTTCGCGCGCTCCAGAGCGGTCGTCTTGCCCTTCACCATCGTTGCCGGCGAGGTCTCGAGCTGGTTTGTGGTGGCTGGGCGAGAGCGAAGGAAACGGGGGAGACGACGGAGAAACAGAGAAAGAAGGGGAAGAGATGAGCACGCGCACGGTTGGAGGGCTCCGAGCCAGCTACTTATAAGGGGCCGCTTCCGAGTGGCCGACAAGTGGGCCCGAGCTATCCAGTCAAATCCCGTGGCAGGCGCGCGCGCAGTACGTGGCGAAAAAGGCGGCGCGGAGATCGAGGAGCCTTCGCACTGTCGCTCCCGATTACTGCGGCCGTCCCCGTTCCGCGCGCTTCCCAAAAAATCCGAATCCCGCGATCTCCGCTGGCTGCAGAACAACTTGACGAAACGGAAATCCCGCGCACACCGGCGCTCGATGCCTCACAGGTAAAGAAATCCATTCGACGAAAGGCCTGGAACGGATCAAGGCGACTGAAAGAGGTTAATGACGTCATCCGTGATAGTCGACCCAGAACGAAGCACCCATAATAACCCGAAAGATCGGTCGGAAAGGTCCCTAACCCCTTTTCTCACTCTAGCCTCAATCCGTTCGGGGGCTAATGATGAAGTCATGTACCTACGGTAGGGACACGGACCCGTCCTAAAGAGCCCTACCATAGGACATCCCTAGAAGAAGTCACCTTTCAATCAACTTGAAGGTATCCCACTCGACGGGTCGAAGACACTCGACCAAGAAGCTGTCACTCGACCAAGAAGCCAACCACTCGACTGCCAGAAGACCTAAAGTCACTCCGCAGGCAAACGGTCGGCTATTAAGTAGACTTTATGGCTATTAAGACTCTTTATTAGGGACGTTATCAGTAACGCCCACCTTAAATGTACCTTAAACCCTGCATTACTGAGGGCAGGAGAGGGCCGGCGAACTCTATATAAGCCACCCCCCTCCTCAGTATGAGGGGTTGGCACCCCTGTCTTTTTATACACGCATAATCCAGTCGACCGCCTCCGGGCACCGAGACGTAGGGCTGTTACTTCCTCCGAGAAGGGCCTGAACTCGTAAACCTTGCGTGCTTACAACTTCCCAATAGCTAAGGTCTAGCCTCTTCATACACACCCCCTACCTCACTGTCAGACTTAGAACCACGACAGGGATGTCTATCTGAGTGGGAGTTCATTGAATAATTTGATTAGATGAACTTAATTATCATGAACTTAGTCTAAAACCTTTACAACATGTCCTGTAGATCAAATGGCCAACGTTGTACTCAACTTCAACGCGTTCCTAGAGAAAACCAAGCTGAAAGACGATGGCAGCAACTATACGGACTGGGTCCGGAACCTGAGGATCATCCTCATAGCTGCCAAGAAAGATTATGTCCTACAAGCAATGCTAGGTGAAGCACCTGCTCTCCCTGCAGAACAATACGTTATGAACGCTTGGCAGACACGTTCCGATGATTACTCCCTCGTTCAGTGCGGCATGCTTTACAGCTTAGAACCGGGGCTCCAAAAGCGTTTTGAGAGACACGGAGCATATGAGATGTTCGAAGAGCTGAAAATGGTTTTTCAAGCTCATGCCCGGGTCGAGAGATATGTCTGACAAGTTCTTCAGCTGTAAGATGGAGGAAAACAGTTCTGTCAGTGAGCACATACTCACTATGTCTGGATTACATAACCGCTTGACTCAGCTGGGAGTTAATCTCCTGGATGACACGGTCATTGGCAGAATACTTCAGTCGCTTCCACCGAGCTACAAGAGCTTTGTGATGAACTTCAATATGCAGGGGATGGAAAAGACCATTCCTGAAGTATTTGCAATGCTGAAATCAGCAGAGGTAGAAGTCAAAAAGGAACATCAATGTAACGCCCCGAGACCGATGTGCCAGCTGTCCTCCAGTTATTCGCTGTTGTTGCCTTGTCTTTGCTTGTGTGTCATGCATTGCATATCATGTCATCATGTGCATTTCATTTGCATACATGTTCGTCTCATGCATCCGAGCTTTTTCCCCGTTGTCCGTTTTGCAATCCGACGCTCCATTCTCCTCTGGTGGTCATTTCTACCTTCTTCTCGTGTGTGGGGATTAAACATTTCCGGATTGGGCCGACACTTGCCAAGCGGCCTTGGTTTACTACCGGTAGACCGCTTGTTAAGTTTCATACCATTTGGACTTCGTTTGATGCTCCAACGGTTAACCGAGGGACCGAGAAGGCCTCGTGTGTGTTGCAGCCCATCACCCCTCCAAAGTGGCCCAGAACCCACCTAAACCTCTTCTATCATCTCGGTCGTTCGATCACGATCGTGTGGCCGGAAATCGCACCTCATTTGGACTCTCCTAGCTCCCTCTACCTATAAATATGCCCTCCCCGTCCATTTCCGCGGATGAACCCTAGCCCCGCTCCTCTCGCATCGCCGGACATGTCCTCGCCGCCGCCACATCGTCCGGCCAATCGGGTGCCTCCACCTCAGCACCGCCGCGCCTCGCACCCAACCACCACGCGCCGCGTGTCGCCTCCGCTGCCGCCCTTCTCCCGCGCCGCCCCGGCCCGCCAAGCCCATCGCGGGCCCGCGCGAGCCCGGAGCCGCCGCGATCGCCTGAGCGCCTCGCTCCTCTGCGCCTATCGCCAGAGACGCCGCGGGTCCTCGCCGGCCACCGCGACCCACCGGCCTCCGCGCCGACGCCGGCCTCCTCGCCGCCCTTGACCGACTCCGGTCAGATCCGAGGCGCCGGCGCCGCCCCGCACCTCCACCGCACCGGATCCGCATGTCCTCGGCCTGATCCAGCGAGCCTCCACGCCCGCGGCGACTTCTTCTTCAGCTCCGGCTAAAGCTCCGGCAAACCTTGGAGTCCGCGCCGTTAACTTTTACCCCGAGTTTCCCACGTTTCATATGCCTCTATTCATCGCCTCGTAACTTTGCATCCATAGCTCCGATTCATGCATATAGCATATCAAAATGTTCGCCTCAGAGAGTACATCATTTCATCTCATTGCGTCATTTTCATTTGAGTTCATCTTGATGCCCGAAATGCTGTTAGAAGAGTGCTACTTGAGATAATTGTGAGATCTGCTGCTCCATTTTAGATATTTGTCATTTTTGCCATGATTATTGTGTGCATGATATTGAAGGAAATATGACCTAGAGGCAATAATAAATTTATTATTTATTTCCTTATATCATGATAAAAGTTTATTATTCATGCTAGAATTGTATTAACCGTAAACATAATACATGTGTGAATACATAGACAAACAGAGTGTCACTAGTATGCCTCTACTTGACTAGCTCGTTAATCAAAGATGGTTATGTTTCCTAACCATGGACAAAGAGTTGTCATTTGATTAACGGGATCACATCATTAGTTGAATGATCAGATTGACATGACCCATTCCATTAGCTTAGCACCCGATCGTTTAGTATGTTGCTATTGCTTTCTTCATGACTTATACATGTTCCTATGACTATGAGATTATGTAACTCCCATGTGCTGTAGGAACACTTTGTGTGCTACCAAACATCACAACGTAACTGGGTGATTATAAAGGTGCTCTACAGGTGTCTCCAAAGGTACATGTTGGGTTGACGTATTTCAAGATTAGGATTTGTCACTCCGATCGTCGGAGAGGTATCTCTGGGCCCTCTCGGTAATGCACATCACTTAAGCCTTGCAAGCATTGCAACTAATGAGTTAGTTGCGGGATGATGTATTACGGAACAAGTAAAGAGACTTGCCAGTAACGATATTGAACTAGGTATTGGATACCGGCGATCGAATCTCGGACAAGTAACATACCGATGACAAAGGGAACAACGTATGTTGTTATGCGGTCCGACCGATAAAAGATCTTCATAGAATATGTAGGAACCAATATGGGCATCCAGGTCCCGCTATTGGTTATTGACCGGAGACGTGTCTCGGTCATGTCTACATTGTTTTCGAACCCGTAGGGTCCGCACGCTTAAGGTTTCGATGACAGTTATATTATGAGTTTATACGTTTTGATGTACCGAAGGTTGTTCGGGGTCCCGGATGAGATCACAGACATGACGAGGAGTCTCGAAATGGTCGAGACATAAAGATTGATATATTGGAAGCCTATGTTTGGATATCGGAAGTGTTTCGGGTGAAATCGGGATTTTACCGGAGTACCGGGAGATTACCGGAACCCCCCGGGAGCTATATGGGCCTTAGTGGGCCTTAGTGGAAGAAGAGGAGGGGCGGCCAGGGCTGGGCCACGCGCCCCTCCCCCCTTGTCCGAATAGGACAAGGAGAGAGGGGGTCGACGCCCCCCTCTTTCTCTCTCTCTCTTTTCCCACCTCGCGAATCCTATTCCAACTTGGAAAGGAGGGGAGTCCTACTCCCGGAGGGAGTAGGACTCTTCCTGGCGCGCCCTATGATGGCTGGCCGGCCTCCCCCTCTTGAACCTTTATATACGGAGGCAGGGGCACCCCATAGAGACACAAGTTGATCCACGTGATCATATTCTTAGCTGTGTGTGGTGCCCCCTTCCACCATAGTCCTCGATAATATTGTAGCGGAGCTTAGGCGAAGCCCTGCGACAGTAGTACATCAAGATCGTCACCACGCCGTCGTGCTGACAAAACTCTTCCCCGACACTTTGCTGGATCGGAGTCCGGGGATCGTCATCGAGCTGAACGTGTGCTAGAACTCGGAGGTGCCGTAGTTTCGGTGCTTGATCGGTCGGGCCGTGAAGACGTATGACTACATCAACCGCGTTGTCATAACGCTTCCGCTGTCGGTCTACGAGGGTACGTAGACAACACTCTCCCCTCTCGTTGCTATGCATCACCATGATCTTGCGTGTGCGTAGGATTTTTTTTGAAATTACTACGTTCCCCAACAGTGGCATCCGAGCCTAGGTTTTATATGTTGATGTTATATGCATAAGTAGAACACAAGTGAGTTGTGGGCGATATAAGTCATACTGCTTACCAGCATGTCATACTTTGGTTCGGCGGTATTGTTGGACGAAGCGGCCCGGACCGACATTACGCGTACGCTTACACGAGACCGGTTCTCCCGACGTGCTTTGCACATAGGTGGCTTGCGGGTGACAGTTTCTCCAACTTTAGTTGAACCGAGTGTGGCTACGCCCGGTCCTTGTGAAGGTTAAAACAACACCAACTTGACAAACTATCGTTGTGGTTTTGATGCGTAGGTAAGATTGGTTCTTGCTTAAGCCCGTAGCAGCCACGTAAAACTTGCAACAACAAAGTAGAGGACGTCTAACTTGTTTTTGCAGGGCATGTTGTGATGTGATATGGTCAAGACATGATGCTAAATTTTATTGTATGAGATGATCATGTTTTGTAACCAAGTTATCGGCAACTGGCAGGAGCCATATGGTTGTCGCTTTATTGTATGCAATGCAATCGTGCTGTAATGCTTTACTTTGTCACTAAGCGGTAGCGATAGTCGTGGAAGCATAAGATTGGCGAGACGACAACGATGCTATGATGGAGATCAAGGTGTCGCGCCGGTGATGATGGTGATCACGACGGTGCTTCGGAGATGGAGATCACAAGCACGAGATGATGATGGCCATATCATATCACTTATATTGATTGCATGTGATGTTTATCTTTTATGCATCTTATCTTGCTTTGATTGACGGTAGCATCATAAGATGATCTCTCACTAAATTATCAAGAAGTGTTCTCCCTGAGTATGCACCGTTGCGAAAGTTCTTCATGCTGAGACACCACGTGATGATCAGGTGTGATAGGCTGTACGTTCAAATACAACGGGTACAAAATAGTTGCACACGCGGAATACTCAGGTTATACTTCACGAGCCAAGCATATACAGATATGGCCTCGGAACACGAAGACCGAAAGGTCGAGCGTGAATCATATAATAGATATGATCAACATAGTGATGTTCACCAATAAAACTACTCCATCTCACGTGATGATCGGACATGGTTTAGTTGATTTGGATCACGTAATCACTTAGAGGATTAGAGGGATGTCTATCTAAGTGGGAGTTCTTAAGTAATATGATTAATTGAACCTAAAATTATCATGAACTTACTACCTAATAGTATCTTGCTTATGTATGTTTGATTGTAGATAGATGGCTCGTGTTGTTGTTCCGTTGAATTTTAATGTGTTCCTTGAGAAAGCAAAGTTGAAAGATGATGGTAGCAATTACACGGACTTGGTCCGTAACTTGAGGATTATCCTCATTGCTGCACAGAAGAATTACGTCCTGGAAGCACCGCTGGGTGCCAGGCCTGCTGCTGGAGCAACACGAGATGTTATGAACGTCTGGCAGAGCAAAGCTGATGACTACTCGATAGTTCAGTGTGCCATGCTTTACGGCTTAGAATCGGGACTTCAACGATGTTTGGAACGTCATGGAGCATATGAGATGTTCCAGGAGTTGAAGTTAATATTTCAAGCAAATGCCCGGATTGAGAGATATGAAGTCTCGAATAAGTTCTATAGCTGCAAGATGGAGGAGAACAGTTCTGTCAGTGAGCAGATACTCAAAATGTCTGGGTATAATAATCACTTGATTCAGATGGGAGTTAATCTTCCAGATGATTGCGTCATTGACAGAATTCTCCAATCACTGCCACCAAGCTACAAGAGCTTCGTGATGAACTATAATATGCAAGGGATGAATAAGACTATTCCCGAGCTCTTCGCAATGCTGAAAGCTGCGGAGGTAGAAATCAAAAAGGAGCATCAAGTGTTGATGGTCAACAAGACCACTAGTTTCAAGAAAAAGGGCAAAGGGAAGAAGAAGGGGAACTTCAAGAAGAACAGCAAGCAAGTTGCTTCTCAAGAGAAGAAACCCAAGTCTGGACCTAAGCCTGAAACTGAGTGCTTCTACTGCAAGCAGACTGGTCACTGGAAGCGGAACTGCCCCAAGTATTTGGCGGATAAGAAGGATGGCAAGGTCAACAAAGGTATATGTGATATACATGTTATTGATGTGTACCTTACTAATGCTCGCAGTAGCACCTGGGTATTTGATACTGGTTCTGTTGCTAACATTTGCAACTCGAAACAGGGACTACGGATTAAGCGAAGATTAGCTAAGGACGAGGTGACGATGCGCGTGGGAAACGGGTTCAAAGTCGATGTGATCGCGGTCGGCACGCTACCTCTACATCTACCTTCGGGATTAATATTAGACCTGAATAATTGTTATTTGGTGCCAGCGTTAAGCATGAACATTATATCTAGATCTTGTTTGATGCGAGACGGTTATTCATTTAAATCAGAGAATAATGGTTGTTCTATTTATATGAGTAATATCTTTTATGGTCATGCACCCTTGAAGAGTGGTCTATTCTTATTGAATCTCGATAGTAGTGACACACATATTCATAATGTTGAAACCAAAATAAGCAGAGTTGATAATGATAGTGCAACTTATTTGTGGCACTGCCGTTTAGGTCATATCGGTATAAAGTGCATGAAGAAACTCCATACTGGTGGACTTTTGGAACCACTTGGTTATGAATCACTTGGTACTTGCGAACCGTGCCTCATGGGCAAGATGACTAAAACACCGTTCTCCAGTACTATGGAGAGAGCAACAGATTTGTTAGAAATCATACATACAGATGTATGTGGTCCGATGAATATTGAGGCTCGTGGCGGATATCGTTATTTTCTCACCTTCACAGATGACTTAAGCAGATATGGGTATATCTACTTAATGAAACATAAGTCTGAAACATTTGAAAAGTTCAAAGAATTTCAGAGTGAAGTTGAAAATCATCGTAACAAGAAAATAAAATTTCTACGATCTGATCGTGGAGGAGAATATTTGAGTTACGAGTTTAGTGTACATTTGAAACATTGCGGAATAGTTTGGCAAGTCACGCCACCCGGAACACCACAGCGTAATGGTGTGTCCGAACGTCGTAATCGTACTTTACTAGATATGGTGCAATCTATGATGTCTCTTACTGATTTACCGCTATCGTTTTGGGGTTATGCTTTAGAGACGTCCGCATTCACGTTAAATAGGGCACCATCAAAATCCGTTGAGACGACGCCTTATGAACTATGGTTTGGCAAGAAACCAAAGTTGTCGTTTCTGAAAGTTTGGGGCTGCGATGCTTATGTGCAAAAGCTTCAACCTGATAAGCTCGAACCAAAATCGGAAAAATGTGTCTTCATAGGATATCCAAAGGAGACTATTGGATACACCTTCTATCACAGATCCGAAGGAAAGACTTTTGTTGCTAAGTTTGGAAACTTTCTGGAGAAGGAGTTTCTCTCGAAAGATGTGAGTGCGAGGAAAGTAGAACTTGATGAGGTAACTGTACCTGCTCCCTTATTGGAAAGTAGTACATCGCAGAAAACTGTTTCTGCGACACCTACAGCAATTAGTGAGGAAGCTAATGATAATGATCATGACACTTTAGGACAAGATACTACTGAACCTCGTAGATCAACCAGAGTGAGATCCGCGCCAGAGTGGTACGGTAATCCTGTTCTGGAAGTCATGCTGCTAGATCATGATGAACCTATGAACTATGAAGAAGCAATGGTGAGCCCAGATTCCACAAAATGGCTTGAAGCCATGAAATCTGAGATGGGATCCATGTATGAGAACAAAGTATGGACTTTGGTTGACTTGCCCGATGATCGGCAAGCAATTGAGAATAAATGGATCTTCAAGAAGAAGACTGACGCTGATGGTAATATTACTGTCTACAAAGCTCGACTTGTCGCAAAAGGTTTTCGACAAGTTCAAGGGGTTGACTACGATGAGACCTTCTCACCCATAGCAATGCTTAAGTCTGTCCGAATCATGTTAGCAATTGCCGCATTTTATGATTATGAAATTTGGCAGATGGATGTCAAAACTGCATTCCTGAATGGATTTCTGGAAGAAGAGTTGTATATGATGCAACCGGAAGGTTTTGTCGATCCAAAGGGAGCTAACAAAGTGTGCAAGATCCAGCGATCCATTTATGGACTGGTGCCAGACTCTCGGAGTTGGAATAAACGCTTTGATAGTGTGATCAAAGCATTTGGTTTTTACAGACTTTCGGAGAAGCCTGTATTTACAAGAAAGTGAGTGGGAGCTCTGTAGCATTTCTGATATTGTATGTGGATGACATATTACTGATTGGAAATGATATAGAATTTCTGGATAGCATAAAGGGATACTTGAATAAGATTTTTTCAATGAAAGACCTCGGTGAAGCTGCTTACATATTAGGCATAAAGATCTATTGAGATAGATCAAGACGCTTAATTGGACTTTCACAAAGCACATACCTTGACAAGATTTTGAAGAAGTTCAAAATGGATCAAGCAAAGAAAGGGTTCTTGCCTGTGTTACAAGGTGTGAAGTTGAGTCAGACTCAATGCCCGACCACTGCAGAAGATAGAGAGAAAATGAAAGATGTTCCCTATGCTTCAGCCATAGGCTCTATCATGTATGCAATGTTGTGTACCAGACCTGATGTGTGCCTTGCTATAAGTCTAGTAGGGAGGTACCAAAGTAATCCAGGAGTGGATCACTAGACAGCGGTCAAGAACATCCTGAAGTACCTGAAAAGGACTAAGGATATGTTTCTCGTATATGGAGGCGACAAAGAGCTCATCGTAAACGGTTACGTTGATGCAAGCTTTGACACTGATCTGGACGATTCTAAATCGCAAACCGGATACGTGTTTACATTAAACGGTGGAGCTGTCAGTTGGTGCAGTTCTAAACAAAGCGTTGTGGCGGGATCTACATGTGAAGTAGAGTACATAGCTGCTTCGGAAGCAGAAACGAAGGAGTCTGGATGAAGGAGTTCATATCCGATCTAGGTGTCATACCTAGTGCATCGGGTCCAATGAAAATCTTTTGTGACAATACTGGTGCAATTGCCTTGGCAAAGGAATTCAGATTTCACAAGAGAACCAAACACATCAAGAGACGCTTCAATTCCATCCGGGATCTAGTCCAGGTGGGAGACATAGAGATTTGCAAGATGCATACGGAGCTGAATGTAGCAGACCCGTTGACTAAGCCTCTTCCACGAGCAAAACATGATCAGCACCAAAGCTCCATGGGTGTTAGAATCATTACTGTGTAATCTAGATTATTGACTCTAGTGCAAGTGGGAGGCTGAAGGAAATATTCCCTAGAGGCAATAATAAAGTTATTATTTATTTCCTTATATCATGATAAAAGTTTATTATTCATGCTAGAATTGTATTAACCGGAAACATAATACATGTGTGAATACATAGACAAACAGAGTGTCACTAGTATGCCTCTACTTGACTAGCTCGTTAATCAAAGATGGTTATGTTTCCTAACCATGGACAAAGAGTTGTCATTTGATTAACGGGATCACATCATTAGTTGAATGATCTGATTGACATGACCCATTCCATTAGCTTAGCACCCGATCGTTTAGTATGTTGCTATTGCTTTCTTCATGACCTATACATGTTCCTATGACTATGAGATTATGTAACTCCCATGTGCCGGAGGAACACTTTGTGTGCTACCAAATGTCACAATGTAACTGGGTGATTATAAAGGTGCTCTACAGGTGTCTCCAAAGGTACATGTTGGGTTGACATATTTCGAGATTAGGATTTGTCACTCCGATCGTCGGAGAGGATTCTCTGGGCCCTCTCGGTAATGCACATCACTTAAGCCTTGCAAGCATTGCAACTAATGAGTTAGTTGCGGGATGATGTATTACGGAACGAGTAAAGAGACTTGCCAGTAACGAGATTGAACTAGGTATTGGATACCGACGATCGAATCTCGGACAAGTAACATACCGATGACAAAGGGAACAACGTATGTTGTTATGCGGTCTGACCGATAAAAGATCTTTGTAGAATATGTAGGAACCAATATGGGCATCCAGGTCCCACTATTGGTTATTGACCGGAGACGTGTCTCGGTCATGTCTACATTGTTCTCGAACCCGTAGGGTCCGCATGCTTAAGGTTTCGATGACAGTTATATTATGAGTTTATACGTTTTGATGTACCGAAGGTTGTTCGGGGTCCCGGATGAGATCACGGACATGACGAGGAGTCTCGAAATGGTCGAGACATAAATATTGATATATTGGAAGCCTATGTTTGCATATCAGAAGTGTTCCGGGTGAAATCGCGATTTTACCGGAGTACCGGGAGGTTACCGGAACCCTGCGGGAGCTATATAGGCCTTAGTGGGCCTTAGTGGAATAAGAGGAGAGGTGGCCAGGGCTGGGCCACGCGCCCCTCCCCCTAGTCCGAATAGGACAAGGAGAGAGGGGGGCGGCGCCCCCCTCCTTCTCTCTCTCTCTCTTTTCCCACCTCGCGAATCCTATTCCAACTAGGAAAGGAGGGGAGTCCTAGGGAGTAGGACTCCTCCTGGCGCGCCCTATGATGGCCGGCCGGCCTCCCCCTCTTGAACCTTTATATACGGAGGCAGGGGCACCCCATAGAGACACAAGTTGATCCACGTGATCATATTCTTAGCCGTCTGCGGTGCCCCCTTCCACCATAGTCCTCGATAATATTGTAGCGGTGCTTAGGCGAAGCCCTGCGACAGTTGTACACGAAGATCGTCACCACGCCATTGTGCTGACGAAACTCTTCCCCGACACTTTGCTGGATCAGAGTCCGGGGATCGTCATCGAGCTGAACATGTGCTAGAACTCGGAGATGTCGTAGTTTCGGTGCTTGATCGGTCGGGCCGTGAAGACGTACGACTACATCAACCGCGTTGTCATAACGCTTCCGCTGTCGGTCTACGAGGGTACGTAGACAAAACTCTCCCCTCTCGTTGCTATGCATCACCATGATCTTGCGTGTGCATAGGAAATTTTTTGAAATTACTACGTTCCCCAACAGATATGCCCGTGAGCTCTACATATGTTTTGTTTAGGGTTTTGCCATCTTTCCAGAGGTGCAACCCATGTATTTTTGTGATGTGTGTGGTGACTAGCACAAGCTTGCAAAGTGAGGCACTTGGTAATGCTGATTTCAGGGACTTAGCATTTCCAGTAAGTCCTTGATCTGTTTATCTCATATGGCCATATGTTCATGTTGTTTCCTAGTTATCCGTGCCTCTTTTGAGGATGATCAGTAAGGATGTTTTGTTAATCTTGTAGTGCTCTATCCGTCCATGTCTTTGTTTGCAATTATGGAGCACCCTAGCTTGAGTCAATCGAGCTCTACTTTTGCTATTTCGTGAATCTGGGCAGATTGTCTACTTGTTAGCGATTTTGCCGAGGATGTTGTAGTTGATCCGTGCATGCTATGTTATTGTTCTTGCCATGTCTAGCTTGCATTTTGTGTATTCTTGATGGTTGTATGCTCAGATTGTCATGCCTTGCTCTGTAGTGAGTGCATCGAGCTCGTAAACATGCCTACTTGATATCTGTTTCAGCATGCTCCAGTTTTCACTAAGTCTGATAACTGATTATGTTTTTGCCATGTTCACATGCTTGCAATTGTATTTCCTGATCCCTTTTGGCTCAAGGTCACTAAGGGACTTTTGTTAAGCTCTTTGAGTAGCTCCATGCCATGCTTTACTTTGCCATGTTAAGGTCCTGTAGCATGTAGTTTTCATGCTCCAAAGAGAGCTATCTGATCTAGAATTCCAGACAAGTGTTAATTTCACTAAGCCTGAGATCTGTTTGCCAAATGCATTTTTGCCATTCTTGTTTGAACCTGTTAATGGATGAATTGGCCGTAGGTCAGTGTTCATCTTTTGTTAAGCATCTTGAATGGATCCCGGCCATGTATTTTTTTGCCATGTTTGAGTGCTGTAGCATATTTAACCTGTTGCATTTAGATGGCTACTTGCTGTTTATCGCAGACCGATGCCATATTTGAATTGCTTGCCATTTCCAAACCGTAACTCCGATTCCGGTGATCTTTATATCGTTTTCAAGCGATTTCATCTCATCTTTCCAGTGGCACACTTGGATTTCCAAGTTGAGGCTAGGTTCATGCATTCCTTGTCAAATCATGCATATGCATCGCATACCGCATCCCGCATATCATACCATGTTCACGTGTTGGTTGTTTACTATGTTATGTGCTTCTTTCCGGTGTTTGCTCCTTCGGGTTGGTTCCGTTAACGTCGCGCATGTGAGGACCCATTCGACTACGTCCATTTGTCTTCTTCATGGACTCGTTCTTCTTCCTTGCGCGATCTCACGCAAGATGACCATACCCTCGAAATCACTTCTATCTTTGCTTGCTAGTTGCTCGCTCTTTTGCTATGCCGATGCTGCGATACCTACCACTTTCTTATCATGCCTCCCATATGTTGGGGAACGTAGTAATTTCAAAAAAATTCCTACGCACATGCAAGATCATGGTGATGCATAGCAGCGAGAGGGGAGAGTGTGATCTATGTACCCTTGTAAACCGACAGCGGAAGCGTTAGCACAACGCGGTTGATGTAGTCATATGTCTTCACGGCCGACCGATCAAGCACCGAAACTACGACACCTCCGAGTTCTAGCACATGTTCAGCTCGATGACGATCCCCGGACTCCAATCCAGCAAAGTGTCGGGGAAGAGTTCTGTTAGCACGACGGCGTGGTGACGATCTTGATGTACTACCATCGCAGGGCTTTGCCTAAGCACCGCTACAATATACTTTTGTTCACTTTGCCATCCTTCTTATGGTTTCAATATTATGAATATGTGTATCACTACGATCGAGATCCAATGAACTATTTTCATTGGGTGTGTAACCATATAAGGTTTTATTCATGTAAACAGAACAACAATTTATTCTCTTACTTAAATGAATAACCGTATTACAATAAACATGATCAAATCATATTCATGCTCAACGCAAACACCAAATAACACTTATTTAGGTTCAACATTAACCCGAAAGTATAGGAGTGTGCGATGATGATCATATCAATCTTGGAACCACTTCCAACACACATCATCACTTCACCCTTAACTAGTCTCTGTTTATTCTTCAACTCCCGTTTCGAGTTACTAATCTTAGCAACTGAACTAGTATCAAATACTGAGGGGTTGCTATAAACACTAGTAAAGTACACATCAATAACATGTATATCAAATATACTTATGTTCACTTTGCCATCCTTCTTATCCGCCAATCACTTGGGGTAGTTCCGCTTCCAGTGACCAGTCCCTTTGCAGTAGAAGCACTTAGTCTCAGGCTTAGGACCAGACTTGGGCTTCTTTACTTGAACAGCAACTTGCTTGCTGTTTTTCTTGAAGTTCCCCTTCGTCCCTCTGCCCTTTTCTTGAAACTAGTGGTCTTGTCTACCATCAACACTTGATGTTTTTCTCGATTTCTACCTTCGTCAATTTCAGCATTACGAAGAGCTTGGGAATCATTTCCGTTATCCCTTGCATATCATAGTTCATCACGAAGTTCTGCTAACTTGGTGATGGTGACTAGAGAATTCCTTCAATCACTATTTTATCTGGAAGATTAACTCCCACTTGATTCAAGCAATTGTAGTACCCAGACAATCTGAGCACATGCTCACTAGTTGAGCGATTCTCCTCCATCTTTTAGCTATAGAACTTGTTGGAGACTTCATATCTCTCAACTCGAGTATTTGCTTGAAATATTAACTTTAACTCCTGGAACATCTCATATGGTCCATGACATTCAAAACGTCTTTGAAGTCCCGATTCTAAGCCGTTAAGCATGGTGCACTAAACTATCAAGTAGTCATCATATTGAGCTAGCCAAACGTTCATAACGTCGACATCTGCTCCTGCAATAGGTCTGTCACCTAGCGGTGCATCAAGGACATAATTCTTCTGTGCAGCAATGAGGATAAACCTCAGATCATGGATCCAATCTGCATCATTGCTACTAACATCTTTCAACACAATTTTCTCTAGGAACATATCAAAATAAACATATGAAAGCAACAGTGCGAGCTATTAATCTACAACATAGATATGCTAATACTAGCAGGACTAAGTTCATGATAAATTAAAGTTCAATTAATCATATTACTTAAGAACTCCCACTTAGATAGACATCCCTCTAATCCTCTAAGTGATCACGTGATCCAAATCAACTAAACCATGTCCAATCATCACGTGAGATGGAGTAGTTTTCAATGGTGAACATCACTATGTTGATCATATCTACCATATGATTCACGCTCGACCTTTCGGTCTACGTGTTCCGAGGCCATATCTATATATGCTTGACTCGTCAAGTATAACCTGAGTATTCCGCGTGTGCAACTGTTTTGCACCCGTTGTATTTGAACGTAGAGCCTATCACACCCGATCATCACGTGGTGTCTCAGCACGAAGAACTTTCGCAATGGTGCATACTCAGGGAGAACACTTCTTGATAATTAGTGAGAGATCATCTTAAAATGCTACCGTCAAACTAAGCAAAATAAGATGTATAAAAGATAAACATCATATGCAATCAAACTATGTGACATGATATGGCCATCATCATCTTGTGCCTTTGATTTCCATCTCCAAAGTACTGTCATGATCTCTATCGTCACTGGCATGACACCATGATCTCCATCATCTTGATCTATATCAATGTGTCGTCACATGGTCGTCTCGCCAACAATTGCTCTTGCAACTATTGCTATCGCATAGCGATAAAGTAAAGCAATTATTGGGCACTTGCATCTTATGCAATAGAGAGACAACCATAAGGATTTTGTCAGTTGCCGATAACTTCAACAAAACATGATTCATACAACAACTTATATCTCATCACGTCTTGACCATGTCATATCACAACATGCCCTACAAAAACAAGTTAGACGTCCTCTACTTTGTTGTTGCAAGTTTTACGTGGCTGCTACGGGCTTAAGCAAGAACCAATCTTAACTACGCATCAAAACCACAACGATAGTTTGTCAAGTTGGTGCTGTTTTAACATTCGCAAGGACCGAGCGTAGCCACACTCGGTTCAACTAAAGTTGGAGAAACTGACACCCGCTAGCCACCTTTGTGCAAAGCACGTTGGGAGAACCGGTCTCGCGTAAGCGTACGCGTAATGTTGGTCCAGGCCGCTTCATCCAACAATACCGCCGAACCAAAGTATGACATGCTGGTAAGCAGTATGACTTATATCGCCCACAACTCACTTGTGTTCTACTCGTGCATATAACATCAACACATAAAACCAGGCTCAGATGCCACTGTTGGGGAACGTAGTAATTTCAAAAAAATTCCTACGCACACGCAAGATCATGGTGATGCATACCGGCGAGAGGGGAGAGTGTGATCTACGTACCCTTGTAAACCGACAGCGGAAGCGTTAGCACAACGCGGTTGATGTAGTCGTACGTCTTCACAGCCCGACCGATCAAGCACCGAAACTACGGCACCTCCGAGTTCTAGCACACGTTCAGCTCGATGACGATCCCCGGACTCCGATCCAGCAAAGTGTCGGGGAAGAGTTCTGTCAGCACGATGGCGTGGTGACGATCTTGATGTACTACCGTCGCAGGGCTTCGCCTAAGCACCGCTACAATATTATCGAGGATTATGGTGGAAGGGGGCACCGCACATGGCTAAGAATATGATCACGTGGATCAACTTGTGTGTCTAGAGGTGCCCCCTGCCCCCGTATATAAAGGATCAAGGGGGGGGGTGCGGCCGGCCAGGAGGAGGGCGCGCCAGGAGGAGTCCTACTCCCACCGGGAGTAGGATTCCCCCCCTTTCCTAGTTTGAATAGGATTCGGGAGGGGAAAAGAGGAGAGAGAGAAGCAAGGGGGGCGCCGCCCCCCTCTCCTTGTCCTATTCGGACTAGGGGGGGAGGGGCGCGCGGCCCAGCCCTGGCCACCTCTCCTCTCTTCCACTAAAGCCCACTAAGGCCCATATACCCCGGGGGGTTCCGGTAACTTCCCGGTACTCCGGTAAAATCCCGATTTCATCCGGAACACTTTCGATATCAAAATATAGGCTTCCAATATATCAATCTTTATGTCTCGACCATTTCGAGACTCCTCGTCATGTCCGTGATCACATCCGGGACTCCGAACAAACTTTGGTACATCAAAATGCATAAACTCATAATATAACTGTCATCGAAACCTTAAGCGTGCGGACCCTACGGGTTCGAGAACAATGTAGATATGACCGAGACACGTCTCCGGTCAATAACCAATAGCGGAACCTGGATGCTCATATTGGCTCCTACATATTCTATGAAGATCTTTATCGGTCAGACCGCATAACGACATACGTTGTTCCCTTTGTCATCGGTATGTTACTTGCCCGAGATTCGATCGTCGGTATCTCAATACCTAGTTCAATCTCGTTACCGGCAAGTCTCTTTACTCGTTTCGTAATACATCATCTCACAACTAACTCATTAGTTGCAATGCTTGCAAGGCTTATGTGATGTGCATTACCGAGAGGGCCCAGAGATACCTCTCCGACAATCGGAGTGACAAATCCTAATCTCGAAATACGCCAACCCAACATGTACCTTTGGAGACACCTGTAGAGCTCCTTTATAATCACCCAGTTACGTTGTGACGTTTGGTAGCACACAAAGTGTTCCTCCGGTAAACGGGAGTTGCATAATCTCATAGTCACAGGAACATGTATAAGTCATGAAGAAAGCAATAGCAACATACTAAACGATCGGGTGCTAAGCTAATGGAATGGGTCATGTCAATCACATCATTCTTCTAATGATGTGATCCCGTTAATCAAATAACAACTGTTTTGTTTATGGTTAGGAAACATAACCATCTTCAATTAACGAGCTAGTCAAGTAGAGGCATACTAGTGACACTCTGTTTGTCTATGTATTCACACATGTATTATGTTTCCGGTTAATACAATTCTAGCATGAATAATAAACATTTATCATGATATAAGGAAATAAATAATAACTTTATTATTGCCTCTAGGGCATATTTCCTTCACCATATTGTTGAACAAGCCTCTAACGCACCTTGTCCTAGCAAACCGTTGTTTGGCTATGTTACCTCTTTGCTCAGCCCCTCTTATAGCGTTGTTAGTTGCAGGTGAAGATTGAAGTTTGTTCCTTGTTGGAACATGGAGATGTTGTTCCTTGTTGGAACATGTTTACTTGTTGGGATATCACAATATATCTTATTTAATTAATGCATCTATATACTTGGTAAAGGGTGGAAGGCTCGGCCTTATGCCTGGTGTTTTGTTCCACTCTTGCCGCCCTAGTTTCCGTCATATCGGTGTTATGTTCCCGGATTTTGCGTTCCTTACGCGATTGGGTTATAATGGGAACCCCTTGACAGTTCGCTTTGAATAAAAGTCCTCCATCAAGGCCCAACATTGGTTTTACCATTTGCCACCTAGCCTTTTTTCCCTTGGGTTAGGCCAGCCCAAGGGTCATCTTTATTTTAAACCCCTCGGGCCAGTGCTTGTCTAAGTGTTGGTCCAAACTAGAGCCCCTTGCAGCGCCACCTCGGGGAAACTCGAGGGCTAGTTTTAGTTGTACGGATTGCTTATCCGGTGTTGCCCTGAGAACGAGATATGTGCAGCTCCTATCGGGATGTCGGCGCATCGGGTGGTCTTGCTGGACTTGTTTTACCATTGTCGAGGATGTCTTGTAGAACCGGGATACCGAGTCTGATTGGAACGTCTCGGGAGGAGGTATATTCCTTCATTGACCATGAGAGCTTGTCATGGGCTAAGTTGGGACACCCCTACAGGGATTTGAACTTTCGAAAGCCGTGCCCACGGTTATGGGCAGATGGGAATTTGTTAATGTCCGGTCGTAGAAAACCTAAAGTTGACCTTAATTAAAATACATCAACCGCGTGTGTAACCGTGATGGTCTCTTTCCGACGGAGTCCGGGAAGTGAACACGGTGTTGGAGTTATGCTTGACGTAGGTTGTTTTAGGATCACTTCTTGATCATAGTTTCTCGATCATGCTTTGCCTTCTCTTCTCGCTCTCATTTGCGTATGTTAGCCACCATATATGCTAGTCGCTTGCTGCAGCTCCACCTCATACCTTTACCTTACCCATAAGCTTAAATAGTCTTGATCGCAAGGGTGTGAGATTGCTGAGTCCCCGTGACTCACAGATACTTCCAAAACCAGCTTGCAGGTGCCGTTGAACCATGCAGATGACGCAACCAAGCTCAAGGAGGAGCTCGATGAAGATCTTGTCCATCGTGTTATTTCGTTTCCAGTTGATTAGTAGTGGAGCCCAGTCAGGACGATCGGGGATCTGTGTAGCATTTGGGGTGGTCTTCTTTTATTTTGGCTCCGTAGTCGGGCCCTGATTGTATTTGGTTGATGTAACGCTTTATTCATGTAATTGTGTGAAGTGGTGATTGTAAGCCAACTATGTATCTCATTCCCTTATGTATTACATGGGTTGTGTAAAGATTACCCCACTTGCGACATTGCTTTCAATGCGGTTATGCCTCTAAGTCGTGCTTCGACACGTGGGAGATATAGCCGCATCGAGGGCGTTACAATCAAGTGTTGATGGTGAATAAAACCACTAAGTTCAAGAAAGGCAAGGGTAAGAAGAACTTCAAGAAGGACGGCAAGGGAGTTGCCGCGCCCGGTAAGCAAGCTGCCGGGAAGAAGCCAAAGAATGGACCCAAGCCCGAGACTGAGTGTTTTTATTGCAAGGGAAGTGGTCACTGGAAGCGGAACTGCCCCAAATACTTAGCGGACAAGAAGGCCGGCATCACGAAAGGTATATGTGATATACATGTAATTGATGTGTACCTTACCAGTACTCGTAGTAGCTCCTGGGTATTTGATGTTGGGGAACGTATCAGAAATTCAAAATTTTCCTACGTGTCACCAACATCTATCTATGGAGAGACTAGCAATGAAGGGAAGGAGAGTGCATCTACATACCCTTGTAGATCGCTAAGCGGAAGCGTTCAAGAGAACGGGGTTGATGGAGTCGTACTCGTCGTGATCCAAATCACCGATGATCCTAGTGCCGAACGGACGGCACCTCCACGTTCAACACACGTACAGCCCGGTGATGTCTCCCATGCCTTGATCCAGCAAGGAGAGAGGGAGAGGTTGAGGAAGACTCCATCCAGCAGGAGCACAACGGCGTGGTGGTGGTGGAGGAGCGTGGCAATCCAGCAGGGCTTCGCCAAGCACCACGGAATATGAGGAGAAAGAGAGGGAGGGCTGCACCAACGAGAGAGATCAAATCGCGTGTATTGGGCAGCCCCTAGGCCTCATATATATAGGGGAAGGGGAGGGGCTGAGCCCCCTTTAGGGTTTCCACCCCTAGGGGTGGCGGCCAGCCTAGATCCCATCTAAGGGAGGCGGCCAAGGGGAAGGGGGAGAGGGAGGCGCACCAGGATGGGCCTTAGGGCCCATCTGCCCTAGGGTTTGCCCCCTTCTCCTCTCCCTTGCGCCTTGGGCCCTTGTGGGGGGCGCACCAGCCCACTTGGGGCTGGTCCCCTTCCACACTTGGCCCATGAAGCCCTCCGGGGCTGGTGGCCCCACTTGGTGGACCCCCGGGACCCTCCCGGTGGTCCCGGTACGTTACCGATAAACCCCGAAACTTTTCCGGTGACCAAAACAGGACTTCCCATATATAATTCTTTACCTCCGGACCATTCCTGAACTCCTCGTGACGTCCGGGATCTCATCAGGGACTCCGAACAACATTCGTTAACCACATACAAACTTCCTTTATAACCCTAGCGTCATCGAACCGTAAGTGTGTAGACCCTGCGGGTTCGGGAACCATGCAGACATGACCGAGACGTTCTTTGGTCAATAACCAACAGCGGGAGCTGGATACCCATGTTGGCTCCCACATGTTCCACGATGATCTCATCAGATGAACCACGATGTCAAGGACTTAATCAATCCCGTATACAATTCCCTTTGTCTATCGGTACGATACTTGCCCGAGATTCGATTGTCGGTATCCCGATACCTTGTTCAATATCGTTACCGGAAAGTCTCTTTACTCGTTCCATAACACATCATCCCGTGATCAACTCCTTGATCACATTGTGCACATTATGATGATGTCCTACCGAGTGGGCCCAGAGATACCTCTCCGTCACACAGAGTGACAAATCCCAGTCTCGATTCGTGCCAACCGAACAGACACTTTCAGAGATACCCGTAGTGCACCTTTATAGTCACCCAGTTACGTTGTGATGTTTGGCACACCCAAAGCATTCCTACGGTATCCGGGAGTTGCACAATCTCATGGTCTAAGGAAATGATACTTGACATTAGAAAAGCTTTAGCATACGAACTACACGATCTAGTGCTATGCTTAGGATTGGGTCTTGTCCATCACATCATTCTCCTAATGATGTGATCCCGTTATCAACGACATCCAATGTCCATGGTCAGGAAACCGTAACCATCTATTGATCAACGAGCTAGTCAACTAGAGGCTTACTAGGGACATGGTGTTGTCTATGTATCCACACATGTATCTGAGTTTCCTATCAATACAATTATAGCATGGATAATAAACGATTATCATGAACAAGGAAATATAATAATAACCAATTTATTATTGCCTCTAGGGCATATTTCCAACAGTCTCCCACTTGCACTAGAGTCAATAATCTAGTTCACATCGCCATGTGATTAACACTCACAGGTCACATCGCCATGTGACTAACACCCAAGAGTTTACTAGAGTCAGTAGTCTAGTTAACATCACTATGTGATTAATACTCAATGAGTTCTAGGTTTGATCATGTTGCTTGTGAGAGAGGTTTTAGTCAACGGGTCTGCAACATTCAGATCTGTATGTACTTTGCAAATCTCTATGTCATCTCCTAGATGCAGCTACCACATTCTATTTGGAGCTATTCCAAATAACTGTTCAACTATACGAATCCAGTTTACTACTCAGAATAATCTGGATTAGTGTCAAAGTTTGCATCGGCGTAACCCTTTACGACGAACTCTTTTACCACCTCCATAATCGAGAAAATTCCTTAGTCCACTAGTTACTAAGGATAACCTTGACCGTTGTCCTGTGCTCCATTCTTGGATCACTCTTGTACCCCTTGACTGACTCATGGCAACGCACATTTCAGGTGCGGTACACAGCATGGCATACTGTAGAGCCTATGTCTTAAGCATAGGGGACGACCTTCGTCCTTTCTCTCTATTCTGCCGTGGTCGAGCTTTAAGTCTTAACTTCATACCTTACAACTCAGGCAAGAACTCCTTCTTTGACTGATCCATCTTGAACACCTTCAAGATCATGTCAAGGTATGTGCTCATTTGAAAGTACCATTAAGCGTTTTGATCTATCCTTATAGATCTTGATGCTCAATGTTCAAGTAGCTTAATCCAGGCTTTCCATTGAAAAACACTTTCCAAATAACCCTATATGCTTTCCAGAAATACTACGTTATTTCTGATCAACAATATGTCAACAACATATACTCATCAGAAATTCTATAGTGCTCCCACTCACTTCTTTGGAAATACAAGTTTCTCATAAACTTTGTATAAACCCAAAATCTTTGATCATCATCAAAGCATACATTCCAACTCCGAGATGCTTACTCCAGTCCTTAGAAGGATTGCTGGAGCTTTGCATACTTATTAGCATCTTTCAGGATTGACAAAACCTTCCGGTTGTATCACATACAACCTTTCCTCAAGAAAATCGTCGAGGAAACAATGTTTTGACATCCTATCTGCAAGATTTCATAAATAATGCAGTGACTGCTAACATAATTCCAACAGACTTTTAGCATCGCTATGATTGAGAAAGTCTCATCATAGTCAACTCCTTGAACTTGTCGAAAAACATCTTAACGACAAGTCGAGCTTTGTTAATGGTGAAATTTACCATCATTGTCCGTCTTCCTTTTAAAATCCATCTATACTCAACAGCCTTACGACCATCGAGCTGTTCTGCCAGAGTCTACACTTTGTTTTCATACATGGATCCTCTCTCGGATTTTATGGCCTCGAGCCATTTATCGGAATCCGGGCCCACCATCGCTTCTCCATAGCTCGTAGGTTCATTGTTGTCTAGCAACATGACTTCCAAGACAGGATTACGTACCACTCTGAAGTAGTACACATCCTTGTCGTCCTACGAGGTTTGGGAGTGACTTGATCTAAATTTTCATGATCACTATCATAAGCTTCCACTTCAATTGGTGTAGGTGCCACAGGAACAACTCCCTGTGCCCTGCCACACACTAGTTGAAGAGACGGTTCAATAACCTCATCAAGTCTCCACCATCCTCCCACTCAATTCTTTCGAGAGAAACTTTTCCTCGAGAAAGGACCCGATTCTAGAAACAATCCCTTATTGCTTTCGGATCTGAGACAGGAGGTATATCCAACTGTTTTGGGTGTCCTATGAAGATGCATTTATCCACTTTGGTTCGAGCTTATCAGCCTGAAACTTTTCCACATAAGCGTCGCAGCCCCAAACCTTTTTAAGAAATGACAGCTTAGGTTTCTCTGAACCATAGTTCATACGGTGCCATCTCATCAGAATTACGTGGTGCCCTATTTAAAGTGAATGTGGTTGTCTCTAACGCCTAACCGATAAACTATCGTGGTAATTCGATAAGAGACATCAAGGTATGCATCATAACCAATAGGGTGCAGTTATGATGTTCGGACACACCATCACACTATGGTGTTCTAGGCTGTATTAGTTGTGAAACAATTTCCACAATGTCTTAATTCTGTGCCAAACTCATAATTCAGATATTCATCTCTATGATCATATCATAGATATTTTATCCTCTTGTCACGACGATCTTTCAACTTCACCCTGAAATTACTTGAACCTTTCAATAATTCAGACTCGTGATTCATCAAGTAAATATACTCAACATCTACTCAAATCATCTGTGAAGTAAGAACATAACGATATCCACTACATGCCTCAGCACTCATTGGACTGCACACATCAAAATGTATTACTTCCAACAAGTTGCTTTCTAGTTCCATTTTACTGAAAACGAGGCTTTCAGTCATCTTGCCCATGTGGTATGATTTGCATGTCTCAAGTGATTCAAAATCAAGTGAGTCCAAACTGTCCATTTGCATGGAGTTTCTTCATGCATACACGCCAATAGACATGGTTCGCATGTCTCAAACTTTTCAAAACGAGTGAGCCCAAAGATCCATCAACATGGAGCTTCTTCATGCGTTTTATACCGATATGACTTAACTGGCAGTGCCACAAGTAGGTGGTACTATCATTACTATCTTATATCTTTTGGCATGAACATGTGTATCACTACGATCGAGATTCAATAAACCATTCATTTTAGGTGTAAGACCATTGAAGGTATTGTTCAAATAAACAGAGTAACCATTATTCTCCTTAAATGAATAACCGTATTGCGATAGACATAATCCAATCATGTCTATGCTCAACGCAAACACCAATCTCGATGGTAGAGGGAGCGTATGATATTTGATCATATCCACATTGGAAACATTTCCAACACATATCGTCAGCTCACCTTTAGCTAGTCTCCGTTTATTCCGTAGCTTTTGTTTCGAGTTACTAACACTTAGCAACCGAACCAGTATCTAATACCCTGGTGCTACTAGGAGTACTAGTAAAGTACACATCAACACAATGTATATCCAATATACTTCTATCGACCTTACAAGCCTTCTCATCTACCAAGTATCTAGGGTAATTCTGCTCCAGTGGCTGTTCCCCTTATTACAGAAGCACTTAGTCTCGGGTTTGGGTTCAACCTTGGGTTTCTTCACTAGAGCAGCAGCTGAATTGCCGTTTCATGAAGTATCCCTTCTTGCCCTTGCCCTTCTTGAAACTAGTGGTTTCACCAACCATCAACAATTGATGCTCCTTCTTGATTTCTACTTTTGTGGTGTCAAACATCGCGAATATCTCAAGGATCATCATATATGTCCCTGACATATTATAGTTCATCACGAAGCTCTAGCAGCTTGGTGGTAATGACTTCGCAGAACTATCACTATTTCATCTGGAAGATCAACTCCCACTTGATTCAAGCGATTGTTGTACTCAGACAATCTGAGCACAAGCTCAACAATTGAGCTTTTCTCCCTTAGTTTGTAGGCTAAGAAAATCGTCGGAGGTCTCATACCTCTTGACGTGGGCACGAGCCTGAAATCCCAATTTCAGCCCTCGAAACATCTCATATGTTTCGCGACGTTTCAAAAAGTCTTCGGTGCCTCAACTCTAAGCCGTTTAACTGAACTATCACGTAGTTATCAAAATGTGTATGTCAGATGTTCGCAACATCCACAGACAATGTTCGAGGTTCAGCAAACTGAGCGGTGCATTAAGGACATAAGCCTTCTATGAAGCAATGAGGACAATCCTCAGTTTACGGACCTAGTCCGCATAATTGCTACTATCAACTTTCAACTAAATTTTCTCCAGGAACATAACTAAACAGTAGAACTGAAGCGCGAGCTACGACATAATTTGCGAAGACCTTTTGACTATGTTCAGGATAATTAAGTTCATCTTATGAACTCCCACTCAGATAGACATCCCTCTAGTCATCTAAGTGATTACATGATCCGAGTCAACTAGGCCGTGTCCGATCATCACGTGAGACGGACTAGTCAACGTCGGTGAACATCTTCATGTTGATCGTGTCTTCTATACGACTCATGCTCGACCTTTCGGTCTTCTGTGTTCCGAGGCCATGTCTGTACACATGCTAGGCTCGTCAAGTCAACCTAAGTGTTTCGCGTGTGTAAATCTGTCTTACACCCGTTGTATGTGAATGTTAGAATCTATCACACCCGATCATCACGTGGTGCTTCGAAACAACGAACTGTCGCAACGGTGCACAGTTAGGGGGAACACTTTCTTGAAATTTTAATGAGGGATCATCTTATTTACTACCGTCGTTCTAAGTAAACAAGATGTATAAACATCATAAACATCACATGCAATCAAATAGTGACATGATATGGCCAATATCATATTGCTCCTTTTGATCTCCATCTTCGGGGCTCCATGATCATCGTTGTCACCGGCATGACACCATGATCTCCATCATCGTGTCTTCTTGAAGTTGTCTCATCATCTATTACTTCTACTACTATGGCTAACGCTTTAGCAATAAAGTAAAGTAATTACATGACGTTTATGTTGACACGCAGGTCATACAATAAATAAAGACAACTCCTATGGCTCTTGCCGGTTGTCATACTCATCGACATGCAAGTCGTGATTCCTATTACAAGAACATGATCAATCTCATACATCACATATATCATTCATCACATCCTTTTGGCCATATCACATCACATGGCATACCCTGCAAAAACAAGTTAGACGTCCTCTAATTGTTGTTTGCATGTTTTACGTGGCCGCTATGGGTTTCTAGCAAGAACGTTTCTTACCTACACAAAGACCACAACGTGATATGCCAATTGCTATTTACCCTTCATAAGGACCCTTTTCATCGAATCCGATCCGACTAAAGTGGGAGAGACAGACACCCGCCAGCCACCTTATGCAACTAGTGCATGTCAGTCGGTGGAACCGGTCTCACGTAAGCGTACGTGTAAGGTTGGTCCGGGCCGCTTCATCCCACAATGCCGCCGAATCAAGATTGGACTAGTAACGGTAAGCATATTGAACAAAATCAATGCCCACAACTACTTTGTGTTCTACTCGTGCATAGAATCTACGCAATAGACCTAGCTCATGATGCCACTGTTAGGGAACGTAGCAGAAATTCAAAATTTTCCTACGTGTCACCAAGATCTATCTATGGAGAGACTAGCAACGGAGGGAAGGAGAGTGCATCTACATACCCTTGTAGATCGCTAAGCGGAAGCGTTCAAGAGAACGGGGTTGATGGAGTCGTACTCGTCGTGATCCAAATCACCGATGATCCTAGTACCGAACGGACGGCACCTCCGCGTTCAATACACGTACAGCCCGGTGACGTCTCCCATGCCTTGATCCAGCAAGGAGAGAGGGAGAGGTTGAGGAAGACTCCATCCAGCAGCAGCACAACGGCGTGGTGGTGGTGGAGGAGCGTGGCAATCCAGCAGGGCTTCGCCAAGCACCACGGAATATGAGGAGAAAGAGAGGGAGGGCTGCACCAACGAGAGAGATCAAATCGCGTGTATTGGGCAGCCCCTAGGCCTCATATATATAGGGGAAGGGGAGGGGCTGAGCCCCCGTTAGGGTTTCCACCCCTAGCGGTGGCGGCCAGCCTAGATCCCATCTAAGGGAGGCGGCCAAGGGGTAGGGGAGAGGGAGGCGCACCAGGATGGGCCTTAGGGCCCATCTACCCTAGGGTTTGCCCCCTTCTCCTCTCCCTTGCGCCTTGGGCACTTGTGGGGGGCGCACCAGCCCACTTGGGGCTGGTCCCCTTCCACACTTGGCCCATGAAGCCCTCCGGGGCTGGTGGCCCCACTTGGTGGACCCCCGGGACCCTCCCGGTGGTCCCGGTACGTTACCGATAAACCCCGAAACTTTTCCGGTGACCAAAACAGGACTTCCCATATATAATTCTTTACCTCCGGACCATTCCGGAACTCCTCGTGACGTCCGGGATCTCATCCGGGACTCCGAACAACATTCGGTAACCACATACAAACTTCCTTTATAACCCTAGCATCATCGAACCTTAAGTGTGTAGACCCTACGGGTTCGGGAACCATGCAGACATGACCGAGATGTTCTCCGGTCAATAACCAACAGCGGGATCTGGATACCCATGTTGGCTCCCACATGTTCCACGATGATCTCATCGGATGAACCACGATGTCAAGGATTAAATCAATCCCGTATACAATTCCCTTTGTCTATCGGTACGATACTTGCCCGAGATTCGATCGTCGGTATCCCGATACCTTGTTCAATCTCGTTACCGGCAAGTCTCTTTACTCGTTCCGTAACACATCATCCCGTGATCAACTCCTTGATCACATTGTGCACATTATGATGATGTCCTACTAAGTGGGCCCAGAGATACCTCTCCGTCACACGGAGTGACAAATCCCAGTCTCGATTCGTGCCAACCCAACAGACACTTTCAGAGATACCCGTAGTGCACCTTTATAGTCACCCAGTTACGTTGTGACGTTTGGGACACCCAAAGCATTCCTACGGTATCCGGGAGATGCACAATCTCATGGTCTAAGGAAATGATACTTGACATTAGAAAAGCTTTAGCATACGAACTACACGATCTAGTGCTATGCTTAGATTTGGGTCTTGTCCATCACATCATTCTCCTAATGATGTGATCCCGTTATCAACGACATCCATTTTCCATGGTCAGGAAACCGTAACCATCTATTGATCAATGAGCTAGTCAACTAGAGGCTTACTAGGGACATGGTGTTGTCTATGTATCCACACATGTATCCGAGTTTCCTATCAATACAATTATAGCATGGATAATAAACGATTATCATGAACAAGGAAATATAATAATAACCAATTTATTATTGCCTCTAGGGCATATTTCCAACATTTGATACCGGTGCGGTTGCTCACATTTGTAACTCAAAGCAGGAGCTGCGGAATAAGCGGAGACTGGCGAAGGACGAGGTGACGATGCGCGTCGGGAATGGTTCCAAGGTCGATGTGATCGCCGTCGGCACGCTACCTCTATGTTTACCTACGGGATTAGTTCTAAACCTCAATAATTGTTATTTAGTGTCAGCTTTGAGCATGAACATTGTATCAGGATCTCGTTTAATTCGAGATGGCTACTCATTTAAATCCGAGAATAATGGTTGTTATATTTATATGAGAGATATGTTTTATGGTCATGCTCCAATGGTGAATGGTTTATTCTTAATGAATCTCGAGCGTAATGTTACACATATTCATAGTGTGAATACCAAAAGATGTAAAGTTGATAATGATAGTCCCACATACTTGTGGCACTGCCGCCTTGGTCACATGGGTGTCAAACGCATGAAGAAGCTCCATGCAGATGGACTTTTAGAGTCTCTTGATTACGAATCATTTGACACATGCGAGCCATGCCTCATGGGTAAAATGACCAAGACTCCGTTCTCAGGAACAATGGAGTGAGCAACCAACTTATTGGAAATCATACATACTGATGTGTGCGGTCCAATGAGTGTTGAGGCTCGCGGTGGCTATCATTATGTTCTCACCCTCACTGATGACTTGAGTAGATATGGGTATATCTATTTAATGAAACACAAGTCTGAGACCTTTGAAAAGTTCAAGGAATTTCAGAGTGAGGTTGAGAATCAACGTGACAGGAAAATCAAGTTCTTGCGATCAGATCGTGGGGTAGAATACTTGAGTCACAAATTTGGCACACACTTAAGAAAATGTGGAATAGTTTCACAACTCACGCCGCCTGGAACACCTCAGCGTAATGGTGTGTCCAAATGTCGTAATCGCAGTCTATTAGATAGGGTGCGATCTATGATGTCTCTTACCGATTTACTGCTATCATTTTGGGGCTATGCTTTAGAGACTGCCGCATTCACTTTAAATAGGGCTCCGTCGAAATCCATTGAGACGACACCGTATGAATTATGGTTTGGGAAGAAACCTAAGCTGTCGTTTCTAAAAGTTTGGGGATGCGATGCTTATGTCAAGAAACTTCAACCTAAAAAGCTCGAACCCAAGTCGGAAAAATGCGTCTTCATAGGATACCCTAAAGAAACTATTGGGTATACCTTCTACCTCAGATCCGAAGGCAAGATCTTTGTTGCCAAGAATGGATCCTTTCTAGAGAAAGAGTTTCTCTCAAAAGAAGTAAGTGGGAGGAAAGTAGAACTTGATGAAGTATTACCTCTTGAACCGGAAAGTGGCGCAACTCAAGAAAATGTTCCTGAGGTGCCTGCAACGACTAGAGAGGAAGTTAATGATGATGATCATGAAACTTCAGATCAAGTTGCTACTGAACTTCGTAGGTCCACAAGGACACGTTCCGCACCAGAGTGGTACGGCAACCCTGTCTTGGAAATCATGTTGTTAGACAACGGTGAACCTTCGAATTATGAAGAAGCAATGGTGGGCCCGGATTCCGACAAATGGCTGGAAGCCATGAAATCCGAGATAGGATCCATGTATGAAAACGAAGTATGGACTTTGACTGACTTGCCCGATGATCGGCGAGCCATAGAAAATAAATGGATCTTTAAGAAGAAGACAGACGCGGATGGTAATGTGACCATCTATAAAGCTAGGCTTGTCGCTAAGGGTTATCGACAAGTTCAAGGGGTTGACTACGATGAGACTTTCTCACCTGTAGCGAAGCTGAAGTCCGTCCGAATCATGTTAGCAATTGCCGCATTCTATGATTATGAGATATGGCAAATGGACGTCGAAACGGCATTCCTTAATGGTTTCCTTAAGGAAGAATTATATATGATGCAGCCGAAAGGTTTTGTCGGTCCTAAGAATGCTGACAAGGTGTGCAAGCTCCAACGCTCGATTTATGGGCTGGTGCAAGCATCTCGGAGTTGGAACATTCGCTTTGATGAGATGATCAAAGCGTTTGGGTTTATGCAGACTTATGGAGAAGCCTGCGTTTACAAGAAAGTGAGTGGGAGCTCTTTGGCATTTCTCATATTATATGTAGATGACATACTTTTGATGGGAAATTATATAGAACTCTTGGACAGCATTAAGGCCTACTTGAATAAGAGTTTTTCAATGAAGGACCTTGGAGAAGCTGCTTATATATTAGGCATCAAGATCTATAGAGATAGATCAAGACGCCTCATAGGACTTTCACAAAGCACATACCTTGATAAGATATTGAAAAAGTTCAATATGGATCACTCTAAGAAGGGGTTCTTGCCTGTGTTGCAAGGTGTGAAATTGAGCTCAGCTCAATGTCCGACCACGGCAGAAGATATAGAAGAGATGAGTGTCATCCCCTATGCCTCAGCCATAGGGTCTATTATGTATGCCATGCTGTGTACCAGACCTGATGTAAACCTTGCCGTAAGTTTGGTAGGAAGGTACCAAAGTAATCCCGGCAAGGAACACTGGACAGCGGTCAAGAATATCCTGAAGTACCTGAAAAGGACTAAGGACATGTTTCTCGTTTATGGAGGTGACGAAGAGCTCGTCGTAAAGGGTTACATCGACGGTAGCTTCGACACAGATCTGGATGACTCTAAGTCACAAACTGGATACGTGTATATGTTGAATGGTGGAGCAGTAAGCTGGTGCAGCTGCAAGCAGAGCGTCGTGGCGGGATCTACATGTGAAGCGGAGTACATGGCAGCCTCGGAGGCAGCGCATGAAGCAATTTGGGTGAAGAAGTTCATCACCGACCTAGGAGTCATACCCAATGCGTCGGGGCCGATCAAGCTCTTCTGTGACAACATTGGAGCTATTGCACTTGCCACGGAGCCCAGGTTTCACAAGAAGACCAGGCACATCAAGCGTCGCTTCAACTCCATTCGTGAAAATGTTCAAGATGGAGACATAGATATTTGTAAAGTACATACGGATCTGAATGTCGCAGATCCGTTGACTAAACCTCACCCTAGGGCAAAACATGATCAACACCAGAACTCTATGGGTGTTCGATTCATCACAATGTAACTAGATTATTGACTCTAGTGCAAGTGGGAGACTGTTGGAAATATGCCCTAGAGGCAATAATAAAAGGATTATTATTATATTTCCTTGTTCATGATGATTGTCTTTTATTCATGCTATAATTGTGTTATCCGGAAATCGTAATACATGTGTGAATACATAGATACCAACATGTCCCTAGTAAGCCTCTAGTTGACTAGCTCGTTGATCAACAGATAGTCATGGTTTCCTGACTATGGACATTGGATGTCATTGATAACGAGATCACATCATTAGGAGAATGATGTGATGGACAAGACCCAATCCTAAACATAGCACAAGATCGTATAGTTTGTTTGCTAGAGTTTTTCCAATGTCAAGTATCTTTTCCTTAGACCATGAGATCGTGTAACTCCCGGATACCGTAGGAATGCTTTGGGTGTACCAAACATCACAACGTAACTGGGTGACTATAAAGGTATACTACGGGTATCTCCGAAAGTGTCTGTTGGGTTGACACGGATCAAGACTGGGATTTGTCACTCCGTATGACGGAGAGGTATCTCTGGGCCCACTCGGTAATGCATCATCATAATGAGCTCAAAGTGACCAAGTGTCAGGTCACGGGATCATGCATTACGGTATGAGTAAAGTGACTTGCTGGTAACGAGATTGAACGAGGTATTAGGATACCGACGATCGAATCTCGGGCAAGTAACGTACCGTTTGACAAAGGGAATTGTATACGGGGTTGCTTGAATCCTCGACATCGTGGTTCATCTGATGAGATCATCGAGGAGCATGTGGGAGCCAACATGGGTATCCAGATCTCGCTGTTGGTTATTGACCGGAGAGTCGTCTCGGTCATGTCTACATGTCTCCCGAACCCGTAGGGTCTACACACTTAAGGTTCGGTGACGCTAGGGTTATAGAGATATAAGTATGAAGTAACCCGAAAGTTGTTCGGAGTCCCGGATGAGATCCCGGACGTCACGAGGAGTTCCGGAATGGTCTGGAGGTGAAGAATTATATATAGGAAGTGTAGTTTCGGCCATCGGGAGAGTATCGGGGGTCACCGGTATTGTACCGGGACCATCGGATGGGTCCTAGGGGTCCACCGGGTGGGGCCACCCATCCCGGAGGGCCCCATGGGCTGAAGTGGGGAGGGGAACCAGCCCATAGTGGGCTGGTGCGCCCCCCTTGGCCCACCCCCTGCGCCTAGGGTTGGAAACCCTAGGGTGGGGGGCGCCCCACTTGCCTTGGGGGCCACTCCAGCCTTGCCCCCCCCCCTCGAGGAGATCCCATCTCCTAGGGCCGGCGCCCCCCCTTGGGGAGCCTATATAAAGGGGGGAAGGGAGGGGCAGCCGCACCCTTGACTCTTGGCGCCTCCCTCTCCCCTGCTACACCTCTCCCTCTCGCAGAAGAACGGCGAAGCCCTGCTACGGTGACTGCTGCATCCACCACCACGCCGTCGTGCTGCTGGATCTTCATTAACCTCTCCTTCCCCCTTGCTGGAACAAGAAGGAGGAGAAGTCACGCTGACCGTACGTGTGTTGAACACGGAGGTGCCGTCCGTTCGGCGCTAGGATCTCCGGTGATTTGGATCACGTCGAGTACGACTCCCTCATCCCCGTTCTCTTGAACGCTTCCGCTCGCGATCTACAAAGGTATGTAGATGCAATCCGATCACTCGTTGCTAGATGAACTCATAGATGGATCTTGGTGAAACCATAGGAATTTTTTTGTTTTCTGCAACGTTACCCAACATCGAGAACTATGTAGACATGACCGATACTCATCTCCGGTCAATAACCAATAGCGGAACCTGGATGTTCATATTGGTTCCTACATATTCTACGAAGATCTTTATCGGTCAAACCGCACAACAACATATGTTGTTCCCTTTGTCATCGGTATGTTACTTGCCCGAGATTCGATCATCGGTATCTCAATACCTAATTCAATCTCGTTACCGGCAAGTCTCTTTACTTGTTCCGTAATGCATCATCCCGCAACTAACTCATTAGTCACATTGCTTGCAAGGCTTATAGTGATGTGCATTACTGAGAAGGCCCGGAGATACCTCTCCGATACTCGGAGTGAAAAATCATAATCTTGATCTATGCCAACTCAACAAACACCATCGGAGACACTTGTAGAGCATCTTTATAGTCACCCAGTTATGTTGTGACGTTTGATTGGCCGACCCTGTTCAAGGTCATTAAAGGGATAGTGAGAGGGCTTCTTTATCTCCATCAAGATTCAAGGTTAACAATAATCCATAGAGATCTCAAAGCAGGCAACATCTTGTTAGACGTGGAGATGAACCCTAAAATATCAGATTTTGGTATGGCAAGGATCTTTGGAGGAAATGAGCAACAAACAAACACCCTCCATGTTGTTGGGACATAATAAGAATTACATGCAAAACTTAACGTGTTAATTATTTGCAGCCTAACTATTCAATTTCTTGGGATGATTCAAACAGCGGTTACATGTCTCCTGAATATGCAATGGAAGGCTTCCTTTCCGTCAAGTCTGACACCTATAGCTTTGGTGTTCTACTGTTGGAGATTGTAAGCAGGCTAAAGATCAGTTCATCTCATCTCATAATAGACTTCCCAAGCCTTATAGCTTATGTAAGTTTACTTATAAATGATCTAAATTTTAACAACTTGAAGACTCGTAATAACTTGATCATTTCATTTGTTTAGGCATGGAGCTTATGGAAAGATGAAAATGCAAGAGAACTGATGGACTCATCCATTGTGGAAAATTGCCCACTTCATGAAGTTCTATGGTGTATTCATATAGGTATCTTCTGTGTTCAAGACGATCCAACTGCTAGGCCACTCATGTCATCCAGTGTGTTCATGTTAGAAAATGAAACATCCCCGCTTCCTACTCCGAAGGAGCCTGCACATTTTAGGCAATGGAATTATGAAAACCAAAGTGATAACATAGGAATATGTCTGAATGACATGACTATGACAATGCAAGAGGGGCGTTAAATGTTTGATTTTAGTGTTTTTCTTCAAAGTTCTCTAATCTGTACAGTTGAACAATTCAGCAAGACATGTTTCTGCGAAAAAACAAATAAACTGTTGAATTATAATCTCCGGTGTGTATTATTTTCATATAGACGTGAAAAGTTCTTGTTCTTGTTGTATATTTTCTTTGGTCGCGGGCTCAGCAACGATGAATTGTGTCGTTATCTTGTTAAAGGTGTTGTCTCCTTTTGGATGTGCTGGCCTTCAGTGGTTGGTCTCGGCAAATAAGATGAAAACCCTTGTCTTGATCGTCTCTATCTAGACATGGCTACGACGGTGGGAAGGCGTTGTTGCGGAAGAAGTCGACTTAGTCTACTCCCTTCAGTGGGTGATCAACATCTCCTTCCACGAGGTGTAGATTTTATCTATATGTTATATTTTTAAAGCTAGTTCATTGTCAATGTAGTAGTAATGTAGTACTCCCTCTGTAAACTAATTGTTCTAGTATGTTAGGTTTGATGTTAACGTAGTATTGTTATTTAATTATGAAATAAAATAGTCCAAATATGTGTTTGAAATGAATTTGTATGCAAAAATATGTGCTTGAAATTTTTCGAGGGAATAAGCTTTAGAGGATCTGCTAGATACAGAAACATTTAAAATTTTAAAAGTTAAAGAAAAAGAATAAGAGCAACTCTAATAAGCGACCCATTTCGTCCGCTGGTGTCCATTTGGGTCGGCGCAGACACAATATGCGGCTCAACGCGCCGACCCAAATGGACGCGCGCCCACTTGGCGTCCGCATGGTGGTCCATTCCCGGCCTAATTTTGAGCCAGATTTGGGTCGGCGCGGACACGAGACGGACGCGCGCGCGCCTACTCCTCTCCCCGGGCCCGTCGGTCGGTGGCAGCCACCGCCATTTCTCCCCATTTATCCCAAAAACCCTCTCGCCCGCGCGCGCTCCCGCCCCCACACCCGCCATGGACGACGACCTCGACCTCGACCTTGACGCCGCCGCCGGCCTCGCCTCCCTTGCCTCGTCCGGCATGACCGCCCCCTCCGGCAAAGGCAAGCCTCGTGCTTCGTGCAAGACCGCCGCCGCGCCCAAGCCAAAGAAGGTGCTGACGCCCGAACAGCGGGCGAGGGAGTCGACCAAGAGGAAGGGCCGGAGGCACGCCGCCTACGCGAGGGATGAAGCCGTCGCGGCTGTCGGCCATCGCTGCCGCCGCGCAGCAGGAGGTCACCAACGCCCACGTCGCGGTGGCAACAAGGGAGGCGCTCTACATGGTAGGGTTAAAACCTAGCCAGCACGGCCTCCTCAACGCCGCCATCGTCACGGCCAGCACCGGCTCATCGACGTTGCCCTGGATGGTGCTGCCCGACTTGCCCCACTCGTTGGCTTGCAATCCAATGCCCGGATTCCACGTGTACCCGCAGGCCTCCCGCCTCTCTGGGGAGTGCTCGCCCGACGTGAGCGTGGTCGCACCTTCCACACCCGCGCTCGCGCACATCGACCTCAATGCCACCCCGGTGGGCGGTGGCTCGTCATCCGGAGGCGCGAGGAAACGCACATGGCAGATGCCGACCGGTGTGCTCCTGGACTCCCGCAACCTGTTCGAGGGAATGTCGTCCTCCGTCGACGAGGACTACATGCAGAACCTCATCTTCGAGGAAGTGCACCTGCCGCTGGCTATGATCCCGACGAGGACTACGTGCAGAACCTCATCTTCGAGGGCGGTGTGCCGGCCGCTAGCGAGTGCGCCAGCGCGAACTGTGTGGTGATATTTTTTGAAGCCGGCAATGTATGCCGGCGCTGGCTTGGTGCCGGCATGAGACATGGCCGCTGGCATGATCTATGCGCCGCGGGTCTTTTTTAAAATTTGAGTGCGGACATGAAAATGAGTCGGTGCGTTGGGCGGGCCGCTGACCCAAATGCAAAAGAGGACAGACGCCGGGCGGGCGGACGATCCAAACGGACAAAAAACGGACAAAAGCATCGTCTATTTGGGTCGGCCCTTTGGAATTGCTCTCAAGAATAAATCATGTACTTTAGCATATGAGATATGATAGAGATGCCAGTGGCGAATCTACCGGGCTTTCGATAGGCTCGAGCCTACCCTTCAAAATCGCGAAATATTTTTTTACTACCAAGCATTGTGCTTGGCAGGCCCGGCCCAGGAATAGCAGGTCAGCCGGCCCATCAAGCCATCACAAGGCCACGAGCAGACAGCAGCCGCAGCACGCACAAGCTGTGTAGAGAGGAAGCTCGACGACCTAGCCGCCGGACGACCGGAGTAGGCGGAGGCGCGGAGCTCACCACCCCGCCGGTCACCGGACGCCTTCACACCGTCCAGACCTTGGCACCCCGCCGTTCGCCGCCACACTGTTTGAGGCTCCGAGCTCGCCGCCCACCGAGGGAGCCAGCACGGGGAGCCGGGGAGGCGGGCAGCTCGTCGCCCGTTGGCCATCGCCCAGCGGCCCAGGACCTTCGGAACTTGCCGGATCTTCTCTACACTTAGGTAGTTTAATTCTAGTCAGTAGCAAGTTTAGTGTTGTGCTTGGACGATTATTGTCGTAGTTTAGTTCTTCTCTGCATTTGTAGTTTAGTTCTAGTCGGTAGAAATGTCAATCATCTGGAACTAATTGCTTGCTGTAGTTTAGTTCTAGTCAGTACTCAGTACGTACCGGCTAGTTCTAGTTATAATTAATTCACGAACTAATTTCTACCCTTGTTTCATTGTTTGTAGAAACGAAGATTTGGAGATAAAAAATCTGCAAAAAATTCTACTCCCTTCGTCCGGAATTAATTGTCGCTGAAACGGATGTATCTAACACTAAGAGAGTACATGTTTTCTCTAGTAATCTTGAAAAATTTCAGTATATTTGTACAAAAGAAGTAGGAGATAATCAATATTTTCTTCACAAAAGCGTTTAATTTTCTCAGCGTAAAAATGAGCCCACCCTCCATTTTCTTTCTAGATTCGCCACTGAGAGATGCCCTGAATAGTCAGGACATCTTCAATGGCGTCCGCCAAATCCAACTCACTATTTGTCCATGGACATCAATACTGGGGACGGCCATACAACCACATGCCCGAAACATCCACCTGCATTATTATGAACGAAAATTGAACCAAAAGCAAACCGAACAAACTTCCTGCAAACCAGACCTAAAGCTTTATATATTGACATAACCCAGACGATATTTTATCTGTTCAACTAAAATTCAAAAAACCTAAACTAAACTATGAGAGGTACCAGAAGGTGACTTGTATGCATGGCCGGGCTTGCCGGCTGTACCTCCATCGACGTCCGGTCCATCGCCGCTCCTATTAGATTCATCATCGCAGGGGCCACGAAAAGGCGATTAGGAGCTGCAACAACCCTGACATTCTGCCGCCTTGCATTCGGTGCGCAACCGATCAGCTTTCGCGTGGCGCACAACTATGACATTGGCGAACACCGCTCCTGACATTGCCCTTGCCCTTGACAGCTACGAGGGTGGCCGTGCGCAGGGACTCGGCCGCCCAAAACTTTAAGAGTTTGTCAGAGATGCAGCGTCGCGCAGATGTCTCCGCGGGGGTCCTAAACTGGTCCTCGGCCAAGACCAACGTGAGGTTGGAATCTACGTGGACCCAGTCTAGCGCGACGTCCGGCGTCGTGAAAGCGGCCCGGCGCTGCACTTGTGTCGTTCCCATTGGCACCTTTGCCGCTCTCTCGGCCACTGTAAAGGTCAGCCCAAAACTTTAAGAGTTTGTCAGAGATGCAGCGCCGCGCAGACGCCTCCGTGGTGGTCCTAAATTGGTCCTCAGCCAAGACCAACGTGAGGTTGGAATCCGTGTGGACCCAGTCTAGCGCGACGTCCGGCGTCGCGAAAGCGGCCCGGCGCTGCACTTGTGTCGTTCCCGTCGGCATCCTTGCCGCCCTCTCGGTCATCGTAAAGGTCCGCCCAAAACTTTAAGAGTTTGTCAGAGATGCAGCGCCGCGCAGACGCCTCCGCGGTGGTCCTAAATTGGTCCTCGGCCAAGACCAACGTGAGGTTGGAATCCGCGTGGACCCAATCTAGCGCGACGTCCGGCCTCGCGAAAGTGGCCCGGGGCTGTACTAGCGCCGTTCCCGCCGGCACCCTTGCCGCCCTCTTGGCTGCCGTAAAGGTGCTTTCACGACATGCCCCCCCCCTCCCCCCCCCCCCCGCGCGCGCGCGGTTGTGGGTGCGTGGAGGGCTCCTCCTCCTTCAAGGCCTTGCCACCAAAGAGGTGGTGGGATGGTGACACCGACCAATCGACTTGGCCGAATGTGTTGCGCAACAAGGATGATGGCTCCTCCTTGACGTGGCATCCGATTTGGGGCTACCTCCGACTCAGAAGTATCATCGTCAAGCTTCAGCAGGTCTTCAGCGGTGCTCTTCTTCTTCTTCTTAGATCTCCGGGTCGTCTTCTTGACGGTTACGGCGGTGGATCTCGCTTTCTTGGCGGTTTTGTGGTCATATTTGGCTTTCCAGAAATCAGATTTGGCCTATAAACAAGTAAAACAAGATGAAAGGTCAGGCAGGTATTTAAAACGGCTGAGAAAAATACAAAAGAGAAAGAGATCAGATGTTCTTTACCTCTGGCGCCGGGTTAAGTTTGCAGAAGGGGTTTAACCCGACTTTGCTGCAGTCTTCATGTTTGCCGTTTACCAGAAGGGTTGACATTGCAACAATATCTTCTTCGGGTAATTGAACGGAGCTGTGACGAAGAGAGTTGTCTGGGCCTCCACCATATTCATACATCAATTTTGAGCGGCGGCTTAGAGGGATGACCCGCCACGCAACCCAGCAACGGGTCAAGTCAACTCCGGTTAAGCCGTTCCCCAACAAAGCGTTAATTCTTTTAATGGATGGAATCAGTTTCTTGCGTTCGGTGGCAGAGAGTTTGTCAGGGAGTGCAAACTTGGAGTCAAGACGCTCTGCGCGATAACCTGGCAGGGGCTTCTCATTTGCCGGTGAAGTGTCTTGACAATAGAACCAAGTCTGATTCCGGTCCTTGGGATGACTTGGCAAGACTATTAGCGGGAAGACAGCGCCCTGTCGATGTTGAATTGAGATGCTTCCAAGCTCCAAGCTAGGGCCATTGGTGCACTTGTTCTGCCGGTTCAGATAAAAATACTCTCTAAAGAGTTCCACGATCGGCTCTTCTTGAAGGTACACCTCACAGAGCACTTGGAAGTTGCAGATATTGGATATGGAATTGGGCCCGATATCTTGAGGGTGGAGTTTGAAAAAATGGAGGACATCTCTGAAGAACTTTGAGCCGGGCGGTGAAAAGCCACGGTTCATGTGGTCAGAAAAGACAATGACTTCACCATCTCTTGGATTGGGTTGTTCCTCGTCCGGGTCAGGTGCACGATAAGACATGACATTTTTTCCTGGCAAAAATCCTATGAAGAAGAACTCCTTCAAATTGTCCTCAGTTACTGTTGAGGGAACCCAGTTGCAGACAGTCGGTGCTTTGGACGGCATGATGCTCAAAAAACGAACTGAAAGGAAAGCAACATGCCGGTTCAATTCAAAGATAATAGTGAAATTAAGTGATAATGGTACAGGGGAGTAATGGCGGCTTAAGTAAGGGCTAATGTCATATAAGGAAAAGTAAGCCGGCGCCGCAACCGCCATGACTACACACATTTGAGAAATACCAGCAACAGAATTGGTTAAGTATTGAGACAAACATGTTTTTTTAACTTCTGGATATTATTATGGATCAAATGGCCGTTCAAAATGGAAAATATTCTAGACCTAAAAATATAGCACAGATGAGTTCATCAATCCTAATGCGGCATGTATACCAGAAAAAGGGATCTATTGGTATCAAAGAGGGGCACAAAACAACTACTGCGTGAGCATATGTTCTTTTTTGGATCAAGAAGAAGATACAATGGAAGAACTATGAAGAAACCGAGACGAACTGAGAAGAATGTGCAGAGAAACCTAGAAGCCCTAAAATGTGGATCTGAGGAACAGGAGGGCGAATACTTACGGCCACGGATCCTCCACGGAAGGTCGCCGCCGTTCTCTGAACTGATTTCGGTTGATGCAGCGGCCAAGGTCGACGACGACGAGGTGCTCTGCGACGGCGGCGGGGCTTGAGCTGCAGTGGGGTTGCGAGAGGAAGAATACGAAGAGAGGGGGAAGAATGAGAAAGACGGGATAAGGGATAAGCAGACGGGCAGGCGCGAAGATCGAGGAAGACACAATAATGACTATCCAACTAAACGGACGCCTCGATTCTCGGAAGACATTAAAATATAAAGATCCGTTGAGGATGACGTCATAACAGTTTTTTGTGTTTTCAGAAGATGACGTCATGGCGGGTCACGGAATTTTTTCCAGAGAGAGGAAGATGGATTTTATCTAAGTACTGAAGATTGACAAAGAACAAAGTTCAAAGTCAACCTAGGGCCTAATGTTGGGAATATAACTACCAGGTATGACCCGCCCAGGAGGGGCCGGGTCAGCCCCAATGGCAGGTCACAAAGGAAGCCCACTAAACATTCAAGGCGATAGTTTATTAAAGATTATAGAAGGCCTAAGGCCTAGAGGCGGCTTGATGACCCAAAACTATAGGGGATCTATCGTAGTCCTTTCGATAAATAAGAATGTCGAACCCAACGAGGAGCAGAAGGAAATGATAAGCGGTTTCCAGCAAGGTATTCTCTGCAAGTATTGAAATAAGTGGTAACATATATTTTTGTGATAAGATAATTTGTAACGAGAAACAAGTAACAAATGTAAATAAGGTGCAGCAAAGTGGCCCAATCCTTTTTGTAGCAAAGGACAAGCCTGGACAAACTCTTATAAGATGTAAAGCGCTCCCGAGGACACATGGGAATATCGTCAAGCTAGTTTTCATCACGCTCATATGATTCGCGTTCGGTACTATGATAATTTGGTATGTGGGTGGACCGGCGCTTGGGTGCTGCCCTTACTTGGACAAGCATCCCACTTATGATTAACTTCTATTGCAAGCATCCGCAACTACAACAAAAGTATTAAGGTAAACCTAACCATAGCATGAAACATATGGATCCAAATCAGCCCCTTACGAAGCAACGCATAAACTAAGGTTTAAGCTTCTGTCACTCTAGCACCCCATCATCTACTTATTACTCCCCAATGCCTTCCTCTAGGCCCAAATAATGGTGAAGTGTCATGTAGTCGACGTTCACATAACACCACTAGAGGAGAGACAACATACATCTCATCAAAATATCGAAAGAATACCAAATTCACATGACTACTAATAGCAAGACTTCTCCCATGTCCTCAGGAACAAAAGTAACTACTCACAAAGCATAAAGATGTTCATAATCAGAGGGGTATTAATATGCATATAGGATCTAAACATATGATCTTCCACCAATTAAACCAACTAGCATCAACTACAAGGAGTAATTAACACTACTAGCAACCTACTAGCACCAATCCCGGACTTGGAGACAAGAATTGGATACAAGAGATGGACTAGGGTTTTGAGATGAGATGGTGCTGATGAAGATGTTGATGGAGATTGCCCTCTCCCGATGATAGGAGCGTTGGTGATGACGATGGCGATGATTTCCCCCTCCGGAAGGGAAGTTTCCCTGCAAGAACAGCTCCGCCAGAGCCCTAGATTGGTTCCGCCAAGGTTCCGCCTCGTGGCGGCAGAGTTTCGTCCGAGAAGATGGCTTATGATTTTTTCCCATCAAAAGACTCCACATAGCAGAAGATGGCCACCGAAAGGCCACCAGGGGGTCCACGAGGTAGGGGGCGCGCCCAGAGGGGTAGGGCGCGCCCCCACCCTCGTGGGCAGGGTGTGGCCCCCTGGTGAAGTTCTTGAGCTCAGTATTTTTTATATATTTGGAAAACACCTTCCGTGAAGTTTCAGGACTTTTGGAGCTATGCAGAATAGGTCTCTAATATTTGCTCTTTTTCCAGCCCAGAATCCCAGCTGCGGGCATTCTCCCTCTTTATGTAAACCTTGTAAATAAGAGAGAGTAGGCATAAGTATTGTGACATAATGTGTAATAACAGCCCATAATGCAATAAATATTGATATAAAAGCATGATGCAAAATGGACGTATCAACTCCCCCAAGCTTAGACCTCGCTTGTCCTCAAGCGAAAGGCCGAAATCAAAAAATATGTCCACATGTTTAGAGATAGAGGTGTCGACAAAAAATAAAATACGGACATGAGGGCATCATGATCATTCTTAGAATAGCAACTTATATAATTCTTGTCATATGATATCTTATGCTAGAGTAATAATTCAATCACAATATCAAGTATGAATCGTAAACTTCATTGAAAACTAACAAACTATAATCTCAGTCATTGAAGCAATTGCAATTTGTTATAACATAGGAAAGAGTCAATGTATAAGAACTTTTCAGCAAGTCCACATACTCAACTATCATATAGCCTTTCACAATTGCTGACACTCACGCAATACTTATGGGTATGGAGTTTTAATCGGACACAGAGAAATATAGGGGCTTATAGTTTTGCCTCCCTACGTTTTACCTCAAGGTAATGTCAACAGTAATAGTTCATGAAAACTCACATCCAATTAGCCATATATACCAGGATCTTTCCAACATATTGTGCTTTCCAAAGGATAAAATGTAAAAAGGAAGGGTGAAGATCACCATGACTCTTATGCAATGTAGGAGATAAAAGTAAAAGATAGCCCCTTCGTAGAGGGAAGCAGAGGTTGTCATGCGCTTTATGGTTGGATGCACAAAATCCTAATGCGAAAGAACGTCACTTTATATTGCCACTTGTGATATGGACCTTTATTATGCAGTTTGTCGCTTTTATTACTTCCATATCACACGATTGTATAAAGCTTATTTCTTCCACACCAATCAATCATACATATTTAGAGAGAAATTTTTATTGCTTGCACCGATGACAACTTACTTGATGGATCTTACTCAATCCATAGGTAGGTATGGTGGACTCTCATGGCAAAACTGGTTTAAGGGTATTTGGAAGCACAAGTAGTATTTCTACTTGGTGCAATGAATTTGGCTAGCATGAGGGAGAAAGGCAAGCTCAACATGTTGGAGGATCCAAGACAATATAATTTATCTTAGATGTAAGAAAACATAACCCATTACGTTGTCTTCCTAGTCCAATGTCAAATCTTTAGCATGTCATATTTTAATGAGTGCTCACAATCATAAAAGATGTCCAAGATAGTATATTTATATGTGAAGACCTCTCTTTCTTTATTACTTCCTATTAATTGCAACGATGACCAAAACTATGTTTGTCAACTCTCAACAACTTTTATTCATCATACTCTTTTTATGTGAGCTCATTACTCTCCATAAGACTCACATGATCTTTTTGTTTCTTTTTATTTCTTTCTCTTTTCTTTTATTCACTTAGGATCATGGAAAAATAAGCAAGCCCTTGACTCAACTCTAATCTTTATTATATAGCTCACGGACTCAATTACATAGATGGATAATAAAGCAAAACTCACAACTAGATCATACTAAGAACTTTTATTCTACTAGATTAAGATATTGCCAAAAGGATCGAACTAAGAAAACGGTAAAGATAAAAGTGATGGTGATACGATACCGAGGCACTCCCCCAAACTTGGTAGTTGCCAAGTGGAGTGCCCATACCCATGTGATTATGTCTCTCTTTTCGGGGATGGTGATGTGATGTTCTTGGCGGTGATGCCCCTCAAGATACGATTCTCCTCCTCAAGCTTGTTGACTTGCTGCTTGAGGTCCATTATTTCCTTTCGGAGTTTTCTTGTAACAGCCAAAGCTCCCTGCACCCAAGGGTGCTGCATAGCTGCGAGTGAACCAGTGACACTCTTTTTCATATTCCCATAAGAAAGAAATCTAACATTGGAAGGGATAACCGAGTTTGGAATAGCTGAGATCTGCAGTTCTCCCATGATGAATCCAGCTTGGAGGCGGGAAGTGCCTTCTTGACCCTCTTCCATGGCATCTATTCTCTTCAAATCAGCCTCCATCTCTTCCTCCGTTACTGGCCCAAAGGGGTCAACATGATTGTTTGTCATTGATCCCGGTGCCGGATGAGACACCCGGCTCTCCCCGACTGACTCTTGTAGACATCCTGCTCTAATCTGCAACAGCAACAGCTTGAAACACAAACATGAGATTTTTGCGTGATACGGGAGTCAAAACCCCCGGGAGGTTATATAATGAATTTTTACCGACCAAAATACGTGTCTTGTAAGAAAACGGAGTCCGGAGAGCACACGAGGTGCCCACGAGGTAGGGGGCACGCCCAGTAGGGTAGGGCGCGCCCTCCACCCTCGTGGAGGCCTCGTGTTCTTCCCGGACTGCTGCTTATTTTTCTATTTTTCTAAATATTCCAAAACGGAGAATATTGCCTTAAGAACTGTTTGGAGTCGGTTTACTTACCGTAGCACATACCTATTCCTTTTCAGAGTCTGAAACGTTCCGGAAAGTGTCCCTTATGTATTCCTCCGGGGTTACGGTTTCAATAACATTGGTTTCAACATTTATGGGATTACCTGAGATATAGTGTTTGATTGTTTGACCGTTCACCACCTTCGGATTTGTGCCTTCCAAGTTGTTGATTTTTATGGCATCGGAATGGTAGACCTCCTCGATAACATAAGGGCCTTCCCATTTAGAGACAAGTTTTCCTGCAAAAAATCTTAAACGAGAGTTGTATAGCAATACATAATCACCTACATTAAACTCACACTTTTGTATCCTTTTGTCATGCCATCTTTTAACTTTTTCTTTAAACAACTTGGCATTTTCGTAGGCTTGGGTTCTCCATTCATCAAGTGAGCTAATATCAAATAACCTCTTCTCACCGGAAAGTTTAAAATCATAATTAAGTTCTTTAATAGCCCAATAAGCCTTGTGTTCTAGTTCGAGAGCTAAGTGACATGCTTTTCCATAGACCATTTTATACGGAGACATACCCATAGGATTTTTATATGCAGTTCTATAGGCCATTAATGCATCATCAAGTTTCTTGGACCAATTCTTTCTAGACCTATTAATAGTATTTTGCAAAATTAATTTGAGTTCCCTATTACTCAATTCTACTTGACCACTAGACTGAGGGTGATAAGGAGATGCAATTCTATGATTAACATCATATTTAGCAAGCATTTTACGGAAAGCACCATGAATAAAATGTGAACCACCACCAGTCATTAAATATCTAGGGACTCCAAACCTTGGAAAAATAACTGCTTTAAGCATTTTAATAGAAGTGTTATGATCAGCACTACTAGTTGGAATAGCTTCTACCCACTTAGTAACGTAATCAACATCAACTAAAATATGTGTATAACCATTAGAGGAAGGAAAAGGTCCCATATAGTCAAAGCCCCAAACATCAAATGGTTCAATAACAAGTGAATAATTCATAGGCATTTCTTGACGTCTACTAATATTACCAATTCTTTGACATTCATCACAAGATAAGACAAACTTACGGGCATCCTTGAAGAGAGTAGGCCAATAAAAACCAGATTGCAGTACCTTATGTGCAGTCCTATCTCCAGCATGGTGTCCTCCATAAGCTTCGGAGTGACACTTGCATAGGATCTGTTCCTGTTCATGCTCAGGTACACAACGTCTAATAACACCATCTACTCCTTCTTTATAAAGATGTGGGTCATCCCAAAAGTAATGCCTCAAATCATAAAAGAACTTTTTCTTTTGCTGGTATGTGAAACTAGGTGGTATAAACTTAGCAACAATGTAATTAGCATAATCAGCATACCATGGAGCAGTATGAGAGGCATATATGACATTTAATTGCTCATCAGGAAAGCTATCATCAATAGGTAGTGGGTCATCAAGCACATTTTCTAACCTAGACAAGTTGTCTACAACGGGGTTCTCAGCTCCTTTTCTATCAACAATATGCAAATCAAATTCTTGTAGCAAGAGAACCCATCTAATAAGTCTAGGTTTAGCATCTTTCTTTTCCATAAGGTATTTAATAGCAGCATGATCAGTGTGAATAGTTACTTTAGAATCAACAATATAAGGTCTAAACTTATCACAAGCAAATACAACTGCTAAGAATTCTTTTTCAGTAGTAGCATAATTTCTTTGAGCATTGTCTAGAGTTTTACTAGCATATTGAATAACATTTAATTTCTTATCAACTCTTTGTCCTAGAATAGCACCTACAGCATAATCACTAGCATCACACATAATCTCAAAGGCTAAATTCCAATCAGGTGGCTGAACAATGGGTGCAGAAATCAATGCTTTCTTAAGTATTTCAAATGCTTCTACACAATCATCATAAAGAACAAATGGTATATCTTTTTGTAATAAATTAGTCCGAGGCCGAGAAATTTTTGAGAAGTCCTTAATGAACCTCCTATAAAAACCGGCATGACTAAGGAAGCTTCTTATACCTTTGATGTCCTTGGGACATGGCATCTTTTCAATAGCATCAACCTTGGCTTTATCAACTTCAATACCTTTTTCAGAAAGTTTATGCCCCAAGACAATACCTTCATTAACCATAAAGTGGCACTTTTCCCAATTCAAGACAAGATTAGTTTCTTCACATCTCTGCAAAACTCGATCAAGGTTGCTTAAGCAATCATCAAAAGAAGATCCATAGACGGAAAAGTCGTCCATGAAAACCTCACAAATCTTTTCACAAAAGTCAGAGAATATAACCATCATGCATCTTTGAAAGGTAGCAGGTGCATTACATAAACCAAAAGGCATATGTCTATAAGCAAAAGTACCAAAAGGGCATGTAAAAGTAGTCTTTGATTGATCTTGGGCTGACACAGGTATTTGAGAGAAACCAGAATAACCATCTAGAAAGCAAAAATGTGTATGTTTGGACAATCTTTCTAGACTTGATCGATAAAAGGTAAGGGGTAATGATCTTTTTTAGTAGCCTTATTTAATTTGCGGAAATCAATTACCATCCTATAACATGTAATAATTCTTTGAGGAACCCATTCATCTTTATCATTAGGAACAACAGTAATACCTCCCTTCTTAGGGACACAATGGACAGGACTTACCCACTGACTATCAGCAATGGGATAAATTATACCTGCCTCAAGGAGCTTTAGTATCTCCTTTCTTACCACTTCTTTCATTTTAGGATTCAGCTGGCGTTGATGATCACGAACTGGTTTAGCATCTTCTTCCAAATTTATTTTTATGTTGGCATAGAGTGGGACTAATGCCCTTAAGATCATCAAGAGTTTCATGTTCTGAAAGGTTAGCACTAATAATAACAAGATATATCTTTTTCTCATCAAGATAAGCATATTTAAGAGTATCAGGTAACAGTTTAAGCTCAAACACGGGATCACCCTTGGGTGGAGGAGGATCCCCTAAGATTCCAACAGGTAAATTATTTTTTAGAGTAGGTTCCTGTTTAAAGAACACTTCATCTAATTCCCTTCTTTCATTCATAAACATGTCATTTTCATGGTCTAGCAAATATTTTTCTAAAGGATCACTAGGAGGTACGGCAATAGAAGCAAGACCAATAATTTCATCCTTACTAGGTAATTCTTCTTCGCGGTGTTGTCTACTAAATTTAGAGAAATTAAATTCATGAGTCATATCTTCTAAACCGATAGTAACCACATCTCTTTTGCAATCTATGGTAGCATTAACAGTATTTAAGAAGGGTCTTCCAAATATAATGGGACAAAAGCTATCTTGTGTGGAACCAAGAACAAGAAAATCAGCAGGATATTTAGTTTTCCCACACAAGACTTCAACATCTCTAACAATTCCCATTGGTGAAATAATATCTCTATTGGCAAGTTTAATTGTAACATCAATATCTTCTATCTCAGCAGGTGCAATATCACGCATAACTTCTTTGTATAAGGAATAAGGTATTGCACTAGCACTAGCACCCATATCACATAAGCCATGATAACAATGATCTCCTATTTTAATAGAAATAACAGGCATGCCTACCACAGGTCCAGGTTTATCTGTATCACAGGGTTTAGCAATTCTAGCAGTTTCATTACAGAAATAAATAACATGCCCATCTATATTATCAGACAAGAGATCTTTAACGATAGAAATATTAGGTTCAACTTTAAATTGCTCAGGAGGTGTATATGTTTTAATATTGCTTTTACGAACCACAGTTGAAGCTTTAGCATGATCCTTTATCCTAATAGGGAAAGGTGGTTTCTCAACATAAGAAGTAGGAACAATAGGATCATTATAAGTGATAGTCTTTTCTTAAACTTTAATAGGTGCAGCTACTTTTACTTCTATGGGAGGATGATATTTAAACCACTTCTCCTTGGGGAGATCAACATAAGCAGCAAAAGATTCACTGAAAGAAGCTACTATCTTAGAGTCAAGTCCATATTTAATGCTAAATTTACAAAAAATATCGGTATCCATAAAAGATTTAACACAATCAAAACTAGGTGTCATACCTGATTCCTTACCATTGTCGAGGTCCCAATCTTCGGAGTTGCGTTTAATTCTTTCCAATAAATCCCATTTGAATTCAATAGTCTTCATCATAAAAGAGCCAGCACAAGAAGTATCAAGCATGGTGCGATTGTTACGAGAAAGCCGAGCATAAAAATTTTGAATAATCATTTCTCTTGAGAGCTCATGATTGGGGCATTAATATAACATTGATTTAAGCCTCCCCCAAGCTTGAGCGATGCTTTCTCCTTCGCGAGGCCAAAAATTATATATATAATTGCGATCACGATGAACAAGATGCATAGGATAAAACTTCTGATGAAATTCCAATTTCAATCGTTTGTAATTCCAAGACCCCATATCATCACATAGCCTATACCATGTCGATGCATCTCCCCTCAAAGATAAAGGGAACACCTTCTTCTTAACAACATCTCCGGATACACCTGCAAGCTTAAATAGTCCACAAACTTGATCCACATATATCAGATGTTCATCAGGATGTTTTGTTCCATCTCCTAAAAAAGGATTAGCTAGCAGTTTTTCTATCATACCCGAAGGAACTTCAAAGCAAGTATTGTCATTTTCATTTTCAGTTGGTTCAGTTGGTTGAGGAGCAACTCTTTGCTCTACTGGTCGGGGTGAAGATACCCCGAACAAGCCCCTCAGAGGATTAGTGACAGTAAATTTCAGCACACTATATAAATTTTTCCTTACCAAATTCCACCTACCAAAGGCACTTCACTCCCCGGCAATGGCGCCAGAAAAGAGTCTTGATGAACCACAAGTATAGGGGATCTATCGTAGCCCTTTCGATAAGTAAGAGTGTCGAACCCAACGAGGAGCAGAAGGAAATGATAAGCGGTTTCTAGCAAGGTATTCTCTGCAAGTACTGGAATAAGTGGTAACATATAGTTTTGTGATAAGATAATTTGTAACGAGCAACAAGTAACAAATGTAAATAAGGTGCAGCAAGGTGGCCCAATCCTTTTTGTAGCAAAGGACAAGCCTGGACAAACTCTTATAAGATGTAAAGCGCTCCCGAGGACACATGGGAATATCGTCAAGCTAGTTTTCATTACGCTCATATGATTCGCGTTCGGTACTTTGATAATTTGGTATGTGGGTGGACCAGCGCTTGGGTGTTGCCCTTACTTGGACAAGCATCCCACTTATGATTAACCTCTATTGCAAGCATCCACAACTACAACAAAAGTATTAAGGTAAACCTAACCATAGCATGAAACATATGGATCCAAATCAGCCCCTTACGAAGCAACACATAAACTAGGGTTTAAGCTTCTGTCACTCTAGCAACCCATCATCTACTTATTACTCCCCAATGCCTTCCTCTAGGCCCAAATAATGGTGAAGTGTCATGTAGTCGACGTTCACATAACACCACTAGAGGAGAGACAACATACATCTCATCAAAATATCGAACGAATACCAAATTCACATGACTACTAATAGCAAGACTTCTCCCATGTCCTCGGGAACAAAAGTAACTACTCACAAAGCATAAACATGTTCATAATCAGAGGGGTATTAATATGCATATAGGATCTGAACATATGATCTTCCACCAATTAAACCAACTAGCATCAACTACAAGGAGTAATTAACACTACTAACAACCTACTAGCACCAATCCCGGACTTGGAGACAAGAATTGGATACAAGAGATGAACTAGAGTTTTGAGATGAGATGGTGCTGATGAACATGTTGATGGAGATTGCCCTCTCCCGATGAGAGGAGCGCTGGTGATGACTGAAAGGATCGATATGGTTGACTAGAGGGGGGTGAATAGGCAACTACCAATTTTTAGCTTTTCTTTACCAAATTAAACTTTGCATCAAAGTAGGTTGTCTAGATGTGCAACTAGGTGAGCAACCTATATGATGCAATAACAACAAGCATACAAGCAAGCAAGGGAACAAACACTAAAGAGCTTGCACAAGTAAAGGTAAGAGATAACCAAGAGTGGATCCGGTGAAGACGAGGATGTGTTACCGAAGTTCCTTCCTTTTGAGGGGAAGTACGTCTCCGTTGGAGCAGTGTGGAGGCACAATGCTCCCCAAGAAGACACTAGGGCCACCGTATTCTCCTCACGCCCTCACACAATGCGAGATGCCGTGATTCCACTATTGGTGCCCTTGAAGGCGGTGACCGAACCTTTACAAACATGGTTGGGGCAATCTCCACAACTTAATCGGAGGCTCCCAACAAGACCACGAAGCTTCACCACAATGGAATATGGCTCCGAGGTGACCTCAACCGTCTAGGGTGCTCAAACACCCAAGAGTAACAAGATCCGCTAGGGATGAGTGGGGGAATCAAAAATCCCTTGGTGGAAGTATAGATCGGAGCCTTCTCAACCACTCCCGAGCAAATCAACAAGTTTGATTGGCTAGGGAGATAGATCGGGCAAAATGAAGCTTGGAGTATTTAATGGAGCTTGAGCAATAAGTGGAGCTTGGGGGGAGGAAGAGGTAGGTGAGAAGGAGGAAGGGGACTCCCTTTTATAGTGGGGGCAACAATCCCGTTGCCCCTCACCAACCAGCCCCGCACAGGGTGGTACTACCGCTGAGAGGGAGAGGTACTACCGCCAGGCGACGGTACTGCCGCGCCAGCCAGCGGTACTGCCGCGCTGAGGAGACTTAGTAGGGAACGAACCCAAATGCGGTACTACCGTGGTGGTAGGGCGGTACTACCACTCCTGGAGCGGTACTACCGCCACTACAACCATGACTAGTGCCACAAAACCCGACACGAGAAAAAGACCTCTCGAATCGAGGCGGTAGGAGCCAGACTACCCAGCGGTACTACGGCAGAGGGGTCAAGGGCGGTAGTACCGTTGTGGAGCGGTACTGCCGCTTGTGACTCTTCGGCTGTAGTACCACAGGCCGTGCGGTACTACCGCTGAGGCGCGCGCGAGAGAGAGAAGGGATCTCTCAAAAGCTGAGGATAGGGCGGAGGTGCCAGGCCCCCAGCGGTACTACTGCTGTGGAGCCAAGGGCGGTACTACCGCTGCGGAGCGGTACTGCCGCTTGGCTCCTCAGCGGTACTACCGCTGGGTGCGCGGTACTACCGCTATGATCCAGACAGGACAAGGAAGAAAGGAGAGATCTCTTCAATGGGAAGGAAATGCTCGGAGGGTGAGAAGCTGATGTGTACGTGATGATTCCACCCATGCAAAACCCCAGCGGACCCCCTCTTGATAGTACGGTGCCCTCTACGCAACTAGTCCACCGAGAAAGAAACGAAAGAGCTACACCGTCTTGAAATACACTCCGAGGGGAAGAAAGCGTCTTGTGCCAGGGGAGAATCTGTGAATTAATCAAAGCACAAGATTAGTCCGCAAACATGTTGTCATCAATCAACAAAACTACCTTGAGAGAGATATGCCGTAACAATCTCCCCCTTTTTGGTGGATTGATGACAACTAGGGATTTGCGCAAGGAAAAGAAATAAAACGAAGAAAACTAAGAACTGCAAAATATAGACGGGCTCCCCCAGAATGTGTGCACCAAGATAAGGCACGACACACACATTCGGATCAACACTCCCCCTATATTTTATAGTCCAACAATACTAGGCACAAGATATATGAGAGAAGTGAATAGACAGGACAAGCATGCATCTCATAATAAACTACAGTACTCTGAAATGACATAAGTAATAAGGTAGCGATAGGGAGCATATGTCTCACACCATATGTCTAGAACTTAGGTCTCACACCAAACCAAACCAAAAGAAACCACAAGACGACTCAAAGCACGACACAAGAAGCAAATCCCTACACTCTCTCCCCTTTGGCAGCAAGACACCAAAAAGGGCATAGAGTGACACTACGACTCCAGGTGATGGGAAGAGGAAGATCTCGAACATCACATCTCTGCATCTTCATCGTGGGTCGAAAACTGTTCGGCACCGGAGTTGGTCCAGTGGCAATTCTGATGAATCCAGTCCTCCTCTTCAGTGATCTGACCCTCAGACCCACTGGCAACCGTTGCTCCCATCTGATGCATGAGCTCCTTGTGGCGCGTCCTGGCATGCTTCTCCGCCACATGAGTCATGTACTGACCATGAGACTCCATGCAGAAAAGCTTCTTCATCTTGTGCTTAAGCTTCTGTGCCCACGACGGTTCTGCACTAGAGGGGCCAAAGTTCTCCTCATGAGCATCAGTAGCAGCCTCACCCTCGGTCTCCATGACAGCAGCAGCAGCAGCAGACGGACCCCCTGTGGCAGCAGTAGTAGATGGACCCCTTGTGTGAGGCGCTATCCAGTTGTCCTTCTTCCTCAGACACTTGATCTCATGAGAAACCAAGTCTCCAGTCTCTAGCAGCACTCTGGGATAAGTCTGTGCCCAGGCCCTCTCAATGAGCCTCATGATGAATGGACCATAGATAGGACACTTGCACTCAGACACGGCAGATAGTAGTTCAGACTACATGACATGAGAGATATCCAGGCTCTCTCCAGTGCTTGCTTCCTTCTCATGCTGACAGAAAAGGAGCATGTCCACGAGGTAAGAGTGGACCATATCCAGATTCCCGATCCGAGGGAAGAGAGTCTAACGGAATATGCGATGAAGAATGTCCAAATACGGAGACAACTCATAGGTCTTCTTCTCAGTTACTGGGTGAACCTTCACAGTGCAGTAGGGCCAAAGGGCTTGCTTGTGGGTGGATGTAGCGTTGCGGTGAGGGCGGAAACCGACAGGAGTCTCCAGCCCGTTATCCACCACATCAAGTAACCCCATGAATGCCTGCCACTTGACGGAAAGCAGCTTGCCATTGGTCATCCATGTCAGAGTCCTGTCAACATCCGTCCCAAGATGGACGGTAGCATAGAATTGAGCCACCAAATCCACATCGAAATCCTTGTTGAATTGCATGATCCTGAGACTGTTCAACTGAGTGCACATCTGAAGGGCTTCGCCAAAGTACTCTAGGTCCTTCTCTATAGCATCAGGGTCAATGGAGCAAACATCAACAAACAGATTCTTCTTGGCCTTGATCACATCAAAGTAGATGGCAAACTGAAAACGGTTCCAGAACGGGCGGTTGACCAAAGTGGGTTCTTGGTCCACCGTATAGGGGTTGCGGCGATGCTTCTCCCAAAACTCCTAGTTGGTCATCTCAGTCACAGTCTTCCCCTTTGGCTTGTTGGCGGGTCGCTTCGATTGCTGAGGAGGTGGAGGAACACTCGTAGATGCACTTGCTGGAGGCGGTTGGGTGCTCGAGGAACCACCGGCTAGCTCTGAGGTGCGGTAGCATTTTGATGTAGCACGCCCGGGGTTGATACGGCGACCTTGCTGCTCGGAATGGTCATCACCTGGAGCCAAACACAAGAACACGCAAAACAACCAGAAAGAACGAGCATAAGCCAACAAACACAACAAAAAGATCAAGATGAGGTAGGAAAATGATGGAAATTGGCATGCAGCGTTAGTACCGTGACCTGCCCGCGGTAGTACCGCCCCAAGCGGTAGTACCGCCCCAAAGGGAGCGGTAGTACCGCTCTAGGTCAAGCGGTAGTACCGCTCCAAAGGGAGCGGTAGTACTGCTTGAGGCGGATAAACAGCAGTTTCCTAGCACGAGGCGGTGAAATAGCGGTTTCCTACTACCGTGGTCAGATCCGGCACTACCGGCCTACCAAATTCAAAAAATAATCCTACCAAACTCTAATCTAGACAGTCTAGTTGCCTTCTCCAACAAACTCAAGCCTAGATTCAGCCAAAAATCTAGAGATGCAACCTCCATTGCCCCTAAGAAACAAGAACTGAAAAAGAGATAAAATGAAAGAAGGAACGGGGGCAATACCGGCATCCATGGCAAGAGAACGAGGTGGGGATCGATTCCACCAAAGGGAATGGAGAGGGACGCCCCGGAGATGGAGATCCGCCGGAGCCCTCCCGCGGCGAGAGGAGGCTGGAGAGAGAGGAAGAGAAAAGCGGGGCGAAGTGAATGGGTATGGGGGAGAAGAAACCTCCCCCTACCCCGACTTAACCCCCTGGTCCCGTCCCTCAGCGGTATTACCGCGTTGGGGGGCGGTAGTACTGCTTATGAGCGGTAGTACCGCGCACCACCAGCGGTAGTACCGCCCAGCACGCCACGGCAACTAAACAGACACGGCTTTTGCTTGACGAAATGAAAAAAACAAAAAAAACGGCAAGAGAAAAAGCACAACAGCAAACGACCAAGACACACATCTTCAAAAGAGGGCGGTGGCCGAGGCCACCTATGTTTGAGTCAAGGTATGGCACCGCGAAGATTTTAACCTTGGGCCCATGACCAAAACTTGTCTTTGAAGCACAAGTGCCATCAACAATGGCTAAAGTGAAAGACTTGATCAATTTATGCATAATGGGGGGAGGGAGAGTTCATTGAGAGAACAACACTCCCCCTATGTCCATGCCTACACCTAAACTCGACAACAAATTGAGCGGTGGTAGGGTGTGCAAGGGTTCAAGCCACATTGCTCGAATCAATGATATTTAGCTCATGCCTTAACTCGCGAAATCTTGCTTCATCCAAGGGCTTCGTGAAAATATCTGCAAGGTTGTCATGGGTGTTGACATAGTTGAGCTCGATCTCTCCTCGCCTAATGTGATCCCGGATGAAGTGATACCGAATCTCAATATGCTTCGTCTTGAAGTGTTGCACCGGGTTGAGAGAAATCTTGATGGCACTTTCATTGTCACACCAAAGAGGCACTTTGTCACAAGTGACACCGTAATCCTTTAAAGTTTGCCTCATCCATAGAAGTTGTGCACAACAACTACCGGCGGCAACATACTCCGCCTCAGTGGACGAGAGAGACACACAACTTTGTGTTTTAGAAGACCAACTTACCAAAGAGCAACCAAGGAATTGGCACCCTCCGGAAGTGGACTGCCTATCCACTTTGTCTCCCGCCCAATCGGAATCCAAGTAACCTACAAGCTTGAAGTTTGATCCTCTTGGGTACCATAAGCCAAAGTTTGGGGTATGAGCCAAATATCGAAAGATTCGTTTGACCGCCACACATAGTGACTTTCCTTAGGTGCGGCTTGAAACCGTGCACAAATTCCCACACTCAACATGATGTCCGGTCTAGATGCACAAAGGTAAAGCAAGGATCCAATCATGGAACGATATACCTTTTGATCCACCACTTTACCATTGGGATCTAAGTCAAGTTGGCACTTGGTGGGCATTGGAGTGGAAGCCGGCTTGACGTCACTTAGCTTGAGTCTCTTGAGCATGTCTTGAGTGTATTTGGATTGATTGATGAAGGTACCTTCTCTTCTTTGCTTCACTTCAAACCCTAGAAAAAACTTCAACTCTCCCATGGAGGACATCTCGAACTTTGAGGTCATGAGAGCGAAAAATTCCTCATTGAAAGCTTTGTTAGGAGAACCAAAGATAATATCATCAACATATAATTGGCACACAAACAACTCCCCTTTGACCTTCTTAGTAAAAAGAGTGGGGTCGATTAGCCCAACTTCAAAACCACGGTCTTGTAACAACTCGGTAAGGTGGTCATACCACGCACGTGGGGCTTGTTTAAGGCCATAGAGTGCCTTATCGAGTTGATACACATGATCGGGAAAGTAGGGATCCTCGAACCCGGGGGGTTGCTTGACGTAAACCAATTCATTAATGGGACCATTAAGAAAAGCACTCTTCACATCCATTTGTTGTAACTTAAAGTTATGATGAGAAGCATATGCAATCAACATGCGAATGGATTCAAGACGAGCAACAGGAGCATAGGTTTCACCGTAGTCGATACCCTCGACTTGGGAGTAGCCTTGTGCTACCAAACGAGCCTTGATGCAAATGATAATCCCATGGGCATCTTGCTTGTTCTTGAATATCCACTTGGTTCCAATGACATTGTGGTTCCCCGTTGGCCTTGGCACCAATCTCCACACTTTGTTGCGCTCGAAGTTGTTGAGTTCTTCGTGCATGGCATTGAGCCAATCCAGATCTTCTAGCGCCTCATAGACCTTGGCGGCACGATGCTCTAATTCCTCCTCGGTGGTGAGTTGAGGAGCGGTTACTTGATCATCTTGAGCGTCGTCATGAACTTGTTCTTGATCTTGAACTTGCTCGGGGGAGAGAACTTGACCTTGGGCATCACTTGGTGTGTCAACACCGTCTTGAGTATGATCTTGCCCTTGGTCTTGTTCATGAGGTTGAGGGCCTTCACTTTGTTCTTCGGAAGCGTGTGGGCCTTGGGTTGGTGATGGCTCCACTTGAGTGGAGCATTGTCCTTCTCCTTCGGCCACAAGGGGTTCCTCAATGGGTAGGATGAAACCAACACCCATTCTTCTTATGGCTTGAGGAGGAATTTCATCACCTACATCACAAGTGCCACTTTGCTCCACTTGGGAGCCGTTATTCTCATCAAACTCCACGTTACACGTCTCCTCAATAAGTCCCGTGGATTTATTGAGGACACGGTAAGCATGAGATTTTGTAGCATAACCAACAAATATGCCCTCATAAGCTCTAGCCTCAAATTTAGACAACCGAACACCTTTCTTGAGAATGAAACACTTACACCCGAATACCCGGAAGTACTTGAGATTGGGCTTGTTACCAGTGAGTATCTCATATGGAGTCTTGTTCAAGCCCTTGCGGAGGTAGAGCCGATTGGATGCATGACACGCGGTGTTGATGGCTTCGGTCCAAAAGTTGTACGGAGACTTGAACTCCGCCATCGTGGTCCTTGCCGCATCCATCAACGTCCGGTTCTTCCTCTCCGCAACACCGTTTTGTTGAGGGGTGTATGGTGCGGAATTTTGATGCTTGATTTCCTCATCACTAAGAAATTCATCCAAGGTGTAGTTCTTGAACTCGGTGCCGTTTTCACTTCTTATTGTCAAGATCTTAGCATTGTGTTGACGTTGTGCTTCATTTGCAAAGTCAATGACAGTTTGTTGGGTCTCGCTCTTCCTCTTGAAGAAATACACCCACGTGTACCTTGAGTAGTCATCCACAATCACCAAGCAATACTTTCTACCTCCAAGACTATCGAAGGATGGGGGCCCAAAAAGATCCATGTGAAGGAGCTCCAAGGGCCTCTTTGAATAAATGATAGTCGTGGGAGGGTGAGCCTTCTCATGTAGCTTTCCTTCGATACAGGCACTGCAAGCACGATCTTTAACAAAACTAACATTCGTTAGTCCACGGACATGGTCCCCCTTGAGAAGACTTTGCAAAGATCTCATATTGACATGGACTAAACGGCGATGCCAAAGCCATCCCACATCAACTTTAGCCATTAGGCATGTCGCGGTCTTAGTGGGTTGCTCCGAAAAGTTAATCACATATAGACCGTTCTCGACATGCCCAACAAAAGCTACTTTAAGAGTCTTGCTCCACAAGAGGGCCACGGTATTTATATCAAAGAAAGTGGCAAAACCCATGATTGCAAGTTGACGAACGGAAAGTAAATTGTATGCAAGGGACTCAACAAGCATGACCTTCTCGATCGTGAGATCATGAGAGATGACCACCTTTCCAAGTCCCAATACCTTGGAGGATGAGGCATCACCCCACTCGACATTGGTGGGCATAGATGGAACTTTTTGCACGTCCACCACCAAGTCCTTGCTTCCGGTCATATGATTTGTAGCTCCGCTATCGAGCAACCATGATCCACCACCGGAAGCAAACACCTACAAGAGATCAATGCTTGGTTTTAGGTACCCATTTTGTAATGGGTCCTTTGATGTTAGTAACAAGGGTCTTAGGAACCCAAATAGACCATTCAATGTACTCATGAAGAGAACCAACAAATTTGGCATAAACATGCCCATCACTAGCACGGCATAACACATAAGAAGGATTAAAATCGCCGGCTTTGTTGGGAGGGGTGACATTACCCTTCTTGACATTGTTCTTCTTCTTCTCCTCGGGGACACTCTCTCCCTCCCTCACAAAAGTTTGCATGAGGGGAGGAGGTCGTTTGGTCTTGTCATTCTTCTTCTTGTTCTTGGAGTCGGGCACGTACCCAACCCCTTCCTTGGCCACACCTCCCTTTTGGTTGATCAAGAGATCGTTGAGGTTCTTCTTGCCTTGTATGCAAGTCGCAAGACCTCTATCAAGTTGCTCCTTCAACTTAGCATTTTCCTCAACAAGATGTATATGCTCACAACACGGGTTAGTAGCATTTGCATTATCAATTAAAACCATATGAGGAAAAGTTGCTTTCTTCTTAGTTAGCTTCACTTGGAGTTGATCATGAGACTCTTTGAGACTAGCGTGAATACCCTTCAAGGTCTTGTGGGCCTTGTCAAGTATATCAAACTCCTCTTTGAGTCTAGCAAGATCAACCCCGAGTTTGGCCTTCTCGGAATTTAGCACACGAGAAACAACGAGGACATGATCATAATCTTTCTCTAACTTAGCATGATCAACGTTGTATGACTCCTCAAGAGCCAAGCAAAGACCACGCTCTTCCTCAAGAGCATTGGAAAGATTCGAAATCTCATCGGCATAGTCATGACTATGCCCTTCCATCTTAGAGATGGTGTCTTCGTGAGCCTCGATCATGTCATTGGCCTCACCAAGTTGTTCCAAGAGAGCAACAAAGTGCTTCTTGGATTTTCCCTTGAGTTTGCCCATAAAGGCCTCAAACTCGTTAGCCTCCACATTAGCTCCCTCAAGTTCATTAATGTTATCCGTTGGGGAAGGATGATTAATGATGGTAGTTTTGATGTTGGAGGTTACCTTGTTGGTGGCTTTAGCCATGAGGCACTTGGCGGTGATGCTCTTGTTGGGTGAGTCGAAGAGAGACACCAGTGACTTTGTTGCAATGGCAATGGAGGCCATGGCAACCGACTCATCATCTTCATCATCCTCATTGTACTCTTCTTGCACAACCAAAGCCTTGGGAGGAGTCTTCTTGGTGAAGTTGTTCTTGTTGGGGAACGACTTGGCCTTGTTGGGGAATGAGTTTGCCACCATTGTCTTCCCTCTTCTCATACGGGCATTCCGCAACGAAATGACTCACGTTGCCGCAATTGTAGCAAGTCCTTACACGTTGCTTGAATCATGTGGATAGAAACCTTCTTCAATTATTCTCCAAAGGTTAGTGTTCACATGATTTAAATGACGTTTAAAGCGGTAAACCCAAGAATCAAAATCCTCATTTTTCACAATCTTGGGGGGAGGACCGGCATGATTCAAATGAGTGGAAGGAACCGGTCCACCATAAACAAGTGGTGGTTCCACATGGGCAAAGATGCCGGTGCCATTCTTGCCACTAGAAGAAGGAGCCTTTTCACTACTAGCTTCCCCCTTGTCGGGGATAGCATCCGACACCTTGTTGGCGGGATCACTCACTTTCAACGGTGCGGTGGATAGTTTAAGCCCCTCAAGAAATTTAGTAAACATGCTTTCAACTTCGGTCGTCATGGAGGTTTTCAATGTCTCCGAGGCTACATTGAACTCCTCACGAGAGACCGAAGTCCCCCATCTCCCGTAGACGAGATCGGATTCACACCGGAGTGTTCCTCCACACTGTCTACGGTACCAACCATACTCTTTGGACAGTAAAGTCCTTAATAAAGAGACGAGGCTCTGATACCAATTGAAAGGATCGACATGGTTGACTAGAGGGGGGGTGAATAAGCAACTACCAATTTTTAGCTTTTCTTTACCAAATTAAACTTTGCATCAAAGTAGGTTGTCTAGATGTGCAACTAGGTGAGCAACCTATATGATGCAATAACAACAAGCATACAAGCAAGCAAGGGAACAAACACTAAAGAGCTTGCACAAGTAAAGGTAAGAGATAACCAAGAGTGGATCCGGTGAAGACGAGGATGTGTTACCGAAGTTCCTTCCTTTTGAGGGGAAGTACGTCTCCGTTGGAGCGGTGTGGAGGCACAATGCTCCCCAAGAAGCCACTAGGGCCACCGTATTCTCCTCATGCCCTCACACAATGCGAGATGTCGTGATTCCACTATTGGTGCCCTTGAAGGCGGCGATCGAACCTTTACAAACAAGGTTGGGGCAATCTCCACAACTTAATCGGAGGCTCCCAACAAGACCATGAAGCTTCACCACAATGGAATATGGCTCCGAGGTGACCTCAACCGTCTAGGGTGCTCAAACACCCAAGAGTAACAAGATCCGCTAGGGATGAGTGGGGGAATCGAAAATCCCTTGGTGGAAGTGTAGATCGGGGCCTTCTCAACCACTCCCGAGCAAATCAACAAGTTTGATTGGCTAGGGAGATAGATCGGGCAAAATGAAGCTTGGAGTATTTAATGGAGCTTGAGCAATAAATGGAGCTTGGGGGAAGGAAGAGGTAGGTGAGAAGGAGGAAGGGGACTCCCTTTTATAGTGGGGGCAACAATCCTGTTGCCCCCACCAACCAGCCCCGCACAGGGCGGTGCTACCGCTGAGAGGGAGAGGTACTACTGCCAGGCGACGGTACTGCCGCGCCAGCCAGCGGTACTGCCGCGCTGAGGAGACTTAGTAGGGAACGGACCCAAATGCGGTACTACCGTGGTGGTAGGGCGGTACTACCGGTCCTGGAACGGTACTACCGCCACTACAACCGTGACTAGTGCCGCAAAACCCGACACGAGAAAAAGACCTCTCGAATCGAGGCGGTAGGAGCCAGACTACCCAGCGGTACTACGGCAGAGGGGTCAAGGGCGGTAGTACCGCTGTGGAGCGGTACTGCCGCTTGTGACTCTTCGGGCGTAGTACCGCAGGCCGTGCGGTACTACCGCTGGGGCGCACGCGCGAGAGAGAAGGGATCTCTCAAAAGCTTAGGACAGGGCGGAGGTGCCAGGCCCCCAGCGGTACTACTGCTGTGGAGCCAAGGGCGGTACTACCGCTGCGGAGCGGTACTGCCGCTTGGCTCCTCAGCGGTACTATCGCTGGGTGCGCGGTACTACCGCTATGACCCAGACAGGACAAGGAAGAAAGGAAAGATCTCTTCAATGGAAAGGAAATGCTCGGAGGGTGAGAAGCTGATGTGTACGTGATGATTCCACCCATGCAAAACCCCAGCGGACCCCCTCTTGATAGTACGGTGCCCTCTACGCGCAACTAGTCCACCGAGAAAGAAATGAAAGAGCTACACCGTCTTGAAATACACTCCGAGGGGAAGAAAGCGTGTCATGCCAGGGGAGAATCTGTGAATTAATCAAAGCACAAGATTAGTCCGCAAATATGTTGTCATCAATCACCAAAACTACCTTGAGAGATATGCCGTAACAATGACGATGGCGATGATTTCTCCCTCCGGGAGGGAAGTTTTCCCGGCAGAACAGCTCTGCCAGAGCCCTAGATTGGTTCCGCCAAGGTTCCGCCTCGTGGCGGCGGAGTTTCGTCCGAGAAGATGGCTTATGATTTTTTTCCCCATCAAAAGACTCCATATAGCAGAAGATGGCCACCGGAGGGCCACCAAGGGGCCCACGAGGTAGGGGGCGCGCCCCCACCCTCGTGGGCAGGGTGTGCCCCCCTGGTGAAGTTCTTGAGCTCAGTATTTTTTATATATTTGGAAAACACCTTTCGTGAAGTTTCAGGACTTTTGGAGCTGTGCAGAATAGGTCTCTAATATTTGCTCTTTTTCCAGCCCAGAATCCCAGCTGCCGGCATTCTCCCTCTTTATGTAAACCTTGTAAAATAAGAGAGAATAGGCATAAGTATTGTGACATAATGTGTAATAACAACCCATAATGCAATAAATATTGATATAAAAGCATGACGCAAAATGGACGTATGTAAGGAAATACTTGTAAGGAAAGGCATGTAAAAGAAGTCATCGAGGCGGACACATTTTATGAGCCGGTCAGGACTCTGTAGGCCGCCAGGCGTCAACCCGTGTATATAAGGGGGCGACCCGGTGGCGGCTTAGGGCAAGAAACAAGAGATCGATAACCAAGCCGACGAACTAGCCTCTTGGTGATCGAAACCCCAGCAATATCAACACAACTAGATGTAGGTTTTTACCTTCATCATAAGGGGCCAAACTAGTATAAAATCTCTCGTGTCATTTGTCCCGATTAACCCCTTTAAGCTTCCTAGTTGCGATGGCCCTACGACTAAGTCCTTTCGCTAGGACATTTGCCGTGACAATTCCACGACAGACATCGTAATTGCGTCGGGGGAGCGAGGAAGCCTCTTGCTTGACATAGCAGCGATGGTGGCTCCCGGTATAGAGCCGGCGGGGACGACGCCGGACCGCAATCGCGGAGTGGCGCTCGAAAAGGAGCTCCAGGTGCGTGCGGTACTCCTCATCCATCGCGGCGGCTACCGCGAGAAGGGCGAGTGCTGCTGTTCCTACTCTTCCCTGGTGAAGAGCACGATCTGCTCCTTTGTCAATGGGGTGATGGAGGAGGAATGCCTCGGAGAACGTGGGTGGCGACACCATGATCCGGAGGGAGAGACAGATCCCCCACCGGAGTCGAGAACTAGCCGCGCTAGCTGGACTTGCCCATCGTTGAGGCAAGGAGACGGGCAAGGACAACGGCGAGTTTAGAGGAAAGGTGCAAGGTTACAGGGGTGCGCGCATGAGAGGAGATGCGTTTTATCCAACACCGGGTCCTTCTTAAATAGCCTAGCTAGGCGGACCGACGCTGTTTCAATGCGGCGCGACGGGCGGAGTAGGCTTCTCGATCACTGCGTCCGCATTGAAGCAGCACCACCCTTCGTCCGGTCACGGCGCCGTGACTGACATCATCGAGTCGCGTTCGTTTTGAAGTGGCTGACCGAATAAGTATGCGGTGAATGTCCAAGAGCGGGACGTGCCACGATGAGTTTGGGTGAGACACGTATTTGGCACAAGTCCAAACGCCCGGAAATCTCCCGATTAGCCAGAACTCAGACACACGGCAGCACGACTTCGGACATGCCCTAAAAGGAAAAGCCTTTCAAAGGAAGGAGTATTTATAGCCGATTATTCTTTCTCAGCATTTTCCACTTTCTTTGACCCTGGCATAGCTTTGACTAGGCTTGCACAAAGTTGACTGGACCGCCGGGCATGGACCCACCTGCGCCCCCTCCCTCCCGTACCCGTGGGCGGCCGCCCGCCGCCCTTCCAGCAGCAGAAGGCAGGCTCACGGCGTGCAAGGCGAGATCCCCGGAGATGGGGCCGGAGGGCAACCGACCGCCCCCACCGGCGCGCCCGTGCTCCGCCCCCGGACGGGACCTACTGCCGTGGCGGGGCGCGTGGCGGCCGGCGACTTCGCCCCGGCCGCTACGCCGCCGCCTCCTCGTTGCCGGCGGCCCGCGGGACCGGAGCCGCGACTCTCCGCCCAGCCCCTGCCTGGGGTTTCTGTTCGGTAGCAGTTTCCTCCCCATCTCCGTCCTCCATTTCGATTTTGTTTCCAGACCATCCATCCACAATCAAATCTTGTTCGCGAACCCCGCAATCCAATCTTGTTCTCACTGATTCTAAATTGCGCATTATATGCCCGACCTTGCTGATTAAGTGGCGCAGCAACCTGTTAATTCAGGCACCAGCTCCTTTCGAACTGAACTTTGTCGACGCCGCGTTAGAAGTGAGAAATACTGTACTTCATTCATGCGTACCGTGGAAGTTTGAAGCCACATGGTTAACACTCCTTACTAGATAAAGTTTACATCATGGATTTCTCCTTACCTAATAATACAAACTCATAATAATATAGTGGGGTGAAAGGGGAAAACAGCATGGCAACACACAACAACTTCAGCACCTTCATATCAAAAGTAATACTATTATTAATAATTTGTCCAAACCAGCATGGCAACACACAACAACTTCAGCACTTTCAGATCGAAAGTAACATTACAGATAATTTGTCCAAAACAGCATGACAACACACACCAACTTCAGTACTTTCATATCAAAAGTAATATAGAGAGAGATGAACGGTTGTAGGCGTAGAGACAAACTGCCGTAGGTATCGTTTTGTGCTTCGAGTGGAGATTATACCCTGCTACGCCCCTTGCATCCTAAGGCTCTCAAGAAAGTTCCGGTGCTTGTTGTCCAGATTGCTTGTGAGATAGTCGAGGAAGTCATTAAAACTGCTCGCGTTGTACTTTTCAGGATTCTGCTCGTTCACGAGCTCTCTGGCACAGGAGACCTTCTCATGCATTGCAAAACCATTAATGCTGGCCATGGAGATCCTTGCCTCTTCAGGATTCAGAACAGCTCGGTGCACAACAGTCTTGATTTTGCCATTGCTCAGGACTTCCATGTGGTCTCCTACGTGGACATGCAATGCATGTGGCAGTGGCTGGACCACTTTCCAGCTGTTGCTGTTGCGGTCGACGACCTCCAGGCCTCGACAACTTGTGAACAAGATGGTAAGGAATCCATAATCGGAATGCGGCGCCAGCCCTATCGCTGTATCACCTTCTGATTCTTTCGGATAGCAATTCACTGACATTAGCTGCAGTCCTTGCTCAAATTTCTCATGCTGGTAATCCTTACCCAATCCTAGGCCTTCTAGTATGGCTTCCATTAGTTGCAAGGCCACCCTCCTTACTTCAGTAGCAAAATTTCCCATATACTCCCTGTTTTTAGTACATGAAAAAAAGAGTTATGTCATACATTACACAATTAGTACTGTAGTTCAGGATTGTAAGAAGATTTATAGGAAGTTTTTTGCCTGTAGATTGGGGGGTTTTCCGGCCAATATTGCATCCATTCACCCAGGGGATGGGCATAATGCTTTAGGTATGCCCGTGACATACTAATGCCGTCCTTTGAGCTGGTGTCATATCTAACAGGCCGTCGGAGGTCGTCTGATGCAAACTCTTCCTTTGTCTCACTTGGCAGTTTGAAGAAATCTGAAGCTGCTTCAACAGCTCCATCCATGACAGATTGACTGATCCCATGGTTTATAATCTGCAAAATGGAGATAGGCAAGTAAGTTTTCTTTGTTCCCTTGCACCTGCTTGTTAGTAGAGACAGAGTGCCCAAGAAGAGTTCATGAAAGGCCGTACCTTAACTCTAGTGTAGCTACACAGCCTTAAGTTCTCCTCTAATGTTTTACAATTTTAGTAGTGGTCCTTGAGAACCTTGACATTGCTTATATTTGAGAGTTGAAGCTGGAAACATTTTATACGCACAGAAGGCACCTGCTGTATAAATGATTTGTTATTTCTCGTACTGCTAGGTCACCCTGTCAGAGAACACGCCTTAGTAATACTGTTTGCTGCCTTGCTATGTCCACATGTACCCATAGGACAATGATGCAGTTGTTAAAACTAGCCATTTAGGCCGACCCCGGCTCCCTGTTGCTCTAGAACCAGACATTTATACCGACTAGGCTTAGGCCCTGTTACAGATTTAGAACTACAAAGAATGAAGGAAACTGGGATGCTTGAACATACATGTTGTGTAGGTACTTCAGAGTATCTTTTCTAAATTTTATGAAGACTAAATTACAAGTCAGAACTTCACAAATGCTCCCAATATTGAAATGTTACATCATAAAAAAAAGATTAAGAATGTAGCAGGAAAAGGGAATTATCTATAACCGACAAGTGCTCTAAAATGACCTCCAATGTAGTACTGATGTCATTGTGGTGATAACTGAAGGACGAAATGGGGACTGAACTTCTCAGCTTCATGTTATTTGTCAGTTTCCATCTAACCAAGCGACAAAATGTAGCTGGTCCTCCGCGTATCATACAGTTCTCTCCAATCCCCATTGCCTCATACAGTCGTGTGATGAGTTCTAGTATACTTTATATACACTGTTTAGACAGCTCATACTCTTCATTTTGGGGGACAAAAGGAGGATGGAGCTCATCAAACTATTTAGCTGAGTGCAGGCAGTTTGCTCCAAAGATGGTGCGTGTTCTACTACTAACAATGCGGTGCTGTCACAGCTAGCCGCAGGATTTCAAAGGTCATCATAGCTCCTAATTTTCCTGTAGTCGCTCTTCTGCAGTGGGTTTTCAACCACAAAACTAGTTTGGTTTCCTAGTTTATTTGTCTGTACAGTCGTCTTCCTTGGTCAACATTGTGGACACAAGTGGCAATGTTATCCATTGCAGTCTGGAAAAGATAAATGCCAAGGCAAAGGCAGAAAAGAAAAGGACAGGAAGGTGTGGCAATGTTCTCGAGTATACCTGGAAGTATCCTAGATCACGGCATGCTTTGGTAATATCTTGAACCACACGAGCTCGTGTCGCTGGGTCAAGGTTGAGGTGACCCACGTTGATCACCGGCATTGGTGGCGGGTGGAGGTCGTCGGAGGGGAGCTGCTCCTGAGGGACAGTCCTTGAGTCATCAGACATGTTGACTTAGTACTGTACAAGGAGCAGAGTCCAATCTCAGTATCTTTACGCAGAAACGAAACGGGATGAAGTGTTCCTCCATGGTGCAGCATCTACTTATAGGCAGCTTCATTCCAGGTAACGCAGAAAACCACTCTTTTGCATCCCTCTGCAGATATAGCGGTATGGTTTCTTACATGGTCTGATCCTTCTCACTTGGACAGTGTCTGCTCGTTCCAAATAAGAGGTCAAGCCATTCATGTCCATGCATGCATGCACTTGGCAATATATATAATTATCGGTCCAGGGGAAGCTCCTACGCGGGGCCTACGTCGGCAACAGGAAGAGCCCGACAAAATGTGAATATTCATTTATGTCGCCTGTGTGCCGCCGCATAGCAAATTGGGAGTATCTTAATACCGCGCTCCGGGCCACTCATTCACTCTTTCGTCACATATGCTCCATTGTCCTGGTATGCAACTGGTTGTTGTTTAGGACACAATTATGAAGTTATCTCTTGGCCTACATATACTTCTTCGTCCTGGTATGCAACTGGTTTTTGTTTAGGACGCAATTATGAAGTTATCTCTGGGACACAACTTGTTTCTGCCAATGTTTCTGGTGCTGTCCAGGGTGTTGCTTCATGGAGAAGGCTGGATTCCCTCATTGGAAACTTCGGCTACCCCCTGCAGTGTCAGCAAATTGGGAGTATCTTAATCCTACGTTCCATGCCCCCTACTTCTTTGTTCCTGTTATGCAACTGGTGTTTGTTTAGGAGACACAGCAATAATAAAAATATCTTACTGATGCAACTTGTTTCTGCCCATTTTTTCGCTGCTGTCCTATCCAGTGGGTGATCATGAAGGCTGGAATCCCGGACGCAGCCTGGGGCTACTCGTTAAAACCCTTTGGATGGTCCCCAAAAAAGTTCAATCTTGTCGGTTCCCACAGGACGACGCCTCTCATGTCCTGTCACCTGATTTTCGTCCCGCTTACGCGTGTGGCGCAGCTGGGATTTTCTTAGGTGCAGCTCCGATGATGTTGTATGGTAAGTGATTTTCGCTGCTGGTGGTTCGGGTGCAGCCTGACCAGGAGGGGTTCATGGAGACTGGAGTGATGGTGGAAGCTGCTGCTGCTGATCTGAATGGAAGCTTGGCTTAGTTAATTGGTGCAGTTGCAGTCGGGCGAAAAGGGCTATTTTTGGTGGTTCTCGTAGGCTGCCATGTTATATACTTTTGTGGTAGCAGATAGCCTGGCCAGAGACGGTGGACGCGGATGGGCCGCGTCACTGCTTGGTTTTGGATAAGAGTCATCCCTGCCTCTGCTTCCCTCGGCGTGTAGCAGATAGTTCATGTGTCCACCTAGGAACTTGCTGTCCTGCTTCTTTTTTTACCTGGTGAAGATGAGCTGCAAGTGTTTCCTTGCCCCTCACTCTATCCGCGTCCTCTGCGACGGTGCCAGGAAAGGACCCCATGCCGGGGGTTGTCCACTTGTCTTGGCACGAAAACTTTGGCCGTTTACGAAAGTTTGGGCATGTGCAGTAGTTTGTATCTGTTGGTGTTGGTGTTGGTGCTTAATCTCGTGGCATAGAACATCGATACTCTCTTGTATCTTAACTTTGGTTTGCCTTGTATTTCAATTCGGTTGTTTTTATCGAACATAGTTGCATCTTAATTCTAGTTCCCCCAATTGGTGCCCTCGATGATTTTTATCTACATGCAATGCTAACATGAAAGCTATTTTTTGTTGCGTGGCTTCGATACAAATACAAGCGAGCGTGTAAGCAGTAGTGGTGTGTGTGTGTCTCCACGGCCCGCGCAAGGTTGAATCATTCTTTGCTTTCGTAGCGACAATCGAATAGGGGTTGGTGGCTTGCGATGGGTTCCGGATAGATGGTTGTTGCCTTCTCGGGCAAGTTTTTCTTTTACGAGCGCTAGAGGGGCGAGCTAGATGCCTTTTCTATATGACATGCGCTAGAGAATAAAAATATCATACCTTTTGCGTTGGATCATCCAATGAAGTGGATGCATGCATATACCTCAAGTGGTATTTTTCTTGTGGAGTAAGTTGGATACTGATTTCTTCTTCAATAGAACCATCCGCTTTCTTTTGAATCTAGTATTACCAATTACATCCCATAATGTTTTTGAAGTCGGGGGTTCTCAATGCCACCGCCATGGGTTCTAGAGCCCTCGGGCAAGTTCTCTATCAAGTCAATGTATGCCAAACTATCAACAGTTTTGGAAAGCGCCGAACCCTTTTAAATTTAAGTTTTTCCAATGGCAAGCTTGAAGAAATTGACTCCCAATTGCGGCCAATATCCTGGTTAGGCAGGGCCCTGGCGATTGCAAATGTGTCGTATGTGGCCTTGAGAAAAATGTTGACCACATCCTCTTCAACTGCCAGCCAGCCAAGTTCTTGTGCCCATCAAGGACTGTGGTGTATGGAACCCTTCCTCTTGCGTCGATCTGATTACCATAGTATCCTACTTAGTAGGAGCAAAACAATGTATAGTGTGGCGTCTAATCGCGGTTCAATCCTAGGCACTTGCCTGCAACCCTCGTGATGTTCCTTTTGGTGGAGAGATTGTCTAATTTTTTTAACAATGTACAAGGACAATGCCTCATGTTTGCCACAAAATGGGCTCGCTGTTGGATTCTGGAATGACAATTGGGGACCCTTGTCGAAGGACTAGACTTGGCCACATCTTCATTCATTTTCCAAGAAAACGGAAGCAACACTAAAATCTGTGAGCAGTTTGGAAAACCTAGCAGATCACTTTCATTTACCCCTTTCAGAAGAGGCCTATGCACAGCTCCAAGAGATGACAAATTTTCTCCAGACCCTACATCTGAACGACAGCATGGACCAGTGGCAGTACCCCCTGGAGCTTCTCACTTCCAAGTTTCCAAAAACTATAAATTTCTAACTATTTGTACTGTTGTCATGCCAGCTCTGAAATGGATTTGGAAGTCTTGTTGCCAGCTCAAACATACATATTCTTCTGGCTTTTTGATCTACAACAAACTTAACACAAGAGGATGCCAAACGCCAACGAGACATGGGCTCCAAAGCAGTGCCTTCAAGAAAGGCATATGACATTCAGGGCACTTCAAACTTGATACTCACGACCAAGAAAATCGAAATTTTCAAATGCAAAATCGTAAGTTTCAATGATTAAAACTTAAAACTTACCGCGCCCTCGCGCTGGACCCAACTACTTCGCGAATCGCGAGGCAATCGAGCGGTGGGGCAGGGCTTGACAGGTGCGTGCCCCTACGAATTTCCTGGATATTGTAACGTCATGTATCCATCTTTTTTCTTGAACTACCCTCAAACTTTATTAATCAACTGAGAAGAATTACATATTTCAAGAAAAAGGGCAACAGAAACGAGGGTGGATTACCATCCCAATTAAAATCTAATTGAGAATCATAAGAGCGCTTCGCTAGTTGGTGAGCAACACAATTTGCCTCTCGGGACAGTAAGAAAAAGAAACTCCTTTGATTATCGTGGCCTTTGCAAAACATTCCGCCAGCATGGCTGTATGAGGACTGAAAATCTCAGAAGCACCATTGCATGCATTGATTAGTTCCAATGAATCAGACTCAAAGGTAACCTGGTTGTATCCCAAACTCTCTACCAGCTCTATTCCTTTTAGCAAAGCAATGGCCTTAGCCGTGGCAGCATTAAGGACAGAACTTAAAAAGGTTGCAGCTCCATGTTATTACGAAGAACAATACCAACCGCACATGTACCATTGTCATGGAAAGAAGCATTTGTATTCAGTTTATAGGAGCCAGTTCTTGGCTTTGTCCATGATATTTCAGGAGGTTTACTGTCAGGAGCAGCAACCCCATAGTTGGACATTAAGGCTTGAATTGCAAAGGCAGTATGGGGCGGGCCTGCGACCAATTCTCCTTTCTCCAACTCTCTTCGTTGCCACCATATGTACCAACAAGCAGCAACAATCGATTCTTGTAGTCCCAAAGTTCCCAAGATAGGAGACTGCCAATTTTGATTGCATAAGATATATTCGAAAACAACTGAGCCCGATCCGTCCACAATCAGGGCATTTTTAATGACATCATGAAGACCCAGTGCCTCCCAAATGCACCGAGCATGAGGACATGTGAATAGGAGATGACAAATATCCTCCAGACCCGTCGAGCATACTGGGCATTGCAGCGATACAGAGATATGTCTTGCTGCCAAGACAGCCTTTCCCGACACGGTACCATGCAATGCCTTCCAAATGAAAATTTTAATCTTTCTTGGCACTTTTAACTTCCACAAAATATCCCATACAGGGTTTGGTCTTGAAGCTCCCTGTCCATCTTCTCTTCACACCCTAGCACCAAATTGATGTTTCCATTCTGTATAGTACGCCGATCGTACCGAGAATTAAGAAGACTGTGTGTTGTGCCAAGCAATAAATTCCTCCTGCATGTGCTCACTCAATGGGATCATAAGAATATTGTGTGCATCAATGGGGAAAAATATATCTCTGATTAGATCTTCATCCCACCTCCAGGAGTCATGATCAATTAACTCATCAACTGTTCGAAGAATGCAATTCCCTCTTCTAGTAATGATCTTTCTAGACGAGCAATTTGGGACCCAGTTGTCCTCCCAAATATTGATTTTTGCTCCGTTTCCAACTCTCCATATGTGTCCATCTATGTAAAACGGATGTTCCAAGTTTTTGGTTTTCTTTCTTTCTGTTTGAACTATGTGTTGTAACATTACTATTTAGCTCCTTTGTGATGGCCTTTATATTCTTACTAGATAATTCCCGTGAAGTAAACTAGGTTATATGGTTAGGTATCCTATGGTGGAACTGGCCCATCGGAATTCAAGACAACTCAGACGAGACCCTGACCTGAGAATGGTCCAAAAAAGACAAGGACGATAACGCTTACATGAAGGAATTCCAATAAGATAATCAATGGAATAAATACTAAGGCCTCCTTTGGTTTAGAGGAATTTCATAGAAATTCTAGAGGATAGGATTCTTATAGGATTTTTTCCTTTAGAGCCCTTTGGTTCATAGGAATGGATTCCTATTCCTACATAGGATTGGTTTCTATCCTTCACATTTCATAGGAAAATAAAAAAGAGCCTAGACTCAATGGAAAAATTCCTTTGGTGTCAACCAAATGACATCTTGTTTCCTATTCCTACTCATAGGATTTGAGATACATGTCATCTCATTTCCTACAAGATTCCTATTCCTATGATAATCCTATCCTATGAACCAAAAGAGGCCTAAGGCCTCCTTTGATTTGTAGGATTTTTGTAGGAATTCTATAGGATAGGATTTGCAAAGGAAAAATTCCTTTGAAGTCCTTTGGTTTGTAGGAATGGATTCCTATTCCTATGTAGGATAGGAATCAATCCTTCACATTTTGGAGAAAAATACATTAGCCTAGATTCAATGGAAAAAAATCCTATCCTATGCACCAAATGGCATCTCTTTCTCTATAAGAATTGACATGCATATCATCTCACTTCCTATGATTTTCCTATTCCTATAAAATTCCTATCCTATGAACCAAAGAAGACCTAAGTTTTTTTGCTCCTTCTACTAAGACGTTTCACTTCGCTTCGATCTCATATCTAAAAGTGTGTACATCTAGACAAGAGCAAAATGGTCTCACTAATTATGGATGCCTATCTAGATGGATGGTAATCCTTCTTCCTAGGAATTCTAAGGGTATCCGATCGATATCCACTTGTGGGTTCTTAGTCAACACGGCGGGCAAACGGTGGCCCATACGCCTAGACATGTATGCATGGAGCCAATTTTGCATCCACCACACAGTACCCGTGAAGCTCTCGTGGCCTCACGCCGTCTTCATGGACCATCGCCTATTTAAAGCAATGGCCATCTTCATAAGCCTCCACACGAAGCATCTTCTTCAACCATCCCTTAAGCACCCGATAGGTCAACTGGCAATGCTCAAGGTTATGACATCTCGGTTGTGCTAATCCTTGTCGTCCAGTGGCGTGCATTCATGGATGGATGGCGTACCACTCATGCTATTGGCCGAGCAGCCTCGTTGAAGGTTGTTTCCATCGCTACAGACCGCTCATGCAGTCCTTGCCGTCGCCCCTACCGGCAAGTTTGCCATGATGGAAGAAACCTTTCAACAGGCAGCTCGTCCCATAGCTTGAGTGTCACCCGTTTTATGAATCACCATGATGAGTGCGATGAAGGTTTTCTCCATCAAAATAATAGAGAACAATGAATATCTTTTTTTGCGGGGATAGAACAATGAATATCTTCTCCACATAAAAAGGGAAAATGACGGATATATATCTTACAAAGAACATGATCTACAGAGATGCTCCACGTACATTGAAAGATGCAATGAATTACTCCCTCTGTAACAAAATATAGTGTTTAGATAACTATTTTAGTGATCTAAATGCTCTTATATTTCTTTACAGAGGTAGTACTATATGGCAATTTGCTTCAGTATCAATCCGTGTACATGCAATCCATTATTAAATCAATTTGTGTCAGGTACAAAGCCATTCTTCACATACAATATCATTTTCTTTTGTTTCTTCCCTTTTTTACTCTCCAATTTTTTCATTCTTTTTTTGCATTTTGTTTCTTCTTGTTTTTCTCTTTTTTTTCTTTTGTTTCTTCTTTCTGTTTTCTTTGTTCTTGTGATTATTATTCTGCATTTTTGTATATGTCAACAACATTTCTCTAATACACGTCTAACATTTTTCCAATACAAATTAAATGTTTTTGTAATACATGGTCAACATTTTTTATATACACATTTAAAATAGATACAAGATTAGCATTTATTGATAGATAAATAAAAAATTCATATATTTTTAAATGCTTGATCAACAGTTTTAAAATAAAAGATACATATGTTTTTGAATACATTGTCTACACTTTTTTATACATATTTAACATTTTTCCAAACTCTTGATTAACATTTTTTAAATACTTGCTTAACATTTTTTAAAATGCTTGATTAACATTTTTACATACATGATCAAAAAAATTCATCATTTTTTAATACATGGTCAAAAAAATTCTATGCACATTTAACATTCTCCAAATGCTTGATTAAATTATTTTAAATACCTGTTCTACATTTTTTCAAATGCATGATTAATATTGTAATATAGATGATATAGATTTTTCTTCTTTACTAATACATGGTCGACATTTTTCCTATACAAATTTAAAATTTCCCAAAGGCTTGACTAAAAATTTTCAAATAATTTTCTAACATTTGTTTTCAAAATGCCTGATAAACATTTTTATATACATGACAACAAAATTTCATATATATATATATATATATATATATATATATATATATATATATATATATATATATATAAATGATCAATAAGTTTTGTATTAACATTCAAGATTTTCCTCAATGCTTCATTAACATTTTTCAAATACTAGATCATTTTTTTAAAAATAAATTTTCAAATTTTTTTGAATGTTTTTGAAGAGTGTTTTTGGTAATGCGTATATTTATAATATTTTAATTTACAAACAAAGGTAAAAATTAAAACAGGAAACAGGAAAACGAGGCGTCTGGCCTGCTGTGTGCGTGGCCCGGCCCATCTTGGTCTCCCCTTCAGACAAGATTAACATTGCTGGTCAACCTTTTTTTCTATACACAGTTAACACTTTTCAAATACAATTTTAACAACTTTTAATCCAATGTAAACATTTTCGCTACACCCATTTAACATTTCTCAGAGGCAAGTTTAGCATTTTCTTAATACATGGTCAACATTTTTTAAAACTTTTTCAACATTTTTCAAATGATTGATTAGCCTTTATTTAATACATTGTCAACATTTTTTATACACCGTTACAAAATATTTGAAATATAATATTAACATTTTTAACGCATGGTTGACATTTTTCTATGCACATGTAATATTTTTTTGAATGATTGATCAAGATTTTTGAAATGCAACATTAACATTTTTTTTTAATTCATGGTCAACATTTATATACACATTATACATTTCACAAATACTTGGTTAACAATTTCGAATACTTGTTCAACAGTTTTTAAAAATTCTTGGTTAACATTTTACATTTCCCAAATAGTTGATTAACATTTTTATATACATGATAAAAAATGCATCATTGTTTTAATATATGATCAATATTTTTTGCTATATACATTTAAATTTTTTCCAACTGTTAGATTAACATTTTGCGAATACTTGTCAACAATTTCCCAATACTTGTGGAACATTTTTTAAATGTTTTTGTAATATATAATATGTATTATTGCAATTTTTAAAGTATAAATAAAAGTATAAAAATAGAGCAAAAAATTAAAACAGAAAACATAAAATGTGAACATAAATATATAAAAAAGAGGTTGTGGTCTCCCGTAAACCTGTGCCGGCCCATCTTGGTCCCCCTTCAGCGAGGGTACCTCGAGAGAAACACTAAAGAGCGTTCGTTGCGAACCTCTCCAAGGGTCACTTAGGGATGCGTTGAGAGCGCACCCTGCTGCCACCACGTGCCCGGATTTTGTGTTTTTTTCACACGCGTTTTCTGCTTTTTAGATGAGTTTTTCCTGGTTTTTCAGCTTTTTGTTTTTTCGCCAGCCTTGTTTAGGTTTGGACCAAAAAATATTTACGCGAAAAAAAAACTTTTCTTTTTTCTCTTTTTGCAAGAGGCACACCTTTTTTGGTTTACGGAACCTTCTAGAAGGTTCATGAACCTTTTTTATTTTCTGTTTCTTTTTCGTTTTTCTTTCTTATTTTCCATTTCTTTCTTTCCTTCTTTCTCGTTGTTTGTTTCTTTTTTTCTTTTTGATTCCTTCTACGTTTTTTCTGTTTCCCCTTTTCTTTTACTCTATTTCCATTTTTATTTTTATTTTTTGCTTTTTCAAGTATTTCTTCTTTATCATCAAATGTTCATGAATTTAAAAATATTCATATTTTTAAAATTAGGCTCATTTTTTCAAAATGTTCCTAGTTTGAAATTTTGTTTAAAAAATAGGAATTTCAAATTTGTTCACTTTTTTTATAAGAAATGTTTGAAAATTAAAGAAAAAATTAACTACAGATTTTTAAAAGGTTCCCCTTTTTATGTTTTTGTTGCCAAATTCACAAAATGATTGGGGATTTCAAAAAATGTTCTCACTTCCAAAATGTGTTCACAGATTGAAAAAAAGCATGTCTTTGGAAATTGTTTGCGAACTCAATATTTTTGAGGAATTTGAAAAAATGTTCTCATTTCTAAAAATTTGTCATAAATTCGAAAGTTCTGTAATTTTGAAAAATGGTCCCTAGCTTTTGCAATTTTGTTCACATATTCAAAAAAATCATATCTTTTGAATTTTCAAAAAAGTTTCGTTTTGTACAAACTGTTCATAATTTTGAAATATGTTCGTGTTTTGAATTTTTTCATAACTTTTAAAAATGTGCTGTTTTCAGATTTTGTTCACAATTTCAACGTCGCAAAGTGCCACGGCCTAATTGGCCGGCCTAGGTGAGTTGCGCCCTATGGGAAAGGTCGACTCTCTGACGCAGAGAGCGTCACATAAGAGCTCCCATATAGGGGCGCCCGTGGTCCGTGGAGTTTGACTGACAGAGCAGCCTCTTTATTGGGCCGGGATTCAAAGCATATTGGGTTGCTCCACGACGCGCTAACACTAAGCACCATGCGGGTCACAGGGTTGTTTCAGTCCCGCCTCGCCTGCTTACGGTGATCCAAACCAGCTTAAAAGGGGATTCACATAGTAATGCATCACGACCTTACTTGAACAGGATCTGTTCTATAGGAATTGTACTGTTGCATCCTTCCTCTAATAAGGAGACAAACTAGCCAGCCACCGCCTCCAAAAAGATCGGGTTCTTTGCCTCCCGTTGGCGCCGGTCTGTCCTGCCTCTCGTTTTTAAATCTTTTTTCAAGTTTTGTTAGGATTTGTGTCCTACTCAGTTAGGGAGACCGAGGCGGCTCCCTAAAGAAGGAATAAAGGTCTTCCCGCCTAGTCCCTGTTCCGGTGATGCGTCTAGCATCATCAATGGGCGTGTGGAGGTGTGTCTCCGACAGATCTATCTTTGGTGGATTTGCTCGGATCTCCTTCCTCTAATGAGGAGACAAACTAGCCAGCCACCGCCTCCAAAAAGTTAGGGTTCTTTGCTTCCCGTCGGCGCCGGTCCGTCCCGTCTCCCGTTTTTAGATCATTTTTTGAGTTTTTTTAGGGTTTGTGTCCTGCTCAGTTAGGGGAGACGGAGGTGGCTCTCTAAAGAAGAAATAAAGATCTCCCCGCCTAGCCCCTGTTCCAGTGATGCGTCTAGCATCATCGGTGGGCGTGTGGAGGTGTGTCTCCGGCAGATCTATCTTTGGTGGATTTGCTCGGATCTGTTCGTCATTCGTCGTTCGTTCGTGCGTCTTCACGTTGGATCCTTTTGATCTACACTCTTCATCTGCGGCGGTTGTTGTTCTGGTGCGTTGGTTCTATGGGGCCTTAGCACGACGACTTCCCGACTGTCTACTACAACAAAGTTTGCCCGACTCCGGAAAGGAAGGGGTAATGACAGCGGCGCGCTCGCTTCAGTGTTCGTAGTCATCGCTAGATGCCTCCCGTCGGCGCCGGTCTGTCCCGCCTCCCGTTTTTAAATCTTTTTTTGAGTTTTGTTAGGGTTTGTGTCCTGCTCAGTTGGGGAGACCGAGGCGGCTCCCTAAAGAAGGAATAAAGGTCTTCCCGCTAGTCCCTGTTCCGGTGATGCGCCTAGCATCATCGATGGACGTGTGGAGGTGTGTCTCCGACAAATCTATCTTTGGTGGATTTGCTCGGATCTCCTTCCTCTAATGAGGAGACAAACTAGCCAGCCACCGCCTCCAAAAAGTTAGGGTTCTTTGCTTCCCGTCGGCGCCGGTCCGTCCCGTCTCCCGTTTTTAGATCATTTTTTGAGTTTTGTTAGGGTTTGTGTCCTGCTCAGTTAGGGGAGACGGAGGTGGCTCTCTAAAGAAGAAATAAAGGTCTCCCCGCCTAGCCCCTGTTCCGGTGATGCGTCTAGCATCATCGGTGGGCGTGTGGAGGTGTGTCTCCGGCAGATCTATCTTTGGTGGATTTGCTCGGATCTGTTCGGCATTCGTCGTTCGTTCGTGCGTCTTCACGTTGGATCCTTTTGATCTACACTCTTCATCTGCGGCGGTTGCTGTTCTGGTGCGTTGGTTCTATGGGGCCTTAGCACGACGACTTTCCGACTGTCTACTACAACAAAGTTTGCCCGACTCCGGCAAGGAAGGGGTAATGACAGCGGCGCGCTCGCTTCAGTGTTCGTAGTCGTCGCTAGATCGGGTTCTTTGCCTCCCGTCGGCGCCGATCTATCCCGCCTCCCGTTTTTAAATCTTTTTTCGAGTTTTGTTAGGGTTTGTGTCCTGCTCAGTTAGGGAGACCGAGGCGGCTCCCTAAAGAAGGAATAAAGGTCTTTCCGCCTAGTCCCTGTTCCGATGATGCGCCTAGCATCATCGATGGCCCTGTGGAGATGTGTCTCCGACAGATCTATCTTTGGTGGATTTGCTCGGATCTCCTTCCTCTAATGAGGAGACAAACTAGCCAGCCACCGCCTCCAAAAAGTTAGGGTTCTTTGCTTCCCATCGGCGCCGGTCCGTCACGTCTCCCGTTTTTAGATCATTTTTTGAGTTTTTTTCGGGTTTGTGTCCTGCTCAGTTAGGGGAGACGGAGGTGGCTCTCTAAAGAAGAAATAAAGATCTCCCCGCCTAGCCCCTGTTCCAGTGATGCGTCTAGCATCATCGGTGGGCGTGTGGAGGTGTGTCTCCGGCAGATCTATCTTTGGTGGATTTGCTCGGATTTGTTCGTCATTCGTCGTTCGTTCGTGCGTCTTCACGTTGGATCCTTTTGATCTACACTCTTCATCTGCGGCGGTTGCTGTTCTGGTGCGTTGGTTCTATGGGGCCTTAGCACGACGACTTCCCGATTGTCTACTACAACAAAGTTTGCCCGACTCCGGCAAGGAAGGGGTAATGACAGCGGCGCGCTCGCTTCAGTGTTCGTAGTCGTCGCTAGGTGGTCTACGGATCTTGATGTCATTTTTTATTATTTCTAGTTTTCGTTGTACTATCATGATTGAAGATGAATAGATTAGAAATTTTTCCCGCAAAAAAAAAGAAGACAAGCACTTAAGCTTGTTTGATGACATCTCACCCGTGGGCCAGAGCGTGATAAACGGCTCGGATCACAGTTCCCTTATCCCATGGCTGTAGAGCATTGCTGACCAGGGTGGCTCTCAGGTTGTCTGACAGACCCATTTCTTCTTCCTTTTTCCTCTTTGACATGCCACGGTAGTGCTGAGCATCACCCAACTTGCCATCCTTTTTGGAGGGAACCAGTTAAGTTGCTGCTAGCCTGCTTACCTGGATGAGCCAACCTGAAGCTTGCTTCACTAAACCAACGCCCGAACTGAGATCGCTGGCTCACCTGGCCACATGGCCCTCCCCGAAAGCCTCTTTCCTGCAGCGAGACACGGCCGGTGTGCCTCGACTTTGTTGCTGCATGCGGCGGGGCCAGATGCTAATGGGATCAGCAGAGCTGATTGAGCCATATGTCTCGCTGCAAAGCTCCTCCCCGGCGCTGGCCCAGCCAAGCATCTTCTTCATCTTTCCTCCCCCGATCGAATCCTTTTCGATCTACAAGCTACCGCAAGTTGCCCAAAAGCTCCCGCGCACATGCACGGCACAGTACGGCCTGCAGTGCCGGCCGGGCCAACTCGCCGTGTCTCGCTCGATCCATCTCCCGGATTCCTCTGGCACCGGCACCGCCCATGCCCTCCGGATTCCTAACGGCACAGTCACTTCTGAAGCAAGACTTCTCATGCGCGTCACCTTTTCCCTCGTCTTTTTTTCTTCTCTTGCTCGTGGAGAAAAGACTTGGAGGTGATCTGAATTATGAGCCCTTTGACAATTTGAGCCCGTGATAATTCACACACTGTGCAACCACTCCATGGTTCCGCCATGAGTCAACGAGTGGTCGCCAGGCCTGGTCGGTCCATGCATGCACGGCCATGAGTGCACCCGTGCTCCTCTGACTTTGGATCACCGAAAAATGGCCAAGCCCCGTCCCACACGGTTGAAGTTAAGGAGCAATCACCGGCGTGGCGCGCCCTCGCTTCTAGACCTGTTCTTCCATCCTTGGCCTTGGTTCCACAAGTCAGACCGACCTAATGTAGCTTGTAGCAGGACAAATGGCGCACAGCACAACGTGGACACGGTGCCTACTCCCTTTTGACACGATCGCATCAATGAGTAACGAGTCAACCGGACACAGTCAGCTAATTTCCACGTACTACTACTACTGCCAGGCAACCGATGGGCCTTATAAAATGCGTGCATGGAATCAAGGCCATGTACGTAGATGGAGCTTGCATTACTTGGAAGAAAACGTATTACCGTTTCATGCGTGCACTGGCTCCGTCTAGTGCCATGCACACAAACTACCTAACTGGCTACTCCTATGTAGTAGTAGTCATGTAGCTAGCTGCCTCGTTGTGTGGCAACTCACGAAAACACCACGGCACATGGACACTCAAGCATCATTCCTGTTGGTAGTGCCCAGTAAGCTAGGAACCACCATGCAAATGGTTGCCAATCCAAGCCTTTTCGGACGTGCTCCGATACGTACATCTGCTAGGGCACATGCATGCACGTACGTATATATGGTTGGCATGGTGCGGCGGGCGTCACGGCCGCGATCGTCGGACGGGCTCACCGGCGGCAACGTCGCAGCCACTTTCACGCCGCGCAGCCTAGTCGTTATAGCCCAACAGCGCAATGCAGTGCGCTTAAACCTCGGACGCAAACACCATTGTTTTCAAGCCTGGCATGATCTCTGCAAACACCCTTGTTTTCCCTCGTACGTAATGTTTCCATCAGCGCACAGAGAACCGATGTAGCAGTAACTCCGACAGTGACCCGAGGGGAATTTGGACGCAGAGCTCTCGCTCTCCCGATCGCAACCGGAAAGAAAGAGAGAGGAAGAAAGTGAAAGGTGAAGCGTCAAAAGGGGGTTGACCCGTGCACCCAGGCTGCGATTGCGACGGACACCGGCTCCACAGGCCCATCGCCTGGCCCAGCATACCTAACGCAGTCACACGCATAACACGGCCGGGGGCCCGGCCGGTCAGGGAGGCTGCTGCGGGCCTCACTACTGGGCTGGTTTCGTCAGAGCCCACCTGCATGTGCCGTCTCGGGGTCCAGCGAGTGTTGACCCCCCTGGGAGCCGGATGGAGAGTTTGCCCTCGTTTCACACTGCGCACATCAATAAAGTCGGAGAGAATTCACAAGACGGGAAAAGGCGGTGTATTATTAGTGCACTAACTCCTTCAGGAGACGCCTCTTGTCTGTTGTTGTTTGTGCCCAGGTAACGGTGAGCTGAATCTAATAGCTTGTGTACTGCTGCTGTGTCTTTAATTTTCTGCTAAGGTTATCTATCTGTTCCACGAGTGTGCATGACGTGCACACTGCACACACAGGGGCCGGTGTGGGTGTGGGTGGGTTCCGATCAGGTAAAAACACACCAAAGCGTCCTGCAAAAAGTGCTATAGAATATTCGTGTAGAAATGCTGGCAAGTGTATTCCCGGTGCGGTGCTAGTCTAGAGTCTAGACTTGTGAATCACAAGTTCTCAACATGCATGCATGAGAACGGATTTCTCTTAATTTGGATCATCTGATGGTTGACCTTGTTGCTTGGACGCATCAGTCACGGGCTTACCTCCCGTGCTCACTTCCAAGTCCAAAGGCGCACATGTAAGTACATTAGCGAGCTAGTTGCGATGGAAACGAAGGAGAGATCAACGAAACCAACCCCACTTGCCACAGTAGCTTGCTAGGCTCCAAAGAAGAAGCTCGGGTCTGGCCTGCCATGGATCTCGGCAGCTGTCGGGAGAAAGAAACTGATCGAGTAGACGATCGGAAGTCAGGGCAGGTAACGTACGCTTTGACCCACTAAATCAACTCCTAAAATATCGGCGGTACTACCAGATCCCCCAAAACCAGAAAGATGCTAGCTTGACGATCTAGCTAGAGGTCGTAGCGCGCCCCAGCCCTTAATGCCGTGTCAACGCCGAACCTAACAGCGAAGACGTCCCACGTACGGGCCCCCGCGTCCCATCGTAACTCGGAAGGCCGGCACATCATGATCAACACCTCTCGCTTTTTCTGACTGACGCGTTGGATCGACGCCGGCCGTCGCCTCGGTCTGCCCGGCGCCGGGTCAGCGTCGCCGTCGGCGCGCGCGTGCGACGCCGGTTCGCGGGCACGTGTCACAGGACCGGCCAGCGACGTACAGTGCGTACATACGTGATGCTCCGGCGGCAGAGCGCGTGGTGTGATGTGCCGGCCGCAGCGCGCGCACTAGGCGCGGTCGATCGCCGTGTCCGTGCGCGCGCCCACGCGCCGGCCGTGTCGCCGTGTGTCGCACAGACAGCAGAAAGCGGCGGGGAGAGATTCTCCGTGGGAGGATGGGGGCGGGCTCAGTAGTAGGAGTTCCCTGGGTCGCACGGCACGGCAGGGCCAGCGGCTTGCCGTCTACGACTGGATCCGTCGACCCACCAACAAATGATGGAGATGGAGAGTCTACACGTCTGTCTCTCTTCTCTGGCGAATTGTCTACGTCGACGCCTATCATCAGTGCGTGCGTGGGCGTGGCTACGTACTACGTGCAATGCACGATCGAGTAAATTTACGTGTCATATCTATCGTAGCTAGCTAGCTTGTGGGTGGCTGATACGGATCGTGCCACAAGTTACGGCCAGGTAAAACTCTTGCCTCTTGGTACGTACGTGCTCTGTCGTTCCGGTCGCGGGAGGAGGTTGATTGCACGCGACTACCTGACGCGATCTAGCTAGAAAAACACGATCTAGCTAAATGGCCCAATCTTCCACTCCGTCTCTTGCATGCCAACGACCGACCAATCCCTTAACGAAAACACAACGGACGGCAAAAGGGCATGCATGATCGCGCGACCCTTAGTGTTATTTTCCGCGAGTTGTTGGGTGAATAAACACTGAGACTAGCTAGCTCATCACAGATTCGAGTGTCTGCCTTTGTGAACCTATATATAATTGTACTATATTACTATCAGTTGCTCTCTGCAACTGCTGCACTGCCTGGCTAGCACGCTAGCCAGGGAAGGGAATGAACAACAAGTTGACCTCCACAACCCCAATGATTTCTCGCCTAGCAGTAGTACTGGCTGCTACAGAACTACAATATCAATTCATTCATTTGTGGAACTGCTACACTGCTGGCTGTCCAGCGAGGGAAATGAGATGAAATGAATAGAAAGTTGACCCTCTTCTCGTCTACCGAACCCGAGAATGATGATCCCTCCATCGCGTCGCCTAGCTAGTAGCTAGCTCGATCGGATCGGATGGGATCGGATGGTCAAAGGTTTGTCGCTGGTGGATACGTGGCGGCGACGTCGTGGGTCATCGATGGGGACACCGGCCGGGCGGAGCGGGCGGATCCTTGTCGAGATCGATGAGGCGATGGATCGATCGACGAACGCTGCTCCGGCTGGCCGGACGCTGTCCCTGTCCGACCTTTTGACTCGGCCTCCGACTACTGGAGTGGCGCTGGCTTGCGGCCGGAGTGCACTGCATGCTCCTGCGTGTGGCTTGGCTCAGGCTCAGTATAGATGTGTGTGTGTGGATGGGGTGAGTGGGCGGCTGGCTTTTTCCGGGCACGCGTGCCGTCCCCCGGGCCCCGCGCTTTTGACGCCTTCTCTTTCTCTCCCGCCATAGACTTCGCCGTAGCTAGCAGTCGATCGCCGGCCATCAGCATGACGTCAAGGACGTCGTCGTCGAGCCAACCTACCTGTCTGTGCTTGCAACCCTGGTGTTGCACTAAGCTAATACCTATGGCTACAGCTGTAGGTTTAGGCCGGCCACCGTCTTCCTCTTCTAGAGACGAAATCCTGCGGCGATACTACGCCGAAAGAATGTTCCTCTAGTCGTCGTCCACAGGACTCTCTGCTCTGCTGCAAGCCTCAAGTAGTAGTAGGTGTATATATTTTTTACGTCTATGCATGAACCTAGGCTGCCGTTTTTTAAGTCCACATAAAGAGTAATTAGGACGTACCTGCCTTGATTAGTTAACCACTTGCATGTATGAAATGCTGTATCCAGTATCTATGCTGCCCGTGGGCACGACGGTTTCATATCACGATCAACCAGAATGAGAAGTTGTCTTGACTATTTACGGTTGGCATGTCTATATATAGCTACGCATTTCGATCGGTCGAATCGCACTGTGCTACTACGAGCTACGAGTAGCTAGCTATAGCAACCTCACTAATTACACACTCCGTTACACGATCTGTAAGGAGAAGAAAAATATAAGGGGAATAATATGAGTTTGGCTAGTCTGAAAACTTTTTTTTAAAAAAAACTGGGACTTGGCTAGTGTGGACTTGGAAGGGAATATAAGTACGTGGCAGAAAATTCCAAAAAGGAATAGGGCGGAGGGAATCATAACGATCCAGGACAAACATGGGGTGCCTAACGCGTGCGTTAGGGAGGCGTTCTTCCATCACGTCACCCATCCCCGACGAAACTGACGTTTTGGCATCTGAATTAATTTTCAGATTCATCCAGAACATGCATGCATGCATGCATGCATGCATGATTCATTTGTGACCAAAAACAATTTTATCACCGGCAGGCAAGCACGCATGCATGAAAAATTCTTACGGCAAAAACCAAGGGTACATGCATGCATGCATCCATCGACCATTCTTCCATTATAATGCCATATATAGTAGTAAAATTTAGCTAGCATTTAAAATGCATAATGCTAGCGAGAGCAACAACGTTACTATCACTGGATATGTTCCGCATGCTACACATATTATAAACCACGATTTGTAGGACCAGGGCATGCAAGTAATTTGCATCGGACTGTGACGCTTGAATTTTATCTTCTAGTGGTCGGAATGCTTAGCAATAAAATAAAATAAAGGCCGATGGTCAGAGGATTTGCAATTATCACCACGTTGAAAGTAATTCGCTACTAGCTAGGATATATTAGATTAATTCTAGCCGACTATAGCGCACACAGACGTGACTTCTTGGTACAAAAGATTAGGTCCAACAGTTGTACTACTAGAGTTCATTACCCCTTTATAGCAGTTAGGCAATTTCATCAAACATTCCTTCTGGATGATGTAATTCATTTTACTGTTTAGCTATCATCAGAAGGACCTCCTTTCGGAGGTCAATGCCTTTGATTGATCCATTCGAATTTATACCCTAGTCTCACTCCTTTGTTTTATTTGCAAGTAAAAGATAACATATTTTATGCCGATTCGACATATTTATCCTGATTCTAATGTGTGAAACATGCATGCACGGCGCCCGGCATATGTCAATTATTGAATCCCTGCTTTGTAATCTCAATATCCCTAAATCGTTACTATTATATGGCTAGCTAGTGGTCCGAGCCTCTAACCGAAGAATCATAAAAGAGGAGATTGAAGGATCAGAATTTCTTGAGGGTATAGCTAGATGTGACTTGTCTGGAACAAAGACATCGTGAATTTTTCTTTTGTGACCATCAATTATTTGCCAAGATTTGTCCGTAGTATTGAAATAATATAACACATATGTACTGAGACAATATCAACTTTTAACACATAAATGTTCCCCTCCTTAGAGGCGTCGTCACAGATACCTTAGATTTGTCTCTCGTGCCTTGGGTTTTGGGTCCTCAAGTTTTCCCGGAAGGCTTTAACCTAGGACCAAGTAACACAACATGTTGTCTAGCAGGGTCAATGGACTCTAGGTTGGCGGGCTTGTAGGTTGTTGAGAGATGAGGGAAAGACCCGGAAGGCGGTGCGGCAGCGATGAACCAATTGGATGGGAATGTGGTTTGGCATGGCAAAGAGTGATGATCTTGTGCTAGAAGGGTGACCAATTTTTCTGATCCAAGGTACACAATCAAACGGGGTTGGTTTGGCTGGTACTTCATTTGCGAACTAATATAAGATCGTTTAGATCACTAAAGTATCTAAACAATTTTATATTAGTTTATAGAGGAAGTACATTGGAGCGACATGCCTGAATGTTGGTGTGTTGGTTGGGCATGTAGCTAGCCATGCAGGCATGTGTGTGAGCGAGTGGTGTGTTTGGAAGTGAGAGCAGCAGCCCACAAAAACGATTTCTCGCGGCAGATCTAGTTTAGCTAGGCGGTTTGAGCTTATTGTGTTGGTTTATTTATTAACTAATCCCTTCGATCCAAGATAAGTGTAGTGGTTTTAGTTCAATTTTTCCTAAAATCATGAGACATATTTTCGAATGCAGGGAGTAGGGTTTTCAGCCGACTTTTCCTTGTAAACAGAGTCTCTCACCCTTTTATCCATTCAAGGTTAAAAAAAAAACCCTCACTCTGTCCTAAATTAGATGACGCTCAAACGGATGCATGTATACATATTTCGGTGCTAGATACATCCGTTGAGGGCGGAGGTTGGTTATTCTTTAAGATTACACCTAGTGTGATGAACCTTAACAACACTATGATACGTCTTTTTCGTTGTTGGTAGTCATCTAACATTACGCGCATACGTCAAAACCCTAAGACAATAAGAGGTTACTGTTACAACTACAAGACAAGATCGAGAGTTAAAGAGGCTACTACCGGTGTGCACGAGAGTGTTGTGTAGTAGCGCTCTACTCTAGTGATGTGGGTTGTTCAACGACCGCTTGATCATGATCTGTTGCACCAGATCGATTTGAAATTTACCAGCTGACGCAATGCCGGAAGACCGCCAACGACCCAAGCCACGGTCAGGCAGGCGAAATTCTCCTCTCCGTTTCATTTCCAAACGCAGTTTATATATACCCAGACCACACAACCCCATCTTTTCCACTGAGCTTAGCTTCACCCCTTTCCCCTCCCTCCTCTCCTTGCCCACCCAACAAGCACTCACCACTCCCTTGCATCTGGCTCTCCTATCCCTCCGAGATCGATCGGTCGACGAAGAAGCGGAGCGGTGATCGGCAGATTGAAGAGATGGGAGATCATCAGCTGATGCATGCTGCTCCGGCCATGTACAACGGCGGCGGTGCCGGAGCCGTCTCGCACGGCATGTGGTGGAACAGCAACGCGGCGGCCGCGGTGCCTGCCGCGGCGTGCTCGACGGAGCTCGCCGGGTTCAACACCTGGCCGGCCGGTCTGGCGGCTGGTGGCTACGACGTGGCGGGGGTAGACGGCGGGAAGCAGGCCAAGAGCTGCACCACCACGGCCTCCTCCGAGTCGCCCGGGAACAACAGCTCCATAACCTTCCAAGAAACGGCCAGCATCAACGACCCGGCAGCCGCCGGCTTCGCCGACTGGAATAACCCTTACATGTGAGTAGTTCGTTCCCACTTAATCCCACACCTACCCTTAATTTGCTTGATTGATTTGCCGTTCGTCCGTGATCTCTTACTATCATTATCATATGATACGATGATGATCGATAGTCGATACACATACGTACATAGTACTCCCGTGACATGCACTGAAATTAATTAACGAAACCTACATGTGTATATGTGTGTGTGTTTTAACTTCAACAGGAGCAGCGGTGCTGGTAATATGCATGGGTTTCTCCAAGTTGGCCACCATGACATGAGCTCGAGAGCGGACCAGCAGAGCATGATGAACGCCGTCGCCGCGCCGAACAACCTAGACCTAGCTCTACAAGGCCACCACCACCATCAGCAGCAGCAGCAGCAGGACGATCACCAGCGCCAGCAGCAGCTGCTGTCCAGCCTGGGGGCGCCGGAGCTGCTTCTATCACCGAACTCGCCGTACGGGTTCCAGTCGTCGCTGCTGAGGAGCCTCATCGAGCCGACGGGTAAGCCGGCACCGGCGGCGGGGCTCCTGCAGCAGTATCAGTACCAGCAGATGGGCGGCCAGACAGGGGCCAGGGAGCCGCTCCAGTTCACCAACGACGCCGCGTTCTGGAACCAGTCTGCCGGGTTCGGCATGGGCATGGGCATGGCAGCTCCGCCGGCGACTGACAACACTAGCGTGCGTGCGGCAAAACAACCATCGCCGGCGCCGCGTGGGGCAAACCTTGCACTTAAGGTACGTAAGCTTGTGCTAATGATTAGTTTATTTACTTCTACTATACTAGTAGTTGCAAATATTTCATGGAAGCACGTACAGATGTAGTAGGTGGCTGATTGTAGTTTACTTTGGTTGTTTGTAGACTGTGTTAGAAGGCGTGGGAGACTCTAGCTCGATCGTCACCAAGAAGGCGAGCGGCGAGCCGGCGTTCAAGAAGCCGAGAATGGAGACGCCGTCGCCATTGCCGACCTTCAAGGTAAACATGTACATGCATGCATGCTCATAGTCATACTCATACCTTACTTTCAAATCATGGATGGTTAGGTTAGGTTAACTCATGCCACTTGGTTCTCTTAAACACCATGGACATTATTTGATGTCACATAGTATAATACATAGACGCAAACCCATATCGATGCATGATGCATCTTTATCGTTTGATTAAAGTTGTGCATGCAACACATTTCAGGTTAGGAAGGAGAAGCTAGGGGACAGGATCACAGCGCTCCAACAGCTCGTCTCTCCTTTCGGAAAGGTATAAGCTTGCTTGCTAGCTTCGCTTAGCTAGGCTTTTCATGCATGCATGCATGCATCACATAAACAAATGCTAGATATACTACACATGACCTTGAGTATCATCCAATGTGCATCTCTTCTCTGCAAAAGCGTTCATCCTTTCCTCCCCTCCTTTCGAGATCTACTTTCATCTAAACACACATGTGGAGGAGTATCTAACACACAATCTCGTTGTGCGTGCCGCAGACGGATACGGCGTCGGTGCTGCACGAGACCATCGAGTACATCAAGTTCCTCCACGACCAAGTTGGTGTAAGTGCACGTTCCAAGTCCCTACATATGATTCCATGCCCCCATGCACGCACACGCACGCTTTAATCATGGCGCCCCGAGCACGCACGCACGCACGAGCTCTATCGGTTTCCTCCCACGAATCATCCTCCAGGAGACTCCATTGGAGACCGAGCTCAACATTTGTCTCTGCAACCTTGCATGCAGGTGCTCAGCGCCCCATACCTCAAGAGCGGCCATCATCAGCATCAAGTGCCACAGTACCTCAAGGTATGTACATGTACATCCATGGCGTGCTTGTCAGTCTGCATGCTTTGCTCTCTCTCACTTTCCATTGCCCCATGGATGCTGCCATTTCAAGTCTCAAAGTGCTTGCATGTCTGATGGTGGCTTTTTACATGTGTCTGCGCGTGTCTGGTCACAGAGCTCGAGCAATGGTAGCCCCGACAAGTCGTGCAAGGACGGCGGCGAGGTGTCGCTCAAGGGCCGGGGGCTGTGCCTGGTGCCGATATCGAGCACCTTCGCCGTGGCCAGCGACGTGCCCGTCGACTTCTGGAACCCCTTCGGCCCCCAATTTAGGTAGAGGAAGAAGAAGAAGCACAAGGCTTGATGAACGTACGGCCCCGATCCGATCGATCAGAAGCAACCACGCACGGATCGATCCGACGACAACGTTCCTCGATCTTCATGAGCTATCTAGTAGTAACAGCCTATGATCATAATTTGTAACAGGTAGTAGCACCAGTGAGGAACGCTTAATTAATTATATGGCTAAGCTAGATGAACCTTTGGAATGAGTGCTTGAAGACTTGGGCTCATTCTTCAGGTTCATCAGGGAATAATCTATTGACCAAGGGATCTGCTAGCTGAGAGGATCAGTACTGGATTATGTCGCGCTGATCATTCGATCATCGTCGTCGTCGATTGTCGTCGTATGATTGGTTGTTAGGTTTGCATCATTGGGCAGTTGTGGAACAGCTTGTTGTTTTAAGAACTACTAGTAGTACTTTAATTCAGCCATGATCGATCAAAGCAGATCTGTCTGTAGCAGGTTTCATTTCTCTATGGATTTGTACTACCAAATAAAGAAGTGGCATCTCCCCTTGATTGATTTCAGCATGCGGTTTACACCTTTGGATCTGACCACATGCTCTTGTTTTAAGTAGGGCTTCCAGAATCTGTGCGTGCTGTGTGTCTTTTTCTTGAATATTGCCTTCCAGAATCTTTCAGGTTAGACTATCCCATTTCTGAGCCAGTGGATATCAGCATGCGTGTATAGCATATTCTTCTATGTGTTTCTTATCGTGTGGTCTACGTTTCATTCCTCTCAGCGGTACCAACTAAGCCAGGACCCGTGTATAGTCATCGCTGAAATTGTATCCAAGCAATTTAGAAAATTCAGTTGCATAACAAGTAGCAGGAGTAGAAAAAATCACTCTTTCATAACAAGTATAGGGGTAGTAAAAGCGATGAAACTCACCTGAAAGTGACTCGCGGCACGAAATTCAGATAAGTTCGACACGCCGAGAGTAGCGAACGGCTGAATCTCAACTGAAGTGTTGCAGCACTGAAGCTTGGCTGCTGAGTGCTGAGCACAACTGTTTTGCCCTAGCACCCCATTTCCTGTGCTTTTTTTACATTTGGGTGGTATGGTACCGGACCAATATCGAGTGCACTTTTAGCTCTTTGAGTCTACCTGCGTGGAAAACTGTTGAAATGAAAAAGAGTAAAGCACCAGTTTTTTATAGTATAAACTGAACATCATAGTGGGATGGTTGGCATAAAAACAACTGTTCTTCAGAAGAACGCACTAAACTACTTGGAGGAGATGTATGAACTGTGTTGGAGTATTTAATTTCTGCCCAGCCCACCAATTCTCCTGCGGCATGGATATAAGTTGAACCTCTCATTTGTCCTGTTCTTGGGATGAAAGAAACTCGTGTACTTTTCGTAGAATTTGACCTTGTTTCTTGCCATAGAAAGAATTGGTGCTAAACTTTTGAATTTGACTCTGTTTGAAAGCTACCATCACGCACCTCAACACCCTACGTTAGTGTAATGGTCGAACTAGTAAACCCAGCGTGCAAGACAAAGTTCAACTTCACGTCGTGCAGTGACTGAGAGACCTACAGTGAAATTCAACACCTTTATATTGATTCTCCATCTTTTAAAAAGCACTCCTAAAAGTAACCACACATTTTTAATCGTCTGATTTAGCCATTTAGGTAGTCACACAATCCAAACAGAAGCTTGAAGATACTCATGATATATGTGGTTATAGATCAATGCATGATGTCCTTGTTGTTACTGTGGTGTTCCTCTTGCAGCCCGATTTACACCTCTCACAATAAGCTCGAAGTATAAGAATTTCTACTCCCTCAGTCCCATAATGTAAGACGCTTTTTTGACACACGTTATGGGACGAAGTGAGTAGTATATAGAATAACAGAGCTCATGCCGGTTGCTCGAGAAAAAAAAACTTAATAGCAACTGATTAGATATCAAGAACTGATAAAATTTCACTAGGAAGAATTAAGTCCAACAACGACTACACATATGAAAACATCATCACAACATAGACAAAAATATGCATGCAACTACACGAGCAGAGGTGCAACAATGGTAAGATACGGAACTAGGAAGGGGATAATTTTTTTACAAACAAAAGATGCTACCATATAGATTGATCAGTCCTTACGCACTGGATATATTCCTTGGCGCATGAAAATACCCAACACACCTCGCTTGTCGGCAATGTGCCTGCGGATCCTCTCAAACCCACCCTCACCCCAGTCTTCTCCCCACAAGTTCTTGAAGCGCCAGTACTTGACACCGTCGGAATCTGTGCCATAAGCCCATAACCAACAATCAGGACAGCATGTCTGCTGCCGGTGTAGTCTTCGTTAGGTTCATAATCCAGGATGCCTCCTTTGTATTTCTGCAGATCATCGGGACTCTGTATACTGACAACCACGGGCTGTTTTGCTACCGCTTTCTCTAGAGCCTCTTCGGTTGGGTTGACAAATTGAAAGCCTGCTATCCTTGCTGCTACTGTTTTGTTCGGCTTGCAACCCGATTTACTCCTCTCGTCGATGTATGGGTAGTCAGTTTCGCTCGAGAGTCCATTTGTTTGTATATACCCGAAGGCCTTTTCTTTCTCGCCCCCATCACACCCATCGTTTTCTGTGTCACAGTCGATGAGCTCTTGAACCGACAACGAGACTGACTGCAAGGTATTCATGTAATGTACAGCTCCGACCGAGGATGCAACAGCTATGGCCCAACAGCTGCCTGCGACAAATGCACAAGTTAGGGATCCATGCACGCACGCACTAAATTGTAGATGCACGCTAGCATGTTAATTAGCTGCCTTCCAGAATTAAGCTGCACGCAGCAGTAAATAAACTACGATGCACTATGAGAACAATTCAAAACAGACACTAGCTAGTAACGGAGAATAATGTTTTTAATCCTATAAGACACTCACCACAATTCTTTTGTTCCCTCACTATTACAGTCCAAGTCGATCTAATAGCGATAAAGGTGGCTGGTACAGGATCCAAGTTACAAGAATTGGGGAATTGAGGAAGATCAAAAAAGGGGACCGGGGAATGAGAGCCGCCGCCTGGTACTAGTTCTTCGATACCTCCCTCCGAAAAACCCTAGCCCTACTTAACCTTGCTCCGGGTGTCCCAAACGTGGGCTGGGAAGCGGCTGCTGGGCCTCCGAACGCGAGGGGCCCGTTCCGGCCCAGTGGGCGTTGAGGCCTGGTCTTGACAGGGTGGTACTTGGGCCGTAACACTCCCTCCTCCTTGAGATACAGCTTGTCCCCAAGCTGGCGCGCTCGGGAAATGGTGTTGAAGCTCTGTCCTGTCCTCCCAGGTGGCCAACTCAGGTGGCTAATCGGTCCAACGAACGCGCACCTGGGGTACGGATGCGCCACCCCGCTGGATGACGCGGTCCTCCAGGATTTCTTCTGGCACGGGCGTCGGGGATGCCGTCGCTGGTAGCTGTTGAAGCGCCTGTTCCGTGGGCGGAAGTGCTTGCCGCAGCTGGGAGACATGGAAGACGGGGTGGACGGTGCTGTCTTCGGGCATCTGCAACTTGTACGCCACCGCACCCACGCGATGAAGCACCTTGTAGGGGCCGAAGTAGCGGAAAGCGAGCTTCTGATTGCTGCGCGTCGCCACCAATCGCTGGACGTAGGGTTGCAGCCTGAGGAAAACCCAATCGCCCACCTCGAAGGCTCTGTGGGAACGATGTTTGTCCGCGGTGTCCTTCATTTGTTGGCGAGCCCGCAGCAGATGTTGACGAATGAGGGCCGTCATCTGGGCGCGATCTTGGAGCCACTCCGCCAAGTCAGGAGAAGCGCAAGCCACAGGGTCGACGATGCCGAAATGACGCGGGGCGTGGCCGTAGAGCACCTCGAAAGGAGTAGTGCCAAGAGCTGAGTGCGGGGACGTGTTGTACCAGAATTCAGCTAGAGGGAGCCATGCATACCATTTGGTGGGACAAGCGTGGACGAAGCAGCGCAGGAAAGTCTCCAAGCACTGGTTGACCCGTTCCGTTTGCCCGTCCGTCTGGGGATGACGAGCCGTGCTCATGCGGAGTTGAGTGTGCGTCAGCCGAAAAAGCTCCTTCCACAGCACACTTGTGAAGATGGGGCCCCGATCGGAGATGATCGACTCCGGGAGGCCGTGGAGTTTGTATACATGAGAGACAAAAGCCTGCGCCACTTGGAAAGCGGTGAAAGGATGCCGGAGCGGAATGAAATGCGCGTACCGTGAGAATTTGTCCACCACCACCAAGATGGAGTTGTGGTTGGATGAGTGCGGCAACCCCTCCACGAAGTCCATCGAGATCGTTTGCCATGCTTGTGTGGGCACCGGCAACGGCTCCAGGAGACCTAGGTAACGCACACGCTCCGGCTTGGCCTGCTTGCAAGTCTGGCATGCCTCCACGAACAGCTTCACGCAAGGTTTAAGACCGGTCCATGTAAAGAGACGCCTCACACGACGATAAGTAGCATTGAATCCTGAATGTCCACCGATAGCACCGGTGTGTAGCGCTTCCAAAACATGCCTCTGGGTGGCCACGTTGCCCCCAAGCCAGACCCGGCCTTGGTGCTTGATGACACCATTGTCCAACAGGAAACCATCAAATCCTTCTGGTGAAGTTGCAAGCCTGGTGAGAATTTTCTGCACTTCCGCATCATCTTGGTAGCCTGCCTGTACATCCTCCAGCCAGGCGGGCACAGCAGAGGTGATTGCTGCCAGATCACCTTGAGGCGGGCCTGGGCGGCGCGAGAGCGCGTCGGCTGCTCGGTTGTCAGTGCCCTTCTTGTAGATGATGCGATAGCGAAGGCCCAGAAGTTTGGCCATGATCTTTTGTTGCCAAGGAGTCGCCAACCGCTGATCTTCAAGATGGATGAGGCTTCGTTGGTCGGTGTGGATTGTGAACTCGTCGCTCTGCAGGTACGGGCGCCAGTGATCAACGGCCATCAGGATCGTGAGCCCCTCTTTCTCATAAGTGGACAGGGCGCTGTTGCGCGGCCCGAGTGACTTGCTCAGGAACCCAACTGGGTGCTTGTCCTGGGAGAGGACCGCGCCAATTTCGTGTGCAGAAGCATCGGTCTCCAAGTGGAATGGTTTCTTGAAGTTGGGCAAGGCCAGCACGGGGGCTGAGATCAGAGCTTTCTGAAGTGCCCGGAACAAGCCTTCTTCCTCGCCAGTCCAGCGGAAAACCGTACATTTCTTTAGCAGGTCCGTCAGCGGCCGGCAGATGAGGGCGAAACCACGGACGAACTTCCGATAATACCCTGCCAAACCCAAAAATCCACGCACTTCTTTCACTGTTGTCGGGGGCGGCCAAGACTGGACTGCCGCGATGTTCTTTGCATCAGTGCAAACCCCCTCCTTGTTGATTACATGCCCAAGGTAGAGCAAACTGGGTCGAACAAAAGAGCACTTGTTGCGGTTGATTCTGAGGTGGTATTCCTTCAACAGGCTGAAGACTTGGCGCAACAACCGAACATGAGTGATCAAGTCTGAGCTGTGGACAAGTATATCATCAATGAACACAAGCACTCCTTTGTGCAACAAAGGGGACAGGACGATGTTCATGCCCCCTTGAAATGTGCTGGGCCCCCCTGTGACTCCATACGGCATGACTTTTGAACTCAAAATGTCCATGCTGCGTCTTCAAGGCTGTCTTGTATTCATCCCCCGGCCTCATACGAATCTGGTGATATCCTGCCCTCAAGTCCAAGCTGGTAAAGAAACACGACCCCACCAACTCGTCCAGCAGCTCGTCAATGATGGGAAGGGGGTAGCGATTCTTGACAGTGATCGTGTTGAGATGGCGATAATCCACACAAAACCTCCATGTCAAATCCTTCTTCTGCACCAATAACACCGGTGAGGCAAACGGGCTGACGCTGGGCTGAATGATCCCTTGGGCGAGCATGTCGGCGACTTGCTTCTCCACCTCATCTTTCTGCGCTGGGCTGTGTCGGTATGGTCTCAGATTGACCGGTTTCGCTCCTGGCACCAACGGAATAGCATGGTCGAACACCCGATGTGGTGGAAGTCCCCTTGGTTCTTCAAAAAGCACTTCATACTGCTCAATCAGCTCGCTCACTTCAGCTGGCAATGGTGGTTCCTTGGCCTGTTCCTGGAGCACACAAAGTTGCACCACTCGAGCGACGGCAGAGTTCTGTATCATGAAGTTAAGCTCATCCTTGGATATCATATGACAGGAGAAGGTATCAGGCCGAGCTCCCTGCAGATGCACTCGCTTGCCATGGTACTTGAAGCTCATCGTCTTTTCCAACCAGTGGACTTGCATCGGGCTATGTGTTGCTAACCAATCGATGCCCAGAATGGCGTCGTAGCATCCCAATGGCAGAACCTTGAAGGTGGTGTGGAATTCCACCCCATGAGATCGCCACTGGCAGTCCAAAACCTCCTGATCACTGTGCATCTGCTCCCCATTGGCCACCCGAACAGAGAAAGGGTGACGAGCAGCCTGAACCCCTTGCAACCGCTCAGCCAGGGCCGAACTAACAAAGCTGTGAGACGAGTTGGAGTCGATCATCATAAGCACCTCTCTGTTCTGCACCCAGCCATGGAGGCGCATAGTTGTGGGCGAGTCGGCGCCCTCCACCGCCTCTCTAGATAGCACGCAATAATCTGCCGATGGGCCTCCAGTTGTTCTTCCTCAGTGTCCGTCGCCGGCGTGTGCAACATCTCGAGCATTTCCTCGACGATGTGAAGCTGGACCGTAGGCCCGCAGTGATGATCGCGGGCCCACCACTCACCACAGGTGAAACAGAGCCCCTTGGCCCATCGTTAAGCTCGCAGCGTAGACATCCGGTCGTCGCTTGCCGGTGCTCGAGCCGCCTCCGTGGCGCGGCGGTCCTCAGCACACGCATCCGAGCTGCTCCCCGCCGCCTGTCGAGGTGGTGGAGGAGGTGGCAGGGGGAGGGCCGTGCGCGGAATGGCCCGGGAATGGGAGCCACTAGGAGCCCGCCGATCGTCTCTCTTCATAGCCTCCAACACCTCTTCCTGCAAACAAGCCAAATCCACGGCAGTATCGAGTGTTTGGGGTCGATGCAACAAGACAGTAGCTCTGATTTCCTTAATAAGACCATCCACAAAATGAGTAATAAAGAAAGCGGGCTCCCAAGAGGTGTGATGGGCAGTGAGATTATGCATGAACTGTGTGAATTTGTCCGCATATTCAGTCGCTGACCCAGTCTGTTTGAGACCATTAAACTAACGCAAAAGGACCTGAAATTCCTCCCGACCAAATTGCAAACAAACAGCAGCGGCGAAATCATCCCAACTAGAGTACAGAAGGTGTGCTTGTGTGGCCTGAAGCCAGCAAAGAGCCCCATCCGTGAAGTACATGGCGGCACAACTCACCCAAGTGTCGGGAGAGAGCATGCAGACCCGGAAATAGGCTTCGCACTTCAGCCGCCATGGCCGAGGCTGACTGCCATCGAAAGTGGGGAAATCAAAACGCGGAGGAAAAGGCAGGCGAGAAAAATTTCGATCCCCCACAAACGAACTCTCCCCGGGATGATGAGAATCGAACGCACCGGTGACCAGAGGCGCCCCCAGGGTGTGCTCATCCGGTGACTTCCCCCGGTGAATTGTTGAGAAGCCATGGCCGACGTGCCCCTGCCTGCCGTCACCACGAGCCGAGAACGGCTCGCCGCCGCCTGGCGCGGAGCTGATGCCGTCAGCGGAAGCATAGGAGGCAGATCTGTCAAACGGATTGGCGGCCCTCCGTTCCTTGCCGACTCCACATTCGCCGTCTGGCGCGATGCTGATGCCGCCAGAGGAAGCAGGGGAGGAAGTGTTGGGGAACGTAGCAGAAATTCAAAATTTTCTACGCATCACCAAGATCAATCTATGGAGTAATCTAGCAACGAGGGGAAGGAGAGTGCATCTACATACCCTTGTAGATCGCTAAGCGGAAGCGTTCAAGTGAACGGGGTTGATGGAGTCGTACTCGTCGTGATCCAAATCACCGATGATCCTAGTGCCAAACGCACGGCACCTCCATGTTCAACAGACGTACAACCCGGTGACGTCTCCTACGCCTTGATCCAGCAAGGGGAGAAGGAGAGGTTGGGGAAGACTCCATCTAGCAGCAGCACGACGGCGTAGTGGTGGTGGAGGAGCGCGGGACTCCAGCAGGGCTTCGCCAAGCACTACGAGAGACGAGGAGCGAGAGGGGTAGGGCTGCGCCAACAGGGAGAGCAAATCACCTGTGTTGGGCAGCCCCAAACCTCAAGTATATATAGGGGAAGGGGAGGGGCTGCGCCCCCACCTAGGGTTCCCTCCCTAGGGGTGGCGGCAGCCCCCAGATCCCATCTGGGAGGCGGCCAAGGGGGAGAGAGAGGGGGGCACACCTAGGGTGGGCCTTAGGGCCCATCTGCGCCTAGGGTTTGCCCCCTCTCCTCTTGAGGACGCCTTGGGCCTTGGTGGGAGGCGCCCCAGCCCACATAGGGGCTGGTCCCTTCCCACTTATGGCCCACGCAAGCCTCCGGGGCTGGTGGCCCCTCCCGGTGGACCCCCGGACCCCTCCGGTGGTCCCGGTACACTACCGGTGATGCCCGGAACACTTCCGGTGGCCAAAATCATACTTCCTATATATCAATCTTTACCTCCGGACCATTCCGGAACTCCTCGTGATGTCCGGGATCTCATCCGGGACTCCGAACAACATTCGGTAACCGTGTGCATACTTTCCCTATAACCCTAGCGTCACCGAACCTTAAGTGTGTAGACCCTACGGGTTCGGGAGTCATGCAGACATGGCCGAGACAACTGTCCGGTCAATAAGCAACAGCAGGATCTGGATACCCATGTTGGCTCTCACATGCTCCATGATGATCTCATCTGATGAACCACGATGTCAAGGACTTAATCAATCCCGTATACAATTCACTTCGTCTAGCGGTACAATACTTGCCCGAGATTCGATCGTCGGTATCCCGATACCTAGTTCAATCTCGTTACCGGCAAGTCTCTTTTACTCGTTCCGTAACACATCATCCCGTGATCAACTCCTTGATCACATTGTGCACATTATGATGATGTCCTACCGAGTGGGCCCAGAGACACCTCTCCGTTTACACGGAGTGACAAATCCCAGTCTCGATTCGTGCCAACCCAACAGACACTTTCGGAGATACCTGTAGTGTACCTTTATAGCCACCCAGTTACGTTGTGACGTTTGGCACACCCAAAGCACTCCTACGGTATCCGGGAGTTGCACAATCTCATGGTCTAAGGAAATGATACTTGACATTAGAAAAGCTTTAGCATACAAACTACATGATCTTGTGCTAGGTTTAGGATTGGGTCTTGTCCATCACATCATTCTCCTAATGATGTGATCCCGTTATCAACAACATCCAATGTCCATGGTCAGGAAACCGTAACCATCTATTAATCAACGAGCTAGTCAACTAGAGGCTTACTAGGGACATGGTGTTGTCTATGTATCCACACATGTATCTGAGTTTCCTATCAATACAATTTTAGCATGGATAATAAACGATTATCATGAACAAGGAAATATAATAATAACCAATTTATTATTGCCTCTAGGGCATATTTCCAACAGTCTCCCACTTGCACTAGAGTCAATAATCCAGTTCACATCGATATGTGATTAACACTCAAGGTCACATCCCCATGTGACTAACACCCAAAGAGTTCTGGGTTTGATCATGTTATGCTTGTGAGAGAGGTTTCAGTCAATGGGTCTGCAACATTCAGATCCGTATTTACTTCGCAAATTTCTATGTCATCTTGTAGATGCAACTACTACGCTACATTTGGAGCCATTTCAAATAACTGTTCTACTTGGAGCTATTCTAAATTGTTGCTCCATTATACGTATCCGGTATCTCTACTCAGAGCTATCCGGATAGGTGTTAAGCTTGCATCGACGTAACTTTTTACGTCGAACTCTTTATCACCTCCATAACCGAGAAACATATCCTTATTCCTCTAAGGATAATTCAGACCGCTATCTGGTGATCTACTCCTAGATCACCTTTGTACCCTCTTGCCAGATATGTAGCAAGGCACACATCAGGTGCGGTACTCAGCATGGCATACCGTATAGAGCCTATGACAAAAGCATAGGGGACGACCTTCGTCCTTCCTCTTTCTTCTGCCGTGGTCGAGCTTTAAGTCTTAACTTCATACCTTACAACTCAGGCAAGAACTCCTTCTTTGACTGATCCATCTTGAGCACCTTCCAGATCATGTCAAGGTATGTGCTCATTTGAAAGTACCATTAAGCGTTTTGATCTATCCTTATAGATCTTGGTGCTCAATGTTCAAGTAGCTTAATCCAGGCTTCCCATTGGAAAACACTTTCCAAATAACCCTATATGCTTTCCAGAAATTCTACGTCATTTCTGATCAACAATATGTCAACAACATATATTCATTAGAAATTTTATAGTGCTCCCACTCACTTCTTTGGAAATACAAGTTTCTCATAAACTTTGTATACACCAAAAATCTTTGATCATCTCATCAAAGCATACATTCCAACTCCGAGATGCTTACTCCAGTCCTTAGAAGGATTGCTGGAGCTTTGCATACTTGTTAGCATCTTTCAGGATTGACAAAACCTTTCGGTTGTATCACATACAACCTTTCCTCAAGAAAATCGTCGAGGAAACAATGTTTTGACATCCTATCTGCAAGATTTCATAAATAATGCAGTAATCGCTAATATAATTCCAACAGACCCTTAGCATCGCTACGAGTGAGAAAGTCTCATCGTAGTCAACTCCTTGAACTTGTCGGAAAACATCTTAACGACAAGTCAAGCTTTCTTAATGGTGATACTTACCATCATTGTCCGTCTTCCTTTTAAAATCCATATGTACCTAACAGCCTTACGACCATCAAGTAGTTCTTCCAAAGTCTACACTTTGTTTTCATATATGGATCCTCTCTCGGATTATATGGCTTCTAACCATTTATCGGAATACGGGCCCACCATCGCTTCTCCATAGCTCGTAGGTTCATTGTTGTCTAGCAACATGACTTCCAAGACAGGATTACGTACCATTCTGAAGTAGTACGCATCCTTGTCATCCCACGAGGTTTGGTAGTGACTTGACCTGAAGTTTCATGATCACTATCATAAGCTTCCACTTTAATTGGTGTAGGTGCCACAGGAACAACTCCCTGTGCCCTGCCACACACTAGTTGAAGAGACGGTTCAATAACCTCATCAAGTCTCCACCATCCTCCCACTCAATTCTTTCGAGAGAAACTTTTCCTCAAGAAAGGACCCGATTCTAGAAACAGTCCCTTATTGCTTTCGGATCTGAGACAGGAGGTATACCCAACTGTTTTGGGTGTCCTATGAAGATGCATTTATCCGCTTTGGGTTCGAGCTTATCAGCCTGAAACTTTTTCACATAAGCGTCGCAGCCCCAAACTTTTAAGAAATGACAGCTTAGGTTTCTCTAAACCATAGTTCATACGGTGTCATCTCATCGGAATTACGTGGTGCCCTATTTAAAGTGAATGTGGTTGCCTAACCCATAAACTATTGTGGTAATTCGATAAGAGACATCATGGTATGCATCATATCCAATAGGGTGCAGTTATTATGTTCGGACACACCATCATACTATGGTGTTTTAGGCTGTATTAGTTGTGAAACAATTTTCACAATGTCTTAATTCTGTGCCAAACTCGTAATTCAGATATTCATCTCTATGATCATATCATAGATATTGTATCCTCTTGTCACGACTATCTCTCACCTTCACCCTGAAATTACTTGAACCTTTCAATAATTCAGACTCGTGATTCATCAAGTAAATATACTCAACATCTACTCAAATCATGTGTGAAGTAAGAACATAACAATATCCACTACACGCCTCAGCACTCATTGGACTGCACACATCAAAATGTATTACTTCCAACAAGTTGCTTTCTAGTTCCATTTTACTGAAAACGAGGCTTTCAGTCATCTTGCCCATGTGGTATGATTTGCATGTCTCAAGTGATTCCAAACGGTCTATTTGCATGGAGTTTCTTCATGCATATACACCAATAGACATGGTTCGCATGTCTCAAACTTTTCAAAAACGAGTGATCCCAAAGATCCATCAACATGGAGCTTCTTCATGCGTTTTATACCGATATGACTTACGTGGCAGTGCCACAAGTAGGTGGTACTATCATTACTATCTTATATCTTTTGGCATGAACATGTGTATCACTACGATCGAGATTCAATAAACCATTCATTTTAGGTGCAAGACCATTGAAGGTATTATTCAAATAAGCAGAGTAACCATTATTCTCCTTAAATGAATAACCGTATTGCGATAGACATAATCCAATCATGTCTATGCTCAACGCAAACACCAATCTCGATGGTAGAGGGAGCGTGCGATGCTTGATCACATCAAGCTTGTGAAAAACTTCCAACACATATCGCCAGCTCACCTTTAGCTAGTCTCCGTTTACTCCGCAGCCTTTTATTTCGAGTTTACTAACACTTAGCAACCGAACCGGTATCTAATACCATGGTGCTACTAGGAGTACTAGTAAAGTACACATTAACACAATGTATATCCAATATACTTCTATCGACCTTGCCAGCCTTCTCATCTACCAAGTATCTAGGGCAATTCTGCTCCAGTGGCTGTTCCCCTTATTACAGAAGCACTTAGTCTCGGGTTTGGGTTCAACCTTGGGTTTCTTCACTAGAGCAGCAACTGATTTGCCGTTTCATGAAGTATCCCTTCTTGCCCTTGCCCTTCTTGAAACTAGTGGTTTCACCAACCATCAACAATTGATGCTCCTTCTTGATTTCTACTTTTGTGGTGTCAAACATCGCGAATATCTCAAGGATCATCATATATGTCCCTGATATATTATAGGTCATCACGAAGCTCTAGCAGCTTGGTGGTAATGAGTTCGGAGAAACATCACTATCTCATCTGGAAGATCAACTCCCACTCGATTCAAATGATTGTTGTACTCAGACAATCTGAGCACAAGCTCAACAATTGAGCTTTTCTCCCTTAGTTTGGAGGCTAAGAAAATCGTCGGAGGTCTTATACCTCTTGACGTGGGCACGAGCCTGAAATCCCAATTTCAGCCCTCGAAACATCTCATATGTTTCACGACGTTTCAAAACGTCTTCGGTGCCTCAACTCTAAACCGTTTAACTAAACTATCACGTAGTTATCAAAATGTGCATGACAGATGTTCGCAACATCCACAGACGACATTCGAGGTTCAGCACACTGAGCGGTGCATTAAGGACACAAGCCTTCTATGAAGCAATGAGGACAATCCTCAGTTTACGGACCTAGTCCGCATAATTGCTACTATCAACTTTCAACTAAATTTTCTCCAGGAACATATCTAAACAGTAGAACTGAAGCGCGAGCCACGACATAATTTGTGAAGACCTTTTGACTATGTTCAGGATAATTAAGTTCATCTTATGAACTCCCACTCGATAGACATCCCTCTAGTCATCTAAGTGATTACATGATCCGAGTCAACTAGGCCGTGTCCGATCATCACGTGAGACGGACTAGTCATCATCGGTGAACATCTTCATGTTGATCGTATCTTCTATACGACTCATATTCGACCTTTCGGTTTTCCGTGTTCCGAGGCCATGTCTGTACATGCTAGGCTCGTCAAGTCAATCTAAGTGTTTTGCATGTGTCCCGAGGCCATGTCTGTACATGCTAGGCTCGTCAACACCCGTTGTATTCGAACGTTAGAATCTATCACACCCGATCATCACGTGGTGCTTCGAAACAACGAACCTTCGCAATGGTGCACAGTTAGGGGGAACACCTTTCTTGAAATTTTAGTGAGGGATCATCTTATTTAAGCTACCGTCGTTCTAAGCAAATAAGATGTAAAACATGATAAACATCACATGCAATCAAATAGTGACATGATATGGCCAATATCATTTTGCTCCTCTTGATCTCCATCTTCGGGGCTCCATGATCATCGTTGTCACCGGCATGACACCATGATCTCCATCATCATGATCTCCATCATCGTGTCTTCTTGAAGTTGTCTCGTCATCTATTACTTCTACTACTATGGCTAACGCTTTAGCAATAAAGTAAAGTAATTACATGACGTTTATGTTGACAAGCAAGTCATAAATAAATTAAGACAACTCCTATGGCTACTGTCGGTTGTCATACTCATCGACATGCAAGTCGTGATTCCTATTACAAGAACATGATCAATCTCATACATCACATATATCATTTATCACATCCTTTTGGCCATATCACATCACAAGGCATATGCTGCAAAAACAAGTTAGACGTCCTCTAATTGTTGTTGCAAGTTTTTACGTGGCTGCTATAGGTTGCCAACAAGAATGTTTCTTACCTACGCCAAAACCACAACGTGAATTGCCAATTTCTATTTACCCTTCATAAGGACCCTGTTCATCGAATCCGATCTGACTTAAGTGGGAGAGACAGACACCCGCGAGCCACCTTATGCAACTAGTGCATGTCAGTCGGTGGAACCGGTCTCACGTAAGCGTACGTGTAAGGTTGGTCCGGGCCGCTTCATCCCACAATGCCGCCAAATCAAGATAAGACTAGTAACGACAAGTAAATTGACAAAATCGACGCCCACAACTACTTTGTGTTCTACTCGTGCATAGGAACTACGCATAGACCTAGCTCATGATGCCACTGTTGGGGAACGTAGCAGAAATTCAAAATTTTCTACGCATCACCAAGATCAATCTATGGAGTAATCTAGCAACGAGGGGAAGGAGAGTGCATCTACATACCCTTGTAGATCGCTAAGCGGAAGCGTTCAAGTGAACGGGGTTGATGGAGTCATACTCGTCGTGATCCAAATCACCGATGATCCTAGTGCCGAACGGACGGCACCTCCGTGTTCAACACATGTACAGCCCAGTGACGTCTCCTACGCCTTGATCCAGTAAGGAGAGAAGGAGAGGTTGGGGAAGACTCCATCCAGCAGCAGCACGACGGCATGGTGGTGGTGGAGGAGCGCGGGACTCCAGCAGGGCTTCGCCAAGCACTACGAGAGAAGAGGAGGGAGAGGAGCAGGGCTGCGCCAACAGGGAGAGCAAATCACCTGTGTTGGGCAGCCCCAAACCTCAAGTATATATAGGGGGAGGGGAGGGGCTGCGCCCCCACCTAGGGTTCCCTCCCTAGGGGTGGCGGCAGCCCCCAGATCCCATCTGGGAGGCGATCAAGGGGGAGAGAGAGGGGGCGCACCTAGGGTGGGCCTTAGGGCCCATCTGCGCCTAGGGTTTGCCCCCTCTCCTCTTGAGGACGCCTTGGGCCTTGGTGGGAGGCGCCCCAGCCCACATAGGGGCTGGTCCCTTCCCACTTATGGCCCACGCAAGCCTTCGGGGCTGGTGGCTCCTCCCGGTGGACCCCCGGACCCCTCCGGTGGTCCCGGTACACTACCGGTGATGCCCGGAACACTTCTGGTGACCAAAATCATACTTCCTATATATCAATCTTTACCTCCGGACCATTCCGGAACTCCTCGTGACGTCCGGATCTCATCCGGGACTCCGAACAACATTCGGTAACCGCGTACATACTTTCCCTATAACCCTAGCGTCATCGAACCTTAAGTGTGTAGACCCTACGGGTTCGGGAGTCATGCAGACATGGCCGAGACAACTCTCCGGTCAATAACCAACAACGGGATTTGGATACCCATGTTGGCTCCCACATGCTCCACGATGATCTCATCGGATGAACCATGATGTCAAGGACTTAATCAATCCCGTATACAATTTCCTTCGTCTAGCGGTACAATACTTGCCCGAGATTCGATCGTCGGTATCCCGATACCTGGTTCAATCTCGTTACCGGCAAGTCTCTTTTACTTGTTCCGTAACACATCATCCCGTGATCAACTCCTTGATCACATTGTGCACATTATGATGATGTCCTACCGAGTGGGCCCAGAGATACCTCTCCGTTTACACGGAGTGACAAATCCCAGTCTCGATTCGTGCCAACCCAACAGACACTTTTGGAGATACCTGTAGTGTATCTTTATAGCCACCCAGTTACGTTGTGACGTTTGGCACACCCAAAGCACTCCTACGGTATCCGGGAGTTGCACGATCTCATGGTCTAAGGAAATGATACTTGACATTAGAAAAGTTTTAGCATACGAACTACATGATCTTGTGCTAAGCTTAGGATTGGGTCTTGTCCATCACATCATTCTCCTAATGATGTGATCCCGTTATCAACGACATCCAATGTCCATGGTCAGGATAACCATCTATTGATCAACGAGCTAGTCAACTAGAGGCTTACTAGAAACATGGTGTTGTCTATGTATCCACACATGTATCTGAGTTTTCTATGAATACAATTTTAGCATGGATAATAAACGATTATCATGAACAAGGAAATATAATAATAACCAATTTATTATTGCCTCTAGGGCATATTTCCAACAGGAAGATCCCCCGATCACACCGGTGGCGCCTTCCTCCTTGGTGCCTCCACTTCCAGCGTCGCGGGCGCCTTCCCCGGCACCGCCTGCGCCAGATGTGAGCACAGATCACCCACCTCGGCCCCAGGGACGGAGCTCCCATGTAAGCATTGGGGTCAATTGACCCCAATGAAATTAGGTAATCCTTCATTAGTCCTTTACTAGTTTAGTATTAATTACTGTCCATTTAGATAAGATGACCCCACTGTCATAGAGATGACCCCATCAAACATTTTTTCTAGCTTCGTCCCTGCTCGGCCCGCAACTCCTCCACGCTGAAAAAGAGACAGATTGAGTTGAGAGAGTGTATGGAGCTAGCCAGATGCGTACGTACGTGCAGGTGTCTCAGGAGCCTGCTAGCTCTGGCCGGCCTCGACGACGACCCAGCCGCCGCGGCCTGGCCGCAGAACCGCCGCAGCAGGGTCCTCCCCGCGACTCCCAACGCCGGACGAAACATGCCTGCCTGCCTGCACCTCGCTCGACCATGGATCCAATGAAGAATATACAGTAGATGATAAGGAGGAGGGCCAACTGAGCACTGGAATTGGAGTCGGAATCCAACTCATGCTCAGACGATCCACCGTGGATGAATAGAAATCTCAAGGCGGTAGGCTTTATTGTCTTTCAGCCGTGCACTACGTACGCTCTCCCGGTCCGACACGGCTGCAACCACTGCCGCTTCACCCCCTCTTCCTCGGGTAGCAAGGGCCATCCACTGCCATGGCCGCACCTTACAGCCTCCTCCGGATGGTGCCGCCTCGTTGACATGTACTCCCTCTGTCCCAAATTACTCGTCACAGACATCCTTATCAAGTAATTTGAGACGGAGGGAGTACGTACTACTACAATACCTTCTTTCCAATGAATAAAACATGCACATATTTTAAAATTTAACTGTTGATAAGTTCGATACATCGAGAGCGTGGCGAATACAGCTGAATCTCAACCGAAGTCTTGCACTGAAACTTGGCTGCTGAGTACTGCGCACAACAGTCTTGCCCTAGCTGCATGCCAGCACCCTCTTTTCCTGTGTCTTTTACACGCTATTTTTTTTAAATAATATATTTTTTATTAATTTGCATAAATATTACGTTTAAAAAATAATTTTTAAAAATAATACACCGTCGGCCCGCAGCAGGCCGTGTGGACCTAGTCGGCCCACAGCAGGCCGATTGAGATCCTATCGGCTTGCTGCTGGCCGATTGCCTGTCGGCCACCAGTTTAGATCCAGTCAGACAGTAGTGGGCCGACAGGGACTAATTGACCTGCTGTGGGCTGATAGGGACTAATTGGCCTGCTGTGGGCCGACCGGTGCATGCCACCATTTTTGTCTCAAACGATCCCCGGATTTTTTTAATAAACTATGACGTATTTCACGCAACCCTTTCCCCGCAATATTTTCCCGCCATATGTTCGCGCCAACTTTTTCCCGCCACCCGTTTCCTGTCTTATATTCGCGCCAACTCTTTCCCGCCACCCATTTCCTGCCATATGTTCGCGCCAACTCTTTCCCGCCACCCGTTTCCCGCCATATGTTCGCGCCAACTCTTTCCCGCCACCCGTTTCCCGCCATATGTTCGCGCCAACTCTTTCCCGCCATACCGCAGTCGTTCTTTCCCGCCATTTTCTCATCCCTACCTATAAAACCCCCTTCAGACAGAGGAGGATAAGCATTCCAGTGTAGTGTAGTTGAGATGTCCCATTATCCTTTCGATCGTAGTTTTCACCCTGAGATGAGCAGGACTCTTCTGAGGCTAGCTACCGATTTCAGGATGGACAATAGGATAGTTCCATGGGACGAACTCACCGGTAGTGATACCATAATGAATGAGTTGGCTCACGAATTACGTATGTCTAGGTGGCCTGAAAGGACCTATGAGGAGGTACGTATAGAACTTCTTAGGTTGCATGCAAGGTGGAAGAAGGTAGTGGAGCCGAAGAGTGAAACTTTCAGAAGGACTGCAGAAAAGCATCCATTTTTATGGACTGAGGAGAGCGAGGACGAAGATGATATCTTCATGCCGCCGCGCGTTTTCGGGTTCTGCATCGTCAAAGAGCAAGAGTTTTGCATCGTCCAAGGGCAAGAGTACTGCATCCTCGAAGGGCAAGAGTTCTGCATCGTCCAAGGATAAGAGTTCCGCATCCTCGAAGGGCAAGAGTTCTGCATCGGGTGTCCATCTACCTCGTCAGCGTCCACCTCGCCATTGTAATCACCATCGGAATTTCCTCCTTCTACCTGACTACTCTTCCCTGGTTCATAACCATAAGCATTTCCTCCTTCTACCTGACTGCTCTGTCCTTGTTCGTAACCATCATCTCCAGCATTTGACATAGATAACTGCCTCCCTACACTGCTATGACCAGAATCGTAGCCACCCTCCCCTTCATGTGCAGTGACCTCCTTCACGACGGGAAGCACTAAAGCAACAAGATTGCATCCCCTTCGTTCACAACCTTGTAACCACCGCACCCATTCGGAGTTTCGCTCTATCGGCCTCAAATAAAAGTAAATTATTGAACTTGACCGTGTCCACAATGCATGAACACCGACGGTGTGTGTTTCAATATCAAGACCTAAACTTGCCGCAATCCATTCTTTCAACTGACTGACATACCATGTTTGAAGTGCGCTCATTGGCACATCTATGTAAGTAAATTCACTCAGATCTGCTCCCATCTCAGTTGTTTGGACAGTACCAGGACCATAGCAAAATCTGAAGTTCACTACATTGGACATCTCGGCTCACCTATTTTTTTCAACAAAGAAATACAAGTATTAAGCAACAACTTAATATACCCCCACTAACAAATATTAGACATGTCTATATATTAGCTAGCTATATATTACAGAATATTAACGGAGCAACTAATACTACCGGAGCAACTACAAATTTTTACACAACTAATTAGTTAACATCTAAATATATTTACGTATACTACCGGAGCAACTAACAATAATCACACACCTAATTTATTTCACATCGAAACATATTAACAAATACTACCGGAGCACCTACGAAAAATAAAATGTTGGTTGAAATATACCCTTGAAGCGTGCGTGCGAACGACGAACGGCGGCCTTCAATCACCGGAATCGGAGCGGGAAACTCCAGCAAACTGCCGGAGCTTCACCTCCACCGCCTCCAGCACACTGCCCCAACTTCTCCACCACCACCTCCACCTCCACCGCCGCAACAAGCTCCACCAATGAGCTGGAAAAAAACTCCACCTAAATGCTCACCACGACCGCCACGAGCTACCCCATTAGTAGATCGAGGTCTCTTTTGGTTGCCCTAACTGAGTAGAATCCATTCACGGTGCCAAATTCGCAAATAACTGGTTCATTTAGGTGTAGAAATTGGGGGCATTTTGGTGTACAGAGAGGAGAAGGAAAGAACAGAAGAAGAACGCTCGCGTGGGAGGAGGAAGAAGACGCAGGGAGCCGGCCGTGCCGCGCGAGGTGGGTCCACACCCTGTCAGCCCGCAGCTGGCCGATCGGCCCGCGGTAAGCTGACAGGGGCTCACCCCGTGACCGCCGCGTCGACAGCTCCCTCTCCCCCCCTCGCGACGTGGCCTGCCCAATCCGTGCGCGACATGTTGCAGGCTGGCCAGCTGTCGGCCTGCTGCTGGCCGAGTACTCCTAGTCGGCCTGCTATGGGCTGACTAGGCCCAGTCGGCCCGCAGCGGGCCGACGGTGTATTGTTTCTGAAATTCTTTTTTTAAGTGTAATATTTGTGCAAATTAATAAAAAAAATGTATTATTTAAAAAAAATTAGCCTTTTACACTTGGGTGGTATGGTACCGCACCAATATCCAGTACACCTTTACTTTTTATTAGGTCTTGCTGAGTCTACCTGCGTGGATGACTGTTGAAACGAAAAAGAGTAAAGCACCAGTTCTTTTATAGTATATAAACTGAACATCATAGTGGGATGGTTGGCATAAAAAACAACTGTTCTTCAGAAGATTGCAATTAAAATATTTGCAAGAGACATATGAACTGTGTAGGAGTACTTAATTTCTCCTCAACCCACCAATTCTCCTGTGGCATGGATATATACAAGTTGAACCTCTCTGATTTGTCCTGTTCTTGGGACCAAAGAAGCTCGTGTACTTTTCGTAGAATTTGACCTTGTTTCTTCCCATAGAAAGAATTGGTGTTAAACTTTTGAATTTGACTCTGTTTCCACCCTCTATGAAAGCTACCACCATGCACCTCAACACCCTACGTTAGTGTAATGGTCGAACTCGTGAAGCCAACGTTCAAGACAAAGTTCAACTTCACGTCGTGCAGAGACCTACAGTGAAATTCAACACCTTTATCTTGATTCTTCATCTTTTAAAAAGCACTCCTAAAAGTAACCACACGATTACAATGGATTTGCAGAATGTAATTCAAGATTATTGCTCTCAAGTGAAAATAGTGATATCTGAATGTTGAAAGGGGTGGTGCAAGTGCAACAGCTAAAGATTTTAGTGTGATTTCTGAAATTTCAGAGGAGGTATACATGATTCTAGATGATTTAGGCTAGCGATGTCAAAATTAGTTTATGAAGATATTAGCTGAGTATCCTAAACCGCATTCTGGATGAGCTGGCTTGGCAAGATTTAATCTGGTCTTACAGGCGCAAGATCACTTGAAAATACCTTTCTAACTTTCTGATAGATACTGATGGATCCAAAGAAGCCCCACTTTTCTGACTTTTCCGTCGAGGCTGGACCTGAACTTCCAACAGTTTTCCATACCTGAAGTTTCAGCCACTCCATCTGAATAAACAAAAGATCACTGTCAGACATTGGCCGTGTAATCCTAGCTTACTTGCCACTAGCAACAGAAGATAAAAAGTGGACTACATAGCAAGATGCACTGCATGCTAGCTCAGAGAAAACATGGATTTATATCAGCCTTGTTACCAACATAGCAATTCAGAGTTCCAGACCCATTGACCAACCAAGAAAGCTGGGATGCAGAAAATTCTTCAAGAGAGAACAACTGTGTTACTGATCCACACATGATCAGGTAGTCTTCCACTTGACAAAGTAAAAATTAATGCACAAACTAGTGAAAACAAGTAGCAATTCAGAGTTTCAGACCCATTGACTAACCGTGGAAGCTGGGGTGAAGAAATTCATCAACACGAAACAATTGGGTAATCTGGTAGCCTCTTCCACTTGACAAGGTGAAAACAAATGATAAACCAGTGAAGTTCACAAAATATGGAAACCGTCTATGAAAATAGCACACAAAGAGGACTACATGTCAATACACTATGTGTTTGTCCGGAAGAACATGAATCGCTGAATTGCTCAACTGTACAAATGAGAGAATTTTACAAAAAAGGACAAAATGGAACTAAACATTTAACGCCCCTCTTGCATTGTCATAGTCAAGCCATTCAGAGATATTTCCACGTTATCTCTTTGGTCTTCAGTTTCATACTTCCGTTTCCTAAAATATACAGGCTCCTTCGGAGTAGGAAGTGGGGCTGTTTCATTTTCTAACATGAACACAGTGGACGACATGAGTGGACGAGCATCTGGATCATCTTGAACACACAACAGACCTAACTGAATACACCGCAGAACTCCATGAAGTGGACAGTTCTCCACAATGGACGAGTCCACCAATTTTCTTGCATTTCCATCTTTCCATAAGCTCCATGCCTAAACCAATGAAATCCTCAATTTATTATGAGTTCTTTGAGTTGCAAAAAGTTTAGAGCATAGTAGTGAACTTACATAAGCTATAAGGCTTGGAAAATCCATTATGAGATTGGATGAACTGATCTTCAACCCGCTTACAATCTCCAACAGTAGAACGCCAAAGCTGTACGTGTCAGACTTGACGGAAAAGGAACCTTCCATTGCATATTCAGGAGACATGTAACCGCTGTTTGAATCATTCCAAGAAAATTGAATTAGTTAAGTTGAATAAAATTACAATGTTAAGCCTTACCTAGTGCATATATTACTTACTATGTCCCAACAACACGGATAGTGTTCGCTTGTTGTTCATTTCCACCAAAGATCCTTGCCATACCAAAATCTGATATTTTAGGGTTCATTTCCGCATCTAACAAGACATTGCTTGCTTTGAGATCTCTATGGATTATTGTTAACCTTGAATCTTGGTGGAGATAAAGAAGCCCTCTTGCTATTCCTTTAATTACCTTGAACCTGGTCGGCCAATCAAGCACACCATTTCTTGTGGCATCTTGCAAGAAAGTTCAAAATTAAAATCATTAACAACCATCACAACTTCAGTTATTCTAAGAATATTTTTGACATGACCATAAGAGCAGAACATACCAAAAAGGAAGGTGTCTAAGCTTTTGTTAGGTAAGTATTCATATAGCAATAACTTCTCATCTTCATGAGTGCAGTAACCAAGAAGCCTAACTAAGTTTCTATGCTGCAATTTGGCAATCAGAACCACTTCATTTCTGAACTCGTCGGTCCCTTGCCCAGAACTCTTACTAAGCCTTTTGACAGCAACTTCATTGCCACCTTCTAACCGGCCCTACATAAAGACATCATTTTTCAATTGAACAACAAATGGCGAACTTTTTCCCGATGATCAGCTTAAAAATTATTACCTTGTAAACTTTTCCAAAGCCACCTTTCCCGAGCATGTTGTAGTCTGAGAAATTGTCCGTTGCAGTAACAACATCTTCAAAACAAATATATGGAAGTTCTATAGTTTCATTCTCAAGTTCATTAGATTTGGATTTTTTTGACAGTTGTCCTGTATATTTGTTCTTAGTTTCCTTGATTCGTCGTTTTCCTGCCAAAAATACATTCAGGTCAATATTATTTCTTACGAATAACTCATGAGAATTGCACCCTGAGAAAGTAAAACAAATATTGTTTTTACCTCTTGACTTGCATATCCACACAAGGCTGATGCATGCGAGTATCAGAATACTAGCAATTACTGGGAGTGCAATCTTCAACACATTACTCTCTCTGTCAACTGCATAAAGCCAGAAATATAATCCAGGAAGAGAATCATGGGTTCAAAATTTAACATGGTTTTTATTGGCATGTTTTATGTTTGTCGTGATTAGTATGTCATCCAAACCGCATCTAAGCCATTTCTGGGAGTACAATCTTCAATACGTTACTCTGTTTCTCAACTGCAGAAAGGCAGAAATAAAGTCCAGCAAGAGAATGATGCTTTCAAAATTTAACATGCATTTCTTGCAAGTTTTGTGTTTTTCATGATTACTATGTCATCCCAAAGCACATCTAGCATTCAACATAAAAGGGATAGATCACACTGTACAATCCATAAGGGCATAAGGAAAGATGTGTATACCTGTTGAACTGGCTAGACGAAGGTACAGGTTCTCGCCACTACCATCACGAAACTTTCCTGTGTCAACAAGCTCCCCCAACCAAATCAAGCACCTTGACTGGTCACTAGACGTGCTGCCATTTTTCATGTTAGAAAAAGCATACGCGGTGCAAGCGCAGTTGTTTCTGCACTCTGCTTCGCATTGATAAAAGCTTCTGTTCCTGACATACACAAACTTATCGGCTGTCTTCATGCCACTCAAGGTCAAGAAACTATCTCCACTACCACATGTCAGCTCCTCCTTTCTCCGACACCCTCGGGAGAAGTTTACACCATCAGGCTCAAACCCACTGAGGCAGTTGCATTTTGGAACTGTTTCAGTGGCATCACAGTAACCAAATGGTCCGCAATAGGCGTAGCGGTCACAAATAGGATTAGGCCGCTCTATGAAAACATTCCATGACGATGAGGTGCTGTTCCACGCTAAAAATTGAAACATGCCCGTGTAGTGCAGAATCAGGCGCGTGCTTGGCGAGCCGTCGGAGATGGTGAATGTCAAGTAGAACTTACCCCCTATGTCGACAGTTGTTTGGGTCATGATGAAGCCAGTGCTGCTTTGATACAGGGCAGTGACCAATGCACCATCCCATGCAGCTCTGCGCCAATACGGCCTCGTCCCATTCCAGATGACAACCTGGAGGTCTGAACTAGAGTCACCGCCCATGGAGTAGTTGCTCGTGGCTGGGTCATCAGGACCCCTCCAAGCCACGAGGCGAGTGTAGAGATCATCATCTGTGCTCAGTGGTAATTGCATGCCGGGGAGGATGGTGTCGGTTGGGTAATGGAAGCTTTGCCATATGTCTGTGCTGTTGGGCAACCGGATGACAAAGTTTCCGGAGTCGAGCAGTATAGCAGAAGTTCCCGTGGCTCCGGTTGTGAAGTTGTTCATGGTTGTCCAAAGAGTGCGGCCTTGGGAGTCAGACAACACAAGATCAGAGTTGTTGGTCACAAGCAGCTTCCCGGGAGAACCGTTGGTGATCGGTTTGTCACGGTTAGCAACCCACACATACGTACGGTTGGGGATGTTGTTGTACCATATGCCCACGTATGAGCCCGCAGTCGAGTTTGTGGGGGAGAAGAAGCCAAGAGCAAAGACACCGTTGCTCGAGACGAGCTTGTCACCGGCGGAGAGCGGCTTTGCAGGAGTCAGGCGGTCATCGGATTTGCAGAGACAAATCAGTGACATGAGGACGAGCACCGGGAGAGGATGAGGAGCCATACCTATTCAGGATTCTCTCACATATGCCTCTGCTGTGAAGTTTAAGGAGGGAGCCAAGGAAGGAGAAGGAGAATGGCATGAAGGTAATGTCTGCTTGGATCCTTGGACGATCTAACGCCACGACGTACTAAGAGGAAACGTGCTCTGACTTGTGTCTGGTTTTTGTTGAATATTAGCTCATCATTCATCACATTAATTTGCAGGAGTTGAATGTCCAGCTTGCCCGGAACGTTGGCGATTCTCGGACCACACAATAATATGAGGTGCAAGACTGAGTATTATTCAGCATTGGCTGCTGGTCTGGTCTCCGTGGGGAATTTCACATCAGGAAAATTATCTACCACCGTGAAACTGACACATATGAGAAGTACAGGTAGTCTTACTGAAGAAGAGGAAAGGGGATAATGCTAAGAAATGGGTTACCGTTAGGTGGAGCTCCGGCGGGGCGGCTCGTGGCGACGGACGACGGTGGAGGCCCCACGCCGACGGCGTAGGGGCGGGTGGCGCATCAACCAGAGCGATTCGTGGGGCTTCATTCGGCTTACGACCGTACATATGTGGCGGACGGAACGCCGGTGGTGGGCGTGGCGGGCACATCGCTGCTGGCGACGGCGCCCGTGGAGGCAAGGGGAATCGGCGAGGATGACTGCCGGCCGGATGCTATGGCCGCCTGGGAGGGGGACCAAGATAAAGCGGCGGCGGCGGCAGTATGTGGCCAATGCGCGGCGGTAACGGCGACGGAGTCGAAGCGCGCGCTATGTCTCGCTTATAGCGAGACTGGGACGGCCCAGCGCACGGGAGGCCACATGCCACAGCCTCTTGTTTCTGTTTTTTTATACGCCTTTTTTTTTGTTTTTGTTTTCTAGTTTTCTTTTTAATTTTTGTACTTCCAAATACTCTAAAAATATACTATATTATATTTTTTACAACAAACATTTGAAATATATTAATCAAGAATTTGAAAAATGTTAAACTTTTATAACAAATATATAACTATGAAAAAGGTGATCATGTATTTAATAAATGTTAGTCAAAGATTTGAAAAACATTAATAAAGTTTTTGTAAAATGTTAATGGAGAATCTAAAACATGGTAGTCAAGTATTTTACAAAAATAATCAAGCTTTAAAAATATTAAATGTGTATAGAAAAGATATTTCTCATGTATACAAACAATGTATGGAATAAATATATAATGTGGATCATGTATTAAAAAATATATTAAATGTGTTCAAAAAAATTCCCAGTGTATAAAAAAATGTACAACATACATTAAATAAAGGCAGACATATTTTTTTAAAAGTGATCCGATGAGAAAACTCTGCATTTTTGGTTCGCATATGTCGTCCAATGGACTGTGCTGATTAAACAGAGCCCGAGAAGTATTCGCCTCTCTTGCCCCAATCCAGGTAATAGAGTGAGGGCCAAATAAATAAACTCTCGCACTTAGTCCAACCTGTTCAAACGCGTCGCTGATCATATCCGGTTATCATGGTGAAACTCCCCCTGGACTGTTCTATTCCTACACAACACAATACCGAATAGTTGAGGGCTCCTAGATTGGTCCAAGTGTCGTGCTAGAAGGAGGCCTTCGAACTGTCCCCAGTGTTGATGAAGGTGGAAGCCCTGAACAAGGCCATATCAGTTGCAGCACAAGGAAATTCCAAGCCAACCCATGGGCATCCTAGATCAATCCACTACAGCCATGGCCATCACAGGTGTAGAGCCCGCCCGAAACGCTCGAGATCTGCAATATCGACTCCCCCGAGCCCCTTACGGCGGCAGACCGTCTTCCAGTTTAACAACGCATGGCCCCTTTAGTAGTCTCACTGGCATCCCCACTCCAGACAAATTCCCTTTAGATCTTTTTTTATTTTCACTTGCGCCCACTTATGCAAAGGGATAGCCGTCATGTGGAAAATGGTCGTAGAGGTCAATACCTGCCTGGCGAGGGTGACCCTACCAACTCTAATGATGTTTTTCCTGTTCCATCCAGGAAGTCTACCATGAATCTTGTTAGTGAGCGGCAGTGGAAAATAACTTCCCAAATTTCAGCCTTGTCGAAGTCCACATCAAGATTGGATAATTCATAATTCCGGTCGATGGTAGATGAGAGCCTCCCAGTTAAGCTGGGCAGAACGATATGTCGGCGCCCCCCAAATGGCTTTATAGATGTGCATGCAATTTCTGCTTTTTGTTTGGAGAGTCTGGGAAGTTGTTTTCCTCTTCGATGAGTGTTTTGAGTTGTTTGGAGAAAACAATGTGGAAATTGGACTTCGATAAGGCTGAAATTTGGGAAGTTGTTTTCTACTGTAGTTTACCATAAGTCTACCATGAAGTTGTTTTCTACTGCCGCTTCCCAAATTTCTACTTTTTGTTTGGGAACCATGAATTATGTAAGTTAGTGAGCGGCAGTAGAAAACAACTTCCCAAATTTCAGCCTTGTCGAAGTCCAATTTCCTCTTCGATGTTCGTTGGCCCTGATATAGAACAACATTGCGTTAGCATCGGCTTACGAATCCAAGTCAACCTGGAGCGTTCACCTTCTGTCTCTGCCAAACATTCAAGGCCTTGGTCAGACGATTAAGCTTTTATGTGGAGGCGATGATGTTGTTTTGCCAGATGGAAGACACTTTGTCCTTGAAGTCACCAAAATAAAACCAATACTCTTCAAACTTGAAAAAGGGTTTCCTTATCTCAAACATGTTCTCGTTTAGCAGGAGTAGGACATGATCCGAACATAGAAAGTGGATGGCTTGTATGAAGGCCCTAGGAAACATCACATATCAACCACCCAAAGAAAATTCAAGGCCAACTGGTGAAGCAATCATCACTTTTCCCTTCAAACCTGACCGATTTCATCTCAAAACCTAGATTCTCACTCGAAGATGGCCCGGTTTTCTAAGCAGTGCACATCACAATTTTTGTGAAACCTTCTCAATTTTTAACCACAACATGTTGATGCCATATGAGGGCACCATGTCAAGTTTCATGTTTTCCAGACTTCGTTTGTTTTTTTTTAAATTATATGCACAAAATTTCTAAAAGTTACACTTAAATGCCTATAAAATGAAATAGATGTGGGGGAAAGAACGATAATAAAAAAAGGAAAAACAAATAATATTGAAAAGAATAGCATAAAATGAAAAAAGAAAAGCACGTATGTAACGCACAAAAGGAATGAAACAAAAGAAAGGAGGGAAAATGTTTGCCGAGTGCCATGTGGCAGGAACTCGGGAAAGTCGTCGTTTCTCAAGTACCACGTGGCAGGAACTCGACAAAATCCTTGTTTGCCGAATACCACGTGGCAGAAACTCGGCAAAAGCGTTATTTGCTGAATGTCGGCCTTTTGACTAGTTCTTTCTCCGTGTAACTCAACATAAGTCGTGTTTATCAAGTGCATGCACTCCGCTAAACAAGCTGTCACTAGGCAAATATGATATTCCTATAGTAAAAGATATGTTTTTGTCCAACAAGTCAAGATTTATCGGGTTAACCACAAATGAACATGTTATTTAAGGTTAGAAAAAAGACAAACATACAATGCAACACTTGATTTAGGTAGTTCAACCTAGTTATATTTTTGTTTTCGAGTGCATGCACTCAGACAAAACAAGTTGTCACTAGCAAAATCTAATACTCCGGTAGTAAAATATATGTTTTTGTCAAACAAGTCAAGATTTATTGTGATAGTCATAATTGAACATGTTATTTAAGGTACGAAAAGAAGACAAACATATAATAGAAGGCAGAAGTTTATGTACAAGAGCCCGGACGAGATGCGAACAAATCATCGGGGGGGGGGGGGGGGGGGGGGCACACACGACTCCGACGCCCTAGAAACCTTAGACTACTGTCTCGAAAAAGGATCTAGAGCTCCGACACCGCCGAGACCGATCTTCTTCCAATCTTCAATCTCCTCTTGAATATCATCTCTAAGTTGCACTGGAGATCTCTGTCTCGACCTGTTGTTGAAGACACGAGCATTGCGTTGCTTCCAGAGCGCCCACGCGATGAGAATAACTATTGAGTCTATGCTTCTCTTGGTCCTCCCAGTGAAACACTTCCTTTGATCCAGGCACCAATTTAAGAATGTGACGTTTGTGTCAGGCGTGTGTATGTTGGTGTTCCAAGCACTAAAATAGGAGTGCCACACCTCATGAGCGTAGACACACTGTGCGAGGATATGGTCCGCATTGTCTTCTGTGGGGGAACGTAGTAATTTCAAAAAAAAATCTACGCACACGCAAGATCATGGTGATGCATAGCAACGAGAGGGGAGAGTGTTGTCTACGTACCAACGCAGACCGACTGCGGAAGCGATCACACAACGTAGAGGAAGTAGTCGTACGTCTTCTCGACCCGACCGATCCAAGCACCGTTACTCCGGCACCTCCGAGTTCTTAGCACACGTTCAGCTCAATGACGATCCTCGGGCTCCGATCCAGCAAAGCGTCGAGGAAGAGTTCCGTCAGCACGACGGCGTGGTGACGATCTTGATGTACTACCGACGCAGGGCTTCGCCTAAGCACTACAACGGTATGATCGAGGTGGAATTTGGTGGCAGGGGGCACCGCACACGGCTAAGGAACGATCTCAAGGATCAACTTGTGTGTCTAGAGGTGTCCCCTGCCCCCGTATATAAAGGATGAGAGGGGGAGGGCTGGCCGGCCAGGAGAGGAGGCGCAGGAGAGTCCTACTCCCACTGGGAGTAGGATTCCCCCTCCAATCCTAGTCCAACTAGGATTCCCAAGTGGGAAAGGGAGAGAGGGGGGCCGGCCACCTTCTCCTAGTCCTAATAGGACTAGAGAGAGGGGGGAGGCGCACAGCCCTATGTGGGCTGTCCTTTCAACTTTCCACTAAGGCCCATGTTGGCCCATTTGGCTCCCGGGGGGGTTCCGGTAACCCTCCCGGTAATCCGGTAAAATCCCGATTTTACCCGGAACACTTCCGATGTCCAAACATAGGCTTCCAATATATCAATCTTTACGTCTCGACCATTTCGAGACTCCTCGTCATGTCCATGATCACATCCGGGACTCCGAACTCCTTCGGTACATCAAAACTCATAAACTCATAATATAACTGTCATCGAAACCTTAAGCGTGCGGACCCTACGGTTCGAGAACAATGTAGACATGACCGAGACACGTCTCCGGTTAATAACCAATAGCGGGACCTGGATGCCCATATTGGCTCCTACATATTCTACAAAGATCTTTATCGGTCAGACCGCATAACAACATACGTTGTTCCCTTTGTCATCGGTATGTTACTTGCCCGAGATTCGATCGTCGGTATCCAATACCTAGTTCAATCTCGTTACTGGCAAGTCTCTTTACTCGTTCCGTAATACATCATCTCACAACTAACATCTTAGTTATAATGCTTGGAAGGCTTATGTGATGTGTATTACCGAGAGGGCCCAGAGATACCTCTCCGACAATCGGAGTGACAAATCCTATTCTCGAAATACGCCAACCCAACATCTACCATTGGAAACACCTGTAGTACTCCTTTATAATCACCCAGTTACGTTGTGACGTTTGGTAGTACCCAAAGTGTTCCTCCGGTAAACGGGAGTTGCATAATCTCATAGTTATAGGAACATGTATAAGTCATGAAGAAAGCAATAGCAACATACTAAACGATCGGGTGCTAAGCTAATGGAATGGGTCATGTCAATCAGATCATTCAACTAATGATGTGACCTCGTTAATCAAATAACAACTCTTTGTTCATGGTTAGGAAACATAACCATCTTTGATTAACGAGCTAGTCTAGTAGAGGCATACTAGTGACACTCTGTTTGTCTATGTATTCACACATGTATTATGTTTCCGGTTAATACAATTCTAGCATGAATAATAAACATTTATCATGAAATAAGGAAATAAATAATAACTTTATTATTGCCTCTAGGGCATATTTCCTTCAGTCTCCCACTTGCACTAGAGTCGATAATCTAGATCACATCACCATGTGATTAACATCGATAGTTCACATCATCATGTGATTAACACCCATAGTTCACATCGTCATGTGACCAATACCCAAAGGGTTTACTAGATTCAGTAATCTAGTTCACATCGCTATGTGATTAACACCCAAAGAGTACTAAGGTGTGATCATGTTTTGCTTGTGAGAGAATCTTAGTCAACGGGTCTGCCACATTCAGATCCACATGTATTTTGCAAATTACTATGTCAACAATGCTTTGCATGGAGCTACTCTAGCTAATTGCTCCCACTTTCAATATGTATCTAGACCGAGACTTAGAGTCATCTAGATTAGTGTCAAAACTTGCATCGGCGTAACCCTCTACGACGAGCCTTTTGTCACGTCCATAATCGAGAAACATATCCTTATTTCACTAAGGATAATTCTGACCGCTGTCCAGTGATCTACTCCTAGATCACTATTGTACTCCCTTGCCAAATCAGTGCAGGGTATATAATAGATCTGGTATACAGCATGCCATACTTTATAGAACCTATGGCCAAGGCATAGGGAATGACTTTCATTCTCTTTCTATCTTCTGCCGTGGTCGGGCTTTGAGTCTTACTCAACTTCACACCTTGTAATACAGGCAAGAACTCTTTCTTTGACTGCTCCATTTTGAACTACTTCAAAATCTTGTCAAGGTATGTACTCATTAAAAAAAACTTATCAAGCGTCTTGATCTATCTCTATAGATCTTGAAGCTCAATATGTAAGCAGCTTTACCGAAGTCTTTCTTTGAAAAACTCCTTTCAAACACTCCTTTATGCTTTACAGAATAATTCTACATTATTTCCGATCAACAATATGTCATTCACATATACTTTATCAGAAATTCTGTAGTGCTCCCACTCACTTTCTTGTAAATACAGGCTTCACCGCAAGTCTGTATAAAACTATATGCTTTGATCAACTTATCAAAGCGTGTATTCCAACTCCGAGATGCTTGCACCAGTCCATAGATGAATCGCTGGAGCTTGCATATTTTGTTAGCACCTTTAGGATTGACAAAACCTTCTTGTTGCATCACATACAACTCTTCTTTAATAAATCCATTAAGGAATGCAGTTTTGTTTATCCATTTGCCAGATTTCATAAAATGCGGCAATTGCTAACATGATTCGGACAGACTTAAGCATAGATACGAGTGAGAAACTCTCATCGTAGTCAACACTTTGAACTTGTCGAAAACCTTTTGCGACAATTCTAGCTTTGTAGATAGTAACACTACTATCAACGTCCGTCTTCCTCTTGAAGATCCATTTATTTTCTATGGCTTGCCGATCATCGGGCAAGTCAACCAAAGTCCATACTTTGTTTTCATACATGAATCCCATCTCAGATTTCATGGCTTCAAGCCACTTTGCGGAATCTGGGCTCACCATCGCTTCTTCATAGTTCGTAGGTTCATCATGATCTAGTAGCATGACTTCCAGAATTGGATTACTGTACCACTCTGGTGCGGATCTCACTCTGGTTGATCTACGTGGTTCAGTAGTATCTTGTCCTGAAGTTTCATGATCATCATCATTAGCTTCCTCACTAATTGGTATAGGTGTCGCAGAAACAGTTTTCTGTGATGTACTATTTTCCAATCAGGGAGCAGGTACAGTTACCTCGTCAAGTTCTACTTTCCTCCCACTCACTTCTTTCGAGAGAAACTCCTTCTCTAGAAAGTTTCCGAACTTAGCAACAAAAGTCTTGCCTTCGGATCTGTGATAGAAAGTGTATCCAATAGTTTCCTTTGGATATCCTATGAAGACACATTTCTCCGATTTGGGTTCGAGCTTATCAGGTTGAAGCTTTTTCACATAAGCATCGCAGCCCCAAACTTTAAGAAACGACTACTTTGGTTTCTTGCTAAACCACAGTTCAGATTGTGTCGTCTCAACGGACTTAGATGGTGCCCCTTTTTTAATGTGAATGCAGCTGTCTCTAATGGATAACCCCAAAACGATAGTGGTAGATCGGTAAGAGACATCATAGATCGCACTGTATCTAATAAAGTACGGTTATGACGTTCGGACACACCATTACACTATGGTGTTCCATGTGGCGTGAGTAGTGAAACTATTTTACATTGTTTTTAACTGAAGGCCAAACTCGTAACTCAAATACTCTTTTCTACGATCAGATCATAGAAACTTTATTTTCTTGTTACGATGATTTTTTTTCACTTCACTCTGAAATTCTTTGAACTTTTCAAATGTTTCAGACTTTATGTTTCATCAAGTAGATATACTCATATCTGCTCAAATCATTTGTGAAGATCAGAAAATAATGATACCTGTCGCGAGCCTCAATATTCATCGGACCACATACATCAGTATGTATGATTTCCAACAAATCTGTTGCTCGCTCCATTGTTCCGAAGAACAGAGTCTTAGTCATCTTGCCCATGAGGCATGGTTCGCAAGCATCAACTGATTCATAATCAAGTGATTCCAAAAGCCCATCAGCATGGAGTTTTTTCATGCGCTTTACACCAATATGACCTAAACGGCAGTGCTACAAATAAGTTGCACTATCATTATTAACTTTGCATCTTTTGGTTTCAATATTATGATTATGTGTATCACTACGATCGAGATCCAACGAACTATTTTCATTGGGTGTGTAACCATATAAGGTTTTATTCATGTAAACAGAACAACAATTTATTCTCTTACTTAAATGAATAACTGTATTACAATAAATATGATCAAATCATATTCATGCTCAACGCAAAAACCAAATAACACTTATTTAAGTTCAACACTAATTCCGAAAGTATAGGGGAGTGTGCGATGATGATCATATCAATCTTGGAACCACTTCCAACACACATCGTCACTTCACCCTTAACTAGTCTCTGTTCATTCTGCAACTCCCGTTTCGAGTTACTAATCTTAGCAACTGAACTAGTATCAAATATTGAGGGGTTGCTATAAACACTAGTAAAGTACACATTAATAACATGTATATCAAATATACTTATGTTCACCTTTTTATCTGCCAATCACTTGGGGTAGTTCCGCTTCCAGTGACCAGTCCCTTTGCAATAGAAGCACTTAGTCTCAGGCTTAGGATCAGACTTGGGCTTCTTCACTTGAGCAGCAACTTGCTTGCTGTTCTTTTTGAAGTTCCCCTTCTTCCCTTTGCCCTTTTCTTGAAACTAGTGATCTTGTCAACCATCAACACTTGATGCTCTTTCTTGATTTCTACCTTCATTGATTTCATCATCATGAAAAGCTCGGGATTCGTTTTCGTCATCCCTTGCATACTATAGTTCATCACGAAGTTCTACTAACTTGGTGATGGTGACTAGAGAATTCTGTCAATCACTATCTTATCTGGAAGATTAACTCCCACTTGATTCAAGCGATTGTAGTACCCAGACAATCTGAGCACATGCTCACTAGTTGAGCGATTCTCCTCCATCTTTTAGCTATAGAACTTGTTGGAGACTTCATATCTCTCAACTCGGGTATTTGCTTGAAATATTAACTTCAACTCCTGGAACATCTCATATGCTCCATGACGTTCAAAACGTCTTTGAAGTCCCGATTCTAAGCTGTTAAGCATGGTGCACTAAACTATCAAGTAGTCATCATATTGAGCTAGCCAAACATTCATAACGTCTGCATCTGCTCCTGCAATAGGTCTGTCACCTAGCGGTGCATCAAGGACATAATTCTTCTGTGCAGCAATGAGGATAAACCTCAGATCACGGATCCAATCCGCATCATTGCTACTAACATCTTTCAACACAATTTTCTCTAGGAACATATCAAAATAAACACAGGGAAGCAATAACGCGAGCTATTGATCTACAACATGATTTGCAAAATACTACCAGGACTAAGTTCATGATAAATTTAAGTTCAATTAATCATATTACTTAAGAACTCCCACTTAGATAGACATCCCTCTAATCTTCTAAGTGATCACGTGATCCAAATCAACTAAACCATGTCCGATCATCACGTGAGATGGAGTAGTTTCATCGGTGAACATCATTATGTTGATCATATCTACTATATGATTCACGCTCGACCTTTCGGTCTCCGTGTTCCGAGGCCATATCTGTATATGCTTGGCTCGTCAAGTATAACCTGAGTATTCCGCCTGTGCAACTGTTTTGCACCCGTTGTATTTGAACGTAGAGCCTATCACACCCGATCATCACGTGGTGTCTCAGCACGAAGAACTTTCGCAATGGTGCATACTCAGGGAGAACACTTCTTGATAATTTAGTGAGAGATCATCTTATAATGCTACCGTCAATCAAAGCAAGATAAGATGCATAAAAAGATAAACATCACATGCAATCAATATAAGTGATATGATATGGCCATCATCATCTTGTGCTTGTGATCTCCATCTCCGAAGCACCGTCATGATCACCATCGTCACCGGCGCGACACCTTGATCTCCATCGTAGCATCGTTGTCGTCTCGCCAATCTTATGCTTCCACGACAATCGCTACCGTTTAGTGATAAAGTAAAGCATTACATCGCGATTGCATTGCATACAATAAAGCGACAACCATATGGCTCCTGCCAGTTGCCGATAACTCAGTTACAAAACATGATCATCTCATACAATAAAATTTAGCATCATGTCTTGACCATATCACATCACAACATGCCCTGCAAAAACAAGTTAGACGTCCTCTACTTTGTTGAAAGTTTTACGTGGCTGCTACGGGCTTAAGCAAGAACCAATCTCACCTACGCATCAAAACCACAACGATAGTTTGTCAAATAGACTCCGTTTTAACCTTCTCAAGGACCGGGCGTAGCCATACTCGGTTCAACTAAAGTTGGAGAGACAGTCGCCCGCAAGCCATCTATGTGCAAAGCACGTCGAGGGAACCGGTCTCGCGTAAGCGTACGCGTAAGGTTGGTCCAGGTCGTCTCGTCCAACAATACCGCTGAACCAAAGTATGACATGCTGGTAGGCAGTATGACTTGTATTGCCCACAACTCACTTGTGTTCTACTCGTGCATATAACATCAAACCATAAAACCTAGGCTCGGATGCCACTGTTGGGGAACGTAGTAATTTCAAAAAAAATCCTACGCACACGCAAGATCATGGTGGTGCATAGCAACGAGAGGGGAGAGTGTTGTCTACGTACCAATGCAGACCGACTGCGGAAGCGATCACACAACATAGAGGAAGTAGTCGTACGTCTTCCCGATCCGACCGATCCAAGCACCGTTACTCCGGCACCTCCGAGTTCTTAGCACACGTTCAGCTCAATGACGATCCTCGGGCTCCGATCCAGCAAAGCGTCGAGGAAGAGTTCCGTCAGCACGACGGCGTGGTGACGATCTTGATGTACTACCGACGCAGGGCTTCGCCTAAGCACTACAACGGTATGATCGAGGTGGAATTTGGTGGCAGGGGGCACCGCACACGGCTAAGGAACGATCTCAAGGATCAACTTGTGTGTCTAGAGGTGTCCCCTGCCCCCGTATATAAAGGATGAGAGGGGGAGGGCTGGCCGGCCAGGAGAGGAGGCGCAGGAGAGTCCTACTCCCACTGGGAGTAGGATTCCCCCTCCAATCCTAGTCCAACTAGGATTCCCAAGTGGGAAAGGGAGAGAGGGGGGCCGGCCACCTTCTCCTAGTCCTAATAGGACTAGAGAGAGGGGGGAGGCGCACAGCCCTATGTGGGCTGTCCTTTCAACTTTCCACTAAGGCCCATGTTGGCCCATTTGGCTCCCGGGGGGTTCCGGTAACCCTCCCGGTAATCCGGTAAAATCCCGATTTTACCCGGAACACTTCCGATGTCCAAACATAGGCTTCCAATATATCAATCTTTACGTCTCGACCATTTCGAGACTCCTCGTCATGTCCATGATCACATTCGGGACTCCGAACTCCTTCGGTACATCAAAACTCATAAACTCATAATATAACTGTCATCGAAACCTTAAGCGTGCGGACCCTACGGTTCGAGAACAATGTAGACATGACCGAGACACGTCTCCGGTCAATAACCAATAGCGGGACCTGGATGCCCATATTGGCTCCTACATATTCTACGAAGATCTTTATCGGTCAGACCGCATAACAACATACGTTGTTCCCTTTGTCATCGGTATGTTACTTGCCCGAGATTCGATCGTCGGTATCCAATACCTAGTTCAATCTCGTTACTGGCAAGTCTCTTTACTCGTTCCGTAATACATCATCTCACAACTAACATCTTAGTTATAATGCTTGGAAGGCTTATGTGATGTGTATTACCGAGAGGGCCCAGAGATACCTCTCCGACAATCGGAGTGACAAATCCTATTCTCGAAATACGCCAACCCAACATCTACCATTGGAAACAGCTGTAGTACTCCTTTATAATCACCCAGTTACGTTGTGACGTTTGGTAGTACCCAAAGTGTTCCTCCGGTAAACGGGAGTTGCATAATCTCATAGTTATAGGAACATGTATAAGTCATGAAGAAAGCAATAGCAACATACTAAACGATCGGGTGCTAAGCTAATGGAATGGGTCATGTCAATCAGATCATTCAACTAATGATGTGACCTCGTTAATCAAATAACAACTCTTTGTTCATGGTTAGGAAACATAACCATATTTGATTAACGAGCTAGTCTAGTAGAGGCATACTAGTGACACTCTGTTTGTCTATGTATTCACACATGTATTATGTTTCCGGTTAATACAATTCTAGCATGAATAATAAACATTTATCATGAAATAAGGAAATAAATAATAACTTTATTATTGCCTCTAGGGCATATTTCCTTCATCTTCCTCCTAAAGGCAAGTGTAGCAAGGGGATGGAGCGTCTTGAAGGCCATGCCGGGCACGGTTGTGACGCCCGGGTAATTAAGCTACAGTAAACCCCTGCTAATGAAGCCACGTCACCTCGGTTATTGTTGTTAATCTTGTGTTAGTTCAAAACGGTTCAAATTCAAATTTAGACTTAAAGGCAAACAACAAGGTTTTCAAAAGTTAAAACTAAAATGTTCAAGAGGTGACATATAATGCATAGGTAATTATGGTGATGAAACCACATTTTTATAAAACAGCAGCTAAAACAAATATTTAAATGCCTTTTAAATAATAAAAATATGCAAAGTATTCTATTATTGCACCAAACTTTTTGTGACAGTGTACCAAATTGAAATTCTATCTTAGGACATGGATTCATAATAATAGAACTAAAGTAAAATAAAAACAGACCAAAGAATAATTAAAAGGAAAAGAACAAAACAGGAAATAAGAAAAAAAGAAGAAGAAAAGGAAACCACCCCTTTCCCCCCCTCCCACTGGCCAACCGGCCCAGCTGGCTAACCAACTGACCAGGTCGGCCCATGCCTCTGGCCTACATAGGCCTCTCCCACTCCCCCCAAACCCTAACCGCACTCCCCCACCCGACTCCCCATGACCGCACCCACTCCCCCCCACTCCCTCGTCTCTCCCTCTTGCCCGATCCAATCGGGATCGGGCGCCCATCGCCGCCGCCTGGAGTGCCGCGCCTCCCGATGTCTCCAGCGACCGCCAGTAGGACGCCGCCCCTGCCGCACGCCCCTACCACCGACGCCGCACGAAGCCCGCGTCGCTCACGTCCTCGCCGGAGCTGGCCTGCCGACCTCGACCTCGCCGTGGCCTCCTCGTCCCCTCCCCGCGTCGCTACCTCATGCCTCACCGACCCCTTGAACCCCTGCAACGCTGTGAGCCACCCCCTCCTCTTTTCCCGCGTTCACCACGCCGCTCGCCGTACCCCTGCGCTGCACACGCGCGTCGCCACGGGCCGCGCCCACACGCCGTCCGGCCGGCCCCCGCGAGCGCTCCACCGTCGTCCGCGGCCACCTCTGCCCACCCGCGACCTCGCCTCCCCGCGCGGCCGTCTACACGTGGCCTTGGCCGCCCGCGAACAGTGCTGCTGCTGCCGCCGGCCTCCGCCTGGACGTGCCATCCCGCGCCGCTGCCCCCATGCTCAGGCTTCCCTCGCTGCTCCCCGTGCCGCCCCCTTGCTACTGCTGCCGATGCGCCGCCTCGCCGTCGCTGTTGCTACCTCGTCGCCCCCGCCTCTGCTCCTACGCCCCGGCGCCACCACTGCCACCTCCGGCGGCCAGCCTTGCCGCGCCCATAGCCGGCGCCCCCTCCCATCGATCTGGGTGTGTGCCCGCACGACGCCACCGCCTGTTAACCCCTGCCCAGGCGCCCGGTTAACCGCCCCGTTAACCTCCCGGGACTATGACATATGGGGGCCACGCCCAGAATTAAAAAAAGAAGATTAATTAAATAATAATTGTTAATTAATTAATTAGTAAGTTAATTAGTTAAATTAATTAACCTGCTTAATAACCTAATCAGCTAGTTTAGTTAATCGAATGTTGTTTAGCAAAACATGTATCCATGACATGCGGGTCCCATGGCCCCTTTTGACCAGTCAACGGTCCGGTCAAACGCTGATTGGACATTTGACCAGGGCCCCACCTGTCAGCCCCTTAGGCACACTATGGGTACACTTCCTGTGTACCCATAGCATTTAAATATAAATTTAATTTCGAATTAAATTAAATCCAGAAATTAGAAAATCTTTTAAATCTTCGAAAAATCATATCTTTTTAATCCGTAACTCGGATTAAAATATTTTCAACATGAAAGTTGTTCAGAACGACGAGACGAACCCGGATACGCAGTCCGTTCGTCCGCCACACACCCCTAACATATCAAACTCGCAACTTTCCCCCTCCGGCCCCTCTGCCCGAAAACGCGAAACACCGGGGATACTTTCCCGGATGTTTCCCCCCTTTGCCAGTATCACCTCTTGTTGCGTTAGGTCAGCTCTAGCACCGCGTATTGCCGCGTCTTGCTTTGTGTTACATTTGATTGCTCTGTTATTTATTGTGTTCCCCCTCTGTTACTTCTTTCCGGTAGACTCCGAGACCGCTGCCGATGTCCATGTGTTCGACTACACCGAAGATGACCCTTCTTTCTTGCCAGAGCAACCAGGCAAGCCCCCCCCCTTGATCACCAGATATCGCCTATTCTTCTCTATACTGCTTGCATTAGAGTAGTGTAGCATGTTACTGCTTTCAGTTAATTCCTATATTGCTGCATAGCCTGTCCTTGCTACTACTGTTGTTACCTTTACCTGCTATCCTACTGCTTAGTATAGGATGCTAGTGTTCCATCAGTGGCCCTACACTCTTGTCCGTCTGCCATGTTATACTACTGGGCCGTGATCACTTCGGGAGGTGATCACGGGCATATGCTATATACTTTACACTGTTACATTACCTGTGATACTGTTCGGAGATGGGGGCTGAAGGGGCAGGTGGTTCCACCCAGGTAGTGGTGGGCCTGGGTTCCCGACGGCCCCCGACTGTTACTTTGAGGTGGAGCGACAGGGCAGGTTGAGGCCACCTAGGAGAGAGGTGGTCATGGCCCTGTTCGGCGTTCGCGGATACTTAACACGCTTAACGAGATCTTGGTATTTGATCTGAGTTGGATCATTGACCTTATACGCACTAACCGCCACGTGGGACAAGATATGGGCAACCGGCGTCGTGGTATCAGCCGAAGCTCTTTTTGACGTTAGCGACTGAGCGGCGCGCGCCGCATTGGATCGTAAGCTCGCGCTTGTATTAAGGGGGCTAGATCTGCTTCCGGTCGCGTACGCAACGTGCAGGTGTGCTAAGGGCGATGGGCCCAGACCCCTGTGCGCTTAGGTTTAGACCGGCGTGCTGACCTCTCTGTTGATCCTAGGTGGGGCTGCGACGTGTTGATCTCCCGAGGCCGGACATGACCCAGGAAAGTGTGCCCGGCCAGAGGGATCGAGCGTGTCGGGTAATGTGGTGCACCCCTGCAAGGAAGTTTATCTATTCGAATAGCCGTGTCCACGGTAGCAGGCGACCCGGAGTTGTACCTTGACCTTATGACAACTAGAACCGGATACTTAATAAAACACACCCTTCCAAGTGCCAGATATAGCCCGGTGATCGCTCTCTAATAGGGCAACGAGGAGGGGATCGCCGGGTAGGATTATACTATGCGATGCTACTTGGAGGACTTCAGTCTACTCTCTTCTACATGCTGCAAGACGGAGGCTGCCAGAAGCGTAGTCTTCGACAGGATTAGTTATCCCCCTCTTATTCTGGCATTCTGCAGTTCGGTCCACTGATATGGCCCTTTACACATATATCCATGCATATGTAGTGTAGCTCCTTGCTTGCGAGTACTTTGGATGAGTACTCACGGTTGCCTTGTTCCCCCTTTTTCCCATTTCTCTACCTGATTGCTGCGACCAGACGATGGAGCCCAGGATCCAGACGCCACCTTCGACGATGACTCCTACTACACCGGAGGTGCCTACTACTACGTGCAGCCCGCTGACGACGACCAGGAGTAGTTTAGGAGGATCCCAGGCAGGAGGCCTGCGCCTCTTTCGATCTATATCCCAGTTTGTGCTAGCCTTCTTAAGGGAAACTTGCTTAACTTATGTCTGTACTCAGATATTGTTGCTTCCGCTGACTCGTCTATGATCGAGCACTTGTATTCGAGCCCTCGAGGCCCTGGCTTGTATTATGATGCTTGTATGACTTATTTATGTTTTAGAGTTGTGTTGTGATATCTTCCCGTGAGTCCCTGATCTTGATCGTACACATTTGCGTGCATGATTAGTGTACGATTGAATCGGGGGCGTCACAAGTTGGTACCAGAGCCGACTGCCTGTAGGAATCCCCCTTCCAACTCCTTGGTCGAAGTCGAGTCTAGTCACTACAAAACTTTTACTAACATGGCTGTGTGTCTTACGGACCCACATCGCCATTGGGTGGTACTAGGATCTTTTATTCCTCGTCTATACTCTGGGACTCTGATCTCTCTTCTATTCGGGTTAAAATAAATTTTGCTAAATCTAACATTAGGATCTCGTTATCACTTTCACCCGGAGATCACCTTATTACCGATGATCGTCTGCTGCACGTGAAGACCCTGAAGATACTCTCCGCTGTTAACCCGAGAACTTGTGTTCATCACGTTTGCAATTCCCCTTCTACCGTCAACCCTTAGGGATAACCACATGAAGTTGTTATTCTTACAATCATCCCCAGTTGGTCTTGTTATTACAAGATACCCCGAAATACTCGTCGTTGTTTTGATAATCCTTTGAGCTTACTGCCTTGCTGTTCTTTGTCACCTGAATACCCCTACGGATAATTCTCGCACTTATCGAGTATCCGCTCATCCCCTAGTTGTTCACGTGTTTCACAATGGTCTTCGAAATACTATTCGATCCTCCAAAAATTCTTAGTAGCTTATTGCTCTGCAATACTTGTCTAGTTGCATGATGGATGCTTTCCATATGTCCGGCAATATTCGTTAGTATCCTTAGGCACCGTCATTTTGATCCTATTGATTCAACATGAGTGCGAATGCACGCAATCATCAGTTGATCCTTATATATTATCTTTTCGGCTCAGACGTCATTTTAAACATGAGCTGGTTCTCAACCAATCCAATTGCCGTCGATTGTACCCCTAAGGCTATTCAACTTATCCATCCCTAATCAGAACATTGCTTCTGATCCCTTGATTTGAAAATCACAATTCCTTTGCATTTGAGCTCTGGATTAGTTAGTTGTTTCTATAATCCAATGCCTTTGCATTGTTACTTACTCTGGTTGTGTGCCGATGTTCACATCAGCTCTGTTATGGCCCGTCGGATCCTTTGTTGGATTATTATTTGACAGTGTCCTTCATTTTTACCGCCTTGTGAATCCTCCCTGATACATAATGCCTTTGGCAATTTGTATCCTCTCCTTTAGTCAAACATGCTCTGCTTCCGAGCTTGAGTTAATTACCCCTAAAGTTTGTGGTATATGTTTCTAAGAAGCCCCGACGGGTTGAGCCTACGCCTTCCTTAATATGTGTGAACTTGAAAGTTTTCACAAGTCATACTCTTTTGGTATTTTGCCAGATAAAATTTCAACACTACAACTTCTTCGAAAGTGTGAAGTGAATGAAAGGTTATGCATTGGAGAAGTGGGAGTCGACCTTGAACTTTGTGTTCATGCCCATGGACACGATGTAGATCTTATCATTAAAGCTTCTCTTAAATTAATTATTCCTTTGGTATAAGTTCATCTTATATCTGGGATCTGGCCTTTTGCAATCGTGGTTCCGACCATGTTCTCCTTTAAATACCATTTCACGTGCAAGTTTAAGCGCTTGTCTTCTGTAGAGCAATACCCCAGTCCAACCTCTACTTTGATCTGTCATCGAGTATTACCCGCTCTGGTATCTCGAGATTATCATGGAACTGCATAACTTCTTATGAGTTCTTCTTCAAGTATTATTTGACTTCCGCTGCATCATCATTTGACTTGATGTCATCGCCGACCGATTACATCTTCACGAAATCTCTCGACAAATGTGTCGTGGTCATCATCAACATCCCGAGCTCTTCCAAGATATATATCGAATTCTTGATGAGAAATACCATCCTTGCCCCCGATGATTTGTTTATCATCGGCCACTTTATTGCCTTCCCTCCAACACAAACTTGTTCGTGTTTTGTGTTATACATTGAGTTCCTTGCTATCCAGCATTTGTTCTTCTTTACCTTGGAATATTACCACCTTTTATGTCAAGAATGTCGTGGTAATTTCACCACCTCTTAAGAATTCTTGATGCAGGTGATACCTTTTGTCATATCCGTTCATTCTTTGGTCCTCGTGTTGTTTCTAACCGGATTACCGACAAATGGTCTGTGATGTGTAAATTCTAAACTTCTAGCAACCCTATTGCTTTGAAGTTATTGGTCTACAGTTTCATTCTAAGTCTACTGCTTATTGACTCATCATTCGAACATTGATCGTGCTACCTAGTCCAGGTTCCTGGGTGCACCCTTCTATCATTGTTCAGTTGTGTATGTTTGCCTCGAGCATACATCATTATATCATTTGATCCGACAAATGATATTTCCTTGTTCAAATAATTGTGGAAATCCAACCTTTGGAAATCTCGATGATTTGTTGCTGAGCCTATCAGCCACCTCCTCATCCTCTCCTTGGTTTACTGGTGAACTCTTGTTTCAGAACTTGCTTCCATAGTTCATTTCCCGAGAATCTTACAATGTCATCTCGACAATTTGTGTTGCACCTTTCTTCTCAAGCATTCTGAGTCTGAGATCTGAATCTCGGTCAGATATGATGATTGGAACATATTCCCAAGAGTTATAACAATGGTCTTTATGTGACCCGGTAAGGTGATGTCATGCCTAGCACACCTGGCCGGAGGCCCTATTATTATAGATTCCTTTTCAGCAAGGTTATCCATTCTTCCATGAGGAAATTGTAGGACTTATCCTATAAGTTGTTTCCGATGAATCCTTTGTGTTCCCAAAGTCTGATTTTCACCTGTTGACCATGTATTTGCTATCTCGAAGCATGTCTATGGTACTCCATTCATGAACAAGAGCGTTGAAAACACAATGCTAGATTTTCTTTATCAATTATCCAAACACCGTTGTATGGGTAATGTCATGAAATTTCTCTCCCCTCATCTAAAGGGTTTTCTATTTTATTTCTTGCCAAGGATATCATGCTCTGCTTGACCTTGGGAAGGATATACCCCTGAAATATGTGTTTAGACACATTTCCCTTTCCATTGTTCTGTTTAATCTGGTAATCACATTTTCCTTCCCATTGTTTTGTTTAACCTTCTTGAGGTTTATATAATCTAAGCAGTAATAAGTCACTGCCTTTGTAAACACCTCGGTGTACAACTCTATCAGTAAGACCCTGTTACTATTGTTGATGACATTCCGGTAGCCACCGATGGACGAGAACTTTGCCTTTTGGTCCGCCTTGTTCAACGAGCAGGAAACTGGTTCTCTTCGTCCCTCGCCGTTGGTACCGATGTTGTTGCCGACATAACTAACAGGCTATCCTCTGACATGCCTTGCTTACATGATCGTGCAAGACGTTACCGCCCTTCCTACTTTTAACCCAAATGGTGGGCCCATAACCCACAGTTACACATGATCGAAACCTGACTCTCCTGTACACCCTGTTGTCAAAGTTATTCCTCACACTTGACTTCGTATGTAATTCACGGGCCACCTGCCTAGTGATCTATTCTGGTATTAGACGCAATGCTTGTTCCCGTTGCTTTAAACTCCTTTCACGCCCTGTTTCAGGCATCAAACATTTGCCTGCCCGCTCGAAACTTCCCATGATACCTCTGTACTATGTTCTTGATAATTTCTTAAGTTTCAATTTGAGAGTTAATTTCCGCCACCTTCCTCGAGGTTATCGACCAGATAGTCAACCTTGCACATGTCCGTTCTCTCGGAATACCCCCTTTATTCTTTCGTAAGTACGATGGAGTTCCCGAAGAAAGGATGCCGACTTCATTATGATGGCTGGAAGCAGAGAAATGAAGACATCAATGAAAGGGATCAACCTCTTCGAAAGGGCAGCCAAGACCGAGAAGACTCGTTAGGTTTTTCGCTACCAACACCTTCCCCCCTTACTCCCCTCCTAAATCTCGGGATGAGATTTCTTGTAGTGGAGGAGAATTGTGACGCCCGGGTAATTAAGCTACAGTAAACCCCTGCTAATGAAGCCACGTCACCTCGGTTACTGTTGTTAATCTTGTGTTAGTTCAAAACGGTTCAAATTCAAATTTAGACTTAAAGGCAAACAACAAGGTTTTCAAAAGTTAAAACTAAAATGTTCAAGAGGTGACATATAATGCATAGGTAATTATGGTGATGAAACCACATTTTTATAAAACAGCAGCTAAAACAAATATTTAAATGCCTTTTAAATAATAAAAATATGCAAAGTATTCTATTATTGCACCAAACTTTTTGTGACAGTGTACCAAATTGAAATTCTATCTTAGGACATGGATTCATAATAATAGAACTAAAGTAAAATAAAAACAGACCAAAGAATAATTAAAAGGAAAAGAACAAAACAGGAAATAAGAAAAAAAAGAAGAAGAAAAGGAAACCATCCCCTTCCCCCCCCCCACTGGGCCAACCGGCCCAGCTGGCCAACCAACTGACCAGGCCGGCCCATGCCTCTGGCCTACATAGGCCTCTCCCACTCCCCCCAAACCCTAACCGCACTCCCCCACCCGACTCCCCACGACCGCACCCACTCCCCCCCCTACTCCCTCGTCTCTCCCTCTCGCCCAATCCAATCGGGATCGGGCGCCCATCGCCGCCGCCTGGAGTGCCCCGCCTCCCGATGTCTCCGGCGACCGCCAGTAGGACGCCGCCCCTGCCGCACGCCCCTACCACCGACGCCGCACGAAGCCCGCGTCGCTCGCGTCCTCGCCGGAGCTGGCCTGCCGACCTCGACCTCGCCGTGGCCTCCTAGTCCCCTCCCCGCGTCGCTACCTCATGCCTCGCCGACCCCTTGAACCCCTGCAATGCTGTGAGCCACCCCCCTCCTCTTTTCCCGCGTTCACCACGCCGCTCGCCGTACCCCTGCGCTGCACACGCGCGTCGCCACGGGCCGCGCCCACACGCCGTCCGACCGGCCCCCGCGAGCGCTCCACCGTCGTCCGCGGCCACCTCTGCCCGCCCGCGACCTTGCCTCCCCGCGCGGCTGTCTACGCGTGGCCTTGGCCGCCCGCGAACAGTGCTGCTGCTGCCGCCGGCCTCCGCCTGGACGTGCCATCCCGCGCCGCTGCCCCCATGCTCAGGCTTCCCTCACTGCTCCCCGTGCCGCCCCCTTGCTACGGATGCCGATGCGCCGCCTCGCCGTCGCTGTTGCTACCTCGTCGCCCCCGCCTCTGCTCCTACGCCCCGGCGCCACCACTGCCACCTCCGGCGGCCAGCCTTGCCGCGCCCATAGCCGGCGCCCCCTCCCATCGATCTGGGTGTGTGCCCGCACGGCGCCACCGCCTGTTAACCCCTGCCCAGGCGCCCAGTTAACCGCCCCGTTAACCTCCCGGGACTATGACATATGGGGCCCACGCCCAGAATAAAAAAAAGAAGATTAATTAAATAATAATTGTTAATTAATTAATTAGTAAGTTAATTAGTTAAATTAATTAACCTGCTTAATAACCTAATCAGCTAGTTTAGTTAATCGAATGTTGTTTAGCAAAACATGTATCCATGACATGCGGGTCCCATGGCCCCTTTTGACCAGTCAACGGTCCGGTCAAACGCTGATTGGACATTTGACCAGGGCCCCACCTGTCAGCCCCTTAGGCACACTCTGGGTACACTTCCTGTGTACCCATAGCATTTAAATATAAATTTAATTTCGAATTAAATTAAATCCAGAAATTAGAAAATCTTTTAAATCTTCGAAAAATCATATCTTTTTAATCCGTAACTTGGATTAAAATATTTTCAACATGAAAGTTGTTCAGAACGACGAGACGAACCCGGATACGCAGTCCGTTCGTCCGCCACACACCCCTAACATATCAAACTCGCAACTTTCCCCCTCCGGCCCCTCTGCCCGAAAACGCGAAACACCGGGGATACTTTCCCGGATGTTTCCCCCCTTTGCCAGTATCACCTCTTGCTGCGTTAGGTCACCTCTAGCACCGCGTATTGCCGCGTCTTGCTTTGTGTTACATTTGATTGCTCTGTTATTTATTGTGTTCCCCCTCTGTTACTTCTTTCCGGTAGACTCCGAGACCGCTGCCGATGTCCGTGTGTTCGACTACACCGAAGATGACCCTTCTTTCTTGCCAGAGCAACCAGGCAAGCCCCCCCCCTTGATCACCAGATATCGCCTATTCTTCTCTATACTGCTTGCATTAGAGTAGTGTAGCATGTTACTGCTTTCAGTTAATTCCTATATTGCTGCATAGCCTGTCCTTGCTACTACTGTTGTTACCTTTACCTGCTATCCTACTGCTTAGTATAGGATGCTAGTGTTCCATCAGTGGTCCTACATTGTTGTCCGTCTGCCATGTTATACTACTGGGCCGTGATCACTTCGGGAGGTGATCACGGGCATATGCTATATACTTTACACTGTTACATTACCTGTGATACTGTTCGGAGATGGGGGCTGAAGGGGCAGGTGGTTCCAATTTGATCTTAAGGCCTGATGCTTCACCGAAGATATCAAATGTTGCCTTAACAAAATTGAGGTCTTGATACGATGGCCCTAAGAACAGGGCCAGGTCATCCACATATAGGGAGAGTCTTTGATTCACTGAGATGCCTCTGAACGAGCTCAACACACCAATCTTTGTTGCCTTCTTCATGACATAGGTGAGGGAATCCATCGCAATTGCAAACAGCTGCGGCGAGACCGGATCGCCCTGCCGAAGACCCTTGGCATGGTGGAAATGTCTACCTGGGACCCCATTGACAACCACACGGGTGTTGGTAGATTGAAGAAGCATCGAGATCCATCTAGTCCATCTCTGTCTGAAGCCCCTTGCTTCCAAGATCTCCATGAGGAAAGGCCATGACAGCAAGTCAAATGCTTTCGAAATGTCGAGCTTAAGGAAGAGCCCCTTCTCCTCTTTTCTGGCGCCCAGCTTCCGAGCCACTTGTCTGACGAGTAAGAAATTGTCATGTATGTTCCCCCCTTTGATAAAAGCCGACTGGTTGATCTCAATGATCTCTGATATGCGGGGGCACGCTCTCAAAGCAAGCAGCTTGGCAAAGATCTTTGCAAAGTTGTGTGGGAGGCTGATAGGCCGATAGTCTCCCACCTCCATGGCATCCGGCTTCTTGGGAATTAAGATGATATGCGCTCCATTAAGCTTGTCGAATCCTCTGCCGTCTCCCACATACAACTTCACGAGCACAGCCATTATGTCTCCCTTAATGATTGGCCACACCACATGATAGAAAGCTCCGATAAACCTGTCCGGTCCTGGAGCTCTGTCAGCCGGGATCTCCTTTATCACCTTCCACCCTTCCTCTTCCGTGAACATTAGTTCTAGCTCTTGCAAGTTGTGACTTGGGATTTGGAGAAAGTTTAGGTCCAGAGAACCTCTTCTTGTTCCCGCTTTGCCCAGCAAGTTCTCAAAAGCCTCCGACAACACTTCTTCTTTCCTAGCTTGTTCAGTGATGAGCTCCTCGCCCCGCTTGATGCAGGGAATAAAGTTCTTGGCTCGTCACCCATTTGCCACGGCCTGGAAAAGCTTGCTGTTTGCGTATCCATCCTTCAGCCAACGAATCCTCGATCTCTGTCTATCAATGGTGCGCTCAAGGGAAGCTAAACCGAGCAGAGCCAACTTCAAGGTCCGGCGTAGCCATAGCTCCATCGGGTTCAGCATCCTGCGCTCTTGTGCTCTGTCCAGCCGAGCAATCACCCAGTTGGCGATCTTCATGCACATTTTGATGTTACCGATTTTCCTCTGCCCCCAAGCTTGTAAGTGTGCAGCTGTGTTTCTGAAAAGTGTGCCCAGCCTCTTGAACGGGTCGAAGATTTCATTGCTGCAGGCCCAAGCTTCTTGGATCGCCTCGAGGAAGCCATCAATTTTTGTCCAATATAACTAAAAGCGGAAGCGGTGTTTAACTTGAAAGTTGTTGCTCGTGGAGAGACGTAAAGGCGCATGATCCGAAGCACTAGTAGATAGCGCTTGGAGCAGGTAGTCGGGGTGACCTAGCTCCCAATCCACGGAGACGAGCATCCTATCAATCTTGGTGAAAGTTGGTGTATTCCTTTCGTTCGACCATGTGAATTGGCGCCAATGCATATACAACTCCTTGAGCTCGTGGTCATCCATGAAGTTTTGGAACTTGCTCATCACTGCTCTATTGATATTCTGATTGCTCTTCTTCGATCCCCTGAGAATCATGTTGAAGTCACCAAGGCACATCCAAGGCCCTGGGCAAAGCAGCCTCCTGTCATAAAGGTCTTGGATGAATTGTGTTTTTAGCTCCTCACCTTGTGGTGCGTATACCACCGAGATCCACCACTCATTGTCGTCAATCTGATGAACTTTGCCCGTAAGGAAGTTGGTATCGAGTTGGATGCAGTCCACGGTTAAGTGAGTCGTGTCCCAAGCTAGTAAGATACCACCACGTGTCTCCACAGCCGGCAAGTAGGCAAAGCCATCAAGGGATGGCCCTAAACATTGCATTACGACAAATTGATCTACAATTTCAAGCTTAGTCTCTTGCAAACAGACTAGGTTTGCTCTAAGCGATGAAAGAAACTCCCTAACTACCTTCCTCTTGGCCGGTTTGTTCAACCCTCTCACGTTCCAACAAATGATCTCCGGGTTGTGATCCATAACAAGGAATCAACAACACCCATGCCCCACGGCATGCTCAGTGCACGCCGATCACCACCTCAGTCTCACGTGACAGCTCATCATTGTTGGGGATGCATTTGCCGAACAACGCCGCTATGACCCTCACATGTTGCTCCCTTAGGGGGGAATCAAACAGCTCTTGGAGTTCCTTGACTGCCTCGTCGTCCACAGCCATATCTTCTGGGACAAGCCCAAGTGCTCTCAGCAACACGCTCTCCACCTTGTTGGACTTGGTGGTATTCGTCCCAGCAGTTCTTTTGGTGTATCTCGTTGTTCGCTTGGGTGTAAACGGTTCGGCCTCCGGCCGGAGCGCTGACACCTCGCGCAGGAGTGGTGGCGCCAACTTTTTGACAATGCTGGAACAAAACCTCTTCAACCACGCGTAGGCCAATGCTTCCTGGGCTGTCATCCCGTCCGCCGAATCAACCAACATCATGTTTGAGTCAGAATCAACCGGATTTGCTGCTAAATCCAGTGGCATATCACCAACTGTCTGCAGCGGGATCGCACTCTGGATGTGGCGATCGACGTTGCATGGGGATTCCTCATCCACCAACCGGGTGGGTGCATGGATCACGTCCGTGCGTCCCATCACTCCAGCCTCCTCTGATCTTGGGTCCTGTGCCTATTGGGGAATATAGCAGAAATTCAAAATTTTCCTATGTGTCACCAAGATCTATCTATGGAGAGACTAGCAACGAGGGGAAGGAGAGTGCATCTACATACCCTTGTAGATCGCTAAGCGGAAGCGTTCAAGAGAATGGGGTTGATGGAGTCGTACTCGTCGTGATCCAAATCACCGATGATCCTAGTGCCGAATGGACGGCACCTCCGCGTTCAACACACGTATAGCCCGGTGACGTCTCCCACGCCTTGATCCAGCAAGGAGAGAGGGAGAGGTTGAGGAAGACTCCATCCAGCAGCAGCACAACGGCGTGGTGGTGGTGGAGGAGCGTGGCAATCCTGCAGGGCTTTGCCAATCACCACGGGATATGAGGAGAAAGAGAGGGAGGGCTGCACCACAGGGAGAGATCAAATCGCGTCTATTGGGCAGCCCCTAGGCCAAGTATATATAGGGGAAGGGGAGGGGATGCGCCCCCTTTAGGGTTTCCACCCCTAGGGGTGGCGGCCAGCCTAGATCCCATCTAAGGGAGGCGGCCAAGGGGGAGGGGGAGAGGGAGGCGCACCAGGATGGGACTTAGGGCCCATCTGCCCTAGGGTTTGCCCCCTTCTCCTCTCCCTTGCGCCTTGGGCCCTTGTGGGGGGGGGGCGCACCAGCCCACTTGGGGCTGGTCCCCTTCCACACTTAGCCCATGAAGCCCTCCGGGGCTGGTGGCCCCACTTGGTGGACCCGAGACCCTCCCGGTGGTCCCGGTACGTTACCGATAAAACCCGAAACCTTTCCGGTGACCAAAATAGGACTTCCCATATATAAATCTTTACCTCCGGACCATTCCGGAACTCCTCGTGACATCCGGGATCTCATCTGGGACTCCGAACAACATTCGGTAACCACATACAAACTTCCTTTATAACCCTAGCGTCATCGAACCTTAAGTGTGTAGACCCTACGGGTTCGGGAACTATGCAGACATGACCGAGACGTTCTCCGGTCAATAACCAACAGCGGGATCTAGATACCCATGTTGGCTCCCACATGTTCCACGATGATCTCATCAGATGAACCATGATGTCAAGGACTTAATCAATCCCGTATACAATTCCTTTTGTCTATCGGTACGATACTTGCCCGAGATTCGATCGTCGGTATCCCGATACCTTGTTCAATCTCGTTACCGGCAAGTCTCTTTACTCGTTCCGTAACACATCATCCCGTGATCAACTCCTTGACCACATTGTGCACATTATGATGATGTCCTACCGAGTGGGCCCAGAGATACCTCTCCGTCACACGGAGTGACAAATCCCAGTCTCGATTCGTGCCAACCCAACAGACACTTTTGGAGATACCCGTAGTGTACCTTTATAGCCACCCAGTTACTTTGTGACATTTGGCACACCCAAAGCACTCCTACGGTATCCGGGAGTTGCACAATCTCATGGTCTAAGGAAATGATACTTGACATTAGAAAAGCTTTAGCATACGAACTACACGATCTAGTGCTATGCTTAGGATTGGGTCTTGTCCATCACATCATTCTCCTAATGATGTGATCCCGTTATCAACAACATCCAATGTCCATGGTCAGGAAACCGTAACCATCTATTGATCAACGAGCTAGTCAACTAGAGGCTTACTAGGGACATGGTGTTGTCTATGTATCCACACATGTATCTGAGTTTCCTATCAATACAATTCTAGCATGGATAATAAACAATTATCATGAACAAGGAAATATAATAATAACCAATTTATTATTGCCTCTAGGGCATATTTCTAACAGTGCCGCCTCCGTTGTCCTTATTTCCTTGTACGTCGCCATCCTGCTTGGCCTCACATGCACTGCCTCTTGGGATCCGGGCCTTTCTTGTCCTCTTCCATTGGGATCCATGCACCTTGACGCGATTGGCTCCGCGCCAAGGCCAACAGGGCTTCCACCAGCTGGTCGGGCATCTATCTTGGGCGCCGCATCCACTTTATCCGCAGGGCACCGAGCTGCCCCTGCAGCATGCTCTCCTCACGAGGCACCAAAACCGAGACCCCAACAGGTGATTGGCCGGCTTCAATGATAGGGCGCTTTGTTGACGTGTCCACCTGATCTTGGACCCTTGCAATTGGCTGGCTTGATTCTTCTATGACCGGATCACAGACCACGTCAGATGCCACAGCTGGCACCACCACAACGGGCGGGGCAACCTCTCTCTGAACCTCCGGCCCCACAGATCCCTGGTGCGTGGGGCACGTCGGCTGCCTTGCTGAACCACCGCCAATCGTTGGGCTTCCTCCATTTGAATTCTTCCTTGGAGCGGACTGTGGCCCCTCCTGCATGGTCAAGTGGTCAAAAGCCGAGACCCTGACGGAGAGCCTGTCCCTGACAGGCTGCATGGGCCCCCCAGCAGATCCTCCCTCTGAGGCAATCATCGGCGGGAGGCGCCAATCACCACCGACCAAAGAACGAGCCGGAGACGCCACGCCGCCATGAGCCCTTGGCAGCGGCCCCGACCCTCTCGCATCTTGCACACCAAACCTCCATGACCTGTTGCGTGGCGCCGCCGCTGCACCACCACTGTTCCCATTAATCCTCCCATCCGACGGGAGCCCGCTCTGACCGCTGTCCGATGAGACCCCCAAGAAGAACGGCTCGTCCCTGCCAGAGAGATCGAAGACCGAGTCCAGGTGGATCAGGATCTTGTACTGGAGCAGGGTAGGCTCCATCAGTGGCGCAGCCAGGCCAGGCTCCGGGATAGCCAGCCAACGGAGAGAGGGGATGGCATCCGGGTCCGCCGTCCAAGCCGACAACTTGAATGCGGACAGGTCTCGGCATGCGCTGGTCTCCGGCTCCACCATGTCCACCAGGCAGGACGAACCTAGCAGATCTTCAGCAACCTCCCTTTCCCAAGCATGAGGAGGAATTCCTTCCAGAACCAGAGAGACCTTGAAGCTGAGCATGGAGTGGATGGCTTGAGCTTGGCGATTCCACTGGCGGAAGTAGAGCCGCACACCATTGAAGTCGATGAACGGTCTGGCCGCCACCAGGTTACGATGGTCCTGACACGCGAAGACGACCAGAAAATCCTCTGGCCGGTAGCAGTGGACGGAAAGCCACTCCGGCTCAACGCTGACCACTGCTCCCAGCGTCTGCACAACGAACTCGGGGGATATGTCATGCCTCGCCCCGCTAGCATAGGCCACCATGGCGAATTGCAGCCTCCTCTCTAGGTCACACATGCTCGGAGAGCGACGGACGACACAAAGCTCCTGAGGGATGAACTGCTCGCGCTCTGGGGACTCGAGCCGTGGCGTGAAGATGCACAGCCATGCCGCGGGCGCAGCATGCGGGGCTGGGGGGCGGCGGGACTCTCAGCGACGGACCACTAGCCGAGCCTGAGCGCGCAACCTTGGCTGCCGTAGATCGCCTGAGCTCCTCTTCCGGCGACGACTCCGGGGCCTCTTGCAGTCCTTGGATTCGTGGCCCGGTAGCTTGCAGCGGAAGCAGACAACTTTGTTGGTGCAGTTGTTCTTGAAATGCCCTTTTTCGAAGCACTTGAAGCAGAGACCCTCCATCTCCGGCGAGACCGCACAGTGCACTCTGGGCAGAGGCGCATCCAGCACCGTCAGTGCGGCGACGCATCCAGTGCTCCTTCCGGGAGGGGCGAGGCTGCTCCCAACTTGGCGCCACCTCCATCGCCAGGGCGCCAGCCGCGGGCTCCCCGCCGGCCGGCCCCTGCGCATCCGAGGCCTCAGAGCATGAGGAAAGGCCGATGTCAGACACCACCGGCCACTCGCCAGCGCGACGGAAGGAGGAGGTGACCGAACACGGGCTGCTCGACATGCCGGACCAGCGCAGCGCCGCGGAAAGGGGTGGGTGGATGCCGGGGCCGGAGTGGCCGCCGGCGGTGGAGGAGCGCTTGGGGCTACGCGGCCCGAGACGCGAGGGGGGACGTCGCCGCCAGAGTGGCGAACGGCGGGGAGGTGGGTTGGGAGGGGAGCGGAGGGACGCTCTTATATTTGTTTATGGAGGAAGTAGTATTTTTCTGAGTAAAAACTAGCACAAATGCTCATGCGTTGCAACGGGAAAAAAATTCCGCTTCACAAATGTCATGGGAAAGATTTTGATCTATCCATAATGGGACAACAGTTTCTTATAAAAAAATATGTACCATTCCAGGATCACGAGTTCACGCCACGGAGCGTAGGACATGTGGTATGATTCGTAGTAAATGATCTGATTGATAATGTTTTCTTATGAAAAGCTTTTGATCTATTCATAACATCATGGAAATATAAAGAACATCAAAAGTAATGAAATTGAATAAGTAATAAAAATAACATTGTGCGCTTCAATGGAAAACAAAATGATGCAAATTTAGTAAGGAATATTAATACCTATGGCAACATTCAGGAAAATAATTCTAGTTCATGGCCGGGTCCAGGAATTATGTCCAGGAATTGTATCGTGTTTATTCAGATAATATCGTGTTTATTCGGACAATATGTACATCTGTAGACAGTAGTACATATAAGCCTTGAGACAACCATCTTCCTCTATTAAGCGAACTCTACAGGAGAAAATCTTCGAGGATGGAGGTATTTTTGTTTGTTCATCATAAATAATATTGTAGTTTATTTTTTGGCAACATCAAGTTCCTACAAATAATGTTCACGTGGATAACGAAGATCATCGGTTCGCATCAAAGGCAGCGCCTCGAACACCATCCACAAGAGCAGCTACATCATCGTCATGAGCCTCCCCTGCAAGGTATCCAATCAGTCCATCACTTGCTTGCTTGATGTCCAGGTTTAGATCCCAATATTGTTGATGTACTTCTCAAGATCTGTCGGCATTTTCCGTCATCTCAGATTGTTGCTGCATGTATGCGTGCATCTTTTTATTTCCCTATTAGTTTCGATTGTCTTGTCAATATGCATGAAGATTGTTTGGTATATACACTTCCTCAGCTCTTTTGTGCTGACGAGCAATATGGGATGTTGCTGTGAAATGTTCTACTTATTAGTTACCTGAATATTTTATGTAAAATGTGATTGATTGTCCGGGTGTGCATGGCGGTCGATGAACTTTAGTTACGTGACCGTGGTTGATTGATTTCCATGACATTATTCCCCCACATGGTCCGTTGGTAATACGGGGACATGAATCGTTTAGATGCCCAATAATAGAAGCCAAATATGAGGCATTGTCATCCTCCTAAAATTAAATTGTGTGTTTCGAACTTTCGACGGGGTAGTGTGTGTGTGTGTGTGTGTGTGTGTGTGTGGGGGGGGGGGGGGGGGGGGGGGAGGGAGGAGGGTGGGATGAAGATAGTGGGTGAAGAAGAAGAAAAATGAGGCATAATTGATGTTGAACCATTAATATAGGTATATGCCCCCAGTGCAACGCACGGGCAATTAGCTAGTATGTATATATATATATATAAATATATATATAGATAGATAGATTAGTTCCAAATGCTTGAGCCCACAAAGCAGCGAGGCCAATTCCCCTCTGTGTCATGCCCAGAACCCAGAACAGAGGATGTCAAGAACTCCCGCGATTCACCTCACCCCCAAACCTGGCGTGGAGCTATCTTCTCCGTCAAATCCGGCCAGCGGGGGAGCTCACCCGCTTCGCCCTGGAAGCGATGCCCTCGAAAGAGGTGGTCGTTCGTCGTCCTGCGTGTGATGGAAGCGACTGCCGCCGTGGAGGTGGATCTGGCCGCCGCGGCGCCCGATTTGGCTGCGCAGGAGCTTGAATCGGCCGCCAAGGATCTCGATCGCCCCGCCATGGCCTTTGACCACCCCTTGAGCCATTCGCATCCGGCGTCATCGGCGATGAGCGCGAGGTAAGGAGGAGCTGGTGGGCGGAAGGAGCCAGAGGAGGCGGGTTCCACTATGTAGGCTACTCCTCGTGGAAGGTTCCACCCCGGCGCTGCACTTCCCGTGGTTCACTCCGCCACCAATATCATCGACCGAGCTCGACCAAGGGCGACAGGGCGTCCGCCTCCGCCATCCTTCCACAGAGCAGAGCAGCAGCCAGCATGGCGGGGCGGCTTGCTGCCGCGCCGGACGGGAGCACCAACACCAACGTCTCGGCGGCTCCCGACCGAGCGCGCGGCTTCTACCGCGACCGGATCCGGCGGGTCGCCGTGTCTGGAGGGCTGAGAAGATCGGCTCTCTTCGACCACTCCCAGTCCGGTCAAAGCGGATCCAGCTACTCCAACGGTACCGGTTCTTCCCATTCCTACCCGTCCAACAACTCCGGCAGCTCCAATGCTGAAACTGACTTCGGCGCCCACGAGCTCACGATGATCGCCATCCAAATGGTCAGTGACGGTTACGCCCAGCGCATGGTCCAAGAATTCGAAGGCGGCGGCAACCTGAACCGTGCTCTGGAGAATTGGTTCTTCGAGCTTGACGTGGAGTGGGTTCAGCTCCACCTCCAGCGCCTTCAAGTCCAAGACAAGGGGCCATCATGGCTCCAGGACTTGGTCCAGAGGTGGATTCGAGCTCTCATGGTAACCACCTCCTGTATCCTTGAGATCCTGAGCACTGTTCAAACCTTGGTTGTCGGACGGTTTGCTAGAGCAAGCATCTCGGCGATGCTCACCTTTGTCGACGTCATCGTTCCAGTTCGTAAGGCGGGGAAGCTACGGGCTGTGCTAGACATGTATATCTGTGTCTCCAATGTGTTAGACATATTCACTCAGGCTGTGAGTTCTCCAGAAGACCAAAGCATATTCAAGGAGATAACTGGCTCGTTGGTGAGAGAAAGGAACATGCTATGTGAGGCCATATCCACCACAATGAAGGGTGTGAGGGCATTCATGGAGGACGACGACCCGTGGGCTATTGAGATTCCGCGAGGAGGAGGCGAGGTTCACAGGAACACCCGGTTGATGGTGGGTTACATCATGTCCATGACGGGTGCATTGGTGTTGACGCGGAACTCTGCAATAAGCCACAACACTGGAAATCTTAGTGGCCTCATAGATGACACGATCAAATATTTGAATGATCTGCTTCTGAGAAAATCAGAGCTGTGCTTGGATCTAAGCCTGAGGTACCTATTCCTGCTCAACAATTCCTATTTCGTAACAGAGCAGGTACTGGGATCATGTGTTTTTATTCCTAGGCCATACTCTCAAGACTCTGGAACACCACCAGGGACTTGAACTTACACCTGAATGCAAAAACCACATGGATAGTTATCTCGATGCTTCGTGGGCTCATGTGATGTCGTGCATATCAGAATCGACTACTCCTGGACGGCTACATTCTTGGATCAACACCTCTTGGTTCACTAAATTTGAGGCAGCGTTTTATAAAACATACCAAGCTCAGAAGCTCAGGAAGGTTCCGGACCCTCGGCTCAGAGATGCGCTACGGAGAGCTATCACCGAGAGAGTCATCTCAAGTTACTGCGACCATCTGAAGGAGCATCCAGAGGAAGCGAGCTGTCCCGCTGCCTTGGAAATGATGTTGGGACAGCTATTTGAAGGCTGAAAACTTCTTTGAGGCATCGAGCAGACAAATAAGAGGCCAGAGTTATGTTCTGTCGTTGTATTTGGAAGGAAGAAAAACCCTTTCTTGATTTCATTTTAGCTCTAGCGCGTATAAAAACATGCCACATTATTTGGATATCTTATTTGACTTGGTGATTTCCTGTCAAATACTAACATAGTTAAGTGTCATGTTTTCTTTTTACTATACGATATTCTATATGGGCTTATTTTTCATCTACACCAGTAGAACTTGAGCTTGCAGATGCCAGGGTCACTCAGAAGTAAAGGTAGTCCTCTACATCTGAACTATGGGATGGTTTTTTTCTACAAGTTGATCAAACTTTGCACCGTTTGACTTTAGATGAAATACATACACCTTTAAGTATCATGAGAAATCAACACTCTCGGTGCCAAAATTTCGTTAGAGTAGACTCCAAGAGATCAGGTATACAAAATTCAGACCAAACTCAAGGATTTATTCGTACAGAAGGAGCCCGTGCTCAGATCATAAGCATGGACATGGCCTGCAAATACCGAGTCCGCCTTGTACTTCACAAACCATTTCTCAAAAGCAGCACACCAAAGTCCATGTACTTTGCTATTAATAACAAAACATACCTGCATAAAAATTGGCATAAAATCAACGAAATCTGCAGGTGTCTACACTCAGAAAAGAAGATCCAGCTGTTCAATCATACATGCTTCTGAAACATAATATAAAAGGGTCAGAACAAGCTGCCGGTGCAAAAAGAACAACTGTGTTTGCTAATCATCCTGCAGAGCATTTCATTTTCGAAAAGGGGCGCTTTATTACTGCAGAGTATTTCATATATATTGAAATCTGTCAAACCTGAACAGATAAAATGGTTCAGGATTACAGCAGAATTTCAAATAAGTAATGTACCATGCATGAAGGCGTGAATCGACACCCTGTACTATGGCTTGTATGGGTCACGCTTCTCGTGACTACACTAGAAGTTTCCAAACAATGTCTCGTATCCTAAAACAATGTGCCTTTTGAAGAGAAAAATGGTTAGTTCCAGGGGCACATTGGAGCCACTACATGTGTATGATCTCAGTCCTTCCTTCCAGCTGCATTATGATGGCAGTTGCACAGCTAGTACTCCCTCTGTAAAGAAATATAAGAGCGTAGTACTAAAAATATAAACCGGAGGCATGAGTAGCTGATGCTCAGCCTCTAGCGTCCTGCTAGGCTGCTACTGTTGTCAGGCTCGCGCTGTTACAGAGTCCTTGGTCACTTCTTCCGGCTCATGTCTCCTTCCAACGAGATACAAAGGCAGCCTTGGTGTCGTGAGTGCCATGGCCTCGGTGCCAGCATCGACACGACCTACCAATATAGCAATTCAGAGCTCCATGCCCATTGACTAACCGAGGAAGCTGGGATGCAGAAGATTCATCAGAGAGAACAACTCTATAACTAGTGATCCACACATGATCAGCTGGTCTTCCCATTGACAAAGTGAAAACAAATGCACAAACTAGTGAATTCATAAAACCATGGAAGCCGTCTATGAAAATACCACACATCAGAGAGATTACAGTTCAGTTGACTGTTTGTTTGTCCATGGGAGCATTAATCGCTGAATTGCTCAACTGTACAAACTAGAGAATTTAACAAAAGGGAAAACAATGGAACCAAACATTTAACGCCCCTCTTGCATTGTCGTAGTCATGCCATTCAGAGATGGTTCCAGCTCATAGTCATGCCTTTGGTCTTCAACTTCATACTTCCGTTGCCTAAAATATACTGGCTCCTTCAGAGTAGGAAGCGGGGCTGTTTCATTTTCTAACATGAACACGGTGGATGACATGAGTGGACGAGCACTTGGATCGTCTTGAACACACAAGAGACCTAACTGAATACACCGCAGAACTTCATGAAGTGGACAGATCTCCGTAATGGACGAGTCCACCAATTCTCTTGCAGTTCCATCTTTCCATAAGCTCCATGCCTAAGTCAATAAAATCCTCAATTTAATATGAGTTTTTGATTTGTTAAACTTTCGAGCATTTTAGTGAGCTTACATAAGCTATAAGGCTTGGAAAGTCCATGATGAGATGGGATGAACTGATCTTTAACCCGCTTACAATCTCCAACAGTAGAACACCAAAGCTATAGGTGTCAGACTTGACAGAAAAGGAACCTTCCATTGCATATTCAGGAGACATGTAACCGCTGTTTGAATCAATCCAAGAAATTGAATTAGTTAAGCTGTAGAAAATTACCATCTTAAGCCTTACCTGGTTCATATATTACTTACTATGTCCCAACAATGCGGATAGTGTTCGCTTGTTGCTCATTTCCTCCAAAAATCCTTGCCATACCAAAATCAGATATTTTGGGGTTCATTTCCGCATCTAACAAGACATTGCTTGCTTTGAGATCTCTATGGATTATTGTTAATCTTGAATCTTGGTGGAGATAAAGAAGCCCTCTCGCAATACCTTTAATTACCTTGAACCGGGTCGGCCAATCAAGCACAAAATTTCTTGTGGCATCTTGCAAGAGAAGTGCAAAATTAAAAGCATTAACAACCAGGTCGGACAATTCAATGATTATAAGAATGTTTTGCGAGACATGACCATAAGAGCAGAACATACCAAAAATGAAGGCATCTAAGCTTTTGTTAGGTAAGTATTCATATATCAATAACTTTTCATCTTCATGAGTGCAGTAACCAAGAAGCCTAACTAAGTTTCTATGCTGCAATTTGGCAATGAGAACCACTTCATTTCTGAACTCCTCGGCCCCTTGCCCAGAACTCTTACTAAGTCTTTTGACAGCAACTTCATTGCCACCTTCTAATCGTCCCTGCACAAGCACATCATTCTTCAACTGAAAAAAGGGCAATTTTCTATTATCGATAATCAGGTTAAAACTTGTTACCTTGTAAACTTTTCCGAAGCCACCTTTCCCGAGCATGTTGTAGTCTGAGAAATTGTCCGTTGCAGTAACAACATCTTCAAAGCAAATATATGGAAGTTCTATAGTTTCATTCTCAAGTTCATTAGATTTGGAATTTTTCGAGTGTCGCCGTGTATATTTATTCTTAATTTCCTTGATTCGTCGTTTGCCTGATAGAGATGTCTTCATATCAATATTGCTTCTTTTGAATAACTCATGAAAATTGCATCCTGAGAAAGTGAAGCAAATATAGAGTTTACCTCTTGACTTGCAGATCCATACAAGGCTGATGCATGTGAGTATAAGAGTACTAGCAATTACTGGGAGTACAATCTTCAGTACATTACTCTCTTTGTCAACTGCACAAAACTAGAAATTTAGGAAGAGAATGATGCTTTCAAAATTTAACAACATGCATTTTTCCAAGTGTTGTGTTAGTATAATCTTCAATACATTATTACTCTGTTTCCCAACTGTAGAAAGCCAGAAATATAGTCCAGCAAGAGAATGATGCTTCCAAAATTCAACATGCATTTCTGGCAAATGTTGTGTTTGTCAGGATTAGTATGTCATCCTAACCAAAAGGGATCGATTATACCGTATAATGAATAAGCGCATAAGGAATGATATATACCTGTTGAACTGGCAAGACGGAGGTACAGGTTCTCGCCATTACCATCAGGATACTTTCCCGTGTCAACAAGCTCCCCCAACCAAATCAAGCACCTTGACTGGTCAACAGATGTGATTCCATTTTGCAAGTTAGCATAAGCATACGCAGTGCAAACACAATTGCGGCTGCACTCTGCTGTGCATTGGTCAAAGCTTCTGTTCCTAACATAAACGAACTTATCGGGTGTCTTCATAGCTCTCAAGGTCAAGAAATTATCACCACCGCCACATTTCAGATCTTCCTTTCTCCGACACCCTCTGGAGAAGTTAACACCATAAGGCTCAAACCCACTGAGGCAGTTGCATTTCGGAACTGTTTCAGTGGCATCGCAGTAGCCAAACGGTCCGCAATAGGCATATCGGTCACAGCTAGAACTAGGCAGCTCTGTGAAAACCTCCCATGATGACGAGTTGCTGTTCCATGCCAGAAATTTAAACATGCCCGTGTAGTGCAGCATCAGGCGCATGCTTGGCGAGCCGTCAGAGACGGTGAATGTTATGTATAACTCACCCCCTCTGTCAAATTGTTAGGGTCATGATGGCGCCGGTGGTGCCTTGATACCAGGCAGGGACCAATGCACCATCCCACGCAGCTCTGCGCCAATACGGCCTCGTCCCATTCCAGATGACAATCTGGAGGCCGGAACTAGAGTCACCGCCCATGGAGTAGTCGCTGGTGGCTGGGTCATCAGGGCCCCTCCAAGCAACGAGGCGAGTGTAGAGACCATCATTTGCGCTCAGTGATGAAGGCATGCTGGGGAGGGCCGTGTCAGTTGGATGTTGGAAGCTCTGCCATATGTCTGTGCCATTCGGTAACCGGATGACCAAGTTTCCGGAGCTGAGCAGTACAGCAGAAGTTCCTGTGGTTCCGGATGTGAAGTTGTTGGTTGCCCAAAGAGCGAGGCCTCGGGAGTCAGACAATACAAGGTCGGAGTTGTTGGTCAGAACCAGCTTCCCAGGAGAAGCGTTGGTGATCGGGTTGTCGCGGTTAGCAACCCACACATATGTACGCTCAGGGATGTTGTTGTACCATATCCCAACATATGCGCCCGTAGTTGAGTTTGTCGGGGAGAAGAAGCCGAGAGCAAAGACACCGCCGCTCGAAACGAGTTTGTCGCCAGCAGAGAGCGGCTTTGCAGGTGTAAGGCGGTCATCAGACTTGCAGACACAAATCAATGACAGGAGGACGAACACTGGGAGAGTAGCCATACCTATTCAAGATTCTCTCACATATACCTCTGCTTCTTGGCATGTCTACTCAGGCTTCACTGGGAGGGGAATCATGTCTACTGAGGCTTCTTGGCATATGCCTTTTTTTCTTGTGAAGTTCAAATGGAAGAAGGAGAAGGGGAATGGCATGAAGACAATGTTTGCTTGGATCCTTGGACGATCTAACGCCACACGTACTAAGTGGAAACGTGCAGCGTGCTCTGACTTGTGTCTGGTTTTTTGTTGAAAGATCACCAAAGTCACTACTCACTAGTCACCTCATTTGCAGGAGTTGAATGCCCAACTTGCCAGGAGTATTTTTCAACATTGGCTGCATCAGGAAAATTTCACATCAGGAAATTTCTAGCGGGCTACCAGTACGTGTTGTTTCGCTGTATTATCTGCATCAGCCACCGTGAAACTGACACATGAGAAAAATTACAGGTAGTCTTGCTCAAGAAATGAGTTGTCGTCAGGTGGAGCTCCCGCGGGGTAGCTCGCGGCGACGGTGGCGGCCGGAAGCCGACGGCGGAGGGGCGGGTGACGCACCAACCCGAGCGATTTGTGGGGACTTACTCGGTCTACAGCCGTACATATGTGGCGGAAGGAACTCCGGCGGTGAGCGAGGTGGGCCCATCGCTGCTGGCGACGGCGAGATGAGGTGCCGGCCGAATGCTATGGCCGCCTGGGAGAGGGGGGCCAAGATCAAGCGGCGGCGGCAGTATGTATGTGGCCAATGCGCGGCGGTAACGGCGAGTCGGCGACAGAGTCGAAGCGCGCGCTATGTCTGGCTTATGGCGAGACTCGGACGGCCCAGCGCACGGGAGGCGATGGGCCACAGCCTATTTTTCTGTTTTATACGCCTTTTGTTTTCGTTTTCTGCTTTCCTTTTTTATTTTTTTCGTACTTAGAAATATTCTAAAAATATATATTACTAAAAAATTACATTAAACATTTTAATATATTAATCAAGAATTTGAAAACTGTTAAACTTGTATAGAGAAAATGTTTCTCATGTATACAAAAAAATATACAACTATGAAAAAGTTGATCATGTATTTAATAAATTTTAATCAAACAATTGAAACAAATTATCAATTATTTGAAAAATGTTCATCAAGCATTTGAAAAATGTTAATCAAGTATTTAAAAAATACTAATCAAGCATTTAAAAATCTATTAAATATGTATAGAAAAAAATATATCTCATGTATACGAACAATGTATAAAATGAATATATAATGTGTATAAAACATGCTGATCATGTATTAAAAATATTAAATGTGTATAAAAATGTTCCTAGTGTGTAATAAATATGTACAACGTACATTAAATAAAGGCAGACATCAAAAAAATATTTTAAAAAGTGATCCAATGAGAAAATTCTGCATTTTTGGTCCACATGTGCCTTCCAAACCTTGGGAGGGGTGAACTTACAATGTAATCCAATGAACTGTGCCGATTTAACAAAGCCCGAGAGGTATTCGCCCCTCTTGCTCCAGATCCATGTAATAGAGCGGGTGCCAAATTAATGAACCCTTGAAATCAGTCCAGCTTGCCCAAACGCGTCGCTGCTCATATCAGTTACCATTACGAAACTCCTGCTGGACCATTTTGTTACTACACAACACAATACCAAATAGTTGAGGGCTCCTAGATTGGTCCAAGTGTCGTGCCAGAAGGAGGCCTTCGAACTGTCCCCGATATTGATGAACGTGGAAGCCCTGAACAAGGTCATATCAGTTGCATCACAAGGAAGTTGTGAGCCAAACCACGGGGATCCCATATCAATCCACTACAGCCATGGCCATCACAGATGTAGAGCCCGCCCAAAACGCTCGAGATCTGCAATATCGACTCCTCCGAGCCCCTTAGGGCGATAGTCCGTATTTTAGATTACCAATGCGTGCCCCTTCAGTAGTCTCACCGTCGTCCCCGCTCCAGACAAACTCGCTCTAGATCTTTTCGATTTTCACTTGGGCCCACTTAAGTAAAAGGATAGCCGTCATGTGGAAAATGGTCGTAGAGGTCAATACCTCCTTGCGAGTGTGACCCTACGGACTCTAATGATGTTTTTCCCATTCCATCCAAGGAGTCTACCATGAATCTTGTTAGTGAGAGGAAGTACAAAACAACTTCCCAAATTTCAGCTTTGTTGAAGTCCACATCAAGATTAATTGGATGCCGATGGTAGATGAGAGCTTCCCAGTTGAGCTGGGTAGAACAATGTGTCGGCGCCCCCAAATGACTTTATAGCCATGCATGCATTTTTTGCTTTTTGTTTGGAGAGTCTGGATGTAATTTCTTCTTTGATGTTTGTTGGCCCTGATATGGAACAGCTTTGTGTTAGCATTGGCCTACAAATCCAAATCAACCCGGAGCATTGTCTCATCTTCATCTTTTAACCCCGGGAATACCATGGTACATTCCCTTTAAACTACAACATAGGTCGAGTGCCACGATGGACAGGGGACGGGTGCTTCCACCACGTCCAGATGCCAGGTAATTTCCTTAGTGACCATGATCTGCTGCTCAATACCCCCCCCCCCCCCCCTATGTCTCCGCCAAACATTCAAGGCATTGGTCAGGCGACTAACCTTTAATGTGGAGGCGATGTTGTTCTTTTGCGAGACGAAAGACACCTTGTACTTGAAGTCACCAAAATAAAACCAATACTCTTCAAACTTGAAACATGGATTCCTTATCTCAAATATGTTCTCGTTTAACAGGAGTAGGGCATGATCTGAGTTATAAATGGATGGCTTGTATGAAGGCCCCAGGAAACGTCACATCTCAATCATCCGAAGAAAATTCAAGGCCAACTGATGAAGCAATCGTCACTTTCCCTTCAAACTTGATCGGTTTCATCTCAAATCCTAGATTCTTACTCGAAGATTATCTAGTTTTCTAAGCAGTGTATATCACAACTTTTTTGAAACATTCTCAATTTTTTACCAGAACATGTTGATGCCATCAAGTTTCATGTTTTCCGGACTTTGTTTACATTTTGAAAACTATATGTACAAAATGTCTAAAAAAACACTTAATGACTACAAAAGGAAATAGATGTGGGGAAAGAATCGATAAGAAAAAAGAAGAACAAATAGTATTGGAAAGACCATAGCATAAAATGAAAAAAGAAAGCACGTAATGCACAAAAGAAATGAAACAAAAGAAAGGAGAGAGAAAAAAAGTTTGTCGAGTGCCATGTGGCAGGAACTCCGGAAAGTCCTTGTTTCTCGAGTACCACGTGGCAGGAACTCGGCACAATCCTTGTTTGGCGAGTACCATGTGGTGGCAACTCAGCAAAGGCGTTATTTGCTGAATGTCGGCCTTTTGACTAGTTTTTTCTCTGTGTAACTCAACATAAGTCATGTTTATCGAGTGCATGCACTCCGCAAAATAAGTTGTCAGTAGGCAAATTCGATATTAACTACTAACTATTTCCTTCATACAGTATACTTTAATGATCTAAACGCTCTTATATTTGTTTACGGTGGTGGGAGTAGTATTTTTTGAGTAAAAATTAGTTCCTCAAATGCTTGAGCCCACAAAGCAGCGAGGCCAATTCCCTCTGGCTCATGCCCAGAAGGCCAGAACCCAGAACAGACCATGTCAACAACTCCGGCGATTCACCTCACCCCAAATCCGGCGTGGAGCTGTCTTCTCCGTCAAATCCGGCCAACGGGGGAGCTCGCCCGCTTCGCTCCGGAAGTGATGCCCTCGAAGTTGGTGGCCGTTCGTCGTCCTTCCTGTGATGGAAGCGACTGCCGCCGTGGAGGTGGATCTGACCGCCGCGGCGCTTGATTTGGCAGCGCAGGAGCTTGAATCGGCTGTCAAGGATCTCGCCTTGACATGGCCTTTGACCACCCCTTGAGCCATTCGCATCCGGCGTCATCGGCGATGAGCGCGAGGTAAGGAGGAGCTGGTGGGGCGGAAGGAGCCAGAGGAGGCGGGTTCCACTATGCTGGCTACTCCTCGTGGAAGGTTCCACCCGGGCGCTGCACTCCGCCACCAATATCATCAACCGAGCTCGGCCAAGGTCCGGGCGTCCTCCATCCTTCCACAGAGCAGAGCAGCGGCCAGCATGGCGGGGCGGCTTGCCGCCGCGCCGGACGGGAGCGCCAACGCCAACGGATCGGCGGCTCCCGACCGAGCGCGCGGCTTCTACCGCGACCGGATCCGGCGGGTCGCCGTGTCCGGAGGGCTGAGAAGATCGGCTCTCTTCGACCACTCCCAGTCCGGTCATAGCGGATCCGGCTACTCCGACCACTCCGGCGCGTCGAATTCGTACCCGTCCAACAACTCCGGCATCTCTGCTGCTGAACCGGACTTCGGCGCCCATGAGCTCACGGTGATCGCCATCCAAATGGTCAGTGACGGTTACGCCCAGCGCATGGTCCGAGAATTCTGCGGCGGCGGCGGCCTGGAGAATTGGTTCTTGGAGCTTGACGTGAGCTGGGTTCTCCAAATCCACAACAAGACTGACTTATGTCAGCAGCTCCAGCTTCAACTCAAATCGCCGTCATGGCTCCAAGACTTTGTCGAGAGGTGGATTCGAGCTCTCATGGTAACAATCTCCAGCATCGTTGAGGCGCTCGACAAAGTTCAGACGTTGTTGCTCGCAAGGTTTGGCAAAGCAAGCATCTCGGAGATGCTCGTCTTTGTCGACGCCGTCATCCCACTGCTCAAGGCGGGGAAGCTACGGGCCGTGCTAGACATGTATATTTGTGTCTGCACTGCGTCGTACATGTTCACTCTGGATGTGTTCTCTCTGGAAGCCCAGATCATATTCGACGAGATACGCCGCTCGTTGGGGACAGAAAGAAACAAGCTATGTGATGCCATATCCACCACAGTGGAGGAAGTCAGGGCACTCATGGAGGACGATGACTCGTGGGCTATCGAGTTTCCTCAAGGAGGAGCCGGGGTTCACCGGAACACCCGGTTGATGGTGGGTTACATCGTGTCTATGACGGATGCATTGGTGTCGACACGGAAGTCTGCACCAAGCCACAACACTGGAAATCTTCATGGCCTGATAGATGACACCATCAAACATTTGAAGGATCTGCTTCCGAGAAAGTCAGAGCTGTGCTTGGATGCAGGCATGAGGTACCTATTCCTGCTCAACAATTCCTATTTCATAGCCACCAGGGACTTTATTCGTGGGCCATACTGTGGAGACTCTCAACACCACTAGGGACTTGAACTTACACTTGAGTGCAAAGATCACATGGACAGCTATCTCGATGTTTCGTGGGCTCATGTGATATCCTCCATATCGAAATCGAATCCTCCTGGACCGCTGCGTGGTTGGATGACCAACACCTCTTCGCTGGCTAAATTCGAGTCAGCGTTTCATCAAACCTACCAAGCTCAGAAGCTCTGGAAGGTTCCGGACCCTCAGCTCAAAGATGCGCTACGAAGGGCTATCATCGAGAGAGTCATCTCAAGTTACAACGACTATCTGAAGAAGCATCCTGAGCTAGCGGAGCACGCTAGCCGCGGAAACAGCACTCCCGCCGTCTTGGAAGAGATGTTGGGACAGCTATTTGAAGGCTGAAAACTTCTTTGAGGCATCGAACAGAGTCACCAACTAATAAGAGGCCAGAGTTATGTTTCATCCAGAGCATTTGAAGTGAAGTTTTATTCTGGATTTGAGGGGTCTTATTTGACTTGTGATTCCATGTTAAATACTCCCACATATCTATGTGTCATGTTTACTTTTCATTATTCAATATTTTATAGACGTTTATTTTCATCTATTTCAGTGAAACTTGAGCTTGCAGAGGCAAGGTCATTCAGATGCACAGGAGTCCTGTGCATCTGAACTATGGGATGGGGAAATTTCATCATAAAATAGCTATATTTGTTGTAGCTGTACTATTTTGTCTGGAAAATCATTTGCATTTCATATACATAAATTTTTCTGATGTCTTTTAGGAAAGAACTATCAAAAACTGTTTAGTATTGCAGTTTTTGATAGTTTTCCTACAAATTTGGTCAAACTCTGCACTGTTTGACATCAGACGAAATTTATACACCTTCTCAGCCACCGGCTGACACTGGATACACAGTACTGCAAGCGCAGTACACACAGAAAAGTACCATGAGAAATCAACACTCAGTTTTGCCAAAAAAAAATCATCAGACTCTGAAAGATGAGGTATACAAAATTCAGACCAAAATCGGCAATTCTTTTGCACATAAGGAGCCTGTATGGACATGGACATCAGCCTCCGAAGAATTTAGGGATCTCTCATAAGCATGGACATGGCCTGCAAATACCAAGCCCCACATTTACTTAACAAACCATTTCTCGAAAGCAGCCCTCCATATAATGTGGAGCATGGATGAGAACCAACTGGGGAGTGTATTTTGCTAATAATAACAAAAATACATGTATCGGAATAGTCATAATAATAAGCAAAAAGTGTCTACACTAAAAATAGAACATCCAGCTGTTCAACCATATACATGCTGCTAAAACAGAATATAATGGTCAGAACATGCTGCCAGTGTATAAAGAATAACTGTGTTTGCTAATCACATTCAGCATAGCATCTCATAATGGTCAGGGTACAGGGTTCAGGATTACAGCAGAATTTCAAAGCGACGTACCATGAAGGCATGAACCGACACGCTGTACTATGACCCATACGGCCCACATTTCCTGTTTCAAACAATGTCTTATACCCTAAAAGAAGGCGCCTTTTGAAGAGGAACATGGTTAATTATAATTCAGGGGGCACATTGCTGCCACCTGAATTAATACATGTGTACCATCTCAGTTCTTCCTGCTGCATTATGATGCAGTTGCACAGCTCAGAGAAAACATGGACTTTCTATCAGCCTTGTTACCAGTACAGCAATTCAAAGTTCCAGACCCATTGACTAACCGAGCAAGCTAGGATGCAGAAAATTCATCAAGAGGGAACAACTGCGTAAGTAGTGATCCACACATGATCAGGTGGTCTTCCACTAGTGCAGTTCACAAAATATGGAATCCATTTATGAAAATAGAGAATTTTACAAAAAGGAAAACAATGGAACTAAACATTTAACGCCCCTCTTCCATTGTCATAGTCATGCCATTAAGAGACATTTCCAGGTCATAGTCATGCCTTTGGTCTTCAACTTCATACTTCCGTTGCCTAAAATATACAGGCTCCTTCGGAGTAGGAAGCGGGGCTGTTTCATTTTCTAGCATGAACACGGTGGATGACATGAGTGGACGAGCACTTGGATCATCTTGAACACACAAGAGACCTAACTGAATACACCGCAGAACTTCATGAAGTGGACAGATCTCCATAATGGACGAGTCCACCAATTCTCTTGCATTTCCATCTTTCCATAAGCTCCATGCCTAAGTCAATAAAATCCTCAATTTAATATGAGTTTTGATTTGTTAAACTTTCGAGCATTTTAGTGAACTTACATAAGCTATAAGGCTTGGAAAGTCCATGACGAGATGGGACGAACTGATCTTTAACCCGCTTACAATCTCCAAGAGTAGAACACCAAAGCTATAGGTGTCAGACTTGACAGAAAAGGAACCTTCCATTGCATATTCAGGAGACATGTAACCACTGTTTGAATCAATCCAAGAAACAGAATTAGTTAAGCTGTAGAAAATTACCATCTTAAGCTTTACCTGGTGCATGCATTACTTACTATGTACCAACAACGCGGACAGTGTTCCCTTGTTGCTCATTTCTTCCAAAGATCCTTGCCATACCAAAATCTGATATTTTAGGGTTCATTTCCGCATCTAACAAGACATTGCTTGCTTTGAGATCTCTATGGATTATTGTTAGCCTTGAATCTTGATGGAGATAAAGAAGCCCTCTTGCTATCCCTTTAATTACCTTAAACCGGGTCGGCCAATCAAGCACAAAATTTCTTGTGGCGTCTTGCAAGAGAAGTGTAAAATTCAAAGCATTAACAACCATCACAAATTCAGTGATTCTAAGAATGTTTTGGGAGACTTGACCATGAGAGCAGAACATACCAAAAAGGAAGGCATCTAAGCTTTTGTTAGGCAAGTATTCATATATCAACAACTTCTCATCTTCGTGAGTGCAGTAACCAAGAAGCCTAACTAAGTTTCTATGCTGCAATTTGGCAATCAGAACCACTTCATTTCTGAACTCGTCGGCCCCTTGACCAGAACTCTTGCTTAGCCTTTTGACAGCAACTTCATTGCCACCTTGTAACCTCCCCTAAAGAACACATCATTCTTGAATTGAACAAAAGATGGGAATTTTTTTGTATCGATGATGATCAGGTTAAAACTTTTTACCTTGTAAACTTTTCCGAAGCCACCTTTCCCGAGCATGTTGTAGTCCGAGAAATTGTCCGTTGCAGTAACAACATCTTCAAAGCAAATATATGGAAGTTCTATGGTTTCGTTCTCAAGTTCGATAGATTTGGAATTTTTTGAGTGTTGTCGTGCATATTTATTCTTAATTTTCTTGATTCGTCGTTTGCCTGACAGAAATAGCTTTGTATCAATATTGTTTCTTACGAATAACTCATGAATTGCATCCTGAAAAAGGGAAGCAAATATTGCTTTTACCTCTTGACTTGCATATCCACACAAGGCTGACACATGTGAGTATCAGAATACTAGCAATTATTGGGAGTACAATCTTCAATACATTACTCTCCTTGTCAACTGCAAAAAGCCAGAAATTTAGAAGAGAATGATGCTTTCAAAATATAGCATACACTTTTTGCAAGTGTTGTGTTTGTCGTCATCACTGATCAGTACATCATCTTCCTAACCGCATCTAGCCATTTCTGGGAGTACAATCTTCGATACATTACTCTGTTTCTCAACTGCAGAAAGACAGAAATATAATCCAAGAGGATGATGCTTTCAAAATTTGACACGCATTTCTTGCGGCATTGTGTTTGTCGTAATTATTGTGTCATCCCAAACCACATCTAGCATTCAACATAAAAGGGATATGTCACGCCGTACAAAAGCGCACAAGGAAAGATGTATACCTGTTGAACTGGCTATATGGAGGTACAGGTTCTCGCCATCACGAAACTTTCCCGTGTCGACAAGCTCCCCCAACCAAATCAAGCACCTTGACACGTCATCAGACGTGCTGCCATTTTGAAGGTTAGCATAAGCATACGCAGTGCAATCGCAATTACGGCTGCATTCTGCTCTGCATTGGTCGATGCCTCTGTTCCTGACATACACAAACTTATCGGGTATCTTCATACCTCTGAAGGTCAAGAAATTATCGCCACCACCACATTTCAGATCCTCCTTTCTCCGACACCCTCTGGAGAAGTTAACACCATTAGGCTCAAACCCACTGAAGCAGTTGCATTTCGGAACTGTTTCAGTGGCATCACAGTAGCCAAATGGTCCGCAATAGGCATATTGGTCACAACTAGGACTTGGCTGCTCTGTGAAAACCTCCCATGATGACGAGTTGCTGTTCCACGCCAGAAACCTAAACACGCCCGTGTAGTGCAGCACCATTCGCATGCTTGGCGAGTCATCAGAGACGGTGAATGTCATGTATAACTTATCCCCTCTGTAGACAATTCTTAGGGTCATGATGAAGCCAGTGCTACCTTGATACGAGGCAGTGACCAGTTCACCATTCCACGCAGATCTGCGCCAATATGGTCTCGTCCCATTCCAGATGACAACCTGGAGGTCCGAACTAGGGTCACCGCCCATGGAGTAGTCGCTGGTGGATGGGTCACCAGGGCCCCTCCAAGCAACAAGGCGAGTGTAGAGATCATCATTTGCGCTCAGTGGTAAAGGCATGCCGGGAAGGATGGTGTCGGTTGGGTAATGGAAGCTCTGCCATATGTCGGTGCCGTTGGGCAACTGGATGACAAAGTTTCCGGAGTTGAGTAGGATAGCCGAAGTTCCGGTGGTTCCGGATGTGAAGTTGTTCATGGTTGTCCAAAGAGCGCGGCCTTGGGAATCAGACAAGACGAGGTCGGAGTTGTTGGTCAGTACCAGCTTCCCAGGAGAAGCTTTTGTGATCGGGTTGTCGCGGTTAGCGACCCACACATATGTGCGCTCAGGGATGTTGTTGTACCATATGCCGACATATGAGTCGTTTGTTGAGTTCTTTGGGGAGAAGAAGCCGAGAGCAAAGACACCATTGTCCGAGACGAGCTTGTCGCCGGCGGTGAGCGGCTTTGCGGGAGTAAGGCGGCCGTCGGATTTGCAGAGACAAATGAGTGACAGGAGGACAAAAACTTGGAGGGGAGCCATACCTATTCAGCCTTCTCCCGCATATGCCTGATGTCTGTGCTGTGAGGATCAAAGGAAGGGGATTTTTTCAGAGGGGGCAGCCAAGAAGATGCTTAGGGATCGATTGCTTGATCGGAGCCTCGGTCTTCTGTGTGGAGGGAAACGCTGCTCTGACTTCTGTGTGGTTTTTGTTGAAATTAGCTCATCAGTCAATCACATTTGCAGGAGTCTCGGATGACCACACGATGCAAGGTGCAATAGTGAGTATTACAGTATTATTCAGCATTGGCTGCTGGTCTCCGTGTGGAGTTCACACAAAGAAATATCTTCTACTCCCTCCGTAAACTAATACAAAAGCGTTTAGATCACTATTTTAGTGTTCTAAACACTCTTATATTAGTTTACAGAGGGAGTACGTAGTAGGCTACAGATTTTTCGCTGTGTTGCGTACAGCAGGCAAACTTGTTCTTGGCGGCATACAACTGTACAAGTAGTAGTCTTACTGAAGAACAGGAAAGGGGATAATGGTAGGAAATGGGTTACCTTCAGGTGGTGCTCCGGTGGGGTAGCTCATGGCGACGGTGGCGGCCGACGCCGACGGCGTAGGGGAGTGTGGCGCACCAACCCGAGCGACTAGTATACCGGCGGTAAGCGTGGCGGGCCCATCGCTGCCGGCGACGGCGCACGGCCGGAGGGCCAAGGGAAATCAGCGGGGGATGGCCACGACAGCGCGATGGAGTGCCGGACTGGTTCGCCGGGGAGGCACAGGTAAGGCTGAGAAGATAAAGGCGGCGGTGGCGTCATTAGCTGGCTTTGAAACCGCCGGCGGCAGCAGAAGCAGTGGCCACAGCGGGGGGCAGGATGGTGGGCGTCAACAGCTGCCAGAATGGGCCGGTCCAGCGGGGAACAAAGCCTTCAGAGCTTTTTTTTTCTTCTTCTTCCGTTTTTTTCTTCACATTCTCTGCTTTTGTTTTTCGCTTTATTTTGTTTACTTTTGCTTATATTTCGAAATATTCTATCTACATATTATAGAAATCACTTCATATACAGAAATTGAAAAGTGTCGATCATGCATTTAGACAATGTTAAACATGTACTCCCTCTGATGCAAAAAAAAAAGTGTTGCGCCTCTAGTTTAAATCTGAATTAATGTTGAAGCCACGACACCTTTTTGGATCGGAGGGAGTATAGAAAATGTTTCGGATGTATACAACAAAATGTATAATTTTTATACCCATGGACGGGCCGTCATCTCGCTTCCTTTCCCCTTATCCTTCTTCTTGTCCTTCTTGACGGGCGCGACGACGCGGTTGAGCTCCTCGGTGAGGTACAGGACCATGGTGGCCACGTCCATGGTCACCGTGACCTTCACCTCATCCTTGCTGGCTTCCAGCATCACATCCTTCACTCCTGGAGAAGAATGAAACACACACAGAGGCGTCAGTTTCAACCGAGAATACAAAATTAGGCTCCGTTTGGTTCATAGGAATATAAAACATAGGAACAAGAGAAAATGTAGGAACCAAGAAAAGAAAATGTAGGAAGCAAAAAGGAAAGTACCAGCCTAAATAAGTACAATGGGGGGGGGGGGGGGGGGGCATGGCCCCTGTCCACTCATTATTTTTCACATGCTAATAATCATGATATACGATCCAGGCTTTTAAGGATGCGTTCGTTCGTAGGTTTCCTGCAGGATTTTTGTAGGAACACCGTTCCTCTGGAATTCTTTAGTTTTTCACTTTATTTTGTTTATTAGTTTTGCTTATATTTCGAAATATTCTAAATATATCTATTATAGAAATCACTTCACACAGAAATTGAAAAGTGTTGATCATGGATTAAAAATATATTAGAAATGTATTCCCTCCGATAAAAAAAGAGTGTTGTGCCTTTAGTTTAAATTTGAATTAAAGATGAACTAAAGACATGATACTTTTTTTGGAATCGGAGGGAGTATAGAAAAATGTTTGTGATGTATACAAGAAATGTACAATGCGACATCAAAATATGTATATGAAAAAATGTTAATCATGTATTTAAAAATGTTAAACGTGTATAAAACATATTCCTGGTGTACATAGAAAATGAAAAAAAATGCGAATGGAAAAAGTATATATATATATATGAAAAAATATTAATAATGTATTTATAAACATGTATAAAAAATTGTTGTGCTTTATAAAAAATTGTACAATCTGTATGAAAAAAGTAGACATAAAGAATATATGTTTTAAAAAATGTCAATCCTGTATTTAAAAAATGTTTAAAATTTATATAAAAATGTTGCTGATGTATAAAAAAATCTACAATATATATGGAAAAATTAGGAACAAAAAATACATGTTAAATGTTAATCATGTATTTATATTTTTTTCCTGATGTGTAAACTAAATGTTAATCATGTATTTATATTTTTTTTCCTCGTCTGAACCATGCTGCGGGGCGCTTCAGACGAGGGGAGCTACCATAGTTCCCGCGAGCAGGATATGTGCGGGTAAAGCACGACTAACTTCCCATGGGCTGACCGACTTCTGTTGCTCCGCTCGATGAGATCCCATGCTTCCTATCTGGGCCTAGGGCCTGCCTCTTCTCTGCTTAGTTCCAACTGCATTATGCAGTTCTGCTATAAAAAAGTGCATTATCCAGTAGCAATTTGCATTTTCCAAAAAAAAAACTACTTCAACTTGCATATAGTACATGAGCCGAAGGCATGGATCGTAGGATATAGCACAATCATGCATAACCCCATTTCACTTTTCTACTCCCTCCATGCCAAATTATAGTGCATTTAATTTTTTTTCTTGAAAGTCAAACTTTATAAACTTTGATCAAGTTTGTAAAAAAATATCAATAGTTACAAATACCAATAAATTCATCATTTTTGCTACCGACACGTCAGGCAAATTGGTTGAACAAAACCACCACAACCATTTCCAGACAATTGCACCCAAAGGCCATAAGCCCCCGCGCATTCATACGTTATAGTGATGACCACGTACAGATTGACGTCGTAGCTATAAAGATACCATGGAAAAAATGGAATAGATGATCAGTTAAAACACACTCATTTCGGCAATTCCAAATTGCCCAAAGAGTGGCATGAACTCCCATGCGGATTCAGTGGCGGAGCCAGCTCGGCCGGCGAGCCGGGGCAAAATACACATGGCTGATGTCTATCAGTTGTTTGCCCCTATAATATGATGATTAGCTCTCCATTTACTGCTATTATTCAAACTAGAGTGCATGGCTGAACCCGGGCAGCTGCCCTGGGTAGCCGCCAGAAAAAAATGATTTCACTCATTTGCTACACTGAAATAGATTGATTGAAATGAGTGGATTAAAACATTGAAATCTAAACATCTTGAAATGTAACCAAGATTGGTCTTTGTTCTAAAGGTCTTGGCGCGAGCAGTTCAAATATATAAAAAGTTTCACTAACGGAACTTTACTGTAAAAGATTCAAGGCCTCTTTTGGTTCATAGGATAGGATTATCATAGGAATAGGAATCTTGTAGGAAATGAGATGACATGTATCTCAAATCCTATGAGTAGGAATAGGAAACAAGATGTCATTTGGTTGACACCAAAGAAATTTTTCTATTGAGTCTAGGCTCTTTTTTATTTTCTTATAAAATGTAGAGGATAGGAACCAATTCTATGTAGGAATAGGAATCCATTCCTATGAACCAAAGGACTCTAAAGGAAAAAATTCTATAAAAATCACATCCTCTAGAATTCCTATGAAATTCCTCTAAATCAAAGGAGGCTTTGACTTGTCTACATTTTATAAGAAAAACAAATTTGATGGATTACTTTGGGAGAGAGGGGGGGGGGGGGGGGGGGGGGGGGAGTAGAGACTCATGCATGCAGTTCTGCTGTCACTGACCAAAAGTGGTGGGGCTTGGGCTAGAAATACCAACCTAGTAAAAGAAATGGAATATGCATGGAGGTTTGGATATTGGATGAGTTGGTATAATATTACCGGTTCGAGATTCACCACTAGTTGCGGCACCGTTGGAAGCCTCTTTGCACAACGGCCCCTCCAGCGACCATACCACCACCATCTCCTACTACTCATGCCCACCACCGGTCTTTGAGGATATGATTTCTAGGGAAAGGGAATGTGAGTCTAAGGCTGCTGGTAATAAGAGTATCATATCTAGTATAGACTTGGTAAGGCCACGGAGCAATTTTGATAATGTGGCATAAAATTAAAAAGAAATGTATATTTTTTATCCCTTAAGTTTCTCAAAAATATAGACTTGGTCCCTCAAGATTTTTTGGTATACATTTAGTCCTTCAAGTCTCAGAACCGGGTAAGTCAAACCAGATTTTGACCACTTTTACGGGGTTTGACCGAATTTGACCAAATGAACACACTAGTAGAAAAATGCCCATTTGTCCCGGTTTCAGAGGGCCTTTAGTCCCGGTTCTGGAACCGGAACTAAAGGGTCGGTACTAAAGCCCCCCCCCCTTTAGTCCCGGTTTTGTTATGAACGAGGACTAAAGGCCCTCCACGTGGCCGCTGTCTGGAGCTCCACCTTTAGTCCGGTTGGCAACACCAACCGGGACTAAAGGAAATTTTACGGGTTTTTTTTCATTTTTTTAAATATTTTTTTCCTGATTTTCAAATTTCTGAATTATTTTACAATTTAATCTCTAATCACCTCTCATCACTGCTCAACTTAACCTCTAATCTTTAATCACCCCTCATCACTGCTCAATTTAACCTCTAATCTCTAATCACCCCTCATCATTTCAAATCATCTAACTTCCCGGCCGGTCACCCATCCTCTCACCACTCCAGCCTGAGCACGCTTAACTTCCGGGTTCTATTCCCCCTTGTTTCCAACTCTGCACTTGTTGTTTTTCTAACAATAGTAAAATGTCAATCCTATTAACCCTCAAGAGTTTTGCTTGAGCATGAAGTCACACGTTTCACTGTCTCAGTTTGAAGCTATTATTCTAAAAAACAACAATTATTTAGTAACACTAATATTTTCTTGAACAAATAGTTTGACCATTGGTTGACCATAGTTTGACCATAGTTTGACCAGATTTGACCAAAATTCAAAAACCTGAAATAATTATTTAGTAACACTAATATTCTTGAATAATTATTTAGTAACACTAATACTTCTTGAATAAGTAGTTTGATCCAACTTTGACCAGATTTAACTAAAATTCCAAAAAACTGGAACTTGAGCATAACTTTTTTTCCTTTTAGAATTTGAGGATTCTAAAATTGTGCAAAACGGCCTATGGCGGTCAAAATTGGATGCATATTTTCGTGCTGAACATTCCTTTAGTCCCGGTTTGACACACACGAACCAGGACTAAAGGGCATCACACCCTTTAGTACTGGTTCGTATCTCAAACCGGGACTAATGCCTTTAGCCGCTCGAACCGGGACTAATGCTCACATTAGTCCCGGTTCGTGATGCAGCCGGGACTAATGTGTATATTGAGCTGTGACCAAAGCCCTGTTTTCTACTAGTGACAGTAAATTAAAAAAGAAAACTGGATTATTTTGGCATGCATTGTGCTTACATGCGCAAGGTGCGTGCTAATTTTCGTGGTCTTGCGCATGTTGGATGCAAAAAAAACAGATAATTTTTTGTTTTTCTAAATTTACTGTTCATCGATCAAACCCGGTCAAAATCTGGGCGGTCAAATCCGGTTAAACTGGTCAAAATCTGGTTTTGGACTAAACTTAGGTTTTGAGACTTGAAGCACCAAATCTGTACCAAAAATCATGAGGGACCAAGTCTATACTTTTGGGGACTTGAGGGACAAATATCATACTTTTCTCAAAATTAAATGAAGAAAAAGATGGTTAAGTATCATATCACGATACTATATCGTAATAAATATTATACTACTATATATCTTGCATGGCAATAAATAAGGTCATCTAAGGTACTATTCTATGATACTATGCATTATTGAGTTAATATCATACGCTAGTATCATATGCATGATACTACCTACTATGGGCAGCCTAAAGGTAGGAGTATAGTGTAAATTCGACTTGAAAGTTGATTGTTAGTTATGTGGTGGGAATTACTAATGATAATTTCGGAAGTTCCATCGTGCATGAATTAATAGGGGCAACATGAGAATCCTCCTCTTTAATTCTCATTCCTCTGCTATGTTGCCCCCCAAACAATGGATTGTATATCTCCTTGCTCTCAAACTTCCATTCTCCACTACTAGCCGTTGTTGCTGGTGCTCTAGAGTTGGTTCCATCGTATCCGGTGGGGGCTGCTACATGCTCTGGGAGAAATACCTTATCTGACTTGGTGTCATGCCGACCACAGTGACGCAATTCTGGCGCCGTGTTTCTAGGCGTGGACGTGGAGCTATATCCCTAATTCCTTGGCTAGATTCGATGAGCTGAGAGCCTGAGATGCGTGCTCCTGGAGAAATGCCCGCTCCAGTCTCCTTTCGAGCGACCATGACGTCGCTCTCCTAAGTTGTAAACCTCCATGGAGGCATATGGCCCGGGAGATGCACCTCCCATCGGCAGTGGTGTCGAGCGAAAGATGTATGATAGTGGTGTCAGACGTCGTTCGGGAACTCCTGCCCTTGCCTATGGTGTATTGTTTGGAGTTGAAGTCTCTTTTGAACCCTGAATTTATAGAGCGTGACGTAAATGAAACTCCATCTTCAAATCCCTAAAGTCGATACCCTATACTCGTCGATCCCGGTCAATTTAAACCCTAAACCGATCCTATACCTGTTTGGAAGGAAAATTCCAACCGGGATCAGTCATTTCTCTCACTCACCACATAGGCCCACCTATCATGTTTTATCTTGTTCCTCAACCTCCTCCCGTCCGCCTCTCTCTCTCCTGGAATCCATCTTATACACAACAGTCCTCGCACTGGGCTCTCTACTACCCTCTCCGCCGCTACAATCCAGCAAGCTCAAGGCCTGTCGACCACGCCGTCCTCCACCACGCTTCCCTCGGTGCCAGCTTCCATATTTCGCTCTGGCTTTTGGTCGAGCGCCTGGTGTGCACGCACCCCGGTCGAGGCCTCAGCGACGAACAGGTCTTGGAGCACAGCTGACGGCGCCAGGATGTTGTCGTAGGTGTACGTCTCGGCCTTCATGGCCAGTACGACGAGGAGAGCAGCGACGGGCGCGCGAACGGGGGCGCTTGGGTCGGCGCCGTTATTGATGCAGATTGACCTCGACACCGCGATCCTTCGACCGCTGTCGTCGCCGTGGCAGCCAGAGCTCGCCCGCGAGGCCACGGACCCCTGCAGCCGCTGTCGTCGCCGTGGCAGCCAGAGCTCGTCCGCGAGGCCACGGACCCCTGCAGCCGCTGTCGCCGCAGTGGCGACCGGAGCTTGCCCGCAAGGTCACAGACCCCTGCAGCCGCTGTCGTCGGCCTACGCTAGCAAGTCGATCGGATCCGCCGGGTAGACGTACACATACATAGTCTTGATCGATTCTTTCCTTTGCTGGCTCACACACAAATACAAATCCCACCTCATGGAACAGACGGGCACGAGTTGATGGCTACAGCCTACACGATGCGAACGTTCGTTGCTGAAACCTGAGAGAGAGAGAGAGAGAGATTGAGGATGGAAGATGAATATGACAAGTGGGCTCAGGTGGTCAGTGACTGTGGAGAGCGATCCCGGCTGGGATCGTTATTTTCCTGCTGCACCAAACGGATCTAGGGTTTAGATTAATCAGGATCGATGAGTATAGAGTACCGACTTCAGGGATTTTGACGTGGAGGTTCATTTGTGTCACGCTCTACAATCTCAGGGTTTAAAACAGACTTCACCCTATTGTTTGGGGCCGGTGGCCATGCCAAGATTTATCAGGAACATGCACTTGTGCTGGAGGCGTGGGATCGTCGGAGCGTCTTCAATGTGTGATTTTGGAAGTGCCATCTCCACTCGTCAGTATTCTCGATTGGCATCACACATGCATCGATCAACGGATGTTCTTGGCACCCCGGATAGCTCTGGGAGGCATTCACTCCGCGTGGCTTGTGAAGGGTGTTCACTCAGCGTGAGAATGTCCAAGTGCAGACCGTGCTCGCTTGCACCATCTTTATTTCCTCACCTGCTCCGGCATGGATCACCGTTGCTCTTTTTTCCTTTTCCTCTTTTACTCTGGCCATCCATGATTTTGCTTTTTGCAGTTGTGATTCTTTGTGTTCTAGATACATCCATTTTTGAGACAGGTAATTTCGAACGAAGGGAGTAAAAGTCGTATGCTTATTGTGTCTTTATCACCTATCCACCTTCATTAATGCTAACGAAAAACGTCCTTTACCAAAAATAAAAACTCCCCTCGCCAAACACGCAGTGAATTGAAAAATGCTGAGAAGTGGGAGCTGACATAGAGATGCTGAGATGGAATGTGGGTGGGATCCATTTGGATATACATATGTGGGCTGCAGGTGTACGTATTTCGTCTGCCCTATTTTCTACTGTATTTATGAAGTGGGCTGCAAGTGGAGGGGCGTGCATGCATGGTACTGGATGTGCATTTCTATATCTGCCCTATTATCTATATGATCTCCCTCTCAGACGCCAGCATTCCAGCGCCGCTCTCCCCTTCTTCCAATCGGTAGCTGCTTGCAGCTCTTCCTTTCACTCCACCGCGGTGGCTCTTCTTTGCCATTTTTTAGCATGCCGACCTTGGCTTCCATGGCGATGCCAGAAGAAGGGCCGGTTCCTTTCGAGGACGCCCTTGTTGTTATAAGCACAAACCTCGTCTCCTCGCCGCAGGAGGTCCTTGAGGAAGAGCATGCGGACCTTGTGTCCACCCTGCCGAGCGCGCTGGAGGCCAACGGTGTCAAGAAGCTCCGTCTTTACCAGGGCTTCTGGATACGGGATATCCACGTACCGGCGGCCATCGCGCTCCAGCGGCGGTTCAAGCCCCGCCCCGACGACGTCATTGTGGCCAGCTTGCCCAAGTGCGGCACCACGTGGCTCAACGCCTTGACCTTCGCGACGATGGCACGCAGGGCATACCCACCCGCCGGCGCCGACCACCCGCTCCGCCGGCTGAACCCGCACCAGTGCCTACCTTTCCTGGAGGGCCTGTTCCAGGGCGGCCGGGAGGCGGAGCTCAAGGCACTCCCGTCCCCGCGCCTCATGAACACGCACATGCCGCTCCCGATGGTGCCGTCGGCCGTGCCCGGCTGCCGGGTCGTCTACGTATGCAGGGACCCCAAGGACATGGCCGTCTCGGCGTGGCATTTCCTCCGCCGCCTGCAGACGGACCTGGCGTTCAGCGTCGTCTTCGAGTCCGTCTGCGACGGCGCGGTGGCGTTCGGCCCGGTCTGGGACCACGTCCTCGGCTACTGGCGCGCGAGCAGGGCGATTCCGGACAAGGTGATCTTCCTGCGGTACGAGGAGCTGCTCCGCGACCCGGCCGAGAACGTGCGAAAGCTGGCGAGGTTCCTCGGAATGCCATTCTCCGCAGCGGAGGACGCGGCCGGCACCGTCGACAGCATCGTCCAACTCTGCAGCTTCGGGCACCTCAAGGGCCTGGACGCCAACAAAACTGGGCATTTGGATCCCCTCCTCCCCGTCCCGCGTGATGCGCTCTTCAGGAATGGGGCGTCCGGCGATTGGGTGAACCACATGACGCCGGAAATGGCGAGCCGTCTGGACAAGATCGTAGCTGACAAAATGCACGGGACAGGGCTCACTTTTCAGTGACATTTTACCCATTCACGCATTACTTTTCTGGTCGTTTTCCCGTCAATATATCCAATAAATCCCTGCAATGTATTGCCAGCATTTGGTTTATATAAAAAAAGAACATTCACAGTACCAATCAATACCATGTCCGTCATGAAATATAATTACATCTTGCATTTATTTTATGTTGTAGATGTTGATCATTTTAATATAAATTTGATCAAACTTTACTAAGTTTGACATTAGACCAACCAAATATGTGGAGTAAAAAAGATGGAAAGAGTAGTTTGGTGAACTAGTTGGTGCATGCAACTTAATATCTAGTATGGCACAACATGTAGCACATCTCCTAAGAGCATCTACAACCATGTATACGTAATTCAAGTCTCTATAGGCCTACGGACATGCCTGTGGACAGTGACTAGACGCACTGGCGGAGCTTTAGCAAGGCTGAATGGGCCATTGCCCGCCCAGCCCATGAAGTTTTATACAGTATACATCTAATCTTGGGCCTTAAAACAGCAGCCCATCAGCTATGTTCTTCTTGTTGGCCCCGCCCATGTTTGGGCTGCAAGCTCCGCCACTGACTAGACGGATATCAAAACTTGGCATTTACAGCCACTCTCCCTATTTTGAAAATACTCCCTCCGGTCCTTTTTACTCTGTACATTGGTTTTGCCGAAAATCAAACTTTGCTAAGTTTGACCAAATTTATATTAAAAATTATTAGCATCTATAATAAATATAGTATGAAAATATATTCCAAGATGAATCTAAAGATATTGGTGTTGTTATGTGAATGTTTATAATTTTTTATATAAACTTGGTCAAAGTTGAATGAGATTGACTTCGGACAAACCTAATATGCAGAGTAAAAAGGACCGGAGGGAATACCAAATTCATACAAACACACGCACAGTGATCATTTTGGACAAACATAGCTTTGGTTGCGAAGTGATTGAAGCTGCAGAAGCTCAAAACATGAAAATATAAACTGTGAAGTGATGTTTGTTGACGATGACTTTGGCAAAGAGCGGTCGAAGGAAACAACATTGGATACAACGGTACGCGATGCCACCTGACTTGGAAGGAAAGCGACCTATGGTGATGAAAGTGAGCAGTTACACGTAGCGTTTTCCAGAAACCTAATTCACCCTTTTCCGATGCAAGATCACAAAGGCAAGAGGTTCTAAAGACTTTTTTTTTTGCGAGGAAGAGGTTCTAAAGACTTGCTCTCCTGCTTGCGGGTGGACACGCAAGCGTTCCTGATGGGGACATGAATGTTGGCGCCAGAAACAACTAATTAACTTGATTTTATGTACCTTTTGGAGGTGGTTGATAGGTCATATATATATAGGAGAACCATACTTTCTCGTGTCACCATCACGGTCTACACTGACTAGATTTCCAACTTCGAAACAATTTAAAACGACAAAAAGAATTGTGCACTTGCAAGGCACATTTTTTTTTTCAGAAGACCATTCACATGCTTGCTGCTGACCCGCCTCCTTCGCACCGGCACCAACCCGGCCAGGCGAGTGGGTGTGTGTTTTTCTCCTCCTCCCTTCGTACCCACCACTTATTGAAGTGCGGAGACTCTACTATAGAGTATATGTCGGTCACGGTGTCACACTCCACCTCCACGTCTGACGTGGGACTAAATATTGCACCTCCACCTCGGTGCCATACATGAGTGTTTTGATTTATTTGGAATATGAGAGTTATTCACATGAGCGAAGCCCACTAATTCTAACAGTCGGTACTGATTTGTTGCAAGTAGTTGGAGTAATGCCTTTCTTTGTTTTCTCTTCCTCTTCTTTTCATAATTTTTGGTTGTGTGTATGCTTGGACTAGGCCATGACATTGTATTGGTGTGCAGAGTCTGCGTGCAATTGGCAACATCCTGATATCAATATTTTTGTAAAATAAATAAATCTTAATACTAGTATATTGCTCTTTATAAGAAAACACAAACTGATCTTTCTCACAACTAACTTTTCACAATGGCCATGGCCTTGTTTGGATACTCTAACACAGTTAGAGTTAGAGTTATTTTCTAACCCACTCTAATCCAAATAAGCACCTCCCCATCGGGATAATTGGGTTAGATGGAACTAACCCACTCTAATCCTCCCTATTTGGATACTTTTGGGTTATTTGAGCCCCCAACTAACCCAAACTATCTCTAACCCCATGATCCAAACAGGGCCCATGTCGTCATAAACATGATTATTTAATTTTATTGCAGTGTGCATAGACTTCATGATACATCAATACAATATTATAGGCACTCCGATCCCACTGATAGATGCAAGACAAGAATGCATCTCAGAACTCTAGACCAGTTCCTTTGAACTTTTCCTCCACGAGGCGATCCATTTTTTCTCCCATTTCATTGCTCATATGGTTCACCCAGTCCCCAACCTTCCCTTTTCTAAATAGTGAGGAGTGCTTGATGAAAATCTTACCTCCACGTTCCGCACCTCCATACGCCTTACAATTGGCCACAGGGCCGGACCAGCGGTCAGATGTTCTGCAGCCTGACATTCACTTGGAAGGCAATAAACCACTCGGAAGACAACTCTTTACTCGACCGGTTTATTTCACTTAGAGTACATGTCATCACTCGGTCAGAGAATACCAGAAGGCTCCCCAGGATTGCAACGGTCGGAATGTGTATCCACCCTCATCAAGTGTAATTATTGCGCTTGTTACCAGTAACATGCGCCCTTAAACCCTCCTGTTAATCCTTGGTAACGGTGGCATTCATGGAGACCTGGCGAACTCTCTATAAGCCACCCCTTTGCTCCATAACAAGGGTTTGCATCTTTTGTAAACTATATACTTAATCAACAGCTCCAGAGCACCGAGATGTAGAGTTGTTACTTCTACTGTGAAGGACCTAAACTCATAAATCCGAGTGTAACAACTGCGCCGTAGCTGGGCTCTGCCCTCCAATCCGTACCTGTATACCTTACATCAGGAACATGCACTTGCGCTGGAAGTGTGGGATCGTCAGAGCATCTTCAGTGTGTGATTTTAGGAGTGCCATCTCCACTCGTCAATATTCTTGACTAGCATCACACGTGCACCGACGGATGTTCTTGGCACCCCGGACGGCTCTTAGCTGCATTCACTCCGCGTGGCTTGTGCAGGGCATTCACTCCGCGTGACAATGTCCAGGCGCAGATCATGCTCTCTTGCATCATCTTGGTTTCTTCCCTCGCTCCCGCATGGATCACTGTTGCTCTTTTTTCCTTTTACTTTTTTACTCTGGCCATCCATGATTTTTCCTTTTACAGGTGTGATCCTTTGTGTGTGTTTTTTTGGAAAAGGAGGTTAAGACCCCTGATCTCTGCATTAATCGATGCATGCACCCATCTTTATTACTTATTCAACAAAGGTCTCACAAGAACATACATCAAGCCACCCAAAGCCACCACGCACACCTACAAACGCGATAATGTGGAGTGCTCCCACTCCCCATATCTAAAATTGGTGTCGTCGCCGGTCCATCCACATAACGTATTGGAACCAACAGCCGGTGCAGCGGACTTAAAGCGTACACCACATGCACACATTTTAGAAGCCGCCATCATCATCGAACCGCTAACCCATCTTCAGGAGAGAGATCCGCATTATCCTTGCCAGTCCGGCCATCCGTCGACGCCACCACGGCGCCCAACGGCACCCCCTCCCTACGCTCGTCCATCCAGACGCGAAGACTCTGGAAGATCTGTCATGCGTAGCACCTGCCGAACAGGCATGAAAAAGTGTAGCACCTGTTGGCCAGACATGACTTGATGTCACCACCGAAGCTCCGTGCAAGACGAAGACGCTCCACCTCCTGCCTCTGTCTTCCAGCGCTGCTCCACAATCCGATCTGGAAAATCAGATCCTAGGGTTCCCCCCCCGGAGCAGCACGAGTGGGTCGACAATAGTTACAGGACGATGCCCTCATCAAGGTGATGGCGCAGAATGCCGCCATCGTTCGTCGTCGGCTCATTTTTCACCGGCAACTATGTTTCCCCGACTCGCAGCTGGGACTAGATGACAGATCTGGAGATCCGATCACCCAGCCTCATGTCGACCACCTCCGACGTAGGAGATGACCACCACAGCCATAATCCTCGTGATGCGATGTAGACCCGGAGTGCCACCGCGAGCCATCACCGAAGCCGACGAGATGCAGCAGTTCGAGGACGAAACAACAGCTGCCCGCCTAGACCCAAAGGTCCCAGATCGAGCCGGGGATGCGCCCCGGCCACCGATGTCGTCATCTCCTACATATCCCGCCGGCTGCAGCAGACCCCCCCCCCCTGACGCACCCCGACCGCCGCTGCTCGTCATCCTCGTCGCAAGGAGGTCCAGGTCAGGCCACCGCCGCCTCAGATCTCAGGACGCCAGAAGAGGTCTGTCGCCGCCGCGTCACAGAGCCTTCGCTCGGCGATATTGCTGGCGGCTGCGGAGGGAGAGGAGTTGTGTGGAGGACGAGGGGAGGTTGGGTGGTGGCCACCCGGTGCGGCCCGGCAGCGGCCGCACGGTGTCGGGAGCGGAAAGAGGGGTCGAGCTTTATATTAGGGGAGAATTTCACTTCCCCGACCCTATAAAATGGGTGAGATTTTCACTTCCCGACCTCTGTACCAACTGAGGATGCATACGGCCATTTTAGTATGACTATCAAGATAAACATGGTCCTCGGAATTATTTGATGAGTACCAAGATATTCCTTGATGCATGGTTCCACCACATCAAGTTTGATCCTCAATAAACGGGTGAAAACCCCTGTGATCCTTTGTGTGTGTTAGTTGACTTTATGCAACCTAAGGGCATCTCCAGCCGCGCCCCCAACAGGCCCCCCAGGCCACTTTTTCGGCGACGGCGCCGAAAAAACGGCCCAGTCGCGCAGGACGCCGAAAATCGCCGGTTCGGACCTTTTTTCCGCCCGGCGGTCACAGGCCGAACCCAGCGCGCTGGGGAGCCGTTGGGGGCTCCGGCGCTAGGGAAAAGCACGCCTGGCCCACACCGACAGGGGAAAAGTCAAGGTTTTCTTCCCCCGACTCGCCTCGCACCCCCCGCGCCCTCGGCCACCACTAGCTATATCCCGGCGACGGCCGCCGCCCTACTCCGCTAGATAGCCATTCCCCGCCGGAAAATAGCAGCACTTCGCCGCGGCAGCCCCTCCCACAGCAGCTGGGCGTTTCCGGCCGCCGTTTCCGGCCGCAGAGGCGCGGTTTAACGGCGGGTACACGCCCACCGAGCGCAAGGTGTTCGACGTTTTGCCTGCCTCGGCGATGGACTCGGACAAGGAGGAAGAGCTCGCTGCGCTGCTGGAGGACGAAGCCACGGCCGACGTCCAGGAAGAAGAGCATCTCATGGTGCTCGCCGCCCTCGCCCAGCTGCTGGCGAGCAGTGAAAAGCCGCGGCGAGGTGGCTCGGCGCCGGGGCGGGTGAAAGCAAAGAACCGGCATCGTCTGCAAGGCTACTGCATGCTCTACTCCGACTACTTTGCCGATGCTCCACTTCATGGCGAGAGAACATTTCGGCGCCGTTATCGGATGAGCCGAAAGCTCTTCCTCAAGATTGTGAATTCCATCCGGGAGTTCGACAACTACTTCAAGTGCAAGATGGATTGCACTGGCGCTTTTAGATTCACCTCCATCCAGAAGTGCACGACAGCGATGAGGATGCTTGCATATGGAGCTCCAAGTGATTCACTCGACGACTATGGGCGCATGGCCGAGTCCACCAGCATAGAGTGTTTCTACAAGTTCTGTCGGGCAGTGGTGGCAGTGTTTGGGCCACAATACTTGAGAACACCCAATGCGGAAGACACTGCTCGGATCCTAGCCCAGAATGCAGCAAGAGGATTTCCTGGGATGCTTGGAAGCATCGACTGCATGCATTGGAAATGGAAGAACTGCCCATTTGGTTGGCAGGGGATGTACAAAGGCGCCAAAGGCGGTTGCAGTGTGGTGCTTGAGGCGATAGCCACACAGGACCTCTGGATTTGGCACTCCTTCTTTGGTATGCCAGGAACTCACAATGACATCAACGTGCTGCAGTGCTCTCCTGTTTTTGCCAAGCTCGTTGAGGGCCATTCTCCTCCGGTGAACTTCGAGATCAATGGGCACCAATACAACAAGGGGTACTATCTAGCTAACGGCATCTATCCGAGATGGTCGACATTTGTGAAGACGATCTCAAACCCTGTGCCAGGAGGCAAGAACGCCTGGTTTGCGAAAGTTCAGGAGGCTTGCCGGAAGGATGTCGAGCGGGCATTTGGTGTGCTCCAATCTCGATTCGCTGTTGTTCGGTACCCCGCTCAGACCTGGTCGAAAGATCAAATGTGGGAGATCATGACTTGCTGTGTCATCTTGCACAACATGATCATCGAGAGCGAGCAAGAAGACCTAGTGATTGACACTGAACCATACTACAGGCAGGGCCCTCTAGCCGAAGTTGATCACCAGCTACCGGCAACTTGGACTGCCTATCTCAATATGCGTCAGGAGATCCGAGACCCACAGGTGCATAATCAACTGCAGAAAGATCTGATTGAGCACCTATGGAGGCTCAAGGGGGACGCCTCGTGATGAAATACGAGTTTTTATTTGTTGAACAATATAATTTGTATTGAATTATTTATTGTTGTAGTATTTTGTTGAAGTATTTGATTTTTCTGTGATGAAATATGTGATAAGAAATAATTGTGCTGATAATTGAACACCGAGACACGGCGAAACTACGCCGAATATGGGCCTATTCTCGCCCATATGGGCTGTTTATTCGCCGAAATTGGGCTGCAAAGTGGGCCAATTTCGGCGCCTGGGGGCGACGACTGGGTGCAAACCCGCCCCCAGCGCCGAGTGCATCGCCGACTCACCCCAGGGGGCGATTTTTATGCGTCCTGGGGGGGCCAATGGCTGGAGATGCCCTAATCATATAGAAGTCTGGTGTATGCTTATTGTATTTGTATCACCTATTCACCTTAATAAATGCTAATGAAAAACGTCCTTTACCAAAAATAAAAATTCCCCTCGCCAAACACGCACTGAATTGAAAAATGCTGAGAAGTGGGAGTGGACATAGAGATGCTGAGAGATGGACAGATGACGGATCCATTTGGATTGGATATACATATGTGCGCTGCAGGCGTATGTCGTCTACCCTATTTTCTACTACTATTTATCAAGTGGGCTGCAAGTGGAGGGGCGTGCATTGGTACTGGATGTGCGTTTCTATATATACCTGCCCTATTTTCTGTAATATCTCTCTCCCAATCGCTGCCTGCAGCTCTTCCATTCAACGAATTTTCCCTTCCTGCGCCCCTCCACCACAGTGGCTCTTCTTTGCCCTACGGGAGATTTTGTGACGTATAGGTAAGCAGAAGAAGAGTATGCCCGGCCGCCGCATAGCGCAGCACAACACACAACAGACGCAGGCAACTTCAAAGCGGCATGATGAGTTCCATTTTGTTACAATGCAGATAGATTTCGTATACATCAATAATATAGGCATGCCGACAAAACCAAGGATCCAACGGCATGGAGGGCACTCGATCGCCCAGAGGCTACCAGGAGGAAACGCTCTGCTTGGGTCGCACGTGCGAGAGCACACATGCAACGCAAGCATGACGCAAACCTTCTGCAGCACTGGCGGAGCTATGTGTTAGGAAAATGGGCGATGGCCCGTCCAACACATAGCAAATACAATGTAGGATTGAAAGTAAATTGGATCATGTTGGTAAAAATAGTTGCTCTCTCTTTGTATCGGCCCGCACAACTTTGCTTGTGTAGCTCCGCCACTGCTCTGCAGTAGGTGGCCCTGGGCGCACGGTGCGTGGCATGGACCCACGCAGGATAAATGGCTGGTATGTGGCGTGCGCCATGATCGGACGGATGCGCGTACGGTAGGCCGAAGCCAGCACTGCTCGTGCGTAGAATGGACGGCATGGAGGACATTCTCACCCGCGAAAGCTCCCAGGAAGATGGATACTCCAACATCCTTTATAAAAATAATTTGAAATATGTTGATTATTCACATGGGCAATGCCCACTAATTCAAACAGTTGCTACTGATTTGTTCCAAGCAGTTGGAGTACGGAATATGGACTTTCTTTCTTTCCTCTTCCTCTTGTTGTTATTTTTTTTGGTTGTGCGCATCCTCATTGTCTCAACTAGGTCGTGATATTGAATTGTTGTAGAGGCTGTGTGTAATTGGTAACATCCTGAGATTAATATTATTGGTTTATAAGTCCTACGCGTATACCTAGGTTGTCAATTTTATCACCCTAATATAAACTATATGACACAAAAATTATATCGTTTGAAAATTGAACATCTAAAGTTTATATTGATATATTTTTTGTAATATATGACTTGTATTAGGTTGGTCAAATTGACGACTTAGAGGTACGCGCACGTCCTGTAAACTGAGAGAGAGGTAGTACTAGTATATTGCGCTTTTAAAAAAAAACAGCAAACGAATCATTACCGCAACAAACTTTTCAGAATGGCCAGGTCACCATAAACATGATGATTATTTAATTTTATTACAGTGCACATGGACTTCATAATACATCAACATTGTAGGCACTCTCCCAGCAAGCAAGACAAGAATGCATCTCAGAACTCTAGACCAGATCCTCTGAACTTTTCCTCCACGAGGCGATCCATTTTTACTCCCATTTCTTCGCTCATATGGTTCACCCAGTCCCCAACCTTCCCTTTCCTAAACAGTGAGGAGTGCTGGATGAAAATCTTACCTCCTGCACGCTCCGCACCTCCTGTTTTGTTAACGTCTAGGTTGCGAAGTGATTCGAAGCTGCAGAAGCTCACAACCTGATCGACGACCCCACTCTTCTCCTCCTCTTCGGTGAAGGGCACATCGAGGAAGCTTGCGAGCTTCCTAACGACCGTGAGCGGATCGGACACAATCTCTTCATACTTGAGAAACATCACCTCTTGCGGCCTCGCCAAGCTTTCTTTCCAGTACTGGAGATAATGGTCCCAGAAGGGCCCGAACGGGGAGAACCCTTCGCAGAACATGCTGAATGCATCGTCGAGGGTGATAGGAGCCCCTTTGCTCATCTTGTTGTCGAAGTGCCACCTTGACACGAAGGCGTCTTTGGGCTCGCGGCAGAGGTACACGACCCTGCAGCCGACGGTGGAGATGGCCGGCGGGAGCAGCGAGGGAGGCAGGTGGGTGGCGAGCAGCCTGGGCGAAGGGAGCGTCTCGAGGAAGTCGAGGTCTCCACCCATGGCTCCAATGAAGGGCACGACCCGCTGTGGGTTGTTTGTGAGCAGAGGGCTGTCGGTGAAGTCGCAGCGGGAGCGGGTGGAGATGGTGAAGGCGAGGGCCTTGAGCCAGGTGGTGCCGCTCTTGGGGTGGGTGGCGAGGATGATGTCGTCGCGCCGGGCCTTGAAGTTGTCTCTCACCAGCATGAATCTTCTCACCATGTGTGATCTCAGCCAGCAGTTGTTGTAGAGGGTGAGCGGCGTCGACCATCCTTCCCTTGTGGGAAGTGTGGCCACGAGAGCTTCAGTTGGGTCATTAGTAGAGCTCTCTTTGATCTCAGACTCAACTTGTGCCATACTGAGAGTGAGAGGTGGAAGAGTGTGTGGGTCGAACTTAGCTAAGGGATTTGGGGGGGTGTTATATAGAGCTAACCATGACTGGAAGAAGATGTTATGAGCGAAGCGAGGGGACAGGGATGTGCTAGCTAACCCTACCTACTGCCAATCAATCATCCTCATCTCCAGCTTCATACCTTTGCTCGCCATCTTCCACCAACAAAGCAACAGGTCCAGGTCCAACAACTACCACCACCTTTGCAGATTCAAACAAAATGAAACTTCTCCAATCCGCAAACCTCGGCGTGCTGATCCCTCACCCGGACAGTTGGTCACTGGGGTTCATTTCTCTTGTTGGCCATAGGCCATAGCATCACTCCATTCAGAGCAAATTTTTCTCTTCTTTTTGTTTTTCTTACGGGTTTTCATCTACTAGTATTTTTTTCAAATTCCCAACAGACACCATGAAATTTTGGAGGTTAACCCTGGCTCATACTCCCTCCTTTTTAAAATGTAGCACGCACTACATTCTAGACATTTAAAACTGCACTGATCGATGTTCCCACATCTCGCACAATAATCTAGAGTATGGGACGCACCACGTATTAATTACCCTGTCGTACTGCGGCAACATAAAACAATTCTGCTTATATCATCTCAATAATGGAGTATATAAGATGAAAGTTGATTCTCATACAACCCTTCATGACTTGTACAAATCTGCATTTTGAAAATAATAATAAATCATAGTTTTTTAGAATAATCAAGAGTTGTTAACACATTATGGCAGAAAAATATTGCAAATGCCAATTTTTTTAACTATTTCTGAACTATACAATGCAATACATGTCTTAAGGCCAGACATTCTAAGTTTAACTATGTTCAAAAATATTTAGTTAGAGCACAACAAATTGATCATAATGTTTTCCCCGTGGCAGAAATACAGCTGGATTACCACATGGCACACGTGGTGAGCAATCCCAAATAAATATATAGTTGGATTAAAGAAAAGAAAAACTACATTAATCCTGCCTCTCGCCTTTGAGAAGGAAAACAATTAGAGAAAAAGGTATTCATGTTTATACTGATGGGAACCAAAACAATCTTGTTCCTAAACAATAAGGAGATAAATGTATTGGTTTATCATTAATTTCTTTGAAGATCAAAATGTTTGAGGATAAGGAGATTGGTAATACAATGAAATCTGGAGATCAAGTTACATGATATGTGTGTTTCGAGGTCAGCATTGTTTTTTTTTTTTTCAGGGAAGTATTCACGCCTTTTCAATCTCGTATAGGTGGTTGAGACCTATTCTGATGTAGGTTACTGCATAAAAAATAACCTCCTTTTTACAATGTAGTGCATTATAGGTCCTCTTAAGGCAAAGCAAAACAAAGAACCAAATTTATTTGAAGTCGAAGGGGCTCAGCCGTTCCCCATAAGGCCCCATCACCGGGGCATAAGTATAAACTTGCAAAGAATTGTTGTTTTATTTCTTTATGTCCCTTTATGTAGTTCAATAAAATGGCTAATCTGGCTGAGTTTAAAGGCTAAAACATAGAAGCTTTGCGTAAGTTGAAAACCTCTCACTTTGAAGGAATTTTTTTGACAAGTTGAAGGAATTTTCTTGAAGTTGGATTTTGAAAGGATTATGATTATGTTCATGGCTTTTCGAATTAGAAATTTTACAACTCAAGTCTAGAATGTGCTACATTTTACAAAGAGGGTGTATGGACCAGAGTTAACCTCCAAAGTTGCGGGGAGTTTGCTGGAATTATAAAAAAAAGTAGTATGTGCCTCATTTTTACTCCACACATACGTCAGAAATTACTCCCTCTAGCCAATAATATAAGACATTTTTACAAGCGTATTACCTAATGCAGGGACCCTAGATGCAGTCAACCAAACAACTTTGGTTGCCTGCATTGGCCCAAGCGGCAAATGAACACGGTGTTTGGTTGCATAGGGCGTACATGGTGTGCTTACCTTGTACCCTAGTTGGTGAGCTTATCCATAATAATCACACCTAGCATACCAACGCCATAGCACAACAATGGCGATAAACTGGGCGAAGATGATGAAATTCTTCAGCTTTAGCCCAAACTGACGATCCACCTTAGCACCTTCCACTTTGACACCTCCAACCTTGCCACTGTCAACACTGCTGCCTCCGTGCTTTCTCACCCAGTCGAAGTAAGTTTGTTCTGCTACCTGCCTAGTCTTGAACCCTCTATGGCTGCTGTTGCTATATGATGCCACTTGTGCACTAGCTTCTTCCCATGAACTGTAAACCCCTGGAGCCTTATCGATGAACACGGCATACCACTTGCCCTAGCAACACACAAGAGCAAGAGTTGAAACAGCAAATCAATGGAGCACACAAATAGCAAGCAAAGTAGCACATAAACAACAATGGAGCAGAAGAGAAGAAGTAAAGCATGCATGATCATACGGCATAGCAAGTTCTACATAGCACTACCATGGTGTTATCCTACCACCACATCCAAAAGAGGGTGTCGTCCTACCACCGCAAGTTCACCATCAGTGTGAGGGGTTAGTATGTACCACCTCACCAAAATATACAGACTATCAAATAGTTTTACAAGCCTAGCTACACAAAATGTACGTCGTCATCGTCATCGTCGTTGTCACCGCCGCCATCGCCGTCGAGGATCATGCACGCTCACAGCCAGCTCCTGAGCCACAGCACCCTATCAGCGTTTGCCATGGCAACGAACCCAACACCCTGGGCCTTGTTGTCAAGCAAGTGGCTGAGAGCTGCCATGAGAGCCTCGTCGCTGAAGCCACCCCGGGTCATGACAGCGCCATACAGGTCAGGGTGGACGTCGAGGGGCTTGCACTCCTTGATGGCTGTTTCCAGCTCCTTCACCGCCTCAGTCATGCTGCAAAAGACATTGATCTCCTCCTCCATCATGGACGGGGTCAAAGGGCTTGTCGAAGGGCTTCTCGAAGGGCTTGTCAGGCCAATCAAGGACCTCGACGTCCAAGATCCCAGAGAAGTCTGGCATGGGAGAACCAAGAGGCTCCCCCGAACCCATGGCATGCTTCCCAGTTGCTAGCCCGAAGGAGAAGATGTGTTGCATCTGGCTGTAGTTCTGTATGGGTGTGTTGAGGAACTCAGTGCCCCTTGGGTGGTCCTAAGAATGAGACACAAGTGTTGTTGGTTGCGATTAGGAGTAGGCAATGGTGGACAGTATGAAAAGGAAGAGGGTTGTGAGCTAACCGCGACATAGCCGGCATAGTGCTCTGCCTCCAGAACTATGGAACAAGTGTTCTCATCCATGAGGCGCCGCTAAGGTCTCTCAGCTTCGACACTTGGGTCCATCGACCTCTTCACTTCCTCAGGTGGTTGTACACCTGGGTGGCAGACACCTCCTGCCCACAGAACTCGAACACCTGCTTCGCAACGGTTTTCAAGTGCACCTCCTTGAAGCCCTTGTCATTCCTAACTCCACTAGAGATGAGCTCACACATCTTGTTTAGCATGAACATGGACATGAACGGCTGCCACTTGATGTTGTTCGACCTACCATCCTTCTTTGCCTTTGATGTTGCTACCTTGAGTGCAGCAGTAGCAGGAGGAGTTTGCTCAACGAGCACTACTGGCACATAGACAGAATCAGACACGAACACCTCTGAATCAGGTGCCATCTCGGACATAGGCTGTGAGTCCTCGACAAACGATGGAAGAAACTGGCTGTCGGACAGGACAAGGGCTTGACTAAGATCTTGCGTCTGCGTGGTCATCTCGTAGAATCGTAGCACGCATTGACAGTAAGCATAGCACACAACATACCAGACAATCCATGAAAGCAGGAGCATACATGTACATGGTTCATCACTATCATACCAAGCACATGCTTCATCACTATCATACTAAGCACATGGTTCATCGCTATCATACTAAGCATATCGGATAATATATGAGCAGGAACATACATCTACAACAAACAGCATGCTACAAATGGACCATCAATAGTTACAAATCACAAATCTAAGCACGAATAAACACAAGCACAAGGTTCAACTTCAAGCTCTATTACTAATTTAGCCTACCACATGCTTGAACATCTAACCCTACCACAAATTGCAATCGCGGCATAGCAATCAACCATATGAGCTCACAGATCAAAGCACTAATCAACCATGCATCTACATCAAACCCTAGCTGCAGCTCAGATCTAGCTAGAAGGAACAGAGAGAAAGGGGGGTTGAACTCATAGGGGCCATGGCTGCAGCTCGAGGACGAGGGGGGAACGGTCGTAGAAGATCACAGCCGGCCGGTGAAGGACCACCGACGCCATGGACCGCCGGCCGACGAAGATGCGCCGCTTACCTGCTCGTCGGTGCCGATGCGTGTCGACGAGAAAGCTCGAAGGGAGGGAGAATGGTGGCGGGAGTTGGGGCGGTGAGGGAGGGGGCTAAATAGGGGTGGACTCAGCGGGAGCTGAACCGAAATCCTCCCGCCGATTTTTCGGCGACACGGGCGAGCTCGCGCCATCTCCCTGGTCGCACGAGGAGAGAAGCGTGTGGCCCTCCCCTGCGTTGCTCGAGCCGGGCTCACGAGCTACTGCCGATTCGGGCGTTTCCCCTGGTCCTGGCCTGGAGGTGCTTTAAGTTTCGTGCCATGCGAGCCGCACAATAAACGCAAGCAACCAAACGGGCCAATTTCTTCCCGCGCAGGCCAGGATGGGCCATATGCAGGCAACCAGACACGCCCTTAGTGAATGCCCTGCATGTCACTTGCACCAAGGGCATCACACTTTATTATTCAGGATTTTTGTCATACGTTAGAGCAGCGATGCCGGCCCTCAAAATGGACACTTTTTTATCCATGGATTGGTCCGGACTCGTTTATGAACAATGATGTAGGAGCCAGCCATCCAATTCTGATTCTTAAAACTTTCGCCTAGTTTTTTCGTAAATTCGCGAGCTTAAAATAACAGCATATCATATTCGCATAGTTTTTTCGTAAATCTGCGAGCTTAAAATAACAACATATCAGATTGTTGATGATTGAAAATATTGAAAGGCCACAATAGTTTTAATTTAAATATTACAGTTCAAGAGCGGGCTGGCATTAAACACAACGCCAGCCGAGCTCCTCCTATCCGCCCTCTATTTTAAAGGCCACACGACGGGCAAGAATCGCACCCCTCCGCCGCTCCCCTCATCTCCTCCTTGACCACTCTTCTGATGGCTTCCGAAGAATAGTTCTCCAGCATACAAGCCGGTTGGGTGGCCTGCCGAGCCTGCCGGATACAAGCGAGGCCGCTCGCTGCTCCACCTCCCGCGCCTGACCCGACGGAGGAAATTGCCGCCCAAAGCCACCGCGTGGTTCAGCAACTTGCCGCTCCACAGGCCAACTCGATGAGGAGTGGCGAGTTGCTCCACACCGGCATGGCAGAACGGGCATTGCCGCATCCAGTGCCTACGTCCGCACCATCCGTTGTCGACGCACGCGTAGCCGCGCCATGCACGCAGAGAAAAGCCGGCTGCGTGGATGTGCACGAGGTGGCGGCACGCATGTCCACGCCCGCCACCATCATCGAGGAGAAGTAGAACACGGGAGGCCGCTGCCCCTTGGGTCCCAAAAAGGCCATCGTCGGTTACCCAGACGGTTCTCCTTTATCTTAGACCATCCTAGGCACTCGTCTGAGCTCCACGGAAGCACCATTCCCCTCCAGTCGAAGCGCCCTCTTTGCCGCTCCGATGAGCGGCGCAGCCTGACATAGGGAAGATGCCGGGGAAGAATATGCCTCCGGGGCTCCCGACAATCCGGTTAGCGGGTAGCCGGACATGGGGAAGACAAGCCGCGGCCGGCCGTAGACTAGTGTAGTGTATCCATGTCGTGGGAGTGGAGCTCCGCGCGACCATACGTGCACATAATTTTAGATTTTTTAGTTGAAAGTATGTCCAAAATGTAACCATTTTCGTTCAATTTGTATGAATTCCGTCTTGTTTACACGAATTTCATCCAATTTGGTGAAACAGTTTAAAATGTATGCGGCTACAGTTGGATGGCGTCCTCCCGCATTCATGTCTGCGGATTCCCCTCCTCCCCCACCCCCACCCTCCCCGGTCCACGGACGGATGCGTGGAGAAATTTGTATGTTGCCGTTGGAGATGCCCTAAGGCACAAGGCAAAAACGTTTGGTTTTCTCACAGTGCTGCTATAACAACCTTATTGATATGGAAAGGTTACAAAGGGGAGGTACTGGAGTTTGATGAATTTCAAGGAGCTTTGCTAGCTGATTATGTTACAACCTTATTGATATGGAAAGGTTACAAAGGGGAGGTACTGGAGTTTGATGAATTCTAAGGAGCTTTGCTAGTTGATTATGTTATTGTCAGTTTGTTCTGTTTCATCGCAAGCCATGGCTTCATTCTTGCTTATGGAATGGATGATTGTGATGCTATGTTCACAGCTAAGGAGACACTGGATTGTCAAGCAGACAGATTTTCTTTTCATGCTGCCTACGTGGTTGATGTCAAGGATGATAAACCTCGTCTGAGCATTTCTTGGGAACCTAGTGGATCTTACTCAACATCGATATTAGATCAGGCAAAAAATCATGGATATTGCCACTTCTTCGACAGTTCTACCTTGATCAAGTTTGTGTCAACCAGGATTACTACCTCAATGCCTTTTTTGATTGGGACCCCGTCCGCCACGATGAAGACTATATTGACCTCGTTTAAGGAATTAGAAGTACAACGGGATCCCGGCAAGTTGGCATGGTTTCGGCTTGAAGCAAGCCGAATGTTAATGAGGGGAAATGTCAGCGACCTGGGCCTCGCTGGGCTCTTTGCCACTACAAGCCTACAAGGGAGGCGAGGATTATATATATAAGGAGTCGGCTACAATGAACGGTTGGAACGGAACGGACTGACGGCTTCGGCCGAGGCGCTCGCTGGCTAGGATAGCTACTGTTCATCATCTCCTTCCTTCCCTCTGCATGTAATTCCTCTCCGCTCCTTCTGATTTCCTCCTTTATATTGAGAGCTGCAATCGAATTCATGGTGCTTGAGTGAATGAGTGAGAGAGATCCTCACACGTGAGTGGCATGGCCTCGTTGTCCGGCATAGACACGATTAGCGACATTAGTGGCATGACCTCGTTGTCCGGCATAGACACGATTAGCGACATTAGTGGCCTGCTACTCGGGCTGTCTTCAACGTATGACACCATGATATTCACCTCTTTGGGCCATGGCTGATCTTTCCCCACCCGCCTCTCCCGGGATGAGGAGAAGGTGTATCAGAAGGCTAAGGCGAAGCTCGCGACCGAGCGCGTGGATGTCGACTTCATGGCCGAACTCCTCAACAACATGAAGATCATTGTGAAGAACCACGCGTTCTTTCAGTCCGTAGAGGGCAAGCACCTAGGCACGATTGATATTAACGTACTTTCATTGTTTAAATATGAAATGAAGTTGTTTAAATATGACTTTTAATTTTATTTGGAAATTACTCAATCCGTTCCAAAATACTTCTCTAGATGAAGAAAAAAATAATCCCTAAAAATATTTTTTGCGAGATAGACGATACAGTTTCAAATTATAGGATAGTGCCCTAACGGTAATGGTTGTATGTATCGAGAACATACAATGTGTGCCCATTGACCTCCCGACCCTATGCTACTTATCCCCTCCAATGGGTCCATCCTTTCAAGTTCGTCCATGAAACTAGAGAGCACCGGTCGGTGTCTGGAGATCGAGAAGGAGAGAGAGGTGAAGGCCACCGGGCTGGATTGTGGTCATTAAAAGTCATCAACAACCACAATCCGCTGGTCGTTAAAACTCGGATGGTGGTCATTAAATGTCATCAACAACCACAATCCGCAAGTCGTTATAGGCTTCATCGTTAAAAATATAACGACAACAAGACTTGTGGTCCCTATTTTTGTAACGACGGGTTGTTGTGTCATCGTCAATTTCGAGGCAATAATGATCTCAATTGTAGTATTAGCAACCACTTTTGTCATCGTTAATAATGTTCTCATGCTGACAAAAGTATCATTAACGACCACACTAAAACTAATGATCACTCTCTTCACCATTTTGAGATCCCTTCAGGACCGCTTATATTTGGTATAACTTTCCGTTCAGTGATCACTTAATGCAGCATCCACAATGATACGTCTCCGTCGTATCTACTTTTCCTAACGTTTTTCCTCTTGTTTTGGACCCTAATATGCATGATTTGAATGAAACTAACCCGGACTGATGCTGTTTTCAGCAGAACTACCATGGTGTTGTTTTTTCTGCAGAAATAAAAGTTCTTGGATTGGAACGAAACTTTGCGTGGAATTTTTATACGAATAAAGATAATTTTTGGAGCCAAGAACCACCGGAGGGGGCACCTGGGTGGGCACAACCCACCAGGTCGTGCACGCCCAGGTGGGTTGTCCCCACCTGGTGGCCACGCAGACCCTGAAACTGACGCTATAAATCCTATTTTTCCAAAAAAAAATCAGGGAGAAAGAATTATCGCGTTCCACGAGACGGAGCCGCCGCCGTCTCCTATTCTTCATCGGGAGGCCGGATCTGGAGTCCGTCTGGGGCTCCGGAGAGGGGGATCTTCGATCTTCGTCATCACCAACCCTTCTCCATTGCCAATTCCATGATGCTCTCCACCGGCAGTGAGTAATTCATTCATAGGCTCACTGGTCGGTGAAGAGTTGGATGAGATTCATCATGTAATCGAGTTAGTTTTGTTAGGGCTTGATCCCTAGTATCCATTATGTTCTGAGATTGATGTTGCTATGACTTTGCCATGCTTAATGCTTCTCACTTTGGGCCCGGGTGCCATGATTTTAGATCTGAACCATTTATGTTATCACCATTATATCTACGTTCTAGATCCGATCTTGCAAGTTATAGTCACCTACTACGTGTTATGATCAAGCAACCCCGGAGTGACAATAGTCGGGACACTTCCCGGTGATGACCATAGTTTGAGGAGTTCATGTATTCACTGTGTGTTAATGCTTTGTTCCGATTCTCTATTAAAAGGAGGCCTTAATATCTCTTAGATTCCAATTGGACCCCGCTGCCACGGAAGGGTAGGACAAAAGATGCCATGCAAGTTCTTTCCATAAGCACGTATGACTATTTACGGAATACATGCCTATATTATATTTATGAACTGGAGCTAGTGTCGTATCGCCCTAGGTTATAACTGTCACGTGATGAATATCATCCAACGAATCGCCGATCCAATGCCTATGAATTTCTCTTATATTGTTCTCGCTAAGTTACTATTGCTATCGTTACTGTTGCACTTGCTACAAAATCACTGCTATCACTGTTACCGTTAGTATTGCTGCTACTACTATTATCAAAACTATCATACTACTTTGCTAGTGATCACTTTGTTGTAGATAATTAATCCCTAGGTGTGGTTGAATTGAGAACTCAGCTGATAATACTTACAAATATTCTTTGGCTCCCCTTGTGTCGAATCCATAAATTTGGGTTGGATACTCTACCCTCGAAAACCGTTGTGATCCCCTATACGTGTGGGTTATCAAGACCTTTTTCTGGCGCCGTTGCCGGGGAGCATAGCTATATTTATTGAGTCACTTGGGATTATTATCAATTTATCACTATGAAGAATTTGAAAGATGCTAAGACTAAGATTTTTTCCTCTAAGATGAGGGGAGGTAAGGAACTGCCATCGAGCTCCACTTTAGATTCACCTTCTGTTATAAGTTTACTTGCAACACCACCACATGCTATTAGTCCTGATATGTCGCAAGTTATTGATGATGCTACTTCTGCTATGAATGATGCTTATGATGATGCTAGTGTTGGGGAACGTAGTAATTTCAAAAAAATTCCTACGCACACGCAAGATCATGGTGATGCATAGCAACGAGAGGGGAGAGTGTTGTCTACGTACCCACGCAGACCGACTGCGGAAGCGTTGATGCAACGTAGAGGAAGTAGTCGTACGTCTTCCCGATCCGACCGATCCAAGCACCGTTACTCCGGCACCTCCGAGTTCTTAGCACACGTACAGCTCGATGACGCTCCCCGGGCTCCGATCCAGCAAAGCTTCGGGGATGAGTTTCGTCAGCACAACGGCGTGGTGACGATGATGATGTTCTACCGACGCAGGGCTTCGCCTAAGCACTACAACGATATGATCGAGGTGGAATATGGTGGCAGGGGGCACCACACACGGCTAAGGAACGATCACGTGGATCAACTTGTGTGTCTAGAGGTGCCCCCTTGCCCCCGTATATAAAGGATCCAAGGGGGAGGGGTTCGGCCGACCCTATGGTGGCGCAGGAGGAGTCCTACTCCTACCGGGAATAGGACTCCCCCCTTTTCCTAGTCCAAGTAGGATTGGTGGAGAAGAGAGGGAAAGAGGGGTGCGCCGCCCCTCCCTCCTAGTCCAATTCGGACCAAGGGGAGAGGGGGCGCGCGGCCTGCCCTGGCAGCCCCTCCCACATCTCCACTTTAGGCCCATAAGGCCCATTAACCCCCCGGGGGGTTCTGGTAACCCCCCAGTGCTCCGGTTTTATCCGATACTCTTCCAGAACCCTTCCGGTGTCCGAATATAGTCATCCAATATATCAATCTTTATGTCTCGACCATTTCGAGACTCCTCGTCATGTCCGTGATCACATCCGGGACTCCGAACTAACTTCGGTACATCAAAATGCATAAACTCATAATAACTATCATCGTAGCGTTAAGCGTGCGGACCCTACGGTTCGAGAACAATGCAGACATGACTGAGACACATCTCCGGTCAATAACCAATAGCGGGACTTGGATGCCCATATTGGCTCCTACATATTCTACGAAGATCTTTATCGGTCAGACCGCATAACAACATACGTTGTTCCCTTTGTCATCGGTATGTTACTTGCTCGAGATTCGGTCGTCGGTATCCAATACCTAGTTCAATCTCGTTACCGGCAAGTCTCTTTACTCGTTCTGTAATAAATCATCCCGCAACTAACTCATTAGTTGCAATGCTTGCAAGGCTTATGTGATGTGCATTACCGAGAGGGCCCAGAGATACCTCTCCGACAATCGGAGTGACAAATCCTAATCTCGAAATACGCCAACCCAACATCTACCTTTGGAGACACCTGTATAGCTCCTTTATAATCATCCAGTTACATTGTGACGTTTGGTAGCACACAAAGTGTTCCTCCGGTAAACGGGAGTTGCATAATCTCATAGTCATAGGAACATGTATAAGTCATGAAGAAAGCAATAGCAACATACTAAACGATCGGGTGCTAAGCTAATGGAATGGGTCATGTCAATCAGATCATTCAACTAATGATGTGTCCTCGTTAATCAAATAACAACACTTTGTTCATGGTTAGGAAACATAACCATCTTTGATTAACGAGCTAGTCAAGTAGAGGCATACTAGTGACACTAAGTTTGTCTATGTATTCACACATGTATTATGTTTCCGGTTAATACAATTCTAGCATGAATAATAAACATTTATCATGACATAAGGAAATAAATAATAACTTTATTATTGCCTCTAGGGCATATTATCTTCAGTCTCCCACTTGCACTAGAGTCAATAATCTAGATTACACAGTAATGATTCTAACACCCATGGAGCCTTGGTGCTGATCATGTTTTGCTTGTGGAAGGGGCTTAGTCAACGGGTCTGCAACATTCAGATCCGTATGTATCTTGCAAATCTCTATGTCTCCCACCTGGACTAGATCCCGGATGGAATTGAAGCGTCTCTTGATGTGCTTGGTCCTCTTGTGAAATCTGGATTCCTTTGCCAAGGCAATTGCACCAGTATTGTCACAAAAGATTTTCATTGGACCCGATGCACTAGGTATGACACCTAGATCGGATATGAACTCATTCATCCAGACTCCTTCGTTCGATGCTTCCGAAGCAGCTATGTACTCCGCTTCACATGTAGATCCCGCTACGACGCTTTGTTTAGAACTGCACCAACTGACAGCTCCACCGTTCAATGTAAATACGTATCCGGTTTGCGATTTAGAATCGTTCGGATCAGTGTCAAAGCTTGCATCGACGTAACCTTTTACAGTGAGCTCTTTGTCACCTCCATATACGAGAAACATATCCTTAGTCCTTTTCAGGTATTTCAGGATGTTCTTGACCGCTGTCCAGTGATCCACTCCTGGATTACTTTGGTACCTCCCTGCTAAACTTATAGCAAGGCACACATCAGGTCTGGTACACAGCATTGCATACATGATAGAGCCTATGGCTGAAGCATAGGGAACATCTTTCATTTTCTCTCTATCTTCTGCAGTGATCGGGCATTGAGTCTGACTCAACTTCACACCTTGTAACACAGGCAAGAACCCTTTCTTTGCTTGATCCATTTTGAACTTCTTCAAAATCTTGTCAAGGTATGTGCTTTGTGAAAGTCCAATTAAGCGTCTTGATCTATCTCTATAGATCTTTATGCCTAATATGTAAGCAGCTTCACCGAGGTCTTCCATTGAAAAACTCTTATTCAAGTATCCCTTTATGCTATCCAGAACTTCTATATCATTTCTAATCAGTAATATGTCATCCACATACAATATCAGAAATGCTACAGAGCTCCCACTCACTTTCTTGTAAATACCGGCTTCTCCGAAAGTCTGTATAAAACCAAATGCTTTGATCACACTATCAAAGCGTTTATTCCAACTCCGAGAGGCTTGCACCAGTCCATAAATGGATCGCTGGAGCTTGCACACTTTGTTAGCTCCCTTTGGATCGACAAAACCTTCCGGTTGCATCATATACAACTCTTCTTCCAGAAATCCATTCAGGAATGCAGTTTTGACATCCATCTGCCAAATTTCATAATCATAAAATGCGGCAATTGCTAACATGATTCGGACAGACTTAAGCAACGCTACGGGTGAGAAGGTCTCATCGTAGTCAACTCCTTGAACTTGTCGAAAACCTTTTGCGACAAGTCGAGCTTTGTAGACAGTAACATTACCATCAGCGTCAATCTTCTTCTTGAAGATCCATTTATTCTCAATTGCTTGCCGATCATCGGGCAAGTCAACCAAAGTCCATACTTTGTTCTCATACATGGATCCCATCTCAGATTTCATGGCTTCAAGCCATTTTGCGGAATCTAGGCTCACCATCACTTCTTCATAGTTCGTAGGTTCATTATGATATAGCAGCATGATTTCCAGAACAGGATTATCGTACCACTCTGGTGCGGATCTCGCTCTGGTTGATCTACGAGGTTTAGTAGTATCTTGTCCTGAAGTTTCATGATCATCATCATTAGCTTCCTCACTAATTGGTATAGGTGTCGCAGAAACAGTTTTCTGTGATGTACTACTTTCCAATAAGGGAGCAAGTACAGTTACCTCGTCAAGTTCTACTTTCCTCCCACTCACTTCTTTCGAGAGAAACTCCTTCTCTAGAAAGGATCCATTCTTAGCAACGAATGTCTTGCCTTCGGATCTGTGATAGAAGGTGTACCCAACAGTCTCCTTTGGGTATCCTATGAAGACACATTTCTCCGATTTGGGTTCGAGCTTATCAGGTTGAAGCTTTTTCACATAAGCATCGCAGCCCCAAACTTTAAGAAACGACAACTTTGGTTTCTTGCCAAACCATAGTTCATAAGGCGTCGTCTCACGGATTTTGATGGTGCCCTATTTAACGTGAATGCGGCCGTCTCTAAAGCATAACCCCAAAACGATAGCGGTAAATCAGTAAGAGACATCATAGATCGCACCATATCTAGTAAAGTACGATTACGACGTTCGGACACACCATTACGCTGTGGTGTTCCGGGTGGCGTGAGTTGCGAAACTATTCCACAATTTTTCAAATGTACACCAAACTCGTAACTCAAATATTCTCCTCCACGATCAGATCGTAGAAACTTTATTTTCTTGTTACGATGATTTTCAACTTCATTCTGAAATTCTTTGAACTTTTCAAATGTTTCAGACTTATGTTTCATTAAGTAGATATACCCATATCTGCTTAAGTCATCTGTGAAGGTGAGAAAATAACGATATCCGCCACGAGCCTCAATATTCATTGGACCACATACATCGGTATGTATGATTTCCAACAAATCTGTTGCTCTCTCCAGAGTACCGGAGAATGGCATTTTAGTCATCTTGCCCATGAGGCACGGTTCGCAAGTACCAAGTGATTCATAATCAAGTGGTTCCAAAAGTCCATCAGTATGGAGTTTCTTCATGCGCTTTATACCGATATGACCTAAACGGCAGTGCCACAAATAAGTTGCACTATCATTATCAACTCTGCATCTTTTGACTTCAACATTATGAATATGTGTGTTACTACTATCGAGATTCATCAAAAATAGACCACTCTTCAAAGGTGCATGACCATAAAAGATATTACTCATATAAATAGAACAACCATTATTCTCTGATTTAAATGAATAACTGTCTTGCATCAAACAAGATCCAGATATAATGTTCATGCTCAACGCTGGCACCAAATAACAATTATTTAGGTCTAATATTAATCCCGAAGGTAGATGTAGAGGTAGCGTGCCGACCGCGATCACATCGACTTTGGAACCGTTTCCCACGCGCATCGTCACCTCGTCCTTCACCAGTGTTCGCTTAATCCGTAGTCCCTGTTTCGAGTTGCAAATATTAGCAACAGAACCAGTATCAAATACCCAGGTGCTACTGCGAGCTCTAGTAAGGTACACATCAATAACATGTATATCACATATACCTTTGTCCACCTTGCCATCCTTCTTATCCGCCAAATACTTGGGGCAGTTCCGCTTCCAGTGACCAGTTTGCTTGCAGTAGAAGCACTCAGTTTCAGGCTTGGGTCTAGACTTGGGTTTCTTCTCCTGAGCAGCAACTTGCTTGCCGTTCTTCTTGAAGTTCCCCTTCTTCTTCCCTTTGCCCTTTTTCTTGAAACTAGTGGTCTTGTTAACCATCAACACTTGATGCTCCTTCTTGATTTCTACCTCTGCAGCTTTCAGCATTGCGAAGAGCTCGGGAATAGTCTTGTTCATCCCTTGCATATTATAGTTCATCACGAAGCTCTTGTAGCTTGGTGGCAATGATTGGAGAATTCTGTCAATGACGCAATCATCTGGAAGATTAACTCCCATCTGAATCAAGTGATTATTATACCCAGACATTTTGAGTACATGCTCACTAACAGAACTGTTCTCCTCCATCTTGCAGCTATAGAACTTATTGGAGACTTCATATCTCTCAATCCGGGCATTTGCTTGAAATATTAACTTCAACTCCTGGAACATCTCATATGCTCCATGACGTTCAAAACGTCGTTGAAGTCCCGATTCTAAGCCGTAAAGCATGGCACACTGAACTATCGAGTAGTCATCAGCTTTGCTCTGCCAGACGTTCATAACATCTGGTGTTGCTCCAGCAGCAGGCCTGGCACCCAGCGGTGCTTCCAGGACGTAATTCTTCTGAGCAGCAATGTGGATAATCCTCAAGTTACGGACCCAGTCTGTGTAATTGCTACCATCATCTTTCAACTTTGCTTTCTCAAGGAATGCATTAAAATTCAATGGAACAACATCACGAGCCATCTATCTACAATCAAACATAAACAAGCAAGATACTATCAGGTACTAAGTTCATGATAAGTTTAAGTTCAATTAATCAAATTACTTAAGAACTCCCACTTAGATAGACATCCCTCTAATCCTTTAAGTGATTACGTGATCCAAATCAACTAAACCATAACCGATCATCACGTGAGATGGAGTAGTTTTCAATGGTGAACATCGTTATGTTGATCATATCTACTATATGATTCACGCTCAACCTTTCGGTCTCCGTGTTCCGAGGCCATATCTGCATATGCTAGGCTCGTCAAGTTTAACCTGAGTATTCTGCGTGTGCAAAACTGGCTTGCACCCGTTGTAGATGGACGTAGAGCTTATCACACCCGATCATCACATGGTGTCTGGGCACGACGAACTTTGGCAACGGTGCATACTCAGGGAGAACACTTCTTGATAATTTAGTGAGAGATCATCTTATAATGCTACCGTCAATCAAAGCAAGATAAGATGCATAAAAATATAAACATCACATGCAATCAATATAAGTGATATGATATGGCCATCTTCATCTTGTGCCTGTGATCTCCATCTCTGAAGCACTGTCATGATCACCATCGTCACCGGCGCGACACCTTGATCTCCATCGTAGTATCGTTGTCGTCTCGCCAATCTTATGCTTCCACGACTATCGCTACCGCTTAGTGATAAAGTAAAGCATTACATCGCGATTGCATTGCATACAATAAAGCGACAACCATATGGCTCCTACCAGTTGCCGATAACTCGGTTACAAAACATGATCATCTCATACAATAAAAATTAGCATCATGTCTTGGCCATATCACATCACAACATGCCCTGCAAAAACAAGTTAGACGTCCTCTACTTTGTTGTTGCAAGTTTTACGTGGCTGCTACGGGCTTAAGCAAGAACCAATCTCACCTATGCATCAAAACCACAACGATAGTTTGTCAATTTGACTCTGTTTTACCCTTCGCAAGGACCGAGCGTAGGCACACTCGGTTCAACTAAAGTTGGAGAAACAGTCACCCGCAAGTCACCTATGTGCAAAGCACGTCGGGGAAACCGGTCTCGCGTAAGCGTACGCGTAATGTCGGTCCGGGCCGCTTCATCCAACAATACCGCCGAACCAAAGTATGACATGCTGGTAGGCAGTATGACTTATATCGCCCACAACTCACTTGTGTTCTACTCGTGCATATAACATCAAACCATAAAACCTAGGCTCGGATGCCACTATTGGGGAACGTAGTAATTTCAAAAAAATTCCTACGCACACGCAAGATCATGGTGATGCATAGCAACGAGAGGGGAGAGTGTTGTCTACGTACCCACGCAGACCGACTGCGGAAGCGTTGACGCAACATAGAGGAAGTAGTCGTACATCTTCCCGATCCGACCGATCCAAGCACCGTTACTCCGGCACCTCCGAGTTCTTAGCACACGTACAGCTCGATGACGCTCCCCGGGCTCCGATCCAGCAAAGCTTCGGGGATGAGTTTCGTCAGCACAACGGCGTGGTGACGATGATGATGTTCTACCGACGCAGGGCTGCGCCTAAGCACTACAACGATATGATCGAGGTGGAATATGGTGGCAGGGGGCACCGCACACGGCTAAGGAACAATCACGTGGATCAACTTGTGTGTCTAGAGGTGCCCCCTTGCCCCCGTATATAAAGGATCCAAGGGGGAGGGGTTCGGTTGGCCCTATGGTGGCGCAGGAGGAGTCCTACTCCTACCGGGAGTAGGACTCCCCCCTTTTCCTAGTCCAAGTAGGATTGGTGGAGAAGAGAGGGAAAGAGGGGGGGGCGCCGCCACTCCCTCCTAGTCCAATTCGGACCAGGGGGAGAGGGGGCGTGCGGCCTGCCCTGGCAGCCCCTCCCACTTCTCCACTTTAGGCCCATAAGGCCCATTAACCCCCCGGGGGGTTCCGGTAACCCCCCGGTGCTCCGGTTTTATCCGATACTCTTCTGGAACCCTTCCGGTGTCCGAATATAGTCATACAATATATCAATCTTTATGTCTCGACCATTTCGAGACTCCTCGTCATGTCCGTGATCACATCCGGGACTCCGAACTAACTTCGGTACATCAAAATGCATAAACTCATAATAACTATCATCGTAACGTTAAGCGTGCGGACCCTACGGTTCGAGAACAATGCAGACATGACTGAGACACATCTCCGGTCAATAACCAATAGCGGGACCTGGATGCCCATATTGGCTCCTACATATTCTACGAAGATCTTTATCGGTCAGACCGCATATACATTGTTCCCTTTGTCATCGGTATGTTACTTGCCCGAGATTCGATCGTCGGTATACAATACCTAGTTCAATCTCGTTACCGGCAAGTCTCTTTACTCGTTCTGTAATAAATCATCCCGCAACTAACTCATTAGTTGCAATGCTTGCAAGGCTTATGTGATGTGCATTACCAAGAGGGCCCAGAGATACCTCTCCGACAATCGGAGTGACAAATCCTAATCTCGAAATACGCCAACCCAACATCTACCTTTGGAGACACCTATAGAGCTCCTTTATAATCACCCAGTACGTTGTGACGTTTGGTAGCACACAAAGTGTTCCTCTGGTAAACGGGAGTTGCATAATCTCATAGTCATAGGAACATGTATAAGTCATGAAGAAAGCAATAGCAACATACTAAACGATCGGGTGCTAAGCTAATGGAATGGGTCATGTCAATCAGATCATTCAACTAATGATGTGACCTCATTAATGAAATAACAACACTTTGTTCATGGTTAGGAAACATAACCATCTTTGATTAACGAGCTAGTCAAGTAGAGGCATACTAGTGACACTAAGTTTGTCTATGTATTCACACATGTATTATGTTTCCGGTTAATACAATTCTAGCATGAATAATAAACATTTAGCATGATATAGGGAAATAAATAATAACTTTATTATTGCCTCTAGGGCATATTTCCTTCAGCTAGTACCTTGCTTGATGATAATGTGCCACTAAGTGAATTTCTTGATGAACAAATTGCTTGAGTAAGACAGCATGATATTGTTGAAACTGATAATGAGCTTGAAACTGAAAATCTTGAAACACCTATTATACCTAGCCCTCCTAGATATGAATTGCCAAAGGTGCCGGAAGATTATGTTATGGGCGAGGAGGCAACTAGAGGTATTCTTGCTTTTACGGATAGAGATGATCTAGAGAAATTATTATGCAAGTATAAAGAGAAATCTTTGAACGCTAAAATGAAATGTGATCCTAACTTTGCTACTTCACCTATCTTTATTGATAATAAGGATTATGAATTCTCTGTCGACCCAGAGTTAATTAGTTTTGTTGAATCTAATCCTTTCCATGTTTATGAAACTGAAACTGTTGTGGCACATCTTACTAAGTTGAATGACATAGCTACCCTTTTTCTCATGATGATAAAATTTGCTATTACTATATTCTCAAATTATTTCTGTTCTCATTAAAGGGTGATGCTAAAGCTTGGTACAATACTCTTGCTCGTGGTTGCGTGCGTAGTCCCCAGGATATGATTTATTACTTCTCTGAAAAATATTTCCCTGCTCATAAGAAACAAGTTGCCTTACAGGAAATATTTAACTTTGTGCAAATTGAAGAAGAGAGTCTCCCACAAGCTTGGGGGAGGCTTCTCCAACTGCTTAATGCTTTGCCTGATCACCCACTCAAGAAAAATGAAATACTTGACATCTTCTATAATGGACTAACCGATGCTTCTAGGGATTTCCTAGATAGTTGTGTTGGTTGTGTTTTCAGGGAACGAACTATTGGACAAGATAAAGAATTATTGAATAACATGTTGAAAAATTATGATGATTGGACTCTTCCTGAACCACCACTTAAACCCACTCCGAAGAAGAGGGGTATCTTATATCTCAGTCCTTGAGATATGCAAGAGGCAAAGAAATCTATGAAGGAAAAGGGTATTAAAGCTGAGGATGTCAAAAATTTACCTCCTATTGAAGAAATACATGGGCTTGATACACCATCACCACCTAAGGTGGTAGAGGTAAATTCTCTAATGAAATTCAATGATAATGATAATCCTCACAATATGCACCCTAGCCAATGCCTTTATGAGTTTGAAAATTACATTTGAAAGCAAGATCACTTCAATGCAAATGTTATGAAACAGTTGAAATACGATTCTGATATGATTTCTCGCTTGAGTGACTTGTTATTTAGAATCTCAAATGATGTTAGAGGTGTAGGAAAACATGCCTCTATGGTTCAAACTCGGTTAGAACAAGTTGCTAAATCTCAAAAAGAGTTGTTAGATGAAATGAATAATAATATCAATGATCATGCTGTTAGAGTAATGACTAGAGGAGGTAAGATGACTCGGGAACCACTTTATCATGAGGGACACCCAAAAATAATTGAACAAGACTCTTGGAGGGTTAACACTGATGCACGTAGTCTGTCTAAAAAGAAAAGGAAAATGTAAATGATAGGACTTTGCATGCCTCTAGTGAACCTGAAGTAGAAAAACCTCCTAATAATGATAGTGAAGTTTCTATCTCTGATGCTGAAACTCAATCTAGTAGTGAACACCCACCTTCTATAATGAAAAAGATAATGATGAGATTCATGAAGACACTCAAACAAATAATAAAGAACCAGACAATGATGTTGAGATAGAACCAGCAGTTGATCTTGATAACCCACAAGCCAAGAATAAAATATATGATAAAAGAGACTTTGTTGCTAGAAAACATGGTAAGGAAAGAGAACCATGGGTTCAAAAACCTATGCCCTTTCCACCCAAGTCAACTAAAAGGAAAGATGGTGAAGAATTTGAACGCTTTGCTAAAATGTTGAGGCTAGTCTTTTTGCGCACTCGCTTGACTGATATCTTAAAAATGCCTCCTTATGCAAAGTACATGAAAGACAACATCACCAATAAGACAAAAATACCGTAAGGTGAAATCTCCACTATGCTTGCTAATTACACTTTTAAAGATGGAGTACCTAAAAAACTTGGAGATTCAGGAATACCAACTATACCTTGCTCCATCAAATGAAATTATGTGAAAATTGCTTTATGTGATTTGGGAGCTGGTGTTAGTGTTATGCCTTTCTATTTATATAAAAGACTTGATTTGGATAAACTCACACCTACTAAAATATCTCTACAAATGGCTAACAAATCAACTACCATACCTATCGGTATTTCTGAGGATGTGCCCGTTGTTGTTGCTAATGTTACTATTTTGACTGACTTTGTTATATTTAAGATGCCCGAGGATGACAACATGTCGATTATCCTTGGTAGACCCTTCTTGAATACTGCAGGGGCTATTATTGATTGCAATAAAAGCAAGGTCACTTTTCATATCAATGGTAATGAGCGTACGGTGCACTTTCTAAAGAAACAATTCCAAGTGAATTGTATTAATGTTATTGAAAAATCTCCGACAATCACTATTGGAAGATTTCAACTACCTCTACCTACTGTGAAAAAGAAATATGAAATGCTTATTGTTGGGGACACTCATATCCCCGTTGAGGTAACTTAGTGATTTACTAAAGTTCTTTGGTTTCATGTTAATCGAAACTGGTTGTTAATAAGACTTGATCAACCTTATTAATGGATCATTTTTTAGAGGTATGAAGTTGATGAATTTAGTGAGCACTAACTTATGTCCCTACCTTTTGTCCCCTGTTTTTATTAGTTAAATAAAATAAAATACCATGTTTTGTCTGTTTTCTAAATTTCCCATGCAATAAAAAAATGACCCAAAAATAAAAGTTCTTAGAATGCTCTGAAAATTTAATACGATTTTTTTCTGAATATTTAAGAATTTCTGGTGCAAATAATATCAGAGGGAGGTGCACTAGGTGGCACAACCCACCTGGGCGCGCCAGGACCCCCGGGCACGCCCTGGTGGGTTGTGGTCCCCATGTGGGCCCCCTCACTTATCTCTTCATCCCACATCACCACCTACCTCCAGGAAAAATCACCATTGCTCTCTCTCTCTCTCTCTCTCTCTCTCTCGTGTTCTTGCTCTCAAACCCGCGGATTTCGATCTCTTTGCTTGAAGCTCCGTTTTCGAAACTATTTAGGGGGATTGTTGCTTGGTATGTGACTCCTTCATTTGTCCAATTAGTTTTTGCTTTAGTGGTTTATATTCTGAATAATTAGTTACTCTTAGTGCTGCTGTAGATGAGCTAGCATGTTGAATTCTTAGATTTCTAAGTAGTTTGAATGCTTGCTCTGGCCTCTATGCATACCTATGAGTAGTTGCTATCAACCTTGTAAAGTTTCATTGAGAAAATTCTGTGGACTAAAAATTTCAGAAGTTTGTTCGTAGGAAAAAGATGAGTATCTTTAGGAAGTTTTCTTCCAAGAAGAACTCCAAGGGAGTGATTGGGGAATCATCTGACAATGTTCTCCATACCTGGAGAATGGCAGAGGTACAGCTGTGCGAGTGGCCGCATAACCCGTTCATGGAAGGGGCCGGAATCCTTTAGGAGTTTGCGTAATATGCTGCTAATGTCGGCCTCACCGACTTCATCGCAGCAGAATGTGAACAGTATCATCTCCTCAAAATATCCTTTGTGCAAAGTTTTAATTTCCTTCCTAGGAATAATCGCCCTGCGGTGGGGTTTAATTTATATGCTAACACCCGTCAGATACCACTTATTGAATTTTGTAACATATGCATGATCCCTTCTAACGGGAGTTTAGTAGAGCCTAGGCTCGCGGAGTTTGATGGTTTTTACCGCACTCTGACCGTGGGGGATGAGAGAAGGGTGTCGAGTATCACCGCCACTAGCTTGTACTTTCCTGCTATACATTATTTTGCTCTATTTATTGCGAACTGTTTACTTACTAGAGAGAAGGTAGGTGCACTTAGTGCTCCATACTTTGTTGTTTTACGTCATGCACTTTCTGGCGACAACACTTATAGTTTGGGAGCTATTGTGGCACGTCGCCTCCACATTAACAAATCCAAGGGCAAAATACATGGTGGTATTTACGCTACTCGCTTGGCTACTCACTTTAACGTTCAGATACGCCAGCATGATTATCCTTTGCCCAAGGTTTACCTAGATCGCGCGGCCATGGAACATCACCAGTTTATCATAGGCGATTACCTGTTCCTTATAACTTAGTTTTTAGCAAGAACACTCGTGATATTATTCCATTGCCTACACCTGCTTTGCTTCATCCTATTGCCAGGGGTGGATACATGATTACGCCTACGGACATCGTCGCCTACCAGAACAACCTAGCTGCAGCACAGGCTGAGCCTCAGCAATGGGATCCACAGGTGCCTACTCCTCAGCATTTCAACATGGGACCCCATGGTTTCTTCGACTACTGATTACCAAGTTAGGCCAAAAGCCTAAGCTTGGAGTACGTATTTCTCACCGACATTACATTCATGTTCACACATTTCATTTGTCAGCGTTCACATTTTTTTATTGTATTATCCATGCTAAATTTATTTTCTCGCTTTCTTCTTGTGTGTTTGAAAAACTTTGAGAAAATCCAAAAAGATATTTCTTGCTTCTTTTTTATTTTTCTTTCTAGTGTAGTTAGCTATAGTATCTTAAAACAAAACCCAAAAAGATTTCCTTATTATTCTTTTACTTGTTGGGAGCTTTCCCGTGTAAATAGTTTTTCTCGTTTTTGTTTTTCCCTTTTATTTTCTTGTTCAAGAAAAACCAAAAACTCCAAAAATATTTCAGTGTGTTTCTATTAATTTCTTTTCTTTTTGTTGAGTCTTACCGAGGAGAAAACCACGATGAAAATGTTGAGTGGCTCTCATATGCATTATTGTTGATCTAACAAAGAGCTCATTTTACCTTGTCTTCTCCTTTTGAATAAAATGTTTGCAGATTCCATCTTAGTCCACGGCACTCTTGCACTATTATTATTTCCATATCATTCGGTCATGCAAGTGAAAGGAAATAATGACGATATTTGATGAACTGGCCGTGGCAGAGAGAAATGGGTATGAACTCAACTTGTTCTGTTTTTGTAAATATGTTTGACATAGTATCCATGATTCAACCCATTATGATTAAACATGTTTGCAATGACAATTAGAAATTTTGATATAGTTTCTCATGCCATGCATAAGTAGCTAGGAGTGGATAATGATTTATCTTGGATGTAAACATTGCGTTAAAATGATTGTGATGTAGTATGATGATATGGTATCCTCCTATGGATGTTCAAGTGGCTTGACTTGGCAGATGTTCATGCATGTAGTTGAATCAAAATCAACATAGCCTCTATGGTATTTATATTCATGGTGTTCATATCCTATTCAAGCTAGTGTCCAATGTTACTTATGCATAATGCATGTCCATGACCGTTGTTGCTCTCTAGCTAGCCACTTCTCAACCTATTTGCTAGCCTTCGCCTATACTAAGTGGGAATTATGCTTGTACATCCAAAACCTGAAACCCAAGTTATTCTAGATGAGTCCACCATACCTACCTATATGCGGTATTACCCTGCTGTCATATGTAAATTTGCATGTGCAACCTCTAAAAACTTCAAATAAATATCCTTTTTGTGTGCATGGATTTCTCATAGGGCGACAGGAGGTAGTCGGTATCTTCCATGCTATGTGAGTTATTCTCAGGTTGAGTGTTTATTCACTCGCCATTGCACGAGAAAGGGGCGGTAATAGGGATGCCCAGTCCCAAACTGCAAAAAGAATTGAGCTTACAAATAATCAAACAAACCTCCTACAGAGTAATAACCTTTACTTTATTGCTTGGGAACCGCCGCTAATGTGTTTAGCATGGAAGATATTGATAACTGATGGCCGCGAAGTAAACAAGACAGGTGCATTTCTCAAAATAGCGTTTACCTCTGTTTAAAAAACTTGGGCTTTGGCACCGCTGCAAATCACTCCTTCCCTCTGCGAAGGGGCTATCTATTTATTTTTATGTTGTGTCATCACCTTCTAAAATAAGCGCCAGAACCTGAGAGCACTACTGTCATGCTTATGCATTGTGTGTAGCTAATGTTGGGTGCATCATGACTGGATCTTTTCTACCATGAATTACAATGTTTAGTCGCTGCTTGAACTTTGGAGGTGCTCTGCATTTATGTTTTGCAGTCTCAGAAAGGACTAGAGAGATACCACTATTGTCATATTATATCATGGTTGTTTTGATAATGTGTTACTGTTTGATATATTTTTTATTGCTCGCTAGCTGATTATGTCATTAATATGAGTTAATATAATTTTTAAGAGTTATTGTCGACATGGTTAGTTATAATATTGGCTAAAAACCTGGGTGTTGTTTAAGCTTATTTATGCAAACAGGAGCAAAAGAGTTCGTAAAAGTTTTTCTTTTTCACTTTCAGTTTATCAACTGAATTGCTTGAGGACAAGCAAAGGTTTAAGCTTGGGGGAGTTGATACGTCTCCATCGTATCTACTTTTCCTAACGTTTTTCCTCTTGTTTTGGACTCTAATTTGCATGATTTGAATGAAACTAACCCGGACTGACGTTGTTTTCAGCAGAACTACCATGGTGTTGTTTTTTATGCAGAAATAAAAGTTCTCAGATTGGAACGAAACTTTGCGAAGAATTTTTATATGAATAAAAATAATATTTGGAGCCAAGAACCACCGGAGGGGGGCACTTGGGTGGGCACAACCCACCAGGACGCGCCACCCCCTCCAGCCTCCAGGCACGCCCAGGTGGGTTGTTACCACCTGGTGGCCCCGCAGACCCTGAAACCGACGCTATAAAATCATATTTTTCCAGAAAAAAATCAGGGAGAAAGTATTACAGCATTCCATGAGACGGAGCCGTCGTTGTCTCCTGTTCTTCGTCGGGAGGCCAGATCTGGAGTCCATTTGGGGCTCTGGAGAGGGAGATCTTCGATCTTCGTCATCACCAACCCTTCTCCATCACCAATTCCATGATGCTCCCCACCGGGAGTGAGTAATTCCTTCGTAGGCTCGCTGGTCGGTGAGCAGTTGGATGAGATTCAGCATGTAATTGAGTTAGTTTTGTTAGGGCTTGATCCCTAGTATCCATTATGTTCCGAGATTGATGTTGCTATGACTTTGCCATGCTTAATGCTTCTCACTTTGGGCCCGGGTGCCATGATTTCAGATCTGAACCGTTTATGTTATCACCATTATATCTATGTTCTAGATCCGATCTTGCAAGTTATAGTCACCTACTATGTGTTATGATCCGGCAACCCCGGAGTGACAATAGTCGGGACACTTCCCGGTGATGACCGTAGTTTGAGGAGTTCATGTATTCACCATGTGTTAATGCTTTGTTCTGGTTCTCTATTAAAAGGAGGCCTTAATATCCCTTAGTTTCCAATTGGATCACGCTGCCACGGAAGGGTAGGACAAAATATGTCATGCAAGTTCTTTCCATAAGCACGTATGACTATTTACGGAATACATGCCTACATTATATTTATGAACTGGAGCTAGTGTCGTATCGCCCTAGGTTATAACTCTCACATGATTAATATCATCCAACAAACTCCGATCCAATGCCTACGAATTTCTATTATATTGTTCTCGCTAAGTTACTACTGCTATCGTTACTGTTGCACTTGCTACAAAATCACTGCTATCACTGTTACCGTTACTATTGCTGCTGGTACTATTATCAAAACCATCATACTACTTTGCTACTGATCACTTCGCTGCAGATAATTAATCTCCAGGTGTGGTTGAATTGACAACTCAGCTGCTAATACTTACAAATATTCTTTGGCTCCCCTTGTGTCGAATCTATAAATTTGGGTTGAATACTCTACCCTTGAAAACTGTTGTGATCCCCTATACTTTTGGGTTATCACACATTAATACAGAAATTAAAGAATCTAAATTGCAAGGAAAATAGCCTGTTGTAGTAATAAAAATTAGATAAATTAACAAAATTTTGACATACAATCCTGGAACTAAAATATTTGTCAAATATTTGAGTCAAAAGCACTCCTTATATGATGTAGGATCGGAAGTATGTCTAGAGGGGGGTGATTAGACTACTTGACCAAATAAAAATCTAGCCTTTTCCCAATTTTACTTCTTGGCAGATTTTAGCTATCTTAGCACAAGTCAAGCAATCTCCACACAATTCAAGCAAGCATGCAAAAGAGTATATGAGCAGCGAAAAGTAAAGCATGCAACTTGCAAGAATGTAAAGGGAAGGGTTTGGAGGATTCAAACGCAATTGGAGACACGGATGTTTTTCGCGTGGTTCCGATAGGTGGTGCTATCGTACATCCACGTTGATGGAGACTTCAACCCACGGAGGGTAACGGTTGCGCGAGTCCACGGAGGGCTCCACCCACGATGGGTCCACGAAGAAGCAACCTTGTCTATTCCATCATGGCCGTCGCCCACGAAGGACTTGCCTCACTAGCGGTAGATCTTCACGAAGTAGGCGATCTCCTTGCCCTTACAAACTCCTTGGTTCAACTCCGCAATCTTGTCGGAGGCTCCCAAGTGACACCTAGCCAATCTAGGAGACACCACTCTCCAAGAAGTAACAAATGGTGTGTTGATGATGAACTCCTTGCTCTTATGCTTCAAATGATAGTCTCCCCAACACTCAACTCTCTCTCACAGGATTTGGATTTGGTGGAAAGAAGATTTGAGTGGAAAGCAACTTGGGGAAGGCTAGAGATCAAGATTCATATGGTAGGAATGGAACATCTTGAGCTCAACACAAGTGTAGGTGGTCCTCTCTCAGAAAATGTGTATTGGAAGTGTAGGCATGTTCTGATGGCTCTCTCCTCGAATGAAGAGTGGGTGGAGGGGTATATATAGCCTTCACACAACATCTAACCGTTACACACAATCTTCCAAACTCGGTGGGACCGAATCGTTAAACTCGGTCAGACCGATTCAGCAAATCTAGTGACCGTTAGGATTTTCGGTGGGACTGAGATGCAACTCGGTAGGACCGATATGGTTAGGGTTTGGGCATAACGTAATCTCGGTGTGACCGATTACACAAACTCGGTGGGACCGATTTTGGTAATAAGCTAACCAGAGAGTTGGTCAGGTAAACTCGGTGGGACCGATTCGCTCATCTCGGTGAGACGGAAATGTTACAAAAGGGAAACAGAGAGTTTACATTGCAATCTCGGTGGGACCGATCGCTCACTTCGGTTAGACCGAAACGTTACGAAGGGAAACAGAGAAATTGCAATCCCATCTCGGTGAGACCGAGATCCTTATCGGTGAAACCGATTTGCTAGGGTTTGTGGCAGTGGCTATGATATTGAAACTCGGTGGCGCCGGATAGACAGAATCGGTGGGGCCGAGTTTGACTTTAGGTTTAGGTCAAATGTGGATGTGGGAAGATAGTTGAGGGTTTTGGAGCATATCACTAAGCACATGAAGCAAGATGCTCATTAAGCAACACCTCATCCCTCCTTGATAGTATTGGCTTTTCCTATAGACTCAATGTGATCTTGGATCACTAAAATAGAAAATGTAGAGTCTTGATCTTGAAGCTTGAGCCAATCTTTTGTCCTTATAATTTTGAGGGATCCACTTTCCTCATCCATGCCATGCCATCCATTGAGCTTTTCCTGAAATATTAATCTTGGAATAATGTTAGCTCAATGAGCTATATGTTGTTAGGAATTACCAAAACCACCCAGGGATAGTTGCACTTTCAATCTCCCCCTTTTTGGTAATTGATGACAACATATAGATCAAAGCTTCGACAAATGATAATAAGAGTGAAAGATATCGTCGCTTTGAGAAGTATGTGATAAGCAAGAGCTCCCCCTAAATTTGTGCATATTTTAAGATTTGCTTTGGACTGGAAATGCACAAAGAGTTAGAATATTGGGTTACTCTTCCATATCACATACATCTTGGTGGAGCGCTCAAAATGATAAGAACTAAATACATGCACTCATCACCAAGCAAAGTGAATGATCAAAATAAGGATAAACTGATAGTAACATCCAACAAGCATTAAGTGTAGCTTATGATCAAACATATGATCATCAATGTCTCACAGATAAAAGCATAGTATCTCAAGCACTCAAAAGAAAATAAAGTTCAACCAAGAAGACAAGAGAGAACAAATGCCAACTCTCTCTCTCTCTCGAAGCCTATGATCTATACATTTTCTCCCCCTTTGGCAACAAGTTACCAAAAAGTTCATAGAAAATGCATAGCACTAAACGACTCTCAGGCTTGGTCTTCAGTTGGTGGAGTCCGGATGACGCCAAGGGCGAAAGCTTCAGTTGAAGTGGTTGGAGCTGCTGGGGTAGGAGCTGGAGCTAGTGGAACTGAGGCTGTAGCTGGTGCAGAAGTAGTGGCTCTGGTGTCAGGAACTGGCACTGCAGATGATCTCTGAGCTCTAGGCACTCTGGCAAATGCATCAGTTGTGGTCTTGCCCTTCCTCTCCTGCATATCATCTTGTAGTTGCTCCACAGCAGACTGAATCTCGGTTACTTTCACATCTAGGTCATAGAACTTTTGTTCCATGAATCTTTCCAGGCTCTCTTGGTTTCGAGTCAGGGTGGCCAATCCTTTCTCAATTCTCAGAGTTGATGCTATTAGGTAACCGAGCTGCTCCTGCTTGTTCTTCAAAAAGTACTCAGATGCCTCCTCTTGAGTTGGCATCTTGGCAGCTTTCTCCATCTTTGCCTTCTCCTTCTTTGCTTGAGCATGTGCTGATGATGGTTCATTCTCATTCATCACAACTTGATTATCCTCAAAATCTGGATGGATGGGCAGGTGTTCCTTATCCAGCAGGTATGTGCCTGTGCCCATCTTTGAGTTAATCAACTCCTGAATTTGTGGGCCATATCCACAGCTCCTCTTCTGACCAGCTGCTGTCCTTTTAATGGTCTCTACCATGAGGCTCATTACCTTGAACTTCTATGGCACATCAAATATATGAAGCAAGTTTATTGCATGGCCTCTGATCATCTTGTGATCACCTGACTTGGGAAAGAGAGTGTGCCTTAGAATCCAGTTGATTGTGGGCAGCCCTGACAGAAGGAAGTGAACTGATCCAAACTTGAAGGTTTCAAGTGCTTTGTCTGGGATCTCCTTGTACATATTTGACATGGAATTGTGATCCATCTTCTTCTTGGCATAGACATCCAAGTCATCTTCTTGCTCTTCAGGGGCATTGATCAGCTGAGCCCATTCTACAATAGTAGATTGGTATCTTGTGCCTTCAATCATCCATACTATCCTGCCATCTGGATAGAAATGTGTTGTGGAGTAAAATTGCATTATGAGCTCCTCATTCCACTTTGTGAGCTTCTGCCCAACAAAGTCTGCAACTCCACAAGCTTTGAAGCTGTCAAGCACTCCAGGGTAGTGTTCTTCGTTCTCCTTGATATACTCCCAGTCAACCCACCTCATATCACACACTATGGGTTTCTTATCCAGCAGCACTGTCTCATAGAAGTCTTGCTGTTCCTTGGTGTGGAACCTGTAATCCACAGCAGTCCTTCTCCTTGAAGCATATGGATCTGCTTCTCTCCATTTCCTCAGCCCTGCACTCTTGGGCTTGGAGGCAGCTTTGGGTGCTTCTTTGGGCTTGGATGAAGTAGCCCCTGACCTTATGGCATCACCCATAAGCTTCTGTGCCTTGGGTGCTGGTGCAGCAACCTCTTCTTCTTCTCCCTCAGAGTCTCTCCTCATGGAGGGTTTGCCAAGAACTCTGGCAGTAGTGGTTCTGACTCTCTTCTTCTTCTTGTCTTGGCCACCTGCTTCCTCTTCAGATTCCATGTTAAACTTCATGGTTTCTTCAATTACAGCCTTCCTTGGCTTAGAAGTGGGAACTCTCCTTGCAGGTGCCTTCTTATGCATACCAGGCTTTGTGGCTGCAGCTGATCCATATTCTTTCTTGAGCACCTTCTTCTTAGATGTGGCTTCCTCCTCTGCCACATAATCCTCATCCTCAGATTCAAAAGTTCTCTTCTTGCTAGCTCTAGTGGCAGCCTTAGGCAAGTTGCTTGGGGTGCTCCTGCTACCCTCATCAGAGCTGCTAGAGGGACTAGTGCCCTCACTCATGTGAACCTGCTCCTCTGATTTGTTCTGGCTGTCACTCTGATCAGACATGTTGCAAATACCGACTGCTGACCTTGTAAATAGTTTGTAGATGAGATAGAGTGGGTGAGCATCACACAATGCAGAGATTTTTGCAAAATAATGAGTCAAAAACTTAGTTTTAGTTTTCCACAGAAAGCATTTCGGATCTATCGATTTGCAAACTCGGTGATACCGAAGCAGCTTTTGGAACCAAAACTAGTGAACTCGGTCAGACCGAGTCCTAGTTCGGTGGCACCGAGACTGCTAGGGTTTCACAAAGTCCTGAACTCGGTCACACCGATTTGCAATTCTCGGTCAGACCGAGAACCACATGTGCAATGGCTGTGGCCGAATCGGTGGAACCGAGTTCCGCAACCCGGTGGGTCCGAGATGGTTTCGGCGAAAACTTAAACCTAAATTTTTGAATCGCATCTATTCTAAGGATTGTTTTGACTGGATAGAAGTTTTTCAATCGTAGCAAGAATCATAATGAACACAATGTGCTAGGAATCAGACGGGGATAGCACTGTGATCGAGTCCATACCCTAGTTCGGCGGAGACTAGCCACAGGAGGCGGCTGGCGACGAGGAGGACGATCCGGAGACCCAGGAGGCAGAGCGAGCTATGCGCGGGCGAAGAGGTTTCGGAGAAATTTCCAAAATTTTGCCTGTGAGTATATATAGCCCGACCCTGTCGGTGTGACCGAGTGGAACAACTCGGTGGCACCGAGATGCATAACTGTTGACAGTTATAGCAACTTTGTGTGACCGAAAAGTTCAAATCGGTTGCACCGAGGTGAAAACCTAGATCGACTTAGTGATCTTGGTATGACCGAAATGGAGGAATCGGTCAGACCGTAAAGCACAAAGAAGTTTTGGAAGTTTAAGTCTATGACAAATCGGGAACTCCGAGTGCTCCTCACACAGAGTGGTTTGAATCTGACTTGATCAAATTTTGTGATGTAGCATGAATAGAGTTTGAGACGAGAAAAGCATAGATAGCTAGAGAGGGTTCTTAGGCATTCTTGTCCACCCACTTGGCAAATGAAAAGAAAACCAATCAATCAAACCAACAAGTGGATGTCCTCGAATGAGTAAAATATGCAATCAACATGCTCACACAATAAAATGACTATTGAAATATGTGGCAAAGCATGCACAGCCAATTCTAGCATCTATCAAGCAATTGGCGATGACTAGGTCATCTATATATGAGTATATTCACTTAGGAGTCAAATGAGAACATTTGATCATAGGTCATACTCATCGTTTAGGCACAAGTGGGGTTACCACTTTTACATAAAGCATTGTTCTGTTCACACCATTAGAGTTGCTTTAGCTCAAGTCTTAGAGTAAAGCTCCCCCTAGATGTGATATCCCCCCTAAGAGGGATGAACTAACCTTGGGTTTTGTCGATGATGACTTCATGTAGATGTTGAAGATGTGGATGCTCAATGTTTATGTAGATCATTTGGAGCTATCCATTGGAGTGAGTTGCACTTTCAATACCTACATGGGTTAGTCCCACAAGGAACAAACAAGGATATCCATAGACATAGAGTGATACACACACAAGATGATGTCTATGAAAGCTTTTAGGTTACCTTGTCCCTTGTCTTACCATCAAGAGGGTTTGTGACTCCTTGAACTAGTGCAAGATGTGGAAGTTGATTGCACTTGTTCTTGCCAAGATGATAAGAGTGAAGTATGTTGGCGGAGTCACCCTCAAGAACTCTCTAGTTCTTCTTCTTTTGGATCCACACCATCTTGATGGGAATCCTCGGAGTTCTAGTTGTACTTGATGAAGTGGAACTTGAAGTAGTCTTGGGAATCCACTTGACTAAGGTCTTAGGAGCTTCTTCAAATGCATCAATTTCCTCTTGAAGCTTGTCCTTGCCTTTTTGCTTGTTGTCTTGTGGTGGAAGATCATCTTGAGCTTGTGTCAATTTGAAAGAAGTGGGATCATACTTCTCTTGTTGAGGAACAAACTTTGTCTTGGGGTATTGATCTTCTTCCCACTCAACTCCATTGGCATTGAACTTTTGTTCAAAACCTACACCTTGATTCTTCCGGTGCCTTCCTTGCTTGCGTACAATTTCCTCGAATTGCTTACTTCCGGCAAGGCTCTTGTAAACTCCTTTCTCTATAATTCCCTTCAATAGACTATTTTCTTGCTCAAGTGTAACTTGGCTAAGAGAATCATTAGTGGAATCAAGAGAACTACTAGAAGCAACAATATTGGATTTAACATGATCATTGTTACTACTAGAGGAAGAATCTTTCTTGTTCTTGTTACTAGACTTGACTTGAGGCATGTAAGTGGATAAGAGTAAACGCTTGGCAATGTAAGAAGAACTTTTTTACGAAGATCATCATTGATTGCTTTTAAGAACTCATGCTCTTGCTCAAGGTTGAGCTTTTCAAAGCGTAATTTCTCATGTGTCCTTAAAAGTTCTCGATGATCTCCTAAGATAGTTTCATGAGATAACTTAAGAGTGTTTAGTTCTTTAGTTAGAGACTCAATCTTCTCCTTATCATTTTCATTCATTTTATCTTGATTAGCATGATTAATTGACGTTTCATCATAGTATTCATCACTAGAGTTGTCAACAAGTAAATCATCATCACCTAACAAGTCATCTTCGTCACTATTGAAATCAACATACTCGGGGTGTGATACCTCTGGGCCTTTAGCCATGAAGCATGTTCCAACTCCTTCATTTGGTGATTCAAATATGTCGTAGGAGTTGGTTGACACAACTGCTAGACCGGCAACACCTTCATCTTGAGTATACTCGGAATCGGAGTGATAGCTTCTCTTGGAGTGGTTGTCGGAGTCGGAGCCGGATACCCATTCACCAACATGAGCTTGATGTCTTCATTTTGTGTAGCTCCTTGATGACTTTTCTTTTCTTTCCGAATCCTTGCTTCTCCGTGAGTGTCTTCGTTCATAACGATCATCTCTACTCATTCTTTCTCTAGATGGTGATTCTTCTCTTCTACTTCTTCTCTTGGGAGAGTCTTCTCTTCTCTTGTAGGGAGCCGTACACTCATTGGAATAGTGTCCGGGCCTTCCACAATTGTAGCAGTTTCGCTCACGACTAGAAGATCCTTTGTCATTGTAGGACCTTGACTTGGAGCTTCTATCTTTGCTTTTACTCTTGTAAAACTTGTTGAAGTTCTTCACCATTAAGCTCAACTCTTCATTGAAGGTTTGCTTCTCACTTGATGATGTGGGGGCTTCACATGAGGCTTTGTAAGCGCCACTTGATTTGTTATGAAGTTCCTCTTTATCCTTGAGTGACATCTCATGAGCAACAATTCTTCCAATGACTTCCGTTGGCTTGAGATCTTTGTAATTTGGCATCATTTGGATCAATGTGCACACGGTATCATATTTTCTAGCCAAGTCTCTTAGGATCTTCTTGATGATGAATCTATCGGTCATCTCTTCACTCCCTAAGCCGGCAATCTCATTTGTGATAAGAGCAAGCCTAGAGTACATTTCAGCGACACCTTCACCATCCTTCATTTTGAACTTGTCAAGTTGACTTTGAAGCACATCCAATTTGGATTCCTTGACGGAGTCGGTACCTTCGTGCATATCAATCAAAGTATCCCAAATTTCCTTTGCATTCTCAAGACAGCTGATTTTGTTGAATTCTTGGGGGCACAATCCGTTGAAGAGAATATCACAAGCTTGAGCGTTGTATTGCAGCATCTTCAACTCTTCCGCGGTAGCCTCACGGTTTGGTTCTTTCCCATCAAAGAAGTCACCTTGCAAGCCAACACACACAATAGCCCAAACGGCGGGGTTATGTCCAAGAATATGCATTTTCATCTTATGCTTCCAACTAGCAAAATTAGTACCATCAAAGTAAGGACCTCTACGGTGATAATTTCCCTCGCTAGACGCCATACTCTCCTAGGTTGTGAAACCAAGGCTATGACCACCAAAAGCTATGGAAATCAAAGCAAATGGAGACCAAAGCTCTAATACCACTTGTAGGATCGGAAGTATGTCTAGAGGGGGGTGATTAGACTACTTGACCAAATAAAAATCTAGCCTTTTCCCAATTTTAGTTCTTGGCATATTTTAGCTATATTAGCACAAGTCAAGCAATCTCCACACAAATCAAGCAAGCATGCAAAAGAGTATATGAGCAGCGGAAAGTAAACCATGCAACTTGCAAGAATGTAAAGGGAAGGGTTTGGAGGATTCAAACGCAATTGGAGACACGGATATTTTTGGCGTGGTTCCGATAGGTGGTGCTATCGTACATCCACGTTGATGGAGACTTCAACCCACGGAGGGTAACGGTTGCGCGAGTCCACGGAGGGCTCCACCCATGATGGGTCCACGAAGAAGCAACCTTGTCTATTCCATCATGGCCGTCGCCCACGAAGGACTTGCCTCACTAGCGGTAGATCTTCATGAAGTAGGCGATCTCCTTGCCCTTACAAACTACTTGGTTCAACTCCACAATCTCGTCGGAGGCTCCCAAGTGACACCTAGCCAATCTAGGAGACACCACTCTCCAAGAAGTAACAAATGGTGTGTTGATGATGAACTCCTTGCTCTTGTGCTTCAAATGATAGTCTCCCCAACACTCAACTCTCTCTCACAGGATTTGGATTTGGTGGAAAGAAGATTTGAGTGGAAAGCAACTTGGGGAAGGCTAGAGATCAAGATTCATATGGTAGGAATGGAACATCTTGAGCTCAACACAAGTGTAGGTGGTCCTCTCTCAGAAAATGTGTATTGGAAGTGTATAGGCATGTTCTGATGGCTCTCTCCTCGAATGAAGAGTGGGTGGAGGGGTATATATAGCCCCCACACAAAATCTAACCGTTACACACAATCTGCCAAACTCGGTGGGACCGAATCGTTAAACTCGGTCAGACCGATTCAGCAAAGCTAGTGACCGTTAGGATTTTCGGTGGGACTGAGATGCAACTCGGTAGGACCGATATGGTTAGGGTTTGTGCATAACGTAATCTTGGTGTGACCGATTACACAAACTCGGTGGGACCGATTTTGGTAATAAGCTAACCAGAGAGTTGGTCAGGTAAACTCGGTGGGACCGATTCGCTCATCTCGGTGAGACGGAAATGTTACAAAAGGGAAACAGAGAGTTTACATTGCAATCTCGGTGGGACCGATCGCTCACTTCGGTTAGACCGAAACGTTACGAAGGGAAACAGAGAAATTGCAATCCCATCTTGATGAGACCGAGATCCTTATCGGTGAAACCGATTTGCTAGGGTTTGTGGCAGTGAATATGATATTGAAACTCGGTGGCGCCGGATAGACAGAATCGGTGGGGGCGAGTTTGACTTTAGGTTTAGGTCAAATGTGGATGTGGGAAGATAGTTGACGGTTTTGGAGCATATCACTAAGCACATGAAGCAAGAGGCTCATTAAGCAACACCTCATCCCTCCTTGATAGTATTGGCTTTTCCTATAGACTCAATGTGATCTTGGATCACTAAAATAGAGAATGTAGAGTCTTGATCTTGAAGCTTGAGACAATCTTTTTTCCTTATAATTTTGAGGGATCCACTTTCCTCATCCATGCCATGCCATTCATTGAGCTTTTCCTGAAATATTAGTCTTGGAATAATGTTAGCTCAATGAGCTATATGTTGTTAGAAATTACCAAAACCACCCAGGGATAGTTGCAGTTTCATATGACCAATGTACTTGCCCATATCTAACTGGAAAATGAAACAACTATAAAACATAATATTTATTAATCTTCAATTGAGGTACACCATCATTGTTTGAATTGATATCATTTTTCATTGACGATCACAATGGCTCCTGATGCTTCTATATGTTATGGTGGACCATTAGTCTTGTAAAACATTTAATAGTTTATGAAAGTCAGACTATGTAAATAAATAGGCACAAAGTATATTATCATATAAAATCAATGTTGAGAACAACTTGCGTAATCATGTTGGCTTTCATGAGAACTATCACTTAGAGATCTACTAGACATAACACGCTTAATTTCTGACACTTCTTGCACCACGCCATTGAGCTATTCTTTGAGTACTTGTTTCGCTTCCTCGGAAGTTTGAAGTTTAGAAACCAATTCAGCCTTACTTAATGCTCGTCCATGCAAATTTCTTACTCTAATTCCACCACCAAAGTCAATTACCCGATCACGCTGCTTAGATGAGTCACATGTCAGCATGACTTCATCATTCGAAAGACCAGGATTCAATTGAAGTATGGTCTTAATTTGTGCCTGAAGTGCCAAACAATAAGTTATTTGCATCAACTTATATCTATAAGCATGTACTTTACACTTGAAATTCATCATATAATTTATTACATTTGAATAAAGTCTTACATGTTTGATGGATGCTGTAAAATCAGCAAAGGCTGCACCCTTCTTGTGAGTCTCATTGAGGGAGTCCTAGATTAGGGGTGTTCGGGTAGCCGGACTATACCTTCGCCGGACTCCTGGACTATGAAGATACAAGATTGAAGACTTCGTCCCGTGTCCGGATGGGACTTTCCTTGGCGTGGAAGGCAAGCTTGGCGATGCGGATATTCAAGATCTCCTACCATTGTAACCGACTCTGTGTAACCCTAACCCTATCCAGTGTCTATATAAACCAGAGGGTTGTAGTCCGTAGGACAACGACAATCATCTCCATACACAAAAATCATACCATAGGCTAGCTTCTAGGGTTTAGCCTCCTTGATCTCGTGGTAGATCTACTCTTGTACTACCCATATCATCAATATTAATCAAGCAGGAGTAGGGTATTACCTCCATCGAGAGGGCCCGAACCTGGGTAAAAACAACGTGTCCCTTGTCTCCTGTTACCATCCGGCCTTGACGCACAGTTCGGCACCCCCCACCCGAGATCCGCACATTTTGACACCGACATTGGTGCTTTCATTGAGAGTTCCTCTGTGTCGTCGCCTTTGAGGGCCGATGGCTCCTTTGATCATCGACAACGATGAGATCCAGGGTGAGACTTTTCTCCCCAGACAGATCTTCGTCTTCGGCGGCTTCGCTCTGCGGTCCAATTTGCTTGGTCACCTAGAGCAGATCGAAAGTTACGCCCCTGGCCATCAAGTCAGGTTTGGAAGCTTAAACTACACGGCTGATATCCGCGGAGACTTGATCTTTGACGGGTTCGAGCCACAGTCAAGCGCGCCGCACTATCTCGAGGGGCATGATCTAGCTCTGCCTCCGAACCGTGTCCTGGAGGCCGCACACGCACCGGTTCCGACCCTTAACTTGGAGCCTATTGCGCCAATTGAGGATGAGCAGTTGGACGTCACCTCGGGGGCTGCGATCTCAAAGGCGATCGAGCTGAACGCCAGCCCCGCACTCCGCGTGACTCATGACTCCGAGGATCCGGACTCCTCTCCGGACTCCGAACCCCCCGCGCCCCTGCCTATCGAATCCGATTGGGCGCCGATAATGGAGTTCACCGCCGCGGACATCTTTCAGCACTCGCCTTTTGGCGATATCCTGAATTCTCTCAAGTCTCTCTCTTTATCAGGAGAGCCCTGGCCGAACTGCGGTCAGCGAGGATGGGATTCGGACGATGAAGAAATTCAAAGCCCACCCACCACCCACTTTGTAGCCACTGTCAACGATCTAACCGACATGCTTGACTTCGGTCCGAAGACATCGACGGAATGGACAACGATGTAGGAGACGAACAGGAACCAGCACCTGTAGGGCGCTGGAAGGCCACCTCGTCATATGACATATATATGGTGGACACTCCTAAAGATGGAGATGGCGATGGAACAGCGGGGGATGACACCTCCAAGAAACAGCCAAAGCGCCGACGTCATCGGCGCCGCTCTAAATCCCGCCAAAGTAAAAACGGTGATTCCGGCATGGGAGATAATACTACCCCGGATAGCGCCAAAGAACACCCACCCCAGCAAGATTCGGCGCAGGAAGATGGAGAAGCCAGCCCTCATGAGAGAGCGGCAGACCGAGAGGTCGAGGATGATAACTACATGCCTCCCTCCGAAGACGAGGAAAGCCTCGATGACGACGAATTCGTCGTACCATCATACCCCGCCAAACAAGAGTGTTTTAAACGCAGGCTTTTAGCCACGGCAAACAGCCTCAAGAAAAAGCAGCAACAGCTTAAAGCTGATCAAGATTTGCTAGCTGATAGATGGACTGAAGTCCTTGCGGCCAAAGAGTATGAACTCGAACACCCCTCCAAGAGTTACCCAAAGCGCAGGCCGCTACCCCGATCAGAGGAGGAAGCGCCTACATCACCAGCGCATGACATGGCAGACCGGCCACCTCGCGGTCACGACAAAGAGGCCTCTCGGCCCTCCAACCAAGCCATGCCCCGACGCCGCTCAACTAAGGCACGGGAAAATGCGCCAGACCTGCGAGACGTACTGGAGGATAAGGCAAGACAAACAAGATCGATCTACGGATCGCGCAGGCGCCCTATGACATGCGACAATGATCTTCACTCCGGATACAACAAATCCGGCCGGGCCGAACACAACAGACATAGCTCTTCCGAGCTGCGTCGTGATCTAGCCCAGTACAGGGGCGCCGCACACCCACTATGCTTCACAGATGAAGTAATGGATCATAAAAGCCCAGAGGGTTTCAAACCCGTAAACATCGAATCATACGATGGCACAACAGATCCGGCGGTATGGATCGAGGATTATCTCCTTCACATCCACATGGCACGTGGCGATGATCTACACGCCATCAAATACCTCCCGCTCAAACTCAAAGGACCGGCCCGGCACTGGCTTAACAGCTTGCCAGCGGACTCAATCGGTTCTTGGGAGGACCTGGAAGCCGCATTCCTCAACAACTTCCAGGGCACTTACGTGCGACCACCGGATGCCGATGACTTAAGCCACATAATTCAGCAGCCAGAGGAATCGGCCAGGCAATTCTGGACACGGTTCCTAACAAAGAAGAACCAGATAGTCGACTGTCCGGACACAGAGGCCCTAGCAGCCTTCAAGCATAACATTCGCGACGAGTGGCTTGCCCGGCACCTGGGACAGGAAAAGCCGAAAACCATGGCAGCCCTCACGACACTCATGACCCGCTTTTGCGCGGGAGAAGACAGCTGGCTAGCTCGCAGCAACAACTTAGCAAAGAACCCTGGTAATTCGGATACCAAGGACAAAAGTGGCCGGACTCGTCGGAACAAGCAAAAACGTCGTGTTAGCAGTGACATTAATGAAGATATGGCAGTTAATGCCGGATTCAGAGGCTATAAATCCGGTCAGCGGAAAAAGCCATTCAAAAAGAATACTCAGGGCCCATCCAGTTTGGACCGAATACTCGACCGCTTGTGCCAGATCCATGGCACCCCCGAAAGGCCAGCCAATCACACCAACAGGGATTGTTGGGTGTTCAAGCAGGCAGGCAAGTTAAGAGCCAAAAATAAAGACAAGGGGCTGCATAGCGATGACGAGGAGGAGCCTAGGCCGCCGAACAGTAATGGACAGAAGGGTTTTCCCCCACAAGTGCAGACGGTGAACATGATATACGCAACCCACATTCCCAAGAGGGAACGGAAGCGTGCTCTACGGGACGTATACGCGATGGAGCCAGTCGCCCCAAAGTTCAACCCATGGTCCTCCTGCCTGATCACTTTTGATCGAAGGGACCATCCCACTAGCATCCGTCATGGCGGCTTCGCCGCGTTGGTTCTCGACCCAATCATCGACGGATTTCACCTCACAAGAGTCCTCATGGACGGCGGCAATAGCCTGAACCTGCTTTACCAGGATATAGTGCGGAAGATGGGCATAGATCCCTCAAGGATTAAGCCCACAAAAACGACCTTTAAAGGCGTAATACCAGGTGTAGAAGCCAACTATAAAGGCTTAGTAACACTTGACGTGGTCTTCGGATCCCCGGACAATTTCCGAAGCGAAGAGTTAATCTTCGATATAGTCCCATTTCGCAGTGGCTATCACGCCCTGCTCGCACGAACCGCATTCGCAAAATTCAATGCGGTGCCGCACTATTCATATCTCAAGCTCAAGATGCCAGGCCCTCGAGGAGTAATCACGGTCAACGGAAACACCGAACGCTCCCTCCGTACGGAGGAGCACACGACGGCTCTCGCAGCGGAAGTACAAAGCAGCCTTCTTAGGCAATTCTCCAGTCCGGCCGTTAAAAAGCCAGACACTGCCAAGCGCGCCCGGAGTAACCTACCACAAGACCGCCTGGCACGTTTTGAGCAGGCGTAGCAGTGCGGCCCAACCCCAGCCCTCGCGACATAGTGAAACCAGTGCCTCGCGTAGATAACTGCGCCCTTGAAATACCATGGGCACATGGGAAGGGGTACAATAACGGCACACCCAAAATACGGCTTAAAACGTACTAGGGGCTGCCGGATTCTTTTTTAATTTCTTCTTACTTTCAGGACTCCATACTTCGGACGACCTGTTCGGCAATTCAACTGCCGCACAAACGATGCAAGATCCAGGGAGGCAGACAAGCCATGCCGCATTATGGAACTCCCAGGTGGTCTTTGTTACGAGCAGTATACCTATTTTGAATACAATTCTGCGGCCTGCCCCTGATCAGGACATGTTAAATAGTCTAATATCTTTTTGCTTATCGCACTACTTGTATCGTTTGGCTTTGATAAATAGCCTCTCTACAAACAATGCATAGCTTTTTGTCTATTTTTTGCATTATCCCCTTTTCATATATATGTTTACTCAATGACATGATTGCACCCGTACACCATGGTACGACAAACACGCCAGGGGCTTGAGTACCCTTCATTATGGTGTGAGAAGTCCGTACACTTTCACAAGTGTGGCACCCCGAACTTATAGCACTATATGCATCGGCTCCGAATCATGATTTGGGTCAATAGTTGGGTTTGCCCAGCTCCTGTGTTCGGCTACCTTACGTTCCGCTCTATCGGCTAAGGTAGCACCTGGAGAACCACTGCGATTGTGCCCCGATTCAGATGGGCGAGCACCTCAGTGGAGAAAGCTAAAACTGACTGTCATGATGGGGCGAGAGACCGGTCGCTGTTCGAGAGGTTTTTCGGGTCCCTAAAGACTTATGCCGCTTTGAGCGAGGAGCCGGCTTCGTACGGCCAAAGGCGTGGATAGCGCCCTGAACTCGGTCTTCCGAACTAGGGGCTTCGCCGAAATTTAAAATTATAAAGTTCTATGGCTAAGTGAGAGTGTTCAAGCATTATAGTCCGATTGCCTGGTTCGTTGTGCGGAGCACCTCCCTCGAAGGACCCAACTATGGGAAAAAGAGCGCTCAGGTTTATCCCGAACACCCCAGCACTAGTGGCATGGGGGCAGAAGCCGACGACTGGCCATCTCTCAATTTTTTGATAAACAGCCGCACAGAAAATAATATTTTAAATTCAATAAGCATTGCTTAGCGCCTATGAACAAGTTTTCAGCGCACAGGATATAAACGAGCGAGTTTATTCAAAGATTACATCCTTGGTACATTCATCCGCCACAAGGCGGGCACTTGCAAGAACATCCTTGTAGTAGTTCTCGGGCTTGCGACGCTCCTTCCCCGCCGGCGGCCCGTCCCTCACAAGCTTCACGCCGTCCAGCTTACCCCAGTGCACCTTGGCACGGGCAAGGGCCCTCCGGGCACCTTCAATGCAGACGGCACGCTTGATGACCTCGAGGCTTGGACATGCCTCCACCAGCCGCCGCACCAGCCCGAAGTAGCTCCCAGGCAGGGCCTCTCCGGGCCACAGCCGAACTATGAAGCCCTTCATGGCCCGTTCGGCCGCCTTGTGGAGCTCGACCAGCTGTTTCAGCTGGTCGCTCAAGGGCAGAGGGTGTGTTAGAATTGTGTCGAATATTATTGTACAAGGTAGGTTACAGTTGGACTTGGTTTTGGACTGTGTGTAGACAGGGTAGGAGTTGTGTCCTAATAGGACACTTGTATCCTAGGCCTCTCATATATAGCGGGGGTAGACACACGATGTAACCTATGCCAACATAATAGCACGGGCACGCGGGGTAGCCGGCGGCGTGTGTCGGCGCCCAGGCGGCCAGGGTGCGGTATTATGACGGTGTCATGGGGAGGAGCGCCCGTAGTCATGCCCCGAGGATGTAGCCATATCGGTGAACCTCGTTAACAAATCTCGGTGTCGTGCCTCATGTGATTGTTTGGTCCTCGGTAGATCGACGGAGTGCCTCGGATTATTCTAACAAGTGGTATCATGAGCAAGGTTGATTTGATGTCCGGTTGTTGATCTAGAGAAGAGCGATTGAGACCGGCTGCAGATGAGCACGGCCTGCGTGCGTGACTTCGGGTAGTAATCAGAGATTGTCGCGTGCAAAGTGATCAAGAGCAGATCGGGTGGATCCGATGGAAGCGGCGGCACATAACACGGAAAGAGCTCGGAAGGTGGGCCAGCGTCAAGCGGTAGTGCACGGGACTGCTACGAAGCAGCAGCTGCAACAAGGCATCGGGCAGCGGCCAGATCGATCGGAAGTAGTAGCGGCACATACGTGCAACGCGTGTGGGGCGACAGATCGATGGGTAAGGCGATGGCTTGTACGAGCAGGGTTGCAGAAAGAGGCAACGAGCGACCGGTTGGCGAGCAGCTGGGCCAAATCCTGGTGAGGCTGACGTGCGTGGCAGGTGTGCATAGGTGGAACAAGGCCCGTGGCAGGCTAGCTCCGTTGACGTGCACAGCAGCGTGCAGGAGCGCGTGGTCATGCATGGAGGCTGCAGAAGTGTCCGGTGAGCCGTGTTGGAACAAGATTTGTTTGAAAAAAAAGGGATCGGTTTCGAGGATTTGCATAGCGTATTGAACATGAAAGATGCTGGATATACTACTAGGTTGATTTGCATTAAAGAAAGAACAAGAAAATAGTCAGGTGAGTCACGGGTGTTAGCTCATGGAGTTGAGTTAATTGAAATACTTTGCTACACCTACACGTAGACAAGACTACCAGGGACTTCTTTTGGGTTCTTTGCTTGGTAAACTGGTCAAAGATGGTGGTGTGGCAGCGATGTTGTTCAGCGGGCAGTCAAATTGAAACCGAGGCTGGCGACCTGCGTATAAGGCTTGGAGGAGTCTGGAGCTCGTCGTGGAATGATCATGCATACACAGGGCGTCAAGCAATGCACGGAGTGTGGGCGGACAGGACGCAGGGTGAAGCATGGTTGGAGTCGGATAATTTTGGCTGGGTCGGACTGGACTATCTGACGGACCGACATGGATGTTGGTTAAAGCAGAAGACGGCGGTGATTTCAGCGACGACGACATAGGAGCGCGATGTTGGGGAACGTAGTAATTTCAAAAAAATCCTACGCACACGCAAGATCATGGTGATGCATAGCAACGAGAGGGGAGAGTGTTGTCTACGTACCAATGCAGACCGACTGCGGAAGCGATCACACAACGTAGAGGAAGTAGTCGTACGTCTTCCCGATCCGACCGATCCAAGCACCGTTACTCCGGCACCTCCGAGTTCTTAGCACACGTTCAGTTCGATGACGATCCTCGGGCTCCGATCCAGCAAAGCGTCGAGGAAGAGTTCCGTCAGCACGACGGCGTGGTGACGATCTTGATGTACTACCAACGCAGGGCTTCGCCTAAGCACTACAACGGTATGATCGAGGTGGAATTTGGTGGCAGGGGGTACCGCACACGGCTAAGGAACGATCTCAAGGATCAACTTGTGTGTCTAGAGGTGCCCCCTGCCCCTGTATATAAAGGATGAAGGGGGAGAGGCTGGCCGGCCAAGCTAGGAGGCGCAGGAGGAGTCCTACTCCTACCGGGAGTAGGACTCCCCCCCCCCCCCCGAATCCTATTCCTAATAGGACTAGGGAGAGGGGAGGAGGCGCAGCCCTATGTGGGCTGCCCTCTCACCTTTCCACTAAGGCCCATGTTGGCCCATTTGGCTCCCGGGGGGTTCCGGTAACCCTCCCGGTAATCCGGTAAAATCCCGATTTCACCCGGAACACTTCCGATGTCCAAACATAGGCTTCCAATATATCAATCTTTACGTCTCGACCATTTCGAAACTCCTCGTCATGTCCGTGATCACATCCGGGACTCCGAACAACCTTCGGTACATCAAAATGCATAAACTCATAATAACTGTCATCGTAACGTTAAGCGTGCGGACCCTACGGTTCGAGAACAATGTAGACATGATCGAGACACGTCTCCGGTCAATAACCAATAGCGGGACCTGGATGCCCATATTGGCTCCTACATATTCTACGAAGATCTTTATCGGTCAGACCGCATAACAACATACGTTGTTCCCTTTGTCATCGGTATGTTACTTGCCCGAGATTCGATCGTCGGTATCCAATACCTAGTTCAATCTTGTTACTGGCAAGTCTTTTTACTCGTTCCTTAATACATCATCCCGCAACTAACTCATTAGTTGCAATGCTTGCAAGGCTTAAGTGATGTGCATTACTGAGAGGGCCCAGAGATACCTCTCCGACAATCGGAGTGACAAATCCTAATCTCGAAATACGCCAACCCAACATCTACCTTTGGAGACACCTGTAGTACTCCTTTATAATCACCCAGTTACGTTGTGATGTTTGGTAGCACCCAACGTGTTCCTCCGACAAACGGGAGTTGCATAATCTCATAGTCATAGGAACATGTATAAGTCATGAAGAAAGCAATAGCAACATACTAAACGATCGTGTGCTAAGCTAATGGAATGGGTCATGTCAATCAGATCATTCAACTAATGATGTGACCTCGTTAATCAAATAACAACTCTTTTGTCCATGGTTAGAAAACATAACCATCTTTGATTAACGAGCTAGTCAAGTAGAGGCATACTAGTGACACTCTGTTTGTCTATGTATTCACACATGTATTATGTTTCCGGTTAATACAATTCTAGCATGAATAATAAATATTTATCATGATATAAGGAAATAAATAATAACTTTATTATTGCCTCTAGGGCATATTTCCTTCAGTCTCCCACTTGCACTAGAGTCAATAATCTAGTTCACATCGCCATGTGATTTAGCAGCAATAGTTCACATCACCATGTGATTAACACCCATAGTTCACATCGTCATGTGACCAACACTCAAAGGGTTTACTAGAGTCAGTAATCTAGTTCACATCCCTATGTGATTAACACCCAAAGAGTACTAAGGTGTGATCATGTTTTTGCTTGTGAGATAATTTTAGTCAATGGGTCTGTCACATTCAGATCCGTAAGTATTTTGCAAAATTCTTTGTCTATAATGCTTTGCACGGAGCTACTCTAGCTAATTGCTCCCACTTTCAATATGTATCCAGATTGTGACTTTAGATTCATCTGGATCAGTGTCAAAAACTTGCATCGACGTAACCCTTTACGACGAACCTTTTTGTCACGTTCATAATCGAGAAACACATCCTTATTTCACTAAGGATAATTCTGACCGCTGTCCAGTGATCTACTCCTAGATCACTATTGTACTCCCTTGCCAAATCAGTGCAGGGTATGCAATAGATCTGGTACACAGCATGGCATACTTTATAGAACCTATGAATGAGGCATAGGGAATGACTTTCATTCTCTTTCTATCTTCTGCCGTGGTCGGGCTTTGAGTCTTTACTCAACTTCACACCTTGTAACACAGGCAAGAAACTTTTTCTTTGACTGTTCCGTTTTGAACTACTTCAAAATCTTGTCAAGGTATGTACTTATTGAAAAACTTATCAAGCGTCTTGATCTATCTCTATAGATCTTGAAGCTCAATATGTAAGCAGCTTTACCGAAGTCTTTCTTTGAAAAACTCCTTTCAAACACTCCTTTTATGCTTTACAGAATAATTCTACATTATTTCCGATCAACAATATGTCATTCACATATACTTATCAGAAATGCTGTAGTGCTCCCACTCACTTTCTCGTAAATACAGGCTTCACCGCAAGTCTGTATAAAACTATATGCTTTGATCAACTTATCAAAGCGTATATTCCAACTCCGAGATGCTTGCACCAGTCCACAGATGGATCGCTGGAGCTTGCACATTTTGTTAGCACCTTTCGGATTGACAAAACCTTCTAGTTGCATCACATACAACTCTTCTTTAATAAATCCATTAAGGAATGCAGTTTTGTTTATCCATTTGCCAGATTTCATAAAATGCAGCAATTGCTAACATGATTCGGACAGACTTAAGCATAGATACGAGTGAGAAAAACTCATCGTAGTCAACACCTTGAACTTGTCGAAAACCTTTTTCGACAATTCTAGCTTCGTAGATAGTAACACTACTATCAGCGTCCGTCTTCCTCTTGAAGATCCATTTATTTTCTATGGTTTGCCGATCATCGGGCAAATCCATCAAAGTCCATACTTTGTTCTCATACATGGATCATATCTCAGATTTCATGGCCTCAAACCATTTCGTGGAATCTGGGCTCATCATCGCTTCCTCATAGTTCGTAGGTTCATCATGATCTAGTAGCATGACTTCCAGAAAAGGATTACTGTACCACTCTGGCGCGGATCTTACTCTGGTTGATCTACGAGGTTCAGTAGTATCTTGTTCTGAAGTTTCATGATCATCATCATTAGCTTCCTCACTAACTGGTGTGGGTGTCACAGAAACAGTTTTCTGTGATGTACTACTTTCCAATAAGGGAGCAGGTACAGTTACCTCATCAAGTTCTACTTTCCTCCCACTCACTTCTTTCGAGAGAAACTCCTTCTCCAGAAAGTTTCCGAATTTTAGCAACAAAAGTCTTGCCTTCGGATCTGTGATAGAAGGTGTATTCAATACTTTCCTTTGGATATCCTACGAAGACGCACTTCTCCGATTTGAGTTTGAGCTTATCAGGATGAAACTTTTTCATATAAGCATCGCAACCCCAAACTTTAAGAAACGACAGCTTAGGTTTCTTGCCAAACCATAGTTCACACGGTGTCGTCTCAACGGATTTAGATGGTGCCCTATTTAACGTGAATGCAGCTGTCTCTAATGCATAACCCCAAAGCGATAGTGGTAAATCGGTAAGAAACATCATAGATTGCACTATATCCAATAAAGTACGGTTATGACGTTCGGACACACCATTATGCCGGTGGCGTGAGTAGTGAAACTATTTCACATTGTTTTAACTGAAGACCAAACTCGTAACTCAAACATTTTACCTCTGCGATCATATCGTAGAAACTTTTGTTTTCTTGTCACGATGGTTTTTTCACTTCACTCTGAAATTCTTTGAACTGTTCAAATGTTTCAGACTTATGTTTCATCAAGTAGATATCCCCATATCTGCTCAAATCATCTGTGAAGGTCAGAAAATAATGATACCTGCTGCAAGCCTTAATATTCATCGGACCACATACATCAGTATGTATGATTTTCAACAAATCTGTTGCTTGCTTCATTGTTCCGGAGAACGGCGTTTAGTCAGCTTGGCCATAAGGCATGGTTTGCAAGCATCAAGTGATTCATAATCAAGTGATTCCAAAATCCCATCAGCATGGAGTTTCTTCATGCGCTTTACACCAAAATGACCTAAACGGCAGTGCCACAAATAAGTTGCACTATCATTATTAACTTCGCATCTTTTGGTTTCAATATTATGAATATGTGTATTATTAAGATCGAGATCCAATGAACTATTTTCATTGGGTGTGTAACCATATAAGATTTTATTCATGTAAACAGAACAACAATTTATTCTTTTACTTAAATGAATAACCGTATTATAATAAACATGATCAAATCATATTCATGCTCAACGCAAACACCAAATAACACTTATTTAGGTTCAACACTAATCCCGAAAGTATAGGGAGTGTGCGATGATGATCATATCAATCTTGGAACCACTTCCAACACACATCGTCACTTCACCCTTAACTAGTCTCTGTTCATTCTGCAACTCCCGTTTCGAGTTACTACTCTTAGCAACTGAACTAGCATCAAATACTAAGGGGTTGCTATAAACACTAGTAAAGTACACATCAATAACATGTATATCAAATATACTTATGTTCACTTTGCCATCCTTCTTATCCGCCAATCACTTGGGGCAGTTCCGCTTCCAGTGACCAGTCCCTTTGCAGTAGAAGCACTTATTCTCAGGCTTAGGATCAGACTTGGGCTTCTTCACTTGAGCAGCAACTTGCTTGCCATTCTTCTTGAAGTTCCCCTTCTTCCCTCTGCCCTTTTCTTGAAACTAGTGGTCTTGTCAACCATCAACACTTGATGTTTTTCTTGATTTCTACCTTCGTTGATTTCAGCATCACGAAGAGCTTGGGAGTTGTTTCCGTTATCCCTTGCATATTATAGTTCATCACGAAGTTCTGCTAACTTGGTGATGGTGACTAGAGAATTCTGTCAATCACTATCTTATCTGGATGATTAACTCCCACTTGATTCAAGCGATTGTAGTACCCAGACAATCTGAGCACATGCTCACTAGTTGAGCGATTCTCCTCCATCTTTTAGCTATAGAATTTGTTGGAGACTTCATATCTCTCAACTCGGGTATTTGCTTAACTTCAACTCCTGGAACATCTCATATGGTCCATGACGTTCAAAACGTCTTTGAAGTCCCGATTCTAAGCCATTAAGCATGGTGCACTAAACTATCAAGTAGTCATCATATTGAGCCAGCCAAACGTTCATAACGTCTGCATCTGCTCCTGCAATAGGTCTGTCACCTAGCGGTGCATCAAAGACATAATTCTTTTGTGCAGCAATGAGGATAAACCTCAGATCACGGATCCAATCCGCATCATTGCTACTAACATCTTTCAACATAATTTTCTCTAGGAACATATCAAAATAAACACAGGGAAGCAACAACGCGAGCTATTGATCTATAACATAATTTGCAAAATACTACCAGGACTAAGTTCATGATAAATTTAAGTTCAATTAATTACTTAAGAACTCCCACTTAGATAGATATCCCTCTAATCCTCTAAGTGATCACGTGATCCAAATCAACTAAACCATAACCGATCATCACGTGAGATGGAGTAGTTTTCAATGGTGAACATCGTCATGTTGATCATATCTACTATATGATTCACGCTCGACCTTTCGGTCTCTGTGTTCCGAGGCCATATCTGCATATGCTAGGCTCGTCAAGTTTAACCTGAGTATTCTGCGTGTGCAAAACTGGCTTGCACCCGTTGTAGATGGACGTAGAGCTTATCACACCCGATCATCACGTGGTGTCTGGGCACGACGAACTTTGGCAACGGTGCATACTCAGGGAGAACACTTCTTGATAATTTAGTGAGAGATCATCTTATAATGCTACCGTCAATCAAAGCAAGATAAGATGCATAAAAGATAAACATCACATGCAATCAATATAAGTATTATGATATGGCCATCATCATCTTGTGCTTGTGATATCCATCTCCGAAGCACCGTCATGATCACCATCGTCACCGGCGCGACACCTTGATCTCCATCGTAGCATCGTTGTTGTCTCGCCAATCTTATGCTTCCACGACTATCACTACCGCTTAGTAATAAAGTAAAGCATTACATCGCGATTGCATTGCATACAATAAAGCGACAACCATATGGCTCCTGCCAGTTGCCGATAACTTGGTTACAAAACATGATCATCTCATACAATAAAATCAGCATCATGCCTTGACCATATCACATCACAACATGCCCTGCAAAAACAAGTTAGACGTCCTCTACTTTGTTGTTGCAAGTTTTACGTGGCTGCTACGGGCTTAAGTAAGAACTCATCTCACCTACGCATCAAAACCACAATGATAGTTCGTCAAATAGACTCCGTTTTAACCTTCTCAAGGACCGGGCGTAGCCACACTTGGTTCAACTAAAGTTGGAGAGACAGTCGCCTGCAAGCCATCTATGTGCAAAGCACGTCGAGGGAACCGGTCTCGCGTAAGCGTACGCGTAAGGTTGGTCCGGGTCGTCTCGTCCAACAATACCGCCGAACCAAAGTATGACATGCTGGTAGGCAGTATGACTTGTATCGCCCACAACTCACTTGTGTTCTACTCGTGCAAATAACATCAAACCATAAAACCTTGCTCTGATACCACTGTTGGGGAACGTAGTAATTTCAAAAAAATTCCTACGCACACGCAAGATCATGGTGATGCATAGCAACGAGAGGGGAGAGTGTTGTCTACGTACCAACGCAGACGGACTGCGGAAGCGATCACACAACATAGAGGAAGTAGTCGTACGTCTTCCCGATCCGACCGATCCAAGCACCGTTACTCCGGCACCTTCAAGTTCTTAGCACACGTTCAGTTCGATGACGATCCTCGGGCTCCGATCCAGCAAAGCATCGAGGAAGAGTTCCGTCAGCACGATGGCGTGGTGACGATCTTGATGTACTACCGACGCAGGGCTTCGCCTAAGCACTACAACGGTATGATCGAGGTGGAATTTAGTGGCAGGGGGCACCGCACACGGCTAAGGAACGATCTCAAGGATCAACTTGTGTGTCTAGAGGTGCCCCCTGCCCCTGTATATAAAGGATGAAGGGGGGGAGGCTGGCCGGCCAAGCTAGGAGGCGCAGGAGGAGTCCTACTCCTACCGGGAGTAGGACTCCCCCCCCCCCCCAATCCTATTCCTAATAGGATTCCCCAAAGGGGAAGAGAAAGAGAGAGGTGGCCGGCCCCTCTCCTAGTCCTAATAGGACTAGGGAGAGGGGAGGAGGCGCAGCCCTATGTGGGCTGCCCTCTCACCTTTCCACTAAGGCCCATGTTGGCCCATTTGGCTCCCGGGGTGTTCCGGTAACCCTCCCGGTAATCCGGTAAAATCTCGATTTCACCCGGAACACTTCCAATGTCCAAACATAGACTTCCAATATATCAATCTTTACGTCTCGACCATTTCGAAACTCCTCGTCATGTCCGTGATCACATCCGGTACTCCGAACAACCTTCGGTACATCAAAATGCATAAACTCATAATAACTGTCATCGTAACGTTAAGCGTGCGGACCCTACGGTTCGAGAACAATGTAGACATGACCGAGACACGTCTCCGGTCAATAACCAATAGCGGGACCTGGATGCCCATATTGGCTCCTACATATTCTATGAAGGTCTTTATCGGTCAGACCGCATAACAACATACATTGTTCCCTTTGTCATCGGTATGTTACTTGCCCGAGATTCGATCGTCGGTATCCAATACCTAGTTCAATCTTGTTACTGGCAAGTCTTTTTACTCGTTCCGTAATACATCATCCCGCAACTAACTCATTAGTTGCAATGCTTGCAAGGCTTAAGTGATGTGCATTACCGAGAGGGCCCAGAGATACCTCTCCGACAATCGGAGTGACAAATCCTAATCTCGAAATACGCCAACCCAACATCTACCTTTGGAGACACCTGTAGTACTCCTTTATAATCACCCAGTTACGTTGTGACGTTTGGTAGCACCCAAAGTGTTCCTCCGGCAAACGGGAGTTGCATAATCTCATAGTCATAGGAACATGTATAAGTCATGAAGAAAGCAATAGCAACATACTAAACGATCGTGTGCTAAGCTAATGGAATGGGTCATGTCAATCAGATCATTCAACTAATGATGTGAGCTCGTTAATCAAATAACAACTCTTTTGTCCATGGTTAGGAAACATAACCATCTTTGATTAACGAGCTAGTCAAGTAGAGGCATACTAGTGACACTCTGTTTGTCTATGTATTCACACATGTATTATGTTTCCGGTTAATACAATTCTAGCATGAATAATAAACATTTATCATGATATAAGGAAATAAATAATAACTTTATTATTGCCTCTAGGGCATATTTCCTTCACGCGATGCTGATGGTGGCCGACTTCTGGGGCGTGGAAACACGTGGTGCAGGCCTAAGGGCTTGTGCGGCTTCGACAGACTATGGCGCGGGTTGATTCAAGACGGTGCACATGAGAGCTTGAAGTCGACAGGGCGCGGAAGGGTGGCACGTACAACCACCATGGAGTCAAGTTGAAGGTGGAGTTGGAGTCTGATGGAGGACTACACTCTGTGCTGATGGAGGGGCTACGACGTAAATGCATGAAGAGTCGAAGCCTATTTCAGCGGGATAGCGAGAGACACGTGGATCGGACTGGGGCCCAATGGTCTGATGGAGACGTGATACTCGACATCGGTCGGTGATGATCGATGGTTCTCTGCAGTGGGGGTTGAGGCAGTGTGAGCTAGCTACCCGGGAGACTCGACCAGGACAGCAGAGGCTCGACGCAGTGATAACGGCGAGGCGTGCGGTATGCACGGGACACAGCGACAGGCCAGGGCACCGGTGGTCTGATATGTTGTTAGACAAAGTGTGCAGGGGGTGCTGAAGCAGTGTTGACGAGTACCGAATTCAAGTTGGTGACTGGGTCTATCGGTACCGGAAGATGGACAGGAGTTGACCATGGAGAATCTAAGAAAGTGACGGAGAGTCTGGAATTGTCAAAAGCTGAGAGAGTACATGGCCGTATATTCTGTGGTGTTCAGTGCACATGGCAAAGCGCGGATGTCAAATACAGAAGGAGGCGGAGTGCTATAGCAGTGGGGCATATCAGAGACTATCCGGAAGAAGGGTGAGACAACTGTGAATTTGACTCAGGGTGACACAGGGCGACGGTGCAATTCCTTCAAGTTTCAGACAAGCGGTCAAGAAAGAGCGGTGATGTTGAGTTCAGGTAACTCTTATATGTGGCGTCCAATATGTGAGTTGTTCAGTTTCACGCAGACAGTGGTCGGTGATGGTGTTGAACGGATTCTCCGGAAGTTGGGAGCACAAAGTAGAGTATTGAGGAACTTAATTTTGCTCGAGTATTGACCGTGAGGAAGACGAGAAGGGACTACAGTTGCAGGTGGAGTCACATGGAGTCTGGGAGTAGCAGCGGTGCTCATGGCGTATCTCAAGTCCAATGTACTAGGAGGTTCGATGCATGGATGAATTCAAGGTGGTGAAGAATATTCGCCAAGGTGGAGTTTGTTAGAATTGTGTCGAATATTATTATACAAGGTAGGTTACAGTTGGACTTGGTTTTGGACTGTGTGTAGACAGGGTAGGAGTTGTGTCCTAATAGGACACTTGTATCCTAGGCCTCTCATATATAGCGGGGGTAGACACATGATGTAACCTATGCCAACATAATAGCACGGGCACGCGGGGGAGCCGGCGGCGTGTGCCGGCGCCCGGGCAGCCAGGGTGCGGTATTATGACGGTGTCATGGCGAGGAGCGCCCGTAGTCATGCCCCGGGGATGTACCATATCGGTGAACCTCGTTAACAAATCTCGGTGTCGTGTGCCTCGGATTATTCTAACAGGGTGTCCGGCCTCAGCATACTGAGACCAGAACACCTTCTCCGTCGAGCTTCCCTCTTCAGCTCGGTAGAATGCGGCGGCGTCGGATACGCTGCGGGGAAGATCTGCGAATGCCCCTCGAGAACTCCGGATTCGGGTACGTAACAAGTAGTTTACTTTTATATTTCTGCTTTGCATAAAGAATGCCTTACCCGTTGCTATCTTTTTCATCTCCTCCAACTCTTGGAGGGCCTTTTGGGCTTCGGCCTTGGCAGACTTGGCAGTCTCAAGGGCCGCCGCGAGCTCGGACGCTTGGGCCTTTGACTCAAGCTCCAAACTCTCATGTTTTTTCATGAGAGCCTGAAGCTCTTGCTGCACCTCGCCGACCTGAGCCCCAAGTTTCTCTCGCTCGGTACGCTCCGCGGCCGTTTTCTTTTCGGCCTCGGACAGCGCCTGCTTGAGGGTCGCCACCTTAGTCGTGGCCCCTATAATAAGCAGTGCAATCCTGTTATTTTTTGCAATCACGCCTCTCTATAGGCACTTTTTCGGTAAGGTATTTCCTACCTTCTTTTTCCTCGAGCTGCTGTTTGGCAAGGCCGAGCTCTTGCTCGGTCCACTCGAGGTCCTGTTTCAGGACACCCACCTCCGCAGTCAGTGCGGCGGTGGATAGCAGCGAAGCCTGCACACGCATATTGACTCTTTATTGTTAGACTCCTGCGAAATTTACTAGATCCTCTATTCGGCTTTTCTTTCCGAACGCCAAACAGAGCATCAGGGGCTACTGTCTATGCGGTACTATTTTTATACATTTTTACTTACCTCGAAGCCTGTTAGAAGGCTAGTGCAAGCTTCAGTCAGTCTGCTCTTGGCGGACTGAACCCTCTGGATCACCGCACTCATAATAGTACGGTGCTCCTCGTCGATGGAGGCGCCGTCAAGCACCTCCAGCAGATTGTCCGGCGCCTCCGGTTGGACGGAGACCACCGGCTCAGAAGGCTTGCTCCTCTTGAGAGGGGTTCGCCTACCGTAGTCTGGAACTGTTGAAGATTCCAGCACGGTGTCCTGCTCAAAGCCGGACTTAGAGCCCTAGGGGGCCTTGTCCCCTTCACTCCTGGAGTCCGGGAGGTTGCCTTGCGGCTCCTCCAGGACCACCTCCTCCTGCCCCGGAGTCTGTCGCGACGCCACTTCGGCGTCGTCCGCAATGCGGGGGGAGACAGCGGGCGGAACTGAGTTCACGTCCGATGAGTCCAGGGAGCCGCCCGACGATTCATTGAATTCGGCCTGGGGCGGGCTGCCACTAGTAGAAAAAGGGTCAAACGTGAAGCACATTAGTGCCGGTTTGTATTTGAGCCGGCACTAATGTATACATTAGTGCCAGTTCCAACGGCTAGCCGGGCCGCTTTCATTAGTACCGGTTCGTGGCGAACCTTTAGCACCGGTTCGTGCCACGAACCGGTACTAATGAGAGTGGTGGCAGGATGTTGTCAAACTGGGGCCCCTCCAGCCCCTTTAGTACTGGTTCTTCGCACGAACCGGTACTAAAGGTCGTCCTACATAAACCCTTCGTCCACCCGAGCTCGCTCTATTCTTCCCCTTTCCCCTCTCCTCTCTGTTCTTCCCCTCTTCCTCTCGAGCTCATCACACATTTTGCCCAAAATTTGTCAAGATTTGAAGGCCCCCATCCATTCAAATGATCACAAAGGTTAGCAACTTTGTCCTTTCATCTCTCATTGCTAGATTAACTCTTGTAATGCTTTATATAGTGATTAGTTTGTGAGTTTAGTAATTTGGGAGGAAATATATATATGTGCTTGTATTTGATTTATATGCAATTTGAGGTCAAAAATAACACTTAGTTTGCATATGTAGGTGTGGTTTACTTAGTGCCTTCTAAATCTCCGTCGTAACCACCGTCGATCGCCCGCACCGTCCCGTCGTCGGCACCACCTTGTGGTGAGCCTCTTTGTTCATGAAATTTTATATAAAAATTGATGTTTGTGTGATTTGGATATATAGTTACTCGTATAATTATCTTACCCGTACGTTGTTTGTTATACATATAGTGCCATGGTTTTGATATCCGTCCCCGTCGGCCCTCGTCCTTATTATAATTCGGATGTGGTATATATATTCTCTTTTAAAACTAGTTGCATTTCGTGTTTATGACAAATTATGCCCATCAAGTTGACATAGAAATTTTTTGTAGGAGGAATGTGAACCGGAAATTCCAACCGACCCTATTGTCGAGAGGTTAAATTTAGTTGAAAGAGAAAACGAGTACTTGAAAGAAAAATTGAAAAGAATTGAGGGGGAGAAGATGGAATTGGAGTTGCATGTTGCCAATGTCGTCGATGATCACAAGATCAAGATGGAGAAAATGCGGTTGAAGATTAGAAAGATTAGAAAATATGCCATCGATAGTGAGGCTTGGTATCATTATGCTGGTGGATCCATTGTTACCTTAGTTGCGATCTTGATCGCATTTGTTGTTGCATTTAAATGCTTTAGCTAGAGAGTTATTTGTTTGTTGCATTTAAGTGTTGTGTGAACTTTATGTATGAACTTGTATTAATTTGGTCTATTCGGTGTTGTGTAATGAAGATGAGCCGGCAATGGATGTACGATGACCGATGATCTCCCCAGTTCATTGAGGGCGTGCATACTTTTCTGCTTGCGGCTGAGGCAAACAAGCGGGCGGATGGTTTTATGCCTTGTCCATGTGTTGCTGTAAGAATGGTTACAATTACTCTACGTCAAGAACCATTCACGTCCACCTGTTTAAGTCCGGTTTCATGCCCCACTATAACGTTTGGACCAAGCACGGAGAAAGAGGGGTTATGATGGAAGACAATGAAGAAGAAGGGGACGACGACAGCTATCCTGGCCATGGGTTCCCCGAATACGATGATACAACAATGGGGGAAGAAGCGGAGCCGGTAATGCGGGAAGAAGCTGAGCCGGCAATGCGGGAAGAAGCTGAAGAAGAGGCATCAGATGAGCCCGTTGATGATCTAGGTCGGGCCATTGCCAATGCAAGGAGAAACTGCGCAAGTGATTTGGAGAAGAAGAAGTTGCAGCGCATGTTAGAGGATCACAAAAAATTGTTGTACCCGAATTGCGTAGGTGACAAGAAAAAGCTGGGCACCACACTGGAATTGCTGCAATGGAAGGCAGAGAATGGTGTATCTGACAAGGGATTTGGAAAGTTGCTGGTAATGATAAAGGATATGCTTCCAAAGGACAACGAATTTCCCGAGAGTATGTACGAAGCAAAGAAGGCTGTCTGCCCTCTAGGGTTAGAGGTGCAGAAGATACATGCATGCCCTAATGATTGCATCCTCTACTGCGGTGAGTACGAGGATTTGAACGCTTGCCCGGTATGCGGTGCATTGCGCTATAAGATCAGCCGCGATGACCCTGGTAATGTCGAGGGCGAGCGCCCCAGGAAGAAGATTCCTGCCAAGGTGATGTGGTACGCTCCTATAATACCACGGTTGAAACGTTTGTTCCAAAACAAAGAGCATGCCAAGGCGATGCGATGGCACAGAGAAGACCGTAAGAAATACGGAAAGTTGAGAGTACCCGCTGACGGGTCGCAGTGGAGAAAAATTGAAAGAAAGTACGGGAAGGAGTTTGCAGATGACGCAAGGAGCGTATGGTTTGGTCTAAGCGCAGATGGCATTAATCCTTTTGGGGAGCAGAGCAGCAAACATAGCACCTGGCCTATGACTCTATGTTTGTATAACCTTCCTCCTTGGTTGTGCATGAAGCGGAAGTTCATTATGATGCCAGTGCTCATCCAAGGCCCTAAGCAACCGGGGAACGACATTGATGTGTACCTAAGGCCATTAGTTGAAGAACTCTTACAACTATGGAATGGAACAGGTGTACGTGCGTGGGATGAGCACATAGGGGAAGAATTTGACCTAAAGGCGTTGCTGTTCGTGACCATCAATGATTGGCCTGCTCTCAGTAACCTTTCAAGATAGACAAACAAGGGATACCGCGCATGCACGCACTGTTTGGACGATACCGATAGTATATATTTGGCTAATAAGAATGTGTACCTGGGACATCGTCGATTTCTTCCGAGCAGGCATCCCATAAGAAAGAAAGGCAAGCATTTCAAAGGTGAGGCGGATCACCGGACGAAGCCTTGCCACCGTACTGGTGCTGATGTACATGATATGGTCAAGGATTTGAAGGTGGTCTTTGGAAAGGGTCCTGGTGGACAACCTGTTCCGAATGACGCTGACGGACGCGCACCCATGTGGAAGAAGAAATCTATATTTTGGGACCTGCCCTATTGGAAAGACCTAGAGGTCCGCTCCGTAATCGACGTGATGCACGTGACGAAGAATCTTTGTGTGACCCTGCTTGGCTTCTTGGGCGTGTATGGGAAGACAAAAGATACACCTGAGGCACGGGAGGACCAGCAACGTATGCACGGAAAAAACGGCATACATCAGGGTCATGCAAGCTACGCTCTTACCAAAGAAGAGAAGGAAATCTTCTTTGAATGCCTGCTCAGTATTAAGGTACCATCTGGCTTCTCGTCGAATATAAAGGGAATAATAAACATGGCAGAGAAAAAGTTCCAGAACCTAAAGTCTCATGACTGCCACGTGATTGTGACGCAACTGCTTCCGGTTGCATTGAGGGGGCTTCTACCGGAAAACGTTCGATTAGCCATTGGGAAGCTATGTGCATTTCTCAATGCAATCTCTCAGAAGGTAATCGATCCAGAAATCATACCAAGGTTACAGAATGATTTGGTGCAATGTCTTGTCAGTTTCGAGTTGGTGTTCCCACCATCCTTCTTCAACATCATGACACACGTCCTAGTTCACCTATGCGAAGAGATTAACGTTTTGGGTCCTGTATTTCTACACAATATGTTCCCCTTTGAGAGGTTCATGGGAGTCTTAAAGAAATATGTTCATAACCGTGCTAGGCCAGAAGGAAGCATCTCCAAGGGCCGTCAAAATGAGGAGGTCATTGAGTTTTGTATTGACTTTATTCCTGACCTTAAGCCAATTGGTGTTCCTGAATCGCGGCATAAGGGCGGACTGGATGGAAAAGGCACGCTAGGAGGGGAACAAATAATATGTATGGACGGACATTCTCTCACTGAAGCACACTACACAGTTCTACAGAATTCCGCCTTGGTGGCTCCGTATATGGATGAACACAAGAATTTGCTACGCTCCAAACACCCGGAGCGGTCTGATGACTGGATTACACATGAACAAACCAGGAGTTTCGCCAGCTGGTTGCAGACACGTACCATGCATGACACCTCTATTGAAGATGACCTGTACTTGTTGTCCCAGTTACCATCTTCGAATATAATGACTTTCAAAGGGTACGAGATAAATGGTAATACATTTTACACGATCGCCCAAGATAAGAAGAGCACCAACCAAACCAATGGTGTCCGCTTTGATGCAGAAACCAAGACGGGAAAGGAAACATATTATGGTTATATACAGGACATATGGGAACTTGACTATCGACGTGGTTTGAAGGTCCCTTTGTTTCAGTGCAAATGGGTCAATATGACACGAGGCGGGGTAACGGAAGACCCGCAGTATGGAATGACAACAGTGGATCTCAACAATCTTGCGTATGCAGATGAACCATTCGTCCTAGCCAATGATGTGGCACAGGTTTTCTATGTGAAGGACATGTCTACCAAGCCAAGAAAAAGAAAAGATAAGGAAGCGAATGCATCGTACGATGAGCCAAAGCGGCACATAGTTCTTTCTGGGAAGAGAAACATCATGGGAGTGGATGACAAGACAGACAAGTCAGAAGATTATGAAAAGTTTGATGAAATTGCTCCATTCACAGTGAATATTGACCCGAGCATCTCGTTAAATGATGAAGATTTTCCATGGCTACGACGCAAAGGGACACACGCGAAGAAAAAGTTTCACACCCAAAGATCTGGGATGTGATCGGCTTCACTATCATCACTTTCTTCTGTGTTTCACACCCAGGAGGGAATCTCTGTAATAGTTAGGGTAGCTATTTATGTGTTTTGGCATTTGAAACGCGAAGAAATTTTATGTACAAGCAAATTCTTTCATGCATTTACTGATTTTTTCAGCTAAATGACCCTAAAATTGAAAAGCATTTCAAATGAATTCAGAAAAGGTTGAAAGTTGGCATGGTATCATAATTTCACCCACATAGCATGTGCAAAAAAGTAGAGAGGGTTACCGCAAAAACTGGATGCACTTCGTGCACAAAATGGACAATCTGTTTTGAAGTATCAGGGTTTCGGACGAAAACTCATCCGTTACAAAGGCATTTCATTTTTTAAATAACCTAGGCATTACCAAATTGAATATAATGATAAAACACACTAATATTAAACATAAGAAAAAAGAATCACTGAAAAATCTATTTTCAAAGTTAAGTTATTCACAAAAATAAATAAAGCAAAAAAATAAGAAAAAAAGCGCACCTACTGGGCCACAGCGGCCTCCATACGACTAGAAACCCAAATTCAAGTTGGGCCAGGATGCAGGCCCGCTAGCCCAGTAGGCCCAATAGGGCATCGCAGAAGAGGTAGGCCCAGAAGGCCTGCTTAAGAGAGGAGCTCGAGACAGCAGCGACGGCGGGGCTTATAAGCAGGTGCGAGTGCCCCTCGGCTAGCGAGGTGGGACTAAACTTTTGTGCCCCTCGCCTGGCAGCGCACACCCTTTAGTACCGGGTCATGGCACCAACCGGTACTAAAGGGGGGGCCTTTAGTACCGGTTGGAGCCACCAACCGGTACTAAAGGGGGTCGCTTCCCGCCGCTTGGGCTAGCCAAAACAGACCTTTAGTACCGACCTTTAGTACCGGTTGGTGGCTCCAACCGGTACTAAAGGTGGGTTCTATATAAGAAAACACTTCAAAATTTCGTCAGTTTCTCATCTCTCCCTCTGCTTCTTCTCCTCTGCACCGTCGCCCGCCGCCCCCGCCGTCTCCATATCCCTCGTCGCCGCCTCGTCCCCGTCGTCGCCGCCCCGTCGTCCCGTCCCCATCGTCCCCGTCATCACCGCCGCCCCGTCCTGGCCCGTCCCGCGTCGTCCCCGTCCCCATCGTCGTCGCCGCCCCGCCCCGTCCCGGCCTGTCGTCGTCATCCCCGTCGTCACCGCGCCCGTCGCCGTCCCCGTCGCCGCGCGCCCCCCGTCGCCTCTCGCCTCGCCGGCCGGTGAGTGCACACACACACACACATTTTTCTGTTTTTTAGAAATTGTTAGAAATTTTTCTGTTTTTTAGAAATAGTTAGAAATGTTAGAATTGTTAGAAATTTTTCTGTTTTTTAGTTATAGAAATAGTTATAAAAAAAGTTAGAATTGTTAGAAATTTTTCTGTTTTTTAGTTATAGAAATAGTTATAAAAAAGTTAGAAATTTTTCTTTTTTTTAGTTATAGAAATATTAGAAATGTTATAGAAATATTAGTTATATATAGCATTGTTAGAAATGTTAGTTATATAGAAATGTTAGAAATTTTAGTTATCAAAATCCAATCATTAAAAAATGTTACTTCTTGCGGGCATATAGCTAGTATTTGTTCTCGACATGCCCGGCCCGCATCCTCGCCGTCGACCCGTCCGCGACGACGTCCGACTGACCCATGTCCGGGACTGGGCTCCGCCGGGCTGGCACTGGGAGTTGCTGCCTGGAGGGGCGCGCCGCTTGATGAGGAACCCGGCCCCAGGTCCCGTCGTCGACCCTGATCTCGTTTGGTGGCGTTCGCGTGGGCCAGTTTCGGTGCGGAGGGAGCCGGCCCCGCCGGAGGTGGTACGTCGCCATGTCAGGGAGGAGGACGAGCACGTCCATCGCTACATGGTTGCGTTAGAGGGCGGCAGGTTCTCCAATACCTGGCAGTTTCTTTAGGGATCTCACTTCAGCTATGATCCTGTGAGGGTTCCTTCTCTTTGGGTGTCCACCGCCCGCGCCGCAGGAACCGCGAGTGTCCTAGATTCTTCTGTAGTATTCGATCTTTAATTAGCTACCTAGCCAGTGATGTACTATTCAATATTATATATTATTCGAGACGATGTATTCGAGAGTATATCTATTATTCGAGACGATGTATTCGAGATTATATCTATTATTCGAGACGATGTAATTTGAATACTAAATTGTTTTATGTTTCTTTTGGCATATTTAAATAAAAGCTATGGCGGACAATACCGACAGAGAGAGAGAATAGACCATGTTCGACATGATACTAGGCCAGATGATGATCAGAATGAAGAAGATTATGATGGCTCTGAATTTCTAAACAACACCAGAGAGGGTGATATGATATTCGATCGCGACGACCGAATTGATGAAGTCGTGAACTACGATTATGACGATGACGAAGAACATGTTGATCCTGAAACAACAAGCACCGGCGAGGTATATATATTTATATAAGAAGGAATCTGGTGATCATCACATGTTTTAAATGAGTTGAAGATATATTAACAAATCGATCTTTCTTCTTTCAGCCATCCGGATCGAGCAAATCTTCAGACAACAGGACGAAACGAGGCCCGAACAAAAAGTTGAAGGAGGGCGTAAAGTACAATATCGAGGCAATCAGACCTAATGGCGAACCATTAGCGCCTAAGAAGATTGCAAACAAATTCGTTCGTCAGTGCAGAGTTCTTGTGAAGGACCTACTCCCGATCTCCCTTCAAGAATGGAGAGAGCCAGCAAAGCCACGTCCAAATGTTACTTTTGTCGACAACAGACAAAAAACCGCTTTGGGATACTCTCATGGAACATTTCACCCTACCAGATCATTTCACAGATGCAGATGTGGAGAAAGTCAAGGACGACGCTCTTAGGAAGATGGCGGTTGCATTCAAGAACCACAAGAACAAAGTATGGGACAAGTACATCAAGAATGGAAGGAAGACTCCAGTATTCGAGGGAACACTAGAGAATCAAAGTGCTCATTGGGACGATTTCGTGAAATTCAAGGATTCAGAATTAGCTAAGGAACGGTCGAGAATAAACAAGAAGAATGCCGAAAAAAGGATAAGTTCCATAAGCTGGGGCCAGGTGGCTACGCGGTCGCAATGCCTAAGTGGGATAAGTCTGAGAAAGAGATGGAGGATGCAGGTGTCACTCCGGTTACTAAGAGCTGCCCCCCAGGTGCAGGAGTTGGTTCTATGCGCATGGGGGGGAGTTGGACCCGAAGACAGGCAAAGTTTCGACGAAGGCATGTCTGAACGGAGCCGACGATAATATACTTGTTGCAATAGAAGAGGCTCGAACGGGGGTGTTCCAGCCCAACAGAGAGAACGATGAGCTTACGCATGCCCTGGGAAATCCTGAACACCTGGGAAGAACACGAGGCAAGGGCGCTATTCCGTGGTATGAGGGGTTTTCGGACTGGAACACCGACTACAGAACCCGTACGAGAAGGAAGATTGCGGAGGAGAAGCAGAGGAAGATGAAGGAGGAGAAGAGGAGGCTGGACTATGAACGCCTTCAAGGCCTAGAATCAGCGCACGCGGACTTGGCAGTCAAATTCCAGCGACAGCTGGAGCAGATCGACTCACTTAGCCAACAAAGGGGGTCTCAGCAGCAGCAGCAGCTAGCGGATGATCCAGCATTGGATACCACCGCCCCATCCATGCCGAGAAGCAGCGTGGGTTCCGCCCCGTTTGACGCAATGCTGGATAGATACCCCGTGGATGACATCACGGATAACACTAACTGCGAGCTACACTTCAAAATTAAGAACATATCCTTGAAGGTGGCGGACGGCGTTCCTTATACAAATTCCCCCGATGCAACCTTCCATTGCAACCCGATTCCAGCAGGCTATGCTCGTGTCTTCGTTGATGAGGTGGTGGACCAATATTCGGGGCTAGAGCTTGACATTCCTGGAGGTGACGAGGAGCACACACTCGGAGAGGCCAAACATCGTATCATCCTATGGAGAAAGGATTGCATCATCTTTCGAAGGCCACCGACACCGCGTCACCTCACTCCTCGTCGAAGTCCGCCACCGATTCAGCAGACTCCAGCTCCTCCAAGTCCACCAACGCGTGAGGCCACTCCTCCTCCTCCAAGTCCGGCAAAGTGTCAGGCCACTCCTCCTCCAAGTCCGACACAGCGTCAGACGTCCACTCCTCCTCCAAGTCCGGCACAACCTCAGGCCACTCCTCCTCGTCCAACTCAGCCCCGTCAGCCATCTCCGCTGCCTCAGCAATCGCAAAAGAGACACCCCGCAGCTATGGTGCGTAGCGGTACCAGTCGAGGTCATAGTACAGGAAGTACAGGCGGAGGCAAGTGATATAAATATGGTCCAAACTTCAATACTCCTCTTCCTGAGAGGGCATACGACAGGACCAAGGAGCAAACCGATGCCATAGTGCGGGCAGAAGTCGACGCCCATTTTGGACCGAAACCGCCACCGCCGCCAAGGGAGAAAGTGCATGTGGAAGTAGTTGACCACTTCATTCGTATGGCTCAACCACCAGCTCCTAAGCCTGTTGACACAGACTATGAGCGCCACATCAGGAAGTTAAATCGAAAACGTCTACAGAAGGAGGCGAGCTCGAGCTCGAGCAAACAACAAGCAGCTGTCAAAAAATGCGGGAGAACCGTTGCCCAGCTGGGAGAACAGTGGGCGCAACCGATCCCCCCTCTTGTTGTGCCGCCAACAACACGTGACAGTACGCGCGGCCAATATTATTGTGGGCAAACAGTTTACGTTCCCCAGGTGGGCGATGTGGTAATAACCCGGCAGCATATAACGCGGGCTGAAGAACTCAAGATCACTGTTGGACAACTCCTCGAGATCGAGGACATGCCTGTGCTTACAGAGGAGGAAATAAAATGGAAATATGTCCGGGGCCAACCTTTGGTCAAGCCAGAAGATGTCAAGAAGCTCCCAACGAGAATGTATGAATTGCATCAATGGTACATGGACATTACCAAGAGATCCGATCGACAGTCCCTCATGGTGCAAGTCAACAAGGATCATTACTACCATGAGAAACCTGTGACCGTGTTGGAAATATGCCCTAGAGGCAATAATAAATTGATTATTATTATATTTCCTTGTTCATGATAATCGTTTATTATCCATGCTAGAATTGTATTGATAGGAAACTCAGATACATGTGTGGATACATAGACAACACCATGTCCCTAGTAAGCCTCTAGTTGACTAGCTCGTTGATCAATAGATGGTTACGGTTTCCTGACCATGGACATTGGATGTCGTTGATAACGGGATCACATCATTAGGAGAATGATGTGATGGACAAGACCCAATCCTAAGGATAGCACTAGATCGTGTAGTTCGTATGCTAAAGCTTTGCTAATGTCAAGTATCATTTCCTTAGACCATGAGATTGTGCAACTCCCGGATGCCGTAGGAGTGCTTTGAGTGTGCCAAACGTCACAACGTAACTGGGTGGCTATAAAGGTACACTACGGGTATCTCTGAAAGTGTCTGTTGGGTTGGCATGAATCGAGACTGGGATTTGTCACTCCGTGTGACGGAGAGGTATCTCTGGGCCCACTCGGTAGGACATCATCATAATGTGCACAATGTGATCAAGGAGTTGATCACGGGATGATGTGTTACGGAACGAGTAAAGAGACTTGCCGGTAACGAGATTGAACAAGGTATCGGGATACCGACGATCGAATCTCGGGCAAGTATCGTACCGATAGACAAAGGGAATTGTATACGGGATTGATTAAGTCCTTGACATCGTGGTTCATCCGATGAGATCATCGTGGAACATGTGGGAGCCAACATGGGTATCCAGATCCCGCTGTTGGTTATTGACCGGAGAACGTCTCGGTCATGTCTACATGTCTCCCGAACCCGTAGGGTCTACACACTTAAGGTTCGATGACGCTAGGGTTATAAAGGAAGTTTGTATGTGGTTACCGAATGTTGTTCGGAGTCCCGGATGAGATCCCGGACGTCACGAGGAGTTCCGGAATGGTACGGAGGTAAAGATTTATATATGGGAAGTCCTGTTTTGGTCACCGGAAAAGTTTCGGGGTTTATCGGTAACGTACCGGGACCACCGGGAGGGTCCCGGGGGTCCACCAAGTGGGGCCACCTGCCCCGGGGGGGGGCACATGGGCTGTAGGGAGTGCTCCTTGGCCTACATGGGCCAAGGGCACCAGCCCCACTAAGGCCCATGCGCCTAGAAGGGGAGAGGGGGCAAACCCTAAGGGCATATGGGCCCTAAGGCCCATACACCCTGCGCCTCCCTCTCCTCCCCCCTCTTGGCCGCCACCCCTTGGCCATCTAGGGCTGCCGCCCCCCTAGGGGTGGGAACCCTAAAGGGGGCGCAGCCCCTCCCCTTCCCCTATATATATGAGGCCTAGGGCTGCCCATAACGTACGCGATTCAATCTCTCTTGGTGCAGCCCTGCGTCTCTTCTTCCTCCTCTTCGGTGGTGCTTGGCGAAGCCCTGCAGGATAGCCACGCTCCTCCACCACCACCACGCCGTTGTGCTGCTGCTGGATGAAGTCTTCCGCAACCTCTCCCTCTCTCCTTGCTAGATCAAGGCGTGGGAGACGTCACCGGGCTGTACGTGTGTTGAACACGGAGGTGCCGTCCGTTCGACACTTGGTCATCGGTAATTTGGATCACGACGAGTACGACTCCATCAACCCCGTTCACTTGAACGCTTCCGCTTAGCGATCTACAAGGGTATGTAGATGCAACTCTCCTTCCCCTCGTTGCTGGTCTCTCCATAGATAGATCTTGGTGACACGTAGGAAAATTTTGAATTCCTACTACGTTCCCCAACAGTGGTATCAGAGCCAGGTTTATTGCGTAGATTCTATGCACGAGTACAACACAAAGTAGTTGTGGGCGTTGATTTTGTTCAATATGCTTGCCGTTACTAGTCTTATCTTGATTCGGCGGCATCGTGGGATGAAGCGGCCCGGACCAACCTTACACGTACTCTTACGTGAGACCGGTTCCACCGACAAACATGCACTAGTTGCATAAGGTGGCTGGCGGGTGTCTGTCTCTCCCACTTTAGTCGGATCGGATTCGATGAAAAGGGTCCTTATGAAGGGTAAATAGCAATTGGCATATCACGTTGTGGTCTTTGCGTAGGTAAGAAACATTCTTGCTAGAAACCCATAGCAGCCACGTAAAACATGCAAACAACAATTAGAGGACGTCTAACTTGTTTTTACAGGGTATGCTATGTGATGTGATATGGCCAAAGGATGTGATGAATGATATATGTGATGTATGAGATTGATCATGTTCTTGTAATAGGAATCACGACTTGCATGTCGATGAATATGACAACCAGCAGGAGCCATAGGAGTTGTCTTAATTTATTTATGACCTGCGTGTCAACATAAACGTCATGTAATTACTTTACTTTATTGCTAACTATTAGCTATAGTAGTAGAAGTAATAGATGACGTGACAACTTCAAGAAGACACGATGATGGAGATCATGATGATGGAGATCATGGTGTCATGCCGGTGACGATGATGATCATGGAGCCCCGAAGATGGAGATCAAAAGGAGCAAAGTGATATTGGCCATATCATGTCACTATTTGATTGCATCTGATGTTTATCCTGTTTATACATCTTATTTGCTTAGAACGACGGTAGTAAATAATATGATCCCTCACAACAATTTCAAGAAGTGTTCTCCCCTAACTGTGCACCGTTGCTAAAGTTCGTCGTTTCGAAGCACCACGTGATGATCGGGTGTGATAGATCCTTACGTTCACATACAACGGGTGTAAGACAGTTTTACACATGCAAAACACTTAGGGTTAACTTGATGAGCCTAGCATGTGTATAGACATGGCCTCGGAACACAGAAGACCGAAAGGTCGAGCATGAGTCGTATAGAAGATACGATCAACATGAAGATGTTCACCGACGTTGACTAGTCCGTCTCACGTGATGATCGGACACGGCCTAGTTGACTCGGATCATGTAATCACTTAGATGACTAGAGGGATGTCTATTTGAGTGGGAGTTCATAAGATGAACTTAATTATCCTGAACATAGTCAAAAGGATTTTGCAAATTATGTCGTAGCTCACGCTATAATTCTACTGTTTAGATATGTTCCTAGAGAAAATTTAGTTGAAAGTTGATAGTAGCAATTATGCGGACTAGGTCCGTAAACTGAGGATTATCCTCATTGTTTCTTAGAAGGCTTATGTCCTTAATGCACCGCTCAGTGTGCTGAACCTCGAACATCGTCTGTAGATGTTGCGAACATCTGACATACACGTTTTGATAACTACATGATAGTTCAGTTAAACAGTTTAGAGTTGAGGCACCAAAGACAGTTTTGAAACGTCGCAAAACATATGAGATGTTTTGAGGGCTGAAATTGGGATTCCAGGCTCGTGCCCACGTCAAGAGGTATAAGACCTCTGACGATTTTCTTAGCCTACAAACAAAGGAGAAAAGCTCAATTGTTGAGCTTGTGCTCAGATTGTCTGAGTACAACAATCATTTGAATCAAGTGGGAGTTGATCTTCCAAGATGAGATAGTGATGTTTCTCCGAAGTCATTACCTCCAAGCTGCTAGAGCTTCGTGATGAACTATGATATATCAGGGACATATATGATGATTCTTGAGATATTCGCGATGTTTGACACCGCAAAAGTAGGTATCTAGAAGGAGCATCAATTGTTGATGGTTAGTGAAACCACTAGTTTCAAGAAGGGCAAGGGCAAGAAGGGATACATCATGAAACGGCAAATCAGCTACTGCTCTGGTGAAGAAACCCAAGATTGAACCCAAACCCGAGACTATGTGCTTCTGTAATAAGGGGAACAACCACTGGAGCGGAATTACCCTAGATACTTGGTAGATTAGAAGGCTGGCAAGGTCGATAGAAGTATATTGGATATACATTGTGTTGATGTGTACTTTACTAGTACTCCTAGTAGCACCAGGGTATTAGATACCAGTTCGGTTGCTAAGTGTTAGTAACTCGAAATAAAAGCTACGGAATAAATGGAGACTAGCTAAAGGTGAGCTGACGATATGTGTTGGAAGTGTTTCCAATGTTGATATGATCAAGCATCGCACGCTCCCTCTACCATTGAGATTGGTGTTTGCGTTGAGCATAGACATGATTGGATTATGTCCATCGCAATACGGTTATTCATTTAAGGAGAATAATGGTTACTCTGTTTATTTGAATAATGCCTTCAATGGTCTTACACCTAAAATGAATGGTTTATTGAATCTCGATCGTAGTGATACACATGTTCATGCCAAAAGATAGTAATGATAGTACCACCTACTTGTGGCACTGCCACGTAAGTCATATCGGTATAAAACGCATGAGGAAGCTCCATGTTGATGGATCTTTGGGCTCACTCGTTTTTTAAAAGTTTGAGACATGCGAACTATGTCTATTGGTGTTTATGCATGAAGAAACTCCATGCAAATGGACCGTTTTGTGCTCACTTGATTTTGAATCACTTGAGACATGCAAATCATACCCCATGGGCAAGATGACTGAAAGCCTCGTTTTTCAGTAAAATGGAACTAGAAAGCAACTTGTTGGAAGTAATACATTTTGATGTGTGCAGTCCAATGAGTGCTGAGGCATGTAGTGGATATCGTTATGTTCTTACTTCACAGATGATTTGAGTAGATGTTGAGTATATTTACTTGATGAATCACGAGTCTGAATTATTGAAAGGTTCAAGTAATTTCAGGGTGAAGTTGAAAGATCGTCGTGGCAAGAGGATAAAAGATCTATGATATGATCATAGAGATGAATATCTGAGTTACAAGTTTGGCACAGAATTAAGACATTGTGGAAATTGTTTCACAACTAATACAGCCTGGAACACCATAGTGTGATGGTGTGTCCGTACATCATAACTACACCCTATTGGATATGATGCATACCATGATGTCTCTTATCGAATTACCACAATAGTTTATGGGTTAGGCATTAGAGACAACCACATTCACTTTAAAAGGGGGCACCACGTAATTCCGATGAGGTGACACCGTATGAACTATGGTTTAGAGAAACCTAAGCTGTCATTTCTTAAAAGGTTTGGGGCTGCGACGCTTATGTGAAAAAGTTTCAGGCTGATAAGCTCGAACCCAAAGCGGATAAATGCATCTTCATAGGACACCCAAAACAGTTGGGTATACCTCCTGTCTCAGATTCGAAAGCAATAAGGGATTGTTTCTAGAATCGGGTCCTTTCTCGAGGAAAAGTTTCTCTCGAAAGAATTGAGTGGGAGGATGGTGGAGACTTGATGAGGTTATTAAACCGTCTCTTCAACTAGTGTGTGGCAGGGCACAGGAAGTTGTTCTTGTGGCACCTACACCAATGGAAGTGGAAGCTTATGATAGTGATCATGAAACTTCAGATCAAGTCACTCCCAAACCTCGTGGGATGACAAGGATGCGTACTACTTCAGAGTGCTACGTAATCCTGTCATGGAAGTCATGTTGCTAGACAACAATGAACCTACGAGCTATGGAGAAGCGGTGGTGGGCCTGGATTCCGATAAATGGCTCGAGGCCATAAAAATCCGAGAGAGGATCCATGTATGGAAACAAAGTGTAGACTTTGACAGAACAGCTCAATGGTCGTGAGGCTGTTGAGTACAGATGGATTTTAAAAGGAAGACGAACAATGATGGTAAATGTCACCATTAAGAAAGCTCGACTTGTCGTTAAGAAGTTTACCGACAAGTTCAAGGAGTTGACTACGGTGAGACTCTCTCACTCGTAGCGATGCTAAGAGTCTGTTGGAATTATATTAGCGATTACTGCATTATTTATGAAATCTTGCAGATAGGATGTCAAAACATTGTTTCCTCGTCGATTTTCTAGAGGAAAGGTTGTATGTGATACAACCGGAAGGTTTTGTCAATCCTGAAAGATGCTAATAAGTATGCAAAGCTCCAGCAATCCTTCTGAGGACTGGAGTAAGCATCTCGGAGTTGGAATGTATGCTTTGATGAGATGATCAAAGATTTTGGTGTATAAAAAGTTTATGAGAAACTTGTATTTCCAAAGAAGTGAGTGGGAGCACTATAGAATTTCTGATGAGTATATGTTGTTGACATATTGTTGATCAGAAATGATGTAGAATTTCTAAGAAAGCATATAGGGTTATTTGAAAAGTGTTTTTCGATTGAAAGCCTGGATTAAGCTACTTGAACATTGAGCATCAAGATCTATAAGGATAGATCAAAAACGCTTAATGGTACTTTCAAATGAGCACATACCTTAACATGATCTTGAAGGTGTTCGAGATGGATCAGTCAAAGAAGGAGTTCTTGCCTGAGTTGTAAGGTATGAAGTTAAGACTTAAAGCTCGACCACGGCAGAATAGAGAGAAAGGACGAAGGTCGTCTGCTATGCTTAAGACATAGGCTCTACAGTATGCTATGCTCTGTACCGCACCTGAAGTGTGCCTTGCCATGAGTCAGTCAAGGGGTACAAGAGTGATCCAGGAATGGATCACAGGACAGCGGTCAAAGTTATCCTTAGTAACTAGTGGACTAAGGAATTTTCTCGATTATGGAGGTGGTAAAAGAGTTCGTCGTAAAGGGTTACGCCGATGGAAACTTTGACACTAATCCAGATTATTCTGAGTAGTAAACTGGATTCGTATAGTAGAACAGTTATTTGGAACAGCTCCAAATAGAGCGTGGTAGCTACATCTAGGAGATGACATAGAGATTTGTAAAGCACACACAGATCTGAAAGGTTCAGACCCGTTGACTATAACCTCTCTCACAAGCATAACATGATCAAACCCAGAACTCATCGAGTGTTGATCACATGGTAAATGTGAACTAGATTATTGACTCTAGTAAAACTCTTTGGGTGTTAGTCACATGGGGATGTGACCTTGAGTGTTAATCACATAGCGATGTGAACTGGATTATTGACTCTAGTGCAAGTGGGAGACTGTTGGAAATATGCCCTAGAGGCAATAATAAATTGATTATTATTATATTTCCTTGTTCATGATAATCGTTTATTATCCATGCTAGAATTGTATTGATAGGAAACTCAGATACATGTGTGGATACATAGACAACACCATGTCCCTAGTAAGCCTCTAGTTGACTAGCTCGTTGATCAATAGATGGTTACGGTTTCCTGACCATGGACATTGGATGTCGTTGATAACGGGATCACATCATTAGGAGAATGATGTGATGGACAAGACCCAATCCTAAGCATAGCACTAGATCGTGTAGTTCGTATGCTAAAGCTTTGCTAATGTCAAGTATCATTTCCTTAGACCATGAGATTGTGCAACTCCCGGATGCCGTAGGAGTGCTTTGGGTGTGCCAAACGTCACAACGTAACTGGGTCGCTATAAAGGTACACTACGGGTATCTCTGAAAGTGTCTGTTGGGTTGGCACGAATCGAGACTGGGATTTGTCACTCCGTGTGACGGAGAGGTATCTCTGGGTCCACTCGGTAGGACATCATGTGCACAATGTGATCAAGGAGTTGATCACGGGATGATGTGTTACGGAACGAGTAAAGAGACTTGCCGGTAACGATATTGAACAAGGTATCGGGATACCGACGATCGAATCTCGGGCAAGTATCGTACCGATAGACAAAGGGAATTGTATACGGGATTGATTAAGTCCTTGACATCACGGTTCATCCGATGAGATCATCGTGGAACATGTGGGAGCCAACATGGGTATCCAGATCCCGCTGTTGGTTATTGACCGGAGAACGTCTCGGTCATGTCTGCATGTCTCCCGAACCCGTAGGGTCTACACACTTAAGGTTCGATGACGCTAGGGTTATAAAGGAAGTTTGTATGTGGTTACCGAATGTTGTTCGGAGTCCCGGATGAGATCCCGGACATCACGAGGAGTTCCGGAATGGTCCGGAGGTAAAGATTTATATATGGGAAGTCATGTTTTGGTCACCGGAAAAGTTTCGGGGTTTATCGGTAATGTACCGGGACCACTGGGAGGGTCCCGGGGGTCCACCAAGTGGGGCCACCTGCCCCGGGGGGGCCACATGGGCTGTAGGGAGTGCTCCTTGGCCTACATGGGCCAAGGGCACCAGCCCCACTAAGGCCCATGCGCCTAGAAGGGGAGAGGGGGCAAACCCTAAGGGCATATGGGCCCTAAGGCCCATACACCCTGCGCCTCCCTCTCCTCCCCCCTCTTGGCCGCCACCCCTTGGCCATCTAGGGCTGCCGCCCCCCAAGGGGTGGGAACCCTAAAGGGGGCACAGCCCCTGCCCTTCCCCTATATATATGAGGCCTAGGGCTGCCCATAACGTACGCGATTCAATCTCTCTTGGTGCAGCCCTGCGTCTCTTCTTCCTCCTCTTCTGTGGTGCTTGGCGAAGCCCTGCAGGATAGCCACACTCCTCCACCACCACCACGCTGTTGTGCTACTACTGGATGAAGTCTTCCTCAACCTCTCCCTCTCTCCTTGCTGGATCAATGCGTGGGAGACGTCACCGGGCTGTACGTGTGTTGAACGCGGAGGTGTCGTCCGTTCGACACTTGGTCATCGGTGATTTGGATCACGACGAGTACGACTCCATCAACCCCGTTCACTTGAACGCTTCCGCTTAGCGATCTACAAGGGTATGTAGATGCAACTCTCCTTCCCCTCGTTGCTGGTCTCTCCATAGATAGATCTTGGTGACACGTAGGAAAATTTTGAATTTCTGCTACGTTCCCCAACAGACCGTTGAGTATTCTGAATTGTTTCAGTTATACAATCAAGACGCAGTCGACAAATATATCGTCATTTGCTATTGTCTGTAAGTGATTTCTTTCTGTAATTTAAGTCTCAAGCTAGCTGTATTGATCCTTTTGATCAATCATTACCTTTAATTATCCTCACTACATTCTTTTCTGTGGTATTATGCAGGATGAAGATGTATGAAATGACAAAAGGTGGACGCTATGGCATTGGGTTCATTGACCCAAACACCGTTAATGAATACACATGGAAAATAAGCAAGCATTATGAAAAGCAGGTAGAGGACAGCATGTTCGATTTCTTGAAGCGCCTCAAATACAATGAAGATATACTACTTCCTTACAACTTCCAGTGAGTCACACTTTCTTGTACTACAAATTCTCTGTTTTTTGCCTACTAGCTAGCTAGCTACATGTTTTTGCTTACATATGCCCGCTTAATTAAGACATGCAAACGTGTGTGCATGCAGATATCACTGGATCTTTTGTATCATTAAAGTTGGCGAAGGAACAATTGAAATACTGGACTCACTACTCAAAGAAAATAGTGACTATAACATCTTGTTTGGGATAGTCAACAGGTAATTTCAATCATTATTAACTATATATCTCGGCCTATTTAGTTTGTCATTTCATGATATGAACTATTTAATAACCCCTTTATTCATTTTCTTTGTCGGCGGGCAGGGCTTGGGCAAGGTTCATCAGCAAAACGGAAGGCGAATGGAAACGACAGCTGAGATGGTTTCGACCCAAGGTAAGTTATTAAGTAGTGCTAGCTAGCTGCCATCTCTTTAATATTATCATGCTTGATTAATTATTATCTGATCAAATTAAATTCCATTCTCGTAAAGGCCCTAAAGCAGGCGCAGGGGACTGATCTGTGTGCATTCTGCGTTTGCGAGAACATTCGCATGATGGCGTCCGAAAGGAGCAGATCTCAAAGACAGGAATGGGTACGCTTGTCAGAACACTATTCACAATTTGTACACCATTATCCATATCTAGTCACACAACTAATACACATGCATATTGATCTCCTTCTTAACAGTTCAGAGAGGTGCGGGACAAGCTCCTAGAAACGGAGCGCGTACAAGCACTTCAAGAGGAAATAGCGGGATTTTTGCTCAACCAGGTCATAAATCCGAAGGGAGAATACTATTACCCGCTACCGCCCCCATCGACCAGGTCATGAACCACTTCCAATTTGTCATCGTGCTCCGAAGGCACCAATTAGGCTAATGCAACTGGCTCCGAAGGCAACATGCATATGTAGGAGAAATTGTATATAGCTATATACATGTGTGTATGTGTGAATTAATATGGTGGTTTGTGAGATATTGATGATCTATATATATGATTGGTTCTACTAGCTACCATATATATGCATAACGTGTACAATGTGTAGTATCGTAAAATACCAGCAAACGAAAAAGAATTAAAATGGAAAACACAAAATTAAATGAAAAAGAAATCGTAAAACCAAAAAAAACCCAAACATTTTAGTACCGGTTGGTGTTACCAACTGGTACTAAAGGGCTCCCGGCCCCCGGAGCTGGCTCGTGCCACGTGGTTGCCCATTAGCACCGGTTCGTGTTGAACCGTTACTAAAGGGGGGGGCCTTTAGTGACCACACTTTAGTGCCGGTTATGGAACCGGCACTAAAGGGCCTTACGAACCGGTGCTATTGCCCGGTTCTGCACTAGTGTGCATAATTATGATCGACATTAGGGAAAGCTATGCAACAAAGGAACATCATGAGTTACTCTGATATCCGAACTTACGATTTCGCCGGACGCTTGGCCCTATCCGGCCACTCCTCTTCGTCCTCTTCGGCGTCGGGGGAGTAGTCCGGCGGAGGGGTCTTTCTCTTCCTAGACCCCTCGGCCTCCCCCGTTGGGGCGGCCTCCCTTTTCTTTCCTCCCCCTACTGGAAGGGGAGAGGTTTCTTCTTCCTCCTCCTTGTTCTCATGGGAGGAGGGCGTCTCGGACTCGTCGGATGACGAGTCCGATGCCACCACATTACGGGCACTCTTTCGAGTCCCCATGGCCTTCTTCTCCAGCACCATGTAAGGTGCAGGAACCAGCAGATTCTCTAAGAGAGCAGGGGCTGGGTCTTCGGGCAAGGGAGCCGGACAGTTAATTGGTTCAGATATCGCCTGCCAAGCCTGTCAAAGGTAAGGGAGTTTAGATCCAGCATAGAGTCAAACTATGAAAAAACTTAATATCATGTAAAAGGTGATAATAGCTTACCTCGCTAGCATGACGCTGCGAGCTATATCCGCGGTCCTCGGAAGCGGATGCGGGAGCCTCGGCGCCCTTGAATAGCACCTTCCAAGCATCTTCGTACGTCCTATCGAAGAGCCTGTTAAGGGTTCGGTGCTGCGCCGGGTCGAACTCCCACAGATTAAAATCCTGTTGTTGACACGGGAGGATCCGGCGGACGAGCATAACCTGGATTACATTAACAAGCCTGGTTGGCTTGTTTACCAGGGACTGGATGCATGTTTGCAGTCCGGTCACCTCTTCCTCGTTACCCCACGATAGGACCGTCTCTTTCCAGGACATAAGCCGCGTGGGGGGTCCGTATCGGAACTCGAGGGCTGCGATCCATTTCGGATCGCGTGGCTCAGTGATGTAGAACCACCAGGCTTGCCACCCCTTTAGGGTCTCCACAAAGGAGCCCTCGAACCACAGGACGTTGGCAATCTTGCCCGCCATGGCGCCTCTGCAGTCCGCCTGGTTGCCGCGCACCACCTTGGGCTTGACATTGAAGGTCTTGAGCCAGAGGCCGAAATGGGGGCGGATGCGGAGGAAGGCCTCGCACACGACGATAAACGCCGAGATGTTGAGGATGAAGTTCGGGGCCAGATCGTGGAAATCTAGGTCGTAGTAGAACATGAGCCCCCGGAAATCTTGGAATAATGTTAGCTCAATGAGCTATATGTTGTTAGAAATTACCAAAACCACCCAGGGATAGTTGCACTTTCATATGACCAATGTACTTGCCCATATCTAACTGGAAAATGAAACAACTATAAAACATAATATTTATTAATCTTCAATTGAGGGACACCATCATTGTTTGAATTGATATCATTTTTCATTGACGATCACAATGCCTCCTGATGCTTCTATATGTTATGTTGGACCATTAGTCTTGTAAAACATTTAATAGTTTATGAAAGTCAGACTGTGTAAATAAATGGGCACAAAGTATATTATCATATAAAATCAATGTTGAGAACAACTTGCGTAATCATGTTGGCTTTCATGAGAACTATCACCTAGAGATCTACTAGACATAACACGCTTAATTTCTGACACTTCTTGCACCATGCCATTGAGCTATTCTTTGAGTACTTGTTTCGCTTCCTTGGAAGTTTGAAGTTTAGAAACCAATTCGGCCTTACTTAATGCTTGTCCATGCAAATTTCTTACTCTAATTCCACCACCAAAGTCAATTACCCGATCACGCTGCTTAGATGAGTCACATGTCAGCATGAGTTCATCATTCGAAAGACCAGGATTCAATTGAAGTATGGTCTTAATTTGTGCCTGAAGTACCAAACAATAAGTTATTTGCATCAACTTATATCTATAAGCATGTACTTTACACTTGAAATTCATCATATAATTTATTACATTTGAATAAAGTCTTACATGTTTGACGGATGCTGTAAAATCAGCAAAGGCTGCACCCTTCTTGTGAGTCTCATTGAGGGAGTCCTGGATTAGGGGGTGTTCGGGTAGCCGGACTATACCTTCGCTGGACTCCTGGACTATGAAGATACAAGATTGAAGACTTTGTCCCGTGTCCGGATGGGACTTTCCTTGGCGTGGAAGGCAAGCTTGGCGATGCGGATATTCAAGATCTCCTACCATTGTAACCGACTCTGTGTAACCCTAACCCTATCTGGTGTCTATATAAACCGAAGGGTTGTAGTCCGTAAGACAACGACAATCATCTCCATACACAACAATCATACCATAGGCTAGCTTCTAGGGTTTAGCCTCCTTGATCTCGTGGTAGATCTACTCTTGTACTACCCATATCATCAATATTAATCAAGCAGGAGTAGGGTATTACCTCCATCGAGAGGGCCCGAACCTGGGTAAAAACATCGTGTCCCTTGTCTCCTGTTACCATCCGGCCCTGACGCACAGTTCGGGACCCCCTACCCGAGATCCGCCGGTTTTGACACCGACACTCATCAAAGGCAATTCACTATTATTAGTTGAAATAAAATGGCAAGATATGTCACGGTGGGCTTATATTATTAGAAATTAAAAATGACATGAGAAGTTAAACTATGTACAATGTCTCCAAATTTATGTCTAAACGGTTTACTGCCAAATCGATGAAGTATTTTGAGGTCAGCTCTATTGTGGTTGTTTCTCGTGCTCTTTTTTTGTAGTTACAGAGGACTTACCGAAAATGGGTGAAATTTAAGAAGCAGTATGAAAACTTACCAAAAAGTCCTTGCTGAAGAAATGATCCTTGACAAGTCATTCCTAATCATACTTTGGACATGTTTAGGTACCTTTTCCATAGCGTCATGTAGTCTTTTGTGCCATTTGGGCGGATGCAATGGATTCCCGCCGGAAGGAATTTGAGCACTGTCGTGCACAGGCCTCATTCCAGGAGCGGCGGAGGGCAAGCCGGACGGCTATCTCCTCCTCGGGGCCGCGTGGGATGAGATCAGGGTCGACGGATCTGGAGGTGCAGGACTCCGATCCGCTACCCGTCATGCCGAAGACGGCTGGAGATAGTCGAATGGGAGTTTGGATGGTGAAGGGGAGTGAGGTGAAGTGGCTAGAGTTTGGTCCAACGAGCGGATGAGGAAGAATATATGTGGGGTTGGGTGGGCCAGTGTGGACCGGATCCAACGTCGCAGACGCCCGGGCGCTCCATATACGCCCCGTATTTGGACTGGATATGAAGGGTGCTGGTCAGTCCAGACATTTGAGACCTGTTTAAGGCGTACGGGGTCAAAATTTCATGACCGGTCAGTGACGGGCAACCCAGCCGGCGGGTTCAGGGCGCCCGGCCGTATAACGTCTAACAATTCCCGCAAAGATAAAAAAAGTACGAAGTAACATCTAACAAAACATCCCTAATAATTAAGCGTTAGAGATGCCCTTTGATGCATTTAACATGCGTGCGGTGCGCTTGCTGGCATACAGTGGGATGCCAACCATACACAAGGCGACGAAGTGACAGGCCTCTCTGACCCGTGTTCAATTATACTACTTCGTTCCAAAATAGATGGGCAGCGATCGTCGCCGGCGCACCGGACCAACTGTTGGGCCGGTCGAGCCCGAGCCGTCCGATGCGGTTAGCGCGAACCGTTAGATCTGCGCGCGAGTGTGTACCGAGCCAACCGTTGCAGCAAAAACACGTTTTGTTGCAACCGTTGTACAAACAGCCACAACGAGAAAAACGGGGGAGCTGGATCCCCCGCGTCTGCCCGTCCCTGATCCACGGCGGCGGCGGCCGGATCCGCCTATTTTAAGTTCCCCACGGCCGAATCACGTCGAGGAGGGGCTTCCCCATCTATCAAGCGGCCTTGAAATTGCTTCAATCATGTCTTACATCCGTAATGACCTCCTTGCCTCCATGGATTTGGGCTCGAGCTCCGCTGCCGTTCATGGCAGAAGTCCCCTGAGGCGGCAAGGCCCTGGTGGTAGTGGACCGGTGCTGCAACAGTACTACAACCCTGGTGTGGTCCTCCAAGATGCAGCACGGCATGGCCGGGATGAAATTGATCTGGTATGATTTCCAATTGCAACCCTAGATCCTTTTGTTCACAAAAAAATGTTGCAACCTTTGATTTCAATTGATGAGCATGAGATTAAAAAGAGATGTTCTCAACATACTTGTGTTTGATTTTTGTGTAATGTTTCTAATATGTTGTCAATTAATGCTAGCATCTTCCTGTTGTCTGCTAGTAAAATGTTACAAGTATGTGTTGCACTTGCTACGTGCTATTTGCTGGATGTTACATGCTACATCCTAAAATGTTGCATGCAGGAGTTGTTTTGCAATTGTGATTGACATGCTGCATCCACTTTTTTTGTTCGCGTTTTTTGTTTTTCATGCAGCAAAAAAGAACTAACTTGGGTGCTGATTTTGCTGCAGAATGTTGCTGTGGAGCCGTCGATTTTCCTTGATGATGATATGCAAAATGTTGCGCACGAAGAAGAAGATGATGGCATTGATCTGAATGATACTCCGGGACATGATAGTGACGATTCCTTGCAGCTAAACACGGATGGTGCAGCTCCAAACCATTGCAATGCACGTGTGACCGGTGACAATGCCAATGGAAATGCTGCAACACTTGTTGATGAACCAGACGAAGATATATCATCACAGCCAGTTGTCCCTTTTGTTGGAATGATTTTTGACAATGTTGAAGAAGCTCAGCGTGTTTACAATGAATATGCTTTGAAGATGGGCTTTGGAACTCGCATTGTGACGTCAAAGCATAGTAGGAAAAATAGCTTGGAACATAAGCGCATCCTAATCTATAGAGTTTTTGAGTGCATACGCTCACGGAAAGATCCTTCGAAGAATGTTGGTGGAAGCATTTCTGACGGGGCTGCAACAAATCAAAGTGATGATGTTGATATGAGCTATGCTAGTAATAAAAAATCTCCAAGCAAACAAGTTGGCATCTATATGGATGTGAGCGACAAGAGGCGAAGAAACTGGTTGGAGCGGTATGATTGCAAGGCTCGTATGGGTGTTAGCCTCAAAGACGGTAGCTGGGTTGTGACAGTTTTTGAGGCCGATCACACACACCAGCTGATGTTGCAAAGGGGGCGTCAGAGATTTTGCCGCTCTCACAGAAAGACCCGATGCAGACATGCAATACATCACTTCGTTGCACTATCGCAACATATCAACGGCTAATATGATGGGCTTGCTTGGAGATGCACGGTGTTGCGATCCTAGGAGTTTGCCGTATGTGAAGACTGATGTGACAAATGCAAGAGCAAAGCTGCGAAGGGGCCTGTCAGAGCGTGATTTGGAGCTGACAATCGAGTACTTTGAGAGAAGACAAGTGGAGAATCCCAACTTCTTTTTCTCGAAGATGAAAGAAGATGGAGCTGTTAGGGCACTTTTTTGGGTTGATGGGAGAACAAGGGCCTTGTATCCAAAGTACAAAGATTGTGTGTTTTTCGACACCACATTCTACACCAATCGCTACAACTTTCCCTTTGCTCCGATTGTTGGCATTAACAACCACACACATACTGTTTGCTTGGGGTGCGCTTTGTTGCCTGATGAGACCATCGAAACTTTCAAGTGGGTCTTCCAGCAATGGATGTTGGCAATGAATAACGAGCATCCGTTGAACATTATGACTGATCAACACCAGGCAATGGCTAAAGCCATCTCAATAGTATTTCCACATTCAACACACAGATGTTGCAAGTGGCACATCTTCCGGGTTGCAAGGACGAAACTAGGGAAGATCTTGGGCAAGGATGAGCCTTTTGCTGAAGCATTCTATGGTTGCATCAATGATTCCTATACCGTTGAGGAGTTTGAAGAACGGTGGAAGCAGATGGTCGAGTCATTTTGTGTGGCTGATAAGAAACACCTCAAGAACATGTGGGACGGCAGGGAGATGTGGGCTCCTGTGTACTTTAGGAATAAGTTCTTCCCATTCACAGGAACAACCGGGCGGTCCGAGGGCCTGAATTCCTACTTCAAGACTTTAAATCATCATGGAGACTCGGTTTGGACATTTGTCCAGCAGTTTGAGCTTTGCCAGGAGCTAATGTTTGATCGTGAAGACAATGCTGGCTTCATCAATGAAGCAACAAGGCCTCCGCTCTGGGGCAAGTAAGTCCAAAGTCATGTAGCATTTTTTTTAGTTTTCCAGCACAGTGTGGTTGCAGCATTTCTTTGAAACATATGTAGCAATTCTTATTGATGTTGGAAGCTTTTTTTGTTTGCAGCTACAACATTGAAAAGCAAGCTGCAGATTTCTATACCAAAGAGGTATTTTCCAAGTTTCAAAAACTATTGGCTAAATCAACAGGCTATGGTCTGCAATATCAGCTGCAAGGGGATGTCATCTGGTTTCGCCTTGTTGCAAATTATGGCGTCAACCCAAAAGTGTACACGGTGCGTGTTGCTCCTAAAGATCAGGCATACATGTGCACCTGCAACATGTTTGAGATGTGTGGGCTGATCTGCCCACATATCATCCGTGTCATGGTGCACCTGAATGTGCAAACGATACCTGCGACTTACATGCTTCCAAGATGGTCTAAGAGAGCAACCGACCTTGCGCCTAAACCGGGCGATGGGCATAGAGCTATGCATTTCGGCGTCCCCACGACAAACACCCTAAAGTTTAACTCTCTATGCCGGAAGTTTGGGAAACTCGCTTCTGATGCTTGCTTCAATGATGAAGCTTATAGTTTTGTCTCTGGGCTAATTGATCAGGGCAGTGTTGGGGTTGCTACAATAAAAGCTAGAGCAACTGATGGGTTTGCAGGAGACGAAGAAGGCCAAGGTCATGCAGGAAATGAACAAGTCTCAGGGGGTCCAAGTACAGGTCAGCGGGATCCACCCCCCGTAGGACTGCGGAACCCACCAAAGTCAGCAAAGAAGGGGAGGCCAAAGGAGAAAGAGAAGCGCAGGAAACCACTAATTGAGATTCGAGAAGATTAAATGAAGAAGAAAGCAAAGAAGGACGCAGCGAAAACGAAGAAAGCTCCAAAGCCAAGGGAAAAGAAGACTCCATGCAAATATTGTGAAGATGAAGATCACAACGTGAAGGATTGCCAACTCCTTGCAGCTTTTCTTGCTGCGAGTGCGAGCGCGAAAGCTCCGGGTGTCGAAATAATCCTTACACTTTAGGATATTTTCGTGAGGGAAAAAATGATGAATTGCATTGTAACACCCCATGACTTATGATAATAAGTTGTGTTGACTAGCTGTGAATGTTTGTTTTGTGGGATTGCAACATATTACTACATGCGTGGTTTGAAAAAAGCAGAATGTTGCTTTTTACAAGAGTTGTTTTTAAAAAAATCTTATTGTTATATGTTTGTGAGAGCTTACTTTTTGTAGTATGATGGTGCCAAAATTTGTAGAATTTTTTAAAAAAAGCAGAATGTGGGTTTTTTCTTATTTTTTTTAAAAAATAGTACTCAATGGTTGTTGTAACCACAGCTTGATCCATGCTTAAAAAGAACATGTTTTAAGCTTTTGAAAAGCATGGTTGAAGCTTTTGAAAAACATGGTTGAATCTTTTTGAAAATATGGTTGAAGCTTTTAGGAAACATGTTTGAAGCTTTAAGAAAACATGTTTAGAAGATATCTGAAAAGCATGGTTGCGGCTTTTTAAAAACATTGTTGAAGCTTCTGTAAACAAGGTTGCAACTTTTAGGAAACATGGTTGAAGCTTTTGAAAACTTGGTTGTAACTTTTTCAAAGTATGGTTGAAACTTTTTCAAAATATGGTTGCAGCTTTTAGGAAACATGGTTGAAGCTTTTTGCAAACATGGTTGAAGCTTTTTGCAAACATGGTTGAAGCTTTTTAAAACATGGTTGAAGCAAAATAACAAGTTGGGAAAGGAAGCATATTTACATTATGCTTCCAGCAAAAATATTGTAGGGATGTAGCTAATTTGCAGGTAAAAAGTATATTTTGGCTCTGCAACAAATCTAACAGAAGGTTGTAGCTATTTCCTGTGAGCTTCCAGCAATTTAAGTGTGTGACAAAAAGTAGCATTCACAGAGATTCCCTTGAAACTTCAATGGATGAAGTTTGAAATATTTTCATATTTCAGAACCAGTGAAACAAAAAACAATTGTCAACGCATCATCATGTTGGCAAACAAAAGAACGCATCCATTAAAAACATAAGTGCATCATCCAAATATCAAGTTATCATCGGTTTACATACCAAAAGGACACATGCTTACTGGAGGTATCAACAGTTTACATATGAACGCGCACTACTCTAATCCTATCAGAACGTTACCACCTCGTACATGATCTAGACCTAACGAAAAACAAGCTTGTTCGTCTTGAACCTTCCATAAAATCAAGCCGCCAACTCATCGTTGAACGCCCGCTCCTTTGGGGCGTTGTTCATTGGGTGGCTGAAAAGGTTGTATGCCACATCGATGCGGTATCGCGCCATGTCTTCCTGTAAAAAATGAATACAAAAAGTAAGCAAGTATGATACTAGTTATTCTTGTGTTGCATGAGTGATGAATGCAAAAAGTTCACATCCATCCACCGCAAAAAATTGATATGGATGTAGCAAAATTATGATATGGATGAAGCAAAAGCAGATGTAGTTGTAGCACACTAGACATATGGATGTAGCTAAAAAAGCCTAGTAGGTACAAACTTGAACCACATATGAAGCAACAACAAAACATGGTATTCTTCTGTTGCATGAGTATTGAAAACAAAGAAAGTAGATTGTAACAAAATGACAAGACAAAAAATTAAAAATGTGTACCAGCTTGAACTCTCTCATTGACTTCCCATCATAGTTCTCCATATTTGAGCCCAAAAAAACCACAATCACATCTGTGAGATTAAAAAAAAGTTCTCCAACATACTTCCCATGCGTAGTTGAAAAAACAAAATGTTGAAATGAAACACATGATTGAAGCAAAATTCAAAAAGAAAACTCACAGGGTATCTTGCTTTGGGTAATCCTCTAGGTCAACACGGGCAAAGGATCCAACATTGACATTGAATTCGCTGCACTCTTGTGCGAGGGTTGCAAAGTTTGTGATCTAGCACCGAAAACACACACAAAAGTTTCAAAAATAAAATGAGGTGTGTAAAGATGACAACGGGGCATTTATGTAGATGAATCTGAAGGCTAAACAGAAAAAAATTAGAGAGCATGAGCATACCAGGTTATTGGCTTGCTTCTTCAAAGGAGATTGTTTTCCTTTTGAATGGATTGAGTCAAATACATTCCACTGCTTGTGAAGCAAGTTTCCACAAACAACTATCCAATGGCGATCATGAATAATTGTGAAAAAGAGCTGCAAAAAACAAAAGAAAGGCGAAAAGGTACTCAAAACATGTAAAAAATGTTACAGCCGCGTCACATCATTGGATCATATTTGGAAGTTATTTGTGGTGTGAAACAAAAGAAAGCTTCGTGAAACTTACGAGGTCAAACTTTTGAACCTTGAACACTTTCATAGCCCTTTCAAGCTCAGCCATGAGTTTTGCTGGTTGGAAAGTTGATGGGTCTTGTTTTAGTAGGATCTACTTGAAAGATACAACAAAATGGTTAGTGTGTGTTGCAACGAAAATGTGAAAAGAAAGAAAAGAATGAAGCATTGCTTGTTTTTACAAAAACTTACCCCTGCGTGGACTGAGAAAATGTATTTCTTCAGCTCTGGTTCTTTTGCTGCACGGGATGCAATGTTGTTCATCTCGATACATAGTGACATGACCTCATCATTCATATCCCCGCGAGGCTTGAAGCATACAAGGAATTTCTTGTATCCAATGTAAAATCCACCTAGCTTGATGAAAGGTATCCTGTTACCATAGATGCAACCAAAATGAATCATTTGTTTCGAGCAGAAAAAATAAAAAATAGAAAGCAAAAACAGATAAGGCTTAGGTAGCTCACACTTGTTCATTGGGTTGTGATTTCCTCAATGGTTTCCCATGTTTTACAAACCTCTCATACATTTGTGCAGCCTTGTCGACCTTTTGCTTCTTTGCCTTGGTATTTTTTATAGCTAGAACTTTGGCCATCCTCTTCTTCCTAGTGTTCTTGTCATGTGTGCTAGGGCCACTGCTTGCATCAGCAAAATGCTCTTCTGTAGTGACCATCTTAGGAGTTGTAGCAAAAAAAATACAAATGGATGAGTTTGCAAGAGATTGTACAAAAAGAATTTGCTGGAATCACACAAATGTGAAAAATGATATGGAGAAAAACAAAAAGAAATGATGCAAGATGAAGGAAGCATACTTGGGCTGTCATCATCGTCTGAAACAGGAAACACGGGGATGTTTGCATAGATGGGGCTGACTGTGCTCTTCTTAATTATAGGCTCATCCGTGGAATGCATCATCTCATAGTCTTCGGAGCCCTTTGGGAACAACTCACAGGATGGCTCGTCATCCCAAATGTCGGCTGTCGCACTCCTGGGTGCATCATAGAAGAGTGGGGGGCTGTGAGGTGAGGCGTTGCCTTCCATCTCGAAACTCACTCTTTGTTGCTCACAAGTTTCCGCAGCCTCTCTTGCAACTTCTAGGTTCAATCCGGTGACTTCATCCTTGTTGATGCTAGGTGTTGTACCTTGAGCTTGAGCTTGAGCACCAATGTCGGCATTTGCAGCTTTAGCATCATTCTCTTTTCCGCGACATTCGTCCATGATAGGTGCTTCAAAGGAAAAGTTGGGCTCATTGGTAGCTGTGATGGCGTCTCCAACATCACGAAGGAGAGCAGCCATCCGGTTGCACTGCAATTCCTTTAAACACTATCCGAACTTGCCTACTACACCATCCACCTCTGCTGCAAAAATACCCTTGTGCTTGTCGTAGAACATTTGAAACTGAGTTGGTACCTACAAGAAGGCAAGTGGCCAACATTTTTAGTGACAAGTATATCCAGATTTTGAGAAGTATGGATGTAAAAAAAACACAAATGTGGGTGTAGCACATTAGAGATATGGATGAAGCAAGAAACAAGTAGGTGTGCTGTTGTGTCACTATGTATCAAATAAACAGTGTGATTGTAGCAATTTACTGTCATGGATGGAGCATAAAAAACAAATGGTCTATACCTCTAGGTAGCAAATTATTGATATGGATGTAGCAAAATTATGATATGTTTGAAGCAAAAAAAATGGATGCAGAAAAAAAAAAGCCTAGTAGGTATGAACTTAAACCACATATGAAGCAAAAACAGAACATGATTGTAGCACATCAGAATGAGGGATGCAGCAAACAAAATATACACTTGCAACTGGGTATAGTAAATAATGCAAAGCCAAAGGCAAACAGGAAATGAATACAAAGAAAAAGATAGTGTAGATGGGGGAAAAGTACCCTTAGATCTTGCATGCTAGGGAATGATTGTTGCAGCCAATCGTTGAGCGAGGATGATAGGTGTGGTTCAGCTCCAACATTTTGTTGAGCCTCGTTTGATTGAGAGTCCTTTGCTTGAATTTCAGCACCTTGAATTTGGCTTCCTTGGTCACTAGTTCCTTGGCCACTAGGTGCTTCAGCACCAACTCCCTGCCCACTGGCTGCTTCAGCACCAACTTCCTATCCCGCGAGTTGTGCTGCATAGGGGGTGTTGCACAAACTCCGTATCTAGGAAAACAAAACATGAGTGGCGGAAATAAGAAGGCTGCCATAACCTAAATGGAAAAGCAAAGATTGCTACATGCAAATTCAGTGAGCAAAAAACAGGGGGGTCTTAATACTCCGTTGGCAAAGGAAAATACATAGGCGGGATGTAGCAAAATTACTTGGGTGTGTTTCCCATAGAAAGGTTAGACAAGAGTGAGCTTGTTCTTGTCAACTTTATCCAACCAATCAAAATCCTTTTGACAAACAAAACATATCCTCGGCACGGAATAATCAATGGCATGCTCATTTGGGAGGCCGGCCGGAATATCAATATGATCCATGTATATGATCTGCATAGAATGGAAAAGGACATTAGCCAACAAAAACATAAATGCGAGCTATAGAAATGTATATAAGGTTTCATGCAGCAAAGAAAAAAATGCATGTATTTCATAATGTTGCGTTGCATACCGCTAACATGGGAAAGCATGAAGCGATCTGAAACTCCGCTGCTTTTTCAGTATTTGCTTGCATCCTCTTCTTCTCTTGAAAGACTCCAACCTCCTCCATCACTCGTGCCAACAAGTGCTCATCCCAAGCGAATTCATGCACCAAAGACATGTCTTCCAAGGAAGCTAGATACTCAAGATTCACCATATTGCCAGTGCCTGGGCACAAAACTGTTGCCAACGCAAGGAGTGTCCAAGTCCTATTTATCATAACCACGTCCTCATCGCTGCAACTAGTGAGCAACTTGACAACATGGGCGATTGGAGCCCTGTTCCCCTCCTTGTAGATGCTGCGAAGATCATGTTCACCACTCTTCTTAAGAAGCTTCACGGGTCTATCACCGGATGGCATGTTGAAAATCCTTTTCACCATGAGCTTGCTGAAGATGATGGACTTGTTCTTGTGTTTGAACTCAGAGAGTATGTGATTCGTGTTCATCACAACAAACTCAATGAGCTCATGGGGCACCTTGGAAGACCGGATGTCCAACAAGTCTCCAAACGGTCCCTCCCTTATGATTCTCTGTTTTTCTGGTGTTACTTGCTTCCCAATCTGAGCCAGCCTTTTTGAGTTAAACCTTGACTTAAAGCCACATAGATTGCCTTTCTTCTTGATCTTCTTCTTAACCTTCTTACTCCCTTCATTCTCACCAGCGGTGCCTGCGACATCTACAAAAAGGAAAAAAACAAGTCAATAAAACCCTAAAACTGCATCATCAGTAGCTAGGAAAAAACATACAAGAACACCTAAAAAATCTGTAAAACCTATGAAACATACAAACACACATAAAAATGTACAGAATAAAACATTGCACTCTAAAATTAGCATTTATACAAGTACGTCTGCTATAGAATAAAACCTAGGAGATTTTGCAGCACCAAGAAACCTATTTACAAGTTTACATGGCAAACAAGGATGCCTCTATGCGGTGTGTGATTCCTTCAGGATCTCAAACAAGTTAATTTTCAGCGTCATTCTATTCAGCGCTGGAGCTTGAGATACATAAGTAAGAGTTCACATGTTTTGTGTAACTCTGCTGCTGCGAACATGCGTTCGGCGCAAGGCCGGTCATAACTCCTTCACTCCGTGTAAGCTACTGGTAAATCCGCCGCATAAGTTTCATGTTCAGAGATGAATTCATTTCTGTTCGTTCTAGTTTCAGCAATCAAATCTGAAATGATCCTCGATTCAGAAGCAGGGGTGTTGGGCTGCGGAGTTCAAACTTGGTTCATCATACGCAAAAAAAAGGTGCGGAATACATATTGATCTAGTACATTTGCTGGTAAACTCTAGTACTCCTACATGCTTGCAGATGATGATCTTGGACAAAGTGCACGTACATTTGCAAAAGTACAAAGTTGGTTTCGGCCATATATACAACACAAAAAGACAAACACAGCAGTGTGCATGCATCTTCACATGGTGATCTGAAGTTTACTCTGTTCTACTGTATCATCTAAAACAAAATGTTCCTCACAAATTCCCCTCAGAAGTGTCCAGTGACCATTTAAACATAGCAATACCATTTTCCTGTATCCGATAGTTCGTGGATGAACAAAATCCCAAATCCTCCCAAATCCTAATCCCAATCCCATCCCAAACCCTAGTGAACACAAGATTCAAATCCACCACCCCGCCCCCTCCATCTGCCCGCGGGAACACCACCCGCCCCCTCCCTTTGCCCACGAGAACACCACCCCGCCCCCTCCCTCGACCCGCGGGAACACCACCCCGTCCCCGTCCGCACCGGCGCCGGCGCCGACCCGCGGGAACACAAACGACTCGCCCGCACCATAACCCGCCCTAACCCTAAAGCCAACGGGGGAGGGGGAGACAACAACGAAAGGGAGAGCAGGAGGGGAGAGTTACCATCCGGGGAAGCCATAGATCGCCGGAGAATCGAGATCCACCCTGGGCCGCCGCCGCCGCTCCTGATCTCCAGGCGCCAACAAGCCAGTCGCCCGCCGGTCGCCCTGCCTCCTCGCACCGAAATGACGCCCCCATGCGGTTGCAGCAAAAACTGGGGAAGGGATAACCCGTGCGCGTTAAAAAAACATGGGTCTATGGTGACACGTGGCGCAGACAACGTCCTTGGATCAAAAGAGATCCAACGCACGGAGCGCGACCGGCGCAACGGTTCGGCCGGCGCCCCGGCCACAAACACTTCCCAAAATAGATGATATAACTTTGTATTAAAGTTAGTATAAAGTTATGTTATCTATTTTGAAACGAAGGCAGGCAATCGATGACATGAGCGAATGGGCACAACCATATTAAAGTTACACGGATCATATCCATCTATATTTTAGTCATAAGGATCAGATCAATCTATATTTTAAGTTACACCGATCAGATCTACTTGTACTTATAAGTTATACGGATCATATCTACATATATTTTACGCTCGCAAAACAACAGATCTACCTATATTTTAGCTATAATATGGATCGGATCTACCTATATTTAATACACATCTTTAGTCCCTCAAAAATGATTCCCTTCATGTACTTTTTTTTGCGGGGAAAAGAGATTAAATTAAACTAGGGTGTGAGTACAATCAGCACAAATCGCCTCAGTGATTTCTGGAGGGTAGTTTCTAAGCCAAACGGCTGTTCTGCCTTGTACTCTACCTAGTCTAGCCAGCTCGTGACTTGCCTTGTTAGCATCACGGCTGATTTGAACTACCTGGATATCTCTTTCCCTGATGAGCTCCCGGATCACACTAATCCTTGATGCATAGATGGACGCATTCGGACTTCTCACATCCAATAGCTTGATGGCCTCCGTACAGTCTGATTCTAGAGTGAAGGCGTTCGGAGTCCAGTGCAGCGCGAGGGCGAGGCCCTCCTCCATCGCTGCAAGCTCCGAGTCGAGTGCATCGATGCCAACACGTATCTGCCGGCTTGCCGCGAAGATCACGGCTCCCGTGTAGTCGCGGAGAATCATACTTGCGCCTGCTGTTCCATCATTTGCATATGCCCCATCAACATTCAGCTTCATTCTCCCTTCCTCAGGCGGCTGCCACTTCTTCCTGATTTTCTTTCGGACATCTCTCATATGCTTGTCTTGGTTACTCACTGATATGTATGACACTGTTTCCTTTCCTTTCACTACGTCTGCTGTTGGATGTTGCTTTATATACATCAGCGTGTCCATATAACTACACAGAAATCTGCGGGAGCTCTCAGCTGGCGGAGCCGGCTTATTATGCGTAAGTTCATTGTGGACATGCCAAATCCTCCACAAAAGCATTAGCAGCAGCGAACGTTGGGTCTCAGTTTGTCTCGCAAGGATCTGCAGTAGCCATTCATGTCCATCCGGCCGCACCATGTCAGCCCTCGGCAGGTCCCAAACTTCACGCATCACCTCCCAGAGCAGCCGCGCGTGGGTGCAACGAACTAGCGCATGGAAAGTATCTTCATCTTCCCTCCCACAGATGCGACATGTTGCATCATGTGTCATATGTTGTGTTTTCATGTTCACTTCTGTTGCCAGAATATTTGAGGCTACCTTCCATGCAAAGACGCGTACCTTTGGGGGTACTAGACACTATCATATCAAGCGCCATCCAGGCCGCTCACCATCTGGTCGGCTGCTAGTAGCTCCAACCCCTTGCTGGTTCATTTGTAGCTGGAGCGCGAGGCGATAGGCGCTGCGGACAGAGAAAATTCCCAGTTTATCTGGTTGCCAGGCCAGAAAGTCTTGTTCATTCCTCAATGATGGTCTGATCTTTATTATCTCCGCAACATCCATTGAAAGGAAATATTGGTTTAGCAGTTGCATATTCCAATTGCCATTGGGTTCTAGAAAGTCAGCTACCCATCTCAATCTGCATCGTCGCTGCTGTGTTACAGGTCTCAGACTCCATGCTCTTGGTATCCAAGGGTCTCGCCACACTCGGATACTTGCTCCGTTGCCTACACGCCAAATGATTCCCTGTTTCAGCAGTTGCAGCCCATACTCAATGGCATGCCAGGTCGATGATGCATTGCCTGTAAAGACAGTATCAATCAAATTGCGATTAGGGTAATATTTTGCTTTTAGTACACGTGCACAAAGGGAATCAGGGTACTGGAGGAGGCGCCAAGCTTGTCGCGCAAGGAGAGCTTGGTTGAACAAACGCATATCTTTAAAGCCCATGCCCCCTTGGTCTTTCGGTCGTGTTAGTCTATCCCACGCCGTCCAATGAGTTTTCTTTTTTCCATCCTTTGCACCCCACCAATAATTTCAGATCAATTTCTTTACATCATCACATAGACCAAATGGTAGCTTAAAAACTCCCATGACATATACCGGCAAGGCTTGAGCCACTGATTTTATCTTTACCTCCCTTCCAGCTGAAGATAGGTCATTATCACCCCCTTGCATTAACCTCTTTGTTGTCGTTGATTGTAGATTTTGAAACTTATCCTTAGTCATTCTGCCCTCAGGAGTTGGCAGCCCCAGGTACTTGGGCTCAAACACCTCATTTGTTACCTGCAAGGTATGCTTTACTTCCTCTCTAGTTTCTTGGTCACAAGAATCTCCAAAAAATATTGAGCATTTTCCTGGGTTAATAAGTTGTCCTGTACTAGTAGCAAATGTATCTAGTACATCTCGGATCCGGATGGCCTGCTCAGCATTAGCTTTGAAAAACATAAGACTATCATCCGCAAAGAGCAAGTGTGAAATGCCTGGCACTCTTCTGCATATTTTAACTGCTTCAATATTTTCATGTGCGGTTTTCTGTAGCTCAGGCTACATGGTACCCCTTATCTTTGCCATCCATTTCTGCATCGCGATCCATGCAGACGCATTTATCTTTTTTGTTTCTCTCAAACGACACAACATATAAACTTCAAGTTTTGCAGAACGACAATACATTCTAACTACAATCTGGGAAAAAACTTCCAGATTTTTTCACGCATTTTAAATGTTTAAAATAATATTTTTAGTATAAAAAAATTCATTTTCTATATTTATACCATACCAAAAAATCTGAAAGTTTTTTCACACATTGATGTTCTAATGTTTGTTCGATCTGCAAAGTTTGAAGTTCATATGTTGTTTTATTTTAGAGAAACAAAAAAGAGAAATCTGCTTGTTGTAAGTTAGTTGGAGAGTACGGATCTCAAAGCAAGGATGGAGGATTGAGGATAAGAGGTTCCATGTAGCCTGAGCTACAAAGAAACTTTGTGTATTTTCATTCTGCACCTCACGTTGTAGTAGAGCTGAGAGGCCGTCGGCGACAAAGAGGAAAAGAAAGGGGGACAGAGGGCAACCTTGCCGGAGTCCACGGGAGGGTGAGAATGAATCCAGAAGAGCTCCATTAAATTTTACTGTATACCTCACTGTGGTCACACATGACATAATCCATCCGACCCACCGGTGAGCGAAGCCCATTCTTTGCATGGTTCTCCTTAAAAACTCCCGGTCCACCCTGTCATAAGCCTTAGATAGGTCTAGCTTATATGCACAGAAATTCTTATCCTCATTTGTATTATGCTCGATGAAGTGCAGACACTCAAAGGCAATCAAAGCATTATCAGTAATTAAGCGTCCAGGCACAAATGCACTTTGGTTCTCAGATATCAGTTCACCCAGGATTGGTCTGAGTCTATTTACCAGACACTTTGCCACTACCTTGTAGAGCACAGTGCAAAGACTTATAGGTCTGAAGTCCTTGAGGCATTCTGGTTGCTCAACTTTGGGTATAAGCACAATGGCTGTGTCGTTAATGCCCTCTGGCATCCTCCCTGTCACAAAGAATAATTTAACTGCATTAGTTACCTCAGATTGTAAAGTAGCCCAATTTCGTTGAAAAAAGCGAGCTGGGAATCCATCAACCCCCGGTGCCTTTAGAGGTCCGATTTAAAATAAGGCATCACCAATTTCCTCCTCTGTGAAGTCCTTGCATAACATGTCATTCATGTCAGCCGTCACCAATTCTTGAAAGAGGGGTACCAAATTATCAACATTTACATTGGGGTCGCGGGTGAATAGCTCCTTAAAGAAGGATGTCGCCATTTGCTCCATGTCCGAGGGTGTATCCTTCCAAATTCCTTCATCATCTTTTAGCCTGTTTATCCTATTTTTTCGTGCACGCCACACAGCTCTTTGGTGGAAAAAATTTGTGTTGCGGTCCCCTTCTTTGAGCCAGCTTATACGGGATCTTTGCAACCATAACATCTCTTCCCGATAGAGCAACTCGTTCATGTAATCTGTGACACGTCGCACCTCTCGTTGATCTGCACCTTCTTTGTGTAACCATTCCAACTCAGCTCTTGTTCTTTCTAGTTCTTTGAGAACGTTGCCAAACCTCCTTTTACTCCATCCTTGGAGGACATTCATGACCTTGTCCAGGCCCATGCGTATTGCTCCCAGGTCGTTCTTCCGGCCAGCCTCTGCCCATGCATTAGCTACCAGCTCCGGTAACTCCCCTGCTCGCTCCCATAGTATTTCGTAATGTCGGCTAGGTGCGCGGCACCTCTGAATATGCTCATGTTTTTCTTGTGCCAACCGTACAAGCAGAGGACAGTGGTCTGAACATGGCGACACCAAGTGCACAACCCGTGCTTCTGTACAAATATTTCTCCATCTGTCGTCCGCTACTGCCCTATCGAGACGTACTTTAACATTGCGCTGCCCTCTCTACTTATTGTCAAAGGTGAATGGCAAGCCAGAGAAGCCAATATCCCTCAGCTCACAAACAGCAAGTGCCTCTCTGAAGGCAACCATCTGATTCTCTGGGCGAGGAGTAGTCGAGAAATGCTCGAACTGCCATAAAGCTTCGTTAAAGTCTCCAACTATCAACCAAGGTAAGTTTGATTTTTGTTTTAACTCCTGCAGCTTGCTCCACATATGGTGTCTATTCTCAGTTCTTGGTTCTCCATAAACGCAAGTCAGCCGCCACAAGGGATCCTCCGGAGACACCCTCACATGGACATCAATATATCTATCACTAGTATCTTGGACTTCAACGAACAAACTGTCATCCCAGTATAGTGCAAGTCCTCCACTATTTCCATTGCTACTTACTCTGGTGAAGCCACGTAGGCCTAACCTTCGACAGTGTCGTCGCATCCTTTCTTTTCTTTGCCGCGTCTCACAGAGGAAAACAATCCGGGAGTCATTAGCCTTTATCAGGCCTTCCAGATCACGAATAGTAATGGCGTTCCCCCCTCCGCGACAATTCCATGACAAGCAATTTAAGTTGCTGATCTGATTTCTAGAGATATCATCTCGAGGCAATTGTGCTGATGGTGGCGGTGTGATTAATCCGCGGGTATCCCTCAATCCAGCATCACGCGAAACCCTTGAGAGTGGCTCCTGCCCCGTTGCCTTCCCGACAGGCTCGTTAGATGGCTTCGGGTGGGTGGCGTCCTCATCGGATGCCCCTTTTTCACCCCCACCGCCAACAAGGTCCGCCGGAGGAGTCGCTGGGACAGTCCCTTTGTTAGTTGAGGGATTCATGGTTGCTGGACTACTACGGACGCCTTTGATCAGAACCTGTGTTGACGAAGAGCGCTGTCGAATCGGCGAGACATCCCTAGGATTCGTGGTGAGGCCTCCGGGATCAAACTGCACACCTGCCAGCCGGGATCTGCTTCGTTGATTCTCGCAGCACCTCAAGACTTCGGCAGGCCGGTCTTCCCCACTGGCAGGGCCGGACACAGTCGCGATGATGGGCACGGCCGCGTGGGCGACCGTGGCGGTGGCCATGGCGGACTCAGCGGAGCGGGCGGCCGTAGCCGCAAGGGCGAACTCAGCCGCGCGGGCGGACGTAGCCGCAGGGGCGGACTGAGCCGCAACATATCCGTCCCGCGGACGGCGTCCACGTACGGAGCAAAAGCCAGCCTCGCTGGTGGTGGTGCTCCTTGGCAGCGGCGGCGGCGGCGGCGGCGGCGGCCCGTCGCCCCGTTTCCGCTAAACCCTAGTCATGGGGTTCCGCCAAACTTTGTGTTGCACTTATAATAACAATGATCACCCAGCTTTTATCTAACAACAACCCCAATAGTACTACCCATGCTAATCAAACACTTTTTTTAATCTTTTGTCAAGGCTTGGCCTGAACATTTTCACATACTCGTATAGTGAAAACTTTCTGCACAACCCCAAAACCTTAAACTCTTTTTACAAGAGTGAAAAATATGAAGAAAAAAAATCCGCTCGCATGCTAGAGAGTCATCAACAGAACTAGAATAAAAATACATGTTATTTCACCATCTCATCATGCAATAGAGTGCAAAATCGTTAAAATTCCACAAATACGATATTATACACCAACAGAATTTCCGACACGTGTGTGGAGCAATAATGTGGCACATACTTTTTTTTTCAATTCAAAGAAAATCGACGAAATTTTGGGGTTAACTCTGGCCCATACACCCTCTTTGTCAAAATATATCACACTCTAGACTTTTTTTTTGAAACGGAGACACTCTAGACTTTTAATTTGAAATTTTTATTACGAAAAGCCAATGAACATAATAATAATCCTTTGAAAATCCAACTTCAACAAAATTCCTTTAGAGTGAGAGGTTTTCAACTCATACAGAACTTCTATGTTCTTAGCCTTTCAACACACATGGCATGTAACTTGGTCTCCAGATTTCATTGTATTACCAATCTCCGTACCCTCGGACATTCTGATCTTCAATGAAATGCTAAACCAACACATTTGTCTCCTTACTATTTAGAAACACACACTGTTTTTGGTTCCCCTCAGTACAAACATGAATACGCTTTTCTACTTTTTTTTCTTCTCTCTGGCTAGAGGCAGGATTAATGTAGTCTCATTTGCTTTAATCTAATTAACTATATTTTTTGGAATTGCTCACCACGCATGCCATGTGGTAATCTAACTGTATTTGTGCAACAAGGAAAATATTATGATCGATTCATTGTGCTCTCACTAAATAAGTCTTAATATAGTTAAATTTAGAATGTCTGGCCTTAAGATGTATCGCACTGCATAGTTCAAAAATAGTTGTATTTTTTTGCATTGCAATATTCATAAGGTGTTAACAACTCATGATTTTATTCCCAAGAAAACTACGGTTTGTTATTATTTCCGAAATTCAAATTTTACATGCCAAGGAGGGTTGTATGAGCATCAAGTTTCATCTTATATATTCCATTCAAATGATATAAGCTGAATTGTTTTATGTTTCCACCTATATGTAGTAGTATTTTGGTGTGTTATAGTGCTTTTATAATATCAAATACACAGTGCTAGAGCAAGATATATAGGTAAACTATTCAATAGTATTATATCCCCACGAAATATAATTATTTCCCCAGAAGATTGGGGCAAATTAAACTTACGAAATTACTGGAACTATATGGGTCAAGCAAAAAAATGAATCAACAAGTAGAATTTTGTTTTGACACACGAAATGCCATCCAAAGCCCTGCTACAGACCGAGTAAAATTTTCTACATAGTACTTGTCAACTAAATAAACATATCTCAAAAAAAACTAAATAAACATATCGCCCGAAAAACAAAAACTGCATCAACTGTCGCTCTGAAGAGTTGTTCATTGCATCAAGTGGGTACATGAGACATTATTGCGCGTACAGGACAGCCCAGGTGCTAGGCCATTCATGTCGCTATTGGTCCTCTTTCGTTCGTGCCATGCGGCATGCCCTCGCCTCGTTGGGGCATTCTCCTTGTTGTTGGCTGGCTTGGTGGCCTTCTCACCGCGGCTATGGCCATGTCTCCTAACGCATAAATCCAAAAGTGACTACCCAAGTGCAAAAGAGAATGGATTATACATAGCTTAGCTTATACTATATGCAACTCGATATATGTACATGGAAACACACACTATCAATCAACTAAGAAACGAAGGGAGTAGGAGCATCGGTTGACCATCGTGGACGCCAAACTGGGCCACGGCCCCCTCCTTTCAAAAGTGAAAAGAAACAATTACTAGATACTCCCTCCCATCATTTTTAGACTGCATATAAATTTTGACTGAAGTCAAAGTATCTCTACTTTGACCAAACTTATAGAAAAAAAATCAACATTCACAATGTCAAATCAATAGTACTCCCTTCGTCCCAAAATAAGTCTCTCAACTTTGTACTAGCTCTAATACAAATTTGTACTAAACTCAAGACACTTATTTTGAGACAGAGTGAGTATTAGATTACGTATGAAATGTAGTTTCATAGTATATATATTTGATATTGTAGATATTGATATTTTTAAAATAAATTTGGTCAAACATTATCAAGTTTGACTTGAAAAAAAATCTAATGCATAGAGTAAAAAGGACCGAAGGGAGTATATTCAAACATATACCCAGCCCACTAGCAGACAAGGTCCACCGATGGAAGTATGGAACACAAGCGAAGCATCGAAATCACTAGTTGCAAAGGTTACCCCAAAACTCCTCTAGTGATGACAAGTACATGGTGCATGCCATGTTCGTCACTTGTCAATACCAGGGAGTTTTGGTGGGTTTTTCTTCCACGGATGCGATTGGTGGGTTTGTTATGTATGGATTACTTTGAGGTCTGATTATCAAAACAATTTATCTCTTTTTGCAAGACAGTACAATCAAAGACACTCACATACACATACATACAATCATCCTTATGAGTTCACGCACACACAACCTACCCCTATGAGCACCTCTGAGAGAATGAGCCGACACAACATTTTGAGATTGACGAAGTCACCATAGGCCCTGTAATCAACGGGAACGTCTCCTCCACTGAGCGAAAATCATTAGAAAACCTGAAATAAATCTAAAAGAATGCGGCCACCAATGTCAAGTTTAGGGCTTGAACCCTGGTGGGTTGGCTCCACCACAAGGAACCGAACCATCTGAACTAGGCTCAGTTTGCAATACGATTTATCTGTTGACGAGTGCCCGAATGACAAACCTTTTTCACCCTCCCATCTAGCACTTCGAAAATTAGATCTCATGTCGATAGGTTTCGATGAATTTTTTTAGCTGTAATTCATGCTCCCTACTTTGGTGCGCGTGTGCTTTCTCATGTTTGCACCTGTGTTGACGAGGAGCGGAGATAGTTTTAGTGTGTTGTATGCAAAAAATAAATTTGGCATATTATGTAGTATATGTCGAATTTCTCATTTAGATTGTCCTAATCTATCCTACTTCATAAGTACAAACTAGTATGTGTTGATCTAAGTGCATATGATCTAGCATGTGTTTAGATGGAATTGAGGGTTCTGAAACAGGGGGCGCCGTAGCAGATATTTATTGGATATATTGACGAAAAAACGACAAGAAACGTAATGCGTGAATAGGTCAAAAGTCACTGAAAAGTGAGCCCTGTCCCGCGCATTCTGTTAGCGACGATCTTGTCCAGACGGCTCGCCATTTCCGGCGTCATGTGGTTCACCCAATCGCCGGACGCCCCGTTCCTGAAGAGCGCATCACGCGGGATGGGGAGGAGGGGATCCAAGTGCCCAGTTTTGTTGGCGTCTAGGCCCTTGAGGTGCTCGAAGCTGCAGAGCTGGACGATGCTGTCGACGGTGCCGGCCTCGTCCTCCGCTGCGGAGAATGGCATTCCGAGGAACCTCGCCAGCTTTCGGACGTTGTCGGCCGGGTCGCGGAGCAGCTGCTCGTACCGCAGGAAGAGCACCTTGTCCGGCATCGCCGTGCTCGCGCGCCAGTAGCCGAGGACGTGGTCCCAGACCGGGCCGAACGCCACCGCGCCGTCGCAGACGGACTCGAAGACGACGGCGAACGCCAGGTCCGGCTGCAGGCGGCGGAGGAAATGCCACGCCGAGACGGCCATGTCCTTGGGGTCCCTGCATACGTAGACGACCCGGCAGCCGGGCACGACCGACGGCACCATTGGGAGCGGCATGTGCGTGTTCATGAGGCGCGGGGACGGGAGCGCATCGAGCTCGGCCTCCCGGCCGCCGTTGAAGAGGCCCTCCAGGAACGGGAGGCACTGGTGCGGGTTCAGGCGGCGGAGCGGGTGGTCGGCGCCGGCGGGTGGGTATGCCCTGCGTGCCATCGTCGCGAAGGTCAAGGCGTTGAGCCACGTGGTGCCGCACTTGGGCAAGCTGGCCACAATGACGTCGTCGGGGCGGGGCTGAAATCGCCGCTGGAGCGCGATGGCCGCCGGTACGTGGATATCCCGTAGCCAGAAGCCCTGGTAAAGACGGAGCTTCTTGACACCGTTGGCCTCCAGCGCGCTCGGCAGGGTGGACACAAGGTCCGCATGCTCTTCCTCAAGGACCTCCTGCGGCGAGGAGACGGGGTTTGTGCCTACAGCAACAAGGGCGTCGGCGAAAGGAACCGGCCCTTCTTCTGGCATCGCCATGGAAGCCAAGGTCGGCATGCTAAAAAATGGCAAAGAAGAGCCACCGCGGTGGAGTGAAAGGAAGAGCTGCAAGCAGCTAGCGATTGGAAGAAGAGAGCGGCGCTGGAATGCTGGCGTGTGAGAGGGAGATCATAGAAAATAGGGCAGATATAAAACGCACAACCAGTACCATGCACGCCCTTCCACTTGCAGCCCACTCGATAAAATACAGTAGAAAATAGGGCAGACGACATACACCTGCAGCGCACATATGTATATCCAAATGGATCCTACCCACATTCCATCTCAGCATCTCTATGTCAGCTCCCACTTCTCAGCATTTTTCAATTCGCTGCGTGTTTAGCGAGGGGGATTTTTAATTTTCGCAAAGGACGTTTTTCATTAGCATTAATTAAGGTGAATAGTTGATACAAACACAATATAAGCATACACCCGACTTCTATATGATTAGGATGCACACAGTCAATCAACGCACACAAATGATCACACTTACAAAAAGCAAAATCATGGATGGCCAGAGTAAAAAAGGAGAAGGAAAAAAGAGCAACAGTGATTAGTTCTGACACGCAGGATGGAGCACAGTCATGCATGACCCCCCCTACTCAACTATTCTCTACTCACCCCGAAAAAAAAAAACTCTTCTCTACACCCTCTTTGCCAAACTATAGTTGCACGTAAGCTTTTTCTTCAAAGCCAAACTTTGTCAACATTGACCAAGTTTACAGTAAAAATATCAGCATTTACAATATCAAATTAATACCATTATATTCATCATGAAATATTTACCATACAGTATATATTCGGATCACTACACGGTTGCGCTAACAAATGCGCGACCTCCTTTCCCTCCCTTTTGACCTTTTTCTGAGGAATTTTCAGCGTGCAAGAGAATGGCTTGGACATCAGCAGAGCGATCACTCTGCCATCACTCTGCCACTGAAGCACCAAGACTGATGAGTCCTTCTAAACAAGCTGACGGTCCAGCTTCAGTTGCATTTGAGCGCCTAACAAGTTTATCAGTCAAAGACTCAAAGCTAGCACACCAGTAATTTTAAACCGACCGTTGGAGCACCACCTGCAGCTGGTTACTGAAATCCACTTGGCAGTCAATGGTAATCTGCTTGCTTTGATGTTTCAAGGCACTCAGGTCACCACATTGCAGAGAAGCAGAGCTGATGCTAGGCATCTAGCGTCCTACTAGCGTCGTCAGGCCCGCGCTGTTAACGGAGTCCTCCGTCGCTTCTTCTGCTTCATGTCTCCTTCCAATGAAATACAGAGGTTGCTTTGGAGTCGTGACTGGCATGGCCTCGTTGTCCAGCATAGACACGACTAGCGACATGAGTGGCCTGGCACCCGGGCTGTCCTGAACGCACAACAATGCTATGTGGATGCACAACGACACTTGATGCAGTGAACAACTCTTCAGAAGCACCGTGTCCATGAAATCCCCTGATTTTCCTTCTTCGAGTAAGTTCCATGCCTGAAACATGGTCGAGGATGATCGGTAGATATATTTGCTGTACTGTACTTGAGTTGGCCAAATTTGAAGCATTTGGTATGCTAGCACTTACGTAATCTACGAGGTTTGGGAAGTCCCTCATAAGCTGGGGAGGTGAGTTGACCTTCAACCCACTTATAATCTCCAGTAGCAAGACCCCATAGCTGTATGTGTCGGACTTGACAGAGAAAATGCCTTCCATCGCATATTCGGGCGACATGTAACCGCTGTTTGAATAGTTTCACAAGGAAGTGCAACAAATATAATTAGTTGAAGCACATAAGTAGTTTATTTAAACATGGTTAGTCTAGTGCGGGAGTTACTACTCACTATGTTCCAACAACATGTCTAGTATCTGCTTGTTGCTGGTTGTCACCAAAGATCCTTGCCATGCCAAAATCTGATATTTTGGGTCTCATCTCCACATCCAACAAGATGTTGCTTGCTTTGAGATCTCTGTGAATTATCGTCATTCTCGAATCATGGTGGAGGTACACAAGTCCTCTAGCTATCCCTTTGATTATGCTAAACCTTGTTGGCCAATCAAGCATAGATCTTTTAGCATCATCTGCATGCCGGAAATAAATCATGTAAAGCCATATTAGTCTCAAAATCTGGAATGCTCCTTTGCTCAACGCAAGAATCATTATACATGATTAGGACATACCAAATAGGGAGTAGTCTAAGCTTTTGTTGGGTAAGTATTCGTAAATAAGAAGCTTCTCAGCTCCATGGATGCAGTAACCAAGAAGTCTAACTAAGTTTCTGTGCTGCAGTTTTGCAATAAGAACTACTTCGTTTCTAAAATGCTCCATTCCTTGATCAGAACACTTGGTAAGCCTTTTAACAGCAACTTCCTTGCCACCTTCCAGTGTGCCCTACGTGGTTGCATAACTCAGATTAATAATGAAAGAATGCCTTTCAATACTATAATCGTCCAAGTGAAATTCATGTTACCTTGTATACTATGCCAAAGCCTCCTTTTCCAAGCACATTGGAGTCAGAGAAACCATCTGTAGCAGCAATGATGTCATTGAAGCTAATCCACAGAAATTCTGAATTTTGATCGTATAGTACATCAGAATTGCCCAATTGTTCTGGCACCGCATAATTCATGGGTGCCTTGGTTTGGTCCTTGCCTGCCAGGAATTAATACCAGTATGTTAATCACTAATGCATTAATATGGCATTAACTTGGATATGTAATCGAATCTTGTTCAACCTCTCGACTTGCGTATCCAGACAAGACAAATGCACATAATTATCAATAGACTTGCCAAGACTGGGAGTGCAATCTTCAGTGCACCAGTCTTCTTATTGACTGCAAAGACAACAGATATTATACTTACTTTAAAAGGGTAGATTGAAGAGAAAGGGGAACAAAAGAGACAGGGCAAAAACATATATATCTCTAAAAAAGAAAAAAAAACATATATAGTGCAAAATAAGTGCTGGGAGGCAAGTTGTATCTAGTGCAAAATTGCCTGCTGCCACCAAACACGCGGAAAAAGGCTCACGAGCATGTAAATGTTTACAGGTGAAATGGTAAAATTAAGAAACACTGATGAAGGCAATGCCAAATGATAGGATTATAGAGAAGTAGAATCTGAAAAACATGACTGCTTTTGATGCAAGGTAGAAAGAACACAGCTGGTAGTAGTGAACAGACCAGGTATTAGTTTGACTGATAATATATGCAAGAACAAAATATATTATTCTAAGTCCTATGATCTTCATCCAACGGTAAATTTCGTTATGTGACCTCACACTGTAACAGGAGAACAGAAATCCGGAAGAAAGTCTGAACTGAAAATAACTGTAACTACCACATGCTTTAAATGTATAGTAGCCACCTTAGTAAACTTAGTGGTCTACTTTTATTAGCCACATACACAATCTTATGTTAGTACTTAGTAGGCAATCCAACACAGAATATAAGCAACAAGGTGGGCAATGAGCAAATACCAGACGAGCTGGGAATCCGGAGGTACAAATTCTCTCCAAGACCATCACCACGCTTCTCTGTGTCAACAAGCTCCCCCATCCAAACTAAGCACCTCGACTGGTCTACGGTCACACCGAGATTACTCAGGTTAGCATAAGCATATGCGGTGCATGAGCAGTTGCGGCTGCATTCTTCTGCGCATTGGTCAAAGCTTCTATTCCTGATGTACAAGAACTTGTCAGGCGTCTTCATGTTAAGCAAGGTAATGAAACTATCTCCTTGACCACAATTCAGCTCCTTCTTTCTCTGACATCCTAGGGAAAAGTCAAGACCAACAGATTCAAATCCATCAAGGCACTTGCACGTCGCAACCGCCTCTGTGGCATCACAGTAGCCAAACGGGCCGCATGAGGCATAGCGGTCACAGCTAGAACCAGGGCGCTCAAAGAAAACATCCCAAGATAATGAGTTGCTGTTCCATGCCAGGAGTTTCACCATGCCCGTGTAGTGCAGAATCATACGCATGCTTGCTGAGCCATCAGAGACGGTGTACGTCAAGTAGAACTCACCACCTCTGTTGACAATTGTTTGGGACATGATGGGACCTGACTTGCTCTGATACATGGCGAAGACTAATACACCGTCCAGCGCAGCCCTGCGCCAGTATGGCATCGTCCTATTCCAAACGAGGATCTGGAAGCTCGAGTCACCACCCAAGGAGTAATCACTCGTAGATGGGTCATCAGGGGCCCTCCAAGCAACGAGGTGCGTGGAGAGGTTGTTGTTGTTGCTCAGCTGCAAACTCATATTTGGGAGAATGGTGTCGGTTGGGTGATGGAAGCTCTGCCATGTATCTGTGCCATTCGGCAACCTGATGACCAAGTTCCCAGAGTCCAGCAGCATGGCAGCAGCTCCGGGGGCTTCAGTGGTGATGTTGTTCGTGGTTGTCCAAAGAGTGCTTCCTTTGGAGTCTAACAAGACAAGATCAGAGCTGGTGGTCAGAACAAACTTACCAGGGGAGCTGCCAGTTATTGGGCTGTCGCGGTTTGCGACCCACACATATGTTCGCTCGGGGATGTTGTGGTACCATATGCCGACATATGAGTTTGCAGTTGAGTTTTTCAGGGAGAAGAAGCCAAGAGCAAAGATGCCACCGTTTGAGATGAGCCTGTCGCCGACGGAGAGTGGCTTTGCAGGTGTTAGGAGATCCTCGGAGTTGCAGACACAAATCAGTAATAGGAGGACAAAAACAGGGCCCATTAGGCCTTGTGCATATGCTTGTGAAGAGGAAAGTAAGGAGATATAGTATGAACTATGAAGATGCTTCAGACTGTTTGCTTGGACTTGGAGGGTACAAATGTACAAGGTAGGAGCTGAAGTACTGTCTCAGAGTATTGGTATTCCTGATGTGGCTTCTCACATTTGCACAGGCTTTATATATCCGGTTGGCCACACAAAGTCCAGCCTTGATCAATAGGAAAGGCAAGTGTGTACACAAGACCGCGAGGTCTCCGTGGTGCATTGAAGATCAAGAAACTAAAGATATCTCACAGGCTACATTCGGGGCGGTGTTGCCTGACTGAATCAAGCACAGAGAAACTCAGCTGTCAGCTGTCCCGATTTGCAGCCGTCGCGGGGCGTCGGTCACTGTCGTCATGAAGAAAATCCGCGCCATGTGGATCCGGGGACTTGGACCTGCACGGCAACCACTCAAATTTACTGCCAGAGATATTCAGATTTCACCATCCAGCATCCTTGCCGTCAAGCAAGGGTTCACAAGTACAGCCACAGTCAACAAGCAAGCGTTCACAACTTAACAACTACTCCCTCTGATTCGGAAATACTTGTCGCAGAAATGAATATATCTAGACGTATTTTAGTTCTAGATACATCCATTTCCGGTTGTCGTACATCGGTCATCGTATATCCATTGTCGGCTCATCTTCATTACACAACACCGAATAGACCAAATTAATACAAGTTCATACAATTAATACAAGTTCATACATAAAGTTCATACAACACTTAAATCCAACAAACAAATAACTCTCTAGCTAAAGCATTTAAATGCAACAACAAATATGATCAAGATCGCAACTAAGGTAACAATGGATCTAACAGCATAATGATACCAAGCCTCACTATCGATAGCATATTTTCTAATCTTCAAGCGCATTTTCTCCATCTTGATCTTGTGATCATCGACGACATCGGCAACATGCAACTCCAATTCCATCTTCTCCCCCTCCATTCTTTTCAATTTTTCTTTCAAATACTCGTTTTCTCTTTCAACTAAATTTAACCTCTTGGCAATAGGGTCGGTTGGAATTTCCGGTTCACATACCTCCTAGAAAAAATTTCTATGTCAACTTGATGGGCATAATTTGTCATAAACACGAAATGCAACTAGTTTTAAAAGAGAATATACATACCACATCCGAATCATAATAAGGACTAGGGCCGACGGGGACGGATATCAAAACCATGGCACTATATGTATAACAAACAACGTACGGGTAAGATAATTATACGAGTAACTATATATCCAAATCACATAAACATCAATTTTTATATAAAATTTCATGAACAAGAGGCTCACCACAAGGTGGTGCCAGCAACGGGACGGTGCGGGCGATCGACGGTGGCTACGATGGAGATTTAGAAGGCACTAAGTAAACCACACCTACATATGCAAACTAAGTGTTATTTTTGACCTCAAATTGCATATAAATCAAATACTAGCACATATATATATCCTCCCAAATTACTAAACTCACAAATTAATCACTATATAAACCAATGCAAGAGCTAATCTAGCAATGAGAGATGAAAGGACAAAGTTGCTAACCTTTGTGATCATTTGAATGGATGAGGGCCTTCAAATCTTGACAAATTTTGTGATGAACTCGAGAGGAAGAAGGGAAGAACAGAGGAGAGGGAGAGGGGAAAGGGGGAAGAATAGAGTGCTAGTGGACGAAGGGTCTATGTAGGACGACCTTTAGTACCGGTTCGTGCCAAGAACCGGTACTAAAGGGGCTGGAGGGGCCCCATTCTGACAACATCCTGCCACCACTCTCATTAGTACCGGTTCGTGGCACGAACCGATGCTAAAGGTTCGTCACGAACCGGTACTAATGAAAGCGGCCCGGCTAGCCGTTGGAACCGGCACTAATGTACACATTAGTGCCGGCTCAAATACAAACCGGCACTAATGTGCTTCACGTTTGACCCTTTTCCTACTAGTGTAGTTCTTTCTGGGAAGAGAAACATCGTGGGAGTGGATGACAAGACAGACAAGTCAGAAGATTATGAAAAGTTTGATGAAATTGCTCCATTCACAGTGAATATTGACCCGAGCATCTCGTTAAATGATGAAGATTGTCCATGGCTACGACGCAAAGGGACACACGCGAAGAAAAAGTTTCACACCCAAAGATCTGGGATGTGATCGGCTTAACTATCATCACTTTCTTCTGTGTTTCACACCCAGGAGGGAATCTTTGTAATAGTTAGGGTAGCTAGTTATGTGTTTTGGCATTTGAAACGCGAAGAAATTTTATGTGCAAGCAAATTCTTTCATGCATTTACTGATTTTTTTCAGCTAAATGACCCTGAAGTTGAAAAGCATTTCAAATAAACTCAGAAAAGGATGAAAGTTGGCATGGCATCATAATTTCACCCACATAGCATGTGCAAAAAAGTAGAGCGGGTTACCGCAAAAACTGAATGCACTTCGTGTACAAAATGGACAATCTGTTTCGAAGTATCAGGATTTCGGACGAAAACTCATCCGTTACAAAGTCATTTCATTTTTTAAATAACTTAAGCATTACCAAATTGAATATAATGATAAAACACACTAATATTAAACATAAGAAAAAAGAATCACTGTAAAATGTATTTTTAAAGTTAAGTTATTCACAAACTAGTGATTCACACAAATTTCAAATAATTCAAAATTTAAACTATTCAAATTTAAAAACTACCAGCATTAACTGAAAGTTTCTAAAAACTATCAAAAATATTCACAAAGAAACTCTAAATACAGCAAAAAATAACTAAAAATAAATAAAGCAGAAAAGAAAAAACTAAATGAAAAAAGCTCACCTACCGGGCCACAGCGGCCTGCATACGACTAGAAACCCAACCTGTTATTGGGTCAGGATGCAGGCCCGCAAGCCCAATAGGCCCCATAGGGCAGAGTAGCAGAGGTAGGCCCAGAAGGCCTGCTTTAGAGAGGAGCTCGAGACAGCAGCGGCGGCGGGGCTTATAAGCAGGTGCGAGCGCCCTTTGGCTAGCGAGGTGGGACTAAACTTTTGCGCCTCTCGCCTGGCAGCGCAACCCCTTTAGTACCGGGTCGTGGCACCAACCGGTACTAAAGGGGGGGCCTTTAGTACCGGTTGGAGCCACCACCCGGTACTAAAGAGGGGTGCTTCCCGCCGCTTGGCCTGGCCAAAACAGGCCTTTAGTACCGGTTGGTGGCTCCAACCGGTACTAAAGGTTGGTTCTATATATACAACACTTTGAAAATTTTCATTCTCCCCCTCTGTTTCTTCCCGATCGATCGACGCCGCCCCCGTCCTACGCCGCCCCCGTCGCGCGCCGTTGCCGTCGCCGCCCCTGTCCCCGTCGCCGCCCCCGTCGCCGTCGCCGCCCTCGTCTCCGTCGCCGCCCCGGGCCCGTCCCCGTCCCCGTCGCGCCGTCGCCGCCCCGTCACGCCCTGGGCCGTCGCCTCGCCGTCGCCTCGACCTTGCCCGCGCGCGCTGTGAGCCCCTCCCCCGGCCCCTCTCCTCCCTCATCGATCGTAGCGCACACTGGCGCCGGCGCCGACCGTAGCGCTAACACACACTACATGCACACACACACACACTACATGCACACACACACACACACACAATTTTTCTGTTTTTAGCTTTTAGTTTTTTCTGTTTTTCTGTTTTTCATACAAAGTTTTAGATGAATTAATTAATTAGATTAGATTAATGTCAAATAGTATGTAGAAATGTTAGTTATAATATATATAATGTCAAATGTTATATAAATGTTAGTTATATAGAAATGTTAGAAATTTTGAAAATGTTAGTTTTAGCTAGCTAGATGAATTAGATTAATTTCAAATTGTTAGACGATGATCGATGTTTTTTTAGTTTCTTATATTTTTAGTTATAAAATTTAGAATTTGCATATATGAAATCATCACAATCCATCATTTAAAAAATGTTACTTTACTTTTGCGGCATATAGTATTTTGTTGTCGACGATGCCCGGCCCGCATCCTCGCCGTCGACACGTCCGCAACGACGTCCTGCTTCAGAGGACCCATATCCGGGACTGGGCTCCGCCGGGCTGGCACTGGGAGGTGCTACCTTCAGGGGCGCGACGCTTGGTGAGGAACCCGGCCCCGGGTCCCGTTGTCGACCCTCATCTCCTTTGGTGGCATTCGCGTGGGCCACTTTCGGTGCGGAGGGAGCCGGCCCCGCCGGAGGTGGTACGTCGCCGTGTCAGGGAGGAGGACGAGCACGTCCATCGCTACATGGTTGCTATGGACGTCGGGTTCTCCAATACCTGGCAGTTTCTTTGGGGAGATCACCCGAGCTATGATCCAGTGATGGTTCCTTCTCTTTGGGTGTCCACCGCCCGCACCTCAGGAACCGCGAGTGGCCTAGATTACTCTGTAGTATTCGATCTTTATTAGCTTGCTAGCTAGCTAGGTAGTGATGTATTCAATATTATATCTATATTATTCGAGATGATGTATTCGAGACTATATATATCTATTATTCGAGACGATGTATTGAGATTATATCTATTATTCGAGACGACGTATTCGAGATTAAATCTATTATTCGAGACGATGTATTCGAGATTATATCTATTATTCGAGACGATGTATTCGAGATTATATCTATTAATTGAGATTATACTAAATTGTTTTGTATTTCTTTTGGCATAGTTAAATAAAAGCTATGGCGGACAATACCGACAGAGAGAGAGAGAACAGACCATGTTTGATATCATACGCGGGCCAGATGATGATCAGAATGAAGAAGATTTTGACGGCTCTGAATTTATAAACAACACCGGAGAGGGTGATATGATATTCGATCGCGACGACCGAGAAGATGAAGTCAAGAACTACGACGAAGAACATGTTGATCCTGAAACAACAAACACCGGCGAGGTATATATATTTGAAGGAAATATGCCCTAGAGGCAATAATAAAGTTATTATTTATTTCCTTATATCATGATAAATGTTTATTATTCATGCTAGAATTGTATTAACCGGAAACATAATACATGTGTGAATACATAGACCAACAAAGTGTCACTAGTATGCCTCTACTTGACTAGCTCGTTAATCAAAGATGGTTATGTTTCCTAACCATGAACAAAGAGTTGTTATTTGATTAACGAGGTCACATCATTAGTAGAATGATCTGATTGACATGACCCATTCCATTAGCATAGCACCCGATCGTTTAGTATGTTGCTATTGCTTTCTTCATGACTTATACATGTTCCTATAACTATGAGATTATGCAACTCCCGTTTACCGGAGGAACACTTTGGGTACTACCAAACGTCACAACGTAACTGGGTGATTATAAAGGAGTACTACAGGTGTCTCCAATGGTAGATGTTGGGTTGGCGTATTTCGAGATTAGGGTTTGTCACTCCGATTGTCGGAGAGGTATCTCTGGGCCCTCTCGGTAATGCACATCACATAAGCCTTGCAAGCACTGCAACTAATATGTTAGTTGTGAGATGATGTATTACGGAACGAGTAAAGAGACTTGCCGGTAACGAGATTGAACTAGGTATTGGATACCGACGATCGAATCTCGGGCAAGTAACATACCGATGACAAAGGGAACAACGTATGTTGTTATGCGGTCTGACCGATAAAGATCTTCGTAGGATATGTAGGAGCCAATATGGGCATCCAGGTCCCGCTATTGGTTATTGACCAGAGACGTGTCTCGGTCATATCTACATTGTTCTCGAACCGTAGGGTCCGCACGCTTAACGTTACGATGACAGTTATTATGAGTTTATGCATTTTGATGTACCGAAGGTTGTTCGGAGTCCCGGATGAGATCACGGACATGACGAGGAGTCTCGAAATGGTCGAGACGTAAAGATTGATATATTGGAAGCCTATGTTTGGACATAGGAAGTGTTCCGGGTGAAATCGGGATTTTACCGGAATACCGGGAGGGTTACCGGAACCCCCCGGGAGACTAATGGGCCTATTGGGCCTTAGTGGAAAAAGAGAAAAGGGACAAGCCCAAGCTGGCCGGCGCCCCCCCTTTCCCCAAGTCCTAGTAGGACTAGGAGAAGGGGCCGGCTGTTGGGGAACGCAGTAATTTCAAAAAATTTCCTACGCACACGCAAGATCATGGTGATGCACAGCAACGAGAGGGGAGAGTGTTGTCTACGTACCAACGCAGACCGACTGCGGAAGCGATCACACAACGTAGAGGAAGTAGTCGTACGTCTTCTTCCCGATCCAACCGATCCAAGCACCGTTACTCCGGCACCTCCGAGTTCTTGGCACACGTTCAGCTCGATGACGTTCCTCGGGCTCCGATCCAGCAAAGCGTCGAGGAAGAGTTCCGTCAGCACGACGGCGTGGTGATGATCTTGATGTACTACCGACGCAGGGCTTCGCCTAAGCACTGTAACGGTATGATCGAGGTGGAATTTGGTGGCAGGGGGCACCGCACACGGCTAAGGAACGATCTCAAGGATCAACTTGTGTGCCTTGGGGTGTCCCCTGCCCCTGTATTTATATGTTGGAGGAGGGGGGGCTGGCCGGCCAAGAGGGGGAGGCGCAGGGGAGTCCTACTCCCACCGGGAGTAGGACTCCTCCCCCCCAATCCTAATCCAATTAGGACTCCCGGGGGGGAAAGAGAGAGAAGGGTGGCCGGCCCCTTGTCCTATTCCTAATAGGACTCTAGGGGGGCGCCGGCCAGCTAGTGGGCTTCTCTTTTCTCTTTTCCACTAAGGCCCAATAGGCCCATTTACCTCCCGGGGGGGTTCCGGTAACCCTCTCGGTATTCCGGTAAAATCCTGATTTCACCCGGAACGCTTCCGGTGTCCAAACATAGGCTTCCAATATATCAATCTTTACGTCTCGACCATTTCGAGACTCCTCGTCATGTCCGTGATTTCATTCGGGACTCCGAACAACCTTCGGTACATCAAAATGCATAAACTCATAATAACTGTCATCGTAACGTTAAGCGTGCGGACCCTACGGTTCGAGAACAATGTAGACATGACCGAGATACGTCTCCGGTCAATAACCAATAGCGGGACCTGGATGCCCATATTGGCTCCCACATATTCTACGAAGATCTTTATCGGTCAGACCGCATAACAACATACGTTGTTCCCTTTGTCATCGGTATGTTACTTGCCCGAGATTCGATCGTCGGTATCCAATACCTAGTTCAATCTCGTTACCGGCAAGTCTCTTTACTCGTTCCGTAATACATCATCTAACAACTAACATATTAGTTGCAGTGCTTGCAAGGCTTATGTGATGTGCATTACCGAGAGGGCCCAGAGATACCTCTCCGACAATCGGAGTGACAAACCCTAATCTCGAAATACGCCAACCCAACATCTACCATTGGAGACACCTGTAATACTCCTTTATAATCACCCAGTTACGTTGTGACGTTTGGTAGTACCCAAGGTGTTCCTCCGGTAAACGGGAGTTGCATAATCTCATAGTTATAGGAACATGTATAAGTCATGAAGAAAGCAATAGCAACATACTAAACGATCGGGTGCTAAGCTAATGGAATGGGTCATGTCAATCAGATCATTCTACTAATGATGTGACCTCGTTAATCAAATAACAACTCCTTGTTCATGGTTAGGAAACATAACCATCTTTGATTAACGAGCTAGTCAAGTAGAGGCATACTAGTGACACTCTGTTGGTCTATGTATTCACACATGTATTATGTTTCCGGTTAATACAATTCTAGCATGAATAATAAACATTTATCATGATATAAGGAAATAAATAATAACTTTATTATTGCCTCTAGGGCATATTTCCTTCAGTCTCCCACTTGCACTAGAGTCAATAATCTAGATTACACAGTAATGATTCTAACACCCATGGAGTCTTGGTGCTGATCATGTTTTGCTCGTGGAAGAGGCTTAGTCAACGGGTCTGCAACATTCAGATCCGTATGTATCTTGCAAATCTCTATGTCTCCCACCTGGACTAAATCCCGGATGGAGTTGAAGCGTCTCTTGATGTGTTTGGTTCTTTTGTGAAATCTGGATTCCTTTGCCAAGGCAATTGCACCAGTATTGTCACAGAAGATTTTCATTGGACCCGATGCACTAGGTATGACACCTAGATCGGATATGAACTCCTTCATCCAGACTCCTTCGTTCGCTGCTTCCGAAGCAGCTATGTACTCTGCTTCACATGTAGATCCCGCTACGACGCTCTGTTTAGAACTGCACCAACTGACAGCTCCACCGTTTAAAGTAAACACGTATCCGGTTTGCGATTTAGAATCGTCCGGATCAGTGTCAAAGCTTGCATCAACGTAACCTCTTACGGTGAGCTCTTTGTCACCTCCATATACGAGAAACATATCCTTAGTCCTTTTCAGGTATTTCAGGATGTTCTTGACCGCTGTCCAGTGATCCACCCCTGGATTACTTTGGTACCTCCCTGCTAAACTTATGGCAAGGCACACATCAGGTCTGGTACACAGCATTGCATACATGATAGAGCCTATGGCTGAAGCATAGGGAACATCTTTCATATTCTCTCTATCTTCTGCAGTGGTCGGGCATTGAGTCTGGCTCAACTTCACACCTTGTAATACAGGCAAGAACCCTTTCTTGGCTTGATCCATTTTGAACTTCTTCAAAATCTTGTCAAGGTATGTGCTTTGTGAAAGTCCAATTAAGCGTTTTGATCTATCTCTATAGATTTTTATGCCTAATATGTAAGCAGCTTCCCCAAGGTCTTTCATCGAAAAACTTTTATTCAAGTATCCCTTTATGCTATCCAGAAATTCTATATCATTTCCAATGAGTAATATGTCATCCACATATAATATCAGAAATGCTACAGAGCTCCCACTCACTTTCTTGTAAATACAGGCTTCTCCAAAAGTCTGTATAAACCCAAATGCTTTGATCACACTATCAAAGCGTTTATTCCAACTCCGAGATGCTTGCACCAGTCCATAGATGGATCGCTGGAGTTTGCACACTTTGTTAGCTCCCTTTGGATCGACAAAACCTTCTGGTTGTATCATATACAACTCTTCTTCCAGAAATCCATTCAGGAATGCGGTTTTTACATCCATTTGCCAAATTTCATAATCATAAAATGCGGCAATTGCTAACATGATTCTGACAGACTTAAGCATCGCTACGGGTGAGAAAGTCTCATCGTAGTCAACTCCTTGAACTTGTCGAAAACCTTTCGCGACAAGTCGAGCTTTGTAGTAACATTACCATCAGCGTCAGTCTTTTTCTTAAAGATCCATTTATTCTCAATTGCTTGCCGATCATCGGGCAAGTCAACCAAAGTCCATACTTTGTTCTCATACATGGATCCCATCTCAGATTTCATGGCTTCAAGCCACTTTGCGGAATCTGGGCTCACCATCGCTTCTTCATAGTTCGTAGGTTCATCATGATCTAGTAGCATGACTTCCAGAACAGGATTACCGTACCACTCTGGTGCGGATCTTGTTCTGGTTGATCTACGAGGTACAGTAGTATCTTGATCTAAAGTTTCATGATCATTATCATTAACTTCCTCTCTTATTGGTGTAGTTCTCACAGAAACAGTTTTCTGTGATGTACTATTTCCCAATAATGGAGTAGGTATAGTTACCTCGTCAAGTTCTACTTTCCTCCCACTCACTTCTTTCGAGAGAAACTCCTTCTCAAGAAAGTTTCCGAATTTAGCAACAAAAGTCTTGCCTTCGGATCTGTGATAGAAGGTGTATCCAATAGTTTCCTTTGGATATCCTATGAAGACACATTTCTCCGATTTGGGTTCGAGCTTATCGGGTTGAAGTTTTTTCACATAAGCATCGCAGCCCCAAACTTTAAGAAACGACAACTTTGGTTTCTTGCCAAACCATAGTTCAAAAGGTGTCGTCTCAACGGATTTAGATGGTGCCCTATTTAACGTGAATGCGGCCGTCTCTAAAGCATAACCCCAAAATGATAGCGGTAAATCAGTAAGAGACATCATAGATCGCACCATATCTAGTAAAGTACGATTACGACGTTCGGACACACCATTACGTTGTGGTGTTCCGGGTGGCGTGAGTTGCGAAACTATTCCACAATTTTTCAAATGTACACCAAACTCGTAACTCAAATATTCTCCTCCACGATCAGATCGTAGGAACTTTATTTTCTTGTTACGATGATTTTCAACTTCACTCTGAAATTCCTTGAACTTTTCAAATGTTTCAGACTTATGTTTCATTAAGTAGATATACCCATATCTGCTTAAATCATCTGTGAAGGTGAGAAAATAACGATATCCGCCACGAGCCTCAATATTCATCGGACCACATACATCGGTATGTATGATTTCCAATAAATCTGCTGCTCTCTCCATAGTGCCGGAGAACGGTGTTTTAGTCATCTTGCCCATGAGGCACGGTTCGCAAACACCAAGTGATTCATAATCAAGTGGTTCCAAAAGCCCATCAGTATGGAGTTTCTTCATGCGCTTTACACCGATATGACCTAAACGGCAGTGCCACAAATAAGTTGCACTATCATTATCAACTCTGCATCTTTTGGCTTCAACATTATGAATATGTGTATTACTACTATCGAGATTTAATAAGAATAGACCACTTTTCAAGGGTGCATGACCATAAAAGATATTACTCATATAAATAGAACAACCATTATTCTCTGATTTAAATGAATAACCGTCTCGCATCAAACAAGATCCAGATATAATGTTCATGCTCAACGCTGGCACCAAATAACAATTATTTAGGTCTAATATTAATCCCGAAGGTAGATGTAGAGGTAGCGTGCCGACCGCGATCACATCGACTTTGGAACCGTTTCCCACGCGCATCGTCACCTCGTCCTTTGCTAGTGTCCGCTTATTCTGTAGTCCCTGTTTCGAGTTGCAAATATTAGCAACAGAACCAGTATCAAATACCCAGGTGCTACTGCGAGCATTAGTAAGGTACACATCAATAACATGTATATCACATATACCTTTGTTCACCTTGCCATCCTTCTTATCCGCCAAATACTTGGGGCAGTTCCGCTTCCAGTGACCAGTCTGCTTGCAGTAGAAGCACTCAGTTTCAGGCTTAGGTCCAGGCTTGGGTTTCTTCTCTCGAGCAGCAACTTGCTTGCCGATCTTCTTGGAGTTCCCTTTCTTCTTCCCTTTGCCCTTTTTCTTGAAACTAGTGGTTTTGTTAACCATCAACACTTGATGCTCCTTTTTGATTTCTACCTCCGCAGCTTTCAGCATAGCGAAGAGCTCGGGAATAGTCTTGTTCATCCCTTGCATATTATAGTTCATCACAAAGCTCTTGTAGCTTGGTGGCAGTGATTGGAGAATTCTGTCAATGACGCAATCATCCGGAAGTGTAACTCCCAATTGAATCAAGTGATTATTATACCCAGACATTTTGAGTATATGCTCACTGACAGAACTGTTCTCCTCCATCTTGCAGCTATAGAACTTATTGGAGACTTCATATCTCTCAATCCGGGCATTTGCTTGAAATATTAACTTCAACTCCTGGAACATCTCATATGCTCCATGACGTTCAAAACGTCGTTGAAGTCCCGGTTCTAAGCCGTAAAGCATGGCACACTGAACTATTGAGTAGTCATCAGCTTTGCTCTGCCAGACGTTCATAACTTCTGGCGTTGCTCTTGCAGCAGGCCTGGCACTTAGCGGTGCTTCCAGGACGTAATTCTTCTGTGCAGCAATGAGGATAATCCTCAGGTTACGGACCCAGTCCGTGTAATTGCTACCATCATCTTTCAACTTAGCTTTCTCAAGGAACGCATTAAAATTCAACGGAACAACAGCACGAGCCATCTATCTACAATAAACATAGACAAGCAAGATACTATCAGGTACTAAGTTCATGATAAATTTTAAGTTCAGTTAATTTACTTAAGAACTCCCACTTAGATAGACATCCCTCTAATCCTCTAAGTGATCACGTGATCCAAATCAACTAAACCATAACCGATCATCACGTGAGATGGAGTAGTTTTCAATGGTGAACATCAATATGTTGATCATATCTACTATATGATTCACGCTCGACCTTTCGGTCTCCGTGTTCCGAGGTCATATCTTATATGCATAGCTCGTCAAGTATAACCTGAGTATTCCGCGTGTGCAACTGTTTTGCACCCGTTGTATTTGAACGTAGAGCCTATCACACCCGATCATCACGTGGTGTCTCAGCACGAAGAACTTTTGCAACGGTGCATACTCAGGGAGAACACTTCTTGATAATTTAGTGAGAGATCATCTTATAATGCTACCGTCAATCAAAGCAAGATAAGATGCATAAAAAGATAAACATCACATGCAATCAATATAAGTGATATGATATGGCCATCATCATCTTGTGCTTGTGATCTTCATCTCCGAAGCACCGTCATGATCACCATCGTCACTGGCGTGCCACCTTGATCTCCATCATAGCAACGTTGTCGTCTCGCCAATCTTATGCTTCCACGACTATCACTACCGTTTAGTAATAAACTAAAGCATTACATCGCGATTGCATTGCATACAATAAAGCGACAACCATATGGCTCCTGCCAGTTGCCGATAACTCGGTTACAAAACATGATCATCTCATACAATAAAATCAGCATCATGCCTTGACCATATCACATCACAACATGCCCTGCAAAAACAAGTTAGACGTCTTCTACTTTGTTGTTGCAAGTTTTACGTGGCTGCTACGGGCTTAAGTAAGAACTCATCTCACCTACGCATCAAAACCACAACGATAGTTCGTCAAATAGACTCCGTTTTAACCTTCTCAAGGACCGGGCGTAGTCACACTTGGTTCAACTAAAGTTGGAGAGATAGTCTTCCGCAAGCCATCTATGTGCAAAGCACGTCGAGGGAACCGGTCTCGCATAAGAGTATGCGTAAGGTTGGTCCGGATCATCTCAACCAACAATACCGCCGAACCAAAGTATGACATGCTGGTAGGCAGTATGACTTGTATCGCCCACAACTTACTTGTGTTCTACTCGTGCATATAACATCAAACCATAAAACCTAGGCTCGGATGCCACTGTTGGGGAACGCAGTAATTTCAAAAATTTTCCTACGCACACGCAAGATCATGGTGATGCACAGCAACGAGAGGGGAGAGTGTTGTCTACGTACCAACGCAGACCGACTGCGGAAGCGATCACACAACGTAGAGGAAGTAGTCGTACGTCTTCTTCCCGATCCAACCGATCCAAGCACCGTTACTCCGGCACCTCCGAGTTCTTGGCACACGTTCAGCTCGATGACGTTCCTCGGGCTCCGATCCAGCAAAGCGTCGAGGAAGAGTTCCGTCAGCACGACGGCGTGGTGATGATCTTGATGTACTACCGACGCAGGGCTTCGCCTAAGCACTGTAACGGTATGATCGAGGTGGAATTTGGTGGCAGGGGGCACCGCACACGGCTAAGGAACGATCTCAAGGATCAACTTGTGTGCCTTGGGGTGTCCCCTGCCCCTGTATTTATATGTTGGAGGAGGGGGGGCTGGCCGGCCAAGAGGGGGAGGCGCAGGGGAGTCCTACTCCCACCGGGAGTAGGACTCCTCCCCCCCAATCCTAATCCAATTAGGACTCCCGGGGGGGAAAGAGAGAGAAGGGTGGCCGGCCCCTTGTCCTATTCCTAATAGGACTCTAGGGGGGCGCCGGCCAGCTAGTGGGCTTCTCTTTTCTCTTTTCCACTAAGGCCCAATAGGCCCATTTACCTCCCGGGGGGGTTCCGGTAACCCTCTCGGTATTCCGGTAAAATCCTGATTTCACCCGGAACGCTTCCGGTGTCCAAACATAGGCTTCCAATATATCAATCTTTACGTCTCGACCATTTCGAGACTCCTCGTCATGTCCGTGATTTCATTCGGGACTCCGAACAACCTTCGGTACATCAAAATGCATAAACTCATAATAACTGTCATCGTAACGTTAAGCGTGCGGACCCTACGGTTCGAGAACAATGTAGACATGACTGAGATACGTCTCCGGTCAATAACCAATAGCGGGACCTGGATGCCCATATTGGCTCCCACATATTCTACGAAGATCTTTATCGGTCAGACCGCATAACAACATACGTTGTTCCCTTTGTCATCGGTATGTTACTTGCCCGAGATTCGATCGTCGGTATCCAATACCTAGTTCAATCTCGTTACCGGCAAGTCTCTTTACTCGTTCCGTAATACATCATCTAACAACTAACATATTAGTTGCAGTGCTTGCAAGGCTTATGTGATGTGCATTACCGAGAGGGCCCAGAGATACCTCTCCGACAATCGGAGTGACAAACCCTAATCTCGAAATACGCCAACCCAACATCTACCATTGGAGACACCTGTAATACTCCTTTATAATCACCCAGTTACGTTGTGACGTTTGGTAGTACCCAAGGTGTTCCTCCGGTAAACGGGAGTTGCATAATCTCATAGTTATAGGAACATGTATAAGTCATGAAGAAAGCAATAGCAACATACTAAACGATCGGGTGCTAAGCTAATGGAATGGGTCATGTCAATCAGATCATTCTACTAATGATGTGACCTCGTTAATCAAATAACAACTCCTTGTTCATGGTTAGGAAACATAACCATCTTTGATTAACGAGCTAGTCAAGTAGAGGCATACTAGTGACACTCTGTTGGTCTATGTATTCACACATGTATTATGTTTCCGGTTAATACAATTCTAGCATGAATAATAAACATTTATCATGATATAAGGAAATAAATAATAACTTTATTATTGCCTCTAGGGCATATTTCCTTCACCGGCCCCCCTCTTTCTCCTTTCTCCCCGAGAGTCCTAATTGGATTAGGATTGGAGGGAGGAGTCCTACTCCCGGTGGGAGTAGGACTCCCCTGCGCCTCCTCTCCCTGGCCGGCCGGCTCCCCCTCCTCCAACCTTTATATACGGGGGCAGGGGGCACCCCAAGACACACAAGTTGATCCTTGAGATCGTTCCTTAGCCGTGTGCGGTGCCCCCTGCCACCAAATTCCACCTCGATCGTACCGTTACAGTGCTTAGGCGAAGCCCTGCGTCGGTAGTACATCAAGATCGTCATCACGCCGTCGTGCTGACGGAACTCTTCCTCGACGCTTTGCTGGATCGGAGCCCGAGGAACGTCATCGAGCTGAACGTGTGCTAAGAACTCGGAGGTGCCGGAGTAACGGTGCTTGGATCGGTCGGATCGGGAAGAAGACGTACGACTACTTCCTCTACGTTGTGTGATCGCTTCCGCAGTCGGTCTGGGTTGGTACGTAGACAACACTCTCCCCTCTCGTTGCTGTGCATCACCATGATCTTGCGTGTGCGTAGGAAAATTTTCGAAATTACTGCGTTCCCCAACAGTGGTATCAGAGCCTAGGTTTTATGGTTTGATGTTATTTGCACGAGTAGAACACAAGTGAGTTGTGGGCGATACAAGTCATACTGCCTACCAGCATGTCATACTTTGGTTCGGCGGTATTGTTGGGTGAGACGATCCGGACCAACCTTACGCGTACTCTTACGCGAGACCGGTTCCCTCGACGTGCTTTGCACATAGATGGCTTGCGGAAGACTGTCTCTCCAACTTTATTTGAACCAAGTGTGACTACGCCCGGTCCTTGAGAAGGTTAAAACGGAGTCTATTTGACGAACTATCGTTGTGGTTTTGATGCGTAGGTGAGATGAGTTCTTACTTGAGCCCGTAGCAGCCACGTAAAACTTGCAACAACAAAGTAGAGGACGTCTAACTTGTTTTTGCAGGGTATGTTGTGATGTGATATGGTCAAGGCATGATGCTGATTTTATTGTATGAGATGATCATGGTTTGTAACCGAGTTATCGGCAACTGGCAGGAGCCATATGGTTGTCGCTTTATTGTATGCAATGCAATCGCGATGTAATGCTTTACTTGATTACTAAACGGTAGTGATAGTCGTGGAAGCATAAGATTGGCGAGACGACAACGATGCTACGATGGAGATCAAGGTGTCGCGCCGGTGACGATGGTGATCATGACGGTGCTTCGGAGATGGAGATCACAAGCACAAGATGATGATGGCCATATCATATCACTTATATTGATTGCATGTGATGTTTATCCTTTTATGCATCTTATCTTGCTTTGATTGACGGTAGCATTATAAGATGATCTCTCACTAAATTATCAAGAAGTGTTCTCCCCGAGTATGCACCGTTGCCAAAGTTCGTCGTGCCCAGACACCACGTGATGATCGGGTGTGATAAGCTCTACGTCCAAATACAACGGGTGCAAAACAGTTGCACACGCAGAATACTCGGGTTATACTTGACGAGCCAAGCATATACAGATATGGCCTCGGAACACGGAGACCGAAAGGTCGAGCGTGAATCATATAGTAGATATGATCAACATAACGATGTTCACCATTGAAAACTACTCCATCTCACGTGATGATCGGTTATGGTTTAGTTGATTTGGATCACGTGATCACTTAGAGGATTAGAGGGATGTCTATCTAAGTGGGAGTTCCTAAGTAATTTGATTAACTGAACCTAAACTTATCATGAACTTAGTACCTGATAGTATCTTGCTTGTTTATGTTGATTGTAGATAGATGGCTCGTGCTATTGTTCCGTTGAATTTTAATGCGTTCCTTGAGAAAGCAAAGTTGAAAGATGATGGTAGCAATTACACGGACTGGGTCCGTAACCTGAGGATTATCCTCATTGCTGCACAGAAGAATTACGTCCTGGAAGCACCGCTGGGTGACAGGCCTGCTGCTGGAGCAACGCCAGATGTTATGAACGTCTGGCAGAGCAAAGCTGATGACTACTCGATAGTTCAGTGTGCCATGCTTTACGGCTTAGAATCGGGACTTCAACGACGTTTTGAATGTCATGGAGCATATGAGATGTTCCAGGAGTTGAAGTTAATATTTCAAGCAAATGCCCGAATTGAGAGATATGAAGTCTCCAATAAGTTCTATAGCTGTAAGATGGAGGAGAACAGTTCTGTAAGTGAGCATATACTCAAGATGTCTGGGTATAATAATCACTTGATTCAGATGGGAGTTAATCTTCCAGATGACTGCGTCATTGACAGAATTCTCCAATCACTGCCACCAAGCTACAAGAGCTTCGTGATGAACTATAATATGCAAGGGATGAACAAGACTATTCCCGAGCTCTTCGCAATGCTGAAAGCTGCGGAGGTAGAAATCAAGAAGGAGCATCAAGTGTTGATGGTTAGCAAAACCACTAGTTTCAAGAAAAAGGGCAAAGGGAAGAAGAAGGGAAACTTCAAGAAGAACAGCAAGCAAGTTGCTGCTCAGGAGAAGAAACCCAAGTCTGGACCTAAGCCTGAAACTGAGTGCTTCTACTGCAAGCAGACTGGTCACTGGAAGCGGAACTGCCCCAAGTATTTGGCGGATAAGAAGGATGGCAAAGTGAGCAAAGGTATATGTGATATACATGTTATTGATGTGTACCTTACTAGAGCTCGCAGTAGCACCTGGGTATTTGATACTGGTTCTGTTGCTAATATTTGCAACTCGAAACAGGGACTACGGAATAAGCGGACACTAGCAAAGGACGAGGTGACGATGCGTGTGGGAAACGGTTCCAAAGTCGATGTGATCGCGGTCGGCACGCTACCTCTACATCTACCTTCGGGATTAATATTAGACCTAAATAATTGTTATTTGGTGCCAGCGTTGAGCATGAACATTATATCTGGATCTTGTTTAATGCGAGACGGTTATTCATTTAAATCAGAGAATAATGGTTGTTCTATTTATATGAATAATATCTTTTATGGTCATGCACCTTTGAAGAGTGGTCTATTCTTGTTGAATCTCGAAGATAGTGATACACATATTCATAATGTAGAAGCCAAAAGATGCAAAGTTAATAATGATAGTGCAACTTATTTGTGGCACTGCCGTTTAGGTCATATCGGTGTAAAGCGCATGAAGAAACTCCATACTGATGGGCTTTTGGAACCACTTGATTATGAATCACTTGGTACTTGCGAACCGTGCCTCATAGGCAAGATGACTAAAACACCGTTCTCCGGTACTATGGAGAGAGCAACAGATTTATTGGAAATCATACATACCGATGTATGTGGTCCGATGAATATTGAGGCTCGTGGCGGATATCGTTATTTTCTCACCTTCACAGATGATTTAAGCAGATATGGGTATATCTACTTAATGAAACATAAGTCTGAAACATTTGAAAAGTTCAAAGAATTTCAGAGTGAAGTTGAAAATCATCGTAACAAGAAAATAAAGTTTCTACGATCTGATCGTGGAGGAGAATATTTGAGTTACGAGTTTGGTGTACATTTGAAAAATTGTGGAATAGTTTCGCAACTCACGCCACCCGGAACACCACAGCGTAATGGTGTGTCCGAACGTCGTAATCGTACTTTACTAGATATGGTGCGATCTATGATGTCTCTTACTGATTTACCGCTATCGTTTTGGGGTTATGCTTTAGAGACGGCCGCATTCACGTTAAACAGGGCACCATCAAAATCCGTTGAGACGACACCTTATGAACTATGGTTTGGCAAGAAACCAAAGTTGTCGTTTCTTAAAGTTTGGGGCTGCGATGCTTATGTGAAAAAGCTTCAACCTGATAAGCTCGAACCCAAATCGGAGAAATGTGTCTTCATAGGATATCCAAAGGAAACTATTGGATACACCTTCTATCACAGATCCGAAGGCAAGACTTTTGTTGCTAAATTCGGAAACTTTCTAGAGAAGGAGTTTCTCTCGAAAGAAGTGAGTGGGAGGAAAGTAGAACTTGACGAGGTAACTGTACCTGCTCCCTTATTGGAAAATAGTACATCACAGAAAACTGTTTCTGCGACACCTATGCCAATCAGTGAGGAAGCTAATGATGATGATCATGAAGCTTCAGAACAAGATACTACTGAACCACGTAGATCAACCAGAGTGAGATCCGCACCAGAGTGGTACGGTAATCCAGTTCTGGAAGTCATGATGCTAGATCATGATGAACCTACGAACTATGAAGAAGCGATGGTGAGCCCAGATTCCGCAAAGTGGCTTGAGGCCATGAAATCTGAGATGGGATCCATGTATGAAAACAAAGTATGGACTTTGGTTGACTTGCCCGATGATCGGCAAGCAATTGAGAATAAATGGATCTTCAAGAAAAAGACTGACGCTGACGGTAATATTACTGTCTATAAAGCTCGACTTGTCGCGAAAGGTTTTCGGCAAGTTCAAGGAGTTGACTACGATGAGACCTTCTCACCCGTAGCGATGCTTAAGTCCGTCAGAATTATGTTAGCAATTGCCGCATTTTATGATTATGAAATATGGCAGATGGATGTCAAAACTGCATTCCTGAATGGATTTCTGGAAGAAGAGTTGTATATGATACAACCAGAAGGTTTTGTCGATCCAAAGGGAGCTAACAAAGTATGCAAACTCCAGCGATCCATTTATGGACTGGTGCAAGCATCTCGGAGTTGGAATAAATGCTTTGATAGTGTGATCAAAGCATTTGGCTTTATACAGACTTTTGGAGAAGCCTGTATTTACAAGAAAGTGAGTGGGAGCTCTGTAGCATTTCTAATATTATATGTGGATGACATATTGCTGATTGGAAATGATATAGAATTTCTGGATAGCATAAAGGGATACTTGAATAAAAGTTTTTCGATGAAAGACCTCGGGGAAGCTGCTTACATATTAGGCATAAAGATCTATAGAGATAGATCAAAACGCTTAATTGGACTTTCACAAAGCACATACCTTGACAAGATTTTGAAAAAGTTCAAAATGGATCAAGCAAAGAAAGGGTTCTTGCCTGTGTTACAAGGTATGAAGTTGAGTAAGACTCAATGCCCGACCACTGCAGAAGATAGAGAGAAAATGAAAGATGTTCCCTATGCTTCAGCCATAGGCTCTATCATGTATGCAATGCTGTGTACCAGACCTGATGTGTGCCTTGCTATAAGTTTAGCAGGGAGGTACCAAAGTAATCCAGGAATGGATCACTGGACAGCGGTCAAGAACATCCTGAAATACCTGAAAAGGACTAAGGATATGTTTCTCGTATATGGAGGTGACAAAGAGCTCACCGTAAGAGGTTACGTTGATGCAAGCTTTGACACAGATCCGGACGATTCTAAATCGCAAACCGGATACGTGTTTACTTTAAACGGTGGAGCTGTCAGTTGGTGCAGTTCTAAACAAAGCGTCGTAGCAGGATCTACATGTGAAGCGGAGTACATAGCTGCTTCGGAAGCAGCGAACGAAGGAGTCTGGATGAAGGAGTTCATATCCGATCTAGGTGTCATACCTAGTGCATCGGGTCCAATGAAAATCTTCTGTGACAATACTGGTGCAATTGCCTTGGCAAAGGAATCCAGATTTCACAAAAGAACCAAACACATCAAGAGACGCTTCAACTCCATCCGGGATTTAGTCCAGGTGGGAGACATAGAGATTTGCAAGATACATACGGATCTGAATGTTGCAGACCCGTTGACTAAGCCTCTTCCACAAGCAAAACATGATCAGCACCAAGGCTCCATGGGTGTTAGAATCATTACAGTGTAATCTAGATTATTGACTCTAGTGCAAGTGGGAGACTGAAGGAAATATGCCCTAGAGGCAATAATAAAGTTATTATTTATTTCCTTATATCATGATAAATGTTTATTATTCATGCTAGAATTGTATTAACCGGAAACATAATACATGTGTGAATACATAGACCAACAAAGTGTCACTAGTATGCCTCTACTTGACTAGCTCGTTAATCAAAGATGGTTATGTTTCCTAACCATGAACAAAGAGTTGTTATTTGATTAACGAGGTCACATCATTAGTAGAATGATCTGATTGACATGACCCATTCCATTAGCATAGCACCCGATCGTTTAGTATGTTGCTATTGCTTTCTTCATGATTTATACATGTTCCTATAACTATGAGATTATGCAACTCCCGTTTACCGGAGGAACACTTTGGGTACTACCAAACGTCACAACGTAACTGGGTGATTATAAAGGAGTACTACAGGTGTCTCCAATGGTAGATGTTGGGTTGGCGTATTTCGAGATTAGGGTTTGTCACTCCGATTGTCGGAGAGGTATCTCTGGGCCCTCTCGGTAATGCACATCACATAAGCCTTGCAAGCACTGCAACTAATATGTTAGTTGTGAGATGATGTATTACGGAACAAGTAAAGAGACTTGCCGGTAACGAGATTGAACTAGGTATTGGATACCGACGATCGAATCTCGGGCAAGTAACATACCGATGACAAAGGGAACAACGTATGTTGTTATGCGGTCTGACCGATAAAGATCTTCGTAGAATATGTAGGAGCCAATATGGGCATCCAGGTCCCGCTATTGGTTATTGACCGGAGACGTGTCTCGGTCATGTCTACATTGTTCTCGAACCGTAGGGTCCGCACGCTTAACGTTACGATGACAGTTATTATGAGTTTATGCATTTTGATGTACCGAAGGTTGTTCGGAGTCCCGGATGAGATCACGGACATGACGAGGAGTCTCGAAATGGTCGAGACATAAAGATTGATATATTGGAAGCCTATGTTTGGACATAGGAAGTGTTCCGGGTGAAATCGGGATTTTACCGGAATACCGGGAGGGTTACCGGAACCCCCCGGGAGACTAATGGGCCTATTGGGCCTTAGTGGAAAAAGAGAAAAGGGACAAGCCCAAGCTGGCCGGCGCCCCCCCTTTCCCCAAGTCCTAGTAGTACTAGGAGAAGGGGCCGGCCCCCCTCTTTCTCCTTTCTCCCCGAGAGTCCTAATTGGATTAGGATTGGAGGGAGGAGTCCTACTCCCGGTGGGAGTAGGACTCCCCTGCGCCTCCTCTCCCTGGCCGGCCGGCTCCCCCTCCTCCAACCTTTATATACGGGGGCAGGGGGCACCCCAAGACACACAAGTTGATCCTTGAGATCGTTCCTTAGCCGTGTGCGGTGCCCCCTGCCACCAAATTCCACCTCGATCGTACCGTTACAGTGCTTAGGCGAAGCCCTGCGTCGGTAGTACATCAAGATCGTCATCACGCCGTCGTGCTGACAGAACTCTTCCTCGACGCTTTGCTGGATCGGAGCCCGAGGAACGTCATCGAACTGAACGTGTGCTAAGAACTCGGAGGTGCCGGAGTAACGGTGCTTGGATCGGTCGGATCGGGAAGAAGACGTACGACTACTTCCTCTACGTTGTGTGATCGCTTCCGCAGTCGGTCTGCGTTGGTACGTAGACAACACTCTCCCCTCTCGTTGCTGTGCATCACCATGATCTTGCGTGTGCGTAGGAAAATTTTCGAAATTACTGCGTTCCGCAACAATATTTATATAAGCAGGAATCTGGTGATCATCGCATGTTTTAAATGAGTTGAAGATATATTAACGAATCGATCTTTCTTCTTTCAGCCATCCGGATCGAGCAAATCTTCAGGCAAAAGGACGAAACGAGGCCCGAACAAAAAGTTGAAGGAGGGCGTAAAGTACAATATCGAGGCATTCAAACCTAATGGCGAACCATTAGCGCCTAAGAAGATTGCGGACAAGTTCGTTCGTCAGTGCGGAGTTCTTGTGAAGGACTAACTCCCGATCTCCCTTCAAGAATGGAGAAAGCCAGCAAAGCCACGTCCAGATGTTACTTTTGTCGATGAGAATCAAAAAAAACTGCTTTGGGATACTCTCATGGAACATTTCACCCTACCAGATAATATGACAGAAGCAGATGTGCGGAAAGTCAAGGACGCTGCTTTTAGGAAGATGGCGGTTGCATTCAAGAACCACAAGAGAATGACGTGGGAGAAGTACATCAAGGGAGGAAGGAAGACTCCAGTATTCGAGGGGATACTAGAGAATCAAAGTGCTCATTGGGACGATTTCGTGAAATTCAAGGATTCAGAATTAGCTAAGGAACGGTCGAGAATAAACAAGGCCAATGCGGAAAAAAGGATAAGTTCCATAAGCTGGGGCCAGGTGGCTACGCGGTGGCAATGCCTAAGTGGGATAAGTCTGAGAAAGAGATGGAGGATGCAAGTGTCACTCCGGTTACTAAGAGCCGGCCCCCCAGGTGCAGGACTTGGTTCTATGCGCATGGGGGGGAGTTGGACCCGAAGACAGGCAATGTTTCGACGAAGGCATGTCTGAATGGAGCCGACGATGCGCTACTTGTTGCAATAGAAGAGGCTCGATCGGGGGTGTTCCAGCCCAACAGAGAGAACGACGAGCTTACGCGTGCCCTGGGAAATCCTGAACACCGGGGAAGAACACGAGGCAAGGGCGCTCTTCCGTGGTATGAGGGGTTTAAGGACTGGAACGCCGACTACAGAACCCGTGCGAGAAAGAAGATTGTGGAGGACAAGAAGGGGAAGATGGAGGAGGAGCAGAGGAAGCAGGACTATGAACGCCTTCAAGGCCTAGAAGCAAGTCAAGCGGAATTGGCAGCTAAATTCCAGCGGCAGCAGGAGCAGATCGACTCACTTAGCCAGCAGTAGTGCTGGATACATACCCCGTGGATGACATCACGGAGAACACTAACTACGAGCTACACTTCAAAATGAAGAACATATCCATGAAGGTGGCAGACGCCGTTGCTTTTTCAAATTCCCCCGAGGCAACCTTCCATTGCAACCCGATTCCAGCGGGCTATGCTCGTGTCTTGGTTGATGAGGTGGTGGACCCATATTCGGAGCTACAGCTTGACATTCCTGGAGGTGACGACGAGCACACATTGGGAGAGGCCATACATCGTGTCATCCTATGGAGAAAGGATTGCATCATCTTTCGAAGTCCGCCACCGAGTCAGCAGACTCCCGCTCCTCCAAGTCCACCAACGCGTGATGCCACTCCTCCTCCTCCAAGTCCGGCAAAGTGTTAGGCCACTCTTCCTCCAAATCCGACACAGCGTCAGACGTCCACTCCTTCTCCAAGTCCGGCACAACCTCAGGCCACTCCTCCTCGTCCAACTCAGCCCCGTCAGCCGTCTCCGCCGCCTCAGCAATCGCAGAAGAGACACCCCGCAGCTATGGTGCGTAGCGGTACGAGTCGAGGTCATAGTACAGCAAGTACAGGCGGCGGCAAGCGATATAAATATGGTCCAAACCTCAGTACTCCTCTTCCTGTGAGGGCTTACGACAGGACCGAGGAGCAAACCAATGCCATAGTGCAGGCAGAAGTCGACGCCCATTTTGGACCGAAACCGCCACCGCCGCCAAGAGAGAAAGTGCCTGTGGAAGTAGTTGACCACTTCATTCGTATGGCTCAACCACCAGCTCCTAAGCCTGTTGACACAGACTATGAGCGCCACATCAGAAAGTGTAATCGACGACGTCTACAGAAGGAGGCGAGCTCGAGCTCGAGCAAACAACAAGCACCCGTTGAAAAATGCGGGAAAGCCGTTGCCCAGCTGGGAAAACAGGCGGCGCAATCGATCCCCCCGCTTGTTGTGACGCCAACCACACGTGACAGTACACGCGCCCAATATTATTGTGGCCAAACAGTTTACGTTCCCCAGGTGGGCGATGTGGTAATAACCCAGGAGCATATAATGCAGGCTGAAGAACTCAAGATCACTGTTGGACAACTCCTCGAGATCGAGGACATGCCTGCGATTAGAGAGGAGGAAATAAAACGGAAATATGTCCGGGGCCAACCTTTGGTCGAGCCAGAAGATGTCAAGAAACTCCCAACGAGAATGTATGAATTGCATCAATGGTACATGGACATTATCAAGAGATCCGATCGAGAGTCCCTCATGGTGCAAGTCAAGAAGGATCATTACTACCATGAGAATGCTGTGACCGTTGAGTATTCTGAACTGTTTCAGTTATACAATCAAGACGCACTCGACAAATCTATCATCAGTTGCTATTGTCTGTAAGTGATTTCTTTCTGTAATTTAAGTCTCAAGCTAGCTGTAGTGATCCTTTTGATCAATCATTACGTGTAATTATCCTCACTATATTCTTTTCTGTGGTATTATGCAGGATGAAGATGTATGAAATGAGAAAAGGTGGACGCTATGGCATTGGGTTCATTGACCCAAACACCGTTAATCAATACACATGGAAAATGAGCAAGTATTAGGAAAAGCAGGTAGAGGACAGCATGCTAGTGAAGGAAATATGCCCTAGAGGCAATAATAAAGTTATTATTTATTTCCTTATATCATGATAAATGTTTATTATTCATGCTAGAATTGTATTAACCGGAAACATAATACATGTGTGAATACATAGACCAACAAAGTGTCACTAGTATGCCTCTACTTGACTAGCTCGTTAATCAAAGATGGTTATGTTTCCTAACCATGAACAAAGAGTTGTTATTTGATTAACGAGGTCACATCATTAGTAGAATGATCTGATTGACATGACCCATTCCATTAGCATAGCACCCGATCGTTTAGTATGTTGCTATTGCTTTCTTCATGACTTATACATGTTCCTATAACTATGAGATTATGCAACTCCCGTTTACCGGAGGAACACTTTGGGTACTACCAAACGTCACAACGTAACTGGGTGATTATAAAGGAGTACTACAGGTGTCTCCAATGGTAGATGTTGGGTTGGCGTATTTCGAGATTAGGGTTTGTCACTCCGATTGTCGGAGAGGTATCTCTGGGCCCTCTCGGTAATGCACATCACATAAGCCTTGCAAGCACTGCAACTAATATGTTAGTTGTGAGATGATGTATTACGGAACGAGTAAAGAGACTTGCCGGTAACGAGATTGAACTAGGTATTGGATACCGACGATCGAATCTCGGGCAAGTAACATACCGATGACAAAGGGAACAACGTATGTTGTTATGCGGTCTGACCGATAAAGATCTTCGTAGGATATGTAGGAGCCAATATGGGCATCCAGGTCCCGCTATTGGTTATTGACCGGAGACGTGTCTCGGTCATGTCTACATTGTTCTCGAACCGTAGGGTCCGCACGCTTAACGTTACGATGACAGTTATTATGAGTTTATGCATTTTGATGTACCGAAGGTTGTTCGGAGTCCCGGATGAGATCACGGACATGACGAGGAGTCTCGAAATGGTCGAGACGTAAAGATTGATATATTGGAAGCCTATGTTTGGACATAGGAAGTGTTCCGGGTGAAATCGGGATTTTACCGGAATACCGGGAGGGTTACCGGAACCCCCCGGGAGACTAATGGGCCTATTGGGCCTTAGTGGAAAAAGAGAAAAGGGACAAGCCCAAGCTGGCCGGCGCCCCCCCTTTCCCCAAGTCCTAGTAGGACTAGGAGAAGGGGCCGGCCCCCCTCTTTCTCCTTTCTCCCCGAGAGTCCTAATTGGATTAGGATTGGAGGGAGGAGTCCTACTCCCGGTTGGAGTAGGACTCCCCTGCGCCTCCTCTCCCTGGCCGGCCGGCTCCCCCTCCTCCAACCTTTATATACGGGGGCAGGGGGCACCCCAAGACACACAAGTTGATCCTTGAGATCGTTCCTTAGCCGTGTGCGGTGCCCCCTGCCACCAAATTCCACCTCGATCGTACCGTTACAGTGCTTAGGTGAAGCCCTGTGTCGGTAGTACATCAAGATCATCATCACGCCGTCGTGCTGACGGAACTCTTCCTCGACGCTTTGCTGGATCGGAGCCCGAGGAACGTCATCGAGCTGAACGTGTGCTAAGAACTCGGAGGTGCCGGAGTAACGGTGCTTGGATCGGTCGGATCGGGAAGACGTACGACTACTGCCTCTACGTTGTGTGATCGCTTCCGCAGTCGGTCTGCGTTGGTACGTAGACAACACTCTCCCCTCTCGTTGCTGTGCATCACCATGATCTTGCGTGTGCGTAGGAAATTTTTTGAAATTACTGCGTTCCCCAACAGTGGCATCCGAGCCTAGGTTTTATGGTTTGATGTTATTTGCACGAGTAGAACACAAGTGAGTTGTGGGCGATACAAGTCATACTGCCTACCAGCATGTCATACTTTGGTTCGGCGGTATTGTTGGGTGAGACGATCCGGACCAACCTTACGCGTACTCTTACGCGAGACCGGTTCCCTCGACGTGCTTTGCACATAGATGGCTTGCGGAAGAATGTCTCTCCAACTTTAGTTGAACCAAGTGTGACTACGCCCGGTCCTTGAGAAGGTTAAAACGGAGTCTATTTGACGAACTATCATTGTGGTTTTGATGCGTAGGTGAGATGAGTTCTTACTTGAGCCCGTAGCAGCCACGTAAAACTTGCAACAACAAAGTAGAGGACGTCTAACTTGTTTTTGCAGGGTATGTTGTGATGTGATATGGTCAAGGCATGATGCTGATTTTATTGTATGAGATGATCATGTTTTGTAACCGAGTTATTGGCAACTGGCAGGAGCCATATGGTTGTCGCTTTATTGTATGCAATGCAATCGCGATGTAATGCTTTACTTGATTACTAAACGGTAGTGATAGTCGTGGAAGCATAAGATTGGCGAGACGACAACGATGCTACGATGGAGATCAAGGTGTCGCGCCGGTGACGATGGTGATCATGACGGTGCTTCGGAGATGGAGATCACAAGCACAAGATGATGATGGCCATATCATATCACTTATATTGATTGCATGTGATGTTTATCCTTTTATGCATCTTATCTTGCTTTGATTGACGGTAGCATTATAAGATGATCTCTCACTAAATTATCAAGAAGTGTTCTCCCCGAGTATGCACCGTTGCCAAAGTTCGTCGTGCCCAGACACCACGTGATGATCGGGTGTGATAAGCTCTACGTCCAAATACAACGGGTGCAAAACAGTTGCACACGCAGAATACTCGGGTTATACTTGACGAGCCAAGCATATACAGATATGGCCTCGGAACACGGAGACCGAAAGGTCGAGCGTGAATCATATAGTAGATATGATCAACATAACGATGTTCACCATTGAAAACTACTCCATCTCACGTGATGATCGGTTATGGTTTAGTTGATTTGGATCACGTGATCACTTAGAGGATTAGAGGGATGTCTATCTAAGTGGGAGTTCCTAAGTAATTTGATTAACTGAACCTAAACTTATCATGAACTTAGTACCTGATAGTATCTTGCTTGTTTATGTTGATTGTAGATAGATGGCTCGTGCTATTGTTCCGTTGAATTTTAATGCGTTCCTTGAGAAAGCAAAGTTGAAAGATGATGGTAGCAATTACACGGACTGGGTCCGTAACCTGAGGATTATCCTCATTGCTGCACAGAAGAATTACGTCCTGGAAGCACCGCTGGGTGACAGGCCTGCTGCTGGAGCAACGCCAGATGTTATGAACGTCTGGCAGAGCAAAGCTGATGACTACTCGATAGTTCAGTGTGCCATGCTTTACGGCTTAGAATCGGGACTTCAACGACGTTTTGAACGTCATGGAGCATATGAGATGTTCCAGGAGTTGAAGTTAATATTTCAAGCAAATGCCCGAATTGAGAGATATGAAGTCTCCAATAAGTTCTATAGCTGTAAGATGGAGGAGAACAGTTCTGTAAGTGAGCATATACTCAAGATGTCTGGGTATAATAATCACTTGATTCAGATGGGAGTTAATCTTCCAGATGACTGCGTCATTGACAGAATTCTCCAATCACTGCCACCAAGCTACAAGAGCTTCGTGATGAACTATAATATGCAAGGGATGAACAAGACTATTCCCGAGCTCTTCGCAATGCTGAAAGCTGCGGAGGTAGAAATCAAGAAGGAGCATCAAGTGTTGATGGTTAGCAAAACCACTAGTTTCAAGAAAAAGGGCAAAGGGAAGAAGAAGGGAAACTTCAAGAAGAACAGCAAGCAAGTTGCTGCTCAGGAGAAGAAACCCAAGTCTGGACCTAAGCCTGAAACTGAGTGCTTCTACTGCAAGCAGACTGGTCACTGGAAGCGGAACTGCCCCAAGTATTTGGCGGATAAGAAGGATGGCAAAGTGAGCAAAGGTATATGTGATATACATGTTATTGATGTGTACCTTACTAGAGCTCGCAGTAGCACCTGGGTATTTGATACTGGTTCTGTTGCTAATATTTGCAACTCGAAACAGGGACTACGGAATAAGCGGACACTAGCAAAGGACGAGGTGACGATGCGTGTGGGAAACGGTTCCAAAGTCGATGTGATCGCGGTCGGCACGCTACCTCTACATCTACCTTCGGGATTAATATTAGACCTAAATAATTGTTATTTGGTGCCAGCGTTGAGCATGAACATTATATCTGGATCTTGTTTAATGCGAGACGGTTATTCATTTAAATCAGAGAATAATGGTTGTTCTATTTATATGAATAATATCTTTTATGGTCATGCACCTTTGAAGAGTGGTCTATTCTTGTTGAATCTCGAAGATAGTGATACACATATTCATAATGTAGAAGCCAAAAGATGCAAAGTTAATAATGATAGTGCAACTTATTTGTGGCACTGCCGTTTAGGTCATATCGGTGTAAAGCGCATGAAGAAACTCCATACTGATGGGCTTTTGGAACCACTTGATTATGAATCACTTGGTACTTGCGAACCGTGCCTCATAGGCAAGATGACTAAAACACCGTTCTCCGGTACTATGGAGAGAGCAACAGATTTATTGGAAATCATACATACCGATGTATGTGGTCCGATGAATATTGAGGCTCGTGGCGGATATCGTTATTTTCTCACCTTCACAGATGATTTAAGCAGATATGGGTATATCTACTTAATGAAACATAAGTCTGAAACATTTGAAAAGTTCAAAGAATTTCAGAGTGAAGTTGAAAATCATCGTAACAAGAAAATAAAGTTTCTACGATCTGATCATGGAGGAGAATATTTGAGTTACGAGTTTGGTGTACATTTGAAAAATTGTGGAATAGTTTCGCAACTCACGCCACCCGGAACACCACAGCGTAATGGTGTGTCCGAACGTCGTAATCGTACTTTACTAGATATGGTGCGATCTATGATGTCTCTTACTGATTTACCGCTATCGTTTTGGGGTTATGCTTTAGAGACGGCCGCATTCACGTTAAACAGGGCACCATCAAAATCCGTTGAGACGACACCTTATGAACTATGGTTTGGCAAGAAACCAAAGTTGTCGTTTCTTAAAGTTTGGGGCTGCGATGCTTATGTGAAAAAGCTTCAACCTGATAAGCTCGAACCCAAATCGGAGAAATGTGTCTTCATAGGATATCCAAAGGAAACTATTGGATACACCTTCTATCACAGATCCGAAGGCAAGACTTTTGTTGCTAAATTCGGAAACTTTCTAGAGAAGGAGTTTCTCTCGAAAGAAGTGAGTGGGAGGAAAGTAGAACTTGACGAGGTAACTGTACCTGCTCCCTTATTGGAAAATAGTACATCACAGAAAACTGTTTCTGCGACACCTATGCCAATCAGTGAGGAAGCTAATGATGATGATCATGAAGCTTCAGAACAAGATACTACTGAACCACGTAGATCAACCAGAGTGAGATCCGCACCAGAGTGGTACGGTAATCCAGTTTTGGAAGTCATGATGCTAGATCATGATGAACCTACGAACTATGAAGAAGCGATGGTGAGCCCAGATTCCGCAAAGTGGCTTGAGGCCATGAAATCTGAGATAGGATCCATGTATGAAAACAAAGTATGGATTTTGGTTGACTTGCCCGATGATCGGCAAGCAATTGAGAATAAATGGATCTTCAAGAAAAAGACTGACGCTGACGGTAATATTACTGTCTATAAAGCTCGACTTGTCGCGAAAGGTTTTCGGCAAGTTCAAGGAGTTGACTACGATGAGACCTTCTCACCCGTAGCGATGCTTAAGTCCGTCAGAATTATGTTAGCAATTGCCGCATTTTATGATTATGAAATATGGCAGATGGATGTCAAAACTGCATTCCTGAATGGATTTCTGGAAGAAGAGTTGTATATGATACAACCAGAAGGTTTTGTCGATCCAAAGGGAGCTAACAAAGTATGCAAACTCCAGCGATCCATTTATGGACTGGTGCAAGCATCTCGGAGTTGGAATAAACGCTTTGATAGTGTGATCAAAGCATTTGGCTTTATACAGACTTTTGGAGAAGCCTGTATTTACAAGAAAGTGAGTGGGAGCTCTGTAGCATTTCTAATATTATATGTGGATGACATATTGCTGATTGGAAATGATATAGAATTTCTGGATAGCATAAAGGGATACTTGAATAAAAGTTTTTCGGTGAAAGACCTCGGGGAAGCTGCTTACATATTAGGCATAAAGATCTATAGAGATAGATCAAAACGCTTAATTGGACTTTCACAAAGCACATACCTTGACAAGATTTTGAAAAAGTTCAAAATGGATCAAGCAAAGAGAGGGTTCTTGCCTGTGTTACAAGGTATGAAGTTGAGTAAGACTCAATGCCCGACCACTGCAGAAGATAGAGAGAAAATGAAAGATGTTCCCTATGCTTCATCCATAGGCTCTATCATGTATGCAATGCTGTGTACCAGACCTGATGTGTGCCTTGCTATAAGTTTAGCAGGGAGGTACCAAAGTAATCCAGGAATGGATCACTGGACAGCGGTCAAGAACATCCTGAAATACCTGAAAAGGACTAAGGATATGTTTCTCGTATATGGAGGTGACAAAGAGCTCACCGTAAGAGGTTACGTTGATGCAAGCTTTGACACAGATCCGGACGATTCTAAATCGCAAACCGGATACGTGTTTACTTTAAACGGTGGAGCTGTCAGTTGGTGCAGTTCTAAACAAAGCGTCGTAGCAGGATCTACATGTGAAGCGGAGTACATAGCTGCTTCGGAAGCAGCGAACGAAGGAGTCTGGATGAAGGAGTTCATATCCGATCTAGGTGTCATACCTAGTGCATCGGGTCCAATGAAAATCTTCTGTGACAATACTGGTGCAATTGCCTTGGCAAAGGAATCCAGATTTCACAAAAGAACCAAACACATCAAGAGACGCTTCAACTCCATCCGGGATTTAGTCCAGGTGGGAGACATAGAGATTTGCAAGATACATACGGATCTGAATGTTGCAGACCCGTTGACTAAGCCTCTTCCACGAGCAAAACATGATCAGCACCAAGGCTCCATGGGTGTTAGAATCATTACAGTGTAATCTAGATTATTGACTCTAGTGCAAGTGGGAGACTGAAGGAAATATGCCCTAGAGGCAATAATAAAGTTATTATTTATTTCCTTATATCATGATAAATGTTTATTATTCATGCTAGAATTGTATTAACCGGAAACATAATACATGTGTGAATACATAGACCAACAAAGTGTCACTAGTATGCCTCTACTTGACTAGCTCGTTAATCAAAGATGGTTATGTTTCCTAACCATGAACAAAGAGTTGTTATTTGATTAACGAGGTCACATCATTAGTAGAATGATCTGATTGACATGACCCATTCCATTAGCATAGCACCCGATCGTTTAGTATGTTGCTATTGCTTTCTTCATGACTTATACATGTTCCTATAACTATGAGATTATGCAACTCCCGTTTACCGGAGGAACACTTTGGGTACTACCAAACGTCACAACGTAACTGGGTGATTATAAAGGAGTACTACAGGTGTCTCCAATGGTAGATGTTGGGTTGGCGTATTTCGAGATTAGGGTTTGTCACTCCGATTGTCGAAGAGGTATCTCTGGGCCCTCTCAGTAATGCACATCACATAGGCCTTGCAAGCACTGCAACTAATATGTTAGTTGTGAGATGATGTATTACGGAACGAGTAAAGAGACTTGCCGGTAACGAGATTGAACTAGGTATTGGATACCGACGATCGAATCTCGGGCAAGTAACATACCGATGACAAAGGGAACAACGTATGTTGTTATGCGGTCTGACCGATAAAGATCTTCGTAGGATATGTAGGAGCCAATATGGGCATCCAGGTCCCGCTATTGGTTATTGACCGGAGACGTGTCTCGGTCATGTCTACATTGTTCTCGAACCGTAGGGTCCGCACGCTTAACGTTACGATGACAGTTATTATGAGTTTATGCATTTTGATGTACCGAAGGTTGTTCGGGGTCCCGGATGAGATCAAGGACATGACGAGGAGTCTCGAAATGGTCGAGACGTAAAGATTGATATATTGGAAGCCTATGTTTGGACATAGGAAGTGTTCCGGATGAAATCGGGATTTTACCGGAATACCGGGAGGGTTACCGGAACCCCCCGGGAGACTAATGGGCCTATTGGGCCTTAGTGGAAAAAGAGAAAAGGGACAAGCCCAAGCTGGCCGGCGCCCCCCCTTTCCCCAAGTCCTAGTAGGACTAGGAGAAGGGGCCGGCCCCCCTCTTTCTCCTTTCTCCCCGAGAGTCCTAATTGGATTAGGATTGGAGGGAGGAGTCCTACTCCCGGTGGGAGTAGGACTCCCCTGCGCCTCCTCTCCCTGGCCGGCCGGCTCCCCCTCCTCCAACCTTTATATACGGGGGCAGGGGGCACCCCAAGACACACAAGTTGATCCTTGAGATCGTTCCTTAGCCGTGTGCGGTGCCCCCTGCCACCAAATTCCACCTCGATCATACCGTTGTAGTGCTTAGGCGAAGTCCTGCGTCGGTAGTACATCAAGATCGTCACCACGCCGTCATGCTGACGGAACTCTTCCTCGACGCTTTGCTGGATCGGAGCCCGAGGATCGTCATCGAGCTGAACGCGTGCTAAGAACTCGGAGGTGCCGAAGTAACGGTGCTTGGATCGGTCGGATCGGGAAGACGTACGACTACTTCCTCTACGTTGTGTGATCGCTTCCGCAGTCGGTCTGCGTTGGTACGTAGACAACACTCTCCCCTCTCGTTGCTGTGCATCACCATGATCTTGCGTGTGCGTAGGAAAATTTTCGAAATTACTGCGTTCCCCAACAGCTAGAGTTCTTGAAGTGCCTCAAATACAATGAAGATATACTACTTCCTTACAACTTCGAGTGAGTCACACTTTCTTGTACTACAAATTCTCTGTTTTTGCCTACTAGCTAGCTACATGTTTTTGCTTACATATGCCCGCTTAATTAAGACATGCAAACGTGTGTGCATGCAGATTTCACTGGATCTTGTGTATCATTAAAGTTGACGCCGGAACAATTGAAATACTGGACTCGCTACTCAAAGCAAATAGTGACTACAACATCTTGTATGGGATAGTCAACAGGTAATTTCAATCATTATTAACTATATATCTCGGCCTATTTAGTTCGTCATTTCATGATATGAACTATTTAATAACCCCTTTATTCATTTTCTTTGTCGGCGGGCAGGGCTTGGGCAAGGTTCATCAGCGTCACGGAAGGCGAATGGAAACCACAACTAAAATGGTTTCGATCCAAGGTAAGTAATTAAGTAGTACTAGCTAGCTAGCTGCCATCTCTTTAATTATCATGCTTTGATTAATTATTATCTGATCAAATTAAATTCCATTCTCGTTATAAAGGCCCTGAAGCAGGCGTAGGGGACTAATCTGTGTGCATACTGCGTTTGCGAGAATATTCGGATGATGGCGTCCGAAAGGAACAGATCTCAAAGACAGGAATGGGTACGCTTGTCAGAACACTATTCACAATTTTTAAACCATTATCGATATCTAGTCACACAACTAATACACATGCATATTGATCTCCTTCTTAACAGTTCAAAGAGGTGCGGGACAAGCTCCTAGAAACGGAGCGCGTAGAAGCACTTCAAAAGGAAATAGCGGGATTTTTGCTCGACCAGGTCATAAATCCGAAGGGAGAATACTATTACCCGCTACCGCCCCCATCGACCAGGTCATGAACCACTTCCAATTGTCATCGTGCTCCGAAGGCACCAATTAGGCTAATGCCACTGGCTCCGAAGGCAACATGCATATGTAGGAGAAATTGTATATAGCTATACATGTGTGTATGTGTGAATTAATATGGTGGTTTGTGAGACATGATTGATGATATATATATGATTGGTTCTACTAGAAATTCTATATATATATATATATATATATATATATATATATATATATATATGCATAATGTGTACAATGTGTAGTACCGTAAAATACCAGCAAACGAAAAAGAATTAAAATGGAAAACACAAAATTAAATGAAAAGAAATCATAAAACCAACCCCCCCCCCCCAAATATTTTAGTACCGGTTGGTGTTACCAACCGGTACTAAAGGGCTCCCACCCCCGGAGCTGGCTCGTGCCACGTGGTTTTCCCTTAGCACCGGTTCGTGCTGAACCGGTACTAACGGGGGGGGGGGGGCCTTTAGTGCTGAAACGTTAGTGCCGGTTCCTAAACCGGTGCTATTGCCCGGTTCTGCACTAGTGATCGACAAGCCGGAGGGATGTAACTAAGCATCGCCGGAGCGACGGACATACCGCTCCACTCTTCTATTCCACCACATCATCACCACCATCTACACCGAGCACTTGGAGAAGACGAGACTTGAAGACGACGACCATTGCAGCAGCTTAATCGGAGGTGGTCCGCGACTTTGACTCGCGGATGTAATTAATCGGGAGCCTTCCGAGGTCCCGTGAACCAGAACTTCACAATCGCCGAAGTAATCTTGGCCGAGCTAGCAGGCCATTGAGCGCTTATGTAAAGGGATCATGTAATTTGTTTCTCCGATGAGAGATTAATAAAATACAAGTTTCCCTAATTTTATTTGTGTACTTAGTACACTAGCACGCCCGCATATTTATTCCCCCTGGCGTGTAGAGAGATAATAACACGATAACCACCGTTGTTTGTTATTATTTTTTGTGTCAAACAGACCAGTGCACCAGTCCACGCAGCTCTGCGCCAGTACGGTCTCGTCCCATTCCAGATGAAGACCCGGGGAACCAAGCTGGAGTCACTGCCCAAGGAGTAGTCGCCAGTGGACACGTCATCAGGGCCCCTCCAAGCAACAAAAGGCCTGTAGAGCTTATTTTTGCTGCTCAACGGTGCAGACATGTTAGGGAGGAGGGTGTCAGTTGGGTAATGAAAGCTCTGCCATATGTCTGTGCCGTTGGACAACCGGATGACCAAGTTCCCAGTGTCAAGCAGTATAGCAGTAGTTCCGGCGGCTTCGGAGGTGATGTTGTTCGAGGTTGTCCAAAGAGTGCTTCCTTTGGAGTCTAACAAGACAAGATCGGAATTGTTGGTCACGACAAACTTACCAGAGGAACTGCTAGACATTGGGCTGTTGCGGTTTGCGACCCACACGTATGTTCGCTCCGGTATTTGGTTGTACCATATGCCGATGTATGAGTTTGCACTTGAGTTCTTCAGGGAGAAGAAGCCAAGAGCAAAGATGGCACCGTCTGAGATGAGCCTATCGCCTGGGTAGAGTGGTTTTGTGGGTGTTAGGCGATCATCAGATTTGCAGAAGCAAATCAAGAACAGGAGGATAAAAACTGGGACGTATGTCATGTCCATTAGGCCTTCTTTGCTTGCGACGACCAAAGGAAGGGGGTAGTATGTATGAAGATGGTTTGGATTGCTTGCCCCAAGAGGTAAAACTAGAAAGTGGAAACATTGGCCGGACTTTTCTGTGCCTTCTAGTTGGTCAGGTTTACAGTTCTGCGGTGTGGAGTACCCGGCTTGTCCAAGATAATTCTAGATCCACTAGTTGCAGATAGCTGTTGCAGTAAGTCAGAGACAGATGATAATGACTAGCAGATTGGTGCTATACAGGAATTTTCCACTCCAATTTTCCAAGGGGTGTGTGTGTGTGTGTGCGTGCAAGTCGCAAATTCTAGATGCATAGAAAAACATGTATACATTGCATCGAATTTTCAGGTCGACGGATGACACAGGACCACGTGTCGCATGGGTTTGATTATTCAGCATTCCTACTGGTCTCTGTGTGGATTTTTGCAGACCAGGGACAGAATCAATACATATGAGGCCTTCTTCTGCGTATGCTTGTGAAGAGCAAAGTAAGGAGATAGAAAGATGCATGGGACTGTTTGCTTGGAGGGTTCAAAAACTTCAAATACACGAGGTAGAAAGCCAAAACAGGCCCCAGAGTTTTGGTATTCCTAATGTGGCTTGTCACATAATCACGCGTTTTATATCCAGTTCGCCGGACATAAATAAATCTAGGAAAGGTAAGTGACACAAAACCAAGTACAGCGGCAGGTAAACGAGAATGCGTATGCTAGGGCCGGCCTGCTGGCAGGGGAGGGGAGGGTGACAATGAGTTACCATCAGGTGGAGCTCCGTCTCCGTCGGGGTAGCTCGCGGCGACACGCCGGGTTGGGGGCTGACTTGGTTTTCGGCCTCAGATCTCTGGCGGGAATGAATGCCGGCGACGTTGAACGCGGCGCGGCCCGGCGCATCTGGAGGTGGTAGGGAGAGGGGGAATTTGGGGAGGGTGGCCGCGGTGGCGAGGTGAGGTGCCGGCCGCATGCTAGGGCCGGCCTGCTGGCAGGGGAGGGGAGGGCGGGGGAAGATGAGGCGCAGGAGGAGACGCACGCTGGAGACGGTGGCATGACGGGCGGGACAGCGCCGGCGGCGCCGATAGCAGTGGTGGCGAGCTGGACGAGGACGGGAAGGCGTCGGGTCTCTTTTTTTTCGAGGCAGAGAGAGATTCGTGCCGTTTCTTTCTTATTTTTGCCCCGCGCTCACATTTCTCTTTGTCACCAAGCCCGAAAGCTACATACCCACATATCTTTTCATGGGCCTTCGGGAGGGCCTTGATCTTGCTCCCGAGCGCAGCGTCGCCTCCAGCGCTGGGCCAACAAACGTAGCTGCTTTGCTCGCAACCTTTTGATTTTTTGTTCCTTTATATATTTATTATTTATTACTTACATATTGAAATATCCTAAAATATGGATACTTGTATTTAAAATTTATATGCACTGCTAAAAATTATTTGCGCAACTTTTTGAAAATTTCAAAACATATACATCAAAAAATGTTCACGCTTTCAGAAACATGTTCATGACAGTTTTAAAAAAATGTTTATGTACTGTTAAAAGAATGTTCGCCAACTTTAAAAATATATTAGTGACATTAAAAAATGGTAACCCATTTCAAAAAAATGTTTGTTGCAACAATGTAGGAAAATTATTTGGGGAATTCAAAATAAATGTCTTCATATTAAAAAATCAGTGTTTCAAAGAATATGTTCGTGATTGAAAATATATTAATACAATTAAAAAAATTTCACCTAGTTAATAAGTTTTTACCATTGGAAAACAATCAGCTTATATTTGGAAAACGATTAACACACATTTGTTTTGAACACTGATTAACACACATTCAGAAAATGCTTACAAACATGTATTTTTTTTTAAAATACATCATGTATTTAAGAAATGTCAACATGTATCAAAAAATACACAATGATGTATTAAAAAGTTAGAAACATGTTGAGAAAACAAAAAAACACAAAGAGGGCCGATGAAGAAACACAAAAAAAAAACCGATGAAAGAAAAGCAGCAACCACCGCAAACATGAAAAAACATCCAAAAAAAACTGTTCAAAACCACCACAGAAAAAAACACATGAAAAACCGATAAAAAACTTTCAATAAAAACCGCTCCCCTAAGACCCTTATTGGACCGACCCATTTGCCTCGTGTCAGTGAAAACACATGCAAGTGACGTCCGACTACTCGATATTTTTTTCTGGGGGAAGGGGTGTCTTAGTCTTACTCTAGTCCTCCAAAAACAAATATCCGACAGCTGTGGTGTCCAGTGTCATTTGTTTAGACAAGTTCTTTTTTTGAGACAAGTGTCGTTTCCATCCCATGCCAGATCCTTTATAGCTGGGCCGTGCCGGGCCGGCCTCCGGCCCAAATTGCCAGGTCTGGAAGCATCATCTACCAACCGCACCGCACATCGCCGCGGCATCTAGATCCGCCCTTCACATTCCCCAAGCCCTCCCCACACACACCAAACACACTATCCATGGCGCTCCGCACGTTGGCCTCGAAGAAAACCCTAGGCCTGGCCCTCGGCGGCGCGCGGCCGCCGGCCGCCGCCGCCAGGGGCGTGGCGACGTTCACGCTCCCCGACCTCCCCTACGACTACGGCGCGCTGGAGCCGGCCGTCTCCGGCGAGATCATGCGCCTGCACCACCAGAAGCACCACGCCACCTACGTCGCCAACTACAACAAGGCGCTCGAGCAGCTCGACGCCGCCGTCGCCAAGGGGGACGCGTCCGCCGTCGTCCACCTCCAGAGCGCCATCAAGTTCAACGGCGGCGGTAAAGACCCCCTCTCTCCTCTGGATATGCTCCCCTAGATTCGTTCGTTCGGATGCTCCTTTGGTTCGATTGCTGGTGCGGGCCAGAGGAATTGATGCGGGGATTAGCGCGGTATCGAGTACCAGACGAGCATCTACAGAGTGAATAGCAAACAAAAAATAATAATCGAAGAGATAAGGCAGCATCGTGGCGCAACCGTGAGACCCGTGACCGGCCGTCATTTGTTGTCGATTAGTTTCTGTCTTTATGAAACCTCGCTCAACTCATCCTATTTAGGCGAATCAGCTGCGCCCAGCAGCATCTCTGAACCTTGTGGTGGTCTAGTGATTAAAGATAACCAAGCAGAATACTAGTACAATTCATTAGTAGCATTATCCTTGGCACATGGTTTCATGGGCCTTTTTGGGCGGTTAACCAAGAATGGAATCTACTCCCTCCGTCCCATATTAATTGTTGCTTGCTAGATACATCCGCTTGAGCAACAATTAATATGGGGCAGATGGCAAATTTGGACAGAAAATGGTTTCTTCATTCGAGCTTTCATTATTACTCCCTCTGCCCGGAATTAGTTGACTCTCAAATGGATGTATCTAGCACTAAAATACGTCTAGATACATCCGTTTGAGCGTCAACTAATTCCGGACGGAGGAAGTATTTTGAAACCGTGACTAGGTAGGGCATTCCGCGAACTTGAAAGACACTTTCCTTTGAGATCATCCTGTAATCAGCTTCTCTAGTGCTTTTATGGTTTTTCTTTGATACAACTGCTTTTATGGATTCATTACCATATGGATGCTTAACTGCAAGTTCTTTATTAATCATGATGCTATGTTACTATGTTAGTATCATTAGCTATATGCATAATTTAGTTAGGGATGTCTGGGAATACATTTTTTTGTGTTTCATGCATAATCATAATTGTGACTTGATTGCAAGTTGTAGCTGTTGAAGGGGTCATCGTAGTGGATGTTCATGTGTATATTGGTTGGTTAATTGAGATATTCCTAGCACTGATGTTGTCAACTGCGCTGAATTTTAGGACATGCTGGGCTTCATATTTTTTTGAATTACTGATACTGGTGCTTGATGCTGACAAGCAGTATAAGTGGCAATGTTATAAAAGTATGAATCCATGAGCTGCTGAGATTTTTTGTGTTTTGCTCCACTTGGTTTTTTAGTTTGAAAGAATTGCTTGACATGCCCATTGCTTAATTACTTCCTTCGCAGAATCGACCATGTCTCAACCTATTCAACCTCGAGTATTGCCCTGTAGGTTTCCTTTTAATTTTGTTAAAAAAATCTAGGGATTTGAAGCTGGTCGAACTTCTACATTTGGGGATTAGGTGCTTGTGACGCTTCGTGGCTCGATTAATAGCTTTGGCTACACCTTTTTTACTTCTGATGGAGCCATGCCAAACCATAGTTTTTATGCGTGCATCCTTAGCTACTGAGACACACAGTTTGAGTGTTATTGGATTCTATTCCCTGCTCATATCTGCACATTAAGTAGGAATTTAGGATACTACCGTGTGACAAATCTGAGGTATAATTTTATGCTTATGCTAATAATCCCGTCAATACTCGTACGCATTGATCATGGGCTTCTCACTTCGTTTTATGATATCCTAACTATTAAATTTGTTAACAATACCAAGAAATGCTATGCGACTAGAGAATTCGTAAGGACGTGATGCTGAACCTCTACAAAAATGACGACCTGGAATAAATTCATTGGCTTGATATTATAAATATAACATTCGTCTAAGCCTATCATTTATTAATGTAGGTGATTTTTTTACCATGTTGCAGGTCATGTTAACCATTCAATCTTCTGGAAGAACCTCAAGCCTATTAGCGTAAGTATCTAACCGATGCCCTTTTGCTCAACCACAGCCCTGCCCTCTTTCTGTCTTTTCTTTTTCTGTTTAGACTTCCACCATTTCAAACAGTTAAAATGTTTGGTGCTTTACAGGAGGGTGGTGGTGAGGCACCTCATGGCAAACTTGGCTGGGCCATTGATGAGGATTTTGGTTCTATTGAGAAACTTATAAAGAAGATGAATGCAGAGGGTGCTGCTTTACAAGGATCTGGATGGGTGGTATGTACATTATGCACTGTCTCCTCCGCATTACACAGTATTTTACCTGGTCAAGGTGCTTTGTTAATATTCACATGTTTGTTATGCAGTGGCTAGCTTTGGATAAAGAGGCCAAAAGGCTTTCAGTTGAAACTACTCCTAATCAGGTGAAAGTTCTCACCCTTACTTGGATCATACTGTTCCTAAAGGACAGTTTATATAGTCTTCGCACTAATTTACAGTTCAATTCATTTCTACCATTTCCCGTTATCATGCCAATGCTTGTTGGAAGAATCAGTAATTAATCCATTCATAAGCAACTAAGTATGCAGTTAAAGATAACCATATTTCTGAAAGGGCGATATTTCTCAGTGCTCTGTACCGTTGAAAAGATCACCGAGTTGTCACTGCGATGTAACCCCAGGCCTCATATGTCATCCTCACTTTTGTTGGTTTTTAATTGATGGAGAAATGGTCACTAGTGAAATCTCATTAGTAGGATATTCAGTAAAAGCAGTACACATGCCATGGGAACTAATTTCTGGGGCTGTTGATGTGGCAAACAGGGTACAAAAAAAACCGATATGACAAACAGGGGTTGTGTTCTGGAATTCAGTAGTCACCTGCTGCAAGGCCATAGAGTTCTTTATGAGATAAAAAGGATATCAAGCTTCAGTTTGATTAATAGTTGACATTAAAGCAAATCTTATACATTGACTTATAAACATTTGCATACCTGTCGTTTTGTTTTTTCCTTTAATTCTGCACGTAGTGTCTTGAAGAGACCAATTTATTTTTAGCTGAGCTATGTGAAATTGCAACCCTCACAATCTCCACGAAGGCATTTATAGTTTGTTTTGCATCCTACTTTGATCAACTTAAGAAGTTTTTATTGCCATGTCGAAACTTTGTGTATGGAGTTATGGCACTGCGAATAATCCCCCTGTGTGGTGCCTGGGGTTGCCAGTAGTTTTTTTTCCTTTTCATGCTTTCAACTTTTGAGGTAATTTTCATGTGCATACAACTTACTTATTGGACCTTGCAGGACCCTCTTGTGACCAAAGGGTCAAACCTGTATCCTTTGTTGGGAATTGATGTCTGGGAGCATGCGTACTACCTGCAGGTAATCTCATGTTGGAACTGAAGGCTATTCTATTTGCTTTGATGAGCTGTTATTTTGCTGATGTTGCCATCCTTCTTTTTTTAGAATATGCCTCATATAACCGTAGTTGATAAGATTTCACTTGACCCACTTGGTCTTTTCGCTTATTCTTTTCCATTGTCCCGCATTAGTAGTGTTTCTGTGAAAAAGCGAATGCCTGAAAACTATCCAACCATTTTGGACATGCTAATTCCCAGTACCGTAGCAATCGCAGTATTCCCTATGATATACCTGCATTTTTACAAGGCCCTTGCTGAAAGCAAGACTAGTAGAGCTCATGTCCCTCTTTTTAAAAGAAAACACAGAGTATAATAGGAGTGGTATCAGTGTGTGCTCCATGGTTATATGTCAAAAAGGTAGGGGAAAACATGGTTGCATATGAAGATTAATTTTGCAATGGTATAATGCAAGATTATGGCTCTGTTCTGGTAGGTTTCGATGCATGTAGCCTGAAACGTGAAAGAATCAGAGCATAGTTATCAACTCAGCATATCAACCATTGTGTTGAACATATGTGCCAAAAATGTTTAACGCATGGCATAGCAGCCACCAAAGTGTTATTCTGCCAGTCTTCTAAATTGATCTATTTTATTTTTATTGAGGTGAATGGAAATTGAAAGGTCTTTCCCAGTGATAAGCGTATACTATTTGTGATTGCAGTACAAGAACGTGAGGCCGGACTACCTGACCAACATCTGGAAGGTGGTGAACTGGAAATATGCCGGAGAAGAGTATGAGAAAGTGCTTGCATGATTTGTCTGATGAGTAGACAGACAGTACTTCGCTCGCTCTTGAGTTTCCCGCTGTTGGGTCTTTGTATGTGCAGTAATAAAAGTGGGCACTATTCCACTGCCGGGATCGTCTGTACATTGCATAGAGGTGAACTACTGTCTAATGCGCACTAGAGTGCCTGTCCATTTTGGTACTTATTACTGTGCCTGCGTGACTAATAAACTCATTCGCTAGTGTTGTTGCTGTCCTTGTGTGCACGAACTTTTGATCTTGTGCTATAGTTGTCATGCATGGATTAAGCACACCAAGCATACTTCTACTGATTTGGGTGTGCAGTATGCCAGTATTGATCTAATCTTGCTACTGTCCTGATTTGGGTGATAATTTTCAAACGAACTCAAGGCCTAGCTTTCTCGCGCGCTGTCATTAGCAGGCGGTTATAAGTATTAAGTATGGAAAAGAAAATAAAGTGCTAAGGTATTACCGGACCAACGCACCGTCCATGGGCATCACTGTTCAATAAATACTGTGTTGTCACCTTCATTTTTTTTTTGTGATGATCCATTTGGAAAAGGGTTGCAATGATCACCTAGAAAGGGATCCTTTTCTTTTCCTTAAGTCCACCTAGAAAGAGGGAGGTTCATATTACAACTTTGAACTGCCATCAAAATCTAATATACAACACTGGAATATGAAACTGTCTATTTTACGACCTTGAAATTTCAAAAACCGGACAAGAAACAACCTTGGAGGACCGGTTTGAGACTGATTTTGGCTGGGCGTCGTTAATCAATGAAAAGAATTCGGATATAAGATGCCTTTAGATGTCTCTTTAGAAGAAAAAAAGGCTTTAATCGAAAGCCAAAAATTTAAAGTAAACCTGACCACCACCTAGCATTTCGCCGTACAGGGCCTTTTCCTGCGTTGAACAAACCTAGGCTGGCGAGAGAAAAATGAACTCAAATATTCAGTGTGGTACTACTCACGCCCGAACGCGACACTCTGAGGTTTATTTACCCACAGAGCCAGCCAATGAACTAGTTAGAGCTGAGGCACTAGGATTGCCCCCTCCGCCGCCGGAGAGACAGATAGAGGAGAGATGACTCCACGGGCTCGCCAACAGAGATTGGGGTAAGAAGACCCTGACTTGATCACCTTGCTAGAAGGGAAAGAAAGAGTCGTGTCTACTACTAGATTTGTGTAATAACCCATTTAGGACAACTTGGTTTTTCTAAGTAGGATATTAGAGAAATATTGTGGTCCTAGTATTTAGAAACCATTATCCTAAGCAATCTGATGTGTTTGATATCAATAAATTATAAGTACTTTCGTAAAACTGTAGTATGTATCTCTAATACCGAAAACAATAGACTTATGTAACCTCCTATGTAAACCTACGTTCTTTTCCTTCCTATAACTAATCACCCCCCCTGATTTTAAGGGAATGGGCCTGGGCCACTTTCTAATCCGATACAATTAAGCCAGATGAGCCAGTTCGTAACTTTACGTATAAAATTTACGTAGGTGTAGCAAAGCTCCTCTAATACAGTGGATCTTTTTGTTAGTACTTCTGTTTGTAAATGTAAGATGTTTTAGCAGCAAAATTTGAATTGCCAAAACGTCTTGGTGTTTTGCGGAAGAGGTTTAGACTTTTTTTGTTTTCTGAACCAAAACGAGAAAACCCATGGTTTTCGAAAACTGAAATATTCGTTGTCCGAAACATTAGGCCAACTCCACCGCGCGACCTCATTTTGTCCGCCTCCGTCCGTTTGGGGTAAAAGAGACAGACGAGGCGGCCCAGCGCGCGACGGCCCAGACCCATCTTGTCCGTTTTGTGTCCGGACCGACCCATTTCAAGCGCAAACATGCGCCGGGTTTGGGTCGCGGCAGACAACGAACGGACGCTTTGAACGTCCGCGTCAGGGCCGCATGGCAGGCGGCCACCTACCGCCCACCCGCCAACATCAATGCACACGAGTGGGTGGCCTCACCTGTCATCCGCTCATCGAAGGGTCGTCGTCCTTCTTTAAATGGGAAGCCGTGGACCGGTCGTCGTCCACACTTCCCACTCCGGCTCCTCTCTGCCCCCTCGAAACCGACACCCTCGAAACCGACACCCTCGAAACCCTAGCCCAGCCGCTTCCTGTCCTCGACCTCGTCGGCCGGCCGCAGCCATAGGGCTTTGGAACTACGGCCGCAAGGGGAAGCACGGCCGGGAGGCCGGCTCCTTCTCGGGAGGCAGCGGCTCCGCCAAGAAGGAGGAGGCCGCATCACCGCCGCGTTCCTCCAGTCGAGACCCCACGCCTGCCCCCTTCACCATCGCCCCTAGGGCCGCCGGCGAGCGCGACCGGCGGTACCTGGCCGTGGACGTGTGCTGGCGGTACTAGGAGACGAGGACGCCGGTCCCGTGGAGCGACGTGCACCTCCCCAACAACTGGCACCTCTCCGCGGACCGGGTCCCCATCCCGCCGGTGCCGGCGAGCGCACGTGCGCGGCGCGACGAGATCGAGCGCCGCCACCGCCTCCTCCCGACGACCTCTACTACGACGAGAGGTACGCCCCCGACTCCGTCCTGTGGGACACGTGGCTCCAGGACGAGCACGACGTGCGGCGCGCGTCCTCCTTCGCCGGCACGGTGTCGGGGCCGCGGCGGCCATGTCGGGAGGTGCGCGGGCGTACGCGGGTGCGCAGCCTCATGCCCACGCCGTCGCCGTCGCCATCGACATCGCCACCCCCACCTCCTCGCATGACAGCGGAGGAGGAGGCCCGTCTCATGGCGCGCGTCATGGAGGACTCCATGCGCAACTGGTGCCCCACGCCGGAGCAGATGGCGGCCGCCGTGGGGGGCAACTGGTGCCCCACGCCACCGCGGTCGCCGGAGCGGGACGCCTCGCCTCGGGAGGAGGTGGTGCAGGCACCGGCCACCTTCCAGCCCGTGCACCGCGGACTGCCGGCCCATCTCTGGATGCCGCCGGACTACGTCGACCTCGATAGCGACGACGACGACACCGGCGGCCACTGAAGACGGCGACGGCGATGGCCACGGCCACGGCATGTACGAGCGCGGCAGGAGCGCGCGGGCAGCATTTTTATTATTTTGATTTTATGTTAATTATGGAACTGGGCCGTTTAAGTGTGGCGTAAAACTGGCCCGTTTTGTAGCCGTGACCCTAAGGCGTTGTTTGGATAGGTAGTATATACAACTAAAATCCTGTTTGGCAACTCCAACTAATCCGCGTATGCAGAAAACTTAGTTTTCCAAAATCCCAGATTTCAGGTATACGGAAAAACGAGTATTACGCGATTTATATAATCTGGATTCCAACGGAAACAGAGTGCGCTTCCTGGCCGGGATGAAGGGGGCATGACGAGGGCGCTTAGCCCGATGACCTCGGGGAGTAGAGCAAACGGGAGTTGCATAATCTCATAGTCATAGGAACATGTATAAGTCATGAAGAAAGTAATAGCAACATACTAAACGATCGGGTGCTAAGCTAATGGAATGGGTCATGTCAATCAGATCATTCATCTAATGATGTGATCCCGTTAATCAAATAACAACTCTTTGTCCATGGTTAGGAAACATAACCATCTTTGATTAATGAGCTAGTCAAGTAGAGGCATACTAGTGACACTCTGTTTGTCTATGTATTCACACATGTATTATGTTTCCGGTTAATACAATTCTAGCATGAATAATAAACATTTATCATGATATAAGGAAATAAATAATAACTTTATTATTGCCTCTAGGGCATATTTCCTTCAGTCTCCCACTTGCACTAGAGTCAATAATCTAGATCACATCACCATGTGATTAACATCGATAGTTCACATCATCATGTGATTAACACCCATAGTTCACATCGCCATGTGACCAATACCCAAAGGGTTTACTAGATTCAGTAATGTAGTTCACATCGTTATGTGATTAACACCCAAAGAGTACTAAGGTGTGATCATGTTTTGCTTGTGAGAGAATCTTAGTCAACGGGTCTGTCACATTCAGATCCACATGTATTTTGCAAATTTCTATGTCAACAATGCTCTGCATGGAGCTACTCTAGCTAATTGCTCCCACTTTCAATATGTATCTAGACCGAGACTTAGAGTCATCTGGATCAGTGTCAAAAACTTGCATCGACGTAACCCTTTACGACGAACCTTTTTGTCACGTCCATAATCGAGAAACATATCCTTATTTCACTAAGGATAATTCTGACCGCTGTCCAGTGATCCACTCCTGGATTACTTTGGTACCTCCCTGCTAAACTTATAGCAAGGCACACATCAGGTCTGGTACACAGCATTGCATACATGATAGAGCCTATGGCTGAAGCATAGGGAACATCTTTCATTTTCTCTCTATCTTCTGCAGTGGTCGGGCATTGAGTCTGACTCAACTTCACACCTTATAATACAGGCAAGAACCCTTTCTTTGCTTGATCCATTTTGAACTTCTTCAAAATCTTGTCAAGGTATGTGCTTTGTGAAAGTCCAATTAAGCGTCTTGATCTATCTCTATAGATCTTTATGCCTAATATGTAAGCAGCTTCCCCGAGGTCTTTCATCGAAAAACTTTTATTCAAGTATCCCTTTATGCTATCCAGAAATTCTATATCATTTCCAATCAGCAATATGTCATCCACATATAATATCAGAAATGCTACAGAGCTCCCACTCACTTTCTTGTAAATACAGGCTTCTCCAAAAGTCTGTATAAAGCCAAATGCTTTGATCACACTATCAAAGCGTTTATTCCAACTCCGAGATGCTTGCACCAGTCCATAGATGGATCGCTGGAGCTTGCACATTTTGTTAGTACCTTTCGGATTGACAAAACCTTCTGTTGCATCATATACAACTCTTCTTTACTAAATCCATTAAGGAATGCAGTTTTGTTTATCCAATTGCCAGATTTCATAAAATGCGGCAATTACTAACATGATTCGGACAGACTCAAGCATAGATACGAGTGAGAAGCTCTCATCGTAGTCAACACCTTGAACTTGTCGAAAACCTTTTGCGACAATTCTAGCTTTGTAGATAGTAACACTACTATCAGCATCCGTCTTCCTCTTGAAAATCCATTTATTCTCAATTGCTTGCCGATCATCGGGCAAGTCAACCAAAGTCCAAACTTTGTTCTCATACATGGATCATATCTCAGATTTCATGGCCTCAAACCATTTCGCGGAATCTGGGCTCATCATCGCTTCCTCATAGTTCGTAGGTTCATCATGGTCAAGTAACATGACCTCCAGAACAGGATTACCGTACCACTCTGGTGCGGATCTCACTCTGGTTTACATACGAGATTCGGTAGTAACTTGATCTGAAGTTACATGATCATCATCATTAGCTTCCTCACTAATTGGTGTAGTAGTCACAAGAATAGATTTCTGTGATGAACTACTTTCCAATAAGTGAGAAGGTACAATTACCTTATCAAGTTCTACTTTCCTCCCACTCATTTCTTTCGAGAGAAACTCCTTCTCTAGAAAGTATCCATTATAAGCAACGAATGTCTTATCTTAGGATCTGTGATAGAAGGTGTACCCAACAGTCTCCTTTTGGGTATCCTATGAAGACATAATTCTCCGATTTGGTTTTGAGCTTATCAGGATGAAACTTTTTCACATAAGCATCACAACCCCAAACTTTAAGAAACGACTACTTTGGTTTCTTGCTAAACCATAGTTCAGATTGTGTCGTCTCAACGGACTTAGACGGTGCCCCTTTTTGACGTGAATGCAGTTGTCTCTAATGCATAACCCCAAAACGATAGTGGTAGATCGGTGAGAGACATCATAGATCGCACTATATCTAATAAAGTACGGTTATGACGTTCGGACACATCATTACACTATGGTGTTCCATGTGGCGTGAGTAGTGAAACTATTTCACATTGTTTTTAACTGAAGGCCAAACTCGTAACTCAAATACTCTTCTCTACGATCAGATCATAGAAACTTTATTTTCTTGTTACGATGATTTTTCACTTCACTCTGAAATTCTTTGAACTTTTCAAATGTTTCAGACTTATATTTCATCAAGTAGATATACTCATATCTGCTCAAATCATCTGTGAAGATCAGAAAATAATGATACCTGTCGCGAGCCTCAATATTCATCGGACCACATACATCAGTATGTATGATTTCCAACAAATCTGTTGCTCGCTCCATTGTTCCGAAGAACAGAGTCTTAGTCATCTTGCCCATGAGGCATGGTTCGCAAGCATCAACTGATTCATAATCAAGTGATTCCAAAAGCCCATCAGCATGGAGTTTCTTCATGCGCTTTACACCAATATGACCTAAACGGCAGTGCTACAAATAAGTTGCACTATCATTATTAACTTTGCATCTTTTGGTTTCAATATTATGATTATGTGTATCACTACGATCGAGATCCAACGAACTATTTTCATTGGGTGTGTAACCATATAAGGTTTATTTCATGTAAACAGAACAACAATTTATTCTCTTACTTAAATGAATAACCGTATTACAATAAACATGATCAAATCATATTCATGCTCAACGCAAACACCAAATAACACTTATTTAGGTTCAACACTAATCCCGAAATTATAGGAAGTGTGCGATGATGATCATATCAATCTTGGAACCACTTCCAACACACATCGTCACTTCACCCTTAACTAGTCTCTGTTTATTCTGCAACTTCCGTTTCGAGTTACTAATCTTAGCAACTGAACTAGTATCAAATACTGAGGGTTTGCTATAAACACTAGTAAAGTACAAATCAATAACATGTATATCAAATATACTTATGTTCATTTTGCCATCCTTCTTATCCGCCAATCACTTGGGATAGTTCCGCTTCCAGTGACCAGTCCCTTTGCAGTAGAAGCAGTCAGTCTCAGGCTTAGGTCCAGACTTGGGCTTCTTCACTTGAGTAGCAACTTGCTTGCCGTTCTTCTTGAAGTTCCCCTTCTTCCCTTTGCCCTTTTCTTGAAACTAGTGGTCTTGTCTACCATCAACACTTGATGTTTTTCTTGATTTCTACCTTCATCGATTTCATCATCATGAAAAGCTCGGGAGTCGTTTTCGTCATCCCTTGCATACTATAGTTCATCACGAAGTTCTACTAACTTGGTCATGGTGACTAGAGAATTCTGTCAATCACTATCTTATCTGGAAGATTAACTCCCACTTGATTCAAGCGATTGTAGTACCCAGACAATCTGAGCACATGCTCACTAGTTGAGCGATTCTCCTCCATCTTTTAGCTATAGAACTTGTTGGAGACTTCATAACTCTCAACTCGGGTATTTTCTTGAAATATTAACTTCAACTCGTGGAACATCTCATATGGTCCATGACGTTCAAAACGTCTTTGAAGTCCCGATTCTAAGCTGTTAAGTATGGTGCACTAAACTATCAAGTAGTCATCATATTGAGCTAGCCAAACGTTCATAACGTCTGCATCTGCTCCTGCAATAGGTCTGTCACCTAGCGGTGCATCAAGGACATAATTCTTCTGTGCAGCAATGAGGATAAACCTTAGATCACGGATCCAATCCGCATCATTGCTACTAACATCTTTCAACACAATTTTCTCTAGGAACATATCAAAATAAACACAGGGAAGCAACAACGCGAGCTATTGATCTACAACATGATTTGCAAAATACTACCAGGACTAAGTTCATGATAAATTTAAGTTCAATTTAATCATATTACTTAAGAACTCCTCACTTAGATAGACATCCCTCTAATCCTCTAAGTGATCACGTGATCCAAATCAACTAAACCATAACCGATCATCACGTGAGATGGAGTAGTTTTCAATGGTGAACATCGTTATGTTGATCATATCTACTATATGATTCACGCTCGACCTTTCGGTCTCCGTGTTCCGAGGCCATATCTGCATATGCTAGGCTCGTCAAGTTTAACCTGAGTATTCTGCGTGTGCAAAACTGGCTTGCACCCGTTGTAGATGGACGTAGAGCTTATCACACCCGATCATCACGTGGTGTCTGGGCACGACGAACTTTGGCAATGGTGCATACTCAGGGAGAACACTTCTTGATAATTTAGTGAGAGATCATCTTATAATGCTACCGTCAATCAAAGCAAGATAAGATGCATAAAAGGATACACATCACATGCAATCAATATAAGTGATATGATATGGCCATCATCATCTTGTGCTTTGTGATCTCCATCTCCGAAGCACCGTCATGATCACCATCGTCACCGGCGTGACACCTTGATCTCCATCGTAGCATCGTTGTCGTCTCGCCAATCTTATGCTTCCACGACTATCACTACCGCTTAGCAATAAAGTAAAGCATTACATCGCGATTTCATTGCATACAATAAAGCGACAACCATATAGCTCCTGCCAGTTGCCGATAACTCGGTTACAAAACATGATCATCTCATACAATAAAATTTAGCATCATGCCTTGACCATATCACATCACAACATGCCCTGCAAAAACAAGTTAGACGTCCTCTACTTTGTTGTTGCAAGTTTTACGTGGCTGCTACGGGCTTTAAGTAAGAACTCATCTCACCTACGCATCAAAACCACAACGATAGTTTGTCAAATAGACTCCGTTTTAACCTTCTCAAAGACCGGGCGTAGCCACACTTGGTTCAACTAAAGTTGGAGAGACAGTCGCCCGCAAGCCATCTATGTGCAAAGCACGTCGAGGTAACCGGTCTCGCGTAAGCGTACCCGTAAAGTTGGTCCGGGTCGTCTCGTCCAATAATACCGCCGAACCAAAGTATGACATGCTGGTAGGCAGTATGACTTGTATCGCCCACAACTCACTTGTGTTCTACTCGTGCAAATAACATCAAACCATAAAAACCTAGGCTCGGATGCCACTGTTGGGGAACGTAGCAATTTCAAAAAAATTCCTACACACATGTAAGATCATGGTGATGCATAGCAACGAGAGGGGAGAGTGTTGTCTACGTACCAACGCAGACCGACTGCGGAAGCGATCACACAACGTAGAGGAAGTAGTCGTACGTCTTCCCGATCCGACCGATCCAAGCACCGTTACTCCGGCACCTCCGAGTTCTTAGCACACGTTCAGGTCGATGACGATCCTCGGGCTCCGATCCAGCAAAGCGTCGAGGAAGAGTTCCGTCAGCACGACGGCGTGGTGACGATCTTGATGTACTACCGACGCAGGGCTTCGCCTAAGCACTACAACGGTATGATCGAGGTGGAATTTGGTGGCAGGGGGCACCGCACACGGCTAAGGAACGATCTCAAGGATCAACTTGTGTGTCTAGAGGTGCCCCCTGCCCCCGTATATAAAGGATGAGAGGGGGAGGGCTGGCCGGCCAAGCAAGGGAGGCGCAGGAGGAGTCCTACTCCTACCGGGAGTAGGACTCCCCCCTCCAATCCTATTCCAACTAGGACTCCAAGGGGGAAAGAGAGAGAGAGGTGGCTGGCCACCTCTCCTAGTCCTAATAGGACTAGGGGAGGGGGGGAGGCGCGCAGCCCTCCATGACAGCCCCTTTCACCTTTCCACTAAGGCCCATGTAGGCCCATTTGGCTCCCGGGGGGTTTCGGTAACCCTCCCGGTAATCCGGTAAAATCCCGATTTCACCCGGAACACTTCCGATGTCCAAACATAGGCTTCCAATATATCAATCTTTATGTCTCGACCATTTCGAGACTCCTCATCATGTCCGTGATCACATCCGGGACTCCGAATAACCTTCGGTACATCAAAATGCATAAACTCATAATAACTGTCATCGTAACGTTAAGCGTGCGGACCCTACGGTTCGAGAACAATGTAGACATGACCGAGACACGTCTCCGGTCAATAACCAATAGCGGGACCTGGATGCCCATATTGGCTCCTACATATTCTACGAAGATCTTTATCGGTCAGACCGCATAACAACATACGTTGTTCCCTTTGTCATCGGTATGTTACTTGCCCGAGATTCGATCGTCGGTATCCAATACCTAGTTCAATCTCGTTACCGGCAAGTCTCTTTACTCGTTCTGTAATACATTATCTGATAACTAACATCTTAGTTATAATGCTTGCAAGGCTTATGTGATGTGTATTACCAAGAGGGCCCAGAGATACCTCTCCGACAATCGGAGTGACAAACCCTAATCTCGAAATACGCCAACCCAACATCTACCTTTGGAGACACCTGTAGTACTCCTTTATAATCACCCAGTTACGTTGTGACGTTTGGTAGTACCCAAAGTGTTCCTCCGACAAACGGGAGTTGCATAATCTCATAGTCATAGGAACATGTATAAGTCATGAATAAAGCAATAGCAACATACTAAACGATCGGGTGCTAAGCTAATGGAATGGGTCATGTCAATCAGATCATTCATCTAATGATGTGATCCCGTTAATCAAATAACAACTCTTTGTCCATGGTTAGGAAACATAACCATCTTTGATTAACGAGCTAGTCAAGTAGAGGCATACTAGTGACACTCTGTTTGTCTATGTATTCACACATGTATTATGTTTCCGGTTAATACAATTCTAGCATGAATAATAAACATTTATCATGATATAAGGAAATAAATAATAACTTTATTATTGCCTCTAGGGCATATTTCCTTCAACGTGAGATGCAGCCGCCGGAAGAGTCAGTACAGGGGGATGACGAACTCGGGGACCAGCGGAAGCCCTCACCGGTGGCTGCGTGTGGAGTCGTGCAGGCCGGAGGGGACGCGAGATGCAGCCGGCGGAAGAGTCAATACAGGGGGATGACGAACTTGAGGACTAGCGGAAGCCCTCGCCGGTGGCTGCGTGCGGAGTCGTGTAGGAGGATGACGAACTGGGGACTAGCGGAAGCCCTCACCGGCGGCTGCGTTCAGAATAAGTGGAGGTCGGAGGGGAAGCGACGGGAGGAAGGGTCAGTACAGGGGAGGGCGACAACCTCGGAGGCCAACGGAAGCCCGCGCCATCGGCCGTGCATTGAGTCAGTGGAGTCCGTGGGGAGGCAAGAAGTAGCCCGGAGAGATGACCTCCGATACCAGGGGAAGCGCCCGCTGAAGGTCGCACGCGGAGTCATGGAGGCCGGAAGAAACTACAGCAGCAGTCTGGACGGTGAACTCGTACGGTACGATGTCAAGGTTGGAAGTCGCAAAGCAAAGAAGGTCACAAGTGTGGAAGTATAAGACTAATGTTTGCTATCCAAACACAAAGCTCCACGGACCCAGTTTATTAATTTTTCTAACCCAAACAAAGTTTGCTGTAAACACGTTTTCCATAAAAAGGATAGCAAAACCGGTTTTCCTTGAAATCAGCTAAAAACTCGTTTTCTATAATCCTATCACTAATACTCAGTATCCAAACAACTACTAAATATGTTTTAAGTTTTTTAACTACATTCATTTACTTTTTTAGGTATTTTATTTAAGTTTTTTTATCACATTCATTTCGAACATGATTTAAGGTACGACCCAACGGACAGAGGCAGACATGGGCAGACCCATTGCCGCCCCAAAAGGACAAAATCCGACCCAATCGAACGTCCGTTTGGGTCCTGCGGTGAAGTTGGCCTTACACCGTGGGGTTCCATATTGCTGCGAGTTGAGAAAGAACTTTGCTGCAAAAGTCGGGCTTGGTACGAAAATCAAGTCAAATCTTGGGCGCGCTACAATTGGATCACACCCGAAGGTACTTCTCTTTTCCCACATGTACGTGCGTGCGTACCGTGTGACAAGTCTTTTCTTTTCCCACACGTACGTACGTGCGGGCCACTCACACTCATCGACCACGCATCCATCCATCCCCGATCCCTCTCGTCAGTGAGTTGTACTCTACAGTACATCACGACACGCGCATCGTGTTCGTCGACGATCTCTCCATTCTTTCCCATATAATGTTTGTGTAGCTAGTAGACCAGTGGTAGTAGTATAGCACGTGGTACGACTCGAGTTCCCTAAAGCAAGCATGCAAACGGCCGGCGCCCATGACCTGCCCGACTGATGCATGCTACAGTGCTCTATCTGTAGCAGCATCATCAGTAGTTAGATCGATACTACTGTTTCACTGTGCCATCGAATCCATCATCGGTCGCCACCTGCTTTTTTTGCTCGCCAATTATTAGCATCACCACCTCCTTGCAGGCAAACCTTCAGTACGTACGTGCTCAATCGGCTTGTTCTTTCACGTAGCGTAGGACTACGTACAATTTTATGTGAAAAAATATGTACATGAGCTTTTCTGAGAGTACGTGACTACACTTGTGTTTGGAGTAGGTAAAGAAGACGGCGGAAGTCAGGGCACTGTAGCTACATATATGTGCAGCAATAATGCGGTAAAAAATGACAGGCGGCCGAAGATTCGCTCGCTCTGCCAAACTTTTGCTGCACGCATGCACACTGGCGCGCGCGCGCACACGCACACACACCCTGAGAGCTGACAGTCCAGCACTTCTTTTTGACGGGCACAGTCCATCACTTTCAATTTCCAAATGAGACTGAGTTTACTCAAGTTAATGATGGATAAATATGCAAATTATTTAACCAAGGACACGCAACGCGAATGAAAGCTCTTTTCATTAGTTAGTTGACGATTCCTAGCTTAACTGTCATGCCAAACCGAGGTGGAGTATGCATGTAAGATCTGACAGTGGTAAACCGTGGAATGTACCCAAAGAGAAGAGGAAAATGTCGAGCAAACGGAACAAGCATATGCATTTCGCGACAACCTCTAATGGCCATCAGGCACGTGAGCGTACAAGTGAGTAACCTTGACGGCAGAGCTAGACAGCCAGCAGCATGCAGCTGACCACCCTCTCATAGTCTCATGGCTTCTCGACCGCCAGCTGCTGCTCGTCCGGGCCGACGGAGTTGTGCCCCTCGGACGGGGCGGAGGGCGGGATGAGCCTCGCGCGCGGCAGCCCGTAGCCTCCGGAGCCCATGGACGGCCACCTGTTGCCGGCGAAGTCGACGATGCCTGATCTCGACCCGTCGACGGCCAACAAGACGCCGGCGGCGAAGAGGAAGAAGACGAGGAGAGCAGTTGCTCCTCTGCACCGCATTCTTTGACGCATTGATTTCAGAGGCGAGGTTTGGTCAGGACGGGATGGAATGGAGGAGAGCGATGAGCAATCGCGTATATATACACGGATGGAGAAGGGTAGGCCGGCGGGTGGGCATGGGCGAGGTGAGGTCCCGAGCTTGTAGGTGTAGGTGTACTGTGCTACTGGCTAGTACGGCGTGACGGGACGAGAGAGGAGGAGTGGCCCATGACGTGTGAGAGAGTATAATTAATCCTCAAAAGTTGGAACAGGAGTACGTAAAATGTTCCTACAGGATATATAATACTACTGTACGTACGTACTTGGACCTCGATCTCATGCATGGCATGAAGTGCAGAAGTGGATAACCGAGATCTCTAATCCGACTCAAAGTCGGAACGGGAGCAGCACCACGTAATGCTGTCACGGAGTGGAATAAGTCTGTGTCTACACGTATGGCTCTTCAAACGGAAAAAAACATGGAGCTTTTTGCTGACTTGTTCCTGTAGTCGAAGTCACGAAGAAAGATGGATCCACCATTTTATCCCCCTAGCTAGGACAGATCCAGACATGCAAATCCTGCTAGCTCGTATCCCGGCTGAGTTCGTGTCAGGTCGAGATGTGTTAATAAACCAGAGAGTCGCGCGCGCGCTGTATTTCCTCAGTTTCTTTTTAATCTGCATATAAGGTTTGGCCAAAATCAAACTTTGTAAAGTTTGACTAACTTTATAAAAAAAATATCAACATCTATAATACAAAAGTTATATGTAATAAAAATTAATTGCATAATGCATCTAATAACTTTGATTTCATAGTGTGAATGTTGGTATCTTTTTCTATAAAGCTAGTCAAATTTACAACGTTTGACTTTGACCAAATCGTATATGCAGACTAAAAAAAATGGAGGAAGTACCTCATACGTATTGTACAAAGACAAGACTACTCGCCGATGTATCCAGTGTGTTTCCGAAACGAAACAAGTTGTGAGAGGTGACAGTTCAGTATGGTAGGTAGGTCAACTCTGCTATCTTTTCAGTTTTGTCATGTCTGTTCTTACGTGACTTGTACTTTGTTCTTTATGATATGAATGAGACACGTATTACCATGCAAAAAAAGAGTTGTGAGAGGTGACAGTTCAGTATGGTAGGTAGGTCAACTCTGCAAACCAAACAAACAACCCAAATACTTATTAGTGCAGCTGTATTAATTGGGCATTCTGAGTGTAAGCAGTACACGACAAAGAAAATCACACGGCATTGGATGCATCAACTGCCATAAATGGTAATTGGCACCCCGTGTCATCATTACACTACGGAAAAGGAAAGTATTTGGTCCTCGTCTCATCAAACGCTCCCTATTTTGCACTAATCAGTCAAGAAAAGAAAAGTGCGTGCATTTATTTGTGTTTCATAAAATTTAAAAAGCTATAACTTTTTTATTCGAGTATCGGCATTCAGATTCGTTTTCATTGTTGGGTTTCTCGCGCCAAGTTCTTCAAAGCTAGACCTCATATGTGTATGTTTCGACAAACTTTTTTAGAGCAACTTTGGCAGTTGGCACTACAAAGAAGCAACTTCATTCCACCATGTATATTAGTGAATTCGCCTAGTAGCCTTCTAATTAGTTGTGTGCCGTAGTGTTATAAGTGGTCACCATGGTTGCTAAGTTGCATATATTAGTAATACTGTAATAGTGGACGCAGAGTTTCTGCACCCGAGCTCAAATGAGCTCGGGTGAACAGTAAAATTGAAACTAAATCGAAAAAATTCAAAAAAATCCAGAAAAAATTTGGGTGAAACATTGACAAAAGTTTTAAGTGCTTGCAAAAATTTGTCTTGGAAATCACATTCCTAGAAGGCGTGACAAAAAAAACAAAATTGGTACTCTAAAAATGCTACTTCGAAAAGCATTTTGGAGCACTGAATTTATTTTTTTGCCACGCCTCACAGGAATGTGATTCCATGATGAATTTTTGCAAGCAGGTAGAACTTTTGTCAATGTTTGACCCAAAAAAAATTGGATTTTTTTTCAAATTTTTTCAATTTTTTTTCGATTTTACTGTTCACCGAGCTCAAATGAGCTCGGGAGCAGAAAGGTACTTTCGTGTAATAGTGAACAACTTTCGAAAAAGAGGTAGGTAACTCACATCACATCACCTTCATAAGCAACTTTTCTTTTACTAGAGGCAACTTCACTACATTTCAGGTCCTAATTATTTTTGTGTAACATCCTCCTAATTTTCTCACCGCTACTTCTAAGTTGCCTACCGTTCATGCTCGTATGTCATTGTTTCTAAATTGCCTATAATACAATGAAGTCGCCTACCGTCGATGCTCTGTTGTCTTGCTAGGTATGATCGGCAACAATAAGCAACTCAAGGTATTATAGTGAACAACTTCGAGAGGTAGATGATATCACATCACCTTCATAAGTATTTTTCGTTCTACTGGAGGCAACTTTAGTGTTAAAAATAGCCAACTTCACTAAATTTTTTGTTCTAGTAAAATTTGCTCGACATTCTTCTAACTTGCTCGCCGGTGTTTTTAAGTTGCCTACTATTCTTGTTTGAATGTCGTTGTTTCTAAATTGCCTATAATACTATGAAGTCTTCTACAGTTGATCCTCTCTTATCTACTATTGCTAGTTATGGTAGGCAACTTGATGGTGAATCTAGTTAACTTGGTAGTCATGGTAGCTAACAATATAAGGACTTCCTATTGTAGGCAGCAATGCTAGACAAACTAAGAAGAAATTGCTTTCGATGCCACTGTGTGGAACTTTTTCTTTTTGTGCTTTATAAGGAAGCGCGGCCAAACCAAGATGAATTGATAACTATATGAATGTTAGTCACTCCCACCTTCAAAAAATGTAGGGCACACTTGACTTTGCATGATCTTTGATGTACATGGATTGAAGGTGTACAGATGGTATCATCGTGTTTGCCTTGCAAAACAATTTTATTGCATCCTTTGTTCTAATGTTGTGGACATATAATAAATGAGAATTATAGGGCGTGTTCGGATGTCCTCTAGCATGACAAAACTTCACATATCTCAGATGCGTTCGGCAGCTTCTCCAGCGCTACAGCCTTACTAGGAGGGTTGTGGCCTTGTTCGGTGCAGAATGGGCCAGCTAGAAGCAACCCAATTAGGGCCAATAAGTGCACAGCAAGGCAAGGGGGGGTCGCTCCTGTAGCGATAGGTTCTACTTTTCGAGTGTGACCAGTGAACCAATATCTTTAGCGGTGGCAGTATGTTGTAAATATGGTGAACTCCAGCTTTTTCAATCGGTGGAGAGGGAGAAGTGTTGGGGAACGTAGTAATTTCAAAGATTTCCTACGCACACGCAAGATCATGGTGATGAAGGAAATATGCCCTAGAGGCAATAATAAAGTTATTATTTATTTCCTTATATCATGATAAATGTTTATTATTCATGCTAGAATTGTATTAACCGGAAACATAATACATGTGTGAATACATAGACCAACAGAGTGTCACTAGTATGCCTCTACTTGACTAGCTCGTTAATCAAAGATGGTTATGTTTCCTAACCATGAACAAAGAGTTTTTATTTGATTAACGAGGTCACATCATTAGTTGAATGATCTGATTGACATGACCCATTCCATTAGCTTAGCACCCGATCATTTAGTATGTTGCTATTGCTTTCTTCATGACTTATACATGTTCCTATAACTATGAGATTATGCAACTCCCGTTTACCGGAGGAACACTTTGGGTACTACCAAACGTCACAACGTAACTGGGTGATTATAAAGGAGTACTACAGGTGTCTCCAATGGTAGATGTTGGGTTGGCGTATTTCGAGATTAGGGTTTGTCACTCCGATTGTCGGAGAGGTATCTCTGGGCCCTCTCGGTAATGCACATCACATAAGCCTTGCAAGCACTGCAACTAATATGTTAGTTGTGAGATGATGTATTACGGAACGAGTAAAGAGACTTGCCGGTAACGAGATTGAACTAGGTATTGGATACCGACGATCGAATCTCGTGCAAGTAACATACCGATGACAAAGGGAACAACGTATGTTGTTATGCGGTCTGACCGATAAAGATCTTCGCAGAATATGTAGGAGCCAATATGGGCATCCAGGTCCCGCTATTGGTTATTGACCGGAGACGTGTCTCGGTCATGTCTACATTGTTCTCGAACCGTAGGGTCCGCACGCTTAACGTTACGATGACAGTTATTATGAGTTTATGCATTTTGATGTACCGAAGGTTGTTCGGAGTCCCGGATGAGATCACGGACATGACGAGGAGTCTCGAAATGGTCGAGACGTAAAGATTGATATATTGGAAGCCTATGTTTGGACATAGGAAGTGTTCCGGGTGAAATCGGGATTTTACCGGAATACCGGGAGGGTTACCGGAACCCCCCGGGAGACGAATGGGCCTATTGGGCCTTAGTGGAAAAGAGAAAAGGGAAGCCCACAAGCTGGCCGGCGCCCCCCCTTTCCCCAAGTCCTAGTAGGACTAGGATAGGGGGCCGGCCCCCTTCTCTCTCCTTTTCCCCCCCGGGAGTCCTAATAGGATTAGGATTGGAGGGAGAAGTCCTACTCCCGGTGGGAGTAGGACTCCCCTGCGCCTCCTCTCCCTGGCCGGCCGGCTCCCCCTCCTCCAACCTTTATATACGGGGGCAGGGGGCACCCCAAGGCACACAAGTTGATCCTTGAGATCGTTCCTTAGCCGTGTGCGGTGCCCCCTGCCACCAAATTCCACCTTGATCATACCGTTGTAGTGCTTAGGCGAAGCCCTGCGTCGGTAGTACATCAAGATCGTCATCACGCCGTTGTGCTGACGGAACTCTTCCTCGACGCTTTGCTGGATCGGAGCCCGAGGAACGTCATCGAGCTGAACGTGTGCTAAGAACTCGGAGGTGCCAGAGTAACGGTGCTTGGATCGGTCGGATCGGGAAGAAGACGTACGACTACTTCCTCTACGTTGTGTGATCGCTTCCGCAGTCGGTCTGCGTTGGTACGTAGACAACACTCTCCCCTCTCGTTGCTGTGCATCACCATGATCTTGCGTGTGCGTAGGAAAATTTTCGAAATTACTACGTTCCCTAACAGGTGATGCATAGCAACGAGGGGGAGAGTGTTGTCTACGTACCAACGCAGACCGACTGCGGAAGCGATCACATAGCATAGAGGAAGTAGTCGTACGTCTTCTTCCCGATCCAACCGATCCAAGCACCGTTACTCCGGCACCTCCGAGTTCTTAAGACACGTTCAGCTTGATGACGATCCTCGGGCTCCGATCCAGCAAAGCGTCGAGGAAGAGTTCCGTCAGCACAACGGCGTGGTGACGATCTTGATCTACTACCGACGCAGGGCTTCGCCTAAGCACTACAACGGTATGATCGAGGTGGAATTTGGTGGCAGGGGGCACCGCACACGGCTAAGGAACGATCTCAAGGATCAACTTGTGTGTCTAGAGGTGCCCCCTGCCCCCGTATATAAAGGATGAAGGGGACGAGACTGGCCGGCCAAGCTAGGAGGCGCAGGAGGAGTCCTACTCCTACCGGGAGTAGGACTCCCCCCCCCCAATCCTATTCCTAATAGGATTCCCCAAAGGGGAAGAGAAGAGAGAGGTGGCCGGCCCCTCTCCTAGTCCTAATAGGACTAGGGAGAGGGGGGAGGCGCAGCCCTATGTGGGCTGCCCTCTCACCTTTCCACTAAGGCCCATGTTGGCCCATTTGGCTCCCGGGGGGTTCCGGTAACCCTCCCGGTAATCCGGTAAAATCCCGATTTCACCCGGAACACTTCCGATGTCCAAACATAGGCTTCCAATATATCAATCTTTATGTCTCGACCATTTCGGGACTCCTCGTCATGTCCGTGATCACATCTGGGACTCCGAACTACCTTCGGTACATCAAAATGCATAAACTCATAATAACTGTCATCGTAACGTTAAGCGTGCGGACCCTACGGTTCGAGAACAATGTAGACATGACCGAGACACGTCTCCGGTCAATAACCAATAGCGGGACCTGGATGCCCATATTGGCTCCTACATATTCTACGAAGATCTTTATCGGTCAGACCGCATAACAACATACGTTGTTCCCTTTGTCATCGGTATGTTACTTGCCCGAGATTCGATCGTCGGTATCCAATACCTAGTTCAATCTCGTTACTGGCAAGTCTCTTTACTCATTCCGTAATACATCATCTCATAACTAACATCTTAGTTATAATGCTTGCTAGGCTTATGTGATGTGTATTACCGAGAGGGCCCAGAGATACCTCTCCGACAATCGGAGTGACAAACCCTAATCTCGAAATACGCCAACCCAACATCCACCATTGGAGACACCTGTAGTACTCCTTTATAATCACCCAGTTACATTGTGACGTTTGGTAGTACCCAAAGTGTTCCTCCGGTAAACGGGAGTTGCATAATCTCATAGTTATAGGAACATGTATAAGTCATGAAGAAAGCAATAGCAACATACTAAACGATCGTGTGCTAAGCTAATGGAATGGGTCATGTCAATCAGATCATTCAACTAATGATGTGACCTCATTAATCAAATAACAACTCTTTTGTCCATGGTTAGGAAACATAACCATCTTTTATTAACGAGCTAGTCAAGTAGAGGCATACTAGTGACACTCTGTTTGTCTATGTATTCACACATGTATTATGTTTCCGGTTAGTACAATTCTAGCATGAATAATAAACATTTATCATGATATAAGGAAATAAATAATAACTTTATTATTGCCTCTAGGGCATATTTCCTTCAGTCTCCCACTTGCACTAGAGTCAATAATCTAGTTCACATCGCCATGTGATTTAGCAGCAATAGTTCACATCACCATGTGATTAACACCCATAGTTCACATCGTCATGTGACCAACACTCAAAGGGTTTACTAGAGTCAGTAATCTAGTTCACATCTCTATGTGATTAACACCCAAAGAGTACTAAGTTGTGATCATGTTTTTTCTTGTGAGATAATTTTAGTCAACGGGTCTGTCACATTCAGATCCGTAAGTATTTTGCAAAATTCTTTGTCTATAATGCTCTGCACGGAGCTACTCTAGCTAGTTGCTCCCACTTTCAATATGTATCCAGATTGTGACTTTAGATTCATCTGGATCAGTGTCAAAAACTTGCATCGACGTAACCCTTTACGACGAACCTTTTTGTCACGTCCATAATCGAGAAACACATCCTTATTTCACTAAGGATAATTCTGACCGCTGTCCAGTGATCTACTCCTAGATCACTATTGTACTCCCTTGCCAAATCAGTGCAGGGTATACAATAGATCTGGTACACAGCATGGCATACTTTATAGAACCTATGAATGAGGCATAGGGAATGACTTTCATTCTCTTTCTATCTTCTGCCGTGGTCGGGCTTTGAGTCTTTACTCAACTTCACACCTTGTAACACAGGCAAGAAACTTTTTCTTTGACTGTTCCGTTTTGAACTACTTCAAAATCTTGTCAAGGGATGTACTTACTGAAAAACTTATCAAGCGTCTTGATCTATCTCTATAGATCTTGAAGCTCAATATGTAAGCAGCTTTACCGAAGTCTTTCTTTGAAAAACTCCTTTTATGCTTTACAGAATAATTCTACATTATTTTCGATCAACAATATGTCATTCACATATACTTATCAGAAATGCTGTAGTGCTCCCACTCACTTTCTCGTAAATACAGGCTTCACCGCAAGTCTGTATAAAACTATATGCTTTGATCAACTTATCAAAGCGTATATTTCAACTCCGAGATGCTTGCACCAGTCCACAGATGGATCGCTGGAGCTTGCACATTTTGTTAGCACCTTTCGGATTGACAAAACCTTCTAGTTGCATCACATACAACTCTTCTTTAATAAATCCATTAAGGAATGCAGTTTTGTTTATCCATTTGCCAGATTTCATAAAATGCGGCAATTGCTAACATGATTCGGACAGACTTAAGCATAGATACGAGTGAGAAAAACTCATCGTAGTCAACACCTTGAACTTGTCGAAAACCTTTTTCGACAATTCTAGCTTTGTAGATAGTAGCACTACTATCAGCGTCCGTCTTCCTCTTGAAGATCCATTTATTTTCTATGGTTTGCCGATCATCGGGCAAATCCATCAAAGTCCATACTTTGTTCTCATACATGGATCATATCTCAGATTTCATGGCCTCAAACCATTTCGCGGAATCTGGGCTCATCATTGCTTCCTCATAGTTCGTAGGTTCATCATGATCTAGTAGCATGACTTCCAGAAAAGGATTACCGTACCACTCTGGCGCGGATCTTACTCTGGTTGATCTACGAGGTTCAGTAGTATCTTGTTCTAAAGTTTCATGATCATCATCATTAGCTTCCTCACTAACTGGTGTAGGTGTCACAGAAACAGTTTTCTGTGATGTACTACTTTCCAATAAGGGAGCAGGTACAGTTACCTCGTCAAGTTCTACTTTCCTCCCACTCACTTCTTTCGAGAGAAACTCCTTCTCCAGAAAGTTTCCGAATTTTAGCAACAAAAGTCTTGCCTTCGGATCTGTGATAGAAGGTGTATCCAATAGTTTCCTTTGGATATCCTATGAAGACGCACTTCTCCGATTTGAATTTGAGCTTATCAGGATGAAACTTTTTCATATAAGCATCGCAACCCCAAACTTTAAGAAACGACAGCTTAGGTTTCTTGCCAAACCATAGTTCACACGGTGTCGTCTCAACGGATTTAGATGGTGCCTTATTTAACGTGAATGCAGCTGTCTCTAATGCATAACCCCAAAACGATAGTGGTAAATCGGTAAGAAACATCATAGATTGCACTATATCCAATAAAGTACGGTTATGACGTTCGGACACACTATTATGCTGTGGTGTTCCAGGTGGCGTGAGTAGTGAAACTATTTCACATTGTTTTAACTGAAGACCAAACTCGTAACTCAAAAAATTTACCTCTGCGATCATATCGTAGAAACTTTTATTTTCTTGTCACGATGGTTTTTCCACTTCACTCTGAAATTCTTTGAACTGTTCAAATGTTTCAGACTTATGTTTCACCAAGTAGATATCCCCATATCTGCTCAAATCATCTGTGAAGATCAGAAAATAATGATACCTGTTGCAAGCCTTAATATTCATCGGACCACATACATCAGTATGTATGATTTTCAACAAATCTGTTGCTTGCTTCATTGTTCCGGAGAACGACGTTTCGTCATCTTGCCCATAAGGCATGGTTTGCAAGCATCAAGTGATTCATAATCAAGTGATTCCAAAATCCCATCAGCATGGAGTTTCTTCATGCGCTTTACACCAATATGACCTAAACGGCAGTGCCACAAATAAGTTGCACTATCATTATTAACTTCGCATCTTTTGGTTTCAATATTATGAATATGTGTATTATTAAGATCGAGATCCAATGAACTATTTTCATTGGGTGTGTAACCATATAAGGTTTTATTCATGTAAACAGAACAACAATTTATTCTTTTACTTAAATGAATAACCATATTATAATAAACATGATCAAATCATATTCATGCTCAACGCAAACACCAAATAACACTTATTTAGGTTCAACACTAATCCCGAAAGTATAGGGAGTGTGCGATGATGATCATATCAATCTTGGAACCACTTCCAACACACATCGTCACTTCACCCTTAACTAGTCTCTGTTCATTCTGCAACTCCCGTTTCGAGTTACTACTCTTAGCAACTGAACTAGCATCAAATACTAAGGGGTTGCTATAAACACTAGTAAAGTACACATCAATAACATGTATATCAAATATACTTATGTTCACTTTGCCATCCTTCTTATCCGCCAATCACTTGGGGTAGTTCCGCTTCCAGTGACCAGTCCCTTTGCAGTAGAAGCACTTATTCTCAGGCTTAGGATCAGACTTGGGCTTCTTCACTTGAGCAGCAACTTGCTTGCCGTTCTTCTTGAAGTTCCCCTTCTTCCCTCTGCCCTTTTCTTCAAACTAGTGGTCTTGTCAACCATCAACACTTGATTTTTTTCTTGATTTCTACCTTCGTTGATTTCAGCATCACGAAGAGCTTGGGAGTTGTTTCCATTATCCCTTGCATATTATAGTTCATCACGAAGTTCTGCTAACTTGGTGATGGTGACTAGAGAATTCTGTCAATCACTATCTTATCTGGAAGATTAACTCCCACTTGATTCAAGCGATTGTAGTACCCAGACAATCTGAGCACATGCTCACTAGTTGAGCGATTCTCCTCCATCTTTTAGCTATAGAACTTGTTGGAGACTTCATATCTCTCAACTCGGGTATTTGCTTGAAATATTAACTTCAACTCCTGAAACATCTCATATGGTCCATGATGTTCAAAACGTCTTTGAAGTCCCGATTCTAAGCCATTAAGCATGGTGCACTAAACTATCAAGTAGTCATCATATTGAGCCAGCCAAACATTCATAACGTCTGCATCTGCTCCTGCAATAGGTCTGTCACCTAGCGGTGCATCAAGGACATAATTCTTCTGTGCAGCAATGAGGATAAACCTCAGATCACGGATCCAATCCGCATCATTGCTACTAACATCTTTCAACATAATTTTCTCTAGGAACATATCAAAATAAACACAGGGAAGCAACAATGCGAGCTATTGATCTATAACATAATTTGCAAAATACTACCAGGACTAAGTTCATGATAAATTTAAGTTCAATTAATCATATTACTTAAGAACTCCCACTTAGATAGATATCCCTCTAATCCTCTAAGTGATCACGTGATCCAAATCAACTAAACCATAACCGATCATCACGTGAGATGGAGTAGTTTTCAATAGTGAACATCGTTATGTTGATCATATCTACTATATGATTCACGCTCGACCTTTCGGTCTCTGTGTTCCGAGGCCATATCTGTATATGCTTGGCTCGTCAAGTATAACCTGAGTATTCCGCGTGTGCAACTGTTTTGCACCCGTTGTATTTGAACGTAGAACCTATCACACCCGATCATCACGTGGTGTCTCAGCACGAAGAACTTTCGCAACGGTGCATACTCAGGGAGAACACTTCTTGATAATTTAGTGAGAGATCATCTTATAATGCTACCGTCAATCAAAGCAAAAATAAGATGTATAAAAGATAAACATCATATGCAATCAAAATATGTGACATGATATGGCCATCATCATCTTGCTTCTTTGATCTCCATCTCCAAAGTACTGTCATGATCTCTGTCATCACCGGCATGACACCATGATCTCCATCATCTTGATCTATATCAATGTGTCGTCACACGGTCGTCTCGCCAACTATTGCTCTTGCAACTATTGCTATCGCATAGCGATAAAGTAAAGCAATTATTTGGCGCTTGCATCTTATGCAATAAAGAGACAACCATAAGGCTTTTGCCAGTTGCCGATAACTTCAACAAAACATGATCATCTCATACAACAACTTATATCTCATCATGTCTTGACCATATCATATCACAACATGCCCTGCAAAAACAAGTTAGACGTCCTCTACTTTGTTGTTGCAAGTTTTACATGGCTGCTACGGGCTTAAGCAAGAACCAATCTCACCTACGCATCAAAACCACAATGATAGTTTGTCAAATAGACTCCGTTTTAACCTTCGCAAGGACCGGGCGTAGCCACACTCGGTTCAACTAAAGTTGGAGAAACAGTCACCCGCAAGTCACCTATGTGCAAAGCACGTCGGGGAAACCGGTCTCGCGTAAGCGTACGCGTAATGTCGGTCCGGGCCGCTTCATCCAACAATACCGCCGAACCAAAGTATGACATGCTGGTAGGCAGTATGACTTATATCGCCCACAACTCACTTGTGTTCTACTCGTGCATATAACATCAAACCATAAAACTTAGGCTCTGATACCACTGTTGGGGAACGTAGTAATTTCAAAAATTTCCTACGCACACGCAAGATCATGGTGATTCATAGCAACGAGGGGGAGAGTGTTGTCTACGTACCAACGCAGACCGACTGCGGAAGCGATCACATAACATAGAGGAAGTAGTCGTACGTCTTCTTCCCGATCCAACCGATCCAAGCACCGTTACTCCGGCACCTCCGAGTTCTTAGCACACGTTCAGCTCGATGACGATCCTCGGGCTCCGATCCAGCAAAGCGTCGAGGAAGAGTTCCGTCAGCACGATGGCGTGGTGATGATCTTGATGTACTACCGACGCAGGGCTTCGCCTAAGCACTACAACGGTATGATCGAGGTGGAATTTGGTGGCAGGGGGCACCGCACACGGCTAAGGAACGATCTCAAGGATCAACTTGTGTGTCTAGAGGTGCCCCCTGCCCCCGTATATAAAGGATGAAGGGGAGGAGGCTGGCCGGCCAAGCTAGGAGGCGCAGGAGGAGTCCTACTCCTACCGGGAGTAGGACTCCCCCCCTCCAATCCTATTCCTAATAGGATTCCCCAAAGGGGAAGAGAAGAGAGAGGTGGTCGGCCCCTCTCCTAGTCCTAATAGGACTAGGGAGAGGGGGGGAGGCGCAGCCCTATGTGGGCTGCCCTCTCACCTTTCCACTAAGGCCCATGTTGGCCCATTTGGCTCCCGGGGGGTTCCGATAACCCTCCCGGTAATCCGGTAAAATCCCGATTTCACCCGGAACACTTCCGATGTCCAAACATAGACTTCCAATATATCAATCTTTATGTCTCGACCATTTCGAGACTCCTCGTCATGTCCGTGATCACATCCGGGACTCCGAACTACCTTCGGTACATCAAAATGCATAAACTCATAATAACTGTCATCGTAACGTTAAGCGTGCGGACCCTACGGTTCGAGAACAATGTAGACATGACCGAGACACGTCTCCAGTCAATAACCAATAGCGGGACCTGGATGCCCATATTGGCTCCTACATATTCTACGAAGATCTTTATCGGTCAGACCGCATAACAACATACGTTGTTCCCTTTGTCATCGGTATGTTACTTGCCCGAGATTCGATCGTCGGTATCCAATACCTAGTTCAATCTCGTTACTGGCAAGTCTCTTTACTCGTTCCGTAATACATCATCTCATAACTAACATCTTAGTTATAATGCTTGCAAGGCTTATGTGATGTGTATTACCGAGAGGGCCCAGAGATACCTCTCCGACAATCGGAGTGACAAACCCTAATCTCGAAATACGCCAACCCAACATCCACCATTGGAGACACCTGTAGTACTCCTTTATAATCACCCAGTTACGTTGTGACGTTTGGTAGTACCCAAAGTGTTCCTCCGGTAAACGGGAGTTGCATAATCTCATAGTTATAGGAACATGTATAAGTCATGAAGAAAGCAATAGCAACATACTAAACGATCGTGTGCTAAGCTAATGGAATGGGTCATGTCAATCAGATCATTCAACTAATGATGTGACCTCATTAATCAAATAACAACTCTTTTGTCCATGGTTAGGAAACATAACCATCTTTGATTAACGAGCTAGTCAAGTAGAGGCATACTAGTGACACTCTGTTTGTCTATGTATTCACACATGTATTATGTTTCCGGTTAATACAATTCTAGCATGAATAATAAACATTTATCATGATATAAGGAAATAAATAATAACTTTATTATTGCCTTTAGGGCATATTTCCTTCAAGAAGATCCGAACACGCCCATGGTCAAAGGGTACCTCCAACATTACTGGTGTCGAAAATGTAAATCGACCTGAGAAGCAACCTATTGCAAATAACAATACTGATGATTAGGGGGTTGTGCCATCGGTAGAAGTCATAGAACAGTCTATTGTAGATAACAATACTGATGAAAGGGACACTGTAAGCGCCAACAAATTTGGGAACTCCCTCGTGATACGAAAAAGAAGCACGAAGATTTTATATTCTGAAGGGTGCTTATCAACAATACATGAGAGAATATCCATATACGAATGTACACGATCTACAAACAAAAGTATTTTTCTCGAATCGCTGAAGTTGTTGCCTTGTTAATTCTCTTGAAGCGCTGGAGTTGCTACTCCATTAAAGCAAATAAATGATGTTGTCTTCGAAATGCACCAAAAATGCAAAGTATACCTACCATATCATGTAACAAGAAATTTGTAAGTTACATTCTCAAAGAGTTCAGACACAAATTAGAGAAGAACAATTATACTAATAAAGTTACGCATAATGATAGACGAAGCACAAGGTGATTTTTTTTAAAAAGACATGGCTTTGGTTTTCCGCCCCCTCATGTCCAAATCCTGGCTCCGCCCCCTGTAAGCGATTTACCATGTTGCAGGTCATGTTAACCATTCAATCTTCTGGAAGAACCTCAAGCCTATTAGCGTAGTATCTAACCGATACCCTTTTGCTCAACCACGGCCCTGGTCTCTCTCTCTCTCTCTCTCTGTGTGTGTGTGTGTGTGTGTGTGTGTGTGTGTGTGTGTGTGTTAAGACTTCCACCATTTGAAACAGTTAAAATGTTTGATACTTTAGAGGAGGGTGGTGGTGAGCCACCTCATGGCAAACTTGGTTGGGCCATTGATGAGGATTTTGGTTCTATTGAGAAACTTATAAAGAAGATAAATGCAGAGGGTGCTACTGTTGGAATTTTTGCTAGTAGGCCTTTGGCCCAAAGCCCAGCTAAAATTCTGAAATTCTCTTGGCCCATTCATGCACACATGTGAGTGGAGTGAGTGAGGCTAAAGTTTAGTCCCACATTGGAAGTTGAGAGAGAGTTGCACCTCTTTATAAGGTGAGCTCTTCTACCACTTGTATGAGCATGAGAAGAGGAGACCTACACGCGCGCTCCTCCTCCTCGCTCGCCTCGCCACGCCACGCCTCGTCACGACGCGCCGCGCCGCGGGTTGCGGGATTGAGCCGAGCCGAGGACAGAGCTATGCACGTTGTCTATATTTTTGCTGCATGGGAAAATTAATGAGTCATTAATTAATAATTAATGGACGCGTTAATTACTGAACCGTTTCCGATTCTTTTGGATCGTGACGACCCGGCCCGCAATATATATAGTCAGGCAGACGTCTACCCTAGCCGCCGCTTCGTATGGTTTCTCATCACCGTTCCAGATCATTGCGCCGCCAAGCTAGTCTTCTCCATCCCTCCTTCCGGCGTGCACCGCAAGAAGGGACAGCAGGCCTCCGGAACCCCGCCTCTGGTGATCTTGTACGGGAGAGGGGCGATCAGGTTTTTGGGGAGCGCACTCGCGCGACTGCTGGCAGCGACGACTTCGCGAACGACGACTTCTTCCCCGACCTCGGCAACCTCATCCTCGACGACATGGGCGACAACATCAACGCCGGCGGTGCTGCACCCGCTGCACCGTATGTGATTCTATCCTTCCTGTTCGAGATCGTGGTACAATTCATGTTTCTAGTATGTGCCCTAGATGTGATATGTTCATCTGCTATGCTAGTTCGCATGATTAGTTTAATCTCTGCTGCTGTGGTCATCATTTATATTCTGTTTATTCGGATTAAATCTCGTAGTAATTTGCTCATATATTCAACAATCCAAAAACCTGATTATAGGCAATTTACTCCGAGTGGTTTTGCTGCGCATCTGAAACCGCCTGCCTTTAAGGGGGCGCAATATAAGAGGTGGCGCACGAGAGCAGTCTACTGGTTTCAGACCATGGGCTGCTATGATGCCACCAAGGGCAAGCCTGAGGGCGATCTTAATCAAGCACAGCTGGAAGCTTTTGAGAAGATCGATACCCTCTTTAAAGGCGCTCTTCTGAGTGTTCTTGATGACTCCATTGTGGATTCGTATATGTCGTTTGACAACGGCAAGGACATGTGGGCTGCGCTCGAGGCCAAGTTTGGTGCCTCGGACGTCGGCAGCGAGTTGTACGTCATGGAGCAATCCTATGACTACAAGATGACTGATGAGCGCCCTGTTGTACAACAGGCTCATGAGATACAGTCGCTCGCAAAAGAACTTGAGTACTTCAAGTGTGTGTTACCGGACAAATTTGTTGCCGGAGGCATCATTGCCAAGCTTCCACCTTTGTGGAACAATTTTGCTACTTCCCTGAAACACAAGAGACAGGAGTTTTCCGTTGCGGATCTCATTGGTACTCTTGATGTTGAAGAGAAGACGAGAGCAAAGGACACACGTGCTCGAGTTGCTGAGGGAGGTTCTAGTGCTCACATGGTACAGAAGAAGAACTCCCAGCCCAACAAGTACAAAAACAATAAGAACAAAACTCAGGGCAAAGGCAAGTTTGATACAAAGAACAAGCCATCACATTCTACCAACTTCAAGAAGAATTCTCATAAGAAGGGGAAGGGACTTTGCCATGTCTGCGGTGATCCTAATCACTGGGCTCCAAAGTGTCCTAACCACTTTGAGGAGCGCGAACATGAGAAGAGCGGCAAGTCCGCTAATGTTGTCATCGGTGATATTGATATGAAGGAATCAGGGTACGGTATTTTTCCTACCATCCTTTCAGTATTTCAATCCCCTGATTGGTTAATTGACACCGGTGCCAATGTACATGTTTGTGCTGACGCCTCCATGTTTTCTTCTTACCAGGCAACAGGGACTTCACCCGTGCTGATGGGGAACGGGTCACATGCCATCGTTCGAGGTGTTGGTACGGTCGATCTGAAATTTACTTCGGGGAAGACTGTGCGCCTGAAGAACGTTCATCATGTGCCGTCCATTAATAAAAATCTCGTTAGCGGTTCCCGTTTATGTCGAGATGGTTTTAAGTTGGTTTTCGAATCCAATAAAGTTGTAATTTCTAAGTGTGGACAATTTGTTGGAAAAGGCTATGAGTGCGGAGGCTTGTTCCGCCTATCTTTGTCAGATATTTGCACTAAAGTTATTAATAATGTTTGCCACAATAATGAGTCTGATATTTGGCATTCACGACTCTGTCATATTAACTTTGGTTGCATGACGCGGTTAGCCAATATGAATTTAATTCCGAAAATCTCTACTGTCAAAGGTTCCAAGTGCCAAGTATGTGTGCAAGCTAAGCAACCTCGCAAGTCCCATAAGACTGCAGAGGCAAGAGACTTGGCGCCACTAGAGCTTATACATTCTGACCTTTGTGAGATGAATGGCGTGTTGACAAAAGGTGGAAAGAGATACTTCATGACGTTGATTGATGACTCCACTAGATATTGTTATGTGTATCTTCTGAAATCAAAAGATGAGGCTTTGACTTTCTTCAAAAACTATAAAGCTGAAGCAGAGAACCAACTTGATCGGAAAATTAAACGGCTTAGGTCCGATCGTGGTGGAGAGTATTTTTCCAATGAATTTGATCTGTTTTGTGCGGAACATAGTATAATCCATGAGAGGACGCCTCCCTACTCACCCCAGTCAAATGGGGTAGCCGAAAGAAAGAACCGAACTCTAACTGATATGGTTAACACCATGTTAGACACTTCGGGTCTATCCAAGGAATGGTGGGGGGAGGCGCTAATGACTACGTGTCATGTCCTAAACCGAGTTCTCACAAAGCATAAGACCATGACTCCATTTGAGGAATGGGAAAGGAAAAGGTTGAAACTCCCTTACCTACGTACTTGGGGTTGTTTGGCGAAAGTCAATATACCAATTCCCAAGAAGCGCAAGCTTGGACCAAAAACCGTGGATTGTGTTCTTCTGGGCTATGCTTTTCATAGCATCGGCTATAGATTTGTGATAATAAAATCTGAGGTATCCGACATGCATGTTGGTACAATTATGGAATCAAATGATGCAACTTTCTTTGAGGACATATTTCCTATGAAGGATATGTCGAGTTCATCAAATCAGGAGATACCTACTCCATCTAGTGAGGAATTCACTGTAATTCCTGAACCCACCATTGCGATGGAACACGTTGAGAATCCTGTTGAGGGTAACAATGGAACTCCTATGAGGAGTAAGAGACAGAGGACTGCAAAGTCTTTTGGTGATGATTTCATTGTGTACCTCGTGGATGACACACCCAGGACTATTTCAGAAGCCTATGCATCTCCTGATGCTGACTACTGGAAGGAAGCTGTACGTAGCGAGATGGATTCCATCTTAGCTAACGGTACCTGGGAGATCACTGACCGTCCATATGGGTGCAAACCTGTAGGATGTAAGTGGGTGTTCAAGAAGAAGCTTAGACCTGATGGTACGATTGAAAAGTACAAGGCACGGCTTGTGGCCAAGGGTTATACCCAGAAAGAAGGTGAAGACTTCTTTGATACTTACTCACCCGTGGCTAGACTGACCACAATTCGGGTGCTACTATCACTGGCTGCCTCACATGGTCTTCTCGTTCATCAAATGGATGTTAAGACGGCTTTCCTTAATGGAGAGTTGAAGGAGGAAATTTACATGGATCAGCCAGATGGTTTTGTAGTACCTGGTCAGGAAGGAAAGGTGTGCAAGTTATTAAAGTCTTTATATGGCCTTAAACAAGCTCCTAAGGAGTGGCATGAGAAGTTCGAAAGAACATTAACTGCTGCCGGCTTTGTAGTAAACGATGGTGACAAGTGCGTGTACTATCGCTATGGTGGGGGCGAAGGAGTTATTCTTTGTCTGTATGTCGATGACATATTGATCTTTGAAACCAAACTTGATTTAATCAAGGAGGTTAAGGATTTCTTATCTCGCTGTTTTGAGATGAAGGATCTAGGAGTAGCTGATGTTATCTTAAACATCAAGCTGTTGAGAGATGAGAATGGTGGGATCACACTGCTTCAGTATCATTATGTGGAAAAGGTCTTGAGTCGTTTTGGGTATAGCGACTGCACGCCTTCTCCAACTCCATATGATGCTAGTGTGTTGCTTCGAAAGAATCGACGGATTGCTAGAGATCAACTGAGGTATTCTCAGATTATTGGCTCGCTTATGTATTTGGCGAGTGCCACGAGGCCTGACATCTCTTTTGCTGTGAGCAAGCTGAGTCGGTTTGTGTCAAAACCGGGAGATGATCATTGGCATGCGCTTGAGAGAGTTATGCGCTATTTGAAAGGCACCGCTAGCTATGGGATTCACTACACCGGGTATCCAAGGGTACTGGAGGGTTATAGTGACTCAAACTGGATATCTGATGCTGATGAGATTAAGGCCACAAGTGGTTATGTTTTTACACTTGGTGGTGGCGCTGTTTCCTGGAAGTCTTGCAAGCAGACCATCTTAACGAGGTCAACTATGGAAGCAGAACTCACAGCATTAGACACTGCCACTGTTGAAGCAGAGTGGCTTCGTGAACTCTTGATGGACTTACCTATGGTTGAAAAACCAATACCCCCTATCCTGATGAACTGTGATAATCAAACTGTGATCGTCAAGATAAACAGTTCTAAGGACAATATGAAGTCATGAAGGCATGTGAAGAGGAGACTAAAATCTGTCAGAAAATTGAGGAACTCCGGAGTTATTACGTTGGATTATATCCAAACGTCGAAAAACTTGGCAGATCCCTTCACAAAGGGTCTATCACGTAATGTGGTAGATAATGCATCGATGGAGATGGGTTTGAGACCCACCGCATGAGTTGTCCATAGTGGTAACCCACTCTATGTGATCGGAGATCCCGTGAAGTAGAAGTAGGAGACAAGCTGTTGGTCAGCTGGGAGGAGAGTATCCCTATATTAATTATCCCACTCCGTAAAGATGCAATACTCTCCTGATCTGCATGGCAGGTTGATAATTATCTTAATGTGTTCCAAGTGGCTTATTCGGGTAAGCAGAGATGTTGTCTTGCAGAACATCTTCTGAGGAACACACCTATATGAATTTGACTGTCAACGTCGCAGTCTGTGAGAATTGGGTGTTCTCTAATAAATTCATGAAAGGCCCTGGAGTATGACGTATACGCTCCACCCGCGGGGAAGCCTTGCGGCAGCCCAGTATGGTCAAGAATTTGTGTGAAACTAGTTTCACAGAAAACTTGTAGTTCAAGGCATAGTCCACTATTCAAGTTGTGATTTAGTGTAGTATAAATTTCTAAGTGGAAGTTCAACTTCACAGTCTCCACTAAGCACCGATATATAAAACAATGTTTTGGAACTAAATGATGAGATGTGCCAATGAGACTTTGTGGGGGATTGTTGGAATTTTTGCTAGTAGGCCTTTGGCCCAAAGCCCAACTAAAATTCTGAAATTCTCTTGGCCCATTCATGCACACATGTGAGTGGAGTGAGTGAGGCTAAAGTTTAGTCCCACATTGGAAGTTGAGAGAGAGTTGCACCTTTTTATAAGGTGAGCTCTTCTACCACTTGTATGAGCATGAGAAGAGGAGACCTACACGCGCGCTCCTCCTCCTTGCTCGCCTCGCCACGACGCGCCGCGGGTTGCGGGATTGAGCCGAGCCGAGGACAGAGCTATGCACGTTGTCTATATTTTTGCTGCATGGGAAAATTAATGAGTCATTAATTAATAATTAATGGACGCGTTAATTACTGAACCGTTTCCGATTCTTTTGGATCGTGACGACCCGGCCCGCAATATATATAGTCAGGCAGACGTCTACCCTAGCCGCCGCTTCGTATGGTTTCTCATCACCGTTCCAGATCATTGCGCCGCCAAGCTAGTCTTCTCCCTCCCTCCTTCCGGCGTGCACCGCAAGAAGGGACAGCAGGCCTCCGGAACCCCGCCTCTCGTGATCCTGTACGGGAGAGGGGCGATCAGGTTTTTGGGGAGCGCACTCGCGCGACTGCTGGCAGCGACGACTTCGCGAACGACGACTTCTTCCCCGACCTCGGCAACCTCATCCTCGACGACATGGGCGACAACATCAACGCCGGCGGTGCTGCACCCGCTGCACCGTATGTGATTCTATCCTTCCTGTTCGAGATCGTGGTACAATTCATGTTTCTAGTATGTGCCCTAGATGTGATATGTTCATCTGCTATGCTAGTTCGCATGATTAGTTTAATCTCTGCTGCTGTGGTCATCATTTATATTCTGTTTATTCGGATTAAATCTCGTAGTAATTTGCTCATATATTCAACAGCTACTTTACAAGGATCTGGATGGGTGGTATGTCCGTATGTACATTATGTATCCAAATCTGGCACCGCGTGCTCCCTTGCCGGCGACAGGCAAACCCTAGTGCCATGGGCTTCTTCAGCGGCAAGGGCAAGGGAAAGGTCACCCTCGGCACCGGCTCCTCCTCCGCCGCCCCACACGCCCCGTGAGGGAGCGACTGAACATATCAATGCACCAGACGCGGTGTCACTGGCAGTACCGGCAGCCGCTGCCGTATGCCGATGTCAACCCGCCGCACTATTTTTTAATTATGTTTTGTAATGTTTATGTGGACTTTGGCCGGCGGTTGACCGGCTTTAATGTTTAATAATTATATTAAGTTTGGATGTGTTTTTATTAAATCCATGTAAAAAAATACGTCGGCCCAGCATTACGTGCATGTGTCGACTCAAATACAAAAACAGACACTAGCATTCGTGCGGCCGATCTAAACAAACAAAACACGCGCCCATTTAAGGTCGGCTCTGAATGCAATCCGGTCGAGAGCGACTACTGTACTGGCTGGGGCCAAGCGCGCACACACCGACACACGCACGCACACTGAACAGCTAGCTGATGGTTCAGACAGTGTAACGCTGGTGCACCTGACCGGAGGGATGGAGGCGAGGAACTGTGCATGCATGCCGCTGCGTGACATGGCACGGCCGGGCCGTGGCTACCCGATCTGGGTCACAGAGGGAATGGGCAGTGAATGCCGGACAGGCAGATCGCCGATGGAGATGGAATGGACGAGACGAGAGAAGAGCGGGCTCTGAAGTTTCCCGCATGTTTCCGTGCCGGCCGTCACCGGTGCGGCGTTGCGTCGCGTCGCCTGCTCCCGGCCGTCAGGAATGAATGTACGCTGCAACGGTTGCAAAGCCAGTAGAATCTACGCTGTACGCTGCAACGCTGCAACGGAATGAATGTACGCTGCGATGGAATGAATGTCGCCTGCTCCCGTCCGTGCCTGAAGAATCTACAGGTTGCAAAGCCAGTAGTGCATGCATGGCCGGCAGGAAATGATTCAGTGTGGAAGTTTCCACCTTCAGGCTCCGTGAAAATTAACGTTGATGGGGTCTCTCTAGGTCGGGACAGGTTGGTTTGGCTGTTGCTGTCTGCGGGGATGATCAAGGTTTATATCTGGGAGCTTCAACTCTTGTTTTACCGCGAGCAACAGACCCGCCTACCCCTAAGCCTTTGGCCTCGTGAGGGTCTCTATCTTTAGAGATTGCATGTGGTGTCACTGTCGGAATGTGGTGAACGACATCGCTACGGAAAGGAGGAAACCACAGAGTGAGCGTCAAAGAAATTTAGCACTGAAATCTTCAATTACTCTCTGTAACTTTGTCCATGGAAAAAGAGGCTCAAACTACGAAGCCCAATATCTAGCTAGGTTTACATCTTCTCTAGAGCATCTCTAACAGACGCCGAACGCACCGCGCGCTAAAAACTGCTTTGCCGCGCGACCATCGTCTGGTTTGGCGCGGCGCGCAGCGCTGGCTTCAGCAGCCGCGCTAAAATGCAACGCGCGCGCGCCGTTCCAGCAGTGCGCAAAAAATGCAGCGCACACTCATTCTACAATATTTTTACATAGATAAACAATAGATTGCATAGATAAAAATGATACAAAGGTATTTTACATCGGTGCAACTAGATAGATAGTTCGAAAGTATAGATAGATAAAGCTACGGTGCAACTAGATAGAAACTAATACGGCATACATAGATAGAAACTACTCCAAGTCGCTACCATCATCACCATCATCATCCTCGTCGGTGTCGTCCGAGGTATCGAGCCACATGTCCAACAAACATTCATCGTCTGACGTGAAGATCGACCTCCCACCTGCTGCAACGATATCGGACTGCGCATTCGCCAATGCCTTCCGCCGACGCCGGTCCGCCCGCTTCGCGCGGCGCCTTGCCGTCATCTCCGCCCAGTAGGCACGCTCGTCGAAGACCACCGGGTGGCGACGGCGCCACTCCGCCATGGCTCGCTTGTCCTCCTCGGCGATGAGGAGGTGGCGCTGCCACCGAGCGTGGTCGGCACGGTCCATGTCGGTGATGAGACGCGGCGGAGGGGCGACGCGCTGCGCCTCCTCGCGCGTGAAGACGTCCCGGAAGTTCATCTGCGACCGGTGCCTGTCCAAGCGCCACGCCGCCGCGTCGTACGCGCGGGCCGCCTCGTGCGCGCTCCGGAACGACCCGAGGCCGAGCCGTACGTCACCGGACCGATCTCGGCGGAGTACCAGCCGTTGGGGCGCTCGCGGACGCCGCGGTAGCCCGAAGAACCCCGGCGGCGCGGAAAGCGGCGAAGCGGCGAGGTGGCGAAGTGCCGCGGTTGCAAGGGGAGGGCGCGTGGCTGTGTTCTGTGCGCGTGGCGAGCGCGGGATTTTATAGGCGCGCGTGAAGTGGCGCGCCAAATCTACCGCGCCGCGTGCCGCTTTCTCCCGCGCGCGGTAAGTTCCCGCCACCGCTGGAGCGCGCGGAACCAGCCGGCGCGCGCTAAAACCAAAATTTATCACGCGGGCGCGCCTTTTGCCACGCCTGTTGGAGATGCTCTTAGACCGGGAAAGTATCTAGTGCTCTCAGGCCTAGGGTGCTCCCGGTGCTCCGATGCGAAAAACATTTTTTAAAATGTTCAAAAAATTCTAAAAAAAAAATGCAGCACATCAATGGAACATCGATGTCTCTTGTCACAAAATTTCAAATCAAAATTTGAAACATTGCTCGAGATACAAAAATGACAAATTTGACATCAATGTGATAATGGGCCAAAACTAAAGCCCAACTTATGTTATGTACAAAAATTTGTCATTTTTGTATCTCAAGCAATGTTTCAAATTTTGATTTGAAATTTTGTGACAAGAGACATTGATCTTCCGTCGATGTGCTGCACTTTTTTCAGAATTTTTTGAACATTCTAAAAATGTTTTTCGGACATTTGGAGCACCGGGAGCACCCCAAGCCTGGGAGCACTAGATATTTTCCCCACTAGTGTAAACACACTTGGCTGGCTCTACCACATGATGCACTTTGTATTCCGATGATCATCAATCAATAAAAACCTATAGAATTGTGCTAGAAAAAGGTAATTCACGGAAGGAGCTTTGCTACACCTACATAATTAATCTTACGTATTTTCATCCTAAAGGCCTAGGTGGCATTTGTTTGTTGGACGAAATTATGGAAGAGGGCCCCACCCAGTTGAATTAGGGGGGGGGGGGGGGGGGGGGTGAAGAGAATAACATTAGGAAGGATTACCTAAAGATTAACATAGGTGTATCATTTTTGTTCACGGGAGAGACAAGGGTGGTTGGATGGTGCGCCAATATTTTGGCGTGCCCACGGTTTTGTAGGGCCAACCCGGGCTCAATCCACACAAGGACATATCCAATGGAACAGAGCAATCTATGCATCACATGTTGCGGTGCTATTTGGACCACTGGATGGGAATATGAGGGACAAGAGTTGGCTGGAAGATGGATTGTTCACACATTTGAGTAACAGCCTTTCTATTTTAACAAAATCAACCCACGCTCCACACCTTACACTCACATCAATAAATCCATGTGTTTGCTTCTTCTTTTTTCTAATCACAAAAGGGTCATATATTTTTAAGCGAATGTTGGATTTTGCATATGTTTTCGTTATAATCTTCGTTTTGGCAAGTTCTTTGAAACAAGATAAAGTTTGAATATATTTTGATTTTTATGCCTTTTAAAACTTGACTTGATCTTGTTTCATAATGAAAGATTAAATTAAAAAAACATATTCAATATTGGTCTTGTGTCAAATATCTCGTAAAAAACATGATGGTCAAACTAGATCCAAATTTGGACATATGTTTCAAAATATATGGTCCTTTCTAGGTTTCGGGAAAGAAAAATAAACATGCCTTTAATGATGGGAGAAAAAAAATGATGGAGTGCATCTTGATTTTGAAAATGTCGTGCATCCTTTTTTACAAGGGATTTGCTACATTTACGGACTCCATCTTATGCATTAGAAGCTACAGTCTGACATGACATCAGTTGATTAGGAATCAGGAGGACCCACGGCTCAAAGCATGTGAAGGAGGGAGATTGATGAGGGGACACGTACTTCAGTAAGCCTCTTCCGTGCGATTCTGTACGTAAGTCTAGGATTTTTGTTTTTACAATGTGCCAAGAACCCACCAACCAACCAGACCACATCCCTTGGATTCCCATCCAATGGTCTAAATAGCGCTGGTGCATCTGGTGCACATATTGATCAATAGCACTGGATACGTCCCCCAATCCACACAGCCCCTATATAGTTCTCGCTCAAACCCAAATGCAGCAGTTTGATTTAGTTCTTCTTCACACATTGCCATTCCGTATCTGGCAAGCCCAGCAGATGGGGAGCTAGCTGCCGTATAAGAGCATTACTAGTAGAATCTCTAAACACTCAAACCCTTGTAGCAGTTTTAAGGATTGAGAAGTGTCACTTTTTGACTCTTTTAAGGGTTGAAAAACAGGGGCAAAGACTAGAACCCTCAAACCCAACCCTTAAACTGCTTTAAGGGTTGGATTTGAGGGTTCTAGTCTTTGCCTCAACCTCAATCTTTAAAACTATCATTTCATATATCACACATTTCATCATATGACATATCACAAATTTCATCACATTTGACATAAAACAATAATCATTCTAGTTATTATTACAACATCGAATAAAACAATAATCATTCAAATTATTACAACAATGTTTGAGCAAATTACACGAATTGTTCGAATCAAATAGGACATAGAAAAGTAAAACAAAGATACATCATGGGCCAATGCGCCGCCCATCCAACTGCCAGTGGTGCTCTATTAGATCATCCCGGAGCCGACCATGAGTGGTTGCATCCTCAATCTCACGATGTGCTTGAAGAAAAGCGTGTATGCGAGAAGGATTTCTTTCCGGTTGCACACGGGTACCAACATTGTCATAGAAACAAGGGAGGTTTAACCCTCTTTCATCCTCTAGGATCATGTTGCGTAGAATCACACAACATTTCATGATGTTCATCAAGGTTTTTTTGTCCCAAAACCGAGCTAGACCACGAACTATGGCAAACCTTGCTTGCAAAACACCGAAAGCTCTCTCAATATCGTTGCGGGCTGCCTCTTGTGCCTTGGTGAAATGAGCCTCTTTTCTTGTTAAGGGCACCCCATTTTTCTCCTTGATGGACTTCACAGGAGTTGCCCATTCGGGATAGATGCCATCGGTGAGATAGTATCCCATTGAGTACTCATTGTCCATGATTTTGTAGTTGCAAGCTGGAGCATCCCCAGAAATTAATCTTTTGAACAAAGGAGATCTATTGAGGATATTGATATCATTGAGTGTTCCCGGCAACCCAAAGAATGCATGCCAAATCCATGTGTCCTGAGATGCTACAGCCTCAAGCACAATGGTAGCATCACGGCTTTTACCGCAATACATTCCGTGCCATGCCTTTGGGCAATTTTTCCACCTCCAATGCATGCAGTCAAGACTACCTAGCATCCCCGGCCATCCCCTTTTTTCATTCATTTCCATTAATCTCTTTGTATCTTCCTCGTTTGGTGCCCGAAGATACTGCTTACCGTACAGCCGAATGACCAACCTGGCAAACCTACGGATTGACTCCGTGGTTGTATCTTGCCCAATGCGAAGATACTCGTCGGTATAATCCGCGGGTATGCCATAAGCGAGTACCCGCATTGCCGCCGATATCTTTTGATATGCACTAAACCCCATGATACCGGCGGCGGATCTAAGACGTTTAAAGTAATAGGAGGCGGCCTCACAATCGTTGACAATCTTCACAAACAAACTACGCCGCATTCGGTACCTTCTACGAAAGAGACGAGGAGGGTATGTAGGTACCTCCGCGAAGTAGTCTTCCATCAAATGCTCATGTCCGAGAGCGCGGTTCCGGTAGATGGTGACTCGCCCCATCTTCGACCCTCTCCTCTGATCCATCAGCCTCACGCGGTTTTCAAAGGATTGCACGTCGATGAGGAGGCTCATCATCTCGACGTCGTCGTCTTGCAACAACTCGTCGATGTCCGAATCGTCGGATGACGACCAACCCGACGAATCGGACAACGAGTCCATGTCGTTGTTGTTCACCTCCATCTACACAATACAACAAACAATAAATTGTGAGTGCCAACAATGAATCAAAAAGGAAAAAAAACAAAAAGGAAGAACAGAAGCATACCTGCGGGTTGGGGGCGGGCGACGGCCGGCGTCGAGGGGAGGCGGGGGCGTCTGGCGCGGCGGCTCGAGGAGGCCGGCCTGCCTCTGGCCTCTGGGGGGCGGGAGGCGGCTGGGGGCGGGAGGCGACTGGGGGGCGGGGGCGGGGCCGAAGGCTGATGCGGGCGGGCGGGGGCGGGGCGCCGGGGCGGGAGGCGGCGGCGCGGGAGGCCGGGGGGCGGGGCGGCCGGGGGCCGGGGCGCGGGGCGGGAGGCGGGGGCGTCGAGGGGAGGCGGGGAAGGGCGGATCCGGCGGCGGGGAGCGTGGCGCAGGGGCGGGACGGCGGCGGCGTCGAGGGGAGGCGGGGGGCCGGCCGGATTGGCGGCGAGCGACGGCAGGCGGCGCGGGAGGCCGGGAGGCGGGAGGTTGGGAAGGGAAACTTCCCTCCCGCGCGACGGGGGAAGGGAGTGCGGGCTGGGGTCGAGCGCCCCCCTCCAACCCTCACTCTTACGGTTCGAAATCGGGTTTGAGGGTTGGACCCTTACTTTTTTTTAAGGGTTTGAGAGTTTAGGGGTTTTAGTCCTTGCGTTTTTTTTGTTGCAACCCGCAAAAAAAACAATTATTTATGAGAGTTTGAGGGTTTATGGGTACTACTAGTAATGCTCTAACGGATGAATATCTAGCTCACACGGCCGTATATATATAATCACAGCCTCACACAGTCACAGTCACACGGCCATATATATAACGCACACCGTCGATCCCCGGTGCAAGAGGTAGGCTGATGAGTCCCAATCAATCGGCTGGATTGCAGGCTGGGTGCAGAAATGTGCGTCGATCAGCAGATGTCGCACGCGTTGGGGTCCTCCTCGGTGTGGACGAGGTAGCACGGGTTCAGGTGGTGAGGCGGCGGGCACCAGTGCGGCGGGTAGCACGACAGGTGCACTGGGCCGGCCGTGCTCGCACTCTTCCTGTTGCCGTCCTTGCCTTCATCCTTGACCGGGCTGGCGGAGACCATATGCGCCGTGCAGAAGCGCTTGCGCAGCTTGCGGACGACGTCGACGGGGTCGACCATGCCCACGACCGTCATCTTGTCGTCCTTCATGTCCACGACGATCTCGTCGATACCTGGGGCACGAGTTGTCGTCGTCAGCTGAGGTATGGTGGATTGGATGAGTGAGTGACCTCCATGCATGCATGTTTGCGATGGAGCCGACAAAGCAAGCAAGATATATACAATGCCGGACGGATTCGGAGAGGAAGAAGGGGAGTAATGAGTAAGTCACCACGCGTGTCGTCGTGCAGGTCCAGCTTCACCACCACCTTCTGCAGCCGTCACACAACCAACCGATCAAACTAACCACTAGCTAGTACATACATCAGGAGTTAGCTGCCGCTAAAATGACAAGAGAAAGCAAGAAACGCCAGTTCGATCGGCTGTGGGGTAAGCAACTAAGCGATGACCTTCATGGCGGCCATCGGTCCGAGGATCAACGAATTTGGAAGGGTGGGATGGAATGGAACTGGGACGATGGAGCTGTGTTAGTTTTAATCTTGTCATGGTCATGTATCTGCATGGGAGATGCTGAGGGCCGTGTGATGCGGCAGCTTGGTGAGATGCCGTTGTGGCGTGAAGCTGCGGTGGTGCATGCATGTACTAGGATATTATTTAATTAGTTAGTGCATGGTTAGTTGAGGTATGGCCGAGTGATTTGGTCAAGTTAATTAGTACGTGTATGTAGCAGATGGAGGTTGCATGCAGCTGCAATAGCGGAGTAGTTGGACACGTCCTAAACGTGAGCATAGGAAATGGATCAAGGAGTTGCCTCCTGGCCGTGCTAGCTGTTGTATATAAGTATTGCATTGATTGAATGAAATAAAAAGGCCGTGAGGGCTGAAGGAAACAATGTAGCGCTTGTGCTCTCGAGGAAGAATGCCTCAGTGCAAAGACCTTGAGGCTCTCCTTATACGTGTGTGTGTGTGTGTTTCCTGGGAGTTTTTTTCATGGGTGTGTGTTTCGAGAAAAACCATAAAAAAAAGAGTAGTCAGAGGTAGGAGAAGGAGCGGCTCTGCAAGAGGCCAGCGCCAACAAGCTGTACATGGGCGGGAGTGGCTAGTGAGTAGTGACGGAGCCTGGCGGATTTATATGCAGAGGCCCTGGCATGTACCGGGGTGCCGGCACACTCATTGTAGGGAGTTGGGACAGTGGCGGCGATGACCCAGGGCGTACGCAGGGTGGCGCCCGACGTGCAGGAGTCTTGGTGCGCGTCCGATTGAGACTTGGCGATCGAGTAGTGGTATCTTGACAGACTTGGGCTTGTGAGTTAAAGTAGGCCGACCGATCTGGCGTTGGGCTAGTTACGACCCCGTACGTCCCTTGTCCGGCCTGGTGCGATGGCCGTCATTGCAAAAGTAAATTCGCATTTCTCAAACAGGAGTTGCGCTGACCTAACCCCCCTGAGATAATCACACCATACCTGCCACTGGTACGATGCTTGACTTCATCCCTATATATGTACATTATTCATCAATAAAGCTTAGCCTTCCCCTAGAAAAAAGAGAGCTGGCGACGGCAAATGGTTGATTGGGCACCGGCGAGCACTCGTGTCGATCAACGTACACAAGGTGGGGCCTATGAGTATCCGTCACACGCCACGCACACAGATAAGGAAAGAGTCTGAAAAAACCCTTGATTTTGTAGTTGGAGTCTGAAATGAACCCTGAACTTTAAATACCTGAAATCAGCACCCTATCTAGGGCTAGTTCTTTTGACTGGCTTAAAAAATAAACTGCCTCTCCCCAGCTTAGAAAAAGAACTGGCCCCTAATCTAATTCCGGCTTATCCCAGCCCTTTTTGGCTGAGAAGGAGTTTGTCTCCTCCGGGATTGCATACGTAACAGAGATTAGGGCAAAACTGAACAGTTTTGCAGTAGGAAATAATGCTAGCTACTTTTGGCAGATCGACGGAGACTTACCAAAGTAGTGGCCGTTCAGTCTTTGGTGCATGCAGGCGTGAGTGCGCGTGCTTAATCACTGGCCATTCGGTTTTCTGCGACACAAGCTCCATTTTTGCTAGCTAGCTAAGCCAAGTACGTAGCCGTGTAAAGGAACGTGCATGTTTCACCATGTGTTCATCATGAGTGAGTAGTAGTGTAAAAATTCTCAATCTTGTGTACTTGTGTCTGATCAACTGTCTGTCATTATCTAGTGCATTTTTAATATTTATTATATCCCAACTTATTATTAATTTAGTTTATAATGCATTACTGAACTATTTTATTCACCCTCTATACATATTCTTGTCGTATTCCCGTGAGTCCATTTTTGAAAAATGTCGTTTCCCGTATTCACATCCCTTTATCATGGAAATTAACTAAAACCACAACTTCTCTACCAAGAACCCTAACATGAGCTGATCATTTAACACGGATGAGACTAAGAAAAGACTGGGAGGAGGGGGGAGGGGATTACTGGCGCCTTTTCTGGCCGGCACGATCGTCTTTTGGTCCAGCGATGAACCGGCGATCGCCATTGCCGCAACAATGAAGGACAAGGAGAAGGGACGTGACGCAAAGGCGCCGACGAAAACGGGTGAGGGAGCGGTGTTGATACGGCCATGACACCATCGATTGTTGATGCTACTAATGTTGAGCAAGTTAAGGAGTCAAGCCATGAAAAAGTTATGAAAAATAATGCCATGCATACGGCTCGACTTCATGAGGGAAATGATGGTCGTGTGCGTCAAGTATGTGGACTGAGAATCTGTTCTGTAATGAACGGACCAAAGAACAATTATATGGCATGTTTATTGAATTCAAGAAAGATTGCCATGTCGGCGCATGGTCCTGTCCACATGGTGTCTAGAGGTGTACGGTTAAGTTCAAGCAAAGAAGAGATACAAGGAAAGTCATGTACACCTGAGATGGCAAGAGATCAAGGTAGTTTCCAAAACAAAAGGGAAAGGAAACTGCACCAGTCAGATTACAAGAAAATACTAGAGACAAAAGAGGAACCAACGCCAGCTTCATTAGAGCCTAATTTTCGCACGCTGCCGTTTCAACTTATGATAGGCAGAATCGTAATGGATATTTGTTAGGATTCACTACTTAGGTTAGCTAGCTAGCATGGTACGGATATGAGCCCTTTTCCTTTTCTAGTTAGGATTCTTTTTAGGATCTGTCTATGTTACATCTAGATGTGAGTATCTCACATCTAAGATGATGCCATCTTCAAAAAAAATAAATCTAAGATGATGCCATTTTTTTGTCCAGCCAAACTGTTGTTTTATTGTTTGTTTGTTTTTTTATGCGGCCCAGTTTCTGAAAAAAAAGACGCAAACAATAGATCGCAAATACAAGGTGTCGAACTTCCAACCTCCTACACCTAAACACGCAATTATAGCCGCTAGAACTAAGGCCTGTTCTCACGTAATAATAAACACGAACAATTAATAACACGGTCAGCTTCAGATCTGGTCACAAGCTCCCTAAAAACAATCTGGTTGCTAGCTACCCGTAAAAAAACTGATCGCTAGACCAAACGTCGATTTGTTAAGATTTTGCGTCTGATCGTTTTACATTTAAGTACATCTCTCATTGCTAGCTTGTAGGCTACCAACGTTTTTTTATTGCCTTTTGGTTTTGCATTTTTCACTATTATTATTTTATAGTTAATTTTCTGTAAGGAACAAAGTTTGGTCAGAACATATTTCAAAAAACATGTTCACGAATTTACATATTTTTTAAATTATAAAAATGTTAACGAATACCAAAAAATTCTAATATACGGTGACAAATATACAGTGATATTCTTTTTTGATATACAGTGAACTTTTTTATATACGATGAACTAAAAGTGAACTTCTTTATATACATTGAACTAAAAGCAAACAGAAAAAATAAAAAATGAGAAGACCAAATAGAGAAAATAGTTAAATAAGAAGGAAAGAAAAAAACACATTTTGATTTGTTTTAAAAACTTTGATAAACACGAACAATTTTAGAAAAACGAACAAATTTACATATTTGAAACATTTATTGAAACTTATGAATTTATGAAAAAATGAAAAAGAATCATAAAGAATGAGATTCAAAATTTGAAAATAGAAAAAATTAAAACCATAGCAAAACTAATGAAGAGAAATGATAAATAAAAAACAAAAAAACATGAAGAAAACAAAACAAAAAAAATATCCTAGCTACTTGGGTCGGCTCATCTGCAGTTTGTTTCGCTGACGAGGGTGGACTTGCAGCTAGGACAAAAAAAGGTCAGACCCCTAGTTGCAAGTCCAGGGCGGACTCTCAATTGGGAATTAAAAAGGTCGGGCCCCTAGTTGCGAGTCGAGTTTAGACTTGCAACTGGGACCAAAAAGGTTGGGCCCTACTTGCGAGTCGAGGGATGGAGTTGCAACTAGGAAAAGAAAAGGCCAAGCCCCAGTTGCGAGTTAACGGTGGAATTGTAACTGGAAAAAAGGGTCTCAGTTGCGAATCGAGGGTGGACTCGCAATTAGGACTAAAAAAGGTCGGGCCCCAACTGTGAGTTGAGGGTGGACTTGCAAATCGGACAAAAAAAGGTTGAACCCTAGTTGCGAGTCAAGGGTGGACTTGCAACTCAGACAAAAAAGGTTGGGCCCCAGTTGCGAGTCGAGGATGAACTTGCAACTCGGACAAAAAAGGTTGGCCCCTAGTTGCGAATAAATGGTGGACTTGCAACTCGGACACAAAAGGTTGGGCCCCAGTTGGAGTCGAGGGTGGACTTGCAACTCGGACAAAAAAGGTTGATCAATAGTTGCGAGTAAAGGGTGAACTTGCAACTCAAACAAAAAAAGTTGGGCCCTGGTTACGAATAAAGGGCGGACTTGCAACTCGGAACAAAAGGTTGGACTCCAGTTGCAAGTCCAGAATTGACTTGCAACTCGGACAAAAATGATTGGGCCCTAGTTGCGAGTAAAAGGTGAACTTGCAACTCAGACAAAAAAGGTTGGTCCCCGGTTGCGAGTCGAGGGTGGCCTTGCAACTTGGGAAAAAAAATTCTACCACCATTTTTGTCGAGAGTGAACTTGCAGCTAGGAAAAAAATGATTGAGGCCCAGTTAAGAATCGAGGGTGCACTTTCAACCGGGACAAAAAAGGATAGAGCCATGTCGCGAGTCAAGGGTAGACTTGCAATTAGGACCAAAAGTGTCGAGACCCGGTTGTGAGTCGAGAGTGCAATTGCAACCGGGAAAAAAGATCGGGCCCAGTTGTGACTCGAGGATGGACTTGGAACTCGAACAAAAAAGATCAGACCCCAATTGCGATTTGAGGGTGGACTTGCAACTGAGACAAAAAAAAGGTCATGTCCTAGTTACAAGTTGAGGGAGGTATTGCAACTGGGACAAAAAGATCGGCCCACAATTGCGAGTCAAGGATGCACTTGCAACTAGAAAAAAAAATCGGACACCAGTTGTGAGTCGACGATGAACATGCAACTAAGAAAAAAAGGGCGGATCCTAGTTGCGAGTCAAGAGCGGACTTGCAACTCGGACAAAAAATATTGGACTCCAATTGCGAGTCGATGATGTACTTGCAACTCGGAGAAAAAAAGCCAGGCCTCAGTTACAAGTCGAGGAACAACAAAAGCGGAACCGAACATACCTAGACAACAACATGATACGTAATAAACAAACAACAACAAACGGGACGGAATGTAGAGAGAGCGCTTGCATGAAAATTACAGGAACTAAATTAACCGATGAATTTTAAAAAAACTAATAAAATTTTAAAAATCATGGATTTAAAAAGACAAAAAAGAAAACAAAAATCAAAAGTTTAAAAACGAAAAATAAAATAATGAAAAAACAAATAAAAAAAAGACAAACAAGGGTGTTAACCTTTGGTGCTTATAAGGTTTTCTCCATTTTTTAGGGGTCAAAAGGTTTTTGCTAGATGAAAAAGGAAATGAGGTGAGAATATAAGAGTGCTTAACTAGTGTGAAATAGGCAAACGACGAGTACTTACGAAAGAAAGGTAAGCTCGACACAAGCACACAGCACACAGTCCTTGTACAAAAACAAACCTGACCAAGGCCCCGATGCAAAAAGGAAAAAAGGCCAGACAAGCAACAACGACACACAATCCTAAAAAGCAACAGCGACACATGACTGACTCAACAAAAATACAGCGATGCACGACGAGGCTACGCAGGATAAGGCAAAGGCGGGGTAACGCACGGATCATCAAGTGCACGAATTTTGAAGACAAACAATCCAATGGCTGAGAACTTAGATGTGAGACATCTAGATGTGAAATAGCAAACCTGTTCTTTTTATATGTTATTACTAGTATATCATTGGCAGGTGACGTGAGAGACTAGGAATCTAGATTTGAACTAAAACCAAGACGAGTAAATCGAAACAGAGGGAGTACGAGACAAATTAGTTTTGAGTTTTATTTTGACTATGAAATATACAGAAAAACGTCCGAGTTATGGACGGCCATATCTTGTGTATTATATGTGATTTTTCTATCGTGGAAATTTACTAGTGACGGAGGGTTGATCATCACATCGACGCCTATGTGCTGATCCAAAGGGGTCATTATTTTCATTCGTGTATTTTCATATGCGGGTGAAAATTATCTTGAAGGTTGCGAGAAGCAGGGGGACGAACTGTTGATCAAGCATCGCCGTGAAAGATCGGGGCATCTACACGCACGAATTAGCGTCTCTCTAGTCCGTGCCTCATGAGGAGTGTAGTTGGGTTTCTAAGAGCCGATAGGGTAGGTTCCACATGCATATAAGGGTGAAACTTGTTACGATTCGGACGGATAATGCTCATACCATATATTACTTCATATTTATTTTCGGATGCGGAAGCGGGTCGGATGCAGATTCAAATATCGGATTATGTGGATTCAAATACTGGATTGTGCAGATTCGAACACGGTACAAACTCGGATCGGAAGCGGACAAAAATTACCGAACAACTATACACAAGCCACAACTAAAGAGGGTAATACAATTAATAAGAGAGTAGTTCAGCTGCTCTTAGCCTCTTAGTTCAGATGCTAATAAAGGGTTCAGACAATCATCACCACGTTCAGACCATCAAGCAAAGAAGTGTAATCTGTGCTTGTTCGTAAACAACCAGCCACGTTTGTACAAATCATCACCATGTTTACACCGGCTGGCTGTGTTTGCCACATCTCTGCCACGTGTGCAATCCCGGCGGAGACAAATAACTTCTCAGCCAAGAAGGGCCGGGATAACCCGGGATTAGATAAGACAGAGTGCTGATTTCAAGAATTTGAAGTTCAATGTTTATTTCAGACTTCGAGTACGAAGTCAAGGTTTTTTCAGACTTTTTCCCACAGATAAACACCATCCTAAGGGACTGTTTAGAAGTGATCTCCAGCTTATGCGCCTATCCTAAGGGAGATACGTACAAACCAGTAGGAATAGTTTCTTTCTGTTGATTTCCGTTTCGAACGTAGGGAAAATAATTTCGAGGCCCGCTCGCTAGCAAAAGGAGATGCATCTCTTGCGGTGGGTCGCTATGTGTGGCTGGGGATTTTGTCAGAGATTGCTTGTATCCTAGATGTTTTGAACTTTGAATAAATTCTCTAGTTACCCTAAAAAAAGAAGACAAACACCATCCAACCAAACATATATGCTTGTCGTCTTGAATGGAAGCCTCCGTCCATCTTGCATGCACTCAGAATCAGGAATGGCCGGGAGGTCAGTTAATTTCCACGCGATGGTGGCCTTCAGCACTCCTATCGTTCAGGTTAAGTCGCAGGTTGAGGCCAGCCGTGTGGTTGCAGAGGTCACTCATGCCATCCCATGCCCTTTGCTTGGGATCCCCACGCCTTTGCACATGAGAAGGATGGTGCCTCTTGTTCTAGGCGACGTAGCGGGCGTGCAGAGAAGAAGAACATTACATGCAACATCACGAAGGCCAAGCACGTGGAGTATAGGTTTTAGAGATTCTTGGTAAGTTACAAGAGGTGAGTAAAGTGGAGGGCGCTGGGCAGAAGATGGATGTCTATTTGGACATGTACAAAAAAAGAACGCTTTCTCCACAAGTGATCGCGGCGTTGAGCGCTTTGGCGGGCATAGCTAGGAATTCCACGATATGTTTCTCACAGGATTATGTTAGCCCATGATGCTTTCATGCAGAGGCGAAGATGATGCTTGATATGGCTAAGATCTACTGGGCGAGTGGTGGTTCTGGGCCTTGGTGCTCTTTTGTCAAGCTCAGCCGATGTCCCGTGTGTCTCGCCTCTATCCCCAAGCTCTAGTATCTTTCTTCTGTTTTTTGGGGTTTCACTTGGTTTCCCCTAATTGATTGTCACACCCTCGATACGACTATATCTCTCACGTGTCGAGGCACGACTTAGAGGCATAATCGCATTGAAGGCATATGTCGCAAGTGAGGCAATCTTCACACAACCCATGTACATATATAATAAAAAGGGGAATAATAATAATAGTTGGCTTACACTCGCCACGTCACATCAAGGTACATAAATAGCATCCATCATACAAACACTCATGGCCCGACTACGGCGCCAACATAAAAAAGACCCCCAACATGCGACTAATCCCTGAATCGAACCCCGAACAGGCACCACTACTGATCATCAGGAAAAGAAACATAGTATCGCTGAGAGTCCTCGTCGTACTCCCACTTCAGCTCGAACGCACCATCCGGAGGAGTATCATCGGTCCCTGCATCTGGTGTAATAGTAATCTGTGAGCCACAAGGACTCAGCAATCTCGCACCCTCGCGATCAAGACTATTTAAGCTTAATAGGTAAGGAAGGGGTAATGTGAGTGGAGCTGCAGCAAGCGACTAGCATATATGGTGGCTAACTTATTCGCAAAGTAGAGCGGGAAGAGAAGGCAAAGCACGAGCGGGAACTAAGTGGAGCAGACTACGCAAACATAACTCCAACGCCGTGTCCACTTCCCGGACTCCGCTGAGAAGAGGCCGTCACGGCAAAACACGCAGTTGATTCATTTTAATTGATTAAGTTCAAGTTGTCTACAACCGGACATTAACAAATTCCCATTTGCCCATAACCGCGGGCACGGCTTTCGAAAGATCAATCCCTGCAGGGGGGTCCCAACTTAGCCCATAACAAGCTCTCACGGTCAACGAAGGAATAGACCTCCACCCAGGACCCACCGATCAGACTCGGTATCCCGGTACAACAAGATGATTCGACAGGTCAAAACTAGTCCAGCAACACCGCCCGAATGCGCCGACAAATCCCGATAGGAGCTGCACATATCTCTTTCTCAGATGAGCCAGACGTCGGGTAGGCCAGCCCAGGGTTGCCCCTGGTAGCCCCGGACATCGCTCGGTGGGACCAACACTCAGAGGAGCACTGGCCCGTGGGGGCTAAAATAAAGATGACCCTCGGGCTCCGGAAACCCAAGGGAAAGAAAAGGGGTAGGTGGCAAATGGTAAAACCAATGTTGGGCATTGCTGGAAAAGCTTTAATCAAGGCGAACTATCAAGGGGTTCCCATTATAGCCCAACCGCGTAAGGGACGCAACAATCCGGAAACATAACACCGATATGACGAAAACTAGGGCGGCAAGAGTGGAACAAAACACTAGGCGAGAGGCCGAGCCTTCCACCCTTTACCAAGTATGTAGGTGAATAAAGATAACATAGCAATATAATGATATCCCAACAAGTAAATAAATGTTCCAACAAGGAACAGCTCCAATCTTCACCTGCAACTAACAACGCTATAAGAAGGGCTGAGCAAAGCGGTAACATAGCCAATCAATGGTTTCTAGGACAAAGGTGAGTTAGAGGCTCAATCATGGCAATTGGGAGGCTGACAAGCAAGTGGTAGGCATCGTAGCATTGGCAAAGCAAAAGAGCGAGCAAACTAGCATAGCAAAGATAGTAGTGATTTCAAGGGTGTGATCATCTTGCCTGCACAGTTGTCAGAATTGACTGGATCCTCAAAAGCAACCTCAACGGGCTCCTCGCTAGCGAACTCGTCCCCCGGCTCTACCCAACAACACAAACAAGCAACAAGGATACAATCAACCACGTGCAAAGGCAACCAATAAGATGCAAGGATGATATGCTATGCGGGATGCGATGCGGGATGCAAGAACGCAACATGTAACAGGAAATGCATGAACCTGGCCTCAACTTGGAAAACCAAGTTTGCCACTGGATAGAGGGGAAGAAATCCCCTGAAAACGATATAAAGATCATGGCAATCGGAGCTACGGTTAAGAAATGGCAAGCGATTTACTAAACGAACCGATCTGCGATTTACAGCAAGTAGGCTCCTAAATGCAACAAAATGAACATGCTACAGACACCCAACATGAAAACAAATTGCATGGCAGTGATGTACTCATCAAGCTTAACAAATCATCGTGACTGAGGCATAGGCAAATTCATCCATTAAGGGCTTCAAACAAGCATGGCAAAACTGAATAAGCAAAACAGATTTCAGACTTAGCGAAATTAACGCTAGTCTGAAATTTCAGACCACGATGCTCTCTTCGGAGCAGCAAAACAACATGAAGGAAAACCTGAACATGGCAAGTAAGAGCATGGCATGGAGCTACTCAACAAGCTTAACAAAACACCCAAAATGACCAGGGGCCAAAAGGGTTCACAAAATACTCTACCGAGCACACGAACATCGATGAAACACAATCAGTTTTCAGACTTAGTGAAAACTGGGACATGCTGAAATAATAACTCACGGAGGCATGTAAACGAGCTCGATGCTCTCACTACAGTGCAAGTCATGGCAAGGCAAGCATATATCCATTAAGAAGGCACAAAATTCTAGCTAGACATGTCAAGAATAATGTCATAGCATGCGTGGATCGCTAGCAATCACTCCGGCAAAATCGCAAAAGAGTTCACGATCTGCCCAAAACAGCAACTATCCAAAAGTTGAGCTCGATTGAGTCAACCTAGGGTGCTCCAACATAACAAGTAAAGACATGGATGGATTAATCACAACAAGCATAACAAATCACTCTTACTGATCATCCTCAAAAGAGGCACGGATCACTAGGAAACAAGCCGGACATATAGCATCGTGAACTAAAACGGCTCAGACTTAGTGAAATTCACTAAGTCCCTGAAATCGATAATCTCAGGCAGCCCTCTTCGCAAGCTTGCACAAGACAACACACACATCCTAAAAATACATGGAAGGCACCTCTGGAAAGAAGACAACATGCTTAACAATTCATCCCAAAGGGGCACAGGCATATCATGCACGGATTAAATATGGCAAAAATGACAAAAGTGCATGTTGAACTAACGGATCTGCAATTTAACTCAACATGCCTCCTTCCAATAGCATTTTGGGCACCAAGACGACCTCAAATGCAAATGATGCAATGGAATTAAATGATGTACTCGTCGAGACGAAGATTTTGACATATCATACGCCCAAAACGGAGCTACGGATGAGCAGATATGAGCGGTCAAAGTAGCAAGAAAAACTAGGGTTAGGAGGGAAAAAGTCAATTGTAGATCTAGGGTTCCAGATCCAGATCGGGATCCAGGCACTGTTCACCGGCCGGCGCGGAAGCCGAGGATGGCCGGCGTCGAGGCGGAGGGAGTCGCCGGCGGTGGGGTTGTCGCGGAAAGGAGAGGCCGGGGCGGCGACCGGAGGGCGCGGTGGGGTCGCGGTGGCGCGCGGCCTCCGGAGTTGACGCGAGGCGGCGGGGTGCGGTGCGGCGGCCCGCGGCGGGGCGGCAGGCAGCCGGATGGCGGCGGGGCGCGCCGGAGGTGGCGGCGGTGGCCGCGCCCGAAGAAGACGGCGGCGCGGGCGGCGGAGGGCGTCGGGCGGCGGAGTGGGCCTCGGGGGCCCTCCCTGGGCCTCCCGGGCCGGCGGCGGCGACGGATCTGGGTTGCCACGTGGCGGCTCCCCACTGGTGCGGAGGCGGCGGCGCGATTTGTCCGGTCGGACTCGGACGTGTCCGGCCGGCGCGCTGGATCTCTTTTTTTTTTAGGTTTCGAGGTGGGAGACGGGATCCGAAAATGGAGGGGGTATAAATAGGCATAGAGGGAGCTAGGAGTGTCCAAATGAGGTGCGGTTTTCGCCCACATGATCGTGATCGAAAGACCGAGACAATGGAGCTGAGTTTGGTGGGTTTTGGGCCAAAATGGAGGGGTGTTGGGCTGCACACACACGAGGCCTTTTCGGTCCCTCGGTTAACCGTTGGAGTATCAAACGAAGTCCAAATGACCCGAAACTTGACAGGCGGTCTACCGGTAGTAAACCAAGGCCGCATGGCAAGTCACGGTCCAATCTGGAAATGTTTAATCCCCACACACGAAAGAAAGCTAGAAATGGCCACCGGAGGAGAACGAAGCGCCGGAATGCAAAACGGACAACAGGGAAAATGCTCGAATGCATGAGATGAACATGTATGCAAATGCAATGCACGTGACGACATGATAAGAGATGCACGAAAAACAAAACAACACACGGAGACAAAGACCCGAACCCGAGAAATAAATATAACTTAATGCCGGAAACGGCATGAGTTGGAGTACAATTGGGGAAGGTTACATATGGGGCGTTACACCACTCCACCACTACGAAAAGATCTCGTCCCGAGATCTAGGACTGAAATAACTCCGGGTACTCAGAACGGAGGTGATCCTCGCATTCCCAGGTAGCTTCACGGTCGGAATGGTGTGACCACTTGACTTTGAGAAACTTGATTGACTTGTTGCGAGTTTTTCGTTCAGTCTCTTCAAGGATTGCAACTGGGTGCTCACGGTAGGAGAGATCTTCTTGGAGCTCAATGTCCTCGAAGTTGACGGTGCGCTCAGGCGTCTTGAAGCACTTTCGGAGTTGCGAGACGTGGAACACATCATGAACATTGGCAAAGGTTGCAGGAAGCTCGAGTTGATAGGCGAGGTCGCCTCTCTTGCTGACGATCTTGAAAGGCCCGACGTATCTGGGGGCAAGCTTCCCTTTGATACCGAAGCGATGAGTCCCTTTCATAGGAGAGACGCGGAGGTAGACATGATCTCCGATCTCGAAGGCCAAATCACGGTGCTTGCTGTCGTAATAGCTCTTCTGACGAGACTGGGCTGCTTTGAGGTTATCACGAATGACCTTGCACATTTCTTCTGCTTCTGTGATCAGGTCATTACCCAGCAGCTGACGTTCACCGGTTTCAGACCAGTTGAGAGGTGTACGACACTTCCTACCATACAGAATTTCAAACGGGGCCTTGCCGGAACTTGCTTGGAAACTGTTGTTGTACGAGAATTCAGCATAAGGAAGGCAATCCTCCCACTTCATGCCGAAGGAGATAACACAAGCCCTGAGCATATCTTCAAGAATCTGGTTGACACGCTCCACTTGACCGCTTGTTTGAGGGTGGAAAGCAGTGCTGAAGCGGATGTTGGTGCCCATGGCCTTCTGAAAAGAATCCCAAAACTTGGAGGTAAAGATGCTGCCACGGTCTGAAGATATCACTTGAGGAATACCGTGCAGAGAGACAATGCGAGAGGTGTAGAGCTCCGCCAATTGAGCTGCAGTGATTGACTCTTTGATAGGCAGGAAATGAGCCACTTTGGTCAGCTTGTCGATGACAACGAATATAGCATCATTGCCACGCTTGGACTTAGGAAAACCAGTCACGAAGTCCATTTCAATGTGGTCAAACTTCCATTCTGGAATGGCGAGAGGTTGGAGGAGACCTGCTGGCCTTTGGTGTTCTGCTTTCACTCTTCTGCAGACATCACATTCATTCACGAATTGAGCGATCTCGCGCTTCATTCGAGTCCACCAATAAGTTTGCTTCAGGTCTTGATACATCTTCGTGCTCCCAGGGTGGATGGAGAGGAGAGAGTTGTGAGCCTCATTCATGATCACTTTACGAAGTTCTCCTTTGGGCACAACGATTCGATCCTCGAAGAAGAGAGTGTCCTTGTCATCAAGTCGGTAGCACTTGTACTTGGACTGACTCTTTGCAATACCGATCTTCACCTTTTTCACCATAGCATCAAGAAGCTGGGCTTGGCGAATCTGGTCTTCCAAGGTAGGAGAAACTTGAAGGTTGGCAAGGAAACCTTGAGGAACAACTTGCAGATTAAGTTTGCGGAAGGCTTCACAAAGCTCGGGTTGATAAGGCTTGAGAATCAGACTGTTGCAATATGCTTTTCTGCTCAAAGCGTCAGCAATCACATTAGCCTTGCCTGGAGTATACTCGATACTCGGATTGTACTCTTGAATCATTTCGACCCATCGAGTCTGCCTGAGGTTGAGATTAGGCTGAGTGAAGATGTACTTGAGACTTTTGTGATCAGTGAAAATGTCCACTTTTCTTCCCAAGAGAAGATGTCTCCAAGTCAACAATGCGTGCACAACTGCCGCCAACTCAAGATCGTGAGTGGGGTAGTTCTTCTCATTTGGCTTCAACTGGCGAGAGGTATAAGCAACGACTTTCTTCTCTTGCATCAGTACTGCACCGAGACCTTGGAGAGAGGCATCATAAAAGACCTCGTATGGCTTGGTTTCATCAGGCGGAGTTAGAACTGGAGCAGTGATCAATTTCTCTTTCAAAGCGTTGAAAGCAACATCACACTCCGGAGACCAAACGTACTTGACGTGCTTCTGAAGAAGATTTGAGAGAGGCTTCGCGATCTTGGAGAAGTTTTCAACGAATCTTCGACAATAACTTGCAAGACCGAGGAAGCTACGGAGTTGCTTCACATTCTGAGGAGGTTCCCAATTAACAATTGCAGACACCTTCTCAGGATCCACGGAAATGCCCTTGGCAGAGATAATATGACCAAGATAAAGAACCTCATCGAGCCAAAACTCACACTTGGAGAACTTGGCGTAGAATTGATGTTCCCTTAGCTTGTCAAGAACCAAACGCAAGTGTTTGGCATGATCTTCCTTGTTCTTCGAGAAAACCAGGATATCATCGAGATAGACCAAAACAAAGTCGTTGGTGTAGGGGTTGAAGATGAAGTTCATCATGCGAGAGAACGTCGGAGGAGCATTGGCAAGGCCAAAAGACATAACTGTGTATTCATATGACCCATAGCTTGTTCTGAATGCCGTCTTTGGAATATCTTGTTCACGAATGCGAATTTGATGATAACCCATACGGAGATCAAGCTTGGAGAATACTTGGGCACCCTTGAGTTGTTCGAATAGCTCATTAATGTTGGGAAGTGGATATTTGTTCTTGATGGTCTTCTTGTTCAATGGACGATAATCAACACAAAGTCGGTCCGTTCCATCCTTCTTCTTCACAAAAAGAACACCACAACCCCACGGAGAAGTACTAGGCCGAATGAGACCCATCCTTTCTTGCACATCGAGCTGTTTCTTCAACTCCTTCAACTCTTCGGGGCCGAGCTTGTAAGGCCGTTTGCACACTGGTTCCGTACCAGGCTCAAGTTCAATAACGAATTCAACTGGCCGGTTTGGAGGCATGCCTGGGAGTTCTTCAGGGAAGACATCTTGATACTCACAAACAACCGGAATCTGCGAAATAGCATCCAATTCACCCTTTTCATTGAGAGAAAATAACCGGATGGTATTATCCCGAGCAGCAAAAACAATGACATCTTTAGAGGAATGAGTCAGTTGAATCTGCCTGGCTGCACAATCGAGGTGAGCTTTGTGTTTAGAGAGCCAGTCCATCCCAAGAATGAGGTCGATATCAGAATTACCAAGAACCACCGGAGAAGAGAGAAACTTGAGATCACCCAACGTGATAGAAATATCCGGAACAATAGCGCTTGCACTCATGAATTTTCCCGGAGAAACAACAGACAACTGCCTAGGCAAATCTTGCAAGGGCAACTCATGCTTAGAAACAAATGGTCTCGAGATGAAACAATGCGAAGCACCCGTGTCAAAAAGAACTTTTGCAGGAATATCATTAACAGGAAGGTTACCCATGATCACATCTGACGAATCCTCTGCCTGAGCTGCGTTCATCAAGTTGACCTTGGCGGACTTGGGGTTATGCTTGACCACAGCTGTACTTGCCGATCTGACAGGAGGAGGAGGAGGAAGACGCCTCTGGTTGAAACACTTGTTGGCGTAGTGACCCTTCTGTTGGCACTTGTTGCACGTGACCTCTGAGAGCGGACGATGGTACGGAGCACTTGATCTTGGAGCTTGAGACGAAGTCTTGTTCTGAAAGCCTGGGTTGGGTGGGTGGGACGAACCACTGCCACCTTTGCTCTTCTGCTGATACGGCTGACGGAACGGAGGAGGAGGAAGCCAATACTTCCGCTGCTTGGTCACTTGAGTAGAGGACGAAGACGAAGTGTCTCTGACTCGCTTCCTGGAAGCATCACACCTGAGCTGAGCAGCCTCTTGCTTCAGTGCCATGTTGTAGAACTCATCGTATCTCAGCGGCTCGAAGAGGACAAGAGCGAGCTGAATTTCTTCACGAAGACCACCCCTGAACTGATAGATCATGCTCTTCTCATCAGGAACATCCTGCTTGGCAAAACGGGCGAGCTTCTGGAACAACTTGTTGTAGTCATAGACAGACAAAGAGCCTTGCTTCAGATTGCGGAATTCTTCACGTTTGCTTTCAGTCACACTTTGAGGAATGTGATGAGCGCGGAAATCACGACGGAAATCATCCCAAGTGATCAAACGTCCACCTCTGGAATCCCGGTACTGCTGAAACCACTCTGCGACCTGATCCTTGAGCTGGAAAGACGCGAACTTGACGAAATCTTCAGGTCTGACATTGCTACATTCAAAATGCTTGCCCAGATCGACTAACCAATCATCAGCATCGGTAGCCTCAACGCAGTTGCTGAACGTCTTTGGACCATTTGCGAGGAACTGATTCAGAGTTGCAAACTGGTTCTGGTTGTTGCCTTGATTCGCTTGACTGCTTTGATTCCGCTCTTGGATGATTTGCATGATCAGCTGAGTATTTGCATTAGTAGCAGCCATCACAGCCTGCCATGCTTCCGGAGGAGGCGGGGGTGGCCGAGGATCTTGATTCTGGTTCTGACTGGTGCTCTTAGCGGGAGCCATCCTGAAGAGGTTGACCACCATTAGCACATAAATAGAGAAATATAGAAGGTGAATCCAACGGAATGAAAATTGCAACATAAGTCTTCACATCCGAACAAAATGAACGAATGCACTTCTCTTGAAGTGGTCACATATTCCTAAATTGCGAAGCCACGAAGAATCAGGTAGAAGAGGTACATCAACGAGGGATGGAATCAACATATGACGTCGAAGAAGAACGAATACCACAACTCGAAATAAAACCAAGGGTTGGCTTGCGAAATAAGCCGGAACAAACACATAATAGAAATTTCGTCCGAAGTGTTCGTGGTAGGACCTACACGGGCTCGACCGTACAGCACCATCATGTACAAGGCAGTGCACATGACATACGAGGCGTCCCCGAGTCAGCATGGCCAAGGACTCTTTAAGACACAACGAGGCCACTGTAAAATCGACCGTGAATAGGCGAACCACTAGACGTCGAACCCCAATTTCATATCACACATCTGTTGGAAAGATATCCTAAGGCTACTTGAATTCCCACCTATGAAATTCCCGAAACTTCCCGGTTATGCAATCATGTGTTGAGGATACAGGGGAAGCATAATATCTCACCCAAGCTAGCAAATCCTACATCCAGCTGCATCCCTCCTTCAACACATAACCAAGAAACCTTCGGAAACCATCTATCTCAACCTTCGAAAAGCATCCGTTATACAAGTTATGGCGATACTCCCGAACTCCCGCCCCAGTACTGGGTGACGTCGAGGTTATCTCACCAACGAACTGCATAAAGGAGTTTTTCGATGTCGCGCACATATCTCAAGTATGCCAGAATTGCAACGATAGAATTATGATGACAACACCTCAGAGCTCAACTCCTCGGGACACTTCCACTAAACCCCTAACAGGAGGCACCAAGACAGTATTCTCATCAAAAGCCATCGGAACAAAACTAAGATACTCGCGTGATCCTAAAATTTTTTTAGTGAAATTTGAGAAGAGAAGAGTCAAAACTCTACGTCAGGATGCCTTACCAGAGCGATGAGGAGACTGGGAAGTAAAAAGAATTCCTAAGCTCTCCGATATATAATTCCTAAGGACTCAAAACATTTTTCTAGACACAACTCGGCTGCTAAAAACGATCAAGCAATGGGGCTCCTAAGGTCGGGGAAGGCTCTGATTACCAACTTTTCACACCCTCGATGCGACTATATCTCCCACGTGTCGAGGCACGACTTAGAGGCATAATCGCATTGAAGGCATATATCGCAAGTGAGGCAATCTTCACACAACCCATGTACATATATAATAAAAAGGGGAATAATAATAATAGTTGGCTTACACTCGCCACGTCACATCAAGGTACATAAATAGCATCCATCATACAAACACTCATGGCCCGACTACAGCGCCAACATAGAAAAGACCCCCAACATGCGACTAATCCCTGAATCGAACCCCGAACAGGCACCACTACTGATCATCAGGAAAAGAAACATAGTATCGCTGAGAGTCCTCATCGTACTCCCACTTCAGCTCGAACGCACCATCCGGAGGAGTATCATCGGTCCCTGCATCTGGTGTAATAGTAATCTGTGAGCCACAAGGACTCAGCAATCTCGCACCCTCGCGATCAAGACTATTTAAGCTTAATAGGTAAGGAAGGGGTAATGTGAGTGGAGCTGCAGCAAGCGACTAGCATATATGGTGGCTAACTTATTCGCAAAGTAGAGCGGGAAGAGAAGGCAAAGCACGAGCGGGAACTAAGTGGAGCAGACTACGCAAACATAACTCCAACGCCGTGTCCACTTCCCGGACTCCGCCGAGAAGAGGCCGTCACGGCAACACACGCAGTTGATTCATTTTAATTGATTAAGTTCAAGTTGTCTACAACCGAACATTAACAAATTCCCATCTGCCCATAAACGCGGGCACGGCTTTCGAAAGATCAATCCCTGCAGGGGGGTCCCAACTTAGCCCATAACAAGCTCTCACGGTCAACGAAGGAATAGACCTCCACCCAGGACCCACCGATCAGACTCGGTATCCCGGTACAACAAGATGATTCGACATGTCAAAACTAGTCCAGCAACACCGCCCGAATGCGCCGACAAATCCCGATAGGAGCTGCACATATCTCTTTCTCAGGGCACACTCAGATGAGCCAGACGTCGGGTAGGCCAGCCTAGGGTTGCCCCTGGTAGCCCCGGACATCGCTCGGTGGGACCAACACTCAGAGGAGCACTGACCCGTGGGGGCTAAAATAAAGATGACCCTCGGGCTCCGGAAACCCAAGGGAAAGAAAAGGGGTAGGTGGCAAATGGTAAAACCAATGTTGGGCATTGCTGGAAAAGCTTTAATCAAGGCGAACTATCAAGGGGTTCCCATTATAGCCCAACCGCGTAAGGGACGCAACAATCCGGAAACATAACACCGATATGACGAAAACTAGGACGGCAAGAGTGGAACAAAACACTAGGCGAGAGGCCGAGCCTTCCACCCTTTACCAAGTATATAGGTGAATAAAGATAACATAGCAATATAATGATATCCCAACAAGTAAATAAATGTTCCAACAAGGAACAGCTCCAATCTTCACCTGCAACTAACAACGCTATAAGAAGGGCTGAGCAAAGCGGTAACATAGCCAATCAATGGTTTGCTAGGACAAAGGTGGGTTAGAGGCTCAATCATGGCAATTGGGAGGCTGACAAGCAAGTGGTAGGCATCGTAGCATTGGCAAAGCAAAAGAGCGAGCAAACTAGCATAGCAAAGATAGTAGTGATTTCAAGGGTGTGATCATCTTGCCTGCACAGTTGTCAGAATTGACTGGATCCTCAAAAGCAACCTCAACGGGCTCCTCGCTAGCGAACTCGTCCCCCGGCTCTACCCAACAACACAAACAAGCAACAAGGATACAATCAACCACGTGCAAAGGAAACCAATAAGATGCAAGGATGATATGCTATGCGGGATGCGATGCGGGATGCAAGAACGCAACATGTAACAGGAAATGCATGAACCTGGCCTCAACTTGGAAAACCAAGTGTGCCACTGGATAGAGGGGAAGAAATTCCCTGAAAACGATATAAAGATCATGGCAATCGGAGCTACGGTTAAGAAATGGCAAGCGATTTACTAAACGAACCGATCTGCGATTTACAGCAAGTAGGCTCCTAAATGCAACAAAATGAACATGCTACAGCCACCCAATATGAAAACAAATTGCATGGCAGTGATGTACTCATCAAGCTTAACAAATCATCGTGACTGAGGCATAGGCAAATTCATCCATTAAGGGCTTCAAACAAGCATGGCAAAACTGAATAAGCAAAACAGATTTCAGACTTAGCGAAATTAACGCTAGTCTGAAATTTCAGACCACGATGCTCTCTTCGGAGCAGCAAAACAACATGAAGGAAAACCTGAACATGGCAAGTAAGAGCATGGCATGGAGCTACTCAACAAGCTTAACAAAACACCCAAAATGACCAGGGGCCAAAAGGGTTCACAAAATACTCTACCGAGCACACGAACATCGATGAAACACAATCAGTTTTCAGACTTAGTGAAAACTGGGACATGCTGAAATAATAACTCACGGAGGCATGTAAACGAGCTCGATGCTCTCACTACAGTGCAAGTCATGGCAAGGCAAGCATATATCCATTAAGAAGGCACAAAATTCTAGCTAGACATGTCAAGAACAATGTCATAGCATGCGTGGATCGCTAGCAATCACTCCGGCAAAATCGCAAAAGAGTTCACGATCTGCCCAAAACAACAACTATCCAAAAGTTGAGCTTGATTGAGTCAACCTAGGGTGCTCCAACATAACAAGTAAAGACATGGATGGATTAAGCACAACAAGCATAACAAATCACTCTTACTGATCATCCTCAAACAAGGCACGGATCACTAGGAAACAAGCCGGACATATAGCATCGTGAACTAAAACGGCTCAGACTTAGTGAAATTCACTAAGTCCCTGAAATCGATAATCTCAGGCAGCCCTCTTCGCAAGCTTGCACAAGACAACACACACATCCTAAAAATACATGGAAGGCACCTCTGGAAAGAAGACAACATGCTTAACAATTCATCCCAAAGGGGCACAGGCATATCATGCACGGATTAAATATGGAAAAAATGACAAAAGTGCATGTTGAACTAACGGATCTGCAATTTAACTCAACATGCCTCCTTCCAATAGCATTTTGGGCACCAAGACGACCTCAAATGCAAATGATGCAATGGAAATAAATGATGTACTCGTCGAGACGAAGATTTTGACATATCATACGCCTAAAACAGAGATACGGATGAGGAGATATGAGCGGTCAAAGTAGCAAGAAAAACTAGGGTTAGGAGGGAAAAAGTCAACCGTAGATCTAGTGTTCCAGATCCAGATCGGGATCCAGGCACTGTTCACCGGCCGGCGCGGAAGCCGAGGATGGCCGGCGTCGAGGCGGAGGGAGTCGCCGGCGGTGGGGTTGTCGCGGAAAGGAGAGGCCGGGGCGGCGACCGGAGGGCGCGGTGGGGTCGCGGTGGCGCGCGGCCTCCGGAGTTGACGCGAGGCGGCGGGGTGCGGTGCGGCGGCCCGCGGCGGGGCGGCAGGCAGCCGGACGGCGGCGGGGCGCGCCGGAGGTGGCGGCGGTGGCCGCGCCCGAAGAAGACGGCGGCGCGGGCGGCGGAAGGCGTCGGGCGGCGGAGTGGGCCTCGGGGGCCCTCCCTGGGCCTCCCGGGCCGGCGGCGGCGACGGATCTGGGGCGCCACGTGGCGGCTCCCCACTGGTGCGGAGGCGGCGGCGCGATTTGTCCGGTCGGACTCGGACGTGTCCGGCCGGCGCGCTGGATCTCTTTTTTTTTTTAGGTTTCGAGGTGGGAGACGGGATCCGAAAATGGACGGGGTATAAATAGGCATAGAGGGAGCTAGGAGTGTCCAAATGAGGTGCGGTTTTCTCCCACATGATCGTGATCGAACGACCGAGACGATGGAGCTGAGTTTGGTGGGTTTTGGGCCAAAATGGAGGGGGTGTTGGGCTGCACACACACGAGGCCTTTTCGGTCCCTCGGTTAACCGTTGGAGTATCAAACGAAGTCCAAATGACCCGAAACTTGACAGGCGGTCTACCGGTAGTAAACCAAGGCCGCATGGCAAGTCTCGGTCCAATCCGGAAATGTTTAATCCCCACACATGAAAGAAAGCTAGAAATGGCCACTGGAGGAGAACGAAGCGCCGGAATGCAAAACGGACAACGGGGAAAATGCTCGAATGCATGAGATAAACATGTATGCAAATGCAATGCACGTGACGACATGATAAAAGATGCACGAAAAACAAAACAACACACGGAGACAAAGACCCGAACCCGAGAATTAAATATAACTTAATGCCGGAAACGGCATGAGTTGGAGTACAATTGGGGAAGGTTACATATGGGGCGTTACATTGATCGAGTAATGTAAGGTTTCCGGGTCCGCTTTTTCTTATAAACCTGTCCAGCCCTCTTTTTCTTAATGAACTGCAGGACCCTACAACCCTTGTTACGATGTTGTTAAAAATATATGAAAGAATGGTATGCACAATAAAAAGATGGTACTTTCATTCGCAAAAGAAATCTAAAGGTAATTTGAGCGGTGATGCAGCAACGGTGATCGACGAAAGCTGGAAGTCTACCTTTGGCACGAGTTGGATTGATCTTGGTTTAACCAGCTATAATTCTCACCGTCCGCATTACGTCTGCGGTGACAGCCCACCATTAGCTCTGTTGGAAGAAAAATATAAAATAAAACAGCAATTTCACCCCCCATCTTTTATCATGACAAATTTTCGAAATGTACCTTTTTCTCTGGGGTAATCTATAGTTGCCATGGGGTAATATGCAGTGTTGGCAAGTTGACAACGCGTCTCCACTGCAATTGTGTAATTCTTTTGCTTATGAAGAACAATTTTTGCCATGGCAAAATTGGTTCAACCATCTTTAACAATGGTAGAGATGTCATGGCAATTTCAATGCCACAGTTACTATGGTAATTTTCAATCTGTAGTTTTGGGTTCAGCATTGTAGGCACAATCCGTAGTTGTCGTGGGAAAATCCTAGTTCACACATTATCATGGCAAATTCAGAATCTTTTGAAATAGTTGCAGCGCAAGTTCATGAGAACTAATTTATAGCACATGTCACTTTTTGTGTAAAATGAATGGACTGGCCCATACAAAAATTTTAGGTGCAACTGTGTTATCTAGAATTTGTTCCGAGGAGCAGGTGTACTTTCGGAGGAGGTCCACGCCGAGGACGAGGAACATGGTGAGCACAATGGAGTAGCGTCTGGGCTGCGGCGCGGCATGCGCCCACCTCCCGCAGGCCAAGCGGCGGCAGGCACGACGGTGTGGCGACGATGGCCAGTGGAGAGCCAACGGCGCACGTGAGGTAGTACGACGGCTGCACGAGGTAGGTGATGACGGGTCAGAGGTTGAGGAAGCGTCCTGGTTTCTCCGGTGCACGGAAGACCCGGTCCAACGGGACGACGACATCGAGGAAAGATTAAAATAGAAAAGATCTGGTAGGTGATGGCGGAGTGAGTTTCACGGGACGAAAAAAGGTGCCGTTGGATGCATATTGAATATCAAACGTCGCGTTTGGTAAAAATAGAAAAGATCTGGTGTGCCAATTACAAATTATCATTTTTCGAAAGGAGGCACTTGCCCGGCTTTAACGAACTGAAGCCCTTATAGCGTTTATAACAAAAGAAATAAGAGGTAGCAAAGCCATTTACAAATTTCGTACAATGAACTAGAAAAATATAATTTATTCCTGACTTCCAAAAAATCTCTAATCGGACAAAATCATAGTACAAGACTATACTATATCCCTCCTTGTTTAAAAGACACCTACCCAAAAGTTGTTATGGGCTTGCCAGGATGGAAGGGTTGCATTCAAATTTAAGGAGCAGGCCCACCATGGGGAGGGGCAAACTAAAGTAGTGTTGCTAAATTTCAGTCGACTGTGACTAGGTTATGCCTCAGTTGATGTTACATTCATGATATCTTACATGAAGATTCGTGCAGAAAATTCTTTTAGTTTTTCTTTCCTTACATGCTATGCTACGTCACTTGATTGAGTCTTGGTTAAGTCTCACTAGACTGAGAGACCTAGCTACACCCAATTATAGAGGACAAATCATGAGTAGGGCGTTTTGGTGACCGAGCTCCATGGAGCCCTTTATTTTTGAAAAATTCAAAATTCAAACTTTTTGACTTCAAAAAATTCTGAAAATAAATATGCAACTATACACGGATGAGATGTATGTGTGTGTAAAAATTCAAGATGAAATACTTCGAAATGCGACCTATAGAAAAAAGACAAATTTCTGGACTTTAAGGATGAATAGTAACATGTGTTAAAAAGCCTCAGATTTGTCTTTTTTGCACAGCCTTCATTTCAACGTATTTCGTCCTAAAAATTTACACACATGTGTGTTATGCCTCCATATATATCTGTAATTTTTTTCAGATTTTCTTCAATTGTAAAAATATGAATTTTCATGAATTTTGTGTTTTTCAAAAACCGGCCTCCATGGAGGCCGAGCTCCAAAAGGCATTTTCGACAAATCATTCCTTATGTACGTTATGTTAGGGTATTTATTACATAATAATAGGTCTGGGAAAATTATTTGTACGAACCCCGTCGGTGTCCAGCAGCTGCAACTTGAGCGAAACAGCGAGAGGCCGTGGTCGCTCTGCCGCGGAAGCCAAAAGATGCCGTTGAGCTCACGGCAGATATAGTTGTCAGCTATAATGTGGGACATCATGGTCTCCGAATTCCAAATGGGAAGCGAGATCTTATGCCACATTTTGCTCAGGCGCTAACGCACCAGAGTATGGCTTCTCTCCCGGCCATCTTCATCCTCATGCTGCTGGTTTGTTCCTGCAACTCCAATGACCGCCTAACACCCACTAAGCCACTCTCGCCCGGCGACGAGCTCATCTCCAGCAATGGCCTCTTCGCCCTTGGCTTCTTCTCCCTGCAAAGCTCCGCCGCCAACACATATTTAGGCATATGGTACCACAACATCTCGGAGCGAACATACGTGTGGGTGGCCAACCGCGACAACCCGATCACGAGCAGCTTGCCCGGGAAGCTGGTCGTGAGCAACACCTCTGACCTCGTCTTGTCCGACTCCGATGGCCGTGTCCTCTGGGCGACGAAGACGAACAATGTCACCACCGCGGGATCAGGTGGCAGAGGTGCGGTGGCGGTGCTGCTCGACACCGGAAACTTTGTTCTCCGGTCGCGGAACGGCACGGAGATATGGCAGAGCTACGATCAGCCGACTGACACCTTTCTTCCGGGATTCAAGCTGTGGGTGAACTACAAGACCCACGTAGCAGCGCGCATCGTTGCGTGGAAGGGCCCCGACGACCCGTGCACCGGCGAGTTCGTCTTGAGCGGCGACACCAGCACGGGCCTCCAGATCCTGACCTGGCGAGGGTCGAGTCTCTACTGGCGCGCCGGGGTGTGGAACGGCGCCACGGCCGCCAGCTTCACCAAATCCTTCTTATCCCAGATGATCGACGACGGAGAGATGGCCTACTTCACTTACAACAGAGCCGACGACTCGGCCCCGGCGAGGTCGCACTGGAAGCTCGACCACACGGGCGAGGTGATGTTCAGGGTGTGGGTGGAGGGGTCGTCGTCGTCGTCGTGGGTGCCCCTGTTCGAGCGGCCGGGCAAGGGGTGCCTCGTGTACGGCGCGTGCGGGCCGTTCGGCTACTGCGAGGTCAAAGGGGCCGTCCGGGAGTGCAGGTGCCTCGTCGGGTTCGAGCCGGCCGACGGCGGCGACTCCTCCAAAGCAGGGTGCGTGAGGAAGGAGGCGCTGAGATGCGGCGGCAACAACTACTTCCTGACCTTGCCGGCGATGAAACTGCCCAACAAGTTCGTCTACTTGACCAACAGGAGCTTCGAGGAGTGCGCTGCGGGCTGCGACCGCAACTGCTCCTGCAAGGCGTATGCTTACTCCAACGCGAGCGACATCCTCCTGGCATCCATGTGCTTCCATTGGACAGGAGACCTTGTCGACATGGTGAAAGCTGACTATACAGGTGACCACCTGTATCTTCGGTTGGCCGGCAACGGTACGTACGTCTGCTTCTATAAGTACTACCTCCGTCCTTGTTTACTGGTTCCCTTTGTATTTTGTGCTAGATTTTAACCTTAAATTTAGCTAATAAAATGCTAATGCATGTAACAAAAAATAATATCATTGAAAATTATGTTCAAATATAAATCTAATGATATAGTTTTTGGTGACATGCATTATTATTATTTTTATTTGAATTTATGGTCAAAGTTTGGCACAAAATACTAAGGGGACTAATAAACCAAGACGGATGTAGTATCATATAAGTGTGCAAAAAACTAGCTTTCCCACCCATTTTTTTAATAACATCAGCAACTTTATTAATTAAAAATAATGGTCGTTACATCGTTTATAAGAGATACAAATTTTTTTCCCGTAGGTTCCTCTATCCAATCTCTTGTCATGGAACATTTTGCTAGACTATCAGCTCATGAGGTACTTTATTTGCTTTCCTATTACAATGTTCAAAACTAGTAAGAGAAAAATCACAAGCTATAGAATAGCAATCGTCAAAAATTGCGGCCGCCGCTCCTGTAGAATGTCCTTCATTCTCATTTTGTCAATGACTTCCACGTTGTCAGAGTTAATAACGAGACGATTGCAACCCGCCTTTGGTACCAGTAATAAGGCAAAACTAAGTGCTAATACTTCCGTTGTTAGAACATCAACACACCGTTCAATTTTCTAATATCCGCCGGCAATGAAATTTCCTTTGTCATCCCTCAGAACGGCACCCCTTGTGCCCCTTGGTAGATCATGATCAAAGAAACTATCCTCATTCAGCTTAACAAACCCCCTAGGAGGTCAGCTCCATCCTTCATTCTCCTCTCCTTTGCATTAGGTGGGTGTGCATTAACATAATTAGCCGTTATAGAACGAATTTCCATCGAGATTTGGTACGCCTCTTGAGACTTTCCCTCATGAATTAGCTTCCGCCTATTCCACCATAAATAGCACACAACTATAGCGACCATCTCCCGTGCATTATGAAAACCCAGTCTAGATAGTTCTTATTCTGGCATGAGGAGTAATAATTCAAGGACTGCCTCTCCCGCACGATCGAGCACACACACTTTGTTAACGGTTTCATACATTCTCAATTTTTCCCACACATTTTTTGCCTTCTGGCACAGAAACAACACATGCTTGGTATCACTTGGCCCATTCAAACGAGCTAGGCAAACAGGCGATTTTTTCATGTGTCTATTAGCCAACATGACACGACATGGTAGGGTCCCATGAAGTGTACGCCGGACAAGCTAGTTTGCCAATCTTTCCCCAAATAGGATTGTCCTTGCTTCTAACCATACCATTTGTGTATTCCAGTTTCCTCCCGTGTTGTTTATTCCATCCCTCCAAGTAAGCTGATCGTACAGTAAACAAACCATTTTTAGTATAGCTCCAAGCAATTAAATCCGACATATTATGCATAGGGAGGGGGATTGCTAGGACTCTTCGAGCATCAATTGGCCACAATGTTTGTCTCATCACCCGTTCCTGACTGGATCAATAAGGTCAGAAACTTTCTCCAATAGATTCCCTCATCTAGAAGTAATAATTCTCCTATTCGCACAATTCGGGATCCATGCATCTCTCCATATGTTGATATTTTGTCCATTTTCAACTCTCCATATATAACCATTTTTAAGAGATTCCACTCCAGCCATAATGCTTTGCCAAGTGAAGGAGGAACCCTTTTTTTTAACTTGCGTTCATCAAGTCGCCCTCAGAGAAATAATCGGCTCTTAATATTGTAGCACATAGTGAATCTGGATTATCCAGGAGATGCCAAGCTTGTTTAGCTAACAATGCCAGATCGACACAGTGCATATCTCGGAATCCCATTCCTTCTTGACCTTTTGGAACACACATCTTCCACCACGCCATCCAGTGCATCCTTTTCTAATTGTCCTCCTCACCCCACCAAAATTACGACATCGCGTCAATGATTCCTTTGCAAAAAAAGGAATTTTAAAGACGGTCATGGCATAAGTTGGGATCACTTGAAAAACAGATTTGAGCAAAATTTCCTTTCCTCCAGCATATAATATTTTCTTTCCTTCCGCTAATTTTCATAATAACTCTATCAACCAGGAACTGAAAACAATCGCTCTTGTCCATCCCCGCATTGGAAGGTGAACCATAATATTTGTCATTCAATGCTTCGGTACACACTGAGAAAAGGTTGGATTGCAACACGCACACCGGAAAAGTAATCGTATTAGCACATTAAACGTTGATTTCGTAGAAAAGGTTGGATTTAATATTCTTTTTCTATAAGGTTGTATTTGTAAAGACTTATGATACTTACAATAAACTACTTTAGATCTTTCCAAAAAAATTAATTGCAAGGGGTGCAAGGTCACGCCTAGTCGTGACTATCGAAGAAACAATAGATTCATAAAGGCCTTGACCTGGTACTCATTTCTGTACTTTCTTCACAGGGGACAATTATGCAAGAACCAACAACAAGTTCAGCGGTGTCCATGTGGTATTTAAGATTGTACTCCCACTTATAGCATTCTTGCTGATACTCACATGCATATGTCTTTTTTGTATATGCAAACCCAGAGGTAAATTAAGAGACAACACCTCTCTACAATATGCTTTGGGTTGTTTATATGTCCTACTGTTGAGTTTGCATGCATGCTATTTTCTGTAGGCATACATCAAAACAATGGAGCCCTACAAAGATCGGCCCTGCAGGTACACCTGAGACCTTCGCAAGAAGTTTGGGATCAAAGTCTAGAATTTCTACGGATAACGTTCGAAGACATTGCTGTTGCAACGAATGGTTTCCATGACACCAACATGCTTGGAAAAGGAGGTTTTGGGAAAGTTTATAAGGTTGCATATAAAATGTTTACCTTAAGATCGAAATACAAGATGCAAAATTGTTTTAATTTCCTCCTGGTAAAATCAATAATGATGAGAAGCTCGCAGGGAACACTGCAAGATGGCAAGGAAGTTGCTATTAGAAGGCTTAGCAAGGGATCTGAGCAGGGAATAGAGCATTTAAAAAATGAAGCTGTTCTTATTGCCAAACTGCAGCACAAGAATCTTGTTAGACTCCTTGGATATTGTATTCATGAGGATGAGAAGTTGCTTATATATGAATACCTACCCAACAAAAGTCTAGATAAATTCCTTTTTGGTACGTTCTCGCATACTACTATAGAAACTAAATTTGAATAAACTAAACAAACATATAAACTTGCATGAATGGCTCCCTAAATTATTTATACTCTGATAGATAACGCAACAAAATCTACACTTAATTGGCCAAGAAGATATAGCATAATCAAAGGGGTAGCTAGAGGATTACTATATCTACACCAAGATTCGAGAATGACGATAATTCATCGAGACCTCAAGCCAAGCAACATCCTGCTAGACTCGGAGATGAACCCAAAGATAGCATATTTTGGAATGGCAAGGATCTTTGGAGGCAATGAGCAACACGAGCGTACCAAACATGTAGTTGGGATATAGTAAGTAACTCTCACAGTGGCCTTGATCTCATCATTTTTAATAGAAAAGTCTATCTTCAACTCGCCCCAACTGTTTTGGTTGATTTACCTCGAATCCTGAACTACGAAACTATCAATATTAAGCCATGAACTTTCTAATGTTTTGTGTGAACCCTAACGTTGTTTGAAAAAGTAGGTATGTATTCATTATTTGTAGATCGTCTACAATTATATTTATTTCAATGAAGTGATAACCTGCAAAAGTGAGTTGATTTTTTTAATTTATATTTTTGTGCAAAACCAACAAGATAAATTCATCATCTTCATGTTTTTATGAAGTAAAAATAATCATGTTAGTTGCTGATTTTTGCTCTTACCCTATTACTTTCTCCACACATGTGATTCTTCTTTTATTCTGGGGAAACATTAACTCACCTTCCAAATTAACCTAGTTATATAGGGTGCCTTTGAACATTTGAAGATTTAGAAACAAAACGGAATAATGTGTGATTGCATGGATATTGTTCGGAACCTAAAAAAATCAGCCGAAGAATGTCCTTTGTACAAAAGACTACAATATTTTTCTTTCTTATCATTTTACACATGGCATAAATCTTACTTTAAGGGATTTTGCAAGTTATAATATGATAGTATTTCCCTCATCTCCTAACATTTTTTTCAGAGTCGGATGGGACCAAAGCACTAACCAAGTAAACGTGAATCACTTTAAGAAAATTTGGAGTGTAACATAGGCGTTGCGTAATAAAAGGTTCCATTTGGACCAAGCGCATCATTCGGTGTTTATGAATGATTTTCTTCTTCTTATTTATATGCTTGAATCATACTCAAACTACATGCACAAACTTAGCTTAATTGTTAAATCTTTCAAACATTGGTTACATGTCACCTGAATATGCGATGGAGAGAATCTTTTCATTGAAGTCTGACACCTACAGCTTTGGTATTTTCCTGCTGGAGATTGTAAGTGGATTAAAGATCAGCTCATCTCATGATCTTGTAATGAATTTCCGGAATCTCATAGCATATGTAAGTGTCATTATTAAATGCTTCAAATTTCCTAGTAATTTTAACACTTTAATTTTAGAAAAAACAAAGATAATACGGTACCAAATATAGTCATAAACTTCAACGTGATGTTTTAGGCATGGAACCTATGGAAAGATGGAAAAGCAATGGATTTCATGGACGCAACACTCACGGAGAGCTACTCCCCTGACGAAGTGTCAAAGTGCATCCACATTGGATTGATGTGTGTGCAGGATTGCCCCAATGCTAGGCCACACATGCCATCGGTTGTGTCCATGTTGGATAACAAAGCCATGCCTCGTGCAGTGCCGAAGCAACCTATGTATTTTGCACAGAGAACGGTTGAAGGCTTGGAAATGTCTACCAATGGTGCTAGCCTTACAACACTAGATGGTCGCTGACTGACTGGCCTAAGGTTCTGGTATGATAGTTGAGTATCGATATATTTTTCTACCAATTGAAAAATAGAAATGTAAGGATGTATACATACTCCCTATATGCTTGTGATATTCATTGATGGCTATATGGTGTGGAGCTTCATTGTTAAAAAGTACTTTTATGGTTGTTATTCAGCTATATACATTATTAGTTTCTTAACTGGTAAATATACCTCTGAGAGTGTGTTTCTGCGCTCCAACAACTGCTTGGGCATAGGTTCATGTCATTTCACTGTAGTTTCTTCTTCATTGTTTTTTTATTTTTCTTGCTCCAATTATTTATTTTGTATGTTGCATCATTTCAACTGCATCATGCAGCCTGACTTGCATCTTACTAGAGTGAATAGTTACTTTGTACTTTTCATCTTTCGTTGGAAATAGGGTAACATGGGGCAAGTTCCAAGGTGACTACGATTTACATCTTCCTAGAACTGAACTCACATCCTTTAACATTAACTACTTTCACCATACTAGAAATAGAACCACATCCTACAATATGTATCGTAGTTGATATATGGAATCAATTGTGATGAACAACATGCAGTACACGTACATGCAGTTAGAAAGGATCAGTCAAAAAGAGGAGCATTGAGAAGGATGCAATCAAGATGGACATTGTTGATATGGATGCAGTTTGAGATATATGTGGTCAAAAAGGGACATAGTTGGCAAGCACACAATTGGGTGCAGATGGATGCAATGGATGTAGTGGCTATGGATGAATTTGACATATATGGGTGCCATCGACATGTATGAAAATTAAATGGATGTGGTTTTGAGTAAGCTTGCGATTGATATATGCTTGCATGTCACATGTAGATGATGAAGCTACTTCTAGCCTTCTTGATAGCTTTGACCAATATTTGGTTGCTAGCCACATGTCAACTACGTGCTTGTAAGAATTATACTTGGTAACATTTTTTTTTGCTACATGTAAAGTTGTGGGGCTGTTTAATATAGAAATTTATTTATGTTCCAGGTATAATTGCACATTTTCCATACATTAATTACACTATTTAATTGTGTTAAATATATGAGTTAGAAGTAGATGCCATCTACTCTATTGACATATACTTTGTTTTTACAATCTGCTTTGTTTTGCAGCAGAATTGTGTTTGTGAAGAAAGCTATGAAAACACTAAATCATCAAGATTCAGGCATGGCTTTTGACGGATTTCTGAGTGTAAATAGGAATTTTACATTCACCTTTAAGAGGATTGTCGATTCTACACTTCGACCTAGCTTGGTGGAGCGACGTCAACAATAATGTCTAATTTGTTTTGGTTTATGGTTCTCATGTTTGTAATGTCCAGGCCTTCTTTATTTGGGCTTTTGAGTCTGCTTTTGCAGCCTTTCCATCTTGGCAAAAAGCCATAAAAGCTCCTAAATAGGCACTTTTAGAGCTTTTATGGCTTTTGGAGCTAATATTGTTATATTGATTCATCAAAAGCCATAAAAGCTCCGAAATCACCTATTTAGGAGTTTTTATGATTTTTTGGCCAAAATGGAAAAACTACAAAAGCAGAAGCAAAAGACCAAACAAACATGGCCCTAGTATCGATCTCACAGAGAGCACATGGATTAGACTTTGTCCCTTAAACTTATGAAAATGTGCCTGCAAGTTAGCTGTAGATGCACCCACAAAAAAATTAGCTGTAGGCGTCAAGCCAAATGAAGGTGGAAGGTTGCAATTTAGAGTTAATTATGAGAGCACGACGGAGCGAATAAAGCATTGAAACCGACGGACGTTTAAAGCGTTTAGAGAGTCTGAAATTCCCATTGATATGTGTCTAACGTCGGCCATGTTACTTGATACGTCTCCAACGTATCTATGATTTTTTTATTGTTCCATACTGTTATATTATCAATCTCAGATATTTTACATACATTTTCTAGTAACTTTATATCATTTTTTGGGACTAACCTATTGACATAGTGCCCAATGCCAGTTGCTGTTTTTGCTTGTTTTTCACTTTGTAGAATATCAATGCCAAACGGAGTCCAAATGCAATGAAACTTTTTTGAGATTTTTTCTGCCTAGAGGAGACCTAGGGAGCCCAAGAGGTGTACCAAAGGAGGCCCATGGGGCCTACAAGACACCATGGCGCACTAGAAGGCCCGTGCGCGCCCTGGTGCCTTGTGGGGCCCACGGTGCCCTTCTCCACTGACCTCTGGCTCTATAAATACCATAATATTCCAGAAACCCTAGAAAAGTCGACAAAAAATGTTTCAGCCGCCGCAAGTTTCAGAACCACGAGATCCAATCTAGAGGCCTTTTCCGACACTCCGCCGGAGAGGAACACGATCAGGGAGGGGTTCATTATCCTCATTGGTGCTTCTCCGGTGATGCGTGAGTAGTTTACCACAGACCTACGGGTCCGTAGTTAGTAGCTAGATGGTTTCTTATCTTTTTTTGATCTTCAATACAATGTTCTCCTCGATGTTCTTGCAGATCTATTTGATGTAACTCTTTTTGCGGTGTGTTTGTTGGGATCCGATGAATTGTGAGTTTATGATCAGATAAATTCATACATGATTATTATAGCCTCGCATTTCTTCTTTGATATTTCGGTTTTGTTTGGCCAACTCAATTGGTTTATCTTGCAATGGGAAGCGGTGCTTTGTAATGGGTTTGATCTTGCGGTGCTCAATTTGAGTGACAGAAAAAGACATGACACGAATGTATCGTTGCTATTAAAGATAACAAGATGGGGTCTATTCCTACATGAATGGATCTTGTCTACACCATGTCATCGTTCTTAACACACTAGATGCATGCTGGATAGCGGTTGATGTGTGGAGTAATAAGTAGATACAAGCATGAGTTGGTCTACTAATATTGGACGTGATGCCTATATACATGATCACTGGCTTGGATATCGTCATAATTATTTGCTCGTCTATGAATTGCCCAACAATAATTTGTTTACCCACTGTATACTATTTTCTTGAGAGAAGTCACTGGTGAAAACTACGCCCCCCCCCCCCCCCCCCCGGCCTATTTTCCCTATTTTTCTATCATATATTTTCAGATCTGTTTTGCCAAAAATCCAAAAACACTTTGCTGTGTTTTATTTGCTTTTATTTTATTTTGCATCTATCTATTTATCTTACCTTGGAGGGATTGACAACCCCTCTACGCGTTGGGTTGCGAGGTTTATTGTTTGTGTGTATGTGTTGTTTACGTAGTGTTTCATGGTTCTCCTATTGAATTGATAACCTTGGTTTCATAACTGAGGGAAATACTTACCACTGTTGTGCTGCATTATCCCCTCCTCTTTGGTGAATTTACCAACGAGGATCATAAGTAGCAGTACTGCATAGTTCTAAGTTGAATACGCGATTCACTCATGATATTTGTAATTGTGCCCGCAGTCACGCGGCTGCCGCCTTGTCACTTGACACATGGGGCAACCCTGTCATAAATGGGTTTAAATAAGCCGAATCGGCCACTTTTTCTAAAATGTTAGTTTTTTGCACAAATATAGTCATAAAGTAGTAGTTTTCGGCAAATTTCTGTAAAGTGATAATTTTTCGTCAAGGTTGGTTGAAATGTGGTAGTTTTTCTCTCCTAAATACTCCTTGTTTTTGTTTCTCTTTCTATACTTTCATGTTTTTCTTATGTGTGTCGGCTGCTACTTTTCTGCAGCCATGCTTGTATCGCCTTCTATCTTTCAAAATGAAAATGAAAATATGTTCAGGCGGGCTTTTGCCCACCGTAGCTGCTTCAATCAATAAAAAATAAATAAATAATTGGCCGCTTCCTTCGTGTAGAACCGCTCCCCTCCCTCCGTGCCCTGCACTAGCTTTGCACCTAGTGCGTACTACGGCTTGCTTGGGGCGATCCGTACGAATACGTGCCTAGCTACCGTACGTGCAACAAGTCTTTTCTTCTCCCACACGTACGTGGTACTCACACTCGTCGATCACGCATCCACCTCCTATCTCTCTCTCTCTCTCTCTCTCTCTCTCTCTCTCTCTCTCTCTCTCTCTCTCATCAGCGAGTTGCACAGTAGTACTTGGCGAACACCATGTCCAGCTACGATCTCTCATTCTTTCTCTTATTCTCTTATAATGTTTGTGTAGCTAGTAGGCCAGTGGTAGTAGCACGTAGTACGACTTGAGTTCTCTAGTGAAGCAAGCATGCAAAGGACCGGCCGGCCGGCGCCCATGACCTGCCTGACTGATGCATGCTACAGTGCTCTATATGTAGCAGCATCATCAGCAGTAGTAGTAGATAGTAGATAGATTTCACTGTGCCATCGCATCCATCCATACATCATCGATCGCCACCTGCTTTTTTTCCTCGCCAATTATTAGCATCGCCACCTTGCAGGCAAATCCTCGGTACGTATGCGTGCTTAAGCGACTTGTTCTTTCACGTGGGAGTACATTTTTGTGTAAAAAAAGTACAGTTGATGTACATGAGCTTTTCTGAGAGAACGTGACTGCACTTGTGTTTGGGGTAACTTTGCTGCTGGCAATCTGCGATTTGGTACTATGTGAACGTAGAAACAAGTAGGTAAAGAAGGCGGGGGTCAGGGCACTGTAGCTACTACAAATATACAGTAGGCAGCAATAATGGGGGTAAATGACAAACGGCGGAAGATTCAGTCGCTCTGTCAAACTTTTGCTGCACGCACGCACACACGCACCATGAAAGCTGACAATACATCACTTTCAATCTCGAGAAGGATAGGGAATGAGAAAAGACAGCAGGGTTTTGCTTAATCACTTGCCCTGCTCTTTCAGAATGAAAATTTAACTCAGCTAATGATGGACAAAATAGCAAAGTATTACTTCTTCCGTTTCATAATATAAGAGTGTTCTTGACACTATACTAGTGTGAAGAACGCTTTTATATTAATGGGACAGTGGGAGTAATAAGCACACGAGGCAAAAGGAAGCTCATCTTTCCATAGGTTAGTTGATTGATTCCTGGCTCTAGCCACTAGTATCACTTACTTAACCCGTTAACCGGATCAGCGAGCTGAGCTGGAGTATGTAGATCGATCTAACAGTGATAGATCGTGGAATGTACACGAAAAGAAAAAGGAAATGTCGGGCAAGAAAAGCATCCCATATGCATTTCGCGGCAAAGCTAATGGCCATCAGGCACGTAAGTTAAGTACTTTCACAGGTAAGTAACCTTGACGACAGCGCTGGCTGCATGCAGACGCCTCCCTCGACTCAAGGCTTCTCCAGCGCGGATTGGTCCTGCTGCTGCTCGGGCACCGTGGACTCCGGGCCGACGGAGTTGTGCCGCTCGGACGGGCCGGACGGCGGGATGAGCCTCGCGCGCGGCAGCTCGTAGCCGCCGCCCATCGCCGGCCACCTGTTGCCGGGGAAGTTGACGATGCCCGGTCTCGACCCGTCGACGCCGCGCGCGGCCAGCAGGACGCCGGCGGCGGCGAAGAAGACCACGAGCCAAACGGCCGTGCACCTCATGGCTATGCCGAGTTACAGAGAAGAGGCTTGGTTGGGAACTTGGGATGGAATGGAGTGGGGGAGGAGAGAGTGGAAGAGAACGATGTGCAACCGCGTATATATACACGGACGGACGGACGATGACGGGGAGACTGGCGGGCATGGGCGAGGTGAAGTCTCGAGCTTGTAGGCGTCCTGTGCTACTGGCTAGTACGGCGCGATGTGACGAGAGAGGAGGAGAAGACGTGTGCGTGCGTGCGTAGAGTACGTGTGATCTTTTGTTCGAAAGTGAGTGCACCGTACGTACCGAGATAGTGAGATGTTTAATTAGTCCGCCTCTTAAAGCTGGAGCGAGAGCACGTAATACAACGTACTGAGATAGTGAGATGTTTAATTAATTAATCTGCCTCGCAATGCTAGAGCAGGAGTACGTAATACCACTACAGGATATCTTACTTATCAGCTTAACATGGACTGGATAATCTGATTCGATTCGGCTCAAAGGATAAGCCTAGGCTAGCTTAGTTAGCTAGCTGATGAGGTCAGAGGGCATAGATTACGGAGCAGTGGGAAAGAAAAGGATATATGCTTTCAAGGAAGCTGCTTCGTGTGTACAGGGGCAAGCGTCAATTATCCTGGTACAAATATGCTTTCAACGAAGCCCATATTACACCCTCGGGCTACTATCAACGTCTAATATACAACACCAAGCAATCAAACCGTCTATTTTATAATCTTCAACTTTCAAAACTGGACAAGAAATAACCAAACCCGGTTTTGACTGGCACAGTCAGCATCTAGTCAACCACCATGTCACCCCTGACCCACTTAACCTTGTATTTGATATTTTTTGTGTGGCAAAACTTGTTGAAACTTCCTGGGTGTGCTAGGCGTCTGCCGTCGGCCGGGTCGCAAGCTGTCAGATATCCTGCATCAAGTGGCCGAACGCACTTCCACTACTGGAATACAGGTCTTGTTGCAGAATTATTTCTGCAACACATGTCCTATTATAGATTTTTTTTTGCAACTGAGATTTTGTTGCAATTTTTTTGCAACTTAGTTCTTGTTGCAGATTTTTTTTGTAAGAAAAGTGTTGTTGCAAAACATTGATCCATTGTAAAGCATTGCAACACCGCATATATTTCAGAAGCATAGCTTCTGTTGCAGAAGTGTGTTGAACGAAGGATGGTTCGTGGGACCTCACTTGGACGTGTGTCACGCAGTTAAGGTGATGGACACGGACTCTGTGATCCGCCGGTGATGGTAAGTGTTTCCCTTGAATATAATGGTAGTGTAGATTTTTGAGATTTTTTCAGGAAACTTCTACTCCCTCCGTCCGAAAATAATTGTCATCAAAATGGATAGAAAGAGATGTATCTAGAACTAAAATATGTCTAGATACATCCCCTTTTATCCATTTTGATGACAAGTGTTCCGGACGGCGGGAGTGTTTCTTTTTGCCAAATTTTGACCCAGAATGGCTCTGAGTTTGAATTTTCATTCTAGTTTTTTTTTGTTCGGGAAAGCTTGCTGAAACTTTCCTATATTGAATATGTTGAAGTTTGAGAAGTTTCTCATTTTTTGTGGACACCTTCATTTTTAGCCAAATTTTGACCAAAAATGGCTTTGAATTTGAATTTAGTTCTGCCTTTCTTGTTTGGAAAAAATTGGTGAAACTTTTCCTGATTTAATATATGGGTACTGTGTATTTTTTAGATTATTTTTTAAATCTGGGCACTTTCATTTTTTGGCCAAATTTTGACCCAAAATGGCTCTAAATGTGTATTTTCCTTCTAGTTTTTTTTTGTTCGTAAAAAAATCTTTATTTTTTTCCGGATTGAATATAAGCTTATTCTTCTTTTCTAGATTTGCCTGCGATGTAGCAAAATTAGAATTTAAATTAAAAGGAATAGGCAACTTTAGGTGTTCTGAATGGGGGGAAACACAAGGAGCTTGTTGCTGAATTATTCCTGTCGAAGATGGAACGTTTCGTTGTTCTCTTCAGATCGAGTAGACACAGCCGGGCGTACAGGCATTATAGCCGTTACGTACGACAGATCGAGACAATCAAATCATACTAGCTTCGCTCTGTCCCGATGTTAATAAAGCAGCAGAGAGATAGAGAGCTGTGCAGTCCTACGTACAAAGACAGGAGTACTCGCTGTGTCTAACGGGTTTCTGAAACGAGTCATGAGAGCTGACGGTTGAGCATGACCGTTCAATAAGTGGCACCACAGCAGCCCTGTAGGTCAACTCCGCAAGCAAACAAACAAGAAATAGAAACCCGAGTACCCAACGGTTTACCGCTAGTACCCTCTCAATCCCTGCAAATCTTTGTATTTCGATCGAGCTTGGCGGCGTGCCGTCGATCTTCCTGCTGAACTGGAGAAAAAATAACGTACATTTGCTACTCTACTTTAATAATTCTAGTGCGAGCAACGCTAATAGTGTAGACATGGTTATACGTTTCTGCACGTTATCTAGAATCATCGTTTGTAGCCGCTCCTATAGTAAGGTTGCCTAAATTCTTTTTTCCATCCTGTATCTATTTCTTTTTTCATATCTATTATATCTGACTAAGAGCACATGTAGAGATGGATTCTTGCATAAAAGCCTATTTCTCTTATTTTCTATTGCTCTCTTCCTCACGTAGGCAAAAATGTCATCCAAACGGGCTATATGAGCATCTATGGTCGGACTTGGTAAATCCAGCACGGACGCGTCCGCGGCATTGATCATCACACCTCAAATTTGCCATCTCACAACCGAACACCTCAATTAGCATACCTCAAATCCATACAAACTCATGCAACTACGTAAATGATGCATTACACATTCGACTACCACATCAGCACTTGCCATCGGATTACCAAATTTTGATATGTTTAATCAACGTGCTAGCTATGAAGAAGATCATCCACAGCTGCGCTTGCCCTTACCGGCAGCCTTATTGTCCCTTCTGGCGGAAGTAGCGGTCGAAAACACATTGAACTCGAGCCAGATAGATTCCGCCGTCGGTCGGGCGCTGTCCTCCCGGGAGCGGCGGACTGCAATGCGGATAGCCATTGCCTCCTCCAATCAGCACGAGATGACACCCCAATCGACGGGTCCGGATTGGTCGGAGTCGGATCCACTACTCGCTGGATAGGAGCTTTAGTGGCGGAGGAGCGGGGGGTTGAAGTGAAGTGGCTAGGAAAAGGATGAAGACGAATATATGTGGGGTCGGATGGGCCAGGTCCGACGTGGCGGACACGCCCGGACTGCCCCATATCCGCCCCCTATCAGGGCTAGTTATGAGGGTATCGGTAGCCCGGACATCTGATTCTGGTTTGAGCCATCTGTCTGCATCGCTTTTCTTTCATCGGGCCGTTCACCGGGCGTACAATGGGGTTTGAGGCGTCCGATTGTAGATGATCTATTTTAAACCCTTTGTTATACTTGATTGATCCTAGCAGTGCATACCCTTTGTTCTAGGAATACTGAAATATATTTACTACTCCTTCCATTCCAAAATATAGTGCGCCCGCGCTTTCCGAGGTTCAACTTTGACCGTAAATTTAACCAACGAGACCAACTGCGGCGGGAGAAAAAAATTATATAATTGAAAACTTCTTCCGAATACGAATTCACTGATATAATTTTTGCTCTCGCCGCAATCAGTCTTGATAGTTAAATTTAGAGTAATTCCACTTTTTAGTCTGTAGTTTTGCATTTGTGACACATATTACCCTATTTAGTGCAACTTCTACCAAATATTTCATTTAGAAGATTTTGAACACAGTTTTACCCCAGTTTAGCACTTTGCTTGTTTCTGTTAGATAGTACCGGCATGTTATGCCAACGTGGCACGGTAAAATGCGTAAAGATCTAAGGGCATAATCGATATTCATGTTCAAATTTCTCTTACCCATATGTTCAAATCCTCCTCCTCGTCTTGATATTTTTAAACTCTGGTCAACACCTTACACCTTGCCCAATAGACACGCATAAAAAAACAAGGTTTCAAAGCTTTTAAAAGGGGTAATCTTGACGATTTTTCATTCGAAAGGGTAATTAGTGTCAAAAATGCATAACTAAGGAGTAAAAAATGGAATTCACTCTCAAATTTACGGTCAAAGTTGAAGCACGTGGATAGAGGAAGCACTGCATTGTGAAATGGAGGGAGTATCAAAGTGTAGCGGCGTTGCGGACAGAAGTGGTGCAGGTGGCGTCCGTGCTTGCAGGGCTGGGTAGAGAGTTGCGCATTGCTGCTTCCTATGGTTAGGTCGGGGTCAGAGTTAAGTTGCGATCGAGTTGGATACGGCCGTGTGTGCGCGCCCGAGAGAGAGAGAGAGAGAGAGGAGAGAGAGAGAGAGAGAGAGAGAGAGAGAGAGAGAGAGAGAGAGAGAGAGAGAGAGAGAGATGACGCGACCTCGCTGAGTTACTGATCAATCGAGTACTGTACTACTCCAGTAGCTAGCCCAAACACGCACGCACGCACGCTGAAGCCCAGACAGCGTAACGCTGGTGCACCGGATGGAGGGAGGCGGGGAACTGTGCATGCATGCATGCATGCAGCTGCGTGTGATGGCACGGCCGCTGCCTGTCTTGTTGCGTTTGTCATCTACTACTAGGATGGAATGCCGGCTGCCCCATCGGCGGGATGAGATTTAACACGAGAAGGGAAGGAATGGGCAGTGAATGCCGGACCAGGCAGATCGCCGGTGCGATGGACGTGACAAGAGCGGCCGGGCCGAGTTCCCCGCATGTTTCCGTGCCGGCGGTCACTGGCGCCGCTCCGCCAGGGACGTACGTACGCTGGAGCCTCGCTCGATCCGTTCGGGAAAGCCGGTAATGCCTACTTGGGATGGATGGATGGATGCTAAACGTGGACGCAGATGCCATTCATTCCTTCCTTCCTCATCGGTAGGTTCTGTCACGGAATACCACAAAGAGAATAATAATAGTCGAGAAAGGTCGACACGAAAGAAAGGGAAAAAAGACGATGATGAACGGATCGTATCGTGCCTGCCGCCCGGCCGGCCGGCCGGCGTCATCAGAACCAACCAACCGCCACGGCAAAGCGCGTATGCTTTGCTGATGACTACAACCTTTTTATCTAGGTGACGATGATGCAGCGGAATGGACACAGCGTCAACCATGGAAGAATCGTTATCCTTATCCCGGGCTGACTAGCTTTACGTGCACTGCGTTAATTAAACCTGATCCGAGATTAATACTCTCTAGGTCCTACAGTATAATATAGAATGTTATTGCAACCAAATATACCGACGGTTTTATAACCCCTACCAAATTCGATAGGATAAGACCATCTACAGTTGGACGCCTCAAACCATCTTTCGTACGCACGCATGGTCAGTGAACGAACATGAGACAGAAGAAAAAACGTGACTCAATCGGACACCACATATCATCCCTATACGTCCGGGCTGTCTGAGAATACTCATATCCATCTCAAGCGTCGGGAGGATGTAAGGGCTTGCAGACGCGCTCGGGCATTTCGCCATGTAGGACGCTACCCCACCCCGGACCATATTTTTTCTCTCTCTCTCTCTCTCTCTCTCTCTCTTTATTCATTCTTTTATTTCTCTCCTCATCTTCATCAATCACGTGCAAGTGACCGCATATATGAGAAAAAAGCGAAATGTGGTTGCGTGGAAGGATAAATAGGGGCTCACAACGGACGCGCCCGGTCACTTATGGGGTCATATTTGCTATGGACGGCTGAATGCTCTAATCGTTCTCTAAAGTGCCGCACGCTTTGCCTGCTGACACAACCAAATGCCCAATATCAGGGCATGTACAATGCATAGCCTCAGGGTGATGCCTCGCATGTCATGTAGGATCAGATATCAGGTAAAGTAGGTTTGGATAGAGAAACGGGATCCTTTGCAGGAGGCGGGTGCGTGGAGAGAAAAAATGTGGTCCGGTACCAAAACTTGAAAAGATTGGAGTAAAAAATAAAGATACATGTATACTAATCTTTATTTTCTATTTTTTAATGAGGCTCATTAATGATAGCTTGCATTGGGGAGAAAGTATAAATATAGATGTCTCAAATTATTTTTTATCATGAGACATCTGTATCCATATGCCATCATTGTACTTGGCCCAGAGAGATCCTCCAGCCTTCCCTTACCGCCCCAGAGTAGTACAAAGTTTAAGGTGACTATCGAACTTAATCGTGCGGCCGACCTCCTAAAAAGGGAACGAACGAATAGATATAGAGCGTCGAGGAGGAATCATACACTATCCTTATCTTATCCACTCATAACTAATTTTATCACTACGCAATAAGCTTCACCCCGTCTGTCACCGCCACCATTGCATGTATGCTGCCTATGCGCATCTGAGGTGGAGTCGCGTCAGCTTTGCCGAACTGCCTCGCGTACGTTACGTCCTCCATCGTCCCATGCAATGCAATGGTGGAAAGGAAAAGTAAAGTAAATTTTGATTCGATCTGATCCGGCCTTAATTATCTGGTTGCCACGTTCGCCTATGCAGGACAGCAGGAGTATCTAGCTAGATCAGTACTACGTAGATCACAAACGGACTGGTCGACCAGCGCATCATCACCACGTATACTTGCCCACCTTTCCGTGCTTTTCTGCGAGGGCCGTGCGATTCTTTTTTGTGTGCGATCAGCGCGTGCACATAGCCACAGACAGTTCTAGTTCACGGCACCGGGGAGAATTATTGCCAATGTGAATGTGATGGATCAAAGAAGACGATGATGCTGGCATGTCTTCCAAGTGTTTCCACGTCGCGCACATACGGTGCACCACTCCGCTTCGGCCCCGTGGGCGCACTCGAATGTAGTAGTACAATCATCAGTAAAAAACAGGGCTTTCGTCTGCAGCTTTAGTCCCGGCCAGGTTTTGGCCTGGAGGAGCGGACGATGCCGGGTTCTCTCATCGATACAATTAGGGTTTATCAAAAAACTATTCAATCATTTTTCTTATGCAATGCAATTCATGTCAACATGAATATTTAGTGATTAATTCAGAACTTCATACGTCTACTTAGGACACATTCTAAGTATTCATTACTTTGCGAACATTATGTGCCTACATTTATGTTTCCATACCATGGCACCACTCAAGTCAATTACAGTCAATTCTTTCTAGATTAGACAAACTAGCACATATGCCCGTGCGTTGCAACGGGGAAAATTGATGTTTTCCACAAGCATAATGTCCCACAACATCGGATTCATTATGAAGAACATGTTGCAACGCAGCATCGTCCTTTTACAAAATGAACATAAAAAAATACGTCGCAATTTAGTCGTGTTCATATTTACTTTGCGGGGCGTAATGTCCCACTGATTTCATTTAAATACAATCCTTTTTAATGTCATTTAAGCATGATCCTTTCATTAATTACCATGAAGTCCTCACCCGTTTTAGTCGGGAATCAAATTCTTCCTTTTCTAATTTAATTGCCCCAACACATTAAGGCCTATAGATCCTTTCTTTTAATTATCCTACCTTTTTACCTCAAATCCTTCATGTAGAATTTATTAAGACCACAATCTTTCTAATAGTTATTCCACCGATTTACTCATAATCCTTTCTTTAATTAGCCACGTTCATTTAAATATTATATTTAAGCCCACAATCCTTCCTTTATTAGCTCATTCGCTTAATTAGCTCTCCCTAAACATGAGCCTTGGACCTCACCCTTCCCCATCTACAGGAACGAAGGGCAATTTGTGCGAACCCCGGACTCTCCACCTCGCCGTTGTCGAATCGGCGGATCCCTCGCCCTCCACCGGACGCTCTGGCGGCGGGAGGACGGGGGATGCCCGATTTGCAGCATGTACATAGTGTAGGAGTGCCTAGGGAGCCAGCCGGTGGCGCCGTGGAGGCGGCGGTGCGACTGGATCGGCTTTTTGCAGGTGTTGGTCTCCCCTTCGACGGCGAAGTCCGGTGGAGCTCCGTGGTGGACCAGCTCCTTTCTTCGTGCTCGCTGCTTGGTGGAGAGGCCGTGCACGGTTCCCCCGTGCCGGAGATCGAGGGATGGCGATTCCGCCGGTTGAGGATCTGGAGAAGGAAGGCGATGTCGAGCGGTGCGACGACGACGACGGCCATGGGTGTAGGTCTCTTAGGGACCGTTGATCGGAGGCTTCCCGTTTCGCCCGGGGGCTGCTTCGATCCAAGGCGTCAGCGAGCAGCAGCGAACGGCGCGTCACTTGCTCGTCCACGGCGCCGGCGTAGTCGGGTTGCAGAGGGGCTTGGTTGTAATTTCCTTTTCTGTGTGGACCTTTCAGTAATTTGGCTATTTTAATAACAACTCATTTTCTCGCAAAAAATAAATAAATAAACATGATGACTGCCACTCGTATATTTAGAGTGAGTTGGGATTAGTAAATATGAAAGGTATAAGTCTTTGGTTGTTACATCTAAGAGATAGATAGGAGGTCTTGTGTTCAATTCCCATAATGTTGATTTATTTTGACCTAATTATTTTTCGCGGTCTCTCTATAAAAGCCCATAAAAGGCCCATCAACATACAAGTAACTGGCCCAGATCGCTTAACGTGTGTAAACCAAACGTAAAGGACTAAACCAAACCAAGAATACCTATTCCCTTTAATAGTAGGTGTAGATATAGATTGTTGTCGTTGTCTTCTTTCAAAGACACCTTTATTCCCATAAGAACATAAAATCAGACAGATTGTTCATACCTTTACATTCACAACATTATACTATTTCTCTGACAAACAAAACTCATTTGGCTAACAAATTATCCCTTCATATTACCATAACACATTGTCTGTATACCAGATAAACAATGTGCTCACATTTTTGTTCTTTCAATAACACTATCTATTAATAGTTCACTAACAAGTAAATTGTGTGTTCTTATTTCTTTCCTTTCAATGAGATATTATTTCTACCAATTTGTATTTTCATATTATTTTCCACTGTACATTCTTTGGTTTGCCAGACCACTTGTACTAAAAATATTGCGCCTTCCCCTAAATGAAGACATCAGTATTGAGGTTGCATTGGAGTCAAACCTTAGATTTACGTTCCAAGTTGGCTCAATAGCAAAGGAAGCAACCGTTCCTATATTCATGGAGATAATTGGAGAGACTTTACCATGTGTCATGCAATGCGAGTTGGTAGTCAAATGTTACTGCATACAAAAGAATGTCATTCTCATTTACATGACCTTACCCGACAACATCCATCTTTGGATTCATCAAATCTAGTTTACACTCAACTTGTTGCATGTTGATGTATCAGTTACCAATCAACATGTTTTCACTAAGTAATTACTGTTTGTACTTACGGTACAAACAATTATTCATTTCCATTTCAAACTACTCTTTGTAACAATTCATGACATATAGGTTGTTTCCAAGTGGACTATTCTACATGTTTGTTAGTTAAAAACTTGTTTTTACTTCATGTACACTCTTCAACCTATTTTTTGTTCCATCGTTTCTTGGTTACCAATCCAATTTTATTGTCCTTTGTCTAAATTCATGTACACTCTTCAACTTGTTTTCTATGGGAAGAACAATGTCATGAATTTAGACAAAAGGACAATAATCGTATGGTTGTAGTGTGAACTTCAAAGAGAGTGATGAACGGTTTAGATAGAGGAACAACAGTAAACGAAACCAAATAATAGATAAAGCTGACACTAGAACATAATTGCACAAACTAGCGTTAATTGATAAATAAAAGAGCTAAAAGGTTTGAAAGGAAGAAGAGAGATAAGGCGAAACCAAGGAGTAGGAAAAGGTGGCAGTGGACGATAAATGCATGGGTATATGGTGAATTGAGAAAGACAATGACAAAAGGTTCCAAATGGAAATCACAGACAACATAAGTTCGAAAACAAAAGAAAAATATGCACTTGCTTACATCTATCAATAAAAATGAAACAACCATTATAATTCGCAAGAGTTGTGCATTATGACCATCTTCAGAACACATGAGGTGTGTCGTTATGATATTGGCACATAGTTAAGACTATTTCAGATAAGGACATCTAATTAACACAATAGTTAACAACCTTGAGAGGCACATATACTACAGAAGTACTTATTATACAGTAGTTAACACACAACGTCTAAGGAAGCATTGCCAAAAAGCAGAACTATCATTATATATATGGTAAAAATTAGGGTCGTTAAGTTTTTTGTATAACTTGTTTAGGCTCGTTAAGTTTTTTAACGTAATAAAAAATGAAATAAATAGTGTAACAATACTACCTCCGTCCAAGTTTATTAGGGTCCCTCTTATTTTGGGCTAAAGCTCTTTCAAATATGAATCCAACAATATACTTCCTCTATCATTTGTATTTTATTATTAGTTCTATATATGATCAAAATTTAACCCAAAATCAATGTTCAGGATATCGATTATCATATCCTCTCGGTTGGCTGGGGATTAGAGATTAATCAGTAATCGGCTGGTTAATAGATTTTATCGGTTGATTATACATCGGATATCTTTTTAGCAAATGCCAGATTCCCAACACTACAATATGCTATATACAAAACGAAAACAATATTAGACAGAGGTGTTACCTTGATTCCTTACCTTTGAATCCTTGTACAACACTAAAACCCTATGTTCTTTGATTCTCTCACAGTCACAACCAAAATAAATTGCCAGCAAACATTAGCACAATACACATAGTGGTAGAAATAGGCCGAATTTATCGATAGATTCCCGATAAATCGCGTGTCATAGGGATAAATCGGCCCAACCGATTAATAGTGATGACATGACATAATCCTATCAACACCCCCTAGTAGTGATATATCGGCTGATTTTTTAGGGGCAAAAGGTTCTCTATTCAATCAAAACATTCAGTGTTATGTTACAGATATCTGGTAAAGAACCCATCCAAATATAGCGGCCTGCGCCTAAGGATGACGCAGCCTTCGCTAACCCATGAGAATCTACTACGAACTCCCTATACTCATGCACCACATCCACTAGAGTAAACAATTTAGCATTGTCCTCCACTTCTCGCAAAATCATTGAGTATGAACACTTCGCCTTATGCTGGAAATTAGTGACAACTTCCACACAGTCTGAGACAACTTTTACCTTCCCAATATCGAGATCTTAGGCAATAGCAAAACCTTCATTGCATGCTATAGCTTCTAGACATGCTGAATTTGTCTGGCCATTCAAAACAACAGCGGAAGCACCCAAAAAATGTCCGCGCTCATCGCGACAAATTGCTGCAGCTGCCCCTCTTTAACCGTCCCTGGACAATCCTCCATCAACACTCACCTTGCACCAACCAGTCTTCAGAGGACTCCACAACCTGCTATGCCTCGCTACATGTGCTTCAGATTTCATTGCTCTCTTCTGTTTCATGAGCAGCTCAATTTCTTATAAGTACTTTGTGATAAAACCAAAAGTGGAAACGGGGTTCTGAAACTCTTCATCATGAATAGCTCTTCTTCTTGCCCACCAAATCACCCAATGGGTGACAAGCGTCGTAGCCAATTTATTTTCTTTCATCGTGTTAACAAGCCAAAAAAATCCACAACTGAGCATCATCAGTCTGGTTCATAATTAGGTGCTCAACCACCTCATCGTCGGCTAAAGCCCAGACTGCTCTTGACATATTGCACTCAATCAGAGCATGTCTCCATGTGTCGACAGCCGCATTACAGATTAGACAAGTATCACCAGTGGCCATGTTCCTATGGGCACGGACTTCTCCTATAACAATAGACATCTTTGCTAGTCGCCATGTGAACATTAACACCTTAGCAGGAATTCAAACATGCCACAACTTCACCCATGCCTTCCTGGTTTTAGTTGAATTCGAATTGCTTGTTCTATGTTCAAGCCAATCCTCTCTTTGTTCTTTAATGCCCACAAGCATCCTATATGCCGACCAACCAAAAAAGTTACTGTGTTTCTCATGGTGCCAGGCCCAAAAATCATCTTGCCTCTTTGAACTAATGGGTATTTTCAATATAATTTCTTTGTCCATATCAAGAAAGTGGTTATCCATAACTGTTTCATTCCATGTTCCTGTTGCACTCTGAATAAGCTCACACACCATCTCGGGGGGATTTAACGCTTTTGCAACAATTGGCCTGATGTTAAAATCTCTAGGTAGCCAATTCTCTTCCCAGATCCGTGTTGTCTCTCATGTACCAATCCGCCTCACTAGCCCGAGCTTGAGGGTATCTCTTCTCTCAAGTATAGCACGCCATACTTGACTTGGTGATGACCCCGGTTCTACTTCTAGCAAATCCCCACTTGGGTAATACACAACTCTCAAAATTTGGCTACTCAGAGATTCCTAATCTTGTAAAATTCTCCAAGCCTGCTTCGCCAGCATGGCTAGGTTGAAGATCTCAAAATCTTTAAACCTTATTCCCCCCATATTTCTCGGTTGAGTCATTTTTTCCCATGAGACCCATGATACTTTCTGTTCTCCATTCTTACTACCCCACCAGAACTTGCGAAGCATCCCATTCAAATGTTCACACAATCTGCAAGGGAGCTTGAAACAAGACATTGAGAAAGTGGGAATTGCTTGTGCTATGGCCTTGACCAGCACCTCCTTTCCTGCCATTGATAAGCACTTTTCTATCCAGCCTTGTATTCGAGCCCAAAGTCTATCCTTCAGATATTTAAAGCTGCCATTCCTTGTGCTCCCAACATCCATGGGTAAACCCAAATACTTCTCAGAGAGTGTCTCATAATTAGGTACTTGAAGCACCCCCTTAATTTCTTCCCTTGTTTGCTCTGCCACACCCTTGCTAAAAAAGATCGAGGACTTCTCATTATTAATTCTCTGCCTCGAAGAATCATAGTAAACCTTCAAAACATTCTCCACGTTAAAAGCTTCAGACTTAGTTGCACCAAAAAATAATAAATTGTCATCAGCGAACAACAAGTGATTAACTCTCGACGCAAGCGGTGCAACTTGCAATCCTACGAAGTGGAAGACAGACCTTCTGCCACCAAGAGGAAGAGATATGGTGATATGGGATCTCCATGACGGAGCCCTCGAGAAGGCCTGAACTCATCTAGTTTACCACCATTAAATAAAACTGAAAAAGAAACTGACTTTACACACCTCATGATAGCCTGAATAAAGCGTGGTGTTATGCCAATCTTATTGAACACTGCCTCCAAGTTCCATTCACACTACTAGGAAAAGGCCTACTAATGGCGCACCTAATTTGGCCATTAATGGCGCATTAGTGGTGCGCCATTAGTAGCAGGCCATTAGTATATTTTACTAATGGCGCACCACTGGTGCGCCATTAGTATCTGGTATACTAATGGCGCACCACGCGGTGCGCCATTAGTATAGTCCACGGTGCGCCATTAGTATGCCTCCCAGAGGGCCATGTATACCCAGGTGCTTTGGCATACTAATGGCGCACAACAACAGTATGCGCCATTAGTAACTTCGGCATACTAATGGCGCACTGTTTAATGATGCGCCATTAGTATTCTTTGGCACACTAATGGCGCACTATGATGTGATGCGCCATTAGTATGAATATTAGGTTTTTTTTGTTTTTTAATTTTCTATTTTTTGCACAGGTTACAAAATGTATAATTGAACAAAATATAGACAGCACACATCAACAACAGATTCATCGAATAAAATAGAAGATTAGTCTCTGAATACAATTCATCATTTTAGTCTCCGAATACAATTCATCATATTAGTCTCCGAATTAAAAAGACCGAACAAAGATAGAACATTATATTACAAGTCTCGAGACCGCGAGTTTGTCTTCACATTACAAGTCGATATCGATCATCTAAACTATCATCACATAGAAGAGAGCTGCGGTCATCACGATGAGCATCATCACGATGAAACTCGTCTTCATCCGGTTCCTCCAACGCTCCCTCCCCTCTCCCGCTAGATAGCGGGTGTATCTAGATTCGGCCTCGACCCTAGTGGTGTACCCTTTGTAACTGTTACCGCTGAATCGGTGAACCTGTCTCCGACACTCCTCCCAGTCGTTGTAGACTCCGAGAACCTTACCCTTGTACACGACATACCACATCATCGCTATGCAGTAGCCAAACGAAACGTTAGTACCAATTCACAGACAATACATAAGCAACATATAAGTATGCAACAGAACGATCGGAAGAGAAAAGCAAAACATTAATAGCATTGATTACATCTAAGTTGAATGACTCTCGAAACCAAAGAGACATACTACAATTTCATTAAAGTTTAATTACAACATATGAGCCAATCGATGTTTCAGAACTAGACACAACATCACTGTTTTCGACTCGACTCAAGGGACCGGAGCGTGGATAAAGCCGCCGTCTATCGTGGGAGTCATGAAACAACGGGCGTTGTCAGCCTGCATTTGTAGGATTGTGTCGATGTCACTGTTGGACGGTTGATTTCTGAGGTAGAACTGCCCCGAGGTACGAAGGACATCTTGATGGATGATTTCCGCAAACTCCGACTGGATGCGAAAGAATTCTTGTCTGATGTCCGCGTCCTGGATTGCCGACACGCTCGCGGCCCAATCTTTGAGTCTACTCGGTAGCAGAAGTTGATGATGGTCCCGTACGATCGCCCGCATGTGATGGATGGCGTAGTAGGCACCCTTCTGACCGCCAGTTGGCTGCTTGACGCAGCAGAACGTCATATTGTGGGAGAACACGTGCTTGCCGTACTTACGAATAGGCCTGGTGAAGGTGCCTCCAGATTTGACGTAGCCGGGGAGAACATCATCAAGAACCTTCTTGACATTTGTGTAGTCTACGTTCGACTGACGGTCCGGGTCGAAATATGTGGCCATGGAATATTTGGGGCTTAGGAGGATGAGCGTGCAACGTGTGTCACTGCAGAAAACACGGAATGTTAAAAGAAAAACGATCGAAATCTAAGAATTCATATGTTACGGGGCGGTTGAGGGGAGGACTTACTCGGGAAAGTAAGGCACGAGGAAGTTATCCTTATCTTGGTTTGCCAGAATGACGCCTTCGAGGTAAGAACTCGCGACTTGCCGGTCCCCAGCGCTGCCCAAGATCTTGGCACGCATGTAGAAGGGGTCGACTATCACGATGTCCGGGGTCTTGTCGCGAATGATCCGCATCTCCATACTCAACGAAAATAGCCGAACGAAGGTGTAGTGCAGCGGATGAAGGTTCAACATAGCGTGGATGTCATCAAACCGCAGGACGATCGTACCCCCGATGGAGTTATCCACAAAGCCCTTGCCCTCTGGCACCTTGGCCGCGAAAACCGGGTATGCCACATCCTTCTCTCCGAGACGCCGCTTCTCCAAAGAAAAAACACTGTCATGCAGACTCCGCATAGCACCGGTTGCAGCATCGAGCATATTTCTCGGTAGCATCGGCCTACCCCGCCACATGCACCCTCCTCGAGATATCCTCAGGTGCAGGTGGCCCGTCCTGAGCACGGATCGTACTCGGTGCCGGCTGGCCCGCACCCTTGTTAGTCTTTCTTTTGCGTGCCTTCTTCTTCTTCTCCTGTAATGGGACCGAGTTCTGCTCACGGACCGCCTTCTTGAGTGTGTTGGGGCTGATAATATTTCGCTCCTCGCCTATCTGAGGCTCGGTGAAGTCGGCAGCTGGAGGCGTCTCCTGAGAGCTGAACGCTAGACGACGCCTGTTGCAACTTGGCTTCTCCGCGGTACCAGCTAGATCGCGCACGTCTTTTGTTGGGTTGGGTTCTTGAGAAGGAGGCCCCATGAAGTCGCCACCGTACCCATGATCGGCAAAGTACTGATCGACGTTGGCATATGTATCGTCGTCGTCATGCTGATCCTGTGCCATATGCATGTTTGGATCCAGTGGCATAGGGATGTCCGGCACCGTTGCGGCGGTCTTGCCATGGGGCCGACTTGGCGCCGGCACGACTGGCGGTGTTGTCTTTGGGGTGGTGTTCCCCGCCCTCAAACAAATCTGGCTCTTCGTCCAAAGCAGGGGCCAGCTCAGGCAGGCGCTGAGGGTCATCATATCATCATCGTCGGCCCCGACGGGTCGAATCGGAGGTAACAACTCGTCGCAGCCTGGCAGCACCCGGACCAGTTGAACCCTAAACAAGTTGGGTGGCATCTGGGTACCGTGGAACAAGGGGTTGCCCGGTTGAACGATTTTGCCCTTGGCGACATCGACCAACTCGTTGTTCACTAAGTGCAGGAGAGTGCATGGAACGTCGGCGGCGCCCTGCGAAAACATGTAGGGCGTCAGGGATGCCCAGTCAAAGGCAAGGAGATGAAGTCCTCGGCCGAGAGAGGCTTAATTAGTTACCGTGATGATGGCGTCGAGCTCGGCTAATGTCGAGGCACCGCCAACGGCGGGCGTGCAGTTGACGGAGGGGCCGCTTGCTGCAGAGGTGCCGGCCGACGTACACCCGGGTGCATTAAGCTCCCGTGCCGGCGTCGGAGACACCAATGCCGCCTCCGTCGGAGACACCAATGGCCCCGCCATCGCGTTCTGCGAGTTGCTGGACGTGAAGCTAGGAATCGGGGGCGGCCCCTGTTGGCCGCCCGCAATCCACGCACTAATCCCCTGGATCAAGGTAGGCACAATGGCGGTCATCGTCCTTCCGAGTTGTTGTTCCACTTGCTCTAGGACCATCTCCGGAATCCGCGCCACCTGTGCCCTGAGTTCTTGAACCTCGCGCGCCTGGCTTTCTGAGCTGGTCTTTTTCTCCTTTCGCCCACCAGTGTTATAGTATGACGACCATTTTGTCGACAAGCCTTTGCCGGCCACACGACCAACTGACGTCGGCTTACTGAGCTTATCCTTGTTCTTCATTACATTCAATGCCCTATTTAGAGTGTTGTCCCAAGGGTTGCTCTTAGTCGACCCTGCGCTACTGCTTTCAGTCGCCTGCGGAAGGAATGTGAACCATTTAGAAATTTGGCTTCATTAATTAGAATGCAACCATATGAAGCTAATTACGCGGGGGTGTATTCCTTACCAGAACAAGCTCAAGCTCCCTGGTCTTCGGATCCGTGGTAAGCTCCTTTGTTTTCGGGTCCTTCTTGTACCGGGCCCTGACAAAGTTCCTGGTCTGCTTGTCACCGTATTTATCGAAGAGGGGCGGTAGGCCTTGCTCGGCACGGTCCGCATCCTCCTTGTCCCATATAGGCTCCGCCACTCTGTAACCACCGGGACCGAGTGTGTGTTCCCCTAAGTTCAGCTCCCGCATTTCTTTCCCCCACTTACTTGAATCGGAGCTTGCGGTGCTCGAGCAATTGATCTTGAAGTCGTTGTAGTCATCTTCGGTGATCGAAGGATTTTTCTCCTTGATCTTCTCATAACTCTCACCTTTCTGGATCATTCTCTTCACATTGCTTTTCCAAGTAGACAGGGCCGTGCTCATCTTCGTGAGGGCAGCATTGTTCACTTTATTCCCTTTGAGGCTTGTGTTTTCAAATTCAGCGGGGAACTTGTATCGTTCGTGCAGCTTCGTGAAGAGGAGGTTGCGCAAATTCGCTCGGTCAGGATGCCTGAGGTTCTCGGTGTTGATCGAGACGGTGCTCCGGAGAATGCACCCGAGCTGAAGTGAGTACCCCTTGACTATTCGTTCGGGCGCCGTTGGATTCCCGTCGGAGTCCACTTCAGTAACTTCCTCCTTGAGGGTGCGGAGCACGGTCGGGCGCCGGTCCTTCCGTTGCCTCTTCGGTTGGCTGCCATCTGTGCGTGCGCCGCCATCATCAGTGGTGGCATCCTCGACGGCACCATCAGTGGTGGCATCAGTGGGGTCATCCTCGGCGGTACCATCAGTGGTCTCAGGATTGGTGGGGAAGGCGGCGGCCTCATACAAGTGAGGTTGTTCCTCCATCTCCTGGGACAGCTCCTAGAATGCCTTGACGCCCGAACCCCCGGCCTCATCGTTGTTGGCCATGTTTCTCTCTAAATAGGAACAAAGTTTGGTCAAAAGGTTGGTTATTGTCAAGGAACAAGATCTCTAAGTTGACCAAATAACCTAATTCTCGAGGAATGTCGCCAAAAAGTTGGTTATTGTCAAGGAACAATTGAGAGATGTTTGTGATATTGCCTAGGTGTTTTGGGATAGAACCTGTTAGTGTGTTGTTGCTAAGGTCCAAGTCCACGTTCTCAGGGTAACCTAGTTCTTGAGGGGTGTGTCTAGAAAGTTGGTTGCTGCAAAGATACAAGGTTGTGAGTTTGGTCAAATTGCCTATGATGTTTGTGATATTGCCTTGGATCTTGAAGGCACTTTTGCATGATGAAGTGGTACAGCCAGCATGGGACCTCATCTTTGCAGGCTAATTTTCTAGATTGTAACACTGGGATTTGTGCACAAGCTAAGCTAGCTAAGACAGTAGCTTCCTTGCAACCCACAAAAGACAAAGGAAAAGGGGTGAAAAGGGGGAGATGGTTAGCTTTGATGAGCAGGCAACATCGTCCTAACCCCCTTTCTTCTTGTCTCCTCTCACTATCTCTCTCACACACATGGCAAGCAAGGGTGTCTGAGTGTGTGAAAAAAATACTAAACGAATCCAACCACTAAAGCAAATTAATTTTTATTTCGGTTGAGAATCGGGCACCTTCTAGGTCAAGAAAATTGGGCATGACCTTTGCTAATTTTCTTGACCTTGGAGTGCCCCATTTCTCAACTGAAACGGAAATTAATCAACGTTTCAGGAGAAAGGGGTCATTTTAGAAGATCACAAGTAGCAGCAGCATCACTTGACAAAATCACAACTAGCAGCAGCAACTCGCAGAAAGCAGCAGCAGCATCACTTGACAAGTAGTACAGTAGCAGCAGCAGCATCATCACAAGTAATAGACTTAGCTACCAGTTCAGAAATACAGCTAAGATAAGATCATCACCACATTTTAGAAACATAGCTCATCATTTTCATTCTTGCAGATAAGACCATCACCACATTTCAGAAATACAGCTTCATAGGTTGTTCTGAACTCCTGCCAAAACTGAACACAACATATATATACCAAGCATCTTGCCAGCTAGTAGACCAGCTAGTAGACCATCATTTGTCAGGCCAAATTGAGGCCAAACAGAAAACCAATGTGGCCATGGCACAAAGTGCATGACCCAGAACAGAGCACTTTACTAAAAATGAAGAAGAAAAAAGGCATGCATGCACTGGTTTGCCAAAACAGAGCACTTTAGTCCTCTGTTTTTGGTAACTGCTACACATACCCCCAAGTGAACCACCACAACATCTAAAAGCTAACAATTGTTTTTGCTTATATAATCAGACTTTTTGTGCTAAAAAAGCCATAGAACAACTACTCCAAATTACTGCAGTGCACTTAGAAAAAAATGAAGGAACTTCTCTCTACCACACGTAATCTGATTCTTTCACATTGCTTGTCTTTTCCTTTTTTTACTCAATAACGGTAAGCACTAATACTCTTAACTGCACTATAGAAACTGAACCAAATGAACTCCATGGGTGCTGCCATCTCACCCGTCATCGAAGGGGGTGCTAAGAAGTCTTTGCAAGTCCGGCTGAAAGCTGCCCCCAATAAATCTTAACACTACAAGCAGTTTTACTAAGATGCTAGAAAACTCACGCCAAACTTGTGCAAATTGATGAGAACAACTAAAGAAGCAAAATTGCAGCATGAAGATGCCAAACAAACTAAATCAGAAACTCATCAGCATTGGGCTTAATTGACTTGACAGATTACCACAGAGACAAAATCTATGAGTAAACTAACATCCTAAACATTCTAGGCAGCCCAATCACAAACTAAAAGAAAAAAATAGGGGGAAGCTCACCGGGGCACCGGGGCGGCGGGGTGTCGGGGCGGCTAGGGCGTCGGGATGGCGGCGGCTCGGGCGGGGTGGGGGGTGGTGGACCGGCGCAGCGGGGCGGCAGGGGGTCAGGGGCGGCGATGGTGTCAGGGCCTCCCCTGCTCATTACACCCAACAACACCGATCAGAGAAACGGCGCAGCGAGGCAGAGGAACGGCGCGTGAGAGAGGGGCGGGGAAGCGGGGGTTACCCGGGAGGAGAAGGAGCGGAGGAGGGAGGCGGCGTCGGGGCAGCGGCGGCGGGGCGTCGGGAGAGGAGAGGGGAAGGGGATCGAGGGCGAGGGCGAGGGAGAGAGAGGGGATAGGGAGGGGCCGGCCGGGGAGGGAATATGGATGGGGCCGGGCACAATACTAATGGCGCACCACCCCTCGGTGCGCCATAAGTACATCCATACTAATGGCGCACCTCACCGTGGTGCGCCATTAGTATTTTTTTTATTTCTGCTCGAGCCAACAGGTTATCTTCCACCTGACCTGATAGACACCAAGTTGCCTCTACTAGCTCGACTGGTCAGCAGCCAGTTCTCACACCAAGAGGTCCTGGGTTCGATTCCCAGGCTCCACAATTTTTTTATGCATTAAAATGCTGTTTGATACTTATTTGTGTTTAAATATGTTCAAACTTGTTTAAATCATAACAGTAATATTTTTTTATAATACAGTAATAATTTTTTAAATAATATCATCAAACAGTAATGCCGGTGGAGCGGGGGAGGGTGCGCGGGGTGCGGGGGGTCGGCGGCGGCGGTTGAGTAGGGGAGGGGTGCGGGGGGTCGGCGGCGGCGGTTGAGTAGGGGAATCGAGGGTGCGGGGGGTCGGCGGCGGCGGTTGAGTAGGGGAATCGAGGGTGCGGGGGGTCGGCGGCGGCGGCCGGTGGACCGGGGGGTGCTCGGCAGCGAGGAGTGTCCATGAGATTTAAAAATATTCATGATAGTTCAAAAAGTGCCCATGAAATACAATCGAGAAATGAAGGCTCCGATTTAAATACAATCGATCTTAGCTAGCTATCTGTTCACAATCTTCTTGCCCTTCTTTTTCGCAAATGGAGTTCTTCTGTGGAACGGACGTCCTTTAGGTAGGGTGGTCCTGCTTCTTCTTGTGGTGTATGCTGCTACTTCATCATCGTCGTCATGTTCGATCCTCGGGTCGCCGTACTTGTCGAAGTCTTGCTCACTGGCTACTCCATCCATTCCGATGATCTTCCTTTTGCCTCCTCACGACAACACGACTGGGCTTTGACGGGTCGGTAATGAAGAAGCATTGGTCCACTTGGGAAGCCAGTACCCATGGCTCATTTTTCGCGTTGACGTTTGCGCCCGCGGTCTTGGATTTGGCTTCGGGTATAACCATGGTGGTGAAATACCGGCCTTCTTTTAGGACGCTCTTGGCCCATCTGACACGGAACATCGGGACCTTCTCTCCAGCGTAGCTCAGCTCCCAGATCTCCTTGATCCTTCCGTAGTATCTGTCCTTGTCGTTACCGGTGTAGGATTCCATCGTTACCCCGGAGTTCTGATAACCATCGCTCTTCATGTCCTTGGCCTCGGTGTAGAATGTGTAGCCGTTGATATCGTACGCCTCATAGGTCATCAGGTTGTGCTCGGCGCCCTGTGACAAGGCGAATATGAGTTGTTCTTCCGCGGAAGAATCCTCATGTAAAGGGTACGACAGAAGCTTCTGCTTGAACCAACGCGTGAAACATGAGTTGTGCTCTTTGAGTATATCTCCGTCCGTCCTCTGTTGGCCTCGGTCATTGTACGTCTTCTTAATAAAGGTTTTGTGCTGTACCACCCAAGGATCGACCACGTCTATGTGTTGTAGCGCGACTAGGTTTGCTCTTTCAAAGTCGGCGAGTCGACCCTCGAAGTCGACATGCATTTCGCGACGACCCTCACGGTGACCCCATCCAGCGAGCCTGCCGAGGTGCCTGTTGACGGGCAGACCAACGGGGTTCTCGATGCCTAGATAATTCGTGCAGTAGGAGATGCACTCTTCGGTCAGAAAGCCCCTGGCTATGCTTCCCTCTGGACGTGACATGTTGCGAACGTATCCTTTGATGACACCATTCATCCTTTCGAACGGCATCATGCTGTGCAGGAACGTCGGCCCGAGTTGGATGATATTGTCCACGATATGGACCAGCAGATGCACCATAACGTCGAAGAATGCGGGCAGGAAGTACATCTCAAGCTCGCATAGTATCACCACGATCTCTTCCTATAGCCTTCTGAGTTGCCTCATGCCAACAGACTTCTGAGAGATGACGTCAAAAAAATTGCATAGGCCAAATAGGGTTTTACGGACGTGCGTGTCCATGATCCCACGGATTGCAACTGGAAGTATCTGCGTCATCAGCACGTGGCAGTCGTGAGACTTCATCCCGCTGAACTTCTTCTTCGCTGGGTCTAGGTATCTGCTTATCTTCCCCACGTAACCGTAAGGAAGTTTTACTCCTACGAGGCAGGTGAAAAACTGCTCGATCTCCTCCTGACTTAGAGTGAAGCACGCGGGAGGGTAGTCATTTCCGGTCTTCTTGGCCTTCTTACCTTTGCGGCGACTTTCCGTGTCCTGCTTCGCCTCATCATCATCATCATCATCATCATCATCATCATGATCATCATATATAGTGTGAAGCTCCTGCCTGATGCCCATTGATTTCAAGTCTGCCCTTGCTTTCGGCCCATCTTTGGTCCTCTCTGGCATGTTGAGCAGGGTACCAAGCAGACTCTCGCACACGTTCTTCATGATATGCATGACATCAAGGCTGTGAGGCACACGGTGGATCTTCCAGTACGGCAAGTCCCAGAAAACAGACCTCGTTTTCCATACCTTCAGCAGCGGCTCTGGCGCCTTTCACTTTTTTCCCGGCTCTGACGCCTTTTGCTTCTTTCCCGGTAGTGGGCAGTCTTTCCAATTTTTCAACAGCACGTCTATTTCCTCGCCGCTCCTCGTACGCGGGCGTCCTCGGGGTTCGGTTTCACCATCGAACAGATCCTTGCATTTTCTCCATGGGTCATCGTCGCGAAGCCACCTTCGATGTCCCATGAACACGGTTTTCGAAGACCCGGGATCTCTATCTAGCTGGCGATACGTTGTGTCATCCATGCACCTGGCGCATCCAGAAAATCCGTGGACCACCTGCCCCGCGACATATCCGTAACCGAGATAGTCGTGCACCGTCGTGAGCAGCGCGGCTCTCATAGGGAAATATTCTTTCTCTGCGGCGTCCCACGTATTGGCTGGAGTTTTCCACAACGTGTCAAGCTCCTCTTTTAGCAGCCCCAGATACAGATTGATGTTGTTCCCTGGTTGTTTCGGTCCTTCAATTAGCATACTCATGTGAATGTACTTCCTCTTCATGCACAACCAGGGGGAAGGTTGTACATCCACACAAACACAGGCCAGGTGCTATGTGTGCTTCTCTGGCTGCCAAACGGATTGACTCCATCGGTGCTCGCGTCCAGCACGATGTTCCTTGGATCGTTCCCGAATTCTGGGTCTTCGAAGTTCAATGCTTGCCACTGGCTCGCATCCTTAGGGTGACTCAGCATCTTGTCTTTTTTATCTATCTCCGGATCATTTGCGTCATCTTCTCGCTTCTTCTCCTCCCTATCCGCGTGCCAACGCAGGAGCTTTGCTACCTTAGGGTCCGTAAAATACCGCTGCAGACGAGGAGTGATCGGACACCACTTTTCGAGGAGCTTTCTTCCTCTTCTTGTATCGAGTGACGCCGCACACCGGACATATGGTAGACTCCACGTGCTCGTCCCGATAAATGATGCAATTGTTCATGCACACATGGTATTTCACGTGCGGTAAATCCAGAGGACACACGATTTTCTTCGCCTCCTCCAAACTGGTCGGGCACTTGTTCCCCTTGGGAAGACGTTCGTGCCAGAATGACATGTTCTCGTCGAAGCATGCGTCGGTCATTTTGTGTTTTACCTTCATCTCCAGAGCCATGAGCGTTACTTTCAGGTGGGTATCCTCGGGCCTGCATCCTTCATACAATGGAGTGACGCGTCTAACTCAAGTTGATCCATCTTGGCTTTCTCTCGGGCGGCAGCTCTTGCGTTATCCGTCTGCTTGAGAAGCAGCTCTTGAATATGAGGGTCCTGCACCCAGCCCATCGATGGTCCAGCGTCGTCTGCTCCGGCATCTTCCTCATCATCATGTCCTGCATCTTCTACATGATGACTATGTACAGCATCACCGTCATGATCATCTCCTGGGGATTCTTCGTCTTCTCGCCTGCCCGAGCCGCGGTGGTTGTCTTGCTGCCCTTCCTCATTTCTTGCCCGGCCCCCATGAACGACTTCGTAGTCATCTTCATCACCTTGCCACCGATAGCCATCCATGAAACCACGCAAGAGCAGGTGGTCCCGCACCTGCCCGGATTCCGGGTCCGCAATAAGGCTCTTCAGCTTGCATCTTCGACACGGACATCTTATCTCCGTCTCGTTCTTTTGAAGCATCTCGGCCTTCACGGACCTCAAAAACCTATTCACGATGCCTTCGGTCATCATGCGGACCATGGTCGCCTGCGGGGTAGAGCAAAACGATATTTTAGAACCAAGAAAACATTTGGCATGACTTCCCCTAAAAATAGGACCAAAAAGAATGCTTAATGCCAAAATTCTCGCCGAAACGGAAATGAATCAACATTCCGGCAAAATATTGGCAACTATCGCATTTCAAATACCGGTACACCTCCAAACACAAACACATATGCAACACCACAAACATATGCAACACCACGAACATACATAGATCTAGCTAGGCCATAAAAAGTGCATATGTGCACATTGTTGTAGGGAGAAATACATAAATATAGCTTCCCCCATTACTTACCTATCAAAACAAGGTAATTTAACCACTTAAATTGAATGAATCTATGGTGGAAATGAGGTGAAAAAGAGGAGGCACTCGAGACAAGGAGGAGGTGGAGAGAATGAAGTGGGGAGAAAGTGAGTGTGGGTAGGAGAGGCTCCCCAAAATATCTTGTTGCTGCCCACTTACTAATGGCGCACAAACTCAAAATGCGCCATTAGTAATCTAGGTTACTAATGGCGCACCTTCTGGTGGTGCGCCATTAGTAGTTTTGAAAAAAAAAATTACTAATGGCGCACTGTCCCCCAGTGCGCCATTACTAGTTTGAACTAGTAATGGCGCACGGTGCGACAGTGCGCCATTAGTAGTTTTGCAAAAAAAGGGAAAAAATATAATAAAAAAACAACATTAGTGGCGCACTTTTCGACAGGTGCGCCATTACTAGTTACAACTAGTAATGGCGCACTTTGTCTGGATGCGCCATTAGTATGTTTGGACAGGCGCACTAGTTCCAAATTTTTTTTTTGATACTAATGGCGCACCCTGTGCCAGGTGCGCCATTAGTAGTTTCAACTCTAATGGCGTACCAGATGGTGGTGCGCCATTAGTATATACTAATGGCGCACCCCTTGTCAGGTGCGCCATTACTGTCAATCCCATCTATAGCCCTTTTTCTAGTAGTGTCAACTCTATCATATGCCTTCATCATATCGAGTTTCAATGTCACATGATAATTACTCTTCCACATCTTACTCCTCATAAAGTGAAGACACTCATATGTTGTAATTATGTTGTTAGTAAGCATACGACCCGGTACAGAAGCCGACTGCTCAACAGAAATCACATCCGGGAGAATAACTTTTATTCGATTGGCAAGAACCTTCGAAGCGATTTTATAAATCACATTACAAAGGCTGATCGGCCGAAATTGTCCTAATTTTTTTGGACTAGAGATCTTGGGAATTAAAACAATGAACGTTTTGTTTATTTCCTCCAGGGGGTCATCTCCATTAAGAACCTGCATCACAATACCTATCACCTCATCACCATAGAGATACGAGTGTCGCTGAAAAAAGTGAGCGGGGAACCCATCGGGTCCCCGTGCTTTAGTTGGGAACATGTGAAACAGAGCTGTGTTCACCTCCTCCTTGGAATACTCTGTACTAAGCATCAGATTCATGTCATCTATAACTTTTTTTAGGTATATGCAACATCACCTCTTCTATTTATATAGTTCCTTCAGATGAATATAAGTTGGAATAGAAGTCAGTTGCCATACTTGCTAAATCAGATTGATCCTCACAGATAGAACCGTCTCCCCTCATCAATGCAGTGATCATGTTCATGCTTCTCCTTGCTGACGCCTTCCTGTGAAAAAACATTGTATTGATATCACCTTCCGCAAGCCACTGTACCCGAGAACGCTGCCACCACATTACTTCTTCTCTGTAAAGCAGATCTATCAACTTATTTTCAACACTTTTTTCTTCTTCTGAAGGACCGACCCGCAGCGGCTCATTCCGAAGCTCATCTAACTTGCGTTTGAGCATTCTGATCTCATTCCTTACTGAGGCAAAAGATAGCTTGCCCCAGCTTTTCAAACTTACCGCCACAACTGCTAGTTTAGCATTCATATCACTCACACTACAGCACGCTGGCATCGCACGCCACACTTTCTCCAGCACCCCAGCAAAATTATCATGGGTCTCCCACATACATTCATACCGAAAGGGTTTACTTCATGCACTACGTAGGCCATCAGGTTCCATCTCATTGCTTAGCAAAATTGGGCAGTGGTCCGACCGCCGTTAGGTGTTCCACAGATGCTAAGGGGAAATGACCAGACCAGTCAGCCGTGGCTAATGCCCTATGCAACCTCACTCTACAATAGTCACCTCCTCTTACTTTCTTCTCAAATGTCTCCACACCTTTATAACCCAGATCAGCCAACTCACACACATCTACAACCCCTCTGAATTCTGCAATTTGAGAGTTGTCTCTCTTGTTTGGTCCCAGTTGTTCTTCAGCATGCAGACATTCATTGAAGTCCCCTATACAGGCCCATGGGAGTGTACCAGTACTGCGCAAGAATTTCATCATATCTCACGTCTTATATCTGAGACTTCTATTTGCTTCTCCGTAAAAAACAGTAAGACGCCACTGCTCCTTGCCATCTTCAGTTTCCACACAGTCAATATGATATTTGCATTCATTTTTATGTCTAACTTAATGTCATTTTTCCAGAAGATGCACAACCCCCCACTCCTTCCAGAGCTAGATACTACATAACTCCCATCATACCCCAATGAGACCGCCAAACCTTCCACACGTTTCTTTGCAATTTGGGTTTCCGCAATGCAAAGAATCATCGGCGCACAAGCCTTCGCAAGATTGCGAAGCTCATTGACCGTCGTGGGTTCGCCAATCCCACGACAGTTCCAAAACATAGTCCTCATTGAGACCGGCGGCCATCCACTTGGGATGCCGCCTTAATATCCATATCCTAGTCATTCACCTCTCCCTCAAGACCTTGCCTCATTTTCTTAACTATTGGGGCCTTCTCCGGTGTACCTCTAGCTTCACCTGGCACCACTGTTTCAGAAACTGCTCCTTCTATCAACAAAACCGTTCTAGCCACCTTGCTACCTCTTGAGCATGCATTGGTTTTCCCTTGAAGAGGAAAGGGTGATGCAGCAAAGTAGCGTAAGTATTTCCCTTGGTTTTTGAGAACCAAGGTATCAATCCAGTAGGAGACTACACGCAAGTTGCCTAGTACCTACACAAACAATCAAGAACCTTGCAACCAACGCGATAAAGGAGTTGTCATTCCCTTCATGGCCACTTGCAAAAGTTAGATCTGATAAAGATAATAAAATAAATATTTTGGTATTTTTGTTGTATAGATTGCAAAATAAAGATTACAAAATAAATAGTAAACTAGAATTATAGATCGGAAACTTATATGTTATAAAATAGACCCGGGGGCCATAGGTTTGACTAGTGGCTTCTCTCATGATAGCATAAATTATGATGGGTGAACAAATTACTGCCGAGCAATTGATCGAAAAGCGCATAGTTATGAGAATATCTATGATCATGAACATAGGCATCACGTCCACGTTAAGTAGACCGAAACGATTCTGCATCTACTACTATTACTCCACACATCGAAAGCTATCCAGCATGCATCTAGAGTATTAAGTTCATAAGAACAGAGTAACGCATTAGGCAAGATGACATGATGTAGAGGGATAAACTCAGGCAATATGATATAAACCCCATCTTTTTATACTCGATGGCAACAATACAACACGTGCCTTGCTGCCCCTACTGTCACTGGGAAAGGACACCGCAAGATTGAACCTAAAGCTAAGCACTTCTCCCATTGTAAGAAAGATCAATCTAGTAGGCCAAACTAAACCGATAATTCGAAGAGACTTGCAAAGATATCAAATCATGCATATAAGAATTCGGAGAAGAACCAAATATTGTTCATAGATAATCTTGATCATAAACCCACAATCCATCGGATCTCGACAAACACACCGCAAAAGAGTATTACATCGAATAGATCTCCAAGAACATCGAGGAGAACTTTGTATTGAGAACCAAAGAGAGAGAAGAAGCCATCTAGCTAATAAATATGGACCCAAAGGTCTGTGGTAAACTACTCACACATCATCAGAGAGGCTATGGTGTTGATGTAGAAGCCCTCCGTGATCGAACCCCCCTCCGGTAGATCGCCGGAAAAGGCCCCAAGATGGGATCTCACGGGTACAGAAGGTTGCGGTAGTGGAAAAGTGGTTTCGTGGCTCCCTTGGATGTTTTTAGGGTACATGGGTATATATAGGCGAAAGAAGTACGCAGGTGGAGCTCCATGGGGCCCACGAGGGTGGGGGCGCCCCTACCCCCTGGGCGCGCCCTCCTGCCTCGTGGAAGCTTCGCGGACTTCCAGACTTGTACTCCAAGTCTCCTAGGTAGCGTTTGTTCCAAGAAATATCATCATGAAGGTTTTGTTCTGCTTGGATTCTGTTTGATATTTCTTTTCTGCGAAACACTGAAATAGGCAAAAAAAACAACAATTTGCAATGGGTCTTCGGTAAATAGGTTAGTCCCAAAAATAATATAAAAGTGCATATTAAAGCCCATTAAACATCCAAAACAGATAATATAATAGCATGGAACAATAAAAAATTATAGATACGTTGGAGACGTATCACACCTTGCCCTCCAGGTTTGGGATTTGCTGACCCCGAACATTCACACTTCCATCAACATTGACTAGCCTCTTCCTTGCCCCCCGCCCTCAGATCCAACGTTCACTTCCTGGTGCGAAAGAACCCTTCCAACTGGCTCGGAAGATCTACCAGGTATCCTACCATTTCCACTTCCACGACCCCCATCCGCACTCCCTCCAAGGCCTCCACCCAAACTTCACATACATCTTCCAGCAACGCCTCCTCTGCTATTTCTTCCTTCCCTTTCTCCTCTGCCTCCCCTCCTTCCTAGACCACCTGCCGTCCTATCACTCGGTGGCTCTGGAACCCATATAAGCCATTCCCCCATTCAAAAGTTCTTGAATCATGTACACTGTCACGGCATTCCTCTGCCACATGCCCCACCATCCCGCAGACAAAGCATAAATCTGGCAATTTCTCATAGAACAAACTATATTTTTTGCTCTCCTTCAATGTGTGATGACCCACAAGTATAGGGGATCTATCGTAGTCCTTTCAATAAGTAAGAGTGTCGAACCCAACGAGGAGCAGAAGGAAATGGCAAGCGGTTTTCAGTAAAGTATTCTCTGCAAGCACTGAAATTATCGGTAACAGATAGTTTTGTGATAAGATAAATCGTAACGGGTAACAAGTAAATAAAGTAACTAAGGTGCAGCAAGGTGGCCCAATCCTTTTTGTAGCAAAGGACAAGCCTAGACAAACTCTGATAATAAGCAAAGCGCTCCCGAGGACACATGGGAATTGTTGTCAAGTTAGTTTTCATCATGCTTATATGATTCATGCTCGTTACTTTGATAATTTGATATGTGGGTGGACCGGTGCTTGGGTGCTGCCCTTCCTTGGACACACCTCCCACTTATGATTAACCCCTCTTGCAAGCATCCGCAACTACGAAGGAAGTATTAAGGTAAACCTAACCATAGCATAAAAACATATGGATCCAAATCAGCCCCTTACGAAGCAACACATAAACTAGGGTTTAAGCTTCTGTCACTCTAGCAACCCATCATCTACTTATTACTTCCCAATGCCTTCCCCTAGGCCCAAATAATGGTGAAGTGTCATGTAGTCGACGTTCACATAACACCACTAGAGGAGAGACAACATACATCTCATCAAAATATCGAACGAATACCAAATTCACATGATTACTTATAACAAGACTTCTCCCATGTCCTCAGGAACAAACATAACTACTCACAAAGCATATTCATATTCATAATCACAATCAGAGGAGTATTAATTATCATTAAGGATCTGAAAATATAATCTTCCACCGGATAAACCAACTAGCATCAACTACAAGGAGTAATCAACACTACTTGCAACCCACAGGTACCAATCTGAGGTTTTGGGACCAAGATCGAATACAAGAGATGAACTAGGGTTTGAGAGGAGATGGTGCTGGTGAAGATGCTGATGGAGATTGACCCGCTCTCAATGAGAGGATCGATGGCGATGATTTCCCCCTCCCGGAGGGATATTCCCCCGGCAAAACAGCTTTGTCGGAGCCCTAGATTGGTTTTGCCCAGGTTCCGGCTCAACACGGCAGCGCTTCGTCGCAAAAGCTTCTTCTTGATTTTTTATAGGGTAAAAGATACCATATAGCCAAAGATGGGCACCGGAGGCCTGCCAGGGGGCCCACAAGGTCGGGGGGCGCCTAGGGGGGCAGGGCGCGCCCTTCACCCTTGTGGCTGGCTGGTAGCCCCCTCTGGTACTTTCTTCACCCAATAACCTTTATATATTCCAAAAATATGCTCCGTGAAGTTTCAGGACTTTTGGAGGTGTGCATAATAGATCTCTAATATTTGCTCCTTTTCCAGTCCAGAATTCCAGCCGCCGGCATTCTCCCTCTTCATGTAAACCTTATAAAATAAGAGAGAAAAGGCATAAGTATTATGATATAACATGTAATAACAGCCCATAACGCAATAAATATCAATATAAAAGCATGATGCAAAATGGACGTATCAACTCCCCCAAGCTTAGACCTCACTTGTCCTCAAGCGAAAGCCGATATCAAAAAATATGTCCACATGTTTAGAGATAGAGGTGTCGATAAAATAAAATACGGACATGAGGGCATCATGATCATCTTTAGAACAGCAACATATGATGCCATATAATTTTCTTATGCTAAAGTAACAATTCATTCACAAGATAGAGTATGAATCAGAAGCTTCATTGAAAACTAACAAACTATGATCTGAGTCATTGAAGCAATTGCAATTTATCATAACATTGGAAAGAGTCAATATAAGAGATTTGCAGCAAGTCCAGATACTCAACTATCATATGATCTTTCACAATTGCTAACACTCACGCGATACTTATGGGTACAAAGTTTCAATCGGACACAGAGAAAGATAGGGGCTTACAGTTTCGCCTCCCAACCTTTTACCTCAAGGGTAATGTCAACAAATACTTTATGGAATATATATATATATATATATATATATATATATATATATATGGATCTCTCCAACACATAGAGCTCGCCAAAGGAAAAGGTATAAAAAGGAAAGGTGATGATTACCGTGACTCTTGTATAAGGGTAGAAGATAAAAGTAAAAGATAGGCCCTTCACAGAGGGAAGCAGAGGTTGTCATGCGCTTTTATGGTTGGATGCACAAAATCTTAATGCAAAAGAATGTCACTTTATATTGCCGCTTGTGATAAAGACCTTTATTATGTAGTCCGTCGCTTTTATTTCTTCCATATCACAAGTTCATATAAAGCTTATTTTCTTCACACTAATAGATCATACATATTTAGAGAGCAATTTTTATTTCTTGGACCGATGACAACTAATTGAAGGATCTTACTCAATCCATAGGTAGATATGGTGGACTCTGATGGCAAAACTGGGTTTAGGGATGTTTGGAAGCACAAGTAGTATCTCTACTTGGTGCAAAGAATTTGGCTAGCATGAGAGGGAAAGGCAAGCTACATATGTTGGATGATCCATGACAATATAACTTATATTCGGATATAAGAAAACATAATCTATTATGTTGTCTCCCTTGTCCAACATCAACTTTTTAGCATGTCATATTTTAATGAGTGCTCACAATTACAAAAGATGTCCAAGATAGTATATTTATATGTGAGGCCTCTCTTTATTACTTCCTATTAATTGCAACAATGACCAAAACTATGTTTGTCAACTCTCAACAAGTTTTATTCATCATACTCTTTATATGTGAAGTCCTTACTCTCCATAAGATCAATACATGATCTTTTTATTTATTTTTATTATTTCTTTTATTTAATTCCCTCAAGAACATAGCAAGAAAGCAAAGCCCTTAACTCAAAACTACTCTTTATTATATATCTCAAAGACTCGATTACATAGATAGGGATGATAAAGCAAAACTCAAAGCTAGATCATACTAAAAACTTTATTCTACTAGATCAATATATAACCAAAAGGATCGAACTAAGAAAAACGATAAAGATAAAGATGTGATGGTGATACGATACCGGGGCACTCCCCCAAGCTTGGCAGTTCCCAAGGGGAGTGCCCATACCCATGTATTTAGAACTCTTTCTTCTGGGGTGGTGATGTGATATTCTTGGCGATGATGCCCCTTAGGATACGATTCTCTTCCTCGAGCTTATTAGTTTGCTACTTAAGATCCATTACTTCCTTGCGAAGTTTACCCGTGACGGCTAAAGCTCCATCCACCCATGGATGTTTCCCTGCAGCGGGAGAAAAATCAACACTCGTTTTCATATTTTCATAAGAGAGAAATCTAGCATTGGGAGGAATAACCGAAATTGGTATTGCTGAGCTCTGAAGTTCTTCCAGCATGAATCTGGTTTGAAGGCGAGAGGTGAATTCTTCATCCTCCTCCATGGAATCCACTCTTTTCAAGCCAGCCTCCATATATTCCTTTGTTGCTACCCCAAAGTGGTTAGCATCACTGTATGCTCTTGGGCCTGGTGCCGGGTGAGATACCCGACTCTCCCCGACCGACTCTTGCAAAGACATCTTACTCCAAATCTGCTATTCCTTTTTGGAGTCTAAAACATTCTGGAAAGTGTCCCTGATGTACTCCTCCGGTATTACGGTATTAATTATATTGGCCTCAACATTTATGGGAGTACCTGAGATGTAATGTTTGATTCTTTGACTGTTTACCACATTCGGATTTGTGCCTTCGGCGTTGTTGATTTTTTGGCATCGGAACGATAAACCTCCTCGGTAATGTAAGGACCTTCCCATTAGAGAGAATCTTGCCTGCAAAAAATCTTAAACGACAGTTGTATAGCAAAACATAGTCACCTACATTAAACTCACGCTTTTTTATCCTTTTATCGTGCCATCTTTTAACTTTTTCTTTGAACAACTTGGCATTCTCATAAGCTTGGGTTCTCCACTCATCAAGTGAGCTAGTGTCAAATAACCTCTTCTCACCGGCAAGATTGAAATCATAATTGAGCTCTTTAATAGCCCAATATGCCTTATGTTCTAGCTCAAGAGGTAAGTGACATGCTTTTCCATAAACCATTTTATACGGAGACATACCCATAGGATTCTTGTAAGCAGTTCTATAAGCCCACAAAGCATCATCAAGTTTCTTAGACCAATTCTTTCTAGATCTATTAACAGTCTTATGCAAAATTAATTTTGTTGGGGATATGATTACTAGAGGTAAACTGGCTAGGAGTGGCCGGGTTAGCTCCATGAAGATAGAAGCCCATGAAGACGTGAAGATGGTGGCGCTTTACGAAGGCCCAAGGACCAAAGGCGGGTTAAAGCCTGTAGATGTAAACCGACTATGTCATGTAACTTGTATTGTAAGTTAGAAGGATAGAGACCGAGCCGGACACGTTTTATGATCCGTCCTCGGGACTCTATAAACCGGCGGGCGTCAACCTATGTATATAAAGAGATGACCCGACCGCGGTTTAGGGAGAACAGACAACAACTCGAGAGCCAGGCAAAGTGGATTCGCTCCCTGGTCATCGAAACCCTAGCAATACCAATCACAACTAGACGTAGGCTTTTATCTTCATTGAAGGGGCCGAACTAGTATAAAACCCCTTGCATCCCCTTGTCCGGTTTAACCCCTTTAAGCTAACCCGTAGCGATGGCTCCACGACTAAGTCCTTTCACGAGGACATCTGCCGTGACAAACCCACGACAGTTGGCGCCCACCGTGGGGCTATCGCATGATGGTTTCGAGTTCTTGAAAGGAAACTTTGATGGACTCAAGGGATACGCTGTGGGCCGGATGACGAAGAGTCGTCGCGGCAAGCTCTACATCGACGACGCAGGATGGGGTCCCGAGGCCGGTTCAATCGAATACGGGTACCGGGCCCCCTTTGGTGGGATTCACGTCTTCATCGGCAAGATCGGCGAACCGGGCCCTGAGCTGGACACCTGTACCGACATCATCGAGACGGCTCAGCGTGCAAGCCCTTCCCCAGTTCAGCCGGCAGCAAGGCATGTTTTCGTAGGTGTCATCCATGGAGCGGACTATGAGGATGGACCGGCATCTGATGGAGAAACCGTTGTCTGCTCTAACAACGAGTCCTCAACTGGAGAGCCCGAATCGTTGTATCAGTTGTAGGACGGTCGGATTAGCGGAGGTTCCGATGGCAATAGTATTCCGGACCCCCCTCGATCTGCCAAACCGGGTCGCTATCTTCATGGCCGGTACACAATTAGCACACCACTCATCAACCGCCGCGACAATGCTCTCCGGTTCAGCGACAGCAACGCCGGCGGGAGCTGGGGGCTCTGTGCCGCCTCCGGCTCAAGTTCTGTCTGATTTGTTCGACACTTTGGCAACATTGATGGCCGCGGAGGTGGACGCAGCAGCCCGGGACCAGCACAATGCGGAGATTGCAAAGGTGAAAGATCAGATAACTCAGGCTAAAGCGGACCTAGCAGCAGAGAACGCTAGGATGGCTACGGAACGGGCCGAGTTGGAAGCTCAGGCCTACCGGCTTAGGCTGGATCAGAATGCCTCAGAGGAAGTCATGAGAAGAAGATACCGATCGCATCTCCCACCGGGTTATGAGCCAAGAAATCTCTTCAACACGCCATGAGAAGGAACTAGTAACCAGCCAGTGTTAAACCGGACGGAGGCACCGGGAATAGGAGCGACGGTTCAACCGCGCACGATGGACCCGCCTCGTCAAAGCAACATTGTGCCGCAGTATGTTCCGATGCCCCCGGGGCATTACTCCAACCCGTTGGACAACATTGTGGCCGCCGCTTCACGATTGGCAGCCCTCCAAACCGATGGCGAGTCACCAGTTGAAATTGAGGCACGACGGGCCAGAGAGCTCCTTCAAACAGCTTTAAACCAGCAGCAGGCTTATTCGCATAGTTGCGAGAGGATTCATTCCACCCCCCGCCCGAGCCGGAGCTATAGCAGGCACGTTGAGGATGAACCGGTCGTGTCAAGTAGTGCACGTCGCTGTAACTCGCCGCGAGGGCACAACCCGGCAGGTGGAGGTGCTAATGCGTAGGATGTGGTCGTGCATGACGAGAGGCCGAGTTAGCAGCTCTGCATGGAGCTCGTCAACCTACTCCGGCTCACCCTACCACTTAAGTGGAGCCAGGTGTGGTCTTCATTTTTGTCGGTGTCAAAACCAGCGGATCTCGGGTAGGGGGTCCCGAATTGTGCGTCTAGGCCGAATGGTAACTGGAGGCAGGGAACATGATGTTTTACCCAGGTTCGGGCCCTCTCGATGGAGGTAAAACCCTATGTCCTTCTTGATTAATATTGATGATATGGGTAGTACAAGAGTACATCTACCACGAGATCAAGGAGCCTAAACCCTAGAAGCTAGCCTATGGTATGATTGTTGTATATGGAGTTGATTGCCTACGGACTACAACCCTCCGGTTTATATAGACACCGGATAGGGTTAGGGTTACATAGAGTCGGTTACAATGGTAGGAGATCTTGAATATCCGCATCGCCAAGCTTGCCTTCCACGCCAAGGAAAGTCCCATCTGGACACGGGACATAGTCTTCAATCTTGTATCTTCATAGTCCAGGAGTCCGGCTGAAGGTATAGTCCGGCTACCCGAACACCCCTAATCCAGGACTCCCTCAGTAGCCCCTGAACCAGGCTTCAATGACGACGAGTCCGGCGCGCAAATTGTCTTCGGCATTGCAAGGCGGGTTCCTCCTCCAAGTCCTTCATAGAAGATTGTAAACACCAAGAGTAGTGTCCGGCTCTGCAAAATAAGCTTCCACATATTGCCATAGAGAGAATAATATTAACACAAATCAAATCTGCTGACGTATTCCGCAGTGCGTCATCACACTAGGGCCAAGTCCTTTACTCGAATCGTTTTTACCTTTCCACCTCAGTGTGTTTTGCGAGGCGGTTTCCTTGGCACGTCTTGTCAAAGCAGAGATCGTGTATCCCCCTTTTACGGGATTCTCATCAATATGGACGTGGGTAACCCAATCGTGCCCGTTAGCATATTTTCTCGATTAAAGGCGAGTCCCAAACGGTTACGGGGAGGGCTCCTGGTATTCAGCCTCTTATAAAGAGACTAGGGCCTTATCTTTTCTCCAATCCAAAACAAGTTCGCCCGTCGCCTCGAGTTCCAACACCCTAGGCTCCAGATTCCGGGAACCTCGGACCTTCGACAATGTCCGGTTCCGACCTTCAAGGCCGATGGATGCGCTCCTCCATCACAGAGGAGGACGTGCTAAAGTTGAGAGAGGCCAAGTTCCTGACCGGAGAAATTTGGCATAGGTTGCCTGCTCAAGGGCAGGTCATCCCCAGTCCCCAGCCCGGTGAGAGCGTGGTGTTCATGTCTCACTTCCTTCGGGGGTTGGGCTTCCCAATGGATCCCTTTGTGAGGGGACTGCTGTTTTATTACGGGCTGGAATTCCATGACTTAGCTCCGGAGTCCATCCTCCATATCTCCTCGTTTATTGTCGTGTGTGAAGCGTTCCTCCGTGTTACCCCTCACTTCGGATTGTGGCTCAAGACCTTCAAAGTGGAGCCGAAGATGATCAAGGGACGGCACGCAGAGTGCGGAGGCGCTGTTATAAGCAAAAATGCCGATGCTCCATGGCCCGAGGGCTCTTTTCAAGAGGAGCTGGGCTTGTGGCAACGAGAGTGGTTTTATATCACCACTCCTCGGAGCACCAAATGGGTGGCGCCTTCTGCCTTTTGCTCGGGTCCCCCACCACGGCTAGCGTCATGGGTCAACAGAGGGTTAGATTGGGGTTTGCCCAAAGACGTGCCCTTGTTACAGGGCCGCATTAAAGATCTCTTGGAAGGAGACCTTAGCCTGGTCAAGGTGACGCAGGTCATCCTGATTCGCCGAATATTGCCCGACAAACGTCGCCCCCTTCGCCTATGGGAGTTTAATCCAGAGGGACCGCGAGCTCTCCAGAATTTCATGGGCGCAACGCCCGCGGAGATGTATAAACTGTTCTTCGGATCACAAGAGATGTGTCTGGATTTAACCGAGGACGCAGGCCTAAGCCGCAATCGCCCGGATACTCAAGTAAGCAACCTTGTGCCCGGACCTTCTATTCGTAAAGAGCCGTCCTTTTAAATAGGAGTGGATAGCGAAGGCCAAGCTGATCAGGTGTCCGGCTCCCCTTCCTGAAACCAGGCCGGATCCCGTGCTGGTCAGGATGCTGGAGATAATGCCTTTGGAGGGGGAGGACAAGGAAGCTATGGCCTCCTTGAAGGAGGCTGCTCCGAAGGGAGGAACCGACAATTCCTCTCCTAAGGGGAAGAAGAGAGCCGCCTCTGACGACCCGGAAACCATGGCCGCGAAGCGGGGGAGAAAATCCTCGTCAGAGGGTCCGGCGCCGGGGAGTTCCTCGGCCGGACTACGCCCTCAAGGGGATCAACCCTCCAGCGAGCCGTAAGTAGAGAAAGATTTTCCTTTTGAGGGATGAGGGAAATCCTTGATTTATGTCTGAGAAGATTAACCAAACTTTTACCTTGTAGCTCGGACCTCAGCCCTTCTCAGCAGAGCTCGTCTTCAGGGGATCTTCTTCCGGAGATGATGGAGAGCGGGACGCCTCCCCCTGCCGTGCCGCCTAGCGAGGCGGGCGACCCTGAGGTGTCGTCGCGGAGGGTTTCTCCGAATCCGGCAGGGGCGTAAGATAGCTATATGGCCGCCCGAGGTTCTCCGCGTCCGACCTTCGAAAGAGGTCTTGGGACGAGCTCGGCACCGTCTGGTGTTCGGTCGGAGGAGCTAAAGATTCTGCTGGGGCGAGCTTGTATCTCAGAGGAGCATCGTGCATTGATGGGCACGGTGATTGAAAGGATCTCATCCGTAGAGAGCGGATTGCATGAGGCCGTCAAAAGTTTACTGACGGGTTTTGAGGTACATTAGATAATGTACACTTTTGGCAGTTGCGCATGAATAAGATGCGCCCTGTGTAGATAGTAGCCCATGAGACTCTGCGTGTCGTCAAGAAATGACGGCACGCGGAGGATCATAATCCCAGGTCTAAGATGTCGCCTTTGAATGTAGGCGGCATGGTGTCCGGAATCGAGCCGAACTGACGATTTTGCCGGACTAAAGCGGCAACTAGACGTGGCAGATGCCGACATCACGCTTGTCAACAAGCGGCTTGATGAGGCTCAAGGTATGTAATTCCTCGGGCGGCATCAGGTAAGAACAGTTTTATGCCTGTGTCTTACAATGTGTGTGCTTGACGTAGATGGTGCGGCCGCCGTGGAGAGTCTTAGGGCAGAACTTGCCCGAGCTAAAGAACAAGCCAGAGAAAGTGATGCGGCCGCCAAGAAAGCCCTTGAAGAGCTGGGAGCCGAACAGGCTACTCATTGCCGAAGCAAGGAAGAGATGGCCAAAATGGCTGAAAAGTTAAAAAGCGCTACAGACCGTTGCAGACTTCTTGAAAAAGAAGACCAGGCGAAACAGACGGACTTAGAGAAGGCCGTTGCCAATGCCAAGGACGCGCGCTCTGCGATGAGAGCTGCAAGGGAGGAGCTGCATCAGGCCGAACAGATTGCGGCTGGAAAGACTTTTATGCTGCGAAGGAAATTTTGCAATCCGAAGTTTGCTCCGTTGGACCGGATGTGGAGTGTGGAGGATACCTATCTAGATTTGGCAGCGTGTGCTGCTGATGCGACCGAACACTTTCGAGATTAGAAAGATCGCGAAGTGGAAAAGCTTTTCTGGTCGCAGTTTCACAATCCAGAGCGTCCACTGGCAGTGGACGATCGTTTGGCTCAATGGGCCGAACTGAATAGGTTGTCCGGACTCACCATGAAGTACGTCATGGGTCATCTGTGGCCGGGGAGATCGGAGCCGAAGAGTTATTTCAGCTTGGTGCAGCAATTCCTTGACGCGGTGCTGTGTATAAATGCAATGAAGATGTCAGCATGCATAGAGGGCGCAAGGATGGCTCTTGCCCGTGTTAAGACATACTGGGCAGAGATGGAGACCACCGTTGTTGCGTCCCGAGATTCGGACAAAAGCCGAGTACCCTCCAAGCACTATTTTCAGGAAGTCCTTGAAGGCGCTCATGTAATAGAGACGCAGTGCTCGAAAGATGGTATGTTATGATAGCATATGTAATTATAAAGTAATATTTTGATAAACTGTAGTGGCCTTTTTATACTTGTGCCTTCAAGTATTGGGAACACCTTCTGTGCGGCCGTTTAAAGATATATATATATATATATATATATATATATATATATATATATATATATATATATATATATATACAAAATCTGAAAGATGGCAGTCGTTGGCTTCAGCCCCCACGCACATAGTGCGGGGGTGCTCGCAGAAGACGCATTTTCACACTTAACCCAACGTCTTGGTCCTACAAAGGAGGTGATAGCGCAGCGGGCCAGGCAACTGGACTATAATGCTTTAACACTTTCACTTAGCCATAGGAGCTTGACAGTGAGACTATTTAGGTAGCTCCTTGGTGGCGACTGCGCTCATCCAAGTTTGAGGCGCGTATGTGCCTGACCGGGAAGCGGCCCTTCGTTAAAGCGGAGGAATCCGATAGATTTCGATAGGTCATCGAGTGGCTGACTAGTCTCACGCTACATCATGACAGTCAGTTTTCAGCTTTCTCTACTGAGGTGCTCGCCCGGCCGAACCGGGGCACAATCGCAGTAGTTCTCGTGGTGCTACCTTAGCCGATAGAGCGGAACGTAAGGTAGCCGAACTCAGGAGCTGGGCAACCCAACATTTGACCAAAGACATGATTCGGAGCTGATACATATAGTGCCAAAACTCGCGACGCCGAACACTCCCTAAGGTATTCGGTATTTATGAGTGCGGGCGAAACAACACTCTTTAAAAAAGCCCCTAGTGTCTAGGTACGTGCAAAAATTCTGACGTGGCCACGTGCCAAGACGCTAGCCTCCTCCTTGGTTATATTAGAAAAAACCAGGGGATGTGTAGCAAGGAGAGATAGTAAAAAAGGTTTACGCAGGGTCTTAATCTAAAAAGAATCCTTTAGGACGGGTCCCTACTGCACGTCTGCGCCTATGTCTCCGTTGTGCCGTATCCTGGACGGGCGCCGCACGACGTTCATCTGTAAAAGAGAGGAACTGAGTTGAAAACGGGTCGTGCCGAACAAAAGTTTAAAATAAACAAAGTGTAAAGTAAAATATATAAAATTGAGCTTTATTGTCTCTTATTGTATATGCATGGAGCCCCTAGTGCGGGGGTATATGGCCACTAAGCCTGCATGAATGATGATTTTGTACCGAACTCGTCTATCCGCGTTCGTGGTCTTTAATGACCTATTCCGAAGTTTTTTGGCCGGTGAGGCCATTTTGCTGTGGGGCTGTCAAAGCGGCCGCACAGTCCTCCGCTTGGGGAGGCGCACTTTAGTGCTTCCCCTTCAAAGAGATGATGCCTCGTGGACCGGGCATCTTAAGCATAAGAGATGCATAATGTGGTATTGCGTTAAAGCGAGCGAAAGCTTCGTGTGTAGTGCTTGATAGCGACTTGAGAACAGGACGATATGGAAGGTCAGCTTTTCGCGGCGGAAGTTATCGGTAGAGCCGAATATGACTTCGAGCCGGAGAAAACCCATACATTGGGTGTCCGGACCAAGTATTACCCCTTGAAAGGAGGTTTTGCTGCAGCGGATTCTTGCTGGGTTTATCCCCATGTGCTGGATTGTATCCTGATATATCAGGTTTAGTCCACTGCCTCCGTCCATAAGGACATTTGAAAACTGGAGTCCGCCAATTATTGGATCGAGTATCAAGGCAGTCCAGCCTGCATTCTTGATATTTCTAGAATAATCTAGCTGATCGAAGATGATCGGTTTTGACAACCAGTGGCCGAACCCTTTGGGGATGGGCCGTGTGGTGCGTACCTTTACGGGCGCCGCACGTTTTGTTATGTGAAGTGAGTTCACTGTTTTTACTTCTTGTGAGTAGTTCTTTTGTTTCCTGGTACTCTGCTTTTGGGGTTCGTCCTCGTCTTTGCTTGGTATGTCGAGCCCCTTGTGTTCGGCATTGAGTCTGCCGGATTGTTTGAAAACCCAACAGTCGCTGTGGGTATGCTTAGCAGGCTTCCCGGAAGTACTGTGTATCTGACATATCCTATCCAGGATTTTATTTAGGTTGGATGGATCGTCCCTGTTATCCTGTGGGGGCGATTTTGCCTGATTTTGTCGTGAGCCTTTGAATCCGGCATTGACTGCCGTGCTCTTCGGACTTTTGTCCTTAGTCCGGCGACGGTCCTTGTTGCGTCGCGGTTTTCCGTTTCCATCCCTAGTTTCGGATGTACTTGGGTCGCTGGTGCTGCACCTTGCCAACCAGCTGTCCTCCCCTGCACAAAAGCGGGTCGTGAGGTTTGTTAGTGCGGCCATTGTTCTTGGCTTTTCTTGGCCGAGGTGTCTGGCAAGCCATTCGTCTCGGACGTTTTGCCTGAAAGCTGCTAAGGCTTCGGCGTCCGGACAGTCGACTATCTGATTCTTTTTAGTGAGGAATCTATTCCAGAACTGCCGAGCTGATTCTCCGGGTTGTTGAGTTATGTGACTAAGATCGTCTGCATCCGGAGGGCGGACATAGGTCCCTTGAAAGTTTGCTCGGGAAGCATCCTCGAGCTCTTCCCAGCTTCCAATTGTGTTTTCGGGAAGGCTTTTAAGCCAATGCCGGGCTGACCCTTTAAGCTTAAGGGGTAAATATTTTATGGCATGGAGAAAATCTCCTCTAGCCATGTGTATGTGGAGGATATAATCCTCGATCCAAACTCCAGGGTCTGTTGTTCCATCATATGCCTCTATGTTTACAGGTTTGAATCCCTCTAGAAATTCATGGTCCAGGACCTCATCGGTGAAACATAGAGGGTGTGCGGCGCCCCTGTATTTGGGTGTGCTAGATTCTGATGATGGCTTCATAGCATTGCTTACGAGAGCTTGCTTTCTTGGCCCATAAATGGACCTGACTGGGCCATGATGCGAATCCTTAAGTGGGTCGCATGCCGATTTAAGTGCGGCGCCACTTGCCGCTTTATGGGGTCGTCTATCCGACCATGTGGCTTTCTCATTTTTTGAATGCGAGGGCTCTTGGGCCTCGTCGTCGAATTCAGGCAGTAGCTTTCTTTTCGGATAGCTTTTAGTGCGGCGACTGTCGCCGTATTTATCTGCCGTATTGATTACTTTGCTCCATCTAATCCGGAGTGCATCTTCCGCTGCTTTTAGCTTCCGCTTCTGCTTTTTTTGGCTGCATGCAGTTGCAACGAGCCTCTCGTGGAGATTCTTCTGCTCCATATGTTTATCCAGCGTGAGGTCGTCCGGAATGCCGTTTTCGCTGGAGGAGGGATGTTCAGTTTCTTTATCCGTGTTGCCCTATTTGGACGGTTGCTCTAAGGCCTGCTCGTCGTCTACCGGCTCGTCCTGCTCTATGGCTGGATTTTTATCGAGGCGGAGCTTGGGTCGGCGTTTACGCCGACGCTTTGATTGTTTTTCGGGGGGGTCGATCTCCCGTTCCCTCCCCTTTTTCCTCGTTGTCGCTTCGTTTAGGGGTATCCACCATGTACACATCGTGAGATGAGGTGGCTGTCCAATGCCCTATGGGCGTTGGTTCGTCGGTATCTCCTGCATCGTCATCCATGATGTCGATGTCTCCGGAGTCGAAGTTGAGCACGTCGTTTAAATTGTCGACAGTGGCTACCAAGTGGGTGGTGGGTGGGCTTTGAATTTCTTCATCGTCCGTATCCCATCCTCACTGACCGTAATCCGGCCAGGGCTCTCCTGATAAAGAGAGAGACTTAAGAGAATTCAGGATGACGCCAAAAGGCGAGTGCTGAAAGATGTCTGCGGCGGTGAACTCCATTATCGGCACCCAATCGGATTCGATTGGCAGGGGCGCGGGGGGTTCGGAGTCCGGGGAGGAGTCCGGATCCTCGGAGTCACGGGTCATGCAGAGTGCGGTGCTAGCGTTCGGCTCGATCGCCTTTGAGATCGCAGCCCCCGAGGTGACGTCCAACCGCTCATCCTCGATTGGCGCAATAGGCTCCGCGTTAGGGGTCGGAACCGATGCGTGTGCGGCCTCCAGGGCACTGTCCGGAGGCAGAGCTAGATCATGCCCCTCAAGATAGTGCGGCGCGCTTGGCCGTGGCTCGAACCCGTCGAAGATCAGGTCTCCGCGGATGTCAGCTGTGTAGTTTAAGCTTCCAAACCTGACTTGATGGCCAGGGGAGTAGCTTTCGATCTGCTCCAGGTGGCCGAGCAAATTGGCCCGTAGAGCGAAGCCGCCGAAGACGAAGATCTGTCCACGAGAAAAGTCTCACCCTGGACCGCATCGTTGTTGATGATCGAAGGAGCCATCGGGCCTAAAGGCGACGACACAGAGGAACTCTCAATGAAAGCACCAATGTCGGTGTCAAAACCGGCGGATCTCGGGTAGGGGGTCCCGAACTGTGCGTCTAGGCCGGATGGTAACAGGAGGCACGGAACACGATGTTTTACCCAGGTTCAGGCCCTCTCGATGGAGGTAAAACCCTACGCCCCGCTTGATTAATATTGATGATATGATTAGTACAAGAGTAGATCTACCACGAGATCAAGGAGGCTAAACCCTAGAAGCTAGCCTATGGTATGATTGTTGTATATGGAGTTGATTGCCTACGGACTACAACCCTCCGGTTTATATAGACACCGGATAGGGTTAGGGTTACATAGAGTCGGTTTCAATGGTAGGATATCTTGAATATCCGCATCGCGAAGCTTGCCTTCCATGCCAAGGAAAGTCCCATCCAGACACGGGATGTAGTCTTCAATCTTGTATCTTCATAGTCCAGGAGTCCGGCTGAAGGTATAGTCCGGCTACCCGAACACCCCTAATCCAGGACTCCCTCAATTTCCTTAGGGGTGCCGTGTCTCACCCCCGCTTTACGTAATGTGCGACTGCCCAAGGATTTTAAAGGCCCTCGTAAGGTGCCCAATTACATCGCCAATTTGCAACTAGAGTGATGGGTTGAAAGTTATGAGATGGCAATGGAGATGTTGGATGTGGATGAAGCGGTGTGTGCTAAATACTTCACCATGATGTTGGAGGGGACATCTCGTACTTGGTTAAAGAGCTTACCGGTTAACTCCGTCAGATCATGGGCCGAGTTAAAACACCGGTTTATCCAGAATTTTAAGGATACTTGTAAGCAGCCTATGTCAATTGTGGACCTGGCCGCTTGTGTTCAAGAGGATGGGGAGTCTACAACCCATTGGGTGAAGCGGGTCTCAGCTATTCTGCATTCGTCGGATCGCATCAATGCAGATACCGCAGTGTTAACATTGGAGGGCAATTGCCAATTTCTGCCGCTCAAACAAAAGTTAGGAAGGCTCAAATGTCACTGCAATGATATGTCAATGCTTATGGCAGCTTTGGTTAAATATGCCGATTCAGATAATACCAAAGACCCTGACTCAGAGGAGGACAAACCGGGGAAAGGAAAGAAGAACGGCAACACTAAGGGACAGCTGCATAACCCGGTAGGTCATGGGAATAATGGTAAGCGCAAGGCCGACAATAGTTTGGACTTTGTGGCTAACACCAATGCTTAGGATAACGGCCAGCGTCGTAAGGGCAAACAACCCCAGAGGGGAGGAGGTTCAGGCCCCAATCTAGAATGCCTGTTAAATCAACCTTGTCCAAAGCATGGGTCAAAGGAGAAGCCAGCGTCACACCTTTGGAACGACTGTTATATCATGCAAGAGTTCAAGAACTCCAATATGTTTCAATACGACAATGGCCCGCCCGGCGGTTCAGGAGGTGGTTTTCATGGGCCGGGTTACGGAGGTGGTAGCTCAGGTTCAGGATTTCAAGGCAACCAAACCGTCCATAACAATCAAGGGAACCAGGGCAACCTGGGAGGTTATAACCATCAGGGAAATCAGCAGCAGCAGCAGTCGGGTTAACAGAGCAATCCGAAGCAGTTGAATAGTGGGCATTATCATGTCTTCACCACTAGCTTGTGCAAGCATGATCAAAAGCTTCACAAGAGGGCTGTGAACTCTGTTTAACCGGCAGTACCTCAGTATCTGCGCTGGTCTGAGCAACCCATTTTATGGAGTATAGAGGATCACCCGCCCCGGGTTGATAATCCAGGTCATCTGGCCTTAATGGTGGCACCCCAGGTTGGAGGGTATAAGTTCACCAAGGTGCTCATGGATGGGGGAAGCAGTATCAATATTCTTTACTATGATACCTTCCGCCATATGGGGTTGACAGATAAGAATCTTAAACCGTCAAACACCGTTTTTCATGGTGTGGTGCCCGGTAAGTCTGCATATCCAGTGGGAAAATAGCTCTAGAGGTGGCCTTCGGAGATGATCATGATTCAAGGTCAGAAACATTGACTTTTGAGGTGGTGAAAATCAAGAGTCCATATCACGCCCTGTTTGGGCGACCGACTTATGCCAAGTTCATGGCACAGCCGTGTTATGTTTACCTGCAGCTTAAGATGCCAGGTCATAAGGGGACAATCACAGGGCATGGGAGCAGGAAGATTGCTCTGGAATGTGAGGAAGGTGATGCGGCTTATGCTGAGTCTATTTGTGCCATGGAAGAGTTGAAGTTTTATGAGGACAAGGTTGATCTGGCAGATATGACTTCTTTGAAAAAGCCAACTACGGAGCACGATCCGGCGTTGAAGTTTAAATCGGCCAGAGACACTAAGATGGTTGATTTTGTTCCTGGCGATTCATCCAAGCAGTTCAACATCAACGCTAACCTGGATCCCAAATAGGAAAGCGCACTCATCGACTTCATCCGTGAGAACCGGGACATCTTTGCATGGAAGCCTTCTGACAAGTGATGTCTACTACACAACCTTCTTCTTGTAGACGTTGTTCGGCCTCCAAGTGCATAGGTTTGTAGGACAGTAGCAAATTTCCCTCAAGTGGATGACCTAAGGTTTATCAATCCGTAGGAGGCATAGGATGAAGATGGTCTCTCTCAAGCAACCCTGCAACCAAATAACAAAGAGTCTCTTGTGTCCCCAACACACCCAATACAATGGTAAATTGTATAGGTGCACTAGTTCGGCGAAGAGATGGTGAAACAAGTGCAATATGGATAGTAGATAATGGTTTTTGTAATCTGAATATATAAAAACAGCAAGGTAACCAATGATAAAAGTGAGCGTAAACGGTATTGCAATGAGTGGAAATAAGGCCTAGGGTTCATACTTTCACTAGTGTAAGTCCTCTCAACAATACTAACATAATTGGATCACATAACTATCCCTCAACATGCAGCAAAGAGTCACTCCAAAGTCACTAATAGCGGAGAACGAACGAAGAGATTATGGTAGGGTACGAAACCACTTCAAAGTTATTCTTTCCACTCAATCCGTTGGGCTATATCTATAGGTGTCACAAACAGCCCTAGAGTTCGTACTAGAATAACACCTTAAGACACAAATCAATCAAAACCCTAATGTCACCTAGATACTCCAATGTCACCTCAAGTATCCATGGGTATGATTATACGATATGCATCACACAATCTCATATTCATCTATTCAACCAACACAAAGGACCTCAAAGAGTGCCCCAAAGCTTCTACCGGAGAATCACGATGAAAACGTGTGCCAACCCCTATGCATAGGTTCATGGGCGGAACCCGCAAGTTGATCACCAAAACATACATCAAGTGAATCACGTGATATCCCATTGTCACCACAGATATCCATGGCAAGACATACATCAAGTGTTCTCAAATCTTTAAAGACTCAATCCGATAAGATTGCTTCAAAGGGGAAACTCAATTCATTACAAGAGAGTAGAGGGGGAGAAGAAACATAAGATCCAACTATAATAGCAAAGCTCGCGATACATCAAGATCGTGCCAAATCAAGAACACGAGAGAGAGAGAGAGATCAAACACATAGCTACTGGTACATACCCTCAGCCCTGAGGGAGAACTACTCCCTCCTCGTCATGGGGAGCGCCGGGATGATGAAGATGGCCACCGGTGAGGGTTCCCCCCTCCGGCGGGGTGCCGAAACGGGTCTAGATTGGTTTTCGGTGGCTACGGAGGCTTCTGGCGGCGGAACTCCAGATCTGATCTCCGTTCTGGAAGTTTTAGGGTATATGGAGTTATATAGGCAGAAAAAGCACGTCAGGGGAGCCACGAGGGCCCCACAAGGCAGGGGGCGCGCCCCAGGGGGTGGGTGTGCCCCTACCCTCGTGAGCTCCTCCTTCCTTCCTTGACGTGGGGTCAAAGTCCATCGGGTGGCTTTCATTCCAAAAATAACTTCTCTAGTTGATTTCGTTCCGTTTCTACTCCGTTTGATATTCCTTTCTTCAAAACACTGAAATAGGCATAAAACAGCAAATCTGGGCTGGGCCTCCGGTTAATAGGTTAGTCCCGAAAGTAATATAAAAGTGTATAATAAAGCCCATAAACATTCAAAACTGTAGATAATATAGCATGGAGCAATCAAAAATTATAGATACGTTGGAGATGTATCAACAAGCCAGGTGTATCGAGGGAACTCGCTGAGCACACACTTAATATTGATCCTAAGTTTACACCGGTCAGACAGTTTCTCCGCCGCTTCAACGAAGAAAGGCGCAAGGCCATTGGTGAAGAGGTAGCTCGGTTGTTGGCCGCAGGGTTTATCATGGAGGTCTTTCACCCGGAGTGGTTGGCTAATCCGGTGCTGGTTCTCAAGAAAAACGGCACTTAGCGTATGTGTGTGGACTACACAGACTTGAACAAGGCTTGCCTAGCAGATCCCTTTTCCCTCCCTCGTATTGATTAGATTATTGATGCTACGACGGGTTGTGACCGCTTGTTTTTTTTGGATGCTTATTCTAGTTATCATCAGATCAAAATGGCAGTTAGGGACCAGGAGAAGATAGCTTTTATAACTCCCTTTGGAGCCTTCTGCTGTGTCTCCATGCCCTTTGGGCTCAAGAGTGCCCAGGCGACTTATCAACGCTGTGTTCAGAATTGTCTTCATAAGCAAATTGGGCACAATGTTCATGCATATGTGGATGATATTGTGATAAAATCCAGGAAAGAGGAAACATTGATAGATGACCTGAGAGAAACCTTTGACAACCTCCGGGTTTACAAGATGATGCTCAATCCGGACAAATGTGTCTTTGGTGTCCCGACAGGCAAACTCTTGGGCTTTCTGGTATCAAACAGGGGCATTGAGGCTAATCCGGAAAAAAATTCAGCAATCACGTCTTTGGCTAAACCGGCGTGTATCAATGACGTTCGACGTTTAGCCGGCCGGATTGCAGATTTGAGCCGGTTTATCAGTCGTCTCGGGGAGAAAGCTATCCCTTTATACCAGATGTTAAAGAAAATGGATGACTTTGTCTGGAGCGATGCGGCTGATAAAGCGTTTGAGGATCTGAAGAGGCAGTTAGTTGAACCGCATGTGCTTGTAGCTCCGATCGATAAATAGCCTTTACTGATGTATGTGGCTGCTAATGCCAGGGCTGTTAGTGTGGCTATTGTTGTGGAGCGCAAGGAGGCTGGAAAGAAATATCCGGTTCAACGGCCGGTTTATTGTATCAGTGAGGTGCTTATCGAATCAAAGCAGAGGTATCCACATTGGCAGAAGTTGGTGTACGAGGTGTTTATGGCAAGCTGGAAGCTCAAACATTATTTTCAGGGTCATCCTATCACAATGGTCAGTTCAGCCCCTTTGGGAGATATCATTCAAACAAGAGAAGCAACTGGCCGGGTTGCCAAGTGGGCTAAGGGAGTCCTGGATTAGGGGGCGGACAGCCGGATTATATCCTTTGGCCGGACTGTTGGACTAAGAAGATACAAGATTGAAGACTCCGTCCCGTGTCCGGATGGGACTCTCCTTGGTGTGGAAGGCAAGCTTGGCAATACAGATATGTAGATCTCCTTCCTTGTAACCGACTCTGTGTAACCCTAGCCCCCTTCCCTGTCTATATAAACCGGAGGGTTTAGTCCGTAGGACCAACAACAATCATACCATAGGCTAGCTTCTAGGGTTTAGCCTCTTCGATCTCGTGGTAGATCAACTCTTGTACTACTCATATTATCAAGAACAATCAAGCAGGGCGTAGGGTATTACCTCCATCAAGAGGGCCCGAACCTGGGTAAACATCGTGTCCCCTGCCTCCTGTTACCATCTGCCTAGACGCACAGTTCAGGACCCCCTACCCGAGATCCGCCGGTTTTGACACCGACATTGGTGCTTTCATTGAGAGTTCCTCTATGTCATCATCATTAGGCTTGATGGATCCTTTGATCATCGATAGTGATACAGTCCAGGGCGAGACTTTTCTCCCCGGACAGATCTTTGTATTCGGCGGCTTCGCACTACGGGCCAACTCGCTTGGCCATCTGGAGCAGATCGAGAGCTACGCCCCTGGCCACCAGGCCAGGTTTGGAAGCTTAAACTACACGGCCGACATCCGTGGAGACTTGATCTTCGATGGATTCGAGCCCCTGCCGAGTGCGCCGCACGGTCACGATGAGCATGATTTAGCTCTACCATCGGACAGTGTTCGGGAGACCGCACCAGCAACCGCTACGACCCTCAATTCGGAGCCAATTGCGCCATCCATGGACGGGTGGATAGACCCCGCCATGGAGGCCGCATTCTCAGTAGCGATCGAGCCGAGTATCGACCTTACCCTTCACGAGAGCCGTGACGCCAAACTGCCGGATTCTTCCTCGGCCACGGACAACGAACCGCCGGCGCCCGTGCCTATCGAATCCGACTGGGCGCCGATCATGGAGTTCACCTCCGCGGATATCTTTCAACAATCGCCCTTCGGCGACATACTGAACTCATTAAGGTCTCTCTCCTTGTCAGGAGATGTTGGGGAACGCAGTAATTTCAAAAAATTTCCTACGCACACGCAAGATCATGGTGATGCATAGCAACGAGAGGGGAGAGTGTTGTCTACGTACCAACGCAGACCGACTGCGGAAGCGATCACACAACGTAGAGGAAGTAGTCGTACGTCTTCCCGATCCGACCGATCCAAGCACCGTTACTCCGGCACCTCCGAGTTCTTAGCACACGTTCAGCTCGATGACGTTCCTCGGGCTCCGATCCAGCAAAGCGTCGAGGAAGAGTTCCGTCAGCACGACGGCGTGGTGACGATCTTGATGTACTACCGACGCAGGGCTTCGCCTAAGCACTGTAACGGTATGATCGAGGTGGAATTTGGTGGCAGGGGGCACCGCACACGGCTAAGGAACGATCTCAAGGATCAACTTGTGTGTCTTGGGGTGCCCCCTGCCCCCGTATATAAAGGCCAGGGGCAGGGGGTTCGGCCGGCTAGGAGGGAGGCGCAGGGAGGAGTCCTACTCCCACCGGGAGTAGGACTCCTCCCCTCCAATCCTATTCCAACTAGGATTCTTGGGGGGAAAGAAGAAAGAGGGGGCCGGCCCACCTCTCCTAGTCCTATTAGGACTTGGGAAAGGGGGGGCGCCGGCTAGGCTTGTGGGCTGCCTCTTCTCTCTTTTCCACTAAGGCCCAATAGGCCCATTTGCCTCCCGGGGGGTTCCGGTAACCCTCCCGGTAATCCGGTAAAATCCCGATTTCACCCGGAACGCTTCCGGTGCCCAAACATAGGCTTCCAATATATCAATCTTTACGTCTCGACCATTTCGAGACTCCTCGTCATGTCCGTGATCTCATCCGGGACTCCGAACAATCTTCGGTACATCAAAATGCATAAACTCATAATAACTGTCATCGTAACGTTAAGCGTGCGGACCCTACGGTTCGAGAACAATGTAAACATGACCGAGACATGTCTCCGGTCAATAACCAATAGCGGGACCTGGATGCCCATATTGGCTCCTACATATTCTACGAAGATCTTTATCGGTCAGACCGCATAACAACATACGTTGTTCCCTTTGTCATCGGTATGTTACTTGCCCGGGATTCGATCGTCGGTATCCAATACCTAGTTCAATCTCGTTACTGGCAAGTCTCTTTACTCGTTCCGTAATACATCATCTCATAACTAACATCTTAGTTATTATGCTTGCAAGGCTTATGTGATGTGTATTACCGAGAGGGCCCAGAGATACCTCTCCGACAATCGGAGTGACAAACCCTAATCTTGAAATACGCCAACCCAACATCTATCATTGGAGACACCTGTAGTACTCCTTTATAATCACCCAGTTACGTTGTGACGTTTGGTAGTACCCAAAGTGTTCCTCTGGTAAACGGGAGTTGCATAATGTCATAGTTATAGGAACATGTATAAGTCATGAAGAAAGCAATAGCAACATACTAAACGATCGGGTGCTAAGCTAATGGAATGGGTCATGTCAATCAGATCATTCAACTAATGATGTGACCTCGTTAATCAAATAACAACTCTTTGTTCATGGTTAGGAAACATAACCATCTTTGATTAACGAGCTAGTCTAGTAGAGGCATACTAGTGACACTCTGTTGGTCTATGTATTCACACATGTATTATGTTTCCGGTTAATACAATTCTAGCATGAATAATAAACATTTATCATGATATAAGGAAATAAATAATAACTTTATTATTGCCTCTAGGGCATATTTCCTTCAGTCTCCCACTTGCACTAGAGTCAATAATCTAGATTACACAGTAATGATTCTAACACCCATGGAGCCTTGGTGCTGATCATGTTTTGCTCGTGGAAGAGGCTTAGTCAACGGGTCTGCAACATTCAGATCCGTATGTATCTTGCAAATCTCTATGTCTCCCACCTGGACTAAATCCCGGATGGAGTTGAAGCGTCTCTTGATGTGTTTGGTTCTTTTGTGAAATCTGGATTCCTTTGCCAAGGCAATTGCACCAGTATTGTCACAGAAGATTTTCATTGGACCCGATGCACTAGGTATGACACCTAGATCGGATATGAACTCCTTCATCCAGACTCCTTCGTTCGCTGCTTCCGAAGCAGCTATGTACTCCGCTTCACATGTAGATCCCGCTACGACGCTTTGTTTAGAACTGCACCAACTGACAGCTCCACCGTTTAAAGTAAACACGTATCCGGTTTGCGATTTAGAATCGTCCGGATTAGTGTAAAAGCTTGCATCAACGTAACCTCTTACGGTGAGCTCTTTGTCACCTCCATATACGAGAAACATATCCTTAGTCCTTTTCAGGTATTTCAGGATGTTCTTGACCGCTGTCCAGTGATCCACTCCTGGATTACTTTGGTACCTCCCTGCTAAACTTATAGCAAGGCACACATCAGGTCTGGTACACAGCATTGCATACATGATAGAGCCTATGGCTGAAGCATAGGGGACATCTTTCATTTTATCTCTATCTTCTGCATTGGTCGGGCATTGAGTCTGGCTCAACTTCACACCTTGTAACACAGGCAAGAACCCTTTCTTTGCTTGATCCATTTTGAACTTCTTCAAAATCTTGTCAAGGTATGTGCTTTGTGAAAGTCCAATTAAGCGTTTTGATCTATCTCTATAGATCTTTATGCCTAATATGTAAGCAGCTTCCCCGAGGTCTTTCATCGAAAAACTTTTATTCAAGTATCCCTTTATGCTATCCAGAAATTCTATATCATTTCCAATGAGTAATATGTCATCCACATATAATATCAGAAATGCTACAGAGCTCCCACTCACTTTCTTGTAAATACAGGCTTCTCCAAAAGTCTGTATAAACCCAAATGCTTTGATCACACTATCAAAGCGTTTATTCCAACTCCGAGATGCTTGCACCAGTCCATAAATGGACCGCTGGAGTTTGCACACTTTGTTAGCTCCTTTTGGATCGAAAAAACCTTCGGGTTGCATCATATACAACTCTTCTTCTAGAAATCCATTCAGGAATGCGGTTTTTACATCCATTTGCCAAATTTCATAATCATAAAATGCGGCAATTGCTAACGTGATTCTGACAGACTTAAGCATCGCTACGGGTGAGAAAGTCTCATCGTAGTCAACTCCTTGAACTTGTCGAAAACCTTTTGCGACAAGTCGAGCTTTGTAGATAGTAACATTACCATCAGCGTCAGTCTTTTTCTTAAAGATCCATTTATTCTCAATTGCTTGCCGATCATCGGGCAAGTCAACCAAAGTCCATACTTTGTTCTCATACATGGATCCCATCTCAGATTTCATGGCTTCAAGCCACTTTGCGGAATCTGGGCTCACCATCGCTTCTTCATAGTTCGTAGGTTCATCATGATCTAGTAGCATGACTTCCAGAACAGGATTACCGTACCACTCTGGTGCGGATCTTACTCTGGTTGATCTACGAGGTACAGTAGTATCTTGATCTAAAGTTTCATGATCATCATCATTAACTTCCTCTATTATTGGTGTAGTTCTCACAGAAACAGTTTTCTGTGATGTACTATTTCCCAATAACGGAGTAGGTACAGTTACCTCGTCAAGTTCTACTTTCCTCCCACTCACTTCTTTCGAGAGAAACTCCTTCTCAAGAAAGTTTCCGAATTTAGCAACAAAAGTCTTACCTTCGGATCTGTGATAGAAGGTGTATCCAATAGTTTCCTTTGGATATCCTATGAAGACACACTTCTCCGATTTGGGTTCGAGCTTATCAGGTTGAAGCTTTTTCACATAAGCATCGCAGCCCCAAACTTTAAGAAACGACAACTTTGGTTTCTTGCCAAACCATAGTTCATAAGGCGTCGTCTCAACGGATTTAGATGGTGCCCTATTTAACGTGAATGCGGCCGTCTCTAAAGCATAACCCCAAAATGATAGCGGTAAATCAGTAAGAGACATCATAGATCGCACCATATCTAGTAAAGTACGATTACGATGTTCGGACACACCATTACGTTGTGGTGTTCCGGGTGGCGTGAGTTGCGAAACTATTCCACAATTTTTCAAATGTACACCAAACTCGTAACTCAAATATTCTCCTCCACGATCAGATCGTAGAAACTTTATTTTCTTGTTACGATGATTTTCAACTTCACTCTGAAATTCCTTGAACTTTTCAAATGTTTCAGACTTATGTTTCATTAAGTAGATATACCCATATCTGCTTAAATCATCTGTGAAGGTGAGAAAATAACGATATCCGCCACGAGCCTCAATATTCATCGGACCACATACATCGGTATGTATGATTTCCAATAAATCTGTTGCTCTCTCCATAGTACCGGAGAACGGTGTTTTAGTCATCTTGCCCATGAGGCACGGTTCGCAAGTACCAAGTGATTCATAATCAAGTGGTTCCAAAAGCCCATCAGTATGGAGTTTCTTCATGCGCTTTACACCGATATGACCTAAACGGCAGTGCCACAAATAAGTTGCACTATCATTATCAACTCTGCATCTTTTGGCTTCAACATTATGAATATGTGTATTACTACTATCGAGATTCAATAAGAATAGACCACTTTTCAAGGGTGCATGACCATAAAAGATATTACTCATATAAATAGAACAACCATTATTCTCTGATTTAAATGAATAACCGTCTCGCATCAAACAAGATCCAGAAATAATGTTCATGCTCAACGCTGGCACCAAATAACAATTATTTAGGTCTAATATTAATCCCGAAGGTAGATGTAGAGGTAGCGTGCCGACCGCGATCACATCGACTTTGGAACCGTTTCCCACGCGCATCGTCACCTCGTCCTTTGCTAGTGTCCGCTTATTCCGTAGTCCCTGTTTCGAGTTGCAAATATTAGCAACAGAACCAGTATCAAATACCCAGGTGCTACTGCGAGCATTAGTAAGGTACACATCAATAACATGTATATCACATATACCTTTGTTCACCTTGCCATCCTTCTTATCCGCCAAATACTTGGGGCAGTTTCGCTTCCAGTGACCAGTCTGCTTGCAGTAGAAGCACTCAGTTTCAGGCTTAGGTCCAGACTTGGGTTTCTTCTCTTGAGCAGCAACTTGCTTGCCGTTCTTCTTGAAGTTCCCTTTCTTCTTCCCTTTGCCCTTTTTCTTGAAACTAGTGGTTTTGTTAACCATCAACACTTGATGCTCCTTCTTGATTTCTACCTCCGCAGCTTTCGGCATAGCGAAGAGCTCGGGAATAGTCTTGTTCATCCCTTGCATATTATAGTTCATCACAAAGCTCTTCTAGCTTGGTGGCAGTGATTGGAGAATTCTGTCAATGACGCAATCATCCGGAAGTGTAACTCCCAATTGAATCAAGTGATTATTATACCCAGACATTTTGAGTATATGCTCACTGACAGAACTGTTCTCCTCCATCTTGCAGCTATAGAACTTATTGGAGACTTCATATCTCTCAATCCGGGCATTTGCTTGAAATATTAACTTCAACTCCTGGAACATCTCATATGCTCCATGATGTTCAAAACGTCGTTGAAGTCCCGGTTCTAAGCCGTAAAGCATGGCACACTGAACTATTGAGTAGTCATCAGCTTTGCTCTGCCAGACGTTCATAACTTCTGGTGTTGCTCTTGCAGCAGGCCTGGCACTCAGCGGTGCTTCCAGGACGTAATTCTTCTGTGCAGCAATGAGGATAATCCTCAGGTTACGGACCCAGTCCGTGTAATTGCTACCATCATCTTTCAACTTTGCTTTCTCAAGGAACGCATTAAAATTCAATGGAACAATAGCACGAGCCATCTATCTACAATCAACATAAACAAGCAAGATACTATCAGGTACTAAGTTCATGATAATTTTTAAGTTCAGTTAATTTACTTAAGAACTCCCACTTAGATAGACATCCCTCTAATCCTCTAAGTGATCACGTGATCCAAATCAACTAAACCATAACCGATCATCACGTGAGATGGAGTAGTTTTCAATGGTGAACATCAATATGTTGATCATATCTACTATATGATTCACACTCGACCTTTCGGTCTCCGTGTTCCGAGGCCATATCTGTATATGCTTGGCTCGTCAAGTATAACCTGAGTATTCCGCGTGTGTAACTGTTTTGCACCCGTTGTATTTGAACGTAGAGCCTATCACACCCGATCATCACGTGGTGTCTCAGCACGAAGAACTTTTGCAACGGTGCATACTCAGGGAGAACACTTCTTGATAATTTAGTGAGAGATCATCTTATAATGCTACCGTCAATCAAAGCAAGATAAGATGCATAAAAGGATAAACATCACATGCAATCAATATAAGTGATATGATATGGCCATCATCATCTTGTGCTTTATGATCTCCATCTCCGAAGCACCGTCATGATCACCATCGTCACCGGCGCGACACCTTGATCTCCATCGTAGCATCGTTGTCGTCTCGCCAATCTTATGCTTCCACGACTATCACTACCGCTTAGTAATAAAGTAAAGCATTACATCGCGATTGCATTGCATACAATAAAGCGACAACCATATGGCTCCTGCCAGTTGCCGATAACTCGGTTACAAAACACGATCATCTCATACAATAAAATCAGCATCATGCCTTGACCATATCACATCACAACATGCCCTGCAAAAACAAGTTAGACGTCCTCTACTTTGTTGTTGCAAGTTTTACGTGGCTGCTACGGGCTTAAGTAAGAACTCATCTCACCTACGCATCAAAACCACAACGATAGTTCGTCAAATAGACTCCGTTTTAACCTTCTCAAGGACCGGGCGTAGTCACACTTGGTTCAACTAAAGTTGGAGAGGCAGTCTTCCGCAAGCCATCTATGTGCAAAGCACGTCGAGGGAACCGGTCTCGCGTAAGAGTACGCGTAAGGTTGGTCCGGATCGTCTCGTCCAACAATACCGCCGAACCAAAGTATGACATGCTGGTAGGCAGTATGACTTGTATCGCCCACAACTCACTTGTGTTCTACTCGTGCATATAACATCAAACCATAAAAAACCTAGGCTCGGATGCCACTGTTGGGGAACGGAGTAATTTCAAAAATTTTCCTACGCACACACAAGATCATGGTGATGCATAGCAACGAGAGGGGAGAGTGTTGTCTACGTACCAACGCAGACCGACTGCGGAAGCGATCACACAACGTAGAGGAAGTAGTCGTACGTCTTCCCGATCCGACCGATCCAAGCACCGTTACTCCGGCACCTCCGAGTTCTTAGCACACGTTCAGCTCGATGACGTTCCTCGGGCTCCGATCCAGCAAAGTGTCGAGGAAGAGTTCCGTCAGCACGACGGCGTGGTGACGATCTTGATGTACTACCGACGCAGGGCTTCGCCTAAGCACTGTAACGGTATGATCGAGGTGGAATTTGGTGGCAGGGGGCACCGCACACGGCTAAGGAACGATCTCAAGGATCAACTTGTGTGTCTTGGGGTGCCCCCTGCCCCCGTATATAAAGGCCAGGGGCAGGGGGTTCGGCCGGCTAGGAGGGAGGCGCAGGGAGGAGTCCTACTCCCACCGGGAGTAGGACTCCTCCCCTCCAATCCTATTCCAACTAGGATTCTTGGGGGGAAAGAAGAAAGAGGGGGCCGGCCCACCTCTCCTAGTCCTATTAGGACTTGGGAAAGGGGGGGCGCCGGCTAGGCTTGTGGGCTGCCTCTTCTCTCTTTTCCACTAAGGCCCAATAGGCCCATTTGCCTCCCGGGGGGTTCCGGTAACCCTCCCGGTAATCCGGTAAAATCCCGATTTCACCCGGAACGCTTCCGGTGCCCAAACATAGGCTTCCAATATATCAATCTTTACGTCTCGACCATTTCGAGACTCCTCGTCATGTCCGTGATCTCATCCGGGACTCCGAACAATCTTCGGTACATCAAAATGCATAAACTCATAATAACTGTCATCGTAACGTTAAGCGTGCGGACCCTACGGTTCGAGAACAATGTAGACATGACCGAGACATGTCTCCGGTCAATAACCAATAGCGGGACCTGGATGCCCATATTGGCTCCTACATATTCTACGAAGATCTTTATCGGTCAGACCGCATAACAACATACGTTGTTCCCTTTGTCATCGGTATGTTACTTGCCCGGGATTCGATCGTCGGTATCCAATACCTAGTTCAATCTCGTTACTGGCAAGTCTCTTTACTCGTTCCGTAATACATCATCTCATAACTAACATCTTAGTTATTATGCTTGCAAGGCTTATGTGATGTGTATTACCGAGAGGGCCCAGAGATACCTCTCCGACAATCGGAGTGACAAACCCTAATCTTGAAATACGCCAACCCAACATCTATCATTGGAGACACCTGTAGTACTCCTTTATAATCACCCAGTTACGTTGTGACGTTTGGTAGTACCCAAAGTGTTCCTTTGGTAAACGGGAGTTGCATAATGTCATAGTTATAGGAACATGTATAAGTCATGAAGAAAGCAATAGCAACATACTAAACGATCGGGTGCTAAGCTAATGGAATGGGTCATGTCAATCAGATCATTCAACTAATGATGTGACCTCGTTAATCAAATAACAACTCTTTGTTCATGGTTAGGAAACATAACCATCTTTGATTAACGAGCTAGTCTAGTAGAGGCATACTAGTGACACTCTGTTGGTCTATGTATTCACACATGTATTATGTTTCCGGTTAATACAATTCTAGCATGAATAATAAACATTTATCATGATATAAGGAAATAAATAATAACTTTATTATTGCCTCTAGGGCATATTTCCTTCAGGAGAGTCCTAGCCAAACTATGTCTGACAGGATTGGGACGCGGATGACGAAGAAATTCGCCGCCCACCCACCACCCACTTAGTAGCCACTGTCAACGATTTGACGGACATGCTCGACTTCGACTCCGAAGACATCGACGGTATAGACGATGATGCAGGAGACGAGCGAGAACCACTGCCCACAGGGCACTGGACAGCCACCTCATCATATGATATATATATGGTGGACACACCCAAAGAAGGCAATGGTGACGGGACAACGAAGGATGACCCCTCCAAGAAGCAACCCAAGCGCCGACGACAGCGGCGCCGCTCTAAGTCTCGCCAAAGCAAAAGCGAATATACCAGCACAGGAGATAATAGCACTCCAGACAGTGCCGAAGATAACGACAATCCCCTCCAGCAAGATTTAGAGCAGGAGGACGGAGAAGCCAGCCCTCCCGAGAGAGCGGCAAATGGAGAGGCGGAGGATGATAATTACATGCCTCCCTTCAAAGACGAGGCAAGCCTCGGCGATGACGAATTTGTCGTGCCTGAGGATCCCGTCGAGCAAGAGCTCTTCAAGCGCCGGCTTATAGCCATGGCAAATAGCCTTAAGAAAAAGCAACAGCAGCTTCAAGCTGATAAAGATTTGCTAGCTGACAGATGGACTGAAGTCCTTGCGGCCGAGGAATATGAACTCGAACACCCCTCCAAGAGTTACCCAAAGCGCAGGTTGCTATCCTGACTAGAGGAGGAAGCATTAAAACCTACATCTCCAGTGTATGACGCGGCTGATCGGCCACCTCGTGGCCGCGACAGAGAGGCATTTCAGCCAAAAGCTCAGCCCGCACCCCGACGCCACTCAAATAAAAATGTCAAGGCATGGGGAAACACGCTAGACCTGCGAGACATATTGGAGGACAAAGCAAAAAACGCAAGATCGATCTACGGATCACGAGGGAGCGCCACTACGCGAGACGATAACCGTCACGCCGGATACAGTAAAAGTAAATCCGGCCGGGCCGAACACAGCGGACAAGACTCATTTGAGCTGCGTCGCGATATAGCCCAGTACAGAGGCTCCGCACACCCCCTATGCTTCACAGACGAAGTAATGGATCACCAAATCCCAGAGGGTTTCAAACCCGTAAATATCGAATCATACGACGACACAACAGATCCTGCGGTATGGATCGAGGACTTCCTCCTGCACATCCACATGGCCCGCGGTGACGATCTACACGCCATCAAATACCTCCCACTCAAACTCAAAGGACCAGCTCGGCATTGGCTCAACAGCCTGCCAGCAGAATCCATTGGCTGTTGGGAGGATCTCGAAGCCGCATTCCTCGACAACTTCCAGGGCACTTATGTGCGACCACCAGATGCCGATGGCATGAGCCACATAATTCAGCAGCCAGAGGAATTGGCAAGGCAATTCTGGACACGGTTCTTGACAAAGAAAAATCAAATCGTCGACTGTCCGAATGTAGAGGCCCTAGCAACTTTTAAGCACAACATTCACGACGAGTGGCTCGCCCGGCACCTTGGCCAGGAAAAGCCGAAATCTATGGCATCCCTCATGACACTCATGACCCGCTTTTGCGCGGGAGAGGACAGCTGGCTGGCTCGAAGCAATAACATATCAAAGAACCAAGGTACTTCGGATACCAAGGACGGCAATGGTAGGTCACGTCGCAACAAACACAAGCGCCACATCAACAGTGACAATACCGAGGATACGGCAGTCAATGCCAGATTCAGAGGCTCTAAACCCGGTCAGCGGAAAAAGCCATTCAAAAGAAGCACTCCGGGCCCGTCTAGTTTGGACCGTATACTCGATCGCTCATGTCAAATACACGGCACCCCCGACAAGCCAGCCAACCACACCAACAGGGAATGTTGGGTGTTCAAGCAGGCCGACAAGTTAAATGCCGAAAACAAAGATAAGGGGTTACATAGAGAAGACGATGAGGAGCCCCGGCCGCCGAACACCGGAGGACAGAAGAGGTTACCCCACAAGTGCGGACGGTGAATATGATATACGCAACCCACATCCCCAAGAGGGAGCGGAAGCATGCACTAAGGGACGTATATGCGTTAGAGCCAGTCGCCCCAAAGTTCAACCCATGGTCCTCCTGTCCGATCACCTTCGATCGCAGGGACCACCCCACTAGTATCTGTCATGGCGGATTCGCCGCACTGGTCCTAGACCCAATCATAGACGGATTTCACCTCACTCGAGTCCTTATGGACGGCGGCAGTAGCCTGAACCTGCTTTATCAGGACATAGTGTGCAAAATGGGTATAGACCCCTCAAGGATCCAACCCACAAAAACGACCTTCAAAGGCGTCATACCAGGTGTAGAGGCTCATTGCACAGGCTCAGTCACACTGGAAGTGGTCTTCGGATCCCCGGATAACTTTCGAAGCGAGGAGTTAATCTTCAATATAGTCCCGTTTCGAAGTGGTTATCATGCACTGCTCGTGCGAACCGCATTTTCGAGATTCAATGCGGTACCTGCATACCTCAAGCTCAAGATGGCAGGACCTCGGGGGGTCATCACAGTCAATGGAAACACAGAGCGCTCTCTCCGCACGGAGGAGCACACTGCGGCCCTTGCAGCAGAAGCACAAAGAAGGCTCTTCAGGCAATCCACCAGTTCGGTGATTAAACACCCGGACACCGTCAAGCGCGCCCAGAGTAATCTGCAACAAGACCGCCTGGCACGTTCCGAGCTCGCATAGCAATGCGGCCCCCACCCCAGTCCCAGCCAAACGGCGAAATCCATGCCACGCGTACATAATTACGCATTGAAAATACCATGGGCATAGGTGGGGGGGGCACGACTACGGCACGCCCCAAAACGCGGCTCAACCGCACTAGGGGCTTCCCGCCTTATTATTTTTTCTCTCTTTCAGGACTTTACTCTCTGGAAACCCCATCCGGCAGTACGATTGCCGGACACACGATACAACAACCAAGGAGGCAGAAAGCTACATCGCATCATGGAATTCCCAGGTGGTCTCTGATAACGAGTGAAATACCTGCTTTAAATACCATTCCTGAGCTTGCCCTTGGAGGGGACATGTCAAATAGTCCTACTTTTTGCTTATCGCACTACTTGTATCATTCTGCTTCGACACACCTTTTTGAATACACAATGCATAGCACTAGACTATTACCGCATTCTCTATTCTTTTATATATATATGTTCATTCATGACATTCAGCACCCGTACACTCTGGTACGGCCAATACGCCAGGGGCTTAAGCGTACCCCATAATACGGTATGAGAAGTCCGAACACTTTCGACAATGCGGCACCCCGAACTTATAGCATTATATGCATCAAATCTGAATCATGTCTTGGGTCAATAGTTGGGTTTGCCCGGCTCCCATGTTTTGGTACCTTACGTTCCGCTATATCGGCTAAGGTAGCACTAGGAGAACTACTGCGATTGTGCCCCGGTTCATCTGGGCAAGCACCTCGGTAGAGAAAGCTAAAACTAACTGTCATGATAAGGCAGGAGCTGGTCGCTGTTCGAGAGGTCTCGAGTCCCTAAAGACTTATGCCGCTTAGGGCGAGGAGTCGGCTTTGTCCGGCTTAGGTCTGTATAGCGCCCCGAATTCGGCCTTCCGAATACTAGGGGCTTTGCCAAAATTTAAAATTGTAGACTTCTATGGCTAAGTGAGAGTGATAAGGCATTATAGTCCGATTGCCTTGTTCGTTGCGCTGAGCACCTCCCTCGAAGGACCCAACAATGGGAAAAAGAGTGCTCAGATTTATCCCGAACACCCCAGCACTCGTGGCATGGGGGCAGAAGCCGACGACTGGCCATCTCTCAAATTTGATAAACAGCCGCACAGAATGTAATATTTTAAATTCAAACAAGCGTTGCATAACGCACATGAACAAGTTTTCATAATACAGGATCACACGAGCAAGTTCATTCAAAAATTACATCTTTTGCACACTCGTCCGCCACAAGACGGGCACCCTTCAGGACTCCCTCATAATACATTTCAGGGTGGCGATGCTCCTTGCCCTGCGGCGGCCCCTCCTTCACCAGCTTCTCGGCATCCATCTTGGCCCAGTGCACCTTCACACGGGCAAAACCCGGCGTGCACCTTCGATGCAGACGGACCGCTTTATGACTTCCAGCCGTGGGCAGGCATCCACAAGCCGCCTCACCAGGCCGAAGTAGCTGTTGGGAAGGGAGTCGCCAGGCCACATCCGATCTATAAGGCCCCTCATGGCCTGTTCGGCCGCCTTGTGCAGCTCGACCAATTGCTTCAGCTGGTCGCTCACAGGCATCGGGTGTTCGGTCCCAGTATACTGAGACCAGAACAACTTCTCCGTCGAGCTTCCCTCCTCGTCCTGGTAGTACATTGCGGCGTCTGACACGCTGCGGGGCAAATCTGCGAATGCTCCTGGAGAGCTCCAGACTCGGGTAAGTAATAAGTAATTTACTTTCACATGCTTTCTTTGCATAATGAATGCCTTACCCACCGCTATATTCCTCACCACCTCAATTTCCTGGAGGGCCTTTTGGGCTTCAGCCTTGGCATGCTTTGTGCTCTCGAGGGCCGCGGCTAGCTCGGACTCTCGCGTCTTTGAGTCAAGCTCCAAAGTCTCGTGCTTCTTCACGAGAGCCTGGAGCTCTTGCTGCACCTCGCCCACCCGTGCCTCTTGTTTCTCCCGCTCGGTGCGCTCCTTGGCCGCTTTGTTTTTGGCCTCGGACAGCGTTTGCTTCAGGGTCGCCACTTCGGTCATGGCCCCTGGCACATCCATGATGATCCTGTCATTTTGCAACCACATCTTTTATATATATATAGACAAGATATTACTTATCTTTGTTCTCCTCGAGCTGCCTCTTGGCAAGGCCGAGCTCTTGCTCGGACCGCTCGAGGTTCTGCTTCAGTGTGGCGACCTCCGCAGTCAGTGCGGCAGAGGTCAGCAGCGAAGCCTGCATACGCATACATGCATACTTATATTAGACTCCTGCAGATATTATTTGATCCTCTATTCGGATTTTCTTTGTGAACACCAAACAGAGCATCAGGGGCTACTGTCTATGCGGTAATATTTTCCTATATTTTAAATACTTACCTCAAAGCCTGTTAGAAGGCTGGCACGGGCTTCAGTCAGTCCGCTCTTGGCGGACTGAACCTTCTTGATCACCGCACTCATAATAGTGCGGTACTCTTCGTCGATGGAAGCGCCGTGAAGCGCTCCCAGCAGGTTGTCCGGTGCCTATGGATGGACAGAGGTCACCGGCATGGGTGGCTTGCCCCCCTTGGAAGGGGGCCGCCTGCCAGAGTCCGGAACCACTGGAGGTTCCGGCGCGGTGTTCGGCTGAGGGCCGAACTTGGAGCCCTTGGGAGTCTTGCTCCCTTTGTGCCTAGAGTCTGGGAGGTCGCCTTGAGGCGCCTCTAGGACTATCTTCCCCCGGCTCGGTGCCTCTTGAGACAATACCTCGACATTGTCCGCAGGGCGAGGAGAGGAGGCGGTTGGAAGTGTATCACTATTCATATCCGACGAGTCCAAGGAGCCGTCCGACGAGGATACGCTGATACGGGCTCGGGGCGTACTGCATGATCATATTCGACGTTAGGAAAAGCAGTGCAATAAAAGTATGCTATGAGTTACTCTGGTATCCGAATACTTATGACTTCGCCAGGGGCTTGGCCCTGAGTAACCACTCGTTTTCGCTGTCGGCGGCGGTGGTGGAACAATCCGGAAGGAGAGTCCTTCCCTTCTTGGACCCTTCGGCCTCCCCGGTTGGGACGACCTTCCTTTTCTTGTCTCCCCCGGCTGGAGGGGGGAAATCTTCATCTTCCTACTCCTCGTTTTTACGGGAGGAATGCGTCTCGGAGTTCTCGGACGATGAGTCTGATACCACCTGGCGCCGGGAACTCTTTCGGGTTCCCGTGGCCTTCTTCTTGATCTTCTTCTCCGGCACCTCATAAGGAGCCGGAGTCCGCATCTCTGTCAGGAGAGCGTCTGTAGGGTCTTCGGGCAGAGGGGCCGAACAGTTAATCTGCTACGATGTCTCCACCCAGTCCTGTCAAAGACATGGGAGCTCAGAACCCGCACATGATTAAGCTATGGGAAATAAATACCCTACCAGATGTACAGAACTTACCGGATTTGCAGGGTGCTTCACGCTTAGCCCGCGGTCCTCAGTAAGGGAAGGGGGACCTCGGCGCCCTTGAACAGCACCTTCCAGACGTCCTTGTGCGTCGTGTCGAAGAGCTCGCGTAGAGTCTGGTGCTGGGCCGGGTCGAACTCCCATAAGTTGAAAGCCCGTTGTTGACACGGGAGGATCCGGCGGAAGAGCATGACCTGGACTATGTTGACAAGCTTGAGTTTCTTGCCTATCATGTTCCGGACAGACTTCTGGAGTCCGTCTAGCTCCACCGATGAGCCCCAGGACATGCCCTTCTCCTTCCATGAAGTGAGCGGAGTGGGGACTCCGAATCGAAACTCGGGGGCCGCCGCCCAGTTCGTGTAGCGCGGCTCGGTGATGTAGAACCACCCCGATTGCCACCCTTTTATGGTCTCCACGTAGGAGCCCTCGAGCCATGTAACGTTGGGCATTTTGCCCACCATGGCTCTGCCGCATTCCGCTTGTTGGCCGCCTACTACCTTCGGTTTGACATTAAAGGTCTTCAGCCACAGGCCGAAGTGGGTCCGGATGTGGAGGAAAGCCTCGCACATGACGATGAATGCCGAGATGTTGAGGATGAAATTCGGGGCTAGATCATGGAAGTCCAGCCCATAATAGAACATAAGGCCGCAGACGAATGGATGGAGGGGAAACCCCAGTCCGCGGATGAACTGGGTGAGGAAAACCACCCTTTCGTGAGGTTCTGGGGTAGGGACGATCTGCCCCGCGGCTGGCAGCCGGTGCGCGATATCCACGGCTAAGTATCCAGCCCCGAGAAGCTTTTTGATGTCTCCCTCCGTAACGGAGGAGACAATCCACTTGCCTCCCGCTCCAGACATGTTTGGAGAGGGTTGAGGAGAAGGATGTGGACTTGGGCGCTGGAGCTCAAGTGCGCGAGAATGGATGAGCAAGGAGGAAGAAGGCGTGGGTAGAAAAAGGTGAACCCTTATCCCTTTATAAGGGCGGACTGAACTATGCGCCCCCACCAGCCTGGTAAAACTCGCTTATCCCCCAAGCGCCGTAATTGATGGCGCGGTTGGGTTACCCACGTCCATATTGATGGGAATCCCGTAATAAGGGGACACGATCTCTGCTTCGACAAGACATGCCAAGGAAACCGCCTCGCGAAACACACTGAGGTTGGTTGTGAAAAACGATTCGAATGGTGACCTGGCTGTGGTGTGATGTCACGCTGCAGAATGCATCGATAGATTAGATTTGTGAAAATATTATTCTCTCTATGGTTGTATGTGGAACTTGTTTTGCAGAGCTGGACACGATCTTTGTGTTAAAAATCTTCTATGAAGTATTCGGAGGAGGAACCCGCCTTGCAATGCCGAAAACAATCTGCACGCCGGACTCATCATCATTGAAGCCTGGTTCAGGGGCTACTGAGGGAGTCCTGGATTAGGGGGTATCCAGACAGCCGGATTATATCCTTTGGCCGGACTGTTGGACTGTGAAGATACAAGATTGAAGAGTTCGTCCCGTGTCCGGATGGGACTCTCCTTGGCGTGGAAGGCAAGATTGGCAATACGGATATGTAGATCTCCTTCCTTGTAACCGACTCTGTGTAACCCTAGCCCCCTCCGGTGTCTATATAAACCAGAGGGTTTAGTCCGTAGGACCAACAACAATCATACCATAGGCTAGCTTATAGGGTTTAGCCTCTTCGATCTCGTGGTAGATCAAATCTTGTACTACTCATATTATCAAGAACAATCAAGCATGACGTAGGGTATTACCTCCATCAAGAGGGCCCGAACCTGGGTAAACATCATGTCCCCTGCCTCCTGTTACCATCTGCCTAGATGCACAGTTTGGGAACCCCTACCCGAGATCCGCCGGTTTTGACACCGACATGGGATATTGAGCTTGGACCTCACGGGCTCAAGTATACACCTCGCACAGCAATCAAATCTCAAGCACTTGTGGACTTCATCAATGATTGGACAGAGTTGCAGGCACCAGAGGAAAAGCCAGATAACAACTATTGGACTATTCACTTTGATGGGTCCAGGCAATTGGAGGGCTCGGGGGCTGGAGTTATATTAACTTCCCCGCGAGGTGACAAGTTTTGTTATGTTCTCCGCTTAATGTTCCCTTGTACTAACAATGCAGCTGAGTACGATGCCCTACTCCACGGTCTTCGGATGGCTAAGGAGATGAATTTAAGCCGGGTTAAGTGCTTTGGTGACTCGGACCTAGTGGCTCAGCAGGTATTTGGCACTTGCGATTCTAAGGACCCACTCATGACTGCGTATCGACGAGAGGTGGACATAGTGGCTGGTCATTTCAAGGGTTATCAGGTTGACCATATAGACCGGCGAAAGAATGAAGTGGCGGATGCTTTAAGTCGCCTTGGCTCTCAGCGTAAACCGGTCCCACCTAATGTTTTCCTCGACGTCCTACACAATCTGTCGGTTAAGATACCAACAGAGGAGGAGTTGGCTATTCCTGACCCGGAGGCCCAATTGGTGGCAGCTTTGCATGTTATACCGGATTGGGCAGTCCGATACTTGGCTTACATGAACCGGGGCGAGTTACCGGAGGATGAATCCTTGGCCCGGCAGATAATCCGGTGTTCCAAGTCAATGACCATAGTCAATGGGGAGTTACATCATTACAGCGTCACAGGAGCGATTCAGCGTTGTGTGTCTCCTCAAGAGGGTTGTGAGATTTTGCGGGAAATCCACGAAGGAGATTGTGGTCACCACGCCGGTTCAAAATCCTTGGTAGCTAAGGCTTTTCGTCACGGTTTCTATTGGTTGACAGCTCATGCTGATGCTGAAGATTTAGTCAAAAGGTGTGACGGCTGTCAACAATTTGCACGTCGCGCTCATGTTCCGGCTCAGGAACTGAGAATGATTCCAATCACTTGGTCGTTTGCAATTTGGGGGCTTGATATGGTTGGACCCTTTAAGAGATCCAAGGACAAAAGGACTCACTTGTTAGTGGCAGTTGACAAGTTTGCCAAATGGGTAGAAGCAGAGTCAGTCAGTAAGTGTGATGCGGCCACGACGGTTCAGTTCATCAAAAAGGTGATATTCTGGTTTGGCTTTCCACACAGTATTATAACTGATAATGGTACTAATCTATTAAAGGGTGAGATGGAGGAATTTTGCCAACGTGAGCACACCCGGCTTGATGTAGCATCAGTGGCTCACCCCCAGTCTAATGGCCAAGCTGAGAGGGCCAATCAAGAAATTTTGATCCCGGCTTACGGTTCCTTTAAAGTGGACACAGGGTTGTTGGGTGGAGGAGTTACCTTCTGTGTTATGGAGCATCAACACCAGACCTAACAGATCTACGGATTAGACGCCTTGCTTTATGGTTTATGGAGCAAAGGCGGTTCTTCCTAGTGACATCCGTCATGACTCGCCCCGTGTGACAGCTTATGTTGAAGCTGATAATGAGAAGGCACGTCAGGATTCACTGGACCTGTTAGATGAAGAGCGTGATCTTGCAGCAGCATGTTCGGCGATTTATCAACAAGATCTCCTACGTTATCACAGCCGCCGGGTTAGGACCAGAACTTTTTAAGAGGGCGATCTGGTGCTCCGGCTCATCCAGGATCAGACTGATATGCACAAGTTATCCCGACCTTGGGAAGGACCTTTTGTGGTCAGCAAGAATCTGCAAACGCGTCATACTACCTCATTGATGTTCGAGAGCACAAGGACTCACGTAAATCGGAGGAGGAGACCAAGCGGCCGTGGAATATAGCTCTTCTTCGGCCTTACTATACTTGAGCCACAGGCTCTTCTTATGTACATATTTATGACTATGTATATATTAGATAATAAACCGGAGCCTCGAATAAAGCGGGGTCTCTGTTCTTTTTACATCGTGTGTGAGCCTACAAGAGCTTCTACTGACAAAGCGGAGTTTTGTTAAATCGTCCTCTACGGCCACACGGATATAAAGGAAATCACCAGGGGGCTTGGTCGTATCCGAACCATAGCTACACCTCTTGATCGGTTTAAAACCAAAAAGGGATATCACTAGGGGGCTTGGTTGTCTTCACACCATAGCTACACCTCTTGATAGGCTTTAAGCCAAAAGGAAATTATGTGGAGCCAAAGAGAATCTGTTGCATTAAGCACAGTTCAAACATAGGTAACCATTGAGCATAGCTCACATATTACTTGGGGGCTCCTTGCTTCTCAAAGAACAGTGAGCTTGAACCCTTGTAATAGGCTATCAAGCCAGGCCTGGAAGCCAGGTGTATTCACCTAAAACCCCGGGTTATCCTGCCTCTTTAAGTAAGCCACTCCGTCCAGGTAAACCTGGTATGACCCATCGAACGTTTGACAAGTCAATCCCATGGACCCTGAACTTGTCAAAGTTAGAACGGTGATTGGCTAAAGATTGAGGTCCATCTTAAAAGGCTTTGCAAAATGGTTTAACTCAGCGGCCAGGCAACCCATGAAAAGCCTCAATTTAGGGCCTGGCGGCCCATGAAAAGCCTTGCATATTTCTTGTATTTGTTGTTTTTTATGATAAAGGATTTATGAGTATTTTATGATAAACCAGTGTTCTTTACAACCTGGCATGACTTTCGACGCTTAGTTGTCAGTACATGATCAGTTTTAAATCAGTAGTATATTCTTCCGGTCTGGTTTTTGACTAGATGTCACCAGCATTATGCGGCTCTTATAGCCCAATATGGTTTCTATATGAACCGGCAAGAGGGCAAGGAGTTGACAACACTCCGGATTGGTGTTTTTTTTTCACCTTTACCATACAAGCAGTTGGTCAGCCAACGAGGTATGTCACAGATATTATTTATTTTATCTGGTTAATATAAATCTTGGTTATCCATCCAAGTTATGTATATCTTTTGGGCATCATGACCCGTCTAGTGGTAAACCACTAGGACGCTTTCAAGTTCTTATATGCAGGAACACAAAGTATAAATAGATCCCAAAAGTGGAACAAGTTTTCAAAATATCAAGCAACATAAGCATGCTCTATGGCATGGCAGATAAAGGTGTTTCTGCTATCCTATTACAAGGAGCTTCAAAACGGCCCAAATTGAATAATTGTTTGAAGCAGTGGCAGACTATAGCTGATAAACCGGTCGCTGGTTTAGGATGCTTCATCGGGACGGCTTGACGATTGAGGGTCATCTTGTGCAGTCACCTCCTCTTCATCCCTCCGCAGACGCTGGAAATCAACCGTTGACCAATTGATTTCGGTTAAAGCTTGAAACACGTCCTCTTCATGGATAAGGCTTGAGGGGTCAATGTCAGGAGCGTAAGTATGCTTACGGATTGGAGGCACAAGCTCTTCAACATCATGGATCACAGCAGGCTGTCTCTTTCCATCAGCATCCTAAACCGGTTGGAAGTGAGATAAATCGGTCTCCCCCGCCAGTTTGCTTGCTATTGGCCACATCTCCTTTGTCAGCTTTCGAAGACCATCATTGTTGAAGTCTGAACCGTCCTCCTTCACACCTGGATATCCTTTGATGATATCTGCTCGTTCAAGATCCGGAATCCATGCCTTGGCCCGGATTAGCGCTCCTGATCTTGCGGCTGATCTCTTCAGTTCGGTGATCCGGGCAGGTAGCATGGCCATCTTCTCACGTGTTTCCTTTATCAACGATGGCGCCGGATTGTTATACGCTGCGGTGCAAATAGCACGCTGGGAACAGAGTATAGCTGTTCCATCAAGGTGTACGCCGCTTTAAGCTTCATCCGCATGTCAGAGCCCAGATGAGCAATGCGGGAACCTGTTATGGTTCGGCATCGATAAACCAGCCATTGATAAAATCTTATGATTAGACAAACTGCATGAGAGAGCACTTACCAAATACAGCGGATGTCATGGCGTCAATCTGCCGCTTTAAGCCGGGTAGTTTTTCCACTACCGGTTTCAGGGATGCATCTGCATCCTCGGCCTTTTTTATCAAACCAGCCTTTTCTGTTTCCCAGTCAGCATGCTCCTTGTTGAAGGTCTCTTTCAACTTCTCCATAGCTGCCAGGGCATTGGTCAGCTCCTCTTTGGCTTTGGAAGCCTCTGCTTGTTGAGAATTTACGTTCTCTTGAAGATCAGCGGTTTGAGCATCCCTCTTACTCAGCTCAGCCTGCAATGACGAAGATATATCAACAACGGGATATGTATTTTCTAAGTACCAAGTGTATAACAAGTTATGCACTTTGTACTTGGGGGCTAATGCCTATTTGCTGTGTTATCAAAAAATCTTTCACAAGTCTCAAGTACAATGCAAGCATTATCCTTAACACTTGGGGGCTAATGTACATCTGTTCAAAACTGACACATTGATTCAAGACCCGGTTTACCTCGCAAAGCTAAACCGGCCCTTGGGGGCTACACCGATGAAAACTACATGAATACAATGATAAATTATCGGTTTTGTTTTACTAAGGACTTGACATATTGAGGATCAGCATGCAAGGATTAAGATATTACAAAGTCCCGGTTTATGATTAACATCATAAACTGGCCCTTGGGGGCTGCTTGGGCTGATGTCTATACTTTGGAATCAAGAAAGGAAAGGTGATGAAAATACCTCATAGCGTTCCTTCATCAGGTTCACCAAACCGGCTTCATAATCACGGTTTGAGTGTAGACGGTTTAAAAAACCGGAGTGGAGTTCTTCAGCGTTGAGATGGGCGTAGCTTGATAAATCAGTGCTCCATTTACCCTTCTCCATGGCAGCACACTCTTCCTTGGCACTATGTTTGGCCAAGATTACAGGATGGCCAGGAGAGTTGTGGCCCATACCGGTAATGATAACATCGTCTCCTTGGCCTCCAGTAGTTTTTACGGGTGATGGTGGAGTGTCAGTGGCTCTCACCGGACTAGAAGACCTGTCGTCAGCCCGGATTGGATCTGTCGGTTCACTGTCAAGTACAGCAGTGTCAGCTTCCGGTTGATTATCAATATTCAGATCTTGAGGGGGTGGTTCGTCAAACGTGGCTTCTAGATTTGGACCCTCCGGTTCAGCCGTCTGTTCTGGTTCAACCGTTTGCTCTGGTTCACGAACCACCTGGTCTTCGGGCGGATTGTTCACCCGAGCCTTTTTGCTGGGTCTAGCTTTGGCCCTAAAATAGCAACCGATGTGAAAGTTAAAGCACACTACAAAGTATGAACAACATCAAAAGAAGGAGTTCAAGTACTTACCCATCTACGGTTTTGAGAGGAGGAAGTTGGGTCGCTGTCGACTCGCTAGAGGATGAGGGAGGTGTCACCTGATAATTTGAATCGGGCGGATTAAGAGGTTGTCGGAAATAACCTACCTTGGGATAAGAATCGTCAGAAATGGGGGAGACCTCAGATCGGCGCTTCCGAACTAGGGTGTCAGGTAAACCGGCTGAAATGACCTGTTGGCCGCTATGCCGGGTTGTCTGGCGAGTCTCGTGCTGCTGCGTCTTCAAAATAAATGTTGGATCCAAGTAAGCAAGAGGATGAGAAAAGCTTACTTTCCGGACCGCTTGACGGGTTTTTTGTGTTGGCATACAGCCTAAACCGGAGGAAAGGGTAATTACCTCTACATCGTCAGCCTGGCTGCCCTCCACGTCCTCCTGATAAGTATCATTGTTAATGAGATGCATGAAAAGGGAGCCAAGTGAATCAAGTTCTACCTCAACTTCCGGTTCATCTGCGTCGTCATCAAGTTCCATGCTGATGCATTCAGCTGCCTTTCGCTTTGAGGTTCTCTTGACGGCTTTTGTTTTGGGATGGGATGGCTTTGCCGCTTTCTCTGCAGGTTTCTTCTTCCAGAATGGATCATCACCCTGTTTATAAACAAGCAGAAGGATATTCATAGGCTGAACAGTTTAAAAAGATGTTGAAGATAAAAAGGAAGGACAGTACTTACAGCAGGCGGTTTGTTTTTTTGTGTAAAAGGGGTTTTAACCGGTTTGGCGGCAGACAGATTCCGATTCGTTCAAAATCTTCTTGACACCCTCAGTAACTTCTTCATCAGTTAATTGAATGTTGATGTGGCGTTGGGAGTCTTCTACTTCACCAGTGTACTCACACATTAAACCGAAGCGGCGGCTTAATGCCAAGATGCTCCAGGATATCCAGCAACGCACAAAGTCGACGCCTAATGAACTATTGGCCATAAAGGCTCGAAGCTTGGTGAGTTGAGGGGCATATGAGGCCCGTCCGTAGCACTTAAACGTTGCGACAGTGGATGAGTGTTGGAGAGCCGGTGGGCACGGTAGCCTGGCAGAGGGTTCTCGTCTTCAGGGGAGGTATCTTTACAGTAGAACCAAGTTTGGTTCCAATCTTTGGGGTGGCTGTGCAGCTTGGCATGAGGAAATTCGACCTCTTTTATTTTTTTAATTGAGACACTTCCAAGTTCAGTGTTGGGTCCGTCTAGAAATTCAGTGCGCCGGTTCAGATGAAAAAAAATCCTGTAACAACTCAGTAGTTGGTTCTTCCTGTAGATACACTTCATAGAAGACTTGGAAGTTGCATATATTGGAAACTGAGTTAGGTCCAATATCTTGAGGGTGGAGCTAGAAACTGGCAAGCACATCCCGGAAAAACTTTGATCCGGGCGGTTTGAAACCACGTCCTATGTGGTCAACAAATACCACTACCTCACCCTGCTTAGGAGTAGGAGGATTCTCCGATCCAGGAACTCGCCACCGGATTTCATTCTTTTTTGGCAAAGTACCAATCCTGACCATTTCGTTAAGCTGTTCTTCGGTGACTCAGGAAGGAGCCCAGTTACAAGCGTAGAACTGTTTGGCCATTGCAAGCAAAAAGCTGAAAGGAAATACCGGTTTACAAATCGTTCATGGTGATATATAAGATGCAACGGCATAAAGACATACAGGTATGTAAATTGTGTAAACCGGAGGATGATACTATAATGAATGACAAGGCAATATCAGAACAAGGGTATGCACATGCTGTTAAACCGGAGTATAACAACGGAGGTAAAAGGCTTGTCCGGTTCACCAGGGGGCTAATGATATATGATAGATTGCTTTTATAGAGGTAAGCCGCCTATGTGGTAAAGAGGATATAGATATGAGGCAAAAATGACTAAGTAAGGTAAAACAGATTTCCCAGTTTGGCATGGGTATTTTAGATCTGCCGTGCGTTGGATAATCAAAATATATTCTGGTCTAACTCATGCGCTCAAAAATTTCAGTAAGTTCAGATGAGTTCGATATCAACCAGATGCCTTAACAAGAAGGAGGGAGTTTAAACTACAAAATGTGCTGAAAACAATCAGATCTAACTGGCCATTGGTATTACTGAGGGAGGAACAACTTCAATCGGGGAAGAACACCGAACCCTAATGGCGGATCTGGGGTGAGAAGAAGAGGAACTTACTGGTGTAGTAGGAAGCAGCGGAGGATCATCTCGTTTCTCTGATATGGTCAGGTCGATGCAGCGGCCTTTGTCAAAACAGAGGCGAAGGACAACGGCGGCAGCAGAGCTCGAGTGTCGGTCAGCACGAGGAAGGAGACGAAGGGTAAAAAATAGAAGGGCTCGTGGTCCTATTTATAAGGCAAAGCAATAAGCGACAAGTGCAGGAATCGAGGAGCTCAAAATAGATAGTTAATAAGGATGTCGCCTCGATGGTTGGATATTCATTAATGAAGGGAACCTTCGGCTTCAACGAATAGATGACGTCAGGGCTGTTTACTACGGGTCTAAAGGACGACATCACGACGGTTTACCAGATCTATATGAAGGTGACAGGCCAAGAATTTTTCTAAGTATTGAAGATTGACATGAACAAGTTCAAATCACTCTGGGGCCTAATGTTGGGGATATGATTACTGGAGGTAAACCGGCTAGGAGTGGACGGGTTAGCTCCATGAAGATAGAAGCCCATGAAGACATGAAGATGGTGGCGCTTTACGAAGGCCCAAGGCCCAAAGGCAGGTTAAAGCCTGTAGATGTAAACCAACTCTATCATGTAATTTGTATTGTAAGTTAGAAGGATAGAGACTGAGCTAGACACATTTTATGATCCGGCCTCGGGACTCTGTAAACCGGCGGGCGTTAACCTATGTATATAAAGAGACGACCCGACCGCGGTTTAGGGACAACAGACAAGAACTCGAGAGCCAAGCAAAGCGGATTCACTCCCTGGTCATCGAAACCCTAGAAATACCAATCACAACTAGACGTAGGCTTTTACCTTCATCGAAGGGGCCGAACTAGTATAAAACCCCTTGCGTCCCCTTGTCCGGTTTACCCCCTTTAAGCTAACCCGTAGCGATGGCTCCACGACTAAGTCCTTTCACGAGGACATCTGCCGTGACAAACCCACGACAAATTTAATCTGTCTATTGCTCAATTCTACTTGACCCCTAGACTGAGGATGATATGTGATACGTCTCCAACGTATCTATAATTTTTGATTGTTCCATGCTATTATATTATTATTCTTGGATGTTTTATAATCATTTTATAGTCATTTTATATCATTTTTTGGTACTAACCTATTGACATAGTGCCAAGTGCCAGCTGCTATTTTTTTGCATGTTTTTAAATCGCAGGAAATTAGAACGAAATGGAGTCCAAATGAAACAAAACTTCACAGAGATTGTTTTTAGACCAGAAGACACCCAATGGGCCAAGGCAGCGCCTGGGGGATGCTCCGAGGGGAGCACAACCCACCAGGGTGCGCCAAGAGGCCCAGGCGTGCCCTGGTGGGTTGTGCCCATCTCGGGTGCCCCCCGGACCGCCTCTTTGCTCTATAAATACCCAAATATTCCAGAAACCCTTGGGGAGTCGACGAAAATCAATTCCAGCCACCGTAGCGTCCAAAACCACCAGATCCAATCTAGGCACCATCACAGAGGGGTTCACCACTTCCATTGGTGCCTCTCTGATGATGCGTGAGTAGTTCTTTGTAGACCTTCGGGTCCGTAGTTAGTAGCTAGATGGCTTCCTCTCTCTCATTTGATTCTCAATACAACGGTCCCTTGGAGATCCATATGATGTAACTCTTTTTATGGTGTGTTCGTTGGGATCAGATGAATTTGAGTTTATGATCAGATCTATCTTTTTATGCATGAAAGTTATTTGAATCTTCTTTCATCTCTTATATGCATGATTTCTTATAGCCTCGTATTTCTTCTCCGATAGTTGGGTTTTGTTTGGCCAACTTGATCTACTTATCTTGCAATGGGAAGAGGTGCTTTGTAGTGGGTTCGATCTTACGGTGCTTGATCCCAGTGACAAAAGGGGAACCGACACGTATGTATTGTTGCTACTAAGGATAAAACGATGGGGTCTATCTCTACATAGATAGATGTTCTCTACATCATGTCATCGTTCTTATTGCATTACTCTGTTTCCCCATGAACTTAATACACAAGATGCATGCTGGATAGTGGTCGATGTGTGGAGTAATAGTAGTAGATGTAGGCAAGGGTCGGTCTACTAATCTAGGACATGATGCCTATATAATGATAATTGCCTGGATATCATCATGATTATTTGAAGTTCTATCAATTGCCCAACAGTAATTTGTTTACCCACTGTTTGCTATTTTTCTTGAGAGAAGCCACTAGTGAAACCTACGGCCCCGGGTCTATTCTTTAATATTATTTGCCTTTGTGATCTATTTTCCTTTGCTTTTATTTCCAGATCTATTAAACTAAAAATACAAATATACCTTGTTGCAATTAATTCTTATTTATTTTATTTGGCGTTCGATCTATCAATCTACTACAATTTATTCACGCCTGTTTTGCCAATTTCTGGCACCGTTACCCGAAAGGGATTGACAACCCCTTTAATACGCTGGGTTGCAAGTGGTTGTTATTTGTGTGCAGGCGCCGCTTACGTGTTGTCGCTTGGTTCTCCTACTGGTTCGATAACCTTGGTATCATCACTGAGGGAAATACCTACTGTCGCTGTGCTGCATCATCCCTTCCTCTTTGGGGAAATACCGACGTAGCTTCAAGCCACATCAAAAGGAATTTCTGGCGCCATTGCCGGGGAGGATCTTCAACATATACCAGGTTCCTAATCACAAATCTCATCTCCTCGCAATTTACATTATTTGCCATTTCCCTCTTGTTTTCCTCTCCCCCACTTCACAAAAAATTGCCGTTTTATTTTCCCTCTCATTCGTTCGCCGTTTTCTCGATAGATCTATCATTTGCTTGCAATCATGGGTGATTTTGGTATGGCACCAACAGATGATGGCGTAACTCCTAAGATTGGACGTACATGCAATCTGGATGCTAAAACTTTTATCTTGGGGCAGGGGAATGTTATGGGAAAGGAACGTATCCAAGAATTTTTCAATTGTGTGGGAAATCTAAGTCTTGAGGATGCTCCTATACTTAGAACTACTAGATCTTATGCGGATGCTATTTCAGCACTAGTTCTGAAACTTGAGAGTAAATTTATCCGTACGCATCCTACTTTGCAAAGATTGTTTTTTGAGCTTCCCACTATAAAGAATCCTAAGGCTAAAAAGTTGGCCACTCTCGTTCTTATGAATGAGTTTGACTATATCATACGGGAAGCTAGGGAATTCTTTGATTTTTATGGCATGAATCATGAAAATCGTGTAATAGAGGAAATTCTTTATAATAGTGTTTATGTGTTAAGACATTTTCTTGGGGATAGTAAAATCTTTGCTGACAATCTTAAAAAGGAAGTCCCCATTCTAGATGTAATTCAACAAGTTTTTAATAATGTTAATCAACATTACTCTTGGATTGTTGCTGCAAATCAACATGGTTATGATAATGGGAAACTTAATAATGCTAAGGTTTCTATGGATAATCTGTTTTATGTTGTTTTTACAAAACCCCATGATGAAAACACCTCTAAGGGAATTAAAAAGAAGGATGACAAAACGTAGATCCTTGATTTATGCCTAGCTAAGGGCGTAAAACTATGGCGCTCGTTGGGAGGCAACCCAATGAATAAAATTTATTTTCGCTTTTTGCTTTCTATTCTCGAGTGTTAGCACAATTATTCTACTGTTATGATTGTGTTTTTGTGTTTTAATTAGTGTTTTTGTTAAGTAAAGCCTTTAGGATCTTCTTGGGTGATAGTTGTTTGACCTTGCTGAAAAAACAGAAACTTTTGCGCTCGCAAAAATAATTTTAGTTTTGAACCAGAGAGCGCTAAAATACCAATTACTTTTGCAATAGATTAATATACAAATTACTCAGGTCGTCCTCATTTTTCAGAGTTTTTGGAGTTACATAAGTATTCGAAATATCCAGATTGCTACAGATTGTTCTGTTTTCGATAGATTCTGTTTTCTTTGTGTTTGTGCTTGTTTTGATTGCTCTATGGTTTTCTTAGATGAGTTTTTGCCATATAAAAGTTGGAATACAGTAGATATAATGCAAGAATAAAATATTAATTGGTTTTCTACAGTACTTATAGTAGTGATTTGTTTTCTTATACTAACGGATCTCATGAAGGCTTTTGTTGAGTTTTGTGTGATTGAAGTTTTCAAGTTTTGGGTTAATCTTACGATGGATGAAGGAATAAGGAGTAAGAAGGGCCTAAGCTTGGGGATTCCGCGGCATCCCAAGCTATTATCCAAAAGAGAGCAAGCAACTAAGCTTGGGGATGCCCCGAGTGGCATCCCCTCTTTCTTTTAACGACCATCTGTATTTTACTCGAAGCTATATTTTTATTTATCACATACTATGTGTTTTGCTTGGAGCGTCTTGTATGATATGAGTCTTTGCTTGTTTTATTTTGTGTTTTAAGTCTCGATTCCTTGCTGGACACACCTATTTGGGAGAGCCAAAATTATGCCATGACTTGTTAGAATTGCTCTCCATGCTTCACTTCAATTTTTATGAGCTATGGGTTTGCTCTAGTGCTTCACTTATATCTTTTTGAGCATGGTGTGCTTTAGTATTTTTGAAGAAATGCTCTCTTGCTTCACTTAGATTTATTTGAGAGAAAGAAATTTTATGCTCATGATCTTCACTTATATTTGTTTGAGCTTATCAAAAGCAACATATGAAAATTAGTCCCAAAGTGATAGATATCCAAGAAGGATATAATAAAAACTTTCCTGAAGATCATTGGACAAAATAAACTTGATTCTTAGTAATAGTTTTGAGATATGATGATGTGATATGTGAGTCATCTTGATGAGTAATTATGCTTTAGTAAGGATATTGGTGTTAAGGTTTGTGATTCCCTATGCAAGCACGAAAGTCATAATTATGCAATGAAATTATATCCTACTTGTGGTGCATTATTTAGTGTTAATTATCACTAGTAGAAAAGGGGGCTTTGGTCCAGGCCGGGTAAGCCCATTAGTCCCGGTTCAGTCCAGAACCGGGACCAATGGGTGCATTTATCCCGGTTCGTGCGGCTAAGGCATTAGTCCCGGTTCACCTGGGCCCTTTAGTCCCGGTTCATGCCACGAACCGGGACTAAAGGGCCAGTTGGTGGCACCAACCGGGACTAATGGGCTTTGAGGCATTAGTACCGGTTCATGGCACGAACCGGTACTAAAGGTCCCATTTTCAAATCCCCCCCACCTCGTGGACCGCCTTTTCAGTTTTAGAAAAAACAAAAAAAAACTGATGGAAATGTCAAAAAAATAAAATAAAATAAGTTTCCCATGTGATATGTGGTCTAGTTGTTGGGAAAATTTACAAATATGAATTTCGACTTTATTTACAAAATCTCTTTGGAATTTGTAAAATGGGCATAACTTTTGCATACGAACTCGGATTAAAAAGTTTTTTATATGAAAAATCATCTACTCGAAAAGTTACATCCGCTGGAGACCGCGTACGGCCTGTTTGCAAATTTGTAGAATCCTCAAATTCCAAAAGGAAAAAAAGTTATGCTCAAATTTCAATTTTTTTAAATTTTCATTAAATCTGATCAAACTACTTATTCAAGAAGTATTAGTGTTACTAAATAATTATTCAAGAATATTAGTGTTATTAAATAATTATTTCAGTTTTTTTGAATTTTGGTCAAATCTGGTCAAACTGTGGTCAAACAATGGTCAAACTACTTATTTAAGAAATATTAGTGTTACTAAAAAATTATTGTTTTTTAGAACAATAGTTTCAAACTCAAACAGTGAAATGTGTGACTTCATGCTCAAGCTAAACTCCTGAGGGTTAATAGGATTGACATCTTACTATTGTCAAGAAAACAACGAGTGCAGACTTGGAAACGAGGGAGAATAGAACCCGGAAGTTAAGCATGCTCAGGCTGGGGGAGTGGGAGGATGGGTGACCGCCCGGGAAGTTAGATGATTTGGAATGATGAGGGGTGATTAGAGATTAAATTGAGCAGTGATGAGGGGTGATTAGAGATTAGAGGTTAAAATAATTCAGAAATTTGAAAATAAAAAAATTCAAAAAAAATAAAAAAAAATAAGAAAATTTCCTTTAGTACCGGTTGGTGTTACCAACCGGGACTAAAGGTGGACCGGCCACGTGGAGGGCCTTTAGTCCCGGTTCTGGTTTGAACCGGGACTAAAGGGTCAGGGCATTAGTACCGACCCTTTAGTCCCGGTTCAGGAACCGGGACTAAAGGCCCTTATGAACCGGGACAACAGGCCCTTTTTCTACCAGTGTATGCTTAATGCTCGCTTATGAGATTATTTGTTTCTTGGTTGGTCGCTTCTCAATCTTTTGCTAGCCTTCATTTTGCACTAAGTATGATCACTACTTGTGCATCCAAAAACCTTTAAACCAATTTTGCCATATGAGTCAACTATACCTACCTATATGCGGTATTCTTTTGTCGTTCTAAGCAAATTTGTATGTGCCATCTCTAATATTCAAAATAAATTTCTCTTTTTTGTGCTCGTACCGCTAACAAGGCGGTGAGGGGTGGCTAATATTTTCCATGCTAGATGTATTATTCTCACGATGAGTGTTTATTCACTTGTCATTGCACGAGACTAAGGCAAATGTATTAGGGATGCCCGGTCCCGAAATGAAAAATGAATTTACTTTATGTTGTCAAATAATAAATTCCTTGGAAAGTGTTGGTATGGAAGGCACCCATGGATACTGCTAGCCATGGAAAGTGAAAGTATGGTGGAAAAGGAATAAACTTTAATTTCTGTGTGGGAACCACCTATGATACATTTAGCATGGAAAGTGGTGGGAACTCTAAGTCGTTTTTGTTGGTGGGAAAAGTATGTGAGGGAGTCCTGGATTAGGGGGTGTTCGGGTAGCCGGACTATACCTTCAGCCGGACTCCAGGACTATGAAGATACAAGACCGAAGACTTCGTCCCGTGTCCGAATGGGACTTTCCTTGGCGTGGAAGGCAAGCTTGGCGATGCGGATATTCAAGATCTCCTACCATTGTAACCGACTCTATGTAACCCTAACCCTATCCTATGTCTATATAAACCGGAGGGTTGTAGTCCGTAGGCAATCAACTCCATATACAACAATCATACCATAGGCTAGCTTCTATGGTTTAGCCTCCTTGATCTCGTGGTAGATCTACTCTTGTACTACCCATATCATCAATATTAATCAAGAAGGACGCAGGGTTTTACCTCCATCGAGAGGGCCCGAACCTGGGCAAAACATCGTGTTCCCTGCCTCCTGTTACCATCCGGCCTAGACGCACAGTTCGGGACCCCCTACCCGAGATCCGCCGGTTTTGACACCGACATTGGTGCTTTCATTGAGAGTTCCTCTGTGTCACCGCCTTTAGGCCCGATGGCTCCTTTGATCATCAACAACGATGCGGTCCAGGGTGAGACTTTTCTCCCCGGACAGATCTTCGTCTTCGGCGGCTTCGCTCTGCGGGCCAATTCGCTCGGCCACCTAGAGCAGATCGAAAGCTACGCCCCTGGCCATCAAGTCAGGTTTGGAAGCTTAAACTACACGGCTGACATCCGCGGAGACTTGATCTTCGACGGGTTCGAGCCACGGCCAAGCGCGCCACACTATCTCGAGGGGCATGATCTAGCTGTGCCTCCGGACAGTGTCCTGGAGGCCGCACACACATCGGTTCCGACCCCTAACTCGGAGCCTATTGCGACAATCGAGGATGAGCGATTGGACGTCACCTCAGGGGCTTCGATCTCAAAGGCGATCGAGCCGAACGCTAGCCCCGCACACTGCATGATCCGTGACTCCGAGGATCCGGACTCCTTTCCGAACTCCGAACCCCCCGCGCCCCTGCCGATCGAATCCGATTGGGCGCCGATAATGGAGTTCACCACCGCAGAAATCTTTCAGCACTCGCCTTTTGGTGATATCCTGGACTCTCTCAAGTCTCTCTCCTTATCAGGAGAGCCCTGGTCGAACTACGGTCAGCGAGGATGGGATACAGACGATGAAGAAATTCAAAGCCCACCCACCACCCACTTAGTAGCCACTGTCGACAATTTAAACGACGTGCTCAACTTCGACTCTGGAGACATCGACAACATGGATGACGATGCAGGAGATACCGACGAACCAACGCCCATAGGGCATTGGACATCCACCTCATCTCATGATGTGTACATGGTGGATACCCCCAAAGGAAGCGACAACGAGGAAAAAGGGGATGGAACGGGAGATCGACCCCCCAAAAAGCAATCAAAGCATCGGCGTAAACGCCGACCCAAGCCCCACCTCGATAAAAACCTTGCCATAGAGCAGGACAAGCCGGTAGACGACGAGCAGACCTTAGAGCAACCGTTCGAACAGGGAAACATGGATAGGGAAACCGAACATCCCTCCTCCGGCGAAAACGGCATTCCGGACGACCTCACGCCGGACAAACCTATGGAGCAGAGGAATCTCCACGAGAGGCTCGTTGCAACCGCACGCGGCCTAAAAAAGCAGAAGCGAAAGCTAAAAACAGCGGAAGATGCACTCCGGATTAGATGGAGAAAAGTAATCAATACCGCAGATAAATACGGCGACAGTCGCCGCACTAAAAGCTATCCGAAAAGAAAGCTACTGCCTGAATTCGACGAAGAGGCCCCAGAGCCCTCGCATTCAAAAAATGAGAAAGCCACACGGTCGGATAGACGACCCCATAAAGCGGCAAGCGGCGCCGCACTTAAATCGGCATGCGACCCACTTAAGGATTCGCATCATGGCCCAGTCAGGTCCATCTATGGGCAAGAAAGCAAGCTCTCGTAAGCAATGCTATGAAGCCAACATCAGAATCCGGCACACCCAAATACAGGGGCGCCGCACACCCCCTATGTTTCACCGATGAGGTCCTGGACTATGAATTTCTAGAGGGATTCAAACCCGTAAACACAGAGGCATATGATGGAACGACAGACCCTGGAGTTTGGATCAAGGATTATATCCTCCACATACACATGGCCAGAGGAGATGATCTCCATGCCATAAAATATTTACCCCTTAAGCTTAAAGGGCCAGCCCGGCATTGGCTTAAAATCCTTCCCGAAAACACAATTGGAAGCTGGGAAGAGCTCGAGGATGCTTTCCGAGCAAACTTTCAAGGGACCTATGTCCGCCCTCCGGATGTAGACGATCTTAGTCACATAACTCAACAACCCGGAGAATCAGCTCGGGAGTTCTGGAATAGATTCCTCACTAAAAAGAATCAGATAGTCGACTGTCCGGACACCGAAGCCTTAGTAGCTTTCAGGCATAACGTCCGAGACGAATGGCTCGCCAGACACCTCGGCCAAGAAAAGCCAAGAGCAATGGCCGCACTAACAAGCCTCATGACCCGCTTTTGTGTAGGGGAGGACAGCTGGTTGGCAAGGTGCAGCCCCAGCGACCCAAGTACATCCAAAACTAGGGATGGAAACGGAAAACCGCGACGCAACAAGGACCGTCGCCGGACTAAGGACAAAAGTCCGAAGAGCACGGCAGTCAATGCCAGATTCAAAGGCTCACGACAAAATCAGGCAAAATCACCCCCCCCCCCCAGGATAACAGGGACGATCCATCCAACCTAAATAAAATCCTGGACAGGATATGTCAGATACACAGTACTCCCGGGAAGCCTGCTAACCATACCCACAGGGACTATTGGGTTTTCAAACAATCCGGCAGACTCAATGCCAAACACAAGGGGCTCGACACACCAAGCGAAGACGAGGACGAACCCCAAAAGCAGAGCACTAGGAGTAAAAATAGTGAACTTACTTCACATAACAAAACGTGCGGCGCCCGTAAAGGTACTCACCACACGACCCATCCCCAAAGGGTCCTGCCACTGGTTGTCAAAACCGATCATCTTCGATCAGCTAGATTATTCTAGAAATACCAAGAATGCAGGCTGGACTGCCTTGATACTCGATCCAATAATTGGTGGACTCCAGTTTTCAAATGTCCTTATGGACAGCGTCAGTGGACTAAACCTGATATATCAGGATACAATCCAGCACATGGGGATAAACCCAGCAAGAATCCGCCGCAGCAAAACCTCCTTCCAAGGGGTAATACCTGGTCTGGACACCCATTGTATGGGTTTTCTCCGGCTCGAAGTCATATTCGGCTCTGCCGATAACTTCCGTCGCGAAAAGCTGACCTTCCATATCATCCCGTTCTCAAGTCACTATCAAGCACTACTGGGACACGAAGCTTTCGCTCGCTTTAACGCAATACCGCATTATGCATCGCTTACGCTTAAGATGCCCGGTCCACGAGGCATCATCTCTTTGAAGGGGAAACACTAAAGTGCGCCTCCCCAAGCGGAGGACTGTGCGGCCGCTTTGATAGCCCCACAGCAAAATGGCCTCACTGGCCAAAATACTTCGAAATAGGTCATTCAAGACCACGAACGCGGATAGACGAGTTCGGTGCAAAATCATCATTGATGCAGGCTTAGTGGCCATATACCCCCGCACTAGGGGCTCCACGCATATACAATAAGAGACAATAAAGCTCAATCTTATATATTTTACTTTGTACTTTGTTTATTTTAAACTTTTTCGGCACGACCCGTTTTCAACTCAGTTCCTCTCTTTCACAGATGAACGTCGTGCGGTGCCCGTCCAGGATACGGCACAACGGAGACATAGGCGCAGACGTGCAGTAGGGACCCGTCCTGAAGGATTCCCCTGGTTTTTTCTGATATAACCAAGGAGGGGGCTGGCGTCTTGGCATGTGGCCACGTCAGAATTTTTGCACGTACGTGGACACTAGGGGCTTTTTTTAATAAAGAGTGTTGTTTCGCCCGCACTCATAAAGACCGAACACCTTAGGGAGTGTTCGGCATCGCGAGTTTTGGCGTTATATGCATCAGCTCCGAATCATGTCTTTGGTCAAATGTTGGGTTGCCCGGCTCCTGAGTTCGGCTACCTTACGTTCCGCTCTATCGGCTAAGGTAGCACGAGGAGAACTACTGCGATTGTACCCCGGTTCGGCCAGGCGAGCACCTCAGTAGAGAAAACCGAAAACTGACTGTCATGATGTAGCGTGAGATTGGTCAGCCACTCGATGACCTATCGGAATCTATCGGATTCCTCCGCTTTAACGAAGGGCCGCTTCCCGGTCAGGCACATACGCGCCCCGAACTCGGACGAGCGCAGTCGCCACCAAGGGGCTACCTAAATAGTCTCACTGTCAAACTCCTATGGCTAAGTGAAAGTGTTAAAGCATTATAGTCCGGTTGCCTGGCCCGCTGCGCTATCACCTCCTTTGTAGGACCAAGACGTTGGGTTAAGTGTGAAAATGCATCTTCTGCGAGCACCCCCGCACTATGTGCGTGGGGGCTGAAGCCAACGACTGCCATCTTTCAGATTTTGTATATATATATATATATATATATATATATCTTTAAACGGCCGCACAGAAGGTGTTCCCAATACTTGAAGGCACAAGTATAAAAAAGGCCACTACAGAATATTACTTTATAATTACATATGCTATCATAACATAGCATCTTTCGAGCACTGCGTCTCTATTACATGAGCGCCTTGAACAACTTCCTGAAAATATTGCTCGGAGGGTACTCGGCTTTTGTTCGAATCTCGGGACGCAACAATGGTGGTCTCCATCTCTGCCAAGTATGTCTTAACACGGGCAAGAGCCATCCTAGCGCCCTCTATGCATGCTGACCTCTTCATTGCATTTATACGCGGCACCGCGTCAAGGAATTGCTGCACTAAGCCACTACGGGAAATAGGAGATTTGCCGTCAGTACTTTCTTTGCCGTCAGCATTTCGTCGGGGCAGACGGCAAAGAGAGGGTTTGCCGTCACTGGTAGACGGCAAAGAATAATTAACGGTAAAATAGACTTTGCCGTCTGCAAAGAAATTGCAGATGGCAAAGAGCTCACTTTGCCGTCTGCAAAATAAATACAGACGGCAAAGAGCTCACTTTGCCGTCTGAAAAAAAATACAGACGGCAAAAAGCTCATTTTGTCATCTGTAATAAAAAGTCCAGACGGCAAAGAGAAAACACACTACGCGGATCGATCACGCGGATCAATGACGTGGCAGCATCTCAAGCCACACAGCCCCAAGCACAATCGCAGCCCACGCCAACACTCTCCCACGCCCGACCCCACCACGCTCTCTCTCCCTTATCCCACACGATCTCTCTGCCTTATCCCGCATGATCTCTCCCTCTCTCTCGTACCTGTCTCTCCCTGACTCACGCACGCAGCTCACCCCCACCACCTCGCCCGCGTCCTGATCCACACTCGCCAGCGCCACCAGCCGTGGCTCCTCTGGCCAGCGAACCCTACGCCACCGCCGGCAGGCCTTCGTCCTCCCATTCCTCTAATCCGCCTCCTCCGTCTCCCTCCTTCCCCTTCCTGTGGGCAGGGCGGCTTGCACGGGAGGCCGCTTCGGCTCCCCCAGCAGGGCGGGCGGCGCGTGCTGGCTTGTCCGGTTCGGGCAGAGCGTCCGGCGCGGGAGGCCGCCGCAGCTTCTCCAGCGGGGCGGGCGGCGCGAGCAGGAGATGGCCGGTGCGGGTAGAGCGGCCGGCGCGGGAAGCCGCCGCAGCTTCTCCAGCGGGGCGGGCGGCGCGAGCAGGAGATGGCCGATGCGGCAGAGCGGCCGGCGTGGGAGGCCGCTGCGTGCGACGCGCGGGCGGGCGACGGGCATGCAGCGTGAGCAGGGCACCGCCGGCGCGGGAGGCTGTTGCGGGCAGGGGAACATCTCCTGTTGGTGCTTCGGGCCAGCGGGGGCAAAGCGGATAGCATCTCCTCCGTTCAGCTCCTATTGGTGTTGCGTGCCGGCGTGGGCAGGGCAAGGCGGCGGCAGTGGAATCCCTGTGATTTTTGTCCCTGGCCAGAAGAAGGACGGCCGGCGGTGAAGTCCATGTTGCTGTAGTGGAGGACTTGATTGCTTTTATTTCTTACTTTGTAGGGTCCTTTGTGTAAATTTTTAGGACAACTTTGTTTATTCTGTGTAACTCCACCTACGATGAATGAAAGGCAGCACCCCATGTCGAATCCAAAATCTACTTGAGCTGAACCAGCTGTCTTGGTTTGACGTTCATGTGTCCGGCGAGATTCTCTTCTCTGACGTCACCTTTTTTAAATGAAAAACAATCTTTGCCGTACGTACTTTAGATTAGATGATAGCAAAGAACAAGTTTTGACATACGGCAAAGAACAAGGTTTTGCTGTCTATTATTTTTTCGACATACGGCAAATCTGTAGTTGGCTGATGGCAAAATCTTTGCCGTCTGTCTGATGAAATGCTGACGGCAAAGTAGTCTTTGCCGGCTAATCTTTTCCGTCTGTCTGATGAAATGCTGGCGGCAAAATATTCTTTGCCGGCTAATCTTTGCCGTCTGACTTTGCCGTCTGCTTCCTGACGGCAAAATCTTTGCCGTCTGTATTTAGGCCTTTGCCGTCTGTGATCCATAGACGGCAAATTACCTGATTCCTGTAGTGAGCTGAAATAACTCTTCGGCTCCGATCTCCCCGGCCACAGGTGACCCATGACGTACTTCATGGCGAGTCCGGACAACCTATTCAGTTCGGCCCATTGAGCCAAACGATCATCCACTGCTAGTGGACGCTCTGGATTGTGAAACTGTGACCAGAAAAGCTTTTCCACTTCGTGATCTTTCTGATCTTGAAAGTATTCGGTCGCATCAGCAGCACTCGCTGCCAAGTCCAGATAGGTATCCTCCACACTCCACATCCGGTCCAACGGAGCAAACTTCGGATCGCAAAATTTCCTTCGCAGCATAAAGGGCTTTCCAGCCGCTATTTGTTCGGCCTGACGCAGCTCCTCCTTCGCAGCTCTCATCACAGAGCGCGTGTCCTTGGCATTGGCAACGGCCTTCTCTAAGTCCGTCTGTTTCGCCTGGTCTTCTTTTTCAAGAAGTCTGCAACGGTCTGTGGCGCTTTTTAAGTTTTCGGCCATCTCGGCCATCTCTTCCTTGCTTTGGCAATGAGCAGCTTGTTCGGCTCTCAGCTCTTCAAGGGCTTTCTTGGTGGCCACATCACTTTCGCTGGCTTGTTCTTTAGCTCGGGAAGTTCTGCACTAAGACTCTCCACGGCGGACGCACCATCTGCGTCAAGCACACACATCGTAAGACAGGCATAAAACTGTTCTTACCTGATGCCGCCCGAGGAATTACATACCTTGAGCCTCATCAAGCCGCTTATTGACAAGCGTGATGTCGGCATCTGCCACGTCCAGTTGCCGCTTTAGTTTAGCAAAATCGTCAGTTCGGCTCGATTCCGGACACCCTGCCGCGTACATTTAAAGGCGGCATCTTAGACCTGGGATTATGATCCTCCGCGTGCCGTCATTTCTTGACGACGCGCAGAGTCTCAGGGGCTCCTATCTACACAGGGCGCATCTTATTCATGCGCAACTGACAAAAGTATACATTATCTAATGTACCTCGAAACCCGTCAGTAAACCTTTGACAGCCTCATGCAATCCTCTCTCTGCGGATGAAATCCTTTCAATCACCGTGCCCATCAATCCGCGGTGCTCCTCTGAGATAGAAGCTCGCCCCAGCAGAATCTTTAGCTCCTCCGGCCGAGCACCAGACGGTGCCGGGCTCGTCCCATGACCTCTTTCGAAGGCCGGATGCGGAGAACCTCGGGGGGCCGCATAGCTACCTTCCGCCCCTGCCGGATTCGGAGAAACCCTCCGCGACGACACCTTAGGGTCGCCCGCCTCGCTAGGCGGCACGGCAGGGGGAGACGCCCCGCTCTCCATCATCTCCGGAAGGAGATCCCCCGAAGACGAGCTCTACTGAGAAGGGCTGAGGTCCGAGCTACAAGGTAAAGGTTTGGTTAATCTTCTCATATATAAATCAAGGATTTCCCTCATCCCTCAAAAGGAAAATCTTTCTCCACTTACGGCTCGCTGGAGGGCTGATCCCCTTGAGGGCGTAGTCCGGCCGAGGAACTCCCCGGCGTCGGACCCTCTGACGAGGATTTTCTCCCCCGCCTCAAGGCCATGGTTTCCGGGTAATCAGAGGCAGCTCTCTTCTTCCCCTTAGGAGAGGAATTGTCGGTTCCTCCCTTCGAAGCAGCCTCCTTCAAGGAGGCCATAGTTTCCTTGTCCTCCCCTTGCTTCCCTCCAAAGGCATTATCTCTAGCATCCTGACTAGCATGGGATCCGGCCTTGTTTCGGGAAGGGGAGCCGGACACCTGATCAGCTTTGCCTTCGCTATCCACTCTTGTTTAAAAGGACGGCTCTTTCAGGGGCAAGTTTACGACAATTATACGGATACAAGGTCCGGGCACAAGGTTGCTTACTTGAGTATCCGGGCGATTGCAGCTTAGGCCTGCATCCTCGGTTAAATCCGGACACATCTCTTGTGATCCGAAGAACAGTTTATACATCTCCACGGGCGTTGCACCCATAAAGTTCTGGAGAGCTCGCGGTCCCTCTGGATTAAACTCCCACAGGCGAAGGGGGCGACGTTTGCCGGGCAATATTCAGCGAATCGGCATGACTTGCGTCACCTTGACCAGGCTGAGGTCTCCTTCTGAGAGATCCTTAATTCGGCCCTGTAACAAGGGCACGTCTTTGGGCAAACCCCAATCTAACCCTCTGTTGACCCATGACGCTAGCCGTGGTGGGGGACCCAAGCGAAAGGCAGGAGGGCGCCACCCACTTGGTGCTCCGGGGAGCGATGATATAAAACCACTCTCGTTGCCACAAGCCTAGCTCCTCTTGAAAAGAGCCCTCGGGCCATGGAGCATCAGCATTTTTGCATATAACAGGACCTCCGCACTCTGCGTGCCGTCCCTTGATCATCTTTGGCTCCACTTTGAAGGTCTTGAGCCATAATCCGAAGTGAGGTGTAACACGGAGGAACGCTTAGCATACAACGATAAACAAGGAGATATGGAGGATGGACTCCGGCGCTAAGTCGTGGAATTCCAGCCCGTAATAAAACAGCAACCCCCTCACAAAGGGATCCATCGGGAAGCCTAACCCCCGAAGGAAGTGAGACATGAACACTACGCTCTCACCGGGCTGGGGACTGGGGATAGCCTACCTTTGAGCAGGCAACCTGTGCGAAATTTCGGCGGTCAAGAACTTAGCCTCTCTCAACTTTAGCACGTCCTCCTCCGTGACGGAGGAGGGGATCCATCGGCCTTGAAGGTCGGAACCGGACATTATCGAAGGTCCGAGGCGCCTGGAATTTGGAGCTTAGGGTGTTGGAACTCGAGGCGACGGGCGAACTTGTTTTGGGATTGGAGAAAATGAGTAAGGACCTGGTCTCTTTATAAGAGGTTGAATACCAGGAGCTCTCGCCGTAACCGTTTGGGACTCGCCTTTTATTGGGAAGACATGCTAAATGGGCACGATTGGGTTACCCACGTCCGTATTGATGAGAATCCCATAAAAGTGGGGTACACGATCTCTGCTTTGACAAGACGTGCCAAGGAAACCGCCTCGCAAAACACGCTGAGGTAGAAAAGTGAAAACGATTTGAGTAAAGGACTTGGCCGTAGTGTGATGACGCACTGCGGAATACGTCAACAGATTTGATTTTTGTTAATATTATTCTCTCTATGGCAATATGTGGAAGCTTATTTTGCAGAGCCGGACACTACTCTTGGTGTTTACAATCTTCTATGAAGGACTTGGAGGAGGAACCCGCCTTGCAATGCCGAAGACAATTTGCGCGCCGGACTCGTCGTCATTGAAGCCTGGTTCAGGGGCTACTGAGGGAGTCCTGGATTAGGGGGTGTTCGGGTAGCCGGACTATACCTTCAGCCAGACTCCAGGACTATGAAGATACAAGACCGAAGACTTCGTCCCGTGTCCGGATGGGACTTTCCTTGGCGTGGAAGGCAAGCTTGGCGATCCGGATATTCAAGATCTCCTACCATTGTAACCGACTCTATGTAACCCTAACCCTATCCGGTGTCTATATAAACCGGAGGGTTGTAGTCCGGAGGCAATCAACTCCATATACAACAATCATACCATAGGCTAGCTTCTAGGGTTTAGCCTCCTTGATCTCGTGGTAGATCTACTCTTGTACTACCCATATCATCAATATTAATCAAGCAGGACGTAGGGTTTTACCTCCATTGAGAGGGCTCGAACCTGGGTAAAACATCGTATTCCCTGCATCCCGTTACCATCCGGCCTAGACGCACAGTTCGGGACCCCCTACCCGAGATCCGCCGGTTTTGACACCGACAATATGCCTCTCAAAATGTTTGTATCTCTCATTTTTCGCTTTGAGCTCTGGCACCTCTACAAATCCCTACCTCCCTCCACGAAGGGCATTTCTTTTACTTTATGCAAAAAAAAATTGAATTTGAGTTTCCATCTTCTCTTATAAAGCACCAACTAGGAGGCACTATGATCGTACTTGAATATTGGGTATAGTTAATATGTGAGTCTGTTTCATGAATGGATCAATGGTTGAGCATGATGGGATAGGGATAACTTATTTTAGCGTTGATATTTTGAAAGACTTGGTTGCTTGTTGATATGCTTAAGTATTTAAGTTATCATGTCAAAACTAGACTATTGCTTTGAACAATATAAAAGTCCGAATGTCCATGCTATAAAGAAAAGAATATGAGATGACATGTTAGGCAGCATTCCACATCAAAAATTCTGATTTTTTTCATTTACCTACTCGAGGATGAGCATGAATTAAGCTTGGGGATGCTGATACGTCTCCAACGTATGTATAGTTTTTGATTGTTCCATGTTGTTATATTATCAATCTTAGATGTTTTATAATCACTTTATAGTCATTTTATATCTTTTTTTGTATTAACATATTGACATAGTGCCAAGTGCCAGTTGTTGTTTTTTTGCATGTTTTTTTAATCATAGGAAATCAATACCAAACGGAGTCCAAATGCAACGGTACTTCACGGAGATTTTTTTTGGACAAGAAGACACCCAATGGACAAAGCAGCGCCTAGGGGTTGCTCCGAGGGGAGCACAACCCACCAGGGTGCGCCAGGAGGCCGAGGCGTACCCTGGTGGGTTTTGCCCACCTCAGGTGCCCCTCGGACCACCTCTTTGCTCTATTAATACGCCAATATTCCAGAAACCCTTGGGGAGTCGACGAAAATCAATTCCAGTCGCCGTAGAGTCCAGACCATGAGATCCAATCTAGACACCATCACGGAGGGGTTCACCACTTCCATTGGCGCCTCTTCGATGATGCGTGAGTAGTTCTTTGTAGACTTTCGGGTTCGTAGTAAGTAGCTAGATGGCTTCCTCTCTGTCGGGGTTGCTGATCCCACGGACACCTATGGGACCACGGCGGACCAGGGCCCCTTTCGGTTCGGCGGGGGGGGGGGGGGGGGCGGAGAGCGCACAAAGAGCAGATCGAGGCGAATGCACGAGCGACGCGATCGGTTTACCCAGGTTCGGGCCGCACGGATGCGTAAAACCCTACTCCTGCTTTGGTGGTTGTATTGAGTTCTTGCTCGGGAGCGGCGAGTGCTACAGTACACTCAAGCAGCTGGCGAGACCGAGCGTGAGAATGGCTGTCCTCCCCCCTCTCTGTTGCGCATGGGCCTTCTTTTATATGTCTAAGGGGTCACCGACACGTGGCAATAGAGGTGAGGGTAAAAATGTAAAAGGGTGGTAGTTGGCGCCACCGCCTGCTACAGCCGTATCCTACCTAACCCTGACGGCAGGGACAAAGGCATTAAATGCCTGTCTGTGTCGCCTAGACGGGGCGGAAAGGGACCATCAGGGGCGCCACCGTTTGCCACGATGGCTCCTTGTCAGCGCCTGCTTGCCACCGCATGCCCCCGGCTGCACAGCCTCCCGCCACGTACGCCAGAAATGGTCCCAGGGCGACACGTTGGTGGGTGAGCCGGAGCGCGGGCTGCGGGGTAGTAGCTTGCCGCGGCAAGCGCCTTGCCGCGGATGTGGCCTTGTCGCGTCCGGGAGCTTGTCGCTCACCGGGTCTTGTCGGGGCGCGTGGTGCGCCGCAGCGAGCTTCTTGAGATGCTTCGGTTGGTCTTCTCGGCAAGCTCCTCTTGCCGGGGTCTTGTCTCCTTCCCGGCAAGCTCCTCTTGCCGGGGCCTTGGATACTTTGTTCTTGAATGGCTCCGAAGGAACCACGGAGGACCTTGGCGGTCACCCGGCAAGCCTTGCCGCGGGGTGCTGCGACTGCCCGTGCACAAGTTCGGGATACTAAGGTACCCCTACTTTAGTACACCGACACTCTCTCTCGTTTGATTATCAATACAATGGTCTCTTGGAGATCCATACGATGTAACTCTTTTTGTGGTGTGTTTGTTGGGATCGGATGAACTTTGAGCTAGTGATCAGATCTATCTTTTTATCCATGAAAGTTATTTGGATCTTCTTTGATCTCTTATATGCATGATTGCTTATAGCCTCGTATTTCTTCTCCGATATTTGGGTTTTGTTGGCCAACTTGATCTATTTATATTGCAATGGGAAGAGGTGCTTTGTAGTGGGTTCGATCTTACGGTGCTTGATCCCGGTGACAGAAGGGGAACTGTCACGTATGTATTGTTGCTACTAAGGATAAAACGATGGGGACTATCTCTACATAGATAGATCATGTCTACATCATGTCATCATTCTTATTGCATTACTCCGTTTCCCCATGAACTTAATACACTAGATGCATGTTGGATAGCGGTCGATGTGTGGAGTAATAGTAGTAGATGCAAGCAGGAGTCGGTCTACTAATCTTGGACGTGATGGCTATATAATGATCATTGCCTGGATATCGTCATGATTATCTTAAGTTCTATCAATTGCCCAACAGTAATTTGTTCTTATTTATTTTATTTGGCGTTTGATCTATCAATCTACTACAATTTATTCACGTCCGTTTTGCCAATTTCTGGCACAGTTACCTGAAAGGGATTGACAATCCCTTTAATATGCCGGGTTGCGAGTAGTTGTTATTTGTGTGTAGGCGCTACTTACGTGTTGTTGCTTGGTTCTCCTACTGGTTCGATAACCTTGGTCTCATCACCAAGGGAAATACCTATCGGCGTTGTACTGCATCATCCCTTCCTCTTTGGGGAAATACTGACGTAGCTTCAAGCCGCATCAATATGGAGATGCAATTCTATGATTAACGTCATACTTAGCAAGCATTTTAAGCACCATGAATAAAATGTGAACCACCATCAGTCATTAAATATCTAGGGACTCCAAACCTCAGAAAAATAACTTCTTTAAGCATCTTAATAGAAGTGTTATGATCAACACTACTAGTTGGAATAGCTTCTTCCCATTTAGTAATGTAATCAACAGCAACTAAAATATGTGTATACCCATTAGAGGAAGGAAAATGTCCCATATAATCAAAGCCCGAAACATCAAATGGTTCAATAACAAGTGAATAATTCATAGGCATTTCTTGACGTCTACTAATATTACCAATTCTTTGACATTGATCACAAGGCAAGACAAACTTACGGGCATCCTTGAAGAGAGTGGGCCAATAGAACCTGGATTGCAATACCTTATGTGCAGTTCTATCTCCAGCTTGGTGTCCTCCGTAAGACTCAGAGTGGCACTTGCGTAGGATCTGTTCATGTTCTTTCCCAGGTACACACCGTATAATAACACCACCTACTCCTTCTTTATGAAGATGTGGATCATCGCAAAAGTAATGTCTTAAATCATAGAAAAACTTTTTCTTTTGTTGGTATGTGAAACTAGGTGGTATAAATTTAGCAACAATATAATTAGCATAATCAGCATACCATGGAGTATTATGAGAAGCATTTATGACATTTAATTCATCATCAAGAAAGCTATCATCAATAGGTAGTGGGTCATCAAGAACATTTTCTAACTTGAACAAGTTGTCTGGAACGGGGTTCTCAGCTCCCTTTCTATCAACAATATGCAAATCAAATTCTTGTAGCAAGAGAACCCATCTAATAAGTCTAGGTTTAGCATCTTTCTTTTCCATAAGATATTTAAAAACAACATGATCAGTGTGAACAGTTACTTTGGGATCAACAATATAAGGTACTTATCACATGCAAATACAACTGCTAAAAATTCTTTTTCAGTGGTAGCATAATTTCTCTGGGCATTGTCTAGAGTTTTACTAGCATACTGAATAACATTTAATTTCTTATCAACTCTTTGTCCTAGAACAACACCAACATGATAATCACTAGCATCACACATAATTTCAAAGGGTAAATTCCAATCAGGTTCATGAACAATAGGTGCAGAGATCAAGGCTTTCTTAAGTATTTCAAATGATTCTAAATAATCATCATCAAAAACAAAAGGAACATCTTTTTGTAAGAGATTAGTGACAGGCCTAGAAATTTTAGAGAAGTCTTTAATAAACCTCCTGTAGAAACCAGCATGACCAAGGAAACTTCTTATACCTTTGATATCTTTAGGACAAGGCATCTTTTCAATAGCATCTACTTTAGCTTTATCAACTTCAATACCTCTTTCAGAAACTTTATGCCCCAAGAGAATATCTTCATTAACCATAAAGTGGCACTTTTCCCAATTCAAGACAAGATTAGTTTCTTCACATCTCTGCAAAACTCGGTCAAGGTTGCTTAAGCAATCATCAAAAGAAGTTCCGTAAACAGAGAAATCATCCATGAAAACCTCAACAATCTTTTCACAAATGTCAGAGAATATAGCAGTCATACATCTTTGAAAGGTAGGAGGTGCATTGCATAAACCGAAAGAAAGTTAGTAACAAAATTGTTAGTAGTGGCTAGACCCGGTCATGGACAACCCGACCCGCCGGCCCAAACCAGAAGCCCAACATTCGGGCCAGGTTCGGGCTCCATTTTCCGACCCGAAGCCCGGCCCAAAAGCCCGAATAAAGCCCTAAATATGTATAAAAACATATTTTGTTCAAAATATAGGTATAATAAACTAATATAATATCCTGAAAATGATTAATTTAATTAAAATATGTCACTGTTCATGTACTTCGGGTCAAGCCCGGCCCGACGTTTTCCCGGGTTTAGTAGTGGCGCACCATGGTTGTGGTGCGCCATTACTAGTTTTGAAAAAAAAGTAAAAAAATGTTAGTAGTGGTGCACAAAGTGTGTGGTGCATCATTACTAGTTAAAACTAGTAATGGCGCACTATGCCCTGGTGCACCATTACTAGTTTTGGAAAAAAAATTGTTAGTAGTGGCGCACCGTGGGTGTGGTGCGCCATTAGTGATATTGACATTAATGGCGTACCTACACATGGTGCGCCACTACTATATAGAAGTGGTGCACCACATATGTCGTGCGCCATTAATGTCCATATTAGCTATAGCCCTTTTCCTAGTAGTGTGTCTATAAGCAAAGGTACCGAAAGGGCAAGTAAAAGTGGTTTTCTCTTGATCCTCTTTTGACATAGGTATTTGAGAGAAACCAGAATAACCATCTAGAAAGAAAAAATGAGTGTGTTTGGATAGTCTTTCTTGCATTTGATCAATAAAAGGTATAGGGTAATGATCTTTTCTAGTAGCTTTATTTAATTTGCGGAAATCAATTACCATTCTATAACCTGTAACAATTCTTTGAGGAATCAATTCATTCTTATCATTAGGAACATCAATAATACCTCCCTTCTTAGGGACACAGTGAACATGGCTTACCCATTGACTATTGGCAATGGGATAAATTATACCTGCCTCTAGAAGCTTTATTATGTCATTTCTTACCACTTCTTTCATCTTAGGATTTGACCGTTGTTGATGATCAACAACTCGTTTAGCATCTTTCTCCAATTTAATTTTGTGCTGGCATAGTGTGGGACTAATGCCCTTAAGATCATCAAGAGTACATCCAATAGCGGCATGGTGTTTCTTCAGAGTTTTCAATAATTTCTTTTCTTCGTGCTCTGGAAGGTTAGCACTAATAATAACAGGATATATCTTCTTTTCATCAAGATAAGCATATTTCAGAGTATCAGGTAATGGTTTAAGCTCAAACACGGGATCACCCTTAGGTGGGGGAGGATCTCCAAGGATTTCAACAGGCAAAGTGTGTTTCGAAATAGGTCCTTGATTAAAGAATACTTCATCTGTTTCCCTTCTTTCATTCATAAACATATCATTTTCATGGTCTAGCAAATATTGTTCTAAAGGATCAACAAGAGGCATGGCAATAGAAGCAAGACCAATAATTTCATCCTTACTAGGCAATTCTTTATCATGGGGTTGTCTACGATATTTAGAGAAATTCAAATCATGAGACATATCCCCTAAACTAACAGTAGCGATATTTTTCTCGCAGTCTATCTTAGCATTAACAGTGTTCAAGAAGGTCTACCAAAAATTATCTTGTGGGGAACCAAGAACAAGAAAATCAGTAGGCTATTTTATTTTCTCACACAAGACTTCAACATCTCTAACAATCCCAATTGGTGGTATAGTATCTCTATTGGCAAGCTTAATAGTAACATCAATATCTTCTATCTCAACAGGTGCAATATCATTCATAATTTCTTTATATATGGTATAATGAATAGCACTAACAATAGCACCCACATCTGTCGGGGGTTGTTGATCCCACGCACACCTATGGGGATCGGCGGGCCGAGCCCCTTTTCGGTTCGGCAGGGGGCGGTGGATGCACAAAGAGCAGATCAAGGTGAATGCACGAGCGAGACGATCGATTTACCCAGGTTCGGGCCACACGGATGCGTAAAACCCTACTCCTGCTTTGGTGGTTGTATTGAGTTCTTGCTCGGGAGCGATGAGTGCCACAGTACACTCAAGCAGCTGGTGAGACCGAGCGTGAGAATGGCCGTCCCCCCCTCTCTGTTGCGCATGGGCCTCCTTTTATATGTCTAAGGGGTCACCACAGGTGGCAACAGAGGTAGGGGTAAAAATGTAAAAGAGGTGGTAGTTGGCTCCACTGCTTACAATAGTCGTATCATACCTAACCCTGACGGTAGGGGACAAGGGCATTAAATGCCTGTCTGTGTCACCTAGACGGCACAAAAAGGGACCGCTAGGAACGCCACCGTTTTCCACGATGGCTATCTTGTCAGCGCTTGCTTGCCACCGCATGCCCCCGGCTGCCCAGCCTCCCGCCACGTATGCCAGGAGCGGTCCTAGAGCGACACGTTGGTGGGTGAGCTGGAGCGCGGGCTGCGGAGTAGTAGCTTGCCGCGGCAAGCGCCTTGCCGCGAATGTCGCCTTGTTGCGTCCAGGAGCTTGTCGCTCACCGGGTCTTGTCGGGACGCGCAGTGCGCCGTAGCGAGCTTCTTGAGATGCTTTGGTTGTCTTCCCGGCAAGCTCCTCTTGCCGGGGTCTCGTCTCCTTCCCGGCAAGCTCCTCTTGCCGGGGCCTCGTCTCCTTCCCGGCAAGCTCCTCTTGCCGGGGCCTTGTCTTGCTCTTGGATACTTTGTTCTTGAATGGTCCCAAAGGAACCACAGAGGGTCTTGGCGGTCGCCCGGCAAGCCTTGCCGCGGGTCGCTGCGACTGCCCGTGCACAAGTTCGGGATACTAAGGTACCCCTACTTTAGTACACCAATAGGAGCCCCCGGGCCTGGGCCATACACGATGCCGAGCGCTGTTGGGCCAGGCCCAAAACAGTGCAGGGGCACGCACGGCCTAGGTCACGCCATAACTCACTCCGCATCCACCGCGCCCTCCCCGCACGGCACGCGTCAGACGCGGCATCGTCGGAGAGATCGTGGGTGGTTTTTGAGGTGCCCACTCCCCACGATCACCGGGTGGGGAGAGGCCGCCCAATCCGTCGCCTCGGTTCTGCACGCCTGCCACGCGGCTCCCATGCACTTGGGGGCGCGGAGGCGGAGGCGGAAAACGGGGCCGTCGTGGGTCGAGGCAGCGGGTCGGCCCCAGCTCCCTGCCTTCCCGCGTCTTGATTCGCTGAGCGGGGCGTCCGAGCCCCCCCACCTCGCTCCTTTATAAGGAGCGGGAGGGGAGGACGGAAGCCCGCATTCTCTCATCTTCTCCTTCCTTCGGCTCCTGCTCCCCTTTCTCTCATTCGCCATGGAGAAAGGGAACCCTGGTCCTTCATCAGTGGCGGCGAGGGTCGCCGCCAGACAGCGCATCCCTCCCTCTCCCGCACCCGTGGTGGCGGAACCAGCCGTAAGGGGAAGAGGGAGGGGGCGAGGTCGTGGACAAGGTCGAGTACGAGGCCGCGGCGCTCGGGGAAGAGGTGGACGGGGCGGCGTGCCGGCTTTGCCTCCACCGGCGGCTCCTCTCCCCACGGGGGTCCATGTTGGGGACGACCCCTGCGAGTTCTTCGTCAGGCTGCGCCGGGCGCCTTGTCGTCGACTCCGACTCCCAGCTCCGTTTGCGGGCGCGATGGAGTTGGACCCGCCCGAGACGCTGAGACTGCACATGAGGGGCTGTGGGATCCATGGCACGCGAGTCCGCGTTGAAGTCCCAGCCCCCGGTGTGATGTATCTTGGTCGAGGGTGGAAGACATTTGCCCATATCCACAGCTTGACGGCGGGGCTCACCCTCCATTTTGATTTGATGGAGGGCGATCTCCTCTCCGTCAAGGTCTTCGGGTGCTTCGGGACTCGGGCGAAGTGCTGCGTGGATAGCTCCTCCGATAGCGAAGGCCCCTCCTCGAGCGAGAGTGACGAGAAGGGGAGTGACAGCGACGACGAGGGTAGCGGGCGGCAGGACGACGGGTCCGACTAGGCGTCGGGCGCCGCTCCGTGCGGCACCGGTGACCCCATCATCCGTGTCGCCGGCTCCTTGAACTCCCCGGGGTCGTCTCCTTGGGCGGCTGGCGTAGGGAGGCTGCGGAAGAGGAAGAGGGATGGTGGCAAGGCCGTCAGGTCGGAGTACGAGGGCGTGGTGCCCTCGACAGCGTGCTGATGTCATGCCGCCTCGTCTTCGAGCCCCGCTTCCGGTGCCGCCATCACCGTCCAGCCTTGACGGCCCCCGGGATGTTCTCTTGGTGTCTTCTGGCACCCGTAGCTCGCCTAGGCGCCCCTTTTTCCCTTTTCGCCTCCTTGACCTACATCCTGAAGAGAGGGACAGGAAAGGGATTACGGGCATCTTATCTTTTAAATTTGTAAGCCTTCGGGCCTTAGTTGCATTTAAAACTTGTAATCCTCTCTTTCATGTTTTTCATCCTCTATGGACTGTACCTGCGTGGAATGTTTTTTAATGAAAATGGGATGTTTGTCGGGTCATTTGTCTCGCGGGTAAAACCCACGTCAAGGAGCAAATCCTTGGTATCTTTCAGATAGACACTCCTTCCCCGGCAACAGGCCCTGCCGTCTGCCCACATCGCTCGACCTTTCTCATGCTTTTGACGGAGGCAGGCGCGAGGCGGGTGCGGCCCCTCGTTTCATCCCTTTGCTGCCGCGACTACGACCAAAACTTGGCCCCAGGAACGAGCCCCAGGGCCTAGAGCTAAGGGAGCATGGTAGTTTTCGGGAAGAAACGAGGTTTCGTATTCCCCGGTCCATAAGAGAATGCATGAAGAGGGATGAAAGACTTATCTGAGATTGCAGCCCCCGGCAACCCTAGCTTGCCGGGGTCTAGATGCCGGCACGTCCTTCTTCTCCTTTTCGTCCCAGGCGGTCCGGCAAGGATATGCGAGCCCAGAAACGAAAGAAAGGGAAAGGGACGTACACTCGACCTCTAAGTTAGGGGTTAGCCGCTGTTAAGCACTATCAACCCTAACCGAGGACCAGACTCGACCTAGCATGCATGCTATAACTCTGGGCGCCAGCGCTTCATTGACTTGTGCTCAGGGTCTGCGCCTGGCTTTGTACAAAGGATTACATGCAACAACGGCAAGACTTGTACAAAAGGGTGGTTGCCGGACAGGGTCCGACAACCGCGCCTTACGGGTAAAACTTACGAAGATGTTCGATATTCCAGGGGTTGCTCACTGGTACGCCATCTTTGGTCTCCAGGCGGACAGCGCCAGGCCTGGTGACTCGTTTCACCCGGTAAGGGCCTTCCCACTTTGGCGTCAACTTGTTGGAATTCTTGGCGGACTGAACGCGCCGAAGAACAAGGTCGCCTTCCTCGAGACTTCTGGCGTTAACTTTGCGGCTATGATAGCGGCGCAAAGCTTGCTGGTAGCGAGCAGCTCGCACAACAGCCTGAAGACGATCTTCCTCAAGGAGCAGCGTGTCATCTTGCCACAGCTGCTCTTGCTCAAGCTCATCATAAGCGAGCACTTGAGGTGACCCGTATACGAGTTCCGTGGGGATAACTGCCTCCGCTCCATAGACTAGAGCGAAGGGTGTCTGGCCAGTGGCTCGATTTGGCGTCGTCCTGATCGAGCAAAGAACCACCGGCAGCTCCTCGATCCAGTTGCATCCTCACTTGTGCAGCCTATCGAAAGTCCTGGCCTTGAGCCCGCGCAGCACTTCAGCATTTGCCCTCTCCGCTTGGCCGTTGCTTCTCGGGTGAGCAACAGAAGCGAAGCAGACCTTGGTGCCAAGATCTTGGACGTACTGCATGAAGGTGCGGCTCGTAAATTGTGTACCGTTGTTGGTGATTATCCTGTTGGGGATTCCGAAACGGCAGGCAATCGACCTGAAGAACTTGACTGCTGACTGTGCTGTCACCTTCCTCACTGGTTCCACTTCCGGCCACTTTGTGAACTTGTCGATTGCAACGAACAAGTACTCAAAGCCCCGACAGCTCGGGGAAAGGGGCCGAGGATATCGAGCCCCCAGACCGAGAATGGCCAGGATAAAGGGATCGTCTGGAGAGCTTGAGCTGGCTGGTGTATCTACTTGGAATGGAACTGGCACGCTTCACACTTGGTTACTTGTGCAGTTGCATCCTGGAGGGCTGTCGGCCAGAAGAAGCCTTGCCAGAACGCTTTTCCGACAAGAGCTCTCGCGCCAATGTGGTGACCACATATGCCTCCATGTATCCCTGCCAACAGCTTCTGTCCATCTTCCCGAGGAATAGACTTCAATTTCACACCGTTGAGCCTTCTACTGCATAGTGTGTTGTCGACAAACTGGTACATACTGGACTACCGGGCTACTCTTTCCGCTTCTTCTGGTTCCTCGGGAAGCTCTCCTGTCTGAAGGAAACGGACAATCTGCTGCGCCCATGTTGGAGCCTGTGGCTCGACAACAAGGACTAAAGGCACATCTGCTGCTGCGGGAACGTCCGCTTCTACGGCAAGAGCCCGTGGCTCTGTCGGAGCTTGACGTTCCCATGCAAGCTTGCCGGAGCAAAACTTGTCGGGAGAATCTGCTGCAACGGAACAAACCCTGGGGCTTGCCGGAGCAGACTGCTCCTCAGCATTCTTGGCGTCGATCTTGGGGACCTTCTTGGCGGCTGCTTCGGGAAGCTCTGCCGGAAGATAGTCACCAGAAATCAACTTCCTCTTCTTGCTCTGTCCAGTTGATGGTGTTACGGACGGCTGAGTCAGCTTGAGCACAAAAATCCCTGGTTCCACAGGTAAATTAAGTGCAGCGCACTTCGACAGGCCATCGGCAATGTCGTTCTCAGCACTTGGAACATGTTCCATTTGCAAGCCGTCAAAGTGCTCTTCTAGCTTCCTCACTTCATCAACGTAAGCTTCCATCAACGGACTCTGGTAAACCTTGTTCACTTGGCGGACGACAAGCTGCGAGTCACCCCTGACAATGAGTTTCTTAATCCCAAGTTCTGTCGCGATCCTGAGACCGGCAAGCAAGCCTTCATACTCTGCAGTATTGTTTGTCGCTTGCTCCTTGGGAAAGTGCATCTGGACTATGTACTTGAGGTGCTCTCCGGTGGGTGCGACAAGCAGTACACCAGCACCAGCGCCTTGCAGCGAGAAGGCACCGTCAAAGTACATGAGCCACTCTTTGCTTGCTTCCTTGGCGGGGATGCTCATCTCCGGAATTTCTTCGTCTGGAGTTGGCGTCCATTCTGCTATGAACTCTGCCAATGCTCTGCTCTGGATTGTTGATGTACTCTCAAACTTGAGGCCAAAGCTTGACAGTTCCAGTGCCCACTCGACAATCCTGCCTGTTGCTTCTGGATTTTGCAATATCCTCTTCAGCGGAAAGCGAGTGACAACTGTGATCTCATGTGCTTGGAAGTAATGGTGCAGCTTTCTCGAGGCCATGAGAAGGCCGAAAAGCAACTTCTGCACACCAGAGTACCTTGACCTAGCCCCCTGCAAAAGGGAACTGACAAAGTAAACTGGGCGCTGCACCATCTTCTTCTGTATCTCCTCTTGCATCTGCGCAGACCCTTGCTTGTTGGGACCAGAGCTTGTCGGGGAAGCCCCCTGCTTGGCGCTGGGTGTGCTTGCCGCGGTCGCTGGCTCGTCATCTGCCTCCCTCTCCGCTACTAACGCAGCACTAACCACTTGATTGGTTGCCGCTATGTACAGCAGCAACTTCTCTTGTGGTTTAGGCGCGACAAGTGTTGGAGTGGAGGACAGGTATCTCTTCAAGTCTTGCAGCGCAGCCTCCGCTTCCGGAGTCCATTTCACTGGACCTGAGGGCGCCAGCGCTTCTCTTCGGCGCTCGATGCGTGTTCGAGCGTCTTCCTGCTGTCTCTCATGAAGAACTTGGCGCTGATCGCGACGAGCTCGCGGATCTGACGACGCGGTGGAGTAGCTGTCGAGGTGGATCCGGCGAGTCGGCGATCTTGGCCTTCGGGGCGGAGAGTGCACAGTTGTTGCACCTTTGCTGGTCTTGTCGCCACCGGCTCGCGCCTGGCTGACTTGCCGCGGCAGCGATGCGCTCGGCTGCCGTGGGTTGTCACCGTTGGCGAAGCCGATGAGGCTCTGGATAGTGGCCCTCCAGTCATCGATCTTCTCTGGCGCTGGAGGGTAGTCTAGGAGCAGCTGGGCACGTGCCAACGCTTCCGCCGGAGTGGTGGGCGGCGGCAGCGAACGGTGCGAGGAGCGAGATATGCTCGGACTTCTAACTGCGTTAGAAGGAGCAACATCTCGTCCAAGCGACCGCGCCACGCTCGCGCCAGCATGTTGGCGTGCATGCTGGTCCTGAGCACTCCGGGATCCGCCAGCTTGGTCTTGGCCCAGCAGACGTATGGTACCATAGGTACCATGACGCTGCTGGTCCCGCGCCTCCTGGGACGGGTGCGGTGTGTGTACGGACGCCGAGGTCTTGGAGTGCGCGCGGTCGTTGTGGGAGGCGACCGCGCCGCCGACGTGCGGTGCAGCCTTGTCCTTGGTCCCGGTAGCACCATGAGTCCCCCCGTCGTCGCCCGCTCTCCCGCCGGCGCCTGCCCCACCAGCCGTTCGCTCTGGCGATGGTGGGATCGGCGCAGACGGAGCGGCTACCTCCGAAGCCTTCTTCTTCGGCGGCATGTTGATGAAGAGGATGAAGATTTGGCTCATGCGAACACCGGATCAGGTTCGCACAACCTCGACGCACCCCCTACCTGGCGCGCCAAAGATGTCGGGGGTTGCTGATCCCACACACACCTATGGGGATCGGCGGGCCGAGCCCCTTTTCGGTTCGGCAGGGGGCGGTGGATGCACAAAGAGCAGATTGAGGCGAACGCACGAGCGAGACGATTGATTTACCCAGGTTTGGGCCGCACGGATGCGTAAAACCCTACTCCTGCTTTGGTGGTTGTATTGAGTTCTTGCTCAGGAGCGATGAGTGCTACAGTACACTCAAGCAGCTGGTGAGACCGAGCATGAGAATGGTCGTCCCCCCCTCTCTGTTGCGCATGGGCCTCCTTTTATATGTCTAAGGGGTCACCACAGGTGGCAACAGAGGTAGGGGTAAAAATGTAAAAGAGGTGGTAGTTGGCTCCACCGCTTACAATAGTCGTATCATACCTAACCCTGACGGCAGGGGACAAGGGCATTAAATGCCTGTCTGTGTCACCTAGATGGCATAGAAAGGGACCGCTAGGAATGCCACCGTTTGCCACGATGGCTATCTTGTCAGCGCTTGCTTGCCACCGCATGCCCCCGGCTGCCCAGCCTCCCGCCACGTACGCCAGGAGCGGTCCCAGAGCGACACGTTGGTGGGTGAGCTGGAGCGCGGGCTGCGGAGTAGTAGCTTGCCGCGACAAGCGCCTTGCCGCGGATGTCGCCTTGTTGCGTCCGGGAGCTTGTCGCTCACCGGGTCTTGTCGGAACGCGCAGTGCGCCGTAGCGAGCTTCTTGAGATGCTTTGGTTGTCTTCCCGGCATGCTCCTCTTGCCGGGGCCTCGTCTCCTTCCCGGCAAGCTCCTCTTGCCGGGGCCTTGTCTTGCTCTTGGATACTTTGTTCTTGAATGGTCCCAAAGGAACCGCGGAGGGTCTTGGCGGTCGCCCGGCAAGCCTTGCCGCGGGTCGCTGCGACTGCCCGTGCACAAGTTCGGGATACTAAGGTACCCCTACTTTAGTACACCGACAACATCACATAAGCCATGATAACAATGATCTCCTATTTTAACAGAAACAACAGACATGCCAACAACATGCCTATGTTTACCTTTCATATCGGGTTTAGCAATTCTAGCAGCTTCATCACAGACATAAATAACATGCCTATCAATATTATCAACCAAGAGATCTTTAACTATAGCAATACTAGGTTCAACTTTAATTTGTTCAGCAGGTTTGGGTGCTCTAATATTGCTTTTGTTAACAACAGTTGAAGCTTTATCATGATCCTTTATTCTAACAGGGAAAGGTGGTTTTTCAATATAAGTAGTAGGAACAATAGGATCAACATTATAAGTAATATTTTCTTCTTCAACTTTAATAGGTTCAACTACTTTAACCTCAAGGGGAGGATGATATTTAAACCACTTCTCCTTAGGGAGATCAACATTAGTAGCAAAAGATTCACAAAAGGAAGCTACTATCTTAGAGTCAAGTCCATATTTAGTGCTAAAATCATGAAAAGCATCGGTATGCATAAAAGATTTAACACAATCAAACTTACCGTTTATACCTGACTCCTTACCTTCGACAAGATCCCAATCTTTAGAGTTGCATTTAATTCTTTCCAATAAATCCCATTTGAATTCAATATCATTCTTCATATAGGAACCAGTACAAGAAGTATCGATCATGGATCAATCATTATGAGAAAGCCGAGCATAAAATTTTTGAATAAGAATTTCTCTTGAGAGATCATGATTAGCGCATGAATATACCATTGACTTAAGCCTCCCTCAAGCTTGAGCGACACTTTCTCCTTCACGAGGCCAAAAATTATATATATAATTCCAATCACGATGAACCAGATGCATAGGATAAAACTTCTAATGAAATTCCAATTTCAATCGATTGTAGTTCCATGATCCAATATCATCTAATAGCCTATACCATGTCAATGCCTTTCCCTTCAAAGCTAAAGGGAATACCTTCTTATTGACAACATCCTCGGGCATAGCTGCAAGCTTAAATAATCCACATAGATTAGGTGCATATTGGGATGTAATGCTCCTACATAAGGATTAGCTAGCAGTTTCTCTATCATACCCGAAGGAATTTCATAATAAATATTTTCAGTAGGTGCAGTAGGCTGAGGAGCAACTAATTGTGGTTCCGGTCGAGGTGGAGATACCCCGAACAAGCCCCTCAAAGGATTATTTTCCATAGAAACAAGTGACAGTACATTTCAGCACACTATATAAATGTTTCCTTCCCAAATTCCACTTACTAAAGGCGCTTCACTCCCAGCAACAACGCCAGAAAAGAGTCTTGATGACCCACAAGTATAGGGGATCTATCATAGTCCTTTCGATAAGTAAGAGTGTCAAACCCAACGAGGAGCAGAAGGAAATTACAAGTGGTTTTTAGTAAAGTATTCTCTGCAAGCACTGAAATTATCGGTAATAGATAGTTTTGTGATAAGATAAATCATAACGGGTGACAAGTAAATAAAGTAACTAAGGTGCAGCAAGGTGGCCCAATCCTTTTTGTAGCAAATGACAAGCCTGGGCAAACTCTTATAATAAGCAAAGCGCTCCTGAGGACACATGAAAATTGTTGTCAAGTTAGTTTTCATCATGCTCATATGATTCACGTTCGCTACGTTGATAATTTGATATGTGGGTGGACCGGTGCTTGGGTGCTGCCCTTCCTTGGAGAAGCATCCCACTTATGATTAACCCCTCTCGCAAGCATTCGCAACTACGAAGGTAGTATTAAGGTAAACCTAACCATAGCATGAAACATATGGATCCAAATCAGCCCTTTACAAAGCAACGCATAAACTGGGGTTTAAGCTTCTGTCACTCTAGCAACCCATCATCTACTTATTACTTCCCAATGCCTTCACCTAGGCCCAAATAATGGTGAAGTGTCATGTAGTCGACGTTCACATAACACCACTAGAGGAGAGAAAACATACATCTCATCAAAATATCGAACGAATACCAAATTCACATGATTACTTATAACAAGACTTCTCTCATGTCCTTAGGAACAAACATAACTACTCACAAAGCATATTTATAATTATAATCAGAGGAGTATTAATTATCATTAAGGATCTGAAAATATAATCTTCCACCGGATAAACCAACTAGCATCAACTACAAGGAGTAATCAACACTACTAGCAACCCACATGTACCAATCTAAGGTTTTGGGACCAAGATCGAATACAAGAGATGAACTAGGGTTTGATAGGAGATGGTCCTCGTGAATATGTTGATGGAGATTGACCCCCTCTTGATGAGAGGATCGATGGTGATGACGATAGCAATGATTTCCCCCTCCCGGAGGGATGTTTCCCCGGCAGAACAGCTCCGCCGGAACCCTAGATTGGTTCTGCCCAGGTTCCGCCTCGAGACGGTGGCGCTTCATCCCGAAAGCTTCTTCTTGATTTTTTTTCCAGGGTAAAAGACACCATATAGCCAAAGATGGGCACCGGAGGCCCGCCAAGGGGCCCACAAGGTCGGGGGGCGCGCCCTCCACCCTTGTGGCTGGCTGGTGGCCCCTCTCTGGTACTTTCTTCGCCCAATATTTTTTATATATTACAAAAACATGATTCGTGAAGTTCTAGGACTTTTGGAGTTGTGTAGAATAGGTCTCTAATATTCGCTCCTTTTCGAGTCCAGAATTCTAGCTGCCGGCATTCTCCCTCTTCATGTAAACCTTATAAAATAAGAGAAAAAGGCATAAGTGTTATGTTATAATGTGTAATAATAGCCCATAATGAAATAAATATCAATATTAAAGCAGGATGCAAAATGGACATATCAATGTGATAGGAACGAAGCGGACCAGCGGTTTGTTTACATCCAAATAAACCTGCACTCTTAATGTACTGGAAGGATTAATCCTACCGTCATTCACAATGACCGTAAATGTGGCTCACCCACCTTGGTCGCAACCTTCTCCGCTAGTTCCTTTTTCCTCGTCAAACCGTTCGGCAAGCCCTTGATACTAGCCCACACTGGCACTTTGTTCAGTCTGTACATAGATACATCAGAGAAACTGTCATACTCCTGGATCACAACTGGTGCGTTTTTTAAAACCCACGGACCACCATCCATAACTCTTCTCCAGTCTCCCAAACAGTGGCATTGCACTGAGAACACATTGGGCCCTTTAATGTTAAAGTCACTCCCTGTGCTGAAGACCATTTGTTGCACATCTGATTCAGTAGCGCATCATTGCTGAACGGGCGTGTAGTGTGCACCCGAAAGAGGCCCAACCAACGCACTTCTTTTGATCAATTCATCAACTTCTTCTGAGAAATCAAGATCCTCCTCTTCTTTACCATGTAAAGTCATGCCTGCAAACTGATCTTCAAAGTCAGCTTCAGGACTAAAGTAGTCCCCATAGTCTTCCTCTGCATCCCCTGTCTGGATTGGTTTTCGCCACTCCCCAGACCCTCATCTCCATCCCCCTTTTCCGGCCTTGCCTTATCTTGTTCGTCATTCTCCGTCCCTTGATCTGGCCCCAAACTCACTCCCATCTCACTTCCTTCCACTTCCGCCACTACCTCCTTCTCCCTCTCTTACCTTCACCCATCTATTTGACCTAGTGGATTTGCCATAGGAGCAAGCCTGCACAACCGAGCAGGGCAGCCCCCTTGACCGCCGTAGGCACTCCGGCCGTCGGCGGAATTTCTGGTGGACTCTAGTGGCAGCCGCCAGAGGAAAGGTGGAACCCTACGGGGATATAATTAGGTGATATATTGGCTGATAAATGACTGAATTGGCCGATATTTTGAAATGTGCCCAAAATACAAGGGGGCCCAATAAACCCTGATGGAACTAGTAGTAAAGATACCTAAGTTTTGCACCCCTACTAGAAATCTAGTTGCCAATGGGTTCACTTGGCAACTAGAACAATTAAATCTTAGCATTGATATGTTATGATTGAGTGGGAATTTTAAACAAATTTGTATGTTTACCGTTAGGAAGCTGTGGTCTTGTATTATATGGTTTTAAACATAGATAAATTTGAGTGGAAGTTATATCTTACCTCTTGCAACAAATCAAAACATGTACCATATCTATTGATCAGTAAACACCACACCAATGTCAGATGATACCCGCTTTCCCTGTAATTTTCATGCCCATGAGAAGCCACACTACATCCATTCTAAAATGGATACATGTCGTGGAATTATCACGGCAGATGTCCTAGTGTGAGGACTTAGTCGTGGAGCCATCGCGTTGAGGTTAGCTTAGAGGGGTTAATCAGGACAAAGGACACGATGAGTTTATACTGGTTCGGCCCCTTACGATGAAGGTAAAATCCTAGTACAGTTTGTAGTTGGTATTGCTAGGGTTTCGATGAGCAAGGAGCGAATACGCTTGACCCAGATCTTGATCTGTTGTTTCTTGTCCTAAGCCGCCGCTAGGTCATCCCCTTATATACATGGGTTGACGCCCTATGGCCCTCAGAGTCCCGGCCGGTTTATACAACGCACCCGGCTCGGTGACCTATCTCATATGCCTTACAATACAAGTTTTACATACATGGCGGTTTATAATCATGGGCCTTAAGCCGCCTTCGGGCCTGGGCCCTCTACCAAGCCTATCTATGAACCGCCATATGAACTTGGGCTTCATCGAGATGGATCGTCATAGGGATGACCCGGCCCCTCCTAGGCGGGTCATACCTAATAGTTATATCCCTAACATTAGGCCCCAGGTTGATTTGAACTTGTTCATGTCAATCTCCAAGACTTAGAAAAATCCTTCCATATCCACTGCAACAACCTTGTAACCCGCCATGAAGTCATATCCAAGAATTTCGGAAACCCGTCACGACGTCGTCTTTAACAAATCTTTATCTTAATGTCTTCCTGAAAATCGAGGCGTCCAATTAGATGGATAACCATCATTTGGCCTTCTAGTCTTTCGCGCCTGCTTGTTTCCTGTCTCCTTATAAATAGGACCCAAAAGCCATCTTCCATTCTTCTCCTTCTTATTTCTTCCTCCTCGCAACGCGACGTCCTGCACGAACCTCGCCGCCATCGACCTCCGTGTTCGACCTCAACTCCGGCCGCTGCATCGCCCTGAGTGGACCAGAGAACTACAACGCCACCCAGCTGTCTGAACAGCATCGGTAAGCTTTCCATTCCTCATCACGGATCCGTCATTAGGGTTTGTTGGAGTTCTTCGGTGTTCATCACTGTCCTTCCTTTTTCTTTGTTTAGATCCATTGGTTAAATCCAAAAGCTGTAGGAATCTTGCGCTGTAGCAGTTTCAGTACTTGTTTTAATACTAGAACATATCCCCACCGCGACAGATCTTCTCTAGGGCTCCTCTGCTCTTCCTCTATCACTTTTTGTAGATGAATTTATCCCCCTTTTTGGAACAATGGTAGATCCAAATTTATAACCTCAATCTGCAGAATCTGTTTGAACCAACACTTCACAAATTCGGTTTTCGATAACTCTTGAATATCTTAGTCATGGCGGCTTACTCCGCTGGCTTATCTTTACTTCATATATCATTAGCCCTTACATAAGCCACCATTATACACATGCACTGTATTTGTTGACTTGCAATCCCACCAACTAACTTGAGACGGCAAATTATTTCCTCTTAGATTGTCCTTTCATCATGCAGCCAAAGACGATGACAACTTGCAACTGGGTCCCTTCCACAGTCACCGAGAGCACCTCGAAAGATTTTGTCACTATCGGATACTTACCGGAAAAAAGTGTCATGCCTTACCGCGCTCCTAACCCGGCTTAAGAGAGACCTCAGCCTAAGGATGGTGAAATTATTGTCTTCACTGATCATATGAACCGGGGCTTCTCGCCGCCCAGCTCAAAATTCTTTAGAGATGTTCTACATTTTCTCAAGCTTCATCCGCAAGATATCGGACCCAATTCCATATCAAACATCTGTAACTTCCATGTTTTTTGCAAGGTTTATCTTCAGGAAGAACCTACTGTTGAGCCCTTCAGAGAATATTTCTACCTGAACCGCCAGAACGAATATACCAACGGTCCCAACTTGGAACTTGGCGGGATTTCGATTCAACGCAGACGAGATGCCATCTTCCCTTTAGTAGTCTTGACAAGCCATCCCAAGGACTGGAATCAAACATGCTTCTACTGCAAAGATACCTCGCCGTCTGATGAAAATCCAATGCTGGGTTACCGCGCTGAGCGTCTTGACGCCAAATACCAACTCCCTGATAAACTTACTGCCGCCAAACGCAAGAAACGTGTCCCCACAATCAAAAAAGTTCAAGCCTTGTTGGGAAATGGCTTAACTGGAGTTGACTTCATCCGCTGTTGGGTCACATGGCGGATCATCCCTCTGAGCCGCCGATCCGGTTTGATGTGTAGCTATACCGGAGGAACATATGATCCATTACGTAATAGCTCCCAGCCTCTGACCGAAGAAGCCATTGTTGAAATGGCAACCACTCTTGTCAATAGCAAGTATGAAGACTGCAACTTAGTAGGGTTGTATCCTTTCTGCAAGCTTAACTCGGCGCCAGAGGTAAATCTTCTTGACTTCTTTTTCCTCAGCAGTTAAGTATTTGCGTGAATTTCAACATGCTATATTTCCACAGGCTAAATCTGACTTTTGGAAAGTCAAATATGACCATGAGGCTGCCAAAAAAGCTAGAGCTGCTGCGATAGCCGCCAAGAAGACCGTCAGAAAGTCTAACAAGAAACCAACTGCCTCTGAGTTACCCAAGCTGGATGACACCTCTGAGTCGGAGGTAGCCCTTGACTCTCTTGTCCTGTTTTTTCACAACCTTATTGACACTGACTATTGCCGGTGTCGGTGTCAAAATCGGTGGATCTCGGGTAGGGGGTCCCGAACTGTGCGTCTAAGGCGGATGGTAACAGGAGGAAGGGGACACGATGTTTTTACCAGGTTCGGGCCCTCTTGATGGAGGTAAAACCCTACGTCCTACTTGATTAATATTGATGATATGGGTAGTACAAGAGTAGATCTACCACGAGATCAGAGAGGCTAAACCTAGAAGCTAGCCTATGGTATGATTGTATGTTGTCCTACGGGCTAAAACCCTCCGGTTTATATAGACACCAGAGGGGGTTAGGGTTACACAAGGTCGGTTACAAAGGAGGAGATATACATATCCGTATTGCCTCGCTTGCCTTCCACACCAAGTAGAGTCCCATCCGGACACGGGAAGAAGTCTTCAATCTTGTATATTCATAGTCCAACAGTCCGGCCAAAGGATATAATCCGGCTATCCGGATACCCCCTAATCCAGGACTCCCTCAGTAGCCCCCGAACCAGGCTTCAATGACGATGAGTCCGGCGTGTAGTATTGTCTTTAGCATTGCAAGGCGGGTTCTTCTCCAATTTCCAAGTGTTTGTAAGCAGTGTCCGGCCCCATAAATGTTGAACTTCTTGGCTTCCGTGTCCAATAAGGGCTATCTCCCATGCGTCGAATGAATACGAGGCGCCAGGGCTTTTTCACATTTGCACCCCTAGCCAGATAAATAAATTATCTATTAAAGGGATGGGGATTCTTAGATCCGATCCACACCATCCTCCCCTCAGCGAGAATCCATCAGAGCTTGTTTCAGAAAGATCCATTCCAGCATGGCCGACCTCCGCAGCTCCTCCTCCCGCCCCCGTAGCCCTAAGCCCGGTGATTGGGAGAGGTGTTCAGTCCCACACAGTCGATTGGTCGAATTGCAGACCAAGGGATTTCTCCCTCCAGCATATATGGTGCCCGTTCGAGCCAGGCTTGCCACCTATAATGGCGGGGAGCAAGCGGAGAGCTTTCCCGGTCCCTCTATGGGGGAACGGGTCTGCCTTGTTCCCTATTTTTTAAGGGGACTCGGATTTCCAATTCATCCGTTCCTCCGCGGGCTCCTGGAGTTCTACGGCCTCCAATTACACAATTCCACCCCCGCCTCCATCCTACATATCGCCAGTTATGTGGCTCTCTGCGAGTTGTTCCTGGGCTGCGAGGCTCACTTCGAGCTGTGGAAAAGGCTATTTTGCCTCATCCCTCGCACACAGAGGGGGTCACTTTATCAAGTGGGCGGAGCCAAAATATGGCGCACCGCCGATACCGGATACCTGTCCGGCACTCCAAAGAAGTCACCCGAAGATTGGCCTTCATAATGGTTTTATATGGAGGACGTTCCCCTTCCGGACCCTGTTCGGCGGGGTCTTCCTGAGTTCAACAATGCTCCTCTGAAGAAATGCCGAAGTTGGTGCCCACGGAGCCCCCAGGTGGAGGACAATGGAGAAGTCCTCTATTTGATGAACCGAATCAAAGCTCTGGCTCGATCAGGATTGACAGTAATCGAAGTTATGTCGATTTTCATAATGCGGGGAGTGCAACCACTTCAATATCGTGGGCACCCCTTGTGGTTCTATAACGGGGCGGATGACGCCACCCGCTGCGAGCATAAGGGTCCGGACAACACTGCCGCTTTAGCTAAAATTCTGTCCGAACTGTTCAAGGGTAAAGAAGAGGAGTTCACCCGCATCAAGCCACGGGATGGATTCTCCATGTACAATCCTCCAAGCTGGGTAAGTTATATCTCCCTGCTCCCATTTTTCCTGCATTCTTTGTCGTAAGTATTCAGCTTGCCACTTTGCGGCAGGAACTGCGAAAAGCCATAAAGGAGGTCAGCAGCCCTTCTCCACAACTAGAGGACCCTGACCGGGCCCTTGACTCCGGACTTGAAGAAGATTCGGTTATTTTCGTGGAGCTGATAGACCGGCAGTTCTACCAGTTAAGCTGCGACGACGCCATGGTGGCCATTACGGCCGACTATCCCGGACTGCTCCCTGCATCGCACATAAGAAAAACCAAAAATCCCAACTCCAAAACTAGGATCCCCTTTTAGACAGTTCAACCACCATATACACATGGCATTTTTACAGGGAAGGCATTCGGGATGCCCTGCCGAACCCGCAGCAACGCGCCAACAGGAGGCACCAAGGCCGGGTAAGCCAAAAAGGAAGGCGGTCAGGACGGAAACGCCGGCGCAAAGGTATAACAAACCCCGCTCCGTGGTTGTCGTCTTTATCGAAATATAATGACGCCCGTGTTTCTTTAACAGAAAAAACGCTCGCCGGAATATGTACGGCGATGTTACCAATCACGCTTCCACCAGCCGGGCGCCAGGACCGGACATAGAGGCAGAAGCCGATATGGGGCGGGCGCCGGATAATCCCCCTACAGAGGATGCAAATAGATTATCCGCTACAAACTCAGAGGTGGAAAGTGCCATGAATCATAGGCGCCGCCGGGCCGTACTCCGTGACGCCTATTTCTCACCAGAGGCGTTTGATGCCTTCAATTCTAGAGAGGCATACCTCTGAGCTGCTCAAGATGGTCTAGCCAGAGCCACTGATCAGTATGTAAAGGATGTACGGGTAAGTAAATCTGACGATTTATATGTATCAGTAGCCCCTGAGACTTGAAACAGTTAGCAGAACTGATTTAAGGATCATCTTTATTGTGCAGGTTCTTACATAGAACAATACTAGGCTGTCACAGGAGCTAGAGGAATGCAAGACCCAGCTGCGGGCTGCTGTGGCCGCATTGCAGGAACCGAAAAAGTCACTTGCTGGTAACATTTACTTTAAAGAATGATGGTTACCATATAATGTGCGGCATGGCTGCAGATCTAACAACAGATGTTGCAGATGAATCCGGAGAAAATCCGGAGGACCAACATGTTATGTGACAGCTAAAGGCTAGCAAACGCGTGCCGACTGGGGTTAGGCGGGAGAAAAACAATTTCCAAGATGCCCATATTAAGCTAAGCATGGAACTAAAAGATGTCTGGGGCTAGCTTGCAGACTCCGAGAAGGAGAATAAGCGGCTTCGGTGCGGCATTTTCAGTAAGTGCTTGAATGAATCCTTTTAAAGGAGTTCGGTGAAGAAGCCAACTAACAGCGTTATGTCTGTAGGTATGCTGACGGGTCGTCCCGTGGAGGAAATGCCCGGGTCTGCGCGTGATCTTCTATCCGAGCTGTCACATCTGCACGAACAAGTTCGGCAGGTGATGCAGGGTGTTGCCCAGGCCTTGTGGCCGTCCATCTCCCTGCCAGAGGGCGTTGCAGAGCTTGTGCAGAAGCTCAAGGGAGCACTGCGGCGCTTCCGATTATGGAAGATATCAGCCTGCCGACAGGGTGCCAGAGAAGCCTGGGCCATGGTGAAGACACGGTATACCAAGGCAGACCCAAATCACATGGCCGAGGTCAGACCTGTGGGGCTCGACGGAAAAGAGATCCCCGTTAGCTTAGTTTATGGGCAAGTAGAATTAGCCACAAAGTATTCCGAGCAGGATTGTAGGCTAGACCCCCTGTTGGATGGTATAGAGGAGGAATTTAGTCAGTCTACATGACTATGTAATTAAAGTGACATGTATAGTGCCTTCTAGCTGGATTGTAGATCATTTGTCATGGCGGACCTTTTCGCTTCAACCTCGGGACCCGATAGTCCGGAGTGTATCCGAATACCCACTCAGTTATATAAGAACCGAGGTATGCGTGGAGACCAAGCGTAGGGGTAATTGGTGCTTGAACAGACAAGTGCCCAACTAGTTATGTTATATTACATGGGTAGTAAGAAACATCTTCCAGGGAGAATAGTTCCGTTAAGGGTTCCTTTCCCTGGGTAAGCATGCCCTAAAGTGCATGTCCGGACTGCGATAGGAAACGCAGGAAAAAACATCTGGGGCAGATATGGAAAATAAATAAAAAATCATCTTTTGTTCACCGACCGAATATTCCCTTAAGAACGCTAGCTTTTGGCTTCACCCAGTCTGAGCTACACATCCGGCTGACCCGGCGGTAACAATCGTAGAGGTGCTCCCCTTATGCCCTAGCCGAATTAACGGGAACATAGGGCATAAATGCAAGAGCTAGGCAACCCAGCTTGGCTAAGACTTAAGTCATATCGATGCATATAATGGTGAAAAAGGTACATGTGGAAGCATAACACATGTGCGGGGCACGAGGCCTCAATAAATAATCAAGCTTCTGTGAAAGAAGCCCCCAGGTATGATAAGTGCGGCTAGCGCATTGCAAATGAGGCACAAGTTGGCCTTTGAAGGCCTGGAGAAAGAATAAAAGAAAGAAAGAAAAACATGACAGATAATAAATAAAAATAGACAGAGGAAGGAGACGAACACAGGGTCCGGCGCTAGGCGTGGAATCTTCGGAGGCTGGTCGCGTTCCATCGGTTCGGCTCGAGTCGATTAGTCGATGCATCCTGCAGTCGGTATGCTCCACCGGTCAGAACTTGGTCAATAATGAAGGGACCTTCCCATTTGGGCTCGAGCTTGTTCTTTTTCTTATCCAGCAGGCGTAGAACTAGTTCACCAACGTTATAAGTTTTGGCCCATACTTCTCTGCTTTGGTATCTGCGAGCCTGTTGCTGATAAAATGCGGAACGGGCTTTTGCTACGTTGCGCTCCTCCTCGAGGGTGTCCAGACTGTCCTGCCGATCAAGCTCGGCTTCTCTTTCTTCATACATGCGCACTCGAGGTGAGTCATGAATTATGTCACAGGGAAAGACTGCCTCTGTGCCGTACACCATGAAGAAGGGTGTATATCCGGTACTACGATTCGGCGTGGTCCGCAGCCCCCAAAGTACGGAGTCGAGCTCCTCTACCTAGTGCGTGTTAGACTCTGTTAAGGAACACACTAATCTGGGTTTAATGCCGCTCATTATAAGACCATTTGCTCGCTCGACTTGACCGTTGGTTTGTGGGTGATAGACTGAAGCATAATCGAGTTTGATGCCCATTTTGTTGCACCAGAGTTTTACCTCATCGGCTGTGAAGTTCGTGCCTTTGTCAGTGATGATGCTGTGGGGGGTGCCATAACGGTGTACGACCCCAGATATAAAGTCTATCCCCGGTCCGAATTCGACTATTTTAACAGGTTTGGCCTCTATCCATTTGGTGAATTTATCCACCTTGACCAGTAAGTATTTTTTCTTGTGGGTTCCCCCTTTAAGGGGTCCAACCATGTCAAGCCCCCAGACCGCAAAGGGCCATGTAATGGGGATTGTTTGGAGGGCGGTGGGTGGCATGTGGCTTTGATTTGCAAAGAGCTGGCAACCGGCGCAACATTGGACCAAGTCCTGTGCATCTGCCCGGGCCGTTGGCCAATAGAATCCTGTACAGAAGGCCTTGCTTACAAGAGCCCGGGCTGCAGCATGGTGACCGCCGAGTCCGGCATGAATTTCAGCCAGGAGCTTCCGCCCTTTCTCTTCGGAGATGCACCTTTGAAGGACTCCGGTGGTGTTTTTCTTATAAAGCTCTCCCACATGGTCCTTATAGGCTTTAGATCGCCACACTATGCAGCGTGCCTCATTTTGGTCCTCGGGGAGTTCCTGCCTAGTTAGGTAGGCCAGCAATGGTTCTGTCCACGGGGCGATGACGGCCATTATAACATGGGTTGATGATGTTATTTCGGTGGCAGAGCCTCTGATAACGTCAGAGTGTTCGGTATCGGGCATTGCGGTTGGGTCCGGGCTGTTATTGCTGGGTTCCCCTTCCCATGCTACGGATGGCTTGAACAGCCTCTCCAAGAAGATGTTGGGGGGACTACATCGCGTATTGCACCGATGCGTGCGAGGACATCTGCAGCCTGATTGTTTTCCCGGGCTACATGGTGAAATTTGAGCCCCTCGAACCGAGCTGACATTTTTAGGACGGTGTTGCGATAGGCCACCATTTTCAGATCCTTGGCATCAAAGTCTCCATTTATTTGGGATATTGCGAGGTTTGAATCCCCCAGCACCTCTAGGCATTGAATGCCCATGGATACTGCCATCCGGAGACCATGTAAAAGAGCCTCATATTTGGCTGCATTGTTGGAGTCCGTATACATTATCTGGAGTACGTATTGAACTGTATCTCCGGTTGGGGATGTCAAAACGACGCCAGCCCCCAGACCCGCCAACATTTCGGAGCCATCGAAGTGCATGATCCAGTTGGAATACGCGTTGTACTCTTTAGGGAGTTCGGCTTCCGTCCATTCGGCGACAACATCGGCCAGTACTTGCGACTTAATGGCTCGCCGTGGGTTGTATGTTATGTCGAATGGGAGGAGCTCGATGGCCCATTTGGCAATCTGGCCCGTAGCCTCGTGGTTGTTTATAATATCATTAAGTGGCACTTCCGAGGCTACTGTAATAGAACACTCTTGAAAGTAGTGTCACAGCTTCCGGGATGCCATGAATACCGCATAGGCTATCTTTTGATAATGTGGGTACCGTTATTTGCATGGAGTGAGGACAGTGGATACATAGTATACCGGCTTTCGAAGACAGAATTTATGTCCGTCCGCTTCCCGTTCGACAACGAGCACTGCGCTGACAACTCGATGAGTTGCCGCAATGTACAACAACATTGGTTCGCCGATGTTTGGCGCGGCCAGGATTGGGTTAGTTGCCAAAATGGCCTTTATTTCTTCCAATCCGGTTGTGGCCGCATCCGTCCCCTCGAAGTGTTCGGTGCGCCGAAGGAGGTGATAAAGGGGTAAAGCCTTTTCTCCTAAGCGGGAGATAAAGCGGCCTAGAGCCGCCACACATCCAGTTAACTTATGGATTTGTTTGAGTTCTGTCGGGGTAGCCAACTATGACAAAGCTCGGATTTTGGCCGGATTAGCTTCAATACCTCTACTGGAGACAATGAAACCCAGGAGCTTTCCGGCTGGTACGCCGAAAATGCATTTTTCCGGACTGAGCTTGATGTCGTATGTTCGAAGGTTGTCGAATGTGAGCCTCAAGTCGTCTATCAAAGAGTCGACGTGTTTGGTTTTGATGACCACATCTTCTATGTATGCCTCTACTGTTTTGCCGATTTATTTCTCAAAACATGTCTGAATCATGCGCTGATATGTTGCGCCAGCGTTTTTGAGCCCAAAAGGCATTGTGTTCAAACAGAAGGGACCGTATGGTGTGATGAATGCCGTTGCGGCTTGGTCGGACTCCGCCAACTTGATTTGGTGGTAACCGGAGTATGCGTCTAGGAAACACAATGACTCGTGTCCTGCAGTAGCATCAATAATTTGATCGATGCGGGGGAGGGGGAAGGGATCCTTTGGGCAAGCTTTATTGAGGTCCTTGAAATCGACACAAAGGCGCCAGGATTTATCCTTCTTTGGTACCATCATCAGGTTTGCTAGCCAGTCTGGGTATTTTATTTCTCTGATGAATCCGGCCTCCAATAACTTGGCTACTTCCTCTCCCATGGCATGTCTCTTAGGTTCGGAGAAACGCCGAAGAGCTTGCTTGACCAGCTTGAATCCCTTTAGGATATTGAGGCTATGCTCGGCCAGCCTGCGTGGGATTCCTGGCATGTCTGAGGGATGTCAGGCGAATATGTCCCAATTCTCGCGCAGGAACTCTCGTAGTGCGGCGTCCATGGCGGGGTTTAACTATGCCACGATGGAGGTTGTTTTTGTAGGGTCCGTTGGGTGGACTTGGAATTTGACTATTTCATCCGCTGGTTTGAAAGAGGTGGACTTGGATCTCTTATCGAGTATCACGTCGTCCCTATCCACTGTGGAGCGTAGCGTGGTTAATTCCTCAACCGCTAGGGCTTCGGATAATGCCTCGAGGGCCAGTGCCACTGTCTTGTTTTCGGCGCGGATTGCTGTCTCCGGATCGCTAGCAAGAGCGATAATTCCATTGGGCCCGGGCTTTTGAGCTTCATGTACCCGTAATGGGGTATGGCTTGGAAGATTGTGAACGCCTCCCGCCCTAACAGGGCGTGGTAACCGCTACTGAACGGAACCACTTGGAACGTAATCTCTTCGGACCTATAATTCTCCGGCGTGCCGAACACCACATCTAGTGTGATTTTGCCTGTACAGCGCGCTTCCCGACTGGGGATTATTCCTCTAAAGGTTGTGCTACTTCGCTCGATGTGGTTCCAGTCTATTTCCATTTTTTGAAGGGTTTCCTCATAGATGAGGTTTAATCCGCTGCCGCCGTCCATGAGTACCTTGGTGAGTTGAAAGCCGTCCACAATTGGACTGAGGACCAATGCGGCTGGTGCTCGGGCTGTTCGGAATTTAGGTTCGTCACTAGCATTGAAAGTAATAGCCGTGTCGCTCCATGGGTTTATTGTCGTCACGTGGAAGATTTCGGCAAGGCTGCGGAGTGTTCGCTTTCGCCTATTATTTGATGCGAAGGTCTCGAAGACCGTTAATACCGTACTGGTATTTCTTGGATGGTGCTCTGTGGCTTCTGGAATTAATAGATCCTCGCCACTTTTGGCTACCTGCTGGAGTATCCAACATGCTCTAAGGCTATGTGTTGGTATGGCGCCCTCTGTACTGTGAATTTTACAGGGTCCATTGAGCCATCCCTCTAGTACGGTTCCATGCCCTATAGAGGGTTTTTGCTTTTTGGTAGTTGACCCGGGTGTCTTTTGATAGTGCACCCTTTTATTTCGGACTGGGTTCATATTTAGGGTCGGATTATCCCAAAAGTTTGTTTTGGTTTTCCAGGCACTTTCCATCGCACAGTACTTTCGTACTATGGACGCCAAGTCGGCAAAACGTGATATCTCACGGCAATTTATGGCGTTAAGGATTCTCTTGTCCGTGCAATTATTGCAGAAAAATAAGATTGCGTCTTCCTCGAGACAGTCCTTAACCTTGTTCATCGCAAGGAGGAATCTGGCCCAATAGTGATGTACTGTTTCCTGGGGCTCTTGCCTGATGTGGGAAAGATCGCTTATGCTTGGGTGGGTGGGTGGATTTGAATCCGAACCCTTACCTGATCTGGGATCCAGGGGCCGAGGAATTTCCAATTTTGGAAATTCTGGTTCCGGGGTGTTGCCAGATAATCCTGGCCCGCTGCCTGACTCTAAGTTCAGGGATTGGGTGTTGTCCTCCCGCGAACGGGTATCCGGCTCGGAGAGCTCGGGAATCCGGACATATTTGGTCCTCAATATGGAGGATAGGTCACCGCATTGTTCCTCCACCACTACAATATGATGGGTGACCGGCGAAGAGTTAATCTCCCTTCGATCGGGTTTAAGCCCAATCCGATTATAGTCCGTAGCGACTCCCAGGGCGGCGATGCGATCCAAGAGCTCGTTTAGAGAGGCGAGCTCCATTGGATCCATCCGTTCGGCGAGTGCCGATTTAATGTGGAGGCTGTTTTTGATGACCCGAGAAGTCATCGTCGGCGCGGCGGCCGAACAGGCGGTCATGATGAAACCGCCTAGCCGGAGAGTTTGGCCGACAGCCAAAGCTCCCCCAACAGTAGTACCGTCTTTAAAGACGAGACGAGACATCCTTCCTTCTGGCAACGACACAGTGGAACTCTCAATGAAAGCACCAATGTCGGTGTCAAAACCGGCGGATCTCGGGTAGGGGGTCCCGAACTGTGCGTCTAAGGCGGATGGTAACACGAGGCAGGGGACACAATGTTTTACCCAGGTTCGGGCCCTCTTGATGGAGGTAAAACTGTTGGGGAACGTAGTAATTTCAAAAAATTTCCTACGCACACGCAAGATCATGGTGATGCATAGCAACGAGGGGGAGAGTCTGATCTACATACCCTTGTAGATCGCAACGGAAGCGTTGACACAACATAGAGGAAGTAGTCGTATGTCTTCTTCCTGATCCGACCGATCCAAGCACCGTTACTCCGGCACCTCCGAGTTCTCAGCACACGTACAGCTCGATGACGATCCCCGGGCTCTGATCTAGCAAAGCTTCAGGGAGGAGTTCTGTCAGCACGACGGCGTGGTGACGATCTTGATGTACTACCGACGCAGGGCTTCACCTAAGCACTGCAACAATATGATCGAGGTGGAATTTGGTGGCAGGGGGCATCGTACACGGCTAAGGAACGATCACCAAGGATCAACTTGTGTGTCTAGAGGTGCCCCCTGCCCCCGTATATAAAGGATCCAAGGGGGAGGGGTGCGCCGGCCAGGGAGAGGGCGCGGGAGGAGTCCTACTCCTACCGGGAGTAGGACTCCCCCCCTCAATCCTATTCCAACTAGGATTCCCAAGGGGGAAAAGAGAGAGAGGGGGGCCGGCCCCTTCTCCTAGTCCTAATAGGACTCAGGGAAGGGGGGGGGCGCACGGCCAGCTATGGGCTGCCCCTTTTCTCTTTTCCACTAAGGCCCATGAAGGCCCATATGGTGTTGGGGAACGTTGCAGAAAACAAAAAATTTCCTACTCGTTTCACCAAGATCCATCTAGGAGTTCATCTAGCAATGAGTCATGAGATGCATCTACATACCTTTGTAGATCGCGTGCGGAAGCGTTCAACGAACGGGGATGATGTAGTCGAACACGACGTGATCCAAATCACCGATGACCGAGTGCCGAACGGACGGCACCTCCGCGTTCAACACACATACGGGACGGGAGACGTCTCCTCCTTCTTGATCCAGCAAGGGGGGAGGAGAGGTTGGTGATGATCCAGCAGCACGACGGCGTGGTGGTGGATGCAGGGCGTCACAGTAGCAGGGCTTCGCCTATACTACAAGAGAGAGAGATGTAACAGGGAGAGAGGGAAGCACCAAAAGCGTAGCCTCAAGTCCCTCCTCTCCCACACTATATATAGGGGTGCCAAGGGGGGGCGTCGGCCCTAGGAGATGGATCTCCTAGGGGGGGCGGCGGCCAAGGGTGGGGGGCTTGCCCCCCCAAGGCAAGGGGGCGCCCCCCTTTTAGGGTTTCCCCTAACCCTAGGCGCATGGGCCCTTAGGGGAGGCGCCCCAGCCCACTAAGGGCTGGGTTCCTTCCCACTTCAGCCCATGGGGCCCTCCGGGATAGGTGGCCCCACCCGGTGGACCCCCGGGACCCTTCCGGTGGTCCCGGTACAATACCGGTAACCCCGAAACTTGTCCCGATGGCCGAAACAGCACTTCCTATATATAATTCTTTACCTCCGGACCATTCCGGAACTCCTCGTGACGTCCGGGATCTCATCCGGGACTCCGAACAACATTCGGGTTACTGCATATACATATCTTCACAACCCTAGCGTCACCGAACCTTAAGTGTGTAGACCCTACGGGTTCGGGAGACATGCAGACATGACCGAGACGACTCTTCGGTCAATAACCAACAGCGGGATCTGGATACCCATGTTGGCTCCCACATGCTCCACGATGATCTCATTGGATGAACCACGATGTCGAGGATTCAATCAACCCCGTATGCAATTCCCTTTGTCAATCGATATATTACTTGCCCGAGATTCGATCGTCGGTATCCCAATACCTCGTTCAAGCTCGTTACCAGCAAGTCACTTTACTCGTACCGTAATGCATGATCCCGTGACCAGACACTTGGTCACTTTGAGCTCATTATGATGATGCATTACCGAGTGGGCCTAGTGATACCTCTCCATCATACGGAGTGACAAATCCCAGTCTTGATCCGTGTCAACCCAACAGACACTTTCGGAGATACCCGTAGTATACCTTTATAGTCACCCAGTTACGTTGTGACGTTTGGTACACCAAAGCACTCCTACGGTATCCGGGAGTTACACGATCTCATGGTCTAAGGAAAAGATACTTGACATTGCAAAACTCTAGCAAACGAACTATACGATCTTTATGCTATGTTTAGGATTGGGTCTTGTCCATCACATCATTCTCCTAATGATGTGATCTCGTTATCAATGACATCTTATGTCCATAGCCAGGAAACCATGACTATCTGTTGATTAACGAGCTAGTCAACTAGAGGCTTACTTGGGACATGTTGGTGTCTGTTATTCACACATGTATTACGATTTCCGGATAACACAATTATAGCATGAATAAAGACAATTATCATGAACAAGGAAATATAATAATAATGCTTTTATTATTGCCTCTAGGGCATATTTCCAACAGTCTCCCACTTGCACTAGAGTCAATAATCTAGTTACATTGTGATGAATCGAACACCCATGGAATTCTGGTGTTGATCATGTTTTGCCCTAGGGAGAGGTTTAGTCAACGGATCTGCTACATTCAGGTCCGTATGTACTTTACAAATATCTATGTCTCCATCCTGAACATTTTCACGAATGGAGTTCAAGCGACGCTTGATGTGCCTTGTCTTCTTGTGAAACCTAGGCTCCTTGGCAAGTGCAATAGCTCCAGTGTTGTCACAGAAGAGTTTGATCGGCCCCGACGCATTGGGTATGACTCTGAGGTCGGTGATGAACTCCTTCACCCAAATTGCTTCATGTGCTGCCTCCGAGGCTGCCATGTACTCCGCTTCACACGTAAATCCCGCCACAACGCTCTGCTTGCAACTGCACCAGCTTACTGCCCCACCATTCAAAATATACACGTATCCGGTTTGTGACTTTGAGTCATCCAGATCTGTGTCGAAGCTAGCATCGACGTAACCCTTTACGACGAGCTCTTCGTCACCTCCATAAACGAGAAACATCTCCTTAGTCCTTTTCAGGTACTTCAGGATATTCTTGACCGCTGTCCAGTGTTCCTTGCCGGGATTACTTTGGTACCTTCCTACCAAACTTACGGCAAGGTTTACATCAGGTCTGGTACACAGCATGGCATACATAATAGAACCTATGGCTGAGGCATAGGGGATGACACTCATCTCTTCTATTTCTTCTGCCGTGGTCGGACTTTGAGCCGAGCTCAATTTCATACCTTGTAACACAGGCAAGAACCCCTTCTTAGATTGATCCATATTGAACTTCTTCAATATGTTATCAAGGTATGTGCTTTGTGAAAGACCTATGAGGCGTCTCGATCTATCTCTATAGATTTTGATGCCTAATATATAAGCAGCTTCTCCAAGGTCCTTCATTGAAAAACTCTTATTCAAGTAGGCCTTGATGCTGTCCAAAAGTTCTATATCATTTCCCATCAAAAGTATGTCATCTACATATAATATGAGAAATGCTACACAGCTCCCACTCACTTTCTTGTAAACGCAGGCTTCTCCATAAGTCTGTGTAAACCCAAACGCTTTGATCATCTCATCAAAGCGAATGTTCCAACTCCGAGATGCTTGCACCAGCCCATAAATCGAGCACTGGAGCTTGCACACCTTGTCAGCATTCTTAGGATCGACAAAACCTTCCGGCTGCATCATATACAATTCTTCCTTAAGGAAACCATTAAGGAATGTCGTTTTGACGTCCATTTGCCATATTTCATAATCGTAAAATGCGGCAATTGCTAACATGATTCGGACGGACTTTAGCTTTGCTACCGGTGAGAAAGTCTCATCGTAGTCAACCCCTTAAACTTGTCGATAACCCTTAGCGATAAGCCGAGCGTTATAGATGGTTACATTACCATCCACGTCTGTCTTCTTCTTAAAGATCCATTTATTCTCTATGGCTCGCCTTTCAACGGGCAAGTCAGTCAAAGTCCATACTTCGTTTTCATACATGGATCCTATCTCGGATTTCATGGCTTCTAGCCATTTGTCGGAATCCGGGCCCGCCATCGCTTCTTCATAGTTCGAAGGTTCACCGTTGTCTAACAACATGATTTCCAAGACAGGGTTGCCGTACCACTCTGGTGCGGAACGTGTCCTTGTGGACCTTCGAAGTTCAGTAGCAACTTGATCAGAAGTTTCATGATCATCGTCATTAACTTCCTCTCTAGTCGGTGCAGGCAGCTCAGGAACATTTTCTTGAGTTGCGCCATTTTCCGGTTCAAGAGGTAACACTTCATCAAGTTCTACTTTCCGCCCACTTACTTCTTTCGAGAGAAACTCTTTCTCTAGAAAGGATCCATTCTTGGCAACAAAGATCTTGCCTTTGGATCTGAGGTAGAAGGTATACCCAATAGTTTCTTTTGGGTATCCTATGAAGACGCATTTTTCCGACTTGGGGTCGAGCTTTTCAGGTTGAAGTTTCTTGACATAAGCATCGCATCCCCAAACTTTCAGAAACGACAACTTAGGTTTCTTTCCAAACCATAATTCAAACGGTGTCGTCTCAACGGATTTTGACGGAGCCCTATTTAAAGTGAATGCAGTAGTCTCTAAAGCATAGCCCCAAAAAGATAGCGGTAGATCGGTAAGAGACATCATAGACCGCACAATATCTAATAGAGTGCGATTATGACGTTCGGACACACCGTTACGCTGAGGTGTTCCAGGCGGCGTGAGTTGTGAAACTATTCGACATTTTCTTAAGTGTGTGCCAAATTCGTGACTCAAGTATTCTCCTCCACGATCTGATCGTAGAAACTTGATTTTCCTATCACGTTGATTCTCAACCTCACTCTGAAATTCCTTGAACTTTTCAAAGGTTTCAGACTTGTGTTTCATTAAGTAAACATATCCATATCTACTCAAATCATTAGTGAGGGTGAGAACATAACGATAGCCACCGCGAGCCTCAACACTCATTGGACCGCACACATCAGTGTGTATGATTTCTAATAAGTTGGTTGCTCGCTCCATTGTTCCTGAGAACGGAGTCTTGGTCATTTTACCCATAAGGCATGGTTCGCACGTGTCAAATGATTCATAATCAAGAGACTCTAAAAGTCCATCTGCCTGGAGCTTCTTCATGCGTTTGACACCTATGTGACCAAGGCGGCAGTGCCACAAGTATGTGGGACTATCATTATCAACCTTGCATCTTTTGGTACTCACATTATGAACATGTGTAGTATTACGTTCGAGATTCATAAAGAATAAACCATTCACCATAGGAGCATGACCATAAAACATATCTCTCATATAAATAGAACAACCATTATTCTCGGATTTAAATGAGTAGCCATCTCGAATTAAACGAGATCCCGATACAATGTTCATGCTCAAAGCTGGTACGAAATAACAATTATTGAGGTTTAAAACTAATCCCATACGTAAATGAAGAGGTAGCGTGCCGACGGCGATCACATCGACTTTGGAACCATTCCCGACGCGCATCGTCACCTCGTCCTTTGCCAGTCTCCGCATATTCCGTAGTTCCTGCTGTGAGTTACAAATGTGAGCAACTGCACCGGTATCAAATACCCAAGAGCTACTACGATTACTGGTAAGGTACACATCAATTACATGTATATCACATATACCTTTTGTTTTGCCGGCCTTCTTGTCTGCTAAGTATTTGGGGCAATTCCGCTTCCAGTGACCGCTTCCCTTGCAATAAAAGCACTCAGTCTCGGGCTTGGGTCCATTCTTTGGCTTCTTCCCAGCAGCTTGTTTGCCGGGCGCGGCAACTTCCTTGCTGTCCTTCTTGAAGTTCTTTTTACCCTTGCCTTTCTTGAACTTGGTGGTTTTATCGACCATCAACACTTGATGTTCCTTTCTGACATCTACCTCCGCTGATTTCAGCATTGAAAACAACTTAGGAATGGTCTTTTGCATCCCCTGCATGTTGAAGTTCATCACAAAGCTCTTGTAGCTTGGTGGAAGCGACTAGAGGATTCTGTCAATGACCGCATCATCCGGGAGATTAACTCCCAGCTGAGTCAAGCGGTTATGTAATCCAGACATAGTGAGTATGTGCTCACTGACAGAACTGTTTTCCTCCATCTTACAGTTGAAGAACTTGTCGGAGACCTCATATCTCTCGACCCGGGCATGAGCTTGGAAAACCATTTTTAGCTCTTCGAACATCTCATATGCTCCATGTCTCTCAAAACGCTTTTGGAGCCCCGGTTCTAAACTGTAAAGCATGCCGCACTGAATGAGGGAGTAGTCGTCAACACGTGTCTGCCAAGCGTTCATAACATCTTGGTTCTGTGGGACGGGAGCTTCACCTAGCGGTGCTTGTAGGACGTAATCTTTCTTGGCAGCTATGAGGATGATCCTCAGGTTCTGGACCGAGTCCGTATAGTTGCTGCCATCGTCTTTCAGCTTGGTTTTCTCTAGGAACGCGTTGAAGTTGAGGACTACATGGGCCATTTGATCTACAAGACATATTGTAAAATATTTTAGACTAATGTTCATGATAATAAAGTTCATCTAATCAAATTATATAATGAACTCCCACTTAGATTAGACATCCCTCTAGTCATCTAAGTATTACATGATCCGAGTTAACTAGGCCGTGTCCGATCATCATGTGAGACGGACTAGTCAACGTCGGTGAACATCTTCATGTTGATCGCATCTTCTATACGACTCATGCTCGACCTTTCGGTCTTCTGTGTTCCGAGGCCATGTCTATGCACATGCTAGGCTCGTCAAGTTAACCCTAAGTGTTTTGCATGTGTAAAACTGTCTTACACCCGTTGTATGTGACCGTAAGAATCTATCACACCCGATCATCATGTGGTGCTTCGAAACGACGAACTTTAGCAACGGTGCACAGTTAGGGGAGAACACTTCTTGAAATTGTTATGAGGGATCATCTTATTCACTACCGTCGTTCTAAGTAAACAAGATGCAAAACATGATAAACATCACATGCAATCAAATAATAAACGTGACATGATATGGCCAATATCACATAGCTCCTTTGATCTCCATCTTGGGGCTCCATGATCATCTTGTCACCGGCTTGACACCATGATCTCCATCATCGTGTCTCCATGAAGTTGCTCGCCAACTATTACTTCTACTACTATGGCTAACGCGTTTAGCAATAAAGTAAAGTAATTTACATGGTGTTTCTCAATGACACGCAGGTCATATAAAAGAATAAAGACAACTCCTATGGCTCCTGCCGGTTGTCATACTCATCGACATGCAAGTCGTGATTCCTATTACAATAGCATGAACATCTCATACATCACATATAGATCATTCATCATTCATCACAACTTTGGCCATATCATATCACAAGCCACTTGCTGCAAAAACAAGTTAGACGTCCTCTAATTGTTGTTGCAAGTTTTTACGTGGTTGAATTAGGGTTCTAGCAAGAACGTTTTCTTACCTATGTGAAAGCCACAACGTGATTTGTCAACTTCTATTTACCCTTCATAAGGACCCTGTTCATCGAATCCGCTCCAACTAAAGTGGGAGAGACAGACACCCGCCAGCCACCTTATGCAACTAGTGCATGTTAGTCGGTGGAACCGGTCTCACGTAAGCGTATGTGTAAGGTTGGTCCGGGCCGCTTCATCCCACAATACCGCTGAAGCAAGAAAAGACTAGTAGCGGCAAGAAAGTTGACAAATCCACGCCCACAACAAATTGTGTTCTACTCGCGCAAGAAGAACTACGCATAGACCTAGCTCTGATACCACTGTTGGGGAACGTTGCAGAAAACAAAAAATTTCCTACTCGTTTCACCAAGATCCATCTAGGAGTTCATCTAGCAACGAGTCATGAGATGCATCTACATACCTTTGTAGATCACGTGCGGAAGCGTTCAACGAACGGGGATGATGTAGTCGAACACGACGTGATCCAAATCACCGATGACCGAGTGCCGAACGGACGGCACCTCCGCGTTCAACACACGTACAGGACGGGAGACGTCTCCTCCTTCTTGATCCAGCAAGGGGGGAGGAGAGGTTGGTGATGATCTAGCAGCACGACGGCGTGGTGGTGGATGCAGGGCGTCACAGTAGCAGGGCTTCGCCTATACTACAAGAGAGAGAGATGTAATAGGGAGAGAGGAAAGCACCAAAAGCGTAGCCTCAAGTCCCTCCTCTCCCCCACTATATATAGGGGTGCCAAGGGGGGGCGCCGGCCCTAGGAGATGGATCTCCTAGGGGGGCGGCGGCCAAGGGTGGGGGGCTTGCCCCCCCAAGGCAAGGGGGCGCCCCCCTTTTAGGGTTTCCCCTAACCCTAGGCGCATGGGCCCTTAGGGGTGGCGCCCCAGTCCACTAAGGGCTGGGTTCCTTCCCACTTCAGCCCATGGGGCCCTCCGGGATAGGTGGCCCCACCCGGTGGACCCCCGGGACCCTTCCGGTGGTCCCGGTACAATACCGATAACCCCGAAACTTGTCCCGATGGCCGAAACAGCACTTCCTATATATAATTCTTTACCTCCGGACCATTCCGGAACTCCTCGTGACGTCCGGGATCTCATCCGGGACTCCGAACAACATTCGGGTTACTGCATATACATATCTTCACAACCCTAGTGTCACCGAACCTTAAGTGTGTAGACCCTACGGGTTCGGGAGACCTGTAGACATGACCGAGACGACTCTCCGGTCAATAACCAACAGCGGGATCTGGATACCCATGTTGGCTCCCACATGCTCCACGATGATCTCATCGGATGAACCATGATGTCGAGGATTCAATCAACCCGGTATGCAATTCCCTTTGTCAATCGATATATTACTTGCCCGAGATTCGATCGTCGGTATCCCAATACCTCGTTCAATCTCGTTACCGGCAAGTCACTTTACTCGTACCATAATGCATGATCCCGTGACCAGACACTTGGTCACTTTGAGCTCATTATGATGATGCATTACCGAGTGGGCCCAGTGATACCTCTCCGTCATATGGAGTGACAAATCCCAGTCTTGATCCGTGTCAACCCAACAGACACTTTCGGAGATACCCGTAGTATTCCTTTATAGTCACCCAGTTACGTTGTGACGTTTGGTACACCCAAAGCACTCCTACGGTATCCGGGAGTTACACGATCTCATGGTCTAAGGAAAAGATACTTAACATTGCAAAACTAGCATACGAACTATACGATCTTTATGCTATGTTTAGGATTGGGTCTTGTCCATCACATCATTCTCCTAATGATGTGATCTCGTTAGCAATGACATCTTATGTCCATAGCCAGGAAACCATGACTATCTGTTGATTAACGAGCTAGTCAACTAGAGGCTTACTAGGGACATGTTGGTGTCTGTTATTCACACATGTATTACGATTTCCGGATAACACAATTATAGCATCAATAAAGACAATTATCATGAACAAGGAAATATAATAATAATGCTTTTATTATTGCCTCTAGGGCATATTTCCAACATATGGTTCCCGGGGGGTTCCGGTAACCTCCCGGTGATCCGGTAAAATCCCGATTTCACACGGAACACTTCCGATGTCCAAACATAGGCTTCCAATATATCAATCTTTATGTCTCGACCATTTCGAGACTCCTCGTCATGTCCGTGATCACATCCGGGACTCCGAACAACCTTCGGTACATCAAAATGCATAAACTCATAATAACTGTCATCGTAACGTTAAGCGTGCGGACCCTACGGTTCGAGAACAATGTAGACATGACCGAGACACGTCTCCGGTCAATAACCAATAGCGGGACCTGGATGCCCATATTGGCTCCTACATATTCTACGAAGATCTTTATCGGTCAGACCGCATAACAACATACGTTGTTCCTTTTGTCATCGGTATGTTACTTGCCCGAGATTCGATCGTCGGTATCCAATACCTAGTTCAATCTCGTTACTGGCAAGTCTCTTTACTCATTCCGTAATACATCATCTCACAACTAACATCTTAGTTATAATGCTTGCAAGGCTTATGTGATGTGTATTACCGAGAGGGCCCAGAGATACCTCTCCGACAATCGGAGTGACAAATCCTATTCTCGAAATACGCCAACCCAACATCTACCATTGGAAACACCTGTAGTACTCCTTTATAATCACCCAGTTATGTTGTGACGTTTGGTAGCACCCAAAGTGTTCCTCCGGCAAACGGGAGTTGCATAATCTCATAGTCATAGGAACATGTATAAGTCATTAAGAAAGCAATAGCAACATACTAAACGATCGGGTGCTAAGCTAATGGAATGGGTCATGTCAATCAGATCATTCAACTAATGATGTGACCTCGTTAATCAAATAACAACTGTTTGTTCATCGTTAGGAAACATAACCATCTTTGATTAACGAGCTAGTCAAGTAGAGGCATACTAGTGACACTCTGTTTGTCTATGTATTCACACTTGTATTATGTTTCCGGTTAATACAATTCTAGCATGAATAATAAACATTATCATGATATAAGGAAATAAATAATAACTTTATTATTGCCTCTAGGGCATATTTCCTTCAGTCTCCCACTTGCACTAGAGTCAATAATCTAGATTACATAGTAATGATTCTAACACCCATGGAGCCTTGGTGCTGATCATGTTTTGCTCGTGGCAGAGGCTTAGTCAACGTGTCTGCAACATTCAGATCCGTATGTATCTTGCAAATCTCTATGTCTCCCACCTGGACTAGATCCCGGATGGAATTGAAGCGTCTCTTGATGTGCTTGGTCCTCTTGTGAAATCTGGATTCCTTTGCCAAGGCAATTGCACCAGTATTGTCACAAAAGATTTTCATTGGACCCGATGCACTAGGTATGACACCTAGATCGGATATGAACTCCTTCATCCAGACTCCTTCGTTCGCTGCTTCCGAAGCAGCTATGTACTCCGCTTCACATGTAGATCCCGCTACGACGCTTTGTTTAGAACTGCACCAACTGACAGCTCCACCGTTTAAAGTAAAAACGTATCCGGTTTGCGATTTAGAATCGTCCGGATCAGTGTCAAAGCTTGCATCAACGTAACCTCTTACGGTGAGCTCTTTGTCACCTCCATATACGAGAAACATATCCTTAGTCCTTTTCAGGTATTTCAGGATGTTCTTGACCGCTGTTCAGTGATCCATTCCTGGATTACTTTGGTACCTCCCTGCTAAACTTATAGCAAGGCACACATCAGGTCTGGTACACAGCATTGCATACATGATAGAGCCTATGGCTGAAGCATAGGGAACATCTTTCATTTTCTCTCTATCTTCTACAGTGGTCGGGCATTGAGTCTGACTCAACTTCACTCCTTGTAACACAGGCAAGAACCCTTTCTTTGCTTGATCCATTTTGAACTTCTTCAAAATCTTGTCAAGGTATGTGCTTTGTGAAAGTCCAATTAAGCGTCTTGATCTATCTCTATAGATCTTTATGCCTAATATGTAAGCAGCTTCCCCGAGGTCTTTCATCGAAAAACTTTTATTCAAGTATCCCTGTATGCTATCCAGAAATTCTATATCATTTCCAATCAGCAATATGTCATCCACATATAATATCAGAAATGCTACAGAGCTCCCACTCACTTTCTTGTAAATACAGGCTTCTCCAAACGTCTGTATAAAACCAAATGCTTTGATCACACTATCAAAGCGTTTATTCCAACTCCGAGAGGCTTGCACCAGTCCATAAATGGATCACTGGAGCTTGCACACTTTGTTAGCTCCCTTTGGATCGACAAAACCTTCTGGTTGCATCATATACAACTCTTCTTCCAGAAATCCATTCAGGAATGCAGTTTTGACATCCATCTGCCAAATTTCATAATCATAAAATGCGGCAATTGCTAACATGATTCTGACAGACTTAAGCACCGCTACGGGTGAGAAGGTCTCATCGTAGTCAACCCCTTGAACTTATCGAAAACCTTTTGCGACAAGTCGAGCTTTATAGACAGTAATATTACCGTCAGCGTCAGTCTTTTTCTTGAAGATCCATTTATTCTCAATTGCTTGCCGATCATCGAGCAAGTCAACCAAAGTCCATACTTTGTTCTCATACATGGATCCCATCTCAGATTTCATGGCTTCAAGCAACTTTGCGGAATCTGGGCTCACCATCGCTTCTTCATAGTTCGTAGGTTCATCATGATCTAGTAGCATGACTTCCAGAATTGGATTACCGTACCACTCTGGTGCGGATCTCACTCTGGTTGATCTACGTGGTTCAGTAGTATCTTGTCCTGAAGTTTCATGATCATCATCATTAGCTTCCTCACTAATTGGTATAGGTGTCGCAGAAACAGTTTTCTGTGATGTACTATTTTCCAATAAGGGAGCAGGTACAGTTACCTCGTCAAGTTCTACTTTCCTCCCACTCACTTCTTTCGAGAGAAACTCCTTCTCTAGAAATGATCCATTCTTAGCAACGAATGTCTTGCCTTCGGATCTGTGATAGAAAGTGTACCCAACAGTCTCCTTTGGGTATCCTATGAAGACACATTTCTCCGCTTTGGGTTCGAGCTTATCAGGTTGAAGTTTTTTCACATAATCATCGCAGCCCCAAACTTTAAGAAACGACAACTTTGGTTTCTTGCCAAACCATAATTCATAAGGCGTCGTCTCAACGGATTTTGATTGTGCCCTATTTAACGTGAATGCGGCCGTCTCTAAAGCATAACCCCAAAATGATAGCGGTAAATCAGTAAAAGACATCATAGATTGCACCATATCTAGTAAAGTACGATTACGACGTTCGGACACACCATTACGCTGTGGTGTTCCGGGTGGCGTGAGTTGCGAAACTATTCCACAATTTTTCAAATGTACACCAAACTCGTAACTCAAATATTCTCCTCCACGATCAGATTGTAGAAACTTTATTTTCTTGTTACGATGATTTTCAACTTGACTCTGAAATTCTTTGAACTTTTCAAATGTTTCATACTTGTGTTTCATTAAGTAGATATACCCATATCTGCTTAAATCATCTGTGAAGGTGAGAAAATAACGATATCCGCCACGAGCCTCAATATTCATCGGACCACATACATCGGTATGTATGATTTCCAATAAATCTGTTGCTCTCTCCATACTACCGGAGAACGGTGTTTTAGTCATCTTGCCCATGAGGCACGGTTCGCAAGTACCAAGTGATTCATAATCAAGTGGTTCCAAAAGTCCATCATTATGGAGTTTCTTCATGCGCTTTATACCGATATGACCTAAACGGCAGTGCCACAAATAAGTTGCACTATCATTATCAACTCTGCATCTTTTGGTTTCAACATTATGAATATGTGTATCACTACTATCGAGATTCATCAAAAATAGACCACTCTTCAAAGGTGCATGACCATAAAAGATATTACTCATATAAATAGAACAACCATTATTCTTTGATTTAAATGAATAACCGTCTCGCATTAAACAAGATCCAGATATAATGTTCATGCTCAACGCTGGCACCAAATAACAATTATTTAGGTCTAATATTAATCCCGAAGGTAGATGTAGAGGTAGCGTGCCGACCGCGATCACATCGACTTTGGAACCGTTTCCCACGCGCATCGTCACCTCGTCCTTTGCTAGTGTCCGCTTATTCCGTAGTCCCTGTTTCGAGTTGCAAATATTAGCAACAGAACCAGTATCAAATACCTAGGTGCTACTGCGAGCTCTAGTAAGGTACACATCAATAACATGTATATCACATATACCTTTGTTCACCTTGCCATCCTTCTTATCCGCCAAATACTTGGGGCAGTTCCGCTTCCAGTGACCAGTCTGCTTGCAGTAGAAGCACTCAGTTTCAGGCTTAGGTCCAGACTTGGGTTTCTTCTCCTGAGCAGCAACTTGCTTGCTGTTCTTCTTGAAGTTACCCTTCTTCTTCCCTTTGCCCTTTTTCTTGAAACTAGTGGTCTTGTTGACCATCAACACTTGATGCTCCTTCTTGATTTCTACCTCCGCAGCTTTCAGCATTGCGAAGAGCTCGGGAATAGTCTTGTTCATCCCTTGCATATTATAGTTCATCACGAAGCTCTTGTAGCTTGGTGGCAGTGATTGGATAATTCTGTCAATGACGCAATCATCTGGAAGATTAACTCCCATCTGAATCAAGTGATTATTATACCTAGACATTTTGAGTATATGCTCACTGACAGAACTGTTCTCCTCCATCTTGCAGCTATAGAACTTATTGGAGACTTCATATCTCTCAATTCGGGCATTTGCTTGAAATATTAACTTCAACACCTGGAACATCTCATATGCTCCATGACGTTCAAAACGTCGTTGAAGTCCCGATTCTAAGCCGTAAAGCATGGCACACTGAACTATCGAGTAGTCATCAGCTTTGCTCTGCCAGACGTTCATAACATCTGGTGTTTCTCCAGCAGCAGGCCTGGCACCCAGCGGTGCTTCCAGGATGTAATTCTTCTGTGCAGCAATGAGGATAATCCTCAGGTTACGGACCCAGTCCGTGTAATTGCTACCATCATCTTTCAACTTTGCTTTCTCAAGGAACGCATTAAAATTCAACGGAACAACAGCACGAGCCATCTATCTACAATCAACATAAACAACCAAGATACTATCAGGTACTAAGTTCATGATAAGTTTAAGTTCAGTTAATCAAATTACTTAAGAACACCCACTTAGATAGACATCCCTCTAATCCTCTAAGTGATCACGTGATCCAAATCGACTAAACCATAACCGATCATCACGTGAGATGGAGTAGTTTTCAATGGTGAACATCGCTATGTTGATCATATCTACTATATGATTCACGCTCGACCATTCGGTCTCTGTGTTCCGAGGCCATATCTGCATATGCTAGGCTCGTCAAGTTTAACCTGAGTATTCTGCGTGTGCAAAACTGGCTTGCACCCGTTGTAGATGGACGTAGAGCTTATCACACCCAATCATCATGTGGTGTCTGGGCACGACGAACTTTGGCAACGGTGCATACTCAGGGAGAACACTTCTTGATAATTTAGTGAGAGATCATCTTATAATGCTACCGTCAATCAAAGCAAGATAAGATGCATAAAAGGATAAACATCACATGCAATCAATATAAGTGATATGATATGGCCATCATCATCTTGTGCTTGTGATCTCCATCTCCGAAGCACCGTCATGATCACCATCGTCGCCGGCACGACACCTTGATCTCCATCGTAGCATCGTTGTCGTCTTGCCAATCTTATGCTTCCACGACTATCACTACCGCTTAGTAATAAAGTAAAGCATTACATCGCGATTGCATTGCATACAATAAAGCGACAACCATATGGCTCCTGCCAGTTGCCGATAACTTGGTTAAAAAACATGATCATCTCATACAATAAAATTTAGCATCATGCCTTGACCATATCACATCACAACATGCCCTGCAAAAACAAGTTAGACGTCCTCTACTTTGTTGTTGCAAGTTTTACGTGTCTGCTACGGGCTTAAGCAAGAACTCATCTCACCTACGCATCAAAACCACAACGATAGTTTGTCAAATAGACTCCGTTTTAACCTTCTCAAGGACCGGGCGTAGCCACACTTGGTTCAACTAAAGTTGGAGAGACAGTCGCCCGCAAGCCATCTATGTGCAAAGCACGTCGAGGGAACCGGTCTCGCGTAAGCGTACGCGTAAGGTTGGTCCGGGTCGTCTCGTCCAACAATACCGCTGAACCAAAGTATGACATGCTGGTAGGCAGTATGACTTGTATCGCCCACAACTCACTTGTGTTCTACTCGTGCAAATAACATCAAACCATAAAACCTAGGCTCTGATACCACTGTTGGGGAACGTAGTAATTTCAAAAAAATTTCCTACGCACACGCAAGATCATGGTGATGCATAGCAACGAGGGGGAGAGTCTGATCTATGTAACCTTGTAGATCGCAATGGAAGCGTTGACACAACGTAGAGGAAGTAGTCGTATGTCTTCTTCCCGATCCGACCGATCCAAGCACCGTTACTCCAGCACCTCCGAGTTCTTAGCACACGTACAGCTCGATGACGATCCCCGGGCTCCGATCTAGCAAAGCTTCAGGGGGGAGTTCCGTCAGCACGACGGCGTGGTGACGATCTTGATGTACTACCGACGAGGGCTTCGCCTAAGCACTGCAACAATATGATCGAGGTGGAATTTGGTGGTAGGGGGCACCGCACACGGCTAAGGAACGATCACCAAGGATCAACTTGTGTGTCTAGAGGTGCCCCCTGCCCCCGTATATAAAGGATCCAAGGGGGAGGGGTGCGCCGGCCAGGGAGAGGGCGCGGGAGGAGTCCTACTCCTACCGGGAGTAGGACTCCCCCCCTCAATCCTATTCCAACTAGGATTCCCAAGGGGGAAAAGAGAGAGGGGGGGGGCGGCCCCTACTCCTAGTCCTAATAGGACTCAGGGAAGGGGGAGCGCGCGGCCAGCTATGGGCTGCCCCTTTTCTCTTTTCCACTAAAGCCCATGAAGGCCCATATGGTTCCCGGGGGGTTCCGGTAACCTCCCGGTGATCCGGTAAAATCCCGATTTCACCCGGAACACTTCCGGTGTCCAAACATAGGCTTCCAATATATCAATCTTTATGTCTCGACCATTTCGAGACTCCTCGTCATGTCCGTGATCACATCCGGAACTCCGAACAACCTTCGGTACATCAAAATGCATAAACTCATAATAACTGTCATCGTAACGTTAAGCGTGCGGACCCTACGGTTCGAGAACAATGTAGACATGACCGAGACACGTCTCCGGTCAATAACCAATAGCGGGACCTGGATGCCCATATTGGCTCCTACATATTCTACGAAGATCTTTATCGGTCAGACCGCATAACAACATACGTTGTTCCTTTTGTCATCGGTATGTTACTTGCCCGAGATTCGATCGTCGGTATCCAATACCTAGTTCAATCTCGTTACTGGCAAGTCTCTTTACTCGTTCCATAATACATCATCTCACAACTAACATCTTAGTTATAATGCTTGCAAGGCTTATGTGATGTGTATTACCGAGAGGGCCCAGAGATACCTCTCCGACAATCTGAGTGACAAATCCTATTCTCGAAATACGCCAACCCAACATCTACCATTGGAAACACCTGTAGTACTCCTTTATAATCACCCAATTACGTTGTGACGTTTGGTAGCACCCAAAGTGTTCCTCCGGCAAACGGGAGTTGCATAATCTCATAGTCATAGGAACATGTATAAGTCATGAAGAAAGCAATAGCAACATACTAAACGATCGGGTGCTAAGCTAATGGAATGGGTCATGTCAATCAGATCATTCAACTAATGATGTGACCTCGTTAATCAAATAACAACTGTTTGTTCATGGTTAGGAAACATAACCATCTTTGATTAACGAGCTAGTCAAGTAGAGGCATACTAGTGACACTCTGTTTGTCTATGTATTCACACATGTATTATGTTTCCGGTTAATACAATTCTAGCATGAATAATAAACATTTATCATGATATAAGGAAATAAATAATAACTTTATTATTGCCTCTAGGGCATATTTCCTTCAAAAACCCTACGTCCTGCTTGATTAATATTGATGATATGGGTAGTACAAGAGTAGATCTACCACGAGATCGGAGAGGCTAAACCCTAGAAGCTAGCCTATGGTATGATTGTATGTTGTCCTACGGACTAAAACCCTCTGGTTTATATAGACACCAGAGGGGGTTAGGGTTACACAAGGTCGATTACAAAGGAGGAGATATACATATCCGTATTGCCTGGCTTGCCTTCCATGCCAAGTAGAGTCCCATCCGGACATGGGACGAAGTCTTCAATCTTGTATCTTCATAGTCCAACAGTCCGGCCAAAGGATATAATCCGGCTGTCCGGATACCCCCTAATCCAGGACTCCCTCAGCCGGGATGACACGGGGATCAGCCAGGCAGTCGAAGAAGAGGTAACTATTATTTTCCTCCGACTCAGAACCTTTACCAAGGCAGAAACTTCGGCGGGTAACCCAGAAAGTAAGGTTTTCATACCCCTTGGCTTATTTAGATCCTCATTTTCTTTTGAAACGACAGCAACATGAGAGCTGCCGCCAGACCCGGACCTGTGGAGATGACGATTTACCCTCCGGCTTACCCAAAACTCCTCAGAAACGTCAAAATGAGTTTCTTTTTAACCTTAACCCTTGTATCGACCAACGATTTACTTTTATTAATCACTCAATTGTGATTCCACTCTTGCAGGAGATTTCTCGTTCCTCCTCTGGCGATTCTTCACAAACTCAACTGCCGGACTTTAAGACCGCCCTGGGTAAAGATAATTATCCTTCTTCTGCACCTTTATATCTGCATTATTATACTGACTTATCCAAATTCTTTTTAGCGGTTGATGACCCACAAGTATAGGGGATCTATCGTAGTCCTTTCGATAAGTAAGAGTGTCGAACCCAACGAGGAGCAGAAGGAAATGATAAGCGGTTTTCAGCAAGGTATTGTCTGCAAGCACTGAAATTATAGGTAACATATAGTTTTGTGATAAGATAATTGGTAACGAGCAACAAGTAACTGTTGGGGAACGTAGCAGAAATTCAAAATTTTCTACGCATCACCAAGATCAATCTATGGAGTAATCTAGCAACAAGGGGAAGGAGAGTGCATCTACATACCCTTGTAGATCGCTAAGCGGAAGCGTTCAAGTAAACGGGGTTGATGGAGTCGTACTCGTCGTGATCCAAATCACCGATGATCCTAGTGCCGAACGGACGGCACCTCCGTGTTCAACAGACGTATAGCCCGATGACGTCTCCTACGCCTTGATCCAGCAAGGGGTGAAGGAGAGGTTCGGAAGACTCCATCCAGCAGCAGCACGACGGCGTGGTGGTGGTGGAGGAGCGCGGGAATCCTGCAGGGCTTCGCCAAGCACCGCGGGAGAACAGGAGAACTTGGGAGAGGGGGAGGGCTGCGCCAAGACTTGGGTGTGGCTACCCTCCCACCCCCCACATATATATAGGGGCAAGGGAGAGGGGGGGGCGGCCCCCTCAGATACAATCTGAGGAGGGGGCGGCAGCCAAGGGGGGTTGCCTTGCCCCCCAAGACAAGGGGGGCGCCCCCCCTTTAGGGTTCCCCCAAACCCTAGGCGCATGGGCCCTAAGAGGGGAGGTGCCCAGCCCACTAAGGGGCTGGTCCCTCTCCACATACAACCCATAGGGCCCTCCGGGGCAGGTGGACCCCCGGAACCCCTCCGGTGGTCCTGGTACAATACCGGTAACCCCCGAATTATTCCGGTGACCGTATGATGACTTCCAATATATAAATGTTTACCTCTGGACCATTCCAGAATTCCTCGTGACGTCCGGGATCTCATCCGGGACTTCGAACAACATTTGGTAACCACGTACATCTATTCCCTATAACCCTAGCGTCATCGAACCTTAAGTGTGTAGACCCCACGGGCTCGGGAGTCATGCAGACATGGCCGAGACAACTCTCCGGTCAATAACCAACAGCGGGATCTGGATACCCATGTTGGCTCCCACATGCTCCAGGATGATCTCATCGGATGAACCACGATGTAAAGGACTTAATCAATCCCGTATACAATTCCCTTCGTCCAGCGGTACGATACTTGCCCGAGATTCGATCGTCGGTATCCCGATACCTTGTTCAATCTCGTTACCGGCAAGTCTCATTTACTCGTTCCGTAACACATCATCCTGTGATCAACTCGTTGATCACATTGTGCACATTATGATGATGTCCTACCGAGTGGGCCCAGAGATACCTCTCCGTTTACACGGAGTGACAAATCCCAGTATCGATTCATGCCAACCCAACAGACACTTTCGGAGATACCTGTAGTGTACCTTTATAGGCACCCAGTTACGTTGTGACGTTTGGCACACCCAAAGCACTCCTACAGTATCCGGGAGTTGCACAATCTCATGGTCTAAGGAAATGATACTTGACATTAGAAAAGCTTTAGCATACGAACTACATGATCTTGTGCTAGGCTTAGGATTGGGTCTTGTCCATCACATCATTCTCCTAATGATGTGATCCCGTTATCAACGACATCCAATGTCCATGGTCAGGAAACCGTTACCATCTATTGATCAACGAGCTAGTCAACTAGAGGCTTACTAGGGACATGGTGTTGTCTATGTATCCACACATGTATCTGAGTTTCCTATCAATACAATTCTAGCATGGATAATAAACGATTATCATGAAATATAATAATAACCAATTTATTATTGCCTCTAGGGCATATTTCCAATAGTAACAAAAGTAAATAAAGTGCAGCAAGGTGGCCGAATCCTTTTTGTAGCAAAGGGCAAGCCTGGGCAAACGCTTATATGATGTAAAGCGCTCCCGAGGACACATGGGAATATCGTCAAGCTAGTTTTCATCACGTTCATATGATTCGCGTTTGGTACTTTGATAATTTGGTATGTGGGTGGACCGGTGCTTGGGTACTGCCCTTACTTGGACAAGTATCCGACTTATGATTAACCTCTATTGCAAGCATCCGCAACCACAACAAAAGTATTAAGGTAAACCTAACCATAGCATGAAACATGTGGATCCAAATCAGTCCCTTATGAAGCAACGCATAAACTAGGGTTTAAGCTTCTGTCACTCTAGCAACCCATCATCTACTTATTACTTCCCAATGCCTTCCTCTAGGCCCAAATAATGGTGAAGTGTCATGTAGTCGACGTTCACATAACACCACTAGAGGAGAGACAACATACATCTCATCAGAATATCGAACGAATACCAAATTCACATCACAACTAATAGCAAGACTTCTCCCATGTCCTCAAGAACAAACATAACTACTCACAAAGCATATTCATAATCAGAGGGGTATTAATATGCATATAGGATCTGAACATATGATCTTCCACCAAGTAAACCAACTAACATCAACTACAAGGAGTAATCAACACTACTAGCAACCCACAGGTATCAATCCCGGACTTAGAGACAAGAATTGGATACAAAAGATGAAGTAGGGTTTGAGATGAGATGGTGCTAGTGAAGATGTTGATGGAGATTGACCCCCTCCCGATGAGAGGATCGTTGGCGATGACGATGGCGATGATTTCCCCCTCCCAGAGGGAAGTTTCCCCGGCGAAACAGCTCCGCCAGAGCCCTAGACTGGTTCCGCCTCGTGGCGGCGGAGTCTCGTTCGGAAAGATTGCTTATGATTTTTTCCCTCATCGAAAGACTCCATATAGCAGAAGATGGACATCGGAGGGCCACCAGGGGGCCCACGAGGTAGGGGGGGCGTGCCCAGGGGGTAGGGCGCACCCCCACCCTCGTGGGCAGGGTGTGGGCCCCCTGGTGAACTTCTTGCACTCAGTATTTTTTATATATTCTGAAAATGACTTCCGGGATGTTTCAGGAATTTTGGAGCTGTGCAGAATAGGTCTCTAACATTTGCTCCTTTTTCAGCTCAGAACCCCAGCTGCCGGCATTCTCCCTCTTTATGTAAACCCTATAAAATAAGAGAGAATAGGCATAAGTATTGTGACATAATGTGTAATAACAGACCATAATGCAATAAATATCGATATAAAAGCATGATGCAAAATGGAAGTATCAGCAGTCAAGCAAACCCAAAAAAGCAAAGGTGACAAAGCCGGCTGAGGATCCGAAAACTGCTAAACAGGAGCAGCCAACTCTTGTACCGTAACATTCTGAAGCACCGGAAGATCCTGCTATCAACACTCGACCAGACTTACCTAAGACGTCTGTTGACGAAACCATTCTTGATCCATCTACTGTTGAACCGTCAAGCTCAGCTATCCTGCCAGAGACTCACGGTGATGATGTTTTAATCACTGGCACCAGATTCATTGAACCGGGAAATCCAACTGTGCTGGCAAGACACTCCGCAAAACAAGAAGTCATGGAGAGGCGGAAAGTGAGGTTTGATGTCTCCCACTATGCTTATCTGAGTATTAGTGAAGTCCTATCTGGTTATCTCAGTCAAGTGCACTCCAGCCGTGATTCAGAATTTGAGATGGTCAAACAGATGCACCAAAAATATGATGTACGTTCTCCGGCTTATATAAATTATATACCCTGCCAGCCTGCAAGTCTTCTGATTATCATAAGATTGAATGATCTGTAGACTTAAAAGACTTATAAGCCTCTGCCTTAGACATCCTCCAAGTCTGGTTTACCACTAAACCGGATGCTGATAGTATTTCAATTTGCATGTGTAGCCCCCAAGGGCCGGTTTAATTAGTATGAATGAGCCGGTCCTACTAGTCATTATGTAAAAGACCAAAATTTACCTACATATCTCTCATGAGTCGGCTATAACTAACACGCCCGGCTCATCTTGAATAAGAAAACAAGCAATATGCATTAGCCCCCAAGTGCCAAGTGTTATTGCTTGCAAATCACTTGGGACTTGTGAGAAAGAGCCAACTCCTTTGAAAATTTTCATTTGATAGACATTAGCCCCCAAGTGCCAAGTGTTGTTTGCTTGCAAAGCATTTGGGACTTGTATTTTGTCATCCGCCATGAAACTGAAGGAACTTGTGCTGTATGTAGGCTGCGAACACAGAACTGGAATCTCAATTGTCTGAGGCCAAGACCCGGCTGGCGACTCAAGAGACGGAAACAAAGAAAGCTCAATCCAAATTCCAGTTGAGTGTTTCTGAAGCGGAAAAACTGAAGACCGGCTTTACTGCGGAGGAAGAGGCTTGGGCCAATGAGAAGACTGCCTTGATGCAACATGCTGAGAAGGATTAGGCGGCTCTGGAAGAGGTGACCGCTGAACTCACCGGTTTAAAGAACCGTGTGTCTCAGATGGTTTCTGCAATCTTCGGTAAGTCACCTTGTTAACCCATTGTGTAAACTGTGCAGGTCCCAGGAGCAGCAATCTGAGCCGAGATACACTGGTAAAGCTCTAGGCGGTTTACACGCTTGTGGAGCAATTGTATACTGGAGCTCAACTGACTCTAGCCACTATCTCCCCAGCGAATCAAGAACCAAGCTTATTAAGCGATGTCTTGAAGAAGTTGTCCATCTTGCCTGCTAGGTTCCAGGAAATCAAGCGATCTTGTGCTAGAGCCGGAGCCGTGACAGCTTTGAGCTGCTCCAAAGCCTGGGTACCGGAGTTAGACCCGGCGAACGTAGCCAGTGGGTATCCCAGCCTCAAGGAAGATGGAACTCCTTTCAACCAAGAAGACTTTGCTGCCTGCGTAAAAGAAATTCGCCCTCATGCTACAATCATTGCCGAAGAAACCAATCTCACCAAGTATTAGCCGCGTTTTGATGCAGACAATAAGAAGATGGCGACTCCTTCATATAAAGTGATGGACTTAATCCTACCGATTCGTAAGCACTCTTTCGCCCCTGAGATTGGCCCGTCCGGTCTAATTGATGATGAGGCTGAATTTGTCGCCCTTCATGGCTTTGACTGGTCCAAACCCAACTTCTAGACGGTGGAGGAGGACGAACCGAGAAGGGATGAGTCGCAACCATCAAGTCAGCCAGGCCAGGACTAATGAACCGGCTCCAGTTTATCATCTGCCATATGCGTGACTGAAAAGCAGTTTATCCTTTTGGGCTCCAAGCGCCTTGTAATAGGCTAGCTTGAAACTTCGTGTTCTGCTATGCCATCATGCACATTGTGCTGCTTATAACACTTTTATCCATCATGTGAAGATATGCTATATATCCCTTATGATATCAACAATTTTGAATCTGTTCCTGCATACAACAGATAAAGTGTCCTGGTGGTTTACCGCTAGACGGGTTATAATGCCCCAACATGAACTTATCATGATGTATAACCAAGGCTAGTCGAAATAATAATCATATATGATTAAAAAAATATCAAACTCGTGATATTTGATCACACTTGTTGATTTTACTAAGACAGTGTAGTAAGAGTGATAACCCAAAACTTTGGATACTGATAGTTATCAAAGATTACCGGCTTATGAAAAAACCGGACCAGGTTAATAAACACCAGATATTTATCTTTATTTTATACTGGCGACTTATAGTCGAAGACCAGGCCGGGTTAATAAACACCGGTTAATGTCATTAATGACTCAGAAGGCATTATAAGCCTTACTGGTTTTCAATCATGTATCAATATGCCATAAAAGAAAAAAATCTCAAAAAGACATTCAAATCAAGCAACAGAAAAAAATCCAAGGCTTTCATAGGCTGCCAAGCCAAAATATCTTCTTCAATGAAACTAGCATTAGCCACTGGAAGGTACGCACTCTCCATGAGCCGGCACTCACATTACCCAATCGACATTTTAACCCGGATAAGTTCAATTCTTATTTAAAAATAGACTTATCAGGAGTACGCGGGGTCAGAGTAGCATCATGCATCACATGCCGATTTATCCAAGTTCCAAGGAAGGCATCTTTTCAGCCAGAGCTTCTCCTTGCTATCCGTAAAACCGTGCCCTCTCATGACAAACCGTCGTTTTAACCTTAACGAGTTCAGGGTCTTGTTTAAAAGATTGACTGTTAAGAGTTAGGCGGGTCAATCAGGATTATCTGATGGAGAAGCATCTCGCATACAGGCAGGATAACCCGAGGTTTTAGGTGAATACACCTGGCTTCCAAGCCTGGCTTTTATAGCCTATCATAAGGTTATGAAATCTTTGTTCTTTAGAACAAAAGAGCCCCCAAGTGATATTTTGAGCTGTGCTCAAGGGGTACCCATGTTTTAGTCGTGCTTTTGCAATAGACTCTCTTTGATCCCAAGTTTTTTGTATGTGGCTTATAAGCCGGATCAAAGGGTAATTATAACTTTGTTGTATAAAGCAGAATCCCCCAAGTAATCAAAGAGTCATTAATTAGATAGGAAAAACGACAGAGGCCCTTCTTTAGCAAGGATGCCGGATTTATTATATATATATATATTATATACATTGTCAAAATATGTACATTGAAAGAGCCAGTGGCTCGGGTTTAGTACGGCCTAACTTGAGCAATATTCCAGGGTCGGCGAGTCTCCTCCTCCGACGTGCCTGAGTCCTTGTGGTCTCGAACATCAATAAGGTAATATGACCCATTGTTTAGATTCTTGCTGACCACAAAGGGTCCTTCCCAAGGTGGGGATAACTTCTGCATATCAGTCTGATCCTGGATAAGCCGGAGCATCAGGTCGACTTCTTGAAAGGTTCTGGTTCTAACCCGGTGGCTATGATAACGGCGCAGATCTTGCTGGTAAATCGCCGAACGAGCTGCTGGTATGTCATGCTCGTCATCCAATAGATCAAATACTTCTTGACGTGCTCTTTCATTGTCAGCTTCAACATAAGCCGCCACACGAGGCGAGTCATGAAGGAGGTCACAAGGGAGAGCTGCCTCTGCTCCATAAACCATGAAGAAAGGTGTGTATCTCGTACATCTGTTTGGGGTGGTATTGATGCTCCATAACACGAAAGGTAACTCCTCCACCCAATAACCCAACGTCTTCTTGTGACGTCCCCGATTTAATCGTACACTAATCCTACACGCAAACGCGTACGATCAAGATCAGGGACTCACGGGAAGATATCACAACATAACTCTACAAATAAAATAAGTCATACAAGCATCATATTACAAGCCAGGGGCCTCGAGGGCTCGAATACAAAGAGCTCGATCATAGACGAGTCAGCGGAAGCAACAATATCTGAGTACAGACATAAGTTAAACAAGTTTGCCTTAAGAAGGCTAGCACAAACTGGGATACAGATCGAAAGAGGCGCAGGCCTCCTGCCTGGGATCCTCCTAACTACTCCTGGTCGTCGTCAGCGGGCAGCACGTAGTAGTAGTCACCTCCGGTGTAGCAGGAGGCGTCGTCGACGGTGGCGTCTGGCTCCTGGGCTCCAACATCTGGTTGCGACAACCAGGTAGAAGGGATAGGGGGAAAAGAGGGAGAAAGCAACCGTGAGTACTCATCCAAAGTACTCGCAAGCAAGGAGCTACACTACATATGCATGGGTATCAAATGGAACAAGGGTATCATATGTGGACTGAACTGCAGAATGCCAGAATAAGAGGGGGATAACTAATCCCGTCGAAGACTACGCTTCTGGCAGCCTCCGTCTTGCAGCATGTAGAAGAGAGTAGACTGAAGTCATCCAAGTAGCATCGTATAGCATAATCCTAACCGATGATCCTCCCCTCGTTGCCCTGTGAGAGAGCGATCACCGGTGGTATCTGGCACTTGGAAGGGTGTGTTTTATTAAGTATCCGGTTCTAGTTGTCATAAGGTCAAAGTACAACTCCGGGTCGTCCTTTTACCGAGGGACACGGCTATTCGAATAGATAAACTTCCCTGCAGGGGTGCACCACATACCCCAACACGCTCGATCCCATTTGGCCGGACACACTTTCCTGGGTCATGCCCGGCCTCGGAAGATCAACACGTCGCAGCCCTACCTAGGCACAACAGAGAGGTCAGCACGCCGGTCTAAACCCTATGGCGCAGGGGTCTGGGCCCATCGCCCTTTGCACACCTGCACGTTGCGAACGCGGCCGAAAGCAGACCTAGCCTAGTAGCCTTCCAGTCCAATCCGGCGCGCGCCACTCAGTCGCTGACGTCACGAAGGATTCGGCTGATACCACGACGCCGGGATACCCATAACTGCTCCCACGTAGATGGTTAGTGCGTATAGACCAAATGGCCAGACTCGGATCAAATAACCAGATCTCGTTAAGCGTGTTAAGTATCCGTGAACGCCGAACAGGGCCAGGCCCACCTCTCTCCTAGGTGGTCAGAACCCGCCCTGTCGCTCCGCCTCAAAGATCCACACAGAGGGCCGTTGGGACAAAGGTCCTTTCAGCCCCCAATCCGTGAATCACTCGCGGGTGCTCCACAAGCCGACCCGTCTTTAGTCACCACATGTATCATGTATAAAGCATATAGTATATACCCGTGATCAACTCCCGAGTGATCACGGCCCGATGGTATAGCATGGCAGACGGACAAGGATGTAGGGCCACTGATGAAAATACTAGCATCCTATACTAAGCATTAGGATTGCAGGTAAAGGTAACAACAGTAGTAGCAAGGACAGGCTATGCATCAGTATAGGATTAACGGGAAGCAGTAACATGCTACACTACTCTAATGCAAGCAGTATAGAGAAGAGTAGGCGATATCTGGTGATCAAAGGGGGGGCTTGCCTGGTTGCTCTGGCAAGAGAGAGGGGTCGTCAACACCGTAGTCGTACGGGGTAGCAGCGGCGTTGGTCTCGGTGTCTAGAGAGAGAAGAGGGGGAAGAAACAATAAATATAATGCAAGCATATGCATAGTGAAGCATGACATGACAAGTAACGATGCTAGGCGTGCCCCAACGTGGTATGAGGTGGTACCGGTTAAGGGGGGAAACATCCGGGAAAGTATTCCCGGTGCTTCGTGATTTCGGGCAGAGGAGCCGGAGGGGGAAAGTTGCGGGTTCGATAGGTTAGGGGTGTGTGGCGGACGAACGGACTGCGTATCCGGATTCGTCACGTCGTTCTGAGCAACTTTCATGTTGAAAATATTTTAATCCGAGTTACGGATTAAAAGATATGATTTTCTAAAGATTTTATTAATTTCTGGAATTTAATTAATTAATTATTTAATTCGAAAAATGAATTTATGACATCAGCATGATGTCATGCTGACGTCAGCAGTCAACAGGGTTGACTTGGTCAACCCGACAGGTGGGTCCCGTTCGTCATACTCTGTTAGTTAATTAACAATAGTTAATTAGGTTAATTAGCCATTAGGTTAATTAATCAGGATTAATTAAATTAAGTATTTAATTAATTAATTAATTAATATTTTAATTATCATTTATTTTTATTTTTAACGTTCTGGGGGGGGGGCCTGCGGTCAGTGGCATGGCCGGTCCAGTCAGCAAGGCTGACCGGGTCAACAGGCCGGCCGGGCCCCTAGTGCCCACGGGTCAGTGACCCAGGAGTGGCCCCAGGTCGGCCACGTCGGCGGCCGGTGTTGGGGAGCTCCGGGGAGCGTTCCCGCGGCGGAGGGGCGCCGGACCTCGCCGGGATTCGCCGTCCGGCGGCAAAAATGGCCGCGGGCGGGTGCGTTCGAACGTGGAGAGGATGCCGCGTCCAACGGTGGCAGAGGCACGGCCGGACTTGGCCGGAAACGACACCGGCGAGCGGCGGAGGCGGCGGTGGGATTCGGGACCGCGTCGGGATCGCGCTACGGGGCTAACGGGAAGGCCAGGGGGGCTGCGCGACGCGCTGAGCACAAGGGGCTCGGCCCCGTGACCATTTGGTCACTGGAAGGGCGCCGGCGACGAGATCCGCGACGGGGGCGCTCGGGTATGGAGGGGAACGAGGGGGAAGAGGAGGGGGGCCTCGACCGAGCGGAGGAGGCGCGAGGGGAGGGGGTACGTGGGGCGCGGTGAGCCGGCGCGAGCCGGAGCGCGACGAGCGCGGCGCCGGAGCGAGCTCCGGCCATGGCGACCGAGCGCGGGGGTCGACCCCTATGGCTACAGAGCAAAGCAGGGGAGGGAAGAGCTCACGGGGGGGGGGGGACGCGTGGGGTCTCGGAAGCGGGCTCGGGGGCGGTCGGGGGCGTCCGGCGGGGAGGAGGTCGAGGCGGCGGCCGTCCGGCGATGCGGATCCGGCGAGGTGGGAGTCGGGGACGGTCCCGAGGCGACAAGGGGGGGGGTTCGGGCGTCCTGCGCGGCCGGTCGGGGAGGAGGGGAGGAGGACGAGCGCCGGTGGGGTGGGGCGCCGGCGTCGGGGGCGACGGGATCGGGCGGATCCCGATCCAGATCGGCGGGGGAGGGAGGAGAAGGGGATCGGGGGGAATGGGGTGTCGGCTAGGGTTTCCGCCGACCGGGGGGGGGGTTATGGGAGTGAGGGGGTGGGCCGGGCCAGGGGCTGGCCTGCTGGGCCAGGTGGGCTTGGCCCAGTTTGGCCAGGGGGGGGGTTTCCTCTCCTTTGTTTTATTTTTCTTTTCTTAATTTATTTTCTCTTCTGTTTTATTTCATTTTAAAATATTCAGACACCTTATAAAAATGTGTGCACCCCACCATAATTAACCTTGTAATATTTGACAACCCCCGAACATTTTAGTTTGATTATTTTTTGAAAACTTTTATTACCATCACAATTTTGAATTGAATTTCGAAACCGTTTTGATTTAACCCGAGATTAACTACAGTGACAGAGGTGACGTGGCATCATTAGTGAGGATTACTGTAGCTTAATTACCCGGGCGTCACAATTCTCCTCCACTACAAGAAATCTCGTCCCGAGATTTAGGAGGTAGAAGGAAAGAGTGCGGTTTATTCATCACGCAGACGATCCTCGCGTTCCCAGGTGGCTTCGTCTTCAGAGTGATTCGACCACTGGACTTTGAGGAACTTGATCACCTTCTGACGTGTGCGGTGTTCAGCTTGGTCGAGAATGCGGACCGGATGCTCTTTATAGGAGAGGTCCTGCTGCAATTCGAGCACTTCATGATCCACTGCTCGGATTGGGTCCTTGAAGCAGCGTCGGAGTTGTGACACGTGGAACACATCGTGAACCTGAGAAAGGTTCGACGGAAGCTCCAGTGATATGCCACTTTTCCACGCCTTTCCAGAATAGTGAATGGGCCAATATAGCGAGGAGCTAGCTTGCCCTTGATCCCGAAGCGGTGAGCACCCTTCATTGGTGTAACTCGAAGATAAGCCCTTTCGCCAGGTTGATAGACCATGTCTTGGTGATGACGGTCATACTGACTTTTCTAACGTGACTGAGCAGTCTTGAGATTCTCGCGAATAATGTGAACTTGTTCTTCGGCCTGTTGGATAATATCCGGACCGAAGAGTGGGCGTTCCCCAGTTTCTGACCAGTTCAGAGGGGTTCGACACTTCCATCCATAAAGCACTTCGAAGGGGGACATCTTCAGACTAGCTTGATAGCTATTATTATAAGAGAACTCGGCATATGGAAGAGATTCCTCCCATTTCTTGCCGAATGAGATTACACAAGCTCGAAGCATGTCTTCGAGAACTTGGTTGACACGTTCAACTTGCCCTTGTGACTGAGGATGGAACGCAGTACTGAACGACAGATGAGTCCCCATAGCTTCTTGGAAACTTGCCCAAAACCTTGAAGTGAATAAGCTGCCACGGTCTGAACTGATAACCAGTGGGATACCGTGAAGCGAAACAATTCTGGCCATGTAGAGAGTAGCAAGCTGACTAGCCGTGATTGTCTCTTTGACCGCCAGAAAATGGGCAACTTTGGAAAGCCGGTCAATGACGACAAGAATAGCATCATTACCTTTCTGCGATTTGGGAAAACCAGTGACGAAGTCCATCTCAACATGGTCCCATTTCCATTCAGGAATAGAGATAGGTTGCAGAGTTCCAGCAGGCCTTTGATGCTCTGCTTTGATTCGGCGACAAATGTCACACTCAGCAACATAACGAGCAATGTCCTGCTTCATATTAGACCACCAGAATCTTTGACGAATATCCTGGTACATCTTTGTACTACCAGGATGGATGGACAGAGGCGTATCATGGGCTTCTTGCATAACCCTTTTAGTCTTATCCAGGTTTTTCTTCGAACATGGTACCACTGAGCGGCCTTTGAAATACAAGGCGCCATCGTCGGCGATCGTGAAGAATGAGGGCTTTCCCCTTTTGAGGTCGCGCTTAATCTTGAGGACTTCATCGTCACACTTCTGTATCCATTTGATGGTGTCCATAAGATCTGGTTTCGCAACCAGGGTATTGAGAGAACCCTTGGAAACAACATGGAGGTTCTGTTTGGGGAAACCTTCGGGAGGGGGAGCGAGTGATCCCGGAGGAACAATATGGAGGTTCAGCCTTCTAAATTCTTCGGTAAGCGAGGGCTGAACTTTATGAACCTGGAGGTGGTTGCAGTAAGACTTGCGGCTCAAGGCATCAGCCATCACATTAGCCTTGCCGGGGGTATATGATATATCCACGTCAAAGTCTGCAACAGTCTCCATCCATCTTTGCTGGCGTAGGTTCAAATCTGGCTGAGTAAACAGATACTTCAGACTTTGATGGTCGGTGAAGATCTCGCAACGATTACCGAGAAGGTAATGTCGCCACTGCTTCAGTGCATGAATGACAGCAGCAAGCTCGAGGTCGTGAACTGGGTAGTTTTCTTCGTGAGGGCGCAGTTGACGAGAGGCATAAGTAATCACTCTACGCTCTTGCATTAGGACACAGCCTAATCCTTGACGGGAAGCGTCGCAGTAAATGATGAAGTCCTTCTTAGTATCAGGTGGAGCAAGTACGAGGGCAGAAGTCAACTTGTCTTTGAGCGCCTGGAAACTATCCTAACACTTGTCTGTCCAGTCAAACTTGACACCCTTATGCAACAGATTAGTCAGAGGCCTGGCAATCTTGGAGAAGTTCTCGACGAATCGAAGGCAATAGCTGGCGAGACCGAGAAAACTTCGGACTTGCTTGACGTTCTTTGGAGGAGTCCAATCGAGAATAGCCTGAACTCGTTCAGGGTTGACGGCAATACCATCCTTGGAGATGACATGCCCAAGATAGGTTACTTCGGGGAGCCAGAATTCACACTTGGAATACTTAGCATACAGTTGATGCTCTCGAAGTTTTTCCAGCACAAGACGAAGATGTTCAGCATGTTCCTCCTTGTTCTTGGAAAATACAAGGATATCATCCAAATAAACCACGACGAACTTGTCGAGGTAATCCATGAATATATAATTCATCAGACGAGAGAAGGTGGCTGGAGCATTCGTTAAGCCGAATGACATGACGGTGTACTCGTATGATCCATACCGAGTCACGAAGGCGGTTTGTGGGATGTCCTCTTCACGAACACGGATCTGGTGGTAACCCAACCTCAAGTCGAGTTTAGAGAACACTGACGAGCCAGCCAGTTGATCATAAAGATCATTGATCCAAGGAAGCGGATATTTATTCTGAATGGTAGCTTGGTTTATAGGACGGTAGTCTTGGACTAATCGGTTTGTCCCATCCTTTTTCTTAACAAAGAGAGAAGGTGCTCCCCAAGGAGAGCAACTCGGGCGAATGAAACCTTTGACAAGAGATTTGTCGATTTCCTCCTTAAGCTCAATGAGTTCATGCGGCGGCATCTTGTAGGGTCGTTTAGCTATAGGGGTAGTGCCGGGTTTCAAGTCGATGATGAATTCGACAGCTCTAGCAGGAGGAATCCCTGGAAGTTCTTCTGGGAAGACATCTTGGAATTCACGAACGACGGGAATGTTTTCAATGCCCTCGAGTGGTGCAGCGTTCAACGCATTCAAGGCATAAAGACGTGCCTCGGCGTTCTGAATTAGATGAGCTTGGTAAGCAATTATTTCATCAGAAGGGTGTAACAGATGGACGACCTTAGTGGCGCAAACTATAGAAGCAGTATGCGCTCTCAACCAATCCATTCCCAGAATGAGGTCGATGCTACAGGACTTTAGTACGATGGGGGAGGCAAGGAATTCCAGCCCTTCAATTTCAACGGGAACGTTGTGACTAACCATAGAGGTTTGACACTGGCCCGCAGGAGTGTGTACCACAATCGCAGTGTTCATCTCTTCGTATTTAATGCCATGCATGAATGCAAACTCAGCTGATATGAATGAATGTGATGCTCCTGTATCAAATAAGACAGATGCTGGTACTGAATTTACGAGGAGTGTACCCATCACGGTAGCAGGCTGGTCTTGGGCTTCGTTCAGATCAACATGGTTGGCATGAACGCGACCATAAGACTTGGCATTGTTGTTGCGGGGCTAGGTGTTTCCACGGCCAGTTGCTGGAAGGGCCAGTTGATTCTGTTTCTGGTTGCATTCCCTAGCACGGTGCCCTGGTTGTCCACACCTGAAGCACAAACCATTCTCGGGAGTAGGAACAGGAGCTTGGGGTGGTGGAGCTGGAAGTCTTGGCTGCCTAGTTGGAGCAGTAGGCAGACGAGGTGCAGCATAGGACTGCCTTGGGGCAGGTGTATTCGGCTGGTACACGCTGTTGGGAATCCATATCTTGCGCTTCTGCGATGACGGGCCCGAAGATGAGCCCGTGTCACGGCTGCGCCTGTGAGAGCTCTGGTATTCCTGCAGACCAGTTTCGACATTGATGGCTTTGTTCACCAAAGTGGCGAAATCAGCAAAGTCATGCACTAGAAGTGCGAGTTTGATGTCAGCTTGAAGGCCATCACGGAACTTCTCCTGTCTGCGTGCATCAGTTGCAATGTCCTCTTCAGCATAGCGGGACAAGTCCAGAAACTCCCATTGATAAGCTTCCACAGTTTTGTTGCCTTGGGTGAGGTTGCGGAACTCACGCTTCTTCCGGTCCATGACTCCCTGAGGAATGAAGCGAGCACGGAAGGCAGCTTGGAAGTCTGGCCAGGTGATGATTGTTCCAGCTGGCAGAGTACGCCTGTGGCTGTCCCGCCATTGAGCTGCGGGTCCTTTCAGGAAGAAGGAAGCAAAGGTGACATAGCTGGCAGGGGCTACATCAGCAGACTCCATCTCATAGGTGATGTCACGGAGCCAGTCATCAGCATCCAGAGGCTGAGTTGAGCTGCGGTACACGGTTGGGTTGAGGCGCATGAAATCCTGCAGAGTCACTTGGGTTGGCTGTTGGTTCATATTGGGGCGAGGAAACTGAGCCATGATATTCTCCATGAACTGACGATTCAGCTCAAACTGTTGCATCATCCCAGCCATGTACTCAGGCGGTGGTGGGGCATTGCCACCATGACCACGACCACCTGGTCTAACCATCCTGCTAATATTTAACAGGGGTAGTTCAGCATTGAGGAATTGTAAAAACAAGAATCATTCATGATGAAACATGCACAACGAAAGCAGCACGATAGATACCACATAGTAGTCGGCATATCTTACAAAAGAGATCATGCATAGAGTTCGTTACACAGTGTTCAATACATAGACTAAGACATCATAGGCGGCACACAGGCTCGCGGCGAATGCATCTAACACTAATAAGCAAGTCTACGTCAGTCCCATGCGGTACTGCGGAGGTAGGTGTAGCCCGACAGCTGGTAGTGACGCGAAGGGAAGACCTCCACGCGAGTAGCCTGGGGTCCGCGGATACTCTGGTGCAGAACCTGACGCTCAAGTGGCAGAAGAGGACCAAGTGGGGGAGAGTAACCTCCCACCTCTGGCCAACCGACACCCTGGGGCATCACGGTCCTGGCTGGGTAGAAAGCAGAACGCGACAGCTCCCCAGATCCGACGAAGGGGTGTAACATCGTTAGAGCACGGTAGAGGTGCTGACGAGTGGTGTACAACTCGTGGCGAAGAGCTCGGTTAGCTCGATCCAGCCCATCAGCATGCAGAACTAGGTTCTGATGGTAGAAGGGCTCTCGGGTGACAGTGGAGTAGGCCGCAGTGTAGTAACCCTCCGCACCAACATCGGATGCGATAGCAATGTGCCTGAAGGGGGAGGTGTCCAACTCCTGATACTCTCCACGAAGACGTGTCAGGCAGCATAAGCAGCATCGTGGACCGCCATATCGATAGTCACTCCAACACCATGAGCAGTGTGCAGCACAGTAGTGGAGTCATACTCCCGAGAGTAGAGGTGGACGATGGCACGGTACTGCTCCTGGTTGAAGTCCTGATACTCCTCATAGACGGTGTACTCAGGGTGCCAGCGATAACCCAGATAGGTCATCATCTCAACCAACACAGCCGGTGATCCTGAGGCACCAATGGCCGTCGTGTGGCGCACGACCTGCCTCGTGGGTTCCATCTGAAAACAAAGATGTTTTCACAGGAATCAAATGACAATGGGGATAATGTTCAAACACTACCCTAAGGAATAACTAGGGCTTATCCAACTTTGGGGTGAATGTCGTAACGGGATCCTAGTGTCAGAGTTAGTAAATTCGTTTAACCCGAGTAGAAGAGAGATCAGGGTCCCAGAGTAAGGATCGAGGAGTAAAAGATCCTAGTATCACCCGATGGCGACGTGTGCCCGTAAGACACACATCCGTGTTAGTAAAAGTTTTTGCAATGTCTGGACTCGACTTCGGCCAAGGAGTGTGGAAGGGGGGTTTCCTACAGGCAGTCGGCTCTGATACCAACTTGTGACGTCCCCGATTTAATCGTACACTAATCATACACGCAAACGCATACGATCAAGATCAGGGACTCACGGGAAGATATCACAACACAACTCTACAAATAAAATAAGTCATACAAGCATCATATTACAAGCCAGGGGCCTCGAGGGCTCGAATACAAGAGCTCGATCATAGACGAGTCAGCGGAAGCAACAATATCTGAGTACAGACATAAGTTAAACAAGTTTGCCTTAAGAAGGCTAGCACAAACTGGGATATAGATCGAAAGAGGCGCAGGCCTCCTGCCTGGGATATTCCTAACTACTCCTGGTCGTCGTCAGCGGGCAGCACGTAGTAGTAGGCACCTCCAGTGTAGCAGGAGGCGTCGTCGACGGTGGCGTCTGGCTCCTGGGCTCCAACATCTGGTTGCGACAACCAGGTAGAAGGGATAGGGGAAAAGAGGGAGAAAGCAACCGTGAGTACTCATCCAAAGTACTCGCAAGCAAGGAGCTACACTACATATGCATGGGTATCAAATGGAACAAGGGTATCATATGTGGACTGAACTGCAGAATGCCAGAATAAGAGGGGGATAACTAATCCCGTCGAAGACTACGCTTCTGGCAGCCTCCGTCTTGCAGCATGTAGAAGAGAGTAGACTGAAGTCCTCCAAGTAGCATCATATAGCATAATCCTAACCGATGATCCTCCCCTCGTCGCCCTGTGAGAGAGCGATCACCGGTGGTATCTGGCACTTGGAAGGGTGTGTTTTATTAAGTATCCGGTTCTAGTTGTCATAAGGTCAAAGTACAACTCCGGGTCGTCCTTTTACCGAGGGACACGGCTATTCGAATAGATAAACTTCCCTGCAGGGGTGCACCACATACCCCAACACGCTCGATCCCATTTGGCCGGACACACTTTCCTGGGTCATGCCCGGCCTCGGAAGATCAACACGTCGCAGCCCTACCTAGGCACAACAGAGAGGTCAGCACGCCGGTCTAAACCCTATGGCGCAGGGGTCTGGGCCCATCGCCCTTTGCACACCTGCACGTTGCGAACGTGGCCGGAAGCAGACCTAGCCTAGTAGCCTTCCAGTCCAATCCGGCGCGCGCCACTCAGTCGCTGACGTCACGAAGGCTTCGGCTGATACCACGACGCCGGGATACCCATAACTGCTCCCACGTAGATGGTTAGTGCGTATAGACCAAATGGCCAGACTCAGATCAAATACCCAGATCTCGTTAAGCGTGTTAAGTATTCGCGAACGCCGAACAGGGCCAGGCCCACCTCTCTCCTAGGTGGTCAGAACCCGCCCTGTCGCTCCGCCTCAAAGATCCACACAGAGGGCCGTTGGGACAAAGGTCCTTTCAGCCCCCAATCCGTGAATCACTCGCGGGTGCTCCACAAGCCGACCCGTCTTTAGTCACCACATGTATCATGTATAAAGCATATAGTATATACCCGTGATCAACTCCCGAGTGATCACGGCCCGATGGTATAGCATGGCAGACGGACAAGGATGTAGGGCCACTGATGAAAATACTAGCATCCTATACTAAGCATTAGGATTGCAGGTAAAGGTAACAACAGTAGTAGCAAGGACAGGCTATGCATCAGTATAGGATTAACGGGAAGCAGTAACATGCTACACTACTCTAATGCAAGCAGTATAGAGAAGAGTAGGTGATATCTGGTGATCAAAGGGGGGGCTTGCCTGGTTGCTCTGGCAAGAGAGAGGGGTCGTCAACACCGTAGTCGTACGGGGTAGCAGTGGCGTTGGTCTCGGTGTCTAGAGAGAGAAGAGGGGGAAGAAACAATAAATATAATGCAAGCATATGCATAATGAAGCATGACATGACAAGTAACGATGCTAGGCGTGCCCTAACGTGGTATGAGGTGGTACCGGTTAAGGGGGGAAACATCCGGGAAAGTATTCCCGGTGCTTCATGATTTCGGGCAGAGGAGCCGGAGGGGGAAAGTTGCGGGTTCGATAGGTTAGGGGTGTGTGGCGGACGAACGGACTGCGTATCCGGATTCGTCACGTCGTTCTGAGCAACTTTCATGTTGAAAATATTTTAATCCGAGTTACGGATTAAAAGATATGATTTTCTAAAGATTTTATTAATTTCTGGAATTTAATTAATTAATTATTTAATTCGAAAAATGAATTTATGACGTCAGCATGGTGTCATGCTGACGTCAGCAGTCAACATGGTTGACTTGGTCAACCCGACAGGTGGGTCCCGTTCGTCATACTCTGTTAGTTAATTAACAATAGTTAATTAGGTTAATTAGCCATTAGGTTAATTAATCAGGATTAATTAAATTAAGTATTTACTTAATTAATTAATTAATATTTTAATTATCATTTATTTTTATTTTTAACGTTCTGGGGGGGGCCTGCGGTCAGTGGCATGGCCGATCCAGTCAGCAAGGCTGGCCGGGTCAACAGGCCGGCCGGGCCCCTAGTGCCCACGGGTCAGTGACCCAGGGGTGGCCCCAGGTCGGCCACGTCGGCGGCCGGCGTTGGGGAGCTCCGGGGAGCGTTCCCATGGCGGAGGGGCGCCGGACCTCGCCGGGATTCGCCGTCCGGCGGCAAAAATGGCCGCGGGCGGGTGCGTTCAAACGTGGAGAGGATGCCGCGTCCAACGGTGGTAGAGGCACAGCCGGACTTGGCCGGAAACGACGCCGGCGAGCGGCGAAGGCGGCGGCGGGATTCGGGACCGCGTCGGGATCGCGCTACGGGGCTAACGGGAAGGCCAGGGGGGCTGCGCGACGCGCTGAGCACAAGGGGCTCGGCCCCGTGACCATTTGGTCACTGGAAGGGCGCCGGCGACGAGATCCACGACGGGGGCGCTCGGGTATGGAGGGGAACGAGGGGGAAGAGGAGGGGGCCTCGACCGAGCGGAGGAGGCGCGAGGGGAGGGGGTACGTGGGGCGCGGTGAGCCGGCGCGAGCCGGAGCGCGACGAGCGCGGCGCCGGAACGAGCTCCGGCCATGGCGACCGAGCGCGGGGGTCGACCCCTACGGCTACAGAGCGAAGCAGGGGATGGAATAGCTCACGGGGGGGGGGAACCGTGGGGTCTCGGAAGCGGGCTCGGGGGCGGTCGGGGGCGTCCGGCGGGGAGGAGGTCGAGGCGGTGGCCGTCCGGCGATGCGGATCCGGCGAGGTGGGAGTCGGGGACGGTCCCGAGGCGACGAGGGGGGGGGGGGGGGTTCGGGCGTCCTGCGCCGCCGGTCGGGGAGGAGGGGAGGAGGACGAGCGCCGGTGGGCTGGGGCGCCGGCGTCGGGGGCGACGGGATCGGGCGGATCCCGATCCAGATCGGCGGGGGAGGGAGGAGAAGGGGATCAGGGGGGGAATGGGGTGTCGGCTAGGGTTTCCGCCGACCGGGGGGGTTATGGGAGTGAGGGGGTGGGCCGGGCCAGGGGCTGGCCTGCTGGGCCAGGTGGGCTTGGCCCAGTTTGGCCGGGGGGGGGGGGGTTTCCTCTCCTTTGTTTTATTTTTCTTTTCTTAATTTATTTTCTCTTCTGTTTTATTTCATATTAAAATATTCAGACACCTTATAAAAATGTGTGCACCCCACCATAATTAACCTTGTAATATTTGACAACCCTCGAACATTTTAGTTTGATTATTTTTTGAAAACTTTTATTACCATCACAATTTTGAATTGAATTTCGAAACCGTTTTGATTTAACCCGAGATTAACTACAGTGACAGAGGTGACGTGGCATCATTAGTGAGGATTACTGTAGCTTAATTACCCGGGCGTCACACTTCTGCAGGGGAACCATAAGCCGGGGTTTGATGCCTTTCAAAATCTCTTGGTTTGCTCTCTCAGCTTGACCGTTGGATTGAGGGTGAGCCATTTATGATACATCAAGCCGGATATGCTCACGTTGACAAAATTCTTACATAGCACCCTTAGAGAGATTAGTGCCATTGTCTGTTATAATGTCGCGTGGAAAGCCAAAATGGAAGATCACCTTCTTCATGAATTGAACCGCCGTTGCTGCATCACACTTATTGACCGGCTCTGCCTCTACCCACTTACTGAACTTATCAACCGCCGACAAAAGGTGGGTCTTCTTATCCTTGGATCTTTTGAAAGGCCCAACCATATCGAGCCCCCAAACTGCGAACGGCCAAGTAATTAGAATCATCCTCAATTCTTGAGCCAGCACATGGGCTCGGCGTGCAAACTTCTGACATCCATCACACCTGCTGACGAGGTCCTCTGCATCAGAATGAGCTGTCAGCCAATAAAACCCATGAAGGAAAGCCTTAGCCACAAGGGACTTTGAACCGGCATGATGACCACAATCTCCTTCATGAATTTCTCGTAAGATCTCACAACCCTCTTCTGGAGAAGCACAACGTTGAAACACCCCTGTGACACTGCGTTGATGTAACTCTCCATTAACAATCGCCATTGACTTAGACCGCCGAGTTATCTGCCTGGCTAATGTTTCACCCTCAGGTAACTCGCCCTGGGTCATATAGGTCGAGTAAGGGACTGTCCAATCTGGGATTACTTGAAGAGCCACCACCAATTGAGCCTCCGGATCAGGGACAACCAAATCCTCCTCTGTAGGTAACTTGACCGACGGGTTATGTAAGACGTCAAGAAAAACATTAGGCGGCACCAGCTTACGTTGAGAACCCAACTGGCTTAAAGCATCTGCCGCTTCATTTTTCCTCCGATCAACATGCTCAACTTGATAACCTTTGAAGTGACCAGCAATAACGTCCACCTCTCGTCGATAAGCCGCCATGAGTGGATCCTTAGAATCCCAAGTACCAGAGACTTGCTGAGCCACCAAATCTGAGTCGCCGAAGCACCTAACCCAGCTTAAGTTCATCTCCTTAGCCATCCGAAGACCATGGAGCAAGGCCTCATACTCAGCTGCATTGTTAGTACAAGGAAACATCGAATGGAGAACATAACATAATTTATCACCTCGAGGGGAAGCAAGAATAACTCTAGCCCCCGAGCCCTCCAATTGCCTGGACCCATCAAAGTGAATAGTCCAATACGTGTTATCCGGCTTTTCCTCAGGCATCTGGAGCTCTGTCCAATCATTGATGAAATCCACCTGCGCTTGAGACTTGATGGCCGTGCGAGGCACATATTTTAACCCATGAGGTCCAAGCTCAATGGCCCACTTAGCAACCCGGCCAGTTGCCTCCCTGTTTTGAATGATATCTCCCAAAGGAGCAGAGCTAACCATAGTGATGGGATGACCCAGAAAATAGTGTTTAAGCTTTCGGCTGGCCAAGAACACCCCATATACAAACTTCTGCCTGTGTGGATACCTCTTCTTGGACTCAATAAGCACCTCACTGATATAGTAAACCGGCCTTTGAACTGGATATTCCTTTCATGCCACCTTTCTTTCTATCACAATAGCAACACCGTCAGCCCGGCTATTAGCAGCCACATATAGAAACAAACACTCCTTATCAATAGGGGATGCGAGTACTAGCGGCTCAACCAGCTGCTTCTTCAAATCCTCAAACATTGTATTAGCAGCATCACTCTAGACAAATTTATCTGTCTATTTCATCATCTGATACAGAGGGGTAGCCTTCTCCCCTAACCGGCTTATGAATCGGCCTAACGCTGCAATACGACCCGCCAGACGCCGCACATCATTGATACACGCCGGCTTAGCCAGAGAGGTGATAGCTTTGATCTTCTACGGATTAGCTTCAATTCCTATGTTAGACACCAAAAAACCGAGGAGCTTGCCTGCCGGCACACCAAAAACACACTTGGCCGGGTTAAGCATCATCGTGTAAACTCAGAGATTATCAAAGGTTTCCTTCAAATCATCTACCAGTGTCTCTTTCTCTCTGAATTTCATCAGAATATCATCCACATAGGCATGAACATTACGCCCAATTTGGTTATGAAGGCAATTTTGCACACACCTCTGATAAGTCGCCTGGGCACTCTTGAGTCCAAAAGGCGTAGACACATAGCAGAAAGCTTTAAAGGGAGTTATGAAAGCCGTCTTCTCCTGGTCCTTAATTGCCATCTTGATTTGATGATAACAAGAACAAGCATCCAAAAAACTCAAACACTCACAACCCGCCGTAGCATCAATAATCTTATCAATACGAGGAAGAGGAAAAGGATCAGCCGGACAAGCCTTGTTTAAATCCGTGTGGTCCACACACATACGCCAATTGCCGTTTTTCTGAAGTACCAGCACCGGGTTAGCCAACCACTTAGGATGGAAAACTTCAATGATAAACCCAGCTGCCAACAGCCGGGCTACTTCCTCTCAAATGAACTTCCGTCTCTCCTCATTAAAATGGCGAAGAAATTGTTTGACCGACTTAAACTTTGGATAAATATTAAGAATGTGCTCAGCGAGTTCTCTCGGTACACTCGGCATGTCTGAAGGCTTCCATGCAAAGATGTCCCGGTTCTCACGGAAGAACTCGATGAGCGCGCTTTCCTATTTCGGATATAGACTAGCACTGATGCTGAACTGCTTGGATGAGTCGCCAGGAACAAAATCAACCATCTTGGTATCATCTGCCGACTTAAACTTTAACAGCAGATCATGCTCTGTGGTTGGCTTTTTCAAAGACGTCATATCTGCCGAGTCAACATTGTCCTTGTAAAATTTCAACTCCTCCGTTGCACAAACTGACTCAGCATAAGCCGCATCCCCCTCTTCACACTCCAGAGCTATCTTACGGCTCCCATGCACTGTAATGGTTCCTTTGTGACCCGGCATCTTGAGCTGTAGATACACGTAACACGGCCGCGCCATGAACTTGGCATAAGTCGGCCGTCCAAACAGAGCGTGATATGGGATGTGGATCTTGACCACTTCAAAGGTCAACGTTTCTGACCTAGAGTCATGACCATCTCCAAAAACAACTTCCAGATCTATCTTACCGACTGGATATGCCGACTTACCAGGCACCACGCCATGGAAAACAGTGTTTGACGGCTTAAGATTTTTATCAGTCAACCCCATGCGACGGAAAGTTTCATAATAAAGGATATTGATGCTACTCCCTCCGTCCATGAGTACCTTGGTAAACTTATACCCTTTGACCTGCGGTGCAACCATCAAAGCCAAATGACCCAGATTATCAACCCGGGGTGGATGATCTTCCCGACTCCACAAGATGGGTTGCTCGGACCAACGTAGATAGCGAGGAACTGCCGGCTCAACAGCATTGACTAATCTCTTATGAAGCTTCTGGTCACGCTTACACAAGTTAGTGGTAAACACATGATATTGCCCACTATTCAACTGCTTCGGGTTGCTCTAGTAACCAGACTGTTGTTGTTGTTGACCCCCTTGATTACTCTACTGGTTGTAACCACCCTGGTTATTGTGATTACCTTAATTTCCTTGGAAACTAGAGTTAGAACCGCCACCGTCATAACCCAGACCGTGAGAGTTGGGCCCAGAACCGCCACCTGGCCCATGGCTGTCATGGAAATGATTTGAATTTTTGTACTCCTTCATGATGTGACAATCCTTCCATAGATGCCCGGATGGTCTTTCTTTCGTACCATGTCGTGGGCAGGGCAGATTCAACATATGCTCAACATTGGTACCGGATCCGCCGGCTTGTGGGGGCGGTTTACCCTTACGACGCTGACCATTATTCTGTGCATTGGTGATAGCCACAAAGTCAAAACTATTACCAGCTTTGCGCTGTCTAAAGAAGATCTCTAGCCCTCCGTGTCTCGACTGCCGCTGGCGATTCACCTTCAACCGGGATAGCTACCAATCAAGATACCGCAACGATCATGTTATCCAAAGGGTTGGAGTAATGACCCGGTGGCGTCGGCACGTGTTGTGGCGGGTTATTGTTCTGACGAGGTGGATCCATCACGTGAGGTTGAACCAGCGTACCCGTCCCAGGTGCTTCGACTTGATTTACCCCTGCCGGGTTACTGGTTCCTGCTCCTGGCGTGTTAAAAAGATTTCTTGCTTCCTACACCGACGGCAGACGGGTCTGATGCCTCCTCCTCATGACATTGTTTGAAGCATTCTAATCCAACATGAGCCGGTAAGACTTCGCCTGAATCCGTTGTGACTGGGCGTCCAAAGCAGCCCGTTCTTCAGCCATCTTAGCGCTTTCTGCATTCAGCTCCTCCTTAGCCTGTGATATCTCATCGCGCAATCTTGTGATCGCCGCGTTATGTTGATCTTGATCCACCGGGTTAACCACCGTTGTTAACAGTGTCGCCAATTTATCCAGCAAATCAGTTAAAGCCTGAGCCGGCGGGCGCTCAGGGCCTCCTGCCCCAGAAGCCGTTGCCGCCCCTGACCCGAAAACCAGCTCCGCCGCAGTAGATGAGTGTTGCACGGGCTGTGTACCGGCCATGAAAATTGCAACTTGATTCGGCGGCTCACAGGGGTCCGGAATACTGTCGCCATCGGAACAGCCCCCAAGCCGGCCCTCTTGCAGTTGATACAACGATTCGGTCTCACCAGTAGATGCCGCGTCATCAGAATAAATGAAGGTCTCACCACCAGATGCCGATCTATCCTCAGGTTCCGCTCCATGGATGCATCCCAGGAAGGCACGATTCATGGTGGGCCGAACCCCGGCGGGTCTCGCACGATGAGCCGTCTCGATGATGTCGGTGCAGATGTACGGCTCAGGGCCCGATTCGCCGACCTTGCCGATGAAGACGTGAATTTCGCCAAAGGGGACCCGGTACCCATACTCAATTGAGCCGGCCTCGGGGCCCCAGCCTGCGTCATCGATGTAGAGCTTGTCGCGGCGACTCTTGGTCACCGGCCCATGGCGTATCCCTTGATCCCTTCGAAGTTGCCCTTTAAGAACTCAAAACCATCGTGTGATAGCCCCACGGTGTACGCCAACTGCCGTGGAATTGTCACGGCAGATGTCCTAGTGTGAGGACTTAGTCATGGAGCCATCGCGTTGAGGTCAGCTTAAAGGGGTTAATCAGGACAAAGGAAACGAGGAGTTTATACTAGTTCGGCCCCTTACGATGAAGGTAAAAGCCTAGTCCAGTTTGTAGTTGGTATTGCTATGGTTTCGATGAGCAGGGAGCGAATACGCTTGACCCGGCTCTCGATCTGTTGTTTCTTGTCCTAAGCCGTCGCTAGGTTGTCCCCTGATATACATGGGTTGACGCCCTACGGCCCTCAGAGTACTGACCGGTTTATACAACGTACCCAGCCCGGTGACCTATCTCTTATGCCTTACAATACAAGTTTCACATACATGGCGGTTTATAATCATGGGCCTTAAGCCACCTTCGGGCCTGGTCCCTCTACCAAGCCTATCTATGAACCGCCATATGATCTTGGGCTTCATCGAGACGGATCGTCATAGGGATGACCCTGCCCCTCCTGGGCGGGTCATACCTAATAGTTACATCCCCAACAATACCCGTCTAAAATACAAGGTGAATTGCAAGAGATGTTCAATGTGTATATAAAGAAATGTTCATCATGTTCCTAAAAAATGCTCGCCAAGTATTTGTTAAAATGTACAATGTGTATTGAAAACAAATGTTCGTTGTATATTTAAAAAATGTTCACCTTGTACTAAAAACCTTTATCATATCTTTAGAAAATAGTTGTCCCTGTATGAAAATGTGTATTGTGTATGTAAGAGAAAACAATCGTGCATTTTTTAAAAATAGTAAAAATATGAAAGTAAGAAAAAAGGGAAAACACGAGTATAAAAAGAAAATAAAAACATAAAAACAAATAAAATGGTCAATAAAATACTGAAAGCCTAGCCAAATCCATGCAGAAGAAAATATAATCGGACACAAAGTAATGAAACACAAAAAGAAAAAAAAAGATAAACCAATGCAGAAGAAAATAAAAGGTAACTGCCCAAACAGGTCTGGCCCACTTTTGGCACTTCTAAGAACATATGAGGCCCGTCACCGTTGAGCCTTATAAATTTTCTTAAATACTACATGATTATCATTTTCCGCAATATATATTTCGATATCTACTTTTCTAATACAAATTATACAATTTTTATACATCTAAAACATTATCTACATATAGAAGTTTAATTTTTAAAATTCATGTTTGTGAAAATTTTAAATAACGTTCAAACGTTTTACTAAACTAGCAAAAAAATGTACATTTTATAAACATTTTTAAATGTCACAACATACTATTTAAATTTGTGATTGTTTAAAAAAATTAGCGTACAGTTTTTTAAATGAGACGAAAGTTTCCTTAATTAGACTAGCATTTTTTTATATTGTATTAAGTTATTTCTAAGACGTCATGTATATTGTTTGAAACGGGTGAACAAACTTTAATTGTCATGATATCATTTTGAATTCCATGAACCTTTTCTCAAATTTAAATGAGAATTTTCTTACACCGCTTTAAAATTTATCTAATTTGCGGTTTTTAAAATTTTAAATAAATTTCAGTTTCAGAATATTTGTATTCAGCATGTTTTCAAATATATGAATAAAACAAAAAAATAAATGAAAGAAAAAACGGAGAAGAAAAATAAAACTAACATGCACGAACCTAAAACAGAGAAAAATAAACGAATGGAAGTAAAAAAATTATGTTTGTTGTCAACATAGGTATCTTATGATTAATAGGGAATTTTAAGTAAATTTTTATGTTTACTGTTAGGAAGTTGTGGTCTTGTATGATCTGGTTCTAAACTTAGATAAATTTGAGTGCGAGTTATATCTTACCTCTTGCAACAAATCGAACCATGCACCGCATCTGTTGATCAATAAATTCCGCACCCATATCAGGTGATAGCCACTTTCCCAGTAATTATGTTCCCCACAAGAAGCCATGCTACATCCATTCTACTATGGACACCCTTCTAAAATAGCAGGCGCGTAAGTTTCATCTTACGTCAAAGTCTAGTAATTAAATTTTACCATATTTATAGAAATAATCATCCACAAGTATTGTATTGAATCCATATCAACAGATCCATCACTAAATGTATTTTTATCATGTATTGTAGTTGTAGAATCTCTTATCCTTAAACTTGAACAAAGCGAATCAGAAAAACCCATGCAGAAATAAATAAAAAAGAAACAGCCGAAACTGGTCCAGCCCATTTTTTGCACGTATGAGGACATATGAGGCCCGTCACCACTGAAAATTACTGAGGCTGTAGGGGGTAACAGGGCTATTTCTCGTGCGCTGTGACGTGGCTAACATTTATACATCATGAACCATATTTAAATAATTTTTTGACAATTATAAAATACATGATTAACATTGTCTGAAATATATGTTTTTGTGTCCATTTTTAATACACATTGGACATTTTTTATCAAACTTTTTTACCATATTTTCGTCGCTAACTTATGTTTTTCAAATTCATGCTTGTGAACATTTTTCAGAATGTGAGTTAATTTTTGTTAATAAAGTCTCAAACATTTTTATGAATGGTACTTTTTTTTGTAAAGTTACCAAAACAATTGTATATTGTATAAATATTTTTTTAAATGTGCCAATATATGTTTGAAATTTGTGAATATCTTTTAATTTTAGCCTATTTTTTTGTAAATGATACGACATAATTTTTAAAATTTGCACTAACTTATTTTTATATTTTATCAACATTTTTTATATATGTCACCTACATTTTTTTGAAACGGTTGAGAAATACTTGAATGCCAAAATATTATTTCAAATGCTATCAACATTTTTTCAAAGTATGCTAACAGTTCTTTTACACTGTGTTAACATTTATTTAATTTGTGATTTTTAATTTTTTATGGAAATTTCAGTTTTGGAATATACATATTTAGAATGTTGTCAAATATATGAAAAATGAAAGAGTGAATAAAAAAACAGAGTAAAAATATTAACTGCCTGCAAGAAGCTAAAATATTAACTGCCTGCAAGAGTGAATGAGCAGCCGAATTTAGCCTAATACCACACTGGCCTCCTCTCCTTCCACCCATACCACCCACCACACCCTACCAATCTACCATGGCATTCATTATCTAAGCCTCCATGGATGGGCTTCTCCATTGGGATCCCCCCCCCCCCCTGCGGTCGCGGCTCAGGTGCGTCGTCATTTTGGGCCTACGGTTCATTTCTCCAACTCTGGTACGACCAAGGAATTCTTCTTGGTTGTTAGCTTTTCCTCAGCCTCTTTCCCTCTCAATGAAGAATCGGTGGCCATTGCTTTACAATGATGCATTGGTGGTTTGCCTTCGGGGCTTCATGTTCTTCATTTGGAAGGCAGAAAATTTTGGTTCTCAGTGGCTTCTAGTCGTGTTGGTCATTTCATTTATGGGCTTAAGGATCGAGTTTGGCCAGATTTTGTTTGTCACTTTAGTCTCTTCCGGCCGGCCGCTCATGCACCCACAGAAAACCCACTGTCCTGGCATCTCGATCAAACCAATCATGAAATCATGGCTAGATCTCCTATGGCAGTCAAATCACGTTATCTCTCTGCTCAGGAGGTTGGCAGTGTTGATGCCACATCCTTGGAGACTCTCTCAAAAGTGGGTTTTCCTCTAACCGCCGATCGGAATTGTTCTTCGCTCGTGATGGCCGGCCGGCAACCCCCGGCGAGCCCACAGGATTCTCCTGATTTGGGACATTACCGACACATAATGAGCATTTACTACATAATTCCCTGGTCTTCGGAGCAATTCAAATTAATATTAATGACCGGCAATCTGATGTTGACTCGGTCACTGCTCGGCCTTTTGTGGGGACTCAATTCAATAATGAGACCTGGAATTAGATCCCGCAATTTATGTTACATCACATTCTGGATCACCATCGAGCATACATATCATAGGATTATATTGCATCATTATGGAAAATCCCTTTCTGTTCCGCGAATGGATTACATATGTGACAAATTGAATATCTGCCATAAGTGTAATGCTAATGGTCATTTGGCCATTAATGGCCCAGGGCCTTATTGCCAACTTTGTTCCAACAGGGCATGTACGTGCTCATCTTTGGGCCTTGCATGCACCCAACATGCGGAGATTGCAGCCTACAATGTTTGCGGTTCCACGGTCCATCAGTTCTTTTAATGCCCGGCCAAATCTCTCTGCGCTTCTTGTGGTATGCTTGGGCATTTAAAATATTCATGTAAATTGGCCGGGGTAGATCGTATGAAATGGATTCAAAAGGATCGCAATTGCTCGGTTTCCGTCCTAGTTGCTGGTTCCACCCCGATCATTACCAATCCGGTTCGATCAATACAAGGAAATAAGATTTCAGAGGATAAGGATCCAGTCTTTTCCGGGATACAGATGAACGAATTAAATGCTACCTCTCGTAATAAGAGATGGGCAGCTAGGCAAAGGAATACCGTCCGATGCCAATCATGCGGTCTGCCAGGCCACGAGAAAGCCTCTTGCTTCATGTTTGGGCGCAGTAATCGAGGAGTTTGGAGACCAAAGTCTCGACCCAAGCCTGCCGATACGCATTCCTTTGCTCTCTCACTGTCTGTGTCCTCCCCTGCTCCTGCTCCACCCATCGCAGCAATGGCCAACTATCCTCTCAATGTCATCCTCTACCTCCCGCCAGGGATGATGGTCGAGCTTGGCCCTGCAGATCGGAAGGTTAGAAATGATATGGTGGTCAGCGCCATCCCTCTTTTGTGGCATGATTTCTTGGCCATTGCAGAGGCCAACCGCTTCATCCCTCACCACCAGAAGGCTCACATCCGCAACATAATCGAAGGTTTGCTCCATGAGTCTCACTACTTCCCAACAGAAATCTCAGATCAATCCCTTGGAGTTGGCATCTTTGGTTTTGTGAACTCTGTAATCAGGGACACGGTTGTTGGTACCACTTTTGAGCTTGATGAAAATGAAGTAGAGGAGCACACTGTAATTTCTTTTGTCCCGCATGATGCTGCCCTGACTATGCGTCTCACTACCTTTGGCCCTGAAGTTTGGATCCTTTATGTCGGGGTAAATAGCCATGGGTAGCCCAGCCGGCTTCCCCTGGCCCCTCAGAAAAAATTATGAGCCCATCCGGCTCATAAGGAGACTCAAGACCTGGGCCGCCTCCCCCCTAGCCGACTACCCTCCTAGCCGGCTTCGGGGGCGGCCCGCCCTTTTTACCCCCATGAAGAAAACTGTGGAAGGCCGGCTAAGGCAGGGCCGGCTACTTCATGGCCGGCTACAGCAAGGCCGGCTACTGCTAGGCCGGCTCCCATAAATTGGTCAACGCCGTACCCGCAATGTACGCGTCCACTCTGCGATGATGATGCGGGGCGTGGCTACAGTGGAGCCTGCCACCCCCAAAACCCGGAGCACGCCTGGTACAGCGCGCCGTGCGGGCAACCACGGCCCGCCCGACGCACCACTGTAGCCACGGCGGCTCTGACGCCGCCCACGACGGGTCGCCAGCGTGGCCCCCGAGGCGGTGGGCCCCTTCGGGCAGAGAGATGCCGAAGGCGGCTGCACCTCCTCTCAAGCCGGCAAGATAGAGGGCCGGCTTCCCATAGCTGGCCTGCCACCCTCCTCGAAGGAGACGCCCATTAAGGAGACAAGATGCGGCGGGGCTACAGTAATCGCCCGCCAAGGCGGCGTTACTGTAGCCACGCTTACCCCGACCAAGCCTGCGTCAACAACACGGAGTAACAGTAACCAGCCACCGACCAGGCCCTGGCCGGTGGGGCCGGCCTGTCGACCAAGGAGCCGGCAGCCGGCGGGACCCACCAGCCAGCGGGCCCCAGAAGCCGGCGCAGAAGCCGGCGAGCATAGTCACAGACAGCTGGGCCCCGCGCCCAGTCGGATTACCATTGTACCCCCGGGGGTAGGCCTATATAAACCCCCCGGTGCACCCATGCAAAGGGTTGAACTCTCTTTCTAGACCTAGACACATACGAGGACAAGAAGCAAGCTGAGCCGAGCCCTTCTTCCTCCTTCCATCCAAAGCAGCTCAAGGAGCATTGTAGCTACTTGTCCACTTAGTAACCATGCGGAGACCCCGTAGAGCAGCAGTAGGGGTGTTATCTCCCCGGAGAGCCCTGAAGCTGGGTAAGATTCGCCGGCGTGCATGTCTTCGCCTCATCCCGTTTCCAGGCACCGGCGACGTTCTTTTGGCCCCCGCAATGATAAGCCACCCGTTGGCATATGTCGACCCTACCACCCGACACTTTATGTGGGTTTTCCGCATCATTATCAGACACAACACTACATTCACAAGTCAGTGGATAAGTTTGGGGCTTTGGTTGATTGGAATAATCCTAGGGGTGACAGAAGATTTGTGCTTATTAAGGCTAGAGTCATTCATCTGCGCCTGGTTCCGAAAAGTCTTGTTATCCATCAGTTAGGTGGAGCCCGTCAGAGTTGGACTGTCACTGTGATGATACTCCACAGTAGTGAATGGAATGCTCACCTGCCGGAGGTGCCATCGGCCGGGGAAGACCCTCCTCCTGAGGATGGCATTCCTCATCCTTTGCATGGGGATGGCCTCAACGCAGAGCAGATGTACCAACAGCAGTTGCATAATTACCTAGCTCAAAATGCTGTCCATGATGAGTATCTTCAAGGGGCCGATTGCAATGTTGTTGTGGATCAGGACAATGACATTGAGATTCATCTAGAATGGTGTGTCTGCCCCCCCCCCCCACCACAGGAGCCACCAATTCTTTACAATTTTCGGGAGTGGCTTGCTGGTGAAGGTCTGCAGGTGGATCATGGAATTGTTCCTCCAAATAACACACATGATAGCCCTGCACTTGCTTGGAATGATTCAGTTTCCATGAGTAAAAGTACGGATTCTAGTTCCACCATTTATGATTCTTATGTCTTGGTTCCTTTAGCTCTTATGAATCAATTCTGGCCACAGGAAGCCTCTAGCTCTGTTCCACAGGAAGTTCACAGCACTACTCCACATGATCTGGTCCCTGCTGACAACTTTCTGCCCCATAACAGGTGTGAAATATCACTTACAGTCTCTGCTGATGGTCTGCATGTGGACATGGCCTCTCATGGAAATTTCACCCCTACTATGCTGCTAAGGGACTGCATCCCAATGTTCAGGCTTAACACCTATCTCATTGCAGCAATTAAGCCTATTATTGCTTCTTTTGGCCCCTGGGTCGATCACTATGGTTTTAGACAGAATTCGGTGACTTTCAACATCACTATAGCTGAAAATGCATGCATTTTGAATATTGTTTCTACTTCCAAAGTTATCACTCAACCAGGGACTTCTTCAGTTCAGATTGAGGAGATTTTTGAGGCCGCTCAATGGGAGCTCAATTCTTCTGAGACCATGAGTAACAATGCCAGCAATGATGAACAGAGCTCTATTTTACTTGCACCTGTAGTAACTGAAGGTGTTGAGCTTGAGGAGGTTCTCTCTACAAACCCTGCACCTGCCTGTGCCATGTCTGCAACTGCCATATCTGCTACTGTTCTGCATGTTCCCCCTATGAATGACACAACTGTGGCTCTGGTTCAGAACACTGACAGTACATTTGATGCAGAGCTGCCGGCCCCTATGATTGCTTCTTCAGCCCCTGCTGCTTCTCAGAAGGGCAAGGCTGTGGTGCCTGAATGCTCGATCTCTCTTCGTAGGAGCACACGTTCCAACAAATATGATGGTTTCAAGGTACCTCCACTCACTGATTGCAAGATTAAATCATCCAAAGTTAAGCCTCGACATGTGTCGTCGGCTCTGACCATCAGGGACACTCCGAGTGAGCAAATTCCCCCACCTACACCACCTCAGGTAATACAACAAATTGGCACCAATCTATGTCCATCCAGCAGAGGAGCTGACTGAAAATGCTCTCATGGTGACCCAGGACGAGGAACCTGCCTCCTCCACTTAATATATCTTCTTTTATTTCACTGCTATGCCTCTTTTGGTATCTTGGAATGTCCTTTGTTGGAACGTCCGTGGCTTAAATTCCGATGAAAAACAGTTGGCCTTATCAAATGCTATCGTCTCTAGTGGGTGTGCTGTTGTCTGATTGCAGGAAACAAAAAATTTATCTTTTGATCTGCCATTTGTTAAATCCTGTTGCCCCCGTAGATTTGACCAATTTGCATTTGTGCCTTCTCGGGGTGCCTCGGGTGGCATTCCCACCATTTGGAATAGTTCTATTTTCACTGCAGATGTTCTGTTCTCTGAAGACTTTGCTCTTGTGACACGTTTTCGCTCCACACAATCAGCGTAGTGTTGGACCCTAGTTAATGTATATGGGCCTTGCCAAGGTGACCAGAGGAATAACTTTATTACTTGGTTATGTGCTCTCAATATTCCATCTCATGAAGATTGGTTATTTGTGGGCGATTTCAATTTCATTCTGGCCCTGACAATCGTAACAAGCCGGGTGGTTGTATGACAGATATGAACACCTTCAACGACTTCATCCGCTCACAATGTCTAATTGAATTTCCCATCAAAGGACGCACGTTTACATGGAGTAACATGCAACAAGACCCACTTCTCGAACAGCTTGATTGGTTCTTCACAAGCACAAACTGGACTACTTCATACCCTAAAACCATGGTAAAATCTATCTCCGATCATATACCTTGTGTGGTTAGCATTGAAACTGACATCCCAAGGTCCAAACTCTTTCATTTTGAAACATATTGGACTCAACACCCTGATTTCATGGATGTGGTTGCAACCTCTTGGGCTAAAAATGTCACCTTCACAAACCCTGCCACAACTCTTTGTTGTAAACTCAGAACCCCACGCAGAGATCTTACACAATGGAGCAAAGGAATTTCAAAACTCTCTGTGGCAATAGAAAACTCCAATAAAGCTCTTTGTGAGATAGATGAACTGGAAAATAAATGTGCTCTTACTATACCAGAGAACAACTTCAGACAAATTCTAAAGAAACATATTCTTCGACTCCTCAGATATCAACAGCTTTATTGGAAGAAGAGGTGCACCATTAGATGGCTGAAATTTGGCGATGAGCCATCCAAGTTCTTCCAAGCTATGGCCTCTGAACGATACAGAAAGAACAATATTGCAACCGTAGTAACTGTTGATGGGACCACTATGGAAGATCATGCAGGGAAAGAATCAATCATCTTGCAAACATTCAAAGAGCGCAAGGGTTCATCATCTGGCCATAATATGAAGTTTGACCTACACAAAATTATTAAGAAATGTGATGGACTCGATGCTCTTACCATTCCATATTCAAATGAGGAGATCGACAATGTCATTAGAGAAATGCCTGCGGATAGGGCACGAGGCCCAGATGGCTTCACAGGGGTGTTTCTGAAGAAATGTTGGCCCATAATCAAAGAGGATTTCTACAGGCTATGCCATCAATTTCACATGGGTAATCTCTCACTAGAAAGCATAAATGATGGTTTCATTACCCTAATCCCAAAAATCAGTTCCCCCGAGACGACCAATGACTACAGGCCAATCATGCTCCTGAACTGCTGCCACAAGATCATCACTTAAATTATGGCCAACCGATTGCAAAAAATCATATTAAAAATTGTTCACCGCAATCAATATGGGTTTCTGAAAGGTAGAACCATTCAAGATTGTCTACTGTGGGCATACGAATACATTTATCAATGTCAACACTCCAAAAAGGAAATTATGCTCCTTAAACTAGATTTTGCCAAAGCATTTGACACAATTGAACATGAGGCCATGATTGACATTATGAAAACCATGGGTTTAATGATAAGTGGATCCGGTGGATTCGTTGCATCTTTTCCTCGGGCAAATCATCGGTGCTACTTAATGAAACACCTGGCCGACAATTCCTGTGCAAGTGCGGCGTACGACAGGGCGACCCCCTCTTCCCGCTCATCTTCGTGCTGGCAGCTGACCTGCTTCAAGCGGCCACCAATGAAGCTTTCCAGCAAGGTCTTATACGCCTGCCTTTTTCTTCACCAAACCAAAAGGATTATCCGGTGATCCAGTACGCGGATGACACTATTTTGATCCTACCAGCATGCATGCAACAAGCTCAGATCATCAAGAATATACTCTCTGACTATGCCTCCTCAATAGGGTTGAAAATAAACTTTCACAAGTCCACTCTTTTACCCATCAATTGTAGTCCAGAACAAAGTGATGAGCTTGCAAGCATTTTTGGTTGTGTTGTGGGAAAAATGCCATCCACTTACCTTGGGCTACCACTTGGCACTACCAGGCCTACTGTCCAAGAGCACATGCCTCTAGTTTGCTCGGTCGAGAGACGGTTATCTGCCACCCTCAACATGATCTCCTATGGCGGTAAACTCTCTCTTGTCAACTCGGTGATTACCTCGCTCATTATCTTTGCCATTTGCACCTTGAGGCTGCCGACAAAAGTCATTGAACTTCTGGATAAAATACGAAGGAAATGCTTGTGGCTCAAGAAAACCGACCAGGGCGACAAAATTAATTCCTTAGCATCTTGGGACATGGTGTGTGCTACCTCTTGAGCACTGCGTTGGTTTTCCCTTGAAGAGGAAAGGGTGATATGCAGTAAAGCAGCGTAAGTATTTCCCTCAGTTTTTGAGAACCAAGGTATCGATCTAGTAGGAGACCAAGCGCGAGTCACCTCGTGCCTACACAAACAAATAAGAACCGCGCAACCAACGCGACAAAGGGGATGTCAATCCCTTCACGGCCACTTGCAAGAGTGAGATCTGATAGAGATAATAATAATAAGATAAATATTTTTGGTATTTTTATGATATAGATTGAAAGTAAAGATTGCAAAATAAAATAGATTGGAAACTTGTATGATGGAAAATCGACCCGGGGGCCATAGGTTTCACTAGTGGCTTCTCTCAAGATAGCATAAGTATTACGGTGGGTGAACAAATTACTGTCGAGCAATTGATAGAAAAGCAAATAATTATGAGAATATCTAGGCATGATCATGTATATAGGCATCACGTCCGCGACAAGTAGACCGAAACGATTCTGCATCTACTACTATTACTCCACACATCGACCGCTATCCAGCATGCATCTAGAGTATTAAGTTCATAAGAACAGAGTAATGCCTTAAGCAAGATGACATGATGTAGAGGGATAAACTCATGCAATGTGATATAAAACCCATATTTTTATCCTCGATGGCAACAATACAATACGTGTCGTTTCCCCTACTGTCACTGGGATCAAGCACCGTAAGATTGAACCCAAAGCTAAGCACTTCTCCCATTGCAAGAAAGATCAATCTAGTAGGCTAAACCAAACTGATAATCGAAGAGACTTGCAAAGATAAACCAATCATACATAAAATAATTTATAGAAGAATCAAATATTGTTCATAGATAATCTGGATTATAAACCCACAATTCATCGGATCTCGACAAACACACCGCAAAAGAAGATTACATCGAATAGATCTCCAAAAGAATCGAGGAGAACTTTGTATTGAGATCCAAAGAGAGAGAAGAAGCCATCTAGCTACTAGCTATGGACCCGAAGGTCTGAAGTAAACTACTCACACATCACCGGAGAGGCCATGGAGTTGATGTAGAGGCCCTCCGTGATCAATGCCCCCTCCGGCGGAGCTCCGGAAAAGGCCCCAAGATGGGATCTCTCAGGTACAGGAGGTTGCGGCGGTGGAATTAGGTTTTCGTGGTGCTCCTCGATGTTTGCGGGGTACGTGGAGTCATATAGGAGGAAGAAGTAGGTCGGTGGAGCAACGAGGGGCCCATGAGGGTGGAGGGCGTGCCCAGGGGGGTAGGCGCGCCCCCTGCCTCGTGGCCTCCTCGATTGTTTCTTGACGCCCACTCCAAGTCTCCTGGATCACGTTTGTTGAGAAAATGACGTTCCTGAAGGTTTCATTCCGTTTCGACTTCGTCTGATATTCCTTTTCTGCGAAACACTGAAATAGGCAAAAAAAACAGCGATTTGGGCTGGGCCTCCGGTTAATAGGTTAGTCCCAAAAATGATATAAAAGTGTAAAATAAAGCCCATTAACATCCAAAACAGATAATATAATAGCATGGAGCAATCAAAAATTATAGATACGTTGGAGACGTATCAAGCATCCCCAAGCTTAATTCCTGCTCGTCCTCGAGTAGGTAAATGATAAAAAAGAATTTTTGATGTGGAATGCTTTCTAACATATTTCTCAATGTAATTTTTTCTTTATTGTGGCATGAATGTTCAGATCCAAAAGATTCAAGATAAAAGTTTAATATTGACATAAAAATAATAATACTTCAAGTATACTAACTAAGCAATCATGTCTTTTCAAAATAACATGGCCAAAGAAAGTTATCCCTACAAAATTATATAGTCTGGCTATGCTCTATCTTCACCACACAAAATATTTAAATCATGCACAACCCCGATGACAAGCTAAGCAATTGTTTCATACTTTTGATGTTCTCAAACTTTTTCAATCTTCATGCAATATATGAGCGTGAGCCATGGATATAGCACTATATGTGGAATAGAATGGTGGTTGTGGAGAAGACAAAAAGGAGAACATAGTCTCACATCAACTAGGCGTATCAACGAGCTATGGAGATGCCCATCAATAGATATCAACTTGAGTGAGTAGGGATTGCCAAGCAACGGATGCACTAGACCTATAAGTGTATGAAAGCTCAACAAAAGAACTAAGTGGGTGTGCATCCAACTTGCTTGCTCATGAAGACCTAGGGCAATTTTGAGGAAGAAGCCTGTCGGTGTCAAAACCGGCGGATCTCGGGTAGGGGGTCCCGAACTGTGCGTCTAAGGCGGGTGGTAACAGGAGGCAGGGGACACGATGTTTACCCAGGTTCGGGCCCTCTTGATGGAGGTAATACCCTACGTCCTGCTTGATTGTTCTTGATAATATAAGTAGTACAAGAGTTGATCTACCACGAGATCAAAGAGGCTAAACCCTAGAAGCTAGCCTATGGTATGATTGTATGTTGTCCTACGGACTAAAACCCTCCGGTTTATATAGACACCGGAGGGGGCTAGGGTCACACAAGGTTGGTTACAAAGGAGGAGATATAGATATCCGTATTGCCTAGCTTGCCTTCCACGCCAAGTAGAGTCCCATCCGGACACGGGACGAAGTCTTCAATCTTGTATCTTCATAGTCCAACAGTCCGGCCAAAGAATATAGTCCGGCTGTCCGGAGACCCCCTAATCCAGGACTCCCTCAGTAGCCCCTGAACCAGGCTTCAATGACGATGAGTCCAGCGCGCAGTGTTGTATTCGGCATTGCAAGGCGGGTTCCTCCTCCGAATACACCATTGAAGATTTTGAATACAAGGATAGTGTGTGACCCTGCAAAATAAGTTCCACATACCACCGTAGAGAGAATAATATTTCCACGAATCTAATCTGTTGACATGTTTTGACATATCGCGAGGCAGTTTTCTTGACACGTCTTGTCAAAGCAGAGATCGTGTTACCCTTATCATGAGATTCTCATCAATACGGACGTGGGTAACCCAACCGCGCCATCAATTACGGCGCCTGGGGAATAAGCGGTTTTGCTAGGCAAGTGGGGAGGCACATCGCCTCTTCCGCCCTTATAAAAGGGACAAAGATTTACTTTTTTCACCCACGCCTTCTTCCTCCTTGCTTACCCATTCCCGCACACTCGATCTCTAGCGCCCAAGCTCACGTTCTTCTTCTCAAACCACTCCAAGCATGCCTGGAGCAGGAGGCAAGTGGATGCTTCCGTCTGTCATGGAGGAGAACATCAGAAAGTTACGGGAAGCCAGATACCTAGCTGCGGATATCGCGCACCGGCTGCCAAATGCGGGGCAAATTGTCCCAACGCCCGAACCCCATGAGAGGGTAGTTTTTCTTACCCATTTCGTCCGCGGACTGGGATTTCCTCTCCACCCGTTTGTCCGCGGGCTCATGTTCTACTACGGGCTGGATTTTCATGATCTGGCCCCCAATTTCATCCTCAACATCTCGGCGTTTATCGTCGTGTGCAAGGCCTTCCTCCGCATCAGGCCCCACTTTGGCCTACGGCTGAAAACCTTCAATGTCAAATGGAAGGTGGTGGGAGGCCAGCAAGCAGAGTGCGGAGGCGCCATGGTGGGCAAAATGCCTAATGTCACCTGGCTCGAGGGGACCTAGGTGGATACCATAAAGGGGTGGCAATCGGGGTGGTTCTACATCACCGAGCCGCGCGACTCCAACTGGGCGGCGGCCCCCAAATTTCGATCTGGAATCCCCACCCGGCTCACCTCCTGGAAAAAGAAGGGCATGTCCTGAGGCTCTTCGATAGAGCTGACCGGACTCCAGACCTGCATCCAGAACATGACGAACAAGAAAATCAAGCTTGTCAATGTGGTCCAGGTTATGTTCTTCCGCCGGATCCTCCCGTGTCAACGACGGGCATTTGTTTTGTGGGAGTTCGACTCGACCAAGCACCAGACGCTACGAGAGCTCTATGACATGACACACGAGGACGTCTGGAGGGTGTTGTTCAAGAGCGCCGAGATTCCTCCCTCCCTCACCGAGGACCGTGGACTCAGTGCAAAGCGCCGCGCTAATCCGGTAGGTTTTTATATCTCTCAGGGTATTTATTTGCCCTGATTTAGTTGTGTGCAGGGTCTGAACTTCCATGTCATTAACAGGTCTGGATAGAGACGGCGGAGCAGCTTGATAGCCCAGCCCCGCTGCCCGAAGATCCAGCAGACGCTCTTCTGACAAAGATGCTGACTCCGGCACCCTACGAGGTGCCGGAAAAGAAGACCAAGAAGAAGGCCGTGGGGACCCAAAAGGGTCTCCGACGCAAGGTTGTATCGGAGTCATCGGATGATGACTCCGACGTGCACTCCTCCCACGGAAACGAGGAGGAGGAAAAAGTCCCCCCCCCCCCTAGCCGGGGGAGACAAGATAAGGAAGGACGACCCATCTGGGGAGGCAGAAGGGTCCAAGAAGGGAAGGACCCTCCCTCCGGACTGCGCCACGATGGCCGCCGACTGCGGCGACGAGTGGCTACCCAGGTTCAAGCCCCTGGCGAAATCGTAAGTGTCCGGACACCATAGTACTTCATGGTATGTTTTATTGCACTGCCTCTCCTCATGCCGAACATGATTATGCAGTCCGTCCCGAGCTCATCTCGACGTACCCTCGTCGAGCGGCTCTTTGGACTCGTCGGATATGAACATCGGTTCTCTTCTGACCGCTTCCACCCCTCGCCTAACGGACCACGCCGAGGTGTTGTCTCAAAAGTCACTGAGCCAAGGGGAGGTGGTCCTGGGGGCGCCTGGCGGCAACTTCCCGGACCCTGAGTACCAAGGGAGCGAGGCTCCTACGGGCTTGGAGTTCGGGCCCCAGCTAGACACTGCGCCGAAACCTTCGATGGTTCCGGACTCCGGCAGGCGGTCCCCCGTCAAGGGGGGCCAACCATCCGTGCTGGTGTCCTCTGTCCAACCAGAGGCATCGAACAACCTGCTGGAAGCGCAGCGCTTCCATCGAAGAAGAGCACCGCACTATCATGAGTGCGGTGGTCGAGAAGGTTCAGTCCGCCAAAAACGAACTGACCGAAGCTTACGCCAGCCTCCTGATAGGCTTTGAGGTAAGCAATCAAAATATAAGAAAATATTACCGCATAGATAGTAGCCCCTGATGCTCTGTTCGGCGTTCGCGAAGAAAAGCCGAATAGAGGATCAAATGATGACTCAGGAGTCTAATTAGAGTATGTCTATGTGTATGTGCAGGCTTCATTGCTGGCCGTTGCCGCATGTACTACAGAGGTCTCTGCGCTGAAGCAGGACCTAGAGTGGTCCGAGGATGAGCTCGGCCTTGCCAAGAGGCAGCTCGAAGAGAGCAATGGTAAGAAATACCCCTGTCTATATAGTTAAAAAGAAGTTCGGGTGTAAAGTAATAGGATCATCATGGATTTGTCAGGGGCCACGACCGAGGTGGTGACCCTGAGGAAGGCGTTGTCCGAGGCCGAAGACAAAGCGGCAAAAGAACACATTGAACAGGAGAAGCAAGAAGCTCGGGTAGGCAAGGTGCAGCAAGAGCTCAAGGCTCTCGCCAAAAAGGACGAGTCCTTGGAGCTTGACTCTAAGACGCGAGACTCCGAGCTCGCGCAGGCGCTTGAAAGCGTCCGGAGCGCCAAGACTGAAGCCCACAAGGCCCTCCAGGAAATTGATGCGGTGAAGAAGATAGCAGCGGGTAAGGCATTCATTATGCAAAGCAAGCACGTGAAGGAGACTTTCCTTTTTTCTTACCCAAGTTCGGTGCTCTCCAGGAGCGTTTCCAGACCTTCCCCGCAGTGTACTGGATGCCGCGGAGTTTTACCGGGCTGAGGAGGGGAGCTCAACGGAGAAGTTGTTCTGGTCTCAGCATACTGGGACCGAACACCCCATGCCCTTGAGCGACCAGCTGAAGCAGTTGGTCGAGCTTCACAAGGCGGCCGAACAGGACATGAGGGGCCTTATAGTCCAGATGTGGCCTGGCGAGCCCCTGTCCGGAAGCTACTTCGGGCTGGTGAGGCGGCTTGTGGAAGCCTGCCCACGGCTTGAAATCATCAAGCGGTCCGTCTGCATCGAGGGTGCACGAAGGGCTTTTGCACGGGCTAAGGTGCACTGGCGAAGCTGGATGCCGTGAAGCTGGTGAAGGAGGGGCCGCCGGAGGGCAAGGAGCATCGCTGCCGCGAGAATTATTATGAGAGTGTCTTGAAGGGTTCCCGCCTAGTGGCAGATGAGTGTGCCAAGGATGTAAGTTTTGAATGAACATGCTCATGTGATCCTGTAATATGAAACGAGTTCGTTTGCGCCATGTGATGCTTTCTTAGTTTAAAATATTACCTTCTGTGCCGCCATTTATAAAATCTGAGAGTTGGCCAGTCGTCGGCTTCCGCCCCCATGTAACGAGTACTGGGGTGTTCGGGATAAACCTGAGCACTCTTTACCCCAATTTTGGGTCCTTCAAGGGAGGTGTTCGGCGCAACGAGCCAGACAATCATACTATAATGCTTTATCACTCTCACTTAGCCATAGAAGTCTATGATTTTAATTTTTTGGTGAAGCCCCTGGTATTCGGAGGGCCGAGGGGCGCTATACACGCCAAAGCCGGACAAGGCCGACTCCTCGCCCGAAGCGGAAAAAGTCTTTAAGGACTTGAGACCTCTCGAACAGCGACCAGTCTCTCGCCTTATCATGACAGTCAGTTTTTGGCTTTCTCTACTGAGGTGCTCGTCCGGAAGAACCGGGACACAATCGCAGTAGTTCTCCCACCGCTACCTTAGCCGATATAGCGGAACGTAAGGTACCAAAGCATGGGAGCCGGGCAACCCAACATTTGACCAAAGACATGATTCGGAGCTGATGCATATAATGCTATAAGTTCGGGGTGCCGCACTGTCGAAGTGTTCGGACTTCTTGCGTCGTATTGTGGGGTAAACGAGAACCCCTGGCGAACTGACCGTACCCGCACGTGCGGGTGCGGATTGTCGTAAATGGACATATAAGAGAAAGAGAAAAACTTAAATAATGCAATGACAGATTAATGATATGCATTGTTATTTAAATGATACGTCGAAGCGTACTTGGTACAAGTAGTGCAATAAGCATAAAGTAGGACAATTTGAAATGTCCTATCCCAGGGCAAGCTGCGCAAAAAATAGTGAAAAGCGGGTATATCAATTATTACTAGAGACCACCTGGCGGTTCCCGTGTTCATCTAAGCTTCTTGCCGCCTTGGTTGTTGCTTCCGGAATGTGTCCAGCAATCGTACTGCCGGAAAGGGCTTCCAGAGAGTTAGGCCCTGAAAGAGAAAAGGAATGTCAAAGGTATACAGCCCCTAGTGTTGTTAAGCCACAATGCGGGGCGTGTCCTGGTCGTGCCCCCGCCTATGTCCATGGTATTTTTAATGCGTAGTTATGTACGCGTGGCATGGATTTCATCGCTTCACTGGGACTGGGACGGGGGCCGAATTGCTAGGCGAGCTCTGATCGTGCCAGGCGATCCTGTTGCAGCTTGTTCCGGACTCGCTTGAAGGTGTCCGGGGGGCGTGACGCCGAATGAGTGGTCTGCCTGAACATGTTCCTTTGTGCCTCTGCTGCAAGGGCCGCAGTGTGCTCTTCCATACGGAGCGAGCGTTCTGTGTTTCCATTTACAATTATGACCCCGCGAGGTCCTGTCATCTTGAGCTTGAGATATGCGTAATGCGGCACTGCATTGAATTTTGCAAATGATGTCCGTCCGAGCAGTGCATGACAGCCACTGCGAAACGGGACGATGTCGAAGATTAACTCTTCGCTTCAGAAGCTATCCAGTGATCCGAAGACCACTTCCAGTGTGATTGAGCCTATGCAATGGGCCTCTACACCTGGGATGACGCCTTTAAAGGTGGTTTTGCTGTGTTTGATCCTCGAGGGATCGATACCCAATTTTTGCACTGTATCCTGATAAAGGAGGTTCAGGCTGCTGACGCCGTCCATAAGGACTCGAGTGAGGTGAAATCCGTCAATGATGGGGTCTAGGAACAGTGCGGCGGATCCGCCATGACGGATGCTAGTGGGGTGATCCTTGCAATCGAAGGTGATCGGGCAAGCAGACCATGGGTTGAACTTTGGGGCGACGGGTGAGGGAGTCCTGGATTAGGGGGTGTTCGGATAGCCGGACTATATGTTCGGCCGGACTCCTGGACTATGAATATACAAGATTGAAGACTTCGTCCCGTGTCCGGAAGGGACTTTCCTTGGCGTGGAAGGCAAGCTTGGCGATACGGATATTTAGATCTCCTACCATTGTAACCGACTCTATGTAACCCTAACCCAATCCGGGGTCTATATAAACCGGAGGGTTTTAGTCCGTAGGACAACATACACATCAACAGTCACACCATAGGCTAGCTTCTAGGGTTTAGCCTCCTCGATCTCGTGGTAGATCTACTCTTGTACTACCCATATCATCAATATTAATCAAGCAGGACGTAGGGTTTTACCTCCATCGAGAGGGCCCGAACCTGGGTAAAACTTCGTGTCCCTTGCCTCCTGTTACCATCCGGCCTAGAGGCACAGTTCGGGACCCCCTACCCGAGATCCGCCGGTTTTGACACCGACATTGGTGCTTTCATTGAGAGTTCCTTTGTGTCGTCGCCGTCAGGATTGATGGCTCCAACGATCTTCAATAGCGATGTAGTCCAGGGTGAGACCTTCCTCCCCAGAAAGATCTTCGTCTTCGGTGGCTTCGCATTGCGGGCCAATTCACTCGGCCATCTAGAGCAGATCGAAAGCTACGCCCCTGGCCGTCAGGTCAGATTCGAAAGTTTAAACTACACGGCTGACATCCGCGGGGACTTGATCTTCGACGGATTCGAGCCACTGCCGAGCGCGCCGCACTGTCCCGACAAGCATGATCTAGCTCTGCCGCCGAACAGTACCCTGGAGGCCGCACCCGCATCGGCTCCCATCCTTAATTCAGAGCCAACTGCGCCGATCGAGGATGGGCAGTTGGACGCCGCCTCGGGGGCTGCGATCCCCACGGTGATTGAGCCGAACACCAGCCCCGTACTCTGCGAGACTCGTGACTCCAAGGAGCCGGACTCTTCTCCGGAATCCGAACCCTCCGCGCCCCTGCCAATCGAATCCGATTGAGCGCCGATCATGGAGTTCACTGCCGCGGACATCTTTCAGCACTCGCCTTTTGGCGATATTCTGAAGACACTGAAGTCTCTCTCTTTATCAGGAGAGCCCTGGCCGGACTACGGCCAGCAAGGTTGGGATTCAGACGATGAAGAAATTCAAAGCCCACCCACCACCCACTTTGTAGCCACTGTCGACGACTTAACCGACATGCTCGACTTCGACTCCGAAGACATCGATGGTATGGATGCCGATGAAGGAGATGATGAAGAACTAGCGCCTACTAGGCCCTGGAAAGCCACCTCGTCGTATGACATATACATGGTGGACACCCCAAAAGAGGGAGATGGCGATGGAACAGCGGAGGATGAACCCTCCAAGAAACAGCCTAAGCGCCGACGTCAGCGGCGCCGCTCAAAATCCTGCCAAAACAAACACGGTGATTCCAGCACGGGAGATAATAATACTCCGGAAAGTGCCAAAGAAAACCCCATCCAGCAAGATTTAGCACAGGAGGATGGAGAAACCAGCCCTCATGAGAGAGCGGCAGACAGAGAGGTTGAGGACGATAATTATATGCCTCCCTCCGAAGACGAGGCAAGCCTCGACGACGACGAATTCGTCATGCCTGAGGATCCCGTCGACCAAGAGCATTTTCAATGCAGGCTTATGGCCACTGCAAGAAGCCTCAAGAAAAAACAGCAATAGGTTAGAGCTGATCAAGATTTGCTAGTTGACAGATGGACTGAAGTCCTTGCGGCCGAAGAGCATAAACTCGAACGCCCCTCCAAGAGCTACCCAAAGCGCAAGTTGCTACCCCAATTAGAGGAGGAAGCACTTGATGTGGCCGACCGGCCACCTCGTGGCCGCGACAGAGAGGCCTCTTGGCCCTCCACTCAAGCCGCACCCCGTACCAAGGCACGGGACTATGCGCCGGACTTACGAGATATGTTGGAGGACAAGGCAAGGCAAACAAGATTGATCTACGAATCGCGTGAGCGCCCCACGGCTCGAGACGGCAACCGTCACGCCAGCCACAAATTCGGCAGGGCCGAACACAGTAGACAAAGCTCATTGGAGCTACGTCATGATATAGCCCAGTACAGAGGTGCCACACACCCACTCTGCTTTACACACGAAATAATGGATCATCAAATCCCCGAGGGTTTCAAACCCGTAAACATCGAACCATATGATGGCACAACAGATCCTGCAGTATGGATCGAGGATTATCGCCTTCATATCCACATGGCCCGCGGCGATGATTTCCACGCCATCAAATACCTCCCACTCAAGCTTAAAGGACCAGCTCGGCATTGGCTTAACAGCTTGCCAACAGGATCAATCGGCTGTTGGGAGGACCTGGAAGCCGCATTCCTCGACAATTTCCAAGGCACTTATGTGCGACCCCCAGACGCCGATAACCTAAGTCACATAATTCAGCAGCCAGATGAATGGGCCAGGCAATTCTGGACACGGTTCCTAACAAAGAAAAATCAAATAGTCGACTGTCCGGATGCTGAGGCCCTAGCAGCCTTCAAGCACAATATCCGTGACGAGTGGCTAGCTCGGCACCTTGGACAGGAAAAGCCGAAATCCATGGCAGCACTCACGACACTTATGACCCGCTTTTGTGCGGGAGAAGACAGTTGGCTTGCTCGTAGCAACAATATAACCAAGAACCCTGGTAATTCGGACACCAGGGACAGTAGTGGCAGGTCGCGTCGCAACAAACAGAAGCGCTGCATTAACAACGACAATGCAGATGATACGGCAGTTAATGCCAGATTCAGAGGCTCTAAATCCGGTCAGCGGAAAAAGCCATTCAAAAGGAATCCTAGGGGCCCATCCAGTATGGAACGAATACTCGACCGCTTATGCCAGATACATGGCACCCCCGAAAAACCGGCCAATCACACCAACAGGGATTGTTGGGTGTTCAAGCGGGCAGGCAAGTTAAACGACGAAAATGAAGACAAGGGGCTGCATAGCGATGACGATGAGCCCCGGCCGCCGAATAATAGGGGACAGAAGGGTTTTCCCCCACAAGTGCGGACGGTGAACATGATATACGCAACCCACATCCCCAAGAGGGAGCGGAAGCACGCATTAAGGGACGTATACGCGATAGAGCCAGTCGCTCCAAAGTTCAACCCATGGTCCTCCTGCCCGAACACCTTTGATCGAAGGGACCACCCCACTAGCATCCGTCACGGCGGCTTCGCCGCACTGGTTCTAGACCCAATTATTGACGGATTTCATCTAACTAGAGTCCTTATGGACGGCGGCAGCAGCCTGAACCTGCTTTACCAGGATACAGTGCGGAAAATGGGCATAGATCCCTCGAGGATTAAGCCCACCAAAATGACCTTTAAAGGCGTAATACCAGGTGTAGAGGCCAACTGTACAGGCTCAGTCACACTTGAAGTGGTCTTCGGATCTCCGGATAATTTCCGAAGCGAGGAGTTAATCTTCGACATAGTCCCATTTCGCAGTGGTTATCACGCACTGCTCGGGCGAACCGCATTCGCTAAGTTCAATGCGGTACTGCATTACGCATACCTTAAGCTCAAGATGCCAGGCCCTCGAGGAGTAATTACGGTCAATGGAAACACCGAACGCTCCCTCCGAACGGAGGAGCACACTGCGGCCCTTGCAGCGGAAGTACAAAGCAGCCTCTCCAGGCATTTCTCCAGTCCGGCCACTAAACGACCGGACACCATCAAGCGTGCCCAGAGTAACCTACAACAAGACCGCCTGGCACGATCCGAGCAGGAGTAGCAATGCGGCCCCAACCCCAACCCTCGCAAAAAGGCGACGTCAGTACTTCGCGTACATAACTACGCTCTAGAGATACCATGGGCACAGGGGGAGGGGCACCATCGCGGCACGCCCAAAACACGGCTTAAACTGTACCAGGGCATGCCGATTTTTTTAAAAAAAATTCTTTTACTTTCAGGACTCCATTCTTCAGACGGCCTGTTCGGCAGTTCAATTGCCGCACAAACGATGCAAGAACCAGGGAAGCAGACAAGCCACGCCTCATTACGGAACTCCCAGGTGGTCTCTATCACGAGCAGTATACCTGTTTCGCATATTATTCCGCAGCTTGCCCCTGGAGCGGACATGTTACATAGTCCAACCTTTTGCTTATCGCATTATTTGTATCGTTCTGCTTTGACCGCAGCTCTTTTTAATAAACAATGCATAGCTTTTGTCTATTTTTGCATTACTCTTTTTTATATTTATATATGTTCCTTAACGACATGTTGCACCCGTACACTTTGGTACGGCCAAAATACGCCAGGGGCTTCAGTACCCCTCAACATGGTGTGAGAAGTCCAAACACTTTAACAAGTGCGGCACCCCGAACTTATAGCATTATATGCATCGGCTCCGGATCATGTCTTGGGTCAATAGTTGGGTTTGCCCGGCTCCTATGTTTTGGTGCCTTACGTTCCGCTATATCGGCTAAGGTAGCACTAGGAGAACCACTGCGATTGTGCCCCGGTTGAGCTGGGTCGAGCACCTCAGTGGAGAAAGCTAAAACTGACCGTCATGATGAGGCGAGAGCTGTTCCCTATTCGAGAGGTCTTTTCGAGTCCTTAAAGACTTATGCCGCTTAGGGCGAGGAGCCGGCTCTGTCCGTCCAAGGCGTGGATAGCGCCCCGAACTCGGTCTTCCGAATACCAGGGGCTTCGCCAAAATTTAAAATTATAGAATTCTATGGCTAAGTGAGAGTGTTCACGCATTATAGTCCGATTGCCTTGTTCGTTGGGTTGAGCGCCTCCCTCGAAGGACCCAAACATGGGAAAAAGAGCCCTCAGGTTTATCCCTGAACACCCCAGCACTAGCGGCACGGGGGCAGAAGCCGATGACTCGCCATCTCTCAGAATTGATAAATAGCCGCACAGAAGGTAATATTTTAAATTCAACCAGCATTGCTTAGCGCATATGAACAAGTTTTCAGTGCACAGGACAAAACGAGCGAGGTTCACTCAAAACTTACATCCATAGAACATTCATCCGCCACAAGGCGGGCACCCTTCAGAACATCCTTATAATAATTTTCGGGCTTGCGATGCTCTTTCCCCGGCGGTGGCCCGTCCTTCACAAGCTTCTCAGCATCTAGCTTGCCCCAGTGCACCTTCGCACGGGCAAGGGCCCTACGGGCACCTTCAATGCAGACGGAGCGCTTGATGACTTCGAGCCTTGGACAGGCCTCCACCAGCCGTCGCACCAGCCCGAAATAGCTCCCAGGCTGAGCCTCTCCAGGCCACAGCCGAACTATGAGGCCCTTCATGGCCTGTTCGGCCGCCTTGTGGAGCTCGACCAGTTGCTTCAACTGGTCGCTCAGGGGCACGGGCTGTCCGGCCTCAGCGTACTGAGACCAGAACACCTTCTCCGTCGAGCTGCCCTCCTTGGCTCGATAGAATGCGGTGGCATTAGATATACTCCGGGGAAGATCTGCGAACGCGCCAGGAGAACTCCGGATTCGGGTAAGTAACAAGTAACTCACGCTTATGTGTTTACTTTGCATAAAGAATGCCTTACCTGCCGCTATCTTCTTCACCTCATCCAACACCTGGAGGGTCTTCTGGGATTCAGCCTTGGCAGACTTGGCACTTTCAGTAGCCGCCGCGAGCTCGGACGCTCGCATCCTTGAGTCACGCTCCAAACTCTCATGTTTTTCCATGAGAGCCTGGAGCTCTTGCCGCACCTTGCCAACCTCGGCCTCATACTTTTCTATCTCGGTGCGCTCCGCGGCCGACCTCTTCTCGGCCTCGAGCAGCGCTTGCTTCAGGGTCTCCACCTCAGACATGGCCCCTACAATAGCTACGATACTCCTATCATTTTTCGCAATTGCACCTTTTTATACACATTTATACAAGGTATTTCTTACCTTCACTTTCCTTGAGCTGCTTCTTGGCACGTCCGAGCTCTTGCTCGGACTGCTCAAGGTCCTGCTTTAGCACGTCCACTTCCACAGTCAGTGTGGTGGAAGCCAGCAGGGAAGCCTGCACACGCATATTGACTTCTTTTTGTTAGACTCCTGCGAATTTTATTTGATCCTATATTCGGCTTTTCTTCCCGAATGCCAAACATAGCATCAGGGGCTACTGTCTATGCGATAATGTTATTTACACATTCTTTACTTACCTCAAAACCTGTTAAAAGGCTTGTACAAGCTTCAGTCAATCCGCTCTTGGCGGACTTAACCTTCTAGACCACCGCACTCATAATGGTGCGGTGCCCCTCGTCGATGGAGGCACCTTGGAGCGCCTCCAACAGATTGTCCGGCGCCTCCGGTTGGACGGAGGTCGCCGGCGCGGTGGGCTTGCTCCTCTTGGAAGGAGGTCCCCCGCCGGACTCTGGAACCTTTGAAGGTTCCGGAGCGGTGTCCGGCCTAGGGCCGGACTTGGAGCCCTGGGGGGGGGGGGGTTCGTCCCCTTTACTCCTGGAGTCCGGGAGGTCGCCTTGCGGCGCCTCCAGGACCACCTCCTCCCGGATTCGAACCTGTTGGGACAACACTTCGGTGTCATCCGTAGGGCGGGGGGAGGAAGCCGTCGGCAGCGAGTTCACGTCCGACGAGTCCAGTGAGCCGCTCGACAACGCGTCGAGCCGGTCTTTGGGTGGGCTGCATAAACATATTCGACATAAGGGAAAGTTGTGCAATAAACGAATACTATGAAATCACTCCGGTATCCGGATACTTCCGATTTTGCCAGGGGCTTGGCCCTGGGCGGCCACTCCTCTTCACCATCGTCGGTGTTGGTGGAGTAGTCCGGAGGAGGAGTTCTCCCCTTCTTGGACCATTCGGCCTCCCCAGTTGGGGCGGCCTTCCTTTTCTTCCCTTCCCCCGCTGGAGGGGGAGGGGTCTCTTCTTCCTCCTCCTCATCTTCGTGGGAGGAGTGCGTCTTGGATTCGCCGGATGATGAATCTGACACCTCCGGGCAAAGGAGCCGAACAATTGATCTGTCCGGACGTCACCCGCCAATCCTGTCAAAGGAAAGGGAGCTTAGATCCCACATGGAGTCAAACTATGAAACACTGCTACCCTGTAAAAGGAAAAAAAACAGCTTACCGCAAGAGCGTGACGCTGTGCACTGAATCCGCGATCCTCAGTAGCGGATGTGGGAGCCACGGGGCCCTTGAAAAGCACCTTCCAGGCATCTTCGTACGTCGTGTCGAAGAGCCTGCTCAAAGTTTGGTGCCGCGCCGGGTCGAACTCCCACAGGTTGAAAGCCCGTTGTTGGCACGGGAGGATCAAGCGGATGAGCATAACCTGGACTACGTTGACAAGTTTGAGCTTCTTGTCCACCAGGGATTTGATGCATGTTTGGAGTCCGGACAGCTCTCCTTTTTTACCCCACGACGGGCCCGTCTCTTTCCAGGACGTGAGCCATGTTGGGGGTCCGGACCGGAACTCAGGGGGTGCGACCCATTCGGCGTCATGCGGCTCGGTGATGTAAAACCACCCCGATTGCCACCCCTTCAGGGTCTCCACAAAGGAGCCCTCGAGCCATAGAACGTTGGCCATCTTGCCCACCATGGCGCCTCCGCACTCCGCCTGGTTGCCGTGCACCACCTTCGGCTTGACGTTGAAGGTCTTGAGCCATAGGCCGAAATGGGGGCAGATGCGGAGGAAAGCCACGCACACGACAATAAACGCCGAGATGTTGAGGACAAAATTCGGGGTCAGATCATGGAAATCCAGGCCATAGTAGAACATGAGCCCCCGGACAAATGGATGGAGAGGAAAACCCAGTTCGCGGAGGAAATGGGGGAGGAACACCACCCTCTCATGGGGCCTTGGGGTGGGGATGAGCTGCCCCTTTTTGGGAAGCCGGTACGCAATGTCGTTAGACAAGTATCCGGCCTTCCTTAGTCTTTTGATGTGTCCCTCCGTGATGGAGGAGACCATCCACTTGCCTCCCGCTCCGGACATGGCTGGAAAAGGTTGAGGTGAGGAGTGCGGACTTGGGGCTGGAGCTCGAGTGCACGAGAATGGATAAGCAAAGGAGGAAGAAGGCGTAGGTAAAAAGGCGGATCCTTATCCCCTTATATGGATGGACGCAACTACGTGTCCCCACCAGCCTGGTAAAACTCGCTTATCTCCCAAGCGCCGTAATCAATGGCGCGGTTGGGTTACCCACACCCGTATTGATGAGAATCCCAGAATAAGGGGACACGATCTCTGCTTTAACAAGACGTGCCAAGGAAACTGCCTCGCATGACGCGCTGAGGTGGGATAATGAAACGACTCGGATAAAGGCTTGGTCGTAGTGTGTCGCGCTACGGAATACGTCAGCAGATTAGATTGGTGTAAATATTATTCTCTCTATGGCAATATGTGGAAACTTATTTTGAAGAGCCGGACACTACATTTGTGTTCAAAATCTTCTATGAAGTACTTGGAGGAGGAACCCGCCTTGCAATGCCGAAGACAATTTGCGCGCCGGACTCGTCGTCATTGAAGCCTGGTTCAGGGGCTACTAAAGGAGTCCTGGATTAGGGGGTGTTCGGATAGCCGGACTATACCTTCGGCCGGACTCCTGGACTATGAAGATACAAGATTGAAGACTTCATCCCGTGTCCGGAAGGGACTTTCCTTGGCGTGGAAGGCAAGCTTGGCGATACGGATATTTAGATCTCCTACCATTGTAACCGACTCTATGTAACCCTAACCCTATCCGGTGTCTATATAAACTGGAGGGTTTTAGTCTGTAGGACAACATACACATCAACAATCACACCATAGGCTAGCTTCCAGGGTTTAGCCTCCTCGATCTCGTGGTAGATCTACTCTTGTACTCCCCATATCATCAATATTAATCAAGCAGGACATAGGGTTTTACCTCCATCGAGAGGGCCCGAACCTGGGTAAAACTTCGTGTCCCTTGCCTCCTGTTACCATCCGGCCTAGACGCACAGTTCGGGACCCCCTACCCGAGATCCGCCGGTTTTGACACCGACAACGGGCTCCATCGCATAGACATCCCTTAGTGCACGCTTCCGCTCCCTCTTGGGAATGTGGGTTGCGTATATCATGTTCACCGTCTTCACTTGTGGGGGAAACCCCTTCTGTCCTCCTGTGTTCGGCGGCCGGGGCTCCTCCTCGTCATCGCTATGTAGCCCCTTATCCTTGTTTTCGGCATTTAACTTGCCGGCCTACTTGAACACCCCGCATTCTCTGTTTGTGTGATTGGCTGGCTTGTCGGGGCTGCCGTGGATTTGACACGAGCGATCCAGTATGCGATCCAGACTGGACGGAGCCGGAGTATTTCTTTTGAATGCCTTTTTCCGCTGACCGGATCTAGAGCCTCTGAAAATGGCATTAACTGTCGTATCTTCGGTGTTATCGCCGTTATTGCGGCGCTTTGCTCTATTACGACGCTGCCTACCGTTAACATCTTTGGTATCCGAGGTATCTGGATTCTTCGATGTGTTGTTGCCGCGAGCCAGCTAGCTGTCCTCGCCCGCGCAAAAGCGGGTCGTGAGTGTTGTGAGGGCTACCATAGATTTCGGCTTCTCCTGGCCGAGGTGGCGGGTGAGCCATTCGTCGCGGATGTTATGCTTGAATGCCGCTAGGGCCTCTACATCCGGACAGTCTACAATTTGATTTTTCTTAGTTAGGAACCGTGTCCAAAATTGTCTGGCCGATTCCCCTGGCTGCTGGGTTATGTGGCTCAAGTCATTAGCATCCGGTGGCCACACATAAGTGCCCTGGAAGTTGTCAAGAAATGCGTCTTCCAGATCCTCCCAACTGCCGACAGAATCTGTTGGCAAGCTATTCAGCCAATGCCGATCTGGTCCTTTGAGTTTTAGTGGGAGGTACTTGATGGCATGTAGATCATCACCGCGATCCATGTGTATGTGAAGGAGGAAATCCTCAATCCATACAGCGGGATCTGTTGTGCCATCGTATGATTCGATATTTACGGGTTTGAAACCCTCCGGGAATTCATGATTCATAACTTCATCAGTGAAGCATAAGGGGTGTGCGGCACCTCTTTGCCGGGCTATATCCCGACGTAGTTCGTATGAGTCTTGTCTACTATATTCGGCCCGGCCGGATTTACTCTTGGTGTATCCGGCGCGACGATCATCGTCCCGTGTGGGCGCACGTGCCCGTGTCCTATATATTGACCTTGCGATTTTTGTCTTACTGTCCAATATGCCTCGCGGGTCCTCTGTATTGCCCCGGGCCTTAGTATTTTTGACTGAGTGGGTGCGGGCTGAACTTTAGGCTGAAACGCCTCTCTGGCTCGGCCGCGTAGTGGCCGGTCAGCCTCATCTTACACTGGTGAACGGGGTTTCAATGCTTCCTCCTCGAGGTGAGGTAGCAACCTGTGTTTTGGGTAACTCTTGGACGGGCGTTCGAGTTCATGCTCCTCGGTCGCAAGGACTTCGGTCCACCTGTCTGCTGGCAAGTCTTGATCAGCTTGAAGCCGTTGCTGTTTTTTTTCTTAAGGCTATTTGCCATGGCCATAAGCCGGTGCTTGAAGCACTCTTGCTCGACGGGGTCCTCAGGCACGATAAACTCGTCGTCGCCGAGGCTCGCCTCGTCTTCGGAGGGAGGCATGTAATTGTCCTCCTTCGGTTCTCCATCTGCTGTCTGCTCTGAAGGGCTAGCTTGTTCGCCCTCTAGCTCTACACCGTACTGGAGGGGATTGTTGTTGTCTTCGGTGCTATCCGGAGTGTTATTATCTCCTATGCCAGTATCACTGCTCTTGCTGTGGCGGGACTTAGAGCGGCGCCGCTGACGTCGGCGCTTGGGTTGCTTCTTGGAGGGGTCATCCTCCGCTGTCTTGTGCCATTGCCTTCCTTGGGGGTGTCCACCATGTATATATCATATGATGAGGTGGCGGTCCAGTGCCCTGAGGGCGGTGGTTCCTGTTCTTCTCCGGCTTCGTCGTCCATACCGTCGAAGTCTTCAGAGTCGAAGTCGAGCATGTCGGTTAAGTCATCGACAGTGGCTACTAAGTGGGTGGTGGGTGGGCAGCGAATTTCTTCGTCATCCGCATCCCATTCTAGCCAGACATAGTTCGGCCAAGGTTCTCCTGACAAGGAGAGAGACCTTAATGAATTTAGCACATCTCCGAAAGGTGGGTGCTGAAAGATATCCGCGGAGGTGAACTCCATGATCGGCGCCCAGTCGGACTCGACGGGCGCGGATGTGAGCGGCTCGGAGTCCGTGGCCGGAGATTAATTCAGTGGTTCGGCGACACGGCTCTCGTAAGGGGTGAAGTCAGTATCCGTCTCTATCGCCACTGAGAGTGCGGCCTCCATGGCGGGGTCCATCCCTCCACTCTCGGATGGCGAGGCTTGCTCCGGATTGAAGGCCGGAGTGGTTGCAGATGCGATCTCCTGAACATTGTCCAACGGCAGAGTTACGTCATGCTCGTCGCGACTGTGCGGCGCGTCCGACATGGGCTCGAATCCATCGAAGATCAAGTCTCCGTGGATGTCGGACATGTAGTTCAAGTTTCCAAATCTGACCTGATGGCCAGGGGCGTAGCTCTCGATCTGCTCCGGACGGCCAAGCGAATTGGCCCGCAGTGCGAAGCCGCCGAATACAAAGATCTGTCCGGGGAGAAAAACCTCACCATGGACCGCATCGCTACCAACGATCGAAGAAGCCATCGAGCCTTATGATGATGGCACAATGGAACTCTCAATGAAAGCACCAATGTCGGTGTCAAAACCGGCGGATCTCGTGTAGGGGTCCCGAACTGTGCGTCTAAGGCGGATGGTAACAGGAGGCAGGGGACACGATGTTTACCCAGGTTCGGGCCCTCTTGATGGAGGTAATACCCTACGTCCTGCTTGATTGTTCTTGATAATATGAGTAGTACAAGAGTTAATCTACCACGAGATCAAAGAGGCTAAACCCTAGAAGCTAGCCTATGGTATGATTGTATGTTGTCCTACAGACTAAAACCCTCCGGTTTATATAGGCACCGGAGGGGGCTAGGGTTACACAAGGTCGGATACAAAGGAGGAGATATACATATCCGTATTTCCTAGCTTGCCTTCCACGCCAAGTAGAGTCCCATCCAGACACGGGACGAAGTCTTCAATCTTGTATCTTCATAGTCCAACAGTCCGACCAAAGGATATAGTCCGGCTGTCCGGAGACCCCCTAATCCAGGACTACCTCAAAGCCCATCATTGGAATATACAAGCCAAGTTCTATAATGTAAAATTCCCACTAGTATATAAAAGTGATAACATAAGAGACTCTCTATCATGAAGATCATGGTGCTACTTTGAAGCACAAGTGTGGAAAAAGGATAGTAACATTGTCCCTTCTCTCTTTTTCTCTCATTATATTTTTTATTTGGGCCTTCTTATTTTGGCCTCTTTTTTTTCTCTTCTTTTTTTTCGTCCGGAGTCTCATCCTGACTTGTGGGGGAATCATAGTCTCCATCACCCTTTCCTCACTAGGACAATGCTCTAATAATGATGATCATCACACTTTTAATTTACTTACAACTCAAGAATTACAACTCAATACTTAGAACAAAATATGACTCTATGTGAATGCCTCCGGCGGTGTACCGGGATGTGCAATGATGCATGAGTGACATGTAAGAAGAATTATGAACGGTGGCTTTGCCACAAATACGATGTCAACTACATGATCATGCAAGCAGTATGACAATGATGAAGCGTGTCATAATAAGGAATGGTGGAAAGTTGCATGGCAATATATCTCGGAATGGCTATGGAAATGCCATAATAGGTAGGTATGGTGGCTGTTTTGAGGAAGGTATGTGGTGGGTTTATGGTACCGGCGAAAGTTGTGTGATACTAGAGAGGCTAGCAATGATGGAAGGGTGAGAGGGCGTACAATCCATGGATTCAACATTAGTCATAAAGAAATCACATACTTATTGCAAAAATCTATGAGTTATCAAAACAAAGTATTACGCGCATGCTCCTAGGGGGATAGATTGGTAGGAAAAGACCATTGCTCGTCCCCGACCGCCACTCATAAGGAAGACAATCAATAAATAAATCATGCTCCGACTTCATCACATAATGGTTCACCATACGTGCATGCTACGGGAATCACAAACTTCAACTACTCAACTAGCATGACTCTAATATCACCATCTCCATATCTCAAAACAATTATCAAGTATGAAACTTCTCATAGAATTCAATGCACTTCTATGAAAGTTTTTATATTATTCCTAAAAGCAAATTTCCATGTTGTTCTAAAGGACTCTCAAAATAATATAAGTGAAGCATGAGAGATCAACTATTTCTATAAAATAAAACCACCGCCGTGCTCTAAAAGATATAAGTGAAGCACTAGAGCAAAAACTATATGGCTCGAAAGATATAAGTGAAGCACATAGAGTATTCTAATAAATTTCAAATCATGTGAGTCTCTCTCAAAAGGTGTGTACATAAAGGATGATTGTGGTAAACTAAAAAGCAAAGACTCAAATCATAAAAGACGCTCCAAGCAAAACACATATCATGTGGTGAATAAAAATATAGCTCCAAGTAAAGTTACCGTAGACGAAGACAAAAGAGGGGATGCCTACTGGGGCATCCCCAATCTTAGGCTTTTTGGTGTCCTTGAATTTTACCTTGGAGTGCCATGGGCATCCCCAAGCTTAGGCTCTTGCCACTCCTTGTTCCATAATCCATCAAATCTTTACCCAAAACTTGAAAACTTCACAACACAAAACTCAAAATAGAAAATCTCATGAGCTTCGTTAGCGAAAGAAAGCAAAACACCACTTCAAGGTACTGTAAATAACTCATTCTTGATTTATATTGGTGTTAAACCTACTGTATTCCAACTTCTCTATGGTTTATAAACTCTTTTACTAGCCATAGATTCATCAAAATAAGCAAACAACACACGAAAAACAGAATCATTCAAAAACAGGACAGTCTGTAGTAATCTGTAGCTAACGCAAACTTCTGGAATACCAAAAATTGTAAAATAAATTTCTGGACATGAGGAATTTATCTATTAATCATCCACAAAAACAATTAAGTAAATATCACTTTCCAAATAAAATGGCAGCAATTCTCGTGAGCGCTAAAGTTTCTGTTTTTTACAGCAAGATCAAAAAGACTTTCCCCAAGTCTTCCCAACGGTTCTACTTGGAACAAATACTAATTAAACACAAAAAACACAACCAAAACCGAGGCTAGATAAATTATTTATTATTAAACAGGAGCAAAAAGCAAGGAATAAAAATAAAATTGGGTTGCCTCCCAACAAGCGCTATCGTTTAACGCCCCTAGCTAGGCATAAAAGCAAGGATAGATCTAGGTATTGCCATCTTTGGTAGGCAATCCATAAGTGCCTCTAATAATAGATTCATATGGTAATTTAAATTTCTTTCTAGGGAAGTGTTCCATGCCTTTACTTAATGGAAATTGGAATTTAATATTCCCTTCCTTCATATCAATAATTGCACCAATCGTTCTAAGGAAAGGTCTACCAAGAATAATAGGACATGAAGGGTTGCAATCTATATCAACACTAGTAGAAAACGGAGCTTTAAAACCGGTTTGTAAGGGCCTTTAGTGCCGGTTATGGAACCGGCACTAAAGCCCCCCCCCCTTTAGTACCGGTTCAGCACCAACCGGCGCTAAAGTGCCACCCTCTCACCGGTTAGGGTCTACTATAGGTTTTTTTTTTGAAAATTTTGGAAAAAAATTTTGATTTTTTATTTTTAATTTTTCTGAATTATTTGATGATTTAGTCTCTAATCACTTCTCTTAACTGCTCAAGTGTGGATCACTCATTCCAAATCATCTAACTTCCCGACCGGTCACCCATCCCTCTCACTACTCCAGCCCAAGCACGCTTAACTTTCGGGTTCTATTCTCCTTCGTTTCCAAGTCTGCACTTGTTGTTTTCCTGACAATAGTAAGATGTTAATCCTATTAACCCTCGGGAGTTTAGCTTGAGCATGAAGTCACATATTTCACCGTTTGAGTTTGAAACTATTATTCTAAAAAACAGTAATTATTTAGTAATGCTAATATTTCTTGAATAAGTTTGACTATAGTTTGACCAGATTTGACCAAAATTCAAAAAATTGAAATAATTATTTAGTAACACTAATATTCTTGAATAATTATGTAGTTACATTAATACTTCTTGAATAAGTAGTTTGACTAGATTTAACCAAAAAAATTTTAAAAAACTGAAATTTGACCATATCTTTTTTTCCTTTTGGAATTTGAGGATTCTAAAAATTCCAAACAGGCCGTAGGCCGTCTCCATTGGATGCGGATTTTCGTGCTGAATTTTTTGATATATTATACGGTTTTTTTCCGACATCGTATGCAAAAGTTATAGCTGTTTTACACTTTCCCTACACTTTTTGCAAAACATGTCCAAATTGTAGTTTTCAAATTTTCCTAACTAGTAGATGTAGTAATATAACTACCTCTCGAAGGATTTTATTTTTTGAAGTTTTTATCATTTTCTTTTGATTTTTTCAGAACTGAAATGGCGACACGGGGGGGGGGGGGGGGGGGGTAGAGTTTGAAAATTGCCCTATAGTGCCGGTTTGTATCACAAACCGGTACTATAGGTCAGACCTTTAGTACCGGTTTGTGCCACGAACCGGTAGTAAAGGTGATCGTGGGGTCCTGGCCTGACGCCAGCCTGCCACCACCCCTTTAGTACCAGTTCGTGCCACGAACCGGTACTAAAGGTTCAACACGAACCGGCATTAATGCAAATCCGTTCGAACTGGCACTAATGGTACCATTAGTACCGGGCCTAAATCAAACCGGCACTAATGTGCTTCACGTTTGACCCTTTTTCTACTAGTGCAAGAACAATGAAATCTACGGGCACATAATTCCTATTTGCAACAATAAGAACATCATTAATTCTTCCCATGGGTTTCTTAATGATGGAATCCGCAAGATGCAAGTTTAAAGAACAATCATCAAAATCACGGAAACCTAGCAAATCACACAAAGTTTTTGGAATCGTGGAGACACTAGCACCCAAATCACACAAAGCATAACACTCATGATCTTTCATTTTAATTTTTATTGTAGGTTCCCACTCATCATTAAGTTTTCTAGGGATAGAAACTTCCAACTCAAGTTTTTCTTCATAAGATTGTATCAAAGTATCAACGATATGTTTAGTAAAAGCTTTATTTTGACTATAAGCATGAGGAGAATTTAGCATGGATTGCAACAAGGAAATACAATCTATCAAAGAGCAATTATCATAATTAAATTCCTTGAAATCCAAGATAGTGGGTTCATTACTATTTAAAGTTTTAACCTCTTCAATCCCACTCTTAACAATTTTTGCATCAAGATCTAGAAACTCAGAATCATTGGAAAGCCTTTTAACTAAAGTTGACTCATCTCTAGTCCCATCATTATCAAGATTCATATTGCAAAACAAAGATTTAATAGGGGACACATCAATCACTTTTAGATCTTCATCCTTATTATCATGAAAACTAGAAGAACACGCTTTCACAGAGCAATCTTTCTTAGCACGCATCCTAGCGGTTCTTTCCATGCACTCATCAATGGAAATTCTCATGGCTTTGAGAGACTCATTGATATCATGCTTAGGTGGAATAGATCTAAGTTTCAAAGAATCAACATCAAGATAAATTCTATCCACGTTCCTAGCCAACTCATCAATCTTAACCAATTTTTCTTCAATCAAAGCATTGAAATTCATTTGCGAAGTAATAAATTCTTTAATTCTAGATTCAAAATCAGAGGGCATCTTATTATAATATCCATAAGAATTGTTGTAGGAATTACCGTAATTATTAGAGGAATTACTAGGAAACGGCCTAGGATTAAAATTACCTCTATACGCGTTATTATCAAAATTGTTCCTACCAACAAAATTCACATCCATAGATTCATTATTATTCTCAATCAAAGTAGACAAAGGCATATCATTAGGATCATTAGGAGCACTCTTATTAGCAAACAATTTCATAAGTTCATCCATCTTTCCACTCAAAACATTAATCTCTTCAATTGCATGCACTTTTTTACTAGTAGATCTTTCAGTGTGCCATTGAGGATAATTAACCATAATATTATCTAGGAGTTTGGTAGCTTCTCCTAAAGTGATTTCCATAAAAGTGCCTCCCGCGGCCGAATCTAAAAGATTTCTAGAAGCAAAATTCAATCCGGCATAAAAATTATGTATAATCATCCATAAATTCAAACCATGTGTAGGGCAATTACGTATCATTAATTTCATCCTCTCCCAAGATTGTGCAACATGTTCATGATCAAGTTGCTTAAAATTCATAATATCGTTTCTAAGAGAGATGATCTTAGCGGGAGGAAAATACTTAGAGATAAAAGCATCTTTGCACTTATTCCATGAATCAATACTATTTTTAGGCAAAGACGAAAACCAAGCTTTAGCACGATCTCTAAGCAAAAACGGAAATAGCTTTAGTTTAACAATATCATTATCCACATCTTTCTTCTTTTGCATATCACACAAATCAACAAAGTTGTTTAGATGGGTAGCGGTATCTTCAGTAGGAAGGCTAGAAAACGGATCTTTCATGACAAGATTCAGTAAAGCAGTATTAATTTCACAAGATTCAGCATCGGTAAGGGGAGCAATCAGAGTGCTAATAAAATCATTATTGTTGGTATTGGCAAAGTCACACAATTTAATATTATCTTGAGCCATCGTGACAAGCGAGCAATCCAACACACAAGCAAACAAGAAACATGCAAAGAGGCAAATAGAAAAAGAGAAGGAGAACGGAAAAAGAGGGCGAATAAAACGGCAAGGGTGAAGTGGGCGAGAGGAAAACAAGAGGCAAATGGCAAATAATGTAATGCGAAGGATAAGAGTTGTGTTGGGTACTTGGTATGTCTTGACTTGGCGTAGGTCTCCCCGGCAACGGCGCCAGAAATCCTTCTTGCTACCTCTTGAGCAGTGCGTTGGTTTTCCCTTGAAGAGGAAAGGGTGATGCAGTAAAGCAGCGTAAGTATTTCCCTCAGTTTTTGAGAACTAAGGTATCAATCCAGTAGGAGACCACGCGTGAGTCACCTCGTACCTACACAAACAAATAAGAACCTCGCAACCAACGCGATAAAGGGGTTGTCAATCCCTTCACGGCCACTTACAAGAGTGAGATCTGATAGAGATAATAATAATAAGATAAATATTTTTGGTATTTTTATGATATAGATTGAAACTAAAGATTGCAAAATAAAATAGATTGGAAACTTGTATGATGGAAAATAGACCCGGGGGCCATAGGTTTCACTAGTGGCTTCTCTCAAGATAGCATAAGTATTACGGTGGGTGAACAAATTACTGTCGAGCAATTGATAGAAAAGCGAATAATTATGAGAATATCTAGGCATGATCATGTATATAGGCATCACGTCCGCGACAAGTAGACCGAAACGATTCTGCATCTACTACTATTACTCCACACATCGACCGCTATCCAGCATGCATATTAAGTTCATGAGAACAAAGTAACGCCTTAAGCAAGATGACATGATGTAGAGGGATAAACTCGTGCAATATGATATAGACCCCATCTTTTTATCCTCGATGGCAACAATACAATACGTGTCGTTTCCCCTACTGTCACTGGGATCGAGCACCGTAAGATTGAACCCAAAGCTAAGAATTTCTCCCATTGCAAGAAAGATCAATCTAGTAGGCCAAACCAAACTGATAATTCAAAGAGACTTGCAAAGATAAATCAATCATACATAAAAGAATTCAGAGAAGAATCAAATATTGTTCATAGATAATCTGGATCATAAACCCAGAATTCATCGGATCTCGACAAACACACTGCAAAAGAAGATTACATCGAATAGATCTCCAAGAGAATCGAGGAGAACTTTGTATTGAGATCCAAAGAGAGAGAAGAAGCCATCTAGCTACTAGCTATGGACCCGAAGGTCTGAAGTAAACTACTCACACATCACCGGAGAGGCCATGGAGTTGATGTAGAGGCCCTCCGTGATCAATGCCCCCTCCGGTGGAGCTCCGAAAAAGGCCCCAAGATGGGATCTCTCGGGTACAGAAGGTTGTGGCGGTGGAATTAGGTTTTCGTGGTGCTCCTCGATGTTTGCGGGGTACGTGGACTTATATAGGAGGAAGAAGTAGGTCGGTGGAGCAACGAGGGGCCGTTGAGGGTGGGGGCGCGCCCAGGGGGTAGGCGCCTCCTGCCTCGTGGCCTCCTCGATTGTTTTTTGACGCCCATTCCAAGTCTCCTGGATCACGTTTGTTGAGAAAATCACGTTCCCGAAGGTTTCATTCCATTTGGACTTCGTTTGATATTTCTTTTCTGCGAAACACTGAAATTGGCAAAAAGAACAGCAATTTGGGCTAGGCCTCCGGTTAATAGGTTAGTCCCAAAAATGATATAAAGGTGTAAAATAAAGCCCATTAACATCCAAAATAGATAATATAATAGCATGGAGCAATCAAAAATTATAGATACGTTGGAGACGTATCAGTGTGTCGCCCCAAGGCTAGTGGAGGTCTGCGCGTAATCAATCTCCGCATTCAAGGACATGATTTGTTGTTAAAATATCTACACAAATTTTACAATGGCTGGGACACACCTTGGGTGCAACTAAGTTGGGAGACATATTACACTGATCAAATCCCACATGCTGCTGATCCCTGCGGATCATTCTGGTGGAGGGATGTGGCCAAGTTAATGCCAACATACAGAGGTATCTCGATGGCAAACTTGGGAAATGGCCGCAATGTCCTCTTCTGGAAAGACATGTGGAGAGACGAGATACTGGCTGAGGCATACCCCCGAGCTTTCTCATATGTAATAAATGAAGATCTCTCCGTGAAAGATTTCTTGGGCATCACGTCAGTTCGCGAGGCGTTTCACCTACCACTTTCCCCGCAAGCACATGCAGAGCTAAGGCAGTTGCAACTTGACGTTATGGATGTCCATCTTCCTAATGAACTTGATCAATGGGCATACACCTGGGGTGCCAGCATCTTCACCACAAAGAAATACTATATCTTCTGCTTCAGAGAAATTCAAGCACACCAAGCCTACGGATGGATATGGAAATCAAAGTCCACCATGAAAATCAAAGTCTCCAGGTGGTTACTTCTCTCAGACTGACTCAACACCAGGAATATGCTTAAACGATGACATTACAATATTGGAGACGTTCATGATTGCATTCTCTGTGGCCTGCAAATTGAAGAAAGATTGGAACACCTATTCTTCGACTGCCATTTCAGCTCTGACTGCTGGTCCCACCTTGGCCTCTCTTGGAACCCTGGTAACTCAAGATTACAAAACGTTTCTAAGGCAAAGGAAGACTGGAATCGGCCACTCTTTATGGAGCTATCTTTGCTGGCCGCTTGGAGTATATGGAAGGAACGCAACAACAAGCATTTTAGGGGGGGTCACACCCTCGAAAACATCCTGGCTGGATAGGCTTAAGGCTGACTTCTCCCTTCTCATTCATAGGGTTAGGGAAGAACAAAAGCAATCCATCTCACTCATCATAGCCTCCTTATAACTTAACTTTCTCATGTACAGATGGGAGGTACTCCTACTGTTTCTGGTCAAAAAAAATAAGCTAAAATATGAACATCTGAAAACTGAGAAAACTAAACAGATGAAAGTAAAAAAAATCAAGCTATGTTTGTTCTCAACATAGATATGTTAAGATTTAGAGGGAATTCTAAATAAATTTGTATGTTATAGTTAGGTAGTTGTGGTCTTGTATGATATGGTTTTAAACTTAGATAAATTCGAGTGCAATTTATATTTACCCCTTGCAACAAATCGAACCATAAACTGCATCTATTGATGAATAAATACCACACCCACGTCAGGTGATATCCGGTTCCCTGGTAATTTTCATGCCCGTGAGAAGTCACGCTACATCCATTGTAAAATGGATGCCCGTCTAAAATACAAGGCATATAAGTTTTTCTTAGGGCATCTCCAACAACAACCAACAAAAATCCTCCCGCATCCGTCTGCGGACTTGGGGGAGCCAGTCCACGGACATGGATGCGGAAGGTCGACATCCAATGCTAGCCGCATACATTTCAAACTCTTTTTTAACAAACTGGATGAAATTTATGCAACCACGGCTGAATTTCATAAAAACATGATGGATTTCATACAAACCGGATGAAAACGGTTACATTTTGGACATATTTTTAACTAAAAAGCTAAAACTATGTGCACGTACTGTCACGCGGAGCTCCATTCCCACGACACGAATACATTATGCTAGTCTATGGCCGGCCGCGATGGCTCCCTAAGGTTTTTGGGATTCTAGAGTATTTATAGAGGCGGAGGTAGGTCAAGGGGGTGCCCATGGGCCCCACTACTCACCAGGATGTGCAGGAGGCCCCTGGCGCGCCCTGGTGACTAGTGGGCCCCACGAGCGCCCCCTCGTGCCCTCCAGAAGCTTCCTAGGTGTCTTCCTGCCAGAAAAAAAATGTACAAAAAATTTCATAGCATTTGGTATTGATATTTCGCAAAGTAAAAAACAAGCAAAAAACAGCAACTGACACTGGGCATTATGTCAATAGGTTAGTCTCAAAAAATGATATAAAGTTGCTAGTAAATGTATATAAAACATTCAAGATTGATAATATAACAACATGGAACAATAAAACATTATAGATACGTTGGAGGCGTATCAACCTACCCCACTTTGTCTCCGGTTTACGGGAGAAATCACGTCGGGATCGCCCCGCAGACTGATACAGGTCAGAGTTGGATGGCTTTCGTGGTCCGGACGGTTGCAGAGGTTTGAGGGGCGGCGTTGGAGATGCCCTTACGTCAAAGTGTAGCAAATTTGACCATATTTGTAGAAATAATCTTTTATTCTTAAACTTGAAAAAACCAACAAAACTTTGACTCTAGACAAAAATTATGCACCTTATATTTTGGAATCTTTGAACTTGATCAAACATTCATAACTTCGATTTTGGAAGAAACTTATACACCTTGTATATATTTTGAAAAACGGTGAGTGCACAAGTACTATTGAAGAGAAAGAAGTTCCCTCGGTCAATTCTGTCGCTCACCGGACCCAGCTACGCAGGATTCCTACGAGTGGTGCCTGTGCGTCGATGGAAAAAAGCTGCCGTCGGCAAATCGACGAGCAAGCGGGGGAGCTGCTGCTGCATCCCCTACGCAGACGCGTCACGTACCCCATCGTGGATTACGCATAAATTCTGTTTGCAACTTGCATGGCTGACCATCGATCTGTAGTCGCTCTCATCTAATCATTCTCCCGTCGCCGTCGAGCTCCAGCTTATTCCTCTTGGATTTGCAGCCAGCGCACGTGCTGTACAGTCCGGGGCTCCTGTCGGCAACGAAGGGATGCAAAATCGTCGTGGATTCGGTCGCTGGTTTCCCCCGGCGGTGCGATATATTCAAGAATGTGCGGCGATTGGAACAGTCGTGTCCTGATGATGGTGCCAAAATTACGTATATGCGTCTTGTGTATATATCGCACCACCGTCTGGGTACATGGTCACTGGTCGAGAGAAGGTCTTTCTTTCTGGCCCAAAAAGATCTGGTAGATATAGCAGTCACCCGGGTTCATATCATACTAGGTAGCACCATGGGTGGTGGGCTAGCCAGCCTGAGTTTTATCTTATTTAAAATTGATGTCTAGTTTTCTGTAGACATTATTCGTTTTTGAAATGGGTCACAAACAGTTCTTCCTCTAGGCTTATGGCTCACGATTTCCTCGGTCGTCCCGTATGTAATAGAATGTATCATAGGCGCGGTTGCACTGGGCCATTAGAAATATCGTCATGTCAAAACTTGTGCTGCTGTGTACTATTGAAAGAACTACAGAATGCCAAATTCTCGGTTGTCTAAGAACTTATTGAACCCCAGTCGAGTACATAGCCCATTGGATCCATTTTTGTGAATTTTGCTAGGGTTATTTTGATGGTGATTGCTAGCTTAATTTTGTACCATATTCACTAAGATCTAGCAAAATCTCAGTTGCCTGAGAGATAGGTATGCCTGAAAAATTGTAACGTGTAACAGGATGATCAGCGATTCAGCGTCATATGGAATAGCATAGAGGTTAGTAGATATGTTTGTATGCCCCTTGATGGTAATTGATTTCTCAATATTTCATTTTTGAGAACAACAGATTTGGTGGTGACTTGCGAGCCAAAACCCCAACGTTATTTTTGCATTCCAGCAACCACACGGCTTGTGCTGACCCCTAGCACTAGTTTCTTGTCAAGAATGTATTCCGCACTATGTTGAGCAGGAGAATGTTGACGATGATCTTCATCATTTCATGCCACAGGATGATGTACTGGAGGAGACTTCAGAGTACTCCAGTAGTTGTATTGGATGTATCTTGTAAGAAGAAAGGAGACTTGTATGTTGTTTTTGGCACCGTAGCTTCAGATTCTGTCGAGGTGCAGATATAACTCCAAACGGCCCCTTTCCACTATCTAGGCCTAAAAGATTGAGATGAACCATTGCAGAAAGCCAGAAAGTTATCAGATTCCAAGAAGAAGCCCCTATCCTACTTGGTGCCAAGTGGCAAGGATTTTCGGTCGTCAGATCATAATCCAAACTCTCTGGCGGCAACATCTCAGCCGTCCAATCAGAAACAATGGAGCTGCCACAGATTCTACGATGTCGCACGTCAACACTTTTACAGTCCAGTATCTTTCAGGTACTAGTGATCAGTCTATGATTGGCGAAAAGGCACAGCACACCTCGTATCATTTGAGCCGTGGTCAGAGTGAGAACGCATGCGGTGGGACTTCACCGGGAGGCCTATATATAGCAGGACCTGCGCCGCTGCATATACCACCCCAAGCTTTCACCTAAGGCAGTACTGGCTAGCTAGCTACATAAACCAAAGTAACAGGGGTGGGCGGTGGTGATCGAGGATGGCGTCGAGGGATCCGCTCATCGTGGGGAGGATCGTCGGCGATGTGGTCGACTACTTCGACATGGCGGCGCAGCTGAGGGTGCTGTACGGCAACCGTGAGATCACCAACGGGTTCGAGCTGAGGCCGTCGCAGGTGGAGAACCAGCCGACTGTGCGGATCACGGGACGCCGCGGATCACTCTACACGCTGGTGAGTGGCCATATACGTCATGCATGCATGCATGCACGTCGCGTCGTTGGTTTTAACATGCGTATGTATGCGTTGCATGAATAACATGTGCACCATGTTTTTGTTTGCTAGGTGATGGTCGACCCTGATGTACCCAGCCCAACGAACCCTTCCCAACGGGAGTACCTCCATTGGTACGTGCATGCATGCTGCCTAAATTTAGCTAGCTTTATCCGTAGGTAGGTACTTTTGTTTTTCGTGCATGCCATGCATGCACTTTGTGTGCTAACTAATTCGTGAGAAAAATATATATAATAATATATTTACTACAACTATACTATATCGAATTAAGCCAATTGCTTCGGTTTAATTTCTTGACTACATCCAGGATGGTGACAGACATACCAGACGGAGGTGACGTGAGCCGTGGTAAGAAGTTAATCTACATACTCTACGTACATGCAAAGAGACAGATAGTCCATGCATTAATCAAACTTTTGCGTGTATGCATGGGTGCATGCAGGAACCGAGGTGGTGGCGTACGAGAAGCCGCAGCCGACGGCGGGGATCCACCGCGTGGCATTCGTGGTGTTCCGGCAGGCGGCGCGGCAGGCCATCTACGCGCCAGGGTGGCGCTCCAACTTCATCACCAGGGACCTGGCCGAGTGCTACGGCCTCGGCGCTCCGGTCGCCGCCGCCTACTTCAACTGCCAGAGGGAGGGCAGCTGCGGTGGCCGGAGGTACAGGTGAACTGAGCAAGCTGGCTGGCTCTACGTACATACAAGCCCGCGATCGCTCCGTCCAAACGTGTCAAACTAAATAAATAAATAAAGGAATAAATATGTGTAAGCTAGATATATAGCTGCTTCAGATACACATACTGTGACACTGCATAATATACTGGCTACCTCGATCGGCAGTACGTACTTCTGCCGGAATATACTGTGTACTTGGTACATGGCTTAAACATTTAATAATCATAACATACATGTTGTTGTTGGCAAATGAATAAAGCTTTCTCTATTTTTATTGTATTGTGAAACAATGTGTTATGCTCTTGTTCCCTCGAAAAGGAGAACCTTCCCAAACCGGGGGTGTGTTGATTGTGAAAGGACTAATAACTATTGTCTATTGGTTGGTGAGAGAAAAAAAACCACCCGATCACAAAAGTATAGCCGAAGGATACCACTTACCACCCAGAGCCATCTATGTACGTGTAATAAACGCAGATGGCTCTTCACAAATCACAAGAAGTGCCCACTCTATTATCGGAGTACATGTCTAGACGATCCTTGAAAATTTCGCATGTGATTAGCTACATAACGCATACGGCTCTTTACTAGATTTGTTAGTGAATGTATGCTCAATCCCATGTATCTTATGACGTGCTTGTAACTCTAACCGTGATCTCTTTTCTCATACTCACCCGACCGTGTTCTCTTCCTTAACCCCAATGTCGCCTCCTTTTCCTTCTTTATCTCATCTTCCCGCAACAACACCCCTATAAATGTGTCGCTGTGTGAAGTAGATCTAGGCACAAAAGGAGATCAATAGTGAGTGGGTGGCTGTTGCAACCCTCCTTCGCCTCATCAAATTGGAGATATATAACTGCTACACAAAGGACAGTAAGGACACCACCACACTACTTGGAGCAACTATCACTAGTAGAAAACAGGGCTTTGGTTAAGGCTTGGGTAAGGGCATTAATCCCGGTTCACTCACGAATCGGGACCAAAGGATGCATCAGTCCCGGTTCATGAGGCCAGGGTGCCGGCCGGGCCTCGGGGGCCATTGGTCCCGCTTCTTCTGACCCCTTTGGTCCCGGTTTCAGACACAAACCGGGATCAATGGGCCTCGCTCCTGGCCCAGCACCTTTAGTCTTGGTTGGTGGCTGAAACCGGGACTAAAGGTTGTCCTTTAGTCTCGGTTTTAGCCACAAGCCGAGACTAAAGAGATGCCTATATATACCCCCGCCCCTTCCCGCGAGCAGAGCCACTGCTCTGTTTTTTTTGGGCCGGCCTTGAAGAGGTTTGTGGTGCTCTAGCTCACCTCCTATGTACATGAGGTGTTCGATGAAATGTCTGAGCCACACTTAAGCTTTCTCCTCTTGAAGCTCCTTATCCAAGCTCCATTTTCCTCAAGATTTGTCTAGGTTTGGCGGTCCGTCCTATCCCATCCCTGTCCTCACCGTCGTCGATCGCCCGCGCTGATATCGTTGCTGGCACCACCGTGGTGAGCCTCTTGTTCTTATCTTCTTTCTAAAAAAAAAAAATTCTTACTTGTATGATTTAGATAGATACTTGTATAATTTTCTTACTTTTATTATTGTTTGTTATTATATAGTGCGATGATTTTCGTATCCGCCTCCGTCGGCCCTCGTCCTGTCTATGATTCAGATGTGGTATATATTATATTTTATAACTATTTGTTTCATTTAGTGTTTATGACAATTATGCCGACCAACGTAACATAGATGTTTTTATCTAGGAGGTATGTTTCTGGAAATTCCAACCGAGCTACCCTATTGTCGAGATGTTAAATTTAGTTGAAAAAGAAAACAATTACTTGATTTTTTTTGAAAAGAATTGAGGAGGAGAAGATGAGATTGGAGTTGCATGTTGCGGATGTCGTTGATGATCACAAGATCAAGATGGATATGCAATGCGCTTGAAGATTAGACAGATTAGAAAATATGCCATTCATACTAAGCCTTTGTATCATTATGTCGTTGGATCAATTGTTACCTTAGTTGCGATTATGATCACATTTGTTGTTGCATTGAAATGTTTTACATAGTTTCAATGTATGGTTTAATTAGATGCTCTAGAGAGCTATATGTAGTTCAATGAGAACTATGTATGAACTTTATGTATTTATCTTTTCAGTAATAACATTTGATCACTATTGTACTTTGGTTTTTAATGTGATGATAAACTTCTATTAATTTGGTCACTTCTCTATCCATGTATTGGTCTTGTATGGTCTGGTTTTAAACTTAGATAAATATGAGTGCAAGTTCCCCACAAAATAAGGTAAAATATGAGTGCAAGTAATATCTTACCTCTTGCAACAAATCGAACCATGTACCACATCTGTTAATCAATAAATACCACACCCACGTCGGGTGATACCCCCTTTCAGAGTAATTTTCATGCGCGCGGGAAGCCACACTACATCCATTCTACATTCTAAAATGGATGCCCTTCTAACATACAAGGCATATAAGTTTTGTCTTATGTCAAAGCCTAGTAAATTTGACCATATTTGTTGAAATAATCATCTACACGTACAATATCAAATCAATATCAACGTCTCATCATTAAATGTATTTCCATCATGTAATTTAGATGTAGAATATTTTATCCTTAAACTTGAACAAACAAGTGCAACTTTGGTTTTAGACAAAAAATTATGCACCTCATATTTTGAAATCTCTAAACTTGATCAAACATTCATAACTTTTATTTTGGAAGAAACTTATACACCTTGTATATATTTTGAAAAATGGGGAGTGCAATAGTACTACTGAAGAGAAACAAGTTTCTCCTGCGAATACCATTTCTGAGCACAGGCTCGTCTGCACCCGGTGAAGAGAAGTTCCACAAAAGATACTAAAAAGTTCAAAAAAAATTGCAGATTATTTGGTGCGTGAGGTGCGCTCCAAATTTCAGATCATTTGAACATATGAGTAGCTCTCAGTAAAAAAACAAATTGGGTCAGAACTAATACATGAATAGTAAACTTTTTCACAGACCTCAATTTTTTTCCAAGAGCTACTCAGATGTCCAAATGATCTGAAATTTGAAGCGCACATCACGCACCAAATTATCTTCTATGAAAAAGAAAATCATATATTTTTTGAATTTTTCTAGTATTTTTTTAAAAAAATTCTGTTCGTCGCCGATGCAGCTGAGCCGGCGCACCGAATCACCTCTCTCGTTTCCATGGTCAATTCTCTCGCTCACCGGACCCAGCCACGCAAGATTCCTACGAGTGGTGCGTGTGCATCGATCGAAAAGCTTCCGTCGGTTGACTTGCAAAAAAAGAGCGTCCGTCAGTTGACTTGAAAAGAAAAAGCGTCCGTCGGCAAATCGCGAGCAAACGAGAGAACTGCTGCTGCATGCCTACGCAGCCGCGTCACGTACCCATCACCGCATCACACATAATTTCTGTTTGCGGCGCGCGGCAACATGCATGGCTGACCATCGATCTGCAGCCGCTCTCATCTGTACTAGGAGTAATCATTCTCCCGTCGCCGTCGAGCTCCAGCTTATTCCTCCTGGATTTGCAGCCAGCGCACGCACGTGCTGTACAGTCCGGGGCTTGTGTCGGCAACGCAGGGACGCAAAATCGTCGTGGATTTGGTCGTTGGTTTCCCCCGGCGTCGCGATATATTCAAGAATGTGCGGCCATTGGAACAGTCCTGTCCTGGCCATGGTGCCAAAATTACGTGTGCGTCTTGTACTCGTATATGCATGGTACATGGTCACTGGTCAAGAGAAAGTCTCTCTTTCTGGGCAAACAAAATCTGGTAGATGTAGCAGTCAGCACGGTTCATTTCATACTAGGTGACACCATGGGTGATGGGCTAGCCAGCCTGAGTTTTATATTAATTAAAAATGATGTCTGGTTTTCTCTAGACATCATTCACCTTTGAAATGGGTCAAGTTCATTGCCCGATTTGGATTAGCTATTATTCACGTTGGGACCTATCCTTCTCTGTATCTCGACCTGTGTTTCAAATTTAGATTTGAAACAATATATTATGGTTAGATACGGACGAAGCATTTTGGCTCACGGGAGCACATACTCCCGGATGAACAATAACACACAAAAAGTATATATTTTCAAAACATTCTGAATTTTTTTGTGGATGTTATTGTTAGTGTCGCAAGCCTGCTTGACAATTTTCATGTGAAACAGAGCAGCAGTATTTCATCGATGAAAAAAACAATTTTTTGGTGACATTTGGTGTTCTGTTTTTTGCGCAGGCCAAAGTGCCTAACCTTTTTACCTCAAAATTTGCAGGTAGCATTTGGACGTGACTAACAACACACGAAAATTTTGTCTTGATTTTTTTTGACAATTCAAATATTACTTTTGGGCCTGGGAGCCGAATTGAATTTCCGGGTTAGATACTCCTTTCTGGTTTATTGGACTTATCTTACAAATCACAGCAACGAAGGAGGACATACTTAAGTGCTAGACAACTTATTAATGCTAGATTTGCATGCGGATATAGCTATATTTGCATGTCCCCAATACAATGAACCTTACAAAATAAAAAATTCTGTTGTTTAGATAGGCCCTCTAAACCGGAAGGAATGGACTATATGTTGTGTTACATCCATTAATTTATTGAAGCTTCCTAAAACATTAAGCCCTACTATAGAGAATATGTGCAATGGGTGTACCAGCAGCTCTAGTTCAAACATATATGGTTTCACGAAGAAATAACCAAATGAGCAACGATGTTGAAGCTTGGTACTTTACCCGGATCATAAGTGTGTACAGAAGAAGTTTGATCAATGAATTGATTCCGGTAGGTGTTGGACGAAGTATGTGGTTTTGCTTTCCACCGTATAACCAGCTTATGTCCATCTACGAAGGTAACACATATCACTATACAAAATATTATACGGACCTAAATTTCTCATCCCCCTATCCTTTGTTTGCCTACTACCCACTTTATAGCAAATTCGTGTATATATCTAAAAAAAGACATAAGGTTCCCTATTTCATCTCATATCTGTCCGCTCGCCATCGTCCATCCACTTTATGTATATTTCCCCTTAATCTATTCCCTTTTGAACCCCCCCCCCCCTCCCCGACACACACACTTCTGGCTTTTATCACCTGTTTTGTTGGAAAAACCGTCTCAACTAGCCCATATCTTATTGAACTAAAATCATATTTTCTTTGGTAAGTCAATAAATGTTGAGCAAATAAAATACTATATTTTACAACAATCACATTAACAATAAAATAGTAGGTAAATCATAGACTAATTTACTAGAATATTCATGTCCTGGTTACAATGCACGGGAAATTATCTAGTATATTATAAACATAGTAAAATAACAAAATATTGCCCCTCGCTCATAAATCTACCCCACCCAACCCCGCCCTCAATTTTTCCTATCTCTACCCATAAACTCCCCAAATGCATAATCAAAGCATAAATACAAGAATTGGTAATGGTTAACAATTGGTAACTATAGACACCAAGAAGTGATTGATGTACAATCAACACCCAAAGTGCTTGAAATGATGAAAATTCAACACAAGACCGCCAAGTTAAGGTGAATTCCGGGGAACATATCAGAATTTGGAGAAACATGTAGTTGTGGGTTGAAACTTAAGTAGCTCAAAGGATCAATGATGGGTGGGTATTGAACCACATAGGGTCTAGATGAGTATATAGAATTATGACATGTGTGGGGGCATGCATTTGTCGCATGTTGAGGGCGTTTTGTTGGGTCACCTGTGTGGCTGTGGGGTTTCTTGCATTGAGTGTGGTTTGTCGGTATTGTGGTTTTTTCTCGGTTTTTTAATTAATTATCTGGGAAACTCTCTTCAGCTTAATTAATCGATCATGAAAATCTTTTGCCTATGTTTTGAAAATAAATAGCGGTTTACCCGCCAGTGAAGGTTGCCACCAAATATGGTTACGAAGTAGAGACTCTCGCTCATGAAATACATCACATGAGATCCAAAAAATTAACTTGCTCAAATGGTATTATAGGTGGGCCGGTAAAACCATGAGAGACAATTTCTCACATGCATGGGAGCCGTCTAAAAATACAATCATAGGCGGGCATGCAACACGGCTAGTTTTTCCTCTAGGCCTATGTCTGACAACTTGCTCGGCAGTACCACATGTAATAGAATGTACCATAGGCGGTACACTCGTCCATTAGAAAAGTCGTTATGTGGAAACTTGTTTTGTTATGTACCATTGAAAGAACTGCGGAATGCCTAATTCTTAGTTATCTAAGAACTTATTAAACCTCAGTCGAGTACATGGGTCATTGGATCCATTTTTCTGAATTGTGCTAGGATCATTTGTTGATAGTGATTGTTAGCTTTATTTTGTAATATAGTATTTACTAATATCTAGCAAAATCTTAGTCGCCTGAGAGATAGGTATGCCCGAAAAACTGTAATGTGTACTGGGATGATCAGCTTTATACGGAGTAGCATAGAGGTTTGTGTGGCCCTTGATGGTAATTGATTCCTCAATATTTCAGTTTTGAGGACAACAGATCTGGTGGTGACTTGCCAGTCAAAACCCTAGCGTTATTTTTGCATTCCAAGTACCACATGGCATATGCGGACCCTTAGCGCTAGTTTCTCGAGCCTTTCATGCCACAAGATGATGTACTGGAGTCTGGCGGACACTTCAGAGCACTCCAATATAGTTGTATTTGATGTACTCCAATAGGAGTATCTCGTAAGAAGAAAGAAGAGTTTTTCTTCTTTTTGGCACAGTAGGTTCAGATTTTGTCAAAGTTGCAGATTATAACTCCAGACGGCCCCTTTCCACTATCTAGGCCTAAAAGATTGAGATGGACCATTGCAGAAAGCCAGAAAGTTATCAGATTCCAAGAAGAAGCCCCTATCCTACTTGGTGCCAAGTGGCAAGGATTTTCAGTCGCCAGATCGCAATCCAAACTCTCTGGCGGCAACATCTCAGCCGTCTGATCAGAAATGATGGAGCTGCCACAGGTTCTACGATGTCGCACGTCAACACTTTTACAGTCCAGTATCTTTCAGGTACCTGTGATCAGTAGGATTGGCGAAAAGGCACACCACACCTCGTATCTTTTGAGCCGTGCTCACACTGAGAACTTGTGCGAGGGGACTTCACCGGGACGCCTATAAATAGCAGTACGTACGCCGCTGCATATACCACACCAAGCTTCCACGTAAGGCAGAACTCAAGCATCTAACCTAAACATAAGCAAGGTTAGTTAAGTCGAGCATGGCGTCGAGGGATCCGCTGATCGTGGGGAGGATCGTCGGCGACGTGGTCGACTACTTCGACATGGCGGCGCAGCTGAGGGTGATGTACGGCAACAGGGAGATCACCAACGGGTCCGAGCTGAGGCCGTCGCAGGTGGAGAACCAGCCGACGGTGCGGATCACAGGACGCCGCGGGTCACTCTACACGCTCGTGAGTGGCCATACGTCTCCACGCATGCATCATTTGGTTGCATGAAATCACGCATGCATGCACGTCGTTAGTTTTAACATGCATATGCGTTGCATGACTGACATGCATGTGCCATGTTTCAGGTGATGGTCGACCCTGATGTACCCAGCCCAACTAACCCTTCCCAACGGGAGTACCTCCATTGGTACGTGCATGCTGGCTGATTTAGCTAGCTTTACCCTTAGCTAGGTACCTTTGTTTTTCGTCGTGCATGCCATGCTTGCACTTTGTGTGCTAACCATTTCGTGAGAAAAATATATAATCATTAGTGTATGTATATATTTACTACTCCCTCCGTCCGAAATTACTCGCAAAAATGAAGCAAAATAGATGTATCTAAAACTAAAATACATCTAGATACATCCATTTCTCCGATAAATATTTTCGAACGGAGGGAGTACTGCTATACTGGTATATTGGATTAAGCTAATTGCTTCGGTTTAATTCTGCAAAGAAAACTAATTGCTTCGGTTTAATTTCTTGACTACATTCAGGATGGTGACAGACATACCAGATGGAGGTGACGTGAGCCGCGGTAAGAATCGGATTAAGCTAATTGCTTCGGTTTAATTCCGCAAAAAGAAGCTAATTTTACAGAGTACATGTACCATGTCAATTATTTTCTCCAACTGCCTTTCCTAGCGAAAAACAGATAGTCAAGTGGGAACCATTAATCAAACTTTTTGCGTGTGTGCATGACTGCATGCAGGAACCGAGGTGGTGGCGTACGAGAAGCCGCAGCCGACGGCGGGGATCCACCGTGTGGCATTCGTCGTGTTCCGGCAGGCAGCGCGGCAGGCCATCTACGCGCCAGGGTGGCGCTCCAACTTCATCACCAGGGACCTGGCCGAGTGCTACGGCCTCGGTGCTCCGGTGGCCGCCGCCTACTTCAACTGCCAGAGGGAGGGCAGCTGCGGTGGCCGGAGGTACAGGTGAATCGAGCAAGCTGTCTGGCACTACGTAGTACGTACAAGCGCGCGATCGCTCCATCCAAACGTGTCACACTAAATATATAAATAAAGGAATAAATATGTGTAGTAAGCTAGATATATAGCTGCTTCAGATACACATACTGTGACACTGTGTAATACTGGCCATCTCGATCGGCAGTACCTACTTGTGCCGGAATATACCGTGTACTTGGTGCATGGCTTAAACATTTAATAATCATAATATACGTGTTGTTGTTGGCAAATGAATAATGCTTTCTCTAATATATATTTTTATATTGTGAAACAATATGTTATGCCCTTGTTCCCTCGGAAAGGAGAACCTCGCCAAACGGGGGGTGTGAGTGTGTGCCAAGTTGATTGTGAAAGTACTAATAACTATTGGATGGTGAGGAAAAAAACCACCCGGTCGCAAAAGTATAGCCGAAGGATACCACTTACCACCCAGAGCCATCTATGTTGGTCTGATAACCGTGGATGGATCTTCATAACTGTCTGCTATATTATCGTAGATGTGTAAACGATGGTTGTTTGGATAGCGATGATTAGCCATGAGTTTATAGAAAATAGGTTTTTAGCCGATTTTATGTAAAATCAGTTTTACTAGTTTGTTTTTGATTAATCAGTTTATGAGCAATCACGTTTGGAGTAAGAGAAGTTAACACTGACTTCTCTTGTTTCTTGTTTGGATATGTATCTTTCCGGTGAGATCCCGTGAGATGAGGAAGTAGCAGGCTGCCAGAAAAGAACGGGATGGCCTGAGTCCGTTAGGATCCAGTATTTACAAAACGGGTTTATAGGAAAACTACTAATTCTCGTTTTTCCATAAACTTGAAATTCTGGGTTTCTGAGAACCACGTTTTTTATATCCATGGATTAGTTGGAACAGCCAAACAAGATTTTATTCGGTTAGACGGTTTTTCTAATTTGTAGAGATTGCGTTTTGTATATTCATTGCTCATGTGATTTGCTACACAATGCATACAACTCTTTACTAGACCTTTTAGTGATTGGATGCTCAATTCCATATATCTTACGACGTGGTTGTAACTCTAACCGTGATCCGTTCCTCTATTCTCATCCTCACTCGACCATGTTCTCATCAATAACCTCCAACGTCGCCTACTTTTCCTTCTTCATCTCATCTTCCTACGACGGCACCCCTATAAATGTGCCACTGTGTGGAGGAGATCTAGGCTCTAATGGTCATCGCCACACAAAAGGAGATCAATATTGAGCGGTGGCTGCTGAAACCCTCCTTCACCTCGTCAGACTGGAGCTAGCTGCTACACAAAGGACAATAAAGACACCACCCACTACTTGGAGCAACTACATCAAGGGAGAAGAGAAGCACACTACTATATAAGAGCATCTACAACCGGATTAGGCAAATCCGGGCCCTCAAACGCTCGCGGACGTGTCCGAGTGCGTCCGTGAGCTGGCCGGCGACTCCTCAAATCGCGTCATCCACATCCGTGTATCTCATATCCGATCTTCCATATCCATACTAAACCATGCAACGTCAATCAAACTACTTAAATCATCAAATAGACATAGGCAAGCACAATAAGTTCGAGTCGTCCAATCCGAGGATCGTCCGAGTTGTCGGACGAGGCGCTATGGTCGTCGTCGTCGTGGGAGGAGGAGACGATGAATTGAGCAAGCTGGCTGGCTGTACGTTTGGATGGAGCGAGCGCGCTTGTACATATCGTAGAGCCAAATAAACCAATAAATGTGTGTGAGCTAGATATATGGCTGCTCCAGACACTAATGTGCAATTCTGCTATCTTGATCGGTAGTACGTACTTGTGCCCGAATTGTACTCGGTGCATGGCTTAAACATTTAATAATCATAATATACATGTTGTTATTGGCAAATGAATAACAATGTGTTATGCTCTTGTTCCCTCGGAAAATGGAGAACACATCCTTCCGGTTCTTATCTCGAAGGAACAAAGCGCCTCTGTGCCGGGCCGTCTCATGACTGATAATGTGCTTGTGGCTTATGAATGTGTGCATGCTATCAGAACCAAGAAGAGAAAGAAGCCTCTTTGTGCGGTCAATTTAGATATGATGAAAGCTTATGATAGGATCGAATGGGTTTTCTTAGAACAAACGTTGAGAAAGTTTGGCTTTGCTTCCCAATGGATTGAGGTGATCATGCGTTGTGTTTCGTCTGCATGTTTTTGTGTCAAACTTAATGGGGTTTTTTCGAGAGCTTTTGTTCTTTCACGGGGTTTGCAACAGGGTGATCCACTGAGCCCCTACTTGTTTCTTTTCTGTGCTGAGGGCTTCTCTGCCTTATTGAAGAAAGCTTAGGAGGACCGGATCATTAAAGGGGTGACTTTTGGGAGCACTGGCCCCCATGTCACACATCTTCTTTTTGCGGATGATAGCATTGTCTTTTTGGAAGGCTCACGAGATAACATGGCTGCTCTCAAGGAGATCCTTCGAAAATATGAGCGTGCTTCGGGGCAGAAGGTGAATCTGCAGAAATCTTCTATCTTCTTTGGGAGGGGGTGTCAGAATGATGTGAAAGACCAATTGAAAACTGATATTGGCATCCAATCCGAGGCACTTAGCGAGAGAGATATCGGTCTTCCTACCCAAGTGGGAAGATCGAAGGATGGTGCTTTCAGATATGTGATGGAGAGTTCCAAGGGAAAGGTTACTGGATGGAAGGGGCAGGGTTTGTCAAACAAGGCTAGGGAAGTGTTGGTTAAATCCGGACTCCAAGCTACCCCTACGCTCACCATGAGTTGTTTCCACCTCACAAAGAAAATATGCTGGAATCTGACTTCTATCTCCTCAAAATTCTGGTGGGGTGCGAGGAATGGTGAGAAGAAGGTGCATTGGATTGCGTGGGACAAAATGTGTACCTCCAAGCGTGAGGTGGTCTGGGGTTCCGACAACCCGAAGCTTTCAACCAAGCTCTGTTAGCAAAACAAGCGTGGCGTCTCCTCACGGTGCCCAATTCTTTGGTCGCAAGGGTGCTGAAGGCTCGTTACTGAAGGAAATATGCCCTAGAGGCAATAATAAAGTTATTATTTATTTCCTTATATCATGATAAATGTTTATTATTCATGCTAGAATTGTATTAACCGGAAACATAATACATGTGTGAATACATAGACCAACATAGTGTCACTAGTATGCCTCTACTTGACTAGCTCGTTGATCAAAGATGGTTATGTTTCCTAACCATGAACAAAGAGTTGTTATTTGATTAACGAGGTCACATCATTAGTTGAATGATCTGATTGACATGACCCATTCCATTAGCTTAGCACCCGATCGTTTAGTATGTTGCTATTGCTTTCTTCATGACTTATACATGTTCCTATAACTATGAGATTATGCAACTCCCGTTTACCGGAGGAATACTTTGGGTACTACCAAACGTCACAACGTAACTGGGTGATTATAAAGGAGTACTACAGGTGTCTCCAATGGTAGATGTTGGGTTGGCGTATTTCGAGATTAGGGTTTGTCACTCCGATTGTCGGAGAGGTATCTCTGGGCCCTCTCGGTAATACACATCACATAAGCCTTGCAAGCATAATAACTAAGATGTTAGTTATGAGATGATGTATTACGGAACGAGTAAAGAGACTTGCCAGTAACGAGATTGAACTAGGTATTGGATACCGATGATCGAATCTCGGGCAAGTAACATACCGATGACAAAGGGAACAACGTATGTTGTTATGCGGTCTGACCGATAAAGATCTTCGTAGAATATGTGGGAGCCAATATGGGCATCCAGGTCCCGCTATTGGTTATTGACCGGAGCCGTGTCTCGGTCATGTCTACATTGTTCTCGAACCGTAGGGTCCGCACGCTTAACGTTACGATGACAGTTATTATGAGTTTATGCATTTTGATGTACCGAAGGTTGTTCGGAGTCCCGGATGTGATCACGGACATGACGAGGAGTCTCGAAATGGTCGAGACGTAAAGATTGATATATTGGAAGCCTATGTTTGGACACCGGAAGTGTTCCGGGCGAAATCGGGATTTTACCGGAATACCGGGAGGGTTACCGGAACCCCCCGGGAGGCAAATGGGCCTATTGGGCCTTAGTGGAAATGTGAAAAGGGGCTGCCCACAAGGGCTACGCGCCTCCCCCCTTCCCTAGTCCTATTAGGACTAGGAGAAGGGGCCGGCCCCCCTCTCTTCTCTCTTCTCCTTGAAGAGTCCTATTAGGAATAGGATTGGGGGGAGTCCTACTCCCAGTAGGAGTGGGACTCCCCCTGCGCCTCTCTCCTAGCCGGACGAACCCCTCCCCCAGCTCCTTTATATACGGGGGCAGGGGCACCCCATAGACACAAGTTGATCATTGTTGATCGTTCCTTAGCCGTGTGCGGTGCCCCCTGCCACCAAATTCCACCTCGGTCATATCGTTGTAGAGCTTAGGCGAAGCCCTGCGTCGGTAGTACATCAAGATCGTCACCACGCCGTTGTGCTGACGGAACTCTTCCTCGACGCTTTGCTGGATCGGAGCCCGAGGATCGTCATCGAGCTGAACATGTGCTAAGAACTCGGAGGTGCCGGAGTAACGGTGCTTGGATCGGTCGGATCGGGAAGAAGACGTACGACTACTTCCTCTACGTTGTGAGATCGCTTCCGCAGTCGGTCTGCGTTGGTACGTAGACAATACTCTCCCCCTCGTTGCTATGCATCACCATGATCTTGCGTGTGCGTAGGAAAATTTTCGAAATTACTACGTTCCCCAACAGTGGCATCCGAGCCTAGGTTTTATGGTTTGATGTTATTTGCACGAGTAGAACACAAGTGAGTTGTGGGCGATACAAGTCATACTGCCTACCAGCATGTCATACTTTGGTTCGGCGGTATTGTTGGGCGAGACGATCCGGACCAACCTTACGCGTACTCTTACGCGAGACCGGTTCCCTCGACGTGCTTTGCACATAGATGGATTGCGGAAGACTGTCTCTCCAACTTTAGTTGAACCAAGTGTGACTACGCCCGGTCCTTGAGAAGGTTAAAACGGAGTCTATTTGACGAACTATCGTTGTGGTTTTGATGCGTAGGTGAGATGAGTTCTTACTTAAACCCGTAGCAGCCACGTAAAACTTGCAACAACAAAGTAGAGGACGTCTAACTTGTTTTTGCAGGGCATGTTGTGATGTGATATGGTCAAGGCATGATGCTGATTTTATTGTATGAGATGATCATGTTTTGTAACCGAGTTATCGGCAACTGGCAGGAGCCATATGGTTGTCGCTTTATTGTATGCAATGAAATCGCGATGTAATGCTTTACTTTATTACTAAGCGGTAGTGATAGTCGTAGAAGCATAAGATTGGCGAGACGACAATGATGCTATGATGGAGATCAAGGTGTCGCGCCGGTGACGATGGTGATCATGACGGTGCTTCGGAGATGGAGATCACAAGCACAAGATGATGATGGCCATATCATATCACTTATATTGATTGCATGTGATGTTTATCCTTTTATGCATCTTATCTTGCTTTGATTGACGGTAGCATTATAAGATGATCTCTCACTAAATTATCAAGAAGTGTTCTCCCTGAGTATGCACCGTTGCCAAAGTTCGTCGTGCCCAGACACCACGTGATGATCGGGTGTGATAAGCTCTACGTCCATCTACAACGGGTGCAAGCCAGTTTTGCACACGCAGAATACTCAGGTTAAACTTGACGAGCCTAGCATATGCAGATATGGCCTCGGAACATAGAGACCGAAAGGTCGAGCGTGAATCATATAGTAGATATGATCAACATGACGATGTTCACCATTGAAAACTACTCCATCTCACGTGATGATCGGTTATGGTTTAGTTGATTTGGATCACGTGATCACTTAGAGGATTAGAGGGATGTCTATCTAAGTGGGAGTTCCTAAGTAATTTGATTAACTGAACTTAAACTTATCATGAACTTAGTACCTGATAGTATCTTGCTTGTTTATGTTGATTGTAGATAGATGGCTCGTGCTGTTGTTCCGTTGAATTTTAATGCGTTCCTTGAGAAAACAAAGTTGAAAGATGATGGTAGCAATTACACGGACTGGGTCCGTAACCTGAGGATTATCCTCATTGCTGCACAGAAGAATTACGTCCTGGAAGCACCGCTGGGTGCCAGGCCTGCTGCTGGAGCAACGCCAGATGTTATGAACGTCTGGCAGAGCAAAGCTGATGACTACTCGATAGTTCAGTGTGCCATGCTTTACGGCTTAGAATCGGGACTTCAACGACGTTTTGAACGTCATGGAGCATATGAGATGTTCCAGGAGTTGAAGTTAATATTTCAAGCAAATGCCCGAATTGAGAGATATGAAGTCTCCAATAAGTTCTATAGCTGCAAGATGGAGGAGAACAGTTATGTCAGTGAGCATATACTCAAAATGTCTGGGTATAATAATCACTTGATTCAGATGGGAGTTAATCTTTCAGATGATTGCGTCATTGACAGAATTCTCCAATCACTGCCACCAAGCTACAAGAGCTTCGTGATGAACTATAATATGCAAGTGATGAACAAGACTATTCCCGAGCTCTTCGCAATGCTAAAAGCTGCGGAGGTAGAAATCAAGAAGGAGCATCAAGTGTTGATGGTTAACAAAACCACTGGTTTCAAGAAAAGGGGCAAAGGGAAGAAGAAGGGGAACTTCAAGAAGAACAGCAAGCAAGTTGCTGCTCAGGAGAAGAAACCCAAGTCTGGACCTAAGCCTGAAACTGAGTGCTTCTACTGCAAGCAGACTGGTCACTGGAAGCGGAACTGCCCCAAGTATTTGGCGGATAAGAAGGATGGCAAGGTGAACAAAGGTATATGTGATATACATGTTGTTGATGTGTACCTTACTAGAGCTCGCAGTAGCACCTGGGTATTTGATATTGGTTCTGTTGCTAATATTTGCAACTCGAAACAGGGACTACGGAATAAGCGGACGCTAGCAAAGGACGAGGTGACGATGCGCGTGGGAAACGGTTCCAAAGTCGATGTGATCGCGGTCGGCACGCTACCTCTACATCTACCTTCGGGATTAATATTAGACCTAAATAATTGTTATTTGGTGCCAGCGTTGAGCATGAACATTATATCTGGATCTTGTTTGATGCGAGACGGTTATTCATTTAAAACAGAGAATAATGGTTGTTCTATTTATATGAGTAATATCTGTTATGGTCATGCACCCTTGAAGAGTGGTCTATTCTTATTGAATCTCGATAGTAGTGATACACATATTCATAATGTAGAAGCCAAAAGATGCAGAGTTGATAATGATATTGCAACTTATTTGTGGCACTGCCGTTTAGGTCATATCGGTGTAAAGCGCATGAAGAAACTCCATACTGATGGGCTTTTGGAACCACTTGATTATGAATCACTTGGTACTTGCGAACCGTGCCTCATAGGCAAGATGACTAAAACACCGTTCTCCGGTACTATGGAGAGAGCAACAGATTTATTGGAAATCATACATACCGATGTATGTGGTCCGATGAATATTGAGGCTCGTGGCGGATATCGTTATTTTCTCACCTTCACAGATGATTTAAGCAGATATGGGTATATCTACTTAATGAAACATAAGTCTGAAACATTTGAAAAGTTCAAGGAATTTCAGAGTGAAGTTGAAAATCATCGTAACAAGAAAATAAAGTTTCTACGATCTGATCGTGGAGGTGAATATTTGAGTTACGAGTTTGGTATACATTTGAAAAATTGTGGAATAGTTTCGCAACTCACGCCACCCGGAACACCACAGCGTAATGGTATGTCCGAACGTCGTAATCGTACTTTACTAGATATGGTGCGATCTATGATGTCTCTTACCGATTTACCGCTATCGTTTTGGGGTTATGCTTTAGAGACGGCCGCATTCACGTTAAATAGGGCACCATCAAAATCCGTTGAGACGACGCCTTATGAACTGTGGTTTGGCAAGAAACCAAAGTTGTCGTTTCTTAAAGTTTGGGGCTGCGATGCTTATGTGAAAAAGCTTCAACCTGATAAGCTCGAACCCAAAGCGGAGAAATGTGTCTTCATAGGATACCCAAAGGAAACTGTTGGGTATACCTTCTATCACAGATCCGAAGGCAAGACATTCGTTGCTAAGAATGGATCATTTCTAGAGAAGGAGTTTCTCTCGAAAGAAGTGAGTGGGAGGAAAGTAGAACTTGACGAGGTAACTGTACCTGCTCCCTTATTGGAAAATAGTACATCACAGAAAACTGTTTCTGCGACACCTATACCAATTAGTGAGGAAGCTAATGATGATGATCATGAAACTTCAGGGCAAGATACTACTGAACCACGTAGATCAACCAGAGTGAGATCCGCACCAGAGTGGTACGGTAATCCAGTTCTGGAAGTCATGCTACTAGATCATGATGAACCTACGAACTATGAAGAAGCGATGGTGAGCCCAGATTCCGCAAAGTGGCTTGAGGCCATGAAATCTGAGATGGGATCCATGTATGAGAACAAAGTATGGACTTTGGTTGACTTGCCCGATGATCGGCAAGCAATTGAGAATAAATGGATCTTCAAGAAAAAGACTGACGCTGACGGTAATATTACTGTCTATAAAGCTCGACTTGTCGCAAAAGGTTTTCGACAAGTTCAAGGGGTTGACTACGATGAGACCTTCTCACCCGTAGCGATGCTCAAGTCTGTCAGAATCATGTTAGCAATTGCCGCATTTCATGATTATGAAATTTGGCAGATGGATGTCAAAACTGCATTCCTGAATGGATTTCTGGAAGAAGAGTTGTATATGATGCAACCGGAAGGTTTTGTCGATACAAAGGGAGCTAACAAAGTATGCAAACTCCAGCGATCCATTTATGGACTGGTGCAAGCATCTCGGAGTTGGAATAAACGCTTTGATAGTGTGATCAAAGCATTTGGCTTTATACAGACTTTTGGAGAAGCCTGTATTTACAAGAAAGTGAGTGGGAGCTCTGTAGCATTTCTGATATTATATGTGGATGACATATTGCTGATTGGAAATGATATAGAATTTCTGGATAGCATAAAGGGATACTTGAATAAAAGTTTTTCGATGAAAGACCTCGGGGAAGCTGCTTACATATTAGGCATAAAGATCTATAGAGATAGATCAAGACGCTTAATTGGACTTTCACAAAGCACATACCTTGACAAGATTTTGAAGAAGTTCAAAATGGATCAAGCAAAGAAAGGGTTCTTGCCTGTGTTACAAGGTGTGAAGTTGAGTCAGACTCAATGCCCGACCACCGCAGAAGATAGAGAGAAAATGAAAGATGTTCCCTATGCTTCAGCCATAGGCTCTATCATGTATGCAATGCTGTGTACCAGACCTGATGTGTGCCTTGCTATAAGTTTAGCAGGGAGGTACCAAAGTAATCCAGGAGTGGATCACTGGACAGCGGTCAAGAACATCCTGAAATACCTGAAAAGGACTAAGGATATGTTTCTCGTATATGGAGGTGACAAAGAGCTCACCGTAAGAGGTTACGTTGATGCAAGCTTTGACACTGATCCGGACGATTCTAAATCGCAAACCGGATACGTGTTTACTTTAAACGGTGGAGCTGTCAGTTGGTGCAGTTCTAAACAAAGCGTCGTAGCGGGATCTACATGTGAAGCGGAGTACATAGCTGCTTCGGAAGCAGCGAACGAAGGAGTCTGGATGAAGGAGTTCATATCCGATCTAGGTGTCATACCTAGTGCATCGGGTCCAATGAAAATCTTCTGTGACAATACTGGTGCAATTGCCTTGGCAAAGGAATCCAGATTTCACAAAAGAACCAAACACATCAAGAGACGCTTCAACTCCATCCGGGATTTAGTCCAGGTGGGAGACATAGAGATTTGCAAGATACATACGGATCTGAATGTTGCAGACCCGTTGACTAAGCCTCTTCCACGAGCAAAACATGATCAGCACCAAGGCTCCATGGGTGTTAGAATCATTACTGTGTAATCTAGATTATTGACTCTAGTGCAAGTGGGAGACTGAAGGAAATATGCCCTAGAGGCAATAATAAAGTTATTATTTATTTCCTTATATCATGATAAATGTTTATTATTCATGCTAGAATTGTATTAACCGGAAACATAATACATGTGTGAATACATAGACCAACAGAGTGTCACTAGTATGCCTCTACTTGACTAGCTCGTTGATCAAAGATGGTTATGTTTCCTAACCATGAACAAAGAGTTGTTATTTGATTAACGAGGTCACATCATTAGTTGAATGATCTGATTGACATGACCCATTCCATTAGCTTAGCACCCGATCGTTTAGTATGTTGCTATTGCTTTCTTCATGACTTATACATGTTCCTATAACTATGAGATTATGCAACTCCCGTTTACCGGAGGAATACTTTGGGTACTACCAAACGTCACAACGTAACTGGGTGATTATAAAGGAGTACTACAGGTGTCTCCAATGGTAGATGTTGGGTTGGCGTATTTCGAGATTAGGGTTTGTCACTTCGATTGTCGGAGAGGTATCTCTGGGCCCTCTCGGTAATACACATCACATAAGCCTTGCAAGCATAATAACTAAGATGTTAGTTATGAGATGATGTATTACGGAACGAGTAAAGAGACTTGCCAGTAACGAGATTGAACTAGGTATTGGATACCGACGATCGAATCTCGGGCAAGTAACATACCGATGACAAAGGGAACAACGTATGTTGTTATGCGGTCTGACCGATAAAGATCTTCGTAGAATATGTGGGAGCCAATATGGGAATCCAGGTCCCGCTATTGGTTATTGACCGGAGACGTGTCTCGGTCATGTCTACATTGTTCTCGAACCGTAGGGTCCGCACGCTTAACGTTACGATGACAGTTATTATGAGTTTATGCATTTTGATGTACCGAAGGTTGTTCGGAGTCCCGGATGTGATCACGGACATGACGAGGAGTCTCGAAATGGTCGAGACGTAAAGATTGATATATTGGAAGCCTATGTTTGGACACCGGAAGTGTTCCGGGCGAAATCGGGATTTTACCGGAATACCGGGAGGGTTACCGGAACCCCCCGGGAGGCAAATGGGCCTATTGGGCCTTAGTGGAAAAGTGAAAAGGGGCTGCCCACAAGGGCTGCGCGCCTCCCCCCCCCCCTTCCCTAGTCCTATTAGGACTAGGAGAAGGGGCCGGCCCCCCTCTCTTCTCTCTTCTCCTTGAAGAGTCCTATTAGGAATAGGATTGGGGGGGGGGGGGAGTCCTACTCCCGGTAGGAGTGGGACTCCCCCTGCGCCTCTCTCCTAGCCGGCCGAACCCCTCCCCCTGCTCCTTTATATACGGGGGCAGGGGGCACCCCATAGACACAAGTTGATCATTGTTGATCGTTCCTTAGCCGTGTGCGGTGCCCCCTGCCACCAAATTCCACCTCGGTCATATCGTTGTAGAGCTTAGGCGAAGCCCTGCGTCGGTAGTACATCAAGATCGTCACCACGCCATTGTGCTGACGGAACTCTTCCTCGACGCTTTGCTGGATCGGAGCCCGAGGATCGTCATCGAGCTGAACGTGTGCTAAGAACTCGGAGGTGCCGGAGTAACGGTGCTTGGATCGGTCGGATCGGGAAGAAGACGTACGACTACTTCCTCTATGTTGTGAGATCGCTTCCGCAGTCGGTCTGCGTTGGTACGTAGACAATACTCTCCCCCTCGTTGCTATGCATCACCATGATCTTGCGTGTGCGTAGGAAAATTTTCGAAATTACTACGTTCCCCAACAGTTACTTCAAGGACTGTTCTATTATGTCCGCTACTTGCCCGGCCAATGCTTCCTTCACGTTCAGAAGCTTGTTGCATAGAAGGGACTTGCTGAGGGAAGGGCTGGTTTGGCGAGTAGGGGATGGATCGTCTATTAATATCCACCATGACAACTGGATCCCGCGGTCTGGTTGCTTGAAACCACTGGGGCAAGCGTTCCTCCCGGGCACGACTAAGGTGGCTCATCTGCTCTCAGATCAGGCAAATGGATGGGATGAGGCCAAAGTTGCGGCCATGTTCTCGCCTTCGGATGCCCGGGATATTCTGCAGATCGCTGTTGGAGGAGTGAGGGTGGAGGACTACCAAGCCTGGAACTACACTAAGAATGGAATTTTCAATGTTAAGTCTGCCTATCACTTGGCCATGTCGAGGAAACTTGCGAGAGCTGGACAGCCAGGCTCATCGAGCTCAGTGCAGTGACATAAAGGTTATCTTGGCATTTGGAGTACTAATGCTCCGGGGAAAGCTAAAATCCACATGTGACGACTTGTTCGTAATGGTCTGGCAGTGGGGTCTGAACTACATAGATGCTGGATCAAATCGGGTGTTTTCTGCGTGGCATGCGGTAGGGAAGAAACCATCTATCACAGGTTCTGGGCATGTCAACATTCATCATTGTTCTGGCAGAAGCTGCATTCAGAGAAGGGCGTCACGATGGCACTCCCACCGTTTCCTATGGACTCCCAGAATGCGCTTGCAAACTGGCTCCTTGGATGGTTTGCGGAGGCGGCTGATGAGGAAAAATAAGTGAAGATTCAAGCAGTGTATGGCCTCTGGCTAGCTCGTAATGACGCGCGGGATGGGAAGAAGATGGCCTCCCCACATGAAATCATGGAGTCTGACTACTCCCACTAGATCGAGTGGAGACAAGTTCACGACGCCGCAGCGAGGGTGCCACAGGCCAGAACCGTGCAGCGATGGAAGCCTCCGTCTCAGGGGTGGGTGAAGGTCAACTCTGATGGTGCCGTCGCTGGGAATGGGGAGAAGGGGGGCGCCGGAGTGGTTATTCGTGATGCTGGGGGTGCTTTTCTTGCAGGTGCCTGTCAGTTCTTCAATCGCTCGGTTGACCCGGAGGCTGTGGAAATCCTCGCCTGCAAAAGTGGTTTACTCCTTGCTATTGAGAGAGGATTTCAAAGTGTCCATCTGGAGCTGGACAGCCTGCCTGTTGTGCAAATGCTAAATGATCGTCATAAGTGCATGGCAGCTGTTGGTTCGTAGATTGAGGAGATTAAGGAGCTGTTGCATACTCGGGCTGAGTATCGCGTGACTTGGGTTCGTCGTACTGCCCATGTTGTTGCTCACGAGTTAGCTAAAGTAGGTGTAGGTGATGAGTTGTGTAAGATGTGGTTGGGGTCTCCCCCAGACTTTGTTTTCTCTGTAATTTCTGATGACATTCCCAACTATCCTGGCTAAATAAGAAGCATCAATGTTGACCCTAAAAAAAAGCAGAAATCCCTCGAGCGTGCACGGCATACACACGCCACATCCGACAGCAGGTTGACCCAAATCGGGATGTCCTCCATAAAAACCAGCCTCAATTCACCAGGGACCTTGAATTCGTAGGAGCTTAGTAACTGTACTGATGTGGGCCAAAAAATCATGTATAAAAAAACATATCTGAAGCGGGTCTTTGTGGGTCTCCGTTTAAAAACCCTAGGGCAGCAATTATAGTCTTGAGGATGTAGGATTTTCAAGGCGGGTGGAACAAAAGGCCTATCATAGAAGTAATCTCAGGATAGCCATGAGGCAGACCGTATCACATATTTGGTCTATCCGAGGGGATAGTCCATTTGGGTACGTCCTGTAAAGTAATACGGGGGAGACTAAGAAAAAACAACATACTCTTGACAAATCTTCACCTGCAAGGCTGGGATTTTACCAGTCACGTATTTAGGTATACCCATTGATAAAAAATGATAAGAAATAGGGACTGGAAGAACATTGAGTGGACCACGAAGTAGGGTATTTGGAGGGGAAGTTCTTTTCTATATGAAGGAGAACATTTTTCTTAAGCACTACAAGAAATATGTTCCTCTATGATGGATTTTTTTGTGTTGTTTTTGAAAACATGAGTACACCTAATAAAGTGAATTTTACCGATAAAATGTGCAAGATTTTCATGCATTAATTTCCAAATGTTCATGTAATTAAAAAGGTGTTCAATCACTTTAAATAACATTTTTTGTATAATTTTTAAAAGTGTTCATTTAGTTTTTAAAAATTGGTCACGCAATTTAAAGAAGATGCTTGTGTATTCATTAGTAAGTGTGTACATTTCTTTGAAACAACAATAAATAGAAGCGAACTGAGCGTAGCTAAGATGATTAGGTTCCTTGTGGTGGTACCAACCCACCGAGGTTCAATTCCTAGACTTGGCACTGATGGTCGCACTTCCCTAGATATATTTCAGCCGTTCCGGTGATGTGTGCTCGTGGGAGGAGACGTTCCCATCACCTACGAATGCATCAAAACCCCATAAAAGAATAAAAACCAGAAGAAAAACAGAACTCCAAATTGAAAAAATTGTAATATTCAAATAACACAATGCACAAAAGCAAAAATACTATGTAGCACCTGTGGCGAATGCTTTGGGATATATTTCTTGGTGTGAGACACACCATGCCTACGGGACAGGCCCAAGAAGCGGTTTTGGGAAGCTTCTAGAGAACGGTTCGGGAAACATCCTGGCCGGTATTGGCTGGTCTTCGGAAGGTACCGTGTTGTTTCTTCTTTTCGCTATTGGTTTTTCATCGAGGTTTCATTTTACATGCTGGTTTCATTTCATTTTCTTTCACTTTTGAAATACATGTCGCCTTTTATTGAATACACGTTGAATATTTTTTTTATACTGCTTGAATCTTTTAGATATACTTCACACCTTTTTAAAATACATGTTGAGCATTTGTAAATTGCACATTCAACATTTTTAAAAACACATTGTACATCTTTTAATTGCATGGTGAACATTTTTAAACACAGTTTGAACTTCTTACAAAAAATTACGAAACATTTTTTAAAAACATGCAACCAGTATTTTATATGTTATGAACATTTTTGTAAAGATTGCGAGACTGAATTGTTTCATTTCAGTGAACATTATTTTAAATTGTCAATATTTTCAAATCCGCAATTTTCTATGAAATATCATGATTTTTCTTTGTAAATTACACAGACAACTTTTTATATTTTCATGCATTTTTTAAGATGGTGTAACGAACACATTTTTAAACGTGTGAACATTTTTTGAACTACACGAACATGTTTTCCAATGGTAAGAATAATTTTCAAAATTGTACGAATAGACTTTTATATGCACAAACATATATTCTAATGTGCACCGAGAGTTTTCATAATCGGAGAAAGTTAATTTTATATATGATACATATTTAGAATATTTCAAAACATAAATGAAATAGAAAAAAGAAAGGAGAAAACAACAGAAAGAGACGAGTAAATGTAAGAACGTCGAAGCTTGAGACCGAGACACGCATTTCCTTTTTAACACGCTTTACATCAAGTTGTCATTGACACGCATAGGATAGCCACTAACAGATATTAAATGGCCCACCATTTAGAGCTACATATGTGGTGAGAATCCCGGTTTTAGGAACTTTCTGAAAGTTTCCTGAGTGGTTTTGAGAACCTTCTAGAAGATTTTTAGACCGTTTTTTCTATTGTTTTGATTGGTTTGGGGTTTTCTTTTTGTTTCAGTTTTTCTTTTCTTTTTAATTTTTTAGTTTCCTACCTTTTGTATTTTATTTTCTATTCTTTTATTTTTCCTTTTCAAAATTTCACAATTTAGTAAATTATTTGCATTCCAAAAAAGTTTGCAGATTCGAAAATAATGTTTGTGTTTACAAAAAATGTTCAGAAATATAAAAATTCGTTCATGGTTTGACAAAATATTCTCATTTTGAAAAACTATTTTCTTTAAAAAACAAAATCCAAATTCAATTTTCCTCAAAATGTTTAAATTTTTGAAAAATCATTCTCATTTTTACACTTTGTTCATGTTTTCATAAAATATTTGTAGAATGCAAAAACTTTTTGAAGTTTTAATAAATTGTTTAAAATTTCAAGTTTTGTTCATCTTTTCAAAATCGTGTTGTAATAAAAAATCACGATTGAAAAATGTTCTCAATTTTATCTAATTATTTTTCTCTACAGTAACTCAAGCTGGTTTGCTACACATGATCAACATTTTTTCAAATACTTGTTCAACACTTTTCAAATACTTGTTCAACATTTTCCAAACACTTGTTCAAAATACATATGATCAATGTTTTTAAAAATTCTTGTTCCAAATTTCAAATATTTGTTCATCATTTTTTGAATGCTTGATTAACATTTTTTAAATCCTTGTTCAACATTTTTCAAATACATGTTCAACATTTTTTAAACGGTTGATTAATATTTTTCAAATACTTATTCGACATTTTTTCCAGATGCATGATTAACATTTTTCAAATACTTGTTCAATTTCTATTGAATACTTTATCAACATTTTTCAAATAGTTGTTCAAAATTTCTCCCAATGCTACATTAACATTTTTCAAATATTTGTTCAACATTTTTCAACTACATGTTCAACATCTTTTTTGAATGCTTGATAATATTTTTCAAATACTTGTTTAACATTTTTCAAATACTTATCCAACATTTTTGAAATGTTTTGTGAGTTTTTTGCAATATATATTTAAAATATTTGAGAGTATAAACGAAATTGCAAAAATAAAACAAAAAACAAAACAGAAAACGTAAAAAAAAGACAGAAAAACAGACTGTGACCTCGCTCGCGCGTGGGCTGACCCATATTGGTTGCCCGAGTCAGGAGTTATAGTCGCTGAATGCGAGGAATAGGGGCTCCCGTAAAGAGCGGCAGATAGGACTCGAGTGCCAAAAAACATGAAATATTGGGAAGTTTTGGCTTCAGGGAGCATATGCTCCTGAATAAACATGTAATTCACAATAATAAATAAATAAATCTGAATTTTCTGTAGATGTTCATGTTCGTGTAGCAAGCCTGCTTGACAATTTTCATGCGAAACGGGATAACGCTTCTTTATTGGTAAAAAACAAAATTAAAAGTAACATTTGGTGTTTGATTTTTTTGTTTTGTTTTTTGTACAAGTCATAATGCTTAACCATTTCCCCTAAAAATTTGCTGGTAGTATTTGGATGTGATCATGAACACATTTTTTCTTCCCGATTTTTGTGACATTAAAAAAGAACATTTTTCACGCGCAGGAGCATGTGCTCCCAAATGCCAAACTAGATTTCCATAAAATATTGTATTTTTTCAATACTCCCTTTTTTATAATACTTTACTGCCAAACAAAACCTTACTCTACTGGTCACCAGTGTGATCTAAGTTTTTCTTGGTTTTGTGCGTTGACCATGTACTGCTCGTCTGTGTGGACCATCCAAAGACCATTGATTTTCAGCTTTTACCTTCTGTTGATTCGATTCCTTCTTTTAGTTTATATGTTATTGTTTCTCTCTTTCCATTTTATTTTTTATTTCATGTTTTTCTGTTTCTTTTTTACATAGTATTTTCCATTTCCCCCTATGTTTTTTTGATTTATTTCCATTTTATTTCTTTGTTCTTGTTTTATTTCTTTATTTGTTTTCTTTTCCTGTTTTTCTTTCCTTTTCCTTTTATTTTATCCATTTCTTTTTTACTTTTTGTTTGCCCTTTTTTAGTTTTATTTAACTACTAACAATGTAAAACCAAATGCAAATATTATATATATATATATATATATATATATATATATATATATATTTCATACTTGAGCGTTTTCATATGCATATGAAACATTTTTTTTAATTAACACAATGACCATTTTTTAATTTATGTTCAACACTTTGTTAATACAAGCTGAAATTATTTTAATACATGTTGATTGTTTATACACTTTTTTGAGATATTTTTAATACACATTGAATATCTTTTCTCATGCATGACGAACATTTTTTCATATACCTGAACCATTTCTGAATGCAGGCTGAACTTGTTTAAATAAATATTGAACATTTTTTAAACTACATGAAAGAATTGCTTAACCCAAAATATTGTTTCCAAGTATTTTTTAGAAAATAAATAAAATAGCAAAAAAGGGTGAACATGTATATATAATGATAAATAAATAGAAAAATACCAAAATAAGAAAAGGCATTTATCACACTCATCGTTCAATTAATTTGACAAAAAATTCTCAATCCATGTCAACGGTACAACCCAACAAAAGTGGGCTTAATGCCATGGCCAACAAGGAAAAGAAGGACACAAATCTTCCATAGAATACATTCCTTCAAATATAAGTAAATCTTAATAGCTAGTAGGAATGACACAGTTACATGAGCCAGTTATCGTCCTTCTAGTGCCGTAAGGCTCACGCCATTGGCAGAGTTTTCCAGGTCTTCTGTCGCATCACTGGTTTCGTAATTTATCTGCGCGAAATACATAGGTTGCCTCGGCGCTGCGCGAGGCATGGCTTCACTGTCGAGCATGGACACAACGGATGACATGTGAGGCCTAGCACCGGAGCTGTCCTGGACACACAAGAGCCCAACATGGATGCACTTGGACACTTCATCAAGCGAGTAGCTCTCCGTGACGGCTGGGTCCACGAAATCCTCCACTTTGCCATCTGCCCACAAGTTCCATGCCTGAAACATCATGGCAAAATTCGTAATTTATATTTGCTAATACTGCATTTCTTGTTGCGTTATTAGAATCTGAAGCATTTTTCATAACACGGTATGTGACACTTACAAATGATATGAGATTTGAAAAGTCCATCACAAGATGATGTGGTGAACTGATCTTTAATCCACTTACAATCTCTAGTAGCAAAATACCAAAGCTGTAGGTGTCCGACTTGACGGAAAAAATGCCCTCCATCGCATACTCAGGCGACATGTACCCGCTGTTTGAAAATTTTGAGCTATTTCAGGCTTATAAATTAAATTTTCAGACCAAGGACTAGTTGAAGAAGTACTTACTACGTGCCAACAACTCGTCTGGTACTTTCTTGTTGTTCGTTGCCCCCAAAGATCCTTGCCATTCCAAAATCTGATATTTTTGGGTTCATCCCCACGTCTAGCAGGATGTTGCTTGGCTTGAGGTCTCTATGGATTACAGTCGTTCTCGAATCTTGGTGGAGATACATAAGTCCTCTAGCTACCCCTTTGATTATGTTGAACCTCTTTGACCAATCAAGCATAGACTTCCTTGCAATATCTGCCAAGAACAGGACATGTATTTACATGAGTGCAAGGCATAAGCCGTTCAGACAAGTAAGTTTGCTTGGTCAATTCGAGATTACTTTCGATAGTATGGGATTAGAAGTTTAGAACATACCAAAAAGAAACTGGTCCAGGCTTTTGTTGGGTAAGTATTCATAAATAAGCAACTTCTCATCCTCATGAATACAGCAGCCAAGAAGTCTAACTAGATTCTTGTGCTGCAATTTGGCAATAAGAACCACTTCATTTCTAAAATGCTCTATCCCCTGATCAGAACCCTTGCTAAGCCTTTTAACAGCAACTTCCTTTCCATCTTCTAGTATTCCCTGTGTGATTTCATAATTATTGAAACAGATTTTCCAATGTTGTAATTAATTGACAAAGTCAAAGTTTTAAAACCTTATAGACTTTGCCAAAACCTCCTTTTCCAAGTACGTTTGTGTCATGGAAACTGTTTGTTGCAGCAGCAATGTCTTCGAACATAATAGACTGGAATTCTAAATTTTGATCCCAAACTTCTTGCGAAGTGCTCAGGTGTTTCAGGGCCGGGTTTTTCAGGGTTTCCTTGTTTACTTGTATCCCTGCAGAAATATCAGTAACATCAATACTCAACACTTTTACATGAAAGATCATATCAGAGTAAACTGGAGTCCCTTGTTCTACCTTTTTGCTTGCATATGCAGACGAGATATATGCATGTGAGTGTCAGCAGGAATGTTATAACTGGGAGTGCGATCTTGAATACCACACCGACACCGCTCTTCGTGGTGTTTACTGCAGAACTGTGTTCTGTGAAGGAGATGATAGCATAGATTGAATGAGTATAACATGTGAGAGTATGAATTTATCCTTTTCTCAATGAGTATAACATAGCATCAATTTACTTGCATTCGTATATAATACCAAAGCAGATATTGAAAATCTATCTCAATCCATCAAAGTTTTAAATGGCATGCTATATCAGTGCTATAGTGTTTGGTGGGACATCACGCTAACGACGTCGTGTACAACTTAGCAGCTTTAGCGCGCTATAGCGCCATTTAGCACGCTATAGCGCCATTTAGTACGCTAGTGAGGCTGCCGCTATTCCTCATATCCCGTTATTTAAAACTTTGATCTCAATATAATTACAGATTTTGTTTCAAAAGTTAAAATTTGCAGACAGCAAAAGTAACTGGCTAGCTTGACTGTTACAAATGTGCACCGACACAATTCTGGAAGAAATGCAACTGATGAGTTTGTTCAGTGGTAACGACACAATACGTACCAGGAGAGCCAGCAAGCCGAATGTAGAGGTTGCCACCAAGCATACCGGCCTTCTCAGAGTCAACAAGCTCCCCTGTCCAGATCAAGCATCTTGATGGGCCACCAGTTGCGACGATGCTGCTCAGGTTGGTGTAAGCGTACGCAGTGCAGGAGCAGTCACGCTCACACTCAGCAGTGCACTCCTCGAAGCTTCTGTTCCTCACATACACAAACTTGTCAGGCACCTTCATCTCCGGCAAAGTCAAGAAATGGTCGCCGCGGCATGTCAGGTTTTCCTTTCTCACGCATCCTCGGGAGGGGTTGTCGCTGAAGCCGTCTGCCGGCCTGAACCCATCGAGGCACTTGCACTCGCCGCTGATCTTGTCAAACATGTCGCAGTAGCCGAACGGACCACACGAGCCATAGTGGCGGCAGCCATCATCCGGGCGCTTGAACAGAGGCACCCATGACTGGCCAGTCCAGATCCTGAGCATCAAGTCGCCATTGTAGTCCAGCTTCCAGTGCGATCTCCGGGCGGAGCTGTTGCCCGTGTTGTACGTCGAGTAGATGGTCTCCCCATCATCGACGTTCTGGGACCACATGTATCCGTTCTTGTCTGAAGCTTCTGCACCGTTCCACAACCCGCTGCGCCAGTACTTGCTAGTCCCACGCAAGGTGAGGATCTGAAGGCCCGTGCCGGGGTCACGGCTGAGGAAGAATTTGCCGGTGGACGGGTCTTGAGGACCCTTCCACGCAACGATTCGCACTGCTGTGTGGGTCTTGTAGTTTGCCCATAGCTTGAAGCTGGGGAGGATGGTGTCGGTCGGGTGATCATAGCTCTGCCATATCTGCGTGAAATTCTGCAACTGGACGACAAAGTTCCCCGCCTCCAGCAGCAGCGCCATGGCACCATCACCCCCGGAGGTGACGTTGTTCGTCGTCCTCCAGAGGATGTGGCCTTCTGAGTCTGACAAGATGAGATCAGAGCTGTTGGTGAGAACCAACTTCCCCGACAAACCGCTGCTGATTGGGTTGTCGCGGTTGGCCACCCACACATATGTCCGCTCTGGGATGTCGTGGTACCATATGCCTACATATGAGTTTGCGGCGGTGGAGTTCTCCGGGTCCAGGGAGAAGAAGCCAAGAGCAAAGATGCCATTGTTTGAGACAAGCTTGTCGCCGGGCAAGAGTGGCTTCGCGGGTGTGAGGCGGTCATCAGATTCACAGAAACATACCAATAATAAGAGGGTAAAAATGACACGGAGAGTCATGCTACTGAGACTTTCTTTCACATATGCTTGTGAAAGAAGAGCAAAGTAAACAGTTTGTGCTGACCACAGCAGCATGAGAACCAGCTTGCCGGATGTAATTTCAGGCTGAAGGGTAGGAAACTGCTGTGGAAATTAGCCGTGGGAGATTAAAGATCAAGAAGTACTATATCAATGTGTTGACTGCACCATATAAACTGAGGAACTGAGCTCTCGCCACTCGCAACCATCGGATTGACCGGACACCGGAGTCCGTCAAAGTCATTGGGGACAGAAATATGCTATGGTTGAGAAATGACAAGTGCGCACAGAAGACGAAAGGACCTGGTTACCGTCAGGTGGAGCTCGGACGCGGTAGTCACTCGCAGCGAGGCGGTGTCGGAGGCGGGGGAGCCGGCCGGGATCAACCGGCAACGGACGGCGGAGGCGAGAAGGGGAATGGGGGCAGAGCTCGCGAGCAAACAGAGGGAGAGTGACAATGGGAGAGGAAGCACAGAAGCAAGACGAGATGTGTTTTTACTGGGTGCGTGTGCCTTTTCTTATACCGCAAATAATAGCAACCTGTGCAGCTGACCGAGTGATATGAATGCACATAGTGGTACAACAGTTTACACGCAACTACCACCCCTCCACCCTGATCAATGCATGCTCCAGAGCCTGCATCTCGCCAGTGTACTACACTGCAAGGCCATTTCTATGGCTGCTCCTCGCCAGTGCAGCATCTTCAATCATTCATCAAGTCTTACGTAGACCTTAGAGCATAGTGTGACGTAGGCGGACCATAAGATCGGACTTTACATTTGGCCTACTGTATGAAGTCCGCAGACAGCGCCGGGCACCTCTCACTTGTCCGCGTTCACAACCGTCACCTCATATTCAAACCTTCAACTTCATATAATCTCATGCAACATAGATCAAACGACGTATTCCATAATTCATATAAATCATAGCACATAGTTCATACTGGGCATAGCATACGGTAGTTCATCATTACACATACCATCAGACTACCAAAATTAATTAGGCATATGTTCTATTATAAAAAAAAACAGGGTTATAGAGCAAGTTCATCCACGGCCGCCCTTACCGTCTGGTGGATGGTAGTGCTCCCAAGACAACATAGGGGCCTAACGCGGCACACCTTCGTCCTCTCACGGTGGGCATGCCATGCCGCGACCTTGCTTTTCCGCCATAGCTGGAGCATCCGGAGTATCCTTGGTCGTGTGCATTGGCACCGCTGACCTCAGACTCGGAGCCAGGCGGCATGGGGACAAAGACCTAGCATCGGGGTTGCTCGGATGCCACAGGGCAGTCCTCAAGGGTGTGCATGTACCTCCAACCGCCCTCGCCGGCGCCAGATTCAGAGCGGACACGCGGCTCGAGCCGCCAACAGGCACATTGCCGCTGCTGGTTCTAAGCCCCACCAAAGCAGGAATATCCTCCCGAAACCGGTGGTAAGCCAGTCGGACAGCTATCTGTTCCTCATCCATGCAGAGGATAAGGTCCAGTCGTTGGATCCAAAGTTATTGGACATAGATCCGATGCCCCGAAATGCCGAAAATGGCAAAATATCATTGGAGAGGAGTTGGGCAGAGCGGACTGAAAGTGAAGTGAAATGGAGTGGAGTGGCAAATGGCTAGGGTTTGGTCCGGATGTGGATATGGATGGGGTATTTGTGGGATCGGGGTGGAAGGCCACCAAAGCTGGAATATCCTCCCAAAACCGGCGGCAAGCCAGTCGGACAGCTATATGTTCCTCATCCATGCAGGGGACAAGGTCCAGTTGTTGGATCCAAAGTTATTGGACTCAGATCCGATGCCCGAAATGATGAAAATGGCGAAAGATCACTGGAGAGGAGTTGGGCAGAGCGGACTGAAAGTGAAGTGAAATGGAGTGGAGTGGCAAATGGCTAGGGTTTGGTCTGGATGCGGATATGGATGGGGGTTTTGTGGGATCGGGGTGGAAGATGCGATGTGGAGGACGCGCCCGGGCAGCCCTAAATCCACCAACATATGGGCTGGGTTTGAGGGGAGCTGGACGGCCCAGACGTTTGGGCTGGCTTTGAGGGGTCCAGTTGAGTGTTTGTTTTTTGTTTGGGCACTGCCCAGGCTATCCCCAGGCGTTTAGGGTGGGGGGGGGGGGGGGGGGGTATTTGGGGTTGATGTTTGCAAGTGCACAGAGTCAAGCACAATTCACGCGAAGTATTTGCCCAGTTCATGTGCCGAAGCCATAGATAACTCATAAAAAGATAACTACAAACCTGCAGGTACACTGCATGTCACAAACGCAGCTAAGTTCACACTCAAGCAGGAGTTTGGAAATGATTTACTAAGTATTGCTATAACGTAAATGGTTAAAGAGGAGAGTTTAACTAAGTATTGCTATAACGTAAAATAAATACTCCCTCCGATCCAAAAAAAGGTGGCATGCTTTAGTTCAAATTTGAATTAAAGCTGAACTAAAGTCATGACACTTTTTTTTTGGATCGGAGGGAGTACTAGACTAGACAGAGAAATAAACTAAGAAGAATTAATATGATGTTTCAGATGAGCAAAGTGATGACAAGGTGGAGATTAGTTATACCCGGTGACATGGATGGCGGCGCTCCACATATGTGCAATATCACCTTGTGTTGGTCGGATAATCTACTCATGGTGGGTGGTCCCTCAAATAGCATTGCCTATCAAGCAGCGCCTTATTGAGAGTTTGAGACAACTCAATTGTCCTACTTCTTGTTACATACATGCAGCAGCTAACGGAGTCATCGTCCTTCTAGCGCCGTAAGGCTCACGCCATTGGCAGAGTTCTCCGTGTCTTCCATCGCTTCAGTGGTTTCGTAGTTTATCCGTGCAAAATACACAGGTTGCTCTGGCGGTGCACGAGGAATGGCTTCACTGTCGAGCATGGAAACGACCGATGACATGTGTGGCCTAGCACTGGAGCTGTCCTGGACACACAAGAGCCCAACATGGATGCACTTGGACACTTCGTCAAGCGAATAGCTCCCCGTGATGGCCGCGTCCACGAAATCCCTCACTCTTCCATCTGCCCACAGGTTCCAAGCCTGAAACATCACGGAGAAGTTCGTAATTTATATTTGGGTTCAGTTATCAGAATCTGAAGCATCTCTTAACACAGTACATAACACTTACATAGGATATGAGGTTTGAAAAGTCCATCACAAGATGATGAGGTGAGCTGATCTTTAATCCACTTACAATCTCTAGTAGCAAAATACCAAAGCTGTAGCTGTCAGACTTGACGGAAAAAATGCCCTCCATCGCATACTCAGGCGACATGTACCCGCTGTTTATGTATATGTGTAGTTTGAGTTATTTCAGGCGCATAAATAAAATTTTGAGACAAAGAGCTAGTGCAAGAGTTACTTACTAAGTCCCAACAACTTGTCTGGTACTTTCCTGTTGCTCGTTGCCTCCAAAGATCCTTGCCATTCCAAAATCTGATATTTTTGGGTTCATTTCCACATCTAGCAGGATGTTGCTTGGTTTGAGGTCTCTATGGATTATCGTCGTTCTCGAATCTTGGTGGAGATACATAAGTCCTCTAGCTACCCCTTTGATTATGTTGAACCTTCTTGTCCAGTCAAGTACAGACTTCCTTGCAGTATCTGCCAAAGAACAACATGTGTATGCACATGAGTGCAAGGCATCTAGTTAGCCGTTCAGAGACTACTTTCTAGAGAATGGGATTGGAACATACCAAAGAGAAACTTGTCTAGGCTTTTGTTGGGCAGGTATTCATAAATAAGCAACTTCTCATCCTCATGAATACAACAGCCAAGAAGTCTAACTAGATTCTTATGCTGCAATTTGGCAATAAGAACCACTTCATTTATAAAATGCTCTATACCCTGCTCAGAACCCTTGCTAAGCCTTTTAACAGCAACTTCCTTTCCATTTTCTAGTGTTCCCTGTGTAATTTCATAATTATTGAAACAAATTAACAAGGAGGAAATTATATGTTGTAATTAATTGACAAAGTCAAGTGTTTTTACAACCTTATAGACTTTGCCAAACCCTCCTTTTCCAAGTACGTTCGTGTCATGGAAACTGTTTGTTGCAGCATCGATGTCTTCGAACCTAATAGAGCGCAATTCCAAATTTTGATCCCAAACTTCTTGCGAAGTGCTAAACTGTTCCAGGGCCGGTCTTTTCATGCTTTCTTTGTTTGCTTGTTTCCCTGCAGAAATATCAGTAACGTAACCACTCAGCACTATTACATGAACATCATATTACAGGAAACTGGAGTCCCTTATTCTACCTCTTAGCTTGCATATACAGACAAGATATATGCATGAGAGTATCACCAGGAACGATATAACTGGGAGTGCAATCTTTAATACCACACGGACACCACTCTTCCTGTTGTGTCCTGTCAAGAAAATAATGAAAAGAGTACTGCATCAAGATTCAAGCATAGCTTGTGAGAGTACACATTTACCTTTTTCTCAATGAGTACAAGATATCGATTTACTTGCATATAATACCAAAGAAGGTAGTAAAATGCATCTTGTATCTCAAATATAGTTACAGATTTTGTTTCAGAAATGAGTACTTGCAGACACCAAAAGTAACTTGGCTAACTAGCAGGGCCGGCCCTGGGTAGGGGCAAGAAGTGCGACGCCCTAGGGCCCCACCTGATGAGGGGCCCCAACCTGTGTGGTACGTATGCTATACAGCCCATCGTTTTATTGTTCAGCCAATCGTTTCTTCAAGTAGAGTTCGGATTCCATCGATTATGACTGATTCCATCGATCTCCCCGCGTCTGTCTTCTCGTTCTCCGTTCCGCTCCTCTTCCGAAGCACCTAGCAATGATTATGACTGGTTCCGTTGATCACCCTTAAATTTTTCATCACTACTACTCGTACCTTATGGATTTCTTTTTTTTTTTCTGCAGCACGCTACCTATAAGTACGTCCCATCCTATGAGCAGCCGCAGGGGGGGCCAGCCAAACCACATCAGTTATGTTTGCTTTGCAACTAGGATGGACACCGCCTCAAAAAGTTCTAGTAACTTTTCAGTCTGTTTTCCATTTGATCTTTGTACTCAATTATGTAATTTTAGCTCACTAGTTGGTCTTCTCTTTCTATACAGGTTTCTCACACACGAAATTGAGGATGGAGCGAGGTCGAAGATGTTTGGAATTGGCTAGTTCAATTTCTACTTTTCTCCTCCAACGATTCAGCTGTCCCCCCCTCCTTTCCTGCAGTATACGTATAACCTAAAAAGCTTTGTTGGTTGTTTGCTAAAATTTACCATGTCCCTGGTGTATTATGAGATCGTATTTGCTAATGAATTCTTGGTACTGTTGTTTAGTTAGATGTTTGAAGTCCGATAAACTTTTGTGATATATATCAGTATGAATGAAATTATTGACTATGTCTTTCAAAAAGAAATGTCTTTCTTCATGGGGCCCACTTTTGAAGCTCGCCCCGGGCCTCGGAAAAGTCAGGACCGGCCCTGCTAACTAGTGCAGTGTTACAAGTGTGTGAGATGGAAAAATAGCCTACCGACACAATTCTGAATGAAATGCTAACTGATGAGTTTATTCGATAATAACAACTATAAGTCCCGGGTAGGAAAGGCTGGTGTTCGTAGTTTCACAAGCAGACTATTACTGCAGGTTAAAAGAATTAAAGCAACCATGGAAGTATGGAACAATATACATACCAGGAGAACCAGCAAGCCGAAGGTACAGGTTGCCACCAAGTACGCCTGTCTTCTCTAAGTCAACAAGCTCCCCTGTCCAGACCAAGCATCTTGATGGGCCACCGGTTGCGACAATACTGCTCAAGTTGGCGTAAGCGTACGCAGTGCAGGAGCAGTTACGCTCACACTCAGCAGTGCACTCCTCGAAGCTTCTGCTCCTCACATACACAAACTTGTCAGGCACCTTCATCCCAGGCAAGGCTGAGAAATGGTAGCCATGACATGTCAGCGCCTCCTTTCTCACGCATCCTCTGGAGAAGTTGGCACTGAAGCCGTCCGCTGGCTCGAACCCATCAAGGCACCTGCACACCCTGGTGAGCATGTCACAGTAGCCAAAGGGACCACACGAGCCGTATTGGCGGCAGCCATCATCTGGGCGCTTGAACAGAACCACCCATGACTGGCCACTCCAGATCCTGAGCATCAAGTCGCCCGTGTAGTCCAGCTTCCAGTGTGATCTCCGGGAGGAGCTGTTGCCAGTGTTGTACGTCGAGTAGATGGTCTCCCCATCGTCGACGTTCTGGGACCACATGTATCCGTTCTTGTCCGAGGCTTCCGCACCGTTCCACAATCCGCTGCGCCAGTACTTGCTTGCCCCGCGCCAGGTGAGGATCTGTAGGCCCGTGCTGAGGTCACGACTGAGGAAGAATTTCCCGGTGGAAGGGTCCTCAAGACCCTTCCAAGCAACAATGTGCACTGCCGTGTGGGTCTTGTAGTTCGCCCATAACTTGAAGCCGGGGAGGATGGTGTCAGTCGGGTGATCATAGCTCTGCCATACCTGCGTGAAATTCTGCAACTGGATGACAAAGTTCCCCCCCTCAAGCAGCAGCGCCACAGCCCCATCACCCCCGGCAGTGATGTTGTTCGTTGTCCTCCAAAGGATACGGCCCTTGGAATCCGACAAGACAAGGTCAGAGGTGTTGGTCAGAACCAGCTCCCCAGACAAACCGTTGTTGACTGGGTTGTCACGGTTGGCCACCCACACATATGTCCGCTCCGGGATGTCGTGGTACCATATGCCTACATATGAGTTTGCGGTGGAGTTTTCAGGGGAGAAGAAACCAAGAGCAAAGATGCCATTGTTGGAGACGAGCTTGTCGCCAGGCAAGAGTGGCTTCCCAGGTGTTAGGCGGTCATCGGAATTGCAGAGACAAATCAATGATAGGAGGATAAAAAATGGGAGCAGAGTCATCATGCCCATTAAGCCTTCTCATATGCTTGTGAAGGGCAAAGCAAGGAGATGGTATGAAAGAAATGCTCTGGATTTGCTTGCTTGCAGATATGAAACTGCTGCTGGTCTTTGTGGGGAATTAAAGGACCAAGAAATGCTCCATGTCAAAGCCATGGATGTGTTGATTGTATCAAACACGCCAAGAAACCGTGGTCGACTCGCAACCATCGGGTGACCGGAGTCCCATTGCAGTCCTCGTCGGCATAAATGCGCCATGGTAGCAATAGTCCGGGGACTTGGATCTCACACAGCCAGGCCACCAGACAACCTGACGCAACACTGCAACAGGATGGTGCAGAAATTAATGTCAGATCTCAACATCTTTGACGACTCGCCGCTCTCTGGCAGGAAGCGTGGGAAGTACATGTTGGACGAAAGGTGTGTGCTAACTGCTCAGGAACGGGTTACCGTCAGATGGAGCTCCGGCGGGGTAGTCGCGGCGACGTGCGGGCACACTGTCCCCTTATCAGGATTCAGGCAGCACCCGTTGCTTCAGAAGAAGAAATTATCAGGCAGCATCCGAATTTGTCAACTCGAGTGGGTGGGACGAGCACGTACCGACGGCGAGCGCGACAGGCGGGGAAATTAGGGGAGGGTGGCCGCGACGGCGCGATGAGGTGCCGGCCGCTTGCTATGGCCACCTGGAATGAGAGGGGCAGGCAGGGGAGACGACGCGCCGGAGACGCATATGGCGGTGGCGCCATGATTGGCGGACCAGCGGCGCCAGTGGGGACTGGGGCGAGCCGGCGGCGGCAGTGGGGGGACTGCGGCGAGCCGGCGAACGCAAATGGCCGCTACTTGCTTTCTTGTGGGCTGCCAAGCGGGCTTCAAGTTTACTTAGGGGCTTGGCACCGCTCAAAGCTCGCCGCCAGCGCGGCCCATTAATGTGTCTTTTCCATAAAGAATCAAAAAATATTTTCTTTTCTTAATAAGTTTTTAAAATAATTTCATCTAAATTTTAGTTTAAAGTGAGACAGTTTACGTAAACAAATATAAAATTATAATATATCTGAATATATATATATATAATATTTGTCTCACGTTAAAAAAAAGTTCCTGCACACGAAAAATATATTTATATACTCCCAAAACAAATATTAATACATTTTAAAATATGCACGTGGGAAATTTTGTTCATGTAATTTTGAAAGGTGTTTACATATTTCCCCCAAATATGGGCAGAGTATCCTGTTAATGATGGCACTTGGTCATACACTGAGGTTGGATTTTTAGCCTTTATTTTGAAAAAAAAAGCAGCAAGCAATCTCAGGGTAAAGGTATAATGCAGGGCATACTAAGATGCTATGATGGAAACCTTATTCTTAGCAAATGAAGATAACACACAAGCATATCTGAATTGAAAACACCTTGTCTGAAATGAGAAACAATATAAACCTTCAGTAATAATGCATTATCCACATTTTCTTCATACACAGTAAAGTCCACTTCGGTACTTCACATGCGATAAACTAACAGAGGTTACAACCACCACTATGCTGAAAACCACAATTTATGTGCAGTAAATTAGAGAGTTTACACCTATTATGGGGTTCCAATATATGGTATAAGCTGGCATTAAACATCTAACGCCCTATTAGTGTTGTGATACTCATGGTATTTTGTGAATTATCCATATTTTCCCTGGTTTGTCCATTTTCCTGATTTCTTGCTGCAAAATATGCAGGTTGCCCCGGCTCTGGAAGCAAAGCAATTTCATTCTCCAACATAAACACAACTGATGACATGAGTGGCCTAGCATCTGAATGGTGTTGAACACACAAGAGTCCCACGTGAATGCACCGTAGAACTTCATGAATTGGACAGCTACCAGCAATTGTTGAGTCCACCAGTTCCATTGCATTTCCATCTTCCCATAATCTCCATGCCTGATGGAATAAATTCAAGTTTCAACCAATTAACTCTAGTTTTGTTTAGGTCACCAAGTTCGAGCATTCCATGATACTTACATATGTTGTAAGGTTTGGGAAGTTCATTATGAGCTGAGGTGAGCTGATCTTCAAGCCACTTACAATCTCCAAGAGAAGAACACCAAAGCTGTAGATGTCCGACTTAACAGAAAAGGCGCCACCCATCACATATTCTGGAGACATGTAACCGCTGTTTAAACATTAAGTTTGCCTCAGTGCACCTTTTAAAGAAAATAGTGTGGGTCTTACTAAGGGGCAGTTTGGTCACACTATTAAATAGTCTAGTTTTACACTTATCCAAAACCATCTATCTCTTTCATGACTTGCATGGAACATCCTAATCAAACACGACTGAAGATCCGTGGCTTTGGGGGATTTAAAGTGGAATTAGCAATTGCAAAGATAATAGAGATTAAAGTACAAAAGTGAAAGTGCTCTTAACTAAGCTCATCCTAAATTACTGAATCTCTGAACAAACATAAGATTCTAATTTCATAACTTTCATCCGACAGGGCAGCGAAGCAAAGATATCCGACAAATCTGGTTAATTATTCAAAATTTTCTCATAACTGTCCTCACTTTTTAACAACAGCCTTTAGTTTTTGAATTTAATATATAGAAAATAGTACCCAACTAAACTCATCAAAGCATTTCACTAGCATTGAGAACACAAGTTGAACTTAACTAAACCAAAAATATACCAGGCAATGGGAGTAAAGGTGTTCATCCCTGCCAACTTGATTCTATCCCTAAGATTGAAACAATATCATAGACACTGCTCAGCACATGAATTACTTACTATGTTCCAACAACTCTAATAGTGTTTCCTTGCTGCTGGTTTCCACCAAATATCCTTGCCATACCAAAGTCTGATATTTTAGGATTCATTTCATTGTCCAACAAGATGTTGCTTGCTTTAAGATCTCTATGAATTATTGTTAATCTTGAATCTTGGTGGAGATAAAGAAGGCCTCTTGCTACCCCTTTAATTATTTTGAACCGTGTCAGCCAATCAAGGACATCTTTTCTTGTATTATCTTGCAGCATGAACAGATCAATAAAACAAATTGTTAGTCATCATGCATATTCTTTCAGAATCTGAACAAAAAAACAGTTTATGGTCAACATTGAGAATTTTGTGCAACATATGATCAGAAGTCGGAATATACCGAAAAGGAAGGAATCCAGGCTTTTGTTAGGCATGTATTCATAGATCAATAACTTCTCATCATCATGAATGCAGCAACTAAGAAGTCTAACTAGGTTTCTGTGCTGCAATTTGGCAATTAGAGTCACTTCATTTCTGAATTCCTCTATACCTTGCCCAGAACCACTGCCAAGCCTTTTGATAGCAACTTCCTTGTCATCTTCCAGTATTCCCTACATAATTGTATACATTTTTGTGAGGTGCTTAATTCCATCATTCTGAACTGAGAAACAATGAAAGCCACAACTTTTTTTCTCCACTGAAACCTACTGCGTTTTTTGACATATTAGACTGAAGATAATTTGAATAGATTGACAGGACCATTATGGTGTCAAATGTCAATTAGAAGGAAATAAAAAAAAACATATTTACAAAATCAGACCACAATTCTGGCAGACATATTGTACCCTACTGGCCGATGTTAATTAAGCTTAGTGTTACCTTGTAAACTTTGCCGAAACCTCCCATTCCAAGCATATTGGAGTCGGAGAAATTATCCGTTGCGGCCACAATATCTTCAAAACTAACAAACGGAAAATCTGAATTTTTGCCTCCAAGATCACTAGAAGCACCCAAGTATTGTAGCATCAGTTTCTTCTTGATTTCCTTCTTCCGCCGTACCCCTGCTGATTGACATTGGCACTTAACTGATTAGAACTTAAAGAATAGCTTGGTATGAAGGAAAGGAAGGTAATTATTGCTCTATCTTTGTACTCACATTTCCAGACAATGGCTATGCACGTGAGTAGTAGCAGGCATGCTACAACCGGTGGCACAATCTTCACTAAATTGCTATTTTTCTGAACTGCTGAAATGTATCACAACAGAATTTACTGCATCAAACATAACTTGCAAGAGTATAGATTTAGTTACTTGCATGAAGTACCATGACTGATCTGTGTACCTAGGTATTCTTAATTTCAGTAACCCCTCGAGCGGTACTGCTAGGCATGTGGTAAAACTGAGGGTGTGGTAGTACAAAATACTTGCAGTTTCCCTGTATAACAGAGCTCTATGATAAATGAAAAGGCAAGCTGTTTGCCCTTTCGTGAATAAAATAAATACTTGGTCATTTCCTGACTCTGCATAGACAAAAGGAACTGGCTAATTATGTAGTGGCATCAGGGACGAGTAGTATGTTCGCCTACAGTCCCATGTCTAAAATTTCCCTGTTTTGTACTCCCTCTGTAGAAAAATATAAGAGCGTTTAGATCACTAAAGTATATTTCTTTAGTGATCTAAACGCTAGATCACTACTTTAGTGATCTAAACGCTCTTATATTTCTTTACGGAGGGAGTACTTATCTCTGCTGGATGATTAAAAAAAGTTCTTGTGCATCCAAGTAAACAAAAGAAAAACTATTGATCCGAAACAGTAATGTCGTCCATACCAGCAGGAGAGTCCCCAAGGCGAATGTACAGGTTCTCGCCATAGTTGTTGGTCTTCCACGTGTCAACAAGCTCCCCTGTCCAAACCAAGCACCTTGTCTGATCCCCCAGAGTGCCTGCACTGCTGAGGTTGGCGTAAGCATACGCTGTGCACGAGCAGTTGCCGCTGCACTCCGCCACGCACTGGTCAAAGCTTCTGTTTCGGATGTGCAAGAACCTGTCGGGCACCTTCATTTCGGACAAGCGCAGAAAATGATTTTTGCTGCCACATTTCAGTGCTTCCACTCTCCGGCACCCTCTCGAGGAATTCATTGGATCAGGCTCAAACCCATCCAAGCACTGGCATGTGGGGGTGGCCCCCGTGAAGTCAGAGTAGCCAAACGGGCCACAAGAGCCATAGACGCCATAACCGTCGGAGGGGCGCTCGGATGTGGCTATCCATGATGAGGAGTAGCTGTTCCAGGTGAGGAGCCTCATGGTGCCGGTGTAGTCGAGCATGATGCGGGCGTACGGTGAGTCGTCGGAGACCGAGTACATTAGGTAGAACCTGTCCCCTGTGTTGACAATGGTCTGGTACACGACGGAGCTGTTGTTGCCAGGGTATGTGCCGCCGGACACCGATGCGCCGTTCCAAACGCTGATGCGGCAGTACATCTTGGCTCCGTTCCAAGTGACCATCTGCATGCCCAAGTCTGGGTCCAGACCGAACGAGAAGTCTCCTACGGATGGGTCATCAGGGCCCTTCCAAGCGACAAGGCGGCCCACCACACGGCCCTTGTAGCTCAGCAGAAACCTCATGCCGGGGAGGATGGTGTCGGTCGGATGATCGAAGCTCTGCCATATGACTGTGCCGTTCGGCGACCGGAGGACCAAGTTCCCCGTGTCGAGCAGCACCGCAGAGGCTCTCGCGTCTTCATCGGCCGTGATGTTGTTCTTTGTCATCCAAAGCATGCGGCCTTCAGAATCCGACAGCACGAGGTCGGACTTGACGCTGATGGAGAGTGTCGCGGGTGAAGCGGTGGCGGCCGGGCTGTCGCGGTTGGCGACCCATACGATGGCGCGGCTGCTCTCTGGGATGTTGTAGAACCAAATTCCAACATATAGGCTCTTGTTGGAGTTAGCTGGGGAGAAGAAGCCGAGAGCGAAGACGCCATCCTTGGAGACGAGTAGATCACCAGGGGAGAGTGGCTTCCCCTGTGTCAGTTGATCGTCAGATTTGCTGAAAGGAAACAAGAACAGGAGGATGAAAATGGGGAAGCAGGGCATACCCATTACGCCTCCTTCGTGCGCCAGCCCCCGGTGAAGAAAATAGCATACATATACAAGGATGATTTGATTAGCTGACTCTGAGGCACACGGTTCTCCATAACAGGAAGTAGCTACGTGTATGGTTGGGAGCCGTCAGTCAAACTGATGTTTTTTTTTATCAAAATGCTAAACTCTACTATCATTAGTTCATCAAATATGAAATGTAGGATGTCAAAGTCGAGATTCATCTTTCAGCGTATAATGAATGGACAGCAAGGACCTGGACCAAATCACTGCTGACAAGGCATTCTCAAATGGTACTCGAAGTCTTCAACGATGATGCACGTTAGAAGAAAAACCGCTACTACAAATCTACAGTGGGGATTCTTGGTGGGTTTTTGAGTGAGACGGCGAAGGCGACACCTCACTGCACTTTTGTCAAACGCACGAGCGCATCCCTGAGATCAGATGCGCTACATTATATAGTTATCCCTACTGCGTATTTTTACTACTATAATAATTTCAAAAGTATGTACAAAAGACTAAAACAGAGAAAGGGATAAGCCTAGAGAGACTGAGATGAGAGTAAGGTTGACTGAAGCAGGCCACAGCAAAGGCTAAAAGCTAGACTATTATCAACGACTTGAAATTGGCTCTGCAGTCATATAGACTTGGAAGGACAGACTTGTGTGAAGATAAAACCATCTTCTTCCCCGCCTCTCATCTCAGATCTCGAATTCGAGATTTTCCCCCTCTTGCAGTTTGATTTTACCAAGTTCTGAGCTGGTTCGCGACACAGAATTCTGAGTTGAATGCTTTTGAATTTTACCTTGGAAAATCCAAAATTCCAACTCGGATCTGACATTTGGGCTAGGTTTCCGGCGAACCTCACGCGGCGGCGGCGTGCTCCCGCGCGACGGGGGCGCCGGCTCCAGGATCCAGAAGCTTCCCCTCCCCACCGGGCAGCGTGCCGCCGAGGGCTCGGGGGATGCGCGGGGTTCCGCGGGCGGCGGTGACGCGGTCAGAGAAATGGGGCGGGCAAGGGGAAAAAGATGGTTGGGCGGCTGCGGGAACCTCCTCTGCTCCACAAGGCGAGGACTTCAGTGGACGCAGTTCAAACTGGCGGGACCGAAAACAACTCTGAACGCTCCACACTTTTCCCTTTGCCATCCTTCACACAGACCCGAGCATGGCAAACTACGGGGCGGCTGCTTGATTCTAGGCCTTGCATTACCATATTTTGACATATATTTTGTCAAGCTTGCCCTAAGGTTAGTACATCAAAATAAAAGTCACAAGTTGACAAGTCTAAGGAAATTTTGTCATACTTTTTGTGTGTATGCCATTCGGTGCCCTAGTATGGCTTGTCTAAAATGTGGCTTGAACCAAACACTCATCTAACTTGGTCAATTTTGCCTAACCTTTAATGTGACAGCGTTTGGCAAAGTTAGTCATAAACCAACACAATGAGATGCATTGTCTTTCAGTTTAGCTAAACCTCCTGTGCCTGATCTTTTTTTCCTGTCGTTCACTTTTTCTTCTTCCCGAGCGTGGGGAGGCCGGACCTTGTCAGAGAAGAAGCAGCCTCATTATTTATCTTAGGCGTGTGGAGGTGTAGGTTCGCTGAAAACAGCAACCTTACTATCTATCTTAGATGGTCATTCAATATTGATCTGATGGTCAGGAAAAAAGTGACTGATTGAAACTTTTTTTCAGGTACCTATTAAATAGATAGTCCCATTATCATTTCATTCTCACAAACCTACCTACATGGCTGAACCTTCCACTCTCACAATTATGACCACCGTCCCATGCTTTCGTTCCTATACTTGAATGTTGCAAAACATTCCTCTCTGGTTGGCATGCTAAAGCGAATCAACCTGTGGTTGGATGGTTAGAGAGACTGTAGTATCCCCAGCCCATCAGGGTTCAAATCCTGATGCTCAGATTTATTTCGGGATTTTCGGCGATGCGCATTCAGTGAAAGGACACGTTCCCGTCGACGACGAGGTGCCTATGGCGAATTCATAAATTTCAAGATGATATGCCGGCTCAGTCTTTCGGAGGTGCTCATAGGGATAGGGAATGCATGTGTGAGTTCATAGGGATGAGTGTATGCGCGTGTATATGAGCGATTGTGTCTGTACTGATATTTAAAAAAAGATTGGCATGCTAAACTTCTAGGTTAAGGTGATTGTCTCATCCTAATTACCACTGTCATAGACTCCCTTTTAACATACTCCCTCCGTTTTTTTTACTCCGCACATAAGATTTGGGCAAAGTCAAATTGCACAAAGTTTGACCAAATTTATATAAAAAAATATAAACATCTACAATACTAAAACTATATAGTATGAATATACGTTTCATGGTGCATCTGATTATATTGATTTCATACTGTGAATGTTTATATTTTTTAATATAAAGTTGGTCAAATTCTATAAAGTTTGACTTTGACCAAACCTTATATGGGGACTAAAAAAAACGGAGGAAGTACTACATATCGTCGATCATCCAAATCCCTTGAAAGGTTTTGAAAAGTATCAATGCTATCCGTAGAGTCTTCTTTTGGGCGGTAGAAGACACACGTTCTGGAGCCTAATGCATTATCGCTTGGAGTAAATGTTTGCAAACCAAAAAATATTGATGGGTTAGGCATTAAAAACTGGCATGTTCAACATAATTGATGGGTGGCATCGTCACGATCCTCTGGAGCCGCCGCCCGCAGGCACCGAGGCCCAAGACTTGCTCGTTGCAGGATTGGTAGAAGAAGAGGGGACCGACTGAGGTGCATTGCAATGTGGAATGGAGAGTGCATTGTGGACGGCGCCGGCAATGGGCTTGAATAGCCACGGCCAGGGCCAGGCAAACAGACGACCAACCTGCTTCAATGCGGCTCAACGGCCGAAGTTGGTTCCTCGAGACGTTGCGTGCACATTGAAGCGGCATCCCTAAGAGGTTGCGTCAATCAGCGTCACCCTCTCGTCCAGTCGCATCGCGCAGCAACAATTTTAGCATGTGCTCTGCATCGGCCCTTATACAGCACGAGAATTAGCGCGCGCGTCGAATAGAAAGGCGGGAGATGCAGGAGGGTTTTTGAATGAGTTGGGTAATCAGACGCATACATGATAGCGGTCCATATGCCCGTAAAAGTCCTCACCGGTTTTCGGCAAATATAACGTCCGGACCGCCGAGCAAAGTGACAGAAGACCACGTTGGATGATAAAACATGTCCAGCGAGTCCGAACAGTTACGAGCGGTTTGAGAGTCGGCGAGATTGGAGATGCCCAAACCAATCCTCTCCCGCTCATCCTCTCCGCCCCAGCTTGTTTCAGTTCGTTTTGGGCCAATGAAGCAGTACCATGAGCTGAGACACCGACAGCACAAAACTCGAGATAAGATATCCACACACTACGAGTCTACGATGAGAGGGTGGGATCCTCTAGATTAGATTAGAGCCACTCACCTGGTAGGCAGTTGTCTATGGCTGCTCTAAGCGCATCGTGCCTCGTCGGTCCCGTCCCATTCAAGGACGTCGCCACCGCCGTCGATGGCCACAGCTCCACACCCGAAGAGTACGAGGACATCGTCTCCGGCCTGCCCAGCAGCACCGCGCTAGGCATGGTCCTGCGCCAATACCGTGGCTCCTGGGTGATCCAAGAAAGAGTCACGGCGTTCATCTCTCTCCAGCGACGCTTCACGCCACGCCCCGGCGACGTGCTCCTCGCGAGCCCGGCCAAGTGCGGCACGACCTGGCTCAAGGCGCTGGCGTTCGCCACCATGGCGCGGGGCGCCTACCCGCCCACCGACGCGCAGCACCCGCTCCTCCGCATGAACCCGCACGAGTGCGTCCCCTTCATGGATGAGCTGTTCACCGCCGGGCAGGACGCCAGGCTCGAGGCGCTGCCGTCGCCTCGGCTCATGCACACGCACATGCATCATTCCTTGCTGCCTGCCTCCGTTACTGATAACCCCGACTGCAAAATCGTCTTCATCTGCAGGTAAATGTTTTTGTTTTTGTTTGGCAAGTAAACTGTTTCCTCCACTTGTTCTCCCATGAATTTCGGCATGTTGTTGCGTCACACCGTCAACGTGCACAATTCCATGAAATTGCCTGATTTACTTTACTGAAATACTCCCTTCGTTCCATAATATAAGAGTGTTTTTGACACTATTATGAGACGGAGGGAGTATCATTCATGCCAATAACCAGTGTAGGCGACCTGCGCCCTACCGCGTGGTCGGCAATCTCTCAACAACTCCTTCCCTAAAAAATATAAAAGCGTTTAGATCAATATACCTGCTCTTATATTTTTTTTTACAGAGGGAGTGCATAACTACAAGCAAATGAAGGCGAGTTGCTCATGGATCTAACTCTAACGTTGTATGCAGGGACCCCAAGGATATGCTTGTTTCCTTGTGGCATTTTCTCAAAGGTGTTCGTCCTTTCACGTTTGATGACCTGTTCAACTCTGCCTGCGAGGGGAAGACCCCCAATGGCCCCATATGGGACCACCTCATCGGCTACTGGAGCGCAAGCAAGGCCAGCCCGGACAATGTCCTTTTCCTGAGGTACGAGGAGATGCTCATCGACCCGGTCGGCCACGTCAGGGAGCTGGCGCGGTTCATCGGGCAGCCATTCTCACACGCCGATGAGGCGGCCGGGATACCAGCGGACATTGTGAAGCTCTGCAGTTTTGATAAGCTCAAAGGCCAAGGCGCCAACATGGCAGGCTCATACGACGGGAAGGTTTTTAGTTTCGCACATGAAACCTTCTTCAGGAAAGGGGTGGCCGGAGATTGGGTGAACAATATGACGCCGGAGATGGCGCAACGCTTTGACACCATCATCGAGGATACCCTTAGAGGGTCCGGCCTCACATTCAAGTGATCTCCATCTGTTGCCAAGGGCGGTGGTGCTGGTTGGTGCTTTGTTGGTGTTGATCGCTTCGACATGACATTTTTGTGTCATCATGGCTTTTGTTTTTGTTTCTCTTTCTTTCAGTATTTGTTTACCATATGATTGTATGACTATGTCCTAAATTGAAAACACCGCGATAAAAGACGGCTCATGCATCAATCGATGCACAAGCCGGAGGAGTCTATGAGTTCTAGAACAATAATACTTCCTTCGCCCTATAATGTAAGACGTTTTTTGATACTAGACTAGTGTAAAAAAATGTCTTACATTATGGGACAGAGGAAGTAATAGTTTAGTTGTGTGTTCTAATTATCTTGACCGACTGATATTGTGCTATTGCAGGCTGAATTATAATCAGTATTAGTTTATACTAGAAGAGATTGCACGCCTTGCTGGACGCTCTTTGCTGTGTGGTATCCCTGTTATTGCCTCTTTTTTCCACTCTTGTGTGTTATTGTTTGCACCCCGATCTCTGATGGGCTGTGTTTTGGGGGCCGCAATCTTTGTGGGTCTGGCGATGTTCCCAGGCTTGGTCATATTTTTCTACGAGTTCCGCTTTGGTACAAGGGCTCCCCTATGTCTCGCCTTCAGCGAAAGAGGTAGGAACCCTCGCTGAAGGGGAGACTGAGTTGGGCCAGAGCGCAGGAGGCAGCAGCCTCCTGTTTTCCGTTTTTTTTTACCTTCTTGGTTTCATTTTTTGATTTATTATTTCAATTTTGTACATACATCAAAATATTATAAATATATATCTATTACAAAAAAACTCTAAAACATTTGGAAATTGTTGACCGACAATTTGAAAAATATTAAATGTGTATAAAATGTTTATCGCGTATACCAAAAATGTATATAAAAATTGATAATGTACTAAAAAAATGTTAATCAAGCATTTGAAAAAAAAACTAATAAGTATGTCGAAAATGGTGATAAAGTTTTTTGGAAAATGATAAATGTATATAGGAAAATGTTGACCATGTATTAAAAATTTGATGAAATTGCTTGATCATGTATATAGACATTGTTAATCAAGCATTTGAAAAAAATATTGAATAAGTATTTGAAAATGGTGATCAAGCATTTGAAAAATGTTAAATGTGTATAGTAAAAATGTTGACCATGCATGTATTGAAAAAATGATGAGTCTTTTTTATCATGTATATAAACATGTCAATCAATCATTTGGAAAAATGTTGAATAAGTATTTGAAAAATGGTGATCGAGTATTTGAAAAATGTTAAATGTGTATAGAAACAATGTTGACCATGTATTAAAAAATTATGATTTTTTATCATGTATATAAACATGTTAATCAAATATTTTAAAAAATGTTGAATAAGTATTAGAAAAATGGTGATCAAGAATTTGAAAAATGTTAAATGTGTATAGAGAATATGTCACCATGTACTAAAAAAATGATGAATTTTATATCATGTATGTAAACATGTTAATCAAGCATTTTAAAAACAATGTTGAATAACTATTTGAAAAATGGTGCTCAAGCATTTGAAAAATGATAAATTATTGGGTTTCGGCATCGGTACCTTTTTCAGTTCATCGGTTTCTATGTCCACTCCAGCCACCAACTACAAAGGCGTCAGAAACCAGAAAAATAATAAAAACTAGAAGAAAAACAAACTCCAAATTGGAAAAGGAGAATGTAATATTGAAATGCCACAATGCAAAAAAGCAAAAATACTATGTACCTCCCATGGCGAGTGCTATGGGATTTCATTCTTGCAGCGGGCTGGGATGCTTAAGTGCAAAACGACAAGTACACCGATGTCTACCACTGACAATATCACTGTTGTTGATGGTGAGCTTCTGTCCTCTGCTGATGCGACGGAGTATAGGAGTGTTGTTGGTGGTCTTCAGTACTTGACGATCACGAGACCAGATATTTCTTTTGTTGTCAACCGAGTTTGCCAGTATCTGCAGTCACCCGTTGACACTCATTGGTCTGCTGTTATGCGCATCTTGCACTACATTCGATTTACTGTGTCTCATGGCTTGCATATTCGACCGACCTCCTCTGGCTCTCTCTCGGCATACTCTGATGCGGACTGGGCTGGCAGTCCAGATGACAGACGATCTACGGGGGGCTATGTTGTGTTCTTTGGCTCTAATTTGATCACGTGGAGTGCTTGGAAACAGGCTACTGTCTCACGTAGCAGTACTGAAGCTGAGTATAGGGTTGTGGCCAATGCTACTGCGGAAATTATCTAGGTATAGTCTTTGCTTCAGGAATTGGGTATATCCCAATCAGTCTCCTATCCTTTTGGTGTGATAATATCGGTGCTACATACCTCTCTGCAAATCCGGTATTCTCCATGCCCACACGAAACACATTGAAGTTGACTATCACTTTGTGCGAGAACGTGTCTCTCAGAAGCAACTACAGATCAGGTTCATCTCTTTCAAGGATCAACTTCCAGACATCTTCACCAAGCCATTGCCTCTACCACAGTTTGAGGCATGCAGGCGCAATCTTACCCTTCTAGATTCTTTAGGAAGTGGCTAAGATTGAGGGAGGGTGTTAAACTGTATAGCTTCTATATTCATACGTGTATATTATAACCGTTGTATTCCACTCATTCTATATATACATAAAAAGTTGATCCCCACTACCTAATTTATCTAGACATGCAAGCCATCCACATCACCCACATGTACATACAGCCACGTCACCTCTCCTAGATGTGTGAACCGACCCATCCATCTCTCTGACTGTTTTAAAAAAAGACCCATCTTTATCAATGACAGCTCTTCCCTCCGGTCTTTCCCCTTCCTCGTCTTTTCCAATCCCCACGATTCTATATGGCCCAAGACGAGCGATGGGTGCAGTAAATATATTCAAAAAATAAGAAAAATGACATTCCCTAAAAAAATGACACATAAAAAGTAGGAAATTCTTGTGATATATTCCTTCGCTGATCAACCCAGTAACCACTAAGACTCCTTTAATTATTGTGCCGTCTTACTTCGTTTTTCTTCTTCTTATTCTTTCTTTAGTTCGCTGAAGCTGGGGTTTTTCAAAAAAAAATCTGGACCGGGTTATTTTATTGTTTTTTATTTCTTTTCAATTTATTTTTCTTCTCCTTAAATTTTCCTTTTTAATTTTTCAAATGCACAATTTAATTCGAAAAATGATGAACCTTTCTCAAAATTGATGAATTTTTAAAATTTTGTGAACATTTTAAAAAATTTGCAAACCTTTTCAAATTCAATGAAAATTTTCCATTTTTGTAATCTTTTTCCAAAATCGATGAAATTTCTCTAAAATTGATGAGCTTTTTTCCAAGTTCATGAACTTCTTTTCAAAATGGATGAACTTTTTCATGACTGATGAACTTTTTTTCAAAGTTATGAACTTTTTCAAAATTGATGAATTTTTAAATTCAAGATCTTTTTGAAGTTTGTGAACTTTTTTGCCATGAAAATTTTGAATTCACAAAAAATTGATTTTTTTTCGATTTATTTTAAAATAATTTTCAAGTCAAAAGTTGAACTTCCAATCGGTCAATCATTTACCAGTTTTCTTAGGCGCTACCAGACACGAGGTAGTGGTCGCTACGAGTGAACCAGGCCTGAGATGTTCATCGCGCCTGTTGGTTTGATTGGCCGGCCCACTCTGGTCGCCTTGAGGCGCCAGGAGCCTAAACCAGCACTGAGAGCCCCATTTAGGAGCTCACTAAAAAGTACTCCCTCCGTAAATAAATATAAAATGTTTTTAGATCATTAAAGTAGTGACCTCCTAAAAAATCTTATATTTGCTCACAGAGGAAGCATAAATTAATATATTTTGAGCAAAATAAATCAATAAAGATAAAGAGGGGAAAATTAGAACCAAAGAAGACACGTGAAAAATCATAAAAGTATACAGAGAAAGACGATTATTTTGGCCAGTATAATTCATATGTCTTGTCTCTCCTACTTAATACAAATGTGAGGTTACATTTGGTTGTCGTTCGTGCAACCTTAAATACACCCCCTCCCTCTCCCCTTCATCACTCCGTTCTGATGTTTTTCTCCCATCTCTGGTTTTTCATGGTTTGTCCTAAAAACCACATCAACTGCCCCATGTCTTAATGATTTACCAAATAGAACCATGTTTTTTTAGTAAGCCAGTAAATACTTCGAAAATAAGGGGTTATCGAATAAAATACTATTTTTTACACAATATGAGCAGGTAAATCACGAGCTAACCTATTAGAATATTTGTGCCTTCGTTGCAATTATGCGCAATGATCTAGTAACATATATAATATTGGTCTAACTAATGGTCAAAGTATTACCCCAAAGATAAATAAATAATTGATGGTCAAAGTTAATTTTTAAAAGGTGTGAATTTGTTATAAACTGGAACAAAGGTAGTAGCTTAGAGGGTCCCGGCACAACCACATTGAGATTAGATCCGGCGATGGCGGCGCCTGCGTGTTCTTCCCTTCCGAGGCATCGCCCCTATTTATAGCAGTCTATGTGTTGTCAATGGTCCTGCAAGGTGTAGTTGTCCCATCGCCTATGCCTGGCCATTGATAGCGTCATCATGATATTTCAGGGTCATGCCCTTTGTTTTTCCAATAATGTGATTGTGTACATTCTCGATGTCTCGGCTTGTTCTTAACATTCTTGTTGCTGCTGAGACCAAGTGTAACCGATATCACCTTGATGTTGATATATTAATTGTCCTTTATAAAGAAAACATTTGTAAAATGTGCCCTAAAATATGTGACCATTACCTCTTTTAGGGGATGCACCCCAATATTACCGAGTGCAACAGGTGACACAATGTTGGCCCCATAAGTATAGAGTGACTAGACCAGGTCTATATTTTGATTCAATTATAGAGCTGCTTTTGAATATGTGGGTCTTCAATCTCTATGGCCCGATTACACAGACGGCGTGTAACTGAGCAGCAGCCCAGGTAATGGTGCCCCAAGCAGGCCAGGCCGGGACGCAAATGACCTGCGGGCCGACCCGGTTAATCCAAGACATTGCCTCAAAAAAGAAAAGAAAAATAATCCTAGCATACGTGTTAGTGATCTGATGATTGAGAAAATATTTTGATACGAAACTTCAGTGTTTTAGGTTACTCTGCAAAAACGTTTGGACACCAACTTAAATGCCCAAACAGTACTCTGAAATCGACATACCATCCGTCTCAAGAAAAATAGCTTCGGTATATGCTAGCTTCCAAAACTGCCACTATAAGGCTGATCAGTGCTCAGCTAGAGGCTTATTAATATTGGTACCTCTAGTCTTACTCTTATATCGCTAGATTCATGACAACGATTTGCTAAATTACTAATATATGAGCAGACGAGCTCACAAGCAGTCTCATTCCAGTTTATATAAATATATCTCAAATTATTTGCTGTATAATTTGATTTGACCAGCGAGAAAGTTTTGAAAAGGCGACATGTGTATCACCATTTGACAATATATAATTGCGAAAACCCACCAATAATTGTCTCAATTATGTTGATGTTTGGTTGGATGGAAATGGACAGAAGTCTTTTTCGCGCATCAAATAATGTTGCTTGTTTTGCTTTCCAGCCATACCTGTCCTTTCAAACTGCTTGTATGATAGTCAGCAATGCCCCACACGGCCAGACCCCTCATGATAAGAACAACAAGTTATTATTGTACTGACCGATTTATGATATACTGTATATCTTATCACTTCTCAGGAAGGATTGCCCACCTCCACTAGTTCCTGATAACAGAAATCGTAAGGTTTCCTCTTGTTCCAGAATGTCTTTTAAGATAATTGGAGGGAACTTCCGCCTCAAGAGTACCTATTATCAACTAAAAAAAGAGTGCCAATCATGTATATGGAAAGAAATTTAAAATGTGATTGTTCCACTAAAAAGACTTAATAAAGTGAACTATATAATCATATATTATTTTCTTTTCTTCAACTGCAAGCATCAGCTTGAGTTTAAGACATGGCCTAAGGCTCATAATGTGGAAGCAGTGCAAAATAGAAGTACTATGTTTGATCCATTTTAATTATATTTACCACCTGAACTTCCAAAAAAATATTGTTGATTTAATCATCTGACACACTTCATAATATAGTTATAAAATAAATATGTAAATGGCAATTTCATTTGAGCCACACAAGTTACCTCAGTTCATGCGCGCCAAGAGTTTATTTCACGTGCGTTCAGAAGGTTTTTTCTTTTTTTGAAAAACTCTTGTAGTGACGAGCTAACGTGTCCAACTGAGGCTATTTAACCAAGTTGTATTAGCTGTCATGATGACACTTCAAGCATCTGTTGTGCATCTGCGACGGAATCTCCTAGTGGACCAAACACCAATAATGATACTTAACAAGTATTCCATCGTCATCAACAGATCAAACAAGGTGCAAATTGATCTTATTGTTCACCAATCATTCATATAAAACACAGTAGTTGATTCAGATAGATAGGCCGCCTATTTATTTAACATGTATGGGTTATTATCTGTTGTTGTTCTTTGGCTTCATTAATGTCTGAGAAGATAGGTGATGCGTGGCATGGTAATACCCAATAAACCACACTAACATTGAACAAAAGCTATAGCAAAGAACGTGTCTAGATTCCAATGAACTAATCACTCAAATAGATTAACTGTGGTCCTAATCTTCTTCTCCGTCGTCTTGTTGTTAGGTTATAAGAAGTCAACATCACATGATGTAGAACTCTAGACGGTACTTTAAGGAAAGCTGCTCAGAGAAAGCTGATACGGCAGTGAACTTATGACAGTTGTCCCAAGGTTCACGCTTTCTTATATTACGTTGTTTTCTCTTTTATCTGCTGCTTTAAAATTCAATATGAACATTACCTTCTTTTTTGGAAGAAGAAAGTGTGGAGAAGTATAATCACAACAAAACATTTTCTATATAAATCTATAAGTGTCAACTAAAATGGCATCTACTTGAGAAGGGAGCTAGTAAGAAATTACCAACAAAAAATGTTTATTTTAGTTGTCAGTTCAGCTAAGAAGTTGTAGTTAATGTTCGTTTGAATTTGGTTGAAAGCCAACCAAATCTGAGCAAAACTTGTACTGTTCGTATCTGACCTGAAATCGGGTGTCACCAATTTCTTGCACAAACTTCAGTGTAATAGCGAAGTCTGTTCTTTTTATTTCAATGGTGAGCTCCTCGTGATCATACTTCCAACATTTTTCTTTTGAGGGAATGATCTTGCCTCCAGCCTTTTAGTTTAGCTTATTACCGAACCAACTCCAATCATTATAGGCACCCTCTCATCATACTGGTCTGAATGTTGAGATAGTCTCCAAAGTGACACTCTGGCCGCTTTTATAAAATAGACTGGTTAAAGTTAATATAATTATACTGGTCTGAATATGATTTTTTTTCTAGATCATCAGTATGAATCTGAATGTTATTGAACTCTGTTACTACTTCTCTATATTGCTTTTTTTTGCGGGTTACTTCTCTATATTGCTAGTCAAACTAAATTCCTTATTGCGATCAAATAGACTATTTTTCCTCCGTTCACAAATATAAGATGTTTTAAATATTTCAAATTACACTGCATACATACCGAAATGAGTGAACAATACTAAAACGTGTCTATAACTCTATATACATCCGATTCACAAAAAAGTTATTGAAAAGTTTAGGGACCTTTTTTCTTCATTTATCCTAAAACCTTTTCTCGAAACAAAGGAAGTCGAGCGAAACTGCATGCTCTTGTATAAAAGGGCAGCTGAGTCGTCCCTCCTACCTGCACAAAACCAGAGGCAACAAACTCTAAAGAAAGAAGACAAACAAAGCGCACGCACTTGGCATCTCGCCGGCCATGGGGCCGGAAGATTCACCGGCCGCTGCGGAGAGCTACTCCAAGGTCCTGCAGGGCCGGTACGAGCTTGGCCGCGTGCTCGGCCGGGGTGGATCGTCCAAAGTCTACCGCGCGCGCGACATCCGCACCGGCGTCTCCGTCGCCGTCAAGGCCGTCCGGAAGCCGCACCACCCGTGCTCTCCCGAGAAGGCCGCCGCGGCGCGCCGGTCCGTGGAGCGGGAGCTCGCGGCGCTCCGCCGCGTGCAGGGCCACCCGCACGTCATGCGCCTCCTGGACGTCCTGGCATCCCGCTCCACCGTCTACCTCGTGCTGGAGCTCGCCCGCGGCGGCACCCTCCTGTCCGCGATGGACGAGCGGGGCCGGTTCGACGAGCCCACGGCGCGCCGCCTGTTCGTCCAGCTCGTCTCCGCGCTGGCGCACGTGCACTCTCGTGGGGTGTTCCACCGCGACGTCAAGCCGGAGAACCTGCTGCTGGACGAGCACGGCGACCTGAAGCTCACGGACTTCGGGCTGTGCGCCCTGGCCGACCGGCACCTCGGCGCCGACGGGCTCGCGGCCACGCGCTGCGGGTCCCCGGCCTACGTCGCGCCGGAGATCCTGTACAAGAAGCGGTACGACGCCGGCAGAGTCGACGTGTGGTCCTCGGGCGTGGCGCTCTTCTCGCTCACGGCCGGCTACCTGCCGTTCAACGACGGCAACCTCATGGGCATGTACCGCAAGATCTTCTCCGGCAGATTCCGGTGTCCGAGGTGGTTCTCGCCGGAGCTCCGGAGCCTCATCGGCCGGATGCTGGACCCAGACGCCGGCACACGCATCAAGATAGGCGAAATCATGGAGCACCCTTGGGTACAACAAGACGGGACGTCCTCGTTCGGCAACATCATCCGAGCTGGTTACTCTGATCCTAGCCCGGAAGTGATGAAATGGGAGGCGGAAATGGAGCAAGTGAGGGAGCTGAACGCGTTCGACATAATCGCGTTGGCGTCCGGATGCGATCTGAGCGGGTTGTTTGGGCCATTGCCGGACCGGGTTCGATTTGCTGTAGTAGGTGTGGACATTTGGTGGGTGCTGGATAAGGCTGAGGAGATTGGGCGCGAGGAGGGGTTCACGGTGAGGAGGAAGGAAGAAGTTGGGTGCGGTGGGGTCATGTTTGAGGCGATTGGTAGGGAGGTCATTGCCCTGGTTAGGGTTAGTCGGTTGCTAGACGAAATGTTGATGGTTGAGGTGGAAAGAGCTAGCTCAAGTGAGGCACCTAATCTGTGGGAGAGGCTTCAGCTAGGTCTTAAACTCTCAAATGATTGAATATAAAAACTCCCAACCCAATGTAAGTATACATATTCACAAGAAAAATGAGTGTATAGTCCATAACTGATGGAAGCTCATCATTTTGGCACATTAGACTATGTTGGAAAATTTGGCAATTTCATGATTAATTTCAAAATGTAAATCATGATAAAATCAATAATTAGCACGCATATTTCAAACGTACTTGAAGCACTAAATAGTACTAGTAAATGTGCATGTGCAACACACGTTAATATTTAGGAAATATATTAATTGCACGTGAATATTAGTTATGTTATTATTTGTGTGTTAATTCTGTGATTAGTGCAATATTTGGTATAATATTAATTGCACATTAAACATGTTTAACACTCGCTATTGGAGCAGTATAGGTCGTTGGATTGGCTTAGTTCGATGGCCGAGATTAGTTGGATCTGTCCCTTTGGGTCTTTTTATATTGGTATAGATGAAAAACAACATCGCACATGCATCAGTGACCATAGTTTAAGATGGGATCAAATAACTGTCTCATAATTATTAATAACCATACTTGAAGCACTGACTGGTAATTATTAATAAAATACTCCCTCCATCCCATAATCCGGACTCACATGTTCTTCACATTGCCACTTACCTGGGGATTACGAAACCGCTGGCCATCGTATATGTGTGCTCGGCATATGAATATGTGATGCTAAGATTCAACATTTCCTGGCAAGCCACCCTCGATCGTGTTGGTGATGGGCACATAGCCGCTGGACGGGACAACATTGTTAGAGCAAATATAATAAGGTACATTGAGTCACCAGGCTGTAAGGATTAAAGTATTATATTTCTACTGAGTTGGATGAGAGAGAAAAGGAGAGAGAAAGAAAGCGGGTTGTAGATTAACAACCAGCTGCAACACGGACTCCAAAAAACATTGTGAGGGTGTAAGTTGGGATATGCATTTATAAAATTGTACTACTTAGCAACTAGCTGAAGGAAATATGCCCTAGAGGCAATAATAAAGTTATTATTTATTTCCTTATATCATGATAAATATTTATTATTCATGCTAGAATTGTATTAATCGGAAACATAATACATGTGTGAATACATAGACAAACAGAGTGTCACTAGTATGCCTCTACTTGACTAGCTCGTTAATCAAAGATGGTTATGTTTCCTAACCATGGACAAAGAGTTGTTATTTGATTAATGGGATCACATCATTAGATGAATGATCTGATTGACATGACCAATTCCATTAGCTTAGCACCCGATCGTTTAGTATGTTGCTATTGCTTTCTTCATGACTTATACATGTTCCTATGACTATGAGATTATGCAACTCCCGTTTACCGGAGGAACACTTTGGGTACTACCAAACGTCACAACGTAACTGGGTGATTATAAAGGAGTACTACAGGTGTCTCCAAAGGTAGATGTTGGATTGGCGTATTTCGAGATTAGGATTTGTCACTCCGATTGTCGGAGAGGTATCTCTGGGCCCTCTCGGTAATGCACATCACTTAAAGCCTTGCAAGCATTGCAACTAATGAGTTAGTTGCGGGATGTTGTATTACGGAACGAGAAAAGAGACTTGCCGGTAACGAGATTGAACTAGGTATTGGATACCGACGATCGAATCTCGGGCAAGTAACATACCGATGACAAAGGGAACAACGCATGTTGTTATGCGGTCTGACCGATAAAGATCTTCGTAGAATATGTAGGAGCCAATATGGGCATCCAGGTCCCGCTATTGGTTATTGACCGGAGACGTGTCTCGGTCATGTCTACATTGTTCTCGAACCGTAGGGTCCGCACGCTTAACGTTACGATGACAGTTATTATGAGTTTATGCATTTTGATGTACCAAAGGTTGTTCGGAGTCCCGGATGTGATCACGGACATGACGAGGAGTCTCGAAATGGTCGAGACGTAAAGATTGATATATTGGAAGCCTATGTTTGGACATCGGAAGTGTTCCGGGTGAAATCAGGATTTTACCGGATTACCGGGAGGGTTACCGGAACCCCCCGGGAGCCAAATGGGCCTACATGGGCCTTAGTGGAAAGGTGAGAGGGCTGCCCACAAGGGCTGCGCACCTCCCCCCTCCCCCTAGTCCTATTAGGACTAGGAGAAGGGGCCGGCCACCCTCTCTCTCTCCCCCCTTTAAGGAATCCTAGTTGGAATAGGATTGGAGGGGGGAGTCCTACTCCCGGTGGGAGTAGGACTCCTCCTGCGCCTCCCTAGCCTGGCCGGCCAGCCCTCCCCCTCTCAACCTTTATATACGGGGGCAGGGGGCACCCCATAACACACAAGTTGATCCTTGAGATCGTTCCTTAGCCGTGTGCGGTGCCCCCTGCCACCAAATTCCACCTCGATCATACCGTTACAGTGCTTAGGCGAAGCCCTGCGTCGGTAGTACATCAAGATCGTCACCACGCCGTCGTGCTGACGGAACTCTTCCTCGACGCTTTGCTGGATCGGAGCCCGAGGATCGTCATCGAGCTGAACGTGTGCTAAGAACTCGGAGGTGTCGGAGTAACGGTGCTTGGATCGGTCGGATCGGGAAGACGTACGACTACTTCCTCTACGTTGTGTGATCGCTTCCGCAGTCGGTCTGCGTTGGTACGTAGACAACACTCTCCCCTCTCGTTGCTATGCATCACCATGATCTTGCGTGTGCGTAGGAATTTTTTTGAAATTACTACGTTCCCCAACACTAGCTACTCACTCCATGCCATAATATAAGAGAATTTTTGACACTACTAAGTATGAATCTGATGAAACATAAGTGCCATTTACTTTGGTTCGAAATATGACCGTCCCATTAGCCATCCTCATCCTACTAGTGTCAAAAACGCTCTTATATTGATGGAGGGAGGAAGCAGCGATTTGGCTTAGATGAGCCCGGACATGAATAGTAAAATCATTTAAAATACCAGAAAAATTAAAAAAATTCTACTTTTTTTTGTGGTGAAATATGATTGAATGTGTGATGTTCCTGTCAAATTTGAGAACATTTGAGAAGCTTTCAGCAAAAAAGACAAAATTGGGGTCTGTATAAAAGCTTATTGTTTTCTACTCCCTTCGTTCCTAAATATAAGTCTTTTTAAAGGTTTCAAATGGACTACAACATATAGATGTATATAGACATATTTTATAGTGTGGATTCACTCATTTTGCTTCATATGTAGTCCCTTGTTGAAATCCCTAAAAGGACTTATATTTGGGAATGGAGGGAGTACTATTTAGACTTCATTTTGTCTTTTTTGCTGAGAGGTGCTCAAATGCTCTAAAATTTGGCATGAACAACACACACTCATGCGTCTTTGATAAAAAAATCAGAATTTTTTGAATTTCTTTTCTATAATTGTTGATTTTTTTACTGTTCAAGGGTGTATCTGAGCTTGGGTTTCAGACTGAATTATAGACAGAGAAAGTACTATACATGTTGGTGAGGTTGCAACTTCATATAGCCAGTTGCTGGCTATACTATTAACCATGTTATTACTGATATATCTCTTTGCACCACACAAGAATAGCGTAGCTGTAGTTTTTCATCTGCGAAAAAAATGTAGCTGTATTTTTCTTCAGTTAGCTGTAGCTTTTCTTCGGTTAGCAGTGTGCTTTGTGCACGTGAGAATATAATCACGTTTAGCTGCCCGAGGCGTGCTTAGTCCACGTTGCGGCCGAGTCCTTCGTTGCAGTAGATTAGACTGTTGACTCGCCACGATCCAAGTATAGTATGTGGGGTGGCGCGGACGTGGTGGATCGTGGCGATGAAATAGGGCTTTTCAGTCGAGTCACGCCCGGACTCTGAATAAAGGGCTGTGTTTGACCCTGTGTTCGCGGGAGTTGAATTCAATTTTTTTTTTAAATTCAGCCACCTTTATTAAACAATAATCATATAAGTTACAAGGAAGGGGAGTAAGAAATCAGGAGGTTTATCTTGCCACTCTCCAAAAAAAATTTCTCTGTAACTAGCTCTAGCAAGCACATGCGCTGCGGCATTACCTTCCCGAGCACAATGAGCAACAATCGCCCTGCCGAACGAACTCAATAACTTTTGACAGTCATCAGTAACAACCGCCGCGGAAGCACGGTAATCTGATGGGTCAAGGATAGCTTGGACAATCTCCAGTGAGTCAGACTTTACTACGAGAGTTGAAATGCCCAGATTTTCAGCTAGGCATAAGCCATCAAGTAGAGCAAGAGCCACCATGGATGGTGCATCCATAGTGTGCTGTTTATAATAACAACATCCTGCAATAAAAGCCCCCTTGCAATCCCGGATTACTACTTCCGTTGCTCCTGATCCCTCACCAGCATGGTAACTTGCATCCACGTTAAGCTTTAAAACCCCCATAGCAGGCCTCTCCCACCTTACTTTTTTGTCCTGTACCCCTGGTTTCATAGCGAGAGCATTCACAACGATGCCCTGTATATTCATTGCTATACGGACCGGGGTGCCACATTTCTCGTCGTGGCTAATTTTCCGGCGATCCCACCGAAGGTACCAAGCTGCTACCATAATCATCTCAACTCCATTTGCAATCGGGATCCTTGCTTCTCGCTCGAGGTCCGAACAGAGTAGCTTCTCTAGAATAACTGAACCTGACCTTTCTTGTGCTACAACATTTTCAACCGTAAGTTTCAAACCTAGTTCCTCCCACACCTTCTTGGATCTGTCACATGTGAACAAAATATGGCGGAGATCCTCAGGGGTAGTTCGGCAAACTGGGCATATTATAGGGGACTTCATATGACGATCTGTTAATGTACAGTAACACAGAACAATCCCGTGTAACACCTGCCAGTTGAACACATGTACTTTAGGAGGGACAGTTCTTCCCCAAAGTGCCTTCCACACAGGATGTGGATCAATTCTGCCGCCTCCCAAGTCCAAATGAGCTCTTGTCCTATATTCATTTTTCCATGTAATATGATACGCAAAGCGGACAGTAAAGCAACTTGACTTCAAAAAATGCCATGAGATGAAATCAGATTGTCCATGAGATGACAACGGGATTTGCAATATCCTCTCTGCATCAACCGGCCAGAAATTTTCACGCACGAGCTGCTCATCCCAATTTCCAGAGAATGGGTCAATCAAGTCCTGGACTTTCTGCAACAAACATAGCCCCTAGGGGTCATTACCTTGCGGTCATTGCTTGTGGGAATCCACTGGTCAGACCAAATGTCAATTGAAGCACCATCCCCTGGTCGCCAAATCGCTCCTAATTTGAATGTTTTCATACCCACCATGATACTCTGCCAAGTATACGATGATCCTTTTTTCAAAGTTGCATTCATCAAGTCCCCATCCGGATAATATTTAGCCCGTAGTACTTGGGCACATAGAGAGTCTGGATCGGATAGTAGTCTCCAACACTGCTTCGCTAGCATAGCTTTGTTAAAACAGTGTAAATCACGAAAGCCCATACCTCCCTCCTTCTTAGGAATGCACATCTTCCACCACGCTTTCCAATGGATCTTTTTTTTCTTGCGTGTCACCCCGCCAATATCTAGCAATAGCATCACAAATTGCCTTACAAATATTCTTCGGGATGTTAAAAACCGACATGGCATAAACCGGGATAGCCTGTGCCACCGCCTTCAAAAAAGTTTCTTTCCCGCTGATTGATAACATTTTTGAGATCCACCCATTAATGAGTGTACAAACCCTGTCAACTAGATGTTGAAAACTGTCACTTCAGTCAATTCCAACTTTTGACGGTAACCCCAAATACTTATCCGAAATCGCCTATGAAACAATATTTAGTTGTGAACAGATATCCGCTCGCACTTCCACCTAAGTATTGGGACTGAAAAACACACTGGATTTGGCATCACTAACCAGTTGCCTTGAGCTAGCACAGTAGATGTCTAGAGCATTTCTGAGTGACGTGGCATTCAATGTATCCGCCCTCATCAGAATTAGGGAATCATCAGCAAATAACAAGTGTGAAACTGAGTGCACTTCGGCGCGCCCTAATCCCTTGGATACCACCGAGCACCACTTCATGCGCTAATAGATTAGATAACCCTTCAACACAAATTAAGAATAAATAAGGAGACAAGGGGTCTCCCTGCCTGAGCCCCCTTGTAGGAGTAAATGCCTCTGTTTCGTCTGCATTGAACCACACTCTGTAATCAACAGAAGTAACACAAGCCGTAATCATCTCCACCCATGAACTATGAAAGCCCAATCTGGTCATCATATCTCAGTGAAAATTCCATTCGACGCGATCATAGGCCTTATGCATATCGAGCTTCACCGCACATAAGCCACTCTTTCCTTGACTCTTCTTCTTAATCGCGTGGAAACACTCATAAGCCACTAATACATTATATGTAATCAATCTCCCCAGCACAAAGGCACTTTGGGTCGGAGAGATAATATCTGGTAATAATACTTTCAGTCTATTAGATAGCACTTTAGAGATTACCTTATACACGGCGTTACATAGACTTATTGGCCTGAACTAGGAAATAAGCTCAAGGCAATCAACTTTTGGTATGCGCACGACCGTTGTTTCATTCCACCCATCTGGTATAACACGGCTATTGAGGGCATTCAGAACCTCTTCTGTCACCTTATCACCCACGATAGACCAAAACTTTTTATAAAAAAATTGCATGAGGCCCGTCGGTACCTGGGGCCTTGAAATCGCCAATACTAAACATAGACTTTCGAACTTCCTCTGCCGTATATGGTTTGAGCAAAGTATCATTCATCACCTGAGTGACCCGTGGTTTAACTCTTTCTAACAAGGTTTCATCGGTCCCTAAGACCTCTGATGTGAAGAGTTAGGTAAAATAAGATTGTATCAGAGGCTTGATCTCCCCATTTCCTTCTCTAAAAATGCCACTTGCATCTTTTAGCTTCACAATAGTATTTTTCTTGCGCCTAGCTGATGCACTGTGCTGGAAGTATGCTGTATTGCGGTCCCCATACTTAAGGAAATCACTCCTACTCCACTGCATATAGTACACTTCTTCCTGTTCGAACGCCAGTTCCAACTGCGTTGTTATTTCATGTTGGCGTCGAGTAGAGTACTCATCCATCGGTCCTGCTAGTATACGGTCAAGCTGTTTCATCAGTTCCCTGATTCTTTACGAGGAGCCTTGAGTACATTTTTGTCCCACTCATGCAGCTCATGCAGCTCATCATGTACTGCTGCAAGTCTTGCCAAGATCGGTGTATTTGGGGGCAAGTGTTCCCATGCCGTTGCCACCAAATCACCCACTGTTTCCTCCCTTAGCCATCTTCCTTCAAAGCGCTTTCGCCGTCGGCTAGTGCCTCTACTAGGCAAAGTATATGTAGATGTGTCGATCATAATCGGCCTGTGATCCGAACCACCCATAGTAAGGTGATGCACAGCTGCATCAGGAAACATACCAGCCCATGCCATGTTCCCCACGGGTCTACCCAGTCTCCCTCTGATCCTCCCCCTCTTCCAAGTGAATTTATTGCCAATATAACCAAGGTCTTTCAGAGAACAATCAGCCAAAAAATCCCTAAACGCAGACATATATGATAAGGGTCTCGCATTACCTTCCTCTTTCTCTGTTGAATACAAAATCTCATTTAGATCCCCTATCACAACCCAAGGTAAATTACCCTTAGCATGTAGATCACGGAAACGTTTCCATGTGCGATGCTTATGTCTCCAAACTGGCTCACCATACATACCCGTTAACCTCCAGTCTGTACTATGATACACTCCTTTGACCACAACATCAATAAAGTTGTCATGATAATAATTCAGCTGCATATTAACATTGTTCTTGCACATCATCATCAAACCTCCACGCCTTCCATCACTCGGTGAAACAAACTTACTATCAAAACCAAGCTTCACACGCAATCTTTCCCCACTAAAATCATCCAAGTGAGTCTCCGAGAGGAAAAGAACATAAGGACTATGCTGCCGTAGTATTTCCGACAGCGACCGAATTGCCGAGGGCGTCCCCAAACCTCGGCAATTCCAGCTCAAGATTTTCATTGGTCCCGGCGGCCGCCCTCTCGGGGCGCCGCCGATCCAGACAGATCATCTTCCATCTCAACTGTACCATCATCTCTTCTGTGACATTTATTCCCTTGGATCTTCAGAGGTGAACTAGCATCAGTACTAGTAGTAGCCCTGGACTCAAAAGAATCCACTATCTCTGAAACCTTCTCTCCTCCCATAAGGAGCAACTGCCCACCAGGGGCCTTCTCATTTGAAACTGCCAATCTTCTCCTAGCCATTCTCCCCGCTGTTTCTCCTACATTCTCACTGTTTTTTTCCTTCGGCACATATATAGCTCCATTCCCCACTTGGGTACTGACCGGCTGAGTATTGGGGACTTTCCTATCAGCACCCCCAGCTTGATGTTCTCCTCTGTTACCTCGTCCCCCTCCAGCACCATTACGTGCTCCCCTTCCACGCATAGAACTTGCACCAGGGACGGCCACAAACTCACGGCGTGGTTGGAACCAGAACTCCTCTTGTGGCACCATCATAAAATCCCCATACTGGAACTTCCACTACAACAAGACCCCCGCTATAGCAACGCTTCTTTCCGTATCTAAAAGCCCATATACATGTTGCTAGTGTCTTTACCAACGGTTTGAAATGCGTAGCCTTATCCAATGTTGCTAGCGCATAATGCAACGCTTATATTGCCGTTGGTAAATGAAACCGTTGCAAGACTACAACAGATAAAGCGGTCTTCTACAACAGTTTTATATGTTGGTGGTTCATGTACAAGAATCAAAATCCCATTACTTGGCAACGGAGAATTTCCAACGCTTCAAGTGTTGGCACGAATATAGTGTGATTATTATTATTATTATTATTATTATTATTATTATTATTATTACTACTACTACTACTAATATTACTACTACTACTACTACTATTATTATATGTATATCTAATCAACACTCCATGTAATTGTGTAGTTCAAGTGAAGGAAAAACAAGAGAATATACTGACAAGAGGAAGAAATCATATATCATAGTATGAGATAAAATTTTTGGACTACAATAGCGGATATTACAAGAGGAACATCATCCAAATGTGAAGCATAATCTAACTATTTTCTTGACAGTGAAATTTAACTGAAAGAATCCATCAACACCCCTACAACTAACTAAAACTTGATCGAGGAACAACATCCAACAGGAACATCATCCCCACAACATAACTAAAACTGGAAGCATCCATCATTGTCACCATCATGAAGCACAACATCAACATCATCATTGCAGTACACTTGCCAGGCACCGATATACTCATCCATTTATCTTTTGAATCTACAAACAAGAAAACAAAATGAACTGTTAACAAACAATGCATTGACATGATGCAAGTAATAACAGAGGCAAAATATTAGTCACATACAAAGGTTGAGGGCCATGCAATCTTTGTTTTTTCTGCATTACCGAGAGTATTGCAGTTTTTGTGACTCTGCACCTAATTTTCAGTTTTCACAAGTGCCATATGCACCGCCCAGAATTCATTCCTAATTTCAGCACCATCAAGTTTAAATTTAGGATCACAACTTACAATTGTAGCAAGAGCTACATCCCTGTTATGGTTTTTCAGGCTCTTCAAGAATACTTTAGTTCCTGGCTGTTAGAGAAAATCAAAGTAACCATATGAAAAAAACAGAAACAAAACAGAGGAACATATGAAATGAATGAGCACTCTTGCAGGTAATTCACTAGCACCCAACCAGCTCAGCGAACCACTTTGAGCACTCTTACTGCTTGCATTAGCACCTTTTGTTGTTTTTTTGGTCTGGACAACAGACTGCTAGCAAAAGAAGTAATAAACAAATAAACAAGACATCATTATAGTTTGAACAGAAATGTGTATGTGATTATGAAAAGATACCAGTTTGTTTGCAGTAGAAGTTTTTTCTCCCTGCTGACATTCTCAAGCAAAGTTCCTTTGTTCTGAACAACATTCTGATAGCAAGACGGCTAGTAGATACATAACCATCGAAGCAATGTATTTTGACCATATTGTATATGGTAACGGAAATATACCTTATGTGCAGCAGAATTTATTTCCCCTTGCTGAGCACTAAAATTATGATCAGAAGTTTCTTGGTTCTAAACACATAAAGATGGGAGAACTATAGTTTGATCATTATTTTGTATATAGGACTATGATGATACCTTGTGTGCAGCAGAACATTTTTCTAGTTGCCATGCACTACCATCATTATGAACCATAGTTTCTTTGTTCTAGGATAAAATGATACACATAAGGTTTTGGGTATTGTATATGCAATTGCAAAAAGTGCAAGCACAACAACTTAAAGCTCACTAATGACAAGTTCTAAAGAGTATTTAAGTAGACAAACCTTATTTGAAACAGAATTCTTATTTGGTGCTTGCAAATCTGCATCGTTTGATCCACTTGGCTTGTTTTGTAAATTATTTGATCATTTTCTAACAAGTTGGAGTCCATCAACTGGAGGAGCAAACACTCTCTACAGATGACATGACATAAATATTAATTGAGAAATAATTTCTAGAGGTAAATTTGAGGAATTTTGTTGTGTACTTTGACAAGATACAAACTTTTCTATTTGAGTTGTGTCCATCAACTGAAGGTTCAAGCCCAATTGTAGCCATTTGATCCAAAAATTCCTATGATATGAATACAGAAAGGTTAGTCCAAACAATAAATGAACCTTACAGTTGTTAGAAATTTACCTGATTTGGTTGTCTTTCCATTCTTCTCATCTTCTCCTCTAGTTCCATAATTTCATCTACAAAACAATTACAACATAAATATGGAGAGTGCAATGTAAGGCAACATAGAACAAGCTAGTAAAGGATATTCAATGGATTAAATTTTACCTTCACTTGATCTAGTATAGCCTTTACAGTTGTTTTAGTTTTGAGCAATCTCCAATCCTTGTAGCTCAAGCAATAGAATGACCCATTCCTTGCAACTGAGCCAAGAAAGTCCCCAAGATGTTTAGACACTTTTCCAATTGGCTGATCTATGTCATTGCAGTGAACCATTATCCTTTTCCCTTTTGGAAGGTTCCAAATATATTTCGGCTTCCTCTTCTTACGCTCTTTTGTTTCTCATTTTCAGCTGAATATATAGAACCATGGATTATATGTTATGATGAAGAATAATCAAATATTGCAAATGATAAGTAATGAGCAACAAACTTACCATCTCATTTTCATCGGCATCATCACAATCTGTGAAGCCTTCTTCATCATTAGTAGCTCTTCCATGGACATCAAATGATTCGACATCTTTTTCAGCAGAATTATGATGTTCGATCGGTTCTTCCATCATATATTCTTCCTTGGATTCAACAACATTAATTCTTCTCCGTGACATATCTGCTGCAACATTAAAATGACCAAAAGTTTAAATATTTTTTGCAAAAGACAATATTTTGTGGTCCTACTCGACCTTATGACAGTCATCCCAACAGATGTGAAGAAGATCAGTTCAGAATTCAGCTCAAACAATCATATTTTCAAGTAATTACTACCCTTGCAATAAACAAAATAAGTCTGACCACATTGTACTTGATGTGGTATGGTGCTTAACTTGGTGTTTGCTGGGGGGAGGGGAGCACACATGTTCAGGTATAACACTATCCATAGATAGTAAGAGGATGACAAGGTCAAGGACACCCATGTTCATTTTCTTTTCTGTTAAGGAGGTTTGGTTCATGCACAACCAATATAGCGCTGATGCTATGTTATTCTCAAGTCACTAACATTTATTTTCAGAACAAGTGCGTTTTTCTGCAGACTGGACTGTTAGTTGTGCTGCTGCACATCATATTCTGATATTCATAAAAAATTAACATTCAGATTATTGGGCGTTGCAGACCATGTTCTAATACTCATAAGAACTAACCCAACTATATATATATATACTACCCAACAAGAACATGATAGTCAGAATTTGAGTTCCATAAAAAAAGTCTATCAAGAGATTGAACTCACCAAGGTAGTAATGGTGCAGAACTAGATTGAAATACTGCACGTCCACACCTGACGCCCCAGCAGTTACCAGAAGCAATCCACTCTATCTGAACGCTCCCCAAAATTCTAAACCAATAACAGAGGACAACTATCAAACACTTGGTGTGCGCTACCAAATTCAATCAAGAGAAGAGTAATTAGAAAGCATAGAAGGGACAGATCTGAACCGAGAAGGGGGGTGGAGGCAAAATCTTCAAGTCATACTAGTATTTACCTTCTGTTTCTATGAATCGGATGTGGAGATTGATCTGCTTGTCGTCCCAGTTCCTGAACAAGGCACACCTCTTGTGCCCTTAACCTCAATGTGGAATTGGCCGGGCGAGCTATGAGACTCAAGAAGGAGGACATGCCATGATTGATCTGCTCAAGAAGGAATCCTTCGTACAAGAGGAGGAACCGAGGAAGGGAACTACGTTGATATGGGGGAGGGGAGGAGGAGGTTTCCTATTTTGGTGGCGTAGTTACCTCCTCGCGAGAGCTCATGAAGCGCGCGTACTTATTTTCTTTTGACTAGAATTAGTGGCTCTTGGTGGGAGAGAATAGAGGGAAAGGGAAAATTTGGTGCAAAAAAACAAGCAACTACAAATTTGAAGCGAAATAAATTATAATATTTTTTATTATCATCCGGCCCTTGACAGGCACTTGTACATATATTTGTGCCAAACACAACATGCTTCTTCTATGTTTGTACAAATTCAATGCAAAATGGATGAACTGATAATGTTTTGTATTACTCAAAACGGGCTGATTGGCCAACCTGCCGCATGTGATGTAGCCGCTCAGCTTCCTCCCCCGTCGCCCACAGGCCAGCGTCGGAGATGAACACCGCCCCGTTCCACCCGCTCCTCCACTTGAGGCGGCGCATAGTCATCCACCAGCACGGCGTTTATGAGGACCTAGTTTGGGGAGACGCCCGACATCCTGAAGACGACACGGTGTTGTGTGTTGCGCCGGTCAACTGACTCTTCCGCCATCAGGACACTGCAGCGGCGTTCTCGTCCCATGCGGCAACGTCGTCAAGGAGGGGCGGCTGATGATGCTTTCCATCATCCGAGGAGAGCAAGACCTTCCCCCTTCAACGACGCAGAGGAGGACGATCGGCCAAAAGACCACGCGTGATGGACAACCCCCCCCCCCTCTCACAGTCGTAACGGGCGATGCATCGCGGAAGTCGTGGCTGGAGTGGAAACTGACGAGATTGCTCAAGCAAGGCGGTGGGCCTTTGTGCCGTTGTTGAGGTAGCAGTGAACGTAGGGTGGTGTAGCCATGGTCGATGTCGAGTCGGGTGGCCGGGGTCTAGGAAGTTGCCGTGGAGCCGCGGGCGCAAGGAGGCTCCGGGTTAGTCATGGGCGTAGTGGTGCGAAGAATGTTGTGGTTGATGTCGAGTCAGGGTGGCCAGTGTCGAAGTAGTGGTGTCGATGTAGCGGATCGGGGTAGCTGACGGGAGAACCTCAGGGCGGCAACACAGCAGTACAAAGGAACGACACGACGACAACCTGTGGCTCGATCGGCCGTAGGCGCATGCTCGGGGACGTGCTTTAATGTGGGAGCGACGATCAATAAGCCTACTCCGGCCACTGAGCCGCGTTGAAGTGGCACTGCCCTTCGTCATGTTTGGTTGCTCTGACCGCCATCAAAGCCGTCAAGTCAAGTCTGCCCTGGAGTGGCTGATCGGCATCCAGGTGCAGTTTTGAGAGCGGTTCGCACAGGAGAAGGGTTTGGTGGGACCACATATATTAGCACGAGTTCAGACGCCCACAAACCTCCCCTAGGTTTGGTGCCGGTTTGAGGAAATTTGAACGTACTTAGAGCATGTTCGGTAATCCTCCGGCTCCACCGAGCGAACTCCCACTCCTGGACGTGTGCATGCATGTCGTGGGCGCGGCTAGAGCGGGCTGGGCCGAGTGGGGCGGGACGTTGGTTCGTGCTCTGGTATAAAGTCCTCTTTGTGTGCGTTGTAACTATGTATGGTGTTGAGTTTGTGCTCGGGAAAAGGCCATTGTTGCGGCGGCATTCGTGCGCCGGAAAAGCTCGCTGTGTCTATCGTGTGCTCCTTGTTCCTCCTGGACGAGACTTGCCTGCTCCTTGCGCATGCGCCCATCCGTGCTCCCGCGTACGTGGCTTGATTTGATTGGAACAAAATAAGGCCGGCCCCATCCCCTTAAAATCAGGGGGGAGATGATTAGATTAGAAAAAAAAAGAAGAAAAAGACAGCTGTAGGATGAAGTAGGAGCACGGATGGGAGCATGGGGAGAGAGCAGGCAAGCCGGATCCATTCCTCCTCCTTCTCAGTTCTGATGGAGATATAGACGTGATCACAGAGAAGAGAAGAGAGGGCGATCATAGGCGAGCTAGGGCTTCGGCGGAGCCAACACTGAAATTATCCATTGTTAGGACAATCTTAAAATTTCACATTTATGTAACTATATGCTTCTTATTTCTCTTTTTTTTCTTTCTCATTCTTTGTTTTCTGAACCAAAAACATTATGCAGCTCACAATTTATAGAAAATTGCAACTCATGATGAATTGGAAAGAAGACAACCAACACCAATGTATTGATCGAGTTCGTGGAACCAGCCTATTTAACACTTCTATGTTGTTCGTGGAACCAACATATTTGGGATCAAGTATTGACACTTTAGGCCTATCACACCTACAAATCTTCTTGTCTGAATTATAAAGTACATAAACATCAAAGAAAAAATAGCAATAACACTAATGAATTCGTCACTCCAACTAGGCTCCACATATTCAGATAGATGTCTTTTTCATTACCATCGAACCTGCATTCAGAAGCAATAGTGGTAAGTTTCATTTCCAGATTGACATAAGTTCAACAATGATACAAAGAATGTAAATAACAGAATCACATTAGAACCTGACTACCATGCAGCTTGGTTTGTAACTTGAAATCACAATTAACAACATGGCAGCATCTCTTTCGTACTAGTGGTCCATTCCTACGCACAGCATGCTGCACACTAGTTAAACATGATACTGATTCCTATTCTTCGTAGCCACGAACAGTTAATCGCGTCCGCAAGTTCCTAGGTCAGCGATCAGAAGGCCGTACAGAACCGCACACACTTATTGATCCGGTCATGTAGCTCCTTAGGTGTAGGCTAGCTAAGTTAGATTCAGTTGCGTAAGGGTCAAAACTACGGTAAAATAGTACGGCCAAACATATCAGTAGTTTCATGAAAACTGAGAAAATTGATGTTTCCAGAAACTATAGTATTATTTTTATGAAGAAACCAGGAAAATTTTAGCATTCAAAATTGGATTGAACACAACAATTTAGAGAAAAAAGGGACGCATTTGAACTACTTCCAACTGATTACTCTCAGTCAATGAATCTAGTAGATCTGCACTAACTTTCATCACCATCAAAGAAAAATGCCGTGCCTAGCAACACATCGAGTGGGCACTGTAATATGAGCCGCACCAGAGGCTGAAGCAAGGCCAAATTCATCTGACTAAACAAAAAACCTGAAGATACACTAGCTGGGGAAAGCAGAACTATCCTAGGACGGCCAATCTGAGATGCCTGTAGTTCATGATTCTTTTGGAGATGTAGCCGTGGCTGTGTGCACTCTCAGGAACCACAACCACCTGTCCGACAACAATGCAGGGCTCCCATTCAGGGATCAAGGTGAGCAAGAACACCTCAATCAGCTGTGCTATGATCTGCATGTCCCCTTGGGGCAATCCAAAAGTGTCGACCATTTACAGAGCCACAGAAAGGCTGGTTTCTTGGTCCACATCGAACGGGAACTCGTCATTCTTAAAACAACCACTGGGATCAGGAAATCTTAGCGATAAATTAACATTGTCGGTGACATGCATATCGCCTTTCAGTGAGAATTCACCCTTCCATAGCATGAACATGGCAGACTGCCGCCCATCTTCATTGCCAATACCGAAGTTTTGGAATACTGCGGTATTTTAAAAACTACACTACCAAGCTAGGCATTACTGCATATAAGTTTCATAAATCATAATGTAATTTCGTCCAAAGCATGGAGTTTCATAGGCATTACTGCATATAAGTTTCATAACATGGACGCCGGGATGTGGTACCTCTCTGAGCTGAGCAAGGGATGGGGATTGGGGAGGACCGGAGGATCAGCGGCTGAGGAAGCGGCCGCCGAGCGCACTGGAAGTGGACGGCTCCGGCAGTCCGGTCAGCAGGGCGCGGTGGTGCGCCTACGCGACTGCGCGGACAGCAGCCGGCCGGGCGCCAAGCGGGGCAGGCAGTGGCAGGTCGCGGGTGTCAGCCTTCAGGCCGGTCAGGGACTTGCGGTCAAAGGGCAGTCTACCGGTGGCTCCGGGCGGCCGGGCAGGGACGGCGAGGTAGGCGGCCCGGCTGGCTTCCAGGCGGCGGATCGAGTATTTCCGAGACTGGAGAAACAGGGTTGACCGACCTTGCGTGGCTGCCTTCGCTTCGGCACGACACGACGAGCAGGGTAGGCTGTTACTGGGCTTATTTTTTTTCTTCAAGCCCATCTCTTATATTACGTGTGTGTGGTATAAAGGCTGGGCCAAACTTCCAGGGTGGAGCGTGGCCCACCCTGTGCCTCCTCCAATGATCTGGATTGGAGAATAAATGAAAGCGACTACGCAAATTTTGATTTTTGCGCGAACGGATTTTCGTGCCACACTCCTTATGTGTACCGGTGTCTAATTAGTTTTTTATTTTTAATTATGTATATTTGCAATCTTATAGCAGATATAATTTGCAACACATACATGACAACGTATAAGATCTGTTGCAAACTATGTAGGACACTATGGTCACATACAACAAGTTGACAACGCATATGCTGCAACGCTTATATGCGTATCTCTTGTGAATTTTTGCAACTTATAATCAAAACGTTATAGAATATGTGTTGCTTTATAGGGGTATCCTTGTAGTGTTCAAGGGATCGTGCAACCCATCTCCACACTGCTCTGCGATATGTCCAATTGTCCCACATTGAGCACAGAAAAGGGGCATTTTTTTCATACAAAACTCAAAATTTCTGGGCAGGTTTCCTTGCCTCCACATTCCCTGAGACAAACTGCAGTAAAGACTTCTCAATCTTGATTTTTAGTCTCACTCGAACGAATTTCCCATACTCAACACCATTGAGTCCTAGTTCAACCTCCATGACCTCTCCCATCTTTGATGCTAGCATCTTCGCTACAGGCTCATTCCAAAGTAAATCTGGGAGACCCACAATTCTGATCCAAACACAAGAGAATCCAATTGGAGACTCTGAGTATTGAGTAAATTGCATAAAACCACCACTTTGAGGGCTAGGTTTGCGAAAAACACTAGGATACAGATTCGCTGCAGAAAGCACCACGTCTAACGTAATTGTTTTGCAAAAATCACTGATCGGCGGATTTGGCTTGGTTAAGTGCGTTTATGACAGATGGGGCCCTTTTTTGCCTACGCGGCGTAACATTTCATGCCAGGTCAATTTTAATATAATTTTACAAACTAGTCCATAGATTTTACAGAGACACCCCTAAAACAAAAAGGGAAAAGCAATCAACCCACGTTCATCCTCGCAACTGGTTGGTGCGGTCAACGCAGCCAGCGTCGGGTGCCTCCTCGCGCAACAGGACAAAATAGGAGGAGGGGGCGGCACCCCTCGCCGGATCCGGCAGCCGGCGTTGGGCGGCTCCTCACGCTGGAGGGCAAATCAGGGTGGCGGCGCAGCATCCCTCGCCGGGTCCGGCAGCTCGCACTGGGCGTCTCCTCGCGCGGGAGCCCAAATCGGGGCCGCAATGCGGCATCCCTCGCCGGATCCGGACGAGGTGGCGGTGCTGGGGCCAAATCGGGGCGACAGCGCGGCATCCCTCGCCGGATCCGGACGAGGTGGCGGTGCTGGGGCCAAATCGGGGCGACAGCTCGGCATCCCTCGCCGGAGGTGGCGGCGCCTGGAGCACGTGCACGCACCGACGTCGACGGCTCACGTGGTGGTGAGCGACCGCGTGTGGTGCATCGAGGGCACCACCACCATGGTGGAGTGGAGCGGGGAGCGCCGGGGCTGGCTCGAGGTGGCCCCTTACCCGCCTGGTCTCGAGGCCGGCGCAGCGTGCGGAGTCGAGCGGCGGCTGCGGCAGGCGCATGGTGGCGACCGGCGCCATCGAGTTTGAGGAACGCCGCGGCGGGCACGCGTTGTGGGTGTTCGACTTCCAAATCCAAGAAATGGACCGTGGTGCGCCCTCATCAGCAGCTCACCGGCTTCATCTGCTCCGACGAGCTACCACTTGCGGCAGCGTGCGGGAGCGAGGAGAAGGGTGAAGGGCCTGGGCGGTATGGGGAAAGGATGTTGGAGGGTGTTCTTGCTTTTGACCCATCTAGGGCTCTTTTCTGAGAAAACGTTATGCCACGTCAGCGAAAAGCGGGCCCCATATGTCATAAACACACTTAACTGAGCCAAATCCGTCAATCAGTGATTTTTGCAAAACAATTACACTAGATGTGATGCTTTCTGGAGCGAATCTGTATCCTAGTGTTTTTCGCAAATCTAGCCCTTAAAGTGATGGTTTTATGCAATTTACTCCTGAGTATTCGTTAGGCCATCGTATTCCTTTATTATCACTGCTTGGTTTCTAAACAGCCAAGGACCTCCATGCATCGCCGTATTCCATTTCCAAAGCATTGAAACTCAGCCATGAACGTGTAATCATCAAGCGGCCTGAACTTCACTTCCCTTACACACACCCAGGCCACCTGCATAGCTGTGTAAATGGGGTTTTAACGCAAACCCTAAGAATCAGCGCCCATCTCGTCTCCTGAGCTGGGGCACCGATCAGACCTGACAAATCCACAGCATCGTCTTCCTCTTCCGTAATCTCCAGTCTGTTCAAGAGATCATCCAGGTTCCCCACTGGATCGGGTGCCCTTGCTTCCCGACGGATTTCGGACGCATATCCCGGCCGTGAGTAAATTTTTTTCAAGATATCACGGCCGTGAGATGAAAGATAAATCGACGGCAGACGAGCGGTCCGGCGATATCATGGAAGGTGCTTTCCAAAATAAATTGCTTTGATCCCCTTCTCCTGCTCAAGGAACCCACCCTCGGGCGCCGCCGCTGTCGCCGCGCCGGTAAGGTTCACCGGAATCGCCGGTACTGGGCGCCGCGATCGACTGCTGGTTCTGGAGTCGATCCGATTACCAGCCGGTCGGCCGTAACCGACGCGTCCACCAGTCGAATTCGGAATCCGATTCTCGTCGGCTCCGTAAGGCAATCACAACACTGGCTCGTTATATATAGTTTGTCTTTGGTTCGATAATCATCTCCATCTCACGCGTACGCACGTCCTCCATCTCCAGCCGCTGCGTCTTGTCGCCGAGCCCGTTTCTCTCTCTTTGGCTGCTGCTGTGGCAGATGGAGCCCATGAGGGTGCGGACGAGAATTCCTATTATCTACGAGGTCGTAGAGTACCGGGAGCCGGCCGACGGGCAGGAATTCTTGGAACGTGGTGTACGGGATTGGATGCAAGGCCGGTTGCCGTTGATCGACCAAGAACTCGACATGCTGCAAAGACAACAAGAGGCTCGGCAGCACATCTACCATGAGGATGATGATGAGCCGTTCTGGCCGAGTTTGGTAGTCCCGGACTCGCGCGACGCGGTCCTGCAGCTGCCGGAGACAGCCGGCGCGCCAGCTATTGAAAATATGAGCAAATTACTACGAGATTTAATCCGAATAAACAGAATATAAATTATGACCACAGCAGTAGAGATTAAACTAATCATGTGAACTAGCATAGCAGATGAACATATCACATCTAGGGCACATACTAGAAACATGAATTCTACCACGATCTCGAACAGGAAGGATAGAATCACATACGGTGCAGCACCGCCGGCGTTGATGTTGTCGCCCATGTCGTCGAGGATGAGGTTGCCGAGGTTGGGGAAGAAGTCGTCGTTCGCGAAGTCGTCACTGCCAGCAGTCGCGCGAGTGCGCTCCCCAAAAACCTGATCGTCCCTCTCCCGTACAGGATCACGAGAGGCGGGGTTCCGGAGGCCTGCTGTCCCTTCTTGCGGTGCACGCCGGAAAGAGGGATGGAGAAGACTAGGTTGGCGGCGCAATGATCTGGAACGGTGATGAGAAACCATACGAAGCGGCCGGTAGGGTAGACGTCTGCCTGACTATATATATTGCGGGCCGGGTCGTCACGATCCAAAAGAATCGGAAACGGTTCAGTAATTAACGCGTCCATTAATTATTAATTAATGACTCATTAATTTTCCCATGCAGCAAAAATATAGACAACGTGCATAGCTCTGTCCTCGGCTCGGCTCAATCCCGCAACCCGCGGCGCGGCGCGGCGCGGCGAGGCGAGCGAGGAGGAGGAGCGCGCGTGTAGGTCTCCTCTTCTCATGCTCATACAAGTGATAGAAGAGCTCACCTTATAAAGAGGTGCAACTCTCTCTCAACTTCCAATGTGGGACTAAACTTTAGCCTCACTCACTCCACTCACATGTGTGCATGAATGGGCAAAGAGAATTTCAGAATTTTAGTTGGGCTTTGGGCCAAAGGCCTACTAGCAAAATTCCAACAATCCCCCACAAAGTCTCATTGGCACATCTCATCATTTAGTTCCAAAATATTGTTTTATATATCGGTGCTTAGTGGAGACTGTGAAGTTGAACTTCCACTTAGAAATTTATGCTACACTAAATCACAACTTGAATAGTGGACTATGCCTTGAACTACAAGTTTTCTGTGAAACTAGTTTCACACAAATTCTTGACCGATACTGGGCTGCCGCAAGGCTTCCCCGCGGGTGGAGCGTATACGTCATACTCCAGGGCCTTTCATGAATTTATTAGAGAACACCCAATTCTCACAGACTGCGACGTTGACAGTCAAATTCATATAGGTGTGTTCCTCAGAAGATGTTCTGCAGGACAACATCTCTGCTTACCCGAATAAGCCACTTGGAACACATTAAGATAATTATCAACCTGCCATGCAGATCAGGAGAGTATTGCATCTTTACGGAGTGGGATAATTAATATAGGGATACTCTCCTCCCAGCTGACCAATAGCTTGTCTCCCACTTCTACTTCACGGGATCTCCGATCACATAGAGTGGGTTACCACTATGGACAACTCATGCGGTGGGTCTCAAACCCATCTCCATCGATGCATTATCTACCACATTACGTGATAGACCCTTTGTGAAGGGATCTGCCAAGTTTTTCGACGTTTGGATATAATCCAACGTAATAACTCCGGAGTTCCTCAATTTTCTGACAGATTTTAGTCTCCTCTTCACATGCCTTGAGGACTTCATATTGTCCTTAGAACTGTTTATCTTGACGATCACAGTTTGATTATCACAGTTCATCAGGATAGGGGGTATTGGTTTTTCAACCATAGGTAAGTCCATCAAGAGTTCACGAAGCCACTCTGTTTCAACAGTGGCAGTGTCTAATGCTGTGAGTTCTGCTTCCATAGTTGACCTCGTTAAGATGGTCTGCTTGCAAGACTTCCAGGAAACAGTGCCACCACCAAGTGTAAAAACATAACGACTTGTGGCCTTAATCTCATCAGCATCAGATATCTAGTTTGAGTCACTATAACCCTCCAGTACCCTTGGATACCCGGTGTAGTGAATCCCATAGCTAGCGGTGCCTTTCAAATAGCGCATAACTCTCTCAAGCGCATGCCAATGATCATCTCCCGGTTTTGACACAAACCGACTCAGCTTGCTCACAGCAAAAGAGATGTCAGGCCTCGTGGCACTCGCCAAATACATAAGCGAGCCAATAATCTGAGAATACCTCAGTTGATCTCTAGCAATCCGTCGATTCTTTCGAAGCAACACACTAGCATCATATGGAGTTGGAGAAGGCGTGCAGTCGCTATACCCAAAACGACTCAAGACCTTTTCCACATAATGAGACTGAAGCAGTGTGATCCCACCATTCTCATCTCTCAACAGCTTGATGTTTAAGATAACATCAGCTACTCCTAGATCCTTCATCTCAAAACAGCGAGATAAGAAATCCTTAACCTCCTTGATTAAATCAAGTTTGGTTCCAAAGATCAATATGTCATCGACATACAGACAAAGAATAACTCCTTCGCCCCCACCATAGCGATAGTACACGCACTTGTCACCATCGTTTACTACAAAGCCGGCAGTAGTTAATGTTCTTTCGAACTTCTCATGCCACTCCTTAGGAGCTTGTTTAAGGCCATATAAAGACTTTAATAACTTGCACACCTTTCCTTCCTGACCAGGTATTACAAAACCATCTGGCTGATCCATGTAAATTTCCTCCTTCAACTCTCCATTAAGGAAAGCCGTCTTAACGTCCATTTGATGAACGAGAAGACCATGTGAGGCAGCCAGTGATAGTAGCACCCGAATTGTGGTCAGTCTAGCCACGGGTGAGTAAGTATCAAAGAAGTCTTCACCTTCTTTCTGGGTATAACCCTTGGCCACAAGCCGTGCCTTGTACTTTTCAATCGTACCATCAGGTCTAAGCTTCTTCTTGAACATCCACTTACATCCTACAGGTTTGCACCCATATGGACGGTCAGTGATCTCCCAGGTACCGTTAGCTAAGATGGAATCCATCTCGCTACGTACAGCTTCCTTCCAGTAGTCAGCATCAGGAGATGCATAGGCTTCTGAAATAGTCCTGGGTGTGTCATCCACGAGGTACACAATGAAATCATCACCAAAAGACTTTGCAGTCCTCTGTCTCTTACTCCTCACAGGAGTTCCATTGTTACCCTCAACAGGATTCTCAATGTGTTCCATCGCAATGGTGGGTTCAGGAATTACAGTGAATTCCTCACTAGATGGAGTAGGTATCTCCTGATTTGATGAACTCGACATATCCTTCATAGGAAATATGTCCTCAAAGAAAGTTGCATCATTTGATTCCATAATCGTACCAACATGCATGTCGGATACCTCAGATTTTATTATCAAAAATCTATAGCCGATGCTATGAAAAGCATAGCCCAGAAGAACACAATCCACGGTTTTTGGTCCAAGCTTGCGCTTCTTGGGAATTGGTATATTGACTTTCGCCAAACAACCCCAAGTACGTAGGTAAGAGAGTTTCAACCTTTTCCTTTCCCATTCCTCAAATGGAGTCATGGTCTTATGCTTTGTGGGAACTCGGTTTAGGACATGACACGCAGTCATTAGCGCCTCCCCCCACCATTCCTTGGATAGACCCGAAGTGTCTAACATGGTGTTAACCATATCAGTTAGAGTTCGGTTCTTTCTTTCGGCTACCCCATTTGACTGGGGTGAGTAGGGAGGCGTCCTCTCATGGATTATACCATGTTCCGCACAAAACAGATCAAATTCATTGGAAAAATACTCTCCACCACGATCGGACCTAAGCCGTTTAATTTTCCGATCAAGTTGGTTCTCTGCTTCAGCTTTATAGTTTTTGAAGAAAGTCAAAGCCTCATCTTTTGATTTCAGAAGATACACATAACAATATCTAGTGGAGTCATCAATCAACGTCATGAAGTATCTCTTTCCACCTTTTGTCAACACGCCATTCATCTCACAAAGGTCAGAATGTATAAGCTCTAGTGGCGCCAAGTCTCTTGCCTCTGCAGTCTTATGGGACTTGCGAGGTTGCTTAGCTTGCACACATACTTGGCACTTGGAGCCTTTGACAGTAGAGATTTTCGGAATTAAATTCATATTGGCTAACCGCGTCATGCAACCAAAGTTAATATGACAGAGTCGTGAATGCCAAATATCAGACTCATTATTGTGGCAAACATTATTAATAACTTTAGTGCAAATATCTGACAAAGATAGGCGGAACAAGCCTCCGCACTCATAGCCTTTTCCAACAAATTGTCCACACTTAGAAATTACAACTTTATTGGATTCGAAAACCAACTTAAAACCATCTCGACATAAACGGGAACCGCTAACGAGATTTTTATTAATGGACGGCACATGATGAACGTTCTTCAGGCGCACAGTCTTCCCCGAAGTAACTTCAGATCGACCGTACCAACACCTCGAACGATGGCATGTGACCCGTTCCCCATCAGCACGGGTGAAGTCCCTGTTGCTTGGTAAGAAGAAAACATGGAGGCGTTAGCACAAACATGTACATTGGCACCGGTGTCAATTAACCAATCAGGGGATTGAAATACTGAAAGGATGGTAGGAAAAATACCGTACCCTGATTCCTTCATATCAATATCACCGATGACAACATTAGCGGACTTGCCGCTCTTCTCATGTTCGCGCTCCTCAAAGCGGTTAGGACACTTTGGAGCCCAATGATTAGGATCACCGTAGACATGGCAAAGTCCCTTCCCCTTCTTATGAGAATTCTTCTTGAAGTTGGTAGAATGTGATGGCTTGTTCTTTGTATCAAACTTGCCTTTGCCCTGAGTTTTGTTCTTATTGTTTTTGTACTTGTTGGGCTGAGAGTTCTTCTTCTGTACCATGTGAGCACTAGAACCTCCCTCAGCAACTCGAGCACGTGTGTCCTTTGCTCTCGCCTTCTCTTCAACATCAAGAGTACCAATGAGATCCGCAACGGAAAACTCCTGTCTTTTGTGTTTCAGGGAAGTAGCAAAATTGTTCCACGAAGGTGGAAGCTTGGCAATGATGCCTCCGGCAACAAATTTGTCCGGTAACACACACTTGAAGTACTCAAGTTCTTTTGCGAGCGACTGTATCTCATGAGCCTGTTGTACAACAGGGCGCTCATCAGTCATCTTGTAGTCATAGAATTGCTCCATGACGTACAACTCGCTGCCGGCGTCCGAGGCACCAAACTTGGCCTCGAGCGCAGCCCACATGTCCTTGCCATTGTCAAACGACATATACGAATCCATAATGGAGTCATCAAGAACACTCAGAAGAGCGCCTTTAAAGAGGGTATCGATCTTCTCAAAAGCTTCCAGCTGTGCTGGATTAAGATCGCCCTCAGGCTTGCCCTTGGTGGCATCATAGCAGCCCATGGTCTGAAACCAGTAGACTGCTCTCGTGCGCCACCTCTTATATTGCGCCCCCTTAAAGGCAGGCGGTTTCAGATGCGCAGCAAAACCACTCGGAGTAAATTGCCTATAATCAGGTTTTTGGATTGTTGAAAATATGAGCAAATTACTACGAGATTTAATCCGAATAAACAGAATATAAATCATGACCACAGCAGCAGAGATTAAACTAATCATGTGAACTAGCATAGCAGATGAACATATCACATCTAGGGCACATACTAGAAACATGAATTCTACCACGATCTCGAACAGGAAGGATAGAATCACATACGGTGCAGCACCGCCGGCGTTGATGTTGTCGCCCATGTCGTCGAGGATGAGGTTGCCCAAAAACCTGATCGCCCCTCTCCTGTACAGGATCACGAGAGGCGGGGTTCCGGAGGCCTGCTGTCCCTTCTTGCGGTGCACGCCGGAAAGAGGGATGGAGAAGACTAGGTTGGCGGCGCAATGATCTGGAACGGTGATGAGAAACCATACGAAGCGGCCGCTAGGGTAAATATAGACAACGTGCATAGCTCTGTCCTCGACTCGGCTCAATCCCGCAACCCGCGGCGCGTCGTGACGAGGCGTGGCGAGCGAGGAGGAGGAGCGCGCGTGTAGGTCTCCTCTTCTCATGCTCATACAAGTGGTAGAAGAGCTCACCTTATAAAGAGGTGCAACTCTCTCTCAACTTTCAATGTGGGACTAAACTTTAGCCTCACTCACTCCACTCACATGTGTGCATGAATGGGCCAAGAGAATTTCAGAATTTTAGTTGGGCTTTGGGCCAAAGGCCTACTAGCAAAATTCCAACACCAGCCGGAGCTCGGCTGCACCAGACGGAGTGCGCCGTGTGCCTCAAGGATTTCGAGGTGGATGACAAGGTCACCACGATGCCGTGTGACCACTACTTCCATCAGGGTTGCATCTCTGAGTGGCTCAAGGTCAGCTGCGTCTGCCCCCTCTGCCGTCACGCGCTTCCTGCTGCAACTCCGCCGGCGCACCACATGGAGGCGACAAGTCCATGATGGTTCATCTTTCCATCCTCCAAGAAGACTTTTTCTGCTCGTGTCGCTCTCCCTGCTTCAAGCCAAGAAGAAAACTGATCTGTTCAGTCCTCAGTGTAAACCTAGAACTTGAAGCAGAGTGCGTCTTTTTTGTTTTTGAGAAAAAGCAGAGCTTATCCTGATCTACTTCTAGAGCAACGTTGTGGCCTCTCTCTCTCTCTGTTTTTCTTTGATGTAAAATTAATGTCACTGATGATATTGCGGTCCTTTTTCTGGGACTGCATTCCTTGGTGTTGAGAAATAAGGGTATTTGCTTTAGTTGTCACTAGCAAGAACGCATATTTTTCAGCGATTCAACTCTAGCAAAATGCTTGGTTAATACTATTTGCCTTTGACAGAGTACTGATTCCCGAGAAAGACAAAACAATGAAGATCTTGAAGAGGTTCAACCATGGCCTTACAATTTTCTCTCCAAACATTTTTTTTGTAAGATCCAGCTCGCTGCTGGCTTTTATTGATTTAGAAGCAAGCATGCGGAAAACAAGGTGTTGATCAAAGGATCCTGGAAAAATAGAGAAAAAAAACCCCTCGGAATTTGAGGCTCTATCTCACTAAGGTGGCCTTTGTTTGGGCTTTAGCTACATATTCATAGATTCTAGCACATCCAAAATCAGAATCTCAAACAAACACTCGGATTTCTATCTTAGCTTTCAAGAATCGGCTTTGGAAATTTAACTACGCAGTCTATGTGTTGGCAATGGTCATGCAAGGTGTGGTTCTCCCATCGCCTATGCCTGGCCGCTGATAGCGGCATCATGATATTTCGGTTTGTTTTTCTAATATTGTGATTGTGTGCATTCTCGATGTCTTGGTTTGTTCTTAACACTTTTGTTGCTGCTGAGACAGAGTGTTTGACAAAAAACTATCACAATTGGGGTTCGCGTCCCACAGAACTGCCACTTTCAAAAAAGTGACTGATAACTACCAAAAAATTGGAATCTCGTGACTAAAAACTACCACTTTTGGAAAATGGCTAGTTTAGAAGATTTAAACGTGTGTATGACATGCAGGGCCCGTCTGTCACGGCCGACGTGGCGGGAAAGTCAACTCAGTTTATTTTTGACCGTTAAATTGACCATTATGACAGGTGGGGACCACACATCAGCATCACCTCCTTCTTCCTCCTCATCTTTCTCTCTCTTTGGAATTTTAGCGCACACCTCATGTGCACCTCTGCCGCGGTGGAAGACCTGTCGGACTCCCTATCTCCACCGGCGAGCTCCTCAGCCCCGTCGCCCCTTGCCACCTCTCCTTTCCCTTCCTTCATGCCTTCGCTCTCACGCGCGCGAGCTCCCCCTGCCATGGCTCCTCGGCCTCTGCTCCGTGCACTGCCTGCCATGGTCGGCCCCAAGCGCCTCCTCCCTGCCTCGCCTGCAGTCCTCCTGCATCTCCTCCGTGACCCCTGCCTGACGCCAGGCCGAGCTGCTTGCCTCCCTTGCCATCCGCCACAATCGCCTCCCTCCTGCCGCTGATGTGCTGCTAGCCCTCATTGTCGAGTGCGTCGTCGGTGGCCTCCTCCTTTCCCCGGGCTCCATCCAGCTCCGCCGCCTCCCGGCGTCCTCCTGCCTGCGCCGCCCCCATGGCTTTCCCGAGGCCATCACCGACCACACCCCCGCGACGCTCGGCCTCTGGACTACCACCACTAACGCAAGCACGTGAGTAACGGCGCCGGCGACTCGGCGACAGCCAGGTCGCACGCCAGGCAGCAACAGCTCGCCGGTGTGCTCCTATCCAAAGAGCTACCGCCGGTGTGCTGCTCTACTGCTGGTAAGGTGTTTGTTGAAATGCCAAAGAGAGAGAGGAGGAAAAAGGTGGTGCTGACGTGTGGGGTCCACCTGTCTTAACGGTCTGAAATGACAGAGTTGACTTTCCCGCCACGTCAGCCCTGACAAACAGGCCCCACATGTCATAAACGCGTTTAAATCATCTGAACTGGCCATTTTCCGAAAGTGGTAGTTTTTAGTCACGAGATTCCATTTTTTGGGTCGTTATCAGTCACTTTTTTAAAGTGATAGTTCTATGGGACGCGAACCCCAATTGTGATAGTTTTTTGTCAAACACTCGCCGGGACAAGGTGTAACCGATATCACATTGATGTTGATATATTGTCCTTTATAAAGAAAACATTTGTAATAAAATGTACCCAAAAGATGTCAACCCAATATTACCCTTTTTAGGCGATTCACCCCAATATTACCGAGTGATACAGATCACACAATGCTGGCCCCATAAGTATAGAGAGACTAGACCAGGTAGGGGTTCGTTACCGCACCCGTCTATATTTTGATGCAATTATGGAGCTTCTTTTGAATACGTATGTTAATTTTGAACATAAAACATGCATATTAGGCACATCAAATTTTGCATTTAATTATCTCTTTGCAAGCATTTTTTTTCATCTATCTTAGGAAAATTGAATGATTTAATTGCATAATTTGGTCATTAAATACACTTTTAAACACATTTCCTAGAAAAAAGATCTTGGAAAAGTTATTTTTAGATATTTTTAGGTGAGGGTAATTTTTTGGGATAGATAAACATGAAACAAAATGTTAGACAGGTCAGATCCTGCACTAGGATGGGCTTGCAACGAACGTGTCGCACCCTTGCACAAGTGTTGCCTCCTCTGTTACTAAATAAAAAGTGTTGCCTCCTCTTAGCTTTCATCTCAGAGATATGGTCGGACAAAAGATAATGGGAACGAGCAGGATGTGGTGGATGGATAGCGTAGAATTAGGCTGAAGGTTGCGCACATTTGATTGGGTCATGTGGGTCTTCGATCTCTATGCCCCGATTACACAGACAGCATGTAACTCGCATAAGGAGCAGCGGACCAAGTAATGGTGCCCCAAGAAGCACAAGCCGGGAGGCAAATGACCTGCAGGCTGCAGGACAACCCAGTTAATGCTAGACATTGCCTGAAAAAAAAAAAATTAATCCTAGCATACGTGTTAGTGATATGATGATTGAGAAAATATTTTGATACGAAACTTCAATGTTTTGTGTTCCTCCAAAAAAACATTTGGACAAAGACTTAAATCCCCAGGCCCAAATAGTCTTCCGAAATTGACATACCACCCGTCTCAAGAAAAATAGCTTCAATATATGCTAGCTTCTAAAACTGCCATGATAAGATTGGTCAGTGCTCAGCTAGAGCCTTATTAATATTCGTACTTCTGGTCTTACTCTTATATCGCCAGATTCATGGCAACAAAGGGTTGTACCCCAATTATAAAGATGGCAACACAAAGCTCGGTACCGTACTGGAATTGCTGTAGTGGAAGGTAGAGAATGCTGTGCCTGACAAAGGATTTGAGAAGCTATTGAAAATATTGAAGAAGAAGCTTCCAAAGGATAACGAATTGCCGGACAGTACGTACGCAACAACGAAGGTCGTATGCGCTCTAAGATTGGTGGTGTAGAAGATACATGCATGCCCTAATGACTGCATCCTCTACCGTGGTGCGTACGAGGATTTGAACGCATGCCCGGTATGCGGTGCATTGCGGTATAAGATCAGACGAGATGACCCTGGTGATGTTGACGTTGAGCCCCCCAGGAAGAGGGTTCCTGCGAAGGTGATGTGGTATGCTCCTATAATACCACGGTTGAAACGACTGTTCAGAAACAAAGAGCATGCCAAATTGATGCGATGGCATAGAGAGGAACGTAAGAAAGACGGGAAGTTGAGAGCATCCGCTAACGGGTCACAGTGGAGAAAAATCGAGAGAAAGTACTGGGCTAAGTTTGCAGGTGACCCAAGGAACGTATGGTTTGGTTTAAGCGCGGATGGCATTAATCCTTTTGGGGAGCAGAGCAGCAATCACAACACCTGGCCCGTGACTCTATGTATGTATAACCTTCCTCCTTAGATGTGCATGAAGCGGAAGTTCATTATGATGCCAGTTCTCATCTAAGGCCCTAAGCAACCCGGCAACGACATTGATGTGTACCTAAGGCCATTTGTTGAAGAACTTTTCCAGTTGTGGAATGGAAACGGTGTACGAGTGTGGGATGAGCACAAACATGAGGAATTTAACCTGCACGCGTTGCTGTTTGTAACCATCAACGATTGGCCCGCTCTCAGTAACCTTTCAGGACAGACAAATAAGGGATACCACGCATGCACGCACTGTTTAGCTGACACCGAAAGAATATATCTAGACAAATGCAGGAAGAATGTGTACCTGGGCTATCGTCGATTTTTTCCGACCAACCATCAATGTCAAAAAAAAGGCAAGCATTTCAAAGGCGAGGCAGATCACCGGAAGAAGCCCGCCATGCGTATCGGTGATCACGTACTTGCTATGGTCCATGATTTACACGTAATCTTTGGAAAGGGTCCCGGCGGACTATCTGTTCCGAATGACGATGAGGGACGCGCACCCATGTGGAAGAACAAATCTATATTTTGGGACCTACCCTACTGGAAAGACCTAGAGGTCTGCTCTTCGAGCGACGTGATGCACGTGACGAAGAACCTTTGCGTGAACCTGCTAGGCTTCTTGGGCATGTATGGGAAGACAAAAGATACACTGGAGGCACGGGAGGACCTACAACATTTGCACGAAAAAGACGGCATGCCTCCAAAGCAGTATGACGGTCTTGCCAGCTACGCTCTTACCAAAGAAGAGAAGGAAATCTTCTTTGAACGCCTGCTCCGTATGAAGGTCCTGTCTGGCTTCTCGTCGAATATAAAGGGAGTAACAAATATGCCAGATAAAAATTTCCAAAACCAAAAGTCTCATGACTGCCACGTGATTATGACGCAGCTGCTTCCGGTTGCATTGAGGGGGCTTCTACCGGAAAACGTCCGATTAGCCATTGTGAAGCTATGTGCATTCCTTAATGCAATCTCTCAGAAGGTGATCGATCCATAAATCATACCGAGGCTAAGGAGTGATGTGGCGCAATGTCTTGTCAGTTTCGAGCTGGTGTTCTCACCATCCTTCTTCAATATCATGACGCACGTCCTAGTTCATATAGTCGACGAGATTGTCATTCTGGGCCCCGATTTCTACACAATATGTCACTACTAGGGAAAACCTTATACACAGAATCTTAGCAGCAGCACGGCACAAAAAAAAGCACTACTGCTAATTAGCAGTAGCGCGGTTAAGAATCACACACTACTGATGCAAATTTAGCAGTAGCACGTGAGTGCTAAACCGCGTTGCTACAAAAATCGACCGATGGTAACCAACAACCTAAGTTTAGCAGCAGCGCGGGGTCACGGTGCACGCTTTTTACTCACGTCCCTGCTGCTAATTTTGAAATTGTCCACACGGTTGACCCCGTTTAGTAGTAGCGTGCGCGAGAAAAGCGCGCTGCTACTACGCACTTATCAGTAGCGTGTTTTCCTCCCGCGCTACTGCTAAGTCGCAGCACCCACCACCTTTTTACACCCATATATCCCCCCTCCCCCATCTCCTCTCCTCCCTTTCCCCTACCTCCCATCCCCCCTTTCTTACTCTTCTTCTTCCTCAATACTTCTCCCCCCACTACTCTCCCTCTTCTACCTACCTTTCTTTCTCTTCATTACTCCTAGCTAACTACACCACCTTCATTAACGCATCTCCTTTCTCTTTTTCCTTCCCCCTCCACTAGTTGAAGTTGTCTCCTTCCAAATTAGCTAGCTAGGTAGATGTAGCATTTAGTTAAGTGACCTATTTGCCCCCTAACTAGATCTATCTTTGTCAAGAAGAGCTTTGTGCACTTTTGATCTCCCTACATCATCATCTCCACCGTGTGCTCGATCTCGAGATAGAGGTGATTAAAATTTCATGCTTTTGCAAAATGGAAACATGTGTATGTGTGTGTGATATGATAATTGGGCAATATGATGGAAATTGTGTGTGTGGCATGAGTTGAGACCAAATTGTGCTTTTGATTTGCCTATGTTTTGCCGAAATGTCGATTTATTACCGTTTCGGCGAATTCCAGGCAAACTCTAGATCTATATGTCCTATTTTTAGGGAAGGTCATGCCGAATTTTTGTATGACTTTGATGCATGCACTCATTTTTATAATCAATTTGTTTATTATTACCATGCAGACGTTCATGATGGTCAGTGGAACGATGGTGTACAGGTGGTTACTGTCGGCGGTGCAAGACATGAAAGAAAATAACCGGGCAGAGGTTTTATGTCCGTGTCGAAAATGCAAAGGAATAGTTTGGCTCGACCCCTATGACGATGGTTGTGTCGAAGCGCACCTGCTCATTACTGGTTTCATGGATGGGTATACTCGGTGGATAATTGAAGATGAGGATGACGATGTTGAGGACGCCGACGGGGCAGGCAAGACGACACGGGGCAAGACGAAGAGATGATTGATAATGGCGGCGGGGAAGAGGCCGGACATGGCGGCGGAGAAGGGGCCAGACATGGCAGAGGAGAAGGGGCCGGACATGGCGGCGGAGAGAACGTGGACTCCATGCAGTAGAGTTCGTCGGCGCGTGTACCGATGGCATGAATCCATTTGGCAACCATAACACCAACCATAGCACATGGCCCGTGTTTGTATGGATGTACAACCTCACCCCCTGGTTGTGCATGAAGTCGAAGTACATTCACATGAGCATGCTTATTCAAGCGCCGAAACAACCAGGAAATAATATTAATTTGTATGTGGGGCTACTTCAAGAGGAGTTAGACATGTTATGGAAACCACCGGCCAAGACATGGGACGCCAGCAAAGGCGAGTACTTCTACATGAGAGTCGTGCTGATCATGACGGTGCACGACTATCTCGGTTACGGATATGTCGCAGGCCATGTGTGCCATGGATATTGCGGATGCACGCGGTGCATAGATGATACGACGTCTGAGCAGCTAATGCCAAGGAAAGATGCCGGGTCTGGGAAAATCGTGTACATGGGGCATCGAAGATGGCTCGAACAAGACGACCCGTGGAGAAACCATGGAGATCTATTCAATGGTCACGCTGAGCATGGAGGACACGTAAGCGGAGCGGCGCCGAAATCGACGAGCTATTGAAAAACTGGAAGGAGTGCCCCGTGCCGGGAAAGATGATGAAAAAGGCGCCGGAGCCGCTGCTGAAGGTATGGAAGACGAGGTCTGTGTTCTGGGACTTGGAGTACTGGCACAAAATCGGTACACCTCATTGCCTTGATCAAATGCATATCTGTAAGAATGTCCTTGAGAGATTGCTTGCGACACTGATGAACATGCCGGATAAGACCAAGGATGGGCCGAAGACAAGAAAATACTTGCAAGATTTGAATATCAGGGAAGATCTGCACAAGCCGCCCCGTAAAAAGTTAGACGAAACAGAGACGGAGATAGAGGCGCGGGAGAAGAAGGGCAAGAAAATAAAGAAAGAGGATTATTGCCCCCTTCTTGCTTCACCTTAAGTCAGGCTGAGATCGATCAATTCTTTAAGTGCCTTACCGGAGTCAAAGTTAGTTCTGTTTACTGTGGCAAGATAAGCAGATATCTAGACACGGACAAGAAAAGGTTTAGCAGGATGAAGTCCCATGACTGTCATGTGATGATGACGCTGATACTACCTGTTGCCCTTAGAGGGATAATGGACAAGCACATCCGTGACACGCTTATTGGTCTCTGCAACTTTTTCGACATCATCTCTCGAAAGTCGATCAGTGTGAAGCAGCTCCGAAGGCTACAAGAAGAGATTGTTGTGATACTGAATGAGCTTGAGATGTACTTCCCACCCACATTCTTTGACATGATGGTGCATCTGTGTGTCCATACTGTGGACGACATAATAGACGTGGGGCCGTCATTTCTGCACAACATGATGCCGTTTGAGAGGATGAATGGGATCATCAAAGGATTCGTTCGTAACATGTCCCGTCCGGATGGAAGCATCGTCCAGGGATATCTGACACAAGAGTGCATCTCTTTCTGCAAGAATTTTGTATATGGTGCAGACCAGTCGCCTGGTGTTAGTGTTGGTTTGCCCATTAACAAGCATGATGGGAGGCTCGAAGGAGAAGGTCACTCCAACGGTCGCAGGGAACTGCACATGGCATACTCAGATCGACGCAGCAACTTTGACAGAGCAAACTTGGTAGTGCTACAACACCTAGACGAGGTAGATCCTTTCGTGGCACTGCACAAAGAAATTATCGCAAAGAAGTATGGTGATCGGGGGGTATGCAGGACGAACGCCGAAGTTACTAGAGAGCACAACTCCACTTTCCTGCATTGCTTCAAAGAGCATATTATTGCTAATCCCCCGGAGGAGGGCTCTAAGGACGGATTGCTCATATACGCCTTAGCACATGGCCCCTCGCCCAACCTCGTAACCTATTAGGCATACGATATCAACGGATACACGTTCTATACGAAGGCCAAAGATATGGATAGTGATGATCAGAACTCAGGGGTGACGATGGAATGCATGACCGGCAGCGACAACGGTGCAACTGAAAGATTTTACGGAAGGGTCGAGGAGATCTGGGAGCTTGACTACTCTGGACTACACAACACGATGATGTTCCGTGTCAGATGGGCTAAGAATGTCGAAAGAGAAAACCGGAATTTCACTACCATGACTATACCCGACGCCAAGAGCGCTACCATGAACGCTATCGTAATAAACGAGCCATGGGTACACGCTAAGCACATGACACAATGCTTCTTCATAACCGACCCACGCAATCCCAGCCATGTTGTCGTGAGGAGAGGCAAAATGAACATCATTGGAATGGATGTAGTCGCCAACGAGGAAGACTATGATCAGTACGGCAACCCAATGAGGGAAGATGACGATGATGATGAAGTATACGTCAAAATAAGAATCAATACTACATTACCTAAGAAAAATCATACTCCATGGAAAAGGCAACGTCACAATGAGGGGCTCAATTATTCTTCAACGAACAAGAAGGGAAAGAAGCTGACTCAAAAACGAAAACGTCAACGCTGAGGAACCGTATGTTATCAGTCAAATGATGTAATATATATGTTCCTACTTTGTATACACACTTAGCCATTATTATGCATGGGTCCAATGATGTAATATATATGTTCCTATTTTATATACATATTTAACCGTCAAATGATGCAATATATATCGCTTTCCCTTCGTTCACTGCTCTCAGTAAAAAAGAAAAGAAAAGTGAGAGAAAATAAAGGAAAAGAAAATAGAAGGAAACAAACAGGAAAATAGTTATATAGGTACTGGTTATAGCATTAGCGCTTTTGTGAGAAAAGAGCTACAACTAGTCAAGATAGCAGTAGCGGTTTCTAAACGAAACCGCTATAGCTACCTGGAGTAGCTATAGCGCGTTTTGCCTAAACGCGCTACTGCTATGCCCACTTAACCCCCAAAATCCCCACTCCTCCCTTCATCCCGCCTCTTTCCCCCAAATCCCCACACTCTCTCTTCCCCCGTCATGCCGCTGGAGCCCTGCCCTCGCCGCGCCTCTGCGCTCGCCCCCGAGGCCGACCCCGGCGCCGGCTCCAGCTCCGGCCCCGGCCCCGACCGACCCCGACCCCGACCCAGGCCCCGACCCCGACCCCGACCAACCTCGGCCGTCGTCGGGCCTGCACCCTCTGTAAGCCACCACCGCTCCTCCTCTCTCTGGTAGCTAGGTTTTTTGGTTAATTTACTTAGGTTTTAGTTAGGGCAGATGGTTAATTAGGTTATATATTTAGTTATGAATTTAGCTAGGTTTTTTCTTCAATTTCTATATTATTCTTCATTTTATATGAAAATTTGAAGTGGACATGTGATATGTGGACATGTGATGTTTTGGACATGTTATTTGGACATGATGATTACGTGCAGGGTAAATGATCCGAGTGGCCTATGTTATGCCGGAATGTTGAGTCATTTCCGTTCTGGTGAATTTCAGGCGCTCGATATGTCCATTTTTTAGCAAAGGTCATGCCGAAATTTTCCGTGAATTTTGGCATGATTTGTGCTGGATAGTAGGCATATCGAGTGCTTGGAGTTGCTGGGAAATGACATTCCGGCAAACATAGATTTCTTTTTTATGTCATTTCTCATTTTTTCATAGTTTTAGAATTAAACGAGGAGACTTAATCATAGGAAACATGTCGAACAACAAAGAAATTGGGCCTTCTGACCAAGATGCAGACGAGATGGATTATGAGGGTGAACAAGAGTAGCTCGACTATTTGACTGCTAAGCAATTGTATAGTCAAGGTTTGCAGGTCAGCCTCGATGATGGTACTGACGCCGACATCGATACCGACGGCGCCGGCACTGATGGCGGCGCCGAGACCGGCGGGGATGGTACCAACGGGGAAGATACCGGCGGGGAAGGTACCAGCGGGGAAGATACCAACGGGGAAGGTACCGATGCCGATGCCGCTACCGAAAAGAAGAAGCAGAAGAAGCAGAGGATACGAAACCTTAACAAACTAGGGATTGGACGACTAGTGATCACAAAGATGGCACCTGGCAAGTTTGAGCCATTAGAGCTGGAAGAACCTCGCAAGTGCTATGGGAACCAAGTAGGATGCATCCTATGGGAATGTGTGAGCATCAACGGCGATGACTTAAGGAGTAAAGAACATTTGACGCAGTTGCTCCTGACGAAGTTGCACAAGAGATTCAAGTTCCCTGACCGGGATGATAGCATAGAACAACCCTAGAATGATCCGAAGATGAAAAAGGTTAACAATCATGCCATGGGCATGCTCAACAATGATTTGGCCTCCTGGAAAGGGAGGGTAAAACGAGCTATTAAGGCCGAGGAACCCCTGTCCAAGATTCTGGAGGAAAATCCGACACTTACGGAAGAGGAGTTCGAAAAGTTCAAGGACACTTGCGCTACCGAGGCAGCCAAGGCTAAGGCTGCGAAATTCAAGAGCCTTCAGCAAAGGAACACGGGGAAGCATCGCCTCGGAAGCCGTGGCTACCTCGGTAAAAGGCCCATATGTGATAAGGAGGACGCGGAACATGAAGCCGCGGGTATCCCAGACCCATTCGCGAAGTTCACCAACCCCTTGGAGCGTGACTTCATTTGGGCCCGCTACAAGTGGGACAAGGAAAAGAAGGTTTTTACATGGACCAGATCACGACGAAATTGATTAGACTATTGGTAATTATTCTTTTACCACCTTACATTTAGCTCCAGATCTAGTCGACTACACATTCTTAAACGGTTCACGCTCCTTCTGCAGGAGAAGCAACACCAGCTTGCAGCCGAAAGCCCTACTTCTCCGAAGAGGCCCAAGTGGGACACCCCTCTCAACCGGGCCTTGAACGAACTTAAGGGACTTCCTTTGGGCCAGCGGCCGCAATATGGTCGTGTGCACGGTGCTGGAGATGGCGCCGCATGGAAGGTGTTTTACAACAAGGGCCCGGAGGCCAAGAAGCACAAAAAGAAGTTTAGTCAGGCGGACATCAACGAGAAGGTGAAGCTTGCGGTCGAGAAAAAAGTAGCTGAGGACGCAAAACAACAGCCGAGGAGAAAAATGAGTTGCTACAGCAGGCAGTCAATGCAACTGTAACTGCCTGCGGAAATGATTTTGCTACTAACTTGGTTCCAGCTATCATCAACTGGACGAAGGAAAATCCAGACAAGATGGTACATGATTTCCCGTTGCCTAGTTTCGCCGGGAGCAACTCCTTGAACAAGAACACCACAACACCATCACTTGCTCACGCAACCGGGCCTCCTCTCGCAGTCGCTCCCGCTCATAGCAGCCCGTCCTCAGTCTCTGGCACGCTAGGTGGGCCTTCGTCTTTGGCTGAGCTCGACACCCTCAGGGTAATTACATGTCGCACCAACAAATATATATAGAATATTCCATTTTCGTTGCCTTTCGGATGTTTTACGCCACACACATATGTTTGCAGGCCGAAGAAACCATGTGCACCATACTCTACTTGATCAAAGGCCATAAGGTGGACGTGGGAAAGGGGATGATAATGAACCCCTTGCAACCCACGTTCCACAACCAGCCGATCCCCGCTGGGCACTTCAGGGTTAACTTGTCCAATGTGAAATTGGGGCACGAGGATTTGCCTCCTCCAGTACAGCATGTGGGAGAGGACGACGAGACCCCGCCGCGGATTGGAAGCTGCAAGGGTTGGGTGCTGCTATGGCCGAAGAATCTTATTCGTCTGGAGCCGGCCGAGAGCACACCAATAACCACACATCAACAAGCATGTGCGGAGAACACCACCCCACCTACGCAATTACCAGCTCCTGTAGTGCCGGGTGAGAGCGGCGGACGACGTGATGAAGGGGGTGCAATAGTACTGGCTGATGTAATCGGTCCTGTAGAATAGAGAATGGATGATGAGACGGAGGTTGACCCAATGGCTTTCCTCAATACAAACGCGTATGACTGTGACTTAGATATGATGAGTCAACCATATGACGAATCGGGCTATCAGCATGCTAATGAGGATATGGATGATCTGCCCGGGCAGGAAGGTCGTAGCAGGGATTGCAAAAAGTCTCTCTTAATGAAATCCTCACAGGACACCCCTGAAGATGCCGCCTCAGCACAGGCTCAACTAGCCGGGGGTCGTACAGTGCTTAGCCTGGGAACACTGGGGCATGGGTTAAGGAAGGGTCTGGAAGGTGTGCCCAAGAAAAAGGAGAGGAAGAGATCGGGGAAGATAGCTGCCTCCAAACAAGCCAGAGCACATAGCAGCCAGATGATGGATTCTGAAGAGTGTGTACCCTGTTGGGTAACGCAGTAATTTCAAAAAATTTCCTATGCACACGCAAGATCATGGTGATGCATAGCAACGAGAGGGAAGAGTGTTGTCTACGTACCCTTCGTAGACCGCGATGGAAGCGTTGACGCAACGTAGAGGAAGTAGTCGTACGTCTTCCCGATCCGACTGATCCACGCACCGTTACTCCGGCACCTCCAAGTTCTTAGCACACGTACAGCTCGATGACGCTCCCTGGGCTCCGATCCAGCAAAGCTTCGGGGATGAGTTCCGTCAGCACAACGGCGTGGTGATGATGATGATGTTCTACCGACGCAGGGCTTTGCCTAAGCACTACAACGATATGATCGAGGTGGAATATGGTGGCAAGGGGCACCGCATACGGCTAAGGAACGATCACGTGGATCAACTTGTGTGTCTAGAGGTGCCCCCTGCCCGCGTATATAAAGGATCCAAGGGGGGGGGGGTGCGGCCGGCCCTATGGTGGCGCGCAGGAGGAGTCCTACTCCTACCGGGAGTAGGACTCCCCCCCCCCCAATCCTTGTCCAACTAGGAGAGGTGGAGGGAGAATAGGAAAGGGGGGGGGGGCGCCACCCCTCCCTCCTTGTCCAATTCGGACTAGGGGGAGAGGGGGCGCGCGGCCTGCCCTGGTAGCCCCTTCCTCTTCTCCACATTAGGCCCATGAGGCCCATTAACCCTCCGGGGGGTTCTGGCAACCCCCCGGTGCTCCGGTTTTATCCGATACTTCAGGTGTCCGAATATAGTCATCCAATATATCAATCTTTATGTCTCGACCATTTCGAGACTCCTCGTCATGTCCGTGGTCACATCTGGTACATCAAAATGCATAAACTCATAATAACTGTCATCGTAACGTTAAGCGTGCGGACCCTACGGTTCGAGAACAATGTAGACATGACTGAGACAAATCTCCGGCCAATAACCAATAGCGGCACCTGGATGCCCATATTGGCTCCTACATATTCTACGAAGATCTTTATCGGTCAGACCGCATAACAACATACATTGTTCCCTTTGTCATCGGTATGTTACTTGCCCGAGATTCGATCGTCGGTATCCAATACCTAGTTCAATCTCGTTACCGGCAAGTCTCTTTACTCGTTCTGTCATACATCATCCCGCAACTAACTCATTAGTTGCAATGCTTGCAAGGCTTATAGTGATGTGCATTACCGAGTGGGCCTAGAGATACCTCTCCGACAATCGGAGTGACAAATCCTAATCTCGAAATACGCCAACCCAACATGTACCTTCGGAGACACCTGTAGAGCTCCTTTATAATCACCCAGTTACGTTGTGACGTTTGGTAGCACACAAAGTGTTCCTCCGGTAAACGGGAGTTGCATAATCTCATAGTCATAGGAACATGTATAAGTCATGAAGAAAGCAATAGTAACATACTAAACGATCAAGTGCTAAGCTAACGGAATGGGTCATGTCAATCACATCATTCTCCTAATGATGTGATCCCGTTAATCAAATGACAACTCATGTCTATGGCTAGGAAACATAACCATCTTTGATTAACAAGCTAGTCAAGTAGAGGCATACTAGTGACACTCTGTTTGTCTATGTATTCACACATGTATTATGTTTCCAGTTAATAAAATTCTAGCATGAATAATAAACATTTACCATGAAATAAGGAAATAAATAATAACTTTATTATTGCCTCTAGGGCATATTTCCTTCAGTCTCCCACTTGCACTAGAGTCAATAATCTAGTTCACAGCGCCATGTGATTTAACAGCAATAGTTCACATCACCATGTGATTAACACCCAAAGGGTTTACTAGAGTCAGTAATCTAGTTCACATCGCTATGTGATTAACACCCAAAGAGTACTAAGGTGTGATCATGTTTTGCTTGTGAGATAATTTTAGTCACCGGGTCTGTTATATTCAGATCCGTAAGTATTTTGAAAATATTTATGTCAACAATGCTCTGCATGGAGCTACTCTAGCTAATTGCTCCCACTTTCAATATTTATCTAGATTGAGACTTAGATTCATCTAGATTAGTGTCAAAACTTGCATCAACGTAACCCTTTACGACGAACCTTTTGTCACCTCCGTAATCGAGAAACATATCCTTATTCCAGTAAGGATAATTTTGACCGTTGTCCATTGATCTACTCCTAGATCACTATTGTACTCCCTCTCTTAACACAGTGTATGGTATACAATAGATCTGGTACACATCATGGCATACTTTATAGAACCTATGACTGAGGCATAGGGAATGACTTTCATTCTCTTTATATCTTCTGCCGTGGTCGGGCTTTGAGTCTTACTCAACTTCACACCTTGTAACACAGGCAAGATCTCTTTCTTTGACTGCTCCATTTTGAACTACTTCAAAATCTTGTCAAGGTTTGTACTTATTGAAAAAAAACTTATCATGCATCTTGATCTATCTCTATAGATCTTGATGCTCAATATGTAAGCAACTTCACCGATGTCCTTCTTCGAAAAACTCCTTTCAAATACTCCTTTATGCTTTGCAGAATAATTCTACATTATTTCCGATCAACAATATGTCATTTACATATACTTATCAAAAATGTTGTAGTGCTCCCACTCACTTTCTTGTAAATACAGGCTTCATCGCAAGTCTGTATAAAACTATATGCTTTGATCAACTTATCAAAGCGTGTATTCCAACTCCGAGATGCTTGCACCAGTCCATAGATGGATCGCTGGAGCTTGCATATTTTGTTAACACCTTTAGGATTGACAAAACCTTCTGGTTGCATCATATACAACTCTTTTTTAAGAAATCAATTAAGGATTGCAGTTTTGTTATCCATTTGCCAGATTTCATAAACTGTGGCAATTGCTAACATGATTCGGACAGACTTTAAGCATCGATACGAGTGAGAAAATCTCATCATAGTCAACACCTTGAACTTTGTCAAAAACCTTTTTCGACAAGTCTAGCTTTGTAGATAGTAACACTACTATCAGCGTCCGTCTTCCTCTTGAAGATCCATTTATTTTCTATGGCTTGCCGATCATCGGGCAAGTCAACCAAAGTCCATACTTTGTTTTCATACATGAATCCCATCTCAGATTTCATGGCCTTAAGCCATTTTGCGGAATCAGGGCTCATCATCGCTTCCTCATAGTTCGCAAGTTCGTCATGGTCTAGTAACATGACTTCCAGAACAGGATTACTGTACCACTCTGGTGCGGATCTCACTCTGGTTTACCTACGAGATTCGGTAGTAACTTGATCTGAAGTTTTATGATCATCATCATTAGCTTCCTCACTAATTGGTGTAGTAGTCACAGGAACAGATTTCTGTGATGAACTACTTTCCAATAAGGGAGAAGGTACAATTACCTTATCAAGTTCTACTTTCCTCCCACTCACTTCTTTCGAGAGAAACTCCTTCTCTAGAAAGGATCCATTATAAGCAACGAATGTCTTGCCTTAGGATCTGTGATAGAAGGTGTACCCAACAGTCTCTTTTTGGGTATCCTATGAAGACATATTTCTCCGATTTGGTTTTGAGCTTATCAGGATGAAACTTTTTCACATAAGCATCACAACCCTAAACTTTAAGAAATGACAACTTTGGTTTCTTGCTAAACCACAGTTCAGATTGTGTCGTCTCAACGGACTTAGATGGTGCCCCCTTTTTAACGTGAATGCAGCTGTCTTTAATGCATAACCCCAAAACGATAGTGGTAAATCGGTAAGAAACATCATAGATTTGCACTATATCTAATAAAGTACGGCTATGACGTTCGGACACACCATTACACTATGGTGTTCCAGGTGGCGTGAGTAGTGAAACTATTTCACATTTGTTTTAATTGAAGACCAAACTCGTAACTCAAATATTTGTCTCCGCGATCAGATCGTAGAAACCTTATTTTTCTTGTTACGATGATTTTCTACTTCACTCTGAAATTCTTTGAACTTTTCAAATGTTTCAGACTTATGTTTCATCAAGCAAATATACCCATATCTGCTCAAATCATATGTGAAGGCCAGAAAATAGCGATACCCGCCGCGAGTTTCAACACTCATCGGATCGCATACATCAGTATGTATTATTTCCAATAAGTCAGTCGCTCGCTCCATTGTTCTGGAGAACGGAGTCTTTAGTCATCTTGCCCATAAGGCATGGTTCGCAAGCACCAAGTGATTCATAATCAAGTGATTCCAAAATCCCATCAGCATGGAGTTTCTTCATGCGCTTTACACCAATATGACCTAAACGGCAGTGCCACAAATAAGTTGCACTATCATTATTAACTTTGCATCTTTTTGGTTTCAATATTATGAATATGTGTATCACTATGATTGAGATCCAATGAACTATTTTCATTGGGTGTGTAACCATATAAGGTTTTATTCATGTAAACAGAACAACAATTTATTCTTTTACTTAAATGAATAACCGTATTATAATAAACATGATCAAATCATATTCATGCTCAACGCAAACACCAAATAATACTTATTTAGGTTCAACACTAATCCCGAAAGTATAGGGAGTGTGCGATGATGATCATATCAATCTTGGAACCACTTCCAACACACATTGTCACTTCACCCTTAACTAGTCTCTGTTCATTCTGCAACTCCCGTTTCGAGTTACTACTCTTCGCAACTGATCCAGTATCAAATACTGAGGGGTTGCTATAAACACTAGTAAAGTACACATCAATAACATGTATACCAAATATACTTTTGTTCACTTTGCCATCCTTCTTATCTGCCAAATACTTGGGGTAGTTCTGCTTCCAGTGACCAGTCCCTTTGCAGTAGAAGCACTTAGTCTCAGGCTTAGGACCCGACTTGGGCTTCTTCACATGAGCAGCAACTTGCTTGCTGTTTTTCTTGAAGTTCCCCTTTTTCCCTTTGCCCTTTTCTTGAAACTAGTGATCTTGTCAACCATCAACACTTCATGCTCTTTCTTGATTTCTACCTTCATCGATTTCATCATCATGAAAAGCTCGGGATTCGTTTCCGTCATCCCTTGCATACTATAGTTCATCACGAAGTTCTACTAACTTGGTGATGGTGACTAGAGAATTCTGTCAATCACTATCTTATCTGGAAGATTAACTCCCACTTGATTCAAGCGATTGTAGCACCCAGACAATCTGAGTACATGCTCGCTAGTTGAGCGATTCTCCTCCATCTTTTAGCTATAGAACTTGTTGGAGACTTCATATCTCTCAACTCGGGTATTTGCTTGAAATATTAACTTCAACTCCTGGAACATCTCATATGGTCCATGACGTTCAAAACGTCTTTGAAGTCCCGATTCTAAGCCGTTAAGCATGGTGCACTAAACTATCAAGTAGTCATCATATTTAGCTAGCCAAACCTTCATAACATCAACATCTGCTCCTGCAATAGGTCTGTCACCTAGAGGTGCATCAAGGACATAATTCCTCTGTGCAGCTATGAGGATAAACCTCAGATCACGGATCCAATCCGCATCATTGCTACTAACATCTTTCAACATAGTTTTTCTCTAGGAACATATCAAAACAAACATAGGGAAGCAACAACGCGAGCTATTGATCTACAACATAGATATGCTAATACTACCAGGACTAAGTTCATGATAAATTTAAGTTCAATTAATCATATTACTTAAGAACTCCCACTTAGATAGACATCCCTCTAATCCTCTAAGTGATCACGTGATCCAAATCAACTAAACCATGTCCGATCATCACGTGAGATGGATCAGTTTCATTGGTGAACATCACTATGTTGATCATATCTACTATATGATTCACGCTCGACCTTTCGGTCTCCGTTTTCCGAGGCCATATCTGTATATGCTTGGCTCGTCAAGTATAACCTGAGTATTCCGCATGTGCAACTGTTTTGCACCCGTTGTATTTGAACGTAGAGCCTATCAGACCCGATCATCACATGGTGTCTCAGCACGAAGAACTTTCGCAACGGTGCATACTCAGGGAGAACACTTCTTGATAATTTAGTGAGAGATCATCTTATAATGCTACCGTCAATCAAAAGCAAGATAAGATGCATAAAAGATAAACATCACATGCAACCAATATAAGTGATATGATATGGCCATCATCATCTTGTGCCTGTGATCTCCATCTCTGAAGCACCGTCATGATCACCATCGTCACCGACGCGACACCTTGATCTCCATCGTAGCATCGTTGTCGTCTCGCCAATCTTATGCTTCCACGACTATCGCTACCCCTTAGTGATAAAGTAGAGCATTACATCGCGATTGCATTGCATATAATAAAGCGACAACCATATGGCTCCTGCCAGTTGCCGATAAATCGGTTACAAAACATGATCATCTCATACTATAAAATTTAGCATCATGTCTTGGCCATATCACATCACAACATGCCCTGCAAAAACAAGTTAGACGTCCTCTACTTTGTTGTTGCAAGTTTTACGTGGCTGCTACGGGCTTAAGTAAGAACCAATCTCACCTACGCATCAAAACCACAACGATAGTTTGTCAATTTGACTCTGTTTTAACCTTCGCAAGGACCGGGCGTAGCCACACTTGGTTCAACTAAAGTTGGAGAAACAGTGACCCGCAAGCCACCTTTGTGCAAAGCACGTCGGGAGAACCGGTCTCGCGTAAGCGTACGCGTAATGTCGGTCCGGGCCGCTTCATCCAACAATACCGCCGAACCAAAGTATGACATGCTGGTAGGAAGTATGACTTATATCGCCCACAACTCACTTGCGTTCTACTCGTGCATATAACATAAAACCATAAAACCTAGGCTCTGATACCACCGTTGGGTAACGCAGTAATTTCAAAAAATTTCCTACGCACACGCAAGATCATGGTGATGCATAGCAACGAGAGGAAAGAGTGTTGTCTACATACCCTTCGTAGACCGCAACGGAAGCGTTGACGCAACGTAGAGGAAGTAGTCATATGTCTTCCCGATCCGACCGATCCACGCACCGTTACTCCGGCACCTCCGAGTTCTTAGCACACGTACAGCTCGATGACGCTCCCTGGGCTCCGATCCAGCAAAGCTTTGGGGATGAGTTCCGTCAGCACAACGGCGTGGTGACGATGATGATGTTCTACCGACGCAGGGCTTCGCCTAAGCACTACAACGATATGATCGAGGTGGAATATGGTGGCAGGGGGCACCGCACACGGCTAAGGAACGATCACGTGGATCAACTTATGTGTCTAGAGGTGCCCCCCGCCCCCGTATATAAAGGATCCAAGGGGGGGGGTGCGGCCGGCCCTATGGTGGCACGCAGGAGGAGTCCTACTCCTACCGGGAGTAGGACTCCCCCCCAATCCTTGTCCAACTAGGAGAGGTGGAGGGAGAATAGGAAAGGAGGGGCGCCGCCCCTCCCTCCTTGTCCAATTCGGACTAGGGGGAGAGGGGGCGCGCGGCCTGCCCTGGCAGCCCCTTCCTCTTCTCCACATTAGGCCCATGAGGCCCATTAACCCCCCCGGGGGGTTCTGGTAACCCCCCGGTGCTCCGGTTTTATCCGATACTTCTCCGGAACCCTTCCGGTGTCCGAATATAGTCATCCAATATATCAATCTTTATGTCTCGACCATTTCGAGACTCCTCGTCATGTCCGTGATCACATCCGGGACTCCGAACTAACTTCGGTACATCAAAATGCATAAACTCATAATAACTGTCATCGTAACGTTAAGCATGCGGACCCTACAGTTCGAGAACAATGTAGACATGACTGAGACAAATCTCCGGCCAATAACCAATTGCGGGACCTGGATGCCCATATTGGCTCCTACATATTCTACGAAGATCTTTATCGGTCAGACCGCATAACAACATACGTTGTTCCCTTTGTCATCGGTATGTTACTTGCCCGAGATTCGATCGTCGGTATCCAATACCTAGTTCAATCTCGTTACCGGCAAGTCTCTTTACTCGTTCTGTAATACATCATCCCGCAACTAACTCATTAGTTGTAATTCTTGCAAGGCTTATAGTGATGTGCATTACCGAGTGGGCCCAGAGATACCTCTCCGACAATCGGAGTGATAAATCCTAATCTCGAAATACGCCAACCCAACATGTACCTTCGGAGACACCTGTAGAGCTCCTTTATAATCACCCAGTTACGTTGTGACGTTTGGTAGCACACAAAGTGTTCCTCCGGTAAACGGGAGTTGCATAATCTCATAGTCATAGGAACATGTATAAGTCATGAAGAAAGCAATAGCAACATACTAAATGATCAAGTGCTAAGCTAACGGAATGGGTCATGTCAATCACATCATTCTCCTAATGATGTGATCCCGTTAATCAAATGACAACTCATGTCTATGGCTAGGAAACATAACCATCTTCGATTAAAGAGCTAGTCAAGTAGAGGCATACTAGTGACACTCTGTTTGTCTATGTATTCACACATGTATTATGTTTCCGGTTAATACAATTCTAGCATGAATAATAAACATTTACCATGAAATAAGGAAATAAATAATAACTTTATTATTGCCTCTAGGGCATATTTCCTTCATACCCGTGAAAGGTGCAACCATGTTCCATCTCACAGGCGAGCCGATGCTACCGCCGAAACCGCTGGAGGCACTATCAGGGGATCTCAGGAGACTGCACGACCATGTGCTGTCGACTGAGAAAAGCCTACTAGCCTCGAAGGATCCAAGATATCCGACATATGCGGCTCGTGTGCCTAAGGGGAAGTGCTACGTCGACACACGGCCCGCGGAGGTGTTCTTCCTGCGGTTTGACCATACCTTTGAGATGTTTCTGACAAGGCGGCTTGATTTTACAATCGCCCGCCTTTTTGCGCTACATATGAGCTCCATCATGAAGAGAGAAGAAGTCTCGCGAATCTGTGTGGCGGATCCGTACTACGTGCAGGAGTCTTTCTTGAGTCTCGGCGACTTTGAGCGTGAAACTGCTAGGGACTACCTCCAAAATTTCATGGTACAGAATAAGGACCAGGAAATTGTCGTCCTGCCTTATCATCCAAAGTAAGTCAGTTCTGGACAACCCTTTCATACATTTCAATCATTTCTTCTCGCTCATACGGAGAATAATTTGAGGTGTCTTTCCCCCGCAGCAACGGGCGCGCCGTCCTTATCATTCTTTACCCGCGAGTCTCCCACGCCGCGTATTTCGACCCTTCTAGAGACTACGAGAAGAAGGACTACACCCACATAATGAATATTCTAGATGTTACTCTCTAAGGCTTCAGCATTAGAGGTGGCCACATGCAGATCAAGAAACAAAGGAACAAGAAGATGGGTTTCGCGCATAAAACTAACTTCTGCTGCATCCATGTCCCAAAACCAAGCAAGAAAGATGGATTCTACATCCTCCATCTCATGATTGAGTTCAGCACGGATCACCAAAAGCTTTGCATGACAAGCAGAAATGATGATCATATCCACAAGTGGGTAGAATCTCATGGAGAAGCAGATTATAAACTTAGAGATGACTTCTTTCGCATCCAAAGGGACATTGCGACGATCATCATGAAAGAAGTCGTCGATGAGAAGGGGATGTTCCACCATGGTCCTATATCGCGAGCTGACGTCCGAACTCGCATAGGCATGCAACATCAAGACCTGACGCCGTTCAAGAAGCTAGGGTCCATCCTCGATGATATGGAAGGAGGGAACTTCTAGTGATTTACGATGCCGATGATGATGATATGTGTCGGTTGAACTTGTATACTTTCTGTAGCGATGAAACTTTGTGATGTCCATGTTCCCTGCCGAACTTGCGTAACACTACTTTGTTAGTTTGGGTACGATGACCTGCGTACCTCTAGTTAATTAGTTTTCATACTGTATGTTCCATCTAGTTGCTAACCTTTTCATTTTCGTGTTGCTTTAGTATATTTTGTTGCATATGATTGTACATCCTCTTGATGTAGATGCATCTCTAACAGGTACCTAGTTTCTTGATGGCGAGATGGCAGTGCTATGTCGTGTACAAAGGGAAGGTTCTGGGGGTGTACAACGAGTGGCCTGAGTGTCAGGCGCAAGTGAATGGGGTCTCGGGCGCCAGTCATAAAGGCTTCAAAAGCAGACAAGAAGGAGAAGCTAGTTACTTGAGGTTCACGCTAGCACGAGAGAGGACTCGTAACTGCCGCCTCATGTACTGCATAGTTCCGCTCTCACTCATAGTGACAGCTCTTCTCGCGTATAGCATTGTTTAGATGGATAACGTTGTAGTTGCAAGTATTCGAGACTTGCATGTATCGCTATTTTCGAGATGATGACGAGATACCACTTTGTGTTGGATGATGATTATGATGAGACTATTTGTATGTATATGCTATGATTACATTTGTAGTCTCGCAGCCATTTGTATGTGTATCATGATGACATTTGTATCTGCTAAAGTTTCTTGTATAAATCCTATTCAAATACAAAACAAATATGCAGAAAAAAAATACAAAACTACTAAAATTAGCAATAGCGAGTGGAGAAAAGTTAGCAGCAGCGTGACAGTAGCAGTAGCGCATCCAGCCAAAGCGCGCTAGAGCTATTAGCAGTACCGAGCTTCCACGCAGCACGCTGCTTCTACACTTGTATAGCAGTAGCGCGGGCGTGCACGCGCTGCTGCTACGGGTTAGCTGTAGCGCCTTATTAGTAGCGCCGGTCCCCGCGCTACCGATATACCTAGAACTCGCGCTGCTGCTAGACTTTTCCCTAGTAGTGTGTTCCCCTTTGAGAGGTTCATGGGAGTCCTAAAGAAATATGTCCATAACCGTGCTAGGCTATAAGATAGCATCTCTATGGCCATCAAACAGAGGATGTCATTGGGTTTTGTGTTGACTTCATTCTTGGCCTTTAGAAGATAGGTCTCCCTATATCGTGGTTTGAGCGGAGACTGACTGGAAAAGGCACGCTTGGAGGGGACTCAATAATATGTAGGGACGGGCATTCTTGGTCTCAAGAACACTACACAGTTCTACAGAACTCTACCTTGGTGACCCCGTATGTCGATGAACACAAGAACAGTCTGTGCTCCAAACACCCGGAGCAGTGTGACGACTGGATTACATGTGAACACATTAGGACTTTCAGCAATTGGTTGGGAACACGTCTCAGAGGTGACAACACTGTTTGTGACGATTTGTACTCATTGTCTAGGGTACCATCTTCGACTGTATTGACTTACAAAGGATACCAAGATCAAAAGAGCACCAACCAAAACAGCGGTGTCCGCTTTGATGCAGCAACCAAAAGGGGAAAGGACACATATCATGGTTACATAGTGGACATATGGGAACTTGACTACAGACATGATTTTAAGGTCCCTTTGTTTAAGTGCAAATGGGTCAATCTGCCAGGAGGCGGGGTACAGGTAGACTCACAGTATGGAATGACAACAGTGGATCTAAACAATCGTGGGTACACTGACGAACCGTTTGTCCTAGCCAATGATGTGGCGCAGGTTTTCTATGTGAAGGACATGTCTACCAAACCGAGAAAAAGAAAAGATAAGGAAGCGAGTACATCGTACGATGAGCCAAAGCGCCACATTGTTCTTTCAGGAAAAAGAGACATTGTGGGAGTGGAGGGCAAGACAGACATGTCTGAAGATTATGAAAAGTTTCATGAAATTCCTCCCTTCAAAGTCAAGGCTGACCCAAGCACCCTGTTAAATGATGAAGATTATCCATGGTTACAACGCAATAAGAAAAGGACACAAGCGAAGAAAAAGTGAAGACTTTCTCTCCACAACTATTATGATGATGCCTTTGATCTAGAATATCCATGTAACAGACGAGTTTCCGTATGAAACCCTGATATTTCGAAAGAGATTGTCCATTTTCAACCTTTTAGCACATGCTATGTGGGTGAAATGATGATACCATGCCAACTTTCAACCTTTTTAGAGTTCATTTGTAGTGCTTTTCAATTTCAGGGTCATTTAGCTAAAAATATCAGTAAATGCATGAAAAATAACAAATGAAGTCAGAAAGGGTTGAAAATTGATGATGTGGCTCTGAATGGTGCATTTTGAACACACAAAAATTCTGGAGTTCAAATAAGTTCAAAAAATGGAATCCCTTTGTAACAGATGAGTTTTCGTTTGAAACCCTCATACTTCGAAAGAGATTGTCCATTTTGTACACGAAGTGCATCCAGTTTTTCCCGTAACCCTCTCAACTTTTTAGCACATGCTATGTGAGTGAAATGATGAACTGAAACAAAACTATGTGGGTGAAATGGTGAACTAATAGCTAAAAGAATGAACTAAAAATAATCAATTAAAATATTATGTTATGATCAACTAAAACAAACTATAATAACAAAAGAAAATCAACTTATTTTTTTATAAAACTCTAATAGCAAAAGGAATCAACTAAAAAGCTTTTATAAACCTCTAGTATTTTTAAACTAAAATTATATAAATTTTATGCAACTATAATTATCAAAGTATTTTCTGTTCAAAAGATGAAAAGCAAAAAAGAATTATCATAAAGAATGTTTTGTTAGAAACTTTAATAGCAAAAAGAATTTTCATAAAGAATCTTCTTGATAGAAACTAAATTAACAAAAAGAATTATCATAAAGAATTTTTTGTTAGAAACTTTAATAGCAAAAAGAATTTTCATAAAGAATTTTTTTGATAGAAACTAAAATAACAAAATCTCTTTTTGAATATAATGATAAAACACAGTAATATTAAATAGCAGAAAAAAGAATCACTCAAAATATATTTTTATGGTGAAGTTATTCAGAAACTAGTGATTCACACAAATTTCAAAGAATTCAATTTTAAACTATTCAAATTTGGAAACTAATGGCACTAACAGAAAGTTTATAATTATTCATACCTAAAAGAAAAAATAATTAAAAAATAAAAGAAAATAAATAATTAAAAAAAACAAAATACTGGAAAAGAAAATGCCGCCAACTGGGCCACACGGCCTGCTTACGACTAGAAACCCATCTGTACATGGGTTAGGATGCTGGCCCAATAGGCCCAACATGGCAGTGACAAGGGTAGGCAAGTACTGCCTACATATTAGAGAGGAGCTCAGCACCTGAGCCACAACGCAGCTTATAAACAGGTGCTGAACTCTCTCAGCTAGCAAGGTGGGACTAAGCTCCCACCACGCCACGGCTGTGCCACCCCTTCGTCCTAGTTGGGGCCACCAACCGGGACCAACGCCCACGTTTGGTCCCGGTTGGTGGCACCAACCGGGATGAATACCCCCTTTTGGTCCCGGTTCGTGCCATCAACCGGGACCAAAGGTTCTACTATATAAGCCCACACTTAGAAAATTTAGTAGTTTCATCGCCAATTGCCTCCTGGCACGTCGAGCTCATCGACGCCGCTAGGCTGCCCCGACGTCGTCCGCCGCCCCTGCCGTCGCCGTCGCCCGTGCCTCGTCGTTGCCGTCTCCGTCGCCGTCGCCGACGTCTTCCCCGAGCTCGCGCGCCCCTGCCCCCACCCCCAGGCGTGCCTTCGCTGTCCGCCGTCCCCGAGCCTTCCTCGTCGCCGACGCCACCTCGCTATGAGCGCCGCCCCGATCCCCTGCTCCTCCTCCCTGTACTGGCCGACGTCGCCGCGCCGCCGCCCCTGCCCTGCGCTGGCGCCGCGCGCCGCCCCGCCGCGTGCGCCCTTGCCCTGCATTTTTATTTCATAGATTTTTTTCATAAATGTATATTTTTCTATATGTGTGTGTATGTGTATATATGTGTGTACATGTTCATAGCATTTTTTTCATAAATGTATTTTTTTGTCAATTTATATATATGTTCATATATATGTGCATATTTGTAAAACAATTGTGTATGTATAGAAAAATTTATGTATATATATGTTTCTGTGCATTTTTTTATCAATTTATGTATATGTTCATATTTAGAAGAAAAAAAGGAGTGGAAAAAGAAGGTTAGTGCATTTTAGGTTAGTGTAGAGGAAAAAGTAATATAAGGAAAAGGAAGAAATGAGGAGGAAGGAAGAAGGAAGAAGAAGAAAAAGAAGGAGTGCAAAAAGGAAAATAAGAAGAGGAAGAAGGAGAAGAAGAAAGGAGAAGAAGAGGAGAGGAAGAAGAGGAGAAATAAATAAGAAGGGAAAAAAGAAGAAAAAAGAGGAGAAGAAGAAAGGAATAGAGGAGAAGAAAAAAAAAGAATTATTCTATATTTTCTTCTTCTCCTCTATTCCTTTCTTCTTCTCCTTAATTTTATTTTTTCTTCTTCTCCTCTATTCCTTTCTTCTTCTCCTTTTTTTCTTCGATCTTCTCTATTCCTTTCTTCTTCTCCTCTTTTTTCTTCTTCGATCTTTTTTCCTCTTCTTACATGAGGGGGGGGGGTCCATATACCCCCTCCCCAATAACTTTGACATGAGGGGGGGGGGTCGCCGTGGGTTCGAGGGGCGAGGGTCGGGGACTAGGGTAGAGGTTCGAGTCACCGAGGGTTCGAGGGTCGTCGAGGGGCCTAGGGTTTGAGGGTCGAGGAACACCGAGGGGTCGAGGGTCGAGGATCGCCAGGGGTCGAGATGTTGCCTAGTGTCAAAGTATTGAAGCAACCCATGGCTTCATCATTAGCCGGAAGTAACTGGGGCATGATGGAACGAAGTTTTCCAAAGTTATTTTGGAAGGGAGTCCCAGATAGGATAATTCGTCTTTTTGTATGAATTTCTGCAAAGGCCTTCCAAATAGCGATATTCGGAAGGCTCTTGCTGAACTTTGTACCAAAAAGCGAATTATCCTATCTGGGACTCCGTTCCAAAATAACTTTAGAGAGCTTCGTACCATCATGCACCTGTTACTTTCGCCTAATGATGAAGACATGGTTTTGTTGAATCCTTTGACACTAGACAAACGTGACATGAGGGGGTCGAGGGTCGGGAAATAGGGTACATAGAGGGTCGTGGATCACCGAGCGGTCAAGGGTCTGGCAATGTGCACAAGTTGATCCAAACACTAGAAGCGCTGCCGAGGCCACCCAAATTTACCAAGTTAAAAGAGAGTTGTCGTTGAGGCCACCCCGAACCCTTGAAGCATTGCCGAGACCACCGCAAACCCTAGAGAAGTGTCGAGGCCACTAATATGATTCCTTGTTGTGACTAGCTAGCTAGGTCTACGTTCACCGCTAATATATCCATCTGTCATGTTTGTATAATAATTGCCATGTTATAATATTTGCAGATACTATGGAGAACGGCCGAGACGAGGACGCAAAACAGGTGTTGGGGGACATAATCGCAGCTGGAGGTGATGTCATGTCGTATCTCAATGAAACCGATGGTCTGGAAGGAGAGTGTGAAGTAGGCTACGGTTATCAAACAATGAAGGAGGAAGGACATGATTATGATGGCTCCGGTGACCGAATGCCGGTGCAAGAAGGAGACCGTGATGACGGCTCCGGTGACCGAATAGAGTCCGACCAGGTATATATATTTATTAAGCCTGTGCTGACTAGCTAATTGATGCATTCACTGTTTTGGTATGTACACATATTAACTCTCGTCTTTCTTCTTTTTTCTAGCCCTCCGGATCGAGCACAACTTCGGTAAAGAAACGAGGCACAAAGAAAAACTTCCGCTCGGATGAAAGATTCACGATCACAGCAACCGCGCGCGATGGCCAACCGATTGAACCTATCCGGACCAAGGAAGCATTTTCTGCTCAGTGCGGGGTTCTTGTTAGGGACAAGATCCCGATTAGCATATACCAATGGTATAAGCCTAAGAAGGAAGACCCTGAGGTGTCTTATGTCAACGATATGCAGAAAGATGATCTTTGGACCGCGGTGAAGGAAAATTTTACCCTGCCGCCAGAGGAGGATCTGGAGAAGCCAGATAAAGAGCCATTGATCAAGTCTCATGCTCTTAAGAAGATGGAAAATCTATTCAGGAGGTGGAAGATGAGCTGAAAACATCGTTTGTCGACCAAGAAAATACACCAGAATTCACCGACCAATATGAGAAGATCAGAGATCACTGGGACGCATTTGTGGCCCACAAGACATCGGACAAGAGTAAGAAGATGTCAGCGAGAAACAAGATAAATGCTGTGAAGAAGGAGCATCACCATAGCACGGGGTCAGGTGGCTACCTCAAAGCCCGGCCATTGTGGGCCAAGGCTGAGAATGATCTGCTTGATAAAGGGGTCGAACCAGAGACATTGAACTGGCCAGACCGTTGCCGGACTTGGTTCTTTGGGGTTCGTGGAACCTTGGAACCTGTATTAGGGAAGTGCGTTTGGACGAACGAGCAACTGCGAATACCCGTCACGAAGCTTGAGGACTATATCGCCCCAACGCAGCAAGGGACGTTCGTTCCAGACAGAGAGAACGACGAGCTCACAATGGCCCTCAGGAATCCTGAGAACCCTGGACGGACATGAGGCACACCAGGCTCCGTTCCATGAAGGGCTGGGTTTCCGGATGCAGGTGGTTACAAAAGCTAGGAGAGGAGGAAAGTGGAGCATACCCAACTGCATAAGCTGCACACAACGGTACAAGCGCTAGAGGAACGAGAAGCAGTCCGAAGCTACCCCCAAAGCTACCCTGCCATCTCAGTGGAGAAGCAGCGTGGCTTCCACCGAGCTGCTTCAGCTGGAGCCTGTCTTCACGGCTCCTGCTAACTACCCCGTGGATGTTATCACGGAGTCTCAACATTGCCACCTTATGACGCAATGGCAGAACTTCAAAGTCAAGGCGGCTGTCGGCTCTGTTTGACCTCCTGAACCTGGCGCAACATTTCACTATTGTCCAATTCCAGAAGGATATGCTAGGGTGATGGTGGACGAAATAACGGAGGGATTTGAGCACCTCGAGCTTGACCACCCTACCGGTGAAGGGGAGACTCGGCTGGGTTTTGCTCTGAAGACTCCATGCCTATGGCGGAAGGAGCTTGACCACCCTTCCGAACTGGACGCCTTTGCCTCCTCCTCCTCCTCCGACGAGTCAGGGCACTCCGCCTCCTCCTCCGGCAAGTGATCAGGGCACTCAGCCTCCTTATCCGGCGCGTGGCGGCACTCCGCCTCCTTCTCCGCCTGCGTCAGCACGCCCGAGCACCCAGCCTCCTCCTTCTCTGCCTCGACAGCAAGGGCGGAAGAGACCCACCGCCGCTCCGGCTACTCCGTCGCATCGTAGTCCTTCTCCTCCGCCTCGCAAGCAAGGAAAAAAGATAGCCGCAGCCGCTCCGTCTGCACCAGTGTCTAGCAGTACAACCAAAGGTGGGAGGCAATACACATTCGGTCCATCTCTCAAGCCTCTAGAGAAGTTACCATATGAGAGGACCATGGAGGAAAACATGGAGATCTGTCAAACCCAAGTTAGGGACTTCTTTGAAGCGGTGAAAGCAAAGAAATATCCACCTCCGGAGGAGAAGACAGATCCGGTGAAAGCAAAGCGCACTATCGATGCCCTGAAGAAACCACCACCGTCTCCGCCGAAAAACAACTGTGAGCGCATTACTGAAAACGCATATATCAAAGCGGAGCGGTCGGGAAGTACTATCAGTGATCGAAGGTTAGCTAAACGGCGAGCTAGGAAAAAATTGCCCAGCTCGGCGAACAAGCGAACCAATCGTGCCCCCCGCTCAAGGTGTCTAGTGATATCGTCGCTAATCATCCGGAGATTTTGCCCAATAGCAATCTTGGAGATTACCTGCCCGACGGTGTAGATTATGATTTCTTGGAGGCTGACGAAGACAAATGCCATTACGGGAAGCCTCTCGTCAAAGATGAAAGATCTCTAACAACGATGATGCGAAGATTCCATGATTGGTACATGGAAACCTACAGAGAGTCTGGGGGGATGGATACTTTGATTCTTAGAGTTAAAGAGGAGCACAACCTCGTTGGAATTGATCTGCTGTCTATTCCATTTGAGGAGTTCTTCCAGTTTTTCAATCAAAAAGCCCTCGATAAATTAACGGTCACTTGCTACTGTCTGTAAGTACTACTTCCGTCATTAAGTCTCTATATATAGCTCAGCTCTTTCATTGCATGTATTTATAATTATTCTCACTATATTATGTAGATTGAAGATCGCCGAATGCAGAAAAGCACAAATCTATGATATTGGGTTCATTAACACAAATCTCATAGATGAATTTAGGGTTAAATTTCAAGCCAAAGAAACCGAGGCCAACTTGCTCAAATCATTGGTAATAAATGAAAACAAAGATAAAATACTCTTTCCTTACAACTTTGAGTGAGTGTTACTTTCTTGTGCATATTCGGTTTCCCTTATTACTCGAGGTTATAGTAATGTAATTGATGAGTTATGCATGCGTGCACAGCTTCCACTATATTCTCCTGGAGATTAAGCTTGAGCAGGGACTAGTAACCGTCTTAGACTCAAGACGAAAAGATCCCGAGACCTATGCGGACATGACTAAAATGCTCAAGAAGTAACTTCAATCGATCATCATCGCACCATATCGGCAACTTTTTTGTTCATTTCCTGATATCAAGTAATTGTTTTCTTTGTCTCGCAGGGTTTGGAAAGTATTCACCGCACAAGCTCCAGGACTGCCGGGGGAGCTACAATTTACATACCCAAAAGTAAGTACTACTAGCTAGCTAGTTCTTCGCATCTCCCATTGATTCTAGCTACTTTCACCAATGCCATTTATAATGCTTCATTGTCAGTTTGATTGACCTCTATTTCTCGTAAAGTGCTTGTGGCAGGAACAAGGGAACATTTCATTTTATTACACCATCATGTCTGTTGAGTTTCATTCATATATATGTATTAACCCCCTTCTTCAAATTAGATGTGGCAGATGCTGAATGAACTCATACCACAAGATCGCATGAAAGCAATTCAAGAGGAATTGGCGGGATTCTTTCTTCATCACGTCATCAATAAAGCCGTAGAATACCATGTGGAAGTTGAGTTTAGATGTTAGAGGATTGTAAGAGATCTTATATTGTATATATGTAGCTAGTAGCGTCAGATACATATATGAAAACTTGTTGTTCACCCAATCTCTCAGAGAAGGAGAGGTCGACATCACTTCTCTCTGTATGCATATGTTCATGACGAACTTCTGTACTTAATGGCTTCCTTCATTTGCTTACTAACTAGAGTGTCGAGGGCCTTTGTCGTGGTTTTGTCATGGCAGATGTCCTCGTGAAAGGACTTAGTCATGGAGCCATCGCGACGGGTTAGCTTGAAGGGGTTAAAGCGGACACATGGACGCAAGAGAGTTTATACTAGTTCGGCCCCTTCGATGAAGGTAAAAGCCTACGTCTAGTTGTGATGGAATTGATGGGGTTTCGATGACTAGGGAGCAAACAAGCTTCGCCTAAGTCTCGAGTTGTTGTCTGTTGTCCTTGAACCGCCGTCGGGTCGTCCCCTTATATACACGGGTGACGCCCGTCGGTTCACAGAGTCCCAACACCGGTTCATATTCGTATCCGGGTTGGTCTCTTCTTATTCCTAACTTACAGTACAAGTCTATATACCAATGCCGGTTTACGGCTACAAGCCTTGAACCGACTATGGGCCTTAAGCCCTTATCTGCCTTCTTGGGCTTTAACATATTTTAGCTACTGACATAGTTAACCCGGCCCAATAGTAATATCCCCAACATTAGGCCCCAGATTGATTTGAACAGGTTCATGTCAATCCTTAACAAAAAATCTTCATCTTCAACATCTTCTTGTAGTTTGTTGAACCGCCGTGATGTCATCTGTCATAAAGAAAACTTATCCATGATACCCTTTTTGTTAATAAATCTGCGACAATCGAGGCGATAGCTCCGTTTCATGGCCCCTTGATTCTTGCGCCTGACACATATCCCTTTCCTTATAAATAGGACCGAGGGGTCATTTCCTTTTTCCCCTTCGTGCCCTTCTGCTTTGTCTTCCTTGCGTCGCCTAGCCTCGGAGCTCCGCCGCCACCGTCAACCTCTGCATCAGCCTTGGCCGCTGCATCAACCTGAACGCACCAGAGCACCGCGGCGACCTTCCGCGTCTTCCTCAACTCCGGTAAGTCTTCTGTTATTTCCAACACAGATCTGTTTCTAGGGTTTCATATTCTTCTAGTGTTCATCGCCTGGTTCATGCTCATATGACAGCTCCTAGATGCATCTATGAATCCTTGCTCTGTGTAATGGTAGCTTTTAGCATGCGCCTTCAGTTTTCATACCTCAAAACCATAGATCCATATGTATCTCTGCTCATTGATTCAGCTCTGTTCTGTTTCAAACCTTTGAATATTTGTCTTCTTTTCTGAACATGCTTCAGATCCAATGCCGTAGAAGTATTTTGTGAAATCTGTTTCTGCATCCGCAATCTCAACTGTTTCAATGTGTAGATCATGCGGTTTAACTTTGTGTAGAAAAATTACCAAACCGGTATGTACCATTAGTCCCCTTGTTGAACTGCCAGAATTCCTTAGCCAGGCACCGCCGCTTCATAAAACTCCGGTTTAGAAATAACTGTCTCCGGGTTAACAATGTATGCACCAGTATATATTTGTTCAACATATTCTTGAACCGGAATCACTGCTTTGTAGATTGTACCATGGCCAAACAAGTGTACGAGTGCAACCGGGTTCCTTCTCGTGTGACAGAGACTCAACTAAACAATTTAGTCTTAACGGTCGCTTTAAGCAGCAAAGAAACTATCCATTGGAGGGTCCCCGGTATAGAATGTCCTCCCACACCTTAAGAGGAGAGGTCATTGTTTTCGCGGATCATCTAGCCCGGGGCTGTAATCCTCCCGGTTCAAAATTTTACCGGGATGTGTTAGCCAATTTGCAACTCCGTCCGCAAGACACCGGCCCCAACTCTGTTAGAAACATATGTCACTTCCAAGTGGCCTGTGAGGTATTCTTTCAAGAGGAACCCATAGTTGAATTGTTCAGAGACTGCTTCCATCTAAACCGCTGTACAGAGTTTACGGATGGTTCCAATACGAAATTAGGTGGAGTGGCGATTCAAAAAAGGAAAGAGGTCACCTATCCTCACGCCAAACTGCACGGCCATCCCAAAGAGTGGAATCAAACATGGTTCTATTGCAAAGATACCTCCCCTGCTGAAGATAATCCTTTGCCTGGTTTTCGTCCGGAGCGGCTTAGCAATATGCATCCCTTTCCACAAAGGTTGACTACCAAGGAGAGAAGCAGCTATGCTCCTCAACTATCCAAGCTTAGGGCCTTTATGGCTAATGGTTTAACAGGAGTTGATCTTGCTCGCTGTTGGATATCTTGGAGCATATTACCCTTAAGCCAGCGCTCCGGTTTGATGTGTGAATACACTGGCAGTGTTAATGACCCACTGAGACATATTGACATCTAGCTCACAGATGATGAAGTCACAGAAGTTGTGAAGAAAATATTGAACAAACCGAAAGCCGTCTGTGCTCGAACCGGCTTGCTTCCCTTTTGTGCCACCAGCAAACCACCAGATGTAAGATTTATACTTTACCTTTTATTGAGTCTGCCCTTGCTCTATTTACCCATTTTTAACATCAACATCTTTCAAACAGGGCGATGATCCGTTCTGGAGCAAGAAACTTCCCCCGGAGAAACCGGAGAAACCAGAGAAACTGGAAAGACCAACCCGGCCAAAGACTAAGGTCGTGAAGAAGTCTGCTCATAAGAAGAAAATCACTGCGTCTTCTGATCCAGCAGCTGATGATGATGTGGGTAATCCGGAACTTGAGGTAGAGCTTGATTCACTTGGCTTATTTTTCACACGCCTTATTGATAATGACTATTGTCAGGATGATGCCGAAGGCAGTCATGCTGATGCTGCAGAGGTAATTTCTCTCTTCTCCGATTCAAACCCTTTGCCTTCGCTAAAAGTCCGTCGGGCAAACCGTAAAGTTCAATTTTCTCATCCTCTTGCTTACTTGGATCCAAACTTTCTTATGAAGACCCAGCAGCACGAAGCTCGCCGCACAACCCGGCACAGTGGCCAGGTAGTTACTTCCGCTGGTTTACCGAACAGTCTGGTTCGGAAACAACGTTCAGAGGTCTCTAATTCTCTTGTCAGTGCAAGCGGGCTGTTTTTGTCAACCTCTTAATCCGTCTGACTCTGATTATCAGGTCACTTCCCATTCATCGTCTGGCGAGTCATCAGCTACCCAGCTGCCACCGCTCAAAACGGTGCTTGGGTAAGCCATATTCATCATAATGTTTCTGATGCATTACTTTGTAACATATACTGTATTGACCCTTCTTATTCCTTTTAGGGCCAAGCCTAGGCCAAGCAAGAGGCTCGTCTGGACAAAGCGGCCAAAGAAAACACCGTTCCTGAACCGGATAGAACACCAGACCCTGAAGCGGCTACCCATGAAGATGTGCCAAACGACCCACCTCTGCAAGATGATGACTTTATTGCTGAAGAGAGACATATTGACACCTCAGGCCCTGTTGACCGGCCCACAAGCCCCATCCGGATTGAGAGATCCACCAGTCCATCCAAGCCTACTAAAAAACCGACGGCCCCAATGCAAACCGGCGATGCCAAGGATGATGAGGTTGTTATTACTGGTATTGGCCGTACAGAGCCAAGCAATCCTGTTGCTTTGTCTAGACGTACTGCCAAACAAGAATTTGCTGCCATTGGCAAAGGAAAATGGAATGCTGATCTGGCTACTTACGCTGCTCTAAACGCCCAAGATCTCCATTCCGGCTATCTGAACCGGCTGTATACCAGTCGTGACTATGAAGCCGGTTTGGTTAACGTGATGAAGGAAAAATATGAGGTAACTTCCATATGCTTTTTCCTGCTTGTATGTTTGCTGTTGACTCTCCTAGCCCCCAAGGGCCGGTTTAGGATCTTCAATTAAATCGGGACTTTGTTAAACCAAACTTCAATGTGTCTGAATTTGCTGTTGTAGCCCCCAAGGGCCGGTTCAACTTGGTGAAGTTAAACCGGGACTTTAGGTAATAAGAATTGTAGCGTCAGTACCAATTGAGCAAATAGCCATTAGCCCCCTAGTGCCAAGTTGAATACTTGTATTGAGCTTGGGACTTTATGAAAAATTGTAGGATGGAGATCAAATATGCATTAGCCCCCAAGTACCAAGGGCATAACTTGTTGTGTGGTTGGTACTTCAATTCTTGCTCCCGTTATCTGAATCGTATTACCATGTATATGCAGGCTGAGCTGAACAAGAGAGAAAGCCAAATTGCCGATCTTCAAGAAAATCTGAAATCCCTACAAGCTGAAACCTCTAAAGCAAAAGAGGAGTTAACCAGTGCTTTAAGCGCCATGGAACAGCTTAAGGAAGGCTTCAACAAGGAGCGGACGGATTGGGCCACCGAAAAAGCCGCTTTAACCAAGCGAGCAGAAAATGCCGAGGCTGCACTGAAACCGGTAGTGGACGAACTGACCAGTATAAAGCGGCAAGTGCATGCCATGACTGCTACCATCTTTGGTAAGCTTTCTTGATTTCTGCAGTAACTCGGCCTTCTTATGGATTTGCCGGTTTGTTAACCCTTTGCAATGTTTACAAGGACACGCATTGGTCACTTGGGGTCGGATGTGCGTAGGAAATTGAAAGCCGCCTACACATTGATAGAGCAACTGTATACTAGTGCACAACAGATTATCTCGACTGCGTCCCATAACAACCCGGCGCCCACCTTGATCCAGGACACTCTGAAGAGACTGTCTATGCTTCCTGCCCGGGTTGAAGAGCTGAAGAATTCTGCTGCTCGAACCAGTGCTATCAATGCCTTAATCCGGGCCAAAGCGTGGGTGCCGGATTTTGATCCTGTTGAAGCGGCTCAAGGCTATCCCCACTTGAAAGAAGATGCCTTAGAGTTCAATGAGAAGGATCTGAGAGCGATAAACCGAGAGGTGCGCCCTCTGGCTTGTCAACTGGTTGAAGAGGCAGATTGTCTCACTATCAAGCCCAGTATGATAATCAAAACAAACGAGTGGCTGCACCAATTCCTGAAGTGGAGAATCTTATCCCTCCAATCCATAAGCATACTTACGCTCCTAATATTGAACCATCGTTGCCGATCAATGATGAAGCTGTCTTTCAAGCATTAATGGGAATCGACTGGACAACTGTTGATTTCCAGCCACTGGGTAGGGAAGCAGAGGCTGAAGCGGTGCAAGATGAACCACAACCATCAAGCCAGGCTGGTGACCAAGCTTGAACCGGAGGCCGGTTTAAATTGCTGCTCTCTTATGTTTGACAGAAAAACAATGAACTTATTTGGGCCCCATGTTGCCTTGTAATAGGCTAGCCAATACTCTTGATTTTGATATGCCTTCGTGCATAATTGCTACGACTTGCGCTTCTTTTGGATGATTTAAATGTCCAAACTATTTATTCTGCAATCAAAAAATCTTAAAGCACCACCGCGGTTGTACCGCCAGGCGGATTATGATCACTGTATGTATGAAATAAAATTGTAAGTATATGATCAAACCTTGTGATACAAAATACCTGCCATCGTTGGGAGTGAAGTTGGCTGTGGCCAATCTTGAAACGGAGGTTTATAAACTCATACCGTCGAAGGAGAAAGACAGCTCCTGTACATATAATGCCGGTTTATCATGTAAACCGTGCCGGGTTAGGATAAATACCTTGTTACTCCATAATTGGATGTTAAAAAATCAAACCGGGCAAATAGTCTCCGGTTTAAGAAATCACCATGTTCCATCAACTGACAGTTTAACCGGTTTAAGAATTTTGTCGGTTTAAAAACGCAACAAAAGAAATATTTATCCAAAGAAAGACAAGTGTCAATCAAAAGCAAAGATAAAATCATTTGCAAAAAAGAGCCTGTCTAAGCCGATCAAGTGGAATTACCATGGTCGGACACGACCAAGCCCCCAACTGCCGCTTTAAGTCCTCAAACGCTTTATCAGCAGCAGAACTCTAGATGAATTGATCTGTCTTCTTCAACATCTGATATAAAGGGATTGCCTTCTCACCAAGGCGACTGATAAACTGGCTCAACGCGGCAATCCAGCCTGCCAAGCATTGTGTTGGGGAACGTAGTAATTTCAAAATTTTCCTACGCACACGCAAGATCATGGTGATGCATAGCAACAAGAGGGGAGAGTGTTGTCTACGTACCCTCGTAGACCGAAGCGGAAGTGTTGACGCAACGTAGAGGAAGTAGTCGTATGTCTTCCTGGTCCAACCGATCCAAGCACCGTTACTCCGGCACCTTCGAGTTCTTGGCACACGTTCAGCTCGATGACGCACCCCGATCTCCGATCCAGCAAAGCTTCGGGGAGGAGTTCCGTCAGCACGACGGCGTGGTGACGATGATGATGTTCTACCGGCGCAGGGCTTCGCCTAAGCACTGCAACGATATGACCGAGGTGGAATATGGTGGAGGGGGCATCGCACACGGCTAAGGAACAATCACGAAGATCAACTTGTGTGTCCTAGGGTGCCCCCTTGCCCCCCGTATATAAAGGAGGGAGGGGGAGGTGCGGCCGGCCCCAAGGGGTGCGCCTGGAGGAGTCCTACTCCCACCGGGAGTAGGACCCCCCCTCTCTTGCCTTGTTGGAGAAGGAAAGGGGGAGGGAGAAGAGGAAAGGGGGGCGCCCCCCCCTTCCTTGTCCTATTCGGACTAGGGGGGAGGGGGCGTGTGGCCTGCCCTGGCCGGCCCCTCTCTTCTCCCTTATGGCCCATGTAGGCCCATTAACTCTCGGGGGGGGGGGGGGGTTCCGGTAACCCCCTGGTACTCCGGTAAAATGCCGATTTCACCCGGAACAATTTCGATGTCCAAATATAAGTTTCCAATATATCGATCTTTATGTCTCGACCATTTCGAGACTCCTCGTCATGTCCGTGATCACATCCCGGACTCCGAACAACCTTCGGTACATAAAAATGCATAAACTCACAATAACTGTCATTGTAACGTTAAGCGTGTGGACCCTACGGTTCGAGAACAATGTAGACATGACAGAGACACGTCTCCGGTCAATAACCAATAGCGGGACCTGGATGCCCATATTGGCTCCTACATATTCTACGAAGATCTTTATCGGTCAGACCGCATAACAGTATACATTGTTCCCTTTGTCATCGGTATGTTACTTGCCCGAGATTCGATCGTCGGTATCCAATACCTAGTTCAATCTCGTTACCGGCAAGTCTCTTTACTCGTTCCGTAATACATCATCTCACAATTAACATATTAGTTGCAATGCTTGCAAGGCTTAAGTGATGTGCATTACCGAGAGGGCCTAGAGATACCTCTCCGACTATCGGAGTGACAAATCCTAATCTCGAAATACGTCAACCCAACAAGTACCTTCGGAGACACATGTAGAGCACCTTTATAATCACCCAGTTACGTTGTGACATTTGGTAGCACACAAAGTGTTCCTCCGGTAAACGGGAGTTGCATAATCTCATAGTCATAGGAACATGTATAAGTTATGAAGAAGGCAATAGCAACATACTAAACGATCGGGTGCTAAGCTAATGGAATGGGTCATGTCAATCAGATCATTCAACTAATGATGTGACCTCGTTAATCAAATAACAACTCTTTGTTCATGGTTAGGAAACATAACCATCTTTGATTAACGAGCTAGTCAAGTAGAGGCATACTAGTGACACTCTGTTTGTTTATATATTCGCACATGTATTATGTTTCTGGTTAATACAATTCTAGCATGAATAATAAACATTTATCATGATATATGAGGAAATAAATAATAACTTTATTATTGCCTCTAGGGCATATTTCCTTCAGTCTCCCACTTGCACTAGACTCAATAATCTAGATTACACAGTAATGATTCTAACACCCATGGAGCTTTGGTGTTGATCATGTTTTGGTCGTGGAAGAGGCTTAGTCAATGGGTCTGCTACATTCAGATCCGTATGTATCTTGCAAATCTCTATGTCTCCCACCTGGACTAGATCCCAGATGGAATTGAAGCATCTCTTGATGTGCTTGGTTCTCTTGTGAAATCTGGATTCCTTTGCGAAGGCAATTGCACCAGTATTGTCACAAAAGATTTTCATTGGACCTGATGCACTAGGTATGACACCTAGATCGGATATGAACTCCTTCATGCAGACTCCTTCATTTGCTGCTTCCGAAGCAGCTATGTACTCCGCTTCACATGTAGATCCCGCCACGACACTTTGTTTAGAACTGCACGAACTGACAGCTCCATCATCTAATGTAAACACATATCCGGTTTGTGATTTAGAATCGTCCGGATCAGTGTCAAAGCTTGCATCAACGTAACCATTTACGATGAGCTCTTTGTCACCTCCATATACGAGAAACATATCCTTAGTCCTTTTCAGGTACTTCAGGATGTTCTTGACCGCTGTCCAGTGATCCACTCCTGGATTACTTTGGTACCTCCCTGCTAAACTTATAGCAAGGCACACATCAGGTCTGGTACACATCATTGCATACATGATAGAGCCTATGGCTGAAGCATAGGGAACATCTTTCATTTTCTCTCTATCTTCTGCAGTGGTCGGGCATTGAGTCTTACTCAACTTCACACCTTGTAACACAGGCAAGAATCCTTTCTTTGCTTGATCCATTTTGAGCTTCTTCAAAACTTTGTCAAGGAATGTGCTTTGTGAAAGTCCAATTAAGTGTCTTGATCTATCTCTATAGATCTTAATGCCCAATATATAAGCAGCTTCACCGAGGTCTTTCATTGAAAAAAAATCTTATTCAAGTATCCTTTTATGCTATCCAGAAATTCTATATCATTTCCGATTAGTAATATGTCATCCACATATAATATCAGAAATTCTACAGAGCTCCCACTCACTTCTTGTAAATACAGGCTTCTCCAAAAGTCTGTACAAACCCAAATGCTTTGATCACACTATCAAAGCGTTTATTCCAACTCCGAGAGGCTTGCACCAGTCCATAAATGGATCGCTGGAGCTTGCACACTTTGTTAGCGCCCTTTGGATCGATAAAACCTTCTGGTTGCATCATATACAACTCTTCTTCCAGAAATCCATTCAGGAATGCAGTTTTTACATCCATTTGCCAAATTTAATAATCATAATATGCGGCAATTGCTAACATGATTCGGACAGACTTAAGCATCGCTACGGGTGAGAAGGTCTCATCGTAGTCAATCCCTTGAACTTGTCGAAAACCTTTTGTGACAAGTCGAGCTTTGTAGATAGTAACATTACCGTCAGCGTCAGTCTTCTTCTTGAAGATCCATTTATTCTCAATTGCTTGCCGACCATCGGGCAAGTCAACCAAAGTCCACACTTTGTTCTCATACATGGATCCCATCTCAGATTTCATGGCTTCAAGCCATTTTGCGGAATCTGGGCTCACCATCTCTTCTTCATAGTTCGTAGGTTCATCATGATCTAGTAGCATGACTTCCAGAATAGGATTGCCGTACCACTCTGGTGCAGATCTTACTCTGGTTGATCTACGAGGTTCTATAGTAACTTGATCTGAAGTTCCATGATCATCATCATTAACTTCCTCACTAATTGGTTTAGACATCACAGAAACCGGTTCCTGTGATGTGCTATTTCCCAATAAGGGAGCAGGTACAGTTACCTCATCAAGTTCTACTTTCCTCCCACTCACTTCTTTCGAGAGAAACTCCTTCTCTAGAAAGGATCCATTTTTAGCAACGAATATCTTGCCTTCGGATCTGTGATAGAAGGTGTACCCAACAGTTTCCTTTGGGTATCCTATGAAGACACATTTCTCCGATTTGGGTTCGAGCTTATCAGGTTGAAGCTTTTTTACATAAGCATCGCAGCCCCAAACTTTAAGAAACGACAACTTTGGTTTCTTTCCAAACCATAGTTCATAAGGCGTCGTCTCAACGGATTTTGATGGTGCTCTATTTAACGTGAATGTGGCCGTCTCTAAAGCATAACCCCAAAACGATAACGGCAAATCTGTAAGAGACATCATAGATCGCACCATATCAAGTAAAGTACGATTACGATGTTCGGACACACCATTACGTTGTGGTGTTCCGGGTGGCGTGAGTTGCGAAACTATTCCGCATTGTTTCAAATGTAAACCAAACTCGTAACTCAAATATTCTCCTCCACGATCAGATCGTAGAAACTTTATTTTCTTGTTACGATGATTTTTAACTTCACTCTGAAATTCTTTGAACTTTTCAAATGTTTCAGACTTATGTTTCATTAAGGAGATATACCCATATCTGCTTAAATCATCTGTGAAGGTGAGAAAATAACGATATCCGCCACGAGCCTCAACATTCATTGGACCACATACATCTGTATGTATGATTTCCAATAAATCTGTTGCTCTCTCCATAGTACCGGAGAACGGTGTTTTAGTCATCTTGCCCATGAGGCACGGTTCACAAGTACCAAGTGATTCATAATCAAGTGGTTCCAAAAGTCCATCAGTATGGAGTTTCTTCATGCGCTTTACACCGATATGACCTAAACGACAGTGCCAAAAATAAGTTTCACTATCATTATCAACTCTGCATCTTTTGGCTTCAGCATTATGAATATGTGTATCACTACTATCGAGATTCATCAAAAATAGACCACTCTTCAAAGGTGCATGACCATAAAAGATATTACTCATATAAATAGAACAACCATTATTCTCTAATTTAAATGAATAACCTTCTCGCATCAAACAAGATCCAGATATAATGTTCATGCTCAACGCTGGCACCAAATAACAATTATTTAGGTCTAATACTAATCCCGAAGGTAGATGTAGAGGTAGCGTGCCGACCGCGATCACATCGACTTTGGAACCATTTCCCACGCGCATCGTCACCTCGTCCTTTGCCAGTGTTCGCTTAATCCGCAGTCCCTGTTTCAAGTTGCAAATATTAGTAACAAAACCAGTATCAAATACCCAGGTGCTACTGCGAGCTCTAGTAAGGTACACATCAATAACATGTATATCACATATACCTTTGTTCACCTTGCCATCCTTCTTATCCGCCAAATACTTGGGGCAGTTCCGCTTCCAGTGACCAGTCTGCTTGCAGTAGAAGCACTCAGTTTCAGGCTTTGGTCCAGACTTGGGTTTCTTCTCCTGAGCAGCAACTTGCTTGCTGTTCTTCTTGAAGTTCCCCTTCTTTTTCCCTTTGCCCTTTTTCTTGAAACTAGTGGTCTTGTTGACCATCAACACTTGATGCTCCTTCTTGATTTCTACCTCCGCAGCCTTTAGCATTGCGAAGAGCTCGGGAATTGTCTTATCCATCCCTTGCATATTATAGTTCATCACGAAGCCCTTGTAGCTTGGTGGAAGTGATTGGAGAATTCTGTAAATGACGCAATCATCTGGAAGATTAACTCCCAGTTGAATCATGTGATTACAATACCCAGACATCTTGAGTATATGCTCACTGACAGAACTATTCTCCTCCATCTTGCAGCTATAGAACTTATTGGAGACTTCATATCTCTCAATCCGGGCATTCTGTTGGAATATTAACTTCAACTCCTGGAACATCTCATATGCTCCATGGCATTCAAAACGTCATTGAAGTCCCGGTTCTAAGCCGTAAAGCATGGCACACTGAACTATCGAGTAGTCATCAGCTTTGCTCTGCCAGACGTTCATAACATCTGGTGTTGCTCCTGCAGCAGGCCTGGCGCGCAGCGGTGCTTCCAGGACGTAATTCTTCTGTGCAGCAATGAGGATAATCCTCAAGTTACGGACCCAGTCCGTGTAATTGCTACCATCATCTTTCAACTTTGCTTTCTCAAGGAACGCATTAAAATTGAACGGAACAACAGCACGGGCCATCTATCTACAATCAACATAAACAAGCAAGATACTATCAGGGACTAAGTTCATGATAAATTTAAGTTCAATTAATCATATTACTTAAGAACTCCCACTTAGATAGACATCCCTCTAATCTTCTAAGTGATCACGTGATCCAAATCAACTAAACCATAACCGATCATCACGTGAAATGGATTAGTCTTCAATGGTGAACATCATTATGTTGATCATATCTACTATATGATTCACGCTCGACCTTTCGGTCTCCGTGTTCCGAGGCCATATCTGCATATGCTAGGCTCGTCAAGTATAACCCGAGTATTCTGCGTGTGCAAAACTGGCTTGCACCCGTTGTAGATGGACGTAGAGCTTATCACACCCGATCATCACATGGTGTCTGGGCACGACGAACTTTGGCAACGGTGCATACTCAGGGAGAACAGTTCTTGATAATTAGTGAGAGATCATCTTATAATGCTACCGTCAATCAAAGCAAGATAAGATGCATAAAAAGATAAACATCACATGCAATCAATATAAGTGATATGATATGGCCATCATCATCTTGTGCTTGTGATCTCCATCTCCGAAGCACCGTCATGATCACCATCGTAGCATCGTTGTCGTCTCGCCAATCTTACGCTTCTACGACTATCGCTACCGCTTAGTGATAAAGTAAAGCATTACAGGGCGATTGCATTGCATACAATAAAGCGACAACCATATGGCTCCTGCCAGTTGCCGATAACTCGGTTACAAAACATGATCATCTCATACAATAAAATTTAGCATCATGTCTTGACCATATCACATCACAACATGCCCTGCAAAAACAAGTTAGACGTCCTCTACTTTGTTTGTTGCAAGTTTTACGTGGCTGCTACGAGCTTAAGCAAGAACCAATCTCACCTACGCATCAAAACCACAATGATAGTTTGTCAAGTTGATGCCGTTTTAACCTTCGCAAGGACCGGGCGTAGCCACACTTGGTTCAACTAAAGTTGGAGAAACAGTGACCCGCAAGCCACCTTTGTGCAAAGCACGTCGGGAGAACCGGTCTCGCGTAAGCATACGCGTAATGTCGGTCCGGGCCGCTTCATCCAACAATACCGCCGAACCAAAGTATGACATGCTGGTAGGAAGTATGACTTATATCGCCCACAACTCACTTGTGTTCTACTCGTGCATATAACATAAAACCATAAAACCTAGGCTCTGATACCACCGTTGGGTAACGCAGTAATTTCAAAAAATTTCCTACGCCCACGCAAGATCATGGTGATGCATAGCAACGAGAGGAAAGAGTGTTGTCTACATACCCTTCGTAGACCGCAACGGAAGCGTTGACGCAACGTAGAGGAAGTAGTCATATGTCTTCCCGATCCGACCGATCCACGCACCGTTACTCCGGCACCTCCGAGTTCTTAGCACACGTACAGCTCGATGACGCTCCCTGGGCTCCGATCCAGCAAAGCTTTGGGGATGAGTTCCGTCAGCACAACGGCGTGGTGACGATGATGATGTTCTACCGACGCAGGGCTTCGCCTAAGCACTACAACGATATGATCGAGGTGGAATATGGTGGCAGGGGGCACCGCACACGGCTAAGGAACGATCACGTGGATCAACTTATGTGTCTAGAGGTGCCCCCCGCCCCCTTATATAAAGGATCCAAGGGGGGGGGGGTGCGGCCGGCCCTATGGTGGCACGCAGGAGGAGTCCTACTCCTACCGGGAGTAGGACTCCCCCCCCAATCCTTGTCCAACTAGGAGAGGTGGAGGGAGAATAGGAAAGGGGGGGCGCCGCCCCTCCCTCCTTGTCCAATTCGGACTAGGGGGAGAGGGGGCGCGCGGCCTGCCCTGGCAGCCCCTTCCTCTTCTCCACATTAGGCCCATGAGGCCCATTAACCCCCCCGGGGGGTTCTGGTAACCCCCCGGTGCTCCGGTTTTATCCGATACTTCTCCGGAACCCTTCCGGTGTCCGAATATAGTCATCCAATATATCAATCTTTATGTCTCGACCATTTCGAGACTCCTCGTCATGTCCGTGATCACATCCGGGACTCCGAACTAACTTCGGTACATCAAAATGCATAAACTCATAATAACTGTCATCGTAACGTTAAGCATGCGGACCCTACAGTTCGAGAACAATGTAGACATGACTGAGACAAATCTCCGGCCAATAACCAATTGCGGGACCTGGATGCCCATATTGGCTCCTACATATTCTACGAAGATCTTTATCGGTCAGACCGCATAACAACATACGTTGTTCCCTTTGTCATCGGTATGTTACTTGCCCGAGATTCGATCGTCGGTATCCAATACCTAGTTCAATCTCGTTACCGGCAAGTCTCTTTACTCGTTCTGTAATACATCATCCCGCAACTAACTCATTAGTTGTAATGCTTGCAAGGCTTATAGTGATGTGCATTACCGAGTGGGCCCAGAGATACCTCTCCGACAATCGGAGTGATAAATCCTAATCTCGAAATACGCCAACCCAACATGTACCTTCGGAGACACCTGTAGAGCTCCTTTATAATCACCCAGTTACGTTGTGACGTTTGGTAGCACACAAAGTGTTCCTCCGGTAAACGGGAGTTGCATAATCTCATAGTCATAGGAACATGTATAAGTCATGAAGAAAGCAATAGCAACATACTAAATGATCAAGTGCTAAGCTAACGGAATGGGTCATGTCAATCACATCATTCTCCTAATGATGTGATCCCGTTAATCAAATGACAACTCATGTCTATGGCTAGGAAACATAACCATCTTCGATTAAAGAGCTAGTCAAGTAGAGGCATACTAGTGACACTCTGTTTGTCTATGTATTCACACATGTATTATGTTTCCGGTTAATACAATTCTAGCATGAATAATAAACATTTACCATGAAATAAGGAAATAAATAATAACTTTATTATTGCCTCTAGGGCATATTTCCTTCATACCCGTGAAAGGTGCAACCATGTTCCATCTCACAGGCGAGCCGATGCTACCGCCGAAACCGCTGGAGGCACTATCAGGGGATCTCAGGAGACTGCACGACCATGTGCTGTCGACTGAGAAAAGCCTACTAGCCTCGAAGGATCCAAGATATCCGACATATGCGGCTCGTGTGCCTAAGGGGAAGTGCTACGTCGACACACGGCCCGCGGAGGTGTTCTTCCTGCGGTTTGACCATACCTTTGAGATGTTTCTGACAAGGCGGCTTGATTTTACAATCGCCCGCCTTTTTGCGCTACATATGAGCTCCATCATGAAGAGAGAAGAAGTCTCGCGAATCTGTGTGGCGGATCCGTACTACGTGCAGGAGTCTTTCTTGAGTCTCGGCGACTTTGAGCGTGAAACTGCTAGGGACTACCTCCAAAATTTCATGGTACAGAATAAGGACCAGGAAATTGTCGTCCTGCCTTATCATCCAAAGTAAGTCAGTTCTGGACAACCCTTTCGTACATTTCAATCATTTCTTCTCGCTCATACGGAGAATAATTTGAGGTGTCTTTCCCCCGCAGCAACGGGCGCGCCGTCCTTATCATTCTTTACCCGCGAGTCTCCCACGCCGCGTATTTCGACCCTTCTAGAGACTACGAGAAGAAGGACTACACCCACATAATGAATATTCTAGATGATACTCTCTAAGGCTTCAGCATTAGAGGTGGCCACATGCAGATCAAGAAACAAAGGAACAAGAAGATGGGTTTCGCGCATAAAACTAACTTCTGCTGCATCCATGTCCCAAAACCAAGCAAGAAAGATGGATTCTACATCCTCCATCTCATGATTGAGTTCAGCACGGATCACCAAAAGCTTTGCATGACAAGCAGAAATGATGATCATATCCACAAGTGGGTAGAATCTCATGGAGAAGCAGATTATAAACTTAGAGATGACTTCTTTCGCATCCAAAGGGACATTGCGACGATCATCATGAAAGAAGTCGTCGATGAGAAGGGGATGTTCCACCATGGTCCTATATCGCGAGCTGACGTCCGAACTCGCATAGGCATGCAACATCAAGACCTGACGCCGTTCAAGAAGCTAGGGTCCATCCTCGATGATATGGAAGGAGGGAACTTCTAGTGATTTACGATGCCGATGATGATGATATGTGTCGGTTGAACTTGTATACTTTCTGTAGCGATGAAACTTTGTGATGTCCATGTTCCCTGCCGAACTTGCGTAACACTACTTTGTTAGTTTGGGTACGATGACCTGCGTACCTCTAGTTAATTAGTTTTCATACTGTATGTTCCATCTAGTTGCTAACCTTTTCATTTTCGTGTTGCTCTAGTATATTTTGTTGCATATGATTGTACATCCTCTTGATGTAGATGCATCTCTAACAGGTACCTAGTTTCTTGATGGCGAGATGGCAGTGCTATGTCGTGTACAAAGGGAAGGTTCTGGGGGTGTACAACGAGTGGCCTGAGTGTCAGGCGCAAGTGAATGGGGTCTCGGGCGCCAGTCATAAAGGCTTCAAAAGCAGACAAGAAGGAGAAGCTAGTTACTTGAGGTTCACGCTAGCACGAGAGAGGACTCGTAACTGCCGCCTCATGTACTGCATAGTTCCGCTCTCACTCATAGTGACAGCTCTTCTCGCGTATAGCATTGTTTAGATGGATAACGTTGTAGTTGCAAGTATTCGAGACTTGCATGTATCGCTATTTTCGAGATGATGACGAGATACCACTTTGTGTTGGATGATGATTATGATGAGACTATTTGTATGTATATGCTATGATTACATTTGTAGTCTCGCAGCCATTTGTATGTGTATCATGATGACATTTGTATCTGCTAAAGTTTCTTGTATAAAGCCTATTCAAATACAAAACAAATATGCAGAAAAAAAATACAAAACTACTAAAATTAGCAATAGCGAGTGGAGAAAAGTTAGCAGCAGCGTGACAGTAGCAGTAGCGCATCCAGCCAAAGCGCGCTAGAGCTATTAGCACTACCGAGCTTCCACGCAGCATGCTGCTTCTACACTTGTATAGCAGTAGTGCGGGCGTGCACGCGCTGCTGCTACGGGTTAGCTGTAGCGCCTTATTAGTAGCGCCGGTCCCCGCGCTACCGATATACCTAGAACTCGCGCTGCTGCTAGACTTTTCCCTAGTAGTGTGTTCCCCTTTGAGAGGTTCATGGGAGTCCTAAAGAAATATGTCCATAACCGTGCTAGGCTATAAGATAGCATCTCTATGGCCATCAAACAGAGGATGTCATTGGGTTTTGTGTTGACTTCATTCTTGGCCTTTAGAAGATAGGTCTCCCTATATCATGGTTTGAGCGGAGACTGACTGGAAAAGGCACGCTTGGAGGGGACTCAATAATATGCAGGGACGGGCATTCTTGGTCTCAAGAACACTACACAGTTCTACAGAACTCTACCTTGGTGACCCCGTATGTCGATGAACACAAGAACAGTCTGTGCTCCAAACACCCGGAGCAGTGTGACGACTGGATTACATGTGAACACATTAGGACTTTCAGCAGTTGGTTGGGAACACGTCTCAGAGGTGACAACACTGTTTGTGACGATTTGTACTCATTGTCTAGGGTACCATCTTCGACTGTATTGACTTACAAAGGATACCAAGATCAAAAGAGCACCAACCAAAATAGCGGTGTCCGCTTTGATGCAGCAACCAAAAGGGGAAAGGACACATATCATGGTTACATAGTGGACATATGGGAACTTGACTACAAACATGATTTTAAGGTCCCTTTGTTTAAGTGCAAATGGGTCAATCTGCCAGGAGGCGGGGTACAGGTAGACTCACAGTATGGAATGACAACAGTGGATCTAAACAATCGTGGGTACACTGATGAACCGTTTGTCCTAGCCAATGATGTGGCGCAGGTTTTCTATGTGAAGGACATGTCTACCAAACCGAGAAAAAGAAAAGATAAGGAAGCGAGTACATCGTACGATGAGCCAAAGCGCCACATTGTTCTTTCAGGAAAAAGAGACATTGTGGGAGTGGAGGGCAAGACAGACATGTCTGAAGATTATGAAAAGTTTCATGAAATTCCTCCCTTCAAAGTCAAGGCTGACCCAAGCACCCTGTTAAATGATGAAGATTATCCATGGTTACAACGCAATAAGAAAAGGACACAAGCGAAGAAAAAGTGAAGACTTTCTCTCCACAACTATTATGATGATGCCTTTGATCTAGAATATCCATGTAACAGACGAGTTTCCGTATGAAACCCTGATATTTCGAAAGAGATTGTCCATTTTCAACCTTTTAGCACATGCTATGTGGGTGAAATGATGATACCATGCCAACTTTCAACCTTTTTAGAGTTCATTTGTAGTGCTTTTCAATTTCAGGGTCATTTAGCTAAAAAAATCAGTAAATGCATGAAAAATAACAAACGAAGTCAGAAAGGGTTGAAAATTGATGATGTGGCTCTGAATGGTGCATTTTGAACACACAAAAATTCTGGAGTTCAAATAAGTTCAAAAAATGGAATCCCTTTGTAACAGATGAGTTTTCGTTTGAAACCCTCATACTTCGAAAGAGATTGTCCATTTTGTACACGAAGTGCATCCAGTTTTTCCCGTAACCCTCTCAACTTTTTAGCACATGCTATGTGAGTGAAATGATGAACTGAAACAAAACTATGTGGGTGAAATGGTGAACTAATAGCTAAAAGAATGAACTAAAAATAATCAATTAAAATATTATGTTATGATCAACTAAAACAAACTATAATAACAAAAGAAAATCAACTTATTTTTTTATAAAACTCTAATAGCAAAAGGAATCAACTAAAAAGCTTTTATAAACCTCTAGTATTTTTAAACTAAAATTATATAAATTTTATGCAACTATAATTATCAAAGTATTTTCTGTTCAAAAGATGAAAAGCAAAAAAGAATTATCATAAAGAATGTTTTGTTAGAAACTTTAATAGCAAAAAGAATTTTCATAAAGAATCTTCTTGATAGAAACTAAATTAACAAAAAGAATTATCATAAAGAATTTTTTGTTAGAAACTTTAATAGCAAAAAGAATTTTCATAAAGAATTTTTTTGATAGAAACTAAAATAACAAAATCTCTTTTTGAATATAATGATAAAACACAGTAATATTAAATAGCAGAAAAAAGAATCACTCAAAATATATTTTTATGGTGAAGTTATTCAGAAACTAGTGATTCACACAAATTTCAAAGAATTCAATTTTAAACTATTCAAATTTGGAAACTAATGGCACTAACAGAAAGTTTATAATTATTCATACCTAAAAGCAAAAATAATTAAAAAACAAAAGAAAATAAATAATTAAAAAAAAACAAAATACTGGAAAAGAAAATGCCGCCAACTGGGCCACACGGCCTGCTTACGACTAGAAACCCATCTGTACATGGGTTAGGATGCTGGCCCAATAGGCCCAACATGGCAGTGACAAGGGTAGGCAAGTACTGCCTACATATTAGAGAGGAGCTCAGCACCTGAGCCACAACGCAGCTTATAAACAGGTGCTAAACTCTCTCAGCTAGCAAGGTGGGACTAAGCTCCCACCACGCCACGGCTGTGCCACCCCTTCGTCCTAGTTGGGGCCACCAACCGGGACCAACGCCCACCTTTGGTCCCGGTTGGTGGCACCAACCGGGACGAATACCCCCTTTTGGTCCCGGTTCGTGCCATCAACCGGGACCAAAGGTTCTACTATATAAGCCCACACTTAGAAAATTTAGTAGTTTCATCGCCAATTGCCTCCTGGCACGTCGAGCTCATCGACGCCGCTAGGCTGCCCCGACGTCGTCCGCCGCCCCTGCCGTCGCCGTCGCCCGTGCCTCGTCGTCGCCGTCTCCGTCGCCGTCGCCGACGTCTTCCCCGAGCTCGCGCGCCCCTGCCCCCACCCCCAGGCGTGCCTTCGCTGTCCGACGTCCCCGAGCCTTCCTCGTCGCCGACGCCACCTCGCTATGAGCGCCGCCCCGATCCCCTGCTCCTCCTCCCTGTACTGGCCGACGTCGCCGCGCCGCGGCCCCTGCCCTGCGCTGGCGCCGCGCGCCGCCCCGCCGCGTGCGCCCTTGCCCTGCATTTTTATTTCATAGATTTTTTTCATAAATGTATATTTTTCTATATGTGTGTGTATGTGTATATATGTGTGTACATGTTCATAGCATTTTTTTCATAAATGTATTTTTTTGTCAATTTATATATATGTGCATATTTGTAAAACAATTGTGTATGTATAGAAAAATTTATGTATATATATGTTTCTGTGCATTTTTTATCAATTTATGTATATGTTCATATTTAGAAGAAAAAAAGGAGTGGAAAAAGAAGGTTAGTGCATTTTAGGTTAGTGTAGAGGAAAAAGTAATATAAGGAAAAGGAATAAATGAGGAAGAAGGAAGAAGGAAGAAGAAGAAAAAGAAGGAGTGCAAAAAGGAAAATAAGAAGAGGAAGAAGGAGAAGAAGAAAGGAGAAGAAGAGGAGAGGAAGAAGAGGAGAAATAAATAAGAAGGGAAAAAAGAAGAAAAAAGAGGAGAAGAAGAAAGGAATAGAGGAGAAGAAAAAAAAGAATTATTCTATATTTTCTTCTTCTCCTCTATTCCTTTCTTCTTCTCCTTAATTTTATTTTTTCTTCTTCTCCTCTATTCCTTTCTTCTTCTCCTTTTTTTCTTCGATCTTCTCTATTCCTTTCTTCTTCTCCTCTTTTTTCTTCTTCGATCTTTTTTCCTCTTCTTACATGAGGGGGGGGGGTCCATATACCCCCTCCCCAATAACTTTGACATGAGGGGGGGGGGGATCGCCGTGGGTTCGAGGGGCGAGGGTCGGGGACTAGGGTAGAGGTTCGAGTCACCGAGGGTTCGAGGGTCGTCGAGGGGCCTAGGGTTTGAGGGTCGAGGAACACCGAGGGGTCGAGGGTCGAGGATCGCCAGGGGTCGAGATGTTGCCTAGTGTCAAAGTATTGAAGCAACCCATGGCTTCATCATTAGCCGGAAGTAACTGGGGCATGATGGAACGAAGTTTTCCAAAGTTATTTTGGAAGGGAGTCCCAGATAGGATAATTCGTCTTTTTGTATGAATTTCTGCAAAGGCCTTCCAAATAGCGATATTCGGAAGGCTCTTGCTGAACTTTGTACCAAAAAGCGAATTATCCTATCTGGGACTCCGTTCCAAAATAACTTTAGAGAGCTTCGTACCATCATGCACCTGTTACTTTCGCCTAATGATGAAGACATGGTTTTGTTGAATCCTTTGACACTAGACAAACGTGACATGAGGGGGTCGAGGGTCGGGAAATAGGGTACATAGAGGGTCGTGGATCACCGAGCGGTCAAGGGTCTGGCAATGTGCACAAGTTGATCCAAACACTAGAAGCGCTGCCGAGGCCACCCAAATTTACCAAGTTAAAAGAGAGTTGTCGTTGAGGCCACCCCGAACCCTTGAAGCATTGCCGAGACCACCGCAAACCCTAGAGAAGTGTCGAGGCCACTAATATGATTCCTTGTTGTGACTAGCTAGCTAGGTCTACGTTCGCCACTAATATATCCATCTGTCATGTTTGTATAATAATTGCCATGTTATAATATTTGCAGATACTATGGAGCACGGCCGAGACGAGGACGCAAAACAGGTGTTGGGGGACATAATCGCAGCCGGAGGTGATGTCATGTCGTATCTCAATGAAACCGATGGTCTGGAAGGAGAGCGTGAAGTAGGCTACGGTTATCAAACAATGAAGGAGGAAGGACATGATTATGATGGCTCCGGTGACCGAATGCCGGTGCAAGAAGGAGACCGTGATGACGGCTCCGGTGACCGAATAGAGTCCGACCAGGTATATATATTTATTAAGCCTGTGCTGACTAGCTAATTGATGCATTCACTATTTTGGTATGTACACATATTAACTCTCGTCTTTCTTCTTTTTTCTAGCCCTCCAGATCGAGCACAACTTCGGTAAAGAAACGAGGCACAAAGAAAAACTTCCGCTCGGATGAAAGATTCACGATCACAGCAACCGCGCGCGATGGCCAACCGATTGAACCTATCCGGACCAAGGAAGCATTTTCTGCTCAGTGCGGGGTTCTTGTTAGGGACAAGATCCCGATTAGCATATACCAATGGTATAAGCCTAAGAAGGAAGACCCTGAGGTGTCTTATGTCAACGATATGCAGAAAGATGATCTTTGGACCGCGGTGAAGGAAAATTTTACCCTGCCGCCAGAGGAGGATCTGGAGAAGCCAGATAAAGAGCCATTGATCAAGTCTCATGCTCTTAAGAAGATGGAAAATCTATTCAGGAGGTGGAAGATGAGCTGAAAACATCGTTTGTCGACCAAGAAAATACACCAGAATTCACCGACCAATATGAGAAGATCAGAGATCACTGGGACGCATTTGTGGCCCACAAGACATCGGACAAGAGTAAGAAGATGTCAGCGAGAAACAAGATAAATGCTGTGAAGAAGGAGCATCACCATAGCACGGGGTCAGGTGGCTACCTCAAAGCCCGGCCATTGTGGGCCAAGGCTGAGAATGATCTGCTTGATAAAGGGGTCGAACCAGAGACATTGAACTGGCCAGACCGTTGCCGGACTTGGTTCTTTGGGGTTCGTGGAACCTTGGACCCTGTATTAGGGAAGTGCGTTTGGATGAACGAGCAACTGCGAATACCCGTGACGAAGCTTGAGGACTATATCGCCCCAACGCAGCAAGGGACGTTCGTTCCAGACAGAGAGAACGACGAGCTCACAATGGCCCTCAGGAATCCTGAGAACCCTGGACGGACATGAGGCACACCAGGCTCCGTTCCATGAAGGGCTGGGTTTCCGGATGCAGGTGGTTACAAAAGCTAGGAGAGGAGGAAAGTGGATCATACCCAACTGCATAAGCTGCACACAACGGTACAAGCGCTAGAGGAACGAGAAGCAGTCCGAAGCTACCCCCAAAGCTACCCCGCCATCTCAGTGGAGAAGCAGCGTGGCTTCCACCGAGCTGCTTCAGCTGGAGCCTGTCTTCACGGCTCCTGCTAACTACCCCGTGGATGTTATCACGGAGTCTCAACATTGCCACCTTATGACGCAATGGCAGAACTTCAAAGTCAAGGCGGCTGTCGGCTCTGTTCGACCTCCTGAACCTGGCGCAACATTTCACTGTTGTCCAATTCCAGAAGGATATGCTAGGGTGATGGTGGACGAAATAACGGAGGGATTTGAGCACCTCGAGCTTGACCACCCTACCGGTGAAGGGGAGACTCGGCTGGGTTTTGCTCTGAAGACTCCATGCCTATGGCGGAAGGAGCTTGACCACCCTTCCGAACTGGACGCCTTTGCCTCCTCCTCCTCCTCCGACGAGTCAAGGCACTCCGCCGCCTCCTCCGGCAAGTGATCAGGGCACTCAGCCTCCTTATCCGGCGCGTGGCGGCACTCCGCCTCCTTCTCCGCCTGCGTCAGCACGCCCGAGCACCCAGCCTCCTCCTTCTCTGCCTCGACAGCAAGGGCGGAAGAGACCCACCGCCGCTCCGGCTACTCCGTCGCATCGTAGTCCTTCTCCTCCGCCTCGCAAGCAAGGAAAAAAGATAGCCGCAGCTGCTCCGTCTGCACCAGTGTCTAGCAGTACAACCAAAGGTGGGAGGCAATACACATTCGGTCCATCTCTCAAGCCTCTAGAGAAGTTACCATATGAGAGGACCATGGAGGAAAACATGGAGATCTGTCAAACCCAAGTTAGGGACTTCTTTGAAGCGGTGAAAGCAAAGAAATATCCACCTCCGGAGGAGAAGACAGATCCGGTGAAAGCAAAGCGCACTATCGATGCCCTGAAGAAACCACCACCGTCTCCGCCGAAAAACAACTGTGAGCGCATTACTGAAAACGCATATATCAAAGCGGAGCGGTCGGGAAGTACTATCAGTGATCGAAGGTTAGCTAAACGGCGAGCTAGGAAAAAATTGCCCAGCTCGGCGAACAAGCGAACCAATCGTGCCCCCCGCTCAAGGTGTCTAGTGATATCGTCGCTAATCATCCGGAGATTTTGCCCAATAGCAATCTTGGAGATTACCTGCCCGACGGTGTAGATTATGATTTCTTGGAGGCTGACGAAGACAAATGCCATTACGGGAAGCCTCTCGTCAAAGATGAAAGATCTCTAACAACGATGATGCGAAGATTCCATGATTGGTACATGGAAACCTACAGAGAGTCTGGGGGGATGGATACTTTGATGCTTAGAGTTAAAGAGGAGCACAACCTCATTGGAATTGATCTGCTGTCTATTCCATTTGAGGAGTTCTTCCAGTTTTTCAATCAAAAAGCCCTCGATAAATTAATGGTCACTTGCTACTGTCTATAAGTACTACTTCCGTCATTAAGTCTCTATATATAGCTCAGCTCTTTCATTGCATGTATTTATAATTATTCTCACTATATTATGTAGATTGAAGATCGCCGAATGCAGAAAAGCACAAATCTATGATATTGGGTTCATTAACACAAATCTCATAGATGAATTTAGGGTTAAATTTCAAGCCAAAGAAACCGAGGCCAACTTGCTCAAATCATTGGTAATAAATGAAAACAAAGATAAAATACTCTTTCCTTACAACTTCGAGTGAGTGTTACTTTCTTGTGCATATTCGGTTTCCCTTATTACTCGAGGTTATAGTAATGTAATTGATGAGTTATGCATGCGTGCACAGCTTCCACTATATTCTCCTGGAGATTAAGCTTGAGCAGGGACTAGTAACCGTCTTAGACTCAAGACGAAAAGATCCCGAGACCTATGCGGACATGACTAAAATGCTCAAGAAGTAACTTCAATCGATCATCATCACACCATATCGGCAACTTTTTTGTTCATTTCCTGATATCAAGTAATTGTTTTCTTTGTCTCGCAGGGTTTGGAAAGTATTCACCGCACAAGCTCCAGGACTGCCGGGGGAGCTACAATTTACATACCCGAAAGTAAGTACTACTAGCTAGCTAGTTCTTCGCATGTCACATTGATTCTAGCTACTTTCACCAATGCCATTTATAATGCTTCATTGTCAGTTTGATTGACCTCTATTTCTCGTAAAGTGCTTGTGGCAGGAACAAGGGAACATTTCATTTTATTACACCATCATGTCTGTTGAGTTTCATTCATATATATGTATTAACCCCCTTCTTCAAATTAGATGTGGCAGATGCTGAATGAACTCATACCACAAGATCGCATGAAAGCAATTCAAGAGGAATTGGCGGGATTCTTTCTTCATCACGTCATCAATAAAGCCGTAGAATACCATGTGGAAGTTGAGTTTAGATGTTAGAGGATTGTAAGAGATCTTATATTGTATATATGTAGCCAGTAGCGTCAGATACATATATGAAAACTTGTTGTTCACCCAATCTCTCGGAGAAGGAGAGGTCGACATCACTTCTCTCTGTATGCATATGTTCATGACGAACTTCTGTACTTAATGGCTTCCTTCATTTGCTTACTAACTAGCGTGTCGAGGGCCTTTGTCGTGGTTTTGTCACGGCAGATGTCCTCGTGAAAGGACTTAGTCATGGAGCCATCGCGACGGGTTAGCTTGAAGGGGTTAAAGCGGACACATGGACGCAAGAGAGTTTATACTAGTTCGGCCCCTTCGATGAAGGTAAAAGCCTACGTCTAGTTGTGATGGAATTGATGGGGTTTCGATGACTAGGGAGCAAACAAGCTTCGCCTAAGTCTCGAGTTGTTGTCTGTTGTCCTTGAACCGCCGTCGGGTCGTCCCCTTATATACACGGGTGACACCCGTCGGTTCACAGAGTCCCAACACCGGTTCATATTCGTATCCGGGTTGGTCTCTTCTTATTCCTAACTTACAGTACAAGTCTATATACCAATGCCGGTTTACGGCTACAAGCCTTGAACCGACTATGGGCCTTAAGCCCTTATCTGCCTTCTTGGGCTTTAACATATTTTAGCTACTGACATAGTTAACCCGGCCCAATAGTAATATCCCCAACATTAGGCCCCAGATTGATTTGAACAGGTTCATGTCAATCCTTAACAAAAAATCTTCATCTTCAACATCTTCTTGTAGTTTGTTGAACCGCCGTGATGTCATCTGTCATAAAGAAAACTTATCCATGATACCCTTTTTGTTAATAAATCTGCGGCAATCGAGGCGATAGCTCCGTTTCGTGGCCCCTTGATTCTTGTGCCTGACACATATCCCTTTCCTTATAAATAGGACCGAGGGGTCATTTCCTTTTTCCCCTTCGTGCCCTTCTGCTTTGTCTTCCTTGCGTCGCCTAGCCTCGGAGCTCCGCCGCCACCGTCAACCTCTGCATCAGCCTTGGCCGCCGCATCAACCTGAACGCACCAGAGCACCGCGGCGACCTTCCGCGTCTTCCTCAACTCCGGTAAGTCTTCTGTTATTTCCAACACAGATCTGTTTCTAGGGTTTCATATTCTTCTAGTGTTCATCGCCTGGTTCATGCTCATATGACAGCTCCTAGATGCATCTATGAATCCTTGCTCTGTGTATTGGTAGCTTTTAGCATCCACCTTCAGTTTTCATACCTCAAAACCATAGATCCATATGTATCTCTGCTCATTGATTCAGCTCTGTTCTGTTTCAAACCTTTGAATATTTGTCTTCTTTTCTGAACATGCTTCAGATCCAATGCCGTAGAAGTATTTTGTGAAATCTGTTTCTGCATCCGCAATCTCAACTGTTTCAATGTGTAGATCATGCGGTTTAACTTTGTGTAGAAAAATTACCAAACCGGTATGTACCATTAGTCCCCTTGTTGAACTGCCAGAATTCCTTAGCCAGGCACCGCCGCTTCATAAAACTCCGGTTTAGAAATAACTGTCTCCGGGTTAACAATGTATGCACCAGTATATATTTGTTCAACATATTCTTGAACCGGAATCACTGCTTTGTAGATTGTACCATGGCCAAACAAGTGTACGAGTGCAACCGGGTTCCTTCTCGTGTGACAGAGACTCAGCTAAACAATTTAGTCTTAACGGTCGCTTTAAGCAGCAAAGAAACTATCCATTGGAGGGTCCCCGGTATAGAATGTCCTCCCACACCTCAAGAGGAGAGGTCATTGTTTTCGCGGATCATCTAGCCCGGGGCTGTAATCCTCCCGGTTCAAAATTTTACCGGGATGTGTTAGCCAATTTGCAACTCCGTCCGCAAGACACCGGCCCCAACTCTGTTAGAAACATATGTCACTTCCAAGTGGTCTGTGAGGTATTCTTTCAAGAGGAACCCATAGTTGAATTGTTCAGAGACTGCTTCCATCTAAACCGCTGTACAGAGTTTACGGATGGTTCCAATACGAAATTAGGTGGAGTGGCGATTCAAAAAAGGAAAGAGGTCACCTATCCTCACGCCAAACTGCACGGCCATCCCAAAGAGTGGAATCAAACATGGTTCTATTGCAAAGATACCTCCCCTGCTGAAGATAATCCTTTGCCTGGTTTTCGTCCGGAGCGGCTTAGCAATATGCATCCCTTTCCACAAAGGTTGACTACCAAGGAGAGAAGCAGCTATGCTCCTCAACTATCCAAGCTCAGGGCCTTTATGGCTAATGGTTTAACAGGAGTTGATCTTGCTCGCTGTTGGATATCTTGGAGCATATTGCCCTTAAGCCAGCGCTCCGGTTTGATGTGTGAATACACTGGCAGTGTTAATGACCCACTGAGACATATTGACATCTAGCTCACAGATGATGAAGTCACAGAAGTTGTGAAGAAAATATTGAACAAACCGAAAGCCGTCTGTGCTCGAACCGGCTTGCTTCCCTTTTGTGCCACCAGCAAACCACCAGCTGTAAGATTTATACTTTACCTTTTATTGAGTCTGCCCTTGCTCTATTTACCCATTTTTAACATCAACATCTTTCAAACAGGGCGATGATCCGTTCTGGAGCAAGAAACTTCCCCCGGAGAAACCAGAGAAACCAGAGAAACCGGAAAGACCAACCCGGCCAAAGACTAAGGTCGTGAAGAAGTCTGCTCATAAGAAGAAAATCACTGCGTCTTCTGATCCAGCAGCTGATGATGATGTGGGTAATCCGGAACTTGAGGTAGAGCTTGATTCACTTGGCTTATTTTTCACACGCCTTATTGATAATGACTATTGTCAGGATGATGCCGAAGGCAGTCATGCTGATGCTGCAGAGGTAATTGCTCTCTTCTCTGATTCAAACCCTTTGCCTTCGCTAAAAGTCCGTCGGGCAAACCGTAAAGTTCAATTTTCTCATCCTCTTGCTTACTTGGATCCAAACTTTCTTATGAAGACCCAGCAGCACGAAGCTCGCCGCACAACCCGGCACAGTGGCCAGGTAGTTACTTCCGCTGGTTTACCGAACAGTCTGGTTCGGAAACAACGTTCAGAGGTCTCTAATTCTCTTGTCAGTGCAAGCGGGCTGTTTTTGTCAACCTCTTAATCCGTCTGACTCTGATTATCAGGTCACTTCCCATTCATCATCTGGCGAGTCATCAGCTACCCAGCTGCCACCGCTCAAAACGGTGCTTGGGTAAGCCATATTCATCATAATGTTTCTGATGCATTACTTTGTAACATATACTGTATTGACCCTTCTTATTCCTTTTAGGGCCAAGCCTAGGCCAAGCAAGAGGCTCGTCTGGACAAAGCGGCCAAAGAAAACACCGTTCCTGAACCGGATAGAACACCAGACCCTGAAGCGGCTACCCATGAAGATGTGCCAAACGACCCACCTCTGCAAGATGATGACTTTATTGCTGAAGAGAGACATATTGACACCTCAGGCCCTGTTGACCGGCCCACAAGCCCCATCCGGATTGAGAGATCCACCAGTCCATCCAAGCCTACTAAAAAACCGACGGCCCCAATGCAAACCGGCGATGCCAAGGATGATGAGGTTGTTATTACTGGTATTGGCCGTACAGAGCCAAGCAATCCTGTTGCTTTGTCTAGACGTACTGCCAAACAAGAATTTGCTACCATTGGCAAAGGAAAATGGAATGCTGATCTGGCTACTTACGCTGCTCTAAACGCCCAAGATCTCCATTCCGGCTATCTGAACCGGCTGTATACCAATCGTGACTATGAAGCCGGTTTGGTTAACATGATGAAGGAAAAATATGAGGTAACTTCCATATGCTTTTTCCTGCTTGTATGTTTGCTGTTGACTCTCCTAGCCCCCAAGGGCCGGTTTAGGATCTTCAGTCAAATCGGGACTTTGTTAAACCAAACTTCAATGTGTCTGAATTTGCTGTTGTAGCCCCCAAGGGCCGGTTCAACTTGGTGAAGTTAAACCGGGACTTTAGGTAATAAGAATTGTAGCGTCAGTACCAATTGAGAAAATAGCCATTAGCCCCCAAGTGCCAAGTTGAATACTTGTATTGAGCTTGGGACTTTATGAAAAATTGTAGGATGGAGATCAAATATGCATTAGCCCCCAAGTACCAAGGGCATAACTTGTTGTGTGGTTGGTACTTCAATTCTTGCTCCTGTTATCTGAATCGTATTACCATGTATATGCAGGCTGAGCTGAACAAGAGAGAAAGCCAAATTGCCGATCTTCAAGAAAATCTGAAATCCCTACAAGCTGAAACCTCTAAAGCAAAAGAGGAGTTAACCAGTGCTTTAAGCGCCATGGAACAGCTTAAGGAAGGCTTCAACAAGGAGCGGACGGATTGGGCCACCGAAAAAGCCGCTTTAACCAAGCGAGTAGAAAATGCCGAGGCTGCACTGAAACCGGTAGTGGACGAACTGACCAGTATAAAGCGGCAAGTGCATGCCATGACTGCTACCATCTTTGGTAAGCTTTCTTGATTTCTGCAGTAACTCGGCCTTCTTATGGATTTGCCGGTTTGTTAACCCTTTGCAATGTTTACAAGGACACGCATTGGTCACTTGGGGTCGGATGTGCGTAGGAAATTGAAAGCCGCCTACACATTGATAGAGCAACTGTATACTAGTGCACAACGGATTATCTCGACTGCGTCCCATAACAACCCGGCGCCCACCTTGATCCAGGACACTCTGAAGAGACTGGCTATGCTTCCTGCCCGGGTTGAAGAGCTGAAGAATTCTGCTGCTCGAACCAGTGCTATCAATGCCTTAATCCGGGCCAAAGCGTGGGTGCCGGATTTTGATCCCGTTGAAGCGGCTCAAGGCTATCCCCACTTGAAAGAAGATGCCTCAGAGTTCAATGAGAAGGATCTGAGAGCGATAAACCGAGAGGTGCGCCCTCTGGCTTGTCAACTGGTTGAAGAGGCAGATTTGTCTCACTATCAAGCCCAGTATGATAATCAAAACAAACGAGTGGCTGCACCAATTCCTGAAGTGGAGAATCTTATCCCTCCAATCCATAAGCATACTTACGCTCCTAATATTGAACCATCGTTGCCGATCAATGATGAAGCTGTCTTTCAAGCATTAATGGGAATCGACTGGACAACTGTTGATTTCCAGCCACTGGGTAGGGAAGCAGAGGCTGAAGCGGTGCAAGATGAACCGCAACCATCAAGCCAGGCTGGTGACCAAGCTTGAACCGGAGGCCGGTTTAAATTGCTGCTCTCTTATGTTTGACAGAAAAACAATGAACTTATTTGGGCCCCATGTTGCCTTGTAATAGGCTAGCCAATACTCTTGATTTTGATATGCCTTCGTGCATAATTGCTGCGACTTGCGCTTCTTTTGGATGATTTAAATGTCCAAACTATTTATTCTGCAATCAAAAAATCTTAAAGCACCACCGCGGTTGTACCGCCAGGCGGATTATGATCACTGTATGTATGAAATAAAATTGTAAGTATATGATCAAACCTTGTGATACAAAATACCTGCCATCGTTGGGAGTGAAGTTGGCCGTGGCCAATCTTGAAACGGAGGTTTATAAACTCATACCGTCGAAGGAGAAAGACAGCTCCTGTACATATAATGCCGGTTTATCATGTAAACCGTGCCGGGTTAGGATAAATACCTTGTTACTCCATAATTGGATGTTAAAAAATCAAACCGGGCAAATAGTCTCCGGTTTAAGAAATCACCATGTTCCATCAACTGACAGTTTAACCGGTTTAAGAATTTTGTCGGTTTAAAAACGCAACAAAAGAAATATTTATCCAAAGAAAGACAAGTGTCAATCAAAAGCAAAGATAAAATCATTTGCAAAAAAGAGCCTGTCTAAGCCGATCAAGTGGAATTACCATGGTCGGACACGACCAAGCCCCCAACTGCCGCTTTAAGTCCTCAAACGGTTTATCAGCAGCAGAACTCTAGATGAATTGATCTGTCTTCTTCAACATCTGATATAAAGGGATTGCCTTCTCACCAAGGCGACTGATAAACTGGCTCAACGCGGCAATCCAGCCTGCCAAGCATTGTGTTGGGGAACGTAGTAATTTCAAAATTTTCCTACGCACACGCAAGATCATGGTGATGCATAGCAACAAGAGGGGAGAGTGTTGTCTACGTACCCTCGTAGACCGAAGCGGAAGTGTTGACGCAACGTAGAGGAAGTAGTCGTACGTCTTCCTGGTCCAACCGATCCAAGCACCGTTACTCCGGCACCTTCGAGTTCTTGGCACACGTTCAGCTCGATGACGCACCCCGATCTCCGATCCAGCAAAGCTTCGGGGAGGAGTTCCGTCAGCACGACGGCGTGGTGACGATGATGATGTTCTACCGGCGCAGGGCTTCGCCTAAGCACTGCAACGATATGACCGAGGTGGAATATGGTGGAGGGGGCATCGCACACGGCTAAGGAACAATCACGAAGATCAACTTGTGTGTCCTAGGGTGCCCCCTGCCCCCCGTATATAAAGGAGGGAGGGGGAGGTGCGGCCGGCCCCAAGGGGTGCGCCTGGAGGAGTCCTACTCCCACCGGGAGTAGGACCCCCCCTCTCTTGCCTTGTTGGAGAAGGAAAGGGGGAGGGAGAAGAGGAAAGGGGGGCGCCCCCCCTTCCTTGTCCTATTCGGACTAGGGGGGAGGGGGCGTGCGGCCTGCCCTGGCCGGCCCCTCTCTTCTCCCTTATGGCCCATGTAGGCCCATTAACTCTCGGGGGGGGGGGGGGTTCCGGTAACCCCTGGTACTCCGGTAAAATGCCGATTTCACCCGGAACAATTTCGATGTCCAAATATAAGTTTCCAATATATCGATCTTTATGTCTCGACCATTTCGAGACTCCTCGTCATGTCCGTGATCACATCTCGGACTCCGAACAACCTTCGGTACATCAAAATGCATAAACTCACAATAACTGTCATTGTAACGTTAAGCGTGTGGACCCTACGGTTCGAGAACAATGTAGACATGACAGAGACACGTCTCCGGTCAATAACCAATAGCGGGACCTGGATGCCCATATTGGCTCCTACATATTCTACGAAGATCTTTATCGGTCAGACCGCATAACAGTATACATTGTTCCCTTTGTCATCGGTATGTTACTTGCCCGAGATTCGATCGTCGGTATCCAATACCTAGTTCAATCTCGTTACCGGCAAGTCTCTTTACTCGTTCCGTAATACATCATCTCACAATTAACATATTAGTTGCAATGCTTGCAAGGCTTAAGTGATGTGCATTACCGAGAGGGCCTAGAGATAGCTCTCCGACTATCGGAGTGACAAATCCTAATCTCGGAATACGTCAACCCAACAAGTACCTTCGGAGACACATGTAGAGCACCTTTATAATCACCCAGTTACGTTGTGACGTTTGGTAGCACACAAAGTGTTCCTCCGGTAAACGGGAGTTGCATAATCTCATAGTCATAGGAACATGTATAAGTTATGAAGAAGGCAATAGCAACATACTAAACGATCGGGTGCTAAGCTAATGGAATGGGTCATGTCAATCAGATCATTCAACTAATGATGTGACCTCGTTAATCAAATAACAACTCTTTGTTCATGGTTAGGAAACATAACCATCTTTGATTAACGAGCTAGTCAAGTAGAGGCATACTAGTGACATTCTGTTTGTTTATATATTCACACATGTATTATGTTTCTGGTTAATACAATTCTAGCATGAATAATAAACATTTATCATGATATATGAGGAAATAAATAATAACTTTATTATTGCCTCTAGGGCATATTTCCTTCAGTCTCCCACTTGCACTAGACTCAATAATCTAGATTACACAGTAATGATTCTAACACCCATGGAGCTTTGGTGTTGATCATGTTTTGCTCGTGGAAGAGGCTTAGTCAATGGGTCTGCTACATTCAGATCCGTATGTATCTTGCAAATCTCTATGTCTCCCACCTGGACTAGATCCCGGATGGAATTGAAGCATCTCTTGATGTGCTTGGTTCTCTTGTGAAATCTGGATTCCTTTGCCAAGGCAATTGCACCAGTATTGTCACAAAAGATTTTCATTGGACCTGATGCACTAGGTATGACACCTAGATCGGATATGAACTCCTTCATGCAGACTCCTTCGTTTGCTGCTTCCGAAGCAGCTATGTACTCCGCTTCACATGTAGATCCCGCCACGACACTTTGTTTAGAACTGCACGAACTGACAGCTCCATCGTCTAATGTAAACACATATCCGGTTTGTGATTTAGAATCGTCCGGATCAGTGTCAAAGCTTGCATCAACGTAACCATTTACGATGAGCTCTTTGTCACCTCCATATACGAGAAACATATCCTTAGTCCTTTTCAGGTACTTCAGGATGTTCTTGACCGCTGTCCAGTGATCCACTCCTGGATTACTTTGGTACCTCCCTGCTAAACTTATAGCAAGGCACACATCAGGTCTGGTACACATCATTGCATACATGATAGAGCCTATGGCTGAAGCATAGGGAACATCTTTCATTTTCTCTCTATCTTCTGCAGTGGTCGGGCATTGAGTCTTACTCAACTTCACACCTTGTAACACAGGCAAGAATCCTTTCTTTGCTTGATCCATTTTGAGCTTCTTCAAAACTTTGTCAAGGAATGTGCTTTGTGAAAGTCCAATTAAGTGTCTTGATCTATCTCTATAGATCTTAATGCCCAATATATAAGCAGCTTCACCGAGGTCTTTCATTGAAAAAAAAATCTTATTCAAGTATCCTTTTATGCTATCCAGAAATTCTATATCATTTCCGATTAGTAATATGTCATCCACATATAATATCAGAAATTCTACAGAGCTCCCACTCACTTTCTTGTAAATACAGGCTTCTCCAAAAGTCTGTACAAACCCAAATGCTTTGATCACACTATCAAAGCGTTTATTCCAACTCCGAGAGGCTTGCACCAGTCCATAAATGGATCGCTGGAGCTTGCACACTTTGTTAGCGCCCTTTGGATCGATAAAACCTTCTGGTTGCATCATATACAACTCTTCTTCCAGAAATCCATTCAGGAATGCAGTTTTTACATCCATTTGCCAAATTTAATAATCATAATATGCGGCAATTGCTAACATGATTCGGACAGACTTAAGCATCGCTACGGGTGAGAAGGTCTCATCGTAGTCAATCCCTTGAACTTGTCGAAAACCTTTTGTGACAAGTCGAGCTTTGTAGATAGTAACATTACCGTCAGCGTCAGTCTTCTTCTTGAAGATCCATTTATTCTCAATTGCTTGCCGACCATCGGGCAAGTCAACCAAAGTCCACACTTTGTTCTCATACATGGATCCCATCTCAGATTTCATGGCTTCAAGCCATTTTGCGGAATCTGGGCTCACCATCTCTTCTTCATAGTTCGTAGGTTCATCATGATCTAGTAGCATGACTTCCAGAATAGGATTGCCGTACCACTCTGGTGCAGATCTTACTCTGGTTGATCTACGAGGTTCTATAGTAACTTGATCTGAAGTTCCATGATCATCATCATTAACTTCCTCACTAATTGGTTTAGACATCACAGAAACCGGTTCCTATGATGTGCTATTTCCCAATAAGGGAGCAGGTACAGTTACCTCATCAAGTTCTACTTTCCTCCCACTCACTTCTTTCGAGAGAAACTCCTTCTCTAGAAAGGATCCATTTTTAGCAACGAATATCTTGCCTTCGGATCTGTGATAGAAGGTGTACCCAACAGTTTCCTTTGGGTATCCTATGAAGACACATTTCTCCGATTTGGGTTCGAGCTTATCAGGTTGAAGCTTTTTTACATAAGCATCGCAGCCCCAAACTTTAAGAAACGACAACTTTGGTTTCTTTCCAAACCATAGTTCATAAGGCGTCGTCTCAACGGATTTTGATGGTGCTCTATTTAACGTGAATGTGGCCGTCTCTAAAGCATAACCCCAAAACGATAACGGCAAATCTGTAAGAGACATCATAGATCGCACCATATCAAGTAATGTACGATTACGATGTTCGGACACACCATTACGTTGTGGTGTTCCGGGTGGCGTGAGTTGCGAAACTATTCCGCATTATTTCAAATGTAAACCAAACTCGTAACTCAAATATTCTCCTCCACGATCAGATCGTAGAAACTTTATTTTCTTGTTACGATGATTTTTAACTTCACTCTAAAATTCTTTGAACTTTTCAAATGTTTCAGACTTATGTTTCATTAAGGAGATATACCCATATCTGCTTAAATCATCTGTGAAGGTGAGAAAATAACGATATCCGCCACGAGCCTCAACATTCATTGGACCACATACATCTGTATGTATGATTTCCAATAAATCTGTTGCTCTCTCCATAGTACCGGAGAACGGTGTTTTAGTCATCTTGCCCATGAGGCACGGTTCACAAGTACCAAGTGATTCATAATCAAGTGGTTCCAAAAGTCCATCAGTATGGAGTTTCTTCATGCGCTTTACACCGATATGACCTAAACGACAGTGCCAAAAATAAGTTTCACTATCATTATCAACTCTGCATCTTTTGGCTTCAACATTATGAATATGTGTATCACTACTATCGAGATTCATCAAAAATAGACCACTCTTCAAAGGTGCATGACCATAAAAGATATTACTTATATAAATAGAACAACCATTATTCTCTAATTTAAATGAATAACCTTCTCGCATCAAACAAGATCCAGATATAATGTTCATGCTCAACGCTGGCACCAAATAACAATTGTTTAGGTCTAATACTAATCCCGAAGGTAGATGTAGAGGTAGCGTGCCGACCGCGATCACATCGACTTTGGAACCATTTCCCACGCGCATCGTCACCTCGTCCTTTGCCAGTGTTCGCTTAATCCGTAGTCCCTGTTTCGAGTTGCAAATATTAGTAACAAAACCAGTATCAAATACCCAGGTGCTACTGCGAGCTCTAGTAAGGTACACATCAATAACATGTATATCACATATACCTTTGTTCACCTTGCCATCCTTCTTATCCGCCAAATACTTGGGGCAGTTCCGCTTCCAGTGACCAGTCTGCTTGCAGTAGAAGCACTCAGTTTCAGGCTTTGGTCCAGACTTGGGTTTCTTCTCCTGAGCAGCAACTTGCTTGCTGTTCTTCTTGAAGTTCCCCTTCTTTTTCCCTTTGCCCTTTTTCTTGAAACTAGTGGTCTTGTTGACCATCAACACTTGATGCTCCTTCTTGATTTCTACCTCCGCAGCCTTTAGCATTGCGAAGAGCTCGGGAATTGTCTTATCCATCCCTTGCATATTATAGTTCATCACGAAGCCCTTGTAGCTTGGTGGAAGTGATTGGAGAATTCTGTCAATGACGCAATCATCTGGAAGATTAACTCCCAGTTGAATCATGTGATTACAATACCCAGACATCTTGAGTATATGCTCACTGACAGAACTATTCTCCTCCATCTTGCAGCTATAGAACTTATTGGAGACTTCATATCTCTCAATCCGGGCATTCTGTTGGAATATTAACTTCAACTCTTGGAACATCTCATATGCTCCATGGCATTCAAAACGTCGTTGAAGTCCCGGTTCTAAGCCGTAAAGCATGGCACACTGAACTATCGAGTAGTCATCAGCTTTGCTCTGCCAGACGTTCATAACATCTGGTGTTGCTGCTGCAGCAGGCCTGGCGCGCAGCGGTGCTTCCAGGACGTAATTCTTCTGTGCAGCAATGAGGATAATCCTCAAGTTACGGACCCAGTCCGTGTAATTGCTACCATCATCTTTCAACTTTGCTTTCTCAAGGAACGCATTAAAATTCAACGGAACAACAGCACGGGCCATCTATCTACAATCAACATAAACAAGCAAGATACTATCAGGGACTAAGTTCATGATAAATTTAAGTTCAATTAATCATATTACTTAAGAACTCCCACTTAGATAGACATCCCTCTAATCTTCTAAGTGATCACGTGATCCAAATCAACTAAACCATAACCGATCATCACGTGAAATGGATTAGTCTTCAATGGTGAACATCATTATGTTGATCATATCTACTATATGATTCACGCTCGACCTTTCGGTCTCCGTGTTCCGAGGCCATATCTGCATATGCTAGGCTCGTCAAGTATAACCCGAGTATTCTGCGTGTGCAAAACTGGCTTGCACCCGTTGTAGATGGACGTAGAGCTTATCACACCCGATCATCACGTGGTGTCTGGGCACGACGAACTTTGGCAACGGTGCATACTCAGGGAGAACAGTTCTTGATAATTAGTGAGAGATCATCTTATAATGCTACCGTCAATCAAAGCAAGATAAGATGCATAAAAAGATAAACATCACATGCAATCAATATAAGTGATATGATATGGCCATCATCATCTTGTGCTTGTGATCTCCATCTCCGAAGCACCGTCATGATCACCATCGTAGCATCGTTGTCGTCTCGCCAATCTTACGCTTCTACGACTATCGCTACCGCTTAGTGATAAAGTAAAGCATTACAGGGCGATTGCATTGCATACAATAAAGCGACAACCATATGGCTCCTGCCAGTTGCCGATAACTCGGTTACAAAACATGATCATCTCATACAATAAAATTTAGCATCATGTCTTGACCATATCACATCACAACATGCCCTGCAAAAACAAGTTAGACGTCCTCTACTTTGTTTGTTGCAAGTTTTACGTGGCTGCTACGAGCTTAAGCAAGAACCAATCTCACCTACGCATCAAAACCACAATGATAGTTTGTCAAGTTGATGCCGTTTTAACCTTCGCAAGGACCGGGCGTAGCCACACTCGGTTCAAATAAAGTTGGAGAAACTGACACCCGCCAGCCACCTGTGTGCAAAGCACGGCGGTAGAACCAGTCTCGCGTAAGCGTACGCGTAATGTCGGTCCGGGCCGCTTCATCCAACAATACCGCCGAACCAAAGTATGACATGCTGGTAGGCAGTATGAATTATATCGCCCACAACTCACTTGTGTTCTACTCGTGCATATAACATCAAACCCTAAAACCTAGGCTCTGATGCCACTGTTGGGGAACGTAGTAATTTCAAAATTTTCCTACGCACACGCAAGATCATGGTGATGCATAGCAACGAGAGGGGAGAGTGTTGTCTATGTACCCTCGTAGACCGAAGCGGAAGCGTTGACGCAACATAGAGGAAGTAGTCGTACGTCTTCCCAGTCCAACCGATCCAAGCACCGTTACTCCGGCACCTCCGAGTTCTTGGCACACGTTCAGCTTGGTGACGCACCCCGAGCTCTGATCCAGCAAAGCTTCGGGGAGGAGTTCCTTCAGCACGACGGCGTGGTGACGATGATGATGTTCTACCGGCGCAGGGCTTCGCCTAAGCACTGCAACGATATGACCGAGGTGGAATATGGTGGAGGGGGGCACCACGCACGGCTAAGGAACGATCACGAAGATCAACTAGTGTGTCCTAGGGTGCCCCCCTGCCCCCGTATATAAATGAGGGAGGGGGAGGTGCGGCCGGCCCCAAGGGGTGCGCCTGGATGAGTCCTACTCCCACCGGGAGTAGGACTCCCCCCTCTCTTGCCTTGTTGGAGAAGGAAGGGGGGAGGGAGAAGAGGAAAGGGGGGCGCCGCCCCCCTTCCTTGTCCTATTCGGACTAGGGGGGAGGGGGCACGCGGCCTGCCCTGGCCGGCCCCTCTCTTCTCCCTTATGGCCCATGTAGGCCCATTAACCCCCCCCCCCGCGCGGGGGGGGGGGGGGGGGTTCCGATAACCCCCCAGTACTCCGGTAAAATGCCGATTTCACCCGGAACAATTCCGATGTCCAAATATAGGCTTCCAATATATCGATCTTTATGTCTCGACCAGTTCGAGACTCCTCGTCATGTCCATGATCACATCCGGGACTCCGAACAACCTTCGGTACATCAAAATGCATAAACTCATAATAACTATCATCGTAATGTTAAGCGTGCGGACCCTACGGTTCGAGAACAATGTAGACATGACCGAGACACGTCTCCAGTCAATAACCAATAGCGGGACCTGGATGCCCATATTGGCTCCTACATATTCTATGAAGATCTTTATCGGTCAGACCGGATAACAGTATACGTTGTTCCCTTTGTCATCGGTATGTTACTTGCCCGAGATTCGATCGTCGGTATCCAATACCTAGTTCAATCTCATTACCGGCAAGTCTCTTTACTCGTTCTGTAATACATCATCTCACAACTAACATATTAGTTGCAATGCTTGCAAGGCTTATGTGATGTGCATTACCGAGAGGGCCCAGAGATACCTCTCCGACTATCGGAGTGACAAATCCTAATCTCGAAATACGTCAACCCAACAAGTACCTTCGGAGACACCTGTAGAGCACCTTTATAATCACCCAGTTACGTTGTGACGTTTGGTAGCACACAAAGTGTTCCTCTGGTAAACGGGAGTTGCATAATCTCATAGTCATAGGAACATGTATAAGTTATGAAGAATGCAATAGCAACATACTAAACGATCGGGTGCTAACCTAATGGAATGGGTCATGTCACTCAGATCATTCAACTAATGATGTGACCTCGTTAATCAAATAACAACTCTTTGTTCATGGTTAGGAAACATAACCATCTTTGATTAACGAGCTAGTCAAGTAGAGGCATACTAGTGACACTCTGTTTGTTTATATATTCACACATGTATTATGTTTCCGGTTAATACAATTCTAGCATGAATAATAAACATTTATCATGATATATGAGGAAATAAATAATAACTTTATTATTGCCTCTAGGGCATATTTCCTTCACGTTGAACATCATTGATACGCTTCGGTTTAGCCAGGGAGGTGATTGCTGTGATCTTCTTCGGATTAGCCAGGGAGGCCGGTTTAAATTGTTGCTCTCTTATGTTTGACAGAAAAACAATGAACTTATTTGGGCCCCATGTTGCCTTGTAATAGGCTAGCCAATACTCTTGATTTTGATATGCCTTCGTGCATAATTGCTGCAACTTGCGCTTCTTTTGGATGATTTAAATGTCCAAACTATTTATTCTGCAATCAAAAAATCTTAAAGCGCCACCGTGGTTGTACCGCCAGGCGGATTATGATCACTGTATGTATGAAATAAAATTGTAAGTATATGATCAAACCTTGTGATACAAAATACCTGCCATCGTTGGGCGTAAAGTTGGCTGTGGCCAATCTTGAAACGGAGGTTTATAAACTCATACCGTTGAAGGAGAAAAACAGCTCCTGTACATATAATGCCGGTTTATCATGTAAACCGTGCCGGGTTAGGATAAATACCTTGTTACTCCATAATTGGATGTTAAAAAATCAAACCGGGCAAATAGTCTCCGGTTTAAGAAATCACCATGTTCTGTCAACTGATAGTTTAACCAGTTTAAGAATTTTGTCGGTTTAAAAACGCAACAAAAGAAATATTTATCCAAAGAAAGACAAGTGTCAATCAAAAGCAAAGATAAAATCATTTGCAAAAAAGAGGCTGTCTAAGCCGATCAAGTGCCATTACCATGGTAGGACACGACCAAGCCCCCAACTGCCGCTTTAAGTCCTCAAACGCTTTATCCGCAGCAGAACTCCAGATGAATTAATCTGTCTTCTTCAACATCTGATATAAAGGGATTGCCTTCTCACCAAGGCGACTGATAAACCGGCTCAACGCAGCAATCCGGCCTACCAAGCGTTGAACATCATTGATACATTTCGGTTTAGCCAGGGAGGTGATTGCTGTGATCTTCTTCGGATTAGCCTCAATTTCCCTATTGGACACCAGAAAACCCAATAACTTGCCTGCCGGTACACCAAAGACACATTTTTCCGGATTGATCATCATCTTGTACGTCCTCAGGTTATCAAAGGTTTCCTTCAAATCATCAACTAGAGTCTCCTTCTCCCTTGACTTAACCATGATATCATCCACATAAGCATGTACATTACGACCAATCTGTTTATGAAGGCAATTCTGTACACACCATTGATAAGTTGCCTGGGCACTCTTGAGCCCAAAGGGCATAGATACATAGCAGAATGCTCCAAAGGGAGTTATGAACGCCGTCTTCTCCTGGTCCTTAACTGCCATTTTGATCTGATGATAACCATAATACGCATCCAGAAAACTCAAATGCTCACAACCCGCTGTAGCATCAATAATTTGATCAATACGGGGGAGGGCAAAAGGATCTGCTGGACAAGCCTTATTAAGATCTGTGTAATCCACACACATGCGCCAGGTGCCATTTTTCTGAAGGACCAGCACTGGATTAGCCAGCCATTCAGGATGGAAAACTTCAACGATAAAGCCAGCTGCTAAGAGACTGGCTACTTCTTCTCCAATAGCTTTGCGTCCTTCTTCGTTAAACCGGCGGAGGAACTGTTTCACCGGTTAGTACTTAGGATCCACATTAAGAGTGTGCTCAGCGAGTTGCCTCGGTACACCTGGCATGTCAGAAGGCTTCCATGCAAAAATGTCCCGATTCTCATGGATGAACTCGATAAGCGCGCTTTCCTATTTCGGATCCAAATTGGCACTGATGCTGAACTGCTTGGACGAATCGCCAGGCACGAAGTCAAAAAGCTTAGTCTCGGCTGCCGATTTAAACTTCAGGGCCGGATCGTGCTCCGTAGTTGGCTTCTTCAATGGAGTCATGTCCGCCGGATCAACATTGTCCTTGTAGTAGTTCAGCTCCTCTGTGGCACAAACCGACTCTGCGTAAGCGGCATCACCTTCCTCACATTCCAAAGCGATCTTACGGCTTCCATGAACCGTTATTGCCCCCTTGTGACTGGGCATCTTGAGCTGCAAATACACATAACAGGGCCGTGCCATAAACTTGGCGTAAGCCGGCCGCCAAAACAGGGCGTGATATGGGCTCTGGATTTTTACCACCTCAAAAGTCAATGTTTCCGACCTGGAATCATGATCATCTCCAAAGGCCACTTCCAGAGCTATCTTGCCAACAGGATATGCTGACTTACCAGGTACCACACCATGGAACACCGTGTTGGACGGTTTGAGATTTTTATCTGTTAGTCCCATACGACGGAAGGTCTCATAGTATAAGATATTAATGCTGCTCCCTCCATCCATGAGCACTTTGGAGAACTTATAACCCCCACCCGAGGTGCCACCACCAATGCTAGCTGACCCGGGTTGTAAACCCGGGGAGGGTGATCCTCCCTGCTCCATACGATCGGCTGCTCACACCAGTGTAGATAACGGGGTAGGGCCGGTTCAACAGAGTTTACAGCCCGCTTTTGAACCTTTCGGTCTCGCTTGTCCAAACTAGTGGTGAAGACATGATATTTCCTACTATTCAACTGCTTCGGGTTGCTCTGATAGCCCGTCTGCTGCTGCTGGTGGTTATAACCACCCTGGTTGTTCTGATTATTTTGATTGTTATGTCCGCCATGGTTACCATTGAAGCCTGAACTGGAATTTCCTCCACTTTAACCCGGCCCGGATCCTGAACCACCACCTGATCCGTGATCATACCGGAAAACATTGGAATTCTTAAACTCCTGCATAATGTAGCAATCCTTCCAAAGGTGGTTGGCTGGCACCTCCTTCGTCCCATGCTTCGGACAGGGCTGGCTTAACAGATAGTTTAGGCGTTCCGGGTTGGGGTTAGGCGCCCCACCGCTATTCGGCAAATTACCCTTGCGTCGCCGGCCCTTGTCCTGCGCATTGGTATTAGCCACAAAGTCCATGCTGCTATCTGCTTTACGCTTGCCTCCGTTTCCATGACCTGCCGGGTTATGCTGCTGTCCTTTGGAGTTGCCGTTCTTCTTTCCCTTCCCTGTCTTGTCATCATCAGACTCGGGGTCCTTGGTACTATCAGAATCAACATACTTTACTAATGTAGCCATGAGCATCCCCATATCATTGCAATGGCGCTTCATTCGTCCTAATCTCAACTTTAGAGGCCCAAACCGACAGTTGCCTTCCTGGGTTATAACCGCGGTGTCAGCATTGATACGGTCTGATGAATGCAAAATCTGCGAAACCCGGCGCACCCAACAAGTCGTCGATTCTCCTTCCTCCTGGATACAGGCTACTAAGTCCACTATCGACATAGGTTGTTTACAGGTGTCTTTGAAATTACTGATAAACCGGGCTCGCAATTGGGCCCATGAACTGATAGAGTTGGCCGGTAGACTTTTTAACCAATTACGGGCCGTCCCTTCGAGTATCATGGTGAAATACTTCGCACACGCCGCATCATCCACATCCAGCATCTCCATGGCCATCTCATAGCTCTCTATCCATGTCTCTGGAGGTTGATCCACACTATAATTCGGCACCTTGCGCGGGCCCTTGAAATCTTTGGGCAGCCGCATGTTGCATAAAGCGGGGACAAGACAAGGCACCCCAAAGAGCTAGAAGAAACGCCAGGCTCGATCGGAGTTGTTGGACGAACCGGCGTAAGCTGACGAGCCTGATACTGTGCTGCTAACTCGGCCTCCCTACGCGCTCGGGCCCGGTCCACCACTTCCTGAGCGTCATCAATACCACCCGCCGGGTTGTTACCACGAGGTGCTACCCGGTTTCGTGCATTACTTGACACAGTCGATTCATCCATGCGCCTGCTATAGCTCCGGCTTGGGCGGGGGGTGGAGTGAATTCGGTCACGGTTGTACGACTATGCTTCCTGTTGGATCAAAGCTGTTCGAAGAAGCTCTTTAACCCGGCGCGTTTCCACCGCCTGTGGCGAATCACCTTCAATTGGGATGGCCTCCAGCCGTGCTGCAGCAGCAACAAGGTTGTCCATCGGGTTGGAGTAGTGACCTGGAGGCGTCGGGACAGCCTGAGGTACAATAGCGTTCTGACGAGGCGGATCCGTCAAACGGGGCTGAACCGGTGCGCCCGTCTGTCACGATCGGTTTTCCAATAAAAATATTTATTGAGAAACCAATCTTTTGAGTCCAGTATGAGAGAAATCCTCCACACCGGTAGAAAAATTCTTGATACAATAAGCCAGTAGCATAGAATATATTACAGGGTTGAGCTAGGGCTGCTAAACAAATTATTACAAGCGCGCCAATAATTATACATAATGGCGGATATAACACAATGGTGTGGTGGCATACTACTGACTCGAGAATAAAGTGATGGTGGAATAACACAATGGGAAGTGTGGTAACACGACTCTCAAACTGGCATCTCATCGAGCATTGAGGTGAGGCTCGATAAATTTATTCGGGTTGCGGAAGCGGGTATAAAACAGTGACCAAGACCAGGGTCGCACGAGACTGACTGGGATTCCTCTAGGCGTCGGACTCGCTATCGAACTCTTCATCCATGAGATCACCTTCGTCGGCATCTGGCCAAATCAACAAGCCAGTGAGTACTTTGAAAGTACTCGCAAGACAGTTCGGACGTAAGATATAACAAATGAATGCATGAATGCGTCATGAATAATCTTTCCAATGCACAATTAAAAATTTGCATAGCGAAATAAGTACGAGGGAAACGACGGTAGTCCGCCTGAAATCCCAACAAAATATAAATGAGAACCGATCGGGTGTCTGGAGCGACGCCTCGAAAGGTGAACAAATAATAACAGAAAATCATGCCACAGTCGGACGTCTGAACGGCATCACAGAAAGGGCTTTAAAAGAAATGCCACAGTCAGACGTCTGAGCGACATCACAGAAAGGGCTATAAAAGAAATGCCACAGTCGGACGTCTGAGCGACATCACAGAAAGGGCTTTAAAAGAAATGCCGCAGTCGGACGTCTGTGCGACATCACAGAAAGGGCTTTAAAAGAAATGCCACAGTCGGACGTCTGAGCGACATCACAGAAAGGGCTTTAAAAGAAATGCCGCAGTCGGACGTCTGAGCGACATCACAAAAAGGGCTTTAAAAGAAATGCCACAGTCGGACGTCTGAGCGACATCACAGAAAGGGCTTTAAAAGAAATGCCACAGTCGGACGTCTGAGCGACATCACAGAAAGGGCTTTAAAAGAAATGCCAAGTCGGACGTCTGAGCGACATCACAGAAGGGCTTTAAAAGAAATGCCACAGTCGGACGTCTGAGCGACATCACAGAAAGGGCTTTAACTCACAAGTAAATAATACTCATAATAAATATTCAGTTCATGATAATAAATGGGTTAGTCCATCCACAGGAACAAACTTTTAACCGGGCTTAGTGCTCACGAGATTCACCGGAGTATCTGTCACCAAAACTGGCACTTGTCAGAATAAGTCAGCGCAAAATTTGGATATGGATAAGATGATTTGGAGATTTATGACTTTGCAGAGTTTGTACAAAAATTTTCCCACAGCTAACGGATTTCCTTAGTCTCGAAGGACTAGTTCCGTTTACGGTATTTCGGAAGTAAACACAGCTAACCAGTACACACCCATCCTATCTCTCGATGCCAGGACTCACCCTAGACATCGTCCAAGAAAAACTTTGAGATGGGGAGATCACAATCTCGAATAGCATGGGATCAAATTTATATACGCGCGCTCTAAGGGGTGCCCCCTCTCGGTCCCAACCGGAAACAACCATGCCCCCTGACCGGATGACTGGCTTTAATCCAGGGCCATGGAACCATCATCCCGGCCTCTCCTTTTGGTGTGTACTAGGAAAGCGGTTCGCAACTTACTAAGCCATATTCCTTACGGAAAACATGTGGTAGTACAAGGAAGGAAAAAGGAGGAAACTGGACCGATACGATTTGACACGGTAGTCAAATAGTCTAGCGTAAGACTGGCATGCTACAACTCTGCCATCTTACCCATCCTCATGCCAACCCATGGCCATTCATACTCACATCCATTCACTTATGGATCATCGAGCTCACTTACCTTAACCATGCATGAAAATAACGTTCATCGGTATGCTCATCAACATGCCATGAAACTAACTAAATGCAAAACATGCCAACACACTCATCATATCAAAAGTTCAAACATGCTTGCCTGGTTCAGAGTAGTCGGAGCCTAGCTCGGTGAAGTCCGCGGCTCCGTCACCTCCTTCGGTATCTACGGTATACAGAAAATATAGGCGCTATCGTAAATACCAAGAAGTGCACAAAAAGTATTCCAATTTTTTTTCAAATAAATCTTATAAAAAACTAGACAAAATTTCAAAGAGAACAGAAAAAGAATCAATCAAAAATACTTTTCTGTTTAAAAGTTATAAAGGTTTTAGTCCAGGGACTCATTTGTAATGAAATAGAATATTTCCAGGGGCTAGCTCATAAAAACTGAAAACACTTCGGTAGAGAATACGCCAGCCCAGGAGGAAAACGCATTTGGCAGAATACGCTTTCAGAAACGGTTCGTTTAGAAAGGGACAGAGAAGCTGACGGGCAGGTCCCACCCGTCAGATTTGAAAATTCAAAACGGGCGGCTGAGCTCGACGGAGCCCGAGAGCCGCGGTGGTCGCCGGCGACGATCCACGGCGAGATAAGGGAATCGGAGGGTACCTCCTTGCTCAGGACGTCCTTCCACGTCGGTTGGTGGTGGTGGTGGTTGCCGGCGAGTACCACGTCGACGGCGAGCCTTGCTCCGGCGGACGGCGGCTCGGGTGAAGATGGACCTCGCCGGGGAGAGCTGCGAATTTCAAATTGATGCTTGGGTTAGCTTACTGGTTGCTCGAGGAAACTACTGACGAAGTGTGGGCGCCGGGGACGGCCTCACCGGAGCGAATCGAGGTGGAGGCCGAGGCGGAACGAGGCGGCCGGAGTCGAGGAAGAAGGGCCCCTCGAGGCTCTTCTAGTTGTTGGTCGGGGTCCAGAGAGGTAGTGGAGGTGTGCGGGGGCGAGAGGGAGCTTTGGGGTGCTATATATAGCAGGCCCGAGGCAGTTGCCGTGAACGGGATAAGTCCGGCGAGCGATTACGGCGACGCCGGGGTTGGGCAGTGGGATTAGGGGCTTGGGCATCGTCTAGGTGGAGTAGAGGTTCCATTCCAGGGTCCAGCTCAGCACGGGGGGAAAGTTTTACGGCCTGCCCCAATGGAACGGCCGTGCGGCATGTCGGCGGCAGGGAGCGCGTTTTGTGCTTGCCGGGCCACGGCGACTGTGCAGCGGGGCTGCACTGGCATGCATGTGCCACGCGGAGAGCCAGGGAGCGTTGGGCGGCGCCGAACGGCGTCGCGCCGCCGTTCTGCTTCCGGTCGGCCGTTACGGTGGATCGGCCGCCGCAAGACACGCGGGCGCAGGCGGGCCCGGGCGCCACCGACGCCAGGAAGGCGCCAAGCGCGCGTGCGGCACTCCAGACAAGAGGGAGAGGCGGCGAGGATCGTGCCAAGGGCACTGTCCACGCGTGACTGAATCTGGCGAAGGGAAAACGACACTAAACTCTGAACTTTACTGAATTACTAAAAGTGCAAAATACAGTGTATGCAAGGTGTTCGACAGAATGATACAGGTCTCTAGGGATTTTTCCTAGAGCTGATTTTTGGTGGAGTGGCTACTCATTGCTCCAGTAGGCTGCCTGAATTTTTGTAGAATTTTTGGGGAAGTGTAGATATGAATTTCACCAAATTTGGCAAATCTGGTCCAAACTTGCAGAGGCTGAAATTTGGAAAATTTGAAAAGAAGGAGAGTGGATCAAGATGGTTCTGAGTTGTGGATGCTAAGGACAATCCAGAGGAGTTGGTTTCAGATCAAAACTCAAAGGGAATAAGGCACTTGCTTTGTAAATGACTCAGGCTCCAAATAATTGGCAAAAATGATTTGAGATGAAAAATGTTTGAAATAAAATACAAAACTTGTTTGGATTAGTTAGGACAGAGAACTTAGATTGTTCCAAGGAGAAGCGGAGGTTTTTGGAGAGGTTTTACCACCTATGATATGGTGAAATCAAGGGTGGTTTTCAAAAAAAGAAGTCCCAAAATTCCTAGGGTTTCTTTTTAAATGAAAAATAAATAAGTTTGAGAGGGAAACAACCAGAAGAAAAGCTTCCAAAATTTTAACACCAAAATTGAAATGGAAAGGAAATCGTTGCCAAAGGTGAGGAAGTTTCTAAAGAGGAAGGATTTCTGGAAAAGAAATTTTTTTAAATGCCCTCTTTTAGAATCCAATAAAGTTTTTGATGAAAACCAAATAAAAATTTTTGGAGTGTCACAACACCTACCCCCTTAGGAAAAATGTCGTCCCCGAGATTTCAGCTGATCCTTAAATAAGTGTGGATTCTTTGTCTGAAGAAAATCCTCTCTTTCCCAAGTAGCTTCACTGTCGGTGTGATTGCTCCACTGGACTCTGAAGAATTTGATGGTCTTATGTCGGGTCCTCCTTTCAGACTCCCCTAATATTCTTACTGGGCGTTCCCGATAAGTGAGGTCTGGCTGCACGTCAATGCTCTCATGGGATACTTGTTTCTCTGGGTTGCTCACGCACCTCCTCAATTGCGAGACGTGGAACACGTCGTGGACATCGGATAATTCCTTGGGTAAGTCTAGCTGGTAGGCTACCGTGCCTCTTCGCGCCTTTATACAGAATGGTCCAATGAATCTTGGTGCTAGCTTCCCTTTAATCTTGAATCGTTGCAATCCTCTCATAGGAGATACTTTCAGGTATACGAACTCACCGGGCTTGAAGCTGACCCTACGATGTTTCTGATCATAATAACTCTTCTGTCGGCTTTGAGCGGTCTTAAGTCGGTCTCTGATTAGCTTGACTTTTTCCTCGGCTTCTCTGAGCATGTCTGGTCCGAAGATGCGGCTGTCTCCGGTCTCTGACCAATTCAACGGGGTACGGCATCTCCGTCCGTATAAAGCCTCGAATGGTGCCATGTGCAGGCTGGCCTGGTAGCTATTGTTGTACGCGAACTCGGCGTATGGCAGGCTTTCTTCCCAACTGGTCCCATATGTGAGGACACATGCTCTCAGCATGTCTTCTAAAACCTGGTTTACGCGTTCCGTTTGTCCATCGGTCTGTGGGTGGTATGCGGTACTGAAGGCTAGTTGAGTTCCCAGAGCCTGTTGTAAATGCTCCCAAAGTCTTGAGACGAACTGAGTGCCTCTGTCGGATATTATAGTCTTCGGGACTCCATGTAGACAAACTATGTGGGTGAGATAAATCCTGGCAAGCCGCTGAGTGTTGTAGGTTGTCTTTACTGGAATGAAATGCGCCACCTTGGTTAACCTGTCAGTGATGACCCAGATGGCATCATTCCCATGCTGTGACCGAGGTAGTCCGACAATGAAATCCATCCCTATCTCATCCCATTTCCACTCAGGTATTTTGTTTGGTTTCAGTAGTCCGGCCGGTCTTTGATGCTCAGCTTTTATGCGTTGACACGAGTCGCAACATGCAATGAAGGTGGCTATGTCCCTCTTCATACCGTGCCACCAAAATCTTTCCTGAATATCCTTATACATCTTGGTCCCGCCAGGGTGGATCGAGTACGGGGCGGTGTGGGCTTCAGCTAGGATTTGCTGTTTAAGGTCTTCTGTGTTTGGCACGCAGAGTCTTTCTCCATACCACAATGTTCCTCCATCGTCTATGACGAACTCCGAGGCCTTGCCCATACTCACCTTTCTCTTGATGCCTTCAATGCTGGGGTGACCGGGCTGAGCTCCTTTAATTTCCTCCACAAGGTCGGGTTGTATTTCCAAGTTTGATATGGTGCCTTCTGCAACCATTAACAAATTGAGCTTGGCAAATTCTTGTTGGAATTCAGGCCTCAAGCTTTGCAGATTGTTTTCGTCGGAGTTGGGGTTCCGACTAAGAGCATTGGCCACTACATTCGCTTTCCCTGGATGGTAATGGATACCAACATCATAATCCTTTACCAATTCCAACCAGCGTCTCTGTCGTAAATTTAGTTCTGGCTGCGTGAAAATATATTTGAGACTTTTGTGATCTGTATATATTTCACATCGGTTCCCAAGTAAGAAATGTCTCCATTCCTTGAGTGCATGAATGACTGCTGCCATTTCTAAGTCATGAGTGGGATAATTTTCCTCATGCTTGAGAAGTTGCCTTGAAGCATAGGCGACAACCTTGCCTTCCTGCATCAACACGCATCCGAGACCCTTTCTGGACGCGTCACAAAATACTTCAAAATTCTTGTGTATGTCTGGCACAATTAATACTGGGGCTGTTGTTAATTTTCGTTTTAGCTCTTGGAAACTCTTTTTGCAGGCTTCTGTCCATTCAAACTTCTTGTCTTTCTTGAGTAACTGCGTCATAGGCTTGGCTATGGTGGAAAATCCTTCAATAAATCTGCGGTAATATCCTGCCATTCCCAAAAAACTACATATATCTGTTATGCTTGCTGGCGACTTCCAGCCAAGTATGGCCTTGACTTTCTCTGGGTCCACTGCGATACCGTCTTGGGTTAGCACGTGGCCTAGAAAGCCTACTTGTTGTAGCCAAAATTCGCACTTGCTGAACTTGGCATACAATTGGTGTTTCCTGAGTTCTCCTAGCACAATCCTGAGTTGTTCTGCGTGCTCTTCTGGTGTCTTGGAGTACACCAGAATATCGTCGATGAATACCACAACGAACTTGTCCATAAACTTCATAAATACTTTGTTCATGAGGTGAACAAAATATGCAGGGGCATTTGTTAATCCAAATGGCATTACTGTGAACTCATACAGTCCATATCTGGAGGTGAAGGCTGTTTTGGGGATATCTTCCGTTCGCACCTTTAATTGATGGTATCCAGACCTTAAGTCAATTTTTGAAAATACCTTGGCCTGAGCAAGTTGATCAAACAAATCGTTTATCCTCGGCATCGGGTATTTGTTCTTAATTGTGACCATGTTATGTGCTCGATAGTCAATACACAATCTCAGTGTTCCATCCTTCTTTTTGGCAAATAAAATTGGTGATCCCCAAGGTGAGGAGCTGGCTCAAATATATCCTTTGTCTAGCAATTCTTTTATTTGTTTCTTCAATTCAACCAACTCGGATGGTGCCATTCGGTATGGTTTCTTGTATATGGGGGTGGTTCCTGGTGCGAGCTCAATGCAGAACTCTATCTCTCGATCTGGTGGCATGCCTGGTAGTTCTTCAGGGAATACATCTGGAAATTCACATACCACTGGAACCTTGTTTAGCTCAGAAACGTCTACGTTATTCAATCTTGGTTGCCGGGGTATTTTTCCTTCCCTAGCTGACACTCTTATTGTCTTCCCGTGGTGGTGTGTGAGGATTACGGTCCGGTTGAAACAGTCAATAAAACCCTTATTGGTGGTTAGCCAGTCCATCCCTAGGATGACATCCAGACCTTTGTTTTCCAACACAATAAGATTTGCGTGAAACTCCAATCCTTCGAACTCAATGACCACATTCTGACAGTAATTCTGAGTAACTTGCTGAATCCCAGGGGACTTGATGATCATGGATTTCTCCAAAGGAAGCATCGAAAAATTATTTTGCAAAGCAAAACTTTTCGACATGAAAGAGTGAGAAGCTCCAGAATCAAACAAAACCGTTGCAGGTATTGTGTTGACAGGAAACGTACCGAGTACGATATCCGGAGCGTTTTGTGCCTCCTCTTTGGTTATGTGGTTCAGATGACCCTTCCTATGGTTGTTGCTGGGATTGAAATTGTTTCGCTTGGGCGCTGAACTATTGCCGCCATTGTTTGGCTTTGGGATTGAGTTTCTAGGCTTCGGACACTCCTTGGCATAGTGCCCTTCCCCTCCACAGGCGTAACAAGTAACGCCGCGACGATATATGAACTCCTTGTCCCTTGCATGAAAATTCTTGATTTGGCGTGAGACATTGGATGGGAATTTGTGTGTCCCACCCTTTTGAAAATCTGTCTTGCTTCGGGGATTGCGAGCATGGTTAGTCTGGTGCCTTTTTCGCTTGCGGATATCTTCCAGACTGCGTCTCTCATTTTCCAGAGTAATGGCTTTGTCCACCAGTGTCTTAAAATCAGGAAAAGTGTGCACGACCAGTTGGCATTTAAGCGCGGGCGCTAGACCATCAAGGAATTTCTCCATCTTCTTGCTTTCAGTCATACGTTCTTCATTGGCGTAGCGAGACAATAGTGTAAATTGACTGTTATAATCTGCCACTGTCAAGTTCCTTTGTTTGAGGTCATCGAACTCTCTCTTTTTGATTTTCATAATACTCTTAGGAATGTGTGCACCGCGGAAACCTTCCTCGAAATCATCCCAGGTTATGTCATCTTCATTTGGATGCATGTGCAGAAAATTCTCCCACCAAGATGCGGCTGCTCCCGTGAGATAGTGCGGAGCATATAACACGTTCTCGGGATCTGAACATTTTGCAATAATTAATTTCCTCTCCATATCTCGAAGCCAGTCCTCGGCTTTAAGAGGCTTGTCAGTATGAGAAAATGTTTGGGGACGCGTCTTCTGTAGCTCGGATAACTTGGAATGCTGCGGATACTGTCCATGGTAATTTCCCATGTTGATGACTTGGTTCATCATTTCACGATGTTGTTGCTGACTCTGTTCATAAAGGCGGCACATTTGGGAAAGTGCCGTTTCACTTCCCTGTTGACTCGACTGCCCTTGCATGAAATTGTTGCCTGGTTGAGTGTCAAAATTTTCCTCTGGCGGAGTAGGCATGGAGCGAGTCCAAGGACGAGACATTTTTCACTCTGGGGACATATTTTATAAAACTCATAAGAAAAATGAAGATGGTCGTCAAAACAACTCCAAAAAAATGCACAAGGATGGCAATTAATTTAAAAGTCCAAGATCACTTAAGAAAACAAATTGATTTGCGCACGGAGAAGGACTGCTCATTACATATCTTACACGCGGGCGATAATTATACAGTACATCACTCAGGATATGCGTACATAATCCTGACATGTTATTTAGGCTAGTTCACTCCTCCAGTTCTACATGATGCGCAAACAAGCTACTTCTCACAACATATCTTACAAAGCTGTACATCGCATGACGGGCAAACGCACTCAGCCGGAAATGTCAATGATCTCCTTGGCCCTGCCAAGGGTGAGGCGCAGTGAGGCTGGGGATTCGACCTCCTCCTCACTAATAGGCTCCAGACGTGAAGAGCCGCGTCGGGTAGATGGAACGGGTGCCAGGGGCGGAGCAACGCGAATGGGAGTGGGTACAGCGGGTGGTGCAGTGCGCGCTGGAGTGGGCGCAAAGGCCTGGGTGAACCCCTCCGGTGGTAGGCAGGTGACGAGTAGGTGCATGAGATGCTGAGGACGAGACAAAAGTCAGTGGCGGTGCGGTGAGCAGGAGCTCCCTCCTGTTGGCGGCACAGCCATGAACTGAGTCCATGCGGGCAGCCACGAAGTCATCCACCAGGTTGTCGAAGGCTGCCTCTAGAGCCCGGAGATACTCAATAAGCATCTCAAAAGCCTCGTCTCGTTCTCCTCTGGGGCAGGAGAACGCGTAGTGGCAGGTGTAGGGCACATGGCATGGAAGATAACGGTAGCGACGAGTCTTCATCGCGGGAAGGACATCCCTGAGGCGGGCTATCGCCTCATGGGCTGCCATCTGCATAGCATGCCTCTCCGTAGGCATGGCTCTTCCCACAAACAGGTAGCTGCATAGCTCACCACGCCCTCCCTTGAACTGCACCGTGGCCTGGTGCATGGTCAGGCTGTCGTTGACTCTGTGCTGGCGGAGCGTGAAGACTGGGCGCACGGATGGCCCCATCGCGACCTGAACGATGAAGGAGAGAAGCTTGACGAATCCATCGGGTACGTTGGCGAAGGTCTGAGACTCGCAGTTGTTGTCGGCCATCTACAAAAGTAGGCAAAAATCCTGAATGGCCAGATCATAAATTTATGCTGACTGTCAGAAAATGACTACAATTGCATAAAAAAAATAAATCGGCTCTATCATGCCAATAACCGAATAGCGATCGCACCTAGTGGCTTCCTACAGTCAGCCTGGCTCTGGTACCAAGCTTGTCACGACCGGTTTTCCAATAAAAATATTTATTGAGAAACCAATCTTTTGAGTCCAGTATGAGAGAAATCCTCCACACCGGTAGACAAATTCTTGATACAATAAGCCGTAGCATAGAATATATTACAGGGTTGAGCTAGGGCTGCTCAACAAATTATTACAAGCGCGCCAATAATTATACATAATGGCAGATATAACACAATGGTGTGGTGGCATACTACTGACTCGAGAATAAAGTGATGGTGGAAGAACACAATGGGAAGTGTGGTAACACGACTCTCAAACTGGCATCTCATCGAGCGTCGAGGTGAGGCTCGATAAATTTATTCGGGTTGCGGAAGCGGGTATAAAACAGTGACCAAGACCAGGGTCGCACGAGACTGACTGGGATTCCTCTAGGCGTCGGACTCGCTATCGAACTCTTCATCCATGAGATCACCTTCGTCAGCATCTGGCCAAATCAACAAGCCAGTGAGTACTTTGAAAGTACTCGCAAGACAGTTCGGACGTAAGATATAACAAATGCATGCATGAATGCGTCATGAATAATCTTTCCAATGCACAATTAAAAATTTGCATAGCGAAATAAGTACGAGGGAAACGGTGGTAGTCCGCCTAAAATCCCAACAAAATATAAATGAGAACCGATCGGGTGTCTGGAGCGACGCCTCGAAAGGTGACCAAATAATAACAGAAAATCATGCCACAGTCGGACGTCTGAACGACATCACAGAAAGGGCTTTAAAAGAAATGCCACAGTCGGACGTCTGAGCGACATCACAGAAAGGGCTTTAAAAGAAATGCCACAGTCGGATGTCTGAGCGACATCACAGAAAGGGCTTTAAAAGAAATGCCGCAGTCGGACGTCTGAGCGACATCACAGAAAGGGCTTTAAAAGAAATACCACAGTCGGACGTCTGAGCGACATCACAGAAAGGGCTGTAAAAGAAATGCCACAGTCGGACGTCTGAGCGACATCACAAAAAGGGCTTTAAAAGAAATGCCACAGTCGGACATCTGAGCGACATCACAGAAAGGGGTTTAAAAGAAATGCCACAGTCGGACGTCTGAGCGACATCACAGAAACGGCTTTAAAAGAAATGCCACAGTCAGACGTCTGAGCGACATCACAGAAAGGGCTTTAAAATAAATGCCACAGTCGGACGTCTGAGCGACATCACAGAAAGGGCTTTAACTCACAAGTAAATAATACTCATAATAAATATTCAGTTCATGATAATAAATGGGTTAGTCCATCCACAGGAACAAACTTTTAACCGGGCTTAGTGCTCACGAGATTCACCGGAGTATCTATCACCAAAACTGACACTTGTCAGAATAAGTCAGCGCAAAATTTGGATATGGATAAGATGATTTGGAGATTTATGACTCTGCAGAGTTTGTACAAAATTTTTCCCACACCTAACGGATTTTCGTAGTCTCGAAGGACTAGTTCCTTTTACGGTATTTCGGAAGTAAACACAGCTAACCAGTACACACCCATCCTATCTCTCGATGCCAGGACTCACCCTAGACATCGTCCAAGAAAAACTTTGAGACGGGGAGATCACAATCTCGAATAGCATGGGATCAAATTTATATACGCGCGCTCTAAGGGGTGCCCCCCTCTCGGTCCCAACCGGAAACACCCATGCCCCCTGACCGGATGACTGGCTTTAATCCAGGGCCATGGAACCATCATCCCGGCCTCTCCTTTTGGTGTGTACCAGGAAAGCGGTTCGCAACTTACTAAGCCATATTCCTTACGGAAAACATGTGGTAGTACAAGGAAGGAAAAAGGAGGAAACTGGACCGATACGATTTGACACGGTAGTCAAATAGTCTGGCGTAAGACTGGCATGCTACAACACTGCCATCTTACCCATCCTCATGCCAACCCATGGCCATTCATACTCACATCCATTCACTTATGGATCATCGAGCTCACTTACCTTAACCATGCATGAAAATAACGTTCATCGGTATGCTCATCAACATGCCATGAAACTAACTAAATGCAAAACATGCCAAGACACTCATCATATCAAAAGTTCAAACATGCTTGCCTGGTTCAGAGTAGTCGGAGCCTAGCTCGGTGAAGTTCGCGGCTCCGTCACCTCCTTCGGTATCTACGGTATACAGAAAAAATATAGGCGCTATCGTAAATACCAAGAAGTGCACAAAAATTATTCCAATTTTTTTTCAAATAAATCTTATAAAAAACTAGACAAAATTTCAAAGAGAACAGAAAAAGAATCAATCAAAAATACTTTTCTGTTTAAAAGTTATAAAGGTTTTAGTCCAGGGACTCATCTGTAATGAAACAGAATATTTCCAGGGGCTAGCTCATAAAAACTGAAAACGCTTCAGTAGAGAATACGCCAGCCCAGGAGGAAAATGCATTTGGCAGAATACGCTTTCAGAAACGGTTCATTTAGAAAGGGACAGAGAGGCTGACGGGCAGGTCCCACCCGTCAGGTTTGAAAATTGAAAACGGGCGGCTGAGCTCGACGGAGCCCGAGAGCCGCGGTGGTCGCCGCCGACGATCCACGGCGAGATAAGGGAATCGGAGGGTACCTCCTTGCTCAGGACGTCCTTCTGTGTCGGTTGGTGGTGGTGTTGGTTGCCGGCGAGTACCACGTCGATGGCGAGCCTTGCTCCGACGGACGGCGGCTCGGGTGAAGATGGACCTCGCCGGGGAGAGCTGCGAAGGTCAAATTGATGCTTGGGTTAGCTTACTGGTTGCTCGAGGAAACTACTGACGAAGTGTGGGCGCCGGGGACGGCCTCACCGGAGCGAATCAAGGTGGAGGCCGAGGCGGAACGAGGCGGCCAGAGTCGAGGAACATGGGTCCCTCGAGGCTCTTCTAGTTGTTGGTCGGGGTCCAGAGAGGTAGTGGAGGTGTGCGGGGGCGAGAGGGAGCTTTGGGGTGCTATATATAGCCGGCCCGAGGCGGTTGCCGCGAACGGGATAAGTCCGGCGAGCGATTACGGTGGCGCCGGGGTTGGGCAGTGGGATTAGGGGCTTGGGCATCGTCTAGGTGGAGTAGAGGTTCCATTCCAGGGTCCAGCTCAGCACGGGGGGAAAGTTTTACGGCCTTCCCCAACGGAACGGCCGTGCGGCACGTCGGCGGCAAGGAGCGCGTTCTGTGTTTGCCGGGCCACGGCGACTGTGCAGCGGGGCTGCGCTAGCATGCATGTGCCACGCGGAGAGCCAGGGAGCGTTGGGCGGCGCCGTACGGCGTCGCGCCACCGTTCTGCTTCTGGTCGGCCGTTACGGTGGATCGGCCGCCGCAAGACACACCGGTGCAGGCGGGCCCGGGCGCCACCGACGCCAGGAAGGCGCCAAGCGCGTGTGCGGCACTCCAGACAAGAGGGAGAGGCGGCGAGGATCATGCCAAGGGCACTGTCCATGCGTGACTGAATCTGGCGAAGGGAAAACGACACTGAACTCCGAACTTTACTGAATTACTGAAAGTGAAAATACAGTGCATGCAAGGTGTTCGACAGAATGATACAGGTCTCTAGGGATTTTTCCTAGAGCTGATTTTTGGTGGAGTGGCTACTCATTGCTCCAGTAGGCTGCCTGAATTTTTGTAGAATTTTTGGGGAAGTGTAGATATGAATTTCACCAAATTTGACAAATCTGGTCCAAACTTGCAGAGGCTGAAATTTGAAAAATTTGAAAAGAAGGAGAGTGGATCAAGATGGTTCTGAGTTGTGGATGCTAAGGACAATCCAGAGGAGTTGGTTTGAGATCAAAACTCAAAGGGAATAAGGCACTTGCTTTGTAAATGACTCAGGCTCCAAATAATTGGCAAAAATGATTTGAGATGAAAAATGTTTGAAATAAAATACAAAACTTGTTTGGATTAGTTGGGACAGAGAACTTAGGTTGTTCCAAGGCGAAGAGGAGGTTTTTGGAGAGGTTTTACCACCTGTGATATGGTGAAATCAAGGGTGGTTTTCAAAAAAAGAAGTCCCAAAATTCCTAGGGTTTCTTTTTAAATGAAAAATAAATAAGTTTGAGAGGGAAACAACCAGAAGAAAAGCTTCCAAAATTTTAACACCAAAATTGAAATGGAAAGGAAATCCTTGCCAAAGGTGAGGAAGTTTCTAAAGAGGAAGGATTTCTGGAAAAGAAAAATTTTTAAATGCCCTCTTTTAGAATCCAATAAAGTTTTTGATGAAAACCAAATAAATTTTTTTGGAGTGTCACACCGTCCCAGGTGCTTCCGCCCGGTTTACCACCGGTGGATTACTGGTTCCCGCTCCTGGGGTGTTAAAGAGGTCTCTAGCCTCGAAGACCGGAGGAAAACGAGATCGGTACTTCCTCTTCATGACTTCATGTGACGCGTTCTGATCCAACATAAGCCTATAGGCTTGCGCATCCAAAGCGGCCCGCTCTGCAGTCATCCTGGCATCTTCAGCTGCTAGGTCGCCCTTGGCTTGAGTGATCTGTTCCCTCACCTTTGCAAATTCTGCGTTGTGGGCGTCCTGATCCGCCGGGTTAGCCTCCGCCATAAGCGTAGCCAATGCATCAAACAGATCCGACAAAACTTGAGCCGGCGGGCGCACAGAGCCTCCTGCCCCGGCAGCCATCGCCGCTACTGACCCGGAGATCATTGCTGCTGCGGTCGAAGAATGAACCACCGCTTGTGTACCAGCCATGAATATTCCAACCCGGCTGGGCAGATCAGAGGGGTCCGGAATACTGTCGCCATCGGAACAGCCCCAATCCGGCCATCTTGTAATTGATACAAAGATTTAGTTTCTCTGGTTGACGACTCGTCGCCGGAGTAAACGACGGTCTCGCCACCGGATTCCGATCCATCCTCATAGCTTCCTCCATGGATCACTCCCACGAAGGCACGCTTCACGGCCGGTTTAACCTGGGCAGATCGTGCACGCTGAGCCGTTTCGACGAGGTCGGTGCAGATGTCCGGCTCAGGGCCCGGTTCACCGATCTTGCCGATGAAGACGTGTATGCCACCAAAGGGGACCCGATACCCGTACTCGATTGAGCCGGCCTCGGGGCCCCAGCCTGCATCGTCGATGTAGAGCTTGCGACGATGAATCTTAGTCATCCGCCCACAGCGTAGCCCTTGAGTCCTTCAAAGCTGCCCTCCAAGAACTTGAAACCATCGTGCGACAGCCCCACGGTGGGCGCCAACTGTCGTGGTTTTGTCACGGCAGATGTCCTCGTGAAAGGACTTAGTCGTGGAGCCATTACGACGGGTTAGCTTGAAGGGGTTAAAGCGGACACAGGGACGCAAGAGAGTTTATACTAGTTCGGCCCCTTCGATGAAGGTAAAAGCCTACGTCTAGTTGTGATGGAATTGATGGGGTTTCGATGACTAGGGAGAAAACAAGCTTCGCCTAAGTCTCGAGTTGTTGTCTGTTGTCCTTGAACCGCCGCTGGATCGTCCCCTTATATACACGGGTGACGCCCGTCGGTTCACAGAGTCCCAACACCGGTTCATATTCGTATCCGAGTTGGTCTCTTCTTATTCCTAACTTAAAGTACAAGTCTATATACCAATGCCGGTTTACGGCTACAAGTCTTGAACCGACTATGGGCCTTAAGCCCTTATCTGCCTTCTTGGGCTTTAACATATTTTAGTTACTGACAAAGTTAACCCGGCCCAGATAGGCCGGTTTACGCCCAGTAGTAATATCCCCAACACTATACGTATATTACGTAGCATCGACCAAGCATGGAGATAAGAGAGGACACTTCTCTCTATTAATTAATTAGCTACCTAACACAATATATAAAACACCTAAATTAACCATACAAAACTCCCCAAAACGCCCAACCCCCCCTTTCAGAAAAAAAACCCTAGCCCCTGACCTGCTGATGCGTGGTCGGTTATTGGTCCCGGTTGGTGCTACCAACCGGCACTGGTAGAAAAAGAGGCTTCCGTCCAGCCCCATTAGTCGCGAAACTGTAGGAACCGCGACTAATGAAGTCTTTAGTCGCGGTTCGGCAGACGAACCGCGACCAAATGCCTGGGCCCAGGGCGCTCGGTGGCCAGCTGGTGCACGTGAGGGGCTTTAGTCGCGGTTGGCCTGGCCAACCGCGACTAAAGGAACTAAAGGTGCCCAAAGGCCTTTAGTCGCGGTTGGCCAGGCCAACCGCGACTAAAGCTCCTCCCCTATATATACCAGTTCAGCACACTCACTTAGCCATTTGGTGCCACTTCTCTTCGCAAGCTTCACAAGGGGGTGTAGGTTTGCTTTTGGTTCCTCTTATGCACACAAGGTGTTTGATGAAATGCCCTAAGAGCGTGAAACAAACATGATATGAAGTGTTGGAGCCACACTTGAGGTTCCTCATTTATTTTTTCCTCCTCTATCGCGGTTAGCAACTTGAACCTTTCATGCATGTGTGTCATTGATAAAATATGCATGTGTGTTGTTCATTGTTTAATTTCTATTGTTTATAGCTAGTTAGTTTAACAAATGCATGATGGTTAATTATATATTTTATATTATAATAATGCAGATGAATCAGCAATGGATGTACGGTAACCGACTCTCCCGCGAGTTCACTACGGGTTTGAAAGATTTCCTCGTAGTGGCTAATGCGAACAAGCAGAAGGGTTTTGTTATCTGTCCATGTGTTGACTGTAAGAATCAGAAGGGTTACTCTTCCTCAAGAGAAGTTCACCTGCACCTGCTTCGGCACGGTTTCATGCCAAGCTATAATTGTTGGACCAAGCATGGAGAAAGAGGGGTTATAATGGAAGAAGATGAAGAAGGGGATGATTTCATCGATGAAAGCTATCTTGCTCATTTCGGTGATACTTTCATGGAGGACGCTGAAGGTGAAGGGGAAGGTGAAGGGGAAGGTGAAGGTGAAGAAGAGGCACGTGATGAGACCGTTGATGATCTTGGTCGGACCATTGCTGATGCACGGAGACGCTGCGAAACTGAAAAGGAGAGGGAGAATTTGGATCGCATGTTAGAGGATCACAGAAAGTCATTGTACCCCGGATGTGATGATGGTCTGAAAAAGCTGGGCTGCACACTGGATTTGCTGAAATGGAAGGCACGGGCAGGTGTAGCTGACTCGGCATTTGAAAACTTGCTGAAAATGTTGAAGAATATGTTTCCAAAGAATAACGAGTTGCCCGCCAGTACGTACGAAGCAAAGAAGGTTGTCTGCCCTCTAGGTTTAGAGGTTCTGAAGATACATGCATGCATCAACGACTGCATCCTCTACCGCGGTGAATACGAGAATTTGAATGAATGCCCGGTATGCACTGCATTGCGTTATAAGATCAGAGGCAATGACCCTGGTGACGATGTGGAGGGCGAGAAACCCAGGAAGAGGGTTTCCGCCAAGGTGATGTGGTATGCTCCTATAATACCACGGTTGAAACGTCTGTTCAGGAACAAAGAGCATGCCAAGTTGTTGCGATGGCACAAAGAGGACCGTAAGTCGGACGGGGAGTTGAGACACACCGCAGATGGAACGCAATGGAGAAAGATCGACAGAGAGTTCAAAGATTTTGCAGCTGACGCAAGGAACATAAGATTTGGTCTAAGTACAGATGGCATGAATCCTTTTGGCGAGCAGAGCTCCAGCCATAGCACCTGGCCCGTGACTCTATGCATCTACAACCTTCCTCCTTGGTTGTGCATGAAGCGAAAGTTCATTATGATGCCAGTGCTCATCCAAGGTCTGAAGCAACCCGGCAACGACATCGATGTGTACCTAAGGCCATTAGTTGATGAACTTTTACAGCTGTGGGGCAGACCTGGTGTCCGTGTGTGGGATGAGCACAAAGAAGAGGAATTTGACCTACGAGCGTTTCTTTTTGTAACCATCAACGATTGGCCTGCTCTTAGTAACCTTTCGGGACTGTCAAATAAGGGATACAATGCATGCACGCACTGCTTACATGAGACTGAAAGTGTACATTTGCCAAATTGTAAGAAGAACGTGTACCTTGGGCATCGTTGATTTCTTCCGAAAATTCATCCAGTAAGAAAGAAAGGCAAGCATTACAACGGCAAGGCAGATCACCAGCCGAAGCCTGCGGAACGCACTGGTGCTGAGGTATTTGATATGGTCAAGGATTTGAAAGTCATCTTTGGAAAGGGTCCTGGCGGACAATCAGTTCCGAAGGGAGCTAACGGGCACGCAGCCATGTGGAAGAAGAAATCTATATTCTGGGAGCTAGAATATTGGAAAGTCCTAGAAGTCCGCTCTGCAATCGACGTGATGCACGTTACGAAGAATATTTGCGTGAACCTCCTTAGCTTCTTGGGCGTGTATGGGAAGACAAATGATACAAAGGAAGCACGGCAGGACCAGCAACGTTTGAAAGACCCTGATGACCGTCATCCAGAATGGTTTCAAGGTCGTGCCAGCTACGCTCTGACCAAAGAAGAGAAGGTCATCTTTTTTGAATGCCTGAACAGTATGAAGGTCCCGTCTGGATTCTCGTCCAATATAAAGGGAATAATAAACATGGCGGAGAAAAAGTTCCAAAACCTGAAGTCTCACGACTGCCACGTGATTATGACGCAATTGCTTCCGATTGCTTTGAGGGGGCTCCTGCCGGAAAATGTTCGAGTAGCCATTGTGAAGCTATGTGCATTCCTCAATGCAATCTCTCAGAAGGTAATCAATCCAAAAGTTCTACCACGGTTACAGAACGATGTGATCCAATGTCTTGTCAGTTTCGAGTTGGTGTTCCCGCCATCCTTCTTCAATATTATGACGCACCTCCTGGTTCACCTAGTCGAAGAGATTTTCATTCTCGGTCCTGTATTTCTACACAATATGTTCCCCTTCGAGAGGTTCATGGGAGTATTAAAGAAATATGTTCATAACCGTGCTAGGCCAGAAGGAAGCATCGCCAAGGGCTATGGAAATGAGGAGGTAATTGAGTTTTGTGTTGACTTTGTTCCTGACCTTAAGCCGATTGGTCTTCCTCGATCGCGGCACGAGGGGAGACTAAGTGGAAAAGGCACGATCGGAAGGAAATCAACGATATGTATGGACGGCCATTCTCTGACTGAAGCACACCACACTGTACTGACCAATTCCAGCTTGGTGGCTCCGTACTTTGAGAAACACAAGAATATTTTACGCTCGGACAACCCGGGGAAGCCTGAATCCTGGATTAGGAAGGCCCACATGGAGACTTTCGGCAGTTGGTTGAGAAAACATTTAATGAATGACAATGATGTTGTAGATCAGCTATACATGTTGGCCAAGACACCATCTTCGACTATAACGACTTTCCAAGGGTACGAGATAAATGGAAATACATTTTACACGATCGCCCAAGATAAAAAGAGCACCAACCAAAACAGTGGTGTCCGCTTTGATGCAGCAACCGAGAATGGGCAAAAGGTCACATATTATGGTTACATAGAGGAGATATGGGAACTTGACTATGGACCCTCCATTAAGGTCCCTTTGTTCCGGTGCAAATGGTTCAAGCTAACAGGAGGTGGGGTAAAGGTGGACCAGCAATACGGAATGACAATGGTGGATTTCAACAATCTTGGTTACCTTGACGAACCATTCGTCCTAGCGAAAGATGTCGCTCAGGTTTTCTATGTGAAGGACATGAGTAGCAAACCGAGGAAACGGAAAGATAAGAAAACGATCAGTACATCATGCGATGATCCAAAGCGCCACATTGTTCTTTCAGGGAAAAGAAACATCATGGGAGTGGAGGACAAGACAGACATGTCAGAAGATTATAATATGTTCGCTGAAATTCCGCCCTTCAAAGTGAACACCGACCCAAGCATTAAGTTAAATGATGAGGATGCTCCATGGATACGGCACAATCGTAAGCAAGCAGGGACACACGGGAAGAAATGATGTGTAATAATTTATTGTACCAAACTTTGTTGAATGGATCATGTGAATTATATTACCCGTGATGTGTTTGGTGTCCATTTTCGAATGATTCGAGATACCACTGATGATACATGAAATTTGGAGTGATTTAGTCATACTCCTGCCTAGGCGTATAATATGCATACTCGTAGTCTTCATAGCGGCCGTCGTCGTCGCTGCTGTCGTCGCCTTCTAAGTTGCCGCCGTCGTCGTCGCTGCTGTCGTCGTTGTCGTCGGGCGGCGCTCGTGGCTCGAACTGAGGGTAGCGCAGGCGGGGGATATCGCCGGCCGTGATGTAGTCCATGACGCTCTGCAGAGTCCGGCCGTACCACCATAGCCGACGGCCGGCCTCGTGGAAGTTCCCAGGAGGCAGACCGTCCTCCTCATACCTGGAGAGCGCCCTCTCACGCCGATTGATGAAGAAGGCGTCCCAAGTATGCTGGTTATCGGGATGCCAGCGGGGATTCATCCGCTGCTCCGGCGTGAGGTCGAGGTAGTAGTGGTTCGTGATGGCCGCCCGGCGCGCAGTACCCTGAGGGACGGGAGGGACCGGCACGCCGCCGGCGCTTAGGCTCCAGCCGGTGGGGACGCGGTAGCCCGGTGGACAAGGGTAGTTCGAGGCGCAAAGCTCCTCCACCTGCTGGTAGGTTAGAGTGGGTGCGGTGGAAGCCATGAGAGAGTGATGAGAGATTGTAGAGATGTGATAATGCTGGGCAAGCCGGGCTACATATATGTAGTGAGAAATGGCGGGAAAAATGGGAGCGGGAAGACAGGAGGCGGGAAGAAAGTGGCGGGAAGAAAGAGGCGGGAAGACAGGGAAGAAATGGCGGGAAGAAGAGGAATCCAGAGCTGGTCATCTAACCTTTAGTCCCGGCTGGTTGGTGCAACCAGGACTAAATGTGGTTTTTGTGTCATCTGAGAAAACTGTCGGTGGGATAAGGACATAGGCGGGAAAGAACTGGCGGGAAGATAGAGGCGTGAAGAAATGGCGGGAAGATAGAGGCGTGAAGAAATGGCGGGAAGACATAGGCGGGAAAGAACTGGCGAGAAGACTGGCCGGGAAGAACTTGTGGGAAGACAGAGGCGGCCGGGAAGAACTTCTCTGAATTTTTTGATATATTATTTGTATTTTTAGAATTTTGAAATGAATTAGTTCTATTTTTCTTAATTTTTTGATATATTATTTGTATTTTTAACATATTGAATTGAATTAGTTTTATTTTTCTGAATTTTTTTTATATAATATTTGTGTTTTTAACATATTGAATTGAATTAGTTCTATTTTTCTGAATTTTTTGATATATTATTTATATTTTTAAGATTTTGAATTGAATTAGTTTTATTTTTCTGAATTTTTTGATATAATATTTGTGTTTTTAACATATTGAATTGAATTAGTTCTATTTTTCTGAATTTTTTGATATATTATTTGTATTTTTAAAATATTGAATTGAATTATTTTTATTTTTCTTAATTTTTTGATATATTATTTGTATTTTTAGAATTTTGAAATGAATAAGTTTTATTTTTCTGAATTTTTAATATAATATTTGTGTTTTTAACATATTGAATTGAATTAGTTCTATTTTTCTGAATTTTTTGATATATTATTTGTATTTTTAAAATATTGAATTGAATTAGTTTTATTTTTCTTAATTTTTTGATATATTATTTGTATTTTTAGAATTTTGAAATGAATTAGTTCTATTTTTCTGAATTTTTTGATATATTATTTGTATTTTTAAGATTTTGAATTGAATTAGTTTTATTTTTCTGAAAAATACCTTTAGTCGCGGTTGGTCCGGCGAGCCGCGACTAAAGGTTAACCTTTAGTCGCGGCTCGCCTCCCCAACCGCGACTAAAGGTCGTTGCGCGCGGGAAAAAAAAACCCTTTAGTCACGGTTGGCGAGGTGAGCTGCGGCTAAAGGTTACCCTTTAGTCGCGGGTCGCCTCCCCAACCGCGACTAAAGGGGGGGGGCTATAAATACAATGGCCCGACGCCTCCATATCGTCTTCTCCGATTCTCTGCCGCCGTCGCCGTCGCCCTCGCCCTCGCTCGACGCCGCCCGCCATCGCCGTCGCCCTCGCCCTCGCCCTCGCTCGACGCCGCCCTCGACGCCGCCCGCCGTCGCCGTCGCCCTCGCCCTCGCTCGACACCGCCCTCGATGCCGCCCGCCGTCGCCATCGCCGTCGCGCCCTCGCCCTCGCTCGACGCCGCGCGCCCTCGCCGTCGACGCCGCCCGACATCGCGCTCGCCCCTCCGGTTGGTCTGTCCTCCCTTGCCCACCGCCCGCGCCGCCTCGCTCGCCCGCCCAACGCTGCCGGCCCGCCACGGGAGAGGCTCACCGGAGCCCTCGCGCCCTCCGGTGAAGTGCCCCCCCTGGCCCACTTTGACCAGTCAACTGGGACTGTTGACTGTTGACTGGGACTAAAATCAGAATATTAGAAAATGAACCAAAACTTTGAAAATTAATAGAAAATAAACCGTAACTCGGATGGGAAAACTCTGTACATGAAAGTTGCTCAGAACGACGAGACGAATCCGGATACGCAGCCCGTTCGTCCATCACGCATCCCTAGCATAGCGAACACGCAACTTTCCCCCTCCGACTCATCTGTCTAAAAACGTGAAACACCGGGAATACTTTCCCGGATGTTTCCCCCCTTCACCGGTACCACCTCGTACCGCGTTATGGTACACTTAGCAAATAAAAAACTTGCCATGATGAATTACTAAAATTTGCCATGGTTCATACAAAAATGTGTAAACCGTCTCCCACCCCTTCCTCGCCCCCTCCTTTTGCCACCGCCCTTTCGCCACCGCCACCGCCACCGCCACCGCCCCCCTTCTTCACTTAATTAATTTGTTTTTACTACATGTTTTCAGGACTGACATAATGGCGGACGATAGAGCTGACCCGATTATGGACAACTATGATCCGGACGGTGAAGCACATATGTTCGGCATCATAAACGGCGATATTCTATATGTGCCGACCGGACAAGAAGAAGATGATGTCTCTTCTTATCTGAACCTTGACGGTGAAGATGAAGGGCGCCGTCAGCAAGATGATGCCGAACAAACGTCGATAAACGACGATCTTCAAATGGAAGTAGCAACCACCTCCGGCGCCGAGGTATATATATATACATTGAGCCTCTGGTGATACAAACTAACTGATTTGAATAAATATGTGTGTACTAACGCGCGCGACTCTCTTTCTTATTTTAGCCCTCGGCCGGATCGTCGAAACAATCAAGTACGTCGTCAAAGCGTGGCGCAACCAACACGATGAAACAAGGAGAAATATGCACCATCGAGGTTGTCGACAGTGCAACCGGCAGGCCGCTGGAGCCCCGCAAGAACGCCACCAAGTTTGTCAACCAATGCGGAGCCGTTGTTAGAGACAACGTCTCGATCACCGTCCAGGAGTGGAATGAGCCAAAGAAGGCACGAATTGCTGGTTTCACTTTTGTCGATAAGAGAACAAAAAAAGATTGCTTCAAGAAGCTTATGGAACATTTCGTTCTACCTCTGGAATACAACAAATTCGATGAGGAGGGTAACAAGATTGAGGAAAACAAGGAGAGGAGGAGGCTAGTCAAACAGTTCGCTCTTCATAAGATGGCCGACGCATTCCGGAAATTCAAGCAAAATCTAGCCCGTGACTTTGTCAAGCAGAACAAGACTCCGGATTTCAAAGGACAATATGAGAAACTGAAACATGATTGGCCAGAATTTGTGAAACAAAAGAAATCGGAGCAGTTCATTGAAATATCGAAAAAAATAAGGAAAATGCGGCTAAGAAGGAGTACAATCATATTATGGGGCCAGGAGGGTATCGCCTTTGGGTGCCTAGGTGGGAGAAGATGGAGAACGAGCTGAGGGCGCGAGGAATCGGTCCAGGTACGGAGGGATGGGACCCAAGGGCCAAAAGCTGGTGGTACGGGCATGGGGGAACGCTGAACCCGGAGACAGGGGAGTGTGTTTACCGGGGCAAAATAATTAAACCCACCCAAGCCCTTATTGACGCAATGAGGGATGCTCAAGAGGGGAAGATCAAGTTCAACAGAGAGAACGACGCGCTGACAAAAGCCCTCGGGAATCCTGAACACGGAGGACGTGTACGAGGCATGGGGCACATTCCGTGGAAAATAGGGTTCCCCCAGAACGATGACCCGTACGGTTACAGAAGCCATAAGAGAAAGATGGATCGGGAAGCAGATGTTGTGGCGCGGTTGGCATCAGAAATGGATGTGATGAAGAAAACCATGAGTGTACTAGTAGCCGAAAGAGATGCAGCTCGGGCGCAGCATGAAGATCATCCAGCGGATCTCGGAAGCCAGCAGCGGAGAAGCAGCGTGGCTTCCACGGAGGCCCCACCGGCTGGTGCAGATGCACCGACGATCGAAATTACTGCACCGGAGCCTCTGGTGGTGGAAATTACTGCACCGGAGCCTCCTCGCTACCCCGTGGATGATATAAAGGAGATGAAAGAATGTCATCTGTATTATCCTATCGGGAACATGTCCATGAAGGTAGCCATCGGCAGTGCTTTACCATGTTTACCTGGAGCACTCCACCACAACAACCCCATTCAAGATGGCTATGCTCGTGTCACGGTGGAGGACGTAGTCCAAGGGTTTGAGGACCTGGAGATTGACATTGCTACACCTGAAGGGGAGAAAAGACTTGGAGATGTCAAGCGCCATTTCATTCTATGGCAAAAGAAGTTTATCAAGTTTCCAGGCGAGGCGCCAAGGACAACAAGTCCACCCCCCTACGATGGTGGTGGTGGCGGTGGCGGTGGTGGTGGTGGCGGTTCACCTACACCTCCGTCACGTCAGCCGACGCCCCTCAGTCCACAACGTCCGGCGGGTGATCAGACGCCGCCCCCCAGTCCTCATCCGGCGGGTGATCAGACGCCGCCCCCCAGTCCTCGTCCGGCGGGTGATCAGACGCCGCCCCCCAATCCACCTCCGGCAAAGAAGCAGAAGCAGTCCTGGATTATTAACCCGGACCCTTATGTACCTAAGACCACAAAGGTACCGGAGCCATCACTGAAGCCTCTCCCCACAAGGCCTTGGGAACGTACTGCCGAGGAAACTGCCGCGGCCGCGGCTGCTGATCATGACAAATGGAAGGCGGACTGCAAGAAGAAAAGAGAGCCCGAGCCCAAGCCAGTATTTTCTGATGAGCAAAAGAAGTGGGCTAAGTCATTTTTGAGCACACCGTCCCAAGCCGCGAAGAATCTGCCTGACGACTATGCACGTGAACTTCGTAGGCAGGCACTCATGTTGAAGGAGAAGAAAGAGCGGGCGGAGAACCAGGAGAACAAAGCCTTGGAGGAGGCTGAGAAAATGGAATTAGAAAGTAAAAAAAGCGGGAAACGAGTTGCCCAGCTCGGGGAACAAAGTAAACAATCGATTGCCCCGCTTATAGTGAAAGCCGCCGGTCCGGATGACCTCGATATCATAGCAGCTGCGGCAGCACATGGATTGACTGTAACGAGTGCCAGAGAACAAGCGGCCAACTTAGGTATTACTCTTCGTGAACTGTTAGGCCTTGATGAGGCGCTAGTGAAGGAGGTAGTAATTACATATGTGAAGAATGGGCCTCTCGTCGAGCCTGCGCAGGAAAAGGATCTACCTCCACAAATGAAAGGTCTGCTGAAATGGTACAAGGGTTACATAAAAAATAAGAACGCCAAAGAATATATTTATGCGGAAGTTAGATATGAGCATCACTTCAAACATTACTATGTACAAATTCATCTGAGTGAATTGTTCCAGCTTTTCAATCTGCGCGAGCTCGACAAATCTATCATCAGTTGCTACATTCTGTAAGTGACTTATTTCTACCCCATCTCGTTCATATTGCCTGCACTATATATATGTCCTAACTATATTGTTGTGTCGCTATTATACATGCAGAATGAAGATTAAGGAATGCAGAGTAAGGAACATCCATGATGTTGGGTTCATTGACCCACACATCGTTAATGAATATGTGTTGGAGCATCACCCCGCCGACATGGAGGCAGACCTGTGGCAGTTTCTTACAAAGCAGGAACTCAAAAGTGATATTCTATTTCCTTACCATTTTGGGTGAGTGTTTCTGTCTTGAGCACATTCTCTTTTGTTTACTCCATGCATGGTATGTGGCCGGCTAATCGATGAGTTATGCATGACGTACTGTGCATGTATCGTGTCCGCAGGTTCCACTGGATTCTGCTAGTAATTAAAGTTGACACCTCAGAATGTCTCGTCCACGACTCTCTGAATAAGGATCCAAAGCTTTGGGGTGGCATGAGAAGAATGCTGCAGAAGTAATTATTTTCATTCATTTGCGCTCTATATCGATCAGCCTATTTCGTTCATTTCCTAATATCAAGTAACTAATAACTCTCTTATTCATTTAATTTTCTTTGCCTCGTAGGGTTTGGAGACGGTTCGTAGATACAAAGGTCGGTGAATTCAAAAAAGAGCTAGAATTCAAAAGGTCAAAGCCTAAGAATGCTGGGGATATTCAGCCAGCGGGGACCAATCTATGTGGATACTATGTCTGTGAGATGATCCGGAGATACACCTCTGAGCGGGTTCCGAGTGATACCAATGCTCAGAGGAATAACCTCCGGATGATGCTTAGTCCAGAAGCTTGCTTCCGACCACTTCAAGAGGAACTAGCTGGATGGTTCAGCAGGGAAGTCCTCCATCGTAAAGGAGAACACCATTACGAGGACGTAGAACTTTATATGCATTAAATTATGTATGGAAACTTGTTCAAAATTGTATATGGTCATCCGATGATATTGAATATATATTGTATATTCCTCTTGAATTCTTTTTGGTTCTAATTTCAAATTTGTTTGAAATTGTACATTCATATGCATGTATGTAGTACCGTAGAATATGTGAAACTCCTTCAAAATTAAAATAAAGCACAAAAGAAATAAAACAATACAAATTAAACAGAAAACAGGTTTAGGGGGGGGGGGGGGCTAAAACCCTAAACCTGTGGCGGCCTTTAGTCGCGGTTGGCCAGAAGAACCGCGACTAAAGGTCCTCCGCCCCGACGGCCGCCTGGCGCCCACGTGGACGGGCCTTTAGTCGCGGTTCTTAAGCAACTGCGACTAAAGTGGGGGTCCTTTAGTCGCGCCTATTTGGTCGCGGTTGCGCAACCGCGACTAATGGCAGTTGCGAACCGCGACCAAAGGCCCTTTTTCCAGCAGTGCGGGACAAAAGGCCCCCCTGCCAGGGCAAGCCGCAACGGCCACGTGGAGCCCCATCTGTCCCGGTTGGTGTAAGAATCAGGACTAAAAGTGAAGGCCTAGGGTTGAAATATTTCATCTCGTGCTATACAGTTCTATTCCATGCAAGGTCGGGAAAACATAATTTAAAGCTAAGCATGAGAAGTTGCAAAATGTTAGCCTTAGGAAGGGTGTGCTGTAGTTTGATGCCGACAATGACTTGCTACTTTATTAGTATTATTTCCCTTTTAAATTCCAGGGAGCCCTTTTGTTTTCTTAAAGATCGTTGTTGTTGTTACTTGGTTGCTCTTTCTCACTAGAACAAGATGATGCGTACATCTTATCCGTTTGATAAGACTGCAACATGTCAGGAGAAAAGTATGTTTCGCACAAGGGTATTTTTCTGCAGTCGACTCAACAATACTAATAGAGATGATATAAATTACCTACAACGAATGCTTGATTGGAATAAAAAGTAATTGTTAATCAACACTTTCAACACATTTATTGGAATATAATGATTGCTATATATCTTTTTTTTGCGCAAGGCTGCTATATATCTTTGAAGCATGTATTGCATTGTAACAACACAAGGTACATGCTACTGCTTGATATGTGATCTTACAATAATATTATTATCCACGGCGTGTAATGACTGTTCTCTGATCTTTGAAGTATCAGAACCAATGTTGATATAGCATCAAGTGGCCGGGTTGATAAGAGAAGTATGTGTTTGTTGAACCTACAGGATGAAGTGAAGAAACAACAGTCTAAATCTTTACGAGTCCATTGCTAAGTATGGAAGCATGTAAAATCCATTTGGCTAAGATATATATTACATCTATCCACCTGTTATTGTCAAGATTTGAGCTATATTTACTTTCCTCTGAACTGCCATCAACTAACAAAGAAGGGTATAATCTTTCATCTCAGGTAAATCATTGCCTTCAACTTCAAATTGGCATGCAGTGTGTTGTGACTGATGTTGGAATTAACTTTATATTTTCCTGCAAACTGCTATTATGGCAACCAATTTTGTATTTTAAGATGCCATCAAATCAGTAGGGAGCCTTGCGTAAGTTTTACATTCTGAAATCTAGCTGGCAACAAACTCGATCATATTTACCAATGCATTAATATTTAGTATTGATTTTTGCTACTGTATATATGTGTGCTATGTTGACAATAAGGGAGTTGGTGCCTTTATCTATTACTCTTTCTTGTATAATGCCTCCACATATTTGCATCAATTACTAACATTCAATATTACAAATAGACGGATGCGGCAACGCACTTCATCGACGATCTGGTGGGGAAATAAAAACAAAGTAGCAGCATCAGGTCTTAAGTATTCAAAACAAGCCATTGTTGTGTGGACTAATAAAAATATGTTCTTTTTTTTGCTTCATCAAATAGCTGAGCTAGATTAAACAACCATTCATTGCTCCAGATTGGATTTATTGTGATCCTAAGAAATGGCATGGCCAAGACTAGTAAAGCTATGTTTTTAACGAATTAAGGGTGACTAAACCAAACCAAGATTAATTGATAACATATACTCCCTCCGTTCCTAAATATAAACATTTTTAGAGATTCTAATATGAACTACATACAGTGCAAAATAAGTAAATCTACACTCTAAAAGCTCATGGGCACATGCATGCTGGCCAACACGGATCAGCTTTGCTGGGCTATACACGACCAACAACCATTCACATAGGACTGACTAGTGCATGGCTCACATGTTTTGTACCATACTGTTCACAGTGGAAGGACATGACTATACCTGGCCATGGGCCGGGCCGGGCTTGGGCCGGGCCTAAAAAATCTCATGGCAGAAAATTGAGGCCCGGGCCCTACCATCGGGCCTACTTTTCAAGCCCAAGCTCGGCTCTTCTGATGAAAAGCCCTTAGGGCATAGGTCCATGGGCCGGGCCTCTTCCTTAAAATGCCAATATGCCAAGCCCAAGCCCGTCCATGCCCTGCTGGTGGGCACAAAACTCAGGCCCAAGCCCGGCCCACGGCCAAGCCCATCGGGCCTAGGCCCTGGATTTTAGGGCCGGGCCTGGGTGGGCCAACAGGGCCGGGCCGGAGATGGCCAGGACTAGACATGACCAACATAAAAGGAGGAGGTTTCATTGCTTTAAAATGCTAGAGGCACACATTGAGAATGCATGTAAAGCACGTGCGCTCGCGTGAATTTGGCGACGGCGCGGTTCGCGGCAATCAAAGCAAAGAATAATATGATTCCATGTTTTTTTGACTTACATACAAAGACTGGTAAAGAGGATAGTTTTGCATGATATCGAAGAACTAAACATAAAAGTAGGTGATGCCTACTATTAACCACACTCTTGGTGATAACCTTTCGCTACTAGGTCGCCCCCATGGGCGACGGGCCGCGCCCCGGTCCCTCTTCCCCTAGCTCCCCTTCACCCTCCCTCCCCGCCGTCATCGCCGGCGCCCGCCGCTAGGCCTGGCCCGGGCGACGCTGGCGTCAGCGCCCCCCGGCCTCTCGGGTGCTCTCCGGTGCGGGGCGAGTGGCTTCGAGGGGGTGTTCCTCGGCGATGGCGGTCCGACGTGACGGCGGGGCATCCTGGCGTGACCCGGGGGATCGGCTGGACGACGATGGCACCATTGGCAGCGCGGCACCCGCTCGACCCAGATTTGGGCCCTTTGGGCCCCATCCGGGTCTGGGCGGGCCGACGGTGGGGCGGGTCTGCGACACGACTTCTGGGAAGAGGGGGAGCGACGTTCGGCGGTGGGTTGTTAGCGGCGCTGTTGCCGCCCTGCTGCAGCATGGCTGACGGGGCTTAGCAGGCCCGATTCGGGCCTGGCCGGGCCAAGGGTCGCCTGGTATGCCCTGCTGCCGCGTTCGGGTGGCGACTGCGTCGGTGCCGGACGCACGGGCCTCCCGCACGACGGCGGTGGTGGTTCCCTCCCTCGCGGCTACGGTGCTGCTGCTTCCATCGCCCGGTGCTTCTCTCCTAGTCCTCTTGGCCTCGTGGTGGTGATCTCAGTGAGGCGTCGTGACCGCGATGGCGCACGTTCGTGGGCGGCGAGTTGGCTGGTTGGCTCCGATCCGGTTGGGCGGTATGGTATGGAGTACGGGAGAAATCCTTGCTGGGTCTTCTGGCTCTGATGCGGCGACGCCTGAGGGTGCCACCAGTCCTTCCTGAAGGGTGTCAGTGGTATCCATCCCCTACTCCCCTCCGTGTGCCGACCCTAGGACTCGTCCGGGCAAAGAGTCATCGGCGTCCCATTCCTTCTTGGAGGTGCTGCTTGGTACGCGGCGGATCGGAGCCTTGTATCAGGGTGGGTCGATTCCGGAGGACAGTGCGGTGGCGGGTCATCCTCGCTTTGTCGAGCTGCCGTTTATTGGCATTTGTTTCCTCTTCCTTTTTCCCTTTGGGTTTGTTGTGCTGCTCGCCCCAGCATTGTCTATGTAATTGGTGTTATTTGCTTTAGAATACAAAGCGGGGAAACCCTTTTCCGGTTGGTGATAATCTCTTTGCACTACAAGAATAACTTCCAAGTTTCTTCAGTTAGCAGTGTGCTTTGTGCACGTGAGAATATAAAGCATAATTGGTTTGGTGCCAAAAATTGGCATGCCAATGTTTGGCATTGTATCAAATATTGGCTACTAGTTGATTGGTTACCGAATTGTCTTTCCTATCTCACACAAAATTACCAATAGTTGGCAAGTATTGGTATTGTCAATATTTGGCAATGCCAACATTTGGCTAGTTGGCAAGTATTGGTATTTCCAATATTTGGCAATGCCAACATTTGGCTAGTTGGCAAGTATTGGCAGCAACCAATCATGCTCATAATCACGTTTAGCTGCCCGTGAGTTTCCGGACGCATATCCCGGCCGTGAGATATATTATTATTTTGGCTACATATCTCGGCGGTGAGATGAAAGATATATCGACGGCAGACGAGCAGTCCGGCGAGGCAATATCATGGAAAGTGCTTCCCAAAATAAATTGGTTCCACCATCCCATTCCCAGGCTTTGGGCAGCAGATCCCCTCTTCTCTCCTGCTAACCCTCGGGCGCCGCTCGCTGTCGCCGCACCGGTAAGGTTCACCGGACTCATCGGTACTTGGCGCCGCGATCGACTGGTGGACTCGATGGAAATATGTTTTACAACATTTGCACCCAGGCTCGTCTATCCTAGCCATCTATTTTCCGCATCGCGATTTGTGCAAGTGCATTTCTTTTTTTTTTCTCTCACATAGAACATATTTTGAACTTCAAACTTCCGCAGCACAGCAAAGCTTTCTATCTAGAATCTGGGATAAAACTTTTAGTTTTTTTCGTCCAATATAAATATACGAATTAAGATTTTTTAAAATTAATTTTAGTATTTACATCGGATCAAAAAATATGAAAGTTTTATCTCACGTTCTAGTTAGGAAGCTTTATTGTGCTGCACAGTTTGAGATTCAAGACATATTCTATATAAGAGAAACAAAAAAAAAGAAATTTTCATGTAAAATGTTAGTTGTGTCGCACAGATCTTAAAGCAATATTGAAGAGCTAAGATAGATGAACCTTGACTCGACCCGATTACCAGCCGGCCGGCCCTAACCGACGCGTCCACCAGTCGAACTCGGAATCCGATTCTCGTCCGATCCGTAAGGCAATCGCAACATTGGCTCGCTATATATAGTTTGTCTCTGCTTCGATAATTTCCATCTCACGCGTACGCACGTCCTCCATCTCCAGCCGCTGCGTCTTGTCGCCGAGCCCGTCTCTCTCCCACTAAGCCTGCTGCTGTGGGCTGTGGAAGATGGAGTCCATGAGGGTGCGGACGAGAATTCCTATTATCTACGAGGTCGTAGAGCATCGGGAGCCGGCCGACGGGCAGGAATTCTTGGAACGAGGTGTACGGGATTGGATGCAAGGCCGGTTGCCGTTGATCGACCAAGAACTTGACATGCTGCAAAGACAGCAAGAGGCTCGGCAGCACATCTACCATGAGGATGATGATGAGCCGTTCTGGCCGAGTTTGGTAGTCCCGGCCTCGCGCGACGCGGTCCTGCAGCTGCCGGAGACAGCCGGCGCGCCAGCCGGAGCTCGGCTGCACCAGACGGAGTGCGCCGTGTGCCTCAAGGATTTCGAGGTGGATGACAAGGTCACCACGATGCCGTGTGACCACTACTTCCATCAGGGTTGCATCTCTGAGTGGCTCAAGGTCAGCTGCGTCTGCCCCCTCTGCCGTCACGCGCTTCCTGCTGCAACTCCACCTGCTTCTTAAGCAACGTTGTCGCTCTCCCTGCTTCAAGCCAGGCAGAGAAGAAAATTTATCAGCTATTCAGTTCTCAATGTAAACCTAGAACTTAAAGCAGAGCGTGTCTTTATTGTTTTTGAGGAAAAGCAGAGAGTATCTTGAACTAGTGCTGCCGAGCCAATGTAAAACTAGTTCATATTTCCAGAGAAGAATGTTTAACTTGAACTAGTGCCATGTTTATTTTACCTGACACCGGTGTTACCCAGATCAGTAGATCACTGGCGCTCTAATGTCACTGATGATATTGCGGTCCTTTTCTGTGACTGTATTCCTTGGTGTTGAGAAATAAAGGTATTTGCTTTAGTTGTCACTAGGAAGAACACATATTTTTCAGCGATTCAACTCTCTAGCAAAATGCTAGGTTAATACTATTTACCTTACTGATTCCTGAGAAAAATACAAACTTTTTTTTGCCAGAAAAATACAAACTGAAACAATGAAGATCTAGAAGAGGTTCAACCATGGCCTTAGAATTTTCTCCAAACAATAACCATGGTGTTCAGACTCTGATGGTGTATTGTGGTTTACTGTTATCTCTGATGGTGTTCAGACTCCCAGAAAATAGGAAACTGATAGGCCGAAGAACTGAAATAGGATCAAATATGGCCCTACAAAGAAATACCTCCGATACCAGGACAAATTTGTTTCCAGTTAATGCAAGACAAATAGGTATGGCTTTACAAGGATTGCCTGAATGAAAGAAGAAGTGGAGCTATGGCCTTTGGAAGAAGTGCATCAGGACAACCACCACACGAATTTGCTGAAACTCGTCTTGGCTCGGACCACTGCCCTCTCATCTTGCAATCTAGGGAAGAGATCCGTTGACCGCCAAGGCGGTTCTTCTTTGAACGCCAGTGGTTATTGCAACCGGGTTTTGTTGAGAGGATGGTGTCAATTTGGGAGGCAGCGAGGGCAAACCGACCACATAGATATGGCCCTCTCTATGACTCTTTGGACGAATGGCAACATTGCATTCGTAGATCGCGGCATCTCTTGAGGGGGTGGGGGGCGAATGTGGGAGGCCAGACACGAGCGCAAAAGGAGGCGTTGATCCCCAAAATAAAAACCCTAGATATAAAAGCAGACGCGGTAGGCTTATCTCAGGAAGAGTGGGCACGCAGATATGCGGCAGAGGACGAGATGGTCTTCGTTCTAACATGCGAAGACATGGCAGCAGAGAGGGTAACAACGTTGCAACGCGAGCACGGAATTCTTCCACACCGTCGGAAACGGCCGTAGAAGGAGATGCACAATAAATATCTTAAAAGAGGGGGATAACACTTTTTCTGAATTGAGCGAGCTGCGAGGGCATATAGATGGTTTTTATAGAGAGCTGTTGGGTTCGTCATCTGGTGGTGCGGCATCCCTAGGACCGCAGTTTTGGGTGGGAAATCGTAGTGTCAGAAATCGATAAATTGGCTCTCATCCAACCTTTTCACCTTCGAGGAGATCACGAATAACCTTAGATCGATGAGAGGGAACACGGCCCCCGTCCCAGACGGATTTTCGATTTCATTCTACAAGAAATTCTGGAAACTAGTGGGGCCACAATTCATTAACCTAGTCCAGGAGTTCATGCTTGGTAAAATCAATGTGAAACGGCTAAATTATGGAGTTTTGGCTCTCCTCCCAAAGGTTTCGGGCGCCGACAACATACAATTTCGCCCTATTACCCTCATTAATGTGAGCTTCAGGCTCTTTGCGAAGGGGTTTGTGACGCTCCTTGCCCCGGTAGCGAATAAAGTGGTGGATCGATGCCAAACGGCCTTCATCCGAGGCCGTAGTATACTGGACGGGTGGCGGTTTTACATGAAGTACTGCATGAGATTCGTCGAACCAAGGAGGATGTGTTCATACTTAAAATCGATTTTGAGAAAGCATGCGATAGGGTGAAGTGGGACTTCTTAGATGAGGTGTTGAAGGCAAAAGGCTTTGATCCACTGTGGATAAGCTGGATGCGACAATTGGTGAGAGGGGGACAGACGGCCGTCAATATAAACAGCCACATCGGTTCATACTTTAGGAACAAGCGAGGGGTTAGACAAGGAGATCCTATCTCTCCACTCATATTCAACATTATTGCCGATGCTTTGGCCGGTATGCTAGACCTTGCCAAGGCGGTCGGTCACATTTATGGGGTAGCATCATCAATCATTCCAGGGGGATTACCCACCTTCAATACGCAGACGACACCCTGATATTTGTCAGAAACTTTGAATAGGAGATTGTTAATCTCAAATTTCTGCTTATGTGCTTCGAGGAGATGTCAGGGCTTAAAATTAACTTTGAGAAGAGTGAGACCTTTGTCACGGGTGGTGACTTGGAATCGCAACTTCGGGCCTCTGACATGATGAACTGTGAACTAGGATCTATTCCAATGAAATATTTGGGAATGCCTATATCTGATAGGGCTTTGTCCATGGTGGAGTTTCAACCTGTGGTGGACAAGGCTGCAAATAGAGTGGAACCGTGGCAGGGGAAACTGCTGGCCTCAGGAGGCCGGTTGGTGCTAGTCAATGATTGCCGTACAAACATACATATGTTTATCATGGGTTTCTACTTGTTGAGGGATGGGATTCATGATAAGTTGAATAAGATTCGATCTCGTTAGTTCTGGGCAAAGGAGAACGGTAAACAAAAACACCATACGGACAGTTAGGACAATATTTGCCGACTTAAGGAAGTGGGTGGCTTGGGGGTTATTAACACCAAGATCATGAATTGGTGTCTAATGGCTAAATGGGCATGGAAATTACTTTCTGGGAAGGGAGGGTTATGGTTGGATAATTTCCGTGCCAAGTACTTGCAACCAGGGAGAGTCGAGTTCTGATCTGATATCAAGCTATCTCAGTTGGCGAGGGATGTTAAGAAAGTCCAGCCATTACTTCACCTCGGAACAAAATTCGAAGTCCATATTGGCGAAATGGCGTGTTTCTGGAAAGATTTGTGGTGGGGGACCTAAACCTTCGATATGGGTTTTCCGCACTTATTTGCTATCTCGGATAAGCCAGATGCAAAGGTGGCCGAAGTGTGGCGACAGGGCAGGTGGGAGCCACGGTTTCGTCGAGCTTGATGACCCACAAGTATAGGGGATCTATCGTAGTCCTTTCGATAAGTAAGAGTGTCGAACCCAACAAGGAGCAGAAGGAAATGATAAGCAGTTTTCAGTAAGGTATTCTCTGCAAGTACTGAAATAAGTGGTAACAGATAGTTTTGTGACAAGATAAATTGTAACAAGCAACAAGTAACAAAAGTAAATAAGGTGCAGCAAGGTGGCCTAATCCTTTTTGTAACAAAGGACAAGCCAGAAAAACTCTTATAATAGGAAAAGCGCTCCCGAGGACTCATGGGAATATCGTCAAGCTAGTTTTCATCATGTTCATATGATTCGCGTTCGATACTTTGATTATTTGATATGTGGGTGGACCGTTGCTTGGGTGCTATTCTTACTTGAAGAAGCATCCAACTTATGATTAACCTCTATTGCAGGCATCCGCAGCTACAACAAAAGTATTAAGGTAACCTAACCATAACATGAAACATATGGATCCAAATCAGCCCCTTACGAAGCAACGCATAAACTAGGGTTTAAGCTTCTGTCACTCTAGCAACCCATCATCTAGTTATTACTTCCCAATGCCTTCCTCTAGGCCCAAATAATGGTGAAGTGTTATGTAGTCGACGTTCACATAACACCACTAGAGGCTAGACAACATACATCTTATCAAAATATCAAACGAATACCAAATTCACATGACTACTAATAGCAAGACTTCTCCCTTGTCCTCAGGAACAAATGTAACTACTCACAAAGCATATTCATGTTCATAATCAGAGGGGTAATTATATGCGTAAAGGATCTGAACATATGATCTTCCACCAAATAAACCAACTAGCATGAACTACAAGGAGTAATCAACACTACTAGCAACCTACTAGCACCAATCCCAGACTTTGAGACAAGAATTGGATACAAGAGATGAACTAGGGTTTGGAGATGAGATGGTGCTGGTGAAGATGTTGATGGAGATTGCCCTCTCCCGATGAGAGGAGCGTTGGTGATGATGATGGCGATTATTTCCCCCTCCCGGAGGGAAGTATCCCCGGCAGAATAGCTCTGCCGGAGCTCTAGATTGGTTCCGCCAAGGTTCCGCCTCGTGGCGGCGGAGTCTCATCCCGAAAGGTTCCTTCTGATTTTTTTCTCATCAAAAGACTTCATATAGCAGAAGATGGACGTCGGAGACCCACCAGGGGGCCCACGAGGTAGGGGGGCGCGCCCTAGGAGGGGGGGCGCGCCCCCCACCCTTGTGAGCAGGGTGTGGGTCCCCTGGACTTCATCTTTGGCGAGGATTTTTCTTTATTTATTTTAAGATATTCCGTGGAGTTTCAGGACTTTTGGAGTTGCGCAGAATAGGTCTCTAATATTTGCTCCTTTTCCAGCCGAGAATTCCAATTGCCCGCATTCTCCCTCCTTATATAAACCTTGTAAAATAAGAGAGAATAGCCATAAGTATTGTGACATAACGTGAAATAACAGCCCATAATGCAATAAATATTGATATAAAAGCATGATGCAAAATGGACGTATCAACTCCCCCAAGCTTAGACCTCGCTTGTCCTGAAGCGAAAAGCCGATAACAAGAAATATGTCCTCATGTTTAGAGGTAGAGGCGTCGATAAAAATAAAATACGGACATGAAGGCATTATGATTATTCTCATAACAGCAACATATATAGATTTTTCCATATGATTACCTATGTTCAAGCGATGATCTTTTCATAATGCAAAAGTATGAATCATAAACCTTATTGGGCTCCAAGAAACCATAATCTCAGTCATTGAAACAATTGCAATTTATCATAACATCGGAAAGAGTCTATGTCAGAGGTTAAAAGCAAGTCCACATACTCAACTATCATCTAGTCCTTCATAATTGTTAACACTCATGCGATACTTGTGGTTACGAAGTTTTAATCGGACACAGAGAAAGATAGGGGCTTATAGTTTTGCCCCACAACCTTTTACCTCAAGGGTAATGTCAACAATAATGGTTCATGCTCCCCTACATCCAATTTTATATATATATATATATATATATATATATATATCATGTTCTTTCCAATAGGCTGGGCTTGCCAAAGGATAAAATGAAAAAGGAAAGGTGAAGATCACCATGAGTCTTGCATAAGGTAGGAGATAATAATAAAACATAGGCCCTTCGCAAAGGGAAGCAGAGGTTGCCATGCGCTTTTATGGTTGGACGCACAAAATCTCAATGCGAGAGAACGTCACTTTATATTGCCCCTTGTGATGTGAACCTTTATTATGCAGTTCGTCGCTTTTATTACTTCCACATCACAAGATCATATAAAGCTTATTTCTCCCACACCAATCAATCATACATATTTAGAGCAATTTTTATTGCTTTGCACCGATGACAACTTACTTGAAGGATCTTACTCAATCCATAGGTAGATATGGTGGACTCTCATGGCAAAACTAGTTTAAGGGTATTTGGAAGAACAAGTAGTATCTCTACTTAGTGCTGAGAATTTGGCTAGCATGAGGGGGAAAGGCAAGCTCAACAAGTTAGAGGATCCATGACAACATACTTTATCTCAGATATAAGAAAGACATAACTCATTACGTTGTCTTCCTTGTCCAACATCAACTCTTTAGCATGTCATATTTTAATGAGTGCTCCCAATCATAAAAGATGTCAATGATAATATATCTATATGTGAAAACCTCTTTTTCCTTATTACTTCCTATTAATTGCAACAATGACCAAAGCTATGTCTGCCAACTCCCAACAACTTTTAATCATCATATTCTTTCTATGTGAAGTCATTACTCTCAATAAGATCAATATGAACTTTTTGTTTCTTTTTATTCTTTTTCTCTTTTCTTTTATTCACCCAAGATCATGGCAAAATAATCAAGCCCTTGACTCAACACTAATCTTTATTATATATATCTCACGGACTCGATTACAAAGAGAGATCATAAAGCAAAACTCAAAACTAGATCATGCCATAAACTTTATGCTACTAGATCAAGATACTACTAATAGGATCGATCTAAGAAAAACGGTAAAGATAGGAGTTGTGATTGTGATACGATACCGGGGCACCTCCCCCAAGCTTGGCAGTTGCCAAGGGGAGTGCCCATACCCATGTGATCATGTCTCCTTCTTTGTTGTTGGTGTAATATTCTTGGCGATGATTCCCCTCAGGATGCGCTTCTCCTCCTCAAGCTTATTGACTTGCTGCTTGAGGTCCATTATTTCCTTACGAAGCTTTCCTGTGACGGCTAAAGCTCCTTCCACCCAAGGGTCTTGCATAGCTGTGGGAGAACAAGTGACACTCCTCTTCATATTTTCATAAGAAAGAAATGTAACATTGGAAGGGATAACCGAGTTTGGAATAGCTGAGCTCTGTAGTTCCCCCATCGTGAATCCAGCTCGGAAGCGAGAGGTGACTTCTTGATCCTCCTCGGCATCTACCCTCATCAAGTCAGCCTCCATCTCTTCCTCCGTTGCTGGCCCAAAGTGGTCAGCGTCGCTGTTTGCCCTTGGTTCAGGTGCCGGATTAGATACCCGGCTCTCCCCGACTGACTCTTGAGAAGAGATCTTTCTCTAATCCGCAGCAGCAACAGCTCGAAATGAAAACAGAGGATAATTGCGTGATACGGGAGTCAAAACCTTCTGGAGAATATATAGTGAATTTTTACCGACCGAAATATGTATCGTGCAAGAAAACGGAGTCCGGAGGGCACACGAGGTGCTCACGAGGTAGGGGGGCGCGCCCAGAGGGGTAGGGTGCGCCCACCACCCTAGTGGGGCCCTCGTGTCCTTCCCGGACTGCTACTTATTTTTCTATTTTGCTAAATATTCCAAAACGGAGAAATATTGCCTTAAAAATTGTTTTGGAGTTGGTTTACTTACCGTACCACATACCTATTCCTTTTCGGAGTCTGAAACGTTCCGGAAAGTGTCCCTTATGTGTTCCTCCGGGGTTACGGTTTCAATAATATTGGTTTCAACATTTATGGGATTACCTGAGATATAATGTTTGATTCTTTGACCGTTTACCACCTTCAGATTTGTGCCTTCGAAGTTGTTGATGTTTGTGGCACCAGAACGATAGACCTCTTCGATAACATAGGGGCCTTCCCATTTAGAGAGAAGTTTTCCTGCAAAAAATCTTAAACGAGAGTTGTGTAGCAATCCATAATCACCTACATTAAACTCACGCTTTTGTATCCTTTTGTCATGCCATCTTTTAACTTTTTCTTTAAATAACTTGGCATTTTCATAAGCTTGGGTTCTCCATTCATCAAGTGAGCTAATATCAAATAACCTCTTCTCACCGGCAAGTTTGAAATCATAGTTGAGCTCTTTAATAGCCCAATATGCCTTATGTTCTAGTTCGAGAGGTAAGTGACATGCTTTTCCATAAACCATTTTATATGGAGACATACCCATGGGATTTTTATATGCAGTTCTATAAGCCCATAATGCATCATCAAGTTTCTTGGACCAATTCTTTCTAGACCTATTAACAGTCTTTTGCAAAATTAATTTGAGCTCTCTATTGCTCAATTCTACTTGACCACTAGACTGCGGGTGATAAGGAGATGCAATTCTATGATTAACATCATATTTAGCAAGCATTTTACGGAAAGCACCATGAATAAAATGTGAACCACCATCAGTCATTAAATATCTAGGGACTCCAAACCTCGGAAAAATAACTTCCTTAAGCATTTTAATAGAAGTGTTATGATCAGCACTACTAGTTGGAATAGCTTCTACCCACTTAGTAACGTAATCAACAGCAACTAGAATATGTGTGTATCCATTAGAGGCAGGAAAAGGTCCCATATAATCAAAGCCCCAAACATCAAATGGTTCAATAACAAGTGAATAATTCATAGCCATTTCTTGACGTCTACTAATATTACCAATTCTTTGACATTCATCACAAGACAAGACAAACTTACAGGCATCCTTGAAGAGAGTAGGCCAATAAAAACCAGATTGCAATACCTTATGTGCAGTTCTATCTCCAGCGTGGTGTCCTCCATAAGCTTCGGAGTGACACTTGCGTAGGATCTGTTCCTGTTCATGCTCAGGTACACAACGTCTAATAACACCATCTACTCCTTCTTTATAAAGATGTGGGTCATCCCAAAACTAATGTAGTAAATCATAGAAAACCTTTTTCTTTTGTTGGTATGTGAAGCTAGGTGGTATAAACTTAGCAACAATATAATTAGCATAATCAGCATACCATGGAGTACTACGAGAAGTACTTATAACATTTAATTGTTCATCAGGAAAGCTATCATTAATATGTAGTGGGTCATCAAGAACATTCTCTAACCTAGACAAGTTGTCTACAACGGGGTTCTCAGCTCCTTTTCTATCAACGATATGCAAATCAAATTCTTGCAGCAGGAGAACCCATCTAATAAGTCTAGGTATAGCATCTTTATTTTCCATAAGATATTTAATAGCAGCATGATCACTTTGAATAGTTACTTTAGAATCAACAATATAGGGTCTGAACTTACCACAAGCAAATACAACTGCTAAAAGTTCTTTTTCAGTAGTAGCATAATTTCTTTGAGCATTGTCTAGAGTCTTACTTGCATAATGAATAACATTTAATTTCTTATCAACTCTTTGCCCTAGAACAGCACCTACAGCATAATCACTAGCATCACACATAATTTCAAAGGGTAAATTCCAATCAGGTGGCTGAACAACAGGTGCATAGACTAATGCTTTCTTAATTATTTCAAATGCTTCTACACAATCGTCATCAAAGACAAATGGTATATCTTTTTGCAATAAATTAGTCAGAGGCCGAGAAATTTTTGAGAAGTCCTTAATGAACCTCCTATAAAATCCAGCGTGACCAAGGAAACTTCTTATACCTTTGACGTCCTTGGGACATGGCATCTTTTCAATAGCATCAACTTTGGTTTTATCAACTTCAATACCTCTTTCGGAAACTTTGTGCACCAAAACAATACCTTCATTAACCATAAAGTGGCACTTTTCCCAATTCAAGACAAGATTAGTTTCTTCACATCTCTGCAAAACTCGATCAAGATTGCTCAAGCAATCATCAAAAGAGGAACCATAGACGGAAAAATCGTCCATGAAAACCTCACAAATCTTTTCACAAAAGTCGGAGAATATAGCCATCATGCATCTTTGAAAGGTAGCAGGTGCATTACATAGACCAAAAGGCATACGTCTATAAGAAAAAGTACCAAAAGGGCATGTAAAAGTAGTCTTTGAATGATCTCTAGCCGACACAGGTATTTGAGAGAATACAGAATAACCATCTAGAAAGCAATAGTGTGTATGTTTGCATAATCTTTCTAGCATTTGATCAATAAAACGTAAGGGTTAATGATCTTTCTTAGTAGCTTTATTTAATTTGCGGAAATCAATTACCATCCTATAACCTGTGATAATTCTTTGTGGAATCAATTCATCTTTATCATTAGGAACAACAGTAATACCTCCATTCAATGGACAGGACTTACCCACTGACTATCAGCAATGGGATGAATTATACCTGCCTCCAGAAGCTTGAGTATTTCTTTTCTTACCACTTCTTTCATTTTAGGATTCAGACGTCGTTGAGGATCACGAACTGGTTTGGCATCTGCTTCCAAATTTATTTTATGTTGACATAGAGTGGGACTAATGCCCTTAAGATCATCAAGAGTATATCCAATAGCAGCACGATGCTTCTTCAGAGTTTTCAATAATCTTTCTTTTTCATGCTCTGATAGGTTAGCACTAATAATAACAGGATATATCTTCTTTTCATCAAGATAAGCATATTTAAGATTACCAGGCAACGGTTTAAGCTCAAACACGAGATCACCCTTGGGTGGAGGAGGATCCCCTAAAATTGCAATAGGCAAGTTGTGTTGCAGAATAGGTTCCTATTTAAAGAATACTTCATCTATCTCCCTTCTTTCATTCATGAACATGTCATTTTCATGGTCTAGAAAATAGTGTTCTAAAGGATCACTAGGAGGTATGGCAATAGAAGCAAGATCAATAATATCATCCTTACTAGGCAATTCTGCCTCACAATGTTGTTTACTAAATTTAGAGAAATTAAACTCATGAACCATATCATCCAAGCCAATAGTAACAACATTCTTTTCGCAATCTATCTTAGCATTAACAGTGTTCAAGAAGGGTCTACCAAATATAATGGGACAAAAGCTATCTTGTGGAGAACTGAGAACAAGAAAATCAGCAGGATATTTGGTTTTCCCACACAAGACTTCAACATCTCTAACAATTCCCACAAGTGAAATAGTATCTCTATTAGCAAGTTTAATTGTGACATCAATTTCTTCTAACTCAGCAGGTGCAATTTCATGCTTGATTTTTTATACAAGTCATAAGGTATAACACTAGCACTAGCACCCATATCACATAAGCCATGATAACAATGATCTCCTATTTTAACAGAAATAATAGGCACGCCTACCACAGGTCTATGTTTATCTTTATCACAAGGCTTAGCAATTCTAGCAGTTTCACCATTGAACTGAATAACATGCCCATCAATATTATCAAACAAGAGATCTTTAACAATAGCAATATTAGGTTCTACTTTAACTTGCTCAGGGGGTACATAAGTTACGATATTGCTTTTACGAACAACTGTTGAAGCTTTAGCATGATCCTTTACTCTAACAGGGAAAGGTGGTTTCTCAACATAAGAAGTAGGAACAATAGGATCATTATAAGTGACAGTCTTTTCTTCAACTTTAATAGGTGCAGCTACTTTTACTTCTATGGGAGGATGATATTTAAACCACTTCTCCTTAGGGAGATCAACATAAGTAGCAAAAGATTCACAGTAAGAAGCTACTATCTCAGAGTCAAGTCCATATTTAGTGCTAAACTTACGGAAAATATCGGTACCCATAAAAGATTTAACACAATCAAACTTAGGTGTCGTACCTGACTCCTTACCTTCGTCGAGGTTCCAATCTTCAGAGTTGCATTTAATTCTATCCAATAAATTCCATCTAAATTCAATAGTCTTCATCATAAAAGAGCCAGTACAAGAAGTATCGAGCATGGTGCGATTGTTTTCAGAAAGCCGAGCATAAAAACTTTGCATAATTATTTCTCTCGAGAGCTCATGATTGGGGCATGAATATAACATTGATTTAAGCCTCCCCCAAGCTTGAGCAATGCTTTCTCCTTCGTGAGGCCAGAAATTATATATAATTGCGATCTCGATGAACAAGATGCATAGGGTCACTACAAGAAACCTGTTAATACTTGACAATTCTAATCCGTCACAGGCGAGGCAAAATCCATCATGGGTGCCCATCCTTGACGGATTTGAATTCCGTGATGTATATCGCGTCATAATTTGACATGGTGCTATCCATGACGGTCCTCGGCCGTCAAGGATCTACTGCAGGCCCGCCCAGGGCCCAAACCGTTGTGACGGAGCAAGCCGTCATGGACCGATGCCACGTAGACTTTTCAATTAACCAACTGGAATGACGTGGCAGCCTACGTGGACACTAGTTTTCGTCATAGAAATCGTCAAGGATATCCTACATGGGGTAGCCCATTAGTTCGTCCCATTATCCTATTTCATTCAGCCCATTTTTCACCAACTATATTTTTAACCAGAATGCATTACACACATCGTAATGCCAATTTAGGCAAGACAGGTATTTCAAAACAGTCTCACGTGCACATATGAATCAAAATGTAGTAATTTAAAAGTATATACAACATAGCAGCTTACAAAATGCTCCATGAAATGATAGTTTACAACATAGATTGACAAAATACATCACTTGGGAAAGTTAGAAAACAGTACAATCACATATCATTTAAACTACTGAAGTTGCTATTCAAGTTCTTGCTGTCGGCCCTCTTGATGGAAATTGTCAATGCAAATTGTGATGGGTAGCACCAAGTAGCCCAGCACCAAGTAGCCCGGTACGCAATCATACCTAGCATATTTACAACACCATTAGATATTTGTAGATATGAATAAATTGTAAAAATGAGAGAATTGAAACAAATATAAAAAATGAACAACTCATGTTGTCCAAAATTCTTAAATCTTGCATTGCTACAAGTCAGAATAACATAGTATGTACCGGTAATTGCCTTTGGCTCCTAGGTGCATATGCACCCATTGTCAAAATACATATTTCGAAAAGTTGAAAAATTCGGAACAAAAATCCCGCGTGTATATCCAGACATTTTATGTGCGTGCACAAGGTTTCAATGAAAAACGAGGTTTTTTGTGGCTTATGTAAAAAAGACAATTTCTGATGCTTCATTCTAACTATTCACGAGGCATTTTTTTATCTTTTTTACACAAGCCACAAAAAACGTCGTTTTTCGCCGAAACCTTGTGAACGCACATAAAATGTCCGGATATACACGTGGGATTTTTGTTTCGAATTTTTCAACTTTTCAAAATGTGTATTTTGACAATAGGTGCATATGCACCTAGGAGCCAAAACGCCGCTCTCTGTATGTACTACATATATACATGTTTCATGTTGATCCGTATTAATTAAAGAAACCAACTTATGGGTAAAAAAATGAAATGTCAAGTACATGTGCATATCATCCGAATAAGAAAAACAAAAACACTGGTCAAAGGGGGACAGTACATACTGGAGTGCAAAAGATTCATTCAATTATCATATGTCCAGTCATCCTTGATGATAAGTTAATAATATTGAAGAAGGGATAGTTATGCGTTGAGAAAACAAACAACTACATACTTCTACAGGTGTGTCCAGTAGTATATTATTTTTCCATCCTTGTAAGTAGGCATGAATCGACTTGTCAATATTTAGCAGAACAGCACCTTTGGGTACCACCAATTTGCAAAAAATAGGTTACCCAACCCCAGAACCTACCCTATTATATAGATCATTAAGAAATTGGATATACCTTAAAGAACAATATCCACATATTGTTGACACTTGACAGTTGAAACTTAGACCAAAAAAGATATATAGTGAAAATAAAACCAAAGGCTGTGAAGGAGACGGTAATAGACCTATGTAAGAATGTGGACGTTTTCCCCAAGGATACATTTCTCTTACAACCATAAGAGATCATCAACATACAGCTGAAGAATTAATATTTGACAAGAATTAGCATTTGACAGGAACAATAATAAATAAATTAATAAGTGGTGATGCAAAATTACCACCAGCAGTTTGTGAGGTAACATGATGGCAGTGCAGCCTGGAGGATCGACATCATAAGCTTCGCTTAGATGTAGCTAGGGCCACATCAATCTCAGCACCAACATCTGAAGATCCGCAGTCCCATCAAAATGTCCAACCTTAAGCTCCAATCTGGGTGTTGAGAAAATTGCATACAAAATCTGGGTGTCCATGAGATAGACCTGGGCAAAGCATCCAACAAAACTTAGCACACTATTAAAACAACTTTTGACAGAGAATTGAGACATACAAGAATTTCATTGGAGCCCAAAGTGCAATGAAAACACCAATATTATTATTTTCTGGAAACCAAGATCAAATAAGAACACCAAACTTTTCAAACCTGCAGATTGTTACACTATTTCATTATCTATGTGTGCCTCTAAATCTCTAAAGCTATAGATTGTTACACTATTTCATTATTTCATTTTAGAGCCTCAATCATGTAGAATGGAATAGCTTATTCAGTGGTAAATCTTGTGCCCCTCCCTCTAGCTCGGGGAGTAGCTTATTCAGTGGTAAAACTATTTGCCTCTCCCTGTGCCTCTCAACTTTTGTAGATGGAAGAAAGTTACTTCTAAATCTTATCGTGGTATGTTCAATCATAGAAGTTTGACAACACCATATACCAACATATATTGTGAAAACGTGCCTTGACTGTCACATGCACACACCAAGAAACATCCAATATTAATTCAGATAAGAACATGTACGAACATATGCAGGATTTTCTTATCAAGAATATCGAAGAGTCCTTAAGCTAGGCATGGTCAGAACTAACAAGTACTAACTCCGTCTCAAAATATAAGACATTTTTGTAGGCTAGTTTAGCCTATAAAAACGACATATATTTCAAGATGGAGGTAGTATGACTCAACTAGCATTGATATTTGATCCTAACAGCAACAAAGATGAGTACATCCACTGGCAGAGCTTCGTGAGGGCAAAACAAGGCCGTGGCCCGCCCAGCTCCAGAGACAAATAGAACTCTTTTGTACATGTAACAGCTTAATCCAATAGCATGTCTCCTTCGCATCCAGCTATGAGCTCTCTGCCCCGATTCAGCACTGGGCAAGCCATTCAGAGATGGAGAGGTCCAATAGCCAGGAAGTCGGGCGCCGCATGTAGCAACCCCTACGGTGACCTATCCCTATGCCATGGCGGCTGCCAGCGGCTAGCCACTGATGAACTTACCAGGCGACGAGCACAAGACCATAGAACCAGCAGGCAGCTAGAGCACAAGAAATTTCATTTATTTGTCCAAATTTTACTTGACAACATGATCCTGTTACCAGTTTCCCTTAACAGGCAACCTGAAATTTCACTAACTCATGCCTACTTAATTGTATGGTTTAGAAAAAAAAATTGGCCCACCCAACTTATTTGTCGTAGCTCCGCCACTGATTACATGTAACTTAGACAAGTTCTGCACATCATTAATTATTAGTTAGCAACTACGCCAGGGAGTAAAGACAATATAAAAATATAGAGATATACCAGACTAATAACAATGGAAAGGAGAAGAACACTAATATGCTTTATTCATTACTGGCATGGCCTACTTAGGAACTAAGCGCGAACCACCACACAACTTGTCTAACTAGTAGTTATTTAACACAAATTCTACCCTGCTAATGCTCGCACGGTGAAAGAAGAAAAAGGAAATAGCTAGCAGTGCTAGTCTGTCGTTGGCTGTAACTTGGCTGTAGCTTGCGAGTATCAGGAAATGAAGTGAACACGTTTTCTACATCAGGTTCAGTCCAAGAAAATTGATGAGCCCCTAGAGAACTATGCTAGAGAAGAGCAGCAGGCACTTGAAAGAAAAGAAAAACAGAACGAGAGATTCAACCTTATTGTTCTGTGGGGAATCATGACGGTCGGCTCGGATGACCTCGCCATTCCAGCTCGTCGGGTTTAAGCGTGGGGTCCCGGTCGTCGCCGTCCATGGAATTGGAGAGGCAGAGAGCTCCTACTGATCTGAATCGAAGCAAGAAATTGTGATTGGGGATGGGAGAGAAAGTAATAAAGGAGAGGAGACGAGGGGGGAGCGGGGACGAACCTTGTGCGGGGCATCGTCACCGTCGACGAGGCCGCGCTCGTGCCTCCAGCAGGTCACGGTCCTCGTCCACTCCTCGTCCGATGCTTGCTGCTCCGAATCTCCGGATGGCGAGTCAGCTGCGGGCTCTGGGAAACGGAGGAGGGACGCCCCTGCTGCAGATCCATGGCCAAGGTGAGTAGCAGAAGAATGCGACAACGGCTAGGGATGGCCGCCGCTTCCATCGGGCCACTGTAGCCGCCGTCACCATAGTTCTTGGGCCGTCGTCATCGCTTGGAGGCGGGGAGGTGGAGGCGGAGGACAGGGCCGAGGAGAGGCGAGGCGTGGCGGCGGCGGATGGAGATTGAGATTGGGAAGGAGGGTCTTAGGGTTAGTTTTTATACGTGGAAAGATTTAGGGCTTTAGCCGGGCTTCAGGGCGGGCTTCGGTATGCAAGGTGGGCTGTACCAGGACATTCATGACAATTTTCAATACTGTCATCGGAAATCTGTCATGGATTAACAGGTTTTTTGTAGTGGGTAATAGTTTTGATGAAATTCCAATTTCAATCTTTTATACTCCCACGATCTCGTATCACATGGCCTATACCATATCAATGCGTCTTCCTTCAAAGATAAAGGGAAGACCTTCTTCTTAGCAACATCATCGGGTACACCTGCAAGCTTAAATAATCCACAAACTTCATCCACATATAATAAGTGCTCATCAGGGTGCATTGTTCCGTCTCCTCTAAAAGAGTTAGCTAGCAGTCTTTCCATCATACCCGAAGGAATTTCAAAAGGAGTTTCATTTTCAATAGGTTCAGTAGGTTGAGGAACAACTCTTTTCTCTACTGGACGGGGCGAAGATACCCCGAACAAGCCCCTCAGAGAATTACTTTCCATAGTAACAAGTGACAGTAAATTTCAGCACTGTAACGCCCTAAGACCGATGTGCCAGGTGCCCTCCAGTTTTTCACTATTGTTGCGTTGTCATTGCTTGCGTGTCATGCATTGCATATCATGTCATCATGCGCATTTCATTTGCATACGTGTTCGTCTCATGCATCCGAGCATTTTCCCCGTTGTCCGTTTTGCATTCCGGCGCTTCGTTCTCCTCCGGTGGTCATTTATACCTTTCTTTCTTGTGTGGGGATTAAACATTTCCGGATTGGACCGAGACTTGCCAAGCGGCCTTGGTTTACTACCGGTAGACCGCCTGTGAAGTTTCATACCATTTAGACTTCGTTTGATACTCCAACGGTTAACCGAGGGACCGAGAAGGCCTTGTGTGTGTTGCAGCCCAACGCCTCTCCAAAGTGGCCCAAAACCCATCTAAGACCTCTCCATCATCTCGGTCATTCGATCATGATCGCGTGGCCGAAAACCGCACCTCATTTGGACTCTCCTAGCTCCCTCTACCTATAAATATGTGCACCCCGTGCATTTTCGCGGATGAAACCCTAGATCCACCCCTCCACCACGCATCCGGACGTGTCCTCGCCGTGCCGGACATGTCCACCCTGCCGGACACCTCACTCCATCCAATCAGAAGCCGCCACGTCACCCCGCCGCCGCTCTCCTCCAACCACAGCTTGCCAATTGTCCTCGCCGGCTCCGCCGCCGCGCGGCCCGCCCAGGCCCATCCGGGACCCCCACAGCCCGTTCCTCCATCGCCCGGGCACGAGCACGTCAGCCGCCGCCCGAGTGCTCGCCTCAATTCGCCGCCGCCTTCGCGCCGTCGCCGGCGACCAACTCCGGCGACCGGAGCACACCGCCGCCCGTCCTCCGCCTCGCCTGCCTCGCCGTCCGCCGTCTGCACCAGGCCACCAGTCACCGCACCCATCCCCATCTCGGTCCTCCTCCTCTGGCCCGATCTCTCCCATCCTCATCTCTCTCTCTCCCGTTCGACAGGAACCGCACCGCCGCCGTGATCTGCTTCCGCCGCCGTTTGGAGTTCCATCAGACACGGATCTGGCGCCCCCGCCTCTAGATCCGTCCATTCCCGCAGATCCCCGCCGTGCCTGCCTGCCGGAGTTGCCGCTACGCCGCCGTTGACCGCGAGCGCCGCCGTCCCACTATCCTTCTTGAGCGGGTGCTCGAGGAGGACGACGAGCGCCTCCGTCTCCTCCCCGCATGGGCCGAAGCACCAAGGCCGGCCCACCGGCCTGCCCTCTCTCCTCACCCAGCCTGCCGGCCTCCCTCTGGTTCCAACTGGGTCATGGCCCATGGTGAGACCCCCAGCACCCATGTCCTGTTTCGGCCTGCAGCTCTAGTTCGGCCCGTCATGTTTTTTTCAGCGCCTGGGATTTTCTTATTTATCCTGAGACAGCAGTTTTGCAGTAAAGTCCCCCTGGTTCATGCATTTAATAACTCACTAACCGTGCATCGGATTAAAATGTTTATTATATTAAACTTGCTCAGAATTTTGTGTAGATTAATAATATCCAACTTTCATCTATGTTTGAAATGTTAAAAATGTTGTTTGCATTAATTTGCTCCTATGCCATGTTAAAATGATTTAATTCATAACTAAATAACAGTAGCTCCGATTTAAATAATCTTTATATGTAAATGGGGTAGAATTTTGCCTAGTTTAACATGGTGGCATCATCTTGCATGTTTAATAACTATAAAATAATGTTTAGGGCAGAACAGTACCAAACCTTAAATTATGCATATGAGGAGTTTCCGGAATTGTTGGTCGTTGTTTCCGGCCTCATTTAAACTTGACTAGTTGGGTAGTTTTCATTTGCGTCACCCACTTGCCATGTTTAATAACATTTCATATTGTTGGGTACATAAACAAGAGAGAACTAAATAATTGATGTAGTGTTTTGTCACTATGCATCCCGATGCATATTGAGCTCCACTTAATTCGTAGGATTGCTTGTGCACTTTGCCCTGCCATGCATACTTAAACCGGACATGCATCATACTTGATTGTGCATCATGCCATGTTTATGTGATGGTTGTTTACCATTTTTGTTTGCTTCTTTCCGGTGTTGCTTCTTCGGGTTGGTTCCGTTAATGTCGAGTTTGTGAGGGCCCGTTCGTCTACGTCCGTTTGTCTTCTTCATGGACTCGTTCTTCTTACTTGCGGGATCTCAGGCAAGATGATCATACCCTCGAAATCACTACTATCTTTGCTATGCTAGTTTGCTCGCTCTTTTGCTATGCCAATGCTACGATGCCTACCTTTTGCTTGTCAGCCTCCCAATTGCCATGCAAACCTCTAACCCACCATGTCCTAGCAAACCGTTGATTGGCTATGTTACCGCTTTGCTCAGCCCCTCTTATTGCGTTGTTAGTTGCAAGTGAAGATTGAAGTTTGTTCCTTGTTGGAACATGGAGATGTCGTTCCTTGTTGGAACATTTGCTTACTTGTTGGGATATTAAAATATATCTTATTTAATTAATGCATCTATATAGTTGGTAAAGGGTGGAAGGCTCGGCCTTATGCCTGGTGTTTTGTTCCACTCTTGCCGCCCTAGTTTCCGTCATATCGGTGTTATGTTCCCGGATTTTGCGTCCCTTACGCGATTGGGCTATAATGGGAACCCCTTGACAGTTCGCCTTAAGTAAAGCTCTTCCAGCAATGCCCAACATTGGTTTTACCATTTTCCACCTAGCCTTTTCTTTTCCCTTGGGAGTCGTGCTCCTGAGGGTCATCATTATTTACCCCCCCCCCGGGCTAGTGCTCCTCTGAGTGTTGGTCCAACTTGTCAGCCGCTGGTGGCAACCAGGGGCAACCCTGGGCTGGCCTACCGGAAGTTTAGACAATCCGGTGTGCCCTGAGAAAGAGATATGTGCAGCTCCTATCGGGATTTGTCGGCACATTCGGGCGGTGTTGCTGGTTTAGTTTTACCCTGTCGAAATGTCTTGTTGTACCGGGATACCGAGTCTGATCGGAATGTCTCGGGTGGAGGTCTATTCCTTCGTTGACCATGAGAGCTTGTCATGGGCTAAGTTGGGACACCCCTGCAGGGATTTGAACTTTCGAAAGCCGTGCCCGCGGTTATGGGTAGATGGGAATTTGTTAATGTCCGGTTGTAGAAAACCTGAAGTTGACCTTAATTAAAATGAATCAACCGCGTGTGTAACCATGATAGTCTCTTTCCGGCGGAGTCCGGGAAGTGGACACGGTTGTTGGAGTTGTGCTTGACGTAGGTTGTTTTAGGATCACTTCTTGATCATACTTTCACGACCGTGCTTTTCCTTCTCTTCTCGCTCTCATTTGCGTATGTTAGCCACCATATATGCTAGTCGCTTGCTGCAGCTCCACCTCCTACCTTTTACCTTACCCATAAGCTTAAATAGTCTTGATCACGAGGGTGCGAGATTGCTGAGTCCCTGTGGCTCACAGATACTTTCAAAACCAGCTTGCAGGTGCCGATGAGTCCATGTAGATGACGCAACCAACCTCAGGAGGAGCTCGATGAAGATCTTGTCCTTTGTGTTGTTTCATCTCAGTCGATCACTAGTGAGGCCCAGTTGGGGTCGATCGGGGACCTTTGTCGCACTTGGGGTTCTTGTTTTATTTTGGTTCCGTAGTCGGACCATGAGTGTATTTGATTGATGTAATGTTTATTCATGTAATTGTGTGAAGTGGCGATTGTAAGCCAACTATGTATCTCTTTCCCTTATGTATTACATGGGTTGTGTGAAGATTACCTCACTTGCGACATATGCCTTCAATGTGATTATGCCTCTAAGTCGTGCCTCGACACGTGGGAGCTATAGTCGCATTAAGGGTGTTACAAGCACATTATATAAATTTTTCCTTACCAAATTCCACCTACCAAAGGCCTTAAACTCCCCAGCAACAGCGCCAGAAAAGAGTCTTGATGACCCACAAGTATAGGGGATCTATCGTAGTCCTTTCGATAACTAAGAGTGTCGAACCCACCAAGGAGCAGAAGGAAATGATAAGCGGTTTTCAGCAAGGTATTCTCTGCGAGTACTGAAATAAGTGGTAACAGATAGTTTTGTGACAAGATAAATTGTAACGAGCAACAAGTAACAAAAGTAAATAAGGTGCAGCAAGGTGGCCCAATCCTTTTTGTAACAAAGGACAAGCCGGGACAAACTCTTATAATAGGAAAAGCGCTCCCGAGGACACATAGGAATATCGTCAAGCTAGTTTTCATCACATTCATATGATTCGCGTTCGATACTTCGATAATTTGATATGTGGGTGGAACGGTGCTTGGGTGCTGTTCTTACTTGAACAAGCATCCCACTTATGATTAACCTCTATTGCAAGCATCCGCAACTACAACAAAAGTATTAAGGTAAAGCTAACCATCGCATGAAACATATGGATCCAAATCAGCCCCTTACGAAGCAATGCATAAACTAGGGTTTAAGCTTCTGTCACTCTAGCAACCCATCATCTACTTATTACTTCCCAATGCCTTCCTCTAGGCCCAAATAACAGTGAAGTGTTATGTAGTCGACGTTCACATAACACCACTAGAGGCTAGACAACATACATCTTATCAAAATATCAAACGAATACCAAATTCACATGACTACTAATAGCAAGACTTCTCCCTTGTCCTCAGGAACAAACGTAACTACTCACAAAGAATATTCATGTTCATAATCAGAGGGGTAATAATATGCATAAAGGATCTATACATATGATCTTCCACCATATAAACCAACTAGCATCAACTACAAGGAGTAATCAACACTACTAGCAACCTACTAGCACCAATCCCGGACTTTGAGACAAGAATTGGATACAAGAGATGAACAAGGGTTTGGAGATGAGATGGTGCTGGTGAAGATGTTGATGGAGATTGCCCTCCCCCGATGCGAGGAGCGTTGGTGATGATGATGGCGATGATTTCCCCCTCCCGGAGGGAAGTATCCCTGGCAGAACAGCTCTGCAGGAGCTCTAGATTGGTTCCGCCTCGTGGCGGCGGAGTCTCGTCCCGAAAGGTTCCTTCTGATTTTTTTCTCATCGAAAGACTTCATATAGCAGATGATGGATGTCGGAGACCCACCAGGGGGCCCACGAGGTAGGGGGCGCGCCCCCCACCCTCGTGAGCAGGGTGTGGGCCCCCTAGACTTCATCTTTGGTGAGGATTTTTCTTTATTTATTTTAAGATATTCCGTTGAGTTTCATGACTTTTGGAGTTGCGCAGAATAGGTCTCTAATATTTGCTCCTTTTCCAGCCCAGAATTCCAGCTGCCGGCATTCTCCCTCCTTATATAAACCTTGTAAAATAAGAGAGAATAGCCATAAGTATTGTGACATAACGTGAAAGCATGATGCAAAATGGATGTATCAAAGCTCTGGGGCCTCTTGAGGTGGCTGAGTGGGAATGGTTACGTAATATCCTACATGAGGTCTAGATCTCGCCCGGCCAAGATAGGGTGACTTGGCGCTTGGATCCTTCAGGGAGCTTCTCTACGGGATCCTTATATAAGGAAATTTTCAAGAGCGCGACACCATGTAACTTATCCGGGATATGGAAAGCAATGCTCCCAGCAAAGATAAAAAATTTCCTATGGTAGGCGGGGCATAACTGTATCACTAGTGGGGATCAAGTTCAAAAATGACAGGGTCGGGTGATGGGAAATGTATTTGGTGCGGAGAGGACGAGGACCGTGACCACATTCTTTTCAGATGTGTGATGGCTAGATTTGTATGGAGTGCCGTCCGGGAAGCCACGGGATGTTCTTGGAATCCGGGTGGCTTCATGGATTTCTTCCGCTTGGCGAGCTCTACGATGGGGAGGGATAATAGGATGGCGTGGGTGGGATTCGGGGCCATCGCTTTGGCACTGTGGACAACTAGAAATAAAGCCTTGCTAGAGGGTCAAGTCATTCGTCATCCCGCTGATCTTCTATACAAAATGGTGTCTTTCTTGCAGCTATGGAAACTACTGGCAAGAAACTCGGACAGAGGACGGGTGGAGGAGCTCACAAGCAAGGGGCGAGTAAAGTGCACTAACCTACCACAGACCCCGTAGGGTTCACAGCGGTAGGCGGCCGCCAATATGCTACCTCGACAGCGCCTATACCTTCTGTGCGTCTTTCCTAGTTTAGCCCCGCGTTGCGCCGCGTTCCAGGCCTATGGCCTTGTATCCTCAGTACTTTGACCTAGCTTGCTTGAACTTGTAAGGGCCTCAATTTAAGGCCAGGAAGATGCCTCCGCTCTGAAAAAAGCTCCTATACCAGGACAAATTTTGTTTCCGAATCAGTACATCACTAACGCTCTAATGTCACTGATGATATTGCGGTCCTTTTTCTGTATTCCTGTGTTGAGAAATATGTTAGAGATTGTCGGTGTACTAAAGTAGGGGTACCTTAGTACCCCAAACTTGTGCACGGGCAGTCGCAGCGACCCGCGGCAAGGCTTGCCGGGCGACCGCCAAGACCCTCTGTGGCTCCTTCGGATCAATTCAAGAACAAAGTATCCAAGAGCAAAACAAGGCCTCGACAAGAGGAGCTTGCCAGGAAGGAGACAAGGCCCCGGCAAGAGGAGCTTGCCGGGAAGGAAACGAGACCCCGGCAAGAGGAGCTTGCCGGGAAGACCAACCAAAGCATCTCAAGAAGCTCGCTGCGGCGCACCGCGCGCCCCGACAAGGCCCGGTGAGCGACAAGCTCCCGGACGCGACAAGACAACATCCGCGGCAAGGCACTTGCCGCGGCAAGCTACTACCCCGCAGCCCGCGCTCCAGCTCACCCACCAACATGTCGCCCTGGGACCATTCCTGGTGTACGTGGCGGGAGGCTGGGCAGCCGGGGGCATGCGGTGGCAAGCAGACGCTGACAAGGAACCATCATGGCAAACGGTGGCGTTCCTAGCGGTCCCTCTCTGGGCCGTCAAGGTGACACAGACGGGCATTTAATGCCCTTGTCCCCTGCCGTCAGAGTTAGGTAGGATGCGACATGTAGGCGGTGGAGCCAACTACCACCCCTTTTACATTTTTACCCTCACCTCTATTGCCACGTGTCGGTGACCCCTTAGACATATAAAAGGAGGCCCATGCGCAATAGAGAGGGGGAGGACAACCATTCTCACGCTGGGTCTCACCAGCTGCTTGAGTGTACTGTAGCACTCGCCGCTCCCGAGCCAAAACTCAATACAACCACCAAAGCAGGAGTAGGGTTTTATGCATCCGTGCGGCCCGAACCTGGGTAAATCGATCGTCTCGCTCGTGTGTTTCGCCTCGATCTGCTCTTTGTGCATCCACCACCCCCTGCCGAACCAAAAGGGGCTCGGTCCACTGATCCCCATAGGTGTGCGAGGGACCAGACACCCCTGACATCTTTGGCGCGCCAGGTAGGGGTGCGTCGAGGTTGTGCGAACCTGATCCGGCGTTCACGCGAGCCAAATCTTCATCGTCTTCATCAACATGCCGCCGAAGAAGAAGATTTCGGAGGCAGCTGCTCCGTCTGCGCAGAGCCCGCCGTCGCCAGAGCGGACGGCTGGTGGAGCAGGCGCCGACGGAAGAGCGGGCGCCGACAGGGAGACTCGTGGCGCTGCCAGGTCCAAGGACCAGGCCGCGCCGCACGTCGGCGGCGCGGTCGCCTCCCACAACGACCGTGCCCACTCCAAGACCTCGGCGTCCGTGCATGCACCGCGCCCATCCTAGGAGGCGCGAGACCAGCAGCGTCATGGTACCCATGGTACCATACGCCTGCTGGGCCAAGATCAAGCTGGCGGATCCCGGAGTGCTCAGGACCTGCATGCACGCCAACACGCTGGCACGAGCATGGCGCGGTCGCTTGGACGAGATGTTGCTCCTTCTAACGCAGTTAGGAGTCCGAGCATATCTCGCTCCTCGCACCGTTCGCCGCCACCGCCCACCACTCCGGCGGAAGCGTTGGCACGTGCCCAGCTGCTCCTAGACTACCCTCCAGCGCCAGAGAAGATCGACGATTGGAGGGCCACTATCCAGAGCCTCATTGGCATCGCCAACGGTAACAACCCACGGCAGCCGAGCGCATCGCTGTCGCGGCAAGTCAGCCAGGCGCGGGCCGGTGGCGACAAGACCGGCGAGGGTGCAACCACCGTGCACTCTCCGCCCCGAAGGCCAAGATCGCCGACTCACCGGATCCACCTCGACAGCTACTCCACCGCGTCGTCAGATCCGCGAGCTCGACGCGATCAACGCCAAGTTCTTCATGAGAGACAGCAAGAAGACGCTCGAACACGCATCGAGCGCCGAAGGGAAGCGCGACGTCAATCAGACCTGCGCGTTGGGCCCTCTGTTGACGTGCATGCACCCGGAGAGCCAGGTAACTTGCCGTACGCGGCAGGTTGTCCTGCGTTCACCCGTGAGCTGCGGCAAGTCCAGTGGCCCAACCAGAAGCATTTCAAGCCAGACGTGCCGAAGAAGTACGACGGCAAGTCGCACCCGTCGGAGTTCCTCAGCATCTACACCATTGCGGTGCAAGCTGCCGGGGGGCGAGACGACAAGGTCCTTGCCAACTACTTCCCGCTCGTGCTCAAGCCCGAAGTCAGATCCTGGCTCATGCACTTGCCGGACAACTCCATATCCTCTTGGGCAGACTTGTGCCATCAGTTTGTCGGTGCCTTTACGGGCGGCCACAAACCACATGGCCAGGAAAGTGATCTCCACCTGCTTGCCCAGAAGGAAGGAGAGCCCCTGCGCAAGTATATCCAGATGTTCAGCCGCGTGCAGCGCAACATCCCAGACATCCACCCTGCCGCGGTTATCAGTGTGTTCCATCAGAACGTGCGTAATCGCAGGATGCGGGAGGAGATGGCGATGAACAGGATCAGGGACGTCAGCGAGCTGTACGCCCTGGCCGACAAGTGTGCACGCGCTGTAGAAGGGAGGAAACTCCCCGGAGAGGATGCTGGAGCGGGGGGATCTGACAGCGAGGATGCCACCCCGGCAAGGAAGAACCGGAGGCGCAACAGGAAGAAGAGCGGCAAAGAGGTACTAGTCGTTGAGCAGTCCGGCGATGACGGCCCCGCCAAGCAAGCCAAAGTTGGCAGCTCCGGCAAGGAGGTTGCCGCGTGCACCAACTGCCAGGCTGTGGCGGCCGCCGACAAGCAGGGCAGCTCCGACAAGCAGTACTGCAAGATCCACAGCACCAAGGGCCATGATCTCCAGAACTGCAAGAGGGTCGAGCAGCTTGTCCAGCAACAAAAAGCTGAGTACGAGCGGCGCAACAAGGAGAGAGCCCAAGGAGGCGGTGGAGAAGCCGTCAAGAAGCGCGCTGGCCCGGGAGGAAGCCGCGGCAAGGCCAAGCAGTGGCAAGGAGACAGACCTCCCCGCGGCCGCGACAAGGACGAAGATGAAGACGACGACGAAGACATGGATGATGTTGAGAACAGCGAGCAGGAATTTCAGAAGGCTACAGAAGTCTTGTGTGTTGACGGTGGCGCTTCTTTGCATACTTCCCACCGCCAACTCAAACAGTGGCTCCGGGAAGTTAATGCGGTAGAGCCACCCATTGAATCACGCAAGCTTTTGAAGTGGTCCAACACGCCCATCATCTTCGACATTGAGGACCACCCTGATCGCACAACTGCGGTCGGGTGCCTGCCATTGTTGGTTTCCCCAACAATCCGCAACCTCAAGGTCACCAAGATGCTAGTTGACGGCGGGGCCGGCCTGAATTTGATCTCCTCCGCTGTGCTCCAGAAACTCCAGATCCCGGACAGCGAAGAAACCGGTACATTCCAAGAAATTAACCCGGGAAGGAGCAAGCCGAAGGGAAAAGTCGCGCTGCCGGTAACATTCGGTAGCGAGATGAACTTCAGGACTGAGAGGGTCACCTTCGACGTTGCCGATTTCCCATTGCCCTACAATGGGATACTTGGCCGTCCTGCACTCGCCAAGTTCATGGCGGCATCTCACTATGCCTACAACATGCTCAAGATGCCAGGCGGATAAGCGTCATCTCTGTCCCTGGCGACAAGAAGGACGCCCTTATCTGCACCGACAAGATCTACCGGCAAGCTGCGGCCGCGACAGACCGTGAGACACATGCCGTTGAAGCTCCCGGGGAGAAGAAGACCAAGTCCGGCAAGAGCTCTGGTGCCCACTCCGGCAAGCGCGCCTCTTCGGGGTGCTCCGCTGCCGTCGAGGACGCACCATCGAGCTCCACCGACAAGAAGAAGACCAAGTCCGGCGGGTGCTCTGCTGCCTACTCCGGCAAGCGCGCCTCTTTGGAGTGCTGCGCTGCTGTCGAGGACGGACCATCGAGCTCCACCGGCAAGAGTAAGAAGACGATGGCCGCTCCACCACTTACCATGAAGGTGCCCGCCAAGGAGGACGGCACTGGTGGTACCTTCACCATCAGTGCCACGCTTGATCCTAAATAGGAAAGCGCGCTCGTTACTTTCCTGCGGGCGAATGTTGACGTGTTTGCATGGCAACCGTCTGACATCCCCGGTGTTCCCAGGAAGGTAATTGAGCACCACCTTGCCGTTTGTCCTCATGCGCGGCCCGTCAAGCAGAAGGTCAGGAAACAGGCGGTGGAGCGCCAAGAATTCATAGCAGAAGAGATCAAGAAGTTGGAAGCAACATGCCTTGTCAGAGGAGTGCTCCATCCAACGTGGTTGGCCAATCCGGTTCTAGTGCGCAAGGCAAACGGGAAGTGGAGGCTTTGTATTGACTTCACTGATGTTAATAAAGCTTGTCCCAAAGATCCATTTCCCTTGCCTCGCATTGACCAGATTGTTGACTCCACAGCCGGATGTGATCTGCTTTCATTTCTTGACGCATATTCAGGATATCATCAGATCTTCATGGCAGAAGAGGATGAGGAAAAAACCGCATTCATTACTCCATGTGGCACATACTGTTTCGTACGGATGCCTTTCGGATCAAAGAATGCTGGTTCGACATTTGCCAGAGTAGTCCATATCGCTTTGAATCCACAGATACACAGAAATGTAGAAGCTTACATGGATGATATACTGGTCAAAAGCAAAGATAGGGCAACTCTGATCCAAGACTTAGAAGAGACTTTTGCAAATCTGCGCAAGGTCAACCTCAAGCTCAACCCCGAGAAGTGTGTGTTTGGAGTCCCCTCCGGCAAACTTCTCGGGTTCTTTGTGTCTCAGGGGGGAATCGAAGCCAACCCCGACAAGATCAGGGCCATCGAGCAGATCGAAGCACCAAAGCGCGTCAAGGATGTACGGAAGCTTGCCGGCCGCGTAGCTGCTCTTAGCAGGTTTATCTCTCGGTCTGCTGAGCGCGCCCTGCCCTTTTTCAAAATTTTGAAAAGGGCAGGTCCAATGAGATGGACTCCGGAAGCGGAGGCTGCGCTGCAAGACTTGAAGAGATACCTGTCCTCCACTCCAACACTTGTCGCGCCTAAACCACAAGAGAAGTTGCTGCTGTACATAGCGGCAACCAGTCAAGTGGTTAGTGCTGCATTAGTAGCGGAAAGGGAGGCCGACGACGAGCCAGCGGCCGCGGCAAGCACATCCAGCGACAAGCAGGGGGCTTCCCCGACAAGCTCTGGCCCCGACAAGCAAGGATCTGCGCAGATACAAGAGGAGATACAGAAGAAAATGGTGCAGCGCCCAGTTTACTTTGTCAGCTCCCTTTTACAGGGGGCTAGGTCAAGGTACTCTGGTGTGCAGACACTAGTAGAAAAAGGGTCAAACGTGAAGCACATTAGTGCCGGTTTGTATTTGAGCCGGCACTAATGTATACATTAGTGCCGGTTCCAACGGCTAGCCGGGCCTCCATCATTAGTACCGGTTCGTGGCTAACCTTTAGCACCAGTTCGTGCCATGAACCGGTACAAATGAGAGTGGTGGCAGGATGTTGACAGAATGGGGCCCCTCCAGCCCCTTTAGTACCAGTTCTGGGCACGAACCGGTACTAAAGGTCGTCCTATATAAACCCTTCGTCCACCAGCACTCTGTTCTTCCCCCTTTCCCCTCTCCCTCTCCTCTGTTCTTCCCTTCTTCCTCTCGAGTTCATCACAAAATTTGCCCAAATTTGTCAAGATTTGAAGGCCCTCATCCATTCAAATGATCACAAAGGTTAACAACTTTGTCCTTTCATCTCTCATTGCTAGATTAGCTCTTGCATTGGTTTATATAGTGATTAATTTGGGAGGATATATATATATATGTGCTAGTATTTGATTTATATGCAATTTGAGGTCAAAAATAACACTTAGTTTGCATATGTAGGTGTGGTTTAATTAGTGCCTTCTAAATCTCCATCGTAGCCACCGTCGATCGCTCGCACCGTCCCGTTGCCGGCACCACCTTGTGGTGAGCCTCTTGTTCATGAAATTTTATATAAAAACTGATGTTTGTGTGATTTGGATATATAGTTACTCGTATAATTATCTTACCCGTACATTGTTTGTTATACATATAGTGCCATGGTTTTGATATCCGTCCCCGTCGGCCCTAGTCCTTGTTATGATTCGGATGTGGTATGTATATTCTCTTTTAAAACTAGTTGCATTTCGTGTTTATGACGAATTATGCCCATCAAGTTGACATAGAAATTTTTTCTAGGAGGTATGTGAACCGGAAATTCCAACCGACCCTATTGCCGAGAGGTTAAATTTAGTTGAAAGAGAAAACGAGTACTTGAAAGAAAAATTGAAAAGAATTGAGGGGGAGAAGATGGAATTGGAGTTGCATGTTGCCGATGTCGTCGATGATCACAAGATCAAGATGGAGAAAATGCGCTTGAAGATTAGAAAGATTAGAAAATATGCCATCGATAGTGAGGCTTGGTATCATTATGCTGTTGGATCCATTGTTACCTTAGTTGCGATCTTGATCATATTTGTTGTTGCATTTAAATGCTTTAGCTAGAGAGTTATTTGTTTGTTGGATTTAACTGTTGTATGAACTTGTATTAATTGTATGAACTTGTATTAATTTGGTCTATTCGGTGTTGTGTAATGAAGATGAGCCGGCAATGGATGTACGATGACCGATGCTCTCCCGAGTTCATTAATGGCGTGCATACTTTTCTGCTTGCGGCTGAGGCAAACAAGCGGGCGGATGGTTTTATGCCTTGTCCACGTGCTCGCTGTAAGAATGGTCACAATTACTCTACGTCAAGAACCATTCACGTCCACCTGTTTAAGTCCGGTTTCATGCCCCATTATAATGTTTGGACCAAGCACGGAGAAAGAGGGGTTATGATGGAAGACAATGAAGAAGAAGAGGACAACGACAACTATCCTGGCCATGGGTTCCCTGAATACAATTATACAACAATGGGGGAAGAAGCTGAGCCGGTAATGCGGGAAGAAGCTGAGCCAGCAATGCGGGAAGAAGCTGAAGAAGAGGCATCAGATGAGCCCGTTGATGATCTAGGTCGGGCCATTGCCGATGAAAAGAGAAACTGCGCAAGTGATTTGGAGAAGAAGAAGTTGCAGCGCATGTTAGAGGATCACAAAAAATTGTTGTACCCGAATTGCGTAGGTGACAAGAAAAAGCTGGGCACCACACTGGATTTGCTGCAATGGAAGGCAGAGAATGCTGTATCTGACAAGGGATTTGGAAAGTTGCTGGTAATGATAAAGGATATGCTTCCAAAGGACAACGAATTGCCCGAGAGTACATACGAAGCAAAGAAGGCTGTCTGCCCTCTAGGGTTAGAGGTGCAGAAGATACATGCATGCCCTAATGATTGCATCCTCTAACGCGGTGAGTACGAGGATTTGAACGCTTGCCCGGTATGTGGTGCATTGCGCTATAAGATCTGCCTCGATGACCCTGGTGATGTTGAGGGCCGGCGCCCCAGGAAGAAGATTCCTGCAAAGGTGATGTGGTATGCTCCTATAATACCACGGTTGAAACGTTTGTTCCAAAACAAAGAGCATGCCAAGGCGATGCGATGGCACAGAGAAGACCGTAAGAAAGACGGAAAGTTGAGAGTACCCGCTGACGGGTCGCAGTGGAGAAAAATCGAAAGAAAGTACGGGAAGGAGTTTGCAGATGACGCAAGGAGCGTATGGTTTGGTCTAAGCGCAGATGGCATTAATCCTTTTGGGGAGCAGAGCAGCAACCATAGCACCTGGCCTGTGACTCTATGTTTATATAACCTTCCACCTTGGTTGTGCATGAAGCGGATGTTCATTATGATGCCAGTGCTCATCCAAGGCCCTAAGCAACCCGGCAACGACCTTGATGTGTACCTAAGGCCATTAGTTGAAGAACTCTTACAACTGTGGAATGGAACAGGTGTACGTGCATGGGATGAGCACATGGGGGAAGAATTTAACCTAAAGGCATTGCTGTTCGTGACCATCAATGATTGGCCTGCTCTCAGTAACCTTTCAGGACAGACAAACAAGGGATACCGTGCATGCACACACTGTTTGGATGATACCGACAGTATATATTTGGCTAATTGTAAGAAAAATGTGTACCTGGGACATCGTCGATTTCTTCCGAGCAGGCATCCCGTAAGAAAGAAAGGCAAGCATTTCAAAGGTGAGGCGGATCACCGGACGAAGCCTCGCCACTGTACTGGTGCTGATGTACATGATATGGTCAAGGATTTGAAGGTGGTCTTTGGAAAGGGTCCTGGTGGACAACCTGTTCCGAATGACACTGACGGACGCTCACCCATGTGGAAGAAGAAATCTATATTTTGGGACCTGCCCTATTGGAAAGACCTCGAGGTCCGCTCCGCAATCGATGTGATGCACGTGATGAAGAATCTTTGTGTGACCCTGCTTGGCTTCTTGGGCGTGTATGGGAAGACAAAAGATACACCTGAGGCATGGGAGGACCAGCAACGTATGCACGGAAAAGACGGCATACATCAGGGTCATGCAAGCTACGCTCTTACCAAAGAAGAGAAGGAAATCTTCTTTGAATGCCTGCTCAGTATTAAGGTACCGTCTGGCTTCTCGTCGAATATAAAGGGAATAATAAACATGGCAGAGAAAAAGTTCCAGAACCTAAAGTCTCATGACTACCATGTGATTATGACGCAACTGCTTCCGGTTGCATTGAGGGGGCTTCTACCGGACAACGTTCGATTAGCCATTGTGAAGCTATGTGCATTTCTCAATGCAATCTCTCAGAAGGTAATCGATCCAGAAATCATACCAAGGTTACAGAATGATTTGGTGCAATGTCTTGTCAGTTTCGAGTTGGTGTTCCCACCATCCTTCTTCAACATCATGACGCATGTCCTAGTTCACCTATGCGAAGAGATTAACGTTTTGGGTCCTGTATTTCTACACAATATGTTCCCCTTTGAGAGGTTCATGGGAGTCTTAAAGAAATATGTTCATAACCGTGCTAGGCCAGAAGGAAGCATCTCCAAGGGCCGTCAAAATGAGGAGGTCATTGAGTTTTGTATTGACTTTATTCCTGACCTTAAGCCGATTGGTGTTCCTGAATCGCGGCATAAGGGCAGACTGGATGGAAAAGGCACGCTAGGAGGGGAACAAATAATATGTATGGACGGACATTCTCTCACTGAAGCACACTACACAGTTCTACAGAATTCCGCCTTGGTGGCTCCGTATATGGATGAACACAAGAATTTGCTACGCTCCAAACACCTGGAGCGGTCTGATGACTGGATTACACGTGAACAAACCAGGAGTTTCGCCAGCTGGTTACAAGCACGTACCATGCATGACACATCTATTGAAGATGACCTGTACTTGCTGTCCCAGTTACCATCTCCGAATATAATGACTTTCAAAGGGTACGAGATAAATGGTAATACATTTTACACGATCGCCCAAGATAAGAAGAGCACCAATCAAAACAGTGGTGTCCGCTTTGATGCAGAAACCAAGACGGGAAAGGAAACATATTATGGTTATATACAGGACATATGGGAACTTGACTATTGACGTGGTTTGAAGGTCCCTTTGTTTCGGTGCAAATGGGTCAATATGACACGAGGCGGGGTAACGGAAGACCCGCAGTACGGAATGACAACAGTGGACCTCAACAATCTTGCGTATGCAGACGAACCATTCGTCCTAGCCAATGATGTGGCGCAGGTTTTCTATGTGAAGGACATGTCTACCAAGCCAAGAAAAAGAAAAGATAAGGAAGCGAATGCATCGTACGATGAGCCAAAGCGGCACATAGTTCTTTCTGGGAAGAGAAACATCGTGGGAGTGGATGACAAGACAGACAAGTGAGAAGATTATGAAAAGTTTGATGAAATTGCTCCATTCACAGTGAATATTGACCCGAGCATCCCGTTAAGTGATGAAGATTTTCCATGGCTACGACGCAAAGGGACAGACGCGAAGAAAAAGTTTCACACCCAAAGATCTGGGATGTGATCTGGGATGCAAGCAAATTCTTTCATGCATTTACTATTTTTTTCAGCTAAATGACCCTGAAGTTGAAAAGCATTTCAAATGAACTCAGAAAAGGATGAAACTTGGCATGGCACCATAATTTCACCCACATAGCATGTGCAAAAAAGTAGAGAGGGTTACCGCAAAAACTGAATGCACTTCGTGTACAAAATGGTCAATCTGTTTCGAAGTATCAGGGTTTCGGACGAAAACTCATCCGTTACAAAGTCATTTCGTTTTTTAAATAAATTAAGCATTACCAAATTGAATATAATGATAAAACACACTAATATTAAACATAACAAAAAAGAATCACTGGAAAATGTATTTTTAAAGTTAAGTTATTCACAAACTAGTGATTCACACAAATTTCAAATAATTCAAAATATAAACTATTCAAATTTAAAAACTACCGGCACTAACTGAAAGTTTCTAAAAACTATCAAAAATATTCACAAAGAAACTCTAAATACAGCAAAAAACAACTAAAATAAATAAAACAAAATAAATAAAGCAGAAAAGAAAAAACTAAATGAAAAAAAAGCCCACCTACTGGGCCACAGCGGCCTGCATACGACTAGAAACCCAACCTGTTATTGGGCCAGGATGCAGGCCCGCAAGCCCAATAGGCCCCACAGGGCAGCATAGAACATGTAGGCATAGTAGGCCTGCTTTGGAGAGGAGCTCGAGAGAGCTACCGCACAGCGGTTTATAAACCAGTGCGGTCGCCCCTCGGCTAGCGATGTGGGACTAAACTTGCGCACCGCACCTGCGCCAGCGCACCCCCTTTAGTACCGGTTCATGGCACCAACCGGTACTAAAGGGGGGGCCTTTAGTACCGGTTGGAACCACCACCCGGTACTAAAGGCCTGCCCTTCCCGCTGCTTGGCCTGGCCAAAACAGGCCTTTAGTACCGGTTGGTGGCTCCAACCGCTACTAAAGGTGGCTTCTATATATACAGCACTTCGCAAAATTTCATTCTCCCTCTGTTTTCTTCCCGATCGTTCGACGCCGTCGCCGCCCCCGTCCTACGCCGCCCCCGTCGCGCGCCGTTGCCATCGCCACCCCCATCCTTGTCGCCGCCCTCATCCCCATCGCTGCCCCCGTCGCCGTCGCCGCCCTCGTCTTCGTCGCCGCCCCGGGCCCGTCCTCACGCCGTCCCCGCGTCGCCGCGCCGCCGTCACGCCCCGGCCCGTCGCCGCCCCGGGCCGTCGCCGTTGCCCCGCTGTGAGCTCTCCCCCTCTAACCCCTCTCCCTCGCCCCCGGTGGCCACCATGGGCGCCGCCCCCCGAGCCCATATATACACACACAAGCATGCATGATGAACACACACACACACACACACTGTTTTTAGTGTTAATTAGATCGATGCTTATTGTTTAATTAGTATGGAATAGCATATATATATAGAATTTGGACATATGCAATGCTTAGTGTTAGATGCTTAGTGTTAGATGCTTAGTGTTTTTAGTGAGCCCGGATATTATTAGTGTTTAATTAGTATGGAATTTTTTTATATAATGTTGTTTTTCTGTTTTTAATGGATGTATAGAAGTTGTTTTTTCTGTTTTTAGTGTTAGATGCTTAATTAGTATGAAATAGCATATAGAATTTTGACATATGCAATGATAGCATAATTAGTGTTACATTTAATTTGCATATAGTATTTGTTGTCGACGATGCCCAGCCCGCATCCTCGCCGTCGACCCGTTCGCGACGACGTCCTACTTCAGAGGACCCATGTCCGGGACTGGGCTCCGCCGGGCTGGCACTGGGAGGTGCTACGTTCAGGGGCGCGACGCTTGGTGAGGAACCCGGCCCCGGGTCCCGTCGTCGACCCTCATCTCCTTTGGTGGCATTCGCGTGGGCCACTTTCGGTGCGGAGGGAGCCGGCCCTGCCGGAGGTGGTACGTCGCTATGTCAGGGAGGAGGATGAGCACGTCCGTCGCTACATGGCTGCTATGGACGTCAGGTTCTCCAATACCTGGCAGGTTCTTTGGGGAGATCACCCGAGCTATGATCCAGTGATGGTTCCTTCTCTTTGGGTGTCCACCGCCCGCACCTAGTATTCGATCTTTATTAGCTAGCTAGCTAGTGATATATTATTCGAGACGATGTATTCGAGACTATATATATCTATTATTCGAGACGATGTATTGAGATTATATCTATTATTCGAGACGACGTATTCGAGATTAAATCTATTATTTGAGATGATGTATTCGAGATTATATCTATTATTCGAGACAATGTATTCGAGATTATATCTATTAATCGAGATTATACTAAATTGTTTTATATTTCTTTTGGCATAGTTAAATAAAAGCTATGGCAGACCATACCGACAGAGAGAGAGAACAGACCATGTTCGATATCATACGCGGGCCAGATGATGATCAAAATGAAGAAGATTTTGACGGCTCCGAATTTCTAAACAACACCGGAGAGGGTGATATGATATTCGATCGCGACGACCGAGAAGATGAAGTCATGAACTACGACGAGGTATATATATTTATATAAGCAGGAATCTGGTGATCATCGCATGTTTTAAATGAGTTGAAGATATATTAACGAATCGATCTTTCTTCTTTCAGCCATCCGGATCGAGCAAAAGGACGAAACGAGGCCCGAACAAAAAGTTGAAGGAGGGCGTAAAGTACAATATCGAGGCATTCAAACCTAATGGCGAACCATTAGCGCCTAAGAAGATTGCGGACAAGTTCGTTCGTCAGTGCGGAGTTCTTGTGAAGGACCTACTCCCGATCTCCCTTCAAGAATGGAGAAAGGCAGCGAAGCCACGTCCAGATGTTACTTTTGTCGACGACAATAAAAAAAACTGCTTTGGGATACTCTCATGGAACATTTCACCCTACCAGATAATATCACAGAAGCAGATGTGTGGAAAGTCAAGGACGCTACTTTTAGGAAGATGGCGGTTGCATTCAAGAACCACAAGAGAATGACGTGGGAGAAGTACGTCAAGGGAGGAAGGAAGACTCTAGTATTCGAGGGGATACTAGAGAATCAAAGTGCTCATTGGGACGATTTCGTGAAATTCAAGGATTCAGAATTAGCTAAGGAACGGTCGAGAATAAACAAGGCCAATGCCGGAAAAAAGTATAAGTTCCATTAGCTGGGGCCAGGTGGCTACGCGGTGGCAATGCCTAAGTGGGATAAGTCTGAGAAAGAGATGGAGGATGCAAGTGTCACTCCGGTTACTAAGAACTGGCCCGCCAGGTGCAGGACTTGGTTCTATGCGCATGGTGGGGAGTTGGACCCGAAGACAGTCAATGTTTCGAGGAAGGCATGTCTGAAGGGAGCCGAGGATGCGCTACTTGTTGCAATAGAAGAGGCTCGATCGGGGGTGTTCCAGCCCAACAGAGAGAACGACGAGCTTACGCGTGCCCTGGGAAATCCTAAACACCCGGGAAGAACACGAGGCAAGGGCGCTATTCCGTGGTATGAGGGGTTTTCGGACTGGAACGCGGACTACAGAACCCGTGCGAGAAAGAAGATTGCGGAGGACAAGAAGAGGAAGATGGAGGAGGAGCAGAGGAAGCGGGACTATGAACGCCTTCAAGGCCTAGAAGCAAGTCAAGCGGAATTGGCAGCTAAATTCCAGCGGCAGCAGGAGCAGATCGACTCACTTAGTTAGCAAAGGGGGTCTCAGCAGCTGCAGCAGCTAGCGGATGATCCAGCCTTGGATACCACCGCCCCATCCATGCCGAGAAGCAGCGTGGGTTCCGCCCCGGGCGACGCAGTAGTGCTGGATAGATACCCCGTGGATGACATCACGGAGAACACTAACTGCAAGCTACACTTCAAAATGAAGAACATATCCATGAAGGTGGCGGACGCCATTGCTTTTTCAAATTCCCCCGAGGCAACCTTCCATTGCAACCCGATTCCAGCGGGCTATGCTCGTGTCTTGGTTGATGAGGTGGCGGACCAATATTCGGGGCTAGAGCTTGACATTCCTGGAGGTGACGAGGAGCACACACTCGGAGATGCCAAACATCGTATCATCCTATGGAGAAAGGATTGCATCATTTTTCGAAGGCCACCGACACCGCATCACCCGACTCCTCGTCGAAGTCCGCCACCGAGTCAGCAGACTCCCGCTCCTCCAAGTCCACCAACGCGTGAGGCCACTCTTCCTCCTCCAAGTCCGGCAAAGTGTCAGGCCACTCCTCCTCCAAGTTCGACACAGCGTCAGACGTCCACTCCTCCTCCAAGTCCGGCATAGCTTCAGGCCACTCCTCCTCGTCCAACTCAGCCCCGTCAGCCGTCTCCGCTGCCTCAGCAATCGCAGAAGAGACACCCCGCAGCTATGGTGCGTAGCGGTACGAGTCGAGGTCATAGTACAGGAAGTACAGGCGGAGCCAAGCGATATAAATATGGTCCAAAGCTCAGTACTCCTCTTCCTGTGAGGGCTTACGATAGGACCGAGGAGCAAATCAATGCCATAGTGCGGGCAGAAGTCGACGCCCATTTTGGACCGAAACCGCCACCGCCGCCAAGGGAGAAAGTGCCTGTGGAAGTAGTTGACCACTTCATTCGTATGGCTCAACCACCAGCTCCTAAGCCTGTTGACTCAGACTATGAGCGCCACATCAGGAAGTTACATCGACAACGTCTACAGAAGGAGGCGAGCTCGAGCTCGAGCAAACAACAAGCAGCTGTCAAAAAATGCGGGAAAACCGTTGCCCAGCTGGGAAAACAGGTGGCGCAATCGATCCCCCCGCTTGTTGTGCCGCCAACAACACGTGACAGTACGCGCGCCCAATATTATGTGGCCAAACAGATTACGTTCCCGAGGTGGGCGATGTGGTAATAACCCAGGAGCATATAATGCAGGCTGAAGAACTCAAGATCACTGTTGGACAACTCCTCGAGATCGAGGACATGCCTCCGATTACAGAGGAGGAAATAAAACGGAAATTTGTCCGGGGCCAACCTTTGGTCGAGCCAGAAGATGTCAAGAAGCTCCCAACGAGAATGTATGAATTGCATCAATGGTACATGCACATTAGCAAGAGATCCGATCAAGAGTCCCTCATGGTATATGTCAAGAAGGATGATTACTACCATGAGAAAGCTGTGGCCGTTGAGTATTCTGAACTGTTTCAGTTATACAACCAAGACGCACTCGACAAATCTATCGTCAGTTGCTATTGTCTGTAAGTGATTTCTTTCTGTAATTTAAGTCTCAAGCTAGCTGTAGTGATCCTTTTGATCAATCATTACGTGTAATTATCCTCACTATATTCTTTTCTGTCGTATTATGCAGGATGAAGATGTATGAAATGAGAAAAGGTGGACGCTATGGCATTGGGTTCATTGACCCAAACACCGTTAATCAATACACATGGAAATTAGATCCATATTATGAAAAAGAGGTAGAGGAGAGCATGCTAGAGTTCTTGAAGCGCCTCAAATACAATGAAGATATACTACTTCCTTACAACTTCGAGTGAGTCACACTTTCTTGTACTACAAATTCTCTATTTTTGCCTACTAGCTAGCTACATGTTTTTGCTTACATATGCCCGCTTAATTAAGACATGCAAACGTGTGTGCATGCAGATTTCACTGGATCTTGTGTATCATTAAAGTTGATGCCGGAACAGTTGAAATACTGGACTCGCTACTCACAGCAAAAGCTAACTACAACATCTTGTATGGGATAGTCAACAGGTAATTTCAATCATTATTTATAACTACATATCTCGGCCTATTTAGTTCGTCATTTCATGATATGAACTATTTAATAACCCCTTTATTCATTTTCTTTGTCGGCGGGCAGGGCTTGGGCAAGGTTCATCAGCGTCACGGAAGGCGAATGGAAACCACAGCTGAAATGGTTTCGATCCAAGGTAAGTAATTAAGTAGTACTATAGCTAGCTAGCTGCCATCTCTTTAATTATCATGCTTGATTAATTATTATCTGATCAAATTAAATTCCATTCTCGTAATAAAGGCCCTGAAGCAGGCGCAGGGGACTGATCTGTGTGCCTACTGTGTTTGCGAGAACATTCGAATGATGGCGTCCGAAAGGAGCAGATCTCAAAGACAGGAATGGGTACGCTTGTCAGAACACGATTCACAATTTTTACACCATTATCGATATCTGGTCACACAACTAATACACATGCATATTGATCTCCTTCTTAACAGTTCAATGAGGTGCGGGACAAGCTCCTACCAACGGAGCGCGTACAAGCACTTCAAGAGGAAATAGCGGGATTTTTTCTCGACCAGGTCATAAATCCGAAGGGAGAATACTATTACCCGCTACCGCCCCCATCGACCAAGTCATGAACCACTTCCAATTGTCTCGTGCTCCGAAGGCACCAATCAGGCTACAATGCCACTGGCTCCGAAGGCAACATATGCATATGTAGGAGAAATTGTGTATATAGCTATACATGTGTGTATGTGTGAATTAATATGTTGGTTTGTGAGACATGATTGATGATATATATATGATTGGTTCTACTAGAAATTCTATATATATATATATATATATATATATATATGCATAACATATACAATGTGTAGTACCGTAAAATATCAGCAAACGAAAAAGAATTAAAATGGAAAACACAAAATTAAATGAAAAAAAAATCATAAAACCAAAAACCCCCAAACCATTTAGTACCGGTTGGTTTTACCAACCGGTACTAAAGGGCTCCCGGCCCCCGGAGCTGGCTCGTGCCACGTGGTGGCACTTTAGCGCCGGTTCATGCTGAACCGGTACTAAAGGGGGGGGCCTTTAGTGCCGAAATAATAGTGCCGGTTCCATAACCGGCACTAAAGGCCCTTACGAACCGGTGCTATTGCCCGGTTTTCTACTAGTGAGAAGCTGCTTTTCGGCCTTCTCATGGCCTCGAGAAAGCTGCGCCATTACTTCCAAGCACACGAGATCACAATTGTCACTCGCTTTCCGCTGAAGAGGATATTGCAAAATCCAGAAGCAACAAGCAGGATTGTCGAGTGGGCACTGGAACTATCAAGCTTTGGGCTCAAGTTTGAAAGTACATCAACAATCCAGAGCAGAGCATTGGCAGAGTTCATAGCAGAGTGGACGCCAACTCCAGACGAAGAAATTCCGGAGACGAGCATCCCCGCCAAGGAAGCAAGCAAAGAGTGGCTCATGTACTTTGACGGTGCCTTCTCGCTGCAAGGCGCCGGTGCTGGTGTACTGCTTGTCGCGCCCACCGGAGAGCACCTCAAGTACATAGTCCAGATGCACTTTCCCAAGGAGCAAGCGACAAACAATACTGCAGAGTACGAAGGCTTGCTTACCGGTCTCAGGATCGCGGCAGAACTTGGGATTAAGAAGCTCATTGTCAGGGCTGACTCGCAGCTTGTCGTCTGCCAAGTAAACAAAGATTACCAGAGTCCGTTGATGGAAGCTTACGTTGATGAAGTGAGGAAGCTGCAAGAGCGCTTTGACGGCCTGCAAATGGAACATGTTCCAAGAGCTGAGAACGACATTGCCGATGGCCTGTCAAAGTGCGCAGCACTTAAGTTACCTGTGGAACCAGGGACCTTTGTGCTCAAGCTGACTCAGCCATCCGTAACATCATCAACTGGACAGAGCAAGAAGAGGAAGTTGGTCTCTGGTGACTATCTTCCGGCAGAGCTTCCCGCCAAGAAGGTCCCCAAGGTCGACGCCAAGAATGCTGAGGAGCAGTCTACTCCGGCAAACCCCAGGGTTTGTTCCGTTGAGGCAGATTCTCCCGGCAAGCTCTGCTTGGGTAGGCTTGTCAGGGAGCGTCAAGCTCCGGCAGAGTCGCAGGCTCTCGCCGTAGAAGCAGACGTTCCCGCAGCAGCAGATGTGCCTTTAGTCCTTGTCGTCGAGCCACAGGCTCCAACATGAGCGCAGCAGATTGTCCGTTTACTTCAGACAGGAGAACTTCCCGAGGAACTACAAGAAGCGGAAAGAGTAGCCCGGCAGTCTAGTATGTACCAGTTTGTCGACAACACACTGTGCAGAAGAAGACTCAACGGTGTCAAATTGAAGTGCATTCCTCGGGAAGATGGACAGAAGCTGTTGGCAGAGATACACGGAGGCATATGTGGTCACCATATTGGCGCGAGAGCTCTTGTCGGAAAAGCATTCCGGCAAGGCTTCTTCTGGGCGACAGCCCTCTAGGATGCAACTGCACAAGTAACCAAGTGTGAAGCCTGCTAGTTCCATTCCAAGCAGATATACCAGCCAGCTCAAGCTCTCTAGACGATCCCTTTATCCTGGCCATTTTCGGTCTGGGGGCTCGATATCCTCGGCCCCTTCCCCCGAGCAGTCGGGGGCTTTGAGTACTTGTACGTTGCAATCGACAAGTTCACAAAGTGGCCGGAAATGGAACCAGTGAGGAAGGTGACGGCGCAGTCCGCGATCAATTCTTCAGGTCGATTGTTTGCCATTTCAGAATCCCTAACAGGATAATCACCGACAACGGTACACAATTTACGAGCCGCGCCTTCATGCAGTACGTCCAGGATCTCGGCGCCAAGGTCTGCTTTGCTTCTGTCGCTCACCCGATAAGCAACGGCCAAGCTGAGAGGCCAAATGCTGAAGTGCTGCGTGGGCTCAAGACCAGAACTTTTGACAGGCTGCACAAGCGCGGACGCAACTGGATCGAGGAGCTGCCGGTGGTTCTTTGGTCGATTAGGACGACGCCAAATCGAGCCACTGGAAAGACACCCTTCGCTCTAGTCTATGGAGCGGAGGCAGTTATCCCCACGGAACTCGTATACAGGTCACCTCGAGTGCTCGCTTATGATGAGCTTGAGCAAGAGCGGCTGCGGCAAGATGACGCGTTGCTCCTTGAGCAAGATCGTCTCCAGGCTGCTGTGCGAGCCGCTCGCTACTAGCAAGCTTTGCGCCGCTATCATAGCCGCAAAGTTAACACCAGGAGCCTCCAAGAAGGCGACCTTGTTCTTCGGCGCGTTCAGTCCGCCAAGAATTCCAACAAGTTGACGCCGAAGTGGGAAGGCCCTTACCGGGTGAAACGAGTCACCAGGCCTGGCGCTGTCCGCCTGGAGACCCAAGATGGCGTACCAGTGAGCAACTCCTGGAATATCGAGCTTCTTCGTAAGTTTTACCCGTAAGGCGCGGTTGTAGGACCCTGTCCGGCAACCACCCTTTTGTACAAGTATTGCCGCTGTTGCATGTAATCCTTTGTACAAAGCCAGGCGCAGACCCTGAGCACAAGATAATGAAGCGCTGGCGCCCAGAGTTACAGCATGCATGCTAGGTCGAGTCGAGTCCTCGGTTAGGGTTGATAGTGCCTAACAGCAGCTAACCCCTAACTTAGAGGTCGAGTGTGCGTCCCTTTGCCTGTCTTTCGTTTCCTTTAATTCGCAGGGCTCGCATACCCTTGCCGGACCGCCTGAGGACGAAAAGGAGAGGAAGGACGCGTCAGCATCTAGACCCCGGCAAGCCAGTGTTGCCGGGGGCTGCAAGTGCCAAAGTTCACCCCACGACAAGCCAGAGTTGCCGGGGTCTGCAGTCTCAGATAAGTCTTTCATCCCTCTTCATGCATTCTCTTTTGGACTGGGAATACGAAGCCTCGTTTCTTCCCGAAAGCCACCGTGCTCCCTTAGCTCTGGTCCCTGGGGCCCCAGGGCCATGTTTTGGTCGCAGTCGCGGCAGGAAAGGGATGAAATGAGGGGCCGCACCCGCCTCGTCCCTGCCTACGTCAAGAGCGTGAGAAAGGTCGAGCGACGTGGAAAGCCGGCAGGGCCTGTTGCCGGGGAAGGAGTGTCTATTTGAAAGATACCAAGGATTTGCTCCTTGGCATGGGTTCTACCCGCGAGACAAATAACCCGGCAAACATCCCCTTTTCATTAAAACATTCCACACAGGTACAGTCCATAGAGAATGAAAAACATGAAAAGAGAGGATTACAAGTTTTAAATGCAGCTAAGGCCCGAAGGCTTACAAATTAAAAAGATAAGATGCCCGTAATCCTTTTCCTGTCCCTCTTTTCAGGAGGTAGGTCAAGGAGGCGAAAAGGGCAAAAGGAGCGCCTAGGCGAACTACGGGTGCCAGAAGACACCAAGAGAACGTCCCGGGGGCCGTCAAGGCTGGACGGTGATGGCAGCGCCGGAAGCAGGGCTCGAAGACGAGGCGGCAGGACGTCAGCACGCTGTCGAGGGCACCACGCCATCGTACTCCGGCTTGACGGCTTTGCCGCCAGCCCTCTTCCTCTTCCACAGCCTCCCTACGCCAGCCTCCCAAGGAGACGCCCCCGGGGAGTTCAAGGAGCCGGCGACCCGGATGATGGGGTTGCCGGTGCCGCACGGAGCGGCGCCCGACACCTAGTCGGACCCGCCATCCTGCCGCCCGCTCCCCTCGTCGCCGCTGTCGCTCCCCTCCTCGTCACTCTCACTCGAGGAGGAGCCTTCGCTGTCGGAGGAGCTTTCCACGCAGCACCGGGCCCGGACGCCAAAGCATCCGAAGACCTTGACGGAGAGGAGATCGCCCTCCACCAACTTGAAGTGGAGGGTGAGCCCCGGTGTCAAGCTGTGGATGCGGGCGAACGTCTTCCACCCTCGGCCAAGATACATCAGGCCGGGGGCTGGGAATTCGGCGCGGACCCGCGTGCCGCTGATCCCACAGCCCCTCATCTGCAGTCTCAGCGTCTCGGGCGGGTCCAACTCCACCACTTCCGCGAACGGATCTGGGAGTCGGAGGCGATGACGAGGCGCCTGGCGCAGCCTGACGAAGAACTCACAAGGGTCATCCCCGGCATGGGCCACTGCGGGAAGAGGAGCCGCCGGCGGAGGCGAAGCGGACGCTCCGCCTCATCCACCTCTTCCCCGAGCGCCACGGCCTCGTCCACGACCTCGCCCCCTCCCTCTTCCCCTTACTGTTGGCTCCGCCACCACGGGTGCGGGAGAGGGAGGGATGCGCTGCCTCGCGGCAACCCTTGCCGCCACTGACGAAGGACCAGGGTTCCCTCTCTCCATGGCGAATGGGAGGAGGGGGAGCAGAAGCTGAAGGAAGGAGAAGATGGGAGGATGTGAGCTCACGTCCTCCCCTCCCGCTCTTTATAAAGGAGTGGGGTGGGGGCTCGGCCGCCCCGCTCAGCGAATCAAGATGCGGGGAGGCAGGGAGCTGGGGCCGGCCCGCTGCCTCGACCCAAGACGACCCCGATTCCCGCCTCCGCCGTCCGCGACCCCAAGTGCATGGGAGCCGCGTGGCAGGCGTGCAGACCCGAGGCGACGAATGGGGCGGCCATTCCCCACCCCGTGATCGTGGGGAGTGGGCACCTCGAAAACCGCCCACGATCTCTCCCACGATGCCGCGTTTGACGCGTGCCGTTTGGGGAGGGCGCGGTGGATGCGGAACGAGTTATGGCATGACCTAGGCCGCGCATGCCCGTGCACTGTTTTGGGCCTGGCCCAACAGCGCTCGGCACCATGTATGGCCCAGGCCCGGGGGCTCCTGTCGGTGTACTAAAGTAGGGGTACCTTAGTACCCCGAACTTGTGCACGGGCAATCGCAGCGACCCGTGGCAAGGCTTGCCGGGCGACCGCCAAGACCCTCCGTGGCTCCTTCGGAGCCATTCAAGAACAAAGTATCCAAGAGCAAAACAAGGCCTCGGCAAGAGGAGCTTGCCGGGAAGGAGACAAGGCCCCGGCAAGAGGAGCTTGCCGGGAGGGAAACAAGACCCCGGCAAGAGGAGCTTGCCGGGAAGACCAACCAAAGCATCTCAAGAAGATTGCTGCAGCGCACCGCGCGCCCCGACAAGGCCCGGTGAGCGACAAGCTCCCGGACGCGACAAGACAACATCCGCGGCAAGGCACTTGCCGCGGCAAGCTACTACCCCGCAGCCCGCGCTCCATCTCACCCACCAACGTGTCGCCCTGGGACCATTCCTGGCGTACGTGGCGGGAAGCTGGGCAGCCGGGGGCATGCGGTGGCAAGCAGACACCGACAAGGAACCATCGTGGCAAACGGTGGCGTTCCTAGCGGTCCCTCTCTGGGCCGTCAAGGTGAGACAGACGGGCATTTAATGCCCTTGTCCCCTGCCGTCAGAGTTGGGTAGGATGCGACATGTAGGCGGTGGAGCCAACTACCACCCCTTTTACATTTTTACCCTCACCTCTGTTGCCACGTGTCGGTGACCCCTTAGACATATAAAAGGAGGCCCATGCACAACAGAGAGGGGGAGGATAGCCATTCTCACGCTGGGTCTCGCCAGCTGCTTGAGTGTACTGTAGCACTCACCGCTCCCGAGCCAAAACTCAATACAACCACCAAAGCAGGAGTAGGGTTTTACGCATCCGTGCGGCCCGAACCTGGGTAAATCGATCGTCTCGCTCGTGTGTTTCACCTTGATCTGCTCTTTGTGCATCCACCGCCCCCTGCCGAACCAAAAGGGGCTCGGTCCGCCGATCCCCATAGGTGTGCAAGGGACCAGACACCCCCAACAGAGATACAACAGGCAAATCAAGATGATGAAGAACGAAAATAACAAGGGGACACAAGATTTAACGTGGAAAACTCCTCCAACACAAAGGGGAAAAACCACGGGCGTTAGCCAGCCAAACTACACTATATTGGGGGAGGTTACAAACGCCAGGGATTTACAACTGATCAACTTATCCCGTGCGGCGGCTTATGATACGTTTCCAACATATCTACTTTTTCTCACGCTTTTCCTCTTGTTTTGGACTCTAATTTGCATGATTTGAATGAAACTAACCCCGGACTGACGTTGTTTTCAGCAGAACTATCGTGATGTTGTTTTTGTGTAGAAATAAAAGTTCTCGGAATAAAGTAAAACTTTGCGAGGATTTTTTGATGGAATAAAATAGGATTTTTGGAGCCAACAACCACCAGAGAGGGGCCTCTGGGTGGGCACAACCCACCAAGGCACGTCCCCCTCTCCTGGCGCGCCCAGGTGGGTTGTACCCACCTGGTGGCCCCGCTGACGATCCCCTTGATACTATAAAATCACATATTTCCTGAAAAAACTAGGGAGAAAGAATTATCGCGTTTCACGAGACGGAGCCGCTGCCAAGCCCTGTTCTTCCTTTGGAGGGCAAATCTGTAGTCCGTTTGGGGCTCCGGAGAGGGAAATCTTCGTTCTTCGTCATCACCAACCAATCTCCATCGCCAATTCCATGATGCTCCCCACTGGGAGTGAGTAATTCCTTCATAGGCTCGCTGCTCGGTGAGGAGTTGGATGAGATTCATCATGTAATCGAGTTAGTTTTGTTAGGGCCTAATCCCTAGTATCCACTATGTTCTTAGATAGATGTTGCTATGACTTTGCTATGCTTAATGCTTGTCACTTTGGGCCCGGGTGCCATGAACTCAGATATGAACCATTTATGAATTCATCATTATATCCATGTTTTAGATCCGATCTTGCAAGTTATAGTCACCTACTACGTGTTATGATCCGGCAACCCCGGAGTGACAACAACCGGGCCCACTCCCGATGATGACCGTAGTTTGAGGAGTTGATGTATTCACTATGTGTTAATGCTTTGTTTCGGTTCTCTATTAAAAGGAGGCCTTAATATCCCTTAGTTTCCAATGTGGACCCCGCTGCCACGGGAGGGTAGGAAAAAAGATGTCATGCAAGTTCTTTTAATAAAGCACGTATGAATATTTATGGAATACATGCCTACATTATATCGATGAACTGGAGCTAGTGCTGTATTGCCCTAGGTTATAACTATCAAATGATGAGTATCATCCAACAAGTCACCGAGTCAATGCCTACGAATTTGTTTATATTGATCTTGTTGCATTACTATTGCTATCACACTACAAAAAAATACACTTCCGTGATGATACGTGTTTGTCACAGTAGGTCGCGTTTTTTGTCATGCATGTACATCCATGACAAATTTATGACAGAATCAAGATAGTCATACCTGTGCTGTCGTAGAAGTGTTCCATGACATTACCAAAATTATCATCACGGATGTGTCCACTTCCATGACGATAAATCGCGCGTCACAGAAGTGCTTTCATCAAGGGTGACCGACACGTGGCATCCACCGTAAGGGAACGCCGTTAAGCTATCGGGTCGGGTTTTGGATCCGATAACCCGTTAATAGTCCCGACCAATGGGAAATTTCCACGTGTAAAATTCTTATTGGCCGGACGAAACACGTGTCAGCTCGTCAGTGGTTCAGATAGGCGCCTATGATACGTTGACACGTGGCACGGCCCAACAGAGGCCCATTCCTGTGTAAAGGCCGGCCCGTTTGAATAGGTCAAAAGCTGGCGGGCCGGCCCATGGAAAGCCTGTTAACGGCCGACCCGCTAACCCAAGGCCCGTTACGCCCTATCCGAATTAGGCCAAGTAGCGTCATCTGGGCCATCCAATATGATTCCAGCCCATTTTCACATCTGGCCCGTGTATGGCCCATGACGCCTTTCGGCCCATATGAGGCCCTATGTAACTCTTGGCCTACTAACGGCCCGTGGTGAAACTGGTCCGTAATGAACAGTGTATCACTTTACACCCATTAACGGCCCGTGGTGAAACTGGCCCGTGATGAACAGTGTATCACTTTATACCCATTAACGGCCCGTTATTCCATTGGGCCGCTTCCAGTCCATGTTATCTTTCAGCCTTCTTAGAGCCCATTTATTCTTGGGCTCATTTCCAGCATTCATTTACTTATGGCCCATTACTGTCATTTTCTGCTTGTGGGGCAAATTCAGCCCGTGGTTACAGTCGGCCCGTTTGTGGTCCATTAATGCGTTGGGCCGTTTTCATTGTGTCATCAAATACGGCCTATCAACGATGGCCCGTTATGGTCGGCCCATGAACGGACGATTCCAACTCTAGCCCGTTTACGGCCATAATGCGGCCTGTTATTGGCCCACGTTTGGCCATCGATCATACTGCCCGTATAAGGCCCATTGATGATACGACCCATAGAAGGCTCATTGTTTCTACGGCCCGTAGAAGGCCCATTGTTTCTACGGCCCCTAGAAGGCCACTGTTTCTACGGCCCGTAGGAGGCCTAGTGTCACTACAGTAAATATTAGCCCATGGTTATTGTGGCCTAGTTTTAAAAAATAGGTTAATGCAGCTACTAGCAAACCATGGAAAAAGAACTGCAATGACTAGAAGCAAACAAATAAACAAGACAACAAGGAAATAAATAAGCAAGCAACTTACGCTAGGCTATCACGGCTATCACACATATTACATCCACTGGGCATCAAAGTTCGCCACGAGTGCAAATAAACGCGCCGACAAAAGAATATACAAAACTGAGAGCACTTCATAAGGCACTAGGCCTGGCTAGGTCGGGGCCCCCCAAACAGCTGAAGAAGCTGAGTAGACCTCAGTTGTGTCAATGATAGATGCATCGACACTAGATTTAAGGCATGATGGTGCGCACGGCAGTCCTCTGACATCTTCATTGCATCTTTGACTTCAAGTCGGAGCTGTGCTGAAGCAAGCCTTTCCGCTTTAAGTTGAGACTGAAGAAGTCGAACCGATTGAGGAAGCGACTGCACAGAGGTTGTCTCACGCCTGCTGGTGAGTAGCTTCAACTCAGTGTCTTCATCAAGATAGGACCTTGGGGTCATCTCGCTGTCCTCAAAATGGTTTGGCTCACTATCTTCCCTAAAGTTCTACCTGGCGTAAGAGGTACGAGTCTAAAAGAGAAACAAGGAGACACGTAACAGGTTTCACAATTATATAAGCAAATAAATGGATGTGTTCAGCATAAGGAACATGTTTTTACAACTACAATTTGAAAATGGTAGTTGTTGCAAAGATCCAATCAGATGTAAACAGCAAAGCAAACGACAGTGGAGGAAACGATGCCTATCCTAGTCTATACTAGAACAAAGTTTGAAGCCTTGAGAAGGATGAACTTACATTACATGTTAACACAGGCTGGACAAAGCCCTTCTCCATGTTGATGGAAGGATAATTCAATAAATTCCCCAAAGAAAATTCTTTATAAGCGTTGCCATTATTCTACATTTTGCAAAGAGTAAATATAGATCAAATAATATTGGAAGAAACAGAGGATAATGAAGCTCAGGTGCAGACTGATGATACATAATCAAATAGCAATTAATTAAGTACAGCGTCACAAGGCAAAAGGGAGAGAGGTACTGACGAGAGCAATGCAGAGCCCATTATTGTTTTGAGATCGTATGATCCTTTGAGCAAGGAGATTCATACAAGAGAGAAGGTACCTGACGCTGGGCTCCCAACTGTTCTAATAGGGGTTTGGCCACTGGAGTAGGGGTAAAGTGTGGTATAGTTGGGCCTGTGTTTTCTGTGGCTGCTGATCTATCTGATTTAACAGGTATCACTATCATTTCCAAATACCTAGTTTGTACTCCTTGAGGACCTGCACTCACCCTCTTCCTTTTGGACACCTATTACGAAAGAACAACATTTGACTGGAAAAACATAGTGTGACGACACATGGAATATGTACAGAAAATGGATAGGTATGGCATATACTCATATATGATGCTTAAACTAAGCACATGGTGTAACAAAGTAGAAGTAATGCAAGAGGTCAGATGCAAAATATGTGTGACCAATACAACTTTGCAAAGTTAGAGCAAGCACCTTGATGGGTGAATAAGATAGGACATCCTCCGCCATGCCAAGTTTGATAGCCAGTGGATCGTTCCGCTATATTCCTTTCGTGCGCCCATTCTCATATTCATTTTGATAATGTTCAATATCTGACATGCATGAAAACATAAAAACAAGTGAGATTTTCTTTGTAATGCAGAAGTGATTCTAATCCAATACTTCCTCCCTGTAACCCCTTTGTGCTATCTCTGCAATTCTTTTAAAAGATGCCATGCATGCTGTAATTTGTTGTGTGCATTAATATAATGTGCCCTACTATTCAAAATCTGAGAGCTCCAGAAGTGATGACACTTCGCAGATGATAGCTTCAACATATAGTAAAGAAGAACAAGTCAACCTGACCTAACAGATTCAAAATATACTAAGGGAGAACAACTCGACCTGACCAGTCGACCGCAAGAGAAGAGTATCATCTTAAAGAAGAGCAGAAGAGCAAGCAGATTGAAGATATTACAAGTCTTTTAATACAATGTCGGTTGGCCACCCATGATGAACCAGAGCGCACAGAGAAATACTATTCTTTCTGGTCTCTCCATATGTGGCTCACATGCATTTCGAAACTAAAGTAGGAACATTTAGCTAACCAATTAAACATCTCTCAGTTTTACTAATATCAGCAATAATATCATATATGAATTTGTACAACTAAGCTTGTTTAGCTCGATGGGTGGAGCAGTGCTATTACGACACGAACCACGTAGGCTGATTGTGGTCATCATAAAATGGGGAAAACATAAGCATGATGAGTACAGTGTTGACCGTGGCAGTGGGATGGCAGATCTGAAGCTGCAAACCGCGCAAAGGGAAGTTAGCAACCGATGTTTGCTTTGAAATAACAACTAAGATTTGGTATGGACAAGAAAGTATGGTCAACAAGTGACAAAGAAATGCAATTATGCTATCACTCTATATGTCGCGACATGCATTTGGAAACTCAAGTGGGACCTTTAGCTAACCAATTAAATGTGTCGGTTAACTAATATCAGTATCATATCACAATCATATTTGAACAACTAAGCTTTCGAATTCTGAGTGTTGTGTTGTTTAGCTTCAAGGGTGGAGTAATGCTAGTACGCCAGAAAGCACCTACGCAGATCATAGTAGAGTATATAAAAGGGGAAAACCCTAAGCATCAAGAGAAAAATCAGGAAAGTGGAACTATTTGGACCAGTGGGTGGCGCACATGCTTTTCGAAACGAATATAGGAACATTAGGTGACCAATTAAATGTTGTCTGTTTTAGTGATATGAGCATCATATCAGATTCGTATTTCAACACGTAAGCTTTGGGTTGAGGTCTTGAGAAGAAGTGCTAGCACGACACGAAACACCTACGATGATGGTAGTGAATACGAAGGGGGGAAAATATAAGCTTTACAAGTATAGTGCCCGTGCCATGGTGGATCTGAAGGTGCAAACCGGACAAAGCTACTTCGCAACCAATGTTTTCTTTCAACTAGCCACTACGATTTGGTACGGACAAGAAATATACAGTAAAAAATAACTTAAGCACATATGGAAGAGTACCAGCTCTCTTGCGACGTCGTTTAGGCCTATGCTGATACGCTGAGGGTGCTGCGGGTGCGATGGCTGTCGGCGGCGGGGAAGAAGACTTTAGACGGCAGATGGCCAGGTCGGGGGATATATCCTGTTGCCGTGGACGAGGCAGTCATAGGAGCGGCAATGGCAAGGCGAACGACGGCGCTGATGAAGCGAGAGGAGGCGATGGAAGGATCCTGGTCCAGCACCGTGGATGAGAGACGTCCATCTCTTGAAGTGGACGACGGGGTAGGGGTAGCGGCTCCGGCAAGGTGGAGGATGGGGTGGCAGACGGAGGAGGCTGGCCGCAGTGCAGAGGTTGTCGTGCCGCCGACGGTGTATGAATGGGGAAATGGAGGGGCAGGGGGGATCTCAAACTTTGGGACGCACTTCTCTGAAATGGGGGAAAGTTACGGACTTATCCCCCATTTAAAATTTCGGACATCGCGTCGGTTGGGGATAGGACGGTAATCTTGGATCTCCCAAATATTTGCCGGTAACTATTTCGGGCGAGGAGAGGGTGTTTTGCCACCCACGGTGTATGAACGGGGCTGACAGGTAGGGCGGTTGTGTCACGTCTGATGAAAGTTACACATCTGGCCCTATTTAAAATATAAGCCTACATCGATTTCGGATGAGGAGAGTTTGTTTTTCCGCCCACCGTGTATGAATGGGGAAATGGAGGAAGAGACACATGTCTTTCGGACAAGCTTGAATCAAATGTGTTTTGCCGCCCATGTTTGGTGCCCACCGTGTCTGAATGGGCTCAGAGGCCGTCGTGTCACGTCTGATTGAAGTTACTAGTCTACCCCTATCGACAGCAGTGTAAATCCTATCGGTAAGGATGTCAAGTGTCAGGGGTAGACAGTAATTTCCATCTTGGAAACACTTGCTTCGGGCAGCCCACAAATTATAGTGGGTGTTTAGCCGCTTCGTTCAAAACTTGGGAGAATTAGCATTCACCTTTGCCCTGGGACCTGGCAAACTAAATTCAAATCCAATTTGTATTCAATTACGAATATCCACAGATAATTATACGTTTTGTTATTTATTTCTTCAAAACCACAACAAAGATTTATTCCACCTTTATATATGATTATGATTTAGAAATGCCGTGATCTTCGAATTCAGTAGGTTGGATACACTCGGAGTCAATCAGTTATTTCATCCAATACAATATGCTCACACGAAAAACAGTTCACCTTATGTCAATCATACAAGTACTGAGGATTACCTCGCCTAAAAAAATTCAGATCATTACAACACATGGACAACATAGGGAATCTTTCAATATAATCCATTCAGAGACATGACACAACATGCAAGTACAATATCTAATGAAAATTTCAACTGGTATCTAAAGAAGAACCGGGATTATCTTGGGCTTTAGATAGAAGAAACAGCAGGACCTCCTCCGTCATCAAATGCAACATTCTTACTTCCTCCAATTCTTGGGTTGCTTGCATAATGTGTGCCGCTAATTCCGTAATTTCCAGCCTCAAGATAAAGATTACCTCATTCATGGCAGCCACACCATCTCTTTCTTCCTCTAGTAGAGCCTCAAGCACTATAATATCTGTGCTCAGACTGCTCTCCGGCGGTGTTGCCTCTGAACTGCTACCATATGGTAATATGGATGGCGCACTGCTTCCACAAATAGATTTTGGGGTTGTACATTGTGTCCTAGTGTGAACGGCATCCCGAAAGGTTTCCCCTGGACATCAGTAAGATATAGTTATCGTATGATCCAGGCAGTAAGCTTACATGGTAAATGACGGACTAATTATTGCCGAGCATGGCAAACTATATTTAAATGGTTCGAAGCAGCATCAGCCGAAAAGAAATTAAAATGGTAAGATGAAACTAGGGATGTAAGTGGCAGATAAACAAAATCCGCCAGTCCCATCTAGTTAGTTTTTGCTACCTCCCTAGTTCATTTTCCTCAAAAAAACAAAAACTCTTTTGAACTATCATACCACTAGTGGACTTTGATCGAGATTAAACCGGACCTAGTTGACATCCCTAGTTGAAAGGGAGTTGAAATAATCTGAGAAAGCACTTAACAGTGTGGCCTCATATATACTACGAAGACAGTCTTGTGATGAAGTTGAGAGGAAAAGTTAAGGACTCAAATGAAATAGGCATGCATTTCTTTACGATAGTACAGCAGGCACTACTGACATATTGGCCAACTTAGGTATAGCGTAACAACAAATAAGCATTCGAATCAAGCAATACAGCAAAGCAGACAACTGAACTATTTGTAATTTGGTAGGATTACACGTTGAGTGCACAGGCCAAGAAAGCAGCCCACTCGCATTACATTTCACATGTACTAAAACACACTGGCTTACCATATGTTGCTCTGAAGCCTAGCTGCTGTTGCAATGTTCTTCGAAGATATCGTCAGCATCCCGTGGTTGCAAATCTAGTTGTTGTAGTTTATTCTGCACCATCAATTTAGATAAAATTAATTTTAATCGCATGCACTGGTCCGAATTGATCATCATTGGTTCATCTAAACTAATGAAAGAAGGGTGTGTGCATACATGACAATACTCCCTCCGATTCTTTTTACTTTGCGTATAAGTTTTTCTCAGTTTTCTCGTATTAGTCTGCGTGTTGCCGATTCCTAGCGCTGGTTTCCTTTTGTGCCCCGCCCCATCCGCCTTTGCCCTAATTAATTGGCAAATTAGTCTAGAAAAATTTAAACAATGCCCTCCTTGGTATGCGGCTCAAGAGTTATGCGCAAAGTAAATAGAACCGGAGGGAGTATATCTACTTCCCTATATTTTTATGCTTGTTCGAGGTGCTAACCCCAAATGAACAAACATTTTGCTTGATGAGGTTGGCAGCTCCATAATTAATAGAAGCATCAAATTAGTCATGCAACTTGGGAAGATCAAGAACACACAAACAAGTAATGAACAGAGGCTCGGAGTAGTGATGTAATAGCTAGCATCAGAAAATGTAGGGTAAAACAAACAAAAAGCAGCGGGACCACATGCTAGTTTGTTGATGTGTAATTAAGCATAGAGAACATTAAGCAGTCTGATGGAACCAACAGGTGGCATCAGAACAAAACTGAAACATATTAACTATATGTGCACTGGTATGTAATTTAGCACATGTAACATGTTCACTGCCAGAAGTATGGCCCTACAAGTGCAAGCAGAATAATGCGTCTCATGAAAAACTGAATGATGCCCTGAAGAAATTCAAAGGTGCGCTACTTATGTTAGAAAAGTGAACGTGGGCGCCGGCCGTTGGATAATAGTACCTGATTCTCGGCGGCGTATGGGTATCGTTGTCATACTTGATAACTAAGGATCGTCGATGGTGCTCGTGTTGCGGTTGAGTTTGGGCCGGCTGTCGCCGTCGCTGAAGCGGCTCTAGTGCTACAGTTGTGGCGCCTGTCGACATACAAGAAAGCTCATCTGTGTTAAGTGAACAGTTGCACGATAAAGAGAAAAACCGAAAGGAGTACAAATTGAAATAACCCGATGAGGCTGCGGCGTCGGTAAAGCAGGGCCGGTGGAGTTGAATATGGCGTCCGTGGAGCGGGTCTGGTGCAGTGGACGAAGGCTTCGGCAGGCGCGTTGTACAATGCTTTCGGTGAGGCGGATCTGTTGCGGCGGACGAGGGCTTGTATGAAGGGCCAGCGAAGGGGCGGACGAGGGAGTGAGTGAAGGGCCTACGCTGCGGTGGACGAGGGCGCCGGTGAAGCAGATCCGGTGCGGTGGACCATGATGGCGGTCAAGGAGATCTGGAGCAGTGGACAAGCCAGTCGCTGAAGCGGCTCCGGTGAAGTGGTGAGTTGGAAGTTGGGGGTTCCAAGGTGCGGAAGGTAGATCCGGCGGGGTGTGAGGTCTACCGCTGTAGCGGAGGACTAGATTCGGCGGCTTGCCGTGGTTGGGGGGTCGGGGAGGGGAAGGGGAGGGGCTCTGGGGAAGAATGTTGGGGGAAAGGAGGGGAAAACAATGGAGTTACCAAAGCAGCCCTTTTCCGTTCATGTGGCAGGGGTAAAACAGGTTTATCGCAGGGCTAAACTTTCAGGCGCGTGATATTTCGATGTGAGCGGGAAGTTTGAAAGCTTTTGGCGCCTAAAATTATAATTATTCTGCTCTCGTATGGCCGACTATGATATCATGGCCGACAATTTGTTTGTTTTGCACGCAAAAAAATGTGCAAGTTTTGAAAATCAATGTCTCCAACTCAAAACTTAGATTGTCCATTCAATTCAAATATGGATCATTGAGCTACTACAAGCAAAAACCATCATACGGTCCAATTCAAATGAAATTCCAAATGTGTTTATCCTAAATATGATGACAAAAGCAAAAATGTGTATGTGTATGAATAAAGTGGATGATTATAAAGTTTGAGCATGCCCGTATGTGTATATCTCTAGGTTTGATATATGAATTTGAAATCACAAAATCCCGGCTTAAGAAATGTACCTCCGTTTAAATGAATTACAAAAGCTAATGATGGACTCGAATTCCAAAATTCCAATCTTAGGTTTGTAATTCTGGTACATCAAGGTATATCATGCATGCTCAAAAGTATCGTTATCTCATAGTACAAACTATGAAACAAGTTGACCAACCATGAGTGCACAATATCTCAATTACGCTAAAGTCCCTCAAATATAGACACCTCACTCTTTATCTGAAGTCAACCCCCCACCACACACATAGAGAGAGAGAGAGAGAGAGAGAAGTCGTTCTCTCCCCCAAATACCAACACACGAGCACATTAACACCCCTCTCTCTTGTAAAGTCCGGACCCCAACATAGGTCTCTATCACTTTTTCTCTCGGGCATGCACACATCTCTTCCCCCACTCTCTAGGTCTCCCGCTATCTCTCTTACCCAAGCACACGCACTATGTAGAGTGTATATTTCCCATACACACAAAACGTCACCCCCAAACGTCTATCTCCCTAGTTATGTGGTTCTCGCACACTCACCTCACACACCACCCCCACTGCAAACAAGAACACTTTGTCTCCTTGTGCACCACTCTCCTCTTTCTATCTCTCCCACATGCGGACCCGCCCCAGCTCCTTCCCTGTATACATATATGTCGTGACTCTTTGCATAGCTCCCTAATGTATAATCGTTCTCGATTTCGCACATTGTTCTCTATACCATCTAATCTAGATCTCTTAAGAAGTCCCTATCACACACACGATGACTTGCTTCCCTTGCGTCTCCGTTCATAGGCCAATTTCGGACAACATTAACATTGTCTCCCTATCTATACGCCATTTATGGACACAAACGACCCCTCTCGCCCCCTCTCTTCCTCTCTCTCTCTCTCTCTCTCTCTCCGTCGCTAGCTCTCTCTTTCTCTCGCTCTCACACGCCTCTCCCACACACACACTCGATGTCTCTTCCAAATAGTCTGCTCCCCCCGCCCGCACCCATGCTATCTCGCTACTACGCATGTCACACCATCCCCCTTCCCTTATACTAGGTTTACATCATCAGTGGTCTCTCTTCTCCACATACACTCTCTGCCTCTCACACACAAATGCGTGCACAAACACACACAGACACGCACAAACACCCATTTACCTGGATCCTCATCTCTCCTCATGTACGCATGTGTATCTCACACACTCACTCTCTAATTATGTATATGTGTCTCCACATTACACAACACAAATCCCCATGTACATGTCTCTCTCGATCCTCCACACACATAGACACAAAGAATCTATTATCATTGCCTCAGTCTCTAACATATCACACACGCACACACACACACACACACACTCTCTCTCTCTCTCTCTCTCGCAAACATGCTCAACAAGGGTTTCCCCGTGAATAACTTACCGTCTATTCATGAACAGTCGTGGCAGTACGGCGAACACGAGACGTGAAAAAGAATAAATCTACACGTGCTTAGACCACCTAGTATGACTACTAGGACTAGAGCAAGCCAAAAAGCGCGCCGCCGTCACCCCCTCCTTGTCAGCGACGGGAAAATCTTCGTTTTACACAGTCGAGAAGTCATATTGCTAAGGCCCCACATGCCGAGGCGTTGAATAGAATGTAGATGCTAGTTTACGGAAGCAAGTATCGATAATACGTTTGTATCTCCATACTTATATTTCTTCTCTTATAAAAAACCGAGTTGGTGATGATGGTACGTGTGCCATCTTGCAATATAGACCGTCTGATCAATATTTGACGGATGGAAATTAAACTAAAAGATACCCGCACCCCTCTCCACATTTGCAAACAAGGCCTTCCCCCATTCATACTTATCTCCAACAAACCTCATTGTTGAGCAATTAATATAGAAAGCCTCTGGAACAAACCGGCCTGGTGGCCGCTGCCGGCGTCGTCAATCCCCATGCCTCCGCTCAGTCCGACCACCAACCACCACCACACCACACTCCTCTTCACCTTATCTCATATTTCTCGAGATATCATTAGTTTTTACACATGGGATTACTCCCGCAAGGGTCAATCACAACAAGTGTTTTATAAAAAAATGCATCTTGATGTTCCGTGCAATGCACGGATCTTGCTAGTAATCCTACACAAGACTAAGTTGGTGATGCTGGTGTGTCTACCATCCGTCGTTTCTGAACATTGTGAGGTAAGTTGTTTCCTTTTCTCACCAACATCCCACTTGTCTACCAATTTGCATAAAAACCCATAATTAGTATCTTAAAACCAACCACATCCCTCCCTGACCTCACCAAAACAGCCCAAGGAATATGTTCTAATTGAAACATAATATATCTCTAGTGACATATGTATATCAAAATTAGAGTGTTTTGTACCAAGCTTGTGAATAAGTATTATTCTAATTGTGATTCGTTGCAACAGACATGAACATTGCTAGTATTTCCAACCATGCATTTCTTTTCCTAGCATTCCATAGTTTTGAGTTTTCCATCAAGATATTAGTCACTGATGGTTGATATTTACTTTCAATCATGTACACATATGCACTATGTAACTAGCCTTGCTTATTGGCTTCCAAAGCTTAACTTTCACTCCTACTTACAATATGTAGAGTATTTAACAAAAAACTACAACTTTCAACCAGCCCTAGGAGGAATCTACTGTACAAAGAATAGCAAAAACATACCCAAAATTTCTTAATCCACGCCAAAAACTACCTAGTACTCCTACCGATTAGGTTCGTTTTAACCGATTTATGACAAGGTTGGCCCACATGTCCGTGCCGACGAGGCAGCTTAAACCAACACATTTTGTTTGACCGTTGACACGAGGGAACCACATCTGACCATCTATCCTATTATTCCCCCTCAAATCATTATTTTCCTGAACATTACTTCAAACAATACTGATGCATGTTCGTCGGTGGTGCCGGTGATGAGCAAATTGGCCGCCGCTCCGCCGGACGGGCCGGACGCCGCGCTGGCCTCCGCACGGGTTGGCAGGCTAGCCCGAGCGTGACTCACGAGCGAGCAAGCTGCCGCGCTGGCCTTCGCTCGAGCCAGATGGCTGGCCTTAGCGCGGCGCGCGTGAGCAAGCCGCCGCGCTACCGTGCCAATCTAGCTAGCAAACCTTGCAGACAAGCAGCTGGACGGAGCTATCTTGGCTAGCTAGCAGCCGCGAGCGCCGGACGGAGATTGCATCCGGGCTGCCGCAACATGGGCTCCGCACCGCCGGCGGTTTTGACCTCGCATTCTGCTGGCGGCGGTAGCTGTGTCCCATGGCCGAGGATGACTAGGTGGACGGGCCGGAGGTAGGAGGTCACTCGAGGATTTTTGTTGGTAAGAGGAGTACAGTGGTTGATAAGGTAGTCTTATCTTAAGTCTGCCACGTATGCAAGTGGTAGTAGTTTCTTGGCATTTTAGTAGTTTCTTGCATTATTAGAGCAAGTACAATAGAGCTGAGTCAGCGTGCTATAAGAAATAAACTACTACTACATGTTGGCTATAAGATGGGCTGTAGATGACATGGCACTGGCTTATAGCCAGCAGCTGGCTATACTATTAACCATGCTCTTATTTGTTTCTGGTAAGGAACAATGTACGTACTACTAGCGACAAAAGGCGATTCTAGGTTGCGTTGTACTCCAACAAGTACTACTAGTGGTCGCGGGAGTGTATACCTTGTTTTGTGTGTTCGATCCCGGCCGAAGGCACAACGGCCTGTTTTTCCAATAGTATACTAACTAGATACATCGCAGAAATGGATGTATCTAGAACTAAAATACATCTAGATACATCCATACCCGCGACAAGTAATTCAGAACGGAGGGAGTACTACACTTCGCTGCGAGCCAATATTTTACACGGGTAGTTTGAGTTTTGAAGTCAAACGGACGTGCGGCCCCACAATCTGGGTGCACTGGACAGCCTAGCCACGTGAACGGGTTTTCCTTCCCAGCATCCCGTGGCTCGCGTGCTCGCCCTAGCCGCACCTCGCTTGCAGCTTCCAGCTAGTAGCATATTTAAACTAGCGCCTCCCAATTAAGCCCGAGGAGCCGGAAAAGCCTGGCGGGGCATTGGGAATTGTGCAATATGGCTCTGTACGTATAGTGCTCTACTACTACTCTGTAGCTTGTGGCGTTGCATGCATGGACTTCACTCCATTATCCGCTCTACTATAAAAGAAATTCCTCTTGACGTGTTTTTTTTTGAAATGGAGGCAAAAGCTTTGGTTCATCTCATTCATAAAGAAGGAACTACTAACAAAGTTCGACGAGATCCATTACACCTCCACAAATGGAAGCGAAAAGCCTAGTCTCGCTGTATCAAATAACTCAAATGTTCTACCCCCGCAGTAACTGTTGCTGATAAACAGGCTTCTAGTGTGTGCGTGAGAGGAGCGGCTGATTAGGCCAGCTACGTGAGAGGAGCGGTTGAATAGAGCACCGAGAGTACCCACTAGGCCACTATGCATGTGTACTTCCCCTGCATTGATAGTATAGCGATGGTTCTAGAGAACAGTAGTACCCTCCACTTCCAACTGTAGCTCCTTGGCCCTGAGATTCAAGAGTTCAAAACTGGTGCACTATACAAGACTAGACTAGAAGTACAGTACTCCCTCCTTTTCGGTTTATAGGGCTCATCTCAAAATTTTAGTTTTTCCATTTTATAAGGCTCAATTTGGCTGTTTACCATCACATGTTCAGATTCCAAGGTGCATTAAATCATTGCATGCAAGTATTAAGAGAAAATTGACCAATGAATGTAATTTATGCATGCATGCATTGCAATTAATGCATTGGTAAACATACTTTTTTGAGGAAAACAAGAGCATTAATTGGGTGCTTTTTTGAGGAGTAGTTGAGAAAAGTAGTACTAGTACTGCTACAGTACGAGTACGTACTCCTCCGTCACATAATGTACGACGTTTTTTGACACTAGTTGGCGTGTACAAAAAATGGCAAAAACATACCCAAAATTTCTTAATCCACGCCAAAAACTACTACCTAGTGCCAAAAATTTCTTACTAGTGCTATTATTTACAGTATAATGCAATCCCATAACGTTCCATAATGCTAGTACTAGTACTCCATGGTACCAAAAACTACTACCTAGTGCCAAAAATTTCTTACTAGTGCTATTATTTAGAGTAGTAAATAATAGCCTCACCCCTTCGCTGAGGAATGATCTATAGTTGGAAGGGACGAGGCCCTGCGGTTACTACGCTCTTATCTCCTCCTTGCCAGTTCCCCTCCCCCCCGAAGAGAAGGCAGTTCGTCACTGCTCCCATGGATTCGCCAGGCGGTTCTCCTCCTCGTCGGGGCTGGGAGACCTTGGACGACGATTCACTGGGAGAAATCGCACGCCGCTCCGACGTCCTCACCGCCGCAAGACTCGGTGCTTCCTGCACCAACTTTTTCAAGACGCTACTTAAACAGGCTCGGGAAAAGGCCATGCTTGTTGGTCTTCCATGTGTCCTCGAGGAGAAGGTTCTTCTATGGGACAATTCTTCGAACAGTCCACCGCTCCCTGGCCATGGTTGCACGTTGACTCCGCTAGAGTTGACGACGTTGAGAGGTAGTCGGATTTTGTCCGTTGAGCAGGTCAGTTATGGAGTTTGATCATGTAGTACTTAGTTATTCCATTTCCATCCCGTAATTTCTCCGCTGCCCACCGTCTTATATATAGGTCTGGGTCGGTACCAATGAAGATTGGCTTGCATACCTCCGGCCGGATACCACCATGATTTTGCACAACATCCACAGCAGTGCGGCCGTTCAGGTAGACCCCTTCTCCACCATTGGGATCGGCCTTCCGGACTGGCTGGGCAAGAATACGTATGATGATGCCTAAATGAGATTGAAGAAGATAGCAATTGCGGACCCGCTGACAAAGCGACGCGGCTACGACGATTACTATCTCATCGCGGTGTTCGACATAAGGATTGCCATCAATGCAGGAGGCAGTAACGGCAGAGGCTGGCGCATGTTGGCGGTGGCAGATTTGTACCCCTACACGTTCGAAGACGCCGTGCACCATCTAGGCCGCATCTTCGCGGTGACAAGCCAGGGGACTTGTTTCATCTGGTTGACATCCTACGGTACGGGAGATTACAAACGGAATGCACAAACCATCATTTGCATCCCTAACGGTACTCCATTATTTTGCAGGGACCAGTCATCCCCCGATCAAAATAAGATCGCCGATCCTGGATGTGCATTTGCATCCGCGACTCGGTCTAACCTGGAACCTTGTAGCTGACTTTGGCATATTGGGATCAACTATCTTAGCAGTCGTTACCCATGGTACCACTGATGTGCAACATGGTCACATAATCTACCACGATCGGACCGTCACCATCTACCCAGGTATTCCATTTTTTAACCCTCTCGCCTTCTCTTTCATTGTTGTACTAGTAGTATACTTTCTAGTACTAGTAGGAGTACTTTTTACCTTGGAGGACGCGTATAGATAGCTAGGCCCTTGAAGACTTGAACCCACTAGCTGCCACCATTTTTGCTTTTCCATGTCTTACTATCTCATCCATGTAGCCAAGAGTGGCTATATATAATAAGCCGGTTATTTTACTTCCTCTATACCGGAGTAGTACTATTTGCTGCACAGTATTACTGACCGCCACATTTGAGCACAACAATATTATGCATGGACCTTGACTATGTACGTCACCATGTGTCTAGATCTGGGATCCCGCGTGTACCAGATGAACGGCGCCGAGTTCGACCCCCATGATGCTACGTCGGTGCCGACGAACACTCTTGGAGAGTACTCGCTTTTCATCGGGGACAGCTACCCCATTGTGAAGCGGATGCCACCTTCCGTGCACGACATGGAAGGCCTGCCGTTCATGAAGCATGGTTGTGTCTTCAGTGCGCACCGCCGGATGAACGACATGCTAGGACACGCTATCCCTGATTTATGCCGCTTCAGCTTGGATGAGTCTCCACCGTGTGGAGCCGGACTAGAAAGCTACGACAATGATTCCCGTTGCCCAATGCTATGGAACGTGCCATCCATGAAGAACACCTGGGACTGGATCCAGGAGGACATGTAGCCCATCTATAACATGTAAGTGGAGTAAGGTAATTGTGAACGGTAGCGCTATGAATATATGTAGACTAGTCGTGCACAAATTTATCACAGGAGTTGGAGATGAACTTGTGTGGCATACTTGCATTTGTCCTTTAGAATTTATTACTAGTAAATGTGTTATGTCTACATGCAACTTGTGTGGTTGTTGCACGGGCTCCAACACGCTCCTTGAGAAAAAAAGGTGGCACAACTTTGGATATACGTGACGTGGCGGCATCATACAGTAGCATCGTTCGCTATAGTTGTACTAGTACACTCCTACTAGGACGACAACTCCTATAAAACCTTGCGCTTGGCTCTTTGCCTCGTCGGGAGGTTCAACAGTTCGTACTCGTGTGAACCTTGCACTTGGCTCTTCGCCTCTTCGGAAGGTCCAACAATGATGATACTACAGTACAATATGCTTCTGGCAATCTGACACCGATTGAACTGCCGCACGTCCACCGCGAGGGCGAGTGCGAGGGAGAGGGAGAGGGAGAGGGTGCTGTAGTCAAAACCCTCTCCTCGTCCTGCGAACCACCGCGCGCGTGGGTGAGGGAGAGGCGTAGTAAGCAAGCTTCTCCTCGTTCGGCAAGTTGACGGGACACATTAAAGTAGTACTAGTACTAGTACTAGTAGTCCATACTGCGTCCTTTCTGATTAATATGGCTTAATTTGAAACGAGAAAATACACTGGCGGTCAACGTATGTAACAGTACGCTCTTTACGGTCACTATATATAGTTTTGCGGCGATTATGCGATCACTAGCTCATCGTAGAGCACCGTATTGCACCCTATTGAACGGCCACATAGTCGACGTGGCACTTTGTTGACTGGTTGAATTGTCACCTGGTTTCTGGGTCCCACTTGTCAGTTGGCAGAGCAAGGAAATCAGTTAAACAAAACTTTACGCAGGCGCGACACGAGTCCAACCCTTGCGCGCGAACCGCCCTGGCTGTGTATGTGAGTGCATGCACGTGCCCTCCCTCGGTCTTCCAACAAAGAGTGTACTACATGATGTACATCTACACTTCCAATGCATTTAGCCTTTAATCTACTAAATCGATATTGATTGACTAATGCACCAACTTGTGCTGTAGGTATAGGCTACATGTCTATCCTTAATTACATCATGGAACGGCCTTCATTTAATCTTCTTATCTCAATGGTCGCATGCACACATAAGTCTGCTACTTTTGGGCGTTAATTATGCCCTGGTCAATGTGTAAATCTCTAAATGTACATTCTTTCATGGACGTAGGGAGTAGGTTGAGCACTTGAGCGTGAGCGTGTGTGTTGCGTCGTGTGCTGTGTGCCGCATGGGTGCGTGAGTGTTGCGTGCGTCCATGTGTATGTGTGAGTGTTGCATGTTGCATGCATGCATGCATGCATTGGGCTTACTCCCTCCCATTGACATGTTCATATTTCAAGCTTCCTCTATTCCTCCATATGGTGATACTCCCTCTGTTCCCAAATATTGTACAAAGTTGAGTCATCTATTTTGGAATGGAGGGAGTAGTACGGGGAGTAAAAGCCTCCCTCTGTTCTCAAATACGGAGTATTTGTCTTTCTACAGATTTTAACGAGTGACTAGGTACGGAGCAAAATGAGTGAAGTGAGCGTAGAAGCATAGGGATACTGTAGAAAGGAAGTCCTCGCGATCCATTTATTCCCCATCTCGGTCGGAGAGAACTATTCAACTAGTCTTGGCAGTGAAGTGACAATACACGCTGTAGCAGATGGGACACGTAATTAATAAGCTGAACCAGCGTGTTGGTGTTACTAAATCAGCCTTACCCAGTACTGCCATCATGTGGTGTAGGACATAGAATCCATCATTAAGAGAATCGTCGGGTTGCTGGATGCAGCAGAAGTTGGTCTTTTGGTCGAAGGCGACCCTGCCGCCCCTCATCTTCTTGTCCCTGACCTCTCCACCCAGTGATTGGTAGTGAAACATAGCACTGTCGAGAACATCCTTGATGTGGGTGTAATCCTTTTTGTGAATGTTCTTCGACGAGTCCAAGTAAAGAGCGTGGGAGAATCGGGGGTAGAGGATGATGAGGACGGCGTGCCCGCCGCTGTGCAAAATAAGTCCTCAAATTAATTAGCCTCCACCGTCCAAATGAATGATTGAAATCGAAGGAAGGATAACAGCGCAAATGACTTACACAGGATGACAAGGCACGAGAATCGCCCCCTTGTCCTTATTGGTGAGCATGAAACTGACGATGTAATCCCTCGCGTATTCACGGTGATTTGCGCAGACTCCCAAGAAGCCCTCGTGCATGTAGTACGGGTCAGCGACACAGATATGAGGTATCTGCTCAACCCCGATGATGTAGTTCCTGTGCAAGGCATAAAGGCGGACAAACGTAAAATCCAGCTTCTTCACGTGAAACATGTCGAATATGTAATTGAATCGGAGGATGAACTTATCCGCGGGGAAGCTGTCGACGTACGACATTTGCCGCGGAATGTTAACCACGTAGAGTGGGTATCCTGGATCTTTCGAGGCGATGAGGTCTTTCTCTACCCGCAGCACATCGTCATGAAGTCTCTTTAGATCGCTGATCTGGCCCGTAGCGCTGTTGCAGGTAGGATTGGTTGACCGGGGATATGCCATTTATCCGCATCGGGGATATCTATACGGTCCTGAAGCCGAGGCTGCTGAGGCGGCTGGATCATAGAAACAGCTTTTTTGCCTTTCCTTGCTCTCTTCCTAAACTTCTTTACTACCGGAAGGTCGTCCATAATATGTTGAGACGGCAATTTAGGCACCGACTCATGACGCTCAAACCCTGAGGAGGCGCCAGTATAGACATACTGTTCAGCAGCGCCATCGTCATCCTCATCCTCATCCATGGCGATGTCATCAGCGACTAATGGAGCCTCCTCTTTACCCCGACCGCTATCACACAACCCGACACCCGACGCTAATTAGGTAGGTGGGGTGTTGATGTTCATACCTTGCTGAGGCTGCGTGCTCGTGGGTTTGCTCCCGGCCGCCTCCAGACAAAGCAGACTCTTTGGCCACAACAGGACCCACCCAGCATTGCAACAATCACCAAGCCGCCGCGGTGTCTCGTCGTCATCCCCCAGTAGTACTGGAGGAGGAAAATTCTCATGGCCCGGTTTGACACTGGCCACGGAAACCTTGAAGACGTTCGGGGGGATCGGCCGGCTGTGGAACAATGGTTCCTTCGGCTCCATTATCGTCACCTTCCCCACGTCCACCTTCTGGTCGCCGATGGTGTACAATATGGTGCACGGGGTTTCGTCGGCCTGCAAAGAAAAGTCTGCGACGTGAGACATCCGAAAGGCAACGAAAAAGGGAGATTATACATTTATATTGAAGGGGGCCGGTGTGACAGATACCGTGAGGGCGTCGAGCTCAGCCAAAGATGAAGCACCGCCTAGCACGTCCGGTGCGGGAGCAGGTGCAGCTGCAGCTGCTGGTGCAATGCTAGTCGAGCTGCTCCCCGCCAAGAAGTCAGCAAGGGGAAAGTCCAATCTACAGCCACCTGTTTTGCGGCAGTTACCGCTGTTGCGACTGTCTCAGTTGATCTTTTCTCAACCGCAATATCAACCCTCTTGTCGATGTTTTCTTCATTTAACCTCCGTCTTTCCTTTCTCTCCTCCGTGGTCTCACGGTAGTACTTCTTCCACGTGGCGCCGTCTCCGACACCGTGCACGCATCCATACGACGACCGAGTATCCACCGGTTGTCGTTTCAATATGTTCAACGCCCGGTTGAATGGAGTGTCCCACTTGTGCCTCGCCAATGCCTCGGACGGCGAGTCACTTTCGGCCGCAATCCTGTGCTGCTCTCTCTGCAAAAGGCACAACGATCGTTTACAAATATGACTAAGGTGTGAAGTCGAATTGATCAGAAACTAAAATTACCAGCAGTCTCATGAACTCCTTAATGACCGGTGTTGTCTCGTAAACCTTGTTCACTGGGTCCCAACAGTGCCGGGCTGTAACACCCTCGATGCGACTATATCTCCCACATGTCGAGGCACGACTTAGAGGCATAATCGCATTGAAGGCATATGTTGCAAGTGAGGTAATCTTCACACAACCCATGTAATATATTAAGGAAAAGGATACATAGTTGGCTTACAATCGCCACTTCACACAAATACATGAATAAAGCATTACATCATTCAAATACACTCAAGGTCCGACTACGGAACCAAAATAAAAGAAAAACCCCAAATGCGACAAAGGTCCCCGATCGACCGCAACTGGGCTCCACTACTGATCAACTAGAATGAAACAACACAAAGGACAAGATCTTCAATGAGCTCCTCCTGAGCTTGGTTGCGTCATCTGCAGGGTCTCATCGGCACCTGCAAGCTGGTTTTGGAAGTATCTGTGAGCCACGGGGACTCAGCAATCTCGCACCCTCGCGATCAAGACTATTTAAGCTTATGGGTAAGGTAAAGGTATGAGGTGGAGCTGCAGCAAGCGACTAGCATATATGGTGGCTAACATACGCAAATGAGAGTGAGAAGAGAAGGCAAAGCACAGTCGATAAAAATATGACCAAGAAGTGATCCTAGGCTACCTACATCAAGCATAACTCCAACAACCGTGTTCACTTCCCGGACTCCGCCGGAAAGAGACCATCACGGTTACACACGCGGTTGATTCGTTTTAATTAAGGTCAACTCAGGTTTTCTACAACCGGACGTTAACAAATTCCCATCTTCCCATAACCGCGGGCACGGCTTTCGAAAGTTCAAATCCCTGCAGGGGTGTCCCAACTTAGCCCATGACAAGCTCTCACGGTCAATGAAGGAATAGACCTCCACCCGAGACATTCCGATCAGACTCGGTATCCCAGTACAACAAGACATTTCGACAGGGTAAAACTAAACCAGCAACACCGCCCGAATGTGCCCACAAATCCCGATAGGAGCTGCACATATCTCTTTCTCAGGGCACACTCAGATGAGACTAGCTACGAGTAAAACCAACCCTGAAGTTTCCCCGAGGTGGCCCCGCAGGCAGCTCAGTTCGGACCAACACTCAGAGGAGCACTGGCCTGGGGGGGGGGGGTTAGAATAAAGATGACCCTTGAGTCTGCAGAACCCAAGGGAAGGTGGTAGGTTGTTAGTGCAAATGGTAAAACCAATGTTGGGCATTGCTGGAAGAGCTTTACTTAAGGCGAATTGTCAAGGGGTTCCCATTATAGCCCAACTGCATAAGGAACGCAAAATCCGGGAACATAACACCGATATGACGGAAACTAGGGCGGCAAGAGTGGAACAAAACACCAGGCATAAGGCCGAGCCTTCCACCCTTTACCAAGTATATAGATGCATTAATTAAATAAGATATATAATGATATCCCAACAAGTAAACATGTTCCAACAAGGAACAGCATCTCCATGTTCCAACAAGGAACAAACTTCAATCTTCACCTGCAACTAACAATGCTATAAGAGGGGCTGAGCAAAGCGGTAACATAGCCAAACAACGGTTTGCTAGGACAATGGTGGGTTAGGGGCTGAACATGGCAATTTGGGAGGCTGACAAGCAAGTGGCAGGCATCGTAGCAATGGCATAGCAAAAGAGCGAGCAAACTAGCATAGCAAAGATAGTAGTGATTTCGAGGGTATGATCATCTTGCCTGAAATCCCGCAAGGAAGAAGAACGAGTCCATGAAGAAGACAAACGGACGAAGTTGAACGGATCCTCACAAACTCGACATTACCGGAACCAACCCGAAGAAGCAATCACCGGAAAAGAAGCACACAACATAGTAAACAACTAACACATCAACATGGCATGATGCACAATCAAGTATGATGCATGTCCAGTTTAAAGAGGCATGGCATGGCAAAGAGCACAAGCAATCCTACAAATTAAGTGGAGCTCAATATGCATCGGGATGCATATTGACAAAACACCACATCAATTATTTAGTTCGATCTCGTTTATGTACCCAACAATATTAAATGTTGTTAAACATGGCAAGAGGTGAGGCATAACAAAACTACACCATCTAAACAATTTAAATGGGGCCGGATATAACAAATAACGAATCCGGTAAATCCCCATATGCATTTAGCAATTTAATGCAACAACAATTTTAAGCATTTTAATTGTGGTTATCGTGATGCGGATGACATGAACAAGTTTATGCAATTTTTATGAAAAAGGTGATAGGAGCATTATATGAAGCATTTGTCACCGTGGTGGAAAGAAAAGGGGTGCCACGGCAACGAATCCGAAAATGATGCCACGGCAACATATCGGTTCCGGTAACTCGATTGAGATCCCGGTGCAAAAGAAAATGCGAAGGGAGCGTGACATGCGATAGAAGGTAGGGTGTTCCCGGTAACCGGGTTCCCACGGGGGACATGGAAACGAGTGACAAATTGGACACGGTGCAAACATGAGCACCCCAAACATCGCAAGCATTCGTTCACGGACGTCGTCTCAGGGTTATACCTTCGAAGCGTGCATTTCGAAGTGGGTTCGGAGGGGAAGTAGTCATTCTCGCGATGGTAGTGGATGTAGGGGTACATGACGACGTAGAGGTACTCGCGACGGTAGTCGTTCACGTTCACGTTACACGGGTCTTCGGCGACGGTCGTCGTACATGGTTCGGAGTGGTACTTGCACCTTCGGACTTGACGAATCCGAGGGCTTCGGGCGTCATGGTACTTGGGTTTTCAGACTTGTCGATCTTGTTCTTGCAACGGTAGTCGAACTTGACGAAAAACGGGTCTCCTCGGGGAGTTGATGCATCCGAATTCTTCGGGTTTGTAGTGGTACTTGGCGTTCCGTTCGGTACTCGTTCAAGCATCCGTTTGGTCTTGTCAGTGGTGTACTTGGCGAAATTCCACGGAGGCGGTCTTGCATCCATGGATTCAGTGGCCTTGGCAACGACAACAAAAGGTAGCAGGGCAGCAGCACACAGACAATGGTGGATCTGGGCAACAGGCGCGGCAGCACTGGGAACCGGGCGGACGCAAGCAGCAGAGTTGGTCGGAGAGAGCAGCTCGGGCAGGAGGACGTTGAAGGATGAAGGGACCGACATCGGCCTTGGCGCGAAGCAGGGGAGGCCATGGCGTCGGGCAGGGGTTCCCGAGGTGGTGCAGGTGGCCCAAGGCGAGGTGCAGTAGAGAAGGGGCTCGTCGGTAGCAGCCATGGAGGACGGCGGCGCTGAGGCGCAACCACGTCGGAGTAGGGGCCCCTCACGGGGCTGGGGATGCAGCGAGGAGCCGTGAGGCTGACGAAGAGGCACGGTGGCGCAGACGAGGGAGGGGCTGGCGAACGGGGAGGACAAGGGGATCGGCACTGGTGGAGGGAGTCGAGCGAGGCGTGCTGCGGGGAGAGACGAGGGGGATGGGGATCGAGGAGAGGTGGATCGAGGCGCGTGCATCCTCTCCTGACGGCGCGAGGTTAGCGAGAGAAGGGAGAGATGGGATCGGGATGCGGGCATCGGGCTGCGGTACTAGGGTTAGAGCGGGACTGGGAAGCGGGCCGGCCTGGACTGAGGCCCAAGTAGCCAGCTCGGCTACTCTCTCTCTCTCCCCCACTCCTTTGATTTTTTTTAAAAAACAAAGAACTAAAAGAAAGGGGAAAAGGACAGAGGAGAAGGTTGAAGAAGAATTTGGACAAGCGGTAAATTTTCTTGGACTCACAACAATATTTTTGGTCCGAGAAAATAAGAAATGACAAGATCGAATGATAAGAATGCAAACTCATTTGAATTTAATTCAAATGGGTTTGAACTAGAACGAGGTTTCAGGAGTGCCCAAAAATGTTGAGATTTTTGGTAAAGCTCCGGAAAGTGAAGAAAGAATTTAGGGCAAAGTTTGGAGACCAAACTTGAAGTAGTAAAGACACGGAATTATTTTGCAAGTGTGTTTATGGGTGAATCCAAATTATTGGAATATTTAATATAGCTCTCTAAATATCGAGAGAATATGTTATAAAGAGAATCACCATGTGAAATCCCTCGATTTAAATGGACCGAAGATCCATGCAATTTATTTAGTGAGTTGAGGTGCAAAGATTTATGAGATGATGTCATGATGACATGATGCAATGCACATGATGCAAAGATGAATGCAATAGACGAAACAAAAATCACACAACGAATCTCGGAAACCCTGGAAGACATCTGAAGCTCCGGTCTTGGGGCGTTACATGGGCCCTGAGGACGTCATGCTCCTGCGGGACGGTGAGCTCCGCCAAGGGGTCTGGGATGCCCAGACTCGCGGCTTCCGTGTCCTCCTTGGCCCATTTGGACCACTTTCCGCCGTAACCACGGCTTCCGAGGTGGTGGCTCCCAAAGTTCCTCTCTTGAAGCCCTTTCATGTACTAAGACTTTTTTTGGCATCTTCGGCCTCGCAAGCCTCCTTGAATATTTGAAACTGCTCTTCGGTGATTGTCGGATTATCCTTTACAATCTCGGAGTAGGGTTCCTTCTTATCGATGATCCTTGCTTTCACTCGATTTTTCTAGGCGGCCAACGCGTCGCTAAACTTGGTCATGGCGTGTTTGTTTATCTTCTTCATTGCCGGGTCCTCATCTGGATCTTTATAATCCTTCTCATTCCGGTCAGGGAACAAGAATATCTGGTGAAACTTCTTTAGGAGGGAGCTCCTCTTATTTTCTATCTTCTGTAGTTTCTCATCGTTGATGGTGGCGGTTGTCCGTATGATGCAACCTATTTGATTGCCGTAGCATCGACGCGTTTCCTCGGGCGCCGTTGGCTCAAATTTGTCGTCGTCCACCTCCATGACCACCACTCTAGTAGTCTTGAGTTTGTTAGGAACCCGTTGCCTCTTTGCTTTCGGTTCTACACCGGCTCCGCTCCCCGAGGCAGCGCCGGTCTCAGTCTCAGCGCCGGTCTCGATGCCGGTCTGAGTCTGAGCACCGGTCTCAGTCTCAGCACCGGTCTATGTGTCGGTCTCAGTCCCCGATGCCACCGATGGGCCCAACAATAACATCGGTTGATCGTCGGTGAGGCTAAAAAATTCGTCTGCCGCCCGGTAGGCGTCGTAGCAATCACCAGAACCCAGCCCTTCATCGTTGCTAGACATGTTTCCTATGATTAAATCTAGTCAATTAATTCTAGACCTAATAAAATGAATAATGAAATAAAAAAGGCCTATTGTTTTGCAGGAATGTTGACTCCTTCCTGGTGCGGCAAATCCCGGGCACTCGATATGTCCTAGTTTGTAGCACAAGTCATGCCGAAATTCACGGAAAATTTCGGCATGACCTTTGCTAAAAAGTGGACAAATCGAGAACCTGAAATTTGCCGGAATAGAAATGAATCAACATTCCGGCAAAACATAGGCCACTCAGCATCATTCCTGCACAAGTCATATATAGTTGTGACCAAGTTTTTGAAAAGAAAAAACAATTCTGTTTTTTGTTTATAGCTAAATGCCATAGCTACTATTTTTTATTTATAGCTAAATACTTATGTTTTTTGTCTAAAGATAAAAGTATTTAGCTAAAAAATTCAGGTCCACAGTCCAAATAATTCAAATTTCATTTGAATGAAATTTGGAACAAATTCAGGTCCTAAAAAAATTGCTAATCATTTTTCCTAAATGCTATAAAATGCCTACTGCCCTAAAAAATATAGGGTTCATATGACCATCAACACAGTATCAACATATATATGAAATTGCCCTAGCAGAGAGAGAGAGGAGGGTAGGGGACAGTAGAGGCAGAGCCTTACGGTCGGCGGCAAGGGCAGGCTCTGGCTCGGGCGGCGGCTGTGAGGTCGAGGGCGGCGGCGGTGAGCTCGAGGGAGGCGACGGTGAGGTCGACGCTGGCCTCGGGCGGTGGCTGTGAGGTCGAGGGCAGCCTCGGGCGGCGGCGATGTGGTCGAAGGTGGCGGGCGGCGGCGGTGTGGTCGAAGGCGGCCTCGGGTGGTGGGGATGTGGTCGAAGGCGGCAGGGCGACGGCCGCGATGGAGCAGTTGGGGGACAGGGGGGCGGGAGTAGAGAGGGGGGGAAAGGACTTAGCGAAATTTTGAGCCCGGGCTGCCGGGATTTGAGTCAAACTAGCAGTAGCGCGTTTTTCCGAAACGCGCTATAGCTAGCTATAGCGCGTTTCGAAAAAACGCGCTACTGCTATTCCATTCTGTTTTTACTTGATTTTCACTTTATTTTATTTCCGTTAGCAGCAGCGCCTTACACGTAAGCGCGCTACAGCTATGGATATTAGCAGTAGTGCTGGCCTGTATACGCGTTGCTGCTATGTTGGGCTAGCCATGTGCGCCCAGTTCAAACATAGCAGCAGCGCTTTTCGCTAGTACGCGCTACTGCTAAAGTCATAGCAGTAGCACTGTTTATTTAAGCGCGCTGCTACTAAGTAGCTGTAGCGCTTGATTTTGTACTACGCTACTGGTAAGATTCTGTGTATAGGCTTTTCCCTAGTAGTGCATGCTCTTGCCTCCCGTGGCCGGCTGTGCTGCCACGGAGGCCTCACCGCCCCCTACTATTCCCACCACTGGCAGGCCCTGCGGCGACGGCAGCCTCACACCGCAGCCGAACCAATGAACCCTCATACTCCTCTCCGCGCGCGCACGGGCTTCCACTGCCGCGTCTTCCCCGGCTCCTCGTAGTCCCCTTCCTAGGCCTTGCCATCGTCCACCGCCCTGGTGCTCTCGGCGCGGCATGGTCAACGTGGTCAAGGAATGACTTCCATCAGACGTGGACTGTACGTGGAGAGGCTGACAGCTGGGTCCACGGCCGCAGCAAGGAAGTGCCTCCTTATTACGTGCAAAATAATTATTCCTCCACTTGATAGCGGGGACCCACCGGATGGGCCACCGTATTTCGCCCCCCTGACTGCTGGGACCCACCAGCTACATCTTCGCAGGCAAGGAAGTGCGTGACAATCGGGACCCACCTGGTCGAATCGTATGTACCGTTGTCATTCTGGTCGCGAACGTGTACGTACCTATATACTGGTCGATGTAGAGGCGCGCACGTGTCGTACTAGAGGCACGCACGTAGCATGTACACGTACGTACAGCGGCCAGGGTGCAAGAAAGAAAATATGGCCACATATGTGTACATACGGGCGGGGTCTCGAACGCCTACTCGTGCATACGTACGGCGAGGGCTCATGTACATGGCTGGGTCGGAACGGAGAAACAACATCGTCGTCGTGTTCATTGGGAGGCAATAGAATGCGTCGTGTTTATGGGGAGGCAATGGAATGCGTGGTCGTGTTCATCGGGAGGGCTTGGACAGAACAGGCGATGGAAACTAGGCCTGGCGTACCGCAGAACGAAGGAAACGGCCTTGTGTTCGACCGGCCACGTTCGAAACGGGATCCTGTTCATCGGGAGGGGTGTTGCATACCGCAAAATGGAGGAAACGGACCTCCTACGGTCAAAACGGGGGTCCTGTTGATCGGGAGGGGTGTGGCGTACCGCAAAACGGAGGAAACGGACATGTGTTGGAGCGCTACAGTCGAAACGGGGTCCTGTTCATCGGGAGGGGTGTGGCGTACTGCAAAACGGGACTCCACGGGATACTGTTCATCTCCACCGTCGACCCCCTCCATCCTCCACGAGCTACTGTTCATCCACCGTCGACCTCCTCCAACCTCCACGGGCTCCTGTTCATCCAGCCTCCACCGCGCGCTACTCCATAGGCTACTATTCAACCACCCCTCCACCGTCTATTGTTCATCCAGCCCTCCACACCACGGGGTCCTATTCAACCACCCCTCCACGGGTACCCCTCCACCGTCTACTGTTCATCCTGCCCTCCACACCATGGGGTCCTGTTCATCCAGCCCTCCACGGGCACCCCTCCACCGTCTACTGTTCATCCAGCCCTCCAACACACCAAGGGGTCCTGTTCATCCAGAGCCAACGCCACCGCTCACTGTTCATCCAACCCCCCCCCCCCCCCCGCAACGCTCACTATTCATCCAGAGGCAGCATCGATCGGCTTCAGTTAGCAGCAGTAGCCCAGGAATCGCTCGATCGGGTTCAGTTAATAGCCATCGATCGATCGCTCGGGTTCAGTAACGCGTAGCCTGCAGTGCAATCGCTCGGGTTCAGGTAGAGCCCAACGCCTCGCTCGGGTTCAGTTAGAGCCAACGCCTCGCACACACATGCGTATGTGTACGAGAGAAACGCGCATCGCTCGGCCCCCGACCTCCCACCATAACCGGGAACTCCCTGAAATTCCCCCCCCCCCTCGCTTCTACCATGGTTTTTTCCGTCATGGACGGCCTAAAGAATGTCATGCAGCTGCGTCTCCGGCCCGCCCAGGACGAAAAGCCCATTTTATGTCATGATATTTTTTCATAGAAGTAGGAGCCCACCACATCTATGATGATACCGGGTTTTGTCACAATTATCGTCATAGAAGTGTCATATGTATGACAGAAAAAATTTTCGTTCGGCCCAAAATGTCACGGATGTGTCTTTTTTTTGTAGTGTCATCACTGTTACACTTGCTACAAATTACTACTATTACTGTTACTGTTACCGTTGCTGCTGTCACTACTATCAAAACTATCAAACTACTTTGCTACTGATCACTTTGCTGCAGATAGTTAATCTCCAGGTGTGGTTGAACTGACAACTCAGTTGCTAATACCTTCAAATATTCTTTGGCTCCCCTTGTGTCGAATCTATAAATTTGGGTTGAATACTCTACCCTCAAAAACTGTTGCGATCCCCTATACTTGTGGGTTATCAAGACCTTTTTCTGGCGTCGTTGCCGGGGAGCATAGCAATATTTGTTGAGTCACTTGGAATCACCACCATATTATCACTATGAAGAATCTGAAGTATCCAAAGACTACGTTATTTCCCTCAAAGACGAGGGGAGGTAAGGAACTGCCATCCAGTTCTGCTTTAGATTCACCTTCTGTTATGGGTAAACTTGCAACACCACCACATGCTATCAATTCTAATATGTTGCAAGTTATTGATGATGCTACTTCTACTATGAATGATGCTTATGATGATGCTAGTACCTTGCTTGATAATTATGATGTGCCATTTGGTGAATTTCTTGATGAACAAATTGCTCGAGTAATACAACATGATGTTGTTGAATCTGATGATGAGCTTGAAACTGAAACTCCTGAAACACCTGCTAGAACTAGCTTTCGTAGATATGAATTGCCTAAGGTACCGGAAGGTTATGTTATGAATGAGGAGACAACTAGAGATATTCTTGCTTTTAAGGATATGGATGATCAAGAGAAATTACTATGAAAGTATAAAGAAAAATCTCTGAATGCTAGAATGAAGTATGATCCTAAGTTTGCTACTTCACCTATCTTTATTGCTGATAAGGATTATGAATTCTCTGTCGACCCAGAGTTAATTACTTTGGTTGAATCTGATCCTTTCCATGGTTATGAAACTGAAACTGTTGTGGCACATATTACTAAGTTAAATGACATAGCCACCCTTTTTACTCATGATGAGAAAACTCGCTATTACTTTATTCTCAAGTTATTCCTTTCTCATTAAAGGGTGATGCTAAACCCACTCTTACTCCTGGTTGTGTCCGTAGTCCCCAGGATATGATTTATTACTTCTCTGAAAAATATTTCCGTCCTCATAAGAAACAAGCTACTTTGCAGGAAATATTTAACTTTGTGCAAATTAAAGAAGAGAGTCTCCCACAAGCTTGGGGGAGGCTTTGCCAGTTACTCATTGCTTTGCCTGATCATCCTCTTAAGAAAAATGAAATACTTGATATCTTCTATAATGGACTAACCGATGCTTCTAGGGACTTCCTAGATAGTTGTGCTCGTTGTGTTTTCAGGGAACGAACTATTGCTCAAGCTGAGGAATTATTGAATAATATATTGAAAAATCATGATGACTGGACTCTTCCTGAACCACCGGCTAAACCCACTCCGAAGAAGAGGGGTATATTATATCTCAGTGCTGAAGATATGCAAGAGGCAAATAAATCTATGAAAGAAAAAAGGTATTAAATCTGAGGATGTTAAAAATTTACCTCCTATTAAAGAAATACACGGGCTTAATACACCACCGCTGCCTAAGGTGGTAGAGGTTGAATAAAACATTTGCAGATTCCGGCTTAGTCCATGGCACTCTTGCAGTATTATTATTTTCATATCATTCGGTCGTGCAAGTGAAAGGAAATGATGACGATATTCGATGAGCTGGTCGTGGCAAAGAGAAGCTGGTATGAACTTGACTTGTTCTGTTTGTGTAAATATGGTTAACCTAGTATCCAGGCTTCAGCCCATTATGATTAAACATGTTAGCAATGACAATTAGAGATTATAGTTTCTCATGCCATGCATACGTAGCTAGGAGTGGATAATGATTTATCTTGGATATCAACATAGCGTTAAAATGATTGTGATGTAGTATGATGATATGGTATCCTCCTCTGAATGTTTGAGTGGCTTGACTTGGCACATGTTCATGCATGTAGTTGAATCAAAACCAACATAGCCTCTATGATATTTATGTTCATGGTGTTCATATCCTACTCATGCTAGTGTCCAATGTTACTTATGCATAATGCCTGGTTATGATCATTGTTGCTCTCTAGCTGGCCGCTTCTCAATCTTAATTGCTAGCCTTCGCCTGTACTAAGTGGGAACTCTGCTTGTACATCAAAAACCTTGAACCCAAATTTATTCCAGATGAGTCCACCATACCTACCTATATACGGTATTAACCTGCCGTCCTAAGTAAATTTGCATGTACCACCTCTAAAACTTCTACAAATTATCCTTTTTATGTGCCTGGATCGTTCATGGAACGACAGGAGGTGGTCGATATCTTCATTTCGTGCTAAGCGGGTTATTCTCAGGTCGAGTGTTTATTCATTCGCCATCGCACGAGAAAATGGGCGGTAATAGGGATGCCCAGTCCCAAACTACAAACATGAAAAAGAGTTCATCTCTTGAATGATCAAACAAAAACTCCCAATGGAGTCAAAACCTTTACTTTTATCGCTTGCACTACAAAAAAAGACACATCCGTGACATTTTGGGTCGAACAAATTTTTTTTTGTCATACATATGACGATAATTGTGACAAAACCCGGTATCATCTTAGATGTGGTGGGCTCCTACTTCTATGACAAAAAATCATGACAGAAAATGGGCTTTTCGTCCTGGGCGGGACGGAGACGCAACTGCATGACATTCTTTGGGCCATCCATGACGGAAAAACCGTGGTAGAAGCGAGGGGGAGGAAAATTTCGGGGAGTTCCTGGTTACGGTGGGAGGTCAGGGTCCGAGCGATGCGCGTTTCTCTCATACACGTACGCGCGTGTGTGTGAGGCGTTGGCTCTAACTGAACCCGAGCGAGGCATTGGGCTCTAACTGAACACGAGCGATTGCACAGCAGGCTACGTGTTACTGAACCCGAGCGATCGATCGATGGCTGTTAACTAAACCCGATCGAGCGATTCCTTGGCTACTGCTGCTAATTGAAGCCGATCGATGCTGCCTCTGGATGAACAGTGAGCGGTGGCGTTGGCTCTGGATGAACAGGACCCCTTGGTGTGGTGGAGGGCTGGATGAATAGTAGACGGTGGAGGGGTGCCTGTGGAGGGGAGGTTGAACAGGACCCCGTGGTGTGGAGGGCATGATGAATAGTAGACGGTGGAGGGGTGCCTGTGGAGGGGTGGTTGAACAGGACCCCATGGTGTGGAGGGCTGGATGAACAGTAGACGGTGGAGGGGTGCCCGTGGAGGGGTGGTTGAACAGAACCTCGTGGTGTGGAGGGCTGGATGAACAGTAGACGGTGGAGGGGTGGTTGAACAGTAGCCGGTGGAGTAGCGCGCGGTGGAGGCTGTATGAACAGGAGCCCATGGAGGCTGGAGGAGGTCGACGGTGGATGAACAGTAGCTTGTGGAGGCTGGAGGGCGTCGACGGTGGAGATAAACAGTATCCCGTGGAGTCCCGTTTTGCGGTACGCCACACCCCTCCCGATGAACAAGACCCCCGTTTCGACCGTAGCGCTGCAATACAAGTCCGTTTCCTCCGTTTTGCGGTAGGCCACACCCCTCCCGATCAACAGGACCCCCGTTTCGACCGTAGAAGGTCCGTTTCCTCCGTTTTGCGTTACGCCACACCCCTCCCGATCAATAGGACCCCCATTTCGACTGTAGGAGGTCCGTTTCCTCCGTTTTGCGGTACGCCAGACCCCTCCCGATGAACAGGATCCCGTTTCGAACGTGGCCGGTCAAACACAAGGCCATTTCCTCTGTTCGGCGGTACGCCAGGCCTCGTTTCCATCGCCTGTTCCGTCCAAGCCCTCCCGATGAACACGACCACGCATTCCATTCTGACCCAGCCACATTGCCTCCCGATGAACACGATGCATTCCGTTGCCTCCCCATGAACACGGCGATGACGGTGTTTCTCTGTTCCGACCCAGCCATGTACACGAGCCCTCGCCGTACGTATGCACGAGTAGGCATTCGAGACCCCGCCCGTATGTACGCATACGTGGCCGTATTTTCTTTCTTGCACCCTGGCCGCCTCTACTATGACACGTGCACGCCTCTACATCGACCAGTATGTACGTACACGTTCGCGACCAGAATGAGAACGCTACGTATGCTTCGACCAGGTGGGTCCCGACTGTCAGGCACTTCCTTACCTGCGAAGATGTAGCTGGTGGGTCCCAGCAGTCAGGGGGCGAATCGTTTTTTTTGCCCAGACGCACTTCCTTGCGTGCAAAGATGTAGCTGGTGGGTCCTAGCAGTCGGGGGGCGGTGGGTCCTAGCAGTCAGAGGGCGAATCGTTTTGGTTTTCTTTTTTTTTGCCTGGACGAACTTCCTTGCGTGTGAAGTTGTAGCTGGTGGGTCCCAGCAGTCAGGGGGGCGAATCGTTTTTTTTGCCTGGACGCACTTCCTTGCGTGCGAAGGTGTAGCTGGTGGGTCCCAGCAGTCAAGGGGGAAATGTTTTTTTCATGAAATACGGTGGCCCGTCCGGTGGGTCCCTGCTGTCAGGTGGAGGAATCATTATTTTCCGCGTAATAAGTAGGCACTTCCTTGTTGTTGCCGTGGACCCAGCTGTCAGCCTCTCCACGTACAGTCCATGTTCGATGGAAGTCGTTCCTTGACCACGTTGACCACGCCGCGCCGAGAGCACCAGGGCGGTGGACGACGGCGAGGCCTAGGAAGGGGACGACACGGAGGCAGGGAAGACTCGGGAGTTGTTTCCCACGCGGAGGGGAGTACGACTGTACGGGGGTTTACTGGTTCGTCTACCGTCGCCGGAGAATAACAGCAGGTGTGGGTGAGTAGAGGGATGGCTAGGCCAGCGATGGGAGTATGGTCGGGCGGTGAGGCCTACGCGGCTGCACAGCCGACCGCGCAGAGGAGGGAGCAGGCAGTCCCGCCGGCGCTTGTTTAAGCGGCTGGAGCAGAAAGAGCAGAGACTGAAGAACCACGACGGCCGTTGGATGGACATCCAATAGTCAGTGCTTGTGCGTCAACCTTTTTTTATGAAAGCCTCAAATCTGTGGAAAATAGCATACAAACCATCTGCCATTATTTCTAATAATTTACAGCCCATTTGCTAATTCTTAAGGTTTTTTTGGAGCCCAGATTCTTTTTGTTAGCATTACAGCCCATATTGTGGCAATGGTTAAAAAATTATACGAAATTTTGCATATTTCGGTGCGGTCCGAACTATTTTTAATCCTGAAATTTCGACTCACATTCAAACTGATTTTCAAAATAAATGTATATCAATATAAAATCCAACAAATTCTCCACGCATAAAAATTAATGTAATTTAAAATCTTGAAATGACAAAAAGATATTTGAAACTAATTGCTGGTTTGATGTGTTTTAAAAATGTACAACCCATTTCTCATTACTGATGGGCCATTTTCTCGGCCAGCCGAATGAAAGCTCTCCTCGTCTTGAAAGATTTGCAGCCCAACAGGCCTGACAGAGCGACTTACTTGGCAAATCACAAAAAAACTGGGCTGTGGCCGTGGACCCAGCTGTCAGCCTCTCCACGTACATTACTCTTCCGATGGAAGTCGTTCCTTGACCACGTTGACTACGCCGTGCGGAGAGCACCACAGCGGTGGACGACGGCGAGGCCTAGGAAGGGGACGAAGCGGCAGTGGAACCCCGCGCGGACAGGACTACGAGGGTTCACTGGTTCGGCTGCGGTGTGAGGCTGCCGTCACCGCAGGGCCTGGCCGGCGGTGGGAATAGTAGAGGGCGGTGAAGCCTCTGCGGCAGCACAGCTGGCCACGGGAGGCAGGAGCATGCGGCACGACCGGCGCTGCTTTGGGCGGCTGGAGCAAGAAGACCAGAGGTTGAAGAAGCACTACGGCTGTTGGATGGACATCGTACAGTCACTGCACCTAGAATCGTTCATATTGACTAAGTTGACAAACCCTTCGTCCCCGTCAAATTAGTAGGCCCACAAGTCAGCCTCCCAGCAAGGTGGGTCCCAGCTAGCCGGGGGAGTATTCATTTTTTGTGCGTAACAAGGAGGCACTTCCGGTGGGTCCGAGCTGACAGCGGGGCGAACATTTTTTTCACGAAATACGGTGGCCCGTCCGGTGGGTCCCTGCAGTCAGGGGGAAACGATTTTTTTCACAAAATACTGGTGGCCCGTCCGGTGCGTCCCCGCTGTCAGGTGGAGGAATAATTATTTTCCGCGTAATAAGGAGGCACTTCCTTGTGGCTGCCGTGGACCCGGCTGTCAGCCTCTCCAGTATAGTACTCTTCTAATGGAAGCCGGTCGTTGACCACATTGACCACGCTGCGCCGAGAGCACCACGGCGGTGGACGATGGCGAGGCCTAGGAAGGGGACGACGCGGAGCCGTGCAAGACGCGGCAGTGGATGCCCACGCGGAGAGGAGTACGAGCGTTCATTGGTTCGGCTATGGTGTGAGGCTGCCGTCGCCGCAGAATAACAGGGGGTGTGGGTGAGTGGAGGGATGGCCTGGCCAATGGTGGGAGTAGTGTGGGGGCGGTGAGGCGAGAGGCAGGAGCAGGCGTCACGACCGGCGCTGCTTTGGGCGGCTGGAGCAAGAAGACCAGAGGTTGAAGAAGCACTATTGCCGTTGGATGGACATCATACGGTCACTGGAGTATTGACTAGGTTGACAAAGCTCTCCGTCCCTCTCAACTTAGTAGGCCCAGAAGTCAGCCCAACAATATGGTGGGTCCCAGCTAGCAGGGGGTGTTCATTTTTTGGGCGTAATAAGGAGGCACTTCCTTGCGTGCGAAGATATAGCTGGTGGGTCTGACCTGTCAGCGGGGGGAACATTTTTTTCGCGAAATACAGAGGCCCTTCCTGTGGGTCCTAGCTGTCAGGTGGAGGAATCATTATTTTGCGTGTAATAAGGAGGCATTTCCTTGCGTGCGGCCGTGGACCCAGCTGTCTGCCTCTCCATGTACAGTCCAGTTCCAATGGATGTCGTTCATTGACCACGTTGACCAGGCCGCGCCGAGAGCACCAGGGCGGTGGACGACGGCGAGGCCTAGGAAGGGAACGACACGGAGCCAGGGAATACTCGGTAGTTGTTTCCCACGCGGAGGGGAGTACGACTGTACGAGGGTTTACTGGTTCGTCTGCCATCGCCGGAGAATAACAGCAGGTGTGGGTGAGTAGAGGGATGGCTAGGCTAGCGATGGGAGTACGGTCGGGCGGTGAGGCCTACGTGGCAGCACAGCTGGCCGTGCGGAGGAGGGAGCAGGCAGTCCCGCCGGCGCTTGTTTGAGCGGCTTGAGCATGAAGAGCAGAGATTGAAGAAGCACGACAGCCGTTGGATGGACATCCAACAGTCAGTGCTCTCGTGTGTTGACTAAGTTGACAGGGCGTTGCGTGTGCGTCAACCTTTTTTTTATGAAAGCATACGCGTCAACCTGTAGTAGGCGCACATGTCAGCCTCAAATCTGTGGAAAACAGCATACAGCCCATCTACCATTATTTCTAATAATGTACAGCCCATTTGCTAATTCTTAAGAATTTTTTTGGAGCCCATCTTCTTTTTGTTAGCATCACACCCCATATTGTGGCCACGGTTAAAAAGTATACGAAATTTTGCATATTTTGGTGCGGTCAACTGTTTTTAATCCAGAAATATCGATTCACATTCAAACTATTTTGAAAAATAATTTATATAAATATAAAATCCAAATAATTGTCCACGCATAAAAATCAATGGAATTTAAGATCATGTAATGAAAAAAATTGAAACTAATTCCCGGTTTGATGTGTTTTAAGTATGTACATCCCATTTCTGGGAAAACCGAATGAAACCCTCCTCGTCTTGAAAGATTTGCAGCCTAGAAGGGCCGATAAAGCTAGTGGGCTTTGTTTGGGTATTTCTTTAAAAAATAAGAACTGGGCTAGCATTTTTCAGCAAGAAAAAAACATAACTGGGCTCCTGATGTGGTAAACATAAATAAAACCCTGGCTAGACGGGCCACAGCCCCCGCACAGCCCCGTTGTTACTCTGATCCCTAAAACTAGTATAAATAACAACTGCTTGTTCCTCAAAAAAAAAACTGCGCGACTTGCTGGGTCCCTGGTGTCAGCCGTCGTAGTGTAATTCTCTCATTTATTGACTACGTAGACAATGGTGTGAGCCCCCGATGTCCAGCCTTTCCTATGAAAATTTACAGCCCATTTGATGTGCTAGTTCGAAATAAGTTTGTGGGTGCTGGTGGGGGCTAATCACTTGGCTTCTCTAATGCACAGTGAGCTCAAGCATCCGGCGAGAGTGATGTTATTTCCCTTGGTTTGGATTTGTTACAATATTTCACTCTAACTTAAATGAATGGCAAGCCATTTGCCTTGTTTCAAAGAAAATATGACAGTCACAGCCGAGTTGAAAAGGGCAAGAACATCTAGCTCTAGCTTACAAACTGTACAAATGCACGGGGGTTAATTGTTCATCAGGTTTACAAAAAAACCAGATTGAAAAGGGCAACAACATCTAACGCCAGCACTGTTTTCGGTAGTCACAGTCAAATTGATCGGTCAGGTCCATAGAGTGAACATCCTCGGTCATAAAATTTACTGGATTATGACCACAATATGTTGTAAATATAAGCCCGCCACGTTCAGAAGCTCTTTTGCCCACCTGAAACTCCTTTTTTGCTCTTCGACATACCCATCCGTCAAAACCATGTTGCTGATAAACTTAAGCCTGATGGACAATAGTAACCTCGCATTCAGCACATAGAATGTGACAAATCTTGTGTTTGCACGGTTGGCTACATATCGTTCTAGTATTATTGTCTTCAATCGAATCTCATGAGAAGTGAGAAAATCCCGATGCTTACGAATCCATCGATTGGTTATAACTTTCTTACCCCGTCCTGTTGCCTAAATAGACATGAAGATTGAAAACAGTTAAGGTTTAAAAGAAGAGTGTCGAAAGAGCAATAGGTGAAAGGTTAATTCTAGTACACTATATGCGGGCTTCCAATGTGCGTGAAATTATCACCTTTATATACAACTTCTCTAGACATGGAAAGCATTGCAGCAAGCCAATAATCTTGTTCAGATCAAAACTATTCATTTGGATATATAAGATCTTGACAGAATCCAGCACCATTGATAGGCCATCCATGGAGAAACTCTTCATTGAGCATAGAACATAATATTAGTACAAAATATGTACTCCAAGATGATATATAAATTATGCGCAGAAATTTAAAATGCAGCCTATGGTTACTAGTGTAGATGATAATATAAAGTACCTGAAGAACTGTGGAGCCAAACACCATATTGAAATGAGCACAGAGATCATGTATTACACCCAAGGTCTCGAGTTTAGGCACACAGAGGATGGTTATTTGCAATGGTGAATAACTAGAATCAAGGATCAACCTTTGAAGTGAAGGGGCATCTTGGATGATGAGCTGCCTTCCGTTAAAAGAAATTCCAATTCTTACAAGGTTAGGAGACTTTATTTGGAGACAACCGATTCGAACTGTGAAAAAAAGCACCAAGCACTCCAGCGCAGGGCAACTGGAGTGGATGATGATGTGCAATGAGGCCTCCGATATACGAACCCGCACAAGTGAAAGTTTCTTGAGAAATGGGAGTCGAAGGTTTAGTACCAGATTGTCTGGTAGGTAGCACTGTGCAAAGGTGGCGGTGTGGAGAGAGGACGAAAACCTCGAGATGGACATCGGTGCTGAGGGCACAAGTTCATGGCGTTTGGTATGTGGTATGTGATTTCCAGGGGAATAGTAGAACTCAAGCAGCTGTAGTTCTGTGAATTCAGGGGATTCTAGCCAGGCGTCCACCGTGCAGGGCATGGTATGCTTGCTCAAGTAGCATGACGAGATGCAGAGGCTTTGAACAGAGCCCTGGTGGGAGGAGATGATGGCTCTGGGGATTTCAAAATCATTGAAGAGAGATAGCTGACGACAGTCGAGATTAAGGGGAATGGCGCGCCATAGAGGGTGCCACCGAATTGAGAGGATTTGGGTGCAACAGCAATCCTTGGTTGGGAGAAGCGAGATGATCTCCCCAAGGATGGTGTCCGGGAGATCGCTGATGCGGTCCACCTGAGATTCTATGGGTTCCTGTGATCCGATGGGGGCGGGGTCGCCGCTTCTCCCCGCGCTGCCGGGTGCAGGATCTACAACAGGCGTCGTCGCTGGCGGGAGCCTCATCTTCTCGGTACTGTGTCAGCCGACTCCATTTTCCTCGAGGGCGTCACATCGCGCTCACGGATTTGAGCAGAGTAACGAATGACGAGCCTAGTTGTAGTGCGAGCGAAGAAGAAGGGGAGCTGGGGGTTTTCTGTAGATGTGAGGAAGAAGGGGAGCTGGGGTTTTTTGTAGGAGTGATGTGAGGAATTTGGGGGTACGAGTGGAGCGAGCTGACGTGAGGTGGGTGGGAGCGAGGAGGAAGAAGAGCACCCAGGTTTTTTTGGGGGGGTGTGCTTGGTGTGGGTAGCGCATCTCATTCAGTAAATATATGGGCTTTTGAATTGATTTTACTATTTACTAGTGTGGATGGGCTGTTTTGTCTTGGGACCCGAGAAACAATTACTACTAGTACAGTGGAGACACTCTATAGCTACCCAGAAAAACAATTACTACTAGTACAGTGGAGACACTCTACCGCTTCTGGCTCCTCCTAGGTCATTGAAATGTCTCCCTCTACTGAATGCCGTTATACTTTTGTTCACCGACATGCGGGCCATGCAGCGCGCGGGCCCAAATGCCATCCACCAAATTAGAAGGCAGTATGCAGGCGGAGAGTCACCCCGGTCGTAGCGTGGCAGTAACGAGCCGTCGAATCACAAAACCCCACCTCCCCGCAGTCTAAGTTTGACGGATGAAGCAACCATCATTTCACTCTTCACTGAATCCCCTTCTCCCTCACCGTCTTCAAGAAAGGCAACACTTGCATCTGCCAATGTTCTTCTCTCTGAACGAAGGAAAGGTAAGCGGATCCGTGATGTTGGTATATTTTCGTTCAGAGGAAAAAAAGAACTTTTGCAAAGCTGTAACCGATCCTCACTCTCTTTTTTTTTCATGTCATTGCGATTGTGTTTTCCTTTTAGTGTACTCCTAGTATTCGTCAGTTTCATGATGGACCAAGGAGAACCAGGCAAAGATCTACCGATATTGGAGCAGATGCGGGAGGCTGATCCCCATGAGACAGAGAGCTCCAAGAAGATGGAGGCGACCACCGAGGCGACCCCAGATACTGAGATGGTCAATGCCCCGTTTGAGGTTACAGCCCCCGTGGCACTGCAGGAGCAGTTTTCCCCCTTCGAGGATGTGTCCCCCCCCCCCACTGAGCTGCCCAAGGTGATTTCCTTCTTTGCCGATCTCGATTGTGGTTTTTCATCTAAGTATGTGGTGATTTTTTTAGCAAAGGAAGTATGTGGTGACTAATAATGCAAAATTTTATTAGCTTCGATGCCATGGTATACGTAGTGGTTTAAATAACTTGTGTTTCTTATACTGAAAAGTAATTCAGAACTTGTTTCTGTTTCAATTAGAGCCCTGATGCAGACAAGGATTGTGTGGTTGTACATGTCACTCGCTATGAGGTGGACGACCTGAATATACGCACTGGGAAAATAGAGTTCTTAGGCTGTTGGATCCTGGAAGCCATTTGCGGTTATACCAATGAAGAGTTGTATTCCAGCCTCACTGTTGTCAGGCGTGTTGTCCAGGGTGTACTGAAGCACAAGAATTTCAAAGCTACTCCTTCGTTTGTGAGGAATACTGTTCTTGTCAAGCTTACGCAGGAAGATGACGTGGCATGCCTCCACAAACAAGTTTATCAGTGGCAAGGACACAAGGTTGTCTTCATGAAGGTTCACAGGATTGGCATGCCTCGATGATGTTCATGGCAAGGTCCGTCTTGTGTCCAGCCCAAATTAGATCGAGGCATGAAATAGTTGCCCCAGCTAGTGTTTAATAGTAGTTTGGATTGTGTCTAATTATCCGAACCTTGCCTGTTATCGACCCCTCTGGGGCTGGTAGTCTGTTTGAATCCGTCTATGGGAACTGCTGCTAGTTTTGTGTGCCCGTGAATCATGTGAGAACCATCGTAATTGTTGCCGAAACAGATGCGTCCTCACTAGTTTTTTCATGAATATGGCATGGTAAGACATAAGTTGTCACGGTTTATCATACGAGCAGTGTGTGTTTTGATGAAATAGAGCACTTGTTCGAGAACCGTGCGCTGACGTATACATAAGTACTTGTAAACACTGTTGGTGCGACCCCACTTGTAAGCAGTTGTGCGAAACACGGCACATTGGCTCAGCTCGCTTCATCACTAGGCCATCCACCAGCTAACAATCAACAATCTGTTGTCTGACATATAAGCAACTATGTATCCTGTTACAGTGGTTCATGCAGTTAATTGAGGCCACAATGTAATAAATTCCAAACATTCACACGCTAGTCCAGCGCTAATGTGGAACACTCACATTAAACTCGTCTTCATAAAAATCTTGAAAAGCATAAGTTAAGCAATTTTATACATCTCAATGATTCATATAACATATCAAACATATACTAGTTCACAGCAAAAGACAAAGTTGTGAGAAGGTTTACAAATCAGGAAAAAACAAGCAAGGCTTCTCTCCGAGCAAAGGGCCTCCCGGCAGGCTTAAATTTCCTGGAGTTCACTCTGGTTTTTTCTTGTTGCCACCATTCAGGGTTAGGTTCTCTCATTCCATAATAACCAATTATAATTGTGGTCTCAGCTGGAATGCTGAACTGAACCATGCAGTGTACTGACCAGGTGAAATTCTTGTGCATTCCACTAAATTTAAGCACCGCTATTTGCAGAAATAAGCAGACCACAATGCCTCTTGTCCGCGCACCTGTCGAAAAAACCGCTGTGCAGCCGTGCCAGCTAGTCCTCGTTCCATGCACTAGTAGAAAAAGGGTCAAACGTGAAGCACATTAGTGCCGGTTTTTATTTGAGCCGGCACTAATGTATACATTAGTGCCGGTTCCAACGGCTAGCCGGGCCGCTTTCATTAGTACCAGTTCGTGGCGAACCTTTAGCACCGGTTCGTGCCACGAACCGGTACTAATGAGAGTGGTGGCAGGATGTTGTCAGAATGGGGCCCGTCCAGCCCCTTTAGTACTAGTTCTTGGCACAAACCGGTACTAAAGGTCGTCCTACATAAACCCTTCGTCCAGCCGAGCTCGCTCTGTTCTTCCCCTTTCCCCTCTCCTCTCTGTTCTTCCCCTCTTTCTCTCGAGCTCATCACACATTTTGCCCAAAATTTGTCAAGATTTGAAGGCCCCCATCCATTCAAATGATCACAAAGGTTAGCAACTTTGTCCTTTCATCTCTCATTGCTAGGTTAGCTCTTTCAATGCTTTATATAGTGATTAATTTGTGAGTTTAGTAATTTGGGAGGATATATATATATATATGTGCTAGTATTTGATTTAGATGCAATTTGAGGTCAAAAATAACACTTAGTTTGCATATGTAGGTGTGGTTTACTTAGTGCCTTCTAAATCTCCATCGTAGCCACCGTCGATCGCCCGCACCGTCCCATCGCCAGCACCACCTTGTGGTGAGCCTCTTGTTCATGAAATTTTATATAAAAATTGATGTTTGTGTGATTTGGATATATAGTTACTCGTATAATTATCTTACCCGTACGTTGTTTGTTATACATATAGTGCCATGGTTTTGATATCCGTCCCCATCGGCCCTAGTCCTTGTTATGATTCGGATGTGGTATGTATATTCTCTTTTAAAACTAGTTGCATTTTGTGTTTATGACAAATTATGCCCATGAAGTTGACATAGAAATTTTTTCTAGGAGGTATGTGAACCGGAAATTCCAACCGACCCTATTGCCGAGAGGTTAAATTTAGTTGAAAGAGAAAATGAGTACTTGAAAGAAAAGTTGAAAAGAATTGAGGGGGAGAAGATGGAATTGGAGTTGCATGTTGCCGATGTCATCGATGATCACAAGATCAAGATGGAGAAAATGCGCTTGAAGATTAGAAAGATTAGAAAATATGCCATCGATAGTGAGGCTTGGTATCATTATGCTGTTGGATCCATTGTTACCGTAGTTGCGATCTTGATTGTATTTGTTGTTGCATTTAAATGTTTTAGCTAGAGAGTTATTTGTTTGTTGCATTTAAGTGTTGTATGAACTTTATGTATGAACTTGTATTAATTTGGTCTATTCGGTGTTGTGTAATGAAGATGAGCCGGCAATGGATGTATGATGACCGATGCTCTCCCCAGTTCGTTAAGGGCGTGCATACTTTTCTGCTTGCGGCTGAGGCAAACAAGCGAGCGGATGGTTTTATGCCTTGTCCATGTGCTCGCTGTAAGAATGGTAACAATTACTCTACGTCAAGAACCATTCACGTCCACCTGTTTAAGTCCGGTTTCATGCCCCATTATAATGTTTGGACCAAGCACGGAGAAAGAGGGGTTATGATGGAAGACAATGAAGAAGAAGAGGACGACGACAGCTATCCTGGCCATGGGTTCCCCTAATACAATGATACAACAATGGGGGAAGAAGCTGAGCTGGTAATGCGGGAAGAAGCTGAAGAAGAAGCATCAGATGAGCCCGTTGATGATCTAGGTCTGGCAATTGCCGATGCAAAGAGAAACTGCGCAAGTGATTTGGAGAAGAAGAAGTTGCAGCGCATGTTAGAGGATCACAAAAAATTGTTGTACCCGAATTGCGTAGGTGACAAGAAAAAGCTGGGCACCACACTGGAATTGCTGCAATGGAGGGCAGAGAATGGTGAATCTGACAAGGGATTTGGAAAGTTGCTGGTAATGATAAAGGATATGCTTCCAAAGGACAACGAATTGCCCGAGAGTACGTACGAAGCAAAGAAGGCTGTCTGCCCTCTAGGGTTAGAGGTGCAGAAGATACATGCATGCCCTAATGATTGCATCCTCTACCGCGGTGAGTACGAGGATTTGAATGCTTGCCCGGTATGTGGTGCATTGCGCTATAAGATCAGCCGCGATGACCCTGGTGATGTCGAGGGCCGGCGCCCCAGGAAGAAGATTCCTACCAAGGTGATGTGGTATGCTCCTATACTACCACGGTTGAAACGTTTGTTCCAAAACAAAGAGCATGCCAAGGCGATGCGATGGCACAGAGAAGACCGTAAGAAAGACGGAAAGTTGAGAGTACCCGCTGACGGGTCGCAGTGGAGAAAAATCGAAAGAAAGTATGGGAAGGAGTTTGCAGATGACGCAAGGAGCGTATGGTTTGGTCTAAGCGCAGATGGCATTAATCCTTTTGGGGAGCAGAGCAGCAACCATAGCACCTGGCCTGTGACTCTATGTTTGTATAACCTTCCTCCTTGGTTGTGCATGAAGCGGAAGTTCATTATGATGCCAGTGATCATCCAAGGCCCTAAGCAACCCGGCAATGACATTGATGTGTACCTAAGGCGATTAGTTGAAGAACTCTTACAACTGTGGAATGGAACAGGTGTACGTGCGTGGGATGAGCACATAGGGGAAGAATTTGACCTAAAGGCGTTGCTGTTCGTGACCATCAATGATTGGCCTACTCTCAGTAACCTTCCAGGACAGACAAACAAGGGATACCGAGCATGCACACACTGTTTGGACGATACCGACAGTATATATTTGGCTAATAAGAATGTGTACCTGGGACATCGTCGATTTCTTCCGAGAAGGCATCCCGTAAGAAAGAAAGGCGAGCATTTCAAAGGTGAGGCGGATCACCGGACGAAGCCTCGCCACCGTACTGGTGCTGATGTACATGATATGGTCAAGGATTTGAAGGTGGTCTTTGGAAAGGGTCCTGGTGGACAACCTGTTCCGAATGACGCTGACGGACACGCACCCATGTGGAAGAAGAAATCTATATTTTGGGACCTGCCCTATTGGAAAGACCTCGAGGTCCGCTCCGCAATCGACGTGATGCACGTGACGAAGAATCTTTGTGTTACCCTGCTTGGCTTCTTGGGCGTGTATGGGAAGACAAAAGATACACCTGAGGCACGGGAGGACCAGCAACGTATGCACGGAGAAGACGGCATACATCAGGGTCATGCAAGCTACGCTCTTACCAAAGAAGAGAAGGAAATCTTTTTTGAATGCCTGCTCAGTATTAAGGTACCGTCTGGCTTCTCGTCGAATATAAAGGGAATAATAAACATGGCAGAGAAAAAGTTCCAGAACCTAAATTCTCACGACTGCCAAGTGATTATGACGCAACTGCTTCCGGTTGCATTGAGGGGGCTTCTACCGGAAAATGTTCGATTAGCCATTGTGAAGCTATGTGCATTTCTCAATGCAATCTCTCAGAAGGTAATCGATCCAGAAATCATACCAAGGTTACAGAATGATTTGGTGCAATGTCTTGTCAGTTTCGAGTTGGTGTTCCCACCATCCTTCTTCAACATCATGACGCACGTCCTAGTTCACCTATGCGAAGAGATTAACGTTTTAGGTCCTGTATTTCTACACAATATGTTCCCCTTTGAGAGGTTCATGGGAGTCTTAAAGAAATATGTTCATAACCGTGCTAGGCCAGAAGGAAGCATCTCCAAGGGCCGTCAAAATGAGGAGGTCATTGAGTTTTGTATTGACTTTATTCCTGACCTTAAGCCGATTGGTGTTCCTGAATCGCGGCATAAGGGCAGACTGGATGGAAAAGGCATGCTAGGAGGGGAACAAATAATATGTATGGACGGACATTCTCTCACTGAAGCACACTACACAGTTCTACAGAATTCCGCCTTGGTGGCTCCGTATATGGATGAACACAAGAATTTGCTACGCTCCAAACACCCGGAGCGGTCTGATGACTGGATTACACGTGAACAAACCAGGAGTTTCGCCAGCTGGTTGCAAGCACGTACCATGCATGACACCTCTATTGAAGATGACCTGTACTTGCTGTCCCAGTTACCATCTTCGAATATAATGAATTTCAAAGGGTACAAGATAAATGGTAATACATTTTACACGATCGCCCAAGATAAGAAGAGCACCAACCTAAACAGTGGTGTCCGCTTTGATGCAGAAACCAAGACGGGAAAGGAAACATATTATGGTTATATACAGGACATATGGGAACTTGACTATCGACGTGGTTTGAAGGTCCCTTTGTTTCGGTGCAAATGGGTCAATATGACACGAGGTGGGGTAACAGAAGACCCGCAGTACGGAATGGCAACAGTGGATCTCAACAATCTTGCGTATGCAGACGAACCATTCGTGCTAGCCAATGATGTGGCACAGGTTTTCTATGTGAAGGACATGTCTACCAAGCCAAGAAAAAGAAAAGATAAGGAAGCGAATGCATCGTATGATGAGCCAAAGCGGCACATAGTTCTTTCTGGGAAGAGAAACATCATGGGAGTGGATGACAAGACAGACAAGTCAGAGGATTATGAAAAGTTTGATGAAATTGCTCCATTCACAGTGAATATTGACCCGAGCATCCCGTTAAATGATGAAGATTTTCCATGGCTACGACGCAAAGGGACACACGCGAAGAAAAAGTTTCACACCCAAAGATCTGGGATGTGATCGGCTTAACTATCATCACTTTCTTCTGTGTTTCACACCCAGGAGGGAATCTCTATAATAGTTAGGGTAGCTAGTTATGTGTTTTGGCATTTGAAACGCGAAGAAATTTTATGTGCAAGCAAATTCTTTCATGCATTTACTGATTTTTTCAGCTAAATGACCCTGAAATTGAAAAGCATTTCAAATGAACTCAGAAAAGGATGAAAGTTGGCATGGTATCATAATTTCACCCACATAGCATGTGCAAAAAAGTAGATAGGGTTACCGCAAAAACTGGATGCACTTCGTGTACAAAATGGACAATCTGTTTCGAAGTATCAGGGTTTCGGACGAAAACTCATCCGTTACAAAGGCATTTCATTTTTTAGATAACTTAAGCATTACCAAATTGAATATAATGATAAAACACACTAATATTAAACATAAGAAAAAAGAATCACTGGAAAATGTATTTTTAAAGTTAAGTTATTCACAAACTAGTGATTCACACAAATTTCAAATAATTCAAAATTTAAACTATTCAAATTTAAAAACTACCGGCACTAACTGAAAGTTTCTAAAAACTATCAAAAATATTCACAAAGAAACTCTAAATACAACAAAAAACAACTAAAAATAAATAAAACAAAATAAATAAAACAAAATAAATAAAGAAGAAAAGAAAAAACTAAATGAAAAAAGCCCACCTACCGAGCCACTGCGGCCTGCATACGACTAGAATCCCAACCTGTTGTTGGGCCAGGATGCAGGCCCGCAAGCCCAATAGGCCCCACAGGGCAGAGTAGCAGAGATAGGCCCAGAAGGCCTGCATTTCGGAGGAGCTCGAAGGAGCAGCCGCGGCTGGGTTTATAAACCAATGCGGCTGCCCTTCACTAGGCGAGGTGGGACTAAACTTTGCGCCCCTCGCCTGGCAGCGCACCCCCCTTTAGTACCGGTTCGTGGCACCAACCGGTACTAAAGGGGGGGCCTTTAGTACCGGTTGGAGCCACCACCCGGTACTAAAGGGGGTCGCTTCCCGCCGCTTGGGCTAGCCAAAACAGACCTTTATTACCGGTTGGTGGCTCCAACCGGTACTAAAGGTGCCTTCTATATATACAACACTTCGAAAAATTTCATTCTCCCCCTCTGTTACTTCCCGATCGATCGACGCCGCCCCCATCCTACGCCGCCCCCGTCGCGCGCCGTTGCCGTCGCCGCCCCCATCCTCGTCGCCGCCTCGTCCCCGTCGCTGCCCCCGTCACCGTCGCCGCCCTCATCTCCGTCGCCGCCCCGGGCCCGTCCCCGTCCCCGTCGCGCCGTCCCCGCGTCGCCGCCCCGTCACGCCCCCTTCGCCGTCGCCCCGCTGTGAGCTCTCCCCCCTCTAACCCCTCTCCGATCCCTCGCCCCCGGTGGCCGCCGCCCCTCCCCGAGCCCATACACACACACAAGCATGAACACACACACACGCACATTTTTTCTGTTTTTAGTTATAGAAATAGTTATAAAATAGTTAGAATTGATAGAAATTTTTCTATTTTTTAGTCATAGAAATAGTTATAAAATAGTTAGAATTCATAGAAATTTTTCTATTTTTTAGTTATAGAAATAGTTAGAATTGTTAGAAATTTTTTCTGTTTTTTAGTTATAGAAATAGCTATAAAAAAGTTAGAAATTTTCTGTTTTTTAGTTATAGAAATATTAGAAATGTTATACAAATGTTAGTTATATATATATAAATGTTATAATTTTTTTTCTATTTTTTAGTTATAGAAATATTAGAAATGTTATAGAAATGTTAGTTATATAGCATTGTTAGAAATGTTATAGGAATGTTAGTTATATAGAAATGTTAGAAATTTTAGTTATCAAAATCCAATCATTAAAAAAATGTTACTTTTTGCGTGCATATAGCTAGTATTTGTTCTGGACGATGCCCGGCTCGCATCCTCGCCGGCGACCCGTCCGCGACGACGTCCGGCTGACCCATGTCCGGGACTGGGCTCCGCCGGGCTGGCACTGGGAGGTGCTGCCTGGAGTGGCGCGCCACTTGATGAGCAACCCGGCCCTTGGTCCCGTCGTCGACCCTGATCTCGTTTGGTGGCGTTCGCGTGGGCCAGTTTCGGTGCGGAGGGAGCCGGCCCCACCGGAGGAGGTACGTCGCTGTGTCAGGGAGGAGGACGAGCACGTCCATCGCTACATGGTTGCATTAGAGGGCGACAGGTTCTCCAATACCTGGCAGTTTCTTCAGGGATCTCACTTCAGCTATGATCCTATGAGGGTTCCTTCTCTTTGGGTGTGCACTGCCCGCGCCAAAGGAACCGCGAGTGTCCTAGATTCTTCTATAGTATTCGATCTTTATTAGCTACCTAGCCAGTGATGTACTCGATATATAATATTCGAGACGATGTATTCGAGATTATATATTATTCGAGACGATGTATTCGAGATTATATATTATTCGAGACGATGTATTCGAGATTATATCTATTATTCGAGACGATGTATTCGAGATTATATCTATTATTCGAGACGATGTATTCGAGATTATATCTATTATTCGAGATTATACTAAATTGTTTTATATTTCTTTTGGCATAGTTAAATAAAAACTATGGCGGACAATACCGACAGAGAGAGAGAACAGACCATGTTCGATATCATACGCGGGCCAGATGATGATCAGAATGAAGAAGATTTTGACGGCTCCGAATTTCTAAACAACACCGTAGAGGGTGATATGATATTCGATCGTGACGACCGAGAAGATGAAGTCATGAACTACGACGAAGAACATGTTGATCCTGAAACAACAAACACCGGCGAGGTATATATATTTATATAAGCAGGAATCTGGTGATCATCGCATGTTTTAAATGAGTTGAAGATATATTAATGAATCGATCTTTCTTCTTTCAGCCATCCGGATCGAGCAAATCTTCAGGCAAAAGGACGAAACGAGGCCCAAACAAAAAGTTGAAGGAGGACGTAAAGTACAATATCGAGGCATTCAAACCTAATGGCGAACCATTAGCGCCTAAGAAGACTGCGGACAAGTTCGTTCGTCAGTGCGGAGTTCTTGTGAAGGACCAACTCCCGATCTCCCTTCAAGAATGGAGAAAGCCAGCAAATCCACGTCCAGATGCTACTTTTGTCGACGAGAATCAAAAAAATCTGCTTTGGGATACTCTCATGGAACACTTCACCCTACCAGATCATTTCACAGAAGCAGATGTGCGGAAAGTCCAGAACGCTGCTTTTAGGAAGATGGCGGTTGCATTCAAGAACCACAAGAGAATGACGTGGGAGATGTACGTCAAGGGAGGAAGGAAGACTCCAGTATTTGAGGGGATACTAGAGATTCAAAGTGCTCATTGGGACGATTTCGTGAAATTCAAGGATTCAGAATTACTAAGGAACGGTCGAGAATAAACAAGAAGAATGCCGAAAAAAAGGATAAGTTCCATAAGCTGGGGCCAGGTGGCTATGCGGTGGCAATGCCTAAGTGGGATAAGTCTGAGAAAGAGATGGAGGATGCAAGTGTCACTCCGGTTACTAAGAGCTGGCCCCCCAGGTGTAGGACTTGGTTCTATGCGCATGGGGGGAGTTGGACCCGAAGACAGGCAATGTTTCGACGAAGGCATGTCTGAACGGAGCCGACGATGCGCTACTTGTTGCAATAGAGAGAACGACGAGCTTACGCGTGCCCTGGGAAATCCTGAACACCCGGGAAGAACACGAGGCAAGGGTGCTATTCCGTGGTATGAGGGGTTTTCGGACTGGAACGCCGACTACAGAACCCGTGCAAGAAAGAAGATTGCGGAGGAGAAGAAGAGGAAGATGGAGGAGGAGCAGAGGAAGCGGGACTATGAACGCCTTCAAGGACTAGAAGCAAGTCAAGCGGAATTGGCAGCTAAATTCCAGTGGCAGCAGGAGCAGATCGACTCACTTAGCCAGCAAAGGGGGTCTCAGTAGCTGCAGCAGCTAGCGGATGATCCAGCATTGGATACCACAGCCCCATCCATGCCGAGAAGCAGCGTGGGTTCCGCCCCGGGCGACGCAGTAGTGCTGGATAGATACCCCGTGAATGACATCACGGAGAACACTAACAACGAGCTACACTTCAAAATGAAGAACATATCCATGAAGGTGGCGGACGCCGTTGCTTTTTCAAATTCCCCCGAGGCAACCTTCCATTGCAACCCGATTCCAGCGGGCTATGCTCGTGTCTTGGTTGATGAGGTGGTGGACCCATATTCGGAGCTACAGCTTGACATTCCTGGAGGTGACGACGAGCACACATTGGGAGAGGCCATACATCGTGTCATCCTATGGAGAAAGGATTGCATCATCTTTCGAAGGCCACCGACACCGCGTCACCCGACTCCTCATCGAAGTCCGTCACCGAGTCAGCAGACTCCCGCTCCTCCAAGTCCACCAACGCGTGAGGCCACTCCTCCTCCTCCAAGTCCGGCAAAGTGTCAGGCCACTCCTCCTCCAAGTCCGACACAGCGTCAGACGTCCACTCCTCGTCCAACTCAGCCCCGTCAGCCGTCTCCGCCGCCTCAGCAATCACAGAAGAGACACCCCGCAGCTATGGTGCGTAGCGGTACGAGTCGAGGTGATAGTACAAGAAGTACAGGTGGAGGCAAGCGATGTAAATATGGTCCAAACCTCAGTACTCCTCTTCCTGTGAGGGCTTACGACAGGACCGAGGAGCAAACCAACGCCATAGTGCGGGCAGAAGTCGACGCCCATTTTGGACCGAAACCGCCACCGCCGCCAAGGGAGAAAGTGCCTGTGGAAGTAGTTGACCACTTCATTCGTATGGCTCAACCACCAGCTCCTAAGCCTGTTGACTCAGACTGCCACATCAGGAAGTTACATCGACAACGTCTACAGAAGGAGGCGAGCTCGAGCTCGAGCAAACAACAAGTAGCTGTCAAAAAATGCAGGAAAACCGTTGCCCAGCTGGGAAAACAGGCGGTGCAATCGATCCCCCCGCTTGTTGTGCCGCCAACAACACGTGATAGTACGCGCGCCCAATTTTATTGTGGCCAAATGGTTTACGTTCCCGAGGTGGGCGATGTGGTAATAACCTAGGAGCATATAATGCAGGCTGAATAACTCAAGATCACTGTTGGACAACTCCTCGAGATCGAGGACATGCCTCCGATTAGAGAGGAGGAAATAAAATGGAAATTTGTCCGGGGCCAACCTTTGGTCGAGCCAGAAGATTTCAAGAAGCTCCGAACGAGAATGTATGAATTGCATCAATGGTACATGGACATTAGCAAGAGATCCGATCGAGAGTCCCTCATGGTGTATGTCAAGAAGGATGATTACTACCATGAGAAAGCTATGGCCATTGAGTATTCTGAACTGTTTCAGTTATACAATCAAGACGCACTCGACAAATCTATCGTCGGTTGCTATTGTCTGTAAGTGATTTCTTTCTGTAATTGAAGTCTCAAGCTAGCTGTAGTGATCCTTTTGATCAATCATTACGTGTAATTATCCTCACTATATTCTTTTCTGTGGTATTATGCAGGATGAAGATGTCTAAAATGAGAAAAGGTGGACGCTATGGCATTGGGTTCATTGACCCAAACACCATTAATGAATACCATGGAAACTAGATGCATATTATGAAAAAGAGGTAGAGGACAGCATGCTAGAGTTCTTCAAGCGCCTCAAATACAATGAAGATATACTACTTCCTTACAACTTCGAGTGAGTCACACTTTCTTGTACTACAAATTCTCTGTTTTTGCCTACTAGCTAGCTACATGTTTTTGCTTACATATGCCCGCTTAATTAAGACATGCAAACGTGTGTGCATGCAGATTTCACTGGATCTTGTGTATCATTAAAGCTGTCGCCGGAACAGTTTAAATACTGGACTCGCTACTCAAAGCAAATACTGACTATAACATCTTGTTTGGGATAGTCAAAAGGTAATTTCAATCATTATTAACTATATATCTTGGCCTATTTAGTTCGTCATTTCATGATATGAACATTTAATAACCCCTTTATTCATTTTCTTCGTCGGCGGGCAGGGCTTGGGCAAGGTTCATCAACGTCACTCCAGGCGAATGGAAACAAAAGCTGAAATGGTTTCGAGCCAAGGTAAGTAATTAAGTAGTACTAGCTAGCTAGCTAGCTGCCATCTCTTTAATTATCATGCTTGATTAATTATTATCTGATCAAATTAAATTCCATTCTCATAATAAAGGCCCTGAAGGAGGCGCCGGGGACTGATCTGTGTGCATAATGCGTATGCGAGAACATTCGCATGATGGCGTCCGAAAGGAGCAGATCTCAAAGAATGGAATGGGTACATTTGTCAGAACAATATTCACAATTTTTACACCATTATCGATATCTAGTCACACAACTAATACACATGCATATTGATCTCCTTCTTAACAGTTCAAAGAGGTGCGGGACAAGCTCCTACCAACGGAGCGCGTAGAAGCACTTCAAGAGGAAATAGCGGGCTTTTTGCTTGACCAGGTCATAAATCCAAAGGGAGAATACTATTACCCGCTACCGCCCCCATCGAAAAAGACATGAACCACTTCCAATTGTCATTGTGCTCCGAAGGCACCAATCAGGCTAATGCCACTGGCTCCGAAGGCAACATGCATATGTAGGAGAAATTGTATATAGCTATACATGTCTGTATGGTGGTTTGTGAATTAATATGGTGGTTTGTGAGACATGATTGATGATATATATGATTGGTTCTACTAGAAATTATATATATATATATATATATATATATATATGCATAACGTGTACAATGTGTAGTACCGTAAAATACCAGCAAACGAAAAAGAATTAAAATGGAAAACACAAAATTAAATGAAAAAGAAATCATAAAAACAAAAACCCCCCAAACATTTTAGTACCGGTTGGTGTTACCAACCGGTACTAAAGGGCTCCAGGCCCCCGGAGCTGGCTCATGCCACGTGGTTACCCTTTAGCACCGGTTCGTGCTGAACCGGTACTAAAAGGGGGGGCCTTTAGTGCCGAAATTTTAGTGCCAGTTACCTAACCGGCACTAAAGGGCCTTACGAACCGGTTCTATTGCCTAGTTCTGCACTAGTGATGGATGAACTGGTAGACAGTGCATTCCGGACTAGGATGCAGTTGTTTTCACTCGTCCCTGCACTGCAATCAGGAAGTAAAACGTACGAATCAGCTTCTTTTAGATTGCTTTGGTCATTCTACCTTAGTTACTACCAATGTAGGGATACCTTGAAGACGGGAGGTTAGACGACGGCAACGAGGGATAGCCTTCTCATTTTGCGCAGTTGTACTAAAACTAAAGTGTGTGCTTTTGATTGCGCGTATAGAAACGATACGGAGACAGACATCCCGAAACGATATGGAGACAGACATCCCTGTTTGCGCAAATAAGAAATACGGTTATTTAAACAGTGACATATATTACAACTTTCCCCCGTTTCCTCTTAGAATGAAGTCCTAGATTCATGCTACAGCTTTCCCACTTTCTTCCCTGTTTGAACCAACGCTTTGAGTCGACTGTATGAAATAGCTTTACTTCTAATAATAGTAGAAGTCTAGGTGGCTCTGGAACAGCGGACGGAAGTAGAAAAGGATCCACACGAAGGGAACTGGGGCAGTAGAGCAAGGCAGCAGGTTTCCAAGGAATATATACCTGAGGGTCGTCGGCATGTCACAAAGACGGCGTCGGGAGGCCGCATCTTGGCCACAATACTGCAGGGAGGAAGAAGGGGTCGGAGGCCCTCCCGAGTCGGTGCTCTCTCGGAGAGAATGGCACGGCCGCCGATCGGGACGCGCGGGCAGCCGTTGGTCTCCTCCCTCGCCGCCGACGACAGCGTGAACGATGCACCTACACCCCTGCCCCGGTCGAGGTTGTCCGGCCGGATTTGTGACCAGTCGTGAGCTGAGAGAGAGTGCGGCCACCTATGTGTTGCTTAGATCTGGAGAGCATGAGAGAGTGAACAAGAGGAACACTAGTAAAGCAAGCGCTAAGGCTCCTGCTTTCATATATAGTGGAGTGATTTTGTTGTACCAGCTTCAACAAAATGCGCTCCTATGTGTACCCGCAAGTGGGTGTGAGAGAACTAGTGCATGCGTGCACCGCTTCTCTTCGTGAGAGTACAATATACTATGCCCAAAGAACGTTCGCCGCAAGAGTAATAGTACAAGTGTGTGACGTGTGAGCTAAAATAAAATGTGCACGCCGTCTTTTGTTTTTTAGAAGTTCTGACGGTAGGGTGTGAAGAGCACATATGTGCGTGACGTCTACCTGCAGATAGACGGTGGGTGCGACGTGCGAGTCTACGAGAGGACTCAGGAGAGTCGTGACTCGTGAGGGTGCGTGTGCGCGTGAGAGAGAATGGGGGGGCACGTATCAATGCAATGCATGTGTCCGTAAATCATTATCCGATAAACATTCGCCACAAGCCTTTTCCTGACGAACGCCGTAAGAACCGTTAGATCGGCATCCGACAGTGTCAGTTTTGCCATGTCATTTAACAGAACGGCCACTCCTCCTACACACAAATCTTCCACGTGAGTGTTAGCAACTGCCGTATGCTCCATCCGTTCCGAAATGCAGTGCATATAGCTTTAATGAAAATTCGAACCTCGCAAACTTTTACCGTGTTTTCCTGTACCAAATTGCACATGTAGAATACCATGTATATGTCATTTCATTCATCTTCGAGAGGTAACTATAAAGTTGGGTGAGGAGTCTACAAAGAAACACCATCGTATCACCCGCAGCAATTTCAAGCAGCCTTTAGTGTCGAGGGATATCATAGGAACTCTATATGATATGATTTTTATAGGAATTTTTCCTTTAGAGGCAATTGGTTCATAGGAATAGATTCATATACTCCACATTTCAAAGGAAATAAACATGATATCATTTCTATAGCTTTAGAGCCACTTGGATCATATGAATGGATTCCTATACTCCCTTAATTTCAAAGGAAAATAAACATTAGCGTGTATTGAATAGAAAAGTTCCTATGATATGAACCAAATTACATCTCTTTTCTAATCCCTCCTCATAGGAATTGAGATACATGTCATCTCTAGATTCAATAGAAAAGTTCCTATGATGTGAACCAAATGACATCTCTTTTCCAATCCCTACTCATAGGAATTGAGATGCTCCATGCCATCTCTTTCCCTACAACTTCCATCTATACATCTTCTATTCCTAAATAGATAGTACAACCCACTAGTAGCTTTTTTCCAAAACATGCAACTATGGCACAAGAACTATATAGTGTGCCAATAACTTTGGAAGATGGTCGTTGGATGAAGCTAACCCGACAGTGCAGAGATAGGCAAATCCGAGCACTACTGGCCGTTGGATATCATCAACATTCCACCAGATCTGCCACATGTACAATTTAGAAGACTCCATGGTTGAACTTAAGCATAATGCACAAACCTCAAAACACAAGCACTTCTCCTTTGTTCTAGAATCTTCTGTATCATAATTGATTATTTTTTTCTAAATGAATTGCCATTATTTGTTTTTTACTTTATGATTTACTCCCTCCGTTCCAAAATAGATGACCCAACTTTGCACTAACTTTGTACAAAGTTAGTGCAAAGTTGGGTCATCTATTTTGGAACGCAGGGAGTACAATGCTGAACCCCATGAATCTTAACATTTTTATAAAACTTATTGATTTTGAATGAGATGAACTATAAGAACTAAATGAACATCTACATCATGCATATATGACTCAAAGCTTTACATGCTATAGTGTGTATTTATTCATAATTTGGTTTCGAAATCTCATGCGTTCAATACATGTGTACCTTACTAGTAGTTTTGGGTAGAGTAGCAAATTTCATGCGGCCCTGGATATATCAAAATGCAGGGCCCATGCATCATTGCCTTTCGGTCGAACCTACGTCAATATCTACAAGGGTTGGATGAAGAGCAACAGCCAAGTGTGCGGTTCAAGCAAAGAAGTATTGGCCAAGAGGAATAGGGACAAGGACGAAGTCGAGGACGTGGACGAGGACTCCGAGTAAGGTGGCAGTGTCGTTGCTCATGGTGGTTCTAAACTTCTAATGCAGTGTCTACCGGATTAGTTGCATAGTTTAATTTCAGGTGTGCTTAGTTTAATTTCAGGGGTGTGTTGTGCTGAGCCCCTAGCAGAAGTATGTTATGTTTCTTCTCGTTACTTTAACTCTTCAGTATGTACATACTACTAGTATTTCTTTAATTGAATTTAGCACCCCAATTAAGCACGTACTAGCTTTTTTAATAGTACTATATGCATAATTTGACGACGAGCGCTCTCTATATGTACCACCTTTTTTTTATTTCAATTTTTGCTCCATGGCGCAATCCATCCATAGTACTACTGTACAAAAGTATACATTTTTTAAAAGGCTAGAGTACTGTTCATCACATATATAGCCAGTTAAATTCTCAACATAGAACGACGTGCATGCCGTGTAGTAAACCGATATAGAGGAAGTATAGTAAAAATGAGGTGATTTTACTGAGCGATAGGTGGGGGAGCATGGCCTGTCATGCGGTCCCATGTGTCATGATGTACCAAGGCGATGCGCGTGTCCCTCTTGAGGCAGAAGCGATACTAGTACGTGGTTTGAGATGATGGCAAACGGAAGTGTGAAATAAGGGTTGCTACGTCCGTCTGGGAAAGTGCGGCATTGTGACTTGACGTCTCATTGCTCATTACTACTACTGGGCCGATACGAGTGGGGTGTGTCCCCCCTGCTGTTCGGCACTGTTATTTGGTGCTTGACACGTCGACCCGGTTGCTATATGTCCCACATGTCGGCGAGAGGAAGTACGGAATTCATGAAAGGGAGCGTCGACGGAGGAGTATACTACTACAGAATTCATGAAAGGGAGCGACTTAGTTTTGGAAAAATCTGTTTTTACGGAGTACGTACCCACTACAGTTTATAGGGCTCATCTAAAAAACATTCGTTTTTCTGTTTGATAAGTCTCAATTCTACTATACTAGTAGTAGTCCCATTACATGTTGGATTTTGAGGTGCGTTAGATCACTCGACGCAAGCAGTGTCAAGAGGAAACTAACCAATGCATGTACAAGTTCATGGAAATTTAGTGGTCATTCATGCATTCGTTCTAATTACTGCCTCGGTAAACACAACTTCTTGAGAAAAACGAGCGTACTAATTACTTGTGCAAACTACGAAATTAATTCGACCACTCACCGTCTACCTTGGTTGGGGAGATTTTGAAATTGAGCCATAAACTGGAAAGGAGGGAGTAGTAACTTTTGTCTCGATTACTATTTGTGGCCTTGTATAGATGCAAAATGTATTTTTTTATAGTGGCCTTGTATAAGTAAATGGAGGGAGTACTAACCAAAGTACGTAGTAGGGACGAGGAGTAAACGGAGGGAGTAGTAAAATTTTCTCCTCGTGCTGCGAGCCACCGCGCGCGTGGGCGAGGGAGCAAGCTTCACCTCATCCTGTGAGTCACCGCACCCGTGGGTGGGGGAGACGGCGTACTAAGCAAGCTTCTCCTCGTTCTGCGAGTTGACGGGACACATCAAAAGCACTCCAGTGTATAGAGCCTTGCCTCTAAGGTAGGCCCCACATGGTTTGCCTCTTTTTTTAACATAACACGTCAAGTCGCAATTTGTTTGTTCACCCGTGGTAGACGGTCCTCCCTCCACCAAGTGGACAACCAGTACACGTGCCAAATTACCACGTGGGCTGCCTTTTTCGTACAGAAAAGACCTCCACCGTGTAGCCGCGCGGGTGTGGTTGGGAAAGAGACGGGAGTACATGCGCCGTGCGTGCACCTCTTCTCTTCGCGCACGTCCCCCACCTACATGGGTGTATGTGAGAGAGATACAAACCTAGACATAATGCGCCGTCCATCCCCATGCCTCCGCCCAGTCCAACCACCAGTCACCACCACGCTCCACTCCTCCTCGCCTTATCTCTCATCTTTCTCGCTCCATTTTTATATACAAGGGGCCACTATCAAAATTACAATTTGCAAATATACAAGGCCACTAACATTAATCGATGCAATATTAATGGTGTTTGCCTCGTGGTACTAGCAAAGGAGGACATTAATTATCCCTTGCATGCATGCGGGAGTTTGCAAAAAATGCATCTTGATGTTCCGTGCAATGCACGGGCATCTTGCTAGCACTACTAGGAAAAGGCCTACTAATGGCGCACCTAATTTGGCCATTAATGGCGCATTAGTGGTGCGCCATTAGTACCACGCCATTAGTATATTTTACTAATGGCGCACCACTGGTGCGCCATTAGCATCTGGTATACTAATGGCGCACCTGGGATGCGCCATTAGTATATACAACAGTGCGCCATTAGTATGCCTCCTAGGGGGCCATGTATACCCAGGTGCTTTGGCATACTAATGGCGCACAACAAGAGGATGCGCCATTAGTAACTTCGGCATAGTAATGGCACACTGTTTAATGATGCACCATTAGTATCCTTTTGCATACTAATGGCACACTATGATGTGATGCGCCATTAGTGTGAATATTAGGTTTTTTTTATTTTTTTATTTTCTGTTTTTTTGCATAGGTTACAAAATGTATAATTGGACAAAATATAGACAACACACATCAACAACAGATTCATCGAATAAAATAGAAGATTAGTCTCTGAATACAATTCATCATTTTAGTCTCCGAATACAATTCATCATATTAGTCTCCGAATTGAAAAGACCGAACAAAGATAGAACATTATATTACAAGTCTCGAGACCGCGAGTTTGTCCTCACATTACAAGTCGATATCGATCATCTAAACTACCATCACATAGAAGAGAGCTGCGGTCATCACGATGAGCATCATCATGATGAAACTCGTCTTCATCCGGTTCCTCCAACACTCCCTCCCCTCTCCCGCTAGATAGCGGGCGTATCTAGTGGTGTACCCTTTGTAACTGTTACCGCTGAATCGGTGAACCTGTCTCCGACACTCCTCCCAGTCGTTGTAGACTCCGGGAACCTTACCCTTGTACACGACATACCACGGCATCGCTGTGCAGTAGCCAAACGAAACGTTAGTACCAATTCACAGACAATACATAAGCAACATATAAGTATGCAACAGAATGATCGAAAGAGAAAAGCAAAACATTAATAGCATCGATTACATCTAAGTTGAACGACTCTCGAAACCAAAGAGACATACTACAAGTTCATTAAAGTTTAATTACAACATGAGCCAATCGATGTTTCAGAACTAGACACAGCATCACTGTTTTTGACTCGACTCAAGGGACCGGAGCGTGGATGAAGCCGTCGTCTGTCGTGGGAATCATGAAACAATGGGCGTTGTCAGCCTGCATTTGTAGGATTGTGTCGATATCACTGTTGGACGGTTGATTTCTGAGGTAGAACTGCCCCGAGGTACGAAGGACATCTTGATGGATGATTTCCGCAAACTCCGACTGGATGCGAAAGAATTCTTATCTGATGTCCGCGTCCTGGATTGCCGACATGCTCGTGGCCCAATCTTTGAGTCTACTCGGTAGCAGAAGTTGATGATGGTCCCGTACGATCACCCGCATGTGATGGATGGCGTAGTAGGCACCCTTCTGACCGCCCGTTGGCTGCTTGACGCAGCAGAACGTCGTATTGTGGGAGAACACGTGCTTGCCGTACTTACGAATAGGCCTGGTGAAGGTGCCTCCAGATTTTATGTAGCCAGGGAGAACATCATCAAGAACCTTCTTGACATTTGTGTAGTCTACGTTCAACTGACGGTCCGGGTCGAAATATGTGGCCATGGAATATTTAGGGCTTAGGAGGATGAGCATGCAACATGTGTCACTGCAGAAAACACGGAATGTTAAAAGAAAAACAATCGAAATCTAAGAATTCATATGTTACGGGGCGGTTGAGGGGAGGACTTACTCAGGAAAGTAATGCACGAGGAAGTTATCCTTATCTTGGTTTGCTAGAATGACGCCTTCGAGGTAAGAACTCGCGACTTGCCGGTCCCCAGCGCTGCCCAAGATCTTGGCACGCACGTAGAAGGGGTCGACTATTACGATGTCCGGGGTCTTGTCGCTAATGATCCGCATCTCCATACTCAGCGAAAATAGCCGAACGAAGGTGTAGTGCAGCGGATGAAGGTTCAACATAGCGTGGATGTCATCAAACCGCAGGACAATCGTACCACCGATGGAGTTATCCACAAAGCCCTTGCCCTCTGGCACCTTGGCCGCGAAAACTGGGTATGACACATCCTTCTCTCCGAGACGCCGCTTCTCCAAAGAAAGAACACTGTCATGCACACTCCACATAGCACCGGTTGCAGCATCGAGCATATTTCTCGGTAGCATCGGCCTAGCCGCCACATGCACCCTCCTCGAGATATCCTCAGGTGCAGGTGGCCAGTCCTGAGCACGGATCGTACTCGGTGCCGGCTGGCCCACACCCTTGTTAGTCTTTCTTTTGCGTGCCTTCTTCTTCTCCTATAATGGGACCGAGTTCTTCTCACAGACCGCCTTCTTGAGTGTGTTGGGGCTGATAATATTTCGCTCCTCGCCTATCTGAGGCTCGGTGAAGTCGGCAGCTGGAGGCGTCTCCTGAGAGCTGAACGCTAGACGACGCCTGTTGCAACTTGGCTTCTCCGCGGTACCAGCTAGATCGCGCACGTCTTTTGTTGGGTTGGGTTCTTGAGAAGGAGGCCCCATGAAGTCGCCACCGTACCCATGATCGGCAAAGTACTGATCGACGTTGGCAAATGTATCGTCGTCGTCGTTCTGATCATGTGCCATATGCATGTTTGGATCCAATGGCATAGAGATGTCCGGCACCGTTGCGGCGGTCTTGCCATGGGGCCGACTTGGCGTCGGCACGACTGGCGGTGTTGTCTTTGGGGTGGTGTCCCCTGCCCCCAAACGAATCTGGCTCTTCGGCCAAAGCAGGGGCCAGCTCAGGCAGGCGCTGAGGGTCATCACATCATCATCGTCGGCCCTGACGGGTCGAATCGGAGTTAACAACTCGTCGCAGCCTGGCAGCACCCGAACCAGTTGAACCCTAAACAAGTTGGGCGGCATCTGGGTACCGTGGAACAAGGGGTTTCCCGGTTGAACGATTTTTCCCTTGGCAACATCGACCAACTCGTTGTTCACGAAGTGCGGGAGAGTGCACGGAACATCGGCGGCGCCCTACGAAAACATGTAGGGCGTCATGGATGCCCAGTCAAAGGCAAGGAGATGAAGTCCTCGGCCGAGAGAGGCTTAATTAGTTACCGTGATGATGGCGTCGAGCTCAGCTAATGTCAAGGCACCGCCAACGGCGGGCGTGCAGTTGACGGAGGGGCCGCTTGCTGCAGAGGTGCCGGCCGGCGTACACCCGGGTGCATTAAACTCCCGTGCCGGTGTCGAAGACACCAATGCCGCCTCCGCCGGAGACACCAATGGCCCCGCCATCGCATTCTGCGAGTTGCTGGCCGTGAAGATAGGAATCGGGGGCGGCCCCTCTTGGCCGCCCGCAATCCACGCACTAATCCCCTGGATCAAGGTAGGCACAATGGCGGTGATCGTCCTTCCGAGTTGTTGTTCCACTTGCTCTTGGACCATCTCCGGAATCCGCGCCACCTGTGCCCTGAGTTCTTGAACCTCGCGCGCCTGGCTTTTCGAGCTGGTCTTTTTCTCCTTTCGCCCACCAGTGTTATAGTATGACGACCATTTTGTCGACAAGCCTTTGCCGGCCACACGACCAGCTGACGTCGGCTTACTGAGCTTATCCTTGTTCGTCATTACATTCAACGCCCTATTTAGAGTGGTGTCCCAAGGGTTGCTCTTAGTCGACCCCGCGCTACTGCTTTCAGTCACCTGCGGAAGGAATGTGAACCATTTAGAAATTTGGCTTCATTAATTAGAATGCAACCATATGAAGCTAATTACGCGGGGGTGTAATCCTTACCAGAATAAGCTCAAGCTCCCTGGTCTTCGGATCCGTGGTAAGCTCCTTTGTTTTCGGGTCCTTGTACCGGGCCCTGACAAAGTTCCTGGTCTGCTTGTCACCGTATTTATCGAAGAGGGGCGGTAGGACTTGCTTGGCACGGTCCGCCTCCTCCTTGTCCCATATAGGCTCCGCCACTCTGTAACCGCCGGGACCGAGTGTGTGTTCCCCTAAGTTCAGCTCCCGCATTTCTTTCCCCCACTTACTTGATTCGGAGCTTGTGGTGCTCGAGCAATTGATCTTGAAGTTGTTGTAGTCATCTTCGGTGATCGAAGGATTTTTCTCCTTGATCTTCTCATAACTCTCACCTTTCTCGATTATTTTCTTCACATTGCTTTTCCAAGTAGACAGGGCCGTGCTCATCTTCGTGAGGGCAGCATTGTTCACTTTATTCCCTTTGAGGCTTGTGTTTTCAAATTCAGCGGGGAACTTGTATCGTTCGTGCAGCTTCGTGATGAGGAGGTTGCACAAATTCCCTCGATCAGGATGCCTGAGGTTCTCGGTGTTGATCGAGACGGTGCTCCGGAGAATGCAGCAGAGCTGAAGCGAGTACCCCTTGACTATTCGTTCGGGCGCCGTTGGATTCCCGTTGGAGTCCACTTCAGTAACTTCCTCCTTGAGGGTGCGGAGCACGGTCGGGCGCCGGTCCTTCCGTTGCCTCTTCGGTTGGCTGCCATCTGTGCGTGCACCGCCATCATCAGTGGTGGCATCCTCGGCGGCACCATCAGTGGTGGCATCAGTGGGGTCATCCTCGGCGGTACCATCAGTGGTCTCAGGATCGGTGGGGAAGGCGGCGGCCTCATACAAGTGAGGTTGTTCCTCCATCTCCTGGGATAGCTCCCAGAATTCCTTGACGCCCGAACCCCCGGCCTCATCGTTGTTGGCCATGTTTCTCTCTAAATAGGAACAAAGTTTGGTCAAAAGGTTGGTTATTGTCAAGGAGAATTCTAAGTTGGTCCTAATCACTTGGCTCTATTGCCGCCTATGGTTTAATGCAACTAGAATAAAGGGGCACTTGATCCTACTTAATTAACTACTAAGATACCCCGGCCCACACATTAGTCACAAGTACCCCATCTATTTTAGCAAAGTCATGCTAAAATTCACTGAAAATTTCAGCATGACCTTTGCTGAAAATAGGACATATGGAGTACCCGAATTTGCCGGAACGGAAGTTAATCGACATTCCAGCAAACTCAAGGGCCTCCCGGGGTACCTGCAAAATCACCACGACACGATGGTCAGAGACATGACCTTTGCCTAACAGTTCTGAACTCCTGCCAAAACTGAACACAACATATATATACCAACCATCTTGCCAGCCAGTAGACCAGCTAGTAGACCATCATTTGTCAGGCCAAATTGAGGCCAAATAGAAAACCAATGTGGCCATGGCACAAAGTCCATGACCCAGAACAGGAGACATACCAAGCACTAAATGAGGACAAAAACAGACATTTAGAACAATTAGTTATTAGCTAAAATGTCTTGCTTGAATGCATCACAATTTATTCACTACTCCAAGGAGTACTACTTCTCACAATCCCAAGGAGAATAACTGGCAACAGAAAACAAAACACTTATGGTAGTATGTTGATGTCCAGCCAATGCACAGAAGTTAAAGGCACCCATTTAACTACGAAACAACATTTTTTGGAGCAACACTCTTAACACTGGAGAATGAAAACTGAACTCAGTCATTACTCATTAATACAACTTTTTTGGTAGCAAAGTAGATTGACAGCTCTTGCATAAGAGAACAGGAAAGTAGTGATTGTATAATAAATCATATAACTTACAGGAGGGGTTATCCGATATTCTGGCTTTATAACAACTTGTATGCCCACTGAAGCGAAACAATGAATTACGTTAGTAACCATGAACTGTTCTCAATAACAGTACAGAAGGGCACAATATTGGGCAGTTTGTTAGTCTGGCATGGTAGCAACAGTAAAATATATACAAGGAGGCACTCCCTTCTCTGTATACCAATTCAAAGTCCAACCAATGTCTCACAATATTTTTCACTTTTCAGCATGACCCCCTTCTTCGCGAGGAAGCATGCTCTGACAAGCTAAGTTAAGTTACACATGTAATGGCCAAATTGGGGGAAATTACTAGCTAAACAAGTTTAAGCGCACACACATGCTGGCTACAAGAGAAATGATAGGGTTAAAAGACCAACAAACAAACTCGTGTAAAACTGCCTCAGTTTCAGGTCTAGATTGTTCAATTCCACTTTCCACTCACGGGCTCTTAAATCAGAACTCAACTAAGAGATCCGCTGATCTAACGCGCACGAAACCACTCTAAGTTCGATCGAACGAAAGATCAATAGTGTCCAAAACTGAAGAAAAAACTGAATAAAAGCATGACTTGCATACAGAGCACATACCAAGCAGCGGCCTAAAATAGCAAGCATCAAATTAGTAGCAGTATCAAACTGGAAAAACTACATCCATCAATTTCTAAGAATCGGTAGCATTACCAAATTATCAACTAGCACTAAGCAGCAAGCAGCAAAAGGGCACTGATTTAGTACCATTGACAGTTCACAACAGCAAAAATCTGAGACGTACTAACACGAGCTATCAATCACAGTAGCAAAACAAATCCATTCGTCCATCTATTCAATATGCAACAGCAACATCCACCCATCCGGCTAACAAACAGAGGGGTGGGGAACAGGGAGATGAGAGGCACCTGTTCTCGAAGGAGATGTAGGCGGCTGGTCGAAGCAGGGGCGACGGGAGGGCCGGGGGCTTGTCGAAGCAGAGCAGCAACGACGGGGGGGGGGGGCGGCGGGAGGCAGCCAGGCAGGGCCTAGCACTGGCGATGCTGAGAGGAAGGGGCGGAGTTGGGCATGGCCGGTGCGGCTGAGAGGGAGGAGCGGAGAGGCCGGTGCCGGCGGCTGACCGGGTCGGAGAGGCAGGACCGCCTGGGCGGCGGCGCGGATCCTCCCTCGAAGGCTCGAACCCTAGCCGCTGTGGGAGGGAGGAGCGGGGTGGCAAAGGAGACGACTGTGGGGGCTTGGGGACTGCAGAGCGGGAGGAGGAGCCCGACGAGGTGGACGGGGCGGCGTCCGGGCCGCCGGCGATGAGGGGGAGGAAGGGGAGAGGGAGGCGGCGGGGGCGGCGTGGTGGAGGGAGGGAGAGGGAACTGGCGAGGGGGAGAGGGAAGGGGGGATCGGGCAAAGGGGGAGAAGGAAGGGGGGATCGGGCACAATACTAATGGCGCACCTCACCGTGGTGCGCCATTAGTACTTTTATTTAACTTATTAATCATAACAGTAATATTTTTTTTAAAACTTGTTTAAATTATAAGACAGTAATAATTTTTTAAACTTGTTTAAATCATAACAGTAATATTTTTTTATAAGACAGTAACAGTAATATTTTTTTATAAGACAGTCGGCGGCGGCGGTTGAGTGGGGGAGGGGTGCGGGGGGTCGGCGGCGGCGGTTGAGTAGGGGAGGGTGCGCGGGGTGCGGGGGGTCGGCGGCGGCGGTTGAGTAGGGGAATCGAGGGTGCGGGGGGTCGGCGGCGGCGGTTGAGTAGGGGAGGGTGCGCGGGGTGCGGGGGGTCGGCGGCGGCGGTTGAGTAGGGGAGGGGTGCGGGGGGTCGGCGGCGGCGGTTGAGTAGGGGAATCGAGCGTGCGGGGGTCGGCGACGGCGGTTGAGTAGGGGAGGGTGGGCGGGGTGCGGGGGGTCCGCGTCGGCGGTTGAGTAGGGGAGGGGTGCGGGGGGTCGGCGGCGGCGGTTTAGTACGGGAATCGAGGGTGCGGGGGGTCGGCGGCGGCGGCCGATGGACCAGGGGTGCTCGGCGGCGAGGGGGACCGGATCTGGCAAGGTGGGATAGCGATCGAGATGGAGGGGGATCGAGATCGAGTGTCCATGAAATTTAAAAATATTCATGATAGTTGAAAAAGTGCCCATGAAATACAATCGAGAAATGAAGGCTACGATTTAAATACAATTGATCTTAGCTAGCTATCTATTCACAATCTTCTTGCCCTTCTTTTTCGCAAATGGAGTTCTTCTGTGGAACGGACGTCCTTTAGGTAGGGTGGTCCTGCTTCTTCTTGTGGTGTATGCTGCTACTTCATCATCGTCGTCATGTTCGATCCTCGGGTCGCCGTACTTGTCGAAGTCTTGCTCATTGGCTACTCCATCCATTCCGATGATCTTCCTTTTGCCTCTCATCACGACAACACGACGGGGCTTTGACGGGTTGGTAATGAAGAAGCATTGGTCCGCTTGGGAAGCCAGTACCCATGGCTCATTTTTCGCGGTGACGTTTGCGCCCGCGGTCTTGGATTTGGTTTCGGGTATAACCATGGTGGTGAAATACCGGTAGTATTTTAGGACACTCCTCGCCCATATGACACGGAACATCGGGACCTTCTCTCCAGCGTAGCTCAGCTCCCAGATCTCCTCGATCCTTCCGTAGTATATGTCCTTGTCGTTACCGGTGTAGGATTCCATCGTTACCCCGTAGTTCTGATAACCATCGCTCTTCATGTCCTTGGCCTTGGTGTAGAATGTGTAGCCGTTGATATCGTACGCCTCATAGGTCATCAGGTTGTGCTCGGATGCCCCTGTGACAAGGCGAATATGAGTTGTTCTTCCGCGGAAGAATCCTCATGTAAAGGGTACAACAGAAGCTTCTGCTTGAACCAACGCGTGAAACATGAGTTGTGCTCTTTGAGTATAGCTCCGTCCGTCCTCTGTTGGCCTCGGTCATTGTACGTCTTCTTAATAAAGGTTTTGTGCTCTACCACCCAAGGATCGACCACGTCTATGTGTTGTAGCGCGACTAGGTTTGCTCTTTCAAAGTCGGCGAGTCGACCCTCGAAGTCGAGATGCATTTCGCGACGACCCTCACGGTGACCCCATCCAGCAAGCCTGCCGAGGTGCCTGTTGATGGGCAGACCAACGGGGTTCTCGATGCCTAGATAATTCGTGCAGTAGGAGATGCACTCTTCGGTCAGAAAGCCCCTGGCTATGCTTCCCTCTGGGCGTGACATGTTGCGAACGTATCCTTTGATGACACCATTCATCCTTTCGAACAGCATCATGCTGTGCAGGAACGTCGGCCCGAGTTGGATGATATCGTCCACGATATGGACTAGCAGATGCACCATAACGTCGAAGAATGCGGGCGGGAAGTACATCTCAAGCTCGCATAGTATCACCACGATTTCTTCCTGTAGCCTTCTGAGTTGCCTCACGCCAACAGACTTCCGAGGGATGACGTCGAAAAAGTTGCATAGGCCAAATAGGGTTTCACGGACGTGCGCGTCCATGATCCCACGGATTGCAACTGGAAGTATCTGCGTCATCAGCACATGACAGTCGTGAGACTTCATCCCGTTGAACTTCTGCTTCGCTGGGTCTAGGTATCTGCTTATCTTCCCCGCGTAACCGTAAGGAAGTTTTACTCCTACGAGGCAGGTGAAAAACTGCTCGATCTCCTCTTGACTTAGAGTGAAGCACGCGGGAGGGTAGTCATTTCCGGTCTTCTTGGCCTTCTTGCCTTTGCGACGACTTTCCATGTCCAGCTTCGCCTCATCATCATCATGATCATCATATATAGTGTGAAGCTCCTGCCTGATGCCCATTGATTTCAAGTCTGCCCTTGCTTTCGGCCCATCTTTGGTCCTCTCAGGCATGTTGAGCAGGGTACCAAGCAGACTCTCGCACACGTTCTTCGTGATATGCATGACATCAAGGCTGTGAGGCACACGGTGGATCATCCAGTACGGCAAGTCCCAGAAAACAGACCTCGTTTTCCATACCTTCAGCAGCGGCTCTGGCGCCTTTCGCTTCTTTCCCGGCTCTGGCGCCTTTTGCTTCTTTCCCGGCAGTGGGCAGTCTTTCCAATTTTTCAACAGCTCGTCTATTTCCTCACCGCTCCTCGTACGCGGGCGTCCTCGGGGTTCGGTTTCACCATCGAACTGATCCTTGCGTTTTCTCCACGGGTCATCGTCGCGAAGCCACCTTCGATGTCCCATGAACACGGTTTTCGAAGACCCGGGATCTCTATCTAGCTGGTGATACATTGTGTCATCCATGCACCTGACGCATCCAGAAAATCCATGGACCACCTGCCCCGCGACATATCCGTAACCGAGATAGTTGTGCACCGTCGTGAGCAGCGCGGCTCTCATAGGGAAATATTCTTTCTCTGCGGCGTCCCACGTATTGGCTGGCATTTTCCACAGCGTGTCAAGCTCCTCTTTTAGCAGCCCCAGATACAGATTGATGTCGTTCCCTGGTTGTTTCGGTCCTTCAATTAGCATACTCAGGTGAATGTACTTCCTCTTCATGCACAACCAGGGGGGAAGGTTGTACATCCACACAAACACAGTCCAGGTGCTATGTGTGCTTCTCTGGCTGCCAAACGGATTGACTCCATCGGTGCTCGCGCCCAGCACGATGTTCCTTGGATCGTTCCCAAATTCTGGGTCTTCGAAGTTCAACGCTTGCGACTGGCTCGCATCCTTAGGGTGACTCAGCATCTTGTCTTTTTTATCTATCTCCGGATCATTTGCGTCATCTTCTCGCTTCTTCTCCTCCCTATCGGTGTGCCAATGCAGGAGCTTTGCTACCTTAGGGTCTGTGAAATACCGCTGCAGAGGAGGAGTGATCGGAAAGTACCAAACCACTTTTCGAGGAGCTTTCTTCCTCTTCTTGTATCGAGTGACGCCGCATATCGGACATATGGTAGACTCCGCGTGCTCGTCCCGATAAATGATGCAATTGTTCATGCACACATGGTATTTCACATGTGGTAAATCCAGAGGACACACGATTTTCTTCGCCTCCTCCAAACTGGTCGGGCACTTGTTCCCCTTGGGAAGACGTTCATGCCAGAATGACATGTTCTCGTCGAAGCATGCGTCGGTCATTTTGTGTTTTACCTTCATCTCCAGATCCATGAGCGTTACTTTCAGGTGGGTATCCTCGGGCCTGCATCCTTCATACAATGGAGTGACCGCGTCTAACTCAAGTTGATCCATCTTGGCTTTCTCTCAGGCGGCAGCTCTTGCGTTATCCGTCTGCTTGAGAAGCAGCTCTTGAATATGAGGGTCTTGAATATCAATGGTCCAGCATCATCTGCTCTGCCGGCATCATCATCTTCATGATCATGCTCGTCATCTGCTCCGGCATCTTCCTCATCATCATGTCCTACATCTTCTACATGATGACTGTGTACAGCATCACCGTCGTGATCATCTCCTGGGGATTCTTCGTCTTCTCGCCCGCCCGAGCCGCGGTGGTTGTCTTGCTGCCCTTCCTCATTTCTGGCCCGGCCCCCATGGACGACTTCGTAGTCATCTTCATCACCTTGCCACCGATAGCCATCCATGAAACCACGCAAGAGCAGGTGGTCCCGCACCTGCCCGGATTCCGGGTCCGCAATAAGGCTCTTCAGCTTGCATCTTCGACACGGACATCTTATTTCCGTCTCGTTCTTCTGAAGCATCTCGGCCTTCGCGAACCTCAAAAACCTATTCATGATGCATTTGGTCATCATGCGGACCATGGTCGCCTGCGGGGTAGAGCAAAACGATATTTTAGAACCAAGAAAAAATTTGGCATGACTTTCCCTAAAAAATAGGACCAAAAAGAATGCGTAATGCCAAAATTCTCGCTGAAACGGAAATGAATCAACATTCCGGCAAAATATTGGCAACTATCGCATTTCAAATACCGGTACACCTCCAAACAAAAACACATATGCAACACCACAAACATATGCAACACCACGAACATACATAGATCTAGCTAGGCCATAAAAAGTGCATGTGCACATTGTTGTAGGGAGAAACACATAAATATAGCTTCCCCCATTACTTACCTATCAAAACAAGGTAATTTAACCACTTAAATTGAATGAATCTATGGTGGAAATGAGGTGAAAAAGAGGAGGCACCCGAGACAAGGAGGAGGTGGAGAGAATGAAGTGGGGAGAAAGTGAGTGTGGGTAGGAGAGGCTCCCCAAAATATCTTGTTGCTGCCCACTTACTAATGGCGCACCAACCCCAAATGCGCCATTAGTAATCCAGGTTACTAATGGCGCACCATCTGGTGGTGCGCCGTTAGTAGTTTTGCAAAAAAAAAATTACTAATGGCGCACTGTCCCGCAGTGCGCCATTACTAGTTTGAACTAGTAATGGCGCACTGTGGAACAGTGCGCCATTAGTAGTTTTGCAAAAAAGGGAAAAAAATATAATAAAAAAACAACATTAGTAGCGCACTTTCCGACAGGTGCGCCATTACTAGTTACAACTAGTAATGGCGCACTTTGTCTGGATGCGCCATCAGTATGTTTGGACAGGCGCACTAGTTCAAAAAAAATTGATACTAATGGCAGACCCTGTGCCAGGTGCGCCATTAGTAGTTTCAACTCTAATGGTGTATCAGATGGTGGTGCGCCATTAGTATATACTAATGGCGCACCGCTTGTCAGGTGCACCATTAGTGCCAATCCCATCTATAGCCCTTTTTCTAGTAGTGTAGTCCATGAAAACAACACATGGCAAAATTCCACGACGAACGAGGGATTTGAATCTGTTGGGAGGGGTTGTTTGGATCTTGCCCAGGGTAGCCAAAATATTGGCGACTACTTTGCCATGGCTGGCACCGGCTCGAGTTCATCCTAACATTGCCCTCTTCTGTGGAGCCCATGCGGGGTCGACGAAGGTCCTCGCAACAAAAGGATCCAACAAGACACCTGCTGTGTACACCGGCGTCGCCTCCGCGGTGGCCTTCATGGGACCCAAGCGGCGGCGGCCTCCCGTGTTCTACTTCTCCTCGATGATGGCGGTGGACGTGGAGGCGCTGGCCACCGACTGGCAGCTCTCCATGCACCCGGCTTCTGTCACTGCTTGCATGGCGCGGCCGCCGGGATGGGAGTCTCGACCACAGAAACGGGAGACGCGGTACGAGGCGGCGGCGTGGACGGCAGCAACGACGCCCGTGCGCCGCTCCTCGTCGAGCTGGCCTGGAGCGGCGAGTTGTTGAACCACGCGCCGGCTTGGGGCGGCAACTGGCTCCATCAGGCTAGGGGAGGGAGGTGGATCAGCGAGCTGCATAGCTCGTATCCGGTGGGCTACCCAGCTGGCTTAGATGCAGAATAACTACTCTTCGTAAGCCATTGTAAGAGTGGACAAAATGGTGGAGGAGATAGGGGAGCGGCGGAGGTGTGCGATTCTTGGCCGGCGTTTGGCCTCGTTTAAATAGGAGATTAAATAGATGGCGCGGCCGGCGTTGCGTTTAACGCCGGCCAGGTCATGAACGGACGTGTGTCCAGAGTGGGTTTCTCGGCTTCCACACGGGCGGGTTTCATGGAGGCATTTGAATGCGGCACGGAGGCGTGTTCAGCAGGGCGTGCCGCAAGTGGCACCCTCGACTCTGACCTAGGACACCGCGCCATCCTTCCACTAACGTGTGGGCTCTTTGGGTGCATGGCCTGCATGTCAGTGACCCAACGCAGGCAGCGCACAACAGACGAACCTTTGGTGGGCCAGGGCAGTCAGAAGTGGGCATTTCATAAACCGATGATTGTTCATTGAGTGTGACGTCATCTTTTTCATGTAGATAAGCCTACTATGTTGATAGCCCGTTCGATACGTTGTGATTCATAAAGACCGCTGCAAACATCAATGTTTTGGTTATCACAGATAAGATTTAATACCCGTAACAATCCATGTCCTTAACAAAGGGTGCATGCACGTACAGGTTGAACGTATGTCTTGCGTCGTGTGCTGTGTGCATGCAGGCGAGCGAGTGTTGCGTGCGTGCAAGGGTACGTTTCAGTGTTGCATGCATGGGTGCGTACGTGCGTGTGTTCGTGAGTGCATGTGTACGTGTTAGTGTTGCACGCCAGCATGTGTGCGTGTGTACGTGTCAGTGTTGCACGCCTACATGCGTGTATGTCTTGCGTGCGTGCATGTGTACGTGCGGGGTGAGGCTACACGTCAGTCGACTGACTTTTTCATGTCTGGTCATTAGATTTTCCAGCAGTTGGATACGAAATCAAGGGCCTCCAGTTTATCATCAAACTCCACCCCCCGAAGCCGCCAGCCACCACCGGTCGAACCGCCGGCCCCCCGCCGCCCGTGGCCGGCCCGCCCTCCCAGAAACCACTCCCCACCGCCGGTCCGCCACCGCACCGGCCATCCCTCTCGCCCCCCCCCCCCCCCCCGCCGAGCTTTTTCTCCGGGGATCCCCACCCCATCGCCCAATGAACGCCCCCCAACAGCCGGTGACTGCCAACCAGAGGTCTCACGACTTCGAATACCCACCGACGACTAATTTATTACCATTTCTGTCCTTCATATACGCGCTGACGGGTGGGCCCTATGGTAATGTGCGCTGCTGAGTGTGGACCGTTTGACTGGTCAATTGATCGTGTTATCAACAAATTACGGAGCTGTATGGTGAGCCAGTGACCGTACGATCACCCTAAAATGTACTCCTATTTTATTAACACAGTACAGACTCAAACTACCATTTCTTTCTTTCATATACGGGCTGACAGTGGGCCCCACAGTTACGTGCCCCGATGGTGCAACACTAGTTGCACTGCGTGGAACGTTTGACTGGTCAATTGATTGTGTCATCAACAAAATACGGTGTTGTATGGGTGAGCCAGTGACCGTATAATCATGATATGTATTTGTTTAACACGGTACAGATGCAAGGGCTCATATATACGCGCAAGCACTCACCGCTATAAGCGCACACACGCGAACCCGACCCCTATGAGCACCTTCAAGAGAGTGGGCCAGCATATATGATCTTGATATTTTACGAAGTCACCATAGGTGCCTCGTAGTCGAGTGGAACGTCTCCTCCCACTGAACGTACGTCGCCAGAAAATACTGAAATTAACACAAGATAAATGCGAGCACCGGGACTTTAACCTTGGTGGGCTCGAGAAACCACTGTCCTCTAACCATCCAACCACATGTTGGTTAGCACGACAAAATGTATGCGGTGACCGTGATGAGCTTATTCTGAAGTCTAGTGACCATATCGTGCTTTCGCTTCAAATACAATGACCGTAAGAGTCTTCAACAAAATACGGAGCATGCATCAAATGCAAAGTCTGTTAGTGTCATCAACAAAATATGGAGACGTATCATGAGCTAGATACCATTGTACTATTGTATATGCTTATTCTCTTAGTGGCCAATTGCGTGTGTGGTGTGGTGGGCACATCATTTCTAGTTGTGGTGGGTCAACATGAAGACTCATGGGTTGGTTCCATCCTGCGCCACATATAGGTTGGACCGAGACGTGTTATACGAAGACCCATGTGGAGGACTTGGCGTACAACACGAAGCTACCAGAGTCGCGGAGGACTCTATCCCCACTGGTGATAAGCCGACTATATATGATTTGTAACCCTAGGCCCTTAGTATGTTATACAAGCTTGGGGGCTAGTTCGTCGATAGTATCCACACACGCACAATGCCTGGTATTCACGTGTACTTTGTACACACCCCTATCACTAATATACAGTACCAGGAGTAGGCTCTTTCTTGAACTGCAATTGAACTCTAGCATGTGCATGTGTTTATTTCATATTATCGATCCATAGAGTGAGAGCGGTTTGAAATACAGGCAATGGATGCTTTTGCAATTCATATATAAACATTAATTAGTGCACTCCATGTTGTTAGTGTGAAGAACTTTATACATTTTTCACTTGCATGGATACATTCCAAATTGCTAGCTACGAAATAGAATACATGTCGAATTCAACATAAAGGGGGTTTCGAAGATTCGAATTCATAGGAAGTGCATTCATCTATTTGAACCCGAGATAATGGCATTTGTAAATCAGATGTAAAAGGGGGCATCAATCTTTGTTGTGAGTTTGAACATGCTATATATATTCATACGCATATCTAACTTTTTTTTGCAACCAAGGAGATTATATCTGGAACCATGCATGAACTGAGGTAAGTTGCATATTTTTTACTATATACTCGTGTACAATGTATATTCAAATGTACCCCCTCCATTCCAAAATAATCGTAGCTTTAGGATTTTCAAGAGTAAAGATTTGTGAAGTTTGACAAATCCTGAAAGTTCAATTCAAGAGAACCGAAAAAGTTAATGCTTCTGCTCCCAAATATTGAACGAAGCGCCAAATAGGCCTCTGGTCACCCGAAACCGCGCGAGACTAATGTTTTGGTGGTAGGAAATTACTGTCCTGACTCTGGCCCGTGTAGCCTATCGGCCCGATGTCCAAAGGTCTAAACCGGGGTAGTTTTGTAACTTCACCAAGACGCCAGAGAAGCATTCATACGCCGTGGGCGTCTACCCATGCGCTCGGCCAAAATCTATCCCGCCCACATTTGGGACACCTGACATGACTGTCCTACCCCCAACCCGCAATTTGTCCGAAATTTTAGATGGGGGGAAAGTTTGTAACTTTCCCCAAATTTCAAACAAGCGCGTCTCAAACCGAAACATTGTTCCCCCTTAGTTCCTCGCCTCCCTCCGTTTCCCCATTCATACTCCGTGGGCGCGAAAACTATTGGAAATATGCCCTAGAGGCAATAACAAAAGGATTATTATTATATTTCCTTATTCATGATAATTGTCTTTTATTCATGCTATAATTGTGTTATCCGGAAATCGTAATACATCTGTGAATACATAGACACCAACATGTCCCTAGTAAGCCTCTAGTTGACTAGCTTGTTGATCAATAGATAGTCATGGTTTCCTGACTATGGACATTGGATGTCATTGGTAACGAGATCACATCATTAGGAGAATGATGTGATGGACAAGACCCAATCCTAAGCATAGCACAAGATCGCATAGTTTGTTTGCTAGAGCTTTTCCATTGTCAAGTATCTTTTCCTTAGACCATGAGATCGTGTAACTCCCGGATACCGTAGGAGTGCTTTCGGTGTGCCAAACGTCACAACGTAACTGGGTGACTATAAAGGTATACTACGGGTATCTACGAAAGTGTCTGTTGGGTTGACACGGATCGAGAGTGGGATTTGTCACTCCGTGTGACGGAGAGGTATCACTGGGCCCACTCAGTAATGCATCATCATAATGAGCTCAATGTGATCAAAGTGTTTGATCACAGGATCATGCATTACGGTACGAGTAAAGTGACTTGCCGGTAACGAGATTGAACGAGGTATTGGGATACCAACGATCGAATCTCGGGCAAGTAAAATACCGATTGACAAAGGGAATTGTATATGGGATTGATTGAATCCTCGATATTGTGGTTCATCCGATGAGATCATCGAGGAGTATGTGGGAGCCAACATGGGTATCCAGATCCCGCTGTTGGTTATTGGACGGAGAGGCGTCTCGGTCATGTCTGCATGTCTCCCGAACACGTAGGTCTACACACTTAAGGTTCGGTGACGCTAGGGTTGTAGAGATATGAGTATGCAGTAATCCGAAAGTTGTTCGGAGTACCGGATGAGATCCAGGACGTCACGAGGAGTTCCGGAATGGTCCGGAGGTGAAGAATTATATATAGGAAGTGCAGTTTCGGCCATCGGGAAAGATTCGGGGGTTACCGGTGTTGTATCGGGACCACCGGATGGGTCCCGGGGGTCCACCGGGTGGGGCCACACATCCCGGAGGGCACCATGGGCTGAAGTGGGGGGGGGGGTAACCAGCCCATAGTGGGCTGGTGCACCCCCCTTGGCCCACCCCCTGCGCCTAGGGTTGGGAACCCTAGGGTGGGGGGCGCCCCACTTGCCTTGGGGGGTACTCCACCCCCTGGCCGCCGCCCCCCTTGGGAGATCTGATCTCCAGGGCCGGCGCCCCCCCAGGGGGCCTATATAAAGGGGGGGAGGGAGGACCAGCCGCACCCAAGCCTTGGCGCCTCCCTCTCCCCTGCTACACCTCTCCCTCTCGTAGAAGCTCGGCGAAGCCCTGCTGCGGTGACTGCTACATCCACCACCACGCTGTCGTGTTGCTGGATCTTCATCAGCCTCTCCTTCCCCCTTGCTGGATCAATAAGGAGGAGACGTCACGCTGACCATACATGTGTTGAACGCGGAGGTGCCGTCCGTTCGGCGCTAGGATCTCCGGTGATTTGGATCACGACGAGTACGACTCCCTCATCCCCGTTCTCTTGAACGCTTACGCTCGCGATCTACAAAGATATGTAGATGCACTCCAATCACTCGTTGCTAGATGAACTCATAGATGGATCTTGGTGAAACCGTAGGAAAATTTTTGTTTTCTGCAATGTTCCCCAACAAAAACGCACTCTCCACCAGCCGCAAAACCCCAGTCTCCTCCGTCCTCCACCCCATAGCGGCCAATCCACCGCCGCCCTCCTCCATCACGCCGGAGCCGGTACCCCGATGTCGTCGTCCAACACAACCGCAGCCGCAACGCCCTCAAGGACATAGCAGCTGAAGCCGAGGCAGAGCTGCCTCCACGACGCCGACGCCAACGTGCGCCGTACTAGAACCACTCCGACCACGCCGTCCTGCGCCTCACTGCTACGGCTCCACTGTCGCAACCGTCCGCCGCACCGGAGCTGTTCCCGCTACGCCATCGTTCACCGCCTCGGATCTGCTTCCCCGCCGCCGACAGACGGCCACCGCACCACACTCAACAACTTGGCCATGGGCTCGTCCAAGGCTGCACTGTCCTCCACAACTTCTGGTCTCCGGCGAACAACAAGAAGATCGTCGGAAAAACAGAAGGAGGACACAGCACAGCCAGCAGAAAGAGGTACTCCTCTTCCCATATTCGTGCAAATCTTACGTCTCCGCTCACACCGTATTCATCCCACGAAAGAAACAAGTTGAGCGCTTCTTACTGCATCTTCTTCGTGATACTAAATGCACAAGGTTTCCTCCCTTTTACTATTTCACCTTTGCTAGAGTTCAGTAGCCCGCCTGGATTTCAATTCAGGGTCAGTCGAAGCGCAATTAAAAGAAGCAGCACCCGCTTAGGCGCGCGGAGCACCTAGTCCGCCTGCTCCCCGGGGAAGCGGGGTGTCGGGCGCAGGAGCTGCTTGTGCCCGATCTGGAGGTCGGTGGGGCTTGAATGGATGGCTAGGGGGCGGTGCGGTGAGGTCGAGGGGAGGGCGCAGGCAGGGGAGCAATACTGGGCCGGTGGTCACTGGCATTTCGAGGAAGATCGTCAACAGTGACTGGCTAGAGGTAGATGAAGGCGATCTGCCCGTTCTTTGTACATCGGACGGTGCAGAAAAAATGTACTAACCTATTTGCTTTCAGTCGACTGTTATTTTCATAGAATCCTGTAGTAATTTAGTGTGCGATGCATGTTGTAGAGCTATCATATGTCTCCCGTCATTTATTTCTCACCGACCTGCTATCTGCTACCTTTACACTATACTCATTGTGCACACACTTCACCCATACTCACACTATTGTTTTTTATGCATGGGTATTTCAGACTCTGACGCAGTGTTGATGAATGCAGAAAAGAAAAGACAGAAGTCGCTCCAGTGTAATTCAAAGATAAGCACTAAGCGTTCCAGCGCTCTAACGCGTACAGTGTCAGCAGTTGGAGATAGTAAACGTAGCTCTGCAGTTGATGATCTCAATTGCCACACACAACCATCCCAGGTGCTTGCTTTAACTTCGCGCTGTCAAATGTGGTTGCATGTTGTATATGGTGTCTAGCTTATATTGCTTCCAATTTGGTTAAGTTGCATCTGCTTACTTTACACATTATACCTTTGATAATGACATGCCTTCCTGTTTTCGATACATACTACATATGTCTATTAACCATGTTCGTACATCAAACTAATGCTCTTTTGTATCCCTCGTCAATCACTTATGATGAGACAGTCACCCGGGTGGGTTACTGTGAGACCCCGTACTCGTTTAAAGAGTGAAGTGTCATCCTCCCCACATGATTCTCAAGAAACAGCAAGGCTAAATGAAGATAGTCAACGTAGCTCTCTAGTTGATCACCGCAATTCCCCCACACCACCATCGCAGGTGCTTGCTCTTACTTGGCAGTGTGATATGTGGTTGCATGTTGCATATGCTGTCGTACCTTGTAATGCTTCTAATTAGGGTAAATTGCATCTGCTTAGTTAACACATTATACCTGTGAATATGACATGCCTTCCTGTTTTCGGTACATCCTACGTCTTTCTATTAACCATGTTCTTACATCAAACTACTTTTCTTGTGTATCCCTCATCAATGCTTCTAATTTGTTAAATTGCATCTCCTTAGCTTACACATTATACATGTGAATATGACACGCCTTCCTGTTTTTGGTACATACTACATCTGCCTATCACACCATGTTCTTACATCAAACTACTGTTCTTGTGTATCCTGTGTCTATCGCTTATGATGAGACAGTCACGCGCGTTGGTTAATATGAGACGCAATATTCTTATAAAGAATGCAATTTCATCCTCTCCACATGATTCTCAAGAAACAGCAAGCCTAAATGAAGATATTGAACGTAGCTCTGTACCTGAAGACCGCACTTCCCCTACACCACCATCACAGGTGCTTGCTCTAACTTCGCAGTGTGATATGTGGTTGCATGTTGCATACGGTATCTAGCTTGTAATGCTTCTAATTAGGGTAAATTGCATCTGCTTAGTTTACACACTATACCTGTGAATATGACATGCCTTCCTATTTTTGGTACACGCTACATCTATGTGTTAACCTTGTTTTTACATGAAACTACCTCTCTTTTGTATCCTGCATCAATCACTTACGATGAGTCACCTTTATTCGTTGCATATTGCATATTATTTCTAGCCTGTTGCCATGTATTGCTTCTAATTTGGTCAAATACATTTGTTAGGGCACCATTTTAATTTGGTAGAGTGATATTGGTTTCATCTTTCATATGGTTTCTAGCTTGCATCGATTCTAAAAAGTTCAAGCACCTTGTGCTTAGTTTACACTTTATACATCATACATGTCAATATGTCACGCCGTCCCGTTTTTCATAAATATTCCATCCTCCTATCATGCGGCCGCCTTACATGAAAGTAGTGTTCATCAGTATCATGCATCAATGAGTTCTGAAGAGCAAATTTTGTTCCATTTTCTTGTGGGTTTGACTTGACAAGGCAAAATCAAGAAAGAGGAAGGAAAAGAGTAAGGAAGGGGATGATGGTGGTCCTCTGCAGCAACGTAAATGGAGCATTTGTACCGATTCTCCTTGTACTGTAGTGCATTACAAGGTCCAAGTCTCCGCTCCCCTACTCCACCATCCAAGGTGCTTGCTCTAACTTGGCAGTGTGATATCTGGTTGCATGTTTCATATGGTGTCTACCTCGTATTGCTCCTAATTAGTGTAAACTGCATCTGCTTAGCTTACACATGATACATGTGAATATGACATGCTTTCCTGTTTTTGGTACATACTATATCTGTCTATCACACCATGTTCTTACATGAAATTACTCTTCTTGTGTATCCTACATCACTCACTTATGATGGGACACCTTTAAGTTGGCAGTGTGATATTAGTTTGCATCTTGAATATGATTTCTAGCATGTATTTCTTCTAGTTTGATGAATGCCACCTATGATGAGACAGTTTTAACTTGGCAGAGTGATATTGATTGCACCTTCCATATGGTGTCTTGCAGTGTTTCTAATCCCTTTTTCTTATCGGTTTGACTTCACAAGGCAAAATCAAGAAAGAGGAAGGAAATTAGTCCGGCAGTGGATGATGGTGGTCCTCTGCAGAAACGTAAACAGAGCATCTGTACTGATTCTCCTTGTACTGATAGTGCATTACAAGGTCCAAGTCTCCGCTCCCCTACTCCACCATCCAAGGTGCTTGCTCTAACTTGGCAGTGTGATATCTGGTTGCATGTTGCATATGGTGTCTAGCTCGTATTGCTCCTAATTAGTGTAAACTTCATCTACTTAGCTTACACATGATACATGTGAATATGACACGCTTTCCTGTTTTTGGTACATACTATATCTGTCTATCACACCATGTTCTTACATGAAACTACTCTTCTTGTGTATCCTACATCAGTCACTTATGATGGGACACCTTTAAGTTGGCAGTGTGATATTGGTTTGCGTCTTGAATATGATTTCTAGCATGTATTGCTTCTAGTTTGATGAACACCACCTATGATGAGAGAGTTTTAACTTGCCAGAGTGATATTGATTGCACCTTCCATATGGTGTCTTGCAGTGTTTCTAATCAATTTTTCTTATCGGTTTGACTTCACAAGGCAAAATCAAGAAAGAGGAAGGAAATTAGTCCGGCAGTGGATGATGGTGGTCCTTCGGAGCAACGAAAACAGGGGGTCTCTACAGATTCTACTTCGCCATCCTCCCAACAAGATTCGCAAGACAACACAAGGCTAGACAGTCAACGTAGCTGTGTAGATGATGATTCCCCTACTCCGCCATCATAGGTGCTTGCTCTAACTTTACACTATTATATGTGGTTGCATGTTGCGTATGATGTCTAGCTTGTATTGCTTCTAACTTGAATTGCATCTGCTTACTTTACACATAATGCCTGTGAATATGACACGTGTTCCTGTTTCTAGAACATACATGTACATGATGAGCACATCTCCCCTACTCCACCGTCACCGGTGCTTGCTCTTACTTGGAACTGTTATACGTGGTTGCGTTTTCCGTATGATGTCTAGTTTGTATTGCTTCTGATTATGTTGCATTGCATCTGTGTAGCTTACAACTTATACCTACAACGATTACTTACCAATAAGACACGCTATCGTACGTGTGAATATGAAACGCTGTCTTTTTTTGTATATATTCCATCCTCCTATCCTGCGCTTGCCTTACATCAAAGTAGTGTTTGTCTGTATCATGCATCAACCAGTTATGCAGAGCTAATTTTATTCATCTTCTTGTGGTTTTGACTTCATAAGGCAATATCAGAAAATAGGAAGGAAAAGAGTAAGTTAGGGGATGTTGGTGGTCCTCCGCATCGATGCAAACGGAGACTCTCTAGATTTTCCACTGCTACTGCTAATGAAGTTGAAGTCCCAAGTCTACATGATGAGTTCATCTCCCATACTCCACCATCGCAGGTGCTTGCTCTAAGTTGACAGTGTGATAATTGGTTTCATGTTGCATATGTTGTCTAGCCTGTATTTCTTCTATTTTGATTAAATTGCACCTGCTGAGTTTATACGTTATACATGTGCATATGACATGGCTTTCTGTGTATAGAATAAACTACATTTATCTATAATACCATGTTCTTACATCAAAGTACTGCTGTTGTGTATCCCGCATCAGTCACTCATGATTGCACGCTTTTAACATGGCAGTTTGATAGTGGTTGCATCTTGCATTGATTTCTACGTTGTACTGCTTCTAATTTTTCGAATTGCCACTTATGACAAGACACTTTTAACTTGGCAGAGTAATATTGTTTGCATCTTTCATATGGTGTCTAGCTTGCATTACTTCTATTTTCTTGAAAATCCTTCTGCTTAGTTTGCACATCGTAGCTGTGAATATGTCATGCCGTCCTGTTTTTCTTACATATTCTATCCTCATACGGTTGTCTTACATCAAAGTATTGCTTGTCTGTATCATGCATCAATGAGTTTTGAAGAGTGATTTTATTCTTTTGTGTTGTGGGTACAGCTTGACATGGCAAAGTCAAAAAAGAGCAAGGAAAATAATATAGTAGGGAGTGCTGTTACTCGTCCAGTGAAACGGAAAATGTTCTGCCGTCGAGATTCTGCTGGTACTTATAGTGCAGTAGAAGGTCCAAGTCCACCGGCTAAATCTACAAACACAATATCACCTGCTCCACCAGCTGCAGCATCCGCTTCAACTGTACCAGCATCTCAACCAGTTACTCGTTTGTTTGCTCCGGAACTGGCCGGTTCCCAAGCTGCCTTCACACCTAACACTACTTCCGAAGCTCTGCTGACACAACGGGACTTGGCAAGATCAGATGAACCTCATGAACATCAACACCAAGACGATACCTGACCGAGTCAAGTTGCAGTTGCATGCTCCTTTATATGTACTCTCACTGTTTGATGTACACTAACACTTTCCATATTCGTTGTTGAACTAGCACCACGGCGCAAGTGGAAACAGACATCAGGGATAATGCTTGACAGATTAACAAAATCTAAAGGAGGAAGAATGGAGATCCATTTGGAGGCAGGTTTAAAAAGGCCACGTGATGCTACAGAGTCAGCCAAGTTAGTATCAGAGGCAGCCGTTGTCGTTAGGTGTCATGCACGTATCCCCCCAACGTGGATCCAGTACATGAATGAGAAAGACAATACCCAGTTTAACACCTTCCTTGACCAGTTATCCGAAAGTAATGTTATTCATCGCAATTAGTAATATTGTCTTGCTCTGTCACATACTTTCTAGCTTCCTCCTAGTAAGACTCACATTATTTTTTCAACAGATGAGGTTCAAGTTGGATCCGAAAGATGATGCAACTAGACAAGCATGCATTCATGTTTTTCAGTCTGCTCTGCGACAGTATCGGTACCACCTTAGAAAATCTCACTTTGAAGGCAAGGCTAACAATGAAATCGCCCAAACATCTCCAGTGGAATATATTGTAGATGAAGACTGGACAGCCCTCGTTAAACACTGGTCTGATCCAAAGTATCAGGTAGGCTATATGTATTTGATCAGACCACATATTGAACTTGTATTTATGTATGTGCCTTACAAGTGTATCTTCTTCTAGGCTAACTGTTTGAAGAACAAAACCAACCGTTCTAAAGTGAAATTCCAACAGACCACAGGATCTCGTAGCTATATTGCACACTGCGAGGCTCTTGTAAATAGCTGCTACTTCCTTCTTTTTTTTGTGCCATATTATCGTATCTATATTGACTTGTTCCAAATACAGAGGAAATCCCATGCGGACCAAAAAGAACCTGAACCGAATGCAGTGCAAATCTTCAAGGATTTCAACACCAGCAAGATGAAGGGCATGAGCACACCAGTTCAAGCCGCTGTTGTAAGTCCTTACTCCTCCTGCCTTGAACTAATTGGTACTGTGATGTGTTCATTTAACTACTTGGTTTGCAGCCAATGTCAGTTACTCTGTTCACTTTTATTCACAGTTGTCTTAACGTATCATTTCACCTTACATGGTTTAAAAGAGATGAAGGATAGTCTTCTGGTCTTGATCTGTAATCTAGTTGTTATGTTCACGTGCGCACACAATGATAAAATAGCTTGTTTGTTTTATATCTGTTTGCCCATGATATGAATGATGTCATACTATGTTCATCCTACTTTAAACCATGTCTCTTTATCCTTAGATGTCAACGAATGTGAGGACATATGTTCCGAAAGTGATTTTATTATGTAGTTGGCACTACAATACATGCTAATGTATTACAGTAGTTCACCAAAATAAGTTATGTATAAATGTTTAACCTACTTTGTTTGTTTTCGTCTCATTAGTAACTTATCTGGTACACTAATCTACAAGTTCAAACTTTCAGGAAGCTATGGAACAAATGATTGAACAACCACAACCACCTGAAGGTGACGAGGCTACTACAGGCACAATGTCACCTCTTGCTGCAGTGCGTCAGTATCTCTCCGCTAACAGTGCAAAACGCACCTTCCTGCGTAATTCTGGGTTGTTTGTCAAGGTAACCTCGTCCAACTCGCCTACTGAACAAAATCTTCCTGCTAGACAGAGTGATATATCTGTGCTCCAGACACAAGTACAATCCCTAATGGACGTTGTTTCAGAAACAAGAATAGTGGTTGAGAAATGTCGTCAAGATATGATTGGTTTCGAAACCAGACTATCAGACATTCACTTCGTTGTTCAAGAGCAATGGCGGAAAAAAGGTGGAGATCATGCTGCTCCATCAGATTCTACAGCCTGAAACATTAACACTCAGGTCAAATGATCTGTGCTTCTATATATCTGATGGTGCTTTTATCTGGAAGGACTGTTAACTTTATGCCAACAGGCCTTTTTGTTGTATGGTTGGAATTTATTTTGTTGTGATACAACATTTATGATGCTGCCTCAGGCTGCAGTAATTACGACGCTATTTTTGTATAGTGTAGGTTTATCTTAGTAATGTAATCGGCCGAAAGCTTCCTAGGAGCCCAACAAGCCAACATTCGTCGGGCCCATTCCACTTGGGCTAAAAACGATTACGGGCCGAAATTGGCATGTAGCCCACTAAAAATATCTGGGCCTAAATCAGCATAAGCTTTCATATTTTTCTGGTAGGCCTGTGCCGATAGTGGGCCTTTAACAGGCCTAAACATAATCTGGGACCTCAGTAAAAATAGGTTGTTTACAGGTGTAAATATATCGAGCCCATAAAATACATGGGCCTTTAATAGACCGAAAATGAGATTGGGCCCTGATTGTGCCAAATAACCCACTGGACTTTAACAGACCGGAATTCGGACGGGCCGTAAATGCGCCGACCTAATATATGGACCTTTAACAGGCCGGAACTTCGGTCGGGCTAGATTATCGTCATTTCTATATGGGCCGTTAGTGGGCCCGATATGACGTTGAGCCACATAAGGCCCATGGTTTACGTCCGGCTTTAACAGGCCGAAAATGACAACAGGCCGAAAGTGGCCCAAAGCTATAGTGGGCCTCTAACAGGCCGAATGTCAGACATGGGCGAATATGACCCAAATCCTTCACGGTCGTTTATGGGCCGAAAATTTTGATGGCCTGTAAATGGGCCCAAATGAAGCCAGACCTTTAAGAGGCCGGAAATACACCGGGCCGTAATCTGGCCCAATTACTTAGCGGACTATTAACAGGCCAGAAGTGACCATGGGCCGCGTTGATGACAAGTTTAGGACAGGCTGTTGATGGGCCGATTTGACAGAGAATGTTAGGCCTTTAGCTGGGCCGGCCCATTATGGTCGGCAGTATCTTGTGGGCCTTTAGCTGGGCCGGCCCATTATGGTCCGCAAAATCTTGTGGGCCTTTAGCTGGACCGGCCCATTATGGTCTGCAAAATAGTGTGGGCCTTTAGCTGGGTCGGCCCATTATGGTCCGCTAAATTTTGGGGGCCTTTAGCTGGGCCGGCCCATTATGGTCCGCTAAATCTTATGGGCCTTCGGTTGGGCCGGCCCATTTAATCTTTGTGGGCCACTTTTGGGCTGGTCCACGTGTCAACATATCATAGGCCCATCTCGCCCGTTGGATCCGTCAGCCAATGAGAATTTTACACGTGGAAAATCGGCATTGGTCGTGGCTGTTAACGGGTTATCGGATCCAAAATCCGACCCTATAGCTTAACGACGTTCCGTTACGGTGGATGCCACGTGTCGGTCACCCTTGACAAAAGCGCTTCTGTGACGCGTGATTTATCGTCATGGAAGTGGACACTTCCGTGATGATAATTTTGGCAATGTCATGGAACACTTCTACGACAACACATGTATGACTATCTTGATTCTGTCATAAATTTGTCATGGATGTACATGCATGACAAAAAAAGTGACCTACTGTGGCAAACACGTGTCATCACGGAAGTGTATTTTTTTGTAGTGTTGGGAACCGCCACTAGCGTGCTTAGCATGGAAGATGTTGATAACTGATGGTCGTGAAGTGAATAAGAAGGGTGCATGTCTCAAAATATCATTTATCTCTGTTTTCAAAATTGAGCTCTGGCACCTCTACAAATCACTTCTTCCCTCTGCGAAGGGACTTTCTATTTACTTTTATGTTGTGTCATCACCTTCTGAAACAAGCGCTAGAAACTGAGAGAGCACAACTGTCATCATTTATGCATTGTGTATAGCTAATGTTGGGTGCATCATGACTGGATCTTTTCTACCATGAATTACAATGTTTAGTCGCTGCTTGAACTTTGGAGGTGCTCTGCATTTATGTTTTGCGGTCTCAGAAAGGGCTAGCGATATACCACTATTTTCATATTATATCATGGTTGTTTTGACAACGTGTTGCTGTTTGAGATCTCTTATTATCGCACGCTAGCTGATTATGTCATTGATATGAGTTGATATAATCTTTAAATGTTATTGTTGACATGGTTAGTTATAATGCTGGCTGAAAACCTGGGTGTTGTTTAAGCTTGTTTATGCAAATAAGAGCAAAAGAGTTCGTAAAAGTTTTTCTTTCTCACTTTCAGTTTATCAACTGAATTGCTTGAGGACAAGCAAAGGTTTAAGCTCGGGGGAGTTGATACGTCTCCAACGCATATACTTTTTCCCACGCTTTTCCTCTTGTTTTGGACTCCAATTTGCATGATTTGAATGAAACTAACCCCGGACTGACGCTGTTTTCAGCAGAACTACCATGGTGTTGTTTTTGTGCAGAAATAAAAGTTCTCGGAATAAAGTGAAACTTTGCGAAGATTTTTTTATGGAATAAAAGAGGATTTTTGGAGCCAACAACCACCTAAGAGGGGCCCCTGGGTGGGCACAACCCACCAGGGCGCGCCCCCCTCTCTTGGCGCGCCCAGGTGGGTTGTACCCACCTGGTGGCCCCGCTGACGATCCCCCTGATACTATAAAATCACATATTTCCAGAAAAAAATTAGGGAGAAAGAATTATTGTGTTTCACGAGATGGAGCCGCTACCAAGCCCTGTTCTTCCTTGGGAGGGCAGATCTGCAGTCTGTAGCCCTGTTCTTTGTCATCACCAACCAATCTCCATCGCCAATTCCATGATGCTCCCCGCCGGGAGTGTGTAATTCCTTCATAGGCTCGCTGCTCGGTGAGGAGTTGGATGAGATTCATCATGTAATCGAGTTAGTTTTGTTAGGGCATGATCCCTAGTAACCATTATGTTCTTAGATTGATGTTGCTCTGACTTTGCTATGCTTAATGCTTGTCACATTGGGCCCGAGTGCCATGAACTCAGATCTGAACCGTTTATGAATTCATCATTATATCCATGTTTTAGATCCGATCTTGCAAGTTATAGTCACCTACTACGTGTTATGATCCGGCAAGCCCGGAGTGACAACAACCGGGCCCACTCCCGGTGATGACCGTAGTTTGAGGAGTTCATGTATTCACTATGTGTTATTGCTTTGTTCCGGTTCTCTATTAAAAGGAGGCCTTGATATCCCTTAGTTTCCAATATGTACCCTACTGCCACGGTAGGGTAGGACAAAAGATGTCATGCATGTTCTTTAAAGCACGTATGACTATTTACGGAATACATGCCTACATTATATCGATGAACTGGAGCTAGTGCCGTATCGCCCTAGGTTATAACGGTCACATGATGAATATCATCCAACAAAGTCACTGATTCATGCCTACGAATTTGTTTATATTGATCTTGCTGCGTTACTATTGCTATCATCACTTTTACACTTGCTACAAATTATTGCTATCACTGTTACTGTTACCGTTGCTGCTGTCACTACTATCAAAACTATCAAATTACTTTGCTACTGATCACTTTGCTGCAGAGAGTTAATCTCCAGGTATGGTTGAATTGACAACCTAGCTGCTAATACCTTCAAATATTCTTTGGCTCCCCTTATGTCGAATCTACAAATTTGGGTTGAATACTCTACCCTCGAAAACTATTGCGGTCCCCTATACTTGTGGGTTATCAGCTTACAAGAGGTATATATAACATAGATGACCTAGGTCAACACTAATTCGACCCAAGCCTACCGGCGACGGTCCTTGCTCCGCTCGCTTGTCAAAAGTTAGTCTTTCTCTTTATACTTGAATCTGGATCATAACATAACAAATTCCACCTTGAGACAGATTCCGTCTTGTAGCATGAATGAGAACCTATTCCCTGAACAACAAAGAAAACACATTCGGCGCCAAACAGCCATTAGGGCTAATGAGTTATACCAACTAAGTCTGAGCAAAGCTCAAACTTAGCAACTGGAAATGGCTTTGCCAACGTATCAGCAGGATTATCATGAATACTAATCTTGCATAACGTCACTTTACCTTGCTCAACAATGTCTCGGACATAATGATATTTGACATCAATGTTCTTTGTTCTCTCATGGAACATCTGATCCTTAGTGAGGTATATGGCACTCTGACTATCACAAAACAAGTTAGTGCAAGAATTATCTCCACAAAGTTCAGCATACAAATCTTTCAGCCAAACCGATTCTTTACATCCTTCTGTAATAGCCATATATTCGGCTTCAGTGGTAGACTAGGCAACTATTGGCTGCAACATTGCCCTCCAGCTCACGGCACAATCACCCACTATGAACACATAACCTGTAAGGACCTCCTCTTGTCCAAATCGCAGGAAGCAAAATCTGAATCCACATAGCCAGCTAGTCCCTCAACAATCCTACCAAATTTCAAACAAGCATTGGAAGTGCCACGAAGGTACCTGAAAATCCACTGAACAGCTTACCAATGTTCTTAGCATCATGCATGTTAAAACTATGAAGAACTTTCTTAATGTAACTCTACTGACTAAGAAATAACAAACCAGAATTTATGTCCCTTGTAATCTCCATACCTAGAATTTTCTTAGGAGCACCAAGATCCTTCATCTCAAACTGACTATTTAACTATGCCTTTAAAGTAGTGATCTCTTTCTTTCCCTTGGCAGCAATCAACATACCATCAACATATAATAACAAGTATATAGGTGATCCATCAACAAATTTAATGTAAACACAACTATCATATGCGGACCTCTTAAATCCATGTGCTATTATAAATGAATCAAACCTTTTATACCACTGTCTCTTAGACTGTTTCAAACCATATAGGGACCTCTTTACCTAGCAAACAAATTTCTCCGTACCAAGCACTATGAAACCTTCTGGTTGGTCCATGCAAATCTCTTGCTCCAGTTTACCATGTAGAAAAGCAGTCCTGACATCTAACTGCTCATGCTCAAGATCATGCATAGCAACAATACAAAAAATGCATGAATGGAACTATGCTTCACAACTGGAGAGAACACATCGTTATAATCGATACCTGGTATCTGACTGAAACCCTTAGCCACTAACCTTGCCGTAAACCATCCGGGCTCACTAGGACACAAACCCTCCTTTCTTTTGAAGATCCATTTGAAGCGAACAGTCTTCTTTTGTTTAGGCAAGCTCACAACATCTCATGTGCCATTTTTCTCAAGTGATTGCATCTCTTCCTGCATAGCTGCAATCAACTTCTTGCGGTCACCGAAAACAACGACTTCAGTGTATGTGCACGGCTCATGGATGTTCTCAAACTATTCTGCACAACTGAAAGCATAATGAACAATGTCACACTCTTCAATTAGATGTTTAGATTTCTTAATGAGTCTGTTGCTCCTGCCGTCTATAAGAGTCTGAACTTGTCACTACAAAACAGAGGGTGAGTGTTGCACAACATCATTGTTGGGAATCGTTGCATGGAAAAAAAATTCTACGCACACGCGATCTATCCATGGAGATGCATAACAACAAAGGGGGGAGTATGTCTACGTACCCTCGTAGACCATAAGCAGAAGCGTTTCACAATACGGTTGATGTAAACGAACTTTCTTTGCGCTCCAACCGATCTAGTACCGAACGCACGGCATCTCTGTGTTTTGCACATGTTCAGCTCGGTGACATTCCTGGCCTTGTTGATCCAGCAAGACGTCAAGGTAGTAGATGAGTTCCATCAGCACGACGGCGTGGTGACAGTGATAGTGAAGTGATCTCCGCAGGGCTTCGCCTAAACACTACGAAAATATGACCCAGGGTGTAAACGGTGGAGGGGGCTGCTGCACACGGCTAACAATTGTTTTGGGGTGTGCTAGGTGCCCCCTCCCACATATATAGGTGGGAGGGGGAGAGCAGGCAGCTTGGCGCACCACATAGGTGGCCGGCCGGCCCTAGGGCTCCTGCCCTGGCCGCGCCCCCGCCATGTATTCCCAAGGGGAAGGAAAGAGGGGGAGAGAGGAAAGGAAGTTTTTCTGAGACAAAGGGAGAGGAAAGGAAGTGGGAATCCTAATCCACACTTTCCTTTCCCTCCCCCCTTTCCTTCTCCTCCTTAGGCCGGCCTGCTATGGGGGGCGTACCAGCCCCTTGAGGCTGGTGCATTTCCTTTCTTGGCCAATAAGGCCCATATCTTTGTCAGGAGTACCCGGAACTCCTTTCCGGTGACCCGATAAGTACCCGGTACCCTCCGAAACACTTCCGGTGTCCGAATACTATCGTCCTATATATCAATATTTACCTCTCGACCATTTTGAGACTCCTCGTCCTGTCCGTGATCTCATCTGGGACTCAGAACAACATTCAGTCACCAAATCACATAACTCATATAATACTATATCGTCAACGAAAGTTAAGCGTGCGAACCCTACGGGTTCGAGAACCATGTAGACATGACCAAGACACCTCTCCGGTCAATAAATAATAGCGGAACCTGGATGCCCATATTGGCTCCTACATATTGTATGAAGATCTATATCGGTCAAACCATTATGACAACATACGTAATTCCCTTTGTCCATTGATATGTTACTTGCCCGAGATCGAAGGAATATGTATATGACATGAAGAAAGCAACATCAATAAAACTGAACGATCATTATGCTAAGCTAACGGGTGGGTCTTGTCCATCACATCATTCTCCTAATAATGTGATCCCGTTATCAAATGACAACACATGTCCATGGTTAGGAAACCATAACCATCTTTGGTCAACGAGCTAGTCTAGTAGAGGCTTACTAGGGACATAGTGCTTGTTTATGTATTCACACATGTATTTAAGTTTCCGATCAATACAATTCTAGCATGAATAATAAACCTTTATCATGAATAAGGAAATATAAAATAACAACTTTATTATTGGCGCTCCCACCTCCCACCTCCCACCTCAGCGCTCCCACCACCCCTCCGGCGATCTTCACCTCTCTCCATTGATTTCTTGATCCTTTTCGGCCATCTTGTCTGGCGTCTTCTCTGGATCAAGGCAATACCCATCTCCTATGGGTTCTTCTGGTGGATCTACCCTTGGCTTGGATTTCTCCAAGGGTAGGGTTTTCTCAGATGAAGTTTTCAGATCTACTGGTTGCACAATTCATCCGATGGGAAGAGGGAGGGCTTTCATTGTGATCGTGTCTTTCAGTAGGCACGCCATTCGCCTGTCAGAAGATTCTGTGGCGGCGGCGCTGGAAGCTATGCTTGGTGGACCGGCAATTGATCTTCGGGTTAGTCATGTTAAGGACAAGGTTTTTTCTTTCCAAGTCTCATGCAAGCAGGTTGGCTTCCTTATCATGGATCTACGCTCTTTTGCTTGTGATTTGTTCAAGTGTTATTTCCATCTTTGGGGTAATTGAGGACCCAATTGGGTTCGTGAACTTAAGATCTGGCGAAAGGAATGTGATGCTGAATGGATTCTGATTAGTCCAACTAAGCGTAGGTCCTCGTTAGGTTTAATCGCAATGCATAAGCCCCCGGTTCGGTCATCTCTCAAATCCTCAAATTCAACCAGTAAGAAGCTATCTTTTGCCACGTTTGAAAGGTACTCTGCTTGCAAGGGCTATAGATACCCAGCTACTCAGAATTGCATTGATAGTATAGTTGATGGAGGGTATAATCTTTCTGCTCATGAGCGCATAGTCATTCGGCAACCTCCTGCTCTTGATCTGCATTGGACGGTGGCAAGGCCACCCATCATGTTTGGTACAATTAACTTGTCGCCGGAGTTACACCGGCCGACCAATGTGCCTAATTCTGGTCCGGTTTCTGTGGATCAGCAGCCGTTGATTTCTGGTAATCTCTCGGCGCAATTTGAGGAAGCGGGAACCGCTTTAATTCAAAATGGGTGTTTAGAATCGGGCTCTTCACAATTGGTTAGCCCACAATGTGACAACTCAGCGAGGCAGGGCTCTATTGCATCTGGTGGGCATGAAGCTGGGCTTCCCGATATTGGGTTGGTTTCATCTGTGTGCCAGAGCCCAGAGGGCGTTATGCTAGAGATCCCTTCTACACAAGAGGTAGCTAGGAAGTTTGATGCTATGGTCGATGACATGGTGGACTGAGTTTTAACATGTACGGTATGCGCTCAGAAGGGCCACATGGCAGCCTCTTGTGGCAAGCGAGCGGTCTGCTCGGCTTGCTCCCGTGTGGGTCACTCTACGCATGAGTGTAATGATTTTTCTCGGGCTCATGGATTGGTTTGGAGGCAGAGCTCGCTGCAATAAAACACGAGTATTTCGGAATCCTCGCCTGATCAGGGGAAGGGAGCCGAAGTTATTGGGATATCTAGTCTTGTCACATCGCCACCGCCCACATTGCTCCAATCTCCTCCCCTCCCTGCCAAAGAAACCCCCTGCCCTTAAAAAGAAAACCTCCGCTCGTCGCCGCTGCAGCCAGCCATGGCGAACTTTGAGCTCGACCCGCATCGTCTGGTGCCACTGGGGCATCACATCATCGATGGTGGGGATCGGCGTCTGCCTCGCACCTTCTTCATGCCCGCGACTCGCCCGCCTCGACGCCATGAAGATTACATGGTTGCTGAGGATATGCCTGCTCCGGATGGACCCCTCAGGCCTGTCAGAGAGGAAGTGGTTCAGTTTTTGCAGAACAGAGGTACACTTGTCCGTTCTGCTCAGCCATGGTTTCATGGAGTCGGTCTATTTCAAGTTTGGGATCCGTCTGTTAGATACACTTTGATTCAGCATCCGCCGTTTGCTTTGGGAAATGATTGATTTGTTAGATTCATGAAGCATGATGAGGGGGAAAACTTCAAAGGAAATCATGGTTTTCGTAAGGGCTGGCTCATGTTCGTTGGGATTCCTCTTGATTATCGTACGACAGAGTATATTTCTCAAGCAGTAGGAACTTTTGGAAAGTTTCATTCTTGGGATAGGGAAGATCCGTACCTAGTCCGTACTGTTGTGGAGGCGAGCTTTCCTGATATGCCTCTGGTGCCAAGGGATGTGGTTTTCGGGGATTATGCTGAATGGGGGGTGCACAAGTTTCTTGGATTGCTGCATGTTATGTTCTTGGGGCAGACTTTGCCAACCAGATGCCCAATGATGAGGATGCGATGCCTTTGGATGGTAATCCTCATCCAATGCCTAGACACCTAATACCATACAACATACCATTTGTTCTCCCTCCTTACCCAATGCTTGCATGGAATGACGTGCCTCTTGCACCCCCTCCCCCTCCTGATAACCCAGTGGATGCTGGTTGGGGCAATGCTCAATGGGGATATGAAGAGGATAATAATCAACCCTCGCAGCCTGCTGTGCCAGAACAAGATCAAGTCTCCATTGTCATTGATCAACCTGAGGAATCTGAGTCTGTTGAGCAGCTTCTGCAGGTCGTTGAGCCGCAGCATCCACCATTGATCGATCTGATTGCTCAAGTTCAGGATCAACCTGCAGTTGTGGTGGAAATCCATTGGCTATTGTCCCCTATCAACCACCAGTAATTCAACTCCATCAAATCTTCATTGGGATGGCTCGGATTGTGGCTGGACCCCCTCTTCCGCCTGAAATGCTTTGGAAGCGTTCTTTTGAGAATTTGATGTTTGACTTTTCAGTGAAGGAGGTGCCCAGGTCCATCTTCTTCAAGCCCTTGGGGACAGTCACCTACTTCAAGCGTAAGTGGTCGATTGCGTTTGATGATTCTCAGAGGATGTTCATGTTGGTCTCAAGTATGCCCAGTACTCTGCCTAGCAATATTTCAACTGCCACTAGGCGCCCAGTTGCTCGATCCTTGTTTGGTGACTTGTCTGGCACTAGATCTTCTGTCTCAAGTGATGGGCCTTCTGCTGCTGTGGGGTATGATGGGCTGTTGATTTCTGATGCTACGATTGCTATGGATTCTGGGACTGTGGGGCTTTCTGGCTAGGAGGAGGTTTCCTCTCCTGTGGTTTTCTCCACAGAGTCCAAGACTCGACAGAAAAACCAGCGTGGTAGGCGGAAGATATCTGCTCCCTTGGTGGACACTTCAGTTAGAAGGTGTACGAGAAGTGCGGCAAAGTTGGATGGTTTCAAACCAGTGGTTTTTGAGCAACTTTCACTTCAGCCTGCTAAGAGACGTCCTAGGTCCAAGCCCATGGAAGAGAAGGCCCGACCCAATCCGGAAGCTGCTGCTGGCATGGACAACACTGAAGATGTGGGCAACGACAAGTCTGAAGATGTCCCTCCGCCGACGCTGCTCATGGTGCTGCAGGCAATTGGAGCTGACCTGGAAATTGATTCCAAGCTGTTTTCTCGGGAGAAGCTTATGGCTAATCCTAAGGACGACTCAACCTCCGACAGTGCTTAAATGTTAAAGTTTAATGTTTTATCTAGGTGTAGCGAGCCTGTCAAATTTGCTGTCTGTTATGTCCTCTCTGAACTTATGCACTATGGTCGAGACTTGGCACTTTTGGTTTTCTATGGTCTGGGTTGTGTGGCACTAGGTGTCACACTGTTTTTGCTATGTTCTTATATATTATCCTATGAATCAAATGTCAATGCGTAGCTGGAAGGTTCTTTGTTGGAATGTCCGTGGGTTGAATTCTGAAACAAGGCAGCGTGCGGTTAGGCAGAAAGTAACTGAAAGTCAATGTGCGGTTGTGTGCCTGCAGGAGACTAAGCTCTCTAAGTGCCCTCGAAATTTAATTAAGAGCATTTGTCCAGTGGGTTTTGATCAGTTTATTGAATCTCCTTCAACGGGAGCTTCTGGTGGCATTTTAACTGTGTGGCGATCAGATGTTTTTTCAGGGACCTTAATTGAAGTTAAACCTTACGGGGTTGTGATTAGTTTCAAGTCTGTGCATAATGATGACATATGGTACCTGGTCAATGTTTATGGACCCTGTCAAGGTGTCTTAAGGGATGAATTTGTCAGTTGGCTTTATAATTTAAAGGTGGAACCTGAACAGAATTGGCTGTTGTTTGGAGATTTTAACTTCATTAGATCTCTAGACAATAGAAATCTTCCTCGTGGAGATGTCAATAATACTTTTATTTTCAATGAGATCATAGGTCATTTAGGACTACTTGAATTACCACTAAAGGGAAGAAGGTTCACATGGTCTAATATGCAGGATTTCCCTCTCCTTGAGCAGTTGGATTGGTTTTTTTACCTTTGCCAGCTGGATCGACCAATACCCAAATACTCAAGTCACACCTCTTGCCAAAACTGTGTCAGATCATTTTCCATGTGTAGTTTCTATATGCACCAACATCCCAAAGGCTCACATATTCAGATTTGAAAACTATTGGGTCCATCAACCTGGTTTTATGGAGTGTGTTCAAGAGGTTTGGCAAAAACATTCTCATAAAACACACATATCAGCAATTATTATGGACAAACTAAAATCTTTGAGGTTTGCTCTTAAGAAATGGCATAAGGTTTGTCACATATTAAAATTCTGATTGAAAAGTGTAACTGGGTGATTTTTTGGTTTGATGATTTGGAAGACTCCAGGCCTTTGTTCTTAACTAAATCCAATTTCAGAAAACTGGTGAAGATGCACCATGAACATCTACTTCATCTGCAATTTATGTACTGGAAGAAGAGATGCACTATTATATATATCAAAGTGGGTGAGGAAAATTCCAAATTCTTCCAAGCAATGGCAACTAAGAGATACAGAAAAATTCAATTGCCACCCTATAGTTGTCTGATGGAACAGTTTCTTCAGACAATGACACAATTGCTAAGGAATTTCTGGAGATTTTTAAGGGCAGAATGCGAATGGTGAAACCAATCTTTCTAGGCAATGACATCCTTTCTATTATCCCTAGGGTGCAGGGGCTAGATGTCCTCACTAGGCCTTTTGAGGTCAAAGAAATTGAACAGATTATCAAGGAATTACCCACTGACAAGGCTCCTGGACAAGATGGATTTAATGGTCTTTTTATGAAGAAGTGTTGGCCAATCATTTAAGGAGATTTCATTGCACTGGTCAATGAGTTCCATGCTGGAACTGCTCAGCTTGAAAATCTCAGTGAGGCCTTCATAACTTTGATCCCTAAGAAGTTGTCACCTGAAACTGCTGGAGATTTTAGGCCAATTTCTTTGACAAGTGTGGGGTTGAGATTCCTCACTAAGCTTGCTGCCAACAGGTTCCAAGATGAAATAACCAAATGTGTGCATAAGAATCAATATGGCTTTATCAAGTCAAGAACCATTCAAGATTGTATAGCATGGACTTTTGAGTACATTCACTAGTGCAATCAATCAAAAAAGCCAATCATGTTACTCAAACTTGATTTCAAAAAAGCCTTTGATTCTATTCAGCATGAGGCAATTATAAAGATCTTGGTGGCAAAGGGTTTTGATAATAAATGGATATCCTGGATACAGCAATTGTTGTCCTCAGCAACCTCCTCAATCTTACTCAATGGGGTACCAGGAAATCATTTTAAGTGCAAGTGTGGGGTAAAGCAAGGTGATCCTATTTCACCTTTACTGTTTATGATTGCTGCTGATTTGTTGCAGACTATGATTAATGATCTTCTCATGAAAGGACTTCTCTCTTTGCCCCTAGTAACTCATGTTCCTGATTACCTAGTGGTTCAGTATGCTTATGACACACTACTATTTGTGACTGCTGATTCTGCTCAGTTGGAGGTGCTTAAGTCTGTTCTAAACTCTTTCTCCCTCACAACTGGACTGCAGATTAATTACCACAAATCATCAATGTACCCAATCAATGTGGATGCCAATTCTGCCAATGTTCTTGCTGCACAGTTTGGGTGCCAACTGGGGGTTATGCCATTCACATATTTGGGTCTACCAGTGGGCACAACTAGGCCCAAAATTGTGGATCTGCTTCCACTAGTTAACTGTATGGAAAGAAGATTAACTGCTAGCTCATGGTTTCTGCCCCAAGGTAGTAGGCTACAGTTGGTAAACTCTGTTATCTCTTCATTGCCAATCTTTTTCCTTTGTAGTTTATAAATACCACAAGGGATTTTAAAGCAACTGGAAAGAATACAGAGACAATGTCTATGGAGAAAGTATGGTCAGGAGAAGGGGAATTCTCTGGCTGCTTGGCCTTTGGTCTGTAGGCCCAAACTTAAGGGTGGGCTTGGCATACTCAATCTGGGCCTACAAAATGAAGCTTTGTTAATGAAATTCCTCAATAAGTTCTATAACAAAGTAGATGTGCCATGGGTTCATTTGATCTGGGACATTTACTATTTTCAGAGAGTTCCTCATGACACTGCTTTGTGTGGCTCCTTTTGGTGGAGGGACATCTGTAAGGTAATGGATAAATTCAGGGTTGTTTCTTCAGTATCTGTTGGAAGAGGGGAATCTTTGCTATTCTGGTCTGATTCTTGGGAAATTGATAACTCATGCATACAACTCCAAGACAGATTCCCCGGGTGTTGGTGTACTAAAGTAGGGGTACCTTAGTATCCCGAACTTGTGCACGGGCAGTCGCAGCGACCCGCGGCAAGGCTTGCCGGGCGACCGCCAAGACCCTCCGTGATTCCTTTGGAGCCATTCAAGAACAAAGTATTCGAGCCAAGGCACAAGACCCCGGCAAGAGGAGCTTGCCGGGAACGCCACTCAAAGTATCCTAGACCCCGGCAAGAGGAGCTTGCCGGGAGGAAGCACAAAGACCCCGGCAAGAGGAGCTTGCTGGGAAGACCAACCAAGGCATCCCAAGGAACTCGCCGCGGTACGCCACGTGTCCCGACGAGACCCGGTGAGCGACAAGCTCCCGGATGCGACAAGACAACATCTGCGGCAAGGCGCTTGCCGCGGCCAGCTAATACTCCGCAGCCCGCGCTCCAGCTCACCCACCAACGTGTTGCTCTGGGACCGTTCCTGGCATACGTGGCGGGAGGCTGTGCAGCCAGGGGCATGCGCTGGCAAGCAGGCGCTGACAAGGTATCCATCGTGGCAAACGGTGGCGCCCCTGATGGTCCCTTTCTGCACCGTGTAGGCGACACAGACAGGCATTTAATGCCTTTGTCCCCTGCCATCAGGGTTAGGTATGATACAACTGTTGCAAGCGGTGGCGCCAACTACCACCTCTTTTACATTTTTACCCTCATCTCTGTTGCCACCTGTCGGTGACCCCTTTGACATATAAAAGGAGGCCCATGCGCAACAGAGAGGGGAGGACGACCATTCTCACGCTCGGCCTCGCTAGCCATCCAAGGTTACTGTAGCATCCATCGCTCCCGAGCAAGAACACAATACAAATCAAAGCAGGAGTAGGGTTTTACGCATCCGTGCGACCCGAACCTGGGTAAACCGATCGCGTCGCTCGTGCGTTCGCCTCGATCTGCTCTTTGTGCATCCACCGTCCCCTGCCGAACCGAAAGGAGCTCGGTCCGCCGATCCCCATAGGTGTACGTGGGATCAGCACCCCCGACATCTTTGGCGCGCTAGGTAGGGGGTGCGTCGAGGTTGTGCGAACCTGATCCGGCGTTCGCGCGAGCCGAATCTTCATCATCTTCATCAACATGCCGCCGAAGAAGAAGATTTCGGAGGCAGCGGCTCCGTCTGCGCCGAGCCCACCATCGCCAGAGCGAACGGCTGGTGGAATAGGCGCCGGCGGAAGAATGGGCGCCGACGAGGAGGCTCACGGTGCTGCCAGGTCCAAGGATAAGGCTGCGCCGCACGTCGACTGCGCGGTCGCCTGCCACAACGACCGCGCGCACTCCAAGACCTCGGTGTCCGTACATGCACCACGCCCGTCCCAGGAGGCGCGGGACCAGCAGCGTCATGGTACCCACGGTACCATACGTCTGCTGGGCCAAGATCAAGCTGGCGGATCCCGGAGCGCTCAAGACCAGCATGCACGCCAACATGCTGGCATGAGTAGGGCACGGTCACCTGGACGAGGTACTGCTCCTTCTAACGTAGTTAGAAGTCCGAGCATATCTCGCTCCTCGCACCGTTCGCCGCCGCCCTATCGGTGGTTCTTTGGTCGATCAGGACGACGCCAAATCGAGCCACTGGCCGGGCACCCTTCGCTCTAGTCTATGGAGCGGAGGCAGTTATCCCCACGGAACTCGTATACGGGTCACCTCGAGTGCTCGCTTATGATGAGCTTGAGCAAGCGCAGCTGCGGCAAGATGACGCGCTGCTCCTCAAGGAAGATCGTCTTCAGGCTGCTGTGCAAGCCGCTCGCTACCAGCAAGCTTTGCGCCACTATCATAGCCGCAAAGTTAACGCCAGAAGTCTCGAGGAAGGCGACCTTGTTCTTCGGCGCATTCAGTCCGCCAAGAATTCCAACAAGTTGACGCCGAAGTGGGAAGGCCCTTACCGGGTGAAACGAGTCACCAGGCCTGGCGCTGTCCGCCTGGAGACCGAAGATGGCGTACCAGTGGGCAACTCCTGGAATATTGAGCATCTTCGTAAGTTTTACCCGTAAGGCGCGGTTGTCGGACCCGTTCCGGCAACCACCTTTTGTACAAAGTCTTTCCGCTGTTGCATGTAATCCTTTGTACAAAGCTGGGCGCAGATCCCGTGCATAAAGATCATGTGCACAGCACACCCTGTCGATCTCATGCTTTTTAAATTTTGCATGTATTATCTGACATTTTGTGCAGCACTGACCCCCGGTAAGCAGTAACGAGCCTTAAAGCTCCATATTGTTATTTTGCCCTTTTTCTTTTTCACAAGTAAAAGAAGGTTCCCTCGCGCAGGAGTTTGCCGGGGGGGGGGGTGGGAGGGAGAAGATACAGTATGGATCAGGCGTCGTCCAAGAAGTTTTTGCCTTGCCGGGAAGCAAGTAACAAAAAAGATAAGTTGCCAAAGTCTGAGCAATCAAATTTCCTTTAGATTTATAGAGTTATCTTCCTTGAACGACCGTCCCTTGTATGGAAAACCTGTGCACGGAGGAACTAACTCGTAGCTAGTTGCACCCTTACTGTTGTTTCGAGTCCGCTCAACAACTTAAGTGAGCCGCGACTAGCTCTGTGACAAGGTTTCTTGTCGGCTGCGGCACCGCCAGGAGGGAACCAACTCGTAGATAGTTGCGCCCTTACTGTTGTTTCGAGTCTGCTCAACAACTTAAGTGAGCCGCGACTAGCTCCGCGACGAGGTTTCCTGTCGGTTGCAGCATCACCAGCAGGCTGCTGATGTTCCGCTGCTGATGTTCTGCACTCAGCGCTCGCGGCAAAGGTGCCGGCACCGGCAAGTTCCCTAAAAGCGTAGGGTAAAAACATACAAGGGGAGGAAGCAAGTAAAGGAAATAACATAGCAATTACTACTAAGGACAGAATATATTACAAAATAATTTCTCGCAGCTCTAACAGACTGTTTTTCATAACATGATTGATAGCGACAAAGAAAGAAAAAGATGGATGGCCTAGTCTACACGGTCGCCTTCGACCCTCCTGATTCCGCTCTCCCTGTCCACAATGGGTGCGACAAGGGCCTTGAGCTCCTCTAGATCAGCATCTGGCGGCAAGCTCCGGAGGACGTTGGTGAGGCGGAGACCTGGGTTGCGGAAGGCCACCTTCATCAGCACCTTCTCGAGAGCTCCCGTGCAAATCTTGCGCGACTCGTCGGCAAGTTGCTTTGGGATTCGCTCCCGGAGTCGCTGGAGCGCCGTCGCCACACCCTTGAAGAACAGAGTCAGCTTGGCGCTGGGTTGGAGGTTCTCGTCGGAGGAGTACCCGAGATCCACCATCCCCAACTGCACCAGCTCTTTGTCGACATCCGCGGCGACGTCCACCAGACCCTCCGTCCAGTGCTCCACATTCTCTGACAAAGTCTTCCGAGCGGCAGCGGCCTTCGCCAGCAGCACCTTGCCGGCCTTGACTTCTTCCTTCAAGGCCGCCTCCTGCCCCTTGGCGTCATCCAGAGATTGCGTCAGAGCCGCCAACTTCACCTTGAGATCGGCGTTGGAGTTCTTGGCGGCGTCTGGCTCTTTTCCCTTCTCGGCGAAAAGGGCCTGCAACTCCGAGTAGCTGTTGGCGTCCTTCTCACGCTCGAGCTTGAGCGCGGCAAGCTCGTCGCCGCTCGCCTTGAGGTCCGCCTCCAGCTGCACCACCTTCAGCTCCAGCTCAGCCTTGGCGGCCTCGGCAGCTGCGGCGGCGTCTTCGGCCTGCTTGATGGCTCCACCAACTGCCCGCTCGCGCACGGCAAGTTCGTCCTCGTGGCTGTCGAGGTGGACCTTCCGGTGCACCAAGTCACCTTCCTGTGAAGACAACTTCTCCGTGACAAGGCGTTGGCTCTCTTTGACGTCGGCCTTCTCGAGGAGGAAGGCCTGCTGCGCCTCGGCAAGATCTTCCCGCTCCTTTGCCAAGGAGCGGAGAGCTTCCTGGTTGGCGCCTCGGAGCTCTTCTGCGCGCTTCTCGATATCAGCGCCAGCCTTCGCCACGAGTGCTTCGCGGGACTCCAGCTTGGTCTGTCGGGCGCGATAGAGCGCCACTAGCTTCCGCAGCAGGCGCTCTTCTTCGGGTTCGCCGCTGCTGCTGCTTGGCGCGTCGACCAGTTTCAGCCCGGCGGAGGCAAGCACCTCTCCGTCCAGCATATCCTCCTCGATCAGTGCCCTGGAGCTTGATGCCCAGGGGAGGTTGATGAAGATATCCTTGCCGGCCTTCAGGTAGACGCCAGGCTGGGGCTCATCGGAGCCTAGCGCGGTGGCTGCGATGGAGGAGTCGGTGGTCGGAGTAGCGCCTGGCGCTCCTGCGGCCTCCAGGTCGTCAGTACAACCGCCGGACTCCCCGCCCGCTTCCGCGGCGGCAGCCCTGGCGGCCTCCTCGCCGGCGCCGGCCGCGTCTTCGGCGGCGACTTCAGTCTCCATCGGCTCTGCGGCAGATGGACCTGACGGCTAGAAGAGGGGAGAAAATTCAAGCAAAACCCAAGAGAAAGATCAAGAAGACGAAGAAGCCAAGGGGAGTTTGGAAGCAAGGAAGTTACCTGTGCCAGGGTCTGTAGCAGTGGTCTCCGTTGCCGGGGGCTCCTCCCTTGTCGGAGACCCCTCTGGAGATCCTTCCCCTACCGAGGGCTCCTCCCTTGCCGGAGCCTCCTCCCTTGTCGGAGTCGCCTCCCTTGCCGGAGACGTCTCCCTCGCCGGAGGACTCTCCCTTGGCGCTTCGGAAGCGGTCTCCAGGCTCCCCTGGTGAGGCTGCTCTGCTCCTGCACGAGTCAACAAACAAGTATCAGCACAGCAAGGATCTTCGTGCGCGCCCAACAGCGGGAAGTAAATAAAACACTTACGCTGGGGGCTGCTCTGAAGATCAGCCGCTGGGTCCGGCAAGCTCGTCTTAGGCACGTCCCCTGTTGATGCAATGGGTTCGTCCTCGATGACGATCACCGGCACCTTGGCTCTCTTTGCCGCTCTCTGCGCCAGAGTCCTAAAATGGAACAGATGCAGAGAAAGGCAAGTGAGAAACAAGACAAGACAAAAACAGCGGAAATCAAAGAATTGCAAGTACAATGAGAAGAACTTACTCCCCTTCTTCTTCCTTGTCGGAGGTAAATGCGGAGAAGTCAAAATCCGGCCCGCGCCTGGCGCGGGAAGGTGGAGGTGTAGGCTCCCTTGGCCGCTTGGCGGGAGAAGAAGCGGCAGTCCGGGAAGACCCCGCTCCAGTCGAAGCAGCAGCATGGGGCGCTCCCACGGCAACGGTGCTTGCCGCGGTGGAGCGTGTCGTGTGGCGCGGCGACTGCCAGCCCGCCTGCCGCCTCGCCGCATCCCCGGCCTTACGGAGACGCCCTCTTGGTGGAGACGGGGACGCTACTGGCGGAGTACTGTCAGAGGACGAAGAGGAGGGGGAGTCGATCTCCAAAGAGCCGCTTGTATCATCGGCAGGCTCGCTCGGTTCAGCGTCATGCCCGGAAACTTGGCTCGGCCCGGCATCGTGCCTGGCAACGTCCTTCTTGCCGGCAAGATCCTTCTTGCCGGCAAGATCTTCCTGCTCGGCACGATTTGCCGCCTCTGCCGCCGCAGCCTCCTCCAGGGTGAAGCCAAACTCGCTCGCCACGGCAACTGCTGCCGCCTCTTCCAACCTGGTGGCGATGTACGCCAGCTCCGCCTTGGTGGTGTCGCGGGTGAGGCCGTCCTTCTCGTCGGCGCGGATTGGCACTTCCACCAAGTCGTCGAAGAATTGCTACACAACCTCGTCCTCTGGCTCTTGCCAAGTTGGCATGATTCCGTGCGGATCGCACAGTGGAATCATCGCCCTGATGCGGTCGAGCGCTGAATTGTTGCACAGAGGGACGACGCCCTGCGGCAATCTGAAGACCTCGGGGTGATCTGAATCATACTTGAAGAGCTCCTGTAGTACTCCGTTGAGTTCAAGGACAGTGAAATTGTAATTGAGGCCTGGGCGCAGCCTCATGACGTCTGCCGCGTTCTTGGACTCCCAGGCAGGCCTCCCCCGTTCATGCAGGGGAGCGATGCGGCGACGAAGGATCCTGGTGACTGCAATCTTCAGCCTGCTGTCCTCCAGGGCCACATCGCTCCAGTCACTACCGCGCACTGCTGCTACTTGACGCCGGGCGGTGAATGGCTGTGGGCTCTCCTCGATAATCCAACACCAATTCTCTCTCCACTCCTCCCACTTGCTGCGGAACTCCCCCTCCAGATAAGATTCCTTCTTACCGGCCCTAGAGACCCAGGCAATTCCGCCAGACAGGGTTTCTCCTCTCTCTACCCGGGGAATGAAAAAATGGCGAAAAAGGGCTACGCTGGGGTGGACTCCAACAAAGTTCTCGCAAAGGTGTGCGAAAACTGCCATGGTGAGGACGGTGTTGGGAGTGAAGTCAAGGTGATAGAGATTGTACGTGTTCTTGATATCGCAGAAAAACTCGGAAAAAGGCGGGCAGAGCCCGCAGTAGAAGAAGACGGCAAAGAAAGGAACCCTTCCGGAGCCGTCGCGTGAGCAACGCCCGGGAGCACCCTGGTCCGCGGGTGAGCTTGCGTCTCCGTCGCCCAAAAGATATAATAGAACTCCCGCAGCTCCTTCGCGTCGAGCTTGGGGGGGAAGATGGCTCGCTCCTTCCGCATCGCCGCGAGCCGCTGCGCCTCGGTCGACTTCACGGCCTTCCCCTTGTTGCCCTTCGGAGCCATGGCGGAAGCAGTGGAAGAGGTCGACGGCGTGATGGTGCTGGTGGCAATGCGGTGGGGAGGGGGGGCAGGGCGCTGCGCTCTGTGTGCTTTGGGAAGACGGAGGCAGGGCGGAGTTTTTCAAGATTGGGGCAGAATGGGGGCGAGTGGGCGCACTACCCCTGCTTCCCCTTGCTTATAAAGGGGCAGGTGGCGGACGTTCCGCCTTCCCTAATAAAAAACCACCCATGATTTCTCCCATGACGTGACGCATCCACACGGGGCTTAGCCCCGCGCACGCCGCCCACGTCACGCACGATGCCGTGTTCGACGCATGCCGTGCGGGGACGGCGCGGTGGATGCGGAGTGAGTTATGGCGAAACCTAGGCCGCGCGTGCCCGTGCATTGTTTTGGTCCTGGCCCAACAGCGCTCGGCACCGTGTATGGCCCAGGCCCGGGGGCTCCTGTCGGTGTACTAAAGTAGGGGTACCTTAGTATCCCGAACTTGTGCACGGGCAGTCGCAGCGACCCGCGGCGAGGCTTGCCGGGCGACCACCAAGACCCTCCGTGGTTCCTTTGGAGCCATTCAAGAACAAAGTATTCGAGCCAAGGCACAAGACCCCGGCAAGAGGAGCTTGCCGGGAAGGCCACTCAAAGTATCCCAGACCCCGGCAAGAGGAGCTTGCCGGGAGGAAGCACAAAGACCCCGGCAAGAGGAGCTTGCCGGGAAGACCAACCAAGGCATCCCAAGGAACTCGCCGCGGCACGCCACGTGTCCTGACGAGACCCGGTGAGCGACAAGCTCCCGGACGCGACAAGACAACATCCACGGCAAGGCGCTTGCCGCGGCCAGCTACTACTCCGCAGCCCGCGCTCCAGCTCACCCACCAACGTGTCGCTCTGGGACCGTTCCTGGCGTACGTGGCGGGAGGCTGTGCAGCCAGGGGCATGCGGTGGCAAGCAGGCGCTGACAAGGTAGCCATCGTGGCAAACAGTGGCGCCCCTGACGGTCCCTTTCTGCACCGTCTAGGCGACACAGACAGGCATTTAATGCCTTTGTCCCCTGCCGTCAGGGTTAGGTATGATACAACTGTAGCAAGCGGTGGCGCCAACTACCACCACTTTTACATTTTTACCCTCATCTCTGTTGCCACCTGTCGGTGACCCCTTTGACATATAAAAGGAGGCCCATGCGCAACAGAGAGGGGAGGACGACCATTCTCACGCTCGGCCTCGCTAGCCATCCAAGGGTACTGTAGCATCCATCGCTCCCGAGCAAGAACACAATACAAATCAAAGCAGGAGTAGGGTTTTACGCATCCGTGCGGCCCGAACCTGGGTAAACCGATCGCGTCGCTCGTGCGTTCGCCTCGATCTGCTCTTTGTGCATCCACCGCCCCCTGCCGAACCGAAAGGGGCTCGGTCCGCCGATCCCCATAGGTGTACGTGGGATCAGCACCCCCGACACCAGGCTTTTTTCCTTCTGCTTGCAAAAGAATTCCTCTGTTATTGAAGTGTTGCAGACCAGTGAGTTACAGAGCATGTTCTCCTTGCCATTATCTGAATTGGCCTATAGGGAGTTTAATCAACTGTCTGGAATTATGACTGGGATTTCGTTGGATGTTGCTGCTAATGATTCCTGGCAATGGAAACATGGGAAGAAAGCTGGGTTTACAGCAAAGAAATACTATGACTTTGTTCATGAGCCAATTCCTGCCAACCCTCTTCTCTGTTGGATATGGAAATCCTGCTGTACTATGACAATTAAAATGTTTGCCTGGCTTGTCATTATGGACAGAGTAAACACCAAAGATATGATTCAACGCAGGAAGTGGAAGATCAATGATGGGCGTGAATGTGTACTTTGTCACACAAGAGCACTTGAAGACAGGAATCATTTATTCTTCCAATGCAACTTCAGCATGAGAGTGTGGAACTATCTACAAATTTCATGGCTCAATAGTCAGGATATGGTGCAGATTGCACATCATGCTAGGAAGGATTACAATAAGCCTTTCTTCTCTGAAGTGCTCTTCCTCACTTGGTGGAATATTTGGAAAGTCAGGAATGACAAAGTCTTCAGGTATCTCAGACCCACCTTCAGGCAGTGGAGGAATGGCTTTGTCCAAGACATCTCTCTCTCTTGGCTCACAGAATCAAGTCAAGACACAGGGATGCTTTGATCAAATGGATTGATTTCCTGCCTCCTTGAGGGGCCATGCATTTGTAATCTTTCTAGTTAGACTTTTCATTTTCTGTCTAGACTAGTTTGTATAGTTTCCTTTTTCTTTCCTTTCCTGCCCAGTTCCTTTTCTTAAGGAACTCTTTGCTGTACTTCCTATCTTAAGTTTTAATAAATTGTTGTGGGGTGTAAACCCTGCAATCTTCAAGGTAAAAAAACAACTTTATTATTTCCTCTAGGGCATATTTCCTTCAATCATCATCGTGGACCTCTGTATCTAGAGCATCATCAACATTATCCTCAACCCGTGCATCTGGAGCAACATCATCATTATCACCAATTACATGTTCCTCCTCATCATGGTGCTCCACCTGGACAGTAACTCATTGTGGCTCTACATCAAAAGTATCTGTGGACAGATCATCATGATACATAACAGATTCATGGAAAACAACACTCCAGCTCACAAAAACCTTATTAGTTTCAGGATTCCATAACATGTATCCTTTTACTGTTGAACCGTAGCCAGCAAATACACACTTAATAGCTCTAGGATCAAGTTTTCCATTATCAACATGTGCATATGCAGTGCAACCGAAAACTCTCAACTGTGAATAATCAACTGGTGTACCAGACCATACCTCATTGGGATTTTCCTATTAAGTGGAATGGATGATGACCTGTTGATGAGGTAGCAGGCGGTGGAGGAGGCTTCGGCCCAAAAACATTTGCCCATGCGAGCATTGGACTGAAGGAAATATGCCCTAGAGGGAATAATAAACTTATTATTTATTTCCTTATTTCATGATAAATGTTTATTATTCATGCTAGAATTGTATTAACCGGAAACATAATACATGTGTGAATACATAGACAAACAGAGTGTCACTAGTATGCCTCTACTTGACTAGCTCGTTGATCAAAGATGGTTATGTTTCCTAACCATAGACATGAGTTGTCATTTGATTAACGGGATCACATCATTAGGAGAATGATTTGATTGACATGACCCATTCCGTTATTAGCTTAGCACTTGATCGTTTAGTATGTTGCTATTTGCTTTCTTCATGACTTATACATGTTCCTATGACTATGAGATTATGCAACTCCCATTTACCGGATGAACACTTTGTGTGCAACCAAATGTCACAATGTAAATGGGTGATTATGAAGGAGCTCCATAGGTGTCTCCAAAGGTACATGTTGGGTTGGCGTATTTCGAGATTAGGATTTGTCACTCCGATTGTCGGAGAGGTTTCTCTGGGCCCTCTCGGTAATGCACATCACTTAAGCCTTGCAAGCAATGCAACTAATGAGTTAGTTGCGAGATGATGTATTATGGAACGAGTAAAGAGACTTGTCGGTAACGAGATTGAACTAGGTATTGAGATACCGACAATCGAATCTCGGGCAAGTAACACACCGATGACAAAGGGAACAACGTATATTGTTATGCGGTCTGACCGATAAAGATCTTCGTAGAATGTGTGGGAGCCAATATGAGCATCCAGGTTCTGCTATTGGTTATTGACCAGAAACGTGTCTCGGTCATGTCTACATTGTTCTCGAACCTGTAGGGTCCGCACGCTTAACATTATGATGATAGTTAAATTAAGAGTTTATATGTTTTGATGTACCGAAGGTTGTTTGGAGTCCCGAATGTGATCACGGACATGACGAGGAGTCTCGAAATGGTCGAGACATAAAGATTGATATATTGGACAACTATATTCGGACACCGGAAATGTTCCGGAGAAGTTTCGGATAAAACCGGAGTTCCGGGGGTTACCGGAACCCCCCCCCCCCCACCCCCGTAGGCTATTGGGCCTTATGGGCCTAAGTGGAAAGGAGAGAGGGAGGCCAGGAGGTGGCGCGCGGCCCCCCTTGCCCCAATCCGAGTTAGTTGTGGAAAGGTACAAGTAGGACTCCTCCGGCGCGCCTCCTCCCTTGGCCGGCCGCACCCCCCCCCCCCTTGCTCCTTTATATACGGGGGCAGGGGGCACCCCATAGACACAAAAATTGATCAAGTTGATCTTTTAGCCGTGTGCGGTGCCCCCCTCCACCATAGTCCACCTCGATAATACTGTAGCGGTGCTTAGGCGAAGCCCTGTGTTGGTAGAACATCAACATGGTCACCACGCCGTCATGCTGACAAAACTCTCCCTCAACACTCGGCTGGATCGGAGTTCGAGGGACGTCATCGGGCTGAACGTGTGCTAAACTCGGAGGTGTCATACGTTCGGTACTTGATCGGTTGGATCATGAAGACATACGACTACATCAACCGCGTTGTGCTAACGCTTCCGCTTTTGGTCTACGAGGGTACGTGGACAACACTCTTCCCGCTCCTTGCTATGCATCACCATGATCTTACGTGTGCGTAGGAATTTTTTTGAAATTACTACATTCCCCAACAGTGGCATCCGAGCCTGGTTTTATGCGTAGATGTCATATGCACGAGTAGAACACAAGTGAGTTGTGGGCGATATAAGTCATACTGCTTACCAGCATGTCATACTTTGGTTCGGCGGTATTGTTCGATGAAGCCGCCCGGACCGACATTACGCGTACGCTTACGCGAGACTGGTTCTACCGATGTGCTTTGCACACAGGTAGCTGGCGGGTGTCAGTTTCCCCAACTTTAGTTGAACCGAGTGTGGCTACGCCCGGTCCTTGTGAAGGTTAAAACAGCACCAACTTGACAAACTACCGTTGTGGTTTTTGATGCGTAGGTAAGAACAGTTCTTGCTAAGCCCGTAGCAGCCACGTAAAACTTGCAACAACAAAGTAGAGGACGTCTAACTTGTTTTTTCAGGGCATGTTGTGATGTGATATAGTCAACACATGATGCTAAATTTTATTGTATGAGATGATCATCTTTTGTAACCGAGTTATCGGCAACTGGCAGGAGCCATATGGTTGTCGATTTATTGTATGCAATGCAATCGCCCTGTAATGCTTTACTTTATCACTAAGCAGTAGCGATAGTCGTAGCAGCATAAGATTGGCGAGACGACAACGATGCTACGATGGAGATCAAGGTGCTGCACCAGTGACGATGGTGATCATGGAGGTGCTTCGAAGATGGAGATCACAAGCACAAGATGATGATGGCCATATCATATCACTTATATTGATTGCATGTGATGTTTATCTTTATGCGTCTTATATTGCTTTGATTGAAGGTAGCATTATAAGATGATCCCTCACTAAATTATCAAAGTATAAGTGTTCTCCCTGAGTATGCACCATTGTGAAATTTCTTCGTGCTGAGACACCACGTGATGATCGGTGTGATAGGCTCTACGCTCAAATACAACGGGTGCAAAACAGTTGCACACGCAGAATACTTAGGTTAAACTTGACGAGCCTAGCATATAACAGATATGGCCTCGGAACACGGAGACCGAAAGGTCGAGCGTGAATCATATAGTAGATATGATTAACATAGTGATGTTCTCCATTGAAACTACTCCATCTCACGTGATGATCGGACATGGTTTAGTTGATTTGGATCACGTGATCACTTAGAGGATAAGAGGGATGTCTATCTAAGTGGGAGTTCTTAAGTAATATGATTAATTTAACTTAAATTTATCATGAACTTAGTACCTGATAGTATCTTTCTTGTCTATCTTGATTGTAGATAGATGGCCCGTGCTGTTGTTCCATTGAATTTTAATGCATTCCTTGAGAAAGCAAAGTTAAAAGATGATGGTAGCAATTACACGGACTGGGTCCGTAACTTGAGGATTATCCTCATTGCTGCACAGAAGTATTACGTCCTAGAAGCACCGCTGGGTGCCAGGCCTGCTGCAGGAGCAACACCAGATGTTATGAACGTCTGGCAGAGCAAAGTTGATGACTACTCAATAGTTCAGTGTGCCATGCTTTACGGCTTAGAACCGGGTCTTCAACGACGTTTTGAACGTCATGGAGCATATGAGATGTTCCAGGAGTTGAAGTTAATATTTCAAGCAAATGCCCGGATTGAGTGATATGAAGTCTCCAATAAGTTCTACAGCTGCAAGATGGAGGATAATAGTTCTGTCAGTGAGCATATACTCAAGATGTTTGGGTATAATAATCACTTGATTCAACTTGGAGTTAATCCTCCGGATGATAGCGTCATTGACAGAATTCTCCAATCACTGCCACCAAGCTACAAGAGCTTCGTGATGAACTATAACATGCAAGGGATGGATAAGACGATTCCTGAGCTCTTCGCAATGCTAAAGGCTGCGGAGGTAGAAATCAAGAAGGAGCATCAAGTGTTGATGGCCAACAAGACCACTAGTTTCAAGAAAAAGGGCAAAGGGAAGAAGAAGGGGAACTTCAAGAAGAACAGCAAGCAAGTTTGGACCTAAGCCTGAAACTGAGTGCTTCTACTGCAAGCAAACTGGTCACTGGAAGCGGAACTGCCCCAAGTATTTGGCGGATAAGAAGGATGGCAAAGTGAACAAAGGTATATGTGATATACATGTTATTGATGTGTACCTTACTAATGCTCGCAGTAGCACCTGGGTATTTGATACTGGTTCTGTTGCTAATATTTGCAACTCGAAACAGGGGCTACGAATTAAGCGAAGATTGGCTAAGGACGAGGTGACGATGCGTGTGGGAAATGGTTCCGAAGTTGATGTGATCGCGGCCGGCACGCTACCTCTACATCTACCTTTGGGATTAGTATTAGACCTAAATAATTGTTATTTGGTGCCAGCGTTGAGCATGAACATTATATCTGGATCTTGTTTGATGCGAGACGGTTATTCATTTAAATCAGAGAATAATGGTTGTTCTATTTATATGAGTAATATCTTTTATGGTCATGCACCCTTGAAGAGTGGTCTATTCTTATTGAATCTCGATAGTAGTGACACACATATTCATAATGTTGAAGCCAAAAGATGCAGAGTTGATAATGATAGTGCAACTTATTTGTGGCACTGTCGTTTAGGTAATATCGGTGTAAAGCGCATGAAGAAACTCCATACTGATGGACTTTTGGAACCACTTGATTATGAATCACTTGGTACTTGTGAACCGTGCCTCATGGGCAAGATGACTAAAACGCCGTTCTCCGGAACTATGGAGAGAGCAACAGATTTGTTGGAAATTATACATACAGATGTATGTGGTCCGATGAATGTTGAGGCTCGTGGCGGATATCCTTATTTTCTCACCTTCACAGATGACTTAAGCAGATATGCGTATATCTACTTAATGAAACATACGTCTGAAACATTTGAAAAGTTCAAAGAATTTCAGAGTGAAGTTGAAAATCATCGTAACAAGAAAATAAAGTTTCTACGATCTGATCATGGAGGAGAATATTTGAGTTACGAGTTTGGTGTACATTTGAAACAATGCGGAATAGTTTCGCAACTCATGCCACCCGGAACACCACAATGTAATGGTGTGTCCGAACATCGTAATCATACTTTACTAGATATGGTGCGATCTATGATGTCTCTTACTGGTTACCGCTATCGTTTTGGGGTTATGCTTTAGAGACGGCCGCATTCACGTTAAATAGGGCACCATCGAAATCCGTTGAGATGACGCCTTATGAACTGTGGTTTGGCAAGAAACCAAAGTTGTTGTTTCTGAAAGTTTGGTGCTGCGATGCTTATGTGAAAAAGCTTCAACCTGATAAGCTCAAACCCAAATCGGAGAAATGTGTCTTCATAGGATACCCAAAGGAGACTGTTGGGTACACCTTCTATCACAGATCTGATGGCAGGACTTTTGTTGATAAATTCGGAAACTTTCTAGAGAAGGAGTTTCTCTCGAAAGAAGTGAGTGGGAGGAAAGTAGAACTTGGTGAGGTAACTGTACCTGCTCCCTTGTTGGAAAGTAGTTCATCACAGAAACTGGTTTCTGTGACACCTACACCAATTAGTGAGGAAGTTAATGATGATGATCATGAAACTTCAGATCAAGTTGTTACCGAGCCTCGTAGATCAACCAGAGTAAGATCCGCACCGGAGTGGTACGGTAATCCTATTCTGGAAGCCATGTTACTAGACCATGATGAACCTACGAACTATGTAGAAGCGATGGTGAGCCCAGATTCCGCAAAATGGCTTGAGGCCATGAAATCTAAGATGGGATCCATGTATAAGAACAAAGTATGGACTTTGGTTGACTTGCCCGATGATCGGCAAGCAATTGAAAATAAATGCATCTTCAATAAGAAGACTGACGCTGACGGTAATGTTACTGTCTACAAAGCTCGACTTGTTGCGAAAGGTTTCCGACAAGTTCAAGGGATTGACTACGATGAGACCTTCTCACCCGTAGCGATGCTTAAGTCTGTCCGGATCATGTTAGCGATTGCCGCATTTTATGATTATGAAATTTGGCAAATGGATGTCAAAACTGCATTCCTGAATGGATTTCTGGAAGAAGAGTTGTATATGATGCAACCGGAAGGTTTTGTCGATCCAAAGGGAGCTAACAAAGTGTGCAAGCTCCAGCGATCCATTTATGGACTGGTGCAAGCCTCTCGGAGTTGGAATAAATGCTTTGATAGTGTGATCAAAGCATTTGGTTTTGTACAGACGTTTGGAGAAGCCTGTATTTACAAGAAAGTGAGTGGGAGCTCTGTAGAATTTCTGTTATTATATGTGGATGACATATTACTGATTGGAAATGATATAGAATTTCTGGATAGCATAAAGGGATACTTCAATAAGAGTTTTTCAATGAAAGACCTCGGTGAAGCTGTTTATATATTGGGCATTAAGATCTATAGAGATAGATCAAGACGCTTAATTGGACTTTCACAAAGCACATACTTTGACAAAGTTTTGAAGAAGTTGAAAATGGATCAAGCAAAGAAAGGGTTCTTCCCTGTGTTACCAGGTGTGAAGTTGAGTAAGACTCAATGCCCGACCACTGCAGAAGATAGAGAGAAAATGAAAGATGTTCCCTATGCTTCAGACATAGGCTCTATCATGTATGCAATGATGTGTACCAGACCTGATGTGTGCCTTGCTATAAGTCTAGTAGGGAGGTACCAAAGTAATCCAGGAGTGGATCACTAGACAACGGTCAAGAACATCCTGAAATACCTAAAAAGGACTAAGGATATGTTTCTCGTTTAGGTGACAAAGAGCTCATCGTAAATGGTTACGTTGATGCAAGCTTTGACACTGATCTGGACGATTCTAAATCGCAAACCAGATACGTGTTTACATTGAACGGTGGAGCTGTCAGTTGGTGCAGTTCTAAACAAAGTTCGTGGAGGGTCTACGTGTGCAGCGGAGTACATAGCTGCTTCAGAGGCAGCAAATGAAGGAGTCTGAATGAAGGAGTTCATATCCGATCTAGGTGTCATACCTAGTGCATCGGGTCCAATGAAAATCTTTTGTGACAATACGGGTGCAATAGCCTTGGCGAAGGAATCTAGATTTCACAAGAGAACCAACCACATCAAGAGACGCTTCAACTCCATTCGGGATCTAGTCCAGGTGGGAGACACAGAGATTTGCAAGATACATACGGATCTGAATGTTGCAGACTCGTTGACTAAGCCTCTTCCACGAGAAAAACATGATCAGCACCAAGGCTCCATGGGTGTTAGAATCATTACTGTGTAATCTAGATTATTGACTCTAGTGCAAGTGGGAGACTGAAGGAAATATGCCCTAGAGGCAATAATAAAGTTATTATTTATTTCCTTATATCATGATAAATGTTTATTATTCATGCTAGAATTGTATTGACCGGAAACATAATACATGTGTGAATACATAGACAAACTGAGTGTCACTAGTATGCCTCTACTTGACTAGCTTGTTGATCAAAGATGGTTATGTTTTCTAGCCATAGACATGAGTTGTCATTTGATTAACGGGATCACATCAGTAGGAGAATGATGTGATTGACATGACCCATTCCGTTAGCTTAGCACACGATCGTTTAGTATGTTGCTATTGCTTTCTTCATGACTTATACATGTTCCTATGACTATGAGATTATGCAACTCCCGTTTACCGGAGGAACACGTTGTGTGCTACCAAACGTCACAACATAACTGAGTGATTATAAAGGAGCTCTACACGTGTCTCCAAAGGTACATGTTGGGTTGGCGTATTTCGAGATTAGGATTTGTCACTCCAATTGTCGGAGAGGTATCTCAGGGCCCTCTCGGTAATGCACATCACTTAAGCCTTGAAAGCATTGCAACTAATGAGTTAGTTGCAGGATGATGTATTACGGAATGAGTAAAGAGACTTGCCAGTAACGAGATTGAACTAGGTATTGAGATACCGAGGATCGAATCTAGGGCAAGTAACATACCGATGACAAAGGGAACAACACGTATGTTGTTATGCGGTCTGACCGATAAAGATCTTTGTAGAATATGTGGGAGCCAATATGAGCATCCAGGTTCCGCTATTGGTTATTGACCGGAGACGTGTCTCGGTCATGTCTACATAGTTCAAGAACCCGTAGGGTCCGCACGCTTAACGTTTCGATGACAGTTATATTATGAGTTTATATTTTTTGATGTACCGAAGGTTGTTTGGAGTCTGGATGTGATCACGGACATGACGAGGAGTCTCGAAATGGTTGAGACATGAAGATTGATATATTGGAAGCCTATGTTTGGATATCGGAAGTGTTCCGGGTGAAATCAATATTTTACCGGAGTACCGGGAGGTTACCGGAAACCCCCCGGAACTTAATGGGCCTTAGTGGGCCTAGGTGGAAGAGAGGAGAGGAGGCAAGGGCTGGTCTGTGCGCCCCTACCCCCCTAGTCCGAATAGGACAAGGAGAAGGGGGCGGCGCCCCCCCTTCCTTCCTTCTCCTCCACTCCTTCCCCCTCCCAAGTCCTAATCCAACTAGGAAAAGGGGGGAGTCCTACTCCCGGTGGGAGTAGGACTCCTCCGGCGCGCCTCCTCCCTTGGCCGGCCGCACCCCCCCCCCCTTGCTCCTTTATATACGGGGGCAGGGGGGACCCCATAGACACAACAATTGATCAAGTTGATCTTTTAGCCGTGTGCGGTGCCCCCCTCCACCATAGTCCACCTCGATAATACTGTAGAGGTGCTTAGGCGAAGCCCTGCGTCGGTAGAACATCAACATTGTCACCATGCCGTCGTGCTGACAAAACTCTCCCTCAACACTCGGCTGGATCGGAGTTCGAGGGACGTCATCCAGTTGAACGTGTGCTGAACTCGGAGGTGACGTACGTTCGGTACTTGATCGGTCGGATCGTGAAGACGTACAACTACATCAACCGCGTTGTGGTAACGCTTCCGCTTTCGGTCTACGAGGGTACGTGGAAAACACTCTTCCCTCTCGTTGCTATGCATCACCATGATCTTGCGTGTGCGTAGGAATTTTTTTGAAATTACTACGTTCCCCAACATTAGCATCTTATTCTTCCAGTAGGGGTAGTCCGTCCCATCGAAGGTAGGACACCTAGCAGAGACCTTGATCATACCTGCGTTCGACATAACTAAAACTCCAGGCAGTTAAACCAAAATAACATAGAACAAGGAAGTGCCTTGCTCTAATACCAATTGAAAGTGCGTTAAGTTGACTAGAGGAAGGGTGAATAGGCGATTTTTATGAATTCTTCACTTAGGAATTTCAGGGTGAGGAAATTCCTAAGAGAAGACTACTTGCAGCGGAATAAGTACTCAGATGCAAACATAACAAAACATAAGCACGGTCATCATGATGAAATGAAAACAAGCACAGAGTACAGAAAGCGTAAACATAGGATGCATAGGATGCACAGGATGAAGACAAACAGACTGAAGAAATTGAATTGAGGAAACAGACTAAAGAAATTGAACTAAGGAAATTGAGAAAGTCTTCAGTCAAAGTCTTCAAACAGATATGAACAAGCACACAACACGGTAATGAGGAAATGAAAGAGTTGAGGAAATAGAACCAGTAGGCTTGATGAAGACAATGATTTGGTAGACCAGTTCCAACTGCTGTGACAGTTGTACGTCTGGTTGGAGCGGCTAGGTATTTAAACGCGAGGACACACAGTCCTCACCGTATTATCCTTGAGCTAAGGTCACACAGACATCGCCCAATCACTCGTGGTAAGTCTTCAGGTGACTTCCAAACCTTCACAAACTCGGTCACTCGGTGATCCACAATTTCCTATTGGATGCTCTAGACCATGACGCCTAACCGTCTGGAAGATGCGCAGTCTTCAAAGGTAACAAGCGTCGGATCCACGCAGGATCAATCTCTTCAGTGATGCTGAATCACTTTGGGTTTGTAGGTGTTTGGGTTTGGGTTTTCCTCGCTTGATGATTTTCGCTCAAAATCCTCGGAGGATGGGATGCTCTGAAATGACAAGTGTCAGTTTCTCTCGGAGCAGCCAACCAGCTAGTGGTTGTAGGGGGCGGCTATTTATAGCCTAGGGAGCAGCCCGACATGATAAGACATAAATGCCTTCAATGATATGAACGTTAGGTGGGTAGATATTTTGGGACAGCTGGCGCGTAGTACGGCAACGGTCGGAAATTTGAGGCTCAAATTCCTCAGGGCTATCATGTTCCTCACTTGTAGGCAATACGCACTGGCGAATTCCTAACTCCTCAGTCAGAACAAATTCCTCATTGACCAGAAGACCATCATCTCTGTCACTGAAGAAATTGACTCAACTGTATGAGATTTCCAATGGCTTCACTCGAAGGGATTGGTAGGTGTAGGATTTTGAAATGAGCATCACTTGAAAAATTTTCCTTAGTATTTTCTCGACCCCCTTTAACAGTACAATGTTTCCTATGACTCACGAAAGAGAAAATGGAACTACGAAAATAAAAGTCTTCACGCTTCACGTTCCCCGTATGGAATCCTAGTCTTCAAGGTCACACCAATTTCTTCACTTTCAAAGTCTTCAGAATGTCTTCATAAATCCAAAGTCTTCAATCGAAGAACTTCATTTTTAGGGGTCGACTTTCTCTCTAAATATCAAACTCCTCATAGACTTATAGACCTGTGTACACTCACAAACGCATCAGTCCCTTAACCTCTAAGTCTTCAATACACCAAAATCACTAAGGGGCACTAGATGCACTTACAGTGCACACCGGAGCTACAACCGGCAAGGTGTGTTGACAAATGCTACAACTGTCCACCAAAAAAGCTACACACACGTTCGTCAAAGCTGCAACCCAAGTTCGTCTGAGTTGTAGCCATGGTCGTCCAGCGAATTTTTGCTACAATTGGTGTATCATTTTGCTACATTGCATAAGCCGGTGTCGGGAATTTTTGCTACAATCGGTGTCACGCCATGCTATCACCAGCTATTCAAATTGCTACAACTGGCATAGGAGAAAGCTACCATTGGTGAGGAAAAAAGCTTCAAGTGGAGGTGACAGAAGCTACGGACGAAAGGCGAAAGCTGCAACCGGCTAAGGTAAAGTTCCAACCAGCGTTTGCAGAAGCCTCCACCATGTACGATGTGACCACGGTGAGTTTTCGACTCCACAAGTCGACGGGCTGCAACTGACGCTGCCAACGACCGTGACGGCGATGCCCTAAGGGACCCTGGTGAGCCTGACCACCAGCGTTGCGAACGCGAGCGACGGCGTCATGGCCATGGAGGGCAAGAGCTGCGGGGGAGGGGGCAAAAAGGGAATGGCCGTCGACGAGCGGCTGGGTGCTGCGGTGAGTGATGACGGCGATGGGAGGACGCGTGTGCTTTCGCGTCTAGCCAGAGCACACACACGCGGTGGACGGGGCAAGGACATGCCGCACACGAACGCCATTTGATCAAAGGCGGGGGGAGGGGGGAGAAGATGATGAAGTGGGGGGGGGGGATCGGATGGCTCCCGCTGGCTGGATCACACGGCTATAGGCCGACCGGCCCAAATTTGGGCCTGCACGCCGACACATATCACTGCCCTATTTTATTTTATTTTGTTATCCGAATCATTACTCTTTTCTTTGTTAACTTGCAAGGCTTCTCATTTTTGTCTAATTTGACCCCACGTCGCAGTCTGGCCAGCTTTAAAAAAAATTCATCTCAACTTTCATCCACTCTTAATCGGATTGCCCCCAATACTTTGAACTCTATAAACCGTGAGTTGCCGAAACTTTGCAATTGTTTAGGGGGTATACCGGATGCTACAGGGCCAGGTGAATGCATCATTTGCACAACTCTAGCTTTTACACATCGAAGTAATGAGGTTGCTCGCCTTCTATTAATTCATTGCGAATAGTGTTGCACAAATTTCAAGAAAATGGAAGTTTGTTTTCAATAACCAAGATTGCCCCCCAATACTTTTGCATTCTTTCAGCAATGAGATGGGATGGGGTACTTAAAATGTTGGCTATTAGGTTGACTATATATGAAGAGACAAATTCGTTAAGCGGTTGTTGGGTATACTATTAACATAGCGATAATCTCTTTGCATCATAAGAATAACGTACCTGAGGTTTTTCATCGAAAAAAAAGTAGCTGTAGTTTTTCTTCAGTTAGCTGTACCTTTTCTTCAGTTCTTCTTTGTCCACGTGAGAATATAATGATGTTTAGCTGCCCGAGTCACGCTGCGGCCGAGGCGTGATTAGACTGTTGACTGCGGCTAAAATCAGTCTTTGGAAACTGGCCGACGGATTTCGGACGCATATCCTGGCCGTGAGTATTTTTTTTCTTTTCGAGATATCACGGCCGTGAGATGAAAGACAAATCGACGGCAGACGAGCGGTCCGGCGATATCATGGAAGGTGCTTTCCAAAATAAATTGCTTTGATCCCCTTCTCCTGCTCAAGGAACCCACCCTCGGGCGCCGCCGCTGTCGCCGCGCCGGTAAGGTTCACCGGAATCGCCGGTACTGGGCGCCGCGATCGACTGCTGGTTCTGGAGTCGATCCGATTACCAGCCGGTCGGCCGTAACCGACGCGTCCACCAGTCGAATTCGGAATCCGATTCTCGTCGGCTCCGTAAGGCAATCGCAACACTGGCTCGTTATATATAGTTTGTCTTTGGTTCGATAATCATCTCCATCTCACGCGTACGCACGTCCTCCATCTCCAGCCGCTGCGTCTTGTCGCCGAGCCCGTTTCTCTCTCTTTGGCTGCTGCTGTGGCAGATGGAGCCCATGAGGGTGCGGACGAGAATTCCTATTATCTACGAGGTCGTAGAGTACCGGGAGCCGGCCGACGGGCAGGAATTCTTGGAACGTGGTGTACGGGATTGGATGCAAGGCCGGTTGCCGTTGATCGACCAAGAACTCGACATGCTGCAAAGACAACAAGAGGCTCGGCAGCACATCTACCATGAGGATGATGATGAGCCGTTCTGGCCGAGTTTGGTAGTCCCGGCCTCGCGCGACGCGGTCCTGCAGCTGCCGGAGACAGCCGGCGCGCCAGCCGGAGCTCGGCTGCACCAGACGGAGTGCGCCGTGTGCCTCAAGGATTTCGAGGTGGATGACAAGGTCACCACGATGCCGTGTGACCACTACTTCCATCAGGGTTGCATCTCTGAGTGGCTCAAGGTCAGCTGCGTCTGCCCCCTCTGCCGTCACGCGCTTCCTGCTGCAACTCCGCCGGCGCACCACATGGAGGCGACAAGTCCATGATGGTTCATCTTTCCATCCTCCAAGAAGACTTTTTCTGCTCGTGTCGCTCTCCCTGCTTCAAACCAAGAAGAAAACTGATCTGTTCAGTCCTCAGTGTAAACCTAGAACTTGAAGCAGAGTGCGTCTTTTTTGTTTTTGAGAAAAAGCAGAGCTTATCCTGATCTACTTCTAGAGCAACGTTGTGGCCTCTCTCTCTCTGTTTTTCTTTGATGTAAAACTAATGTCACTGATGATATTGCGGTCCTTTTTCTGGGACTGCATTCCTTGGTGTTGAGAAATAAGGGTATTTGCTTTAGTTGTCACTAGCAAGAACGCATATTTTTCAGCGATTCAACTCTAGCAAAATGCTGGGTTAATACTATTTGCCTTTGACAGAGTACTGATTCCCGAGAAAGACAAAACAATGAAGATCTTGAAGAGGTTCAACCATGGCCTTACAATTTTCTCTCCAAACATTTTTTTTGTAAGATTGAGCTCGCTGCTGGCTTTTATTGATTTAGAAGCAAGCATGCGGAAAACAAGGTGTTGATCAAAGGATCCTGGAAAAATAGAGAAAAAAAACCCCTCGGAATTTGAGGCTCTATCTCACTAAGGTGGCCTTTGTTTGGGCTTTAGCTACATATTCATAGATTCTAGCACATCCAAAATCAGAATCTCAAACAAACACTCGGATTTCTATCTTAGCTTTCAAGAATCGGTTTTGGAAATTTAACTACGCAGTCTATGTGTTGGCAATGGTCATGCAAGGTGTGCTTCTCCCATCGCCTATGCCTGGCCGTTGATAGCGGCATCATGATATTTCGGTTTGTTTTTCTAATATTGTGATTGTATGCATTCTCGATGTCTTGGTTTGTTCTTAACACTTTTGTTGCTGCTGAGACAGAGTGTTTGACAAAAAACTACCACAATTGGGGTTCGCGTCCCACAGAACTGCCACTTTCAAAAAAGTGACTGATAACTACCAAAAAATTGGAATCTCGTGACTAAAAACTACCACTTTTGGAAAATGGCTAGTTTAGAAGATTTATACGTGTTTATGACATGCAGGGCCCGTCTGTCACGGCTGACGTGGCGGGAAAGTCAACTCAGTTTATTTTTGACCGTTAAATTGACCATTATGACAGGTGGGGACCACACATCAGCATCACCTCCTTCTTCCTCCTCATCTCTCTCTCTCTTTGGAATTTTAGCGCACACCTCATGTGCACCTCTACCGTGGTGGACGACCTGTCGGACTCCCTCTCTCTGCCGGCGAGCTCCTCAGCCCCGTCGCCCCTTGCCACCTCTCCTTTCCCTTCCTTCATGCCTTCGCTCTCACGCGCGCGAGCTCCCCCTGCCATGGCTCCTCGGCCTCTGCTCCGTGCACTGCCTGCCATGGTCGGCCCCAAGCGCCTCCTCCCTGCCTCGCCTGCAGTCCTCCTGCATCTCTTCCGTGACCCCTGCCTGACGCCAGGCCGAGCTGCTTGCCTCCCTTGCCATCCGCCACAATCGCCTCCCTCCTGCCGCTGATGTGCTGCTGGCCCTCATTGTCGAGTGCGTCGTCGGTGGCCTCCTCCTTGCCCCGGGCTCCATCCAGCTCCGTCTCCTCCCGGCGTCCTCCTGCCTGCGCCGCCCCCATGGCTTTCCCAAGGCCATCGCCGACCACACCCCCGCGACGCTCGGCCTCTGGACTACCACCACTAACGCAAGCACGTGAGTAACGGCGCCGGCGACTCGGCGACAGCCAGGTCGCGCGCCAGGCGGCAACTGCTCGCCGGTGTGCTCCTGTCCAAAGAGCTACCGCCGGTGTGCTGCTCTACTGCTGGTAAGGTGTTTGTTGAAATGCCAAAGAGAGAGAGGAGGAAAAAGGTGATGCTGACGTGTGGGGTCCACCTGTCTTAATGGTCTGAAATAACAGAGTTGACTTTCCCGCCACGTCAGCCCTGACAAACAGGCCCCACATGTCATAAACGCGTTTAAATCGTCTGAACTGGCCATTTTCCGAAAGTGGTAGTTTTTAGTCACGAGATTCCATTTTTTGGGTAGTTATCAGTCACTTTTCTAAAGTGGTAATTCTATGGGATGTGAACCCCAATTGTGATAGTTTTTTGTCAAACACTCGCCGGGACAAGGTGTAACCGATATCACATTGATGTTGATATATTGTCCTTTATAAAGAAAACATTTGTAATAAAATGTACCCTAAAATATGTCAACCCAATATTACCCTTTTTAGGGGATTCACCCCAATATTACCGAGTGATACAGATCACACAATGTTGGCCCCATAAGTATAGAGAGACTAGACCAGGTAGGGGTTCATTACCGCACCCGTCTATATTTTGATGCAATTATGGAGCTTCTTTTGAATACGTATGATAATTTTGAACATAAAACATGCATATTAGGCACATCAAATTTTGCATTTAATTATCTCTTTGCAAGCATTTTTTTCATCTATCTTAGGAAAATTGAATGATTTACTTGCATAATTTGGTCATTAAATACACTTTTAAACACATTTCCTAGAAAAAAGATGTTGGAAAAGTTATTTTTAGATATTTTTAGGTGAGGGTAATTTTTTGGGATAGATAAACATGAAACAAAATGATAGACAGGTCAGATCCTGCACTAGGATGGGCTTGCAACGAACGTGTCGCCCCCTTGCACAAGTGTTGCCTCCTGTGTTACTAAAAAAAAGTGTTGCCTCCTCTTAGCTTTCATCTCAGAGATATGGTCGGACAAAAGATAATGGGAACGAGCAGGATGTGGCGGATGGATAGCCTAGAATTAGGCTGAAGGTCGCGCACATTTGACTGGGTCATGTGGGTCTTCGATCTCTATGCCCCGATTACACAGACGGCATGTAACTCGCATAAGGAGCAGCGGACCAAGTAATGGTGCCCCAAGAAGCACAAGCCGGGAGGCAAATGACCTGCAGGCTGCAGGACAACCCAGTTAATCCTAGACATTGCCTGAAAAAAAAATCCTAGCATACATGTTAGTGATATGATGATTGAGAAAATATTTTGATACGAAACTTCAATGTTTTGTGTTCCTCCAAAAAAACATTTGGACAAAGACTTAAATCCCCAGGCCCAAACAGTCTTCCGAAATTGACATACCACCCGTCTCAAGAAAAATAGCTTCAATATATGCTAGCTTCTAAAACTGCCATGATAAGACTGGTCAGTGCTCAGCTAGAGGCTTATTAATATTCGTACTTCTGGTCTTATTCTTATATCGCCAGATTCATGGCAAAAAAAGGGTTGTACCTCAATTGTAAAGATGGCAACACAAAGCTCGGTACCGTACTGGAATTGCTGTAGTGGAAGGTAGAGAATGTTGTGCCTGACAAAGGACTTGAGAAGTTATTGAAAATATTGAAGAAGAAGCTTCCAAAGGATAACGAATTGCCGGACTGTACGTACGCAACAAAGAAGGTCGTATGCGCTCTAAGATTGGTGGTGTAGAAGATACATGCATGCCCTAATGACTGCATCCTCTACCGTGGTGCGTACGAGGATTTGAACGCATGCCCGGTATGCGGTGCATTGCGGTATAAGATCAGACGAGATGACCCTGGTGATGTTGACGTTGAGCCCCCCAGGAAGAGGGTTCCTGCAAAGGTGATGTGGTATGCTCCTATAATACCATGGTTGAAACGACTGTTCAGAAACAAAGAGCATGCCAAATTGATGCGATGGTACAGAGAGGAATGTAAGAAAGATGGGAAGTTGAGAGCATCCGCTAACGGGTCACAGTGGAGAAAAATCGAGAGAAAGTACTGGGCTGAGTTTGCAGGTGACCCAAGGAACATATAGTTTGGTTTAAGCGCGGATGGCATTAATCCTTTTGGGGAGCAGAGCAGCAATCACAACACCTGGCCCGTGACTCTATGTATGTATAACCTTCCTCCTTAGATGTGCATGAAGCGGAAGTTCATTATGATGCCAGTTCTCATCTAAGGCCCTAAGCAACCCGACAACGACATTGATGTGTACCTAAGGCCATATGTTGAAGAACTTTTCCAGTTGTGGAATGGAAACGGTGTACGCATGTGGGATGAGCACAAACATGAGGAATTTAACCTGCACGCGTTGCTGTTTGTAACCATCAACGATTGGCCCGCTCTCAGTAACCTTTCAGGATAGACAAACAAGGGATACCACGCATGCACGCACTGTTTAGCTGACACCGAAAGAATATACCTAGACAAATGCAGGAAGAATCTGTACCTGGGCTATCGTCGATTTTTTCCGACCAACCATCAATGTTGAAAGAAAGGCAAGCATTTCAAAGGCAAGGCAGATCACCGGAAGAAGCCCGCCATGCGTATCGGTGATCACGTACTTGCTATGGTCCATGATTTACACGTAATCTTTGGAAAGGGTCCCGGCGGACTATCTGTTCCGAATGACAATGAGGGACGCGCACCCATGTGGAAGAAGAAATCTATATTTTGGGACCTACCCTACTGGAAAGACCTAGAGGTTTGCTCTTCAAGCGACGTGATGCACGTGACGAAGAACCTTTGCGTGAACCTGCTAGGCTTCTTGGGCGTGTATGGGAAGACAAAAGATACACTGGAGGCACGGGAGGACCGGCAACGTTTGCACGAAAAAGACGGCATGCCTCCAAAGCAGTATGAAGGTCCTGCCAGCTACGCTCTTACCAAAGAAGAGAAGGAAATCTTCTCTGAACGACTGCTCCGTATGAAGGTCCCGTCTGGCTTCTCGTCGAATATAAAGGGAGTAACAAATATGCCAGATAAAAAGTTCCAAAACCTAAAGTCGCATGACTGCCACGTGATTATGACGCAGCTGCTTCCGGTTGCATTGAGGGGGCTTCTACCGGAAAACGTCCGATTAGCCATTGTGAAGCTATGTGCATTCCTCAATGCAATCTCTCAGAAGGTGATCGATCTATAAATCATACCAAGGCTAAGGAGTGATGTGGCGCAATGTCTTGTCAGTTTCGAGCTGGTGTTCTCACCATCCTTCTTCAATATCATGACGCACGTCCTAATTCATATAGTCGACGAGATTGTCATTCTGGGCCCCGATTTCTACACAATATGTCACTACTAGGGAAAACCTTATACACAGAATCTTAGCAGCAGCGCGGCACAAAAAGAAGCACTATTGCTAATTAGCAGTAGCGCGGTTAAGAATCACACACTACTGATGCAGATTTAGCAGTAGCACATGAGCGCTAAACCGCGTTGCTACAAAAATCGACTAACGGTAACCAACAACCTAAGTTTAGCAGCAGCGCGGGGTCACGGTGCGCGCTTTTTACTCACGTCCCTGCTGCTAATTTTGAAATTGTCCACACGGTTGACCCCGTTTAGTAGTAGCGTGCGTGAGAAAAGCGCGCTGCTACTACGCTCTTATCAGTAGCGCATTTTTCCTCCCGCGCTACTGCTAAGTCGCAGCACCCCACCACCTTTTTTCACCCATATATCCCCCCTCCCCCATCTCCTCTCCTCCCTTTCCCCTACCTCCCATCCTCCCTTTCTTACTCTTCATCTTCCTCAATACTTCTCCCCCCACTACTCTCCCTCTTCTACCTACCTTTCTCTCTCTTCATTACTCCTAGCTAACTACACCACCTCCATTAATGCATCTCCGTTCTGTTTTTCCTTCCCCCTCCACTAGTTGAAGTTGTCTCCTCCCAAATTAGCTAGCTAGGTAGATGTAGCATTTAGTTAAGTGACCTATTTGCCCCCTAACTAGATCTATCTTTGTCAAGAAGAGCTTTGTGCACTTTTGATCTCCCTACATCATCATCTCCATCGTGTGCTCGATCTCGAGATAGAGGTGATTAAAATTTCATGCTTTTGTAAAATGGAAATATGTGTATGTGTGCGTGATATGATAATTGGGCAATATGATGGAAATTGTGTGTGTGGCATGAGTTGACACCAAATTGTGCTTTTGATTTGCCTATGTTTTGCCGAAATGTCGATTTATTACCGTTTCGGCGAATTCCGGGCAAACTCTAGATCTATGTGTCCTATTTTTAGGGAAGGTCATGCCGAATTTTTGTATGACTTTGATGCATGCACGCATTTTTATAATCAATTTGTTTATTATTACCATGCAGACGTTCATGATGGTCAGTGGAATGATGGTGTACAGGTGGTTACTGTTGGCGGTGCAGGACATGAAAGAAAATAACCGGGCAGAGGTTTTATGTCCGTGTCGGAAATGCAAAGGAATAGTTTGGCTTGACCCCTATGACGATGGTCGTGTCGCAGCGCACCTGCTCATGACTGGTTTCATGGATGGGTATACTCGGTGGATAATTGAAGATGAGGATGACGATGTTGAGGACGCCGACGGGGCGGGCAAGACGACACAGGGCAAGACGAAGAGATGATCGATAATGGCGGCGGGGAAGAGGCCGGACATGGCGGCGGAGAAGGGGCCAGACATGGCGGAGGAGAAGGGGTCAGACATGGCGGCGGAGAGAACGTGGACTCCATGCAGTAGAGTTCGTCGGCGCGTGTACCGATGGCATGAATCCGTTTGGCAACCATAACACCAACCATAGCACATGGCCCGTGTTTGTATGGATGTACAACTTCACCCCCTGGTTGTGCATGAAGTCGAAGTACATTCACATGAGCATGCTTATTCAAGCGCCGAAACAACCAGGAAATAATATTAATTTGTATCTGGGGCTACTTCAAGAGGAGTTAGACACGTTATGGAAAACACCGGCCAAGACATGGGACGCCAGCAAATGCGAGTATTTCTACATGAGAGTCGTGCTGATCATGACGGTGCATGACTATCTCGGTTACGGATATGTCGCAGGCCATGTGTGCCATGGATATTGCGGATGCACGCGGTGCATAGATGATACGACGTCTCAGCAGCTAACGCCAAGGAAAGATGGCGGGTCTGGGAAAATCATGTACATGGGGCATCGAAGATGGCTCGAACATGACGACCCGTGGAGAAACCATGGAGATCTATTCAATGGTCACGCTGAGCATCGAGGACACGTAAGCGGAGCGGAGCCGAAATCGACAAGCTGTTGAAAAACTGGAAGGAGTGCCCCGTGCCGGGAAAGATGATGAAAAAGGCGCCGGAGCCGCTGCTGAAGGTATGGAAGACGAGGTCTGTGTTCTGGGACTTGGAGTACTGGCACAAAATCGGTACACCTCATTGCCTTGATCAAATGCATATCTGTAAGAATGTCCTTGAGAGGTTGCTCGCGACACTTATGAACATGCCGGATAAGACCAAGGATGGGCCGAAGGCAAGAAAAGACTTGCAAGATTTGAATATCAGGGAAGATCTGCACAAGCCGCCCCGTAAAAAGTCAGACGAAACAGAGACGGAGACAGAGGCGCGGGAGAAGAAGGGCAAGAAAATAAAGAAAGAGGATTATTGCCCCCTTCTTGCTTCACCTTAAGTCAGGTTGAGATCGATCAATTCTTTAAGTGCCTTACCGGAGTCAAAGTTAGTTCTGGTTACTGTGGCAAGATAAGCAGATATCTAGACACGGACAAGAAAAGGTTCAGCAGGATGATGTCCCGTGACTGTCATGTGATGATGACGCTGATACTACCTGTTTCCCTTAGAGGGATAATGGACATGCACATCCGTGACACGCTTATTGGTCTCTACAACTTTTTCGGCGTCATCTCTCGAAAGTCGATCAGTGTGAAGCAGCTCCGAAGGCTACAATAAGAGATCGTTGTGATACTGAATGAGCTTGAGATGTACTTCCCACCCACATTCTTTGACATGATGGTGCATCTGTGTGTCCATACTGTGGACGACATAATAGACCTGGGCCCGTCATTTCTGCACAACATGATGCCGTTTGAGAGGATGAATGGGATCATCAAAGGATTCGTTCGTAACATGTCCCATCCGGATGGAAACATCGTCCAGGGCTATCTGACACAAGAGTGCATCTCTTTCTGCGAGAATTTTGTATATGGCGCAGACCAGTCGCCTGGTGTTAGTGTTGGTTTGCCCATTAAAAAGCATGATGGGAGGCTCGAAGGAGAAGGTCACTCCAACGGTCACAGGGAACTGCACGTGGCATACTCAGATCGACGCAGCGACTTTGACAGAGCAAACTTGGTAGTGCTACAACACCTAGACGAGGTTGATCCTTTCGTGGCACTGCACAAAGAAATTATCGCAACGAAGTATGGTGACCGGGGGGTATGCAGGATGGACGCCGAAGTTACTAGAGAGCACCACTCCACTTTCCTGCATTGCTTCAAAGAGCATATTATTGCTAATCCCCCGGAGGAGGGCTCTAAGGACGGATTGCTCATATACGCCTTAGCACATGGCCGCTCGCCCAACCTCGTAACCTATTAGGCATACGATATGAACGGATACACGTTCTATACGGAGGCCAAAGATATGGACAGTGATGATCAGCACTCCGGGGTGACGATGGAATGCATGATCGGCAGCGACAACGGTGCAACTGAAAGATTTTACAGAAGGGTCGAGGAGATCTGGGAGCTTGACTACTCTGGACTGCACAACACGATGATGTTCCGTGTCAGATGGGCTAAGAATGTCGAAAGAGAAAACCGGAATTTCACTACCATGACTATACCTGACGCCAAGAGCGCTACCATGAACGCTATCGTAATAAACGAGCCATGGGTACACGCTAAGCACATGACACAATGCTTCTTCATAACCGACCCACGCAATCCCAGCCATGTTGTCGTGAGGAGAGGCAAAATGAACATCATTGGAATGGATGTAGTCACCAATGAGGAAGACTACGATCAATACGGCAACCCAATGAGGGAAGATGTCGATGATGATGAAGTATACGTCAAAAGAAGAATCAATACTACATTACCTAAGAAAAATCATACTCCATGGAAAAGGCAACGTCACAATGAGGGGCTCAATTATTCTTCAACAAACAAGAAGGGAAAGAAGCTGACTCAAAAATGAAAACGTCAACGCTGAGGAACCGTATGTTATCGGTCAAATGATGTAATATATATGTTCCTACTTTGTATACACACTTAGCCATTATTATGCATGGGTCCAATGATGTAATATATATGTTCCTATTTTATATACATATTTAACCGTCAAATGATGCAATATATATCGCTTTCCCTTCGTTCACTGCTCTCAGTAAAAAAGAAAAGAAAAGTGAGAGAAAATAAAGGAAAAGAAAATAGAAGGAAACAAACAGGAAAACAGTTATATAGGTACTGGTTATAGCATCAGCGCTTTTGTGAGAAAAGAGCTACCTGGATTAGCTATAGCGCATTTTGCCTAAACGCGCTACTGCTATGCCCACTTAACGCCCAAAATCCCCACTCCTCCCTTCATCCCGCCTCTTTCCCCCAAATCCCCACACTCTCTCTTCCCCCGTCGTGCCGCTGGAGCCCTGCCCTCGCCGCGCCTCTGTGCTCGCCCCCGTGGCCGACCCCGGCGCCGGCTCCAGCTCCGGCCCCGGCCCCGACCGACCCCGACCCTGACCCAGGCCCCGACCCCGACCCCGACCAACCTCGGCCGTCGTCGGGCCTGCACCCTCTATAAGCCCCCACCGCTCCTCCTCTCTCTGGTAGCTAGGTTTTTTGGTTAATTTACTTAGGTTTTAGTTAGGGTAGATGGTTAATTAGGTTATATATTTAGTTATGAATTTAGCTAGGTTTTTTCTTCAATTTCTATATTATTCTTCATTTTATATGCAAATTTGAAGTGGACATGTGATATGTGGACATGTGATGTCTTGGACATGTTATTTGCACATGATGATTGTGTGCAGGGTAAATGATCCGAGTGGCCTATGTTACACCGGAATGTTGATTCATTTCCGTTCCGGTGAATTTCAGGCGGTCGATATGTCCATTTTTTAGCAAAGGTCATGCTGAAATTTTTCCGTGAATTTTGGCATGATTTGTGCTAGATAGTAGGCATATCGAGTGCTGGGAGTTGCTGGGAAACGACATTCCGGCAAACATATTTTTTTATGACATTTCTCATTTTTTCATAGTTTTAGAATTAAACGAGGAGACTTAATCATAGGAAACATGTCGAGCAACAAAGAAATTGGGCCTTCTGACCAAGATGCAGACGAGATGGATTATGAGGGTGAACAAGAGTAGCTTGACTATTTGACTGCTAAGCAATTGTATAGTCAAGGTTTGCAGGTCAGCCTCGATGATGGTACTGACGCCGACATCGACACCGACGGCGCCGGCACTGATGGCGGCGCCGAGACCAGCGGGGATGGTACCAGCGGGGAAGATACCGGCGGGGAAGGTACCGACGCCGATGCCGCTACCGAAAAGAAGAAGCAGAGGATACGAAAACCTAACAAACTAGGGATTGGACGACTAGTGATCACAAAGATGGCACCTGGCAAGTTTGAGCCATTAGAGCTGGAAGAACCTCGCAAGTGCTATGGGAACCAAGTAGGATGCATCCTACGGGAATGCGTGAGCATCAACGGTGATGACTTAAGGAGTAAAGAACATTTGACGCAGTTTCTCCTGACGAAGTTGTACAAGAGATTCAAGTTCCCTGACCGGGATGATAACATAGAACAACCCTGGAATGATCCGAAGATGAAAAAGGTTAACAATCACGCCATGGGCATGCTCAACAATGATTTGGCCTCCTGGAAAGGGAGGGTAAAACGAGCTATTAAGGCCGAGGAACCCCTGTCCAAGATTCTGGAGGAAAATCCCACACTTACGGAAGAGGAGTTCGAAAAGTTCAAGGACACTTGCGCTACCGAGGCAGCCAAGGCTAAGGCTGCGAAATTCAAGAGCCTTCAGCAAAGGAACACGGGGAAGCATCGCCTCGGAAGCCGTGGCTACCTCGGTAAAAGGCCCATATGGGATAAGGAGGATGCGGAACATGAAGCCGCAGGTATCCCAGACCCCTTCGCGAAGTTCACCAACCCCTTGGAGCGTGACTTCATTTGGGCCCGCTACAAGTGGGACAAGGAAAAGAAGGTTTTTACACGGACCAGATCACGACGAAATTGATTAGACTACTGGTAATTATTCTTTTACCACCTTACATTTAGCTCCAGATCTAGTTGACTACACATTCCTAAACGGTTCACGCTCCTTCTGCAGGAGAAGCAACACCAGCTTGCAGTCGAAAGCCCTACTTCTCCAAAGAGGCCCAAGTGGGACACCCCTCTCAACCGGGCCTTGAAAGAACTTAAGGGACTTCCTTTGGGCCAGCGGCCGCAATATGGTCGTGTGCACTGTGCTGGAGATGGCGCCGCATGGAAGGTGTTTTACAACGAGGGCCCGGAGGCCAAGAAGCACAAAAAGAAGTTTAGTCTGGCGGACATCAACGAGAAGGTGAAGCTTGTGGTCGAGAAAAAAGTAGCTGAGGACGCAAAAAAACAGCCGAGGAGAAAAATGAGTTGCTACAGCAGGTAGTCAATGCAGCTGTAACTGCCTGCAGAAATGATTTCGCTACTAACTTGGTTCCAGCTATCATCAACTGGACGAAGGAAAATCCAGACAAGACGGTACATGATTTCCCGTTGCCTAGTTTCTCCGGGAGCAACTCCGTGAACAAGAACACCACAACACCATCACTTGCTCACACAACCGGGCCTCCTCTCGCAGTCGCTCCCGCTCATAGCAGCCCGTCCTCAGTCTCTGGCACGCTAGGTGGGCCTTCGTCTTTGGCTGAGCTCGACACCCTCACGGTAATTACATGTCGCACCAACAAATATATATAGAATATTCCATTTTCGTTGCCTTTTAGATGTTTTACGCCACACACATGTGTTTGCAGGCCGAAGAAACCATGTGCACCATACTCTACTTGATCAAAGGCCAGAAGGTGGACGTGGGAAAGGGGATGATAATGAACCCCTTGCACCCCACGTTCCACAACCAGACGATCCCCGCTGGGCACTTCAGGGTTAACTTGTCCAATGTGAAATCGGGGCACGAGGCTTTGCGTCCTCCAGTACAGCATGTTGGAGAGGACGACGAGACCCCGCCGCGGATTGGAAGCTGCAAGGGTTGGGTGCTGCTATGGCCGAAGAATCTTATTCGTCTGGAGCCGGCCGAGAGCACACCAATAACCACACATCAACAAGCATGTGCGGAGACCACCACCCCGCCTACGCAATTACCAGCTCCTGTAGTGCGGGGTGAGAGTCGCGGACCACGTGATGAAGGGGGTGCGATAGTACTGGCTGATGTAATCGGTCCTGTAGAATAAAGAATGGATGATGAGACGGAGGTTAACCCAATGGCTTTCCTCAATACAAACGTGTATGACTGTGACTTAGATATGATGAGTCAACCATATGACAAATCGGGCTATCAGCATGCTAATGAGGATATGGATGATCTGCCCGGGCAAGAAGGTCGTAGCAGGGATTGCAAAAAGTCTCTCTTAATGAAATCCTCACAGGACACCCCTGAAGATGCCGCCTCAGCACAGGCTCAACTAGCCGGGTGTCGTATAGTGCTTAGCCTGGGAATGCTGGGGCATGGGTTAAGGAAGGGTCTGGAAGGTGTCCCCATGAAAAAGGAGAGGAAGAGATCGGGGAAGATAGCTGCCTCCAAACAAGCCAGAGCACATAGCAGCCAGATGATGGATTCTGAAGAGTGTGTACCCTGTTGGGTAACGCAGTAATTTCAAAAAATTTCCTATGCACACGCAAGATCATGGTGATGCATAGCAACGAGAGGAAAGAGTGTTGTCTACGTACCCTTCATAGACCGCAACGGAAGCGTTGACGCAACGTAGAGGAAGTAGTCGTACGTGTTCCCGATCCGACCGATCCACGCACCGTTACTCCGGCACCTCCGAGTTCTTAGCACACGTACAGCTCGATGATGCTCCTCGGGCTCCGATCCAGCAAAGCTTCGGGGATGAGTTCCGTCAGCACAACGGCATGGTGACGATGATGATGTTCTACCGACGCAGGGCTTCGCCTAAGCACTACAACGATATGATCGAGGTGGAATATGGTGGCAGGGGGCACCGCACACGGCTAAGGAACGATCACATGGATCAACTTGTGTGTCTAGAGGTGCCCCCTGCCCCCGTATATAAAGGATCCAGGGGGGGGGGCGGTGCGGCCGGCCCTATGGTGGCGCGCAGGAGTAGTCCTACTCCTACCGAGAGTAGGACTCCCCCCCCCCAATCCTTGTCCAACTAGGAGAGGTGGAGGGAGAATAGGAAAGGGGGGGCGCCGCCCCTTCCTCCTTGTCCAATTCGGACTAGGGGGAGAGGAGGCGTGCAGCCTGCCCTGGCAGCCCCATCCTCTTCTCCACATTAGGCCCATGAGGCCCATTAACCCCCCGGGGGGTTCTGGTAACCCCCCGGTGCTCCGGTTTTATCCGATACTTCTCCGGAACCCTTCCGGTGTCCGAATATAGTCATCCAATATATCAATCTTTATGTCTTGACCATTTTGAGACTCCTCGTCATGTCCGTGGTCACATCCGGGACTCCGAACTAACTTCGGTACATCAAAATGCATAAACTCATAATAACTGTCATCGTAACATTAAGCGTGCGGACCCTACGGTTCGAGAACAATGTAGACATGAATGAGACAAATCTCCGGCCAATAACCAATAGCGGGACCTGGATGCCCATATTGGCTCCTACATATTCTACGAAGATCTTTATCGGTCAGACCGCATAACAACATACGTTGTTCCCTTTGTCATCGGTATGTTATTCGCCCGAGATTCGATCGTCGGTATCCAATACCTAGTTCAATCTCGTTACCGGCAAGTCTCTTTAATCGTTATGTAATACATCATCCCGCAACTAACTCATTAGTTGCAATGCTTGCAAGGCTTATAGTGATGTGCATTACCGAGTGGGCCCAGAGATACCTCTCCGACAATTGGAGTGACAAATTCTAATCTCGAAATACGCCAACCCAACATGTACCTTCGGAGACACCTGTAGAGCTCCTTTATAATCACCCAGTTACGTTGTGACGTTTGGTAGCACACAAAGTGTTCCTCCGGTAAACGGGAGTTGCATAATCTCATAGTCATAGGAACATGTATAAGTCATGAAGAAAGCAATAGCAACATACTAAACGATCAAGTGCTAAGCTAACGGAATGGGTCATGTCAATCACATCATTCTCCTAATGATGTGATCCTGTTAATCAAATGACAACTCATGTCTATGGCTAGGAAACATGACCATCTTCGATTAACGAGCTAGTCAAGTAGAGGCATACTAGTGACACTCTGTTTATCTATGTATTCACACATGTATTATTTTTCCGGTTAATACAATTCTAGCATGAATAATAAACATTTACCATGAAATAAGGAAATAAATAATAACTTTATTATTGCCTCTAGGGCATATTTCCTTCAGTCTCCCACTTGCACTAGAGTCAATAATCTAGTTCATAGCGCCATGTGATTTAACAGCAATAGTTCACATCACCATGTGATTAACACCCAAAGGGTTTACTAGAGTCAGTAATCTAGTTCACATCGCTATGTGATTAACACCCAAAGAGTACTAAGGTGTGATCATGTTTTGCTTGTGAGATAATTTTAGTCACCGGGTCTGTTATATTCAGATCCGTAAGTATTTTTGCAAATATTTATGTCAACAATGCTCTGCACGGAGCTACTCTAGCTAATTGCTCCCACTTTCAATATGTATCTAGATTGAGACTTAGATTCGTCTAGATTAGTGTCAAAACTTGCATCGACGTAACCCTTTACAACGAACCTTTTGTCACCTCCGTAATCGAGAAACATATCCTTATTCCAGTAAGGATAATTTTGACCGTTGTCCATTGATCTACTCCTAGATCACTATTGTACTCCCTCTCTTAACACAGTGTATGGTATACAATAGATCTGGTACATAGCATGGCATACTTTATAGAACCTATGACTGAGGCATAGGGAATGACTTTCATTCTCTTTCTATCTTTCTTTGACTGCTCCATTTTGAACTACTTCAAAATCTTGTCAAGGTTTGTACTTATTGAAAAAAACTTATCAAGCATTATGATCTATCTCTATAGATCTTGATGCTCAATATGTAAGCAACTTCAGCGAGGTCCTTCTTTGAAAAACTCCTTTCAAATACTCCTTTATGCTTTGCAGAATAATTCTACATTATTTCCGATCAACAATATGTCATTTACATATACTTATCAGAAATGTTGTAGTGCTCCCACTCACTTTCTTGTAAATACAGGCTTCATCACAAGTCTGTATAAAACTATATGCTTTGATCAACTTATCAAAGCGTGTATTCCAACTCCGAGATGCTTGCACCAGTCCATAGATGGATCGCTGGAGCTTGCATATTTTGTTAAGACCTTTAGGATTGACAAAACCTTCTAGTTGCATCATATACAACTCTTTTTTAAGAAATCCATTAAGGATTGCAGTTTTGTTATCCATTTGCCAGATTTCATAAACTGTGGCAATTGCTAACATGATTCAGACAGACTTTAAGCATCGATACGAGTGAGAAAATCTCATCATAGTCAACACCTTGAACTTTGTCAAAAACCTTTTTCAACAAGTCTAGCTTTGTAGATAGTAACACTACTATCAGCGTCCGTCTTCCTCTTGAAGATCCATTTATTTTCTATGGCTTGCCGATCATCGGGCAAGTCAACCAAAGTCCATACTTTGTTTTCATACATGAATCCCATCTCAGATTTCATGGCCTCAAGCCATTTTGCGGAATCTGGGCTCATCATCGCTTCCTCATAGTTCGCTAGTTCGTCATGGTCTAGTAACATGACTTCCAGAACAGGATTACCGTACCACTCTGGTGCGGATCTCACTCTGGTTTACCTACGAGATTCGGTAGTAACTTGATCTGAAGTTTTATGATCATCATCGTTAGCTTCCTCACTAATTGGTGTAGTAGTCACAGGAACAGATTTCTATGATGAACTACTTTCCAATAAGGGAGAAGGTACAATTACCTTATCAAGTTCTACTTTCCTCCCACTCACTTCTTTCGAGAGAAACTCCTTCTCTAGAAAGGATCCATTATAAGCAACGAATGTCTTGCCTTAGGATCTGTGATAGAAGGTGTACCCAACAGTCTCTTTTTGGGTATCCTATGAAGACATATTTCTCCAATTTGGTTTTGAGCTTGTCAGGATGAAACTTTTTCACATAAGCATCACAACCCTAAACTTTAAGAAACGACAACTTTGGTTTCTTGCTAAACCACAGTTCAAATTGTGTCGTCTCAACGGACTTAGATGGTGCCCCCTTTTTAACGTGAATGCAGCTGTCTTTAATGCATAACCCCAAAACGATAGTGGTAAATCGGTAAGAAACATCATAGATTTGCACTATATCTAATAAAGTACGGCTATGACGTTCGGACACAGCATTACACTATGGTGTTCCAGGTGGCGTGAGTAGTGAAACTATTTCACATTTGTTTTAATTGAAGACCAAACTCGTAACTCAAATATTTGTCTCCGCGATCAGATCGTAGAAACCTTATTTTTCTTGTTACGATGATTTTCCACTTCACTCCGAAATTCTTTGAACTTTTCAAATGTTTCAGACTTATGTTTCATCAAGCAAATATACCCATATCTACTCAAATCATATGTGAAGGCTAGAAAATAGCGATACCCGCCGCGAGTTTCAACACTCATCGGATCGCATGCATCAGTATGTATTATTTCCAATAAGTCAGTTGCTCGCTCCATTGTTCTAGAGAACGGAGTCTTTACTCATCTTGCCCATAAGGCATGGTTCACAAGCACCAAGTGATTCATAATCAAGTGATTCCAAAATCCCATCAGCATGGAGTTTCTTCATGCGCTTTACACCAATATGACCTAAACGGCAGTGCCACCAATAAGTTGCACTATCATTATTAACTTCGCATCTTTTTGGTTTCAATATTATGAATATGTGTATCACTACGATCGAGATCCAATGAACTATTTTCATTGGGTGTGTAACCATATAAGGTTTTATTCATGTAAACAGAACAACAATTTATTCTTTTACTTAAATGAATAACCGTATTACAATAAACATGATCAAATCATATTCATGCTCAACGCAAACACCAAATAATACTTATTTAGGTTCAACACTAATCCCGAAAGTATAGGGAGTGTGCGATGATGATCATATCAATCTTGGAACCACTTCCAACACACATCGTCACTTCACCCTTAACTAGTCTCTGTTCATTCTGCAACTCCCGTTTCGAGTTACTACTCTTAGCAACTGATCCAGTATCAAATACTGAGGGGTTGCTATAAGCACTAGTAAAGTACACATCACTAACATGTATATCAAATATACTTTTGTTCACTTTGCCATCCTTCTTATCTACCAAATACTTGGGGTAGTTCTGCTTCCAGTGACCAGTCCCTTTGCAGTAGAAGCACTTAGTCTCAGGCTTCTTCACATGAGCAGCAACTTGCTTGCTGTTTTTCTTGAAGTTCCCCTTTTTCCCTTTGCCCTTTTCTTGAAACTAGTGATCTTGTCAACCATCAACACTTGATGCTCTTTCTTGATTTCTACCTTCATCGATTTCATCATCATGAAAAGCTCGGGATTCGTTTTCGTCATCCCTTACATACTATAGTTCATCACGAAGTTCTACTAACTTGGTGATGGTGACTAGAGAATTCTGTCAATCACTGTCTTATCTGGAAGATTAACTCCCACTTGATTCAAGCGATTGTAGTACCCAGACAATCTGAGCACATGCTCACTAGTTGAGCGATTCTCCTCCATCTTTTAGCTATAGAACTTGTTGGAGACTTCATATCTCTCAACTCGGGTATTTGCTTGAAATATTAACTTCAACTCCTGGAACATCTCATATGGTCCATGACGTTCAAAACGTCTTTGAAGTCCCGATTCTAAGCCGTTAAGCATGGTGCACTAAACTATCAAGTAGTGATCATATTTAGCTAGCCAAACCTTCATAACATCAGCATCTGCTCCTACAATAGGTCTGTCACCTAGCGGTGCATCAAGGACATAATTCCTCTATGCAGCAATGAGGATAAACCTCAGATCACGGATCCAATCCGCATCATTGCTACTAACATCTTTCAACATAGTTTTTCTCTAGGAACATATCAAAACAAACATAGGGAAGCAACAACGCGAGCTATTGATCTACAACATAGATATGCTAATACTACCAGGACTAAGTTCATGATAAATTTAAGTTCAATTAATCATATTACTTAAGAACTCCCACTTAGATAGACATCCCTCTAATCCTCTAAGTGATCACGTGATCCAAATCAACTAAACCATGTCCGATCATCACGTGAGATGGAGCAGTTTCATTGGTGAACATCACTATGTTGATCATATCTACTATATGATTCACGCTCGACCTTTCGGTCTCCGTGTTCCGAGGCCATATCTGTATATGCTTGGCTCGTCAAGTATAACCTGAGTATTCCGCGTGTGCAACTGTTTTGCACCCGTTGTATTTGAACGTAGAGCCTATCACACCCGATCATCACGTGGTGTCTCAGCACGAAGAACTTTCGCAACGGTGCATACTCAGGGAGAACACTTCTTGATAATTTAGTGAGAGATCATCTTATAATGCTACTGTCAATCAAAAGCAAGATAAGATGCATAAAAGATAAACATCACATGCAATCAATATAAGTGATATGATATGGCCATCATCATCTTGTGCCTGTGATCTCAATCTCCGAAGCACCGTCATGATCACCATCGTCACTAGCGCGACACCTTGATCTCCATCATAGCATCGTTGTCGTCTCGCCAATCTTATGCTTCCATGACTATCGCTTCCGCTTAGTGATAAAGTAAAGCATTACATTGCGATTGCATTGCATACAATAAAGCGAAAAACCATATGGCTCCTGCCAGTTGCCGATAACTCGGTTACAAAACATGATCATCTCATACAATAAAATTTAGCATCATGTCTTGGCCATATCACATCACAACATGCCCTGCAAAAACAAGTTAGACGTCCTCTACTTTGTTGTTGCAAGTTTTACGTGGCTGCTACGGGCTTAAGTAAGAACCAATCTCACCTACGCATCAAAACCACAATGATAGTTTGTCAATTTGACTCCGTTTTAACCTTCGCAAGGACCGGGCGTAGCCACACTTGGTTCAACTAAAGTTGGAGAAACAGTCACCCGCAATCCACCTTTGTGCAAAGCACGTCGGGAGAACCGGTCTCGCGTAAGCGTACGCGTAATGTCGGTCCGGGCCGCTTCATCCAACAATACCGCCGAACCAAAGTCTGACATGCTGGTAGGCAGTATGGCTTATATCGCCCACAACTCACTTGTGTTCTACTCGTGCATATAACATCAAACCATAAAACCTAGGCTCTGATACCATTGTTGGGTAACGCAGTAATTTCAAAAAAATTACTACGCACACGCAAGATCATGTTGATGCATAGCAACGAGAGGGAAGAGTGTTGTTTACGTACCCTTCGTAGACCGCAACGGAAGCGTTGACGCAACGTAGAGGAAATAGTCGTACGTCTTCCCGATCCGACCGATCCACGCACCGTTACTCCGGCACCTCCGAGTTCTTAGCACACGTGCAGCTCGATGACGCTCCCTGGGCTCCGATCCAGCAAAGCTTCGGGGATGAGTTCCGTCAGCACAACGGCGTGGTGACGATGATGATGTTCTACCAACGCAGGGCTTTGCCTAAGCACTACAACGATATGATCGAGGTGGAATATGGTGGCAGGGGGCACCGCACACGGCTAAGGAACGATCACGTGGATCAACTTGTGTGTCTAGACGTGCCCCCCTGCCCCCGTATATAAAGGATCCAAGGGGGGGTGAGGCCGGCCCTATGGTGGCGCGCAGGAGGAGTCCTACTCCTACCGGGAGTAGGACTCCCCCCCCAATCCTTGTCCAACTAGGAGAGGTGGAGGGAGAATAGGAAAGGGGGGCGCCGCCCCTCCCTCCTTGTCCAATTTGGACTAGGGGGAGAGGGGGCGCGCGGCCTGCCCTGGCAGCCCCCTCCTCTTCTCCACATTAGGCCCATGAGGCCCATTAACCCCCCGAGGGGTTATGGTAACCCTCCGGTGCTCTGGTTTTATCCGATACTTCTCCGGAACCCTTCCGGTGTCCGAATATAGTCATCCAATATATCAATCTTTATGTCTCGACCATTTCGAGACTCCTCGTCATGTCCGTGATCACATCCGGGACTCCGAACTAACTTCGGTACATCAAAATGCATAAACTCATAATAACTGTCATCGTAACGTTAGGCATGCGGACCCTACGGTTCGAGAACAATGTAGACATGAATGAGACAAATCTCCGGCCAATAACCAATAGCGGGACCTGGATGCCCATATTGGCTCCTACATATTCTACGAAGATCTTTATCGGTCAGACCGCATAACAACATAAGTTGTTCCCTTTGTCATCGGTATGTTACTTGCCCGAGATTCGATCGTCAGTATCCAATACCTTGTTCAATCTCGTTACCGGCAAGTCTCTTTACTCGTTCTGTAATACATCATCCCGCAACTAACTCATTAGTTGCAATGCTTGCAAGGCTTATCGTGATGTGCATTACCGAGTGGGCCCAGAGATACCTCTCCGACAATCGGAGTGACAAATCCTAATCTCGAAATACGCCAACCCAACATGTACCTTCAGAGACACCAGTAGATCTCCTTTATAATCACCCAGTTACGTTGTGACCTTTGGTAGCACACAAAGTGTTCCTCCGGTAAACGGGAGTTGCATAATCTCATAGTCATAGGAACATGTATAAGTCATGAAGAAAGCAATATCAACATACTAAACGATCAAGTGCTAAGCTAACGGAATGGGTCATGTCAATCACATCATTCTCCTAATGATGTGATCCCGTTAATCAAATGACAACTCATGTCTATGGCTAGGAAACATAACCATCTTCGATTAACGAGCTAGTCATGTAGAGGCATACTAGTGACACTCTGTTTGTCTATGTATTCACACATGTATTATGTTTCCGGTTAATACAATTCTAGCATGAATAATAAACATTTACCATGAAATAAGGAAATAAATAATAACTTTATTATTGCCTCTAGGGCATATTTCCTTCATACCCGTGAAAGGTGCAGCCATGTTTCTGACAAGGCGGCTCGATTTTACAATCGTCCGCCTTTTTGCGCTACATATGAGCTCCGTCATGATGAGAGAAGAAGTATCGCAAATCTGTGTGGCGGATCCGTACTACGTGCACGAGTCTTTCTTGAGTCTTGGCGACCTTGAGCGTGAAACTGCTAGGGACTACCTCCAAAATTTCATGGTACAGAATAAGGACCAGGAAATTGTCCTCCTGCCTTATCATCCAAAGTAAGTCAGTTCTGGACAACCCTTTCGTACATTTCAATCATTTCTTCTCGCTCATACGGAGAATAATTTGAGGTGTCTTTTCCCCGCAGCAACGGGCGGGCCGTCCTTATCGTTCTTTACCCGCGAGTCTCCCACGCCGTGTATTTCGACCCTTCCAGAGACTACGATAAGAAGGACTACACCCATATAATGAATATTCTAGATGATACTCTCTAAGGCTTCAGCATTAGAGGTGGCCACATGCAGATCAAGAAACAAAGGAACAAGAAGATGGGTTTCGCGCATAAAACTAACTTCTGCTGCATCCATGTCCCAAAACCAAGCAAGAAAGATGGATTCTACATCCTCCATCTCATGATTGAGTTCAGCACGGATCACCAAAAGCTTTGCATGACAAGAAGAAATGATGATCATATCCACAAGTGGGTAGAATCTCATGGAGAAGCGGATTATAAACTTAGAGATGACTTCTTTCGCATCCAAAGGGACATTGCGACGATCATCATGAAAGAAGTGGTCGATGAGAAGGGGATGTTCCACCATGGTCCTATATCGCGAGCTGACGTCCGAACTCGCATAGGCATGCAACATCAAGACCTGACGCCGTTCAAGAAGCTAGGGTCCATCCTCGATGATATGGAAGGAGGGAACTTCTAGTGATTTACGATGCCGATGATGATGATATGTGTCGGTTGAACTTGTATACTTTCTGTAGCGATGAAACTTTGTGATGTCCATGTTCCCTGCCGAACTTGCGTAACACTACTTTGTTAGTATGGGTACGATGACCTGCGTACCTCTAGTTAATTAGTTTGCATACTGTATGTTCCATCTAGTTGCTAACCTTTTCATTTTCGTGTTGCTCTAGTATATTTTGTTGCATATGATTGTACATCCTCTTGATGAAGATGCATCTCTAACAGGTACCTAGTTTCTTGATGGCGAGATGGCAGTGCTATGTCGTGTACAAAGGGAAGGTTCCGGGGGTGTGCAACGAGTGGCCTGAGTGTCAAGCGCAAGTGAATGGGGTCTCGGGCGCCAGTCATAAAGGCTTCAAAAGCAGACAAGAAGGAGAAGCTAGTTACTTGAGGTTCACGCTAGCACGAGAGAGGACTCGTAACTGCCGCCTCATGTACTGCATAGTTCCGCTCTCACTCGTAGTGACAGCTCTTCTCGCATATAGCATTGTTTAGATGGATGACGTTGTAGTTGCAAGTATTCGAGACTTGCATGTATCGCTATTTTCGAGATGATGACGAGATACCACTTTGTGTTGGATGATGATTATGATGAGACTATTTGTATGTATATGCTATGATTACATTTGTAGTCTCGCAGCCATTTGTATGTGTATCATGATGACATTTGTATCTGCTAAAGTTTCCTGTATAAAGCCTATTCAAATACAAAACAAATATGCAGAAAAAAATACAAAACTACTAAAATTAGCAATAGCGTGTGGAGAAAAGTTAGCAGCAGCGTGACAGTAGTAGTAGCGCATCCAGCCAAAGCGCGCTATGGCTATTAGCAGTACCGAGCTTCCACGCAGCACGCTACTGCTACACTTGTATAGCAGTAGCGCGGGCGTGCACGCGTTGCTGCTACGGGTTAGCTGTAGCGCCTTATTAGTAGCACCGGTCCCCGCGCTACTGATATACCTAGAACTCGCGCTGCTGCTAGACTTTTCCCTAGTAGTGTGTTCCCCTTTGAGAGGTTCATGGGAGTCCTAAAGAAATATATCCGTAACCATGCTAGGCTATAAGATAGCATCTCTATGGCTATCAAACAGAGGATGTCATTGGGTTTTGTGTTGACTTCATTCTTGGCCTTTAGAAGATAGGTCTCCCAATATCGTGGTTTGAGCAGAGACTGACTGGAAAAGGCACGCTTGGAGGGGACTCAATAATATGTAGGGACGAGCATTCTTGGTCTCAAGAACACTACACAGTTCTACAGAACTCTACCTTGGTGACCCCGTATGTCGATGAACACAAGAACAGTCTATGCTCCAAACACCTGGAGCAGTGTGACGACTGGATTACATGTGAACACATCAGGACTTTCAGCAGTTGGTTCGGAACACGTCTTAGAGGTGACAACACTGTTTGTGATGAGCTGTACTCATTGTCTAGGGTACCATCTTCGACTGTATTGACTTACAAAGGATACGAGATAAATGGGAATACATTTTACACGATCGCCAAGATCAAAAGAGCACCAACCAAAACAGCGGTGTCCGCTTTGATGCAGCAACCAAAAGGGGAAAGGACACATATCATGGTTACATAGTGGACATATGGGAACTTGACTACGGACATGATTTTAATGTCCCCTTGTTTAAGTGCAAATGGGTCAATCTGCCAGGAGGCGGGGTATAGGTAGACCCACAGTACGGAATGACAACAGTGGATCTAAACAATCGTGGGTACACTGACGAACCGTTCGTCCTAGCCAATGATGTGGCGAAGGTTTTCTATGTGAAGGACATGTCTACCAAACCGAGAAAAAGAAAAGATAAGGAAGCGAGTACATCGTACGATGAGCCAAAGTGCCACATAGTTCTTTCAGGAAAAAGAGACATTGTGGGAGTGGAGGGCAAGACAGACATGTCTGAAGATTATGAAAAGTTTCATGAAATTCCTCCCTTCAAAGTCAAGGCTGACCCAAGCACCCTGTTAAATGATGAAGATTATCCATGGTTACGATGCAATAAGAAAAGGACACAAGCGAAGAAAAAGTGAAGACTTTCTCTCCACAACTATTATGATGATGCCATTGATCTAGAATATCCATGTAACAGACGAGTTTCCGTATGAAACCCTGATACTTCGAAAGAGATTGTCCATTTTCAACCTTTTAGCACATGCTATGTGGGTGAAATGATGATACCATGCCAACTTTCAACCTTTTTAGAGTTCATTTGTAGTGCTTTTCAATTTCAGGGTCATTTAGCTAAAAAAATCAGTAAATGTATGAAAAATAACAAATGAAGTCAGAAAGGGTTGAAAATTGATGATGTGGCTCTGAATGGTGCATTTTGAACACACAAAAATTCTGGAGTTCAAAATAAGTTCAAAAAATGGAATCCCTTTGTAACAGATGAGTTTTCGTTCGAAACCCTCATACTTCGACAGAGATTGTCCATTTTGTACATGAAGTGCATCCAGTTTTTCCCGTAACCCTCTCAACTTTTTAGCACATGCTATGTGAGTGAAATGATGACCTAAAACAAAACTATGTGGGTGAAATGGTGAACTAATAGCTAAAAGAATGAACTAAAAATAATCAATTAAAATATTATGTTATGATCAACTGAAACAAACTATAATAACAAAAGAAAATCAACTTATTTTTTTATAAAACTCTAATAGCAAAAGGAATCAACTAAAAAGCTTTTATAAACCTCTAGTATTTTTAAACTAAAATTATATAAATTTTATGCAACTATAATTATCAAAGTATTTTCTGTTCAAAAGATGAAAAGCAAAAAAGAATTATCATAAAGAATGTTTTGTTAGAAACTTTAATAGGAAAAAGAATTTTCATAAAGAATCTTCTTGATAGAAACTAAATTAACAAAAAGAATTATCATAAAGAATTTTTTGTTAGAAACTTTAATAGCAAAAAGAATTTTCATAAAGAATTTTTTTGATAGAAACTAAAATAACAAAATCTCTATTTGAATATAATGATAAAACACAGTAATATTAAATAGCAGGAAAAAGAATCACTCAAAATATATTTTTATGGTGAAGTTATTCACAAACTAGTGATTCACACAAATTTCAAAGAATTCAATTTTAAACTATTCAAATTTGGAAACTAATGGCACTAACAGAAAGTTTATAATTATTCATACCTAAAAGAAAAAAGAATTAAAAAATAAAAAAATAAAAGAAAATAAATAATTAGAAAAACAAAACAAAAATACCGGAAAAAATAAAAAAAATGCCACCAACTGGGCCACACGGCCTGCTTACGACTAGAAACCCATCTGTACATGGGTTAAGATGCTGGCCCAATAGGCCCAACATGGCAGTGACAAGGGTAGGCAAGTACTGCCTACATATTAGAGAGGAGCTCAGCACCTGAGCCGCAACGCAGCTTATAAACAGGTGCTGAACTCTCTCAGCTAGCAAGGTGGGACTAAGCTCCCACCACGCCACGGCTGTGCCACCCCTTCGTCCCGGTTGGGGCCACCAACCGGGACCAATGCCCACCTTTGGTCTCGGTTGGTGGCACCAACCGGGACGAATACCCCCCTTTGGTCCCGGTTCGTGCCATCAATCGGGACCAAAGGTTCTACTATATAAGGCCACACTTAGAAAATTTAGTAGTTTCATCGCCAATTGCCTCCTGGCGACGTCGAGCTCATCGACGGCGCTAGGCTGCCCCGACGTCGTCCGCCGCCCCTCCCATCGCCGTCGCCCGTGCCTCGTCGTCGTCGTCTCCGTCGCCGTCACCGACGTCTTCCCCGAGCTCGCGCGCCCCTGCCCCCACCCCCAGGCGTGCCTTCGCTGTCCGCCGTCCCTGAGCCTTCCTCGTCGCCGACGCCACCTCGCTATGAGCGCCGCCCCGATCCCCTGCTCCTCCTCCCTGTACTGGCCGTCGTCGCCGCCGCGCGCTGCCGCCGCCCCTGCCCTGCGCGGCCGCCGTGCCACCTCCCCCGCCTTGCGCTGGCGCCGCGCGCCGCCCCGCTGCGTGCGCCCTTGCCCTGCCGTGCCGCCGCCCCTGCCCTGCATTTTTATTTCATAGATTTTTTCATAAATGTATATTTTTCTATATGTGTGTGTATGTGTATATATGTCTGTACATGTTCATAGCATTTTTTTCATAAATGTATTTTTTTGTCAATTTGTGTATATGTGCATATATATGTGCATATTTGTAAAACAATCGTGTATGTATAGAAATATTTATGTATATATATGTTTTTGTGCATTTTTTTATCAATTTATGTATATGTTCATATTTAGAAGAAAAAAGGAGTGGAAAAAGAAGGTTATTGCATTTTAGGTTAGTGTAGAGGAAAAAGTAAAATAAGGAAAAGGAAGAAATGAGGAAGAAGGAAGAAGGAAGAAGAAGAAAAAGAAGGAGTGCAAAAAGGAAAATAAGAAGAGGAAGAAGGAGAAGAAGAAAGGAGAAGAAGAGGAGAGGAAGAAGAGGAGAAATAAATAAGAGGGGAAAGAAGAAGAAAAAAGAGGAGAAGAAGAAAGGAATAGAGGAGAAAAAAGAATTATTCTATATTTTCTTCTTCTCCTCTATTCCTTTCTTCTTCTCCTTAATTTTATTTTTTATTATTCTCCTCTATTCCTTTCTTCTTCTCCTTTTTTTCTTCGATCTTCTCTATTCCTTTCTTCTTCTCCTCTTTTTTCTTCTTCGATATTTTTTCCTCTTCTTACATGAGGGGGGGGGTCCATATACCCCCTCCCCGATAACTTTGACATGAGGGGGGGGGGGTCGCCGTGGGTTCGAGGGGCGAGGGTCGGGGACTAGGGTAGAGGTTCGAGTCACCGAGGGTTCGAGGGTCATCGAGGGGCCTAGCATTCGAGGGTCGAGGAACACCGAGGGGTCGAGGGTCGAGGATCGCCAGGGGTCGAGAGGTTGCCTAGTGTCAAAGTATTGAAGCAACCCATGGCTTCATCATTAGCCGGAAGTAACCAGGGCATGATGGTATGAAGTTTTCCAAAGTTATTTTGGAAGGGAGTCCCGGATAGGATAATTCGTCTTTTTGTATGAATTTCAGCAAAGGCCTTCCAAATAGCGATATTCGGAAGGCTCTTACTGAACTTTGTACCAAAAAGCGAATTATCCTATCTGGGACTCCGTTCCAAAATAACTTTAGAGAGCTTCATACCATCATGCGCCTGTTACTTTCGCCTAATGATGAAGACATGGTTTTGTTGAATCCTTTGACACTAGACAAATGTGACATGAGGGGGTCGAGGGTCGGGAAGTAGGGTACATAGAGGGTCGTCGATCACCGAGCGGTCGAGGGTCTAGCAATGTGCGCAAGTTGATCCAAACACTAGAAGCGCTGCCGAGACCACCCAAATTTACCAAGTTAAAAGAGAGTTGTCGGTGAGGCCACCCCGAACCCTTGAAGCATTGCTGAGGCCACCGCAAACCCTAGAGAAGTGTCGAGGCCACTAATATGATTCCTTGTTGTGACTAGCTAGCTAGGTCTACGTTCGCCGCTAATATATCCATCTATCATGTTTGTATAATAATTGCCATGTTGTAATATTTACAGATACTATGGAGCACGGCCGAGACGAGGGCGCAAAACAGGTGTTGGGGGACATAATCGCAGCCGAAGGTGATGTCATGTCGTATCTCAATGAAACCGATGGTCTAGAAGGAGAGCGTGAAGTAGGTTACGGTTATCAAACAATGGAGCAGGAAGGACATGATTATGATGGCTCCGGTGACCGAATGTCGGTGCAAGAAGGAGACCGTGATGACGGCTCCGGTGATCGAACAGAGTCCGACCAGGTATATATATTTATTAAGCCTGTGCTGACTAGCTAATTGATGCATTCACTGTTTTGGTATGTACACATATTAACTCTCGTCTTTCTTATTTTTTCTAGCCCTCCGGATCGAGCACAACTTCGGTAAAGAAACGAGGCCCGAAGAAAAAGTTGCGCTCGGATGAAAGATTCACGAACACAGCAACCGCGCGCGATGGCCAACCGATTGAACCTATTCGGACCAAGGAAGCATTTTCTGCTCAGTGCGGGGTTCTTGTTAGGGACAAGATCCCGATCAGCATATACCAATGGTATAAGCCTAAGAAGGAAGACCCTGAGGTGTCTTATGTCAACGATATGCAGAAAGATGATCTTTGGACCGCGGTGAAGGCAAATTTTACCCTGCCGCTAGAGGAGGATCCGGAGAAGCCACATAAAGAGCCATTGATCAAGTCTTATGCTCTTAAGAAGATGGAAAATCTATTCATGAGGTGGAAGATAAGCTGAAAACATCATTTGTCGACCAAGAAAAGACACCAGAATTCACCGACTGTCGGTGTACTAAAGTAGGGGTACCTTAGTATCCCGAACTTGTGCACGGGCAGTCGCAGCATCCCGTGGCAAGGCTTGCAGGGCGACCGCCAAGACCCTCCGTGGTTCCTTTGGAGCCATTCAAGAACAAAGTATCCAAGGCCCCGGCAAGAGGAGCTTGCCGGGAAGGAGACAAGACCCCGGCAAGAGGGGCTTGCCGGGAAGACCAACCAAGACGCCTCGAGAAGCTTGCTGCGATGCGCTGCGCGTCCCGGCAAGACCCGGTGAGGGACAAGCTCCCGGACGCGACAAGACAACATCCGCGGCAAGGCGCTTGCCGCGGCAAGCTACTACTCCGTAGCCCACGCTCCAGCTCACCCACCAACGTGTCGCTCTGGGACCGTTCCTGGCGTACATGGCGGGAGGCTGTGCAGCCAGGGGCATGCGGTGGCAAGCAGGCGCTGACATGATAGACATCGTGGCAAACGGTGGCGCCCCTGACGGTCCCTTTCCGCCCCGTCTAGGCGACACAGATAGGCATTTAATGCCTTTGTCCCCTGCCGTCAGGGTTAGGTATGATACAACTATAGTAAGCGGTGGCGCCAACTACCACCTCTTTTACCTTTTTACCCTCATCTATGTTGCCACCTGTCGGTGACCCCTTTGACATATAAAAGGAGGCCCATGCGCAATAGGGAGGGAGGAGGATCATTCTCACGCTCGGTCTCGCTAGCCACCCAAGTGTACGGTAGCATTCGTCGCTCCCGAGCAAGAACACAATACAAACAAAAGCAGGAGTAGGGTTTTACGCATCCGTGTGGCCCGAACCTGGTAAACTCATTGCGTCGTTCGTGCGTTTGCCTCGATCTGCTCTTCGTGCACTCTCCGCCCCCCTGCCGAACCGAAAGGGGCTCCGGTCTGCCGTGGTCCCATAGGTGTCCGTGGGATCAGCACCCCCGACATCTTTGGCGCGCCAGGTTGGGGGAGGGCTCATCAGAGCCTGGCGCGGTGGCTGCGGCGGAGGAGTTGGTGGTCGAAGCAGCGCCTGGCGCTCCTGCGGCCTCCGGGTCGTCAGTACGACCGCCAGACTCCCTGCCCGCCTCCGCGGCGACAATTTTCCCCACGGAACTCATATACGAGTCGCCTCGAGTGCTCGTTTACGATGAGCTTGAGCAAGAGCAGCTGCGGCAAGACAACGCGCTGCTCCTCGAGGAAGACCGTCTTCAGGCTGCTGTGCGAACCGCTCGCTACCAGCAAGCTTTGCGCCGCTACCATCGCCGCAAAGTTAATGCCAGAAGTCTCGAGGAAGGCGACCTTGTTCTTCGGCGCGTTCTATCCGCCAAGAATTCAAACAAGTTGACGCCGAAGTGGGAAGGCCCTTACCGGGTGAAACGAGTCACCAGGCCTGCCGCTGTCCACCTGGAGACCGAAGATGGCATCCCAGTGAGCAACTCCTGGAATATGGAGCATCTTCGCAAGTTTCACCCGTAGGGTGCGGTTCCGGCAACCACCTTTTGTACGAGTCTTGCCGCTGTTGCATGTAATCCTCTGTACAAAGCCGGGTGCAGGTCCCATGCATAAAAATCGTGTGCTCAGCACACCTTGTCAGTTTCGTGCTTTTTAAATTTTGCATGTATTATCTGACATTTTGTGCAGCACTTACCCCCGGTAAACAATAACGAGCCATAAGGCTCCATATAGTTATTTCCTCTTCTTTCTTTTTCGCAAGGAAAAGAAGGTCCTCTTGCGCACGAGTTTGCCGGGGGGGGGGGGAGGGAGAAGATACGATATGGACCAGGCGTCGTCCAAGAAGTTTTCGCCTTGCCGGGAAGCAAGTAACAAGAAAGATAAGTTGCCAAAGTCTGAGCAATCAAATTTCCTTTAAATTTATAGAGTTATGTTCCTTGAACGATCGTCCCTTGTATGGAAAACTTGTGCGCGGAGGAACCAACTCATATCTAGTTGCGCCCTTACTGTTGTTTCGAGTCTGCTCAACAACTTAAGTGAGCTGCGACTAGCTCTGCGACAAGGTTTCTTGTCGGCTGCGGCACCGCCAGCAGGGAACCAACTCATAGCTAGTTGTGCCCTTACTGTTGTTTCGAGTCCGCTCAACAACTTAACTAAGCTGCGACTAGCTCTGCGACAAGGTTTCCTGTTGGCTGCAGCACCGCCAGCAGGCTGCTGATGTTCCGCACTCAGTGCTCGCGGCAAAGGTGCCCACACTGGCAAGTTCCCTAAAAGCGTAGGGTAAAAACATACAAGGGGAGGAAGCAAGTAAAGGAAATAACATAGCAATTACTAACCAAGATAGATTATATTACAAAATAACTTGTCGCAGCTCTAACAGACTATTTTTCATAACATGATTGACAGCGACAAGGAAAGAAAAAGATGGATGGCCTAGTCTACACGGTCACCCTGGACCCTTCTGATTCCGCTCACCCTGTCCACAATAGGTGCGACAAGGGCCTTGAGCTCCTCCAGATCAGCATCTAGCGGCAAGCTTCGGAGGACGTTGGTGAGGCGGAGACCCGGGTTGCGGAAGGCCACCTTCATCAACACCTTCTCGAGAGTTCCCGCGCAAATCTTGCGCGACTCGTCGGCAAGCTGCTTTGGGATCTGCTCTCGGAGTCGCTGAAGCGCCGTCGCCACGCCCTTGAAGAACAGAGTCAGCTTGGCACTGGTTTGGAGATTCTCGTCGGAGGAGCACCCGAGATCTACCATCCCCAATTGCGCCAGCTCCCTGTCGACGTCTGCGGCGACGTTCACCAGACCCTCCGTCCAGTGCTCCACATTCTCTGACAAAGTCTTCCGGGCGGCAGCAGCTTTCGCCAGCAGCACCTTGCCAGCCTCGAGATCGGCGTTGGAATTCTTGGCGGTGTCCAGTTCTTTGCCCTTCTCGGCGAAAAGGGCCTGCAGCTCTAAGTAGCTATTGGCGTCCTTCTCACGGTCAAGCTTGAGCGCGGCAAGCTCGTCGCCGCTCGCCTTGAGGCTCGCCTCCAGCTGCACCACCTTCAATGCCAGCTTAGCCTTGGCGGCCTCGGCGGCTGCGGCGGCGTCTTCGGCCTGCTTGACGGCTCCGCCAACTGCTCGCTCGCGCGCGGCAAGTTCCTCCTCGTTGCTGTCGAGGTGGACCTTCCGCTGCGTCAAGTCACCCTCCTTCAAAGACAGCCTCTCCGCGGCAAGGCATTGGCGCTCTTTGGCGTCGGCCTTCTTGAGGAGGAAGGCCTGCTGCGCCTCGGCAAGATCTTCCCGCTCCTTTGCCAGGGAGCGGAGAGCTTCCTGGTTGGCGCCCCGGAGCTCCTCCACGCGCTTCTCAATATCAGCGCTGGCCTTCGCAACGAGCGCTTCGCGGGACTCCATCTTGGCCTGCCGGGCGCGGTAGAGCGCCACTAGCTTCCGCAGCAGGCGTTCCTCTTCAGGTTCACCGCTGCTGCTTGGCGCATCGACTAGCTTCAGCCCGGCGGAGGCGAGCACCTCTCCGTCAAGCATTTCTCCCTCGACCGGTGCCCTAGAGCCCGACGCCTAGGGGAGGTTGATGAAGATGTTCTCGCCGGCCTTCAGGTAGACGCCAGGCTGGGGCTCATCGGAGCCTGGCGCGGCGGCTGCAGCGGATGAGTCGGTGGTCGGAGCAGCGCCTGGCGCTCCTGCGTCCTCCGGGTCGTCAGTACGACCGCCAGTCTCCCTGCCCGTGTCCGCGGCGGCACCCCTAGCGTCCTCCTCGCCGGCGCCGGCTGCGTCCTCGGCGCCGACTTCAGTCTCCATCGGCTCTGCGGCAGATGGACCTGACGGCCAGAAGAGGGGAGAAAATTCAAGCAAAAACCGAACAAATTCCGAGAAAAAGATCAAGAAGACGAAGAAGCCAAGGGGAGTTTGGAAGCAAGGAAGTTACCTGTGCCAGGGTCTACAGCTGTGGTCTCCCTTGCCGGGGTCTCCTCCCTTGTCGGAGTCTCCTCCCTTGTCGGAGTCTCCTCCCTTGCCGGAGATCCTTCCCTTGCTGGGGGCTCCTCCCTTGCCGAAGCCCCCTCCCTTGCCGGGGGCTCCTCCCTTGCTGGAGTCTCCTCCCTCGCCGGAGAGCTCCCCCTTGCCGGAGACCTCTCCCTCGACGGAGGGCTCCCCCTTGGCGCTTCAGGGGCGGCCTCCGGGCTCTCCTGGTGAGGCTGCTCTGCTCCTGCACAAGTCAACAAACAAGCATCAGCAAAGCAAGAGTCTTCGTGCGCGCCCGACAGCGGAAGACGAACAAGGCACTTACGCTGGGGGGCTGCTCTGAAGATCAGCCATTGGGTCCGGCAAGTTTGTCTCAGGCACGTCCCCTGTTGACGCAGTGGGTTCGTCCTCGATGACGATCACCGGCGCCTTGGCTCTCTTTGCCGCTCTCTGCGCCAGAGTCCTAAAAAGGAACAAATACAGGGAAAGGCGAGTGAGAAACAAGATAAGACAAAAACAGCATAAATCAAAGAACTGCAAGTACAATAAGAAGAACTTACTCTCCTTCTTCTTCCTCGTCGGAGCTAAACGCGGAGAAGTCAAAATCCGGCCTGCGTCTGGTGCGGGAAGGTGGAGGAGTAGGCTCCCTTGGTCGCTTGGCGGGAGCAGAAGCCGCAGTCCGAGAAGACCCCGCTCCAGTCGTTGCGGCAGCATGGGGCGCTCCCGCAGCAACAGTGCTTGCCGCGGTGGAGCGTGTCGCGCGGCGCGGCGACTGTCGACGCGCTTGCCGCCTCGGTGCATCCCCGACTTTGCGGAGACGCCTTCTTGGTGGAGACGGAGACGCTGTTGGCGGCGTGCTGTCGGAGGACGAAGTGGAGGAGGAATCGATCTCCAAAGAGCTGCTCGCATCATCGACAGGCTCGCTCGGTTCGGTGCCATGCCCGGCAACTTGGCTCGGCCGGCATCGCGCCCGGCAACCTCCTTCTTGCCGGCAAGATCCTTCCTGCCGGCAAGATCTTCCCGCTCGGCGCGGTTTGCCGCCTCTGCCGCCGCAGCCTCCTCCAAGGTGAAGCTGAACTCGCCCGCCGCGGCAGCTGCTGCCGCCTCTTCCAACCTGGTGGTGATGTACGCCAGCTCCGCCTCGGTGGTGTCACGGGTGAGGCCGTCCTTCTCGTCCATGCGGATGGGCACTTCCACCAAGTCGTCGAAGAATTGCTGCACAACCTCGTATTCGGGCTCTTGCCAAGTTGGCACGATTCCGTGCGAATCGCACAGTGGCCTCATCGCCCTGATGCGGTCGAGCGCTGAATTGTTGCACAGAGGGACGACGCCCTGCGGCAATCTGAAGACCTCGGGGTGATCTGAATCGTACTTGAAGAGCTCCTGCAGTATTCCATTGGGCTCAAGGACCGTGAAATTGTAGTAGAGGCCCGGGCGCAGCCTCCTGACGTCTGCCGCGTTCTTGAACTCCCAAGCAGGCCTCCTCCGTTCCTGCAGGGGAGCGATGCGGTGACGAAGAAATTCTACGCCAACGGCCCCTACAGTAAGTCCGGCAAGCTTGAGGCGCTTGATCCTGGTGACGGCAATCTTCAGCCTGCTGTCCTCCGGGGCCACGTCGCTCCAGTCACTGCCGTGCACTGCTGCTACTTGACGCCGGGCGGTGAATGGCTGCGGGCTCTCCTCGACGATCCAACACCAATCTGCTCTCCACTCCTCCCACTTGCCGCGGAACTCCCCCTCCAGATAAGATTCCTTCTTGCAGGTCCTAGAGACCCAGGCAATTCCGCCGGACAGGGGCTCTCCTCTCTCTACCCAGGGAATGAAAAAGTGGCGAAAAAGGGCTACGCTAGGGTGGACTCCGACAAAGTTCTCGCAAAGGTGTGCGAAAACCGCCATGGTGAGGACGGCGTTGGGAGTGAAGTCAAGGAGACAGAGATTGTATGTGTTCATGATATCGCAGAAAAACTCGGAAAAAGGCGGGCAGAGCCCGCAGTAGAAGAAGACGGCAAAGAAAGGGTACTCGTCCGGAGCCATCGCATGAGCAGCGCCCGGGAGCACCCTGGTCTGCGGGTGAGCTCGCGTCTCCGTCGCCCAAAAGAGATAATAGTACTCCCGCAGCTCCTTCGCCTCGAGCTTGGGGGGAAGATGGCTCGCTCCCTCCGCATCGCCGCGAGCCACTGCGCCTCGGTTAACTTCACAGCCTTCCCTTTGTCGCCCTTCGGAGCCATGGCGGAAGCAGTGGAGGAGGTCGACGGCGTGGTGGTGCTGGTGGCAATGCGAGGGGGGGGGGGCAGGGCGCTGCGCTCTGTGTGCTTTGGGAAGACGGAGGCGGGGCGGAGTTTTTCAAGATTGGAGCGGAATGGGGGCGAGTGGGCGCACTACCCCTGCTTCCCTTTGCTTATAAAGGGGGAGGTGGCGGACGTTCCGCCTTTCCTAATAAACAACCACCCACGACGTGACGCATGCACGTAGGGCTTAGCCCCGCGCACGCCGCCCATGTCACGCACGACGCCGCGTTCGATGCGTGCCACTCGGGGAGGGCGCGGTGAGTGCGGAGTCAGGTACGGCGTAACCCAGGCCGCGCGTGCCCGTGCACTGTTTTGGGCCTGGCCCAACAACGCTCGGCACCGTGTATGGCCCAGGCCCGGGGGCTCCTGTCGGTGTACTAAAGTAGGGGTACCTTAGTATCCCGAACTTGTGCACGGGCAGTCGCAGCATCCCGCGGCAAGGCTTGCCGGGCGACCGCCAAGACCCTCCGTGGTTCCTTTGGAGCCATTCAAGAACAAAGTATCCAAGGCCCCGGCAAGAGGAGCTTGCCGGGAAGGAGACAAGACCCCGGCAAGAGGAGCTTGTCGGGAAGACAAACCAAGACGCCTTGAGAAGCTTGCTGCGACGCGCTGCGCGTCCCGCCAAGACCCGGTGAGCGGCAAGCTCCCGGACGCGACAAGACAACATCCGCGGCAAGGCGCTTGCCGCGGCAAGCTACTACTCCGCAGCCCACGCTCCAGCTCACCCACCAACGTGTCGCTCTGGGACCGTTCCTGGCGTACGTGGCGGGAGGCTGTGCAGCCAGGGGCATGCGGTGGCAAGCAGGCGCTGACAAGATAGCCATCGTGGCAAACGGTGGCACCCCTGACGGTCCCTTTCCGCCCCGTCTAGGCGACACAGACAGGCATTTAATGCCTTTGTCCCCTGCCGTCAGGGTTAGGTATGATACAACTGTAGTAAGCGGTGGCGCCAACTACCACCTCTTTTACCTTTTTACCCTCATCTCTGTTGCCACCTATCGGTGACCCCTTTGACATATAAAAGGAGGCCCATGCGCAACAGGGAGGGGGGAGGATCATTCTCACGCTCGGTCTCGCTAGCCACCCAAGTGTACTGTAGCATTCGTCGCTCCCGAGCAAGAACACAATACAAACAAAAGCAGGAGTAGGGTTTTACGCATCCGTGCGGCCCAAACCTGGGTAAACTGATTGCGTCGTTCATGCGTTCGCCTCGATCTGCTCTTCGTGCACTCTCCGCCCCCTTGCCGAACCGAAAGGGGCCCTGGTCCGCCGTGGTCCCATAGGTGTCCGTGGGATCAGCACCCCCGACACCGACCAATATGAGAAGATCAAAGATCACTGGGACGCATTTGTGGCCCACGAGACATCGGACAAGAGTAAGAAGATGTCAGCGAGAAACAAGATAAATGCTGCGAAGAAGGAGCATCACCATAGCACGGGGTCAGGTGGCTACCTCAAAGCCCGGCCGTTGTGGGCCAAGGCTGAGAATGATCTGCTTGATAAAGGGGTCGAACCAGAGACATTGAACTGGCCAGACCGTTGCCGGACTTGGTTCTTTGGGGTTTGCGGAACCTTGGACCCTCTATCAGGGAAGTGCGTTTGGACGAACGAGCAACTGCGAATACCCATCACGAAGCTTGAGGACTATATCGCCCCAACGCAGCAAGGGACGTTCGTTCTAGACAGAGAGAACAACGAGCTCACAATGGCCCTCAGGAATCCTGAGAACCCTGGACGGACATGAGGCACGCAGGCTCCATTCCGTGGAGGGCTGGGTTTCCGGATGCAGGCTGTTACAAATGCTAGGAGAGGAGGAAAGTGGAGCATACCCAACTGCATAAGCTGCACACAACGGTACAAGCGCTAGAGGAACGAGAAGCAGTCCGAAGCTACCCCCAAAGCTACCCCGCCATCTCAGTGGAGAAGCAGCGTGGCTTCCACCGAGCTGTTTCAGCTGGAGCCTGTCTTCACGGCTCCTGCTAACTACCCTGTGGATGCTATCACGGAGTCTCAATATTGCCACCTTATGACGCAATGGCAGAACTTCAAAGTCAAGGCGGCTATCGGCTATGTTCGACCTCCTGAACCTAGCGCAACATTTCACTGTTGTCCAATTCCAGAAGGATATGCTAGGGTGACGGTGGACGAAATAACGGAGGGATTTCAGCACCTCGAGCTTGACCACCCTACCGGTGAAGGGGAGACTCGGCTGGGTTTTGCTCTGAAGACTCCATGCCTATGGCGGAAGGAGCTTGACCACCCTTCCGAACTGGAGGCCTGTGCCTCCTCCTCCTCCTCCGGCGAGTCAGGGCACTCCGCCTCCTCCTCCAGCAAGTGATCAGGGCACTCAGCCTCCTTCTCCGGCGCATGGCGGCACTCCGCCTCCTTCCCCGCCTGCGTCGGCGCGCCCGAGCAGCCAGCCTCCTCCTTCTCTGCCTCGTCAGCAAGGGCGGAAGAGACCCACCGCCGCCCCGGCTGCTCCGTCGCATCGTAGTCCTTCTCCTCTGCCTCGCCAGCAAGGAAAAAAGATAGCCGCAGCCGCTCCGTCTGCACCGGTGTCTAGCAGTACAACCAGAGGCGGGAGGCAATACATATTCGGTCCATCTCTCAAGCCTCTAGAGAAGTTACCATATGAGAGGACCATGGAGGAAAACATGGAGATCTGTCAAACCCAAGTTAGGGACTTCTTTGAAGCGGTGAAAGCAAAGAAATATCCACCTCCGGAGGAGAAGATAGATCCGGTGAAAGCAAAGCGCACTATCGATGCCCTCAAGAAACCACCATCGTCTCCGCCGAAAAACAACTGTGGGCACATTACTGAAAATGCATATATCGAAGCGGAGCGGTCGGGAAGTACTATCAGTGATCGAAGGTTAGCTGAACGGCAAGCTAGGAAAAAATTGCCCAGCTCGGCGAACAAGCGAACCAATCGTGCCCCCCGCTCAAGGTGTCTAGCGATATCGTCACTAATCATCCGGAGATTTTGCCCAATACCAATCTTGGAGATTACCTGCCCGACGGTGTAGATTATGATTTCTTGGAGGCTGACGAAGACAAATGCCATTACGGGAAGCCTCTCTTCAAAGATGAAAGATCTCTAACAACGATGATGCGAAGATTCCATGATTGGTACATGGAAACCTACAGAGAGTCTGGGGGGGACGGATACTTTGATGCTTAGAGTTAAAGAGGAGCACAACCTCGCGGGACTTGATCTGCTGTCTATTCCATTTGAGGAGTTCTTCCAGTTTTTCAATCAAAAAGCCCTCGATAAATTAACGGTCACTTGCTACTGTCTGTAAGTACTACTTCTGTCATTAAGTCTCTATATATAGCTCAGCTCTTTCATTGCATGTATTTATAATTATTCTCACTATATTATGCAGATTGAAGATCGTCGAATGCAGAAAAGCACAAATCTGTGATATTGGGTTCATTAACACAAATCTCATAGGTGAATTTAGGATTAAATTTCAAGCCAAAGAAACCGAGGCCAACTTGCTCAAATCATTGGTAATAAATGAAAACAAAGATAAAATACTCTTTCCTTAGAACTTCGAGTGAGTGTTACTTTCTTGTGCATATTCGGTTTCCCTTATTACTCGAGGTTATAGTAATGTAATTGATGAGTTATGCATGCGTGCGCAGCTTCCACTATATTCTCCTGGAGATTAAGCTTGAGCAGGGACTAGTAACCGTCTTAGACTCGAGACGAAAAGATCCCGAGACCTATGTGGACATGATTAAAATGCTCAAGAAGTAACTTCAATCGATCATCATCGCACGATATCGGTAACTTTTTGTTCATTTCCTGATATCAAGTAATTGTTTTCTTTGTCTCGCAGGGTTTGGAAAGTATTCACCGCACAAGCTCCAGGACTGCCGGGGGAGCTACAATTTACATACCCGAAAGTAAGTACTACTAGCTAGCTAGTTCTGCGCATCTCCCATTGATTCTAGCTACTTTCACCAATGCCATTTATAATGCTTCATTATCAATTTGATTGACCTCTATTTCTCGTAAAGTGCTTGTGGCAGGAACAAGGGAACATTTCATTTTATTACACCATCATTTCTGTTGAGTTTTATTCATATATATGTATTAACCCCCTTCTTCAAATTAGACGTGGCAGATGCTGAATGAACTCATACCACAAGATCGCATGAAAGCAATTCAAGAGGAATTGGCGGGATTCTTTCTTGATCATGTCATCAATAAAGCCGGAGAATACCATGTGGAAGTGGAGTTTAGATGTTAGAGGATTGTAAGAGATCTTATATTGTATATATGTAGCCAGTAGCGTCAGATACATATATGAAAACTTGTTGTTCACCCAATCTCTCGGAGAAGGAGAGGTCGACATCACTTCTCTCTGTATGCATATGTTCATGATGAACTTCTATACTTAATGGCTTCCTTCATTTGCTTACTAACTAGCGTGTCGAGGGCCTTTGTCGTGGTTTTGTCATGGCAGATGTCCTCGTGAAAGGACTTAGTCGTGGAGCCATCGCGACAGGTTAGCTTGAAGGGGTTAAAGCGGACACAGGGACACAAGAGAGTTTATACTAGTTCGGCCCCTTCGATGAAGATAAAAGCCTACGTCTAGTTGTGATGGAATTGATGGGCTTTCGATGACTAGGGAGCAAACAAGCTTCGCCTAAGTCTCGAGTTGTTGTCTGTTGTCCTTGAACCGCCGTCGGGTCGTCCCCTTATATACACGGGTGACGCCCGTCGGTTCAGAGAGTCCCAACACCGGTTCATATTCGTATTCAGGTTGGTCTCTTCTTATTCTTAACTTACAGTACAAGTCTATATACCAATGCCGGTTTACGGCTACAAGTCTTGAACCGACTATGGGCCTTAAGCCCTTATCTGCCTTCTTGGACTTTAACATATTTTAGCTACTGACATAGTTAACCCGGCCCAATAGTAATATCCCCAACATTAGGCCCCAGATTGATTTGAACAGGTTCATGTCAATCCTTAACAAAAAATCTTCATCTTCAACATCTTCTTGTAGTTTGTTGAACCGCCGTGATGTCATCTTCTCTGGTCATTGCAAACCGGAGTGATGTCATCTGTCATAAAGAAAACTTATCCATGATACCCTTTTTTTAATAAATCTGCGACAATCGAGGCGATAGCTCCGTTTCATGGCCCCTTGATTCTTGCGCCTGACACATATCCCTTTCCTTATAAATAGGACCGAGGGGTCATTTCCTTTTTCCCCTTCGTGCCCTTCTTCTTTGTCTTCCTTGCGTCGCCCAGCCTCGGAGCTCCGCCGCCACCGTCAACCTCTGCATCAGCCTTGGCCGCTGCATCAACCTGAACGCACCAGAGCACCGCGGCGACCTTCCGCGTCTTCCTCAACTCCGGTAAGTCTTCTGTTGTTTCCAACACAGATCTGTTTCTAGGGTTTCATATTCTTCTAGTGTTCATCGCCTGGTTCATGCTCATATGAAAGCTCCTAGATGCATCTATGAATCCTTGCTCTGTGTAATGGTAGCTTTTAGCATCCGCCTTCAGTTTTCATACCTCAAAACCATAGATCTATATGTATCTCTGCTCATTGATTCAGCTCTGTTCTGTTTCAAACCTTTGAATATTTGTCTTCTTTTCTGAACATGCTTCAGATCCAATGCCATAGAAGTATTTTGTGAAATCTGCTTCTGCATCCGCAATCTCAACTGTTTCAATGTGTAGATCATGCGGTTTAACTTTGTGTAGAAAAATTACCAAACTGGTATGTACCATTAGTCCCCTTGTTGAACCACCAGAATTCCTTAGCCAGGCACTGCCGCTTCATAAAACTCCGGTTTAGAAATAACTGTCTCCAGGTTAACAATGTATGCACCAGTATATAATTGTTCAACATATTCTTGAGCCGGAATCACTGCTTTGTAGATTGTACCATGGCCAAACAAGTGTACGAGTGCAACTGGGTTCCTTCTCGCGTGACAGAGACTCAGCTGAACAATTTAGTCTTAACGGTCGCTTTAAGCATCAAAGAAACTATCCATTGGAGGGTCCCTGGTATAGAATGTCCTCCCACACCTCAAGAGGAGAGGTCGTTGTTTTCGCGGATCATCTAGCCCGGGGCTTTAATCCTCTCGGTTCAAAATTTTACCGGGACTTAGCCAATTTCCAACTCCGTCCGCAAGACACCGGCCCCAACTCTGTTACAAACATATGTCACTTCCAAGTGGTCTGTGAGGTATTCTTTCAAGAGGAACCCACAGTTGAATTGTTCAAAGACTGCTTCCATCTAAACCGCCGTACAGAGTTTATGGATGGTTCCAATACGGAATTAGGTGGAGTGGCGATTCAAAAAAGGAAAGAGGTCACCTATCCTCACGCCAAACTGCACGGCCATCCCAAAGAGTGGAATCAAACATGGTTCTATTGCAAAGATACCTCCCCTGCTGAAGATAATCCTTTGCCTGGTTTTCGTCCGGAGCGGCTTAGCAATATGCATCCCTTTCCACAAAGGTTGACTGCCAAGGAGAGAAGCAACTATGCTCCTCAACTATCGAAGCTCAGGGCCTTTATGGCTAATGGTTTAACAGGAGTTGATCTTGCTCGCTGTTGGATGTCTTGGAGCATATTGCCCTTAAGCCAGCGCTCCGGTTTGATGTGTGAATACACTGGCAGTGTTAATGACCCACTGCGACATATTGACATCCAGCTCACAGACGATGAAGTCACAAAAGCTGTGAAGAAAATATTGAACGAACCGAAAGCCGTCTATGCTCGAACCGGCTTACTTCCCTTTTGTGCCACCAGCAAACGACCAGCTGTAAGATTTATACTTTACCTTTTATTGAGTCCGCCCTTGCTCCATTTACCCATTTTTAACATGAACATCTTTCAAACAGGGCGATGATCCATTCTGGAGCAAGAAACTTCCCCAGGAGAAACCGGAGAAACCAGAGAAACTGGAAAGACCAACCCGGCCAAAGACTAAGGTCGTGAAGAAGTCTGCTCATAAGAAGAAAATCACTGCGTCTTCTAATCCGGCAGCTGATGATGATGTGGGTAATCCGGAACTTGAGGTAGAGCTTGATTCACTTGGCTTATTTTTCACACGCCTTATTGATAATGACTATTGTCAGGATGATGCCGAAGGCAGTCATGCTGATGCTGCAGAGGTAATTGCTCTCTTCTCCGATTCAAACCCTTTGCCTTCGCTAAAAGTCCGTCGGGCAAACCGTAAAGTTCAATTTTCTCATCCTCTTGCTTACTTGGATCCAAACTTTCTTATGAAGACCCAACAGCACGAAGCTCGCCGCACAACCCGGCACAACGGCCAGGTAGTTACCTCCGCCGGTTTACCGAACAGTCTGGTTCGGAAACGCCGTTCAGAGGTCTCTAATTCTCTTGTCAGTGCTTTTCCTAAAGCGGGCTTTTTTTGTCAACCTCTTAATCCGTCTGACTCTGATTATCAGGTCACTTCCCATTCATCATCTGGCGAGTCATCAGCTACCCAGCTGCCACCGCTCAAAACGGTGCTTAGGTAAGCCATATTCATCATAATGTTTCTGATGCATTACTTCGTAACATATACTGTATTGACCCTTCTTATTCCTTTTAGGGCCAAGCCTAGGCCAAGCAAGAGGCTCGCCTGGACAAAGCGGCCGAAGAAAACACCGTTCCTGAACCGGATAGAACACCAGACCCTGAAGCGGCTACCCATGAAGATGTGCCAAACGACCCACCTCTGCAAGATGATGACTTTATTGCTGAAGAGAGACATATTGACACCTCAGGCCCTGTTGACCGGCCCACAAGCCCCATCCGGATTGAGAGATCCACCAGTCCATCCAAGCCTACTAATAAACCGACGGCCCCAATGCAAACCGGCGATGCCAAGGATGACGAGGTTGTTATTACTGGTATTGGCCGTACAAAGCCAAGAAATCCTGTTGCTTTGTCTAGACATACTGCCAAAGAAGAATTTGCTGCCATTGGCAAAGGAAAATGGAATGCTGATCTGGCGACTTACGCTGCTCTAAACGCCCAAGATCTCCATTCCGGCTATCTGAACCGGCTGTATACCAGTCGTGACTATGAAGCCGGTTTGGTTAACATGATGAAGGAAAAATATGAGGTAACTTCCATATGCTTTTTCCTGCTTGTATGTTTCCATCTGTTGACTCTCCTAGCCCCCAAGGGCCGGTTTAGGATCTTCATTCAAATCGGGACTTTGTTAAAACAAACTTCAATGTGTCTGAATTTGTTGTTGTAGCCCCCAAGGCCCGGTTCAACTTGGTGAAGTTAAACCGGGACTTTAGGTAATAAGAATTGTAGCGTCAGTACCAATTGAGCAAATAGCCATTAGCCCCCAAGTGCCAAGTTGAATACTTGTATTGAGCTTGGGACTTTATGAACAATTGTAGGATGGAGATCAAATATGCATTAGCCCCCAAGTACCAAGGGCATAACTTGTTGTCTGGTTGGTACTTCAATTCATGCTCCTGTTATCTGAATCGTATTACCATGTATATGCAGGCTGAGCTGAACAAGAGAGAAAGCCAAATCGCCGATCTTCAAGAAAATCTGAAATCCCTACAAGCTGAAACCTCTAAAGCAAAAGAGGAGTTAACCAGCACTTTAAGCGCCATGGAATAGCTTAAGGAAGGCTTCAACAAGGAGCGGGCGGATTTGGCCACCGAAAAAGCCGCTTTAACCAAGCGAGCAGAAAATGCCGAGGCTGCACTGAAACCAGTAGTGGACGAACTGACCAGTATAAAGTGGCAAGTGCATGCCATGACTGCTACCACCTTTGGTAAGCTTTCTTGATTTCTGCAGTAACTCGGCCTTCTTATGGATTTGCCGGTTTGTTAACCCTTTGCAATGTTTACAAGGACACGCATTGGTCACTTGGGGTCGGATGTGCGTAGGAAATTGAAAGCCGCCTACACATTGATAGAGCAACTGTATACTAGTGCACAGCGGATTATCTCGACTGTGTCCCATAACAACCCGGCGCCCACCTTGATCCAGGACACTCTGAAGAGACTGTCTATGCTTCCTGCCCAGGTTGAAGAGATGAAGAAATCTGCTGCTCGAACCGGTACTATCAATGCCTTAATCTGGGCCAAAGCGTGGGTGCCGGATTTTGATCCCGTTGAAGCGGCTCAAGGCTATCCCCACTTGAAAGAAGATGGCTCAGAGTTCAATGAGAAGGATCTGAGAGCGATAAACCGAGAGGTGCGCCCTATGGCTTGTCAACTGGTTGAAGAGGCATGTTTGTCTCACTATCAAGCCCAGTATGATAATCCAAACAAACGAGTGGCTGCACCAATTCCTGAAGCGGAGAATATTATCCCTCCAATCCGTAAGCATACTTACACTCCTAATATTGAACCATCGTTGCTGATCAATGATGAAGCTATCTTTCAAGCATTAATGGGAATCGACTGGGCAACTATTGACTTCCAGCCACTGGGTAGGGAAGCAGAGGCTGAAGCGGCGCGAGATGAACCGCAACCATCAAGCCAGGATGGTGACCAAGCTTGAAGTGGAGGCCGGTTTAAATTGCTGCTCTCTTATGTTTGACAGAAAAACAATGAACTTATTTCGGCCCCATGTGGCCTTGTAATAGGCTAGCCAATACTCTTGATTTTGATATGCCTTCGTGCATAATTGCTGCGACTTGCGCTTCTTTTGGATGATTTAAATGTCCAAACTATTTATTCTGCAATCAAAAAATTTTAAAGCGCCACCGCGGTTGTACCGCCAGGCGGATTATGATCACTGTATGTATGAAATAAATTTGTAAGTATATGATCAAACCTTGTGATACAAAATACCTGCCATCGTTGGGGGTGAAGTTGGTTGTGGCCAATCTTGAAACGGAGGTTTATAAACTCATACCGTCGAAGGAGAAAAACAGCTCCTGTACATATAATGCCGGTTTATCATGTAAACCATGCCGGGTTAGGATAAATACCTTGTTACTCCATAATTGGATGTTAAAAAATCAAACCGAGCAAATAGTCCCCGGTTTAAGAAATCACCATGTTCCGTCAACTGATAGTTTAACCGATTTAAGAATTTTGTCGGTTTAAAAACGCAACAAAAGAAATATTTATCCAAAGAAAGACAAGTGTCAATCAAAAGCAAAGATAAAATCATTTGCAAAAAAGAGGCTGTCTAAGCCGATCAAGTGGCATTACCATGGTCGGACATGACCAAGCCCCCAACTGCCGCTTTAATTCCTCAAACGCTTTATCGGCAGCAGAACTCTAGATGAATTAATCTGTCTTCTTCAACATCTGATATAAAGGGATTGACTTCTCACCAAGGCGACTGATAAACCGGCTCAACTCGGCAATCCGGCCTGCCAAGCGTTGTGTTGGGGAACGTAGTAATTTCAAAATTTTCCTACGCACACGCAAGATCATGGTGATGCATAGCAATGAGAGGGGAGAGTGTTGTCTACATACCCTCATAGACCGAAGCGGAAGCATTGACGCAACGTAGAGGAAGTAGTCGTACGTCTTCCCGGTCCAACCGATCCAAGCACCGTTACTCCGGCACCTCCGAGTTCTTGGCACACGTTCAGCTCGATGACGCACCCCGAGCTCTGATCCAGCAAAGCTTCGGGGAGGAGTTCCGTCAGCACGACGGAGTGGTGACGATGATGATGTTCTACCGGCGCAGGGCTTCACCTAAGCACTGCAACGATATGACCGAGGTGGAATATGGTGGAGGGGGCACCGCACACGGCTAAGGAACGATCACGAAGATCAACTTGTGTGTCCTAGGGTTCCCCCCTGCCCTCGTATATAAAGGAGGGAGGGGGAGGTGCGGCCGGCCCCAAGGGGTGCGCCTGGAGGAGTCCTACTCCCACCGGGAGTAGGACTCCCCCCTCTCTTGCCTTGTTGGAGAAGGAAAGGGGGAGGAAGAAGAGGAAAGGGGGGCGCCCCCCCCTTCCTTGTCCTATTCGGACTAGGGGGGAGGGGGCGCGCGGCCTGCCCTGGCCGGCCCCTCTCTTCTCCCTTATGGCCTATGTAGGCCCATTAACCCCCGGGGGGGTTCTGGTAACCCCCCGGTACTCCGGTAAAATGCCGATTTCACCCGGAACAATTCCTATGTCCAAATATAGGCTTCCAATATATTGATCTTTATGTCTCGACCATTTCGAGACTCCTCGTCATGTCCGTGATCACATCTGGGACTCCGAACAACCTTCGGTACATCAAAAAAGCATAAACTCATAATAACTGTCATTGTAATGTTAAGCATGTGGACCCTACGGTTCGAGAACAATGTAGACATGACCGAGACACGTCTCCGGTCAACAATCAATAGCGGGACCTGGATGCCCATATTGGCTCCTACATATTCTACGAAGATCTTTATCGGTCAGACTGCATAACAGTATACGTTGTTCCCTTTGTCATCGGTATGTTACTTGCCCGAGATTCGATCGTCGGTATCCAATACCTAGTTCAATCTCGTTACCGGCAAGTGTCTTTACTCGTTCCGTAATACATCATCTCACAACTAACATATTAGTTGCAATGCTTGCAAGGCTTATCTGATGTGCATTACCGAGAGGGCCCAGAGATACCTCTCCGACTGTCGGAGTGACAAATCCTAATCTCGAAATACGTCAACCCAACAAGTACCTTCGGAGACACCTGTAGAGCACCTTTATAATCACCTAGTTATGTTGTGACGTTTGGTAGCACACAAAGTGTTCCTCCGGTAAACGGGAGTTGCATAATCTCATAGTCATAGGAACATGTATAAGTTATGAAGAAGGCAATAGCAACATACTAAACGATCGGGTGCTAAGCTAATGGAATGGGTCATGTCAATCAGATCATTCAACTAATGACATGACCTCGTTAATCAAATAACAACTCTTTGTTCATGGTTAGGAAACATAACCATCTTTGATTAACGGGCTAGTCACGTAGAGGCATACTAGTGACACTCTATTTGTTTATATATTCATACATGTATTATGTTTCCGGTTAATACAATTCTAGCATGAATAATAAACATTTATCATGATATATGAGGAAATAAATAATAACTTTATTATTGCCTCTAGGGCATATTTCCTTCAGTCTCCCACTTGCACTCACATATAAAACCTTTGGGTCATCCACATATAATATCAGAAATGCTACAGAGCTCGCACTCACTTTCTTGTAAATACAGGCTTCTCCAAAAGTCTGTACAAACCCAAATGCTTTGATCACACTATCAAAGCGTTTATTCCAACTCCGAGAGGCTTGCACCAGTCCATAAATGGATCGCTGGAGCTTGCACACTTTGTTAGCTCCCTTTGGATCGATAAAACCTTCTGGTTGCATCATATACAACTCTTCTTCCAGAAATCCATTCAGGAATGCAGTTTTTACATCCATTTGCCAAATTTCATAATCATAAAATGTGGCAATTGCTAACATGATTCGGACAGACTTAAGCATCGCTACGGGTGAGAAGGTCTCATCGTAGTCAATCCCTTGAACTTGTCGAAAACCTTTTGCGACAAGTCGAGCTTTGTAGACAGTAACATTACCATCAGCGTCAGTCTTCTTCTTGAAGATCCATTTATTCTCAATTGCTTGCCGACCATCGAGCAAGTCAACCAAAGTCCACACTTTGTTCTCATACATGGATCCCATCTCAGATTTCATGGCTTCAAGCCATTTTGCGGAATCTGGGCTCACCATCGCTTCTTCATAGTTCGTAGGTTCATCATGATCTAGTAGCATGACTTCCAGAACAGGATTGCCGTACCACTCTGGTGCAGATCTTACTCTGGTTGATCTACGAGGTTCTGTAGTAACTTGATCTGAAGTTCCATGATCATCATCATTAACTTCCTCACTAATTGGTTTAGACGTCACAGAAACCGGTTCCTGTGATGTGCTATTTCCCGATAAGGGAGCAGGTACAGTTACCTCATCAAGTTCTACTTTCCTCCCACTCACTTCTTTCGAGAGAAACTCCTTCTCTAGAAAGGATCCATTTTTAGCAACGAATATCTTGCCTTCGGATCTGTGATAGAAGGTGTACCCAACAGTTTCCTTTGGGTATCCTATGAAGACACATTTCTCCGATTTGGGTTCGAGCTTATCAGGTTGAAGCTTTTTCACATAAGCATCATAGCCCCAAACTTTAAGAAACGACAACTTTGGTTTCTTTCCAAACCATAGTTCATAAGGCGTCGTCTCAACGGATTTTGATGGTGCTCTATTTAACGTGAATGCAGCCGTCTCTAAAGCATAACCCCAAAATGATAGCGGCAAATCTGTAAGAGACATCATAGATCGCACCATATCAAGTAAAGTATGATTACGACGTTCGGACACACCATTACGTTGTGGTGTTCCGGGTGGCATGAGTTGCGAAACTATTCCGCATTGTTTCAAATGTAAACCAAACTCGTAACTCAAATATGCTCCTCCACGATCAGATCGTAGAAACTTTATTTTCTTGTTACGATGATTTTCAACTTCACTCTGAAATTCTTTGAACTTTTCAAATGTTTCAGACTTATGTTTCATTAAGTAGATATACCCATATCTGCTTAAATCATCTGTGAAGGTGAGAAAATAAGGATATCCGCCACGAGCCTCAACATTCATCGGACCACATACATCTGTATGTATGATTTCCAATAAATCTGTTGCTCTCTCCATAGTATCGGAGAATGGCGTATTAGTCATCTTGCCCATGAGGCACGGTTCGCAAGTACCAAGTAATCAAGTGGTTCCAAATGTCCATCGGTATGGAGTTTCTTCATGCACTTTACACTGATATGACCTAAACGACAGTGCCACAAATAAGTTTCACTATCATTATCAACTCTGCATCTTTTGGCTTCAACATTATGAATATGTGTATCACTACTATCGAGATTCATCAAAAATAGACCACTCTTCAAAGGTGCATGACCATAAAAGATATTACTCATATAAATAGAACAACCATTATTCTCTGATTTAAATGAATAACCGTCTCGCATCAAACAAGATCTAGATATAATGTTCATGCTCAACGCTGGCACCAAATAACAATTATTTAGGTCTAATACTAATCCCGAAGGTAGATGTAGAGGTAGCGTGCCGACCGCGATCACATCGACTTTGGAACCATTTCCCACGCGCATCGTCACCTCTTCCTTTGCCAGTGTTCGCTTAATCCGTAGTCCCTGTTTCGAGTTGCAAATATAATAACAGAACCAGTATCAAATACCTAGGTGCTACTACGAGCTCCAGTAAGGTACACATCAATAACATGTATATCACATATACCTTTGTTCACCTTGCCATCCTTCTTATCCGCCAAATACTTGGGGCAGTTCCGCTTCCAGTGACCAGTCTGCTTGCAGTAGAAGCACTCAGTTTCAGGCTTTGGTCCAGACTTGGGTTTCTTCTCCTGAGCAGCAACTTGCTTGCTGTTCTTCTTGAAGTTCCCCTTCTTTTTCCCTTTGCCCTTTTTCTTGAAACTAGTGGTCTTGTTGACCATCAACACTTGATGCTCCTTCTTGATTTCTACCTCTGCAACCTTTAGCATTGCAAAGAGCTCGGTAATTGTCTTATCCATCCCTTGCATATTATAGTTCATCACGAAGCCCTTGTAGCTTGGTGGAAGTCATTGGAGAATTCTGTCAATGACGCAATCATCCAGAAGATTAACTCCCAGTTGAATCAAGTGATTACAATACCCAAACATCTTGAGTATATGCTCACTGACAGAACTATTCTCCTCCATCTTGCAGGTATAGAACTTATTGGAGACTTCATATCTCTCAATCTGGGCATTCTGTTGGAATATTAACTTCAACTCCTGGAACATCTCATATGCTCCATGACATTCAAAACGTCGTTGAAGTCCCGGTTCTAAGCCGTAAAGCATGGCACACTGAACTATCGAGTAGTCATCAGCTTTGCTCTGCCAGACGTTCATAACATCTGGTGTTGCTCCTGCAGCAGGGCTGGCACCCAGCGGTGCTTCCAGGATGTAATTCTTCTGTGCAGCAATGAGGATAATCCTCAAGTTACGGACCCAGTCCGTGTAATTGCTACCATCATCTTTCAACTTTGCTTTCTCAAGGAACGCATTAAAATTCAACGGAACAACAGCATGAGCCATCTATCTACAATCAACATAAACAAGCAAGATACTATCAGGGACTAAGTTCATCATAAATTTAACTTCAATTAATCATATTACTTAAGAACTCCCACTTAGATAGACATCCCTCTAATCTTCTAAGTGATCACGTGATCCAAATCAACTAAACCATAACCGATCATCACGTGAAATGGATTAGTCTTCAATGGTGAACATCATTATGTTGATCATATCTACTATATGATTCACGCTCGACCTTTCGGTCTCCGTGTTCCGAGGCCATATCTGCATATGCTAGGCTCGTCAAGTATAACCCGAGTATTCTGCGTGTGCAAAACTGGCTTGCACCCGTTGTAGATGGACGTAGAGCTTATCACACCCGATAATCACGTGGTGTCTGGGCACGACGAACTTTGGCAACGGTGCATACTCAGGGAGAACACTTCTTGATAATTAGTGAGAGATCATCTTATAATGCTACCGTCAATCAAAGCAAGATAAGATGCATAAAAAGATAAACATCACATGCAATCAATATAAGTGATATGATATGGCCATCATCATCTTGTGCTTGTGATGTCCATCTCCGAAGCACCGTCATGATCACCATCGTAGCATCATTGTCGTCTCGCCAATCTTATGATTCTACGACTATCGCTACCGCTTAGTGATAAAGTAAAGCATTACAGGGCGATTGCATTGCATACAATAAAGCGACAACCATATGGCTCCTGCCAGTTGCCGATAACTCGGTTACAAAACATGATCATCTCATACAATAAAATTTAGCATCATGTCTTGACCATATCACATCACAACATGCCCTGCAAAAACAAGTTAGACGTCCTCTACTTTGTTTGTTGCAAGTTTTACGTGGCTACTATGGGCTTAAGCAAGAACCAATCTCACCTACGCATCAAAAACACAACGATAGTTTGTCAAGTTGATGCCATTTTAACCTTCGCAAGGACCGGGCGTAGCCACAACCGGTTCAACAAAAGTTGGAGAAACTGACACCCGCCAGCCACCTGTGTTCAAAGCACGGCGGTAGAACCAGTCTCGCGTAAGCGTACACGTAATGTCGGTCCGGGCCGCTTCATCCAACAATACCGCCGAACCAAAGTATGACATGCTGGTAGGCAGTATGACTTATATCGCCCACAACTCACTTGTGTTCTACTCGTGCATATAACATCAAACCATAAAACCTAGGCTCTGATGCCACTGTTGGGGAGCATAGTAATTTCAAAATTTTCCTACGCACACGCAAGATCATGGTGATGCATAGCAACGAGAGGGGAGAGTGTTGTCTACGTACCCTCGTCGACCGAAGCGGACGCGTTGGCGCAACGTAGAGGAAGTAGTCGTACGTCTTCCCGGTCCAACCGATCCAAGAACCGTTACTCCAGCACCTCCGAGTTCTTGGCACACGTTCAGCTCGATGACGCACCCCGAGCTCCGATCCAGCAAAGCTTCGGGGAGGAGTTCCGTCAGCACGACGGCGTGGTGACGATGATGATGTTCTACCGGCGCAGGGCTTCGCCTAAGCACTGCAACGATATGACCGAGGTGGAATATGGTGGAGGGGGGGACCGCACACGGCTAAGGAACGATCACGAAGATCAACTTGTGTGTCCTAGGGTGCCCCCTGCCCCCGTATATAAATGAGGGAGGGGGAGGTGCAGCCGGCCCCAAGGGGTGCCCCTGGAGGAGTCCTACTCCCACCGAGAGTAGGACTCCCCCCTCTCTTGCCTTGTTGGAGAAGGAAAGGGGGAGGGAGAAGAGGAAAGGGGGGCGCCGCCCCCCTTCCTTGTCCTATTCGAACTAGGGGGGGAGGGGGCGCGCGGCCTGCCCTGGCCGGCCCCTCTCTTCTCCCTTATGGCCCATGTAGGCCCATTAACCCTCGGGGGGGGGGGGTGGGGGGTTCCGGTAACCCCCCGGTACTCCGGTAAAATGCCGATTTCACCCGGAACAATTCCGATGTCCTCGTCATGTCCATGATCACATCCGGGACTCTAAACAACCTTTGGTACATCAAAATGCATAAACTCATAATAACTATCATCGTAACGTTAAGCGTGCGGACCCTACGGTTCGAGAACAATGTAGACATGACCGAGACACGTCTCCGGTCAATAACCAATAGCGGGACCTGGATGCCCATATTGGCTCCTACATATTCTACGAAGATCTTTATCGGTCAGACCGCATAACAGTATATGTTGTTCCCTTTGTCATCGGTATGTTACTTGCCCGAGATTCGATCGTCGGTATCCAATACCTAGTTCAATCTCGTTACCGGCAAGTCTCTTTACTCGTTCCGTAATACATCATCTCACAACTAACATATTAGTTGCAATGCTTGCAAGGCTTATGTGATGTGCATTACCGAGAGGGCCCAGAGATACCTCTCCGACTATCGGAGTGACAAATCCTAATCTCAAAATACGTCAACCCAACAAGTACCTTTGGAGGCACCTGTAGAGCACCTTTATAATCACCCAGTTACGTTGTGACGTTTGGTAGCACACAAAGTGTTCCTCCGGTAAACGGGAGTTGCATAATCTCATAGTCATAGGAACATGTATAAGTTATGAAGAAAGCAATAGCAACATACTAAACGATCGGGTGCTAAGCTAATGGAATGGGTCATGTCAATCAGATCATTCAACTAATGATGTGACCTCGTTAATCAAATAACAACTCTTTGTTCATGGTTAGGAAACATAACCATCTTTGATTAACGAGCTAGTCAAGTAGAGGCATACTAGTGACACTCTGTTTGTTTATATATTCACACATGTATTATGTTTCCGGTATACAATTCTAGCATGAATAATAAACATTTATCATGATATATGAGGAAATAAATAATAACTTTATTATTGCCTCTAGGGCATATTTCCTTCATGTTGAACATCATTGATACACTTCGGTTTAGCCAGGGAGGTGATTGCTGTGATCTTCTTCGGATTAGCCAGGGAGGCCGGTTTAAATTGCTGCTCTCTTATGTTTGACAGAAAAACAATGAACTTATTTGGGCCCCATGTTGCCTTGTAATAGGCTAGCCAATACTCTTGATTTTGATATGCCTTCGTGCATAATTGCTGCGACTTGCGCTTCTTTTGGATGATTTAAATGTCCAAACTATTTATTCTGCAATCAAAAAATATTAAAGCGCCACCGCGGTTGTACCGCCAGGCGGATTATGATCATTGTATGTATGAAATAAAATTGTAAGTATATGATCAAACCTTGTGATAAAAAATACCTTCCATCGTTGGGCGTGAAGTTGGCTGTGGCCAATCTTGAAACGGAGGTTTATAAACTCATACCGTCGAAGGAGAAAAAGAGCTCCTGTACATATAATGCCGGTTTATCATGTAAACCGTGCCGGGTTAGGATAAATACCTTGTTACTCCATAATTGGATGTTAAAAAATCAAACCGAGCAAATAGTCTCCGGTTTAAGAAATCACCATGTTCCGTCAACTGACAGTTTAACCAGTTTAAGAATTTTGTCGGTTTAAAAATGCAACAAAAGAAATATTTATCCAAAGAAAGACAAGTGTCAATCAAAAGCAAAGATAAAATCATTTGCAAAAAAGAGGCTGTCTAAGCCGATCAAGTGCCATTACCATGGTCGGACACGACCAAGCCCCCAACTGCCGCTTTAAGTCCTCAAACGCTTTATCCGCAGCAGAACTCCAGATGAATTGATCTCTCTTCTTCAACATCTGATATAAAGGGATTGCCTTCTCACCAAGGCGACTGATAAACCGGCTCAATGCAGCAATCCGGCCTGCCAAGCATTGAACATCATTGATACACTTTGGTTTAGCCAGGGAGGTGATTGCTGTGATCTTCTTCGGATTAGCCTCAATTCCCCTATTGGACACCAGAAAACCCAATAACTTGCCTGCCGGTACAGCAAAGACACACTTGTCCGGATTGAGCATCATCTTGTACGTCCTCAGGTTATCAAAGGTTTCCTTCAAATGATCAACTAGAGTCTCCTTCTCCCTTGACATAACCATGATATCATCCACATAAGCATGTACATTACGGCCAATCTGTTTATGAAGGCAATTTTGTACACACCATTGATAAGTTGCCTGGGCACTCTTGAGCCCAAAGGGCATAGATACATAGCAGAAGGCTCCAAAGAGAGTTATGAACGCCGTCTTCTCCTGGTCCTTAACTGCCATTTTGATCTGATGATAACCAGAATACGCATCCAGAAAACTCAAACGCTCACAACCCGCCATAGCATCAATAATTTGATCAATACGGGGGAGGGCAAAAGGATCTGCTGGACAAGCCTTATTAAGAGCTGTGTAATCCACACACATGCGCCAGGTGCCATTTTTCTTAAGGGCCAGCACTGGATTAGCCAGCCATTCAGGATGGAAAACTTCAACGATAAAGCCAGCTGCTAAGAGCCTGGCTACTTCTTCTCCAATAGCTTTGCGTCCTTCTTCGTTAAACCGGCGGAGGAACTGTTTCACCGGTTAGTACTTAGGATCCACATTAAGAGTGTCCTCAGCGAGTTGCCTCGGTACACCTGGCATGTCAGAAGGCATCCATGCAAAAATGTCCCGATTCTCACGGATGAACTCGATGAGCACGCTTTCCTATTTCAGATCCAAATTGGCACTGATGCTAAACTGCTTGGACGAATCGCCAGGCACGAAGTCAAAAAGCTTAGTCTCGGCTGCCGATTTAAACTTCAGGGCCGGATCGTGCTCCGTAGTTGGCTTCTTCAATGGAGTCATGTCCGCCGGATCAAGATTGCCCTTGTAGTAGTTCAGCTCCTCTGTGGCACAAACCGACTCTGCGTAAGCGGCACCACCTTCCTCACATTCCAAAGCGATCTTACAGCTTCCATGAACCATTATTGTCCCCTTATGACCCAGCATCTTGAGCTGCAAATACACATAACAGGGTCGTGCCATAAACTTGGCGTAAGCCGGCCGCCCAAACAGGGCGTGATATGGGCTCTGGATTTTTACCACCTCAAAAGTCAATGTTTCCGACTTGGAATCATGATCATCTGCAAAGGCCACTTCCAGATCTATCTGTTGGAAATATGCCCTAGAGGCAATAATAAAAAGCATTATTATTATATTTCCTTGTTCATGATAATTGTCTTTATTCATGCTATAATTGTGTTATCCGGAAATCGTAATACATGTGTGAATAACAGACACCAACATGTCCCTAGTGAGCCTCTAGTTGACTAGCTCGTTGATCAACAGATAGTCATGGTTTCCTGACTATGGACATTGGATGTCATTGGTAACGAGATCACATCATTAGGAGAATGATGTGATGGACAAGACCCAATCCTAAACATAGCACAAGATCGTATAGTTCGTTTGCTAGAGTTTTTCCAATGTCAAGTATCCTTTCCTTAGACCAGGAGATCGTGTAACTCCCGGACACCGTAGGAGTGCTTTGGGTGTACCAAACGTCACAACGTAACTGGGTGACTATAAAGGTATACTACGGGTATCTCCGAAAGTGTCTGTTGGGTTGACACGGGTCAAGACTAGGATTTGTCACTCCGTACGACAGAGAGGTATCACTGGGCCCACTCGGTAATGCATCATCATTATGAGCTCAAAGTGACCAAGTGTCTGGTCACGGGATCATGCATTATGGTACGAGTAAAGTGACTTGCCGGTAACGAGATTGAACGAGGCATTGGGATACCGACGATCGAATCTCGGGCAAGTAACATACCGATTGGCAAAGGGAATTGTATACGGGGTTGCTTGAATCCTCGACATCGTGGTTCATCTGATGAGATCATCGTGGAGTATGTGGGAGCCAACATGGGTATCCAGGTCCCGCTGTTGGTTATTGGCCGGAGAGTCTCTCGGTCATGTCTACATGTCTCCCGAACCCATAGGGTCTACACACTTAAGGTTCGGTGACACTAGGGTTGTAGGGATATGTATATGTAGTAACCCGAATGTTGTCGGCATCCCGGATGAGATCCCGGACGTCACGAGGAGTTTCGGAATGGTCCGGAGGTAAAGAATTATATATAGGAAGTGTTGTTTCGGCCATCGGGACAAGTTTCGAGGTCACCGGTATTGTACCGGGACCACCGGAAGGGTCCCGGGGGTCCACCGGGTGGGGCCACCTGCCCCGGGGGGCCACATGGGATGTAGGGGATGCGCCTTGGCCTACATGGGCCAAGGGCACCAGCTCCAATAGGCACATGCACCTAGGGTTTCAAAGGGGAAGAGTCCCACAAGGGGAAGGCATCCCCTAGGTGCCTTGGGGGGGGAGGGAATCCTCCCTTGGCTGCCGCCCCCTAGGAGATTGGATCTCCTAGGGCCGGCGCCCCCCCTAGGCCCCCTATATATAGTGAGGGAAGGAGGGTCTCTTAAACCACGCCTTTGGTTGCCTCCTTCTCCCTCTCCAACACCTCCTCCTCCTCCATAGTGCTTGGCGAAGCCCTGACGAAGTATTGCAGCTCCATCACCACCACGCTGTCGTGCTGCTGCTGGAGCCATCTTCCTCAACCTCTCCTTTCCCTTTGCTGGATCAAGAAGAAGGGGACGTTACGCTGACCGTACGTGTGTTGAACGCGGAGGTGCCGTCCGTTCGGCACTAGGATCTCCGGTGATTTGGATCACGTCGTGTACGACTACCTCATCCCCGTTCTTTGAACGCTTCCGCTCGCGATCTACAAAGGTATGTAGTTGCATCCGATCACTCGTTGCTAGATGAACTCATAGATGGATCTTGGTGAAACCGTAGGAAATTTTTTGTTTTCTGCAACGTTCCCCAACAGCGGCATCATGAGCTAGGTCTATGCGTTGTTCTTCTTGCGCGAGTAGAACACAATTGGTTGTGGGCGTAGATGTTGTCAACTTTCTTGCCGCTGCTAGTCTTATCTTGCTTCAACGGTATTGTGGGATGAAGCGGCCCATACCAACCTTACACGTACGCTTACGTGAGACCGGTTCCACCGACTAACATGCACTAGTTGCATAAGGTGGCTGGCGGGTGTCTGTCTCTGCCACTTTAGTTGGAGCGGATTTGATGAAAAGGGTCCTTATGAAGGGTAAATAGAAGTTGACAAATCACGTTGTGGCTTTCACGTAGGTAAGAAAACGTTCTTTCTACAACCCTAATTCAGCCACGTAAAACTTGCAACAACAATTAGAGGATGTCTAACTTGTTTTTGCAGCAAGTGCTTTGTGATATGATATGGCCAAAGTTGTGATGAATGATGAATGATATGTATGAGATGTTCATGCTATTGTAATAGGAATCACGACTTGCATGTCGATGAGTATGACAACCGGCAGGAGCCATAGGAGTTGTCTTTATTTTTTGCATGACCTGCGTGTCATTGAGAAATGCCATGTAAATTACTTTACTTTATTGCTAAACGCGTTAGCCATAGTAGTAGAAGTAATAGTTGGCAAGCAACTTCATGGAGACACGATGATGGAGATCATGGTGTCAAGCTGGTGACAAGGTGATCATGGAGACCCAAGATGGAGATCAAAGGAGCTATGTGATATTGGCCATATCATGTCACTATTATTATTTGATTGCGTGTGATGTTTATCATGTTTTTGCATCTTGTTTACTTAGAACGACGGTAGTAAATAAGATGAACCCTCATAATAATTTCAAGAAAGTGTTCCCCCTAACTGTGCACCGTTGCGACAGTTCGTTGTTTCGAAGCACCACGTGATGATCGGGTGTGATAGATTCTAACGTTCACATACAACGGGCGTAAGACAGATTTACACATGCAAACACTTAGGTTGACTTGACGAGCCTAGCATGTGTACAGACATGGCCTCGGAACACAGAAGACCGAAAGGTCGAGCATGAGTCGTATAGAAGATACGATCAACATGAAGATGTTCACCGACGTTGACTGGTCCATCTCACGTGATGATCGGACACAGCCTAGTTGACTCGGATCATGTTGTACTTAGATGACTAGAAGAGGGATTTCTATCTAAGTGGGAGTTCATTAAATAATTTGATTAGATGAACTTAATTATCATGAACTTAGTCTAAAATATTTACAATATGTCCTGTAGATCAAATGGCCAACGTAGTCCTCAACTTCAACGCGTTCCCAGAGAAAACCAAGCTGAAAGACGATGGCAGCAACTATACGGACTGGGTCCGAAACCTGAGGATCATCCTCGTAGCTGCCAAGAAAGATTATGTCCTACAAGCACCGCTGGGTGACGCACCTATTCTCCCCGCAGAACAAGACGTTATGAACGCTTGGCAGGCACGTACCGATGACTACTCCCTCGTTCAGTGCGGCATGCTTTACATGTTAGAGCCGGGCTCCAAAAGCGTTTTGAGAGACATGGAGCATATGAGATGTTCGAAGAGCTGAAAATGATTTTTCAAGCTCATGCCCGGGTCGAGAGATATGATGTCTCCGACAAATTCTTCAGCTGTAAGATGGGGAAAATAGTTCTGTCAGTGAGCACATACTCACTATGTCTGGGTTACATAACCGCTTGACTCAGCTGGGAGTTAATCTCCCGAATGACGCGGTCATTGACAGAATCCTTCAGTCGCTTCCACCGAGCTACAAGAGTTTTGTGATGAACTTCAATATGCAGGGGATGGAAAAGACCATTCCTGAAGTATTTGCTATGCTGAAATCAGCAGAGGTAGAAGTCAAGAAGGAACATCAAGTGTTGATGGTCAATAAAACCACTAAGTTCAAGAAGGGCAAGGGTAAAAAGAACTTCAAGAAGGACGGCAAGGGAGTTGCCGTGCCCGGCAAGCAAGCTGCCGGGAAGAAGCCAAAGAATGGACCCAAGACCGAGACTGGGTGCTTTTATTGCAAGGAAAGTTGTCACTGGAAGCGGAACTGCCCCAAATACTTAGCGGACAAGAAGGCCGGCAAAACAAAAGGTATATGTGATATACATGTAATTGATGTGTACCTTACCAGTACTCGTAGTAGCTCCTGGGTATTTGATACCGGTGCAGTTGCTCACATTTGTAACTCAAAGCAGGAGCTTCGGAATAAGCGGAGACTGGCGAAGGACGAGGTGACGATGCACGTCGGGAATGGTTCCAAGGTCGATGTGATCGCCATCGGCACGTTGCCTCTTCATTTACCTTCGGGATTAGTTTTAAACCTTAATAATTGTTATTTAGTGCCAGCTTTGAGCATGAACATTGTATCGGGATCTCATTTAATTTGAGATGGCTACTCATTTAAACCCGAGAATAATGGTTGTTCTATTTATATGAGAGATATGTTTTATGGTCATGCTCCTATGGTGAATGGTTTATTCTTAATGAATCTCGAGCGTAATACTACACATATTCATAGTGTTAGTACCAAAAGATGTAAGGTTGATAATGATAGTCCCACATACTTGTGGCACTGTCGCCTTGGTCACATAGGTGTCAAACGCATGAACAAGCTCCATGCAGATGGACTTTTAGAGTCTCTTGACTACGAATCATTTGACATGTGCGAACCATGCCTCATGGGAAAAATGACCAAGACTCCGCTCTCAGGAACAATGGAGCGAGCAACCAACTTATTGGAAATCATACATACTGATGTGTGCGGTCCAATGAGTGTTGAGGCTCGCGGTGGCTATCGTTATGTTCTCACCCTCACTGATGACTTGAGTAGATATGGGTATGTCTACTTAATGAAACACAAGTCTGAAACCATTGAAAAGTTCTAGGAATTTCAGAGTGAGGTTGAGAATCAACGTGACAGGAAAATTCAGTTTCTACGATCAGATCGTGGAGGAGAATACTTGAGTCACGAATTTGGCACACACTTAAGAAAATGTGGAATAGTTTCACAACTCACGCCGCCTGGAACACCTCAGCGTAATGGTGTGTCCGAACGTCGTAATCGCACTCTATTAGATATGGTACGATCTATGATGTCTCTTACCGATTTACCGCTATCTTTTTGGGGCTATGCTTTAGAGACTGCCGCATTCACTTTAAATAGGGCTCCATCGAAATCCGTTGAGATGACACCGTTTGAATTATGGTTTGGGAAGAAACCTAAGTTGTCATTTCTAAAAGTTTGGGGATGCGATGCTTATGTCAAGAAACTTCAACCTGAAAAGCTCGAACCCAAGTCAGAAAAATGCGTCCTCATAGGATACCCTAAAGAAACTGTTGGGTATACCTTCTACCTTAGATCCGAAGGCAAGATCTTTGTTGCCAAGAATGGATCCTTTCTAGAGAAGGAGTTTCTCTCGAAAGAAGTAAGTGGGAGGAAGGTAGAACTTGATGAAGTATTACCTCTTGAACCGGAAAATGGCGCAACTCAAGAAAATGTTCCTGAGGTGTCTGCACCGACTAGAGAGGAAGTTATTGATGATGATCAAGATACTTCTGATCAAGCTCCTACTGAAATTCGAAGGTCCACAAGGACACGTTCTGCACCAGAGTGGTACGGCAACCCTGTCTTGGAAATCATGTTATTAGACAACGGTGAACCTTCGAACTATGAAGAAGCGATGGCGGGTTCGGATTCCGCCAAATGGCTAGAAGCCATGAAATCCGTGATAGGATCCATGTATGAAAACGAAGTATGGACTTTGACTGACTTGCCCGTTGAACGGCGAGCCATAGAAAATAAATGGATCTTTAAGAAGAAGACAGACGCGGATGGTAATGTGACCATCTATAAAGCTCGGCTTGTCGCTAAGGGTTATCGAGAAGTTCAAGGGGTTGACTACGATGAGACTTTCTCACCGGTAGCGAAGCTAAAGTCCGTCCGAATCATGTTAGCAATTGCCGCATTCTACGATTATGACATATGGAAAATGGACGTCAAAACGGCATTCCTTAATGGTTTCCTTAAGGAAGAATTGTATATGATGCAGCCGGAAGGTTTTGTCGATCCTAAGAATGCTGACAAGGTGTGCAAGCTCCAACACTCGATTTATGGGCTGGTGCAAGCATCTCGGAGTTGGAACATTCACTTTGATGAGATGATCAAAGCGTTTGGGTTTACGCAGACTTATGGAGAAGCCTGCGTTTACAAGAAAGTGAGTGGGAGCTCTGTAGCATTTCTCATATTATATGTAGATGACATACTTTTGATGGGAAATGATATAGAACTCTTGGACAGCATCAAGGCCTACTTGAATAAGAGTTTTTCAATGAAGGACCTTGGAGAAGCTGCTTATATATTAGGCATCAAGATCTATAGAGATAGATCAAGACGCCTCATAGGTCTTTCACAAAGCAAATACCTTGACAAGATATTGAAGAAGTTCAATATGGATAAGAAGGGGTTCTTGCCTGTGTTACAAGGTATGAAATTGAGCTCAGCTCAATGTCTGACCACAGCAGAAGATATAGAAGAGATGAGGGTCTTCCCCTATGCCTCAGCCATAAGTTCTATTATGTATGCCATGCTGTGTACCAGACCTGATGTAAACCTTGCCGTAAGTTTGGTAGGAAGGTACCAAAGTAATCCCGGCAAGGAACACTGGACAGCGGTCAAGAATATCCTGAAGTACCTGAAAAGGACTAAGAAAATGTTTCTCATTTATGGAGGTGACGAAGAGCTCGTCGTAAAGGGTTACATCGACGCTAGCTTCGACACAGATCTGGATGACTCAAAGTCACAAACCGGATACGTGTATATTTTGAATGGGGGGGGGGCAGTAAGCTGGTGCAGTTGCAAGCAGAGCGTCGTGGCGGGATCTACATGTGAAGCGGAGTACATGGCAGCCTCGGAGGCAGCGCATGAAGCAATTTGGGTGAAGGAGTTCATCACCGACCTAGGAGTCATACCCAATGCGTCGGGGCCAATCAAACTCTTCTGTGACAACACTGGAGCTATTACACTTGCCAAGGAGCCCAGGTTTCACAAGAAGACAAGGCACATCAAGCGTCGCTTCAACTCCATTCATGAAAATGTTCAAGATGGAGACATAGATATTTGTAAAGTACATACGGACCTGAATATAGCAGATCTGTTGACTAAACCTCTCCCTAGAGCAAAACATGATCAACACCAGAATTCCATGGGTGTTCGATTCACCACAATGTAACTAGATTATTGACTCTAGTGCAAGTGGGAGACTGTTGGAAATATGCCCTAGAGGCAATAATAAAAGCATTATTATTATATTTCCTTGTTCATGATAATTGTCTTTATTCATGCTATAATTGTGTTATCCGGAAATCGTAATACATGTGTGAATAACAGACACCAACATGTCCCTAGTGAGCCTCGAGTTGACTAGCTCGTTGATCAACAGATAGTCATGGTTTCCTGACTATGGACATTGGATTTCATTGATAATGAGATCACATCATTAGTAGAATGATGTGATGGACAAGACCCAATCCTAAACATAGCACAAGATCGTATAGTTCGTTTGCTAGAGTTTTTCCAATGTCAGGTATCCTTTCCTTAGACCATGAGATCGTGTAACTCCCGGATACCATAGGAGTGCTTTGGGTGTACCAAACGTCACAACGTAACTGGGTGACTATAAAGGTATACTACGGGTATCTCCGAAAGTGTCTGTTGGGTTGACACGGGTCAAGACTAGGATTTGTCACTCCGTATGACAGAGAGGTATCACTGGGCCCACTCGGTAATGCATCATCATTATGAGCTCAAAGTGACCAAGTGTCTGGTCACGGGATCATGCATTATGGTACGAGTAAAGTGACTTGCCGGTAACGAGATTGAACGAGGCATTGGGATACCGACGATCGAATCTCGGGCAAGTAACATAGCGATTGACAAAGGGAATTGTATACGGGGTTGCTTGAATCCTCGACATCGTGGTTCATCCGATGAGATCATCGTGGAGTATGTGAGAGCCAACATGGGTATCTAGATCCCGCTGTTGGTTATTGGCCGGAGAGTCGTCTCGGTCATGTCTACATGTCTCCCGAACCCGTAGGGTCTACACACTTAAGGTTTGGTGACGCTAGGGTTGTAGGGATATGTATATGCAGTAACCCGAATGTTGTTCGGAGTCCCGGATGAGATCCTGGATGTCACAAGGAGTTCCGGAATGGTCCGGAGGTAAAGAATTATATATAGGAAGTGCTGTTTCGGCCATCGGGACAAGTTTCGGGGTCACCGGTATTGTACCGGGACCATCGGGTGGGGCCACCTGCCCCAGGGGGCCACATGGGCTGTAGCGGGTGCGCCTTGGCCTACATGGGCCAAGGGCACCAGCCCCAATAGGCCCATGTGCCTAGGGTTTCAAAGGGGAAGAGTCCCACAAGGGGAAGGCACCCCCTAGGTGCCTTGGGGGGGAGGGAATCCTCCCTTGGCCGCCCCCCCCCTAGGAGATTGGATCTCCTAGGGCCGGCGCCCCCCCCTAGGCCCCCTATATATAGTGAGGGAAGGAGGGCCTCTTAAACCACGCCTTTGGTTGCCTCCTTCTCCCTCTCCAACACCTCCTCCTCCATGGTGCTTGGCGAAGCCCTGACGAAGTATTGCAGCTCCATCACCACCATGCCGTCGTGCTGCTGCTGGAGCCATCTTCCTCAACCTCTCCTTTCCCCTTGCTGGATCAAGAAGGAGACGTTACGCTGACCGTACGTGTGTTGAACGCGGAGGTGCCGTCCGTTCAGCGCTAGGATCTCCGGTGATTTGGATCACGTCGTGTATGACTACCTCATCCCCGTTCTTTGAACGCTTCCGCTCGCGATCTACAAAGGTATGTAGTTGCATCCGATCACTCGTTGCTAGATGAACTCATAGATGGATCTTGGTGAAACCGTAGGAAAATTTTTGTTTTCTGCAAAGTTCCCCAACACTATCTTGCCAACAGGATATGCTGACTTACCAGGTACCACACCATGGAACACCGTGTTGGACGGTTTGAGATTTTTATCTGTTAGTCCCATACGACAGAAGGTCTCATAGTATAAGATATTAATGCTGCTCCCTCCATCCATTAGCACTTTGGAGAACTTATAACCCCCACCTAAGGTGCCACCAACCAATGCTAGCTGACCCGGGTTGTCAACCCGGGGAGGGTGATCCTCCCTGCTCCATACGATCGGCTGCTCATACCAGCGTAGATAACGGGGTAGGGCCGGTTCAACAGAGTTTACAGCCCGCTTTTGAACCTTCCGGTCTCGCTTGTCCAAAATAGTGGTGAAGACATGATATTGCCCACTATTCAACTGCTTCGGGTTGCTCTGATAGCCCGTTTGCTGCTGTTGGTGGTTATAACCACCCTGGTTGTTCTGATTATTTTGATTGTTATGTCCGCCCTGGTTACCATTGAAGCCTGAACTGGAATTTCCTCCACTGTAACCCGGCCCGGATCCTGAACCACCACCTGATCCGTGATCATACCGGAAAACATTGGAATTCTTAAACTCCTGCATAATGTAGCAATCCTTCCGAAGGTATTTGGCTGGCACCTCCTTCGTCCCATGCTTCGGACAGGGCTGGTTTAACAGATAGTTTAGGCGTTCCGGGTTGGGGTTAGGTGCCCCACCGCGATTCGGCGGTTTACCCTTGCGTCGCTGGCCCTTGTCCTGCGCATTGGTATTCGCCACAAAGTCCATGCTGCTATCCGCTTTACGCTTGCCTCCGTTTCCATGACCTGCCGGGTTATGCTGCTGTCCTTTGGAGTTGCCGTTCTTCTTTCCCTTCCCTGTCTTGTCATCATCAGACTCGGGGTCCTTGGTACTATCAGAATCAGCATACTTCACTAATGTAGCCATGAGGGTCCCCATATCATTGCAATGGCGCTTCATTCGTCCTAATCTAAACTTTAGAGGCCCAAACCGGCAGTTGCCTTCCTAGGTTATAACCGCGGTGTCAGCGTTGATACGGTCTGATGAATGCAAAATCTGTGAAACCCGGCGCACCCAACGAGTCATCGATTCTCCTTCCTCCTGGACATAGGCTGCTAAGTCCACTATCTACATAGGTTGTTTATAGGTGTCTTTGAAATTACTGATAAACCGGGGTCGCAATTGGGCCCATGAACTGATAGAGTTGGCCGGTAGACTTTTTAACAAAGTACGGGTCGTCCCTTCGAGCATCATGGTGAAATACTTCGCACACGCCGCATCATCCACATCCAGCATCTCCATGGCCATCTCATAGCTCTCTATCCATGTCTCTGGAGGTTGATCCACAGTGTAATCGGCACCTTGCGTGGGCCCTTGAAATCTTTGGGCAGCCGCACGTTGCGTAAAGCGGGGACAAGACAAGGCACCCCCAAAGAGCTAGAAGAAACGCCAGGCTCGATCGGAGTTGTTGGACGAACCGGCGTAAGCTGACAAGCCTGACACTGTGCTGCTAACTCGGCCTCCCTGCGCGCTCGGGCCCGGTCCACCACTTCCTGAGCGTCATCAACACCACCCGCCAGATTGTTACCACGAGGTGCTACCCGGTTTGGTGCATTACTTGACACAGCCGATTCATCCATGCGCCTGCTATAGCTCCGGCTTGGGCGGGGGGTGGAGTGAATTCGGTCACGGCTGTACGAGTATGCTTCCTGTTGGATCAAAGCTGTTCGAAGAAGCTCTTTAACCCGACGCGTTTCCACCGCCTGTGGCAAATCACCTTCAATTGGGATGGCCTCCAGCCGTGCTGCAGCAGCAACAAAGTTGTCAATCGGGTTGGAGTAGTGACCTGGAGGCGTCGGGATAGCCTGAGGTACAATAGCGTTCTGACGAGGCGGATCCGTCGAACGGGCTGAACCGGTGCGCCCGTCCCAGGTGCTTCCGCCCGGTTTACCACCGGCGGATTACTGGTTCCCGCTCCTGGGCTGTTAAAGAGGTCTCTAGCCTCGAAGACCGGAGGAAAACGAGATCGGTACTTCCTCTTCATGACTTCATGTGACGCGTTCTGATCCAACATAAGCCTATAGGCTTGCGCATCCAAAGCGGCCCGCTCTGCAGTCATCCTGGCATCTTCAGCTGCTAGGTCGCCCTTGGCTGGAGTGATCTGTTCCCTCACCTTTGCAATTTCTGCGTTGTGGGCGTCCTGATCCGCCGGGTTAGCCTCCGCCATAAGCATAGCCAATGCATCAAACAGATCCGACAAAACTTGAGCCGGCGGGCGCAGAGAGCCTCCAGCCCCGGCAGCCGTCGCCGCTACTGACCCAAAGATCATTGCTGTTGCGGTCGAAGAATGGAGCGCCTCTTGTGTACCGGCCATGAATATTCCAACCCGGCTGGGCAGATCAGAGGGGTCCGGAATACTGTCGCCATCGGAACAGCCCCAATCTGGCCATCTTGTAATTGATACAAAGATTCAGTTTCTCCGGTTGACGACTCGTCGCCGGAGTAAACGACGGTTTCGCCACCGGATTCCGATCCATCCTCATAGCTTCCTCCATGGATGACTCCCATGAAGGCACGCTTCACGGCCGGTTTAACCTGGCCAGATCGTGCACGCTGAGCCGTTTTGACGAGGTCGGTGCAGATGTCCGGCTCAGGGCCCGGTTCACCGATCATGCCGATGAAGACGTGTATGCCACCAAAGGGGACCCGGTACCCATACTCGATTGAGCCGGCCTCGGGGCCCCAGCCTGCATCGTCGATGTAGAGCTTGCCACGACGAATCTTAGTCATCCGGCCCACAGCATAGCCCTTGAGTCCGTCAAAGCTGCCCTCCAAGAACTTGAAACCATCGTGCGACAGCCCCACGGTGGGCGCCAACTGTCGTCGTTTTGTCACGGCAGATGTCCTCGTGAAAGGACTTAGTCGTGGAGCCATCGCGACGGGTTAGCTTGAAGGGGTTAAAGCGGACACAGGGATGCATGAGAGTTTATACTAGTTCGGCCCCTTCGATGAAGGTAAAAGCCTACGTCTAGTTGTGATGGAATTGATGGGGTTTCGATGACTAGGGAGAAAACAAGCTTCGCCTAAGTCTCGAGTTGTTGTATGTTGTCCTTGAACCGCCGCCGGGTCGTCCCCTTATATACACGGGTGACGCCCGTCGGTTCACAGAGTCCCAACACCGGTTCATATTCGTATCCGGGTTGGTCTCTTCTTATTCCTAACTTAAAGTACAAGTCTATATACCAATGCCGGTTTACGGCTACAAGTCTTGAACCGACTATGGGCCTTAAGCCCTTATCTGCCTTCTTGGGCTTTAACATATTTTAGTTACTGACAAAGTTAACCCGACCCATATAGGAAGGTTTACGCCCAGTAGTAATATCCCCAACACTATACGTATATTACGTAGCGTCGACCAAGCACGGAGATAAGAGAGGGCACTTCTCTCTATTAATTAATTAGCTACCTAACACAATATATAAAACACCTAAATTAACCATACAAAACCCCCAACCCCCCCCCCCCCTTCAGAAAAAAACAAAAACCCTAGCCCCTGACCTGCTGATGCGTGGTAGGTTATTGGTCCCGGTTGGTGCTACCAACCGGGACAAAAGGCCCCCCTGCCAGGGCAAGCCGCAACAGCCACGTGGAGCCCCATCTGTCCCGGTTGGTGTAAGAACCGGAACTAAAAGTGAAGGCCTGGGGTTGAAATATTTCATCTCGTGCTATACAGTTCTATTCCATGCAAGGTCGGGAAAACATAATTTAAAGCAAAGCATGAGAAGTTGCAAAATGTTAGCCTTAGGAAGGGTGTGCTGTAGCTTGATGCCGACAATGACTTGCTACTTTATTAGTATTATTTCCCTTTTAAATTCCAGGGAGCCCTTTTGTTTTCTTAAAGATCGTTGTTGTTGTTACTTGGTTGCTCTTTCTCACTAGAACAAGATGATGCGTACATCTTATCCGTTTGATAAGACTGCAACATGTCAGGAGAAAAGTATGTTTCGCACAAGGGTATTTTTCTGCAGTCAACTCAACAATACTAATAGAGATTATATAAATTACCTACAACGAATTCTTGATTGGAATAAAAAGTAATTGTTAATCAACACTTTCAACACATTTATTGGAATATAATGATTGCTATATATCTTTTTTTTGCGCAAGGCTCCTATATATCTTTGAAGCATCTATTGCATTGTAACAACACAAGGTACATGCTACTGCTTGATATGTGATCTTACAATAATATTATTATCCACGGTGTGTAATGACTGTTCTCTGATCTTTGAAGTATCAGAACCAATGTTGATATAGCATCAAGTGGCCGGGTTGATAAGAGAAGTATGTGTTTGTTGAACCTACAGGATGAAGTGAAGAAACAACAGTCTAAATCTTTACGAGTCCATTGCTAAGTATGGAAGCATGTAAAATCCATTTGGCTAAGATATATATTACATCTATCCACCTGTTATTGTCAAGATTTGAGCTATATTTACTTTCCTCTGAACTACCATCAACTAAAAAGAAGGGTATAATCTTTCATCTCAGGTAAATCATTGCCTTCAACTTCAAATTGGCATGCAGTGTGTTGTGACTGCTGTTGGAATTAACTTTATATTTTCCTGCAAACTGCTATTATGGCAACCAATTTTGTATTTTCAGATGCCATCAAATCAGTAGGGAGCCTTGCGTAACTTTTACATTCTAAAATCTAGCTGGCAACAAACTCGATCATATTTACCAATGCATTAATATGTAGTATTGATTTTTGCTACTGTATATATGTGTGCTATGTTGACAATAAGGGAGTTGGTGCCTTTATCTATTACTCTTTCTTGTATAATGCCTCCACATATTTGCATCAATTACTAACATTTAATATTACAAATAGACGGATGCGGCAACGCACTTCATCGACGATCTAGTGGGGAAATAAAAACAAAGTAGCAGCATCAGGTCTTATGTATTCAAAACAAGCCATTGTTGTGTGGACTAATCAAAATATGTTCTTTTTTTGCTTCATCAAATAACTGAGCTAGATTAAACAACCATTCATTGCTCCAGATTGGATTTATTGTGATCCTAAGAAATGGCATGGCCAAGACTAGTAAAGCTATGTTTTTAACGAATTAAGGGTGACTAAACCAAACAAAGATTAATTGATAACATATACTCCCTCCGTTCCTAAATATAAACATTTTTAGAGATTCTAATATGAACTACATACAGTGCAAAATAAGTGAATCTACACTCTAAAAGCTCATGGGCACATGCATGCCGGCCCACACGGATCAGCTTTGCTGGGCTATACACGACCAACAACCATTCACATAGGACTGACTAGTGCATGGCTCACATGTTTAGTACCATACTGTTCACAGTGGAAGGACATGACTATACCTGGCCATGGGCCGGGCCTAAAAAATCTCATGGCAGAAAATTTAGGCCTGGGCCCTACCATCGGGCCTACTTTTCAAGCCCAAGCTCGGCTCTTCTGATGAAAAGCCAAGCCCAAGCCCATCCATGCCCTGCTGGTGGGCACAAAACTCAGGCCCAAGCCCGGCCCATGGCCAAGCCCATCGGGCCTAGGCCCTGGATTTTAGGGCCGGGCCTGGGTGGGCCAACAGGGCCGGGCCGGAGATGTCTAGGACTAGACATGACCAACATAAAAGGAGGAGGTTTCATTGCTTTAAAATGCTAGAGGCACACATTGAGAATGCATGTAAAGCGCGTGCGCTCGCGTGAATTTGGCGACGGCGCGGTTCGCGGCAATCAATGCAAAGAATAATATGATTCCATGTTTTTTTGACTTACATACAAAGACTGGTAAAGAGGATAGTTTTGCATGATATCGAAGAACTAAACATAAAAATAGGTGATGCCTACTATTAACCACACTCTTGGTGATAATCTTTCGCTGCCACGTCGCCCCCATGGGCGACGGGCCGTGCCCCGGTCCCTCTTCCCCTAGCTCCCCCTCACCCTCCCTCCCTGCCGTCATCGCCGGCGCCCGCCGCTAGGCCTGGCCCAGGCGAGGCTGGCGTCAGCGCCCCCCGGCCTCTCGGGTGCTCTCCGGCACGGGGCGGAGTGGCTTTGAGGGGGTGTTCCTCGGCGGTGGCGGTCCGACGTGGCGGCGGGGCATCCTGGCGTGACACGGGGGATCGGCTGGACGACGACGGCACCATTGGCAGCGCGGTTGGGCGGCACCCGCTCGACCCAGATTTGGGCCCTTTGGGCCCCATCCGTGTCTGGGCGGGCCAACGGCGGGGCGGGTCTGCGGCACGACTTCCGAGAGGAGGGGGAGCGACATTCGGCGGCGGGTTGTTAGCGACGCTGTTGCCGCCCTGCTGCAGCATGGCCAATGGGGCTTAGCAGGCCCGATTCGGGCCTAGCCGGGCCAAGGGTCGCCTGGTATGCCCTGCTGCCGCGTTCGGGTGGCGACTGCGTCGGTGCCGGACGCACGGGCCTCCCGCACGACGGCGGTGGAGGTGGTACGGTGCTGCTGCTTCCATCGCCCGGTGCTTCTCTCCTAGTCCTCTTGACCTCGTGGTGGTGATCTCAGAGGCGTCGTGGGTGGCGTCGTGACCGCGATGGCGCACGTTCGTGGCCGGCGAGTTGGCTGGTTGGCTCCGGTCCGGTTGGGCGGTATGGTAAGGAGTACGGGAGAAATCCTTGCTGGGTCTTCTGGCTCTGATGCGGCGACGCCTGAGGGTGCCACCAGTCCTTCCTGAAGGGTGTCAGTGGTATCCATCCCCTACTCCCCTCCGTGTGCCAACCCCAGGACTCGTCCGGGCAGCAGCGTCATCGGCGTCCCATTCCTTCTTGGAGGTGCTGCTTGGTACGCGGCGGATCAGAGCCTTGTATCGTGGTGGGTCGATTCCGAAGGACAGTGCGGTGGTGGGTCATCCTCGCTTTGTCGAGCTGCCGTTTATTGGCATTTGTTTCCTCTTCCTTTTTCCCTTTGGGTTTGTTATGCTGCTCGCCTGTAAGTGCATCTAGTGCCACCCCTAGTTGGTTTTGGAGTATTGACGACAAACCTAGTTGAGGGACTAATGTGTTTGTGAGAATTGCAGGATAACACAGATAGAAGTCCCTCATTGATTCGGTTTAGCTACCAGAGATGACCCCTAAAAATGTACGAAGACATTGAAGACAATGGTGGTTTATGAAGACATTCATGTCGAAGACAATGACATGTGAAGACTCCCATTGAAGCCTATGAAACTCGAAGACTTAGATCCTTCGTAGTTTTACTTCATTCATGTTGTGTCATAGGAACCACCGTACTGTTAAGTGGGGTCCAAGAGAACCAGTCAGGATGACTGAAGTGATGCCTAATTCAAATCCTATGTCTTCGAGTGAAGACAATGAGAGAAAATCTTGTCCAAAGTCAGACAAGTCAGTTTTACTTGTAGCCCAAGTAAAGTTGCCATGTGAGTTCGAAATTCGACCGTTGATACACGTGTCAGTTCCTTAGTGACCCTGGGTCATTTCAGACAAATCAGGTCGGGTTGCCAAGTGGCTATAAATAGTCCACCCCTACAACCATAAACGGTTGGCTGCTTAGATTTCAGTGCACGACTTTTGTCGTTTGAGAGCAACCCACCTCGAAGCATTTGAGAGAAAATCCCTAGCGAGGAGAAAAGCCATAACCACCCAGAGCCAGAGTAATTGGGCATCACTTAAGTCTTCTTGTCTGAGTGATCGGAAGACTTATTACACTTGAGGACTGTGCATCCTCCAGACGGTTAGGCGTCGCGTTCTGAGCATCCAAGAGAAATTGTGGATTGCCGGTGAACGAAGTCTGTGAAGGTTTGGGAGTCTACCTTGAAGACTTACCAGAGTGATTGGGCGAGGTCTGTGTGACCTTAGCTCAAGGAGAAAACGGTGAGGACTGGGTGTCCTGAGCTGCTTGTTCAGGACTGGGTGTCAGGGACTGTGTGTCCATTGGTTTAAATACCTAGTCGCTCCAACCAGACGTACAGTTGTCACAGCAACTGGAACTGGTCCAACATATCATTGTCTTCAGCGTGTCACTGGTTTCATCTTCACCTCCCTTTACATACCAGTACACACTGTGAAGCAATTGCATGCTTGCTTTATCTTCTGTCTTCACAACTTGACTGTATGATCTGTTTGGCTTCATAACTTCTTCCTACCTGATCCGCATTACACTGAAGCTATTTGTCACTGTGCTTTCACTATATTGTATGCTTGACTATGGCTTGCCTTGTGTAATCTAACTTCCGCTGCATAGTGATAGGCTTGTCTACTCTGTTTGTCTTCATAACTTCCACGTTTTGAAGACTTTCATAAAAATCGCCTATTCACCCCCCCTCTAGTCGATATAACGCACTTTCAATTGGTATCAGAGCAAGGTGCTCCCTTGTTCTGTGTGATTCGGTTTAACCACCTGGAGTTTTAGCTATGTCGACTGCAGGGATAATTAAAGTCTCCATTGCGTGCCCCGTCTTCGATGGAACTGAATATCCCTACTGGAAGAATAAGATGCGCATGCATCTTGAAGCCATTGATGTCGACCTATGGTATGTCGTCGAAAACGGTGTTCCCAAGGCTAGAGAAGGTGTCACTGCTGCTGATGTCAAGAAGTTCACTCAACTGGACTCTAATGCCAAGAATATTATCTGTGGTCATCTGACCAAGGGACAGTACGGCCGTGTGAGTGCCTTGAAGACATCCAAGCTGGTTTGGGACTGGCTCTCCAAGGTCAATGAAGGCATCTCAACCCAGAGAGATCAAAGAATTAGTGTTCTTCGCAACCTCTTCAACCGCTTCAAGCGAAATGACAATGAGAATGACCAGCACACATTTGACCGGCTCACTGACATCACAAATGAGCTTCAAGCCCTCGGCGCCACTGAGATCACCAAACATGAAATCGTCAAGACGCTGCTGAGATCACTTGACAGTTCGTTTGACATCCTAGCCCTGATGATTCAAGAACGTCCAGACTTCAAGACACTCGATCCGTCTGACATACTTGAGAGGCTCAACACACATGAGTTTCAGCTTTCTGAGAAAAGAGATATCTACGGTGCAAACTATGGGCGAACTCGTGCCTTGAAGGCAAAAGCTGTGTCCTCATCTGAAGAAGAATCTGACAGTAGTTCTGATGATCCTGAAGACATTGGAAGGGAACTTGCAATGCTAGTGAAGAAGTTCCATAAATTCACCAAGAAGAAAGGCTTTAGAAAGTCTTCACGATCAAGCTCAAGGAATGATGAAGCTTCTGCTCATGACTACAAGAAGAAAACATGTCACAAGTGCAAGAAAACTGGGCACTTCATCTCTGAGTGTCCACAGTGGGACAATGAGAACAGAAAGAAGAAGAAGAGCAAGGAATATGACTCTGACGATAAGAAGACGAAGAAATATTCAAAGTCTTCGTCCAAGTCTTCCTCAAAGTCTTCATCACATTAGAAGAGTTCATCTGGCAAGGCTCGTGCATTTGTTGGCAAGGAAATGGATTCAGAGGAGGAGTCCGCTTCTGAGGAGGCAGAGGTGGAGTCTGAGGAGGAGTCTGATTCAGGCATTGCGAGTTTGGCTACAGCCAATGTCGCCAAGTCCATCTTCAACACTGAAGACAATGACCTCATCACCAACACCGATGCAAATGACAAGGACGACTCTACTCCTACCTACTGCTTCATGGCACGTGGTGCCAAGGTAAACACATGCACTACTCACTATCAAACATCCAGTGACGATGACTCTGATTGTGATTCAAAACCCAGCTACAAAACACTTGCTAAAATTGCAACTGAACAACAAAAGGCCATGGAACATATTCAAAAACTGTTAGACACAAGCGATGATCTGTTGGGTGCTGAAATGACTCGTTCTGAATCCTTAATTGAAGACATAAAAAATCTTCATGTTAAGTATCAGGAACTCGAAGATCGTCTTGAGACTCTCTCAACTACTCATGAAAAGCTTTCCTATGATTATCTTCAAAAGAAGCAAGATCTTGAGAAGTTGAGAGCGGATCATGATGATCTTCAAAAGGAAAACGAGTCACTTCGAGCCGAACAGATCAGTTCTGCTCAGGAAGGATTTGAACCACCATGCCTTAGATGCATTTAGCGTGATAATGCTACTTCTGTTGCTGAATGTTCCACTGCTACTGCTGTTGCAATATCTTCAACTGTTGAAGTGGTAACTAACCCCTCTGCTGAGGATACCACTGCTATTGCTGATGAGAATGCTAGGTTGAAGACATTGCTTGAAACAGGGATGTACAAAAGTCTCAAAGGACATCAGACATTATGTGATGTCCTCGAGAAGCAGATTCTGAACCGAAACCCTAGGAAAGAGGGTGTTGGGTTCGTGAGGAAAATTAATGCAGATGGATCTTACTGGAAACCTGAGCAGTACCCCAAAACCACATGGGTTGCTGCAAAGGAATCCTCAACAGATCCATCCAATCTATCTGGCTTTACTTGTGCTGATCCTATTATCATTGATGAATCCTTTGATGCAAACTATAAACTGTTTAAAAATCAGAATGGTGAAGTATTTGCCAGGTACATTGGTACTAACTGCAGGAATGGACTGCCTATGAAGAAGATCTGGGTTCCAAAAACGTGTCTGGAGAATCTTCCTGTGAATGTCTTCATGACACCTCACATGAAGAAGACAAACCTCATACCAAAGGCTTCATATGGTCCAAAGGCTTCATAGAGGCAGAGGACTCACATGAGTCGCACTAACGCAAATGTTTTGCAGGGAAACCATGCTCAGGCATATGAGAGCGGGTCTTCAAACCGTTCTGCTCATATGACCAAGAACTATTCTGCCTATTCTTACGAGTACTATTGCCTGCCTGCTAGACTGTTTGCCAGGGCTCCAAAGCCAAAATTCTCAGATGCTGCACTTAGACTTATTGCTTCTAAGCCACCCTTGAAGATGTGGATGGTTAAGAAAGCTTAACTCTCTTTTGCAGGGAAAGGTCTCCAGCAGAAAACCAAAATCTTCTGACGCTATTGCTGGGGACCTTAAAAATCTTGTGGGGCGCAAGATCAAATGCCCGAATGGCATCACTATGTATTTCATACCTAAATCGCATGCTACTCTCCCTACTTTCCCTAACCTGGATTTAAGTTTTCATAACCCACTGGTTAATCAAATGTTTTTTCTTCACAATACTCTTGGTGAAGCCTATCCCCCTAACTGCACTGTAGGGTACGACACCAGCGACTTCAGAGTCTTCAGAATGGATTATTGACAGTGGGTGTACAAATCACATGACTGGCAAAAGAAGTCTCTTTATGGACTCAACCTTACGTCCATCTGACAAGAGCCACATCACATTTGCTGACACTGGTAAAAGTAAGGTATTGGGTCTAGGTAGAGTTGCAATCTCAAAGGATCAACACATGGATAAAGTCATGTTTGTTGAATCCCTTGGCTTCAACTTAATGTCTGTCTCAATGCTTTGCGATTTGAACATGATTGTAATCTTTGGAAAATTTCGTTGCCTGGTACTAATGGAATCTGACAAGTCTCTAGTGTTTGAAGGGTATCGGAAAGATGATTTGTACGTGGTAGATTTCTCAGCAGGGCCACAGCTTGCAGTATATCTTCTCGCAAAGGCTTCAGAATGCTGGCTTTGGCATCGGAAGCTCGGGCATGCTGGCAGGAGGAACCTCCACACCCTTGCGAAGAAGAAGCACGTCATAGGCATCGAGGGCGTCAAGTTCAAGAAAGATCACTTATACGGTGCCTGTGAAGCAGGGAAGATGACAAGGGCAAAACATCCTTCGAAGACAATCATGACCACTACTCAGCCCTTCGAACTGCTTCACATGGATCTCTTTGGTCCCACTCACTACTCAACCTTTTCCACTACTGCTTGCCTCTATGGCTTCGTCATTGTTGATGATTACTCTAGATATACTTGGGTGCAGATAATCCTTTACAAGACTGAAGTGCAGGATGTCTTCAGACGCTTCGCAAATCGGGCTATGAACAATTATGGCGCCAAGATAAAGCACATCAGAAGTGACAATGGCACTGAATTCAAGAACACTGGCCTTGACACATATCTTGATACATTGGGCATCACTCATGAATTCTCAGCTCCGTACATGCCACAACAGAATGGCATCGTCGAACGCAAGAACAGAACACTCATTGAGATGGCCAGAACAATTCTAGATGAGTACAAGATTCCAAGAAAATTCTGGACTGAAGCCATTGACACTGCATGCCATACTATCAACCGTGTATATCTTCACAAGCTTCTGAACAAGACATCTTATGAACTTCTAACTGGCAAGAAGCCAAATGTCAGTTACTTCAGAGTATTTGGATCAAGATGCTGGATCAAGGACCCTCACCACACCTCAAAATTTGCTCCAAAAGCACATGAGGGCTTTATGCTAGGATATGGAAAGGATTCGCACTCCTACAGAGTCTTCAATCTCTTTCACTACAAAGTGGTTGAAACAGTGGATGTGCGGTTCGATGAGACCAATGGGTCACAAAGAGAGCAACTGCCAAGTGTGCTAGATGAAGTTCCAGCCAGTGAATCAATCAAGCTAATGGGAACTGGAGAAATTATACCTTCTGAAGCTCATCCTGAAGAAGAACTTATCATCTCAGCACCTGATCCACATGAAGACAATACTCAGCCTGAAGACATTCCTCCCCATGACAACGTAGATCAGCAAGTGCAAAGTCTTCGACCCCTACATCCTCGTGTTGCCAATAAAGTGCAGATTGACAGAATAATTGATAGCATCAATGCACCTGGTCCACTGACTCATTCAAGGGCAACTCAACTGGCAAATTTCTGCGGACACTTCGCATTCGTTTCAATCACAGAACCCAAGAAAATTGATGAAGCTTTTATGGAACCTGAATGGATTCAAGCTATGCAAGAAGAGCTTCAACAGTTTGAGCTGAACAATGTATGGGAGTTGGTTAAGCGTCCTGATCCACGGAAGCATAACATAATAGGCACCAAATGGATATACCACAACAAGCAAGATGAGCATGGTCAAATCGTCAGAAACAAGGCTCGTCTCGTTGCTCAAGGATACACTCAAGTGGAAGGCATTGACTTCGATGAAACATTTTCTCCTGTGGCCAGACTTGAAGCCATCCGTATACTGCTGGCCTATGCAAATCATCACAACATAATTCTGTATCAAATGGATGTGAAGAGTGCCTTTCTCAATGGCAAAATTGAAGAAGAAGTGTATGTTGCACAACCACCTGGGTTTGAAGATCCAAAACATCCTGACATGGTTTACAAGCTCAATAAGGCACTATATGGCCTCAAACAAGCCCCTCGGGCCTGGTATGATACACTCAAATACTTCCTGAAGAGCAAAGGCTTCACACCTGGCTCCCTAGATCCCACTCTCTTCACGAAGACATATGATGGTGAACTATTTGTGTGCCAAATATATGTGGATGACATTATCTTCGGCTGCACCAATCAGAAGTACAATGAGGAGTTCGGATATATGATGCAAGAGCAATATCAGATGTCTATGATGGGGGAGCTGAAATTCTTCCTCGGTCTTCAGATATGGCAACAACGCAATGGCGTCTTCATATCTCAAGAGAAATATCTCAAAGATTGCCTGAAGAAGTTCGGTATGCAAGACTGCAAAGGCTTCACAACACCAATGCCAGCCAAACATCATCTGGGTCCTGACGACAATGGTAAAGAGTTCGATCAAAAGGTATACCGCTCCATGATTGGTTCTTTGCTTTATTTATGTGCATCTAGGCCAGATATTATGCTTAGTGTTTGCATGTGTGCTCGATTCCAAGCGGCACCAAAGGAGTCGCATCACTTAGCTGTGAAGCGAATTCTTCGATATTTGGCTCGCACCCCAACTCTAGGGTTATGGTATCCAAAGCGCTCAGAGTTTGATCTGGTTGGATTTTCGGATGCTGATTACGCTGGTGACAAGGTTGATCAGAAGTCCACATCAGGCACATTTCACTTTCTGGGCCGATCACTTGTATGTTGGTCTTCAAAGAAGCAGAACTGTGTATCTCTCTCCACTGGTGAATCTGAATACATTGCTGCTGGATCCTGCTGCGCTCAGCTTCTATGGATGAAGCAAACCCTCAAGGATTATGGCATTCATCTGAAGCAAGTGCCACTTTACTGCGACAACGAAAGCGCCATCAAGATCGCCAACAACCCAGTTCAGCACTCGAAGACAAAGCACATTGAAATTCGTCATCATTTTCTCAAAGATCATGTTGCAAAGGAAGACATTGATATCATACACGTCAACACTAAAGAGCAATTGGCAGATATCTTCACCAAGCCCTTGGATGAGAAGAGATTTTGCAAGTTACGGTGTGAGCTAAATATCTTGGAATCCTCAAATGTCCTGTGATCAGGCACACATCCTAACACTTATGCATGTTGATGACTTAGATGTGCAACACACGAAGTAACGTATATCTTCAATCAATGAAGACATACATTCTAAGTGTGAATACATTAACATGGAATTTGACTTCGGAGCGCCACGATAATTGTGCGCCGTGTCTGGGTCTAATACTTCCTATACGGTGGGTAACGCCACCACCAAATTTTCTGCTTGAAGTGTTTCACTCATGGCGTTACATTTGCTATGTCTTCACATTTAGTTTGGCTTCAATCTCAACATGTCTTCATGATTATCTTCACTGTGTTGATTATATATATGTACTGGTGTTCTGTCCTCTACAACATTCACTTATAGCTATGTCTTCTTGTTTGAATCTTTTGAACTAAGTGAATGTGATCGGACCCTAACCTCTCCATGCTTCCTACCTCAAACTCTATCTCTCCAAGTCGTATGCATTCTATTGAAACTGTCGAATGTCTTCACTGCATCCTTGTCAGCAGAAGACACAGAGACAAACTTTAAAACCATTTTCAATGTTATTACATCAACAAGAAATCCGGAGAAGTAGGAACGACACCCGACAAACAAGGCATGCGTGGGGTGTGGAACTGCGCCCACAATACCGCATGCTGGCCATGTACTGATCAGATGCGAATCACCAGGGGCACCTAAGTAATAGCGGAGTGCCGCCCCTATCCCAATAAATACACGATTCACTGCGGTCATTATCCCTTCTTCCACCCTCGAACGAACCCTAGCGCCACCGCTAACTCTCAACGACGTCGGTGACGAAGTGCTTCACTGACGCAACCTCTCCAATGCCGTTTTCACGCCGACTGCGGACATCGGTCTCTCCGCCGTCGCCGTAGGTGTCTTCCGTCGCCAAGTTAGGGCACGGAGGATCGAACTGCTCAGCCTCAACTCTCTCTTCGTCTAGCAGTTCCAAGTCTGGTAAATAAAACGTCTTTTTACAGCCTCTTTTGATCCTATAGCTCCATCACTTTCTGCCATAAGAAGTTTCTATTCACACAAGTTTCATCTCTCTCATCTGCATCTCATAACTTGCCTAGTATATTCACTTGGTCTTCATGAAGTAGTTAGATTCCACACTTGTACTGATCTATGGGTTCGTACAAATCTGGAACCAACTTCTGTTCTATAAAGTGAATGTCTTCGCATGATGAGGTCAATATCTTCTAAACTGATTTGTCTTCAAAATCTCCTGAGAATGCATATGACCTCTTCCCCTTCCCTCGCACCTTAATGCTGTCACAGGTACATGTCCGTGGGAGAATCTTTTGGTTCTCATAGTCTGCATTCATTTGCAGAGTTCTTACAGCGTCACATCAATTCTCCCGAAGCGAGTTCCTGTTGGTCAAGCAAAAGGAAGCCTTTGAAGACTTTGAATCTCTTGAAGCCTTCCAAGTTAAGCTTCATGGAAGCAGAAAAACCAGCAAGGAAGGGAGGCAGACAGAGACGTGGTGAAACGTCCAAAGATCTACCCGAGGACTTGGCACAAATGTACCATACTGATCCTGAAGAGAGCTATGGTCAGCGCAAGACACGAATCCAATGGATTCGAAGATATTGGGCAGAGCAGTGGTTCCAATACTGCTTCGTCACCAAGGAATATGCAGAGAAGTGCGCCATCAAGAGACCATGGGGAGACGCACTGTACAAAAACCTCGTACCCCAGACCAGAGACGAAGCCATTGCTCAAGGCTTATTTCCATGCATGGTCAGAGGACCACAGCCAGCTGACGCACATCCGTCATCACTTCTCTGGTGTCACGATGACACTCTGTTCAAGCGCAACTTCCAATTTGCTCAGAACTCTGCGAAGCAAAACAAGAAGGAGTGGGGGTTGGACTTCAACCCTGGTCCCTCTAAACCAAGGGCAGATGGCACACGCGACGCAAATCCCAATATCATCGGGCCATATGCCAATCTCGAAGGCCTCATCACTCGCATTCTAGTCCAAGGGGCTGCTGTGAACGACCCTCCAACAGACACTGAGTTTGATGACGCTCCTGCTGCACCAGAGCCGAAGTAGACGAAGAAGAAGCCAAAAGCTTCAAGGCCAGCCGCTTCTCCCAAGATCTCCAGAGCGAAGCCATTGGCCACTGCACCTCCTGAAGCAAGTGTGCAGTCTGAAGACTTATCACGAGTCTCCAAGCCCCAAGAAGCCAAGAAGCCTCAGCCACACACTGGCAAAGAGCTCACTGCCGCTGCCATTCTGCGCTGCGAGGCCATTGATCTGTCAAGTGACGAAGATCTTGCCGATGACGCTCTTGAGCAGCTCATCAAGAGCAAGGAGGAGGCTGAAATCTTCAACAATCTGCCTCTGTTTGATGCAGCAATCATCCACAACTTCATTGATGAGTGGTTTGATACACCCAACATCAGCTTCGATGCTCTGTAGCTGCCCATTGGCCTTAGCGTAGCCTTCCAAGGCGCTATTGCTTCAGAACTCGCCATTGCCCAGCGCATAGTTGAACTGAAGCAGAAGATAGATTTTGAAAAGGCTCAGTTCAAGCAGAATATGGCCAAGCTCAGCGTCCAAGAAGTCAAGGACTTCAAGGTCATGCTGCACGAGTTGAAGGAAAACTTTATGAAGAAACGTGCAGAAGCTCAGGGTTCACGGGAGCGAATGAAGAATTTGGCTGATCTCTGTGTGAAGGCCTACAATGAGGCCGAGAAGCACAAGGCACTTGGGCGTCCCGGCATCGACCCCAGGATGGCCGCGAAGAAAAAGAAGAAGCCCGCTGTGGCTGAACAAGAGGCACCAAGGCAAGAAGCTATTCCGATTGTCTTCCCCGCTGCCAAGACTGGCTCGAAGCCAAAGCACCGCTCAACCGCTTCAGAGCTTAAGAAGACACGGACAGCCGAAGCTGAAGCAAGGAAGAGGAAACACCCTGAAGCCTCTCCTTCTGACCCCACCATCAAGAAGCGCAAGACCAAGAAATCTCGGGCTGCTCCCACAGAGCCCCCGATAGTCGAACCCCTCTCCGTCCGCTATCCTGACAAAGATCGTCAGCTGACCGTGCATGAGCCTGCTTTCACAGAGGCTCCGCACGCTGAAGACATTCTAGCAGCCGACCCCAACGCTGCTGAAGACATTGGTCTCCAAGACAATGTGCAAGGTGATGCAGTCCTTCCTCAGCTTGAAACAAGCGAAATGATCAGCATTGGTCGTCCCTTGACGCCAATCACCCAAGATGCATCGTGGGCAGATCGCCCGCAGGAGGAAGAGGATGAGCCCCAGCCCACTTCAACTCCACCGGCGTCGCCTACATTCCGTAGGCTTCGCAAAGGGCCAAGGGCTCAGGCTGCTGACGACATTCCTGCTGCATCAGCCGAAGAACATGAAGAAGAGCATGAATAAAAACCTCAAGCTCCATCTCCCCCGCACCAACAAGAAGTTCTCAAGGAGAACGTACCTGAATCCGTCCCTCTCACTACACGTGATGAGGCTGAAACTATTGCGGCTGCCACAACCAACACTGAAGCCATTGTGGAGCCCGACCAACCAACAGCTTCAAGAGACACAGAAGCTACTGCCTCTGAACCTTCTATGCGTGAGTCTGCTGCCGGTCCACAGTTCAACTATCATGTTGCGCACAGGCCCCAGGTCCAGAAGCCAATCCCACGACTGCCAAGGTTCCCAGGTCCTGCATCAGCTCCTGGCTCCTTTAACGTCAATAGCTTCAGGGCAGACAACACTTTCTTCAACAGCTCCAAGAACCATTATTCACGGGAAAGGATTGTATCAGATAGGTTCTGGAGCTACCCACAGCGCAGCTACTACTCCTGCGTCCTATACAACCAAGGCCGTATCTTTCCTCACCAGCGCCTTGAGGTTGAAGCTATTGCTGGTCTGCCAGGTCTGGAAGAAGCACTGGACTACTTCAAGCAAGTTGGTCTGCTGCCGTTTATCACAGATGAAGAGCACTAGAATGAAGAGCTTCTGCTCTAGTTCTATGCCACACTGCACATCAAAGGCTACAACAGAGATCCGAAGACTTGGGTCCTGGAGTGGATGTCCGGCAATGTCCATCATGAAGCCAATGCATTCGATATCATTGAGCTTACCGGCCTACCCACTCCTGGCGAACTCTTCGAAGAAGGCTGCCAACTCCATGCTGAAGCAATTGAGAGCATATTTCAGCGACCTGAGCCAAATATGAGTCAGATGCTCTCAATGATGAAGCCATTGCTTCCTAATGCACCTTACCCAACTGAGTTCTTCGTTGAAGACTTAGAGTACCTGCCCAGAACTATATATCACATCGTCAGGCGGACTCTATGGCCCATTAAGGGGCACTCTCGATATGCCAAGGTTGAAGGTGCCATGAAGACTCTCATCTTCTGTATCCTGCATGGCAAATGCTTCAACGCCCAGGATCTCTTTATACGCCAACTTGCAGCATCTAGCTCAGATCTCTTTGGTTTGAAGATTTATGCTCCATGGGTTATGAGGCTAATCAAGCTCCACTCTGCTATCTCCTATCAGCCTTCTGCCCGCAACCACAGAATCTTCTTACCTGATGTGGACACCTCTGCTGAAGCGATATATCCTGAGCCTGCCAAGCAGCCATTAAGTCTTCAAAATGAAGAACACCAGAGCTTCACTCAGCATGATGAAGGTCTTGAAGCCATTTCCAGAGTATATCCAATGGCTGGCACCACACGTGCTCCTGCATCAACTGAAGCCACTAACAGCACAGCTGCACAGAGACCCAAGAAACGCGCTCGAACACTCAATGACCGTGAACTTCTTGTGGCTCTTCACCAAAAGCAAGATAGGCATCACGACTGGCTCAAAAGGCAGATGCGCAGTATCATGCAAGACGTCAATCGCATCAGAAATCTGGCCACCAAAAATGCTTTTGTCGCACATGAAACCTGTCGCCGCACTTGGAAAGGCCTCACCATGATGTGCAGTGAAGCTGAACTTCAGGAGGATGGCTTCAGAGAGAGATTCAAGTTTGACTCCACACCCCCAAGAAGAGCTGTGCTGCGCGGGACTCCGTCGCTTGAAGATTCAGAGTTCTCTTCCTCTGCTGCCACAGTGACTGGAAGAATCATTGAGGAAGAAGACGACGCTACATCACCACCTCCTTCTTCAGCACGCTTCGACCCTGCACCAAGCTCGTCTGCACCACCAAACGCCACCACCGACCCTGCCGCGCCTGGGAACGCATAGAAAACTCTATGTCTTCAAACCTTTTTGGTCATCACTGACAAAAGGGGGAGAAGCATATGAAGTTTATAGTCTTCAAGCGGGTTAATAATATGGGCGGGTGCTTTATATTTTTGCATTTTGCTTCGTGATTACAACTCTCGTTTTGCTACATTTGGTTCTTTGAGTTGTAACACTTAAACTTGATGGTCGTCTGCTACTTGTTTGCCACTATGTTTTTGCGAAGATAAATTCCGCATGTACGACGATAAATTCCGCACTTATATTATTTCGCAGACGTCCATTTTTCATTATGCATGTCATTCTCTTCATATACCTTTACATGCATGGTGGATTGTCATCATAAGTTGAAGTGGATTCCCACAAGTACAACTTGCTATGTGCATTTGCGTTTCAGAAGCAAATCACTTATATGCACATCTTCAGGGGGAGCCCTTGCAGCTTATGAAAACAATTTCTTTACAATTTCACAAATTATATTCCCCGTTGAAAACTTCAACTAGTTTGTCATCAATCACCAAAAAGGGGGAGATTGTAAGTGCATCTAGTGCCACCCCTAGTTGGTTTTGGAGTATTGACGACAAACCTAGTTGAGGGACTAATGTGTTTATGAGAATTGCGGGATAACACAGGTAGAAGTCCCTCATTGATTCGGTTTAGCTACCAGAGATGACCCCTAAAAATGTACGAAGACATTGAAGACAATGGTGGTTTATGAAGACATTCATGTCGAAGACAATGACATGTGAAGACTCCCATTGAAGCCTATGAAACTCGAAGACTTAGATCCTTCGTAGTTTTACTTCATTCATGTTGTGTCATAGGAACCACCGTACTGTTAAGTGGGGTCCAAGAGAACCAGTCAGGATGACTGAAGTGATGCCTAATTCAAATCCTATGTCTTCGAGTGAAGACAATGAGAGAAAATCTTGTCCAGAGTCAGACAAGTCAGCTTTACTTGTAGCCCAAGTAAAGTTGCCGTGTGAGTTCGAAATTCGACCGTTGATACACGTGTCAGTTCCTTAGTGACCCAGGGTCATTTCGGACAAATCAGGTCGGGTTGCCAAGTGGCTATAAATAGTCCACCCCTACAACCATAAACGTTTGGCTGCTTAGATTTCAGTGCACGGCTTTTGTCGTTTGAGAGCAACCCACCTCGAAGCCTTTGAGAGAAAATCCCTAGCGAGGAGAAAAGCCCTAACCACCCAGAGCCAGAGTAATTGGGCATCACTTAAGTCTTCTTGTCTGAGTGATCTGAAGACTTATTACACTTGAGGACTGTGCATCCTCCAGACGGTTAGGCGTCGCGTTCTGAGCATCCAAGAGAAATTGTGGATTGCCGGTGAACGAAGTCTGTGAAGGTTTGGGAGTCTACCTTGAAGACTTACCAGAGTGATTGGGCGAGGTCTGTGTGACCTTAGCTCAAGGAGAAAACGGTGAGGACTAGGTGTCCTGAGCTACGTGTTCAGGACTGGGTGTCCGGGACTGTGTGTCCATTGGTTTAAATACCTAGCCGCTCCAACCAGACGTACAGTTGTCACAGCAACTGGAACTGGTCCAACATATCATTGTCTTCAGCGTGTCACTGGTTTCATCTTCACCTCCCTTTACTTACCAGTACACATTGTGAAGCAATTGCATGCTTGCTTTATCTTCTGTCTTCACAACTTGACTGTATGATTTGTTTGGCTTCATAACTTCTTCCTACCTGATCCGCATTACACTGAAGCTATTTGTCACTGTACTTTCACTATATTGTATGCTTGACTATGGCTTGCCTTGTATAATCTAACTTCCGCTGCATAGTGATAGGCTTGTCTACTCTGTTTGTCTTCATAACTTCCACGTTTTGAAGACTTTCATAAAAATCGCCTATTCACCCCCCCTATAGTCGATATAACGCACTTTCATGGCCCCAGCATTGTCTACGTAATTGGTGTTATTTGCTTTAGAATACAAAGCGGGGAAACCCTTTTCCGGTTGGTGATAATCTCTTTGCACTACAAGAATAACTTCCAAGTTTCTTCAGTTAGCAGTGTGCTTTGTGCACGTGAGGATATAAAGCATAATCGGTTTGGTGCCAAAAATTGGCATGCCAATGTTTGGCATTGTGCCAAATATTGGCTACTAGTTTATTGGTTACCGAATTGTCTTTCCTATCTCACACAAAATTACCAATAGTTGGCAAGTATTGGTATTGCCAATACTTGGCAATGCCAACATTTGGCTAGTTGGCAAATATTGGTATTTCCAATATTTGGCAATGCCAACATTTGGCTAGCCAAATATTGGCAGCAACCAATCATGCTCATAATCACGTTTAGCTGCCCGTGAGTTTCCGGACGCATATCCCGGCCGTGAGATATATTATTATTTTGGCTACATATCTCGGCGGTGAGATGAAAGACATATCGACGGCAGACGAGCAGTCCTGCGAGGCAATATCATGGAAAGTGCTTCCCAAAATAAATTGGTTCCACCATCCCATTCCCAGGGCAGCAGATCCCCTCTTCTCTCCTGCTAACCCTCGGGCGCCGCCCGCTGTCGCCGCACCGGTAAGGTTCACCGGACTCATCGGTACTTGGCGCCGCGATCGACTGGTGGACTCAATGGAAATATGTTTTAGAACATTTGCACCCAGGCTCGTTTATCCTAGCCATCTATTTTCCCCACGCGATTTGTGCAAGTGCATTTCTTTTTTTTTTCTCTCACATAGAACATATTTTGAACTTCAAACTTCCGCAGCACAGCAAAGCTTTCTATCTAGAATCTGGGATAAAACTTTTAGTTTTTTTCATCCAATATAAATATACGAATTAAGATTTTTTAAAATTAATTTTAGTATTTACATTGGATCAAAAAATATGAAAGTTTTATCTCACGTTCTAGTTAGGAAGCTTTATTGTGCTGCATAGTTTGAGATTCAAGACATATTCTATATAAGAGAAACAAAAGAAAAGAAATTTTCATGTAAAATGTTAGTTGTGTTGTACAGATCTTAAAGCAATATTGAAGAGCAAAGATAGATGGACCTTGACTCGATCCGATTACCAGCCGGCCGGCCCTAACCGACGCGTCCACCAGTCGAACTCGGAATCCGATTCTCGTCCGATCCGTAAGGCAATCGCAACATTGGCTCGCTATATATAGTTTGTCTGTGCTTCGATAATTTCCATCTCACGCGTACGCACGTCCTCCATCCGCTGCGTCTTGTCGCCGAGCCCGTCTCTCTCCCACTAAGCCTGCTGCTGTGGGCTGTGGCAGATGGAGCCCATGAGGGTGCGGACGAGAATTCCTATTATCTACGAGGTCGTAGAGCATCGGGAGCCGGCCGACGGGCAGGAATTCTTGGAACGAGGTGTACGGGATTGGATGCAAGGCCGGTTGCCGTTGATCGACCAAGAACTCGACATGCTGCAAAGACAACAAGAGGCTCGGCAGCACATCTACCATGAGGATGATGATGATCCGTTCTGGCCGAGTTTGGTGCAACCCGCCTCGCGCGACGCCGTCCTGCAGCTGCGGGAGACAGCCGGCGCACCAGCCGGAGCCCGGCTCCAGCAGACGGAGTGCGCCGTGTGCCTCAAGTATTTCGAGGTGGACAACAAGGTCGCCACGATGCCGTGTGACCACTACTTCCACCAGGGTTGCATCTCTGAGTGGCTCAAGGTCAGCTGCGTCTGCCCCCTCTGCCGTCACGCGCTTCCTGCTGCAACTCCACCTGCTTCTTAAGCAACGTTGTCGCTCTCGCTGCTTCAAGCCAGGCAGAGAAGAAAATTTATCAGCTATTCAGTTCTCAATGTAAACCTAGAACTTAAAGCAGAGCGTGTCTTTATTGTTTTTGAGGAAAAGCAGAGAGTATCTTGATCTGCTTCTTAAGCAACGTTGTGGCGTCTCTCTCTGTGCTTTTCTTTGATGTAAAACTAGTTCATATTTCCAGAGAAGAATGTTTAACTTGAACTAGTGCCATGTTTATTTTACCTGGCACCGGTGTTACCCAGATCAGTAGATCACTGATGATATTGCGGTCCTTTTCTGTGACTGTATTCCTTGGTGTTGAGAAATAAAGGTATTTGCTTTAGTTGTCACTAGCAACAACACATATTTTTCAGCGATTCAACTCTCTAGCAAAATGCTAGGTTAGTACTATTTACCTTTCTGATTCCTGAGAAAAATACAAACTTTTTTTGCCAGAAAAATACAAACTGAAACAATGAAGATCTAGAAGAGGTTCAACCATGGCCTTACAATTTTCTCCAAACAATAACCATGGTGTTCAGACTCTGATGGTGCATTGTGGTTTACTGTTATCTCTGATGGTGTTCAGACTCCCAGAAAATAGGAAACTGATAGGCCGAAGAACTGAAATAGGATCAAATATGGCCGTACAAAGAAATACCTCCGATACCAGGACAAATTTGTTTCCAGTTAATACAAGACAAATAGGTATGGCTTTACAAGGATTGCCTGAATGAAAGAAGAAGTGGAGCTATGGCCTTTGGAAGAAGTGCATCAGGACAACCACCACACGAATTTGCTGAAACTCGTCTTGGCTCGGACCACTGCCCTCTCATCTTGCAATCTAGGGAAGAGATCCATTGACCGCCAAGGCGGTTCTTCTTTGAACGCCAGTGGTTATTGCAACCGGGTTTTGTTGAGAGGATGGTGTCAATTTGGGAGGCAGCAAGGGCAAACCGACCACATAGATATGGCCCTCTCTGTGACTCTTTGGACGAATGGCAACATTGCATTCGTAGATCGCGGCATCTCTTGAGGGGATGGGGGGCGAATGTGGGAGGCCAGACACGAGCGCAAAAGGAGGCGTTGATCCCCAAAATAAAAACCCTAGATATAAAAGCAGACGCAATAGGCTTATCTCAGGAAGAGTGGGCACGCAGATATGCGGCAAGGACGAGATGGTCTTCGTTCTAACATGCGAAGACATGGCAGCAGAGAGGGCAACAACGTTGCAACGCGAGCACGGAATTCTTCCACACCATCGGAAACGGCCGTAGAAGGAGATGCACAATAAATATCTTAAAAGAGGGGGATAACACTTTTTTCTGAATTGATCGAGCTGCGAGGGCATATAGATGGTTTTTATAGAGAGCTGTTGGGTTCGTCATCCGGTGGTGCGGCATCGCTAGGACCGCAGTTCTGGGTGGGAAATCGTATAGTGTCAGAAATCGACAAATTGGCTCTCATCCAACCTTTTCACCTTGGAGGAGATCACGAATAACCTTAGACCGATGAGGGAACACGGCCCCCGTCCCAGACGGATTTTCGGTTTCATTCTACAAGAAATTCTGGAAACTAGTGGGGCCACAATTCATTAACCTAGTCCAGGAGTTCATGCTTGGTAAAATCAATGTGAAACGGCTAAATTATGGAGTTTTGGCTCTCCTCCCAAAGGTTCTGGGCGCCGACAACATACAATTTCGCCCTATTACCCTCATTAATGTGAGCTTCAGGCTCTTTGCGAAGGGGTTTGTGACGCTCCTTGCCCCGGTAGCGAATAAACTGGTGGATCCATGCCAAACGGCCTTCATCCGAGGCCGTAGTATACTGGACGGGTGGCAGTTTTACATGAAGTACTGCATGAGATTCATCGAACCAAGGAGGATGTGTTCATACTTAAAATCGATTTTGAGAAAGCATGCGATAGGGTGAAGTGGGACTTCTTAGATGAGGTGTTGAAGGCAAAAGGCTTTGATCCACTGTGGATAAGCTGGATGCGACAATTGGTGAGAGGGGGACAGACGGCCGTCTATAAACGGCCACATCGGTTCATACTTTAGGAACAAGCAAGGGGTTAGACAAGGAGATCCTATCTCTCCACTCATATTCAACATTATTGCCGATGCTTTGGCCGGTATGCTAGACCATGCCAAGGCGGTCGGTCACATTTATGGGGTAGCATCATCAATCATTCCAGGGGGGATTACCCACCTTCAATACGCAGACGACACCCTGATATTTGTCAGCACTCTGAACAGGAGATTGTTAATCTCAAATTTCTGCTTATGTGCTTCGAGGAGATGTCAGGGCTTAAAATTAACTTTGAGAAGAGTGAGGCCTTTGTCACGGGTGGTGACTTGGAATCGCAACTTCGGGCCTCTGACATGATGAACTATGAACTAGGATCTATTCCAATGAAATATTTGGGAATGCCTATATCTGATAGGGCTTTGTCCATGGTGGAGTTTCAACCAGTGGTGGACAAGGCTGCAAATAGAGTGGAACCATGGCAGGGGAAACTGCTGGCCTCAGGAGGACGGTTGGTGCTAGTCAATGATTGCCTTACAAACATACATATGTTTATCATGGGTTTCTACTTGTTGAGGGATGGGATTCATGATAAGTTGAATAAGATTCGATCTCGTTAGTTCTGGGCAAAGGAGAACGGTAAACAAAAACACCATACGGACAGTTAGGACAATATTTGCCGACCTAAGGAAGTGGGTGGCTTGGGGGTTATTAACACCAAGATCATGAATTGGTGTCTAATGGCTAAATGGGCATGGAAATTACTTTCCGGGAAGGGAGGGTTATGGTTGGATAATTTCCGTGCCAAGTACTTGCAACCAGGGAGAGTCGAGTTCTGATCTAATATCAAGCTATCTCAGTTGGCGAGGGATGTTAAGAAAGTCCAGCCATTACTTCACCTCGGAACAAAATTCGAAGTCCATATTGGCGAAATGGCGTGTTTCTGGAAAGATTTGTGGTGGGGGACCTAAACCTTCGATATGGGTTTTCCGCACTTATTTGCTATCTCGGATAAGCCAGATGCAAAGGTGGCCGAAGGGTGGCGACAGGGCAGGTGGGAGCCATGGTTTAGTCGAGCTTGATGACCCACAAGTATAGGGGATCTATCGTAGTCCTTTCGATAAGTAACAGTGTCGAACCCAACGAGGAGCAGAAGGAAATGATAAGCGGTTTTCAGTAAGGTATTCTCTGCAAGTACTGAAATAAGTGGTAACAGATAGATTTGTGACAAGATAAATTGTAACAAGCAACAAGTAAAAAAAGTAAATAAGGTGCAGCAAGGTGGCCTAATCCTTTTTGTAACAAAGGACAAGCCAGAACAAACTCTAATAACAGGAAAAGCGCTCCCGAGGACTCATGGGAATATCGTCAAGCTAGTTTTCATCACGTTCATATGATTCGCGTTCGATACTTTGATTATTTGATATGTGGGTGGACCGTTGCTTGGGTGCTGTTCTTAGTTGAACAAGCATCCAACTTATGATTAACCTCTATTGCAAGCATTCGCAACTACAACAAAAGTATTAAGGTAACCTAACCATAGCATGAAACATATGGATCCAAATCAGCCCCTTACGAAGCAACACCTAAACTAGGGTTTAAGCTTCTGTCACTCTAGCAACCCATCATCTACTTATTACTTCCCAATGCCTTCCTCTAGGCCCGAATAATGGTGAAGTGTTATGTAGTCGACGTTCACATAACACCACTAGAGGCTAGACAACATACATCTTATCAAAATATCAAACGAATACCAAATTCACATGACTACTAATAGCAAGACTTCTCCCTTGTCCTCAGGAACAAACGTAACTACTCACAAAGCATATTCATGTTCATAATCATAGGAGTAATAATATGCATAAAGGATCTGGACATATGATCTTCCACCAAATAAACCAACTAGCATCAACTACAAGGAGTAATCAACACTACTAGCAACCTACTAGCACCAATCCCGGACTTTGAGACAAGAATTGGATACAAGAGATGAACTAGGGTTTGGAGATGAGACGGTGCTGGTGAAGATGTTGATGGAGATTGCCCTCTCCCGATGAGAGGAGCGTTGCTGATGATGATGGCGATTATTTCCCCCTCCCGGAGGGAAGTATCCCCGGCAGAATAGCTATGCCAGAGCTCTAGATTAGTTCCGCCAAGGTTCCGCCTCGTGGCGGCGGAGTCTCGTCCCGAAAGGTTCCTTCTGATTTTTTTCTCATCAAAAGACATCATATAGCAGAAGATGGACGTCGGAGACCCACCAGGTGGCCCACGAGGTAGGGGGGCGCGCCCCCCACCCTTGTGAGCAGGGTGTGGGCCCCCTGGACTTCATCTTTGGCGAGGATTTTTCTTTATTTATTTTAAGATATTCCGTGGAGTTTCAGGACTTTTGGAGTTGCGCAGAATAGGTCTCTAATATTTTCTCCTTTTCCAGCCCAGAATTCCAGTTGCCGGCATTCTCCCTCCTTATATAAACCTTGTAAAATAAGCGACAATAGCCATAAGTATTGTGACATAACATGAAATAACAGCCCATAATGCAATAAATATTGATATAAAAGCATGATGCAAAATGGACGTATCAACTCCCCCAAGCTTAGACCTCGCTTGTCCTCAAGTGAAAAGCCGATAACAAGAAATATGTCCTCATGTTTAGAGGTAGAGGTGTCGATAAAAATAAAATACGGACATGAAGGCATCATGATTATTCTCATAACAGCAACATATATAGATTTTGCCATATGATTACCTATGTTCAAGCGATGATCTTTTCACAATGCAAAAGTATGAATCATAAACCTTATTGGGCTCCAACAAACCATAACCTCAGTCATTGAAACAATTGCAATTTATCATAACATCGGAAAGAGTCTATGTCAGAGCTTAAAAGCAAGTCCACATACTCAACTATCATCTAGTCCTTCATAATTGTTAACACTCATGCGATACTTGTGGTTACGGAGTTTTAATCGGACACGGAGAAAGATAGGGGCTTATAGTTTTGCCCCACAACCTTTTACCTCAAGGGTAATGTCAACAATAATTGTTCATGCTCCCCTACATCCAATTAGATATATATATATATATATCATGTTCTTTCCAACAGGCTGGGCTTGCCAAAGGATAAAATGAAAAAGGAAAGGTGAAGATCACCATGACTCTTGCATAAGGTAGGAGATAATAATAAAAGATAGGCCCTTCGCAGAGGGAAGCAGAGGTTGCCATGCGCTTTTATGGTTGGACGCACAAAATCTCAATGCGAGAGAATGTCACTTTATATTGCCCCTTGTGATGTGAACCTTTATTATGCAGTTCGTCGCTTTTATTACTTCCACATCACAAGATCATATAAAGCTTATTTCTCCCACACCAATCAATCATACATATTTAGAGCAATTTTTATTGCTTTGCACCGATGACAACTTACTTGAAGGATCTTACTCAATCCATAGGTAGATATGGTGGACTCTCATGGAAAAACTAGTTTAAGGGTATTTGGAAGCACAAGTAGTATCTCTACTTAGTGCTGAGAATTCGGCTAGCATGAGGGGGAAAGGCAAGCTCAACAAGTTAGAGGATCCATGACAACATACTTTATCTCAGATATAAGAAAGACATAACTCATTACGTTGTCTTCCTTGTCCAACATCAACTCTTTAGCATGTCATATTTTAATGAGTGCTCCCAATCATAAAAGATGTCAATGATAATATATCTATATGTGAAAACCTCTCTTTCCTTATTACTTCCTATTAATTGCAACAATGACCAAAGCTATGTCTGCCAACTCCCAACAACTTTTAATCATCATATTCTTTCTATGTGAAGTCATTACTCTCAATAAGATCAATATGAACTTTTTGTTTCCTTTTATTCTTTTTCTCTTTTCTTTTATTCACCCAAGATCATGGCAAAATAATCAAGCCCTTGACTCAACACTAATCTTTATTATATATAGCTCACAGACTCGATTACAAAGAGAGATCATAAAGCAAAACTCAAAACTAGATCATGCCATAAACTTTATTCTATTAGATCAAGATACTACTAATAGGATCGAACTAAGAAAAACGGTAAAGATAGGAGTTGTGATTGTGATACGATAACGGGGCACCTCCCCCAAGCTTGGCAGTTGCCAAGGGGAGTGCCCATACCCATGTGATTATGTCTCCTACTTTGTTATTGGTGTAATATTCTTGGCGATGATTCCCCTCAGGATGCGGTTCTCCTCCTCGAGCTTATTGACTTGCTACTTGAGGTCCATTATTTCCTTACGAAGCTTTCCTGTGACGGCTAAAGCTCCTTCCACCCAAGGGTCTTTTATAGCTGCGAGAGAACAAGTGACACTCCTCTTCATATTTTCATAAGAAAGAAATCTAACATTGGAAGGGATAACCGAGTTTGGAATAGCTGAGCTCTGTAGTTCCCCCATTGTGAATCAAGCCAGCCTCCATCTCTTCCTCCGTTACTGGCCCAAAGTGGTCAGCGTCGTTGTTTGCCCTTGGTTCAGGTGCCGGATTAGATACCCGGCTCTCCCCGACTGACTCTTGAGAAGACATCTTGCTCTAATCTATAGCAGCAACAGCTCGAAACGAAAACAGAGGATAATTGCGTGATACGGGAGTCAAAACCTTTTGGAGAATATATAATGAATTTTTACCGATCGAAATATGTATCGTGCAAGAAAACGGAGTCCGGAGGGCACACGAGGTGCTCACGAGGTAGGGGCGCGCCCAGAGGGGTAGGGCGCGCCCACCACCCTTGTGGGGCCCTCGTGTCCTTCCCGGACTGCTACTTATTTTTCTATTTTGCTAAATATTCCAAAACGGAGAAATATTGCCTTAAAAATTGTTTTGGAGTCGGTTTACTTACCGTACCACATACCTATTCCTTTTCGGAGTCTGAAACGTTCCGGAAAGTGTCCCTTATGTGTTCCTCCGGGGTTACGGTTTCAATAATATTGGTTTCAACATTTATGGGATTACCTGAGATATAATGTTTGATTCTTTGACCGTTTACCACCTTCGGATTTGTGCCTTCGAAGTTGTTGATGTTTATGGCACCAGAACGATAGAGCTCTTCGATAACATAGGGGCCTTCCCATTTAGAGAGAAGTTTTCCTGCAAAAAATCTTAAATGAGAGTTGTGTAGCAATCCATAATCACCTACATTAAACTCACGCTTTTGTATCCTTTTGTCATGCCATCTTTTAACTTTTTCTTTAAATAACTTGGCATTTTCATAAGCTTGGGTTCTCCATTCATCAAGTGAGCTAATATCAAATAACCTCTTCTCACCGGCAAGTTTGAAATCATAGTTGAGCTCTTTAATAGCCCAATATGCCTTCTGTTCTAGTTCGAGAGGTAAGTGACATGCTTTTCCATAAACCATTTTATATGGAGACATACCCATGGGATTTTTATATGCAGTTCTATAAGCCCATAATGCATCATCAAATTTCTTGGACCAATTCTTTCTAGACCTATTAACAGTCTTTTGCAAAATTAATTTGAGCTCTCTATTGCTCAATTCTACTTGACCACTAGACTGCGGGTGATAAGGAGATGCAATTCTATGATTAACATCATATTTAGCAAGCATTTTACGGAAAGCACCATGAATAAAATGTGAACCACCATCATTCATTAAATATCTAGGGACTCCAAACCTCGGAAAAATAACTTCCTTACGCATTTTAATAGAAGTGTTATGATCAGCACTACTAGTTGGAATAGCTTCTACCCACTTAGTAACGTAATCAACAGCAACTAGAATATGTGTGTATCCATTAGAGGCAGGAAAAGGTCCCATATAATCAAAGCCCCAAACACCAAATGGTTCAATAACAAGTGAATAATTCATAGGCATTTCTTGACGTCTACTAATATTACCAATTCTTTGACATTCATCACAAGACAGGACAAACTTACACGCATCCTTGAAGAGAGTAAGCCAATAAAAACCAGATTGCAATACCTTATGTGCAGTTCTATCTCCAGCGTGGTGTCCTCCATAAGCTTCGGAGTGACACTTGCGTAGGATCTGTTCCTGTTCATGCTCAGGTACACAACGTCTAATAACACCATCTACTCCTTCTTTATAAAGATGTGGGTCATCCCAAAACTAATGTAGTAAATCATAGAAAAACTTTTTCTTTTGTTGGTATGTGAAGCTAGGTGGTATAAACTTAGCAACAATATAATTAGCATAGTCAACCTACCATGGAGTACTACGAGAAGTACTTATAACATTTAATTGTTCACCAGGAAAGCTATCATTAATATGTAGTGGGTCATCAAGAACATTCTCTAACCTAGACGAGTTGTTTGCAATGGGGTTCTCAGCTCCTTTTCTATCAATGATATGCAAATCAAATTATTGCAGCAGGAGAACCCATCTAATAAGTCTAGGTATAGCATCTTTATTTTCCATAAGATATTTAATAGCAGCATGATCAGTGTGAATAGTTACTTTAGAATCAACAATATAGGGTCTGAACTTACCACAAGCAAATACAACTGCTAAAAGTTCTTTTTCAGTAGTAGCATAATTTCTTTGAGCATTGTCTAGAGTCTTACTAGCATAATGAATAACATTTAATTTCTTATCAACTCTTTGCCCTAGAACAACACCTACAGCATAATCACTAGCATCACACATAATTTCAAAGGGTAAATTCCAATCAGGTGGCTGAACAACAGGTGCATAGACTAATGCTTTCTTAATTATTTCAAATGCTTCTACACAATCATCATCAAAGACAAATGGTATATCTTTTTGCAATAAATTAGTCAGAGGCCGAGAAATTTTTGAGAAGTCCTTAATGAACCTCCTATAAAATCCAGCTTGACCAAGGAAACTTCTTATACCTTTGACGTCATTGGGACATGGCATCTTTTCAATAGCATCAACTTTGGCTTTATCAACTTCAATACCTCTTTCGGAAACTTTGTGCCCCAAAACAATACCTTCATTAACCATAAAGTGGCACTTTTCCCAATTCAAGACAAGATTAGTTTCTTCACATCTCTGCAAAACTCGATCAAGATTGCTCAAGCACTCATCAAAAGAGGAACCATAGACGGAAAAATCGTCCATGAAAACCTCACAAATCTTTTCACAAAAGTTGGAGAATATAGCCATCATGCATCTTTGAAAGGTAGCAGGTACATTACATAGACCAAAAGGCATACGTCTATAAGCAAAAGTACCAAAAGGGCATGTAAAAGTAGTCTTTGAATGATCTCTAGCCGACACAGGTATTTGAGAGAACCCAGAATAACAATCTAGAAAGCAATAGTGTGTATGTTTGCATAATCTTTCTAGCATTTGATCAATAAAAGGTAAGGGGTAATGATCTTTCATAGTAGCTTTATTTAATTTGCAGAAATCAATTACCATCCTATAACCTGTGATAATTCTTTGTGGAATCAATTCATCTTTATCATTAGGAACAACAGTAATACCTCCATTCAATGGACAGGACTTACCCACTGACTATCAGCAACGGGATGAATTATACCTGCCTCCAGAAGCTTGAGTATTTCTTTTCTTACCACTTCTTTCATTTTAGGATTCAGACGTCGTTGAGGATCACGAACTGGTTTGGCATCTACTTCCAAATTTATTTTATGTTGACATAGAGTGGGACTATTGCCCTTAAGATCATCAAGAGTATATCCAATAGCAGCACGATGCTTCTTCAGAGTTTTCAATAATCTTTCTTTTTCATGCTCTGATAGGTTAGCACTAATAATAACAGGATATATCTTCTTTTCATCAAGATAAGCATATTTAAGATTACCAGGCAACGGTTTAAGCTCAAACACGGGATCACCCTTGGGTGGAGGAGGATCCCCTAAAATTTCAACAGGCAAATTGTGTTGCACAATAGGTTCCTGTTTAAAGAATACTTCATCTATCTCCCTTCTTTCATTCATGAACATGTCATTTTCATGGTCTAGAAAATAGTGTTCTAAAGGATCACTAGGAGGTACGGCAATAGAAGCAAGATCAATAATATCATCCTTACTAGGCAATTCTTAGGTGTCGTACCTGACTCCTTACCTTCGTCGAGGTCCCGATCTTCAGAGTTGCGTTTAATTCTATCCAATAAATTCCATCTAAATTCAATAGTCTTCATCATAAAAGAGCCAGCACAAGAAGTATCGAGCATGGTGCGATTGTTTTCAGAAAGCCGAGCATAAAAACTTTGCATAATTATTTCTCTCGAGAGCTCATGATTGGGGCATGAATATAACATTGATTTAAGCCTCCCCCAAGCTTGAGCGATGCTTTCTCCTTCGCGAGGCCAGAAATTATATATATAATTGCGATCTCGATGAACAAGATGCATAGGGTCACTACAAGTAACCTGTTAATACGTGACGATTCTAATCCGTCACAGGCGAAGCAAAATCTGTCATGGGTGCCCATCCTTGACGGATTTGATCTCCGTCATGTATATCGCGTCATAATTTCACATGGTGCTATCCATGACGGTCCTCGGCCGTCAAGGATCTACTGCAGGCCTGCCCAGGGCCCAAACCTTTGTGACGGAGCAAGCCGTCATGGACCGATGCCACGTAGACTTTTCAATTAACCAACTGGAATGACGTGGCAGCCTACGTGGACACTAGTTTTCGTCCTAGAAATCGTCAAGGATATCCTACATGGGGTAGCCCATTAGTTCGTCCCATTAGCCTATTTCATTCAGCCCATTTTTCACCAACTATATTTTTAACCAGAATGCATTACACACATCGCAATGCCAATTTAGGCAAGACAGGTATTTCAAAACAGTCTCACATGCAAATATGAATCAAAATGCAGTAATTTACAAGTATATACAACATAGCAGCTTACAAAATGCTCCATGAAATGATAGTTTACAACATAGATTGACAAAATACATCACTTGGGAAAGTTAGAAAACAGTACAATCACATATCATTTAAACTACTGAAGTTGCTATTCAAGTTCTTGCTGTCGGCCCTCTTGATGGAAATTGTCAATGCAAATTGTGATGGGCAGCACCAAGTAGCCTAGCACCAAGTAGCCCGGTACGCAATCATACCTAGCATATTTACAACACCATTAGATATGAATAAATTGTAAAAATAAGATAATTGAAAAAATATAAAAAATGAACAACTCATGTTGTCCAAAATTCTTAAATCTTGCACTGCTACAAGTGAGAATAACATAGTATCTACTACATATATACATGTTTCATGTTGATCCGTATTAATTAAAGCAACCAACTTATGGGTAAAAAATGAAATGTCAAGTACATGTGCATATCATCCGAATAAGAAAAACAAAAACACTGGTCAAAGGGGGACAGTACATACTGGAGTGCAAAAGATTCATTCAATTATCATATGTCCAGTCATCCTTGATGATAAGTTAATAATATTGAAGAAGGGATAGTTATGTGTTGAGAAAACAAACAACTACATACTTCTACAGGTGTGTCCAGTAGTATATTATTTTTCCATCCTTGTAAGTAGGCATGAATCAACTTGTCAATATTTGGTAGAACAACACCTTTGGGTACCACCAATTTGCAAAAAATAGGTTACCCAACCCCAGAACCTACCCTATTATATAGATCATTAAGAAATTGGATATACCTTATAGAACAATATCCACATATTGTTGACACTTGAAAGTTGAAACTTAGACCAAAAAAGATATATAGTGAAAATAAAACCAAAGGCTGTGAAGGAGACAGTAATAGACCTATGTAAGAATGTGGACATTTTCCCCAAGGATACATTTCTCTTACAACCATAAGATATCATCAACATACAGCTGAAGAATAAATATTTGACAAGAATTAGCATTTGACAGGAACAATAATAAATAAATTAATAAGTGGTGATGCAAAATTACCACCAGCAGTTTGTGAGGTAACATGATGGCAGTGCAGCCTGGAGGATCGACATCATAATCTTCGCTTAGATGTATCTAGGGCCACATCAATCTCAGCACCAACATCTGAAGATCCGCAGTCCCATCAAAATGTCCAACCTTAAGCTCCAATCTGGGTGTTGAGAAAATTGCATACAAAATCTGGGTGTCCATGAGATAGACCTGGGCAAAGCATCCAACAAAACTTAGCACACTATTAAAACAACTTTTGACAGAGAATAGAGACATACAAGAATTTTATTGGAGCCCAAAGTGCAATGACAACACCAATATTATTATTTGCTGCTAACTAAGATCAAATAAGAACACCAAACTTTTCAAACCTGCAGATTGTTACACTATTTCATTATCTATGTGTGCCTCTAAATCTCTAAAGCTATAGATTGTTACACTATTTCATTATTTCATTTTAGAGCCTCAATCATGTAGAATGGAACATCTTATTCAGTGGTAAATCTTGTGCCCCTCCCTCTAGCTCGGGGAGTATCTTATTCAGTGGTAAAACTGTGTGCCTCTCCCTGTGCCTCTCAACTTTTGTAGATGGAAGAAAGTTACTTCTAAATCTTATCGTGGTATGTTCAATCATAGAAGTTTCACAACACCATATACCAACATATATTGTGAAAATGTGCCTTGACTGTCACATGCACACACCAAGAAACATCCAATATTAATTCAGATAGGAACATGTACGAACATATGCAGGATTTTCTTATCAAGAATATCGATGAGTCCTTAAGCTAGGCATGGTCAGAACTAACAAGTACTAACTCCGTCTCAAAATATAAGACATTTTTGTAGGCTAGTTTAGCCTATAAAAACGACATATATTTCAAGATGGAGGTAGTATAACTCAACTAGCATTGATATTTGATCCCAACATCAACAAAGATGAGTACATCCACTGGCAGAGCTTCGTGAGGGTAAAACAAGGCCGTGGCCCGCCCAGCTCCAGAGACAAATAAAACTCTTTTGTACATGTAACATCTTAATCCAATAACATGTCTCCTTCGCATCCAGCTATGAGCTCTCTGCCCCGATTCAGCACTGGGCAAGCCATTCAGAGATGGAGAGGTCCAATAGCCAGGAAGTCGGGCGCCGCATGTAGCAACCCCTACGGTGACCTATCCCTATGCCATGGCGGCTAGCCACCGATGAACTTACCAGGCGACGAGCACAAGACCATAGAACCAGCAGGCAGCTAGAGCATAAGAAATTTCATTTATTTGTCCAAATTTTACTTGACAACATGATCCTGTTACCAGTTTCCCTTAACAGGCAACCTGAAATTTCACTAACTCATGCCTACATAATTGTATGGTTTAGAAAAAAAAATTGGCCCACCCAACTTATTTGTCGTAGCTCCGCCACTGATTACATCTAACTTAGACAAGTTCTGCACATCATTAATTATTAGTTTGCAACTACGCCAGGGAGTAAAGACAATATAAAAATATAGAGATATACCAGACTAATAACAATAGAAAGGAGAAGAACACTAATATGTTTTATTCATTACTGGCATGGCCTAATTAGGAACTAAGCGCGAACCACCACACAACTTGTCTAACTAGTAGTTATTTAACACAAATTCTACCCTGCTAATGCTCGCACGGTGAGAGAAGAAAACGGAAATAGCTAGCAGTGCTAGTCTGTCGTTGGCTGTAACTTGGCTGTAGCTTGCGAGTATCAGGAAATGAAGTGAACATGTTTTCTACATCAGGTTCAGTCCAAGAAAATTGGTGAGCCCCTAGAGAACTATGCTAGAGAAGAGCAGCAGGCACTTGAAAGAAAAGAAAAACAGAACAAGAGAGTCAACCTTATTGTTCTGTGGGGAATCATGACGGTCGGCTCGGATGACCTCGCCGTTCCAGCTTGTCGGGTTTAAGCATGGGGTCCCGGTCGTCGCCATCCATGAAATTGGAGAGGCAGAGAGCTCCTACTGATCTGAATCGAAGCAAGAAATTGTGATTGGGGATGGGGTAGAAAGTAATAAAGGAGAGGAGGCGAGGGGGGAGCGGGGACGAACCTTGTGCGGGGCATCGTCACCGTCGACGAGGCCACACTCGTGCCTCCAGCAGGTCACGGTCCTCGTCCACTCCTCGTCCGACGCTTGCTGCTCCGAATCTCCGGATGGCGAATCAATTGCGGGCTCTGGGAAACGGAGGAGGGACGCCCCTGCTGCAGATCCATGGCCAAGGTGAGTAGCAGAAGAATGCGGTAACGGCTAGGGATGGCCACCGCTTCCATCAGGCCACTGCAGCCGCTGTCACCATGGTTCTTGGGCCGTCATCATCACTTGGAGGCGGGGAGGTGGAGGCGGAGGACAGGGCCGAAGAGAGGCGAGGCATGGCGGCGGCGGATGGAGATTGAGATTGGGCAGGAGGGTCTTAGGGTTAGTTTTTATACGTGGAAAGATTTAGGGCTTTAGCCGGGCTTCAGGGCGGGCTTCGGTATGCTAGTTGGGCCGTACCAGGACATTCATGACGATTTTCAATACTGTCGTCGGAAATCTGTCATGGATTAACAGGTTTTTTGTAGTGGGTAATACTTTTGATGAAATTCCAATTTCAATCTTTTATAGTCCCACGATCTCGTATCACATGGCCTATACCATATCAATGCATCTTCCTTTAAAGATAAAGGGAAGACCTTCTTCTTAGCAACATCATCGGGTACACCTGCAAGCTTAAATAATCCACAAACTTCATCCACATATAATAAGTGCTCATTAGGGTGCTTTGTTCTGTCTCCTGTAAGTGAGTTAGCTAGCAGGCTTTCCATCATACCCGAAGGAATTTCAAAAGGAGTTTCATTTTCAATAGGTTCAGTAGGTTGAGGAGCAACTCTTTGCTATACTGGACGGGGCGAAGATACCCCGAACAAGCCCCTCAGAGAATTACTTTCCATAGTAACAAGTGACAGTAAATTTCAGCACTATAACGCCCCGAGACCGATGTGCCAAGTGCCCTCCAGTTTTTCGCTGTCTCATGCATCCGAGCATTTTCCCCGTTGTCCGTTTTGCATTCCGGCGCTTCATTCTCCTCCGGTGGTCATTTATACCTTTCTTTCTTGTGTGGGGATTAAACATTTCCGGATTGGACCGAGACTTGCCAAGCGGCCTTGGTTTACTACCGGTAGACCGCCTGTCAAGTTTCATACCATTTGGACTTCGTTTGATACTCCAACGGTTAACCGAGGGACCGAGAAGGCCTTGTGTGTCTTGCAGCCCAACACCTCTCCAAAGTGGCCCAAAACCCATCTAAGACCTCTCCGTCATCTCGGTCGTTTGATCATGATCACGTGGCCGAAAACCGCACCTCATTTGGACTCTCCTAGCTCCCTCTACCTATAAATATGTGCACCCCGTTCATTTTCGCGGATGAAACCCTAGATCCACCCCTCCACCGCGCATCCGGACGCGTCCTCGCCGCGCCGGACATGTCCACCCCGCCTGACACCTCACTCCATCCAATCAGAAGCCGCCACGTCGCCCCGCCGCCGCTCTCCTCCAACCACAGCTTGCCACCTGTCCTCGCCGGCTCCGCCGCCGCGCGGCCCGCCCAGGCCCATCCGGGACCCCCACGGCCCGTTCCTCCACCGCCCGGGCACGAGCACGTCAGCCGCCGCCCGAGCGCTCGCCTCACTTCGCCGCCGCCTTTGCGCCGTCGCCGGCGACCAACTCCGGCGACCGGAGCATGCCGCCGCCCGTCCTCCGCCTCGCCTGCCTCGCCGTCCGCCGTCTGCACCAGGCCACCGGTCACCGCGCCCATGACCGTCTCGCTCCTCCTCCTCTGGCCCGATCTCTCCCATCCTCATCTCTCTAGCTCTCTCTCTCTCTCTCTCTCTCTCTCTCTCTCTCTCTCTCTCTCCCGTTCGACAGGAACCGCACCGCCGCCGTGATCTGCTTCCGCTGCCGTTTGGAGTTCCATCAGACACGGATGTGGCGCCCCCGCCTCTAGATCCGTCCATTCCCGTAGATCCCCGCCGTGCCCGCCTGCCGGAGTCGCCGCTACGCCGCCGTTGACCGCGGCCGCCGCCGTCCCGCTCTCCTGCTTGAGCGGGTGCTCGAGGAGGACGACGAGCGCCTCCGCCTCTTCCCCGCATGGGCCGAAGCACCAAGGCCGGCCCACCGGCCTGCCCTCTCTCCTCGCCCAGCCTGCCGGCCTCCCTCTGCTTCCAACTGGGCCATGGCCCATGGTGAGACCCCCAGCGCCCATGTCCTGTTTCGGCCTACAACTCTAATTTGGCCCGTCATGTTTTTTTCAGTGCCTGGGATTTTCTTATTTATCCTGAGACAACAGTTTTGCAGTAAAGTCCCCCTGGTTCAGGCATTTAATAACTCACTAACCGTGCATCGGATTAAAATGTTTATTATATGAAACTTGCTCAGAATTTTGTGTAGATTAATAATATCCAACTTTCATCTATGTTTGAAATGTTAAAAATGTTGTTTGCATTAATTTGCTCCTATGCCATGTTAAAATTATTTAATTCATAACTAAATAACCGTAGCTCCGATTTAAATAATCTTTATATGTAAATGGGGTAGAATTTTGCCTAGTTTAACATGGTGGCATCATCTTTCATGTTTAATAACTGTAAAATAATGTTTAGGGCAGAACAGTACCAAACCTTAAATTATGCATATGAGGAGTTTCCGGAATTGTTGGTCGTTGTTTCCGGCCTCATTTAAACTTGACTAGTTGGGTAGTTTTCATTTGCGTCACCCTCTTGCCATGTTTAATAACATTTAATATTGTTGGGTACATAAACGAGAGAGAACTAAATAATTGATGTGGTGTTTTGTCAATATGCATCCCGATGCATATTGAGCTCCACTTAATTCGTAGGATTGCTTGTGCACTTTGCCATGCCATGCATACTTAAACCGGACATGCATCATACTTGATTGTGCATCATGCCATGTTTATGTGATGGTTGTTTACCATGATTGTTTGCTTCTTTCCGGTGTTGCTTCTTCGGGTTGGTTCCGTTAACGTCGAATTTGTGTGGACTCGTTCGTCTACGTCCGTTTGTCTTCTTCATGGACTCGTTCTTCTTCCTTGCGGGATCTCAGGCAAGATGATCATACCCTCGAAATCACTACTATCTTTGCTATGCTAGTTTGCTTGCTCTTTTTCTATGCCAATGCTACGATGGCTACCTTTTGCTTGTCAGCCTCCCAATTGCCATGTCAAACCTCTAACCCACCATGTCCTAGCAAACCGTTGATTGGCTATGTTACCGCTTTGCTCAGCCCCTCTTATAGCGTTGTTAGTTGTAGGTGAAGATTGAAGTTTGTTCCTTGTTGGAACATGGAGATGTCGTTCCTTGTTGGAACATGTGCTTACTTGTTGGGATATCACAATATATCTTATTTAATTAATGCATCTATATACTTGGTAGAGGGTGGAAGGCTCGGCCTTATGCCTGGTGTTTTGTTCCACTCTTGCCGCCCTAGTTTCCGTCTTATCGGTGTTATGTTCCCGGATTTTGCGTCCCTTATGCGGTTGGGCTATAATAGGAACCCCTTGACAGTTCGCCTTAAGTAAAGCTCTTCCAGCAATGCCCAACATTGGTTTACCATTTGCCACCTAGCCTTTTCTTTTCCCTTGGGAGTCGCGCTCCTGAGGGTCATCATTATTTACCCCCCGGGACAGTGCTCCTCTGAGTGTTGGTCCAACTTGTCAGCCACCGGTGGCTACCAGGGGCAACCCTGGGCTGGCCTACCGGAAGTTTAGACAATCCGGTGTGCCCTGAGAAAGAGATATGTGCAGCTCCTATCGGGATTTGTCGGCACATTCGGGCGGTGTTGCTGGTTTAGTTTTACCCTGTCGAAATATCTTGTTGTACCGGGATACCGAGTCTGATCAGAATGTCTCGGATGGAGGTCTATTCCTTCGTTGACCGTGAGAGCTTGTCATGGGCTAAGTTGGGACACCCCTGCAGGGATTTGAACTTTCCAAAGCCGTGCCCGCGGTTATGGGCAGATGGGAATTTGTTAATGTCCGGTTGTAGAAAACCTGAAGTAGACCATAATTAAAATGAATCAACCGCGTGTGTAACCGTGATGGTCTCTTTCCGGCGGAGTCTGGGAAGTGGACACGGTTGTTGGAGTAATGCTTGACGTAGGTTGTTTTAGGATCACTTCTTGATCATACTTTCACGACCGTGCTTTGCCTTCTCTTCTCGCTCTCATTTGTGTATGTTAGCCACCATATATGCTAGTCGCTTGCTGCAGCTCCACCTCATACCTTTTACCTTACCCATAAGCTTAAATAGTCTTGATCGCGAGGGTGCGAGATTGCTGGGTCCCTATGGCTCACAGATACTTCCAAAACCAGCTTGCAGGTGCCGATGAGTCCGTGCAGATGACGCAACCAAGCTCAGGAGGAGCTCGATGAAGATCTTGTCCTTTGTGTTGTTTCATCTCAGTTGATCACTAGTGTGGCCCAGTTGCGGTCGATCGGGGACCTTTGTCGCACTTGGGGTTCTTCTTTTATTTTGGTTCTGTTGTCGGACCATGAGTGTATTTGATTGATGTAATGTTTATTCATGTAATTGTGTGAAGTGGCGATTGTAAGCCAACTACGTATCTCTTTCCCTTATGTATTACATGGGTTGTGTGAAGATTACCTCACTTGCGACATATGCCTTCAATGCGATTATGCCTCTAAGTCGTGCCTCGACACGTGGGAGCTATAGTCGCATTGAGGGTGTTACAACCACACTATATAAATTTTTCCTTACCAAATTCCACCTACCAAAGGCCTTAAACTCCCCGGCAACGGCGCCAGAAAAGAGTCTTGATGACCCACAAGTATAGGGGATCTATCATAGTCCTTTCGATAAGTAAGAGTGTCGAACCCAACAAGGAGCAGAAGGAAATGATAAGCGGTTTTCAGCAAGGTATTCTCTGCAAGTACTGAAATAAGTGGTAACTTATAGTTTTGTGACAAGATAAATTGTAACGAGCAACAAGTAACAAAAGTAAATAAGGTGCAGCAAGGTGGCCCAATCCTTTTTGTAACAAAGGACAAGCCGGAACAAACTCTTATAATAGGAAAAGCGCTCCCGAGGACACATAGGAATATCGTCAAGCTAGTTTTCATCACATTCATATGATTCACGTTCGATACTTTGATAATTTGATATGTGGGTGGACCGGTGCTTGGGTGCTGTTCTAACTTGAACAAGCATCCCACTTATGATTAACCTCTATTGCAAGCATCCACAACTACAACAAAAGTATTAAGGTAAACCTAACTATCGCATGAAACATATGGATCCAAATCAGCCCCTTAAGAAGCAACGCATAAACTAGGGTTTAAGCTTCTGCCACTCTAGCAACCCATCATCTACTTATTACTTCCCAATGCCTTCCTCTAGGCCCAAATAATGGTGAAGTGTTATGTAGTCGACATTCACATAACACCACTAGAGGCTAGACAACATACATCTTATCAAAATATCAAATGAATACCAAATTCACATGACTACTAACAGCAAGACTTCTCCCTTGTCCTCACGAACAAACATAACAACTCACAAGGCATATTCATGTTCATAATCAGAGGGGTAATAATATGCATAAAGGATCTGAACATATGATCTTCCACCATATAAACCAACTAGTTTCAACTACAAGGAGTAATCAACACTACTAGCAACCTACTAGCACCAATCCCGGACTTTGAGACAAGAATTGGATACAAGAGATGAACAAGGGTTTGGAGATGAGATGGTGCTGGTGAAGATGTTGATGGATATTGCCCTCCCCCGATGAGAGGAGCGTTGGTGATGATGATGGCGATGATTTCCCCCTCCCGAAGGGAAATATCCCCGGCAGAACAGCTCTGCCGGAGCTCTTGATTGGTTCCGCCAAGGTTCCGCCTCGTGGCGGCGGAGTCTCATCCCGAAAGGTTCCTTCTGATTTTTTTCTCATCGAAAGACTTCATATAGCAGAAGATGGACGTCGGAGACCCACCAGGGGGCCCACGAGGTAGGGGGCGCGCCCTAGGAGGGGGGGGGCACCCTCGTGAGCAAGGTGTGGGCCCCCTGGACTTCATCTTTGGTGAGGATTTTTCTTTATTTACTTTAAGATATTCCGTGGAGTTTCAGGACTTTTGGAGTTGCGTAGAATAGGTCGCTAATATTTGCTCCTTTTCCAGCCCAGAATTCCAGCTGCTCCATTCTCCCTCCTTATATAAACCTTGTAAAATAAGAGAGAATAGCCATAAGTATTGTGACATAACGTGAAATAATAGCCCATAATGCAATAAATATCGATATAAAAGCATGATGCTAAAATGGATATATCAGAGCTCTAGGGCCTCTTGAGGTGGCTGAGTGGGAACGGTTACGTAATATCCTACATGAGGTCTAGATCTCGCCCGGCCAAGATAGGGTGACTTGGCGCTTGGAACCTTCAGGGAGCTTCTCTATGGGATCCTTATATAAGGAAATTTTCAAGAGCGCGACACCATGTAACTTATCCGGGATATGGAAAGGAAGGCTCCCAGCAAAGATAAAAAATTTCCTATGGCAAGCGGGGCATAACCGTATCACTAGTGGGGATCAAGTTCAAAAATGACAGGGCCGGGTGATGGGAAATATATTTGGTGCGGAGAGGACGAGGACCGTGACCACATTCTTTTCAGATGTGTGATGGCTAGATTTGTATGGAGTGCCGTCCGGGAAGCCACGGGATGTTCTTGGAATCCGGGTGGCTTCATGGATTTCTTCCGCTTGGCGAGCTCTACCATGGGGAGGGATAATAGGATGGCGTGGGTGGGATTCGGGGCCATCGCTTTGGCTCTGTGGACAACTAGAAATAAAGCCTTGCTAGAGGGTCAAGTCATTCGTCATCCCGCTGATCTTCTATACAAAATGGTGTCTTTCTTGCAGCTATGGAAACTACTGGCAAGAAACTCGGACAGAGGACGGGTAGAGGAGCTCACAACAAGGTGCGAGTAAAGTGCACTGACCTACCACAGGCCCCGTAGGGTTCACAGCGGTAGGCGGCCGCCAATATGCTACCTCGACAGCACCTATACCTTTTGTGCGTCTTTCCTAGTTTAGCCCCGCGTTGCGCCGCGTTCCAGGCCTATGGCCTTGTATCCTCAGTACTTTGACCTAGCTTGCTTGAACTTGTGAGGGCCTCAATTTAAGGCCGGGAAGATGCCTCCGTTCTAAAAAAAGCTCCTATACCAGGACAAATTTTGTTTTCGAATCAGTACATCACTAACGCTCTAATGTCATTAATGATATTGCGGTCCTTTTTCTATATTCCCGTGTTGAGAAATATGTTAGAGATACAATAGGCAAATCAAGATGACAAAGAACGAAAATAACAAGGGGACACAAGATTTAATATGGAAAACTCCTCCAAGACAAAGGGGAAAAACCACGGGCGTCAGCCAGCCAAACTACACTATATTGGGGGAGGTTACAAACGCCAGGGATTTACAACTGATCAACTTATAACGTGCGGCGGCTTATGATACGTTTCCAACATATCTACTTTTTCTCACGCTTTTCCTCTTGTTTTGGACTCTAATTTGCATGATTTGAATGAAACTAACCCCGGACTGACGTTGTTTTCAGCACAACTATCGTGATGTTGTTTTTGTGTGGAAATAAAAGTTCTCGGAATAAAGTGAAACTTTGCGAGGATTTTTTGATGGAATAAAAGAGGATTTTTGGAGCCAACAACACCAAGAGAGGGGCCTCTGGGTGGGCACAACCCACCAAGGCACGCCCCCCTCTCCTGGCGCGCCCAGGTGGGTTGTACCCACCCGGTGGCCCCGCTGACGATCCCCCTGATACTATAAAATCACATATTTCCTGAAAAAACTAGGGAGAAAGAATTATCGCGTTTCACGAGACGGAGCCGCTGCCAAGCCCCGTTCTTCCTTTGGAGGGCAAATCTGTAGTCCGTTTGGGGCTCCGGAGAGGGAAATCTTCGTTCTTCATCATCACCAACCAATCTCCATCGCCAACTCCATGATGCTCCCCACTGGGAGTGAGTAATTCCTTCGTAGGCTCGCTGCTCGGTGAGGAGTTGGATGAGATTCATCATGTAATCGAGTTAGTTTTGTTAGGGCCTAATCCCTAGTATCCACTATGTTCTTAGATAGATGTTGCTATGACTTTGCTATGCTTAATGCTTTTCACTTTGGGCCCGGGTGCTTGAACTCAGATATGAACCATTTATGAATTCATCATTATATCCATGTTTTAGATCCGATCTTGCAAGTTATAGTCACCTACTACGTGTTATGATCCGGCAACCCCGGAGTGATAACAACCGGGCCCACTCCCGGTGATGACCGTAGTTTGAGGAGTTGATGTATTCACTATGTGTTAATGCTTTGTTCCGGTTCTCTATTAAAAGGAGGCCTTAATATACCTTAGTTTCCAATGTGGACCCCGCTGCCATGGGAGGGTAGGAAAAAAGATGTCATGCAAGTTCTTTTAATAAAGCACGTATGAATATTTATGGAATACATGCCTACATTATATCGATGAACTGGAGCTAGTGCCGTATTGCCCTAGGTTATAACTGTCAAATGATGAGTATCATCCAACAAGTCACCGATTCAATGCCTACGAATTTGTTTATATTGATCTTGTTGCATTACTATTGCTATCACACTACAAAAAAATACACTTCCGTGATGATTCGTGTTTGTCACAGTAGGTCGTGTTTTTTGTCATGCATGTACATCCATGACAAATTTATGACAGAATCAAGATAGTCATACCTGTGCTGTCGTAGAACTGTTCCATGACATTACCAAAATTATCATCACGGAAATGTCCACTTCCATGATGATAAATCGCGCGTCACAGAAGTTCTTTCATCAAGGGTGACCGACACATGGCATCCACCGTAACGGAACGCCATTAAGCTATCCGGTCGGGTTTTGGATCCGATAACCCGTTAATAGTCCCGACCAATGGGAAATTTCCACGTGTAAAATTCTTACTGGCCGGACGAAACACGTGTCAGCTCATCAGTGGTTCAGATAGGCACCTATGATACGTTGACACGTGGCACGGCCCAACAGAGGCCCATTCCTGTGTAAAGGCCGGCCCGTTTGACTTGGTCAAAATCTGGCGGGCCGGCCCATGGAAAGCCTGTTAACGGCCTGTTCGAATATAGCCCATTTACAACCCGCTAACCCAAGGCCCGTTACGCCCTATCCGAATTAGGCCAAGTAGCGTCATCTGGGCCATCCAATATGATTCCAGCCCATTTTCACATCTGGCCCGTGTATGGCCCATGACGCCTTTCGGCCCATATGAGGCCCTATGTAACTCTTGGCCTACTAACGGCCCGTGGTGAAACTGGTCCGTAATGAACAGTGTATCACTTTACACCCATTAACGGCCCGTGGTGAAAGTGGCCCGTGATGAACAGTGTATCACTTTATACCCATTAACGGCCCGTTATTCCGTTGGGCCGCTTCCAGCCCATGTTATCTTTCGGCCTTCTTAGAGCCCATTTATTCTTGGGCTCATTTCCAGCATTCGTTTACTTACGGCCCGTTACTGTCATTTTCTGCTTGTGGGCCAAATTCAGCCCGTGGTTACAGTTGGCCCGTTTGTGGTCCGTTAATACATTGGGCCGTTTTCATTGCGTCATCAAATACGGCCTATTAACGATGGCCCGTTATGGTCGGCCCATGAACGGACGATTCCAACTCTAGCCCCTTTACGGCCATAATGCGGCCTGTTATTGGCCCATGTTTGGCCATCGATCATACTGCCCGTATAAGGCCCATTGATGATACGGCCCATAGAAGGCCCATTGTTTCTACGACCCGTAGAAGGCCCATTGTTTCTACGGCCCGTAGAAGGCCCACTGTTTCTACGGATCGTAGGAGGCCTAGTGTCACTACAGTAAATATTAGCCCATGGTTATTGTGGCCTAGTTTTAAAAAATAGGATACTGCAGCTACTAGCAAACCGTGGAAAAAGAACTGCAATGACTAGAAGCAAACAAATAAACAAGACAACAAGGAAATAAATAAGCAAGCAACTTACGCTAGCCTATCACGGCTATCACACATATTACATCCACTGGGCATCAAAGTTCGCCACCAGTGCAAATAAACACGCCGACAAAAGAATATACAAAACTGAGAGCACTTCACAAGGCACTAGGCCTGGCTAGGTCGGGGCCCCACAAACAGCTGAAGAAGCTGAGTAGACCTCAGTTGTGTCAACGATAGATGCATCGACACTAGATTTAAGGCATGATGGTGCACACGGTAGTCCTCTGACATCTTCATTGCATCTTTGACTTCAAGTCGGAGCTGTGCTGAAGCAAGCCTTTCCGCTTTAAGTTGAGACTGAAGAAGTCGAACCGATTGAGGAAGCGACTGCACAGAGGTTGTCTCACGCCTACTAGTGAGTAGCTTCAACTCAGTGTCTTCATCAAGACAGGACCTTGGTGTCATCTCGCTGTCCTCAAAATGGTTTGGCTCACTATCTTCCCTAAAGTTCTCCCTGGCGTAAGAGATACGAGTCTAAAAGAGAAACAAGGAGACACGTAACAGGTTTCACAATTATATAAGCAAATAAATGGATCTGTTCAGCATAAGGAACATGTTTTTACAACTACAATTTGAAACTGGTAGTTGTTGCATACATCCAATCAGATGTAAACAGCAAAGCAAAAAGAAGTGGAGGAAACGATGCCTATCCTAGTCTATACTAGAACAAAGTTTGAAGCCTTGAGAAGGATGAACTTACATTACATGTTAACACAGGCTGGACAAAGCCCTTCTCCATGTTGATGGAAGGATAATTCATTAAATTCCCCAAAGAAAATTCTTTATAAGTGTTGCCATTATTCTACATTTTGCAAAGAGTAAATATAGATCAAATAATATTGGAAGCAACAGAGGATAATGAAGCTCAGGTGCAGACTGATGATACATAATCAAATAGCAATTAATTAAGTACAGCGTCACAAGGCAAAAGGGAGAGAGGTACTGACAAGAGCAATGCAGAGCCCATTATTGTTTTGAGATCGTATGATCCTTTGAGCAAGGAGATTCATCTGAAATTAGTTTTCATACAAGAGAGAAGGTAAGGCACAAGCAAAAATTTAGGAGTTCAAATTTTGAATTGATATCATAGACAGTAACTGATGCTGGGCTCCCAACTGTTCTAATGGGGGTTTGGCCACTGGAGTAGGGGTAAAGTGTGGTATAGTTGGGCCTGTGTTTTCTGTGGCTGCTGATCTATCTGATTTAATAGGTATCACTATCTTTTCCAAATACCTAGTTTGTACTCCTTGATGACCTGCACTCACCCTCTTCCTTTTGGACACCTATTATGAAAGAACAACATTTGACTGGAAAAACATAGTTTGACGACACATGGAATATGTACAGAGAATGGATAGGTATGGCATATACTCATATATGATGCTTAAACTAAGCACATGGTGTAACAAAGTAGAAGTAATGCAAGAGGTCAAATGCAAAATATGTGTGACCAATACAACTTTGCAAAGTTAGAGCAAGCACCTTGATGGGTGAATAAGATAGGCCATCCTCCGCCATGCCAAGTTTGATAGCCAGTGGATCGTTCCGCTATATTCCTTTCGTGCGCCCATTCTCATATTCATTTTGATAATGTTCAATATCTGACATGCATGAAAACATAAAAACAAGTGAGATTTCCTTTGTAATGCAGAAGTGATTCTAATCCAATACTGTCTCCCTGTAAACCCCTTTGTGCTATCTCTGAAATTCTTTTAAAAGATGCCATGCATGCTATAATTTGTTGTGTGCATTAATATAATGTGCCCTACTATTCAAAATATGTGAGCTCCAGAAGTGATGACACTTCGCAGATGATAGCTTCAACATATAGAAAAGAAGAACAAGTCGACCTGACCTGACAGATTCAAAATATACTAAGGGAGAACAACTCGACCTGACCAGTCGACCGCAAGAGAAGAGTATCATCTTAAAGAAGAGTAGAAGAGCAAGCAGATTTAAGATATTACAAGTCTTTTAATACAATGTCGGTTGGCCACCCATGATGAACCAAAGCGCACAGAGAAATACTATTCTTTCCGGTCTCTCCATATGTGGCTCACATGCATTTCGAAACTAAAGTAGGAACATTTAGTTAACCAATTAAACATCTCTCAGTTATACTAATATCAGCAATAATATCATATATGAATTTGTACAACTAAGCGTGTTTAGCTCGATGGGTGGAGCAGTGCTATTACGACACGAACCACGTAGGCTGATTGTGGTCATCATAAAATGGGGAAAACATAAGCATGATGAGTACAGTGTTGACCGTGGCAGTGGGATGGCAGATCCGAAGCTGCAAACCGCGCAAAGGGTAGTTAGCAACCGATGTTTGCTTTGAAATAACAACTAAGATTTGGTATGGACAAGAAAGTATGGTCAACAAGTGACAAAGAAATGCAATTATGCTGTCACTCTATATGTCGCGACATGCATTTGGGAACTCAAGTGGGACCTTTAGCTAACCAATTAAATGTGTCTGTTAACTAATGTCAGTATCATATAACAATCATATTTGAACAACTAAGCTTTCGAATTCTGAGTGTTGTGTTGTTTAGCTTCAAGGGTGGAGTAATGCTAGTACGCCAGAAAGCACCTACGCAGATCATAGTAGAGTATATAAAAGGGGAAAACCCTAAGCATCAAGAGAAAAATCAGGAAAGTGGAACTATCTGGACTAGTGGGTGGTGCACATGCTTTTCGAAACGAATATAGGAACATTAGGTGACCAATTAAACGTTGTCTGTTTTAGTGATATGAGCATCATATCAGATTCGTATTTCAACACGTAAGCTTTGGGTTGAGGTCTTGAGAAGCAGTGCTAGCACGACACGAAACACCTACGAGGATGGTAGTGAATACGAAGGGGGGAAAATATAAGCTTTACGAGTATAGTGCCCGTGCCATGGCGGATCTGAAGGTGCAAACCGGACAAAGCTACTTCGCAACCAATGTTTTCTTTCAACTAGCCACTACGATTTGGTACGGACAAGAAAAGTACAGTAAACAAATTACGATCTATTTTCCGGGTGAGATCAATAACTTAAGCACATATGGAAGAGTACCAGCTCTCTTGCGACGCCGTGTAGGCCTATGCTGATATGTTGAGGATGCTGCGGGTGCGATGGCTGTCGGCAGCGGGGAAGAAGACTTTAGATGGCAGACGGCCGGGTCGGGGGATATATCCTGTTGCCGTGGACGAGGCAGTCGTAGGAGCGGCAACGGCAAGGTGGACGATGGCGCTGATGAAGCGAGAGGAGGCGATGGAAGGATCTTGGTCCAGCGCCGTGGATGAGAGACGTCCATCTCTTGAAGTGGACGACGGGGTAGGGGTAGCGGCTCCGGCAAGGTGGAGGATGGGGTGGCGGACGGAGGAGGCTGGCTGCAGTGCGGAGGTTGTCGTGCCACCGACGGTGTATGAATGGGGAAATGGAGGGGCAGAGGGGATCTCAAACTTTGGGACGTGCTTCTCTGAAATGGGGGAAAGTTACGAACTTATCCCCCGTTTAAAATTTCGGACATCGCGTCGGTTGGGGATAGGACGGTAATCTCGCATCTCCCAAATATTTGCTGGTAACTATTTCAGGCGAGGAGAGGGTGTTTTGCCACCCACGGTGTATGAACGGGGCTGACAGGTAGGGCGGTTGTGTCACGTCTGATGGAAGTTACACATCTGCCCCTATTTAAAATATAAGCCTACATCGATTTCGGATGAGGAGAGTTTGTTTTGCCGCCCACCGTGTATGAATGGGGAAATGGAGGAAGAGACACATGTCTTTCGGACGAGCTTGAATCAAATGTGTTTTGCCGCCCACCATGTCTGAATGGGCTCAGAGGCCATCGTGTCACGTCTGATTGAAGTTACTATTCTACCCCTATCGACAGCAGTGTAAATCATGTCGATAAGGATGTCAATTGTCAGGGGCAGACAGTAATTTCCATGTCGCAAACACTTGCTTCGGGCAGCCCACAAATTATAGTGGGTGTTTAGCCGTTTCGTTCAAAACTTGGGAGAATTAGCATTCACGTTTGCCCTGGGACCTGGCAAACTAAATTCAAATCCAATTTGTATTCGATTACGAATATCCACAGATAATTATACGTTTTGTTATTTATTTCTTCAAAACCACAACAAAGATTTATTCCACCTTTATATATGATTTTGATTTAGAAATGCCGTGATCTTCGAATTCAGTAGGTTGGATACACTCTGAGTCAATCAGTTATTTCATCCAATACAATATGCTCACACGAAAAACAGTTCACCTTATGTCAATCATACAAGTACTGAGGATTACCTCGCCTAAAAAATTCGGATCATTACAACACATGGACAGCATAGGGGGTCTTGCAATATAATCCATTCAGAGACATGACCCAACATGCAAGTACAATAATCTAATGAAAATTTCAACTGGTATCTAAAGAAGAACCGGGATTATCTTGGGCTTCAGAAAGAAGAAACAGCAGGTCCTCCTCCGTCTTCAAATGCAACATTCTTACTTCCTCCAATTCTTGGGTTGCTTGCATAATGTGTGCCGCTAATTCCGTAATTTCCAGCCTCAAGATAAAGATTACCTCATTCATGGCAGCCACACCATCTCTTTCTGCCTCTAGTAGAGCCTCAAGCACTATAATATCTGTGCTAAGACTGCTCTCCAGCGGTGTTGCCTCTGAACTGCTACCATCTGGTAATACGGATGGCGCACTGCTTCCACAAATAGATTTTGGGGTTGTACATTGTGTCCTAGTGTGAACGGCATCCTGAAAGGTTTCCGCTGGACATCAGTAAGATATAGTTATCGTATGATCCAGGAAGTAAGCTTACATGGTAAATGACGGACGAATTATTGCCGAGCATGGCAAACTATATTTAAATGGTTCGAAGCAGCATCAGCCGAAGAGAAATTAAAATGGTAAGATGAAACTAGGGATGTATGTGGCAGATAAACAAAATCCGCCAGTCCCATCTAGTTAGTTTTTGCTACCTCCCTAGTTCATTTTCCTCAAAAAAACAAAAACTCTTTTGAACTATCATACCACTAGTGGACTTTAATCGGGATTAAACCGGACCCAGTTGACATCCCAAGTTGAAAGGGAGTGTACAGCCGCTATATTTAAGTTGCTAAGGCATCTAAGCAATTGAAATAATCTGAGAAAGCACTTAACAGTGTGGCCTCATATATACTACGAAGAGAGTCTTGTGATGAAGTTGAGAGGAAAAGTGAAGGACTCAAATGAAATAGGCATGCATTTCTTTACGATAGAACAGCAGGCACTGCTGACATATTGGCCAACTTAGGTATAGCATAACCACAAATAAGCATTTGAATCAAGCAATACAGCAAAGCAGACAACTGAACTATCTGTAATTTGGTAGGGTTACACGTTGAGTGCACAAGCCAAGAAAGCAGCCCACTCGCATTACATTTCACATGTACTAAAACACACTGGCTTACCATATGTTGCTGTGAAGCCTAGCTGCTGTTGCAATGTTCTTCGAAGATATCGTCAGCATCCCGTGGTTGCAAATCTAGTTGTTGTAGTTTATTCTGCACCATCAATTTAGGTAAAATTAATTTTAATCGCATGCACTGGTCCGAATTGATCATCATTGGTTCATCTAAACTAATGAAAGAAGGGTGTGTGCATACATGACAATACTCCCTCCGATTCTTTTTACTTTGCGTATAACTTTTTCTCAATTTTCTCGTATTAGTCTGCATGTTGCCGATTCCTAGCGCTGGTTTCCTTTTGTGCCCTGCCCCATCCGCCTTTGCCCTAATTAATTGGCAAATTAGTCTAGAAAAATTTAAACAATGCCCTCCTTGGTATGCGGCTCAAGAGTTATGCGCGGAGTAAATAGAATCGGAGGGAGTATATATGCTTCCCTATATTTTTATGCTTGTTCGAGGTGCCAACCCCAAAAGAACAAACATTTTGCTTGATGAGGTTGGCAGCTCCATAATTAATAGAAGCATCAAATTAGTCATGCAACTTGGGAAGATCAAGAACACACAAACAAGTAATGAACAGAGGCTCGGAGCAGTGATGTAATAGCTAGCATCAGAAAATGTAGGGTAAAACAAACAAAAAGCAGCAGAACCACATGCTAGTTTGTTGATGTGTAATTAAGCATAGAGAACATTAAGCAGTCTGATGGAACCAACAGGTGGCATCAGAACAAAACTAAAACATATTAACTATATGTGCACTGGTATGTAATTTAGCACATGTAACATGTTCACTGCCAGAAGTATGGCCCTACAGGTGCAAGCAGAATAATGCGTCTCATGAAAAACTGAATGATGCCTTGAAGAAATTCAAAGGTGCGCTGCTTATGTTAGAAAAGTGAACGTAGGCGCCGGCCGTTGGATAATAGTACCTGATTCTCGGCGGCGTATGGGTATCGTTGTCATACTTGATAACTAAGGATCGTCGATGGTGCTCGTGTTGCGGTTGAGTTTGGGCCGGCTGTCGCCATCGCTGAAGCGGCTCTGGTGCTACGGTTGCGGCGCCTGTCGACATACAAGAAAGCTCATCTGTGGTAAGTGAACAGTTGCACGATAAAGAGAAAAACCGAAAGGAGTACAAATCAAAACAACCTGATGAGGCTGCGGCGTCAGTAAAGCAGGGCCGATGGAGTTGAATATGGCGTTCGTGGAGCGGGTCTGGTGCAGTGGACGAAGGCTTCAGCAGGCGCGTTGTACAGTGCTTTCGGTGAGGCGGATCTGTTGCGGCGGACGAGGGCTTGTATGAAGGGCCAGCGAAGGGGCGGACGAGGGAGTCAGTGAAGGGCCTACGCTATGGTGGACGAGGGCGCCGGTGAAGCAGATCCGGTGCGGTGGACCATGATGGCGGTCAAGGAGATCTGGAGCTGTGGACAAGCCAGTCGCTGAAGCGGCTCCGGTGAAGTGGTGAGTTGGAAGTTGGGGGTTCCAAGGTGCGGAAGGTAGATCCAGTGGGGTGTGAGGTCTACCGCTGCGGCGGAGGACTAGATTCGGCGGCTTGCCGTGGTTGGGGGGTCGAGGAGGGGAAGGAGAGGGGCTCTGGGGAAGAATGTTGGGGGAAAGGAGGGGAAAACAATGGAGTTACCAAAGCAGCCCTTTTCCGTTCATGTGGCAGGGGTAAAACAGGAATATCGTAGGGCTAAACTTTCGGGCGCGTGATATTTCGATTTGAGCGGGAAGTTTGAAAGCTTTTGGCGCCTAAAATTATAATTATTCTGCTCTTGTATGGCGGACTATGATATCATGGCCAACAATTTGTTTGTTTTGCACGCAAAAAAATGTGCAAGTTTTGAAAATCAATGTCTCCAACTCAAAACTTAGATTGTCCATTCAATTCAAATATGGATCATTGAGCTACTACAAGAAAAAACCATCATACGGTCCAATTCAAATGAAATTCCAAATGTGTTTATCCTAAATATGATGACAAAAGCAAAAATGTGTATGTGTATGAATAAAGTGGATGATTATAAAGTTTGAACATGCCCGTATGTGTATATCTCTAGGTTTGATATATGAATTTGAAATCACGAAATCCCGGCTTAAGAAATGTACCTCCGTTTAAATGAATTACAAAAGCTAATGATGGAGTCGAATTCCAAAATTCCAATCTTAGGTTTGTAATTCTGGTACATCAAGGTATATCATGCATGTTCAAAAGTATCTTATCTCATAGTACAAACTGTGAAACAAGTTGACCAACCATGAGTGCACAATATCTCAATTACGCTAAAGTCCCTCAAATATAGACACCTCACTCTTTATCTGAAGTCAACCCCCCCCCCCACCACACACATAGAGAGAGAGAGAGAAAGAAGTCATTCTCTCCCCCAAACACCAACACACGAGCACATTAACACCCCTCTCTCTTGTAAAGTCCGGACCCCAACATAGGTCTCTATCACTTTTTCTCTCGGGCATGCACACATCTCTTCCCTCACTCTCTAGGTCTCCCGCTATCTCTCTTACCCAAGCACACGTACTATGTAGAGTGTATATTTCCCATACACACAAAACGTCACCCCCAAACGTCTATCTCCCTAGTTATGTGGTTCTCGCGCACTCACCTCACACACCACCCCCACTTCAAACAAGAACACTTTGTCTCCTTGTGCACCACTCTCTTCTTTCTATCTCTCCCACATGCGGACCCGCCCCAGCTCCTTCCCTATATACATATATGTCATGACTCTTTGCATAGCTCCCTAATGTATAATCGTTCTCGATTTCGCACATTGTTCTCTACACCATCTAATCTAGATCTCTCATGAAGTCCCTATCACACACACGATGACTTGCTTTCCTTGCGTCTCCGTTCATAGGCCAATTTCGGACAACATCAACATTGTCTCCCTATCTATATGCCATTTATGGACACAAACGACCCCTCTCGCCCCTCTCTTCCTCTCACTCTCTCTCTCTCTCTCTCCGTCGCTAGCTCTCTCTTTCTCTCTCTCTCACACCCCTCTCCCACACACACACTCGATGTCTCTTCCAAATAGTCTGCTCCCCCCGCCCGCACCCGTGCTATCTCGCTACTACACATGTCACACCATCCCCCCTTCCCTTATACTAGGTTTACATCATCAGTGGTCTCTCTTCTCCACATACACTCTCTGCCTCTCACACACAAACGCGTGCACAAACACACACAGACACGCACAAACACCCATTTACCTGGATCCTCATCTCTCCTCATGTCCGCATGTGTATCTCACACACTCACTCTCTAATTATGTATATGTGTCTCCACGTTACACAACACAAATCCCCATGTACATGTCTCTCTCTATCCTCCACACACATAGACGCAAAGAATCTATTATCATTGCCTTAGTCTCTAACATATCACACACGCACACACACACACACACACACACTCTCTCTCTCTCTCTCTCTCAAACATGCTCAACAAGGGTTTCCCCGTGAATAACTTACCGTCTATTCATGAACAGTCGTGGCAGTACGGCGAACACGAGACATGAAAAAGAATAAATCTACACGTGCTTAGACCACCTAGTATGACTACTAGGACGAGAGCAAGCCAAAAAGCGCGCCGTCGTCACCCCCTCCTTGTCAGCGACGGGAAAATCTTCATTTTACACAGTCGAAGTCATTGTGCTAAGGCCCCACATGCCGAGGCATTGAATAGAATGTAGATGCTAGTTTACGGAAGCAAGTATCGATAATACGTTTGTATCTCCATACTTATATTTCTTCTCTTATAAAAAACCGAGTTGGTGATGATGGTACGTGTGCCATCTTGCAATATAGACCGTCCGATCTATATCTGACGGATGGAAATTAAACTAAAAGATACCCGCACCCCTCTCCACATTTGCAGACAAGGCCTTCCCTCGTTCATCCTTATCTCCAACAAACCTCATTGTTGAGCAATTAATATAGGAAGCCTCTGGAACAAACCGGCCTGGTGGCCGCTGCCGGCGTCGTCAATCCCCATGCCTCCGCTCAGTCCGACCACCAACCACCACCACACCACACTCCTCTTCACCTTATCTCATATTTCTCGAGATATCATTAGTTTTTACACATGGGATTACTCCCGCAAGGGTCAATCACAACAAGTGTTTTATAAAAAAATGCATCTTGATGTTCCGTGCAATGCACGGATCTTGCTAGTACTCCTACACAAGACTAAGTTGGTGATGCTAGTGTGTCTACCATCCATCGTTTCTGACCATTGTGAGGTAAGTTGTTTCCTTTTCTCACCAACATCCCACTTGTCTACCAATTTGCAGAAAAACCCATAATTAGTATCTAAAAACCAACCACATCCCTCCCTGACCTCACCAAAACAGCCCAAGGAATATATTCTAATTGAAACATAATATATCTCTAGTGACATATGTATATCAAAATTAGAGTGTTTTGTACCAAGTTTGTGAATAAGTATTATTCTAATTGTGATTCGTTGCAACAGACATGAACATTGCTAGTATTTCCAACCATGCATTTCTTTTCCTAGCATTCCATAGTTTTGAGTTTTCCATCAAGATATTAGTCACTCATGGTTGATATTTACTTTCAATCATGTACACATATGCACTATGTAACTAGCCTTTCTTATTGGCTTCCAAAGCTTAACTTTCACTCCTACTTACAATATGTAGAGTATTTAACAAAAAACTACAACTTTCAACCAGCCCTAGGAGGAATCTACTGTACAAAAAATAGCAAAAACATACCCAAAATTTCTTAATCCACGCCAAAAACTACCTAGTACTCCTACCGATTAGGTTCGTTTTAACCGATTTATGACAGGGTTGGCCCACATGTCCGTGCTGACGAAGCAGCTTAAACCAACACATTTTGTTTGACCGTTGACACGAGGGACCCACATCTGACCATCTATCATGTTATTCCCCCTCAAATCATTATTTTCCTGAACATTACTTCAAACAGTACTGATGCGTGTTTGTCGGTGGTGCCGGTGATCAGCAAATTGGCCGCCGCTCCGCCGGACGGGCCGGACGCCGTGCTGGCCTCTGCACGGGTTGGCAGGCTGGCCCGAGCGTGACTCACGAGCGAGCAAGCCGCCGTGCTGGCCTTCGCTCGAGCCAGATGGCTGGCCTTAGCGCGGCGCGCGCGAGCAAGCCGCCGCGCTACCGTGCCAATCTAGCTAGCAAACCTTGCAGACAAGCAGCTGGACGGAGCTATCTTGGCTAGCTAGCAGCCGCGAGCGCCGGACGAAGATGGCATCCGGGCTGCCGCAACATGGGCTCCGCACCGCCGGCGGTTTTGACCTCACATTCTGCCGGCGGCGGTAGCTGCGTCCCATGGCCGAGGATGACTAGGTGGACGGGCCGGAGGTAGGAGGTCACTCGAGGATTTTTGTTGGTAAGAGGAGTACATTGCTTGATAAGGTAGTCTTATCTTAAGTCTGCCACGTATGCAAGTGGTAGTAGTTTCTTGGCATTTTAGTGGTTTCTTGCATTATTAGAGCAAGTACAATAGAGCTGAGTCAGCGGGCTATAAGAAATAAACTACTACTACATGTTGGCTATAAGATGGGCTGTAGATGACATGGCACTGGCTTATAGCCAGCAGCTGGCTATACTATTAACCATGCTCTTAGGTGTTTCTCGTAAGGAGCAATGTACGTACTACTAGTGACAAAAGGCTATTCTAGGTTGCGTTGTACTCCAGCGAGTACTACTAGTGGTCGCGGGAGTGTATACCTTGTTTTGTGTGTTCGATCCCGGCCGAAGGCACAACGGCCTTTTTTTCCAATAGTATACTATCTAGATACATCGCAGAAATGGATGTATCTAGAACTAAAATACATCTAGATACATCCATACCTACGACAAGTTATTCAGAACGGAGGGAGTACTACACTTCGCTGCGAGACAATATTTTACACGGGTAGTTTGAGTTTTGAAGTCAAACGGACGTGCGGCCCCACAATCTGGGTGCACTGGACAGCCTAGCCACGTGAACAGGTTTTCCTTCCCAGCATCCCGTGGCTCGCGTGTTCGCCCTAGCTGCACCTTGCTTGCAGCTTCCAGCTAGTAGCATATTTAAACTAGCGCCTCCCAATTAAGCCCGAGGAGCCGGAAAAGCCTGGCGGGGCATTGGGAACTGTGCAATATGGCTCTGTACGTATAGTGCTCTACTACTACTCTGTAGTTTGTGGCGTTGCATGCATGGACTTCACTCCATTATCCGCTCTACTATAAAAGAAATTCCTATTGACGTGTTTTTTTTTGAAACGGAGGCAAAAGCTTTGGTTCATCTCATTCATAAAGAAGGAACTACTAACAAAGTTCGACGAGATCCATTACACCTCCACAAATGGAAGCGAAAAGCCTAGTCTCGCTGTATCAAATAACTCAAATGTTCTGCCCCCGCAGTAACTGTTGCTGATAAACAGGCTTCTAGTGTGTGCGTGAGAGGAGCGGCTGAGTAGGCCAGCTACGTGAGAGGAGCTGCTGAATAGAGCACCGAGAGTACCCACTAGGCCACTATGCATGTGTACTTCCCCTGCATTGATAGTACAGCGATGGTTCGAGAGAACAGTAGTACCCTCCACTTCCAACTGTAGCTCCTTGGCCCTGAGATTCAAGAGTTCAAAACTGGTGCGCTATACAAGACTAGACTAGAAGTACAGTACTCCCTCCTTTTCGGTTTATATGGCTCATCTCAAAATTTTAGTTTTTCCATTTTATAAGGCTCAATTTGGTTGTTTCCCATCACATGTTCAGATTCCAAGGTGCATTAAATCATTGCATGCAAGTATTAAGAGAAAATTGACCAATGAATGTAATTTATGCATGCATGCATTGCAATTAATGCATTGGTAAACATACTTTTTTGAGGAAAACAAGAGCATTAATTGGGTGCTTTTTTGAGGAGTAGTTGAGAAAAGTAGTACTAGTACTGCTACAGTACGAGTACGTACTCCGTCACATAATGTACGACGTTTTTTGACACTAGTTGGCGTGTACAAAAAATGGCAAAAACATACCCAAAATTTCTTAATCCACACCAAAAACTACTACCTAGTGCCAAAAATTTCTTACTAGTGCTATTATTTACAGTATAATGCAATCCCATAACGTTCCATAATGCTAGTACTAGTACTCCATGGTAACAAAAACTACTACCTAGTGCCAAAAATTTCTTACTAGTGCTATTATTTAGAGTAGTAACTAATAGCCTCACCCCTTCGCTGAGGAATGATCTACAGTTGGAAGGGACGAGACCCTGCGGTTACTACGCTCTTATCTCCTCCTCGCAAGTTCCCCTCCCCCCGAAGAGAAGGCAGTTCGTCACTGCTCCCATGGATTCACTAGGCGGTTCTCCTCCTCGTCGGGGCTGGGAGACCTTGGACGACAATTGACTAGGAGAAATTGCACGCCACTCCGACGTCCTCACCGCCGCAAGACTCGGTGCTTCCTGCACCAACTTTTTCAAGATGCTGCTTAAACAGGCTTGGGAAAAGGCCATGCTTGTTGGTCTTCCATGTGTCCTCGAGGAGAAGGTTCTTCTATGGGACAATTCTTCGAACAGTCCACCGCTCCCTGGCCATGGTTGCACGTTGACTCCGCTAGAGTTGACGACGTTGAGAGGTAGTCGGATTTTGTCCGTTGAGCAGGTCAGTTATGGAGTTTGATCATGTAGTACTTAGTTATTCCCTTTCCATCCCGTAATTTCTCCACTGCCCACCGTCTTATATATAGGTCTGGGTCGGTACCAACGAAGATTGGCTTGCATACCTCCCGCTGGATACCACCATGATTTTGCACAACATCCGCAGCAGTGCGGCCATTCCAGTAGACCCCTTCTCCACCATTGGGATCGGCCTTCCGGACTGGCTGGGCAAGAATATGCATGATGATGCCTACATGAGATTGAAGAAGATAGCAATTGCGGACCCGCTGACAAAGCGACGCAGCTACGACGATTACTATCTCATCGCGGTGTTCGACATAAGGATTGCCATCAATGCAGGAGGCAGTAACGGCAGAGGGTGGCGCATGTTGGCGGCGGCAGATTTGCACCCCTACACGTTCGAAGACGCCGTGCGCCATCTAGGCCGCATCTTCGCGGTGACAAGCCAGGGGACTTGTTTCATCTGGTTGACATCCTACGGTACAGGAGATTACAAACGGAATGCACAAACCATCATTTGCATCCCTAACGGTACTCCATTATTTTGCAGGGACCAGTCATCCCCCGATCAAATAAGATCGCCAATCCTGGATGTGCACTTGCATCTGCGATTCGGTCTAACCTGGAACCTTGTAGCTGACTTTGGCATATTGGGATCAACTATCTTAGCAGTCGTTACCCATGGTACCACTGATGTGCAACATGGTCACATAATCTACCACGATCGGACCGTCACCATCTACCCAGGTATTCCATTTTTTAACCCTCTCGCCTTCTCTTTCATTGTTGTACTAGTAGTATACTTTCTAGTACTAGTAGGAGTACTTTTTACATTGGAGGACGCGTATAGCTAGCTAGGCCCTTGAAGACTTGAACCCACTAGCTGCCACCATTTTTGTTTTTCCATGTCTTACTATCTCATCCATGTAGCCAAGAGTGGCTATATATAATAAGCCGGTTATTTTACTTCCTCTATACCGGAGTAGTACTATTTGCTGCACAGTATTACTGACTGCCACATTTGAGCACAACAATATTATGCATGGACCTTGACTATGTACGTCACCATGTGTCCAGATCCGGGATCCCGCGTGTACCAGATGAACGGTGCCGAGTTCGACCCCCATGATGCTACGTGGGTGCCGAGGAACACTCTTGGAGAGTACTCGCTTTTCATCGGGGACAGCTACCCCATTGTGAAGCGGATGCCACCTTCCGTGCATGACACGGAAGGCCTGCCGTTCATGAAGCATGGTTGTGTCTTCAGTGCGCACCGCCGGATGAACGACATGCTAGGACACGCTATCCCTGATTTATGCCGCTTCAGTTTGGATGAGTCTCCACCATGTGGAGCCGGACTAGAAAGCTGCGACAATGATTCCCGTTGCCCAACGCTATGGAACGTGCCATCCATGAAGAACACCTGGGACTGGATCCTAGAGGAGGACATGTAGCCCATCTATAACGTGTAAGTGGAGTAAGGTAATTGTGAACGGTAGCGCTATGAATATATGTAGACTAGTCGTGCACAAATTTATCACATGAGTTGGAGATGAACTTGTGTGGCATACTTGCATTTGTCCATTAGAATTTATTACTAGTAAATGTGTTATGTCTACATGCAACTTGTGTGGTTGTTGCACGGGCTCCAACACGCTCTTTGAGAAAAAAGGTGGCACAACTTTGGATATACGTGACGTGGCGACATCATACAGTAGCATCATTCGCTATAGTTGTACTAGTACACTCCTACTAGGACGAAAACTCCTATAAAACCTTGCACTTGGCTCTTTGCCTCTTCGGGAGGTTCAACAGTTCGTACTCGTGTGAACCTTGCACTTGGCTCTTCGCCTCTTCGGAAGGTCCAACAATGATGATACTACAGTACAATATGCTTCTAGCAATCTGACACCGATTGAACTGCCGCACGTCCACTGCGAGGGCGAGGGCGAGGGAGAGGGAGAGGGAGAGGGCGCTGTAGTCAAAACCCTCTCCTCATCCTGCAAACCACCGCGCGCGTGGTCGAGGGAGAGGCGTAGTAAGCAAGCTTCTCCTTGTTCGGCAAGTTGACGGGACACATTAAAGTAGTACTAGTACTAGTAGTAGTAGTCCATACTACGTCCTTTCTGATTAATATGGCTTAATTTGAAACGAGAAAAATACACTGGCGGTCAACGTATGTAACAGTACGCTCTTTATGGTCACTATATATAGTTTTGCGGCGATTATGCGATTACTAGCTCATCGTAGAGCACCGTATTGCACCCTACTGAACGGCCACATAGTCGATGTGGCACTTTGTTGACTGGTTGAATTGTCACATGGTTTCTGGGTCCCACCTGTCAGTTGGCAGAGCAAAGAAATCAGTTAAACAAAACTTTACGCAGGCGCGACACAAGTCCAACCCTTGCGCGCGAACCGCCCTGGCTGTGTATGTGAGTGCATGCACGTGTCCTCCCTCGGTCTTCCAACAAAGAGTGTACTACATGATGTACATCTACACTTCCAATGCATTTAGCCTTTAATCTACTAAATCGATATTGATTGACTAATGCACCAACTTGTGCTGTAGGTATAGGCTACATGTCTATCCTTAATTACAGCATGCAACGGCCTTCATTTAATCTTCTTATCTCAATGGTCGCATGCACACATAAGTCTGCTACTTTTGGGCGTTAATTATGCCTTGGTCAATGTGTAAATCTCTAAATGTACAATCTTTCACGGACGTAGGGACTAGGTTGAGCACTTGAGCGTGAGCGTGTGTGTTGCGTCGTGTGCTATGTGCCGCATGGGTGCGTGAGTGTTGCGTGCGTCCATGTGTACGTGTGAGTGTTGCATGTTGCATGCATGCATGCATGCATTGGGCTTACTCCCTCCCATTGACATGTTCATATTTCAAGCTTCCTCTGTTCCTCCATATGGTGATACTCCCTCTATTCCCAAATATTGTACAAAGTTGAGTCATCTATTTTGGAACGGAGGGAGTAGTACAGAGTAAAAGCCTCCCTCTGTTCTCAAATACGGAGTATTTGTCTTTCTACAGATTTTAACAAGTGACTAGGTACGGAGCAAAATGAGTGAAGTGAGCGTAGAGGCATAGGGATACTGTAGAAAGGAAGTCCTCGCAATCCATTTATTCCCCATCTCGGTCAGAGAGAACTATTCAACTAGTCTTCGCAGTGAAGTGACAATACACGCTGCAGTAGATGGGACACGTAATTAATAAGCTGAACAAGCGTGTTGGTGTTACTAAATCAGCCTTACCTAGTACTGCCATCATGTTTACCAATAGAGCACGCTTCCACAAATATGCCTACGCACCTCTGCCCTCCATTAACTGACATATGGGCCCAGTTGTGGTAGAGCCACATGTCATTGGTGTAACTATTTACACTCCGAAGGACGGTATATCTTGGTAGTAGTACTAGTAGAATTGAGATTGAATGCACTGTCTTCCCCATCTTCCACTCTTCTTCCTCCTCTCTTCTTCTTCCTCCTCTCCTCCCCATCGTCGGCCGCACACCATTTACCCCCGATCACTGCTCGCCCGCCCGCGCCATCTTCCTTGGTAGCTCGCGCATACCATATCCCCCCGCTCACTGCTCTGCCACACGAGGAGAAGCTTCTTCGCTCGCCCGCCCGAATCCACTTCCCCGCTGGCTCGCAGGCACCGAAAACCCCAATGGCAGAACCGACTGACACGTAGAGCCGCGATTGGAATTCCCTCCCCGATGTTCTCTTGGAGAAGATCTATAGTCGTATGGACCTACTCAGCACCGTCCATCTGGCCGCATGCTCGGTGTCTTTGTACCGTCTACTCGTCTGCAACCGGCCGACTCTTTTCAAGACACCCTGCTTGCTGATGCCCGATCCTCGTAGGTGGCCCAGACACCGACTTGACGATCCTACGGAGGTTGCCGTGGTGCCCCTCAACATGCTACCACTACCCGTCCACCTGCCCTTCATGCGCGACCACTACTGGGCAGGCATGAAGGCCAACTAGGTCGTCATCATCAACCAATCTGGTAGTCCATGGCGTCTCATGGTTATGTACACCCAGCAAGAGATCACCCTTCTCTCTTTGGATACCGCCGCCACCGAGCCTCGCGGCCCGCCGGACACTCCTGCCTACTACGCACGAGACGCGTCAAGCTTCTGGCTCGACCTCTGTTTGCAGAAAGTTGTAATCTGCGAGGTGCCCACACCATCAGAAGACTACATGGATTACAAGCTCATCGCCTTGTTCAACAAGGGATTAGTCTATCTGGAATCCGATCGCCATACATGGTCATGGCTCATCATCAATCCTGTTGAGAAAACATTTATGTCTGATGCTATAGTGCACAATGGCATCGTTTACGCGGTCGACGCACAGATTGGCTACCTATACTGGTGGAATCTATCGTCGTGTAATTGTTCTATCTCATCTCATCTTTACCTTATGAATACGACTGCCTGTTCATTTGTTACAAATTTAGAATGCATAACATGTCTATAACCACATCATTGCTATATGTTCCTCTCATTTCCTAGATTTTTATGACCACACATGTTATTGTTAGAGTTGATATGAGAACAATTGGCATCTAATGATTGTTAGAATACATATTATGAGCATAACATCATGATTGCTATATGTTACTCTCGTTTACAAGATTTTTATAACAACGCATGTTATTGCTTAGAGTTGATATGAGAACAGTAGTATTAAGTGCTATGGTAGAATATGAGTAGGCGCTGTCATAGCTGTTTTCCTCTCATTGTTACATGATGTTTGAACCATGACATATTGCTAGAATATGAAAGCCATTGGCTTATTTTTTTAACTTGGGGTATGATTATGACCACGGCATTCCAATTCTCTGTCTATGATATGTGTCACTGTTATAATAATCTTAATTCCACACATACTCTGAACATGATTGTTTATTTTTGTCCTTTTGGTCTCCAATTTGAATTGTTGCAGCAGACGCAAATGCGCTGGCCTTCATGATTCCAGGACCTGGAATCATACCAGCCGATGGGTCGTGGTTTATCGCTCGTTCAGCTGACGGCGGTCATTCGATGCTCATTCGCACGTACCAAATTGACCAAACCATTACATCAAACCACATGCAGTATAATGCGTGGGGCGTTCATGACATTGATGGCTATGGCTGCTTCGTGTTCGAGAAAGATCCCAGCTCCGTTGGGCCAGGCGTATACAACTGGAGGCGGGTTTACAGCCTCAACAACCACTCCTTGTTCCTCGGGCTCAATTACCCGATCATCCAACTAATCATCGATCATATCACCGGCGAGGGGGAGCTGTGTTTACACATCATACCATGGGTTTCATGAATCACCATATCCGGAGATTCGTCGACACAGCTTGTTGCCAGATAATCTTCACTGTGTGAAAGGCATCAAGCTTCCATGCGATGGATGGCTTTTGCAAACCCGACATGCGGCGATGTGGTTCAGGCCAACAACAAATTTGCACAACCTGATTCGTGCTGATATCTAGACTGAGCCATGTATTCTGCTGCTGTAGCACGACCCTCTTCTGTTGGATATTATGTACTGTTGTTAGTTTGAAGCACTCCTCTAGTTTGAAGGATAGATACCTTCCTAGGATCAAGTGCATCCTAACTCACCTGTGTAGGATGTACTGATAATGATGATGGAGATGCTGTGTAGAAGCCATATATATATATATATATATATATATATATATATATACATATATCAGTTAGGCTTCAAGTGCGTACTTGTTAGTTAAACCTATGTATAAATTGTGACACTAAATACGACTAGTAAGTAGTACAGTAGCAGTAGTAGTATATGTCGGTCAAATTATTCATCATGTCCACACATTGAATTGACGTGACAACACGCTACGCGTGAGGTGACACAAGAATCCCGGCGGCGTGTTCGGGTATTCTGGAATTACCGATGCAAGTCGAAGAAGGATTGGCCCAACCTGAGATACTTCAGGCCAAAGTGAGTGCTGACAGCGGGAGATTTCAGTCTCTAATCGATTTGTTCATACCAACCATTGACAGCGAGCACGGCATATGTTACACCCAACCTGAGAAACTTCCAGGTAAGACACCGATTGGCCGTCTACTTTCACAAACATATTCCTTTGTTTATAGCTCTATTTTTCCTTTTACACGCAGACCTGGTGAAGCAATTACAATTTGACAGTCAATAAAAAGTGAAACAAGTGATTGCAACATGCCAAAGATGTTATGAAAATGCCAACTAGGTACACTAAAACCCTTATTCCACAATACTGCAGGTATCAAACTGAGTGGCCAGAAGCATTTCTTCCAGCGCAATTCTAGGGCATTCAAAAGGGGCATGTGGACGCGTCGCAAGATACAATCGGAGTGCGGCATGCACGCGATGTGGCACAAGACCGGCAATAACTTGCCGGTGATGGTCAACGGCCGGCAGACGAGCAGCAAAAAAGGTTCTGGTGCTGCACACCAACAAGAACTTCGACCAGTAGAGGACCAACTGGGTGATGCACCAGTACCACCTCGGGGACCTGGAGCAAGAGAAGGAGCGGGAGCTGGTCCTCTGCAAGATTTTCTACCAGACGAACACTAGGGCCAGGATTAAAAAGATTATAAGTTAGTTTGGTATTGGTAGTTGTACTACCTTGTCGTCCGCAAGTTGGTATTTTTGTTAACGATCTTTTGGTATGAACTTGAATTTGCTTCCAACCATCATGCCGAGGGTCGACGTGGATATAAAGCTGAATCATTTTTTTCGAAACAAATTTTCAGGCACCTGATTTTTATTTGATGGGTAGCATAAGCACCCACCGTTCGAATTCCCAGTTCTCCAATTTTTTCGAAACAAGTGCATGCACTTATTATCAAAATAAAAAAAACAATATATGTGCTTCATCCCAGTTATCAGTCTGTACTTGCAGAATTATCTCGTTTATTGAGCACGTATATTGTTTTTTTTCAGGTCGAGCAAGTTTCAACTGGGCTGTAGATTGCCAGGGTTGTTTTGTTTTTAACAGGCCCAGCCCTTGACGACGGGGCACAAAGATCCAGCAGGTATCTACTGGCCTCTGGCCCGCCAGCGTTAGTTATATTTTGTCTTACAACATCCGCAGGCAGTTTTTTTACTGAATCAAACACACAACCCGTTCTATTTTCCTCTTGAAACGCATGTCCTACATCCGTTTTCTAAGCTCTACCTATAGTTGTACTAGTTCATATACACGTCTCATTATATTGAAAACACATAAAATTCCCTTTTCATAATTACATCCTTATTTTTGTTGTTTTTTCCCATCCAGTGCTGTCTTTTACCACTGGTTTTCCCTTAAACCAACTAAATTTGTCCCACGTCTTATTTTCTTACAAAAACAAAACGATTTTTTTGGCAAATCAATAAGTTCTTAAAAAATGTTTATCATTTCGGGATTACAACAGTTCGGACTCCATCGAAATATCCAAAATAAGGTTGGACTTTTTGACCGTGGTCCTTGGCAAAAAATGGGCTGTAATAAATTACTTAAGAATTAGCAAATGGGCTGCAAATTATAGAAAATAGCAAATGGGCTTTATGTTGTCTGCCACAGATTTGGAGGCTGACTTGTGGGCCTACTAAGTTCATGCGTACACAAGGTTTCTCAGAAAAGAAACTTAGTCAACAATCGACTCTACCAGCATCAGATTGTTAGATGTCAATCTAACGGCAATCGTGCTTCTTCAGTCTCTGATCCTCCTGCCCCAGCCGCCCAAACCAGCGCCGTCGGAACCACCTACTCCCGCGTCCCGTGGCCGGCAGTGCTCCCGGGAAGGCCTCACCGCCCCATCATACTCGCATCACTGACCTGTCTATCCCTCTACTCACCCACACCTCCTGTTATTTTCCGGCGACGGCAGCCGAACCAGTCAACCCACGTACTCTCCACCGTGTGGGCAGCCACTGACGTGTCTTCCCCGGCTCCGTGTCGTTCCCTTCGTAGGCCTCGCCGTGGTCCACCGCCCTGGTGCTCTCAGCACAGCATGGTCAACGATGTCCATCCAACGGCCGTAGTGCTTCTTCAACCTCTGGTCTTCTTGCCCTAGCCGCCCAAAGCAGCGCCTGTCGTGCCGCATGCTCCTGCCTCCCATGGCATGATGTGCTACCGTGGAGGCCTCACCGTCCCCATACTACTCCCAACGCTGGCCAGGCCATCCCTCCACTCACCCACTCCCCCTGTTATTCTGCGGCGACGACAGCCTCACACCGCAGCCGAACCAGTGAACCCTCGTACTCCTCTCTGCATGGGCATCCACTGCCGCTTCTTCCCTGGCTCCACGTCGTCCCCTTCCTAGGCCTCGCCGTCGTCCACCGCCTTGGTGTTCTCGGCGCGGCGTGGTCAGCGTGGTCAACGACATTCCATCGGAAGAGTACTGTACGTGGAGAGGCTGATAGCTGGGTCCATGGCCACAGCCCAGTTTTTTGTGATTTGCCAAGTAAGTCGCTTTGTCAGGCCTATTGGGCTACAAATCTTTCAAGACGAAGAGGAGAGCTTTCATTCGGCTGGCTGAGAATATGGCCCATCAGTAATGAGAAATGGGCTGTACATTTTTAAAACACATCAAACCGGCAATTAATTTCAAATATCTTTTTTTCATTTCGAGATTTGAAATTACATTAATTTTTATGCGTGGAGAATTTGTTGGATTTTATACTGATATACATTTATTTTGAAAATCAATTTGAATGTGAGTCGAAATTTCGGGATTAAAAACAGTTCGGACCGCACCGAAATATGCAAAATTTCATATAATTTTTTAATCGTGGCCACAATATGGGCTGTAATGCTAACAAAAAGAATATGGGCTCCAAAAAAACCTTAATAATTAGCAAATGGGCTGTAAATTATTAGAAATAATGGCAGATGGGTTGTATGTTGTTTCCCACAGATTTGAGGCTTTCCTTAAATAAAGGTTGACGCACAAGCAGTGACTGTTGGATGGCCATCCAACGGCCGTCGTGCTTCTTCAATCTCTGCTCTTCCTGCTCCAGGCACTCAAACAGGCGCCGGCGGGACTGCCTGCTCCCTCCTCCCCGCGGCCGGCTCTGTTGCCGCGCAGGCCTCACCGCCCCACTGTACTCCAATCGCTGGCCTAGCCATCCCTCTACTCACCCACACTTGTTGTTATTCTCCGGCGACGGCAGACGAACCAGTAAACCCTCATATAGTCGTACTCCCCTCCGCGTGGGAAACAACTGCCGAGTCTTCCCTGCCTCCATGTCGTTCCGTTCCTTGGCCTTGCCGTCGTCCACCGCCCTGGTGCTCTTGGCGCGGCCTGGTCAACGTGGTCAACGACCAACATGCATCTGAAGTGGACTTTAGGTGGAGAGGCCGACAGCTGGATCCACGGCCGCACGCAAGGAAATGCCTCCTTATTATGCGCAAAATAATGATTCCTCCACCTGACATCTGGGACCCACCGAAAGGGCCTCTGTATTTACGAAAAAAACGTTACCGCCGCTCACAGCTCGGACACACCAGCTATATCTTCACACGCAAGGGAGTGCCTCCTTATTACGCACCAAAAAAGAATACTCCCCCTGTTAGCGGGGACCCAGTATAGTGGCAGGCTGACTTGTGGGTCTACTAAGTTGACGGGGACGGAGGGCTTTGTCAACTTAGTTAATATGCACGATTCTATCTCCAGTGACCGTACGATGTCCATCCAACGGCCGTAGTGCTTCTTCAATCTCTGGTCTTCTTGCTCCAGCCGCCCAAACCAGCGCCGGTCGTGCCCCGTGCTCCTGCCTCCCGTGGCCGGCTGCGATGCGGCGGAGGCCTCACCGCCCCCTACTACTCCCACCGCTGGCTAGGCCATCCCTCTACTCACCCACACCCCCTGTTATTCTGTGGCAACGGCAACCTCACACCGCAGCCGAACCAATGAACCCTCGTACTCCTCTCCGCGCGGGCTTCCACTGCTGCGTCTTCCCCGGCTACGCGTCGTCCCCTTCCTAGGCCTCGCCGTTGTCCAGACCACCGCCCTGGTGCTCTCGGCACGGCGTGGTCAACGTGGTCAACGACCGACTTTCCTCGGAAGAGTACTGTACATGGAGAGGCTGACAGCTGGGTCCAGGCGGCCGCAAGGAAGTGCATCCTTATTACGTGCAAAATAATTATTCCTCCACCTTAAAGCAGGGACCCACTGTACGGGCCACCTTATTTCACGAAAAAAACGTTTCCCCCCTGACTGCTCGGACCCACCAGATGGGCCAGCGTATTTCGCAAAAAAACGTTCCCCCCGCTGTCAGCTCGGACCCACCGGAAGTGCCTCCTTATTACACAAAAAAATGAATACTTCCCCTGCTAGCCGGGACCCACCATGGTGGGAGGCTGACTTGTGGGCCTACTAAGTTGACTGGGATGGGGGCCTTTGTCAACTTTAGTCAATATGAACGATTCTAGCTCCACTGACCGTACAATGTCCATCCAACGGCCGTAGTGCTTCTTCAACCACTGGTCTTCTTGCTCTAGCCGCCCAATGCAGCGGCGGTCGTGCCGGATCACTACTAGGGAAAAGCCTAGCAGCGGCGAGGGTTTTGGGCCTCTCAGTAGCGCGGGCACCGGCGCTACTAATAAGGCGCTACAGCTAATGTATAGCAGTAGCGCCGGTTGTCCCACGCTACTGCTATACATGAATAGCTGTAGCGCTCTTTGGGAAAGGGCGCTGCTTATATTATCTGCACCGCTGTTTCCTGGGACGCGCTACTGACAATGCGGCGCTACTGCTAAATTTCGCCCTCGCTACTACTAGTTTATTTATTAGTTTTTTTCCTGCGTATTTGTTTTGTATTTGAATAGGCTTTATACAATAATGTTTAGCATATCATACACATACAAATGTAATCATAGCATATACATACAATTAGTCTCATCAAATCATGTCATCATCATAATCATCATCCAACACAAAGTGGTCTCTCGTCATCATCTTGAAAATAGCGATACAAGTCTCGAATGATATGCAAATACATCGTCATCCATCTAAACAATGATATACGCGAGAAGAGCTATCACTTTGAGAACATGAGTTCGTATCCCTCTTTCGCATTAGCGTGAACCTCTAAACTAACTACTGCCTGTCGCTCGAAAACCGGAAGGGCCTGACACTCCGGCCACTTGTCGTATATATATAGACTCCTAGCATAGCACTTCTTTGCCATCTATGATCTATGCACCTGCATCATCACATGAGTCGATGATATGCAACATATATAGTTGAGCAACAGAAAGAGACAGACTTGGCAAAAATAAAAACAACATATCATAAGCATAAATAACAAAGTTCATTGTACCCCAAAATGCCCTAACTAGAGTGATTTTTGCTAGTCGAGGAGGAGGATGGTTTAATTACATCACAAATAAAGTTTCACCATGCATAACTCAAAGTTTTGTCATACAGAAAGTATGGACTAAATGGACACATTGTCATATATCGACAATCACTCCAACATGTCGTTCCATCCATCCAAGTCAGGGAGATAGTCCCCGAGCCTAGTGAAAGTCTTCAGGTCGAGACGCTGAGAGGATATCCATGTTCGGACGTCTTCCCGCGACATTTGTCCTTCTCCGTAGAACATCCCCGTTTTTCCGACGACCTCCTTCATGATGATTTGGGAAGGTCCCCGCTGGATGTTATAGAACTCAGCTCAAAGTCGATGATCCCCGATATCTCCTATGTCCTTTGCCCATTGCAGAATATGGGCATCGTCGGAAGAAGGTGCCATGCGAAGGTTCTGGTGATCCCGTCTGTACTCCAGCATGTGGTGTAGGACATAGAATCCATCATTAAGAGAATCGTCGGGTTGCTGGATGCAACAGAAGTTGGTCTTATGGCTGAAGGCGACCCTGCCGCCCCTCATCTTGTTGTCCCTGATCTCTCCACCCAGTGATTGGTAGTGAAACATAGCACTGTCGAGAACATCCTTGAGGGTGTAATCCTTTTTGTGAATGTTCTTCGACGAGTCCAAGTAAAGAGCATGGGAGAATCGGGGGTAGAGGATGATGCGGACGGCGCGCCCGCCGCTGCGCAAAATAAGTCCTCAAATTAATTAGCCTCCACTGTGCAAATGAATGATTGAAATCGAAGGAAGGATAGCAGCGCGAATGACTTAACACAGGATGATAAGGCACGAGAATCGCCCCCTTGTCCTTATTGGTGAGCATGAAACTGACGATGTAATCCCTCGCGTATTCACGGTGATTTGCGCAGACTCGCAAGAAGCCCTCGTGCATGTAGTACGGGTCAGCGACACAGATATGAGGTATCTGTTCAACCCCGATGATGTAGTTCATGTGCAAGGCATAAAGGCGGACAAACGTAAAATCCAGCTTCTTCACGTGAAACATGTCGAATATGTAATCGAATCGGAGGAAGAACTTATCCGCGGGGAAGCTGTCGACGTACGACATTTGCCGCAGAACGTTAACCACGTAGAGTGGGTATCCTGGATCTTTCAAGGCGATGAGGTCTTTCTCTACCCGCAACACATCGTCATGAAGTCTCTTTAGATCGCCGAATCTGGCCCGTAGCGCTGTTGCAGGTAGGATTGGTTGACCGGGGATATGCCATTTATCCGCATCGGGGATATCTATACGGTCCTAAAGCCGAGGCTGCTGAGGCGGCTGGATCATAGAAACAGCTTTTTTGCCTTTCCTCGCTCTCTTCCTAAACTTCTTTACTACCGGAAGGTCGTCCATAATATGTTGAGACGGCAATTTAGGCACCGACTCATGATGCTCAAACCCTGAGGAGGCGCCAGTATAGACATACTGTTCAGCAGCGCCATCATCGTCCTCATCCTCATCCATGGCGACGTCATCAGCGACTAATGGAGCCTCCTCCTTACCCCGACCGCTATCACACAACCCGAAACCCGACGCTAATTAGGTAGGTGGGGTGTTGATGTTCATACCTTGCTGAGGCTGCGTGCTCGTGGGTTTGCTCCCGGCCGCCTCCAGACGAAGCAGACTCTTTGGACACAACAGGACCCACCCAGCATTGCAACAATCACCAAGCCGCCGCGGTGTCTCGTCGTCATCCCCCAGTAGTACTGGAGGAGGCAAATTCTCGTGGCCCGGTTTGACACTGGCCACGGAAACCTTGAAGACGTTCGGGGGGATCGGCCGACTGTGGAACAATGGTTCCTTTGGCTCCATTATCGTCGCCTTCCCCACGTCCACCTTTTGGTCGCCGATGGTGTACAATATGGTGCACGGGGTTTCGTTGGCCTGCAAAGAAAAGTCTGCGACGTGAGACATCCGAAAGGCAACAAAAAATGGAGATTATACATTTATATTGAAGGGGGCCGGTGTGACAGATACCGTGAGGGCGTCGAGCTCAGCCAAAGACGAAGCACCGCCTAGCACGTCTGATGCGGGAGCCGGTGCGGGAGCAGGTGCTGCTGTAGGTGCTGGTGCAACGCTAGTCGAGCTGCTCCCCGCCAAGAAGTCAGCAAGGGGAAAGTCCGCTGCATCTTTTTCTGGATTTTGCTTGCTCCAATTGAAAACGGCCGGAACCCAGGTAGTAGAAATATCTACAGCCACCTGTTTTGCGGCAGCTACTGCTGTTGCGACTGTCTCAGTTGATCTTTTCTCAACCGCAATCTCAACCGTCTTGTCGATGTTTTCTTCATTTAACCTCCGTCTTTCCTTTCTCTCCTCCGTGGTCTCAGGGTAGTACTTCTTCCACGTGGCACCGTCTCCGACACCGTGCACGCGTCCATACGACGGCCGAGTATCCACCGGTTGTCGTTTCAATATGTTCAACGCCCGATTGAATGGAGTGTCCCACTTGTGCCTCGCCAATGCCTCGGACGGCGAGTCGCTTTCGGCCGCAATCCTGTGCTGCTCTCTCTGCAAAAGGCACAACGATCATTTACAAATATGACTAACGTGTGCAGTCGAATTTATCAGAAACTAAAATTACCAGCAGTCTCATGAACTCCGTAGTGACCGGTGTTGTCTAGTAAACCTTGTTCTCTGGGTCCCAATGGTGCTGGGCCCTGAGGACGTCATGCTCCTGTGGGACGGTGAACTCCGCCAAGGGGTCTGGGATGCCCAGACTCGCGGCTTCCACGTCCTCCTTGGCCCATTTGGACCTCTTTCCGTCGTAACCACGGCTTCCAAGGTGGTGGCTCCCAAAGTTCCTCTCTTGAAGCCCCTTAATGTACTTAGACTTTTTTTGGCATCTTCGGCCTCGCAAGCCTCCTTGAATATTTGAAACTGATCTTCCGTGATTGTCGGATTATCCTTTATAATCTCGCAGTAGGGTTCCTTCGTATCAACGATCCTTGCTTTCACTCGATTTTTCCAGGCGGCCAACGCGTCGCTAAACTTGGTCATGGCATGTTTGTTTATCTTCTTCATTGCCGGGTCCTCATCTGGATCTTTATAATCCTTCTCATTCCGGCCCGGGAACAAGAATATCTGCTGAAACTTCTTTAGGAGGGAGCTCCTCATATTTTCTATCTTCTGTAATTTCTCATCGTTGATGGTGGCGGTTGTTCGTACGATGCAGCCTATTTGATTGTCGTAGCATCGACGCCCTTCCTTGGGTGTCGTTGGCTCAAATTTGTCGTCGTCCACCTCCGTGACCACCACTCTAGTAGTCTTGAGTTTGTTAGGAACCCGTTACCTCTTTGCTTTCGGTTCTACACCGGCTCCGCTCCCCGAGGCAGCGCCGGTCTCAGTCTCGGCGCCGGTCTCGATGCCGGTCTGAGTCTGAGCGACGGTCTCAGTCTCAGCACCGGTCTACGTGTCGGTCTTAGTCCCCGATGCCACCGATGGGCCCAACAATAACATCGGTTGATCATCGGTGAGGCTAAAAAATTCGTCTGCCGCCCGGTAGGCGTCGTAGCAATCACCAGAACCCAGCCCTTCATCGTTGCTAGCCATGTTTCCTATGATTAAATCTAGTCAATTAATTCTAGACCTAATAAAATGAATAATAACATAAAAAAGGCCTATTGTTTTGCAGGAATGTTGACTCCTTCCTGGTGCGGCAAATCCCGGGCACTCGATATGTCCTAGTTTGTAGCACAAGTCATGTCGAAATTCACGGAAAATTTCGGCATGACCTTTGCTAAATAAGTGGACAAATCGAGAACCTGAAATTTTCCGGAACAGAAATGAATCAACATTCCGGCAAAACATAGGCCACTTAGCATCATTCCAGCACAAGTCATATATAGTTTTGACCATGTTTTTGAAAAGAAAAAACAATTTCGTTTTTTGTTTATATCTAAATGCCATAGCTACTGATTTTTATTTATAGCTAAATACTTATGTTTTTTGTCTAAAGCTAAAAGTATTTAGCTAAAAATATTCAGGTCCATAGTCCAAATAATTCAAATTTTATTTGAATGAAATTTGGAACAAATTCAGGTCCTAAAAAATTGCTAATCATTTTTGCTAAATGCTATAAAATGCCTACTGCCCTAAAAAAATCTAGGGTTCATATGAACACCTAGGGTTCATATGAACATCAACATAGTATCAACATATATATGAAATTGCCCTGGCAGAGAGAGGAGGGTAGGGGACAGTAGAGGCAGAGCCTTACGGTCGGCGGCAAGGGCAGGCTCTGGCTCGGGCGGCGGCGGTGAGGTCGAGGGCGGCGGCGGTGAGCTCGAGGGAGGCGACGGTGAGGTTGACGATGGCCTCGGGCGGCGGCTGTGAGGTCGAGGGCGGCCTCGGGCGGTGGCGGTGTGGTCGAAAGTGGCAGGCGGCGGCGGTGTGGTCGAAGGCGGCCTCGGGCGGTGGCGATGTGGTCGAAGGCGGCAGGGCGACGGCAGCGATGGAGCAGTTGGGGGACAGGGGGGCCGGGAGTACAGAGAGGGGGAAAGGACTTGGCAAAATTTTGAGCCCGGGCTGCCGGGATTTGAGTCAAACTAGTAGTAGCGCGTTTTTCCAAAACACGCTATAGCTAAGATAGCTATAGCGCGTTTCGCAAAAACGCGCTACTGCTATTCCATTCTATTTTTACTTGTTTTTCACTTTATTTTATTTCCGTTAGCAGCAGCGCCTTACACGTAAGCGCGCTATAACTATGGATATTAGCAGTAGTGCTGGCCTGTATACGCGTTGCTGCTATGTTGGGCTAGCCATGTGCACCCAGTTCAAACATAGCAGCAGCGCTTTTCGCTAGTAGGCGCTACTGCTAAAGTCATAGCAGTAGCGTTGTTTATTTAAGCGCGCTGCTACTAAGTAGCAGTAGCGCTTGATTTTGTACAGCGCTACTGGTAAGATTCTGTGTATAGGCTTTTCCCTAGCAGTGCATGCTCCTGCCTCCCGTGGCCGGCTGTGCTGCCACGGAGGCCTCACCGCCCCCTACTATTCCCACCACTGCCAGGCCCTGCAGCCGAACCAATGAACCCTCGTACTCCTCTCCGCGCGCGCGGGGGCTTCCACTGCCGCGTCTTCCCCGGCTCCCCGTCGTCCCCTTCCTAGGCCTTGCCGTCATCCACCGCACTGGTGCTCTCGGCACGGCATGGTCAACGTGGTCAAGGAATGACTTCCATCGGACGTGGACTGTACGTGGAAAGGCTGACAGCTGGGTCCACGGCCGCAGCAAGGAAGTGCCTCCTTATTACGTGCAAAATAATTATTCCTCCACCTGACAGCGGGGACCCACCGGACGGGCCACCGTATTTCGCCCCCCTGACTGCAGGGACCCACCAGCTACATCTTCGCAGGCAAGGAAGTGCGTGACAATCGGGACCCACCTGGTCGAAGCGTACGTACCGTTTTAATTCTGGTCGCGAACGTGTACGTACCTATATACTGGTCGATGTAGAGGCGTGCACGTGTCGTAGTAGAGGCGCGCATGTAGCATGTACACGTACGTACAGCGGCCAGGGTGCAAGAAAGAAAATATGGCCACGTATGTGTACATACGGGCGGGGTCTCGAACACCTACTCGTGCATACGTACGGCGACGGCTCGTGTACATGGCTGGGTCGGAACGGAGAAACAACATCGTCGTCGTGTTCATGGGGAGGCAACAGAATGCATCGTGTTCATGGGGAGGCAACGGAATGCGTGGTCGTGTTCATCGGGAGGGCTTGGACGGAATAGGCGATGGAAACTAGGCCTGGTGTACCGCAGAACGGAGGAAATGGCCTTGTGTTCGACCGGCCACGTTCGAAACGGGATCCTGTTCATCGGGAGGGGTGTGGCGTACCGCAAAATGGAGGAAACGGACCTCCTATGGTCAAAACGGGGCTCCTGTTGATCGGGAGGGTTGTGGGGTACCGCAAAACGGAGGAAACAGACATGTGTTGGAGCGCTACAGTCGAAACGGGGGTCATGTTCATCGGGAGGGGTGTGGCGTACCGCAAAATGGGACTCCATGAGATACTGTTCATCTCCACCGTGGACCCCCTCCATCCTCCACGAGCTACTGTTCATCCACCGTCGACCTCCTCCAGCCTCCACGGGCCCCTGTTCATCCAGCCTCCACCGCGTGCTACTCCACCGGCTACTGTTCAACCACCCCTCCACCGTCTATTGTTCATCCAGCCCTCCACACCACGGGGTCCTGTTCAACCACCCCTCCACGGGCACACCTCCACCGTCTACTGTTCATCCTGCCCTCCACACCACGGGGTCCTGTTCATCCACCCTCCACGGGCACCCCTCCACCGTCTACTGTTCATCCAGCCCTCTACCACTGTTTATCCAACCCCCCCACAACGCTCACTATTCATCCAGAGGCAGCATCGATCGGCTTTAGTTAGCAGCAGTAGCCAAAGAATTGCTCGATCGGGTTCAGTTAATAGCCATCGATCGATCGCTCGGGTTCAGTAACGCGTAGCCTGCAGTGCAATCGCTCGGGTTTAGTTAGAGCCCGACGCCTTGCTCAGGTTCAGTTAGAGCCAACGCCTCACACACACATGCGTACGTGTACGAGAGAAACGCGCATCGCTCGGCCCCCGACTTCCCACCGTAACAGGGAACTCCCTGAAATTTTCCTCCCCCTCACTTCTACCATGGTTTTTTCCGTCATGGACGGCCTAAAGAATGTCATGCAGCTGCGTCTCCAGCCCGCCCAGGACGAAAAGCCCATTTTATGTCATGATTTTTTTTCATAGAAGTAGGAGCCCACCACATCTATGATGATACCGGGTTTTGTCACAATTATCGTCATGGAAGTGTCATATGTATGACAGAAAAAAATTTCGTTCGGCCCAAAATGTCACGGATGTGTCTTTTTTATAGTGTCATCACTGTTACACTTGCTACAAATTACTGCTATTACTGTTACTGTTACCGTTGCTGCTGTCACTACTATCAAAACTATCAAACTACTTTGCTACTAATCACTTTGCTGCAGATAGTTAATCTCCAAGTGTGGTTGAACTGACAACTCAGTTGCAAATACCTTCAAATATTCTTTGGCTCCCCTTGTGTCGAATCTATAAATTTGGGTTGAATACTCTACCCTCGAAAACTGTTGCGATCCCCTATACTTGTGGGTTATCAAGACCTTTTTTTGGCGTTGTTGCCGGGGAGCATAGCAATATTTGTTGTGTCACTTGGAATCACTACCATATTATCACTATGAAGAATCTGAAGTATCCAAAGACTATGATATTTCCCTCAAAGAGGAGGGGAGGTAAGGAACTTCCATCCAGTTCTTCTTTAGATTCACCTTCCATTATGGGTAAACTTGCAACACCACCACATGCTATCAATTCTAATATGTTGCAAGTTATTGATGATGCTACTTCTACTATGAATGATGCTTATGATGATGCTAGTACCTTGCTTGATAATTATGATGTGCCATTTGGTGAATTTCTTGATGAACAAATTGCTAGAGTAATACAACATGATGTTGTTGAATCTGATGATGAGCTTGAAACTGAAACTCCTGAAACACCTGCTAGAACTAGCTTTCCTAGATATGAATTGCCTGAGGTACCGGAAGGTTATGTTATGAATGAGGAGACAACTAGAGATATTCTTGCTTGTAAGGATATGGATGATCAAGAGAAATTACTATGAAAGTATAAAGAAAAATCTCTAAATGCTAGAATGAAGTATGATCCTAACTTCGCTACTTCACCTATCTTTATTGCTGATAAGGATTATGAATTCTCTGTCGACCCAGAGTTGATTACTTTGGTTGAATCTGATCCTTTCCATGGTTATGAAACTGAAACTGTTGTGGCACATATTACTAAGTTAAATGACATAGCCACCCTTTTTACTCATGATGAGAAAACTCGCTATTACTTTATTCTCAAGTTATTTCCTTTCTCAGTAAAGGGTGATGCTAAACCCACTCTTACTCCTTGTTGTGTGCGTAGTCCCCAGGATATGATTTATTACTTCTCTGAAAAATATTTCCCTCCTCATAAGAAACAAGCTACTTTGCAGGAAATATTTAACTTTGTGCAAATTAAAGAAGAGAGTCTCCCACAAGCTTGGGGGAGGCTTTGCCAGTTACTCAATGCTTTGCCTGATCATCCTCTTAAGAAAAATGAAATATTTGATATCTTCTATAATGGACTAACCGATGCTTCTAGGGACTTCCTAGATATTTGTGCTCATTGTGTTTTCAGGGAACGAACTATTGCTCAAGCTGAGGAATTATTGAATAATATATTGAAAAATCATGATGACTGGACTCTTCCCGAACCACCGGCTAAACCCACTCCGAAGAAGAGGGGTATATTATATCTCAGTCCTGAAGATATGCAAGAGGCAAACAAATCTATGAAAGAAAAAAGGTATTAAATCTGAGGATGTTAAAAATTTACTTCCTATTGAAGAAATACACAGGCTTAATACACCATCGCTGCCTAAGGTGGTAGAGGTTGAATAAAACGTTTGCAGATTCCGGCTTAGTCCATGGCACTCTTGCAGTATTATTATTTTCATATCATTCGGTCGTGCAAGTGAAAGGAAATGATGACGATATTCGATGAGCTGGTCGTGGCAAAGAGAAGCTGGTATGAACTTGACTTGTTCTGTTTGTGTAAATATGTTTAACCTCGTATCCAGGCTTCAGCCCATTATGATTAAACATGTTAGCAATGACAATTAGAGATTATAGTTTCTCATGCCATGCATACGTAGCTAGGAGTGGATAATGATTTATCTTGGATATCAACATAGCGTTAAAATAATTCTGATGTAGTATGATGATATGGTATCCTCCTCTGAATGTTCGAGTGGCTTGACTTGGCACATGTTCATGCATGTAGTTGAATCAAAACCAACATAGCCTCTATGATATTTATGTTCATGGTGTTCATATCCTACTCATGCTAGTGTCCAATGTTACTTATGCATAATGCATGGTTATGATCGTTGTTGCTCTCTAGCTGGCCGCTTCTCAATCTTAATTGCTAGCCTTCGCCTGTACTAAGTGGGAACTCTGCTTGTACATCAAAAACCTTGAACCCAAAGTTATTCCAGACGAGTCCACCATACCTACCTATATACGGTATTAACCTGCCGTCTTAAGTAAATTTGCATGTGCCACCTCTAAAACTTCTACAAATTATCCTTTTTATGTGCCTGGATAGTTCATGGAAAGACAGGAGGTGGTCGATATCTTCGTTTCGTGCTAAGCGGGTTATTCTCAGGTCGAGTGTTTATTCATTCACCATCGAACGAGAAAATGGGCGGTAATAGGGATGCCCAGTCCCAAACTACAAACATGAAAAAGAGTTCATCTCTTGAATGATCAAACAAAAACTCCCAATGGAGTCAAAACCTTTACTTTTATCGCTTCCACTACAAAAAAAGACACATCCGTGACATTTTAGGTCGAACGAAATTTTTTTCTGTCATACATATGACGATAATTGTGACAAAACCCGGTATCATCATAGATGTGGTGGGCTCCTACTTCTATGACAAAAAATCATGACAGAAAATGAGCTTTTCGTCCTGGGCGGTCCGGAGACGCAGCTGCATGACATTCTTTGGGCCATCCATGACGGAAAAAACCGTGGTAGAAGCGAGGGGGAGGAAAATTTTGGGGAGTTCCTGGTTACGGTTGGAGGTCGGGGGCCGAGCGATGCGCGTTTCTCTCGTACACGTACGCGCGTGTGTGTGAGGCGTTGGCTCTAACTGAACCCGAGCAAGGCGTTGGGCTCTAACTGAACGCGAGCGATTGCACAGTAGGCTACGCGTTACTGAACCCAAGCGATCGATCGATGGCTGTTAAATAAACCCGATCGAGCGATTCCTTGGCTACTGCTGCTAACTGAAGCCGATCGATGCTGCCTCGGATGAACAGTGAGTGGTGGCGTTGCCTCTGGATGAACAGGACCCCTTGGTGTGGTGGAGGGCTAGATGAACAGTAGACGGTGGAGGGGTGTCCGTGGAGGGGTGGATGAATAGGACCCCGTGGTGTGGAGGGCATGATGAACAGTAGACGACGGAGGGGTGCCCGTGGAGGGGTGGTTGAACAGGACCCCATGGTGTGGAGGGCTGGATGAATAGTAGACGGTGGAGGGGTGCCCGTGGAGGGGTGGTTGAACAGGACCCCGTGGTGTGGACGGCTGGATGAACAGTAGACGGTGGAGGGGTGGTTGAACAGTAGCCGGTGGAGTAGCGCGCGGTGGAGGTTGTATGAACAGGAGCCCGTGGAGGCTGGAGGAGGTCGACGGTGGATGAACAGTAGCTCGTGGAGGCTGGAGGGGGTCGACGGTGGAGATGAACAGTATCCCGTGGAGTCCCGTTTTGCGGTACGCCACACCCCTCCCGATGAACAAGACCCCCGTTTTGACCGTAGCGCTGCAAGACAAGTCCTTTTCCTCCGTTTTGCGGTAGGCCACACCCCTCCCGATCAACAGGACCCCCGTTTCGACCGTAGGAGGTCCGTTTCCTCCGTTTTGCGGTATGCCAGACCCCTCCCGATGAACAGGATCCCGTTTCGAACATGGCCGGTCAAACACAAGGCCGTTTCCTCTGTTCTGCGGTACGCCAGGCCTCGTTTCCATCGCCTGTTCCGTCCAAGCCCTCCCGATGAACACGACCAAGCATTCCATTCTGACCCAGCCGCGTTGCCTCCTGATGAACACGGCGCATTCCGTTGCCTCCCCATGAACACGACGATGACGGTGTTTCTCCGTTCTGACCCAGCAATGTACACGAGCCCTCGCCATACATATGCGTGAGTAGGCGTTCGAGACCCCGCCCGTATGTACACATACGTGGCCGTATTTTCTTTCTTGCACCCTGGCCGCCTCTACTATGACACATGCGCGCCTCTACATCGACCAGTATGTACGTACACGTTCGCGACCAGAATGACAAAGCTACGTACGCTTCGACCAGGTGGGTCCCGACTGTCAGGCACTTCCTTACCTGCGAAGATGTAGCTGGTGGGTCCCAGCAGTCAGGGGGCGAATCGTTTTTTTTTTGCCCAGACGCACTTCCTTGCGTGCAAAGATGTAGCTGGTGGGTCCTAGCAGTCGGGCGGGCGGTGGGTCCCAGCACTCAGGGGGCGAATCGTTTTGGTTTTCTTTTTTTTGCCCGGACGAACTTCGTTGCGTGTGAAGTTGTAGCTGGTGGGTCCTAGCAGTCAGGGGGGCGAATCGTTTTTTTGTTGCCCGGACGCACTTCCTTGCGTGCGAAGGTGTAGCTGGTGGGTCCCAGCAGTTAGGGGGGAAATGTTTTTTCATGAAATACGGTGGCCTGTCCGGTGGGTCCCTGTTGTGAGGTGGAGGAATCATTATTTTCCGCGTAATAAGGAGGCACTTCCTTGCTGTCGCCGTGGACCCAGCTGTCAGCCACTCCACATACAGTCCACGTCCGATGGAAGTCGTTCCTTGACCACGTTGACCACGCCGCGCCGAGAGCACCAGGGCGGTGGACAACGGCGAGGCCTAGGAAGGGGACGACACGGAGGCAGGGAAGACTCGGCAGTTGTTTCCCACGCGGAGGGGAGTATGACTGTACAAGGGTTTACTGGTTCGCCTGCCGTCGCCGGAGAATAACAGCAGGTGTGGGTGAGTAGAGGGATGGCTAGGCCAGCGATGGGAGTACGGTCGGGCGGTGAGGCCTGCGCGGTAGCACAGCCGGCCGCGCAGAGGAGGGAGCAGGCAGTCCCGCCGGCGCTTGTTTAAGCAGCTGGAGCAGAAAGAGCAGAGATTGAAGAAGCACGACGGCCGTTGGATGGACATCCAATAGTCAGTGCTTGTGCGTCAACCTTTTTTTATGAAAGCCTCAAATCTGTGGAAAATAGCATACAACCCATCTGCCATTATTTCTAATAATTTACAGCCGATTTGCTAATTCTTAAGGTTTTTTTGGAGCCCATATTCTTTTTGTTAGCATTACAGCCCATATTGTGGCAACAGTTAAAAAATTATATAAAATTTTGCATATTTCGGTGCGGTCCGAACTGTTTTTAATCCCGAAATTTCGACTCACATTCAAACTGATTTTAAAAATAAATGTATATCAATATAAAATCCAACAAATTCTCCACGCATAAAAATTAATGTCATTTAAAATCATGAAATGAAAAAAAAAATATTTGAAACTAATTGCCGGTTTGATGTGTTTTAAAAATGTACAACCCATTTCTCATTACTGATGGGCCATTTTCTCGGCCAGCCAAATGAAAGCTCTCCTCGTCTTGAAAGATTTGCAGCCCAACAGGCCTCACAGAGCGACTCACGTGGCAAATCACAAAAAAACTGGGTTGTGGCCGTGGACCGAGCTGTCAGCCTCTCCACGTGCAGTACTCTTCCGATGGAAGTCGTTCCTTCACCACGTTTACCACGCCGCGCGGAGAGGACCACAGCAGTGGACGATGGCGAGGCCTAGGAAGGGGACGACGCGGCAGTGGAACCCCGCGCGGAGAGGACTACGGGGGTTCACTGGTTCGGCTGTGGTGTGAGGCTGCCGTCACCGCAGGGCCTGGCCGGCGGTGGGAATAGTAGGGGGCGGTGAGGCAGGAGCATGCGGCACGACCAGCGCTGCTTTGGGCGGCTGGAGCAAGAAGACCAGAGGTTGAAGAAGCACTACGGCCGTTGGATGGACATAGTACGGTCACTGGACCTAGAATCGTTCATATTGACTAAGTTGACAAACCCTTCGTCCCCGTCAACTTAATAGGCCCACAAGTCAGCCTCCCAGCAAGGTGGGTCCCAGCTACCCGGGGGAGTATTCATTTTTTGTGCGTAGTAAGGAGGCACTTCCGGTGGGTCCCAGCTACCCGAGGGAGTATTCATTTTTTGTGCGTAATAAGGAGGCACTTCCGGTGGGTCCGAGCTGATAGCGGGGGGAACGTTTTTTTTTTCATGAAATACGGTGGCCCGTCCGGTGGGTCCCTGCAGTCAGGGGGAAACGATTTTTTTTGCAAAATACTGGTGGCCCGTCCGGTGGGTTCCCGCTGTCAGGTGGAGGAATAATTATTTTCCGCGTAATAAGGAGGCACTTCCTTGCCGCTGCCATGGACCCAGCTGTCAGCCTCTCCAGTATAGTACTCTTCCGATGGAAGTCGGTCATTGACCACATTGACCACACCGCATCGAGAGCACCACGGCGGTGGACGACGGCGAGGCCTAGGAAGGGGACGACGCGGAGCCGTGCAAGAAGCGGCAGTGGATGCCCACGCGGAGAGGAGTACGAGCGTTCACTGGTTCGGCTGTGGTGTGAGGCTGCCGTCGCCGCAGAATAACAGGGGGTGTGGGTGAGTGGAGGGATGGCCTGGCCAGTGGTGGGAGTAGTATGGGGGCGATGAGCGCGAGAGGCAGGAGCAGGCGTCACGACCGGCGCTGCTTTGGGCGGCTGGAGCAAGAAGACAAGAGGTTGAAGAAGCACTATTGCCGTTGGATGGACATCATACGGTCACTGGAGTATTGACTAAGTTGACAAAACTCTCCATCCCTGTCAACTTAGTAGGCCCAGAAGTCAGCCCAACAATATGGTGGGTCCCAGCTAGCAGGGGGGTGTTCATTTTTTTGGGCGTAATAAGGAGGCACTTCCTTGCGTGCGAAGATATAGCTGGTGGGTCTGACCTGTCAGCGGGGGGAACATTTTTTTGCGAAATACAGAGGCCCTTCCTGTGGGTCCTAGCTGTCAGGTGGAGGAATCATTATTTTGCGCGTAATAAGGAGGCATTTCCTTGCGTGCGGCCATGGACCCAGCTGTCAGCCTCTCCATGTACAGTCCAGTTCCAATGGATGTCGTTCATTGACCACGTTGACCAGGCCGTGCCGAGAGCACCAGGGCGGTGGATGACGGCGAGGCCTAGGAAGGGAACGACACGGAGCCAGGGAATACTCGGCAGTTGTTTCCCACGCGGAGGGGAGTATGACTGTACGGGGGTTTACTGGTTCGTCTGCCGTCGCCGGAGAATAACAGCAGGTGTGGGTGAGTAGAGGGATGGCTAGGCTAGCGATGGGAGTACGGTCGGGCGGTGAGGCCTACGTGGCAACACAGCTGGCCGTGCGGAGGAGGGAGCAGGCAGTCCCGCCGGCGCTTGTTTGAGCGGCTTGAGCATGAAGAGCAGAGATTGAAGAAGCACGACAGCCGTTGGATGGACACCCAACAGTCAGTGCTCTTCTGTGTTGACTAAGTTGACAGGGCGTTGCGTGTGCGTCAAACTTTTTTTTTATGAAAGCATACGCGTCAACCTGTAGTAGGCGCACATGTCAGCCTTAAATCTATGGAAAACAGCATACAGCGCATCTGCCATCATTTATAATAATGTACAGCCCATTTGCAAATTCTTAAGAATTTTGTTCGAGCCCATCTTCTTTTTGTTAGCATCACACCCCATATTGTGGCCACGGTTAAAAATATACGAAATTTTGCATATTTCGGTGCGGTCAACTATTTTTAATCCAGAAATATCGATTCACATTCAAACTATTTTGAAAAATAATTTATATAAATATAAAATCCAAATAATTGTCCACGCATAAAAATCAATGGAATTTAAGATCTTGTAATGAAAAAAATTGAAACTAATTCCCGGTTTGATGTGTTTTAAAAATGTACAGCCCATTTCTGGGCAAACCAAATGAAACCCTCCTCGTCTTGAAAGATTTGCATCCCAGAAGGGCCGATAAAGCAAGTAGGCCTTGTTTGGGTATTTCTTTAAAAAATAAGAACTGGGCTAGGCATTTTCAGCAAGAAAAAAAACATAACTGGGCTCATGATGTGGTAAACATAAATAAAACCCTGGCTAGACGGGCCACAGCCCCCACACAGCCCTGTTGTTACCCTGATCCCTAAAACTAGTATAAATAACAACTGCTTGTTCCTCAAAAAAAACTGCGCGACTTGCTGGGTCCCTGGTGTCAGCCGCTCGTAGTGTAATTCTCTCATTTATTGACTACGTAGACAATGGTGTGAGCCCCCGATGTCCAGCCTTTCCTATGAAAATTTACAGCCCATTTGATGTGCTAGTTCGAAATAAATTTGTGGGTGCTGGTGGGGGCTAATCACTTGGCTTCTATAATGCACAGTGAGCTCAAGTAGCCGGCGAGAGTGATGTTATTTCCCTTGGTTTGGATTTGTTACAATATTTCACTCTAACTTAAATGAATGGCAAGCCATTTGCCTTGTTTCGAAGAAAATATGACAGTCACAGCCGAGTTGAAAAGGGCAAGAACATCTAGCTCTAGCTTACAAACTGTACAAATGCACGAGGGTTAATTGTTCATCAGGTTTACAAAAAAAACCAGATTGAAAAGGGCAACAACATCTAACGCCAGCACTGTTTTCGGCAGTCACAGTCAAATTGATCGGTCAGGTCCATAGAATGAACATCCTCGGTCGTAAAATTTACTGGATTATGACCACAATATGTTGTAAATAGAAGCCCGCCACGTTCAGAAGCTCTTTGGCCCACCTGAAACTCCTTTTTTTGCTCTTCGACATACCCATCCGTCAAAACTATGCTGCTGATAAACTTAAGCCTGATGGACAATAGTAACCTCGCATTCAGCACAAAGAATGTGACAAATCTTGTGTTTGCACGGTTGGCTACATATCGTTCTAGCATTATTGTCTTCAATCGAATCTTGTGAGAAGTGAGAAAATCCCGATGCTTACCAATCCATCGATTGGTTATAACTTTCTTACCCCGTCCTGTTGCCTAAATAGACATGAAGATTGAAAACAGTTAAGGTCTAAAAGAAGAGTGTCAAAAGAGCAACAGGTGAAAGGTTAATTCTAGTACACTATATGCGGGCTTCCAATGTGCGTGAAATTATCACCTTTATATACAACTTCTCCAGACATGGAAAGCATTGCAGCAAGCCAATAATCTTGTTCAGATCAAAACTATTCATTTGGATATATAAGATCTTGACAGAATCCAGCACCATTGATAGGCCATCCATGGAGAAACTCTTCATTGAGCATAGAACATAATATTAGTACAAAATGTGTACTCCAAGATGATATATAAATTATGCGCAGAAATTTAAAATGCAACTTATGGTTACAAGTGTAGATGATAATATAAAGTACCTGAAGAACTATGGATCCAAACACCATATTGAAATGAGCACAGAGATCATGTATTACACCCAAGGTCTCGAGTTCAGGCGCAGAGAGGACGGTTATTTGCAACGGTGAATAACTAGAATCAAGGATCAACCTTTGAAGTGAAGGGGCATCTTGGATGATGAGCTGCCTTCCGCTAAAAGAAATTCCAATTCTTACAAGGTTAGGCGACTTTATTTGGAGACAACCGATTCTAACTGTGAAAACAAGCACCAAGCACTCCAGCGCAGGGCAACTGGAGTGGATGATGATGTGCAATGAGGCCTCCGACATACGAACCCGCACAAGTGAATGTTTCTTGAGAAATGGGAGTCGAAGGTTTAGTACCATATTGTCTGGTAGGTAGCACTGCACAAAGGTGGCGGTGTGGAGAGAGGACGAAAATCCCGAGATGGACATCGGTGCTGAGGGCACAAGTTCATGGCGTTCGGTATGTGGTATGTGATTTCCAGGGGAATAGTAGAACTCAAGCAGCTGTAGTTCTGTGAATTCAGGGGATTCTAGCTAGGCGTCCACCGTGCAGGGCATGGTATGCTTGCTCAAGTAGCATGACGGGATGCAAAGGCTTTGAACGGAGCCCTGGTGGGAGGAGATGATGGCTCTGGGGATTTCAAAATCATTGAAGAGAGATAGCTGACGATAGTTGAGATTAAGGGGAACGACACGCCATAGAGGGCGCCACCGAATTGAGAGGATTTGGGTGCGGCAGCAATCCTTGGTGGGGAGAAGCGAGATGATCTCCCCAAGGATGGCGTCCGGGAGATCGCTGATGCGGTCCACCTGAGATTCTACGGGTTCCTGGGATCCGATGGGGGCGGGGTCGCCGCTTCTCCCCGCGCTGTTGGGTGCAGGATCTACAACAGGCGTCGCCGCTGGCGGGAGCCTCATCTTCTCGGCGCTGGGGTCAGCCGACTCCATTTTCCTCGAGGGCGTCACGTCGCGCTCACGGATTTGAGCAGAGTAACAAATGACGAGCCTAGTTGTAGTGCGAGCGAAGAAGAAGGGGAGCTGGGGGTTTTCTGTAGAATTGAGGAAGAAGGGGAGCTGGGGTTTTTCGTAGGAGTGATGTGAGGAATTTGGGGGTACGAGTGGAGCGAGCTGACGTGAGATGGGTGGGAGCAAGGAGGAAGAAGAGCGCCCAGGTTTTTTTGGGGGGGTGTGCTGGGTGTGGGTAGCGCATCTCATTCAGTAAATATATGGGCTTTGGAATTGATTTTACTATTTACTAGTGTGGATGGGCTGTTTTGCCTTGGGACCCGAGAAACAATTACTACTAGTACAGTGGAGACACTCTATAGCTACCCAGAAAAAAAATTACTACTAGTACAGTGGAGACACTCTACCGCTTCTGGCTCCTCCTAGGTCATTGAAACGTCTCCCTCTACTGAATGCCGTTATACTTTTGTTCACCGACATGCGGGCCATGCAGCGCGCGGGCCCAAATGCCATCCACCAAATTAGAAGGCAGTATGCAGGTGGAGAGTCACCCTGGTCGTAGCGTGGCAGTAACGAGCCATCAAATCACAAAACCCCACCTCCCCACAGTCTAAGTTTATCGGACGAAGCAACCATCATTTCACTCTTCACTGAATCCCCTTCTCCCTCACCGTCTTCAAGAAAGGCAACACTTGCATCTGCCACTGTTCTTCTCTCTGAACGAAGGAAAGGTAAGCGGATCCGTGATGTTGGTATATTTTCGTTCAGAGGAAAAAATGAACTTTTGCAAAGTAGTAACCGATCCTCACTCTCTTTTTTGTTTCATTGTCATTGCGATTGTGTTTTCCTTTCAGTGGTCTCCTAGTATTCGTCAGTTTCATGATGGACCAAGGAGAACCAGGCAAAGATCTGCCAATATTGGAGCAGAGGCGGGAGGCTGATCCCCATGAGACAGAGAGCTCCAAGAAGATGGAGGCAACCACCAAGGCGACCCCAGATACTGAGATGGTCAATGCCCCGTTTGAGGTTACATCCCCTGTGGCACTGTAGGAGCAGATTTCCCCCTTCGAGGATGTGTCCCCCCCCCCCCCCCGCTAAGCTGCCCAAGGTGATTTCCTTCTTTGCCGATCTCGATTGTGGTTTTTCATCTAAGTATGTGGTGATTTTTTTAGAAAAGGAAGTATGTGGTGACTAATAATGCAAAATTTTATTAGCTTCGATGCCATGGTATAAGTAGTGGTTTAAATAACTTGTGTTTCTTATACTGAAAAGTAATTCAGAACTTGTTTCTGTTTCAATTAGAGCCCTGATGCAGACAAGGATTGTGTGGTTGTACATGTCACTCGCTATGAGGCGGACGACTTGAATATACGCACTGGCAAAACAGAGTTCCTAGGCTGTTGGATCCTGGAAGCCATTTGCGGTTATACCAATGAAGAGTTGTATTCCAGCCTCACTATTGTCAGGCGTGTTGTCCATGGTGTACTGAAGCACAAGAATTTCAAAGCTACTCCTTCGTTTGTGAGGAATACTGTTCTTGTCAAGCTTACGCAGGAAGATGACGTGGCATGCCTCCACAAACAAGTTTATCAGTGGCAAGGCCACAAGGTTGTCTTCATGAAGGTTCACAGGATTGGCATGCCTCGATGATGTTCATGGCAAGGTCCGTCTTGTGTCTAGCCCAAATTAGATCGAGGCATGAAATAGTTGCCCCAGCTAGTGTTTAATAGTAGTTTGGATTGTGTCTAATTATCCGAACCTTGCCTGTTATCGACCCCTCTGGGGCTAGTAGTCTGTTTGAATTCGTCTATGGGAACTGCTGCTACTTTTGTGTGCCCGTGAATCATGTGAGAACCATCGTAATAGTTGCCGAAACAGATGTGTCCTCACTAGTTTTTTCATGAATATGGCATGGTAAGACATAAGTTGTCACGGTTTATCATACGAGCAGTGTGTGTTTTGATGAAATAGAGCACTTGTTCGAGAACCGTGCGCTGACGTATACATAAGTACTTGTAAACACTGTTGGTGCTACCCCACTTGTAAGCAGATGTGCAAAACACGGCACATTGGCTCAGCTCGCTTCAACACTAGGCTATCCACCAGCTAACAATCAACAATCTGTTGTCTGACATATAAGCAACTATGTATCTTGTTACAGTGGTTCATGCAGTTAATTGAGGCCACAATGTAATAAATTCCAAACGTTCACACGCTAGTCCAGCGCTCATGTGGAACACTCACATTAAACTCGTCTTCATAAAAAACTTGAAAAGCATAAGTTAAGCAATTTTATACATCTCAATGATTCATAGAACATATCAAACATATACTAGTTCACAGCAAAAGACAAAGTTGTGAGAAGGTTTACAAATCAGGAAAAAACAAGCAAGGCTTCTCTCTGAGCAAAGGGCCTCCCGGCAGGCTCAAATTTCCTGGAGCTCACTCTGGTTTTTTCTTGTTGCCACCATTCAGGGTTAGGTTCTCTCATTCCATAATAACCAATTATAATTGTGGTCTCAGCTGGAATGTTGAACTGAACCATGCAGTGTACTGACCAGGTGAAATTCTTGTGCATTCCACTAAATTTAAGCACCGCTATTTGCAGAAATAAGAAGACCACAATGCCTCTTGTCCGCGCACCTGTCCAAAAAACCGCCGTGCAGCCGTGCCTGCTAGTCCTCGGTCCATGGATGAACTGGTAGACAGTGCATTCCGGACTAGGATGCAGTTGTTTTCACTTGTCCCAGCACTGCAATCAGGAAGTAAAACATACGAATCAGCTTCTTTTAGATTGCGTTGGTCATTCTACCTTAGTTACTACCAATGTAGGGATACCTTGAAGACGGGAGGTTAGACGACGGCAATGAGGGATAGCCTTCTCATTTTGCGCAGTTGTACTAAAACTAAAGTGTGTGCTTTTGATTGCGTGGATAGAAACGATACGGAGACAGACATCCCTGTTTGCGCAAATAAGAAATACGGTTATTTAAACAGTGACATATATTACTACTTTCCCCCGTTTCCTCTTAGAACCAAGTCCTAGATTCATGCTACAGCTTTCCCACTTTCTTCCCTGTTTGAACCAACGCTTTGAGTCGACTGTATGAAATAGCTTTTCTTCTAATAATAGTAGAAGTCTAGGTGGCTTTGGAACAGCGGACGGAAGTAGAAAAGGATCCACACGAAGGGAACTGGGGCAGTAGAGCAAGGCAGGTTTCCAAGGAATATATACCTGAGGGTCGTCGGCATGTCGCAAAGACGGCGTCGAGAGGCCGCATCTTGGCCACAATACTGCAGGGAGGAAGAAGGGGTCGGAGGCCCTCCCGAGCCGGTGCTCTCTCGGAGAGAAGGGCACGGCCGCCGATCGGGACGCGCGGGCAGCCGTTGGTCTCCTCCCTCGCCGCCGACGACAGCGAGAACGATGCGCCTACACCCCTGCCCCGGTCGAGGTTGTCCGGCCGGATTTGTGACCAGCCGTGAGCTGAGAGAGAGTGTGGCCACCTATGTGTTGCTTAGATCTGGAGAGCATGAGAGAGTGAACAAGAGGAACCCTAGTAAAGCAAGCACTAAGGCTCCTGCTTTTATATATAGTGGAGTGATTTTGTTGTACCAGCTTCAACAAAATGCGCTCCTACGTGTACCCGCGAGTGGGTGTGAGAGAACTAGTGCGTGCGTGCACCACTTCTCTTTGTGAGAGTACAATATACTATGCCAAAGAATGTTCGCCGCAAGAGTAATAGTACAAGTGTGTGACGTGTGAGCTAAAATAAAATGTGCACGCCGTCTTTTGTTTTTTAGAAGTTTTGAGGGTAGGGTGTGAAGAGCACATATGTGCGTGACGTCTACCTGCAGATAGACGGTGGGTGCGACATGCGAGTCTGCGAGAGGACTCGGGAGAGTCGTGACTCGTGAGGGTGCGTGTGCGCGTGAGAGAGAGGGGGCACGTATCAATGCAATGCATGTGTCCGTAAATCATTATCCGACAAACGTTCGCCACAAGCCTTTTCCTGACGAACGCCGTAAGAACCGTTAGATCGGCATCCGACAGTGTCAGTTTTGCCATGTCATTTAACAGAACGGCCACTCCTCCTACAAACAAATGTTCCACGTGAGTGTTAGCAACTGCCATATGCTCCATCCGTTCCGAAATGCAGTGCATATAGCTTTAATGAAAATTCGAACCTCGCAAACTTTTACCGAGTTTTCGTGTACCAAATTGCACATGTAGAATACCATGTATATGTCATTTCATTCATCTTCGAAAGGTAACTATAAAGTTGGGTGAGGAGTCTACAAAGAAACACCATCATATCACCCGCAGCAATTTCAAGCATCCTTTAGTGTCGAGGGATATCATAGGAACTCTATATGATATGATTTTTATAGGAATTTTTCCTTTAGAGCCAATTGGTTCATAGGAATATATTCATATACTCCACATTTCAAAGGAAATAAACATGATATCATTTCTATAGATTTAGAGCCACTTGGTTCATATGAATGGATTCCTATACTCCCTTAATTTCAAAGGAAAATAAACATTAGCGTATATTCAATAGAGAAAGGAAAATAATATAGTAGGGAGTGCTGTTACTCGTCCAGTGAAACAGAAAAGGTTCTGCCGTCGAGATTCTGCTGGTACTTATAGTGCAGTAGAAGGTCCAAGTCCACCGGCTAAATCTACAAACACAATATCACCTGCTCCACCAGCTGCAGCATCCGCTTCAACTGTACCAGCATCTCGACTAGTTACTCGTTCGTTTGCTTCGGAACTGGCCGGTTCCCAAGCTGCCTTCACACCTAACACTACTTCCGAAGCACTGCTGACACAACGGGACTTGGCAAGATCAGATGAACCTCATGAACATCAACACCAAGACGATACCTGACCGAGTCAAGTTGCAGTTGCATTCTCCTTTATATGTACTCTCACTGTTTGATGTACACTAACACTTTCCATATTCGTTGTTGAACTAGCACCACGGCGCAAGCGGAAACAGACATCAGGGATAATGCTTGATAGTTTAACAAAATCTAAAGGAGGAAGAATGGAGATCCTTTTTGAGGCAGGTTTAAAAAGGCCACGTGATGCTACAGAGTCAGCCAAGTTAGTATCAGAGGCAGCCATTGTCGTTAGGTGTCATGCACGTATCCTACCAACGTGGATCTAGTACAGGAATGAGAAAGACAATACCCAGTTTAACACCTTCCTTGACCATTTATCTGAAAGTAATGTTATTCATTGCAATTAGTAATATTGCCTTGCTCTGTCCAATACTTTCTAGCTTCCTCCTAGTAAGACTCACATTATTTTTTCAACATATGAGGTTCAAGTTGGATCCGAAAGATGATGCAACTAGACCAGCATGCACTCATGTTTTTCAGTCTGCTCTGCGACAGTATCGGTACCACCTTCGAAAATCTCACTTTGAAGGCAAGGCTAACAATGAAATCGCCCAAACATCTCTAGTGGAATATATTGCAGATGAAGACTGGACAGCCCTTGTTAAACACTGGTCTGATCCAAAGTATCAGGTAGGCTATATGTATTTGATCAGACCACATATTGAACTTGTATTTATGTATGTGCCTTACAAGTGTATCTTCTTCTAGGCTAACTGTTTGAAGAACAAAACCAACCGTTCTAAAGTGAAATTCCAATAGACCACGGGATCTCGTAGCTATATTGCACACTGCGAGGCTCTTGTAAATAGCTACTACTTCCTTCTTTTTTTGTGCCATATTATCGTATCTATATTGACTTGTTCCAAATACAGAGGAAATCCCGTGCGGACCAAAAGAACCTGAACCGAATGCAGTGCAAATCTTCAAGGATTTCCACACCTGCAAGATGAAGGGCATGAGCACACTAGTTAAAGCCGTTGTTGTAAGTCCTTACTCCTCCTGCCTTGAACTAATTGGTACTTTGATGTGTTCATTTAACAACTTGGTTTGCAGCCAATGTCAGTTACTCTGTTCACTTTTATTCAGAGTTGTCTTAACATATCATTTCACCTTACATGGTTTAAAAGAGATGAAGGATAGTCTTCTGGTCTTGATCTGTAATCTAGTTGTTATGTTCACGTGCACACACAATGATAAAATAGCTTGTTTGTTTTATATCTATTTTCCCATGATATGAATGATGTCATACTATGTTCATCCTACTTTAAACCATGTCTCTTTATCCTTAGATGTCAACGAATGTGAGGAAATAGACAATACAGTAGGCATGCTACATGGACATATGTTCTGAAAGTGATTTTATTATGTAGTTGGCAATACAATATATGCTAATGTATTACAGTAGTTCACCAAAATAAGTTATGTATAAACGTTTAACCTACTTTGTTTGTTTTTGTCTCATTAGTAACTTATCTGGTACACTAATCTACAAGTTCAAACTTTTAGGAAGCTATGGAAGAAATGATTGAACAACCACAACCACCTGAAGGTGACGAGGCTACTACAGGCACAATGTCACCTCTTGCTGCAGTGCGTCAATATCTCTCCGCTAACAGTGCAAAAAGCACCTTCCTGCGTAATTCTGGGTTGGTTGTCAAGGTAACCTCGTCCAAATCGCCTACTGAACAAAATCTTCCTGCTAGACAGAGTGATATATCTGTGCTCCAGACACAAGTCCAATCCCTAATGGACGTTGTTTCGGAAACAAGAATAGTGGTTGAGAAATGTCGTCAAGATATGATTGGTTTTGAAACCAGACTATCAGACATTCACTTCGTTGTTCAAGAGCAATGGCGAAAAAAAAGGTGGAGATCATGCTGCTCCATCAGATTCTACAGCCTGAAACATTAGCACTCAGGTCAAATGATCTGTGCTTCTATACATCTGATGGTGCTTTTATCTGGAAGGACTGTAAACGTTATGCCAACGAGCCTTTTTGTTGTATGGTTGGAATTTATTTTGTTGTGATACAACATTTATGATGCTGCCTCAGGCTGCAGTAATTACGACGCTATTTTTGTATAGTGTAGGTTTATCTTAGTAATGTAATCGGCCGAAAGCTTCCTAGGAGCCCAACAAGCCAACATTCGTCGGGCCCATTCCACTTGGGCTAAAAACGATTACGGGCCGAAATTGGCATGTAGCCCACTAAAAATATCTGGGCCTAAATCAGCATAAGCTTTCATATTTTTCTGGTAGGCCTGTGCCGATAGTGGGCCTTTAACAGGCCTAAACATAATCTGGGACCTCAGTAAAAATAGTCCGTTTACAGGTGTAAATATATCGAGCCCATAAAATACATGGGCCTTTAATAGACCGAAAGTGAGATTGGGCCTTGATTGTGCCAAATAACCCACTGGACTTTAACAGACCGGAATTTGGACGGACCGTAAATGCGTCGACCTAATACATGGACCTTTAACAGGCTGGAACTTTGGTCGGGCTAGATTATCTTCATTTCTATATGGGCCGTTAATGGGCCCGATATGACGTTGGGCCACATATGGCCCATGGTTTACGTCCGGCTTTAACAGGCCGAAAATGACAACAGGCCGAAAGTCGCCCAAAGCTATAGTGGGCCTCTAACAGGCCGAATGTCAGACATGGGCAAATATGACCCAAATCCTTCACGGTCGTTTATGGGCTGAAAGTTTTGATGGCCTGTAAATGGGCCCAAATGAAGCCAGACCTTTAACAGGCCGGAAATACACCGGGCCGTAATTTGGCCTAATTACTTAGCGGACTATTAACGGGCCAGAAGTGACCATGGGCCGCGTTGATGACAAGCTTAGGACAGGCCGTTGACGGGCCAATTTGACAGAGAATTTTGGGCCTTTCGCTGGGCCGGCCCATTATGGTCGGCAGTATCTTGTGGGCCTTTAGCTGGCCCGGCCCATTATGGTCCGCAAAATCTTATGGGCCTTTAGCTGGACCGGCCCATTATGGTCTGCAAAATCGTGTGGGCCTTTAGCTGGGCTGGCCCATTATGGTCTGCTAAATTTTGTGGGCCTTTAGCTGGGCCGGCCCATTGTGGTCCACTAAATCTTATGGGCCTTCGGTTGGGCCGGCCCATTTAATCTTTGTGGGCCACTTTTGGGCCGGTCCACGTGTCAACATATCATAGGCCCATCTCGCCTGTTGGATCCGTCAGCCAATGAGAATTTTACACGTGGAAAATCGGCATTGGTCATGGCTGTTAACGGGTTATCGGATCCAAAATCCGACCCTATAGCTTAACGGCGTTCCGTTACGGTGGATGCCACGTGTCGGTCACCCTTGACGAAAGCACTTCTGTGACGCGCAATTTATCGTCATGGAAGTGGTCACTTCCGTGATGATAATTTTGGCAATGTCATGGAACACTTCTACGACAACACAGGTATGACTATCTTGATTCTGTCATAAATTTGTCATGGATGTACATGCATGACAAAAAAAGCAACCTACTGTGACAAACACGTATCATCACGGAAGTGTTAGGAACCCGTTACCTCTTTGCTTTCGGTTCTACACCGGCTCCGCTCCCCGAGGTAGCGCCGGTCTCAGTCTCGGCGCCGGTCTCAATGTCGGTCTGAGTCTGAGCGCCGGCCTCAGTCTCAGCACCGGTCTGCGTGTCGGTCTCAGTCCCCGATGCCATCGATGGGCCCAACAATAACATCGGTTGATCGTCGGTGAGGCTAAAAAATTCGTCTGCCGCCCGGTAGGCGTCGTAGCAATCACCAGAACCCATCCCTTCATCGTTGCTAGCCATGTTTCCTATGATGAAGTCTAGTCAATTAATTCTAGACCTAATAAAATGAATAATGACATAAAAAAGGCCTATTGTTTTGCAGTAATGTTGACTCCTTCCTGGTGTGGCAAATCCCGGGCACTCGATATGTCCTAGTTTGTAGCACAAGTCATGCCGAAGTTCATGGAAAATTTCGGCATGACCTTTGCTAAAAAAGTGGACAAATCGAGAACCTGAAATTTTCTGGAACAGAAATGAATCAACATTCCGGCAAAACATAGGACACTCAGCATCATTCCAGCACAAGTCATATATAGTTTTGACCAAGTTTTTGAAAAGAAAAAACAATTCTGTTTTTTGTTTTAGCTAAATGCCATAGCTACTGATTTTTATTTATAGCTAAATACTTATGTTTTTTGTCTAAAGCTAAAAGTATTTAGCTAAAAATATTCAGGTCCATAGTCCAAATAATTCAAATTTCATTTGAATGAAATTTGGAACAAATTCAGGTCCTAAAAAAATTGCTAATCATTTTTCCTAAATGCTATAAAATGCCTACTGCCCTAAAAAATCTAGGGTTCATATGAACATCAACACAGTATCAACATATATATGAAATTGCCCTGGCAGAGAGAGGAGGGTAGGGGACAGTAGAGGCAGAGCCTTACGGTCGGCGGCAAGGGCAGGCTCTGGCTCGGGCGGCGGCGGTGAGGTCGAGGGCGGCGGCGGTGAGCTCGAGGGAGGCGACGGTGAGGTCGACGATGGCCTCGGGCGGCGGCTGTGAGGTCGTGGGCGGCCTCGGGCGGCGGCGGTGTGGTCGAAGGTGGCGGGCGGCGGCGGTGTGGTCGAAGGCGGCCTCGGGCGGTGGCGATGTGGTCGAAGGCTGCAGGGCGACGGCGGCGATGGAGCAGTTGGGGGACAGGGGGCCGGGAGTAGAGAGAGGGGGAAAGGACTTAGCGAAATTTTGAGCCCAGGCTGCCGGGATTTGAGTCAAACTAGCAGTAGCGCGTTTTTCCGAAATGCGCTATAGCTAAGATAGCTATAGCGCGTTTCGCAAAAACGCGCTACTGCTATTCCATTCTGTTTTTACTTGTTTTTCACTTTATTTTATTTCCGTTAGCAGCAGCGCCTTACACGTAAGCGCGCTACAGCTATGGATATTAGCAGTAGCGCTGGCCTGTATACGCGTTGCTGCTATGTTGGGCTAGCCAAGTGCGCCCAGTTCAAACATAGCAGCAGCGCTTTTCGCTAGTACGCGCTATTGCTAAAGTCATAGTAGTAGTGCTGTTTATTTAAGCGCGCTGCTACTAAGTAGCAGTAGCGCTTGATTTTGTACAGCGCTACTGGTAAGATTCTGTGTATAGGCTTTTCCCTAGTAGTGCACGCTCCTGCCTCCCGTGGCCGGCTGTGCTGCCACGGAGGCCTCACCGCCCCTATTATTCCCACCACTGGCAGGCCCTCCGGCGACGGCAGCCTCACACCGCAGCCGAACCAATGAACCCTCGTACTCCTCTCCGCGCGCGCGCGGGCTTCCACTGCTGCGTCTTCCCCGGCTGCCCGTCGTCCCCTTCCTAGGCCTTGCCGTCGTCCACCGCCCTGGTGCGCTCGGCGCGGCATGGTCAACGTGGTCAAGGAATGACTTCCATCGGACGTGGACTGTACGTGGAGAGGCTGACAGCTGGGTCCACGGCCGCAGCAAGGAAGTGCCTCCTTATTACCTGCAAAATAATTATTCCTCCACCTGACAGCGGGGGCCCACCGAACGGGCCACCGTATTTCGCCCCCCTAACTGCTGGGACCCACCAGCTACATCTTCGCAGGCAAGGAAGTGCGTGACAATCGAGACCCACCTGGTCGAAGCATACGTACCGTTGTCATTCTGGTCGCGAACGTGTATGTACCTATATACTGGTCGATGTAGAGGCGCGCACGTGTCGTAGTAGAGGCGCGCATGTAGCATGTACACGTACGTACATCGGCCAGGGTGCAAGAAAGAAAATATGGCCACGTATGTGTACATACGGGCGGGGTCTCGAACACCTACTCGCGCATACGTACGGCGAGGGCTCGTGTACATGGCTGGGTCAGAACGGAGAAACAACATCGTCGTCGTGTTCATGGGGAGGCAACAGAATGCGTCGTGTTCATGGGGAGGCAACGGAATGCGTGGTCGTGTTCATCGGCAGGGCTTGGACGGAACAGGCGATGGAAACTAGGCCTGGCGTACCACAGAACGGAGGAAATGGCCTTGTGTTCGACCGGCCACGTTCGAAACGGGATCCTGTTCATCGGGAGGGGTGTGGCGTACCGCAAAATGGCGGAAACGGACCTCCTACGGTCAAAACGGGGGTCCTGTTGATCGGGAGGGTTGTGGCGTACCGCAAAACGGAGGAAACGGACATGTGTTGGAGCGCTACAGTCGAAACGAGGGTCATGTTCATCAGGAGGGGTGTGGCGTACCGCAAAACGGGACTCCACAGGATACTGTTCATCTCCACCGTCGACCCCCTCCATCCTCCACGAGCTACTGTTCATCCACCATCGACCTCCTCCAGCCTCCACGGGCTCCTGTTCATCTAGCCTCCACCGCGCGCTACTCCACCGGCTACTGTTCAACCACCCCTCCACCGTCTATTGTTCATCTAGCCCTCCACACCACGGGGTCCTGTTCAACCACCCCTCCACGGGCACCCCTCCACCGTCTACTGTTCATCCTGCCCTCCACACCACGGGGTCCTGTTCATCCACCCCTCCATGGGCACCCCTCCACCGTCTACTGTTCATCCAGCCCTCCACCACACCAAGGGGTCCTGTTCATCCAGAGCCAACGCCACCGCTCACTATTCATCCAACCCCCCCCCCCCCCCGCAACACTCACTATTCATCCAGAGGCAGCATCGATCGGCTTCAGTTAGCAGCAGTAGCCAAGGAATCGCTCGATCGGGTTCAGTTAACAGCCATCGATCGATCGCTCGGGTTCAGTAACGCGTAGCCTGCAGTGCAATCGCTCGGGTTCAGTTAGAGCCCGACGCCTTGCTTGGGTTCAGTTAGAGCCAACGCCTCGCACACACATGCGTACGTGTACGAGAGAAACGTGCATCGCTCGGCCCCCGACCTCCCACCGTAACCGGGAACTCCCCGAAATTTTCCTCCCCCTCGCTTCTACCATGGTTTTTTCCGTCATGGACGGCCTAAAGAATGTCATGCAGCTGCGTCTCCGGCCCGCCCAGGACGAAAATCCCATTTTATGTCATGATTTTTTTCATAGAAGTAGGATCCCACCACATCTATGATGATACCGGGTTTTGTCACAATTATCGTCATAGAAGTGTCATATGTATGAGAGAAAAAAATTTCGTTCGGCCCAAAATGTCACGGATGTGTCTTTTTTTTGTAGTGTCATCACTGTTACACTTGCTACAAATTACTGCTATTACTGTTACTGTTACCGTTGCTGCTGTCACTACTATCAAACTACTTTGCTACTGATCACTTTGATGCAGATAGTTCATCTCCAGATGTGGTTGAACTGACAACTCAGTTGCTAATACCTTCAAATATTCTTTGGCTCCCCTTGTGTCGAATCTATAAATTTGGGTTGAATACTCTACCCTCGAAAACTGTTGCGATCCCCTATACTTGTGGGTTATCAAGACCTTTTTCTGACGTCGTTGCCAGGGAGCATAGCAATATTTGTTGAGTCATTTGGAATCACTACCATATTATCACTATGAAGAATCTGAAGTATCCAAAGACTACGATATTTCCCTCAAAGACGAGGGGAGGTAAGGAACTGCCATCCAGTTCTGCTTTAGATTCACCTTCTGTTATGGGTATACTTGCAACACCACCACATGCTATCAATTCTAATATGTTGCAAGTTATGGATGATGCTACTTCTACTATGAATGATGCTTATGATGATGCTAGTACCTTGCTTGATAATTATGATGTGCCATTTGGTGAATTTCTTGATGAACAAATTGCTAGAGTAATACAACATGATGTTGTTGAATCTGATGATGAGCTTGAAACTGAAACTCCTGAAACACCTGCTAGAACTAGCTTTCCTATATATGAATTGCCTAAGGTACCGGAAGGTTATGTTATGAATGAGGAGACAACTAGATATATTCTTGCTTGTAAGGATATGGATGATCAAGAGAAATTACTATGAAAGTATAAAGAAAAATCTCTGAATGCTAGAATGAAGTATGATCCTAAGTTTGCTACTTCACCTATCTTTATTGCTGATAAGGATTATGAATTCTCTGTCGACCCAGAGTTAATTACTTTGGTTGAATATGATCCTTTCGATGGTTATGAAACTGAAACTGTTGTGGCACATATTACTAAGTTAAATGACATAGCCATCCTTTTTACTCATGATGAGAAAACTCGCTATTACTTTATTCTCAAGTTATTTCCTTTCTCAGTAAAGGGTGATGCTAAACCCACTCTTACTCCTGGTTGTGTGCGTAGTCCCCAGGATATGATTTATTACTTCTCTGAAAAAATATTTCCCTCCTCATAAGAAACAAGCTACTTTGCAGGAAATATTTAACTTTGTGCAAATTAAAGAAGAGAGTCTCCCACAAGCTTGGGGGAGGCTTTGCCAGTTACTCAATGCTTTGCCTGATCATCCTCTTAAGAAAAATGAAATATTTGATATCTTCTATAATGGACTAACCGATGCTTCTAGGGACTTCCTAGATAGTTGTGCTCGTTGTGTTTTCAGGGAACGAACTATTGCTCAAGCTGAGGAATTATTGAATAATATATTGAAAAATCATGATGACTGGACTCTTCCTGAACCACCGGCTAAACCCACTCCGAAGAAGAGGGGTATATTATATCTCAGTCCTGAAGATATGCAAGAGGCAAATAAATCTATTAAAGAAAAAAGGTATTAAATCTGAGGATGCTAAAAATTTACCTCCTATTGAAGAAATACACGGGCTTAATACACCACCGCTGCCTAAGGTGGGAGAGGTTGAATAAAACGTTTGCAGATTCCGGCTTAGTCCATGGCACTCTTGTAGTATTATTATTTTCATATCATTTGGTCGTGCAAGTGAAAGGAAATGATGACGATATTCGATGAGCTGGTCGTGGCAAAGAGAAGCTGGTATGAACTTGACTTGTTCTGTTTGTGTAAATATGTTTAACCTATTATCCAGGCTTCAGCCCATTATGATTAAACATGTTAGCAATGACAATTAGAGATTATAGTTTCTCATGCCATGCATACGTAGCTAGGAGTGGATAATGATTTATCTTGGATATCAACATAGCATTAAAATGATTGTGATGTAGTATGATGATATGGTATCCTCCTCTGAATGTTCGAGTGGCTTGACTTGGCACATGTTCATGCATGTAGTTGAATCAAAACCAACATAGCCTCTATGATATTTATGTTCATGGTGTTCATATCCTACTCATGCTAGTGTCCAATGTTACTTATGCATAATGCCTGGTTATGATCGTTGTTGCTCTCTAGCTGGCCGCTTCTCAATCTTAATTGCTAGCCTTCGCCTGTACTAAGTGGGAACTCTGCTTGTACATCGAAAACCTTGAACCCAAAGTTATTCCAGATGAGTCCACCATACCTACCTATATATGGTATTAACCTGCCGTCCTAAGTAAATTTGCATGTACCACCTCTAAAACTTCTACAAATTATCCTTTTTATGTGCCTGGATCGTTCATGGAACGACAGGAGGTGGTCGATATCTTCGTTTCGTGCTAAGCGGGTTATTCTCAGGTCGAGTGTTTATTCATTCGCCATCGCACGAGAAAATGGGCGGTAATAGGGATGCCCAGTCCCAAACTGCAAACATGAAAAAGAGTTCATCTCTTGAATGATCAAACAAAAACTACCAATGGAGTCAAAACCTGTACTTTTATCGCTTGCACTACAAAAAAAGACACATCCGTGACATTTTGGGTCGAACGAAATTTTTTTCTGTCATACATATGATGATAATTGTGACAAAACCTGGTATCATCATAGATGTGGTGGGCTCCTACTTTTATGACAAAAAATCATGACAGAAAATGGGCTTTTCGTCCTGGGCGGGCCGGAGACGCAGCTGCATGACATTCTTTGGGCCATCCATGACGGAAAAACCCATGGTAGAAGCGAGGGGGAGGAAAATTTCGGGGAGTTCCTGGTTACGGTGGGAGGTCGGGGCCGAGCGATGCGCGTTTCTCTCGTACACGTACGCGTGTGTGTGTGAGGCGTTGGCTCTAACTGAACCCGAGCGAGGTGTTGGGCTCTAACTGAACGCGAGCGATTGCACAGCAGGCTATGCGTTACTGAACCCGAGCGATCGATCGATGGCTGTTAACTAAACCCGATCGAGCGATTCCTTGGCTACTGTTGCTAACTGAAGCCGATCGAGCCCCGTTGTTACCCTGATCCCTAAAACTAATATAAATAACAACTGCTTGTTCCTCAAAAAAAACTACGCGACTTGCTGGGTCCCTGGTGTCAGCCGCTCATAGTGTAATTCTCTCATTTATGGACTACGTAGACAATGGTGTGAGCCCCCGATTTACAGCCCATTTGATGTGCTAGTTCGAAATAAGTTTGTGGGTGCTGGTGGGGGCTAATCACTTGGCTTCTATAATGCACAGTGAGCTCAAGGAGCCGGCGAGAGTGATGTTATTTCCCTTGGTTTGGATTTGTTACAATATTTCACTCTAACTTAAATGAATGGCAAGCCATTTGCCTTGTTTCAAAGAAAATATGACAGTTACAGCCGAGTTGAAAAGGGCAAGAACATCTAGCTCTAGCTTACAAACTGTACAAATGCATGAGGGTTAATTGTTCATCAGGTTTACAAAAAAGACCAGATTGAAAAGGGCAACAACATCTAATGCAAGCACTTTTTTCGGTAGTCACAGTCAAATTGATCGGTCAGTTCCATAGAATGAACATCCTCGGTCATAAAATTTACTAGATTATGACCACAATATGTTGTAAATAGAAGCCCGCCACGTTCAGAAGCTCTTTGGCCCACCTGAAACTCCTTTTTTTGCTCTTCGACATACCCATCCGTCAAAACCATGCTGCTGATAAACTTAAGCCTGATGAACAATAGTAACCTCGCATTCAGCACAAAGAATGTGACAAATCTTGTGTTTGCATGGTTGGCTACATATCGTTCTAGCATTATTGTCTTCAATCGAATCTCATGAGAAGTGAGAAAATCCCGATGCTTACGAATCCATCGATTGGTTATAACTTTCTTACCCCGTCATGTTGCCTAAATAGACATGAAGATTGAAAACAGTTAAGGTCTAAAAGAAGAGTGTCGAAAGAGCAACAGGTGAAAGGTTAATTCTAGTACACTATATGCGGGCTTCCAATGTGCGTGAAATTGTCACCTTTATATACAACTTCTCCAGACATGGAAAGCATTGCAGCAAGCCAATAATCTTGTTCAGATCAATACTATTCATTTGGATATATAAGATCTTGACAGAATCCAGCACCATTGATAGGCCATCCATGGAGAAACTCTTCATTGAGCATAGAACATAATATTAGTACAAAATGTGTACTCCAAGATGATATATAAATTATGCGCAGAAATTTAAAATGCAGCTTATGGTTACAAGTGTAGATGATAATATAAAGTACCTGAAGAACTGTGGAGCCAAACACCATATTGAAATGAGCACAGAGATCATGTATTACACCCAAGGTCTCGAGTTTAGGCGCAGAGAGGACGGTTATTTGCAACGGTGAATAACTAGAATCAAGGATCAACCTTTGAAGTGAAGGGGCATCCTGGATGATGAGCTGCCTTCCGTTATAAGAAATTCCAATTCTTACAAGGTTAGGCGACTTTATTTGGAGACAACCGATTCTAACTGTGAAAACAACCACCAAGCACTCCAGCGCAGGGGAACTGGAGTGGATGATGATGTGCAATGAGGCCTCCGATATACGAACCCGCACAAGTGAAACTTTCTTGAGAAATGGGAGTCGAAGGTTTAGTACCAGATTGCCTGGTAGGTAGCACTGCGCAAAGGTGGCGGTGTGGAGAGAGGACGAAAACCCCGAGATGGACATCGGTGCTGAGGGCACAAGTTCATGGCGTTCGGTATGTGGTATGTGATTTCCAGGGGAATAGTAGAACTCAAGCAGCTGTAGTTCTGTGAATTCAGGGGATTCTAGCTAGGCGTCCACCGTGCAGGGCATGGTATGCTTGCTCAAGTAGCATGACGGGATGCAGAGGCTTTGAACAGAGCCCTGGTGGGAGGAGATGATGGCTCTGGGGATTTCAAAATCATTGAAGAGAGATAGCTGACGACAGTCGAGATTAAGGGGAACGGCGCGCCATAGAGGGCGCCACCGAATTGAGAGGATTTGGGTGCGGCAGCAATCCTTGGTGGGGAGAAGCGAGATGATCTCCCCAAGGATGGCGTCCGGGAGATCGCTGATGCGGTCCACCTGAGATTCTACGGGTTCCTGGGATCCGATGGGGGCGGGGTCGCCGCTTCTCCCCGCGCTGTCGGGTGCAGGATCTACAACGGGCGTTGCCGCTGGCGGGAGCCTCATCTTCTTGGCGCTGGGGTCAGCCGACTCCATTTTCCTCGAGGGCGTCACGTCGCGCTCACGGATTTGAGTAGAGTAACAAATGACGAGCCTAGTTGTAGTGCGAGCGAAGAAGAAGGGGAGCTGGGGGTTTTCTGTAGAAGTGAGGAAGAAGGGGAGCTGGGGTTTTTCGTAGGAGTGATGTGAGGAATTTGGGGGTACTAGTGGAGCGAGCTGATGTGAGATGGGTGGGAGCGAGGAGGAAGAAGAGCACCCAGGTTTTTTGGGGGGTGTGCTGGGTGTGGGTAGCGCATCTCATTCAATAAATATATGGGCTTTTGAATTGATTTTACTATTTACTAGTGTGCATGGGCTGTTTTGTCTTGGGACCCGATAAACAATTACTACTAGTACAGTGGAGACACTCTATAGCTACCCAGAAAAACAATTACTACTAGTACAGTGGAGACACTCTACCGCTTCTGGCTCCTCCTAGGTCATTGAAACGTCTCCCTCTACTGAATACCGTTATACTTTTGTTCACCGACCTGCGGGCCATGCAGCGCGCGGGCCCAAATGCCATCCACCAAATTAGAAGGCAGTATGCAGGCGGAGAGTCATCCCGGTCATAGCGTGGCAGTAACGAGCCGTCGAATCACAAAACCCCACCTCCCCGCAGTCTACGTTTGACGGACGAAGCAACCATCATTTCACTCTTCACTGAATCCCCTTCTCCCTCACCGTCTTCAAGAAAGGCAACACTTGCATTTGCCACTGTTCTTCTCTTTGAACGAAGGAAAGGTAAGCGGATCCGTGATGTTGGTATATTTTCGTTCAGAGGAAAAAAAAGAACTTTTGCAAAGCAGTAACCGATCCTCACTCTCTTTTTTGTTTCATTGTCATTGCGATTGTGTTTTCCTTTTAGTGGTCTCCTAGTATTCGTCAGTTTCATGATGGACCAAGGAGAACCAGGCAAAGATATGCCGATATTGGAGCAGAGGCTGGAGGCTGATCCCCATGAGACAGAGTGCTCCAAGAAGATGGAGGCAACCACCGAGGCGACCCCAGATACTGAGATGGTCAACGCCCCGTTCGAGGTTACAGCCCCCGTGGCACTGCAGGAGCAGTTTTCCCCCTTCGAGGATGTGTCCCCCCCCCCCCCCCCGCTGAGCTGCCCAAGGTGATTTCCTTCTTTGCCGATCTCGATTGTGGTTTTTCATCTAAGTATGTGGTGATTTTTTTAGAAAAGGAAGTATGTGGTGACTAATAATGCAAAATTTTATTAGCTTCGATGCCATGGTATTAGTAGTGGTTTAAATAACTTGTGTTTCTTATACTGAAAAGTAATTCAGAACTTGTTTCTGTTTCAATTAGAGCCCTGATGCAGACAAGGATTGTGTGGTTGTACATGTCACTCGCTATGAGGCGGACGACCTGAATATACGCACTGGCAAAACAGAGTTCTTAGGCTGTTGGATCCTGGAAGCCATTTGCGGTTATACCAATGAAGAGTTGTATTCCAGCCTCACTATTGTCAGGCGTGTTGTCCATGGTGTACTGAAGCACAAGAATTTCAAAGCTACTCCTTCGTTTGTGAGGAATACTGTTCTTGTCAAGCTTACGCAGGAAGATGACGTGGCATGCCTCCACAAACAAGTTTATCAGTGGCAAGGCCACAAGGTTGTCTTCATGAAGGTTCACAAGATTGGCATGCCTCGATGATGTTCATGGCAAGGTCCGTCTTGTGTCTAGCCCAAATTAGATCGAGGCATGAAATAGTTGCCCCAGCTAGTGTTTAATAGTAGTTTGGATTGTGTCTAATTATCCGAACCTTGCCTGTTATCGACCCCTCTGGGGCTAGTAGTCTGTTTGAATTCGTCTATGGGAACTGCTGCTACTTTTGTGTGCCCGTGAATCATGTGAGAACCATCGTAATAGTTGCCGAAACAGATGTGTCCTCACTAGTTTTTTCATGAATATGGCATGGTAAGACATAAGTTGTCACGGTTTATCATACGAGCAGTGTGTGTTTTGATGAAATAGAGCACTTGTTCGAGAACCGTGCGCTAACGTATACATAAGTACTTGTAAACACTGTTGGTGCTACCCCACTTGTAAGCAGATGTGCAAAACACGGCACATTGGCTCAGCTCGCTTCAACACTAGGCTATCCACCAGCTAACAATCAACAATCTGTTGTCTGACATATAAGCAACTATGTATCTTGTTACAGTGGTTCATGCAGTTAATTGAGGCCACAATGTAATAAATTCCAAACGTTCACACGCTAGTCCAGCGCTCATGTGGAACACTCACATTAAACTCGTCTTCATAAAAAACTTGAAAAGCATAAGTTAAGCAATTTTATACATCTCAATGATTCATAGAACATATCAAACATATACTAGTTCACAGCAAAAGACAAAGTTGTGAGAAGGTTTACAAATCAAGAAAAAACAAGCAAGGCTTCTCTCTGAGCAAAGGGCCTCCCGGCAGGCTTAAATTTCCTGGAGTTCACTCTGGTTTTTTCTTGTTGCCACCATTCAGGGTTAGGTTCTCTCATTCCATAATAACCAATTATAATTGTGGTCTCAGCTGGAATGCTGAACTAAACCATGTAGTGTACTGACCATGTGAAATTCTTGTGCATTCCACTAAATTTAAGCACCGCTATTTGCATAAATAAGCCGACCACAATGCCTCTTGTCCGCACACCTGTCCAAAAAACCGCCGTGCAGCCGTGCCAGCTAGTCCTCGGTCCATGGATGAACTAGTAGACAGTGCATTCCGGACTAGGATGCAGTTGTTTTCACTCGTCCCTGCACTGCAATCAGGAAGTAAAACGTACGAATCAGCTTCTTTTAGATTGTGTTGGTCATTCTACCTTAGTTACTACCAATGTAGGGATACCTTGAAGACGGGAGGTTAGACGACGGCAACGAGGGATAGCCTTCTCATTTTGCGCAGTTGTACTAAAACTAAAGTGTGTGATTTTGATTGCTAGGATAGAAACGATACGGAGACAGACATCCCGAAACGATATGGAGACAGACATCCCTGTTTGCGCAAATAAGAAATACGGTTATTTAAACAGTGACATATATTACTACTTTCCCTTGTTTCCTCTTAGAACCAAGTCCTAGATTCATGCTACAGCTTTCCCACTTTCTTCCCTGTTTGAACCAACGCTTTGAGTCGACTGTATGAAATAGCTTTACTTCTAATAATAGTAGAAGTCTAGGTGGCTTTGGAACATCGGACGGAAGTAGAAAAGGATCCACACGAAGGGAACTGGGGCAGTAGAGCAAGGCAGGTTTCCAAGGAATATATACCTGAGGGTCGTCGGCATGTCGCAAAGACAATGTCGGGAGGCCGCATCTTGGCCACAATACTGCAGGGAGGAAGAAGGGGTCGGAGGCCCTCCCGAGCCGGTGCTCTCTCGGAGAGAAGGGCATGGCCGCTGATCGGGACACGCGGGCAGCCGTTAGTCTCCTCCCTCGCCGCCGATGACAGCGTGAACGATGCACCTACACCCCTGCCCCGGTCGAGGTTGTCCGGCCGGATTTGTGACCAGCCGTGAGCTGAGAGAGAGTGTGGCCACCTATGTGTTGCTTAGATCTGGAGAGCATGAGAGAGTGAACAAGAGGATCCCTAGTAAAGCAAGCGCTAAGGCTCTTGCTTTTATATATAGTGGAGTGATTTTGTTGTACCAGCTTCAACAAAATGCGCTCCTACGCGTACCCGTGAGTGGGTGTGAGAGAACTAGTGCGTGCGTGCACTGCTTCTCTTCGTGAGAGTACAATATACTATGCCCAAAGAACGTTCGCCGCAAGAGTAATAGTACAAGTGTGTGACGTGTGAGCTAAAATAAAATGTGCACGCCGTCTTTTGTTTTTTAGAAGTTCTGAGGGTAGGGTGTGAAGAGCACATATGTGTGTGACGTCTACCTGCAGATAGACGGTGGGTGCGACGTGCGAGTCTGCGAGAGGACTCGGGAGAGTCGTGACTCGTGAGGGTGCGTTTGCGCATGAGAGAGAGGGGGGCACGTATCAATGCAATGCATGTGTCCGTAAATCATTATCCGACAAACGTTCGCCACAAGCCTTTTCCTGACGAACGCCGTAAGAACCGTTAGATCGGCATACGATAGTGTCAGTTTTGCCATGTCATTTAACAGAACGGCCACTCCTCCTACACACAAATCTTCCACGTGAGTGTTAGCAACTGCCGTATGCTCCATCCATTCCGAAATGCAGTGCACATAGCTTTAATGAAAATTCGAACCTCGCAAACTTTAACCGAGTTTTCGTGTACCAAATTGCACATGTAGAATACCATGTATATGTCATTTCATTCATCTTCGAGAGGTAACTATAAAGTTGGGTGAGGAGTCTACAAAGAAACACCATCGTATCACCCGCAGCAATTTCAAGCATCCTTTAGTGTCGAGGGATATCATAGGAACTCTATATGATATGATTTTTATAGGAATTTTTCCTTTAGAGGCAATTGGTTCATAGGAATAGATTCATATACTCCACATTTCAAAGGAAATAAACATGATATCATTTCTATAGCTTTAGAGCCACTTGGTTCATATGAATGGATCCCTATACTCCCTTAATTACAAAGGAAAATAAACATTAGCATATATTCAATAGAAAAGTTCCTATGATATGAACCAAATTACATCTCTTTTCTAATCCCTCCTCATAGGAATTGAGATACATGTCATCTCTAGATTCAATAGAAAAGTTCCTATGATGTGAACCAAATGACATCTCTTTTCCAATCCCTACTCATAGGAATTGAGATGCTCCATGTCATCTCTTTCCCTACAACTTCCATGTATACAGCTTCTATTCCTAAATAGATAGTACAACCCACTAGTAGCTTTTTTCCAAAACATGCAACTATGGCACAAGAACTATATAGTGTGCCAATAACTTTGAAAGATGGTCGCTGGATGAAGCTAACCCGACAGTGCAGAGATAGGCAAATCCGAGCACTACTGGCCGTTGGATATCATCAACATTCCACCAGATCTGCCACATGTACAATTTAGAAGACTCCATGGTTGAACTTAAGCATAATGCACAAACCTCAAAACACAAGCACTTCTCCTTTGTTCTAGAATCTTCTGTATCATAATTGATTATTTTTTTTCTAAATGAATTTCCATTATTTGTTTTTTACTTTATGATTTACTCCCTCCATTCCAAAATAGATGACCCCCGCCAGGAAATTAAGAACATAAATCCAGTAGCCCAAACAAGATGTCCAAATAAGAACATCCACGCCCATACCTATAAACTATTCATCCCAAAAGGATTATATCCATTGATAAGTTGTGAAGAGTTTAACCATAGGTAATCTCTTAACCATCCCATCAAATAAGTGGAGGATTCATTAAATTGTGAAACGTTGCCCTGCCATAATGTGATATGTTTCCAATGCCAATAAAAAGTAACCCACCCAATGGTATTTAACATCCAGAAAACTGCCAAATAAAATGCGTCCCAAGCAGAAATATCACAAGTACCGCCGCGCCCTGGGCCGTCACAAGGAAAACTATATCCAAAATCCTTTTTATCTGGCATTAATTTGGAACCGCGTGCATCTAAAGCGCCCTTTACTAAAATCAATGTAGTTGTATGCAAACCTAGAGCAATAGCATGATGAACCAAGAAATCCCCAGGTCCTATTGTTAAGAAAAGCGAATTACTATTCTCATTAACAGCATTCAACCATCCGAGCAACCATAGGCTTCGACCCGCATTGAAAGCGGGGCCATTCGTTGAAGATAAGAGTATATCGAACCCATATGTCGTCCTGCCATGAGCAGATTGTATCCATTGGGCAAATATAGGTTCGATCAAGATTTGCTTTTCTGGAGTACCAAAAGCAAGCATGACGTCGTTATGAACATAAAGGCCCAAGGTATGGAATCCTAGAAAGAGGCTAGCCCAACTTAAATGAGATATGATAGCTTCTTTATGGTCTAACATTCTTGCCAATACATTATCCTCATTCTGTTCCGGATTGTAATCCCTAATGAAAAAAATAGCTCCATGAGCAAAAGCCCCTGTCATGATGAACCCTGCAATATATTGGTGATGAGTATATAAAGCAGCTTGAGTAGTAAAGTCTTGTGCTATGAATGCATAAGGAGGTAAAGAGTACATATGTTGAGCTACTAAGGAAGTAATAACCCCTAAAGAAGCTAGAGCAAGACCTAACTGAAAATGAATCGAATTGTTGATTGTGTCATAAAGGCCCTTATGCCCACGCCCTAATCGACCCCCCGGAGGAGTATGCGCTTCTAAAAGATCTTTAATACTGTGCCCAATTCCGAAGTTAGTTCGATACATGTGACCGGCAATGAGAAAAATAAATGCAATAGCTAAATGATGGTGAGCCATATCGGTCAGCCACAAACTTTGTGTTTGTGGATGGAATCCCCCAAGAAGAGTTAGAATGGCAGTTCCCGCTCCTTGAGCGGTACCAAATAAATGATTACTCGAATCAGGGTTTTGGGCATAAAGATTCCATTGACCCGTCAAAAGGGGTCCCAACCCCTGGGGATAGGGTAATACATCTCAGAAATTATTCCATCGAACGTACTCCCCCCTGGATGCGGGAATAGCAACATGAACTAAATGTCCTGTCCAAGCTAAAGAACTTACCCCGAAAAGTCCTGACAAATGATGATTGAGACGAGATTCCGTGTTTTTGAACCATGAAAGGCTTGGTTTCCATTTGGGTTGTAGATGTAACCAACCCGCTATTAAGGACAGCGTAGAAAGAAATAATAGAAAAAGAGCTCCAGTATAAAGATCCTCATTGGTGCGTAATCCTATTGTATACCACCACTGATAAACTCCAGAATAAGCACTATTCACTGGACCAGCAGCACCTCCTCGAGTAAAGGCTTCCACAGCGGGTTGACCAAAATGAGGATCCCAAATCGCATGAGCAATAGGTCTTACGTGTAAAGGATCCTGTATCCATGATTCAAAATTTCCTTGCCAAGCTACATGAAACAGATTTCCGGACGTCCATAGAAAGATTATTGCTAATTGCCCAAAGTGAGAAGAAAAAATGTTCTGATAAAGACGTTCTTCAGTAATATCATCATGACTTTCGAAATCATGTGCGGTAGCAATACCAAACCAAATACGACGAGTAGTGGGGTCCTGAGCTAAGCCTTGGCTAAACCTGGGAAATCTTAATTCCATAATGCCTTTCAAATCCTCCTAGCCACTATCCTACTGCAATAATTCTCGCTAAGAAGAATGCCCATGTCGTGGCAATTCCACCCAGAAGGTAATGGGTTGCTCCTACAGCGCGTCCTTGTATAATGCTCAAGGCTCTAGGCTGAGTAGCAGGAGCAACTTTTAATTTGTTATGAGCCCAAACGATAGATTCAATGAGTTCTTGCCAATAACCACGGCCGCTGAATAAAAACATTAAACTGAAGGCCCAGACAAAATGAGCACCTAAGAAAAAAAGACCATATGCAGATAATGAAGAACCATAAGACTGAATGACTTGCGATGCCTGTGCCCACAAGAAATCTCGAAGCCACCCATTAATCGTAATGGAACTCTGTGCAAAGTTTCCCCCTGTAATATGAGTTACCACCCCTTGATCACTTATAGTACCCCAAACATCCGACTGCATTTTCCAACTGAAATGGAAAATGAGTACCGAAATTGCATTGTACATCCAGAATAAACCTAAGAAAACATGATCCCAGGCGGATACTTGACATGTTCCCCCTCGGCCAGGCCCATCGCAAGGAAAGCGAAAACCTAGATTTGCTTTATCGGGTATCAAACGGGAACTCCGAGCAAATAAAACACCTTTCAAAAGTATTAATACAGTCACATGTATGGTAAATGCATGAATGTGATGGACTAAAAAATCTGCAGTTCCTAATGGAATAGGTAACAAAGCCACTTTGCCACCTACTGCTACTAACTCGCCGCCTCCCCACGTTAAGCTAGTACTTGTTGTTGCACCAGGAGCTGTTACGCCAGGAGCAGTAGCATGGATATTTTGTACCCATTGAGCAAAGATAGGTTGTAATTGTATGGCAGTATCCGAAAACATATCTTGTGGACGGCCTAAAGCACTCATGGTATCATTATGAATGTACAAGCCAAAACTGTGAAAACCTAGAAATATACATACCCAGTTAAGGTGGGATATGATTGCATCGCGGTGTCTAAGGACGCGATCTAATAGATCGTTGTATCGAGTAGTTGGATCATAGTCTCTTACCATAAAAATTGCTGCATGTGCAGCAGCACCGACTATTAGAAATCCACCAATCCACATGTGGTGTGTGAACAAGGAAAGTTGTGTACCATAGTCAGTAGCGAGGTATGGATAGGGAGGCATAGAATACATATGATGAGCTACAACAATGGTTGTAGAGCCTAGCATAGCTAGGTTAAGAGATAATTGAGCATGCCATGACGTTGTTAAGATTTCATAAAGACCCTTATGGCCTTGTCCTGTAAATGGGCCCTTGTGAGCCTCCAAAATATCTTTAAGTCCATGGCCAATACCCCAATTGGTCCTATACATATGACCTGCGATTAGGAAAAGAATAGCAATAGCTAAATGATGGTGCGCAATATCGGTCAGCCAGAGACCACCGGTTACTGGATCTAGTCCTCCGCGAAAAGTCAGAAATTCTGCGTATTTGGACCAATTTAAAGTGAAAAAAGGGGTTGCTCCTTCGGCAAAACTAGGATAAAGTTGAGCCAAAAGGTCCCGATTCAAGATAAATTCATGAGGAAGTGGTATCTCTTTAGGATCCACCCCAGCGTCAAGAAATTGGTTAATTGGTAAAGATACATGAATTTGGTGCCCCGCCCAAGAAAGAGACCCATGTCCTAATAATCCCGCTAAGTGGTGATTCAACATGGATTCTACATCTTGGAACCAGGCCAATTTGGGAGCGGCTTTGTGATAATGGAACCAACCAGCAAAAAGCATTAACGCTGCCAAAATCAATGCACCAATTGCAGTACAATAGAGTTGTAATTCACTAGTTATTCCAGATGCTCGCCAAAGCTGAAAAAAACCAGAGGTTATTTGGATTCCTCGGAAACCCCCGCCTACATCACCATTCAATATTTCTTGCCCTACTATAGGCCAAACTACCTGAGCACTGGGTCCAATGTGAGTAGGATCACTTAGCCATGCTTCATAATTGGAAAAACGGGCGCCATGAAAGTACATGCCACTCAACCAAAGAAAGATAATGGAAAGTTGCCCGAAATGAGCACTAAAGACTTTTCGAGAAATCTCCTCCAAATCACCAGTATGACTATCGAAATCGTGAGCATCAGCATGTAGGTTCCAGATCCAAGTGGTAATATCAGGGCCCTTAGCTAGTGTTCTTGAGAAATGGCCGGGTCTGGCCCATTCCTCAAAAGATGTTTTTACAGGATCCCTATCCACAACAATTTTTACTTCTGGTTCCGGCGAACGAATAATCATTAAGTCCTCCTCTTTCCGGACAAGACATACAAAGAGACCCGCCAACTGTCTTTTTAGTGAATCTTTGAAAGATATATATTTTGAAAGATAGATTTTGAAAGATAGATTTTGAAAGATAGATATTGTAATTAGTTCTTTTCTTTACTATCTACCATCCTTCTATTTTTTTTTAGTTATTCACTGGAGCAATTATATATTGAAGTCAATCCGAGGCAAGTGTTCGGGTCTATTATGACATAAAGATTAGGTGCCTAACGGACATTGTTTATCTTGAAAAACAAATATTTCTCGACGTAAGAAAAAAATCTTTTTTATTTTTAATTTAAGAAACTAGTGTATTTTTTTGAGGGCATAAGCTCCTATCTATATCTACTTTCCTTGAGCATAATATAGGGTTTTTTATTTGATTCTAAATTCCAAGATAACTCATTAGAATTATTAATAAGATGGTCCTGATATATTAGCAATATTTAGATTGCCCCCTCTTTTTATTCACTTTATTACTTCTATTCTAGACCCTATCCCTATGGTTTATTCTTATGAAATATCATATAAAATAGAAGGTATAAGAAATGGATATAATGAAATTCTTGATTCGATCTTACGACCTAATTTATTTGATTAATGGATCAACAACCAAACCACCCATTTTATGAAAAAGAAGGAGCATGGTCTTATTCAAATTCAAAGCGCTTCGTAATCTTCAACCAGTTCTGTGCTTCAATATAATTTCCCGGAGTAAGCGCTATAGCTTGTTTCCAATATTCAGCAGCTTGATCAAACCAAGCTTCTGCAATTTCCGAATCACCCTGTAGAATGGCCTGTTCTCCTCGGTCGGAATAGGAAGTTCCTTCCCTTAGAACCGTACTTGAGAGTTTCCTACCTCATACGGCTCAGAAATTGCTATCTGAATTTCCCCTATCTTAACTGAATTCGATTTATCAAAAATCGATCCAATTTGTTCTTGGGTTAAGCAGAAGAAATTAATTACCTAAGTTTCAAACCCTAATTTTTATCAATAATCAGTTTGAAACTTTATATTTCAACTTTGCACTAACTTTGTACAAAGTTAGTGCAAAGTTGGGTCATCTATTTTGGAACGCAGGGAGTACAATGCACAACCCCATGAATCTTAACATTTTTATAAAACTTATTGATTTTGAATGAGATGAACTATAAGAACTAAACGAACATCTACATCATGCATATATGACTCAAAGCTTTACATGCTATAGTGTGTATTTATTCATAATTTGGTTTCGAAATCTCATGCGTTCAATACATGTGTACCTTACTAGTAGTTTTGAGTAGAGTAGCAAATTTCATGCGGCCCCGGATATATCAAAATGCAGGGCCCATGCATCATTGCCTTTCGGCCGAACCTACGTCAATATCTACAAGGGTTGGATGAAGAGCAACAGCCAAGTGTGCGGTTCAAGCAAAGAAGTATCGGCCAAGAGGAATAGGGACAAGGACGAAGTCGAGGACGTGGACGAGGACTCCGAGTAAGGTGGCAGTGTCGTTGCTCATGGTGGTTCTAAACTTCTAATGCAGTGTCTACCGGATTAGTTGCATAGTTTAATTTCAGGTGTGCTTAGTTTAATTTGAGGGGTGTGTTGTGCTGAACCCCCAGCAGAAGTATGTTATGTTTCTTCTCGTTACTTTAAATCTTCAGTATGTACATACTACTAGTATTTATTTATTTGAATTTAGCACCCCAATTAAGCACGTACTAGCTTTTTTAATAGTACTATATGCATAATTTGGCGACGAGCGCTCTCTATATGTACCACCTTTTTTTATTTCAATTTTTTCTCCATGGCGCAATCCATCCATAGTACTACTGTACAAAAGTATACATTTTTTAAAAGGCTAGAGTACTGTTCATCACATATATAGCCAGTTAAATTCTCAACCTAGAACGACGTGCATGCCATGTAGTAAACCGATACGTAGGAAGTATAGTAAAAATGAGGTGATTTTACCGAGCGATCGGCGGGGGAGCATGGCCTGTCATGCGGTCCCACGTGTCATGATGTACCAAGGCGATGCGCGTGTCCCTCTTGAGGCAGAAGCAATACTAGTACGTGGTTTGAGATGATGGCGAACGGAAGTGTGAAATAAGGGTTGCTTCGTCCGTCTGGGAAAGTGCGGCATTGTGATTTGACGTCTCATTGCTCATTACTACTACTGGGCCGGTACAAGTGGGGTGCGTCCCCCTGCTTTTCTGCACTGTTATTTGGTGCTTGACACGTCGACCCGGTTGCTATATGTCCCACATGTCGGCGACAGGAAGTACAGAATTCATGAAAGGGAGCGTCGACGGAGGAGTATACTACTACAGAATTCATGAAAGGGAGCGACTTAGTTTTGGAAAAATCTGTTTTTACGGAGTACGTACCCACTACAGTTTATAGGGCTCATCTAAAAAACATTCGTTTTTCTGTTTGATAAGTCTCAATTCTACTATACTAGTAGTAGTCCCATTACATGTTGGATTTTGAGGTGCGTTAGATCACCCGACGCAAGCAATGTCAAGAGGAAACTAACCAATGCATGTACAAGTTCATGGAAATTTAGTGGTCATTCATGCATTCGTTCTAATTAATGCCTCGGTAAACACAACTTCTTGAGAAAAACGAGCATACTAATTACTTGTGCAAACTACGAAATTAATTTGACCACTCACCGTCTACCTTGGTTGGAGAGATTTTGAAATGGAGCCATAAACTGGAAAGGAGGGAGTAGTAACTTTTGTCTCGATTACTATTTGTGGCCTTGTATAGATGCAAAATGTATTTTTTTATAGTGGCCTTGTACAAGTAAATGGAGGGAGTACTAACCAAAGTACGTAGTAGGGACGAGGAGTAAACGGAGGGAGTAGTAAAATTTTCTCCTCGTGCTGCGAGCCACCGCGCGCGTGGGCGAGGGAGCAAGCTTCACCTCATCCTGTGAGCCACCGCGCCCGTGGGCGGGGGAGACGGCGTACTAAGCAAGCTTCTCCTCGTTCTGTGAGTTGACGGGACACATCAAAAGTACTCCAGTGTATAGAGCCTTGCCTCTAAGGTAGGCCCCACATGGTTTGCCTCTTTTTTAACATAACACGTCAAGTCGCAATTTGTTTGTTCACCCGTGGTAGACGGTCCTCCCTCCACCAAGTGGACAACCAGTACACCTGCCAAATTACCACGTGGGCTGCCTTTTCCGTACAGAAATGAGCTCCACCGTGTAGCCGCGTGGGTGTGGTTGGGAAAGAGATGGGAGTACGTGCGCCGTGCGTGCACCTCTTCTCTTCGTGCACGTCCCCCACCTACGTGGGTGTGTGTTTGAGAGATACAAACCTAGACATAATGCGCCGTCCATCCCCATGCCTCCGCCCAGTCCGACCACCAGTCACCACCACGCCCCACTCCTCCTCGCCTTATCTCTCATCTTTCTCCTTCCATTTTTATATACAAGGGGCCACTATCAAAATTACAATTTGCAGATATACAAGGCCACTAACATTAATCGATGCAATATTAATGGTGTTTGCCTCTTGGTACTAGCAAAGGAGGACATTAATTATCCCTTGCATGCATGCGGGAGTTTGTAAAAAATGCATCTTGATGTTCCGTGCAATGCACGGGCATCTTGCTAGTCCATGAAAACAACACATGGCAAATTTCCACGGCGAACGAGGGATTTGAATCTGTTGGGAGGGGCTGTTTGGATCTTGCCCGGGGTAGCCGAAATATTGGCGACTACTTCGCCATGGCCGGCAACGGCTCGAGTTCATCCTAACATTGCCCTCTTCTGTGGAGCCCATGCGGGGTCGACGAAGATCCTCACAACAAAAGGATCCGGCAAGACACCTGCTGTGTACGCCGGCGTCCCCTCCGCGGTGGCCTTCATGGGACCCAAGCGGCGGCGGCCTTCGGTGTTCTACTTCTCCTCGATGATGGCGGCGGACGCGGAGGCGCTGGTCACCGATTGGCAGCTCTCCGCGCACCCGGCTTCTGTCACTGCTTGCATGGCGCGGCCGCCGGCATGGGAGTCTCGGCCACAGAAATGGGAGACGCGGTACGAGGCGGCGGCGTGGACGGCAGCAACGACGCCCGTGCGCCGCTCCTCGTCGAGCTGGCCTGGAGCGGCGAGTTGTTGAACCGCGCACCGGCTTGGGGCGGCAACTGGCTCCGTCGGGCGAGGGGAGGGAGGTGGATCAGCGAGCTGCATAGCTCGTATCCGGTGGGCTACCCAGCCAGCTTGGATGCGGAATAACTACTCTTCGTAAGCCATTGTAAGAGTGGACAAAATGGTGGAGGAGATAGGGGAGCGCGGAGGTGTGAGATTCTTGGCCGGCATTTGGCCTCGTTTAAATAGGAGATTAAATAGATGGCGCGGCCTACGTTGCGTTTAACGCCGGCCCGGTCATGAACGGACGTGTGTCCAGAGTGGGTTTCTCGGCTTCCACACGGGAGGGTTTCATGGAGGCATTTGAATGCGGCACGGAGGCGTGTTCAGCCGGGCGTGCCGCAAGTGGCACCCTCGACTCTGACCTAGGACACCGCGCCATTCTTCCACTGACGTGTCGGCTCTTTGGGTGCATGGCCTGCATGTCAGTGACCCAAGGCAGGCAGCGCACAGCAGAGGAACCTTTGGTGGGCCAGGGCGGTCAGAAGCGGGCATTTCATAAACCGATGTTTGTTCATTGAGTGTGGCGTCATCTTTTTCATGTAGATAAGCCTACTACGTTGATAGCCCGTTCGATACGTTGTGATTCATAAAGACCGCTGCAAACATCAATGTTTTGCTTATCACAGATAAGATTGATTAATACCCGTAACAATCCATGTCCTTAACAAAGGGTGCATGCACGTATAGGTTGAACGTATGTCTTGCGTCGTGTGCTGTGTGCATGCAGGCGTGCGAGTGTTGCGTGCGTGCAAGGGTACGTTTCAGTGTTGCATGCATGGGTGCGTACGTGCGTGTGTTCGTGAGTGCATGTGTACGTCTCAGTGTTGCACGCCAGCATGTGTGCGTGTGTGCGTGTCAGTGTTGCACGCCTATATGCGTGCGTGTCTTGCATGCGTGCATGTGTACGTGCGGGGTGAGGCTACACGTCAGTCGACTGACTTTTTCATCTCTGGTCATTAGATTTTCCAGCCGTTAGATACGAAATCAAGGGCCTCCAGTTTATCATCAAACTCCACCCCCTGAAGCCGCCAGCCACCACCGGCCGAACCGCCGGCCCCCCGCCGCCCGTGGCCGGCCCACCCTCCCCGAAACCACTCCCCACCGCCGGTCCGCCGCCGCACCGGCCATCCCTCTAGCCCCCCCCCCCCCCCCCCCGCCGAGCTTTTTCTCCGGGGATCCCCACCCCATCGCCCAATGAACTCCCCCCAACAGCCGGTGACTGCCAACCAGAGGTCTCACGACTTCGAATACCCACCGACGACTAATTTATTACCATTTCTGTCCTTCATATACACGCTGACGGGTGGGCCCTATGGTAATGTGCGCTGCTGAGTGTGGACCGTTTGACTGGTCAATTGATCGTGTTATCAACAAATTACGGAGCTGTATGGTGAGCCAGTGACCATACGATCACCCTAAAATGTACTCCTATTTTATTAACACAGTACAGACTCAAACTACCATTTCTTTCTTTCATATACGGGCTGACAGGTGGGCCCCATAGTTATGCGCCCCGATGGTGCAACACTAGTTACGCCGCGTGGAACGTTTGACTGGTCAATTGATTGTGTCATCAACAAAATACGGTGTTGTATGGATGAGCCAGTGACCGTATAATCATGATATGTATTTGCTTAACACGGTACAGATGCAAGGGCTCATATATACGCGCAAGCACTCACCGCTATAAGCGCACACACGCGAACCCGACCCCTATGAGCACCTTCAAGAGAGTGGGCCAGCATATATGATCTTGAGATTTTACGAAGTCACCATAGGTGCCTCGTAGTCGAGTGGAACGTCTCCTCCCACTGAACGTACATCGCCAGAAAATACTGAAATTAACACAAGATAAATGCGAGCACCGGGACTTTAACCTTGGTGGGCTCGAGAAACCATTGTCCTCTAACCATCCAACCACATGTTGGTTAGCACGACAAAATGTATGCGGTGACTGTGATGAGCTTATTCTGAAGTCCAGTGACCATATCGTGCTTTCGCTTCAAATACAATGACCGTAAGTGTCGTCAACAAAATACGGAGCATGCATCAAATGCAAAGTCTGTTAGTGTCATCAACAAAATATGGAGACGTATCGTGAGCTAGATACCGTTGTACTATTGTATATGCTTATTCTCTTAGTGGCTGATTGCGTGTGTGGTGTGGTGGGCACATCATTTCTAGTTGTGGTGGGTCAACATGAAGACTCATGGGTCGGTTCCATCCTGCACCACATATAGGTTGGACTGAGACGTGTTATACGAAGACACATGTGGAGGAATCGGCGTACAACACGAAGCTACCAGAGTCGCAGAGGACTCTATCCCCACTGGTGATAAGCCGACTATATATGATTTGTAACCCTAGGCCCTTAGTATGTTATACAAGCTTGGGGGCTAGTTCGTCGATAGTATCCACACACACACAATGCCTGGTATTCACGTGTACTTTGTACACACCCCTATCACTAATATATAGTACCAGGAGTAGGCTCTTTCTTGAACTGCAATTGAACTCTAGCATGTGCATGTGTTTATTTCATATTATCGATCCATAGAGTGAGAGCGGTTTGAAATACAGGCAATGGATGCTTTTGCAATTCATATATAAACATTAATTAGTGCACTCCATGTTGTTAGTGGGAAGAACTTTATACATTTGTCACTTGCATGGATACATTCCAAATTGCTAGCTACGAAATAGAATACATGTCGAATTCAACATAAAGGGGGTTTCGAAGATTCGAATTCATAGGAAGTGCATTCATCTATTTGAACCCGAGATAATGGCATTTGTAAATCAGATGTAAAATGGGGCATCAATCTTTGTTGTGAGTTTGAACATGCTATATATATTCATACGCATATCTAACTTTTTTTGCAACCAAGGAGATTATATCTGGAACCATGCATGAACTGAGGTAAGTTGCATATTTTTTACTATATACTCGTGTACAATGTATATTCAAATGTACCCCTCCATTCCAAAATAATCGTAGCTTTAGGATTTTCAAGAGTAAATATTTGTGAAGTTTGACAAATCCTGAAAGTTCAATTCAAGAGAACCGAAAACGTTAATGCTTCTGCTCCCAAATATTGAATGAAGCGCCAAATAGGCCTCTGGTCACCCGAAACCGCGCGAGACTAATGTTTTGGTGGTAGGAAATTACTGTCCTAACTTTGGCCCATGTAGCCTATCGGCCCGATGTCCAAAGGTCTAAACCGGGGAAGGTTTGTAACTTCACCAAGACGCCAGAGAAGCATTCATACGCCGTGGGCGTCTACCCATGCGCTCGGCCGAAATCTATCCCGCCCACATTTGGGACACTTGACATGACTGTCCTACCCCCAACCCGCAATTTGTCCGAAATTTTAGATGGGGGTAAAGTTTGTAACTTTCCCCAAATTTCAAACAAGCGCGTCTCAAACCGAAACATTGTTCCCCCTTAGTTCCCCGCCTCCCTCCGTTTCCCCATTCATACTCCGTGGGCGCGAAAACTATTGGAAATATGCCCTAGAGGCAATAATAAAAGGATTATTATTATATTTCCTTGTTCATGATAATTGTCTTTTATTCATGCTATAATTGTGTTATCCGGAAATCGTAATACATGTGTGAATACATAGACACCAACATGTTCCTAGTAAGCCTCTAGTTGACTAGCTCGTTGATCAATAGATAGTCATGGTTTCCTGACTATGGACATTGGATGTCATTGGTAACGAGATCACATCATTAGGAGAATCATGTGATGGACAAGACCCAATCCTAAGCATAGCACAAGATCGTATAGTTCGTTTGCTAGAGCTTTTCCATTGTCAAGTATCTTTTCCTTAAACCATGAGATCATGTAACTCCCGGATACCGTAGGAGTGCTTTGGGTGTGCCAAACGTCACAACGTAACTGGGTAACTATAAAGGTATACTACGGGTATCTCCGAAAGTGTCTGTTGGGTTAACACGGATCGAGACTGGGATTTGTCACTCCGTGTGACGGAGAGGTATCACTGGGCCCACTCAGTAATGCATCATCATAATGAGCTCAATGTGATCAATGTGTTTGATCACGGGATCATGCATTACGGTACGAGTAAAGTGACTTGCCGGTAACGAGATTGAGCGAGGTATTGGGATACCAACGATCGAATCTCGGGCAAGTAAAATACCGATTGACAAAGGGAATTGTATACGGGATTGATTGAATTCTCGACATCATGGTTCATCCGATGAGATCATCGAGGAGTATGTGGGAGCCAACATGGGTATCCAGATCCCGCTGTTGGTTATTGGCCGGAGAGGCGTCTCGGTCATGTCTGCATGTCTCCCGAACCCGTAGGGTCTACACACTTAAGGTTCGGTGACGCTAGGGTTGTAGAGATATCAGTATGCAGTAATCCGAAAGTTGTTCAGAGTCCCGGATGAGATCCCGGACGTCACGAGGAGTTCCGGAATGGTCCGGAGGTGAAGAATTATATACAGGAAGTGCAGTTTCGGCCATCGGGAAAGATTCGGGGGTTACCGGTGTTGTACCGGGACCAGCGGATGGGTCCCGGGGGTCCACCGGGTGGGGCCACCCATCCCGGAGGGCCCCATGGGCTAAAGTGGGGGGTAACCAGCCCATAGTGGGCTGGTGCACCCCCGTTGGCCCACCCCCTGCGCCTAGGGTTGGGAACCCTAGGGTGGGGGCGCCCCACTTGCCTTGGGGGGTACTCCACCCCCTGGCCGCTGCCCCCCTTGGGAGATCTGATCTCCAGGGCCGGCGCCCCCCAGGGGGCCTATATAAAGCGGCGAGGGAGGGGCAGCCGCACCCAAGCCTTGGCGCCTCCCTCTCCCCTGCTACACCTCTCCCTCTCGTAGAAGCTCGGCGAAGCCCTGCTGCGGTGACTGCTGCATCCACCACCACGCCGTCGTGCTGCTGGATCTTCATCAACCTCTCCTTCCCCCTTGCTGGATCAAGAAGGAGGAGATGTCACGCTGACCGTACGTGTGTTGAACGCGGAGGTGCCATCCGTTCGGCGCTAGGATATCCGGTGATTTGGATCACGATGAGTACGACTCCCTCATCCCCGTTCTCTTGAACGCTTCCGCTCACGATCTACAAAGGTATGTAGATGCACTCCAATCACTCATTGCTAGATGAACTCATAGATGGATCTTGGTGAAACCGTAGGAAAATTTTTGTTTTCTGTAACGTTCCCCAACAGTGGTATCATGAGCTAGGTCTATGTGTAGTTCTCTTTGCACGAGTAGAACACAATTTGTTCTGGGCGTAGATGTTGTCAACTTTCTTGCCGCTACTAGTCTTATTTTGCTTCAGCGGTATTGTGGGATGAAGCGGCCCGGACCAACCTTACACGTACGCTTACGTGAGACCGGTTCCACCGACTGACATGCACTAGTTGCATAAGGTGGCTAGCGGGTGTCTGTCTCTCCCACTTTAGTTGGAGCGGATTCGACGAAAAGGGTCCTTATGAAGGGTAAATAGAAGTTGACAAATCACGTTGTGGCTTTTACATAGGTAAGAAAACGTTCTTGCTAGAACCCTAATGCAACCACATAAAACTTTTTGGAGAACGTAGTAATTTCAAAAAAATTCCTACGCACACGCAAGATCATGGTGATGCATAGCAACGAGGGGGAGAGTCTGATCTACGTACCCTTGTAGATCGCAATGGAAGCGTTGACACAACGTAGAGGAAGTAGTCGTACGTCTTCTTCCCGATCCGACCGATCCAAGCACCGTTACTCCGGCACTTCCGAGTTCTTAGCACACGTACAGCTCGATGACGATCCCTGGGCTCCTATCCAGTAAAGCTTCGGGGAGGAGTTCCGTCAGCACGACGGCGTGGTGACGATCTTGATGTACTACCGACGCAGGGCTTCGCCTAAGCACTACAACGGTATTATCGAGGTGGAATATGGTGGCAGGGGGCACCGCACACGACTAAGGAACGATCTCAATGATCAACCTGTGTGTATACAGGTGCCCCCTGCCCCCGTATATAAAGGATCCAAGGGGGAGGGGCTGGCCGGCCAAGAGGAGGGCGCAGGAGGAGTCCTACTCCTACCGGGAGTAGGACTCCCCCCCCCCAATCCTATTCCAAGTAGGATTCCCAAGGGGGAAAGAGAGAGAGGTGGCCGGCCACCTCTCCTAGTCCTAATAGGACTAGGGGAGGGGGGAGGCGCGCAGCCCATCATGGCAGCCCCTTTCACCTTTCCACTAAAGCCCAATAAGGCCCATATGGCTCCCGGGGGGTTCCGGTAATCCGGTAAAATCCCGATTTTACCCGGAACACTTCCGATATCCAGATATAGGCTTCCAACATATCAATCTTTATGTCTCGACCATTTCGAGACTCCTCATCATGTCCGTGATCACATCCGGGACTCCGAACTACCTTCGGTACATCAAAATGCATAAACTCATAATAACTGTCATCGTAACGTTAAGCGTGCGGACCCTACGGTTCGAGAACAATGTAGACATGACCAAGACACGTCTCCGGTCAATAACCAATAGCGGGACCTGGATGCCCATATTGGCTCCTACATATTCTACGAAGATCTTTATCGGTCAGACCGCATAACAACATATGTTGTTCCCTTTGTCATCGGTATGTTACTTGCCCGAGATTTGATCGTCGGTATCCAATACCTAGTTCAATCTCGTTACTGGCAAGTCTCTTTTCTTGCTCCGTAATACATCATCCCGCAACTAACTCATTGGTTGCATTGCTTGCAAGGCTTAAGTGATGTGTATTACCGAGAGGGCCCAGAGATACCTCTCCGACAATCGGAGTGACAAATCCTATTCTCGAAATACGCCAACCCAACATCTACCATTGGAGACACCTGTAGAGCTCCTTTATAATCACCCAGTTACGTTGTGACGTTTGGTAGCACACAAAGTGTTCCTCCGGCAAACAGGAGTTGCATAATCTCATAGTCATAGGAACATGTCTAAGTCATGAAGAAAGCAAGAGCAACATACTAAACGATCGGGTGCTAAGCTAATGGAATGGGTCATGTCAATCAGATCATTCAACTAATGATGTGACCTCGTTAATCAAATAACAACTCTTTGTTCATGGTTAGGAAACTTAACCATCTTTGATTAACGAGCTAGTCTAGTAGAGGCATACTAGTGACACTCTGTTTGTCTATGTATTCACACATGTATTATGTTTCTGGTTAATACAATTCGAGCATGAATAATAAACATTTATCATGATATAAGGAAATAAATAATAACTTTATTATTGCCTCTAGGGCATATTTCCTTCAGTGTCCCACTTGCACTAGAGTCAATAATCTAGTTCACATCTCTATGTGATTAACACCAATAGTTCACATCTTTATGTGATTGGTTCACATCTCCATGTGACAACACCCAAAGGGTTTACTAGATTCAATAATCTAGTTCACATCGCTATGTGATTAACACCCAAAGAGTGATCATGTTTTGCTTGTGAGAGAAATTTAGTCAACGGGTCTGCCAAATTCAAATCCGTATGTATTTTGCAAAATTCTATATCTACAATGCTCTAAACGGAGCTACTCTAGCTAATTGCTCCCACTTTCAATATGTATCCAGATTGAGACTTAGAATCATCTGGATCAGTGTAAAAAACTTGCATCGACGTAACCCTTTACGACGAACCTTTTTGTCACGTCCATAATCGAGAAACATATCCTTATTTCACTAAGGATAATTCTGACCGCTGTCCAGTGATCTACTCCTAGATCACTATTGTACTCCCTTGCCAAATCAGTGCAGGGTATACAATAGATCTGGTATATAGCATGGTATACTTTATAGAACCTATGGCCAAGGCATGGGGAATGACTTTCATTCTCTTTCTATCTTCTGTCGTGGTCGGGCTTTGAGTCTTACTCAACTTCACACCTTGTAATACAGGCAAGAACTCTTTCTTTGACTGCTCCATTTTGAACTACTTCAAAATCTTGTCAAGGTATGTACTCGTTGAAAAAACTTAACAAGCGTCTTGATCTATCTCTATAGATCTTGAAGCTCAATATGGAAGCAGCTTCACCCAAGTCTTTCTTTGAAAAACTCCTTTCAAACACTCCTTTATGCTTTAGAGAATAATTCTACATTATTTCTGATCAACAATATGTCATTCACATATACTTATCAGTAATGCTGTAGTGCTCCCACTCACTTTGTTGTAAATACAGGCTTCACCGCAAGTCTGTATAAAACTATATGTTTTGATCAACTCATCAAAGCGTATATTCCAACTCCGAGATGCTTGCACCAGTCCACAGATGGATCACTAGAGTTTGCACATTTTCTTAGCACCTTTCGGATTGACAAAACCTTCTGGTTGCATCATATACAACTCTTCTTTAATAAATCCATTAAGGAATGTATTTTTATTTATCCATTTGCCAGATTTCATAATCATAAAATGCGGCAATTGCTAACATGATTCTGACAGACTTAAGCATCGCTACGGGTGAGAAGGTCTCATCGTAGTCAACCCCTTGAACTTGTCGAAAACCTTTTGCGACAAGTCGAGCTTTATAGACAGTAATATTACCGTCAGCGTCAGTCTTTTTCTTGAAGATCCATTTATTCTCAATTGATTGCTGATCATCGGGCAAGTCAACCAAAGTCAATACTTTGTTCTCATACATGGATCCCATCTCAGATTTCATGGCTTCAAGCCACTTTGCGGAATCTGGGCTCACCATCGCTTCTTCATAGTTCGTAGGTTCATCATGATCTAGTAGCATGACTTCCAGAACTGGATTACCGACCACTCTGGTGCGGATCTCACTCTGGTTGATCTACGAGGTTCAGTAGTATCTTGTCCTGAAGTTTCATGATCATCATCATTAGCTTCCTCACTAATTGGTATAGGTGTCGCAGAAACAGTTTTCTGTGATGTACTACTTTCCAATAAGGGAGCAGGTACAGTTACCTCGTCAAGTTCTACTTTCCTCCCACTCACTTCTTTCGAGAGAAACTCCTTCTCTAGAAATGATCCATTCTTAGCAACGAATGTCTTGCCTTCGGATCTGTGATAGAAGGTGTACCCAACAGTCTCCTTTGGGTATCCTATGAAGACACATTTTTCCGATTTGGGTTCGAGCTTATCAGGTTGAAGCTTTTTCACATAAGCATCGCAGCCCCAAACTTTGAGAAACGACAACTTTGGTTTCTTGCCAAACCACAGTTCATACGGTGTCATCTCAACAGATTTAGATGGTGCCCTTTAACGTGAATGCAGCTGTCTCTAATGCATAACCCCAAAACGATAGTGGTAGATCGGTAAGAGACATCATAGATGGCACTATATCCAATAAAGTACGGTTATGACGTTCAGACACACCATTATGCTGTAGTGTTCCAGGTGGCATGAATTTGTGAAACTATTTCACATTGTTTTTAACTGAAGGTCAAACTCGTAACTCAAATACTCTTCTCTACGATCAAATCGTAGAAACTTTATTTTCTTGTTACGATGATTTTTCACTTCACTCTGAAATTTTTTGAACTTTTCAAATGTTTCAGACTTATGTTTCATCAAGTAGATATACTCATATCTGCTCAAATCATCTGTGAAGATCAGAAAATAATGATACCAGCCGCGAGCCTCAATATTCATCAGACCACATACATGAGTATGTATGATTTCCAGCAAATCTGTTGCTCGCTCCATTGTTCCGAAGAACAGAGTCTTAGTCATCTTGCCCATGAGGCATGGTTCGCAAGCATCAACTGATTCATAATCAAGTGATTCCAAAAGCCCATCAGCATGGAGTTTCTTCATGTGCTTTACACCAATATGACCTAAACGGCAGTGCCACAAATAAGTTGCACTATCATTATTAACTTCGCATCTTTTGGTTCAATATTATGATTATGTGTATCACTATGATCGAGATCCAATGAACTATTTTCATTGGGTGTGTAACCATATAAGGTTTTATTCATGTAAACAGAACAACAATTTATTCTCTTACTTAAATGAATAACCGTATTACAATAAAGATGATCAAATCATATTCATGCTCAACGCAAACACCAAATAACACTTATTTACGTTCAACACTAATCCCGAAATTATAGGGAGTATGCGATGATGATCATATCAATCTTGGAACCACTTCCAACACACATCGTCACTTCACCCTTAACTAGTCTCTGTTTATTCTGCAACTCCTGTTTCGAGTTACTAATCTTAGCAACTGAACTAGTATCAAATACTGAGGGGTTGCTATAAACACTAGTAAAGTACACATCAATAACATGTATATCAAATATACTTATGTTCACTTTGCCATCCTTCTTATCTGCCAATCACTTGGGGTAGTTCCGCTTCCAGTGACCAGTCCCGTTGCAGTAGAAGCACTTAGTCTCAGGCTTAGGACCAGACTTGGGCCTCTTCACTTGAGCAGCAACTTGCTTGCTGTTCTTCTTGAAGTTCCCCTTCTTCCCTCTGCCCTTTTCTTGAAACTAGTGGTCTTGTCAACCATCAACACTTGATGTTTTTCTTGATTTCTACCTTCATCGATTTCATCATCATGAAAAGCTCGGGAGTCGTTTTCGTCATCCCTTGCATACTATAGTTCATCACGAAGTTCTACTAACTTGGTCATGGTGACTAGAGAATTCTGTCAATCACTATCTTATCCGGAAGATTAAGTCCCACTTGATTCAAGCGATTGTAGTACCCAGACAATCTGAGCACATGCTCACTAGTTGAGCGATTCTTCTCCATCTTTTAGCTATAGAACTTGTTGGAGACTTCATATCTCTCAACTCGGGTATTTGCTTGAAATATTAACTTCAACTCCTAGAACATCTCATATGGTCCATGACGTTCAAAACGTCTTTGAAGTCCCGATTCTAAGCCATTAAGCATGGTGCACTAAACTATCAAGTAGTCATCATACTGAGCTGGCCAAACGTTCATAACGTCTGCATCTGCTCCTGCAATAGGTCTGTCACCTAGCGGTGCATCAAGGACATAATTCTTCTGTGCAGCAATGAGGATAAACCTCATATCACGGATCCAATCCGCATCATTGCTACTAACATCTTTCAAAATAGTTTTTCTCTAGGAACATATCAAAATAAACACAAGGAAGCAACAACGCGAGCTATTGATCTACAACATGATTTGCAAAATATTACCAGGACTAAGTTCATGATAAATTCAAGTTCAATTAATCATATTACTTAAGAACTCCCACTTAGATAGACATCCCTCTTAATCCTCTAAGTGATCACGTGATCCAAATCAACTAAACCATAACCGATCATCACGTGAGATGGAGTAGTTTTCAATGGTGAACATCGTTATGTTGATCATATCTACTATATGATTCACGCTCGACCTTTCGGTCTCTGTGTTCCGAGGCCATATCTGCATATGCTAGGCTCGTCAAGTTTTAACCTGAGTATTCTACGTGTGCAAAACTGGCTTGCACCCGTTGTAGATGGACGTAGAGCTTATCACACTCGATCATCACGTGGTGTCTGGGCACGACGAACTTTGGCAACGGTGCATACTCAGGGAGAACACTTCTTGATAATTTAGTGAGAGATCATCTTATAATGCTACCATCAATCAAAGCAAGATAAGATGCATAAAAAGATAAACATCACATGCTATCAATATAAGTGATATGATATGGCCATCATCATCTTGTGCTTGTGATCTCCATCTCCGAAGCACCGTCATGATCACCATCGTCACCGGCGCGACACCTTGATCTCCATCGTAGCATTGTTGTCGCCTCGCCAATCTTATGCTTCCACGACTATTGCTACCGCTTAGTGATAAAGTAAAGCATTACATCGCGATTGCATTGCATACAATAAAGCGACAACCATATGGCTCCTGCCAGTTGCCGATAACTCGGTTACAAAACATGATCATCTCATACAATAAAATCATGTCTTGACCATATCACATCACAACATGCCCTGCAAAAACAAGTTAGACGTCCTCTACTTTGTTGTTGCATGTTTTACGTGGCTGCTACGGGCTTAAGCAAGAACCAATCTCACCTACGCATCAAAACCACAACGATAGTTTGTCAAATAGACTCCGTTTTAACCTTCGCAAGGACCGGGCGTAGCCACACTCGGTTCAACTAAAGTTGGAGAGACAGTCGCCCGCAAGCCACCTGTGTGCAAAGCACGTCGGGGGAACCGGTCTCGCGTAAGCGTACGTGTAACGTTGGTCCGGGTCGTCTCGTCCAACAATACCGCCGAACCAAAGTATGACATGCTAGTAGGCAGTATGACTTGTATCGCCCACAACTCACTAGTGTTCTACTCGTGCAAATAACATCAAACCATAAAACCTAGGCTCGGATGCCACTGTTGGAGAACGTAGTAATTTCAAAAAAATTCCTACGCACACGCAAGATCATGGTGATGCATAGCAACGAGGGGGAGAGCCTGATCTACGTACCCTTGTAGATCGCAACGGAAGCGTTGACACAACGTAGAGGAAGTAGTCGTACGTCTTCTTCCCGATCCGACCGATCCAAGCACCGTTACTCCGGCACTTCCGTGTTCTTAGCACATGTACAGCTCGATGACGATCCCCGGGCTCCGATCCAGTAAAGCTTCGGGGAGGAGTTCCTTCAGCACGACGGCGTGGTGATGATCTTGATGTACTACCGACGCAGGGCTTCGCCTAAGCACTACAACGGTATTATCGAGGTGGAATATGGTGGCAAGGGGCACCGCACACGGCTAAGGAACAATCTCAATGATCAACTTGTGTGTCTAGAGGTGCCCCCTGCCCCCGTATATAAAGGATCCAAGGGGGAGGGGCTGGCCGGCCAAGAGGAGGGCGCAGGAGGAGTCCTACTCCTACCGGGAGTAGGACTCCCCCCCCCAATCCTATTCCAAGTAGGATTCCCAAGGGGGAAAGAGAGAGAGAGAGAGAGGTGGCCGGCCACCTCTCCTAGTCCTAATAGGACTAGGGGAGGGGGGAGGCGTGCAGCCCATCATGGCAGCCCCTTTCACCTTTCCACTAAAGCCCAATAAGGCCCATATGGCTCCCGGGGGGTTCCGGTAACCTCCCGGTAATCCAGTAAAATCCCGATTTTACCCGAAACACTTCCGATATCCAAATATAGGCTTCCAATATATCAATCTTTATGTATCGACCATTTCGAGACTCCTCGTCATGTCCGTGATCACATCCGGGACTCCGAACTACCTTCGGTACATCAAAATGCATAAAGTCATAATAACTGTCATCGTAACGTTAAGCGTGCGGACCCTACGGTTCGAGAACAATGTAGACATGACCGAGACACGTCTCCGGTCAATAACCAATAGCGGGACCTGGATGCCCATATTGGCTCCTACATATTCTACGAAGATCTTTATCGGTCAGACCGCATAACAACATACGTTGTTCCCTTTGTCATCGGTATGTTACTTGCCCGAGATTTGATCGTCGGTATCCAATACCTAGTTCAATCTCGTTACTGGCAAGTCTCTTTAGTCGTTCCGTAATACATCATCCCGCAACTAACTCATTGGTTGCATTTCTTGCAAGGCTTAAGTGATGTGTATTACCGAGAGGGCCCAGAGATACCTCTCCGACAATCGGAGTGACAAATCCTATTCTCGAAATACGCCAACCCAACATCTACCATTGGAGACACCTATAGAGCTCCTTTATAATCACCCAGTTACGTTGTGACGTTTGGTAGCACACAAAGTGTTCCTCCGGCAAACGGGAGTTGCATAATCTCATAGTCATAGGAACATGTATAAGTCATGAAGAAAGCAATAGCAACATACTAAACAATCGGGTGCTAAGCTAATGGAATGGGTCATGTCAATCAGATCATTCAACTAATGATGTGACCTCGTTAATCAAATAACAACTCTTTGTTCATGGTTAGGAAACTTAACCATCTTTGATTAACGAGCTAGTCTAGTAGACGCATACTAGTGACACTCTGTTTGTCTATGTATTCACACATGTATTATGTTTCCGGTTAATACAATTCTAGCATGAATAATAAACATTTATCATGATATAAGGAAATAAATAATAACTTTATTATTACCTCTAGGGCATATTTCCTTCAAAACTTGCAACAACAATTAGAGGACCTCTAACTTGTTTTTGCAGCAAGTGTTTTGTGATGTGATATGGCCAAAGTTGTGATGAATGATGAGTGATATATGTGATGTATGAGATCATGTTCTTGTAATAGGAATCACGACTTGCATGTCGATGAGTATGACAACCGGAAGTAGCCATAGGAGTTGTCTTTATTTTTTGTATGGACTGTGTGTCATTGAGAAACGCCATGTAAATTACTTTACTTTATTGCTAAACGTGTTAGCCATAGTAGTAGAAGTAATAGTTGGCAAGCAACTTCATGGAGACATGATGATGGAGATCATGATGATGGAGATCATGGTGTCATGCCGGTGACAAGATGATCATGGAGCCCCAGGATGGAGATCGAAGGAGCTATATGATATTGGCCATATCATGTCACTATTATTATTTGATTGCAAGTGATGTTTATCATGTTTTTGCATCTTGTTTACTTAGAACGACGGTAGTAAATAAGATGATCCCTCATAATAATTTCAAGAAAGTGTTCCCCCTAACTGTGCGCCGTTGCGACAGTTCGTTGTTTCGAAGCACCACGTGATGATCGGGTGTGATAGATTCCAACGTTCACATACAACGGGTGTAAGACAGATTTACACATGCAAACACTTAGGTTAACTTGACGAGCCTAGCATGTACAGACATGGCCTCAAAACACAAGAGACCGAAAGGTCGAACATGAGTCGTATGGAAGATACGATCAACATGGAGATGTTCACTGATGATGACTAATCCGTCTCACGTGATGATCAGACACGACCTAGTCGAGTCGGATCATGTTTCACTTAGATGACTAGAGGGATGTCTAATCTGAGTGGGAGTTCATTAAATAATTTGATTAGATGAACTTAATTATCATGAACTTAGTCTAAAAATCTTTGCATAAATGTCTTGTAGATCAAATGGCCAACGCTAATGGCAACCTCAACTTCAACACGTTCCTAGAGAAAACCAAGCTGAAAGACGATGGCAGCAACTATACGGACTGGGTCCGGAACCTGAGGATCATCCTCATAGCTGCCAGGAAACAATATGTCCTAGAAGCACCGCTACGTTATGCACCCGTCCTAGAGAACCAAGACGTTATGAATGCTTGGCAGCAGCGTGCTGATGATTACTCCCTCGTTCAGTGCGGCATGCTTTACAGCTTAGAACCGGGGCTCCAAAAGTGTTTTGAGCAACACGGAGCATATGAGATGTTCGAAGAGCTGAAAATGGTTTTCCAAACTCATGCCCGGGTCGAGAGATATGAAGTCTCCGACAATTTCTACAGCTGTAAGATGGAGGAAAATAGTTCTGTCAGTGAGCACATACTCAAGATGTCTGGGTTGCACAACCGCTTGTCCCAGGTGGACATTAACCTCCCAGATGAGGCGGTCATTGACAGAATCCTTCGGTCGCTCCCACCTAGCTACAAGAGCTTTGTGATGAACTACAATATGCAGGGGATGGAAAAGACCATTCCTGAAGTATTTGCAATGCTAAAATCAGTGGAGGTAGAAATCGAAAAGGAACATCAAGTGTTGATGGTCAATAAAACCACCAAGTTCAAGAAAGGAAAGGGTAAGAAGAACTTCAAGAAGGACGGCAAGGATGTTGCCGCGCCCGGTAAGCCAGTTGCTGGGAAGAAGTGAACGAATGGACCCAAGCCTGAGACTGAGTGCTTTTATTGCAAAGGGAAGGGTCACTTGAAGCGGAACTGCCCCAAATACTTAGCGGGCAAGAAGGCCGGCAACACTAAAGGTATATATGATATACATGTAATTGATGTGTACCTTACCAGTGCTCGTAGTAGCTCCTGGGTATTTGATACCGGTGCCGTTGCTCATATTTGTAACTCAAAGCAGGAGCTGCGGAATAAGCGGAGACTGGCGAATACGAGGTGATGATGCACGTCGGGAATGGTTCCAAGGTCGATGTGATCGCCGTCGGCATGCTACCTCTACATTTACCTACGGGATCAGTTTTAAACCTCAATAATTGTTATTTAGTGCCAAGTTTGAGCATGAACATTGTATCAGGATCTCGTTTAATACGAGATGGCTACTCATTTAAATCCGAGAATAATGGTTGTTCTATTTATTTGAGAGATATGTTTTATGGTCATGCTCCGATGGTCAATGGTTTATTCTTAATGAATCTCAAACGTGATGTTACACATATTCATAGTGTGAGTACCAAAAGATGTAAAGTTGATAATGATAGTCCCACATACTTGTGGCACTACCACCTTGGTCACATTGGTGTCAAGCGCATGAAGAAGCTCCATGCTGATGAACTTTTAGAGTCTCATGATTATGAATCATTTGACACATGCGAACCATGCCTCATGGGCAAAATGACCAAGACACCGTTCTCCGGAACAATGGAGCGAGCAACCAACTTATTGGAAATCATACATACTGATGTGTGCGGTCCAATGAGTGTTGAGGCTCGCGGAGGATATCGTTATGTTCTCACTCTTACTGATGACTTGAGTAGATATGGGTATGTCTACTTGATGAAACACAAGTCTGAGACCTTTGAAAAGTTCAAGGAATTTCAGAATGAGGTAGAGAATCAATGTGACCAAAAAATAAAGTTATTACGATCAGATCGTGGAGGAGAATACTTAAGTCACGAATTTGGCACACACTTAAGGAAATGTGGAATCGTTTCACAACTCACGCCGCCTGGAACACCTCAACGTAACGGTGTGTCCGAATGCCGTAATCGCACTTTATTGGATATGGTGTGATCTATGATGTCTCTTACTGATTTACCGCTATCATTTTGGGGATACGCTCTAGAGACAGCTACATTCACTTTAAATAGGGCACCGTCTAAATCCGTTGAGACGACACCGTATGAATTATGGTTTGGGAAGAAACCTAAGCTGTCGTTTCTAAAAGTTTGGGGATGCGATGCTTATGTCAAGAAACTTCAACCTGAAAAGCTCGAACCCAAGTCGGAAAAATGCGTCTTCATAGGATACCCTAAGGAAACCATTGGGTATACCTTCTACCTTAGATCCGAAGGCAAGATCTTTGTTGCCAAGAACGGATCCTTTCCGGAGAAAGAGTTTCTCTCGAAAGAAGTAAGTGGGAGGAAAGTGGAACTTGATGAAGTATTACCTCTTGAACCGGAGAGTAGCGCAGCTTAAGGAAATGTTTCTGTGGTGCCTCCACCGATTAGAGAGGAGGTTAATGATGATGATCATGAAACTTCAAATCAAGTTACTACTGAACTTCGTAGGTCCACAAGGACACGTTCCGCACCAGAGTGGTACAGCAACCCTGTCCTGGATATCATGTTGTTGGACAACGGTGAACCTTCGAACTATGAAGAAGCAATGGCGGGCCCAGATTCCAACAAATGGCTTGAAGCCATGCAGTCCGAGATAGGATCCATGTATGAAAACAAAGTATGAACTTTGACAGACTTGCCTGATGATCGGCGAGCGATAGAAAACAAATGGATCTTTAAGAAGAAGACAGACGCGGATGGTAATGTCACCATCTATAAAGCTCGACTTGTCGCTAAGGGTTATCGGCAAGTTCAAGGGGTTGACTACAATGAGACTTTCTCTCCCGTAGCGAAGCTGAAGTCCGTCCGAATCATGTTAGCAATTGCCGCATACTATGATTATGAGATATGGCAAATGGACGTCTAAACGGCATTCCTTAGCGGTTATCTTAAGGAAGAACTGTATATGATGCAGCCGGAAGGTTTTGTCGACCCTAAGAATGCTAACAAGGTATGCAAGATCCAGCGATCCATTTATGGGCTGGTGCAAGCATCTCGGAGTTGGAACATTCGCTTTGATGAGATGATCAAAGTGTTTGGGTTTATGCAGACTTATGGAGAAGCCTGCGTTTACAAGAAAGAGAGTGGGATCTCTGTAGCATTTCTCATATTATATGTAGATGACATACTTTTGATGGGAAATGATATAGAACTTTTGGACAGCATTAAGGCCTACTTGAATAAGAGTTTTTCAATGAAGGACCTCGGAGAAGCTGCTTATATATTAGGCATCAAGATCTATAGAGATAGATCAAGACGCCTCATAGGTCTTTCACAAAGCACATACCTTGATAAGATATTCAAGAAGTTCAATATGGAGTCTAAGAAGGGGTTCTTGCCTATGTTGCAAGGTGTGAAATTGAGCTCAGCTCAATGTCCGACCATGGCAGAAGATATAGAAGAGATGAGTGTTATCCCCTATGCCTCAGCCATAGGGTCTATTATGTATGCCATGCTGTGTACCAGACCTAATGTAAACCTTGCCGTAAGTTTGGTAGGAAGGTACCAAAGTAATCCCGGCAAGGAACACTGGACAGCGGTCAAGAATATCCTGAAGTACCTGAAAAGGACTAAGGAAATGTTTCTCGTTTATGGAGGTGACGAAGAGCTCGTCGTAAAGGGTTACGTCGACGCTAGCTTCGACACAGATCTGGATGACTCTAAGTCACAAACCGGATACGTGTATATGTTGAATGGTGGAGCAGTAAGCTGGTGCAGCTGCAAGCAGAGCATCATGGCGGGATCTACATGTGAAGCGGAGTACATGGCAGCCTCGGAGGCAGCGCATGAAGCAATTTGGGTGAAGGAGTTCATCACCGACCTAGGAGTCATACCCAATGCGTCGGGGCCGATCAAACTCTTCTGTGACAACACTAGAGCTATTGCACTTACCAAGGAGCCCAGGTTTCACAAGAAGACCAGGCACATCAAGCGTCGCTTCAACTCCATTCGTGAAAATGTTCAAGATGGAGACATAGAAATTTGCAAAGTGCATACGGATCTGAATGTCGCATATCCATTGACTAAACCTCTTCCGCGAGCAAAACATGATCAACACCAGAACTCTATGGGTGTTTGATTCATCACAATGTAACTAGATTATTGACTCTAGTGCAAGTGGGAGTCTATTGGAAATATGCCCTAGAGGCAATAATAAAAGGATTATTATTATATTTCCTTGTTCATGATAATTGTCTTTTATTCATGCTATAATTGTGTTATCCGGAAATCGTAATACATGTGTGAATACATAGACACCAACATGTCCCTAGTAAGCCTCTAGTTAACTAGCTCGTTGATCAATAGATAGTCATGGTTTCCTGACTATGGACCTTGGATGTCATTGGTAACGAGATCACATCATTAGGAGAATGATGTGATGGACAAGACCCAATCCTAAGCATAGCACAAGATCGTATAGTTCGTTTGCTAGAGCTTTTCCATTGTCAAGTATCTTTTCCTTAGACCATGAGATCGTGTACCTCCCGGATACCGTAGGAGTGCTTTGGGCGTGCCAAATGTCACAACGTAACTAGGTGCAGTGTCAGCAGTTGGAGACAGTAAACGTAGCTCTGCAGTTGATGATCTCAATTGCCACACACAACCATTCCAGGTGCTTGCTTTAACTTCGCGCTGTCAAATGTGGTTGCATGTTGCATATGGTGTCTAGCTTGTATTGCTTCCAATTTGGTTAAGTTGCATCTGCTTACTTTACACATTATACCTTTGATAATGACATGCCTTCCTATTTTCGACACATACTACATATGTCTATTAACCATGTTCGTACATCAAACTAATGCTCTTTTGTATCCCTCGTCAATCACTTATGATAAGACAGTCACCCGGGTGGGTTACTGTGAGACCCCGTACTCGTTTAAAGAGTGAAGTGTCATCCTCCCCACATGATTCTCAAGAAACAGCAAGGCTAAATGAAGATAGTCAACGTAGCTCTCTAGTTGATCACCGCAATTCCCCCACACCACCATCGCAGGTGCTTGCTCTTACTTGGGAGTGTGATATGTGGTTGCATGTTGCATATGGTGTCGTACCTTGTAATGCTTCTAATTAGGGTAAATTGCATCTGCTTAGTTAACACATTATACCTGTGAATATGACATGCCTTCCTATTTTCGGTACATACTACGTCTTTCTATTAACCATGTTCTTACATCAAACTACTTTTCTTGTGTATCCCTCATCAATGCTCCTAATTTGTTAAATTGCATCTCCTTAGCTTACACATTATACATGTGAATATGACACGCCTTCCTGTTTTTGGTACATACTACATCTGCCTATCACACCATGTTCTTACATCAAACTACTGTTCTTGTGTATCCTGTGTCTATCGCTCATGATGAGACAGTCATGCGCGTTAGTTAACATGAGACGCAATAATCTTATAAAGAATGCAATTTCATCCTCTCCACATGATTCTCAAGAAACAGCAAGCCTAAATGAAGATATTGAACGTAGCTCTGTACCTGAAGACCGCACTTCCCCTACACCACCATCACAGGTGCTTTCTCTAACTTCGCAGTGTGATATGTGGTTGCATGTTGCATACGGTGTCTAGCTTGTAATGCTTCTAATTAGGGTAAATTGCATCTTCTTAGTTTACACACTATACCTGTGAATATGACATGCCCTCCTATTTTTGGTACACGCTATATCTATTTATTAACCTTGTTCTTACATGAAACTACCTCTCTTTTGTATCCTGCATCAAACACTTACGATGAGTCACCTTTACTCGTTGCATATTGCATATTATTTCTAGCTTGTTGCCATGTATTGCTTCTAATTTGGTCAAATACATTTGTTAGGGCACCATTTTAATTTGGTAGAGTGATATTGGTTTCATCTTTCATATGGTTTCTAGCTTGCATCGATTCTAACAAGTTCAAGCACCTTGTGCTTAGTTTACACTTTATACATCATACATGTCAATATGTCACGCCGTCCTGTTTTTCATACATATTCCATCCTCCTATCATGCGGCTGCCTTACATGAAAGTAGTGTTCGTCAGTATCATGCATCAATGAGTTCTGAAGAGCAAATTTTGTTCCTTTTTCTTGTGGGTTTGACTTGACAAGGCAAAATCAAGAAAGAGGAAGGAAAAGAGTAAGGAAGGCGATGATGGTGGTCCTCTGCAGCAACGTAAACGGAGCATCTGTACCGATTCTCCTTGTACTGTAGTGCATTACAAGGTCTAAGTCTCCGCTCCCCTACTCCACCATCCAAGGTGCTTGCTCTAACTTGGCAGTGTGATATCTAGTTGCATGTTTCATATGGTGTCTACCTCGTATTGCTCCTAATTAGTGTAAACTGCATCTGCTTAGCTTACACATGATACATGTGAATATGACATGCTTTCCTGTTTTTGGTACATACTATATCTGTCTATCACACCATGTTCTTACATGAAACTACTCTTCTTGTGTATCCTGCATCAGTCACTTATGATGGGACACCTTTAAGTTGGCAGTGTGATATTGGTTTGCGTCTTGAATATGATTTCTAGCATGTATTGCTTCTAATTTGACGAACGCCACCTATGATGAGACAGTTTTAACTTGGCAGAGTGATATTGATTGCACCTTCCATATGGTGTCTTGCAGTGTTTCTAATCCCTTTTTCTTATCGGTTTGACTTCACAAGGCAAAATCAAGAAAGAGGAAGGAAATTAGTCCGGCAGTGGATGATGGTGGTCCTCTGCAGAAACATAAACAGAGCATCTGTACCGATTCTCCTTGTACTGATAGTGCATTACAAGGTCCAAGTCTCCGCTCCCCTACTCCACCATCCAAGGTGCTTGCTCTAACTTGGCAGTGTGATATCTGGTTGCATGTTGCATATGGTGTCTAGCTCGTATTGCTCCTAATTAGTGTAAACTTCATCTGCTTAGCTTACACATGATACATGTGAATATGACACGCTTTCCTGTTTTTGGTACATACTATATCTGTCTATCACACCATGTTCTTACATGAAACTACTCTTCTTGTGTATCCTGCATCAGTCACTTATGATGGGACACCTTTAAGTTGGTAGTGTGATATTGGTTTCCATCTTGAATATGATTTCTAGCATGTATTGCTTCTAGTTTGATGAACGCCACCTATGATGAGACAGTTTTAACTTGCCAGAGTGATGTTGATTGCACCTTCCATATGGTGTCTTGCAGTGTTTCTAATCCCTTTTTCTTATCGGTTTGACTTCACAAGGCAAAATCAAGAAAGAGGAAGGAAATTAGTCCGGCAGTGGATGATGGTGGTCCTTCGGAGCAACTCAAACAGGGGGTCTCTATAGATTCTACTTCGCCATCCTCCCAACAAGATTCGCAAGAGAACACAAGGCTGGACAGTCAACGTAGCTGTGTAGATGATGATTCCCCTACTCCGCCATCACAGGTGCTTGCTCTAACTTGACACTATTATATGTGGTTGCATGTTGCGTATGATGTCTAGCTTGTATTGCTTCTAACTTGAATTGCATCTGCTTACTTTACACAAAATGCCTGTGAATATGACACGTGGTCCTGTTTCTAGAACATACATGTACATGATGAGCACATCTCCCCTACTCCACCATCACCGGTGCTTGCTCTTACTTGGAACTGTTATACGTGGTTGCGTTTTCCGTATGATGTCTAGTTTGTATTGCTTCTGATTATGTTGAATTGCATTTGTGTAGCTTACGACTTATACCTGCAACGATTACTTACCGATAAGACACGCTATCGTACGTGTGAATATGAAACGCTGTCTTTTTTGTATATATTCCATCCTCCTATCCTGCGCTTGCCTTACATCAAAGTAGTGTTCGTTTGTATCATGCATCAACCACTTATGCAGAGCTAATTTTATTCATCTTCTTGTGGTTTTGACTTCATAAGGCAATATCAGAAAATAGGAAGGAAAAGAGTAAGTTAGGGGATGTTGGTGGTCCTCTACATCGATGCAAACAGAGACTCTCTAGATTTTCCACTGCTACTGCTAATGAAGTTGAAGTCCCAAGTCTACATGATGAGTTCATCTCCCATACTCCACCATCGCAGGTGCTTGCTCTAAGTTGACAGTGTGATAATTGGTTTCATGTTGCATATGTTGTCTAGCCTGTATTTCTTCTATTTTGATTAAATTGCACCTTCTGAGTTTATACGTTATACATGTGCATATGACATGGCTTTTTGTGTCCAGAATAAACTTCATTTATCTATAATACCATGTTCTTACATCAAAGTACTGCTGTTGTGTATCCCGCATCAGTCACTCGTGATTGGACGCTTTTAACATGGCAGTTTGATAGTGGTTGCATCTTGCATTGATTTCCATGTTGTACTGCTTCTAATTTTTCGAATTGCCACTTATGACAAGACACTTTTAACTTGGCAGAGTAATATTGGTTGCATCTTTCATATGGTGTCTAGCTTGCATTACTTCTATTTTCTTGAAAATCCTTCTGCTTAGTTGGCACATCGTAGCTGTGAATATGTCATGTCGTCCTGTTTTTCTTACATATTCCATCCTCATACGGTTGTCTTACATCAAAGTATTGCTTGTCTGTATCATGCATCAATGAGTTTTGAAGAGTGATTTTATTCTTTTGTGTTGTGGGTACAGCTTGACATGGAAAAGTCAAAAAAGAGCAAGGAAAATAGTATAGTAGGGAGTGTTGTTACTCGTCCAGTGAAACAGAAAAGGTTCTGCCGTCGAGATTCTGCTGGTACTTATAGTGCAGTAGACGGTCCAAGTCCACCGGCTAAATCTACAAACACAATATCACCTGCTCCACCAGCTGCAGCATCCGCTTCAACTGTACCAGCATCTCAACCAGTTACTCGTTCGTTTGCTCCGGAACTGGCCGGTTCCCAAGCTGCCTTCACACCTAACACTACTTCCGAAGCACTGCTGACACAACGGGACTTGGCAAGATCAAATGAACCTCATGAACATCAACACCAAGACGATACCTGACCGAGTCAAGTTGCAGTTGCATGCTCCTTTATATGTACTCTCACTGTTTGATGTACACTAACACTTTCCATATTCGTTGTTGAACTAGCACCACAGCGCAAGCGGAAACAGACATCAGGGATAATGCTTGACAGATTAACAAAATCTAAAGGAGGAAGAATGGAGATCCATTTTGAGGCAGGTTTAAAAAGGCCACGTGATGCTACAGAGTCAGCCAAGTTAGTATCACAGGCAGCCGTTGTCATTAGGTATCATGCACGTATCCTCCCAACGTGGATCCAGTACAGGAATGAGAAAGACAATACCCAGTTTAACACCTTCCTTGACCATTTATCTGAAAGTAATGTTATTCATTGCAATTAGTAATACTGTTTTGCTCTGTCACATACTTTTTAGCTTCCTCCTAGTAAGACTCACGTTATTTTTTCAACAGATGAGGTTCAAGTTGGATCCGAAAGATGATGCAACTAGACCAGCATGCACTCATGTTTTTCAGTCTGCTCTGCGACAGTATCGGTACCACCTTAGAAAATCTCACTTTGAAGGCAAGGCTAACAATGAAATCTCCCAAACATCTCCAGTGGAGTATATTGCAGATGAACACTGGACAGCCCTCATTAAACACTGGTCTGATCCAAAGTATCAGGTAGGCTGTATGTATTTGATCAGACCACATATTGAACTTGTATTTATGTATGTGCCTTACAAGTGTATCTTCTTCTAGGCTAACTGTTTGAAGAACAAAACCAACCGTTCTAAAGTGAAATTTCAACAGACCACGGGATCTCGTAGCTATACTGCACACTGCGAGGCTCTTGTAAATAGCTGCTACTTCCTTCTTTTTTTTGTGCCATATTATCGTATCTATATTGACTTGTTCCAAATACAGAGGAAATCCCCTGCGGACCAAAAAGAACCTGAACCAAATGCAGTGCAAATCTTCAAGGATTTCCACACCTGCAAGATGAAGGGCATGAGCACACTAGTTCAAGCCGTTGCTGTAAGTCCTTACTCCTCCTGCCTTGAACTAATTGGTACTGTGATGTGTTCATTTAACTACTTGGTTTGCAGCCAATGTCAGTTACTCTGTTCACTTTTATTCATAGTTGTCTTAACGTATCATTTCACCTTACATGGTTTAAAAGAGATGAAGGATAGTCTTCTGGTCTTGATCTGTAATCTAGTTGTTATGTTCACGTGCGCACACAATGATAAAATAGCTTGTTTGTTTTATATCTGTTTTCCCATGATATGAATGATGTCATACTATGTTCATCCTACTTTAAACCATGTCTCTTTATACTTAGATGTCAACGAATGTGAGGAAATCCACAATACAGTAGGCATGCTACATGGACATATGTTCTGAAAGTGATTCTATTATGTAGTTGGCACTACAATACATGCTAATGTATTACAGTAGTTCACCAAAATAAGTTATGTATAAACGTTTAACCTACTTTTTTTGTTTTCGTCTCATTAGTAACTTATCTGGTACACTAATCTACAAGTTCAAACTTTCAGGAAGCTATGGAACAAATGATTGAACAACCACAACCACCTGAAGGTGACGAGGCTACTACAGGCACAATGTCACCTCTTGCTGAAGTGCGTCAATATCTCTCCGCTAACAGTGCAAAAAGCACCTTCCTGCGTAATTCTGGGTTGGTTGTCAAGGTAACCTCGTCCAAATCGCCTACTGAACAAAATCTTCCTCCTAGACAGAGTGATATATCTATGCTCCAGACACAAGTCCAATCCCTAATGGACGTTGTTTCGGAAACAAGAATAGTGGTTGAGAAATGTCGTCAAGATATGATTGGTTTTGAAACCATACTATCAGACATTCACTTCGTTGTTCAAGAGCAATGGCGGAAAAAAGGTGGAGATCATGCTGCTCCATCAGATTCTACAGCCTGAAACATTAGCACTCAGGTCAAATGATCTGTGCTTCTATACATCTGATGATGCTTTTATCTGGAAGGACTGTAAACTTTATGCCAACAGGCCTTTTTGTTGTATGGTTGGAATTTATTTTGTTGTGATACAACATTTATGATGCTGCCTCAGGCTGCAGTAATTACGACGCTATTTTTGTATAGTGTAGGTTTATCTTAGTAATGTAATCGGCCGAAAGCTTCCTAGGAGCCCAACAAGCCAACATTCGTTGGGCCCATTCCACTTGGGCTAAAAATGATTACGGGCTAAAATTGGCATGTAGCCCACTAGAAATATCTGGGCCTAAATCAGCATAAGCTTTCATATTTTTCTGGTAGGCCTGTGCCGATAGTGGGCCTTTAACAGGCCTAAACATAATCTGGGACCTCAGTAAAAATAGGCCGTTTACAGGTGTAAATATATCGAGCCCATAAAATACATGGGCCTTTAATAGACCGAAAGTGAGATTGGGCCCTGATTGTGCCAAATAACCCACTGTACTTTAACAGACCGGAATTCGGACGGGCCGTAAATGCGCCGACCTAATACATGGACCTTTAACAGGCCGGAACTTTGGTCGGGCTAGATTATCGTCATTTCTATATGGGCCGTTAATGGGCCCGATATGACATTGGGCCACATATGGCCCATGGTTTACGTCCGGCTTTAACAGGCCGAAAATGACAACAGGCCGAAAGTGGCCCAAAGCTATAGTGGGCCTCTAACAGGCCGAATATCAGACATGGGCGAATATGACCCAAATCCTTCATGGTCGTTTATGGGCCGAAAGTTTTGATGGCCTGTAAATGGGCCCAAATGAAGCCAGACCTTTAACAGGCCGGAAATACACCGGGCCGTAATTTGGCCCAATTACTTAGCGGACTGTTAACGGGCCAGAAGTGACCATGGGCCGCGTTGATGACAAGTTTAGGATAGGCCGTTGACGGGCCGATTTCACAGAGAATGTTGGGCCTTTAGCTGGGCCGGCCCATTATGGTCGGCAGTATCTTGTGGGCCTTTAGCTGGCCCGGCCCATTATGGTCGGCAAAATCTTGTGGGCCTTTAGCTGGACCGGCCCATTATGGTCTGCAAAATCGTGTGGGCCTTTAGCTGGGCCGGCCCATTATGGTCCGCTAAATCTTATGGGACTTCGGTTGGGCCGGCCCATTTAATCTTTGTGGGCCACTTTTGGGCCGGTCCACGTGTCAACATATCATAGGCCCATCTCGCCTGTTGGATCCGTCAGCCAATGAGAATTTTACACGTGGAAAATCGGCATTGGTCGTGGCTGTTAACGGGTTATCGGATCCAAAATCCGACCCTATAGCTTAACGGCGTTCCGTTACGGTGGATGCCACGTGTCGGTCACCCTTGACGAAAGCACTTCTGTGACGCGCAATTTATCGTCATGGAAGTGGACACTTCCGTGATGATTATTTTGGCAATGTCATGGAACACTTCTACGACAACACAGGTATGACTATCTTGATTCTGTCATAAATTTGTCATGGATGTACATGCATGACAAAAAAAGCAACCTACTGTGACAAACACGTATCATCACGGAAGTGTATTTTTTTGTAGCATTGGGAACCGCCACTAGCGTGCTTAGCATGGAAGATGTTGATAACTGATGGTCGTGAAGTGAATAAGAAGGGTGCATGTCTCAAAATATCATTTATCTCTGTTTTCAAAATTGAGCTCTGGCACCTCTACAAATCACTTCTTCCCTTTGCGAAGGGACTTTCTATTTACTTTTATGTTGTGTCATCACCTTCTGAAACAAGCGCTAGAAACTAAGAGAGCACAACTGTCATCATTTATGCATTGTGTATAGCTAATGTTGGGTGCATCATGACTGGATCTTTTCTACCATGAATTACAATGTTTAGTCGCTACTTGAACTTTGGAGGTGCTCTGCATTTATGTTTTGCGGTCTCAGGAAGGGCTAGCGATATACCACTATTTTCATATTATATCATGGTTGTTTTGACAACGTGTTGCTGTTTGAGATCTCTTATTATCGCACGCTAGCTGATTATGTCATTGATATGAGTTGATATAATCTTTAAATGTTATTGTTGACATGGTTAGTTATAATGCTGGCTGAAAACCTGGGTGTTGTTTAAGCTTGTTTATGCAAATAAGAGCAAAAGAGTTCGTAAAAGTTTTTCTTTCTCACTTTCAGTTTATCAACTGAATTGCTTGAGGACAAGCAAAGGTTTAAGCTTGGGGGAGTTGATACGTCTCCAACGCATCTACTTTTCCCCACGCTTTTCCTCTTGTTTTGGACTCTAATTTGCATGATTTGAATGAAACTAACCCCGGACTGACGCTGTTTTCAGCAGAACTACCATGGTGTTGTTTTTGTGCAGAAATAAAAGTTCTCGGAATAAAGTGAAACTTTGCGAAGATTTTTTTATGGAATAAAAGAGGATTTTTGGAGCCAACAACCACCTGAGACGGGCCCCTGGGTGGGCACAACCCACCAGGGCGCGCCCCCCTCTCTTGGCGCGCCCAGGTGGGTTGTACCCACCTGGTGGCCCCGCTGACGATCCCCCTGATACTATAAAATCACATATTTCCAGAAAAAAAATAGGGAGAAAGAATTATCGCGTTTCACGAGATGGAGCCACTACCAAGCCCTGTTCTTCCTTGGGAGGGCAGATCTGTAGTCCGTTTGGGGCTCCGGAGAGGGGAATCTTCGTTCTTCGTCATCACCAACCAATCTCCATCGCCAATTCCATGATGCTCCCCACCGGGAGTGAGTAATTCCTTCGTAGGCTCGCTGCTCGGTGAGGAGTTGGATGAGATTCATCATGTAATCGAGTTAGTTTTGTTAGCGCATGATCCCTAGTAACCATTATGTTCTTAGATTGATGTTGCTCTCACTTTGCTATGCTTAATGCTTGTCACATTGGGCCCGAGTGCCATGAACTCAGATCTGAACCGTTTATGAATTCATCATTATATCCATGTTTTAGATCCAATCTTGCAAGTTATAGTCACCTACTACGTGTTATGATCCGGCAACCCCGGAGTGACAACAACCGGGCCCACTCCCGGTGATGACCATAGTCGTTTGAGGAGCTCATGTATTCACTATGTGTTAATGCTTTGTTCTGGTTCTCTATTAAAAGGAGGCCTTAATATCCCTTAGTTTCCAATATGTACCCTGCTGCCACGGTAGGGTGGGACAAAAGATGTCATGCATGTTCTTTAAAGCACGTATGACTATTTACGGAATACATGCCTACATTATATCGACGAACTGGAGCTAGTGCCGTATCGCCCTAGGTTATAACGGTCACATGATGAATATCATCCAACAAAGTCACCGATTCATGCCTACGAATTTGTTTATATTGATCTTGCTGCGTTACTATTGCTATCATCACTTTTACACTTGCTACAAATTATTGCTATCACTGTTACTGTTACCGTTGCTGCTGTCACTACTATCAAAACTATCAAATTACTTTGCTACTGATCACTTTGCTGCAGATAGTTAATCTCCAGGTATGGTTGAATTGACAACCCAGCTGCTAAAACCTTCAAATATTCTTTGGCTCCCCTTATGTCGAATCTATAAATTTGGGTTGAATACTCTACCCTCGAAAACTGTTGCGGTCCCCTATACTTGTGGATTATCAGCTTACAAGAGGTATATATAACATAGATGACCTAGGTCAACACTAATTCGACCCAAGCCTACCGGCGACGGTCCTTGCTCCGCTCGCTTGTCAAAAGTTAGTCTTTCTCTTTATACTTGAATCTGGATCATAACATAACAAATTCCACCTTGAGACAGATTCCATCTTGTAGCATGAATGAGAACCTATTCCCTGAACAACAAAGAAAACACTTTCGGCGCCAAACAACCATTAGGGCTAATGAGTTATACCAACTAAGTCTGAGCAAAGCTCAAACTTAGCAACAGGAAATGGCTTTGCCAAAATATCAGCAGGATTATCATGAATACTAATCTTGCATACCTTCACTTTACCTTGCTCAACAATGTCTCGGACATAATGATATTTGACATCAATGTTCTTTGTTCTCTCATGGAACATCTGATCCTTAGTGAGGTATATGGCACTCTGACTATCACAAAACAAGTTAGTGCAAGAATTATCTCCACAAAGTTCAGCATACAAACCTTTCAGCCAAACTGATTCTTTACATCCTTCTGTAATAGCCATATATTCGGCTTCAGTGGTAGACTAGGCAACTATTGGCTGCAACATTGCCCTCCAACTCACCGCACAATCACCAACTATGAACACATAACCTGTAAGGACCTCCTCTTGTCCAAATCGCTGGAAGCAAAATCTGAATCCACATAGCCAGCTAGTCCCTCAACAATCCTGTCGAATTTCAAACAAGCATTGGAAGTGCCACGAAGGTACCTGAAAATCCACTGAACAGCTTACCAATGTTCTTAGCATCATGCATGTTAAAACTATGAAGAACTTTCTTAATGTAACTCTGCTGACTAAGAAATAACAAACCAGAATTTATGTCCCTTGTAATCTCCATACATAGAATTTTCTTAGGAACACCAAGATCCTTCATCTCAAACTGACTATTTAACTATGCCTTTAAAGTAGTGATCTCTTTAACATACCATCAACATATAATAACAAGTATATAGGTGATCCATCAACAAATTTAATGTAAACACAACTATCATATGCAGACCTCCTAAATCCATGTGCTATTATAAATGAATCAAACCTTTTATACCACTGTCTCGGAGACTGTTTCAAACCATATAGGGACCTCTTTACCTAGCAAACAAATTTCTCCTTACCAGGCACTATGAAACCTTCTGGTTGGTCCATGTAAATCTCTTGCTCCAGTTCACCATGCAGAAAAGCGGTCCTGACATCTAACTGCTCAAGCTCAAGATCATGCATAGCAACAATACAAAAAATGCACGAATGGAACTATGCTTCACAACTGGAGAGAACACATCATTATAATCAATACCTAGTATCTGACTGAAACCCTTAGCCACTAACCTTGCCGTAAACCTTCCGGGCTCACTAGGAGACAAACCCTCCTTTCTTTTGAAGATCCATTTGAAGAGAACAGTCTTCTTTTGTTTAGGCAAGCTCACAACATCTCATGTGCCATTTTTCTCAAGTGATTGCATCTCTTCCTGCATAGCAGCAATCCACTTCTTGCGGCCACCGAAAACAACGACTTCAGTGTATGTGGACGGCTCATGGATATTCTCAAACTATTCTGCACAACTGAAAGCATAATGAACAATGTCACACTCTTCAATTAGATGTTTCGATTTCTTAATGAGTCTGTTGCTCCTGCCGTCTATAAGAGACTGAACTTGTCTCTACAAAACAAAGGGTGAGTGTTGCACAACATCATTGTTGGGAATCGTTGCATGGAAAACAAAAAAAATTCTATGCACACGCGATCTATCCATGGAGATGCATAACAACAAAGGGGGGAGTATGTCTACGTACCCTCGTAGACCATAAGCAGAAGCGTTTCACAATACGGTTGATGTAGTCGAACTTTCTTTGCGCTCCAACCGATCTAGTACCGAACGCACGGCATCTCCGCGTTTTGCACACATTCAACTCGGTGACATCCCTGGCCTTCTTGATCCAGCAAGACGTCAAGGTAGTAGATGAGTTCCATCAGCACGACGGCGTGGTGATAGTGATAGTGAAGTGATCTCCGCAGGGCTTCGCCTAAACACTACGAAAATATGACCCGGGGTGTAAACGGTGGAGGGGGCTGCCGCACACGGCTAACAATTGTTTTGGGGTGTGCTAGGCGCCCCCTCCCACATATATAGGTGGGAGGGGGAGAGGAGGCAGCTTGGCGCACCACATAGGTGGCCGGCCAGCCCTAGGGCTCCTGCCCTGGCCGCGCCCCCACCATGTATTCCCAAGGGGGAAGGAAAGAGGGGGAGAGAGGAAAGGAAGTTTTTCTAAGACAAAGGGAGAGGAAAGGAAGTGGGAATCCTAATCCACACTTTCCTTTCCCTCCCCCCTTTCCTTCTCCTCCTTAGGCCGGCCTACTATGGGGGGCGCACCGGCCCCTTGAGGCTGGTGCATTTCCTTTCTTGGCCCATAAGGCCCATATCTTTGTCAGGAGTGCCCGAAACTCCTTTCCGGTGACCCGATAAGTACCCGGTACCCTCCGAAACACTTCCGGTGTCCGAATACTATCATCCTATATATCAATATTTACCTCTTGACCATTTCGAGACTCCTCGTCATGTCCGTGATCTCATCCGGGACTCAGAACAACATTCGGTCACCAAATCACATAACTCATATAATACTATATCGTCAACGAAAGTTAAGCGTGCGAACCCTACGGGTTCGAGAACCATGTAGACATGACCAAGACACCTCTCCGGTCAATAAATAATAGCGGAACCTGGATGCCCATATTGGCTCCTACATATTCTATGAAGATCTATATCGGTCAAACCATTATGACAACATACGTAATTCCCTTTGTCCATCGATATGTTACTTGCCCGAGATCGAAGGAATATGTATATGACATGAAGAAAGCAACATCAATAAAACTGAACGATCATTATGCTAAGCTAACGGGTGGGTCTTGTCCATCACATCATTCTCCTAATGATGTGATCCCGTTATCAAATGACAACACATGTCCATGGTTAGGAAACCATAACCATCTTTGGTCAACGAGCTAGTCTAGTAGAGGCTTACTAGGGACACAGTGTTTGTTTATGTATTCACACATGTATTTAAGTTTCCGATCAATACAATTCTAGCATGAATAATAAACCTTTATCATGAATAAGGAAATATAAAATAACAACTTTATTATTGGCGCTCCCACCTCCCACCTCCCACCTCGGCGCTCCCACGACCCCTCCGGCGATCTTCACCTCTCTCCATTGATTTCTTGATCCTTTCCGGCCATCTTGTCCGACGTCTTCTCTGGATCAAGGCAATACCCATCTCCTATGGGTTCTTCTGGTGGATCTACCCTTGGCTTGGATTTCTCCAAGGGTAGGGTTTTCTCTGATGAAGTTTTCAGATCTACTGGTTGCACAATTCATCCGATGGGAAGAGGGAGGGCTTTCATTGTGATCGTGTCTTTCAGTAGGCACGCCATTCGCCTGTCAGAAGATTCTGTGGCGGCGGCGCTGGAAGCTACGCTTGGTGGATCGGCAATTGATCTTCGGGTTAGTCATGTTAAGGACAAGGTTTTTTTTCCAAGTCTCATGCAAGCAGGTTGGCTTCCTTATCATGGATCTACACTCTTTTGCTTGTGATTCGTTCAAGTGTTATTTCCATCTTTGGGGTAATGGAGGACCCAATTGGGTTCGTGAACTTAAGATCTGGCGAAAGGAATGTGATGCTGAATGGATTCTGATTAGTCCAACTAAGCATAGGCCCTCGTTAGGTTTAATGGCAATGCATAAGCCCCCGGTTCGGTCATCTCTCAAATCCTCAAATTCAACCAGTAAGAAGATATCTTTTGCCATGTTTGAAAGGTACTCTGCTTGCAAGGGCTATAGATACCCAACTACTCAGAATGCATTGATACTATAGTTGATGGAGGGTATAATCTTTCTGCTCATGAGCGCGTAGTCATTCGGCAACCTCCTGCTCTTGATCTGCATTGGACGGTGGCAAGGCCACCCATCGTGTTTGGTACAATTAACTTGTCGCCGGAGTTACACCGGCCGGCCAATGTGCCTCATTCTGGTCCGGTTTCTGTGGATCAGCAGCCCTTGATTTCTGGTAATCTCTCGGCGCAATTTGAGGAAGCGGGAACCGCTTTAATTCAAAATGGGTGTTTAGAATCGGGCCCTTCACAATTGGTTAGCCCACAATGTGACAGCTCAGTGAGTCTGGGCTCTATTGCATCTGGTGGGCTTGAAGCTGGCCCATCTGCTTCTGGGCTTCCTGATATTGGGTTGGTTTCATCTGTGTGCCAGAGCCCGGAGGGCGTTACGCTAGAAATCCCTTCTACACAAGAGGTAGCCAGGCAGTTTGATGCTATGGTCGATGACATGGTGGACCGAGTTTTAACATGTACGGTATGCGCTCAGAAGGGCCACATGGCAGTCTCTTATGGCATGCGAGCGGTCTGCTCGGCTTGCTCCCGTGTGGGTCACTCTAGGCATGAGTGTAATGATTTTGCTCGGGCTCATGGATTGGTTTGGAGGCAGAGCTCGCTGCAATAAAACACGAGTATTTCGGAATCCTCACCTGATCAGGGGAAGGGAGCCGAAGTTATTGGGATATCTAGTCTTGTCACATCGCCACCGCCCACATTGCTCCAATCTCCTCCCCTCCCTGGCAAAGAAACCCCCTGCCCTTACAAAGAAAACCTCCACTCATCGCCGCTGCAGCCGGCCATGGCGAACTTTGAGCTCGACCCGCATCGTCTGGTGCCGCCGGGGCATCACATCATCGATGGTGGGGATCGGCGTCTGCCTCGCACCTTCTTCATGCCCGCGACTCGCCCGCCTCGACGCCATGAAGATTACATGGTTGCTGAGGATATGCCTGCTCTGGATGGACCCCTCGGGCCTGTCAGAGAGGAACTGGTTTAGTTTCTTCAGAACAGAGGTACACTTGTCCGTTCTGCTCAGCCATGGTTTCATGGAGTCGGTCTGTTTCAAGTTCGGGATCCGTCTGTTAGATACACTTTGATTTAGCATCCGCCATTTGCTTTGGGAAATGATCGATTTGTTAGATTCATGAAGCGTGATGAGGGGGAAAACTTCAAAGGAAATCATGGTTTTCATAAGGGCTGGCTCATGTTCGTTGGGATTCCTCTTGATTATCGTACGACAGAGTATATTGCTCAAGCAGTAGGAACTTTTGGAAAGTTTCATTCTTGGGATAGCGAAGATCCGTACCTAGTCCGTACTATTGTGGAGGCAAGCTTTCCTGATATGCCTCTGGTGCCAAGGGATGTGGTTTTCAGGGATTATGCTGAATCGGGGGGTGCACAAGTTTCTTGGATTGCTGCATGTTATGTTCTGGGGGCAGACTTTGCGAACCAGATGCCCAATGATGAGGATCCGATGCCTTTGGATGGTAATCCTCATCCAATGCCTGGACACCTAATACCAGACAACATACCATTTGTTCTCCCGCCTTACCCAATGCTTGGATGGAATGACGCGCCTCTTGCACCCCCTCCCCCTCCTGATAACCCAGTGCATGTTGGTTGGGGCAATGCTCAATGGGGATATGAAGAAGACAATAATCAACCCCCGCAGCCTGCTGTGCCAGAACAAGATCAAGTCTCCATTGTCATTGATCAACCTGAGGAATCTGAGTCTGTTGAGCAGCTTCTGCAGGTCGTTGAGCCGCAGCATCCACCATTGATCGATCTGATTGCTCAAGTTCAGGATCAACCTGCAGTTGTGGTGGAAAATCCATTGGCTATTGTCCCCTATCAACCACCAGTAATTCAACACCATCAAATCTTCATTGGGATGGCTCGGATTGTGGCTGGACCCCCTCTTCCGCCTAAAATGCTTTGGAAGCGTTCTTTTGAGAATTTGATGTTTGACTTTTCAGTGAAGGAGGTGCCCAGGTCCATCTTCTTCAAGCCCTTGGGGACAGTCACCTATTTCAAGCGTAAGTGGTCGATTGCATTTGATGATTCTCAGAGGATGTTCATGTTGGTCTCAAGTATGTCCAGTACTCTGCCTAGCAATATTTCAACTGTCACTAGGCGCCCAGTTGCTCGATCCTTGTTTGGTGACTTGTCTGGCACTAGATCTTCTATCTCAAGTGAAGGGCCTTCTGCTGCTGTGGGGTATGATGGGCTATTGATTTCTGATGCTACGATTGCTATGGATTCTGGGACTGTGGGGCTTTCTGGCCAGGAGGAGGTTTCCTCTCCTGTGGTTTTCTCTACGGAGTCCAACACTCGACAGAAAAACCAGCGTGGTAGGCGGAAGATATCTGCTCCCTTGATGGACACTTCAGTTAGAAGGTGTACGAGAAGTGCGGCAAAGTTGGATGGTTTCAAACCAGTGGTTTTTGAGCAACTTTCACTTTAGCCTGCTAAGAGACGTCCTAGGTCCAAGCCCATGGAAGAGAAGGCCCGGCCCAATCCGGAAGCTGCTGCTGGCATGGACAACACTGAAGATGTGGGCAACGACAAGTCTGAAGATGTCCCTCCGCCGACGCCGCTCATGGTGCTGCAGGCAATTGGAGCTGAGCTGGAAATTGATTCCAAGCTGCTGTCTCGGGAGAAGCTTATGGCTAATCCTAAGGACGACTCCTCCTCCGGCAGTGCTTAAATGTTAAAGTTTAATGTTTTATCTAGGTGTAGCAAGCCTGTCAAATTTGCTGTCTGTTATGTCCTCTCTGAACTTATGCACTATGGTCGAGACTTGGCACTTTTGGTTTTCTATGGCCTGGGTTGTGTGGCACTAGGTGTCACACTGTTTTTGCTATGTTCTTATATATTATCCTATGAATCAAATGTCAATGCATAGCTGGATGGTTCTTTGTTGGAATGTCCGTGGGTTGAATTCTGAAACAAGGCAGCGTGCGGTTAGGCAGAAAGTAACTGAAAGTCAATGTGCGGTTGTGTGCCTGCAGGAGACTAAGCTCTCTGAGTGCCCTCGAAATTTAATTAAGAGCATTTGTCCTGTGGGTTTTGATCAGTTTATTGAATTTCCTTCAACGGGATCTTCTGGTGGCATTTTAATTGTGTGGCGATCAGATGTTTTTTCAGGGACCTTAATTGAAGTTAAACCTTACGGGGTTGTGATTAGTTTCAAGTCTGTGCATAATGATGGCATATGGTACCTGGTCAATGTTTATGGACCCTGTCAAGGTGTCTTAAGGGATGAATTTGTCAGTTGGCTTTATAATTTAAAGGTGGAACCTGAACAGAATTGGCTGTTGTTGGGAGATTTTAACTTCATTAGATCTCTAGACAATAGAAATCTTACTCGTGGAGATGTCAATAATACTTTTATTTTCAATGAGATCATAGGTCATTTAGGACTACTTGAATTACCACTAAAGGGAAGAAGGTTCACATGGTCTAATATGCAGGATTTCCCTCTCCTTGAGCAGTTGGATTGGTTTTTTACCTTTGCCAGCTGGATCGACCAATACCCAAATACTCAAGTCACACCTCTTGCCAAAACTGTGTCAGATCATGTTCCATGTGTAGTTTCTATATGCACCAACATCCCAAAGGCTCACATATTCAGATTTGAAAACTATTGGGTCCATCAACCTGGTTTTATGGAGTGTGTTCAAGAGGTTTGGCAAAAACATTCTCATAAAACACACATATCAGCAATTATTATGGACAAACTAAAATCTTTGAAGTTTGCTCTTAATAAATGGCAGAAGGTTTGTCACATATTAAAATTCTGATTGAAAAGTGTAAATTGGTGGTTTTTTGGTTAGATAATTTGGAAGACTCCAGGCCTTTGTTCTTAACTGAATCCAATTTCAGAAAACTGGTGAAGATGCACCATGAACATCTTCTTCATCTGCAATTTCTATACTGGAAGAAGAGATGCACTATTAGATATATCAAAGTGGGTGAGGAAAATTTCAAATTCTTCCAAGCAATGGCAACTAAGAGATACAGAAAAATTCAATTGCCACCCTACAGTTTTCTGATGGAACAGTTTCTTCAGACAATGACACAATTGCTAAGGAATTTCTGGAGATTTTAAAGGGCAGAATGGGAATGGTGAAACCAATCTTTCTGGGCAATGACATCCTTTCTATTATCCCTAGGGTGCAGGGGCTAGATGTCCTCACTAGGCCTTTTGAGGTCAAAGAAATTGAACAGATTATCAAGAATTACCCACTGACAAGGCTCCTGGGCCAGATGGATTTAATGGTCTTTTTATGAAGAAGTGTTGGCCAATCATTTCAGGAGATTTCATTGCACTGGTCAATGAGTTCCATGCTGGAACTGCTCAGCTTGAAAATCTCAGTGAGGCCTTCATAACTTTGATCCCTAAGAAGTTGTCACCTGAAACTGCTGGAGATTTTAGGCCAATTTCTTTGACAAGTGTGGGGTTGAAATTCCTCACTAAGCTTGCTGCCAACAGGTTCCAAGATGAAATAACCAAATGTGTGCATAAGAATCAATATGGCTTTATCAAGTCAAGAACCATTCAAGATTGTATAGCATGGACTTTTGAGTACATTCACCAGTGCAATCAGTCAAAAAAGCCAATCATGTTACTCAAACTTGATTTCAAAAAAGCCTTTGATTCTATTCAGCATGAGGCAATTATAAAGATCTTGGTGGCAAAGGGTTTTGATAATAAATGGATATCCTGGATACAGCAATTGTTGTCCTCAGCAACCTCCTCAATCTTACTCAATGGGGTACCAGGAAATCATTTTAAGTGCAAGTGTGGGGTAAAAGCAAGGTGATCATATTTCACCTTTACTGTTTGTGATTGCTGCTGATTTGTTGCAGACTATGATTAATGATCTTCTCATGAAAGGACTTCTCTCTTTGCCCCTAGTAACTCATGATCCTGATTACCCAGTGGTTCAGTGTGCTGATGACACACTACTAATTGTGACTACTGATTCTGCTCAGTTGGAGGTGCTTAAGTCTGTTCTAAACTCTTTCTCCCTGGCAACTGGACTACAGATTAATTACCACAAATCATCAATGTACCCAATCAATGTGGATGCCAATTCTGCCAATGTTCTTGCTGCACAGTTTGGGTGCCAACTGGGGGTTATGCCATTCACATATTTGGGTCTGCCAGTGGGCACAACTAGGCCCAAAATTGTGGATCTGCTTCCACTAGTTAACTGTATGGAAAGAAGATTAACTGCTAGCTCATGGTTTCTGCCCCAAGGTAGTAGGCTACAGTTGGTAAACTCTGTTATCTCTTCATTGCCAATCTTTTTCCTTTGTAGTTTATCAATACCACAAGGGATTTTAAAGCAACTGGAAAGAATACAGAGACAATGTCTATGGAGAAAGTATGGTCAGGAGAAGGGGAATTCTCTGGCTGCTTGGCCTTTGGTCTGTAGGCCCAAACTTAAGGGTGGGCTTGGCATACTCAATCTGGGCCTGCAAAATGAAGCTTTGTTAATGAAATTCCTCAATAAGTTCTATAACAAAGTAGATGTGCCATGGGTTCATTTGATCTGGGACAGTTACTATTTTTAGAGAGTTCCTCATGACACTGCTTTGTGTGGCTCCTTTTGGTGGAGGGACATCTATAAGCTAATGGATCAATTCAGGGTTGTTTCTTCAGTATCTGTTGGAAGAGGGGACTCTTTGCTATTCTGGTATGATTCTTGGGAAATTGATAACTCATGCATACCACTCCAAGACAGATTCCCCAAGTTTTTTTCCTTCTGCTTGCAAAAGGATTCCTCTGTTATTGAAGTGTTGCAGACCAGTGAGTTACAGAGCATGTTCTCCTTGCCATTATCTGAATTGGCCTATAGGGAGTTTAATCGATTGTCTGGAATTATGAATGGGATTTCCTTGGATGTTGTTGCTAATGATTCCTGGCAATGGAAACATGGGAAGAAAGCTGGGTTTACAGCAAAGAAATACTATGACTTTGTTCATGAGCCAATTCCTGCCAACCCTCTTCTCTATTGGATATGGAAATCCTGCTGTACTATGACAATTAAAATGTTTGCCTGGCTTGTCATTATGGACAGAGTAAACACCAAAGATATGATTCAATGCAGGAAGTGGAAGATCAATGATGGGCGTGAATGTGTACTTTGTCACACAAGAGCACTTGAAGACAGGAATCATTTATTCTTCCAATGCAACTTCAGCATGAGAGTGTGGAACTATCTACAAATTTCATGGCTCAATAGTCAGGATATGGTGCAGATTGCACATCATGCTAGGAAGGATTTCAATAAGCCTTTCTTCTCTGAAGTGCTCTTCCTCACTTGGTGGAATATTTGTAAAGTCAGGAATGACAAAGTCTTCAGGTATCTCAGACCCACCTTCAGGCAGTGTAGGAATGGCTTTGTCCAAGACATCTCTCTCTTGGCTCACAGAATCAAGTCAAGACACAGGGATGCTTTGATCAAATGGATTGATTCCCTGCCTCCTTGAGGGGCCATGCATTTGTAACCTTTCTAGTTAGACTTTTCATTTTCTGTCTAGACTAGTTTGTACAGTTTTCTTTTTCTTTCCTTTCCTGCCCAGTTCCTTTTCTTAAGGAACTATTTTCTGTACTTCCTATCTTAAGTTTTAATAAATTGCTGTGGGGTGTAAACCCTGCAATCTTCAAGGTAAAAAAAACAACTTTATTATTTCCTCTAGGGCATATTTCCTTCAATCATCATCGTGGACCTCTGTATCTAGAGCATCATCAACATTATCCTCAACCCGTGCATCTGGAGCAACATCATCATTATCACCAATTACATGTTCCTCCTCATCATGGTGCTCCACCTGGACAGTAACTCATTGTGGCTCTACATCAAAAGTATCTGTGGACAGATCATCATGATACAAAACATATTCATGGAAAACAACACTCCAGCTCACAAAAACCTTATTAGTTTCAGGATTCCATAACATGTATCCTTTTACTGTTGAACCGTAGCCAGCAAACACACACTTAATAGCTCTAGGATCAAGTTTTCCATTATCAACATGTGCATATGCAGTGCAACCGAAAACTCTCAACTATGAATAATCAACTGGTGTACCAGACCATACCTCATTGGGATTTTCTTATTAAGTGGAATGGATGATGACCTGTTGATGAGGTAGCAGGCGGTGGAGGAGGCTTCGGCCCAAAAACATTTGCCCATGCGAGCATTGGACTGAAGGAAATATGCCCTAGAGGGAATAATAAAGTTATTATTTATTTCCTTATTTCATGATAAATGTTTATTATTCATGCTAGAATTGTATTAACCGGAAACATAATACATGTGTGAATACATAGACAAACAGAGTGTCACTAGTATGCCTCTACTTGACTAGCTCGTTGATCAAAGATGGTTATGTTTCCTAACCATAGACATGAGTTGTCATTTGATTAACGGGATCACATCATTAGGAGAATGATTTGATTGGCTTGACCCTTTCCGTTATTAGCTTAGCACTTGATCGTTTAGTATGTTGCTATTTGCTTTCTTCATGACTTATACATGTTCCTATGACTATGAGATTATGCAACTCCCGTTTACCGGAGGAACACTTTGTGTGCAACCAAATGTCACAACGTAACTAGGTGATTATGAAGGAGCTCTATAGGTGTCTCCAAAGGTACATGTTGGGTTGGCGTATTTCGTGTTGGAAATATGCCCTAGAGGCAATGATAAAAGCAGTATTATTATATTTCCTTGTTCATGATAATTGTCTTTATTCATGCTATAATTGTGTTATCCGGAAATCGTAATACATGTGTGAATGATAGACACCAACATGTCCCTAGTAAGCCTCTGGTTGACTAGCTCGTTGATCAACAGATAGTCATGGTTTCCTGACTATGGACATTGGATGTCATTGATAACGAGATCACATCATTAGGAGAATGATGTGATGGACAAGACCCAATCCTAAACATAGCATAAAGATCGTATAGTTCGTTTGCTAGAGTTTTTCCAATGTCAAGTATCCTTTCCTTAGACCATGAGATCGTGTAACTCCTGGATACCATAGGAGTGCTTTGGGTGTACCAAACATCACAACGTAACTGGGTGACCATAAAGGTATACTATGGGTATCTCCGAAAGTGTCTGTTGGGTTGACACGGATCAAGACTGGGATTTGTCACTCCGTATGATGGAGAGGTATCACTGGGCCTACTCGGTAATGCATCATCATTATGAGCTCAAAGTGACCAAGTGTCTGGTCACGGGATCATGCATTACGGTACGAGTAAAGTGACTTGCCGGTAACGAGATTGAACAAGGTATTGGGATACCGACGATCGAATCTCGGGCAAGTAACATATCGATTGACAAAGGGAATTGTATACGGGGTTGCTTGAATCCTTGACATCATGGTTCATCCGATGAGATCATCGGGGAGCATGTGGGAGCCAACATGGGTATCCAGATCCCGCTGTTGGTTATTGACCAGAGAGTCGTCTCGGTCATGTCTGCATGTCTCCCGAACCCGTAGGGTCTACACACTTAAGGTTCGGTGACGCTAGGGTTGTAGGGATATGTATATGCAGTAACCCGAATGTTGTTCGGAGTCCCGGATGAGATCTTGGAAGTCATGAGGAGTTCCGGAATGGTCCGGAGGTAAAGAATTATATATATGGAGTGCTATTTCGGCCATCGGGACAAGTTTCGGGGTCACCGGTATTGTACCGGGACCATCGGAAGGGTCCCGGGGGTCCACCGGGTGGGGCCACCTGCCCCGGGGGGCCACATGGGCTGTAGGGGGTGCGCCTTGGCCTACATGGGCCAAGGGCACCAGCCCCAAGAGGCCCATGCGCCTAGGGTTCAAGGAGGGAAGAGTCCCAAAAGGGGAAGGCACCCCTAGGTGCCTTAGGGGGGAGGGATTCCTCCCTTGGCCGCCGCCCCCCTAGGAGATTAGATCTCCTAGGGTCGGCGCCCCCCCCCCTTGGCTCCCTATATATAGTGAGGGAAGGAGGGCCTCTCAGACCACGCCTTTGGTGCCTCCCTCTCCCTCTCTAACACCTCCTCCTCCTCCGTAGAGCTTGGCAAAGCCCTGCCGGAGTACTGCAGCTCCACTACCACCACGCCGTCGTGCTGCTGCTGGAGCCATCTTCCTCAACCTCTCCTTCCCCCTTGCTGGATAAAGAAGGAGGAGACGTCACGCTGACCGTACGTGTGTTGAACGCGGAGGTGCCGTCCATTCGGCGCTAGGATCTCCGGTGATTTGGATCACGTCGTGTACGACTACCTCATCCCCATTCTTTGAACGCTTCCGCTCGCGATCTACAAAGGTATGTAGATGCATCCGATCACTCGTTGCTAGATGAACTCATAGATGGATCTTGGTGAAACCGTAGGAAAATTTTTGTTTTCTGCAACGTTCCCCAACAGTGGCATCATGAGCTAGGTCTATGCGTAGTTCTTCTTGCGCGAGTAGAACACAATTTGTTGTGGGCGTAGATGTTGTCAACTTTCTTGCCGCTACTAGTCTTATCTTGCTTCAGCGGTATTGTGGGATGAAGCGGCCCGGACCAACCTTACACGTACGCTTACGTGAGACCGGGTCCACCGACTGACATGCACTAGTTGCATAAGGTGGCTGGCGGGTGTCTGTCTCTCCCACTTTAGTTGGAGTGGATTCGATGAAAAGGGTCCTTATGAAGGGTAAATAGAAGTTGACAAATCACGTTGTGGCTTTCACGTAGGTAAGAAAACGTTCTTGCTAGAATCCTATTTCAGCCACGTAAAACTTGCAACAACAATTAGAGGACGTCTAACTTGTTTTTGCAGCAAGTGCTTTGTGATATGATATGGCCAAAGTTGTGATGAATGATGAATGATATATATGTGATGTATGAGATGTTCATGCTATTGTAATAGGAATCACGACTTGCATGTCGATGAGTATGACAACCGGCAGGAGCCATAGGAGTTGTCTTTATTTTTTGTATGACCTGCGTGTCATTGAGAAACGCCATGTAAATTACTTTACTTTATTGCTAAACACGTTAGCCATAGTAGTAGAAGTAATAGTTGGCGAGCAACTTCATGGAGACACGATGATGGAGATCATGATGATGGAAATCATGGTGTCAAGCCGGTGACAAGATGATCATGGAGCCCCAAGATGGAGATCAAAGGAGCTATGTGATATTGGCCATATCATGTCACTATTATTATTTGATTGCATGTGATGTTTATCATGTTTTGCATCTTGTTTACTTAGAACGATGGTAGTAAATAAGATGATCCCTCATAATAATTTCAAGAAAGTGTTCCCCCTAACTGTGCACCGTTGCGACAGTTCGTTGTTTCGAAGCACCACGTGATGATCGGGTGTGATAGATTCTAACGTTCACATACAACGGGTGTAAGACAGATTTACACATGCAAACACTTAGGTTGATTTGACGAGCCTAGCATGTACAGACATGGCCTCGAAACACAGAAGACCGAAAGGTCGAGCATGAGTCGTATAGAAGATACGATCAACAAGAAGATGTTCACCGACGTTGATTAGTCCGTCTCATGTGATGATCGGACACGGCCTAGTTGACTCGGATCATGTTATACTTAGATGACTAGAAGAGGGATGTCTATCTAAGTGGGAGTTCATTGAATAATTTGATTAGATGAACTTAATTATCATGATCTTAGTCTAAAATATTTACAATATGTCTTGTAGATCAAATGGCCAACGCAGTCCTCAACTTCAACGCGTTCCAAGAGAAAACAAAGCTGAAAGACGATGGCAGCAACTACACGGACAGGGTCCGGAACCTGAGGATCATCCTCATAGCTGCCAAGAAAGATTATGTCCTACAAGCACCGCTAGGTGAAGCTCCCGTCCCACAGAACCAAGACGTTATGAACGCTTGACAGACACGTGTTGATGATTACTCCCTCGTTCAGTGCGTCATGCTTTACAGCTTAGAGCCAGGGCTCCAAAAGCGTTTTGAGAGACATGGAGCATATGAGATGTTCGAAGAGCTGAAAATGGTTTTCCAAGCTCATGCCCGGGTCGAGAGATATGAGGTCTCGGACAAGTTCTTCAGCTGTAAGATGGAGGAAAATAGTTCATTCAGTGAGCACATACTCACTATGTTTGGGTTGCATAACCGCTTGACTCAGCTGGGAGTTAATCTCCCGGATGATGCGGTCATTGACAGAATCCTCTAGTCGCTTCCACCAAGCTACAAGAGCTTTGTGATGAACTTCAATATGCAGGGGATGGAAAAGACCATTCCTGAGGTATTTGCAATGCTAAAATCAGCAGAGGTAGAAGTCAAGAAGGAACATCAAGTGTTGATGGTCAATAAAACCACTAAGTTCAAGAAGGGAAAGGGTAAAAAGAACTTCAAGAAGGACGGTAAGCAAGCTGCCGGGAAGAAGCCAAAGAATGGACCCAAGCCCGAAACTGAGTGCTTTTATTGCAAGGGAAATGGTCACTGGAAGCGGAACTGCCCCAAATACTTAGCGGACAAGAAGGCCGGCAAAACAAAAGGTATATGTGATATACATGTAATTGATGTGTACCTTACTAGTACTCGTAGTAGCTCATGGGTATTTGATACCGGTGCAGTTGCTCACATTTGTAACTCAAAGCAGGAGCTGCGGAATAAACGGAGACTGGCGAAGGACGAGGTGACGATGCGCGTCGGGAATGGTTCCAAGGTCGATGTGATCACCGTCGGCACGCTACCTCTACATTTACCTACGGGATTAGTTTTAAACCTCAATAATTGTTATTTAGTGCCAGCTTTGAGCATGAACATTGTATCGGGATCTTGTTTAATTCGAGATGACTACTCATTTAAATCCGAGAATAATGGTTGTTCTATTTATATGAGAGATATGTTTTATGGTCATGCTCCAATGGTGAATGGTTTATTCTTAATGAATCTCGAGCGTAATGCTACACATGTTCATAGTGTGAATACCAAAAGATGTAAGGTTGATAATGATAGTCCCACATACTTGTGGCACTGCCGCCTTGGTCACATAGGTGTCAAACGCATGAAGAAGCTCCATGCAGATGGACTTTTAGAGTCTCTTGATTATGAATCATTTGACACGTGCGAACCATGCCTCATGGGTAAAATGACCAAGACTCCATTCTCAGGAACAATGGAGCGAGCAACCAACTTGCTGGAAATCATACATACTGATGTGTGCGGTCCAATGAGTGTTGAGGCTCGCGGTGGCTATCGTTATGTTCTCACCCTCACTGATGACTTGAGTAGATATGGGTATATCTACTTAATGAAACACAAGTCTGAGACCTTTGAAAAGTTCAAGGAATTTCAGAGTCAGGTTGAAAATCAATGTGACAGAAAAATCAAGTTTTTGCGATCAGATCGCGGAGGAGAATACTTGAGTCACGAATTTGGCACACACTTAAGAAAATGTGGAATAGTTTCACAACTCACGCCGCCTGGAACACCTCAGCGTAATGGTGTGTCCGAACGTTGTAATCGCACTCTATTAGATATGGTGCGATCTATGATGTCTCTTACCGATTTACCGCTATCTTTTTGGGGCTATGCTTTAGAGACTGCTGCATTCACTTTAAATAGGGCTCCGTCGAAATCCGTTGAGACGACACCGTATGAATTATGGTTTGGGAAGAAACCTAAGCTGTCGTTTCTAAATGTTTGGGGATGCGATGCTTATGTCAAGAAACTTGAACCTGAAAAGCTCGAACCCAAGTCGGAAAAATGCATCTTCATAGGATACCCTAAAGAAACTGTTGGGTATACCTTCTACCTAAAATCCGAAGGCAAGATCTTTGTTGCCAAGAATGGATCCTTTCTAGAGAAGGAGTTTCTCTCGAAAGAAGTAAGTGGGAGGAAAGTAGAACTTGATGAAGTGTTACCTCTTGAACCGGAAAATGGCGCAACTCAAGAAAATGTTCCTGAGGTGCTTGCACCGACTAGAGAGGAAGTTAATGATGATGATCATGAAACTTCAGATCAAGTTGCTACTGAACTTCGTAGGTCCACAAGGACACGTTCCGCACAAGAGTGGTACGGCAACCCTGTCCTGGAAATAATGTTGTTAGACAACGATGAACCTTCGAACTATGAATAAGCGATGGCAGGCCCGGATTCCGACAAATGGCTAGAAGCCATGAAATCCGAGATAGGATCCATGTATGAAAACAAAATATGGACTTTGACTGACTTGCCCGATGATCGGCGAGCCATAGAAAATAAATGGATCTTTAAGAAGAAGACAGACGCGGATGGTAATGTGACCATCCATAAAGCTCGGCTTGTCGCTAAGGGTTATCGACAAGTTCAAGGGGTTGACTACGATGAGACTTTCTCACCGGTAGCGAAGCTGAAGTCCGTCCGAATCATGTTAGCAATTGCCGCATACTATGATTATGAGATATGGCAAATGGACGTCAAAACGGCATTCCTTAATGGTTTCCTTAAGGAAGAATTGTATATGATGCAGCCGGAAGGTTTTGTCGGTCCTAAGAATGCTAACAAGGTGTGCAAGCTCCAACGCTCGATTTATGGGCTGGTGCAAGCATCTCAGAGTTGGAACATTCGCTTTGATGAGATGATCAAAGCGTTTGGGTTTACGCAGACTTATGGAGAAGCCTGCGTTTACAAGAAAGTGAGTGGGAGCTCAGTAGCATTCCTCATACTATATGTAGATGACATACTTTTGATGGGAAATGATATAGAACTCTTGGACAGCATTAAGGCCTACTTGAATAAGAGTTTTTCAATGAAGGACCTTGGAGAAGCTGCTTATATATTAGGCATCAAGATCTATAGGGATAGATCGAGACGCCTCATAGGTCTTTCACAAAGCACATACCTTGATAAGATATTGAAGAAGTTCAATATGGATCAGTCTAAGAAGGGGTTCTTGCCTGTGCTACAAGGTGTGAAATTGAGCTCAGCTCAATGTCCGACCACGGCAGAAGATATAGAAGAGATGAGTTTCATCCCCTATGCCTCAGCCATAGGTTCTATTATGTATGCCATGCTATGTACCAGACCTGATGTAAACCTTGCCGTAAGTTTGGTAGGAAGGTACCAAAGTAATCCCGGCAAGGAACACTGGACAGCGGTCAAGAATATCCTGAAGTACCTGAAAAGGACTAAGGAAATGTTTCTCGTTTATGGAGGTGACGAAGAGCTCGTCGTAAAGGGTTACTTCGACGCTAGCTTCGACACAGATCTGGATGACTCTAAGTCACAAACCGGATACGTGTATATTTTGAATGGTGGGGCAGTAAGCTGGTGCAGTTGCAAGCAGAGTGTCGTGGCGGGATCTACATGTGAAGCGGAGTACATGGCAGCCTCGGAGGCAGCACATGAAGCAATTTGGGTGAAGGAGTTCATCACCGACCTCGGAGTCATACCCAATGTGTCGGGGCCAATCAAACTCTTCTGTGACAACAATGGAGCTATTGCACTTGCCAAGGAGCCCAGGTTTCACAAGAAGACAAGGCACATCAAGCGTCGCTTGAGCTCCATTCGTGAAAATGTTCAAGATGGAGACATAGATATTTGTAAAGTACATACAGACCTGAATGTAGCAGATCCGTTGACTAAACCTCTCCCTAGAGCAAAACATGATCAACACCAGAATTCCATGGGTGTTTGATTCATCACAATGTAACTAGATTATCGACTCTAGTGCAAGTGGGAGACTGTTGGAAATATGTCCTAGAGGCAATGATAAAAGCATTATTATTATATTTCCTTGTTCATGATAATTGTCTTTATTCATGCTATAATTGTGTTATCCGGAAATCGTAATACATGTGTGAATGATAGACACCAACATGTCCGTAGTAAGCCTCTAGTTGACTAGCTCATTGATCAACAGATAGTCATGGTTTCCTGAATATGGACATTGGATGTCATTGATAACGAGATCACATCATTAGGAGAATGATGTGATGGACAAGACCCAATCCTAAACATAGCATAAAGATCGTATAGTTCGTTTGCTAGAGTTTTTCCAATGTCAAGTATCCTTTCCTTAGACCATGAGATTGTGTAACTCCCGGATACCGTAAGAGTGCTTTGGGTGTACCAAATGTCACAACGTAACCGGGTGACCATAAAGGTATACTACGGGTATCTCCGAAAGTGTCTGTTGGGTTGACACGGATCAAGACTGGGATTTGTCACTCCGTATGACGGAGAGGTATCACTGGGCCCACTCGGTAATGCATCATCATTATGAGCTCAAAGTGACCAAGTGTCTAGTCATGGGATCATGCATTACGGTACGAGTAAAGTGACTTGCCGGTAACGAGATTGAACAAGGTATTGGGATACCGACGATCGAATCTCGGGCAAGTAACATATCGATTGACAAAGGGAATTGTATACGGGGTTGCTTGAATCCTCGACATCGTGGTTCATCCGATGAGATCATCGAGGAGCATGTGGGAGCCAACATGGGTATCCAGATCCTGCTGTTGGTTATTGACCGGAGAGTCGTCTCGGTCATGTCTGCATGTCTCCCGAACCCGTAGGGTCTACACACTTAAGGTTCGGTGATGCTAGGGTTGTAGGGATATGTATATGCAGTAACCCGAATGTTGTTCGGAGTCCCGGATGAGATCCCGGACGTCACGAGGAGTTCCGGAATGGTCCGGAGGTAAAGAATTATATATATGAAGTGCTATTTCGGCCATCGGGACAAGTTTCGGGGTCACCAGTATTGTACCGGGACCACCGGAAGGGTCCCGGGGGTCCACCGGGTGGGGCCACCTGCCCCGGGGGGGCACATGGGCTGTAGGGGGTGCGCCTTGGCCTACATGAGCCAAGGGCACTATCCCCAAGAGGCCCATGCGCCTAGGGTTCAAGGAGGGAAGAGTCCCAAAAGGGGAAGGCACCCCTAGGTGCCTTGGGGGGGAGGGATTCCTCCCTTGGCCGCCGCCCCCCCTAGGAGATTGGATCTCCTAGGGCCGCCCCCCCCCCCCCTTGGCTCCCTATATATAGTGAGGGAAGGAGGGCCTCTCAGACCACGCCTTTGGTGCCTCCCTCTCCCTCTCCAACACCTCCTCCTCCTCCGTAGAGCTTGGCAAAGCCATGCCGGAGTACTGCAGCTCGACCACCACCATGCCGTCGTGCTGCTGCTGGAGCCATCTTCCTCAACCTCTCCTTCCCCCTTGCTGGATCAAGAAGGAGGAGACGTCACGCTGACCATACGTGTGTTGAACGCGGAGGTGCCGTCCGTTCGGCGCTAGGATCTCCGGTGATTTGGATCACGTCGTGTACGACTACCTCATCCCCGTTCTTTGAACGCTTCCGCTCGCGATCTACAAAGGTATGTAGATGCATCCGATCACTCGTTGCTAGATGAACTCAAAGATGGATCTTGGTGAAACCGTAGGAAAATTTTTGTTTTCTGCAACGTTCCCCAACATTTCGAGATTAGGATTTGTCACTCCGATTGTCGGAGAGGTATCTCTGGGCCCTCTCGGTAATGCACATCACGAAAGCCTTGCAAGCAATGCAACTAATGAGTTAGTTGCGAGATGATGTATTACGGAACGAGTAAAGAGACTTGCCGGTAACGAGATTGAACTAGGTATTGAGATACCGACGATCGAATCTCGGGCAAGTAACACACTCATGACAAAGGGAACAACGTATATTGTTATGCGGTCTAACCGATAAAGATCTTCGTAGAATATGTGGGAGCCAATATGAGCATCCAGGTTCCGCTATTTGTTATTGATCGGTAACGTGTCTCGGTCATGTCTACATTGTTCTCGAACCTCTAGGGTCCGCACGCTTAACGTTATGATGACAGTTAAATTAAGAGTTTATATGTTTTGATGTACCGAAGGTTGTTCGGAGTCCCGGATGTGATCACGGACATGACGAGGACTCTCGAAATGGTCGAGACATAAAGATTGATATATTGGACAACTATATTCGGACACCGAAAATGTTCCGGTGAAGTTTCGGATAAAACCGGAGGTCCGGGGGTTACCGGAACCCCCCCCCCCGGAAGCTATTAGGCCTTATGGGCCTTAGTGGAAAGGAGAGAGGGAGGCCAGGAGGTGGCGCGCGGCCCCCCTTGCCCCAATCCGAGTTAGTTGCGGAAAGGTACAAGTAGGACTCCTCCGGCGCGCCTCCTCCCTTGGCCGGCCGCACCCCCTCCCCCTTGCTCCTTTATATACGGGGGCAGGGGGCACCCCATAGACACAACAATTGATCAATTTGATCTTTTAGCCGTGTGCGGTGCCCCCCCTCCACCATAGTCCACCTCGATAATACTATAGCGGTGCTTAGGCGAAGCCCTGCGTCGGTAGAACATCAACATCGTCACCACGCCGTCGTGCTGACGAAACTCTCCCTCAACACTTGCTAAACTCGGAGGTGCCGTACATTCGGTACTTGATCAGTTGGATCATGAAGACATACGACTACATCAACCGCGTTGTGCTAACGCTTCCGCTTTTGGTCTATGAGGGTATGTGGACAACACTCTTCCCTCTCCTTGCTATGCATCACCATGATCTTGCGTGTGCGTAGGAAATTTTTTGAAATTACTACGTTCCCCAATAGTGGCATCCGAGCCTGGTTTTTTGCGTAGATGTCATATGCACGAGTATAACACAAGTGAGTTGTGGGCGATATAAGTCATACTGCTTACCAGCATGTCATACTTTGGTTCGGCGGTATTGTTGGATGAAGCGGCCCGGACCGACATTACGCGTACACTTACGCGAGACTGGTTCTACCGACGTGCTTTGCACACAGGTAGGTGGCGGGTGTCAGTTTCTCCAACTTTAGTTGAACTGAGTGTGGCTACGCCCGGTCCTTGTGAAGGTTAAAACAGCACCAACTTGACAAACTATCGTTGTGGTTTTTGATGCGTAGGTAAGAATGGTTCTTGCTAAGCCCGTAGCAGCCACGTAAAACTTGCAACAACAAAGTAGAGGACGTCTAACTTGTTTTTTCAGGGCATGTTGTGATGTGATATGGTCAAGACATGATGCTAAATTTTATTGTATGAGATGATCATGTTTTGTAACCGAGTTATCGGCAACTGGCAGGAGCCATATGGTTGTCGATTTATTGTATGCAATGTAATCGCCCTGTAATGCTTTACTTTATCACTAAGCAGTAGCGATAGTCATAGAAGCATAAGATTGGCGAGACGACAACGATGCTACGATGGAGATCAAGGTGTTGCACCAGTGATGATGGTGATCATGGAGGTGCTTCGGAGATGGAGATCACAAACACAAGATGATGATGGCCATATCATATCACTTATATTGATTGCATGTGATGTTTATCTTTATGCATCTTATCTTGCTTTGATTGAAGGTAGCATTATAAGATGATCCCTCACTAAATTATCAAAGTATAAGTGTTCTCCCTGAGTATGCACCGTTGCGAAAGTTCTTCGTGCTGAGACACCACGTGATGATCGGTGTGATAGGCTCTACATTCAAATACAACGGGTGCAAAACAGTTGCACACGCAGAATACTCAGGTTAAACTTGACGAGCCTAGCATATAACAGATATGGCCTCGGAACACGGAGACCGAAAGGTCGAGCGTGAATCATATAGTAGATATGATCAACATAGTGATGTTCACCATTGAAACTACTCCATCTCACGTGATGATCGGACATGGTTTAGTTGATTTGGATCACGTGATCACTTAGAGGATTAGAGGAATGTCTATCTAAGTGGGAGTTCTTAAGTAATATGATTAATTTAACTTAAATTTATCATGAACTTAGTACCTGATAGTATATTTCTTGTCTATGTTGATTGTAGATAGATGGCCCGTGCTGTTGTTCCGTGGAATTTTAATGCGTTCCTTGAGAAAGCAAAGTTAAAATATGATGGTAGCAATTACACGGACTCGGTCCATAACTTGAGGATTATCCTCATTGCTGCACAGAAGAATTACGTCCTAGAAGCACCGCTGGGTGCCAGGCCTGCTGCAGGAGCAACACCAGATGTTATGAACGTCTGGCAGAGCAAAGTTGATGACTACTCAATAGTTTAGTGTGCCATGCTTTACGGCTTAGAACCGGGTCTTCAACGACGTTTTGAACGTCATGGAGCATATGAGATGTTCCAGGAGTTGAAGTTAATATTTCAAGCAAATGCCCGGATTGAGTGATATGAAGTCTCCAATAAGTTCTACAGCTGCAAGATGGAGGAGAATAGTTCTGTCAGTGAGCATATACTCAAGATGTTTGGGTATAATAATCACTTAATTCAACTAGGAGTTAATCCTCCGGATGATAGCGTCATTGACAGAATTCTCCAATCACTGCCACCAAGCTACAAGAGCTTCGTGATGAACTATAACATGCAAGGGATGGATAAGACGATTCCTGAGCTCTTCGCAATGCTAAAGGCTGCAGAGGTAGAAATCAAGAAGGAGCATCAAGTGTTGATGGTCCACAAGACCACTAGTTTCAAGAAAAAGGGCAAAGGGAAGAAGAAGGGGAACTTCAAGAAGAACAGCAAGCAAGTTGGTGCTCAAGAGAAGAAACCCAAGTCTGGACCTAAGCCTGAAACTGAGTGCTTCTACTGCAAGCAAACTGGTCACTGGAAGCGGAACTGCCCCAAGTATTTGGCGGATAAGAAGGATGGCAAGGTGAACAAAGGTATATGTGATATACATGTTATTGATGTGTACCTTACTAATGCTCGCAGTAGCACCTGGGTATTTGATACTGGTTCTCTTGCTAATATTTGCAACTCGAAACAGGGGCTACGGATTAAGCGAAGATTGGCTAACGACGAGGTGACGATGCGCGTGGGAAATGGTTCCGAAGTTGATGTGATCGCGGTCGGCACGCTACCTCTACATCTACCTTCGGGATTAGTATTAGACCTAAATAATTGTTATTTGGTGCCAGCGTTGAGCATGAACATTACATCTGGATCTTGTTTGATGCGAGACGGTTATTCATTTCAATCAGAGAATAATGGTTGTTCTATTTATATGAGTAATATCTTTTATGGTCATGCACCCTTGAAGACTAGTCTATTCTTATTTAATCTCGATAGTAGTGACACACATATTCATAATGTTGAAGCCAAAAGATGCAGAGTTGATAATGATAGTGCAACTTATTTGTGGCACTGCCGTTTAGGTAATATCGGTGTAAAGCGCATGAAGAAACTCCATACTGATGGACTTTTTGAACCACTTGATTATGAATCACTTGGTACTTGTGAACCGTGCCTCATGGGCAAGATGACTAAAACACCGTTCTCCGAAACTATGGAGAGAGCAACAGATTTGTTGGAAATCATACATACAGATGTATGTGGTCCGATGAATGTTGAGGCTCGTGGCGGATATCGTTATTTTCTCACCTTCACAGATGACTTAAGCAGATATGCGTATATCTACTTAATGAAACATACGTCTGAAACATTTGAAAAGTTCAAAGAATTTCAGAGTGAAGTTGAAAATCATCGTAACAAGAAAATAAAGTTTCTACAATCTGATCATGGAGGAGAATATTTGAGTTACGAGTTTGGTGTACATTTGAAACAATGCGGAATAGTTTCGCAACTCACGCCACCCGGAACACCACAATGTAATGGTGTGTCCGAACGTCGTAATCATACTTTACTAGATATGGTGCGATCTATGATGTCTCTTACTGATTACCGCTATCGTTTTGGGGTTATGCTTTAGAGACGGCCGCATTCACGTTAAATAGGGCACCATCAAAATCCGTTGAGATGACGCCTTATGAACTGTGGTTTGGCAAGAAACCAAAGTTGTCGTTTCTGAAAGTTTGGTGTTGCGATGCTTATGTGAAAAAGCTTCAACCTGATAAGCTCGAACCCAAATCGGAGAAATGTGTCTTCATAGGATACCCAAAGGAGACTGTTGGGTACACCTTCTATCACAGATCTGAAGGCAAGACTTTTGTTGATAAATTCAGAAACTTTCTAGAGAAGGAGTTTCTCTCGAAAGAAGTGAGTGGGAGGAAAGTAGAACTTGATGAGGTAACTGTACCTGCTCCCTTGTTGGAAAGTAGTTCATCGCAGAAACCGGTTTCTGTGACACCTACACCAATTAGTGAGGAAGTTAATGATGATGATCGTGAAACTTCAGATCAAGTTGTTACTGAGCCTCGTAGATCAACCAGAGTAAGATCCGCACCAGAGTGGTACGGTCATCCTGTTCTGGAAGCCACGTTACTAGACCATGATGAACCTACGAACTATGTAGAAGCGATGGTGAGCCCAGATTCCGCAAAATGGCTTGAGGCCATGAAATCTGAGATGGGATCCATGTATGAGAACAAAGTATGGACTTTGGTTGATTTGCACGATGATTGGCAAGCAATTGAAAATAAATGGATCTTCAATAAGAAGACTGATGCTGAAGGTAATGTTACTGTCTACAAAGCTCGACTTGTTGCGAAAGGTTTTCGACAAGTTCAAGGGATTGACTACGATGAGACCTTCTCACCCGTAGCGATGCTTAAGTCTGTCCGGATCATGTTAGCGATTGCCGCATTTTATGATTATGAAATTTGGCAAATGGATGTCAAAACTGCATTCCTGAATGGATTTCTGGAAGAAGAGTTGTATATGATGCAACCGGAAGGTTTTGTCGATCCAAAGGGAGCTAACAAAGTGTGCAAGCTCCAGCGATCCATTTATGGACTGGTGCAAGCCTCTCGGAGTTGGAATAAACGCTTTGATAGTGTGATCAAAGCATTTGGTTTTGTACAGACGTTTGGAGAAGCCTGTATTTACAAGAAAGTGAGTGGGAGCTCTGTAGAATTTCTGATATTATATGTGGATGACATATTACTGATTGGAAATGATATAGAATTTCTGGATAGCATAAAGGGATACTTCAATAAGAGTTTTTCAATGAAAGACCTCGGTGAAGCTGTTTATATATTGGGCATTAAGATCTATAGAGATAGATCAAGACGCTTAATTGGACTTTCACAAAGCACATACCTTGACAAAGTTTTGAAGAAGTTCAAAATGGATCAAGCAAAGAAAGGGTTCTTGCCTGTGTTACAAGGTGTGAAGTTGAGTAAGACTCAATGCCCGACCACTGCAGAAGATAGAGAGAAAATGAAAGATGTTCCCTATGCTTCAGACATAGGCTCTATCATGTATGCAATGCTGTTTACCAGACCTGATGTGTGCCTTGCTATAAGTCTAGTAGGGAGGTACCAAAGTAATCCAAGAGTGGATCACTGGATAGCGGTCAAGAACATCCTGAAATACCTGAAAAGGACTAAGGACATGTTTCTCGTTTAGGTGACAAAGAGCTCATCGTAAATGGTTACGTTGATGCAAGCTTTGACACTGATCCGGACGATTCTAAATCGCAAACCAGATACGTGTTTACATTGAACGGTGGAGCTGTCAGTTGGTGCAGTTCTAAACAAAGCTCGTGGCAGGATCTACGTGTGCAGCGGAGTACATAGATGCTTCAGAAGCAGCAAATGAAGGAGTCTGAATGAAGGAGTTCATATCCGATCTAGGTGTCATACCTAGTGCATCGGGTCCAATGAAAATCTTTTGTGACAATACTAGAGCAATAGCCTTGGCGAAGGAATCCAGATTTCACAAGAGAACCAAGCACATCAAGAGACGCTTCAACTCCATCCGGGATCTAGTCCAGGTGGGAGACATAGAGATTTGCAAGATACATACGGATCTGAATGTTGCAGACCCGTTGACTAAGCCTCTTCCACGAGCAAAACATGATCAGCATCAAGGCTCCATGGGTGTTAGAATCATTACTGTGTAATCTAGATTATTGACTCTAGTGCAAGTGGGAGACTGAAGGAAATATGCCCTAGAGGCAATAATAAAGTTATTATTTATTTCCTTATATCATGATAAATGTTTATTATTCATGCTAGAATTGTATTAACCAGAAACATAATACATGTGTGAATACATAGACAAACGGAGTGTCACTAGTATGCCTCTACTTGACTAGCTTGTTGATCAAAGATGGTTATGTTTTCTAGCCATAGACATGAGTTGTCATTTGATTAACGGAATCACATCATTAGGAGAATGATGTGATTGACATGACCCATTCCGTTAGCTTAGCACACGATCGTTTAGTATGTTGCTATTGCTTTCTTCATGACTTATACATGTTCCTATGACTATGAGATTATGCAACTCCTGTTTACCGGAGGAACACTTTGTGTGCTACCAAACGTCACAACGTAACTGAGTGATTATAAAGGAGCTCTACATGTGTCTCCAAAGGTACATGTTGGGTTGGCGTATTTCGAGATTAGGATTTGTCACTCCAATTGTCGGAGAGGTATCTCTGGGCCCTCTCGGTAATGCACATCACTTAAGCCTTGAAAGCATTGCAACCAATGAGTTAGTTGCAGGATGATGTATTACGGAACGAGTAAAGAGACTTGCCAGTAACGAGATTGAACTAGGTATTGAGATACCGAGGATCGAATCTAGGGCAAGTAACATATCGATGACAAAGGGAACAACACGTATGTTGTTATGCGATCTGACCGATAAAGATCTTCGTAGAATATGTGGGAGCCAATATGAGCATCCAGGTTCCGCTATTGGTTATTGACCGGAGACGTGTCTCCGTCATGTCTACATAGTTCTCGAACCCGTAGGGTCCGCACGCTTAACGTTTCGATGACAGTTATATTATGAGTTTATATGTTTTGATGTACCGAAGGTTGTTTGGAGTCTGGATGTGATCACGGACATGACGAGGAGTCTCGAAATGGTTGAGACATGAAGATTGATATATTGGAAGCCTATGTTTGGATATCGGAAGTGTTCTGGGTGAAATCAAGATTTTACCGGAGTACCCGGAGGTTACCGGAACCCCCCGGGAACTTAATGGGCCTTAGTGGGCCTAGGTGGAAGAGAGGAGAGGAGGCAAGGGCTGGTCCGTGCGCCCCTACCCCCCCCCCCCTAGTCCGAATAGGACAAGGAGAGGGGGGCGCGCCCCCTTCCTTCCTTCTCCTCCACTCCTTCCCCTCCCAAGTCCTAATCCAACTAGGAAAAGGGGGGAGTCCTACTCCCGGTGGGAGTAGGACTCCTCTGGCGCGCCTCCTCCCTTGGCCGGCCGCACCCCCCCCCCCCTTGCTCCTTTATATACGGGGGCAGGGGGCACCCCATAGACACAACAATTGATCAAGTTGATCTTTTAGCCGTGTGCGGTGCCCCCCTCCACCATAGTCCACCTCGATAATACTGTAGCGGTGCTTAGGCGAAGCCCTGCGTCGCTAGAACATCAACATTGTCACCATGCCGTCGTGCCGACAAAACTCTCCCTCAACACTCGGCTGGATCGGAGTTCGAGGGACGTCATCGGGTTGAACGTGTGCTGAACTCGGAGGTGACGTACGTTCGGTACTTGATCGGTCGGATCGTGAAGACGTACAACTACATCAACCGCGTTGTGGTAACGCTTCCGCTTTCGGTCTACGAGGGTACGTGGACAACACTCTTCCCTCTCGTTTCTATGCATCACCATGATCTTGCATGTGCGTAGGAAATTTTTTGAAATTACTACGTTCCCCAACATTAGCATCTTATTCTTCCAGTAGGGGTAGTCCGTCCCATCGAAGGTAGGACACCCAGCAGAGACCTTGATCATACATGCGGTCGACATAACTAAAACTCCAGGCATTTAAACCAAAATAACATAGAACAAGGAAGTGCCTTGCTCTAATACCAATTGAAAGTGCGTTAAGTCGACTAGAGGGAGGGTGAATAGGCGATTTTTATGAATTCTTCACTTAGGAATTTCAGGGTGAAGAAATTCCTAAGAGAAGAGTACTTGCAGCGGAATAAGTACTCAGATGCAAACATAACAAAACATAAGCACGGTCATCATGATGAAATGAAAACAAGCACAGAGTACAGAAAGCGTAAACATAGGATGCACAGGATGAAGACAAACAGACTGAAGAAATTGAACTGAGGAAACAGACTGAAGAAATTAAACTGAGGAAATTGAGAAAGTCTTCAGTCAAAGTCTTCAAACAGATATGAACAAGCACACAACACAGTAATGAGGAAATGAAAGAGTTGAGGAAATAGAACCAGTAGGCTTGATGAAGACAATGATTTGGTAGACCAGTTCCAACTGTTGTGACAGTTGTACGTCTGGTTGGAGCGGCTAGGTATTTAAACCCGAGGACACACAGTCCTCACCGTATTATCCTTGAGCTAAGGTCACACAGACATCGCCCAATCACTCGTGGTAAGTCTTCAGGTGACTTCCAAACCTTCACAAACTCGGTCACTCGGTGATCCACAATTTCCTATTGGATGCTCTAGACCATGACGCCTAACCGTCTGGAAGATGTGCAGTCTTCAAAGGTAACAAGCGTCGGATCCACGCAGGATCAATCTCTTCAGTGATGCTGAATCACTTTGGGTTTCTAGGTGTTTGGGTTTGGGTTTTCCTCGCTTGATGATTTTCGCTCAAAGTCCTCGGAGGATGGGATGCTCTGAAATGACAAGTGTCAGTTTCTCTCGGAGTAGCCAACCAGCTAGTGGTTGTAGGGGGCGGCTATTTATAGCCTAGGGAGCAGCCCGACATGATAAGACATAAATGCCTTCAATGATATGACCGTTAGGTGGGTAGATATTTTGGGACAGCTGGCGCGTAGCACGGCAACGGTCGGAAATTTGAGGCTCAAATTCCTCAGGGCTATCATGTTCCTCACTTGTAGGCAATCTGCACTGGCGAATTCCTAACTCCTCAGTCAGAACAAATTCCTCATTGACCAGAAGAGCTTCGTCTGTGTCACTGAAGAAATTGACTGAACTGTATGAGATTTCCAATGGCTTCACTCGAAGGGATTGGTAGGTGTAGGATTTTGAGATGAGCATCACTTGAAAATTTTTCCTTAGTATTTTTTCGACCCCCTTTAACAATACGATGTTTCCTATGACTCAAGAAAGAGAAAATGGAACTACGAAAATAAAAGTCTTCACGCTTAACGTTCCTCGTATGGAATCCTAGTCTTCAAGGTCACACCAATTTCTTCACTTTCAAAGTCTTCAGAATGTCTTCATAAATCCAAAGTCTTTAGTCGAAGAACTTCATTTTTAGGGGTCGACTTTCTCTCTAAATATCAAACTCCTCATAGACTTATAGACCTGTGTACACTCACAAACACATCAGTCCCTTAACCTCTAAGTCTTCAATACACCAAAATCACTAAGGGGCACTAGATGCACTTACAGTGCACACCGGAGCTACAACCGGCAAGGTGTGTTAACAAATGCTACAACTGTCCACCAAAAAAGCTACACACACGTTCGTCAAAGCTGCACCCCGAGTTCATCTGAGTTGTAGCCATGGTCGTCCAGCGAATTTTTGCTACAATTGGTGTATCATTTTGCTACATTGCATAAGCCGGTGTCGGGAATTTTTGCTACAATCGGTGTCACGCCATGCTATCACCAGCTATTCAAATTGCTACAACTGGCATAGGAGAAAGCTACCACTGGTGAGGAAAAAAGCTTCAAGTGGAGGTGACAGAAGCTACGGACGGAAGGCGAAAGCTGCAACCGGCTAAGGTAAAGCTCCAACCAGCGTTTGCAGAAGCCTCCACCATGTACGATGTGACCACGGCGAGTTTTCGACTCCACAAGTCGACGGGCTGCAACTGACGCTGCCAACGACCGTGACGGCGATGCCCTAAGGGACCCTGGTGAGCTTGACCACCAGCATTGCGAACGCGAGCGACGGCGTCAGGGCCATGGAGGGCAAGAGCTGCGGGGGAGGGGGGCAAAAAGGAAATGGCCAGCGACGAGCGGCTGGGTGCTGCGGTGAGTGATGACGGCGAGGGGAGGACGCGTGTGCTTTCGTGTCTCGCCAGAGCACACACACGCGGTGGCCGGGGCAAGGACATGCCGCACACGAACGACATTTGATCAAAGGCGGGGGGAGGGGGAGAAGATGATGACGTGGGGGGGGGGGGGGAGGGGGGATCGGATGGCTCCCGCTGGCTGGATGACACGGCTATAGGTCGACCGGCCCAAATTTGGGCCTGCACGCCGACGCATATCACTGCCCTATTTTATTTTATTTTGTTATCCGAATCATTACTCTTTTCTTTGTTAACTTGCAAGGCTTTTCATTTTTGTCTAATTTGACCCCACGTCGCAGTCTGGCCAGCTTTAAAAAAAATTTATCTCAACTTTCATCCACTCTTAATCGGATTGCCCCCAATACTTTGAACTCTATCAACCGTGAGTTGCCGAAACTTTGCAATTGTTTAGGGGGTATATCGGATGCTACAGGGCCAGGTGAATGCATCATTTGCACAACTCTAGCTTTTACACATCAAAGTAATGAGGTTGCTCGCCTTCTATTAGTTCATTGCGAATAGTGTTGCACAAATTTCAAAGAAAATGTAAGTTTGTTTTCAATAACCAAGATTGCCCCCAGTACTTTCGCATTCTTTCAGCAATGAGATGGGATGGAGTACTTAAAGTATTGGTTATTAGGTTGACTATATGTGAAGTGACAAATTCGTTAGGCGGTTGTTGGGTATACTATTAACATAGTGATAATCTCTTTGCATCATAAGAATAACGTACCTGAGGTTTTTCATAAAAAAAAGTAGTTGTAGTTTTTCTTCAGTTAGCTATACCTTTTCTTCAGTTAGCAGTGTGCTTTGTGCACGTGAGAATATAATCACGTTTAGCTGCCCGTGAGTTTTCACTTTCAGACGCATGTCTCGGCCGTGTGTTATTTTTATTTTTTGCGAGATATCTCGGCCGTGAGATATGAAAGACGTATCGACGGCAGACGAGCAGTCCGGCGATATCATGGAAAGTGCTTTCCAAAATAAATTGGTTCCACCATCCCATTCCCAGGCTTTGGGCAGCAGATCCCCTTCTCCTGCTCAAGGAACCCACCCTCGGACGCCGCGCCGGTAAGGTTCACCGGAATCGCCGGTACTGGGCGCCGCGTTCGATCTACTGGTGGACTCGATCCGATTACCAGCCGGCCGGCCGGCCCTAACCGACGCGTCCACCAGTCGAATTCGGAATCCCATCTCGTCCGATCCGTAAGGCAATCGCAACATTGGCTCTGGCTCGCTATATATGGTTTGTCTTTTGGTTGGATTATTTCCATCTCACGTACGCACGCACGTCCTCCATCTCCAGCCGCTGCGTCTTGTCGTCGAGCCCGTCTCTCTTAGCCTGCTGCTGTGGAACAGTGGAAGATGGAGTCCATGAGGGTGCGGACGAGAATTCCTATTATCTACGAGGTCGTAGAGTACCGGGAGCCGGCCGACGGGCAGGAATTCTTGGAACGAGGTGTACGGGATTGGATGCAAGGCCGGTTGCCTTTGATCGACCAAGAACTCGACATGTTGCAGAGACAGCAAGAGGCTCGGCAGCAGAGCCGCTATGAGGAGGAGCAGGAGGAGGGGCCGTTCTGGCCGGGTTTGGCAGTCCCGGCCTCGCGCGACGCCGTCCTGCAGCTGCCGGAGACAACCGGCGCACCAGCCGGAGCCCGGCTCCAGCAGACGGAGTGCGCCGTGTGCCTCAAGGATTTCGAGGTGGACGACAAGGTCGCCACGATGCCGTGTGACCACTACTTCCACCAGGGTTGCATCTCTGAGTGGCTCAAGGTCAGCTGCGTCTGCCCCCTCTGCCGTCACGTGCTTCCTGCTGGAACTCCACCGGCGCACCACATGGAGGCGACAAGTCCATCCCCATGACCAATTTTTCTGCTGGTGTCACTGTCCCTGCTTCAAGCCAGGCAGACAAGAAAATTTATCAGCTATTCAGTCCTCTAAACACCTATTCCCTCCGTTCCGAATTACTTGTCGCGGGTATGGATGTATCTAGATGTATTTTAGTTCTAGATACATCCATTTCTGTGACGAGTAATTTGTAACGGAGGGAGTAGAACTTAAAGCAGAGCGTGTGTTTTTTGTTTTTGAGGAAAAGCAGAGCGTATCTTGGTCTGCTTCTTGAGCAACGTTGTGGCCTCTCTCTCTGTTTTTCTTTGATGTAAAACCAGTTATGTCTCCAGAGAAGTATGTTTAACTTGAACTAGTGCCATGTTTATTTTACCTGCTACCGGTGTTACCCAGATCAGTAGATCACTGGCGCTCTAATGTCACTGATGATATTAGGGTCCCTTTTCTGTGACTCTATTCCTTGGTGTTGAGGAATAAAGGTATTTGCTTTAGTTGTCACTAGCAAGAATGCACATTTGTCAGCGATTCAACTTCAACTCTCAAGCAAAATGCGTTTGACAGGGTACTTATTCCCGAGAAAAATACAAACTTTTTTTTCCTGGAAAAATGAAGATCTAGAAGAGGTTCTACCATGCCCTTAAAATTTTCTCTCCAAACAATCACCATGGTGTTCAGACTCTGATGCTGTATTGTGGTTTATTGTTATCTCTGATGGTGTTCAGACTCCCCAGAAAATCGGAAACTGAATAACTGATAGGCTGAAGAACTGGAAATCGGGTGCTTGGGCTTGGCAAAGGCCGTCGGCAAGCGGCGGCAGACGGCCTCGAGGGCTGAACCGGATTCGTCGTGTGGATGCTTGGTGTCTTCGCGGCCTATCTATGGCTACCCCAGCGACGGCGCTGGCTGACCACCGTGATCCAGCTAGGAACCGGAACCTATGTCCGCGATACGCTGTACATGGATTGTCATCGGTGTTGGCCGGTCCTGGCCGTGGGTTGCTACGTCATGGCGGCTCCACCTATGTGCGATCTTTGTCTGTGTCTGGTTCGGCGACCTGTTTTCTTGCCAATGGTGGTGGATCAGTCTTGGATGCCGGGGCGGCGGCCATGGATGGTGAGGCTGCACCACCGGTGGTTGGTTGGCAGGTGGCGTTGTAGCAGTTGCTGGTGGTGTGCTTCAGACATGGAGGCGGCGAGTCTTCCTGGTGAAGTTGTGCTCGGCGGCGGCAGCTTAGCCCTGATCCAGAATGTGGAGGCTTTTGGTTTGCATGATGGGTACCTGTTGTGGTGTCCTACTCGTATCCCACGACGTGATGGGTAGGGGAGGTCAAGCCAAAGCAGGGAACCCTGAGGTATGTAACTTTTGAATGTCTTTGTTTCTTAATTACGCATGTCTTTGTTTTTTAATTATGCATTTATTTATTTCTGAATTATGCATTTATTTCTAACCTTTGATGATGATGGTATCGTCGCCGTCGTCGTCGCCGCCGCCGATGATGATGCTGATGGTATGATCAATTGATCATGATGATATCATCATCATCACTATCGCCGCTTTGACGACGACGATGATGGTATGATTATTATGCAAGTACTGGTTTTCAAATTAACCATGTGTTGGTTTGTTTTCATTATGCATGTACTGATTTATTTTTTATGCAGCCAACTCAACAACCAAAGAGAAGCAAGAGCATAGCTTCTAAGCAAGCAGGAGCAATCTCCCAGCCAGCACATAATGCAAGTTCCCAACATGCAAGTGGAAGCTCCCAGCCAGCAGGTTCACAGTAAGCAGCAACGTATTCCCAGGAAGCATCAAGGTCACAACCAACACCTAGGCATTCCCAGGAAGCACCAAGATCACAACCAGCACCTAGGCCTTCCCAGCAAGCACCAAGATCAAACCAGTTGCAAGCTCACAGCACCAGCAAGGGCAGAACAAAGACAACAAAGGAAGAAAAATAAGCAAACTACAACAGTGTCAATGTCCCAACGTGGGTCATCTTCAAGCCAAGTTCCAAGGGATAACAGATTCCAGTGGTTGTTATTTGGTGATAGATTCTGATCAGTGAAGATGATGTCAAACATCAGTGTGAAGATGGTTATTCTGTTGATGTGAACATCAATGTTAAAACCTGGGGTTTTTTGACATGAAAAAATGGTTGTAGCTTTGTCTTTTGGACATGTAAAATGATGTCAAACACCCAGTGGCTGTAGCTTTGTGAACTGAATGCCAAGTTTCATGTTGTTGTTTTGACAAACTAGAAAGGCTCTATGCTGACAATGTTTTGGGTTTGTTGTTTCATGTTGCTGTTATGAACTACAAAGGCTCTAGTACATCTTATATAATCTTTTATATATGATGGAGGTTGTTCTGAAAGCCAAGTTTCTGTGGTGTATGGCAGAATTTTCTTTTTTGCTGTCAAACTGAAAACACAGATGCAAATTCATTTCAGACAGACAAACACTTGCATTTTTCAGACAATATTCAGAAAAATTGTCACTGATACAAAATACCAATTTTTCTCATGCTTCTCACTGGCCTGACATAGTAGCCCTACCAATAAACATAGCAAAAGCAACGGAAATAAACCACAAATCTTGCTAAACCAACTACAATGTGACTTAATCTTCAATGATTTCTTTGTAAAGCTTGGACCCAGAACTTCTCCTGTAATTTCTGCATTTCAAACTTGTTCATTGCTTCTGTAAGATCATGATCAGAAACTTCTTTTCCCTCTTTCTCCAGTTCATCTCTAAGCCGAAAATTCTCTTCCCTCTGCTGCAAGTTCAGCACCTCCAATCTTGCAAAAACCAAACAGAAATTGCAAATCAGAAAATAGAGAAGGTGAGTCAATCCAACCAAAAAACAGAGAACACTGCAGCAAATCTTACCGTCCTCAGCCTGGAAATCCATCGAGGGGTCTTCAATTCGCAGCTGCAATTGAGCAGCGGGTCGGCGAGTCCCTGTGCAGGATCGGAGGACCAAGGTTGCGGCGGGGCAGCGAACACGCCGACGACCAGGACGAACCGAAGCTTCCTGTGATGCATGCCACCATGAATTCGGGCTGGATTGGCAAGAAAAAAGATGAAGCCCAGGGGGTGATGTAGTCCTGATCTGAGACTTCAGGGGGTTATATATACATTTAACTCAATTATTAATGTTCAGGCCGGCATAAGCCCTTTGTTGACGCGTCAAAAAATAAAGCTCAGCGGTGGTTGTAGCTTTTCCTAATACATGCAAATGCTGTGAATTTTGTATATGGAAATAGCAAGAGTTTAAGACAAGAAGCACCCTTGATGAACAGTCTGTCTTTCACACATCAATCCACTTGTCGTCATCTGGAAAATGTGATGGTGGTTTAGTGAAACAACTTCTCACATCATATCATTGCTACTTCGCGCTATGTGAAGCTTTCGGTCATGGTGCGAATAGAAGTAGTTCAGAGTTCATGTTTTGTTTACATTTGACAAGATGAGCACAATAACCTTTTATTTGGGAAGATGATTGCACTGATCAAGCTCAATTAAACCTTGATAGGCAGCTTCCAGTAGGATCGGAGAAAGCAACCAAAAAAATAGTCTCACCAAACTTGTCAGATGTTATTTTGCTTGTACTGAATTGTTCAGTGAACATAGCTTGGTAGTTAAATGTTCAGAAGCATTAATTTCTCGAACCGATGATCAATATGAGCCGAACGTTTCCCAGATTGTTCATATATGTAATCTTAGATCTCTTGTATTTTTCCAATTTTTTCTGAGAAATATGAATTTTCAGCCAAAAATAGTTAAAATTGGCAGCTGGAAGTTAAGTACCATGAAACTCTAAAAACAAAAGTGATCTAAATGTTCTAAAACTTTCCCAGATTATCCATATATGTAATCTTCAATTTCTGGAACTGTCTCAAAATTTTCTGAAAACATTAAATTTCCAGTCAAAATTAGCTTCTAAAAGTTCAGAAGAATGGATCTGTCAAACCAACGGTCAAAATGACCTAACTCTACCAGATTACTGCTATATGTAATACTAAATTTGAATAAAATTTTCAAAAAAAATCTGAGAAAAGTTGGAATTCTCGGTCAAACATGATTTATCCATGTTCATATTTCAGTTCAAAAAATGATCCAGCTGTACCATGCTCGTTCAGTTTAAATTCAGTGGGACTAAGGCACAGCCTGTAAAGAAATCCCAAGTTCCCATTTCTCCCCCAATAAATGTGACTACTGCCAAAAGAAACCAAAAGAGACTCCTCCAGTTACTGAACTGCAAATTAACAGATGACAGATTCAAACAAATCACAGAGTATATGTTCTCAACTACATATTGCATACACCACATTTACTGACTAAAATTTCATCATCAAACAAAAAGAAGAAGAAAAAACACAGTAACACAGCACATGCATTTTCTGCCTCCAGAGAACATGCTCTGTCAATACTGAAAAAAAACAGCTGCTCAATGGTGTGACGAGAAAGACGGCGAGGAGTAGCGCGCCGTGCCATGGTCGGTCCGCCATGTAACACATGCTAGTATGACCAACACGTCAATGGAAACCTATTTACTCATATGGTACAAAGTATGAGCAAATGACAGCCCACAGTCGCAGCAGATCTTCAATATATCTAAATTTTTACAAGAGATACTGAGCTAAACATGTCTGAACAATGAGCAACATTAACAAGGACGCATATCACGGCACAGTATATATCAACTGCAGAGAACTATTTCAGCGAAATCAAAAGACATCTGTCAGAGCAGATCAGATGTCCGCCACTCCGTGCGTCCATCATTGCCATGTATATGTCAGGTCTATCTTTGCATGCATTTCCCTTCAATTCATCATTGGCCACGATCTTCCTGCAACGCAGGGATGGAGAAGCGTAAACAGGTAAGCATTTCAGCATAATCGAAAACATTGCAAAAAGAAATCTTTGCTGCCCAGTCCAAAACCTGAAGAAATACTAATGCTGCTACAAACAGAGGAAGAGGGTGTGCGGTATTACCTTTTGGAAAATAATTTCACATTCAGCTGAGGCAAGCGGAGCCGAGCTGATTTCTTCCAATGAATCAGATATTGTTCTTGGGCAGCTACTTTTGTGTGGTACCAAGATCACACGGTGTAACAATTTGGCACCTTTAATTATTGCACATATAAGATCTGACTCGGCATCCCCTCCTTGGAAGGAATCCAGCTCCAACAACCGAAGAGAGTGCTTCACACAGCGCGCATTCTTTAAGCCAGTAAATGTATGATCAGAAGCCATCTCGGACAATTCGCCCAATCCAACTCTATCCAATCGCTGTTAAAAAATATATAACAATCAGTATAAACGGAACCAAACAAATGTTGAAATAGAAGAAGATACCATCTATATAGAACATACTATTATCGGAACAGACACTACATCTCCAGGCATGGTGCTGTTGATGGCATGATGCATTCATGTGCATTGTCCTATATTCTTTGTTCTCAAAACAAAAGTAGATGCCTCGACAAAGGGCAAGGCAAAAGGCTCCTTTACAGATCTTGCACTATGATGTGTTTCAGCATCACACAGCAATACCAGGAAGTCTACTAAAGAAGTTGAGATCCATGAATTTGACCAAAATAAAATTCAGAAATACCGACTCTACTAGACAAGATATCAAAGGAAGGATATATTTCGATCTATTAAGTAGCACAATGTGGCGCTTAACGGGAGGAAGGGTTCGATACAATAGTTCAAGTAATTTTATTTATAACATGATAACCAGTAGTGGGTTCAAGAAGTACTGAAAACTTTCAAGGATTACAAACTGATACTGTTTTGACCAATCATCTCTACACACCCATTTTTAATCCACTTCCCTTTCAACAAAAGGGTAAGTAACGTACTAGAAATCAAAGAATTACCTCTACTGTAAGAGTTGTCAGCACAGCAGCACTTTCCACTATCTGTGATAGTCTAGATCTTTGTTCCTTGTCTGAGAAATTGATGCCAATGTGAATGAGTCGGAGACTTTTGAATATACTATTGATACCCTGCAGCAGTACAAGGAATAAATAGGAATCTTAGATACACACTTGCCCTGGAGTACTATATTCTACAATACTGAATGCAAATTCAGTACAGAAATAGACATACCTCGGCTAATTGATGCTGTGTCAACTGAATCCAATGAAGTTCTTGCAGAGCCAAGACACCGTCAACCTTAAGTTGCACTTTTGATTTTGTAGCTGACACTGATGTAGATAGGACAAGTAGCTGTGGAGCATACTCAACAATGACTTCAGACGCCTTGCTACAAACGATTTGCAGAACCTTTAAGCTGTTGGATCTTATTGCAATGTCAACAACAGAAAACCCAATATGAAGCTCCTGTAGCACATTGCAGTGGTTGTTCACAATCTCATAAAGACAGTATCTATCGAAGGAGCAGCACATCAACTTCAGAACTTTCAAACTGGACATGCAAGCTGAACTTCCCATAGCAGGGATGATACTAAAGAATCCAATTGTGAGCGTCTGGACAGAACGCATATCAAGCAATGGGAACACTGTTTTAGTGGAACAAGAAATATTTATCATGGTTAGGTCGTCTATACTCCTGCTGCTGAGGGTACTTAGCAATGCCGTTAACTGATCATCTGACCATGTGGATGAGTCCAATCGGAAGTAGTTAATTGGACCCAAGTGATTGCTAAGCACCGCTGTGAATTCCGCTGTGAAGTTAGGATATTCATCTCTACTTCTCCTAGAAGGTCGGCTTCTCCCCCTTGTCCTTATGAATTCCATGGGAATAATGAACTCTTTATCATGCAACACTAAGGGCTTTGACTTCCAGATTTGATACCAAAAGGACGATACTGGCATACCATAGATAAAGAGGTCTTGATATTGGTCGTAAATATTGTGTGCCGCCACACCATCTTCGCCCTCCATGGCTCTTCCCGGCACTGTCCCCAATAACAATGAATCAAGCAAATGTTCCTTCCTTGCTGGCCTTGCCTTATCTTCATCCTGGCTCCCATCAGCTGCCCTCCAGGGTGCCGTGCAAAGGTGTTCCATCAGCTGTCCCGTGAGGTTATCAGCAGATTTCTTCTCCTCAACTGTCGAGGCTGTGGCCCTGCTCGGCCATGTCGCCTCCACAGGCTTCTCTTCACATGACACGGTGGTCTGCACGGCCGTCTTGTTTCTCTCCAGTGCCATACTCGTTGATAACCTAATAGCTGTTGCTGCCTTCTTCAATGACGGGGTTCTGGCCCTCGTCCATGTCGCCTCCACGGGCTTCTCTGTACATGACACGGTGATCTCCACGGCCGTCTTGTTTCTTTCCAGCCCCATTCGCCTTGAGAACGGAGTAGCTGCCCCTGCCTCTGCCTTCCTCCATGACAAGCTCGCGGTCTGGGCCTCCATCATCACGGTCCGACCATGAGACGCTGCCTCGCAGCGGCAGCTTTCCTCCACCGGTAGCTTCGCCTTTAATCTTGGGGCGAGTGCGACCTCCTCAGAGCTCATCTGCGGCGAAATCGCGGCCGCGGCCTCCATCTCCACGGCCCAATCATGCGAAGCTGCCACGCAGCTTTCTTCCACTCGTGGCTTCGCCTTTGATCTTGGCGCAACCTCCTCGGAGCTCAATTGCAGCGAACTCGCGGCCACGGCCTCCATCTCCACGGCCCGATCATGCGAAGCTGCCTCGCAGCTTTCTTCCATCCGTGGCTTCGCCTTTGATCTTGGGGGCACGGAGCTCATCTCCGGCGAAGTCGCCGCCTCCGGTGTCCCTTCGTCGGCCACCGTTATGACGGCGCTGGGAGCAGCGCCCAGTGTGGCTAAGACGAAGCAGAGAATTTCAGGCGTGCGCTCCATCGCCGGTGAGAGGCGAGCCGGCGAGGTTAGGTTTAGAGTTGTGGCGAGGTCTAAAATCGATAACCGTCGACAGTTATTACTTCTGTTGATTGATGATGAATCGGCAGGAGGTATATATAGGCAAAGGTACGGTGTCCGTGGTTGGCCTTGGACTATGAGTTTCGGGACCGCAGTTCCCCAGCACTTCCCCGGGCAGCTCCAACGGTGTACGTACATGTAATCCGCGCCAATCGTACGGAACTGGCTCTGTCCATACCCTTTTTGCCATCAATATGGAGCAGCAAAGATCCGCGGATGCGTCGCTGCGTCCGAGTTCGAGTGACCGCAAACCGTAACCAAACCGATGGAGGGTGGTTTAAGGTGTCCGGAATTCGGTCATTTAGGCGCTCGACATCCCCAAAACCCCGTCAAGAACCGTAGATTTCTCACTCCGTCCTTGCTGTATCTGCCACTCTGGTACCCTCCAAGACTGTAGACTGCCGCCACCGTTGTACCATCCCGACCGCCTGCCCAGGCCTTGCCGGAGCTCCACTCGGGTGCCATGCCGGCTTTGCCTCCGCTGCCGACACCCACTGTCCTTTGACACCCACCCCTGCAGATGCCGATCACAACAGACGCAATGCCCGGCGAATGTTTGTCCAAATTCCATAGCCAAATTCTTGACATTGTTTTCCTTACGATGGATTCGGACATCACCTTCTACAACGACTTCTTCGATTCGTCCTCATCTGAAAAGGCGATGATGTGAAGCATGCAGAGGAGCATGTTATCGGTTTCAAGGGATCAATCAAGGAACATTGAGCGTTGAATCGAAACATGGCATGAGGGCATTTAATTCTGATGGACAACTACTTTGTCACTGATGCCCTTTTCACGGACCATTTTTGCCGTCGGTTTCGAATGGGGAAAAATATGTTCCTTCGCCTTTACAACGGTGTCCGGGCCTATGACGGCTACTTCATCTTGAAGAAGGATGGTATTGGAAGAATTAAATTCTCTGGTTACCAAAAGTGCACGGCTGCAATGTGGATTCTTGTCATGTCCGCCTAGGGGTGCCTCTTCTAACTATGATACCACGGCAGAAGATCCAGCATGTTGATGAGATGCAATGACATGACATAAGATGATACGCAAGAATGATCCAATGCAATTACTAGACAATTTAAGCGAAGTGTGATTTGCAACTAAATTGCAGTTCAACCAAACTCCTTATTTAAAGAAAGGAGTTCAATCTTGTTTAGCTACTCAAACCAGTTTAAATGGCGTTAACCTGGATGAGCATGGCATATGATTGATTATAAATATGAGCTAGGACCGAGTTAAACAAATTAAACGGAGAAGGAAACATTATATAAATCAATTTCATGATTCTCCATATTAAAAGAAGTGTGGTCAATCTTGTTTAAGCTCAAAAAATAATTTAATTTTAAATATTGTTAACATGCATGAGGATGACATATTTGAAATGTAGGCAATTTATTGACCAGTTGATATATACGAGCACCTATACGAGTAGTACGATATAATGTCGCCAGAGGAACACATTTTGTTGGCACGGCGACGTTTCGGCGATTGAGGTAGCCGTTAGGATTCCCACACAAATTTATGTGTGTGTGTGGCATGCAAAAGGGATGGCTTTACTACGAGGAGTAATCCCGGTTACCACCGGGGGTCTCACATGCAAGATACCTGCAGCTAGCAAAGCATATATATACGATACATGTGGAACAGGCATCTTATTCATCATTCAGGGCGGTTGTTTCGGAGGTTATACCTTTGACGCGTGCGCGATGCGGTTCGGCGTGTGGCGGCGGTAGTGGTACAAAGGGAGCGTCGTCTTGGCATGTCGTGCTCCAGATGGTGTTGTAGTCGGTCTTGGCGGGTGGTCGAAGGCAGGGGAGCGTCGTCGGTCTTGGAGGGTCATCCAGCCTGTGGCGTCGCAGAGCCGGTCTTCAGGGTCGTGCAGGATTCTCGGCGGTCATCGGCGACGAGGTACTTGGTGATGGTCCCGAAGGTGCTCGATGTCGCGTCGATGCCGGTGTTGGTTGTGGTCTCGGGCAGGAGGTGACCGTGCAGTGCAGGAGGTCGGGTCGGGCTGCAGAGGACTTGCAACAGGGGGACGTCGGCGGTGTTGGCAGAGGCAACCGGCGGCGTGCGGCAGGGAAACGAATGTGGAGCGAGTCGGCCGGCAGATCGAGGTCGGGTCGGCCGACGCGTGCATGCGCGCCTGCGAGCTCGGGCAGGGGAGGGCGTCGGGCCAGAGCAGAAGGAGCCGAGGAAGAGCAGCAGCGCTGGAGGGGAGGCGGTGGGGCAGAGGGCTCCGGCGAAGGCGGGTGGCAGGCCGGCGGCGGAAAGCAAGGCGGCTGGGGCATTGGCCATGGGGAGGGCGAGCTCGCTCGGGATGAGGGGGAGGGAAACCGGAGGAGGGAGAGCCTTCGGACGGCGCGGCACAGAGGTGAGCGTGCGACGGCGCGCCTAAGCCAGGAGGCGGAGCTCCATCCATGGCCGGCAGTGGCTGCACGGCGCGGCGGCAGCTCGTGCTGCGGGCGCAGGTGGAGAGGAGAGCAGATGGGGGCGCGGAGGTCGGGTGGTCGGGCGCATGTCGATGTCGCCGCGTGCGCGTGCGGGCGTCGGTCGTCCCTCTCCCTGGAGTGGGGATTTGCCGATTTGGGCAAGGTGGCGGCGCTGTCGGGAGCAGGGAGAGAGTGCGAGCGTGCGTGGGGTTGGGCTGTGTAGTAAATAGGTTAAGGGCTTAGTGGGCTAGGATTGCCAGATGGGCTGGCTGGCTCCTGCGGCTGAAGTGGGCGACCGTTACATTTATAAGCAACATTACCGAACGACCTTGATTCCCTTCGGTGCAGCGGTTGTGCGAGTTTCTTTTTTCCAAAATGATAAATAAGTGTCGCACATGTGACACGAAGCAATCCGGCCTTGACATTTTTTACAACTAAATTTTCCATCTAAAAATAAAAATCAAATCTAAAAAAAATCTAAAACTTGGCATCCGAGCAGAAAGTCGTCATGCTTGATAACTAAAGTTGCCATCACACTATAACAGCAACCGCCGTCGTTGAAGAGAACGAATCTTAAATCGAGAGGATCCAACCTATAGATACAAGAATACACACGAACAAAGATTGGATCCACATGCATCCACCGAGGACAAACACCGGCCGAATCCCGTGAGATCTGACAAAGACAAACCTCCAGATGCCCTCCGACGACACTAGAAGCACCACCGGGACGGGTCCTAGGCGGGGAGAACCTTATTTCATATTTAGAGAGCTACCGCCGCCTCGTCTCTTTGAGCATGACACAAACCCTAAAAAAAATCAAAAAATCATCAAAAACGAAGCCATTCCGTCGGCAAGAGTTGAGATCCACCACGCCTCCATGGCCCTAAGGCCATAGGAGACGAAGCAAACTAGCGCCTACGCTGGTGAGAGGCAGGAGGAACCCTAGGGGCGGCTGGGTACGAGCATTCTCGTGCTCTCGTCCCTAGTAATTCTATTTTAGTAGTATGAATTCGTTTTCAATCGAATTTAAGTGTGCATCTGTGCATACTAGCTTAATGCATCAATAAATATGTGTCGAACATGACGACATGTGATTTCCATTCGTATAGCGATAGATATTGATTTACCTCCTCACGAGTTGCCGTGTCTAATTAACTTCCTTCTCATTGCAAAATGATAAAGAGATGTTTCTCTTGGTCCCTCCTCTAACATTGTCCTCGCTTCAAAAGTCCGGCATCTCACCTTCCTATCCCTTGCGTGCCTTCTTAAATGATTAACAAAAAAATGTTTTCGTTAGGTGTAAATTGTTCCATTTTATTTATCACTAGCAAAACGGCCCGTGGGTTACAACGGGAGAAAAAAACTCATAATCTCCAATGGCCATGATCAGATTTTGCTACATCATCGAGATACATTATCATTCTTATTTTCGTGAAATTGTGAACAATTTTTTAATATCATGAACATTTTTTAAACTTGTGAACATTTTTACAGATTGCGAACATCTTCTAAAATCATGAAGAATTTTTCAATTCATGAACATTTTATACTATTTGTAAAACAGAAAAAAAACGAAATTTTTTAAAACATTTTTCTTGAAGGGGCGAAGATTTCTAGAATCGACGAACATTTTTTTGGAAATTGCTGGGACATTTTTGTAATTCGTGAACATTTTTTTGATTACCAAACATTTCTTCAAACGCATGATTATTTTTTGAATCAGTGATTATTTAATGAATCAATAAACTATTTCGCAAGTCACGAAGAGTTTTAAATTTTTAGGATATTTTTCAGTTAGTGAACATTTTCTGAATTGGTGAAATTTTGTTCAATTTTATTACCATTTTTAATACACGGACTTTATTCAATATTATGAGCATTTTTTATTTCCCCAACATTTTTTTTCAAAATTACTATTTTTTTAATATGCAAACATTTTTTGAAAATTCTGAACATTTTCTGAATCCACGAACATTTTATTTCAAAATTCGCATTTCTTTTAATTTTCAGAACTGTTTTAACTCCCAAATTATTTAAAGTGGAAAAAAATAAAGACCGAAAAGGAAAACAAAACAAAAAATTAAAAAAAATAGGCCGCTCGGACATGCGCGAGCCCAAACAGGCGCGCTGTGTCTTCTCCGAGCGCACATAGCTCATTATAGAAGATTCGTACTACTTTTGCCGGCCTATGCGGAGATTCCCCTGTGTGAAACGTTTTTTATCACTTATACATGGTGTTGGTGGGTAATATTTTGCAACTTTAAGGGCAATTTCGATGACGTACCGCCAGAAGCAATAGCCGCTTTATTATTAGGTAGAGATGAACAATATTTTTAGAATATAAATAATGTCGTGGATGTCGCCTAGAGGGGGGGGGGTGAATAGGTGCTTTAAAATAATTACAGTTTAGCTTTGAACAAATGTGGAATAAAATTAGCGTTTAATTTGTCAAGTACAAAACCTAAAACAACTAGGCTCACCTATGTGCACCAACAACTTATACTAAACAAGATAAACAACTAGGTGATAGCAAGATATATAACATGAAACTCTATGGCTATCACAAAGTGAAGTGCATAAGTAAAGGGCTCAGGTAAGAGATAACCGAGGCACGCGGAAACGACGATGTATCCCGAAGTTCACACCCTTGTGGATGCTAATCTCCGTTTGGAGCGGTGTGGAGGCACAATGCTCCCCAAGAAAGCCACTAGGGCCACCGTAATCTCTTCACGCCCTCGCACAATGTAAGATGCCGTGATTCCACTAAGGGACCCTTAAGGGTGGTCATTGAACCCGTACAAATGGCAATCCTTGGGGGCGGTCACCGAACCCGTACACTTTGACAACCCTTGGGGGCAGTTACTGGTACCCGTCAAATTGCTCGGGGCGATCTCCACAACCTAATTGGAGACCCCGACGCTTGCCCGGTGCTTTACACCACAATGATTGAGCTCCGATCACCACCAACCGTCTAGGGCACCCAAGCACCCAAGAGCAACAAGCTCTAGGTTACCAAGCACCCAAAAGTAATAAGCTTCTCAACTTGTAACTTCCACGTATGACTGTGGAGAACTCAAACCGATGCAACTAATGCAATGGCAAGGGCACACGGAGTGCCCAAGTCCCTCACTCTCAAGTCCCACAAAAGCAACAAAAGCTATGGAGGAAAAGGAGAGGAAGAAGAAGGAGGAGAACACCAAGAACTCCAAGATCTAGATCCAAGGGGTTCCCCTCACATAGAGAAGAAAGTAATTGGTGGAAGTGTGGATCTAGATCTCCTCTCTCTTTTCCCCCAAAACTAGCAAGAATCCATGGAGGGATTGAGAGATACCAAGCTCGAAGAAAGTCAACAATGGGGGCAAATGCGAGCTAAAAGGATAAGGTTCAATGGGGAAGAAGACTCCCTTTTATAGGCACCCCGGAATCCAACCATTATGCACTCAGGTCATGCACAAGCGGTACTAGCACTCGGAGGAGCGGTACTACCGCTTAGCACGGTCAAAACAGCCCGACGAGACAGAAAAATACGAGCTGTAGTTTTGCCAGAGAGGTAGTATCGATCGGGGAGAGGTAGTACCTCCTAGAGAGGTAGTAACGCTTATAAGTGGTACTACCGCTCGGAGAGATACTACCGCTTATAAGAGGTACTACCACGAAACCTGACACGAAAAATTGCATCCCCAGAAGCAGTGGTACTACTCGCGGCACAGGGCCGCGGTACTGCCGCTTACAATCGGTACTACCGTTCGATAGAGCCGTACTACCGCTTGAGGCTTTTAGAAACACAACAGAGAAAACAGGGGATAAAATAAAGCCTGAACTGCCACAACTTCTGCAAATGAGCTCCGAATAGAGCAAACTCAACCTTGTTGGATAGATGACGATGTGTAGCATCCAAACAACGGCTGGAAATAGTAAGAAGAGGCAGGGGAGGTATGCCTAACATATAGAGGAGTGAAACCTTCAACAAAGAAGAACTGGCATAACCTCCAACATTGAAAACATCATAGAAGATGCATGTGAACTCCGTTTTCGATGAAGTCGAGCTTGTCATGAAGATGACTACCACCAAAGAGAAACACCAAACAAGAACCAAGAAAAGATGATGCAAGGATGCAATGGTTTGAGCTCTCGATGAACGATACGATCAAGCTACTCACTAGAGAGCCCCCCTTGATAGTACGACAATCGATCCTAGCTATAACTCGGTCTCCCAACTACCACCATGAGACCGATAAAACATAAAACCTATCAAGGGCAAACCTTTGCCTTGCACATAGTCCACTTGAGCTAGATGATGGCGATCTTGACTCCCTCAAGTTGGACCACCTTTCTTGATTGCCTTGGCTCAATGAAGACTAGCTGATTACTCCCCCATACTCCACTATGGGTGAGCCACTCTTCGGCACATCTTCACAAGTCCATTGACACCACAATGGACAGCAAGCTTTAAGGATGATCTCTTCGTGATGCTCCACTTGAACTTGCACACTGCAATCTTGATGACGATCACCACTTGATGTCATCCTCCATGAGTTGTATGAGATCTTTCTCTTGATGCAAACCCATACCTAACCCTACATAGAACTCACACATAGACCATGGGTTAGTACACAAAGCATAATGGACAATGCTTACCATACCATGGGATCACTTGATCCCTCTCGATACATCTTGTGCGCTTTGTGTGTTGATCAACTGGATTCACTCTTTGACTTAGTCTTGATGAACCTTGTATCATGTCTTCTACATGACCACTCTTTGGATAATTCCTTGAATAGCACCTTGGCCATCTCATAAACTCCTTGAAACCAACACATGGACTTCAAGAAAAACCTATGGACAAATCCTTCAAATATAACTCAAGGCAACAATTAGTCCATATAGATTGTCATCAATTACCAAAACCAAACATGGGGGCACCACAAGTTCTTTCACCTAGCTCTAGGGTTACGACACAACTTATGATCTTGAGGTAGATTGATGTCTACTCAATAGTAGAAAAAGGGTCAAACGTGAAGCACATTAGTGCCGGTTTGAATTAGAGCCGGCACTAATGTGTACATTAGTGCCGGTTCATGGCAGCGATCAATAGTACCGGTTCGTGGCGAACCTTTAGTACCGGTTCATGCCACGAACCGCTACTAAAGAGGCTGTGTCAGCCTGCGGTCAGGCTATGGCCCCACCATCACCATTTAGTGCCGGTTCGTACCACGAACCGGTACTAATGAGGTTATGGCAAGCTGTTTTTAGTCCCACCTCGCCAAGAGAGTGGTAGTATGAGCGGTTTATAAGCCGTGAGTGCACAGACAATGACGAAGAGTTGCAATGCTCATCTACATGTTGATTAGCTTCAAGCCTTGCGGAATAGCATGGATTGCACTGAGCTATGTGCAGTGCAGTCTACACTATTCCGAATGGCTTGAAGCAAATTAACCAGCATTGCACCTCTTTTTTATTTTTAATAACTTATTTAAACTCCGGACTTCTTTTGTGTTCAGTATGCAGCATTCAAAGCGACGTCATCAATTTCCAACATGTTCTGACATCATTTGTTGTTTTCGGTCATTTACCTAATTGTTTAGAGAGCTAAATGACCGTGAAATTGAAAATCACTACAAAATGAATCCTGAAAATGTTGAAACTTGGCATGGTATCATCATATCACCCGCATAGCATGCGCGAAAGAGTAGAGAGGGTCACGACAAAAACTGGACGCACTTCGTGTACAAACTGGACAAACTCTTTCGGAGTATCAGGGTTTCGGACGAGAACTCATCTGTTAGATGGCCACTTCAATGTTTTTTAAACTTATTTGAACTCCGGACTTCTTTTGTGTTCAGTATGCAGCATTTAAAGCGACGTCATCAATTTCCAATATGTTCTGACATCATTTGTTGTTTTTCGATCATTTACCTAATTGTTTAGAGAGCTAAATGACCGTGAAATTGAAAATCACTACAAAATGAATCCTGAAAATGTTGAAACTTGGCATGGTATCATCATATCACCCGCATAGCATGCGCGAAAGAGTAGAGAGGGTCACAGCAAAAACCATTGTTGAGGAAATCGTTAACTGGTAGCTGCTCGGTTGGCTAGCGAGTAGGGGATTAATCGGCTAATCGGCAAGTTAATCGGCCATTTAATCAATTAATCGGATGATTATTCGATTTATCGGCTACTCGGTGACCCTATGAGTAGGGACTAATCAGCAAGTTAACTGGTTAATCGGATGAATTCTTGAACAGGGGCAAAAACTGGACGCACTTCGTGTACAAACTGGACAAACTCTTTCGGAGTATCAGGGTTTCGGACGAGAACTCATCTGTTACATGGCCACTTCAATGTTTTTTAAACTTATTTGAACTCCGGACTTCTTTTGTGTTCAGTATGCAGCATTTAAAGCGACGTCATCAATTTCCAACATGTTCTGACATCATTTGTTGTTTTTCGGTCATTTACCTAATTGTTTAGAGAGCTAAATGACCGTGAAATTGAAAATCACTACAAAATGAATCATGAAAATGTTGAAACTTGGCATGGTATCATCATATCACCCGCATAGCATGCGCGAAAGAGAAGAGAGGGTCACGGCAAAAACTGGACGCACTTCGTGTACAAACTGGACAAACTCTTTCGGAGTATCAGGGTTTCGGACGAGAACTCATCTGTTACGTGGCCACTTCAATGTTTTTTAAACTTATTTGAACTCTGGACTTCTTTTGTGTTCAGTATGCAGCATTTAAAGCGACGTCATCAATTTCCAACATGTTCTGACATCATTTGTTGTTTTTCGGCCATTTACCTAATTGTTTAGAGAGCTAAATGACCGTGAAATTGAAAATCACTACAAAATGAATCCTGAAAATGTTGAGACTTGGCATGGTATCATCATATCACCCGCATAGCATGTGCGAAAGAGTAGAGAGGGTCACGACAAAAACTGGACGCACTTCGTGTACAAACTGGACAAACTCTTTCGGAGTATCAGGGTTTCGGACGAGAACTCATCTGTTAGATGGCCACTTCAATGTTTTTTAAACTTATTTGAACTCCGGACTTCTTTTGTGTTCAGTATGCAGCATTTAAAGCGACGTCATCAATTTCCAATATGTTCTGACATCATTTGTTGTTTTTCGATCATTTACCTAATTGTTTAGAGAGCTAAATGACCGTGAAATTGAAAATCACTACAAAATGAATCCTGAAAATGTTGAAACTTGGCATGGTATCATCATATCACCCGCATAGCATGCGCGGAAGAGTAGAGAGGGTCACAGCAAAAACCATTGTTGAGGAAATCGTTAACTGGTAGCTGCTCGATTGGCTAGCGAGTAGGGGATTAATCGGCTAATCGGCAAGTTAATCGGCCATTTAATCAATTAATCGGATGATTATTCGATTTATCGGCTACTCGGTGACCCTATGAGTAGGGATTAATCAGCAAGTTAACTGGTTAATCGGATGAATTCTTGAACAGGGGCAAAAACTGGACGCACTTCATGTACAAACTGGACAAACTCTTTCGGAGTATTAAGGTTTCGGACGAGAACTTATCTGTTACATGGCCACTTCAATGTTTTTTAAACTTATTTGAACTCCGGACTTCTTTTGTGTTCAGTATGCAGCATTTAAAGCGACGTCATCAATTTCCAACATGTTCTGACATCATTTGTTGTTTTTCGGTCATTTACCTAATTGTTTAGAGAGCTAAATGACCGTGAAATTGAAAATCACTACAAAATGAATCATGAAAATGTTGAAACTTGGCATGGTATCATCATATCACCCGCATAGCATGCGCGAAAGAGAAGAGAGGGTCACGGCAAAAACTGGACGCACTTCGTGTACAAACTGGACAAACTCTTTCGGAGTATCAGGGTTTCGGACGAGAACTCATCTGTTACGTGGCCACTTCAATGTTTTTTAAACTTATTTGAACTCCGGACTTCTTTTGTGTTCAGTATGCAGCATTTAAAGCGACGTCATCAATTTCCAACATGTTCTGACATCATTTGTTGTTTTTCGGTCATTTACCTAATTGTTTAGAGAGCTAAATGACCGTGAAATTGAAACTCACTACAAAATGAATCCTGAAAATGTTGAAACTTGGCATGGTATCATCATATCACCCGCATAGCATGAGCGAAAGAGTAGAGAGGGTCACGGCAAAAACTGGACGCACTTCGTGTACAAACTAGACAAACTCTTACGGAGTATCAGGGTTTCGGACGAGAACTCATCTGTTACATGGCCACTTCAATGTTTGTTAAACTTATTTGAACTCCGGACTTCTTTTGTGTTCAGTATGCAGCATTCAAAGCGACGTCATCAATTTCCAACATGTTTTGACATCATTTGTTGTTTTTCAGTCATTTACCTAATTGTTTAGAGAGCTAAATGACCGTGAAATTGAAAATCACTAGAAAATGAATCCTGAAAATGTTGAAACTTGGCATGGTATCATCATATCACCCGCATAGCATGCGCGAAAGAGTAGAGAGGGTCGCGGCAAAAACTGGACGAACTTCGTGTACAAACTGGACAAACTCTTTCGGAGTATCAGGGTTTCGGACGAGAACTCATCTGTTACATGGCCACTTCAATGTTTTTTAAATTTATTTAAACTCCGGACTTCTTTTGTGTTCAGTATGCAGCATTCAAAGCGACGTCATCAATTTCCAACATGTTTTGACATCATTTGTTGTTTCTCAGTCATTTACCTAATTGTTTAGAGAGCTAAATGACCGTGAAATTGAAAATCACTACAAAATGAATCCTGAAAATGTTGAAACTTGGCATGGTATCATCATATCACCCGCATAGCATGCGCGAAAGAGTAGAGAGGGTCACAGCAAAAACCATTGTTGAGGAAATCGTTAACTGGTAGCTGCTCGGTTGGCTAGCGAGTAGGGGATTAATCGGCTAATCGGCAAGTTAATCGGCCATTTACTCAATTAATCGGATGATTATTCGATTTATCGGCTACTCGGTGACCCTATGAGTAGGGATTAATCAGCAAGTTAACTGGTTAATCGGATGAATTCTTGAACAGGGGCAAAAACTGGACGCACTTCATGTACAAACTGGACAAACTCTTTCGGAGTATTAGGGTTTCGGACGAGAACTTATCTGTTACATGGCCACTTCAATGTTTTTTAAACTTATTTGAACTCCGGACTTCTTTTGTGTTCAGTATGCAGCATTTAAAGCGACGTCATCAATTTCCAACATGTTCTGACATCATTTGTTGTTTTTCGGTCATTTACCTAATTGTTTAGAGAGCTAAATGACCGTGGAATTGAAAATCTCTACAAAATGAATCATGAAAATGTTGAAACTTGGCATGGTATCATCATATCACCCGCATAGCATGCGCGAAAGAGAAGAGAGGGTCACGGCAAAAACTGGACGCACTTCGTGTACAAACTGGACAAACTCTTTCGGAGTATCAGGGTTTCGGACGAGAACTCATCTGTTACGTGGCCACTTCAATGTTTTTTAAACTTATTTGAACTCCGGACTTCTTTTGTGTTCAGTATGCAGCATTTAAAGCGACGTCATCAATTTCCAACATGTTCTGACATCATTTGTTGTTTTTCGGTCATTTACCTAATTGTTTAGAGAGCTAAATGACCGTGAAATTGAAACTCACTACAAAATGAATCCTGAAAATGTTGAAACTTGGCATGGTATCATCATATCACCCGCATAGCATGAGCGAAAGAGTAGAGAGGGTCACGGCAAAAACTGGACGCACTTTGTGTACAAACTAGACAAACTCTTTCGGAGTATCAGGGTTTCGGACGAGAACTCATCTGTTACATGGCCACTTCAATGTTTGTTAAACTTATTTGAACTCCGGACTTCTTTTGTGTTCAGTATGCAGCATTTAAAGCGACGTCATCAATTTCAAACATGTTTTGACATCATTTGTTGTTTTTGGGTCATTTACCTAATTGTTTAGAGAGCTAAATGACCGTGAAATTGAAAATCACTACAAAATGAATCCTGAAAATGTTGAAACTTGGCATGGTATCATCATATCACCCGCATAGCATGCGCGAAAGAGTAGAGAGGGTCACGGCAAAAACTGGACGAACTTCGTGTACAAACTGGACAAACTCTTTCGGAGTATCAGGGTTTCGGACGAGAACTCATCTGTTACATGGCCACTTCAATGTTTTTTAAATTTATTCAAACTCCGGACTTCTTTTGTGTTCAGTATGCAGCATTCAAAGCGACGTCATCAATTTCCAACATGTTTTGACATCATTTGTTGTTTTTCAGTCATTTACCTAATTGTTTAGAGAGCTAAATGACCGTGAAATTGAAAATCACTAGAAAATGAATCCTGAAAATGTTGAAACTTGGCATGGTATCATCATATCACCCGCATAGCATGCGCGAAAGAGTAGAGAGGGTTACGGCAAAAACTGGACGAACTTCGTGTACAAACTGGACAAACTCTTTCGGAGTATCAGGGTTTCGGACGAGAACTCATCTGTTACATGGCCACTTCAATGTTTTTTAAATTTATTTAAACTCCGGACTTCTTTTGTGTTCAGTATGCAGCATTCAAAGCGACGTCATCAATTTCCAACATATTTTGACATCATTTGTTGTTTCTCAGTCATTTACCTAATTGTTTAGAGAGCTAAATGACCGTGAAATTGAAAATCACTACAAAATGAATCCTGAAAATGTTGAAACTTGGCATGGTATCATCATATCACCCGCATAGCATGCGCGAAAGAGTAGAGACGGTCACGGCAAAAACTGGACGCACTTCGTGTACAAACTGGACAAACTCTTTTGGAGTATCAGGGTTTCGGACGAGAACTCATCTGTTACATGGTCACTTCAATGTTTTTTAAACTTATTTGAACTCCGGACTTCTTTTGTGTTCAGTATGTAGCATTTAAAGCGACGTCATCAATTTCCAATATGTTCTGACATCATTTGTTGTTTTTCGGTCATTTACCTAATTGTTTAGAGAGCTAAATGACCGTGAAATTGAAAATCACTACAAAATGAATCCTGAAAATGTTGAAACTTGGCATGGTATCATCATATCACCCGCATAGCATGCGCGAAAGAGAAGAGAGGGTCACGGCAAAAACTGGACGCACTTCGTGTAGAAACTGGACAAACTCTTTCGGAGTATCAGGGTTTCGGACGAGAACTCATCTGTTACATGGCCACTTCAATGTTTTTTAAACTTATTTGAACTCCAGACTTCTTTTTTGTTCAATATGCAGCATTTGAAGTGACGTCATCAATTTCCAACATGTTCTGACATCATTTGTTGTTTTTCGTTCATTTACCTAATTGTTTAGAGAGCTAAATGACCGTGAAATTGAAAATCACTACAAAATGAATCATGAAAATGTTGAAACTTGGCATGGTATCATCATATCACCCGCATAGCATGCGCAAAAGAGTAGAGAGGGTCACGGCAAAAATTGGACGCACTTCGTGTAGAAACTGGACAAACTTTTTCGGAGTATCAGGGTTTCGGACGAGAACTCATCTGTTACATGGCCACTTCAATGTTTTTTAAACTTATTTGAACTCCGGATTTCTTTTGTGTTCAGTATGCAGCATTTAAAGCGACGTCATCAATTTCCAACATGTTTTGACATCATTTGTCGTTTTTGGTCATTTACCCAATTGTTTAGAGAGCTAAATGACCGTGAAATTGAAAATCACTACAAAATGAATCCTGAAAATGTTGAAACTTGGCATGGTATCATCATATCACCCGCATAGCATGCGTGAAAGAGTAGAGAGGGTCACGGCAAAAACCGGACGCACTACGTGTTCAAACTGGACAAACTCTTTCGGAGTATCAGGGTTTCGAACGAGAACTCATTTGTTACATGGCCACTTCAATATTTTTTAAACTTATTTGAACTCCGGACTTCTTTTGTGTTCAGTATGCAGCATTTAAAGCGACGTCATCAATTTCCAACATGTTCTGACATCATTTGTTGTTTTTCGGTCATTTACCTAATTGTTTAGAGAGCTAAATGACCATGAAATTGAAAATCACTACAAAATGAATCCTGAAAATGTTAAAACTTGGCATGGTATCATCATATTACCCGCATAGCATGCACGAAAGAGTAGAGAGGGTCACGGCAAAAACTGGACGCACTTCGTGTACAAACTAGACAAACTCTTTCGGAGTATCAGGGTTTCAGACGAGAACTCATCTGTTACATGGCCACTTCAATGTTTTTTAAACTTATTTGAACTCCGGACTTCTTTTGTGTTCAGTATGTAGCATTTAAAGCGACGTCATCAATTTCCAATATGTTCTGACATCATTTGTAGTTTTTCGATCATTTACCTAATTGTTTAGAGAGCTAAATGACCGTGAAATTGAAAATCACTACAAAATGAATTCTGAAAATGTTGAAACTTGAAATGGTATCATCATATCACCCGCATAGCATGCGCAAAAGAGTAGAGAGGGTCACGGCAAAAACTGGATGCACTTCGTGTACAAACTAGACAAACTCTTTTGGAGTATCAGGGTTTCGGACGAGAACTCATCTGTTACATGGCCACTTCAATGTTTTTTAAACTTATTTGAACTCCGGATTTCTTTTGTGTTCAGTATGCAGCATTTAAAGCGACGTCATCAATTTCCAACATGTTTTGACATCATTTGTTGTTTTTTGGTCATTTACCTAATTGTTTAGAGAGCTAAATGACCGTGAAATTGAAAATCACTACAAAATGAATCCTGAAAATGTTGAAACTTGGCATGGTATCATCATATCACCCGCATAGCATGCGCGAAAGAGTAGAGAGGGTCACGGCAAAAACTGGACACACTACGTGTTCAAACTGGACAAACTCTTTCGGAGTATCAGGGTTTCGAACGAGAACTCATCTGTTACATGGCCACTTCAATGTTTTTTAAACTTATTTGAACTCCGGACTTCTTTTGTGTTCAGTATGCAGCATTTAAAGCGACGTCATCAATTTCCAACATGTTCTGACATCATTTGTTGTTTTTCGGTTATTTACCTAATTGTTTAGAGAGCTAAATGACCATGAAATTGAAAATCACTACAAAATGAATCCTGAAAATGTTGAAACTTGGCATGGTATCATCATATTACCCGCATAGCATGCACGAAAGAGTAGAGAGGGTCACGGCAAAAACTGGACGCACTTCGTGTACAAACTAGACAAACTCTTTTGGAGTATCAGGGTTTCGGACGAGAACTCATCTGTTACATGGCCACTTCAATGTTTTTTAAACTTATTTGAACTCCGGATTTCTTTTGTGTTCAGTATGTAGCATTTAAAGCGACGTCTACAATTTCCAACATGTTCTGACATCATTTGTTGTTTTTCGGTCATTTACCTAATTGTTTAGAGAGCTAAATGACCGTGAAGTTGAAAATCACTACAAAATGAATTCTGAAAATGTTGAAACTTGAAATGGTATCATCATATCACCCGCATAGCATGCGCAAAAGAGTAGAGAGGGTGACGGCAAAAACTGGACGCACTTCGTGTACAAACTAGACAAACTCTTTCGGAGTATCAGGGTTTCGAACGAGAACTCATCTGTTACATGGCCACTTCAATGTTTTTTAAACTTATTTGAACTCCGGACTTCTTTTGTGTTCAGTATGCAGCATTTAAAGCGACGTCATCAATTTCCAACATGTTCTGACATCATTTGTTGTTTTTCGGTCATTTACCTAATTGTTTAGAGAGCTAAATGACCGTGAAATTGAAAATCACTACAAAATGAATCCTGAAAATGTTGAAACTTGGCATGGTATGCAGCATTCAATTTCCAGAAGAAAATAAATAATGCAGAAAATAAAAAAACTATACAAAAAAATTACTCAAAAATAAATAGAAGAAAATAAATAATACAGAAAAGAAAAAACTATATAAAAAACTACTCAAAAATAAATAAAAGAAAATAAGTAATGCAGAAAAGAAAAAACTATATAAAAAATTTGTTGGCGCGCTGCCCAGTGGGCCTGCCAGACCTAGGGTGTGCAAATGCAGGCCCAGAAGGGCCAGCAGACTCACAGGGCAATGCGCCCTAATTAATTAGGCCCAGAAGCCTACTATATACAGGAGTTCGAAGAGGTAGCCGCGGCTGCGTTTATAAACCAGTGCGGCTGCCCTTCGCCGGGCTAGGTGGGACTAAACTTTGGGATGGTAGCGCAAGGCCTTTAGTACCGGTTGGTGGCTCCAACCGGTACTAAAGGCCTGCTCTTCCCGCCTCTTTGCCTGGCCAAAGTAGGCCTTTAGTACCGGTTGGTGGCTCCAACCGGTACTAAAGGCTCACCCTATATATACAGCCCTTACGAAATTTCAGTTACATCTCCCCACTTCTTTCGTCAACCTCTCGCGCGCCGCTCCCGTCGTCGCCGCCCGTCGCCCGTCGTCGTCGTCGTCCCCGCCGCTGCCCCGAACGCCGCGCGCCGCCGTCCGTCGTCGTCCCGCGCCGCGGTCCCGTCGTCGTCCCGCGCCGCCGTCCGTACGTATCTCGCTCTCTCCTCGCGCGTACCCGGCCGCCGCGCCGCGCGCCGTCCGTCCCCGCCGCCGCCCCGAACGCCGGCGCCCCCTCCCCGTACACCGCCGCCCCCGCCCCGTACGCCGGCGCCCCGGCTCGTACGTACGGGGCGGCGCCCGCCGCACACACACACATATACCACACACGCATACACACACACATACATACACACATATACGTATACACACACATGCACACACATACACACACACATTTTTTTACTTATTTTCTGTTTTTTAGAAAAGTTAATTAGATGATCGAATGTTAGATTAATGTCGAATGTTAGATGAATTAGCTAGCTAGATAGAAAAATTGTCGAACTAGAGATTAGAACTAGTTGAATAATTAATATAACTAGTTTATTTTTAGTAAGAAAATTTAGGTATATGAGATTTGAACTAGTTCAATAATTAATATAACTAGTTTATTTTTAGTAAGAAAATTTAGGTACATGAGATTAGAACTAGTTGAATAATTAATATAACTAGTTTATTTTTAGTAAGAAAATTTAGGTATATGCGATTTGAACTAGTTCAATAATTAATATAACTAGTTTATTTTTACTAAGAAAATTAAGGTATATGAGATTTGAACTAGTTGAATAATTAATATAACTAGTTTATTTTTAGTAAGAAAATTTAGGTATATGAGATTTGAACTAGTTCAATAATTAATATAACTAGTTTATTTTAGTAATAAAATTTAGGTATATGAAATTAGAACTAGTTGAATAATTAATATAACTAGTTTATTTTTAGTAAGAAAATTTAGGTATATGAGATTTGAACTAGTTCAATAATTAATATAACTAGTTTATTTTTAGTAAGATAATTTAGGTATATGAGATTTGAACTAGTTCAATAATTAATATAACTAGTTTAATTTTAGTAAGAAAATTTAGGTATATGAGATTTGAACTAGTTGAATAATTAATATAACTAGTTTATTTTTAGTAAGAAAATTTAGGTATCTGAGATTTGATGATCTAATTAAAATATTATTTGTTAATGAGTTTTTCTGTTTATTTAATTTTTTATATATTTTGAGTTTATATAAATGTTAGATTAATGTCGAATGTTAGATGAATTAGATAGAAAAGTTAAATATATAGTAATGTCAATTGAATATATAGTTAGATATATTAATGTCAAATGTTAGATGAATATATATTTGGCTAGATATAGGTGTTTAATGTTTCACCTATATGAACATAGGAAATGTCATCTGACGACGAAAAAGATTTCATTATGTGCGAACACTGTGAAGACCAGCGCGGCCTATGCGACCAAAATTTCCTTGTTGATGGTAGGCGTTTTAGCATCAGGCTGGATGAGACATTCGAAGTTGATACAGTAAGTCACTTTGTCAATTATTATTTGAATGCAAAACTTATGCTTCATTTGCTTCAACTCATAATTTTAAATTTTCACTATTCTACTAGCGCATCCCCTGCCATGCAAGAATTTTTGTCTTGGATAAGATAGGTTTTAGTGCTATAGATGATATGGAGGTAAAGAGAGTTTACTTGAAGACGGAGCATGGGTATACTTTCAACGTCAAATTATATAATGGAGACAGATACACCCATTTTGAATGCAAAACTTGGCAAGCACTATGCAAGACTTATGCATTTGAGCCTGATATGGTTATCACCTTTGATATTCGTCCGGAAGATGATATTGAAGGTAATATAGACATCTGGGTCGATGTGCAAACGCCTCCAGTTCTACCATTTGGTGAGTTTTTCTCAACCATGCATGCATATGTTTATGTCTTTGATACAGTTTATTCAAAAATAGTTGACACCTAATTTGTATTGTCAGCTTATTTCGGTTCAAGCAAACATGTCCGGCACTTGGTAGACAGGACCTACTACTGCCCCGGGGCTCAACTAAACTGCGAGGAGATACGTCATTATGTTTCATGGCTTGAGGATCTTAATACTGTCAAGACAATTTTTTTCCTAAACTTAGAAACGTTAGTACTCAAAACGTGCGACCAATGGTGATCGTATTGAACTACGGTCACATCTATAATCGAAAGATGGTAAGATTTTCAATATTTGTCCTTAATTAGTGCATCTTTTGCATACATTATTTTTGAAGCTAAACTTTCATTGCTTAGTATATTAATTACTATACAATGTTCTTCAACAGGGACTTCCGATGACAGTTGTGCCTCAGTGGATCGAGACAAAAGGTCGCATGTCAATGGTTAGCTTACGACCAAGATTTCCTACATTGCACATGAGTGCATTCAGGATTTCTGAAAGCGAAGAATGCTTAATAGTGAAAGATTGGAGCAAAATTGTTAACGATCGCAGAGAAGTACTAGGGGGCAGCAAGGAGAAGCGCAACACAAGATTAGGAGACAGATTCATCTGCATGCTCCAGTATGAAGAATCAGGAGAGCTATACATGTTCTATGCTATTCTACCTGAGAGGGAGCAGCAGGATCAGTAGCTACTAGTTCATGCTCTTAATTAGTACTTGTCTCATGTCCGTGTCCTGAACTTCGATGTTGCTGATGATTATGTTGAACTTGATGATATCTTTGCTTCTGTTACAAAGTGAATGTTTCCTCTTTAAGCTAGCCAGCGTTGATGATGATTAGATAGCTAGCGGTAATGACTATGATGATTAAATAGTGGTAATTAGACGACTATGATGATTTTTAGCTAGCTAGAGTTTATTTATTTATTAATATATATGATGATGATGATGATGACGACTACAACTCATCATAACGTAAAACAATCCTAAATTAAATTGATAACACAAATTTAATTGAAAAATACAAAATAAAACAAAAACCCACAACCATTTAGTACCGGTTGGTGTTACCAACCGGTACTAAAGGGCTCCCGGCCCCCGGAGCTGGCTCGTGCCACGTGGTTCCCCTTTAGCACCGGTTCGTGCTGAACCGGTACTAAAGGGGGGGGGCTTTAGTGCTGAAACTTTAGTGCTGGTTCCTAAACCGGCACTAAAGGGCCTTACGAACCGGTGCTATTGCCCAGTTCTGCACTAGTGACTACACAACCTTCTTCTTGTAGACTCGTGTTGGGCCTCGAAGCACAGAGTTTTGTAGGACAGTAGCAAATTTCCCTCAAGTGGGTGACCAAGGTTTATCAATCCGTGGGAGGCGTAGGATGAAGATGGTCTCTCTCAAACAACCATGCAACCAAATAACAAAGAGTCTCTTGTGTCCCCAACACATCCAATATAATGGTAAATTGTATAGGTGCACTAGTTCGGCGAAGAGATGATGATACAAGTGTAATATGAATAGTAGATATAGGTTTTTGTAATCTGAAAATATAAAAATAGCAAGGTAACTAGTAACGAAAGCGAGCAAAAACGGTATTGCAATGCTTGGAAACAAGGCCTAGGGTTCATACTTTCACTAGTGCAAGTTCCCTCAACAATGATAACATAATTACATCATATGGAAATCCCTCAACGTGCGACAAAAGTCACTCCAAAGTTCCTATCACGGAGAACATAAGATGAAATTGCTTGTAGGGTACGAAACCACCTCAAAGTTATTCTTTCCGATCGATCCATTGATCTATTCCTATAAGTGTCACAAACAGCCCTAGAGTTCGTAGTAAAATAACACCATATGAGACACATCAATCAACCCTAATGTCACCTAGATACTCCAATGTCACCACAAGTATCCGTGGGTCAATTATACGATATGCATCAAACAACTTCAGATTCATAATATTCAATCCAACAAAAAGAACCTCAAAGAGTGCCCCAAGATTCCTACCGGAGAAACAAGGACGAAAACGTGCATCAACCCCTATGCATATATTATCCCAATGTCACCTCGGGAATCCGCGAGTTGGGTGCCAAAACATGCATCAAGTGAATCAATAGAGCACCCCATTGTCACCACGGGTATCCCACGCAAGACATACATCAAGTGTTCTCAAATCCATAATAGTATTCAATCCGATAATAGTGAAACCTCAAAGGTATAACACAATTCATCACAAAGAGATAGAGGGGAAGAATCACCATATGATTCAACTATAGTAACAAAGCTCGCGGTACATCAAAATCGTGCCATATCAAGAACACGAGAGAGAGAGAGAGAGAGAGAGAGAGATCAAACACATAGCTACTGGTACATACCCTCTGCCCCGAGGGTGAACTACTCCCTCCTCATCATAGAGACCGCCGGGATGATGAAGATGTCCACCGGTGATGGTTTCCCCCTCCGGCAGGGTGTCGGAACGGGTTCTCGATTGGTTTTTTGTGGCAGCAGAGGCTTACGGCGGCCGAACTCCCGATCTAGGTTTATTTCTGGAGGTTTCGGGATTTATAGGAATTTTTGGCATCGATTTCATGTCAGGGGGTCCACAAGGCAGCGACAAGGTAGGGGGGCACGCCCTTTGATACGTCTCCAACGTATCTATAATTTTTGATTGTTCCATGCTATTATATTATCTATCTTTGATGTTTTATATGCATTTATATGCTATTTTATATGAAGTTTGGGACTAACCTATTAACCTAGAGCTCAGTGCCAGTTTCTGTTTTTTCCTTGTTTTTGAGTTTCATAGAAAAGGAATATCAAACGGAGTCCAATTGACCTGAAAATTTACGGAGAATATTTTTGGAAAATATAAAAAAACTGGAACGAAAAGATATCGAAGATGAGTCTTGAGGCCACCATAAGGGTGGAGGGCGCCCCCCGTCCTTGTCGTCGCCTCGTGGGCCCCCTTGACTTGTCCCCAACGCCAACACTTCCTATAAATCCCAAAACCTCCAGAACAGAAGCTAGATCGGGAGTTTTGCCGCCACAAGCCTCTGTATCCACGAAAAACCAATCGGGAGCACGTTCCGGCACCCTGTCAGAGGGGGAAACCATCACCGGTGGCCATCTTCATCATCCTGGCGCTCTCCATGACGAGGAGGGAGTAGTTCACCCTCGGGGTTGAGGGTATGTACCAGTAGCTATGTGTTTGATCTCTCTCTTTCGTGTTCTTGATTTGACACGATCTTGATGTACCGCGAGCTTTGTTACTATAGTTGAATCATATGGTGTTTCTCCCCCTCTATCTTCTTGTGATGAATTGAGTTTTACCTTTGAGGTTTCACTATTATCGGATTGAATACTATTATGGATATGAGTAGGGGTGGGCATAAAAACTGACCAACTGAATGCCGAATCGATACCAAAACCAAAAAACCGAATTTTCGGTTTTTGCTCCTGCTACAGTAAAATTCGGTTTTCACTTTTAATAACCGAACTCAAATCGGCAGGTTCGGTATGAAACCGATGACCGAAATAGGAACCGAAGCCTCTAGCGATCCTATACAAGGCTCGCTCGGTCGCATCACGCATCAGGCTGACAAGCACTCGCGGCAACGTGCGGCTATTTTTTTGTGCGCAGGCCCATGTACAAGCTAAACGAGCTTTCTGTGTCATAGGCCTGGGCCGTCCACATAAATTCAATGGCCCAATCGTGCTGGTGGAGTGTATAGCAGCAGGGAACTGTCTTATTCGTTTAGTCCCACATCGACTGGCTATGCTCAAGCGCATACGGTCCTTGGCTAAGGTCTCAGGGCTGGGTAAGGGGATGTGCTCACACGGTCACACCTCACAGCGGCGCTGTAACTTGTCAGGGACAAAGCAACTGTTCGGTATAAACCGAAAACTGAACCGAATTTTTGGTTAACCGAATTTTCACTTAGTTGTTTTTTATTGTCAAATTTGGTTTCTACATTTGTAAACCAAATTTACCAAAAAACCGAACAGCAGAAACCAAAATTTCAGTTTCTATTGAATGCCCAGGCCTAGATATGAGAACACTTGATGTATGTCTTGGGTGGGATGCCCGTGGTGACAATGGGGTGTTCTATTGATTCACTTGATGTATGTTTTGGCGCTCAACTCGTGGATTCCCGAGGTGACATTTGAAGGAAATATGCCCTAGAGGCAATAATAAAGTTATTATTTATTTCCTTATATCATGATAAATGTTTATTATTCATGCTAGAATTGTATTAACCGGAAACATAATACATGTGTGAATACATAGACAAACTTAGTGTCACTAGTATGCCTCTACTTGACTAGCTCGTTAATCAAAGATGGTTATGTTTCCTAACCATGAACAAAGTGTTGTTATTTGATTAACGAGGTCACATCATTAGTAGAATGATCTGATTGACATGACCCATTCCATTAGCTTAGCACCCAATCGTTTAGTATGTTGCTATTGCTTTCTTCATGACTTATACATGTTCCTATGACTATGAGATTATGCAACTCCCGTTTACCGGAGGAACACTTTGTGTGCTACCAAATGTCACAATGTAACTGGGTGATTATAAAGGAGCTCTACAGGTGTCTCCAAAGGTAGATGTTGGGTTGGCGTATTTCGAGATTAGGATTTGTCACTCCGATTGTCGGAGAGGTATCTCTGGGCCCTCTCGGTAATGCACATCACATAAGCCTTGCAAGCATTGCAACTAATTAGTTAGTTGCGGAATGATGTATTACAGAACGAGTAAAGAGACTTGCCAGTAACGAGATTGAACTAGGTATTGGATACCGACGATCGAATCTCGGGCAAGTAACATACCGATGACAAAGGGAACAACGTATGTTGTTATGTGGTCTGACCGATAAAGATCTTCGTAGAATATGTAGGAGCCAATATGGGCATCCAGGTCCCGCTATTGGTTATTGACCGGAGATCTGTGTCAGTCATGTCTACATTGTTCTCGAACCGTAGGGTCCGCACGCTTAACGTTACGATGATAGTTATTATGAGTTTATGCATTTTGATGTACCGAAGTTAGTTCGGAGTCTCGGATGTGATCACGGACATGATGAGGAGTCTTGAAATGGTCGAGACATAAAGATTAATATATTGGAAGCCTATATTTGGACATCGGAATTGTTCCGGGTGAAATCGGCATTTTACCGGAGTACCGGGGGGGGGGGGGGGGTTACCGGAACCCCCCCGGGGGTTATTGGGCCAACATGGGCCTTAAGGGAGAAGAGGAGAGGAGGCAAGAGGTGGCCGCGCGCCCCTCCCCTTCCTAGTCCGAATAGGACAAGGGAAGGGGGGCGGTGCCCCCCTTTCCTTCCTCTCTTCCTCCTATTTCCCCCCTCTCTCTCCTAGTCCAACTAGGAGTCCTACTCCCGATGGGAGTAGGACTCCCCTTGGCGCGCCACACCATGGCCGGCCGCCTCCTCCCCTTGCTTCTTTATATACAGGGGTAGGGGGGCACCTCTAGACACACAAGTTGATCCACATGATCGTTCCTTAGCCGTGTGCGGTGCCCCTGCCACCATATTCCACCTCGATCATATCGTTGTAGTGCTTAGGCGAAGCCCTGCGTCGGTAGAACATCATCATCGTCACCACGCCGTTGTGCTGACGGAACTCATCCCCGAAGCTTTGCTAGATCGGAGCCCGGGGAGCGTCATCGAGCTATACGTGTGCTAAGAACTCGGAGGTGCCGGAGTAACGGTGCTTGGATCGGTCGGATCGGGAAGACGTACGACTACTTCCTCTATGTTGTGTCAACGCTTCCGCAGTCGGTCTGTGTGGGCACATAGACAACACTCTCCCCTCTCGTTGCTGTGCATCACCATGATCTTGCGTGTGCGTAGGAATTTTTTTTGAAATTACTACGTTTCCCAACAGTGGCATCCGAGCCTAGGTTTTATGGTTTGATGTTATATGCACGAGTAGAACACAAGTGAGTTGTGAGCGATATAAGTCATACTGCCTACCAGCATGTCATACTTTGGTTCGGCGGTATTGTTGGATGAAGCGGCCCGAACCGACATTACGCGTACGCTTACGCGAGACCGGTTCTCCCGACGTGCTTTGTACAAAGGTGGCTTGCGGGTGACTGTTTCTCCAACTTTAGTTGAACCAAGTGTGGCTATGCCCGGTCCTTGCTAAGGTTAAAACGGAGTCTATTTGACAAACTATCGTTGTGGTTTTGATGCATAGGTGAGATTGGTTCTTACTTAAGCCCGTAGCAGCCACGTAAAACTTGCAACAACAAAGTAGAGGACGTCTAACTTGTTTTTGCAGGGCATGTTGTGATGTGATATGGCCAAGACATGATGCTAAATTTTATTGTATGAGATGATCATGTTTTGTAACCGAGTTATCGGCAACTGGGAGGAGCCATATGGTTGTCGCTTTATTGTATGCAATGCAATCGCGATGTAATGCTTTACTTTATCACTAAGCGGTGGCGATAGTCGTGGAAGCATAAGATTGGCGAGACGACAACGATGCTATGATGGAGATCAAGGTGTCATGCCGGTGACGATGGTGATCATGAAGGTGCTTCAGAGATGGAGATCACAAGCACAAGATGATGATGGCCATATCATATCACTTATATTGATTGCATGTGATGTTTATCTTTTTATGCATCTTATCTTGCTTTGATTGACAGTAGCATTATAAGATGATATCTCACTAAATTATCAAGAAGTGTTCTCCCTGAGTATGCACCGTTGCCAATGTTCGTCATGCCCAGACACCACGTGATGATCGGGTGTGATAAGCTCTACGTCCATCTACAACGGGTGCAAGCCAGTTTTGCACACGCAGAACACTCAGGTTAAACTTGACGAGCCTAGCATATGCAGATATGGCCTCGGAACACGGAGACCGAAAGGTCGAGCATGAATCATATATTAGATATGATCAACATAGCGATGTTCACCATTGAAAACTACTCCATCTCACGTGATGATCGGTTATGGTTTAGTTGATTTGGATCACGTGATCACTTAGAGGATTGGAGGGATGTCTATCTAAGTGGGAGTTCTTAAGTAATTTGATTAATTGAACTTAAACTTATCATGAACTTAGTACCTGATAGTATCTTGCTTGTTTATGTTGATTGTAGATAGATGGCTCGTGCTGTTGTTCCGTTGAATTTTAATGCGTTCCTTGAGAAAGCGAAGTTGAAAGATGATGGTAGCAATTACACGGACTGGGTCCGTAACTTGAGGATTATCCTCATTGCTGCTCAGAAGAATTACGTCCTGGAAGCACCGCTGGGTGCCAGGCCTGCTGCTGGAGCAACACCAGATGTTATGAATGTCTGGCAGAGCAAAGCTGATGACTACTTGATAGTTCAGTGTGCCATGCTTTACAGCTTAGAATCGGGACTTCAACGACGTTTTGAACGTCATGGAGCATATGAGATGTTCCAGGAGTTGAAGTTAATATTTCAAGCAATTGCCCGGATTGAGAGATATGAAGTCTCCAATAAGTTCTATAGCTGCAAGATGGAGGAGAACAATTCTGTTAGTGAGCATATACTCAAAATGTCTGGGTATAATAATCACTTGATTCAGATGGGAGTTAATCTTCCAGATGATTGCGTCATTGACAGAATTCTCCAATCACTGCCACCAAGCTACAAGAGCTTCGTGATGAACTATAATATGCAAGGGATGAACAAGACTATTCCCGAGCTCTTCGCAATGCTGAAAGCTGCGGAGGTAGAAATCAAAAAGGAGCATCAAGTGTTGATGGTCAGCAAGACCACTAGTTTCAAGAAAAAAGGCAAAGGGAAGAAGAAGGGGAACTTCAAGAAGAACGGCAAGCAAGTTGCTGCTCAAGAGAAGAAACCCAAGTCTGGACCTAAGCCTGAAACTGAGTGCTTCTACTGCAAGCAGACTGGTCACTGGAAGCGGAACTGCCCCAAGTATTTGGCGGATAAGAAGGATGGCAAGGTGAACAAAGGTATATGTGATATACATGTTATTGATGTGTGCCTTACTAGAGCTCGCAGTAGCACCTGGGTATTTGATACTGGTTCTGTTGCTAATATTTGCAACTTGAAATAGGGACTACAGATTAAGCGAACACTGGCGAAGGACGAGGTGACGATGCGCGTGGGAAACGGTTCCAAAGTCGATGTGGTCGCGGTCGGCATGCTACCTCTACATCTACCTTCGGGATTAATATTAGACCTAAATAATTGTTATTTGGTGCCAACGTTGAGCATGAACATTATATCTGGATCTTGTTTGATGCGAGACGGTTATTCATTTAAATCAGAGAATAATGGTTGTTCTATTTATATGAGTAATATATTTTATGGTCATGCACCTTTGAGGAGTGGTCTATTTTTGATGAATCTCCATAGTAGTAACACACATATTCATAATGTTGAAGCCAAAAGATGCAGAGTTGATAATGACAGTGCAACTTATTTGTGGCACTGCCGTTTAGGTCATATCGGTATAAAGTGCATGAAGAAACTCCATACTGATGGACTTTTGGGATTATGAATCACTTGGTACTTGCGAACCGTGCCTCATGGGCAAGATGACTAAAACACCGTTCTCTGGTACTATGGAGAGAGCAACAGATTTGTTGGAAATCATACATACCGATGTATGTGGTCCGATGAATATTGAGGCTCGTGGCGGATATAGTTATTTTCTCACCTTCACAGATGACTTAAGAAGATATGGGTATATCTACTTAATGAAACATAAGTCTGAAACATTTGAAAAGTTCAAAGAATTTCAGAGTGAAGTTGAAAATCATCATAACAAGAAAATAAAGTTTCTACGATGTGATCGTCGAGGAGAATATTTGAGTTACGAGTTTGATGTACATTTGAAAAATTGTGGAATAGTTTCGCAACTCACGCCGCCCGGAACACCACAACGTAATGGTGTGTCCGAACGTTGTAATCGTACTTTACTAGATATGGTGCGATCTATGATGTCTCTTACTGATTTACCGCTATCGTTTTGGGGTTATGCTTTAGAGACGGCCGCATTCACATTAAATAGGGCACCATCAAAATCGGTTGAGACGACGCCTTATGAACTATGGTTTGGCTAGAAACCAAAGTTGTCGTTTCTTAAAGTTTGGGGCTGCGATGCTTATGTGAAAAAGCTTCAACCTGATAAGCTCGAACCCAAATCGGAGAAATGTGTCTTCATAGGATACCCAAAGGAGACTGTTGGGTACACCTTCTATCACAGATCCGAAGGCAAGACATTTGTTGCTAAGAATGGATCCTTTCTAGAGAAGGAGTTTCTCTCGAAAGAAGTGAGTGGGAGGAAAGTAGAACTTGACGAGGTAACTGTACCTGCTCCCTTATTGGAAAGTAGTACATCACAGAAAACTGTTTCTGCGACACCTATACCAATTAGTGAGGAAGCTAATGATGATGATCATGAAACTTCAGGACAAGATACTACTGAACCTCGTAGATCAACCAGAATGAGATCCGCACCAGAGTGGTACGGTAATCCTGTTCTGGAAATCATGCTGCTAGATCATGATGAACCTACCAACTATGAAGAAGCGATGGTGAGCCCAGATTCCGCAAAGTGGCTTGAAGCCATGAAATCTGAGATGGGATCCATGTATGAGAACAAAGTATGGACTTTGGTTGACTTGCCCGATGATCGGCAAGCAATTGAGAATAAATGGATCTTCAAGAAGAAGACTGACGCTGATGGTAATGTTACTGTCTACAAAGCTCGACTTGTCGCAAAAGGTTTTCGACAAGTTCAAGGGGTTGACTACGATGAGACCTTCTCACCCGTAGCGATGCTTAAGTCTGTCCGAATCATGTTAGCAATTGCCGCATTTTATGATTATGAAATTTGGCAGATGGATGTCAAAACTGCATTCCTGAATGGATTTCTGGAAGAAGAGTTGTATATGATGCAACCAGAAGGTTTTGTCGATCCAAAGGGAGCTAACGAAGTGTGCAAGCTCCAGAGATCCATTTATGGACTGGTGCAAGCCTCTCGGAGTTGGAATAAACGCTTTGATAGTGTGATCAAAGCATTTGGTTTTATACAGACTTTCGGAGAAGCCTGTATTTACAAGAAAGTGAGTGGGAGCTCTGTAGCATTTCTGATATTATATGTGGATGACATATTGCTGATTGGAAATGATATAGAATTTCTGGATAGCATAAAGGGATACTTGAATAAGAGTTTTTCAATGAAAGACCTCGGTGAAGCTGCTTACATATTAGGCATAAAGATCTATAGAGATAGATCAAGACGCTTAATTGGACTTTCACAAAGCACATACCTTGACAAGATTTTGAAGAAGTTCAAAATGGATCAAGCAAAGAAAGGGTTCTTGCCTGTGTTGCAAGGTGTGAAGTTGAGTCAGACTCAATGCCCGACCACTGCAGAAGATAGAGAGAAAATGAAAGATGTTCCCTATGCTTCAGCCATAGGCTCTATCATGTATGCAATGCTGTGTACCAGACCTGATGTGTGCCTTGCTATAAGTTTAGCAGGGAGGCACCAAAGTAATCCAGGAGTGGATCACTGGACAGCGGTCAAGAACATCCTGAAATACCTGAAAAGGACTAAGGATATGTTTCTCGTATATGGAGGTGACAAAGAGCTCACCGTAAACGGTTACGTTGATGCAAGCTTTGACACTGATCCGGATGATTCTAAATCGCAAACCGGATACGTGTTTACATTGAACGGTGGAGCTGTCAGTTGGTGCAGTTCTAAACAAAGCGTCGTAGCGGGATCTACATGTGAAGCGGAGTACATAGCTGCTTCGGAAGCAGCGAACGAAGGAGTCTGGATGAAGGAGTTCATATCCGATCTAGGTGTCATACCTAGTGCATCGGGTTCAATGAAAATCTTTTGTGACAATACTGGTGCAATTGCCTTGGCAAAGTAATCCAGATTTCACAAGAGGACCAAGCACATCAAGAGACGCTTCAATTCCATCCGGGATCTAGTCTAGGTGGGAGACATAGAGATTTGCAAGATACATACGGATCTGAATGTTGCAGACCCGTTGACTAAGCCTCTTCCACGAGCAAAACATGATCAGCACCAAGGCTCCATGGGTGTTAGAATCATTATTGTGTAATCTAGATTATTGACTCTAGTGCAAGTGGGAGACTGAAGGAAATATGCCCTAGAGGCAATAATAAAGTTATTATTTATTTCCTTATATCATGATAAATGTTTATTATTCATGCTAGAATTGTATTAACAGGAAACATAATACATGTGTGAATACATAGACAAACTTAGTGTCACTAGTATGCCTCTACTTGACTAGCTCGTTAATCAAAGATGGTTATGTTTCCTAACCATGAACAAAGTGTTGTTATTTGATTAACGAGGTCACATCATTAGTAGAATGATCTGATTGACATGACCCATTCCATTAGCTTAGCACCCGATCGTTTAGTATGTTGCTATTGCTTTCTTCATGACTTATACATGTTCCTATGACTATGAGATTATGCAACTCCCGTTTACCGGAGGAACACTTTGTGTGCTACCAAACGTCACAACGTAACTGGGTGATTATAAAGGAGCTCTACAGGTGTCTCCAAAGGTAGATGTTGGGTTGGCATATTTCGAGATTAGGATTTTTCACTCCGATTGTCGGAGAGGTATCTCTGGGCCCTCTCGGTAATGCACATGACATAAGCCTTGCAAGCATTGCAACTAATGAGTTAGTTGTGGAATGATGTATTACAGAACGAGTAAAGAGACTTGCCAGTAACGAGATTGAACTAGGTATTGGATACCGACGATCGAATCTCGGGTAAGTAACATACCGATGACAAAGGGAACAACGTATGTTGTTATGCGGTCTGACCGATAAAGATCTTCGTAGAATATGTAGGAGCCAATATGGGCATCCAGGTCCCGCTATTGGTTATTGACCGGAGATCTGTCTCAGTCATGTCTACATTGTTCTCGAACTATAGGGTCCGCACGCTTAACATTACGATGACAGTTATTATGAGTTTATGCATTTTGATGTACCGAAGTTAGTTCAGAGTCCCGGATGTGATCACTGACATGACGAGGAGTCTCGAAATGGTCGAGACATAAATATTAATATATTGGAAGCCTATATTTGGACATCGGAATTGTTCCGGGTGAAATCGGCATTTTACCGGAGTACCGGGGGGTTACCGGAACCCCGCCGGGGGTTATTGGGCCAACATGGGCCTTAAGGGAGAAGAGGAGAGGAGGCAAGAGGTGGCAGCGCGCCCCTCCCCTTCCTAGTCCGAATAGGACAAGGGACTCCCCTTGGCGCGCCACACCATGGCCGGCTGCCTCCTCCCCTTGCTGCTTTATATACGGGGGCAGGGGGGCACCTCTAGACACACAAGTTGATCCACGTGATCGTTCCTTAGCCGTGTGCGGTGCCCCCTGCCACCATATTCCACCTCGATCATATCGTTGTAGTGCTTAGGCGAAGCCCTGCGTCGGTAGAACATCATAATCGTCACCATGCCGTTGTGCTGACGGAACTCATCCCCGAAGCTTTGCTGGATCGGAGCCCGGGGAGCGTCATCGAGCTGTACGTGTTCTAAGAACTCGGAGGTGCCGGAGTAACGGTGCTTGGATCGGTCGGATCGGGAAGGCGTACGACTACTTCCTCTATGTTGTGTCAACGCTTCCGTAGTCGGTCTGCGTGGGTACATAGACAACACTCTCCCCTATCGTTGCTATGCATCACCATGATCTTGCGTGTGCGTAGGATTTTTTTTGAAATTACTACGTTTCCCAACAACATTGGGGTAATCTATGCATAGGGGTTGATGCAGGTTTTCGTCCTTGTTTCTCCGGTAGGAATCTTGGGGCACTCTTCGAGGTTCGTTATGTTGGATTGAATATTATGAATCTGAATTTGTTTGATGCATATCGTATAATTGACACATAGATACTTGTGGTGACATTGGAGTATCTAAGTGACATTAGGTTTGATTGATGTGTGTCATATGGTGTTATTTTACTACGAACTCCGGGGCTGCTTGTGACACTTATAGGAATAGCTCAATGCATTGATGAGAAATAATAACTTTGAGGTGGTTTCGTACCCGACAAGCAATTTCATCTTATGTTCTCCGCGATAGGAACTTTGGAGTGACTCTTTGTTGCATGTTGAGGGATTGCCATATGATCTAGTTATGTTATCATTGTTGAGAGAACTTGCACTAGTGAAAGTATGAACCCTAGGCCTTGTTTCCAAGCATTGCAATACTGTTTTCGCTTACTTTTACCACTTTCTACCTTGCTATTTTTATATTTCAGATTACAAAAACCTATATCTACCATCCATACACTAGTAGAAAAAGGGTCAAATGTGAAGCACATTAGTGTCGGTTTGATTTTGAGCCGGCACTAATGTGTCCATTAGTGCCGGTTCCAACGGCTAGGCGGGAGGAGCTCTTTAGTACCGGTTCGTGGCGAACCTTTAGCACCGGTTCGTGCCACGAACCGGTACTAATGACTCTGTGGCCCCCACGAGCACCTTTAGTACCGGTTCATGGCACGAACCGGTACTAGAGTTTCTTACTAAGCTGTTTTTTAGTCCCAGCTCGCGAAAAGAGAGGCACTAGGAGCGGTTTATAAGCCGTGAGTGCAGAGACGATGAAGAAGAGGCGCAATGCTCACCTTCACGTTGCTTAGCTTCATGCCTTGAGGAATAGGGTAGACTGCATGGAGCTATGTGCAGTGCAGTCTACACTATTCCAAAAGGCTTGAAGCGAATTAACGAGCATTGTGCCTCTTTTTTATTTTTAATAACTTATTACAACTCCGGACTTCTTGTGTTACGGCAAAAACTGGATGCACTTCGTGAAATTGAAAGTCGCTACAAAATGAACTCTGAAAATGTTGGAACTTGGCATGGTATCATCATTTCACCCGCATAGCATGTGCAAAAGAGTAGAGAGGGTCACAGCGAAAACTGGACGCATCTCGTGTACAAACTGGACTATCTGTTTCAGAGTATCAGGGTTTCGGACGAGAACTAATCTGTTACACGGGCACTTCAATGTTTTTTAAACTTTGTTGAACTCCAGCCTATTTTTGCGTCTAGTATGCATCATTCAAAGCGACGTCATCAATTTCAACACGTTCTGACATTATTTGTTGTTTTTCAGTCATTAACCGTTTTGTTTAGAGAGGTAAATGACGGTGAAATTGAAAATCGCTACAAAATGGACTCTGAAAATGTTGGAACTTGGCATGGTATCATAATTTCACCCGCATAGCATGTGCAAAAGAGTAGAGAGGGTCACGGCGAAAATTGGATGCACCTCGTGTACAAACTGGACGATCTGTTTCGGAGTATCAGGGTTTCGGACGAGAACTCATCTGTTACACGGGCACTTCAATGTTTTTTAAACTTTGTTGAACTCCAGCCTATTTTTGCGTCTAGTATGCATCATTCAAAGCGACGTCATCAATTTCCAACACATTCTGACATAATTTGTTGTTTTTCAGTCATTTACCGATTTGTTTAGAGAGCTAAATGACCGTGAAATTGAAAATCGCTACAAAATGAACTCTAAAAATGTTGGAACTTGGCATGGTATCATAATTTCACCCGCATAGCATGTGCAAAATAGTAGAGAGGGTCACAGCGAAAATTGGACGCACCCCGTGTACAAACTGGACTATCTGTTTCGGAGTATGAAGGTTTCGGACGACAACACATCTGTTACACGGGCACTTCAATGTTTTTTAAACTTTGTTGAACTCCAGCCTATTTTTGCGTCTAGTATGCATCAGTCAAAGCAACGTCATCAATTTCCAACACGTTCTGACATCATTTGTTGTTTTTCAGTCATTTACCGATTTGTTTAGAGACGTAAATGACGGTGAAATTGAAAATCACGACAAAATGAACTCTGAAAATGTTGGAACTTGGCATGGTATCATCATTTCACCAGCATAGGATGTGCAATAGAGTAGAGAGGGTCACGGCGAAAACTGGACGCACCTCGTGTACAAACTGGACTATCTGTTTCGGAGTATCAGGGTTTCGGACGAGAACTCATCTGTTACACGGGCACTTCAATGTTTTTGAAACTTTGTTGAACTCCAGCGTATTTTTGCATCTAGTATGCATCATTCAAAGCGACGTCATCAATTTCAACATGTTCTGACATCATTTGTTGTTTTTCAGTCATTAACTGATTTGTTTAGAGAGGTAAATGACGGTGAAATGGAAAATCGCTACAAAATGAACTCTGAAAATGTTGGAACTTGGCATGGTTTCATAATTTCACCACATAGCATGTGCAAAAGAGTAGAGAGGGTCACGGCGAAAACTGGACGCACCTCGTGTACAAACTGGACTATCTGTTTCGGAGTATCAGGGTTTCGGACGAGAACTCATCTGTTACACGGGCACTTCAATGTTTTTTAAACTTTGTTGAACTCCAGCCTATTTTTGCGTCCAGTATGCATCATTCAAAGCGATGTCTTCAATTTCCAACACGTTCTGACATCATTTGTTGTTCTTCAGTCATTTACCGATTTATTTAGAGAGGTAAATGATGGTGAAATTGAAAATAGCTACGAAATGAACTCTGAAAATATTGGAACTTGGCATGGTATCATAATTTCACCCGCATAGCATATACAAAAGAGTAGAGAGGGTCACGGCGAAAACTGGACGCACCTCATGTACAAACTGGACTACCTGTTTCGGAGTATTAGGGTTTCGGACGAGAACTCATCTATTACATGGGCACTTCAATGTTTTTTAAACTTTGCTGAACAACAGCCTATTTTTGCATCCAGTATGCATCATTCAAAGCAACGTCATCAATTTCCAACACATTCTGGCATCATTTGTTGTTTTCCAGTCATTTACCGATTTGTTTAGAGAGGTAAATGACGGTGAAATTGAAAATCGCTACAAAATGAACTCTGAAAATGTTGGAACTTGGCATGGTATCATCATTTCACCTGCATAGCATGTGCAAAAGAGTAGAGAGGGTCACGGCGAAAACTGGACGCACCTCATGTACAAACTGGACTATATGTTTCGGAGTATCAAGGTTTTGGACGAGAACTCATCTGTTACACGGGCACTTCAATGTTTATTAAAATTTGTTGAACTATAGCCTATTTTTGCGTCCAATATGCATCATTCAAAGCGATGTCATCAATTTCCAACACGTTTCGAGATCATTGGTTGTTTTTAGTCATTTACCGATTTATTTAGAGAGGTAAATGACGGTGAAATTGAAAATCGCTACAAAATGAACTCTGAAAATGTTGGAGCTTGGCATGGTATCATAATTTCACCCGCATAACATGTGCAAAAGAGTAGAGAGGGTCACGGCGAAAACTGGACGCACCTCGTGTACAAACTGGACTACCTGTTTCGGAGTATCAGGGTTTCGGACGAGAACTCATCTGTTACACGGGCACTTCAATGTTTTTTAAACTTTGTTGAACTCAAGCATATGTCTGCGTCCAGTATGCATCATTCAAAGCGACGTCATCAATTGCCAACACATTCTGACATCATTTGTTGTTTTTCAGTCATTTACCGATTTGTTTAGAGAGGTAAATGACGGTGAAATTGAAAATCGCTACAAAATGAACTCTGAAAATGTTGGAACTTGGCATGGTATCATCATTTCAGCCGCATAGCGTGTGCAAAAGAGTAGAGAGGGTCACGGTGAAAACTGGACGCACCTCGTGTACAAACTGAACTATCTGTTTCGGAGTATCAAGGTTTTGGACGAGAACTCATCTGTTACACGGGCACTTCAATGTTTTTTAAACTTTGTTGAACTCCAACCTATTTTTGCCTCCAGTATGCATCATTCAAAGCGACGCCATCAATTTCCAACACGTTCTGACATCATTTGTTGTTTTTCAGTCATTTACCGATTTATTTAGAGAGGTAAATGATGCTGAAACTGAAAATCGCTACAAAATGAACTCTGAAAATGTTGGAACTTGGCATGGTATCATAAATTCACCCGCATAGCATGTGCAAAAGAGTAGAGAGGGTCACGGGGAAAACTGGACGCACCTCGTGTACAAACTGGACTACCTATTTCGGAGTATCAGGGTTTCGGACGAGAACTCATCTGTTACACGGGCACTTCAATGTTTTTTAAACTTTGTTGAACTCCAGGCTATTTTTGTGTCCAGTATGCATCATTCAAAGCGGCATCATCAATTTTCAACATGTTCTGACATCATTTGTTGTTTTTCAGTCATTTACCGATTTGTTTAGAGAGGTAAATGACGGTGAAATTGAAAATCGCTACAAAATGGACTCTGAAAATGTTGGAACTTGGCATGGTATCATCATTTCACCGCATAGCATGTGCAAAAGAGTAGAGAGGGTCACGACGAAAACTGGACGCACCTCGTGTACAAACTGGACTATATGTTTCGGAGTATCAAGGTTTTGGACAAGAACTCATCTGTTACACGGGCACTTCAATGTTTATTAAAATTTGTTGAACTATAGCCTATTTTTGCGTCCAATATGCATCATTCAAAGCGATGTCATCAATTTCCAACACGTTTCGAGATCATTGGTTGTTTTTAGTCATTTACCGATTTATTTAGAGAGGTAAATGACGGTGAAATTGAAAATCGCTACAAAATGAACTCTGAAAATGTTGGAGCTTGGCATGGTATCATAATTTCACCCGCATAGCATGTGCAAAAGAGTAGAGATGGTCACGGCGAAAATTGGATGCACCTCGTGTACAAACTGGACGATCTGTTTCGGAGTATCAGGGTTTCGGACGAGAACTCATCTGTTACACGGGCACTTCAATGTTTTTTAAACTTTGTTGAACTCCAGCCTATTTTTGCGTCTAGTATGCATCATTCAAAGCGACGTCATCAATTTCCAACACATTCTGACATAATTTGTTGTTTTTCAGTCATTTACCGATTTGTTTAGAGAGCTAAATGACCGTGAAATTGAAAATCGCTACAAAATGAACTCTAAAAATGTTGGAACTTGGCATGGTATCATAATTTCACCCGCATAGCATGTGCAAAATAGTAGAGAGGGTCACAGCGAAAATTGGACGCACCCCGTGTACAAACTGGACTATCTGTTTCGGAGTATGAAGGTTTCGGACGACAACACATCTGTTACACGGGCACTTCAATGTTTTTAAAACTTTGTTGAACTCCAGCCTATTTTTGCGTCTAGTATGCATCAGTCAAAGCAACGTCATCAATTTCCAACACGTTCTGACATCATTTGTTGTTTTTCAGTCATTTACCGATTTGTTTAGAGACGTAAATGACGGTGAAATTGAAAATCACGACAAAATGAACTCTGAAAATGTTGGAACTTGGCATGGTATCATCATTTCACCAGCATAGGATGTGCAATAGAGTAGAGAGGGTCACGGCGAAAACTGGACGCACCTCGTGTACAAACTGGACTATCTGTTTCGGAGTATCAGGGTTTCGGACGAGAACTCATCTGTTACACGGGCACTTCAATGTTTTTGAAACTTTGTTGAACTCCAGCGTATTTTTGCATCTAGTATGCATCATTCAAAGCGACGTCATCAATTTCAACATGTTCTGACATCATTTCTTGTTTTTCAGTCATTAACTGATTTGTTTAGAGAGGTAAATGACGGTGAAATGGAAAATCACTACAAAATGAACTCTGAAAATGTTGGAACTTGGCATGGTTTCATAATTTCACCACATAGCATGTGCAAAAGAGTAGAGAGGGTCACGGCGAAAACTGGACGCACCTCGTGTACAAACTGGACTATCTGTTTCGGAGTATCAGGGTTTCGGACGAGAACTCATCTGTTACACGGGCACTTCAATGTTTTTTAAACTTTGTTGAACTCCAGCCTATTTTTGCGTCCAGTATGCATCATTCAAAGCGATGTCTTCAATTTCCAACACGTTCTGACATCATTTGTTGTTCTTCAGTCATTTACCGATTTATTTAGAGAGGTAAATGATGGTGAAATTGAAAATAGCTACGAAATGAACTCTGAAAATATTGGAACTTGGCATGGTATCATAATTTCACCCGCATAGCATATACAAAAGAGTAGAGAGGGTCACGGCGAAAACTGGACGCACCTCATGTACAAACTGGACTACCTGTTTCGGAGTATTAGGGTTTCGGACGAGAACTCATCTATTACATGGGCACTTCAATGTTTTTTAAACTTTGCTGAACAACAGCCTATTTTTGCATCCAGTATGCATCATTCAAAGCAACGTCATCAATTTCCAACACATTCTGGCATCATTTGTTGTTTTCCAGTCATTTACCGATTTGTTTAGAGAGGTAAATGACGGTGAAATTGAAAATCGCTACAAAATGAACTCTGAAAATGTTGGAACTTGGCATGGTATCATCATTTCACCTGCATAGCATGTGCAAAAGAGTAGAGAGGGTCACGGCGAAAACTGGACGCACCTCATGTACAAACTGGACTATATGTTTCGGAGTATCAAGGTTTTGGACGAGAACTCATCTGTTACACGGGCACTTCAATGTTTATTAAAATTTGTTGAACTATAGCCTATTTTTGCGTCCAATATGCATCATTCAAAGCGATGTCATCAATTTCCAACACGTTTCGAGATCATTGGTTGTTTTTAGTCATTTACCGATTTATTTAGAGAGGTAAATGACGGTGAAATTGAAAATCGCTACAAAATGAACTCTGAAAATGTTGGAGCTTGGCATGGTATCATAATTTCACCCGCATAACATGTGCAAAAGAGTAGAGAGGGTCACGGCGAAAACTGGACGCACCTCGTGTACAAACTGGACTACCTGCTTCGGAGTATCAGGGTTTCGGACGAGAACTCATCTGTTACACGGGCACTTCAATGTTTTTTAAACTTTGTTGAACTCAAGCATATGTCTGCGTCCAGTATGCATCATTCAAAGCGACGTCATCAATTGCCAACACATTCTGACATCATTTGTTGTTTTCCAGTCATTTACCGATTTGTTTAGAGAGGTAAATGATGGTGAAATTGAAAATCGCTACAAAATGAACTCTGAAAATGTTGGAACTTGGCATGGTATCATCATTTCACCTGCATAGCATGTGCAAAAGAGTAGAGAGGGTCACGGCGAAAACTGGACGCACCTCATGTACAAACTGGACTATATGTTTCGGAGTATCAAGGTTTTGGACGAGAACTCATCTGTTACACGGGCACTTCAATGTTTATTAAAATTTGTTGAACTATAGCCTATTTTTGCGTCCAATATGCATCATTCAAAGCGATGTCATCAATTTCCAACATGTTTCGAGATCATTGGTTGTTTTTAGTCATTTACCGATTTATTTAGAGAGGTAAATGACGGTGAAATTGAAAATCGCTACAAAATGAACTCTGAAAATGTTGGAGCTTGGCATGGTATCATAATTTCACCCGCATAACATGTGCAAAAGAGTAGAGAGGGTCACGGCGAAAACTGGACGCACCTCGTGTACAAACTGGACTACCTGTTTCGGAGTATCAGGGTTTCGGACGAGAACTCATCTGTTACACGGGCACTTCAATGTTTTTTAAACTTTGTTGAACTCAAGCATATGTCTGCGTCCAGTATGCATCATTCAAAGCGACGTCATCAATTGCCAACACATTCTGACATCATTTGTTGTTTTTCAGTCATTTACCGATTTGTTTAGAGAGGTAAATGACGGTGAAATTGAAAATCGCTACAAAATGAACTCTGAAAATGTTGGAACTTGGCATGGTATCATCATTTCAGCCGCATAGCGTGTGCAAAAGAGTAGAGAGGGTCACGGTGAAAACTGGACGCACCTCGTGTACAAACTGAACTATCTGTTTCGGAGTATCAAGGTTTTGGACGAGAACTCATCTGTTACACGGGCACTTCAATGTTTTTTAAACTTTGTTGAACTCCAACCTATTTTTGCCTCCAGTATGCATCATTCAAAGCGACGCCATCAATTTCCAACACGTTCTGACATCATTTGTTGTTTTTCAGTCATTTACCGATTTATTTAGAGAGGTAAATGATGCTGAAACTGAAAATCGCTACAAAATGAACTCTGAAAATGTTGGAACTTGGCATGGTATCATAAATTCACCCGCATAGCATGTGCAAAAGAGTAGAGAGGGTCACGGGGAAAACTGGACGCACCTCGTGTACAAACTGGACTACCTATTTCGGAGTATCAGGGTTTCGGACGAGAACTCATCTGTTACACGGGCACTTCAATGTTTTTTAAACTTTGTTGAACTCCAGGCTATTTTTGTGTCCAGTATGCATCATTCAAAGCGGCATCATCAATTTTCAACATGTTCTGACATCATTTGTTGTTTTTCAGTCATTTACCGATTTGTTTAGAGAGGTAAATGACGGTGAAATTGAAAATCGCTACAAAATGAACTATGAAAATGTTGGAACTTGGCTTGGTATCATAATTTCACCCGCATAGCATGTGCAAAAGAGTAGAGAGGGTCACGGCGAAAATTGGATGCACCTCGTGTACAAACTGGACGATCTATTTCGGAGTATTAGGGTTTCGGACGAGAACTCATCTATTACACGGGCACTTCAATGTTTTTTAAACTTTGTTGAACTCCAGCCTATTTTTGCGTCCAGTATGCATCATTCAAAGCGATGTCATCAATTTCCAACACGTTCTGACATCATTTGTTGTTCTTCAGTCATTTACCGATTTATTTAGAGAGGTAAATGATGGTGAAATTGAAAATAGCTACGAAATGAACTCTGAAAATATTGGAACTTGGCATGGTATCATAATTTCACCCGCATAGCATATACAAAAGAGTAGAGAGGGTCACGGCGAAAACTGGACGCACCTCATGTACAAACTGGACTACCTGTTTCGGAGTATTAGGGTTTCGGACGAGAACTCATCTGTTACATGGGCACTTCAATGTTTTTTAAACTTTGCTGAACAACAGCCTATTTTTGCGTCCAGTATGCATCATTCAAAGCAACGTCATCAATTTCCAACACATTCTGGCATCATTTGTTGTTTTTCAGTCATTTACCGATTTGTTTAGAGAGGTAAATGACGGTGAAATTGAAAATCGCTACAAAATGAACTCTGAAAATGTTGGAACTTGGCATGGTATCATCATTTCACCCGCATAGCATGTGCAAAAGAGTAGAGAGGGTCACGGCGAAAACTGGACGCACCTCATGTACAAACTGGACTATATGTTTCGGAGTATCAAGGTTTTGGACGAGAACTCATCTGTTACACGGGCACTTCAATGTTTATTAAAATTTGTTGAACTATAGCCTATTTTTGCGTCCAATATGCATCATTCAAAGCGATGTCATCAATTTCCAACACGTTTCGAGATCATTGGTTGTTTTTTAGTCATTTACCGATTTATTTAGAGAGGTAAATTACAGTGAAATTGAAAATCGCTACAAAATGAACTCTGAAAATGTTGGAGCTTGGCATGGTATCATAATTTCACCCGCATAGCATGTGCAAAAGTGTAGAGAGGGTCACGGCGAAAACTGGATGCACTTCGTGTACAAACTGGACTACCTGTTTCGGAGTATCAGGGTTTCGGACGAGAACTCATCTGTTACACGGGCACTTCAATGTTTTTTAAACTTTGTTGAACTCAAGCATATGTCTGCGTCCAGTATGCATCATTCAAAGCGACGTCATCAATTGCCAACACATTCTGACATCATTTGTTGTTTTTCAGTCATTTACCGATTTGTTTAGAGAGGTAAATGACGGTGAAATTGAAAATCGCTACAAAATGAACTCTGAAAATGTTGGAACTTGGCATGGTATCATCATTTCAGCCGCATAGCGTGTGCAAAAGAGTAGAGAGGGTCACGGTGAAAACTGGACGCACCTCGTGTACAAACTGGACTATCTGTTTCGGAGTATCAAGGTTTTGGACGAGAACTCATCTGTTACACGGGCACTTCAATGTTTTTTAAACTTTGTTGAACTCCAGCCTATTTTTGCCTCAAGTATGCATCATTCAAAGCGACGCCATCAATTTCCAACACGTTCTGACATCATTTGTTGTTTTTCAGTCATTTACCGATTTATTTAGAGAGGTAAATGATGCTGAAATTGAAAATCGCTACAAAATGAACTCTGAAAATGTTGGAACTTGGCATGGTATCATAAATTCACCCGCATAGCATGTGCAAAAGAGTAGAGAGGGTCACGGGGAAAACTGTTCGCACCTCGTGTACAAACTGGACTACCTATTTCGGAGTATCAGGGTTTCGGACGAGAACTCATCTGTTACACGGGCACTTCAATGTTTTTTAAACTTTGTTGAACTCCAGGCTATTTTTGCGTCCAGTATGCATCATTCAAAGCGGCATCATCAATTTTCAACATGTTCTGACATCATTTGTTGTTTTTCAGTCATTTACCGATTTGTTTAGAGAGGTAAATGACGGTGAAATTGAAAATCGCTACAAAATGAACTATGAAAATGTTGGAACTTGGCTTGGTATCATAATTTCACCCGCATAGCATGTGCAAAAGAGTAGAGAGGGTCACGGCGAAAACTGGACGCACCTCGTGTACAAACTGGACTATCTGTTTCGGAGTATCAGGGTTTCGGACGAGAACTCATTTGTTACACGGGCACGTCAATGGTTTTTAAACTTTGTTGAACTCCAGCATATTTTTGCGTCCAGTATGCATCATTCAAAGGACATCATCAATTTCCAACACGTTCTGACATCATTTGTTGTTTTTCAGTCATTTACCGATTTGTTTAGAGAGGTAAATGACGGTGAAATTGAAAATCGCTACAAAATGAACAATGCAGAAAATAAATAGCAGAAAATAAATAAAACAGAAAAGACAAAAACTATATAAAAAACTACTCAAAAATAAATAGCAGAAAAAACTATCTAAAAATTTGTTGGGGCGCTGCCCAGTGGGCCTGCCAGACCTAGGGTTTGGAAATACAAGCCCAGAAGGGCCAGTAGGCTCACAGGGCAGCGCGCCGAAATAAGGCCCAGAAGCCTGCTATATAGAGAAGTTTGAAGGAGCAGTCGCAGCTGGGTTTATAAATAGTGCGGCTGCACTTCGCTCGGCGAGGTGGGACTAAATATTGTGCATTGCTGGTGGCAGCGCACAACCATTAGTACCGGTTGGTGGGTCCAACCGGTACTAATGCGTGGCCTTTAGTACCGGTTCGTGGGACGAACCGGTACTAAAGGGTCCGTTTTCCACCGCTTCACCTGGCGAAAATTGGCCTTTAGTACAAGTTGGAGCCACCAACCGGTACTAAAGGCCCCTCCTATATATATGGCACTTACGAAAAGTTCAGTTTCATCGACCACCTCTTCTTCAACTGCTTCACGCGACATCGCCGCTGCCGCCGCGCCGTCGCCCATCGCACGCCGTCCTCGCGGACCCGGCGCGCGCCGTCGCCCCCGCCGCTCGTCGTCGCCGTCTCGCGCCGTCGCCCTCGCCGCTCGTCGTCGCCGTCTCGCGCCGCCGCCCCCGACGTCGCCGTCTCCCCGTCGTCGCGCGTTGCCATCCCCGCCATCGCCCCCGGCCCGCCGCCCGTCGTTGCGTGACCCCCATCGCGTCGCCCCCGTCGCGTCACCGTCTCGCGCCGCCGCCCGTACGCCGCCACCCCCGCTCGTACGTACACACACACACACATACACACATACAGATATATTTTTTACTTATTTTCTGTTTTCTATTGTTTAGATTAATGTTAGATGAATTACGTAGATAATTAAGAATGTGTTAAAATTAATGTTAATGCATGTTAGATGAATTATATGGAAAAGATGTTAAATATTAATGTCAATTTTAGATGAATTAGCTAGATATTAATTAGGTATATATATGAGATTTGAACTAGTTGAATTAATATAACTAGTTTATTTTTAGTATGAAAATTAATAAAACATGTTTATTTCTAGTATGAAAATTTAGGTATATGAGATTATTTGAACTAGTTGAATTAATATAACTAGTTTATTTTTAGTAAATGTGCGGAGTTGAACTAGTTGAATTAGTAGAACTAGTTTATTTTTAGTAATAAAATTTACGTATATGAGATTTGATGATCTAATTAAAATATTACTATATATAGCTACCTTATATATTTTAGTAATAAAATTAATAGAACTAGTTAATTTTTAGTAAATTCTTAGTTGAATTAGTTGAATTAATAGAACTAGTTTATTTTTAGTAAGAAAATTTAGATATATGAGATTTGATGATCTAATTAATAGGAAATGTCGTCTGACGACGAAAAAGATTTCATTAAGTGCGAATACTGTGAAGACCAGCGCGGCCTGTGCGACAGAAATTTCCATGTTGATGATAGGCGCTTCAGCATCAAGCTGGATGAGACCTTCGAAGTGGATACAGTAAGTCACAACAGCAAGTCTTTTTTCGTAATTAAGCATGACTTATATAAATGCTTCATTTGCTTCAACTTACAATTTTAAATTTTCATTGTTCTACTAGCGCATCCCCTGCCATGCAAGAATTTTTGTCTTGGATAAGATAGGTTTCAGTGCTATGGAAACTATGGAGGTAAAGAGAGTTTACCTGAAGACCGAGCATGGTTATACTTTCAACGTCAAATTATACAATGCAGACACGTACACCTATTTTGAATGCAAAACTTGCGAAGCACTATGCAAGGCTTATGCATTTGAGCCTGATATGGTTATCATCTATGATATTCGTCCGGAATATGATATTGAAGGTAATATCGACATCTGGGTTGATGTGCAGACGCCTCCAGTTCTACCATTATGTGAGTTTCTCAACCATATTTATGTCTTTGATGTTGTTTATTCAAAAATAGTTGACAACTTATTTCCATTGACAGCTTATTTCCATTCAAGCAAACATGTCCCGCGCTTGGTAGATAGGACCTACTACTGTCCCGGAGCTGAACTAAACTGCGAGGAGATAAGTCATTATGTTTCATGGCTTGAGGATCTTCATACTGTTAAGACAAATTTTCTTCCTGGACTTAGAAACGTTAGTACTCAAAACGTGCGACCAATAGTGATCGTATTGAACTACGGTCACATCTATTTACGAAAGATGGTACGATTTTTACTATTTTTCCTCAGTGCATCTTTTGCATCCATTATTTTTTTGCTAAACTTTCATTGCTAAGTATATTAATTACTATACGATGTTCTTCAACAGGGACTCCCGATGACAGTTGTGCCTCAGTGGATCGAGACTAAAGGTCACATGTCAATGGTTAGCTTACGGCCAAGATATCCTACAAACTGGACGATCTGTTTGGGAGTATCAGGGTTTCGGACGAGAACTCATCTGTTACACGGGCACTTCAATGTTTTTTAAACTTTGTTGAACTCCAGCCTATTTTTGCGTCCAGTATGCATCATTCAAAGCGACGTCATCAATTTCCAACACGTTCTGACATAATTTGTTGTTTTTCAGTCATTTACCGATTTGTTTAGAGAGCTAAATGACCGTGAAATTGAAAATCGCTACAAAATGAACTCTAAAAATGTTGGAACTTGGCATGGTATCATAATTTCACCCGCATAGCATGTGCAAAAGAGTAGAGAGGGTCACAACGAAAACTGGATGCACCCCGTGTACAAACTGGATTATCTCTTTCGGAGTATCAGGGTTTCGGACGAGAACACATCTGTTACATGGGCACTTCAATGTTTTTTAAACTTTGTTGAACTCCAGCCTATTTTTGCGTCTAGTATGCATCATTCAAAGCAACGTCATCAATTTCCAACACGTTCTGACATCATTTGTTGTTTTTCAGTCATTTACCGATTTGTTTAGAGAGGTAAATGACGGTGAAATTGAAAATCACTACAAAATGAACTCTGAAAATGTTGGAACTTGGCATGGTATCATCATTTAACCAGCATAGGATGTGCAATATAGTAGAGAGGGTCACGGCGAAAACTGGACGCACCTCGTGTTCAAACTGGACTATCTGTTTCGGAGTATCAGTGTTTCGGACGAGAACACATCTGTTACACGGGCACTTCAATGTTTTTTAAACTTTGTTGAACTCCAGCATATTTTTGCATCTAGTATGCATCATTCAAAGCGACGTCATCAATTTCAACATGTTCTGACATCATTTGTTGTTTTTCAGTCATTAACCGATTTGTTTAGAGAGGTAAATGACGGTGGAATTGAAAATCGCTACAAAATGAACTCTGAAAATGTTGGAACTTGGCATGGTTTCATAATTTCACCGCATAGCATGTGCAAAAGAGTAGAGAGGGTCACGACGAAAACTGGACGCACCTCGTGTACAAACTGGACTATCTGTTTCGGAGTATCAGGGTTTCGGACGAGAACTCATTTGTTACACGGGCACGTCAATGGTTTTTAAACTTTGTTGAACTCCAGCATATTTTTGCGTCCAGTATGCATCATTCAAAGGACATCATCAATTTCCAACACGTTCTGACATCATTTGTTGTTTTTCAGTCATTTACCGATTTGTTTAGAGAGGTAAATGACGGTGAAATTGAAAATCGCTACAAAATGAACAATGCAGAAAATAAATAGCAGAAAATAAATAAAACAGAAAAGACAAAAACTATATAAAAAATTACTCAAAAATAAATAGCAGAAAAAAACTATCTAAAAATTTGTTGGGGCGCTGCCCAGTGGGCCTGCCAGACCTAGGGTTTGGAAATACAAGCCCAGAAGGGCCAGTAGGCTCACAGGGCAGCGCGCCGAAATAAGGCCCAGAAGCCTGCTATATAGAGAAGTTTGAAGGAGCAGTCGCAGCTGGGTTTATAAATAGTGCGGCTGCACTTCGCTCGGCGAGGTGGGACTAAATATTGTGCATTGCTGGTGGCAGCGCACAACCATTAGTACCGGTTGGTGGGTCCAACCGGTACTAATGCGTGGCCTTTAGTACCGGTTCGTGGGACGAACCGGTACTAAAGGGTCCGTTTTCCACCGCTTCACCTGGCGAAAATTGGCCTTTAGTACAAGTTGGAGCCACCAACCGGTACTAAAGGCCCCTCCTATATATATGGCACTTACGAAAAGTTCAGTTTCATCGACCACCTCTTCTTCAACTGCTTCACGCGACATCGCCGCTGCCGCCGCGCCGTCGCCCATCGCACGCCGCCCTCGCGGACCCGGCGCGCGCCGTCGCCCCCGCCGCTCGTCGTCGCCGTCTCGCGCCGTCGCCCTCGCCGCTCGTCGTCGCCGTCTCGCGCCGCCGCCCCCGACGTCGCCGTCTCCCCGTCGTCGCGCGTTGCCATCCCCGCCATCGCCCCCGGCCCGCCGCCCGTCGTTGCGTGACCCCCATCGCGTCGCCCCCGTCGCGTCACCGTCTCGCGCCGCCGCCCGTACGCCGCCACCCCCGCTCGTACGTACACACACACACATACACACATACAGATATATTTTTTACTTATTTTCTGTTTTCTATTGTTTAGATTAATGTTAGATGAATTACGTAGATAATTAAGAATGTGTTAAAATTAATGTTAATGCATGTTAGATGAATTATATGGAAAAGATGTTAAATATTAATGTCAATTTTAGATGAATTAGCTAGATATTAATTAGGTATATATATGAGATTTGAACTAGTTGAATTAATATAACTAGTTTATTTTTAGTATGAAAATTAATAAAACATGTTTATTTCTAGTATGAAAATTTAGGTATATGAGATTATTTGAACTAGTTGAATTAATATAACTAGTTTATTTTTAGTAAATGTGCGGAGTTGAACTAGTTTAATTAGTAGAACTAGTTTATTTTTAGTAATAAAATTTACGTATATGAGATTTGATGATCTAATTAAAATATTACTATATATAGCTACTTTATATATTTTAGTAATAAAATTAATAGAACTAGTTAATTTTTAGTAAATTCTTAGTTGAATTAGTTGAATTAATGGAACTAGTTTATTTTTAGTAAGAAAATTTAGATATATGAGATTTGATGATCTAATTAATAGGAAATGTCGTCTGACGACGAAAAAGATTTCATTAAGTGCGAATACTGTGAAGACCAGCGCGGCCTGTGCGACAGAAATTTCCATGTTGATGATAGGCGCTTCAGCATCAAGCTGGATGAGACCTTCGAAGTGGATACAGTAAGTCACAACAGCAAGTCTTTTTTCGTAATTAAGCATGACTTATATAAATGCTTCATTTGCTTCAACTTACAATTTTAAATTTTCACTGTTCTACTAGCGCATCCCCTGCCATGCAAGAATTTTTGTCTTGGATAAGATAGGTTTCAGTGCTATGGAAACTATGGAGGTAAAGAGAGTTTACCTGAAGACCGAGCATGGTTATACTTTCAACGTCAAATTATACAATGCAGACACGTACACCTATTTTGAATGCAAAACTTGCGAAGCACTATGCAAGGCTTATGCATTTGAGCCTCATATGGTTATCATCTATGATATTCGTCCGGAATATGATATTGAAGGTAATATCGACATCTGGGTTGATGTGCAGACGCCTCCAGTTCTACCATTATGTGAGTTTCTCAACCATATTTATGTCTTTGATGTTGTTTATTCAAAAATAGTTGACAACTTATTTCCATTGACAGCTTATTTCCATTCAAGCAAACATGTCCCACGCTTGGTAGATAGGACCTACTACTGTCCCGGAGCTGAACTAAACTGCGAGGAGATAAGTCATTATGTTTCATGGCTTGAGGAGCTTCATACTGTTAAGACAAATTTTCTTCCTGGACTTAGAAACGTTAGTACTCAAAACGTGCGACCAATAGTGATCGTATTGAACTACGGTCACATCTATTTACGAAAGATGGTACGATTTTTACTATTTTTCCTCAGTGCATCTTTTGCATCCATTATTTTTTTGCTAAACTTTCATTGCTAAGTATATTAATTACTATACGATGTTCTTCAACAGGGACTCCCGATGACAGTTGTGCCTCAGTGGATCGAGACTAAAGGTCACATGTCAATGGTTAGCTTACGGCCAAGATATCCTACAAACTGGACGATCTGTTTGGGAGTATCAGGGTTTCGGACGAGAACTCATCTGTTACACGGGCACTTCAATGTTTTTTAAACTTTGTTGAACTCCAGCCTATTTTTGCGTCCAGTATGCATCATTCAAAGCGACGTCATCAATTTCCAACACGTTCTGACATAATTTGTTGTTTTTCAGTCATTTACCGATTTGTTTAGAGAGCTAAATGACCGTGAAATTGAAAATCGCTACAAAATGAACTCTAAAAATGTTGGAACTTGGCATGGTATCATAATTTCTCCCGCATAGCATGTGCAAAAGAGTAGAGAGGGTCACAACGAAAACTGGATGCACCCCGTGTACAAACTGGACTATCTCTTTCGGAGTATCAGCGTTTCGGACGAGAACACATCTGTTACATGGGCACTTCAATGTTTTTTAAACTTTGTTGAACTCCAGCCTATTTTTGCGTCTAGTATGCATCATTCAAAGCAACGTCATCAATTTCCAACACGTTCTGACATCATTTGTTGTTTTTCAGTCATTTACCGATTTGTTTAGAGAGGTAAATGACGGTGAAATTGGAAATCACTACAAAATGAACTCTGAAAATGTTGGAACTTGGCATGGTATCATCATTTAACCAGCATAGGATGTGCAATATAGTAGAGAGGGTCACGGCGAAAACTGGACGCACCTCGTGTTCAAACTGGACTATCTGTTTCGGAGTATCAGTGTTTCGGACGAGAACACATCTGTTACACGGGCACTTCAATGTTTTTTAAACTTTGTTGAACTCCAGCATATTTTTGCATCTAGTATGCATCATTCAAAGCGACGTCATCAATTTCAACATGTTCTGACATCATTTGTTGTTTTTCAGTCATTAACCGATTTGTTTAGAGAGGTAAATGACGGTGGAATTGAAAATCGCTACAAAATGAACTCTGAAAATGTTGGAACTTGGCATGGTTTCATAATTTCACCGCATAGCATGTGCAAAAGAGTAGAGAGGGTCACGACGAAAACTGGACGCACCTCGTGTACAAACTGGACTATCTGTTTCGGAGTATCAGGGTTTCGGACGAGAACTCATCTGTTACACGGGCACTTCAATGTTTTCTAAACTTTGTTGAACTCCAGCCTATTTTTGCGTCCAGTATACATCATTCAAAGCGATGTCATCAATTTCCAACACGTTCTGACATCATTTGTTGTTTTTCAGTCATTTACCGATTTATTTAGAGAGGTAAATGATGGTGAAATTGAAAATAGCTACAAAATTAACTCTGAAAATATTGGAACTTGGCATGGTATCATAATTTCACCCGCATAGCATATGAAAAAGAGTAGAGAGGGTCACGGCGAAAACTGGACGCACCTCGTGTACAAACTGGACTACCTGTTTCGGAGTATTAGGGTTTCGGACGAGAACTCATCTGTTACACGGGCACTTCAATGTTTTTTAAACTTTGTTGAACTGCAGCCTATTTTTGCGTCCAGTATGCATCATTCAAAGCGACGTCATCAATTTCCAACACATTCTGGCATCATTTGTTGTTTTTCAGTCATTTACCGATTTGTTTAGAGAGGTAAATGACGGTGAAATTGAAAATCGCTACAAAATGAACTCTGAAAATGTTGGAACTTGGCATGTTATCATCATTTCACCCGCATAGCATGTGCAAAAGAGTAGAGAGGGTCACGGCGAAAACTGGACGCACCTCGTGTACAAACTGGACTATATGTTTCGGAGTATCAAGGTTTTGGATGAGAACTCATCTGTTACACGGGCACTTCAATGTTTTTTAAAATTTGTTGAACTCTAGCCTATTTTTGCGTCCAGTATGCATCATTCAAAGCGACGTCATCAATTTCCAAAACGTTCCGAGATCATTTGTTTTTTTAGCCATTTACCGATTTATTTAGAGAGGTAAATGACGGTGAAATTGAAAATAGCTACAAAATGAACTCTGAAAATGTTGGAGCTTGGCATGGTATCATAATTTCACCCGCATAGCATGTGCAAAAGAGTAGAGAGGGTCACGGCGAAAACTGGACGCACGTCGTGTACAAACTGGACTACCTGTTTCGGAGTATCAGGGTTTCGGACGAGAACTCATCTGTTACACGGGCACTTCAATGTTTTTTAAACTTTGTTGAACTCAAGCCTATGTTTGCGTCCAGTATGCATCATTCAAAGCGACGTCATCAATTTCCAACACATTCTGACATCATTTATTGTTTTTCAGTCATTTACCGATTTGTTTAGAGAGGTAAATGACGGTGAAATTGAAAATCGCTACAAAATGAACTCTGAAAATGTTGGAACTTGGCATGGTATCATCATTTCACCCGCATAGCATGAGCAAAAGAGTAGAGAGGGTCACGGTGAAAACTGGACGCACCTCGTGTACAAACTGGACTACCTATTTCGGAGTAATCAGGGTTTCGGACGAGAACTCATCTGTTACACGGGCACTTCAATGTTTTTTAAACTTTGTTGAACTCCAGCCTATTTTTGCGTCCAGTATGCATCATTCAAAGCGGCGTCATCAATTTCCAACACGTTCTGACATCATTTGTTGTTTTTCAGTCATTTACCGATTTGTTTAGAGAGGTAAATGACGGTGGAATTGAAAATCGCTACAAAATGAACTCTGAAAATGTTGGAACTTGGCATGGTTTCATAATTTCACCGCATAGCATGTGCAAAAGAGTAGAGAGGGTCACGACGAAAACTGGACGCACCTCGTGTACAAACTGGACTATCTGTTTCGGAGTATCAGGGTTTCGGACGAGAACTCATCTGTTACACGGGCACTTCAATGTTTTCTAAACTTTGTTGAACTCCAGCCTATTTTTGCGTCCAGTATACATCATTCAAAGCGATGTCATCAATTTCCAACACGTTCTGACATCATTTGTTGTTTTTCAGTCATTTACCGATTTATTTAGAGAGGTAAATGATGGTGAAATTGAAAATAGCTACAAAATTAACTCTGAAAATATTGGAACTTGGCATGGTATCATAATTTCACCCGCATAGCATATGCAAAAGAGTAGAGAGGGTCACGACGAAAACTGGACGCACCTCGTGTACAAACTGGACTACCTGTTTCGGAGTATTAGGGTTTCGGACGAGAACTCATCTGTTACACGGGCACTTCAATGTTTTTTAAACTTTGTTGAACTGCAGCCTATTTTTGCGTCCAGTATGCATCATTCAAAGCGACGTCATCAATTTCCAACACATTCTGGCATCATTTGTTGTTTTTCAGTCATTTACCGATTTGTTTAGAGAGGTAAATGACGGTGAAATTGAAAATCGCTACAAAATGAACTCTGAAAATGTTGGAACTTGGCATGTTATCATCATTTCACCCGCATAGCATGTGCAAAAGAGTAGAGAGGGTCACGGCGAAAACTGGACGCACCTCGTGTACAAACTGGACTATATGTTTCGGAGTATCAAGGTTTTGGATGAGAACTCATCTGTTACACGGGCACTTCAATGTTTTTTAAAATTTGTTGAACTCTAGCCTATTTTTGCGTCCAGTATGCATCATTCAAAGCGACGTCATCAATTTCCAACACGTTCCGAGATCATTTGTTTTTTTAGCCATTTACCGATTTATTTAGAGAGGTAAATGACGGTGAAATTGAAAATAGCTACAAAATGAACTCTGAAAATGTTGGAGCTTGGCATGGTATCATAATTTCACCCGCATAGCATGTGCAAAAGAGTAGAGAGGGTCACGGCGAAAACTGGACGCACGTCGTGTACAAACTGGACTACCTGTTTCGGAGTATCAGGGTTTCGGACGAGAACTCATCTGTTACACGGGCACTTCAATGTTTTTTAAACTTTGTTGAACTCAAGCCTATGTTTGCGTCCAGTATGCATCATTCAAAGCGACGTCATCAATTTCCAACACATTCTGACATCATTTATTGTTTTTCAGTCATTTACCGATTTGTTTAGAGAGGTAAATGACGGTGAAATTGAAAATCGCTACAAAATGAACTCTGAAAATGTTGGAACTTGGCATGGTATCATCATTTCACCCGCATAGCATGAGCAAAAGAGTAGAGAGGGTCACGGTGAAAACTGGACGCACCTCGTGTACAAACTGGACTACCTATTTCGGAGTAATCAGGGTTTCGGACGAGAACTCATCTGTTACACGGGCACTTCAATGTTTTTTAAACTTTGTTGAACTCCAGCCTATTTTTGCGTCCAGTATGCATCATTCAAAGCGGCGTCATCAATTTCCAACACGTTCTGACATCATTTGTTGTTTTTCAGTCATTTACCGATTTGTTTAGAGAGGTAAATGACGGTGGAATTGAAAATCGCTACAAAATGAACTCTGAAAATGTTGGAACTTGGCATGGTTTCATAATTTCACCGCATAGCATGTGCAAAAGAGTAGAGAGGGTCACGACGAAAACTGGACGCACCTCGTGTACAAACTGGACTATCTGTTTCGGAGTATCAGGGTTTCGGACGAGAACTCATCTGTTACACGGGCACTTCAATGTTTTCTAAACTTTGTTGAACTCCAGCCTATTTTTGCGTCCAGTATACATCATTCAAAGTGATGTCATCAATTTCCAACACGTTCTGACATCATTTGTTGTTTTTCAGTCATTTACCGATTTATTTAGAGAGGTAAATGATGGTGAAATTGAAAATAGCTACAAAATTAACTCTGAAAATATTGGAACTTGGCATGGTATCATAATTTCACCCGCATAGCATATGCAAAAGAGTAGAGAGGGTCACGGCGAAAACTGGACGCACCTCGTGTACAAACTGGACTACCTGTTTCGGAGTATTAGGGTTTCGGACGAGAACTCATCTGTTACACGGGCACTTCAATGTTTTTTAAACTTTGTTGAACTGCAGCCTATTTTTGCGTCCAGTATGCATCATTCAAAGCGACGTCATCAATTTCCAACACATTCTAGCATCATTTGTTGTTTTTCAGTCATTTACCGATTTGTTTAGAGAGGTAAATGACGGTGAAATTGAAAATCGCTACAAAATGAACTCTGAAAATGTTGGAACTTGGCATGTTATCATCATTTCACCCGCATAGCATGTGCAAAAGAGTAGAGAGGGTCACGGCGAAAACTGGACGCACCTCGTGTACAAACTGGACTATATGTTTCGGAGTATCAAGGTTTTGGATGAGAACTCATCTGTTACACGGGCACTTCAATGTTTTTTAAAATTTGTTGAACTCTAGCCTATTTTTGCGTCCAGTATGCATCATTCAAAGCGACGTCATCAATTTCCAACACGTTCCGAGATCATTTGTTTTTTTAGCCATTTACCGATTTATTTAGAGAGGTAAATGACGGTGAAATTGAAAATAGCTACAAAATGAACTCTGAAAATGTTGGAGCTTGGCATGGTATCATAATTTCACCCGCATAGCATGTGCAAAAGAGTAGAGAGGGTCACGGCGAAAACTGGACGCACGTCGTGTACAAACTGGACTACCTGTTTCGGAGTATCAGGGTTTCGGACGAGAACTCATCTGTTACACGGGCACTTCAATGTTTTTTAAACTTTGTTGAACTCAAGCCTATGTTTGCGTCCAGTATGCATCATTCAAAGCGACGTCATCAATTTCCAACACATTCTGACATCATTTATTGTTTTTCAGTCATTTACCGATTTGTTTAGAGAGGTAAATGACGGTGAAATTGAAAATCGCTACAAAATGAACTCTGAAAATGTTGGAACTTGGCATGGTATCATCATTTCACCCGCATAGCATGAGCAAAAGAGTAGAGAGGGTCACGGTGAAAACTGGACGCACCTCGTGTACAAACTGGACTACCTATTTCGGAGTAATCAGGGTTTCGGACGAGAACTCATCTGTTACACGGGCACTTCAATGTTTTTTAAACTTTGTTGAACTCCAGCCTATTTTTGCGTCCAGTATGCATCATTCAAAGCGGCGTCATCAATTTCCAACACGTTCTGACATCATTTGTTGTTTTTCAGTCATTTACCGATTTGTTTAGAGAGGTAAATGACGGTGAAATTGAAAATCGCTACAAAATGAACTATGAAAATGTTGGAACTTGGCATGGTATCATAATTTCACCCGCATAGCATGTGCAAAAGAGTAGAGAGGGTCACGGCGAAAACTGGACGCAGCTCGTGTACAAACTGGACTATCTGTTTCGGAGTATCAGGGTTTCGGACGAGAACTCATTTGTTACACGGGCACGTCAATGTTTTTTAGACTTTGTTGAACTCCATCATATTTTTGCCTCCAATATGCATCATTCAAAGTGACATCATAAATTTCCAACACGTTCTGACATCATTTGTTGTTTTTCAGTCATTTATCGATTTGTTTAGAGAGGTAAATGACGGTGAAATTGAAAATCGCTACAAAATGAACAATGCAGAAAATAAATAGCAGAAAATAAATAAAACAGAAAAGACAAAAACTATATAAAAAATTACTCAAAAATAAATAGCCGAAAATAAATAAGGCAGAAAAAAACTATCTAAAAATTTGTTGGGGCGCTGCCAAGTGGGCCTACCAGACCTAGGGTTTGGAAATACAGGCCCAGAAGCGCCAGCAGGCTCACAGGGCAGCACGCCGAAATAAGGCCCAGAAGCCTGCTATATAGAGAAGTTTGAAGGAGCAGTCGCAGCTGGGTTTATAAACCAGAGCGGCTGCACTTCACTCGGCGAGGTGGGACTAAATATTGTGCATTGCTGGTGGCAGCGCACAACCATTAGTACCGGTTGGTGGGTCCAACCGGTATTAATGTGTGGCCTTTAGTACTGGTTCGTGGGACGAACCGGTACTAAAGGGGGCCGTTTTCCGCCACTTCACCTGGCGAAAATTGGCCTTTAGTACAAGTTGGAGCCACCAACCGGTACTAAAGGCCCCTCCTATATATATGGCACTTACGAAAAGTTCAGTTTCGTCGACCACCTCTTCTTCAACTGCTTCACGCGACATCGCCGCTGCCGCCGCGCCGTCGCCCATTGCGCGCCGCCCTCGCCGCCCCCGCCGCGCGCCGTCGCCTCCGCCGCTCGTCGTCGCCGTCTCGCGCCGTCGCCCTCGCCGCTCGTCGTCGCCGTCTCGCGCCGCCGCCCCCGTTGTCGCCGTCTCCCCGTCGTCGCGCGTTGCCGTCCCCGCCATCGCCCCCGGCCCGCCGCCCGTCGTCGCGTCACCCCCATCGCGTCGCCCCCGTCGCGTCGCCGTCTCGCGCCGCCGCCCGTACGCCGCCGCCCCGCTCGTACGTACACACACACACACATACACACACACAAATATTTTTTTTACTTATTTTCAGTTTTCTATTGTTTAGATTAATGTTAGATGAATTACGTAGATAATTAAGAATGTGTTAAAATTAATGTTAATGCATGTTAGATGAATTATAGGGAAAAGATGTTAAATATTAATGTCAATTTTAGATGAATTAGCTAGATATTAATTAGGTATATATATGAGATTTGAACTAGTTGAATTAATATAACTAGATTATTTTTAGTATGAAAATTAATAAAACATGTTTATTTCTAGTATGAAAATTTAGGTATATGAGATTATTTGAACTAGTTGAATTAATATAACTAGTTTATTTTTAGTAAATGTGCGGAGTTGAACTAGTTGAATTAGTAGAACTAGTTTATTTTTGGTAATAAAATTTACGTATATGAGATTTGATGATCTAATTAAAATATTACTATATATAGCTACTTTATATATTTTAGTAATAAAATTAATAGAACTAGTTTATTTTTAGTAAATTCTTAGTTGAATTAGTTGAATTAATAGAACTAGTTTATTTTTAGTAAGAAAATTTAGATATATGAGATTTGATGATCTAATGAATAGGAAATGTCGTCTGACGACGAAAAAGATTTCATTAAGTGCGAATACTATGAAGACCAGCGCGGCCTGTGCGACAGAAATTTCCTTGTTGATGATAGGCGCTTCAGCATCAAGCTGGATGAGACCTTCGAAGTGGATACAGTAAGTCACAACGACAAGTCTTTTTTCGTAATTAAGCATGACTTATATAAATGCTTCATTTGCTTCAACTTACAATTTTACATTTTCACTGTTCTACTAGCGCATCCCCTGCCATGCAAGAATTTTTGTCTTGGATAAGATAGGTTTCAGTGCTATGGAAACTTTGGAGGTAAAGAGAGTTTACCTGAAGACCGAGCATGGTTATACTTTCAACATCAAATTATACAATGCAGACACGTACACCTATTTTGAATGCAAAACTTGCGAAGCACTATGCAAGGCTTATGCATTTGAGCCTAATATGGTTATCACCTTTGATATTCGTCCGGAAGATGATATTGAAGGTAATATCGACATCTGGGTCGATGTGCAGACGCCTCCAGTTCTACCATTATGTGAGTTTCTCAACCATATTTATGTCTTTGATGTTGTTTATTCAAAAATAGTTGACAACTTATTTCCATTGACAGCTTATTTCCATTCAAGCAAACATGTCCCGCGCTTGGTAGATAGGACCTACTACTGTCCCGGAGCTGAACTAAACTGCGAGGAGATAAGTCATTATGTTTCATGGCTTGAGGATCTTCATACTGTTAAGACAAATTTTCTTCCTGGACTTAGAAATGTTAGTACTCAAAACATGCGACCAATAGTGATCGTATTGAACTACGGTCACATCTATTTACGAAAGATGGTACGATTTTTACTATTTGTCCTCAGTGCATATTTTGCATACATTATTTTTTTGCTAAACTTTCATTGCTAAGTATATTAATTACTATACGATGTTCTTCAACAGGGACTCCCGATGACAGTTGTGCCTCAGTGGATCGAGACTAAAGGTCACATGTCCATGGTTTGCTTACGGCCAAGATATCCTACATTGCACATGAGTGCATTCAGGATTTCTAAAAGCGATGAATGCTTAATAGTGAAAGATTGGAGCAAAATTGTTAACGATCCCAGCAGAGAAGTACTAGGGGGCAACAATGAGAAGCGCAATCCACGATTAGGAGACAGGTTCATATGCATGCTCCAGTATGATGAATCAGGATAGCTATACATGTTCTATGCTATTTTACCTGAGAGAGAGCAGCAGGAGTGATTTAGCTAGTTGATGCTCTTAGTACTTTTGTCCTCTCATGTCCGTGTTCTTGTCCTGAACTTAATCTCAAAGGGGTGATTTGCTTTTGCGGTGTTAATTATGAACGCTTATAATATCATGACCATGTTGAACTCGATGATATCTTTGCTTCTGGTACAAGTGAATGTTTTTTCTTTAAGCTACTAGTGTTGGTGGTGATTAGATAGCGGTAATGACTATGATGATTAAACAATGGTAATGACGACTGTGATGATTTTTAGCTAGCTAGTTTACTGTTGTTGATGATATGATGCAAGAGTTTTTATATTAATATGATGATGAGTTATTATATCATTTATGAAAGAAACCGCATATTAGTTTCAGCTGGATGGATCCTAGCTAAGTGATCAAGTATATGCCATATCCATATTATACTTGATCACCTATAATTAAGTGATCAAGTATAATATGGATATGGCATATACTTCACTTAGCTAGCTAGGATCCACATGCATCCAGTCGAAACTAATCTGCGGTACTTTCACCTACTGATTTAACAACTAAAATAATCACTAAATTAAATTGAAAAAACAAAACTAAAGGAAAAATAAAAAATAATACCAAAACACCCCCAAACATTTAGTACCGGTTGGTGTTACCAACCGGTCTAATGTCCTGCACGCACCCTGGCCTGGCTCGTGCCATGTGGTGGCACTTTAGCGCCAGTTCGTGCCGAACCGGTACTAAAGGGGGGGGGGGACTGAGGGAGTCCTGGATTAGGGGGTGTCCGGATAGCCGGACTATACCTTCAGCCGGACTCCCGGACTATGAAGATACAAGATTGAAGACTTCGTCCCGTGTCCGGAAGGGACTTTCCTTGGCGTGGAAGGCAAGCTTGGCGATACGGATATGTAGATCTCCTACCGTTGTAACTGACTCTGTGTAACCCTAACCCTCTCCGGTGTCTATATAAACCGGAGGGTTTTAGTCCGTAGGACAAGAACAATCATACCATAGGCTAGCTTCTAGGGTTTAGCCTCCTTGATCTCGTGGTAGATCTACTCTTGTACTACCCATATCATCAATATTAATCAAGCAGGACGTAGGGTTTTACCTCCATCAAGAGGGCTCGAACCTGGGTGAAACATCGTGCCCCTTGTCTCCTGTTACCATCTGCCTAGACGCATAGTTCGGGACCCCCGACCCGAGATCCGTCGGTTTTGACACCGACATTGGTGCTTTCATTGAGAGTTCCTCTGTGTCGTCACTTTTAGGCCCGATGGCTCCTCCGATCATCAACAGCGATGCAGTCCTGGGCGAGACTTCTCTCCCCGGACAGTCCTGGGCGAGACTTCTCTCCCCGAACAGTGCTCTTCGTCTTTGGCGGCTTTGCACTGCGGGCCAATTCGCTTGGCCATCTGGAGCAGATCAAAAGCTACGCCCCTGGCCATCAGGTCAGATTTGGAAGCTTGAACTATACGGCTGATATCCGTGGAGATTTGATCTTCGACGGATTGGAGCCACGGCCGGGCGCGCCGCACTGTCACGATGGGCACGATTTAGCTCTGCCGTCGAACAGTGCCCTGGAGGCCGCACCCGCGTCAGCTCCGACCCTTAATTCGGAGCCAACTGCACTGATCGAGGACGGGTGGTTGGACACCGCCTCGGGGGCTACAATCTCCACGCTGATCCAGCCGAACACCAGCCTTTCCCTCCATGATGCCCGTGACTGCAAGTTGCCGGACTCTTCTCCGGACTCCGAGCCCTCCGCGCCCGCACCAATCGAATCCGATTGGGCGCCGATCATGGAGTTCACCACCGAGGATATCTTTCAGCACTCGCCCTTCGGCGACATTCTGAATTCACTCAGGTCTCTCTCTTTGTCAGGAGAGTCCTGGCCGGACTACGACCGACAGGATTGGGATACGGACGACGAAGAAATTTGATGCCCACCCACCACCCACTTCGTAGCCACTGTCCACAATTTAAATGACGTGCTCGACTTCAACTCTGAAGACATCGACGGTATGGACGACGATGTAGGATACGAACATACACCAGCGCCTATAGGGCACTAGACAACCACCTCATCTCATGATGTGTACATGGTGGACACACCTAAAGGAAGCGACAACGAGGAACACAGGGATGCAACGAGGGATCATTCCCTCGAGAAGCAATCAAAGCGACGACGTAAGCGCCGCTCCAAACCCCGCCTCGACAGAGATAGTAGCCATACAGACCTAGCCATAGAGCAGGACGAGCCGGCGGACGACGAACATGCCTTAGAGCAACCGTCCGAACAGGGCAATTTGGATAAACAAACCGAACAACCCATCCCCGGCGAAAACGGCATTCCGAACGACCTTACGCCGGATAAGCTCATGGAGCAGAAGAACCTCCGCAAAAGGCTCGTTGCCACTGCACGTAGCCTGAAAAAGCAGAAGCGGAAGCTAAAAACTGCGGAAGATGCACTCAGAATTAGATGGAGCAAAGTCCTCAACACCGCAGACAAATACGGCGGCAGTCGCCACACTAAAAGCTATCCGATGCGAAAGCTACTGCCCGAATTTGACGAGGATGCCTTAGAGCCCCCGCAATCAAAAAATAAGAAAGCCACCCGGTTGGATAGACGACCCCATGGCCAGCATAGAGCGGCAAGCGGCGCCACATACAAGCCGGCACGCGACCCATTCAAGGATTCACATCAAAAAGATGGCCCAGCTAGATCTATCTACGAGCCAAGAAAGCAAGCTCTCGTGAGCAGTGCAACACAACCAATATCCGAACATCACGGCACACCCAACTACAGGGTGCCACACACCCCCTATGTTTCACCGATGAGGTTCTGGACCATTAATTTCCAGCGGGATTCAAGCCCGTAAACATAGAGGCATATGACGGAACAACAGACCCTGGAGTCTGGATTGAGGATTATATCCTCCACATACACATGGCAAGAGGAGATGACCTCCACACCATAAAATACTTACCCCTCAAACTTAAAGGGCCAGCTCAGCATTTGCTTAAAAGCCTTCCCAAAAACACTATTGGAAGTTGGGAAGAGCTCGAGGATGCTTTTCGGGCAAATTTTCAAGGGACTTATGTCCGCCCTTCGGATGCAGACAATCTCAGTCACATAACTCAACAGCCTGGAGAGTCAGCCCGGAAATTCTGGAACAGATTTCTTACTAAAAAGAATCAGATAGTCGACTGTCCGGACGCCAAAGCCTTAGCAGATTTTTAAGCATAACGTTTGAGACGAATGGCTCGCCAGACACCTCGGCCAAGAAAAGCCAAGAACAATGGCCGCATTAACAAGCCTCATGACCCGCTTTTGTGTAGGAGAGGATTGCTGGTTGGCAAGATGCAGCACCAGCGACCCAAGTACATCCGAAGTTAGAGATGGAAACGGAAAACCCGGACGCAACAAGGACTAGCGCCGGACTAAGGGAAGCAGACCGGAGAGGACGGCAGTCAATGCCGGATTCAAAAGCTCTCGGCAGAACCAGAAAAAGCCGCCCCTCAAGGATAACAGGGATGAGCTATCCAACTTAAACAAAATCCTGGACATGATATGTCAAATACACAGTACTCCCGGGAAGCCTGCAAACCATACCCACAGAGATTGTTGGGTCTTCAAGCAATCCGGCAAACTCAATGCCGAACACAAGGGGCTCGACACACCAAGTGAGGACGATGACGAACCCCACAAGCAGACCGCCAGGAAACGAAAGAATTTTCCACAAGAAGTCAAAACAGTAAATTTACTTCACGTGACAAAACAAGCGGCGCCAATAGAGATACGCGCCATACGGCCTATCCTAAAGGAGTCCCGCCAGTGGTTGTTCGAACCGATCTCCTTTAACCATCAGGATTACTCTAGAAGTATCCGGCACGCAGGCTGGACTGCCTTAGTATTAGATCCAATAATTGGCGGGCTCCACTTCACAAATGTCCTGATGGACGGCGGCAGTGGCCTAAACCTGTTATATTAGGATACAATCCGCCGCATGGGGATAGACCCAACAAAAATCCGCAATGGCAACACTTCTTTTCAAGGAGTAACGCCAGGCCCAGTGGCCCATTGCATGGGCTCTCTCCGGTTAGAAGTTATGTTCGGTTCCCCCGACAACTTCCGTCGCGAAAGACTAACCTTCCATATCGCCCCATTTTCAAGCAGCTATCAAGCACTACTGGGACGCGAAGCTTTCGCCCGCTTTAACGCAATACCGCATTATGCATCTCTTATGCTTAAGATGCCCGGTCCACGGGGCATCATCTCATTAAAGGGGAAGCATTGAGTCCGCCCCCCGCGCGGAAGACTGTGTGGCTGCTTTAACAGCCCCACAATAAAACGACTTCATCAGCCAAAACATCTAAACAGGTCATTAAGACTACGGACACGGATAGACGAGTCCGGCATAAAAATATCATTGATAAAAGCTTAATGGCCGTATACCCCCGTACTAGGGGCTCCACACATATAAAATAAGAGATAATCAAGCTCAGTTTTACCCATTTCAATTTATACTTTGTTTATTTAGTATAACTTCTGTTCGGCGCGACCTTTCTACAACTAAGTTCCTTTCTTTTACAGATGAATGCCGTGCTGCGCCCGTCCAGGATACGGCACAATGCAGAGACAGGCGCAGACGTGCAGGAGGGACCCGTTCCAAGGATTCTTTTTAGATTAAGACCCTGCGTAAACCTTTTTTACTGTCTCTTGTTGATACATATCCCCTGGTTTTTCTTTTGGTATAACCAAGGAGGAGGCTGGCGTCTTGGCATGTGGCCACGTCAGAATTTTGCACGTACCTGGACACTAGGGGCTTATATCGAAGGGTGCTGACTCGCCCGCCCTCATAAAGACCGAATACCTTAGGGAGTGTTCGGCGTCGTGAGTTTGGCCTTATATGCATCAGCTCCGAATCATGTCTTTGGTCAAATGTTGGGTTGCCCGGCTCCTGTTTTTTGCTGCCTTATGTTCCGCTCTATCGGCTAAGGCGGCACCAGGAGAACTACTGCGATTGTGCCCTAGTTCGGCCAGGCGAGCACCTCAGTAGAGAAAGCCGAAAACTGACTGTCATGATATAGCGTGAGACTGGTCAACCACTCGATGACTTACCAGAATCTATAGGATTCCTCCGCATTAACGAAGGGCCGTTTCCCGGCCATGGCACATACGCGCCCCGAATCCGGGCGAGCGCAGGCGCCACCAGGGGCTATCTAAGTAGCCTCACTGTCAAGCTCCTATGGCTAAGTGAAAGTGATAAAGCATTATAGTCCGATTGCCTAGTTCACTGCGCTATCACCTCCTTTGTAGGACCAAGACGTTGGATCAAGTATGAAAATGCGCCTTCTGCGAACACCCCCGCATTATTTGCGTGGGGGCTGAAGCCGACGACTGCCATCTTTCAGATTATATATATATATATATATATATATCTTAAACGACCGCACATGAGGTGTTACAATACTTGAAGGCACAAGTATAAAAAGCTTCTAAAATTTATCAGAATATTGTTTTACAATAAACACATGCTATTCGAACATAGCATCCTTCGAGCACTGCGTCTCTATTACACGAGCGCCTTGCAGAACTTCCTAAAAATAGTGCTCGGCAGGTACTCGGCTTCCGTCTGAATCTCGGGATGCAACATCGGTGGTCTCCATCTTCGCCCAGTATGTCTTGACACGGGCAAGGGCCATCCGCGCACCCTCTATGCACGCTGACCTCTTCATATCATTAATACGCGGCACCACACCAAGGAACTGCTGCACCAAGTCGAAATAACTCTTCGGCTCCGACTTTTCCGGCCACAAATAACTCATGACACTCTTCATGGCGAGTCCGGACAACCTATTCAGCTCTGCCCATTCGGCCAGACGATCGGACACTGATAGTGGACGCTCTGGATTGTAGAACTGCGACCAGAAGAGCTTTTCCACTTCACGACCTTCTTGATCTCAAAAGTGCTTGGTCGCATCAGCAGCACTCGCTGCCAAATCCAGATAGGTGTCCGCCGTACTCCACAACCGGTCTAATGGAGCATGCTTAGGATCACAAAACTTTCTCTGCAGCATGAAGGGCTTACCAGCCGCGATTTCTCCGGCCTGACGCAGCTCCTCCTTCGCAGCTCTGATCGCAGAGCGAGCATCCTTGGCATCGGTAATGGCCTTCTCCATGTCCGTCTATCCCGCCCAGCCTTCTTTTTCAAGAAGCTTGCAACGATCAGCAGCGCTCTTCAGCTTCACGGCCATCTCTTTCTTGCTTCGGCAGTGAGCAGCCTGTTCGGCTTTCAGCTCTTCAATTGCCTTTCCGGCAGCCGCATCACTTTCCCTGGCTTGCTCCTTGGCTCGGGCAAGTTCCGCCCGAAGATTCTCCATGGCAACGGCACCATCTGCGTCAAGCATACACATTGTAAGATATTGGAATAAAGCTCCTCTTACCAGGTGCCGCTAGAGGAATTACATACCTTGTGCCTCGTCAGGCCGCTTGTTGACAAGAGCGATGTCGGCATCTGCCACGTCAAGTTGCCGCTTTAGCTCGGCAAACTCATCAGTCCGGCTAACCACCGGACACTTCGCCGCCTATGTATGAAGGCGGCATATTAGACCTAGGATTATAATCCTCTACGCACCATCACGTTTGACAACGCACAGAGTCTCAGGGGCTACTATCTACATAGGGCGTATCTTATTTATGTGCAACTGTCAAAAAAGTGTACACTATTTCACGTACCTCAAAACCTATCAGTAAAATCCTGACGGCCTCGTGCAATCCGCTCTCCGCGGATGAAATCCTCTCAATCACCGAACCCATCAAGGCATGGTGCTCCTCTGAGATAGATGCTCGCCCTAGCAGATCCTTCAGCTCCTCCAACCGCGCACCGGACGGTGCCGGACTCGTCCGATGGCCATTGTCGAAGGCCGGACGCGGAGGGCTTTGGGGGCCCATACGACTACCTTCCGGCCCCGCCGGATTCGGAGAAACCCTCCGGGACGATACCTCAGGGTCGCCCGCCTCGCTAGGCGACACGGCAGGGGGAGGCGTTCCGCTCTCCATCATCTCCGAAAGAAGGTCCCCCGAAGACGAGCTCTGCTGAGAAGGGCTGAGGTCCGAACTACAAGGTAAAATTTCGGTTACTTTTCTCAGATATAAAGCAAGGATTTCTCTTATCTCCTAAAAAGAAAACCTCTCTCTACTTACGGCTCGTTGGAGGGCTAATCCCCTTGAGGGCATAATTCGGCCGAGGTATTCCCCGGCGTAGGACCCTCTGACGAGGATTTCCTCCCCCGCTTTGAGGCCATGGTCTCCGGGTCTTCAAAGGTGGTCCTCTTTTTCCCCTAAGGAGAGGAATTTTCGGTTCCTTCCTCCCGAACAGCCTCCTTCGAGGAGACCGTAGTTTCCTTGTCCCCTCTCTTGCTTTCCTCCAAAGGCACAATCTTCAACATCCTAACTAGCACAGGATCCGGCATGGTCTTGGGGAGGGGAGCCGGACACCTGATCAGCTTTGCTTTCGCTACTCACTCCTGTTTAAAGGACAGCTCTTTTAGGGGCAAGTTTATGACCAATATACGGGTAGCGAGTCCGGGCACAAGGCTACTTACTTGAGTATCCGGGCGATTGCAGCTTAGGCCTGCGTCCTCGGTCAAGTCCGGACATATTGCTTGTGATCCGAAGAACAGTTTATACATCTCCGCGGGTGTTGCGCCCACGAAATGCTGGAGAGCTCGTGGTCCCTCCGGATTAAATTCCCACAGGCGAAGGGAGCGACGTTTGCCGGGCAGGGTTCGGCGGATCAGCATGACCTGCGTCACTTTGACCAGGCTGAGGTCTCTTTCTAAGAGATCCCTGATGCGGCCCTGCAACAAGGGCACGTCCCTGGATGGCCCCCAATCTAGTCCTCTATTGACCCATGAAGCTAGCTGTGGTGGGGGACCCGAGCAAAAGGCAGGTGGTGGCACCCACTTGGTGCCCCTAGGAGCGGTGATATAGAACCACTCTCGTTGCCATAAGCCGAGCTCCTCTTGGAAAGAGCCCTCGGGCCATGGAGCATTGGCATTCTTGCTTATAATAGCACCTCCGCACTCTGCATGCCGTCCCTCGATCATCTTCGGCTCTACTTTGAAGGTCTTGAGCCATAGTCCGAAGTGAGGAGTAACACGGAGGAATGCTTCACACACGACGATGAATGAGGAAATATGGAGGATGGAATCCGGAGCTAAGTCGTGAAATTCCAGCCCATAATAGAACATGAGCCCCCTCACGAAGGGATCCATCGGGAAGCCTAACCCCCAAAGGAAGTGAGACATGAACACCACGCTCTCACCGGGCTTGGGAGTGGGAATGACTTGTCCTTGAGCAGGCAGCCTATGCAAAATTTTGCCGGTCAAGAACCTGGCCTCTCTCAACTTTAGCACGTCCTCCTCCGTGATGGAGGAGGGCATCCATCGGCCTCGAAGGTCGGAACCGGACATTGTCGAAGGTCTGAGGCGCCTGAAATCTGGAGCCTTGGGTGTTGGAACTCGAGGCAGAGGGCGAACTCGTTTGAGATTGAAAGAAAGGAGTAAGGCCTTGGTCTCTTTATAAGAGGTTGAATACCAAGAGCCCTCCCCGTAACCGTTTGGGACTCGCCTTGAATCGAGAAAACATGCCAACGGGCACGATTGGGTTACCCATGTCCGTATTGATGAGAATCCCATAAATAAAGGGGACACGATCTCTGCTTCGACAAGACGTGCCAAGGAAACCGCCTCGCTAAACGCGCTGAGGTGGGACATTAAAAACGATTCGAATAAAGGCTTGGTCGTGGTGTGACGTCACGCCACGGAATACGTCAGCAAATTAGATCTGTGTAAATATTATTCTCTCTATGGCAATATGTGGAAACTTGTTTTGCAGAGCCAGACACTATCCTTGTGTTCAAAATCTTCTATGGAGTACTTGGAGGAGGAACCCGCCTTGCAATGCCAAAGACAATCTGCGCGCCGGACTCGTCGTCATTGAAGCCTGGTTCAGGGGCTACTGAGGGAGTCCTGGATTAGGGGGTGTCCGGATAGCTGGACTATACCTTCAGACGGACTCCCGGACTATGAAGATACAAGATTGAAGACTTCGTCCCTTGTCCGGAAGGGACTTTCCTTGGCATGGAAGGCAAACTTGGCGATACGGATATGTAGATCTCCTACCATTGTAACCGACTCTGTGTAACCCTAACCCTCTTCGATGTCTATATAAACCGGAGGGTTTTAGTCCGTAGGACAAGAACAATCATACCATAGGCTAGCTTCTAGGGTTTAGCCTCCTTGATCTTGTGGTAGATCTACTCTTGTACCACCCATATCATCAATATTAATCAAGCAGGACATAGGGTTTTACCTCCATCAAGACGGCCCGAACCTGGGTAAAACATCGTGTCCCTTGTCTCCTGTTACCATCCGCCTAGACGCACAGTTTGGGACCCCCTACCCGAGATCCACCGGTTTTGACACCGATATGGACCTTTAGTCCCCACTCTTTAGTGCCGGTTGCAGAACCGGCACTAAAGGCCCTTACGAACCGGCGCTAAAGCCCGGTTCTACACTAGTGATATTACACTTGTATCACCATCTCTTCGCCGAACTACTGCACCTATACAACATACCATTGTATTGGGTGTGTTGGGGACACAAGAGACTCTTTGTTATTGGGTTGCAGGGTTGTTTGAGAGAGACCATCTTCACCTTACGCCTCCCATGAATTGATAAACCTTAGGTCATCCAGTTGAGGGAAATTTGCTACTGTCCTACAAAACTCTGCGCTTGGAGGCCCAACACGAGTCTACAAGAAGAAGGTTGCGTAGTAGACATCACCCTCTGCATTATGGGCTGTTACTACACATTATGTCACAATACTTATGCCTATTCTCTCTTATTTTACAAGGTTTACATAAGGAGGGAGAATGCCGGCAGCTGGAATTATGGGCTGGAAAAGGAGAAAATATTAGAGACCTATTCTGCACAACTCCAAAAGTCTTGAAACTCCACGAAAGTTGTTTTTGGAAATAATAAAAAATAATGAGCAGAAGAAATAACAGAGGGGCCCACACCCTGGCCACGAGGGTGGGTGGCGCCCCTACCCCCCTAGGCGCGCCCTCCTGCCTCGTGGGCCCCCTGTTGGCCCTCCGGTGCCCATCTTTTGCTATATGAAGTCTTTCGTCCGAGAAAAAAAATCATAAGCAAGCTTTCGGGACGAAACTCCGCCGCCACGAGGCGGAACCTTGGCGGAACCAATCTAGGGCTCTGGCAGAGCGGTTCTGCCGGGGACACTTCCCTCTAGGAGGGGGAAATCATTGCCATCGTCATCACCAACGCTCCTCTCATCGGGAGAGGGCTAATCTCCATCAACATCTTCACCAGCACCATCTCCTCTCAAATCCTAGTTCATCTCTTGTATCCAATTCTTGTCTCCAAGTCTGGGATTGGTACCTGTAGGTTGCTAGTAGTGTTGATTACTCCTTGTAGTTGATGCTAGTTGGTTTATTTGGTGGAAGATCATATGTTCAGATCCTTTATGCATATTAATACTCCTCTGATTATGAACATGAATATGCTTTGTGAGTAGTTACGTTTGTTCCTGAGGACATGAGAGAAGTCTTGCTATTAGTAGTCATGTGAATTTGGTATTTGTTTGATATTTTGATGAGATGTATGTTGTCTTTCCTCTAGTGGTGTTATGTGAACGTCGACTACATGATACTTCACCATTATTTGGGCCTAGAGGAAGGCATTGGGAAGTAATAACAAGATGATGGGTTGCTAGAGTGACAGAAGCTTAAACCCTAGTTTATGCGTTGCTTCGTACACTACTAGGAAAAGGCCTACTAATGGCACACCGGTTTTGCCTACTAATGGCGCACTACCGGTGCGCCATTAGTAGCACGCCACTAGTATTTTTTACTAATGGCGCACCACTGGTGCGCCATTAGTATCTGGTATACTAATGGCGCATCACATAGAAGTGCGCCATTAGTAACATTTTTTTCGGAATTTTTTTTCGTTTTTTTCTTAATCTCGGGTCAATATGCTTAATCTCAGGTCAAATCACACTCCGTGGTCAAACTTCCCGAAAAGTCTTGCTATTAGTAGTCATGTGAATTTGGTATTTGTTCGATATTTTGATGAGATGTATGTTGTCTTTCCTCTAGTGGTGTTATGTGAACGTCGACTACATGATACTTCACCATTATTTGGGCCTAGAGGAAGGCATTGGAAAGTAATAAGTAGATGATGGGTTGCTAGAGTGACAGAAGCTTAAACCCTAGTTTATGCGTTGCTTCGTACACTACTAGGAAAAGGCCTACTAATGGCGTACCGGTTTTGCCTACTAATGGCGCACTACCGGTGCGCCATTATTATCTGGTATACTAATGGCGCATCACATAGAAGTGTGCCATTAGTAACATTTTTTTCAGATTTTTTTAAATTTCAATTTTTTTCGTTTTTTCTTAATCTCGGGTCAATATGCTTAATCTCAGGTCAAATCACACTCCGTGGTCAAACTTCCTGAAAGGTCACCCATCCTCACACTACTCCAGCCGAAGCACGCTTAACTTCAGAGTTCTATCCAACCCCAACAACAGCTCAATTCACAGGCACTTGTTGATGTCTAGGACTTTGTTCATGTTCATGACTACGATGAAATTTTGAAAAATACTTCAAACTTCCCAGTCATATTACATATCATTTTTTAAAAACAATTCAAAAAAAATTCAAAACCAATTATTTTTGAAATTTTTTGAATTTTTTTGCCTCTAGATCTTGAAAGCCCCGTAACTTTTTTCTGTTAGGTTTTTGGTTTTGAAAATGTTTAACGGGGTTCCCCCAGTTAAATTCGGATGTAACTTTTCGAGTAGATGATTTTTCATACAAAAAACTTTTTAATCCGAGTTCGTATGCAAAAGTTATGGCCATTTTACAAATTTCCAGAGATATTTTGCAAATAAAGTCGAAATTCATATTTGTAAATTTTCCCAACAACTGGACCACATTTCACATGGGAAACTTATTTTCTTTTATTTTTTTGACATTTTTATCATTTTCTTTTATTTTTTTAAACTGAAAAGGCGGTCCACAGGGGGGTGCATTCGGGAACTTTTGGTCCAAGTTAGTAATGGCGCACCGTGGGGTGGTGCTATTGGAAATATGCCCTAGAGGCAATAATAAATTGGTTATTATCATATTTCCTTGTTCATGATAATCGTTTATTATCCATGCTAGAATTGTATTGATAGGAAACTCAGATACATGTGTGGATACATAGACAACACCATGTCCCTAGTAAGCCTCTAGTTGACTAGCTCGTTGATCAATAGATGGTTACGGTTTCCTGACCATGGACATTGGATGTCGTTGATAACGGGATCACATCATTAGGAGAATGATGTGATGGACAAGACCCAATCCTAAGCCTAGCACAAGATCATGTAGTTCGTATGCTAAAGCTATTCTAATGTCAAGTATCATTTCCTTAGACCATGAGATTGTGCAACTCCCGAATACCATAGGAGTGCTTTGGGTGTGCCAAACGTCACAAGTAACTGGGTGGCTATAAAGGTACACTACAGGTATCTCCGAAAGTGTCTGTTGGGTTGGCACGAATCGAGACTGGGATTTGTCACTCCGTGTAAACGGAGAGGTATCTCTGGGCCCACTCGGTAGGACATCATCATAATGTGCACAATGTGATCAAGGAGTTGATCACGGGATGATGTGTTACGGAACGAGTAAAGAGACTTGCCGGTAACGAGATTGAACAAGGTATCGGGATACCGACGATCGAATCTCGGGCAAGTATCGTACCGATAGACAAAGGGAATTGCATACGGGATTGATTAAGTCCTTGACATCGTGGTTCATCCGATGAGATCATCGTGGAGCATGTGGGAGCCAACATGGGTATCCAGATCCCGCTGTTGGTTATTGACCGGAGAACGTCTCGGTCATGTCTGCATGTCTCCCGAACCCGTAGGGTCTACACACTTAAGGTTCGATGACGCTAGGGTTATAAAGGAAGTTTGTATGTGGTTACCGAATGTTGTTCGGAGTCCCGGATGAGATCCCGGACGTCACGAGGAGTTCCGGAATGGTCCGGAGGTAAAGATTTATATATGGGAAGTCATCATACGGTCACCGGAATAATTCAGGGGATGCCGGTATTGTACCGGGACCAGCGAAGGGGTTCCGGGGGTCCACCTGCCCCGGAGGGCCCTATGGGCTGTATGTGGAGAGGGACCAGCCCCTTAGTGGGCTGGGCGCCTTCCCCCTAAGGCCCATGCGCCTAGGGTTTTGGGGGAAACCTAAAGGGGGGCGCCCCCTTGCCTTAGGGGGCAAGGCAACCCCCTTGGCCGCCGCCCCCTCCTTAGATGAGATCTGAGGGGGCCACCCCCCCTCTCCCTTGCCCCTATATATATGTGGGGGGTGGGAGGGCAGCCGCACCAAGGTTCTGGCGCAGCCCTCCCCCTCTCCCAGGTCCTTCTCCTCTCCCATGGTGCTTGGCGAAGCCCTGCAGGATTGCCACGCTCCTCCACCACCATCACGCCGTCGTGCTGCTGCTGGATGGAGTCTTCCTCAACCTCTCCCTCTCTCCTTGCTGGATCAAGGCATGGGAGATGTCACCGGGCTGTACATGTGTTGAACACGAAGGTGCCGTCCGTTCGGCACTAGGATCTTCGGTGATTTGGATCACGACGAGTACGACTCCATCAACCCCGTTCACTTGAACGCTTCCGCTTAGCGATCTACAAGGGTATGTAGATGCACTCTCCTTCCCCTCGTTGCTGGTTTCTCCATAGATAGATCTTGGTGATACGTAGGAAAATTTTGAATTTCTGCTACGTTCCCCAACAGTGGCATCATGAGCTAGGTCTATTGCGTAGATTCTATGCACGAGTAGAACACAAAGTAGTTGTGGGCATTGATTTTGTTCAGTATGCTTACTGTTACTAGTCCAATCTTGATTCGGCGGTATTGTGGGATGAAGCGGCCCGGACCCACCTTACACGTACTCTTACGTGAGACTGGTTCCACCGACTGACATGCACTAGTTGCATAAGGTGGATAGTGGGTGTCTGTCTCTCCCACTTAAGTCGGATCGGATTCGATGAAAAGGGTCCTTATGAAGGGTAAATAGCAATTGGCATATCATGCTGTGGTTTTTGCGTAGGTAAGAAACGTTCTTGCTAGAAACCCATAGCAGCCACATAAAACATGCAAACAACAATTAGAGGACGTCTAACTTGTTTTTGCAGGGTATGCTATGTGATGTGATATGGCCAAAAGGATGTGATGAATGATATATGTGATGTATGAGATTGATCATGTTCTTGTAATAGGAATCACGACTTGCATGTCGATGTATATGACAACGGGCAGGAGCCATAGGAGTTGTCTTTATTTATTGTATGACCTGCGTGTCATTGAACAATGCCATGTAATTACTTTACTTTATTGCTAACCGGTAGCCATAGTAGTAGAAGTAATAGTTGGCGAGCAACTTCATGGAGACACGATGATGGAGATCATGGTGTCATGCCGGTGACGATGATGATCATGGAGCCCCGAAGATGGAGATCAAAAGGAGCAATATGATATTGGCCATATCATGTCACTATTTGATTGCATGTGATGTTTATCATGTTTATACATCTTATTTGCTTAGAACGACGGTAGTAAATAAGATGATCCCTCATTAAAATTTCAAGAAAGTGTTCCCCCTAACTATGCACCGTTGCGAAAAGTTCGTTGTTTCGAAGCACCACGTGATGATCGGGTGTGATAGATTCTTACGTTCGAATACAACGGGTGTTGACGAGCCTAGCATGTACAGACATGGCCTCGGAACACATGCAAACACTTAGGTTGAATTGACGAGCCTAGCATGTACAGACATGGCCTCGGAACACAGAAGACCGAAAGGTCGAGCATGAGTCGTATGGTAGATACGATCAACATAAAGATGTTCACCGATGTTGACTAGTCCGTCTCACGTGATGATCGGACATGGCCTAGTTGACTCGGATCATGTAATCACTTAGATGACTGGAGGGATGTCTATCTGAGTGGGAGTTCATAAGATGAATTTAATTATCCTGAACATAGTCAAAAGGTCTTCGCAAATTATGTCGTAGCTCGCGCTTCAGTTCTACTGTTTAGATATGTTCCTAGAGAAAAATTAGTTGAAAGTTGATAGTAGAAATTATGCAGACAGTAAAAGGCTTATGTCCTTAATGCACCGCTCAGTGTGCTGAACCTCGAACGTTGTCTGTGGATGTTGCGAACATCTGACATACACATTTTGATAACTACGTGATAGTTCAGTTAAACGGTTTAGAGTTGAGGCACCGAAGACGTTTTAAAACATCGCGAAACATATGAGATGTTTCGAGGGCTGAAATTGGGATTTCAGGCTCGTGCCCACGTCAAGAGGTATAAGATCTCAAATGATTTTCTTAGCCTACTAACTAAGGGAGAAAAGCTCAATTGTTGAGCTTGTGCTCAGATTGTCTGAGTACAACAATCATTTGAATCGAGTGGGAGTTGATCTTCCAGATGAGATAGTGATGTTTCTCCGAAATCATTACCACCAAGCTGCTAGAGCTTCGTGATGAACTATAATATATCAGGGACATATATGATGATCCTTGAGATATTCGCGATGTTTGACACCACAAAAGTAGAAATCAAGAAGGAGCATCAATTGTTGATGGGTAGTGAAACCACTAGTTTCAAGAGGGGCAAGGGCAAGAAGGGATACTGCATGAAACGGAAAATCAGCTGTTGCTCTAGTGGAGAAACCCAAGGTTGAACCCAAACCCGAGACTGAGTGCTTCTGTAATAAGGGGAACAACCTCTGGAGCAGAATTACCCTAGATACTTGGTAGATGAGAAGGCTGTCAATAGAAGTATATTGGATATACATTATGTTAATGTGTACTTTACTAGTACTCCTAGTAGCACCAGGGTATTAGATACCGGTTCGGTTGCTAAGTGCTAGTAACTCGAAATAAAAGCTACGGAATAAACGGAGACTGGCTAAAGGTGAGCTGACGATATGTGTTGGAAGTGTTTCCAAGGTTGATATGATCAAGCATCGCACACTCCCTCTACCATCGAGATTGGTGTCAAACCCAAATAATTGTTATTTGGTGTTTGCATTGAGCATAGACATGATTAGATTATGTCTATCGCAATACGATTATTCATTTAAGGAGAATAATGGTTACTCTGTTTATTTGAATAATACCTTCAATGGTCTTGCACCTGATATAAATGGTTTATTGAATCCCGAGCGTAGTGATACACATGTTCATGCCAAAAGATAGTAATGATATTACCACTTACTTGTGGCACTGCAATTTTAGTCACAATGGTATAAAACGCATGAAGAAGCTCCATGTTGATGGATCTTTGGACTCGCTTGATTTTGAATCACTTGGGACATGCAAATCATACCACATGAGCAAGATGACTGAAAGGCCTCGTTTTCAGGAAAATGGAACAAGAAAGCAACTTGTTGGAAGTAACACATTTTGATGTGTGCAGTCCAATGAGTGCTGGGGCACGCAGTGGATATCGTTATGCTCTTACTTCACAAATGATTTGAGTAGATACTGAGTATATTTACTTGATGAAACACAAGTCTGAATTATTGAATGGTTCAAGTAATTTCAGAATGAAGTTGAAGATCGTCGTGACAAGAGAATAAAACATCTATGATATGATCATAGAGATGAATATCTGAACTACGAGTTTGGCACAGAATTAAGACATTGTGGAAATTGTTTCACAACTAATACAGCCTGGAACACCATAGTGTGATGGTGTGTCCGAACATCATAACTGCACCCTATTGGATATGATGCATACCATGATGTCTCTTATCGAATTACCACAATAGTTTATGGGTTAGGCATTAGAGACAACCACATTCACTTTAAATAGGTCACCATGTAATTCCGATGAGATGACACCGTATGAACTATGGTTTAGAGAAACCTAAGCTGCCATTTCTTAAAAGTTTGGGGCTGCGATGCTTATGTGAAAAAGTTTTAGGCTGATAAGCTCGAACCCAAAGCGGATAAATGCATCTTCATAGGACACCCAAAACAGTTGGGTGTACCTCCTGTCTCAGATCCGAAAGCAATAAGGGATTGTTTCTAGAATCAGGTCCTTTCCCGAGGAAAAGTTTCTCTCGAAAGAATTGAGTGGGAGGATGGTGGAGACTTGATGAGGTTATTGAACCGTTACTTCAACTAGTGTATAGTAGGGCACAAAGAGTTGTTCCTGTGGCACCTACACCAATTGAAGTGGAAGCTTATGATATTGATCATGAGACTTCGGATCAAGTCACTCCCAAACCTCGTAGGATGACAAGGATACGTACTACTTCAGAGTGGTACGTAATCCTGTCTTGGAAGTCATGTTGCTAGACAACAATGAGCCTACGAGCTATGGAGAAGCGATGGTGGGCCCGGATTCTGATAAATGGCTCGAGGCCATAAAATCCGAGAGAGGATCCATGTATAAAAACAAAGTGTAGACTTTGGCAGAACGGCTCGATGGTCGTAAGGCTGTTGAGTACAGATGGATTTTAAAAGGAAGACGGAGAATGATGGTAAGTATCACCATTTAGAAAGCTCGACTTGTCGTCAAGATGTTTTCCGACAAGTTCAAGGAGTTGACTACGATGAGACTTTCTCACTCGTAGCAATGGTGAGAGTCTGTTGGAATTATATTAGCGATTACTGCATTATTTATGAAATCTTGCAGATAGGATGTCAAAACATTGTTTCCTCAACGTTTCTCTTGAGGAAAGGTTGTATGTGATACAATAGGAAGGTTTTGTTAATCCTGAAAGATGCTAATAAGTATGCAAAGCTCCAGCAATCCTTCTAAGGACTGGAGTGAGCATCTTGGAGTTGGAATGTATGCTTTGATGATGATCAAAGATTTTGGGTTTATACAAAGTTTATGGGAAACTTGTATTTCCAAAGAAGTGAGTGGGAGCACTATAGAATTTCTGATGAGTATATGTTGTTGACACATTGTTGATCAGAAATGATGTAGAATTTCTGGAAAGCATATAGGGTTATTTGGAAAGTGTTTTTTAAATGAAAAGCCTCGATTAAGCTACTTGAACATTGAGCATCAAGATCTATAAGGATAGATCAAAACGCTTAATGGTACTTTCAAATGAATACATACCGTGACAAGATTTTGAAGGGGTTCAAAATGGATCGGCAAAGAAGGAGTTCTTGGCTGTGTTATAAGGTGTGAACATTGAGTAAGACTCGAAACCTGACCGCGGCAGAATAGAGAGAAAGGACGAAGGTCGTCCCCTATGCTTTAGACATAGGCTCTACAGTATGCTTGCTGTGTACCGCACCTGAAGTGTGCCTTGCCATGAGTCAGTCAAGGGGTACAAGAGTGATCCAAGAATGGATCACAGGACAGCGGTCAAAGTTATCCTTAGTAACTAGTGGACTAAGGAATTTTCTCGATTATGGAGGTGGTAAAAGAGTTCGTCGTAAAGGGTTACGCCGATGCAAATTTTGACACTAATCCAGATTATTTTGAGTAGTAAACTGGATTCGTATAGTAGAACAGTTATTTGGAATAGCTCCAAATGTAGCGTAGTAGTTGCATCTACAAGATGACATAGAAATTTGCGAAGTACATACGGATCTGAATGTTGCAGACCCATTGACTAAAACCTCTCTCACAAGCATAACATGATCAAACCCAGAACTCATTGAGTATTAATCACATAGTGATGTGAACTAGATTATTGACTCTAGTAAACTCTTTGGATGTTGGTCACATGGCGATGTGACCTATGAGTGTTAATCACATCGCGATGTGAACTAGATTATTGACTCTAGTGCAAGTGGGAGACTGCTGGAAATATGCCCTAGAGGCAATAATAAATTGGTTATTATTATATTTCCTTGTTCATGATAATCGTTTATTATCCATGCTAGAATTGTATTGATAGGAAACTCAGATACATGTGTGGATACATAGACAACACCATGTCCCTAGTAAGCCTCTAGTTGACTAGCTCGTTGATCAATAGATGGTTACGGTTTCCTGACCATGGACATTGGATGTCGTTGATAATGGGATCACATCATTAGGAGAATGATGTGATGGACAAGACCCAATCCTAAGCCTAGCACAAGATCATGTAGTTCGTATGCTAAAGCTTTTCTAATGTCAAGTATCATTTCCTTAGACCATGAGATTGTGCAACTCCCGGATACCGTAGGAGTGCTTTGGGTGTGCCAAACGTCACAAGTAACTGGGTGGCTATAAAGGTACACTACAGGTATCTCCGAAAGTGTCTGTTGGGTTGGCACGAATCAAGACTGGGATTTGTCACTCCGTGTAAACGGAGAGGTATCTCTGGGCCCACTCGGTAGGACATCATCATAATGTGTACAATGTGATCAAGGAGTTGATCACGGGATGATGTGTTACGGAACGAGTAAAGACACTTGCCGGTAACGAGATTGAACAAGGTATCGGGATACCGACGATCGAATCTCGGGCAAGTATCGTACCGATAGACAAAGGGAATTGCATACGGGATTGATTAAGTCCTTGACATCGTGGTTCATCCGATGAGATCATCGTGGAGCATGTGGGAGCCAACATGGGTATCCAGATCCCGCTGTTGGTTATTGACCGGAGAACGTCTCGGTCATGTCTGCATGTCTCCCGAACCCGTAGGGTCTACACACTTAAGGTTCGATGACGCTAGGGTTATAAAGGAAGTTTGTATGTGGTTACCGAATGTTGTTCGGAGTTCCGGATGAGATCCCGGACGTCACGAGGAGTTCCGGAATGGTCCGGAGGTAAAGATTTATATATGGGAAGTCATCATACGGTCACCGGAATAATTCAGGGGATGCCGGTATTGTACCGGGACCACCGAAGGGGTTCCAGGGGTCCACCGGGAGGGTCCACCTGCCCCGAAGGGCCCTATGGGCTGTATGTGGAGAGGGACCAGCCCCTTAGTGGGCTGGGCGCCTTCCCCCCTAAGGCCCATGCGCCTAGGGTTTTGGGGGAACCCTAAAGGGGGGCGCCCCCCTTGCCTTGGGGGGCAAGGCAACCCCCTTGGCCGCCGCCCCCTCCTCAGATGGGATCTGAGGGGGGCGGCCCCCTCTCCCTTGCCCTATATATATGTGGGGGGTGGGAGGGCAGCCGCACCAAGGTTCTGGCGCAGCCCTCCCCCTCTCCCAAGTCCTTCTCCTCTCCCGTGGTGCTTGGCGAAGCCCTGCAGGATTGCCACGCTCCTCCACCACCATCACGCCGTCGTGCTGCTGCTGGATGGAGTCTTCCTCAACCTCTCCCTCTCTCCTTGCTGGATCAAGGCATGGGAGACGTCACCGGGCTGTACGTGTGTTGAACACGGAGGTGCCGTCCGTTCGGCACTAGGATCTTCGGTGATTTGGATCACGACGAGTACGACTCCATCAACCCCGTTCACTTGAACGCTTCCGCTTAGCGATCTACAAGGGTATGTAGATGCACTCTCCTTCCCCTCGTTGCTGGTTTCTCCATAGATAGATCTTGGTGATACGTAGGAAAATTTTGAATTTCTGCTACGTTCCCCAACAGGTGCGCCATTACTAGTTAACTAGTAATGGCGCACCACACCCACGGTGCGCCATTACTAGTTTTGAAAAGAAAAAAAGGAAAAAAAATGATTTTTTTTAAAAAAACTTAGTAATGGCGCACTAGTGGACAGTGCGCCATTACTAACAATTTTTTTTATTTTTTTATTTTTCTTCAAAACTACTAATGGCGCATTGTGGGTGTGGTGCGCCATTACTATGTCAAGTTAGTAATGGCGCACCACTCCCACGGTGCGCATTAGTAGTTTTGAAAAAATTTAATTTTTTTTTCACTAATGGCGCACCGTGGGATGTGGTGCACCATTAGTATTTGCACACTAATGGCGCACCAACGCACGGTGTGCCATTAGTATTTAGTAATGGTGCACCACATGTACAGTGCGCCATTAGTGTCCATCCTCTCTATAGCCCTTTTCCTAGTAGTGGTAAGGGGCTGATTTTTTATCCATATGTTTCATTCTATGGTTAGGTTTACCTTAATACTTCTTTTGTAGTTGCGGATGCTTGCAATAGGAGTTAACCAGAAGTGGGATGCTTGTCCAAGTAAGGACATCACCCAAGCACCGGTCCACCCACATATCAAATTATCAAATTACCGAACGCGAATCATATGAACGTGATGAAAACTAGCTTGACCATAATTCCCATGTGTCCTCGGGAGCGCTTTTCTCTATATAAGAGTTTGTCCAGGCTTGTCCTTTGCTACAAAAAGGATTGGGCCACGTTGCTGCACATTATTTACTTTTTTTTACTTGTTGCTCGTTACAAATTATCTTATCACAAAACTATTTGTTACCTATAATTTCAGTGCTTGTAGAGAATACCTTGCTGAAAACCGCTTATCATTTCCTTCTGCTCCTTGTTGGGTTCGACACTCTTACTTATCAAAAGGACTACAATAGATCCCCTATACTTGTGGGTCATCAAGACTCTTTTCTGGCGCCGTTGCTGGGGAGTGAAGCGCCTTTGGTAGGTGGAATTTGGTAAGGAAAAATTTATATAATGTGCTGAAATTTATTGTCACTTGTTACTATGGAAAGTAATCCTCTGAGGGGCTTGTTCGGGGTATCTTCACCCCGACCAGTAGAGCAAAGAGTTGCTCCTCAACCTACTAAACCTACTGAAAATGAAAATCTCTACTTTGAAATTCCTTCGGGTATGGTAGAAAAAACTGCTAGCTAATCCTTTTGCAGGAGACGGAACATTACATCCTGATGAGCACCTAATATATGTGGATGAAGTTTGTGGATTATTTAAGCTTGGAGGTCTGCCCGATGATGTTATCAAGAAGAAGGTCTTCCCTTTATCTTTGAAGGGAGATGCATTGACATGGTATAGGCTATGTGATGATATGGGGTCATGGAACTACAAACGATTGAAATTGGAATTTCATCAGAAGTTTTATCCTATGCATCTTGTTCATCGTGATCGCAATTATATATATAATTTTTGGCCTCGCAAAGGAGAAAGCATCACTCAAGCTCGGGGGAGGCTTAAATCAATGTTATATTCATGCCCCAATCATGAGCTGTCAAGAGAAATGATTATTCAAAAAATTTATGCTCGGCTTTGTGATAACAGCCGCACCATGCTTTATACTTCTTGTGCTGGCTCTTTTATGATGAAGACTATTGAATTCAAATCGGATTTATTGGAGAGAATTAAACGCAACTCTGAAGATTGGGATCTCGACGAAGGTAAGGAGTCAGGTATGACACCTAAGTTTGACTGTTAAATCTTTTATGGATACCGATGTTTTCTGTAAATTTAGCACTAAATATGGACTTAACTCTGAGATAATAGCTTCCTTTTGTGAATCTTTTGCTACTCATGTTGATCTCCCTTAGGAGAAGTGGTTTAAATATCATCCTCCCATAGAAGTAAAAGTAGCTGTACCTATTAAAGTTGAAGAAAAGACTATCACTTATAATGATCCTATTGTTCCTACTGCTTATGTTGAGAAACCACCTTTCTCCTGTTAGGATAAAGGATCATGCTAAAGCTTCAATTGTGGTTCGTAAAAGCAATATTAGAACTTACACACCTCCTCAGCAAGTTAAAGTTGAACCTAATATTGCTATGGTTAAAGATCTCTTGGCTGATAATATTGATGGGCATGTTATTTATTTCTGTGATGAAACTGCTAGAATTACTAAACCTTGTGCTAAAGATAAACATAGACCTGTGGTAGGCATGCCTTTTATATCTGTTAAAATAGGAGATCATTGTTATCATGGCTTATGTGACATGGGTGCTAGTGCTAGTGCAATACCTATTGACTTATACAAAGAAATTATGCATGATATTGCACCTGCTGAGTAAGAAGATATTGATGTCACAATTAAACTTGCCAATAGAGATACTATTTCACCAATTGGGATTGTTAGAGATGTTGAAGTCTTATGTGGGAAAACTAAATATCCTGCTGATTTTCTTGTTCTTGGTTCCCCACAAGATAGCTTTTGTCCCATTATATTTGGTAGACCCTTCTTAAACACTGTTAATGCTAAGATAGACTACGAAAAGGATGTTGTTACTATTGGTCTAGGTGATATGTCTCATGAGTTTAATTTCTCTAAATTTCGTAGACAACACCGTGAAGAGGAATTGCCTAGTAAATATGAAATTATTGGTCTTGCTTCTATTGCCGTACCTCCTAATGATCCTTTAGAACAATATTCACTAGATCACAAAAATGATATGTTTATGAATGAAAGAAGGGAAATAGCTGTTGTGTTCTTTAAACATGGTCCTATTCTGAAACACAACTTGCCTGTTGAAATCTTAGGGGATCATCCTCCACCCAAGGGTGATCCCGTGTTTGAGCTTAAACCATTGCCTGACACTCTTAAATATGCTTACGTTGATGAAAAGAAGATATATCCTGTTATTATTAGTGTTAACCTTTCAGAGAAGGAGGAAGAAAAATTATTGAAAACTCTGAAGAAGCACCGTGCTGCTATTGGATATACTCTTGATGATCTTAAGGGCATTAGTCCCACTCTATGTCAACACAAAATAAATTTGGAGAAAGATGCCAAACTAGTTATTGATCATCAACGATGGCTGAATCCTAAAATGAAAGAAGTGGTAAGAAAGGAAATACTAAAGCTCCTTGAGGCAGGTATAATCTATCCCATTGCTGATAGTTAGTGGGTAAGTCCTGTCCATTGTGTCCCTAAGAAGGGAGGTATTACTGTCGTTCCTAATGATAAAGATGAATTGATTCCGCAAAGAATTATTACAGGTTATAGGATGGTAATTGATTTCCGCAAATTAAATAAAGCTACTCAAAAAGACCATTACCCCTTACCTTTTATTGATCAAATGCTAGAAAGATTATCCAAACATACATATTTTTGCTTTCTAGATGGTTATTCTGTATCTCTCAAATACCTATGTCAGCTGATGATCAAGCAAAGACCACATTTACTTGCCCTTTTGGTACTTTTGCTTATAGATGTATGCCTTTTGGTTTATGTAATGCACCTGCTACCTTTCAAAGATGCATGATGGCTATATTCTCTGATTTTTCTGAAAAGATTTGTGAGGTTTTCATGGACGATTTCTCCGTTTATGGATCCTCTTTTGATGATTGCTTGAGCAACCTTGATCGAGTTTTGCAGAGATGTGAAGAAACTAATCTTGTCTTGAATTGGGAGAAGTGCCACTTTATGGTTAATGAAGGCATTGTCTTGGGGCATAAAATTTCTGAAAGGGGCATTGAAGTTGATAAAGCTAAAGTTGATGCTATTGAAAAGATGCCATGTCCCAAGGACATCAAAGGTATAAGAAGTTTCCTTGGTCACGCAGGATTTTATAGGAGGTTCATTAAGGACTTCTCAAAAATTTCTCGGCCTCTGACTAATTTATTACAAAAAGATATACCATTTGTCTTCGATGATGATTGTGTAGAAGCATTTGAAATACTTAAGTAAGCATTGATCTCTGCACCTATTGTTCAGCCACCTGATTGGAATTTACCCTTTGAAATTATGTGTGATGCTAGTGATTATGATGTAGGTGCTGTTCTAGGGCAAAGAGTTTATAAGAAAATAAATGTTATTCAATATGCTAGTAAAACTCTAGACAATGCCTAGAGAAATTATGCTACTACTGAAAAAGAATTCTTAGCAGTTGTATTTGCTTGTGATAAGTTTAGACCTTATATTGTTGATTCTAAAGTAACTATTCACACTGATCATGTTGCTATTAAATATCTTATGGAAAAGAAAGATGCTAAACCTACACTTATTAGATGGGTTCTCTTGCTACAAGAATTTGATTAGCATATTATTGATAGAAAGGGAGCTGAGAACCCCGTTGCTGATAACTTGTCTAGGTTAGAAAACGTGCTTGATGACCCACTACCTATTGATGATAGCTTTCCTGATGAACAATTAAATGTCATAAATGTTGCTCATACTGCTCCATGGTATGCTGATTATGCTAATTACATTGTTGCTAAATTTATACCACCTAGTTTCACATACCAGCAAAAGAAAAAGTTTTTCTATGATTTGAGACATTACTTTTGGGATGACCCACATCTTTATAAAGAAGGAGTAGATGGTGTTATTAGACGTTCTGTACCTGAGCATGAACAGGAACAGATCCTACACAAGTGTCACTCCGAGGCTTATGGAGGACACCACGCTGGAGATAGAACTGCACATAAGGTATTGCAATCCGGTTTTTATTGGCCTACTGTCTTCAAGGATGCCCGTAAGTTTGTCCTATCTTGTGATGAATGTCAAAGAATTGGTAATATTAGTAGACTTCAAGAAATGCCTGTGATACTCCAAAAATTTTATTTCATTTTCAACAAAATTTTTGTTGGTTCTGAAGAAGATCATTTAAATCCTTTCAAAAACCTCTCTCTCAAAATTTTTCCATGGTAAGGACTTTATTATTTTATCTTATTCAACTCTGGTGTTTGATTTTTAAAAACCTTTTTTTCTCTAATGGTTCCCTTCTCAAATTTATATTTTTGGAAAATTATTTAAATTCCTTTTAAAGAAACCCTAGGAGTTTTGGGACTTCTTTCTTTTTGAAACCACCCATGATTTTACCATGTCACATGTGTAAAACCTCTCAAGATCCCTTCTCCCTCCACTTTGGAGCAATCTAAATTCTCTGTTCCAGCAAGTCGAAACCATTTTTGGATTTTAATTTATTTATTTTCCCTCCAAAAACAATTCTATCAATTAGTTTGAGCCTAGTGATTTTCAAAGCAAGTACCTTATTACCTTTGAGTTTTGATCTCAAACCAACTCCTCTGGATTGTCCTTAGCATCCACAACCTAGAACCATCTTGATCCACTCTTCCTCTTTTCAAATTTCAGCCTCTGCAAGTTTGGACCAGATTTGCCAAATTTGGTAAAATTCATATCTCCTCTTCTCCAAAAATTCTACCAAAATTCAGGCAGCCTCCTGGTGCAATGAGAGGCCACCCCACCAAGTTTTAGCTCAAGGAGAACCTCCTACATACCAGAATCATTCTGTCGAACACCTGGCCAGCATTGTTACTTTGCATTTTTAGAAAAATTCAGAAAGTTCAGAGATGCAGTGTCATTTCTCCGTCAGTGATCGGTCACCTGTCCACAGTGCGCCCTGGCGCTTTGCGCACGGCTCCTCCTCCATGTCCAGAGCGCCGCATGCACACTTGGCTGGTTCCTAGCGTCGGTGGCGGCGAGCATCGTAGGAGCTGGCAGCTTCTGCGGTGGCCACGCCACCCGTGGCGGCCAACAGTAGGCAGCGCCAGCTTGCAACGCCGTTCAGCGCCGCCCATTGCCGCCGACGGGCCCGCGCCGCCCCGTTCCGACAAAACCTACCCTAAGCTCCTAATCCATGTCCGTTTAGCATCTGAGTGGAGCCAGTAGACCTCCACGTTGATGGCCAACCTCCTAAACTCCCCGACCAAGCACTACACCGCTGTAATCCATCGCCGGAGAACACCGTTCACGGCCACCGCCTCGGATCACCTATAAAAGGGGACCCCGAGCTCACCCTCGAGCACGCACCACCACTGCACCCCACCAACACCCCGCCAGGCCACTAGGAGGACCTCGAGGAGGTCTCCTCCCCCAACTCTGGCCGCCTCGTTCTGCCTCGGCCTCTGACTTGATCCACTTCGGTGAGGCCATCCCCGGCGCCCAAACCTCGTCAGTAACCTCCCCGAGCACCCAGAGAGCTAACCCCCACTTCAATTCGATCCTTGCAGCCCTCCTCGGCGAGATCCATCAACGCCCGAACCACCGTCCACCGGAGCAAGGGCCGCCGTCGACGTGGTGCTCGCCGGCGACCACCACCACCACCCACCGACGTGGAAGGACACGGTGAACACGTTCGTAACCTCCGATCCACGGCGAGCCACCAGCGAACACCGCAGCTCTCGGGCACTGACGAGCTCTGCTCTCCTCTTTTGAAATTTCAAACCTGACGGGCGGGACCCGCCTGTCAGCCTCTCTGTTCTTTTAAACGAACCGTTTTCTGAAGGCGCCTTCTGCCAAAATGGGTCTCCCCTCTGGGCCGGCGTATTCTCAATTGAAGCGTTTTCTGTTTTTATAAGTTAGCCCCTAGAAACTTTCTGTTTCATTACAGATGAGTCCCTGGACAAAAACCTTTATAACTTTTAAACAGAAAAGTATTTTTGATTGATTCTTTTTCTGTCCTCTTTAGAATTCTATCTAGTTTTTTATAAGATTTATTTGAAAAATATTTGGAATAATTTTTGTGCACCACACGGTATTTACGTTAGCACGTATGTTTCTTTATACCGTAGATACCGAAGGAGGTGACGGGACCGCGAACTTCACCGAGCTAGGCTCCGACTACTCTGAACCAGGCAAGCATGTTTGAACTTTTGATATGATGAGTGTTTTGGCATGTTTGCATTAAGTAGTTTCATGGCATGTTTATGAGCATACCAATGAATGTCATGTTACATGCAACGTTGAGGCAAGTGAGTTTCGAAAATCCATAAGTGGATGGATGTGAGTATGCATGGCCATGTGTTGGCATGAGAATGGGTAAGATGGCAGTGTTGTAGCATGCCAGTCTTATGCCAGACTATTTGACTTCAGTGTCAACCCGTATCGGTCCAGTTCCATCCGTTTTCCTTCCCTGTACTACCACATGTTTTCCTCAAGGAATATGGCTTAGTAAGTTGCAAACCGCTTTCCTGGTACACACCAAAAGGAGAGGCTGTGGTGATGGTTCCATGGCCCTGGATTAAAGCCAGTCATCCGGTCAGGGGGCATGGGTGTTTCCGGTTGGGACCGAGAAGGGGGCACCCCTTAGAGCGTGCGTATATAAATTTGATCCCATGCTATTCGAGATTGTGATCTCCTCGTCTCAAAGTTTTTCTTGGACGGTGTCTAGGGTGATTCCTGGCATCGTGAGGTGGGATGGGTGTGTACTGGTTAGCTGTGTTTTCTTTCGAAATACCGTAAACAGAACTAGTCCTTTGTGACTACGGAAATCCGTTGGCTGTGGGAAATTTTAGTACAAACTTTGCAGAGTCATAAATTCCTTTGAATCATCTATTTCATGTCCAAGTTCGGTATTATCTTATCCTGACAAGTGTCAGTTTTGGTGACAGAAACTCCAGTGAATCACATGAGTGCTAAGTCCGGTTAAATGTTTATTCCTGTGGATGGACTAACCTGTTTATTATCATGAGTTGAATATTTATTATGAGTATTTTATCCTTGTGAAGAAAGTCCTTTCTGTGATGTCGCTCAGACGTCCGACTGTGGCATTGTTATTTACTTTCGATAAAAGCCCTTTCTGCGATGTCGCTTAGACGTCTGAATGTGGCATTGTTATTATTTACTTTCAATAAAAGCCCTTTCTGCGATGTCGCTCAGACGTCCGACTGTGGCATTGTCATTATTTATTTTCAATAAAAGCCCTTTCTGTGATGTCGCTCAGATGTTCGACTGTGGCAGTACTGTTATTTACTTCCAATATAAGCCCTTTCTGTGATGTCGCCCCGACGTCCGACTGTGGCACGCATGTCTTTTATTTTTAGTTTAAGCCCTTTGCGTGGTGTCGCTCAGACGCCCGACTGTGGCATGATCTTTATTTATTTGTTCACCCTTCGAGGCATCGCTTCAGACACCCGATCGGTTTTCAATTATTTTTGTTGGGTTTTCGGGCGGACTACCGCCGACTCCCTATTTATTTACCTAGTTTTACTAAATTGAATGTGCATTGATAAATTAATCATGTTGCATTCATGCATTCATTTGTTATATCTTACGTCCGAACTGTCTTGCGAGTACTTTCAAAGTACTCACCTGGCTTGTTGATTTGGCCAGATGCTGACGAAGGCGATCTCATGGATGAAGAGTTCGATAGCGAGTCTGATGCCTAGAGGAATCCCAGTCAGTCTCGTGCGACCCTGGATTTGGTCACTGTATTATATCCGCTTCCGCTACCCGAATAAATTCATCGAGCCTCACCTTGATGCTCGATGAGATTCCAGTTTAAGAGTCGTGTTATCCACTCCCCACTGTGTTTTCCCACCACCACCTTATTCTCGAGTCAGTAGTATGCCACCACACCACTGTGTCATATCCGCCATTATGTATAATTATTGGCGCGCTTGTAATAGTACGTTGAGCATCCTTAGCCCGACCCTATAATATATTTTATGCTACTGGCTCATTGTATCAAGAATTTTGTCTACCAGTATGGTGGATTTTCCGTCATACTAGACTCAACAGATCGGTTTCTCAATAAACATTTTTATTGGAAAACCGGTCGTGACAATGCCTATGAATTATTCACTTGTTATTGAACCATTTGATGATTGGGGCTTTGATTATATGGGACCCTTCCCTGCCTCTAATGGATATACACATATTTTAGTTGCTGTTGATTACGTTACTAAGTGGGTAGAAGCTATTCCAACTAGTAGTGCTGATCATAACAACTCTATTAAGATGCTTAAAGAAGTTATTTTTCCAAGGTTTGGAGTCCCTAGATATTTAATGACTGATGGTGGTTCACATTTTATTCATGGTACTTTTCGTAAAATGCTTGCTAAGTATGATGCTAATCATAGAATTGCATCTCCTTATCATCGACAGTCTAGTGGTCAAGTAGAATTGAGTAATAGAGAACTCAAATTAATTTTACAAAAGACTGTTAATAGATCTAGAAAGAATTGGTCCAAGAAACTTGATGATGCATTATGGGCCTCTACAACTGCATATAAAAACCCTATGGGTATGTCTTCGTATAAAATGGTTTATGGAAAAGCATGTCACTTACCTCTCGAACTAGAACATAAGGCATATTGGGCCATTAAAGAGCTCAACCATGATTTCAAAATTGCCGGTGAGAAGAGGTTATTTGACATTAGCTCACTTGATGAATGGAGAACCCAAGCCTATGAAAACGCCAAATTGTTTAAAGAAAAAGTTAAAAGATGGCATGACAAAAGGATACACAAGCACGAGTTTAATGTGGTGATTATGTATTATTATACAACTCTCATTTAAGATTTTTTGCAGGAAAACTTCTCTCTAAATGGGAAGGTCCTTGTAACATCCCAAAATTCTAAATTTTGGAATGTTATATTAAATAAATATTTATGCTTGTTTGTTTGATTGTGGTGTGGTTGTTTGTGTGAAATTGAGTGAAATTTGATACTTTTTGAAAGTTGAATGAGAGGGAATGAAATGAATTTCCCAAAAGTTTCACTTTGCATTTTGATCCCCATGAATGCAAATTCATTTCATCACAAAACCCTAGAGTGAAGATGATATGACTTCTTCCATTTAAATAAATGAAAAGGGTTTTGAAAAGATTTGAATTCCATCCGAAAATATTTCAAATTCGACACTTTATGCAACTCAATGATTTTCATGAGAGAAGATAAAATGACTTCTTCAATTATATGAAATATGAGTTGGAAGTTACAAAGAATCCAATTTAAAGTCATTTGGAAGTATTTTGAAACTCCCTTCCAATTTGGAATTATTTGGATTTTATTTAAATTATTTTTTTCTCTCCTAAAAACAAATAAATGGAAATAAGGGTAAAATGATTCCCTTCAATGGAAAATTAGGAGAAAATAAATTTTAAATCATTTTGGTATTTTAAAAATGATTTTTGTTGGGTTTTAATGCAACAGTAGCACTATTTGCTTTATCTGAATTTTTGTAGATTTTATTTGCCTCTGAAAATGTGTTCATGTTTTAGAAATTATTTTTCTGAAACTTTTGATATATAATATGCCTATATAATTGTTTTTTTATTGCTCTTTATTTATTTTAGTTTTCCTTGTCTATGTTTAAAAAAAACTAGCCGAAGCCCGGCTGCACCAGGCCCAGCCTCCTCCAAAAGCCAACATGGCCATCTTCCTCCTACAAAACTTCAGAAGCAGAACGCATGCACGCACCCCACGTCGCGTGATACGTCTCCAACGTATCTATAATTTTTTATTGCTCCATGCTATATTATCTACTGTTTTAGGCAATATTGGACTTTATTTTCCACTTTTATATTATTTTCGGGACTAACCTATTAACCGGAGGCCCAGCCCAAATTTGTTGTTTTATGCCTATTTCAGTATTTCGAGGAAAAGGAATATCAGACGGAGTCAAAACGGAATGAAATCAACTGGAGAAGTTATTTCCGGAAGGAAACCCACCTGATGGACTTGGACCCCACGTCAGACGATACGGGAGGTGCTCACGAGGGTGGGGGGCGCGCCCCTCCCCCCTGGGCGCGCCCCCTACCTCATGAGCCCCCTGGAGGTCCACCGACGTACCCCTTTCTCCTATATATACCAATATACCCTAAAACTTCTAGAACAGAGATTAGATCGGGAGTTCTGCCGCCGCAAGCCTCCAGAGCCACCAAAAACCAATCGGGACCCCTTTCCGGTACCCTGCCGGATGGGGGATCCATCACCGGAGGCCATCTTCATCATCCCGGCGCTCTCCATGATGAGGAGGGAGTAGTTTACCCTCGGGGCTGAGGGTATGTACCAGTAGCTATGTGTTTGATCTCTCTCTCTCTCTCTCTCTCTCGTGTTCCCTCTATGGCACGATCTTGATGTATCCCGAGCTTTGCTATTGTAGTTGGATCTTATGATGTTTCTCCCCCTCTACTCTCTTGTGATGAATTGAGTTTCCCCTTTGAAGTTATCTTATCGGATTGAGTCTTTATGAGAACACTTGATGTATGTCTTGGTGATCAACTTGCGGGTTTCGTGACATTGGGAACCTATGCATAGGGGTTGGCACACGTTCTTGATTCTCTGGTAGAAACTTTGGGGCACTCTTTGAAGTACTTTTATGTTGGTTGGATAAATCTGAGATTGTGTGATGCATATCGTATAATCATGCCCACGGATACTTGAGGTGACAATGGAGTATCTAAGTGATATTGGGGTTTTGGTTGATTTGTATCTTAAGGTGTTATTCTAGTACGAACTCTTTTATAGATTGATCCGAAAGAATAGCTTTGTGGTGGTTTCGTACCCGACCATAATCTCTACGTTTGTTCTCCGCTATTAGTGGCATTGGAGTGACTCTTTGTCGCATGTTGAGGGCTTGTCATATGATCTATCTATGTTATTATTGTTGAGAGAACTTACACTAGTGAAAGTATGAACCCTAGGCCTTGTTTCCTATCATTGCAATACCGTTTACGCTCACTTTTACCGCTCGCTACCTTGCTGTTTTTATATTTTCAGATTACAAAAACCCATATCTACCATCCATATTGCACTTGTATCACCATCTCTTCGCCGAACTAGTGCACCTATACAATTTACCGTTGTATTGGGTGTGTTGGGGACACAAGAGACTTTTTGTTATTTGGTTGCAGGGTTGTTTGAGAGAGACCATCTTCCTCCTATGCCTCTCGCGGATTGATAAACCTTAGGTCATCCACTTGAGGGAAATTTGCTACTGTCCTACAAACCTGTGCACTTGCAGGCCCAACAACGTCTACAAGAAGAAGGTTGTGTAGTAGACATCAAGCTCTTTTCTGGCGCCGTTGCCGGGGAGGCTAGGTAAGTGAAGGTATATCTTTAGATCTTAAAATCGAATCTTTTTGTTTCTTGTTTTAGCACTATTTTAGTTTATAAAAGAAAACTACCAAAAAAATGGAATTGAGTTTGTCTCATACGCTTCACCTTTTTAATATCTTTCGTGAGTATGATGGAAAGGAAAATTGTGCCAAAGTGCTAGAAGAAGAAATCTATAAATTGTTTGGCACTAAATCTTTGAATGATGAGCATGATTGCAATGTTGTTAGTATGAATTCCTTGAATATCCATGATGCCAATGATATGCAAAGCCACAAGCTTGGGGAAGCTATGTTTGAGGAAGATGATATATTTTGTCCCCCAAGCTTTGATGAGCAAAATTATTATGATGAAAGCATGCCTCCTATCTATGATAATTATTGTGATGACACGTATGCTATAAAGAATAATGATAACCATGAAACTTGTCATCTTGATCTTAATTTTCAATCATATGATAGTTATTTTGTTGAGTTTGCTCCCACTACTATTCATGAGAAGAAAATTGCTTATGTGGAGAGTAGTTAATTTTCTATGCAAGTAGATCATGAAAATAATGCTTTAGGTGCTGGTTATATTGTTGAATTCATTCATGATGCTACTGAAAATTATTATGAGGGAGGAACATATGCTTGTAGGAATGGCAATAATATCAAGTTTCCTCTCTATATGCTTAAAGTTTTGAAGTTATGCTTGTTTTACCTTCCTATGCAAGTTGATTATTGTTCCCATAAGTTGTTTGCTCACAAAATCCCTATGAATAGGAAGTGTGTTAGACTTAAATGTGCTAGCCATATTCTTCATGATGCTCTCTTTATGTTTCAATTCTTATCTTTTATGTGAGCATCATTGAAATCATAATGCCTAGCTAGGGGCGTTAAACGATAGCGCTTGTTGGGAGGAAACCCAATTTTATTTTAGTTTCTTTCTTTTTGGTTCTGTTTAGGAATAAATAATCCATCTAGCCTCTGTTTAGATGTGGTTTTATGTTTTAATTAGTGTTTATGCCAAGTTAAACCTATTAGATCTTCTTGGAATATAGTTATTTGATCTTGCTGTAATTTCTAGAATCTTTGTGCTCAGTGCCCGAATTGTTAAAAATCCCCAGAACGTGATAAAATAGTGATTCCAATTGCTGCTGATCAATAAACAATTTTTCCAGGTCGTCTAATTTTGGTAGAAATTTTGGAGTTCCAGAAGTTTACGTTTGATACAGATTACTTCAAACTGTTCTGTTTTTGACAGATTCTGTTTTCATTGTGTTGTTTGCTTATTTTGATGACTCTATGGCTAGTAAAATAGTTTATAAACCATAGAGAAGTTGGAATACAGTAGGTTTAACACCAATATAAATAAAGAATGAGTTCATTACAGTACCATGAAGTGGTGTTTTGTTTTCTTTCGCTAACGGAGCTCACGAGTTTTCTGTTAAGTTTTGTGTTGTGAAGTTTTCAAGTTTTGGGTAAAGATTCGATGGACTATGGAATAAAGAGTGGAAAGAGCCTAAGCTTGGGGATGCCCAAGGCACCCCAAGGTAATATTCAAGGACAACCAAGAGCCTAAGCTTGGGGATGCCCCGGAAGGCATCCCCTCTTTCATCTTCATTCATCGGTAACTTTACTTGGAGCTATATTTTTATTCACCACATGATATGTGTTTTGCTGGGAGCGTCATTTTATTTTCTTTAGCTTTGCTTGCTGTTTGAATAAAGTATCAAGATCTGAAATTATTAAATGGGAGAGTCTTCACTTGGTTGCATAATTATTCGACTACTCATTGATCTTCACTTATATCTTTCGGAGTAGTTTGTCATTTGCTCTAGTACTACACTTATATCTTTTAGAGCACGGCGGTGGTTTTATTTTGTAGAAATAGATGAACTCTCATGATTCACTTATATTATTTTGAGATTCTTAAGTAGCATGGTAATTTTCTTAAAATCTTAATATGCTAGGCATACAAGATTTGTAAGAATTCTTATGAGTGTGTTGAATACTACGAGAAGTTTGATGCTTGATGATTGTTTTGAGATATGGAGGTAGTGATATTAAAGTTGTGCTAGTTGAGTAGTTGTGAATTTGAGAAATACTTGTGTTGAAGTTAGCAAGTCCCGTAGCATGCACGTATGGTTAAAGTTGTGTAACACATTTGAAACATGAAGTGTACCTGGCTTGTGCGTCCTTATGAGTGGCGGTCAGGGACGAGCGATGGTTTTTTCCTACCAATCTATCCCCCTAGGAGGATGCGCGTAGTACTTGGTTTTTGATGACTTCTAAATTTTTGCAATAAGTATATGAGTTCTTTTGACTAATGTTGAGTCCATGGATTATACGCACTTTTACCTTTCCGCCTTTGCTAGCCTCTTTGGTACCGTGCATTGCCCTTTCTCACATTGAGAGTTGGTGCAAACTTCGCCAGTGCATCCAAACCCCGTGATATGATACGCTCTTTCACACATAAACCTCCTTATATCTTCCTCAAAACAGCCACCATACCTACCTATTATGGCATTTCCATAACCATTCCGAGATATATTGCCATGCAACTTTCCACCGTTCCGTTCATCATCATCATGACATGCTTTACTTTTGTCATATTGCCATTGCATGATCATGTAGTTGACATCGTATTTGTGGCAAAGCCACCATGCATTATTTTTCATACATGTCACTCTTGATTCATTGCACCATCCCGGTACACCGCCGGAGGCATTCATATAGAGTCATACTATGTTCTAGTATTGAGTTGTAATCATTGAGTTGTAAATAAATAGAAGTGTGATGATCATCATTCAATAGAGCATTATCCCCCCCCCCCCCCAAAAAAAAGAGAAAGGCCAAAGAAAAAAAAGAAGGCCCAAAAAAATAAATAAAAATAATAATAAAAAAATAAAAAGGGGCAATGCTACTATCCTTTATTCCACACTTGTGCTTCAAAGTAGCACCTTGTTCTTCATGTAGTGAGTCTCATATATTGTGCTTCAAAGTAGCACCATGTTTTTCATATAGTGAGTTGTCTTGTTCATACTAGTGGGAATTTTTCATTATAGAACTTGGCTTGTATATTCCTACGATGGGCTTCCTCAAAATGCCCTAGGTCTTCATGAGCAAGCAAGTTGGATGCACACCCACTAGTTTTCTTTTGTTGAGCATTCATAGCTCTAGTGCATCCGTTGCATGGCAATCCCTACTCCTCATGTTGACATCAATTGATGGGCATCTCCATAGCCCGTTGATTATCCTCGTCAATGTGAGACTTTCTCCTTTCTTGTCTTCTCCACACAATCCCCATCATCATATTCTATTCCACCCATAGTGCTATATCCATGGCTCACGCTCATGTATTGCGTGAAGGTTGAAAAAGTTTGAGATTATTTAAGTATGAAACAATTGCTTGGCTTGTCATCGGGGGTATAGAAGTTGGGAACATCTTTGTGTGATGAAAATGAAGCATAGCCTAACTATATGATTTTGTAGGGATGAATTTTCTTTTGCCATGCTATTTTGAGAAGACATGATTACTTTCATTAGTATGCTTGAAGTATTATTATTTTTATGTCAATATGAACTTTTGTCTTGAATCTTTCGGATCTGAATATTCATATCACAAGTAAGAAGAATTACATTGAAATTATGCCAAGTAGCACTCCACATCAAAAATTATCTTTTTTATCATTTACCTACTCGAGGACGAGAAGGAATTAAGCTTGGCCTTGTTTCCTATCATTGCAATACCGTTTACGCTCACTTTTACCGCTCTCTACCTTGCTGTTTTTATATTTTCAGATTACAAAAACCCATATCTACCATCCATATTGCACTTGTATCACCATCTCTTCGCCGAACTAGTGCACCTATACAATTTACCGTTGTATTGGGTGTGTTGGGGACACAAGAGACTTTTTGTTATTTGGTTGCAGGGTTGTTTGAGAGAGACCATCTTCCTCCTACGCCTCTCGCGGATTGATAAACCTTAGGTCATCCACTTGAGGGAAATTTGCTACTGTCCTACAAACCTGTGCACTTGCAGGCCCAACAACCTCTACAAGAAGAAGGTTGTGTAGTAGACATCATCGCGCCCCACCCCCTTCCCTCCTTCCCCTTCACCAAGAATCCTCTGAAAGGATGTACCTCCTTCCCCTACACCTTCTTCTCCAAGTAAAAGGCCATTAGTGCCCTGGATTTTCTCGCCGGAGATCCGCACTTGCCTTTTTTTTGCTCGCCATGGCTGCACGCATTTGGACACCCCCTCGCCCTATAAATACCTCCCTCGTGTTTCCCTCTTTCCCCTCGCCCAAAGCCCTCTCCTATGGGAGCTTATACCCCTCCCTATCCCGCATAATTACTCATCGGAGTTCATAAACTCCGGCGGCTTCTCCATCGCCGCCCGAGGCTCGGTTGGTACTTCCTCGGCCTCCCCTGAGGTTGCTGAGATCTCCATTGCACCGTTCCATTTTTTGTTTCCTCAACCTCCGATCTGATCTTCTTCCCCAACTCCGGCGACTACTCCGGTGAGATCAAAGAAATCCCATAATTCTTCTTTTCATGAAAGTAGCGATCTTAGAAAATTCATATTTATTAGTATACATATCCAAATTGAGTGATTCCAATTGCATTAGATCACAAATTTTGTAAAGCTTGCGAATAGGTAAATAGGTTTTAGGTTTGACTATTTAAATTTGAACTTGATCAAATTCTCTTAAATCCTTGTATTCGATCTAACTTGAGTTTAGAAATAGATTTTTGATTGATTCTTTTTGCTACTGCTTTGTTATTGTTTTGTTTATCTAGTAGCATATAGTTATTTATTTTTAGATTATTTTAAGTTAGGTTTGTTGCAAAAACAATACTATTTTTCTTATGTAGTTATTTTAGTCATATAATTAGTGTTTTTAATTATTTTTAGTTAATTATTTTTGTAAATTTTTACATGTTGTCATATGTTTATGTTAGACTGCAGTAGATAAATTTTTGTAGTTATTTATTAGTGTTTAGCTACTATTTTAGTATTTGTTTCTTTAGTACATAGTGGTAGTTGATAAAAGTAGTTTCATTAGTTTCAAAAGTAATTCTTTTTGCCACTTCATTATATGTTGTCATTAATTCTGTTATTTAGGAGTAAATTAGTTTGATAATTATTTTAGTATTGTTTACTATTGTCTTTGTGTTTTGCTAGTTGTTATAGTTGTTCTGGTGTTAACTAGTCAGTTACAATAGTTTTCATACTAGTTCTTTTTGCTAGTAAATGTTTTAGTAAATTATTTTGTTGTTATTTTATTAAAATTATATTTTCCATGTTGTATAAAAGTTACTAGAGTAATTTAGCTTTAATAAGAAAGTATTGACTGTTATTGTGTGAGTTGGTTTGTCCCTTGTTTTCGTGAAGTTTTCTTTGGAATTCTATTTGGTTTTCTTTGACTTCATTATTGTTTTTTTATGGATTTTTGATTGTTATTTTGATTGCAAGTATTGTTTGCTAGGATTATTGCTTATGTGAGTATAATGTTTGCCTATATACATTTTCTCGGAGTGACGAATAGTTTATCAAAGATTCTGAGAGCGTTATTATCTTCATCAAGTAATACCAGGCAAGTTCACTTTGACCATGTTTTTCATGCCTATGTTTCATTTTCATGTAATGGCACCCTTTCAATAATCCCTCCAGTAGTGATATTGATTTCTTGTAGTTGAGTACAATGCATGAGGTAGGAACCCATCTTCGTGTTATCAAGCCCGAGACGTTATATAGTTTTAATGCTATGCTATAGTAGACGGGTTTGGTATGAGTGCACGAGAGTGGTGTGAAGAAGGACTCTACGTTAATGGCGACAACTTCATGATGGCATCGGCAAGAACTGCATCTTCACGACTCTAGACCTCAAGATTTCGAGACTCGAGGCAAGAATTCAATACACACTACTAGGTGAAGGACGGTTGACGGGCACCCTGGAGGAACTAGTTGATGGCCGGGATGCATGGAGAAGCGCCATGACATCTTGCGGAAAGCTTCACCCAGACTCAAAGAGACGGAAGAATACTTCATGCCCAGAAGCTTACCTGTGCAACCACAAGTCACTATGGGCTCTGGCTTGGTTGACCCTAGTGGTGACTCTTGCTGGGACGGTGCTAGCAGATCTAGAACTACGGTAGGATTGGATGAGCACCGGACAGTGGTCAGGGGAACTCTTCGGAAGACCATGTTTCGGTCGTCTTGTTATCAAGCATCATGAAGTGTGATAACGTAAAAAGAGGGATCAAATCTTGCGGGTAAAGTGTACAAACCTCTGCGGAGGGTTAAAATCTAATCGATTAGCCGTGTCCCCGGTTACGGACAATTTGAGCCTCTGGACTGGGATCTATCTCGGAACTCTCAACACCGGACTAATAATTTAATTGTTGTAAACTTATGATGATTTGGGTGATGAGACATCGGTTGGCAGAACCATGTTATGATAGAAAACTCCTTAGTACAGACTCCTGATATTCCTTTGTTGTAGGGAAAATAAAACCAGCTTTTACACGAAAACATCAGACACAGAGCCACAAAGCCATATTGCATATAGAATAGTATTATCATCTGCTTTCTCATGTTGTGATCTTGCCGTACATTCAATGTACTGACCTACACGGCTGCAATGTCTCATGTTGCAGATATGTTCCTTCCGACGAGTAAGAGTACAATACAGGGTTACGGTCTACACTCAACCTGCCGATGGCGTTGATGGGACTCCACACCCGATTGTTTGTTTCCGCTGAGACTTATGAGGTATATATATATCAGTTTTATGTTATTTATACATGTGATTGCACTTTGATATACACATTGATGTACTGTGTGTGCCAACATACCGATCCAGGGATGGCACGGATACATAGAGGCTTGATCGTCTGAGGTCGGGTCGCTACAGTCCTTACGTTATCGAAGAGGTCTATCGTTCCGGTGCCATAAAAATCAAAAACTTCGAGGGCACAAATATGAAGGTGTGAATGGTCAAAGAATCAAACATTATATCTCAGATAATCCCATAAATGTTGAAAACAATGTTATTGAAACCGTAACCCCGGAGGAATACATAAGGGGCACTTTCCGGAACGTTTCAGACTCCGAAAAAGAATAGGTATGTGGACGGTAAGTAAACTGACTCCAAAACAGTTCTAATGGCATTTTTTCTCCGTTTTGGAATATTTAGAAAAATAGAAAAATAAGAAGCAGTCTGGGAAGGACATGAGGCCTCCACGAGGGTGGACGGCGCACCCTACCCCCAGGGCGCGCCCCAGCCTTGTGGGCACCTCGTGCGCTCTTCGGACTCCGTTTTCTTGCATGTTACGTATTTTGGTCGGTAAAAATTCATTATATAATCTCCCAAAGGTTTTGACTCCTGTATCACACAATTATCCTCTGTTTTCGTTTCGAGCTGTTTTTCTGACAGATCTAGATCACCATGACATCTCCAAGTGCCCCCAAGGACAAGTTCTTCAAGAGGGTTATCAACCCTTATCTCGTAGAGGTGCTGCAACACCCTCAAACCATTGAGATTCGTGATGGGTTGCTGCACATCCGCGATGCTGAGGGACCAAGGAAGACCGGAAGCGTGGAGACGAGGCTCGAAGCAATGGAGCAACAAGTTTTCAAGTGCCAGGGGATGGTGGAACGTGGACTCAACGCCAACCACATGATGATCGCGGAATTCAGCAACAACCACAAGCTGGATGCCAAGAACATTGGGGAGACCATCTTCAAGCTTCACGAGAAGATCGAGCACCTCCAAGCCCAAATCTATGACCTGCAAAACCAAAACTGTGAGTATGAATATAGAATCAAGAGGATAAGTTTGCCTGTAGATTTAAGGATCCCGGAGACTCAATCATCCTTCTATGATGGTGAGCCTATGCTTTGGAAGATGGACGACAAGCCCAAATCATCAACACCTCCACCATCTTCTTCACCAGCAAAAGAGATATAATCACATGGGTATGGACACTCCCCTTGGCAACTGCCAAGCTTGGGGGAGGTGCCCCGGTATCGTATCACCATCACACCTCTATCTTTACCGTTTTTCTTAGTTTGATCCTTTTAGTAGTATCTTGATCTAGTAGAATAAAGTTTTGGTATAATTTAGTTTTGAGTTTTGCCTTATGATCCCTTTATGTAATCGAGTCAGTGAGTTATATAATAAAGATTAGTGTTGAGTCAAGCGCTTGATTATCTTGCTATGATCTTGAGGGAATAAAAGAAAAGAGAAAAATAATAAAAAGAAACAAAGAGATCATATTGATCTTATGGAGAGTAATGACTTCACATAGAAAGAGTATGATGATTAAAAGTTGTTGAGAGTTGACAAACATAGTTTTGGTCATTGTTGCAATTAATAGGAAGTAATAAAGAAAGGGAGGTTTCATATATAAATATACTATCTTGGACATCTTTTATGATTGGGAGCACTCATTAAAATATGACATGCTAAAGAGTTGACGTTGGACAAGGAAGACAACGTAATGGGTTATGTTTTCTTATATCTGAGATAAAGTATATTGTCATGGATCATCTAACATGTTGAGCTTGCCTTCCCCCCTCATGCTAGCCAAATTCTTTGCACCAAGTAGATATACTACTTGTGCTTCCAAATACCCTTAAACCAGTTTTGCCATGAGAGTCCACCATATCTACCTATGGATTGAGTAAGATCCTTCAAGTAAGTTGTCATCGGTGCAAGCAATAAAAATTGCTCTCTAAATATGTATGATTGATTGGTGTGGAGGAAATAAGCTTTATATGATCTTGTGACGTGGAAGAAATAAAAGTGACGGACTGCATAATAAAGGTCTATATCATAAGTGGCAATATAAAGTGACGTTCTTTCGTATTAAGATTTTGTGCATCCAACCCTGAAAGCGCATGGCAACCTCTGCTTCCCTCTGCGAAGGGCCTATCTTTTATTATTATCTTCTATCTTATGCAAGAGTCATGGTGATCTTCACCTTTCCTTTTTACATTTTATCCTTTGGCAAGCACAGGATGTTGGAAAGATCCTAATACATATATCTAATTGGATGTAGGTTAGCATGAACTATTATTGTTGACATTACCCTTGAGGTAAGAGGTTGGGAGGCGAAACTATAAGCCCCTATCTTTCTCTGTGTCCGATTAAAACTCCATAACCACAAGTATTGCATGAGTTTAGCAATTGTGAAAGACTAAATGATAGTTGAGTATGTGGACTTGCTAAAAAGCTCTAACATAGACTCTTTCTGATGTTATGATAAATTGCAATTGCTTCAGTGACTGAGATTATAGTTTGTTAGTTCTCAATAAAGTTTGTGATTCATACTTTGCATTGTGAATAGATTATTATTTGAGCATAAGAAATCATATGACAATATCCATATATGTTGCTGTTATAAGATTAATCATGATGCCCTCATGTCCGTATTTCATTTTATCGACACCTCTACCTCTAAACATGTGGACACAATTAACGTTATCAGCTTCCGCTTGAGGACAAGTGAGGCCTAAGGTTGGGGGAGTTGATACGTCCATTTTGCATCATGCTTTTATATCGATATTTATTGCATTATGGGCTATTACTACACATTATGTCACAATACTTATGCCTATTCTCTCTTATTTTACAAGGTTTACATAAGGAGGGAGAATGCCGGCAGCTAGAATTCTGGGCTGGAAAAGGAGCAAATATTAGAGACCTATTCTGCACAACTCCAAAAGTCCTGAAACTCCACAAAAGTTGTTTTTGGAAATAATAAAAAATACTGAGCAGAAGAAATACCAGAGGGGGGCCACACCTTGGCCACGAGGGTGGGGGCGGGCCCTACCCCTTGGGCGTGCCCTCCTGCCTCGTGGGCCCCCTAGTGGCCCTCCGGTGCCCATCTTCTGCTATATGAAGTCTTTCATCCGAGAAAAAAAAATCATAAGCAATCTTTCGGGATGAAACTCCGCCGCCACGAGGCGGAACCTTGGTGGAACCAATCTAGGGCTCAGGCAGAGCTGTTCTGCCGGGGACACTTCCCTCCGGGAGGGGGAAATCATCGCCATCGTCATCACCAACGCTCCTCTCATCGGGAGAGGGCTAATCTCCATCAACATCTTCACTAGCACCATCTCCTCTCAAACCCTAGTTCATATCTTGTATCCAATTCTTGTCTCCAAGTCTGGGATTGGTGCCTGTAGGTTGCTAGTAGGGTTGATTACTCCTTATAGTTGATGCTAGTTGGTTTATTTGGTGGAAGATCATATGTTCAGATCCTTTATGCGTATTAATAATCCTCTGATTATGAACATGAATATGATTTGTGAGTAGTTACGTTTGTTCGTGAGGACATGGGAGAAGTCTTGCCATTAGTAGTCATGTGAATTTGGTATTCGTTCGATATTTTGAGGAGATGTATGTTGTCTTTCCTCTAGTGGTGTTATGTGAATGTCGACTACATGACGCTTCACCATTATTTGGGCCTAGAGGAAGGCATTGGGAAGTAATAAGTAGATGATGGGTTGCTAGAGTGACAGAAGCTTAAACCCTAGTTTATGCGTTGCTTCGTAAGGGGCTAATTTGGATCCATATGTTTCATGCTATGGTTAGGTTTACCTTAATACTTCTTTTGTAGTTGCGGATGCTTGCAATAGGAGTTAATCATAAGTGGGATGCTTGTCCAAGTAAGGACAGCACCCAAGCACCGGTCCACCCACATATCAAATTATCAAAGTACCGAACGTGAATCATATGAACGTGATGAAAACTAGCTTGACGTTAATTCCCATGTGTCCTCGGGAGCGCTTTTCTCTATATAAGAGTTTGTCCAGGCTTGTACTTTGCTACAAAAAGGATTGGGACACATTGCTGCACTTTATTTACTTTTGTTAATTGTTGCTCGCTACAAATTATCTTATCACAAAACTATCTGTTACCTATAATTTCAGTGCTTGCAGAGAATACCTTGCTGAAAACCGCTTATCATTTCCTTCTGCTCCTCGTTGGGTTCGACACTCTTACTTATCGAAGGACTATGATAGATCCCCTATACTTGTGGGTCATCACCCTCCACCCTTGTCGTTGACTCGGGACTCTTGTGGCCCAACTCTTGTGCTTTGGGTGCTTCTTCTGGTCCATAAAAAATTACCGTAAATTTTCAGCTCGTTTGGACTCCGTTTGGTATTCTTTTTCCGCAAAACTCCAAAACAAGGAAAAAACAGAAACTGACACTGGGCTCTAGGTTAATAGGTTAGTCCCAAAAATATTATAAACAGCATATAAATGCATATAAAACATCCAAGATGGATAATATAATAGCATGGGACAATAAAAAATTATAGATACGTTGGAGACGTATCATAGGTCAAGCTTGTACTTGATACACAATCATCAATACAATCAAAGTAGGACGTAGGGTATTATCTCTTCGAGAGGGTTTGAACCTGGGTAAATAATGTCTACTTTGTCCCTTGTTACCCATCGATCCAAGATCCACAGCTCGGGATCCCATATCTCAAGGTCTACAGTTTCAGTACCGACATTCTGGTAACCCAAAGCTTGGCCTCCTTCTTGACATTGGTGAGTGGACCATCGGTGGGGCACTCTTTTGGCCAAACAACCATGCATTCCTCGTATTCCAAATAGCCCAGTGTCGGTGTACTAGAGTAAGGGTACCCTAGTATCCCGAACTTGTGAACGGGCAGTCGTAGTGTCCCGCGGCAAGGCTTGCCAGGTGACCGCCAAGGTCCTTCGTGGTTCCTTTGGAGCCATTCAAGAACAAAGTATCCAAGCCAAAGAGACAAGACCCCGGCAAGAGGAGCTTGCCGGGAAGGCCAACCAAGGCATCTCAAGGAACTTGTCGCGACGCACCACGCGTCCCGGCAAGGCCCGGTGAGCGACAAGCTCCCGGACGCGACAAGACGACGACCGCGGCAAGGCGCTTGCCGCGGCAAGCCTCCACTCTGTACCTGCGCTCCAGCACATCCACCAACGTGTCGCTCTGGGACCCTTCCAGGCGTACGTGGCGGGAGGCTGTGCAGCCAGCAGTACACGGTGGCAAGCGGCGCTGACAAGATTGCCCTCGTGGCGAGAGGTGGCGTCCCTGGCGGTCCCTTTTGCACTATTTGGGCGACTCAGACGGGCATTTAATGCCCTTGTCCCCTGCCGTCAGGGTTAGGTATGATGCACTGTAGCAGGCGGCGGTGCGAACCGCAACACCTTTCCATTTTCACCCTTGTCTATGTTGCCACCTGTCGGTGACCCCTTGAGCATATAAAAGGAGGCCCATGCGCAACGTAGAGAGGGAGGTCGATCAGAGAAAACACTCACACTCGGTCTTTTAGCACTCAGCGCTCCCGAGCAAGAACTCAATACAAACCACAAAGCAGGAGTAGGGTTTTACGCATCAGTGCGGCCCGAACCTGGGTAAACTGCTCGTGCTCCTCGCCTCGATCTGCTCTTCGTGCGATCTCCGCCCCCCTGCCGAACCAAAAAGGGGCTCGGTCCGCCGGTCCCATAGGTGTTCGTGGATTAGCACCCCCGACATCTTTGGCGCGCCGGGTAGGGGAGCGTCGAGGTTGTGTGAACCTGATCCGGCGTTCGCACGAGCTAAATCTTCATCGTCTTCATCGATATGCCGCCGAAGAAGAAGGCTTCGGAGGCGGCTGCTCCGTCCGCGGTGAACCCGCCATCGCCGGAGCAAACGGCTGGTGGGGTAGACGCCGGCGGGAGAACGGGCGTCGACGAGGGAGCTCACGGTGCTACCAGGTCCAAGGACAAGGCTGCGCTGCCCATCGGCGGCGCAGTCGGCTCCCACAACGACCGGGCGCACTCCAAGACCTCGGCGTCCGTACATGCACCGCGCCCATCCCAGGAGGCGCGGGACCGGCAGCGTCATGATACTCACGGTACCATACGTTTGCTGGACCAAGATCGAGCTGGTGGATCTCGGAGTGCTCAAGACCAGCATGCACGCCAACATGCTGGCGCGAGCGGGGCACGGTCGCCTCGACAAGATAATGCTCCTTCTAACATGGTTAGAAGTCTGAGCATATCCCGATCCTCACACCGTTCACCGCCGCCACCAGCCACTTCAGCAGAAGCTTTGGCGTGAGCTCAACTGCTCCTAGACTACCCTCCAGCGGCAGACAAGATCGACGACTAGAGAGCCACCATTCAGAGTCTCATCGGCTTCGCCAACGGTGACAATCCACGGCAGCCGAGTACTTCGCAGCCGCGGCAAGTCAGCCAGGCACGAATCGGTGGCGACAAGACCGGTGGGGGTGCAACCACCGTGCACTCTCCGCCCCGAAGGCCAAGATCGCCGACTCGCCGGATCCACCCAGACAGCGACTCCACCGCGTCATCGGATCCACGAGCTCGTCGCGATCAGTGCCAAGTCCTTCACGAACGATAGCAAGAAGACGCTCGTACTCGCATCGAGCGCCGAAGAGAAGCGCGACGTCAATCAGACCAGCGCGCTGGGCCCTCTGTCGACATGCATGCGCCAGGGGAACCAGGCGACTTGCCGTACGTGGTAGGTTGCCCTGCGTTTACCCGTGACACTACTGGAATCAGCTAATTTGCCATCTGCCAGCTCTTTGCCGTCTGCTAGCTGACGGCAAAGAAGCTCTTTGCCATCAGCTACCAAAAAGCAGATGGCAAAGAACTGGCAGACGGCAAAGAAGCTCTTTGCCGTCAGCCAGTTCTTTGCCGTCTGCTGGCAGATGGCAAAGAATCTTTGCCATCAGCTGGCAGACGGCAAAGAGAGAGGTGGCCCCCACCCCCGCCCGTTTGGGGAAAACTTAACGGGCCACCTCTTTGTCGTCCGCCAGCAGACGGCAAAGAGGCAAAGTGGCGGACGGCAAAGAAAGGCGGACAGCAAAGAGGGCAGTATCTAACGGCCCGTGCCCCCCGCCCGCCTCTCTGTTTTCAATTGTCCCGCGCCCACGCCCCACCACGCACCCCCGCCGCCGCCGCCCGCCATACGCCGCCGCCTCTTGCCCCCGCCGCCGCCCGCCACCCGCCGCCGCCTCTTGCCCCGTCGCCCCTCCCCGCCGCCCCGGTGCCCCAGCCCCCCGCTGCCCGGGCGCCCCAGCCCCCCGCCGCCCCGGCGCCCCGCCGCCCCGCGCCCCACCGCGCCGGGCCCGGCCCCCCGCCGCCCCAGGCCGCCCCGCGCCCCGGGGGGCTCCTCCACCGCCCCGCCCCCTCCTCCACCGGCGCTGGAGAAGGTGAGCCCCGGCCTCCTTTTTCTATTTTTTTCTGTTTTTTTTCTTTTTAGTTTTTGTTTAGATTTAGTTTTAGTTTTAGTTTTAGGTTTAGTTTTAGTTTAGTTTTAGGTTTAGATTTAGTTTTTTCCTTTTTTCTGTTTTATTTGTTTTAGGTTTATGTTTAGTTTAGATTTAGTTTTAGTTTTAGTTTTAGGTTTAGTTTAGTTTGAGGAAAGAAGAAGAAGAAGAGAAAAAGAGGAGAGGAGGAGAAGAAGAAGAGGAAGAAGAAGAAGAGGAGGAGGAGAAGAAAAAAGAAGAAGAGGAAAAAGAAGAAGAAAAAAGAGGAGAGGAGGAGAAGAAGAAGAGGAAAAAGGAGAGGAGGAAGAAGAAGAAGAAGAAGAAGGAAAAAAAGAAAGAAAAGGAAGAAGAAGAAAAGGAAAAAAGAGGAAAAAACCCCGACCCGACACGGCACCCCGACCCGACACGGCACCCCGACCCGACACCGCACCCCGACCCCGACCCGGCACCCCGACCCCTAGACCCCGACCCCGACACCCCGACACCGACCCCGACCCCTAGACCCCGACCCCGACACCCCGACCCCGACCCCGACCCCGACACCCCGACCCCGAGCCTGACCCGGCACCCCGACCCCGACACGGACACGGCACCCCGACCCCAACCCGACACCCCGACCCCGAGACCCCGACCCCGACACCGACACGACACCCCGACACCGACACCCTGACACCACACCCACCTTTACCCCGACACCGACACGGCACCCCGACCCCGACCCGGCACCCCGACCAGACACCCCGACCCCGAGACCCCGACCCCGAGCCTGACCCGACACCCCGACCCCGAGACCCCGACCCCGAGACCCCGGGCCTTACCCGACACCCCGACCCCGACACTGACACGGCACCCCGACCCTGACCCGGCACCCCGACCCGACACCCCGACCCCGAGACCCTGACCCCGACCGTGAGTCGGACCCGACACCCCGACCCCGACACCGACACGGCACCCCGACCCCGACCCGGCACCCCGACCCGACACCCCGACCCCGAGACCCCGACCCCGACACGGCACCCCGACACCGACAGGGCACCCCGACCACCGACACCTCCCGAAAATTAAGGTGTTCTTTGGCCTTCCAGAGGCCGACGGGGTCATATATTTGTGAATTATTAGTTAGGTCATATATTTTTCGATTTAGTTATGAAAAACATCATATATAATTGTGTTGATCGTGTAATTTTAAATGTGCAGTTGTTTCATCGCTTCGAGGTTTGGTGTTCGACGACCTCGCCGTGCGTTTGACGAGCTCTGCCCCTTCGTTCGTGGGTGAGCACAAATGACAAGTCCTCCCCCATTAATTATTTGATCTATTCCGATGAAACTTGATAGCTAGCTATATATGTGTCTTGAATCATCAGTATGCGTAACCAATATGTGTCTCCCGTTCGAAAGCGTCATAGTTATAAATATGCATGCATTTGCATATTTATAACCTTGATTCTTTCGAATTGTCCAACGCTATCCATGGACAGCCCGAGTATGTGTAGATTGGGTTCGTTTTCCCATATGCTTTGCTCCGGATCCGACGCATATATTTCGTCAGTGCCTCCCCTGTTGTTCTCCGGGTACACATCCTCTCTGTTTATTGCAGAGACGTGTATCAGGAGAACAACGGGGAGGTGCTGCCGAAATTTTGCGTCGGATCCGGAGCATAGCATGGGAAAATGAACCCAATCTACACATACACGGGTGGGATTAGGACCTATCATTACCTATTAGAGTGTAGGTTGCATGGACGTAATAAAATTGACAAAGTAGATCAACTGATGAATATATACATGGTGAATTACATATATAATTGTTGTGTGTCCAGTAGCTCTGAAAGTCAAGATGAGTGACCGTGCTTGGATGTATACCGGTCACACTGGTCAGAACAAATGGAGCGCTGAATGGTTCACAAAAACTAAGGGGTTTGTGCAAGCCGCATTTGCAAATGGCCAAAAGAAAACCTGGTGCCCCTGTTTCCGGTGCGGCAATTGGGAAAAGAAGACAGAGGCTGAAATGGGCAAACACCTGCAGAAGAGTGGTTTTACGCCCGATTATACGGTGTGGACATTTCATGGTGAGTCTGCCCAACGTGACCGAGCTGAGGTGGATCGTCGTCGCACCGGCGAGCATGGTACCGGGATGGAAAACATGGTGCAAGACTATGATGATGCTCGGGATTCGGATGAGGAGATGGAGGAATCTGCAAAGGCCTTCAATGAAATGTTGGAGTCTTCGAAACGTCCGCTCCACGAGCACACTGAGCTTTGTCAGTTGGATGCCATCTCACAAGTAATGGCTCTGAAGGCTCAGTTCAACTTGGGCAGAGAATGCTATGACGCAATTATGACAGTATTTGGATGCTTTCTACCCAAAGGCCATGTAATGCCTGCAAACCTATACCAGTCGGACAAAATCCTCCGTGCACTGAAGATGCCCTATGAGAAGATACATGCCTGTGAGAAAGGATGTGCCTTATTTAGGCTTGACTATGCAGACTTGAACTATTGTCCCATTTGCAAGTCTTCCAGGTATATTGTGGTAGACAACGGTATGGGTGAGAAGACACAGACCAAAATCCCCGTTAGTGTTCTTCGGTATATGCCAATCGTACCAAGACTTCAACGTCTTTTCATGGTCGAAGAGACGGCCAGACAGATGACATGGCACAAAACAGGCAAAAGAACTGAACTAGATGCAGATGGGAATCTGATGATGGTACACACATCGGATGGTGTTGCGTGGAAAAAGTTTGATGAATTACATGCTGACAAAGCGGCAGATCCGAGGCATCCTCGAGTCGGCATCAGCACGGATGGGTTCAGTGTGTTTGGTATGACGGCAGCCCAATATAGTTGTTGGCCCGTATTTGTCTTTCCACTCAATCTCCCCCCCGGACAGATTATGCAAAGAAAGAACATTTTCCTGACGTTGATAATTCCAGGACCCAACTATCCGGGCAAAAATATGAATGTGTACATGCAGCCGCTTAAGGACGAATTGCAAGAAGCCTGGGATAATGGGTTCAAGACATACGACGCCTTTAGCAAACGGAACTTCATAATGCATGTCTGGTACATGTACTCGACGCATGACTTGCCGGCGTATGCGCTATTCATTGGCTGGTGTGTGCATGGAAGGTTCCCGTGCCCCACATGCAAGGGAGCTCTTGAGTTTCGTTGGCTTCAGGCCGGTCGCAAGTTTTCTTGCTTCGACATGCATAGACAGTTCCTGGATCCTCGCCATAAGTTCAGGAAAGACAAGAAGAACTTCATCAGGGGTAGAGTTGTCAAAAACTCTGCACCACCTGCATCGACAGGCCAACAGACCCTGGATGAGTTAAACGCTCTCGAGCCAGATCCACAACGTCCAGGGTACTTCAAGGGGTATAATACTAAGCACGCGTGGACTCACAAAACATGCTTATGGGATCTGCCTTACTTCAAAGACCTCCTTTGCCCACACAACATCGACGTGATGCACACTGAGAAGAATATCGCCGAGGCACTTTTTGGTACATTGTTCGGCATAGATGGGAAGTCAAAGGATAATACTAAGGCTAGAGTCGATCTGGAGGCGCTATGTGATAGGCCGTTACAAAACATGAAAGAACCGAAAGGAAAGCAGAACTGGACGAAGCCAAAGGCATGGTTCAATCTTGGAAGGCCAGCTATGAGGGAAATTCTCTTGTGGGTGCAACAGCAGTTGATGTTTCCCGATGGGTATGCAACGAATCTAAAGAGGGGAGCGAATCTTGATAAACTGAAGATATTTGGTCTCAAGAGTCATGATTGGCACATATGGATTGAGCGGGTAATGCCGGTGATGTTGCGTGGCTTCATCCCTGAGGATGAATGGCTAGTACTGGCAGAACTCAGCTATTTCTTCCGTGTTCTTTGTGCGAAAGAACTATCGCCTGGCGTGCTAGAAGAAATGGAAGAGTTGGCGCCGGAGTTGATCTGCAAGTTAGAGAAGATCTTTCCACCGGGCTTCTTTAATCCAATGCAGCATTTGATTTTGCATCTCCCGACCGAGGCAAGATTGGGGGGGACCCGTGCAAAATCGTTGGTGCTACCCAACTGAGAGGATGCAGAAGACGCTTCGAGAAAAATGTAAAAATAAACGTAGAATTGAAGCATCGATGGCTGAGGCATTCATTACAGAGGAGGCGGCAAACTTCGTAACAGCGCACTACGAAGCCAAAAATCGTCATTTGCATAATCCGAAGCCTCGGTACAATGCTGACGAGCCTAAAAAGGGTGGATCCAACCTCAGCCTATTCAAAGGGAATCTCGCACCAGCTAGTGTTTCACATCCAGTATCTTTGGATAACGAAGAATGGCGGACCATTTCGTTGTATATCTTCAACAACCTGATAGAAGTGCGGCCATGTGAAAAATATATATGTATCATCTATTTGCTGTGAAAATGGTTGGGTATATGAAAAAACAGAAAAAAGAGCCAATATGCAGGCTCTTTGCCGTCTGCCACTGACGGCAATGGGCTCTTTGCCGTCTGCCGCAGACGGCAAAGAGGCCACGTGGCGTCCACCTGTGCTTCCTGGGAGCTGATCCGTTTGGTCAGTTTGCCTACAGTGGCAGACGGCAAAGACTTTGCCGTCAGTGGCAGACGGCAAAGAACCTGCCACGTAGTGACGTGCAGATGACATCATACGGCGGACGGCAAAGACCCTAGAAATTTTGCCGTCAGCGGCGGACGGCAAAGGCCTTCCGTTAGCCACTTAACGGACTGACAGCGCACATATTGCCGTCGGCCGTCTTTGCCGTCTGCCGCTCTCTCTTTGCCGTCCGCCGCGGACGGCAAAGACTTTGCCGTCGGTAGCCGACGGCAAAGAACCTGTTTACCGAAGCCTACTTTGCAGGAGCCTTTTGCCGTCCGCCGCTGACGGCAAAGGCCTTTGCCGTCCGCCGTTCGTGCCTTTGCCGTCCGCCATGGCTGACGGCAAAGTAGCTGATTCCTGTAGTGTGAGCTGCGGCAAGTCCAGTGGCCCAGCAGGAAGAATTTCAAGCCAGACGTACCAGAGAAGTACAACGGCAAGTCGCATCCGTCGGAGTTCCTCAGCATCTACACCATCGCGGTGCAAGCTGCCGGGGGGCGGGACGACAAGATCCTTGCCAACTACTTCCCGCTGGTGCTCAAGCCCAACGTCAGGTCCTGGCTCATGCATTTGCCGGACAACTCCATATCCTCCTGGGCAGACCTATGCCATCAGTTTGTCGGCGCCTTTACAGGCGGCCACAAACCTCATGGCCAAGAGAGTGACCTTCACCTGCTCGCCCAGAAGGAAGGAGAGCCCCTGCGCAAATACATTCAGAGATTCAGCCGTGTACAGCACAACATCCCAGATGTCCACCCTGCCGCGGTCATCAGCGCGAACCATCAGAACGTGCGTAACCGTAGGATGTGGGAGGAGATGGCGATGTGCAAGATCAGAGACGTCAGTGAGATGTATGCCCTGGCCGACAAGTGTGCACGTGCTGAGGAAGGGAGGAAACTCCCCAGAGAGAATACAGGAGCAGGAGGATCTGACAGCGAAGATGCTGCCCCGGCAAAGAAAAACCGGCGACGGAACAATAGGAAGAAGAAAGGCAAAGATGTGCTAGTCGTTGAGCAGTCCGGCAACGAAGGTGGCGCCAAGAAAGCCAAAGTTGGTAGCTCCGGCAAGGAGATTGCCGCATGCACCAACTGCCAGGCTGTGGCGGTCGCCGACAAGCAGGAAGGCACCGACAAGCAGTATTGCAAGATCCACCACACCAAGGGCCATGACCTCCAGAGCTGCAAGAAAGTCGAGCAGCTTGTCCAGCAGCAAAAGGCTGAATACGAGTGACGCGACAAGGAGAGGGCCCAAGGAGGCGCTGGAGAATCCGGCAAGAAGCGCGCCGGCTGGGGAGGACGTCGCGGCAAGGCCAAGCAGCGGCAAGGAGACAGACCTCCCCGCGGCCGCGACAAGGATGAAGATGACGACGACGACGAAGACATGGATGATGTCGAGACCAGTGAGCAGGAGTTCCAGAAAGCCACAGAGGTCTTGTGCGTTGACGGCGGTGCTTCCCTGCATACTTCACACCGCCAACTCAAATAGTGGGTGCGAGAAGTCAATGCGGCGGAACCACCTATCGAGTCACGCAAGCTTCTGAAATGGTCCAGCACGCCTATCATCTTTGATATTGAGGACCACCCTGATCGCACAACTGTGGTCGGGTGCTTGCCGATGTTGGTTTCACCAACTATCCGCAAGCTCAAGGTCACTAAGATGCTAGTTGACGGCGGGGCCGGCTTGAACCTGATCTCCTCCGCTGTACTCCAGAAACTCCAGGTCCCTGATAGCGAGCTCGAAGAGACCGGCACATTCTAAGGAATCAACCCGGGAAGGAGCAAGCCGAAAGGGAAGGTCACGTTGCCATTAACATTTGGCAGCGAGTTGAACTTCAGGACTGAGAGGGTCACTTTTGACGGTGCCGATTTTCCATTACCTTACAATGGGATACTCGGCCGTCCAGCACTCGCCAAGTTCATGGCAGCCTCTCATTACGCATACAACATGCTCAAGAGGCCAGGCCCGATAAGCGTCATCTCTGTCCCTGGCGACAAGAAGGATGCTCTTATCTGCGCCGACAAGATCTACCGGGAAGCAGCAGCCACAACAGATTGCAAGTCACCTGCCGTTGAAGCTCCCGGGGGGAAGAGGAAGACCAAGTCCGGCAAGAGTTCTGATGCCCACTCCGGCAAGCGCACCTCTTCGGAGTGCTGCACTACCGTCGAGGACGCACCATCGAGCTCCACCGGCAAGTGTAAGAAGGCAATGGCAGCTCCGCCAGAGACCAAGAAGGTGTCCGCCAAGGAGGACGGCACTGGTGGTACCTTCACCATCAGTGCCACTCTTGACCCTAAATAGGAAAGCGCGCTCATTGCTTTCCTGCGGGCGAACGTCGACGTGTTTGCGTGGCAACCGTCTGACATCCCCGGTGTTCCCAGGAAAGTAATTGAGCACCATCTTGCCGTTTGTCCTCATGCGCGGCCCGTCAAGAAGAAGGTTAGGAAGCAAGCAGTGGAGCACCAAGAATTCATCGCAGAAGAGATCAAGAAATTGGAAGCAGCAGGCCTTGTCAGAGGAGTGCTCCATCCTACGTGGTTGGCCAATCATGTAGTCGTGTGCAAGGCAAACGGGAAATGGAGGCTTTGTATCGACATTACCGATGTTAATAAAGCTTGTCCCAAAGACCCATTTCCCTTGCCGCGCATTGACCAGATTGTTGACTCCACGGCCGGATGTGACTTGCTTTCATTTCTAGACGCATACTCAGGATACCATCAAATCTTCATGGCAGAAGAAGATGAGGAGAAGACTGCATTCATCACTCCATGTGGCACGTACTGTTTCATACGAATGCCTTTCAGTTTAAAGAATGCCGGTTCAACATTCGCAAGGGTAGTTCATGTCGCTCTTGAGCCACAAATGCATAGAAATGTGGAAGCCTACATGGATGACATAGTGGTCAAGAGCAAGGACAGGGCAACTCTGATTCAAGATTTAGACGAGACCTTTGCAAATATGCGCAAGATCAACCTCAAACTGAACCCCGAGAAGTGTGTGTTTGGAGTCCCCTCCGGCAAGCTTCTCGGGTTCTTCGTGTCTCAGCAGGGAATTGAAGCCAATCCCGACAAGATCAAGGCCATTGAGCAGATCGAAGCACCAAAGCGCGTCAAGGATGTATGAAGACTTGCCGGTTGCGTGGCTGCTCTCAGCAGGTTTATCTCTCGGTCTGCTGAGCGCGCCCTACCGTTTTTCAAAATTTTGAAAAAGGCCGGTCCAATGAAATGGACTCCGGAAGCGGAGGCTGCGCTGCAGGACTTGAAGAGATACCTGTCCTCTACTCCAACACTTGTCGCACCTAAGCCGCAAGAGAAGTTGCTGATGTGGTTAGTGCTGCGCCAGTGGCAGAGAGGGAGGCAGATGACGAGCCAGCAACCCCTGCAGGCGCATCCAGCGACAAGCAGGGGGCTTCCCCGACAAGCTCTGGTCTCGACAAAGATGGATCTACGCAGGTGCGCGAGGAGATACAGAAGAGAATGGTGCAGCGCCCAATTTACTTTGTCAGTTCCCTTTTGCAGGGGGCTAGGTCAAGGTACTCTGGTGTGCAGAAATTGCTTTTCGGCCTTCTCATGGCCTCAAGAAAGCTGCGCCATTACTTCCAAGCACATGAGATCACAGTTGTCACTCGCTTTCCGCTGAAGAGGATACTACAGAATCCAGAAGCAACAGGCAGAATTGTTGAGTGGGCACTTGAAGTGCCAAGCTTTGGCCTCAAGTTTGAGAGTACTTCAACTATCCAAAGCAGAGCATTGGCAGAATTCATAGCAGAGTGGACGCCAACGCCAGATGAAGAAATTCCAGAAACGAGCATCCCCGTCAAGGAAGCAAGCAAAGAGTGGCTCATGTACTTTGACGGTGCCTTCTCGCTGCAAGGCGCCGGTGCTGGCGTGCTGCTTGTCGCACCCACCGGAGAGCACCTCAAGTACGTAGTCCAGATGCACTTTCCCAAGGAGCAAGCGACAAACAATACTGCAGAGTATGAAGGCTTGCTTGCCGGTCTCAGGATCGCGGCAGACCTTGGGATCAAGAAGCTCATTGTCAGGGGTGACTCACAGCTTGTCGTCTGCCAAGTAAACAAGAGTTATCAGAGTCCGTTGATGGAAGCCTACGTTGACGAAGTGAGAAAGCTGGAAGAGCGCTTTGACGGCCTACAGATGGAGCATGTTCCAAGAGCTCAGAACGACATTGCCGATGGCCTGTCAAAGTGCGCCGCACTTAAGTTACCTGTGGAACCAGGGATCTTTGTGCTCAAGCTGACTCAACCGTCCGTAACACCATCAACTGGACAGAGCAAGAAGAGGAAATTGATTTCTGGTGACTATTTTCCAGCAGAGCTTCCCGAAGCCGCCGCCAAGAAGGTCCCCAAGATTAACACCAAGAGTGCTGAGGAGCAGTCTCCTCCGGCAAGCCCTAGGGTTTGTTCCATTGAAGCAGACGCTCCCGACAAGTTTTGCTCCGGAAAGCTTGCCGGGGAACGTCAAGCTCCGGCAGAGCTGCAAGTTCTTGCCGTAGAAGCAGATGTTCCCGCAGCAGCAGCTATGCCTTTAGTCCTTGTTGTCGAGCCACAAGCTCCGGCATGGGCACAACAGATCGTCCGTTTCCTTCAGACAGGAGAACTTCCCGAAGAGCAAGAAGAAGCGAAAAGAGTAGCCCGGCAGTCAAGTATGTACCAGTTTGTCGACAACACACTTTGCAGAAGAAGACTCAACGGTGTGAAATTGAAGTGTATTCCCCGGGAAGATGGACAAGAGCTGTTGGCAGAGATACATGGAGGCATATGTGGTCACCACATTGGCGCAAGAGCACTTGCCGACAAAGCATTCCGGCAAGGTTTCTTTTGGCCGACAGCCCTCCAGGATGCAACTGCACAAGTAACCAAGTGTGAAGCGTTCCAGTTCCATTCCAAGCAGATACACCAGCCAGCTCAAGCTCTCCAGACGATCCGTTTATCCTGGCCATTTTCGGTCTGGGGGCTCGATATCCTCGGCCCCTCTCCCCGAGCAGTCGGGGGCTTTGAGTACTTGTACGTTGCAATCGACAAGTTCACAAAGTGGCCGGAAGTGGAAGAAGTGAGGAAGGTGACAGCACAGTCAGCAGTCAAGTTCTTCAGGTCGATTGTTTCGCTTCTGTTGCTCACCCGAGAAGCAACGGTCAAGCGGACAGGGCAAATGCTGAAGTGCTGCATGGGCTCAAGACCAGGACTTTCGACAGGCTGCACAAGTGCGGAAGAAACTGGATCGAGGAGCTGCCGGTGGTTCTTTGGTCGATCAGGACGACGCCAAATCGAGCCACTGGCCAGACACCTTTCGCTCTAGTCTATGGAAGAGAGGCAGTTCTCCCCACGGAACTCGTATACGGGTCACCTCGAGTGCTCGCTTATGATGAGCTTGAGCAAGAGCAGGTGCGACAAGATGACGCGCTGCTCCTTGAGAAAGACCGTCTTCAGGCTGCTGTACGAGCTGCTCGCTATGAGCAAGCTTTGCGCCGCTACCATAACCGCAAAGTTAATGCCAGAAGTCTCGAGGAAGGCGACCTTGTTCTTTGGCATGTTCAGTCCGCCAAGAATTCCAACAAGTTGACGCCGAAGTGGAAAGGCTCTTACCGGGTGAAACGAGTCACTAGGCCTGGCGCTGTCCGCCTTGAGACCGAAGATGGCATTCCAGTGAGCAACTCCTGGAACATTGAGCATCTTCGTAAGTTTTACCCGTAAGGCGCGGTTGCCGGAATCCGTTCCGGCAACCACCTTTTGTACAAGTCCTGCCGCTGTTGCATGTAATCCTTTGTACAAAGCCGGGCGCAGACCCCGTGCATAAAGCTTATGTGCTCCGCGCATTTTGTCAATTTCATGCTTTCTATTTTTCGCATGTGTTATCTGACACTTTGTGCAGCACTTACCCCCGGTAAGCAACAACGAGCCATAAGGCTCCATATTTTTATTTTGCTCCTCTTTCTTTTTTCTCAAGGAAAGGAAGGGTCCCTCGCCCACAAGTTTGCCGGGGAGAAAGGAGAGGATATGGTATGGAGCAGGCGTCGTTCAAGAAAGTTTCGCCTTGTCGGGAAGCAAACGACAGAAAAGCTAAGTTGCCAAAGTTTGAGCAATCAGATTTTTAAATTTTTTAAGTTATTTTCCTTGAACGACCGTCCTTTGTATGGAAAACCTGTGCGCGGAGGAACCAACTCGTAGCTAGTTTCGCCCTTACTTTGTTTCGAGTCTGCTCAACAACTTAAGTGAGCTGCGACTAGTTGTGACAAGGTTTATTTTCGGTAGCGGCACCGCCAGCAGGCTGCTGACGTCCCGCACTCAGCGCTCGCGGCCAAGGTCCCTGCGCCGGCAAGTTCCCTAAAAGCGTAGGGCAAAAACATACAAAGGAAGGAATCAAGTAAAGGAGATAACATTGCAATCATTACCAGAAATAAAGTTATATTACAAGGTAGCTTGTCGCGGCTCTAACAGATTGTTCTCATGACATGACCAGCAGCGACAAGAAAAGAAGAAAACGGGCGGCCTAGTCTACGCGATCGCCCTCAACCCTCTTGGTCCCGCTCACCTTGTCCACAATGGGTGGGACAAGGGCCTTGAGCGCCTCCAGATCGGCATCCGGCGGCAAGGTCCTGAGGACGTTGGTGAGGTTGAGGCCCGGGTTGCGGAAGGCCACCTTCACCAACACCTTTTGAAGAGCTCCCGCGCTGATCTTGCGCGACTCGTCGGCCAGCTGCTTTGGGATCCTCTCCCGGAGTCGCTTGAGGGCCGTCGCCACGCCTTTGAAGAATGAGGTGAGCTTGGCGCTGGGTTGGAGGTTCTCGTCGGAGGGATACCCGAGATCCTCCATCCCCAGCTGCGCCAGCTCCCTGTCAATGTCTGCGGCAACGTCCACGAGACCCTCCGTCCAGTGCTCCACATTCTCCCGGAAAGTGCTCTGGGCAGCAGCAGCACTTGCCAGCAGCGCCTTGCCGGCCTTGACCTCCTCCTTCAGGGCCGTCTCCTGCTCCTTGGCGCCGTCCAGCGTCTTGGTCAAAGTGGTCAGCTTCAACTCAAGATCTGCGTTGGAGTCCTTGGCGGCGCTAAGCTCCTGGCCCTTCTCGGCGAGACGGGCCTGCAGCTCCGAGTAGCTGTGGGCATCCTTCTCCCGCTCAAGCTTGAGCGCGGCAAGCTCTTCACCGCTCGCCTTGAGATCGGCCTCCAGCTGCGCCACCTTCGTCTCCAGCTCCTTATTGGCGGCCTCGGCAGCTGCGGCAGCATCCTCTACTTGCTTGAGGGCTCCGCCAAATGTTCGCTCGCGCGCGGCAAGCTCCTCCTCGTGGCTGTCAAGATTGACCTTCCGCTACACCAGCTCGCCCTCCTACGCAGACAGCTTTTCAGCGGCAAGCCGCTGTTGCTCTTCGGCTTCAGCCTTCTCGAGGAGGAAGGCCTTCTGCTCCTCGGCAAGTTGCGCCCGCTCCTCTACCAGGGACCGGAGAGCTTCCTGGTTGTGACCCCGGAGCTCCTCTGCGCGCTTCTCGATGTCCGCTCCCACCTTCGCGACAAGTGCCTCGCGGGATTCCAGCTTGGCTTGCCGGGCGCGGTAGAGCGACACCAGCTTCCGCAGCAGCCGCTCCTCCTCAGGCTCGCTGCCGCTGCTGCTTGGCGCGTCAACCAGCGCCATCCCAGCGGAGGCGAGAACCTCTCCGTCAAAGCTCTCTCCTTCGACCGGCACCCTAGAGCTTGACGCCCAGGGGAGGTTGATGAAGATGCCATCGCCGGCCTTCAAGTAGACGCCTGGCTGGGGCTCTTCGGAGCCTGACGCTGTGGCAGCGGCGGAGGGATTGGCGGTCGACGTAGCGCCTGGTGCTCCTGCGGCCTCAGGGCCGTCAGTACGATCGCCAAATCCCCCGCCTGCTTCTGCAGCGGCAGCATTGGCGGCCTCTACGCCGGCGGGATCGTCAGCGCCGGCTACTTCCTCGGCGGCAGCAGCGTCGTCGGCGGCAACCTCGGTATCCATCGGTTCCGCAGCAGATGGGTCTGACGGGCGGAAAAGGGAGAAGAGTCAAGCAAATATCCAAAAAAGAAGATCAAAAGAAGAAGAACCCAAGGAAGTTCTGAAGCGAGAAGATTACCTATGCCAGCTTCTGCAGTCGTGGTCTCCGCCGCCGGGGGGCCGCTGGTGCCGTCCCTTGCCGGAGAACCCTCCCTTGCCAGAGACTTCTCCCTTGCCGGAGAGCTCTCCCTTGCCGGGGACCTCTCCCTTGCCGGAGGACTCTCCCTTGATGTTTCAGGGGCGGCCTCCGGGCGCTCCTGGTGGGGCTGCTCTGCTCCTGCAAAAACCAACAATCAGATATCAGCAAAGCAAGAATCTCCATGTGCGCCCAACAGCGGAAAGCAAGCCATATACTTACGCTGGGGGCTGCTCTGGAGAACAGTTGCCGGGTCCGGCAAAGTTGTCTCGGGCGCATCCCCTGCTGTCGCGGTGGGTTCGTCCTCGATGATAATCACCGGGGCCGTGGCTCTCTTCGCTGCTCTCTGGGCCAGAGTCCTAAGAAGGAATAAGTTCAGAGTAAAGCAAATGAGATACATGACAAAACAACAAGGATTGAAGAACTGCAAGTACAACAAGAGAATCTTACTCTTCTTCTTCTTCCTCGTCTGAGTTGAACGCGGAGAAGTCGAAGTCCGGCTCACATCCGGCGCGAGAAGGTGGAGGAGTAGATTCCCTTGGCTGCTTGGCGGGAACTATGGTGGTGGTCTGAGACGACCCCGCTCCGGCTGCCGCCGCGGCATGAGAAGCGGCAGGAGCAGAAGCGGTGGTCCGGGTGGACCCCGCTCCAGTTGCCGCAGCTGCGTGAGGTGCTCCCGTGGCAACAGTGTTTGCCGCGGTGGAGCGTGTCGCGCGGCGCGGTGACTGTCGACTCGCCCGCCGCCCCGCTACTTCCCCGGCCTTGCGGAGACGCCTTCCTGGTGGAGCTGGGGGCTTTGCTTGCGGCGAGCTGTCTGATGATGAGGAGGAAGAGGAGTTGATCTCCAATGAGCCGCTCGTATCCACGACAGGCTCGCTCGGCTCGGTGTCACGCCCGGCAAACTCTTTCTTGCCGGCGAGCTCCTTCTTGCCGGAAAGCTTCTCTCACTTGGCACGGCTTGCCGCCTCTGCTGCCTCTGCCTCCTCCATGGTGAATCCAAACTTGCCCGTAGCTGCGGCGGCCGCCGCCTCTTCTAGCCTGGTGGTGATGCATTTCAACTCCGCATCGGTGGTGTCGCGAGTGAGGCCATTCTTCTCGTCGGGGCGGACCGGCACTTCTACCAGGCCGTCAAAGAACTCCTGCACGACGTCGTCTGCAGGCTCTTGCCAAGTTGGGACAATTCCATGCGAGTCGCACAGCGGCATCATTGCACGGATGTGGTCGAGCGCGGAGTTGTTGCACAGCGGAACGACACCCTGCGGCAACCTAAACACTTCGGGATGCTCAGGGTCATACTTGAACAGATCCTGAAGCATTGCGTTAAGCTCCAGAACAGTGAAGTTGTAGTTGAGGCCCGGACGCAGCCTCATGATATCCGCCGCATTCTTGAACTCCCAGGCGGGTCTCCTCCGTTCCTGCAGGGGGCGATGCAGCGGCGAAGAAAATCTGCGCCAACAGCTCCTACAGTAAGCCCGGCAAGCCTGAGGCGTTGGATCCGGGTGATGGCAATCTTCAGCCTATCGTCTTCCGGGGCCACGTCGCTCCAATCGCTGCCGCGTGCTGCTGGGGTTTGGCGCCGGGCGGTAAACGGCTGCGGGTTCTCCTCGACAATCCAGCACCAGTCTGCTCTCCATTCCTCCCACTTGCCGTGGATAAAGGCTCTCCTCTCTCTACTCGGGGCATAAAGAAGTGGCGAAAAAGGGTTACATTGGGATGGACTCTGACAAAGTTTTTGCAAAGATGTGCGAAAACTGCCATGGTCAGAACAGCATTGGGGTGAAATCAAGGAGGCAGAACCCGTAGGTGTTCATGATATCACAGAAAAACTCTGAGAAAGGCGGGCAGAGCCCGCAGTAGAAGAACATGGTGAAGAAGGGATATCCATTTGGAGCCATTTTCCAAGCGGAGGCTGGGAGTACCTTCGTGCTCAGATGCGCTCGCGTCTCCGTCGACCAGAAGAGGTAGTAGTACTCCCTCAGCTCCTTCGCGGCGAGCTTGGGGGGGGGGGGAGATTGCCCGCTCCTTTCGCAGCGCCGCAAGCCGCTGCGCCTCGGTCGACTTCACAGCCTTCCCATTGTCAACTTTCGGAGCCATGGCGGAAGTGGTGGAGGAGGTCGACGGCGATGGGGGGGGGGGGGCAGGGCGCTGCTCTCTTTTCAGAAGACTGGGGAGCGGCGGAGGTTTTCGAGATTGGAATGGAAAGGGGCGAATGGGCGCACTACCCCTGTTTCCCCTTCCTTATAAAGAGGGAGGGGGCGGACGTTCCGCCTTTCCTAATAAAGAAACCACCCACGATCTCTCCCACGACACCGCATTCGACGCGTGCCGTTCGGGGAGGGCGTGGTGGATACGGAGAGAGATGCGGCGTAACCCAGGCCGCGCGTGTCCGTGCCCTATTTTGGGCCTGGCCCAACAGCGCTCGGCACCGTGTATGGCCCAGGCCCGGGGGCTCCTGTCGGTGTACTAGAGTAAGGGTACCCTAGTATCTCGAACTTGTGCACGGGCAGTCGCAGCGTCCCGCGGCAAGGCTTGCCGGGTGACCGCCAAGGTCCTCCGTGGTTCCTTTGGAGCCATTCAAGAACAAAGTATCCAAGCCAAGGAGACAAGACCCCGGTAAGAGGAGCTTGCCGGGAAGGCCAACCAAGGCATCTCAAGGAACTTGCCGCGACGCACCACGCGTCTCGGCAAGGCCCGATGAGCGACAAGCTCCCGGACGCGACAAGACGACGACCGCGGCAAGGCACTTGCCGCGGCAAGCCTCAACTCTGTACCTGCGCTCCAGCACATCCACCAACGTGTCGCTCTGGGACCCTTCCAGGCGTACCTGGCGGGAGGCTGTGCAGCCAGCGGTACATGGTGGCAAGCGGCGCTGACAAGATTGCCCTCGTGGCGAGCGGTGGCGTCCCTGGCGGTCCCTTTTGCACTATTTGGGCGACTCAGACGGGCATTTAATGCCCTTGTCCCCTGCCATTAGGGTTAGGTGTGATACACTGTAGCAGGCGGCGTTGCCAACCGCAACGCCTTTCCATTTTCACCCTTGTCTACATTGCCACGTGTCGGTGACCCCTTGAGCATATAAAAGGAGGCCCATGCGCAACATAGAGAGGGAGGTCGATCAGAGAAAACACTCACGCTCGGTCTTGTAGCACTCGGCGCTCCCGAGCAAGAACTCAATACAAACCACAAAGCAGGAGTAAGGTTTTACGCATCAGTGCGGCCCAAACCTGGGTAAACTGCTCGTGTGCTTCGCCTCGATCTGTTCTTCGTGCGACCTCTGCCCCCCTGCCGAACCAAAAGGGGCTCAGTCCGCCGGTCCCATAGGTGTTCGTGGATTAGCATCCCCGACACCCAGGCAATGAGCATGGTGAGCGAGGCCATCGCCTTCCTATTGGGCATCGACTTGTCGGAATGGCCCACCCACAAATCTTTGATGGATCTCAAGAGGTGCCATGAGGAAGTATCAACATTCACAAGTTTGACCATTCTTTGATCAATCCCCATGGCCGGATAGAGAAGCGACATTTGTAGAACAGGTGATCCACAGTCTCTTGTTCCCGTTCTCTAGAGAGGGCAAAGGCCACAGTTTGGCCATCCTCGCTTCTTAAATATACCGGTCGTGCAAACCCTGTTTTGAATTGCTAGCCAAGTGAACACTTGACCTTGGGCAACGCCCATGCCTTCCACATAGTGTGCATCATTGGAGATAGAGTGGTACTGCAGAATTGCGCTTTGTATGCTGATGTCTACTACACAACTTATTCTTGTAGACTCGTGTTGGCCCTCCAAGCGCAGAGTTTTGTAGGATAGTGCTACTTCTTGAGCTTGCGTTGGTTTTTTCCTTGAAGAGGAAAGGGTGATGCAACAAAGTAGAGATAAGTATTTCCCTCAGTTTGAGAACTAAGGTATCAATCCAGTAGGAGACAACGTAGAAATCACCTAATACCCGCACAAACAATCAAACAACTTGCACCCAATGAGATAAAGGGGTTGTCAATCCCTTCATGGTACTTGCAAAAGTGAGGTCTGATAGAGATAGATTAAACTAAACAAATGATAAAGTAAATATTTTTGGTATTTTTGGTTTATAGATCGGAAAGTAAAAGATTGCAAAATAGTAGATCGGAAACTTACATGATGGAAAATAGACCCAGGGGTCATAGGTTTCACTAGAGGCTTCTATCAAGATAACAAATAATACGGTGGGTGAACAAATTACTGTCGAGCAATTGATAGAAAAGCGCAAAGTTATGACGATATCTAAGGCAATGATTATGAAATATAGGCATCACGTCCGTGTCAAGTAGACCGAAACGATTCTGCATATACTACTATTACTCCACACTTGGACTGACTCCTGCCTGCATCTAGAGTATTAAGTTCATGAAGAACAGAATAACGCATTAAGTAAGATGACATGATGTAGAGGAATAAAATCAAGCAATATGATGTAAACCCCATCTTTGTATCCTCGATGGCAACAATAAAATACGTGCCTTGCTGCCCCTACTATCACTCGGAAAGGACACCACAAGATTGAACCCAAAGCTAAGAACTTCTCCCATTGCAAGAAAATCCAATCTAGTTGGCAAAACCAAACCGATAGTTCGAAGAGAATTACAAGGATACCAAATCATGCATAAAATAATTCAGAGAAGATTCAAATAATATTCATAGATAAGCTGGTCATAAATCCACAATTCATCAAATTTCGGCAAACACACCGCAAAAGAAGATTACATCGGGTAGATCTCGAAGAACATCGAGGAGAACATGGTATTGAGAATGAAAGAGAGAGAGAAGAAGCCATCTAGCTACTAGCTATGGACCCGTAGGTCTGAGGTAAACTACTCAGGCTTCATCGGAAGGGCAATAGAGTTGATGTAGAAGCCCTCCGTGATCGAATCCCCCTCCGGCAGGATGCCGGAAAAGGCCCCTAGATGGGATCTCACGGGTACAGAAGGTTGCGGCGATGGAAAAGTGTTTTCATGGATACTTCTGGTGGTTTGGGAATATATGTGAATATATGGGCGAAAGAATTAGGTCAGGGGAGTCACGGGGGCCCACAAGGCTGGGGGCACGCCCTACCCACTGGGCACACCCTCCACCCTTGTGGCCGCCTCGTGGCTCTTCTTACTTGCACTCCAAGTCTCCTGGGTGTCTTCTGGTCCAAGAAAAATCACCGCGAAGGTTTTATTCCGTTTGGACTCCGTTTGGTATTCCTTTTCTGCGAAACTCAAAAAAAGGAAAAACAGAATCTGGCGCCGGGCTCTAGGTTAATAGGTTAGTCCCAAAAATAATATAAAATAGCATATTAATGCATATAAAACATCCAAAGCAGATAATATAATAGCATGGAACAATAACAAATTATAGATACGTTGGAGACGTATCAGACAGTAGCAATTTTCCCTCAAGTGGATGACCTAAAGTTTATCAATTTGTTGGAGGCGTAGGATGAAGATGGCTCTCTCAAACAACCCTGCAATCAAATACATGAAATCTCTTGTGTCCCCAACACACCAAATACAATGGCAAATTGTATAGGTGCACTAGTTCAGCGAAGAGATGGTCATACAAGTATAGTATGGATATTAGATATAGGATTTTGTAATCTGAAAATAAAAAAGGTAGCAAGTAACAAAAGGGAGCACAAATGGTATTTCAATGCTTGAAAACAAGGCTTAGGGTTCATACTTTCACTAGTGCAATCTCTCAACAGTGCTAATATAATAGAATCATATAACAATCCCTCAACATGTGACAAAGAATCACTCCAAAGTTCTTATCTAGCGGAGAACATAAGATGAAATTGTTGTAGGGTACGAAACCACCTCAAAGTTATCTTTTCCGATCAATCTATTGAGCCATTCCTATAAGTGTCACAAACAGCTTCAGGTTCATACAAACAGCTTCAACTTCAGATTCGTGTCTCCAGATATTGAGCTCGTACTAAAATAACACCATATGATACACATCAACCAACCCTAATGTCACCTAGATACCCCAATGTCACCACAATTATCCATGAGTTGATTATTCGATATGCATCATACAACTTCAGATTCATAATATTCAATCCAACACAAAGAACTTCAAACAGTGCACCAACATTTCTACCGGAGAAAGTAGGCCGAAAACGGGCATCAACCCCTACGCATAGATTACCCCAATGTCACCTCGGGAATCCTCGAGTTGAGTGCCAAAACATACATCAAGTGAATCAATAGAACACCCCATTGTCACCACGGGTATCCATATGCAAGACATACATCAAGTGTTCTTAAATCCAAAATATTCAATTCGATAATACTGAAACCTCAAAGGTAAAAACTCAATTCATCACAACAAGATAGAGCGGGGGAAACACCATATGATCCACCTATATTAACAAAGCTCGCGTTACATCAAGTTTGTGCTGAATCAAGAACACGAGAGAGAGAGAGAGAGAGAGAGAGAGAGATCAAACACATAGCTACTAGTACATACCCTCAACCTCGTGGGTGAAATACTCCCTCCTCATCATGGAGACCATCGAGATGATGAAGATGGCCTCCGGTGATGATTTTCCCCTCCGACAGGGTGCCGGAGCAGGGCTCCAGATGGGATCTCTTTGGCATAGAGGCTTGCGGCGGCAAAGTCGAAGTTCTAGGCTTATTTTTGTTTTTTTGGTATTTATAAGAATTTTCAGAGTTACAATCACATGAAATGGAGCTAAGATGGGCCCACAAGACACCGGGCTGCGACCACCCCCTGGCCACGCCCTGGTGGCTTGTTGGGGCCATGTGGCTCTTCTCGTCCTCCCACGAAGCTTCGGGGGTCTCTTTTGTTCCAAAAAAAGTCAAAAAGTTTCGCTGTATTTGGACTTCATTTGATATGGATTTTCTGAAAAACCAAAAACAAGCAGAGAACACCAACTGACACTGGGCAATAGGTCAATATCTTATTGCATGAAAATCATATAAAAGTCATATAAAAGTGCACCAAAACCATATAAAATTATTCTAAACATGGCATGAATACTTCATAAATAATAGATATGTTGGAGACGTATCATATGCCGATCACGGATAGCCCACTACCGGTGTGCTTCTAGACAGTCTCGTCATCGACATTGGTGTCTAGATGGAAGCCACGGAGAGTTGTTCAAAGTTCCACGAATTCACGCAAGTGAGCCAACAAAAAGGTCGATGAGATGTCTATTTTCGAGACCCAAGCATCGTCACTGAGAGCTTCATGCACTTCCCAATATTTTTTCTTGTGAAGCCTCGTAAATGAGAGGCACAATATCCTTTGGCTTGCGGTCATGCACCCGAGGTGCGTCCCAGAAATGCGTCCTTGTGCCATTGCCAACACATATGGTCGAGGAGGAATATAACAAGACAGAGTCCAACTCGTCGCAGGGCTTACGTACCCATGGACACCCAAAGTTTCGCTGGGTGTTTCCATTCAAACCAAAGGCACCGCAGGCGAAGAGCTCGAGAAAACTTCCCCATGTTTAGCACCTCAAGTCCACAAAGGTCCTTTGGCTGACACACCACATCCCAATTCACCTTGCACTTTGCACCAATGGTTTTGTCCATGCCTTCCCGTAGAAAGGCTCTCTCAAGCTTGTTGATATTATGCAATGTGGACGGAGACAAGATGAGTCGTGTGATTGAGAAGATGATTTGATAAGTGAGCACCGATTTTCACAAGGGCACAACGACCAATAGAAGTGATGTTTTGCCCATCCCAAGTGGTCTACTTGGCAGCCGCCTTGTCTTCTAGGTATTGGAAATCTACCTTTCTCAGCTGCAACACTAAGAGAGGTAGCCCCAAGTATTTTAGTGGGAAAGAAGCCCGAGTAGTCGGCTATCTGTGGAGAATTTTTGCCAAGTTGAGTTGGTCGCATCGAATAGGAACCACCGAACTCTTCTGGAAATTGGTGGATAAGCCAGTGACATCAGTGACAAGATGCAAGATGGTGGCAAGGTTGTGGATGTCACTTTTGATGGGAGCCATGAAAACCAATGTGTAGTCCGCATAGAGGGGGTACAAAAAAAGACACATCCAGGACATTTAGGGCCGAATGAATTTTTTTTCTGTCATACATATGACACTTCTATGACGATAATTGTGACAAAACCCAGTATAATCATAGATGTGGTGGGCTCCTAGTTCTATGACAAAAAAACATGACAAAAAATTGGCTTTTCGTCCTGGGCGGGACAGAGACGCAGCTGCATGACATTCTTTGGGCCGGCCATGACGGAAAAAACCGTGGTAGAAGCGAGGGGGAGGAAAATTTCGGGGAGTTCCCGGTTACGGTGGGAGGTCGTGGGCCGAGCGATGCGCGTTTCTCTCGTACACGTACGCGCGTGTGTGCGAGGCGTTGGCTCTAACTGAACCCGAGCGAGGCGTTGGGCTCTAACTGAACCCGAGCGATTGCACTGCAGGCTACGCGTTACTGAACCCGAGCGATCGATCGATGGTTGTTAACTGAACCCGATCGAGCGAGTCCTTTGCTACTACTGCTGCCTCTGGATGCTGCCTCTGGATGAACAGTGAGCGTTGCGGGGGGGGGGGGGGGGGTGGGGGGTTGGATGAACAGTTCCTGGTGGGGGTGGATGAATAGGACCCCGTGGTGTTGCCTCTGGATGAACAGGACCTCGATCGACTGAGCCGGTTGGGGCTGGATGAACAGGACACTGTGGAGGGCTGGATGAACAGGACCACCCCGTGGAGGGATGGATGAACAGTAGATGGTGGAGGGCAGGATGAACAGTAGCCCATGGAGGGGTGGTTGAACAGGAGCCCGTGGAGAGGGCTGGTTGAACAGTAGCCGGTCGAGGCTGGATGAACAAGAGCCCGTGGATGAACAGTCGCAGGTGGAGGCTGGAGGAGCTCGACGGTGGATGAACAGTAGCTCGTGGAGGCTGGAGGGGGTTGACGGTGGAGATAAATAGTATCTCGTGGAGTCCCGTTTTGCGGTACGCCACACCCCTCCTGATGAACAGGACCCCCGTTTTGACCTTAGGAGGTCCGTTTCCTCCGTTTTGCGGTACGCCACACCCCTCCCGATCAACAGGACCCCCGTTTCGACCGTAGGAGGTCCATTCGTCCGTTTTGCAGTAAGCCAGACCCCTCCCGATCAACAAGACCCCGTTCTGAACGTAGGAGGTCCGTTTCCTCCGTTGTGTGGTACGCCAGGCCTCGTTTCCATCACCTGTTCCGTCCAAGCCCTCCCGATGAACATGCCCATGCATTACGTTGCCTCCCCATGAACACGACGCATTCCATTGCCTCCCCATGAACACGACGCATTTCGTTGCCTCCCCATGAACACGACGACGACGCTGTTTCTCCGTTCCGACCCAGCCATGTCAATGAGCCCTCGCCGTACGTATGCGCGAGTAGGCGTTTGAGACCCCGCCCGTATGTACACATACGTGGCCATATTTTCTTTCTTGCACCCTGGCCGCCTCTACTACGACACGTGCGTGCCTCTACATCCACCAGTATATATGTACATACACGTTCGTGACCAGAATGACAATGCTACATATGCTTCGACCAGGTGGGTCCCAACTGTCAGGCACTTCCTTGCTTGCGCAGATGTAGCTGGTGGGTCCCAGTAGTCAGGGGGGCGAATCGTTTTTTTTGCCCGAATGCACTTCCTTGCGTGCGAAGGTGTAGCTGGTGGGTCCGAGGAATCGGGGGGAAACGTTTTTTTCAAGAAATACGGTGGCCCGTCCGGTGGGTCCCTGCTGTCAGGTGGAGGAATCATTATTTTCCGCGTAATAAGGAGGCACTTCCTTGCTGCCACCATGGACCCAGCTGTCAGCCTCTCCATATACAGTCCATGTCCGATGGAAGTCGTTCCTTGACCATGTTGACCATGCCGCGCCGAGAGCACCAGGGCGGCGGACGACGGCGAGGCCTAGGAAGGGGACGACGCGGAGCCGGTGAAGACACGACAGTGGATGCCCACGCGGAGAGGAGTATGAGGGTTCACTCGTTCGGCTGCGGTGTGAGGCTGCCGTCGCCGCAGGGCCTGGCCAGCGGTGAGAATAGTAGGGGGAGTAGGCGGCACGACCGACGCTGCTTTGGGCGGCTAGAGCAAGAAGACCAGAGGTTGAAGAAGCACTACGGCCATTGGATGGACATCGTACGGTCACTGGAGCTAGAATCGTGCATATTGACTAAGTTGACAAAGCCCTCCGTCCCCGTCAACTCAGTAGGCCCACAAGTCAGCCTCCCACCAAGGTGGGTCCCAGCTAGTAGGGGGGTATTCATTTTTTTTGTGCGTAATAAGGAGGCACTTCCGGTGGGTCCGAGCTGACAGCAGGGGGAACGTTTTTTTCACGAAATACGGTGGCCCATCGGGTGGGTACCAGCAGTCAGGGGCAAACGTTTTTTTCGCGATATACTGGTGGGCGTCCGGTGGGTCCCTGCTGTCAGGTGGAGGAATAATTATTTTTCGCGTAATAAGGAGGCACTTCCTTGCGGCGGCCGTGGACCCAGCTGTCAGCCTCTCCATGTACAGTATTCTTCCGACGGAATTCGGTCGTTGACCACATTGACCATGCCGCGCCGACAGCACCACGGCGGTGGACGACGGCGAGGCCTAGGAAGGGGACGACGCGGTAGTGGATGCCCACACGGAGAGAAGTACGAGGGTTCACTAGTTCGGCTGCGCTGCCGTTGCCGCAGAATAACAGGGGGTGTGGGTGAGTGGAGTGGAGGGATGGCCTGGCCAGCGGTGGGAGTAGTATGGGGGCAGTGAGGCCTCCGCGGCAGCACAGCCGGCCACGGGAGGCAGGAGCAGGCGGCACGACCGGCGCTGCTTTGGGCGGTTGGAGCAAAAAGACCAGAGGTTGAAGAAGCACTACGGTCGTTGGATGGACATCGTACGGTCAGTCGAGCTAGAATCATGCATATTGACTAAGTTGACAAAGCCCTTCGTTCCCATCAACTTAGTAGGCCCACTATACGGGGTCCCAGCTAGCAGGGGGAGTATTCATTTTTTTGTGTGTAATAAGGAGGCACTTCCTTGCGTGCGAAGATATAGCTAGTGGGTCCGAGCTATCAGCGGCGGTAATATTTTTTTCACGAAATACAGAGGCCGTTTTGGTGGGTCCCAGATGTCAGGTGGAGGAAATCATTATTTTGCGTGTAATAAGGAGGCATTTCCTTGTGTGCGGCCGTGGACCCAGCTGTCAGCCTCTCCACATATAGTCCACTTCAGATGCATGTCGGTCGTTGACCACGCTGACCACGCCACGCCGAGAGCACCAGGGCGTTGGACGACGGCGAGGCCTAGGAAGGGAACGACACGGAGGCAGGGAAGACTCGGCCGTTGTTTTTGTTTCCCACGCAGAGTGGAGTACGACTGTACGAGGGTTTACTGGTTCGTCTGCCGTCGCCGGAGAATAACAGCAGGTGTGGGTGAGTAGAGGGATGGCTAGGCCAGGAATGGGAGTACGGTGGGGCGGTGAGGCCTGCGCGAGAGCACAGCCGACCGCGGGGAGGAGGGAGCATGAAGTCCCGTCGGCGCTTGTTTGAGCGGCTGGAGCAGGAACAGCAGAGATTGAAGAAGCATGACGGCCGTTGGATGGACATCCAACAGTATACATGCCATCTGTGGAAAGCCACAAATCTGTGGAAAATAGCATACAACCCATCTGCCATTATTTCAAATAATTTACAGCCCATTTGCTAATTCTTACAGGTTTTTTGGAGCCCATATTCTTTATGTTAGCATTACATCCCATATTGTGGCCACAGTTAAAAAATTATATGAAATTTTGCATATGTCGGTGCGGTCTGAACTGTTTTTAATCCCGAAATTTAAAATCTCGAAATGAAAAAAGATATTTGAAAATAATTGTTGGTTTGATGTGTTTTAAAAATGTACAGCCCAATTGTCATTACTGACAGTCCATTTTCTCGGCCAACCGAATGAAGCTCTCCTCGTCTTGAAAGATTTGCATCCCAACATGCCTGATAAAGCGACTTACTTGACAAATCACAAAAAAACTGGGCTAACCATTTTCAGAAAGAAAAAAAAACTACTGGGCTGGTCTGTGGTAAACATAAAAGAAAAGGCTGTCTAGACAGGCCAGAGTGTCCCGCACAGCCCAGTTGACACCCTGCTTCCGTCTCAAAAACAAATTAGATAAATGCCACTCCAATTATGGCGATTCATAAAAATGCCACTGCAATTTCCAAATTTTGAAAAATGCCACTGCAATTTTTGCAAACTTTGAAAAACGCCACTGCAGTTTGCAAACTTTGAAAAACACCACTCCATACTTCGAAAAATGCCACTAGAAATGTCATGAAATGGCGTTTTTTGAAGTTTGGAAATTGCGGTGATCTGCTATTTATCCGTGTAGGATCGATAGTGTATCTTGTCTGTTTCTTCAGAGGTAGGCATTTTTATCCGTGTAGGATCGATAGTGTAGCTTGTCAGTTTCTTCAGAGGTAGGCATTTTTATTCAAAAAACTGCCACTTCGCATCTTGCGTCGCAAATAAAACTGCCAGGAGCGCATTTGTAGGCTAGCTAGTGATCGATCAGTAACTTGTAAACACTGAGCGAACAGAAATAAGTAACTATTAATGCATCTCTATGATTCACAGATCATATACAAATATGTAGCTCCAAAAGCAAAGATCAGCCACTTCGGATCTTGCGTTGCAACTAAAACTAACTAGTACGATTCCCATACATAAGATCAACATGTTAATGCACCTTAATGACTCACAGATCATATACAAATATGTAGCTCCAAAAGCAAAGATCTAGAAAAAACATTTGTTCTTCCTACTAACATGGATGCTTCTATTGTCCAGCATTCAGTACAGACTGAAAGACAAATTTTTTTGTGAATTCTACAATTCCTCTTGCAAACGTAAGTAGTTTCACCAACAGCTGGAACCATGAGAATGAACCAGACATGATGGAGGAACATGCACTGCAATATGATTTGGTCTTCCCTCGATCACACTGTGAGACTATTTTCGGAATACAAACTTTAACTTAGGAAAAATGATGCCCATTGTATAGTCAGACCAAAGCAATGAAGCACCTAGTGTTGGCCAATAAATAGTATAGTACTACTTTTCTGCAGTCCATGAATTGACTATCCAATCTTTCTATGTCTATTTTCAAATGGCACTGCATGCAGTGACTATACTATTCTCTTGTGCAGTTCAACCAAAATTGCGGGCACTTTGTTTGTTTGCCAAATAGCAACGGGTAGACATCTCTATCTGCACAAATATCAAGCAGCTAGTAAACATATACCACACCTTGTATTTTCGGTTTAAACATGTCTCTTCCGCTTAGCATCTGTCATGTTCTACACTGGACAATTTGATACAGTTATGTTTTGCCTTGGCAATTTCATACTTAATTAATTTGCTGGTTCAGGGCAGAAATATAGCGCCAATTCTTCATCAGACCAAGGATATCCATGTTCGCAGTGATGGAAGAGGTGAACTCGATACAACCGAAATTGAGCATCCAATCATTGAATCCTGTCCTGCACCTCCAATGTAGGTCCACCCTGCCAATAAATTCACATGCAAACCACTAGTATTACTATCTAATGACAGTACAAAAAGAGTAGCAAGATAGTAGCAAACCATGTACTTTCGTAATGAACAGCTCATAGTGCCACCAATTGGATATAAAGGTTGGGAAAAAAACATGCTCCTAATGTTGAACTAGTTGGACTTTTTGTGCAGTTCCACTAAAATCGAGCATCCCTGTTTGCATAGATATTGAAAGTGTGATTACTCTAAAAGTGGCACTAGTTGAAGATAGACTCACAAATATAAGCATTCCAATTTCTTAATGGGAAAAGGTAGCAAGACTATTTCTAACCACCTGTTTGAAGTAATAAATAAAGCAACAACGGCTGATGTGAGGAAGGCGTACATAGTTTTTTCTGGAAAAGTGAGCCATTCCTGACCTTTCCTCTTCTTTTAAGCAAATTTTGTGCAGTTCTAATAAAATAAAATGCCATCACCGCCTTGACAATTCAGTGACACTGCACAAAAGGAAATGACTTAACATTACATCATGATGTCAGGTATGTAGTCGACAGGCATTAGAGACAAACATACAGACCTCCTCAAGAGAACAGCCGGAGGAGGAGGTGCCCACTCTTGACCTTTCCTCTTGTCTTTATAATTGTCTGTGCAGTTTAACCAAAATAAAATGACATCAACGCCTTGGCATTTTGGTGATACTGTACAAAAAAAATTAACTTATCTCATGAAAGTGAGGTATGTAATCTATAAGCATTAACAGTGCAAAAATCTGAATATAGTAACATGTTTCATCGTTGGTATACTGGTTGTGCAACAGCATTAGAATGCCTTAGCTGAAAAATCTTTAATACATCCAAAATCAACAGCTAACCCTGAAATAATCTAGTGACATTAAATGGAATTGCTTAAATTTATGGGTGGCATTAGACTGAGAGCGGCATTAGTTAAATGTGGCATCACTTTAGCAGTAGCATTGCTTGACTTGACTGCTGGCATTATACTAACAGCAAAAAAAAGTGGCAATAAGAGCATGGGAGGCCCATTCGGACAGTGGGCGCACCAGTACGATGTACCTCCACGGACGCAGAGTGGTGAGGGAGGTATGGTTGCCCAGATCAACAAATATCCAGGCAGCATATGTGGATTACGGTCCCATTTTTGTTCTCTTTAGCCAGCTTTTTCCTATGTGAGGACAACAAACCGATCGACCTGGTCATTCGCTATTGCGTTGTCATGCCTTTCTACCCTTCTTCAACCAAGAGACAGGAGACTCGTTCCTTAGCTACTGATTTTCCCCTTTTCAACCTAGATGCGGGTTCGATGCCTACTCTCTTGGACCGTACAGTCTCCCTTCCTTTCCTTATTCAACCCAGACATGGATTAGTCTACATGAAGTAGGGTTTCCTTTAATAGTGCAAATTATGGTTTTCGTCTGCGTGGCCAGCAGAGTAGAGGATAGCAAATTGGGAAGATGGTGGAGTGGAAAAAGATCCACATGCAACGACGTAGCAGATGGGGCAATAGAACAAGGTTATGGCTCAAAAAGAGGTAGCATACCTAAGGGTCGGCGGGAAGTGGCTTCGCTCGTGGTCGTCGTCCTCCGCACACACTATGGCAGCGAGCTTGGGGATGGAGGCAATCCCGCACGGGCGCTAGGTCTGAGAGGACGGGCTTGTCGTTAGTGCACGACCTCGCTCGCCGACGACGAGTGCGTCAATGCTGCACATCTTTCTCTTCCCCGGCGGATCTGTGACCACCGGTGAGGAGGGAGAGAGGGGCCGTCTTTTTTAGATCTGAGAGAGGGTGGTAGTGTGAGAAGCAAGTGGGCAGCCCTTAGCAAGAAAGCGCTGAAGCTCCAGCCTATATATCTTTTTTATACTACTAGTACTGGAGGTGGGGTAGTGGTAGAGTAGTTTATATTTTCTCTGCGTACAGTACCAGTTAGTCGTGCTTCAAAACTGATCGGCACGCCATTAAAAAATAAAGGTCGATAACTAATGCGGCACCTCGGGCCAACGCGGCCAGATCGCAGTTTGCACGAGAAATTACACACCATGTTTTGTTGACATGTGGTCCCGTTCCAACATATCAGTGAGACAACGGCGAGTAGTAGAAGTATTTCCGAACGGACGTGTAGGCCGGGGCGCCTCTTCGTGAATCGTGGCAAACTCGCAACCGTCCAGCGACTCTTCGCGTTGCCCTCTCGATTTGGAACTGCTGTCGCATGCTCTTCCTCTCCCTACTCCATTTTCCTTCAGCCCTTCACCCTTTCTTTTGCCATTGTTCGATCGTCTTCTCCATGGAGGGAACAGGCCGGAAACGACCCCGTTATTCTTGCCCCGATCTAAAAGATGACGTGTGGAGGAACTCATTGATCGGTGCGACGTCATCACCTCGGCTAGCATGGCAGGTTCATTCAAGCCCATTCTCGACTCAACTAATAACATCATTTTAAGGAACCCAAGGGTCCAGGAGCGGTTTGATCTCCCCTATCTTCTTCGCCATGACCCTGCTTGCTAGAGAGCGGACGATGGAGACCTCGCCTTGTGCAAGTTGATGCCGCTTGATAATGATACGTGTGATGTCAAGATGCCATCGCTTAAGGGTAAGTCCTGGGCTGGCGCAAATGGAGATTGGGTTGTTTATATTGGGTACAATTGCGAGTGGGAACTTGTGAATGTGTACACTCGTCAGCGGATTCCACTTCCAAAAATCTCCGAGTGCCCTGAGGTTGAGCACATAGATGATCTACTTACGTTCAAATACGATCATGGTGACTGTCGTGTATTGAAGATAACAATTTGTCGACTTCCCAACCACTCTTGGAATTACAAGAACTATCAAGTTGTTGCTATCTTCGACAAGCTAGTTGCCGTCCTTCGTGGTTCGACTGGATGGATATTACTCAAAAATCAGTTTCTATACACGGATGTGTACTGTGATGCAATTGAATACGAGGATCTTGTGTTTGCTGCCAACTCTCGTGGCACTGTTTTTGCATGGGATCCTTGTTTTCTCGGTATGTTTGTCTTCAACCATAATTATAATTGTTTCATCCACATGCATGCGGGTTAGCAAGTTTCCCTTTACTAATTAACCTTCTTCTTGTGTTTCCAAGGTCCTGTGGACATCCCACCACCTATACTTGAAGATTTTTATAAACAAGGGGGAGATGACGATGGTGATGATCACGAGCATGAGGACGAGCAGCGCCGATATACTCTGTGGCGCCTGGCAACTAATTCCGATGGATCACCTCTTCTTGTGTGTATACAGCCCACTAATGATGTTACTGCTAAGGAAGCAGGTCTAGTCTCCCATGGTCGCACTCTCCGGACCTATTCCAACACCCGCTGCATGGTATTCGGGATGGATACTAGTGTGCTAGCGCCAACTCCTTCTCCCTGGCACAGAATTGATAGTCTTGGAGAAAACTCGCTCTTCCTTGGACAAAACTATCCGATGATGGTGAAAGGCGATCCAACCGATGTTGACACATTTATGAGAAGCAACTGTGTCTATACCTTGGACATTTGGGTGGTTCCCTACCCTGGTACTGATATAGTAGGCCGCTTCAGCCTGGATGATCAGTCTTGCATTGGTCTCCAGATCGACAATGCATGGCCCGTCCTAGAGAATCACTTGTGGTTCAAAGCAAGCGTTTCCAACGCCGAGGAATGGTTGAGTTGAAGTTCATTTCATTGCTTGTTATTTGTTGTGTGGTGAAAACTTTAGTATTTATAATATATCCTCGTTGTCGATGTGGGTTGATGACCTATTCTATGTAATAAAATGATATGCCTGTGATAAACTTACTAAATTTATGAATGGCTTTCGAGTCGCTTCTCTGAGTGAGTGGTGCGACAAGGCAAAAAAATATTTTCTGAATATATAATTGTACGTGCATTGCAACAGGTTATCGGATGAGGCCAATCAACAATAGTAGTACACTATTTGTACTAGCTTCACATGCTTCGCGCGTCGGGCGGTGTTTTTACTGTAGCCATATGTTAATGTGTTTGTTGTACATAACCAGCACCTCGAATCCTCGATACTAGTATACTATATAGTAGGAGTAAGTAGTAGGAGTAGTAGGGTGGCATGGGCCAGAACAAGCATTCACGTCCAGGAGTACGGCACACGCCACCACCACGACATCCATCTGACACCATATTATTTCTTGGAGTCCATGCAAGAGCAATCTCTTCAGCCTTGTGGTTTCTCTAACTTAAGCCATCGCGCGGCGGGCGAGGTGGGGGTTTGCCGATAGTCGGTTTCCTTAACTGCGGTCCCACTTGTAAGGCCAACTCCAACGCACGACCCCAAACGGACCTCCGTTTTGCACGAACTCCAACGATAATTTTGACTATAAAAGAAAGACCAAAGAAAACAAGAACCACAAGAATACATTTTACTACTCCTGTAAGTTGGATTAGTGCCTTCTCGATGCATTCATTGTTGATCCGCGGAGGCTCGATCTAGCGTGCTTCTTTCTTCTTCGAGTGTAAAGAAGTAGACGTTGCTTCCTCGCATCTAGTCTCATGTCTAGCCTCTATTCTATACTAGCTAAAAGTGATAGAACATCTACTAAATTGTGCTCTATCAATATATGGATGTAATACAAAAACTTGCATCCATTCTACTCCCTCTGTTGCACAATACATGCCTTCTATTTGTGAAAATATATATGTATCTAGACATGTCTTAGTATATAGGTACATCCATTCTACTCCCTCCGTTGCATAATACATGGCTTCTATTTGTCAAAATATATATGTATCTAGACATGTCTTAGTATATAGGTACATCCATTTTTGGACAAATGGAAGTCAAGTATTTTGGAACGGAGGGAGTACACAATAAAATTTTTAAGTTAGCACAACTAGTCTAATTCGAGAGCAGAACCAAAGATTTGGTCGGGTTCTTCCTCCTTTTGCTGACACGTGGAACATCCAGCATCTAGGTCGTGTCATGAAAGACAATAGAGTGGTAGTTGAAGCCACGAGATGTGCATCTTGGGTTAAACTGTAAATAGAATCTTACTACTCTTGAGTAACTCCAAAATAGGCCACCGAAGATCTTTATTGGATTTGTTTTTCATCACCAGCACGTCGAGGTGAAAGATGTGCAGGTTCAGTGGGTCCTCTTGCGTTTTCACTGACGTGTGGGGCCGCATGTGAGCAAACAGACGATGGGCTCCGCGCGTCCGCTGGCTGGCTGAGAAGAGAGATAGAGGAGGGCTGAGCATGGACTGCAAGAAATTTGTTCTACGTACCTCGATATAGGCTCGATATAGTGGGGTGGCATGGGCCATAACTAGCATTCACGTCTAGCAGTACGGCACACGCCACCCACACGAGTCCCATCCGACACCAATTTTCTTGGAGTCCATGCTATAACCATCTCTTCTCCCTCCTGTTTTCTCAGCCATCGCGCGGTGGGCGGGGTGGGGGTTTGCCGATAGTCGGTTTGCTCAAATGCGGTCCCACTTGTAAGTGAAAATCAACACCGCACGCATTCCCACTTGAGCGGCGTGCCGGACCAACCGTGTGGGGGTGCGATGCGAACACGGCAGGCTTTTCCTTTTGAACTCATAACTTGTATAATTTGGTTCTGCTCCATGGCACGACTGATAGATAGAAAATAAGGATTTTGCCTAGAGTAATGAGAAGTTTGGTTCTGGCACCGTTCATGCATGGAGTATGTACGAAAATTATGAAGTTGATGCGAAAGGTAAGATAATTACTGTAGTATCATATACTACTACATGGATTTGACGGAAAGATAAAAATACATACGGATCCATCAACGTTCAACGACATCCTCACGCCCTGGTGCGCCGGGTTACCAACCGACGTGTGAGGAGCAGCGGCGTTGGCGGCGAGCTCAACGTGCTTCTGAACTGTGCCGTCTAAGGTTGCCCTGCGCTCCAAGAAGGCCAGCATCCTATCGTCCTCCTCTTGCATGTAGTAGTCCTTGTGGATGATTTGCTCGTAGACGTGGGTGATTATGTCGATGGTGTCTTGTTGCGCCATGCGCTGCGCGGCGAGCGCGACCTCGAGGTGGAAATTCTCCAGCGCGACGGCGGGCAGTTGCACGGCCACCAGTGCGTCGAAGAGGTTGTTACCATAGTGGCCGTTGAGGGTGGCGGGCATCACAGAGCCTGGGCGCGTCGGCTAGAGGCTTACGTCAAACTCGTCCGCAAGCTTCTTGACGACGGTGAACTTGTCGAGGAAACCGACGAGGACCTCGTCGAACAAGGAGACGAAGCTGTCGTCCAAGCGGCTCCTCGCCCTGGCGGCCTCAAGCAATACTACCTGCCGGGCCGCAGGCCGGTGTCGTGGACCATCTGGCACAACTGGCTGATGCTCGCGCTCATCACCTCCATGGGTCTAGCATAGCTTCTATTCAACTGATCTTGCAATTCGAGTGATCACTTAGTCCTTGGTTAGCGTGCATAGGTGCGTAGGATTTTGTACTACTCCTCGGCCCTCTACTGCACCTGCCTTTGGCTGTATGATAGGTGGGCCAGCCACCCCCTGGGGCCACGTGTCATTCACCTCCTGACCCGTCTCTCACACGCACCTTGCTAGTGTATATATAGTGGTTTTCTTTTTCTCTCCATACCAACCATTTTATATTGCATACGTGTCATTCAAGAGTGAAATGATGGTTGCTTCTTCCGACTAACTTACTGTGTGATTTGACTGCTCCTTCGTGGCCCCTACACGTACTCCCCTACGTGTATGCAACAGTCACACGTACACATGGACGCAAAAACGCGCGCGACGCCCTAATGCATGCATGTCCGAGCAAACGACGGAACACACACGGTCATGCTCAAGTGCTCAACCTACACGTGCATGCACACACATACTCAGTTAGGGTGAGCTAGTGACCGTATGAACACGGGAAAATATATATATTGCAATGAGCATATTATGAAGTCCACTGACAGTATTCTTACAAATATACAGTGAAAGACAGTGTATTTATCTCGTTTGAAATAAAGCCATGTTAACCGGAGAGGAGGCAGCATGGACTAGCATTACTTTGCCGTGTCCCGTCAACTTGCCGAACGAGGAGAAGGTTGCAGGATGGGAGAAGCTTGCGCGCGGTGGCTCGCAGGACAAGGAGAAACTTTTGACTAATGCAAGCTCTCCCTCGCTCAAGCGGTGGACGTGCAACAGTTAATTCGGTGTCAGATTGCCAGAAGCATACACTATACTACTAGTGCTATTATTGTTCGACTTCCCGAACAGCCAAGCGCAAAGTTTACAAGTACTACTACTATAGTCCATAAAGGTACGTACTATACTAGTACTAGGAACCGGATGGAGGAGCGTCTGCACTCTTATTATAATTTTAAAATGTGATAAAGCAATCTTCAACACATTTGGTTCTCTTCGAGGGTTCTCGCATGTGATAATGGAAGTTGATTGCATGGAACACTCGCCACAATTCTCGCTTAATTCTGGCTCATATCCTATTACAAATAGTAACGCTCAGTAATATTTCCTCTTTTTTTGTTATTCAGCATGTAAACAGGTCAGCAAACCTTGCGGCACATCTTCGTGCGAACCGTGCTTGCTGCACTTTGAATGTGGCCGAAAGCTAGCTTGATGAAACACCTCGCTTCCTACTTCTTTTTTTGTGGGGTACCTCGCTTACTAGTGACCAGTGTCTTGGCTGATCATCCTAAGAATGCTTATATATGAATAAAGCTCTCTCATTTACCCGCAAAAAAGATTAAGCCATATTAACCGGAAAGGAGGGAGTATGGACTAGCACTACTTTTTGGTGTGTCCCGTCAACTCGCAGAATGAGGAGAAGCTTGCAGGACAAGATGAAGCTCGCTTACGCCTTTTGACTAATGCAACCTACCCTCGGTGGACATGCATCAGTCCATTCGGTGTCAGATTGTCAGAGGCATACACTGTAGTACCCAACATGCGGAGTACCATCATTGTTCGACTTCACGAAGGCGCGAAGAGCCAAGCGCAGTAGTACGCGTACTCTACTTGGTTTTGCACCTTCATACTACTCCACCCTCTGTCACAGTTTACAGGGCGCGCTTCATTATGATGCATTTCTCTCAAATCATTTCCACCACCAGAGAGACTTTAGAGGCGTTTGGTTTAATGCTCAATTAATTAGGGCGTGGTAAACGCAATCAAGTCCACAATTTTCTCTCCATGTACTGTACTACTACGGAGTGCATGTATGTGTGTACCCAGGGTGGAAGCACTGCATGCATGTGTGTACGCATTATTCCCTCTAGTAATAGACGTCGTGCTATAACTACCAATGCTATTTTTCAGGCCGATCGCTAGTCGCCTTGGTCCCACAGATTTTCTTTTTCTTTTTTCTAAAGTGCGCTGTATAAATAGTGACGGATGGAGTAGTATGAGCGGATTCAAAGAAGAGCGTATTGATGGTTGCTTCTTCAGAGCAACTTACAGTGGGAAAGGTGGGGCTTATGATTTGACTGCTCATTACTCACTATTAATGCGGCGCAACGACCGGGCTGAGTCTCCCATGCGGTTGTGCACTACCCCCTCAGTTCTTAAATATACTCCGGAGTATTTGTCTTTCTAGAGATTTCAACGAGTGACTACTCAAATATTTGTCTTTTTGGAGATTTCGAATAGACTGGCACATACGGATGTATATAGACATATTTTAGAGTGTAGATTCACTCATTTTGCTCCGTATGTAGTCACTTGTTGAAATCTCTGTTAAGACGAATATAATATTTAGGAATGAAGAGAGTACACATACGAAGCAAAATGAGTGAATCTACAATCTAAAATATGCCCGTTTGAAATTTCTTTAAAGAAAAATATTTAGGAACGAAGGAGTATAATTTTGTGCATGGCACATGGACCCGGATGATGAAGAGGCTTCTGGCAATGCTATCAAGCTTCCATCATTTGTTTACATAATTGACATACTAGACAAATAATTTTCCAGCGACATGAAATTGTACAATGGTGTGAGCTTTCAACTTTTGTTTCGCGTGTCTTGCCATCGATGCTCTTCCGGAAACAATAAAAAACTAACTTCCTTGCTAATGCATGTCAATTATTAGCAGATCAGAGCTAATAATTACATCACAACTGAAGACAAAGTTGTGAGAAGGAGTTAAATTAAAATTGATCCATGCTTTCATTGGCAGCAACGTCCCCCCAGCTGTGTCTAAATCAACAAGGCATGTTGGGAAAAAAGTAGCTGTCTGGAGCATGCAACATTCCGATCATTTTGTGCAGTTCCACTAAAATAGAGCTGAGCGTCCCTGTTCCAAAGATATCAAGTGTGATTACGATAATAGAGGACTGCTGATAAAACAATAAACACACAAATAGAAGCCGGTCACCTTTGTAGTCTCTCTTAAGACTAACTAGTTGGAGAAGATTAGGCTCGGAGTTGAATGAGGAGGGTAGAGCAAAAGCAATCTCCCTTTGTGCAGTCGCACTGAAATGTAGAGACGTTGCCCGTGTGACATTTTAGTACAACTGCACAAAACACTCTTAAGAAAAAAGTGATTTGTGCAGTTCACCAAAAGGTCGCAATAGCAACGAGGTGAAATGGATAGCCCTGTTTGCAAAAAAGAGGTAGAAAGGAAACAATTACTGGATAATAACAGTTGATGACACATGCGACGACAAAAAAGAAGCATATCCCTTGTCCTAAGGGAAGCACTACACCACATCACTACTTCCCCAACAAATAGATTGGTCGGGGAAACAACATGGGCCGACAGACAGTCGGTCGGGAAAGACTATTGCCGATCGACACAGTCTGTTGGGGAAAGTCCAGACGGGAAAGCCTTTTCCCGACCGACATATCTTTACCGACCGACTGTTGGACGACTATAGGAAACATTACCGACCGACATTTTGTTGGCCCTGCCATGAAGCTTTCCCGACTGATTTTCTGTTATGAACCTTCCCCGGCCGACTGTTCGATGGCGATACCTTTGCCAACCAACTTTCCGATGGCTTTGCCATGAACCTTTCCCGACCAACAATCTGATGGTATTTGCTTTGCCGACCAACTTTTCGTTAGCCCTACCATGAACCTTTCCCGACCAACTATAGGACGGTGCTTCCTTTTGCCGACCGACAGTTCATATGCATTTACCAATGGTATTTGGCTTACTACCTTGTCAAAGTAACATCAATCAGGTTACATATCTCATCAATATCTATCAAGTTACATGTGTGTACTTTGAAAATATTAAATCGGAAGCAAACAAAAATAACACTAGTAATTCCGATAATAAAGGTAACTAAATAAGAGGAAACATTTGTCTAAGTGGCTGAAACACCAGATAGGTTTACAAAATCATAGATGCGTGTCCACTGATTCAATGCATGCTCTGTTACACATGATATGCTTTACAATATGATAGCTACAAGATGCATTGTTTTGCTCCATTACGGAGGATATCTAGGTCATGCAAACTGACAGCATCATGGTTCCTTCTTGGTCCTCTTTGTCTTTCCTACACAACCTGACAGCAACCTGGAAAGACAAAAAGCATTCAATTAATACACACGCAAGCTGATGAAACTTCCTTCCCACTTACTAGTAACTACTATTGTACTACCTGTTCAACTTGACAGTAAAGAACATCAGGCATGAAACACAGAAACCGAAGTAATATATAGCCAGCTAACTTTGAGGTGAATAAATTCAATTTGCAAGCCTGTAAACTTGGGATCCTTACGGAAGTGTCAAACTAACAATAACCAAAATCGACCAGGAGACGCGACCCAAATTTTTGAGAAATAATTGGATGATTGAATCATTTCATGACCATCTTCACGTGATTTATATCACAGGGTGAAAAAAGTGTTGCGTACTAAACGATTTGTGTTATACGGTGAAACTGAAAATAATTCATGTCGAGTTGCAGAACAAGGAACATAAATAAATGTTGTAGCTGTAGATGTGTTGACTACTACACTCATCTAGTTAATAACTACAGGAAGCTAAGTACTAGCTGTCTTTCGACAATGATGACGAAGAAAAGATATATTCTCACCTTTTCTTATCGATAATGACATAAACAAATGTTGTCTTTCCACCATCAGAGATATGTAAGATATAAAGAATCTGAGACATAAAAGACATAATTGACGCTATGTAATTTTTATTTCTTGAACTAGTACCATATAGCTAAGTATTAGAGATACACCTTACTAGTGTTTTTTACCCATGTGAGAAGTAGAGTATTTCGGCTATCTTAGTTTACTCTTCAGTAGTGGACACAAATTGAATGGTGCTAAAAGGGATGCTGCTATCTTCCTGGTGGCAGCAATAGATACATTGGGGATAATACACTTTGCAAAACCATGGTATATAATTGGACCAAACACCTCAAAGTATTTTCAAAATTGTAGTTTTCTTCTAGAAAAGACCACTTGTTTTCTTTCTTTCTTTTCACTGGGGCGGAAAAGACTGTAGTGTGCCTGACTATTATATTCAGAAATGCATCGGAGGAAAACATATGTAGTTCAGTGCCACAAAAGGAAAGGAGAGTGTTTTGCAAGGATTACATGCATGACTATTTATGTTCAGAATAGAGTGTGCTACAAGAAAAAATGAAAGGAGAATGATTACATGCATATTTGTTTACTTATGTCCAGAACAGAGTGTGTTGCAAGGATATAGTACTGTTTTGAAATGTGCATGGATATACTACAATTTTGATTCAGCAGGATGACTTACTTCAAATACCGAAGATCTCCAATAAATAATAAGGGTCTTCAAGTCAGCTTCACTAATTCTTCTGTCATGTCTTTTCATAAGTTCTGCATCAGTCAACACAACATCAAACTTGTACCTCTTTAAATCTTACTTCCAATCCTTCCATTTTGTGTGTGAACTGTTGATAACAAAGGTCAAAGCGGTTGAGTCCAGCTCATGAAATGCCTATTAAAATGAGAGAAAGCAGGACACTCAGTTAGACGGTATTAAAATAGAGTGTGTAAGTTATAAATTATGCCCATTTATACCTTCAAGGTCTCCCACACTAACAACTTTTTTTGTACATCAACATCTCGCCAATCTAACTCTGGAGGTGGTATATGCTTCCTCACCAAAGTACCAATGAAATTGGTAAATTCGGTTGCATCTAGCCCAACAGGCTGGCCATTCACATTAAGTGGAATATGGATTTTGGGTTGATGCAGCCTTGCATATATGTTAGCCTTTTAAGTAATTTTCCTTCCACCTTTCTTTTGACTACCTTCAGCATCAAGCTCACGAGTAATCTCTTCATGCAAGAAAATTATCATAGTCATACAACAATTCTAGCAAGTGACATTAGTCTACAGACATATATATAGGTTAGTGCGAAAAGCTACATTTGCTTCCTTCAGGTAGAAAATGATTCTGATGGAAGCTACATACCTTTCTTTTCTTTTTTGGGCTTGGTTTGCTTCCATATCTTTCTACATAGAGGCTCTTGTTGCTCGTGCCGCTGCCAACCCTTTATCATTTTCCTCAATGATCCTACTTCTCTGTAGTTCATACTCTACCACTTCCAGTTGTCCCTCCTCCATGACCGCACCATCTCTATATTTTTCGTTTCCACTTGCCATTTTTCCTCCAATAAAAGACACACTGTATGAGTAAATCGCTGATAAAACAACACATTAGAAGATCGTACAAAACTTTTTTTTATTATTCAGTATCACTTGCTTTATGAACTAATCCATCTATATCTGTCCTAGCAGAACCAATGCCTCCATTGGCAACACTCACACGTGCTTTTGCCTATATCACTTTTATTAATCCGTGGTAGCTTAGCTTCGCACTTGAATAATCATCTTATGTAAAAGGAAAGTTTTTACATGTGAACAATCTGCTTCTGAAGCACAAAGAGATAGTAAACATGGTGGCAGACTAAGAACATCATGGCAGACTAAGCACAAAACAAAAACAAATCTAAGAAACTTCTTGGTATAGCAAAAAATAATCTATCTTGGACAAAAGCATAAGAAGTGCAAAACCGAAAACATGACTCTTAGTGAAAGGTGAACAAAATGACCAATGGAAACAAACAAAAGATTAATACATATAGCTACCACAAAATTTGCAATGGAAACAAACATAATTTGCACACAACTGCTGAACTTCTAAAATCAGTTCGTATTGCTACCACAATACTTCTCATAAACCTCAACTTGTCACAATTAGACTAACTAGCAGCAGTACACGGCAAAACAGAGAACCGGTGAAGAAAAAAAGCATGAGGTGCCTTGTCCACTGGATCATCTACTCGCTCCCCACCGGCGGAGCTCCCCATTCCCCACCGGCGGAGCACTCTTTTCCCCGCGAGCCCACCTTCGCAATACGCCTCCAGGGGAGAGAGGGATAGAAGGAGGGAGGCAAGGACGAGAGGGAAGAGCTGTAACTCAGCCGTATCGATGCCCTTGCTCAACAGCACGCTGCCCAGATCCAGCTCGCCGCCGCTGCTGCGTGTACCTTCATGGTGGAGATGGGGGAGGTCGGGCCAGGGAGGAGGCAGCAGCTGTGCTGGATGTAGCTGAGGAGAGAGGGGGCCATCCGAAGAGAGAGCACGAGCGCGTCGGGCCGGGAATGGAGAGGCTGGACGGCGATGGGCGGCGCTGGAGCTACGTGGTAGAGGGAGGGCGGCGTGGGGTCAGAGGCAGGGCGGCGTGGGGTCAGAGGCAGGGCGGCGTGGCGGCGGTGGGACGGCGTGGGATCGACCGGCGTGAGGCATGGTGGCGTGCGTGGGACGAAGAGCTAGGGATTTGGCTACATGCGGTGCAAGGGGAACAAATGGAGGAGCTAGTATTGACTTTGGGGGGAAATGTTCGCGGGTTGGGCCGGTTATTGGAGCTAGAAATTTGGTTTTTCGCGCGCGAGGCCCATTAAGCATCCGATTGTTGGTCGGGGTTATTTGCCGACCGATGGTCGGTGGGCAATAAAAGAATTCCCGACCGACTATTGGATGATATACGTTGTAGCATTCCCGACCGACAGTGTGTCACTGCATAGAGGTTTCCCGACCCACAGTCCGTTAGAAATTTTCCTGGTAGATTATCAGTTGGCAATACTGATTTTTTTCCCAACAAACATCGGTAGGGAATTCTGGTGTGTGGTGTAGTGAAGATAACAACACGGGTGTGTTTGTCTAAAACGGTGTGAGGACGAGAATGCAATATGGAAAGTACGCTGGACGAGCTACGTTTGGGGCAAAGAACTATGGAAGATCCACATGCAGCGACGTGGGAAAACGGGCAGTGGAGCAAGAACGGAGGGGATACCTGGGGGTCGTCGGGATGTAACTAGGTGAGCGGCGGCGGGCGGAATCTGCGAGCAGGTGGCGTAGGCCCTGCCGCGTCGGAGCTTGGTCAAAGAGAACGACGTGTACCGCAGATCGGGACATGCTGCCTCGGCACCGTCGAACGGAGAAATGATGCACTTCCTCCCTTTCCCCCGGCTGACGGGATGCGGCCGGATCAGTGACCAACGGTGAGAGAGAGAGAGGCCACCACACTCCCTTTCCCCCGATGGACGGGATGCGGCTGGATCAGTGACAAACGGTGAGAGAGAGAGGCCACCGCACTCCCTTTCCCCCGGCGGACGGGATGCGGCTGGATCAATGACCAACGGTGAGAGAGAGAGAGAGGCCACCGGAGCCTTGTGTGAGATACTCTGAAGAGCGGACTACCTTTTCCTCCATAAAAATCGTTTTATATTCTGTGTACGTGCCATTGAGCGCTATAACTTTATTTAAAAATAACGCGGCAACGCGTCAAGTCGAACTTTGTTTCGTGCACGCGTGGTACACATCCTCCCTAGGTAAACAACCGCTACAGGCGTTCAAATTAGCACATGGGCTGCCATTTCATAAAGAAATGAGCTCCACCGTGTACCTGCGCGGGTGTGGCTGGGCACGAAGCGTGAGTACGTGCACGGTGCACCTATTCTCTTCTTGTATACGTACACCACCTACGTGGGGTTGTGTGAGAGAGATACAAACATAGAGAGATATAGTGTGTGGGTTCTTGAGAGTTTTTTTTGTGGGGGGGGGGGTTAATCAAAAAATTTAACATATGCAATGTGTGTGAAATAGAGTCCTGGATATAACATATATATAGAGGGGGCGATCCACGAGAAGAGAGTGGAGGTATCATCGGCTTGAGGTGTCCATAGAATCAAAGAGAGGGATTATGTGTGTGTGTGTGCGCGCGATCGATAAAGAGTGCCATCAAATTTGTGTGTGTCCACATCAAAGATATAGAGTGGCTGGCCTAATGGAACGTGAGATGGGACATGTGCAGTTTGTCTCTGTGGCATGGATACCTACCTGCAGCGCTCGACTATCGGTGTGTGGTGGGGGAAGAGGGGCCTACCTCATGTATTAAGGAGATCGATCTGCCTCATGTATTAAGGGAGATCGATCGGCATCCATGCATATGTGCAGGAGATGAATAAGGTTGGGAGAGAGACAGAGCTAGAGTGTTGGAGGGGGTGGTAGTGGAGTTGCTTCTAACAAATGGTGGGATAGGCTTGCTAGACAAACGGAGGGCACGCCCGCAATATCAATAAGAGAGGAGATGGCTGCTTGTTATCTGACACGTGCGTGTGAGAGACGGGTCAGGAGGCATGCACGAATGATGAGGGGGGACGATGTGGCTGTGGTAAGCAGACGTAACTACATAGGAAGATCAATCGCCCTTTGTAAGAGAAAGGAGAGACGTAACTTGTGAGGTACTTCGATCGATGGGGGGGCGGGTAGTTAAAGTCGATCTAGGTATATGTTGGGTGATCGATCGGTATACATGCATGTGTGTGTTAGAAGCAAATGAGGCACGAGGAGAAGGATAGAGAGAGAGGGGTGCATGTAGGAGGTGGTACGAGAGGCATACTATATCGAGGGGGAGGAGTGTGCGAGTACGAGAACCATGAAAAGAGTGGTGGGAGTGAGGCATGGACGGTGACAAGAGAAGAAGGGAAACTTGTGTTTGTACTAGGCACACCTGGCTAGAGAGGCATATCGATCGATGTGTGCCGGAAAGAAGGAGCTGGGGGGCCTACACACACCGTGGGTGAACGACCTAAAGTGAAAAGACGAATGTGCGTGATGGAGCTAGAGAATGCTGAGGGAGGGTGAGAGGGATGCGGGCGTGTGCATGCACAAGAGAAAGTTAGTGCTAGCTACAAAGATAAGAGGGTTGTGTGGGTGTAAAAGACGAATAGAGATCATATATACTTCATTATAAAAAGCGAATTCGGATATTTGAAGAATTTATCATAGTGTTTCAAACTGACGGATGTGTGAATATATATAACGGTGATACACATGGTGTGGTTATGAACATGGTATACTACATTTAATATATTTTATCTCTACTCTTATAAAAAACGGAGTTGTTGATGATGGTGTACCTGCCATCCTGCATTATAGGCCGTCTGATTTATATCTGGCGGATAGCAAGGAAACTATGATGGTTGAAGTTGGCAACAATCATGATTGTAGATTCTTACTGAAATAGAGAAACGAATTCAAATTTAGTTCGAATTGCAGCGGTAGTATAGACATTTGGAATGCACTAAAATGTTGGTATGAGTAGGTTACATGCATTATACAGTAAGCGAAAAAAATTAATCGGACATAACATGGATTCATACTCCCTCCTTCCATCTATATAGGGCGTAATGAGATTTTTAAAACCGCCTTTGACTATTGACAAGATTAATAGTATATGACATGCACAATGTGAAAATTATATCATTGAAAGAACCTTTCACAGACGAATTTAACGGTGTGCTTCGTGTAAGTTGCATGTCATATATCATTGCTCTAATATTTGGTCAAAGTTAGCATCAAAAAACGCATTAGGCCCTATATAGATGGAAGGAGGGAGTAGCTTTGAATAGCATTTGTATAGTAAAACGGGGCAAGACTCTCTCTTTGTTTGGTGTGAATAGTTTTATTTTTTCGTTTTCTTTTTGGTTGAGGGAAGTGCGAATTGATTTGGTACGTACAAGTACAATATGATGACACATTAGGCTTGTCCCTAAAATTCAACCAGCGTCTTGTTATATCCCGAAAATTCAGATATCATGCTCCCAAAAATGGCGCCTTCACAACCCGCGCCTTGCTATCCCGAAATTACAACGCGCGCGAAAACTCCCTCCAGCTGCCAAATCCCGACACGCGAAATCCCCCTTCTAACCCTGAGCCGAAAGCGCCGCTAGTTCAAATCGGTGGGGGGTACTTTTATAACACACCCTACATTTTGGACAAGCATGTTCCTAAGTCATGCTTCACCCCCTACCATCACCCCCTTTTCGCCATTCGAAATCCCAGGCCGCCTTAACCTCTCCGCTCCAGCCGCGAAACCCCACCCTCCTCCGTCCGCCACGTCACCGCTGCCCAGCCGGAGCCTCTTCCCCGACGACGTCGTCCACCGCAACAGCTCGACGTCCCTCGTCCACCTCCCCGGATGAGGATCCGTCGTCCATCTCGCCGTCCCACCGGTTCAGCCGCCCCATCCTCCACCTCCAAGGAGCTGCTCCGACGATCGCCTCGTCTATCACTGCTGCTCCATCCCCACAGCGCCGCCTTAACCTGCTCCACCGGAACCGCAACATCCTCACCGACTCCTCGGACGAAGCCGAGGCCTACTCAGCACCACCAAAGAGGTTGTACACTCATCGCATCGCACCTTCTCCTTAACTCGACCTCCCGGCGCCGACAGTGCTCCATCCCGCACCCCATGGAGTGGCTACCTTGAAGCCGGCGCCGCGGGCGACATCTCCACGGCGGCTCTCCCCCAGTGCGAGGCCCCTTCGGCGGCGGCATCCATACCTGCCGGATCTGCTGCTGCTGCTCTGGCTCTCGCTCGATCGCTCGCTCACCCAGCTGCTGCTGCTGCTCCCCCCTCGCTCGTGCTGCTGCTCTGCTCCGATTAAGCCACACTTCAGTCGACTGAAGGGGGCACTAGTAGATAAAGGGCCTTTAGTCCCGGTTCATAAGGGCCAGCCTCCCCCTTTAGTCCCGGTTCTTATACGAACCGGGACTAAAGGCCCTCTGCGTGGCCGCTGCCTGGAGGTCCACCTTTAGTCCCGGTTGGTAACACCAACCGGTACTAAAGGAAATTTTATGATTTTTTTGAAAAAAAAATTGAAATTTTTTTATTTTCAAAATTTTGAATTATTTTAACTGTAATCTATAATCACCCCTCATCACTGCTCAATTTAACCTGTAATCTCTAATCACCCCTCATCATTCCAAATCATCTAACTTGCCGGACGGTCACCAATCCTCTTACTACTCCAGCCTGAGCACGCTTCCAGGTTCTATTCTCCCTCGTTTCCAAGTCTGCACTTATTGTTTTCCTGACAATAGTAAGATGTCAATCCTATTAATTAACCCTCAGGAATTTAGCTTGAGCATGAAGTTACACATTTCACTGTTTGAGTTTGAAACTATTGTTCTAAAAAACAATAATTATTTAGTAACACTAATATTTCTTGAATAAGTAGTTTGACCATAGTTTGACCAGGTTTGACCAAAATTCAAAAAAAAAACTGAAATAATTATTTAGTAACACTAATATTCTTGAATAATTATTTAGTAACACTAATACTTCTTGAATAAGTAGTTTGACCATAGTTTGACCAGATTTAACAAAAATAAAAAAACTGAAATTTGAGCATAACTTTTTTCCTTTTAGAATTTGAGGATTCTACAAATTTGCAAACAGGCCGTAGGCGGTCCCCATCGGATGTGGATTTTCGTGCTGAACATTTTGATATATTATACGTTTTTTCTGACATCGTATGCAAAAGTTATAGCCGTTTTACGTTTTCCCTGCACTTTTTGCAAAACATGTCCAAATTTAAGTTTTTAAATTTTCCTAACTAGAAGATGTGGTAACATAACTACATCTCGAAGGATTTCAACTTTTGAAGTTTTTATCATTTTCTTTTGCTTTTTACAAAACTGAAAAGGCGATACACGGGGGGGGGGGGGGGGTAGGATTTGAAAATTGCACCATTAGTACCAGTTCGTGGCACAAACCGGTAATAAAGGTCTCAACCCCATTACAACCTTTAGTACTGGTTCGTGCCATGAACCGGTACTAATGGGCATCGCACCCTTTAGTACCGGTTCATGGGACCAACCGGGACTAAAGGTCCCATTTGAACCGGGAGTAATGCCTTTCCGACGCCCTCGCCGCTCGAACCGGGACTAATGCTCACATTAGTCCCTGTTCGTAATGAAACCGGGATTGATGCCTTTTCTGGCCTGAACCTTTACCCCCTTTTCTACTAGTGGGGCCTCGCCGGAGTTAAGGAAGAACCACCCGCAGCGGGGACGGGGGCTCGCCGGAGAGGTACCCCACTATCTATCTTAGGGTTCAGGGTGGGGGCGGGGGGGCTAGAGGGCTGGCCGGGGCGGCGGTGGCGAGTTGTTTCGGGGCGGCGAGGCGACGCTGGGGCCAGCGGTTCGGCCGGTGGTGGCTGGCGGCTCAGGGGGTGCAGGTTGAAGATGAACTGCAGACCCTCCCTAAACTACATGTCAAGTGCCTCTCTACTACCATTGCGTTCAGTTTCGACAGTAGCATTCAGATTCCACAGTAAATTTTAGTTTCGACAGTTAAGTTCAGAGGCAACAGTTTTTACCTCATCTGTTGTAGTCAGGTGGTTTTTGGTGATGTTAATTTTACATCCATTTTACATCATCTATTGGAGATGCTATTAGAATCCCTCTTGAGATTGACGATGTATGTCTTGTGCTGCTTCAGCCTTGACGTCTTACGGCTCACCGAAGCTGCTCCAACGACAGAACGATCCATCACAACAGAGCAGTGCCCTGGACGCCGTCTACAGATTCCTCAGATCTTCCCCCACACCTCCGACAGCCACCTCTGCCTCAACTGCTTCGGCGACCAACCCAATGATGCTGAGGTCGACACGGCTACAGCAAAGAGGTTGTACACTTGTTGCATCACTTATTGCTCTACATTCACGTCGGTCCATTAGGGCTATTTTGGTTCAATGGAAAAACATCGATCCACTGTTTGTTACCATCACTCTAAATTTTTGCATGCTCTCCTTACATAATCTCACCATATTTTCTTCATATGCATGTCAGATATTGTACACAGTCATGCTGAACATGTAGAGAAAAAGAGAAGAGTTTTGCGTGGCAATACAATGTCATGCAGACATCGCTCCATGGTGGGTTAAATGGCAAACCCTCCCCACCCCTCTCCAGATTGTAATCCAGAGGAAGATATCTGTTCTGAGGCGGATTCGGACGCCGCTGACCACTCCTATTTACCCCCCAAGGTGTTTGCTCTACCTTGGCATGATGATGTTAGTCATAGCATGCATATGTTGCCTTGCAGTGCCTACTTTTGACATCATATATGTCATCTTCTTAGTTTAGACATGTTCTGTAATGCCACCTGTTTAGTTTCTATATCATATATGGGAATTATGCAGTCTCATGTCTTTTAGCCAGCCATAATATATGTGAAATGTGCAATGCCATCTGTTTAACCAGGCATCATATATTTGAATGATATCTTGCCCATCCTTTTCTTCATTACATTTCCATTTGTCGACAATGTTTGTACATTAAACTACTCTTCCTGTGAATCAGCCACTTGGGTGGGAGATGGAAAATCTGGAGTGAAAACAAGGCCTTCAGAGCAGACAGTGCTACCCGTCGAAGCAGATCTCTTCTTGGGTCCCGATAGCTCCTCAGAGATGGATTCAGAGACAGATGACCAGTTCTATTCCCCCACTGAGGTGTATGCTCTAACTTGGCACGGTTATACTACTCATATCATGCATACGGTGTCTTGCATTGCATAGTTTAGATATCATATACACAATATTCAACACCATGTTCTTAGTTCAGACATCATATTGAATGCCCTCCGTTTAGCATATAAATCACATATGTGAATTAAATGATGCGATCCTGATTACTTAGATAACATGTAGGTGAATTATGTCATGTGATCCTGTTTAGTTATTCATCATATCTTTGAATTATGTTATGCTATGCTATCCAGTTTAGAAAGACATCATATATGTGAAATTATGTCATGCTATCCGTTTTAGTTAAACAATATACATGTCAACTATTTCATGCCCTCTTTTTTCCACACTATCTATTGCATCTGTCTCTCATACAATGTGTCTACATTCAACTATGTTTCCTGTTTATCAGCCATTTGAATTGGAGCGGGTGATGCCAGTATCTAGCGGACTAAAAACACGGTCTTCAAATAAAATAGTGCTACCTCTTGGTGGAGATAGCAACCCGGTTGTACATGCACAAGAACCAGCCCTACCACACATAACCCAAACTCTCGCAGATTGTACCCCTACTACGATGGATAGAGAACCAGCTTCACCCAATCTAACCCCAACCCCAGCCGATAGTAACCCAGTTCCTGTTCACACAGCACCATCTCCACCACAGAGTTCCCAAACAAGAGCAGTTAGTAAGGCAGCTCCAGTGCCCAAAGGGCCAGTACTATCACGGCGAACCCCAACTCCACTAGTTAGTACGCCTATTCCTGTGGAGAAAGCACAACCAGCTAGTCGTAGTTTAGCATCTATCACATTTGATGTTGTTAAATCGTATGTGCGTATCTTCCCATCTTGGAAATATTATACTGAAGATGAAGGAAAATGCCAGTTGCAGGTGTTTGTCCAGGAGTTATGTGAAAGTAATATTATTCATGGAAATTACTTTGCTTCATCCCATACATCCTACCTCCATGATGGTTATAATACAACAAATTTTCTCATTTTTCTCTATAGAGAAGGACCGATTTGGAAACTCAGGATGAGGCAATCTGTGCTAATACCTCTACTATCTTCAAGAATGCTTGGTGGCAGTATCGGAATTACCTGAAGAAAACGTACTTCACCGGCAAAGAAACTCATCAAATTCCCTTACGTTCTCCTGAGACACATTTATTGGACGATGGCTGGGAACGCCTTGTTCTGTACTGGTCCCGAACCAAGAATGTGGTAAGGTCTATGAGCTCATTTTCTATTTCTAAGTATTATATTCTTGCGTCTTACTGTACTCTGTTCATGTAGAACAAATGCCTAAACCTGAAGAACAACTATTCTAATTTAAGATTCCATTGCTACCATAGGACATAGATATATGTTTGTTTGATACTTTTATTATGTACTAGTACTTGGCAATAGAGGACTTGGTAGTTTAATCCTGTCCACCTTACTAATGAACTGGTTCACCGAAATGAGATTCATATACTAGTACATGCTAAGCTTGTTATGTGTCTGCTTGTTTCTTGTTTTAGAATGCTGACAGAATATTGGGAAAGAGTTCCTTATTAAGAAATGGTAAAGGAAATAATGCAGATAAGGTTCAGGATAGTGACACATCCTATCTTGGTTTAGTGTTGGAGTTACTGGCCACTATCGCTTGCACAAGCTATTCAAACTCAATGTCTGAATCAGTTCAGTTTCTTGAGTCTCAACTACAAGCTGAAAGACATCGATCATCTGTGCTGCGGCAAGAAGCGGAAGGACTGCAGAAGTCCCTGGAGCATTCAGATGCATACTTTCTGGTGCAACAGCAAGCGTTGGAGGATTTTAGCGCCAAACAGGACAAAGCTAATCAGCTTGGTAAGCTTACTGCCAGCATGGTGGATACCCAGGATAACGTTTCTTGAGCTCTTCTGAAATTGTTTCAGTTATGCTCTTGTTTTGCTGCCGCGTTTATTTGCACTGGTGGCCAATTTTGACGGCCAGTGTATATGATATGCTGCTTTGTTCCCTATTTTTGCACTGGTGGCGAACTTTGATGCCAGTGGATGTAATATGTGTAATAGCCGTGATAGCCTAGCGTTAGTTGCTTGCTTATTTATTTCCTTGTTGTCTTATTTATTTGTTTGTTTGTAGTCATTGCAGTTCTTTTTCCGCGGTTAACTAGTGGCTGCAATAACCTATTTTTTAAAACTAGGCCACAATAATCATGGGCTAATATTTACTGTAGTGACACTGGGCCTCCTACGGGCCGTAGAAACGGTGGGCCTTCTACGGGCCGTAGAAACAGTAGGCCTTCTACGGGCCGTATCATCAATGGGCCTTATACGGGCCGTATGATCGATTGGCCAAACATGGGCCAATAACAGGCCGCATTATGGCCGTAAACGGGCTAGAGTTGGAATCGTCCGTTCATGGGCCGACCATAACGGGCCATCGTTAATAGGCCGTATTTGATGACGCTATGAAAACGGCCCAACAAATTAACGGACCACAAACGGGCCGACTGTAACCGCGGGCTGAATTTGGCCCACAAGCAGAAAATGACAGTAACGGGCCATAAGTAAACGAATGCTGAAAATGAGCCCAAGAATAAGTGGGCTCTGAGAAGGCCGAAAGATAACATGGGCTGGAAACGGCCCAACGGAACAACGGCCGTTAATGGGGGGTTCTTCAAAACTACACCCCGGCCACGAATCTTGTGGAACATACCTTTCCTCAGTGCCAACTCGAGAATCTTGTGCAGCGGGTCAATGGCAATGACAAAAAAGGGGGGAGAGGGGATCCCCCGGCCTAAGCCTCGGGCCATGAGATATGGGTCTGCTGGCCAGTCCATTCAACAGAACGCGGGAGGATGAAGTGCATTGGATGGCGGCAATCCAATTCCAGGACATAGTCGGGAAGCCCCTCTGTTGGGGGAGGTCGATATGTACTCCTATTTGATCGAGTCAAGTGCCTTCCTTATATCAAGCTTGAAAAGAAGGGACGACGATTTCCTCAAGTGGAGGTGCCGCGCAACATTCCGCACATACATGAAGTTGTCGTGGATACTTGTCTTGGTGAAGACGCTTTGTGCATTGGAAACATGCTTGTGCATCTAGGAGCTAGGCGGATCTTAGCAATGGCATGGCTGTGGATAATGGGACGGTACTCAGAGATATCATATCTTCGGCCCCACCCTTCGTCAACAAGGTTACAACATTTGTAGTGTTAAGCCAATGGAGGTTGGCCACACGAAGGATGGCGAAAGAGGAGACCACTCTCATTATGTGATTCGTAGCTCGTGTGGCCGGCAGCGAGCGCGCCTTCCCTTGTAGTAGTGGTGGTTTCGGCCAGTGACCTGACCTCCTCATCTCCGGATCCCGATTCAGCGGCTTTGGGATTGCTCAGACTCAAGACATGGCGAAATCCCAACTCAACTTGTCAAGGCTGGCAGCGGCGACACCAGCTGTGCCATCCGCATCTTGAGAGCCCTGTCATGGCTTTTATGGGTACCCCTCTTCAAGCACCGAGGGAAATAATAGTTCCGGTTCTACAGATCGGATGTCGACAACGTTATTCCCTTTTTTGAAGGTGATGTCTTGTTTGCTCACGGCGTCCCTCATGTTGGTTGTCGTATTGGTTCGAATTGCTTCCCCCTCCGTCTCGACGGTGTCCTACAAGCTTTGCGTCCTCAATTTTTTTTTAAAAAAAACAATGGACAAAAGGACCATCTTTCTTTTCGGGACGACACAGCTTGAGTGGAGAGTGCGAGCACCGAGTCAACAAGATGAGATATGGCATGTTCACTTCATCACTTGGCAGCCTAGTACTAGTAGGCTAGCACGCACCGTCGCCTCCACCGGCGTACGTAACACGCACGCGGTGCGTTTGACGAAATGCGCGGTGAGCCACGCACGTACGGGAGCGCAGCGGAGCGGAGCCGCGTTTTCCACCTGCTCCGGAGGGAGCATGGAAGGCACGCGTCCAACGACCCTCGCCACTCACTCAAGTCGCGGTCGCCAGTCTGCGTCCATACCACTGACCGACCCTTCCCTTCAGTCAGCCGGCCGGCCGTTTCCACATTTTTTCATCGCTGCAGTCCTGAAGACTGAAGTAGTCCACCGCTGCCCTGCCTACGATGCCACAGTTAGTCTCGAGTCTAAACCATCTAGCGTCCTCCTGTACGCCTATATAGCAATGCACGGGACAAACGAGTTAGGTATGAACAATGCTACACATACGTAATGTTACGTACAGATCTTACGTAAAAGATGATGTGGAAGTTGTTAATTGGGCCAGGATTAGCAGTTGGGGCCCACCCCGGTTAAAATCAGGGGAGCCAGAGAAATTTATGGAAGGTTAAGTAAGCCTACGTAGCAATTTTCGTAGGTGTAGGATTATTGGTTAGGTATATATGTACGCTGAATGCTTAACCAAAGCTCAACTAATTAATGGACCGGATGAGTTGCTTTCATCTTTTTTCTCTCTCTAGGATACGTATAAGCATGCGTGTCATCAATTAAGAGAGGAGGAGGAGGATGAGTTGCTTTCATCAAAAGATAAACAGCTACTTGCACAAGTTTATATGTATCCCACTCATCTTTTCCACGTTGGCGCCGGCTCAAATGAACGCAGCCCATGCCCTCAAGTGGTCTAAATTTCCACAAGAGCAGAAGAGGCAGAGTCATCCTCTGTTCTGAGAAGATTCCCAGCCCTTTCCACTTCAGCCTCCTCGTTTGACCCCTTCCACCCAGCCCTCACCTCAAACTCCCATCACTATATATTAGCTGCTCCACACCCAACACAGAGCACAGATAAACACAAAAAGCAGACCATCTCCCTTTCTTCTCCAAGAAACATCTCTCGTCGCTCAGCAGCTCAGGCCTCAGCTCACTGCAAGTTCCCTACATCGATCCTCTCCCCGTCGTCGCTCGCGAAGCAACTAAATGGCTTCTTCTTCTTGCAGCGCCCGAAGCAGCCGCGTGGCCACATGCCTCGTGCTGCTTCTCCTGCTCGTCAGCATGCGAGAAGCCTCCGCCGCGCGCCCGCTCCGGCCGGCCGGCGACGTGTGCAGCGAGGTGAAGGACCAGGCGGTCGTCGACAAGTATGCGCCGCTCCTGCTCGCCATGTTGCCAAGGGCCCCGACTCCGCCGTCCGCCCCGAGCGGTGGCACCAACGAGGCCAGGAACTGATGAAGCAACCGCAGGGTTTTCCACTAGGATGGATGGATCGATCGATCTATAACACAGAAATCATTAGGCATACGTATGCTCAGTAGTTGATGGTTTGCTCTGTTTTGCAGTACAAGATAGTTGTACAGGATTGTTAAAGTAGGAAAGGACATATTGTGTAGGATACTAGGATATACCCCAAAATTATACCTTCATTCTTTCTTTTATACCTTGACATATTTGGTTGAAAGAGTTCTGTCTTGATCCATTCTTCGAAGAATTGATTGTTCATAATCACCGGTTCAAGATGATACTGACAATAAGAATGTCCCAGCTTCTGACCTCTGCAACAACTTTAAAAGATAAATATTACAATCTAGTACACAGAATATCAAGGGGAAAAGAAGTAACTCCGCCATTCTTAGCTGAAGAATTTACCCAAAAGAAAATTCTAATACTCCCTCTGATCCATATTAATTGTCGCCGATTAAGTACAAAGTTGTTCAGGCGATGTTTTTGCTCATCTAAGAAAAAACAACAGTCGCCCAAATCATTTCTTTCACGCATGACAGCCTTCAGTAAGATTGGAATACTGAATTTGATCTGCATCTGGTTGTGTTAAAAAAAACAGATCAAGATTTGGAACATATCCCTCCAGTCTCATCTTATCAACGAGAATGTCAAGGAGTTGGCAAATATCTTCCACGCCATGCTGTGGTTCTCCCCTGCACAGAACTCAAGGACTCTGCCGCTAACCACAATCCAGCTGCAACCTAGAACTTTGCTGACACCACTATCTCTCTCATCAGCCCTCTCATCTGTGCAGATTCATCAAATCTATCTGAGCTTGCATATATCTTGGAATATATGCGGGTATGGTTGGATCGCCGGTTCCCATATCACTGTCCCAGATGCGTATGCAGATGGACACCTTTTTCATTTTAGGGGTTAGGACTGGAGATCCCCTTGGAACATATGCTAAATTAGTATTTTATAAGCATCGTTGCGTATTTGTAAGATAGATGTTTAATTAGCCATCCCTACTATAGATATAAACATTAATGCTTAAAAACTCAGTTTATTTTTTTTAAGCATCTCGTATTGTATAAGACCTTAGTCGTCTGCCTTTTTCAGGTAATACATGTCTCGTTCGTAAAATATAAGACTAAGGTGCAAGCCTTGTGGATATTGAAAATTGAACATATAAACCTTCAAGAACTCCTAGGCAGTACCGTTGCATCCACGGCGCTCTAAGTGTTGCTGCCACCGCCTGTAACTTGTGCCCTGCCAAGGGCATTTTCGTAATTCCATGTGCAGGCAAGTACAGGTGTATAAAACTATGTCCGCTGCAATGGAGAAACCCTAGCCGTCGCTCACCCCCGCGTCCCCCCGAGCCCCCCTTGCCGCCGCCACCCCTCCCCTCTGCCCCATGCCGGATCCGCCTGCCGCCGCCGCCATCGCTCTCCTCTGCCCCGTGCCGGACCCTACCTCCTGGCCTCTTCTTCCTCCCGCTACCCTCATCCCCTCTTGCCACCGCCGGGTCCTCTCCTCTCCCCGTCGGTGCCAGTGCGTGGGGCGCGGCGTGCGGAGAGCGAGGAGAGGGAGAGGACAAACGCGTGAGGAGGAGGCCACGACCGTCTGCTCCTCTCCTTGAAGGAAATATGCCCTAGAGGCAATAATAAAGTTATTATTTATTTCCTTATATCATGATAAATGTTTATTATTAATGCTAGAATTGTATTAACCAAAAACATAATACATGTGTGAATACATAGACAAACAGAGTGTCACTAGTATGCCTCTACTAGACTAGCTCGTTAATCAAAGATGGTTATGTTTCCTAACCATGAGCAAAGAGTTGTTATTTGATTAACGAGGTCACATCATTAGTTGAATGATCTGATCGACATGACCCATTCCATTAGCTTAGCACCCGATCGTTTAGTATGTTGCTATTGCTTTCTTCATGACTTATACATGTTCCTATAACTATGAGATTATGCAACTCCCGTTTACCGGAGGAACACTTTGGGTGCTACCAAACGTCACAACGTAACTGGCTGATTATAAAGGAGTACTACAGGTGTCTCCAATGGTAGATGTTGGGTTGGCGTATTTCGAGAATAGGATTTGTCACTCAGATTGTCGGAGAGGTATCTCTGGGCCCTCTCGGTAATGCACATCACTTAAGCCTTGGAAGCATTGCAACTAATGAGTTAGTTGCGGGATGATGTATTACAGAACGAGTAAAGAGACTTGCCGGTAACGAGATTGTACTAGGTATGGGATACCGACGATCGAATCTCGGGCAAGTAACATACCGATGACAAAGGGAACAATGTATGTTGTTATGCGGTCTGACCGATAAAGATCTTCGTAGAATATGTAGGAACCAATATGGGCATCCAGGTCCCGCTATTGGTTATTGACCGGAGATGTGTATCAGTAATGTCTACATTGTTCTCGAACCGTAGGGTCCGCACGCTTAACGTTACGATGACAGTTATTATGAGTTTATGCATTTTGATGTACCGAAGATTGTTCGGAGTCCCGGATGTGATCACGGACATGACGAGGAGTTTTGAAATGGTCGAGACATAAAGATTGATATATTGGAAGCCTATGTTTGGACATCGGAAGTGTTCCGGGTGAAATCGGGATTTTACTGGAGTACCGGGAGGTTACCGGAACCCCCCGGGAATCAAATAGGCCATAGTGGGCCTTAGTGGAAAGGAGAAGGGGGCGGCCCAAGGTGGCCGCGCGCCTACCCCCTCCCCTAGTCCTATTAGGACTAGGAGAGGTGGCCGGCCCCCCTCTCTCTCTTTCCCCCCCTTGATGAATCCTATTCCAACTAGGATTGGGGGGGGGGCGGGAATCCTACTCCCAGAGGGAGTAGGACTCTCCTGGCGCGCCTCCCTTGGCCGGTCAGCCCCTCCCCCTTGGATCCTTTATATACGGGGGCAGGGGGCACCTCTAGACACACAAGTTGATCCTTGAGATCGTTCCTTAGCCGTGTGCGGTGCCCCCTACCACCATATTCCACGTCGATCATATCGTTGTAGTGCTTAGGTGAAGCCCTGCGTCGGTAGAACATCAAGATCGTCACCATGCCATCATGCTGACGGTACTCCTCCCCGAAGCTTTGCTGGATCGGAGCCCGGGGATCGTCATCGAGCTGTACGTGTGCTAAGAACTCGGAGATGCCGGAGTAATGGTGCTTGGATCGTTCGGACCGGGAAGAAGACGTACGACTACTTCCTCTACGTTGTGTCAACGCTTCTGTTGCGATCTACAAGGGTACGTAGATCAGACTCTCCCCCTCGTTGCTATGCATCACCATGATCTTGCGTGTGCGTAGGAATTTTTTTTGAAATTACTACGTTCCCCAACAGTGGCATCCGAGCCCGGGTTTTATGGTTTGATGATATTTGCATGAGTAGAACACAAGTGAGTTGTGGGCGATACAAGTCATACTGCCTACCAGCATGTCATACTTTGGTGCAGTGGTATTGTTCGACGAGACGACCCGGACCAACATTACGCGTATGCTTACGCGAGACCGGTTCCCTTGACGTGCTTTGCACATAGATGGCTTGCGGGCGACTGTCTCTCCAACTTTAGTTGAACCGAGTGTGGCTACGCCCGGTCCTTGAGAAGGTTAAAACGGAGTCTATTTGACAAACTATCGTTGTGGTTTTGATGCGTAGGTGAGATTGGTTCTTGCTTAAAGCCCGTAGCAGCCATGTAAAACTTGCAACAACAAAGTAGAGGACGTCTAACTTGTTTTTGCAGGGCATGTTGTGATGTGATATGGTCAAGGCATGATGCTAAATTTTATTGTATGAGATGATCATGTTTTGTAACCGAGTTATCGGCAACTGGCAGGAGCCCTATGGTTGTCGCTTTATTGTATGCAATGCAATCGCGATGTAATGCTTTACTTTATTACTAAGCGGTAGTGATAGTCGTGGAAGCATATGAATGGCGAGACGACAACGATGCTACGATGGAGATCAAGGTGTCGCGCCGGTGACGATGGTGATCATGACGGTGCTTCGGAGATGGAGATCACAAGCACAAGATGATGATGGCCATATCATATCACTTATATTGATTGCATGTGATGTTTATCTTTTTATGCATCTTATCTTGCTTTGATTGACGGTAGCATTATAAGATGATCTCTCACTAAATTATCAAGAAGTGTTCTCCCTGAGTATGCACCGTTGCCAAAGTTCGTCGTGCCCAGACACCACGTGATGATCGGGTGTGATAAGCTCTACGTCCATCTACAATGGGTGCAAGCCAGTTTTGCACACGCAGAATACTCAGGTTAAACTTGACGAGCCTAGCATATGCAGATATGGCCTCGGAACACGGAGACCGAAAGGTCGAGCGTGAATCATATAGTAGATATGATCAACATAACGATGTTCACCATTGAAAACTACTCCATCTCACGTGATGATCGGTTATGGTTTAGTTGATTTGGATCACGTAATCACTTAGAGGATTAGAGGGATGTCTATCTAAGTGGGAGTTCTTAAGTAATATGATTAATTGAACTTAAATTTATCACGAACTTAGTCCTGGTAGTATTTTGCAAATCATGTTGTAGATCAATAGCTCGCGTTGTTGCTTCCTTGTGTTTATTTTGATATGTTCCTAGAGAAAATTGTGTTGAAACATGTTAGTAGCAATGATGCGGATTGGATCCGTGATCTGAGGTTTATCCTCATTGCTGCACAGAGGAATTATGTCCTTGATGCACCGCTAAGTGACAGACCTATTGCAGGAGCAGATGCTGACGTTATGAACGTTTGGCTAGCTAAATATGATGACTACTTGATAGTTTAGTGCACCATGTTTAACGGCTTAGAATCGGGACTTCAAAGACGCTTTGAACGTCATGGACCATATGAGATGTTCCAGGAGTTGAAGTTAATATTTCAAGCAAATACCCGAGTTGAGAGATATGAAGTCTCCAACAAGTTCTATAGCTAAAAGATGGAGGAGAATCGCTCAACTAGTAAGCATGTGCTCAGATTGTCTGGGTACTACAATCGCTTGAATCAAGTGGGAGTTAATCTTCCAAATAAGATAGTGATTGATAGAATTCTCTAGTCACCATCACCAAGTTAGTAGAACTTCGTGATGAACTATAGTATGCAAGGGATGACGAAAACGAATCCCGAGCTTTTCATGATGATGAAATCAATGAAGGTAGAAATCAAGAAAGAGCATCAAGTGTTGATGGTCGACAAGATCACTAGTTTCAAGAAAAGGGCAAAGGGAAAAAGGAGAACTTCAAGAAGAACAACAAGCAAGTTGCTGCTCAAGTGAAGAAGCCCAAGTCTGGTCCTAAGCCTGAGACTAAGTGCTTCTACTGCAAAGGGACTGGTCACTGGAAGCGGAACTACCCCAAGTGATTGGCGGATAAGAAGGATGGCAAAGTAAACATAAGTATTTTTGATATACATGATATTGATGTGTACTTTACTAGTGTTTATAGCAACCCCTCAGTATTTGATGCTAGTTCAGTAACTCAAAATGGGAGTTGCAGAATGAACAAAGACTAGTTAAGGGTGAAGTGACGATGTGTGTTGGAAGTGGTCCCAAGATTGATATGATCATCATCGCACACTCCCTATACTTTCGGGATTAGTGTTGAACCTAAATAAGTGCTATTTGGTGTTTGCGTTGAGCATGAATATGATTTGGTCATGTTTATTGTAATACGGTTATTCATTTAAGTAAAAGAATAAATTGTTGTTCTGTTTACATGAATAAAACCTTATATGGTTACACACCCAATGAAAATAGTTCATTGGATCTCGATCTTACTGATACACATATTCATAATATTGAAACCAAAAGATGCGAAGTTAATAATGATAGCGCAACTTATTTGTGGCACTGCCGTTTAGGTCATATTGGTGTAAAGCGCATGAAGAAACTCCATGCTGATGGGATTTTGGAATCACTTGATTATGAATCACTTGATGCCTGCGAACCATGCCTTATGGGCAAGATGACTAAAACGCCGTTCTCCGGAACAATGAAGCAAGCAACAGATTTGTTGGAAATCATACATACTAATGTATGTGGTCCGATGAATATTAAGGCTTACAGCAGGTATCATTATTTTCTGACCTTCACAAGATGATTTGAGCAGATATGGGGATATCTACTTGATGAAACATAAGTCTGAAACATTTGAACAGTTCAAAGAATTTTAGAGTGAAGTGGAAAATCATTGTGACAAGAAAATAAAAGTTTCTACGATATGATCACAGAGGTAAAATATTTGAGTTACGAGTTTGGTCTTCAATTAAAACAATGTGAAATATTTTCACTACGCACGACACCTGGAACACCACAGCATAATGGTGTGTCCGAACGTCGTAACCGTACTTTATTGGATATAGTACAATCTATGATGTATCTTACCGATCTACCACTATCGTTTTGGGGTTATGCATTAGAGACAGCTGCATTCACGTTAAATAGGGCACCATCTAAATCCGTTGAGACGACACCGTGTGAACTATGGTTTGGCAAGAAACCTAAGCTATCGTTTCTTAAAGTTTGGAGTTGCGATGCTTATGTGAAAAAGTTTCATCTCGATAAGCTCAAACTCAAATCGGAGAAATATGTCTTCATAGGATGCCCAAAGGAGACAGTTGGGTACACCTTCTATCACAGATCCAAAGGCAAGACATTCGTTGCTAAGAATGGATCCTTTCTAGAGAAGGAGTTTCTCTCGAAAGAAGTGAGTGGGAGGAAAGTAGAAAACTTGATAAGGTAATTGTACCTTCTCCCTTATTGGAAAATAGTTCATCATAGAAATCTGTTCCTGTGACTACTACACCAATTAGTGAGGAAGCTAATGATGATGATTATGTAACTTCAGATGAAGTTACTACCGAATCTCATAGGTAAACCAGAGTGAGATCCGCACCAGAGTGCTACGGTAATCCTGTTCTGGAGGTCATGTTACTTGACCATGACGAACCTACGAACTATGAGGAAGCGATGATGAGCCCAAATTCTGAGAAATGGCTTGAGGACATGAAATCTGAGATGGGATCCATGTATGAGAACAAAGTGTGGACTTTGGTTGACTTGCCCGATGATCGGCAAGACATAGAAAATAAATGGATCTTCAAGAGGAAGACGGACGCTGATACTAGTGTTACTATCTACAAAGCTAGAATTGTCGCAAAAGGTTTTCGACAAGTTCAAGGTGTTGACTACGATGAGAGTTTCTCACTCGTATCTATGCTTAAGTCTGTCCGAATCATGTTAGGAATTGTCGCATTTTATGAAATTTGGCAAATGGATAAACAAAAATGCATTCCTTAATGGATTTATTAAAGAAGAGTTGTATATGATGCAAGCAGAAGGTTTTGTCAATCCTAAAGGTGCTAACAAAATATGCAAGCTCCAGCGATCCATCTATGGACTGGTGCAAGCATCTCGGAGTCAGAATATACGCTTTGATAAGTTGATCAAAGGATATAGTTTTATACAGACTTGCGGTGAAGCCTGTATTTACAAGAAAGTGAGTGGGAGCACTACAGCATTTCTAATATGTATATGTGAATGACATATTGTTGATCGGAAATAATGTAGAATTATTCTGTAAAGCATAAAGGAGTGTTTGAAAGGAGTTTTTCAAAGAAAGACTTCGGTGAAGCTGCTTACATATTGAGCTCCAAGATCTATAGAGATAGATCAAGACGCTTGATAAGTTTTTTCAATGAGTACATACCTTGACAAGATTTTGAAGTAGTTCAAAATGGAGCAGTCAAAGAAAGAGTTCTTGCCTGCATTACAAGGTGTGAAGTTGAGTAAGACTCAAAGCCCGACCATGACAGAAGATAGAAAGAGAATAAAAGTCATTCCCTATGCATTGGCCATAGGTTCTATAAAGTATGTCATGCTGTATACCAGATCTATTGTATACCCTGCACTGATTTGGCAAGGGAGTACAATAGTGGTCTAGGAGTAGATCACTGGACAGCGGTCAGAATTATCCTTAGTGAAATAAGGATATGTTTCTCGATTATGGACGTGACAAAAGGTTCGTCATAAAGGGTTACGCCGATGCAAGTTTTGACACTAATCTAGATGACTCTAAGTCTCGGTCTAGATACATATTGAAAGTGGGAGCAATTAGCTAGAGTAGCTCCATGCAGAGCATTGTTGACATAGAAATTTGCAAAATACATGTGGATCTGAATGTGGCAGACCCGTTGACTAAGATTCTCTCATAAGCAAAACATGATCACACCTTAGTACTCTTTGGGTGTTAATCACATAGCGATGTGAACTAGATTACTGAATCTAGTAAACCCTTTGGGTATTGGTCACATGGCGATGTGAACTATGGGTGTTAATCACATGATGATGTGAACTATCAATGTTAATCACATGGTGATGTGATCTAGATTATTGACTCTAGTGCAAGTGGGAGACTGAAGGAAATATGCCCTAGAGGCAATAATAAAGTTATTATTTATTTCCTTATATCATGATAAATGTTTATTATTCGTGCTAGAATTGTATTAACCGGAAACATAATACATGTGTGAATACATAGACAAACAGAGTGTCACTAGTATGCCTCTACTTGACTAGCTCGTTAATCAAAGATGGTTATGTTTCCTAACCATGGACAAAGAGTTGTTATTTGATTAACGGGATCACACTACAACAAGAACCCCTCTTTAGCAATGCATTTTTCCGTATCTAGAAGTCCATATATGCGTTGTTAGTGTCTTTACCAACGATTTAGGATGTGTTGCCTTATCCGGTGTTGCTAGCGCATAATGCAACACTTATATTATCGTTGGTAAAAGAGACTGTTGCAAGAATACAACACATAAAACAGACTTGTACAACACTTCTATGTGTTGGTGCTTATTGTATAGGAAACAAAGTTCCAGGGCTTGGCAATGGAGAGTTTGCAACACTTCGGGTCATATATAATGTGAATAATAATTTTTTTATACATAATGCCAGCAATTGAATTAGTGCTTTACATAATGGTGATAATTATGAATTCCCAGTAAAGGAAAACAAGAGAATATACTCAAGGGAGGAAGAAATCATATATTAAATAAAACTGTTGGATTACAATAGTGGATATTACACAACAAAAATCATCCAAATGGGAAGTATAATCTAAATGTTTCTTGACGGCGAAACTTAAATTGGAAGCATCCATAAACATCCCTACAACTTAACTAAAACACAACCGACGAACATCGTCCAACAGGAACATCATCCCTACAACTTAGCTAAAACTGAAACCATCTGTCTTCATCATCATGAACAGGAACGACATCATCATCATCATCCTTGTAGTATACTTGCCACACACACCAATAGAATCATCCATTTATCTTTTGAATCTACAAACAAAAAAACAAAATGAACTGTTAACACACAATGCATTGACATGATGCAAGTAGTGATAGAGGTAGGATATTAGTCACTTACAAAGGTTGAGATGCAAAAACAAATCTGCATTGCCAAGAGTACTGCAGTTTTTGCCACTCCATACCCAATCTTCAGTTTTCACAAGTGCCATATCAGCATGCACTACCCAGAATTCATTAATAATTTCAGCACCATCAAGTTCAAATTTAGGATCACAACTTACAACTGTAGCAAGAGCTACATGTGTTATGATTTTTTAGGATCATTAAAAATACTTTTGTTCCTACCTGTTGTAGAAAATCAAAGTTACCATTCGCAGAATCATGTCAAGCAAAATAATTAATAGAAACGCGACATATAACAGAAAAGGTTGAGAGGCCAAGATATGTCAAGTTTGCATCTTTTCCTCTACTATATGGTTATGAATACATTCTTCTACAGGTTAATCTCATGATGTGTAACATCTATGAAATTCTATGAAGCCTTTCACTACAAACAAAGTAGTTTTGGTGATGGACGCTGAAAATAATTAAACTTCATATGATAGCTTCAGTGTAGAACACAAACATAGACATTTTTATTCGAGTAGCAGTATGGTGTGATCAACTGCATAATTCTGAGGCACCTACTGGAAGATACTGAAGCAGTATGTTTGGCAATTAATCAAGTAAAAAATATTACTATATCAATACCTGGGACATATTAAGCCAAAAGATAAATTAAATTTACCAAATTAGTACAAATAAAACATATTAGACAATAAAAGAAGCTTTGAAGCATAAGATCCATCATAAATGAAGTACCCCCAGTACTGACCCAATGATTTTGCACGAAGTGCAGCATGGACAGTAGGGCGGATCAACCATTAGTTCATCTTTACCACCAACTCCTAATGAAATAGCTAGTATATATCCAGATCAAACTCTAAATAGCACATCTGAGCAGATAAATCAAAGGCAGTGACACTATTAAGAAAAGGAGAAGACACGGCAGAGAAAACAAAACTGTAGTATGTTCGAACAAATAATTAGGATGTCTTGTTTGTAGACTACAAATACAAATCAGATATAGATACAGCGATCTATTTAGTTGAAAGTTGCAGGAATCCAAAAAATAATATTGAATGTGGTCTAATAATTGAACGACACTACAGATGGACCATGCCAATTAAAGTGATATATAAACAATTGACATTATTTTTCTTTTTCTTTTTGCAATCCATCAGTACATGACCTCATGATGAATCAGAAACATGGAAGTATTTATAAAGTTGCCATATGCTACAATTGTACTTCTCTTTTCCGCATGGTGTATATTCTTCCTTGTAAAGGAAAAGCACATCAAGAGAATAAAGGAGTGACACTACGGATAAAGTGGAAGCACGAACCACAAAGTGTCTAGAATTTGGCAAACCAGCAGACAGAACCGTGTAGGTATATGTTGTTAATAATAGGAGAAGGGGACATCAATCAAATTCCAAAAGCCAAGTGAATAAATGGAAAACATCCATTGTTTTGTATTCCTGGAACACAATCTAGTTCAACTATCTTTAAAAAATACAGAAGTCAGATAAGTTGTCATAGGTGTGGAATTTTATCTAACATGTCGCTTGACTAAATATGTACTACTCGTCTCAGCATAGTTTTATAAGATTTGTTTCTCTTCTACTATATTTAGGGGTTACACAGTAAACAATTTCTGTTCATAAATCATAAGTAAATCGCAAGATCTGCTTGCATAAAAAAATTTGATATGACATGCAGCTCACATAAACATCTTTTTAAATGGCAAGCATAGCTCGTTGTAGATGTACTCAGTAATATTTTTCAGAGTTTTGTGACAAGCAACAGTGATTAATCACCAGATTACCTTCCTTACGCTCTTGAACTCCAACTGTAGTGGGGAGAAAGCCTTATGCAGCTGAGTGTTAATGTCACCAGATGCTGATGAATGATCATGCGGAGAACTGTGGATCAGAAACCCTCAGATCCAACAAGTACTCGGCTTTGCCATGCTCTGCACCGATGTCCTTCTCCCCCAGCGTCACAGCGGCCTAGTCGACCAAGCTGCATAAAGCTGTCAAGTTGCTCCTCAGTTTGTAGTAGTAGAGAACATAGAGATCTAAATGGTCTTTTAAGCGAATGAAATATGTAAAAAAATTACTGAATTGTGACTCAAATAAAAGAGAGGGAGAAAGTTTTGGGGTCATGTCCATTGCAACATATTCAGTGCTTGAGTGCCATTGCATTTCTCTGCACCGAGTGGCGGTAATTATTACTTAGTAGAGAAAATTGATATTGTAACCTGCTCTGAAGTCTCGGAAACAAATATGACCATATGACAGAGTGAATGATCAGTCCTACAACATAAGCAAGTGGCACCGTAAGCGGAAAGTGGAACTTTGAATCATCAACATCAACCACGAGAATAGGACAACAGGCCTTATTATACAATCAGTCAATCACATAATCAATAACAACAACCAACGACTGCACAATCAAGTTTCACTTCCATGGACTGGTGACAAGCTCCTAAGCCACAACTAGAATCAATTCAATCAGAGAAAGAGGCTTTAGCTGGAAGCTCCCCTCCACACCAACCAGATGTAATTCAGTCCGTCGTTCATTATCAGGGATTGACAAGTCGTAAGTAGCAATGCCCAACTAGACTGAAGTGAAGCAGAGCATGATGGGGGAAATAAAATTGGGACAAGAGGAGCGGCCCGGCTCACCGCGGCGGCGCGATCGCGAGGGTGGTTGTAGCTGCAGCTCTTCCCGTAGTCGCAGGCCCCCATGCGGAGGTAGTAGACGCAGTTGGTCGCAAGGGAGCGATGACGAGGGGCGGTGCGCCGAGATGCAGGGTATCAGGGGAGTGGTGACGAGGGACGGTGCGCCGGGATGGAGGGTCGCAGGGGAGTGGTGACTGGTGAGGGGCGGCGAGCCGGGACGGAGGATCTCAGGCGAGCGGTGAGGGGCGCGCTCCGGGATGCAGGGTAGGTCGAGGGGAGGCGGCCGGCGAGGGAGCCTATAGGCTCGAGAGGGGGAACAATCTAGGTTAATATGACAACCAACTTGGGCCGGGCTAGACAAGAGGCTGGTTTTATGTGTTGGGCTTTGTTTGAGTCTGGCCGGTCGCAATTGTACCACAATAGGTCACGAGCTACAAGCCTGCAACACATATGGTACAATGCTTATATGCGTATCTACCGTAAATTTTGCAACCTATAGTCAAAATGTTGTAAAATATGTGTTGCTTTATAGAGGGTATCCTTGTAGTGTCACATCATTAGTTGAATGATCTGATTGACATGACCCATTCCATTAGCTTAGCAACCGACCGTTTAGTATGTTGCTATTGCTTTCTTCATGATTTATACATATTCCTATGACTATGAGATTATGCAACTCCCGTTTGCCGGAGGAACACTTTGTGTGCTACCAAACGTCACAACGTAACTGGGTGATTATAAAGGAGATCTACAGGTGTCTCCAAAGGTACATGTTGGGTTGGCGTATTTCGAGATTAGAATTTGTCACTCCGAATGTCGGAGAGGTATCTCTAGGCCCTCTCGGTAATGCACATCACTTAAGCCTTGCAAGCATTGCAACTAATGAGTTAGTTGCGGGATGATGTATTACGGAACGAGTAAAGAGACTTGCCGGTAACGAGATTGAACTAGGTATTGGATACAGACGATCGAATCTCGGGCAAGTAACATACCGATGACAAAGTGAACAACGTATGTTGTTATGCGGTCTGACCGATAAAGATCTTCGTAGAATATGTAGGAACCAATATGGGCATCCAGGTCCCGCTATTGGTTATTGACCGGAGATGTGTCTCAGTCATGTCTACATTGTTCTCGAACCGTAGGGTCCGCACGCTTAACGTTACGATGACAATTATTATGAGTTTATGCATTTTGATGTACCGAAGTTTGTTCGGAGTCCCGGATGTGATCATGGACATGACAAGGAGTCTCGAAATGGTCGAGACATAAAGATTGATATATTGGAAGCCTATGTTTGGACATCGGAAGTGTTCCGGGTGAAATCGGGATTTTACCGGAGTACCGGGAGGTTACCGGAACCCCCCGGGAATCATATGGGCCATAGTGGGCCTTAGTGGAAAGGAGAAGGGGGCAGCCGAAGGTGGCCGCGCGCCTCCCCCCTCCCCTAGTCCTATTAGGACTAGGAGAGGTGGCCGACCCACCCTCTCTCTCTTTCCCCCTTTGATGAATCCTATTCCAACTAGGATTTGGGGGGGGGGGGGAGTCCTACTCCCGGTAGGAGTAGGACTCCTCCTGGCACGCCCCAAGGCTGGCCGCACCTCTCCCCCTTGCTCCTTTATATACAGGGGCAGGGGGCACCTCTAGACACACAAGTTGATCCTTGAGATCGTTCCTTAGCCGTGTGCGGTGCCCCCTGCCACCATATTCCACCTCGATCATATCGTTGTAGTGCTTAGGCGAAGCCCTGCGTCGGTAGAACATCAAGATCGTCACCACGCCGTCGTGCTGACGGAACTCCTCCCCGAAGCTGTGCTGGATCGGAGCCCGGGGATCGTCATCGAACTGTACGTGTGCTAAGAACTCGGAGGTGCCGGAGTAACGGTGCTTGGATCGGTCGGATCGGGAAGAAGACGTACGACTACTTCCTCTACGTTGTGTCAATGCTTCCGTTGCGATCTACAAGGGTACGTAGATCAGACTCTCCCCCTCGTTGCTATGCATCATCATGATCTTACGTGTGCGTAGGAATTTTTTTGAAATTACTACGTTCCCCAACACTTGATAGATGGTTACATTGTTGTATGTTGGTTAAAGACAATGTTTTTCTTCTCGGATTATGAAACCTCAAACAACAGTAAGATATAACCGTTTTGTTCGTTTTGCAATCAAAGCTACCATCAAATAATATTTTAGAATCGTGCTCCGTCTTATTCATAAATAGCAACAAGTTGGCCTCTTGGTCTCATTTCTGTATACCTTTGACTCATACACGCAGCCACAGTGTATGTGATCTGGATGGATTTCTCTAATCTATTTAACTAATTTTCTATTTTGCTTATTTATGCATTTGTGACCATAACTTTCCACTTTAGCTCATAAACTAGATGGCAAAATAGAGTGTGCCTATTTCATAACTATGTTGTCTTATTAGGAAAATAGAGTTTGTTTTATAGCTGATGCTTAATATGTTTTATCGATTGGTGAATGATCAACTTTAGCTCATAAACTGGACAGTAAATGCTAATTCTGATCGGGATTTTGCCACTTATTGTTTTATGTTTGTCTAGACAGCTGATGGCATGTTTCTTTCTTGCTAATTGTCAATTCTTTTGTATAGGGTCCCTCAGCTACTTATACTTTGCTAGACAATGAGAGTATGTAGATAGCATGTATGGTTTTTACATTGTTTTGCGCACATTGAGATGCATCACATGATGTTTTCTTTTTACATTTATGGGTATTATAGAGTCCTTTCTTTTTCCACAAGGGGCAGTAGCTGTGCATTAGATTGGATGGACAAAGAGTTGATCACAAAGGGGTAGCATTCAGAATATATACACAAAATACTATAGAACCAAATTATATGATGTAATTGACCACTATTTCTATTAACTAATCATGTACACAATGTTCATGAGTACATGTATTAAGTATATTTTATTATGTCACTTGTGTTTACTCTTTTTTTAATGCAAGTTTACAGCTACTGGGAGTTCGTAATTGCGGACTCAACTATCTTGACCTACCGATGATCTAATTTGTGGCATTATTACTTTAAGAAAATATTTACATTTAATTTCCTTTATATATAGGGGTATAAGTTCTTACCAAATGTACCCAAATATACGGTTATTCAAAAAATGCAAATATTTTCAACACGAACATGGTTTTAAACGGGTCTTTGCGCCATTTGGCGCAACTGGTCACCTAGTCTACCTAACAAACGAGAAACACAATGAAACCCTAGCATTAGCCCGAAAGATCGTGAATTAAGAAAGCAAACTAAAATTAAGACCGGAGAATCCCTTAGCTCGATGCCAATATTCGTCACCCGCCTCCGGCACTACCTTTTAGTAGACACCGAAGGAAAAGGGGATAGAACACCTCGTCATCTGAGCACGATGCCGCTCCATCATTGATATATAGCTTTTTAGACATTCAAAGTAGCTCACCAAATATGAAGCCATTGACATTTAAAGAATATGGTTAGGGGAGCACGCAGGACACGCCATCAAACTAAATCTAGTACCCTGGCGTGATATCAGAGGAGGAAACCTAACCCACCAACCTTCAACCTTGAATATACCGTCTTCCAGCTATTGCCGATGTAGGTCACCGTCGCCCCCCGCTCCTAAACGACCTCATGTGCTCCTCGCCGACGCTAGAGCGAACGTCGTCGCAACAATGGAGTATGCAGACACAAGTCCACAACAAGGATGTTGCTGCCGCCGCCACACCATCCCCGCTTGAACAGACTAGATTTAAAATTTATCACCAACTATATAATAGAACATAACGCCTTGTCAGAAAAGTATCTGAAGCTTCTATATTCAGCATCACCACCGTCAAGGTCAAGACATTAAACGACCCAAAACCTAACCTACTAGAGCCCTAAAACCAGAAGTTACACAATTCACATGTGTAGGACCCGGCAACCGTCCCACCATTGACGACCAAGAGGCCATCGGCGGCAGGGACCGCTGGAGCTACATGCTCTTGGCAAACGAGGTCTCCTTTACCCTGAATACTTAATAACCAAAGCTCAACTAATTAATGGACCGGATGAGTCGCTTTCACCAAAACATAAACAGCTACTTGTACAAGTTTATACGGATCCCCCAGTGTAGAACAAGAACGACCCATCTTTTCCATGTTGGATGGGCGCTGGCTCAAATGAAGGCAGCCCCCTGCTCTCAAGTAGTCGCTCACGAACAATGGCTAGCTTCTTCTTCTCCCAGCGACCGAAGCAGCCGCGTGGCCACATGCCTCGTGCTGATTCTCCTACTCGTCAGCCTGCGAGAAGCCTCTGCCACGCGTCCGCTCCGGCCGGCGGGTGATGTGAAGGACCAGGCGATCGTTGACAAGTACGCGCCGCTCCTGCTCATCATGCTGCCGAGGGGCCCTGCGCCTCCGTCCGCCCCGAGCGGTGGCACGAACGAGTCCGGGGACTGATTAACCAAGAGCAGGACATACCGTTAGGATGGATACATCGATATCTAGAAACTAGAAATCGTTAGGCATGCGGTGGTGGATGGTACGGTACTGTTCTGCAGTAGTAGAGAGGGAAACGGACATGTAGTGTAGGATATACCCCAAAATTATGCCTTCATTCTTTCGTTTGTCCCTTGAAGTATTTGATTTGATTGAAAGAGTTATATCTTGATCCATTCATTGAAGAATTAATTGTTCATAGTCACCGGTTCAAGATGATACTGACAGTAAGAATGACCCAGCTCCTGACCTCTGCAACAACTTTAAAAGATAAGTTTTACAATCTACACAGATAATTAGGAAAGAAAAAAACAGTAACAGAAATTTTTACCAAATAAAATCTACATGAATGCTGACTTAAAAAAAAATGAAGGAGGACCCCCGGCCTCTGTATCTGGACGATGCATGCAGCTATATTATTAATGATTCTCAAAGACCTTACAAGGTAATGCATTAATAAACCCGAAGCCACTATCTTGGCAACGCCTGTTGCTACTCCTATCCCTTGATGAAGGGGTGCCGAATGTCCGGGCCTAATACCAAACAGAAATCGCACCATAGCCTAACATCTAAAGCCGGATGCCCCATCCAAGCCACTACCTAGACTGGGTCACACACTGGTCCGGCACACTCGCAGTGAGCACCGCACGCTGCAAGGCCCGTCACCTCCATCTTCCATCGATCCATCCTCAGAGCAGAACTGATGCATCGACTTTACTAGGCCTCTCTGCCATCGACGCCACCACGACGCCAGACAACGTCGCCCTCCTGCGCGAGTCCGTCAACCCGCATCGAACGCCAAGCCTCCACTGCGCCACGCCGCCAAGACCCGCCGTCATCGATGCGGAAGATGAAACCCCACTCTGCATCTAGGCCCTTCCGATGAACACCTGCTACAAAACGATGCCCTCAAGAGGGAGAACAGCACCATAGTTTCCGTCATTATCCGAGCTGGGAGACCCAGATCCAGGGTTTCTCCCAATGTAGATGCCTCCTGGAGGAAGAGGGGCACGCGAATTGCGGCTGCCCAAGAGCACAAGCCGTGCCCACGACCACTTAACTCTCTCAACAACGCCTTCAAAAAGGACACGACGCCATGAGTGCCTTCGCCGCCCTAGGGTTTTCACCTGAGAAACCGTGGAGTGAGAAAAGGTGGGGCGGACCCGAACGACATCTCCAGGAAGAGAAACGGCACCCTCAGGCGTCATCGCCGCCGAGGCCGGCAGGAGCCGGCCAGGGAATTATCCCAATCCAAATCCCCGCCTCCTGCTCCGTCCCATCCGGTGACCGGCAAGCAGCGCAGCCATGATCGGTATGACGGAGTGCACGATGCAAGTGTTGGAGGAAGAAGCAGCTCGACGTCGTTGGCCGCCGAGGCAACGAGCCGCGGCACCAACCCGCCGATGGATCGATGGCCATCCGACCAGATCCCTGGCAGCCCGCCGGCCCCGCTGCACCACCGGACAGGGAGGCCCACCTCGGGTCCGCCGCCCTGGATCCAAGGCCCTCCGCCCTAGATTGGGAGGAGCAGCGCCAGCACTGCCACCACAGCTGCCGATAGGAAGCCAGCCAGCCGCCACACCGCCAAAGTCCAGATCTTGGCCGTCATGAACCAGATCGGGATCACACCGTCAAGCCAGGGAGCCCCGCGTCACCCTTTGACCCGCTAGAGGGGGAGAAAATAGTGAACGTAGGCAGAGCAGATCACTAGATGCCCAATCGAACAAGGCACGACACAGACCAAATAATAAAATTAAATGTTTAACCAGTGTTTGTACCTTGTGTCTCCGTTCCCATCTAATTAGGTGACTTCTCACTCTCTAGGCCACGTGTAAACATGTGCTGTGCTGCTCCTGGACCCGAAGCCCTGCTACCTGCACATTTCAAAGCTGGATAGTGGAACCGTAGTATTTTCTTAGAAACAGTAGTTGCATGTTGGAGCGTGCCACTATATGCAGCATCGTGTATCAGATTGAAGGTGCTGGAAAAAAAACACCTCGTTTGTATACTTTTTTCCCCTCAGCATAGCATATATCTTCTCCGGTGTCGAGCGATTGTGCCGGTGCATGCCTCGAGGAACCAGCGGGTTTGGGTAGTGATTGGCGTCTAGAGTGAGAGGGCGACAGGGGAAACCTCACGACAGCACGTGGGCTTGCTTGATGCGGCATTATTTACGGCCATATCTGGTTAAGGCAAGTTATCGGAGACAACTTATTAGGAATCCAGGATCTCTATGGACCTGCTTGAGCCAAGAACCTCCGTAGAGGTACCAATTCACATTTGGATATTTCTTCTAACATTAATGTGGCAACGATATTTGTTTGAAGCGTGAATGCCGAAGGAATGGTGTGATACATAGTTACTAATTCTGAATACACTTCGGCATACACTTCGGCATACACACTTTCTTGGCGAATGGAATGGTGTGATACATAGTTACAAGAATTGATGAACTCTTTTATCAATAAAAAACAATGTGGTTGGACGTCGAGGACCATGATAGGATGGCCGAGCACGCCTCCTCTTTACCTCAATGGTTGCTCCACTCTATCATTCACAACTTTTCTCGTACAATTGACTCACAAATATTGCAACCACCTAAGCAAAACTTCAGTTCAGAATGTGTAAATCATAAAGCATACAACTATGCACACCAAGGGTGAAGCCAAAACAAATGCTTATTGACTCACCTGTACCAAACTATTGGATCAATCCAAATAAAGAGTGTTCTAACAAGTGATTTAGTACAAGAGTAGCACAGGGTAATTGGGTTCAGCTGAACCCAACGCTTTCATGTTGGCTTCGCCCCTGATATACACTAAAATTCATGCGCAGTGATTTATACAACAACTAACGACCCTCGAGCGTTGTGATACTCATTGCATTCGGTGAACCCATTCTCTCCCTTGCTTGTTCACCTTCGTTATTACCTATAGAGAAATATATTGGTTGCTTTGGAGTTGGAAGGAGTGCACTTTCATTCTCTATCATAAACATAACAGAGGACATTAGCGGCCTATCATTTGGATGGTCTTGGACACACAAGAGTCCCACATGAATGCACCGTATGACTTCATGAAGTGGGCAGCTCACAGCAATGAAGGAGTCCACCAGTTCAGTTGCTTTCCCGTCTTCCCATAATCTCCAGGCCTGACCAGTAGCATGTAGTCATCATCAAGTTACTAAATATATATGTTGCTTGGGTGTTGAGATTAATTAGAAATTCCCCATATTATGCACTGGAATCGAGGTGATTGTCGAGTGCTTTCTGTCAGGCACTCGGCAAAGGTCCTCCTAAGCAGAGTGTGGCCGAAAAACACTCGGCAGAAAACGGATACTCGGCAAGCCTTGCCTTTGCCGAGTGCCGGCTAGAAAACACCCATTAAAGAGCCCGGTAGTGATTACACAATACTTACATAAGATATAAGGCTGCAAAATTCCATTTTGAGCTGAGCTGAGTTGATCTTCAAGCCACTAACAATCTCCAAGAAAAGAACCCCAAAGCTATAAGTGTCTGATTTCATAGAAAATGCACCTCCCAACGCATATTCAGGGGACATGTAACCACTGCTCAAAACAATCAACAAGTCAACAAGGAATGTACAAAACAAGCTATACTAAACCATATAAAACTAGAGCACTAAGAGTTTATTAGTAGTACACAAGTTACTTACTATGTTCCGACGACCCGGGTAGTGTTAGCATGACTCTGGTTGCACCAAAGATTCTTGCCATACCAAAATCTGAAATTTTCGGAGTCATTTGTGCATCCAACAAAATGTTGCTTGCTTTGAGGTCTCTATGAATTATTGTTAATCTTGAATCTTGATGGAGATAAAGAAGGCCTCTTGCAATTCCTTTAATTATTTTGAACCGTGTCAACCAATCGAGCACATGTTTTCGTGCATGATCTTTCATGGTCAATATAAAAGGAAACAAGCCATCATGAATAATTTTGGTTAATGTAAAAAAATGTATGTAATCAACAAACTAGCACGTACCAAAAAGAAAGGCATCCAAACTTTTGTTAGCTAAGTACTCGTAGATCAATAACTTATCATCTTCATGAGTGCAGCAGCCGAGAAGTCTAACTAGGTTCTTGTGTTGTAGTTTTGCAATGAGAACTACTTCATTTTTGAACTCCAGTGTACCTTGTCCAGAACTCTTACTAAGCCTTTTGACAGCAACTTCATTTCCACCTTCCAGTGTGCCCTAGATGAGAGAACTTTTTCAATGAGCAAAAAATGGAAACTAACCTTTTCAAACTTATGTGTAACATTTTTACATGAAGAAATGTGTTCTTCAATTGAGCCCATGAGGTACTTCTCAACTCTAAGCACTAGTGCAGAACCGGGCAATAGCACCGGTTCGTAAGGCCCTTTAGTGCCGGTTTAGGAACCGGCACTAAAGTTTGGGCACTAAACCCCCCCCCCCCCCTTTAGTACCGGTTCAGCATGAACCGGTGCTAAAGGGCAACCACGTGGCACGAGCCAGCTCCGGGGGCCGGGAGCCCTTTAGTATCGGTTGGTAACACCAACCGGTACTAAAATGTTTGGGGGATTTTTGGTGTTATGATTTCTTTTTCATTTAATTTTGTGTTTTCTATTTTAATTCTTTTTTGTTTGCTGGTATTTTACGGTACTACACATTGTACACGTTATGCATATATATATATATATATATATATATATATATATATATATGATTTCTAGTAGAACCAATCATATATATATCATCAATGTCTCACAACCACCATATTAATTTACACATACACACATGTATAGCTATATATAATTTCTCCTACATATGCATGTTGCCTTCGAAGCCAGTGGCATTAGCCTAATTGGTGCCTTCGGAGCACGATGACAATTGAAAGTGGTTCATGACCTGGTCGATGGGGGCGGTAGCGGGTAATAGTATTCTCCCTTCGGATTTATGACATGGTCAAGCAAAAATCCCACTATTTCCTTTTGAAGTGCTTCTACGCGCTCCGTTTCTAGGAGCTTGTCCCGCACCTCTTTGAACTGATAAGAAAGAGTTCAATATGCATGTGTATTAGGTGTGTGACTAGATATCGATAATGGTGTAAAAATTGTGAATAGTGTTCTGACAAGCGTACCCATTCCTGTCTTTGAGATCTGCTCCTTTCGGACGCCATCATGCGAATGTTCTCGCAAACGCAGAATGCACACAGATCAGTCCCCTGCGCCTGCTTCAGGGCCTTTATTACGAGAATGGAATTTAATTTGATCAGATAATAATTAATGAAGCATGATAATTAAAGAGATGGCAGCTAGCTAGCTAGCTAGTACTACTTAATTACTTACCTTGGGTCGAAACCATTTCAGCTGTCGTTTACATTCGCCTTCCGTGACACTGATGAACCTTGCCCAAGCCCTGCCCGCCGACAAAGAAAATGAATAAAGGGGTTATTAAATAGTTCATATCATGAAATGACGAACTAAATAGGCAGAGATATATAATTAATAATGATTGAAATTACCTGTTGACTATCCCAAACAAGATGTTATAGTCACTATTTGCTTTGAGTAGCGAGTCCAGTATTTCAACTGTTCCGGCGTCAACTTTAATGATACACAAGATCCAGTGAAATCTGCATGCACACACGTTTGCATATCTTAATTAAGCGGGCATATGTAAGCAAAAACATGTAGCTAGCTAGTAGGCAAAAACAGAGAATTTGTAGTACAAGAAAGTGTGACTCACTCGAAGTTATAAGGAAGTAGTATATCTTCATTGTATTTGAGGCGCTTCAAGAACTCTAGCATGCTGTCCTCTACCTGCTTTTCATGATGCTTGTTTATTTTCTATGTGTATTCATTAACGGTGTTTGGGTCAATGAACCCAATGCCATAGCGTCCACCTTTTCTCATTTCATACATCTTCATCCTGCATAATACCACAGAAAAGAATATAGTAAGGATAATTATAGGTAATGATTGATCAAAAGGATCACTAAAGCTAGCTTGAGACTTAAATTACAGAAAGAAATCACTTACAGACAATAGCAACTGACGATAGATTTGTCGAGTGCGTCTTGATTGTATAACTGAAACAGTTCAGAATACTCAACGGCCACAGCTTTCTCATGGTAGTAATGATCCTTCTTGACATACACCATGAGGGACTCTCGATCGGATCTCTTGGTAATGTCCATGTACCATTGATGCAATTCATACATTCTCGTTGGGAGCTTCTTGACATCTTCTGGCTTGACCAAAGGTTGGCCCCAGACATATTTCCGTTTTATTTCCTCCTCTGTAATCACATGCATGTCCTCGATCTCAAGGAGTTGTCCAACAGTGATCTTGAGTTCTTCAGCCTGCATTATATGCTCCTGGGTTATTACCACATCGCCCACCTCGGGAACGTAAACTGTTTGGCCACAATAATATTGGGCACGCGTACTGTCACGTGTTGTTGGCGGCACAACAAGCGGGGGGATCGATTGCGCCGCCTGTTCTCCCAGCTGGGCAAAGGTTTTCCCGCATTTTTTGACAGCTGCTTGTTGTTTGGTCGAGCTCGAGCTCGCCTCCTTCTGTAGACGTTGTCGATGTAACTTCCTGATGTGGTGCTCATAGTCTGTGTCAACAGGCTTAGGAGCTGGTGGTTGAGCCATACGAATGAAGTGGTCAACTACTTCCACAGGCACTTTCTCCCTTGGCGGCGGTGGCGGTTTCGGTCCAAAATGGGCGTCGACTTCTGCCCGCACTATGGCATTGGTTTGCTCCTCGGTCCTGTCGTAAGCCCTCACAGGAAGAGGAGTAGTGAGGTTTGGACCATATTTATATCGCTTGCCTCCGCCTGTACTTCCTGTACTATGACCTCGACTGGTACCGCTATGCACCATAGCTGCGGGGTGTCTCTTCTACGATTGCTGAGGCGGCGGAGACGGCTGGCGGGGCTGAGTTGGGTGAGGAGGAGTGGCCTGAAGCTGTGCCGGACTTGGAGGAGGAGTGGCCTGAGGTTGTGCCGGACTTAGAGGAGGAGTGGACGTCTGACGCTGTGTCGGACTTGGAGGAGGAGTGGCCTGACACTTTGCCGGTGTTGGAGGAGGAGGAGTGGCCTCACGCGTTGGTGGACTTGGAGCGGGAGTCTGCTGACTCGGTGGCGGACTTCGACGAGGAGTCGGGTGACGCGGTGTCGGTGGCCTTCGAAAGATGATGCAATCCTTTCTCCATAGGATGACATGATGTATGGCCTCTCCCAATGTGTGCTCGTCGTCACCTCCAGGAATGTCAAGCTGTAGCTCCGAATATGGGTCCACCACCTCATCAACCAAGACACGAGCATAGCCCGCTGGAATCGGGTTGCAATGGAAGGTTGCCTCGGGGGAATTTGAAAAAGCAACGGCGTCCGCCACCTTCATGGATATGTTCTTCATTTTGAAGTGTAGCTCGCAGTTAGTGTTCTCCGTGATGTCATCCACGGGGTATCTATCCAGCACTGCGTCGCCCGGGGCGGAACCCACGCTGCTTCTCGGCATGGATGGGGCGGTGCTATCCAATGCTGGATCATCCGCTAGCTGCTGCAGATGCTGAGACCCCCTTTGCTGGCTAAGTGAGTCGATCTGCTCCTGCTGCCGCTGGAATTTAAGTGCCAATTCTGCTTGACTTGCTTCTAGGCCTTGAAGGCGTTCATAGTCCCGCTTCCTCTGCTCCTCCTCCATCTTCCTCTTCTTGTCCTCCGCAATCTTCTTTCTCGCACGGGTTCTGTAGTCGGCGTTCCAGTCCGAAAACCCCTCAAACCATGGAATAGCGCCCTTGCCTTGTGTTCTTCCCGGGTGTTCAGGATTTCCTAGGGCACGCGTAAGCTCGTCGTTCTCTCTGTTGGGCTGGAACACCCCCGATCGAGCCTCTTCTATTGCAACAAGTATCGCATCGTCGGCTCCGTTCAGACATGCCTTCGTCGAAACATTGCCTATCTTCGGGTCCAACTCCCCCCATGCGCATAGAACCAAATCTTGCACCTGGGGGGCCAGCTCTTAGTAACCGGAGTGACACCTGCATCCTCCATCTCTTTCTCAGACTTATCCCACTTAGGCATTGCCACCGCATAGCCACCTGGCCCCAGCTTATGGAACTTATCCTTTTTTTCGGCATTCTTCTTGTTTATTCTCGACCGTTCCTTAGCTAATTCTGAATCCTTGAATTTCACGAAATTGCCCCAATGAGCACTTTGATTCTCTAGTATCCCCTTGAATACTGGAGTCTTCCTTCCTCCCTTGACGTACTTCTCCCACGTCGTTCTCTTGTGGTTCTTGAATGCAACCGCCATCTTACTAAAAGCAGCGTCCTTGACTTTCTGCACATCTGCTTCTGTGAAATGATCTGGTAGTGTGAAATGTTCCATGAGAGTATCCCAAAGCAGTTTTTTTTATTCTCGTCGACAAAAATAACATTTGGACGTGGCTTTGCTGGCTTTCTCCATTCTTGAAGGGAGATCGGGAGTTGGTCCTTCACAAGAACTCCGCACTGACGAACGAACTTGTCCGCAATCTTCTTAGGCGCTAATGGTTCACCATTAGGTTTGAATGCCTTGATATTGTACTTTACGCCCTCCTTCAACTTTTTGTTTGGGCCTCGTTTCGTCCTTTTGCCTGAAGATTTGCTCGATCCGGATGGCTGAAAGAAGAAAGATCGATTCGTTAATATATCTTCAACTCATTTAAAACATGCGATGATCACCAGATTCCTACTTATATAAATATATATACCTCATCCTCGTAGTTCATGACTTCATCAATTCGGTCGTCGCGATCGAATATCATATCACCCTCTCCGGTGTTGTTTAGAAATTCGGAGCCGTCAAAATCTTCTTCATTCTGATCATCATCTGGCCCGCGTATGATATCGAACATGGTCTGTTCTCTCTCTGTGTCGGTATTGTCCGCCATAGCTTTTATTTAACTATGCCAAAAGAAATATAAAACAATTTAGTATAATCTCGAATAATAGATATAATCTCGAATACATCGTCTCGAATAATAGATATAATCTCGAATACATCGTCTCGAATAATAGATATAATCTCGAATACATCGTCTCGAATAATAGATTTAATCTCGAATACATCGTCTCGAATAATATATAATATTGAATAGTACATCACTGGCGAGGCGGTGGACACCCAAAGAGAAGGAACCCTCATAGGATCATAGCTGAAGTGAGATCCCTGAAGAAACAGCCAGGTATTGGAGAACCTGCCACCCTCTAACGCAACCATGTAGCGATGGACGTGCTCGTCCTCCTCCCTGACACGACGACGTACCACCTCCGGCGGGGCCGGCTCCCTCCGCACCGAAACTGGCCCACGCGAACGCCACCAAACGAGATCAGGGTCGACGACGGGACCCGGGGCCGGTTTCCTCATCAAGCGGCGCGCCTCTCCAGGCAGCACCTCCCAGTGCCAGCCCGGCGGAGCCCAGTCCCGGACATGGGTCAGCTGGACGTCGTCGCGGACGTGTCGACGGCGAGGATGCGGGCCGGGCATCGTCGACAACAAATACTATATGCCGCAAAAGTAAAGTAACATTTTTTAAATGATGGATTGTGATGATTTCATATATGCAAATTCTAAATTTTATAACTAAAAATATAAGAAACTAAAAAAACATCGATCATCGTCTAACAATTTGAAATTAATCTAATTCATCTAGCTAGCTAAAACTAACATTTCCAAAATTTCTAACATTTCTATATAACTAACATTTCTATAACATTTGACATTATATATATCATAACTAACATTTCTATATACTATTTGACATTAATCTAATCTAATTAATTAATTCATCTAAAACTTTGTATGAAAAACAGAAAAACAGAAAAACTAAAAGCTAAAAACAGAAAATTGTGTGTGTGTGTGCGTGTAGTGTGTGTGTAGTGTGTGTGTGCAGTGTGTGTGTGTGTGTGTGTGTGTGTGTGCGCATGCGCGTGTGTGTGCACTACGGTCGGCGCTGGCGCGCGGTGTGGCTTTGATCGATTGGAGGGAGGAGAGGGGCCGGGGGAGGGGCTCACAACGCGCGCGAGCAAGGTCGAGGCAACGGCGACGGCGAGGCGAGGTCGATCCAAAGGCGACGGCGACGGCGAAGCGAGGGGATCGGCGACGGGCCGGTGCGGCGACCGGGACGGCGACGGGCCGGTGCGGCGACAGGCCGGCGACGGGGGCGCCGCGGAGTCGACGGGGACGACGCGACGAGGACGGGGGCATCGCGGAGTCGACGGGGACGGCGCGACAGGGGCGGCAACAACGCGGGATGGGGTGGCGGCAGAGAGAAGTGGGAGATGAGAAACTGAAAATTTTCGAAGTGTTTCTTATATAGGGGACACCTTTAGTACCAGTTGGAGCCACCAACCGGTACTGAAGGCCTGTTTTGGCCATGCCAAGCGGTGGGAAGCGACCCCCTTTAGTACCGGTTGGTGGCTCCAACCGGTACTAAAGCCCCCCCCCCCTTTAGTATCGGTTGGTGCCATGAACCGGTACTAAACGGGGGTGCGCTGCCAGGCGAGGGGCGCAAAGTTTAGTCCCACCTCGCCTAGCGAAGGGCAGCCGCACTGGTTTATAAACCCAGCCGCGGCTGCTCCTTCGAGCTCCTCTCAAATGCAGGCCTTCTGGGCCTACCTGTGCTGTGCTGCCCCGTGGGCCGACTGGGCCTTTGCGGGCCTGCATCCTGGCCCAACAACGGGTTGGGTTTCTAGTCGTATGCAGGCCGCTCTAGCCTAGTAGACGGGCTTTTTTATTTTTTTTGCTTTATTTATTTTTGAGTTGTTTTTTTGTATTTAGAGTTTCTTTGTGAATATTTTTGCTTTAGGTACAAAAATTACAAACTTTCTGTTAGTGCCTGTAGTTTTCAAATTTGAATAGTTTAAATTTTGAATTATTTGAAATTAGTGTGAATCATTAGTTTGTGAATAACTTAACTTTAAAAATCAGTAAAGGCATGAAAGAATTTGTTTGCACATAAAATTTCTTCGCGTTTCAAATGCCAAAACACATAATTAACTACCCTAACTATTACAGAGATTCCCTTCTAGGTGTGAAACACAGAAGAACGTGATGATAACTAGTGAAGCCGATCACATCCTAGATCTTTGGGTGTGAAACTTTTTCTTCGCGTGTGTCCCTGTGCACCGTAACCATGGAAAATCTTCATCATTTAACGGGATGCTCGGGTCAATATTCACTGTGAATGGAGCAATTTCATCAAACTTTTCATAATCTTCTGACTTGTCTGTCTTGTCATCCACTCCCACGATGTTTATCTTCCAAAAAAGAACTATGTGCCTGTTTGGCTCATCGTACGATGCATTCGCTTCCTTATCTTTTCTTTTTCTTGGCTTGGTAGACATGTCCTTCACATAGAAAACCCGTGCCACATCATTGGCTAGGACGAATGGTTCGTCTGCATACGTAAGATTGTTGAGATCCACTGTTGTCATTCCGTACTGCGGGTCTTCCGTTACCCCGCCTCGTGTCATATTGACCCATTTGCACCGAAACAAAGGGACCTTCAAACCACGTCGATAGTCAAGTTCCCATATGTCCTGTATATAACCATAATATGTTTCCTTTCCCGTCTTGGTTTCTGCATCAAAGCGGACACCACTGTTCTGGTTGGTGCTCTTCTTATCTTGGGTGATCATGTAAAATGTATTACCATTTATCTCGTACCCTTTGAAAGTCATTATATTCGAAGATGGTAACTGGGACAACAAGTACAGGTCATCTTCAATAGAGGTGTCATGCATGGTACGTGCTTGCAACCAGCTGGCGAAACTCTTGGTTTGTTCACGTGTAATCCAGTCATCAGACCGCTCCGGGTGTTTGGAGCGTAGCAAATTCTTGTGTTCATCCATATACGGAGCCACCAAGGCGGAATTCTATAGAACTGTGTAGTGTGCTTCAGTGAGAGAATGACCGTCCATACATATTATTTGTTCCCCTCCTAGCGTGCTTTTTCCATCCAGTCTACCCTTATGCCACGATTCAGGAACACCAATCGGCTTAAGGTCAGGAATAAAGTCAATACAAAACTCAATGACCTCCTCATTTTGGCGGCCCTTGGAGATGCTTCCTTCTGGCCTAGCACGGTTATGAACATATTTCTTTAAGACTCCCATGAACCTCTCAAAGGGGAACATATTGTGTAGAAATACAGGACCCAAAACGTTAATCTCTTCGCATAGGTGAACTAGGACGTGCGTCATGATGTTGAAGAAGGATGGTGGGAACACCAACTCGAAACTGACAAGACATTGCACCAAATCATTCTGTAACCTTGGTATGATTTCTGGATCGATTACCTTCTGAGAGATTGCATTGAGAAATGCACATAGCTTCACAATGGCTAATCGAACGTTTTCCGGTAGAAGCCCCCTCAATGCAACCGGAAGCAGTTGCATCATAATCACGTGGCAGTCATGAGACTTTAGGTTCTGGAACTTTTTCTCTGCCATGTTTATTATTCCCTTTATATTCGACGAGAAGCCAGACGGTACCTTAATACTGAGCAGGCATTCAAAGAAGATTTCCTTCTCTTCTTTGGTAAGAGCGTAGCTTGCATGACCCTGATGTATGCCGTCTTTTCCGTGCATACGTTGCTGGTCCTCCCGTGCCTCAGGTGTATCTTTTGTCTTCCCATACACGCCCCAGAAGCCAAGCAGGGTCACATAAAGATTCTTTGTCACGTGCATCACGTCGATTGCGGAGCGGACCTCGAGGTCTTTCCAATAGGGCAGGTCCCAAAATATAGATTTCTTCTTCCATATGGGTGCGCGTCCGTCAGCGTCATTCGGAACAGGTTGTCCACCAGGACCCTTTCCAAAGAACACCTTCAAATCCTTGATAATATCATGGACATCAGCACCAGTATGGTGGCGAGGCTTCGTCCGGTGATCCGCCTCACCTTTGAAATGCTTGCCTTTCTTTCTTACGGGATGCCTGCTCGGACGAAATCGATGATGTCCCAGGTACACATTCTTATTAGCCAAATATATACTGTCGGTATCGTCCAAACAGTGCGTGCATGCGCGGTATCTCTTGTTTGTCTGTCCTGAAAGGTTACTTAGAGCAGGCCAATCATTGATGGTCACGAACAGCAACGCCTTTAGGTCAAATTCTTCCCCCATGTGCTCATCCCACGCACGTACACCTGTTCCATTCCATAGTTGTAAGAATTCTTCAACTAATGGCCTTAGGTACACATCAATGTAGTTGCCGGGTTGCTTAGGGCCTTGGATGAGCACTGGCATCATAATGAACTTCCGCTTCATGCACAACCAAGGAGGAAGGTTATACAAACATAGAGTCACAGGCCAGGTGCTATGGTTGCTGCTCTGCTCCCCAAAAGGATTAATGCCATCTGCGCTTAGACCAAACCATACGCTCCTTGCGTCATCTGCAAACTCCTTCCCGTACTTTCTTTTGATTTTTCTCCACTGCGACCCGTCAGCAGGTACTCTCAACTTTCCGTCTTTCTTACAGTCTTCTTTGTGCCATCGCATCGCCTTGGCATGCTCTTTGTTTTGGAACAAACGTTTCAACCGTGGTATTATAGGAGCATACCACATCACCTTGGCAGGAATCTTCTTCCTGGGGCGCCGGCCCTCGACATCACCAGGGTCATCGCGGCTGATCTTATAGTGCAATGCACCACATACCGGGCAAGCGTTCAAATCCTCGTACTCACCGTGGTAGAGGATGCAATCATTAGGGCATGCATGTATCTTCTGCACCTCTAACCCTAGAGGGCAGATAGCCTTCTTTGCTTCGTACGTACTCTCGGGCAATTTGTTGTCCTTTGGAAGCATATCCTTTATCATTACTAGCAACTTTCCAAATCCCTTGTCAGATACACCATTCTTTGCCTTCCATTGCAGCAATTCCAGTATTTTTCCCAACTTTTTCTTGTCACCTACGCAATTCGGGTACAACAATTTTTTGTGATCCTCTAACATGCGCTGCAACTTCTTCTTCTCCAAATCACTTGCGCAGTTTCTCTTTGCATCGGCAATGGCCCGACCTAGATCATCAACGGGCTCATCTGATGCCTCTTCTTCAGCTTCTTCCCGCATTGCCGGCTCAGCTTCTTCGTGCATTACCGGCTCAGCTTCTTCCCCCATTGTTGTATCATCGTATTCAGGGAACCCATGGCCAGGATAGCTGTCGTCGTCATCTTCTTCTTCATTGTCTTCCATCATAACCCCTCTTTCTCCGTGCTTGGTCCAAACATTATAATGGGCATGAAACCGGACTTAAACAGGTGGACGTGAATGGTTCTTGACGTAGAGTAATTGTGACCATTCTTATAGCGAGCACGTGGACAAGGCATAAAACCATCCGCCCGCTTGTTTGCCTCAGCCGCAAGCAGAAAAGTATGCACGCCCTCAATGAACTGGGGAGAGCATCGATCATCGTACATCCATTGCCGGCTCATCTGCATTACACAACACCGAATAGACCAAATTAATACAAGTTCATACATAAAGTTCATACAACACTTAAATGCAACAAACAAATAACTCTCTAGCTAAAGCATTTAAATGCAACAACAAATACGATCAAGATCGCAACTAAGGTAACAATGGATCCAACAGCATAATGATACCAAGCCTCACTATCGATGGCATATTTTCTAATCTTTCTAATATTCAAGCGCATTTTCTCCATCTTGATCTTGTGATCATCGACGACATCGGCAACATGCAACTCCAATTCCATCTTCTCCCCCTCAATTCTTTTCAATTTTTCTTTCAAGTACTCGTTTTCTCTTTCAACTAAATTTAACCTCTCGAAAATAGGGTCGGTTGGAATTTACGGTTCACATACCTCCTAGAAAAAATTTCTATGTCAACTTGATGGGCATAATTTGTCATAAACACGAAATGCAACTAGTTTTAAAAGAGATTATATATACCACATCCGAATCATAACAAGGACAAGGGCCGATGGGGACGGATATCAAAACCATGGCACTCTATGTAAAACAAACAACATACGGGTAAGATAATTATATGAGTAACTATATATCCAAATCACACAAACATCAATTTTTATATAAAATTTCATGAACAAGAGGCTCACCACAAGGTGGTGCTGGCGACGGGACGGTGCGGGCGATCGACGGTGGTTACGACGGAGATTTAGAAGGCACTAAGTAAACCACGCCTACATATGCAAACTAAGTGTTATTTTTGACCTCAAATTGCATATAAATCAAATACTAGCATATATATATATCCTCCCAAATTACTAAACTCACAAATTAATCACTATATAAAGCATTGCAAGAGCTAATCTAGCAATGAGAGATGAAAGGACAAAGTTGCTAACCTTTCTGATCATTTGAATGGATGGGGGCCTTCAAATCTTGACAAATTTTGGGCAAAATGTGTGATGAGCTCGAGAGGAAGAGGGGAAGAACAGAGAGGAGAGGGGAAAGGGGAAGAACAGAGCGAGCTCGGGTGTGAAGGGTTTATGTAGGACGACCTTTAGTACCGGTTCGTGCCACGAACCGGTACTAAAGGGGCTGGAGGGGCCCCAGTCTGACAACATCCTGCCACCACTCTCATTAGTACCGGTTCGTGGCACGAACCGGTGCTAAAGGTTCGCCACGAACCGGTACTAATGAAAGCGGCCCGGCTAGCCGTTGGAACCGGCACTAATGTATACATTAGTGCCGGCTCAAATACAAACCGACACTAATGTGCTTCACGTTTGACCCTTTTTCTACTAGTGAAAATTGTTTCTTTGTACATCGAATGACCAGACTAGCCGATCATGTTACCTTGTAAACTTTGCCAAAACCTCCACGTCCAAGCAAGTTGGAATCCGCAAAAGACTTAGTTCCTGAAAGTATGTCTTCATAGCTAAAACATGGAAATTCCGTATTATTGCCTTCTCGTGAGTTGGATGTGCTAATGTATCCTAGCATCAGTTTCTTCTGGTTTTTCTTCTTTCCCCATTTGCCTGTTGATTAGGACATGAACTATTTTTCTTAACTCTTGCACTAATGTAATATGTCGAAAAGACGACGTTATTTGTTACTTTACGTCTATATTTGTACATCCAGCTGAAGAATATGCATGCTAGTAGTAGCAGACATGATATAATGGGGAGTACAATCTTTACTGGACCGGTTTTCTTGTCGACTGCATTGAAATGTGACCAATCAGAAATTCAGAATTAACTTCCATAAGTACCATGACGGATTTGTGAAGCTAATTAGGCACCTAGACTATAGTTATTTCATTAACCTGAAAACATGGCAAGTTGTAAATCAAAGATTTGACCTTCTTAAAAAAAGTTGATCTTGCAAATATGAATTGGCCATTATTGTCAATTCAAGAGGAAAAACAGTAAGTAGCTATGGCCTAATGGGAAAGTTAAGACGTGGAATCTGGAAACAATTGTCAATGCAGTAATTGAACAACCTAGCAATTGTACAATGATGTTAAAAGGAATGCCTTGTTTATTTAAACAAGAGGACCTTCCTTTTATGTACTCCTTCCAGTTCTAAAAAACGTGATGTTTTTGATATGAAACTTCTAAAACTTTAACGACTGACACTACGTGATATTTAGATTGGATATCTTGAAACTGGTATGCTTAGATTGTTTTGGAATTATTTTCATAGCATTACAACTTTTTGGGTTAAATATGACTTGGGAGTTAATAAAAAAAGAGGGCATGGAACACCGAATACCAGGAGAATCGGCAAGTCGGAGGTACAGGTTCTCGCCACCGCCGGTTGCCTTCTGAGCATCAATAAGCTCCCCTGACCAAACTAAGCACCTTGATGGGTCCGCCATACCACCTCCGCTACTCAAGTCGGCATAAGCATATGTTGTACACGAGCAATTGTTGATGCACTCAGCTGCACAGTCATCCAAGCTTCTGTTCCTTATATGCAAGAACATGTCAGGAACCTTCATTCCAGGAAAAGACGTGAAATGACTTTGCTTCCAGCATTTCAGGGCTTGTGTTCTTTGACATCCTTTAAAAGAGTTACTGTTGTCTACAGGCTCAAACCCGTCAAAGCACTGACATGTTGGAATGGCCTCGGTGAAGTCACAATAGCCAAACTGGCCACATGAGCCATACAGATCACAAGCATTACTTGGGAGCTCATTGATGAGTGTCCATGACATGGAGTGGTTGTCCCATGCTAGAGCCTTCAACTTGCCAGTTTAGTCAGGCATGAGGCGCACGAACGGTGATTTGTCGGAGAGGGTGAATATGAAACTAAACTCGTCTCCAGAGTTGACAACTGTTTGGTACAAGATGGAGCTAGTGTTGATTAGAAATGTGCGTCCAGACACCGACACATCGTCCCACACAATGATACGACAATATACCCTAGCCTTGTTTAACGTTACAAACTGAAGGTCTGGGGATCTTGGATCGCCCCTGCATGAGAAGTCTCCAGAAGATGGGTCATCGGGGCCCTTCCAAGCAACAAGACGTGAGACAACTTGTGCCTTGTAGCTCATCAAAAATCTCATGCTTGGAAGGACGGTATCGGTCGGATGATCGAAGCTCAACCATATGTCCTGGTCATCCGAAGATCGGAGGATAAAGTTTCCTGAGTTGAGTAGTACTGCATAAGCTCCTGCCACCCCAGTAGTGATATTGCTTCCTGCCATCCAAATAATATGGTCTTCGGAGTCTGATAATACCATGCGAGAATTGTTATTTACCTTGAGCATCATGGACGAAGGGTTGATGATTGGGCTGTCTCGGTTGGCGATCCACACGATGGTCCGTGGCCCGGGGAGGCTGTGGTACCATATGCCAAGGTAAAAACTCTTGTTGGAGCTTGTCGGGGAGAAGAAGCCCAGAGCAAAGTCCCCGCTCTCGGAGATGAGCATGTCGCCATTGGCGAGTGGCTTTGCTTGTGTGAGCTGGTCATCAGATTTGCAGAACGAACTCACGAATAGGATGAAGAAGATGGGGATGTAGTGCAGAGCCATGAGGTTGCCTCCTTTCTTCATGTGCTTCTGCCGAGGACGAAACTGTGTCACAGATATAGATGAAAGATGGCACAATCTGGAATTAATGGGACAGTGATATTGATAAAGACATCAAAGGTCGGCATAGACCATAGCACACATGGTTGGCCAGCAGGAGAGCAGAGCAGACTCCAAGTCTCCCACGACTGTGCTCCACACGCAAAGAGAATTCGTCACTACGGATCCAGATTGGAGTCTAGAGTGAGAGGGCGACAGGGGAAACTTCACCGGCATGTATGTGTGTGGGTATGCTTGCTGCGGAATTATCTACGGCCATATCTGATGGGTATCTCCGGAGACGTAGAGAAAAGTATGCTGATGGTCGCCTATGCAGCCGTGTGGTGCCTTCTCCCGGCCTTGGCCAAAAGAGTCATGAGCATGACCCACACTGGAACTCAACTTCAGTTGTGAACAAGTCAAGGATGGAGACATAGAAATTTGCAAGATACATATGGATCTGAATGTGGCAGACCCATTGAATAAGCCTCTTCCATGAGCAAAACCTGATCAGCACCAAGACTCCATGGGTGTTAGATTCATTACAATGTAATCTAGATTATTGACTCTAGTGCAAGTGGGAGAGTGAAGGAAATATGCCGTAGAGGCAATAATAAAGTAGTTATTTTATATTTCCTTATTCATGATAAAGGTTTATTATTCATGATAGCATTGTATTGATCGGAAACCATAATACATGTGTGAATACATAAACAAACATCGTGTCCCTAGTGAGCCTCTACTAGACTAGCTCGTTGATCAAAGATGGTTAAGGTTTCCTAACCACGAACATGAGTTGTCATTTGATAATAGGATTACATCAATAGGAGAATGATGTGATGGACAAGACCCATCTGTTAGCTTAGCATAATGATTCTTCAGTTTTATTGCTATTGATTTCTTCATGTCAAATACGCATTCCTTTAACTATGAGATTATGCAACTCCCGGATACCGGAGGAATACCTTGTGTGCTATCAAACGTCAAAACGTAACTGGGTGATTATAAAGATACTCTACAGGTATCTCCGAAGGTCTTTATTGAGTTGGCATAGATCAAGATTAGGATTTGTCATTCCGAGTACCGGGGAGGTATCTCTGGGCCCTCTCGGTAATGCACATCATAAGCTTGCAAGCAAACGGCTAAGGAGTTAGTCATGAGGTTATGTATTACGGAACGAGCAAAGAGACTTGCCGGTAAAGAGATTGAACTAGGTATGAAGATACCGACGATCGAATCTCGGGCAAGTAACATACCGATGGACAAATGGAATTACGTATGTTGTCATAACGGTTCGACCGATAAAGATCTTCATAGAATATGTAGGAGCCAATATGGGCATCCAGGTTCCGCTATTGGTTATTGTCCTGAGAGGTGTCTTAGCCATATCTACATAGTTCTCGAACCCGTCGGGTCCATAGGCTTAACGTTCGATGACGATATAGTATTATATGAGTTATGTGATTTGGTGACCGAATCTTGTTCAGAGTCCCGGATGAGATCACGGACATGACGAGGATTCTTGAAATGGTCGAGACGTAAAGATTGATATATAGGACGATGGTATTTGGACAACGGAAGTGTTCTAGAGGGTACTAGGTACATATCGGGTCACCGAAAAAGGGGTTCTGGGCACCCCCGACAAAAGATATGGCCTTATTGGCCAAGAGGGGAAACCCACCAGCCACAAGGGGCTGGTGCGCCCCCCATATGGGCCAGCCTAAGAAGCGGAAGGAAAGGGGGAAGGGAAAGGAAAGTGTGGATTAGGATTCCCACTTCCTTCCCTCTCCACCTCTTTCCTTCTCCCTCGGTTAAATATGGCAGGTGGCGCCACTTGTGGAGGACCCCAAGTAGGATTCGGCCTACTTGGGGCGCCTCCTGGCAGCCTTCCCTCTCCCTCCCACCTATATATATGTGTGGGGGGGGTGCCCTAGCACACACCAGACAATTGCCTAGCCATGTGCGGCACCCTCCTCCACCATTTACACCCCCGATCATATTTTCGTATTGCTTAGGCGAAGCCCTGCGGAGATCACTTCACCATCACCGTCACCATGCCTTTGTGCTGGCGGAACTCATCTACTACCTCGACATCTTACTGGATGAAGAGCGAGGGACGTCACCAAGCTGAACGTGTGCAAAACGCAGAGGTGCCGTGCGTTCGGTACTTGATCAGTTGAAGCATGAAGAAGTTCGACTACATCAACCGTGTTGTGAAATGCTTCCGCTTATGATCTACGAGGGTACATAGAGACACTCCCCCCCCCCCTCGTTTTTATGCATCTCCATGGATAGATCATTCCGTGTGCATAGAATTTTTTTTGTTTTCCATGCAACGATTCCCAACACCAGCGGACACCATCCTCCCAGGTATGAGGTTCTTGTTGAGCGAGAAAGATTGTGTAGTCGGGCGCCTAGTTGCTTGGAAGGACCTTAATGACCCACCTAGTGGAGAGTTTTCTCTCAGCCTTAACCCCAGCTCAATGCTTCAAATGTTCATTTGGTATGGGATAAGGCCCTACTACCGCATCCCTATGCTCAACGGCATGTCGGTGTCCAGTGACATATAGCAAAAGACCATCTCCTATGAAACAGTTGCGGGCACATGTGATGGGTTTTATTATACATCACCGTCTCTAAGAGCTCACTGTATGTACGTCTTATGATCGACTACATGGTCGTGTTGAGGACTCTTAGTTGGAAAGTTCGCTCTCCATGGACAATTATCTCTGAGCGCCCAGCTAGCATCTATGGCTGCTACGCCTCGTGTGGCCCATTCGGCTATGTCGACTACATTGGGACTAAACTGACATGCCATTGCATCGATGGGTTTGATCTAGCTAGTCATAAATTTTTTAGTGGATGTAGAAGAACAAAGGCGCAGAAATGTGGCAAGCAAAGTCACTTTGTAATCTTACCTAGGATGAAGGCCCCAGACAAGTGAAGGAAATATGCCCTAGAGGCAATATTAAAGTTATTATTTATTTCCTTATATCATGATAAATGTTTATTATTCATGCTAGAATTGTATTAACCGGAAACATGATACATGTGTGAATACATAGACAAACAGAGTGTCACTAGTATGCCTCTACTTGACTAGCTCGTTGATCAAAGATGGTTATGTTTCCTATCCATAGACATGAGTTGTCATTTGATTAACGGGATCACATCATTAGGAGAATGATGTGATTGATTTGACCCATTCCGTTAGCTTAGCACTTGATCGTTTAGTATTCTGCTATTGCTTTCTTCATGACTTATACATGTTCCTATGACTATGAGATTATGCAACTCCCGTTTACCGGAGGAACACTTTGTGTGCTACCAAACGTCACAATTTAACTGGGTGATTATAAAGGTGCTCTACAGGTGTCTCCAAAGGTACTTGTTGGGTTGGCGTATTTCGAGATTAGGATTTGTCACTCCGATTGTTGGAGAAGTATCTCTAGGCTCACTCGGTAATGCACATCACTGTAAGCCTTGCAAGCATTGTAACTAATGAGTTAGTTATGGGATGATGTATTACGGAACGAGTAAAGAGACTTTCCGGTAACGAGATTGAACTAGGTATTGAAATACCGACGATCAAATCTCACGCAAGTAACATACCGATGACAAAGGTATGTTGTTATGCGGTTTAACCAATAAAGATCTTCGTAGAATATGTGGGAGCCAATATGAGCATCCAGGTTCCGCTATTGGTTATTGACCGGGGACGTGTCTCGTTCATGTCTACATAGTTCTCGAACCCGTAGGGTCCGCACGCTTAAAGTTCGATGTCGGTTATATTATGAGTTTATGTGTTTTGATGTACCGAAGATAGTTCGGAGTCCCGTATGTGATCATGGACATGACGAGGAGTCTCAAAATGGTCGAGACGTAAAGATTGATAAATTGGACGACTATGTTTGGACACTGGAAAAGTTCCGGAAGGTTTCAGACATTTATCGGAGTACCGGGGGTTACTGGAACCCCCGCCGGGAATTATTGGGCCTTGTTGGACCCTAGTGGAGAGAGAGAGGGGCCGGCCAAGGCAAGAGGCGCGCCCCCTCCCCTTGAGTCCGAATAGGACAAGGAAGGGGGGGGTCCTGATACGTCTCCGTCGTATCTACTTTTCCAAACACTTTTGCCCTTGTTTTGGACTCTAACTTGTATGATTTGAACGGAACTAACCCGGACTGACGATGTTTTTAGGAGAATTGCCATGGTGTTGTTTTATGTGCAGAAAACAAAAGTTCTCGGAATGAGCTGAAACTCCACGGAATATCTTAGAATAAATAATAAAAAATCCTCGCCAAAGATGAAGACCAGGTGTTGGTGTACTAAAGTAGGGGTACCTTAGTATCCCGAACTTGTGCACGGGCAGTCGCAGCGACCCGCGGCAAGGCTTGCCGGGCGACCGCCAAGACCCTCCGTGGTTCCTTTGGGGCCATTCAAGAACAAAGTATCCAAGAGCAAAACAAGACCCCGGCAAGAGGAGCTTGCCGGGAAGGAGACGAGGCCCCGGCAAGAGGAGCTTGCCGGGAAGGAGACGAGACCCCGGCAACAGGAGCTTGCCGGGAAGACAACCAAAGCATCTCAAGAAGCTCGCTGCAGCGCACTGCGTGTCCCGACAAGACCCGGTGAGCGACAAGCTCCTGGACGAGACAAGGCAACATCCGCGGCAAGGCGCTTGCCGCGGCAAGCTACTACTCCGCAGCCCGCGCTCCAGCTCACCCACCAACGTGTTGCTCTGGGACCGCTCCTGGCATACGTGGCGGGAGGCTGTGCAGCCGGGGGCATGCGGTGGCAAGCAAGCGCTGACAAGATAACCATCGTGGCAAACGGTGGTGTTCCTAGCGGTCCCTCTCTGTACCGCCAAGGTGACACAGACAGGCATTTAATGCCCTTGTCCCCTGCCGTCAGGGTTAGGTATGATATGACTGTTGTAGGCGGTGGAGCCAACTACCACCTCTTTTACATTTTTACCCCCACCTCTGTTGCCACCTGTCGGTGACCCCTTAGACATATAAAAGGAGGCCCATGCGCAACAAAGAGAGGAGGACAGCCATTCTCACGCTCGGTCTCACTAGCCACCCGAGTGTATTGTAGCATTCACCGCTCCCGAGCAAGAACACAATACAACCACCAAAGCAGGAGTAGGGTTTTACGCATCCGTGCGGCCCGAACCTGGGTAAACCGACCGCGTCGCTCGTGCGTCCGCCTCGATCTGCTCTTTGTGCATCCACCGCCCCTGCCGAACCGAAAAGGGGCTCGGTCCACCGATCCCCATAGGTGTACGTGGGATCAGCAACCCCCGACATCTTTGGTGAACCAGGTAGGAGGTGCGTCGACGTTGCGCGAACCTGATCCGGCGTTCGCACGAGCCAAATCTTCATCTTCTTCATCAACATGCCACCGAAGAAGAAGGTTTTGGAAGCAGCTGCTCCGTCTGCACCGAACCCACCATCGCCAGAGCGAACGGCTGGTGGGGTAGGCGCCGGCGGAAGAGCGGGCGACGACGGGGGGACTCACGGTGCTGCCGGGTCCAAGGACAAGGCGGCGCCGCATGTCGGCGGCGCGGTCGCCTCCCACAATGACCGCGCGCACTCCAAGACCTTGGCATCCGTACACGCACCGCGCCCGTCCCAGGAGGCGCGGGACCAGCAGCGTCATGGTACCCACGGTACCATACGTCTGTTGGGCCAAGATCAAGCTGGCGGATCCCGGAGTGCTCAGGACCAGCATGCATGCCAACATGCTGGCGTGAGCGTGGTGCGGTCGCTTAGACGAGATGTTGCTCCTTCTAACGCAGTTAGAAGTCCGAGCATATCTCGCTCCTTGCACCGTTCGCTGCCGCCACCCACCACTCCGGCGGAAGCGTTGGCACGTGCCCAGCTGCTCCTAGACTACCCTCCAGCACTAGAGAAGATCGATGACTGGAGTGCCAATATCCATAGCCTCATCGGCTTCGCCAACGGTGACAACCCATGGCAGTCGAGCGCATCGCTGCCGCGGCAAGTCAGCCAAGCGCGAGCCGGTGGCGACAAGACCGGCGAAGGTGCAACCACTATGCACTCTCCGCCCCGAAGGCCAAGATTGCCGACTCGCCGGATCCACCTCGACAGCTACTCCACCGCGTCGTCAGATCCGCGAGCTCGTCGCGATCAGCGCCAAGTTCTTCATGAGAGACAACAGGAAGACGCTCGAACACGCATCGAGCACCGAAGAGAAGCGCGGCGTCAATCAGACCTGTGCGCTAGGCCCTCTGTTGACATGCATGCGCCTGGAGAACCAGGCGACTTGCCGTATGCGGCAGGTTGCCCTGCGTTTACCCGTGAGCTGCGGCAAGTCGAGTGGCTCAGCTAGAAACATTTCAAGCCAGAAGTCATTGCGGTGCAAGTCGCACCCGTCGGAGTTCCTCAGCATCTACACCATTGCGTGCAAGCTGCCAGGGGGCGAGACGGCAAGGTCCTTGCCAACTACTTCCCGCTCGTGCTCAATCCCGAAGTCAGATCCTGGCTCATGCACTTGCCGGACAACTCCGTGTCCTCTTGGGCGAACTTGTGCCATCATTTTGTCGGCGCCTTTACAGGCGGCCACAAACCACATGGCCAAGAGAGTGACCTCCACCTGCTTGCCCAGAAGGAAGGAGAGCCCCTGCGCAAGTATATCCAGAGATTCAGCCGCGTGCAGCGCAACATCTCGGACATCCACCCTGCCGCGGTTATTAGTGCGTTCCATCAGAACGTGCGTAATTGCAGGATGCGGGAGGAGATGGCGATGAGCAGGATCAGAGACGTCAGTGAGCTATACGCCCTAGCCGACAAGTGCGCACGCGCTGAGGAAGGGAGGAAACTCCCCGGAGAGACTACTAGAACAGGGGGATCTGACAGTGAGGATGCCGCCCCGGCAAAGAAGAACCGGATGCGCAACAGGAGGAAGGGCAAAGAGGTGCTAGTCGTCGAGCAGTCCGGCGATGACGGCGCCGCCAAGCAAGCCAAAGTTGGTAGCTCCGGCAAGGAGGTTGCCGCATGCACCAACTGCCAAGATGTGGCGGCCGCCGACAAGGAGGGAAGCTCCAACAAGCAGTACTGCAAGATCCGCCGCACCAAGGGCCACGATCTCCAGAGGCGCAGGAAGGTCGAGCAGCTTGTCCAGCAACAAAAAGCTGAGTACGAGCGGCGCGGCAAGGAGAGAGCTCAAGGAGGCGGTGGAGAGGCCTGCAAGAAGCGCGTTGGCCAGGGAGGACGCCGCGACAAGGTCAAGCAGCGGCAAGGAGACAGACCTCCCCGTGGCCGCGACAAGGATGATGAAGAAGACGACAACGAAGACATGGATGATGTTGAGAACAGTGAGCAGGAGTTTCAGAAGGCTACGGAAGTCTTGTGTGTTGACAGTGGTGCTTCTCTGCATACTTTCCACCGCCAACTCAAACAGTGGCTCCGGGGAGTTAATGCGGCAGAGCCACCTGTCGAATCACGCAAGCTTCAGAAGTGGTCCAGCACGCCTATCGTCTTTGACATTGAGGACCAACCTGATCGCACAACTGCGGTCGGGTGCTTGTTGTTGTTGGTTTCGACAACAATCCGCAACCTCAAGGTCACCAAGATGCTAGTTGACGGCGGGGCCGGCTTAAATCTGATCTCCTCCGTTGTGCTCCAGAAACTCCAGATCCCGGACAGCGAGCTCGAAGAGACCGGTACATTCCAAGGAATTAACCCGGGAAGGAGCAAGCCGAAAGGGAAGGTCACGTTGCCGGTGACATTTGGCAGCGAGCTGAATTTCAGAATAGAGAGGGTCACTTTTGACGTTGCTGAGTTCCCATTGCCTTACAATGGGATACTTGGCCGTCTAGCGCTCGCCAAGTTCATGGCAGCCTCTCACTATGCATACAACATGCTCAAGATGCCAGGCCCGATAAGCGTCATCTCTGTCCCTGGCGACAAGAAGGATGCCCTTATCTGCGCCGACAAGATCTACCGGGAAGCAGCTGCCGCGACAGACCGCAAGACACTTGCCGCTGAAGCTCCCGAGGGGAAGGAGAAGACCAAGTCCGGCAAGAGCTCTGATGCCTACTCCGGCAAGCGCACCTCTTTGGAGTGCTGCGCTGCCGTCGAGGACGCACCATCAAGCTCCACCGGCAAGAGTAAGAAGACGATGGCAGCTCCACCACTTACCAAGAAGGTGTCTGGCAAGGAGGACAGCACTGGTGGTACCTTCACCATCAGTGCCGCGCTTGACCCTAAATAGGAAAGCGCGCTCATTACTTTCCTGCGGGCGAATGTCGACGTGTTTGCATGGCAACCGTCTGACATCCCCGGTGTTCCCAGGAAGGTAATTGAGCACCATCTTGCCATTTGTCCTCATGCGCGGCCCGTCAAGCAGAAGGTCAGGAAACAGGTGGTGGAGCGCCAAGAATTCATAGCAGAAGAAATCAAGAAATTGGAAGCAGCGGGCCTTGTCAGAGGGGTGCTCCATCCCACGTGGTTGGCCAATCCGGTTGTAGTGCGCAAGGCGAATGGGAAATGGAGGCTTTGTATTGACTTTACTGATGTTAATAAAGCTTGTCCCAAAGATCCATTTCCCTTGCCGCGCATTGACCAGATTATTGACTCCACAGCCGGATGTGAGTTGCTTTCATTTCTTGACGCATATTCATGATACCATCAGATCTTCATGGCAGAAGAGGATGAGGAGAAAACCGCATTCATTACTCCATGTGGCACGTACTATTTCGTACGGATGCCTTTCGGATTAAAGAATGCTGGTTCAACATTTGCCAGAGTAGTCCATATCGCTTTGAAGCCACAGATACATAGAAATGTAGAAGCTTACATGGATGATATAGTGGTCAAAAGCAAAGACAGGGCAACTCTGATCCAAGACTTAGAAGAGACTTTTGCAAATCTGTGCAAGGTGAACCTCAAGCTCAACCCCGAGAAGTGTGTGTTTGGGGTCCCTTCAGGCAAACTTCTCGGGTTCTTTGTGTCTCAGCGGGGAATCGAAGCTAATCCCGACAAGATCAAGGCCATTGAGCAGATCGAAGCACCAAAGCGCGTCAAGGATGTACGGAAGCTTGCCGGCTGTGTGGCTACTCTCAGCAGGTTTATCTCTCGGTCTGCTGAGCGCGCCCTGCCGTTTTTCAAAATTCTGAAAAAGGCAGGTCCAATGAAATGGACTCCGAAAGCGGAGGCTGCGCTACAGGACTTGAAGAGATACCAGTCCTCCACTCCAACACTTGTCGCACCTAAACCACAAGAGAAGTTGCTGCTGTACATAGCGGCAACCAACCAAGTGGTTAGTGCTACGTTAGTAGCGGAGAGGGAGGTAGATGATGAGCCAGCGACCGCGGCAAGCACATCCAGCGACAAGCAGGGGGCTTCCCCGACAAGCAAGGGTATGCTCAGATGCAAGAGGAGATACAGAAGAAGATGGTGCAGCACCCAGTTTACTTTGTCAGTTCCCTTTTGCAGGGGGCTTGGCCAAGGTACTCTGGTGTGCAGAATTTGCTTTTCGGCCTTCTCATGGCCTCGAGAAAGCTGCGCCATTACTTCCAAGCACATGAGATCACAGTTGTCACTCGCTTTCCGCTGAAGAGGATATTGCAAAATCCAGAAGCAACAGGCAGGATTGTCGAGTGGGCACAGGAACTGTCAAGATTTGGCCTCAAGTTTGAGAGTACATCAACAATCCAGAGCAGAGCATTGGTAGAGTTCATAGCAGAATGGACGCCAACTCCAGACGAAAAAATTCCGGAGACAAGCATCCCCGCCAAGGAAGCAAGCAAAGAGTGGCTCATGTACTTTGATGGTGCCTTCTCACTGCAAGGCGCCGGCGCTGGTGTACTGCTTGTCGCACCCACCGGAGAGCACCTCAAGTACATAGTCCAGATGCACTTTCCCAAGGAGCAAGCGACAAACAATACTGCAGAGTATGAAGGCTTGCTTGCCAGTCTCAGGATCGCGGCAGAACTTGGGATTAAGAAGCTCATTGTCAGGGGTGACTCGTAGCTTGTCGTCCGCCAAGTGAACAAGGTTTACCAGAGTCCGTTGATGGAAGCTTACGTTGATGAAGTGAGGAAGCTAGAAGAGCGCTTTGACGGCTTGCAAATGGAACATGCTCCAAGAGCTGAAAACAACATTGCCGATGGCCTGTCGAAGTGCGCTGCACTTAAATTACCTGTGGAACCAGGGATTTTTGTGCTCAAGCTGACTGAGCCGTCCGTAACACCATCAACTGGACAGAGCAAGAAGAGGCAGTTGATTTCTGGTGACTATCTTCCGGCAGAGCTTCCCGAAGCCGCCGCCAAGAAGGTCCCCAAGATCGACGCCAAGAATGTTGAGGAGAAATCTGCTCCGGCAAGCCCCAGGGTTTGTTCCGTTGAAGCAGATTCTCCCGACAAGTTTTGCTCCGGCAAGCTTGCCGGGGAACGTCAAGCTCCGGCAGAGCCACGGGCTCTTGCTGTAGAAGCGGACGTTCCCACAGCAGCAGATGTGCCTTTAGTCCTTGTTGTCGAGCCACAGGCTCCAACATGGGCGCAGCAGATTGTCCGTTTCCTTCAGACAGGAGAGCTTCCCGAGGAACCAGAAGAAGCGGAAAGAGTAGCCCGGCAGTCTAGTATGTACCAGTTTGTCGACAACACACTATGCAGAAGAAGACTCAACAGTGTGAAATTGAAGTGTATTCCTCGGGAAGATGGACAGAAGCTGTTGGCAGAGATACATGGAGGCATATGTGGTCACCACATTGGCGCGAGAGCTCTTGTCGGAAAAGCATTCCGGCAAGGCTTCTTCTGGCCGACAGCCCTCCAGGATGCAACTGCACAAGTAACCAAGTGTGAAGCGTGCCAGTTCCATTCCAAGCAGATACACCAGCCAGCTCAAGCTCTCCAGACGATCCCTTTATCCTGGCCATTCTCGGTCTGGGGGCTTGATATCCTCGGCCCCTTTCCCCGAGCTATCGGGGGCTTTGAGTACTTGTACATCGCAATCGACAAGTTCACAAAGTGGCCGAAAGTGGAACCAGTGAGGACGGTGACAGCACAGTCAGCAGTCAAGTTCTTTAGGTCGATTGTCTGTCGTTTCGGAATCCCCAACAGGATAATCACCAACAATGGTACACAATTTACGAGCCGCACCTTCATGCAGTACGTCCAAGATCTTGGCGCCAAGGTCTGCTTCGCTTCTGTTGCTCACCCGAGAAGCAACGGACAAGCGGAGAGGGCAAATGCTGAAGTGCTGCGCGGGCTCAAGACCAGGACTTTCGACAGGCTGCACAAGTGCAGACGCAACTGGATCGAGGAGCTGCCGGTGGTTCTTTGGTCGATCAGGATGACGCCAAATCGAGCCACTGGCCAGACACCCTTCGCTCTAGTCTATGGAGCGGAGGCAGTTATCCCCACGGAACTTGTATACGGGTCACCTCGAGTGCTCGCTTATGATGAGCTTGAGCAAGAGCAGCTGCGGCAAGATGACGCGCTGCTCCTTGAGGAAGATCGTCTTCAGGCTGCTGTGCGAGCCGCTCGCTACCAGCAAGCTTTGCGCCACTATCATAGCCACAAAGTTAACGTCAGAAGTCTCGAGGAAGGCGACCTTATTCTTCGGCGCGTTCAGTCCGCCAAGAATTCCAACAAGTTGATGCCAAAGTGGGAAGGCCCTTACCGGGTGAAATGAGTCACCAGGCCTGGCGCTGTCCGCCTGGAGACCGGAGATGGCGTACCAGTGAGCAACTCCTGGAATATCGAGCATCTTCGTAAGTTTTACCCGTAAGGCGCGGTTGTCGGACCCTGTCCGGCAACCACCCTTTTGTACAAGTCTTGCCGCTGTTGCATGTAATCCTTTGTACAAAGCCAGGCGCAGACCCTGAGCACAAGTAAATGAAGCGTTGGCGCCCAGAGTTATAGTATGCATGCTAGGTCGAGTCGGGTCCTTGGTTAGGGTTGATAGTGCTTAACAGCGGCTAACCCCTAACTTAGAGGTCGAGTGTGCGTCCCTTTGCCTTTCTTTCGTTTCCTTTGGTTCGCAGGGCTCGCATATCCTTGCCGGACCGCCCGGGGACGAAAAGGAGAAGAAGGACGTGCCGGCATATGGACCCCGGCAAGCCAGTGTTGCCGGGGGCTGCAAGTACCAAGGTTCACCCACGGCAAGCTAGAGTTGCCGGGGGCTGCAATCTCAGATAAGTCTTTCATCCCTCTTCATGCATTCTCCTATGGACTGGGGAATACGAAACCTCGTTTCTTCCCGAAAACTACCGTGCTCCCTTAGCTCTAGGCCCTGGGGCTCGTTCCTGGGGCCAAGTTTTGGTCGTAGTCGCGGCAGCAAAGGGATGAAACGAGGGGCCGCACCCGCCTCGTCCCTGCCTCCGTCAAAAGCGTGAGAAAGGTCGAGCGACGTGGGAAGACGGCAGGGCCTGTTGCCGGGGAAGGAGTGTCTATCTGAAAGATACCAAGGATTTGCTCCTTGACGTGGGTTCTACCCGCGAGACAAATGACCCGGCAAACATCCCCTTTTCATTAAAAAAACATTCCACGCAGGTACAGTCCATAGAGGATGAAAAAGTTGAAAGAGAGAATTACAAGTTTTAAATGCAACTAAGGCCCGAAGGCTTACAAATTAAAAAGATAAGATGCCCGTAATTCTTTTCTTGTCCCTCTCTTCAGGAGGTAGGTCAAGGAGGCGAGAAGGGCAAAATGGGCGCCTAGGCGAGCTACGGATGCCAGAAGACACCAAGAGAACATCCCGGGGGCCGTCAAGGCTGGACGGTGATGGTGGCACCGGAAGCGGGGCTCGAAGACGAGGCGGCAGGACGTCAGCATGCTGTCGAGGGCACCACGCCCTCGTACTCCGGCTTGACGGCCTTGCCGCCAGCCCTCTTCCTCTTCCGCAGCCTCCCTATGCCAGCCGCCCAAGGAGACGACCCCGGGGAGTTCAAGGAGCCGGCGACACGGATGATGGGGTCGCCGGTACCGCACAGAGCGGCGCCCGACACCTAGTCGGACCCGTTGTCCTGCCGCCTGCTATCCTCGTCGTCACTGTCGCTCCCCTCCTCGTCACTCTCGCTCGAGGAGGGGCCTTCGCTATCAGAGGAGCTGTCCACGCAGTACTTCGCCCGAGTGCCGAAGCACCCGAAGACCTTTACGGAGAGGAGATCGCCCTCCATCAACTCAAAATGGAGGGTGAGCCCCGCCGTCAAGCTGTGGATACGGGCGAACGTCTTCCACCCTCGACCAAGATACATCACACCGGGGGCTGGGACTTCAACGCGGACTCGCGTGCCGCTGATCCCGCAGCCCCTCATGTGCAGTCTCAGTGTCTCGGGCGGGTCCAACTCCATCGCGCCCGCAAACGGAGCTGGGAGTCGGAGTCGACGACGAGGCGCCCGGCGCAGCCTGACGAAGAACTCGCAGGGGTCGTCCCCAACATGGACCCCCGTGGGAAGAGGAGCCGCCGGCGGAGGCGAAGCCGGCGCGCCGCCCCGTCCACCTCTTCCCCGAGCGCCGCGGCCTCGTCCTTGACCTTGTCCACGACCTCGCCCCCTCCCTCTTCCCCTTACGGCTGGCTCCACCACAACGGGTGCGGGAGAGGGAGGGATGCGCTGTCTGGCGGCGACCCTCGCCGCCACAGATGAAGGACCAGGGTTCCCTTTCTCCATGGCGAATGAGAGAAAGGGGAGCAGGAGCTGAAGGAAGGAGAAGATGAGAGAATGCGGGCTTCCATCCTCCCCTCCCACTCTTTATAAAGGAGCAAGGTGGGGGCTCGGCCGCCCCGCTCAGCGAATCAAGACGCGGGAAGGCAGGGAGCTGGGGCCGACCCGCTGCCTCGAGCCACGACGGCCCCATTTCCCGCCTCCGCCGTCCGCGACCCCAAGTGCATGGGAGCCGCATGGCAGGCGTGCAGAACCGAGGCGACGGATGGGGCGGCCTCTCCCCACCCCGTGATCGTGGGGAGTGGGCACCTCGAAAACCGCCCACGATCTCTCCCATGATGCCGCGTTTGACGCATGCCGTGCGGGGAGGGCGCGGTGGATGCGGAGTGAGTTATGGTGTGACCTAGGCCGCGCGTGCCCGCGCACTATTTTGGGCCTGGCCCAACAGCGCTCGGCACCGTGTATGGCCCAGGCCCGGGGGCTCCTGTCGGTGTACTAAAGTAGGGGTACCTTAGTATCCCGAACTTGTGCACGGGCAGTCGCAGCGACCCGCGGCAAGGCTTGCCGGGCGACCGCCAAGACCCTCCGTGGTTCCTTTGGGGCCATTCAAGAACAAAGTATCCAAGAGCAAAACAAGGCCCCGACAAGAGGAGCTTGCCGGGCAGGAGACAAGACCCCGGCAAGAGGAGCTTGCCGAGAAGGAGACGAGGCCCCGGCAAGAGGAGCTTGCCGGGAAGGAGACGAGACCCCGGCAAGAGGAGCTTGCCGGGAAGACAACCAAAGCATCTCAAGAAGCTCGCTGCGGCGCACTACGCGTCCCGACAAGACCCGGTGAGCGACAAGCTCCTGGACGCGACAAGGCAACATCCGCGGCAAGGCGCTTGCCGCGGCAAGCTACTACTCCGCAGCCCGCGCTCCAGCTCACCCACCAACGTGTCGCTCTGGGACCGCTCCTGGCATACGTGGCGGGAGGCTGTGCAGCCGGGGGCATGCGGTGGCAAGCAAGCACTGACAAGATAACCATCGTGGCAAACGGTGGCGTTCCTAGCGGTCCCTCTCTGTACCGTCAAGGTGACACAGACAGGCATTTAATGCCCTTGTCCCCTGCCATCAGGGTTAGGTATGATACGACTATTGTAGGCGGTGGAGCCAACTACCACCTCTTTTATATCTTTACCCCCACCTCTGTTGCCACCTGTCGGTGACCCCTTAGACATATAAAAGGAGGCCCATGCGCAACAGAGAGAGGAGGACAGCCATTCTCACGCTCGGTCTCACTAGCCACCCGAGTGTACTGTAGCATTCACCGCTCCCGAGCAAGAACACAATACAACCACCAAAGCAGGAGTAGGGTTTTACGCATCCGTGCGGCCCGAACCTGGGTAAACCGACCGCGTCGCTCGTGTGTCCGCCTCGATCTGCTCTTTGTGCATCCACCGCCCCCTGCCGAACCGAAAAGGGGCTCGGTCCGCCGATCCCCATAGGTGTACGTGGGATCAGCAACCCCCGACACCAGGGGGGCCACACCCTGTCCACGAGGGTGGGGGGCGTGCCCCTCCCCCCTGGGCGCGCCCCCTACCTTGTGGGCCCCCTGGTGGCCCTCCGACGCCAACTCCAACTCCATATATTGGCTTTCGAGGAGAAAAAAATCGGAGAGAAAGTTTCATTGCGTTTTACGATACGGAGCCGCCGCCAAGCCCTAATATCTCTCGAGAGGGCTGATCTGGAGTCCGTTCGGGGCTCCGGAGACGGAGATTCGTCACCGTCGTCATCATCAACCATCCTCCATCACCAATTTCATGATGCTCACCACCGTGCGTGAGTAATTGCATCGTAGGCTTGCTGGACGGTGATGGGTTGGATGAGATTTATCATGTAATCGAGTTAGTTTTGTTAGGGTTTGATCTCAAGTATCCACTATGTTCTGAGATTGATGTTGCTATGACTTTGCTATGCTTAATGCTTGTCACTAGGGCCCGAGTGCCATGATTTCAGATCTGAACCTATTATGTTTTCATGAATATATGTGAGCTCTAGATCCTATCTTGCAAGTCTATAGTCACCTACTATGTGTTATGATCCGGCAACCCCGAAGTGACAATAATCGGTACCACTCCCGGTGATGACCATAGTTTGAGGAGTTCATGTATTCACTATGTGTTAATGCTTTGTTCCGGTTCTCTATTAAAAGGAGGCCTTAATATCCCTTAGTTTCCAATAGGACCCCGCTGCCATGGGAGGGTAGGACAAAAGATGTCATGCAAGTTCTTTTCCATAAGCACGTATGACTATTTACGGAATACATGCCTACATTATATTGATGAACTGGAGCTAGTTCTGTGTCACCATATGTTATGACTGTTACATGATGAACCACATCCGGCATAATTATCCATCATTGATCCGGTGCCTACGAGTTTTCCATATACTAGTTTACGCTTATTTACTTTTCTGTTGTTACTGTTACAATCACTACAAAAATACCAAAAACATTACTGTTGTTGTCTTTACTTTGTTAACGTTACCACCACTATCATATTACTTTGCTACTAAACACTTTGCTGCAGATACTAAGTTTCCAGGTGTGGTTGAATTGACAACTCAGCTTCTAATACTTGAGAATATTCTTTGGCTCCCCTTGTGTCGTATCAACAAATTTGTGTTGAATACTCTACCCTCGAAAACTGTTGCGTTCCCCTATACTTGTGGGTTATCAAGACCTTTTTCTGGCGCTGTTGCCGGGGAGCATAGCTCTATTCTTTGAGTCACTTGGGATTTATATCTGCTGGACACTATGAAGAACTTGAAAGACGCTAAGACAAAAATTTATCCCTCAACTACGAGGGGAGGTAAGGAACTGCCATCTAGCTCTGCACTTGATTCACCTTCTGTTATGAGTAAGCTAGCGACACCTAAACCTACTACTGCTATGAATTCTGATATGTCACATGTTATTGATGATGCCACTTCTGCTATGCATGAAACTTATGATGAAACTACTTCTATGCTTGATACTACTGTGCCACTTGGTGAATTTCTAGATGAGCAAATTTCTAAGTCTAGAGAAAGAGAAATTAGTGAACCTGAACACGATGATGTTAGTGATGATGAACCTATGCCTGTTATTCCTGAGGGTTATCTTTTTAAGAATGAATCTTATGAAGCTATTCTTGCTTGTCCGGATAAACCTGAGCGTAAGAGGTTACTAATTAAGTGGAGTAAGGAATCTTTTAGAGGTAGGATGAGACCCGACCCTGCTTTTGCTACTTCACCTATCTGTGTTCCTGATCAGGATTATTATGATATTATTGTAGATCCAGATATAATTACTTTGGTTGAATCTGATCCTTTTTATGGCTATGAATCTGAAATTGTTGTGGCACATCTTCGTAAGTTAGATGAAATAGCTGCCCTGTTTACTAATAATCTGAGATCGCGCCACTTTTATATACTCAAAATATTTCCGTTCTCATTAAAGGGTGATGCTAAGAAATGGTTTAATTCTCTTGATCCTGCCTGTGTGCAAAGTCCCCAGGATATGATTTATTACTTCTCTGCTAAATATTTCCCTGCTCATAAGAAACAAGCTGCTTTGAGGGAAATATACAATTTTGTGCAAATTGAAGAAGAGAGTCTCCCACAAGCTTGGGGGAGGCTTCTCTAGTTACTTAATGGTTTGCTTGATCATCCTCTTAAGAAACCTGAAATATTTGATATCTTTTATAATGGACTAAATGATGCTTCCAGAGATTACCTGGATAGTTGTGCTGGTTCTCTTTTCAGGGAAAGAACACCGGATGACGCTGAAATTTTATTGAATAATATGTTGGCAAATGAAAATAATTGGGCACCTCCTGAGCCACCTCCCGAGCCAACTCCTGAGCCAGCTCCTGAGCCAATTACTCACCCTATTCCTAAACCAATTCCGAAGAAGAGAGGTGTTCTATTTCTCAGTCCCGAAGATATGCAAGAGGCAAAGAAATATATGAAAGAAAAAGGTATTAAAGCTGAAGATGTTAAGAATTTACCTCCTATTGAAGAAATACATTGTCTTAATTTACCGCCTGTTGAAGAAGTATATGATCTCAATTACTTATTTACTGAAGAACCTCCCGATATCCTGACATAGGTAGTAAAGGTAAATTCTCTCTATAGATATGATAGAGTTGAAGTCCCTCCTACTAAAATTGCTAGTCAGTGCTTGGATGAGTTTGATGACTTTATGTTTAAGCAAGACGACTTTAATGCTTATTTTGGTAGACAATTAAAGCAGAATACCTTTATGATTAAACGCTTGAGTGATTATATGGATAATGTTAGAGGTGAACTTAAACTTGTTAGCAAACATGCTTCTATGGTTACCACTCAAGTAGAACAAGTACTTAAAGCTCAGAAAGAAATGCTTGATGAAGTGAATACTAAGAAAAATTATTATGCTGTTAGAGTGGCTACTAGAACTGGTAGAATGACTCAGGAACCTTTGTATCCTGAAGGCCACCCTAAGAGAATCGAGCAAGATTCTCAAAGAAATAATATTGATGCACCTGGTTCTTCTAAAAGGAAGAAAAAGAAAAATGATAGAACTGTGCAAACTTCTAGTGAACCTATTGCTGAAACACCTGATAATCCAAATGATATCTCTATGTCTGATGCTGAAACACAATCTGGTAAAGAACATGAACCTAGTGAAAATGTTAATGATGATGTTCATGATGATGCTCAACCTAGTAATGATAATGATGTAGAAGTTGAACCTGCTATTGATCTTGATAACCCACAATCAAAGAATCAATGTTATGATAAAAGAGACTTCGTTGCTAGGAAACATGGTAAAGAAAGAGAACCGTGGGTTCAGAAACCCATGCCTTTTCCTCTGAAACCATCCAAGAAAAAAGATGATGAGGATTTTGAGCGCTTTGCTGAAATGATTAGACCTATCTTTTTGCGTATGCGATTGACTGATGTGCTCAAAACAAATCCTTATGCTAAGTATATGAAGGATATCATTACTAATAAAAGAAAGATAACGGAGGCTGAAATTTCCACCATGCTTGCTAATTACACTTTTAAGGGTGGAATACCAAAGAAACTTGGAGATCCAGGAGTACCTACTATACCATGCTCCATTAAAATAAATTATGTTAAAACTGCTTTATGTGATCTTGGAGCCGGTGTTAGTGTTATGCCTCTCTCTTTATATCGTAGACTTGACTTGAATAAGTTGACACCTACTGAAATATCTTTGCAAATAGCTGATAAATCAACTGCTATACCTGTCGGTATTTGTGAGGATGTGCCTGTTGTGGTTGCAAACATTACTATTTTAACGGACTTTGTTATTCTTGATATTCTTGAGGATGATAGTATGTCTATTATTCTTGGAAGACCTTTCCTTAATACTGCAGGGGCTGTTATTGATTGCAACAAAGGCAATGTCACTTTTCATGTTAATGGTAATGAGCATACGGTGCACTTTCCGAGGAAACAACCTCAAGTTTATAGTATCAACTCTATTGGAAAAATTCCATCGATTATATTTGGAGGTTTTGAATTTCCTCTTCCTACTGTCAAAAAGAAATATGATATACTTATTGTTGGGGATGTCCATATCCCCGTTGAGGTAACATAGTGTTATTCGAAATTTCTCCGGTTCCATGATTATCGTAATGAGTTTGTTAACAAGACTTGGTCAACCTTGTTAGTGGATTCTTTTTGATGAGCATGAGATGGATGAAACTAGAAGCACAACCTTCTGTACCCTCTTTATATTTTCTGTTCTTTAGTAGAAATAAAGTAAAATAGTATTTTACTGTGTGTTTCCTGACTTATCCGTGCAATATAAAAATATCCCGAAAATAAAAGTCCTCAGAATGCCATGCCAATTTAATATGATTTTTTCGAGAATATTTAAGGATTTTTAGTGCAAAAATTACCACGGGGGGAGCTGCCACCTGGTCACGAGGGTGGAGGGCGCGCCCTACCCCCCTGCCTCGTGGGCCCACGGTGGCCCTCCTCCACTTATTCCTGCACCCATCTTCTTCCTCTGTCTCGCACAAACCCGAAAAACCAACTCAAGCTCGTGTTCCAGCAACTTTTGCTGCGATTTTCGATCTCCTTGCTCAAAGCACCTCTCGCAAAACTGCTTGGGGAGATTGTTCCTTGGTATGTGACTCCTCCATTGGTCCAATTAGTTTTTGTTCTAGTGCTTTATTCATTGCAAATTTCTGCTGCATAGGTGACCATGTTCTTGAGCTTGCATGTCAAATATATATGGTTCCAAGTAGTTCTAATGCTTGATATATGCTCTAGGCACTTGTATGAGTAGTTGCTATCAATCTTATTGAAGTTGGTTCACTTTGTTTGAAGTTACTAAAAATTTCAGATTGTTTCAGAAATAATGAAGAGACTTTTGAGGGGCTCGTCGAGCCGAAGTTCTAAGGAGAAACAAAAGGAAGAAGAACAGAAGCCCAAATTTAATATGCCTCGTATCGCAGAGGTCCGGCCGTGTGAATGGCCTTCCGATGACTTCTTGAGGAGTGCCCGGATTTATGAAGATTTCTATCTATTGATTGAGAAAGCCGGCCTCACCAACTTCCTCCGCGACCAACGTCATCAGTATCTCTTACTCACAAATACTTTTGTGCAGAACTTCTACTTTTTCCCTAAGAAATCACCTCCAATAGTAGAGTTCCATTTATATGATGTTGCTAGGGAGATGACATTTGCTGCATTTTGTGAGGTTTGCAAAATACATTTCGAGGGTCTTTAGATGAACCACACCGTAATGAAGTGGAAGCTTATATTGACACTATCACTGTGGGAACCTTAGTACTCCTGATATTATTATTTTGCTCCATGATTTATACCGCAGTAACTCTGTTAGTATGGGTGGAATTGTTGCTAGACGGTTGAGTATGAACCGTACTAAGGGCCCCATCTTTGGAGGCATTTATGCTTCACGCCTAGCTGAACATTTTGAAATACCTATTAGGCATGAGGAGAAAGAAGAAACAGCGCTGCCCCGTGCTTATTTAGATTATAAGAGTATGGTAGCGCATGATTTTCTTGTTAAGAATCGCGAAAGGGCACTTAAATATACATTGTACTTTGATAAACATCACCCTAAGATTATTACTTTGCCTGCTCCCTCTTTGTTTAACTTGTCTGCAGGTACTTACATTGTTCCATGGGCGGCTGTTCAAGCCTATCGGAATCCTGCACCAGCCTCGGAACCGGAGCCTCCACGAATGTCTATTTATTCTTGGGATCCTGAGGCGGTTGCCAGACAGTGGCAGTCACAGTCCTCTTCATCACATTATGATCCCAACTATTCTTCATCGCAGTACGACCACAGCTTCACCTACGGATATCAGCCAGGTTATCCCTGGCAATAGACCAACTTAGGCCAAAAGCCTAAGCTTGGGGGAGTACGTATTTCCCACCGACATTACATTCATGTTCACACACACTCATTGCTAGATGTTGGCGCTCATACTCTTTCATTATAATATCCATGTTAGTTTAAATTTATTTTTCTAGCTTTCTTCTTGTGTGTTTGATAAACCTTAAGAAAAAAAACAAAAAAATAGTTAGTCTACTTTCCATGCTTGTGGTAGAATTAAAAAGAAAACCCAAAAATATTTCCCGTCCTTCTTTTGCTTGTTGAGAGCTTTCCCGTGTAAATAGTTTTTATTTTTCTTTTCCTTTCTTTGGGGGTCGAGAAGACTATATTGAAAATGCTTAGTGGCTCTTATATGCAAGATTGTTTACTTAACTTAGAGCCCATATTACTTGTCTTCTCTCTTGAGTTGAATGCTTGCAGATTCCAGCTTAGTCCAATGCACGTGAACTCTTATTATTATACACACCGTTTGGTCGTGAAAGTGAAAGGCAACAATGATGATATATGGACCCATTGGGATGAGAAAAGCTCGTATGAACTCAACCTCTCTTGTTTTTGTAAATATGATGATTCATCGTTCCTGATTCAGCTATTATGAAGTAAACATATTTGCAATGACATTTAGAGATTATAGTTGCTTGTGCCATGCTTGATTAGCTATGAGTTATAATGGTTAACCTTGCGTGCCAATATGCTATTGAGATGATTATGATGTGGTATGATAGGATGGTATCCTCCTTTAAATGAATTGAGTGACTCGACTTGGCACATGTTCACGCATGTAGTTGAATCAAATCAACATAGCCTTCATGATATTTATGTTCATGGTGGATTATATCCTACTCATGCTTATATTTGGTGTGAATTAATTTTAATGCATGTTTACGATTGTTGTCGCTCTCTCAGTTGGTCGCTTCCCAGTCTTTTGCTAGCCTTCACCTATACTAAGCGGGAATACTGCTTGTGCATCCAAACTCCTTAAACCCCAAAGTTGTTCCATATGAGTCCACTATACCTTCCTATATGCGGTATCTACCTGCCGTTCCAAGTAAATTTGTACGTGCCAAACTCCAAACCTTCCAATGAAATTCTGTTTTGTATGCTCGAGCAGCTCATGTGCAACTATGGCTGCCTATATCTTCCATGCTAGGTGGGTTATTCTCAAGAGGAGTGGACTCCGCTCCTCATTCATGAAAAAGGGCAGGTAACCGGGATGCCCAGTCCCATGATCCAAAAAGATCAAAGCAAATCAAAATAATTAATCAAAACTCCCCCTGGGACCCGTTGAATGTTGGAGGCACTCGTTGTTTCGACCAAGCCATGGATTGATGCTTGTGGAGGAGGGCACTACAAGAATTCTGTTAATACATGACAGTTCCAATCCGTCATGGACCTACGCAAAACTATCATGGGGGAGCACATGTGACGGATTTGAAATCCGTCATGTATATCGCATCATAATTTGACCACTGTACACTCCTTGACGGATCATCGAGAACCGTCACAGACCATGAAGGTTCTTGACCGTCATGGAGGGCACTAAACTAACATGCTCATAACGACGTTACCTTGTCTGCCACATCAACATCTGACCTAGATCTGACATGGCGGCCCATGAAGTAATCGGCCCAATAAGAATTTTGACTCACTAAATTTCAGCTCTATTCAAAGACCAACACCAATGTAGTAATCAGCCCAATTAAAAAGTTGGCCCATTAATGTTTTAGTACGTCCAAGGCACACTATTTTAAATCCCAACCAGCCATCTCATTTCTCATGGTCCATAGAAATTCTATTTTTTCAGAAATATATGCTCATGTCATTAAATAAAAGAAAAAACAAAAACAGAGCAGATTCTTTTTACACAAAACTTTAAAATTACAGATATTTCCAAATAATGCATCTGTAAGGACTAGCAAAACACAAGAAACTAAAATCTATAAACCCCTATGCTAATTCTACAGCCACCACCACCCGGTTTAGTGCTCACTGGACGCATATCCAGCCATCCACCACCACCCAGCTTTGCGCTCGCTGGATGCAGATCGGGCCATCCATGCTGACATCATCTAAGGGAGAACCATATCTGCCAAAGCCTCGCCTCAACACATTGTCAAGATTGTCTGCACATCAACAAACATTTAGACAACCTCAAAAATTAACATGTACGAGCACATTGCATCCCCCAACAGCATGGTCCCGGTGAGCTCTTGTTTCATGTATTAACTATTCTTCAATTATTTCTAAAGAATATAATATTCTTCAGTTAGTAGTTAGTTTATAAGTAGGCAACATTTTCCAATTACCATGCTCACTAATGGAAAATTACATCTTGAAAGTTAATTGTAGAAGCAAGCCAGCTCAGGTTTCTGTACGAACAAACCATGGCCTCTAAGCTACAATTATCCCATGACGTGAAATACTTTTGTTATAGGAACATGTTATAGGAACGACATATAATCTTGATGGACTACATCATGAATCTTGAGATTAATCATTTTTATTGATGTGATAATTTCTATTTTGTTAATATTTATGTGGATCCATGTAGTAACGAGCCATCAGAACCACTTTTAGTTAAAACCTTTTTGTTGGATTACTCCCTGGAGAAGTCCATATTGATTACCATGCTCTAAGCTTCATTGAATATCATCATGAATAGAAGAAATACTTTCCTTGTGGAAGATGGACAATTACCTGCGGTGTAGCTGTGTGAATCTTAGTCCATTTTACCTTTTACCAATCAGTTGCTTAAAAAGCTTGAGAGATACACCTACAATGAGTTCAAGAACATAATGTGATTTATTTGGTTCTTCTATATTTCACTGCAACAATTTAAAATGGATCCAATAAGGATACGCGGGTTCCATGAAGTATCCATGCATTCTAGCACTGAGGATACTATTGTTGTAGTGTTCGATAGCCATGGTGTGGAGGTGTTGGAACACACTTGGGTTCATGAACCAACAACAGACAAGTGAGTTTTGTTGCTCATAAGTAAATATGGAAAAGAATTTGCAATGGTTGTCATCAGGTTATGGGATCCCTGATCCCAAAAGCAGACACGCACTACATCACACAGACTACTCAAGGAATCATAAGCATTTTTGTTGCTACAAGTATGTCAGATCAACAAATTTATAGCTATGTCTGATGCACAGAACATATTTCTCGCAAAATAATTTTTAAATAATATCACCGGCATGTACTACCACAGCAGGAAGACTGGAATTTTGAACTGTAGTTGTGGGAAAAGGAAATCAAAGAGCATATATTCCACAAGTAGAGCTCCATGTGCACTCCAATCCCGATGAATGTGAAGAAATCAACTACTCCCCCTCCGACACATATTAATTAACGCTGGTCTAGAACATATTTCTCGCAGAATAATTCTTAAATAATATCACCGGCATGTACTACCACAGCAGGAAGACTGGAATTTTGAACTTTAGTTGTGGGAAAAGGAAAGCAAAGAGCATATATTCCACAACTAGAGCTCCATGTGCACTCCAATCCTAATGAATTTGAAGAAATCAACTACTCCCCCTTCGATACATATTAAATGACGCTGGTCTAGTACAAAGTTGTACTAACTTTGTACTAAACTAGCATCAATTAATTTGGATCGGAAGAGTATTAAACATTTCACATTGCCACGCACACTGTCAGATACAAGAATGTACGATGCCTCCAACATGAGCAAATTAATTGCCTGAAACATCTACGCAGACATGGAGTTTCCACATGCCAAATTAACCATTATCATGCCCAACTGAACATATATGTTAGACTAATGAATGGATTATTATGCCCTGATGCTAAACAAAATAGGCTTCTCATGGAAAAGGTTCATACTCCGATACAGTATATCTTAATTAAGAGCACGTCGTACATCTTAGGACACGTCCAACGAACAAAGGATTGGCAACACGGTATATCTGAATTAAGAAAGAAGCATGCAAGTACATCACAAAAAAATCTGGCTACATCATAAAGACTGAGCAGTAACATACCTTGAGTAGTACATCAGCACTTGCTACAGCTTCAGAGATAACAAATTAAGTTCTGCACCAAAGAGATCATAACTGCTGGCTTCACTTCCTTCAAGTAGAAATGCTACAATACAAACCTCCAAGAAAACCATTCTTGAACTGTGAGACAGTGCAATCGCATTAATTCCATTAAAATGCCATATGAAGCATAGTTTGCGACACCATCCATCCATTTAAGCATTAAAATAACTGGCATACAGGGGTAAGGCAATCAGACAACATACTACTATACAACTAACACCTGAGGACCATTGCATAAGAGCATCCCTTGGATCAGTAGCATTACTAAGCACATATACATGAGATCGGAATCTAATAACCGAGGCAATGTGTACTCAAACAATCTGAATTCAGTATCAGGGCAATTTTAATGCACTCAAATTCAATACGAGGCCAATTAATGCACGCAAAACAATCTGAATCCATTCTGTTTGGGAACTGCCTATAATGCATGTAGTATGGAAGATACAACCATCTCATAGTTGTTACATTGACAGTAAAAGTATGCCGCTCAAAATATTATTTATCTCTGTTGGAAATATGCCCTAGAGGCAATAATAAAAGCATTATTATTATATTTCCTTGTTCATGATAATTGTCTTTATTCATGCTAAAATTGTGTTATCCGGAAATCGTAATACATGTGTGAATAATAGACACCAACATGTCCCTAGTAAGCCTCTAGTTAACTAGCTCGTTGATCAACAGATAGTCATGGTTTCCTGACTATGGACATTGGATGTCATTGATAATGAGATCACATCATTGGGAGAACGATGTGATGGACAAGACCCAATCCTAAACATAGCACAAGGTCGTATAGTTCGTTTGCTAGAGTTTTCTAATGTCAAGTATCCTTTCCTTAGACCATGAGATCGTGTAACTCCCGGATATCGTAGGAGTGCTTTGGGTGTACCAAACATCACAACGTAACTGGGTGACTATAAAGGTAGACTACGGGTATCTCCGAAAGTGTCTGTTGGGTTGACACGGATCAAGACTGGGATTTGTTACTCCGTATGACGGAGAGGTATCACTGGGCCCACTCGGTAATGCATCATCATTATGAGCTCAAAGTGACCAAGTGTCTGGTCACGGGATCATGCATTACGGTACGAGTAAAGTGACTTGCCGGTAACAAGATTGAACAAGGTATTGGGATACCGACGATCGAATCTCGGGCAAGTAACATACCGACTGGCAAAGGGAATTGTATACGGGGTTGCTTGAATCCTCGACATCGTGGTTCATCCGATGAGATCATCGTGGAGCATGTGGAAGCCAACATGGGTATCCAGATCCCGCTGTTGGTTATTGATCGGAGAGTCGTCTCGGTCATGTCTACATGTCTCCCAAACCCGTAGGGTCTACACACTTAAGGTTCGGTGACGCTAGTGTTGTAGGGATATTTATATGCAGTAACCCGAATGTTGTTCGAAGTCCAGGATGAGATCCCGGATGTCACGAGGAGTTCCGGAATGGTCCGGAGGTAAAGAATTATATATAGGAAGTGCTATTTCGGCCATCGGGACAAGTTTCGGGGTCACCGGTATTGTACCGGGACCACCGAAAGGGTCCCGGGGGTCCACCGGGTGGGGCCACCTACCCCGGGGGGCCACATGGGCTGTAGGGGGTGCGCCTTGGCCTACATGGGCCAAGGGCACCAGCCCCAAGAGGCCCATGCGCCTAGGGTTTAAGATGGGAAGAGTCCCAAAAGGGGAAGGCACCCCCTAGGTGCCTTGGGGGGGAGGGACTCCTCCCTTGGCCGCCGCCCCCTAGGAGATTGGATCTCCTAGGGCCGGCGCCCCCCCCTTAGGCCCCCTATATATAGTGAGGGAAGGGGGGCCTCTCATACCATGCCTTTGGTGCCTCCCTCTCCCTCTCCAACACCTCCTCCTCCTCCATAGAGCTTGGCGAAGCCCTGCCAGAGTACTGCAAGCTCCATCACCACCACGCCATCGTTCTGCTCCTGGAGCCATCTTCCTCAACCTCTCCTCTCCCCTTGATGGATCAAGAAGGAGGAGACGTCATCCGCTTCGTACGTGTGTTGAACGCGGAGGTGCCGTCCGTTCGGCGCTTGGTCATCGGTGATTTGGATCACGTCGTGCACGACTACCTCATCCCCGTTCTTTGAACGCTTCCGCTCGTGATCTACAAGGTATGTAGATGCATCCGATCACTCGTTGCTAGATGAACTCATAGATGGATCTTGGTGAAACCGTAGGAAATTTTTTGTTTTCTGCAACATTCCCCAACAGTGGCATTATGAGCTAGGTCTATGCGTAGTTCTTCTTGCGCGAGTAGAACACAATTTGTTGTGGGCGTAGATGTTGTCAACTTTCTTGCTGCTACTAGTCTTATCTTGCTTGAACGGTATTGTGGGATGAAGCGGCCCGGACCAACCTTACACGTACGCTTACGTGAGACCGGTTCCACCGACTAACATGCACTAGTTGCATAAGGTGGCTGGCGGGTGTCTGTCTCTCCCACTTTAGTTGGAGCGGATCGATGAAAAGGGTCCTTATGAAGGGTAAATAGAAGTTGACAAATCACGTTGTGGCTTTCACGTAGGTAAGAAAATGTTCTTGCTAGAACCCTAATTCAGCCACGTAAAACTTGCAACAACAATTAGAGGACGTCTAACTTGTTTTTGTGGCAAGTGCTTTGTGATATGTTATGGCCAAAGTTGTGATGAATGATGAATGATCTATATGTGATGTATGAGATGTTCATGCTATTGTAATAGGAATCACGACTTGCATGTCGATGGGTATGACAACCGGCAGGAGCCATAGGAGTTGTCTTTAATTTTATATGACCTGCGTGTCATTGAGAAACGCCATGTAAATTACTTTACTTTATTGCTAAACGCGTTAGCCATAGTAGTACAAGTAATAGTTGTCGAGCAACTTCATGGAGACACGATGATGGAGATCATGATGATGGAGATCATGGTGTCAAGCCGGTGACAAGATGGTCATGGAAGCCCCAAGATGGAGATCAAAGGAGCTATGTGATATTGGCCATATGATGTCACTATTATTATTTGATTGCATGTGATGTTTATCATGTTTTGCATCTTGTTTACTTAGAGCGACGGTAGTAAATAAGATGATCCCTTATGATAATTTCAAGAAAGTGTTTCCCCTAAATGTGCACCGTTGCGACAGTTCGTTGTTTCAATGCACCACGTGATGATCGGGTGTTTCATTCCGACGTTCACATACAACGGGTGTAAGACAGATTTACACATGCAAAACACTTAGGTTGACTTGACGAGCCTAGCATGTACAGACATGGCCTCGGAACACAGAAGACCGAAAGGTCGAGCATGAGTCATATAGAAGATACGATCAACATGAAGATGTTCACCGACGTTGACTAGTTCGTCTCACGTGATGATCGGACACGACCTAGTTAACTCGGATCATGTTATACTTAGATGACTGGAGGGATGTCTATCTGAGTGGGAGTTCATTGAATAATTTGATTAGATGAACTTAATTATCATGAACTTAGTCTAAAATATTTACAATATGTCTTGTAGATCAAATGGCCAACGTAGTCCTCAACTTCAACGCGTTCCTAGAGAAAACCAAGATGAAAGACGATGGCAGCAACTACACGGACTGGGTCGGAACCTGAGGATCATCCTCATAGCTGCCAAGAAAGATTATGTCCTACAAGCACCGCTAGGTGAAGCTCCCGTCCCACAGAACCAAGACGTTATGAACGCTTGGCAGACACGTGTTGATGATTACTCCCTCGTTCAGTGCGGCATGCTTTACAGCTTAGAGCCGGGGCTCCAAAAGCATTTTGAGAGACATGGAGCATATTAGGTGTTCGAAGAGCTGAAAATGGTTTTTCAAGATCATGCCCGGATCGAGAGATATGAAGTCTCCGACAAATTCTTCAGCTGTAAGATGGAGGAAAATAGTTCTGTCAGCGAGCACATACTCACTATGTCTGGGTTACATAACCGCTTGACTCAGCTGGGAGTTAATCTCCCGGATGACGCGGTCATTGACAGAATCCTCCAGTCGCTTCCACCAAGCTACAAGAGCTTTGTGATGAACTTCAATATGCAGGGGATGGAAAAGACCATTCCTGAGGTATTTGCAATGCTGAAATCAGCAGAGGTAGAAGTCAAGAAGGAACATCAAGTGTTGATGGTCAATAAAACCACTAAGTTCAAGAAGGGCAAGGGTAAAAAGAACTTCAAGAAGGACGGCAAGGGAGTTGCCGCGCCTGGCAAGCAAGCTACCGGGAAGAAGCCAAAGAATGGACCCAACCCCGAGACTGAGTGCTTTTATTGCAAGGGAAGTGGTCACTGGAAGCGGAACTGCCCCAAATACTTAGCTGACAAGAAGGCCGGCAAAACGAAAGGTATATGTGATATACATCTGATTGATGTGTACCTTACCAGTGTTCGTAGTAGCTCCTGGGTATTTGATACCGGTGCGGTTGCTCACATTTGTAACTCAAAGCAGGGGCTGCAGAATAAGCGGAGACTGGTGAAGGACGAGGTGACGATGCGCGTTGGGAATGGTTCCAAGGTCAATGTGATCGCCGTCGGCACGCTACCTCTACATTTACCTTCGGGATTAGTTTTAAACCTCAATAATTGTTATTTAGTGCCAGCTTTGAGCATGAACATTGTATCGGGATCTCGTTTAATTCGAGATGGCTGCTCATTTAAATCCGAGAATAATGGTTGTTCTATTTATATGAGAGATATGTTTTATGGTCATGCTCCCATGGTGAATGGTTTATTCTTAATGAATCTCGAGCGTAATGCTACACATGTTCATAGTGTGAATACCAAAAGATGTAAGGTTGATAATGATAGTCCCACATATTTGTGGCACTGCCGCCTTGGTCACATAGGTGTCAAACGCATGAAGAAGCTCCATGCAGATGGACTTTTAGAGTCTCTTGATTATGAATCATTTGACACGTGCGAACCATGCCTCATGGGTAAAATGACCAAGACTCCATTCTCAGGAACAATGGAGCGAGCAACCAACTTGTTGGAAATCATACATACTGATGTGTGCGGTCCAATGAGTGTTGAGGCTCGCGGTGGCTATCGTTATGTTCTGACCCTCACTGATGACTTGAGTAGATATGGGTATATCTACTTAATGAAACACAAGTCTGAAACCTTTGAAAAGTTCAAGAAATTTCAGAGTGAGGTTGAGAATCAACGTGATAGAAGAATCAAGTTTTTGCGATCAGATTGTGGAGGAGAATACTTGAGTCATGAATTTGGCACACACTTCAGGAAATGTGGAATAGTTTCACAACTCACGCCGCCTGGAACACCTCAGCGTAATGGTGTGTCCGAACATCGTAATCGCACTCTATTAGATATGGTGCGATCTATGATGTCTCTTACCGATTTACCGCTATCTTTTTGGGGCTATGCTTTAGAGACTGCCGCATTCACTTTAAATAGGGCTCCGTCGAAATCCGTTGAGACGACACCGTATGAATTATGGTTTGGGAAGAAACCTAAGCTGTCGTTTCTAAAAGTTTGGGGATGCGATGCTTATGTCAAGAAACTTCAACTTGAAAAGCTCGAACCCAAGTCGGAAAAATGCGTCTTCATAGGATACCCTAAAGAAACTATTGGGTATACCTTCTACCTCAGATCCGAAGGCAAGATCTTTGTTGCCAAGAATGGATCCTTTCTGGAGAAGGAGTTTCTCTCGAAAGAAGTAAGTGGGAGGAAAGTAGAACTTGATGAAGTATTACCTCTTGAACCGGGAAATGGCGCAACTCAAGAAAATGTTCCTGAGGTGTCTGCACCGACTAGAGAGGTAGTTAATGATGATGATCATGAAACTTCAGATCAAGTTGCTACTGAACCTCGTAGGTCCACAAGGACACGTTCCGCACCAGAGTGGTACGGCAACCCTGTCCTGGAAATCATGTTGTTAGACAACGGTGAACCTTCGAACTACGAAGAAGAGATGGCGGGCCCGGATTCCGAAAAATGGCTAGAAGCCATGAAATCCGAGATAGGATCCATGTATGAAAACAAAGTATGGACTTTGACTGACTTGCCCGATGATCGGCGAGCCATAGAAAATAAATGGATCTTTAAGAAGAAGACATACACGGATGGTAATGTGACCATCTATAAAGCTTGGCTTGTCGCTAAGGGTTATCGACAAGTTCAAGGGGTTGACTACGATGAGACTTTCTCACCCGTAGCAAAGCTGAAGTCTGTCCGAATCATGTTAGCAATTGCCGCATACTATGATTATGAGATATGGCAAATGGACGTCAAAACGGCGTTCCTTAATGGTTTCCTTAAGGAAGAATTGTATATGATGCAGCCGGAAGGTTTTGTCGATCCTAAGAATGCTAACAAGGTGTGCAAGCTCCAAAGCTCAATTTATGGGCTGGTGCAAGCATCTCGGAGTTGGAACATTCGCTTTGATGAGATGATCAAAGCGTTTGGGTTTACGCAGACTTATGGAGAAGCCTGCGTTTACAAGAAAGTGAGTGGGAGCTCTGTAGCATTTCTCATATTATATGTAGATGACATACTTTTGATGGGAAATGATATAGAACTCTTGGACAGCATTAAGGCCTACTTGAATAAGAGTTTTTTAATGAAGGACCTTGGAGAAGCTGCTTATATAGTAGGCATCAAAATCTATAGAGATAGATCAAGACGCCTCATAGGTCTTTCACAAAGCACATACCTTGATAAGATATTGAAGAAGTTCAATATGGATCAGTCCAAGAAGGGGTTCTTGCCTGTGCTGCAAGGTGTGAAATTGAGCTCAGCTCAATGTCCGACCACGGCAGAAGATATAGAAGAGATGAGTGTCATCCCCTATGCCTCAGCCATAGGTTCTATTATGTATGCCATGCTGTGTACCAGACCTGATGTAAACCTTGCCGTAAGTTTGGTAGGAAGGTACCAAAGTAATCCCGGCAAGGAACACTGGACAGCGGTCAAGAATATCCTGAAGTACCTGAAAAGGACTAAGGAAATGTTTCTCGTTTATGGAGGTGACGAAGAGCTCGTCGTTAAGGGTTACGTCGACGCTAGCTTCGACACAGATCTGGATGACTCTAAGTCACAAACCGGATACGTGTATATTTTGAATGGTGGGGCAGTAAGCTGGTGTAGTTGCAAGCAGAGCATCGTGGCGGGATCTACATGTGAAGTGGAGTACATGGCAGCCTCGGAGGCAGCACATGAAGCAATTTGGGTGATGGAGTTCATCACCGACCTCGGAGTCATACCCAATGCGTCGGGGCCAATCAAACTCGTTTGTGACAACACTGGAGCTATTGCACTTGCCAAGGAGCCCAGGTTTCACAAGAAGACCAGGCACATCAAGCATCGCTTCAACTCCATTCGTGAAAATGTTCAAGATGGAGACATAGATATTTGTAAAGTACATACGGACCTGAATGTAGCAGATCCGTTGACTAAACCTCTCCCTAGAGCAAAACATGATCAACACCAGAATTCTATGGGTGTTCGATTCATCACAATGTAACTAGATTATTGACTCTAGTGCAAGTGGGATACTATTGGAAATATGCCCTAGAGGCAATAATAAAAGCATTATAATTATATTTCCTTGTTCATGATAATTGTCTTTATTCATGCTAAAATTGTGTTATCCGGAAATCGTAATACATGTGTGAATAATAGACACCAACATGTCCCTAGTAAGCCTCTAGTTGACTAGCTCGTTGATCAACAGATAGTCATGGTTTCCTTACTATGGACATTGGATGTCATTGATAACGAGATCACATCATTAGGAGAATCATGTGATGGACAAGACCCAATCCTAAACATAGCACAAGGTCGTATAGTTCGTTTGCTAGAGTTTTCTAATGTGAAGTATCCTTTCCTTAGACCATGAGATCGTGTAACTCCCGGATATCGTAGGAGTGCTTTGGGTGTACCAAACGTCACAACGTAACTGGGTGACTATAAAGGTAGACTACGGGTATCTTTGAAAGTGTCTGTTGGGTTGACACGGATCAAGACTGGGATTTGTCACTCCGTATGATGGAGAGGTATCACTGGGCCCACTCGGTAATGCATCATCATTATGAGCTCAAATTGACCAAGTGTCTGGTCACGGGATCATGCATTACGGTACGAGTAAAGCGACTTGACGGTAACGAGATTGAACAAGGTATTGGGATACCGAAGATCGAATCTCGGGCAAGTAACATACCGACTGGCACAGGGAATTGTATACGGGGTTGCTTGAATCCTCGACATCGTGGTTCATCCGATGAGATCATCATGGAGCATGTGGGAGCCAACATGGGTATCCAGATCCCGCTGTTGGTTATTGATCGGAGAGTCGTCTCGGTCATGTCTACATGTCTCCCGAACCCGTAGGGTCTACACACTTAAGGTTCGGTGACGCTAGGGTTGTAGGGATATGTATATGTAGTAACCCGAATGTTGTTCGGAGTCCCGGATGAGATACCGGACGTCACGAGGAGTTCCGGAATGGTTCAGAGGTAAAGAATTATATATAGGAAGTGCTATTTCGGCCATCGGGACAAGTTTCGGGGTCACCGGTATTGTACCGGGACCACCGGAAAGGTCCCGGGGGTCCACCGGGTGGGGCCACCTACCCCGGGGGGGCACATGGGCTGTAGGGGGTGCGCCTTGGCCTACATGGGCCAAGGGCACCAGCCCCAAGAGGCCCATGCGCCTAGGGTTTAAGATGGGAAGAGTCCCAAAAGGGGAAGGCACCCCCTAGGTGCCTTGGGGGGGAGGGACTCGTCCCTTGGCCGCCGCCCCCTAGGAGATTGGATCTCCTAGGGCCGGCGCCCCCCCCCCTTAGGCCCCCTATATATAGTGAGGGAAGGAGGGCCTCTCATACCACGCCTTTGGTGCCTCCCTCTCCCTCTCCAACACCTCCTCCTCCTCCATAGAGCTTGGCGAAGCCCTGCCGGAGTACTGCAAGCTCCATCACCACCACGCCGTCGTGCTGCTGCTGGAGCCATCTTCCTCAACCTCTCCTCTCCCCTTGCTGGATCAAGAAGGAGGAGACGTCATCCGATCTGTACGTGTGTTGAACGCGGAGGTGCCGTCCGTTCGGCGCTTGGTCATCAGTGATTTGGATCACATGTTGTACGACTACCTCATCCCCGTTCTTTGAACGCTTCCGCTCGTGATCTACAAAGGTATGTATATGCATCCGATCACTCGTTGCTAGATGAACTCATAGATGGATCTTGGTGAAACCATAGGAAATTTTTTGTTTTCTGCAACGTTCCCCAACAATCTCTATTTCAAAAATCGAGCTCTGGCACCTCTACAAATCCCTGCTTCCCTCTGCGAAGGGCCTATCTATTTACTTTTATGTTGAGTCATCACCCTTCTTATTAAAAAGCACCCGCTGGAGAGCACACTGTCGTTTGCATTCATTATGATTGGTTTATATTGGGTATGACTTGACTGGATCTCTTTTACCATGAATTACAATGTTTAGTCAGTCCATGATCTCTAAAGGTGCTCTGCATTTATGTTTTTGTGTCACTCCAAAATTTTTGGTTTGGTTTTCATCAAAAACTTTATTGGATTCTAAAAGAGGGCATTTAAAAAAAATTCCTTTCCAGAAATCCTTCCTCTTTGAAAACTTCCTTTCACCTTTGGCAAGGATTTCCTTTCCTTTTCAACTTTGGTGTTGAATTTTTGGAAGCTTTTCTTCTGGTTGTTTCCCTCACAAACTTATTTATTTTTTTATTTAAAAAGAAACCCTAAGGGTTTTGGGACTTAATTCTTTTGAAACCACCCATGATTTTGTTTGTCACGGGTGGTAAAACCACTCCAAAACCTCCCCTCCCTCTTGGAGCTACCTAAGTTCTCTGTCCCAAACTAAACCAAACAAGTTTTGTATTTTATTTCAAACATTTTTCATCTCAAATCATTTTTGTCAATTATGTGGAGTCTGAGCCATTTACAAAGCAAGTACCTTATTTCCTTTGAGCTTTGATCTCAAACCAACTCCTCTGATTTGTCCTTAGCATCCACAACTCAGAACCATCTTGATCCACTCTACTTCTTTTCAAATTTTTCAAATTTCAGCCTCTACAAGTTTGGACCAGATTCGCCAAATTTGGTGAAATTCATATCTACACTAACCCAAAAATTCTACAAAAATTCAGGAAGCCTACTGGAACAATGAGTAGCCACTCCACCAAAAATCAGCTCTAGGAAAAATCCCTAGAGACCTATATCATTCTGTCGAACACCTTGCATACACTGAATTTTTCACTTTCAGTAATTCAGTAAGTTCAGAGTTCAGTGTCGTTTTCTCCTCGCCAGATTCAGTCACGCGTGGACAGTGCGCTTGGCACGATCCTCGCCGCCTCTCCCTCTTGTCTGGAGTGCCGCACGCGCGCTTGGCGCCTTCTGGGCGTCGGTGGCGCCCTGGCCCGCCTGCGCCGGCGTGTCCCGCGACGGCCAATCCACCGTTACGGCCGACCGGAAGCAAAACGGCGGCGCAACGCCGTTCGGCGCCGCCCAACTCTCCCTGGCTCTCCGCGTGGCACATGCAATGCTAGCGCAGCCCGCTGCACAGTCCCCGTGGCCCGGCAAGCACAGAACGCGCTCCCTGCCGCCGACGTGCCGCACAGCCGTTCCGTTGGAGCCGGCCGTAAAACTCTTCCCCGTGCTGAGCTGGACCTCGGAATGGAACCTCTACTCCACCTAGACGATGCCTAAACCCCTAATCCCACTGTCCAACCCCGGCGCCGCCATAATTGCTCGTCGGACTTATCCCGTACGCGGCAACCGCCTCGGGCCGGCTATATATAGCACCCCCAGGTTCCCTCTCGCCCCCGCACATCTCCACTACCTCTCTGGACCCCGACCAACAGCTAGAAGAGCCTCGAGGGGCCCTTCTTCCTCGACTCCGGCCGCCTCGATCCGCCTCGGCCTCCACCTCGATTCACTCCGGTGAGGCCGTCCCCGGCGCTCAAACTTCGTCAATAGCTTCCTCGACCACCCAGTGAGCTAACCCAAGCACCAATTTGCTCTCCCCGGCGAAGTCCATCTCCACTCGAGCCATCGTCCGCCGGAGCTGGGCTCGCCGTCGACGTGGTACTCGCCGGCGACCACCACCACCCCCAACCGACGCGGAAGGACGTCCTGAGCAAGGAGGTACCCTCCGATCCCCTTGCCTCGCCGTGGATCACCGCCGGCGACCACCGCGGCTATCGGGCTCCGTCGAGCTCTGCCGCCCGTTTTAAATTTTCAAACTTGACATGTGGGACCTGCCCGTCAGCCTCTGTGTCTCTTTCTAAACGAACCGTTTCTGAAAGCGTATTCTGCCAAATGCGTTTTCCTCCTGGGCTGGCATAGTCTCTGCCGAAGCGTTTTCAGTTTTTATGAGCTAGCCCCTGGAAAGATTCTGTTTCATTACAGATGAGTCCCTGGACTAAAACCCTTATAACTTTTAAACAGAAAAGTATTTTTGATTGATTCTTTTTCTGTTCTCTTTGAAATTTTGTCTAGTTTTTTATCAGATTTATTTGAGAAATTTTTGGAATATTTTTGTGCACTTCTTGGTATTTACGATAGCGCCTATATTTTCTGTATACCGTAGATACCGAAGGAGGTGACGGAGCCGCGAACTTTACCGAGCTAGGCTCCGACTACTCTGAACTAGGCAAGCATGTTTTGAACTTTTGATATGATGAGTGTCTTGGCATGTTTTGCATTTAGTTAGATTCATGGCATGTTGATAAGCATACCCATGAACATTATTTTCATGCATGATCAAGGTAAGTGAGCTCGATGATCCATAAGTGGATGGATGTGAGTATGAAAGGCCATGAGTTCGCCTGAGGATGGGTAAGATGGCAGTGTTGAAGCATGCCAGTCTTATGCCAGACTATTTGACTGCAGTGTCAAATTGTATCGGTCCAGTTCCTCCCCTTTTCCTTCCTCGTACTACCACATGTTTTCCGCAAGGAATATGGCTTAGTAAGTTGCAAACCGCTTTCCTGGTACACACCAAAAAGGAGAGGCCGGGATGATGGTTCCATGGCCCTGGATTAAAGCCAGTCATCCGGTCAGGGGGCATGGGTGTTTCCGGTTGGGACCGAGAGGGGGGCACCCCTTAGAGCGCGCGTATATAAATTTGATCCCATGCTATTCGAGATTGTGATCTCCCCGTCTCAAAGTTTTTCTTGGACGATGTCTAGGGTGCGTCCTGGCATCGAGAGATAGGATGGGTGTGTACTGGTTAGCTGTGTTTACTTCCGAAATACCGTAAACGGAACTAGTCCTTCGAGACTACGGAAATCCGTTAGCTGTGGGAAAAATTTTTGTACAAACTCTGTAGAGTCATAAATCTCCAAATCATCCTATCCATATCCAAATTTTGCGCTGACTTATTTTGACAAGTGCCAGTTTTTGGTGACAGATACTCCGGTGAATCTTGTGAGCACTAAGCCCGGTTAAAAGTTTATTCCTGTGGATGGACTAACCCGTTTATTATCATGATCTGAATATTTATTATGAGTATTATTTACTTGTGGATTAAAGCCCTTTCTGTGATGTCGCTCAGACGTCCGACTGTGGCATTTCTTTTAAAGCCCTTTCTGCGATGTCGCTCAGACGTCCGACTGTGGCATTCCTTTTAAAGCCCTTTCTGTGATGTTGCTCAGATGTCCGACTGTGGCATTTCTTTTAAAGCCCTTTCTGTGATGTCGCTCAGACGTCCGACTGTGGCATTTCTTTTAAAGCCCTTTCTATGATGTCGCTCAGACGTCCGACTGTGGCATTTCTTTTAAAGCCCTTTCTGCGATGTCGCTCAGACGTCCGACTATGGCATTTCTTTTAAAGCCCTTTCTGTGATGTCACTCAGACGTCCGACTGTGGCATGATTTTCTGTTATTATTGGTTCACCTTTCGAGGTGTCGCTTCAGACACCCGATCGGTTCACACTTATATTCTTGTTGGGATTTCAGGCGGACTACCGTCGTTTCCCTCGTACTTACTTCGTTATGCAAATTTTAATTGTGCATTGGGAAGATTATTCATGACGCATTCATGCATGCATTGGTTATATCTTACGTCCGAACTATCTTGCGAGTACTTTCAAAGTACTCACTGGCTTGTTGATTTGGCCAGATGCTGACGAAGGCGATCTCATGGATGAAGAGTTCGATAGCGAGTCCGACGCCTAGAGGAATCCCAGTCAGTCCCGTGCGACCCTGGTCTTGGTCACTGTTATATACCCACTTCCGCAACCCGAATAAAATTTATCGAGCCTCACCTCGACGCTCGATGAGATGCCAGTTTGAGAGTCGTGTTACCACACTTCCCACTGTGTTATTCCACCGCCACTAAAACCTCGAGTCAGTAGTATGCCACCCCACCATTGTGTTATATCCGCCATTATGTATAATTATTGGCGCGCTTGTAATAATTTGTTGAGCAGCCCTAGCTCAACCCTGTAATATATTCTATGCTACTGGCTTATTGTATCAAGTATTTGTCCACTAGTGAGGAGGATTTTCTCTCATACTGCACTCAAAGATTGGTTTCTCAATAAATATTTTTATTGGAAAACCGGTCGTGACAAGCTTGGTACCAGAGCCAGGCTGACTGTAGGAAGCCACTAGGTGCGATCGCTAATCGGTTATTAGCATGATAGAGCCGATTTAATTTTTGTTGCAATTGTAGTCATTTTCTGACAGTCAGCATAAATTTATGATCTGACCATTCAGGATTTTTGCCTACTTTTGTAGATGGCCGACAACAACTGCGAGTCTCAGACCTTCGCCAACGTACCCGATGGGTTCGTCAAGCTTCTCTCCTTCATCGTTCAGGTCGCGATGGGGTCGTCCGTGCGCCCAGTCTTCACACTCCGCCAGCACAGAGTCAACGAGGGTCTGACCATGCACCAGGCCACGGTGCAGTTCAAGGGAGGGCGTGGTGAGCTACGCCGCTACCTGTCCGTGGGAAGAGCCATGCCTATGGAGAGGCATGCTATGCAGATGGCAGCCCGTGAGGCGATAGCCCGCCTCAGGGATGTCCTCCCCGCGATGAAGACTCGTCGCTACCGTTATCTTCCTTGCCATGTGCCCTACACCTGCCACTACGCATTCTCCTGCCCCAGAGGAGAACGAGACGAGGCTTTTGAGATGCTTATTGAGTATCTCCGGGCTCTGGAGGCAGCCTTCGACAACCTGGTGGACGACTTCGTAGCTGCCCGCATGGACTCAGTTCATGGTTGTGCCGCCAACAGGAGGGAGCTCCTGCTCACCGCACCGCCACTGACTTTTGTCTCGTCTTCAGCATCGCATGCACCTATTCGTCACCTACCTGCCACCGGAGGGTTCACCCAGGCTTTTGCGCCCACTCCAGCGCGCACTGCACCACCCGCGGTGCCCACTCCTATTCGTGTTGCTCCACCCCTGGCACCCGTTCCATCTACCCGACGCGGCTCTTCGCGTCTGGAGCCTATTAGTGAGGAGGAGGTCGAGTCCCCAGCCTCACTGCGCCTCACCCTTGGCAGGGCCAAGGAGATCATCGACATTTCCGGCTGAGTGCGTTTGCCCGTCATGCGATGTACCGCTTTGTAAGATATGTTGTGAGAAGTAGCTTGTTTGCGCATCATGTAGAACTGGAGGAGTGAACTAGCCTAAATAACATGTCAGGATTATGTACGCATATCCTGAGTGATGTACTGTATAATTATCGCCCGCGTGTAAGATATGTCCTTCTTCGTGCGCAAATCAATTTGTTTTCTTAAGTGATCTTGGCCTTTTAAATTAATTGCCATCCTTGTGCATTTTTATTATTGGAGTTGTTTTTGACGACCATCTTCATTTTTCTTATGAATTTTACAAAAAATATCCCCAGAGTGAAAAATGTCTCGTCCTTGGACAAGCTCCATGCCTACTCCGCCAGAGGAAAATTTGGACACTCAACCAGACAACAATTTCACGCAAGGGCAGTCGAGTCAACAGTGCAGTGAAACGGCACTTTCCCAAATGTGCCGCCTTTATGAACAGAGTCAGCAACAACATCGTGAAATGATGAATCAAGTCATCAACATGGGAAATTACCACGAACAGTATCCGCAGCATTCCAAGTTATCCGAGCTACAGAAGACGCGTCCCCAAACATTCTCCCATACTGACAAGCCTCTTGAAGCCGAGGACTGGCTTCGGGATATGGAGAGGAAATTAATTATTGCAAAATGTTCAGATCCCGAGAAGGTGTTGTATGCTCCGCACTATCTCACAGGAGCAGCCGCATCTTGGTGGGAGAATTTTCTACACATGCATCCAAACGAAGGTGACATAACCTGGGATGATTTCAAGGAAGGTTTCCGCGGTGCACACATTCCTAAGAGTATTATGAAAATCAAAAAGAGAGAGTTCGATGACCTCAAACAAAGGAACTTGACAGTGGCAGATTACAATAGTCAATTTACACTATTGTCTCGCTACGCCAATGAAGAGCGTATGACTGAAAGCAAGAAGATGGAGAAATTCCTTGACGGTCTAGCGCCCGCGCTTAAATGCCAACTGGTCGTGCACACTTTTCCCGATTTTAAGACACTGGTGGACAAGGCCATTACTCTGGAAAATGAGAGACGCAGTCTGGAAGATATCCGCAAGCGAAAGAGGGACCAGACCAACCATGCTCGCAATCCCCGAAGCAAGACAGATTTTCAAAAGGGTGGGACACACAAATTCCCATCAAATGTCTCACGCCAAATCAAGAATTTTCATGCAAGGGACAAGGAGTTCATATATCGCCCCGGCGTTACTTGTTACGCCTGTGGAGAAGAAGGGCACTATGCCAAGCAGTGTCCCAAGCCTAGAAACTCAACCCCAAAGCCAAACAACGGCGGCAATAGTTCAGCGCCCAAGCGAAACAATTTTAATCCCAGCAACAACCACAGGAAGGGTCATCTGAACCACGTAACCAAAGAGGAGGCACAAAACGCTCCGGATATCGTACTCGGTACGTTTCCTGTCAACACAGTACCTGCAACGGTTTTGTTTGATTCTGGAGCTTCTCACTCTTTCATTTCGAAAAGTTTTGCTTTGCAAAATAATTTTTCGATGCTTCCTTTGGAGAAATCCATGATCATCAAATCCCCTGGGATTCAGCAAGTTACTCAGAATTACTGTGAGAATGTGGTCATTGAGTTTGAAGGATTGGAGTTTCACACAAATCTTATTGTGTTGGAAAACAAAGGACTGGATGTCATCTTAGGGATGGACTGGCTGACCGCCAACAAAGGTCTTATTGACTGTTTCAACCGGACTGTAATCCTCACACACCACCACGGGAAGACAATGAGAGTGTCAGCCAAGGAAGGAAAAATGCCCCGGCAACCAAGATTGAATAAGGTAGACGTTTCTGAGCTAAACAAGGTTCCAGTGGTATGTGAATTTCCAGATGTATTCATCGACGATATTCTGGTATACTCCAAAACACCGGAAGAGCACGCAGAACATCTCAGGATTGTGCTAGGAGAACTCAGGAAACACCAATTGTATGCCAAGTTCAGCAAGTGTGAATTTTGGCTAAGACAAGTTGGCTTTCTAGGCCACGTGCTAACCCAAGACGGTATCGCAGTGGACCCTGAGAAAGTCAAGGCCATACTTGGCTGGAAGTCGCCAGCAAGCGTAACAGATATACGTAGTTTCTTGGGAATGGCAGGATATTACCGCAGATTTATTGAAGGATTTTCCACCATAGCCAAGCCTATGACGCAGTTACTCAAGAAGGACAAGAAGTTTGAATGGACAGAAGCCTGTGAAAAGAGTTTTGAAGTGTTTTGTGATGCGTCCAGAAAGGGTCTCGGATGTGTGTTGATGCAGGAAGGCAAGGTTGTCGCCTATGCCTCAAGGCAACTTCGCAAGCATGAGGAAAATTATCCCACTCATGACTTAGAAATGGCAGCGGTCATTCATGCACTCAAGGAATGGAGGCATTTCTTACTTGGGAACTGATGTGAAATATATACAGATCACAAAAGTCTCAAATATATTTTCACGCAGCCCGAACTAAATTTACGACAAAGACGCTGGTTGGAATTGGTAAAGGATTATGATGTTGGTATCCATTACCATCCAGGAAAAGCAAATGTAGTGGCCGATGCTCTCAGTCGGAACCCCAACTCCGACGAAAACAATCTGCAATGCTTGAGGCCCGAGTTCCAACAAGAATTTGCCAAGCTCAAGTTGTTAATGGTCGCAGAAGGCACCATATCAAACTTGGAAATACAACCCGACCTTGTGGAGAAAATTAAAGGAGCTCAGCCCGGTCACCCCAGCATTGAAGGCATCAAAAGAAAGGTGAGTATGGGCAAGGCCTCGGAGTTCGTCATAGACGATGGAGGAATGTTGTGGTACGGAGAAAGACTCTGCGTGCCAAACATTGAAGACCTTAAACAGCAAATCCTAGCTGAAGCCCACACCGCCCCGTACTCGATCCACCCCGGCGGGACCAAGATGTATAAAGATATTTAGGAAAGATTTTGGTGGCACGGTATGAAGAGGGACATAGCCACCTTTATTGCACGTTGCGACTCGTGTCAGCGCATAAAAGCTGAGCATCAGAGACCGGCCGGACTACTGCAGCCAAACAAAATACCTGAATGGAAATGGGATGAAATAGGGATGGATTTCATTGTCGGACTACCCCGGTCACCGCATGGGAATGATGCCATCTGGGTCATCACTGACAGGTTAACCAAGGTGGCACATTTCATTCCAGTAAAGACAACCTACAACACTCAGCGGCTTGCCAGGATTTATCTCACCCGCATAGTTTGTCTGCATGGAGTCCCGAAGACTATAATATCAGACAGAGGCACTCAGTTTGTCTCGAGATTTTGGGAGCATTTACAACAGGCTCTGGGAACTCAACTAGCCTTCAGTACCGCATACCACCCACAGACCGATGGACAAACAGAACGCGTAAACTAGATTTTAGAAGACATGCTGAGAGCATGTGTCCTCACATATGGAACCAGTTGGGAAGAAAGCCTGCCATACGCCGAGTTCGCGTACAACAATAACTACCAGGCCAGCCTGCAAATGGCACCATTTGAGGCTTTATACGGACGGAGATGCCGTACCCCGTTGAATTGGTCAGAGACCGGAGACAGCCGCATCTTCGGACCGGACATGCTCAGAGAAGCCGAGGAAAAAGTCAAGCTAATCAGAGACCGACTTAAGACCGCTCAAAGTCGACAGAAGAGTTATTATGATCAGAAACATCGTAGGGTCAGCTTCAAGCCCGGTGAGTTCGTATACCTGAAAGTATCTCCTATGAGAGGATTGCAACGATTCAAGATAAAAGGGAAGCTAGCACCAAGATTCATTGGACCGTTCTGTATAATGGCCCGAAGAGGCACGGTAGCCTACCAGCTAGACTTACCCAAAGATTTATCCGATGTCCACGACGTGTTCCACGTCTCGCAATTGAGGAAGTGCGTGAGCAACCCAGAGAAACAAGTATCCCATGAGAGCATTGACGTGCAGCCAGACCTCACTTATCGGGAACGCCCAGTAAGAATATTAGAGGAGTCTGAAAGGAGGACCCGACATAAGACCACCAAATTCTTCAGAGTACAGTGGAGTAATCACACCGACGGTGAAGCAACTTGGGAAAGAGAGGACTTTCTTCGGACAGAGCATCCACACTTATTTAAGGATCAGCTAAAATCTCGGGGACGAGATTTTTCCTAAGGGGGTAGGTGTTGTGACACTCCGAAATTTTTGGTTTGGTTTTCATCAAAAACTTTATTGGATTCTAAAAGAGGGCATTTAAATTTTTTTTCCTTTCCAGAAATCCTTCCTCTTTAAAAACTTCCTTTCACCTTTGGCAAGGATTTCCTTTCCTTTTTAACTTTGGTGTTGAATTTTTGGAAGCTTTTCTCTGGTTGTTTCCCTCTCAAACTTATTTATTTTTTATTTAAAAAGAAACCCTAAGGGTTTTGGGACTTAATTCTTTTGAAACCACCCATGATTTTGTTTGTCACAGGTGGTAAAACCACTCCAAAACCTCCCCTCCCTCTTGGAGCTACCTAAGTTCTCTGTCCCAAACTAAACCAAACAAGTTTTGTATTTTATTTCAAACATTTTTCATCTCAAATCATTTTTGTCAATTATGTGGAGTCTGAGCCATTTACAAAGCAAGTACCTTATTTCCTTTGAGCTTTGATCTCAAACCAACTCCTCTGATTTGTCCTTAGCATCCACAACTCAGAACCATCTTGATCCACTCTACTTCTTTTCAAATTTTACAAATTTCAGCCTCTTCAATTTTGGACCAGATTTGCCAAATTTGGTGAAATTCATATCTACACTTACCCAAAAATTCTACAAAAATTCAGGCAGCCTACTGGAACAATGAGTAGCGACTCCACCAAAAATCAGCTCTAGGAAAAATCCCTAGAGACCTATATCATTCTGTCGAACACCTTGCATACACTGAATTTTTCACTTTCAGTAATTCAGTAAGTTCAGAGTTCAGTGTCGTTTTCTCCTCGCCAGATTCAGTCACGCGTGGACAGTGCGCTTGGCACGATCCTCGCCGCCTCTCCCTCTTATCTGGAGTGCCGCACGCGCGCTTGGCGCCTTCCGGGCGTCGGTGGCGCCCTGGCCCGCCTGCGCCGGCGTGTCCCGCGGCGGCCAATCCACCGTTACGGCCGACCGGAAGCAAAACGGCGGCGCAATGCCGTTCGGCACCGCCCAACTCTCCCTGGCTCTCCGCGTGGCACATGCAATGCCAGCGCAGCCCGCTGCACAGTCACCGTGGCCCGGCAAGCACAGAACGCGCTCCCTGTCGCCGACGTGCCGCACGGCCGTTCCGTTGGAGCCGGCAGTAAAACTCTTCCCCCGTGCTGAGCTGGACCCCGGAATGGAACCTCTACTCCACCTAGACGATGCCTAAACCCCTAATCCCACTGCCCAACCCCGGCGCCGCCGTAATTGCTCGCCGGACTTATCCCGTACGCGGCAACCGCCTCGGGCCGGCTATATATAGCACCCCCAGGTTCCCTCTCGCCCCCGCACATCTCCACTACCTTTCTGGACCCCGACCAACAGCTAGAAGAGCCTCGAGGGGCCCTACTTCCTCGACTCCGGCCGCCTCGATCCGCCTCGGCCTCCACCTCGATTCGCTCCGGTGAGGCCGTCCCCAGCGCCCAAACTTCGTCAATAGCTTCCTCGAGCACCCAATGAGCTAACCCAAGCACCAATTTGACCTTCGCAGCTCTCCCCAGCGAAGTCCATCTCCACCCGAGCCATCGTCCGTCGGAGCAGGGCTCGCCATCGACGTGGTACTCGCCGGCGACCACCACCACCCCCAACCGACGCAGAAGGACGTCCTGAGCAAGGAGGTACCCTCCGATCCCCTTGCCTCGCCATGGATCGCCGCCGGCGACCACCGCGGCTCTCGGGCTACGTCGAGCTCTGCCGCCCGTTTTAAATTTTCAAACCTGACAGGTGGGACCTGCCCGTCAGCCTCTCTGTCTCTTTCTAGACAAACCGTTTCTGAAAGCGTATTCTGCCAAATGTGTTTTCCTCCTGGGCTGGCGTAGTCTCTGTCAAAGCGTTTTCAGTTTTTATGAGCTAGCCCCTGGAAAGATTCTGTTTCATTACAGATGAGTCCCTGGACTAAAACCCTTATAACTTTTAAACAGAAAAGTATTTTTGATTGATTCTTTTTCTGTTATCTTTGAAATTTTGTCTAGTTTTTTATCAGATTTATTTGAGAAATTTTTGGAATATTTTTGTGCACTTCTTGGTATTTATGATAGCGCCTATATTTTCTATATACCGTCGATACCGAAGGAGGTGACGGAGCCGCGAACTTCACTGAGCTAGGCTCCGACTACTCTGAACCAGGCAAGCATGTTTTGAACTTTTGATATGATGAGTGTCTTGGCATGTTTTCCATTTAGTTAGTTTCATGGCATGTTGATAAGCATACCCATGAACATTATTTTCAGGCATGATCAAGGTATGTGAGCTCGATGATCCATAAGTGGATGGATGTGAGTATGAAAGGCCATGAGTTGGCATGAGGATGGGTAAGATGGCAGTGTTGAAGCATGCCAGTCTTATGCCAGACTATTTGACTGCAGTGTCAAATCGTATCGGTCCAGTTCCTCCCCTTTTCCTTCCTCGTACTACCACATGTTTTCCGCAAGGAATATGGCTTAGTAAGTTGCAAACCGCTTTCCTGGTACACACCAAAAAGGAGAGGCCGGGATGATGGTTCCATGGCCCTGGATTAAAGCCAGTCATCCGGTCAGGGGCATGGGTGTTTCCGGTTGGGACCGAGAGGGGGGCACCCCTTAGAGCGCGCATATATAAATTTGATCCCATGCTATTCGAGATTGTGATCTCCCCGTCTCAAAGTTTTTCTTGGACGATGTCTAGGGTGAGTCCTGGCATCGAGAGATAGGATGGGTGTGTACTGGTTAGCTGTGTTTACTTACGAAATACCGTAAACGGAACTAGCGCTTCGAGACTACGGAAATCCGTTAGCTATGGGAAATTTTTTTGTGCAAACTCTGCAGAGTCATAAATCTCCAAATCATCCTATCCATATCCAAATTTTGCACTGACTTATTTTGACAAGTGCCAGTTTTTGGTGACAGATACTCCGGTGAATCTCGTGAGCACTAAGCCCGGTTAAAAGTTTATTCCTGTGGATGGACTAACCCGTTTATTATCATGATCTGAATATTTATTATGAGTATTATTTACTTGTGGATTAAAGCCCTTTCTGTGATGTCGCTCAGACGTCCGACTGTGGCATTTCTTTTAAAGCCCTTTCTGCGATGTCGCTCAGACGTCCGACTGTGGCATTCCTTTTAAAGCCCTTTCGGTGATGTCGCTCAGACGTCCGACTGTGGCATTTCTTTTAAAGCCCTTTCTGTGATGTCGCTCACACGTCCTACTGTGGCATTTCTTTTAAAGCCCTTTCTGTGATGTCGCTCAGACGTCCGACTGTGGCATTTCTTTTAAAGCCCTTTCTATGATGTCGCTCAGACGTCCGACTGTGGCATTTCTTTTAAAGCCCTTTCTGTGATGTCACTCAGACGTCCGACTGTGGCATGATTTTCTGTTATTATTGGTTCACCTTTCGAGGCGTCGCTTCAGACACCCGATCGGTTCACACTTATATTCTTGTTGGGATTTCAGGCGGACTACCGCCGTTTCCCTCGTACTTACTTCCTTATGCAAATTTTAATTGTGCATTGGGAAGATTATTCATGACGCATTCATGCATGCATTGGTTATATCTTACGTCCGAACTGTCTTGCTAGTACTTTCAAAGTACCCACTGGCTTGTTGATTTGGCCAGATGCTGACGAAGGCGATCTCATGGATGAAGAGTTCGATAGCGAGTCCGACGCCTAGAGGAATCCCAGTCAGTCCCGGGCGACCCTGGTCTTGGTCACTGTTATATACCCGCTTCCGCAACCCGAATAAAATTTATCGAGCCTCACCTCGACGCTCGATGAGATGCCAGTTTGAGAGTCGTGTTACCACACTTCCCACTGTGTTATTCCACCACCACTAAAACCTCGAGTCAGTAGTATGCCACCCCACCATTGTGTTATATCCGCCATTATGTATAATTATTGGCGCGCTTGTAATAATTTGTTGAGCAGCCCTAGCTCAACCCTGTAATATATTCTATGCTACTGGCTTATTGTATCAAGTATTTGTCCACCAGTGAGGAGGATTTTCTCTCATACTGGACTCAAAGATTGGTTTCTCAATAAATATTTTTATTGGAAAACCGGTCGTGACAGTTTTGCGGTCTCAGAAAGGGCTAGCGAGATACCATTTTGTTATATCATGTTATGATTATTTTGAGAAAGTGTTGTCATCCGAGTTTTATTATTATGGCTCGCTAGCTGATTATGCTATTGATATGAGTAATTGTGAGACCTACGTGTTATTGTGAGTATGGTTAGTTCATAATAATTGCTGAAACTTGAATGCTGGCTTTTCATGTTTACAACAACAAGAGCAAACATAGTTTGTAAAAGTTTTTCTTTTTCTCTTTCAGTTTGTCAACTGAATTGCTTGAGGACAAGCAAGGGTTTAAGCTTGGGGGAGTTGATACGTCTCCGTCGTATCTACTTTTCCAAACACTTTTGCCCTTGTTTTGGACTCTAACTTGTATGATTTGAATGGAACTAACCCGGACTGATCCTGTTTTCAGCAGAATTGCCATGGTGTTGTTTTATGTGCAGAAAACAAAAGTTCTCGAAATGACCTGAAACTCCACGGAATATCTTAGAATAAATAATAAAAAATCCTCGCCAAAGATGAAGACCAGGGGGCCCACACCCTGTCCACGAGGGTGGGGGGCGCGGCCCTCCCCCCTGGGCGCGCCCCCCTACCTCGTGGGCCCCCTGGTGGCCCTCCGACACCAACTCCAACTCCATATATTGGCTTTCGAGGAGAAAAAAATCGGAGAGAAATTTTCATCACGTTTTACGATATGGAGCCGCCGCCAAGCCCTAATCTCTCTCGGGAGGGCTGATCTGGAGTCCGTTCGGGGCTCCGGAGAGGGGGATTTGTCGCCGTTGTCATCATCAACCATCCTCCATCACCAATTTCATGATGCTCACCGCCGTGCATGAGTAATTGCATCGTAGGCTTGCTGGACGGTGATGGGTTGGATGAGATTTATCATGTAATCGAGTTAGTTTTGTTAGGGTTTGATCCCTAGTATCCACCATGTTCTGAGATTGATGTTGCTATGACTTTGCTATGCTTAATGCTTGTCACTAGGGCCCGAGTGCCATGATTTCAGATCTGAACCTATTATGTTTTCATGAATATATGTGAGTTCTAGATCCGATCTTGCAAGTCTATAGTCACCTACTATGTGTTATGATCCGGCAATCCCGAAGTGACAATAATCGGGACCACTCCCGGTGATGACCATAGTTTGAGGAGTTCATGTATTCACTAGGTGTTAATGCTTTGTTCCGGTTCTCTATTAAAAGGAGGCCTTAATATCCCTTAGTTTCCAATAGGACCCCGCTGCCACGGGAGGGTAGGACAAAAGAGGCCATGCAAGTTCTTTTCCATGAGCACGTATGAGTATTTACGGAATACATGCCTACATTATATTGATGAACTGGAGCTAGTTCTGTGTCACCCTATGTTATGACTGTTACATGATGAACCACATCCGGCATAATTATCCATCATTGATCCGGTGCCTACGAGTTTTCCATATACTGGTTTACGCTTATTTACTTTTCCGTTGTTACTGTTACAATCACTACAAAAATACCAAAAACATTACTTTTGCTGTCTTTACTTTGTTAACGTTACCACCACTATCATATTACTTTGCTACTAAACACTTTGCTGCAGATAGTAAGTTTCCAGGTGTGGTTGAATTGACAACTCAGCTGCTAATACTTGAGAATGTTCTTTGGCTCCCCTTGTGTCGAATCAACAAATTTGGGTTGAATACTCTAGCCTCGAAAATTGTTGCGATCCCCTATACTTGCGGGTTATCACGTCCCCCTTGCCTTTCCCCTCTCCCACTCCTTCGTTCCCCCTCCTCCTTGGACTAGGAAAGGGAGGGGAAACCTACTTGGAGTAGGTTTCCCCCTTCTAGGGCACGCCACCCCCTTGGCCTGCCCTCTCCTCCTTCCCCCTTTGAGGAGGGGGGCACCCCATAGACACAACAATTTATCTCTTGATCTCTTAGCCGTGTGCGGTGCCCCCCTCCACCATAATCCACCTCGATAATATCGTAGCGGTGCTTGGGCGAAGCCCTGCGTCGGTAGAACATCATCATCGTCACCACGCCGTCGTGCTGACGAAACTCTCCCTCAACACTCGGCTGGATCGGAGTTCGAGGGACGTCATCGAGCAGAACGTGTGCTGAACTCGGAGGTGCCGTGCATTCGGTACTTGATCGGTCGGATCGTGAAGACGTATGACTACATCAACCGCGTTGTGCTAACGCTTCCGCTTTCGGTCTACGAGGGTACGTGGACAACACTCTCCCCTCTCGCAGCTATGCATCACCATGATCCTGTGTGTGCATAGGAATTTTTTTGAAATTACTACATTCCCCAATAGTGGCATCCGAGCCTGGTTTTATGCGTAGATGTTATATGCACGAGTAGAACACAAGTGAGTTGTGGGCTATACAAGTCATCCTGCTTACCAGCATGTTGATAACCCACAAGTGTAGGGGATCGCAACAGCTTTCGATGGTAGAGTATTCAACCCAAATTTATTGGTTCGACACAAGGGGAGCCAAAGAATATTCTCAAGTAATAGCAACTGAGTTGTCAATTCAGCCACGCCTGGATAACTTAATATCTGCAGAAAAATATTTAGTAGCAAAGTAATATGATAGTAGTGGTAACGGTAACAAAAGTAAAGGTAGCAAGAGTAATGTTTTTGGTATTTTGTAGTGATTGTAATAGCAGCAACGGAAAAATAAATAAGCGGAGAACAATATAGGAAAAGCTCGTAGGCATTGGATCGGTGATGGATAATTATGCCGGATGCGGTTCTCATGTAAAAATCATAACATAGGGTGACACATAACTAGCTCCAATTCATCAATGTAATGTAGGCATGTATTCCGAATATAGTCATACATGCTTATGGAAAAGAACTTGCATGACATCTTTTGTCCTACCCTCCCGTGGCAGCGGGGTCCTAACGGAAACTAAGAGATATTAAGGCCTCCTTTTAATAGAGAACCGGAACAAAGCATTTACACATAGTGAATACATGGACTCCTCAAACTATGGTCATCACCGGGAGTGGTCCCGATTATTGTCACTTCGGGGTTGCCGGATCAAACACACAGTAGGTGACTATAACTTGCAATATCGGATCAAGAACACAAATATATTGATGAAAACATAAAGGGTTCAGATCTGAGTTCATGGCACTCAGGCCCTAGTGACAAGCATTAAGCATAGCAAAGTCATAGCAACATCAATCTCAGAACATAGTGGATACTAGGGATCAAACGCTAACAAAACTAACTCGATTACATGATAGATCTCATCCAACCCATCACCGTCCAGCAAGCCTACAATGGAATTACTCACGCACGGCGGTGAGCATCATGAAATTGGTGATGGTGGATGGTTGATGATGACGATGGCGATGGATTCCCCTCTCCGGAGCCTCGAACGGACTCCAGATCATCCCTCCCGAGAGGTTTTAGGGCTTAGCGGCGGCTCCGTGTCGTAAAACGCGATGAATTCTTCTCCTTGATTTTTTTCTCCCGGAAAGCAAATATATAGAGTTGGAGTTGGCGTCGGAAGAGCTCCAGGGGGCCCACGAGGTAGGGGGCGCGCCCTAGGGGGGCAGGCGCGCCCCCACCCTCGTGGACAGGTGGTGGGCCCCCTGGCCTTCATCTTTTGCAAGGATTTTTTATTATTTCTGAAAAGTTGTTCCGTGAAGTTTCAGGTCATTCCGAGAACTTTTGTTTCTGCACATAAATAACATCATGGCAATTCTGCTGAAAACAGCGTCAGTCCGGGTTAGTTCCATTCAAATCATGCAAGTTAGAGTCCAAAACAAGGGGAAAAGTGTTTGGAAAAGTAGATACGACGGAGACGTATCAACTCCCCCAAGCTTAAACCTTTGCTTGTCCTCAAGCAAGTCAGTTGATAAACTTAAAATGATAAAGAAAAACTTTTACAAACTCTGTTTGCTCTTGTTGTTGCAAGTATGTAAAGCCAGCATTCAAGTTTTCAGCAAAGAATATAACTAACCACATTCACAGTAACTCTAGGTCTCAAGTTTACTCATATCAATGGCATAATCAACTAGCGAGCGATAATAATAAATCTCGGATGGCAACACTTTCTCAAAACAATCATAATATGATATAACAAGTTGTATCTCGCTAGCCCTTTCTGAGACCGCGAAACATAAATGCAGAGCACCTTTAAAGATCAAGATGTATCTCGCTAGACATTGTAATTCATGGTAAAAGAGATCCAATCATAGTCATACCCAATATAAATTAACAGTAATGAATGCAAATGACATCAGTGCTCTCCAGCTGGTGCTTTTGATAAGAGGGTGATGACTCAATCATAAAAGTAAATAGATAGGCCCTTCGTAGAGGGAAGCAGGGATTTGTAGAGGCGCCAGAGCTCGGTTTTGAAATAGAGATAAATAATATTTTGAGAGGCATAATTTGATTGTCAACATAACAACTAAGAGATGGCGATACCTTCCATGCTACACACATTATAGGCGGTTCCCAAACAGAATGGTAAAGTTTATACTCCCCCTCCACCGCAAGCATCAATCCATGACTTGCTCGAAACAACGAGTGTCTCCAACTAGCAAAAGTACCAGGGGGAGTTTTGTTTGCAATTAATTTTATTTAGTTTGCATAAAGCATGGGACTGGGCATCCCGGTGACCAGCCATTTTCTCGTGAGTGAGGAGCGGAGTCCACTCCTCTTGAGAATAACCTGCCTAACATGGAAGATAAGGACAGCCCTAGTTGATACATGAGCTATTCGAGCATACAAAACAGAATGTTTATTTGAAGGTTTAGAGTTTGGCACATACAAATTTACTTGGAACGGCAGGTAAATACCGCATATAGGAAGGTATAGTGGACTCATATGGAATAACTTTGGGGTTTAAGGGATTGGATGCACGAGTAGTATTCCCGCTTAGTACAGGTGAAGGCTAGCAAAAGCCTGGGAAGCGACCAACTAGAGAGCGACAACAGCCATGAGTAGGATATAATCCACCATGAACATAAATATCATGAAGGCTATGTTAATTTGTTTCAACTATATGCATGAACATGTGCCAAGTCAAGTCACTTAAATCATTCAAAGGAGGATACCACCCCACTATACCACATCACAACCATTTTAATAGCATGTTGGCATGCAAGGTAAACCATTATAACTCATAGCTAATCAAGCATGGCACGAGCAACTATGATCTCTAATTGTCATTGCAAACATGTTTATTCATAATAAGCTGAATCAAGAACGATGAACTCATCATATTTACAAAAACAAAAGAGGTCGAGTTCATACCAGCTTCTCTCATCTCAATCAGTCCATCATATATTGTCATAATTGACTTTCACTTGCACGACCGAACGATGTGAATAATAATAAGAGTGCACGTGCATTGGACTAAGCTAGAATCTGCGAGCATTCAATAAACAGGAGAAGACAAGGCAATATGGGCTCTTGGTTAAATCAACAATAATGCATATAAGAGCTACTTTAAAACAATTTAATCATGGTCTTGTCCTATCGACCCCCAAAGAAAAGAAAAGAAAGATAACTATTTACATGGGAAAGCTCCCAACATGCAAAAGAAGAACGGGAAATATTTTTGGGTTTTCTTTTAATTATTACTACTACAGCAACAAAGTAACTAACTAAACGTTACTACTAATTTTCTTGGTTTTTCTTAAGGTTTATTAAACACACAAGAAGAAAGGAGGAAAAAGAAAATAAACTAGCATGGATATTACAATGAAAGAGTATGAGCACCAACATCTAGCAATGAGTGTGTGTAAACATAAATGTAATGTCTATGGGAAATACGTACTCCCCCAAGCTTAAGCTTTTGGCCTAAGTTGGTTCATTGCCAAGGATGGCCTGGCGGATACCCGTAGGTGTAGCTGGGGTCATACTGCGATGCAACGACTATCCCCTCCTAAGCTGTAGCGTGGTGGCGAGCTGCCTCTGCCCTCCTCTCGTACTCGTCTGCCTCCTCTCTGGTGATAAAATATCTTCCTTTTGCCTGATAATCAAAGAAGGCAGGAGCAGGGAGAGTAATACGGACAACACGCCGTTTATCAAAGATTAGCCGATACTGGAGAGGTGATTCATTCCTCTCGATAAACTAGTGGTGGACCATAGAATTAAAGTCTAAATAAGTAGGAGGCAACTCCATATCATCCTCGCGAATGTCGACATCAAGATAATCAGCTAAGCGGGTTGCATAAATTCCTCCAAAGAAATCTCCATTAAATCTATTATGATGCAGCCTACGTGCAACAATGGCTCCCAATTGATAAGATTGGTCTCCTAACACAGCACTCCTAAGAATGTTGAGATCAGGGACACACATGTGACATGCTTCATCTTTGCCATTTATGCATCTACCTATGAACAGAGCAAAATAATGTATAGCAGGAAAGTGAATGCTCCCTATGGTAGCTTGTGTTATATCTCTATATTCCCCCACTGTTATACCAGCAAGAAAGTCTCTAAATTCATATTTACGGGGATCACGAACATTACCCCAATATGGGAGTTTGCAAGCAGAAGTAAAATCCTCTAAGTCCATGGTATAAGATTTTTCATAAAGATCAAACAGGACGGTTGGAGAATTATGCGAAGATGAAAATTCAAACCTCCTCACAAATGAACTAGTGAGTTGATGGTACTGGGGGCATTTGTCTGCCTCAAAGCTCACAAGATCGGCGTTACGCAAATATGCGTTAAATTCTTCCTTTATTCCCGCTCGATCCATAAATTTTTTTGAAGGCCATTCACAAGGCCGCACTGGAGCGTCCCTTGGTGGCTCCTCGTCAGCATCACGTATTGCAAACCTGGGTTCTTGCTTCCTTGAAGAACCACCTTGGAACATTTTCCTAAACATATTTCTTCCTCTGAAAAATTCCTGAAATTTTTAGTAACTTCAAACAAAAGTGAACCAAACTCAATAAAATTTATAGCAACTACTCCTACAAGTGACTAGAGCCTATATCAAGTATTAGAACTACTTGGAACCATATAAATTTAACATGGAAGCTCAAGAACATGGTCACCTAGGCAGCATAAGTTTGCAATGAATAGAGCACTAAAACAAAAACTAATTTGACCAATGGAGGAGTCACATACCAAGGAACAATCCCCCCAAGCAGTTTTGTGAGAGGTGCTTTGAGCAAGGAGATCGAAAATCGCAGCAAAGTGAGCTAGAACTCGTGCTTGAGCTAGATATTCGTGTTTGTGGGAGGAAGAGGAATTGTATGGGTGCAGGAATAAGTGGAGGAGGGCCACCGTGGGCCCACGAGGCAGGGGCGCGCCCTGGGGGGTAGGGCGCGCCCTCCACCCTCATGGCCAGGTGGTTGACCCCCCTGCTGTGTGCTCAGTTCCATAATTCCTCAAATATTCCAGAAAAAATCATATTAAATTGACATGGCATTTGGAGAACTTTTATTTTCGGGGTATTTTATATTGCACCGATAAATCAGAAAACGGAATGAAAAATACTATTTTTACTTTATTTCAACTAAATAACAGAAAGTAGAGAGAGGGTACAGAAGGTTGTGCCTTCTAGTTTCATCCTTCTCATGGTCATCAAAAGGAATCCACTAACAAGGTTGATCAAGTCTTGTTAACGAACTCATTCCAAATAACATGAAACCAGAGAAATTTCGAATAACACTATGATACGTCCATTTTGCATCATGCTTTTATATCAATATTTATTGCATTATGGGCTGTTATTTCACGTTATGTCACAATACATATGGCTATTCTCTCTTATTTTAGAAGGTTTACATAAGAAGGGAGAATGACGGCAGCTGGAATTCTGGGATGGAAAAGGAGCAAATATTAGAGAGCTATTCTGCGCAACTCCAAAAGTCCTGAAACTCCACGGAACATCTTAAAATAAATAAAGAAAAATCCTCGCCAAAGATGAAGGCCAGGGGGCCCACACCCTGCTCACGAGGGTGGGGGGCACGCCCCCCTACCTCGTGGGCCCCCTGGTGGCTCTCCGACACCCATCTTCTCCTATATGAAGTCTTTCGATGAGAAAAAAATAAGAAGGAACCTTTCGGGACGAAACTCCGCCGCCACGAGGCGGAACCAATCTAGAGCTCCGGCAGAGCTGTTCTGCCGGGGACACTTCCCTCCGGGAGGGGGAAATCATCACCAACGCTTCTCTCATCGGGAGAGGGCAATCTCCATCAACATCTTCACCAGCAGCATCTCATCTCCAAACCCTAGTTCATCTCTTGTATCCAATTCTTGTCTCCAAGTCCGGGATTGGTGCTAGTAGGTTGCTAGTAGTGTTGGTTACTCCTTGTAGTTGATGCTAGTTGTTTATTTGGTGGAAGATCATATGTTCAGATCCTATATGCATATTATTACCCCTCTGATTATGAACATGAATATGCTTTGTGAGTAGTTACGTTTGTTCCTGAGGACAAGGGAGAAGTCTTGCTATTAGTAGTCATGTGAATTTGGTATTCGTTCGATATTTTGATGAGATGTATGTTGTCTAGCCTCTAGTGGTGTTATGTGAACGTCGACTACATAACACTTCACCATTATTTGGGCCTAGAGGAAGGCATTGGGAAGTAATAAGTAGATGATGGGTTGCTAGAGTGACAGAAGCTTAAAACCCTAGTTTATGCGTTGCTTCGTAAGGGGCTGATTTGGATCCACATGTTTCATGCTATGGTTAGGTTTACCTTAATACTTTTGTTGTAGTTGTGGATGCTTGCCGTAGAGGTTAATCATAAGTGGGATGCTTGTTCAAGTAAGAACAACACCCAAGCACCGGTCCACCCACATATCAAATTATCAAAGTACTGAACGCGAATCATATGAACGTGATGAAAACTAGCTTGACGATATTCCCATGTGTCCTCGGGAGCACTTTTCCTATTATAAGAGTTTGTTCCAGCTTGTCCTTTGCTACAAAATGGATGGGGCCACCTTGCTGCACCTTATTTACTTTTTTTACTTGTTGCTCGTTACAATTTACCCTATTACAAAACTATCTGTTACCACTTATTTCAGTACTTGCAGAGAATACCTTGCTGAAAACCGCTTATCATTTCCTTCTGCTCCTCGTTGGGTTCGACACTCTTACTTATCGAAAGGACTAAGATAGATCCCCTATACTTGTGGGTCATCAAGACTCTTTTCTGGCACCGTTTCCGGGGAGTGTAGCGCCTTTGGTAGGTGGAATTTGGTAAGGAAAAATTTATATAGTGTGCTGAAATTTACTGTCACTTGTTACTATGGAAAGTAATTCTCTGAGGGGCTTGTTTGGGGTATCTTCACCCCGTCCAGTAGAGCAAAGAGTTGCTCCTCAACCTACTGAACCTATTGAAAATGAAACTCCTTTTGAATTTCCTTCGGGTATGATGGAAAAACTGCTAGCTAATCCTTTTACAGGAGATGGAACAAAACATCCTGATGAGCACTTAATATATGTGGATGAAGTTTGTGGATTATTTAAGCTCGCAGGTATACCCGATTATGTTGCTAAGAAGAAGGTCTTCCCTTTATCTTTGAAGGGAGATGCATTGACATGGTATAGGCTATGTGACGATACGAGATCATGGAACTATAAAAGATTGAAATTGGAATTTCATCAAAAGTATTATCCTATGCATTTTGTTCATCGTGATCGCAATTATATATATAATTTCTGGCCTCGCGAAGGAGAAAGCATTGCTCAAGATTGGGGGAGGCTTAAATCAATGTTATATTCATGCCCCAATCATGGGTTTTCAAGGGAAACAATTATTCAAAATTTGTATGCTCGGCTCTCTGAAAACAATCGCACCATGCTCGATACTTCTTGTGCTGGCTCTTTTATGATGAAGATTGTTGAATTCAAATGGAACTTATTGGATGGAGTTAAACGCAACTCTGAAGATTGGGACCTCGACGAAGGTAAGGAGTCAGGTATGACACCTAAGTTTGATTGTGTTAAATCTTTTATGGATACCGATATTTTCCTTAAGTTTAGCACTAAATATGGACTTGACTCTGGGATAGTAGCTTCTTTCTGTGAATCTTTTGCTACTTATGTTGATCTCCCCAAGGAGAAGTGGTTTAAATATCATCCTCACATAGAAGTAAAAGTAGCTGCACCTATTAAAGTTGAAGAAAAGACTATCACTTATAATGATCCTATTGTTCCTACTTCTGATGTTGAGAGACCACCTTTCCCTGTTAGAATAAAGGATCATGCTAAAGCTTCAACTGTTGTTCATAAAAGCAATATTAAAACTTATACACCTCCTGAGCAAGTTAAGTAGAACCTAATATTGCTATTGTTAAAGATCTCTTGTCTGATAATATTGATGGGCATGTTATTCAGTTCAACGGTGAAACTTCTAGAATTGCTAAACCTTGTGCTAAAGATAAACATAGACATGTGGTAGGCGTGCCTGTTATTTTTGTTAAAATAGGATATCATTGTTATCATGGCTTATGTGATATGGGTGCTAGTGCTAGTGTTATACCTTATGACTTGTATAAAGAAATCAAGCATGAAATTGCACCTGCTGAGTTAGAAGAAATTGATGTCACAATTAAACTTGCCAATAGAGATACTATTTCACAAGTGGGAATTGTTAGAGATGTTGAAGTCTTGTGTGGGAAAACCAAATCACCCGCAGATTTTCTTGTTCTCAGTTCCCCACAAGATAGCTTTTGTCCCATTATATTTGGTAGACCCTTCTTGAACACTGTTAATGCTAAGATAGATTGCGAAAAGAATGTTGTTACTATTGTCTTGGATGATATGAATCATGAGTTTAATTTCTCTAAATTTAGTAAACAAAATTGTGAGGAAGAATTGCTTAGTAAGGATGAAATTATTGGTCTTGCTTCTATTGCCGTACCTCCTAGTGATCCTTTAGAACACTATTTGCTAGACCATGAAAATGATATGTTCATGAATGAAAGAAGGGAAATAGATGAAGTATTCTTTAAACAGGAACCTATTCTGCAGCACAATTTGCCTGTTGAAATTTTAGGGGATCCTCCTCCACCCAAGGGTGATCCCGTGTTTGAGCATAAACCATTGCCTGATAATCTTAAATATGCTTATCTTGATGAAAATAAGATATATCCTGTTATTATTAGTGCTAACCTTTCAGAGCATGAAGAAGAAAGATTATTGAAAACTCTGAAGAAGCATCGTGCCGCTATTGGATATACTCTTGATGATCTTAAGGGCATTAGTCCCACTCTATGTCAACATAAAATAAATTTGGAAGCAGATGCCAAACCAGTTCATGATCCTCAACGACGTCTGAATCCTAAAATGAAAGAAGTGGAAAGAAAGGAAATACTAAAGCTTCTGGAGGCAGGTATAATTTATCCTGTTGCTGATAGTCAGTGGGTAAGTCATGTCCATTGTGTCCCTAAGAAGGGAGGTATTACTGTTGTTCCTAATGATAAGGATGAATTGATCCCACAAAGAATTATCACAGGTTATAGGATGGTAATTGATTTTCGCAAATTAAATAAGGCTACTAAGAAAGATCATTACCCCTTACCTTTTATTGATCAAATGCTAGAAATATTATGCAAACATACACATTATTGCTTCCTAGATGGTTATTCTGGTTTCTCTCAAATACCTGTGTCGGCTAAAGATCAATCAAAGACTACTTTTACATGCCCTTTTGGTACTTTTGCTTATAGACGTATGCCTTTTGGTTTATGTAATGCACCTGCTACCTTTCAAAGATGCATGATGGCTATATTCTCTGACTTTTGTGAAAAGATTTGTGAGGTTTTCGTGGACGACTTTTTCGTCTATGGTTCCTCTTTTGGTGATTGCTTGAGCAATCTTGATCGAGTTTAGCAGAGATGTGAAGAAACTAATCTTGTCTTGAATTGGGAAAAGTGCCACTTTATGGTTAATGAAGGTATTGTCTTGGGGCACAAAGTTTCCGAAAGAGGTATTGAAGTTGATAAATCCAAGGTTGATGCTATTGAAAAGATGCCATGTCCCAAGGATATCAAAGGTATAAGAAGTTTCCTTGGTCATGCTGGATTTTATAGGAGGTTCATTCAGGACTTCTCAAAAATTTCTCGGCCTCTGACTAATTTATTGCAAAAAGATATACCATTTGTCTTTGATGATGATTGTGTAGAAGCATTTGAAATACTTAAGAAAGCATTAGTCTCTGCACTTGTTGTTCAGCCACCTGATTGGAATTTACCCTTTGAAATTATGTGTGATGCTAGTGATTATGCTGTAGGTGTTGTTCTAGGGCAAAGAGTTGATAAGAAATTAAATGTTATTCATACTCTACAAGGTTCTGTGAGTATGTTATCTTAGTAATAGACTAGAAACCTATAAAATATTAGTTGCACATTATTCTTTAGAGACATGTACCATGATTTTTAATGAAATAATATATATGTACATATATACAAATATGTATGTATGAACTGTGTATCTTATGGAATCTTGAAAGTATAATTCAAAGATAATTTTTGTTACATCAAATAACTTAAATTTATAATAAATAAAATTTCAATGATATATGTTACAATTGATAAGAAATAACACTACTTAGCCATACCAACTACATTATGTGATTAAATATACTAGCTAAAATATAGAAACATGCTCCTTATTAGTGCAATATGATAAAAAATAGGATTAAATAAGTATGAATGTTTGGTAAAAAATATTTATTAATTTTCTTGTTTGGACTGCTGTGTTGTGAACCTATAGGTATAACTCAAATCAAGCAAATAGAAACACTATCTCAATTGAATAGACAACATTTATCATACTTACATCATATATATGCTCTTTCTACAAAGGTAACTCATGCAGGTTGTTAACTGCTCTACCTCATTTGATTATATGAATAAGTCCAATTGAAAAATACTTAATAGGACCAAAGTGATTACTAAGAATCGGTATCAACTCCTTGTTAAGTTAGGATGACTATCTATTCTCCTACGAAGACCTTGGTTGCTCCCCCTCAACCCTAAGAACTCAATTGGAACAAGAAATACTCTGTTATGCAATACCAATGGCCTTCATTTCCAGATGGCGTACCAGAATGACGACATTGGCATACCATATATGGAAAGGTTCTGCTATTGATCGTAAATGTTGAGTTCCATTCTGCCAAACCATCGTGGCCATTCACGATGCTCACATCCCTTCATCGACCATTTCTGTACACCGATGACAATATCGGTGGATCTCCTATTACAAGCGACTGCTTACCAGTTGTTGTCATCGCCTTATGCATATTCGTGGTTAATGCTTCATCGTCTCTACCATCAACTATCCCCAACAGGTTATTGACTTGTTTCTTCTCCTTCCTTGTCGAGGGCCTACCCCCCGCCCACATCTCCTCCACGGTCTAAGAGTTCAAGACCAATGATTTCCTTAGAAATTTGGTGTGCACCATGTTTATTTCATCAACATCTCATGAGTATCATTTTCATTCCATTTTAATTTGAAAATAGGATTTATTGTGGAGTTTTTATTAAACCCAAAACCTAATTTATTTTGGTCATTTTTATCATTAGGGAATAACTAAACCATTTTCCCTTTTGATGTTCTGAATCAATACTCAACATGATACTTTGTATGTGGTATTTCTATAATATTTTTTTGCAAGAGGTATTCCTATAATATTTAGAGGCTACACAAATTATTCCATGATTTATCTCAAGCCTACCTACCACTTGAAGATCAAACCCTCTTATTAATTTAAAGGGATCTAGTTTCTAAAGAAAATATAAATGAACTCCTAAACCCCTGGATATTTGTGTTGGGCCCTGCCACCGGTGCTCGTGGATGATCCGGACACCGTTTCCTAGCGCCTTGCACCTTCGGGTGTTTTTTCTGTTGGCTCGGCCTACCATGCTTTGTGACGTATGCCGACTATTGCGTGGGCATCTCCGCTCGGGAGAGTGCCTTTGCCCTTGAAGATCAATTTTTTTGTTTGGTAATTGTTGAGGGATCGCCTCCTGTATGGGACAAAGGTGATCAAGAGACATGACCGAGGGACTGGGTTGTGTCCTCTTTGTTGGTTCCCGAAGACAAGGACCCACATCCTCTTCTCCGGCACAACGGCAAGAATTATGTGGTGTTTTGTCCGGGAGGCACTATGGCCTCATTGGGAGGCTCTCTGGACCTGCTTGGGTTTCTTCAAGCTAGGGCAAACCAGGCCGGTAGGAGGAGACACCTCTTCTGACTAGTGTTTGCGGTGTTGTCTTGGACCCTTTGGACCGTGTGTAATAAAAGATGGTGATTGAGAGGGTCTTTCTCCGACGGGTCTCTGACTTTATCTTCAAATTTCTGGTGTTTTTGTACCGCTGGCACCCTTTGGCTAGGCAGTGTGACCGCGAGCGGCTGGGACTGATGTTGGACGCGATGCATGTTGCAGCTCGCCATCTTTCCTCGCAGTAGGCGCCCTAGCCTATGGCCACTTGGTGGTCTTTTTCCTTGTTTCTTTTATGCTTTTCTTGGGCATGTTTGTGCTGATGCCCCAACAGTATGGACGTGGTTGTGGCTTTATTTATAAATATCAGGGCGAAAGCCTATTTTGAGATACTTCCTGGCGTGCGGTTAATCCTGAAATTTAGCGAAGGACCAGTAACCTAGGAGCTAGTAAATGACAAAAATATTGCCTACTTGAAAACAAGATTGCTTACTGTGTGTATAGTTCTAAATTCAGTTCTCTCTGTTCTCACCTGTGACTTGGACAATTTGGTTCTACGGAGGCCACATGTTTGGAAAACGTTGCAGAAAATTAATTTGTTTCTTAACTGTGTTGTAGTAGCTACTACCAATCAAGCAGCGCATCTGGCCCCTCATAAGAGCAAAATGCGTACGGGCGGCCGCCTGGAGTATGTTAGAATACGTCCAATGCCATCATTGATCCATCGAGAATTAAGGGCATCTCCAGCCGCGCCCCCAACAGGGCCTCCCCAGGCGATTTTGCCGCGCCGGCGCCAAGAAAAGGCCCCAGTCGCGCCCCCAGAAGGCCGTTTTTCGCCGGCTCAGGCCAAAACTGGTGCCGGCGGACCCAGGCCGAACCCGGCGCCCTGGGGGCGCTTGGGGAGCCGGCGCAAGTGAAAAAGGCGCGTCAGCCCGCCCTGGAGGCGACCCGAGGGCCTTTTCCCGCCGTTTGTTGACGCTTTTCCCTCGCATCTCTCCCGCTCGCTCGCCTTCCTCCCGCCATTCTCGCCCTTTCTCCCGCCAAACCCCCTCCCGCTCGCCTTCCAGTCGCCGCCACGCCGCCGAAGAAGTACGCCATGCCGCGCGCGGCGGCAAAAGCGACTGGCGCCGTGGTCCAACCGAAGGAGAGGAAGCCGAGGGCGCCGCCATCGAAGCCGCCGGGCCTGTCGAACACCGAGTGGAGGGTGGAAGTTCAGCGGCGTGAAGCAGTCACCGCCGACAGGCGGAACAGGGCCATCGCCAAGAAGGCCCGCGACAACGCGGCGCGCGAGGCGGCGTCTTCCTCATCGGTCGACCAGGCGGGGATGAATCCACCCGTCGTCAGCCACGCCCAGTACGCGCCCTGGGGACTGCAAGGCGCCGGATCTCCATGGGGTTCATCGTCGCCCGGCTACGCCGACGGCGACGCGCATGGTGGGTTCAACCCAAACGTGACCTTCCCTCATGCTCACCCCGCTACGCCCACGCCCTCGCCCGCCTTCGTCGCCGTGCAGTACCCTCCATACAACTACTCGCCGCCCGCCTCCTACGCGTCCACACCGACGCCCCATCTCTATTGTGGACCTCTGCCCTTCTCGCACCTCGGCGACGCCGATGACATGGGAGCCGACATGGACGACATCATCGCGACAGGATCGACCACGGCCGCCGCCTCTCCCGGGTTCGCCACCCAGGACGAGGTAGTGGATCTCAGCGGCGACATGGAGGCCGAGCTCGGCTACGTCTACGGCGAGGATGCGCAGGAACCCGAGGAGGAGGAGGAGGAGGATGAGCCGGCTCCTGTTCCGACGAAGGGGCGCCAGAAGAAGAAGAAGCGGGTGGCCAGGTCAGGCGAACCGCGCATCAAGTGGACGTCCAAGGAGGAGGAATGCCTCGCCGAAGCATGGAAAGTCGTCTGCCTCGACCCGAACACCGGCGTGAACCAGAGCTTGGAGACGTACTGGGACCGCATCAAGGCCGAGTTCGACGAACGGAAGCTCGTCGACCCCTACTTCAAAGGCATCTACATGCAGCGCGGCTCCAAGGCGATGGCGAACCATTGGGGCACTACAAGAAATATGTCAACTTATGACCTTCTTTCAGTGACCCTCGAAGAATTGGTCATAGATTTATGACCATTTGAGACCAATTGGTCAAAAGCTGTTCGGGGGGCTCCAAAGCCTAAACCATTACGACTATTTTGGTCAGAAAGGTCGTAATTTCCTTGCACGAAATGGTCATAAAGCAAACAGCGCTAGTCCGCTGCCTTATTTCTAGTTGTTAACGACCAATATAGATGGTCATAGCCTTGTAAATTGTGGTGGGTTGTGATGAGTAGGCGCCATCTCATCAGTTTTGCCTATTTGTCATGTCCATGTGGCAGTTTTTGCCCTAGGTTGTGAAGCAACCTATATTTCTGTCATTCCCAAAATTCCCAAAAAAATCTCATAAATTCTTTGGGTCACATCTTCGTCAAATATGTAAAAACCTTCCTTTCCTAGTTCAAAAATAATTCAAAAATATTCATTTTCCTATTCTGTTCAGAACAACAGTTTGTGAAGGAAGTACCACTTTGGCATGTCCAAATAGTATCCATTTTCTACAGTGATTTCCTATGCCCAAATAACCATCCTCCACCAAATGCCAGCTCAATCCATTCATTATTTTGAGCCAAGCTTCAACATTCGTAGTTATGTCCAGTGTGGTAGTTTGCAAAGCAAGTACCACCTAGGCTCCCCCTTTTGAGCTTAAAATTTGTGAAGACGGTCTTGTTAGTAACTGATCATCCTCAACCAAAAATCACGCCCATTAGCCATGTACATTTCCCGTACCGCTAATCAAACACTTGGCTGCTAATTCATGTTTGAGAATCGATTGGTCTCCTCGTGAGAATCTTATGTTGTAATTTTCTTCCTAGCACCAACCTGGGGAGTGCCCAACCCATTAGACATGCCTAGGCCACCCAGAACACATGGCAACGCCACGGTCACACGGTGACCATGCGGCGGGCATGCGAGTTTAGGCGCTCTAGAGTTGGGGCCCTCGGCCACCGCCAAAACCTCGACGTATCACCACCAAACCATGTATTTATGATTAAATAGGTCCTTATGTAACTATAAATTATTTTTGGAAAAAATAAATAGCAAACTATGAGGCAGCTGCAGTTCAAATTTGACCCGCTTCCACCTGAATCGGCGGAAATTTGTCTTTTTCACGAGAGCTGGATCAAAAAACTTTACACCCAACCATTTTGTCAATTGTGCATTAAATATGGCCTAGTATTTTATAAAAATGATTTGGTCCAATTTTGCAATAATTATTTGGTAGTTCCTTCACAAAAAAACCTCCTTTCGGGCACTCAAAAAATGAAAAATGGTTTTTTCGTCCAAATAAAATGAAGACTTCCTTAGGCAACATTGTTTGCCATTCCAATATGAACCCTTGTGCACAATATGAGATCATTTGAACAAACTATGCCATGAATGTGGCCATAAGATTGATCATTTGGCTTGAAAGCCTGAATCTTCACACATGATAGCTCATTTCTGAGAACACTTTTTTAAAATAATTATCGTATTACAAGTTTATTATTTTTCTCGGAAACTTGGTCACATATAATGACACAATGCGAAGGTTTTCCAATTTTTTTATTTTTTTTTATTTTGTATGCCCGTTTCAAAATGTGGTCAAAACGGCGGGCTTGACCGTTCCTAGCTAGCGGTTGAATCTTGGAATTTTTTTGGTGTTTCTCTGATTAAATAGATACTTATGTACCTAGCAATGATTTTTGGAAAAAATAAATAGCAAACTACAAGGCAACTACAGTTAAAATTTGACCCGCTTTCAGCTGAATCGGCGGAAATTTGTCTTTTTCACGAGAGGTGGATCAAAACTTTTTACACCCAACCATTTTGTCAATTGTGCATTAAATATGTCATAGTATTTTAGAAAAATGATTTGGTCCAATTTTGCAACCATTATTTTGGAGGTCCTCCACAAAAAACCCTCCTTTTGGGCACTCGAAAAATAGAAAATGGTTTTTTCATTGAAAGAAAATAAAAACTTCCTTAGGCAACATTGTTTGCCATTCCAATATGCACCCTTGTCCACAATATGAGATCATTTGAACAAACTATGCCTTGAATGTGGCCATAAGATTGATCGCCATTGATATCCACACGTGATAGCTCGTTTCTGAGAACACTTTTTTAAAATAATTGCAGTATTACAAGTTTATTATTTTTACTGGGAACTTGGCCACATATAATGACACAATGAGAGGGTTTCCCATTTTTTTGAATTTTTAAAAATATTTTATGCCCGTTTCAAAATGCGGTCAAAACGGCGGGAATAACCGTTCCTAGCTAGCGGTCGAATCTTGGAATTATTTTGGTGTTTCTATGATAAAATAGATACTTATGTACCTATAAATGATTTTTGTAAAAAAATAAGGAGCAAACTAGAAGGCAACTACAGTTCAAATTTGACCCGCTTCCAGCTGAATCGGCGAAAATTTCTCTTTTTCACGAGAGGTGGATCAAAACTTTTTACACCCAACCATTTGGTCAATTGTGCATTAAATATGGCCTAGTATTTTAGAAAAATGATGCGGTCCAATTTTGCAACAAATATATGGGTGGTCCTTCACAAAAAAACCTCCTTTTGGGCACTCGAAAAATGGAAAATGGTTTTTTCGTCCAAAGAAAATGAAAACTTCCTTAGGCAACATTGTTTGCCATTCCAATATGCAAACTTGTGCGAAATATGGAATCATTTGAGAAAACTATGCCACGAATGTGGCCATAAGATTGATCATTCGGCTTGAAAGCCATTGATATCCACACGTGATAGCTCGTTTCTGAGAACACTTTTTCAAAATAATTGCATTATTACAAGTTTGTTATTTTTACTGGGAACTTGGCCACATATAATGACACAATGAGAGGGTTTCCCATTTTTTTGAATTTTTAAAAATATTTTATGCCCGTTTCAAAATGCGGTCAAAACGGCGGGAATAACCGTTCCTAGCTAGTGGTTGAATCTTGGAATTTTTTTGGTGTTTCTTTTATAAAATAGATACTTATGTACCTATAAATGATTTTTGAAAAAAAAAAGAGCAAACTAGAAGGCAACTACAGTTCAAATTTGACCCGCTTCCAAATGAATCGGCGAAAATTTCTCTTTTTCACGAGAGGTGGATCAAAACTTTTTAAACCCAACCATTTGGTCAATTGTGCATTAAATATGGCCTAGTATTTTAGAAAAATGATTCGGTCCAATTTTGCAACAAATATATGGGAGGTCCTTCACAAAAAAACCTCCTTTTGGGCACTCGAAAAATGGAAAATGGTTTTTTCGTCCAAAGAAAATGAAAACTTCCTTAGGCAACATTGTTTGCCATTCCAAGATGCAAACTTGTGCGAAATATGGAATCATTTGAGAAAACTATGCCACGAATGTGGCCATAAGATTGATCATTTGGCTTGAAAGCCAATGATCTCCACACCTGATAGCTCGTTTCTAAGAACACTTTTTTAAAATAATTGCCGTATTACAAGTTTGTTATTTTTCCTGGGAACTTGGCCACATATAATGACACAATGCGAAGGTTTCCCATTTTTTTGATTTTTTTGAATTTTTTATGCCCGTTTCAAAATGCGGTCAAAACGGCGGGAATGACCGTTCCGAGCTAGTGGTTGAATCTTGGAATTTTTTTGGTGTTTCTCTAATAAAATAGATACTTATGTACCTAGAAATGATTTTTGGAAAAATAAAGAGCAAACTAGAAGGCAACTACAGTTCAAATTTGACCCGCTTCCAGCTGAATCGGCGAAAATTTGTCTTTTTCACGAGAGGTGGATCAAAACTTTTTACACCCAACCATTTGGTCAATTGTGCATTAAATATGGCCTAGTATTTTAGAAAGATGATTCGGTCCAATTTTGCAACAAATATATGGGAGGTCCTTCACAAAAAACCTCCTTTTGGGCACTCGAAAAATGGAAAATGGTTTTTTCGTCCAAAGAAAATGAAAACTTCCTTAGGCAACATTGTTTGCCATTTCAAGATGCAAACTTGTGCGAAATATGGAATCATTTGAGCAAACTATGAGGCAGTTGTAATTAAAATTTGACCCGCTTTGTAGTGAATCGTCGAAAATCCCACCTAGTATGAAACTACCTCTAGTTATTTGAGGGAACCGTACTTAAACATTGTCATAAAAAGAGAAGGGAACTTACCGCCGGGCATCGTGGTGCTGCGTTGGATCTCCTCGATGCTGCAATGGAGCTTTTTCATGCTCGGTGCTGTCGTGACATATTGATGTGATCGAATGATAGCCAATGCGCAGATCGGGCGGCTAGCTACACTACTAGGAAAAGGCCTACTAATGGCGCACCTAATTTGGCCATTAATGGCGCATTAGTGGTGTGCCATTAGTGCCACGCCATTAGTATATTTTACTAATGGCGCACCGCTGGTGCACCATTAGTATCTGGTATACTAATGGCGGACCTCAGATGCGCCATTAGTATATACAACAGTGCGCCATTAGTATGCTTTCCAGGGGGCCATGTATACCCAGGTGCTTTGGCATACTAATGGCGCACAACAACAAGATGCGCCATTAGTAACTTCAGCATACTAATGGCGCACTGTTTAATGATGTGCCATTAATTAGTATCGTTTGGCATACTAATGGCGCACTGTGATGTGATGCGCCATTAGTATGAATATTAGGGTTTTTTCTGTTTTTTGCACAGTTTACAAAATGTATAATTGGACAAAATATAGACAGCACACATCAACAACAGATTCATCGAATACAATAGAAGATTAGTCTCTGAATACAATTCATCATATTAGTCTCCGAATACAATTCATCATATTAGTCTCCGAATTAAAAAAGACCGAACAAAGATAGAACATTATATTACAAGTCTCGAGACCGCGAGTAGCGAGTTTGTCTTCACATTACAAGTCGATATCGATCATCTAAACTACCATCACATAGAAGAGAGCTCCGGAGAATGCACCCGAGCTGAAGCGAGTACCCCTTGACTATTCGTTCGGGCGCCATTGGATTCCCGTCGGAGTCCACTTCAGTAACTTCCTCCTTGAGGGTGCGGAGCACGGTCGGGTGCCGGTCCTTCCGTTGCCTCTTCGGTTGGCTGCCATCTGTGCGTGCGCCGCCATCATCAGTGGTGGCATCCTCTGCGGCACCATCAGTGGTGGCATCAGTGGGGTCATCCTCGACGGCACCATCAGTGGTCTCAGGATCGGTGGGGAAGGCGGCGTCCTCATACAAGTGAGGTTGTTCCTCCATCTCTTGGGACAGCTCCCAGAATGCCTTGCCGCCCAAACCCCCGGCCTCATCGTTGTTGGCCATGTTTTTCTCTAAATAGGAACAAAGTTTGGTCAAAAAGTTGGTTATTGTCAAGGAACAAGATCATGGTCTCATCATTTAGGGTTTGTCGACACCGAGGCATCCTAAAAGCTAAGCTTTTATCATTGAGGGTTTTTCGACGCCGAGGCACCCTAAAAGCCTAAGCTTTCATCATTTCGGTTTTTATCGACACCGAGGCACCCTAAAAGCCAAGGTTGTATAATTAATGGTTTGTCGACACCCATGCATTAGTCACAAGTACCCCATATGTCCTATTTTTAGCAAAGTCATGCTAAAATTCACAGAAAATTTCAGCATGACCTTTGCTGAAAATAGGACATATGGAGTACCCGAATTTGCCGGAACGGAAGTTAATCGACATTCCAGCAAGCTCAAGGGCCTCTTGGGTGGACAAGACAAAAATGGCCTCCATCACAACATGGAAAATACATTGGCATGTGAAGAGGTGAAATAGTATATGCATCTCCAAGCAGTATCATTCAACATTTTGGACAAACCACTACAAGCAATACTGGATCAGATACAAGAAGAATGTGAGAAAATGCAGACAAATACTAACAGATTGAGGTGTTTAACTTGTGGTGCTCTCTGTGCTATTAACATTTCAAGTCAAAACCTTTTCTGGTTAGTAAGTGTTTCTTGAGCATATGTATGTAGTAAGTGTTTCTACTCTCAGTGTTTCAGAACACATATTTTAGCTACCTAGTACCAGTGCTATTACCCAGCAGTTAATTAGCTTTTGCTTTTGCTTTTCAGTGCCAAATTCTAGCTAGTACCAACAAATTAACATCTAGCAGCAATCATTTTCAAATATATATACACTGGACATTTTAATATTAACCTAAGGAAAAATGAATAGTTAGGTTAATTACCCACTGTTAGTTATTCAGTCTGATACTTTGTTCTACACTTTGATGCAAATTAGTATATAGAAGAAGCTATTTACTAGCAGTACCATATATAAAAGACATTCAGTCTGATGCTATTTACTAGCAGTACTAGCAGTTTTTTTCTTCTTCTTTAATAACTGTATTGGCCATCAGACTGTATTGGCCATATATAAAAGACATTCAGTCTGATGCTATTTACTAGCAGTACTAGCAGTTTTTTTCTTCTTCATTAACTGTACTAGCCGTTTTTTTTTCTTCTTCATTAACTGTATTAGCTATTTACTAGCAGTACTAGCACTTGGATCATATGCTAATGCTACATTGATACATCATCATGCTGGGTAATATTAAACCCAAGCAACTTTATAATCAACCCAAGATACATCAACTACTGCACTGTCCTGCCTAATAAAAACAGTCATGCCAGCATATAGTATATAAATCTGAATTTGTGTTTACAAGAAGAGTGCCCATTGCAATGTAAACCTGAGAACACAACTCACCTCAAGTGCAGGATATAGCAGACACCTACTTCTTCAGTCAAGTGCAGTAGAAGACCGTTTGCAGAACCTGTTTAGTCAGAGTTGAACATTAGAATCCATACTATGCTCTACTATGCTTGTAAAGGAACACTATGCTTGTAATGGATGCAGTTGAAGCAGGTTGGGTTGCTGGACTTTGCTGTGCTTGGAGAAGGTGCATTGCGTACCGAGAGCTAAACATACGAGCACATCTCGGATTTGTTCTCAGAACATGGAAATGGAAAATGCAGGTTGAAATTTCATCTAGTAGTGAGCAAGCAGAAGAATAAAGGCATTGGGAAAACTAGGTGCACTGTATTTTGGGTAACATGGCCACATGTTCTCGGTTTGGCCACAATTCAAGCATTGTGTTCTTGGGTCAATCTGGGTCACATGGTTTGCAATTCAACCAATTTTCGGTCAATGTGGGTAACATGGTTTGCAACTGAACCAATTTTGGGTTTGTTTGACTTTGCTGCCACTGGAGAAGGCGCATTGCATACCGAGAGGTGGTCGAGGAAGGCGAGCACGGCCACGTCGTCGCCGGTGACGATCTTCTCGGCCTCGTCGATGACGGTGAGGTTCTGCACCGCAGGGCCCAGCTTCTTGTCGATCCAAGCGACAATGGCATCCCTGCAGCAAAGCAAAAACAAAATTCTCAGCAGCTGCGGAGCGGGAACAGGGAGGGAATTGGGGATCTGCAGAAATTGCTCACTTGGTCCTCTCGCCGGAGTAGTCCCTGGGCACGCCATCGATGAAGAAGAGGAGGGTGGGGTAGCCCTGCACGCCGTGCGCCTGCGCCAGGTCGTGCTCCTCTGTGGCATCCACCTTGGCCAGCGCCACGTCGATGCCCTGCTCGGCGAGGTGCGCCACGGCGGCGGCATAGTGGGGCGCGAGCGCGCGGCGTTGAGGCGGCGGGGCAGCGGCGTCGGGGCGGCGTCGAGGCGGCGGGGCAGCGGTGTCGAGGCGTCGAGGCAGCGTCGGGGCGGCGTCGAGGCGACATCGGGGCGTCGTGGCGGCGTCGGGGCGTTGAGGCGGCGTCGAGCCGGCGTCGGGGCGGCGTCGAGGCGGCGGGGCAGCGGCGTCGGGAGAGGAAAGGGGAAGGGGATGGACGGCGAGGGCGAGGGAGAGAGAGGGCATAGGTTTGGGCCGGGGAGGAAATATGGATGGGGGCGGCACAATACTAATGGCGCACCACCCCTCGGTGCGCCATAAGTACATCCATACTAATGGTGCACCTCACCTTGGTGCGCCATTAGTATTTTTTTTTATTTCTGCTCGAGCCAACGGGTTATCTTCCACCTGACCTGATCCACATCAAGTTCCCTCTACTAGCTCGATTGGTCGGCAGCCAGTTCTCACACCAGGAGGTCCTGGGTTCGATTCCCAGGCTCCACAATTTTTTATGCATTTAAAATGCTGTTTGATACTTATTTGTGTTTAAATATGTTCAAACTTGTTTAAATCATAACAGTAATATTTTTTTATAAGACAGTAATAATTTTTTTAAAAATATTATCAAACAGTAATGCTGGTGGAGCGGGGGAGGGTGCGGGGGTGCGGGGGGTCGGCGGCGGTTGAGTAGGGGAGGGGTGCGGGGGTCGGCGGCGGCGGTTGAGTAGGGGAATCGAGGGTGCGGGGGGTCGGCGGCGGCGGCCGGTTGACCGAGGGGTGCTCGGCGGCGAGGGGGACCGGATCTGGCGAGGTGGGATAGCAATCGAGATGGAGGGGGATCGAGATCGAGTGTCCATGAAATTTAAAAATATTCATGATAGTTCAAAAAGTGCCCATGAAATACAATCGAGAAATGAAGGCTACGATTTAAATACAATCGATCTTAGCTAGCTATCTGTTCACAATCTTCTTGCCCTTCTTTTTCGCAAATGGAGTTCTTCTGTGGAACGGACGTCCTTTAGGTAGGGTGGTCCTGCTTCTTCTTGTGGTGTATGCTGCTACTTCATCATCGTCATCATGTTCGATCCTCGGGTCGCCGTACTTGTCGAAGTCTTGCTCATTGGCTACTCTATCCATTCCGATGATCTTCCTTTTGTCTCTCCTCACGACAACATGACTGGGCTTTGACGGGTCGGTAATGAAGAAGCATTGGTCCACTTGGGAAGCGAGTACCCATGGCTCATTTTTCGTGGTGACATTTGCGCCCGCGGTCTTGGATTTGGCTTCGGGTATAACCATGGTGGTGAAATACCGGTCTTCTTTTAGGAAGCTCTTGGCCCATCTGACACGGAACATCGGGACCTTCTCTCCAGCGTAGCTCAGCTGCCAGATCTCCTCGATCCTTCCGTAGTATCTTTCCTTGTCGTTACCGGTGTAGGATTCCATCGTTACCCCGGAGTTCCAATAACCATCGCTCTTCATGTCCTTGGCCTCGGTGTAGAATGTGTAGCCGTTGATATCGTACGCCTCATAGGTCATCAGGTTGTGCTCGGCGCCCTGTGACAAGGCGAATATGAGTTGTTCTTCCGCAGAAGAATCCTCATGTAAAGGGTACGACAGAAGCTTCTGCTTGAACCAACACGTGAAACATGAGTTGTGCTCTTTGAGTATATCTCCGTCCGTCCTCTGTTGGCCTCGGTCATTGTACGTCTTCTTAATAAAGGTTTTGTGCTCTACCACCCAAGGATCGACCACGTCTATGTGTTGTAGCATGACTAGGTTTGCTCTTTCAAAGTCGGCGAGTTGACCCTCGAAGTCGACATGCATTTCGCGGCGACCCTCACGGTGATCCCATCCAACGAGCCTGCCGAGGTGCCTGTTGACGGGCAGACCAACGGGGTTCTCGATGCCTAGATAATTCGTGCAGTAGGAGATGCACTCTTCGGTCAGAAAGCCCCTGGCTATGCTTCCCTCTGGACGTGACATGTTGCGAACGTATCCTTTGATGACACCATTCATCCTTTCGAACGGCATCATGTTGTGCAGGAACGTCGGCCCGAGTTGGATCATATCCTCCACTATATGGACCAGCAGATGCACCATAACGTCGAAGAATGCGGGCGGGAAGTACATCTCAAGCTTGCATAGTATCACCACGATCTCTTCCTGTAGCCTTCTGAGTTGCCTCACGCCAATCGACTTCCGAGAGATGACGTCGAAAAAGTTGCATAGGCCAAATAGCGTTTCACGGACATGCGCGTCCATGATCCCACGGATTGCAACTGGAAGTATCTACTTCATCAGCACGTGACAGTCGTGAGACTTCATCCCACTGAACTTCTGCTTCGCTGGGTCTAGGTATCTGCTTATCTTCCCCGCGTAACCGTAAGGAAGTTTTACTCCTAGGAGGTAGGTGAAAAACTGCTCGATCTCCTCCTAACTTAGAGTGAAGCACGCGGGAGGGTAGTCATTTCCGGTCTTCTTGCCTTTGCGATGACTTTCTGTGTCCTGCTTCACCTCGTCATCATCATCATCATCATATATAGCGTGAAGCTCCTTCCTGATGCCCATTGATTTCAAGTCTGCCCTTGCTTTCGGCCCATCTTTGGTCCTCTCTGGCATGTTGAGCAGGGTACCAAGCAGACTCTCGCACACGTTCTTCGTGATATGCATGACATCAAGGCTGTGAGGCACACGGTGGATCTTCCAGTACGGCAAGTCCCAGAAAATAGACCTCGTTTTCCATACCTTCAGCAGCGGCTCTGGCGCCTTTCGCTTCTTTCCCGGCTCTGGCGCCTTTTGCTTCTTTCCCGGCAGTGGGCAGTCTTTCCAATTTTTCAACAGCTTGTCTATTTCCTCGCCGCTCCTCGTACACGGGCGTTTTCGGGGTTCGATTTCACCATCAAACAGATCCTTGTGTTTCCTCCACGGGTCATCGTCGCGAAGCCACCTTCGATGTCCCATGAACACGGTTTTCGAAGACCCGGGATCTCTTTCTAGCTGGCGATACGTTGTGTCATCCATGCACCTTACGCATCCAGAAAATCCGTGGACTACCTGCCCCGCGAGATATCCGTAACCGAGATAGTCGTGCACCGTCGTGAGCAGTGCGGCTCTCATAGGGAAATATTCTTTCTCTGCGGCGTCCCACGTATTGGCTGGCGTTTTCCACAGTGTGTCTAGCTCCTCCTTCAGCAGCCCCAGATATAGATTGATGTCGTTCCCTGGTTGTTTCGGCCCTTCAATTAGCATACTCATGTGAATGTACTTCCTCTTCATGCACAACCAGGGGGGAAGGTTGTACATCCACACAAACACAGGCCAGGTGCTATGTGTGCTTCTCTGGCTGCCAAACGGATTGACTCCATCGGTGCTCGCGCCCAGCACGATGTTCCTTGGATCCTTCCCAAATTCTGGGTATTCGAAGTTCAACGCTTGCCACTAGCTCGCATCCTTAGGGTGACTCAGCATCTTGTCTTTTTTATCTATCTCCGGATCATTTGCGTCATCTTCTCGCTTCTTCTCCTCCCTATCCGCGTGCCAACGCAGGAGCTTTGCTACCTTAGGGTCCGTGAAATACCGCTGCAGACGAGGAGTGATCGGAAAGTACCACACCACTTTTCGAGGAGCTTTCTTCCTCTTCTTGTATCGAGTGACGCCGCACACCGGACATATGGTAGACTCCGCGTGGTCGTCCCAATAAATGATGCAATTGTTCATGCACACATGGTATTTCACGTGCAGTAAATCCAGAGGACACACGATTTTCTTCGCCTCCTCCAAACTGGTCGGGCACTTGTTCCCCTTGGGAAGACGTTCGTGCTAGAATGACATGTTCTCGTCGAAGCATGCGTCGGTCATTTTGTGTTTTACCTTCATCTCCAGAGCCATGAGCGTTACTTTCAGGCGGGTATCCTCGGGCCTGCATCCTTCATACAATGGAGTAACCGCGTCTAACTCAAGTTGATCCATCTTGGCTTTCTCTCGGGCAGCAACTCTTGCGTTATCCGTCTGCTTGAGAAGCAGCTCTTGAATATGAGGGTCCTGCACCCAGCCCATCGATGGTCCAGCGTCGTCTGCTCCGCCGGCATCATCATCTTCATGATCATGCCCATCGTCTGCTCCGGCATCTTCCTCATCATCATGTCCTGCATCTTCTACATGATGACTGTGTACAGCATCACCGTCATGATCATCTCCTGGGGATTCTTCGTCTTCTCGCCCGCCCGAGCCGTGGTGGTTGTCTTGCTGCCCTTCCTCATTTCTTGCCTGCCCCCCATGGACGACTTCGTAGTCATCTTCATCACCTTGCCACCGATAGCCATCCATGAAACCACGCAAGAGCAGGTGGTCCCGCACCTGCCCGGAATCCGGGTCCGCAATAAGGCTCTTCAGCTTGCATCTTCGACACGGATATCTTATCTCCGTCTCGTTCTTTTGAAGCATCTCGGCCTTCGCGGACCTCAAAAACCTATTCACGATGCCTTCGGTCATCGTGCGGACCATGGTCGCCTGCGGGGTAGAGCAAAATGATATTTTAGAACCAAGAAAAAATTTGGCATGACTTTCCCTTAAAATAGGACCAAAAAGAATGCTTAATGCCAAAATTCTCGCCGAAACGGAAATGAATCAACATTCCGGCAAAATATTGGCAACTATCGCATTTCAAATACGGGTACACCTCCAAACACAAACACATATGCAACACCACAAACATATGCAACACCACGAACATACATAGATCTAGCTAGGCCATAAAAAGTGCATGTGCACATTGTTGTAGGGAGAACAACATAAATATAGCTTCCCCCCTTACTTATATATCAAAACAAGGTAATTTAACCACTTAATTTGAATGAATCTATGGTGGAAATGAGGTGAAAAAGAGGAGGCACCCGAGACAAGGAGGAGGTGGAGAGAATGAAGTGGGGAGAAAGTGAGTGTGTGTAGGAGAGGCTGTCCAAAATATCTTGTTGCCGCCCACTTACTAATGGCGCACCAACTCTAAATGCGCCATTAGTAATCCAGGTTACTAATGGCGCACCTTCTGGTGGTGCGCCATTAGTAGTTTTGCAAAAAAAAACATACTAATGGCGCATTGTTCCACAGTGCGCCATTACTAGTTTAAACTAGTAATGGCGCACGGTGGAAAAGTGCGCCATTAGTAGTTTTGCAAAAAAAGGAATAAAAAATATAATAAAAAAACATTAGTGGCGCACTTTCTGACAGGTGCGCCATTACTAGTTACAACTAGTAATGGCGCACTGTGTTTGGATGCGCCATTAGTATGTTTGGACAGGCGCACTAGTTCAAAAAAAAAATTTGATATTAATGGCGCACCCTGGGCCAGGTGCGTCATTAGTAGTTTCAACTCTAATGGCGTATCAGAAGGTGGTGCGCCATTAGTATATACTAATGGCGCACCGCTTGTCTGGTGCGCCATTAGTGTCAACCCCATCTATAGCCCTTTTTCTAGTAGTGCTAGGCAGATGATTTCTAGACAAAATCATCTGGCTGACTCATAGTTCTTTGCTTATTGTTAATCGATTAAGACCAATTTACATGGTCATAACATCATCAAAGCCTATACTTCCTTCTGATTGGTCCTGGACATGTTCACGCGGATCAAGCATCAGAGACCGTTAGATACTCACAGATCCAACGGCCCACACCCACCTCACCCTCTCATCCCTCGTCCCACCCGCAGTCCAACCACCCAAACCCTAACTCAGATCCCCACCCACTCCAGCCGCCGCTGCCCCCTTCTCCCTCCTAGATCCAATCCAAGTCAGAACCACTCGCCCTCCTGTTGGGGAACGTAGTAATTTCAAAAAAATTCCTACGCACACGCAAGATCATGGTGATGCATAGCAACGAGGGGGAGAGTCTGATCTACGTACCCTTGTAGATCGCAACGGAAGCGTTGACACAACGTAGAGGAAGTAGTCGTACGTCTTCTTCCCGATCCGACCGATCCAAGCACCGTTACTCTGGCACCTCTGAGTTCTTAGCACACGTACAGCTCGATGACGATCCCCGGGCTCCGATCCAGCAAAGCTTCGGGGAGGAGTTCCGTCAGCACGATGGCGTGGTGACGATCTTGATGTTCTACCGATGCAGGGCTTCGCCTAAGCACTACAATGATATGATCGAGGTGAAATATGGTGGCAGGGGGCATCGCACATGGCTAAGGAATGATCTCAATGATCAACTTGTGTGTCATGGGGTGCCCCCCTGCCTCCGTATATAAAGGAGCAAGGGGGAGGGGGCGGCCGGCCTAGGAGGAGGCGCGCCAAGGGGAGTCCTACTCCCACTGGGAGTAGGACTCCCTCCTTCCTTGTTGGAGTAGGAGAAGGGGAAAGAGGGGGAGAGGAATAAGGAAAAGGGGGCTGCGCCCCTTGTCCAATTCGGACCAGAGGGGGGGCGTAGGCCTCCTTCCTTTTGGCCTCTTTCCTCTATTCCCGTATGGCCCAATAAGGCCCATATACTCCCCGGCGAATTCCCGTAACTCTCCGGTACTCCGAAAAATACCCGAATCACTCGGAACCTTTCCGAAGTCCGAATATAGTCGTTCAATATATCGATCTTTACGTCTCGACCATTTCGAGACTCCTTGTCATGTCCCCGATCTCATCCGGGACTCCGAACTCCTTCGGTACATCAAAACTCATAAACTCATAATATAACTGTCATCGAAACCTTAAGCGTGCGGACCCTACGGTTCGAGAACAATGTAGACATGACCGAGACACGTCTCCGGTCAATAACCAATAGCGGGACCTGGATGCCCATATTGGCTCCTACATATTCTACGAAGATCTTTATCGGTCAGACCGCATAACAACATACGTTGTTCCCTTTGTCATCGGTATGTTACTTGCCCGCGATTCGATCGTCGGTATCCAATACCTAGTTCAATCTCGTTACCGTCAAGTATCTTTACTCGTTCTGTAATACATCATCTCGCAACTAACTCATTAGTCACAATGCTTGCAAGGCTTATGTGATGTGCATTACCGAGAGGGCCCAGAGATACCTCTCCGACAATCGGAGTGACAAATCCTAATCTCAAAATACTCCAACCCAACATCTACCTTTGGAGACACCTGTAGAGCTCCTTTATAATCACCCAGTTACGTTGTGACGTTTGGTAGCACACAAAGTGTTCCTCCGGTAAACGGGAGTTGCATAATCATGTATAAGTCATGAAGAAAGCAATAGCAACATACTAAATGATCGGGTGCTAAGCTAATGAAATGGGTCATGTCAATCAGATCATTCAACTAATGATGTGACCTCGTTAATCAAATAACAACACATTGTTCATGGTTAGGAAACATAACCATCTTTGATTAACGAGCTAGTCTAGTAGAGGCATACTAGTGACACTAAGTTTGTCTATGTATTCACACATGTATTATGTTTCCGGTTAATACAATTCTAGCATGAATAATAAACATTTATCATGATATAAGGAAATAAATAATAACTTTATTATTGCCTCTAGGGCATATTTCCTTCAGTCTCCCACTTGCACTAGAGTCAATAATTTAGATCATATCACCATGTGATTAACATCGATAGTTCACATCATCATGTGATTAACACCCATAGTTCACATCGCCATGTGACCAATACCCAAAGGGTTTACTAGATTCAGTAATCTAGTTCACATCGCTATGTGATTAACACCCAAAGAGTACTAAGGTGTGATCATGTTTTGCTTGTGAGAGAATCTTAGTCAATGGGTCTGCCACATTCAGATCCACATGTATTTTGCAAATTTCTATGTCAACAATGCTCTGCATGGAGCTACTCTAGCTAATTGCTCCCACTTTCAATATGTATCTAGACCGAGACTTAGAGTCATCTAGATTAGTGTCAAAATTTGCATCGGCATAACCCTTTACGACAAACCTTTTGTCACGTCCATAATCGAGAAACATATCATTATTTCACTAAGGATAATTCTGACCGCTGTCCAGTGATCTACTCCTAGATCACTATTGTACTCCCTTGCCAAATCAGTGCAGGGTATACAATAGATCTGGTATACAGCATGACATACTTTATAGAACCTATGGCCAAGGCATAGGGAATGACTTTCATTCTCTTTCTATCTTCTGCCGTGGTCGGGCTTTGAGTCTTACTCAATTTCATACCTTGTAACATAGGCAAGAAACTCTTTCTTTGACTGTTCCATTTTGAACTACTTCAAAATCTTGTCAAGGTATGTATTTGTTGAAAAAACTTATCAAGCATCTTGATCTATCTCTATAGATCTTGATGCTCAATATGTAAGCAGCTTCACCGAAGTCTTTCTTTGAAAAACTCCTTTCAAACACTCCTTTATGCTTTACAGAATAATTCTACATTATTTCAGATCAACAATATGTCATTCACATATACTTATCAGAAATGCTGTAGTGCTCCCACTCACTTTCTTGTAAATACAGGCTTCACCGCAAGTCTGTATAAAACTATATGCTTTGATCAACTTATCAAAGCGTGTATATCAACTCCGAGAAGCTTGCACCAGTCCACAGATGGATCGCTGGAGCTTGCACATTTTGTTAGCACCTTTCGGATTGACAAAACCTTCTGGTTGCATCATATACAACTCTTCTTTAATAAATCCATTAAGGAATGCAGTTTTGTTTATCCGTTTGCCAGATTTCATAAAATGCGGCAATTACTAACATGATTCGGACAGACTCAAGCATAGATACGAGTGAGAAGCTCTCATCGTAGTCAACACCTTGAACTTGTCGAAAACCTTTTGCGACAATTCTAGCTTTGTAGATAGTAACACTACTATCAGCGTCCGTCTTCCTCTTGAAGATCCATTTATTCTCAATTGCTTGCCGATCATCGGGCAAGTCAACCAAAGTCCAAACTTTGTTCTCATACATGGATCATATCTCAGATTTCATGGCCTCAAACCATTTCGCGGAATTTGGGCTCATCATCGCTTCCTCATAGTTCGTAGGTTCGTCATGGTCAAGTAACATGACCTCCAGAACAGGATTACCGTACCACTCTGGTGCGGATTTCACTCTGGTTTACCTACGAGATTCGGTAGTAACTTGATCCGAAGTTTCATGATCATTATCATTAGCTTCCTCACTAATTGGTGTAGGAGTCACAAGAACAGATTTCTGTGATGAACTGCTTTCCAATAAAGGAGAAGGTACAATTACCTTATCAAGTTTTCTACTTTCCTCCCACTCACTTCTTTCGAGAGAAACTCCTTCTCTAGAAAAACTCCGAATTTAGCAACAAAAGGCTTGCCTTCGGATTTGTGATAGAAGGTGTACCCAACAGTATCCTTTTGGGTATCCTATGAAGACATATTTCTGTGATTTGGTTTTGAGCTTATCAAGATGAAACTTTTTCACATAAGCATTGCAACCCCAAACTTTAAGAAACGACAACTTTGGTTTCTTGCCAAACCACAGTTCATACGGTGTCGTCTCAACAGATTAAGACGGTGCCCTTTTAACATGAATGCAGCTGTCTCTAATGCATAACCCCAAAACGATAGTGGTAGATCGGTAAGAGACATCATAGATTGCACTATATCCAATAAAGTACGGTTATGACGTTCGGACACACCATTACACTATGGTGTTCCATGTGGCGTGAGTAGTGAAACTATTTCACATTGTTCTTAACTGAAGGCCAAACTCGTAACTCAAATACTCTTCTCTACGATCAGATCATAGAAACTTTATTTTCTTGTTACGATGATTTTTCACTTCACTCTGAAATTCTTTGAACTTTTCAAATGTTTCAGACTTATGTTTCATCAAGTAGATATACTCATATCTGCTCAAATCATCTGTGAAGATCAGAAAATAATGATACCTGTCGCGAGCCTCAATATTCATCGGACCACATACATCAGTATGTATGATTTCCAACAAATCTGTTGCTCGCTCCATTGTTCCGAAGAACAGAGTCTTAGTCATCTTGCCCATGAGGCATGGTTCGCAAGCATCAACTGATTCATAATCAAGTGATTCCAAAAGCCCATCAGCATGGAGTTTCTTCATGCGCTTTACACCAATATGACCTAAACGGCAGTGCTACAAATAAGTTGCCCTATTATTATTAACTTTGCATCTTTTTGTTTCAATATTATGATTATGTGTATCACTACGATCGAGATCCAACGAACTATTTTCATTGGGTGTGTAACCATATAAGGTTTTATTCATGTAAACAAAACAACAATTTATTCTCTTACTTAAATGAATAACCGTATTACAATAAACATGATCAAATCATATTCATGCTCAACGCAAACACCAAATAACACTTATTTAGGTTCAACACTAATCCCGAAATTATAGGGAGTGTGCGATGATGATCATATCAATCTTGGAACCACTTCCAACACACATCGTCACTTCACCCTTAACTAGTCTCTGTTTATTCTGCAACTCCCGTTTCGAGTTACTAATCTTAGCAACTGAACTAGTATCAAATACTGAGGGTTTGCTATAAACACTAGTAAAGTACACATCAATAACATGTATATCAAATATACTTATGTTCACTTTGCCATCCTTCTTATCCGCCAATCACTTGGGGTACTTCCGCTTCCAGTGACCAGTCCCTTTGCAGTAGAAGCACTCAGTCTCAGGCTTAGGTCCAGACTTGGGCTTCTTCACTTGAGCAGCAACTTGCTTGCTGTTCTTTTTGAAGTTCCCCTTCTTCCCTCTGCCCTTTTCTTGAAACTAGTGGTCTTGTCTACCATCAACACTTGATGTTTTTTCTTGATTTCTACCTTCATCGATTTCATCATCCTGAAAATCTCGGGAGTCGTTGTTGTCATCCCTTGCATACTATAGTTCATCATGAAGTTCTACTAACTTGGTCATGGTGACTAGAGAATTCTATCAATCACTATCTTATCTGGTAGATTAACTCCCACTTGATTCAAGTGATTGTAGTACCCAGACAATCTGAGCACATGCTCACTAGTTGAGCGATTCTCCTCCATCTTTTAGCTATAGAACTTGTTGGAGACTTCATATCTCTCAACTCAGGTATTTGCTTGAAATATTATCTTCAACTCCTGGAACAACTCATATGGTCCATGACGTTCAAAACGTCTTTGAAGTCCCGATTCTAAGCCATTAAGCATGGTGCACTAAACTATCAAGTAGTCATCATATTGAGCTGGCCAAATGTTCATAACGTCTGCATCTGCTCCTGCAATAGGTCTGTCACCTAGCGGTGCATCAAGGACATAATTCTTCTGTGCAGCAATGAGGATAAACCTCAGATCACGGATCCAATCCGCATCATTGCTACTAACATCTTTCAATACAATTTTCTCTAGGAACAAATCAAAGTAAACACAGGGAAGCAACAACGCGAGCTATTGATCTACAACATGATTTACAAAATACTACCAGGACTAAGTTCATGATAAATTTAAGTTTAATTAATCATATTACCTAAGAACTCCCACTTAGATAGACATCCCTCTAATCCTCTAAGTGATCACGTGATCCAAGCCAACTAAACCATGTCCGATCATCACGTGAGATGGAGTAGTTTCATCGGTGAACATCATTATGTTGATCATATCTACTATATGATTCACGCTCGACCTTTCGGTCTCCGTGCTCCGAGGCCATATCTGTATATGCTTGGCTCGTCAAGTATAACCTGAGTATTCCGTGTGTGCAACTGTTTTGCACCCGTTGTATTTGAACGTAGAGCCTATCACAACCGATCATCACGTGGTGTCTCAGCACGAAGAACTTTCGCAACGGTGCATACTCAGGGAGAACACTTCTTGATAATTTAGTGAGAGATCATCTTATAATGCTACCGTCAATCAAAGCAAGATAAGATGCATAAAAAGATAAACATCACATGCAATCAATATAAGTGATATGATATGGCCATCATCATCTTGTGCTTGTGATCTCCATCTCCGAAGCACCGTCATGATCACCATCGTCACCGGCGCGACACCTTGATCTCCATCGTAGCATCGTTGTCGTCTCGCCAATCTTATGCTTCCACGACTATCACTACCGCTTAGTAATAAAGTAAAGCATTACATCGTGATTGCATTGCATACAATAAAGCGACAACCATATGGCTCCTGCCAGTTCCCGATAACTCGGTTACAAAACATGATCATCTCATACAATAAAATTTAGCATCATGTCTTGACCATATCACATCACAACATGCCCTGCAAAAACAAGTTAGACGTCCTCTACTTTGTTGTTGCAAGTTTTACGTGGCTGCTACGGGCTTAAGCAAGAACCAATCTCACCTACGCATCAAAACCACAACGATAGTTTGTCAAATAGACTCCGTTTTAACCTTCTCAAGGACCGGGCGTAGCCACACTCAGTTCAACTAAAGTTGGAGAGACAGTCGCCCGCAAGCCATCTATGTGCAAAGCACGTCGAGGGAACCGGTCTCGCATAAGCGTACGCGTAAGGTTGGTCCGGGTCGTCTCGTCCAACAATACCGCCGAACCAAAGTATGACATGCTGGTAGGCAGTATGACTTATATCATCCACAACTCACTTGTGTTCTCCTCGTGCACATAACATCAAACCATAAAACCTAGGCTTGGATGCCACTGTTGGGGAACGTAGTAATTTCAAAAAATTTCCTACGCACACGCAAGATCATGGTGATGCATAGCAACGAGAGGCGAGAGTGTTGTCTACGTACCAACGCAGACCGACTGCGGAAGCGATCACACAACGTAGAGGAAGTAGTCGTACGTCTTCTTCCCGATCCGACCGATCCAAGCACCGTTACTCTGGCACCTCCGAGTTCTTAGCACACGTACAGCTCGATGAAGATCCCCGGGCTCTGATCCAGCAAAGCTTCGGGGAGGAGTTCCGTCAGCACGACGGCGTGGTGACGATCTTGATGTTCTACCGACACAGGGCTTCGCCTAAGCACTACAACGATATGATCGAGGTGGAATATGGTGGCAGGGGGCACCGCACACGGCTAAGGAATGATCTCAAGGATCAACTTGTGTGTCTTGGGGTGCCCCCTGCCCCTGTATATAAAGGATCAAGGGGTGGAGGCCGGCCGGCCAGGTGTGGCGCGCCAAGGAGGAGTCCTCCTCCTAGTAGGAGTAGACTCCTACTAGGAGGGGGAAAGAGGTGGAGTGGGAGAATGAAAGGGGGGGCGCCGCCCCCCTCCCCTAGTCCAATTCGGACCAGGGAGGAGGTGGCGCGCGGCCCACCGCTGGCAGCCCTTCTCTCTCTCTGCTAAAGCCCATAAGGCCCATTACTTCTCCCGGTAGGGTTCCGGTAACCCCCCGGCTCTCCGGTTTTCTCCGAAATCACCCGGAACACTTCCGGTGTCCCAATATAGTCATCCAATATATCAATCTTTATGTCTCGACCATTTCGAGACTCCTCGTCATGTCCGTGATCAAATCCGGGACTCTGAACTAACTTCGGTACATCAAAATGCATAAACTCATAATAACTGTCATCATAACGTTAAGCGTGCGGACCCTACGGTTCGAGAACAATGTAGACATGACCGAGACACGTCTCCAGTCAATAACCAATAGCGGGACCTGGATGCCCATATTGGCTCCTACATATTCTACGAAGATCTTTATCGGTCAGACCGCATAACAATATACGTTGTTCCCTTTGTCATCGGTATGTTACTTGCCCGAGATTCGATCGTCGGTATCCCAGTACCTAGTTCAATCTCGTTACCGGCAAGTCTCTTTACTCGTTCCGTAATACATCATCCCGCAACTAACTCATTAGTTGCAATGCTTGCAAGGCTTAAGTGATGTGCATTATCGAGAGGGCCCAGAGATACCTCTCCGACATTCGGAGTGACAAATTCTAATCTCGAAATATGCCAACCCAACATGTACCTTTGGAGACACCTGTAGATCTCCTTTATAATCACCCAGTTACGTTGTGACGTTTGGTAGCACACAAAGTGTTCCTCCGGCAAACGGGAGTTGCATAATCTCATAGTCATAGGAATATGTATAAGTCATGAAGAAAGCAATAGCAACATACTAAACGATCGGTTGCTAAGCTAATGGAATGGGTCATGTCAATCAGATCATTCAACTAATGATGTGACCTCGTTAATCAAATAACAACTCTTTTGTCCATGGTTAGGAAACATAACCATCTTTGATTAACGAGCTAGTCAAGTAGAGGCATACTAGTGACACTCTCTTTGTCTATGTATTCACACATGTATTATGTTTCCGGTTAATACAATTCTAGCATGAATAATAAACATTTATTATGATATAAGGAAATAAATAATAACTTTATTATTGCCTCTAGGGCATATTTCCTTCACCTATTACACTAATGGGTGATTACTACGCTGACAGAGATATTTGGAAATAGGAATTCTAAAGCGCATACTATTCAGAGCAGAACGGTAATTTCCTTAATGAAGTAGGTGACTGTAATTTGTATAATAACTACACAGGCTACTTTAATTAACGTTTCCACTTTTCTTTGATGAAATGGTTTAGTTTTGATTAATAACTCATTGGATTTTAAATACGGTAGTAAGAAGTTGCAACAGCGCTATGTGGCATTTGCACAAATTCCTTGATTTTCTAGCATAGCAGGTGCTGGGACTTGTCAAACAAGAGCTTAGTTTCCATAGAAGTATACTCAGTTATATGAGATACTTGGTTGGCATAGTAAACCAAACCATGTTACTGATAATTTTTTGTTCCTTCTCAGGACTGCTCCCGTGTGGTGGCCTCCTTGAGACTTGGCACTTAGCAGCAGAATCTAATTAATTATACTGATTTTATTGTTCGTCCAGAATCTTGGCACTTTGCTTGTCTATGGATCATCTTCCACTTGAGAGCTGGCAGGAGGTCATTATTCCGTTGCTGCCTCATCACTTACGTCCAGTTCTGAATTTGTGTGATAAATGCTTCTGAATTCCAATGACAAGTGCTACTGAAAATTTTCTGTTCTTGTTCCTTTAATACGCATGTTCATGAATAATCGCTTCAGTTATTTGTTCTTATGAAAACTTCAGTATGCAAGTACCTATTCCTGGTACAGCAAGTACCAGTTCTTGAGCATTTGCACAGTTTTCATTATTTGTTCTTCTGAAAATTTGCTCTAGTGTGAATCATAGTAGTATGCACTAGCAGCAATCTGTCAATGTTTGATTCAAGCTTACTCTCATTATAATGTATTGTGTAGTTGTTGCTTCAAACTGTTTTGCTACAAGTACCATAATTTGCATTGAAGATATTGTATTCTGTTGCTGTATCATTGTTTAATAAAACCACAGCATGATGCTCACATGAGATATCCACATGTTTCTGTGTTGTTTCTTTCCAGCATGATGCTCTCGTTATAATGTATTCTGTTGCAGTTTTGCTACAAGCTGTGTGTTTATTTGATAACATGAGTTTCCTTGTCCTGGTCCTATACTGCATTTTGACTCCTATGTTTCTGTGCGCGTGTGTTTAATTGATGTTGTTTCAACTTTGAATTGCTTCTGCATATGGCCTATACTGCAATTGAGATTTAAATTTGTGGTTGTTCCTCTTTTACAGATGCTCAAGTGTGAAGTGTGAAGCAAGTGTGAAGCCGTGAAGTGTGAAGCTGTCAAGTTCTACTTAGTGAAGAGTAGCATATTGTTAGCATATATGTGTTGTAAAGATTGTAATAGATTTATTTAGTGGTATATTTGATGAAATTTATGTGTTCTTTTTGTTATGTATGTGATCTGAAAACTTGTGAAATGGAAACTTGACCAATGGGTCCACTTATGAAAATAATCTGTCAAATTTGTACATTTCTGATATGTGGGACCAATTTGAGAGATGATCATGACAAGTGGGACCCATCTGACTAGTGGGACCATCTTGAATATATATTGGCTGAAAATAGAAAAGCGATAAATAATAAAAGGCCACGGGCCAACAATAAAAAAGGCTACAACGTTGGGCTTGGCCCATGAAGCGGACCAGAATTAACAAGGAAAAAAATCCTAAAAGGCTGAATTAATGGGCTCGGCCCATGTAAAACGCCGAATCGGACCGGGCTGAATCTTGTGCCACATCAGCTTGCCACGCTGGATGCCTACGTGGCCTGGGGAGGTTGCTAGTGACCAAAATGCCACAGTAGGAATATTTTGGTCGTAAACGTCCACGACCTTCTCACAGAGAAGGTCGCTATAGTCAGTTTACGACCGCCAGCTTTTGACCTTCTGTTTTTGGTCACAAAAAGGTCGCAAATGGAAATTTGTGACCTTTCAGTGACCAATAGTGGTGGTCACAAGTTGATATATTTCTTGTAGTGGGGCCGTGTCCAGTTGGCGTGCAACAAATGGCATGGAATCGTCGAGGAGGTCGCGGCTCGCCTGGAGAGCGGCGCCAGCGTTGACGATCAGCTGCTGCGTATGTTCGCCATGTATCGGGGCGACAACCAAGACGCCGACTTCAAACACCTCCACGTCTACAAGAGCATTGACAAGTGCAAGAAGTGGGCGGAAGTCCGACGTGCCCTCGACATGGCCAAGGAGACATACAAGCCGGACGCGCCGACTCCGGGCGCGTCAGAGGGGCGGCCGGACGGCCACAAGTTGGCGAAGAAGGGGAAAAATGCCGACGCGACAACCGCGCGAGTGCAGGAGTCCATCGAGCATTGCCTCGCCGACGCGCAGGCCCGGGCCGTCCTGCGCGAAGAGAAGACCGAGGCGCGGTGGTCGTCGCTGATGAAGAACAACGCCATCAAACTTGACCTGCTCTGGACGAACGTCGCCGCGAAGAAGAGGAACACCGACATGGCTTTTCTGATGGGCGGGGCGGACATGCTCCAGAGCAACGATGAGAAGCTCAAGGCGTGGTACCTGGTGCAGCGCGGCCTCATCCTGAACGAGCTGCCGACGGCAACGCCGACGACGTCGACGACGCCCACGACACCCACGACCACACGGACGCCAAGCCCAAACGACGCCTCTACGTCGCCGCCCAGCAGTGCCGAAGCCGCGCCAACACAGCCCAGCACGGAAGCAGCTCCGACACCGCCGAGCCCGCGCACGCCGACTCCGCCAACGCCTGGAGCCGACCCCGCCGAGTGAATCATTGCGCACGCGAACTCTGTTTTTTGTAACGCCAGACTACGTCCGATCGCCGGATTTGCGGCGTCTTTTATGAGCGGGAATGACCACGTGTAAATTTCCTGCATCCTGGGGCCGGCGCGTGGGGGCGTGACTGGGCGCTAGGTCACCCCCAGGGGCCGAACTAGCGCCGGCATGCCCCCAGGCCGCTCTATTTAGGCGTCCTGGGGGGCCGAACGGCTGGAGATGCCCTAAGCAATCACACAAGCAAGACATCGAGATTTGTTAACAAGGTTCATCATCATGGCTACATCTCCGAAACCTGACTACAGGTGCTCCTCCCTGTGACACCTTCACAATACCGCACCCCGGCCGCCCGGGCGCCGGCACACACCACCGGCTCCCCTGCGTGCCCGTGCTATTATGTTGGCATAGGTTACATCGTATGTCCACCCCCGATACATATGAGAGGCCTAGGATATATGTGTCCTATTAGGACACAACTTCTACCCTGTCTACACACAGTCTAAAACCAAGTCCAACTGTAACCTACCTTGTACAATAATATTCTACACAATTCTAACAAACTTCACCTTGGCGAATATTCTTCACCACCTTGAATCCATCCATGCATCGAACCTCCTTGTACATTGGACTTGAGATACGCCATGAGCACCACTGCTACTCCCAGACTCCATGTGACTCCACCTGCAACTTGTAGTCCCTCCTTTTCTTGACCACAGTCAACACTCGAGCAAAATTAAGTTCCTTGTTACTCTAGTCCGTGCTCCCAACTTTTGGAGAATCCGTTCAATTACATCACACACCGACCACTGTCTGCATGAAAGTGAACAACTCACGTATTGAACGCCACATATAAGAGTTATCTGAACTCAACATCACCGCTCTTTCTTGACCGTCTGTCTGAAACTTGAAGGAATTTCACCGTCGCCTTGTGTCACTCTGAGTCAAATTCGCAGTGTTGTCTCACCCTTTTTCCCGGGATAGTCTCTAGCATGTCCCACAGCTATAGCACTCCGCCTCCTTCTGTACTTGTTATCCGCACTTTGCCATGTGCATCGAACACCACAGAATATACGGCCATGTACTCTCTCAGCTTTTGACAATTTCAGACTCTCCGCCACTTTCTTAGATTCTCCATGGTCAACTCCTGTCCATCGACCGACACCGATAGACCCAGTCACCAACTTGAATCCGGTACTCGTCGACACTGCTTCAGCACCCCCTGCACAATTTGTCTGACCACATGTCTGACCACCAGTGCCTTGGCCTGTTGCTGTGTCCCATGCTTACCGCACGCCTCGCCGCTATCACCGCATCGAGCCTCTGCTGTCCAGGTCGAGTCTCCACCGACCAATGCCGAGTATCACGTCTCCATCAGACCACTGGTACCCAGTCTGAACCACGTCTCTCGCCTTCCCACTGAAATAGGCTACGATTCTCCGGATCCTTATGCCGTAGCCCCTCCATCAACACGGAGTGAAGTTGTCCATTAAACTCCAGCTCCACCTTCAACATGACTCCATGGTAGATGATCAGTCCACCAACGCGCCTCATCAACTTCAAGATTCGTGTATGCATCACCTTGAATCAACCCCGCGCCATAGTCTTGTCGAAGCCACACAAGCCCTCGGGCATGCGCCACGTGTTTCCACGCCCCAGAAGTTGGCCACCATCAGCATCACGCTCATATATCGTCGTCGCTGAAATCACCGCCATCTTCTGCTTTGACCAACATCCACGTCAGTCCATCAGACAATTCAGTCCGACCCAGCCGAAATTATCCGACTGCAACCATGCTCCACCCTGCGTCGTGTCCGCCCCGCACTTCTCCGTGCACTGCTTGACGCCCTCTGTTTGCATGATCCTGTCACGACGTGCTCCAGACTCCTCGAGCCTTATAGCCACATCGCCATCCTCGGTTCCCGTTTGACTGCTAGTCGAACAACACCACAACACCACTGCTGTCATGCCCGCCTTCTCCTTAGCGTGCCAAGCAAAGAACCCAAAAGTAGTCCTTGTAGTCTCTTGTGTACATGTTCAACCAACTAATACAATTTCATCCACACCTGTAGCACCATGTGACTTCCTGACTAATTTTCTTGTTCTATTCTTTTCCACGCACAAGATGAGCATGCTAGTAACCAGCAGATTCCATGTTCCAACACGCTGCAATACCTCCAAGTACCGATTTTTCGGTAGCAAATCTCTTATGCATGCAGCCTTGCCTTTAGGTTTCCATCGAATTTGCACAGCACCTCAGCCTTACGTCCTCGCGCCACCTGCATTTGGGCCTTCGCCTTTGCAAATACGCCTAGCAGCTTCGTACAGCTCCAGCCGAAAAACTCCCGCACGACCGCTAGGTTGGCTAGGCCCAACGGCCCGCCTGGCACTTCCTACCGGCCAAAGCCTCGCGCCTGGACACGCGCTGCATGGCTCGCCCGATCGATCGCGCTGCTGCTGCCTCGGCCGCTACTGGGACTGCAGCCCGCATCAAACCATGGCCTTGGACTTCTCTCGCATGCTGCCCTCGTTTCGATCGGATCGATCGATCCGATTTGACATGCTGCTTGCGCTATACACCGCGCCGCCGCTGAGAACTCCGCCTGCTTCCAAACTCGCCGAGATGTCAACCCAAGGACGCTGCCTACCATACACGAGTTCGCCGCCGCCTTCGATTTGAGGCTCGCTCTCGCTGATGCCGCCTGCTGCTACATACGCTGTCTCGCTTGATTCAATTGCTTCCCCAGTACTGATGTATCCCGGTCAATCGCTCGTCTGCACACGCCGCCTCGACGACTTACCACGCAAACACCATCAACCACAACACCTGTTCTTCTTCCTAACACCATCAACCACAACACATGTTCTTCTTCCTCTAAATCAATTCCCTGGCCTCCCGGACCTTGCAACCTTGCTCATGATACCACTTGTTAGAATAATTCCGAGGCCACCATCGATCTACCGAGAATCAAGCAATCACACAAGCACGGCACCGAGATTTGTTAACGAGGTTCACCATCATGGCTACATCCCCGGGGCCTGACTACGGGCTCTCCTCCCCGTGACACCATCACAATACCGCACCCTGGCCGCCCGGGCGCCGGCACACGCCGCCGGCTCCCCCGCGTACCCGTGCTATTGTGCTATTATATTGGCATAGGTTACATCATGTGTCTACGCCCGATATATATGAGAGGCCTAGGATATAGGTGTTCTATTAGGACACAACTCCTATCCTGTCTACACACAGTCTAGAACCAAGTCCAACTGTTACCTTGTACAATAACTAGTAATAATGTACGTGCAATGCACGTTTATATTAGGTAGGATATTAGTTGCATGTTATATTAGGTAAGATATATCTATTGCACGTTGGTATTTAGTAGTATATCAATTACTTTTTCACGGGAATGGTAGGATATTAATTACATGGCAGATTTCATGGGATAGCGTCGAGTCAAAACATGTTTATAACCAATGGCAGTGGTGGGTAATTAAAGCGTTAGACGTGTTTGGTGCTCACCATTGAAGGGATTTGAAGCGTTAGATAACATGATTTGACGGTTGAGATGGTTTGGATCTGCCCCTTTGGATCTTTTTATATTGGTATAGATATAGATATTTCGACACAATTCTAACAAAATAGATCCTCATCTCAAACTCTATGTGCCCTCTCTCTCGTGCCTGTGCATAACCAACCACTCACGTTGCTCTCTTGATGTGTTTGGTTCTCTTGTGAAACCTGGATTCCTTCGCCAAGGCAATTGATCCGGTGTTGCCACAAAAGATTTTCATTAGACCCGATACACTAGGTATTACAACCAGATCGGATATGAACTCCTTCATCCAGACTCCTTCATTCGTTGCTTCCGAAGCAACCATGTACTCTGCTTCACATGTAGATATCGCCACGACGCTTGATATGTCTTGAACGTATCTAATTTTTTTATTGTTTAATGCTATTATATCATCTATTTTGGATGTTTTATATGCATTAATATGCTATTTTATATTATTTTTGGGACTAACCTATTAACCTAGAGCCCAGTGCCAGTTTCTATTTTTTTTTCTTGTTTTTGAGTTTCACAGAAAAGGAATACCAAACGGAGTCCAAACGGAATAAAACCTTCGCAATGCTTTTTCTTGGACTAGAAGACACCCAGTAGACTTGGAGTGCAAGTCAGAAGGGCCACGAGGCAGCCACAAGGGTGGAGGGCATGCCCAGGGGGGTAGCATGCGCCCCCTACCTTGTGGGCCCATCGGTGACCCCCTGACCTAGATCTTCCTCCTATATATTCACATATATTCCCAAACCACCAGAGTCATCCACGAAAACACTTTTTCACCGCCGCAACCTTCTGTTCCCGTGAGATCCCATCTAGGGGCCTTTTCTGGCATCCTCCCGAAGGGGGATTCGATCACGGAGGGCTTCTACATCAACTCTATTGCCCTTCCGATGAGCATGAGTAGTTTACCTCAGACCTACGGGTCCATAGCTAGTAGCTAGATGGCTTCTTCTCTCTCTCTCTCTTTCATTCTCAATAACATGTTCTCCTCGATGTTCTTGGAGATCCATCCGATGTAATCTTGTTTTGCGGTGGTGTTTGTCGAGATCTGATGAATTGTGGATTTATGATCAGCTTATCTATGAATATTATTTGAATCTTCTCTGAATTCTTTTATGCATGATTTGGTATCTTTGTAATTCTCTTCGAACTATCAGTTTGGTTTGGACAACTAGATTGATTTTTCTTGGAATGGGAGAAGTGCTTAGCTTTGGGTTCAATCTTGTGGTGTCCTTTCCCAGTGACAGTAGGGGCAGCAAGGCACGTATTGTATTGTTGCCATCGAGGATAAAAAGATGGGGTTTACATCATATTGCTTGAGTTTATTCCTCTACATCATGTCATCTTACTTAATGCGTTACTCTGTTCTTCATGAACTTAATACTTTAGATGCAGGCAGGAAACGATCGATGTGTGGAGTAATAGTAGTAGATGCAGAATTGTTTCGGTCTACTTCACACGGACGTGATGCCTATATTTCATAATCATTGCCTTAGATATCGTCATAACTTTGCGCTTTTCTATCAATTGCTCGACAGTAATTTGTTCACCCACTGTATTATTTGCTATCTGGAGAGAAGCCTCTAGTGAAACCTATGGCCCCCAGGTCTATTTTCCATCATATAAGTTTCCGATCTACTATTTTGCAATCTTTTACTTTCAGATCTATTAACCGAAAAACCAAGGCTGTCAGAATCGCGATTCTGTTATACGATTCTACGACTTTACGATCCAAACTAACTTCTCTGATTCTACGATTTTACTTCATAGAATCTACGTTTCTACGATCCTGATAGTGAAGATTCTAGGATTTGCGATCCTACCATTGGAGCTACGACCCGATTTAAAATCACGATTCTGATAACCTTGCGAAAAACCCAAAAATATTTACTTTAATTTTTATTTAGTTTCATCTATCTCTATTAGATCTCACTTTTGTAAGTAAGCGTGAAGGGATTGACAACCCCTTTATCGCGTTGGGCGCAAGTTGTTTGATTGTTTGTGCAGGTATTTGTGATTTGTGCGTTGTCTCCTACTGGGTTGATACCTTGGTTCCCTAACCGAGGTAAATACTTATCTCTACTATGCTGCATCACACTTTCCTCTTCAAGGAAAAAACCAACGCAAGCTCAGGAAGTAGCAACGCTCTGTTTGGAGCTGCATCAAATGATAGCTCCACCATTCAATATAAAGACGTATCCGGTTTGTGACTTAGAGTCATCCAGATCAGTGTCAAAACTAGCATCGACGTAACCATTTATGACGAGCTCTTTGTCACCTCCATAAATGAGAAACATATCCTTGGTCCTTTTCAAGTACTTTAGGATGTTCTTGACCGCTGTCCAGTGATCCACTCCTGGATTACTTTGGTACCTCCCTGCCAGACTTATGGCATGGCACACATCAGGTCTGGTACACAACATAGCATACATGATAGAACCTATTACTGAGGCATAGGGAATGACTTTCATTTTCTCTCTATCTTCTGCAGTGGTCGGGCTTTGAGTCAGACTGAACTTCACACCTTGTAACACAGGCAAGAATCCTTTCTTTGACTGATCCATTTTGAACTTCCTCAAAACTTTGTCAAGGTATGTGCTTTGTGAAAGTCCTATTAAGCGTCTTGATCTATCTCTATAGATCTTAATGCCCAATATATAAGCAGCTTCTCCGAGGTCTTTCATTGAAAAACTGTTATTCAAGTATCCTTTTATGCTATCAAGAAATTCTATATCATTTCCAATAAAAAAATATCATATACATATAATATCTGAAATGCTACAGAGCTCCCACTCACTTTGTTGTAAATACAGGCTTCATCGAAAGTTTGTATAAAACCATATGCTTTGATCACCAGTACATAGATGGATCGCCGGAGCTTGCTCACTTTGTTAGCACCTTTACGATCGACAAAACCTTCTGGTTGCATCATATACAACTCTTCTTTAAGAAATCCATTGAGGAATGCAGTTTTGACGTCCATTTGTCAGATTTCATAATCATAAAATGCGGCAATTGCTAACATGATTCAGACGGACTTAAGTATCTCTATGGGTGAGAAGGTCTCATCGTAGTCAACCCCTTGAACTTGTCGAATACCTTTTGTGACAAGTCGAGCTTTGTAGACAGTAACATTACTATCCGTGTCAGTCTTCTTCTTGAAGATCCATTTATTCTCCATGGCTTGCCGATCATCGGGCAAGTCCACCAAAGTCCATACTTTGTTCTCATACATGGATCCTCTCTCAGATTTCATGACCTCAAGCCATTTGTCGGAATCTAGGCTCATCATAATTTTTTATAATTCGTAGGTTCGCCATGGTCTAGTACCATGACTTCCAGGACAGGATTACCGTACCACTCTAGTGTGGAACATGCTCTGTTCGACCTACGAGGTCCATTAGTAACTTGATCTGAAGTGGCATGATCATCATCATTAACTTTCTCTCTAGTTGGTGTAGGTATCATGGGAACGGATATATCTGATATGCCACTTTCCAAATTGAGAGAAGGGTACAATTACCTCATCAAGTTCTACTTTCCTCCCACTCACTTCTTTCGAGAGAAACTCCTTCTCTAGAATGGTTCCATTCTTGGCAACAAAGATCTTGCCCTCGGATCTATGGTAGAAGGTGTACCCAATTGTTTCCTTAGGGAATCCTATGAAGACGCACTTCTCCGATTCAGGTTCGAGCTTATTAGGCTTAAGCCTTTTGACATAAGTGTCGCAACCCCAAACTTTAAGAAACGACAGCTTAGGTTTCTTGCCAAACCATAGTTCATACGCTGTCGTCTCAACGGATTTAGATGGTGCCCCTATTTAACGTGAATGCGGTTGTCTCTGATTTAAATGAATAACCGTCCTGCATTAAACAAGATCCAGATATAATGTTCATGCTCAACGCTGGCACCAAAAAACAATTTTTCAGGTCTAAATCTAATCCCGAAGGTAGATGTAGAGTTAGCGTGCCGACGGCGATCACATTGACCTTGGAACCATTCCTGGCACGCATCGTCACCTCGTCCTTAGCCAATCTTCGTTTAATCTGTAGCTCCTGTTTCGAGTTACAAATATGAGCAACCGAACCAGTATCAAATACCCAGGCGCTACTACGAGCATTAGTAAGGTACACATCAATAACACGTATATAAAATATACCTTTGTTCACTTTGCCATCCTTCTTATCCGCTAAATACTTGGAGCAGTTCCGCATCCAGTGACCAGTCCCTTTGCAGTAGAAGCACTCGGTTTCAGGCTTGGATCCAACTTTGGGCTTCTTCCCGTTATTCTTGAAGTTCCCTTTCTTTCCCTTGCCCTTTTTCTTGAAACTAGTGGTCTTGTTAACCATCAACACTTGATGCTCCTTCTTGATTTCTACCTCCGCAACTTTAAGCATTGCGAAGAGCTTGGGTGTTGTTTTGTCCATCCCTTGCATATTATAGTTCATCACGAAGCCTTTGTAGCTTGGTGGCAGTGATTGAAGAACTCTGTCAATGACACAATCAACTAGAAGATCAACTCCCAGCTGAGTCAAGTGATTACAATACCCAGACATTTTGAGTATGTGTTCACAGACAGAACTGTTCTCCTCCATCTTGCGGCTATAGAACTTGTTGGAGAATTCATATCTCTCAACCCGAGCATTTTCTTGAAATATTAACTTTAACTCTTGGAACATCTCATATGCTCCATGACGTTCAAAATGTCTTTGAAGTCCCGGTCCTAAGCCGTAAAGCTGGGCACATTGAACTATCGAGTAGTCATCAGATCGAGCTTGCTAGACGTTCAAAACATCAGCATCTGCTCCTGCAGCAGGCCTTTCACCTAGCGGTGCATCAAAGACATAATTCTTCTCTGTAGCAATGAGGATAATCCTCAAGTTATGGACACAGTCCGTGTAGTTGCTACCATCATCTTTCAACTTAGCTTTCTCTAGGAACGCATTAAAATTCAGGGGAACGGTAGCACGGGCCATTGATCTACGACATAGATATGTAAGTACTATCATGACTAAGTTCATGATAAATTAAGTTCAGTTAATCAAATTACTTAAGAACTACCATTTAAATAGACATCCCTCATGTCATCTAAGTAATACGTGATCCAAATCAACTAACCCATGTCCGATTATCATGTGAGATGGGATAGTCATCGATGGTGAACATCTCTATGTTTATCATATCTACTATATGATTCACATTTGATCTTTCGATCTCCAGTGTTTCGAGGCCATGTCTGTACATGCTAGGCTCTTCAAGTTTAACCCATGTATTCCACATGTGTAAAACTGTCTTAACACCCATTGTATGTGAACGTAGAGTCTTTCACACCTGATTATCACATGGTGTCTCAACACGACGAACTGTAACAATGGTGCATACTCAGGGAGAACACTTTTATCTTGAAATTTAGTGAAGGGATCATCCTATAATGCTACCGCCGTACTAAGAAAAATAAGATGCATAAAAGATAAACATCACATGCAATCAAAAAATGTGAGATGATATGGCCATCATCATCTCATGCTTTTGATCTCCATCTCCAAAGAATCGTCATGATCTACATCGTCCCCAGCTCGACACCTTGATCTCCATCGTTGTTGCTTCTACAACTATCGCTAATGCATAATGATAAAGTAAAGAAATTACATGGCGTTTGTAATTCATACAATAAAGACACAACCATTAGGTTCCTGCCGGTTGCCAATAACTTACAAAACATGATCATCTCATACAATAACATATATCACATCATGTCTTGACCATATCACATCACCACATACCCTGCAAAAACAAGTTAGACGTCCTCTACTTTGTTGTTGCAAGTTCTACGTGGCTGCTACGGGTTCTAGCAAGAACCGTTCTTACCTACGGCAAAAACCACAACGGTGAATTATCAAGTTTGCAGTTTTAACCTTCTCCAAGGACAGGCCGCAGTCAAATTTGATTCAACTAAAGTAGGAGAAACAGACACCCGCCGGCCACCTTTTATGCAGAACCAGTTGCATGTCAGTCGGTGGAACCGGTCTCATGTACGTGGACATGTAAGGTTGGTCCGGGCCGCTTCATTCCATAATGCCCGAATCAAAATAAGACGTTGGTGGTAAGCAGTATGAACATCACCGCCCACAAATTCTTTATGCTCTATTCGTGCATATCATCTACGCATAGACATGGCTCTGACACAACTGTTGGGAATCGTTGCATGGAAAACAAAAAATATTCTACGCACACGCAATGATCTATCCATGGATGCATAACAATGAGGGGGTCAGTGTTTCTACGTACCCTCATAGACCATAAGCGAAAGCGTTTCACAACGCGGTTGATGTACTCGAACTTCTTCATGCTTAAACCAATCAAGTACCGTACGCACGGCACCTCCGCGTTTTGCACACGTTCAGCTAGGTGACGTCCCTCGCCTTCTTGATCCAGCAAGACGTCGAGGTAGTAGATGAGTTCTGTTAGCACGACTACGTGGTGACGATGATGGTGAAGTGATCTCCGTAGGGCTTTGCCTAAGCACTACGAAAATATGACCGGGGCTGTAAACGGTGGAGGGGGGTGCGCACACGACTAGGCAATTGTCTGCTGTGTGCTAGGGCGCGCCCCTCCACATATATATAGGTGGGAGCGAGAGGGGAGGCTGCCAGGAGGCGCCCCAAATAGGCCGAATCATACTTGGGGTCCTCCCCAAGTGGCGCCCCCTGCCATATTTAACCAAGGGAGAAGGAAAGAGGCACTACAAAAAAAATACACTTCCGTGATGATACGTGTTTGTCACAGTAGGTCGCTTTTTTTGTCATGCATGTACATCCATGACAAATTTATGACAGAATCAAGATAGTCATACCTGTGCTGTCGTATAAGTGTTCCATGACATTACCAAAATTATCATCACGGAAGTGTCCACTTCCATGACGATAAATCGCGCGTCACAGAAGTGCTTTCGTCAAGGGTGACCGACACGTGGCACCCACCGTAACGGAACGCCGTTAAGCTATCGGGTCAGGTTTTGGATCCGATAACCCATTAACAGCCCCGATCAATGGGAAATTTCCACGTGTAAAATTCTTATTGGCCGGACGAAACACGTGTCAGCTCGTCAGTGGGTCAGATAGGCGCCTATGATACGTCGACACGTGGCACAGCCCAACAGAGGCCCATTCCTGTGAAAAGGCCGGCCCGTTTGACTTGGTCAAAAGGTGGCGGGCCGGCCCATGGAAAGCCTGTTAACGGCATGTTCACATATAGCCCATTTACAGCCCGCTAACCCAAGGCCCGTTACGCCCTATCCGAATTAGGCCCAGTAGCGTCATCTGGGCCATCCAATATGATTCCAGCCCGTTTCACTTCTGGCCCATGAATGGCCCATGACATCTTTCGGCCCATATGAGGCCCTATGTAACTCTTGGCCTACTAACGGCCCATGGTGAAACTGGCTCGTAATGAACAGTGTATCACTTTACACCCATTAACGGCCCGTGGTGAAACTGGCCCGTAATGAACAGTGTATCACTTCATACCCATTAACGGCTCGTTGTTCCGTTGGGCCGTTTCCAGCCCATGTTATCTTTCGGCCTTCTCAGAGCCCATTTATTCTTGGGCTCATTTCCAGCATTCGTTTACTTACCGCCCGTTACTGTCATTTTCTGCTTGTGGGCCAAATTCAGCCCGTGGTTACAGTCGGCCCATTTGTGGTCCGTTAATACGTTGGGCCGTTTTCATAGCGTCATCAAATACGGCCTATTAACGATGGCCCGTTATGGTCGGCCCATGAATGGACGATTCCAACTCTTGCCCGTTTACGGCCATAATGCGGCCTGTTATTGGCCCATGTTTGGCCAATCGATCATACTGCTCGTATAAGGCCCATTGATGATATGGCCCGTAGAAGGCCCATTGTTTCTATGGCCCGTAGAAGGCCCATTGTTTCTACGGCCCGTAGAAGGCCCCCTGTTTCTACGGCCCGTAGGAGGCCCAGTGTCACTACAGTAAATATTAGCCCATGGTTATTGTGGCCTAGTTTTAAAAAATAGGTTAATGCAGCCACTAGCAAACCGCAGAAAAAGAACTGCAATGACTAGAAGCAAACAAATAAACAAGACAACAAGGAAATAAATAAGCAAGCAACTTAAGCTAGTCTATCACGGCTATCACACATATTACATCCACTGGGCATCAAAGTTCGCCACCAGTGCAAATAAACAAGCCGACAAAAGAATATACAAAACTGAGAGCACTTTAGAAGGCACTAGGCCTAGCCAGGTCGGGCCCCCCCAAACAGGTGAAGAAGCTGAGTAGACCTCAGTTGTGTCAATGATAGATGCATCAACACTAGATTTAAGGCATGACGGTGCGCATGGCAGTCCTCTGACATCTTCATTGCATCTTTGACTTCAAGTCGGAGCTGAGCTAAAGCAAGCCTTTCCGCTTTAAGTTGAGACTGAAGAAGTCGAACTGATTGAGGCAGCGACTGCACAGAGGTTGTCTCACACCTGCTGGTGAGTAGCTTCAACTCGCTGTCTTCATCAAGACAGGACCTTGGGGTCATCTCGCTGTCCTCAAGATGGTTTGGCTCACTATCTTCCCTAAAGTTCTGCCTGGCGTAAGAGATACGAGTTTGAAAGAGAAACAAGGAGACACGTAACAGGTTTCACAATTATATAAGCAAATAAATGGATCTGTTCTGCATAAGGAACATGTTTTTACAACTACAATTTGAAACTAATAGTTGTTGCAAACATCCAATCAGATGTAAAGAGCAAAGCAAACAGCAGTGGAGGAAATGATGCCTATCCTAATCTATACTAGAACAAAGTTTGAAGGCTTGAGAAGGATGAACTTACATACCAATATTCCGCAATTTTGATAATGTTCAATATCTGACATGCATGAAAACATAAAAACAAGTGAGATTTTCTTTGTAATGCAGAAGTGATTCTAATCCAATACTGCCTCCCTGTAAACCCCTTTGTGCTATCTCAGCAATTCTTTTAAAAGATTCCATGCATGCAGTAATTTGTTGTGTGCATTAATATAATGTGGCCTACTACTCAAAATATGAGAGCTCCAGAAGTGATGACACTTCGCAGAAGATAGCTTCAACATATAGTAAAGAAGAACAGGTCGACCTGGCCTGACAGATTCAAAATATACTAAGGGAGAACAACTCGACCTGACCAGTCGACTGCAAGAGAAGAGTATCATCTTAAAGAAGAGCAGAAGAGCAAGCAGATTGAAGATATTACAAGTCTTTTAATACAATGTCGGTTGGCCACCCATGATGAACCAGAGCGCACCGAGAAATACTATTCTTTCCGGTCTCTCCATATGTGGCTCACATGCATTTCGAAACTAAAGTAGGAAAATTTAGCTAACCAATTAAACATCTCTCAGTTTTACTAATATCAGCAATAATATCAGATATGAATTTGTACAACTAAGCTTGTTTAGCTCGATGGGTGGAGCAGTGCTATTACGACACGAACCACGTAGGCTGATTGTGGTCATCATAAAATGGGGAAAACATAAGCATGATGAGTACAGTGTTGACCGTGGCAGTGGGATGGCAGATCTGAAGCTGCAAACCGCGCAAATGGTAGTTAGCAACCGATGTTTGCTTTGAAATAACAACTAAGATTTGGTATGGACAAGAAAGTACGGTCAACAAGTGACAAAGAAATGCAATTATGCTGTCTCTCTATATGTCGCGACATGCATTTGGAAACTCAAGTGGGACCTTTAGCTAACCAATTAAATGTGTCGGTTAACTAATATTAGTATCATATCACAATCATATTTGAACAACTAAGCTTTCGAATTCTGAGTGTTGTGTTGTTTAGCTTGAAGGGTGGAGTAATGCTAGTACGACAGAAAGCACCTACGCAGATCATAGTAGAGTAGATAAAAGGGGAAAACCCTAAGCATCAACAGAAAAATCAGGAAAGTGGAACTAGCTGGACCAGTGGGTGGCGCACATGCTTTTCGAAATGAATATAGGAACATTAGTTGACCAATTAAACGTTCTCTGTTTTAGTGATATGAGCATCATATCAGATTCGTATTTCAACACATAAGCTTTGGGTTGAGGTCTTGAGGAGCAGTGCTAGCACAACACGAAGCACCTACGATGATGGTAGTGAATATAAAGGGGGAAACCATAAGCTTTACGAGTATAGTGCCCGTGCCATGGCAGATCTGAAGGTGCAAACCGGACAAAGCTACTTCGCAACCAATGTTTGCTTTCAACTAGCCACTACGATTTGGTACGGACAAGAAAAGTACAGTAAACAAATTACGATCTATTTTCCGGGTGAGATCAATAACTTAAGCACATATGGAAGAGTACCAGCTCTCTTGCGACGTCGTGTAGGCCTATGCTGATACGTTGAGGGTGCTGCGGGTGCGATGGCTGTCGGCGGCGGGGAAGAAGACTTTAGACAGCAAACGGCCGGGTCGGGGGATATATAATGTTGCCGTGGACGAGGCGGTCGTAGGAGCGGCAACGGCAAGGTGGACAACAGCGCCGATGAAGCGAGAGGAGGCGATGAAAGGATCCTAGTCCAGCGTCGTGGATGGGAGACGTCCATCTCTTGCATTGGACGAGGGGTAGGGGTAGCGGCTCCGGCAAGGTGGAGGATGGGGTGGCGGACGGAGGAGGCTGGCCGCAGTGCGGAGGTTGTCATGCCGCCAACGGTGTATGAATGGGGAAATGGAGGGGAGGGGGATCTCAAACTTTGGGACGCGCTTCTCTGAAATGGGGGAAAGTTACAAACTTATCCCCCATTTAAAATTTCGGACATCGCGTCGGTTGGGGATAGGACGGTAATCTAGCATCTCCCAAATATTTGTCGGTAACTATTTCGGGCAAGGAGAGGGTGTTTTGCCGCCCACGGTTGGCGCCCACGGTGTATGAACGGGGCTGACAGGTAGGGCGGTTTTGTCACGTCTGATGGAAGTTACACATCTACCCCTATTTAAAATATTAGGCTACATCTATTTCGGACGAGGAGAGTTTGTTTTGCCGCCCACCATGTATGAATGGGGAATGGAGAGAGAAACAGAGGTCTTTCGGACGAGCTTGAATCAAATGAGTTTTGCCGCCCACGTTTGGCGCCCACCGTGTCTGAATGGGCTCAGAGGCCGTCGTGTCATGTCTGATTGAAGTTACTAGTCTACCCCTATCGACAGCAGTGTAAATCCTGTCGATAAGGATGTCAAGTGTCAGGGGTAGACAGTAATTTCCATCTCGCAAACACTTGCTTTGGGCAGCCCACAAATTATAGTGGGTGTTTAGCCGCTTCGTTAAAACTTGGGAGAATTAGCATTCACGTTTGCCCTGGGACCTGGCAAACTAAATTCAAATCCAATTTGTATTCGATTACGAATATCCACAGATAATTATATGTTTTGTTATTTATTTCTTCAAAACCACAACAAAGATTTATTCCACCTTTATATATGATTATGATTTAGAAATGTCGTGATCTTCGAATTCAGTAGGTTGGATACACTCTGAGTCAAACAGTTATTTCACCCAATACAATATGCTCACACGAAAAACAGTTCACCTTATGTCAATCATACAAGTACTTAGGATTACCTCGCCTAAAAAATTCGCATCATTACAACACATGGACAACATAGGGGGTCTTGCAACATAATCCATTCAGACACATGACACAACATGCAAGTACAATAATCTAATGAAAATTTCAACTGGTATCTAAAGAAGAACCGGGATTATCTTGGGCTTCAGATGGCAGAAACAGCAGGACCTCCTCCATCTTCAAATGCAACATTCTTACTTCCTCCAATTCTTGGGTTGCTTGCATAATGTGTGCTGCTAATTCCGTAATTTCCAGCCTCAAGATAAAGATTAACTCATTCATGGCAGCCATACCATCTCTTTCTGCCTCTAGTAGAGCCTCAAGCACTATAATATCTATGCTCAGACTGCTCTCCGGCGGTGTTGCCTCTGAACTGCTACCATCTGGTAACATGGATGGCGCACTGCTTCCACAAATAGATTCTGGGGTTGTACATTGTGTCCTAGTGTGAACGACATCCTGAAAGGTTTCCGCTAGAAACCAGTAAGAGATAGTTATCGTATGATCCAGGTAGTAAGCTTACATGGTAAACGACGGACGAATTATTGGCGAGCATGGCAAATTATATTTAAATGGTTCGAAGCAGCATCAGCCGAAAAGAAATTAAAATGGTAAGATGAAACTAGAGATGTAAGTGGCAAATAAACAAAATCCGCCAGTCCCATCTAATTAGTTTTTGCTACCTCCCTAGTTCATTTTCCTCAAAAAAACAAAAACTCTTTTGAACTATCATACCACTAGTGCACTTTAATCGGGATTAAACCGGACCCAGTTGACATCCCTAGTTGAAAGGGAGTGTACAACCGCTATATTTAAGTTGCCAAGGCATCTAAGCGGTTGAAATTATCTGAGAAAGCACTTAACAGTGTGGCCTCATATAAACTACGAAGACAGTCTTGTGATGAAGTTGAGAGGAAAAGTTAAGAACTCAAATGAAATAGGCATGCATTTCTTTACGATAGTACAGCAGGCACTGCTGACATATTGGCCAACTCAGGTATAGCGTAACAACAAATAAGCATTCGAATCAAGCAATACAGCAAAGCAGACAACTGAACTATTTGTAATTCGGTAGGATTACACGTTGAGGGCACAAGCCAAGAAAGCAGCCCACTCGCATTACATTTCACATGTACTAAAACACACTGGCTTGCCATATGTTGTTGTGAAGCCTAGCTGCTGTTGCAATGTTCTTTGAAGATATCGTCAGCATCCCATGGTTGCAAATCTAGTTGTTGTAGTTTATTCTGCACCATCTATTTAGGTAAAATTAATTTTAATCGCATGCACTGGTCCGAATTGATCATCAATGGTTCATCTAAACTAATGAAAGAAGGGTGTGTGCATACACGACAATACTCCCTCCGATTCTTTTTACTTTGCGTATAACTTTTTCTCAGTTTTCTCGTATTAGTCTGCGCGTTGCCGATTCCTAGCGCTGGTTTCCTTTTGTGCCCCGCCCATCAGCCTCTGCCCTAATTAATTGGCAAATTAGTCTAGAAAATTTAAACCAGTGCCCTCCTTGGTATGCGGGTCAAGAGTTATGTGTAGAGTAAATAGAATCAGAGGGAGTATATCTGCTTCCCTCTATTTTTATGCTTGTTCGAGGTGCCAGCCCCAAAAGAACAAATATTTTGCTTGATGGGGTTGGCAGGTCCATAATTAATAGAAGCATCAAATTAGTCATGCAACTTGGGAAGATCAAGAACACACAAACAAGTAATGAACAGAGGCTCGGAGCAGTGATGTAATAGCTAGCATCAGAAAATGTAGGGTAAAACGAACAAAAAGCAGCGGAACCACATGCTAGTTTGCTGATGTGTAATTAAGCATAGAGAACATTAAGCAGTCTGATGGAACCAACAGGTGGCATCAGAACAAAACTAAAGGATATTAACTATATGTGCACTGGTATGCAATTTAGCACATGTAACATGTTCACTGCCAGAAGTATGGCCCTACAGGTGCAAGCAGAATAACGCGTCTCATGAAAAACTGAATGATGCCCGGAAGAAATTCAAAGGTGCGCTGGTTATGCTAGGAAAGTGAACGTAGGCGCCGGCCGTTGGATAATAGTACCTGATTGTCGGCGGCGTATGGGTATCGTTGTCATACTTGATAGCTAAGGATCGACGATGGTGCTCGTGTTGCGGTTGAGTTTGGGCCGGTTGTCGCCGTCACTGAAGCGGCTACGGTGCTACGGTTGCGGCGCCTGTCGACATACAAGAAAGCTCATCTGTGTTAAGTGAACAGTTGCATGATAAAGAGCAAAACCGAAGGAGTACAAATCGAAATAACCTGATGAGGCTGCGGCATCGGTAAAGCAGGGCCGATGGAGTTGAATATGGCGTCCGTGGAGCGGGTCCGGTGTAGTGGACGAAGGTTTTGGCAGGCGCGTTGTACAGTGCTTTCGGTGAGGCGGATCTGTTGCGGCGGACGAGGGCTTGTATGAAGGGCCAGCGAAGGGGTTGATGAGGGAGTCAGTGAAGGGCCTACGCTGTGGTGGACGAGGGCGCCGGTTAAGCAGATCCGGTGCGGTGGACCATGATGGCGGTCAAGGAGATCTGGAGCGGTGGACAAGCCAGTCGCTGAAGCGGCTCCGGTGAAGTGGTGAGTTGGCGGTTGGGGATTCCAAGGTGCGGAAGGTAGATTCGGCGAGGTGTGAAGGTCCACCGCTGCGGCGGAGGACTAGATTCGGTGGCTTGCCGTGGTTGGGGGTCGGGGAGGGGAAGGGGAGGGGCTCTGAGGAAGAATGTTGGGGGCAAAGAGGGGAAAACAATGGAGTTACCAAAGCAGCCCTTTTCCGTTCATGTGGCAGGGGCAAAACAGGAATATCACAAGGCTAAACTTTCAGGCGCGTGATATTTCGATGTGAGCGGGAAGTTTGAAAGCTTTTGGCGCCTAAAATTATAAGTATTCTGCTCTCGTACGACCGACTATGATATCATGGCCGACAATTTGTTTGTTTTACACGCAAAAAAATGTGCAAGTTTTGAAAATCAATGTCTCCAACTCAAAACTTAGATTGTCCATTCAATTCAAATATGGATCATTGAGCTACTACAAGCAAATACCATCATATGGTCCAATTCAAATGAAATTCCAAATGTGTTTATCCTAAATATGATGACAAAAGCAAAAATGTTTATGTGTATGAATAAAGTGGATGATTATAAAGTTTGAACATGCCAGTATGTGTATATCTCTAGGTTTGATATGTGAATTTGAAATCACAAAATCCCGGCTTAAAAAATGTACCTCTGTTTAAATGAATTACAAAAGCTAATGATGTAGTCGAATTCCAAAATTCCAATAAGGTTTGTAATTCTGGTACATCAAGGTATATCACGCATGTTCAAAAGTATCGTTGTCTCATAGTACAAACTGTGAAACAAATTGATCAACCATGAGTGCACAATATCTCAATTACGCTAAAGTCCCTCAAATATAGACACCTCACTCTTTATCTGAAGTCACCCCCCCCCCACCACCACCACACACACGCATAGACACACACACACAGAGAGAAGTCATTCTCTCCCCCAAACACCAACACACAAGCACATTAACACCCCCCTCTCTTGTAAAGTCCGGACCCCAACATAGGTCTCTATCACTTTGTCTCTCGGGCATGCACACATCTCTTCCCTCACTCTCTAGGTCTCCCGCTATCTCTCTTACCCAAGCACACGCACTATGTAGAGTGTATATTTCCCATACACACAAAACGTCACCCCCAAACATCTATCTCCCTAGTTATGTGGTTCTCGCGCACTCACCTCACACACCACCCCCACTGCAAACAAGCACACTTTGTCTCCTTGTGCACCACTCTCCTCTTTCTATCTCTCCCACATGCGGACCCGCCCCAGCTCTTTCCCTGTATACATATATGTCGTGACTCTTTACATAGCTCCCTAATGTATAATCGTTCACGATTTCGCACATTGTTCTCTACACCATCTATTCTAGATCTCTCATGAAGTCCCTATCACACACACGATGACTTGCTTCCCTTGCGTCTCCGTTCATAGGCCAATTTCGGACAACATCAACATTGTCTCCCTATCTATACGCCATTTATGGACACAAACGACCTCTCTCTCTCTCTCTCTCCGTCGCTAGCTCTCTCTTTCTCTCGCTCTCGCACCCCTCTCCCACACACACACTCGATGTCTCTTCCAAATAGTCTGCTCCCCCCGCCCGCCCCCATGCTATCTCGCTACTACACATGTCACACCATTCCCCCTTCCCTTATACTTGGTTTACATCATCAGTGGTCTCTCTACTCCACATACAGTCTCTGCCTCTCACACACAAACGCGTGCACAAACACACACAGACACGCACAAACACCCATTTACCTGGATCCTCATCTCTCCTCATGTCCGCATGTGTATTTCACACACTCACTCTCTAATTATGTATATGTGTCTCCACATTACACAACACAAAGCCCCATGTACATGTCTCTCTCTATCCTCCACACACATAGACACAAAGAATCAGTTATCATTGCCTTAGTCTCTAACATATCACACACGCACACACACACACACTCTATCTCTCTCTCTCTCTCTCTCGCAAACACGCTCAACAAGGGTTTCCCCGTGAATAACTTACGACCTATTCATGAACAGTCGTGGCAGTACGGCGAACACGAGACGTGAAAAAGAATAAATCTACACGTGCTTAGACCACCTAGTATGACTACTAGGACTAGAGCAAGCCAAAAAGCGCGCCACCGTCACCCCCTCCTTGTCGGCGACGGGAAAATCTTCGTTTTACACAATCGAGAAGTCATTGTGCTAAGGCCCCACATGCCGAGGCGTTGAATAGAATGTAGATGCTAGTTTACGGAAGCAAGTATCGATAATACGTTTGTATCTCCATACTTATATTTCTTCTCTTATAAAAAACCGAGTTGGTGATGATGGTACGTGTTCCATCTTGCAATATAGACCGTCCGATCTATATCTGATGGATGGAAATTAAACTAAAAGATACTCGCACCCTTATCCACATTTGCAGACAAGGCCTTCCCGAGTTCATCCTTATCTCCAACAAACCTCATTGTTGAGCAATTAATAAAGGAAGTCTCTGGAACAAACTGGCCTGGTGGCCGCTGCCGGCGTCGTCAATCCCCATGCCTCCGCTTAGTCTGACCATCAACCACCACCACACCCCACTCCTCTTCACCTTATCTCATATTTCTCGAGATATCATTAGTTTTTACACAAGGGTCAATCACAACAAGTGTTTTATAAAAAATGCATCTTGATGTTTCGTGCAATGCACGGATCTTGCTAGTACTCCTACACAAGACAAAGTTGGTGATGCTGGTGTGTCTGGCATCCGTCGTTTCTAACCATTAGATCTACATCTAACGATTGTGAGGTAAGTTGTTGCCTTTTCTCACCAACATCCCACTTGTCTACCAATTTGCAGAAAAACCCATAATTAGTATCTTAAAACCAACCACATCCCGCCCTGACCTCACCAAAACAGCCCAAGGAATATATTCTAATTGAAACATAATATATCTCTAGTGACATATGTATATCAAAATTAGAGTGTTTTGTACCAAGTTTGTTAATAAGTATTATTCTAATTATGATTCATTGCAATGGACATGAACATTGCTAGTATTTCCAACCATGCATTTCTTTTCCTAGTATTCCATAGTTTCGAGTTTTCCATCAAGATATTAGTCACTCATGGTTGATATTTACTTTCAATCATGTACACATATGCACTATGTAACTAGCCTTGCTTATTGGCTTCCAAAGCTTAACTTTCACTCCTACTTACAATATGTAGAGTATTTAACAAAAAACTACCACTTTCAACCAGCCCTAGGAGGAATCTATTGTACAAAAATAGCAAAAACATACCCAAAATTTCTTAATCCACGCCAAAAACTAACTAGTACTCCTACCGATTAGGTTCGTTTAGACCCACTTATGACAGGGTTGGCCCACATGTCCGTGCTGACGAGGCAGCTTAAACCAACACATTTTTTTGACCGTTGACACGAGGGACCCACATCTGACCTTCTACCTGTTATTCCCCCTCAAATCATTATTTTTCCCGAACATTACTTCAAATAGTACTGATGCGTGTTCGTCGGTGAGGTCGGTGATGAGCGAGTTGGTCGCCGCTCCGCCGGACGGGCCGGACGTCGCGCTGGCCTCCGCATGGGTTGGCAGGCTGGCCCGAGTGTGACTCATGAGCGAGCAACCGCCGCGCTGGCCTTCCGGGCTGCCGCGACATGGGTTCCGCACAGCCGGCGGTTTTGACCTCGCCTTCTGCCGGCGGCGGTAGCTGCGTCCCATGGCCGAGGATAACTAGGTGGACGGACCAAACGTAGGAGGTCACTCGAGGATTTTTGTTAGTAAGAGCATGTACAATGGTTGATAAGGTAGTCTTATCTTAAGTCTGCCACGTATGCAAGTGGTAGTAGTTTCTTGGCATTTTAGTGGTTTCTTGCATTATTAGAGCAAGTATAATAGAGCTGAGTCAGCAGCTATAAGAAATAAAATACTACTACATGTTGGCTATAAGATGGGCTGCAGATGACATGGCACTGGCTTATAGCCAGCAGCTGGCTATACTATTAACCATGCTCTTAGGGGTTTCTTGTAAGGAACAATGTACGTACTACTAGCGACAAAAGGCGATTCTAGGTTGCGTTGTACTCCAACGAGTACTACTAGTGGTCGCGGGAGTGTATACCTCGTTTTGTGGGTTCGATCCCGGTCGAACGCACGGCGGACTTTTTTTTAAATACTAGTATACTATCTAGATACATCGCAGAAATGGATGTATCAAGAACTAAAATACATCTAGATACATCCATACCTGCGTCAAGTAATTCGGAACGGAGGGAGTACTACACTTCGCTGCGAGCCAATATTTTACACGGGTAGTTTGAGTTTTGAAGTCAAACGGACATGCGGCCCCACAATCTGGGTGCACTGGATAGCCTAGCCACGTGAACGGGTTTTCCTTCCCAGCATCCCGTGGCTCGCGTGCTCGCCCTAGCCGCACCTCACTTGCAGCTTCCAGCTAGTAGCATATTTAAACTAGCGCCTCCCAATTAAGCCCGAGGAGCCGGAAAAGCCTAGCGGGGCATTGGGAACTGTGCAATATGGCTCTGTACGTAAAGTGCTCTCCTACTACTCTGTAGCTTGTGGCGTTGCATGCATGGACTTCACTCCATTATCGGCTCTACTATAAAAGAAATTCCTGTTGACATGTTTTTTTAAACGGAGGCATAAGCTTTGCTTCATCTCATTCATAAAGAAGGAACTACTAACAAAGTTCGACGAGATCCATTACACCTCCACAAATGGAAGCGAAAAGCCTAGTTTCTCTGTATCAAATAACTCAAATGTTCTGCCCCCGCAGTAACCGTCGCTGATAAACAGGCTGCTAGTGTGTGCTTCAGAGGAGCGGCTGAGTAGGCTAGCTACGTGAGAGGAGCGGCTGAATAGAGCACCAAGAGTACCCACTAGGCCACTACCCAGGTGTACTTCCCCTGCATTGATAGTACAGCGATGGTTCTAGAGAACAATAGTACCCTCCACTTCCAACTATAGCTCCTTGGCCCTGAGATTCAAGAGTTCAAAACTGGTGCACTATACAAGACTAGACTAGAAGTACAATACTCCCTCCTTTCCGGTTTATAGGGCTCATCTCAAAATTTTAGTTTTTTCCATTTTATAAGGCTCAATTTGGTTGTTTCCCATCACATGTTCATATTCCAAGGTGCATTAAATCATTGCATGCAAGTATTAAGAGAAAATTGACCAATGAATGTAATTTATGCATGCATGCATTGCAATTAATGCATTGGTAAACATACTTTTTTGAGGAAAACAAGAGCATTAATTGGGTGCTTTTTTGAGGAGTAGTTGTGAAAAGGAGTACTAGTACTGCTATAGTACGAGTACGTACTCCTCCGTCACATGATGTACGACATTTTTTGACACTAGTTGGCGTGTACAAAAAATGGCAAAAACATACCCAAAATTTCTTAATCCACCCCAAAAAATACTACCTAGTGCCAAAAATTTCTTACTAGTGCTATTATTTACAGTATAATGCAATCCCATAACGTTCCATAGTGCTAGTACTAGTACTCCATGGTACCAAAAACTACTACCTAGTGCCAAAAATTTCTTACTAGTGCTATTATTTAGAGTAGTAAATAATAGCCTCACCCCTTCGCTGGGGAACGATCTACAGTTGGAAGGGACGAGGCCCTGCGGTTACTACGCTCTTATCTCCTCCTCGCCAGCTCCCCTCCCCCCGAAGAGAAGGCAGTTCGTCGCTGCTCCCATGGATTCGCCAGGCGGTTCTCCTCCTCGTCGGGGCTGGGAGACCTTGGACGATGATTCTCTGGGAGAAATCGCACGCCGCTCCGACGTCCTCACCGCCGCAAGACTCGGTGCTTCCTGCACCAACTTTTTCAAGACGCTGCTTAAACAGGCTTGGGAAAAGGCCATGCTTGTTGGTCTTCCATGCGTCCTCGAGGAGAAGGTTCTTCTATGGGACAATTCTTCGAAGAGTCCACCGCTCCCTGGCCATGGTTGAACGTTGACTCCGCTAGAGTTGACGACGTTGAGAGGTAGTCGGATTTGGTCCGATGAGCAGGTCAGTAATGGAGCTTGATAATGTAGTACTTAGTTATTCCATTTCCATCCCATAATTTCTCCGCTGCCCACCGTCTTATATATAGGTCTGGGTCGGTGCCAACAAAGATTGGCTTGCATACCTCCGGCCGGATACCACCATGATTTTGCACAACCTCCACAGTAGTGCGGCCGTTCCGGTAGACCCCTTCTCCACCATTGGGATCGGCCTTCCGGACTGGCTGGGCAAGAATACGTATGATGATGCCTACATGAGATTGAAGAAGATAGCAATTGCGGACCCGCCAACAAAGCGACGCGGCTACGACGATTACTATCTCATCGCGGTGTTCGACATAAGGATTGCCATCAATGCGGGAGGCAGTAATGGCAGAGGTTGGCGCATGTTGGCGGCGGCAGATTTGTACCCCTACACGTTCGAAGACGACGTGCGCCATCTAGGCCGCATCTTCCCGTTGACAAGCCAGGGGACTTGTTTCATCTAGTTGACATCCTACGGTACGGGAGATTACAAACGGAATGCACAAACCATCATTTGCATCCCTAACGGTACTCCATTATTTTGCAGGGACCAGTCATCCCCCGATCAAAATAAGATCGCCGATCCTGGATAAGGATTTGCATCAGCGATTCGGTCTAACCTGAAACCCTGTAGCTGACTTTGGCATATTGGGATCAACTATCTTAGCAGTTGTTACCCATGGTACCACTGATGTGCAACATGGTCACATAATCTACCACGAACGGACCGTCACCATCTACCCAGGTATTCCATTTTTTAACCCTCTCACCTTCTCTTTCATTGTTGTACTAGTAGTATACTTTGTAGTACTAGTAGGACTACTTTTTACCTTGGAGGACGCGTATAGCTAGCTAGGCCCTTGAAGACTTGAACCCACTAGCTGCCACCATTTTTGTTTTTCCATGTCTTACTATCTCATCCATGTAGCCAAGAGTGGCTATATATAATAAGCCAGTTATTTTACTTCCTCTATACCGGAGTAGTACTATTTGCTGCACAGTATTACTGACCGCCACATTTGAGCACAACATTATTATGCATGGACATTGACTATGTACGTCACCATGTGTCCAGATCTGGGATGCCGCGTGTACCAGATGAACGGCGCCGAGTTCGACCCCCGTGATGCTACGTGGGTGCCGAGGAACACTCTTGGAGAGTACTCGCTTTTCATCGGGGACACCTACCCCATTGTGAAGCGGATGCCACCTTCCGAGCACGACACGGATGGCCTGCCGTTCATGAAGCATGGTTGTGTCTTCAGTGCGCACCGCCGGATGAACGACATGCTGGGACACGCTATCCCTGATTTATGCCGCTTTAGCTTGGATGAGTCTCCATTGTGTGGAACCGGACTAGAAAGCTGCGACAATGATTCCCGTTGCCCACCGCTATGGATCGTGCCATCCATGAAGAACACCTGGGACTGGAACCTGGAGGAGGACATGTAGCCCATCTATAACGTGTCAGTGGAGTACGGTAATTGTGAACGGTAGCGCTGTGAATATATGTAGACTAGTCATGCACAAATTTATCACATGAGTTGAAGATGAACTTGTGTGGCATACTTGCATTTGTCCTTTAGAATTTACTACTAGTAAATGTGTTATGTCTACGTGCAACTTGTGTGGTTGTTGGACGGGCTCCAACACGCTCTTTGAGAAAAAAAAGGTGGCACAACTTTGGATATACGTGACGTGGCGGCATCATACAGTAGCATCGTTCGCTATAGTTGTACTAGTACACTCCTACTAGGACGACAACTCCTATAAAACCTTGCGCTTGGCTCTTTGCCTCTTCGGGAGGTTCAATAGTTCGTACTCGTGTGAACCTTGCACTTGGCTCTTCGCCTCTTCAGAAGGTCCAACAATTATGATACTACGGTACAATATGCTTCTGGCAATCTCACACCGATTGAACTGTTGCGCGTCCACCGCGAGGGCAAGGGAGAGGGAGAGGGCGCTGTAGTCAAAACCCTCTCCTCGTCCTGCAAACCACCGCACGCGTGGGCGAGGGCGAGGGAGAGGGAGAGGGAGAGGGAGAGGGCGTTGTAGTCAAAACCCTCTCCTCGTCCTGCGAACCACCGCGCGCGTGGGCGAGGGCGAGGGAGAGGGAGAGGGAGAGGGAGAGGGCGCTGTAGTCAAAACCCTCTCCTCGTCCTGCGAACCACCACGCGCGTGGGCGAGGGAGAGGCGTAGTAAGCAAGCTTCTCCTCGTTCGGCGAGTTGACGGGACACATCAAAGCAGTACTAGTACTAGTAGTAGTAGTCCATACTGCGTCCTTTCCGATTAATATGGCTTAATTTGAAACGAGAAAAAATACGCTAGCGGTCAACGTATGTAACAGTACGCTCTTTACGGTCACTATATATAGTTTTGTGGCGATTATGCGATCACTAGCTCATCGTAGAGCACCGTATTGCACCCTACTGACCGGCCACATAGTCGACGTGGCACTTTGTTGACTGGTTAAATTGTCACCTGGTTTCTGGGTCCCACCTGTCAGTTGGTAGAGCAAAGAAATCAGTTAAACAAAACTTTATGTAGGCACGACACGAGTCCAACCCTTGCGCGCGAACCGCCCTGGCTGTGTATGTGAGTGCATGCACGTGTCCTCCCTCGGTCTTCCAACAAAGAGTGTACTACATGATGTACATCTACACTTCCAATGCATTTAGCCTTCAATCTACTAAATCGATATTGATTGACTAATGCACCAACTTGTGCTGTAGGTATAGGCTACATGTCTATCCTTATTACAGCATGCAACGGCCTTCATTTAATCTTCTTATCTAAATGGTCGCATGCACACATAAGTCTGCTACTTTTGGGCGTTAATTATGCCCTGGTCAATGTGTAAATCTCTAAATGTATAGTCTTTCACAGACGTAGGGAGTAGGTTGAGCACTTGAGCGTGGGCGTGTGTGCACTAGTAGAAAACAGGGCTTTGGTCACGGGGTAGTTTTCACATTAGTCCCGGTTCAGTCACGAACGGGACTAATGTGAGCATTTATCCCGGTTCGTGCGGCTAAGGCATTAGTCCCGGTTCACCTGGGCCCTTTAGTCCCGTTTCGTGCCACGAACCGGGACTAAAGGGTGCGATGCCCATTAGTCCCGGTTGGTGGCACCAACCGGGACTAAAGGTTAGACCTTTAGTCCCGGTTGATGCCACCAACCGGGACTAAAGGTTAGACCTTTAGTCCCGGTTGGTGCCACCAACCGGTACTAATGTGCTTGGAGGCATTAGTACCGGTTCATGGCACGAACCGGTACTAAAGGTCCCATTTTCAAACGCTCCCCCCCCCCTGACCGCCTTTTCAGTTTTAGAAAAAACAAAGGAAAATGATGAAAATGTCAAAAAATTAAAATAAAATAAGTTTCCCATGTGACATGTGGTCTAGTTGTTGGGAAAATTTACAAATATGAATTTCGACTTTATTTGCAAAATCTCTCTAGAATTTGTAAAATGGGCATAACTTTTGCATACGAACTCGGATTAAAAAGTTTTTTATATAAAAAATCATCTACTCGAAAAGTTACATCCAAATTTAACTGGGGGAACCCCGTTAAACATTTTCAAAATCCTCAAAAACCTAACAGAATAAAAAGATACGGGGCTTTTAAGATCTGGAGTGGAAAAAATCGAAAAAAATTCAAACTTACTAGTGGCGCACCATCTGCTAGGTGCGCCACTAGTAATAAAAAATATATAGTTTTTAATTTTTTTTGGAAAAATTGTGGTCAAATCTGGTCAAACAGTGGTCAAGCTGTGGTCAAACAATGGTCAAACTAATTAGTCTAGAATATTAGTGTTACTAAATAATTATTTCAGTTATTTCGAATTTTGGTCAAATATGGTCAAACTATGGTCAAACTAATTATTCAAGAAATATTAGTGTTACTAAATAATTATTGTTTTTTAAAACAATAGTTTCAAACTCAAACAGTGAAATGTGTCACTTCATGCTCAAGCAAAATTCCTGAAGGTTAATAGGATTGACATCTTACTATTGTCAGGAAAACAACAAGTGCAGACTTGGAAACGAGGGAGAATAGAACCCGGAAGTTAAGCATGCTCAGGCTGGGGGAGTGGGAGGATGGGTGACCATTCGGGAAGTTAGATGATTTGGAATGATGAGGGTGGTTAGAGGATAAATTGAGCAGTGATGAGGGGTGGTGATTACAGACTAGAGGTTAAAATAATTCAGAAATTTGAAAAATTAAAAAAAATCAAAAAAAAATTCAAAAAAAATCATAAAATTTCCTTTAGTCCCGGTTGGTAAGTTGGTGTTACCAACCGGGACTAAAGGTGGAGCTCCACGTGGCCGCGCCCTTTAGTCCCGATTCCAGTAAGAACCGGGACTAAAGGGGAGAGGCATTAGTAACGACCCTTTAGTCCCGGTTCGAAAACCGGGACTAAAGGGCCTTACCAACCGGGACAAAAGCCCCTTTTTCTACTAGTGGTGTTGCGTCATGTGCTGTGTGCCGCATGGGTGCGTGAGTGTTGCGTGCGTCCATGTGTACGTGTGAGTGTTGCATGTTGCATGCATGCATGGGGCTACTCCCTCCCATTGACATGTTCTATTTCAAGCTTCCTCTGTTCCCTCCATATGGTGATACTCCCTCTGTTCCCAAATATAGTAAAAAGTTGAGTCATCTATTTTGGAACGGAGGGAGTAGTACAGAGTAAAAGCCTCCCTCTGTTCTCAAATACGGAGTATTTGTCTTTCTACAGATTTCAACAAGTGACTAGGTACGGAGCAAAATGAGTGAAGTGAGTGTAGAGGCATAGGGATACTGGAGAAAGGAAGTCCTCGCAGTCCATTTATTCCCCATCTCGGTCAGAGAGAACTATTCAACTAGTCTTCGCAGTGAAGTGACAATACACGCTGCAGCAGATGGGACACGTAATTACTAAGCTGAACCAGCGTGTTGATGTTACTAAATCAGCCTTACCCAGTACTAAAGGTGGAGCTCCACGTGGCCGCGCCCTTTAGTCCCGATTCCAGTAAGAACCGGGACTAAAGGGGAGAGGCATTAGTAACGACCCTTTAGTCCCGGTTCAAAAACCGGGACTAAAGGGCCATACCAACCGGGACAAAAGCCCCTTTTTCTACTAGTGGTGTTGCGTCGTGTGCTGTGTGCCGCATGGGTGCGTGAGTGTTGTGTGCGTCCATGTGTACGTGTGAGTGTTGCATGTTGCATGCATGCATGGGGCTTACTCCCTCCCATTGACATGTTCTATTTCAAGCTTCCTCTGTTCCCTCCATATGGTGATACTCCCTCTATTCCCAAATATAGTAAAAAGTTGAGTCATCTATTTTGGAACGGAGGGAGTAGTACGGAGTAAAAGCCTCCCTCTGTTCTCAAATACGGAGTATTTGTCTTTCTACAGATTTCAACAAGTGACTAGGTACGGAGAAAAATGAGTGAAGTGAGTGTAGAGGCATAGGGATACTGTAGAAAGGAAGTCCTCGCAGTCCATTTATTCCCCATCTCGGTCAGAGAGAACTATTCAACTAGTCTTCGCAGTGAAGTGACAATACACGCTGCAGCAGATGGGACACGTAATTACTAAGCTGAACCAGCATGTTGGTGTTACTAAATCAGCCTTACCCAGTACTGCCATCATGTTTGCCAGTAGAGCACGCTTCCGCAAATACACCTACACACCTTTGTCCTCCATTAGCTGACATATGGGCCCTGTTGTGGTAGACCCACATGTCATCGGTGTAACTATTTACACTCCGAAGGACGGTATATCCTGGTAGTAGTACTAGTAGAATTGAGATTGAATGCACTTTCTTCTCCGTCTTCCACACTTCTTCCTCCTCTCTTCTTCTTCCTCCTCTCTTCCCCATTGTCGGCCGCACACCATTTACCCCCGCCCACTGCTCACCCACTCGCACCATCTTCCTTGGTAGCTCGCGTGTACCATATCCCCCCGCCACTGCTCGGCCACACAAGGAGAAGCTTCTTCGCTCGCCCGCCCGAATCCACTTCCCCGCTGGCTCGCAGGCACCGAAAACCCCAATGGCAGAACCGACTGACACGCAAAGCCGCGATTGGAATTCCCTCCCCGATGTTCTCTTGGAGCAGATCTGTAATCGTATGGACCTACTCAGCACCGTCCGTCTGGCCGCATGCTCGGTGTCTTTGTACCATCTACTCGTCTGCAACCGGCCGGCTCTTTTCAAGACACCCTGCTTGCTGATGCCCGATCCTCGCAGGTGGCCCAGACACCGACTTGACGATCCTACGGAGGTTACTGTGGTGCCCCTTGACATGCTACCACTACCCGTCCACCTGCCTTCATGCGCGGCCACTACTGGGCGGGCATCAAAACCAACTGGATCGTCCTCATCCACCAATCTGGTAGTCCATGGCGTCTCGTGGATATCTACACCCAGCGAGAGATCACCCTTCCATCTTTGGATACCGCCGCCATCGAGCCTCGTGGCCCGCCGGACACTCCTGCCTACTACGCACGAGACGCGTCAAGCTTTTGGCTCGACCTCTGTTTGCAGAAAGTTGTAATCTGCGAAGTGCCCACACCATCAGAAGACTACATGGATTACAAGCTCATTGCCTTGTTCAACAAGGGATTAGTCTATTTGGAATCCGGTCGGCATACATGGTTATGGCTCATCATCAAACCTGTTGAGGAAACATTTCTGTCTGATGCTATAGTGTATGATGGCATCGTTTACGCGGTCGACGCACAGATTGGCTACCTATACTGGTGGAATCTATCGTCGTGTAATTGTTCTATCTCATCTCATCTTTACCTTATGAATATGACTGCCTATTCATTTGTTACAAATTTAGAATGCATAGCATGTCTATAACCACATTATTGCTATATGTTCCTCTTATTTCCTAGATTTTTATGACCACACATGTTATTGTTAGAGTTGATATGAGAACAATTGGCATCTAATGATTGTTAGAATACATATTATGAGCATAACATCATGATTGCTATATGTTACTCTAGTTTACAAGATTTTTATAGAAATGCATGTTATTGCTTAGAGTTGATATGAGAACAGTAGTAGTAAGTGCTATGGTAGAATATGAGTAGGCGCTGTCATAGCTGTTTTCCTCTCATTGTTACATGATGTTTGAACCATGACATATTTCTAGAATATGAAAGCCATTGGCTTATTTTTTAACTTGGGGTATGATTATGACCACGGCATTGCAATTCTCTATCTATGATATGTGTCACTATTATAATAATCTTAATTTCACACATACTCTGAACATGAATGTTTATTTTTGTCCTTTTGGTTTCCAATTTAAATTGTTGCAGCAGACGCAAATGCGCTGGCCTTCATGATTCCAGGACCAGGAATCATACCAGCCGATGGGTGGTGGTTTATTTCTCATTCAGCTGACATCGGTCATTTGATGCTTATTCGCACGTACCAAATTGACCAAACCATTACATCAAACCACATGCAGTACAATGCGTGGGGCGTTCGTGACATTGATGGCTATGGCTATTTCGTGTTCGAGAAAGATCCCAGCTCCGTTGGGCCAGGCGTATTCAACTGGAGGCGGGTTTACAGCCTCGGCAACCACTCCTTGTTCCTCGGGCTCAATTATCCGATCATCCAACCAATCATCGATCATATCACCGGCGATGATTAATGTGCTATGCAACTTCCATTCATGAGGGTGGGCTGTGTTTACACATCATGCCATGGGTTTCATGAATCACCATATCCAGAGATTCGTTGACACAGCTTGTTGTCAGATAATCTTCAGTGTGTGAAAGGCATCAAGCTTCCATGCGATGGATGGCTTTTGCAAACCCGACATGCGGCGATGTGGTTCATGCCAACAGCAAATATGCACAACTTGATTCGTGCTGATATCTAGACTGAGTCATGTATTCTGCTGCTGTAGCACGACCCTCTTTTGTTGGATATTATGTATTGTTGTTAGTTTGAAGCACTCCTCTGGTTTGAAGGATAGATACCTTCCTGGGATCAAGTGCATCCTAACTCACCTGCGTAGGATGTACTTATAATGATGATGGAGATGCTGTGCAGAAGCCATATATATATCAGTTAGGCTTCAAGTGCGTACTTGTTAGTTAAACCTATGTATAAATTGTGACACTAAATACGACTAGTAAGTAGTACAGTAGTAGTACTCGTATACGTCGGTCAAATTATTCATCATGTCCACATATTGAATTGACGTGACAATAAGCTGCGCGTGAGGTGACACAAGAATCCCGGCAGCGTGTTCGGGTATTCTAGACTTCAGATTTGGAGTACCACTTATCTATCGAAATCTTTCATCATTCACTTAAAACAGTCGATTGATCATACATTGAGTACCATATAACTGGAATTACTGATGCAAGTAGAAGAAGGATTGGCCGGTGCTGCCGGCTGGCGTTAAGTTCGATCCCACGGATCAGGAGCTGATCGAGCACCTTGAGGCCAAAGTGAGTGCTGACAGCGCGAGATTTCAGTCTCTCACCGATTTGTTCATACCAACCATCGATAGCGAGCACGGCATATGTTACACCCAACCTGAGAAACTTCCAGGTAAGACACCGATCGGCCGTCTACTTGCACAACATATTCCTTTGTTTATAGCTCTATTTTTCTTTTTAGACGCAGACCTGGTGAAGCAATTACAATTTGACAGTTAATAAAAAGTGAAACAAGTGACTGCAAAATGCCAAAGATGTTACGAAAATGCCAACTAGGTACACTAAAACCTGTATTCCACAATACTGCAGGTATCACACTGAGTGGCCTAAGGAAGCATTTCTTCCAGCGCAAATCCAGGGCGTTCAAAAGGGGCGCGTGGACGCGTCGCAAGATACAGTCGGAGTGAGTCACGCACGCGATGTGGCACAAGATCGGCAATACCTTGCCGGTGATGATCAACTGCCGGCAGACGGGCAGCAAAAAAGGTTCTGGTGCTGCACACCAACAAGAACTTCGACCAGCAGAGGACCAACTGGGTGATGCACCAGTACCACCTTGGGGACTTGGAACAAGAGAAGGAGCGGGAGCTGGTCCTCTACAAGATTTTCTACCAGATGAACACTAGGGCTAGGAGAAAAAAGATTATAAGTTAGTTTGGTATTGGTAGTTGTACTACCTTGTCGTCCGCAAGTTGGTATTGTTGTTAACGATCTTTTGGTATGAACTTGCATTTGCTTCCAACCATCATGTCGAGGGTCGACGTGGATATAAAGCTGAATCATTTGTTTCGAAACGAATTTTCAGGCACCTGATTTTTATTTGATGGGTAGCATAAGCACCCGCCGTTCGAATTCCCAGTTCTCCAATTTTTGCGAAACAAGTGCATGCACTTATTATCACGATAAAAAAACAATGTCCGTGTTGCATCCCAGTTATCAGTCTGTACTTGCAGAATTCTCTTGTTTATTGAGCACTTGTTTTTTCAGGTCGAGCAAGTTTCAACTGGGCTGTAGATTGCCCAGGGTTGTTTTGTTTTTAACAGGCCCAGCCCATGACGACAACGGGGCACAAAGATCCTGTAGGTATCTACTGGCCTCTGGCCCGCCAGCGTTAGTTAAATTTTCTCTTACAACATCCGCATGCAGTTTTTTTACTGAATCAAACACACAACCCAGTTCTATTTTCCTCTTGAAACGCATGTCCTACATCCGTTTTCTAAGCTCTACCTATAGTTTTACTGGTTCATATACACGTATCATTATATTGAAAACACATAAAATTCCCTTTTCATATTTACATCCTTATTTTTGTTGTTTTTTCCCACCCAATGCTGATTTATTTACCACTGGTTTTCCCTTAAACCAACTAAATTTGTCCCACGTCTTATTTGCTTACAAAAACAAAACTATTTTTTTGGCAAATCAATAAGTTCTTAAAAAATCTTTATCATTTTGGGATTACAACAGTTCGGACTCCGCGGAAATATGCAAAATAAGGTTGGACTTTTTTACCGTGGTCCTGGGCAGAAAATGGGATGTAATAAATTACTTAAGAATTAGCAAATGGGCTGCAAATTATAAAAAATAGCAAATGGGCTTTATGTTGTCTGCCACAGATTTGGAGGCTGACTTGTGGGACTACTAAGTTCATGCGTACACAAGGTTTCTCAAAAAAGAAACTTAGTTAACAATCGACTCTACCAGCGTCAGACCGTTAGATGTCAATCTAACGGCAACCATGCTTCTTCAGTCTCTGATCCTGCTGCCCCAGCCGCCCAAACCAGCGCCGTCGGAACCGCCTGCTCCCGCCTCCCGTGGCCGGCAGTGCTGCCGGGAAGGCCTCACAGCCCCATCATACTCGCATCCCTGGCCTGTCTATCCCTCTACTCACCCACACCTCCTGTTATTTTCCGGCGACGGCAGCCGAACCAGTCAACCCTCGTACTCTCCACCGCGTGGGCAGCCACTGCCGTTTCTTCCCCCGCTCCGTGTCGTTCCCTTCGTAGCCTCACTGTCATTCACCGCCCTAGTGCTCTCGGCGCGGCATGGTCAACGATGTCCATCCAACGGCCGTAGTGCTTCTTCAACCTCTGGTCTTCTTGCCCCAGCTGCCCAAAGCAGCGTCGGTCGTGCCGCATGCTCCTACCTCTAGTGGCCGGCTGTGCTGCCGCAGAGGCCTCACCATCCCCATACTACTCCCACCGCTGGCCAGGCCATCCCTCCACTCACCCACTCCCCCTCTTATTCTACGGTGACGGCAGCCTCACACCGTAGCCGAATTAGTGAACCCTCGTACTCCTCTCCGCGTGGGCATCCACTGCCGCGTCTTCCCCGGCTCTGCATCGTCCCCTTCCTAGGCCTCGCCGTCGTCCACCGCCTTGGTGCTCTCGGCGTGGCGTGGTCAACGTGGTTAACGACATTCCATCGGAAGAGTATTGTACGTGGAGAGGCTGACAGCTGGGTCCACAGCCACAGCCCAGTTTTTTTGTGATTGGCCAAGTAAGTCGCTTTGTCAGGCCTGTTGGGCTGCAAATCTTTCAAGACGAGGAGAGCTTTCATTCGGCTGGCCGAGAAAATGGCCCATCAGTAATGAGAAATGGGTTGTACATTTTTAAAACACATCAAACCAGCAATTAGTTTCAAATATCTTTTTTTCATTTTGAGATTTGAAATTATATTAATTTTTATGCGTGGAGAATTTGTTGGATTTTATATTGATATACATTTATTTTTAAAATCAGTTTTAATGTGAGTCGAAATTTCGGGATTAAAAACAGTTCGGACCGCACCGAAATATGCAAAATTTCGTATAATTTTTTAACCGTGGCCACAATATGGGCTGTAATGCTAACAAAAAGAATATGGGCTCAAAAAAACCTTAATAATTAGCAAATGGGCTGTAAATTATTAGAAATAATGGCAGATGGGTTGTATGCTTTTTCCACATATTTGAGGCTTTCCTAAAAAAAGGTTGACGCACAAGCAGTGACTGTTGTATGGCCATCCAACGGCTGTCATGCTTCTTCAATCTCTGCTCTTCCTGCTCCAGCCGCTCAAACAGGCGCCGGCGGGACTGCCTGCTCCCTCCTCCCCGCGGCCGGCTCTGCTGCCGCGCAGGCCTCACCGTCCCACTGTACTCCCATCGCTGGCCTAGCCATCCCTCTACTCACCCACGCCTGCTGTTATTCTCCGGCGACGGCAGACGAACCAGTAAACCCTCGTACAGTCGTACTCCCCTCCGCGTGGGAAACAACTGCCGAGTCTTCCCTGCCTCCGTGTCGTTCCCTTCCTAGGCCTCACCGTCGTCCACCGCCCTGGTGCTCTCGGCGCGGCCTGGTCAACATGGTCAACGACCGACATGCATCTGAAGTGGACTTTACTGGAGAGGCCGACAGCTGGGTCCACGGCCGCACGCAAGGAAATGCCACCTTATTACGCGCAAAATAATGATTCCTCCACCTGACATCGGGGACCCACCGAAAGGGCCTCTGTATTTCGCCAAAAAACGTTACCGCCGCTGACAGCTCGGACCCACCAGCTATATCTTCGCACGCAAGGAAGTGCCTCCTTATTACGCACAAAAAAAATGAATACCCCCCTGTTAGCTGGGACCCAGTATAGTGGCAGGTTGACTTGTGGGCCTACTAAGTTGACGGGGACGGAGGGCTTTGTCAACTTAGTCAATATGCACGATTCTAGCTCCAGTGACTGTACGATGTCCATCCAACGGTCGTAGTGCTTCTTCAACCTCTGGTCTTCTTGCTCCTGCCGCCCAAACCAGCGCCGGTCGTGCCTCGTGCTCCCGCCTCCTGTGGCCGGCTGCGATGCGGCGGAGGCCTCACCACCCCCTACTACTCCCACCGCTGGCCAGGCCATCCCTCTACTCACCCACACCCCCTGTTATTCTGTGGCGACGGCAGCCTCACACCGCAGCCGAACCAGTGAACCCTCATACTCCTCTCCGCGCGGGCTTCCACTGATGCGTCTTCCCCGGCTCCGCGTCGTCCCCTTGCTAGGCCTCGCCGTCGTCCAGACCACCGCCCTGGTGCTCTCTGCGCGGCGTGGTCAACGTGGTCAACGACCGACTTCCATCGGAAGAGTACTGTACGTGAAGAGGCTGACAGCTGGGTCCAGGCGGCCGCAAGGAAGTGCCTCCTTATTACGCGCAAAATAATTATTCCTCCACCTTACAGCAGGGACACACCGGATGGGCCACCTTATTTCGTGAAAAAACATTTCCCCCCTGACTGCTCGGACCCACCAGACAGGCCAGCGTATTTCGCGAAAAAAACATTCGCCCCGCTGTTAGCTCGGACCCACCGGAAGTGCCTCCTTATTACGCACAAAAAATGAATACTCCCCCTGCTAGCTGGGACCCACCATGGTGGGAGGCTGACTTGTGGGCCTACTAAGTTGACTGGGACGGGGGCCTTTGTTAACTTTAGTCAATATGAACGATTCTTACTCCAGTGACCGTATGATGTCCATCCAACGGCCGTAGTGCTTCTTCAACCTCTGGTCTTCTTGCTCCAGCCGCCCAAAGCAGCGCCGGTCGTGCCACATGCTCCTGCCTCCCGTGGCTGGCTGTGCTACCGCGGAGGCCTCACCGCCCCCTACTATTCCCACCGCTAGCCAGGCCCTGCGGCGACGGCAGCCTCACACCGCAGCCGATCCAGTGAACCCTCGTACTCCTCTCCACGCGGGCTTCCACTACCGCATCTTCCCCGGCTCCCCGTCGTCCCCTTCCTAGGCCTCGCTGTCGTCCACCGCCCTGGTGCTCTTGGCGCGGCGTGGTCAACATGGTCAAGGAACGGCTTCCATCGGACGTGGACTGTACGAGGAGAGGCTGACAGTTGGGTCCACGGCCACAGCAAGGAAGTGCCTCCTTATTACGTGCAAAATAATTACTCCTCTACCTGACAGCGGGGACCCACCGGACGGGCCACCGTATTTCGCGAAAAAAATGTTTGCCCCTGACTGCTGGGACCCACCAACTACATCTTCGCACGCAAGGAAGTGCCTGGCAGTCGGGACCCACCTGGTCGATGTAGAGGCGCGCACGTGTCGTAGTAGAGGCGCGCACGTAGCATGTACACGTACGTACAGCGGCCAGGGTGCAAGAAAGAAAATACGGCCATGTATGTGTACATGCGGGCGGGGTCTCGAACGCCTACTCGCGCATACGTCGTACGACCAGGGCTCGTGTACATGGCTGGGTCAGAATGGAGAAACATCGTCGTCGTCATGTTCATGGGGAGGCAACGGAATGCATCTTGTTCATGGGGAGGCAACGGAATGCGTCGTGTTCATGGGGAGGCAACGGAATGCATGGTTGTGTTCATCGGGAGGGCTTGGACGGACCAGTCGATGGAAACGAGGCCTGGCGTACCGCAGAACAGAGGAAACGGCCTTGTGTTCGGCCGGCCACGTTCGAAACGGGATCTTGATCATCGGGAGGGGTCTGGCGTACCGCAAAACGGAGGAAACGGACCTCCTATGGTCGAAACGGGGGTCATGTTGATCGGGAGGGGTGTGGCGTACCGCAAAATGGAGGAAAGGGACCTCCTATGGTCGAAACGGGGGTCCTGTTGATCGAGAGGGGTGTGGCGTACCGCAAAACGGCCGAAACGGACTTGTGTTGGAGCGCTACGGTCGAAATGGGGGTCCTGTTCATCGGGAGGGGTGTGGCGTACCGCAAAACGGGACTCCACGGGATACTGTTCATCTCCATCGTCGACCCCCTCCAGCCTCCACAAGCTACTGTTCATCCACCATCGACCTCCTCCAGCCTCCACCTGCGACTGTTCATCCACGGGCTCCTGTTCATCCAGCCTCCACCACGCGCTACTCCACCGGTTAGTGTTCAACCACCCCTCTCCACGGGCTCCTGTTCAACCACCCATCCACGGGCTACTGTTCATATTGCCCTCCACCTTCTACTATTCATCCAGCCCTCCACGGGGTGGTCCTGTTCATCCAGCCCTCCACGGGGTCCTGTTCATCCAGCCCCAGCCGGCTCGATCAATCGGGGTCCTGTTCATCCAGAGGTAACACCACGGGGTCATGTTCATCCACCCCCCCCCCCCCCCCCGCGCCCAATGCTCACTGTCCATCCAGAGGCAGCATCGACCGGCTTCAGTTAGCAGCAGTAGCGAAGGAATCGCTCGATTGGGATCAGTTAACAGCCATCGATCGATCGCTTGGGTTCAGTAACGCGTAGCCTGTAGTGCAATCGCTCGGGTTCAGTTAGAGCCCAACGCCTCGCTCGAGTTCAGTTAGAGCCAACGCCTCGCGCACACGCACGTACGTGTACGAGAGAAACGCGCATCGCTTGGCCCCCGACCTCCCACCATAACCGGGAACTCCCCGAAATTTTCCTCCCCCTCGCTTCTACCATGGTTTTTTCCGTTATGCACGGCCCAAAGAATGTCATGCAGCTGCGTCTCCGGCCCGCCCAGGACGAAAAGCCCATTTTCTGTCATGATTTTTCATCATAGAAGTATGAGCCCACCACATCTATGATGATACCGGGTTTTGTCACAATTATCGTCATAGAAGTGTCATATGTATGACAGAAAAAAAATTTGTTCGGCCCAAAATGTCACGGATGTGTCTTTTTTTTGTAGTGAGGGAAGGAAGTGGGAATCATAATCCACACTTTCCTTCCCCTTCCCCCTTTCCTTCCTCTCCTTAGGCGGGCCCATATGGGGGGCGCACCAGCACCTTGTGCCTGGTGTGTTTCCCCTCTCGGCCCATAAGGCCCATATCTTTTGTCGGGGGTGTCCGGAACCCCTTTTCCGGTGACCCAATATGTATCCAGTACCCTCTGGAACACTTCAGGTGTCCGAATACCATCATCCTATATATCAATCTTTACCTCTCGACCATTTTGAGACTCCTCTCCATGTCTGTTATCTCATCCGGGACTCCGAACAACATTCGGTCACCAAATCACATAACTCATATAATACTATATCGTCATCGAACATTAAGCGTGCGGACCCTACGGGTTCGATAACTATTTAGACATGACCGAGACATCTCTCTGGTCAATAACCAATAGCGGAACATGGATGTCCATATTGGTTCCTACATATTCTACGAAGATCTTTATCGGTCGAACCGTTATGACAACATACGTAATTCCCTTTGTCCATCGGTATGTTACTTGCCCGAGATACGATCATCGGTATCTTCATACCTAGTTCAACCTCGTTACCAGCAAATTCTTTACTCGTTCCGTAATACATGACCTCGTGACTAACTCCATAGTCGTTTGCTTGCAAGTTTATGATGTGTATTACCGAGAGGCCCCAGAGATACCTCCCCGATACTCGGGGTGACAAATCCTAATCTCGATCTATGCCAACTCAACAAACACCTTCGGAGATATCTGTAGAACATCTTTATAATCACCCAGTTATGTTGTGATGTTTGATAGCACACAAGGTATTCCTCCGGTATCCAGGAGCTGCATAATCTCATAGTCGAAGAAATATGTATTTGATATGAAGAAAGCAACAACAATAAAACTAAACGATCATTATGCTAAGATAACAGATGGGTCTTGTCCATCATATCATTCTCCTAATGATGTGATCCCGTTTCAAATGACAACTCATGTCCATGCATTAACCATCTTTGATCAACGAGCTAGTCTAGTAGAGGCTCACTAGGGACACGGTGCTTGTTTATGTATTCATACATGTATTAAGGTTTCCGATCAATACAATTTTAGCATGAATAATAAACATTTATCATGAATAAGAAAATATAAAATAATAACTTTATTATTGTCTCTAGGGCATATTTCCTTTTATTGGGTGTTCGAAACTTTGCCATATTATTGAACAATTTGGGAACCGGAGGACCAAATTCCCCGTGTCGCGCAGACGCAATACTGCAGCAGCTCCAGAGCTGGTGATGTTATTCATCTTTGCCACCAAGTGAGTGCGACCTTGAGAGTCAGACAACACAAGATCAGAATTGTTGGTGATAGCAAGCATGGGAGACAAAGTGGCGTTGATTGGGCTGTCGCGGTTAGCAGTCCACAGGACTGTGCGGCCGGGGATGTTGTGGTGCCATATACCAAGGCTGTTGTCGGGGAGAAGAAGCCGAGCTTGAAGTCCCCGCCTCTGGAGACAAGACTGTCGCCGGAGGACAGTGGCTTTCCATGCGTGAGAATGTCATCGGATTTGGAAGATGAACACAGGAACACTAGAACCAATACTGGAATGTATGGCATGCCCATGAAGGTTATCCCCTTCTTCCTCGTGTAATCAACGAACTGAGGGGCATGGTTTGTGGGAACACTTGGTCTGCAAGGAGTGAACGTATAGCTTTTTACCATGGCCTTTGACCAATCGGTCAAATGGAAATTTGACACCTGTAGCATTTGAATAATGGAGGATAATGAAGGGTAGGATGTTTTTCAAAGTGGCGAACTGAACAGTCGATGAAGATAATATAAACTTGGTAGAGCATGGAGATCGACGAGTAGATAAACGGCAGGTGCCACACGCGCAAGGAAAAATCGTTGTTACGGATACAGATTGGAGTTTGACTTTGGAGTTTGGACTGAGTGAGTGCGACAGGGAAAACCTCACGGCATGGACGCGGGTCAATTATCGTGGCATCGTGATTGCGGGTTTCAAGACGTGGGCAAAGAACGCCGACTGACTTTCCCATGCATAAGAGCATCTACAGCCGCACACAACTAATCCGGACCCTCAAATATCCACAGATGCGTCCAAACACATCTGCAGATATAATTCCATGCAACGTAAACCTAGTTTAAATCTTCACGAGCGCTCATTCACCTTCATCTCCATGTCCATGTCCGGCGGCCAGCTGAGCCCTATAGAGTGAAGGTGCGGTCACCGACGAGTAAGAGTAGGACATGGGACACGAACCAGCTCGAGGCGTCACCGTCTCCCATACCCTACTCTTCCTCGAGGAAGCCTATGGCCTGGACGTCGTCGGTCGATGTGAGTTTCATGATCGACCCGTCGTGGTCGGAGGCCGACACATCCACAACAACATAGTTGCGGCGCCAAATGTGCCAGTCACCCATATCGGCTCCAGACTCCAGAGCTGCGTGCGACTCCGCCTCCATGGCCTCCTCTACTAGGGCTGCCGCAGCCTCCCGCGCCCTCTGCCTCGCAGGAGGGCACGTTGTTCCATGGCAGCAGACGTGCCATGAGTCTTGTCAGCGTTTATCTTCGGCTCAGAACCCATGGGGTTGACGCGTCACTGAAGGGGTTGCGCTGTCCCCACGGTGTTGTGGCGCCGAATGGACCGCACCGCCTCTGCCGAGGCAGCGGGAGTCCCGCCATTTGCACGGACGCAGTGGAATCTCGCCGGATCGAGTTCGACCGTTGTCGGGCAGACTCCTCCCGAGAGTAGCGGAGAGCAATGCTGACAACCATTGCGTGCCACACCGGACCGCATGGGGAAGAGGTCTCAGTCCACTGATCGGGAGTGGTCGGACTCACATACACTGCCCGCAATACGAAAGAAGGCCAGAGATCGAATGCTTGTAAAAGTAATATTTTTTAGGGGGGAAATGGTGCAGGATGTTTGCGGTTTCTGACGACGCAGCTTCAGTTGAGTGTGCACTTTTTTTTTGCATCGAAAGGGGATTCTATTCAAGAAATAATGGTTCGGTTACAATCTATCCGTAGGCTACTAAGAAGGAAGTTTGGATTATGATCAATCCAACTATCAGTACCCTCAAGCGTACAGGCACACTGAGCACATAAATGAACCGGTAAGTTAGGTGACCACAAGTTAAGTGATAGTTGAGTGACGCTGAGCACATAAATCAGTATACACTCAAGTTAAGTGACGCAGCCTCAGTTGAGTGTGCACTTGGCCACCTGGCACGCACCGTCGCCTGACCGACGTACATACGTACGCGGTGCGTTTGATGTGCTGCACGTAGGGAAGCTCAGCGGAGCCGCGTTTTCCACCTGCTCCATAGACTCGGTCACTCGGAAAGGAGCATGGAAGGAACGCGTCCAACGACCCTCGGCACACACTGACTCAAGTCACGGTCGTGAGTCCATGCCCATACCAACGACCAGCGTTTCCACTGGCCGGCTGCTTCCACATTTTTTCCCTGTTGCACCGGCAGTGCTGCAGTAGTGTCCACCGCTTCCTACTAGCCACAATTATTCTCGAGTCTAAACTACCCAGCGTCCTCCTGGGGAGTGGGGCGTTTTTGGTGACCAGGCTTCATGGAGCCCCATTTTATTTTATTTTTGAAAAATTAAAATCCAAACTTTTTGGTGTAAAAAAACAGAAAAAATGCACACAAAAAAAGCTGAGTAGAAAAATGCAAATATACAAGGATGAAATCTATATGTGTGTAAAAGTTCAGGATGAAATACCTTGAAATGCGACCTATACAAAATCATTTATATTTTCATAAACTTTGAGGATGAATAGTATCATGTGCTGAAAAGCCTCGAATTTGTTTATTTTTTTAACACCCCTCATTTTAACGTATTTCGTCCAAAGAATTACACGCATGTACATTATGCCTTCATGTATATCTGTTTTTTTTTCAGAATTTGTTGAAACGTAAAAAAAAAATTGAACTTCACGAATAAAGGCCTCCATGAAGTTTGGCCCCCAAAAGCAAATTTTCGCCTCTTGGACGCCTATCTAGCTATGCAGGCAGGAGACAAACAAGTTACGTACGTACGCTGAATGCTTAACCAAAGCTCAACTAATTAGTGGGCCTGATGAGTTGCTTTCATCAAAAAATAACACCAGCTACTTGCAGTACAAGTTTATAAATGGATCCCACTGTGGAACAACCATCATTTCCACGTTGGTGTCGGCTCGAATGAACGCAGCCCCTGACTAGTAGAGCGGAAGAAGCAGAGTCATCCTCTGTTCTTGAAACAAGTCAACACACGAGGAGTGATGAGAAGATTCGCAGCCCCTTCCCTTCCAGTTCCACCTCACCCAGCCTCCCCATTTGACCCCTTCCACCCAACACTCGACACCGCCCATCGCTATATATGAGCAGCTCCACACCCAACACAGATGAACACAAAAAACAGACCATCACCCTCTCTTCTCCAACATCTCTCATTGCTCACTGCCAAGTTCCCTCCATCGATCATTTCCCCGTCGCCGCTCACGAAACAACTCATGGCTTCTTCCTCCAGCGCCCGAAGCAGCCGTGTGGCCACATGCCTCGTGCTGCTTCTCCTGGTCGTCAGCCTCCGCGAAGCCTCCGCCGCGAGGCCGCTCCGGCCAGCCGTCGACATGCCTAGCGAGGTGCTCACGGACCAGGTGATGGTCGACAAGTACGCGCCGCTTCTGCTCGCCATGCTGCCGAGGGGCCCCGTGACGCCGTCCGGCCCCAGCGGCGGCACGAACGAGGCCGGGAACTGATTGAGCAAGCGCAGGGTTTCCCTTAGGATAATAGATCCATCGATCTAAAGAAACCTTTAGGCATGCAGTGGTAGACGGTATGCTCTGTTTTGCAGTACAAAATACTTGTACATACATGATTGTTAGACTGGGAGACTCGGGCATATAGTGTAGGAAAAGATTTGTCCCTTGAAGTAATTGATTGAAAGAGTTTTGTCTTGATCCATTTTCTGAAAAATTGACTGTTCATAGTCACCGATTCAAGATGATACTGGCAAAAAGATTTTCCCAGCTCCTGGCCTTTGCAACAACTATATAAAACATAAGTTTACAATCTACGCAGAGAATTAGGAAGGAAAAGAAAGCAGTAGCCCATAAGAATTTACCCCAGAAAAATCTACACGAATGCTGACTTGGATGTTGAGTAAATATGCAATTTTTCGATTAAATTAATCCACGAAAAGATTACTAGCATGGCATTGAGAGAAGTAAACACATACTGATATTCGATCATGCAAGCATATAGTACTATGCTAACAGCAGACACATCTACGTATAACGTTAGCATGGCTAAAACAGAAATCATTAGAATCGGCGGCGTTCTTGTCGGCTTCGATCTTCTCGGCGGCGGCACGTTCAGCGTCGGTGGACATGGTGATGACGAGGGCGAAATGGATGTAGACGAACAGAGGCGAGCAGTCGCTTCCCAAAAACCTAATCGCCCCTCTCTCGTACAGGATCCAGAGAGGCTGGGTTTCGGAGACCTGCTCGCTCGTCGACCGTGTACGTAGCGGACGTGATGGAGTCGCTGGTGGCAGCAGCAGCAAAGGAACGACAATGGGCGTGGAGGCAGAGATGCGATCTGTTTCGCGTGACGGCTAGGGTTGGGAGACGCCTCACACATATATAAGCGCAGGCGTGTAGGGAGACGTGGGCTGAGCACACGTCCAAGTCGGTAACAGCCCACGATCCGTCGTCTCAGATCATGATTCACCTGTCAATGACTCTCCGTTCCTGACCGGCAAAAATAAGTGCATAGATGTGAGCTCGGCTCGGCTCATTCCCGCAACCGCGACGCGGTGCCTCATCACAGGCGGGCGGCGGCGGAGGAGTGCGCGAGGGCCTCTTCTATTCTCAACCTTCAATAGCATTTGAAAGAGAATCCCTTATAAAAAGGTCATACTCCTTCTCCACTAACAGGGTGTACTAAACTTCCACTACACCTAGTGTCATTTAACCCACATGAACCTTTAAATTTTTTTTTTTGAAATTGTTAGACGGGCCTAAAGCTCACCCCATATTTCAACATTGGAGTGGACGTAGCTCCTCTGGATCTCATCTCCACTCCACCAGAGATGATATTTTTTCTAAAAACTACGACAGTAGGCAGGTGCCAATTCATTTTCCTTTTAGACTAGAGTCCAAAATATGCTCAATCAGAAAATGATATAATGAAAATTTATATGACACTCTTTAGATATTATGGTTTTCCAATATTCATGCTAATCTAGCATGTTCTAACAGCTTGCAAAATCAACTGAGCCCATTGCCGAATTGTTGAAAGTTTAAGGGTAGCTAATAGCTACAACTGAATTAGGTATTTTCATGGACACAACTCAAGCAGCCAATCTTGCACAACCCTCATTTCAATATATTTCGTCCAAAAAAAATACACACACGTACATTATGCCTTCATGTACATCTTTATTTTTGTTATAATTTTTTAAAACATAAAAATAAAAATTTTAAACTTTGCAAATGGAGAGCTTCATGGAGCTCGGCTTCTAAAAGCAATTTTCGCCTCCTGGATGCCTATCTAGCTATGCATGACACAAACAAGTTAGGTACGTGCGTTGAATGCTTAACATGCGTCCCCTTCAAATACATATCTGGTTGTTATCGATATTACACATTAAGACATGAAAGGTGGAGTGACTATGGCGTCCCTTGTCAGAACAGTTGGTTGCGGGTTCAAGTCCAAATAGATCTTTTTGTTGTTGTTAATTTTCACACATATATGTGCAGTACTAGGGTTTTTCTGCAAAAAAGATGTGAGGGGGTTTTGTGCAAAAAAGGGTCATTGTGGTTGACTTTTTCGGTGAATACAAAATATGAGGGTGTTTTCTGTAAAAATACATCACGTCTAGCACCATCACTCCCTGACAGGTAGGGCCACACGCCCGATATGCGTATTGTGACCGTATTTGCATGCTTGAGTCGAGTTAAATGACCACAAAACCATATTTTCGAAATTCTAGCACCAAACTGAATATGCGACGCAAGTTCTATGACTTCGAGCGATAGTAGCTCAACTAATTAATGGGCAGTGAAGCAACCCATCTTTTCCACGTTGGCGTCGGCTGGAATGAACACAACCCCTAACTAGTAGAGCGGAAGAAGCAGAGTCATGTTCTCTAACCAGTCAAAGCAAAACGAGTGATGAGAACATTCGCAGCCCCCTCGACGTGAAGGAGCACGAAGATGAGAACCGAAAGAAACTGCGAGGATCGACCATCAGCCGTCTTTGCATTCCTCGAAATCGCCATCTCGGGAACGAGACGTTGATGCAAGACTACTTCGCGGACAATCCAACCTATCCGCCGCACCTCTTCCGGAGAAGGTACCGAATGCGCCGACCCCTCTTTGTAAAAGTAGTGCAAGCTTGCGAGGCCAATTGTCGGTATTTTACTCAAAGAAGAAATACCGTGGGATTGAAGGGATTTAGCGCATACCAAAAAATCTCGGCAGCTATGCTGGTAAGTGCATACGGCATTCCGGCTAACTATGCCGATGAGTACCTTCGCATTGGTGAAGATACTGCAATTGAGTCAGTGTGTAGGTTTGCCAAAGTGATCATCCGTGTCTTTGGTCCTGAATATCTTCGGGCACCCAGCAAGGAAGACACAAAAAAGTTGATGGCATCAAGTGAGAGAAGAGGTTGGCCTGGCATGCTAGGAAGCATTGATTGTATGCATTGGACTTGGAAAAACTACCCGAAGGTATGGTAGGGAATGTATTGTGGTAAGTCTCGTGATGCAACAATTGTGGTAGAGGCCGTAACATCTGAGGATTTATGGATTTGGCATTGCTTTTTTGGTATGCAGGGTACTCTTAATGATATCAATGTGTTGCAACAGGCTTATTTATTTGCTAGGCTTGCTAGTGGTGATGCTCCTGCTTGCAACTACACTATCAATGTGCATTAATACACAAAAGGGGTACTATCTTGCAGATGGTATCTATCCTTCTTGGTGCATATTTGTCAAGAGCATCAAAGACCCCAAAACTAAGAAACAATGTGAATTTGCAAGGGTACAAGAGGCAGCCCGAAAACATATTGAAAGAGCATTCGGGTTTTTGCAATCTAGGTTTGCCATTGTTCGTGGTCCTGCTCGTTTTTGGGACAAGCGATCCTTAAAAAACATCATGATATGTTGTGTTATTCTTCACAATATGATTCTCGAAAATGAGAAAGGCATGAACTTGGAGTTCTTCTACGATAATGTGGGTAGCCATGTCAAACCAGGTAGAGACCCTAACCGCATTAGAGTATTTCTTCAAACCTACCGGGAGATTGAAAATGCAAATACCCACTTTCAGCTTCAGAAGGATCTCATTAAGCACCATTGGCAAAGGGCTGGGCAGTAACACATTCCATTTTTGCATTCATTTTATTTAATTCATGTGTGATTTGTATTCGGGACAAGTTTTGTATTTGAACATGTTAATCACCCATTTAAAAAATATTAAATCTGTATAGGAAAATTGTTTTTCATATATACGAAAAACAAATGTACAAAAAAATACAATGTGTATGAAAAACATGTTAATCATGTATTTATAAAATGTTTAACGTGTATAAAATCTTCCTGGGATATATGAAAAAATGGACAACATATATTAAATAAAATTACTCACTCTGTTAAGAAATATAAGAGTGCTTAGATCACCTAACTTGTGATCTAAATGCTCTTATTTTCTTTACGGAGATAGTAGACAACAAAAAACCTATATTTTAGAAAAGGATTCTGTTTTTGTAAAATGTTAAACATGTATACAAAAATTTTCCTGACGTATAATAAAAATGTACATTGTGTGTGAAAAAATGATTGTTTCCATTAAAAAATGTTGACCATGTACTAAAAATGTTAATAATGTATTTCAAAATTGTTGAACATGGATTAGATATATATACCAAAACTGAACAATGTGTATGGAAAAAAGTAGACATAAAAAATATAAGTTAAAAAATGTTAATCATGTATTTCAAAGTGTTAAACATGTGTAAAAATATACGTTTCTGATGTATACAGAAAATATTATGTGTATTTAAAAAAAAGTTGACATGTGTTGATAAAAAAGAAACTAATGAAAATCGACAAAGAAACTAAGAAAACTGAAGAAACCCAATAAAACCAAAAAAAACTTAGACACCACAAAATGAAAACAGAAACTGAAGGAAATCAATGCAAAAGAATGGAAACAGAGTAAGGCGAAAAAGAAACAAAGAAAGAAAGAGATAAATGAAGAAAAAAAGAAAAGCAAAAAAACCCAATAAAAACAGAGAAGGAAAGAAAAAGAGAGAAAAGTAAAATCTGTGAAAACCATGAAAGAAACAAAGAAAACCGATGAAAAAATTAAAGAAATCCCGAAAAGTAAAAAAAAAACTGATGAAGAAACAGATAAAACCGAAGAAAACATAGAAGAAAACGAAAATGAAAAAAACCTGTACGTCCACTGACCCAGACTAGAGCGATCAGAAAGAAAGCGGACAAACGGGCCAGCCCAGTTGCAATGGGGGAGGAAAAAAGCTGGGGTGGGCCAGCCGACAGCAGCCCACGCTCCGTTAGGATTTTGAGCTCGGGCCTCCGAGAAGACAGAGGCAGTGGAGAAGAGAGGAAAGAGGGGGGAAAGAGGAGGACGGCGGCGGCGCGACTGGCGGCGGCCGCGAGCTCCACGGGATGCGAGGGAGGAGGAGGGATGTGCGATACGCCGACCGAGCTTGTGGCGGCCCCATCCCGCATTGGAAACCCCAGTTAGCCGTTGGTGGACGCGCGGGAAAGCTTGGAGAAGACGAGGGATTCAGGGGGAGCGGGCACGACCGAGGTCTCCCGAGCAGGCTACTACGGGGAGGCCCGCCGGATCCCGGAGAGTAGAAATCTCCACCGCCCTGATCTCTTCGGATAGCTCCCAGGTTTGGGTGTATTTTGTGCTCCCTACTCTCAATCGTACTTCTCTAACTGCAGGATATTCAGCAGCAGATCCATCGAGAACGGTGATTTTTTTTTTCTAGGCGTGTCATTTTTGCGGTCATGCTCCCCGGCCGTCAATTCAGTGTGTCCAATGCCCATGATCAGATACAACTGAAACCACGCAATGCTTAGGTTCATGTCTGTAACTTATAGTTTAACTGAACCCTCCACATATGTCGCTCATTGCTTGGGATTCAGTCTGATTATAAAGTCTCTTAGAAATCTCATGGACAACACAATAGATTTGACGATCTTGAGAGGATCCAAATCTCGAACGATGCACTTTAAGTAACTGTGCAATTACATTGGAAGCTAAAATAATGTCGAAAACACAGCGGCAGCCAGATTGACAAAAAACATGTGCATGGTGCAAGGATGCACTACAACTTTCACAAACTGAAAATAGAACGATACAATTAAATCGTCGGGCATGGTGTACTAAAGGAAAAAAAATAATATATATATATATATATATATATATATATATATATATATGAAATTGCTGCTGCCATTTGCAGGAAAACAATAGCCAAATCGTCAGGACAGCCTGTAGACCACCGAGCCTGGTGCCTGTGAAATTGACAGGATCGAGCTCATCAAATTCATCATCTGAGCGGGTCGACATCACTAAGGTCTTCTGGGTCGAGGAGTGTTTGCCCATGCCTGGTATTTCCAAGAAACCCAGCATGAGACAGCAAAGCCCACAGGTGTGTTATGAGCTCCACCTTTCCAACAAGCCGTGTCTTGTGCTTGGCTGCTCTGGTTGATGCTGCCAAGTGAAGGAGGAAGCCTGTCCAGAACACTGCTAGATCCCTCCATAGGCCTACGTTGTCTTCTTCGTAAGTATCTATCAACTGCTTCCCAAGCTTTGCACCCATCTGGGTTATCGAATTATGGATGTCATCATCACCCTTGATAGTATCTTCCCTATTGGGCACCTGGTCATTTGTTGTGGAACTGTTAATTCCATTGTTATCTTCCCGACTTTCAGGGGCTTCAACCTCTCCACTAATCACCTCAGACTCTTCCAAGGCGGCAATCTCCACAAGTTCTTTGTAAACATCTTGCATTGACTGGGAGAATGAGCAGTAAGTAGCACGGAAGGTTTCCTTGCGTACGATGTCCAAGATATTTGTAACAACAATGCCGTTGTCTGGCACCAATCCTTTGGTAAGCAGGTATGCACAATAGTTTGATAAGGTGACAGCAGTTAAGTAATGTGGCCACACATGTTCTGGAGTTGTGGATTTCTTGGCCAAGATCCTGTTTTGAAGCTTACAAACCTTTAGTTTTTTCACTTCATCACAGAAATGCATCTCGCAGAAGCATGTCGCGATGTGCCAGACCAGTATCCTGTGGGTATCAGCCTCCAGCTCAATTGCCCATGTTAGCTGCTGCATAACGGGTGCCTTTGAACCGAAGGCATTTAAGAAGTAGGTTCCCAATCTTTCTGGATGCTGCTGCAGGCCCTTGAACGACTCAAATATTGCCGTCGTTACTTCTGACTCCAACTTGATGCTCCAGGGAAATTTCCTCTGAGTATGCGAATCAGAAATCAGAAGGTTATACTGGAAGATCCTTTGATCCCACTTGCCCCTCATGAACCAGAACATCATTCTCATTGCTGCCTCCACCACTGGATTCCGCAAGCACCGATGTTTGACGTACATGCAGATCATCAGAACCTTGGTCCATTGCGAGAATACATATAAATAGATCTCCAACAGCTCCTTGGCAATGATAAGGAAGACCATGACACGAGTGACAATGACCCCGTGAGTGATGATATTTTTGTCGGCCGCATCCATCCTCTCTGGTATACAATGAACAGGATACGCAAGGTATCCGGTAGCCGCAACCAGAGAGAGAGACAAGAGCATACTCCAGACCGGAAATCCGTTGGCAAACATGGCAGCATGCTTGCTATAGAACAAGTCTTGGAGGAAGGACAGTTCCACCTTGGTGACACGGAATGCCCTCTCATAGCTGTTGGTGTTCTCCTGCAGGATGTAGTCGAAGACGAGCCGCCTCGTCTTCTCTTGGCTAGCCTCATGTATCGGGAGATTATAGAACCGACGGCGCAGCAGCTTGTACATGGCGAATGAGAGGCAGACATCCTTGAGTCGGTTGCCATTGTCTTTGGTGCCGCCGAGCAACCGGCTGTTGCCAGCATCAATATTCCATATCTTCTCTATGGTGACAAGCTTCTTATTATCTGGATCCAACCGAATCCTGTATTGTCCACTCCTCCTGTCTTGTCGTCGAGCATCACGAAGCACCAGGTCTTCCCCAGAGACCAAGTACTTGTACGACTGCGAGGAACCGAGGGTGTGCTCGTATCGCATGTAGTCGCTAACCAGCCTCGTGTTCTCTTGGTTGGTGGTTTCAGCCCTATCGGACGAGGCAAAGTAGGAGATGATGCGGATCGCATTGAGGGCCCATATCAGCCAGAGAGGGACCCTGAGGAGGAAGAAGGTCTGCATCCAGATGAGGTTGGCTGCCCAGAAGGATGACATGAGGTCGAGCAGTGGGATCTGCTTGGATCTCTGGTACAGGCGTCCAGCCTTGACGCTGTACTGCAGGGTCACCAGCAGCACCGCCCAGACCTGAAAGTAGTCATTTACCTTCTTTGCGGAGAGCTGCATTAGCCCCATGGTGTAGTGGACCATGGAGTAGTTGAGCATCTCTATCACCTGAATGCTGGTCGCCATGGCCCTGTCTTCGTACCACGGCCCAAAGCAGTCCAGCATGAACCTCACCACCAGCAGCAGCGTTGTCATCAACACCCACAACTCCACGCTGGCCACATGAGTGACGCTGTCCATCTTGAACAGCATTTTCATGGTGGACATGATTGAAGCTGCAGCTACGTCTGTTGCCATCATATCTCTCTCTCTCTCTCTCGCTGTGTGTGTGTGTGTGTGTGTGTGTTCTTTCCGGGAGGGGAGAGGTGAGTTCCACTTGTGCACGTATTGGGGTTTCTGGGAGGGCTAATGGAAGGAATAACAGGTTTGGTAAGCACCTGAAGGGAGGGTGGGCGGCGCACACTACCGCCCGTAGGGCGGCACGTGGAGAAAGAAGATGAACAGTGACACAATCCTATGTGTTGGATGGAGATCTAACGGCCCAAAAATTCAACTGGCAACAAGTTTTTTCCTAGGTACCTTATGAATATGCGGTCCCAAGAAACAAACACGTACACTTTCTTGCTTGCATATTTAAGAGGAGCTCTTAAAAGGGCTTGTTTTAAAAACTCGCGAGGCAACTAATCTTACACTAGTAAAAAAAGGGCTTTTGTCCCGATTGGTAAGGCCCTTTAGTCCCGGTTTTCGAACCGGGACTAAAGGGTCGGTACTAATGCCTCTCCCCTTTAGTCTCGGTTTTTACATGAATCGGGACTAAAGGGCGCGGCCATGTGGAGCTCCACCTTTAGTCCCGGTTGGTAACACCAACCGGGAATTTTATGATTTTTTTTTAAAAAAATTTGATTTTTTTTTTATTTTCAAATTTCTGAATTATTTTAACCTCTAGTGTGTAATCACCACCTCTCATCATTCCAAATCATCTAACTTCCCGAACGGTCACCCATCCTCCTACTCCCCTAGCCTGAGCACGCTTAACTCCCATGTTCTATTCTCTCTCGTTTCCAAGTCTGCACTTATTGTTTTCCTGACAATAGTAAGATGTCAATCCTATTAACCTTCATGAATTTTGCTCTAGCATGAAGTGACACATTTCACTGTTTGAGTTTAAAACTATTGTTTTAAAAAACAATAATTATTTAGTAACACTAATATTTTTTGAATAATTAGTTTGACCATTGTTTGACCACAGTTTGACCAGATTTGACCAAAATTCAAAATAACTGAAATAATTATTTAGTAACACTAATATTCTAGAATAATTAGTTTGACTAGATTTGACTAGTAATTTTTTCGATTTTTTCCACTCTAGATCTTAAAAGCCTTGTAACTTTTTTTCTGTTAGTTTTTTGAGGATTTTGAAAATGTTTAATGGGGTTCCCCCGTTAAATTTGGATGTAACTTTTCGAGTAGATGATTTTTTCATATAAAAAACTTTTTAATCCGAGTTCGTATGCAAAAGTTATGCCCATTTTATAAATTCCAGAGAGATTTTGCAAATAAAGTCGAAATTCATATTTGTAATTTTTCTCAACAAGTAGACCATATATCACATGGAAAACTTATTTTATTTTATTTTTTGACATTTTCATCATTTTTTTTGTTTTTTCTAAAACTGAAAAGGCGGTCCGGAGGGGGGGGGGGGAGAGTTTGAAAATGGGACATTTAGTACTGGTTCATGCCATGAACCGGTACTAATGCCTCAAAACCCATTAGTACCGGTTGGTGGCATCAACCGGGACTAAAGGGTCCAGGTAAACTGGGACTAATGCCTTAGCCGCATGAACCGGGATAAATGCTCATATTAGTCCAGGTTCTTGACTGAACCGGGATTAATGTGAAAACTGCTCTGGACCAAAGCCCTGTTTTCTACTAGTGTTACTCAGCAAAAGAGATCTGTGCAAGATTTCATAGTTTTTTGAAATTCGAGAACATACATTACCAAAAGAAACAGATACATATGAACATATCTGTAAAATCGAGGGAGAATAATTAGTTAATTCTACCAAGGCAACACTTCCTACAATGATAAAGCAATTTATCATTACGACGATAAAGCAAAGCAAACACATGCCTTTTGCTTTCTCTAGCGTACACAGGAAACCAAGAAAAAAAGCAGCAGCAGCAGGGCAATGGCAGATCTATCTCGACTATGAATTCAATCTGGTTTGTCTCGTTAGCAGCGAAAGCAAATCGCACAACTTTTCAAAGGGTTCTCTTTCTTTGTCTTTATAATCCGGTCCCAGGGGTGGGGTGCTGTTTGTTTCTTTTTCGTTTTCTCTTTATTACTTGCGTGTGAGGCGGCTGTGTACTTTTGAGAAGGATTCTCTTCTCCAGATCAGTGACATTCCATAATGGAAAATGTAACAAGGCTCCTTGGTTCCGCATGAACGACATGACTTAATAATTTTTGTAGGGTGGACGGACGTTCCCTGCCTCCGGATCGACATCGCGCGGTTAGGACCAGCTGGTGGCTACTGAGCCCAGGTACAAACTGCTCGCCATTTACCCTACTAGTCAGTACGTAGTTACATTGATGCATATATATTATACTCTTGCGTGTGTTGTGTGCCTTGCATGATTGCTAGCTACATTTTGTGGTCTTCGTTTTCAGCTGGCTCTATGCCTCGAGAAACTTGCACAATTTTAGTTTCAGTTGTAAGTCGTAACAAAGGTCGATGATCGAGATTGACTCAAAACTCGCAGATCCAACAGCTATTCATCAAGCGATCACTTCAATAACCTGGTTCACCTAGCTAGTGGTGTTTTTATCTTTCTTCTGTGAGCTAAGCTATAGTGGTGTCTTCAGCCTGGGATGCTCTCGTCTCGGATTGCCTCGTCTTGATCTCCATGACTTAGAGACGGACTTCTTGCATCAGGAGATCAAATTGGCCATCCAAGATCTATGCCGGGCAACAATCCTTCAAGGTGGCTTGAGGAGAAATCACCAACATCTCATGTGCTTCTGGTGTTTAAACAACTTCCTCCACAACGCGAACCGCTTGAGCATATGCATATGCCCTGTTTAATTCCTAACTCTTGCCATATCATCCTAATAATTCCTGGGCCGGAAAACACCAGTGAGTACCGTCAAGTCAGCATTAACCATTAAAAAATGCCAAGGTTTAACGCGAGCAATGCGCGCAGTTCTCGTAGCTGCTGGTGTGGTTGGATTGCAATGCTGCTCATGCTGGCTTCCTTTTGAGCTGCCTCAACGGTGAGGTCTCAAGCACGGGGACCCCTTCCTCTTTATTGTTACCATCTAGCTAGCACCGTCACCGCTTCCTCGACCATGAAGGGCCTTTGTGCGGTCGCAAGGATCGCCTATTGGTCTCTCTGTATGCCGACCAAGTGGTTGTCTTCCTCAATGTCAGGGCGTTGCTGGAAAGGTTAGGCGACACCAGTGGGGAAGAGCTCGGTCATTGGAATCAGTTGTCAGCATGTCGATCTTGGGCACATCTCGGAGCCTTGCACGCTGTCATCACCTCTCTTCCATGCAAATATCTTGGAATGCCGCTCAGTTCCATGAGGTCGACTTCTAGCCTCTACCAGAAAAGATTGGCGGTTGGCTCACCATGTGGAAGGGTAGGCTCATCTCCGCCGGTGGCTATCTCATTCTCTTGAAGGTTGTGCTAATTAAGCATCAGGCCTACCTACCTCATTACGGCGCATGAGCTGGCTGTCTGGCTCATATTCTCAGCATTGTAGGGGGCGCTCTTGCCAAGGAGATCACCTCAAGGTTGCTTCGATAAGGATATGTCGGCCAGCTTGGTGACCTTAGCATGTCCGATTTGGTGAAATTCAGTCGTGCTCTGAGGCCCCACTAGCTCGCCATCAACTTCCTAGAAGAGATATAAGCATATCTCAAGTCTCTACTTTTGTCTTCTGGAGTACATATGTAGGGTCACATGTAGAATTTTTTTCTAAAAAGAATCATCAATTCCATACACTGTAGTCAACACATAAATCACCCATCACAAAAAGTAAAATAAAAAATCACCTAACTCGCTGAACTCTCAGTGGTGGATCACAACTGAAGAAACATGAACTTCAGTTTATTCACTCAAATCTTAAATTGTTTCCATGGCTAAATCGTAGGCATGAAGGAATACAATCTGAAAAGTAAACATCGATTGAAGTTGAAATCCTACTCGCCGAGATGGTAGTGTCGAGGAGGTAGGAAGCACGAGTGGCCCGAGGCATTGCTGAGAAGGGGTCCTAGGGCTATGTTCGAATTTTGGCAAAAATCAAGTCTACCATTTATTTTGTCATGGTCAAACATTTGATCTTTGTGTGGATGGTTGCAATTTTTTTTTGTGTGTGTCTATGTCCATTTGTTCTCTTTAGTTCATTTTGGGCAACCAAACCTTCACCAAATTTTGGATGAGTAAAATTTGGGGACCTTGTCAATGTGGAGGATGGTCATCGCAGGTAGGAAGGGCAGTTCAGTGACCCTTACCTCCTGCTGCAAACCTAAACACCAACATCCCCAAGCTTTGGCTGGTACATCAGATTGCGGCTGTGCCATGGCTGGTGCAGGCCAAAACTGTTACCTCTTCATTTGAGCGTTAGATTGTGTGTGCAAAGCTAGGGGGGAAAGATAAACCACTCCACTTTTTCTACTACTACATTTGTTCAAAGCCCCTTTTCTTACGGTCTTTGATTGTGAATATCTTTTATGAATTGGCCTTGCAGGCTCCGGTTTCCCAATAGGAACGAACACAAGCGAGCTAGGAAAATGATGGGCATCCAGGACATCCGCGATGTTGTGTCATCCCTGTTCATCATGCTGAATAAGGAGACATTCGTCCTGTTTCGGATCGAGTTTCTCGTGGTCCTGGTCACAGTGTTGTTTCTTGTGATGTTCATCATAGACGTCTTTCGCCGTCACATCCGCAACATATTCATGAAAACCATGTTTAGCATCCTGGATGCTATCTCGGACTCTATTGTCTTATACCTATTGGGGGCCATGCAAACAGCCAAGTTCAAGAATCACCTGTTCCCGGTCTGGGCCCTCGTGCTTGTTAGTTTCCGTTACAATGTCGACTTCATCTCTGGCTATGGTGTTCATGACCGCCATGGGCGACGGTACATGGAGTGGAGAAACGTGGTGAAACTTCTGGGATCGGCCTTCTTGATCTTGTGGCGCGGCTCAAGGTTCACGGTTCCACTCTGGTCGCTTTTGGCCCTGCAGATACTGAGGAGCTGGTACAGATTCTGTGAGCATGGTCTGGCGCTCCGTTCTATCTGGCATGGCACAAGTTCAGAGGTCATTTCAGAGTATATGCGTGCTGGCCCTCGCACTAGGAACTGGAAACCAGAGGACTGCAACCCAGAGAATATGGAAGGATACAAATACTTGGTCCTAGGAGAAACCAATCAGGGAATCAGACTCAAGAAGCCTCGGTATGTCTTGTACATCCATACTGCCCAGTCCGTCAAGCAAGCTGAGCGTGGTTTTTCATCACTGGTCACCCTAGACAAGATCTGGGGATGTCGCAGGCACCTATTACACCCAGACAACAAAGAGGGGAATGACCCAAAGGATCTCTGTCTGGCCTTCGCCTTGTCCAGGTTGCTCCGGTGCAGGCTCGAGGATGTGACACTGCAAGAAGAAATCTTTTGCATCAACCGGAAGCTGGTTAAGACCAAGATCATTGAGGAGCAAGACACCAACCGCGCCTTCAGGGTCATGGAGCTGCAACTCTCCTTCGTAAATGACTACTTCAACACCCACTACCCTATGGTCTTCTGGAGTGGTTACTTATCTCTATTTTCAAATCTGCTCCTCTCCGTGGTGACCTTCGGTGTTGTATGCTGGCTTGCTGTGGACATCCGTAAGGTCTATAAGCCTCCGAAGGATGATCGGGCTCATGTGGTGCATGGGTTGAATGTTGACATGATCATCACTTGGGTATTCATGTTTTTTATGCTGTTCAAAGAGATCTGGGAGATGGTCAGCTACTTGGTCTCAGACTGGACAAGATTACTCCTGGTTTGCAGCTACGCGCAGTGGAAGGAAGAGCACACTAGAGATAGACGTATGGAGGGCGCAATATCATCTTTTTTCAAATCAAGGATAACTAGTAAGCAGTGGCATGGACTTATTGACCAGTACGTCTTTTTGGAGTCATATGATGACAGACCAAGATGTTGGAATGTGATGCACCAAATAAGCACAGGAATGGTTCCAAAGAAGGACGATGGAGCAAAACTCCGCAGTGCCATCAGTGTGCCAGAATGTATCAAGCCGACAATACTGAAGAAGCTCCGTGCAAGCCTAGAGAAGCTCAACACTTCTAACGATCTACATCAGCCCGACAATACCAACAGAAATCAGGAGGAGCCCACCATTAGGAGTGGTATTCTTCTGCCCAAGGTCGTCAGGTCACTGTCCCAAAGGAAGCAGTACAATTGGGCCTGCTTCGACCTGCCCACATGCTCTCACGTAATTCTGGTGTGGCACATTGCAACCAGCCTCTGTGAGATTAAATTTGCTAGAGACCATGGCGTCGACTTAAGCAAACATGGGTTCCTGAGCTCCCTCTCATCGTACTTCACGGGTTGCTGCTCATCGAAACCATATCTTGTGGATGTGGATGTGGATGAGATGACAAAAGAAAAGAAAGTTAATGGGAAGTTGCCCGATAAGCTCAAGGAAATGTATGTCACTGCAAATAGCTTGTCTCGGTACTGTGCATATCTGCTAGTTTCTAAGCCTGACCTGATCCCTGACAGCTTTTATGTACCCAACATGGTCTTACAAGAAACCGTGACACGCGCTCGTGATGATATTCTTAAAAAATGTGACTCATTGCAGAGTAGATATGACAAACTGATGGAAGTAGCAGAGAAGGCCATCCAAGATGGTGATGACATCTTGAAGGAAGATGTTGTGCGACTAGGTGCAAAGCTGGGCAAGGAACTGATTGATCAAGAGAGTAAAGAAGAATGCTGGGAGATCCTCTCCGAGGTATGGGCGGAGTTACTAGTGCACATTGCCCCCACTTGGAACGCAGAGGCACACAAGCAGTGCCTCGAGTCAGGAGGGGAATTCATAACCTATATCTGGGCATTACTATGGCACTGTGGAATCGAGAAGAGCAAATTATGGCCAGTAGAAGATGTGTATGGAAATGATGTTGAAAATATGTCCTAGAGGCAATAATATTGTATTATTTATTTTCACATTTATAATTAAGAGTTTATATTCTATGCTATAACTCTTATGATCTTGGAATATATGATTCAGTGGAAAATTCATAAGCATGTGTGGAATGATAAATGGTAAAATCTGATTCCTAGCCTCGCCTTTAAGACTAGCTAAAGTGTTATATGTTCATCATGTTTTCTGGATCTTACGATATTGTTAATTGTTACGATAGTCCCAAAACAACATTGAGAATATGACGTTAGAAGAACGATCATATTGAATTGACCCAACTTGTTTCGTTATACTTTGAGATACAAATCATCACAAGTCAATCAATATAACATGGAGAGTTAACATATGCTTTAGTTTCTTAGACCATGAGAGAGTACCGTAGTCACATCTTATCGGACGATGGACTTTGGGGTTGCTCAAATATCATTTGTAACACAATGATCATAACGACAAGTTACATGTTCATTGGAAAGTTTGACAAGGGGCTAGATAGCTCAAGAGTGGGATTTGCTCCTCTGACGATGGAGATATATTCTTAGGGCCCTCTCGGTGTGAAAGCATCCATCATCATCTGGCCAGACACAGGTGACAAGGTCACAGGGATGCCGGAACATGTCAACGAGAAAGAAGAATAAAATCGGTAACGAGGCGACCGATATAGTGAGCATGAGAATGACTCAACAGGATACCGATACATCTTACCTTGGGTTTTGTGAAGTATCGCGAAGCAAAGGGAGTAGCACATGATAACCAAAGATTCACTCGAATGTCATTCGTGTATTCATAGGGATCAATATGGATGCCCATGATTCCACTATTGGTCATTGAATGAAAGGAGTTTTTGTTCATATCTACGTTTTACCGAACCTACAGGGTCACAAGTTTAAGGGAATCACAATTTGTTGAGTGTTGGTGGAGTAAGAGTTATGAGAATATATTCACGAAATAGCTTCATGAATACTTGAAATAGTTTTGAGAGAAACCCGAAGCATTTCAGGGTTACCGGAAGAGTTTCGAGTAATACCGGGAAATGAAATATAGGTGGAAATTGTTTTCAGGGACCTAACATAAATAATAGAGGACTTAGATAATGATCTAGGAGGCCCCATAATTTATTTAGAGTCAATGGGCTAAAGGAAATATCAATTGGCCTATTAGTGGAGAGATAATGGGCCTTGAAGACCCATGTAGGGATGGCACACCCTTTTAGCTTATTGGACAAGCTAAGAGGGTGTAGGTGAGTTGGAGGAGGATATTGGTAAATGTATTAGACAAAAAAAATTGCGCCTACGCATACCCAAGATTAATATGAAGATGCATAATAGGTTGGGATCACGATCTTTACCTTCACCGAGTTGCAACTGAAGAAGAACGTGTCGAATAGATCGTACTTGGAGTCCCTCGAACCGTCGATAAACGATCCTGTGAACCGCCCACGGCCTCTCTACTTGGTTGCAAGCGTGCAACCTTCATGATCCAGCATCACTTCGCCGTCCAGAGCTAATCGTCGCCGGAGAATTAGAGGAAGGAGATTAGAACCACACCGGGCTTCTAATTATAAATATTAGAGGAACTATACCTAGATCTAATTAGTCAACTGGGACCAATTAGAACTAAAAAAACTAGAGGAGGCTCCAAAACTTGTATGTTCAAAGGGTGAAAATCCTCTAGTATATATAGGAGGCTTTAAAACTTGTATGTTCAAAGGATGAAAAGTCCTCTAATATATATAGGTTGCAGGGGAGAGAAGGGACGCCATAAGGGGAGGAGAGTCCCTCCACCTTGGCCGGCCAAGAGGAGGAGTCCCGCTCCAATTTGGCCTCTCTTCCCTTCCCAAGTGGGAAAAGGGGACTCCACTCTCACTTGGACCTTGGTGACCCAAGTTGCCTTCCATCACTAGCATTTTAAGTTCCGTTGATATTTAATTAAATATAAAAGCATTTTAAAAATTACCAAATCCTTTTATATATAAATTAACAGCCCCGGAAATATTTTCCACCTATATATTATTTATCGGCAATACCCAGTATTACCCGATACTTTCTGAAACCCTTCCGGTGACCCCGAAACGCTTTCGGATCCTCTCAAGACTATTTCGAATATTAATGAAACAATTTGATAAATATGTTCTCATAACTCCCGCCCTACTAACACTCATCAGATTGTGATTGCCTTAAGTTTGTGACCCCGTAGGTTCGGTAACTCATAGACATGAACGAACCATTCGTTCAATGATCAATAGCGGAACTATGGATGTCCATATCGACCCTTATGAGCACACGAATGATATTCGAGTAACCTTTGGTTATCATGTGATGTTCCCTTTGCTTCATGATATTTCACAAAACCTGAGATGCATCAGTATCCTCCTGAGTCATCACATGCTCACTATACCGTGGTCCTCGTAACTAGTTTTGTTCTTCTTTCTCATTGTCGTGTTCCGGCGTCCCCGTGACATACTCACCTATGTCTGACCAGATGATGATGGATGTCGTCACACCGAGAGGGCCCTAAGAATATCTCTCCATCGTCGGAGGAGCAAATCCCACTCTTGAGCTATCTAGTCCCTTGTCAAACATTCGGATGAGCCTCTAAGTTGTCGTTATAATCACCGTGTTACAGGTGACGTTTGAACAACCCCAAAGCCTACCGTATGGTAAGAAGTGACTACGATACTCTCATGGTCCAAGGAGCAAAATCACATGTTAACACTACGTGTTATTGCAATTACATACATACGATATAAACTCAATTCATAACAGACAAGTTTGGGTCGATTCAATATGATTGTTCTTCCAATTTCATAAACTCAATGTTGTTTAAGGACTATCAGTTAACACTTAACGATATCCTAAAATCCGGAAAACGTGATCACTAACAACAATTGAGCTAGTCCAGAGGCAAGATTAGGAATCTTTTATTTAACCGTTTATCATTCCACACGTGCATATGAGTTTTTTGTTGAATCGCATATTCCAGGATCATAACAGTTATAGCATAGAATATAAACTATTTAATTATGAATATGGAAATATAATAATACAAATATTATTGCCTCTAGGGCATATTTTCAACAGAGGACTCCTGCACCTTAGCCACGGCGCAATGGAGGGTTTTGCCTCCTCCAAGTCAACCTAGCCCCTCCCTCCCTCCACACACACACACACACACGTATGTGAGGGGGTGCCCCTTTAAGAGACACAAGTTCTCCCTTCATCTCGGGCGCCCCCCCTCTCTCTCTAGTTCTAGTTTTTTTTTATCTAGACTTAAACTAGTTCTAGTTCTCTCTAATCCTCATAATAGAGAAGCCTCGTGAGGTTTTCTTTTCCCTCCTCTAGTTCTCCGGCGATGATTAGCTCTGGACGACAAAGCGCTACCAGATCGTGAAGCCTGTGTGCTTGCAATTTGTAGAGAGGTCGTGCTTTGGTCTTTAGTTTGTGGGATCGTTCGTGAACGGTTCGAGGGACTTCATCAACGATGTACACCTAATGACCCAATCTAAACATCTTATGCATCTTTTTTTTTCTACTACGTTTCCCAACATATAATGCCCCTGAAGCACCACCTCTAAAAAATAGTGTTCGGAATAATAGGGAGAAGAAGCTAATATACAAAGATTAGAGATGCAGCAAGTTGATGCACATGAGAGGAATGGCTGGACAAAAATCAAGCCTGGAACTAGGAGAGGCTATAAGTGAGCACTATCAAGAAATGCTAATTACAGATACAACTGATCATTGGAATGGGCAAGGTGGCAATGTGGTGGTCAGAGGTATGAGGAATGGCGGGAACACATGTTACTTCAATGCAGTGTTGTAGAGTCTCCTTGCACTTGATAAGCTCCGTGCAAGGATGTTAGGACTGAATGCTCTGACAGGGGACCTTGGTAAGGAATTGTAGATACTCTTCATAATGACAACCAATACCAATGGCGCGAGAAGTGTGCTGATGGCAGAGAATCTCTTCTTTCATATATGTTCAAGGAATCCAGATTTCAGACCCGGCGTGATGGAAGACAGCAATAACTTGCTTGGTTCCTCGCTAGATGGTTTAAATAATGAGGACCCTACAATGATTGAGTCACTCTTCCGTAGCCAAGTTGTTAAACATGTCTCCAGCAAAGAATGTGAGCACACATCAGTTACCACCGAGGACCTTCGTCATCTCAGTCTGGCAATACCATCAAAGAAATCTGCATCAATCAAGGACTGCTTGGACTTGTATGCCACTGGGGTGAATGAGAGTTGGCACTGTACGAACTGTTCTAGTGCTGCTGGTGGTGGTGGTGGTGGAAATGCCTCTTTGTACCATGAAGATACAGCAAGCAACGATGGCCAACCTGAATGGTCGGAGAACAAAATATACGGAAAGCAGGAATGCAACCATGTAGCTGACAAACAAACGAGAACACTGGGTATTGACACTTCTAACACTTTTACTCAGTTTAATATGACTAAGATTTTGGCCTATTTAAAAATCAGGTCTTAGATGATATTAGTGGGCATTTTTTTCCGACAAAGGGTGAATTTTATTGACTCAAAATGAAGCATCAAGAGGATACAAACACAATGAGCACATCCGACCTCTGCATAGCTAGGATGCACACAGCCAACACTAACGCACGCGCACAAGAACACACGACAAAATAGCAAAGTCATATAAGACCAAAGCTATATGTAGGCGAGAAGAAAAAAAATAGAGCGATCGGATCCACAATCGGCAAACTACATCAATGACCATATCTGCACCAACCATTTTATGACACCACACGAACGACGAGGTTCTTCAACAGCAACGCCTTCAAGAAGGGAGCGGCGCTCAATCGTCGCCGTCACCGGATCCAACCACTCAAGGTCAGTATCTATGTTTTCACCTTGAAAAATCAGTCCAAGCATATCCGCGCAATGCCTTCAACAAGGACATGATGTAAAACCATCGCCATTGTCACGCATAACCAACTTGGATCACCTAGGCTTTCGCCCCGGAGCTCGTAACCGGGTGCTCAAGAAGCGATATTGGTGGGCATAACATCGTTGATTGTTGCAATTCAAGAAGAAGAAAAAACTGACCACTATTTCTTCCTCTAATTTTCAGACATGTGGAGGATGACGAGTACAAATATTGTTTGGTTGCTGTCATTCTACACGATGGACAAACACTGCGCGAAGGACACAATTTTGCTTATGTGAGAACAAGCCAAATTGGAGGACAACGGCAGGAGAGTTATGGCACTCCCTTGTGGTTTCGTGCAAGTGATGAGAGCATCACACAAGTATCGCTAAAGCAGCAGGTACTTGAGTGTCAGGCCTACATTCTTTTCTACGAAAGGATTGACCTGTCGAGGGCCAAGTAAGATGTAGACGAACAACCGCCAGCCGACCAGTGGCCAGGAGAAAAATGAATAGGATGAGAAGGGAAAACATCCACGAATCATTTTTGCTACTCCATTCAGCAATCAGCACAGCATGATCTACTATGCAGAGTGGTCTCATTGTTGAAGGGACCATTTTTATTGTCTTTAGCAGGGCAGATGCCTGCTGACCGTACGCCGTTTGTTGGTATGAACCTTAATGACTCATTTTTATTGCCTTGTTTGAAGAAGCATATTCAGAATTTTTTCAACTGACCTGTATGGTTACTTCTTGAGATGAAGTGACATTCACTACTGAATGTTGACAGACTGTGTACATGATTTTTTCTAAAGACTGTACATGTTTATACTGTTTTCCTCACGTCCAGTTGCAAAAAAAAGTCTACAGTTACTGATTGGAGTAAAATTAGTTGCAGTTGAACTCTAACCTAAATGCAATTTGGTACCATGAGGTCGATGAAACTGAAGCGCGGAATATGGATAAGGGGATAAACTGAAGCGTTGAAGCATACTACCTCAGGAGGATTTATTAGTCCCCCTCGCATCTTGGGTCAAAGTTTGACCGTAGATTTAATTAAAAAAATATAATTTATATGTAACAAAAATAATGTCATTGGAAACTTCTTTCAATTATAAATATACTAATATAATTTTTATGGCACATAACTTATATTTTGCTAACCAAATCTAATGTCAAATTTTAGCATAAAATATGAAAGGGCCTAATAAATCTGAACGGAGGTAGTGCCACCCAGCAGAGCCCATGAACCTGCCGCCTTTGTGTTGGAACCCAGCAAACCATCAGCCTCATGGAAGCCGCCGGCCCGCCCCCGCTCTTTCCAGCACATGTCCTTGATGACAGGCAGTGATGGTCCGATCAAACCTCTATGAGCACCTCTGAGATACTGAGCCGACACAACAGAGTTTCGGCTATGAGTTGGTTAACGGTCGCAGTGGCAACACTGCAGGGAATATTATTCGGCTTTTTCTTGAGGGTGTATATTATGTGTTAATACCGAATACTGATTGCTGCGCTCAAAAGAGTCCATATTATTCAACTTAAGCCACAACGAAATCCCCCTATTTGCATGTATCATTTGTTTGGCATAATCCAGATAGAAGTTCTGACAGACAATGATTGAAGGAAGTACTTGAGAGTCATGATTAAGCTGTGCTAGTGGGTGTTACTATGATATTTGAGTATTATGTTTTTTCAACCCAAAATCCCTCGTTTATGTTTTGAAAAAGCATCCAAAATGCAAAAATCCATTCTCATGAGAGAATATATCTTTGCTTGCTCTACACCTAGTTATCTAGCAAGGTTTATTTTGTGAACTAGAACTAGTGCTATGAAACTATTCATGACTAGGCAGTGAGTTTTAAGTGGAACCATTCAAATGCAAGTATTCTCTTAATTAAGATTGCAGGATAATATACTACACCTTCACGAACCGGCAATCTCTTTTACTCATTTGTTAATCTCCCTTTCGTTCATCTTACTTCTTGATTGCTCGAGGACGAACAATACTTAAGCTTGGGGGAGGTGATGGCTTAATATTTTAACACTTTTACAGGGGTATTTTGATGGGGTTTTCAAAAGGTTTTCATTAATTCTCTTATTTTTCTAATGTTGATCCTTTGAGAAAGAACAAAACTTGTTTTTCCTAGTGATGTGCAGAAATATATATTTTTGGAAGGAAAGCAATCAACATCCTAGCAAATGGAGCAACTTCTTTTTTGTAGCATCTTTATCAGAGGCACCAGATCAGAAGACAATGTTTGGTATGAGCGTGCCTACTCGTACTAGTAGTCGTACCACACGCCCCCCCCCCCCCCCCCCCCCCCCTTGATTATACATATAACTTTAGTGAAGGGAAGGCAGAATAATGCATAGATGAGCTGCCACCACAACCACCAGAACAGAGAAAGAAGAGATCGGTAGAAGGAAAACTCTCGGAGATCCATTCAGCATGTTCCGCTCACATCCTATTTCATTCATTGCAAACACCACCATGTAGGGAGGAGTTTTCAATTGTAAGATTAGGGTTTATGACTCTATTCACACTAATCTCGGGATCGAAACTTGTTTAATCATTCATCTTATTGCGGATCTTTGTGATAATATTGAGATGATTTCCCTTTGTTTGATCTCTGTGTTATTTGGTTATCTCCCTCTCACGCGTGAGTAATCCCTCTTAGGAATGGGAGATGTAGGGGACTGGTGAGATTCATTTTGTGCCTATTCTATATGTCGTCATTTGTGATAATAATTCTATGGTTGACCAGTAAGTTATTTATCTGTGGTGAGCATAATGTGTGTTGTCCAATTTATGGGTCCATGCAACATGATTTGAAGACCTACATAGGTAAGTTTAGCGAATTTTTGACCTCCAGGTGATAGGTATTTGTATGTACAAGGAATGAAGACAATAAGAGGACCACGACGCTTAAAGGCCTTCGTCAGGTCCATGGGCTTAATTGCGGAAACGACAATGCTATGGCGAAATTGATGCAGGACAGTAGGGGAGAACTATTTCAGCTACATAACAAACAATCTACGCACTAGAATCACAATACAAGGTAACTGGTACAATTTACTGCAACAAGCCATACTTGTAATAGTTTGAAGTTATTTGCACACAGTAAGACTGGTCCATAGGCCGAGTGATACCAGTAACCCCTCCAAAGTAATCGCTAGGCTTCTGGTAAATTGAGGTTTATGTCACATTATGCTCATAGAGAAAAGTTATGACATATAATTTCCAGTTTTTTACGCATTAAAATAATTGGTTACAAATCAAGAGTATTGGTGGTTACTGTCACACTTGTAAGTCCAAATATTTAGTAGATGCCCCATGTTTTAGTGTTGGTGTTGCTTTGATGCACATACTATTTAACTTAAAACTCTATTAAATACAATGACATGACACACTAATGAGGTGACAAAATAATGCAAGAAGGCGGTTGTGCATACTAGGAGAGTCGGCAAGCCGGAGTTATAGGTTCTCACCATTGTTGCTATACTCCGCACCGTCAACAAGCTCGTGTCCAAATCAAACACCTTGACTGGTTGACCATAACACTGTTAATAGTGGAGTTGGTGAAAGCATAGGTTATACAAGAGCAACTTTTGCTACACTCAACCATGCACTCTTCAAAGCTTCTATTCAAGATACAGAAAAATCTGTTTGGAACCTTGATAAGGCCACAAAATGACTTTCCTTGCTGCCAGTGGTAGGGCCAGAAATGGGCTAGGCCTCGGGCCGCCTTTGTGTACTGTAGCACTTTAGCTACATTATTTTGCTACAGTCAATGAAGGAGCTGGGCCACACACCCCAGGCCGCGGCCCGGGCAGCCTGGGGCATGTCTCCGCTCATGCTTGCCACATTTCAACACCTTTGTTTTTTTACATCCGCTCAAAAGTTAAGACTATCAGGATCAAACCCAACAATGCAATGACATGTCAGTTCATTCAGTCCCCATGTAGTCAGCATAGCCAAATGTAGCTGGGCACTCAGAGATAATAGTCCATGAAGAGCAATTGTTCTAGCTAAGAGTCCTCAACACACCCATGTAGTCGATCATAAGATGTACATACGGTGACTTATCAGAGACAGTGTATTTATAATAAAACCCATTATCTGTGCTCCTGACCACTTCATAGGAGATGGTCTTTTGGTATATGTCATCGGACAACGGCGTGCCATTGAGCATGGAGATGCCGTAGTCGGGTCTGGTCCCATGCCAAATGATCATTTGAAGATTCGAGCCGGGGTCAAGGCTCAAAGAAAAGTCTCAAGTGGGTGGGTCATTGGGGTCCTTCTAAGCAGACAAGACCCCCGACTGCATGATCTTTCTCGCTCAACAAGAACCTCATGCCTGGGAGGATGGTGTTTGCTGGGTGTTCAAAACTTTGCCATATGATTGAGCTATTTGGAAATCGGAGGACCAAATTCCCTGTGTCGCGCAGGTACATTACTGCAGCAACGCCCGTGTTGGTGTTGATATTCATGTCCGCCATCCAATGCGTATGACCTCGGGAGTCACACAAACACAAGGACTCCAACCGCGGTTGATGTAGTCGAACGTCTTCGTGATCCAACCGATCAAGTACTGAACGTACGACACCTCCGCGATCTGCACACGTTCAGTTCGGTGACGTCCCTCGAACTCTTAATCCAGTTGAGGCCGAGGGAGAGTTTCGTCAGCACGATGGCGTGGTGACGGTGATGATGAAGTTACCGACGCAGGGCTTCGCCTAAGCACTATGACAAAATATGACCGAGATGTAAAACTATGCAGGGGGCACCACACACAACTAAAGATCAATTTGTGTGTCTATGGGGTGCCCCCTCCCCCGTATATAAAGGAGGGGAGGAGGAGGCCGACCGGCCCTAGGGGGTGCACCCAAGAGGGGGGGAGTCCTACTCCAAGTAGGAATCGGCTCCCCCCTTTCCTAGTCCAAGTAGGAGAAGAGGGGGGGGGGGGAGAGGGGCCGCGCCCCCCTCCCCTAGTCCTATTAGGACTCCCCTTGGGGGGGGGGCACCTCCTGGCTGCTGCCCTCTCTCTCCCCTAAGGCCCACTAAGGCCCATTACTTTCCGGGGGTTCCGGTAACCCTTCCGGCACTCCGGTTCTATCCGAAACTATCCGGAACACCTCCGGTGTCCGAATAACATGGTCCAATATATCAATCTTTATGTCTCGACCATTTCGAGACTCCTCGTCATGTCCATGATCTCATCTGGGACTCCGAACAACCTTCGGTACATCCAATCACATAACTCATAATACAAATCGTCATCGAACGTTAAGCGTGCGGACCCTACGGGTTCGAGAACTATGTAGACATGACCGAGACACATATCCGGTCAATAACCAATAGCGGAACCTGGATGTTCACATTGGTTCTACATATTCTATGAAGATCTTTATCGGTCAAACCGCATAACAACATACGTTGTTTCCTTTGTCATCGGTATGTTACTTTCCCGAGATTCGATCATCGGTATCATCATACCTAGTTCAATCTCGTTACCGGCAAGTCTCTTTACTCATTCCGTAATGTATCATCTCGCAACTAACTCATTAGTCACTTTGCTTGCATGGCTTATAGTGATGAGCATTACCGAGAGGGCCCAGAGATACTTCTCCGAAACACGGAGTGACAAATCCTAATCTCGATCTATGTCAACTCAACAAACACCATCGGAGACACATGTAGATCATCTTTATAATCACCCAGTTACGTTGTGACGTTTGATAGCACATTAAGTGTTCCTCCGTATTCAGGAGTTGCATAATCTCATAGTCATAGGAACATGTATAAGTCATGAAGAAAGCAATAGCAATAAACTAAACGATCATAGTGCTAAGCTAACGGATGGGTCTTGTCCATCACATCATTCTCTAATGATGTGATCCCGTTCATCAAATGACAACACATGTCCATGGCTAGGAAACTTATCCATCTTTGATTAACGAGCTAGTCAAGTAGAGGAAAACTAGGGACACTCTGTTTGTTTATGTATTCACACATTTACTAAGTTTTCGGTTAATATAATTCTAGCATGAATAATAAACATCTATCATGAGATAAGGAAATATAAATAACAACTTTATTATTGCCTCTAGGGCATATTTCCTTCAGTCTCTCACTTGCACTAGAGTCAATAATCTAGATTACATAGTAATGATTCTAACACCCATGGAGTCTTGGTGCTGATCATGTTTTGCTCATGAGAGAGGCTTAGTCAACGGGTCTGCAACATTCAGATCCGTATGTATCTTGTAAATCTCTATGTCTCCCTCCTTGACTTGATCACGGATGGAATTGAAGCGTCTCTTGATGTGCTTGGTTCTCTTGTGAAATTTGGATTCCATTGCCAAGGCAATTGCACCAGTATTGTCACAAAAGATTTCCATTGGACCCGGTGCACTAGGTATTACACTTAGATCGGATATGAACTCCTTCATCCAGACTCCTTCATTTGCTGCTTCCGAAGCAGCTATGTATTCCGCTTCACACGTAGATCCCGCCACGACGCTTTTCTTAGAACTGCACCAACTGACAGCTCCACCATTCAATAAAAATACGTATCCGGTTTGTGACTTAGAGTCATCCGGATCAGTGTCAAAGCTTGCATCGTAACCATTTACGACGAGCTCTTTGTCACCTCTATAAACGAGAAACATATCCTTAGTCCTTTTTAGGTATTTCAGGATGTTCTTGACCGCTGTCCAGTGATCCACTCCCGGATTACTTTGGTACCTCCCTGCTAAACTAATAGCAAGGCACACATCAGGTCTGGTACACATCATTGCATACATGATAGAACCTATGGCTGAGGCATAGGGAATGACTTTCATTTTCTCTTTATCTTCTGCAGTGGTCGGACATTGAGTCTGACTCAACTTCACACCTTGTAACACAGGCAAGAACCCTTTCTTTAACTGACCCATTTTGAACTTCTTCAAAACTTTGTCAAGGTATGTTCCTTGTGAAAGTCCAATTAAGCGTCTTGATCTATCTCTATAGATCTTGATGCCCAATATATAAGCAGCTTCACCAAGGTCTTTCATTGAAAAATTCTTATTCAAATATCCTTTTATGCTATTCAGAAATTCAGTATTATTTCCAATCAACAATATATCATCCACATATAATATCATAAATGCTACGGAGCTCCCACTCACTTTCTTGTAAATACAGGCTTGTCCAAAAGTCTGTATAAAACCATATGCTTTGATCATACTATCAAAGCGTATATTCCAGCTCCGAGATGCTTGCACCAGTCCATAAACGGATCGCTGGAGCTTGCACACTTTGTTAGCACATTTAGGATCGACAAAACCTTCTGGTTGCATCATATACAACTCTTCTTTGAGATATCCATTAAGGAATGCAGTTTTGACATCCATTTGCCAAATTTCATTATCATAAAATGCGGCAATTGCTAACATGATTCGGACAGAGTTAAGCATCACTACGGGTGAGAAGGTCTCATCGTAGTCAACTCCTTGAACTTGTCGAAAACCTTTCGTAAGAAATCGAGCTTTGTAGACAGTAATATTACCGTCAGCGTCAGTCTTCTTCTTGAAGATCCAATTATTCTCTATGGCTTGACGATCATCGGGCAAGTCAACCAAAGTCTACACTTTGTTCTCGTAAATGGATCCCATCTCAGATTTCATTGCCTCAAGCCATTTCGCGAAATCTAGGCTCATCATCGCTTCCTCATAGTTCGTAGGTTCGTCATGGTCAAGTAACATGACTTCCAGAATAGGATTACCGTACCACTCTGGTGCGGATCTTACTTTGGTTGACCTACGAGATTCGGTAGTAACTTGACCAGAAGTTTCATGATCATCATCATTAGCTTCCTCACTAATTGGTGTAGGAATCACTGGAACTGATTTCTGTGATGAACTACTTTCCAATAAGGGAGAAGGTACAGTTACCTCATCAAGTTATACTTTCCTCCCACTCACTTCTTTCGAGAGAAACTCCTTCTCTAGAAAGGATCCATTCTTAGCAACGAATATCTTGCCTTCGGATCTGTGATAGAAGGTGTACCCAATAGTCTCCTTTGGGTATCCTATGAAGACACATTTCTCTGATTTGGGTTCGAGCTTATCTAGTTGAAGCTTTTTCACATAAGCATCGCAGCCCCAAACTTTAAGAAATGACAATTTGGGTTTCTTGCCAAACCACAATTCATATGGTGTCGTCTCAATGGATTTCGATGGTGCCCTATTTAACGTGAATGCAGCCGTCTCTAAAGCATAACCCCAAAAAGATAGCGGTAAATCAGTAAGAGACATCATAGACCTCACCATATCTAATAAAGTGCGGTTACGATGTTCGGACACACCATTACGCTGTGGTGTTCCAGGTGGCGTGAGTTGCGAAACTATTCCGCATTGTTTCAAACGAAGACCAAACTCATAACTCAAATATTCACCTCCACGATCAGATCATAGAAACTTAATTTTCTTGTTACGATGATTTTCTACTTCACTATGAAATTCTTTAAACTTTTCAAATGTTTCAGACTTATGCTTCATCAAGTAGATATACACATATCTGCTCAAATCATCCGTGAAGGTCAAAAAATAACGATACCTGCCGCAAGCATCAACACTCATCGGACCGCATACATCAGTATGTATTATTTCCAATAAGTCTGTTGCTCGCTCCATTGTTCCGGAGAACGGAGTCTTAGTCATCTTGCCCACGAGGCATGGTTCGCAAGCATCAAGTGATTCCAAAAGCCCATCAGCATGGAGTTTCTTCATGCGCTTTACATCAATATGTCCTAAATGGTAGTGCCCCAAATAAGTTGCACTATCATTATTAAACTTATATCTTTTGGCCTCAATACTATGAATATGTGTATCACTACTATCGAAATTCAATAAAAATAGACCACTCATTAAGGGTGCATGACCATAAACGATATTACTCATATAAATAGAACAACCATTATTCTCTGATTTAAATGAATAACCGCCTCGCATCAAACAAGATCCATATATAATGTTCATGCTTAATGCTGGCACCAAATAACAATATTCAGGTCTAAAACTAATCTCAAAGGTATATGTAGAGGTAGCGTGTCGACCGCGATCACATCGACTTTGGAACCATTTCCCACGCGCATCGTCACCTCGTCCTTAGCCAATATTCTCTTAATCCGTTGCCCCTGTTTCAAGTTGCAAATATTAGCAATAGAACCAATATCAAATACCCAGGTGCTACTGCGAGCATTAGTAAGATACACATCAATAATATGTATATTAAATATACCTTTCACTTTGCCATCCTTCTCATCCGCCAAATACTTGGGGCGGTTCCGCTTCCAGTGACCAGTCCCTTTGCAGTAGAAGCACTCAGTCTCAGGCTTAGGTCCAGACTTGGGCTTCTTCACTTGAGCAACAACTTGCTTGTCGTTCTTCTTGAAGTTCCCCTTCTTCCCTTTGCCCTTCTTCTTCAGACTAGTGGTCTTGTTGACCATCAACACTTGATGCTCCTTCTTGATTTCTACCTCTGCAGCCTTTAGCATTGTGAAGAGCTCAGGAATTGTCTTATCCATCCCTTGCATATTATAGTTCATCATGAAGCTTTTGTAGCTTGGTGGCATTGATTGAACAGCTCTGTCAATGACACTATCATCAGGAAGATTAACTCCTAGTTGAGTCAAGTGGTTGTGGTACCCAGACATTCTAAGTATATGTTCACTGACAGAACTATCTCCTCCATCTTACAGCTGTGGAACTTATTGAAGACTTCATATCTCTCAATTCGGGCATTTGCTTGAAATATTAACTTAAACTCCTGGAACATCGCATATGCTTCATGACGTTCAAAATGTTGTTGAAGTCTCGATTCTAAGCTGTAAAGCATGGCACACTGAACTATCGAGTAGTCATCAGCTTTGCTTTCCCAGATGTTCATAACATCTGGAGTAGCTCCTGCAGCGGGCTTTGCACCTAGCGGTGCTTTCATGACGTAATTCTTCTGTGCAGCAATGAGGATAATCCTCACGTTACGGACCCAATCTGTGTAGTTGCTACCATCATCTTTCAACTTAGCTTTATCTAGGAACACATTAAAATTCAAAGGAACAGTAGCACGGGCCATTTATCTACAAGAACATAGATATGCAAAATACTATCAGTTACTAAGTTCATAATAAATTAAGGTTCAATTAATCATATTACTTAAGAACTCCCACTTAGATAGACATCCCTCTAGTCATCTAAATGATCATGTGATCCATATCAACTAAACCATGTCCGATTATCACGTGAGATGCAGAAGTTTTCAATGGTGAACATCACTATGTTGATCATATCTACTATATGATTCACGCTCGACCTTTCGGCCTCAGTGTTCCGAGGCCATATCTGCATATGCTAGGCTCGTCAAGTTTAACCTGAGTATTCTGCTTGTGCAAAACTGGCTTGCCCCCGTTGTATGTGAACGTAGAGCTTATCAAACCCGATCATCACGTGGTGTCTCGGCACGACGAACTGTAGCAATGGTGCATACTCAGGGAGAACACTTATACCTTGAAATTTAGTGAGAGATCCTCTTATAATGCTACCGCCGAACTAAGCAAAATAAGATGTATAAAAAGATAAACATCACATGCAATCAAATAAGTGATATGATATGGTCATCATCATCTTGTTCCTTTGATCTCCATCTCCAAAGCACCGTCATGATCACCATCGTCACCGGCTTGACACCTTGATCTCCATCGAAGCATCGTTGTCATCTCGCCAACTATGGCTTCTACGGCTATCACTACCGCTTAGTGATAAAGTAAAGCAATTACATGGCGACTGAGTTTCGTACAATAAAGCGACAACCATATGGCTCCTGCCAGTTGCCGATAACTATTATAAAACATGATCATCTCATACAATAAATTATATATCATCACGTCTTGACGGTATCACATCACAACAAGCCCTGTAAAAACAAGTTAGACGTCCTCTACTTTGTTGTTGTAAGTTTTACGTGGCTACTACGGGCTTCTAGCATGAACCGTTCTTACCTATGCATCAAAACCACAACAATTTTTTGTCAAGTGTGCTGTTTTAACCTTCAACAAGGACCGAGCGTAGTTACACTCGATTCAACTAAATTTGGAGAAACAGACACCCACTAGCTATCTGTGTGCTAAGCACGGCGGTAGAACCAGTCTCATGAACGCGGTCATATAATGTCGGCCTGGGCCGCTTCATCCAACAATACCGCCGAATCAAAGTATGACATGCTGGTAAGCAGTATGACTATTATCGCCCATAACTCTTTGTGTTCTACTCATGCATATAACATCTAGGCATAGACCTGGCTCGGATGCCACTATTGGGGAACACGGTATTTCAAAAAATTTACCTACGATCACGCAAGATCTATCTAGGAGATGCACATCAACGAGAGGGGAGAGTGTGTCTACGTACCCTCGGTGACCGAAATCGGAAGTGTTTAGTAATTAACGCGGTTGATGTAGTCGAACGTCTTCGCGATCCAACCGATCAAGTACGGAACGCACGACACCTCCGCGGTCTGCACACGTTCAGCTCGGTGACGTCCCTCGAACTCTTGATCCAGTTCAGGCCGAGGGAGAGTTTCGTCAGCACGACGGCGTGGTGGCGGTGATGATGAAGTTACCAATGCAGGGCTTTGCCTAAGCACTACGACAATATGATCGAGGTGTAAAACTGTGGAGGGGGCACCGCACATGGCTAAAGATCAATTTGTGTGTCTATGGGGTGCCCCCCTCGCTCGTATATAAAGGAGGGGAGGAGGAGGCCGGCCGGCCGGCCCTGGGGGGTGCGCCCAAGGGGGGGAGTCCTACTCCAAGTAGGAATCGGCTTCCCCTTTCCTAGTCCAAGTAGGAGAAGAAGGAAGGAGTGGGAGAGGGAGAGGGAAAGAGGGGCCGCGCCCCCCTCCCCTAGTCCTATTCGGACTCCCCTTGGGGGGGCACCTCCTGGCTGCTGCCCTCTCTCTCCCCTAAGGCCCACTAAGGCCCATTACTTTCCCGGGGGGTTCCGGTAACCCTTCCGGCACTCCGGTTTTATCTGAAACTATATCCGGAACACTTCCGGTGTCTGAATAACATGGTCCAATATATCAATCTTTATGTCTCAACCATTTCGAGACTCCTCGTCATGTCGGTGATCTCATCCGGGACTCCGAACAACCTTCGGTACATCAAATCACATAACTCATAATACAAATCATCATCGAACGCTAAGCGTGCGGACCCTACGGGTTCGAGAACTATGTAGACATGACCGAGACACATCTCCGGTCAATAACCAATAGCGCAACCTGGATGCTCATATTGGTTCCTGCATATTCTACGAAGATTTTTATCGGTCAAACCGCATAACAACATGCGTTGTTCCCTTTGTCATCGGTATGTTACTTGCATGAGATTCTATCGTTGGTATCATCATACCTAGTTCAATCTCGTTACCGGCAAGTTTCTTTACTCGTTGTTCCGTAATGTATCATCCTGCAACTAACTCATTAGTCACTTTGCTTGCAAGGCTTATAGTGATGAACATTACCGAGAGGGCCCAGATATACCTCTCCGAAACACGGAGTGACAAATCCTAATCTCGATCTATGCCAACTCAACAAACACCATCAGAGACACCTGTAGAGCATCTTTATAATCACCCAGTTACGTTGTGACGTTTGATAGCACACTAAATGTTCCTCCGGTATTCGGGAGTTCCATAATCTCATAGTCATAGGAACATGTATAAGTCATGAAGAAAGCAATAGCAATAAACTAAACGATCATAGTGCTAAGCTAACAGATGGGTCTTGTCCATCACATCATTCTCTAATGATGTGATCCCGTTCATCAAATGACAACACATATCCATGGCTAGGAAACTTAACCATCTTTGATTAACGAGCTAGTCAAGTAGAGGCAAACTAGGGACACTCTGTTTGTCTATATATTCACACATCTACTAAGTTTTTGGTTAATACAATTCTAGCATTAATAATAAACATTTATTATGATATAAGAAAATATAAATAACAACTTTATTATTGCCTCTAGGGCATATTTCCTTTAGTCCCCGCCTTTGGAGACAAGTGTGTCATGTATTTTATCTGTACCCCTCTTCAAGCACCGGAGGAAACACTAGAACCGGTTCTATAGATCGGATGTCGACGACGTCATTCCCCTTCTTGAAGGTGATGTCTTGTTCGCTCATGGTGTCCCCATGTTGAATTAGAGATGTTGGTTAGAGTTGCTTTTCAAGGCGTGGCCATCCAGGGCTATGTACGAGTTCGCCAGTGCTCTCCCATTGCTTCCGCCTCCATCTCGACGGTCTCCTACAAGCTTTGCATCCTCAAAGAAAAAAAATCAATGGACAAAATGATCATCTTTCTTTTCGAGAAAAACAGAGTTAGTGGAGAGTGCGAGCACCGAGTCAACAAGATGAGATATGGCGTGTTCACTTGGCAGCCTTTTTTAGGGAAATTTGGGGAGTTTTATTCAACAAAAGCCCGGAAGAATCTGCCATAAGGCTAGTTACAAGAAAGCCGGGCATCGATCCCATCCAGCAGTCTGTCACATCTAGCATGCTCGTTTGCTTTGCACATAGATGGGCAGAAAAGTTTGTTGATCTAGAAATATGTTGAATAACAAAAGAAGTAAAAGAACAAGCATGCTCCCGTATCTCAGCTATGATAGGCGGCACCACTGATCGTGAGTTGTGGCGCAAGCTCCAGAGATTGACAAAGTTGTAACAGTCCGTCTCCATAATGACGTTGGAAAAGCCTCGCAGGTTTGCAAAAATAACACAGTCTCGTACAGCGAGAGCTTCAGCAATCAACGGTTCTGTAATCCCACTGTATGGCTTACACCAAGCAGCTAGGAAATCGGATCGAGTCCTTGGAACTCCTCCACCACCACGCCGATGAGCATCCATAGCTATGCTTCCGTTGGTGTTTATCTTCACACAGGTCTTGTCCGACGGACGCCAGCCGTGACCGGTAGAACCTGAGCATGCTCACGAGGGATATCAAGCAGCGCTAGTGCATCACGGGTCATAATCATCGACTGAATCGGGCTTGTTGCTTCTTTATCATGTGTAATATTGTTGCGGGAAGTCCAGATAACCCACATGATGGAGACCAACTTTGCCCTTTCAGAATCAGAGAAACGAGGATCACATAAGATGTCCTTCTTCCAAGTGAGTGGATGGAGTTTGGGCTTCTTGATTTGTAGCCATTCAGGCGCCTCAATCCAAAATCTCCTTGCATGAGAGCATGCATTAAATCTTCTTCAACATTCATGCAAATTTTGCATGTACTATCCGTTTAAATGTGACGATATTTGAGCAAGGATTCAACGGGGAGAATACCTTGCAACACTCGCCACCAAAACATTTGTACCCTGGGAATCACTTTGAACTTCCACAAACAAGACCACAACTGTTTTTCTGTCTCTGAATATTCCGTACACGTCCCTTCCTCTAGAGCTTTGTGCTCATTTTGAGTCACTAGAGAGCGATACGCAGATTTTACAGTGTATGTCCCGGCCTTATCAAACGCCCAGGCCAATATATCTTCACCTCCACCCGTTCTGATAGGTTAATAGGTATATTAAGGATCGCGTCTGCTTCCGGGGAGTGAAATTTTGTTTGACAACTTCAGTTTTCCACACACCACTCTCAGCATCAATCAAATCTGACACCAAGTTCAGCTGTGTATCATTGATCCGATAAGGCATCATCGATACAGTATTGGGAATCCATTTATCCTTCCAAATGGAAATTGTCGTACCACTCCCAACGCACTTAATCAAACCAGTCTGCAAGGCCTTCCTTCCCTCGATTATAGCTCGCCAAGTAGCAGAAGAACTCTTAGGCACCGTAGCTTGCATGAAATCGCTGGAAGGAAAATATCTTCCTTTTAGAACACGAGAGCACAGAGAGTTTGGTGCTTTCATCAAACGCCAGCCGTGCTTACCTAGCAAGGCTAGGTTGAACAGTTCCGGATCCCGGAACCCCATCCCGCCGCTCGTCTTTGGTTTCGTCATTGCATCCCAAGAAATCCAATGCATGGACCGACGATCCAGGGATGAACTCCACCAATACTTTCCCATGAGTGACACCAAGCTCTTACACACCTTCTTCGTCAAATTAAAGCAAGACATACTGAAGGTTGGTATAGCTTGTGCAACTGTTTTCAATGTGACTTCTCTTCCCGCGCAAGAGATCATACGCTTTGACCCGCCCTGAAGCTTGCTACGGATCCGTTCTCGAATATGATCAAATGCTCCACTCGTAATTCGTCCCGTTGCAGTGGGAAGCCCCAAGTATCTTTTACTGAATGCTTCGATCAAAATGTTCAGAATTTACTTCAGTCTTTGCCGGACTGTGGTATGAGTGTTCGGGCTGAAGTAGATGGAACTTTTCGCCTTGTTTATTGCCTGTCCCGAGCATTCCCCATAGATCCGCAATATATCATTTAGCCGATGACCACTCAAATCCTTCACTTGCATGAAAATTAAGCTGTCGTCGGCGAAGAGTAAGTGGCTTATCCACGACGATCGATAGCTCTCTCAAATCCCTTATTCCTTCTCCTCATTATATGCACACTCTCATATGCAATTAACACATTGTTAGTGATTAGACGACCGGGGACAAAAGCACTCTGCTCATCATCAATAATCTCATCCAAACATTCTCTTAGACCGGCTAGCAGAGCAGGCTAGCACGCACCGTCGCCTCCACCGGCGTACATACGTATGCACGCACGACGAAATGCACGGTGAGCCACGCACGAATGGAGCGCAGCGGGGCCGCGTTTTCCACCTGCTCCATCAGACTCGCTCGGTCACTCGGAGGGAGCATGGAAGGAACGCGTCCAACGACCCTCGATCGCCATTCACTCAAGTCGCAGTCGCGGTCGCCGGTCCGCGCCCATTACATACCACTGCCACCGACCGACCCTTCTCTTCAGTTAGCCGTCCACCCGTTTCCACATGTTTTCCTGTTGCACCTGCACTCCTGCTACAGTAGCGTCCACCGCTGCCATAATTAGTCTCGAGTCTAAACTACCTAGGGCCTGTTCAGTAATCACCCGCTCCTAGAATATGTGGAGCGGGGAAACCATAACTTCTTCGATTTGAACAGCAGCTCCGCCAACTCCGCTTCTGGAGTTGTGTAGTGGAGGGATACCGAACAGGGCGCTAGTGTCCTCCCGAACGCCTAGCTATGCACGAGACAAACGATTAGGTACATACGCTGAATATATTTAACCAAAGCTCAACAAATTAATGGACCGGATGAGTTCGTTTCATCTTTTTTTCTCTAACTAGGATACGTATAAGCATGCGTGTCATCAATTAAGAGAGGAGGAGGAGGATGATTTGCTTTCATCAAAAGATAAACAGCTACTTGCACTAGTTTATATGGATCCTATTCCCACCCATCATTTTCACGTTGGCGCCCGCTGAAATGAACGCAGCCCCTGCTCTCAACTTTCGGGTCTAAATTTCCACCGGAGCAGAAGAAGCAGAGTCCTCTGTTCTCTGACCAAGTCAACACACAAAGGAGTGATGAGAACATTCCGGGCTTCTTCCACCTCAGCCTCCCCGTTTGACTAGACCCCTTCCACCCAGCACTCACCTCAAACTCCCATCACTATGTATGAGCAGCTCCACACCCAACACAGAGCACAGATAAACACAAAAAGCAGACCATCTCCCTCCCTTTCTTCTCCAAGAAACATCTCTCGTTGTTCAGCAGCTCAGGCGTCAGCTCACTGCAAGTTCCCTCCATCGACCGTCTCCCGCCGACGCTGGCGAAACAATTAATGGCTTCTTCTTCTTCTTCCAGCGCCCGAAGCAGCCGCGTGGCCACATGCCTCGTGCTTGTTCTCCTGCTTGTCAGCATGCGAGGAGCCTCCGCCGCGCGTCCGCTCCCGCCGGCCGGCGACGTGTCCAGCGAGGTGAAGGACCAGGCGGTCGTCGGCAAGTACGCGCCGCTTCTGCTCGCCATGCTGCCGAGGGCCCCGACTCCGCCGTCAGCCCCGAGCGGTGGCACGAACGAGGCCAGGAACTGATGAAGCAACCGCAGGGTTTTCCACTAGAAGAGAAATCGTTAGGCATACGTACGCTCAGGCTCAGCTGTTGATGGTTTGGTCTGTTTTGCAGTACAAAATACTTGTACAGGATTGTTAGCGTAGGATACTACTTAGGATATACCCCAAAATTATACCTTCATTCTTTCTTTTATCCTTTGAAGTATTTTTTGATTGAAAGAGTTCTGTCGTGATCCATTCTTTGAAGAATTGATTGTTCATAGTCATCAATGCAAGATGATCTCACAGTAAGAATATCCAGCTCCTGGCCTCTGCAACAACCTCCAAAGATAAGTTCACAGTCTACACAGAATATCAACGGGGAAAAAGTAACTCCGCCATTCTTAGCTCAAGAATTTACCCAAAAGAAAATTCCAGTACTCCCGATCAATGTAAAGTTGTACTAAATCAGTGACAGTTAATATGGATCAGAGGAGTACTAGAACGCTAACTTGGAGCGAATGTAGCTCTTCTGGATCCCAACTCCACTTCACCTGGAATCTTATTATCCCCAACATTCCAACATTAGGCAGGTGCCAATTCATTTTTCTTTTAGGCCAGAGCCCTTATGCTCAGCCAGAAGCTGAAGCAGCCAAATCTTTGCACATTACTAAGCAAGTAAGCATGCCACCGTGATTCAAATATCGCCGTTGATAGGCGATTCAAAATATACCTGGTTCGATCATGGTATCCAGCCATAGAGAAGAAATGCAAAGCAATGTTCCGTCTTGGACACCCGACATTTATATTCAGCATTTCAGCTGATGTTTCTACTCCTCTGAGAAAAAACAACAGCCTCCTCCTTTCTTCACGCATGACAGCCTCCATGACATGAATACCACATTCTTCATAGGTCCCTCTTAGATCTTCTTTCTCCAATCCAGAAAGCAGATTTCAGTAAGGCTGCAATACTAGAGTTGATCGGCATCTGTCTTTGTGTTAAAAAAACCAGATCAAGATTTGGAGCATATCTCTCCAGTCTCATCTCATCAACAAGCATGTCGAGGAGTTGATACATATCCTCCACCAAAACATAAACAGCTACTTGCACAAGTTTATATGGATCCCACTGTAGAACAACCCATCTTTTCCACGTTGGCGCCGGCTCAAATGAAGGCAGCCCCCTGTTCTCAAGTCCAAATTTCCACCAGAGCAGAAGAAGCAGAGTCTTCCTCTGTTCTACAGCTAGGTCAACAGAAAGAACTGATTAGATCATGGGAAGATTCCGGGCCACTTCCACCTCGCTTGACCCCTTCCACCCAACACTCACCTCAAACCCCATCACTATAAATAGCTCGACACCCCACAGATGGACCAGAGCAAAAGAAGCAGAGTAATCCTCTGTTCTGAGAACATTCCCAGCCCCTTCCTTCCACCTCGGCCTCCCTCTTTGACCCCTTTCCACCCAACACTCACCTCCGGCTCCCATCACTATAAATAGCTCCACACCCAACGCAGATGAACACAAAAACCAGACCATCTCCCTTTCTTCTCCAGGAAAGATCTCTCGTTGCTCAGGCCTCAGCTCACTGCAAGTTCCCTGCATCGATCCTCTCCTGGTCGTCGCTCGCTCGCCAACAATGGCTTCTTCTTCTCCCAGCGACCGAAGCAGCCGCGTGGCCACATGCCTCGTGCTGATTCTCCTGGTCGTCACCCTGCGAGAAGCCTCTGCCACGCGTCCGCTGCGGCCGGCCGACGATGTGAAGGACCAGGCCATTGTTGACAAGTACGCACCGCTCCTGCTCACCATGCTGCCGAGGGGCCCTGCGCCGCCTTTGGCCCCAAGCGGTGGCACGAATGAGGACAGGAACTCATTGAGCAAGCGCAGGGCTTGCCGCTAGGATGAGTCTATAGACCTCTAGAAATCGTTAGCCATACAGTGGTAGATGGTATGGACGTACTGTTTGTTTTTGTTTTTTTTTTTGAAAAGGAGGAGGACCCCCGACTCTTCATCTGGACGATGCACGAAGCCACTAAAGCCACCGTCTTATCTGTCGCTACTCCTATGAAGTTGATGCAGGGATGCTGATAGTCTGGGCCTCATATCAAACATACCTCGCATCCAAACCTAACATCTAAGACCTCAGGTCCCAACCAGGACGCCTGCCGGGTATGGGGCACCCACCAGTACGGCGCACTTCTCAACCAGAATGCCTGTCGGGTACGAGGCCGCCGCAGCCACCTGCCATCAATCCATCTTCAGTGATGTACTGCTGCATCTACCTTGCCCGGTCTAGCTGCCGTCGACGCCACCAATGACGCCAGACAACACCATCATCCTGCGCTCGTCCATCATCACACGCCCACTAGTGAGACCCCGCTGATCCATGCCGCCGAGACCCGCCATCGTCGACGCGAGAGAAGGCACGCCACACCACCTCACGCCTCTTCCATCCGGTGCTGCTCCACAAACGATGCCCCCAATAGAGAACACGACACTGCAGCGCCACCATCGTCCGATCCAGTGATCTTAGGATTTCTCCCGGAGCGGCACGAGCAGGTTGACGATAGTTGCTTGACGATGCCTTCATCAAGGTAACGACGTAGACGCCGCCATCTCCTGCCATGACCGGAGTCGGCTCGGTTTTCACCAGCAACTATGTCTCCCCAACGCGCCGCCGGTGCTAATAGTGGGATCCAAGATCCGTCACTACCAGCCTGGGCAACCGCCTTCGGTGGAGAAGGCAGCCACCACCACCATGCCCGGGCCAAGAGACCCGGACGTCCTCGTGCCGCGAAGATTACCCAGGGGGATCTCTTCTTGCCGTTGTTGAGATGACGTGCGGCCGCAGTGGATCTCGATCTAAACCCCTCGGGCCCAGATCAGATCTCATCGTAGCCAAAATCTCATCCGCCAACGGCCGCCGGAGATCTCCTGGCCACCGCCAACCCGCTGCGCACTGCAGTTGGAGGAAGGAGATGGATGCCGCTGCCCCCATACGTTACCAGCCGGCCGAGGACTGCACCGCCGCCGCCGCCTCACCATAGGGGCTTCGCCCCGCGGCGTCCTCAGCGACAACAGCGGTAGTGGGAGGCGATGGAGGGGGAGGGCTGAGGGGGATGTGGACGGGGACTCCCCGGGGGCGACGCGGCGCCGCCGCCTCGGGGGAGAGACATACTGTTTTGCAGTTAAATATAAGATACTCGTATAGGATTGTTAGTGGGAAATGAACATATAGTGTAGGATATACCCCAAAATTATACCTTAATTCTTTCGTTTGTTCCTCAAAGTAATTTAATGAAAGAGTTTTGCCTTGATCCATTCTTTGAAAAATTGATTGTTCATAGTCACCGATTCAAGATGATACTGGCATTTAGAATGTCCCAGCTCCTGACCTCTATAACAACCTTAAAAGATGAAACTGTTTTTGCTTATATCCCTTGCGGAGACGGTTCCCTGCGGGTACAAAAAACCCGACGAGGCAGGGATGGGCAAAAAACTGCCCCCTGTATGGGGATGGGGACAGGGACAGGCTTGGATTTTTGTCACGGGGATGAGGACGGGCAAGCAAAACCCAACAGGTTTTGTCCCCGTTACCATCTTGAGTCCCAGCTCTGACCTCTGCAACAACTATAAAAGATAAGTTTACAATTGACACGGAGAATTAGGAGGAAAATAAACAGTAACCCATAAGAATTTATCCCCAAAAAACCTACACTAATGCTGACTTGGAATGTACGTAGCTCCTCTGGATCCCATCTCCACTCCAGAGATGCTATTTTTCTAAAAACTCCAACATTAGGCAGGTGCCAATTCATTTTCCTTTTAGACTAGAGTCCTGAATATGTTCAGCCAGGAAATGATATAATGAAAATTTATATGATACTCTTTAGAAAGTACGGTTTTCCCATATTCACGGTAATCTAGCATTTCTGACAGCTTGCAAAATTAACAGAGCCCATTGCCGAATTGTTGAAAGTTTCAAGGGTAGCTAATAGCTACAACTGAATTAGGTATTTTAATAGACACAACTCAAGCGTCCAATCTTTGCAGATGACTTAGCACGCTGCTCTGAGAAAAAACAACAATCACCTACTTTCTTTCACACACGGCAGCCTTCTTGACATGAATACCAATCCAGAAAACAAATTTCAGTAAGACTACAATACTGAAGTTGAACTGCATCTGGTTTTGTGTTAAACCAGATCAAGATTTGGACCATCGTCCAGTCTTAGCTCATCAACAAGCATGTTGAGGAGTTGATACATATCCTCCACACCATGTTGTGGTTCATCCCCTGCATAGAATTCAAGAACTCTGCCCCTAACTTCGATCCAGCTGCAACCTGGAACTTTGCTCACACCCCTCTCTCTTATCAGCGCTCTCATCCATGCAGGGTCATCCAATTCCAATCTATCTGAGATTGCATATATCTTGGATGAAACCACGTAGTTCCACGAGTTTGGGGGCTCCAACAGCATTATCCTGTTGATGACCCTAGCGCCAACCTCAACATTTATACATTTCCGACAAGTGGCGAGCAAAACCCTCAACATCACCGCATCTGCCTTACCAGGGATCTTCTCAATGAAATCGCATGCTTCTTCTAAATGTCCGGCATGTACCAATAAATCAACCATGCAGGAGTAGTGCTCGACCTTGGGAAAGATTTGGAACTCAGTTGTCAGGGAATTGAACCAACGCCAGCCGTCTTTCAGTAACCCTGCATGCAGAGTTGCAGACAAGCAAAAAGTACTCCTATGAAAGTGATCTCATCTGGCCGGAGCCCTTCCTCATTTCTCATCAGTTCAAACTGCCGAATAGCTTCATGGCCTCGCCCAGTAAAGGTGAGACCACAAATCAAGGTGTTCCATGAGGCTTCATTCTTGCACGGCAATTTCCCAAACACTTGTATGGCTCTGGTGAGATTTCCACACTTCCAAGTCCATATCCACCAAAGCAGTCCCAATGTATACATTGCTGTACAGGCCTCTTTTCGAGGCATAGCTGTCGAGTTCAGTGCCTAGCTCCAGAGCTCCAACTGCAGCATAGACCGAGAGCAGCCCAACCAGGGTTATCTTATCTGGACGCGCCCCTGCTTGTTGCATGCTGTGAAACAAGGAAATGGCTTCCTTTGACATGACGTTATACATACCTGCATCATCATACACACCATACACAAATGATCAGGCCACATAAGATAAAAGTACTTACATTCATCAGACAGTATTTCGAAATGAGAACCTAAGTGGGTCCATCGATACATACCCGGTGATCATAGCATTCCAAGCGACGGTATCCAGTCGGTGATGCTATCGAACACTCTCCGAGACTCCGCCATCTCTCCGCGCTTCTCGTACATCCCAACGATAGCTGAGCCAACGAGCAACCCCACACCTCAATGCCCGCACATTTCACCTAGTCCTCCAGCCACCTACCAACACTGCACGCTCGGCAACCATTGCACAGAACAATACTGTCATCCAAGCCCGCTCATACTACGCTTTTATGATGGAGTTCCAAGAGACAATGTCCCGTTGGGGAATTCCGTCGAACACCTTGCGATCGGCGCAGGGACAGCCGAGGTTGGAGTACATGGTGACGAGGGAATGGACAGTGTGGTCGTGGCTCTGCAGCCCCAGCTTCGGAAGACTGCGAAGTGGCACCGGGCTGCGGCCAGGAGAATAAAAGGGAGAGTGTAGGCACCGGGGCGGAGGGCGAAGCGCGGAGCAGAGCATTAGGAGGGAGAGGTGGAGGCGGCGAAGAAGCGCAGGGCGTCGTTGAAGGAGAAGGCGGTGGGAGCGGGGTGGGAGTTGAGCAAGGGATGGCGGAGGAGAACTACGGCGCGGCCGCGGAGGAAGCCGTGGGCATCGCCGGTGACGTTCCTTTGGTACTCCTCCGCTTCAGCTTACGGCCCACTTGTCGTCTACCAAGCTCATTGCACTTTTGACAGCACAGTTCTTAGCGGGCCACCGCGATGGCGCTGCCGCCGCCGCCAGCGTTTGTGTACACCTCAGCGAGTGGATGAGTGGGCGGAGCTTCAGCGCACCGCCGGGGCGACCTCGACCGCTCCACCGGCTGCTTCCACGGTCAGGTACCGCCCTCCCTCCAGATCTCTCGGTTTGTCAGATTCTGTCTGATTTGTCAGTAGATTTCTCCCTGTATTGCTTGATTTGGACGTAGGGCATGGCCATGGATTTCGTTGCTCTGATTATTCCCAGTAATCAAATACTAAATGTCTGTTACTTCTGGTTGAATCTTTCAGTTTATTTAGGTTGGTACTACCGAGCAAGCTATTGAAGAATGATTCATGGAACGAGATGTAGATCAATGCTATTGAAAAGAACACTCATATCACAACATATTATACCAAAAGAAAATCAAATTCAGCAAATTTCTTCTATTCAGAAATTAAAATCGAAAATGATGCGCTCTTAGGCTGTGTTTTCGTGAAAAGGGACAAACATGTTTATGCACATACTCTGCAATATGCTCTTACTACACTAGTTTTGAGACGTTTTTACTTATTCACATGACACACATTCCCATTCACTTTCTTGAACTGCAACATGTTAAGTTGGGCACTGACTTCTACTTTGAATCAATGTTATGCCTGTTTCAGGAGACTATATCAAATTTTAAATTGTGCATATCATCCCTGTTCTTTCATTGGTATGACTTGATCTAGAGTCTTTTCTTTTTTCAGAAGATATGAATCATATGCATTCATCCTTCCTTGACTTGGTGTAGGTGAAGATGACGCTAAAGAATTATTTCCGTGGGCAAAATGATCTATACCTGCTACAAGTTGACCCTACTAAGGTACTGATTTTTAAACATCCATTTTATTTCTTCTCCTATCATCTTATTGTAGCTATCGAGGAAATTCCCAAATTTTTGTATGTCTAATTATCTATCTTAAAATTTATATTTTACTATGTTTTAGTATACTTATTATCTATTCGGGTGTTAGGACACATGCATAAATTGCCACCTATTGATGCGAAGACATTACATGTACAATTTACTATTCTTGTGTATCGTAGATTGCAGATGGCTTGATTTATGAGGCAACTGATGGTCGTAACTACTTTCCTCATTTCTATGGTCCTGATCGGAGCTTTGCACCCCTTCAACTAAGTGTTGTTGTCAAGGCAGACAAAATAGAGCTGGCGAACCATGATTTTACTTGCAATCTATTTGATGGAGCGGCCATCTAATTCTGATGTGTAACGGTAAGGTCTCACTCTTGGCCTTGTTTCCATGTTCCCTGCCAAATTTATCAAAGACAGGCTGCCCACATGCTTATGCTAGTAATAGAAGTTAGACAAATTTAATATCAACCTGAGGGACATGAAATGTTAGTTATGTTAGTAGGCAGAGCAGAGCACTAGATGCACGATTGAACAAGGCAGGACGCAGACCAAATAAGAAAATTAAATGTCTATTCAATACTTGTACCTCTCCATTGCCATCTAGTAATTAGGTGTCTTCTAACTCTCTAGGCCACATGTAGATATGTCCTGTGCCGCTCTTGGACTTGAAGCCCTGGTACCCACAGGGCAGAGATGTCCTGCATCCAGCCAGAGCTGCTGCAAACGCAACCCCTCACCATACTTCAAGTTTAAGTTTAAGTTTGGAGAACCTGATACACGGAGCTCTCTTAGTTTAAGAAGGTTGAGACCTTCTCGAGGACGTCACATCCAGTGACTACAAGCATCTGAGAGAGGAATGGGAGGTCCTCCAACATGCTCAAGCACCTTGCTCCTCTTAAATAGAGCGACTTCAAGCTAATTGCCTCCTGTCCAAGCTGTCATGGGAGAGCTCTTAGCTCCCGGCAGCCTTTGAGTACCGAGCATTTCAAGCTTCGCTGCTTCGGAGCATGTGGATCCTTGGGGACAGGGCTTCCCCTTTTCGCATCTTAGCAGATCCATCGTCTTCCCCTTCCGTAGCTGTTGTTGATGCTGACCATTGAAGTGTGCACTCCTTGAAGTCGTCCGCAGCAAGTCGTCGGTGTCTCGCTGCCATTCAAAGCATGATTTTTGCTGGATTTCCTTCGCCAAACAATGGGGTCAATCAAAATTATTTGGTGGCTAATTGAACCAATCTAGTGGATGGATCTGAAAACTCAAAAACTGGAAGCCTATGGAGTTTGATCTAGAACCGATCCAATCTTTGATTGACCGGATATCATGCCCAGAGGCTAGAGATTAATCTCCCCTGAGGCGGCACACTGTGGAAATGATGGAGAAACCTAGAATCAACCCCGTTGGACTAACTGCTCTAATACCATCAATGCTGGAGCTACGTGTTACCAAAATAGGCCATGGCCCGCCCAGCCCACAGCAAATACAGTGGAGGACTGAGAGTATACTGGGCCTTGAGGGCAAAACTAATGGGCTTCCTTTGTACTGGCCCGCCCAGTTTCACTGATGTAGCTCCACTACTGAATACCATGTAGAATTGTAGGATGGCTAAACATTTCTATTGTATTGTGTTGTATTGATCTGACCCTTGTAGGGTAGAGTACATTATGGGGAGAGGATGGGAGTACAAGGCAAGTCATTGTTAGTTTGAACCAAATATATCTCTTATCTCTCCTTATCTCTAACTAACACATTTATACTTCTAACACATCACCACGCCCCCTTCAGCTCCTGGAGGGCACCTACACCGCTGGCTAGCAGTCCACAGGCGATTCCCGGGCGTGGAGGCGACGGACGCGGGGAGGCTACGGGGCGGCGGTCGTGGTGTTCTTCGCCGGTTCCGATGCCGTCGACTGTCTAGGAGTTGAGGTGGACCTTCTTACGCCATCTCCAAGGTCAGCTGGCTCGGTGCGGGGCAAAAACGGACCTCTGCGGCCATCAGGCAGAGCTACAGGACGACGGGCTCGTCGGCGGTGAAAAAGCCGATTTTGGCACCGGCGAGCGAGGAGAAGGCGGAAGAGGGCAGCGGGGCTGCGGGATGGCTGCGTGGAACAGTTTCGGCGCAGGGGTCTGGATGGGGGCAACGGCAGGGGCGGCACTGACGCGCCGAGAGGAACAATGCATGGGTGGCCGACTATACTGAGAAGCTGCGGCTTTGGGGGATGAAAAGCTATTTATTTTTTAGGGATTAATAGATCTGAGGGATCTGTTAGCTAGGCTTTAATCCCTCAAAACAAAATTAACTTCTAGGGCATTTGCTAGAGATGCTTTTATAAGCCAAACTCTAAAAAGCAAAGTTCAGCCGAGAGAATCTGGAAATGCCCTATTCTGATCGAAATTCCAAGTGGGCCTCATTTCTTTTCACATGCACATATGGATCCAAATCAGCCCCTTACAAAACAACGCATAAACTAGGGTTTAAGCTTCTGTCACTCTAGCAACCCATCATCTACTTATTATTTCCCAATGCCTTCCTCTAGGCACAAATAATGGTGAAGTGTTATGTAGTCGACGTTCACATAACACCACTAGAGGCTAGACAACATACATCTCATCAAAATATCGAACGAATACCAAATTCACATGACTACTAATAGCAAGACTTATCCCTTGTCCTCAGGAACAAACGTAACTACTCACAAAGCATATTCATGTTCATAATCAAAGGGGTAATAATATGCATAGAGGATCTGAACATATGATCTTCCACCAATTAAACCAACTAGCATCAACTACAGGGAGTAATTAACACTACTAGCAACCTACTAGCACCAATCCCGGACTTGGAGACAAGAATTGGATACAAGAGATGAACTAGGGTTTTGAGATGAGATGGTGCTGATGAAGAAGTTGATGGAGATTGCCCTCTCCCAATGAGAGGAGCGTTGGTGATGATGATGGCGATGATTTCCCCCTCCGGGAGGGAAGTTTCCCCGGTAGAACAGCTCTGCCGGAGCTCTAGATTGGATCCGCCAAGGTTCCGCCTCGTGGCGGCGGAGTTTCGTCCCTAAAGGTTGCTTCTTATTTTTTTCTTGATGAAACACTTCATATAGTAGAAGATGGTCATCAGAGAGTCATCAGGGGGCCCACGAGGTAGGGGGGCTCGCCCTAGGGGGGGCGCCCCCACCCTCGTGGACAGGGTGTGGGCCCCCTGGTCTTCATCTTTGGTGAGGATTTTTCATTATTTATTATAAGGTATTCCGTGGAGTTTCAGGACTTTTGGAGTTGTGCAGAATAGGTCTCTAATATTTGCTCCTTTTCCAGCCCAGAATTCCAGCTGCCGGCATTCTCCCTCCTTATGTAAACCTTGTAAAATAAGAGAGAATAGCCATAAGTATTGTGACATAATGTGAAATAGCAGCCCATAATGCAATAAATATCGATATAAAAGCATGATGCAAAATGGACGTATCAACTCCCCCAAGCCTAGACCTCGCTTGTCCTCAAGCGAAAGCCGATAACAGTAAATATGTCCCCATGTTTAGAGGTAGAGGCGTCGATAAAGATAAAATATGGACATGAAGGCATCATGATTATTCTCATAATAGCAACATATATAGATATTGTCATATGATTACTTATGTTCAAGTGACGATCTATTCACAATGCAAAAATATGGATCAGAAACCTTATTGAGAACCAACAAACTATAACCTCAGTCATTGAAGCAATTGCAATTTATCATAACATCAGAAAGAGTCTATGTCTGAGCTAAAAAGCAAGTCCACATACTCAACTATCATCTAGTCCTTCATAATTGCTAACACTCGCGCAATACTTGTGGTTACGGAGTTTTAATCGGACACAGAGAAAGATAGGGGCTTATAGTTTCGCCCCACAACCTTTTACCTCAAGGGTAATGTCAACAATAATAACTCATGCCACCCTACATCCAATTAGATATATATATCATGTTCTTTCCAACATGCTGGGCTTGCCAAAGGATAAAATGAAAAAGGGAGAGGTGAAGATCACCATGACACTTGCATAAGGTAGAAGATAATAATAAAAGATAGGCCCTTCGCAGAGGGAAGCAGAGGTTGCCATGCGCTTTTATGGTTGGATGCACAAAATCTTAATGCGAAAGAACGTCACTTTATATTGCCCCTTGTGATATGAACCTTTATTATGCAGTCTGTCACTTTTATTACTTCCACATCACAAGATCGTATAAAGCTTATTTCTCCCACACTAATCATACATATTTAGAGCAATTTTTATTGCTTTGCACAGATGACAACTTACTTGAAGGATCTTACTCAATCCATAGGTAGATATGGTGGACTCTCATGGCAAAACTGATTTAAGGGTATTTGGAAGCACAAGCAGTATCTCTACTTGGTGCTGAGAATTTGGCTAGCATGAGGGGGAAAGGCAACCTCAACATGTTGGATGATCCATGACAACATACTTTATCTCAGATATAAGAAAACATAACCCATTACGTTGTCTTCCTTGTCCAACATCAACTCTTTAGCATGTCATATTTTGATGATTGCTCCCAATCATAAAAGATGTCAATAATAGTATATTTATATGTGAAACCTCTCTTTCCTTATTACTTCCTATTAATTGCAACGATGACCAAAGCTATGTCTGCCAACTCCCAACAACTTTTAATCATCACACTCTTTCTATGTGAAGTCATTACTATCAATAAGATCAATATAAACTTTTGTTTCTTCTTATTCTTTTTCTCTTTTCTTTTATTCACCCAAGATCATAGCAAGAAAATCAAGCCCTTGACTCAACACTAATCTTTATTATATAGCTCACGGGCTCGATTACATAGAGAGATCATAAAGCAAAACTTAAAACTAGATCATGCCATAAACTTTATTCTACTAGATCAAAATACTACTAATATGACCGAAATACATAAAACGGTAAAGATAGGAGTTGTGATTGTGATACGATATCGGGGCACCTCCCCCAAGCTTGGCAGTTGCCAAAGGGAGTGCCCATACCCATGTTATTATATCTCCTTGGTCGGTGAAGAAGGTGGAGGTGTTGTTGACTTAGTTGATGGCTAGACTTCTCCCTTAATTTACGCTTGAGGACGGCATTTTGATCCCTCAGATCATCAATCTCCCACTCCAGGGTTAATATCTTTTTGCATAGGTCCTGCTTATTTTCCTGCAAGAGACGAAGAGGGATAAACTCGAATTTTGGTTTCTTTACCCTATCAGGGAGACTTGACTTTTTGAACTCCATGTGCATATCCCCAGGTTGAGGTAATGGGGCTTCATCTTCATCTGAGCTCGTCTCCTCCTTCCCATTGGGTTCATAGTCCTCTTCTTCCTCAGTGGTCCAACCATCGTGCTCCACATCTCCATAGACCTTAGGATTAGCTAAGTAATCATCCACATAGCTTTCTCCTTCCGAATCCTGGGAAGACATGTTGATCTAATATGCATCAGCAATAGCTCGAAACAAAAACAGAGGATATTTGCGTGATACGGGAGTCAAAACCTTTGGGAGAATATATAGTGAATTTTTACCGACTAAAATATGTATCGTGCAAGAAAACGGAGTCCGGAAGGCACACGAGGTGCTCACGAGGTAGGGGGCGCGCCCAGGGGGTAGGGCGTGCCCTCCACCCTCGTGGGGCCCTCGTGTCCTTCCCGGACTGCTACTTAATTTTCTATTTTTCTAAATATTCCAAAACGGAGAAATATTGCCTTAAAAATTGTTTTGGAGTCGGTTTACTTACCGTACCACATACCTATTCCTTTTCGGAGTCTAAAACATTCTGGAAAGTGTCCTTTATGTATTCCTCCGGGGTTACGGTTTCAATAATATTGGTTTCAATATTTATGGGATTACCTGAGATATAATGTTTAATTCTTTGATTGTTTACCACCTTCGGATTTGTGCCCTTGAAGTTGTTGATTTTTATGGCACCGGAACGATAGACCTCCTCGATAACATAGGGGCCATCCCATTTAGAGAGAAGTTTTCCTGCAAAAAAAAAATCTTAAACGAGAGTTGTATAGCAATGCATAATCACCTACATTAAACTCACGCTTTTGTATCCTTTTGCCATGCCAACTTTTAACCTTTTCTTTAAACGACTTGGCATTTTCATAAGCTTGGGTTCTCCATTCATCAAGTGAGCTAATATCAAATAACCTCTTTTCATCGGCAAGTTTGAAATCATAGTTGAGCTCTTTAATAGCCCAATATGCCTTATGTTCTAGTTCGAGAGGTAAGTGACATGCTTTTCCATAAACCATTTTATACGAAGACATACCCATAGGATTTTTATATGCAGTTCTATAGACCCATAATGGATCATCAAGTTTCTTAGACTAATTCTTTCTAGACCTATTGACAGTATTTTGCAAAATTAATTTGAGTTCTCTATTACTCAATTCTACTTGACCACTAGACTGTGGGTGATACGGAGATGCAATTCTTTGATTGACTTCATATTTAGCAAGCATTTTACGGAAAGCACCATGAATAAAATGTGAACCACCATCAGTCATTAAATATCTAGGGACTCCAAACCTCAGAAAAATAACTTCTTTAAGCATTTTAATAGAAGTGTTATGATCAGCACTACTAGTTGGAATAGCTTCTACCCACTTAGTAACATAATCAACAGCAACTAAAATATGTGTATATCCATTAGAGGCAGGAAAAGGTCCTATATAATCAAAGCCCCAAACATCAAACGGTTCAATAACAAGTGAATAATTCATAGTCATTTCTTGACGTCTACTAATATTACCAATTCGTTGACATTCATCACAAGATAGGACAAACTTACGGACATCCTTGAAGAGAGTAGGCCAATAAAAACCGGATTGCAATACCTTATGTGCAGTTCTATCTCCCGCATGGTGTCCTCCATAAGTTTCGGAGTGGCACTTGCGTAGGATCTGTTCCTGTTCATGCTCAGGTACACAACGTCTAATAACACCATCTACTCCTTCTTTATAAAGATGTGGGTCATCCCAAAAGTAATGTCTCAAATCATAGAAGAACTTTTTCTTTTGTTGGTATGTGAAGCTAGGTGGTATAAATTTAGCAACTATGTAATTAGCCTAATCAGCATACCAAGGGGTACTACGAGAAGTGCCTATGACATTTAATTGTTCATCAGGAAAGCTATCATCAATAGGTAGTGGGTCATCAAGAACATTCTCTAACCTAGATAAGTTCTTTACAACGGGGTTATCAGCTCCTTTTCTATCAACAATATGTAAATCAAATTCTTGTAGTAAGAGAACCCATCTAATAAGTCTAGGTTTAGCATCTTTCTTCTCCATAAGATATTTAATAGCAGCATGATCAGTGTGGATATTTACTTTAGAATCAACAATATAAGGTCTGAACTTATCACAAGCAAATACAACTGCTAAAAGTTCTTTTTCAGTAGTAGCATAATTTCTTTGAGCATTGTCTAGGGCCTTACTAGCATAATGGATAACATTTAATTTCTTATCAACTATTTTCCCTAAAACAGCACCTACAGCATAATCGCTAGCATCACACATAATTTCAAAGGGTAAATTCCAATCAGGTGGCTGAACAATAGGTGCAGAGACTAATGCTTTCTTAAGTATTTCAATTGCTTCTACACAATCATCATCAAAACAAATGGTATATCTTTTTGTAATAAATTAGTCAGAGGCCGAGAAATTTTTGAGAAGTCCTTAATGAACCTCCTATAAAATCCGGCGTGACCAAGGAAACTTCTTATACCTTTGATGTCCTTGGGACATGGCATCTTTTCAATAGCATCAACCTTGGCTTTATCAACTTCAGTACCTCTTTCAGAAACTTTATGCCCCAAGACAATACCTTCATTAACCATAAAGTGGCACTTTTCCCAATTCAAGACAAGATTAGTTTCTTCACATCTCTGTAAAACTCGATCAAGATTGCTCAAGAAATCATCAAAATAAGATCCATAGACGGAAAAGTCGTCCATGAAAACCTCACAAACCTTTTCACGAAAGTCAGAGAATATAGCCATCATGCATCTTTCAAAGGTAGCAGGTGCATTACATAAACCAAAAGGCAACGTCTATAAGCAAAAGTACCAAAAGGGCATGTAAAAGTAGTCTTTAATTGATCTTTAGCCGACACAGGTATTTGAGAGAAACCAGAATAACCATCTAGAAAGCAGTAATGTGTATGCTTGCATAATCTTTCTAGCATTTGATCGATAAAAGGTAAGGGGTAATGATCTTTCTTAGTAGCCTTATTTAATTTGCGGAAATCAATTACCATCCTATAACCTGTAATAATTCTTTGTGGAATCAATTCATCTTTATCATTAGGAACAACAGTAATACCTCCCTTCTTAGGGACACAATGAACAGGACTTACCCACTGACTGTCAGTAACGGGATAAATTATACCTGCCTCCAGAAGCTTTAGTATTTCTTTTCTTACCACTTCTTTCATTTTAGGATTCAGACGTCGTTGAGGATCATGAACTGGTTTGGCATCTTCTTCCAAATTTATTTTATGTTGACATAGAGTGGGACTAATGCCCTTAAGATCATCAAGAGTATATCCAATAGCAGCACGGTGCTTCTTCAGAGTTTTCAATAATCTTTCTTCTTCATACTCTGAAAGGTTAGCACTAATAATAACATGATGTATCTTCTTTTCATCAAGATAAGCATATTTAAGATTATCAGGCAATGGTTTAAGCTCAAACGCGGGATCACCCTTAGGTGGAGGGGGATCCCCTATGATTTCAACAGGAAAATTGTGTTTCAGAATAGGTTCCTGTTTAAAGAATACTTCATCTATTTCCCTTCTTTCATTCATAAACATATCATTCTCATGGTCTAGCAAATATTGTTCTAAAGGATCACTAGGAGGTACGGCAATAGAAGCAAGACCAATAATTTCATCCTTACTAGGCAATTCTTCTTCACAGTGTTGTTTACTAAATTTAGAGAAATTAAATTCATGAGTCATATCATCCAAGCCAATAGTAACAACATTCTTTTCGCAGTCTATCTTAGCATTAACAATGTTCAAGAAGGGTCTACCAAATATAATGGGACAAAAGCTATCTTGTGGGGAACTAAGAACAAGAAAATCAGCAGGATATTTAGTTTTCCCGCACAAGACTTCAACATCTCTAACAATTCCCACTGCTGAAATAGTATCTCTATTAGCAAGTTTAATTGTGACATCAATATCTTCTAACTCAGTAGGTGCAATTTCATGCTTGATTTCTTTATACAAGTCATAAGGTATAACACTAGCACTAGCACCCATATCACATAAGCCATGATAACAATGTTCTCCTATTTTAACAGAAATAACAGGCACGCCTACCACAGGTCTATGTTTATCTTTAGCACAAGGTTTAGCAATTCTAGCAGTTTCACCGCAGAACTGAATAACATGCCCAACAATATTATCAGACAAGAGATCTTTAACAATAGCAATATTAGGTTCTACTTTAACCTGCTCGGGAGGTGTATATGTTTTAATATTGCTTTTACAAACCACAGTTGAAGCTTTAGCATGATCCTTTATCCTAACAGGGAAAGGTGGTTTCTCAACATAACAAGTAGGAACAATAGGATCATTATAAGTGACAGTCTTTTCTTCAACTTTAATAGGTGCAGCTACTTTTACTTCTATGGGAGGATGATATTTAAACCACTTCTCCTTAGGGAGATCAACATAAGTAGCAAAAGATTCACAGAAAGAAGCTACTATCTCAGAATCAAGTCCATATTTAGTGCTAAACTTACGGAAAATATCGGTATCCATAAAAGATTTAACACAATCAAACTTAGGTGTCATACCTGACTCCTTACCTTTGTCGAGATCCCAATCTTCAGAGTTGCGTTTAATTCTATCCAATAAATCCCATCTAAATCCAATAGTCTTCATCATAAAAGAGCCAGCACAAGAAGTATCGAGCATGGTGCGATTATTTTCAGAAAGCCGAGCATAAATTTTTTGAAGAATTGTTTCTCTTGTAAGCTCATGATTGGGGCATGAATATAACATTGATTTAAGCCTCCCCCAAGCTTGAGCGATGCTTTCTCCTTCGCGAGGCCAAAAATTATATATATAATTGTGGTCACGATGAACAAGATGCATAGGGTAATACTTTTGATGAAATTCCAATTTCAATCTTCTATAGTTCCATGATCTCGTATCATCACATAGCCTATACCATCTCAATGCGTCTCCCTTCAAAGATAAAGGATAGACCTTTTTCTTAGCAACATCATCGGGTATACCTGCAAGCTTAAATAATCCACAAACTTCATCCACATATATTAGGTGTTCATCAGGATGCTTTGTTCCATCTCCTGTAAAAGGATTAGCTAGCAGTTTTTCTATCATACCCGAAGGATACTCATAAGGAATTTCATTTTCAATAGGTTCAGTAGGTTGAGGAGCAACTCTTTGCTCTACTTTTCGGGGTGAAGATACCCCGAACAAGCCCCTCAGAGGATTACTTTCCATAGTAACAAGTGACAGTAAATTTCAGCACACTATATAAATTTTTCCTTACCAAATTACACCTACCAAAGGCGCTTCACTCCCCGGCAACGGCGCCAGAAAAGAGTCTTGATGACCCACAAGTACAGGGGATCTATCGTAGTCCTTTCGATAAGTATCAGTGTCGAACCCAACGAGGAGCAGAAGAAAATGATAAGCGGTTTTCAGCAAGGTATTCTCTGCAAGTACTGAAATAAGTGGTAACAGATAGTTTTGTGATGAGATAATTTGTAACGAGCAACAAGTAACAAAAGTAAATAAAGTGCAGCAAGGTGGCCCAATCCTTTTTGTAGCAAAGGACAAGCCAGGATAAACTCTTATATAAGGAAAAGCGCTCCCGAGGACACATGGGAATATCGTCAAGCTAGTTTTCATCACTCTCATATGATTCACGTTCGGTACTTTGATAATTTGACATGTGGGTGGACCGGTGCTTGGGTGCTGTTCTTACTTGAACAAGCATCCCACTTATGATTAACCCCTATTGCAAGCATCCACAACTACAACAAAAGTATTAAGGTAAACCTAACCATAGCATGAAACATATGGATCCAAATCAGCCCCTTACAAAGCAACGCATAAACTAGGGTTTAAGCTTCTATCACTCTAGCAACCCATCATCTACTTATTACTTTCCAATGCCTTCCTCTAGGCCCAAATAATGGTGAAGTGTTATGTAGTCGACGTTCACATAACATCACTAGAGGCTAGACAACATACATCTCATCAAAATATCGAACGAATACCAAATTCACATGACTACTAATAGCAAGACTTCTCCCTTGTCCTCATGAACAAACGTAACTACTCACAAAGCATATTCATGTTCATAATCAGAGGGGTAATAATATGCATAAAGGATCTGAACATATGATCTTTCACCAATTAAACCAACTAGCATCAACTACAAGGAGTAATTAACACTACTAGCAACCTACTAGCACCAATCCCGGACTTGGAGACAAGAATTGGATACAAGAGATGAACTAGGGTTTTGAGATGAGATGGTGCCGATGAAGATGTTGATGGAGATTGCCCTCTCCCGATGAGAGGAGTGTTGGTGATGACGATGGCGATGATTGCCCCCTCCGGGAGGGAACTTTCCCCGGCAGAACAGCTCTGCCGTTGCTCTAGATTGGATCCGCCAAGGTTCCGCCTCGTGGCGGCAGAGTTTCGTCCCTAAAGGTTGCTTCTTATTTTCTCTCGACGAAAGACTTCATATAGCAGAAGATGGTCATCGGAGAGTCACTAGGGGGCCCACAAGGTAGGGGGCACGCCCTACGGGGGGGGGGGGGGGGGCGCCCCCACCCTCGTGGTCAGGGTGTGGGCCCCCTAGTCTTCATCTTTAGCGAAGATTTTTCATTATTTATTATAAGGTATTCCGTGGAGTTTCAGGACTTTTGGAGTTGTGCAGAATAGGTCTCTAATATTTGCTCCTTTTCTAGCCCAGAATTCCAGCTGCCGGCATTCTCTCTCCTTATGTAAACCTTGTAAAATAAGAGAGAATAGCCATAAGTATTGTGACATAATGTGAAATAATAGCTCATAATGGAATAAATATCGATATAAAAGCATGATGCAAAATGGATGTATCAGGATCTATGTGAGGAATAACTGTGGTATGTTCGTTACTCTGCAGAATACTTTAACCCTTAAAAGGGAGTTATTTGCAGGCTATATGCTGATTGCTTTTGCAATAAGAACATTTTCTGGCATTAGGGGGAGATGAGTACCACAAAGAATGCCAGGAAATGGATAAGAAATGTCATAGACATTTTATCCACGTACTTAAGAATCTGAACTGCAGATTCAAGTTATGAGAAATTTGCAGCATATTGCAAATAATCTACCAAGTATGTTTACTGATGGCAAAGGTGTCACTATGGTCAAGTACCAGAACGAGTGGAGGTACCTAATAAACCACTCGTCTCCCTAGATGAGACCAAGAGGGAGAGAAATCTGGTTGCATGAGATTAAGTTCTCATATGTTCCAGCAGAAACAGAGGAGATTGCCTCCACGATCAGTAAATATGATTCAACCTTGGTTGAATGTCACCTGAGGGATGGGCAGCATCCAAAATCCAACACATATGTGCACACATTTTTTAGGTGTTGGGACATTGAAACACCTTGACTCTGTTGTTGTGGGAAATCACAAGGAGTTAAGAGGCGTAGTAAGAATCCCACGATGATATTGATTCATGAGAATCGTATATGAGAAAGTCTACATATGTCGACATAAAATTCTTCTCAAGAATTGCTAGAATCCTTTTGGGCCTTGAACCAAATCCATGGACGGTGTTGTTGCACTTATATTGGTTCAAATGAAAGGAAGCAATTAAGGAAGAGTGGCACTCGCTCATCAAAAGAGAGGTATTTACCGTTGTAAAACTTGCTCCTCATAAGTATCTTCTAGAGGGAAGAGAAGTGAATTTTCGTTTGGACACGAAAATAAATGAGGTGGTGAGAAAGCGAGGCTTGTAGCACAAGGGTTTTTCGCAGAGACCCGACATTAGTTACGATGTAGCATACCTTCTTGGTATGAGTGGAATTATGTTTCGATACTGAATGTTAATGGCAGTACTTATCCATATGGTTGATGCATGTAATGTCTACATACTCCCATGGGTCAATTATTTTGGATGTATATATTGAAGTCATTGATTGACTTAATATTCTGAATTCAAAGGTAAATAGCAACATGCATGTGTGGAACTTCTGAAGTCAGTCTATGACTTGAAGTAGTCGGAGAATTGTGTGGTGCAACTGACTAAGTGAGTTATTCCTTGACAAGGATTACTCTCATACTAATGATTGTTGACGTGTATTCATGAAGAAATCCTGGATTGGATTTTACATCACCTTAATTTATGGTGTCGATGATCTTATCATCAAAGTCTATGTAAGACATGAAATACACACAATCATGTTTATGCGGATATTTGGGTTAATCCAAATTATGCTAAGTTTATGACTTGAGCATATCCCCCTAAGATATTAGTCTTCATATATCCAGAAGTATTTTAGAATTTCAATATGGATATATTATATCAAAGACACATATGCTCATGTTATACCTAATATGGGATACAGATCCTTGAGACATAGGGGAGATGGTGAAGTGATAGAGGAACATGAATTGCCATATCTAAATACCATCGAAGCACTCATATATCTTGCAAAATATGTCAAGATTGACACTATAATTTTTGGCAATTTATTGAGAGTGAAATTCCCTGAAAGGTATAAGGTTTGTGTAAGTAATATCCTGGGATATATCGAGGGCACAAAGGGTCTTGATCAATTCCATCCGAAAAATCAAGATGGGACCATGGTTTGATATATTGATAGTGGCTAATTATTGTTGGGGAACGTTGCAGAAAACAAAAAATTTCCTACTCGTTTCACCAAGATCCATCTAGGATTTCATCTAGCAACGAGTCATCAGATGCATCTACATACCTTTGTAGATCGCGTGCGGAAGCGTTCAACGAACGGGGATGATGTAGTCGAACACGACGTGATCCAAATCACCGATGACCGAGTGCAGAACGGACGGCACCTCCGCGTTCAACACACGTACGGGACGGGAGACGTCTCCTCCTTCTTGATCCAGCAAGGGGGAAGGAGAGGTTGGTGATGATCCAGCAGCATGACGGCGTGGTGGTGGATGCAGGGCGTCACAGTAGCAGGGCTTCGCCTATACTACAAGAGAGAGAGATGTAACAGGGAGAGAGGGAAGCACCAAAAGCGTAGCCTCAAGTCCCTCCTCTCCCCCACTATATATAGGGGTGCCAAGGGGGGGGCGGCCCTAGGAGATGGATCTCCTAGGGGGGGCGGCGGCCAAGGGTGGGGGGCTTGCCCCCCAAGGCAAGGGGGCGCCCCCCTTTTAGGGTTTCCCCTAACCCTAGGCGCATGGGCCCCTTAGGGGTGGCGCCCCAGCCCACTAAGGGCTGGGTCCCTTCCCACTTCAGCGCATGGGGCCCTCCGGGATAGGTGGCCCCACCCGGTGGACCCCCGGGACCCTTCCGGTGGTCCCGGTACAATACCGGTAACCCCGAAACTTGTCCCGATGGCCGAAACAGCACTTCCTATATATAATTCTTTACCTCCGGACCATTCTGGAACTCCTCGTGACGTCCGGGATCTCATCCGGGACTCCGAACAACATTCGGGTTACTGCATATACATATCTTCACAACCCTAGCATCACCGAACCTTAAGTGTGTAGACCCTACGGGTTCGGGAGACATGTAGACATGACCGAGACGACTCTCCGGTCAATAACCAACAGCGGGATCTGGATACCCATGTTGGCTCCCACATGCTCCACGATGATCTCATCGGATGAACCACGATGTCGAGGATTCAATCAACCCTGTATGCAATTCCCTTTGTCAATCGATATATTACTTGCCCGAGATTCGATCGTCGGTATCCCAATACCTCGTTCAATCTCGTTACCGGCAAGTCACTTTACTCGTACCGTAATGCATGATCCCATGACCAGACACTTGGTCACTTTGAGCTCATTATGATGATGCATTACCGAGTGGGCCCTGTGATACCTCTCCGTCATACGGAGTGACAAATCCCAGTCTTGATCCGTGTCAACCCAACAGACACTTTCGGAGATACCCGTAGTCTACCTTTATAGTCACCCAGTTACGTTGTGACGTTTGGTACACCCAAACCACTCCTACGGTATCCGGGAGTTACACGATCTCATGGTCTAAGGAAAAGATACTTGACATTGCAAAACTCTAGCAAACGAACTATACGATCTTTATGCTATGTTTAGGATTGGGTCTTGTCCATCACATCATTCTCCCAATGATGTGATCTCGTTATCAATGACATCTTATGTCCATAGCCAGGAAACCATGACTATCTGTTGATTAACGAGCTAGTCAACTAGAGGCTTACTAGGGACATGTTGGTGTCTGTTATTCACACATGTATTACGATTTCCGGATAACACAATTATAGCATGAATAAAGACAATTATCATGAACAAGGAATATAATAATAATGCTTTTATTATTGCCTCTAGGGCATATTTCCAACAGTCTCCCACTTGCACTAGAGTCAATAATCTAGTTACATTGTGATGAATCGAACACCCATGGAATTCTGATGTTGATCATGTTTTGCCCTAGGGAGAGGTTTAGTCAATGGATCTGCTACATTCAGGTCCGTATGCACTTTACAAATATCTATGTCTCCATCCTGAACATTTTCACGAATGGAGTTGAAGCGACGCTTGATGTGCCTTGTCTTCTTGTGAAACCTGGGCTCCTTGGCAAGTGCAATAGCTCCAGTGTTGTCACAGAAGAGTTTGATCGGCCCCGACGCATTGGGTATGACTCCGAGGTCGGTGATGAACTCCTTCACCCAAATTGCTTCATGTGCTGCCTCCGAGGCTGCCATGTACTCCGCTTCACACGTAGGTCCCGCCACGACGCTCTGCTTGCAACTGCACTAGCTTACTGCCCCACCATTCAAAATATACACGTATCCGGTTTGTGACTTTGAGTCATCCAGATCTGTGTCGAAGCTAGCGTCGACGTAACCCTTTACGACGAGCTCTTCGTCACCTCCATAAACGAGAAACATCTCCTTAGTCCTTTTCAGGTACTTCAGGATATTCTTGACCGTTGTCCAGTGTTCCTTGCCGGGATTACTTTGGTATCTTCCTACCAAACTTACGGCAAGGTTTACATCAGGTCTGGTACAGAGCATGGCATACATAATAGAACCTATGGCTGAGGCATAGGGGATGACACTCATCTCTTCTATTTCTTCTGCCGTGGTCGGACTTTGAGCCGAGCTCAATTTCATACCTTGTAACACAGGCAAGAACCCCTTCTTAGATTGATCCATATTGAACTTCTTCAATATCTTATCAAGGTATGTGCTTTGTGAAAGACCTATGAGGCGTCTCGATCCATCCCTATAGATCTTGATGCCTAATATATAAGCAGCTTCTCCAAGGTCCTTCATTGAAAAACTCTTATTCAAGTAGGCCTTAATGCTGTCCAAGAGTTATATATCATTTCCCATCAAAAGTATGTCATCTACATATAATATGAGAAATGCTACAGAGCTCCCACTCACTTTCTTGTAAACGCAGGCTTCTCCATAAGTCTGCGTAAACCCAAACGCTTTGATCATCTCATCAAAGCGAATGTTCCAACTCCGAGATGCTTGCACCAGCCCATAAATCGAGCGTTGGAGCTTGCACACCTTGTCAGCATTCTTAGGATCGACAAAACCTTCCGGCTGCATCATATACAATTCTTCCTTAAGGAAACCATTAAGGAATGTCGTTTTGACATCCATTTGCCACATTTCATAATCGTAAAACGCGGCAATTGCTAACATGATTCGGACGGACTTTAGCTTCTCTACCGCTGAGAAAGTCTCATCGTAGTCAACCCCTTGAACTTGTCAATAACCCTTAGCGACAAGCCGAGCTTTATAGATGGTCACATTACCATCCGCGTCTGTCTTCTTCTTAAAGATCCATTTATTCTCTATGGCTCGCCTTTCAACGGGCAAGTCAGTCAAAGTCCATACTTCGTTTTCATACATGGATCCTATCTCGGATTTCATGGCTTCTAGCCATTTGTCGGAATCCGGGCCCGCCATCGCTTCTTCATAGTTCGAAGGTTCACCGTTGTCTAACAACATGATTTCCAAGACAGGGTTGCCGTACCACTCTGGTGCGGAACGTGTCCTTGTGGACCTTTGAAGTTCAGTAGCAACTTGATCAGAAGTTTCATGATCATCATCATTAACTTCCTCTCTAGTCGGTGCAGGCACCTCAGGAACATTTTCTTGAGTTGCGCCATTTTCCGGTTCAAGAGGTAACACTTCATCAAGTTCTACTTTCCTCCCACTTACTTCTTTCGAGAGAAACTCTTTCTCTAGAAAGGATCCATTCTTGGCAACAAAGATCTTGCCTTCGGATCTGAGGTAGAAGGTATACCCAATAGTTTCTTTCGGGTATCCTATGAAGACGCATTTTTCCGACTTGGGTTCGAGCTTTTCAGGTTGAAGTTTCTTGACATAAGCATCGTATCCCCAAACTTTTAGAAACGACAGCTTAGGTTTCTTTCCAAACCATAATTCATACGGTGTCGTCTCAACGGATTTCGACGGAGCCCTATTTAAAGTAAATGCGGCAGTCTCTAAAGCATAGCCCCAAAAAGATAGCGGTAGATCGGTAAGAGACATCATAGACCGCACCATATCTAATAGAGTGCGATTACGACGTTCGGACACACCGTTACGCTGAGGTGTTCCTGTTGGGGAACATAGTAATTTCGAAAATTTTCCTACACACACGCAAGATCATGGTGATGCATAGCAACGAGGGGGAGAGTATTGTCTACGTACCAACGCAGACCGACTACGGAAGCGATCTCACAACGTAGAGGAAGTAGTCGTACGTCTTCTTCCCGATCCGACCGATCCAAGCACCGTTACTCCGGCACCTCCGAGTTCTTAGCACACGTTCAGCTCGATGACGATCCTCGGGCTCCGATCCAGCAAAGCGTCGAGGAAGAGTTCTGTCAGCACAACGGCGTGGTGACGATCTTGATGTACTACCGACGCAGGGCTTCGCCTAAGCTCTACAACGATATGACCGGGTGGAATTTGGTGGCAGGGGGCACCGCACACGGCTAAGGAACGATCAACAATGATCAACTTGTGTGTCTATGGGGTGCCCCCTGCCCCTGTATATAAAGGATGAAGGAGGAGGAGGCCGGCCAAGGCATAAGGTGCGGCCAGGATGGGAGTCCTACTAGGACTCCAAGTCCTAGTAGGAGTCCATCAAGAGGGGAGGAAGGGAGAAGGAATAGGAGGAGAAGGAGAGGTGGCCGGCCCCCTTTTCCCTAGTCCAATTTGGACCAAAGGGGAGGGGGGGGCGCAGCAGCCTTTTCCTCTTCCCACTAAAGCCCATCAAGGCCCATTACTTCTCCCGTAACTACCCGGTACTCCGAAAAATACCCGAATCACTCGGAACCTTTCCGATGTCCGAATATAGTCGTCCAATATATCGATCTTTACGTCTCGACCATTTCGAGACTCCTCGTCATGTCCGTGATCACATCCGGGACTCCGAACAACCTTCAGTACATCAAAATGCATAAACTCATAATAACTGTCATCGTAACGTTAAGCGTGCGGACCCTACGGTTCGAGAACAATGTAGACATGACCGAGACACGTCTCCGGTCAATAACCAATAGCGGGACCTGGATGCCCATATTGGCTCCTACATATTCTACGAAGATCTTTATCGGTCAGACCGCATAACAACATACGTTGTTCCCTTTGTCATCGGTATGTTACTTGCCCGAGATTCGATCGTCGGTATCCAATACCTAGTTCAATCTCGTTACTGGCAAGTCTCTTTACTCGTTCCGTAATACATCATCCCGCAACTAACTCATTAGTTGCAATGCTTGCAAGGCTTAAGTGATGTGCATTACCGAGAGGGCCCAGAGATACCTCTCCGACAATCGGAGTGACAAATCCTAATCTCGAAATACGCCAACCCAACATCTACCTTTGGAGACACCTGTAGTACTCCTTTATAATCACCCAGTTACGTTGTGACGTTTGGTAGTACCCAAAGTGTTCCTCCGGTAAACGGGAGTTGCATAATCTCATAGTCATAGGAACATGTATAAGTCATGAAGAAAGCAATAGCAATATACTAAACGATCGTGTGCTAAGCTAATGGAATGGGTCATGTCAATCAGATCATTCAACTAATGATGTGACCTCGTTAATCAAATAACAACTCTTTTGTCCATGGTTAGGAAACATAACCATCTTTGATTAACGAGCTAGTCAAGTAGAGGCATACTAGTGACACTCTGTTTGTCTATGTATTCACACATGTATTATGTTTCCGGTTAATACAATTCTAGCATGAATAATAAACATTTATCATGATATAAGGAAATAAATAATAACTTTATTATTGCCTCTAGGGCATATTTCCTTCAGTCTCCGACTTGCACTAGAGTCAATAATCTAGTTCACATCGCCATGTGATTTAGCAGCAATAGTTCACATCACCATGTGATTAACACCCATAGTTCACATCGTCATGTGACCAACACTCAAAGGGTTTACTAGAGTCAGTAATCTAGTTCACATCTCTATGTGATTAACACCCAAAGAGTACTAAGGTGTGATCATGTTTTTGCTTGTGAGATAATTTTAGTCAACGGGTCTGTCACATTCAGATCCGTAAGTATTTTGCAAAATTCTTTGTCTATAATGCTCTGCACGGAGCTACTCTAGCTAATTGCTCCCACTTTCAATATGTATCCAGATTGTGACTTTAGATTCATCCGGATCAGTGTCAAAAACTTGCATCAACGTAACCCTTTACGACGAACCTTTTTGTCACGTCCATAATCGAGAAACAAATCCTTATTTTACTAAGGATAATTCTGACCGTTGTCCAGTGATCTACTCCTAGATCACTATTGTACTCCCTTGCCAAATCAGTGCAGGGTATACAATAGATCTGGTACACAGCATGGCATACTTTATAGAACCTATGAATGAGGCATAGGGAATGACTTTCATTCTCTTTCTATCTTCTGCCGTGGTCGGGTTTTGAGTCTTTACTCAACTTCACACCTTGTAACACAGGCAAGAAACTTTTTCTTTGACTGTTCCGTTTTGAACTACTTCAAAATCTTGTCAAGGTATGTACTTATTGAAAAACTTATCAAGCGTCTTGATCTATCTCTATAGATCTTGAAGCTCAATATGTAAGCAGCTTTACCGAAGTCTTTCTTTGAAAAACTCCTTTCAAACACTCCTTTTATGCTTTACAGAATAATTCTACATTATTTCCGATCAACAATATGTCATTCACATATACTTATCAGAAATGCTGTAGTGCTCCCACTCACTTTTTCGTAAATACAGGCTTCACCGCAAGTCTGTATAAAACTATATGCTTTGATCAACTTATCAAAGCGTATATTCCAACTCCGAGATGCTTGCACCAGTCCACAGATGGATCGCTGGAGCTTGCACATTTTGTTAGCACCTTTCGGATTGACAAAACCTTCTAGTTGTATCACATACAACTCTTCTTTAATAAATCCATTAAGGAATGCAGTTTTGTTTATCCATTTGCCAGATTTCATAAAATGCGGCAATTGCTAACATGATTCGGACAGACTTAAGCATAGATACGAGTGAGAAAAACTCATCGTAGTCAACACCTTGAACTTGTTGAAAACCTTTTTCGACAATTCTAGCTTTGTAGATAGTAACACTACTATCAGCGTCCGTCTTCCTCTTGAAGATCCATTTATTTTCTATGGTTTGCCAATCATCGGGCAAATCCATCAAAGTCCATACTTTGTTCTCATACATGGATCCCATCTCAGATTTCATGGCCTCAAGCCACTTTGCGGAATCTGGGCTCACCATCGCTTCTTCATAGTTCGTAGGTTCATCATGATCTAGTAGCATGACTTCCAGAAAAGGATTACCGTACCGCTCTGGCGCGGATCTTACTCTGGTTGATCTATGAGGTTCAGTAGTATCTTGTTCTGAAGTTTCATGATCATCATCATTAGCTTCCTCACTAACTGGTGTAGGTGTCACAGAAACAATTTTCTGTGATGTACTACTTTCCAATAAGGGAGCGGGTACAGTTACCTCATCAAGTTCTACTTTCCTCCCACTCACTTCTTTCGAGAGAAACTCCTTCTCCAGAAAGTTTCCGAATTTTAGCAACAAAAGTCTTGCCTTCGGATCTGTGATAGAAGGTGTATCCAATAGTTTCCTTTGGATATCCTATGAAGACGCACTTCTCCGATTTGAGTTTGAGCTTATCAGGATGAAACTTTTTCATATAAGAATCGCAACCCCAAACTTTAAGAAACGACTACTTTGGTTTCTTGCTAAACCACAGTTCAGATTGTGTCGTCTCAACGGACTTAGATGGTGCCCCTTTTTAACGTGAATGCAGCTGTCTCTAATGCATAATCCCAAAACAATAGTGGTAGATCGGTAAGATACATCATAGATTGCACTATATTCAATAAAGTACGGTTATGACGTTCGGACACACCATTATGCTGTGGTGTTTCAGGTGGCGTGAGCAGTGAAACTATTTCACATTGTTTTAACTGAAGACCAAACTCGTAACTCAAATACTCTTTTCTACGATCAGATCATAGAAACTTTATTTTCTTGTTACGATGATTTTCCACTTCACTCTGAAATTCTTTGAACTGTTCAAATGTTTCAGACTTATGTTTCATCAAGTAGATATCCCCATATCTGCTCAAATCATCTATGAAGGTCAGAAAATAATGATACCTGCTGCAAGCCTTAATATTCATCGGACCACATACATCAGTATCTATGATTTTCAACAAATCTGTTGCTTGCTTCATTGTTCCGGAGAACGGCGTTTAGTCATCTTGCCCATAAGGCATGGTTTGCAAGCATCAAGTGATTCATAATCAAGTGATTCCAAAATCCCATCAGCATGGAGTTTCTTCATGCGCTTTACACCAATATGACCTAAACGGCAGTGCCACAAATAAGTTGCACTATCATTATTAACTTCGCATATTTTGGTTTCAATAGTATGAATATGTGTATTATTAAGATCGAGATCCAATGAACTATTTTCATTGGGTGTGTAACCATATAAGGTTTTATTCATGTAAACAGAACAACAATTTATTCTTTTACTTAAATGAATAACCGTATTATAATAAACATGATCAAATCATATTCATGCTCAACGCAAACACCAAATAACACTTATTTAGGTTCAACACTAATCCCGAAAGTACAGGGAGTGTGCGATGATGATCATATCAATCTTGGAACCACTTCCAACACACATCGTCACTTCACCCTTAACTATTCTCTGTTCATTCTGCAACTCCCGTTTTGAGTTACTACTCTTAGCAACTGAACTAGCATCAAATACTAAGGGTTTGCTATAAACACTAGTAAAGTACACATCAATAACATGTATATCAAATATACTTATGTTCACTTTGCCATCCTTCTTATCTGCCAATCACTTGGGGTAGTTCCGCTTCCAGTGACCAGTCCCTTTGCAGTAGAAGCACTTAGTCTCAGGCTTAGGATCAGACTTGGGCTTCTTCACTTGAGCAGCAACTTGCTTGCCGTTCTTCTTGAAGTTCCCCTTCTTTCCTTTGCCCTTTTTCTTGAAACTAGTGGTCTTGTCAACCATCAACACTTGATGTTTTTCTTTGATTTCTACCTTCGTTGATTTCAGCATCACGAAGAGCTTGGGAGTTGTCTCCGTTATCCCTTGCATATTATAGTTCATCACGAAGTTCTACTAACTTAGTGATGGTGACTAGAGAATTCTGTCAATCACTATCTTATCTGGAAGATTAACTCCCACTTGATTCAAGCGATTGTAGTACCCAGACAATCTGAGCACATGCTCACTAGTTGAGCGATTCTCCTCCATCTTTTAGCTATAGAACTTGTTGGAGACTTCATATCTCTCAACTCGGGTATTTGCTTGAAATATTAACTTCAACTCCTGGAACATCTCATATGGTCCATGACGTTCAAAACGTCTTTGAAGTCCCGATTCTAAGCTGTTAAGTATGGTGCACTAAACTATCAAGTAGTCATCATATTGAGCTAGCCAAACGTTCATAACGTCTGCATCTGCTCCTGCAATAGGTCTGTCACCTAGCGGTGCATCAAGGACATAATTCTTCTGTGCAGCAATGAGGATAAACCTCAGATCACGGATCCAATCCGCATCATTGCTACTAACATCTTTCAACACAATTTTCTCTAGGAACATATCAAAATAAACACAGGGAAGCAACAACGCGAGCTATTGATCTACAACATAATTTGCAAAATACTACCAGGACTAAGTTCATGATAAATTTAAGTTCAATTAATCATATTACTTAAGAACTCCCACTTAGATAGATATCCCTCTAATCCTCTAAGTGATCACGTGATCCAAATCAACTAAACCATAACCGATCATCACGTGAGATGGAGTAGTTTTCAATGGTGAACATCGTCATGTTGATCATATCTACTATATGATTCACGCTCGACCTTTCGGTCTCTGTGTTCCGAGGCCATATCTGCATATGCTAGGCTCGTCAAGTTTAACCTGAGTATTCTGCGTGTGCAAAACTGGCTTGCACCCGTTGTAGATGGACGTAGAGCTTATCACACCCGATCATCACGTGGTGTCTGGGCACGACGAACTTTGGCAACGGTGCATACTCAGGGAGAACACTTCTTGATAATTTAGTGAGAGATCATCTTATAATGCTACCGTCAATCAAAGCAAGATAAGATGCATAAAAGGATAAACATCACATGCAATCAATATAAGTGATATGATATGGCCATCATCATCTTGTGCTTGTGATCTCCATCTTCGAAGCACCGTCATGATCACCATCGTCACCGGCGCGACACCTTGATCTCCATCGTAGCATCGTTGTCGTCTCGCCAATCTTATGCTTCCACGACTATCACTACCGCTTAGTAATAAAGTAAAGCATTACATCGCGATTGCATTGCATACAATAAAGCGACAACCATATGGCTCCTGCCAGTTGCCAATAACTCGGTTACAAAACATGATCATCTCATACAATAAAATCAGCATCATGCCTTGACCATATCACATCACAACATGCCCTACAAAAACAAGTTAGACGTCCTCTACTTTGTTGTTGCAAGTTTTACGTGGCTGCTACGGGCTTAAGTAAGAACTTATCTCACCTACGCATCAAAACCACAACGATAGTTCGTCAAATAGACTCCGTTTTAACCTTCTCAAGGACCGGGCGTAGTCACACTTGGTTCAACTAAAGTTGGAGAGACAGTCTTCCGCAAGCCATCTGTGTGCATAGCACGTCGAGGGAACCGGTCTCGCGTAAGAGTACGCGTAAGGTTGGTCTGGATCGTCTCGTCCAACAATACCGCCGAACCAAAGTATGACATGCTGGTAGGCAGTATGACTTGTATCGCCCACAACTCACTTGTGTTCTACTCGTGCAAATAACATCAAACCATAAAAACCTAGGCTCGGATGCCACTGTTGGGGAACATAGTAATTTCGAAAAATTTCCTACGCACACGCAAGATCATGGTGATGCATAGCAACGAGGGGGAGAGTATTGTCTACGTACCAACGCAGACCGACTGCGGAAGCGATCTCACAACGTAGAGGAAGTAGTCGTACGTCTTCTTCCCGATCCGACCGATCCAAGCACCGTTACTCCGGCACCTCCGAGTTCTTAGCACACGTTCAGCTCGATGACGATCCTCGGGCTCCGATCCAGCAAAGCGTCGAGGAAGAGTTCTGTCAGCACAACGGCGTGGTGACGATCTTGATGTACTACCGACGCAGGGCTTCGCCTAAGCTCTACAACGATATGACCGAGGTGGAATTTGGTGGCAGGGGGCACCGCACACGGCTAAGGAACGATCAACAATGATCAACTTGTGTGTCTATGGGGTGCCCCCTGCCCCTGTATATAAAGGATGAAGGAGGAGGAGGCCGGCCAAGGCATAAGGTGCGGCCAGGATGGGAGTCCTACTAGGACTCCAAGTCCTAGTAGGAGTCCATCAAGAGGGAAGGAAGGGAGAAGGAATAGGAGGAGAAGGAGAGGTGGCCGGCCCCCTTTTCCCTAGTCCAATTCGGACCAAAGGGGAGGGGGGGGGGCGCAGCAGCCTTTTCCTCTTCCCACTAAAGCCCATCAAGGCCCATTACTTCTCCCGTAACTATCCGGTACTCCGAAAAATACCCGAATCACTCGGAACCTTTCCGATGTCCGAATATAGTCGTCCAATATATCGATCTTTACGTCTCGACCATTTCGAGACTCCTCGTCATGTCCGTGATCACATCCGGGACTCCGAACAACCTTCAGTACATCAAAATGCATAAACTCATAATAACTGTCATCGTAACGTTAAGCGTGCGGACCCTACGGTTCGAGAACAATGTAGACATGACAGAGACACGTCTCCGGTCAATAACCAATAGTGGGACCTGGATGCCCATATTGGCTCCTACATATTCTACGAAGATCTTTATCGGTCAGACCGCATAACAACATACGTTATTCCCTTTGTCATCGGTATGTTACTTGCCCGAGATTCGATCGTCGGTATCCAATACCTAGTTCAATCTCGTTACTGGCAAGTCTCTTTACTCGTTCCGTAATACATCATCCCGCAACTAACTCATTAGTTGCAATGCTTGCAAGGCTTAAGTGATGTGCATTACCGAGAGGGCCCAGAGATACCTCTCCGACAATCGGAGTGACAAATCCTAATCTCGAAATACGCCAACCCAACATCTACCTTTGGAGACACCTGTAGTACTCCTTTATAATCACCCAGTTACGTTGTGACGTTTGGTAGTACCCAAAGTGTTCCTCCGGTAAACGGGAGTTGCATAATCTCATAGTCATAGGAACATGTATAAGTCATGAAGAAAGCAATAGCAATATACTAAACGATCGTGTGCTAAGCTAATGGAATGGGTCATGTCAATCAGATCATTCAACTAATGATGTGACCTCGTTAATCAAATAACAACTCTTTTGTCCATGGTTAGGAAACATAACCATCTTTGATTAACGAGCTAGTCAAGTAGAGGCATACTAGTGACACTCTGTTTGTCTATGTATTCACACATGTATTATGTTTCCGGTTAATACAATTCTAGCATGAATAATAAACATTTATCATGATATAAGGAAATAAATAATAACTTTATTATTGCCTCTAGGGCATATTTCCTTCAGTTCCAGGCGGCGTGAGTTGTGAAACTATTCCACATTTTCTTAAGCGTGTGCCAAATTCATGACTCAAGTATTCTCCTCCACGATCTGATCGTAGAAACTTGATTTTCCTGTCACGTTGATTCTCAACCTCACTCTAAAATTCCTTGAACTTTTCAAAGGTTTCAGACTTGTGTTTCATTAAGTAAATATATCCATATCTACTCAAATCATCAGTGAGGGTGAGAACATAACGATAGCCACCGCGAGCCTCAACACTCATTGGACCGCACACATCCGTATGTATGATTTCCAATAAGTTGGTTGCTCGCTCCATTGTTCCTGAGAACGGAGTCTTGGTCATTTTACCCATAAGGCATGGTTCGCACGTGTCAAATGATTCATAATCAAGAGACTCTAAAAGTCCATCTGCATGGAGCTTCTTCATGCGTTTGACACCTATGTGACCAAGGCGGCAGTGCCACAAGTATGTGGGACTATCATTATCAACCTTACATCTTTTGGTACTCACACTATGAACATGTGTAGCATTACATTCGAGATTCATAAAGAATAAACCATTCACCATAGGAGAATGACCATAAAACATATCTCTCATATAAATAGAACAACCATTATTCTCGGATTTAAATGAGTAGCCATCTCGAATTAAATGAGATCCCGATACAATGTTCATGCTCAAAGCTGGTACTAAATAACAATTATTGAGGTTTAAAACTCATCCCGTAGGTAAATGAAGAGGTAGCGTGCCGACGGCGATCACATCGACTTTGGAACCATTCCCGACGCGCATCGTCACCTCGTCCTTTGCCAGTCTCCGCCTATTCCGTAGTTCCTGCTGTGAGTTACAAATGTGAGCAAATTCACCGGTATCAAATACCCAAGAGCTACTACGATTACTGGTAAGGTACACATCAATTACATGTATATCACATATACCTTTTGTTTTGCCGGCCTTCTTGTCTGCTAAGTATTTGGGGCAGTTCCGCTTCCAGTGACCGCTTCCCTTGCAATAAAAGCACTCAGTCTCGGGCTTGGGTCCATTCTTTGGCTTCTTCCCGGCAGCTTGCTTGCCGGGCGCGGCAACTTCCTTGCCGTCCTTCTTGAAGTTCTTTTTACCCTTGCCCTTTTTGAACTTAGTGGTTTTATTGACCATCAACACTTGATGTTCCTTTCTGACTTCTACCTCCGCTGATTTCAGCATTGAAAACAACTCAGGAATGGTCTTTTGCATCCCCTGCATGTTGAAGTTCATCACAAAGCTCTTGTAGCTTGGTGGAAGCGACTGGAGGATTCTGTCAATGACCGCATCATCCGGGAGATTAACTCCCAGCTGAGTCAAGCGGTTATGTAATCCAGACATAGTGAGTATGTGCTCACTGACAGAACTGTTTTCCTCCATCTTACAGCTGAAGAACTTGTCAGAGTCCTCATATCTCTCGACCCGGGCATGAGCTTGGAAAACCATTTTCAGCTCTTCGAACATCTCATATGCTCCATGTCTCTCAAAACGCTTTTGGAGCCCCGGTTCTAAACTGTAAAGCATGCCGCACTGAACGAGGGAGTAGTCGTCAACACGTGTCTGCCAAGCGTTCATAACGTCTTGGTTCTGTGGGACGGGAGCTTCACCTAGCGGTGCTTGTAGGACGTAATCTTTCTTGGCAGCTATGAGGATGATCCTCAGGTTCCGGACCCAGTCCGTATAGTTGCTGCCATCGTCTTTCAGCTTGGTTTTCTCTAGGAACGCGTTGAAGTTGAGGACTACGTGGGTCATTTGATCTACAAGACATATTGTAAAATATTTTAGACTAATGTTCATGATAATAAAGTTCATCTAATCAAATTATATAATGAACTCCCACTTATATTAGACATCCCTCTAGTCATCTAAGTATTACATGATCCGAGTTAACTAGGCCGTGTCCGATCATCACGTGAGACGGACTAGTCAATGTCGGTGAACATCTTCATGTTGATCGCATCTTCTATACGACTCATGCTCGACCTTTCGGTCTTCTATGTTCCGAGGCCATGTCTATGCACATGCTAGGCTCGTCAAGTTAACCCTAAGTGTTTTGCATGTGTAAAACTGTCTTACACCCGTTGTATGTGAACGTAAGAATCTATCACACCCGATCATCACGTGGTGCTTCGAAACGACGAACTTTAGCAACGATGCACAGTTAGGGGAGAACACTTCTTGAAATTGTTATGAGGGATCATCTTATTTACTACCGTCGTTCTAAGTAAACAAGATGCAAAACATGATAAACATCACATGCAATCAAATAATAAACGTGACATGATATGGCCAAATATCACATAGCCCCTTTGATCTCCATCTTGGGGCTCCATGATCATCTTGTCACCGGCTTGACACCATGATCTCCATCATCATGATCTCCATCATCGTGTCTCCATGAAGTTGCTCGCCAACTATTACTTCTACTACTATGGCTAGCGCGTTTAGCAATAAAGTAAAGTAATTTACATGGCGTTTCTCAATGACACGCAGGTCATATAAAAGAATAAAGACAACTCCTATGGCTCCTGCCGGTTGTCATACTCATCGACATGCAAGTCGTGATTCCTATTACAATAGCATGAACATCTCATACATCACATATAGATCATTCATCATTCATCACAACTTTGGCCATGTCATATCACAAACCACTTGCTGCAAAAAACAAGTTAGACGTCCTCTAATTGTTGTTGCAAGTTTTACGTGGCTGAATTAGGGTTCTAGCAAGAACGCTTTCTTACCTACGTGAAAACCACAACGTGATTTGTCAACTTCTATTTACCCTTCATAAGGACCCTGTTCATCAAATCCGCTCCAACTAAAGTAGGAGAGACAGACACCCGCCAGCCACCTTATGCAACTAGTGCATGTTAGTCGGTGGAACCGGTCTCACGTAAGCGTACGTGTAAGGTTGGTCCGGGCCGCTTCATCCCACAATACCGCTGAAGCAAGAAAAGACTAGTAGCGGCAAGAAAGTTGACAAATCCACGCCCACAACAAATATATAGGGGTGCCAAGGGGGGGGGGCGGTCGGCCAAGGGTGGGGGGCTTGCCCCCCAAGGCAAGGGGGCGCCCCCCTTCTAGGGTTTCCCCTAACCCTAGGCGCATGGGCCCCTTAGGGGTGGCGCCCCAGCCCACTAAGGGCTGGGTCCCTTCCCACTTCAGCCCATGGGGCCCTCCGGGATAGGTGGCCCCACACGGCGGACCCCCGGGACCCTTCCGGTGGTCCCGGTACAATACCGGTAACCCCGAAAGTTGTCCCGATGGCCGAAATAGCACTTCCTATATATAATTCTGTACCTCCGGACCATTCCGGAACTCCTCGTGACGTCCGGGATCTCATCTCGGACTCCGAACAACATTCGGGTTACTGCATATACATATCTTCACAACCCTAGCATCACCGAACCTTAAGTGTGTAGACCCTACGGGTTCGGGAGACATGTAGACATGACCGAGACGACTCTCCGGTCAATAACCAACAGCGGGATCTGGATACCCATGTTGGCTCCCACATGCTCCATGATGATCTCATCGGATGAACCACAATGTCGAGGATTCAATCAACCCCGTATGCAATTCCCTTTGTCAATCGATATATTACTTGCCCGAGATTCGATCGTCGGTATCCCAATACCTCGTTCAATCTCGTTACCGGCAAGTCACTTTACTCGTACCGTAATGCATGATCCCGTGACCAGACACTTGGTCACTTTGAGCTCATTATGATGATGCATTACCGAGTGGGCCCTGTGATACCTCTCCGTCATACGGAGTGACAAATCCCAGTCTTGATCCGTGTCAACCCAACAGACACTTTCGGAGATACCCGTAGTCTACCTTTATAGTCACCCAGTTACGTTGTGACGTTTGGTACACCCAAAGCACTCCTACGGTATCCGGGAGTTACACGATCTCATGGTCTAAGGAAAAGATACTTGACATTGCAAAACTCTAGCAAACGAACTATACGATCTTTATGCTATGTTTAGGATTGGGTCTTGTCCATCACATCATTCTCCCAATGATGTGATCTCGTTATCAATGACATCTTATGTCCATAGCCAGGAAACCATGACTATCTGTTGATTAACGAGCTAGTCAACTAGAGGCTTACTAGGGACATGTTGGTGTCTGTTATTCACACATGTATTACGATTTCCGGATAACACAATTATAGCATGAATAAAGACAATTATCATGAACAAGGAAATATAATAATAATGCTTTTATTATTGCCTCTAGGGCATATTTCCAACAATTATCTGATCCCACAATGCCATATCAAAGACTGGGTTTGCTGGAAGAGTATTTTGAACGAAGTATTCAGAATAGACTCTAACGTGTCCTTCCGGTGATCATTCTATTTTATTTGAAGCATCCGAAAATGTGGATGACTTCATAGAATGATTGGCCACATGTGAAATCATGTGAAGATTATCATTATCTACCAAGATAATGTCACTTGTATTGCTTACGGGTTATATTTATCCTCATGAGTTACAGAAATGTAAGAGGGTAATTTGCAACCAAATTATTGTGATATTCATTATATCTCTACCAATGTTTATTCCAGAACTAGGTTCGTGGATTTGGTATGAGATAACCTTGAGGTTTGCAAAGTTCAGGGGGAGTAAAATCCCAAATTATAACCCGTTGGTGATCTTGTGATCACTCATATTGTACTCTTTTTCCCTTTATGAGTTTTCCATGATGGTTTCTCATATAAGGTTTTTAACGAGACAATATAAATACAAGTGCGGGCGTATGTCATATGGTTTCTCCTTATATTTTTTACACTGGGTTTTTTAAAGGAGTTTTCGGTGGCATATCGTTATAATGTTTCTCCTCAAAAATTTCCCACAGGGTTTTTAGGAGGAGTTTTTGGATTGCAATATACAGATGACGAATTGATCAAGGGGGGTTGTTAAGAAATAAAACATGTGATCAATTGTATGGGAGGGATGCCTTCCAGGAGGTGTCTGTTGGGGAAGGTGTCTCCCCAACACACCCCTTCAGCCTGTATATAAGTGGGTCTCCCACATTGCAATAGACTAAGAGAATCATTTGTGTCTCTTCTTTGTCTCCTTTACTTTAACACTACAATAGACACCACGGTCGCTTGGGATTGCTCGACCAGACGTATCGTGGATTTGGGAAAAACTTTCCTGGAGCGTCGTTGGTGCTCCTATTCCCGCCCTACGCGCTCGAAAGTGGCATTTCCTATTTAGCGCTGCAGGCGCCCGTTACAGTGCAATTTTGCAAACGGGCGCCTGCAGCAGTCCAAACTGGGCCGGCCCATTCCAACTTTTCTCTCCCTGTTCTTTCGTGTTTTTTGAAAGGTCAAAAAGTTGAGTGCTTGAAATGGGGGTTCGAACTCCCCGTTACAGTGCAATTTTGCAAACGGGCGCCTGCAGCAGTCCAAACTGGGCCGGCCCATTCCAACTTTTCTCTCCCTGTTCTTTCGTGTTTTTTGAAAGGTCAAATTGATCAAGGGGGGGTGTTAAGAAATAAAACATGTGATCAATTGTATGGGGGGGATGCCTTCCAGGAGGTGTCTGTTGGGGAAGGTGTCTCCCCAACACACCCCTTCAGCCTGTATATAAGTGGGTCTCCCACATTGCAATAGACTAAGAGAATCATTTGTGTCTCTTCTTTGTCTCCTTTACTTTAACACTACAATAGACACCACGGTCGCTTGGGATTGCTCGACCAGACGTATCGTGGATTTGGGAAAAACTTTCCTGGAGCGTCGTTGGTGCTCCTATTCCCACCCTACGCGCTCGAAAGTGGCATTTCCTATTTAGCGCTGCAGGCGCCCGTTACAGTGCAATTTTGCAAACGGACGCCTGCAGCAGTCCAAACTGGGCCGGCCCATTCCAACTTTTCTCTCCCTGTTCTTTCGTGTTTTTTGAAAGGTCAAAAAGTTGAGTGTTTGAAATGGGGGTTCGAACTCCCCGTTACAGTGCAATTTTGCAAACGGGCGCCTGCAGCAGTCCAAACTGGGCCGGCCCATTCCAACTTTTCTCTCCCTGTTCTTTCGTGTTTTTTGAAAGGTCAAAAAGTTGAGTGCTTGAAATGGGGGTTCGAACTCCCAACCTTTCGTTGTAAGCACTTGCCCCTAGCCAGCTGGCTATCCACTCACGGATGTAAAGGTTGTTCATTTTTCTATCTTTATTTAGGTCTTCACATCGTTTTATTCGTTTTCTTTGTTTCTCATCTTTTTTGTTTTCCTCACTGCGTGCTTTTTTAATTCGTGAACTTCTTCGTTAAATTTGTGAACTTTTTTTGAAAATCGTTGAACTTTTTTATAAATTGTTGCACTTTTTATGAAATTCGATGAACTTTTTTCAAACTTGATGAACGTTTTTTCAAATTCTATTAACTTTTTTTCAAATTCATGAACTCTTTTTTAGTTTGACGAACTTTTTTCAATTCGACGAAAAAAGTTCATCAATAATTTTCAAATTCGATGATTTTTTTTTTCAAATTCGGTGAACTTTTCCTCAAATTTGATGATTTTTTTTCAAATTCGATGAACATATTTCAAATCAACAAACTTTTTTTGAAAATTGATGAACTTTTTTGAAAATCTATGAACTTTTTTCGAAACTTGATGATCTTTTTGCGAAAATTGATGATCTTTTTGCGAAAATTGATGAACTTTTTCAGTTCTGTGATTTTTATTCAAAATTGATGAATTTGTTTGAAAATTTTCATGAACTTTTTTCATTTTTTGTGAACTATTTTTTAAACTGACGAACATTTTTCAAATTCAAGGGACTTTCCTTGAATAGGGGCAACGGGTTTTTGCATGTTCACGAACTTTTTTCCGAAATATGTGAAGTTTTATTTTTTTTTTAAGAAAATCATGTATGGGCGGGTAGTTTCAAAAGTGTTGGAGCTGCATTCGATCATTAATAGCGACATGCCGTAGCGGTTAGCCAAACCCTGTAGGTGATGAAGGGCGCGAGTTCGATTCCAATCAGGAGCGTAATTTTTTGAATTCTATTCGACATTCAGCTTCCAACTGGGCTTCGAAAGAGCAGCCCACTAAGCTTCCCTGTGGGCGCCAGGTATGGTAACCGGCGCAGAAGGCGCCCGTTAGGAGCTCCCCTCGAAAGTGTATTAGGTATGATAACCGGCGCACAAGGCACCCGTTAGGAGCTCCCCTCGAAAGTGTGTTAACGCGTGAGTTTGGTGACGGTAGTTGGGCTGGTCCATTTTTCCGCTGATTTCTCTTTTTTTTAGATAGTTTTTTCTTTTTTTAGAATGAAGGTTTAAGTTGAGTTCGACTTTGAATTAACGAAGCCATCAAACCGCCAGTATTACAACTGCACCAACTTAAAGAAACGTAACAACAAAACAAAAATAAGAAAACTCACACGGCTCATACAAGGAGCACAGATGAAACAACTCGAAGGCAGCAGCATAGGCGATGAGAAACATCGCCATGCTACAGCCATCGCCCTATGGTCAACCTACACCAACAGAACTAACTAGGGACTAGCAAGGAATGGACCGCCGTGATTGAATCGTATACACATCCACTCTCGAACGAACATGGACCGAACCACCATCTGAATCCGCCGTTGCAAAAGGCCCCTGTGCTCTCACCCTGAATCAGCGTGTCGCGCAAGGCGTAAGGTCCAAAGGAAAAGCGATCGGTTTCAATAGCTTGTACATGTATCTCGGAAACTTCTATGGCAAATCATCGAAGATACCAGCTCCCTACGTTTGAAGCTTTGTGGTGCATTGGGGTCTATGGGGTACAATGGGCCGCACGTGTAAGAGTGTGTGTTGTTGGCAGAGTTCTTCCTGGTGCATCGGGATCTTTGGGTACAATAGGGCCCACCTATAAGAGTGTATGTTATTTGTTGAGAGTAACGCACACCTAGCTGTAATGTGTCATTCTTAAAATTGATTTTAAAAATCATATGACAAAGTTAAGTGGCCCTTCCTGTTGCAAACTTTGCGCATGAAGGGGTTATCATAAAAATGGTGTCGCTGGATAGAGAGCTTTTGTCTCTGGAGGTAGTGTGGCCATAAAAGTTAACGATGACGTTGGCAACTATTTTCAGACACGGAAGGGGCTTCGTCAAGGCGACCCCGCATCTCCCATCATGTTTAATATAGTCGCTGACATGCTAGCTACCCTTGTTGAGCGGGCTAAGCTGGATGGTCAAATAAGTGGAGTCATCCCACACTTGGTAGAAGATGGACTATCCATTCTACAATATGCGGATGACACGATACTATGGATCATGATCTAGATAAGGCTAGAAATCTCAAGCTGCTCTTATGTGCTTTTGAGGAACTTTCTGGTCTCAAAATTAATTTCCATAAAAGCAAACTTTTTTGCTTTGGTGATGCTGCAGAATCAGCACCCGAATATGCCGAGATTTTTGGATGCCAGCTTGGGCAGTTTCCGATTCGGTATCTGGGTATTCCCATACACTATCGGCATTTAACTATCGCTGAGTGGAGGCATGTGGAAGAGAGACTGGAGAAACGATTAGCCAGTTGGAAGGCCAAACTCTTGTCTTATGGGGGCCGACTGATCTTGATCAATTCCATCCTAAGCAACATGGTTTTATATATGTTTTCATTCTTTCACCTGCCGAAAGGGGTTCTACAGCGGCTAGATTACTTTAGATCCAGATTTTTTTGGCAGTCTGATAACGAAATAAAAAAATATCGACTTGCTAGGTGGAGCGTATTATGCAGACCTAAAAGTCAGGGGGGCTGGGTATCCAAGACCTTGAGATTAAAAACATCACTCTTCTCAGCAAGTGGGTTCATAAACTACTCACTGAGAATGGAGTATGGCAGGAAATCATTCGCAACAAGTATGTGGGATCCAATGCCATTTCTCAAATTAATTGGAAACTTGAGGATTCACATTTTTGGAGTGGTGTCATGAAGGCCAAGGAACTCTTCTTCCAATTTGGGACCTTCTCGGTTAGGGATGGTTCTCAGGTTCGTTTCTGGGAGGATACCTGGTTAGGGAACAACTCATTAATGGTGCAATATCCGAGCTTGTACCGGATCATTAGACATAAATTCATCACGATCAAACAAGTCTTCGGACAAGAAAACCCCGATATTTCTTTTCGTAGGGATCTTTTGGGCACGCGTCTAGCAGCATGGAATGAAGTACTCACTCGCCTGGAGGACATTCAACTGTCAGATGAGCCGGACACTTTCCGATGGAACTTGCATCCGAATGGAAAATTTTTGGTCAAACCCATGTATGATGCAATGGTTCATTGTGATGTTCCAGTTGATAATAGGAAATTGTGGAAGCTAAAAATTCCTCTAAGAGTGAAGATTATCCTCTGGTTTCTAAACAAAGGAGTCATCCTAACCAGAGATAACCTGGCACGACGAAACTGGCATGGGTCCAAGACATGTGTCTTTTGCCGACATGATGAGACTATTAAACCCTTATTTTTCGAGTGTAAGTTTGCTCGGACAGTTTGGGCCATGGTCCGAGTAGTTTCGAATTTATACCCACCATGTAGTGCACGAAATATGTTCGGCAACTGGTTGCGGGACATCGATAAACAATTTTCTGCACATATTCTTGTGGGAGCGGCAGCCTTATGCTGGGCAATGTGGCTCATCAGGAATGATGTTGTTTTCAACAATAAATGTGTCTCATCTCCTATGTAGGTTATCCATGTTTGTACACGATGGCTCCGTACGTGGTCTATCCTGCAGAAGCCGGAGGACAGGGACCTTTTTATGATGGCGTCTACATGGCTGGAGCGTACGGCCATGGAGGTTTTCTACCCACATGGATGGCGGTGTGATTTACGGATAGGGTCTACCGCTTCTTAGGCTGGACACAATTTATTGCTTGCCTTTGTATCGAATTATTTTATTTTAGAGTGCTCTGGATTTTTTGGCTGTGTGCATCTAGCTATGCAGATGCCGGGCTTTCTTGCAATACGATTGTATCATCTTGATATATCTATTCAATGAAAAGTCCTTTATTGAAAAAAAGCTGTAATGTGTTGGTCTATTTTTTTGGTTTGAAATAATTATTGCCTGTCTTTTTGCTTTTATTCATTTTCTATGTCTCTATGGTTGTTAATATTATTTTTGGGTTTTCTTCTTCTTTGTTTCCTCTTTCCTTTCATTTTTATTTTGTCTAATTATTTTTCCACATTTAATTAACAAATATTAGTTTAAACTCATGAACATATAGAAAACTATGGACATTTTTTAAAGTCCACTATTTTTTTTCCAAATTCATCGATATATTTAAAGTTCACAAGCATTTTTAAAGTGTGAATTTATTAATATGTTATTTTTTAAATTTGCTAACATTATTTGAAATCCATAAATATCTTTAAGTTCGCTTACATTTCTAGGCTAACTGTAGAATTGGACTAACTCCACCGTGAAAGGCTGGGACTCGGCCAGCTAGCCAGAAAGTCCTCTTGGTCAAGTTACCCAGGCAAAAACAAAAAAAAACCATATTAGTCACGGTTTCATGTAGTTCACCTTACTTTCTAGGCTTCATTTACGACGCGTTTGGTTGGAGCTCCGGTAACGTATTCACTGTTGTAATGAGAATACTTGTATTAGATTAGTGGTAATTGATAGATGTGTTTGGTTCACACAAGGGAGTAAGAAGCCGTGGAATACCGTCGTCAGCCTTGTAGATGATGCCGAACGATTGCAGGACAGACGTCTGCTGGGATGGCTCCATCGTGACAGAGAATGAGATCAGTAGCCCACAAAAACGCTACTGCTCATGGCGGCGCTGCCCACCGCGACGAAGGCGAATGGAGATCGGCGGCGGACGCGAATGGAGAGACGGCGATGGTACTGCTCATGGCGAGGGAGATCATTGTGTTGAAGAAGACGATTTGTGATTACACAGGAACTGAAACCGACGTACCGAAACAAACGCCGACAACGTAATCGTGAGCCGGTGTATTCGAGAGACAGCGAGAATGTCACGAACCAAACGCGTCGTAACGTCTTTACGCCGTAAATGCAACGGGTCTGCTAGTCCTACTAAAACTTGGGAGTATCTAAGCTCAATAGGGGATGGAAATGCAAGATGCTGGATTATCATGTGTTTTACATTATTCTTTCACTAAATCTTTTGTTCATAAAGCCACAACCGCAAGAGGAAGGGACCTTTAATCAGAAAAGGAGGAAGGGAGATTTTTCCGAATGATTAGACGTTTTGACTTGAATCTCTTGACGTTGGGGCCCACAATGTAGCCAAAATCAATCGTATTTCGTGAACCGTGACAGAGACCAGTCAGATTAGCTAGAAGCCACCAGAATCTAACGCAATTACTTGTTTTGTCGTCTAAAAACTTTTGTCTGTGATTTCTTGATACACACGGAACATACTTTCGTAACATATTTGGATTTCCAGAAAGAATTCATCTATGTTTAACAATTGAGATTTTCTTGCATATCTTCACTCTTCTCACTCTGCACAATATTTTTAGAATGCAAACCAACCTAGTTGGATTGTTAGAGGGATGGTGGTATTCCAGTCTATTAGGATTTAAGTCCTGGTGCTCGCATTATTTCTAGATTTATTTTAGCTTTTCCGGCGATGCGTTTTCATTGGGAGGAGACGTTCCCGTCGACGACAAGGCGCCTACAGTGACTTCTTAAATTTCAAGATGACATGCCGGCTCAGTTTTTTGAAGATGCTCATAGGGATAGGGTGTGTGTGCGCGTTCATAGAATTGAGTGTATATATGTATGTATAAGCGCTTGCGTGTGTACTCATGTTAAGAAAACTTTTTTTTAGATACTCTGCAAAAAATTTCAAAATAACACCGTTCCTCACACGCAGCTGAGCCATGACGTCACCGCGCGCGTCAGTTTCGCCATGCACCGCTTTAAAGTCGCAAACACCTCACCAGTCCTGATCAGCTTAGCCGAAGAAGAAACAACAATGGAGTTGGGTAGCTTCCAGTTCTTCTACGTCGCCGCCATCACCTTTCTCACCGTCTTTTTGCTCCGCTCCTTCATCACCACCAAAAAGTGGCCGCGGCGACGGCTGCCGCCTGGCCCGGCGCTGGCGCTCCCGTTCCTTGGCCACCTTCCCTTCCTCAAGCAGCCGCTCCACGCCACGCTCGCGCGCCTGGCCGCGCGCCATGGCCCGGTCTTCTCCCTCCGCCTCGGCTCGCGCCCCGCCGTCGTCGTCGCCTCGGCGGAGCTCGCCAGGGAGTGCTTCTCCTCCGAGCTCGACGCCACGCTCGCCAACCGGCCGCGCTTCCCGTCCTTGAAGGAGGTCTCCTTCGACTACAGGGCGCTCACCGTCGCCAGCTACGGCGCTCACTGGCGCGCCGCGCGCCGCGTCGCCGTCGTGCACCTCCTCTCAGCGCGCCGCGTCGACCTCATGTCCGACGCGGTCGTCGCCCGGGAGCTGCGCGCCCTGGTGCGCCGCCTCGCGCGCGTCGCCGCCGGTCGCGCGGCGAAGGTGGAGCTGAAGCGGCGGCTGTTCGACCTCTCCCACAGCGTCCTCATGGAGGCCATCGCGCGGAGCAGGAACACCTACTCCGACGACGGAGCGGACATGTCCCGGGAGGCGCGGGAGATGAAGGACATCGTGGACGCCATCGTGCCGCTCGTCGGTGTCGCCAACCTGTGGGACTATCTTCCGGTGCTGCGCTGGCTCGACTGGCGAGGCGTCAGGCGGCGGCTGGCGGACGCAACGAGCCGGAGGAACGCCTTCATCTATAAGCTCATCGACGGGGAGAGGCAGAAGCGGTTGAACGCTGCTGCGGATGCCGCCGACAAGCAGCAGGAGGAGCAGGAGCAGAGCATGATCGGCGTCATGCTCTCGCTGCAGAAGTCAGAGCCCGAGCTGTACACAGACACTTTCATCGCCGCCCTTGTCGCAGTGAGTCTCTCGCAGCATCCATGCTTCCTTTAATCCATTCAAGCTCTCTTGATCATTTGACACTACTGTAATTTTCTCGTGTTTGGAATTGGATGGAAGAATCTTCTTGGCGCCGGGACGGAGACGACGTCGACGACGACGGAATGGGCGATGGCGCTCCTGCTGAACCACCCGGCGGTGCTAAAGAAGGCACAGGAAGAGATCGACGCGCACCTCAGCCTCAGCGGCGAGCCGGGCCGCCTCCTCGACAAGAAGGACCTGCCCCACCTCCCTTACCTCCACTGCATCATCAGCGAGACGCTGCGGCTGTGCCCGGCCGCGCCTCTGCTGCTGCCACACGAGGCCGCTGCCGACTGCCGGCTCCACGGGTACGACGTCGCCGCGGGCACGATCGTGCTCGTCAATGCGTACGCCATCCACCGCGACCCAGCGGCGTGGGGACCGGCGCCGGAGGAGTTCAGGCCGGAGAGGTTCGAGCATGGCAGCGCCGATGGGAAGTTCATGATGCCGTTCGGGATGGGAAGGCGCAAGTGCCCCGGGGAGAGCCTCGCCATGAGGACCATGGGCTTGGTTCTTGGCACGCTGATCCAGTGCTTCGACTGGACAAGGGTCGGGGATGAAGAGGTCGACATGGCCGCGAGTTCTGGGACCGTCATGTTCAAGGCCGTCCCTCTGGAAGCTCTCTGCACACTGCGAGCCGGCATGGATACTCTTCTTCAGAAGCTGTAATAAACTTAAAAAATGGTACTGTACTAGAAGGAATAATCGGCACAACGATATAAATGTGGGTGTTTACTACGCATTCCATAGCTGTACCTTTCAGGAATACATATAGTCATGGCCGGTAGCATTTTGCAATTCAAATTCAAATTTTGAAAAATAAAAATCTTCCTGTAGCGGTTTTTCTCGGAGGCTAACGGGAAAGCCGGTCTTCGACCGGTTTCAAAAAATCGTTCTGGATTATCAACTAAGTATGTGCCGTGCATGTGACCCGACTTAATTAATATAAGTAAAATGTAGTAGAGTCAACTGTTTATTAAATATACATTTGTGTATATTGAAAGCAGTTGACTCGGTACATTTTAGAGTATATGGTTCAAAATTTGACGGTCCAAAATTGAAGATGTAAAATTTGGACCGTCAAAAAGTTTGAAGCTCCGAAAAAAGCTCAACTCCAATAGATGGTCTAAATTGATGGTCCAAAAGAGCAAATCCAATAGATGATCCAAAATAAAGATGTAAACGACATACTACTAGTCCATTCAATATAGTTCAAACATCAAATTAAACATAGTTTCATACATCAACTTCAACTACTACTTATTCAAACTACTAGATAAACTACTCCTCATCGGAGCTACAGAACTCCTCCTTCGTCGGGTCGTCGCACCCCTCCTCCTCCTCCTCCTCCTCCTCGAAGTCTGCCCAGTCCTCCTCGGAAGAGCACTCGATGGGGATCACCGTCGAGGGACCGGCCTCATCCTCCTTCTTCGGCCCCTTCTTCTTCTGCTCCGCCTCACCCTTCCAATAGTACTCCATCTCGGCCTGGACGTACTCCGGATGCTCCCGAGCAAACCTCACCATCGCCTTCTCATCGGTCTCGCCAGCACTGACGACAACCGACGGCTTCTTCGTCTTCTTCTTCTTCGTCGTGATCTCCTTCATGTTGATGCCCTGTGGCACAAGCATCTCTGCTTCCGCCCGACTCTCGATCTCTGGAAAGTTGAGGTGCGACCGAGGCCTCTCGGCACGCCACACCACCACGTCGTAGGCACGCGCGGCCTCGTGGGCGGAGGGGTACGTGCCGATCCACCAATGCCTTCCGGCGTCGGAGAACTCCACACCCCAGCTGCCGGAGGGCTTCTGCCTCACGCCAAAGAAGCCCGACTGGCCCTTCGGCGTCTTCTTCGGCGCCATCGGGAGCGGCGTGCAGCCGGGGCGGTGGCGGATGGAGCCGGGCGGGGCAGTGCTGCGGGGCGGCGGTGGCTGGCGGGGCGGTGGCGGACGGAGCCGGGCGGGGCGGATCTGCGGGGCGGTGGCGTGCGGGGCGGAGCTGCGAGGCGGCGGTGGTGGAGCTGTGGAGCGGCGGTCGGCGGGCTGCGGGGCGGGCGGGCGGCGACGCGGCATGGAAACAGCGGCGGGCGGCGAGGCCGGATCCGCGGCGGGCGGGCGGCGGGGCGGCGTGGAAACATCGGCGGGGGGCGGGGCGGCGTGCAGCGGGGTAGCGGCGGCGGACGGGCGGGAGGTCATGGGCGGGCGGGCGGGAACGAAGAAGTGGCGGTTGGGCGTTCGCGGGCGGCGGCTGGTTTTGGACCAGATGCATCTCGTGATTGTAAGTGCATCTAGTGTCACCCAGTTGGTTTTGGAGTATTGACGACAAACCTGTTTGAGGGACTAATGTGTTTGTGAGAATTGCAGGATAGCACATGTAGTAGTCCCTCATTGATCCGGTTTATCTACCGGAGATGACCCCTAAAAATGTGTGAAGACATTGAAGATAATGGTGGTATGTGAAGATATTCACATTGAAGACTATGACATGAGAAGACATTGCATGAAGTCTTTGGAGCGTGAAGACATAGTTGTTTCGTAGTTTCATTTTCTTCTTTGTTGAGTCATAGGAACCACCGTACTGTTAAGTGGGGTCCAAGTGAACAAAGTTAGAGTGACTAAAGTGATGCTCAACCAAATCCTAAGTCTTCGAACGAAGACAATGAGAGCAAATCTTATCCAGAACTGGATAAGTCTGCTTTACTTGTAGCCCAAGTCAAGCTGCCGCGTGTGTTTGAAATCTGACCGTTGGAACACGTGTCAGTTCCTTAGTGACCCAGGGTCATTTCGGACAAATCAGGTCGGGTTGCCTAGTGTCTATAAATAGCCCACCCCTACACCATAAATTGGTAGCTCCTCAGAGTTAGTGCACGGCTTTTGTCGTTTGAGAGCAACCCACCTCGAAGCCTTTGAGAGAGAAATCCTTGCGAGGACAAAGCCCTAAACACCCAGAGCCAAAGAGTGTTAGGCATCACTGAAGTCTTTCTGTCTGTGTGATCTGAAGACTTGTTACACTTGAGGACTATGAATCCTCCAGCCGGTTAGGCGTCGCGTTCTGAGCATCCAAGAGTCATTGTGGATCGCCGGTGAACGAAGTCTGTGAAGGTTTGGAAGTCTACCTTGAAGACTTACCTGAGTGATTGGGCGAGGACTGGGTGTCCTTAGCTCAAGGGGAATAAGGTGAAGACACGGTCTTCCGAGTTGAATCTCAGCCTCCCTAACTAGATGTACAGTTGTCATAGAAACTGGGACTGGTCCAACAAATCCTTTGTCTTCACCAAGCAACTGGTTCTATCTCTTCCTTCTCTTTACTTATAGTTTGTCTTCGTGAAGTCATTGCCTGCTTGCATTATCTGTTTGACTTCACTCTGTGACTACTTGTTCTGATTGGCTTCATACTATCTTCCATCCTGATCCATACTGCCTAACTGCTAATAGTCTTCGTGCTTCCACTTCATTAAATACTTGTCTATGGCTTGCCTAGTGTAGTCTTTCTTCCGCTGCATCTTAATAGGTTCATTTCTATCGTTTGTCTTCGAAACTTCCATGTTTTGAAGACTTTCATAGAAATCGTCTATTCACTCCCCCTTCTAATCGATAACTAGCACTTTCAATTGGCATTAGAGCAAGGTACTCCCTTTTTCTGTGTGATTTGGTTTAACCACCTGGAGTTTTAGCTATGTCGACTGCAGGGATAATCAAAGTCTCCGTTGCGTGCCCTGTCTTCGATCTATGGTATGTCGTGCATCTTGAAGCCATTGATGTCGATCTATGGTATGTCGTCAAGAACAACGTTCCCAAGACTGGTGAAGGTCTCACCCCTGTTGATGTGAAGAAGTTCGTTCAACTGGATTCTACTACCAAGAACATCATCTGTGGTCATCTGACCAAAGGACAATATGGCCGTGTGAGTGCTCTAGAAATGTCAAAGCTAGTCTGGGACTGGCTCTCCAAGGTCAACGAAGGCGTCTCAACCCAGAGAGATCAAAGGATCGGTGTCCTTCGCAACATATTCAACCACTTCAAGAGAAACGACAATGAGAATGTTCAACTCACGTTTGATCGCCTCACTGACATCACAAATGAGCTTCATGCTCTCGGCGCTACTGAGATCACCAAGCATGAAATCGTCAAGACACTCCCGAGATCACTTGACAGCTCATTTGACACCCTAGCCCTGATGATTCAAGAATGCCCTGATTTCAAGACACTTGATCCGTCTGACATACTTGAGAGGCTCAACACACATGAGTTTCAGCTTTCTGAGAAAAGAGATATCTACGGTCCCAACTACGGCCGAACTCGCGCTTTGAAGGCAAAAGCTGTTTCCTCATCTGAAGAAGAATCTGACTGCAGTTCTGGTGATCCTGAAGACATTGGAAAGGAGCTTGCTATGCTTGTGAAGAAGTTCCAAAAATTCACCAAGAAGAATGACTTCAGAAAGTCTTCATGATCCAGCTCAAGAAATGATGAAGCTTCTACTCATGACTACAAGAAGAGAACATGCCACAAGTGCAAGAAACCTGGTCACTACATCTCTGAGTGTCCGCAGTGGTACAATGAAAACAACAACAAGAAGAAGAGCAAGGAATATGATTCTGATGACAAGAAAAAGAAGAAATCCTCAAAGTCTTCTTCCAAGTCTTCATCAACGTCTTCATCACACAAGAAGAGTTGATGTGGCAAAGCTCGTGCTTTTGTTGGCAAGGAGATGGATTCAGAGGAGGAGTCTGCTTATGAGGAGGCGGAGGTGGAGTCTAAGGAGGAGTCCGACTCTGGCGTTGCAAGTCTGGCTACAGCCTAAGTTGCCAAGTCCATCTTCAACACTAAAGACAATGACTCCGTCACCTACGCTGATGCTAATGACAAGGACGACTTCGCTCCCACCTACTGCTTCATGGCACGTGGTGCCAAGGTAAACTCACGTGATGCTTACTTTCAAACATCAAGTGAAGATGACTCTGATTGTGAATCCAAACCCAGCTACAAAACACTTGCTAAAATTGCAACTGAACAACAGAAAGCTATGGAACATATTTAAAATCTGTTAGAAAAAAGCGATGACCTGTTGGACGTGGAAATGACCCGATCTCAGTCCTTAATTGAAGACATAAAAAATCTTCATGTCAAGTATGAGGAACTTGAAAGTCATCACGAAACGCTCTTAAGAACTCATGAAAAGCTTTCCTATGATTATCTTCAAAGGAAGCAGGAACTTGAGAAATTGAGAGCAGTTCATGAAGATCTTCAAAAAGAAAACGAGTCACTTCGTGCTCAACAGATCAGTCCCTCTCAGGAAGGATTTGAACCACCATGTCTAAAATGCCTTGAGCGTGATAACGCTACTTCTGTTGCTGAATGTTCTACTGCTGCTACTGTTACAATATCTTCAACCGTTGATGTGGTAACTAACCCCTCTACTAAGGATGCCACTGCTATTGCTGATGAAAATGCTAGGTTGAAGACATTGCTTGAGACAGGGATGTACAAAAGTCTCAAAGGGAATCCGACACCATGTGATGTCCTCAGAAAGCAGATTCTGAACCGAAACCCTAGGAAAGAGGGTGTTGGGTTCGAGAGGAAAATGAATGTTGATGGTTCAACAAAGGAAGCCTGAGCAGTACCCCAAAACCACATGGGTTGCTGCAAAGGAACCTTCAGTGGATCCATCTGCCCTATCTGGCTTCACTTGTGCTAACCCTATTATCATTGACAAATCCTTTGATGCAAACTATAAACTGTTTAAAAATCAGAATGATGAAGTGTTTGCCAGGTATATTGGTACTAACTGCAGGAATGGGCCACCTATGAAGAAAATCTGGGTGCCCAAAAAGTGTTTGGTCCACTCACTCGTTCAAGAGCAACACAACTAGCAAATTTCTGTGGGCACTTTGCATTTGTCTCAATATCTAAACCCAAGAAAGTTGTTGAAGCCTTCATGGAACCTGAATGGATTCAACAGTTCGAGCTGAACAATGTGTGGGAACTGGTCAAGCATCCTGATCCTCGTAAACATAATATCATAGGCACTAAATGGATATATCGCAACAAGCAAGATGAGCATGGTCAAGTTTTCAGAAATAAGGCTCGTCTCGTTGCTGAAGGATACACTCAAGTTGAAGAGATTGACTTCGATGAAACATTTGCTCCTGTGGCTAGGCTTGAAGCCATTCGCATACTGCTAGCCTACACAAATCATCATAACATCCTTCTATATCAAATGGATGTGAAGACTGCCTTTCTCAATGGCAAGATTGAAGAAGAAGTGTATGTTGTGGCTCTGAAGATACAAAACACCCTGATATGGTATACAAGCTCAATAAGGAATTGTATGGCCTTAAACAAGCCCCTCGTGCTTGGTATGACACGCTCAAAGACTTCCTGAAGAGAAAAGGCTTCAAACTTGGTTCCCTGGATCCCACACTCTCCACGAAGACATATGATGGTGAACTGTTTGTGTGCCAAATATATGTGGACGACATTATCTTCGGTTGCACTAATCAAAAATACAGTGATGAGTTTGGATACATGATGCAAGAGCAATATCAGATGTCCATAATGGGTGAGCTGAAGTTCTTCCTTGGTCTTCAAATATGTCAGCAAAGCAATGGCATCTTCATATCTCAGGAGAAATACCTCAAAGACTGCCTGAAGAAGTTTGGAATGCAAGACTGCAAAGGTTACACGGCGTCAATGCCAACCAAAAGTCATCTGGGTCCTAACGCCAATGGTAAAGAGTTCGATCAAAAGGTATACCGCTCCATGATTGGCTCTTTACTTTATTTATGTGCATCTAGGACATATATCATGCTTAGTGTTTGCATGTGTGCCCGATTCCAAGCGGCACCAAAGGAATCACATCACTTAGCTGTGAAGCAAATTCTTCGATATTTGGCTTACACCCCAACACTAGGATTATGGTATCCAAAGGGCTCAGAGTTTGATCTAGTTGGATTCTCAGATGCTGATTATGCTGGTGACAAGGTGGATCGCAAGTCTACATCAGGCACATGTCACTTTCTGGGCGATCACTTGTTTGTTGGTCTTCAAAGAAGCAGAATTGTGTATCTCTCTCCACTACTGAATTTGAATACATTGCTGCTGGATCTTGTTGCACTCAGCTTCTATGGATGAAGCAAACACTCAAAGACCATGGCATCCATCTGAAGCAAGTACCACTCTATTGCGACAATGAAAGCGCCATCAAGATTGCCAACAACCCAGTTCAGGACTCGAAGACAAAGCAAATTGAAATTCGTCATCACTTTCTCAGAGATCATGTCATGAAGGAAGATATTGATATCATTCACGTCAACACTGAAGAGCAACTGGCAGATATCTTCACAAAGCCCTTGGATGAGAAAAGGTTTTGCAAGTTGCGATGTGAACTAAATATCTTGGAACCTCAAATGTCATGTGATTAGGCACACATCCTAACACTTATGCATGTTGATGACTTAGATGTGCAACACACGAAGTAACGTATATCTTCAATTAATGAAGACTTACACTCTAAGTGTGAATACATTAATGCGGAATTTTACTTCGGAGCGCCACGATAATTGTGCGTCATGTTTGGGTCTAATACTTCCTATACGGTGGGTAACGCCACCACCAAACTTTTGTTTGGAGTGTTTTCTATTGGCGTTACATTTGCAAAGTCTTCGCATTAGGTTTGTCTTCAATATTGACATGACTTCATGTTTATCTTCACAATGTTGATTTGGTCTTATTCTGATATATTCATATATTAGTGTTCTGTCCTCTACAACATTCACTTATAGCTATGTCTTCTCGTTTGAATCTTTTGATCTAAGTGAATGTGATCGGACCCTAACCTCTCTATGCTCCCTTCTCAAATCTATCTATCCAAATTATATGCATTCTGTTGAAACCGTCGAATGTCTTCTTTGCGTCCTTGTCAGCAGAAGATACAGAGACAAACATTAAATCTATTTTAAATGCTCAATCTTTATTGCCTGAAACCCGGAGAAGCGGGAATGACCACCCGAAAATCCAGGCGTGCATGGGAACATGGAACAACTTCCAATGTGTTGCATGTTCGCCACGTGTCCCTCAGGTGTGAACCGCCAAGGGCACCTGCGTAATTGCGCGGTGTTGTCCCTCTCTCTCTATAAATATACATCTCACCGTGGTCATTATCCTTTCTTCCACCTCTCCTTCTTGCACAAACCCTAGCACCACCGCTAGCTCTCGACGACGCTGGCGACGAAGCGCTTAGCTGTCGCGACCTCACCGACGCCGTCCTCACGCTGGCCGCGGACATCGTCTTCTCCGCCGTCGCCGTAGGTGTCCTCCGTCGCCAAGTTAGGGCACAGAAGATCGAACTGCTCGGCCTCACCTTCTACTCCGTCTAGCAGTTCTTCCTGTGGTAAATAAAACCTCCTTTTACTGTATTTTTCATCCGATAGATTCATCCTTTTCAACCACAAGTGGTTTCCGTCCCTACAAATTTGGATCTATCCTATTCTGCATCTCATAACATGCCTAATATATTCACTTATGCTTCACACACAGTTAGATTCCTCACTTGTACTTATTCTTGGATTCGTACAAATCTGGAACCAACTCTCATCATATAAGTGAATGTCTTCGCACTGTGAGGTCAATGTCTTCTAAACCGATTTATCTTTAAAATCTTCTGATAATGCATATGACCTCTTCCCCTTCCCTCGCATCTCTAATGCTGTCATAGGTACATGTCCGTGGGAGAATCGCTTGGTTCTCATAGTCTGTATTCATTTGCAGAATTCTTACAGCGTCACATCAATTCTCCCAAAGCCAGTTCATGTCTGACCAGCAGACAGAAGCCTTTGCAAGTTCTGAAGCCATTCAGTATGAACTTCATGGCAACAGAGAAATCAGTCAGGAAGGGCGGCAGATAGCGTCATGGGAACACAACTAAGGACCTGCCACCAGATCTCTATGAGCTATACAAGTCAGATCTTGAAGAGACCTATGGTGAACGCAAGAACCGAATCCAATGAATTTGAAGACATTGGGCAGAGGAATGGTTCAAGTACAAATTTGTCACTGACGAATATGCTGAAAAGAATGCCATCAAGAGCCCTTGGGGAGATATTATATACAAAGGTCTTCAGCCCAAGTCCAAGTCCGAAGCCATTGCTCAAGGCTTCTACCCTTGCATGGTCCGTGGACCTCAGCCTGCTAATGCCGACCCATCCACTCTGCTATGGTGTCGTGAAGACAATCTCTTTAAGCGCAACTTCTAGTTTGCCAAAGAGTCTGCAAAGAAGAACAAGAAGGACCTTGGTCTGGACTTCAACAGGGGTCCATCTACTCCTCGTGCCGATGGCACTCGTGATGCCGAACCCAATATCATTGGGCCCTTCTAAAACCTCGACTATCTCCTCACTCACATTGCTGTTCAGGGGGCCGCCGTGGAGCACTCTGTTGGGGAACGTAGTAATTTCAAAAAAATTCCTACGCACATGCAAGATCATGGTGATGCATAGCAACGAGAGGGGAGAGTGTTGTCTACGTACCCTCGTAGACCGAAGCGGAAGCGTTGACGCAACGTAGAGGAAGTAGTCGTACGTCTTCCCGATCCGACCGATCCAAGCACCGTTACTCCGGCACCTCCGAGTTCTTAGCACACGTACAGCTTGATGACGCTCCCCGGGCTCCGATCCAGCAAAGCTTCGGGGATGAGTTCCATCAGCACGACGGCGTGGTGACAATCTTGATGTTCTACCATCGCAGGGCTTCGCCTAAGCACTGCTACAATATGACCGAGGCGGAATATGGTGGAAGGGGGCACCGCACACGGCTAAGGAACGATCACGATGATCAACTTGTGTGTTCTAGGGTGCCCCCCTGCCTCCATATATAAAGGATCCAAGGAGGGGGGGTGCGGCCGGCCCTAGAGGAGGCGCGCAGGAGGAGTCCTACTCCTACCGGGAGTAGGACTCCCCTCCCTTTCCTTGTCCAAGTAGGAGAGGTGGAAGAAGAGAAGGAAGGGGGGGGGGCGCCGCCCATCCCTCCTTGTCCAATTCGGACTAGGGGGAGAGGAAGCACGCGGCCTGCCCTGGCAGCCCCTTCCTCTTCTCCACTTTAGGCCCATGAGGCCCATTAACCCCCCGGTGCTCCGGTTTTATCCGAAACTTCCCCGGAACGCTTCCGGTGTCCGAATATAGTCATCCAATATATCAATCTTTATGTCTTGACCATTTCGAGACTCCTCGTCATGTCCGGGATCACATCCGGGACTCCGAACTAACTTCGGTACATCAAAATGCATAAACTCATAATAACTGTCATCGTAACGTTAAGCGTGCGGACCCTACGGTTCGAGAATAATGTAGACATGACTGAGACAAATCTCCGGTCAATAACCAATAGCGAGACCTGGATGCCCATATTGGCTCCTACATATTCTACGAAGATCTTTTATCGGTCAGACCGCATAACAACATACGTTGTTCCCGTTGTCATCGGTATGTTACTTGCCCGAGATTCGATCGTCGGTATCCAATACCTAGTTCAATCTCGTTACCGGCAAGTCTCTTCACTCGTTCCGTAATACATCATCCCACAACTAACTCATTAGTTGTAATCCTTGCAAGGCTTAAGTGATGTGCATTACCGAAAGGGCCCAGAGATACCTCTCCGACAATCGGAGTGACAAATCCTAATCTCGAAATACGCCAACCCAACATGTACCTTTGGAGACACCTGTAGAGCTCCTTTATAATCACCCAGTTACATTGCGACGTTTGGTAGCACACAAAGTGTTCCTCCGGCAAACGGGAGTTGCATAATCTCATAGTCATAGGAACATATATAAGTCATGAAGAAAGCAATAGCAACATACTAAACGATCGGGTGCTAAGCTAATGGAATGGGTCATGTCAATGAGATCATTCAACTAATGATGTGATCCCGTTAATCAAATAACAACTCTTTGTCCATGGTTGGGAAACATAACCATCTTTGATTAACGAGCTAGTCAAGTAGAGGCATACTAGTGACACTCTGTTTGTCTATGTATTCACACATGTATTATGTTTCCGGTTAATACAATTCTAGCATGAATAATAAACATTTATCATGAAATAAGGAAATAAATAATAACTTTATTATTGCCTCTAGGGCATATTTCCTTCAGTCTCCCACTTGCACTAGAGTCAATAATCTAGTTCACATCGTCATGTGATTTAACATCAATAGTTCACATCACCATGTGATTAACACCCATAGTTCACATCGCCATGTGACCAACACCCAAAGGGTTTACTGAATTCAGTAATCTAGTTCACATCGCTATGTGATTAACACCCAAAGAGTACTAAGGTGTGATCATGTTTTGCTTGTGAGAGAATCTTAGTCAACGGGTCTGCCACATTCAGATCCGCATGTATTTTGCAAATTTCTATGTCAACAATGCTCTGCATGGAGCTACTCTAGCTAATTGCTCCCACTTTCAATATGTATCTAGACCGAGACTTAGAGTCATCTAGATTAGTGTCAAAACTTGCATCGGCGTAACCCTTTACGACGAACCTTTTTTTTTCACTTCCATAATCAAGAAACATATCCTTATTCCACTAAGGATAATTTTGACCAATGTCCAGTGATCTACTCCTAGATCACTATTGTACTCCCTTGCCAAAACCAGTGTAGGGTATACAATAGATCTGGTACATAGCATGGCATACTTTATAGAACCTATGGCTGAGGCATAGGGAATGACTTTCATTCTCTTTCTATCTTCTGCCGTGGTCGGGTTTTTACTCAACTTCATACCTTTGTAACACAGGCAAGAACTCTTTCTTTGACCGTTCCATTTTGAACTACTTCAAAATCTTGTCAAGGTATGTACTTATTGAAAAAACTTATCAAGCGTTTTGATCTATCTCTATAGATCTTCATGCTCAATATGTAAGTAGCTTCACCGAAGTCTTTCTTTGAAAAACTCCTTTCAAACACTCCTTTATGCTTTACAGAATAATTCTACATTATTTTCGATCAACAATTTGTCATTCACATATACTTATCAGAAATGTTGTAGTGCTCCCACTCACTTTCTTGTAAATACAGGCTTCACCGCAAGTCTGTATAAAACTATATGCTTTGATCAACTTATCAAAGCGTGTATTCCAACTCCGAGATGCTTGCACCAGTCCATAGATGAATTGCTGGAGCTTGCATATTTTGTTAGCACCTTTAGGATTGACTAAACCTTCTGGTTGCATCATATACAACTCTTCTTTAATAAATCCATTAAGGAATGCAGTTTTGTTTACCCATTTGCCAGATTTCATAAAATGCAGCAATTGCTAACATGATTCGGACAGACTTAAGCATAGATACGAGTGAGAAACTCTCATCGTAGTCAACACCTTGAACTTTGTCGAAAACCTTTTACGACAATTCTAGCTTTGTAGATAGTAACACTACTATCAGCGTCCGTCTTCCTCTTAAAGATTCATTTATTCTCAATTGCTTGCCGATCATCGGGCAAGTCAACCAAAGTCCATACTATGTTCTCATACATGAATTCCATCTCAGATTTCATGGCCTCAAGCCATTTTGCGGAATCTTGGCTCATCATCGCTTCCTCATAGTTCGCAAGTTCGTCATGGTCTAGTAACATGATTTCCAGAACAGGATTACTGTACCACTCTGGTGCGGATCTCACTCTGGTTTACCTACGAGATTCGGTAGTAACTTGATCTGAAGTTTTATGATCATCATCATTAGTCTTCCTCACTAATTGGTGTAGTAGTCACAGGAACAGATTTATGTGACGAACTACTTTCCAATAAGGGAGAAGGTACAATTACCTTACCAAGTTCTACTTTCCTCCCACTCACATCTTTCGAGAGAAACTCCTTCTCTAGAAAGGATCCATTATAAGAAACGAATGTCTTGCCTTAGGATCTGTGATAAAAGGTGTACCCAACAGTCTCCTTTTGGGTATCCTATGAAGACATATTTCTCCGATTTGGTTTTGAGCTTATCAGGATGAAACTTTTTCACATAAGCATCACAACCCCAAACTTTAAGAAACGACAACTTTGGTTTCTTGCTAAACCACAGTTCAGATTGTGTCGTCTCAACGGACTTAGATGGTGCCCCTTTTTTTAACATGAATGCAGCTGTCTTTAATGCATAACCTCAAAAACGATAGTGGTAAATCAGTAAGAAACATCATAGATTTGCACTATATCTAATAAAGTACGTCTATGACGTTCGGACATACCATTATGCTGTGGTGTTCCGGGTGGCACGAATTTGCGAAACTATTCCACATTGTTTTTATTGAAGACCAAACTCGTAACTCAAATATTTGTCTCCGCGATCAGATCGTAGAAGCCTTATTTTCTTGTTACGATGATTCTCCACTTCACTCTGAAATTCTTTGAACTTTTCAAATGTTTCAGACTTATGTTTCATCAAGTAGATATACTCATATCTGCTCAAATCATCTATGAAGATCAGAAAATAATGATACCTATCGCGAGCCTCAATATTCATCGGACCACATACATCAGTATGTATGATTTCCAACAAATCTGTTGCTCGCTCCATTGTTCCGAAGAACAGAGTCTTAGTCATCTTGCCCATGAGGCATGGTTCACAAGCATCAACTGATTCATAATCAAGTAATTCCAAAAGCCCATCAACATGGAGTTTCCTCATGCGCTTTACACCAATATGACCTAAACGGCAGTGCTACAAATAAGTTGCACTATCATTATTAACTTTGCATCTTTTGGTTTCAATATTATGATTATGTGTATCACTATGATGGAGATCCAACGAACTATTTTCATTGGGTGTGTAACCATATAAGGTTTTATTCATGTAAACAGAACAATAATTTATTCTCTTACTTAAATGAATAACCGTATTACAATAAACATGATCAAATCATATTCATGCTCAATGTAAACACCAAATAACACTTATTTAGGTTCAACACCAATCCCGAATTTATAGGGAGTGTGCGATGATGATCATATCAATCTTGGAACCACTTCCAACACACATCGTCACTTCACCCTTAACTAGTCTCTGTTTATTCTGCAACTCCCGTTTCGAGTTACTAATCTTAGCAACTGAACTAGTATCAAATACTGAGGGGTTGCTATAAACACTAGTAAAGTACACATCAATAACATGTATATCAAATATACTTATGTTCACCTTGCCATCCTTCTTATCTGCCAATCACTTGGGGTAGTTCCGCTTCCAGTGACCAGTCCCTTTGCAGTAGAAGCACTCAGTCTCCAGCTTAGGTCCAGACTTGGGCTTCTTCACTTGAGCAGCAACTTGCTTGCTATTCTTTTTGAAGTTCCCCTTCTTCCCTCTGCCCTTTTCTTGAAACTAGTGGTCTTGTCTACCATCAACACTTGATGTTTTTCTTGATTTCTACCTTCATCGATTTCATCATCATGAAAAGCTCGGGAGTCATTTTCGTCATCCATTGCATACTATAGTTCATCACGAAGTTCTACTAACTTGGTCATGGTGACTAGAGAATTCTGTCAATCACTATCTTATCTGGAAGATTAACTCCCACTTGATTCAAGCGATTGTAGTACCCAGACAATCTGAGCACATGCTCACTAGTTGAGCGATTCTCCTCCATCTTTTAGCTATAGAACTTGTTGGAGACTTCATATCTCTCAACTCGGGTATTTGCTTGAAATATTAACTTCAACTCTTGGAACATCTCATATGGTCCATGACGTTCAAAACGTCTTTGAAGTACCGATTCTAAGCCGTTAAGCATGGTGCACTAAACTATCAAGTAGTCATCATATTGAGCTAGCCAAACGTTCATAACGTCTGCATCTGCTCCTGCAATAGGTCTGTCACCTAGCCATGCATCAAGGACATAATTTTTCTGTGCAGCAATGAGGATAAACCTCATATCACCGATCCAATCCGCATCATTGCTACTAACATCTTTCAACATAGTTTTTCTCTAGGAACATATCAAAATAAACACAGGGGAGCAACAACGCGAGCTATTGATCTACAACATGATTTGCAAAATACTACCAGGACTAAGTTCATGATAAATTCAAGTTCAATTAATCATATTACTTAAGAACTCCCACTTAGATAGACATCCCTCTAATCCTCTAAGTGATCACGTGATCCAAATCAACTAAACCATAACCGATCATCACGTGAAATGGATTAGTTTTCAGTGGTGAACATCATTATGTTGATCATATCTTCTATATGATTCACGCTCGACCTTTCGGTCTCCGTGTTCCGAGGCCATATCTGTATATGCTTGGCTCGTCAAGTATAACCTGAGTTTTCCGTGTGTGCAACTATTTTGCACCCGTTGTATTTGAACGTAGAGCCTATCACACCCGATCATCACGTGGTGTCTCAGCACGAAGAATTTTCGCAATGGTGCATACTCAGGGAGAACACTTCTTGATAATTTAGTGAGAGATCATCTTATAATGCTATCGTCAATCAAAGCAAGATAAGATGCATAAAAGATAAACATCACATGCAGTCAATATAAGTGATATGATATGGCCATCATCATCTTGTGCCTGTGATCTCCATCTCCGAAGCACCGTCATGATCACCATCGTCACCGGCGCGACACCTTGATCTCCATCGCAGCATCATTATCGTCTCACCACTTTTATGCTTCCACGACTATCACTACCGCTTAGTAATAAAGTAAAGCATTACAGCGCGATTGCATTGCATACAATAAAGCGACAACTATATGGCTCCTGCCAGTTGCCGATAACTCGGTTACAAAACATGATCATCTCATACAATAAAATTTAGCATCATGTCTTGACCATATCACATCACAACATGCCCTGCAAAAACAAGTTAGACGTCCTCTACTTTGTTTGTTGCAAGTTTTACGTGGCTGCTATGGGCTTAAGCAAGAACCAATCTTACCTACGCATCAAAACCACAACGATAGTTTGTCAAGTTGATGCCGTTTTAACCTTCGCAAGGACCGGGTGTAGCCACACTCGGTTCAACTAAAGTTGGAGAAACTGTCACTCGCAAGCCACCTATGTGCAAAGCACGTCGGGAGAACCGGTCTCGCGTAAGCGTACGCGTAATGTCGGTCCGGGCCGCTTCGTCCAACAATACCGCCGAACCAAAGTATGACATGCTGGTAGGCAGTATGACTTATATCGCCCACAACTCACTTGTGTTCTACAAGTGCACATAACATCAAACCATAAAACCTAGGCTCTGATACCACTGTTGGAGAACGTAGTAATTTCAAAAAAAATCCTACGCACACGCAAGATCATGGTGATGCATAGCAACGAGAGGGGAGAGTGTTGTCTACGTACCCTCGTAGACCGAAGCGGAAGCGTTGACGCAACGTAGAGGAAGTAGTCGTACGTCTTCCCGATCCGACCGATCCAAGCACCGTTACTCCGGCACCTCTGAGTTCTTAGCACACGTACAGCTCGATGACGCTCCCCGGGCTCCGATCCAGCAAAGCTTCGGGGATGAGTTCCGTCAGCACGACGGCGTGGTGACGATCTTGATGTTCTACCGTCGCAGGGCTTCGCCTAAGCGCTGCTACAATATGACCGAGGTGGAATATGGTGGAAGGGGGCACCGCACACGGCTAAGGAACAATCACGATGATCAACTTGTGTGTTCTAGGGTGCCCCTGCCTCCGTATATAAAGGATCCAAAGGGGGGGGGGTGCGGCCGGCCCTAGAGGAGGCGCGCAGGAGGAGTCCTACTCCTACCGGGAGTAGGACTCCCCTCCCTTTCCTTGTCCAAGTAGGAGAGGTGGAAGAAGAGAAGGAAAAGGGGGGGGGGGGCGCCGCCCCTCCCTCCTTGTCCAATTCGGACTAGGGGGAGAGGGGGCGCGCGGCCTGCCCTGGCAGCCCCTTCCTCTTCTCCACTTTAGGCGCATGAGGCCCATTAACCCCCCCCCCCGGGGGGGTTCCGGTAACCCCCCGGTGCTCCGGTTTTATCCGAAACTTCCCCGGAACGCTTCCGGTGTCCGAATATAGTCATCCAATATATCAATCTTTATGCCTCGACCATTTCGAGACTCCTCGTCATGTCCGTGATCACATCCGGGACTCCGAACTAACTTATGTACATCAAAATGCATAAACTCATAATAACTGTCATCGTAACGTTAAGCGTGCGGACCCTACGGTTCGAGAATAATGTAGACATGACTGAGACAAATCTCCGGTCAATAACCAATAGCGGAACCTGGATGCCCATATTGGCTCCTACATATTCTACGAAGATCTTTTATCGGCCAGACCGCATAACAACATACGTTGTTCACTTTGTCATCGGTATGTTACTTGCCCGAGATTCGATCGTCGGTATCCAATACCTAGTTCAATCTTGTTACCGGAAAGTCTCTTTACTCGTTCCGTAATACATCATCCCGCAACTAACTCATTAGTTGTAATGCTTGCAAGGCTTAAGTGATGTGCATTACCGAGAGGGCCCAAAGATACCTCTTCGACAATCGGAGTGACAAATCCTAATCTCGAAATACGCCAACCCAACATGTACCTTTGGAGACACCTGTAGAGCTCCTTTATAATCACCCAGTTACGTTGTGACGTTTGGTAGCACACAAAGTGTTCCTCCGGCAAACGGGAGTTGCATAATCTCATAGTCATAGGAACATGTATAAGTCATGAAGAAAGCAATAGCAACATACTAAACGATCGGGTGCTAAGCTAATGGAATGGGTCATGTCAATCAGATCATTCAACTAATGATGTGATCCTGTTAATCAAATAACAACTCTTTGTCCATGGTTGGGAAACATAACCATCTTTGATTAACGAGCTAGTCAAGTAGAGGCATACTAGTGACACTCTGTTTGTCTATGTATTCACACATGTATTATGTTTCCGGTTAATACAATTCTAGCATGAATAATAAACATTTATCATGAAATAAGGAAATAAATAATAACTTTATTATTGCCTCTAGGGCATATTTCCTTCAGACTCTGCAGATGACGCTGATTCTGATGAAGCGCCTGCTCCTCCCAACCCACAGAAGCAGAAGAAACCAAAGGCTTCAAAGCCCTCCACTACTCCAAAAGCTTCGCGTGTGAAGCCTCTGGCCAATGCACCTCCTGAAGCCAGTGTGCAGTCTGAAGATCTCTCTCGCATCTCCAAGACTGAGAAGAAGAAGAAGCCCATCCAGATTTCTGGTCAAGCATTGACCCCAGCTGTCGTTCTGAGGAACGAATATGAAGCCATTGATCTGTCAAGTGACGACGATCTTGGCGATGACGCTCTTGAGCTGTTGATAAAGAGAAAGGAAGATGCAGAGATCTTCAATGATCTACCCCTGTTTGATGTGGACATCTTGAACAACTTCATTGATGAATGGTTCGAAAACCCCAACATCAACCTCGATGACCTTGAGCTTCCAATTGGCATCAGTGTCTCCTTCCACAGTGCCATTGCTACTGAGCTGGCTTTGGCTCAGAAGATTGTTGAACTGAGGAACAAGATTGATTATGAGAAGGCTCGGTTCAACAAGAATATGGCTAACCTCAGTGTGGCTGATGATCAAAGCTTCAAGCAGACGCTGCATGAGCTCAAGGAAAAGTCTCACCACAAACGCCAGGAAGCAAAAGGTTCAAGAGAGAGAATGAAGTATTTTGCGGAGAAAAGTGTTCAAGCTCGCAATGAAGCTGAAAAGCGCAAGGCTCTGGGCGCCCTGGCATCGACCCCAGAATGGCTGCAAAGAAGAAGAAGAAGCCTATTGTGGCCCAAGCTGAAGCATCAAGGCAGGAAGAACCTCGCATTGTCTTCCCCGCTAGCATGACAGGCTCAAAGCCTAAGGTCTCCACAGCTGCTTCAGAACTGAAGAAGACAAGGACAGCTGAAGCCAAAGCCTGAAAGCGTGATACGTCTCCAACGTATCTATAATTTTTGATTGCTCCATGCTATGTTATCTACTGTTTTGGGCAATATTGGGCTTTACTATCCACTTTTATATTATTTTTTGGACTAACCTATTAGCCGGAGGCCCAACCCAGATTTGCTATTTTTTTTTGCCTATTTCAGTGTTTGGAAGAAAAGGAATATCAAACGGAGTCGAAACGGAACGAAATCAACTGGAGAAGTTATTTTTGGAAGGAAAGCTACCGGATGGACTTGGACCCCACGTCAGGAGCCAAGGGAGGTGCTCACAAGGGTGGGGGGCGCCCCCCCTAGGGCGCGCCCCCTGCCTCGTGGGGCCCCCGAAGCTCCACCGACGTACTTCCTACACCCATATATACTCACGTACCCTAAAACTTCCAGAAGAGATAATAGATCGGGAGTTCCGCCGCCAGAAGCCTCCGTAGCCACCAAAAACCAATCTAGACCCGTTCCGGCACCGTGTCGGAGGGGGAATCCTTCTCTGGTGGCCATCTTCATCATCCCAACGCTCTCCATGATGAGGAGGGAGTAGTTCTCCCTCGGGGCTGAGGATATGTACCAGTAGCTATGTGTTTGATCTCTCTCTCTCTCTCTCTCTCGTGTTCTTGATTTGGCACGATCTTGATGTATCGCGAGCTTTGCTATTATAGTTGGATCTTATGTTTCTCCTCCCCCTCTACTCTCTTGTAATGAATTGAGTTTCCCCTTTGAAGTAATCTTATCGAATTGAGTCTTTAATGATTTGAGAACACTTGATGTATGTCTTGCCGTGCGTATTTGTGGTGACAATGGGATACCATGTGATTCACTTGATGTATGTTTTGGTGATCAACTTGCGGGTTCCGCCCATGAACCTATGCATAGGGGTTGGCACACGTTTTCGTCGTGATTCTCCGGTAGGAACTTTGGGGCACTCTTTGAGGTTCTATGTGTTGGTTGAATAGATGAATCTGAGATTGTGTGATGCATATCGTATAATCATGCCCACGGATGCTTGAGGTGACATTGGAGTATCTAGGTGACATTAGGGTTTTGGTTGATTTGTGTCTTAAGGTGTTATTCTAGTACGAACTCTAGGGCTGTTTGTGACACATATAGGAATAGCCCAGCGGATTGATTGGAAAGAATAACTTTGAGGTGGTTTCGTACCCTACCATAATCTCTCCGTTTGTTCTTCGCTATTAGTGACTTTGGAGTGACTCTTTGTTGCATGTTGAGGGATAGTTATTTGATCCAATTATGTTATTATTGTTGAGAGGACTTGCACTTGTGAAAGTATGAACCCTAGGCCTTGTTTCAACACATTGCAATACCGTTTACACTCACTTTTATCATTCGTTACCTTGCTGTTTTTATATTTTCAGATTACAAAAACTATTATCTACTATCCATATACCACTTGTATCACCATCTCTTCGCCGAACTAGTGCACCTATATAATTTACTATTGTATTGGGTGTGGGGGGGACACAAGAGACTCTTTGTTATTTGGTTGCAGGGTTGCTTGAGAGAGACCATCTTCATCCTACGCCTCCTACGGATTGATAAACCTTAGGTCATCCACTTGAGGGAAATTTGCTACTGTCCTACAAACCTCTGCACTTGGAGGCCCAACAACGTCTACAAGAAGAAGGTTGTGTAGTAGACATCAAGCTCTTTTCTGGCGCCGTTGCCGGGGAGGTTAGCACTTGAAGGTATATCTTTAGATCTTGCAATCGAGTCTTTTACTTTCTTGTTTTATCACTAGTTTAGTTTATAAAAGAAACTATAAAAAATGGAATTAAGCTTGTCTCATACACTTCACCTTTTTAATATCTTTCATGAGTATAATGGAAAGGAAAATTGTGCTCATGTGCTAGAGGAAGAAGTCTATAAAATGTTTGGCACTAAATCTTTGAATGATGGGCATGATTGCAATGTTGTTAGTACGAATTCTTTGAATATCCATGATACTAATGATGATTGCACTAGTTATGATGAAAATGTCTCCTATAAACATGTCAATATTTGTGGAGTGCATTGGGTTTGCAAGTATACACCAAATAGGGAAGATAGATATTGCAAGAGGCATAAGTATTTAGAAACTAAATTGTTGCAAGAAAGTATTGATGATTGTGCTGAAAAATTCAATATTTTTTGCACCCCTTGTGAACTTTGCAATGAACATAGTCATTTAAGTCTCCAATGCAAATTGTTTCATGACCGAATCGTATCCAAAAATTGTGATAATTTGATTACCCTTGAGCATCATAAAGAGCTTAGTATTCTTTTGGGGTATGAGGAAATGAAACGTATAACTAAGGGTATTCCAAAGTTTAATCTTGATAGATTTCTTGATTTTGATCTAGAGAAAAATTATATGTATTGTGCGGTGAATTGTATTGAAAATCCTTATATTGCCAATTACATAAAGAAAAAAAAGCAAATAAAAGATGAAGAGAATACTAATGAAAGGGAAGAGACTTCCCAATATCCTCCTATTATTTCTTATGATGAATCAGGCAATGAGGAGGAGCCTCCTATTCAACCAATCTCGTTAATAAGGAGCTCCAAAAAGAGGATTGAACCCACACATGATGTGGTGAAGAAGAAGAAAAGAAAAAGGAAGAGAGGTAAAAAGATATCTCTCCCAAATAATGTTGCTCCTATTACTATTGTGCCTCATGAAAATATAAATGTGGAAGATAATGATACTTCTTATGATCTTGAAAATCGTTTTGTCACTTGCTTGGAAGAATATGATAACTGCTATACTATTGGTGCTATCCATACTATTAATTATGAGAGTGATTATGCTTATGATACGAAAAGGCCCAAGCTTGGGGATGCTATGTTTGATAAATATGATGTTTTTAAGAATATATTTGCTGCAATTAATGTTTGTCCCAAGCTTGGGGATGCTACGTTTAATGAAGATGATATTTTTAGTCTCCCAAGTTTTGATATGCAAATTTATAATGATGATAGCATGCCTCCTACTTATGATGATTATTGTGATGATACTTATGCTATAAAAAGTAGTGATTATATTTATAAAACTTGCCATGATTATGGTTACCCCTTTTCTGAACATTACTCTTTTAATGTGGAAACAATTTATAGTATTCAAGTCTCTTATGATACTCCCACTATTCCGAATGAGAAGAATTTTGCTTATGTGGAGAGTAATAAAATTTGTATCCTTATAGATCATGAAAAGAACGCTTTAGGTGCTGGTTATATTGTTGAATTCATTCATGACACTACTTAAAATTATTATGAGGGAGGAATATATGCTTGTAGGAATTGCAATAATATCAAGTTTCCTCTCTATGTGCTTAAAGTTTTGAAGTTATGCTTGTTTTGCTTTCCTATGCTAGTTGATTATTGTTCACATAAGTTGTTTGCTCACAAAATCCCTATGCATAGGAAGTGGGTTAGACTTAAATGTGCTATTAATATTCTTCATGATGCTCTCTTTATGTTACAATTCTTATCTTTTATGTGAGCATCGTTGAAATCATCATGCCTAGCTAGGGGCGTTAAACGATAGCGCTTGTTGGGAGGCAACCCAACTTTATTTTTGTTCCTTACTTTTTGTTCATGTTTAGTAATAAATAATTCATCTAGCCTCTGTTTAGATGTGGTTTTATTGTTTTAATTAGTGTTTGTGCCAAGTAGAACCTTTGGGAAGACTCGGGGAAAGTCTTGTTGATCATGCTGTAAAAAACAAAAACTTTAGCGCTAACGAGAATTCCTGCCATGTTTATTTGGAAAGTTCTATTTAGTTAATTCTTTTTTCATATCATTAATAGATAAATTCCTCATGTCCAGAAATTTATTTGAGAATGTTATGAGTTCCAGAAGTTTGCGTTAGTTACAGATTACTACAGACTATTCTGTTTTTGACAGATTCTGTTTTTCGTGTGTTGTTTGCTTATTTTGATGAATCTATGGCTAGTAAAATAGTTTATAAACCATAGAGAAGTTGGAATACAGTAGGTTTAACACCAATATAAATAAAGAACTAGTTCATTACAGTACCTTGAACTGGTGATTTATTTTCTTATACTAACGGAGCTTACGAGTTTTCTGTTATGTTTTGTGTTGTCAAGTTTTCAAGTTTTGGGTAAGGATTCGATGGACTATGGAATAAGGAGTGGCAAGAGCCTAAGCTTGGGGATGCCCAAGGCACCCCAAGTTAATATTCAAGGATAGCCAAGAGCCTAAGCTTGGGGATGCCCCGGAAGGCATCCCCTCTTTCGTCTTTGTTCATCGGTAACTTTACTTGGAGCTATATTTTTATTTACCACATGATATGTGTTTTGCTTGTAGAGTAAATTTATTTTGTTAATATTTCCTTGATGTTATTTATAACAATGTTTTTCATCTTTTATTTCAATAAAAGTGGCATTGATAGTCTTTACTATGCCTATTTTAGAAGTCCACATGTTGCTGTTTGAAAACAGAAAGTTTACCTCTGTTGCAATAATTCCCTAGAAAATTCAGAATGTGATAAAATGTTTAAACCTTTTGCATATTAAGCTCTGATAAATTTACTACAGTGCGAATTTTCTTTCATAATTTTTGGAGCTAGGGTAGTATGGATGTTGCTGTATTCTTTACAGACTATCCTGTTTAGGCAGATTGCTGTTATGTTTGCATTGTTTGCATATGTTTGCTTCTTTAATGATTCTATTTGAGGATAGGACTATTAAATATGCAGAGGCATTTAGTATGCAATGTTGAATAATAATTTTAGTGATTTGCTACAGTAGAGTATGATAAGGTTTTGGCAACGGTTTATACTAACTTATCTCACGAGTCCTTGTTGAGTTTTGTGTGGATGAAGCTTTTGAGATTTAGGGAGACCGTGATATGAGAGGAATTAAGGATACACAAAAGCTCAATCTTGGGGATGCCCAAGGCACCCCAAGATAATATTTCAAGAAGTCTCAAGCGTCTAAGCTTGGGGATGCCCCGGTTGGCATTCCACCTTTCTTCTTCAACAACTATCGGTTAGTTTCGGTTGATCCTAAGTTTTTGCCTCTTCACATGATGTTTGCCATTCTTAGAATGTCATTTTATTTTGCTTTGATTGCTGTTTGAATAAAATACCAAGATCTGAAATTCTTAAATGTTAGAGAGTCTTCACATAGTTGCATAATTATTCAAATACTCATTGATCTTCACTTATATCTTTCGGAGTAGTTTGTCATTTGATCTAGTGCTTCACTTATATCTTTTAGAGCATGGTGGTAGTTTTATTTTGAAGAAATAGATGAACTCTCATGCTTCACATAGATTATTTTGATAGTCTTAATAGCATGGTAATTTGCTTAAAATCCAAATATGCTAGGTATTCAAGAATAATAAAACTTTCTTATGAGTGTGTGGAATACTAAGAGAAGTTTGATGCTTGATGATTGTTTTGAGATATGGGGGTAATAATATCAAAGTCGTGCTAGTTGAGTAGTTGTGAAATTGAGAAATGCTTGTGCTGAAGTTTGCAAGTCCCGTAGCATGCACGTATGGTAAAAGTTGTGTAACAAATTTGAAACATGAGGTGTTATTTGATTGTCCTCCTTATGAGTGGCGGTCGGGGACGAGCGATGGTCTTTTCCTACCAATCTATCCTCCTAGGAGTATGCGCGTAGTGCCGAGGTTTTTGATGACTTGTAGATTTTTGCAATAAGTATGTGAGTTCTTTATGACCAATGTTGAGTCCATGGATTATACGCACTCTCACCCTTCCATCCTTGCTAGCCTCTTTGGTACCGTGCATTGCCCTTTCTCACATTGAGAGTTGGTGCAAACTTCGCCGGTGCATCCAAACCCCGTGATATGATACGCTCTGTCACACATAAACCTCCTTATATCTTCCTCAAAACAGCCACCATACCTACCTATTATGGCATTTCCATATCCATTCCGAGATATATTGCCATGCAACTTTCCGTCATTCCGTTCATCAAGACACATTCATCATTGTCATATTGCTTAGCATGATCATGTAGTTGACATAGTATTTGTGGCAAAGCCACCGTTCATAATTCTTTCATACATGTCACTCTTGGTTCATTGCATATCCCGGTACATCGCCGGAGGCATTCATATAGAGTCATCTTTGTTCTAGTATCGAGTTGTAATCATTGAGTTGTAAATAAATAGAAGTGTGATGATCATCATTATTAGAGCATTGTCCCAAGTGAGGAATAAAAAAAAGAAAAAAGAAAGGCCATAAAAAAAGAGAAGGCCCCAAAAAAGAGAAAGGCCATAAAAAAAGAAAAGGCCCAAAAAAATGAGAGAAACAGAGAGAAGGGATAATGTTACTATCCTTTTACCACACTTGTGCTTCAAAGTAGCACCATGATCTTCATAGTAGAGAGTCTCTCATGTTATCACTTTCATATACTAGTGGGAATTTTTCATTATAGAACTTGGCTTATATATTCCAACAATGGGCCTCCTCAAGTGCCCTAGGTCTTCGTGAGCAAGCAAGTTGGATGCACACCCACTAGTTTCTTTTATTGAGCTTTCATACATTTATAGCTCTAGTGCATCCGTTGCATGGCAATCCCTACTCCTTGCATTAACATCAATCGGTGGGCATCTCCATAGCCCATTGATTAGCCTCGTTGATGTGAGACTTTCTCCTTTTTGTCTTCTCCACATAACCCCCCTCATTATATTCTATTCCACCCATAGTGCTATATCCATGGCTTGCGCTCATGTATTGCGTGAAAGTTTATGAGTTTGAGATTACTAAAGTATGAAACAATTGCTTGGCTTGTCATCGGGGTTGTGCATGATGAGAGCATTCTTTAGTGACGAAAATGAAACATGACTAAACTATATGATTTTGTAGGGATGAACTTTCTTTGGCCATGTTATTTTGAGAAGACATAATTGCTTAGTTAGTATGCTTGAAGTATTATTATTTCTATGTCAATATGAACTTTTATCTTGAATCTTATGGATCTGAATATTCATACCACAATTAATAAGAATCACATTGAAATTATGCCAAGTAGCACTCCGCATCAAAAATTCTATTTTTATCATTTACCTACTCGAGGACGAGCAGGAATTAAGCTTGGGGATGCTTGATACGTCTCCAAAATATCTATAATTTTTGATTGCTCCATGCTATGTTATCTACTGTTTTGGGCAATATTGGACTTTATTATCCGCTTTTATATTATTTTTGGGACTAACCTATTAACCGGAGGCCCAGCCCATATTTTGTTTTTTCCTATTTCAGTGTTTCGAAGAAAAGGAATATCAAACGGAGTCGAAACGGATCGAAATCAACTGGAGAAGTTATTTTTGGAAGGAAAGCTACCGGATGGACTTGGACCTCACGTCAGGAGCCAAGGGAGGTTCTCACGAGGGTGGGGGGCGCCCCCCTAGGGCGCGCCCCCTGCCTCGTGGGCCCCCGAAGCTCCACCGATGTACTTCCTGCACCCATATATACTCACGTACCCTAAAACTTCCAGAAGAGACAATAGATCGGGAGTTCCGCCGCCAGAAGCCTCCGTAGCCACCGAAAACCAATCTAGACCCGTTCCGGCACCCTGTCGGAGGAGGAATCCTTCTCCGGTGGCCATCTTCATCATCCCGACGCTCTCCATGACAAGGAGGGAGTAGTTCTCCCTCGAAGCTGAGGGTATGTACCAGTAGCTATGTGTTTGATCTCTCTCTCTCTCTCTCTCTCGTGTTCTTGATTTGGCACGATCTTGATGTATCGCGAGCTTTGCTATTATAGTTGGATCTTATGTTTCTCCTCCCCCTCTACTCTCTTGTAATGAATTGAGTTTCCCCTTTGAAGTAATCTTATCGGATTGAGTCTTTAAAGATTTGAGAACAATTGATGTATGTCTTGCCGTGCGTATTTTTGGTGACAATGGGATACCACATGATTCACTTGATGTATGTTTTGGTGATCAACTTGCGGGTTCCGCCCATGAACCTATGCATAGGGGTTGGCACACGTTTTCGTCATGATTCCTTTGGGGCACTCTTTGAGGTTCTATGTGTTGGTTAAATAGATGAATCTGAGATTGTGTGATGCATATCGTATAATCATGCCCACGGATACTTGAGGTGACATTGGAGTATCTAGGTGACATTAGGGTTTTGGTTGATTTGTGTCTTAAGGTGTTATTCTAGTATGAACTCTAGGGCTGTTTGTGACACTTATAGGAATAGCCCAACGGATTGATTGGAAAGAATAACTTTGAGGTGGTTTCGTACCCTACCATAATCTCTTCGTCTGTTCTCCGCTATTAGTGACTTTGGAGTGACTCTTTGTTGCATGTTGAGGGATAGTTATTTGATCCAATTATGTTATTATTGTTGAGAGGACTTGCACTTGTAAAAGTATGAACCCTAGGCCTTGTTTCAACACATTGCAATACCATTTACGCTCACTTTTATCATTTGTTACCTTGCTGTTTTTATATTTTGAGATTACAAAAACTATTATCTACTATCCATATACCACTTGTATCACCATCTCTTCGCCGAACTAGTGCACCTATACAATTTACTATTGTATTGGGTGTGTTGGGTACACAAGAGACTCTTTGTTATTTGGTTGCAGGGTTGCTTGAGAGAGACCATCTTCATCCTACGCCTCATACAGATTGATAACCTTAGGTCATCCACTTGAGGGAAATTTGCTACTACCCTACAAACCTCTGCACTTGGAGGCCCAACATTGTCTACAAGAAGAAGGTTGTGTAGTAGACGTCAAAGTGCAAGAGCAAGAACACCACTGACGATGCTCCACCGACCAAGAAAAGGAAGACAAAGAATAAAGATCGGGCTGCTCCCACAGAGCCCCTGGTCATCGAGCCAATCTCAGTTGCTCGCCCTGCATCAGAACACCGTGAGCGTCAGTTGATAGTTCATGAGCCTGCTACCACAGAGGCTCCTGAAGCTGAAGAAGATCTAGCTGTTAACCCCACCGCAGCTGAAGACATTGGTCCCCGTAGAAGATGATGAAGTCCTTCCTCAGATCAAGCACAACATGGTATCATCGCCTGTTCTGACGAACAACGAACTCATCAGCATTGGTCGTCCTTTGACGCCAATTGCTCAGGATGATTCATGGGCTAATCACCCTCAAGACTCTCCCCGTCAAGAATCACCAAGTACTCCCCCACCTCAAGCCACCACTCAGGTGCCTGAAGATGATGATTTTGTGGTCCAGCCGACTCCCTCTCCAAAGGCGTCGCTCGCACTCCGCAGGCTTAGCGAAGGACCAAGGCCACAAGTCACTTTGTCGAGCGTTCCAGAAGGAGAAGAGCAACATAATTCAGTGGCACGACAAGTGTTCCCTGACGCCACTCCAACTGTGAATGTCTCTGAGTCCGAAGCAAAAGCTGCTGAAGACATTCCGGTTGCATCGGCCGATGAATAAGAAGAACCAAGAGAAGAAGAAGAACATGTTGCTACACCCCCGTCCAACCCTGAAGTTGTTCTCGAGGAGAACGTGTCCGACCCTCTAGCTACTCGAGTGGAGGTTGAAAATTCTGAGGCGGCCACTAACACCAATATTGAAGCCAATGACGTTGTCATGCCCGAAGCTAATGTGGCGCCTGAAGCCAATGTGGTGCAAGAAGTGAATGCACCTGAAGCCAATGGTGCACCACAGCTCGAAGACAATGCCTCTGCTCCTGTACCACCTCCAAGACCTCACACCATTGAGCAAGCATATGATCATGGTCAGCTTGTGACCGTCCACTGGCCCATTCTGGTTCCTCCGCCTGCTCCCGGACCTCAATTTGACTATCATGTGGAGCACATGCCTCAGGTCCAGAAGCCAAAGCCAAGGCTGCCAAGGTTTCTAGGTACTGCAACTTCACCAGGATCATTTAATGTGAATGGCTTCATAGCACACAACACCTTCTTTGATAGTGCCAAGAACCCCTACTTCAAGCCAAGAATTTCATCTGATCGATTTTGGAGCTATCAGCAGCGCAGTTACTATTCCTATGTTCTCTATGATTAAGGGCGCATCTTTCCCCATATGTGTCTCGATAGTGAAGCTATTGCTGGACTGCCCTGCTTAGAAGAGGCACTTGACTGTTTCTGTGATGCTGGTCTCCTGAACTTTGTGACTGCTAAAGAGCATTGGAATGAAGAGCTTCTGCTACAATTTTATGCTACCCTCCACATTCGCGGCTACAACAGGGATCCGAAGAGTTGGATCCTTGAGTGGATGACAAATGATGTACACCATGAAGATAAAGCCCAAGACATCATTGATCTTACTGCCCTGCCCACTCCTGGTGAACACTATGAACTAGGTTGTCAGCTGCACCAGAATGCTTCGGAAAGCATCTTCCAAAAGCCAGAGCCCAACATGAGCCAAATGTTGAGCATGATGAAGCCACTGCACCAAGACGCTGAATATCCACAATAGTTCTTTGTTGAAGACCTAGAGTATCAGCCCCGCACTATTTATCATATCATCAGGCGAACTCTATGGCCTATCAAAGGACACTCTCCTGCAGCGAATCTTGAAGGAGCAATGAATACATTGGTTTTCTATATCTTCAATGGCATCAGCTTCAATGCTCAAGACTTCTTCATTAGGCAATTGGCTGCATCTGGCTCCGATATATTTGGTCTGAAGTTCTATACTCCATGGGTAATGCGCCTCATCAAGCTTCACTTTGCTATCAACTATCTGTTGGGGAACGTAGAAATTTCAAAAAAATCCTACGAACACGCAAGACCATGGTGATGCATAGCAACGAGAGGTGAGAGCGTTGTCTATGTACCCTTGTAGACCAAAAGCGGAAGCGTTAGCACAACGCGGATGATGTAGTCTTACGTCTTCACGATCCGACCGATCCAAGTACCAAACGCACGGCACCTCCGAGTACAGCACACGTTCAGCTCGATGACGTCCCGCGAACTCCAATCTAGTAGAGCTTCACGGGAGAGTTCCGTCAGCACGACGGCATGGTGATGATGATGATGTTCTACCATCGCAGGGCTTCGCCTAAGCACTGCTACAATATGATCGAGGTGGATTATAGTGGAAGGGGACACTGCACATGGCTAAGAGATCAAGAGATCAATTGTTTTGTCTATGGGGTGCCCCTGGCCACGTATATAAAGTACTGGAGGAGGAGGGGGCCGACCAAGAGGAGGAGGCGCGCCCAAGGGGGGGCAATCCTACTGCAAGTAGGTTTTGCCCCCCTTTCCTATTCCAACTAGGAGAAGGGGGAAGGAGGAGGTGGAGAGAAGGAAGGAGAAGGGGACCGCACCCCCTTCCCTTTCCCAATTCGGATTGGGGCAAGGGGGCTGCGCGCCACCTCCTGCTGCCTCTGCTCTTCCACTACTTTGGGCCCATGAGGCCCAATAACCCCCGGGGGGATTCCGGTAACCCCCCGGTACTCCGGTATATATCCGATAACCCCCAGAACCATTCCGGTGTCCGAATATAGTCGTCCAATATATCAATCTTCATGTCTCGACCATTTCGAGACTCCTCGTCATGTCCGTGATCACATCCGGGACTCCGAACAACTTTAGGTACATCAAAACTGATAAACTCATAATATAACCGGCATCGAAACGTTAAGCGTGCGGACCCTACGGGTTCGAGAACTATGTAGACATGACCTAGACATGTCTCTGGTCAATAACCAATAGTGGAAGCTGGATGCTCATATTGGCTCCCACATATTCTACGAAGATCTTTATCGGTCAGACTGCATAACAACATACGTTGTTCCCTTTGTCATCGGTATGTTACTTGCCCGAAATTCGATCGTCGGTATCTCAATACCTAGTTCAATCTTGTTACCGGCAAGTCTCTTTACTTGTTCCGTAATACATCATTCAGCAACTAACTCATTTAGTTGCAATGCTTGCAAGGCTTAAGTGATGTGCATTACCGAGAGGGCCCAGAGATACCTCTCCGACAACCGGAGTGACAAATCCTAATCTCGAAATACGCCAACCCAACAAGTACCTTTGGAGACACATGTAGAGCACCTTTATAATCACCCAGTTACGTTGTGACGTTTGGTAGCACACAAAGTGTTCCTCCGGTAAACGGGAGTTGCATAATCTCATAGTCATAGGAACATGTATAAGTTATGAAGAAAGCAATAGCAACAAACTAAACGATCAAGTGCTAAGCTAACGGAATGGGTCAAGTCAATGACATCATTCTCCAAATGATGTGATCCCGTTAATCAAATGACAACTCATGTCTATGGTTAGGAAACATAACCATCTTCGATCAATGGGCTAGTCAACTAGAGGCATACTAGTGACACTCTGTTTGTCTATGTATTCACACATGTATTATGTTTCCGGTTAATACAATTCTAGAATGAATAATAAACATTTATCATGATATAAGGAAATAAATAATAACTTTATTATTGCCTCTAGGGCATATTTCCTTCAGTCTCCCACTTGCACTAGAGTCAATAATCTAGATTACACTGTGATGATCCTAACACCCATGGAGCCTTGGTGCTGATCATGTTTTGATCGTGGAAGAGGCTTAGTCAACGGGTCTGCAACATTTAGATCTGTATGTATCTTGCAAATTTCTATGTCTCCCACCTGGACTAAATCCCAAATGGAATTGAAGCGTCTCTTGATGTGCTTGGTTCTCTTGTGAAATCTGGATTCCTTCGCTAAGGCAATTGCTCCAGTATTGTCACAAAAGATTTTCATTGGACCCGATGTACTAGGTATGACACCTAGATCTGATATGAACTCTTTCATCCAGACTCCTTCATTTGCTGCTTCCGAAGCACCTATGTACTCCGCTTCACATGTAGATCCCGCCACGACGCTTTGTTTAGAACTGCACCAACTGACAGCTCCACTGTTCAATGTAAACACGTATCCGGTTTGCGATTTATAATCGTCCGGACCAGTGTCAAAGCTTGCATGAACGTAACCATTTACGATGAGCTCTTTGTCACCTCCATAAATGAGAAACATATCCTTAGTCCTTTTCAGGTACTTCAGGATGTTCTTGACCGCTGTCCAGTGATCCACTCCTGGATTACTTTGGAACCTCCCTGCTAGACTTATAGCAAGGCACACATTAGGTCCGGTACACAACATTGCATACATGATAGAGCCTATGGCTGAAGCATAGGGAACATCTTTCATTTTCTCTCTATCTTCTGCAGTAGTCGGACATTGAGTCTTACTCAACTTCACACCTTGTAACACAGGCAAGAACCCTTTCTTTGCTTGATCCATTTTGAACTTCTTCAAAACTTTGTCAAGGTATGTGGTTTGTGAAAGTCCAATTAAGCGTCTTGATCAATCTCTATAGATCTTAATGCCCAATATGTAAGCAGCTTCACCGAGGTCTTTCATTGAAAAACTCTTATTCAAGTATCCCTTTATGCTATCCAGAAATTCTATATCATTTCCAATCAGTAATATGTCATCCACATATAATATCAGAAATGCTACTAAGCTCCCACTCACTTTCTTGTAAATACAGGCTTCTCCAAAAGTCTGTATAAAACCAAATGCTTTGATCACATTATCAAAGCGTTTATTCCAACTCCGAGAGGCTTGCACCAGTCCATAAATGGATCGCTGGAGCTTGCACACTTTGTTAGCTCCCTTTGGATTGACAAAACCTTCCGGTTGCATCATATACAACTCTTCTTCCAGAAATCCATTCAGGAATGCAGTTTTGACATCCATCTACCAAATTTCATAATCATAAAATGCGGCAATCGCTAACATGATTCGGACAGACTTAAGCATCGCTACGGGTGAGAAGGTCTCATCGTAGTCAATCCCTTGAACTTGTCGAAACCCTTTCGCAACAAGTCGACCTTTGTAGATAGTAACACTACCGTCAGCGTCAGTCTTCTTCTTGAAGATCCATTTATTCTCAATTGCTTGCCGATCAATGGGCAAGTCAACCAAAGTCCACACTTTGTTCTCATACATGGATCCCATCTCAGATTTCATGGCTTCAAGCCATTTTGCAGAATCTGGGCTCACCATCGCTTCTTCATAGTTCGTAGGTTCATCATGATCTAGTAGCATGACTTCCAGAACAGGATAACCGTACCACTCTGGCGCGGATCTTACTCTGGTTGATCTACGAGGTTCAGTGATAACTTGATCTGAAGTTTCATGATCATCATCATTAACTTCCTCACTAATTGGTATAGTTGTCACAGGAACCGGTTTCTGTGATGAGCTACTTTCCAATAAGGGGGCAGGTATGGTTACCTCATCAAGTTCCACTTTCCTCCCACTCACTTCTTTCGAGAGAAACTCCTTCTCTAGAAAGGATCCATTCTTAGCAACGAATGTCTTGCCTTCGGATCTGTGATAGAAGGTGTACCCAACAGTCTCCTTTGGGTATCCTATGAAGACATATTTCTCCGATTTGGGTTCAAGCTTATCAGGTTGAAGCTTTTTCACATAAGCATCACAGCCCCAAACTTTAAGAAACGACAACTTTGGTTTCTTGCCAAACCACAGTTCATAAGGCATCGTCTCAACGGATTTCGATGGTGCCCTATTTAACGTGAATGCGGCCGTCTCTAAAGCATAACCCCAAAACGATAGTGGTAAATCAGTAAGAGACATCATAGATCGCACCATATCTAGTAAAGTACGATTACGACGTTCGGACACACTATTACGCTGTGGTGTTCCGGGTGGCGTGAGTTGCGAAACTATTCCGCTTTGTTTCAAATGTAGACCAAACTCGTAACTCAAATATTCTCCTCCATGATCAGATCGTAGAAACTTTATTTTCTTGTTACGATGATTTTCAACTTCACTCTGAAATTCTTTGAACTTTTCAAATGTTTCAGACTTATGTTTCATCAAGTAGATATACCCATATACGCTTAAATCATCTGTGAAGGTGAGAAAATAACGATATCCACCACGAGCCTCAACATTCATCGGACCACATACATCTGTATGTATGATTTCCAACAAATCTGTTGCTCTCTCATAGTACCGGAGAATGGCGTTTTAGTCATCGTGCCCATGAGGCACGGTTCGCAAGTACCAAGTGATTCATAATCAAGTGGTTCCAAAAGTCCATCAGTATGGAGTTTCTTCATGCGCTTTACACCGATATGACCTAAACGTCAGTGCCACAAATAAGTTGCACTATCATTATCAACTCTACATCTTTTGGCTTTAACATTATGAATATGTGTATCACTACTATCGAGATTCATCAAAAATAGACCACTCTTCAAGGGTGCATGGCCATAAAAGATATTACTCATATAAATAGAACAACTGTTATTCTCTGATTTAAATGAATAACCGTCTCGCATCAAACAAGATCCATATATAATGTTCATGCTCAACGCTGGCACCAAATAACAATTATTTAGGTCTAAAACTAATCTCGAAGGTAGATGTAGAGGTAGCATGCCGACCGCGATCACATCGACTTTGGAACCATTTCCCACGCGCATCGTCACCTCGTCCTTGGCCAGTGTTCGCTTAATTCGTAGTCCCTGTTTTGAGTTGCAAATATTAGCAAGGGAACCAGTATCAAATACCCAGGTGCTACTGCGAGCTTTAGTAAGGTACACATCAATAACATGCATATCTCATATACCTTTGTTCACCTTGCCATCCTTCTTATCCGCCAAATACTTGGGGCAGTTCCACTTCCAGTGACCAGTCTGCTTGCAATAGAAGCACTCAGTTTCAGGCTTAGGTCCAGACTTGGGTTTCTTCTCCTAAACAGTAACTTGCTTGCTGTTCTTCTTGAAGTTCCCCTTCTTCTTCCCTTTGCCCTTTTTCTTGAAACTAGCGGTCTTATTGACCATCAACACTTGATGCTCCTTCTTGATTTCTACCTCCGCAGCCTTTAGCATTGCGAAGAGCTTGGGAATCATCATATCCACCCATTGCATGTCATAGTTCATCACGAAGCTCTTGTAGCTTTGTGGTAGTGATTGAAGAACTCTGTCAATGACACTATCAATAGGAAGATTAACTCCCAATTGAGTCAAGTGATTATGATACCCAGACATTTTGGGTATATGTTCACTGACAGAACTATTCTCCTCCATCTTGCAGCTACATAACTTATTGGAGACTTCATATCTCTCAATTCGGGCATTTGCTTGAAATATTAACTTCAACTCCTGGAACATCTCATATGCTCCATGACGTTAAAAACGTCGCTGAAGTCCCGATTCTAAGCCATAAAGCATGGCACACTGAACTATTGAGTAGTCATCAGCTTTGCTTTGCCAGATGTTCATAACATCTGGTGTTGCTCCGGCAGCAGGCCTGGCACCCAGCGGTGCTTCTAGGACGTAATTCTTCTGTGCAGCAATGAGGATAATCCTCAAGTTATGGACCCAGTCTGTGTAATTGCTACCTCATCTTTTAACATTGCTTTCTCAAGGAACGCATTAAAATTCAATGGAACAACAACACGGGCCATCTATCTACAATCAAACATAGACAAGCAAAATACTATCAGGTACTAAGTTCATGATAAATTTAAGTTCAATTAATCATATTACTTAAGAACTCCCACTTAGAAAGACATCCCTCTAATATTCTAAGAGATCACCTGATCCATATCAACTAAACCATAACCGATCATCACGTGAAATGGAGTAGCTTTCAATGGTGAACATCAATATGTTGATCATATCTACTATATGATTCACGCTCGACCTTTCGGTCTCAGTGTTCTGAGGCCATATCTGCATATGCTAGGCTTGCCAAGTTTAACCTGAGTATTCTGCGTGTGCAAAAACTGGCTTGCACTCGTTGTAGATGGACGTAGAGCTTATCACACCCGATCATCACGTGGTGTCTGGGCACGACGAACTTTGGCAACGGTGCATACTCAGGGAGAACACTTTTATCTTGAAATTTAGTGAGAGATCATCTTATAATGCTACCGTCAATCAAAGCAAGATAAGATGCATAAAAGATAAACATCACATGCAATCAATATAAGTGATATGATATGGCCATCATCATCTTGTGCTTGTGATCTCCATCTCCGAAGGACCTTCATGATCACCATCATCACTGGCGCGACACTTTGATCTCCATCGTAGTATCGTTGTTGTCTCGCCAATCTTATGCTTCCACGACTATCGCTACTGCTTAGTGATAAAGTAAAGCATTACAGGGCGATTGCATTGCATACAATAAAGCGACAACCATATGGCTCCTGCCAGTTGCCGATAACTCGGTTACAAAACATGATCATCTCATACAATAAAATTTAGCATCATGTCTTGACCATATCACATCACAACATACCCTGCAAAAACAAGTTAGACGTCCTCTACTTTGTTGTTGCAAGTTTTACGTGGCTGCTACGGGCTTAGCAAGAACCGTTCTTACCTACGCATCAAAACCAAAACGATAGTTTGTCAAGTTGATGTTGTTTTAAACTTCGCAAGGACTGGGCGTAGCCACACTTGGTTCAACTGAAGTTGGAGAAACTGACACCCGCCAGCCACCTGTGTGCAAAGCACGTCGATAGAACCAGTCTCGCGTAAGCGTACGCATAATGTCGGTCCGGGCCGCTTCATCCAGCAATACTGCCGAACCAAAGTATGACATGCTGGTAAGCAGTATGACTTATATCACCCACAACTCACTTGTGTTCTACTCGTGCATATAACATCAATGCATAAAACCTGGCTCGGATACCACTGTTGGGGAACGTAGTAATTTCAAAAAAAATTCCTACGAACACGCAAGATCATGGTGATGCATAGCAACGAGAGGGGAGAGTGTTGTCTACGTACCCTCGTAGACCGAAAGAGGAAGTGTTATCACAACGTGGTTGATATAGTCGTCCGTCTTCATGATCCGATCGATCCAAGTACCGAACGCACGACACCTCCGGGTTCAGCACACATTCAGCTCGATGACTTCCCGTGAACTCCAATCCAGTAGAGCTTCACGGGAGAGTTCCGTCAGCACGACGGCGTGGTGACGATGATGATGTTCTACCGTCACAGGGCTTCGCCTAAGCACCGCTATGATATGATCGAGGTGGATTATAGTGGAAGGGGGCACCGCACACGACTAAGAGATCAAGAGATCAATTGTTTTGTCTATGGGGTGCCCCTGGCCACGTATATAAAGGACTGGAGGAGGAGGGGGCCGGCCAAGAGGAGGAGGCGTGCCCAAGGGGGGGCAATCCTACTCCAAGTAGGTTTTGTCCCCCTTTCCTATTCCAACTAGGAGAAGGGGGAAGGAGAAGGGGGGCCGCACCCCCTTCCCTTTCCCAATTCGGATTGGGGCAAGGGGGCTGCGCGCCACCTCCTGCTGCCTCTCCTCTTCCACTACTTTCGGCCCATGAGGCCCAATAACCCCCGGGGGGATTCCGGTAACCCCCCGGTACTCCGGTATATATCCGATAACCCCCGGAACCATTCTGTTGTCCGAATATAGTCGTCCAATATATCAATCTTCATGTCTCGACCATTTCGAGACTCCTCTTCATGTCCGTGATCACATCCGGGAATCCGAACAACCTTCGGTACATCAAAACTCATAAACTCATAATATAACCGGCATCGAAACATTAATCGTGCGGACCCTACGGGTTCGAGAACTATGTAGACATGACCGAGACATGTCTCCGGTCAATAACCAATAGCGGAACCTGGATGCTCATATTGGCTCCCACATATTCTACGAAGATCTTTATCGGTCAGACCGCATAACAACATACGTTGTTCCCTTTGTCATCGGTATGTTACTTGCCCGAAATTCGATCGTCGGTATCTCAATACCTAGTTCAATCTCGTTATCGGCAAGTCTCTTTACTCATTCCGTAATACATCATTTGCAACTAACTCATTTACCGAGAGGGCCCAGAGATACCTCTCCGACAATCGGAGTGATGAATCCTAATCTTGAAATACGCCAACCCAACAAGTACCTTTGGAGACACCTATAGAGCACCTTTATAATCACTCAGTTACGTTGTGACGTTTGGTAGCACACAAAGTGTTCCTCCGGTAAACGGGAGTTGCATAATCTCATAGTCATAGGAACATGTATAAGTTATGAAGAAAGCAATAGCAACAAACTAAATGATCAAGTGCTAAGCTAACGGAATGGGTCAAGTCAATCACATCATTCTCCTAATGATGTGATCCTGTTAATCAAATGACAACTCATGTCTATGGTTAGGAAACATAACCATCTTCGATCAACGAGCTAGTCAAGTAGAGGCATACCAGTGACACTCTGTTTGTCTATGTATTCACACATGTATTATGTTTCCGGTTAATACAATTCTAGCATGAATAATAAGCATTTATCATGATATAAGGAAACAAATAGTAACTTTATTATTGCCTCTAGGGCATATTTCCTTCACTATCAGCCTTCTGCGCGCAATCATCTCATATTCTTGCCAGAAGTTGATCTGTCTGTCGAAGCCATATACCCAGAGCCTGCCAAGGAGCCAATTTATCTTCACAACATTGACCGTCAAAGTTTCACCCAACCCATTGACGGAGTTCAGGCCATCACTCGTGTTTATCCTTTGGATGGCAATACACGTGCCCCTCATGCCCAAACTGAAGCCACTGAAAGCACAATTGCCCAAAGGCCTCGAAAGCGATCTCGTGTTCTCAATGACCAAGAGCTTCTCGTCACCCTGCATTAGAAACAGGATAAGCATCATGACTGGCTCAAGCGTCAGATGCAGAGCCTCTTGGTGGATGTTAATCATATTCGCAACCTTGCCACCAAGAATGCATTTGTCACTCATGAAACCTGTGGCCGGTCGTGGAAGAGTCTGACTTTGCTGAGCTCTGAAGATGATCTTCAACAGGATGGCTTCACGGAGAGATTCAAGTTTGATTCAACTCCTCCCCGGAATGCTCACTTGCGTCGGACTCCCTCACTCGAAGACTCTGACTATTCCTCCTCAGCTGTAACTGTTAATGCCAGAGTCATTGATGACCAAGATGATGCTACTTCACCACCTCCAACTTCGGCGTGTATCGACACCGCACCATGTTCTTCTGCACCACCAAACCTCAACGACGACCCTACTGCTTCGCCTACTCCTCATGGGAACGAGTAGAAAGCTCTATGTCTTCAAACCTTTTTGGTCATTACTGACAAAAGGGGGAGAAGCATATGAGTTGATAGTCTTCAAACAGGTCCATATGGGTGGTTGCTATACTTTTGCTACATTTGCCAAGTGCTTACAACTCTCGCTCTTGATACATTTGGTTCTTTGAGTTGTAACACTTAAACTTGATGGTCGTCTGCTACCTTTTCTGTCTACTATGTGATGCGATGATAAATTCGGCATGTGCGACGACAAATTCCGCACGACGTCATTTTGCAGACGTCCATTTTTCATTATGCATTTCATTATCTTCATTATATCTCTACATGCATGATGAATTGTCTTCATAAGTTGAAGAGGATCTCCACAAGTACAACCTGTCATGTGCATTTGCATTCGAAAGAAAAATAATTATGTTCACATCTTTAGGAGGGCCTTTTGCTAATTACGAACACAATACCTCAATCCTTTAAAATTTCACATTCTTTTATCCCCATTGAAAACTTCAACCAGTTTGTCATCAATCACAAAAAAGGGGGAGATTGTAAGTGCATCTAGTGCCACCCCTAGTTGGTTTTGGAATATTGACGACAAACCTGGTTGAGGGACTAATGTGTTTGTGAGAATTGCAGGATACCATAGGTAGTAGTCCCTCATTGATTCGGTTTACCTATCGGAGATGACCCCTAAAAATGTGTGAAGACATTGAAGATAATAGTGGTATGTGAAGATATTCACATTGAAGAGTATGACATGAGAAGACATCGCATGAAGTCTTTGGAGCGCGAAGACATAGTTGTTTCGTAGTTTCATTTTCTTCTTTGTTGAGTCATAGGAACCATCGTACTGTTAAGTGGGGTCCAAGTGAACAAAGTCAGAGTGACTAAAGTGATGCTCAACCAAATCGTAAGTCTTCGAGCGAAGACAATGAGAGCAAATCTTATACAGAGCTGGATAAGTCAGCTTTACTTGTAGCGCAAGTCAAGCTGCCGCGTGTGTTTGAAATCTGACTGTTGGAACACGTGTCAGTTCCTTAGTGACCCAGGGTCATTTCGGACAAATCAGGTCAGGTTGCCTAGTGGCTATAAATAGCTCACCCCCTCCACCATAAATTGGTGGCTGCTTAGAGTTAGTGCACGGCTTTTGTCGTTTGAGAGCAACTCACCTCGAAGCCTTTGAGAGAGAAATCCTTGCGAGGACAAAGCCCTAACACCCAGAGCCAAAGAGTGTTAGGCATCACTGAAGTCTTTCTGTCTGTGTGATCTGAAGACTTGTTACATTTGCGGACTGTGAATCCTCTAGCCGGTTAGGCGTCGCGTTCTGAGCATCCAAGAGTCATTGTGGATCGCCGATGAACGAAGTCTGTGAAGGTTTGGAAGTCTACCTTGAAGACTTACCTGAGTGATTGGGCGAGGACTGGGTGTCCTTAGCTCAGGGGGAATAAGGTGAAGACACGGTCTTCTGAGTTGAATCTCAGCCTCCCTACCAGACATACAGTTGTCACAACAACTGGAACTGGTCCAACAAATCCTTTGTCTTCACCAAGCAACTGGTTATATCTCTTTCTTCTCTTTACTTACAGTTTGTCTTCGTGAAGTCATTGCCTGCTTGCATTATCTGTTTGACTTCACTGTGTGACTACTTGTTCTGATTGGCTTCATACTATCTTCCATCCTGATCCATACTTCCTAGCTGCTAATAGTCTTCGTGCTTTCACTTCATTAAATACTTGACTATGGCTTGCCTAGTGTAGTCTTCCTTCCGCTGCATGTTAATATGTTCATTTCTATCGTTTGTCTTTGAAACTTTCATGTTTTGAAGACTTTCATAAAAATCGCCTATTCACCCCCCCTCTAGTCGATAACTAGCACTTTCAGTGATGTATATTTGCATCGCGAGGTGTTGCATTTTACATCACGAGGAGGCCGCGGTCCAATTTTTTTTGCATATGGACCGTCTATTGGAGCAGCGTTTTTTTGCAGTTAATCCCAAATGTCTTAAGTATAAATTAACTTGTATCTCATTTTAGATGGTGTGTTCGATCCCCCAATAGTGCTTTTTGTTTCACATTTCTCAGCCCCAATATATCCAGTGCTATATATCAGGCCCGGACCACGATGCGAGGACCAGCTTAAGTTAAGCACGCCTATGCAAACACCTGCATTGCCTTTTTATCTATATACTCCTATAAAAGACTCAGTGATGATGATGATGATGTGTCTGTCATTCGTCATTTGTAACCATTAGATCTGCATTTAACGGCTGCGAGGTAAGTTGTGGCATTTTTGCAACAATAGTTCACTTCTCTGCTCCAATTTGCAGAAAACCCCTTATTATCTTGAAAGCAAGCACATCCCTCCCCGTCTCATCAAAACAGCCTGAGAAATATATTTTGAGTGAAACTTAATACTCCCTCCGTTCCAAATTACTTGTCTTGGATTTGTCTAGATACGGAGGTATCTAGCACTAAAATGAGTCTAGATACATCTGTATCTAGACAAATCCAAGACAAGTAATTCGGAACGGAGGGAGTATATTTTTTGTGGTATATGTATATCAAAACAAGAGTGTTTGCTTTCAAGTTTGTGAACAAGCACTATTCCACTTTGGGTCCGTTGCAACCCACGGGCACATTGCTAGTCAAAGAAAGAAATCTCACGGTAGTCTTTTTTTCTAGACGGGGGCTTTTGTGTGATTAAATAAAAAGAAAAGGAGTTTTCTGCAAAAGAAACTCGCCACATTGGCCCCTGTTTTCCTATCAAATACGTTTTAAACACCGATCAGCTCGATTAGCTGCGGCCTACCCCAAACTTGATACTGATTTACAAAAAGAACATAAAGTGATACTAATTCGTTGCCCTAGCCCCAATTGTGATACTTATATGCAATTAACTCTGGTGCAATCAAACGAAACGAAACGAGGACAGATTCCCTTTAACAGTACAAATATAGATAATCTATCTACATGTGTTTTTCATGTACATATAAATAGCATTGTCCAATCTGCATGCAGGAACCATCTGATTATTGATCTATGATATCGTCTGTCGCCGTTGGTGTGGCCGCCGGCAATATTTGGCTGCTTCCTCCCCACTTCCTTATCCTCTCTTTGGCCAACATAGCCTGCACCGTAAAAAGTTCAGACATTTCTTAAAACAAAGATATGCTCAGCTATGATCGAGTCATTATCTATAGAAAAAAGAAAGACTGAGATCGAGTGATATTAGTGTAGTACTGCACACCTGATTCTCCCACTTGGCTCGGAAGCAAATTATGAGAAGTATGGCAGTCTGCAGCAGCGTGCCAATTGACATGCCCACCCAAATCCCCTTCAGTGCAGAGATACATTGTTGTATATTCAGAGCAGGTTATGAATCCAGAAATATTTTAAGTTGATTTGGTTTTGCTCTTACCAATGCACCAAGTTTTAGCTTGAAGCCAAAGAGGACTCCTAGTGGGATGCCAAACAAGTAGTAGCACACAATGTTTATGAACGCCACAAGCGTCTGCCACCCTGCTCCTATCGCCACACCTGCAAAGCGAGATGTTCCAATTGTCATTGGGCTCACTGGTTTAATTTGGTAACTGATTGGCGTAACGGTACGTGCCTGAGAGCACAGGTTGGATGCTGTTCAGGAAGATGGATGCTGCAAGAAGGTAGCCAAGCTTTGCAGCTCCCTTCACCACCCTGTCGTTGTCGCTGAAGAACCGTGGCAGCTCGGTCCTCCAGATGAGGAACACGGCGAGGAAGACCGCCCCGATGGCGGCCGACGTCGACACCGCTATGATCATGGAGAACTTGGCCGCCTTAGGCCTGTTCGCGCCCAGCTCGTTCGACACCCTAACACTGCATCTCGAGAACTTTCACATTAGCAAAAATGCTGATGAATTTTGTACGTCTATTTTTATACAGTTGCAGTTTTGTGCTAGGAGTACTATTTGTGTTGTGCGTGCATTATCTATATACCTCACTGCTGTATTGCAGCCTATTGCCACCATAAGGGTCCAGAGCTGGTAATTGATGCTGTAAAACAATTTAGACACGTTGATGTAAAAAAAAGAGTCAGACATGGAATACCGTTTAATCTTCATCAGACAAACTCTATTGTCTGTGCGCGCATAGTTAGGTTGCAGGTTCGTCTGGTAAAAACTGCTTACCAAACGGACATGACGTCAACCTGGAGTTGAGCATTCTTCAGGAGACCCACAAGGATGAGCACTGCACTGTAGTACCACAGCTCCAAGCTAGATAAGAACACATCATATGCATATACACAATTTAAATTAATCTTCTTGGTGATTGAATTATAATCGTATAGCAAGCTAAGAATTGAAACATGTACGAACCAGAGCATGACTGCAGAGGCGAGGGACAACTTGACAAAGGCGGTGAGATTATTGAAGGCCAGCACCGAGAACCCCTTCCACGCCTCCGGGAAGGAGCCGGAGACGAGGTAGGCGAACTGCGCAACGATGATGATCCACCAGGTGACATTCCCGATCATGGCGGCGCCAAAGAGGCCGTGGCCAAGGCGGGTGACGAAGACGTAGTTAAGCACGATGTGGAGGGCGAGCCCCGCGCCGGAGATGAAGGTCATGGCCCAGACCTTGCTCTGTGCCTGGAAGAACTTCTGCAGCGGGAAGTTGGCGGCGTAGGCGAACAACTGCGGGACGACCAACCGTGTGTACCGCCCGGCAACGGCGGAGATGGCAGTGGGCTGGTGGAGCGCCCGCAGGATGGGCGCCGTGAAGACATAGGTCGGCGCGAGTGCCAGCGCGGTGGCGCCGCAGATGATCCAGGAGCGCTGGATGTAGACGCCGAGCATGTCAACCTGCCCCGCACCCACCGCTTGCCCGCATAGCGTCTCCAGTGCGCTGCCCATGCCAACCTGCAAATGCAACCCCTAGCGTCATCAGCTAGCGCGTGGTTTGTAGTTGCAACATATGCGTGCTCGAGAAAGAGTAAAATTTCAAACGCGGCCATGACTCGTGGTGGGCTTCAGCCAGAAGCGCAGAGGTGTGCTAGTTTTCGGCATAAATTTATAAAGTGATAGTAGAGGACGGCGGCGTGGCCGAAGCGGCGCCCGAGCGGTGGGCGTCGCGGTTCCGGCGGGTCTGCGTCTACTGCGGCAGCGCCAAGGGGTGCAAGGCCAGCTACCAGGACGCCGCTGGGAGAGAGAGAGAGGGAGCTAGCCATGGCCGCCGTTGCGCCTGGACTCGATGTGGAGCTCAGCCATGGTCAACATAAGTACTAATTGGTCAGCCATGGTCAGCCTGGGTCACTGTCAAACGGGCCCATGTGGTCAGTCTAAGTACTAATTGGTTTAGATTTAAGTCAGTGACTAAATCTTAAAAAAAGTTCAAAAAACTGAGAATATTTATTGAGATTGACATGTGGGCCCTACATGTCATAGTGGTCAACATAGCAGTCAATCTAACGGAGTTGGTTATTGTGCCACATCAACGCTTACGAGTGGGCCCAACCTGTCAGAAAGGGGTTAGACGAGCCGAATCAGTCACTTTTCAGACATGATAGTTTTTAGTCAAAGATTAGTCAAAAAATGGTAGTTTTCGATATAAATTTATAAAGTGGTAGCTTGTAGACACGATTACGCGAAATATGATGTTTTTTATTAAATACTCAACACATCGGGATATCGTCACACCACACGGTGCACATACTCTATGTGGAAGGCAATATCGCCACACCACAAGTTTGCGTGACAAAATTCCACTCTAGCCACTCCTCTTTTACTGTTGGAGGCGTGCGGTAAAGATTAATGTATTTCATTTCCCCTTTATCTCTGACGATGGTCAATGCTAAACCTCTCTTGATTCTCCCTTTCTCCCTCTCGGCCACCCCAACGGTCCACCACCACCGACATCTTCATCTTCGGTGGCTACCGCCATTGGATCAGCCTCAAATTGAGCGTCTTCTCAATTAACTACTCATCTACATGTCTTTTCATGACGTTGTTGCCACCCCACAGGGCCCCAACCCCTCATATTGACATACAACCCTCACGCACTCCCTGCTCATGGGTAACCAACAAACATGCAGGCTATGTAAAACAAATAGTTAATATAGTATATGAACATATTTAAAATAATAAAGTAGTATATATACTACCACATGATAGTAGGTAAGACATGAGTGTAACAACACCAAATGGTAGGATGCAGCAAGTTTAAAATTGAAGTTATAGGTTTGCCCAAAGTCTTTTTTTTTAGTTTGACCAACTCTACAAAAAAAAATGATACATCACTGTTGAAAAAATCGGTCGATTCAGTGATTTATCGTTAATCGGTGGGTGACTGATAATTATGTCATATCATCGAGAACGGCATTTTGGAGCTCGGTCTCCATGGATGCCCTTTTTAAAAAATATATTAAAATTCATACTTTTTGGTTTCAAAAATTTCTGATAAAAATTGTACAAGTATATAAGGATGTGATGTGTATGTGTGTAAAATTTCAGGATGAAATACCTTAAGATGCGATCTGTGCAAAAAGAACAAACTCATGGACTTTTGAATGAATAGATCATGTGTTGAAAAGTCATAGATTTGTCTTTTTGCACAGCCCTCATTTCAACCTATTTCGTTCTAAAAATTTACACACATATGTGTTATTCCTACATCTATGTCTCTATTGTTTATATAATTTTTTGAAATGTAAAAATATGAAATTTTTGGAATTTTTAACTTTTCAAAAACTGGCCTCCATGGAGGCCGAGCTCCAAAAGCAATTTTCAAATATCGTCATCATTTATCGTTTGGACCGATTTATCGCTCTGACAAGCGATTTATCGGGAATATACCGATAAATCGGGACTATTTCTAGCACTATGTGTGCAAGAACTATGTTTGTTTCTGTTTTGTGGATCTTATTATGTAATATGTATGGTTGTCCTGTTTTGTTTATCTTGTACAGCGATTCAAAGACAAGGAACCAAGATAACACTTCTGTCCAATATTTGTTTCTGTTGAACATATCATATTTTAGTGTGAGAAACCTGGGTTTTGTAAAAAAAAAGGCCATTAATAGTCAATCAATAAATCGCTCGATTTTCGATTAATCTCTAATCCCCAGCCAACCAAGAGGCAGCGATAACTGATATCCTCAACATCTAACGGTCTACAATACCAAATACGCATAGTACAAAAACTATTTCATAAATAATTTCTTGAGATTAATTTTATATTCTAGATGTTAATAAAAAATATATAGACTTGGCATGACATAAACAAGTTTGACTTGTTGCGACAAAATTATTTTAAAACGGAGTTAGTAGGTACTACGTTCGTCCTGACTTATTATTTGTCCCCTTCGTATTTTGTGCTAAATTTTGACCTTAAATTTAACTAACAAAATATTAATGCATGTGATAAAAAATAATATCATTGGAAACTATGTCCAAATATGAATTCAGCAATATTTTTTTTGTGACATGCATTATTATTTTCTTAGGTAAATCTATTACCAAAGTTTAGCACAAAAGTAAGGGGACCAATAAACCAGAATCGAGGTAGTAACAAGTAGGAATGCACGCTAAATGACGTTCACCAATATATAAGCATGTTAATTGGCGTGCCTGCCTACGTTCTTCGTGCGTACCATGACACCGTAGGCGAAGCCTTCGATGACGTTTATAGCGACGGTGACGGCGCCGAGCTCGACCTCCCCGATGTGGCCGACGAAGCCGATGGTGACGAAGCCGATGGAGAACTGGAACACGGTGGTGAGGATCGCCGGGAGCGCGATGTGCCACAGCACCTTTGACTCCTGCCAGCTCTTGCTCCCCATCTGAACCATCTCCGCGCGGCCGGCGCCGACGGTATATATGAAGTAGCTAATCCAAATCTACCTGTCGAACTCTCTTGCAACTTAGTCTGTATACATGAACTCCCGGCCGACACATGCTCTAACTAGAGCTTGCTGTTTCTGTACAAAGCCTGGTCGCAGCTAGCCAGCGAGCACACCTATATGTAGTAGCACCCGTTGGCTGTTGATGCATCGTTGTCGAGTCTAGCTTGTTGGGTGAAGTTGGGCCTCGTACACAGCTCTCCTTGGCCAGGTCGTGCCCAGCGAGGGGTTACACAGGTTAGGTCACTGGATGCGGCAGGTCGATCGGGTGGGTAGGTGGGATTGAAACCCCTCAAAAGAAAATTTAGGTAGTAGGCGGGACTGAGAGTCGCCTCGCTTGGCGCCAACCAGTGCTGCGGATTTCCTCTGATTTCAGAGGTTTCCATCAATCATTTATCCAAGGAATTTATCATTGATCTGCCGAAGCGAGGTGTTTTCATATTAGTTTACTTTTTCAATCGGTCGTGTGTGTGGTGATAGCCTGTAGCATATGCTTTTGTGCTTTCCTGCTATTCATGTACATATTCCTGTCTTCCATAAAAACTAAGTTGAGAATGCTCGTGTGATGCTACGGAGTAACGGAAAAACATAGTGATTAGATATATGCTCTTATTCAGAAGTACAACGACAGTATCTCATTTCTATTCAACCCTCCTTCCACCCACCTTTATTCTCACAACCATGTCTTAGCCCTGTTTCCAAATTCTTGCACTTGTACCGGTTATATATTTTTTGTTGAGCCATGGGTGGCGACAGTCTGTTAGGTAACTCGAGCTATCTTCCCTACGCCTTACTATGTGTCCACGTACAATGCATGTCTCTGACAACACATATCAATTAAGGATTTAGACAAACTACCAGCTACAACAGTTATTTTTTTAATCCAACATGTAACTTTCTTGGAAACTTGATGTGAACTGCACAATTCATTTTTCCTACTTCATACAAATAATTTGAATGCTTGCATCTCATGAATCAACATGCCTCACATAATGTGGTCACCAACCATATAATCTCTTATCTAAAAGTGCATGTGTTCCTCAATGTATGTAGCGCATATATATAATCATTTGAAGTTCATACCCATTACAATATATTCCAATCAAAATTAGAAATATCCTTCTTGGAATATGATATTTACTAAAAAGGTCCTCGCCGTTCTCTGAAACAAAACAAATAAACTCCATATATGCGAATTAACCTGTGGTTGAGTTGGTTAGGTGGACAGTGGTATCCCCAACCCACCAGGGTTCAAATCCTGGTGCTCGCATTATTCCTGAATTTATTTCAGGATTTCCGGCGATGCGCTTTCAGTGGGAGGAGACGTTCCTGTCGACGACGAGGCGCCTACGGTGACTTCGTAAATCTCAAGATGATATGCCGGCTCAGTCTTTCAGAGATGCTCATAGGGGTAGGGTGTGCGTGTGTGCGTTCATAGGGGTGAGTGTATGCGCGTGTATATGAGCGCTTGTGTCTGTACTGATGCTCAAAAAAAAACTCCATATATAGCATCCTAGTGAGAACGTTCACTAAAACAAATTGACCTGTCTAAAAATGGTATATGCAAAGCTGGTGGGGGCAAAAGATGGTCCGCTGCACCAAGGAATTGCATGGCATTTGAGCTTTTTTTTTCTCGAATACGCACTAGATGTGCGTACTATATTATAAAGAGAGAGGAGTGGGGTAAAAAGCCCCTCCACGTCAGTGATTACATGAGATTTACATGCACACGACACCACCCACACCTCCACCGCCTATACATAGCCCAAATTAGTGCTACTTCTGATCTAGCCCACCGTTCTACCGCGGCGAAGAAATCATCAGTGATTCCTTTCAATATCCCTGCCTCCTTCCACGCTCTCCCTTCGTTGCATACCCAGAGCAGCACCACGTTCTTGGATGGCGAAGCCCCATCGAAGATTATCGCATTTCGGTGTTTCCAAATTTCCCACATGACAAGAATTAGGATGCCGGCCTGGCTCCGCCTTTTCCGCGATGTACCTCCCTTCTCCGCACACCAGTTGGTCATGCTCATCTCGGTCGTGGGAATCCACTCTTGCTTGCCCATGGATTGCAAGACTGCCGTCCAAACCTCTCTCGCAAACATGCATCTCAGCATAATGTGCCCCATGGTTTCTTCCTCCTGGTCGCAAAGGGGGCAGCGATCCTAATGTTCTAGCCCTCGCCTAGCGAGCCGGTCGGGCGTCCAGCATCTGTCCCGGATGGCCGTCCACGTGAAGAATCGGCATCTCAATGGTGCCTTGGCCTTCCAGGTGAATTCCGCTGATGGCACCACTTGCCGCCCCCAGAACTTGGCATTATAGGCGGAGTTCGTAGTGAATTCTCCGTTGCTGCTCCAAGACCACGTCACCAGGTCTTGCCGGCCTTGCTGCAGCTCCAATTGCACAACCCTCGTCCAAAGCTGCATATATTCGTTTAGCGCCTCGGCGGACATCTGCGGTCCAACATCTCTTGCCCACCTGTGGCCATCCAAAGCTTGGGCGACAATGCAACTTAGCCTCGTCTTTTTTTTCACCATGGCATAGAGTTGTGGGCAGATATCCTGTATCCTCTCCCCATCTATCCATTTGTCCTCCCAGAACAGCGTCTCTGCGCCGCTTCCAATTGTCGTCCTCATGGTCGCGCGACAGAGCTGTTTTGAAGCCTCTGGCACTTTGAGCGAGAACTCTACCCACGGCCTCATACTGTCAGTCTTCTGTAGCCACAGCCATCGGGCTTGCGTCGCCACATTAAACCATTTTAAGTTTGGGATCCCGAGCCCACCAGCCCACATCGGCGTGCAAACCTGCTCCCAAGCCACCGCGCATTGCCCTCTATTTTCCTAGGCTTCGGCACACCATAAAAAGCTGCGGCAGATCTTATTCATTGCTTTGATCGTCTTCTGTGGCAAGTCAAGTGCAAGCATTGCATGTAGTGGAATCGCACATAAAGCAGACTTGATCAGCAACATCCTCCCACTCCGTGGCATCTTTGAAGCCTTCCACCGTGGCAAATCATTTGCCAGCTGATCCACCAGACCGGCCAGCTGCGCCGCCGATTGTTTCGGCAAGGTGAGCGGCAAGCCAAGGTATTTGCATGGAAAAGTGCTCACCGCACACCCAGAAACCCTTTCAACCCTGTCCATAATCTCAGTCGTGCATCGAATCGGATAAGCTGCACTCTTGGCCATGTTAACTCGCAGACCCGAAGCCTCACCAAAGAGATTCAGGAGCGAGACACAAGCTTGCAGATCTTCCTCCCATGGCCGAACGAAAAGCATGACATCATCCGCATACATCGAAAGCCTGTGCTTCATACCCACCGCCACCAGCGGCGCCAGCAGTCCTCTCTCGGTCGCCATCTTGAACATACGTTGCAACGGCTCCATGACCAAGATAAATAGCATAGGGGAAATTGGGTCCCCTTGCCTCAGACCAATGCAGTTTAGGATCGGCCGCCCCGGCGTGCCATTGACCAAGATCTGGGTGGAGGAGGTCGCCAAAATACCACAGATCCAATCCCTCCACCGACGTCCAAATCCCATTGCTGGCATGACCTCAATGAGGAAAGGCCACTGGACCGAATCGAACGCCTTTGAGATGTCCAGTTTGATCATTACTGCCGGGCTTTTGAGCGCATGCAGCCTTCGTGCTGTGCATTGCACCAACATGAAATTGTCATGAATCGATCGCCCTTTTACGAATGCACTTTGGTGCTTTCCCACTAGTGCCGGCAGATCCACCGCAAGTCTTGCCGCCAGGATTTTGTCAAAGATTTTTATGATACCATGCTCCAAACTCACCGGACGGAAATCCTTAATATCCACCGCTGCATCCTTCTTGGGCAAGAGCGAAACAATGGCCTTGTTAAGGGCCGAGAGACCTCACATATCTCCCTCAAAGAAGGCTTGAAGTGCTCTCATTACATCGGTCTTGATGATCTGCCAACAAGAAGCGTAAAAACGTCCTGTAAATCCATCCGGACCAGGCGCTTTGTCAAACGGCATTGCTTTTATCACCCTTTCCACCTCCTCCTCCAAAAACGGCACCTCCAAGTGTTCCAGGTTCCTCCTAGGCAGATGAAGCCCATCCAAATTAACTGTGTGGGCCCTTGCTGGCGCTTCCCCGAGAACATTGGAGTAGTAGCTATCCACTTCATCCGCAATCTCCTCTTCACTAGTGGCAATTGTGTTCCCATGCTTGATAACGGTGATCATGTTCCGCCTTTGCCTGTGGCGCGCATGCTGATGGAAAATGCTTGTGTTGGCGTCACCTTCCCGAAGCACAAGAATTCTTGATCTTTGCCTTGCAATTGATCTCTCAAGCGAACATAACCCAAGCAGTTTCTTCTTAAGCAGCCGGCGTAGCCCGATCTCTTGGGGGGATAAGTCCCGGGAATCCATTGCCTTTTCCAATCTGAAAATGACCTCCATTGCAATACCAATCTGCAGCTTGACATTTCCTATCCACTTGTCGCTCCACCTTTGAAGGCCTTTTGCTGTTGCCCTCAACTTTTGGTCCAGCACCACGTATGGGTTCCCCTCGTGTGGGATGGAACTCCACGCATCCAGCACCGTTTGCCTGAATCCATCCGCCTTCGTCCAAAAAGCTTCAAATTTGAAGCGTTTCCCCACGCCCAAGTCTGCCGTTAAGTCAAGTAGCATGGGGCAATGATCCGACACCGCCGATCCCAGAGCGGTGAGGTGGCATGTTGGGTATAGCTCTTCCCACGACGTCGTGCCGAAAACATGATCAATCTTTTCCAATCTGACCTCCGTCCTCTCATTGGACCAGGTGTATCTTCGGCCATTCAAATACAGTTCCTTCAGCTCCAAAGCGTTCAGCTTTGCTCGAAACCTAGCCATCATACGGCTGTTAATGAGGTTGTTGCTTTTATCCTCTGGGTTTACAAGCAAGTTGAAGTCCCCAAGCACTGCCCAAGGACCCGCGATGAGCTCCCTAATCTCCACCAGCTCATGCATAAACTCGATTTTTTCGTGGTCATGCTGTGGCCCGTAGACCACCGTAATCCACCATTGCACCCCTTCTCTATGTCTGACCAATGCGGTTAATGCATTAGCCGTGTAGTGTGGTAGTGAAATATCCACCACGGTCGCATCCCAAGCAAGGAGAATGCCCCTACGCAAACGAAACAAAACATATATAGTGCTAAATTGCGGAACTGTATTTGGACTTCAGTAAACAACCATTCCTTTGATTGTCCATATAAAACATTCAAAGATGCACGGGCCACGGCAAGCAGCAGCTTGTCTTGGATGGAGGCCATCGAGCAGCAAGACCTCCAAGCTCCGCACCGGGTGCTTCGCTAAGCAATGCTCCATGGATATCAGCAGTGCCCTGTCAAACATGCTGTTATATTGGTACGGTATACATTGGCGTAGCGTATATTGGCGTGTCATCCTTGAGCCGCACCTGGAGGTAGTTAGGATAGATATACATGAGTTGTTTCTTTCTCTCCAAGATCTATCTTCTCCCTGAATATCTCCTGTATCCAAACTACTTTGTATGCGCTGTACGGGAGGTGCGCCCCGCCTATATTAACACGTACCCGTCGGCCTCAACAGGCAAGACGTTTCCAGCTATTCGCACATGGTAGTCAGAGCTATCCTTTTCCCATCAAAGCTCCCTGCAAACTCCATCTAGCCCTAGCCATGTCTTCCACCTCCGGCGCATCCCAAACCAACCTCACTAGCCAAGTTACCGAGAAGCTAACCCGCACAAATTATGTGCTATGGTGCATGCAAGTCATCCCTCAGCTGCGCGGCGCTGGTGTCTACGACTACGTCGACGGCACCCAGCCGGAGCCGGCGAAACTCCTCGTCACCACCAAGGACGGCAAGGAGGTTTCGTCACCCAACCCTCTCCACCCAATGTGGGTCCGGGAGGATCAGCAGGTTCTAGGATACCTGCTGAACACCCAGACGCGTGAGGTGCTGCTCACGGTGACCACGTTCACCACCGCGGGCGCGCTTTGGACGACGCTCACTAGGATGTTCTCGTCCCAATCTGCCAGCCGCATCAACAACATACGAACGTCCCTCATCAACGCGCAGAAGGGGAGTCTCTCCGTTGCCTCCTACTTCGCCGCCATGCGCGGCTACGCCGATGAGCTAGCCGCCGCAGGCAAGGCGATCCCCGACGATGAACTCGCCTCCTACATCATCCATGGGCTCAACGCCGACTATCAGCCTCTGGTGTCTGCCCTCGACGCTCGCGTGACTGGGGTAACCCTTGATGAACTCTTTGCCATGTCATCCAATTTCGATCAGCGCATGGCTCACTTCCAGGGGGCCGGTGGCGGCGGCTTCAAATCATCCGCGAACGCGGCCACTCGCGGGCGGGGCGGCGGCTCTCGCTCCCGTGGTTCCTCTCGCAACAAGGGCAGGTCCAGCGGCAGCAACCGTGGCACTGCGCCACCCCAATCTGGTGGCCGAGGACGTCGCGGACGTGGTGCTGGTGGCGGCGGTAGAAACCGTCCGGACACTCCTAAGTGCCAGATCTGCGGCAAAGTCGGGCATACAACAAAAGATTGCTGGTACAGGTATGAGGAGGACGACTATGACTCTCAAGATGAAGAAAAGGTCGCTGCGGCAGCTGATGGCTCATATGGTGTCGACACAAACTGGTATGTTGACAGTGGTGCTACCAACCACATCACCAATGAGCTCGAGAAAGTAACCATGAAGGAGAAGTATCGTGGCAAGGATCAAATCCATACTGCCAGTGGAGAAGGTATGAGTATACGTCACTTTGGTCACTCAATATTTCGTACCCCTCATCGTAATATTAATCTTCGAATTTTTTTGCATGTTCCTAGTGCCAACAAGAGTCTTCTTTCTGTCCATCGAATTGCCCTTGATAATCATGTATTCCTTGAATTTCACCCTTACTTCTTTTTGATCAAGGATCAGGCAACGAGGATGGTTCTCTATCGAGGTAGATGCGTTGGTGGCCTCTATCCGTTGATTCTGGAGTTTCGAAGACCAAATAAATATGCTTGTGGTGCTATCAAGCTTTCGTCCACACGATGGCATGATCGTTTAGGACATGCATCTTTTTCTTTAGTTGAAAAATTACTTAGGAAAAATAATCTCCCGTTTGTTGGTGAGCGTCATCATGAGACAATTTGTGATTCATGTCAGAAAGCTAAAAGTCATCAGTTGCCTTACCCTATTTCTAGCAGTGTTTCTACCAAACCACTACAACTGATTTTTTCTGATGTTTGGGGCCCTGCCCCTACTTCTGTTGGCAGACACACTTATTATGTTAGCTTCATCGATGATTTTAGCAAATTTTCTTGGATCTATCTTTTAAAGAAACGGTCTGATGTGTTTCAAGTGTTCAAAAACTTTCAAGCTCTTGTTGAGCGGAAATTTGACAGCAAAATCATCGCTGTCCAGTCAGACTGGGGAGGGGAGTACGAAAAGTTAAACTCCTTCTTCCAAACACTTGGTGTCTCACATCAAGTGTCATGTCCTCATGCTCACCAGCAAAACGGGTCAGCAGAACGCAAGCATCGACATATTGTCGAGGTTGGCCTTGCCCTTCTAGCCGGCGCATCAATGCCTCTAAAATTCTGGGATGAAGCGTTTTTAACCGCAGTCCATATCATCAACATGCTCCCTAGTCGTGTTATTCATAATGAAACTCCGATAGAAAGACTTCTCCACACCAAACCAGACTATAAGTCCCTTCGTGTATTTGGGTGTGCATGTTGGCCTAATCTTCGTCCCTACAACAACCGCAAGCTCATGTTTCGATCAAAACAATGCGTATTTCTTGGTTATAGCACACAGCACAAAGGTGTCAAGTGCCTAGATGTTTCCACCGGGCGAGTTTACATCTCCCGTGATGTCGTTTTTGATGAAACCAAGTTTCCATTTGCCGATCTCCACCCAAACGCCGGTGCACTACTTCGAGAAGAAATTCTTCTCCTACACCCCCATCTCACTAGTTTTGACAAAGGGGGACTAAATATTGGTGATCATTCGTTGACTAACTCATCTAATGGCATGCATGAGCTTCGTGTTGATGAAACAGGAGAAAAGTGTGAAGCAAATAATCAACAAGGTGAAACATCTGGGCCATATTTCATGTGTCCCGTGGTAGGAGACAACGCGCCAGGGGACAGATCCACCTCGGGATCGGCAGCACAGCAGCAGATCAGATCCGCCTCGGGATCGGCAGCGCGGCAGCTGACCAGATCCTCCTCGGAATCTGGTGGTGCAGGGACGCCAGGTGCAGGCGTGCGCGCCGCGCTGTCAGATGCGCGCGTCTCCACCACCGACACGTGGGCCCGCCCCGACATGCGGGTCCCTCCAGGCAGCATGCGGTACGGTGCCCGTCCCGTCACGTATCAGCGACGCGGATCCGCGCGGGTCCCTGAAGCTAGTTCCACCAGTGCTGATCAACCGACCGGACCGCGCAATGATGAGCGGGTCCCTGCCTCGGGATTTTCTGCACCCACCCATGACGAGGCGCCTCAGCCAGCAACCACAGAAGATCCGGCCAGCCACGAGCCGACTGAGGCTGCTGCTGCACCTGTTACTGGGTCCGCGACAGGATCCCCCTCGGGATCTGTTGCTGATCCACCCATGCAGCCCTCTGGATCCTCCGTGGCTGCAGATTCTGTAGCTCCTCCTTCGTGACGAACACGGCTCCAACAAGGTTTAATTCGGCCTTTAAATTATAAACATGTAACCAAGTGTGGCTTGGTCTATTCCACGGGAGAACCAGATGAGCCAACGACTCTTGATGCAGCACTTCGTGATGATAAGTGGAAGAAGGCAATGAATGAAGAATACATGGCATTAAAGAAAAACAAGACTTGGCACTTGGTTCCTCCACAACGAGGTAAAAACTTGATTGATTGTAAGTGGGTTTTTCGGATCAAAAGGAGATCTGATGGAACTATTGATCGCTATAAGGCTAGGCTAGTTGCAAAAGGCTTCAAACAGCGATATGGTATAGACTATGAGGATACATTTAGTCCTGTGGTAAAAGCAGCCACCATTCGTCTTGTTTTGTCCATTGCTTTTTCCAGGGGATGGAGTCTCAGGCAGCTTGACGTACAGAACGCGTTTCTTCATGGTGTTCTGGAAGAGGAAGTGTATATGAAACAACCTCCTGGGTTTGAAAGTAAGAAAACTCCCTCCTACGTGTGCAAACTAGATAAGGCATTATATGGATTGAAGCAAACTCCAAGGGCGTGGTACTCACGTCTTTGTCACAAGATGCAAACACTTGGATTTATCCCCTCTAAGTCAGACACGTCATTGTTCATCTAGAACAGATCCAATACATGCATATTCGTTCTCATCTATGTTGATGATATAATTGTAACTAGTTCATCTGATGAAGCAATTAAAGGACTGTTAAAGGACTTGAGTGCAGACTTTGCGTTAAAGGATCTTGGAGACTTGCACTATTTTCTTGGCATTGAGGTAAAGAAGCATTCGAATGGACTTCACCTTTCTCAAGCTAAATATGCAACTGATCTGGTTAAAAAGGCAGGACTGCAAGGTTGTAAGCCTTCTCTCACACCATTATCAAGCTCAGAAAAATTGTCACTTGTGGAAGGTACACCTTTGAGTCAGGAAGATAGTATAAAATATAGAAGTCTAGTAGGGGCTCTTCAGTACTTACTCTTACCAGGCCTGATCTTTCATTTGCTGTCAACAAAGTTTGCCAATTTTTGCATGCACCTACTACTGTTCATTTGACAGCTGCAAAACGTATCATTAGATATGTTAAACATACTCTGAGTATAGGTCTGAATTTCAGCAAGTCATCCTCTACTCTTGTCAGTGCTTTCTCTGACTCTGATTGGGCAGGCTGCCTGGATGACAGGCGCTCCACGGGAGGCTTTGCAGTATTTTTTGAACCTAATCTGATATCATGGTGTGCACGTAAGCAGGCTACTGTCTCTAGGTCAAGTACTGAGGCAGAATACAAGGCACTAGCAAATGCCACAGCTGAAATCATATGGGTTCAGTCTATGTTGAAAGAGCTTGGTGTAAAAGGCAAACAAGCTCCATGCTTGTGGTGTGATAACCTTGGTGCTACTTATCTTTCTGCCAATCCTGTGTTTCGTGCCAGAACAAAGCATATAGAGATAGATTTTCACTTTGTCAGAGAAAGAGTTGCTCAAAGACAACTTGACATCCGGTTTGTGCATTCCAAAGATCAAATTGCAGATGGATTCATAAAGCCCCTGCCCACAAAAAGCTTTGAAAACTTCAAGCATAATCTCAACTTGATGAAGTTGTGATTAAGGGAGGGTGTCAAACATGCTGTTATATTGGTACAGTATACATTCGCGTAGCGTATATTGGCTTGTCATCCTTGACCCGCACCTGGAGGTAGTTAGGATAGATATACATGAGTTGTTTCTTTCTCTCCAAGATCTATCTTTTCCCTGAATATCTCCTGTATCCAAACTACTTTGTATGCGCTGTACGGGAGGTGCACCCTGCCTATATTAACACGTACCCGTCGGCCTCAACAGGCAAGACGTTTCCAGCTATTCGCACATGCCCATCAACTGAGCGGGCATTCTCAATAAAAAATCACCAATTTGCCCATTGAAGAAACAACGAGCGCCAAGGCAACAATTCTCTGTATCTTGCACGGATTGGTTCGTTACTGGCTACTTTTTTCAAACAATTTCTATCAGAGATCTATTGCAGCTTCTTGTCCAGTTTAGGAGATTCAACAAAATGCAGCTTGAGAGATCTCTCCGATATAGGATGAAACTTGGATCCCACGTTTGCATTTTTCATTACACAAGGCAAAGGAAAAAGCAATAATGAGATGGAAACTAATTAAGCATTTTGAACAAAATCAAGAGTAGTGATGTTACATTGTTACTGTCTAACGGAGCAACAGGTACAGTTTTGGAGGTGAACTTGGTGCAATATGCCAATATACCCCTAAATAAGAGATCTCAAGTCTCAACACAATTTTCAGTATTGTCTTATGTTATTTGCCAACCAATTAATACCACAACAGGTAGTGGATTATATAATTTATTTTTTTTAAATGGTCACCGCGGGGAGTTAATCCCAACTGAATATTTCATTCGATTTTGCCTTAGAAGCCTCGCTGCTCCATGCAAGACAGATTCAAGGTAACATACCCTCCGCACCAGCTGTGGTTGATCCCCTACATAGAATTCAGAACTCTGCCGCTAACCTCAGCTGCAACCTGGAACTTTGCCGACCCCTCTCTCTCTCTCTCATCAGCCCAGTTATCCGTGCAGACTCATGCAATCTATCTGAGTTTGCATTGTTTTCTGAAATGGAGGATTGCTCCCGGTGCCTCTGCATCAAAATAATGCATACAGCCATATTATTAATCAAAGTACGCACCAAGTATGTAGTACAATACAAGAACTCAAAATGAGTTGAGAAGAGACAAACAAAGCCACAAACGGCAAAAATGGAACTAGAAGACTATACACCTATCCTATAGTTAGACCGCCATCCAAATCGGTTGTAGGTACCGGCCAATCTAGCACATATTGTTTTGAAGCATCTCCAAAGGTGAAAAGTAAACAATGTATACCAGTCGTTAGTGATATCCTTTTGGCTAATTAGAGAGTTTTAATATCTATTAAAAGTTTAAATATAACAAAAAGGAAGAGGCATCCAAGTTTTTGGTCGATAACTATTCATAGATAAATAACCTCTCATCTCCATGAATGTATGTAGCAACCAAGAAGCCTAACTAGGTTTTTGTGTTACAATTTAACAATCAGTACTATTTATTTTTGAACTCCAATATCCCTGTGCAGAATCCTTACTAAGCCTTTTGATTGCAACTTACGAAAAAGGGTTTCCCCCGCTTTATATTATAAAGCACGAACACAATAACAAAGCATCCGATACAAACACACACCACACACCCATGGCAAGATACATGAATGCCGGGCACCAACACACAACCACAATGACTACAAAGCACCTAAAAGATGAGCAAAAAAGATCCGCCTAGTGCCAACGAAGATCACCACCACGAGGATCGATCTTCCGGGAGGATGTGCGACGGACATGCCGGACCAAGGACTCCAAGACGGTGCCTCCAGGAAAGGCATGACCACGAACGTCGCCATTGTCCGATCTAAGGATCAAGTTTTCACCCGGAGTAAGATGCAAGGAGTAGAAGCACCACAACGGAGCCTGCAAGGAGGACACAACGTTCACGGACGCTGTCACCGTCGACCTGTACACAGACTGGATAGGTCATGTACCCCGGTGCTTCAACTCTTCCGCCGCCCCGGTCCATCAACACTCGCAACCATGTCGCCCAAGCGGTCATGGTTGCCTGCCCGCACCCGAGCCGTGCAAATCTGCCCACGACCAATGCACGACTCCCACCGCCAGGGCCGTCGCCCCGCCATGAGACCACCCTGTAGCAATCAAAGGCCACGACTTTGCTCATATCTGCTACCCCAACCACCTCTAGAACCGCTGGCGACCGGCCTACCTCGGGAAGGTCTGCGACCATACATAGACCGGGGGAAGGGGAAGGCGGAGAAGTGGCCCATGGCCACGCCCGACGCCATGCCGGCTCCAGTTCCCCCTGAAACCGAGTTCCGACCCCGCGTCGAAGGTCCAGGACACTGGGAGGCATCGGCTGCCGCCAGACGTCGGAGAGGAAGGGTAGCTGAGCTGTCGCCGCCGCCACCACCTAGAGACGCCACCGGGGGACCCTTCCGAGGCGAGCTCCGCCACCCAGCCGCGAGGGCCTGACTGGGAGGGATCATCCCACCACCTCCGCTGCCACGCCGCCCCTCCCCCCACCAGAGAACCACAGCGAGAGAGGGCTACCCGCGACCCGGTCCGCCGCAACCCGTGGCGCCGGACGCGACGTCGAGGCGCTGTTGGAAGCACCGTTGCCGACGCCACACCGGCCCTGACCACCGCCATGTCGCCTGCCGCCCGCTGCCATGCCACCATCCCCTGCCTGCTCAGGGGCGCCGCTACGCCTCCACGCCCGACACCGATCATTGGGCCCCGCCCATGAGATCAGATCCGCGCCAACCCCCACGTGCGGGGGACAAGAGGGCCCCGTCGCCGTCGATGACGACCGGGCTTCGCCTAGCCGCGCCCTTGGGTGGCGGCGAGGGAGGAGGGGGAGGCGGAGGGGGGTTCGGCCGCGGAGATTTGGCGGGGGAGGGAGGGGAGCGGGGAAGAGATTGAGTAGCGTCTGGTGTGTGCTGAACATCTTGATTGCAACTTTACTGAAACCTTCCAACATTCCCTACATCATTGCATCATCATGTAGTGAAACATCAACAACAAGTGTTTTACTAAGCCTTTGGATATGGTATTCATTCTTTGGTTGCTTGGCTCTCACAATGACTTGAATGTGCTGTCGAGATCACCCCTGTTTTCTAGGCTTATTAAAGGTGAAGATCCTACTTCGGACTACTCGGTCAACGGAAACAACTACTCGATGGGTTACTAACTTGCGGATGACATCTATCCACCATGGGTCGCCTTGGTCAAAACAATTTCGCGTCCAAAAGGTAGCAATATTCACTTTGCCCAATGTCAAGAAGCTGCTAGGACAGATGTCGAGAGAGCCTTCGGTGTGCTTCAGAAGCGCTTTGCAATTGTTCGTGGCCCTGCCGAGTACTGGAACTCGAAGGTTCTATGGTGGATCATGACTTGTTGCATCGTATTGCATAACATGATCATTAAATACGGGAGAGTTATGCCTGAGAACATTTGGTACATCACCAACGGGACTCTGGTTATCTTAGCATTCCTTGAGCAGCATCGCAAGATCGAGAACCGTCAAGTTCATTCTCACTGGCAGCGTCTTAGTGAGTCCTAGTTGTTCTATCATATGCTACTTTGTGACATTTGAACCATTCGATGTGTTTAAATTTGAATAATTCGGACTGTAAACTTTGAATTCGGTTTGTAAACTATATTGATGATTTGCGTGAACATTTATATTTATGTTTAGTTTCTATATGTGTGCTAATCTATAGTTGCAATTTATACTAGAATTGCAAAGTTCAGGAAAAACAAAATTTTACTCCATTAGGGGCGAGCCAGCGGCAGGGGTGGAGGTGAGGAGGTGCGGGGGCACTCCGGACATGCGTGCAGGGAGCAGGTTAGGTTGGGAGGAGATGCAGGGAGTTTGTGGGAGTGAGGAAAGGGACGACCGAGTCCAACGTGAATCTTTTTAATGCGATCGTGCGGGGAGGAGATTCAACAGTCATGGTGGTCCTATGCGGGTCGGATCCAACGGTCCGTAGGCGATCGACCGAGTGTTTAGGTCGGCGCGCCGGCGCTTAGTACTGACCAATTAGTTAGCCTCGAGTCTAAACTATTCAAAAAGAACGCCTAGGTCTAGTTAGTTACTCTTATGCGGACGGAGGGAGTATGCACGAGACAAACGAGTTTGGTAGCACTTAACCAAAGCTCAACTAAGAATGGATCGGATGAGTTGCTTTCATCAAAAAATATTCTTAAAGGAAAATCAAAAAATAGAATAGCTGCTTGTACAAGATTATATAGATCCCACCGTGGAACAAGAACAATCTATCTTTTGATAACGCTCCTGAACCGAGACTAAAATGTCGATACTAATGCCTCTCTCTTTAGTCCCGGTTCAATCCAGAACCGGGACTAAAGGACGCGGCCACGTGGAGCTCCATCTTTAGTCCCGATTGGTAACACCAACCGGAACTAAAGGAAATTTTATGATTCTTTTTTTTTGAATTTTTTTTTTGATTTTCAAATTTCTGAATTATTTTAACCTCTAGTCTGTAATCACCACCCCTCATCACTTCTCAATTTATCCTCTAATCACCCCTCATCATTGCAAATCATCTAACTTCTCGAACGGTCACCCATCCTCCCACTCCCTCAGCCTGAGCACGCTTAACTTCCGGGTTCTATTCTCCCTCGCTCCAAGTCAGCACTTGTTGTTTTTCTGACAATACTAAGATGTCAATCCTATTAACCTTCAGGAATTTTGCTTGAGCATGAAGTGACACATTTCATAGTTTTATTTTGAAACTATTGTTTTAAAAAACAATAATTATTTAGTAACACTAATATTTCTTGAATAATTAGTTTGACCATTATTTGACCACAGTTTGACTAGATTTGACCAAAATTGAAATAACTAAAATAATTATTTAGTAACACTAATATTCTAGAATAATTAGTTTGACCATTGTTTGACCACGGTTTGCCCACTGTTTGAATTTTTTTCGATTTTTTCACTCAAGATCTTAAAAGCCCCGTAACTTTTTTCTATTAGGTTTTTGAGGATTTTGAAAATGTTTAACAGGGTTTCCCCGTTAAATTCGGATGTAACTTTTCGAGTAGATGATTTTTCATATAAAAAACTTTTTTATCCGAGTTAGTATGCAAAAGTTATGCCCATTTTTACAAATTTCAGAGAGACTTTGCAAATAAAGTCAAAATTCACATTTGCAAATTTTTCCAACAACTAGACCACATATCACATGGGAAACTTATTTTCTTTTATTTTTTTGACATTTTCATCATTTTCTTTTATTTTTTTTAAAACTGAAAAGGCGATCCACGGGAGGGGAGGGGGGAAGGGTAGAGTTTGAAAATGGGACCTTTAGTACCGGTTCGTGGCACGAACCGGGACTAAAGGTCTCATCCCCATTAGTCCCGGTTTGTGCCTCAAACCGGGACTAAAGGTCTAATCTTTAGTCCCGGTTTGAGGCACGAACCGGGACCAATGGTTGTGGGCCAGGAGCGAGGCCCATTGGTCCCAGTTCATCACACCAACCGGGACCAAAAGGTCCAGATGAACCGGGACCAATGGCCCACGTGGCCCGGCCGGCCCCCTGAGCTCACGAACCGGGACCAATGCCCCCATTGGTCCCGGTTCTGGACTGAACCGGGACTAATGGGGTTACCCGGCCTGGGCCAAAGCCCCTTTTTCTACTAGTGTTACTTGTAAACGATGCTACTTTAATTATGAATGAATAAAGGAGGAGAAGTTTATAAAAAACCACATCTTTTCCACGTCGGCAGCTCTCTTCTTGAACCAAGTTTTTTGGGGGAAATCTCTAACCAAGTCAACACAAAAGGAGTGATGAGAACATCCGTAGCCCCTCCTTCCCTTCCACCTCACTCAGCCTCCCCGTTTGACCCCTTCCACCCAACACTCACCACAAACTCCCATCACAGATGGACACAAAAAGACCATCTCCCTTTCTTCTCCAAGAAAGATTTCTCATCGCTCAGGTCTCAGCTCACAGCCAGTCCCTGCACCGACCCTCTCCTCCTCGTCGCTCGCGAAACAATGGCTTCCTCCTCTTCTTCCAGCGCCCGAAGCAGCCGCGTAGCCACGTGCCTCGTGCTGGCTCTCCTGGTCGTCAGCCTCAGTGAAGCCTCCGCCGGGCGCCCGCTCCGGCCGGCCGGCGACGCATCCAGCGATAGCGAGCAGAAGGACCAGGCGATCTTCGACAAGTACGCGCCACTTTTGCCCACCATGCTGCCGAGGGCCCCGGCTCCTCCGTCCGCCCCGAGCGGCGGCATCAACGAGGCCCGGAACTGATTAAGCAAGCACAAGGTTTTGCTGTAGGATGGACATGTCGATCTACAGAAATCGCTAGGCATAAATCATGATTGTTTGAGTGGGAAACGGACATATAGTGTAGGCCTCCAAAACTATACCTTCATTCTTTCGTTTGTCCCTTCAAGTATTGTATTGAAAAAGTACTGTCTTCATCCATTCTTTAAAGAATCGATTGCTCATAATCACCGACTCAAGATGATACTGGCAGCAAGGATATCCAGCTCCTGACCTCTGCAACAACTTTAGAAGATAAGTTTTACTGTCCAAAAAAATCAGTAATACCATTCTTACCTGAAGAACTTACCCAGGAAAAAAAAACTCTACATGAACGCTGACTTGGAGCGATATCGTAGCTCCTCTCTGGATTTCATCTCCACTCCTCCTGGGATGCTATTTTTCCAAGAACTCCAACATTACGCAGGTGCCAACTAATTTTTCTTTTAGACTAGAGTACTGAATGTGTTCAGCAAGAAATTATTATGTTTTTCTATATTCGCGGTTATCTAGCTTGTTCTGACAGCTCGCAAAACCAATCGAGTCCGTTGGCGAATTGAAATCGTCTGTTGGAAGTTTCAAGAGTATTTTCATACTCACAGCTCAAGCAGCCAATATTTTGTACATGACTTAGCAAGCTGCTGTAATTCAAAGATCACTGTTGACAGGTGATTCGAAATAGACCTGGTTCGATCCTGGTATCCAGCCATGGAGAAGGAATACAAAGCAATGTTAGATGTTCGACATCCGACATTTATTCAGTATTTCGGCTGATGTTTATGCTGCTGTGAGAAAAAAGAACAGCCGCCTCCTTTCTTTCACACGTGTCAGCCTCCTTGACATGACTACCAATCCTGAAAGCAGATTTCAGTAAGACTGCAATACTGAAGTTGACCTGCATCCGGTTTTGTGTTAAACCAGATCAAGATTTGGAACATATCCCTCCAGTCTCATCTCATCAAGAAGCATGTTGAGGAGTTGATACATATCCTCCGCAGTCCGCACCATGCTGTGGTCCATCCCATGCATAGAATTCAAGAACTCTGCCACTAACCTCAGTCCAGCTGCAACCTGGAATTTTGCTAACACCTCGCTCTCTCATCAGTCCTCTCATCCGTGAAGAGTTATCCAATCTAACTGAGCTTCCATATATCTTTGATGAAACCGCGTAGTTCCACGAGTTTGAGGGTTGCAGCAGCATGATCCTGTTGATGACCCTTGCACTGACCTCAACGTTTTTGCATTTCCGACAAGCGGCAAGCAAATCCCCCAACATCACCGTGTCTGCCTTACTAGGGGTCTTCTCGATGAAATCACGTGCTTATTCTAAATGTCCGGCATGTGCCAATAAATCAACCATGCAGGAGTAGTGCACGACCTTGGGAATGATTATTGGAACTCAAATGTCAAGGAATTGAACCAACGCCGAACATCTTTTAACAACCCTGCATGTACACAAGCAGAAAGTACTGCTATGGAAGTGGAGTTTTGCTTCGGTACAACCCCCTAGAAAAGTTTACAGATTAAAGATACCCTTTCAAGCAAACATATTAGATTGTTCTGATAGCTTGTTTGACACATTGGGAGATATGGATTAGAATTAGTTGACCGTGAATGTACAAGGATACCCTTTAAAAGTAACTTTAAGATTCGTGTAAACTTTTCGCCGGGGGGTGGGGAGGGGGGGGGGGGGGGGGGCTGTACTGAAGCAAAAGAGACCTTTTACGATACATCAGGTTTATTTGAGCCGTTCATTTATGTGGTTGGATGGTTGAGATGAGCCAATACTACAACAGATTTTCAATAGTATATTGAGTAGTTAGGGGTATTTTGGGTAGTTTACTGTTTATCAATCGGACAAGCTGGTTGTAACGCCCTCGATGCGGCTATATCTCACACGTGTCGAAGCATGACTTAGAGGCATAACCGCATTGAAAGCAATGTCGCAAGTGAGGTAATCTTCACACAACCCATGTAATACATAAGGGAAAAAGTTACATAGCTGTCTTACAATCGCCACTTCACACAAATACATGAATAAAGCATTACATCAACCAGATACAATCAAGGTCCGACTACGGAACCAAAATAAAAGAAGACTACCCCAAATGCTACAAAGATCCCCGATCAACCCAACTGGGCTCCACTACTGATCAACTAGAATGAAACAACACAAAGGACAAGATCTTCATCGGGCTCCTCCTGAGCTTGGTTGTGTCATCTGCACGGACCCATCGGCACCTGCAAGCTGGTTTTGGAAGTATCTGTGAGTCACGGGGACTCAGCAATCTCACACCCTCGCGATCAAGACTATTTAAGCTTATGTGTAAGGTAAAGGTAAGAGGTGGAGCTGCAGCAAGCGACTAGCATATATGGTGGCTAACATACGCAAATGAGAGCGAGAAGAGAAGGCAAAGCACGGTCAAGAAACTATGATCAAGAAGTGATCCTGGACTACCTACGTCAAGCATAACTCCAACACTGTGTTCACTTCCCGGACTTCGCCGGAAAGAGACCATAACGGTTACACACGCGGTTGATGCATTTTAATTAAGGTCAACTTCAGGTTTTCTACAACCGGACATTAACAAATTCCCATCTTCCCATAACCGCGGGCACGGCTTGCGAAAGTTCAAATCCCTGCAGGGGTGTCCCAACTTAGCCCATCACAAGCTCTCACGGTCAACGAAGTAATAGACCTCCTCCCGAGACATTCCGATCAGACTCGGTATCCCGGTTCTACAAGACATTTCGACAGGGTAAAACTAAACCAGCAACACCGCCCGAATGTGCCGACAAATCCCGATAGGAGCTGCACATATCTCTTTCTCAGGGCACACCAGATTGTCTAAACTTCCGGTAGGCCAGCCCAGAGTTGCCCCTGGTGGCCACCGGCTGCTGACAAGTTGGACCAACACTCAGAGGAGCACTGGCCCGGGGGGGTAAAATATTGATGACCCTCAGAAGCGCGACTCCCAAGGGAAAAGAAAAGGCTAGGTAGCAAATGGTAAAACCAATGTTGGGCAACTGCGTATGACGGAAACCGCGACTCCCAAGGGAGAAGTTTTAATTCAAGGCGAACTGTCAAGGGGTTCCCATTATTACCCAACCGCGTAAGGAACGCAAAATCCAGGAACATAACACCGATATGACAGAAACTAGGGCGGCAAGAGTGGAACAAAACACTAGGCATAAGGCTGAGCCTTCCACCCTTTACCAAGTATATAGATGCATTAATTAAATAAGATATACTGTGATATCCCAACAAGTAAACATGTTCCAACAAGGAACAACATCTCCATGTTCCAACAAGGAACAAAACTTCAATCTTCACCTGCAACTAACAACGCTATAAGAGGGGCTGAGCAAAGCGGTAACATAGCCAAACAACGGTTTGCTAGGACAAGGTGGGTTAGAGGCTTGGTTCAATAATATGTGAGGCATGATAAGAAAGTGGTAGGTATCGCAGCATAGGCATAGCAAAAGAGCGAGCAACTAGCAAGCAAAGATAGAAGTGATTTCGAGGGTATGATCATCTTGCCTGAAATCCCGCAAGGAAGAAGAACGAGTCCATGAAGAAGAGAAACGGACGTAGACGAACGGGTCCTCACAAACACGACGTTACCGGATCCAACCCGAAGAGGCAAACACCGGAAAGAAGCACACAACATAGTAAACAACCAACACATGAACATGGTATGATATGCGGGATGCGGTATGCGATGTATATGCATGATTTGACAAGGAATGCGTGAACCTGGCCTCAACTTGTAAAACCAAGTGTGCCACAGGAAAGATGAGATGAAATCACTTGAAAACGATATAAAGAACGCCGGAATCGGAGTTACGGTTTGGAAATGGCCAGCGATTCAAATATGACACCGGTCTGCGATTTACAGCAAGTAGCCATATAAATGCAATGAGATGAACATGCTACAGCACCCAAACATGGCAACAAAATACATGGCAGGGATCCATTCAGGATGCTTAACAAAAGTCTAGCACTGAGCTATGGCCAATTCATCCATTAACAGGTTCAAACAAGCATGGCAAAAATGCATATGGTAAAGAGATCTCAGACTTAGTGAAATTAACACTTGTCTGGAATTTCAGATCAGATAGCACTCTTTGGAGCAAGAAAACTATATGCTACAGGACCTGAACATGGCAAAGTAAAGCATGGCATGGAGCTACACAAAGAGCTTAACAACAGTCCCTTAGTGACCTTGAGCCAAAAGGGATTACAAAATACATTTGCAAGCATGTGAACATGGCAAAAACATAATCAGTTTTCAGACTTAGTGAAAACTGGGACATGCTGAAAACAGATATCAAGTAGGCATGTTTACGAGCTCGATGCACTCACTACGGAGCAAGTCATGATAAGCTAAGCATACATCTATCAAGAACACACAAAATGCAAGCTAGACGTGGCAAGACTAATAACATAGCATGCATGGATCCACTATAACATCATCGGCAAAATTGCAAACAAGTTGACAATCTGCCCAGATTCACAAAGTAGCAAAAGTAGAGCTCGATTGACTCAAGCTATGGTGCTCCATAATTGCAAGCAAAGACATGGATGGATAGAGCACTACAATATTAACAAATCATCCTTACTAATAATCCTCAAAAGAGGCATGGATCACTAGGAAACAACCTGAACATATGACAACATGAACTAAACAGCTCAAGGACTTGGTGGAAATGCTAAATCACTGAAAACAGAATTACCAAGTGCCTCACTTTGCAAGCTTGTGCTAGTCACCACACACATCACAAAAATAGATGGGTTGCACCTCTGGAAAGATGACAAAACCTTTAACAAAACATATGTAGAGCATCAGGGCATATCATGCACACAATAATCATGGCAAAAATGACAAATGTCTAAGATGGAGCAGCAGATCTGACAATTAACTCAAGTAGCCCTCTTCTAACAGCATTTCGGGCATCAAGATGAACTCAAATGAAAATGATGCAATGGAATGAAATGATGTACTCTCTAAGACGAACAATTTGATATGCTATATGCCCAAATAGGAGCTACGAACGCGGAGATACGATGCTATGAACAGGAGCACATGGGTTAGGAAATTCCGAGGACTTAGTGAAAAAATCAACCTCTATTGGCGCGGAATCCGAATGGCGGTCGGGGCACTGTAGCTAGCCAGATCCGAGGTCGCCGGCGGTGGCGTCGTGGTGGTCGGGAGCTTGACGGGGAGGCGGCGGCGAGGCACTCCCGGGCTAGATCTCGCCGGATTCGGCCGGCGGGGAGCCGGAGCAGCGGCGGGGACGGCGTGGTCGGCCGGGCGGCGCAGGGCCGGACTCGAGGGGCACGGCGGCCGGTCGCGGCGGCGCCGGCGATGGCGCGCGAAGGAAGGCGGCCGGCGACGAGGGAGATGGAGGCGCGGGCGGCGGCGCGAGGCGCGCGTGGGCCGGGAGGGCCCATCCCGGGCCTCACGGGCTGGCGGCGGCGACGAAGTGGTGCTGAGGCGCGGGGCCAATGAGGAGGCGCCACGTGGCAGCGGACGTCGGGGCGGACAATGTCCGTCGGCGAAGAAAGTGTCCGGCGGCGCGCGAGGTGACGGATCTAGGGTTTCGGGGAGGGGGGGGGGAGAAGGAGAAGAAAACGGAGGGGGTCTCTAAACAGGCATAGGAGGAGCTAGGAGAGTCCAAATGAGGTGCGTTTTTCGGCCACGCGATCGTGATCGAACGATCTAGAAGATGGAGAAGGCTTAGGTGGGTTTTGGCCAAATTGGAAGGGTGTTGGGCTGCAATACACACGAGGCCTTTTCGGTCCCTTGGTTAACCGTTGGAGCATCAAACGAAGTCCAAATGGTACGAAACTTGACAGGCGGTCAACCGGTAGTAATCCAAGGCCGCTTGGCAAGTCTCGGTCCATTCCGAAAATGTTTAACCACCACACACGAAAGAAACGTAGAAATGACCACCGGAGGAGATAGGAGTGCCGGAATGCAAAACGGACAACAGGGAAAATGCTCGAATGCATGAGATGAGCACGTATGCAAATGCAATGCACATGATGACATGATATGAGAAGCATGACAACGATAATAACACACGGAGACAAAGACCCGAAACCGAGAAAATAAAATAACTTAACGCCGGAAACGGCAAGAGTTGGAGTACAAATTGGGTAAGTTACATCCGGGGTGTTACAACACTCCACCACTACGAGAGGATCTCGTCCCGAGATCTAGAATGGCACCGGAGAGACAAACGGAAGAGAAAGAGATGAGGTAAAACTAAGTTGCTTCTTTTACCAGAGTGAAACCAAAGAACCTTGCGAGGTTGAACAATTTCGAGCAAAGAATACAACTGAGATGAACGAAGTTGAAAACACTCCGTTAGAAGAGAGGAACAAAGAACATTGCGAAAAACCTTGAGGTTGAAGGGCAAGACATATATTGAAACCACTCCGGTTAAAACAAGATAGAGAAGGATTAAGACTGATATAATTTGGACAACACTTCGACTGTAAATGAAAGGAATTGAATAAGATCTTGGTAAGATGAGAAGATACTTGATGAAATCACAACACACTCTCTCTGGAACTATTGAATGAATGGAACAAGGGGTAAGAAAAATCTCAGACAGCACTCCGGTTGAAAAGAGATGCAAGGCTTGATAAGGCGAAAAGAACTTGAGCAAAATGGCACAACACTCCAGTTTAAAAGGATAAACCAAGAAAAGAACACGATCCTGACAAAACGAAAAAATGGGTTGAAGAGAGCGACATCAAAAAGCCTCTGGAATGAAAGAATAGAAGATAGATAATAGAAATAGGAGAATTGCAAAGAAAATGCCAATTTCTGCAACAAAAGAGTTTGAAAAGGCATCTTTAGGAGAAGGGTGGAACGGAGTTGTTGGAAAAAACCAACAACGAAAAGATAAGCTTGATATGGGCTTATAGAAGATACCCCAAAATTATGAGGTGACAACTTGCCACTCACGGAATAGATTTGATTGGAAAGAACAAGGAGACGAGAAACTTATTTCACCGGGAGGATAACGAAGAACTTGGGTCCTTTATAAGCACCATAGATAGCAACATCCTTAGGGAAGGTTTAAGGTGAAATATAACCCAAGATAACTCCAATGATGAGATTAATGGATTTAAAATACCTCATTGTTAACAATGTGTGAATCATGAAGCATGAACTCAAATTATGAAGAATGACATAATACCACCTCCAATGATACGGTAGAAGGAATTGCACTTCGGAATGCAAGATGAAGAATGCTTGAGCTCCTTAAAAAAAGAACCTCAATGAACACTTCGAGAAGGAATATAAATCCTTGATGAACCTGTTGGGGAACGTAGCAGAAATTCAAAATTTTCCTACGTATCACCAAGATCTATCTATGGAGAGACCAGCAACGAGTAGAAAGAGAGTTCATCTACATACCCTTGTAGATCGCTAAGCGGAAGCGTTCAAGTGAACGGGGTTGATGGAGTCGTACTCGTCGTGATTCAAATCACCGATGACCAAGTGCCGAACGGACGACACCTCCGCGTTCAACACACGTACAGCCCGGTGACGTCTCCCACGCCTTGATCCAGCAAGGAGAGAGGGAGAGGTTGAGGAAGATTCCTTCCAGCAGCAGCACAACGGCGTGGTGATGATGGAGGAGCGTGGCTATCCTGCAGGGCTTCGCCAAGCACCGCAAGAGAGGAGAAGTACTTGGGAGAGAGGAGAGGGCTGCAACCAAAGGCATCGGTGTGTTTGCTGCCCTCTCATCCCCACATATATATAGGGAGCCCAAGGGGAGGGGGCCGGCCCCCTCAGATCCCATCTGAGGAGGGGGCGGCGGCCAGGGGAGGGGAGAAGGGGGAGGCGCCCCTAGGGTGGGCCTTAAGGCCCATCTGGACCTAGGGTTTGCCTCCTCCCACTTCCCCTGCGCCTTGGGCCTTGGTGGGAGGCGCACCAGCCCACTAAGGGGCTGGTCCCTCACCACTCTTGGCCCATGCACCCTTCTGGGGTTGGTGGCCCCACTTGGTGGACCCCCGGGACCCTCCCGGTGGTCCCGGTACGTTACCGATAAACCCCGAAACTCTTCCGGTGACCAAAATAGGACTTCCCATATATAAATCTTTACCTCCGGACCATTCCGGAACTCCTCGTGACGTCCGGGATCTCATCCGGGACTCCGAACAACATTCGGTAACCACATACTAACTTCCTTTATAACCCTAGCGTCATCGAACCTTAAGTGTGTAGACCCTACGGGTTCGGGAGACATGCAGACATGACTGAGACGTTCTCCGGTCAATAACCAACAGCGGGATCTGGATACCCATGTTGGCTCCCACATGTTCCACGATGATCTCATCGGATGAACCACGATGTCAAGGACTTAATCAATCCCGTATACAATTCCCTTTGTCTATCGGTACGATACTTGCCCGAGATTCGATCGTCGGTATCCCGATACTTTGTTCAATCTCGTTACCGGCAAGTCTCTTTACTCGTTCCGTAACACATCATCCCGTGATCAACTCCTTGATCACACTGTGCACATTATGATGATGTCCTACCGAGTGGGCCCAGAGATACCTCTCCGTTTACACGGAGTGACAAATCCCAGTCTCGATTCGTGCCAACCCAACAGACACTTTCGGAGATACCTGTAATGTACCTTTATAGCCACCCAGTTACGTTGTGACGTTTGGTACACCCAAAGCATTCCTACGGCATCCGGGAGTTGCACAATCTCATGGTCTAAGGAAATGATACTTGACATTAGCAAAGCTTTAGCATACGAACTACACGATCTAGTGCTATGCTTAGGATTGGGTCTTGTCCATCACATCATTCACCTAATGATGTGATCCCGTTATCAATGACATCCAATGTCCATGGTCAGGAAACCGTAACCATCTATTGATCAACGAGCTAGTCAACTAGAGGCTTACTAGGGACATGGTGTTGTCTATGTATCCACACATGTATCTGAGTTTCCTATCAATACAATTATAGCATGGATAATAAACGATTATCATGAACAAGGAAATATAATAATAATCAATTTATTATTGCCTCTAGGGCATATTTCCAACAGAACCATCATGTAGAACCTTCATGAAGAACTCCGGTTAGAAGAATGATCACAAAGAAGTGAAGGATGAAAAGAATAAGGTTGAAGCCTTGAAATGATTAGATGAAGCTTGCGATGAGATAAAAGAGAGATCTTGAAACTCCGGGAAAAGAAAAGATAAAGCATCTCTAACCCAGAATGTGATATGATACACCTCCGGAATAAGGAATCAATCACTTGGATGAAACAAGAATAAGAATTACATTATGCTTATCCTTCACCAATTAAATTGATGACAATCAATGGATTTGGCATACTACTTATTCCCGTAGAAAGGATTAAAATAGATATCGCGTAAACTTGAGAAAGTCTTCAACGATCCACCGGTATTTGAAAAGCACGAATGCATAGATATGATACACGAAGGAAGAAAACTCTTGAACGAACCACCGTAAGAATTGAAAAAGAACGATTAAAACATGAAGAAACACTGGGAAGAATTAGCAAATCCTACATCCAGCTGTATCCATCCTTCAACACATAACCAAGAAACCTTCGGAAATCGTCTACCTCAACCTTCGAAAAGCATCCATTATACAAGTTATGGTGATACTTCCGAACTCCCGCCCCAGTATTGGGTGGCGTCAAGGTTATCTCACCAACGAACTGCATAAAAGAGATTTTCGATGTCGGCGTACTAAACTCAGGTATTCCAGAACTGCAATGATAAAATTATGACGACACCACCTCAGAGCTCAACTCCCCGGGACACTTCCACTAAACCCCTGACAGGAGGCACCAAGACAATGTTCTCGTCACAAAACCATCGAAACGACTCCAAGATACCCGCGTGATCCAAAAAATTTTTTTTAGTGAAATTTCAGAAGAGAAGAGTCGAAACTCTACGTCAGGATGCCTTACCAGAGCGATGAAGGGACTGGGAAGTAAAAAGAATTCCTAACTCTCCGATATATAATTCCTAAATGACTCAAAATATTTTTCTATACACAACTCGGCTGCTAAAAACGATCAATCAGTGGGGGCTCCTAAGGTCGGGGAAGGCTCTGATTACCAACTTGTAATGCCCTCGATGCGGCTATATCTCCCACGTGTCGAAGCACGACTTAGAGGCATAACCGCATTGAAAGCAATGTCGCAAGTGAGGTAATCTTCACACAACCCATGTAATACATAAGGGAAAAATTTACATAGTTGGCTTACAATCGCCACTTCACACAAATACATGAATAAAGCATTACATCAACCAGATACAATCAAGGTCCGACTACGGAACCAAAATAAAAGAAGACTACCCCAAATGCTACACAGATCCCAGATCGACCCCAACTGGGCTCCACTACTGATCAACTAGAACGAAACAACACAAAGGACAAGATCTTCATCGGGCTCCTCCTGAGCTTGGTTGCGTCATCTGCACGGACCCATCGGCACCTGCAAGCTTGTTTTGGAAGTATCTGTGAGTCACGGGGACTCAGCAATCTCACACCCTCGCGATCAAGACTATTTAAGCTTATGGGTAAGGTAAAGGTAAGAGGTGGAGCTGCAGCAAGCGACTAGCATATATGGTGGCTAACATACGCAAATGAGAGCGAGAAGAGAAGGCAAAGCACGATCGAGAAACTATGATCAAGAAGTGATCCTGGACTAGCTACGTCAAGCATAACTCCAACACCGTGTTCACTTCCCGAACTCCGCCGGAAAGAGACCATCACGGTTACACACACGGTTGATGCATTTTAATTAAGGTCAACTTCAGGTTTTGTACAACCGGACATTAACAAATTCCCGATATGACGGGAACATAACACCGATATGACGGAAACTAGGGCGGCAAGAGTGGAACAAAACACCAGGCATAAGGCCGAGCCTTCCACCCTTTACCAAGTATATAGATGCTTTAATTAAATAAGATATATTGTGATATCCCAACAAGTAAACATGTTCCAACAAGGAACAACATCTTCATGTTCAAACAAGGAACAAAACTTCAATCTTCACCTGCAACTAACAACGCTATAAGAGGGGTTGAGCAAAGCGGTAACATAGCCAAACAACGATTTGCTAGGACAAGGTGGGTTAGAGGCTTGGTTCAACAATATGGGAGGCATGATAAGCAAGTGGTAGGTATCGCAGCATAGGCATAGCAAAAGAGCGAGCAACTAGCAAGCAAAGATAGAAGTGATTTCGAGGGTATGATCATCTTGCCTGAAATCCCGCAAGGAAGAAGAACGAGTCCATGAAGAAGACAAATGGACGTAGACGAACGGGTCCTCACAAACACGACGTTACCGGATCCAGCCGGAAGAAGCAAACACCGGAAAGAAGCACACAACATAGTAAACAACCAACACATGAACATGGTATCATATGCGGGATGCGGTATGCGATGCATATGCATGATTTGACAAGGAATGCATGAACCTGGCCTCAACTTGGAAAACCAAGTGTGCCACGGGAAAGATGAGATGAAATCGCTTGAAAACGATATAAAGAACGCCGGAATCGGAGTTACGGTTTGGAAATGGCCAGCGATTCAAATATGACACCGGTCTGCGATTTACAGCAAGTAGCCATCTAAATGCAATGAGATAAACATGCTACAGCACCCAAACATGGCAACAAAATACATGGCAGGTATCCATTCAAGATGCTTAACAAAAGTCTAGCACTGAGCTATGGCCAATTCATCCATTAACAGGTTCAAACAAGCATGGCAAAAATGCATATGGTAAACAGATCTCAGACTTAGTGAAATTAACACTTGTCTGGAATTTCAGATCAGATAGCACTCTTTGGAGCAAGAAAACTATATGCTATAGGACCTGAACATGGCAAAGTAAACCATGGCATGGAGCTACACAAAGAGCTTAACAACAGTCCCTTAGTGACCTTGAGCCAAAAGGGATCACAAAATACATTTGCAAGCATGTGAACATGGCAAAAACATAAGCAGTTTTCAGACTTAGTGAAAACTGGGACATGCTGAAAACAGATATCAAGTAGGCATGTTTACGAGCTCGATGCACTCACTACGGAGCAAGTCATGATAAGCTAAGCATACATCTATCAAGAACACACAAAATGCAAGCTAGACGTGGCAAGACTAGTAACATAGCATGCACGGATCCACTATAACATCATCAGCAAAATTGCAAACAAGTTGACAATCTGCCCAGATTCACAAAGTAGCAAAAATAGAGCTCGATTGACTCAAGCTAGGGTGCTCCATAATTGCAAGCAAAGACATGGATGGATAGAGCACTACAAGATTAACAAATCATCCTTACTAATCATCCTCAAAATAGGCACGGATCACTAGAAAACAACATGAACACGTGACAACAGGAACTAAACAGCTCAAGGACTTAGTGGAAATGCTAAATCACTGAAAACAGAATTACCAAGTGCCTCACTTTGCAAGCTTGTGCTAGTCACCACACACATCACAAAAATAGATGGTTTGCACCTCTGGAAAGATGACAAAACCTTTAACAAAACATATGTAGAGCACCAGGGCATATCATGCACACAATAATCATGGCAAAAATGACAAATGTCTAAGATGAAGCAGCAGATCTGACAATTAACTCAAGTAGCCCTCTTCTAACAGCATTTCGGACATCAAGATGAACTCAAATGAAAATGATGCAATGGAATGAAATGATGTACTCTCTGAGACGAACAATTTGATATGCTATATGCCCAAATCGGAGCTACGGACGCGGAGATACGATGCTATGAACAGGAGCACATGGGTTAGGAAATTCCGAGGACTTAGTGAAAAAATCAACCTCTCAGATCTAGGGTTGGCGCGGAATCCGAAGCGCGGTCGGGGCACTGTAGCTGGCCGGATCCGAGGTCGCCGGCGATGGCGTCGTGGTGGTCGGGAGCTTGACGGGGAGGCGGCGGCGAGGCACTCCCAGGCCGGATCTCGCCGGATTCGACCGGCGGGGAGCCGGAGCGGCGGCGGGGAAGGCGTGGCCGGCCGGGCGGCGCAGGGCCGGACTCGAGGGGCGCGGCGGCCGGTCGCGGTGGCGGCGGCGATGGCGCGCGGAGGAAGGCGGCCGGCGACGAGGGAGATGGAGGCGCGGGCGGCGGCGCGAGGCGCGCGTGGGCTGGGAGGGCCCGTCCTGGGCCTCACGGGCTGGCGGCGGCGACGAAGTGGGGCTGAGGCGCGGGGCCAATAAGGGGGCGCCACGTGGCGGCAGACGTCGGGGCGGACAATGTCCGTCGGCGAAGAAAGTGTCCGGCGGCGCGCGAGGTGACGGATCTAGGGTTTCGGGAGGGGGGAGAGAAGGAGAAGAAAACGGAGGGGGTCTTTAAATAGGCATAGGAGGAGCTAGGAGAGTCCAAATGAGGTGCGGTTTTCGGCCACGCGATCGTGATCGAACGATCTAGAAGATGGACACGGCTTAGGTGGGTTTTGGCCAAATTGGAAGGGTGTTGGGGTGCAACACACACGATGCCTTTTCGGTCCCTCGGTTAACCGTTGGAGCATCAAACGAAGTCCAAATGGTACGAAGCTTGACAGGCGGTCTACCGGTAGTAAACCAAGGCCGCTTGGCAAGTCTCGGTCCAATCCGCAAATGTTTAACCAGCACACAGAAAGAAAGGTAGAAATGACCACTGGAGGAGATAGGAGCGCCGGAATGGAAAACAGACAACGGGGAAAATGCTCGAATGCATGAGATGAGCACGTATGCAAATGCAATGCACATGATGACATGATATGAGAAGCATGACAACGATAACAACACACGGAGACAAAGACCCGAACCCGAGAAAATAAAATAACTTAACGCCGGAAACGGCAAGAGTTGGAGTACAAATTGGGTAAGTTACATCCAGGGTGTTACACTGGTTCACGCAAGCAGGTCTCTTAATGGCCACCTAATAGATTGAGCGTAGTGAGGCTCCTCGGAGGAACTGAATGTCGGCAGTTGCACGGTTGCTTGCCGCGTTGTAGTCCGGTGTTGCCTAAGGTCGAAATCGATCTCGAGCATATATCGCCGGAAACCTTGGGCTCTGTTGGAGGCCGCACGCTCGCATGGCATCAATCTCCAGCTTAATTCGCCCGCCGTCTTCTACGTCCATCGGCTTGATGACGCCCAATGCCTCCATACAAAACGGTTCCTTCTCGTTGCTGTCGTCCTTGCCCGGCCGGCCAAGAAGGGCCTACATGTCGGCGGCGAACTGCATGAGCTTAGCATCCGTCGGACCAAATTTAAAGCTTCCAAGGTTGAACGGGCGCCGGAGACGGCGTTGCACTTGGCTTGGTGTTGGGTTCTCGACGATGTCGTCGTCCTCATCGCGGCACAACACGACGGACGTCGTCGCTTCCTCCAGAGACGACAGCAAGCAAAGCTCCGCGAGGACGGGATCAAAGATGGGGACGCGGTACAGTAGGTCCTCCATGTCGGTCTCCTTGCACACTTCTAATTCTCCGGCGAGTCCCCACAGGACGCCTCTGGGACGACGAGCCCCTTCGATAGGAGGGGCCTGACACTCTTGCCTGTGAGCCCCTTCGACAGGAGGAGCCTGACGTTCTTTGCCTGTGAGCCCGGGGCCGCGAATGGTACTCTAACCACATTGCCACGACCTTGTCGCCGCGGCCCGCAGCCTGAGGGAACCACGGTGAAGTGGGCTACAGACCCGCTCATGCCTCCACGCGAGGGGGTTCACAGAGTGCACAGATGTCTTTGTGCCGGCGAACTGCCCGGAGATTTTGGGTTCGTGTGGCATCAATAGTGGCGGACGAATCGAGCAGCATGGATAGGATGCGATTAAGAAAGAACTAATATAACCCTAACAGAGAATTACCAGTATATCCTACAGCGAAATTTTGATTGATCCATATTGACCATTGGATTAACTAAATACTACCCACTATATTGGGTAGTATGATGCACCATAAAAAATCTCAAGCAAAACTCATGGAAGTGACATCGTCCGCCGGAGCCCTTCCCCATTCCTCGTCACAGGCCGAGAGTACCGCTACCAAGGTTATCTTATCAGGACGAGCCCCTGTTTGCCGCATGCTGTGAAACCAGAAAAAATGGCTTCCTTTGACATGTCATTCTGCGAGTACCTACGCCATCATACATACCAAACACAAATGATCAGGCCAGATAAGGTTACTTACATTCATCGGAGATTTTTTCAAATGAGAACTGAAGTGGAGATCTATCGATACTTCCCCTGTGATCATGGCATTCCAAACGACGACATCCTTGTCAATGATGCCATCAAACACTCTCCAAGCCTCCGCCATCTCCCCGCACTTCTCATACATCCCAATGAGAGCTGAGCCGACGAGCGATCTCACCTCAATCCCGTCCCCCAACCACCTACCAAGCACCAGGTCTCCGGCATCCTTGCACGCCACAAGCATGACCGCCACCGTCACCGCGTTGGCACCCACCGTCGGCGACCATTGCATGGAACGCCTGTGTCACATCGTCTACCCTAGAGTTCCAAGAGATGACGTCCCGTTGGAGAACTCCATCGAACACCCTGCGCGCAGCGCGGGGGCAGTCGAGGTTGGAGTACATGGCGAAGAGGGAATGGGGTTGGAGTACACTCTGCAGCCCGAGCTTCTGCGAAGACAGGCGCAGGGCATCGAGCTGTGGCGAGGAGGAGGAAAGGCGTCGGGGCGGAGCGCGGTGCGGGGGAAGCCATGGGCATCGCCGGTGATGTTTAGCGCTCCGCTTCAGCTTATTTTAGGCCCACCTGTCTACAAAGCTTTACTTCACTTTGGAAAATACGTACAGTTCTTAGCGGGCCACCGCCATGACAACGCCGCCGCCAGCGTTCGTGTACCGGATTAGCACCGGGGAGGAGTGGGCGGAGCTTCAGCGCACCGGCGGCACGCTCGGCGGCGACCTCGACCGATCCACTGGCTGCTTTCACCTCAGCGACCTCGCCCAGGTACCCTCGGCTACAGAAAACCTCTTCGATTCCTTCCGTCCTTTATCCCCATCCTCTCCAGATCTCTCGGTTTTGTGAGATCTCCGCTATAGATTCTAGTGTAGATGTTGTTCTGTCTGATTTGTTAGTAGATTTCTCCCTGTATTGCTTGATGTGTCGAGGTTTGGGGCTTATTGCCTGATTATGCCCAATAATCCATGCCAGATGCCTTTTCTGAGTGAATCTTTCAGTTTATTTAGATTAGACTGGTACTACCGGGTAAGTTATATTGATCCGTAATACACGAGCAAGCTGTTGAACAATGATTCATGAAACGAGATGTAGATCAATGCTACTACTAAATAGAACGTTTGGCATTACGGCATACTATACCAACAGGAAATCACATTCAGCAAATTTCTTCTATTAAGGAATTAAATCTGAAAACGATGCGTTCTTAGGCCATGTTTTTGTGCAAAGGGACAAACTCACCAATATACTCTATATACTCTAACGACACTGGTTTGGAGATGTTTTACTTATTCACATGATACATGATATTCCCCTTCACACTATTGAACTGTCTTTTGCTATAAAAACACACACTCTTGAACTGTCACACATCTTTAGTTGTTGTAATATATGTTTCTTGAGCACTGACTTCTACTGTACCAGCTTCAGTGGAACCAGAAGACTATATCGTATATCACCCCTGTTTTTTTTTTGAAGCTGTCACCCCTGTTATTTCAATGCCGACTTGATCTGGGATCTTATTTTTTGTAGAAAATATGAATCATATGCATTCATTCATATATATTTTTTGTATCTGTATGTATGTTGGTCCTTATCAAAAACCAAGTTTATTTTATCCTTGACTTGGTGTAGGTGACACTAAAGATTTTTTTCCATGGGCAAAATGATCTATACTTGTTACAAGTTGACGCTGCCAAGGTATTGATCTTTAAACATCCTTTATTTTTCTAGATTTACTACTCCGTCCGTAACTTAATGTAAGATGTTTTTGCAATTCAATGAATTGTATAAAACATCTTACATTAAGTTACAGAGCCAGTATGTTTTAGTGTATTTATCTATATGGGTTTTAGGACACATGCACAAATTGCTACCTATTGATACCAAGACATTTACTTGTACAATTTATTGTTCTTGTGTATCTTAGATTGCAGATGGCTTAATTTATGAGGCAGCTGATGGCTGTAACTACTTTCCTCATTTCTATGGTCCTGATCGGAGCTTTGCACCCCTTCAACTAAGTTATGTTGTCAAGGCAGACAAAATAGTTCTGGCAAACAATGATTTTACGTCCAGTCTACTTGATGGAGCGGCCATCTAATTCTGATGTGTAACTGTAAGGTCTCACTCTTGGCCCTTGTTTACATAATTTTCCTGTAAGTTCCCTGCCAAATTTATCAAAGACAGTCCACATGCTTATGCTAGTAATGGAAAGTACACAAATTTAATGTCAACCTTAGAGGGCCATGAAAATGGTAATGTCGGGGGATGACCCCCAGGTAGGGGACGATACTTGCCTGCTCCCCCGGCGTGTGCCCATCCGTGCTCCCGCGTACGTGGCTTGATTTGATTGAAACAAAATCAGGCTTGGTCCCACGCCCTTAAAATCAGGGGGAGATGATTAGATTAGAAAGAAAAGAGAAAAAAAAAGAACCGTAGGATAAAGTGGGAGCACGGATGGTAGCATGAGGAGGGAGCAGGCAAGCCAGATCCCCGGGTAGGCACCGGAGCAGGCAAGCCGGATCCCCGAGTAGGCACCGTTTTTTTCAAACATCAGGGCGGCTGGCGCCCCTCAATCTGGCTCCACGGCGCAGGCCGTGTCGGCACAGCGCCATGGCCGGGCCGACTGGCTGCGGATCAGCGACCATCCCATCTGACCGTACGACAAGACCATTCTCCCACGACGGGAGCGCATGGCTACAGTGCGGTCATGTTTGCTGACCGGAGTGCCCGACGTCAACGTAGCTCGCCACTGTAGTCCCACCACTCCAACCACTCCATGACAAGGGAGGTGACAAGCAACAACGTCGTGCAGCTGGCGGGCCCAGGCAGCCAGTGGGCCCCATTGCCGGCTCCAGACGCTGACACCAGGCCCTCCTCCTATGTAGTTTTACACTTGTACCCGAGGGCGGCCTATAAGACCCCCCGGGAGCCTTCCATGCATAGAGTCTGGCCTTCTCTCCGTGGAGCCTCAATAGAACACGCACACGCCCATTCATACATATGAGAGGCAAGATTGAGAGCTAGATCTTTCTTCCTCCTCCACCATACAGCTCCAGGAGCACCATTGTAACCCTTGTGCCCAGGGCTGGCCCTGGGCCAGGGCAGCAGGGGCGACGGTCCGGCGCCCAGCCAAACTAGGGGCCCCAACCCAGCACATATAAAAGGATAAAGCCATATAACATAGGCCCAATATAGATGCAAAACAAAAAGGTCAACGAGACCCGTATATGATACGTCTAGGAGAAGCCCAAAAGCCTAATACGCAACTCACGTGATTGCGGGGCCGGTGGCGCCGGATCCTTAAAGAAACGTAATTGCGCGGCGGCGTGGCGGTTTGCTTGATCGCCTCCAATTTCTCCGATCGAATCTAGTGACCTATATGCATGTGTGATCAAGGCCCCAAGGCCCCATGATGATTACTTTGTCTTTGCTTTTCCTGGAGAATGGAGCAGATCGGCACCGAGTTACTCCATCGCACTGGCTGCCGGCTTCTAGCATAGTAGGACAAGGAACGGCAGAACAACCGAGGTATTTTTTTGAATGAATTATTTTAGTTCTCAATCTCAATCTAGAGTATTTTTTATTCCTGTAAAAGAAACATTTGTTGACCTTTATATATATAGCTAGAGATTGTTTTTTTGGAACAAAGACACTAGAAGCGTCCGGCTTTAAATTAATAAAGCCCACAGGCATCAGGTTCAACAAGATACAACTTAATACAGAAGAAAACTTAAACGTTCGGTCCACGACTGTCGTCCAAAACGCTGCAAAGGTTCAACGCGACGACAATATTACAGCCAAACAAAGCATCCATCGTGAAATCTTAGCTAACATAAACTCCCACGCAATCTCCAAAAGCTTCACCTGCTCGACGGAGCTTGTCTTGCCAACACCTTGATATTCTTGATAAGCGTCATGGCCTCCGACAAACGCTCAGCATCGCGCTCCTTCCCTAGCGGAGTCTACGTCTGTAAAAAAAGATGGCATTTGAAGATCACATCCGCCGGATGGTTAGGGAATTTTTTCTCAATCGTAATTTTGTTGCGCGTTGTCCAAATTGCCCAGAGCAACGCCCCCTACGCAACGCCGATTCTACTACTAGTCCCTTTCGTAGTTTTGAGTATGGAAATCAGATCATTCCCCGAGGCTGGATTCCAATTCGTATGGAAAGCTTCCCTTACTGCGCTCCATACGAACCTGGCCAGGTGGCATTTAAAAAATGTGTGGTTTGCATCTTCGCCAAGGCCGCATACAGTGCAAGTGCCATCCGCCGGACCGTAGCTGTCAAAAAACAGAACAATCTGTAGTAATCTGTAGCTAGCGCAAGATCTGGAACCCCAAAAATTCTAAAATAAATTTATGGACGTGAGGAATTTATATATTATTCATCTGCAAAAATAATTAACTAAATAGAACTTTCCAAATAAAAATGACAGCAGTTCTTGTGAGCGCTAAAGTTTCTGTTTTTTACAGCAAGTTCAACAAAACTTTCCCCAAGTCTTCCTAACGGTTCTACTTGGCACAAACACTAATTAAACACCAAAAACACAACCAAAACAGAGGCTAGATAAATTATTTATTATTAAACAGGAGCAAAAAGCATGGAATAAAAATAAAATTGGGTTGCCTCCCAACAAGCGCTATCGTTTAATGCCCCTAGCTAGGCATAACAAGCACGAATAGATCTAGGTATTGCCATCTTTGGTAGTCAATCCATAAGTGGCTCTCATAATAGATTCATAAGGTAATTTAATTTTCTTTCTAGGAAAGTGTTCCATGCCTTTCCTTAATGGAAATTGGAATCTAATATTTCCTTCCTTCATATCAATAATTACACCAATCATTCTAAGGAAAGGTCTACCAAGAATAATAGGACATGAAGGATTGCAATCTATGTCAACAACAATAAAATCTATGGGCACATAATTCCCATTTGCAATAATATCATTAATTTTTCCCATAGGTTTCTTAATAGTGGAATCCGCAAGGTGCAAGCTTAGAGAGCAATCATCAAAATCACAGAAACCTAACAAATCACACAAAGTCTTTGGAATCGTGGAAACACTAGCACCCAAATCACATAAAGCATAGCATTCATGATCTTTAATTTAGATTTTAATAGTTGGTTCCCACTCATCATAAAGTTTTCTAGGCATAGAAACTTCCAATTCAAGTTTTTCTTCATAAGATTGCATCAAGGCATCAACGATATGTTTAGTAAATGCTTTATTTTGACAATAAGCGTGAGGAGAATTTAGCACGGATTGCAACAAGGAAATACAATCAATCAAAGAGAAATTTTCATAGTTAAATTCCTTGACATCCATAATAGTGGGTTTAGCAACATCTAGGGTTCTAATTTCTTCAATCCCACTTTTATCAAATTTAGCATCAAGATCAACAAATTCCGAATTCTTGGAACGCCTTCTAGGTAAAGGTGGATCATAATCAGTACCATCATTATCAAGATTCATATTGCGAAACAAAGATTTAATAGGGGACGCATCAATAACTTTTAGATCTTCATCTTTATTTTCATAGGAACTAGAAGAACACGCTCTTATAAAGGTATCTTTCTTAGCACGCATCCTAGCGGTTCTTTCTTTGCACTCATCGATGGAAATTCTCATGGCTTTGAGAGACTCATTGATATCATGCTTAGGTGGAATAGATCTAAGTTTCAAAGAATCAACATCAAGAGAAATTCTATCAACGTTCCTAGCCAAATCATCAATCTTAAGCAATTTTTCTTCAATCATAGCATTGAAATTCTTTTGCGAAGTAATAAATTCTTTAATATTAGATTCAAAATTAGAGGGCATCTTATTATAATTTCCATCAGAATTATTGTAGGAATTGCCATAATGATTAGAGGAATTACTAGGCTAAGGCCTAGAGTTGAAATTTCCTCTATACGCGTTGTTACCAAAATTGTTCGTACCAACAAAATTCACATCCATAGATTCATTATTATTCTCAATCAAAGTAGACAAGGGCATATCATTAGGATCAGAAGAAACACTCTTATTAGCAAATAATTTCGTAAGTTCATCCATCTTTCCACTCAAAACATTAATTTCTTCTATCACATGCACCTTTTTATTAGTAGATCTTTCAGTATGCCATTGAGAATAATTAACCATAATGTTATCTAGGAGTTTAGTAGCTTCTCCTAAAGTGATTTCCATAAAAGTGCCTCCCGCGGCCGAATCTAAAAGATTTCTAGAAGTAAAATTGAATCCGGCATAAATTTTTGTATAATCATCCACAAATTTAAACCATGAGTAGGGCAATTACGTATCATTAATTTCATTCTCTCCCAAGCTTGTGCAACATGTTCATGATCAAGTTGCTTAAAATTCATAATATCGTTTCTAAGAGAGATGATCTTAGCGGGAGGAAAATACTTAGAGATAAAAGCATCTTTGCACTTGTTCTAAGAATCAATACTATTTTTAGGCAAAGACGAAAACCAAGCTTTAGCATGATCTCTAAGCAAAAAAGGAAATAGCTTCAACTTAACAGTATCATTGTCCACATCTTTCTTCTTTTGCATATCACACAAATCAACGAAGCTATTTAGATGGGTAGCGGTGCCTTCACTAGGAAGGCCGGAAAATGGATCTTTCATGACAAGATTTAGCAAAGCGGCATTAATTTCACAAGATTCAGCATCGGTAAGAGGAGCAATCGGAGTGCTAATAAAATCATTGTTGTTGGTATTGGTAAAGTCACACAATTTAGTGTTATCTTGAGCCATCGAGACAAGCAAGCAATCCAACACACAAGCAAACAAAAAGCAAGCGGGCAAAAAGAGGCAAATAGAGAAAGAGAGGGAGGATACAGAGAGAGGGCGAATAAAATGGCAAGGGTGAAGTGGGGAGAGGAAAACGAGAGGCAAATGGCAAATAATGTAATGCGGGAGATAAGGGTATGTGATGGGTACTTGGTATGTTGACTTTTGCCTAGACCTCCCCGGCAACGGCGCCAGAAATCCTTCTTGCTACCTCCTGAGCACTGCGTTGGTTTTCCCCGAAGAGGAAGGGATGATGCAGCAAAGTAGTGTAAGTATTTCCCTCAGTTTTTGGGAATCAAGGTATCAATCCAGTAGGAGGCTACGCGCGAGTCCCTCATACCTGCACAAAATAAATAAATCCTCGCAACCAACGCAAATAGGGGTTGTCAATCCCTATAAGGATCTGATAGATATGATAAGATAATATTTTTGGTGTTTTTATGATAAAGATGCAAAGTAAAATAAAGGCAAAGGAAATAGCAAAGGAAATAACTAAGTAGTAGGAGATCAATATGACGAAGATAGACCCGGGGGCCATAGGTTTCACTAGTGGCTTCTCTTGAGAGCATAAGTATTCTACGGTGGGTGAACAAATTACTGCTGAGCAATTGACAGAATTGAGCATAGTTATGAGAATATCTAGGTATGATCATGTATATAGGCATCACGTCCGAGACAAGTAGACCGACTCCTGCCTGCATCTACTACTATTGCTCCACTCATCGACCACTATCCAGCATGCATCTAGAGTATTAAGTTAAAAACAGAGTAATGCCTTAAGCAAGATGACATGATGTAGAGGGATAGACTCATGCAATATGAAGAAAACCCCGTCTTGTTATCCTCGATGGTAACAATACAATACATGCCTTGCTGCCCCTATTGTCACTGGGAAAGGACACCGCAAGATTGAACCCAAAGCTAAGCACTTCTCCCATTGCAAGAAAGATCAATCTAGTAGGCCAGACCAAAGTGATAATTCGAAGAGACTTGCAAAGATAACCAATCATACATAAAAGAATTCAGAGAAGATTCAAATATTGTTTATAGATAGACTTGATCATAAACCCACAATTCATCGGTCTCAACAAACACACCGCAAAAAGAAGATTACATCGAATAGTTCTCCACAAGAGAGGGGGAGAACATTGTATTGAGATCCAAAAAGAGAGAAGAAGCCATCTAGCTACTAACTATGAACCCGTAGGTCTGAGGTAAACTACTCACACTTCATCGGAGGGGCTATGGTGTTGATGTAGAAGCCCTCCGTGATCGATGCCCCCTCCGGCGGAGCTCCGGAACAGGCCCCAAGATGGGATCTCGTGGATACAGAAAGTTACGGCAATGGAATTAGGGTTTTGGCTTTGTATCTGATCGTTTGGGGGTACGTAGGTATATATAGGATGAAGGAGTACGTCTATGGAGCAACAGGGGGCCCACAAGGGTGGAGGGCGCGCCTGGGGGGGTGCACCCCCCTACCTCGTGGCCTCCTCTTTTCTTTCTTGACGTAGGGTCCAAGTCTCCCGGGTCTTGTTCGTTGAGAAAATCACGTTCCCGAAGGTTTCATTTTGTTTGGACTCCGTTTGATATTCTTTTTCTTTGAAACCCTAAAACAGGCAAAAACAACAATTTTGGGCTGGGCCTCCGGTTAATAGGTTAGTCCCAAAAATAATATAAAGTGGATAATAAAGCCCAATACTGTCCAAAATAGTAGATAATATAGCATGGAGTAATAAAAAATTATAGATACGTTGGAGATGTATCATATATCATCACCAACAACAGTATATACTAGCTAGTTAAAAATCATCATAGTCGTCATTACCACTATTTAATCATCATATAGTCATTACCGCTATCTAATCACCACCAACACTAGCTTAAAGAAGAAACATTCACTTGTACTAGAAGCAAAGATATCATCGAGTTCAACATGGTAATGATAGTATAAGCGTTCATAACACCACAAAAGCAAATCACTCTTTGAGATTAAGTTCAGGATGAAGAACACGGACATGAGAGGACAAGTACTAAGAGGATGAACTAGCTAATCACTCCTGCTGCTCTCTCTCTCAAGTAAAATAGCATAGAACATGTATTGCTCTCCTGATTCATCATATTGGAGCATGCAGATGAACCTGTCTCCTAATCGTGGGTTGCGCTTCTGATTGCTTCTCCCTAGTACTTCTCTGCGATTGTTCACAATTTTCCTCTGGTCTTTTACTATTAAGCATTCCTTGCTATTAGAAATCCTGAATGCACTAAAGTGCATTGTAGGATATCTTGGCTGTAAGCTAACAATATTCATGGTACCTTTAGTCTCGATCCAATCAGGCACAACATTCATCAGAAGTCCCTGTTGAAGAACATCGTATAGTAACATACTTAGCAATGAAGTTTAGCTTAAAAAATAATGTATGCAAAAGATGCACTCAGGACAAATAGTAAAAATCTTACCATCTTTCCTAAATATATGTGACTGTAGTTCAGTACGAACACTATTGGTCGCATGTTTTGAGTACTAACATTTCTAAGTGCAGGAAGAAAATTTGTCTTGACAGTATGAAGATCCTCAAGCCATGAAACATAATGACTTATCTCCTCGCAATTTAGTTCAGCCCCGGGACAGTGGACGGTCCTGTCTACCAAGCGCCGGACATGTTTGCTTGATTGGAAATAAGCTGTCAATAAAAATTACTTGTCAACTATGTTTGAATAAACAATATCGAAGACATAAATATGGTTGAGAAACTCACATAATGGTAGAACTAGAGGCGTCTGCACATCGACCCAGATGTCTCTATTACCTTCAATATCATCTTCCGGACGAATATCAAAGGCCATATCAGGCTCAAATGCATAAGCCTTGCATAGTGCTTGCCAAGTTTTGCGTTCAAAATAGGTTTATGTGTCTGCATTGTATAATTTGATGTTGAAGGTATAACCATGCTCGGTCTTCAAGTAAACTTTTTTTACCTCAATAGTTTTGTTAGGACTGAAACCTATCTTATCCAAGACAAAAATTCTTGCATGGCAGGGGATACGCTAGTAGAATAGTGAAAAATTAAAATTATAAGTTGAAGCAAATGAAGCATAAGTCATGCTTAATTACGAAAAAAGACTTGTCATTGTGACTTACTGTATCCATTTTGAAGTTCTCATCCAGCTTGATGCTGAAGCGACTATCGTCAACTAGAAAATTTCTGCTGCACAGGACGCGCTGGTCCTCGCAGTATTCGCACATAATGAAATCATGTTCGTCGTCAGACGACCTTCCTATGTTCATATGTGAAACATTAAACACGAATTAGTTCTATTAATTCAACTAATTAAACTAGTTCTGTTAATTCAACTAACTAGTTCAACTAATTCAACTAAGCACTTCCGAAAAATATACCTAAATAAAGTAGCTCAACTAATTCAACTAACTAGTTCAACTAATTAATTCAACTAATTCAACTAAACTAGTTCTATTAATTTTCTTACTAAAAATAAGGTAGCTAGTTCTATATAGTAAAATGTTAATTAGATGATCAAATCTGATATAACTAAATTAAATATATATCTAACATATAATTTCTATCTAATTCATCTAACATTTGACATTAATATCTAACATATGTTCATATATAGGTGAAACATTAAACACTTACTAGTTCTATTAATTCATCTAAATAAACTAATTCAATTAATTCAACTAAGCATTTACTAAAAATAAACTAGTTCTATTAATTTTCTTACTAATGTAAAGTAGGTAGTTCTATATAGTAATATTTTGATTAGATCATCAAATCTCATATACCTAAATTTTCTTACTAACAATAAACTAGTTCTATTAATTTTCTTACTAAAATATATAAAATAGCTATATATAGTAATATTTTAATTCAATCAACAAATCTCATATACCTAAATTTTCTTACTAAAAATAAACTAGTTCTAATTCAACTAGCTAGTTCAACTAAGCATTTACTAAAAATAAACTAGTTATATTAATTCAACTAGTTCAAATAATCTCATATACCTAATTAATATCTAGCTAATTCATCTAACAATTGACATTAATATTTAATTTTTCTATCTAATTCATCTAACATTAACATTCTAACATTCTTATTTAGGTAATTCATCTAATTCGATCATCTAATTAACAATTTGACATGCGTTAATCTAAAAACTGAAAACAGAAAATAAGTAAAAAAAATGTGTGTGTGTGTGTGCGCGCGCGCATGTGTGTGTGTGTGTGTGTGTGTGTACAAGGGCGGCGGCATACGGGCGGCGGGGGCGATATGGCAATGACGGGGACGACGGGGAGAGGCGGGGGCGGCGCGAGATGGCGACGATGGGCGGCAGGGGCGGCGAGGGCGATGGCGCGCGTGGAACGGGAGAGGTTGCAGATGGGAGATGAAATTGAATTTTTCACAAGTGCTATATATATAGGAGGAGCCTTTAATACCGGTTGGAGCCACCAACCGGTACTAATGGTTGTGCACTGCCACCAACCTGCACAATGTTTAGTCCCACCTCGCCGAGCGACGGGAAACGTCCCCCTTTAGTACCGGTTCATGGCTCCAACCGGTACTATAGGCGCACCCATTAGTACCAGTTGGAGCCACCAACCGGTACTAATGTTTGTGCGCTCCCACCAACCTGCACAATGTTTAGTCCCACCTCGCCGAGCGAAGGGCAGCTGTCGGTGTCAAAACCGGCGGATCTCGGGTAGGGGGTCCCGAACTATGCGTCTAGGCCGGATGGTAACAGGAGGCAGGGGACACGATGTTTTACCCAGGTTCGGGCCCTCTTGATGGAGGTAAAACCCTATGTCCTGCTTGATTGATATTGATGATATGGGTAGTACAAGAATAGATCTACCACGAGATGAGAGAGGCTAAACCCTAGAAGCTAGCCAATGGTATGATTGTATGTTATGGTTGTTGTCCTACGGACTAAAACCCTTCGGTTTATATAGACACCAGAGAGGGTTAGGGTTACACAAGGTCGGTTACGAAGGGGGAGATATCCATATCCGTATTGCCTAGCTTGCCTTCCACGCCAAGTAGAGTCCCATCCGGACACGAGACGAAGTCTTCAATCTTGTATCTTCATAGTCTAACAGTCCGGCCAATGGAGATAGTCCGGCTGTCCGGAGACCCCCTTATCCAGGACTCCCTTAGTAGCCCCTGAACCAGGCTTCAATGACGATGAGTCCGGCGTGTAGTATTGTCTTCGGCATTGCAAGGCGGGTTCCATCTCCGAATACATCACAGAAGAATTTGAATACGAGGATAGTGTCCGAACCTGCAAAATAAGTTCCACATTCCACCGTAGAGAGAATAAATATTTTCGCATTTCTAATTTGCTGGCTTGTTTTGGTAGCATGACGTTATGTCACGGCCCGGTGATTATTCGAATCGTTTCTTTTAATCAGCCCTGCACATAACGCGAGGCAGTTTTTTGACACGTCTTGTCAAAGCAGAGATCGTGTCCCCTTATTACGGGATTCTCATCAATACGGGCGTGGGTAACCCAACCGCGCCATCAATTGCGGCGCTTGGGGGATAAGCGAGGTTTACCAGGCAAGTGGGGACGCTTAGTTTCGTCCGCCCATATAAAGGGATAAGGATTCACCTTTCTATCCACGCCTTCTTCCTCCCTTACCCATCCGTTTTCGCACACTCGGGCTCTAGCACCCAAGTCCGCACTTCCCACCTCGACCTTCTCCAATCATGTCCGGAGCGGGAGGCAGGTGGATGGTCTCCTACGTCACGGAGGGAGACATCAAGAAACTAAGGAGAGCCGGATACCTGCCCGACGACATCGCGCACCGGCTCCCAGATGAGGGGCAGCTCATCCCCACCCCGAGGCCCCATGAGAGGGTAGTATTCCTCACCCATTTTCTCTGCGGACTGGGATTCCCTCTCCATCCCTTCATCCGGGGGCTCATGTTTTATTACGGCCTGGATTTCCACGATCTGGCCCCGAACTTCATCCTCAACATCTCGGCATTTATCGTCATGTGCGAGGCCTTCCTCCGCATCAAGCCCCACTTCGGCTTATGGCTGAAGACCTTCAATGTCAAGCCGAAGGTGGTGGGCGGCCGCCAGGCGGAGTGCGGAGGCGCCATGCTGGGCAAGATGCCTAACGTAACATGGCTCGAGGGCTCCTTTGTGGAAACCATAAAGGGCTGGCAATCGGGGTGGTTCTATATCATCGAGCCGCGCGACCCTGCATGGGCAGCGGCCCCCAAGTTCCGATCTGGCATCCCCACGCGGCTCACCTCCTGGAAAGAGAAGGGCATGTCCTGGGGTAGTTCGAAAGAGCTGACCGGACTCCAAACATGTATTCAAAACATGGTGGACAAGAAGCTCAAGCTTGTCAACATAGTCCAAGTTATGCTCATCCGCCGGATACTCCCGTACCAACAACGGGAGTTCAACTTGTGGGAGTTTAATCCGGCGCAGCACCGAACTCTGAATAGGCTCGACTCATGAAGACGCCTGGAGGGTGCTGTTCAAAAGTGCCGAGGTCCCCCCCCCCTATTATTGAGGATCACGGATTCAGCGTGAAGCGCCAAGCCGGTGCGGTAAGCTGGTTTACCTTTCACAGGATACTTATTATTTTTATATAGATTGACTCTATGCGGGATCTAAGCTCCCGTACCTTTGATAGGACTGGCAGAAGATGGCCGGACAGATCGACTGTCCAGCTCCTTTGCCCGAAGGCCCCGCAGACGCTCTTCTGGCAAAGATGTTGACTCCGGCCCCTTATACGGTGCCGGAGAAGACCAAGAAGGCTAAGGGAACCCTAAAGAGTTCCCGATGCCAGGCGTCATCGGACTCACCGTCCGATCACTCTGCGGCGCACTCTTCCCCCGAAGACGAGGAAGAAGAAGAAGAAGAAGAAGATGCTCCCCCACCGACTGGGGGAGACAAGAAAAGGAAGGCCGCCCCAACCGGGGAGGCCGGAGGGTCCAAGAAGGGAAGGACTCTCCTTCCGGACGGTTCCACCGCCGCCGACGAAGGCGAAGACGAGTGGTTGCCTAGGGTCAAGCCCCCGGGGAGATCGTAAGTATTCGGATACCAGAGTAACTCATAGGATTCCTTTGTCGCACTGCTTTCCCTAACGCCGAACACAATTATGCAGGCCACCACGAGCCAGTATCGATGTATCATCGGACGCCTCCTTGGGCTTGCCGGAAATGGATAGCGATCTAGTCCTGACCACCACCTCCCCTTATCCTGCCGACGACGCCGAGGTGTTGTCTCCAGAGGCACCGGATCGAGGGGACACAGTCCCAGAGACGCCTCAAGGCGACCTTCCGGACTCCGGGAGCCGAGGGGACGGAGCCCCCGAGAGCTTCGAGTTCGGCCCTCAGCCGAACACCGCGTCGGACCCTCCAACGGTTACGAGCTCGGGCAGGCGGCCTCCTTCTAAGAGGGGCAAGATGCCTATGCCGGTGACCTCTGTCCATCTAGAGGCACCGGACAATCTGCTGGAAGTGCTTCGCAGCGCTTCCATCGACGAGGAGCACCGCACTATCATGAGTGCGGTGATCCAGAAGGTTCAGTCCGCCAAGAGCGGATTGACTGAAGCCTGTGCCAGCCTTCTAACAGGCTTCGAGGTAAGTGTTTTAAAATGTAGTAGAAATATTACTGCATAGACAGTAGCCCCTGATGCTTTGTTCGGTGTTCACAAAGAAAAGCCAAACAAAGGATCAAATAATATCGCAGGAGTCTAATATAAGTATGTCAATATGCATATGCAGGCTTCGCTGCTGGCGTCCGCCGCACTAGGAGAACTACTGGTAGACCGAGGGCCACCAGAGGGCAAGGAGCACCGCCACCCCGAAATGTACTACGAGGGTGTTCTGCCGGGTGCCCGTCTCATCGCGGACGAGTGTTCAAAAGATGTAATATTTGAATGAGACTTGCTCGTTTTATCCTGTATGTATGAAAACTTTTTTCATATGCGCTATGCAACGCTTGTTGGAATTTAAAATATTACCTTCTGTTTGGCAGTTTGTCCAATCTGAGAGATGGCTAGTCCTGGGCTTCTGCCCCCATGCCACGAGTGCTGGGTTGTTCGGGATAAACCTGAGCACTCTTGTTCCCATGTTTGGGTCCTTCGAGGGAGGTGCTCAGCACAACGAACAAGGCAACCGGACTAAGGATGCTTTATCACTCTCACTTAGCCATATAATTCAATAATTTTAAATTTCGTCGAAGCCCCTGGTATTCGGAAGGCCGAATTTGGGGCGCGATACACGCCTTTAAGCCGGACAGGGCCGGCCCCTCGGTCTAAGCGGCATAAGTCTTTAGGGACTTGAAAACCTCGCCAAACAGCGACCAATCTCTCGCCTTATCATGACAGTCAGTTTTAGCTTTCTCTACTGAGGTGCTGAACCCAGCAGAACCGGGGCACAATCACAGTAGTTCTCCTAGCGCTACCTTAGCCGATAAAGCGGAACATAGGGTACCAAAACATAGGAGCCGGGCAAACCCAACATTTGACCAAAGACATGATTCGGAGCTGATGCATATAACGCTATAACTTCTGTGTGCCGCACTTGTGAAAGTGTTCGGACTTTTCACACCGCATTGTGGGGTACGTAAGCCCCTGGTGTCTTGGCCATACCAGAGTGTACGGTTGCAAGGCATCATTAATGAACACACACATACCAGAGTGTACGGTGCCGTGTATTTGGCACGAGCGATCGAGTATACGGTCCAAGCTGGACGGCCCTGGCATACTTTGTTTGAATGGCTTTTTCCGCTGACCGGGTTTAGAGCTTTTGAATCCGGCATTGACTATCGTATCCTTAGTATTTTCGCTATTTATGTGGCGCTTATGCTTGTTGCAACGTGACCTGCTATTACCGTCCTTGGTATCTGAGGTACCATGGTTCTTTGATATGTTAGTACCGTGAGCCAGCCAGCTGTCTTCTCCCGCACAAAAGCGGGTCATGAGCGTCGTGAGAGCTGCCATGGATTTCGGCTTTTCCTGACCAAGGCGCCGGGCTAGCTACTCATCTCGGATGTTGTGCTTGAAAGCCGCTAAGGCCTCCGCATCCGGACAGCCGACGATTTGATTTTTCTTTGTAAGGAACCGAGTCCAGAATTGCCTGGCCGACTCTTCTGGCTGCTGAATTATGTGGCTTAAATCATCGGCGTCTGGTGGTCGCACATAAGTGCCCTGGAAGTTGTCGAGGAATGCGGCTTCCAGATCTTCCCAACAACTAATGGAGTCCGCTGGCAAGCTGTTAAGCCAATGCCGCGCTGGTCCTTTGAGCTTTAGTGGGAGGTATTTGATGGCGTGTAAGTCATCGCCGCGGGCCATGTGGATGTGGAGGAGGAAGTCCTCAATCCATACTGCGGGATCTGTTGTGCCGTTGTATGATTCAATATTTACAGGTTTGAAACATTCTGGGAATTGATGTTCTATTACTTCGTCTGTGAAGCATAAGGGGTGTGCGGCGCCTCTGTATTGGGCTATATCGCGACGCAGCTCGAATGGGTCCTGCCCGCTGTGTTCGGCCCTGCCGGATTTGCTTTTACTGTATCCGGCGTGACGTTTGTCGTCTCGCAGAGTGGTGCGCCCTCGTGATCCATAGATCGATCTTGAATGCTTTTCCTTGTCCTCCAATATGTCTCGCAGGTCTGGCGTATCTCCCCATGCCTTTTTATTTGAATGGCGTTGGGGTGGAGGCTGAGCTTTTGGTTGGAATGCCTCTCTATCGCGGCCACGAGGTGGCCGATCAGCCGTATCATATGCTTCTTCCTCCAGTCGGCGTAGTAACCTGCGCCTTAGGTAACTCTTGGAGGGGCGCTCGAGTTTATATTCCTCGGCTGCGAGGACTTCAGTCCATTTGTCAGCTAGCAGATCTTGATCAGCTTGAAGCTGCTGCTGCTTTTTCTTCAAGCTATTTGCCGTGGCCATAAGCCGGCGCTTGAAGCGCTCTTGTTCGACGGGATCCTTTGGTATGGCGAATTCATCTTCACCGAGGCTTGCCTCGTCTTCGGAGGGGGGCATGTGATTTTCATCCTCCTCCTCTCCGTCTGCCGCTCTCTCAGGAGAGCTGGCTCCTCCATCCTCCTGCTCTAAATCTTGCTGGAGGGGTTTGTTGTTTTCTTCGGCACTATCCGGAGTGTTATTATCTCCTGTGCCGGTATCATCACTTTTGCTTTGGCGGGACTTAGAGCGGCGCCGCTGACGTCGGCGTTTGGGTTGCTTCTTGGAGGGGTCATCCTCCGCTATCCCGTCGCCATTGCCTTCTTTGGGTGTATCCACCATGTATATGTCATATGACGAGGTGGCTTTCCAGTGCCCTATAGGTGCTAGTTCATGTTCGTCTCATATATTGTCGTCCATACCGTCGATGTCTTCGGAGTCGAAGTCGAGCATGTCGGTTAAATCATCGACAGTGGCTACGAAGTGGGTGGTGGGTGGGCGTCGAATTTCTTCGTCCTTCGCATCCCAATCCTGTTGGCAATAATCCGGCCAGGGCTCTCCTGACAAAGAGAGAGACCTTAGTGAATTTAGGATGTCGCCGAAGGGCGAGTGCTGAAAGATATCCGCGGCGGTGAATTCCATGATCGGTGCCCAATCAGATTTGATTGGCGGGGGCGCGGATGGTTCGGAGTCCGGAAAAGAGTCCGGCACCTTGGAGTCACGGGCTGCATAGAGGCTTAGGCTGGTGTTCGGCTCGATCGCCGTTGAGACTGCAGCCCCTGAGGCGGTGTCTGACCACCCGTCCTCGACAGGCGCAGTTGGCTTTGAGCTAAGGGTCGGAGCTGATGCGGGCGTAGCCTCTGGGGTACTGTTCGGCGGCAGAGCTAGGTCATAACCATCGCGATAGTGCGGCGCGCCCGGCTGTGGCTCGAATCCGTCGAAGATCAAGTCTCCGCGGATGTCGGCCGTGTAGTTCAAACTTCCAAATCTGACCTGATGTCCAGTGTAAGTGCATCTAGTGCCACCCCTAGTTGGTTTTGGAGTATTGATGACAAACCTAGTTGCAGGATAATACAGGTAGAAGTCCCTCAATGATTCGGTTTTACTACCAGAGATGACCCCTAAAATTGTACGAAGACATTGAAGACAATGGTGGTACTTGAAGATATTCACATTGAATACTATGACAAGAGAAGACACCACGTGAAGCCTATGGAACTCGAAGACTTAGATTCTTCGTAGTTTTATTTCATTTGTGTTGAGTCATAGGAACCACCGTACTGTTAAGTGGGGTCCAAGAGAACCAGTCAGAATGACTGAAGTGATGCCTAATTCAAAACCTATATCTTCGAGCGAAGACTATGAGAGCAAATCTTGTCCAGAGTCGGACAAGTCAGCTTTGCTTGTAGCCCAAGTAAAGTTGCCGTGTGAGTTTGAAATCTGACCGTTGGTACACGTGTCAGTTCCTTAGTGACCCAGTGTCATTTCGGACAAATCAGGTCGGGTTGCCCAGTGGCTATAAATAGTCCACCCCCTACAACCATAAACGGTTGGCTGCTCAGATTTCAGTGCATGGCTTTTGTATTTTGAGAGCAACCCACCTCGAAGCCTTTGAGAGAAAATTCCTAGCGAGGAGAAAAGCCCTAACCACCCAGAGCCAGAGTAAATTGGGCATCACTTAAGTCTTCATGTCTGAGTGATCTGAAGACCTATTACACTTGAGGACTGTGCATCCTCCAGCCGGTTAGGCGTCGCGTTCTGAGCATCGAAGAGAAATTGTGGATTGCCAGTGAACGAAGTCTGTGAAGGTTTGGGAGTCTACCTTGAAGACTTACCAGAGTGATTGGGCGAGGTCTGTGTGACCTTAGCTCAAGGAGAAAACGGTGAGGACTGGGTGTCCTGAGCTGTGTGTTCAGGACTGGGTGTCCGGGACTGTGTGTCCTTTGGTTTAAATACCTAGCCACTCCAACTAGACGTACAGTTGTCACAGCAACTGGAACTGGTCCAACAAATCATTGTCTTCAGCGTGTCGCTGGTTTCATCTTCACTTCCTTTTACTTTCTGTTACACACTGTGAAGCCATTGCATGCTTGCTTTATCATCTGTCTTCACAACATAACTGTATGATCTGTTTGGCTTCATAACTTCTTCCTACCTGATCCTCATTACACTGCAGCTACTTGTCTTGTGCTTTCACTCTATTGAATACTTGACCATGGCTTGCCTAGTGTAATCTAACTTCCGCTGCTTAAGTGATTGGCATATCTGTACTGTTTGTCTTCATAACCTTCACGTTTTGAAGACTTTCATAAAAATCGCATATTCACCCCCCCTCTAGTCGATATAACACACTTTCAATTGGTATCAGAGCAAGGTGCTCCCTTGTTCTGTGTGATTCGGTTTAACCACCTGGAGTTTTAGCTATGTCGACTGCAGGGATAATTAAAGTCTCCGCTGCGTGCCCCGTCTTCGATGGAACTGAATATCCCTACTGGAAGAATAAAATGCGCATGCATCTTGAAGCCATTGACGTCGACCTATGGTATGTCGTCGAAAACGGCGTTCCCAAGGCTGGAGAAGGTGTCACTGCTGCTGATGTGAACAAGTTCACTCAACTGGACTGTACTGCCAAGAATATCATCGGTGGTCATCTGACCAAGGGACAGTACGGCCGTGTGAGTGCCTTGAATACATCCAAGCTGGTCTGGGACTGGCTCTCCAAAGTCAATGAAGGCATCTCAACCCAGAGAGATCAGAGAATCAGTGTTCTTCGCAATCTCTTCAACCGCTTCAAGCGAAATGACAATGAGAATGTCCAGCACACATTTGACCGGCTCACTGACATCACAAACGAGATTCAAGCCCTCGGCGCCACTGAGATCACCAAACACGAAATCGTTAAGACGCTGCTGAGATCACTTGACAGTTCGTTTGACATCCTAGCCCTGATGATTCAAGAACATCCAGACTTCAAGACACTCGATCCGTCTGACATACTGGAGAGCCTCAACACACATGAGTTTCAGCTTTCTGAGAAAAGAGATATCTACGGTCCAAACTATGGGCGAACTCGTGCCTTGAAGGCAAAAGATGTGTCCTCATCTGAAGAAGAATCTGACAGCAGTTCTGATGATCCTGAAGACATTGGACGGGAACTTGCAATGCTAGTGAAGAAGTTCCAGAAATTCACCAAGAAGAAAGGCTTCAGAAAGTCTTCACGATCAAGCTCAAGAAATGATGAAGCTTCTGCTCATGACTACAAGAAGAAAACATGTCACAAGTGCAAGAAAACTGGACACTTCATCTCTGAGTGTCCACAGTGGGACAATGAGAGCAGAAAGAAGAAGAAGAGCAAGGAATATGACTCCGACGACAAGAAGAAGAAGAAATACTCAAAGTCTTCTTCCAAGTCTTCCTCAAAGTCCTCATCACACAAGAAGAGCTCAACTGGCAAGGCTCGTGCATTTGTTGGCAAGGAAATGGATTCAGATGAGGAGTCCGCTTCTGAGGAGGCAGAGGTGGAGTCTAAGGAGGAGTCTGATTCTGGCATTGCGAGTCTGGCTACAGCCTACATCGCCAAGTCCATCTTCAACACTGAAGACAATGACTTCATCACCAACACCGATGCAAATGACAAGGACGACTCTACTCCTACCTACTTCTTCATGGCACGCGGTGCCAAGGTAAACACACGCACTACTCACTATCAGACATCTAGTGACGATGACTCTGATTGTGATTCAAAACCCAGCTACAAAACACTTGCTAAAATTGCCACTGAACAACAGAAAGCCATGGAACATATTCAAAAACTGTTAGACAGAAGCGATGATCTGTTGGGTGCTGAAATAACTCGATCTGAATCCTTAATTAAAGACATAAAAAATCTTCATGTTAAGTATCAGGAACTTAAAGATCGTCATGATACTCTCTCAACAACTCGTGAAAAGCTTTCCTATGATTATCTTCAAAGGAAGCAAGATCTTGAGAAATTGAGAGCGGCTCATGAAGATCTTCAAAAGGAAAACGAGTCACTTCACGCCGAACAGATCAGTTCCGCTCAGGAAGGATTTGAACCACCTTGCCTTAAATGCATTGAGCGTGATAATGCTACTTCTGTTGCTGAATGTTCCAATGCTACTGCTGTTGCAATATCTTCAACTGTTGAAGTGGTAACTAACCCCTCTGCTGAGGATACCACTGCTATTGCTGATGAGAATGCTAGGTTAAAGACATTGCTTGAAACAGGGATGTACAAAAGTCTCAAAGGACATCAGACATTATGTGATGTCCTCAAGAAGCAGATTCTGAACCGAAACCCTAGGAAAGAGGGTGTTGGGTTCGTGAGGAAAGTTAATGCAGATGGCTCTTACTGGAAACCTGAGCAGTACCCCAAAACCACATGGGTTGCTGCAAAGGAATCCTCAGCAGATCCATCCAATCTATCTGGCTTCACTTGTGCTAATCCTATTATCATTGATGAATCCTTTGATGCAAACTATAAACTGTTTAAGAATCAGAATGGTGAAGTATTTGCCAGGTACATTGGTACTAACTGCAGGAATGGACCGCCTATGAAGAAGATCTGGGTTCCAAAAACATGTCTGGAGAATCTTCCTGTGAATGTCCTCATGACACCTCACATGAAGAAGACAAACCTCAGACCAAAGGCTTCATATGGTCCAAAGGCTTCATACAGGCAGAGGACTCACCTGAGTCGCACTAACGCAAATGTTTTGCAGGGAAACCATGCTCAGGCATATGAGAGTGGTTCTTCAAACCTTCATGTTCATATGACCAAGAACTATTCTGCCTATTCTTATGAGTACTATTGCCCGCCTGCTAGACTGTTTGCTAGGACTCCAAAGCCAAAATTCTCAGATGCTGCACTTAGACTTATTGCTTCTAAGCCACCCTTGAAGATGTGGGTGGTTAAGAAAGCTTAACTCTCTTTTTCAGGGAAAGGTCTCCAGCAGAAAACCAAAATCTTCTGACGCTATTGCTGGGGACATTAAAAATCTTGTGGGGCGCAAGATCAAATGCCTGAATGACATCACTATGTATTTCGTACCTGAGTCGCATGCTACTCTCCCTATTAGTCCTAACCTGGATCTAAGTTTTCATAACCCACTGGTTCGTCAAATGTTTTTGCTTCACAATACTCTTCGTGAAGCCTATCCCCCTAACTGCACTGTAGGGTACAACACCAGCGTCTTCAGAGTCTTCAGAATGGATTATTGACAGTGGGTGTACAAATCACATGATTGGCAAAAGAAGTCTTTTTATGGACTCAACCTTACGTCCATCCGACAAGAGCCACATCACATTTGCTGACACTGGTAAAAGTAAGGTATTGGGTCTAGGTAGATTTGCAATCTCAAAGGATCAACACATGGATAAAGTCATGTTTGTTGAATCCCTTGGCTTCAACTTAATGTCTGTCTCAATGCTTTGCGATTTGAACATGATTGTAATTTTTGGAAAATATCGTTGCCTGGTACTAATGGAATCTGACAAGTCTCTAGTGTTTGAAGGGTATCGGAAAGATGATTTGTGCATGGTAGATTTCTCAGCAGGGCCACAGCTTGCAGTATGTCTTCTGGCAAAGGCTTCAGAATGCTGGCTTTGGCATCGGAGGCTTGGGCATGCTAGCATGAGGAACCTCCACACCCTTGCGAAGAAGAAGCATGTCATAGGCATCGAAGGCGTCAAGTTCAAGAAAGATCACTTATGCGGTGCCTGTGAAGCAGGGAAGATGACAAGGGCAAAACATCCTTCGAAGACAATCATCACCACTACTCGACCCTTCGAACTGCTTCACATGGATCTCTTTGGTCCCACTCACAACTCAACTTTTTCCACTACTGCTTGCCTCTATGGCTTTGGCATTGTTGATGATTACTCTAGATACACTTGGGTGCACATAATCCTTTACAAGACTGAAGTGCGGGATGTCTTCAGACGCTTCGCAAATCGGGCTATGAACAATTATGGCGCCAAGATAAAGCACATCAGAAGTGACAATGGCACTGAATTCAAGAACACTGGCCTTGATACATATCTGGATACCTTGGGCATCACACATGAATTCTCAGCTCCGTACACGCCACAGCAGAATGGCGTCGTCGAACGCAAGAACAGAACACTCATTGAGATGGCCAGAACAATGCTAGATGAGTACAAGACTCCAAGAAAATTCTGGCCTGAAGCCATTGACACTGCATGCCATACAATCAACCATGTTTATCTTCACAAGCTTCTGAACAAGACATCTTATGAACTTCTAACTGGCAAGAAGCCAAATGTCAGTTACTTCAGAGTATTTAGCTCAAGATGCTGGATCAAGGACCCACACCACACCTCAAAATTTGCACCAAAAGCACATGAGGGCTTTATGCTAGGATATGGAAAGGATTCGCACTCCTACAGAGTCTTCAATCTCTTTCACGACAAGTGGTTGAAACAGTGGATGTGCGGTTCGATGAGACCAATGGTTCACAAAGAGAGCAACTGAAAGATGTGCTAGATGAAGTTCCAGCCAGTGAATCAATCAAGCTAATGGGAACTGGAGAAATTATACCTTCTGAAGCTCATCCTGAAGAAGAACTTATCATCTCAGCACCTGATCCACATGAAGACAATGCTCAGCCTGAAGACATTCCTCCCCACGACAACATAGATCAGCAAGAGCAAAGTCTTCGACCCATACATCCTCGTGTTGCCAATGAAGTGCAGATTGACAGAATAATTGACAGCATCAATGCACCTGGTCCACTGACTCGCTCAAGGGAAAGTCAACTGGCAAATTTCTACGGACACTTCGCATTCGTTTCAATCACAGAACCCAAGAAAGTTGAAGAAGCTTTTATGGAACCTGAGTGGATTCAAGCAATGCAAGAAGAGCTTCATCAGTTTGAGCTGAACAATGTATGGGAATTGGTTAAGCGTCCTGATCCACGGAAGCATAACATAATAGGCACCAAATGGATATACCGCAACAAGCAAGATGAGCATGGTCAAGTTGTCAGAAACAATGCTCGTCTCGTTGCTCAAGGATATACTCAAGTGGAAGGCATTGACTTCGATGAAACATTTGCTCCTGTGGCCAGACTTGAAGCCATCCGTATACTGCTGGCCTATGCAAATCATCATAACATACTTTTATATCAAATGGATGTGAAGAGTGCCTTTCTCAATGGCAAGATTGAAGAAGAAGTGTATGTTGCACAACCACCTGGGTTTGAAGATCCAAAACATCCTGACATGGTTTACAAGCTCAATAAGGCACTATATGGCCTCAAACAAGCCCCTCGGGCCTGGTATGACACACTCAAATACTTCCTGAAGAGCAAAGGCTTCATACCTGGCTCCCTAGATCCCACTCTCTTCACTAAGACATATGATGGTGAACTGTTTGTGTGCCAAATATATGTGGATGACATTATCTTCGGCTGCACCAATCAGAAGTACAGTGAGGAGTTCGGATATATGATGCAAGAGCAATATCAGATGTCTATGATGGGGGAGCTGAAATTCTTCCTCGGTCTTCAGATACGGCAACAACGCAATGGCATCTTCATATCTCAAGAGAAGTATCTCAAAGATTGCCTGAAGAAGTTCGGTATGCAAGACTGCAAAGGCTTCACAACACCAATGCCAGCCAAACACCATCTGGGTCCTGACGACAATGGTAAAGAGTTCGATCAAAAGGTATACCGCTCCATGATTGGTTCTTTGCTTTATTTAGCTGCATCTAGGCCAGATATTATGCTTAGTGTTTGCATGTGTGCTCGATTTCAAGCGGCACCAAAGGAGTCGCATCACTTAGCAGTGAAGCGAATTCTTCGATATTTGGCTCACACCCCAACTCTAGGATTGTGCTATCCAGAGGGCTCAGAGTTTGATCTGGTTGGATTCTCGGATGCTGATTATGCTGGTGATAAGGTTGATCGGAAGTCTACATCAGGCACATGTCACTTTCTGGGACGATCACTCGTCTGTTGGTCTTCAAAGAAGCAGAACTGTGTATCCCTCTCCACTGCTGAATCTGAATACATTGCTGCTGGATCTTGCTGCGCTCAGCTTCTCTGGATGAAGCAAACTCTCAAGGACTATGGCATTCATCTGAAGCAAGTGCCTCTTTACTGCGACAACGAAAGCGCCATCAAGATCGCCAACAACCCAGTTCAGCACTCGAAGACAAAGCACATTGAAATTCGTCATCACTTTCTCAGAGATCATGTTGCAAAGGAAGATATTGATATCATACACGTCAACACTGAAAAGCAATTGGCAGATATCTTCACCAAGCCCTTGGATGAGAAGAGATTTTGCAAGTTACGGCGTGAGCTAAATATCTTGGAATCCTCAAATGTCCTGTGATCAGGCACACATCCTAACACTTATGCATATTGATGACTTAGATGTGCAACACACGAAGTAACGTATATCTTCAATCAATGAAGACATACATTCTAAGTGTGAATACATTAATGTGCAAATTGACTTCGGAGCGCCACGATAATTGTTCGCCGTGTCTGGGTCTAATACTTCCTATACGGTGGGTAACGCCACCACCAAACGTTCAATCTAGAAGTGTCTCACTCACGGCGTTACCTTGCAATGTCTTCACATTTGGTTTGGCTTCAATCTCTACATGTCTTCATGATTATCTTCATTACGTGGATTATATATATATATATATATATATATATATATATATATATATATATATATATATATATATACTAGTATTCTGTCCTCTACAGCATTCACTTATAGCTATGTCTTCTTGTTTTGAATCTTTTGAACTAAGTGAATGTGATCGGACCCTAATCTCTCCATGCTCTCTATCTCAAATTCTATATCTCCAAGTCATATGCATCCTATTGAAACTATCGAATGTCTTCTCTGCGTCCTTGTCAGCAGAAGGCACAGAGACAAAGTTTAAAACCGTTTTCAATGCTCATTCATCCACATGAAATCCGGAGAAGTAGGAACGACCACCCGACAATCCAGGCGTGCGTGGGATGTGGAACTGCCCCCGAGACTCCGCATGATGGCCACGTGCTGTTCAGATGCGAATCGCTAGGGGCACCTGTGTAATAGCACAGTGCCGCCTCTGTCCCTATAAATACACACCCACCGCGGTCATTATCTCCTTCTCCTTTCTTCCTCCCTTGAACGAAGCCTAGCGCCACCGCTAGCTCTCGACGACGCCGGCGACTAAGCGCTTCACTGCCGCAACCTCTCCAACGCCATTTTCAAGCCGACCGCGGACATCACTCTCTCCGCCGTCGCCGTAGGTGTCTTCCATCGCCAAGTTAGGGCACAAAGGATCGAACTGCTCGGCCTCATCTCCCACTCCGTCTAGCAGTTCCAAGTGTGGTAAATAAAACCTCTTTTTATAGCCTCTTTTGATCCTATAGTTCGGTCACTTTCTGCCATAAGAAGTTTCCATTCACACAAGTTAGAACTGTCTCAGTCTGCATCTCATAACTTGTCTAGTATATTCACTTGTGCTTCATGAAGTAGTTAGATTCCTCACTTGTACTGATCTATGGGTTCGTACAAATCTGGAACCAACTTCTTTTCTATAAGTGAATGTCTTCACACGATGAGGTCAATATCTTCTAAACTGATTTATCTTCAAAATCTTCTGAGAATGCATATGACCTCTTCCCCTTCCCTCGCACCTTAATGCTGTCATAGGTAAATGTCCGTGGGAGAATCTTTTGGTTCTCATAGTCTGCATTCATTTGCAGAGTTCTTACAGCGTCACATCAATTCTCCTAAAGCCAGTTCCTGTTGGTCCAGCAAAAGAAAGCCTTTGAAGCCTTTGAACGTGTTTAAGCCTTCCAAGTTAAGCTTCATGGCTGCAGAAAAACCAGCAAGGAAGGGTGGCAGAAAGCGTCGAGGGGAAACATCACGAGATCTGCCCGATGACCTCTTAGAGCTGTACAATACAGATCCTGAAGAGGATTACAATCAGCGCAAGACACGAATCCAATGGATTCGACGCTATTGGGCGGAGCAATGGTTCCAATACCTCTTCGTCACCAAGGAGTACGCTGAGAAAAGCGCCATCAAGAGACCATGGGGAGACGTACTATACAAAAATCTCGTGCCCAGGTCCAGAGACGAATCCATTGCTCAAGGCTTCTATCCATGCATGGTCAGGGGACCGCAGCCTGCTGACGCTCATCCGTCGTCACTACTCTGGTGTCGTGACGACAATCTGTTCAAGCGCAACTTCCACTTTGCCCAGAGGTCAGCGAAGCACAACAAGAAGAAATTGGGTTTAGACTTCAACCCTGGTCCCTCTACACCAAGGGCAGATGGCACACGTGAGGCCGACCCCAATATCATCGGTCCGTATGCAAATCTTGAGGGCCTCATCACCCGCATCTTAGTCCAAGGGACTACTGTCAATGACCCTCCTGCTGACTCTGAATCTGATGAAGCGCCTGCTGCACCGAAGCCAAAGCAGGCAAAGAAGCCAAAAGCTTCAAAGCAGATCCCTTCACCCAAAATCTCAAGGGCGAAGCCATTGGCAACTGCGCCTCCTGAAGCCAGTGCACAGTTTGAAGACTTATCTCGAGTCTCCAAGCCCCAGGAAGCAAAGAAGCCTCAGCCACACACAGGCAAAGAGCTCACAGCTGCTGCCATTCTGCGCAGCGAAACCATTGATCTATCCAGCGACGAAGATCTTGGAGAAGACGCTCTTGAGCAGCTCATCAAGAGCAAGGAGGAGGCTGAAATCTTCAACAATCTGCCTCTGTTTGATGTAGCAATCATCCACAACTTCATCGATGAGTGGTTTGCTACACCAAATATCAGCTTCGATGATCTGCAGCTGCCCATTGGCCTCAGTGTCGCCTTCCAAGGCGCTATTGCTTCAGAACTTGCAATTGCCCAGCGCATTGTTGAACTGAAGCAGAAAATTGATTTTGAAAAGGCTCAGTTCAAGCAGAATATGGCCAGGCTCAGCGTCCAAGAAGTCAAGGACTTCAAGATCATGTTGCACGAGTTAAAGGAAAACTTTCTGAAGAAACGTGCAGAAGCTCAGGGTTCGCGGGAGCGAATGAAGATTCTGGCTGATCGCTGTGTGCAGGCCTACAATGAGGCCGAGAAGCGCAAGGCACTTGGGCGTCTCGGCATCGACCCCAGGATGGCCGCGAAGGAAAAGAAGAAGCCTGCTGTGGCTGAACCAGAGGCACCAAGGCTAGAAGCTGTTCCGATTGTCTTCCCCACTGCTACGACTGGCTCGAAGCCAAAGAACCGGTCAACCGCTTTAGAGCTCAAGAAGACATGGACAGCCGAAGCTGAAGCAAGGAAGAGGAAACACTCTGAAGCCTCTCCTTCTGACCCCACCAAGAAGAAGCGCAAGATCAAGAAAACTCGGGCTGCTCCCACAGAGCCCTTGATAGTTGAAACCCTCTTTGTCCTCTATCCTGACGCAGATCGTCAGCTGACAGTTCATGAGCCTGCTCCCACAGAGGCTCCTGAAGCTGAAGATATTCCAGCAGCCGACCCCATCGCTGCTGAAGACATTGGTCATCAGGATCATGGGCGGATCACCCACAAGTGGAAGAAGAATCTGAGGTCCAGCCCACTCCAACTCGACAGGTGTTGTCTGCATTTCGCAAGCTTCGCAAAGGTCCAAGGCCTCAGGACTCTGCTGACGATATTCCGGCTGCATCAGCCGAAGAGCATGAAGAAGTACCACAAGCTCCAACTCCCCCGCTCCAACAAGAAACCGTTCTCCAGGAGAACGTGCTGGAGTCTGTCCCTCCAACTACACAAGTGGAGGCTGAAAATGTTGAGGCTGCCACAACCAACACCGAAGCCAATGTGGCGCCCTCCCCACCCAAAGCTTCTGAAGACAGTGAAGCTACTGATCCAGATACGTCTGTTCCTGAGTCTGCTGCAGGTCCTCAATTTGATTACCATGTTGAGCACAGGCCTCAGGTCCAGACGCCAATCCCACGACTGCCAAGGTTCCCAGGTCCTGCATCAGCTCCTGGCTCCTTCAACATCACTAACTTCAAGGCCGACAACACGTTCTTCAACAACTCCACGAACCCCTATTCAAGGGAAAGGATTGTATCTGATAGGTTCTGGAGCTATCCTCAGCGCAACTACTAGTCCTGCATCCTCTACAACCAAGGTCGCATCTTCCCGCACAAGCGCCTTGATGTTGAAGCCATTGCTGGACTGCCCTGTTTGGAGGAAGCTTTGGATTGCTTTAAGCAAGTGGGTCTGCTGCAGTTCGTAACTGATGAAGGGCACTGGAATGAAGAGCTTCTTCTTCAATTCTATGCCACCCTCCACATTAAAGGATACAAAAGAGATCCGAAGACTTGGATCCTGGAGTGGATGACCGGCCATGTCCATCACAAAGCCAATGCATTTGATATCATTGAGCTTACCGGCCTCCCCACTCCTGGCGAATTCTTCAAAGAAGGCTGCCAATTACATGCTGAAGCAATTGGAAGCATATTTCAGAGGCCTGAACCAAATATGAGTCAGATGCTTTCAATGATGAAGCCATTGCCCCATGATGCACCCTATCCAACTGAGTTCTTAGTTGAAGACTTAGAGTACCTGCCCAGAACCATATATCACATCATCAGGCGGACTCTCTGGCCCCTCAAGGGACACTCTCCATATGCCAAGGTTGAGGGTGCAATGAGGACTCTCATATTCTACATCCTTCATGGCAAATGCTTCAATGCGCAGGACTTCTTCATACGCCAGCTTGCGGCATCCGGCTCAGATTTATTTGGCTTGAAGTTTTATGCTCCTTGGGTTATGCGGCTGATCAAGCTTTATTCTGCGATTTCCTATCAGCCCTTAGCCCGCAACCATCGGATCTTCTTGCCAGATGTGGACACCTCTGCTGAAGCTGTATATCCTGAGCCTGCCAAGCAACCCTTAAGTCTTCAGAATGCAGAACACCAGAGCTTCACGCAGAACGTTGAAGGTGTTGAAGCCATCTCCAGGGTGTACCCGTTGGCCGGCACTACACGTGCACCTGCATACACTGAAGCCACTGACAGCGCAACTGCTCAGTGACCCAAGAAGCGCGCTCGTGCCCTCAATGACCGAGAGCTTCTTGTGGCCCTTCACCAAAAGCAAGATAGGCATCACGACTGGTTGAAGAGACAGATGAAAAGCCTCTTGGTGGATGTCAATCGCATCAGAAATCTTGCCACCAAAAATGCATTCGTTGCTCATGAAACTTGTCGCCGCACCTGGAAAGGCCTCACAATGCTGTGCCCTGAAGCTGATCTTTATGAGGATGGCTTCAGAGAGAGATTCAAGTTTGACTCCACACCCCCCAGAAGAGCTGTGCTCCGCGGAACTCCATCACTTGAAGATTCTGAGTTCTCTTCCTCTGCTGCCACAGTGACTGCAAGAATCATCGAGGAAGAAGACGACGCTACATCACCACCACCTCCTTCAGCGCGCGTCGACCCTGCACCAAGCTCTTCAGCACCACTAAACGCCTCCACCGACCCTGATGCGCCTGGGAACGCGTAAAAAACTCTATGTCTTCAAACCTTTTTGGTCATCACTGACAAAAGGGGGAGAAGCATATGATGTTTATAGTCTTCAAGCGGGTCAATATGGGCGGGTGCTTTATATTTTGCTACATTTTGCTTCGTGCTTACAACTCTCGTTTTGCTACATTTGGTTCTTTGAGTTGTAACACTTAAACTCGATGGTCGTCTGCTACTTGTTTGCCACTATGCTTTTGCGAAGATAAATTCCGCATGTACGACGATAATTTCCGCACTTATATCATTTCGCAGACGTCCATTTTTCATTATGCATGTCATTCTCTTCATATACTTTTACATGCATGGTGGATTGTCATCATAAGTTGAAGTGGATTTCCACAAGTACAACCTGCCATGTGCATTTGCGTTCCAGAAGCAAATTACTTATATGCACATCTTCAGGGGGAGCCCTCGCAGCTCATGAAGACAATTCCTTTACAATTTCACAAATTATATTCCCCGTTGAAAACTTCAACTAGTTTGTCATCAATCACCAAAATGGGGGAGATTGTCAGTGCATCTAGTGCCACCCCTAGTTGGTTTTGGAGTATTGACGACAAACCTAGTTGAGGGACTAATGTGTTTGTAAGAATTGCAGGATAACACAGGCAGAAGTCCCTCAATGATTCGGTTTTACTACCAGAGATGACCCCTAAAATTGTACGAAGACATTGAAGACAATGGTGGTACTTGAAGATATTCACATTGAAGACTATGACAAGAGAAGACACCACGTGAAGCCTATGGAACTCGAAGACTTAGATTCTTCGTAGTTTTATTTCATTTATGTCGAGTCATAGGAACCACCGTACTGTTAAGTGGGGTCCAAGAGAACCAGTCAGAATGACTGAAGTGATGCCTAATTCAAAACCTATATCTTCGAGCGAAGACTATGAGAGCAAAACTTGTCCAGAGTCGGACAAGTCAGCTTTGCTTGTAGCTCAAGTAAAGTTGCCGTGTGAGTTTGAAATCTGACCGTTGGTACACGTGTCAGTTCCTTAGTGACCCAGGGTCATTTCGGACAAATCAGGTCGGGTTGCCCAGTGGCTATAAATAGTCCACCCCCTACAACCATAAACGGTTGGCTGCTCAGATTTCAGTGCACGGCTTTTGTCGTTTGAGAGCAACCCAGCTCGAAGCCTTTGAGAGAAAATTCCTAGCGAGGAGAAAAGCCCTAACCACCCAGAGCCAGAGTAAATTGGGCATCACTTAAGTCTTCGTGTCTGAGTGATCTGAAGACTTATTACACTTGAGGACTGTGCATCCTCCAGCCGGTTAGGCATCGCATTCTGAGCATCCAAGAGAAATTGTGGATTGCCAGTGAACGAAGTCTGTGAAGGTTTGGGAGTCTACCTTGAAGACTTACCAGAGTGATTGGGCGAGGTCTGTGTGACCTTAGCTCAAGGAGAAAAAGGTGAGGACTTGGTGTCGTGAGCTGCGTGTTCAGGACTGGGTGTCCGGGATTGTGTGTCCTTTGGTTTAAATACCAAGCCGCTCCAACCAGACGTACAATTGTCACAGCAACTAGAACTGGTCCAACAAATCATTGTCTTCAGCGTGTCACTGGTTTCATCTTCACTTCCTTTTACTTTCTGTTACACACTATGAAGCCATTGCATGCTTGCTTTATCATCTGTCTTCACAACATAACTGTATGATCTGTTTGGCTTCATAACTTCTTCCTACCTGATTCTCATTACACTGCAGCTACTTGTCTTGTGCTTTCACTCTATTGAATACTTGATCATGGCTTGCCTAGTGTAATCTAACTTCCGCTGCTTAAGTGATTGGCATATATGTACTGTTTGTCTTCATAACCTTCACGTTTTGAAGACTTTCATAAAAATCGCCTATTCACCCCCCTCTAGTCGATATAACGCACTTTAAGCCAGGGGCGTAGCTTTCAATCTGCTCCAGATGGCCATGCGAATTAGCCTGCAGTGCAAAGCCGCCGAATACGAAGATCTGTCCGGGGGGAAAAGTCTCACCCTGGACCGCATCGCTATCGATGATAGTCGGAGCCATCAAGCCTAACGGCGACGACACAGAGGAACTCTCAATGAAAGCACCAATGTTGGTGTCAAAACCGGTGGATCTCAGTTAGGGGGTCCCGAACTGTGCGTCTAGGCCGGATGGTAACAGGAGGCAGGGGATACGATGTTTTACCCAGGTTCGGGCCCTCTTGATGGAGGTAAAACCCTACGTCCTGCTTGATTGATATTGATGATATGGGTAGTAAAAGAGTAGATCTACCACAAGATCAGAGAGGCTAAACCCTAGAAGCTAGCCTATGGTATGATTGTATATTATGGTTGTTGTCCTATGGACTAAAATCCTTTGGTTTACATAGACACCGGAGAGGGTTAGGGTTACACAAGGTCGGTTACAAAGGGGGAGATATCCATATCCGTATTGCCTAGCTTGCATTCCACGGCAAGTAGAGTCCCATCCGGACACGAGACGAAGTCTTCAATCTTGTATCTTCATAGTTTAACAGTCCGGCCAATGGAGATAGTCCGGCTGTCCGGAGACCCCCTTATCCAGAACTCCCTCAGCAACCGCACTGGTTTATAAACCCAGCGGCGGCTGCTCCTTCAAACTCCTCTATATAGCGGGCTTTTGAGCCTAACTATGGCGCGCTGCCCTGTGAGCCTGCTGGCTCTTCTGGGCCTGGATTTGCACGCCCTAAGTCTGGCAGGCCCACTGGGCAGCGCCCCAACAATTTTTTATATAGTATTTTTCTTTTCTGCATTATTTATTTTTTTCTATTTATTTTTGAGTAAATTTTTCCGTGACACTCTCTTCTATTTATTTTCGAGTAGTTTCAACATTTTCAGAGTTCATTTTGTAGTGATTTTCAATTTGACGGTCATTTAGCTCTCTAAACAAATCGATAAATGACTGAAAAAGAGCAAAATGATGTCAGAAATGGTTGAAAATTGATGATGTCGCTTTAAATGTTGCATACTGAATGCAAAAAAAAGTTTGGAGTTTGAATAAGTTTAAAAAAATGAAGTGCCCGTGTAACACATGAGTTCTTGTCCGAAACCCTGATACTCCGAAAGAGATTGTCCAGTTTGTACATGAAGTGCGTCAAGTTTTTGCCGTAACCCTCTCTACTCTCTTGCACATGCTATGTGGGTGAAATTATGATACCATGCCGAGTTTCCACATTTTCAGAGTTCATTTTGTAGTGATTTTCAATTTCACGGTCATTTAGCTCTCTAAACAAATCGGTAAATGACCGAAAAAGAGCAAATGATGTCAGAAAGGGTTGAAAATTGACGACGTCGCTTTGAATGTTGCATACTGAACGCAAAAAAAGTCAGGAGTTCAAATAAGTTTTAAAAAATGAAGTAACCATGTAACATATGAGTTCTCGTCCGAAACCCTGATACTCCGAAAGAGATTGTCCAGTTTATACACGAAGTGCGTCAAGTTTTTGACGTAACCCTCTCTACTCTCTTGCACATGCTATGTGGGTGAAATGATGATACCATGCCAAGTTTCAACATTTTCAGAGTTTATTTTGTAGTGATTTTCAATTTCACGGCCATTTAGCTCTCTAAACAAATCGGTAAATGACTGAAAAAAGCAAATGATGTCAGAAAGGGTTGAAAATTGATTACGTCGCTTTGAATGCTGCATACGGAATGCAAAAAAGGTCTGGAGTTCAAATAAGTTTAAAAAAATGAAGTAACCGCGTAACACATGAGTTCTGGTCCGAAACCCTGATACTCCGAAAGAGAATGTCCAGTTTGTACACGAAGTGCGTCCAGTTTTTGTCGTAACCCTCTCTTCTCTTTTGCACACTATGTGGGTGAAATGATGATACCATGCCAAGTTTCAACATTTTCAGAGTTCATTTTGTAGTGATTTTCAATTTCACGGTCATTTAGCTCTCAAAACAAATCGGTAAAGGACTGAAAAAGAGCAAATGATGTCAGAAAGGGTTGAAAATTGATGACGTCGCTTTGAATGCTGCATACGAAACACACAAAAAAGTCTGGAGTGCAAATAAGTTTAAAAAAAGAAGTAACCACGTAACAGACGAGTTCTCGTCCGAAATCCTGATACTCTAAAAGATATTGTCCAGTTTGTACACGAAGTGCATCCAGTTTTTGCCGTAACCCTCTCTACTCTTTTGCACATGCTATGTGGGTGAAATGATGATACCATGCCAAGTTTCAACATTTTCAGAGTTCATTTTGTAGTGATTTTCAATTTCACGGCCATGTAGCTCTCAAAACAAATCGGTAAATGAATGAAAAATAGCAAATGATGTCAGAAAGGGTTCAAAGTTGACTACGTGGCTTTGAATGCTGCATACGGAACACAAAAAAAGTCTGGAGTTTAAATAAGTTTAAAAAAATGAAGTAACCGTGTAATAGACGAGTTCTTGTCCGAAACCTAATACTCCGAAAGAGTTTGTAATAAGTTTAAAAAAATGAAGTGCCGGTGTAACAGATGAGTCTTCGTCTGAAACCGGCCATGATACTTTGAAAGAGATTGTCCAGTTTGTACACGAAGTGCATCCAGTTTTTGCCGTAACACAAGAAATCCAGAGTTGTAATAAGTTATTAAAAATAAAAAAGAGGCGCAATGCTCATTAATTAGCTTCAAGCCTTTTGGAATAGTGTAGACTGCACTGCACATAGCTCCGTGCAGTCTATGCTATTCCGAAAGGCTTGAAGCTAAACAACGTGCAGGTGAGCATTGCGCCTCTCTTCATCGTCTCTGCACTCACGGCTTATAAACCGCTCCTACTGCCTCTCTCTTCGCGAGGTGGGACTAATAAAAATCATCTTACTAAGAATACCTAGTACCAGTTCATGCCATGAACCAGTACTAAAGGTGTTCGTGGGGCCCAAGCCTGACCACAGCCTGACACAACCTCATTAGTACCGGTGTGTGGTATGAATCGGTACTAAAGGTTGCCCATAAACCGGTACTAATGATCTCCGTCCGTCTAGCCGTTGGGACCGGCACTAATGGACACATTAGTGCCGGCTCAAATTCAAACCGGCACTAATGTGCTTTACATTTGACCTTTTTCTACTAGTGCATGATTGCAGGAACATGGAGGAGCGGGGGTCATGCTTGTGGGTGGATATGAGGTTCGGGATACAAGCCCATCTACAGCACACGGCCGTTGTTGCGGTCGCTGGCTCGTGCGTCTGCTGCCGAGTAGACCAGCGCCATGCAACGGCACTTCATGTCTCCGCGGGCCGAGGAAGCAAGGATCCTTCATGGGGCTGCTGCCATAGGTGTGCCCACGATCTCCATTGTCGCGCCTGCGCTGGAAGTTGTCGACATGCGACAACGCGCCTCCGTCTCACCACATGCTGGAGCGCCGCCGTCACCATCATGCAACAAATCGCCGTCTCCTCCACCACTGGATGGAGCGCCAAGGAGGGTGCAGCCAGCACGAAAAGCACGGGGCACCTCACCCCGTGTCGTACCTGGCTCCAGCGTTGCCGGCTGTGCTTTACATGGACTGTCCAATACCGCTTTGACCATGCCACATCATAGATAAACCAAGTTTGACTGAGGCAGGGACTAACTTTACCCGGTTTTGAAAGTTGAGGAACTAAGTTTTGTTGGTTTTGGAGTTGAGGGACCATCTCTATACTTCTGAAAGAATTAAGGGACGAAAAATATACTTTTTCCTAAATGGAACGATTCCAAGCTGGTTGCCTCCTGTCCAAGCTGTCGTGGGAAAGCTCTTAGCTTGGGGCATCCTTTGAGTAAAGACAGCATCTGGATCCTTGGGGTCAGGGCTTCCTCTTTCCCTTCCACAGATGTTGATGTTGCGGAATCTTCTTCGACAGTGGATCATTCCTCCCAGTTAGGCATATCCTGTATCCTCAACATTTTGAGCTTGGGAAAAGCAAGAACTGCATCCTTGGACATGGGATTAGCACCAGCACCCCACAGCCCACAAACTCGGTCCTAGTCTTGGTAAGCCCTGTTACTCCATCAATTTCCAGATATCTCAAGTTGGGCAGCTGACCAGTTGGTGGAAGATGCCCACATGAACTGCAGTCTATGAGTTTCAAGTATACAACTGAAGACACGTGGGTGTTTCCAAGCCATGTAGATACGTCCGGCCGAAGAATCCATTAATAACTACATATTCCAGGTTGTGTGGAGAGATTAACTGCTGAAATATTGTCAGCATCTTCTGAATGTGATTCATATGTGAGATTTTTTTTGCCTGTTAACAATGAGTCTATACTACAAGTAGCTGCTCACTCTATAGTACAAGTAGCTGCTCACTCTATAGTACAAGTAGCTACTCTTTCCAATTTGGTAATCACAAGATGCCTTAGCTGTGAGAGACTGAGAGAACTTCCAACCCTTCCAACTTCCACCCGTCTTGTTTTTTCCATTGTCACTTCGGCCACTAAAAGGACATCCTTCTAATCCATCGAGGAATTCTAATCTGCATATTCCTTCTGGAACCTGATTTATTGGTATATAGTCAGAACTAGGCGCCTTAAATTGGACAGCTGAGTGAGCGCCAAAGGAAGGCTGTTCAGAGCTTTGCACCTTTGCAGGTTTGTTATCTAAAGATTCATGAGGGAACCGATGGACTCTAAAAGGTAAGATATGTTTGCATCATTAAGATCAAGTAGTCATAGGTGGATCAAACTTCTAATGCAATCTGGAATGCTTTGAATAGATGAACCAGTCAGATCTAAAACACAAATGCATGGAAGTCTCTTAAAAATTGTATTCTCAACACTTGATCCCTTATAATAGGAAAAAGACGATGTAATCATCTCTTTGTTCATATTGGGAGTGCGCTATATAATCCTTGTTAGTGACAACTGAAACACATCTTAGTTTGGGCAAAGTTTTATCCCCCAATGGTCTCCACAAAAACTTTCTTCTCCAGATATATGTTAACCAAGCTACCTTAAATGATCATGCATTTTGCATCAACTATCACTAATAGGGAAAAGCCTATCCGTAGCTCAGGTCAAATGCCTAGTAGTAGCGCAGGGAGCGGCACTAATAGTAAAGCGCTACAACTAACTTGTGGCAGTAGCGTGTTTTGACCCGCGCTACTGCTATACCTACTTAGCAGAGCGTTGTCCAAAAAAGCGCTAGCGTTCGTCCATCCAGCGCTACTGCTAAATAGCTGTAGCGCTTGTCTATGGTGCTACTGCTTCCTGCTAAAGAGCGCTATTGCTATATATTCACATATTTTTTTGCTATGTATTTGCGGTGTTTTTGTACAAGTTTTATACAGTATTCTAATCATATCATAAACATGAAATATGCTCATCATTTCATACACATAATAGTCTCATCATATCATCCAACACAAATCATGTCGTCTCATCATAATCACGATATAGCGATACAAGTTAAGTGACATGTCTCGAATACAAGCAATTGCATGGTCATCACATACACATGTTTCATCATCGATATCTAAACAAAGATATAGAAGAGAAGAGCGATCACTATGAGCAAGAGAGGGATAATGTAGTAGTTTTTTAGGCGCCGGTTCCGATCACTCTCTCGCACTAGCGTCAACCACAAGTAACTATCTTCCGCGTCGGCTCCACTATCGAACCCTCCGTGGTTGCCGCCCGAAAACCGGTGCACCTGGGACTGACACTCAGGCCATTCGTCGCACACTCCTGGAACCTTCCCTAATAGCACTTCTTCACCATTGATGATCTATGTGCCTGCATCGTCACATGAGTCGATAATATGCAACATATATAGTTGAGCAACAGAAAGAGACAGAGTTAGCAAAAATAGAAGCAACATATCATAAGCATAAATAACAAAGTTCATCGTACCCAAAATGCCCTACTACAGTGATCTTCGCTAGTAGAGGAGGATGGTTTAGTTACATCACAAAGTTTCGTCGTGCATAACTCAAAGTTTCATTGTAGAGAAAGTAGTGACTAAATGGACACATTGTCATATATCGTCAATCACTCCAACATGTCGTGCCATCCATCCAAATCAGGAAGGAAGTTCTCGAGCGAAGTGGAAGGCTTCAGGCCGAGATGCTGAGCAGCTATGCGTGTTCAGACGGCTTCCCGCGACATTTCCCCTTCTTCGTAGAACATCCCTATTTTTTCGAGGACCTCCTTCATGATGATTTGGGCAAGTTCACGCTGAATGTGATAGAACTCACCTCGGAGTCGATGATCCGGGATATTTCATAGTTTCTTTGCCCATTGCAGAATATCGGCATCGCTAGATCTAGGTGACATGCGAAGGTACTGGCAATCCCGTCTGTACTCCAGCATGTGGTGGAGGACATAGAATCCATCACTAAGAGTACCACTCAGTTGCTGGATGTAGCAGAAGTCGGTCTTATGGCCGAAGCAGGGCACATGGTTCCTTGTCTTCTTGAGCGTGATCTCTCTTTGGTTTGGGCGCCGTATCCTCTTCGGTTTCGGTTCTATATCGGCTAATTTGCCACCATCGACGCCGGTCTTGGTGCCGGTGTCGGTCTCAGTCTCGGATGTGACAAAGGGGTACTGCAACCATTGTTGCTCGTCCAGATAGTTTAAATAGTTGTCTACCGCCTCGTAGATGTTGCAATTACCAGAACCCCCTCACTTATCATTGTTAGCCATGTTTCCTACGATTAAGTCTAGTCAATTAATTCTAGACCTAATAAAATGAATAATGACATAAAAAGGGCTATGTTTTGCCGGAATGTTGATTCATTCCCGTTGCGGCAAATCCCGGACACTCAATATGTCCTAGTTTCTAGCATAAGTCATGCCGAAATTCACGAAAAAATTTGGCATGACCTTTGCTAAAAAATGGACAAATTGAGCGCCTCAGGAACAAAAATGAATCAACACTCCGACAAAACATAGGCCACTTGGAATCATTCCCTGCAAACAACAAAAGGCCACTTGGACACAATCGAACCACATCAATGTTGCATATAACAGGACCACTTAAGAACCTGTACATGAGCAACTACAACAGTAGATATACATGAGCAAACACTATTGCGGAATTTGCATATAACAAGACCACTTAAAATTTGCATCTCCTAGTGTTTGGCACTTCAATAAAATCTACACAAATCTCATCCTCTCTCAAACTCAATTCAAAACCCAAATATAGATGGATGAATCCTAGAAACCTAGAACGTTTATATATTTCTGTCCCAAGTTACTGTCCTAATAAAAATTATGAACCCTAGAACTCAATTTATGTCCTTAATTTCAAATTATGGACCCTAGAACTCAATTCAAATTATGTCCTAAATTTCTTTCCTAATAAAATTGATTGAAAATTAAGAACCTACTGGACTTGCAGCACTAATAGAAATTTATATTTTTATATTGAATTTTTCTCTAAACTAAACCCTACTGTCTTAATTAACATCTAGGTAAACCCTACTGCCCTAACATTTCTAGTTAAACCCTACTGCCATAACCCTAGTGCCCTAATTAACATCTAGTTAAATCCTACTGCCTTAACATTTCTAGTTAAACCCTACCGCCCTAGTTACTTAAGCATATACAGCTAAGTTGTTGAATCCTACTAATTAGATGAACCCTAGATACTTATGCATCTACAACTACTTAAGCACCCTAGCTAGGCAGAGGTAGGGGAGGAGGAGGAGGTGTAGGCGTGCTCACTTCAGGCGTCGGCGGAGTCAGGGAGCAGGAGGGGCAGAGCGGCCGAGGGAGGGGGCGCACGGAGTCAAGGTCGGGGTCGGGGTCGGGGCTCGGGCGTGCGGTGAGAGAGGACACCAGACGATGACGGAGGGCAGCAGACGACATGCAGAGGGCGACGGGAGGGCGCGCGGAGGCCGACGATGATGTAGGGCGACGGCGGCGACAGTAGAGTGGGGATTTAGGGGAGAAGTGGGTAGGGGGGAGAAAGCCTGCGTGGGGCTTATGTCAAACGTAGCGGTAGCGCCGGTCAGAAAACAATGCTTTAGCTAAGTTAGATATAGCGCTGATACATAAAACGCGCTACTGCTATAGGAAGTAGCTATTTATTTTCCTTTTTCTTTTTTCCTTTCTTTTTTCCTTTTCTTTTTCCTTTTCTTTTTTACTTTTCGTTTTTCCTTTCTCCTTTATTTAAGGAACTTAGCTATAGCGCATGTCTACAAAACGCACTACTGCTAGATTAGCTATGGCGCTTGTTGGAAACATAGTGTACGCCCCCCCCCCCGGGAGCCTCAAATGTCACAGTGTCTCCTGTCAGCTTGTTGAATTTCAACCTCACATTGCATGGGATGATCTGTGTAAAAAAAGAAAAATGACACAATGCAGTAATGCCAACACTAAAAATAAAATAGTTGTTACATTTCATCTAATTTCCTACCGCCGCATGACGAAAACTCGGCTGGAAGTAGATGCCGAACAGCTTGCCAGTTGCAAGGCTGCTGGCGCACCTTGACTTGCACAGTAGACATGGTGGTGGTTGTGGTGGCGCCATTTTCCTAAAGCAATATGAGCAAAGGATTAATGATCCACTTCACGGGAAAGAAAAACAGTAGCATGTGATATTTTTGGTTCTTCCACGAGAAGCAATTTGATGGACAATTATAATCCTAAGATCTAGTAACATATTAGATGACAAGGTACCACCTACCAAAGCATTTCGGTGGTACCTATTGCCGAAAAAACTTTTCACAAATATCTACCAAATCAGGATACCACCTGCCAAGACATTTCATCTAATTTGGCACCTATTGCCTAAGATAATTGATTAAAAAACAAGTGGCAAATTTAACTAAATTGGCACCTACATTTTGCCAAAAAATAAATTATTACAGAAAACAAAAGCATGTAGCTATCCATCTACAGAAAAAATAACAATAAAATGGTGCATACTAAATCAACTAAATCAAGTAGCCTACTAAAATCAACTACCATACTAAATCAACTAACCTGCTAAATCAACTAAATCATATCAACTAAATCAAAGTGTTGCATATGAACTAGCCTACTAAATGAAAATGTAGCAGGGAGGAGAGGTTGTGGATGGAGGAGGGAGGAGGGAGGAGGAGGGGTGACTCGATGACGGAGAAGAGAGTAGCGCGGAGGAGGAAGGCGGAGCAAGGGGCCGGCCGGCGGTGAGTGGAGGGAGGACGGAGGAGGAAGGCGGACCGAGGAGGGGCCAGCGAGCGGCGAGTGGAGGGAGGATGGAGGAGGAGGCCGGTACCGAGTCTAGCGAGGAGGAGGAGGTGACGGCGGCGCAGAGGGAGGAGGGGCGACGGGGGAGGACCGGCGTGGGGGGTGAGGGGGACATCGAGTGAGTGTGAGTGTGAGTGGATCGGATAGAGGAGAGTGGGGGTGGGAGATGGAATGGCTTAGCAGTAGCACGCTATAAAGAAAGGCGCTACTGCTAAATGACCTAGCAGTAGCGCCTTTCACAAAGAACGCGCTACTGCTGTGTGTCAGCATGTAAAAATAGACATAAAAAATACATTGATCATCAATGATCTTTTTGTGTACAATCTGATTTGTCAATATGAGTCCTCACCGGTTTAGGAACCGGTGAAGACTCATATTGCGGTCACAAATTCTACACATAGAGTTCAATGAAGACCAAGTGCTTGTGAAAGTTTGAGAAGTAACATATTTAAGATGGTAGAAACTCTCTTCACGGAGCGAAGTGGGACTAAATTTTTGAAGTAAACTTAGCAGTAGCGTTATTGCGGAAATGCTCTACTGCTATGGTCCATAGCAGTAGCGCTCTTCATATTAACGCGCTGCTGCTACATTTATTTCAGCAGCAAGTTTTGTGTGCGCGCGCTACTGCTACATAACAGGAGCGCCTTATTTTAAAGTGCGATGCTGGCAAGATTCTGTGTATAGGCTTTCCCCTTGTAGTGTTATCTTTTATTTTTCTTTACATTTTCTTTTTTCCTTTTTCCTTTTTCTATTTCTTTTATTTTCATTTGCTTTTCTATTTCTTTTTCATTTTATTTTCTTTTCCTTAGCAGTAGCGCTCTCCCCAGAAAATGCGCTGCTACAACGAACTTACTGCTAGCGTGTTTTCCCCAAGCTCGCTACTACTATTCCTAGCCTGCCAGCAACAGTGTGGGAATTATAGTAGTAGCATTTTTTCCTATAGACGCGCTACTGCTACCATCATAGCTATAGCGCCCTTTGTGTCCCCGCGCTACGGGTAAGTAGCAGTAGCGCTTAGTTTTAACAGGCGCTACTGATAATCCTCTGTATATAAGGTTTTCCCTAGTAGTGTATGGTCAGCAAGTAAATGGTCTGATTGTGGGATATTCCTATATATGAACTCAGAGTAATATTCTTCAGTTGTATCTTCTTGAAGTTGTTCATCATGTTCCTCCACAAAAGCTTCAGCAGCCCAAAGCTTGATTAGATCATCATGACATATGCGCCAATCTTCTGGATATGAGGCTAAATAGAGGAAACATTGCTTCAAATGCCATGGTAGATCATCATAACTCGAAGACAAAGCACATCCGAACTCAGTTGGAAGATTACCCATAGACCAAGCACTTCTCTTTAAAACCATTCTCCATTCCTTCTCAGATTTCCATTTAGTTACAAGACACTAGCAGTAACCTGGATTGTGAGAGGTAGTCCACCACATCTATCTCTCGAAGGTTTTCATTTTTCTTTCCTTATCAATGTTCACACTCTTCCAAAGCAGCTCCCATCATGTATCTGCTGGCATCTCGATTGCATCAATGTTCAGCTCGATGCACATCTTCCACCCCAATTGTGTGCAAAACTGTATCATGTCGAGTGGTTACTAGAATTACTCCCGTTGCAGCAGCATGTAATGGAGTTCTCAGCAAATAGTCCACACCGCACTGCTCAAGTGAGAGAGATCAGAGTACCCCTGAGAAACACAAACCCATGCTTGGTTGCTGAAGGCTCCTTTGACTTTTGTTTGTTATATATCGTGTCATCTAACACAAATGTGGCAACAATATTTGTGTGAAGTGTGAATGATGAAGTGCATTCTCAATTTTAGCGCATAGTACTTTTTTGACGAATCGAAGGGCGTGATAGTCATAGGAATTGATGATGATTGAAATGTTTTGTAATATAACTCTTTTATATCAGTAAAAATTACGCAGTTGGACATCGAGGACCATGATAGGTGGAGCCGGGCTGGCCTCCTCCTAACCTAAATGGTTACTCCACTTTGTTATTCACAACTCTTCTAGTACAATAAACTCACAAATATTGCAGCCACCTAAGCAACACTTCAGTTCGAATAGAGAGAGTAAATCATAAAGCATACAACTATGTATACCAGGGGCCCAGCCAAAACAAATGCTTAATTGGCTCACCTCTGCCAAATCATTGGGTCAAATCAAATGAAGATGGTTCTAATGCTTTAATGCTAACTCCACCCATGATGTACACTAAAATTCATGCACATTAAGTTGTGCAGAAACTAACGACCCTTGAGCGTTGTCATACTCATTTCATTTGTGGAACTCATTTTCTCCCTGGCTTCTTCACCTTCATAATTACCTAGAGCAAAGTATATAGGATGCTTTGGAGGTGCAAGCACTGCACTTTCATTCTCTAACATAAACATAACCGTGGACATTAGTGGTCTATCATTTGGATGGTCTTGGATACACAAGAGTCCCACATGAATGCACTGTACAACCTCATGAAGTGGGCAGCTCGCAGCAATGAAGGAGTCCACCAGTTCAGTAGCTTTTCCATCATCCCATAATCTCCAGGCCTGACCAATAGCATGAAGTCATGATCAAGTTAATAAATATATTGTTTGGGTGAGAGATTAATTAGAAAATTCCCATATTCACTACAAGGATTGAGGTGATTTCCGAGTGCATCATGTCGTACACTCGGCAAAGACCCTCCTAAACCAATTGTGGCTAAAAAGCACTCAGCAGAAAACGAACACTTGGCAAAGACTTGCCTTTGCCAAGTGTCGGCAAGAAAATGCTCGGCAAACAGCCCAATGGTGAATATGCAATACTTACATAAGATATAAGGCTACAAAATTCCATGTTGAGCTGAGGTGAGCTAATCTTCATGCCACTAACAATCTCCAAGAGAAGAACCCCAAAGCTATAAGTGTCTGATTTCACAAAAAATGCAGCTCCCATTGCATATTCAGGGGACATATAACCACTATTTAAAACATTCAAGAAGTTAGCAAGGAATGTACAAAACAAAATATACTAAACCATATAAACTAGAGCACTAAGAGTTTATTAGTACTCCAGTTACTTACTATGTTCCGACGACCCGGGTTGTGTTAGCATGATTCTGGTTTGCACCAAAGATTCTTGCCATACCAAAATCTGAAATTTTAGGAGTCATTTCTATATCCAACAAAATGTGGCTTGCTTTGAGATCTCTGTGAATTACTGTTAATCTTGAATCTTGGTGGAGATAAAGAAGGCCTCTTGCTATTCCTTTAATTATTTTGAACCGTGTCAACCAATCGAGCACATGTTTTCGTGCATGATCTTTCATGATCAATATGGAAGGAAACAGATCATCATGAGTATCATTTTTGTTAATGTAAAAAAAGTATGTAATCAACAAACTAGCACATACCAAAAAAAGGCATCCAAACTTTTATTAGCTAAGTACTCGTAGATCAATAACTTCTCATCTTCATGAATGCAGCAGCCGAGAAGTCTGACTAGGTTCTTATGCTGCAGTTTTGCAATGAGAACTACTTCATTTTTGAACTCCACTATACCTTGTCCAGAACTCTTACTAAGCCTCTTGACAACAACTTCATTTCCACCATCAAGTGTGCCCTACATGAGCAAACTTTTTCAACCGAGCAAAAAATTGAAACAAACTTTTCCAAACACTATGTGTAATATTTTAACATGAAGAAATGTGTTTTCCAATTGAGCCTGAGATACTTTTCAACTCTAAAATTATTTCCTTTGTACCTCGAATGACAAGGCTAGTACATCATGTTACCTTGTAAACTTTGCCAAAACCTCCACGTCCAAGCAAGCTGGAATCCGAGAAAAAATTTGTTGCTGAAAGTATGTCTTCATAGCTAAAACATGGAAATTCCATATTATTGCCTTCTAGTGAGTTGGATGTGCTAATGTATCCTAGCATCAGTTTCTTCTGGTTTTGCTTCTCTCCCCATTTGCCTATTGATTAGGACATCCACCCTTTTTCTTAACTCTTGCACTAATATAATATGTCGAAAACAAGAGGATATTTTTTTACTCTACCTCTATATTTGTACATCCAGACGAAGACTATGCATGCCAGTAGTAGCAGACATGATATAACGGGGAGTACAATCTTTACTGGACTGGTTTTCTTGTCGACTGCAGAAATGCGTCCAATCAGAATTCAGAATTAACTTCCATAAGTATCATGACGGATTAGTGAAGCTAATTAGGCACCTAGACTAACGTTATTTCTTAGAGCTGTTTTACGGTGATTGGGTTAGTACTCGGAGTACTTAGCAGTACTTACATGTCTGATCACGTCTGATTTTTATTAGCCATCAGATCTTGCGGGGAATTTTAATTGATTAAATTTAATATGTTAATTGCGATAAAGGCATAATGGTCCAAGGGGAAATATCTTTTCTTGAACCGATCACCTGAGGACCAGATCCATGTCTATTTGATCCAGTTCAGAATCCTCCTCCGATCTATTCGTCGCCGCTCGCCGCTCCTGACCTTGTCCGTCCTCGACCTGCCCGGCGAGAGGAATAAATTCATCATCCTCATCCTCCACCCAACCAACCCCAGCCCCCCACGCCGTCACCGAAGAAGAAGAAGGCCGGATCTGCGCCGGCTGAATCGGCGGCGACCGCGGCGGGCGATCCCATCTCTTCCGCGTACCATCCTTAAGGTATGAATTCGGCTTGGCGTTCTGCTCGTTCTCTTGGCCGTTGCGCCCCTCCACCGTGCATGCAGTACAACCTAAACCCCACAAGATCCGGGTACGGACTAGAACAACGAATGGAAAGCTTCATCATGGCATAGTTTCTCTTGAGCTAATCGCATCATGTTTGTTTAAGTAAGATGTTGACATTTGAGATGAGATATACTAAAGGAAGATGAGATACTGGTTCCATAGTTCACTTAATTTAGTTTATTAAAGTCATCATCACTTTAGGTTTGCATAGCGCATGAAATATAGTTTAAAGGAAGATGAGATACTACTTGTTGGACGTTGATGATTGGTTTCCCTCACATGTCAAACCAGCAAAGTCTTTTCCATGCACTTGTCTTTGCCTATGAGCTATTTTACACCTGCAACATTGATAAACAGAAAGATGTAGATGATTGGTTTCCCTCACATGTCATATGCAGGAAGACATGGCATATGCAAGTGATGAGAGTATGTTCGAGTATGTAAATGTTGTCAGCAAGATGTTTGATAGTGAGGCTGAAGGCTATGAATTCTACAACAAATATGCTCTTGACAAAGGTTTTAGTGTGAGGAAAAGCTACGTTGAGTGGGATGTATCCAACAAATACATAATTTTAAGGAAAATTGTGTGTAGTCGTCAAGGGTTTCGCGAAGATAAGCACATGAAAAGAAAGATGGAAGATAGAAAGAGGAGGCCACGAAGTTTAACTCGTGTTGGGTGTAATGCTAAATTGGTCATTACGAGACAGGAGGAAACCGGTCGGTGGTTTGTCAAGGATTTCATCGATGAGCACAGCCATCCTCTAGCCCCACGGGATCTTTCTTGTCTGCTGCGTTCGCACAGACGAATTAGCGATGAGCACAAAGTGGACATTGCGGACATGGAAAAATGTGGGATCCACAAATACCGTATTATGGATATTTTGTGCTTTCAATACGGTGGATTTCATAAGGTTGGATGCATAAAGAGGGACGTTTATAATTTCTGCCATGCTAATAAGCAGGAGACAATCAGTGCCGGTGGTGCTAAAATGGTGATCATGCACATGATGGCGAGGCGAGAGCGAGATGTGGATTTTTTCTTCAAGTACTTGGTAGACGAGCATGGCCATCTGAAGGGACTGTTCTGGGCTGATAGTCAATCGCGACTTGACTACGAGGCTTTCGGAGACGTCATTGTTTTCGATAGCACATACAGAACCAACAAATACAATCTGCCATTCGTGCCTTTTGTCGGGTTGAATCACCACCGCAGCACTGTTATATTTGGCTGTGGTATAATTTCTCATGAAACAAGCCAAGCATACGAGTGGATTTTGCGGACCTTTTCTGATTGCATGGCACAGAAGCATCCGATATCTGTGATCACTGATGGGGACCTTGCAATGCAGAGAGCAATAAGGGTGGTCTGGCCAGACTCAAACCATAGACTATGTATATGGCACATTCAGCAGAACATTGTACGCCATCTGCATGATGACGACGTAAAGGAGGAATTCAGATCTTTCATTTATGATACTTCTTCCATTGAAGAGCATGAGATAAAATGGATACAATTCTTACAACGGAATAAAGTAACCAGTGAGGAGTCTTGGCTGCATCAGATGTATCAGATGAGAAAGTTGTGGTGTGCTCCATATCTTGAGGGGCGTTGTTTCCTAGGATTGAGCAGCAATCAGAGGAGTGAGAGCTTGAACTCTGTGCTACATACGCATCTTCAGGGTAAGATGTCGTTGTTTGAAATGCTAGAGCACTATGAGCGTTGCCTTGTGTCGCGACGGATTAACGAAGCTCTCCATGACGTCGAAGCCTTGCAGTCCGTTCCATTTACAGAGGAAAATGCTTCGCCGCTTGAGAAACACGCCGCAACAGTTTTCACACCTAGTGTCTTTAAGATGGTCTTATGGAGCATAGATGCTGTCAGCAAATGTCAGATTAGAGAGATACTAGATGGATCATAAGATTCCACTTATGTTGTGTCCAAGTAGGAAAGAATGGATAAAAAGTTTGGAGTGCGCATTGAAGAGCAAGGAGGTCTTTTGCACAGGGTGAGTTGTTCTTGCCGTAAGCTGGAATGCGCAGGCACAACATGTTCCCACATTTTTTACATATTGGGGATTTTAAAGCAAACAATTCTGCCCGGTTGTTGTGTTCCCACTAGGTGGACTATGAATGCAAAATGTGCATACGCACCTACCAGAAAAAAATAGATGTATGACTTTTCGCTAAGCCTGCAGAGGTACCGTGAGTTGCGGAATTGTAGTCACGCCACAAGTTTCCAGGCATGCCACTCTGATGAGGACTATCACTGTCTAAAGATGCTTTTGCAAGCACAACATCATGGCAAGCAATCAAGTTTTGAACAAGCTGACAGCAAGGAGTCAACTAATGCTCAGCATAACAGCATTAGGTTTGGCCCGTTGATGCCGCACTCGCAGAAAGTTGATAAGGTTCTGGATCTCATGCATGTGCCAGGACGAGGTGCACCGAAGAAAAGGCTGCAGGCAAAGACAAAGAAGTCAAGATCACAGAATATCTGTGGCTATTGCAAGAAACCAGGTCACAATCGACGTAAATGCGCTAAATTGCTAGAGGTACGAAATATGTTCATATTTTTTTTTGCATGTGTTTTACTCATAATTGATGTCCATGTGATTTATTCTATTCTTCTGTGTAGGATCTCGAGGCTGAACTGTGATATCTACATATAGCATGAACCGGCGATGAGCCAGAGAAAGTCGTGTGCCATTCAGCTTTGTGTGATGTGGTCTTTACATTCTATTTCATCGTGACAGTAATCTAGTGAAGTGCGGTTGTACTGCCATGTTACTGTATTAGTTCGACATCTTTCATTTCCATTTTCTGTGTGTATCATTTGATGTCCAACTTTAAGAATGATGATGTATTTCGACAAATTGGGCACTATGATTCTTCACCCTTACTATGGTTGTCATGCATATTCATAATCATCATGCATATTCTTCATTTACAAAGCAATAATGACTGACGTATTTTTTAAATAAGCGGGGCCCACTCGGGTGTGCTTGGAAATCTTTGAAAAACCTCCATGCACGTTCATCTTCGCTGCATGCAAATCGGGCAGCAGCCGCTGTGCCAGTAGCTGTCAAGGCCTTGATGAATCACTATTCACATGCAGGTCCCCGACTCTTGCATGCAGGTCCCCGACTCTTGCATGCAGGTCTGGGACATTCCTGGAGGGACCATTTGGTCTAACTTAAGCCAGTTTTTGAAAAAACGTGAATTTTTCCACCACCTCCAAATCACCCAAATTTTCTTGTACATGGTGACCCACATGTGCAAAACATGTGTATGCAAGAAAATTTTGAAAAAAATTTATTTTACAATGCCCCCTTGAGGCATAGACCGCTGTTTTCAGCAGTCTGTCTAGAGGGCATTATAAATTCAAAAAAATTTAAAAAAATACAAAAACTTGGAAACCTAGTTTTGTTTGTGGAAGAGATCATGTGTGCCAAAACTGAGGTGATTTGGAGGTGGTTGAAAAAATGCCCGCATTCCCGGAGGGACCATTTGGTCACTTAAGCCAGTTTTTGAAAAAACGTGAATTTTTCCACCACCTCCAAATCACCCAAATTTTCTTGTACATGGTGACCCACATGTGCAAAACATGTGTATGCAAGAAAATTTTGAAAAAAATTATTTTACAATGCCCCCTTGAGGCATAGACCGCTGTTTTCAGCAGTCAGACTAGAGGGCATTATAAATTGAAAAAAATTATAAAAATACAAAAACTTGGAAACCTAGTTTTGTTTGTGGAAGAGATCATGTGTGCCAAAACTGAGGTGATTTGGAGGTGGTCGAAAAAATGCCCGCATTCCCGGAGGGACCATTTAAGCCAGTTTTTGAAAAAACGTTAATTTTTCCACCACCTCCAAATCACCCAAATTTTCTTGTACATGGTGACCCACATGTGCAAAACATGTGTATGCAAGAAAAGTTTGAAAAAAATATATTTTACAATGCCCCCTTGAGGCATAGACCGCTGTTTTCAGCAGTCAGACTAGAGGGCATTATAAATTGAATTTTTTTTAAAAAAATACAAAAACTTGGAAACCTAGTTTTGTTTGTGGAAGAGATCATGTGTGCCAAAATTGAGGTGATTTGGAGGTGGTCGAAAAAATGCCCGCTTTCCCAGAGGGACCATTTGGTCTAACTTAAGCCAATTTTTGAAAAAGCGTTAATTTTTCCACCACCTCCAAATCACCCAAATTTTCTTGTACATGGTGACCCACATGTGCAAAACATGTGTATGCAAGAAAATTTTGAAAAAAATTATTTTACAATGCCCCCTTGAGGCATAGACCGCTGTTTTCAGCAGTCAGACTAGAGGGCATTATAAATTCAAAAAAATTTAAAAAAATACAAAAACTTGGAAACCTAGTTTTGTTTGTAGAAGAGATAATGTGTGCCAAACCTGAGGTGATTTGGAGGTGGTCGAAAAAATGCCCGCATTCCCGAAGGGACCATTTGGTCTAACTTAAGCCAGTTTTTGAAAAAACGTTAATTTTTCCACCACCTCCAAATCACCCAAATTTTCTTGTACATGGTGACCCACATGTGCAAAACATGTGTATGCAAGGAAAATTTGAAAAAAATTATTTTACAATGCCCCCTTGAGGCATAGACCGCTGTTTTCAGCAGTCAGTCTAGAGGGCATTATAAATTCAAAAAAATTTAAAAAAATACAAAAACTTGGAAACCTAGTTTTGTTTGTGGAAGAGATCATGTGTGCCAAAACTAAGGTGATTTGGAGGTGGTCGAAAAATGCCCGCATTCCCGGAGGGACCATTTGGTCTACTTAAGCCAGTTTTTGAAAAAACGTTTATTTTTCCACCACCTCCAAATCACCCAAATTTTCTTGTACATGGTGACCCACATGTGCAAAACATGTGTATGCAAGGAAAGTTTGAAAAAAATTATTTTACAATGCCCCCTTGAGGCATAGACCACTGTTTTCAGCAGTCAGTGTAGAGGGCATTATAAATTCAAAAAAAATTAAAAAAATACAAAAACTTGGAAACCTAGTTTTGTTTGTGGAAGTGATCATGTGTGCCAAAACTGAGGTGATTTAGAGGTGGTCGAAAAAATGCCCACATTCCCGGAGGGACCATTTAGTACTTAAGCCAGTTTTTGAAAAAACGTGAATTTTTCCACCACCTCCAAATCACCCAAATTTTCTTGTACATGGTGACCCACAAGTGCAAAACATGTGTGTGCAAGAAAATTTTGAAAAAAATTATTTTACAATGCCCCCTTGAGGCATAGACCGCTGTTTTCAGCAGTTTGTCTAGAGGGCATTATAAATTCAAAAAAATTTAAAAAAATACAAAAACTTGGAAACCTAGTTTTGTTTGTGGAAGAGATCATGTGTGCCAAAACTGAGGTTATTTGGAGGTGGTCGAAAAAATGCTCGCATTCCCGGAGGCACCATTTGGTCACTTAAGCCAGTTTTTGAAAAAACGTTAATTTTTGCACCACCTCCAAATCACCCAAATTTTCTTGTACATGGTGATCCACATGTGCAAAACATGTGTATGCAAAAAAAATTTGAAAAAAAATATTTTACAATACCCCTTGAGGCGTAGACCGCTGTTTTCTGCAGTCAGACTAGAGGGCATTATAAATTCAAAAAAAAATTAAAAAAATACAAAAACTTGGAAACCTAGTTTTGTTTGTGGAAGAGATCATGTGTGCCCAACCTGAGGTGATTTGGAGGTGGTCGAAAAAATGCCCGCATTCCAGCCAGTTTTTGAAAAAATGTTAATTTTTCCACCACCTCCAAATCACCCAATTTTTCTTGTACATGGTGACCCACATGTGCAAAACATGTATATGCAAGAAAAGTTTCAAAAAAAATATTTTACAATGCCCCCTTGAGGCATAGACCGCTGTTTCAGCAGTCAGTCTAGAGGGCATTATTAATTCAAAAAAATTTAAAAAAATACAAAAACTTGGAAACCTAGTTTTGTTTGTGGAAGAGATCATGTGTGCCAAAACTTAGGTGATTTGGAGGTGGTCGAAAAAATGCCCGCATTCCCGGAGGGACAATTTGGTAACTTAAGCCTGTTTTTGGAAAAACGTTAATTTTTCCACCACCTCCAAATCACCCAAATTTTCTTGTACATGGTGACCCACATGTGCAAAACATGTGTATGCAAGAAAATTTTGAAAAAAATTATTTTACAATGCCCCCTTGAGGCATAGACCGCTGTTTTCAGCAGTCAGTCTAGAGGGCATTATAAATTCAGAAAAATTTAAAAAAATACAAAAACTTGGAAACCTAGTTTTGTTTGTGGAAGAGATCATGTGTGCCAAAACTGAGGTGATTTGGAGGTGGTCGAAAAAATGCCCGCATTCCCGGAGGGACCATTTGGTCTAACTTAAGCCAGTTTTTGAAAAAACGTTAATTTTTCCACCACCTCCAAATCACCCAAATTTTCTTGTACATGGTGACCCACATGTGCAAAACATGTGTATGCAAGAAAATTTTGAAAAAAATTATTTTACAATGCCCCCTTGAGGCATAGACCACTGTTTTCAGCATGTCAGTGTAGAGGGCATTATAAATTTAAAAAAATTTAAAAAATATAATAACTTGGAAACCTAGTTTTGTTTGTGGAAGAGATCATGTGTGCCAAAACTGAGGTGATTTGGAGGTGGTCGAAAAAATGCCCGCATTCCCGGAGGGACCATTTGGTCTACTTAAGCCAGTTTTTGAAAAAACGTGAATTTTTCCACCACCTCCAAATCACCCAAATTTTCTTGTACATGGTGACCCACATGTGCAAAACATGTGTATGCAAGAAAATTTTGAAAAAAATTATTTTACAATGCCCCCTTGAGCATACACCGCTATTTTCAGCAGTCAGTCTAGAGGGCATTATAAATTTAAAAAAATACAAAAACTTGGAAACCTAGTTTTGTTTGTGGAAGAGATCATGTGTGCCAAAACTGAGGTGATTTGGAGGTGGTCGAAAAAATGCCCGCATTCCCGGAGGGACCATTTAAGCCAGTTTTTGAAAAAACGTTAATTTTTCCACCACCTCCAAATCACCCAAATTTTCTTGTACATGGTGACCCACATGTGCAAAACATGTGTATGCAAGAAAAGTTTGAAAAAAATATATTTTACAATGCCCCCTTGAGGCATAGACCGCTGTTTTCAGCAGTCAGACTAGAGGGCATTATAAATTGAATTTTTTTTAAAAAAATACAAAAACTTGGAAACCTAGTTTTGTTTGTGGAAGAGATCATGTGTGCCAAAATTGAGGTGATTTGGAGGTGGTCGAAAAAATGCCCGCTTTCCCAGAGGGACCATTTGGTCTAACTTAAGCCAATTTTTGAAAAAGCGTTAATTTTTCCACCACCTCCAAATCACCCAAATTTTCTTGTACATGGTGACCCACATGTGCAAAACATGTGTATGCAAGAAAATTTTGAAAAAAATTATTTTACAATGCCCCCTTGAGGCATAGACCGCTGTTTTCAGCAGTCAGACTAGAGGGCATTATAAATTCAAAAAAATTTAAAAAAATACAAAAACTTGGAAACCTAGTTTTGTTTGTAGAAGAGATCATGTGTGCCAAACCTGAGGTGATTTGGAGGTGGTCGAAAAAATGCCCGCATTCCCGAAGGGACCATTTGGTCTAACTTAAGCCAGTTTTTGAAAAAACGTTAATTTTTCCACCACCTCCAAATCACCCAAATTTTCTTGTACATGGTGACCCACATGTGCAAAACATGTGTATGCAAGAAAATTTTGAAAAAAATTATTTTACAATGCCCCCTTTAGGCATAGACCGCTGTTTTCAGCAGTCAGTCTAGAGGGCATTATAAATTTAAAAAAATACAAAAACTTGGAAACCTAGTTTTGTTTGTGGAAGAGATCATGTGTGCCAAAACTGAGGTGATTTGAAGGTGGTCGAAAAAATGCCTGCATTCCCGGAGGGACCATTTTGTCTAACTTAAGCCAGTTTTTGAAAAAACGTTAATTTTTCCACCACCTCCAAATCACCCAAATTTTCTTGCACATGGTGACCCACATGTGCAAAACATGTGTATGCAAGAAAATTTTGAAAAAAAAATTATTTTACAATGCCCCCTTGAGGCATAGACTGCTGTTTTTAGTAGTCAGTCTAGAGGGCATTATAAATTCAAAAAAATTTAAAAAAAATACAAAAACTTGGAAACCTAGTTTTGTTTGTGGAAGAGATCATGTGTGCCAAAACAGAGGTGATTTGGAGGTGGTCGAAAAAATGCTCGCATTCCCGGAGGGACCATTTGGTCTAACTTAAGCCAGTTTTTGAAAAAACGTTAATTTTTCCACCACCTCCAAATCACCCAAATTTTCTTGTACATGGTGACCCACATGTGCAAAACATGTGTATGCAAGAAAATTTTGCAAAAAATTATTTTACAATGCCCCCTTGAGGCATAGACCGCTATTTTCAGCAGTCAGTCTAGAGGGCATTATAAATTCAAAAGAATTTAAAAAATACAAAAACATGGAAACCTAGTTTTGTTTGTGGAAGAGATCATGTGTGCCAAAACTGAGGTGATTTGGAGGTGGTCGAAAAAATGCCCGCATTCCCGGAGGGACAATTTGGTAACTTAAGCCAGTTTTTGGAAAAACGTTAATTTTTCCACCACCTCCAAATCACCCAAATTTTCTTGTACATGGTGACCCACATGTGCAAAACATGTGTATGCAAGAAAATTTTGAAAAAAATTATTTTACAATGCCCCCTTGAGGCATAGACCGCTGTTTTCAGCAGTCAGTCTAGAGGGCATTATAAATTCAGAAAAATTTAAAAAAATACAAAAACTTGGAAACCTAGTTTTGTTTGTGGAAGAGATCATGTGTGCCAAAACTGAGGTGATTTGGAGGTGGTCGAAAAAATGCCCGCATTCCCGGAGGGACCATTTGGTCTTAACTTAAGCCAGTTTTTGAAAAAACGTTAATTTTTCCACCACCTCCAAATCACGCAAATTTTCTTGTACATGGTGAACCACATGTGCAAAACATGTCTATGCAAGAAAATTTTGAAAAAAATTATTTTACAATGCCCCATTGAGGCATAGACCACTGTTTTCAGCAGTCAGTGTAGAGGGCATTATAAATTTAAAAAAATTTAAAAAAATATAATAACTTGGAAACCTAGTTTTGTTTGTGGAAGAGATCATGTGTGCCAAAACTGATGTGATTTGGAGGTGGTCGAAAAAATGCCCGCATTCCCGGAGGGACCATTTGGTCTACTTAAGCCAGTTTTTGAAAAAACGTGAATTTTTCCACCACCTCCAAATCACCCAAATTTTCTTGTCCATGGTGACCCACATGTGCAAAACATGTGTATGCAAGAAAATTTTGAAAAAAATTATTTTACAATGCCCCCTTGAGCATACACCGCTATTTTCAGCAGTCAGTCTAGAGGGCATTATAAATTTAAAAAAATACAAAAACTTGGAAACCTAGTTTTGTTTGTGGAAGAGATCATGTGTGCCAAAACTGAGGTGATTTGAAGGTGGTCGAAAAAATGCCCGCATTCCCGGAGGGACCATTTGGTCTAACTTAAGCCAGTTTTTGAAAAAACGTTAATTTTTCCACCACCTCCAAATCACCCAAATTTTCTTGCACATGGTGACCCACATGTGCAAAACATGTGTATGCAAGAAAATTTTGAAAAAAAAATTATTTTACAATGCCCCCTTGAGGCATAAACCGCTGTTTTCAGTAGTCAGTCTAGAGGGCATTATAAATTCAAAAAAATTTAAAAAAATACAAAAACTTGGAAACCTAGTTTTGTTTGTGGAAGAGATCATGTGTGCCAAAACAGAGGTGATTTGGAGGTGGTCGAAAAAATGCCCGCATTTCCGGAGGGACCATTTGGTCTAACTTAAGCCAGTTTTTGAAAAAACGTTAATTTTTCCACCAACTCCAAATCACCCAAATTTTCTTGTACATGGTGACCCACATGTGCAAAACATGTGTATGCAAGAAAATTTTGCAAAAAAATATTTTACAATGCCCCCTTGAGGCATAGACCGCTGTTTTCAGCAGTCAGTCTAGAGGGCATTATAAATTCAAAAGAATATAAAAAATACAAAAACTTGGAAACCTAGTTTTGTTTGTGGAAGAGATCATGTGTGCCAAAACTGAGGTGATTTGGAGGTGGTCGAAAAAATGCCCGCATTCCCGGAGGGACCATTTGGTCTAGGTTGACCAACTGAAGGAAACGACGCCTCTCCTGCTTTGCTTACTTTTGGCCAGCATTCGTCTTCGGCTTACAGTAGCGTTTGCAGCTCTATTGGAAATCGAATTTCTATGTCCGTCCATAAAAAGCATCAACTTCTAGTGCCGCCATCCACCACAAGAGTAGGTAACCTGCTCGCTCTTTTCTCTATTGGGGGATCTAGATATATCTTCCAACTCTCCTTCCTGCACACTGACATAACTTAAGCCAGTTTTTGAAAAAACGTTAATTTTTCCACCACCTCCAAATCACCCAGATTTTCTTGTACATGGTGACCCACATGTGCAAAACATCTGTATGCAAGAAAATTTTGAAAAAAAATATTTTACAATGCCTCCTTGAGGCATAGACTGCTGTTTTCAGCAGTCAGACTAGATGGCATTATAAATTAAAAAAAATAAAAAAATACAAGAACTTGGAAACCTAGTTTTGTTTGTGGAAGGGATCATGTGTGCCAAAACTGAGGTGATTTGGAGGTGGTCGAAAAAATGCCCGCATTCCCGGAGGGACCATTTGGTCTACTGAAGGAAATATGCCCTAGAGGCAATAATAAAGTTATTATTTATTTCCTTATATCATGATAAATGTTTATTATTCATGCTATAATTGTATTAACCTGAAACATAATACATGTGTGAATACATAGACAAACAGAGTGTCACTAGTATGCCTCTACTTGACTAGCTCGTTAATCAAAGATGGTTAAGTTTCCTAACCATGAACAATGTGTTGTTATTTGATTAACAAGGTCACATCATTAGTTGAATGATCTGATTGACATGACCCATTTCATTAGCTTAGCACCCGATCGTTTAGTATGTTGCTATTGCTTTCTTCATGACTTATACATGTTCCTATGACTATGAGATTATGCAACTCCCGTTTGCCGGAGGAACACTTTGGGTGCTACCAAACGTCACAACGTAACTGGGTGATGTTATCCCTTGCATATTATAGTTCGTCACGAAGTTCTACTAACTTGGTGATGGTGACTAGAGAATTCTGTCAATCACTATCTTATCTGGAAGATTAACTCCCACTTGATTCAAGCGATTGTAGTACCCAGACAATCTGAGCACATGCTCACTAGTTGAGCGATTCTCCTCCATCTTTTAGCTATAGAACTTGTTGGAGACTTCATATCTCTCAACTCGGGTATTTGCTTGAAATATTAACTTCAACTCTTGGACCATCTCATATGGTCCATGACATTCAAAACGTCTTCGAAGTCCCGATTCTAAGCCATTAAGCATGGTGCACTAAACTATCAAGTAGTCATCATATTAAGCTAGCCAAACGTTCATAACGTCTACATCTGCTCCTGCAATAGGTCTGTCACCTAGAGGTGCATCAAGGACATAATTCTTCTGTGCAGCAATGAGGATAAACCTCAGATCACGGATCCAATCCGCATCATTGCTACTAACATTTTTCAACACAATTTTCTCTAGGAACATAACAAAAATAAACACAGGGAAGCAACAACGTGAGCTATTGATCTACAACATAATTTGCAAAATACTACCAGGACTAAGTTCATGATAAATTTAAGTTCAATTTAATCATATTACTTAAGAACTCCCACTTAGATAGACAACCCTCTAATCCTCTAAGTGATCACGTGATCCAAATCAACTAAACCATAATCGATCATCACGTGAGATGGAGTAGTTTTCAATGGTGAACATCATTATGTTGATCATATCTACTATATGATTCACGCTCGACCTTTCGGTCTCTGTGTTTCGAGGCCATATCTGTATATGCTTGGCTCGTCAAGTATAACCTGAGTATTCTGCGTGTGCAACTGTTTTGCACCCGTCGTATTTGGACGTAGAGCTAATCACACCCGATCATCACGTGGTGTCTGGGCACGACGAACTTTGGCAACGGTGCATACTTAGGGAGAACACTTCTTGATAATTTTAGTGAGAGATCATCTTATAATGCTACCGTCAATCAAAGCAAGATAAGATGCATAAAAGGGATAAACATCACATGCAATCAATATAAGTGATATGATATGGCCATCATCATCTTGTGCTTGTGATCTCCATCTCCGAAGCACCGTCATGATCACCATCGTCACCGGCGCGACACCTTGATCTCCATCGTAGCATCGTTGTCATCTCGCCAATCTTATGCTTCCACGACTATCACTACCGCTTAGTAATAAAGTAAAGCATTACATCGCGATTGCATTGCATACAATAAAGCGACAACCATATGGCTCCTGCCAGTTGCCGATAACTCGGTTACAAAACATGATCATCTCATACAATAAAATCAGCATCATGCCTTGACTATATCACATCACAACATACCCTGCAAAAACAAGTTAGACGTCCTCTACTTTGTTGTTGCAAGTTTTACGTGGCTGCTACGGGCTTAAGTAAGAACTCATCTCACCTACGCATCAAAACCACAACGATAGTTCGTCAAATAGACTCTGTTTTAACCTTCTCAAGGACCGGGCGTAGTCACACTTGGTTCAACTAAAGTTGGAGAGACGGTCTTCCGCAAGCCATCTATGTGCAAAGCACGTCGAGGGAACCGGTCTCGCGTAAGAGTACGCGTAAGGTTGGTCCGGATCGTCTCACCCAACAATACCGCCGAACCAAAGTATGACATGCTGGTAGGCAGTATGACTTGTATCGCCCACAACTCACTTGTGTTCTACTCGTGCAAATAACATCAAACCATAAAACCTAGGCTCGGATGCCACTGTTGGGGAACGTAGTAATTTCGAAAATTTTCCTATGCACACGCAAGATCATGGTGATGCACAGCAACGAGAGGGGAGAGTGTTGTCTATGTACCAACGTAGACCGACTGCGGAAGCGATCACACAACGTAGAGGAAGTAGTCGTACATCTTCTTCCCGATCCGACCGATCCACGCACCGTTACTCCAGCACCTCCGAGTTCTTAGCACACGTTCAGCTCGATGACGATCCTCGGGCTCCGATCCAGCAAAGCGTCGAGGAAGAGTTCCGTCAGCACGATGGCGTGATGACGATCTTGATGTACTACCGACGCAGGGCTTCGCCTAAGCACTACAACGGTATGATCGAGGTGGAATATGGTGGCAGGGGGCACCGCACACGGCTAAGGAACGATCTCAAGGATCAACTTGTGTGTCTTGGGGTGTCCCCTGCCCCCGTATATAAAGGTTGGAGGAGGGGGGCTGGCCGGCCAGAGAGAGGGAGGCGCAGGGGGAGTCCTACTCTTACCGGGAGTAGGACTCCCCCCTCCAATCCTATTCCAACTAGGACTCTCAAGGGGGAAAGGAGAGAGAGGGGGGCAGGCCCCTTCTCCTAGTCCTACTAGGACTTGGGGAAGGGGGGGCGCCGGCCAGCTGTGGGCTGCCCCTTTTCTCTTTTCCACTAAGGCCCAATAGGCCCATTAGTCTCCCGGGGGGTTCCGGTAACCCTCCCGGTATTCCGGTAAAATCCCGATTTCACCCGGAACACTTCCTATGTCCAAACATAGGCTTCCAATATATCAATCTTTATGTCTCGGCCATTTCGAGACTCCTCGTCATGTCCGTGATCTCATCCGGGACTCCGAACAACCTTCGGTACATCAAAATGCATAAACTCATAATAACTGTCATCGTAACGTTAAGCGTGCGGACCCTACGGTTCGAGAACAATGTAGACATGACCGAGACACGTCTCCGGTCAATAACCAATAGCGGGACCTGGATGCCCATATTGGCTCCTACATATTCTACGAAGATCTTTATCGGTCAGACCGCATAACAACATACGTTGTTCCCTTTGTCATCGGTATGTTTTGCCCGAGATTCGATCGTCGGTATCCAATACCTAGTTCAATCTCGTTACCGGCAAGTCTCTTTACTCGTTCCGTAATACATCATCTCACAACTAACATATTAGTTGCAGTGCTTGCAAGGCTTATGTGATGTGCATTACCGAGAGGGCCCAGAGATACCTCTCCGACAATCGGAGTGACAAATCCTAATCTCGAAATACGCCAACCCAACATCTACCTTTGGAGACACCTGTAGTACTCCTTTATAATCACCCAGTTATGTTGTGACATTTGGTAGTACCCAAAGTGTTCCTCCGGTAAACGGGAGTTGCATAATCTCATAGTCATAGGAACATGTATAAGTCATGAAGAATAGCAACAGCAACATACTAAACGATCGGGTGCTAAGATAATGGAATGGGTCATGTCAATCAGATCATTCAACTAATGATGTGACCTCGTTAATCAAATAACAACTCTTTTGTCCATGGTTAGGAAACATAACCATCTTTGATTAACGAGCTAGTCAAGTAGAGGCATACTAGTGACACTCTGTTTGTCTATGTATTCACACATGTATTATGTTTCCGGTTAATACAATTCTAGCATGAATAATAAACATTTATCATGATATAAGGAAATAAATAATAACTTTATTATTGCCTCTAGGGCATATTTCCTTCAAGATGTTGGGTTGGCGTATTTCGAGATTAGGATTTGTCACTCCGATTGTCGGAGAGGTATCTCTGGGCCCTCTCGGTAATACACATTATACAAGCCTTGCAAGCATTGCAACTAATGAGTTAGTTGTGGGATGATGTATTACAGAACGAGTGAAGAGACTTGCCGGTAACGAGATTGAACTAGGTATTGGATACCGACGATCGAATCTCGGGCAAGTAACATACCGATGACAAAGGGAACGACGTATGTTGTTATGCGGTCTGACCGATAAAGATCTTTGTAGAATATGTAGGAGCCAATATGGGCATCCAGGTCCCGCTATTGGTTATTGACTGGAGACGTGTCTCGGTCATGTCTACATTGTTCTCGAACCGTAGGGTCCGCACGCTTAACGTTACGATGACAGTTATTATGAGTTTATGCATTTTGATGTACCGAAGGTTGTTCCGAGTCCCGGATGTGATCACGGACATGACGAGGAGTCTCGAAATGGTCGAGACATAAATATTGATATATTGGAAGCCTATGTTTGGACATCGGAAGTGTTCCGGGTGAAATCAGGATTTTACCGGATCACCGGGAGGTTACCGGAACCCCCCGGGAGCCATATGGGCCTTATTGGGCTTTAGTGGAAAGGTGAAAGGGGCTGCCCATAGTGGGCTGCGCGCCTCCCCCCTCCCCTAGTCCTATTAGGACTAGGAGAGGTGGCCGGCCACGTCTCTCCCTCTCTTTTCCCTTGGGAGTCCTATTAGGAATAGGATTGGGGGGGGGGAGTCCTACTCCCGGTACGAGTAGGACTCCTCCTACGCCTCCATAGGCTTGGCCGGCCAGCCCTCCCCTGGCAACCTTTATATACGGGGGCAGGGGGCACCTCTAGACACACAAGTTGATCATTGAGATTGTTCCTTAGCCGTGTGCGGTGCCCCCTGCCACCAAATTCCACCTCGATCATATCGTTGTAGTGCTTAGGCGAAGCCCTGCGTCGGTAGTACATCAAGATCGTCACCACGCCGTCGTGCTGACGGAACTCTTCCCCGAAGCTTTGCTGGATCGGAGCCCGGGGATCGTCATCGAGCTGAACGTGTGCTAAGAACTCGGAGGTGCCGGAATAACGGTGCTTGGATCGGTCGGATTGGGAAGAAGACGTACGACTACTTCCTCTACGTTGTGTCAACGCTTCCGTTGCGATCTACAAGGGTACGTAGATCAGACTCTCCCCCTCGTTGCTATGCATCACCATGATCTTGCGTGTGCGCAGGAATTTTTTTGAAATTACTACGTTCCCCAACAGTGGCATCCGACCCTAAGTTTATGGTTTGATGTTATTTGCACGAGTAGAACACAAGTGAGTTGTGGGCGATACAAGTCATACTGCCTACCAGCATGTCATACTTTGGTTCGGTGGTATTGTTGGACGAGACGACCCGGACCAACCTTACGCGTACGCTTACGCGAGACTGGTTCCCTCAACGTGCTTTGCACATATATAGATGGCTTGCGGGCGACTGTCTCTCCAACTTTAGTTGAACCGAGTATGGCTACGCCCGGTCCTTGAGAAGGTTAAAACGGAGTCTATTTGACAAACTATCGTTGTGGTTTTGATGCGTAGGTGAGATGAGTTCTTGCTTAAGCCCGTAGCAGCCACGTAAAACTTGCAACAACAAAGTAGAGGACGTCTAACTTGTTTTTGCAGGGCATGTTGTGATGTGATATGGTCAAGGCATGATGCTGATTTTATTGTATGAGATGATCATGTTTTTTAACCAAGTTATCGGCAACTGGCAGGAGCCATATGGTTGTCACTTTAGTGTATGCAATGCAATCGCGATGTAATGCTTTACTTTATTGCTAAGCGGTTGTGATAGTCGTGGAAGCATAAGATTGGCGAGACGACAACGATGCTACGATGGAGATCAAGGTGTCGCGCCGGTGACGATGGTGATCATGACGGTGCTTCGGAGATGGAGATCACAAGCACAAGATGATGATGGCCATATCATATCACTTATATTGATTGCATGTGATGTTTATCTTTTATGCATCTTATCTTGCTTTGATTGACGGTAGCATTATAAGATGATCTCTCACTAAATTATCAAGAAGTGTTCTCCCTGAGTATGCACCGTTGCGAAAGTTCTTCGTGCTGAGACACCACGTGATGATCGGGTGTGATAGGCTCTACGTGCAAATACAACGGGTGCAAAACAGTTGCACACGCAGAATACTCAGGTTATACTTGACGAGCCAAGCATATACAGATATGGCCTTGGAACACGGAGACCGAAAGGTCGAGCGTGAATCATATAGTAGATATGATCAACATAATGATGTTCACCGATGAAACTACTCCATCTCACGTGATGATCGGACATAGTTTAGTTGATTTGGATCACGTGATCACTTAGAGGATTAGAGGGATGTCTATCTAAGTGGGAGTTCTTAAGTAATATGATTAATTGAACTTAAATTTATCATAAACTTAGTACCTGATAGTATCTTGCTTGTTTATGTTGATTGTAGATAGATGGCTCGTGCTGTTGTTCCGTTGAATTTTAATGCGTCCCTTGAGAAAGCAAAGTTGAAAGATGATGGTAGCAATTACACGGACTGGGTCCGTAACTTGAGGATTATCCTCATTGCTGCACAGAAGAATTACGTCCTGGAAGCACCGCTGGGTGCCAGGCCTGCTACTGGAGCAACACTAGATGTTATGAACGTCTGGCAGAGCAAAGCTGATGACTACTCGATAGTTCAGTGTGCCATGCTTTACGGCTTAGAATCAGGACTTCAACGATGTTTTGAACGTCATGGAGCATATGAGATGTTCCAGGAGTTGAAGTTAATATTTCAAGCAAATGCCCGGATTGAGAGATATGAAGTCTCCAATAAGTTCGATAGCTGCAAGATGGAGGCGAACAGTTCTGTCAGTGAGAATATACTCAAAATGTCTGGGTATAACAATCACTTGATTCAGATGGGAGTTAATCTTCCAGATGATTGCGTCATTGACAGAATTCTCCAATCACTGCCACCAAGCTACAAGAGCTTCGTGATGAACTATAATATGCAAGGGATGAACAAGACTATTCCCGAGCTCTTCGCAATGCTGAAAGCTGCGGAGGTAGAAATCAAGAAGGAGCATCAAGTGTTGATGGTTAACAAAACCACTAGTTTCAAGAAAAAGGGCAAAGGGAAGAAGAAGGGGAACTTCAAGAAGAACGGCAAGCAAGTTGCTGCTCAGGAGAAGAAACCCAAGTCTGGACCTAAGCCTGAAACGGAGTGCTTCTACTGCAAGCAGACTGGTCACTGGAAGCGGAACTGCCCCAAGTATTTGGCGGATAAGAAGGATGGCAAGGTGAACAAAGGTATATGTGATATACATGTTATTGATGTGTACCTTACTAATGCTCGCAGTAGCACCTGGGTATTTGATACTGGTTCTGTTGCTAATATTTGCAACTCGAAACAGGGACTACGGATTAAGCGAAGATTAGCTAAGGACGAGGTGACGATGCGCGTGGGAAACGGTTCCAAAGTCGATGTGATCGCGGTCGGCACGCTACCTCTACATCTACCTTCGGGATTAATATTAGACCTAAATAATTGTTATTTGGTGCCAGCGTTGAGCATGAACATTATATCTGGATCTTGTTTAATGCGAGACGGTTATTCATTTAAATCGGAGAATAATGATTGTTCTATTTATATGAGTAATATCTTTTATGGTCATGCACCCTTGAAGAGTGGTCTATTCTTGTTAAATCTCGATAGTAGTGATACACATATTCTTAATGTAGAAGCCAAAAGATGTAGAGTTGATAATGATAGTGCAACTTATTTGTGGCACTGCCGTTTAGGTCATATCGGTGTAAAGCGCATGAAGAAACTCCATACTGATGGACTTTTGGAACCACTTGATTATGAATCACTTGGTACTTGCGAACCGTGCCTCATCGGCAAGATGACTAAAACACCGTTCTCCGGTACTATGGAGAGAGCAACAGATTTATTGGAAATCATACATACCGATGTATGTGGTCCGATGAATATTGAGGCTCGTGGCGGATATCGTTATTTTCTCACCTTCATAGATGATTTAAGGAGATATGGGTATATCTACTTAATGAAACACAAGTCTGAAACATTTGAAAAGTTCAAGGAATTTCAGAGTGAAGTTGAAAATCATCGTAACAAGAAAATAAAGTTTCTACGATCTGATCGTGGAGGAGAATATTTGAGTTACGAGTTTGGTATACATTTGAAAAATTGTGGAATAGTTTCGCAACTCACGCCACCCGGAACACCATAGCGTAATGGTGTGTCCGAACGTCGTAATCGTACTTTACTAGATATGGTACGATCTATGATGTCTCTTACTCATTTACCGCTATCGTTCTGGGGATACGCTTTAGAGACGGCCGCATTCACGTTAAATAGGGCACCATCAAAATCCGTTGAGACGACGCCTTATGAACTGTGGTTTGGCAAGAAACCAAAGTTGTCGTTTCTTACAGTTTGGGGTTGCGATGCTTATGTGAAAAAGCTTCAACCTGATAAACTCGAACCCAAATCGGAGAAATGTGTCTTCATAGGATATCCAAAGGAAACTATTGGATACACCTTCTATCACAGATCCGAAGACAAGACTTTTGTTGCGAAATTCGGAAACTTTCTTGAGAAGGAGTTTCTCTTGAAAGAAGTGAGTGGGAGGAAAGTAGAACTTGACGAGGTAACTGTACCCGCTCCCTTATTAGCAAAGTAGTACATCACAGAAAACTGTTTCTGCGACACCTACACCAATAAGTGAGGAAGTTAATGATAATGATCATGAAACTTCAGAACAAGATACTACTGAACCTCGTAGATCAACTAGACCAAGATCCGCGCCAGTGTGGTACGGTAATCCAGTTCTGGAAGTCATGCTACTAGATCATGATGAACCTACGAACTATGAAGAAGGGATGGTGAGCCCAGATTCCGCAAAGTGGCTTGAGGCCATGAAATCTGAGATGGGATCCATGTATGAGAACAAAGTATGGACTTTGGTTGACTTGCCCGATGATCGGCAAGCAATTGAGAATAAATGGATCTTCAAGAAAAAGACTGACGCTGACGGTAATGTTACTGTCTATAAAGCTCGACTTGTTGCAAAAGGTTTTCGACAAGTTCAAGGGGTTGACTACGATGACACCTTCTCACCCGTAGCAATGCTTAAGTCTGTCAGAATCATGTTAGCAATTGCCGCATTTTATGATTATGAAATTTGGCAGATGGATGTCAAAACTGCATTCCTGAATGGATTTCTGGAAGAAGAGTTGTATATGATGCAACCGGAAGGTTTTGTCGATCCAAAGGGAGCTAACAAAGTGTGCAAACTCCAGCGATCCATTTATGGACTGGTGCAAGCATCTCGGAGTTGGAATAAACGCTTTGATAGTGTGATCAAGGCATTTGGCTTTATACAAACTTTTGGAGAAGCCTGTATTTACAAGAAAGTGAGTGGGAGCTCTGTAGCATTTCTGATATTATATGTGGATGACATATTGCTGATTGGAAATGATATAGAATTTCTGGATTGCATAAAGGGATACTTGAATAAGAGTTTTTCAATGAAAGACCTCGGTGAAGCTGCTTACATATTGGGCATTAAGATCTATAGAGATAGATCAAGACGCTTAATTGGACTTTCACAAAGCACATACCTTGACAAGATTTTGAAGAAGTTCAAAATGGATCAAGCAAAGAAAGGGTTCTTGCCTGTGTTAGAAGGTGTGAAGTTGAGTCAGAATCAATGCCCGACCACTACAGATGATAGAGAGAAAATGAAAGATGTTCCCTATGCTTCAGCCATAGGCTCTATCATGTATGCAATGCTGTGTACCAGACCTGATGTGTGCCTTGCTATAAGTTTAGCAGGGAGGTACCAAAGTAATCCAGGAGTGGATCACTGGACAGCGGTCAAGAACATCCTGAAATACCTGAAAAGGACTAAGGATATGTTTCTCGTATATGGAGGTGACAAAGAGCTCACCGTAAGAGGTTACGTTGATGCAAGCTTTGACACTGATCCGGACGATTCTAAATCGCAAACCGGATACGTGTTTACTTTAAACGGTGGAGCTGTCAGTTGGTGCATTTCTAAACAAAGCGTCGTGGCGGGATCTACATGTGAAGCGGAGTACATAGCTGCTTCGGAAGCAGCAAATGAAGGAGTCTGGATGAAGGAGTACATATCTGATCTAGGTGTCATACCTAGTGCATCGGGTCCAATGAAAATCTTTTGTGACAATACTGGTGCAATTGCTTTGGCAAAGGTCCAGATTTCACAAAAGGACCAAACACATCAAGAGACGCTTCAATTCCATCCGGGATCTAGTCCAGGTGGGAGACATAGAGATTTGCAAGATACATACGGATCTGAATGTTGCAGACCCGTTGACTAAGCCTCTTCCACGAGCAAAACATGATCAGCACCAAGGTTCCATGGGTGTTAGAATCATTACTGTGTAATCTAGATTATTGACTCTAGTGCAAGTGGGAGACTGAAGGAAATATGCCCTAGAGGCAATAATAAAGTTATTATTTATTTCCTTATATCATGATAAATGTTTATTATTCATTCTAGAATTGTATTAACCTGAAACATAATACATGTGTGAATACATAGACAAACAGAGTGTCACTAGTATGCCTCTACTTGACTAGCTCGTTAATCAAAGATGGTTAAGTTTCCTAACCATGAACAATGTGTTGTTATTTGATTAACGAGGTCACATCATTAGTTGAATGATCTGATTGACATGACCCATTTCATTAGCTTAGCACCCGATCGTTTAGTATGTTGCTATTGCTTTCTTCATGACTTATACATGTTCCTATGACTATGAGATTATGCAACTCCCGTTTGCCGGAGGAACACTTTGGGTGCTACCAAACGTCACAACGTAACTGGGTGATTATAAAGGAGTACTGCAGGTGTCTCCAATGGTAGATGTTGGGTTGGCGTATTTCGAGATTAGGATTTGTCACTCCGATTGTCGGAGAGGTATCTCTGGGCCCTCTCGGTAATACACATTATACAAGCCTTGCAAGCATTGCAACTAATGAGTTAGTTGCGGGATGATGTATTACGGAACGAGTAAAGAGACTTGCCGGTAACGAGATTGAACTAGGTATTGTATACCGACGACCGAATCTCGGGCAAGTAACATACCGATGACAAAGGGAACGACGTATGTTGTTATGCGGTCTGACCGATAAAGATCTTCGTAGAATATGTAGGAGCCAATATGGGCATCCAGGTCCCGCTATTGGTTATTGACCGGAGACGTGTCTCGGTCATGTCTACATTGTTCTCGAACCGTAGGGTCCGCACGCTTAACGTTACGATGACAGTTATTATGAGTTTATGCATTTTGATGTACCGAAGGTTGTTCGGAGTCCCGGATGTGATCACGGACACGACGAGGAGTCTCGAAATGGTCGAGACATAAAGATTGATATATTGGAAGCCTATGTTTGGATATCGGAAGTGTTCCGGGTGAAATCAGGATTTTACCGGAACACCGGGAGGTTACCGGAACCCCCCGGGAGCCATATGGGCCTTATTGGGCTTTAGTGGAAAGGTGAAAGGGGCTGCCCATAGTGGGCTGCGCGCCTCCCCCCCTCCCCTAGTCCTATTAGGACTAGCAGAGGTGGCCGGCCACCTCTCTCCCTCTCTTTTCCCTTGGGAGTCCTATTAGGAATAGGATTGGGGGGGGGGGGGAGTCCTACTCCCGGTAGGAGTAGGACTCCTCCTGCGCCTCCATAGGCTTGGCCGGCCAGCCCTCCCCCTGGCAACCTTTATATACGGGGGCAGGGGGCACCTCTAGACACACAAGTTGATCATTGAGATCGTTCCTTAGCCGTGTGCGGTGCCCCCTGCCACCAAATTCCACCTCGATCATATCGTTGTAGTGCTTAGGCGAAGCCCTGCGTCGGTAGTACATCAAGATCGTCACCACGCCGTCGTGCTGACGGAACTCTTCCCCGAAGCTTTGCTGGATCGGAGCCCGGGGATCGTCATCGAGCTGAACATGTGCTAAGAACTCGGAGGTGCCGGAGTAACGGTGCTTTGATCGGTCGGATCGTGAAGAAGACGTACGACTACTTCCTCTATGTTGTGTCAACGCTTCCGTTGCGATCTACAAGGGTACGTAGATCAGACTCTCCCCCTCATTGCTATGCATCACCATGATCTTGCGTGTGCGTAGGAAATTTTTTGAAATTACTACGTTCCACAACAACTTAAGCCAGTTTTTGGAAAAATGTTAATTTTTCCACCACCTCCAAATCACCCAAATTTTCTGGTACATGGTGACCCACATGTGCAAAACATGTGTATGCAAGAAAATTTTGAAAAAAATTATTTTACAATGCCCCCTTGAGGCATAGACCGCTGTTTTCAGCAGTCAGTCTAGAGGGCATTATAAATTCAAAAAAATTTAAAAAAACAAAAAAACTTGGAAACCTAGTTTTGTTTGTGGAAGAGATCATGTGTGCCAAAACTGAGGTGATTTGGAGGTGGTCGAAAAAATGCGCGCATTCCCGGAGGGACCATTTGGTCTAACTTAAGCCAGTTTATGAAAAAACGTTAATTTTTCCACCACCTCCAAATCACCCAAATTTTCTTGTACATGGTGACCCACATGTGCAAAACATGTGTATGCAAGAAAATTTTGAAAAAACATATTTTACAATGCCCCCTTGAGGCATAGACCGTTGTTTTCAGCAGTCAGTCTAGAGGGCATTATAAATTCAAAAAAAATTTAAAAAAATACAAAAACTTGGAAACCTAGTTTTGTTTGTGGAAGAGATCATGTGTGCCAAAGCTGAGGTGATTTGGAGGTGGTTGGAAAAATGCACATTTCTGATATTTTCACAGGTTACAAAATATATTATTGGACAGAATATAAACAGCACCACACAGCAACAGCACATTCATCCAATACAATAGAAGATAGCTCTCCGAATACAATTCATCATATTAGTCTCCGAATTCAAAAGACCGAACAAAGATAGAACATTACAAGTCTCGAGATCGCGAGTAGCGAGTTTGTCTTCACATTACAAGTCGATGTCGATCATCTAAACTACCATCACATAGAAGAGAGTTGCGGTCATCACGATGAGAATCATCACGATGAAACTGGTCTTCATCCGGTTCCTCCAATGCTCCCTCCTCTCTCCCGCTAGATAGCGGGCGTATCTAGATTCCGCCTCCGCCCTAGTGTTGTACCCTTTGTAACTGTTACCGCTGAAACGGTGAACCTGTCTCCGACACTCCTCCCAGTCGTCGTAGACTCCGGGAACCTTACCCTTGTACACGACATATGACGGCATCTCTATGCACAAGCCAAACAACACACAATACATAAGCAATAAATAAGTATGCAACAAAAGGATCGGAAGAGAAAAGCAAGACATTAATAGCACAATTCATGGTCCTAGTAATAAATAGCATCAATTACATCTAAGGTTAACGACTGTCCAAACCAAAGAGACATACAATTCATTAAAGTTTAATTACAACATGAGCCAATCAATGTTTCGGAACTACACATAGCATCACTACTTTCGACTGGACTCATGGGACCGGAGCGTGGATGAAGCCGCTGTCTGTCCTGATGGTCATGAAATCGCGGGCGTTGTCAGCCTGCATTTGTAGCGTTGTGTCTATCTCACTGCACAGAACACGGAATTTTAGAAGAAATAAAGAACGATCGATGGATGCATTTTTGCAGTGGTGCCATTTTTGATCTCTTAATATGGTTGTAGTGAGAGCAAAATATGGCTGTTATTTTTTTTTGTTTCAGAAACAGGACAAACCAAAGGGCCCACGTCTCCCCTCCAGATTTTTCGAGGGCCAAAGGGCAGGACGTTTGAGTTTTCGAGGCAACTCCCCACGCCTCCCTTCCACTGGCAACTCCCCACGACCCCCCTCCACTAGAAACTCCCCACGACGCAGGGAACTCCCCTCCTATTCCGTTGCCGCTCAATCTTCCGCCCTCTGCCTTCCTCCTCATTCCATTGCCGCTCCATCTTCCTCCCTCTGCCTCCACCATCAAGCAACTCCCCTCTGCCTCCACCATCGCTGGCCAGGAGGGCAATGGCCGAGGAATCGTGGAGCAACTCCCCTCCGTCTGCCAAGAGAATGGCGGAGGCATCGTGGAGCAACTCCCCTCCGTCTGCCAAGCATCGCCAAGGTGAGGCGTCTCGCAAGGAGCCGCTGGTGGTCGACGACGACGTTCCGGTCCCCGGGCAGAAGCAGGACTACACCGTGCCGCTCATGGTTGATATCCACCTGAAGAAGGAGAAGCTGGATGTCGTATGCACCAGCAATCCAGACGAAGCCGACAAGAGGATCCGCGAGATCAGGAGGAGGCTCGGCGGCATGCTTTCTCGGTCGATCGGCGTTGATGTCGAGTATACGAGGGAAGATGAACCTCCGCAAAAGGCTGCAGTTCTACAGTTATGCGTGGAGGATCTCGTCCTGGTATACCACATCACCGCGGCAACCAAATGGTAAAAACATCCATTTCTGAAGTTCTGATGTTTCTGTCTAATTAGTAGTTTCTGAAGTTTCTGAAGTAGATGCAATAGTTCTGTAGTTTTGAAGTAGATGCAATACTAGTTCTAAAGTTCTGGAGTAGATGCAATACTAGTTCTGAATTTTATGTCTAATTAGTAGTTTCTGAAGTTTTTGAAGTAGCTGAGTTGTTATATGTGATTGTTATGATGCTGGTGCAGAACACTTATGGTTGTGATGTGATGCAAAATCCTTCAAATTTTGGTGATCATTTAGTTCAAGTTTTGGTCAGACCATACAGAATGTTGTCTAGAAGTTTTTGTGATCATTTAGTAGTTTTTTTATACAGAAGCCTTTCACTATAGCTGAAAAAGCTAAAGTTCTCAGCATGAAGAATCACACAACACAGCACCTACATTATGATGATACACTATCAACTGCAGGCCTGAATGCATCCAATTCGTCCTTTCCCAAGCAGTGATGGTAACTGAAAGTATAACAACTAAAAACGCAGCTCTACTGTATGTGTCCAATAGTGCCATCATAACAGAACTTTGAAAAGTCCTATATTATACAGTAGCAAGCATCACAAGTTTCAGATGGTGGCACAAAATTGCTACACTCAGTCGATCTACCTAGCATTATCAGCATGGATACCATTGAGACGTCAACAGAAACTGGGGTACCTGCGCTGTCCTGCGGTGGTTGAGGAGATGGATCCGGCCGATCCCGTTCGGGGGGCGCGGGGGCGGCGGGGGTGGAGTCGCCGACGGCGTGCAGGGGCGGCGGACAGAGGGGGGCGAGTGGGGGATCTGGCGATGGAGGGAGGGAGGCCACAGTGCGAGGGGAATAGGTGGAGTGGGGGGGTTCTAATGGCCTACTTCGGATGGGCCTAATTCGGATGGGCCTAATTCGGATGGGCCGTCTCGTTGTCTGCGCCTGAGGCATGCATGCATGGGAATGGCGGCGACGTGGGTTTGCATGCGCGGGTGGCAGACGTGAACTTTATCTATCCGAAATATGTTATGATTTCTACCCGAAAACAAGATCGCGTGCGACGCTCTCCCGTGCGACGCACGCCTCTCGCGTGATACGCGATTCCGATGCGACTGCGTGCCAAGTTTTATAGATGGAAACTTCTTTAGACACAATGCCATCTTCAAAACAACTCAGAAACAACTATATGATTGATCATAAAACACATGCATTGTTGTTCAAAGAAATGTCTCATGAATAAATTGTACCATAATTGCGAACATAGTGTGAAACAGAAAACAAAATGTTTGTTTGCAACTAAATAATCCTGGTTTGAAGCTTTAACTGGTTGAAAAACAATTGAGCCTACTCCATATTGTCTTATGCACTGCCAAAATCCAGTGACCTCTTGCGTTGCGTCGTTGGAGATTGCGTCGGGCTTGGCGACGACCCTCGTGCTTCAATCTTTTTCTCTTTAACATCAATGTAACCATACAACTTAAGTTGTTCTTGGTCTTTCTCTGCCAACTCTCTAGCAAGACCCTCCACTTCTTGGATTCTCACTTCCTGTAGAAAACCATAGGAATTGTATTAGGAAGAACTCAAAAAAGACGTGGCCATAAACTAGATGCATGTAACATGTAAAATTTGAACCTCGGAATCAATGTCATCCTCGGGAAAACAACCCGTAGTTCTATTGTACACAATGTACAGGTGACATGTCTTGCTGCCATTCAGATCAGAAAGCATTTTTTGTACATCATCTGGTCCTGCAATCAAGAACATTCCTTCTGGCAGCTTCCACGCAGACCTGGGTAAGAAGTAGTACAGTTCTGCTCCCAGTTTGCAACCAAAAGTATCTCTCATTTCACTCATAATGAGATCGTAGGTCACTTTGGCAGGTTCAAAAATTCTGACTTCTGCCGGGTGTTCATCAAAGTATGCTCTCGGGACATGTGACATCTCATCATCCCTACTAACAAAAAATTCCATGACCAGCACCTAGTATCTCACATCAGAGTTAATACATTCATTGAGTAAAGGGGCAAACATAATTTTTTATGTGCATAGCAACATTGCGGCGTTGTTACCTGCTTTTGTGGAATGTATCCTTCATGTGTAGTGACTGGGGATTGTGCCATCTCAAACCTTCTCACCTTATTATGTGGAATGTATCCTTCATGTGGTGTGACTGGGGACTCTTCCATCACAGGTTTCTTATCCTGCATATGAAACGTCGATAGTGGGTTTACACACAAGTTTTGAAAGGTCATACCATATCTTGGGTATGCATCGTTGCGAGGTACTTACAAGGGGAGAATTGACGATATGTTGTTGGGGTGGACTGATGTGGCATTGAACGGGTGACTCTATCGCAATGTGTTGAGTGAATGGCGACTGTGCCGTGTCATGATGCTTAGCCTACATACAATCGCCTACATAAGGTTGCCACAAATTGAAGATGTTTGTATCATAGAATACGTAGGTCCTTAATATATAGAATCGGTGCAAGATACTTACAGGGGGAGAATAATTGAAGACATGTTGTCGGGGTGGCCGTGAGATCGCACAGTCTTCTAACATATGTCCTTCCAAGCGGACCTTCTCCAGCATGGCCTTATAATCCATGTCCGACCGCTCCTGTAGCAGCTTACTGTCCATATCCGCACGTGCCTGCAACACATAGGCATCCATCCTGACTCGCTCTGTCTGTATAATACCGTCCACAAGCTTCCGGTCCTTCTGCAACGTTTGATGCTTTTCCTTGTAGCCTAAGACAAACTTTTTTTCCATGTGCTCACAGTCCCTCTTATACTTTTCTTCAATCTCAAGACGCATCTTCGCCATCTTAAGGGAAAACTCCACATGCTCCTCCTTTATCATCCTGTCCACGTATGAACGTTCTTTTTTCAGTTTCTTATCTACCTCAGCGCGATCCTTTTGCACCTTCAAGTCGATCTCCCGACGCGCTTCATGCAAAGACTTGTCGTACTCCGCACGGTTGTTATGCGCCTCTGAGACCATGGTCCCTATAGCAACACATATACCCATAGTATGAAAACTGTATCCACACCCTCATCCAACCAATTCGAAACAATACGACCGTGAAAAAATATTCATAATAAGTTCGTACGATCAACTAGTACAAACTATCAATCAAAAAGCTCTTGCATGACATCCTGTACTTGAATCACAACAGAACTACTCAACTATGGCAAAAGCTGGATTTTCTAATCTCTTCGGAAATTACTTGTTGGTCGAATCAATGGAAAAAATAATCAACACTGCAATCGAAGATGAGAGAAGCCGTGGAAGAGACCTTTTTAATCCGGCGTCGGGGTGGTCGCTTGAGAAGCGATGGCGCGATCCCGGCGATGGCTATGTGAGGAGAAACAAGGTAGATGGGGATGGTTAGGATAGGGTAGATATGCGGTAGAATGGGAAGGTATATATCCGTGATTGTAGGGTTAATTAGTTATTTTGAAGTAATGCGCGTCGATGCAAGTTTTTTTTAACGAGCACGATCTTTTCGGGGCTTCGAAAACATGTGCACTGACCACGGGTCGAACCACATATGACACAAGCCCGAGCCATGGCCGTGCCCGTGCCAACCCGCCGCCCACCATTCTAACTTATTGTTCTCTAAAAAAGGAAGAGCAATAAATTCAGTCCAAGAATTTCCAGATATAATTGTCAACCCATTTTCGTTCGTAATTACGAGATATGTTTGGCGCAATTAGTGGCTAACTGGGTTCTTTCTTTTTTGAGGAATAGTGGCAACTTGGTTTGATACATGCCAAATGTTACGTTCAGATTAGTTGCATTATTTCGTTCATTTTTTACGAAAAAAATCTATACAAAGTGTTAATTGGACAATGTGAACAATGTGGCACGAAGGTTGTCGGCCCAGCCAGTGGATGGAACGGATGGTACATGTACACGCAAGTACGATCTCTGACACGCGCATTCTGGGTCCCTGTACATGTACATGTAAACCAACCCAACATTGATCTGGTTCAGTGGATGCATGCATGCTCTATGTGGCACGAAGTATGTCGGCCGAGCCAGTCGACGGACCAGATCGATGCTACAGGAGGGACTCCATTGTAGACCAACGCTCCATCAATGTCCGGTGTGTGTGCTCCGTCAACCCTAAAACCCTTAAACCCTAAACCCTGATAAACCTAACCCCCCCCCACCCCTCCCACTAAATAGTAAAAACATTCAAATTTTTGCCCCACATGAAAACCATTATGCATGCATTCTCTATGTGGTCATGGGATGCCATGAAAGATTTTTGGGATTATACACGCAAGTACGATCTCTGACACGCACATTTCCGGCCTAGCATATCAACACCCCGAAAGCACTAGTTGGGTTCCTCACCTGTATGAAACCAACCAAACATCGATCCGGTCCAGTGGATGGATGCATGCTCTATGTGGCACGAAGTTTGTCGGTCGAGCTAGTCAATGGACCGGATCGATGGTACCGGAGGGAATTCATTGTAGACCAATGCTCCATCAATGTCCGGTGTGTGTGCTACGTCCACTGTAAGACAAACATAGTTCCATCAACCCTAAAACCCTTAAAACCTTAACCCTGATAACCCTAACCCCCCCCCCCCACTAAACCGTAAAAACATTCAAATTTTTGCCCCACATGGAAACCATTATGCATGCATTCTCTATGGGGTCATGGGATGCCATGAAAAAAGTTTGGGATTATACATGCAAGTACGATCTCTAACACGCGCATTTCGGGCCTAGCATGTCAACACCCCAAAAACACTAGCTGCTTTCCTCACCTGTATGAAACCAACCCAACATTGATCCGGTCCAGTGGATGGATGCATGCTCAATGTGGCACGAAGTTTGTCGGCCGAGCCATTCAACGGATCAGATCGATGCTACCAGAGGGAATCCATTATAGACCAACGCTCCACCAATGTCCGGTGTGTGTGCTACGTCCACCGTAAGACAAACATAGTTCCGTCAACCCTAGAACCCTTAAACCCTAAACCCTGATAACCCTAACCCCACCCCACCCCCCCCCCACTAAACCGTAAAAACATTCAAAATTTTGCCCAACATGGAAACCATTATGCATTCATTCTCTATGTGGTCATGGGATGCCATTAAGAAAGTTTGGGATCATTAGTACAAATACATGCAAGTACGTTCTCTGACACGCGCATTTCCGGGCTTGCATGTAAACACTCAACCCTAAACCCTGATAACCCTAACCCCTGATAACCCTAAACCCCTAAACCCTAATAACCCTAAACCCCTAAACCCTAAACCCCATAAACCCCACACCGAGTTCACAAGATTTTCTTATTTCTTTATATCATTTATCCAAATCTCACATAACTCACGTGGCCCACCCCTCCCTAAATCCCGCGATTACAGCTCCGCATTCTAACCACCCGGGCCGTTCGTGCCTCCCAAGACCGCTGCAAGATCAGATCGGAGACTCCGGTCGCCCACGGAATACAGGAGTCGGCGGCCACCACTCGTCGCGCACCGCCAACGTGGTCTAAGGGCTCGGACGTCGGTGTTCTTCTCGCCGCCTCCTCCTCGCGTGAACATGCCGTTTTTCCTTTGCGTCGTCGACCGCGCTATACCGGCACTTATAGTTTCCAACGCACTAACCGCGGCCATCTACTCGGTGGCACCATCTCCAAGATAAGGTATTAGCTGATCGTAACTCTTTATAATCATTGTCCGCCGATGCTTTAGTTGTTGAACCCTCATAGGTTTTGCACACAAATAGGTTCTGTGCTTAAACCCATAAGTGGATCATATGTTAAATGACCTAGTTAATTTTGTTAAAATTAATTCTCTGCTAATTTTGTTATACATTTTCCAATTTTGTTAAGATTAATTGAGCCTGATTTTATCATTACATATGAGGCAGCAATGTCAGTTTCAGATAGGAACCTTAATAATGGAGAAAAGCCCATCTCCGAAATTACCGATGCGGTAAGTAATTTACTATTTGTGTACAATCGTTTCGTACACATAATTCATGTGTACTCAGTAATATTTAATGGCATGTAACAGGAACTCGGCGAAAAGAATGGTCATATGAAGTTAGTATGCTCACAGACAAGGTTCGGAAAAATCATGAAACTGTTGTCACAAGACCACAAAAAGTACATCATATCAGAAACCAGTCTTGGCGGTCTGACCCAGATGCATGAAGTGACTCTACGGCGCATAATGTTGGTTAGACTAGCCAAGAGCATAGATATGGACACGCAATCCATTACCATCGGTAAAACAATTCCTATAACAAAAGAGGACGTGCAAGGTATATTTGGCATTCCGATAGAAGGGGAGGATATAGAGCCACATCTGGAAATGCAAACCGACACAGAATTGTTTACCGCCTATGCAAACAATGGGCAAATTTTGATTTCTGACCTTGAAACGGCAATCCGAGCTTCCAAAGCCCCAGACGGCGATTTCCTGAGGCGGTTCATTCTGTACGCAATTGGTACTGTTCTAGCACCAACAGCACAACATTATGTGGACTCGAAATTTCTCAACCTCGTTACAGATCTTGAAAACCTTCGGAAATTTAACTGGGGATGTTTCACACTTAATCACTTCTTCAAGTCCGTTCACAAGTTTAGAAATCGAGATCACGTAAATCTACAAGGAAATCTAATTCTGCTCCAGGTTAGTGATAGATCACTACTTAATGTCCTTTAATTATTGTTCTGTTGCATATCTGTATGGTGATGAACTAATTTATTGTGTAGTATTGGTACTGGGAGCACGTGCGTAGTGGCCGATTAATGTATGCTTCTAGACCCCCTCCATTGATCGCACGATGGGACGAAATGATGGCTACTTTAAGAAGCGATGCTTACTAGAAAGGAGGTCTTCATAACGGGCTGGTACCTATCTACAGTTGAACTTTCTATATCCGATTTTTTATTTGGTACTAATGGTTCATTATATTTAAAAAAAATAGGTTGTCATGGAAATTTGTGCTCCTTAGCGACCGTCCGAGAATTCTAATAATTTTCCAAGAAAAAAAGATGAACATGTGCATCAACATGATTCGTATTGAGCACCATCACAAGGACAACAATTTAGTAGCCAGCAAGTATGTACTCCAAAGACTATTTGTTTTTGCAATATCACAAATAGGTGTCATGAAACCTCATTCATTTAGCTATTGTTACCAACGGGGTTTTATTTTGTTTACACAGATTGAAATGGTAGTTGAAGTCATGAATGCACGCATTGCTGATCATGAAAAGAAGGTATGCAGGAAGTTAATGGAAATTGAGCACAGATTTGATGTCAAATACCAGACTCTAGGTGAAGACTTGATCGACATGAAGACTAAAACTGCCACTAATCCTAGGTTGTCGAAGGCCGAGGACGAAATTAAAGACTTAACGAGGGAACTCCATGTATGTCATACTGTGCATTTTGTATTTTTTATGAATATGTTCCTTCATGTTCATTATTGTTTGCATTGTTACAGGACTTAAAATACGAATTTACAAGGAACCGACAATCAGTGTCACAGAAAGGAGGCGTGCAGGTGATCAAAATTGACCCAACACGTTAATATCTAAAAGTAACAAACTAATGATGAACTGCCTTTGTTCATTGTAGGATCAAGTCAATGTGTGCAATTCATCCCTGACAGGAACTCCGAGGGCTAGCCAAATCATGACAGGGACTTTGAGTACACCAAGTGCAAGACATGTGACGGAAAACAATGAGGAACCACAATTAACTCCGATGAAGCCTGTCTTTGGTAATGATTACAAGTTCATGGATGAGGACATAGAGACAGCCGTTTACATCCGCGGAACATATGACCCTGTTGAAATAGCTAGAATCGGAGACATTTCCCTCACAGCAGAAAATCTGAAGCGAAATTTGGACGAGAAATACATTTATGGTGATGTAAGCCCATTATACTCTATTCTACATCATTACTGCAACAACTGTCTTATTATTGTATGATTGAAAATTTGGCAGGTTATTATGGCATATGCTCTCATTAGCCAAATTGAGAATGATACTACCTCAATCATATCCCCTCAAGAAACCGAAAAGCTGTTACAAATGAAGGGGGTGGTTCCTGTTGGACGTGCAGCCTCATGGTTAGCTCGTGTAGCAGGAAAATTTATAGGGCGCCGAAAGGTACACGTTTTCCACACTTTCATAGTTTACGTACACACTGTACACGACAAATTTCGGTTCTCAACCCATCCCAAATTTTACTGCAGGTGCATGTCCCACTCAATGTACACCAAAACCATTGGATGCTAATGATGTTTAATTTTGACAAAAAAGAAATTCAGACTCTGAACTCCATGAATTATCATTGCGACAAGACCAAGGAAGATTCTCTTGTAAGTGTTCTCTTGCTGCCTCTTTTGATCCGCATGAAACATGAGCTCCCAAAGTACCGTAACCCTATGTATAACTCGTCGTACCCTGGGTGGACTCGATTCAGTTCTGCATTGACGAAGCTGTCAAGAAAGGGTTGATATCACCAACTAATAACATCAATTTTGCCAAATGGACCAAAAAACGCTATGAGAACATACCACAACAGACCGATGGGTATGCATGGCCTCATAAATTATTATTTGCGTACACGAATAAGATTACTGATCTTTAACTAAACATCGCAGGACTTTGTTTACCTACAGTACATGTTGTCATGGAACGGGGATGAAATGGCCGATATTTTGAACCAGGTAATTGAATGCCTAATTTAAATTTGTACTTTGTTTAGCTTGAAAGCTATGCTGACGTCAGTGTCGGTTATCCAATATAGGCAAGGATAGATATTTTCAGGTGGAAAATATGTACAGCCTTACTGCATTCAAATTGCAATGCGCTTCGTCTCGAATCATATAAGTTCCCCATAACGGTTAGCGCTACATGAAGAATATATCATTTATTTCATAAGTCTCATGATTAGAACTAACGCAGCACTCTCTCTTATACAGAAGGAGGTGTACGAAGCCCAGCAAGCAGTTCTACCTGATGCTTCAGAAGAGGACGTACAATTAGTCAACAATCCCGATGGTTCCAACAAACCTGACACATCCAACTCCCAGAAGGATACCGGTGCAGCCAACTCCCCCAAAAATGGTGCACCCAACTCCCCCAAAAGGAAGAGAGCACGTGGACGCCCGAGAAAGCTAGTCGATCCCGAGCAAGCAGCAAAAACAAAGAGTCTTAAAGAACTGAAACTTAAATTTGACAGCAAGACCATAGCCAACCAAGTGTCTTCGTTACCATCACGGTCACGCAGAGAGCATAAACCAGCATCAGCTTTATTGAGCCCATTCAAACACAAATAGGTAGCATCAATTGATACATGCTCATGCTCATGCTCTACTTCTAGCATCAGTTGATACATGTTTAGTTCTTATCAGAAAGTGGAAATAGGTACTTTTGGTAATCATGAGCATCCTCTACTTATTGCAATATCTAATGCATTGATACATGCTCATGCTCATGCTCTACTTTTAGCATCATTTGATACACGTTTAGTTCTTATCAGAAAGTGGAAATAGGTACTTTTGGCAATCATGAGCATCCTCTACTTATTGCAATATCTAATGCATCATCAGTCCAAAGCTTGATTTGACAATAGGTGGAATCGGCAATCATTTGCATGCTTTCATTTTGTCAAAAATTAATGCATAGTTCAGTTGTAATTGCTCATAGATATGGTAGGAACATGCTGAGTTATACACTACCATAGTCATATTATGACAGTTCCTAGCATGCATCACCGTACGGCAGAATAACACAGCAACCATAACATAGACCACCGTACGATACTTGAGTTGCTAAGGCATTGTACAATGCAAGGTGCTTAGGGGAGTTGCTTATAGAAATAAACCAGGCTTTTCTAAAGCACAGGTGCTTATTTGTACAGGGTAGACGCATAACTAGGTGTCTCTCCTGTAGAAATAGGCATCGGTGCTTCAGAAAAACCCTGTTTAGTTTTCTAAGCACCACCCTAAGCATCTAGCATTGTACAAGGCTTAAACATGCATCACCAAAATAGTATTAGCAACTAGGAACACTAAACCAGAGTAGCAGCAAACTCTTAACATAAACGGCAGATCAACCACCGCTCAGCATAGGTTCAGACACACCATAGGACATCAGTTTTAGACTCAAACAACAAACAAACATACATAACATAACAGGACACGGTGGTCCTGGGGCAGCAGCAGCACTCTAGCGGCACATCACTTCTCTCCCTTCTTCAATGCATGTTGTAGGGCTCATTGACTTTGACAATCTCGAGGAAGCGTGCGTAGGCAGCATGTTTAGCCAGAGTACTGGCACTATGATTCTTGCCATGTCCATTGCCAGTGCTGAAGGCATGCTAGATCATGCCATCTATGCCGCCACCGATCACCTTGCAACAGAAAGGGCACCCAATCTTGCCAAAGAAACGGTACTTGATCTTCCCAGCAGTCAGATGCCTCAGGGTGTACCGGCTCTTGCTGTGCCTGCTGTCCATGCCGTAGTCCACGTCGTCGTCATCCTCCTGTCAATTAGTGAATTATTACACATATAACAACTCAGCTAATCTATTATGGTACATTGACTTTAATTACAATGTTTTGAAAGTACACATGTCTAAGATGGCAACTACCTATTTGCTAGAAATAAGGCGTATGTGCACATACATAATTGAGCCAAACAAATTGACATGCATAAATATGGACGGTGGAATAGTTGCATTTATAGATTAGTGCACAAGTAGTACATAATTAACACATGAAAGACTTCATGAAGTGGCTTGGTTTAATTATATTTGATACTTGTTACAGGTGTAATTCTTATTGGAATCAGAAAAATGGCTTCATTGTACTCCTCCATGTTTCACATAAGGGGGGTTTGTTCTATCTACTGGAATGAAGAAACCATTATTCTTTCTGACAGTGGCAATACTGCTTGTCCAACATTATTAGACCCTGATAAGTTTCAGAAGGAAATCGGTAAAGGAGCTATGGGGTGTCTCACTGCTCATATTGATGAGAGATGTGCCTGTGATCATCTAGATAACATACTGTGGAAAATTGGCTAGATGAAATGTTTTGATTTTTTGGTATCCAGTGGATATGTACTGTCAGCCCATAATTATTAAGGGAGCGATCACTTCCTTTGCAAAATGGAAAGCTGTATAGAATTTGCAAATGGATCATCTATGAACATATGTGCAAACTAATCATCTATGAACATGTGTGCAAATTAATTCATCTACATAAACTAAAATGAATCAGGAACTGCAGCATTTTGTCACTGTCCTGGGGAAGCCAATGGAGAATCCTGCCATATATCCATTGTTTAACCCACTTTTTCCATTAATGTATCCCTGCCATGAACATTTTCTTGTAGTTGGGTTCATTACCCCACTTCTTTCATTAATGTATCCCTTGTGGAACTTATGCTCATCTAGTTAACAAGACAAACCCCAATGCCATGAAAAAAACCCAGAGTATCTGCTGGAATCAGAATGTGAATCAGATTTAAAAAACCACATCCAACATGAAGATCTATGCTAGATCCCTACAATCCTACATACGTACAACTAGCACGCCCAAGTGAAATTGATGCTCATGTAGTTAACAAGAAAAACCCCAATGTCATGAAAAAAACAGAGCAAAAAACAGAGTACTACCTCAGATAGCTCGTCGATGGCATCCTCGTCGAAGTCGCTGCCCTTCCTGCTATCTAGGTCGAACTCCTTTATGGCGTTCTCCTCCAAGAGCTCTTCGATTTCGTCATGCACTTTCCGCTTACGCCTTCTCATCTCCTCCTCCTCTTCCAGATCTTCCCCGACCTTGTGCTCGCCAACGGGTGCCTCGACAGCTGCGATGGCAGCAGGAGCAGGCACAACGGTCGCTGCACCACCAGCTTCCGCCGCTACGGCGGACTCAGCCGCTCCACCCACGGCTGCATCCACGGCAGCAGACTGCTCTGCTCCGATGGTTGCCTCTGGCTCGTCCGCCGCATCTTCACGCCCGCGCTTCATCGTCGGTCGAAGACAGGAGGAGGGAGGCGTAGGAAGGGAGGAGGGTGGTGAGGAAGGAGGAGAGGGTGGTGAGGTGGTGACGAAGGAAGAGAGGGTGGGGAGAGGACGAGGGTTTTCTACCCGATTTGGGGAAGAAATGCACTGCTCCTGCCTCTTGGAGTTACCGAGAAGCCGCGGGTGCTGATTTGACTTGACACACCCACCCGGCCGTCCCCATTCCACGTGGGGACGTGGCGGTCGTGCACGCGGTCCTGCACCTCCTGCGGTTTGCCATCAATTGCTATCGGTCTCACAAGTGGGTCCCCTTGTCATCCACACAACCGAGCCACCACATGTACCACATTTTTCTTTCTCCCCGTCTCGACCACTCCACATTTTTCTTTCTCCCCTTCTGGACCAGCGCCGCCGCCGTCGCCGCCATCTCTCGACGACCCCTCTCTTCGCTGCCGGTGCGCAGCCGCCGCCAACTCCGGCAAGTACGTGAGATCTCCCCTCTTATTCCCTTCCCCAACCGCGCCTCCCTACGGAGGCGGATTTGAGCCGATTGGTTTGGACTGAAACTTAGTTTTTGGATTGGATCTTGATTTGGTTTCTATGGTTTGAGACCAAATCAATCAATTAGTTTGAGCCACCACTACCACCTACTACTGCTTCAAATCCAAGAGCCGATGTTGCTGGCCGGAGCTCGTCGCCTCTCTCGAGCTTTGACGCCATGTCTGATCTAGATTCATGACGTGCCCTCGCGTATGGCTTTGTCCACGGTTTGAACCTTTGGATTCAATCCAAAAGTTGAAAACGGTTTGGACTGGGTTGGATGACGAGCATGTATAGTTCGGTTTGGTCTAGATTCTAAATGAAAATATCTGGATTGGTTTGGCTTTGATGTGTGCTGTGGATTGGACTGGTTTTAGTTTGGGTGCCGAACTATTCCCAGGTTTAGATGAATTGTCATTGGCATTGCTTTATTACGTAGATGATAGAAAATAGATTGATTGGCCATTTCCAGTATAGGTTATCACTATGATTTATTATATGTATGATCTTTGTATTGTACTATGTACAATTCAACTTAGAGTTCAACATGTTCTGTGTAGAATGGAGGAAGCACAATGTGGACGCTGCAACTCATGGTGCCGGACCAGCCTTTCTACTGCCACGCTGTTCAGCATCTACTTCCAGCCTTCTTTTGTTTTTACAGCGGTAACAATTTATATGAACCTTCTGACAGTACATTCTTTTTGTTTTTTTGCTATTTCCACTAATGTATTGTGTCTGTTATTTGTTTTTATCTTACATAGATCGTACCATGCAATGTGAGATTGGCATTCAATGAGCTCGTCGCAGACACCGTGACCTTCGGTGCTCTTGGGGGCCCATACACTATGCAGGTCGAGAAGGGGCGAAAGATAACCTAGATAGGAGGAGATGATTGGGATCGTTTCATCGCCCACAACCGTCTTAGTGGGGGTGAATTGATCAGCTTCTCCTTCAGAAAAGATAGGCCCAGGATTTCTGTTATCTATCTAAATTTGATTCCGGATAGTGAGGATGAAGTTCATGAGGAGGAAGATGGTGCTGAGTCAGATGATGACGATTCTGATGATGATGAGAACCCACTTGTTGAATACCTGTATGCCCAAGGACTCAGACTAGGCGACGAGGAAATCGGCAACCTATGGGACATGCTTCCGCTACGTGAAGACTACCTAGGGAAGCCATTCGTGACCCGCCTCACAAGGACTAATGTTAAACGGCATATCATGGTATGTTACTTAGTGTGGTAATTACATGATATACATGCTTAGTTAGTGTAGTAGTTCATATGATATGCATGTTGTAGTACTGTGATGAGAGGCCTAGTTTAGAATTCATTTAGTGAAGAATTTTATGACATGCATGTAGTGTAGTAATATGCGATGATATGCTTAGTGTACGCAGTAATCTAATGATATGCCTAATTACTGTAGTAATTTGATGCTTGGCATATAGTGTACTGATCTGATGATATATATGCTCAGTGTTGAATCCAATGATATATGTGTCTTCAAGTGTATGCTTTGTTGATAATTGCACGTGACATGATCATATATCATGTCAACTGTTTTTCTATTTCCACTAATGTATATGATCATGTCAACTGTTTTCAGAAATTACCTAAGAGGTTACTTGATAGCTGTGGCATCGACCCGGACGAAGAAGGCATGGCTGCTGGACTACGCCTTACCAGAACGGGCTCCATCACCAGCTGTGCCTATGCAGTGGACACGGACGGTCGCACTGTCTTGAGCAGGGCAGGGTGGAAGAAGTTCCTTCGTGCCAAGAATCTTCGGGTAGGACAAGCCATCCTACTCATTGTTGCGAACACCCGTCGCCATGACTTGAGGATGATGATCACCATCCACCTCATTTAGAACTGCGGTGGGCCATGTATCAATCTGAAATGAACTTGTTAGGTTTGCTCTTGTTTGCAAGTACTTGTCGTGTATTACCGTACCTATATCTACTCATATCTAGGTACTATTGCTTGTGATGGATTGCAACTATTATTAACTGGTACCTAATGCTCTACTAGCTATGATTATTCCATTGTGTGATGTTTTATAGGCTATAGTGTGACATGGTAACTGTTATATATGGCAGAGGCTTGTCTCTAAGACCTTGTACAATGCAAGGTGCTTAGGGATGTGCTTCCACTGTGTGATGTTTTGTACGTGCCAGGTTGTAGTATGAAATGCTAACTGTTTTATATGGTAGTGGCTGGTCTCTAATTGGACCGACATGTTGAACTAGTATCAATGGTAGAGGCGTTTTGTTATGCGCCACATCCAACAGTTCACATAATTAATTATCCAAAGATTAAGGTATGAAACCCTTAGTCATACGTAGCAACATTTCGTTCCTACAAATTAAGGTACTTCCACATTCAAACTAACTAATACTACAAATTCGAAGGAACTACTTAATACATTAACAGCACATAGCGAAGTAGCACTGGTCCAATGGCTTGAGAAATGACGAACAAAAACTGAAAAAAGAAGGGTCAGCCAGTAGCAGCACCATCAGCCTCCCAGCCTCACAACTTCAGCCAGCCTGGTGAACTCCAGGTTTTTTCCTGCAAAACACACATGTGATGTTGGAGGTAAGAAAATAAATATGCCAGGGGTCTTGTCATGGCATCTAATAGCACGGAATGCTAGTACAAATGATGGAGAACAAAACATCCAACATGAGCAAATTCATAGGAGCTCTAGATCCATGGATACCATCAAGAAAAAATGCTCAGTTTTAATTCAGACACAAGACTAGGTGAAAACATGCATATTTCATATCAGCAACATTGATATGGCATCTTTGCAAGCTTGGGTCAGTGACTTGTCTTGTGTTTCATGGCATGACAATAATTTTAACAATAAATAGACATGAAATTGACCCAAACTCATGTACAAAGTTAGGCCATATGATGCATGGATTAATTCACACATAAATGACAAAATGCCAACTTTGTATAGAATTTGCAGTACTGAAATATTTCAGTGTGTACCGGTGTGTACTGAAACTGCAGTAGTGAAATAATTCAGTGTGCATCGGTGTGTACTGAAATTGTAGTAACGAAATATTGCAGTGCCTACCGGTGTGTACCGAAATATTTCAGTGTCTACCACCACTACAACATTACAATTTTTGCCTAGGGCAGTACCGAAATATTTCAATGCCTACCGGTGTGTACCGAAATATTTCAGTGTCCACCACTACAACATTACAAATTTTGCCTAGGGTAGTAACGAAATATTTCAGTGCCTACCGGTGTGTACCGAAATATTTCAGTGTCTACCACTACAACATTACTAATTTTTCGTAGGGTTCATATGATGCCTAGGGTTCACATACATCGTAATCCATCCTCCAAATCCATGTACTCAAATGTTCATGTAATTCATTGAGATTAAAATGCCATCTAGCCTTCCCTCTTTGAACTATTATGATCAGTATCACAATGATGTAAGCACGAGCAGTAGAAAGATGAGGAGTGGGGAAGCTTACTCTAAACATAGCTACTGCCGCTGTTCAGACGAGGAGAGCGGCGAGGGAAGCGTGGAGAACGGCGGGGAAGCGAGGTCGCGACCATTGTCCTCCTCATCTTGCGCTTCGAAGTCTCCGGTGACTCGGTTGGAGGCTGCACAATCTGCAACGGCACATCGTGCATGGTGGGTTCCTAATCAAGTGGATGCTCTACCCTGGATCTGAACGCCCACCACCTCCGCCTGGTCCACTCGCTAGACGAATTGGCCTGCTCCATCGCCCAGAGGAGGATTTCGATCTTCTGAATCGGTTGCGCGGGCTGGGGGAAAAGCTTTGCCCTCTCCTTCTTCGTCAAATTCTTGAGAGTGGCCATTGCCGTCCAGCTCATCTGCCTTGTGTTGTCAAACCAAGAACGGATCTCCCTCAACCTGGCCAACTTGACCTGGTCGCCGCCGGCGATCTGCACGAAGTCGGTGTTCTCGCCGCCGGCCATCAGCTCGATCTGCCGTGGAAGAGGGGGTGGGGGTGGGTGGGGGGGTTGCCTGAGTGGAGCGAAGTTGCAGCGGCAAAAAGGAGGAGATGACTGCGGTGGACATGGAGGAGAGGGAGGAGATGGCCGCCGATGAGTAATTATGGAATGTGTAGCACCATGGCGGCGCTTATTCATTCGACGAGAGGGGCGGCGCATGCAAATTTTCCTAGGACTAAACTGCCCCTAGATTAAAACGCGTCCCCACCTTGTCACGAGTACCAGCCCCACTCGTTTTAGTACTTTCGCGTACTTTCATCGGAGTACTACCCAGTACTTCGTATTTGTCTGCCGTTAGATCGACATCAACGAACGGTTCTAAAAAAGCCCAACCACTCTAAAACTTGTATATTTCTTAACCAGAACTACCAGGGCAGGTGGTAAATCAAAGATTTGGTCATCTTAAAAAAAGGTAGTTGATTTTGCAAATATGCATTGGCCATTATTGTTAATTCAAGAGAAAAAATAGTGACTAGCTATGGCCTTCTGGGAGAAAAAAAATTGCGGGTGAAAATTCTCCTTCTGGGAAAGTTAAGACATGGAATCTGGAAAGAATTGTAGTTGAATTTGAAAGTGAAGGCCAGAAGTAATTGAACAACCTAGCAATTGTAAAATGATGTTAAAAGGAATGCCGTGTATATTTAAACAAGAGCACCTTCCTTTTATGTACTCCTTCCAATTCTAAACAACGTGATGTTTTGGATATGGAACTTCTAAAACTTTAACTACTGATACTGCTTGATATATTTAGATTGGTTATCTTGAAAATGGTATGCTTAGATTTTTTTGGAAATTATTTTTATAGTACTACATCTTTTGGGTCAAATATGTATTGATATATATACTAGCAATAGAGTATTAAAAACACTACTGACTAGGTAAAAAAAAAAGAGGGCATGGGATACCGAATACCAGGAGAGAGTCGGCAAGTCGGAGGTACAGGTTCTCGCTACCGGTTGCCTTCTGAGCATCAATAAGCTCCCCTGACCAAACTAAGCACCTTGATGGGTCTACCATAGCACCTCCGCTACTCAAGTCGGCATAAGCATACGCTGTACACGAGCAATTGTTGATGCACTCAGCTGCACAGTCATCCAAGTTTCTGTTCCGTATATGCAAGAACATGTTAGGAACCTTCATTCCAGGAAAAGGCGTGAAATGACTTTTCTTGCTGCATTCCAGAGCTTCTTTTCTCTGACATCCTTTAAAAGAGTTACTACTGTCGACGGGCTCAAACCCATCAAAGCACTGACATGTTGGAATGACCTCAGTGAAGTCACAGTAGCCAAACGGGCCACAAGAGGCGTAGAGATCGCAAGCACTATTGGGGTGCTCATTGATGACTATCCACGACGCAGAGTGATTGTCCCAACCTAGATTCTTCAACTTGCCAGTGTAGTCAAGCATCATGCGCCTGAATGGTGAGTTGTCGGAAACAGTGAACCTGTAATTGAACTCGTCTCCAGAGGTGACAATTGTTTGGTACGAGATGGAGCTAGTGTTGTTTAGTGCGCCACCGGACACCGACACACTGTCCAACACAATGATACGACAATATAACCTAGCCTTGTTCCAAGTTACCAACTGAAGGTCTGGGGATCTTGTGTCGCCGCTGCATGAGAAGTCCCCAGAAGATGGGTCATCCAGGCCCTTCCAAGCAACAAGGCGTGCGATGATTTGTGCTTTGTAGCTCACCAAGAATCTCATGGTTGGAAGTATTGTGTCGGTTGGATGATCAAAACTCTGCCATATGTCCATGTTGTTCGATGAACGGAGAACAAAGTTCCCCAAGTTTTTTAGTACTGCATAAGCTCCTGCCACTCCAGTGGTGATATTGCTTGCTGCCATCCAAATATTACGGCCTTCAGAGTCAGATAATACAATGCGAGAATTGTTAGTTACCGTGCATCATGGACGAAGGGTAGATGATTGGGCTGTCTCGGTTGGCGATCCACACGACGGACCGTGGCCCGGGGAGGCTGTGGTACCATATGCCAAGGTAAAAACTCCTGTTGGAGCTTGTCGGGGAGAAGAAGCCCAGAGCAAAGTCCCCACTCCCGGAGATGAGAGTGTCGCGGTCGGTGAGTGGCTTTGCTTGTGTGAGCTGGTCATCGGGTTTGCAGAATGAACTCAAGAAAAGGAGGAAGAAGATGGGGATGTAGTGCATGGCCATTAGGCCGAGAGATGGCAAAGTGTGGAACTAATGGAACTAGTTGATAAGGATAAAAACATCAAGGTCGACATACACCATATATAGCACAGGATCAGAGGGGCAGAACAGACTCAAAAGTCTTCGGTATAGATAAATACATCAAGGTTGACAATTGAAATAGACCATATATAGCACATATGGCCAGACGACCGGCAGCAGGCTGCAGACTCAAAAGTCCAACGACTGTGCTGCACGCTCAAAGAAAATTCGTCACTACAGGGCTAGATTGGAGTCTAAGCTCCACACTGAGAGGATGACAGGAGAAACGTAACGGCGTGTGGGTTTGCTTGCTGCAGTACTAATTACGGCCGGATGAATATCTCCAGAGATGTGGAGAAAGGTAAGCTGGTGTGGACGCGTACGCAAGAGACTCGGCCACAAAAAAGAGCCAGCTATTGATGAAAATTTGGCCCGATATACTACATTGCTATACATGTCGTGTACAATTTTTTTTATTCAGCCTGTAAAAATCCATATTTTTGAACTTAAAGAAAAGCTCAATGTTTTTTTTCAGAAACAGGCACAAGAAGCGCCGACTTTTTAAATTAATAAAGCCAGCAATGGCCATGATACCGACTTAGAGTTATTGGAGACCACTCATCAACAAGATGGAAAGTTAAAGCAAAGGTACGTAAAACGCGCAGATACAAGGCGCAACTCATAGAAGAGCGCTAGAACGGCAAACTAGATGGACTGATCTGGCTCAAGCGTTCCTATGGTAGGCTTGAAGCTGCTTGATCTTGAGAAGAATGTTTGCCATCACATCATTGTTTTTCCTCTTCCCTAGAGGCCACCATTGCTGTAAAAATAGAAATCATTTGAAAATATAGTTAGAAGGGTGGAACGAGATAATTTCCTCAATAGCCAGTTTGTTCCGTGTAGTCCAAAGCGTCGAAGCTAAGGCACAGAACGTTCTCCAAGCTAAACAGCGTTTTTGACCGTGCTCAAATGACAATATTTGGCTGATGAGTCATGAGCTTGACCCACACTGGTACAGTGGTACAGCGACGTGTGTCTGGTAGCCTGGTATGGCTTGTGTTATTTCTGGGTTGTATATAGGGTTATGAGAGGCCACTGAGAGCTCGACATGGGCATCTCGAAGGATTTGAAGATTATCAAAGTGGCAAAGTCCGGATTCGAGACTAATCGACAGAGACGGCAATGTGAACAACTCTTTTCATGGACCTTCTAGTGCTGACGGTTTGACGAGAGCAGGCCAACAAGTCTCAGACTGAACGCTGCTACAGGTACGCCTAAAGAAAATCGTTACTACTCCCTAACGATTCAAACTAGAGTACAGTGGCAGCTTGAGAGGGTGACCGGGAAACCTCATGATCACGCACTCGTCGCAGCGGGGGATAACACACTGCTTTGATATCATCAGAGCAGGTGGAGGGTGGTCACGTACACAGCCATGCTTTTTTTCCGAGCAACTGGTTGAAGCTTTTCATATTCATTAAGTGGGAGTAGAATTGACCGGTTAATAAGGTAACACAAGTTTGGTTAATTAAGGAAAACCCGAGCAAAACCCCGTACAGCATGGCCCACCGGAGCCCTGCCCAATGATGCCTGCACATCGGCAAGGAGCACTACAACCATCATATCCATGCAGCTGGAAAGAGAGGCTAGAACCAAAATGGAAACCTTCCAAACTCCGTACAAGACGAGAACCTGTGTAATCATGTTTGTGATTGTTGTCCTGTTTTCCTTTCATATCTTTTTGTTTTTGTTCTTGGTTAACGTGGATGACAATATGGAACATGGCATATTTACGTTTTCATCACAACAAATATTTTCATTCCATCCTTGAATATCCTTGGTTTTCACCTACCTTGATCATAGCCATCCAAAAAACATATTCTAATTTATTGAAATATTAAACCCTAGCCTTGGCTTTACAGAGGAACCCTCGTCTCCTTTGCTTGCAAGATTATACAAAGAAATCACAGTAGCTCCCAAATGCATATAGAATCTATATTTGCAAAAACATGTTGCTATATCTAATGCGATATTTCCTAATCAAAAGTAATTCCCCTTTCCTGCTCATTTGAGCTGAGAAATTCATGAAATGTGGAGATGTTTCTACTACCATACTTGACCTCTAGTAAAAATATTTGGTTAATTTGAACAGTGGACCATCCTCGTCCACTCACTCCACCATATTTTAGCTCCACATGTTTTTGGATGCTCCCCTTAAATTCTTGGCTTGTTATTGGTCACTAACCCCACCTACTTAATTCAAGAACTTATACCAACAAGAATTCAAGAGGTTGACATTTACTCCTTTGGTGAAAAGCCACTCCTTTCACCATTTGGCAATTATCCCGTTATGCCACATTTGCAAAGCAACTACGCTATCTGTTGCCATGAAAAAGGCAACAAAATTCAAAGAGATTACTCTATCTATACCTTGATAAGATCAACCAAAATATTGGTACCATGGTACTTTTTTATAAACCACCAATGCCACCTTTTGAGCAAAATACCAAATATAAAGCAACTAATATTTTTGACCATCAAACTTTGTCACCTTTCTCACCTTCCTTGCCAACCTAGTTCTCTAGAAGATGGGATTGAATGGATCGGAATAGTAGAAATGTCAACACCACCTATCGAAAACCTCTACTATCAATTTGCATTTTAGTTGCTAGCGTTGAACTTGTGATTTGCTTTTGTATTCTAACCCTTCTACCATCCTAAGCATATTCAGTGGCACACACTTCCCAAAAAATCCGTCCATGGTCATTGCAAAAATAATTTTGCTAAATCACATCTAGATGAGAGTTACTTATGCCACATCTAACTGCTCAATCGCACGATGTAAAACACCAAGATTCGTGTTGCTCTCCTTCTTGTGTGGCTTCGTTGTTGGTCCCTGCACGGCCACGCTCGTGGGAAAACTGTTGGGCCGTGTTGGATTTTTAGTTCCCGTATCGTGGGCTTTAGCTAAGTTGTGGGTTGTCTTTTCTATGTTTGTAGCGTGTGATTTATTTGCGGATCGGAAATGGAAAGAGGATCAATTGTGAAATACGAAGGGACTCGCCCCTTCTACACAACCACTCACATTGTTTGCTTTTTGTTTAGGGCAACTCATTTTTTTGCGCCATGTGTGCATCTGCATATGGGGGGGGGGGGGGGGTTGTGATACTCCTTTTTCTGTATTTTCTTATTTTCTCTTTTTCCATGTCCCTTTTGTTTATTTCCTTTTGCCTTTTTTCTTATTTATTTACTCATTTGAAATTCATCAACCTTTGTTGTCGCTGTGCAAGTCCATATCTCAATACTCAACTGAGGCCTATCCATTTTTATCTCAATTTCAACAAAGTTAGCGCCAGCCTCCACATTTGAAAGCTGGATAGTGGCACTGCTATATTTTCATAAAAAAAGTGGTTACATGTTCGAGCATGCCACTATACTGCATCGTGTATGAGATTTTGATAAAAAAAAGATGGAAGGCAACCCAAGATTGAAGGTGCTGGAAAAACCACCACGTGTGTACACTCCCCCCCCCCCGCGCGCGCCCCTCATTGAGCTGCCGGTCCATGCCTCGAGGAACCGGACGGTTTGGGTAGTGATTGGAGTCTAGAGTGGGAACCCTTATGGCAGCATGTGTGGTTTGCTTGCTGCGGCATTAATTATGGAAATACCTTATTAAGCCAAGTTATCCGAAACGGCTTATTAGCACTCCGGGATCTCCATGGACCCACTTGAGCCAAGAACCTCCGTCGACATGTAAAAAAAAAACTCCGTCGAGCTATATATCCATACACATTTGGATTTTTCTTCTAACATTAATGTGGCAACGATATTTGTTTGAAGTGTGAATGTCGAAGTGTATTCAAAATTAGTGCATAGTAGCTTTTTGACGAATAGGATGGAATGATACATAGTTACAAGAATTGATGACGATTAAAGTGTTTTGTAATAAAACTCTTCTATCAATAAAATACAATGTGGTTGGACGTAGAGGACCATGATAGGGGTAGCCGGGCAGGCGGCCTCCTTACCTGAATGGTTTCTGCACCCTATTATTCACAACTTTTCTTCTACAATAGCCTCACAAATATTGCAACCACCTAAGCAAAACTTCAGTTCAGAGTGTAAATCATAAAGTATACAACTATGTACACCAGGGGTGAAGCCAAAACACATGCTTAATTAGCTCACCTGTACCAAACTATTGGGCCAACCCAAATAAACATAATTCAGATAAGTGATTTAGTACTAGAGTATACAAGGTAATTCAGTTTAGATGAACCCAACTCTAGCGGCTCCACCCCTGTTGTACAAAAAGTTCAATGCACACTATGTTATACACCAACTAACGGCCTTTGAGCATTGTGATACTCATTGCATTCGAGGAACTCGTGTTCTCACTGGCTTGTTCACCTTCATAATTACCTAGAGCAAAGTATACAGGATGCTTTGGAGGTGGAAGCATTGCACTTTCATTCTCTAACATAAACATAACTGAGGACATTAGTGGCCTGTCATTTGGATGATCTTGGACACACAAGAGTCCCACATGAATGCATCGTACAACTTCATGAAGTGGGCAACTCGCAACAATGAAGGATTCCACCAATTCAGTTGTTTTTCCATCTTCCCATAATCTCCAGGCCTGACCAATATATAGCATGAAGTTGCAATCAGTTTACTAAATATATTGTTTGGGTGGAGAGATTAATTAGAAATTCCCCATACTCACTACCGGAATCAAGGTGATTGCTGAGTGATTTCTGTCGGGCACTAGGCAAAGGCCCTCCTAAACCGAGTGCTGCAGAAAATGGACACTTGGCAAAGCCTTACCTTTGCCGAGTGACGGCTAGAAAACACGCAACAAAGAGCCCGGTAGTGATTACATAGCACTTACATAAGATATAAGGATACAAAATTCCATTTTGAGCTGAGCTGAGCTGATCTTCAAACCACTAACAATCTCCAAGAGAAGGACCCCAAAGCTATAAGTGTCTGATTTCACAGAAAATGTACCTCCCATGGCATATTCAGGGGACATGTAACCACTGTTTAAAACATTCAACAAGTCAGCAAGGAATGTACAAAACACGCTATACTAAACCATATTAAACTAGGATGCTAAGAGTTCATTAGTACACCAATTACTTACTATGTTCCGACGACCCGGGTTGTGTTAGCATGATTCTGGTTTGCACCAAAGATTCTTGCCATACCAAAATCTGAAATTTTAGGAATCATTTCTGTATCCAACAAAATGTTGCTTGCTTTGAGATCTCTGTGAATTATCGTTAATCTTGAATCTTGATGAAGATAAAGAAGGCCTCTTGCTATTCCTTTAATTATTTTAAACCATGTCAACCAATCGAGCACATGTTTTCGTGCATGATCTTTCATGGTCAAAATGAAAGGAAACAAGTCATCATGAATACCATTTTGGTTCATGTAAAAAAATGTATGTAATCAACAAACTAGCACATACCAAAAAGAAAGGCATCCAAACTTTTGTTAGCTAAGTACTCATAGACCAATAACTTCTCATCTTCATGAATGCAGCAGCCGAGAAGTCTGACTAGATTCTTGTGCTGTAGTTTTGCAATGAGAACTACTTCATTTTTGAACTCCACTATACCTTGCCCAGAACTCTTACTAAGCCTTTTGACAGCAACTTCTTTTCCACCTTCCATTGTGCCCTACATGATCGAACTTTTTCAATGGAACCAAAAATGGAAATTAACATTTTCGCACCTATGTGTAACATTTTTACATGAAGAGATGTGTTTTTCAATTGAGCCCATGAGATACTTTTCAACTCTAAAATTGTTTCCTCTGTACCACAAATGACAAGACTAATCCATCATGTTACCTTGTAAACTTTGCCAAAACCTCCACGTCCAAGCAAGTTGGAATCCGCAGAAAAATTTCTTCCTGAAAGTATGTCTTCATAGATAAAACATGGAAATTCCGTATTTTTGCCTTCTAGTCAGTTGGATGTGCTAATGTATCCTAGCATCAGTTTCTTCTGGTATTTCTTCTTTCCCCATTTGCCTGTTGATTAGGACATCCACTTACTCTTGCACTAATGTAATATGTCAAAAAGAAGTCGACATTTGTTACTTTACCTCTATATTTGTATATCCAGATGAAGACTATGCATGCTAGTAGTAGCAGACATGATATAATGGGGAGTACAATCTTTACTGGACCGATTTCCTTGTCGACTGCATAAATGCGACCAATCAGAAATTCAGAATTAATTTCCATAAGTACCATGACGGATTTGTGAAGCTAATTAGGCACCTGAACTATTGTTACTTCTTAACCTGAACTACCAGGGCCAGTGGTAAATCAAAGATTTGACCATCTTAAAAAATGGTAGTTGATCTTGCAAATATGCATTGGACATTATTGTCAATTCAAGAGAAAAAATAGCAACTAGCTATGGCCGTATGGGAAAGTTAAGACATGGAATCTAGAAAGAATTGTCAATGAATTTGAAAGTGAAGGCCAGAAGTAATTGAACAACCTAGCAATTGTAAAATGATATTAAAAGGAATGACGTGTTTATTTAAACAAGAGGACCTTCCATATGTATTCCTTCCAGTTTCTAAACAACGTGATGTTCTTGATATGGAGCTTCTAAAACTTTAACTATTGATATTGCTTGATATATTTAGATTGGATATCTTGAAAATGGTATGCTTAGATAGTTTTTGAAATTATTTTTGTAGTACTACAATCTTTTTTGGTTAAATATGTATTGATAGATACTAACAATGGAGTTAAAATCATTACTGACTAGGTAAAAACAAGAGGGCATGGAACACCGAATACCAGGATTGGCAAGTCGGAGGTACAGGTTCTCGCCAACGGTTCTCTTCTGAGCATCAATAAGCTCCCCTGACCAAACTAAGCACCTTGACGGGTCAGCCATAGCACCTCCGCTACTCAAGTTGGCATAAGAATACGTTGTACACGAGCAATTGTTGATGCACTCAGCTGCACAGTCATCCAAGTTTCTGTTGCGTATATGCAAGAACATGTCAGGAACCTTCATTCCAGGAAAAAAAGTGAAATGACTTTTCTTGCTGCATTTCAGCGCTTCTTTTCTCTGACATCCTTTAAAAGAGTTAGTACTGTCGACGGGCTCAAACCCATCAAAGCACTGACATGTTGGAATGGCCTTGGTGAAGTCACAATAGCCAAACAGGCTACAAGAGGCGTAGAGATCGCAAGCACTATTGGGGTGCTCATTGATGACTGTCCATGACATGGAGTGATCGTCCCAGCCTAGAGCCTTCAACTTGCCAGTGTAGTCAAGCATGATGCGCATGAACGGTGAGTTGTTGGAGACGGCGAACGTGTAACTGAACTCGTCTCCAGAGTTGACAACTGTTTGGTACAATGTGGAGCTAGTGTTGGTTAGAAGTGTGCGGCCGGACACCGACACACCGTCCCACACAATGATACGACAATATAGCCTAGCCTTGTTCAACATTACCAACTGAAGGTCTGGGGATCTTGGGTCGCCGCTGGATGAGAAGTCCCCTGAAGATGGGTCATCGGGGCCCTTCCAAGCAACAAGACGTGTGACGATTTGTGCCTTGTAGCTCACCAAAAATCTCATGTTTGGAAGGACGGTGTCGGTCGGATGATCGAAGCTCAACCATATGTCCTGGTTGCCCGAAGACCGGAGGACAAAGTTCCCTGAGTTGAGTAGTACTGCATAAGCTCCTGGCGCCCCAGAAGTGACACTGCTTCCTGCCATCCAAATAATACGGCCTTTGGAGTCTGATAATACCATGCGAGAATTGTTAGTTACCTTGAGCATCATGGACGAAGGGTTGATGATTGGGGTGTCTCGGTTGGCGATCCACACGACGGTCCGTGGCCCGGGGAGGCTGTGGTACCATATGCCAAGGTAAAAACTCTTGTTGGAGCTTGTCGGGGAGAAGAAGCCCAGAGCAAAGTCCCCGCTCTCGGAAATGAGCATCTCGCCATGGGTGAGTGGCTTGGCTTGTGTGAGCTGGTCATCGGCGCTGCAGAATGAACTCAAGATTAGGAGGAAGAAGATGGGGATCATCTGCTTGCGCCGGCAGGCACAGATATAGATGAAAGATGGCAAAGTCTGGAACTAATGGAACTAGTTGATAATTAAGGATAAAAACATCAAGGTCGACATAGACCATATATAGCACAGGAGAGCAGAGCAGACTCAAAAGTCTATGGTATAGATAAATACATCAAGGTTGGCAATTGACATAGACCTATATATAGCACATATGGCCAGACGACAAGTCTCCAACGACAGTGCTGCACGCTTAAAGAATATTCGTCACTACGGGGCCAGATAGGATGATAGGGGAAAACTCGCGGCATGTGATTGTGAGTTTACTTGCTGTAGCACTAATGACAATATTTGACTGATAAGTCATGAGCTTGACATGTTTGTGGTAGCCTGGTATGGCTTGTGTTATTTCGGGGCTCTGTATATAGAGCTCGACTTCATGGGCATCTCAAAGGATTTGAAGATTATCAAAGTGGCAAAGTTCGGATTCGAGACTAATCGACAGAGACGGCAATGTGAACAGCCCTTTTCAGGGACCTTGACTAGTACTGATGGTTTGACGAGAGCAGGCCAACAAGTCTCATAGACTTAAACGCTGCTACAGGTACGCCCAAAGAAAAATCGTTACTACTCCCTAACAATTCAAAATGGACTAGAGTGGCAGCTTGAGAGGGTGACGGGGAAACCTCATGATCACGCGCTCGTCGCAGCAGGGGATAATGCATTGCTTTGATATCATCAGAGCCGGTGGCGGGTGGTCGCGTACGGAGCCATGCGTTTTTTCTGAGCAACTGGTAGAGGCTTTTCCTATTCATCAAGAGGGAGTAGAATTGACCGGTTAATAAGCTAACATCAGCTTGGTTAATTAAGGGAAAACCGAGCAAAACCCCGTACAGCACGGCCACACTACCATGTTTGGAGCACTGCCCAATGATACATGCACACCGGCAAGGAACACTACAACCATGGAATCTATGCAGCTAGAAAGAGAAGCTAGAACCAAAATGGAAACTTTCTGACCTCCGTAGAAGACGAGAAGCTGTGTAATCATGTTTTGTGATTGTTGTCCTATTTTCGTTTTTCATATCTTTTTCTTTGAATTTATTTTGTTCTTGGTTAAGGTGGATGACAATATCGAACATGGCATATTTACGTTTTCATCACATGAAATATTCTCATTCCATCCTTGAATATCCTTGTTCTCACACTCTCACCTATCTTGGTCATAGCAATCCGAAAAACTTGTTCTAATTTATTGAAATATTAAACCCTAGCCTTGGCTTTACAAAGGAACCCTCATCTACTTTGCTTGCAAGATTATACAAAAAGAATCACTGTAGTTAGTCAATGCATATAAAATCTATATTTGCAAAAAAAATGCTATCTACAATGCAATATTTTTTAATTAAAAGTAATTACCTTTCCTGCCCATTTGAGCTGAGAAATTCATGAAAATTTGTTGAGATATTTCTACTACTATACCTAGCCTCTAGTAAAAATCCATGTTCAAGAATTCATCCGATTAACCAGTTAACTTGCCGATTAATCCCTACTCATAGGGTCCCCAAGTAGCCGATTGCCCGATAGATCGTCCGATTAATTGATTAAATGGCCGATTAACTTGCTGATTAGCCTATTAATTCCCTACTCACCAGCCGACCGAGCAGCTACCAGTTAACGATTTCCTCAACAATGGTAAAAATATTGGGTTAAGTTGAATAGTGGATCATCCTTGTCTACTCACTCCACCATATTTTAGCTCCACATGTTTTTGGATGCTCCCCTTAAATTTTTTGGCTTGTTGTTGGTCACTAACTCCACCTACTTAATTCAAGAACTTATACTAACTAACATTCGAGAGGTTGACACTTACTCCTTTGGTGAAAAGCCACTCCTTTCACCATTTGGCAATTATCTTGTTCTGCCATATTACAAAGCAACTACCCTATCTGTTGCTATGAAAAAGGCCACAAAATTTAGAGAGATTACTCTATCTATACCTTGATAAAATCAACTAAAATATTGGTTCCATGGTACATTCTTTTTTCATAAACCACCAATGCCACCTTTTGCACAAAATGCCAAATATAAAGCAACCAATTTTTGACCATCAAACTTTGTCACCTTTCTCACCTTCCCTGCCAACCTGGTTCTCTAGAAGATGGGCTTGAATGGAGTAGTAGAAATGTCGACACCACATATCAAAAACCTCTACCATCAATTTTGCATTTTAGTTGCTAGCGTTGAACTTGTGATGTGCTTTTGTATTCTAACCCTTCTACCATCCTAAGCATATTCAGTGGCACACGCTTCCCAAAAATGTGTCCATGTTCATTCCAAAAACAGTTTTGCTAAATTGCATATGCCACATCTAACTGCTCAATTGCACGATGTAAAACACCAAGATTCATGTCGCTCTCTTTGTTGTGTGGCTTCGTTGTCAATCCCCCGCACAGCCACGCTCGTGGGAACCTGCTGGCTGTGCTGGATTTTTAGTTCCCTTGTCGTGGGCTTTAGCTGGGTTGTGGGTTGTCTTTTCTATGTTTGTAGTGTGTGATATTTTTCTTTGCAGATCGGAAGTGGAAAGATGATCAATTGTGAAATACGGAGGGACTCACCCCTTCTACACAACCACTCATATATATTTTTGCTTTTTTAGGGTAACTCATTTTTTTGCTGCGTTGTGTGTGCATGTGCAGGGGGGGGGCATTCTGATATTCCTTTTTTGTTGTAATTTCTATTTTAAAGTCAACACATGGTCCAGAAATTGCTGTTGGAGAACGTTGCAGAAAACAAAAAATTTCCTACGGTTTCACCAAGATCTATCTATGAGTTCATCTAGCAACGAGTCATCGGATGCATCTACATACCTTTGTAGATCGCGAGCGGAAGCGTTCAAAGAACGTGGATGAAGTAGTCGTACACGACGTGATCCAAATCACCGGAGATCCTAGCGCCGAACGGACCGCACCTCCGCGTTCAACACACGTACGGTCAGCGTAACGTCTCCTTCTTCTTGATCCAGCAAGAGGGAAGAAGAGGTTGAGGAAGATGGCTCCAGAAGCAGCACGATGGCGTGATGATGGTGGAGCTGCAGAACTCCGTCAGGGCTTCGCCAAGCACTATGGAGGAAGAGGAGGTGTTGGAGAGGGAGAAGGAGGCAACCAAAGGCGTGGATCAAACAGCCCTCCTTCCCCCACTATATATAGGAGGGCCTAGGGGGGGCGCCGGTCCTAGGAGATCCAATCTCCTAGGGGGGCGGCGGCCAAGGGAGGTTTCCCTCCCCCCCAAGGCACCTAGGGGGTGCCTTCCACTAGTAGGACTCCTCCCCTTTGGAAACCCTAGGCGCATGGGCCCCTTGGGGCTGGTGCCCTTGGCCCATGTAGGCCAAGGCGCACCCGCTACAGCCCATGTGCCCCCCCCCGGGGCAGGTGGCCCCACCCGGTGGGCCCCCGGGACCCTTCCGGTGGTCCTGGTACAATACCGATAACCCCGAAACTTGTCCCGATGGCCGAAACAACACTTCCTATATATAATTCTTTACCTCCGGACCATTCCGGAACTCCTCGTGACGTCCGGGATCTCATCCGGGACTCCGAAAAACATTCAGGTTACTGCATATACATAATCCTACAACCCTAGCGTCACCGAACCTTAAGTGTGTAGACCCTACGGGTTCGGGAGACATGTAGACACGACCGAGACGACTCTCCGGTCAATAACCAACAGCGGGATCTGGATAGCCATGTTGGCTCCCACATACTCCACGATGATCTCATCGGATGAACCACGATGTCGAGGATTCAAGTAACCCCGTATACAATTCCCTTTGCCAATCGGTATGTTACTTGCCCGAGATTCGATCGTCGGTATCCCAATACCTCGTTCAATCTCGTTACCGGCAAGTCACTTTACTCGTACCGTAATGCATGATCCCATGACCAGACACTTGGTCACTTTGATCTCATTACGATGATGCATTACCGAGTGGGCCCAGTGATACCTCTCCGTCATACGGAGTGACAAATCCCAGTCTTGATCCGTGTCAACCCAACAGACACTTTTGGAGATACCCGTAGTATACCTTTATAGTCCCCCAGTTACGTTGTGATGTTTGGTACACCCAAAGCACTCTTACGGTATCCGGGAGTTACACGATCTCATGGTCTAAGGAAAAGATACTTGACATTGGAAAAACTCTAGCAAACGAACTACACGATCTTTATGCTATGTTTAGGATTGGGTCTTGTCCATCACATCATTCTCCTAATGATGTGATCTCGTTATCAATGACATCCAATGTCCATAGTCAGGAAACCATGAATATCTGTTGATCAACGAGCTAGTCAACTAGAGGCTTACTAGGGACATGTTGGTGTCTGTTATTCACACATGTATTACGATTTCCGGATAATACAATTATAGCATGAATAAAGAAAATTATCATGAACAAGGAAATATAATAATAATGCTTTTATTATTGCCTCTAGGGCATATTTCCAACAGTCTCCCACTTGCACTAGAGTCAATAATCTAGTTACATTGTGATGAATCGAACACCCATGGAATTCTGGTGTTGATCATGTTTTGCTCTAGGGAGAGGTTTAGTCAACGGATCTGCTACATTCAGGTCTGTATGTACTTTACAAATATCTATGTCTCCATCTTGAACATTTTCACGAATGGAGTTGAAGCGACGCTTGATGTGCCTTGTCTTCTTGTGAAACCTGGGCTCCTTGGCAAGTGCAATAGCTCCAGTGTTGTCACAGAAGAGCTTGATCGGCCCCGACGCATTGGGTATGACTCCTAGGTCGGTGATGAACTCCTTCACCCAAATTGCTTTATGTGCTGCCTCCGAGGCTGCCATGTTCTCCGCTTCACATGTAGATCCTACCACGACGCTCTGCTTGCAACTGCACCAGCTTACTGCCCCACCATTCAAAATATACACGTATCCGGTTTGTGACTTAGAGTCATCCAGATCTGTGTCGAAGCTAGCGTCGACGTAACCCTTTACGACGAGCTCTTCGTCACCTCCATAAACGAGAAACATTTCCTTAGTCCTTTTCAGGTACTTCAGGATATTCTTGACCGCTGTCCAGTGTTCCTTGCCGGGATTACTTTGGTACCTTCCTACCAAACTTACGGCAAGGTTTACATCAGGTCTGGTACACAGCATGGCATACATAATAGAACCTATGGCTAAGGCATAGGGGATGACACTCATCTCTTCTATATCTTCTGCCATGGTCGGACATTGAGCTGAGCTCAATTTCATACCTTGTAACACAGGCAAGAACCCCTTCTTGGATTGATCCATATTGAACTTCTTCAATATCTTCTCAAGGTATGTGCTTTGTGAAAGACCTATGAGGTGTCTTGATCTATCTCTATAGATCTTGATGCCTAATATATAAGCAGCTTCTCCAAGGTCCTTCATTGAAAAACTCTTGTTCAAGTAGGCCTTGATGCTGTCCAAGAGTTCTATATCATTTCCCATCAAAAGTATGTCATCTACATATAATATGAGAAATGCTACAAAGCTCCGACTCACTTTCTTGTAAACGCAGGCTTCTCCATAAGTCTGCGTAAACCCAAACGCTTTGATCATCTCATCAAAGCGAATGTTCCAACTCCGAGATGCTTGCACCAGCCCATAAATCGAGCGTTGGAGCTTGCACACCTTGTCAGCATTCTTAGGATCGACAAAACCTTCCGGCTGCATCATATACAATTCTTCCTTAAGGAAACCATTAAGGAATGCCGTTTTGACGTCCATTTGCCATATCTCATAATCGTAGAATGCGGCAATTGCTAACATGATTCGGACGGACTTCAGCTTCGCTGCCGGTGAGAAAGTCTCATCGTAGTCAACCCCTTGAACTTGTCGATAACCCTTAGCGACAAGCCGAGCTTTATAGATGGTCACATTACCATCCGCGTATGTCTTCTTCTTAAAGATCCATTTATTTTCTATGGCTCGCCGTTCAACGGGCAAGTCAGTCAAAGTCCATACTTCGTTTTCATACATGGATCCTATCTCGGATTTCATGGCTTCTAGCCATTTGTCGGAATCCGGGCCCGCCATCGCTTCTTCATAGTTCGAAGGTTCACCGTTGTCTAACAACATGATTTCCAAGACAGGGTTGCCGTACCACTCTGGTGTGGAACGTGTCCTTGTGGACCTTCGAAGTTCAGTAGCAACTTGATCAGAAGTTTCATGATCATCATCATTAACTTCCTCTCTAGTCGGTGCAGGCGCCTCAGGAACATTTTCTTGACTTGCGCCATTTTCCGGTTCAAGAAGTAACACTTCATCAAGTTCTACTTTCCTCCCACTTACTTCTTTCGAGGGAAACTCCTTCTCTAGAAAGCATCCATTCCTGGCAACAAAGATCTTGCCTTCGGATCTGAGGTAGAAGTTATACCCAACAGTTTCTTTAGGGTATCCTATGAAGATGCATTTTTCCGACTTGGGTTCGAGCTTTTCAGGTTGAAGTTTCTTGACATAAGCATCGCATCCCCAAACTTTTAGAAACGACAGCTTAGGTTTCTTCCCAAACCATAATTCAAACGGTGTCGTCTCAACGGATTTCGACGGAGCCCTATTTAAAGTGAATGTGGCAGTCTCTAAAGCATAGCCCCAAAAAAGATAGCGGTAAATCGGTAAGAGACATCATAGATCGTACCATATCTAATAGAGTGCGATTACGACGTTCAGACACACCATTACGCTGAGGTGTTCCAGGCGGCGTGAGTTGTGAAACTATTCCACATTTTCTTACGTGTGTGCCAAATTCGTGACTCAAGTATTCTCCTCCACGATCTGATCGTAAAAACTTGATTTTCCTGTCACGTTGATTCTCAACCTCACTCTGAAATTCCTTGAACTTTTCAAAGGTTTCAGACTTGTGTTTCATTAAGTAGACATACCCATATCTACTCAAATCATCAGTGAGGGTGAGAACATAACGATAGCCACCGCGAGCCTCAACGCTCATTGGACCGCACACATCAGTATGTATGATTTCCAATAGGTTGGTTGCTCGCTCCATTGTTCCTGAGAACGGAGTCTTGGTCATTTTACCCATGAGGCATGGTTCGCACGTGTCAAATGATTCATAATCAAGAGACTCTAAAAGTCCATCTGCATGGAGCTTCTTCATGCGTTTGACACCTATGTGACCAAGGCGGCAGTGCCACAAGTATGTGGGACTATCATTATCAACCTTACATCTTTTGGTACTCACACTATGAATATGTGTAGCATTACGCTCGAGATTCATTAAGAATAAATCATTCACCATAGGAGCATGACCATAAAACATATCTCTCATATAAATAGAACAACCATTATTCTCGGATTTAAATGAGTAGCCATCTCGAATTAAACGAGATCCCGATACAATGTTCATGCTCAAAGCCGGTACTAAATAACAATTATTGAGGTTTAAAACTAATCCCGTAGGTAAATGAAGAGGCAGCGTGCCAACGGCGATCACATCGACCTTGGAACCATTCCCGACACGCATCGTCACCTCGTCCTTCGCCAGTCTCCGCTTATTCCGCAGCTCTTGCTTTGAGTTACAAATGTGAGCAACTGCACCAGTATCAAATACCCAAGAGCTACTACGAGTACTGGTAAGGTACACATCAATTATATGTATATCACATATACCTTTTGTTTTGCCGGCCTTCTTGTCCGCTAAGTATTTGGGGCGGTTCCGCTTCCAGTGACCGCTTCCCTTGCAATAAAAGCACTCAATCTCGGGTTTGGGTCCATTCTTTGGCTTCTTCCCGGCAGCTTGCTTGCCGGGCGCGGCAACTCCCTTGCCGTCCTTCTTGAAGTTCTTTTTACCCTTGCCCTTCTTGAACTTAGTGGTTTTATTGACCATCAACACTTGATGTTCCTTCTTGACTTCTACCTCTGCTGATTTCAGCATTGCAAATACCTCAGGAATGGTCTTTTCCATCCCCTGCATATTGAAGTTCATCAAAAAGCTCTTGTAGCTTGGTGGAAGCGACTAGAGAATTCTGTCAATGACCGCATCATCCGGGAGATTAACTCCCAGCTGAGTCAAGCGGTTATGTAACCCAGACATAGTGAGTATGTGCTCACTGACAGAACTATTTTCTTCCATCTTACAGCTAAAGAATTTGTTGGAGACTTCATATCTCTCGACCCGAGCATGAGCTTGAAAAACCATTTTCAGCTCTTCGAACATCTCATATGCTCCATGTCTCTCAAAACGCTTTTGGAGCCCCGGCTCTAAACTGTAAAGCATGCCGCACTGAACGAGGGAGTAGTCATCAGCACGTGTCTGCCAAGCGTTCATAACGTCTTGGTTCTGTGGGACGGGAGCTTCACCTAGCGGTGCTTGTAGGACATAATCTTTCTTGCCAGCTATGAGGATGATCCTCAGGTTCTGGACCCAGTCCGTGTAGTTCCTGCCATCGTCTTTCAGCTTGGTTTTCTCTAGGAACGTGTTGAAGTTGAGGACTACGTTGACCATTTGATCTACAAGACATATTGTAAAGATTTTAGACTAAGTTCATGATAATTAAGTTCATCTAATCAATGAACTCCCACTTAGATAGACATCCCTCTTCTAGTCATCTAAGTATAACATGATCTGAGTCAACTAGGCCGTGTCCGATCATCACGTGAGACGGACTAGTCAACGTCGGTGAACATCTTCATGTTGATCGTATCTTCTATACGATTCATGCTCGACCTTTCGGTCTTCTGTGTTCCGAGGCCATCTCTATACACATGCGAGGCTCGTCAAGTCAACCTAAGTGTTTGCATGTGTAAATCTGTCTTACTCCCGTTGTATGTGAACGTTAGAATCTATCACACCCGATCATCACGTGGTGCTTCGAAACAACGAACTGTCGCAACGGTGCACGGTTAGGGGGAACACTTTCTTGAAATTATTATGAGGGATCATCTTATTTACTACCGTAATTCTAAGTAAACAAGATGCAAAACATGATAAACATCACATGCAATCAAATAATAATAGTGACATGATATGGCCAATATCACATAGCTCCTTTGATCTTCATCTTGGGGCTCCATGATCATCTTGTCACCGGCTTGACACCATGATCTCCATCATCATGATCTCCATCATCGTGTCTCCATGAAGTTGCTCGCCAACTATTACTTCTACTACTATGGCTAACATGTTTAGCAATAAAGTAAAGTAATTTACATGGCGTTTCTCAATGACACGCAGGTCATACAAAAAATAAAGACAACTCCTATGGCTCCTGCCGGTTGTCATACTCATCGACATGCAAGTCATGATTCCTATTACAATAGCATGAACATCTCATACATCACATATATGTCATTCATCATTCATCACAACTTTGGCCATATCATATCACAAAGCACTTGCTGCAAAAACAAGTTAGACGTCCTCTAATTGTTGTTGCAATTTTTACGTGGCTGAAGTAGGGTTCTAGCAAGAACGTTTTCTTACCTACGTGAAAGCCACAACGTGATCTGTCAACTTCTATTTACCCTTCATAAGGACCCTTTTCATCGAATCCGCAGCAACTAAAGTAGGAGAGATAGACACCCGCCAGCCACCTTATGCAACTAGTGCATGTTAGTCGGTGGAACCGGTCTCACGTAAGCATGCGTGTAAGGTTGGTCCGGGCCGCTTCATCCCACAATACCATCGAAGCAAGATAAGACTAGTAGCGGCAAGAAAGTTGACAACATCTACGCCCACAACAAATTGTGTTCTACTCGCGCAAGAAGAACTATGCATAGACCTAGCTCATGATGCCACTGTTGGAGAACGTTGCATAAAACAAAAAATTTCCTACGGTTTCACCAAGATCTATCTATGAGTTCATCTAGCAACGAGTCATCGGATGCATCTACATACCTTTGTAGATCGTGAGCGGAAGCGTTCAAAGAACGTGGATGAAGTAGTCGTACACGACGTGATCCAAATCACCAGAGATCCTAGCGACGAACGGACGGCACCTCCGCGTTCAACACACGTACGGTCAGCGTAACGTCTCCTTCTTCTTGATCCAGCAAGAGGGAAGAAGAGGTTGAGGAAGATGGCTCCAGCAGCAGCACGACGGCGTGGTGATGGTGGAGCTGCAGAACTCCGTCAGGGCTTCGCCAAGCACTATGGAGGCAGAGGACGTGTTGGAGAGGGAGAAGGAGGCAACCAAAGGCATGGATCAAACAGCCCTCCTTCCCCCACTATATATAGGAGGGCCTAGGGGGGCGCCGGCCCTAGGAGATCCAATCTCCTAGGGGGGCGGCGGCCAAGGGAGGTTTCCCTCCCCCCCAAGGCACCTAGGGGGTGCCTTCCACTAGTAGGACTCCTCCCCTTTGGAAACCCTAGGCGCATGGGCCCCTTGGGGCTGGTGCCCTTGGCCCATGTAGCCCAAGGCGCACCCCCTACAGCCCATGTGGCCCCCCCGGGGCAGGTGGCCCCACCCGGTGGGCCCCCGGGACCCTTCCGGTGGTCCCGGTACAATACCGATAACCCCGAAACTTGTCCCGATGGCTGAAACAGCACTTCCTATATATAATTCTTTACCTCTGGACCATTCCGGAACTCCTCGTGACGTCCGGGATCTCATCTAGGACTCCGAACAACATTCGGGTTACTGCATATACATATTCCTATAACCCTAGCGTCACCGAACCTTAAGTGTGTAGACCCTACGGGTTCGGGAGACATGTAGACATGACCGAGACGACTCTCCGGTCAATAACCAACAGCGGGATCTGGATACCCATGTTGGCTCCCACATACTCCACGATGATCTCTTCGGATGAACCACGATGTCGAGGATTCAAGTAACCCCGTATACAATTCCCTTTGCCAATCGGTATGTTACTTGCCCGAGATTCGATCGTCGGTATCCCAATACCTCGTTCAATCTCGTTACCGGCAAGTCACTTTACTTGTACCGTAATGCATGATCCCGTGACCAAACTCTTGGTCACTTTGAGCTCATTACGATGATGCATTACCGAGTGGGCCCAGTGATACCTCTCCGTCATACGGAGTGACAAATCCCAGTCTTGATCCGTGTCAACCCAACAGACACTTTCGGAGATACCCGTAGTATACCTTTATAGTCACCCAGTTACGTTGTGATGTTTGGTACACCCAAAGCACTCTTACGGTATCCGGGAGTTACACGATCTCATGGTCTAAGGAAAAGATACTTGACATTGGAAAAACTCTAGCAAACGAACCACACGATCTTTATGCTATGTTTAGGATTGGGTCTTGTCCATCACATCATTCTCCTAATGATGTGATCTCGTTATCAATGACATCCAATGTCCATAGTTAGGAAACCATGACTATCTGTTGATCAACGAGCTAGTCAACTAGAGGCTTACTAGGGACATGTTGGTGTCTGTTATTCACACATGTATTACGATTTCCGGATAACACAATTATAGCATGAATAAAGACAATTATCATGAAGAAGGAAATATAATAATAATGCTTTTATTATTGCCTCTAGGGCATATTTCCAACAATTGCGTAAACGCGTACCAACCAATAATTTTCTACTTTTTGATACTATTATATTTTCCTCTATTTTTTAAAATTCATCAACTTATATAAATTCATAATGAGCCACAGTTGCAAGTCCATTATTGACATGCAACTAGGCCCAATCTTTTTTTCTCTTCAGTTGCAAGTCCACCCAGCCAACTCACCTATTGTGTTTACCTACAGTAGTGTCTCAAAAAAAACTACAGTATTTTCCTTCTTTTCATCTTTCTTCTTTCTTTTTTTTGGAATGGTTTCATTCAGTTTATTCTTTTTATTTTTTTTCTTTTTCTTGTAATGGTTTTGTTCAGGTTTTTTTTCTTTTTCTTTCTTTTTGCTTTTTATTTTATGTTTTATTTTTACTAAATGAGTGAACTTCTTTTCGAATTCATGATTTTGTTTTCTAAAATTGATGAACTTTTTTCAAATTGGCGATTTTTTTCAAGATTGGTGATTTTGTTTTCCAAATTTGATGAACTCTTTTCAAATTGTGATTTATTTTTCAAAATTGATGAACTTCTTTTTAAAATCAATGAATTTTTTCAAATTCATGTTTTTTCGAATTCATGATTTTTTCCAAAAATTATAAAAAAGTTTGAATTCGTGAACATTTTTCAAAATTTGACGAACTTTTTCCAAATTTGCGATCTTTATTCCAAAATCCAAAAACTTTTTTTGAATTCCATGAACTTTTTGAATCGTGAATTTTTTCAAACTCCTAATATTTTTCAAAATCATGAACCTTTTTGGAATTTCTGTACTTTTTTTAGATCCATTAGTTTTAAAAGTCAACTGGTGACGAACGATTGAGGGGTCAACAGTTGACCGGTGCGCATGTAGTTTTTCTTTAGACAACAGTGCAAATGAAGCTACTGTGTGACCTAGCGAATGACTGTGTGACCGAGTGAGCGACTAGCAGCCCTTGTCTGGCTGGCCGCGGCAGTATAGGAGCTCCAGGTTCTAGAACAGGCACCTAAAGCGTCGTATAGGAGCTCCAAAAATGGGTACGGCAATGGTCGTTGCAATTTTGCCACTCTCAATTCTCTTTCCCCTTCACTTTTTGTTCATAGCAAGCGATACGATTTTTTATTTTCTCTTTTTCCATTTCTTTTTTCTTTATTTTCTTTCCCCCTTTTTTTATTTATTTATTTGTATGAAATTCATCAACCTTTGTTGTCTCTGTGCAAGTCCATATCTCAATACTCAACTGAGGCCGATTCATTTTTATCTCAATTACAAGTACACCCTCTTTAGTGAGGGTCTGATCATTTTTTGTTCCAATTACAACTGCATCCTGCCATGCAACTGCGAAGCCTATCTCTCATTTGTTGTCTTAGTTGCAAGCACACTCTAGAGACACAACTCTTAGAATCACTACAAGAAATATGTCAACTTGTGACCACCACTATTGGTCACTGAATGGTCACAAATTTCCATTTGTGACCTTTTTGTGACCAAAAACATAAGGTCAAAAGCTGGCCGTCGTAAACTGACTATAGCGACCTTTCTTCTGGAATGGTCGTAGACATTTATGACCAAAATACGTCTACTGTGGCGTTCTGGTCACTAGCAACCTCCCCAGGCCACGTAGGCATCCAGCGTGGCAAGCTGATGTGGCACAAGATTCAGCCCGGTCCAATTCGGTTTTCTACATGGGCCTAGCCCAACAATTCGGCATTTTTAATATTTATTTTTCCTATTAATTTTGCTAGCTACATGGGCCTGGCCCAGCAATTCGGCCTTTTTATTTCAAGATGCGGCCTTTTACAGCATATGAATTTTTTTGCCATTTTATTTTCCACTGTTTACATTTGTCCCAAATATCATAATATCATACACTGGTCCCACACGTCAGAAATTTCAAATGTGCTCAAATTATTTTGATAAGTGGGTCGCATTAGTCATGTTTCCATTGCACACATTTTCAAATCACATACATAATTACTATTTCATATGAAACAGAAATTGTAATTCTAAAACATACATGAAATTCACAAACAGAGAGAAGATACATTAAATCACATACATAATTACTATTTCATTCACAAACAGAGAGAAGATACATTAAATTCCCAGATAACCCAGCTATTATTATAGAACTTGCTATATAAGAATGTATTGGAGCTTCTTTCAACATCTTTCGTCTTGAATTTACTCAAAATATCTGCCAACAAGAAAAGAGAAAACAACAGGTGAGCTATTTAGTAGTAAGATCAAGTCTGGAAAGAAACATGCATGAAAATTAAGAAGAGCTAGAATATGGATGCCCAAATAGTTTTCGTGCACGTCATGCCAAGTTAGGCAACACGTAGAATGCATATGGGCCATAAAAATGATCAAATGAGTAAGGGATGAAGCCAAACAATGGTTCCTCCTTGCAATGATCACATTTAGATAGCAGCGACCTACTAAAGTTCATGTTACAACAACACTAGTTCATGTGAGAAACACACAGGGTCCAAAGTACAAACCAAAAACAATCTGACTTGGGTAAACCAGGACATGATGAAACAAAATTATTCATTTTGGGTTAAAAGAGGAATATGATGTCCACCTTATACTACTACATCATCATCAGGATTAAAACAACACATTTATAGTCAGAGTGTTGGATGAGAAAAATATCAATTGAAAAAAAGACAAGGTAGAATCAAATCAGGTTATAGTTTGTGGGAATCAATGCACACAGCATGAACGACAAGGTAGCATCAAATCAGATGATGATTGCATACATACAAATCATGTGCTGGCAGAAAAAAATCCGAGGAGGAGCTCATCTTCCCTCTCTGTTTGGTAACTAACAACCTAAATAAAATAAAATAAAAACATGACTTGTTCATACAGATCCCTCTAAAATTCCTTGGGACAAGTGCATCACATATTCGTCAACTTAGCAGAAGAAGTAGTGAGCACGGGAAGAGGGGGAGGGAGATGGAGGAGCTACCTGCCGCGGTCGCAATGGAAGCAGAGGAGCCGACCCCTCCTGCCCCTCCCCCACGAGCAGGACAGGGCTGCCGGCTGGGCACGCCCCTACTCCTCCGCCTCCTTGATCAGGAGACCCCCTTCCCCTATTGCTGCTTGGAGCGTCGCATCACTAGTCACCTCCTCATGCAAGAAGTACACAATAAATAGACAGATGGTCAGTGAGGTACATTTTCACAGCAACATAAGCTTAAAATTAACACAAATACACACATCAAATGAAGTCACTAAGATACTTAAGTCCACCACATGGTGTAGAATTATGTGGTATATATATATAATTGCAACACATGAACCAAATGAGGAATAACATCATCACCAAGAGTTTCTGATGATAAGCATAGCTCCCTACAAAAAAGAACTAAGGGCACAGTGACTAAAGCATGCAGAACACAATATTGAAAGCAGAAGCAAGCAGGCAGTATGAGCTACCTACTGGCAAAGTATAAAACCTAAATCATATAGTAGAAATGAATCAAGAAAAAAAGAACTAACAATGAGAACTGCATACTAATGCACCAGATGATCAACATCAAGTGTAGTATATTCACATAAGTTTGCTTATTTGTTTTTCTGAACATAATAATGTATAGCCCCAGATTTTCTGAACTACAAAAATGATGTAGCAAAATCAGGGGTTGTAGTAAATACAGTACGAATTATGAATATGGTTTAGTTTCAATATATACCATATTATTTTGGTATAACTTCAGTAAATACCATATAAACAATAGTTGACGCGAATAACAGGGGCTTCACATAAAAAAACATATATACATGATAAATTGAGTAGGTAAGAAATTGTCTTTAGCCTAAAAACTAACACCACCAACGCTCATTCACTAGTACTATAGTACAGTAGTAGCACGCTAGCACTAGTTCTGTAGTACAAACAATATTTACTCAAACTGTACCACTCTAAGCTAGCACAAACACTTGCATGCATTAATGTTCATTTTGTAGTAGCGCACTAGTTTGTGGGACAGGGCCACCAAGCTTTTACATTGTAGCACTGTATAAGTAAGCACAACACTTGCACGCACTAATCACTCATATGTAGTAGACTAGTACGTAGTAGCACACTTGCACTTGGCAACATACTTTAATTTGTTCAATGCTGGTCTGACCTGCACAAGCCTAGGGGAGATGCATGCATGTTGATTAGCCGGTCAGTAATTGCAGACAAACACATCATCCCAAGATTATTGGGGTTGTATGAATTTTGTATGATAAGCATCAATAACAAAGGGAAGGTAGTTTTTACCGGCTTCTTGTTTATTCCTAGTTCTGCCCACATGATGACTTCAAGCAACACTTCCAAGGTTCCATTCCTTCCTGCCAATTTAACTGGGTGTCAAAACACTAGTCTACAGCAAAAGGTATAATTGAGTTCAGACATTTATTTCACTTGTGGAAGAATTGTATTGGTACCTAGTAAAGCAATAAAAGCGTCAACAAATCGAGCCAACTGTTCGCTTGTGACATTGATATCTATCAAGCCTCTAAAAATTTGGTAAATGAAACAGACAAATTTAAGTTGCTGATGTAGTACATGTTGAATAAAAAATGTTGCAGCTTGGTTCATAGGAATTGAATACCCAACTAATTTTATTTTCAATTTAAGAAATGCACATACAAATAGAAGTGAACCAAATACCCCAATACATGTGCGTCAAATGTTGTCCAAACTGAAACTCAACTGTAGGTGTCCCTCTCCTATGTTATAACCAAACTACATGGCAGGATTGGATCGGATTGGACCAACCAAAATCAAAACAGCTACTAGCTAGCAAGGAAGGGAAGGGGCCGTACTTCTCTTACCACCACTGTGGTCGTACAGCCGCATCTTCTGATCTCCATTGCCACATGGTGTTGTATGTGCTAAAGATGTCGCGTACATCTCGCCAAGGACATCGTGGAACGCGAGATGCACCGCAGACCATGAGAAGGAACACCTCTTTCCTGTCTCGCTTGTCACAGATCACCTGTTGTAGGGTGACGTGCACCATGGATCCCACGGGAGGAGCGTGGCCTGGTGGATCTGGGGGGCATGGATCCCACAGTGAATACACTAATTACACTAATTGATCTGCACATATGCTTCTGAAGTTCATAGACCGCATGGTATAGGATTGAGACAGGCAAAGAAAAAAATACCATAGGCGATGGCGTTGTCGAGCAGGAGAGTCGGAAGGACACCGGCGCTGCTCCCGGTAGGGCAGCTCGCGGTGCCGGAGTCGGAGGAGGCTCGCGGTGGCGCCCCTGAGTCGGCTTGGCGCAGGACGCCGGAGGAGGCTTTTCCGACGGTGCGGCATGACGCACACGCTGGCGCAGCACCGAGATGAGCTGCCGCGGGTCTGTAGGGCAAGGGGGTAGCCAGCGCTGGATCTAGCGTGGCGGCGCTGGTGCCGCGCCGCAGTCCTGCTCGTGCGGTGGCCAAGGGAAGAGAGCGAGGGAAGGTGAGGGGAAGGGAAGAGGATGGGGGCGGCGCTGGTGGGGGAGAAGGGCATCGAGGTCGTCGGTGGGGATGGGAGGCGTCGAGGGAGATGAGGGGTGGCGGCGGCGACGTGTGGATCTGGATCGGGGAGAGAAGGTGAGGGGAGGCGGCGGGGAGGGGGAGAGGTGGGTTGGATCGGGGAGAGAAGCGCAGGGTAGGGTAGGATCTGGATCAGTGGGTTGGATGGACGGTGGATGGCTGTATGGATGGACGGATCTCCGCCATGTCATCGATCCATGCCATAGCGAATTCAACCAATCAGAATTAAGGTTGTGTAAAAAAATATTTTGTTTTTCTTATAGTTTTTATCCTCTTATTCGGGGCAAACATTCAACATATTAACCACTTATAGTTTGTTAAAATCAATCAATATTGTGCACATGTATGTACTTAGAATGACAATAATAGCTTGCTCCTCTTAAATGGAGCGATTCCAAGCTGGTTGCCTTCTATCCAAGCTGTCGTGGGAGAGCTCTTAGCTTGGGGCATCCTTTGAGTATCAATCATTTCAAGCGTGGCAGCATCTGGATCCTTGGGACAGGGCTTCCTCTTTCCCTTCCGCAGTTGTTGTTGATGTTGCAACATCTTCAGTAATGGACCATTCCTCCCAGTTGGGCATATCCTGTATCCTCAACATTTCTAAGCTTGGGGAATCGGATAGCGTGATACATAGTTACAAGAACTCATGGTGATTAAAATGTTTTGCAATAAAACTCTTTTATCAATAAAAAATAATCCCCACAAAAAAATGCGGTTGGGCGTCGAGGACCGGTAGCCGGGCAGGCCTCCTTGCGTCAATGGTTGCTCCACTCTGTTATGCACAACTTTTCTCATACAATACTCACAAATATTGCAACCACCTAAGCAAAACTTCAGTTTCGAGAGAGTCAATCATAAAGCATACAACTATGTACACCAGGGGTGAAGCCAAAGCAAATGCTTAACTGGCTCACCTGTACCAAACTATTGGGCCAACCCAAATAAAGATAATTCTAACAAGTGATTTAGTACTAGAGTATACAAGGCAATTCAGTTTAGCTGAACCCAACTCATTCATACTGGCTCCACCCCTGATGTACAATAAGATTCAATGCACATTAAGTTATACACCAACTAACGGCCTTTGAGCATTGTGATACTCATTGCATTCAAGGAACTCATGCTCTCACTGGCCTGTTCACCTTCACAATTACCTAGAGCAAAGTATACAGGATGCTTTGGAGGTGGAAGCATTGCCATTTCATTCTCTAACATAAACATAACCATGGACATTGGTGGCCTATCATCTGGAAGATCTTGGACACACAAGAGTCCAACATGAATGCATCGTACAACTTCATGAAGTGGGCAGCTCGCAGCAATGAAGGAGTCCACCAGTTCAGTTGCTTTTCCATCTTCCCATAATCTCCAGGCCTGACCAATAGCATGAAGTCACGATCAGGTTACTAAATATATTGTTTGGGTGGAGAGATTAATTAGAAATTCCCCATATTCACTACCGGACTCGAGGTGATTGCCGAGTGATTCCTGTCGGGCACTCGGCGAAAGCCCTCCTAAACCGAGTGCGGCAGAAAATGGACACTCGACAAGGCTAGAAAACACGCAGCAAATATCCCGGTAGTGATTACACAGCACTTACATAAGATATAAGGCTACAAAATTCCATTTTGAGCTTAGCTGAGCTGATCTTCAAGCCACTGACAATCTCCAAGAGAAGGACCCCAAAGCTATAAGTGTCTGATTTCACTGAAAATGTACCTCCCATGGCATATTCAGGGGACATGTAACCACTGTTTAAAACATTCAACAAGTCAGCAAGGAATGTACAAACACGCTCTACTAAACCATATAAAACTAGAGAGCTAAGAGTCCATTAGTACAGCAGTTACTTACTATGTTCCGACGACCCGACTAGTGTTAGCATGATTCTGGTTTGCACCAAAGATTCTTGCCATACCAAAATCTGAAATTTTAGGAGTCATTTCCATATCCAACAAAATGTTGCTTGCTTTGAGATCTCGGTGAATTACTGTTAATCTTGAATCTTGATGGAGATAAAGAAGGCCTCTTGCTATTCCTTTAATTATTTTGAACCGTGTCAACCAATCGAGCACATGTTTTCATGCATGATCTTTCATGGTCAATATAAAAGGAAACAAGCCATCATGAATAATTTTGGTTAATGTAAAAAAATGTATGTAATCAACAAACTAGCACATACCAAAAAGAAAGGCATCCAAACTTTTGTTAGCTAAGTACTCGTAGATCAATAACTTCTCATCTTCATGAGTGCAGCAGCCGAGAAGTCTGACTAGGTTCTTGTGCTGTAGTTTTGCAATGAGAACTACTTCATTTTTGAACTCCAGTGTACCTTGTCCAGAACTCTTACTAAGCCTTTTGACAGCAACTTCATTTCCACCTTCCAGTGTGCCCTACATGAGAGAACTTTTTCAATGAGCAAAAAATGGAAACTAACTTTTTCAAACCTATGTGTAACATTTTTACATGAAGAAATGTGTTCTTCAATTGAGCCCATGGGGTACTTCTCAACTCTAAAATTGTTTCTTTGTACATCGAATGACAAGACTAGCCCATCATGTTACCTTGTAAACTTTGCCAAAACCTCCACGTCCAAGCAAGTTGGAATCCGCAAACGACTTAGTTCCTGAAAGTATGTCTTCATAGCTAAAACATGGAAATTCCGTATTTTTGCCTTCTAGTGAGTTGGATGTGCTAATGTATCCTAGCATCAGTTTCTTCTGGTTTTTCTTCTTTCCCCATTTGCCTGTTGATTAGGACATGAACTCTTTTTCTTAACTCTTGCACTAATGTAATATGTCGAAAAGAAGACGTTATTTGTTACTTTACCTCTATATTTGTACATCCAGCTGAAGACTATGCATGCTAATAATAGCAGACATGATATAATGGGGAGTACAATCTTTAGTGGAGTAGTTTTCTTGTCGACTGCATTGAAATGCGACCAATCAGAAATTCAGAATTAACTTCCATAAGTACCATGACGGATTTGTGAAGCTAATTAGGCACCTAGACTATAATTATTTCATAACCTGAATACATGGCCAGTTGTAAATCAAAGATTTGACCTTCTTAAAAAAAGTTGATCTTGCAAATATGAATTGGACATTATGATTAATTCAAGAGGAAAAACAGTAACTAGCTATGGCCTAAAGGGAAAGTTAAGACGTGGAATCTGGAAAGAATTGTCAATGCAGTAATTGAACAACCTAGCAATTGTACAATGATGTTAAAAGGAATGCCTTGTTTATTTAAACAAGAGGACCTTCCATATGTACTCCTTCCAGTTCTAGAAAAGGTGATGTTTTCGATATGAAACTTCTGAAACTTTAACAGCTGACACTACTTGATATTTAGATTGGATATCTTGAAACTGGTATGCTTAGATTGTTTGGAATTATTTTTATAGTATTACAACTTTTTGGGTTAAATATGTATATTACATTGCAAAACAATGGTTAAAGTTACATTTTAAACACGTGTCAGTATTAAAACATGATGTTAAGGTGAAACACAAATTAGTTTCACACTTAAATAGTCAGTCATAAGCAACATAACTTTCACACCTTCATTTTTTTATGTATTTGCATGATAAATCATGTCCATGTGCATGTCCCCGTCAATATTGGTGGTAACTTGTGAGCACATCCTATTTATGTGGAAAAAATCTATTAAACAAGCGATAGAGCATTAAAATCACTACTGACTTGGAGTTAATAAAAAAAAGAGGGCATGGAACACCGAATACCAGGAGAATTGGCAAGTCGGAGGTACAGATTCTCGCCAACGGTTGTCTTCTGAGCATCAATAAGCTCCCCTGACCAAACCAAGCACCTTGACAGGTCCGCCATAGCACCACCGCTACTCAAGTTGGCATAAGCATACGCTGTACACGAGCAATTGTTGATGCACTCAGCTGCACAGTCATCCAAGCTTCTGTTCCTTACATGCAAGAACATGTCAGGAACCTTCATTCCAGGAAAAGACGTGAAATGACTTTGCTTGCGGCATTTCAGCACTTCTTTTCTTTGGCATCCTTTAAAAGAGTTACTACTGTCAACGGGCTCAAACCCATCAAAGCACTGACATGTTGGAATGGCCTCGGTGAAGTCACAATAGCCAAACGGGCCACATGAGCCATACAGATCACAAGCATTATTGGGGCGCTCATTGATGACTATCCATGACATGGAGTGGTTGTCCCAGGCTAAGAGCCTTCAACTTGCCAGTGTAGTCAAGCATGAGGCGCACGAACGGTGAGTTGTCGGAGAGGGTGAACATGAAACTGAACTCGTCTCCAGAGTTGACAACTGTTTGGTACAAGATGGAGCTAGTGTTGGTTAGAAATGTGCGGCCGGACACTGACACACCGTCCCACACAATGATACGGCAATATATCGTAGCCTTGTTCAATGTTACCAACTGAAAGTCTGGGGATCTTGGGTTGCCGCTGCATGAGAAGTCCCCAGAAGATGGGTCATCCGGGCCCTTCCAAGCAACAAGCCGTGCAATGACTTGTGCCTTGTAGCTCACCAGAAATCTCATTCTTGGAAGGACGGTATCGGTCGGATGATCGAAGCTCATGAAAATGGCTCCTTTTGTGGGACCTAGATTAGCAATGGCGGATGGACGAGAGAAGGCAAATAAGTCTCAAAGACTTGAACAATGACACATGCCCAAAGAACAATCGTTATTACCAATAGTTCAAACTGTAGTAGTGACAGCTTCAGAGGGCGACCCGGAAAACCTCCTGACCACGCCCTCGTTGGAACAGGGGATAATTCATTGCTTGATGTTACCAGAGCCTGTGAAAGGGGGTCGCCTACAGCCCATGAATTACTATTTTTAGCAACTAGCAGGAGCGCTCTCTATACGTGAAGAAGTAGAAATGACCGGTTAATAAAGTAAGTTGGTGAAAAGTTAAATAAGTTTGGTTGATTACAGTTTCAAAAAAATAATACCTTGGTTAAGAGAAAACCGAGCAAAAAACCGTACAACATGGCTACGCTGCCTGGCTAAACTTGTTTCCCCTGGAGCACCGCTCAACGACACAAGCATATCAGCAAGCCATCAAATCCACGCCACTGAGCTCCGTAGAAGATTACAGGCCACAACATCCCACCCAGTGGAACACGCACACCGACTGCATCCAGAAATGTCGACCCAAGCTGCAGCGGCAGTGCGGCCTCGTGTGCTACCCGTGGAGTCATCGCTCCTTGTTACTTGATTGAGGTGTGAAAACCGAAGGTGCATTTTAAAATATTATTGTGCAATTGTCTTGTAAATCTGATGGTGTGCAAAATGGTTACAAAAACTGATTACGGTGACAATGTTTTGCAATGTGTTACGACATACAGATCCCGCACATTCACAACGTGGAAGCTGTTAATCATATTTGGTAGGACATTCTACCATGTATGGTTTCTGATAATAATAGTCAGATAAAAAACTATTTTACCAAGAGGATAATAATTATTCAGTAAGACATACATCATGGACTAGGATGGAAGTAAGACATACATCATGTATGGTTTCTGATAATAATAGTCAGATAAAAAACTATTTTACCAAGAGGATAATAATTATTCAGTAAGACAGACATCATGGACTAGGATGGAAGTAAAGCGGGGTTGTGTCCCCTTGCCTCCATGGTGGATCAGCATCTGTGTAATTCACAGCTTTTCTTGTACAATAAATGAACGTATATGACAACCACATATGAAATGTGCAGTTCAGATAGAGTAAATCATAAACTATATGATTAGCTATACTTTTAAAAAATAAAACATTTAACGACATCGGGGGCCTTGCCTCCATGGTGGATTAGCTATATGATTAGCTATACTTTTCTTGTTATACTTGATGCATCTACAGAATTCTCTATGCTCTCCGCTCGTCCATCTCCATAATTACTCATACCAAAACATACAGGTTGCTTTGGCTTCGGAAGGACTGCGATTTCATTCTCTAACATAAACATAACTGATGACATCGGGGGCCTATCATTGGCATTGTCCTGAACACACAAGAGTCCCACATGGATACACCTTAGAACTTCATTAAATGGGAAACTCGCCACTATCGAAGAGTCCACCAGTCCAATTGCTTTTCCATCTTCCCGTAATCTCCATGCCTGACCAATAGAACGAGTTCAACATAAAAGTTACTAATATTTGCAAGGGGGGGAGTGTTAACTGGAAATATGTTCCACAGTACTCACATAAGAGACAAGGCTAGAGAAGTTCTTTATGGCTGAGGTGAGCTGATCTTCAAGCCACTAATAATCTCCAAGAGAAGAATACCGAAGCTATAAGTGTCTGATTTCGCAGATAAGGCAACCCTCATCGCATATTCAGGTGACATGTAACCACTGTTTAAAACATTCAACAAGAACTCAAGAATGTACAAATCGAGTTATACTAAACCATAAAAACAGCTGTGTAAGCGTTTGTTAGTACACCAGTTACTTATTATGTCCCAATGACTCGGGTAGTATTTGCTTGGTCCTGGTTTGCACCAAAGATTCTTGCCGTACCAAAATCTGAAATTTTGGGAGTCATTTCTGTGTCCAACAGGATGTTGCTTGCTTTAAGATCTCTGTGAATTATTGTTAACCTTGAATCTTGATGAAGATAAAGAAGGCCTCTTGATATTACTTTAATTATTTTGAACCGTGTTAACCAATCGAGCACATGTTTTCGTGAAGCATCTATCATGATCAGCAAGAAGCAAAGCTGGTCTTCATGAATGCAGCAACCAAGAAGTCTGACTAGGTTCTTATGCTGCAGTTTGGCAATTAGAACTACTTCATTTTTTAACTCTGCTATACCTTGTCTAGAACCCTCACTAAGCCTTTTGACAGCAACGACATTTCCTCCTCCCAATGTTGCCTACATGAGCACATTTTTTAAATTAAGAAAGAACTGGAAACCAACTTTTTCACTCCTATTGTTACCTTTTCGTGCGAATATGTTTCCGGTGCACCCTCAAATATAAATAAAAATCTAGTTCTAATCACCAATCCATTCTAAACCACTTTGCATAGTTTGGCATAAAAAAGGCCATATTTCACTAATTTGGGACCCACTTCGACATGCATTAACTCTTGTGTCAGCGAAGCCTTATGTTAGAAATGACATTAATAATAATTAGTTGTTAGATACCCAAGTCATTAACTTGTCCACGTATATGCTGCATCATCCAAATCTGGGTAGCTTCTTGGTCAGTGCATACCTGGGGCGGGAGAATTTTTTGGTAGAAGTTTGACGGTCTGATAAACCAAACGATTGAGAGTCAAGGGTAGTTTCTGAAGTCCAATAATAATTGAAATGTAAATTAGGATTATTTCTTTTTCCATCAAAAACTACTGTAAGTACAGCTTTGTACTACCTTGTAAATGTTGCCAAAACCTCCCTGTCCAAGCAAGTTGGAATCGGCGAAACCATTTGTTGCTGAAAGGATGTCTTCAAAGCTAACAAATGGAAATTCAGCATTTTCACCTTGAAGTTCATTGGATGTGTTAAAGTATCCTAGTGCAAATTTCTTCTGGTTTTCCTTCTTTCTCCGTTTGCCTTCTGGTTTGGGGATCCATAGTTTAAAAAAACACTAATATGTACCTGTTAAAAATAAGAGGACATTTGTAACTTTACCTCTGTATTTGTACATCCAGGCCAGTGATATGCATGCCAGTAGAAACATAAATGCTATGATTGGGATCACAATCTTTATTGAATTTGTCTTCTTTTCAGCTGCATAATTGTAACCAATCAGAGATTCAAAAATCACTTGCATACATACCATGATGGATCCATGAAGGTAATTAGATGTCAATACTAACGTAGTATAAGTACCTAAACTACAAGGCCTCGTTAATTGGCTATTGTCAGCGCAAGAAGAGACGGCAATTGGCTAGTGCCTCATCTAAAAAAAGAATGTCCTGTTTATTTAAACAGAAGGATCTTCCTTGTTACTCCTTCTAGCTTTAGACTGGATACTTGAAAATGATATGCCTAGACTTTGTCAAAAATACATTTATATTATTAAGGTTATGCTGGTTTTAGTACATATTGTACAGCACAATAATGGTTGAACTAACATGATGAAGACTGTCAATATTCAAAACATCATGTCAAGCTCACTTGCAAATTAATCAGATACACTGGCATAGTTAGTGATAAGCAAGTCAGACATATAGGTTCTTGACAGGTCAGGCATAACGCCGACACTACTCAAGTTGGCATAAGCATAAGCTGTGCACGGGCAGTTTAGGCTGCATTCAGATGCGCACTCATCGAAGCTTCTATTCCGTATGTGCAAGAACTTATCTGGGACCTTCATCCCGGCATGGCCGTGAAATGACTTTGCTTGCCACATTTCAAACCTTCCTTTCTCCGACATCCTCTGGAAAAGTTAATACGGTTGACGGGCTCAAACCCATCAAGACATTGGCATGCTGGGATTATCTGAGTGAAGTCACAGTAACTAAACGGACCACATGCGGCATAGAGGTCGCATGCAGTCCCCGGGCATTGAGCAATGAGTACCCATAATGATGAGTGGTTGTTCCAGCTTAGATACTTGATCTTGCCGGTATAGTCAAGCACTAGGCGCATGAAGGTTGAGTTGCCGGAGATTGTGAACATGTAGTAGAACTCATCACCAGAGTTGATGGTTGTTTGGTACTGCCTCGTCAATCTCACAACAGTTGGGTGATTACTGACAGAGAGAGCTTCTGTTGTCTCTGGGCTGTAGGGTAGTAATGAAGGATAGGAACCACTTGGCCTTGGGAGAGTGCTCATTTCGGTTGGAGCACCCGAAGGAGTATGTATGGACCCAAGACCCAACCCAGTCCTTCGAGAGAAGCGGTCAGAAGACCGAAGGGACGGAGGCAGTCAGGCTCAGGCGGTGATGGCGCAGTGGCGGTGTCAGCCAGCCAATGTGGGGAAGAACGAGGCAGTCAGGCGGCATCACGATTCACCAGTCTGTATTCTAACTTGATCTTTGGTTGTGTCTGTTTTGCTTGCTCGTAAGAGGTGCGTCGTGCCTTCTGGGACTTTTACAACATTTGAATGAATCGAGCACATGCTAGGATACCTACATAGAAGAATTAGTGACATGAACAAACAACTTTTTTGCAATGTTTTCTCAAACATGTAGTCTCAGTAGAACTGAAATGTTCAAGGTGAGAACTAAAGCCACAATGAGCGATCTTGTTTTCAGTAGCACATTTTCTTGGCATTACTGATTCACAGGTTGCTATACAGCTGATGAACTGCTAAATTTCTTTCAGAATTAACACCACATCCAGTCCACACAGACCGTGCCAGCCTTCAAGAGTACTCCAGGAAGAGATGCTAGCCAAGAGGATTTTGAAACATCTGACACATATTGCGGAAGTGCAGTGCATCAAAGCAATCTAAATATGTTTCTTCATTTGAGCATATGAGCAAACTAAAGATAATAGCGACGGTACACGGAACAGGAATATCTTCGTTTCAAACAGAACAGTTTTATTACATCTCAGTTCACAGCCTTCCAGTGTACATTATAACCACCAGCCAAGAAACTCAGTCCACATGCAGTATATCATTAAGTATACACCTAACTATATTAAAACTCGTATATATAGAAACCAGACCTTAAGATTTTTCAGAAAATGAAGCAGACCTTGAGCATCTAACAGTCCACATGCAGTTTTTTTTCTTTTTAATTGTACATTTTCTATATACACCAGTAATATTTAAAGAAAATTTGATGACTACTCCCTCTGTTCCATAATATAAGAGCGTTTTTGACACCACACTAGTGTAAAAAACGCTCTTATATTATGGGACGGAGGGAGTACTTTTTTCATACACATTGTAAATTTTCGCTATATATCAGGAACATTTTAATACATGTATATATTGTAACAAATCCTATCAATGAGAACAACGATTCTACTACTTGTCATTTGTCTCTCGCTTATACTTTACAATACATTCCTCCCAGTTAGGCATATCCTGTATCCTCAACATTTTGATCTTGGGGAAAGCAAGAACTGCATCCTTGGACATGGGATTAGCACCAGCACCCCGCAGTCCACAAACTCGGTCCTAGTCTTGGTAAGCCCTATTACTCCATCAATTTCCAGATATCTCAAGTTGGGCAGCTGACCAATTGGTGGAAGATGCCCACATGAACTACAGTCTATGAGTTTCAAGTATACAACTAAAGACACGTGGGTGTTGCCAAGCCATGTAGATACGTCCGGCCAAAGAATCCATTAATAACTACATATTCCAGGTTGTGTGGAGAGATTAACTGCTGAAAGATATTCTCAATATTGTCAGCATCTTCTGAATGTGATTCATATGTGAGATTATTTTTTGCCTGTTAACAATGAGTCTATAGTACAAGTAGTTGCTCTTTCCAATTTGGTAATCGCAAGCTGCCTTAGCTGTGAGAGACTGAGAGATCTTCCAACCCTTCCAACTTCCACCCGTCTTGTGTTTTTCCATTGTCACTTCCACCACTAATAGGAAATCATTCTATCCATTGAGGAATTCCAATCTGCATATTCCTTCTAGAACCTAATTTATTGGTATACAGTCAGAACTAGGCGCCTTCAATTGCACAATTGAGTGAGCGCCAAAGGAAGGCTGTTCAAAGCTTTGCACCTTTGTAGGTTTATTATCTGAAGATTTATGAGGGAACCGATGGACTCTAAAAGGTAAGATATGTTTGCATCATTAAGATCAAGTAGTCATAGGTGGATCAAACTTCTAATGCAATCTGTAATGCTTTGAATAGATGAACCAGTCAGATCTAAAACACAAATGCATGGAAGTCTCTTAAGAATTGTATTCTCAACACTTGATCCCTTATAATAGGAAAAAGGCGATGTAATCATCTCTTTGTTCATATTGGGAGTGCTATATAATCCTTGTTAGTGACAACTGAAACACAACTTAGTTTGGACAAAGTTTTATCCCCGGATGGTCTCCACAAAATCTTTCTTCTCCAGACATATGTTGACCAAGCTACCTTAGATGATCATGCATTTTGCACCAACTATGGTCAGCAAGTAAATGGTCTGATTGTAGGAGATTCTTATATATGAACTCAGAGTAATATTCTTCAGTTGTATCTTCTTGAAGTTGTTCATCATGCTCCTCCACAAAAGCTTCAGCAGCCCAAAGCCTGATTAGATCATCATGACATATGCGCCAATCTTCTAGATATGAGGCTAAATAGAGGAAACATTGCTTCAAATGCCATGGTAGATCATCATAACTCGAATATAAAGCACCTCTGAGCTCAGTTGGAAGATTACCCATAGACCAAGCACTTCTGTTTAAAACCTTTCCCCACTCCTTCTCAGATTTCCATTTAGTTACAAGACACTAGTAGTAACCTTGATTGTGAGAGGTAGTCCACCACATCTATCTCTCGAAGGTTTTCAATTTTCTTTCCTTATCAATGTTCACACTCTTCCAAAGCAGCTCCCATCATGTATCTGCTGGCAACTCGATTGCATCAATGTTCAACTCGATGCACATCTTCCACCCCAATTGCATGCAAAACTGTATCATGTCGATTGGTTACTACAATCACTCCCATTGCAGCAGCATTTAATGGAGTTCTCAGCAAATAGTCCACACCGCATTGCTCAAGAGAGAGATATCAGAGTACCCTTGAGAAACACAAACCCATGCTTGGTTGCTGAAGGCTCCTTTGACTTTTGGTTGTTATATATCGTGTCATCTAACACTAATGTGGCAACAATATTTGTGTGAACTGTGAATGATGAAGTGCATTCTGAATTTTAGCGCATAGTACTTTTTTGACGAATCGAAGGGTGTGATAGTCACAGGAATTGATGATGATTAAAATGTTTTGTAATATGACTCTTTTATATCAGTAAAAATTACGTGGTTGAACATCGAGGACCATGATAGGTGGAGCCGGGCAGGCCTCCTCCTGACCTGAATGGTTACTCCACTCTGTTATTCACAACTCTTCTAGTACAATAGACTCACAAATATTGCAGCCGCCTAAGCAACACTTCAGTTCGAATCTAGAGAGTAAATCATAAAGCATACAACTATGTACACCAGAGACCCAGCCAAAACAAATGCATAATTGGCTCACCTCTGCCAAACCATTGGGTCAAATCAAATAAAGATAGTTCTAATGCTTTAATGCTAGCTCCACTCCTGATGTACACTAAAATTCATGCACATCAAGTTGTGCAAAAACTAACGACCCTTGAGCGTTTTCATACTCATTTCATTTGTTGAACTCATTCCCTCCCTGACTTCTTCACCTTCATAATTACCTAGAGCAACGTATACAGGATGCTTTGGAGGTGCTAGCACTGCACTTTTATTCTCTAACATAAACATAACTGAGGACATTAGTGGTCTATCATTTGGATGGTCTTGGACACACAAGAGTCCCACATGAATGCACCGTACAACCTCATGAAGTGGGCAGCTCGCAGCGATGAAGGAGTCCACCAGGTCGGTAGCTTTTCCATCTTCCCATAATCTCCAGGCCTGACCAATAGTAGGAAGTCATGATCAAGTTAATAAATTATTGTTTGGGTGAGAGATTAATTAGAAAATTCCCATATTCACTACCGGGATTGAGGTGATTTCCGAGTGCATCCTGTCGTGCATTCGGCAAAGACCCTCCTAAATCGAGTGTGGCTGAAAAGCACTCGGCAGAAAACGGACACTTGGCAAAGACTTGCCTTTGCCAAGTGTCGGCTAGAAAACGCTCGGCAAAGAGCCAATGGTGAATATGCAATACTTACATAAGATATAAGGCTACAAAATTCCATGTTGAGCTGAGGTGAGCTAATCTTCATGCCACTAACAATCTCCAAGAGAAGAACCCCAAAGCTATAAGTGTCTGATTTCACAGAAAATGCACCTCCCATTGCATATTCAGGGGACATATATATAACCACTATTTAAAACATCCAACAAGTTAGCAAGGAATGTACAAAACAAACTATACTAAACCATATAAACTAGAGCGCTAAGAGTTTATTAGTACACCAGTTACTTACTATGTTCCGACGACCCAGGTTGTGTTAGCATGATTCTGGTTTGCACCAAAGATTCTTGCCATACCAAAATCTGAAATTTTAAGAGGACATTCCTTTTATGTACTCCTTCCAGTTCTAAACAACGTGATGTTTTGGATATGGAACTTCTAAAACTTTAACTACTGATACTGCTTGATATATTTAGATTGGATATCTTGAAAATGGTATGCTTAGATTTTTTTGGAACTTATTTTTATAGTCCTACATTTTTTGGGTCAAATATGTATTGATATATATACTAGCAATAGAGTATTAAAAACACTACTGACTAGGTAAAAAAAAGAGGGCATGGAATACCGAATACCAGGAGAGTTGGCAAGTCGGAGGTACAGGTTCTTGCTACCGGTTGCCTTCTGAGCATCAATAAGCTCCCCTGACCAAACTAAGCACCTTGATGGGTCTGCCATAGCACCTCCGCTACTCAAGTCGGCATAAGTATACGCTGTACACGAGTAATTGTTGATGCACTCAGCTGCACAGTCATCCAAGTTTCTGTTCCGTATATGCAAGAACATGTTAGGAACCTTCATTCCAGGAAAAGACGTGAAATGACTTTTCTTGCTGCATTTCAGCGCTTCTTTTCTCTGACATCCTTTAAAAGAGATACTACTGTCGACGGGCTCAAACCCATCAAAGCACTGACATGTTGGGATGGCCTCGGTGAAGTCACAATAGCCAAACGGGCCACAAGACGCGTAGAGATCACAAGCACTATTGGGGTGCTCATTGATGACTATCCACGACGCAGAGCGATTGTCCCAACTTAGATTCTTCAACTTGCCAGTGTAGTCAAGCATCATGCGCCTGAACGGTGAGTTGTCGGAGACAGTGAACGTGTAACTGAACTCGTCTCCAGAGGTGACAATTGTTTGGTATGAGATGGAGCTAGTGTTGTTTAGTGTGCCACCGGACACCGACACACCGTCCAACACAATGATATGACAATATAACCCAGCCTTGTTCTAAGTTACCAAGGTCTGGGGATCTTGTGTCGCCGCTGCATGAGAAGTCCCTAGAAGATGGGTCATCTGGGGCCTTCCAAGCAACAAGGCATGCGACGATTTGTGCCTTGTAGCTCACCAAAAATCTCATGTTTGGAAGTATTGTGTCGGTCGGATGATCAAAACTCTGCCATATGTCCGTGTTGTTCGACGAACGGAGAACAAAGTTCCCCGAGTTGTTTAGTACTGCATAGGCTCCTGCCGCTCCAGTAGTGATATTGCTTGCTGCCATCCAAATATCACGACCTTCAGAGTCAAATAATACCATGCGAGAATTGTTAGTTACCTTGAGCATCATGGATTAAGGGTTGATGATTGGGTCGTCTCGGTTGGCGATCCACACAACGGTCCGTGGCCCCGGGAGGCTGTGGTACCATATGCCAAGGTAAAAACTCTTGTTGGAGCTTCTCGGGGAGAAGAAGCCCAGAGCAAAGTCCCCGCTCTCGGAGATGAGAGTGTTGCGGTCGGTGTGCGGCTCTGCTAGTGTGAGCTGGTCATCGGGTTTGCAGAATGAACTCAAGATCAGGTGGAAGAAGATGGGGATGTAGTGCATAGCTGCTGGCGCCGACACTGATATAGATGAAAGATGGCAAAACTGGAACTAATGGAACTAGTTGATAAGGATAAAAACATCAAGGTCGATATAGACCATATATAGCACAGACGGCCTACCTTCCGGGAAGAGAGCAGAGCACTCCAAAAAAAAAAACTCGAAGGTGATGTACTTTCAAAATGGCCATCGTGCCCTTTATTACGAAGGGGTATGGGGTAATCTCAACCGTTAATGTGTTTAATGAGGGTCTACCGAAGCAGAAGTGATATATGAATACATCAAGGTTGACAATTGACATAGACCGTATGTAGCTAGCACATATGGCCAGACGACCGGCAAGCTGGAGACTCAAAAGTCCAACGACTGTGCTGCACGCTCAAAGAAAATTCGTCACCACGGGGCCAGATTATAGTCTACGCTCCACACTGAGAGGATGACAGGAGAAACGTAACGGCATGTGGGTTTGCTTGCTGCAGTACTAATTACGGTCGTATCGGATGAATATCTCCAGAGATGTGGAGAAAGGTAAGCTGGTGTGGACGCGTACGTAGACTCGCCCACGAAAAAGAGCCAGCAATGAGTAAAGCGGACTTTTGGTGCACGGGTGCATTGGATTATTTTGATTTTTTTACATGAATATACATGCATGTGGTCTAGGTACATGTGAAATTTCGTTCAATGACATGTTGTATTATATGCTGCATAAAAAAGACAAAATTCCGCCCCCAAAATCAACAAAAAAAAGCCCCTTTTCTTGCATGTATTTGTTTTTTTGCATTTCTCACATGCAAGCACCTATATTGATGAAAATTTGGCCGGATATACTACACTGCTATACATGCATGTACAAAATAATTTGAAAATTTTCAGGCATTAAAAATCCATTTTTATGAACTTAAAGAAAAGGCTATTTCCAGAAACAGACACAGAAAGTGCCCGGCTTTCTAAATTAATAAAGCCAACAACGGCCATGGTAGCGACATAGAGTCATTACAAACCATCAGCAAGATGGAAAGTTAAAGCAAAGATAAAGCACACGGGTACAAGGCCCAACTCATAGAAGAGCACTAGCATGGCAAACTAGATGGACTGATCTGGCTCAAGCGTTCCTATGGTAGGCTTGAAGCTGCTTGATCTTGAGAAGAATGGTTGCCATCACATCATTGTTTTTCCTCTTCTCTAGAGGCCACCATTGCTGTAAAAATAGAAACCATTTGAAAATATAGTTAGAAGGGTGGGACGAGATGATCTCAATAGCCAGTTTGTTCCGCGTAGTTCAAAGCGTCGAAGCTAAGGCACAGAACGTTCTCCAAGCTAAACAGCGTTTTTGACCGTGCTCAAATGACAATATTTGGCTGATGAGTCATGAGCTTGACCCACACTGGTACAGTGGTACAGCGACGTGTGTCTGGTAGCCTGGTATGGCTTGTGTTATTTCTGGGTTGTATATAGGGTTATGAGAGGCCAGTGAGAGCTCGACATGGGCATCTCGAAGGATTTGAAGATTATCAAAGTGGCAAAGTCCGGATTCGAGACTAATCGACAGAGACGGCAATGTGAACAGCTCTTTTCATGGACCTTCTAGTGCTGACGGTTTGACGAGAGCAGGCCAACAAGTCTCAGACTGAACGCTGCTACAGGTACGCCTAAAGAAAATCGTTACTACTCCCTAACAATTCAAACTGGAGTACAGTGGCAGCTTGAGAGGGTGACCGGGAAACCTCATGATCACGCGCTCGTCGCAGCAGGGGATAACGCACTGCTTTGATATCATCAGAGCCGGTGGAGGGTGGTCACGTACGCAGCCATGCTTTTTTTCCGAGCAACTGGTAGAAGCTTTTTCTATTCATTAAGTGGGAGTAGAATTGACGGTTAATAAGGTAACACAAGCTTGGTTAATTAAGGAAAACCCGAGCAAAACCCCGTACAGCCATGGCCCACCGGAGCCCTGCCCAATGATGCCTGCACATCGGCAAGGAGCACTACAACCATCAAATCCATGCAGCTGGAAAGAGAGGCTAGAACCAAAATGGAAACCTTCCGAACTCCGTAAAAGACGAGAAGCTGTGTAATCATGTTTGTGATTGTTGTCCTGTTTTCCTTTCATATCTTTTTGTTTTTGTTCTTGGTTAAGGTGGATGACAATATGGAACATGGCATATTTACGTTTTCATCACAACAAATATTTTCATTCCATCCTTGAATATCCTTGGTTTTCACCTACCTTGATCATAGCCATCCAAAAAACATATTCTAATTTATTGAAATATTAAACCCTAGCCTTGGCTTTACAGAGGAACCCTCGTCTCCTTTGCTTGCAAGATCATACAAAGAAATCACAGTAGCTCCCAAATGCATATAGAATCTATATTTGCGAAAACATATTGCTATATCTAATGCGATATTTCCTAATCAAAAGTAATTCCCCTTTCCTGCTCATTTGAGCTGAGAAATTCATGAAATGTGGAGATGTTTCTACTACCATACTTGACCTCTAGTAAAACTATTGGGTTAATTTGAACAGTGGACCATCCTCGTCCACTCACACCACCATATTTTAGCTCCACATGTTTTTGGATGCTCCCCTTAAATTCTTGGCTTGTTATTGGTCACTAACCCCACCTACTTAATTCAAGAACTTATACTAACAAGAATTCAAGAGGTTGACATTTACTCCTTTGGTGAAAAGCCACTCCTTTCACCATTTGGCAATTATCCCGTTATGCCACATTGCAAAGCAACTACGCTATCTGTTGCTATGAAAAAGAACACAAAATTCGGAGAGATTACTCTATCTATACCTTGATAAGATCAACCAAAATATTGGTACCATGGTACTTTTTTTATAAACCACCAATGCCACCTTTTGAGCAAAATACCAAATATAAAGCAACCAATATTTTTGACCATCAAACTTTGTCACCTTTCTCACATTCCTTGCCAACCTAGTTCTCTAGAAGATGGGATTGAATGGATCGGAATAGTAGAAATGTCAACACCACCTATCAAAAACATCTACTATCAATTTGCATTTTAGTTGCTAGCATTGAACTTGTGATTTTCTTTTGTATTCTAACCCTTCTACCATCCTAAGCATATTCAGTGGCACACGCTTCCCAAAAAATGCGTCCATGGTCATTGCACAAATAATTTTGCTAAATCACATCTAGATGAGAGTTACTTATGCCACATCTAACTGCTCAATCGCACGATGTAAAACACCAAGATTCGTGTTGCTCTCTTTCTTGTGTGGCTTCGTTGTTGATCCCTGCACGGCCACGCTCGTGGGAAAACTGTTGGGCCGTGTTGGATTTTTAGTTCCCGTATCGTGGGCTTTAGCTAAGTTGTGGGTTGTCTTTTCTGTGTTTGTAGCGTGTGATTTATTTGCGGATCGGAAATGGAAAGAGGATCAATTGTGAAATACTAAGGGACTCACCCCTTTACACAACCACTCACATTGTTTGCTTTTTGTTTAGGGCAACTCATTTTTTTGCGCCATGTGTGCATCTGCATATGGGGGGGGGGGTGGTTGTGATACTCCTTTTTCTGTATTTTCTTATTTTCTCTTTTTCCATGTCCCTTTTCTTTATTTCCTTTTGCCTTTTTCTTATTTATTTATTCATTTGAAATTCATCAACCTTTGTTGTCTCTATGCAAGTTCATATCTCAATACTCAATTGAGGCCTATCCATTTTTATCTCAATTTCAACAAAGTTAGTGGCAGCCTCCACATTTGAAAGCTGGATAGTGGCACCGCTATATTTTCTTAAAAAAAAGTGGTTACATGTTTGAGCATGCCACTATACTGCATCGTGTATCAGATTTTGATAAAAAAAGATGGAAGGCAACCCGAGATTGAAGGTGCTGGAAAAACCACCACGTGTGTACACTCCCCCCCCACCCCTCATTGAGCTGCCGGTCCATGCCTCGAGGAACCGGATGGTTTGGGTAGTGATTGGAGTCTAGAGTGGGAAACCTTACGGCAGCATGTGGGGTTTGCTTGCTGCAGCATTAATTATGGCAATATCTGGTTAAGCCAAGTTATCCGAAACGGCTTATTAGCACTCCGGGATCTCCATGGACCCGCTTGCTCCAAGAACCTCCGTCGACACGTCAAAAAAAATCCGTCGAGGTATATATCCATACACATTTGGATTTTTCTTCTAACATTAATGTGGCAACGATATTTGTTTGAAGTGTGAATGCCGAAGTGTATTCAGAATTAGTGCATAGTAGCTTTTTGACAAATGGGATGGCATGATACATAGTTACAAGAATTGATGACGATTAAAGTGTTTCGTAATAAAACTCTTCTATCAATAAAATACAATGTGGTTGGACGTAGAGGACCATGATAGGGGTAGCCCGGCAGGCGGCCTCCTTACCTGAATGGTTTCTGCACCCTGTTATTCACAACTTTTCTACTACAATAGCCTCACAAATATTGCAACCACCTAAGCAAAACTTCAGTTCAGAGTGTAAATCATAAAGTATACAACTATGTACACCAGGGGTGAAGCCAAAACACATGCTTAATTAGCTCACCTGTACCAAACTATTGGGTCAACCCAAATAAACATAATTCAAATAAGTGATTTAGTACTAGAGTATACAAGGTAATTCAGTTTAGATGAACCCAACTCTACTGGCTCCACCCCTGATGTACAAAAAGTTTCAATGCACACTATGTTATACACCAACTAACGGCCTTTGAGCATTGTGATACTCATTGCATTCGAGGAACTTGCGTTCTCACTGGCTTGTTCACCTTCATAATTACCTAGAGCAAACTATACAGGATGCTTTGGAGGTGGAAGCATTGCACTTTCATTCTCTAACATAAACATAACCGAGGACATTAGTGGCCTATCATTTGGATGATCTTGGACACACAAGAGTCCCACATGAATGCATCGTACAACTTCATGAAGTGGGCAGCTCGCAGCAATGAAGGAGTCCACCAATTCAGTTGCTTTTCCATCTTCCCATAATATCCAGGCCTGACCAATATATAGCATGAAGTTGCAATCAGGTTACTAAATATATTGTTTGGGTGGAGAGATTAATTAGAAATTCCCCATATTCACTACCGGAATCAAGGTGATTGCTGAGTGATTTCTGTCGGGCACTAGGCAAAGGCCCTCCTAAACCGAGTGCTGCAGAAAATGGACACTTGGCAAAGCCTTGCCTTTGCCGAGTGCTGGCTAGAAAACACACAACAAAGAGCCCGGTAGTGATTACATAGCACTTACATAAGATATAAGACTACAAAATTCCATTTTGAGCTGAGCTGAGCTGATCTTCAAACCACTAACAATCTCCAAGAGAAGGACCCCAAAGCTATAAGTGTCCGATTTCACAGAAAATATACCTCCCATGGCATATTCAGGGGACATGTAACCACTGTTTAAAACATTCAACAAGTCAGCAAGGAATGTACAAAACATGCTATACTAAACCATATTAAACTAGGGCGCTAAGAGTTCATTAGTACACCAGTTACTTACTATGTTCCGACGACCCGGGTTGTGTTAGCATGATTCTGGTTTGCACCAAAGATTCTTGCCATACCAAAATCTGAAATTTTAGGAATTATTTCTGTATCCAACAAAATGTTGCTTGCTTTGAGATCTCTGTGAATTATCGTTAATCTTGAATCTTGATGAAGATAAAGAAGGCCTCTTGCTATTCCTTTAATTATTTTAAACCGTGTCAACCAATCGAGCACATGTTTTCGTGCATGATCTTTCATGGTCAAAATGAAAGGAAACAAGTCATCATGAATACCATTTTGGTTCATGTAAAAAAATGTATGTAATCAACAAACTAGCACATACCAAAAACAAAGGCATCCAAACTTTTGTTAGCTAAGTACTCATAGATCAATAACTTCTCATCTTCATGAATGCAGCAGCCGAGAAGTCTGACTAGATTCTTGTGCTGTAGTTTTGCAATGAGAACTACTTCATTTTTGAACTCCAAGATACCTTGCCCAGAATTCTTACTAAGCCTTTTGACAGCAACTTCTTTTCCACCTTCCATTGTGCCCTACATGATCGAACTTTTTCAATGGAACCAAAAATGGAAATTAACATTTTCGCACCTATGTGTAACATTTTTACATGAAGAGATGTGTTTTTCAATTGAGCCCATGGGATACTTTTCAACTCTAAAATTGTTTCCTCTGTACCACGAATGACAAGACTACCCATCATGTTACCTTGTAAACTTTGCCAAAACCTCCACGTCCAAGCAAGTTGGAATCCGCAAAAAAAATTGTTCCTGAAAGTATGTCTTCATAGATAAAACATGGAAATTCCATATTTTTGCCTTCTAGTGAGTTGGATGTGCTAATGTATCCTAGCATCAGTTTCTTCTGGTATTTCTTCTTTCCCCATTTGCCTATTGATTAGGAAACCCACTTACTCTTGCACTAATGTAATATGTCAAAAAGAAGTCGATATTTGTTACTTTACCTCTATATTTGTATATCTAGATGAAGACTATGCATGCTAGTAATAGCAGACATGATATAATGGGGAGTACAATCTTTACTGGACCGATTTCCTTGTCGACTGCAGAAATGCGACCAATTAGAAATTCAGAATTAACTTCCATAAGTACCATGACGGATTTGTGAAGCTAATTAGGCACCTGGACTATTGTTATTTCTTAACCTGAACTACCAGGGCCAGTGGTAAATCAAAGATTTGACCATCTTAAAAAATGGTAGTTGATCTTGCAAATATGCATTGGACATTATTGTCAATTCTAGAGAAAAAATAGCAACTACCTATGGCCGTATGGGAAAGTTAAGACATGGAATCTGGAAAGAATTGTCAATGAATTTGAAAGTGAAGGCCAGAAGTAATTGAACAACCTAGCAATTGTAAAATGATATTAAAAGGAATGACGTGTTTATTTAAACAAGAGGACCTTCCATATGTATTCCTTCCAGTTTCTGATGTTCTTGATATGGAACTTCTAAAACTTTAACTACTGATACTGCTTGATATATTTAGATTGGATATCTCGAAAATGGTATGCTTAGATATTTTTTGAAATTATTTTTATAGTACTACAATATTTTTTGGTTAAATATGTATTGATAGATACTAACAATAGAGTTAAAATCATTACTGACTAGGTAAAAACAAGAGGGCATGGAACACCGAATACCAGGATTGGCAAGTCGGAGGTACAGGTTCTCGCCAACGGTTCTCTTGTGAGAATCAATAAGCTCCCCTGACCAAACTAAGCACCTTGACGGGTCAGCCATAGCACCTCCGCTACTCAAGTTGGCATAAGCATACGCTGTACACGAGCAATTGTTGATGCACTCAGCTGCACAGTCATCCAAGTTTCTGTTGCGTATATGCAAGAACATGTCAGGAACCTTCATTCCAGGAAAAGACGTGAAATGACTTTTCTTGCTGCATTTCAGCGCTTCTTTTCTCTGACATCCTTTAAAAGAGTTAGTACTGTCGACGGGCTCAAACCCATCAAAGCACTGACATGTTGGAATGGCCTTGGTGAAGTCACAATAGCCAAACGGGCCACAAGAGGCGTAGAGATCGCAAGCATTATTGGGGTGCTCATTGATGACTGTCCATGACATGGAGTGATCGTCCCAGCCTAGAGCCTTCAACTTGCCAGTGTAGTCAAGCATGATGCGCAGGAACGGTGAGTTGTTGGAGACGGCGAACGTGTAACTGAACTCGTCTCCAGAGTTGACAACTGTTTGGTACAATGTGGAGCTAGTGTTGGTTAGAAGTGTGCGGCCGGACACCGACACACCGTCCCACACAATGATACGACAATATAGCCTAGCCTTGTTCAACGTTACCAACTGAAGGTCTGGGGATCTTGGGTCGCCGTTGCATGAGAAGTCCCCAGAAGATGGGTCATCGGGGCCCTTCCAAGCAACAAGACGTGTGACGATTTGTGCCTTATAGCTCACCAGAAATCTCATGTTTGGAAGGACGGTGTCGGTCGGATGATCGAAGCTCAACCATATGTCCTGGTCGCCCGAAGACCGGAGGACAAAGTTCCCTGAGTTGAGTAGTACTGCATAAGCTCCTGGCGCCCCAGAAGTGACATTGCTTCCTGCCATCCAAATAATACGGCCTTTGGAGTCTGATAATACCATGCGAGAATTGTTAGTTACCTTGAGCATCATGGACGAAGGGTTGATGATTGGGGTGTCTCGGTTGGCGATCCACACGACGGTCCGTGGCCCGGGGAGGCTGTGGTACCATATGCCAAGGTAAAAACTCTTGTTGGAGCTTGTCGGGGAGAAGAAGCCCAGAGCAAAGTCCCCGCTCTTGGAAATGAGCATCTCGCCATGGGTGAGTGGCTTGGCTTGTGTGAGCTGGTCATCGGCGCTGCAGAATGAACTCAAGATTAGGAGGAAGAAGATGGGGATCATCTGCTTGCGCCGGCAGGCACAGATATAGATGAAAGATGGCAAAGTCTGGAACTAATGGAACTAGTTGATAATTAAGGATAAAAACATCAAGGTCGACATAGACCATATATAGCACAGGAGAGCAGAGCAGACTCAAAAGTCTATGGTATAGATAAATACATCAAGGTTGGCAATTGACATAGACCTATATATAGCACATATGGCCAGACGACAAGTCTCCAACGACAGTGCTGCACGCTTAAAGAATATTTGTCACTACGGGGCCAGATAGGAGTCTACGCTCCACACTGAGAGGATGACAGGGGAAAACTCGCGGCATGTGATTGTGAGTTTACTTGCTGCAGCACTAATGACAATATTTGACTGATAAGTCATGAGCTTGACATGTGTGTGGTAGCCTGGTATGGCTTGTGTTATTTCGGGGCTCTGTATATAGAGCTCGATGTCATGGGCATCTCGAAGGATTTGAAGATTATCAAAGTGGCAAAGTACGGATTCGAGACTAATCGACAGAGACGGCAATGTGAACAGCCCTTTTCAGGGACCTTGACTAGTAATGATGGTTTGACGAGAGCAGGCCAACAAGTCTCATAGACTTAAACGCTGCTACAGGTACGCCCAAAGAAAAATCGTTACTACTCCCTAACAATTCAAAATGGACTAGAGTGGCAGCTTGAGAGGGTGACGGGGAAACCTCATGATCACGCGCTCGTCGCAGCAGGGGATAATGCATTGCTTTGATATCATCAGAGCCGGTGGCGGGTGGTCGCGTACGGAGCCATGCGTTTTTTCTGAGCAACTGGTAGAGGCTTTTCCTATTCATCAAGAGGGAGTAGAATTGACCGGTTAATAAGCTAACATCAGCTTGGTTAATTAAGGGAAAACCGAGCAAAACCCCGTACAGCACGGCCACACTACCATGTTTGGAGCACTGCCCAATGATACATGCACACCGGCAAGGAACACTACAACCATGGAATCTATGCAGCTAGAAAGAGAAGCTAGAACCAAAATGGAAACTTTCTGACCTCCGTAGAAGACGAGAAGCTGTGTAATCATGTTTTGTGATTGTTGTCCTATTTTCGTTTTTCATATCTTTTTCTTTGAATTTATTTTGTTCTTGGTTAAGGTGGATGACAATATCGAACATGGCATATTTACGTTTTCATCACATGAAATATTCTCATTCCATCCTTGAATATCCTTGTTCTCACACTCTCACCTATCTTGGTCATAGCAATCTGAAAAACTTGTTCTAATTTATTGAAATATTAAACCCTAGCCTTGGCTTTACAAAGGAACCCTCATCTACTTTGCTTGCAAGATTATACAAAAAGAATCACTGTAGTTAGTCAATGCATATAAAATCTATATTTGCAAAAAAAAAATGCTATCTACAATGCAATATTTTTTAATTAAAAGTAATTACCTTTCCTGCCCATTTGAGCTGAGAAATTCATGAAAATTTGTTGAGATATTTCTACTACTATACCTAGCCTCTAGTAAAAATCCATGTTCAAGAATTCATCCGATTAACCAGTTAACTTGCCGATTAATCCCTACTCATAGGGTCCCCAAGTAGCCGATTGCCCGATAGATCGTCCGATTAATTGATTAAATGGCCGATTAACTTGCTGATTAGCCTATTAATTCCCTACTCACCAGCCGACCGAGCAGCTACCAGTTAACGATTTCCTCAACAATGGTAAAAATATCGGGTTAAGTTGAATAGTGGATCATCCTTGTCTACTCACTCCACCATATTTTAGCTCCACATGTTTTTGGATGCTCCCCTTAAATTTTTGGCTTGTTGTTGGTCACTAACCCCACCTACTTAATTCAAGAACTTATACTAACTAACATTCGAGAGGTTGACACTTACTCCTTTGGTGAAAAGCCACTCCTTTCACCATTTGGCAATTATCTTGTTCTACCATATTACAAAGCAACTACCCTATCTGTTGCTATGAAAAAGGCCACAAAATTTAGAGAGATTACTCTATCTATACCTTGATAAAATCAACTAAAATATTTGTTCCATGGTACATTCTTTTTTCATAAACCACCAATGCCACCTTTTGCACAAAATGCCAAATATAAAGCAACCAATTTTTGACCATCAAACTTTGTCTCCTTTCTCACCTTCCCTGCCATCCTGGTTCTCTAGAAGATGGGCTTGAATGGAGTAGTAGAAATGTCGACACCACATATCAAAAACCTCTACCATCAATTTTGCATTTTAGTTGCTAGCGTTGAACTTGTGATGTGCTTTTGTATTCTAACCCTTCTACCATCCTAAGCATATTCAGTGGCACACGCTTCCCAAAAATGTGTCCATGTTCATTCCAAAAACAGTTTTGCTAAATCACATCTAGATGAGAATTACATATGCCACATCTAACTGCTCAATTGCACGATGTAAAACACCAAGATTCATGTCGCTCTCTTTGTTGTGTGGCTTCGTTGTCAATCCCCCGCACAGCCACGCTCGTGGGAACCTGCTGGCTGCGCTGGATTTTTAGTTCCCTTGTCGTGGGCTTTAGCTGGGTTGTGGGTTGTCTTTTATATGTTTGTAGTGTGTGATATTTTTCTTTGCAGATCGGAAGTGGAAAGATGATCAATTGTGAAATACGGAGGGACTCACCCCTTCTACACAACCACTCATATATATTTTTGCTTTTTTAGGGTAACTCATTTTTTTGCTGCGTTGTGTGTGCATGTGCAGGGGGGCATTCTAATATTCCTTTTTTGTTGTAATTTCTATTTTAAAGTCAACACATGGTCCAGAAATTGCTGTTGGAGAACGTTGCAGAAAACAAAAAAAATTCTACGGTTTCACCAAGATCTATCTATGAGTTCATCTAGCAACGAGTCATTGGATGCATCTACATACCTTTGTAGATCGCGAGCGGAAGCGTTCAAAGAACGTGAATGAAGTAGTCGTACACGACGTGATCCAAATCACCGGAGATCCTAGCGCCGAACGGACGGCACCTCCGCGTTCAACACACGTACGGTCAGCGTAACGTCTCCTTCTTCTTGATCCAGCAAGAGGGAAGAAGAGGTTGAGGAAGATGGCTCCAACAGCAGCACGACAGCGTGATGATGGTGGAGCTGCAGAACTCCGTCAGGGCTTCGCCAAGCACTATGGAGGAAGAGGAGGCGTTGGAGAAAGAGAAGGAGGCAACCAAAGGCGTGGATCAAACAGCCCTCCTTCCCCCACTATATATAGGAGGGCCTAGGGGGGGCGCCGGTCCTAGGAGATCCAATCTCCTAGGGGGGCGGCGGCCAAGGGAGGTTTCCCTCCCCCCCAAGGCACCTAGGGGGTGCCTTCCACTAGTAGGACTCCTCCCCTTTGGAAACCCTAGGCGCATGGGCCCCTTGGGGCTGGTGCCCTTGGCCCATGTGGGCCAAGGCGCACCCGCTACAGCCGATGTGCCCCCCCTGGGGCAGGTGGCCCCACCCGGTGGGCCCCCGGGACCCTTCCGGTGGTCCTGGTACAATACCGATAACCCCGAAACTTGTCCCGATGGCCGAAACAGCACTTCCTATATATAATTCTTTACCTCCGGACCATTCCGGAACTCCTCGTGACGTCCAGGATCTCATCCGGGACTCCGAACAACATTCGGGTTACTGCATATACATATTCCTACAACCCTAGCGTCACCGAACCTTAAGTGTGTAGACCCTACGGGTTCGGGAGACATGTAGACACGACCGAGACGACTCTCCGGTCAATAACCAACAGCGGGATCTGGATACCCATGTTGGCTCCCACATACTCCACGATGATCTCATCGGATGAACCACGATGTCGAGGATTCAAGTAACCCCGTATACAATTCCCTTTGCCAATCGGTATGTTACTTGCCCGAGATTCGATCGTCGGTATCCCAATACCTCGTTCAATCTCGTTACCGGCAAGTCACTTTACTCGTACCGTAATGCATGATCCCATGACCAGACACTTGGTCACTTTGATCTCATTACAATGATGCATTACCGAGTGGGCCCAGTGATACCTCTCCGTCATACGGAGTGACAAATCCCAGTCTTGATCCGTGTCAACCCAACAGACACTTTTGGAGATACCCGTAGTATACCTTTATAGTCCCCCAGTTATGTTGTGACGTTTGGTACACCCAAAGCACTCTTACGGTATCCGGGAGTTACACGATCTCATGGTCTAAGGAAAAGATACTTGACATTGGAAAAACTCTAGCAAATGAACTACACGATCTTTATGCTATGTTTAGGATTGGGTCTTGTCCATCACATCATTCTCCTAATGACGTGATCTCGTTATCAATGACATCCAATGTCCATAGTCAGGAAACCATGAATATCTGTTGATCAACGAGCTAGTCAACTAGAGGCTTACTAGGGACATGTTGGTGTCTGTTATTCACACATGTATTACGATTTCCGATAACACAATTATAGCATGAATAAAGAAAATTATCATGAACAAGGAAATATAATAATAATGCTTTTATTATTGCCTCTAGGGCATATTTCCAACAGTCTCCCACTTGCACTAGAGTCAATAATCTAGTTACATTGTGATGAATCGAACACCCATGGAATTCTGGTGTTGATCATGTTTTGCTCTAGGGAGAGGTTTAGTCAACGGATCTGCTACATTCAGGTCTGTATGTACTTTACAAATATCTATGTCTCCATCTTGAACATTTTCACGAATGGAGTTGAAGCGACGCTTGATGTGCCTTGTCTTCTTGTGAAACCTGGGCTCCTTGGCAAGTGCAATAGCTCCAGTGTTGTCACAGAAGAGCTTGATCGGCCCCGACGCATTGGGTATGACTCCTAGGTCGGTGATGAACTCCTTCACCCAAATTGCTTCATGTGCTGCCTCCGAGGCTGCCATGTTCTCCGCTTCACATGTAGATCCTACCACGACGCTCTGCTTGCAACTGCACCAGCTTACTGCCCCACCATTCAAAATATACACGTATCCGGTTTGTGACTTAGAGTCATCCAGATCTGTGTCGAAGCTAGCGTCGACGTAACCCTTTACGACGAGCTCTTCGTCACCTCCATAAACGAGAAACATTTCCTTAGTCCTTTTCAGGTACTTCAGGATATTCTTGACCGCTGTCCAGTGTTCCTTGCCGGGATTACTTTGGTACCTTCCTACCAAACTTACGGCAAGGTTTACATCAGGTCTGGTACACAGCATGGCATACATAATAGAACCTATGGCTAAGGCATAGGGGATGACACTCATCTCTTCTATATCTTCTGCCATGGTCGGACATTGAGCTGAGCTCAATTTCATACCTTGTAACACAGGCAAGAACCCCTTCTTAGATTGATCCATATTGAACTTCTTCAATATCTTCTCAAGGTATGTGCTTTGTGAAAGACCTATGAGGTGTCTTGATCTATCTCTATAGATCTTGATGCCTAATATATAAGCAGCTTCTCCAAGGTCCTTCATTGAAAAACTCTTGTTCAAGTAGGCCTTGATGCTGTCCAAGAGTTCTATATCATTTCCCATCAAAAGTATGTCATCTACATATAATATGAGAAATGCTACAAAGCTCCGACTCACTTTCTTGTAAACGCAGGCTTCTCCATAAGTCTGCGTAAACCCAAACGCTTTGATCATCTCATCAAAGAGAATGTTCCAACTCCGAGATGCTTGCACCAGCCCATTAATCGAGCGTTGGAGCTTGCACACCTTGTCAGCATTCTTAGGATCGACAAAACCTTCCGGCTGCATCATATACAATTCTTCCTTAAGGAAACCATTAAGGAATGCCGTTTTGACGTCCATTTGCCATATCTCATAATCGTAGAATGCGGCAATTGCTAACATGATTCGGACGGACTTCAGCTTCGCTGCCGGTGAGAAAGTCTCATCGTAGTCAACCCCTTGAACTTGTCGATAACCCTTAGCGACAAGCCGAGCTTTATAGATGGTCACATTACCATCCGCGTATGTCTTCTTCTTAAAGATCCATTTATTTTCTATGGCTCGCTGTTCAACGGGCAAGTCAGTCAAAGTCCATACTTCGTTTTCATACATGGATCCTATCTCGGATTTCATGGCTTCTAGCCATTTGTCGGAATCCGGGCCCGCCATCGCTTCTTCATAGTTCGAAGGTTCACCGTTGTCTAACAACATGATTTCCAAGACAGGGTTGCCGTACCACTCTGGTGCGGAACGTGTCCTTGTGGACCTTCGAAGTTCAGTAGCAACTTGATCAGAAGTTTCATGATCATCATCATTAACTTCCTCTCTAGTCGGTGCAGGCGCCTCAGGAACATTTTCTTGACTTGCGCCATTTTCCGGTTCAAGAGGTAACACTTCATCAAGTTCTACTTTCCTCCCACTTACTTCTTTCGAGAGAAACTCCTTCTCTAGAAAGCATCCATTCCTGGCAACAAAGATCTTGCCTTCGGATCTGAGGTAGAAGTTATACCCAACAGTTTCTTTAGGGTATCCTATGAAGACGCATTTTTCCGACTTGGGTTCGAGCTGTTCAGGTTGAAGTTTCTTGACATAAGCATCGCATCCCCAAACTTTTAGAAACGACAGCTTAGGTTTCTTCCCAAACCATAATTCAAACGGTGTCGTCTCAATGGATTTCGACGGAGCCCTATTTAAAGTGAATGTGGCAGTCTTTAAAGCATAGCCCCAAAAAGATAGCGGTAAATCGGTAAGAGACATCATAGATCGTACCATATCTAATAGAGTGCGATTACGACGTTCAGACACACCATTACGCTGAGGTGTTCCAGGCGGCGTGAGTTGTGAAACTATTCCACATTTTCTTAAGTGTGTGCCAAATTCGTGACTCAAGTATTCTCCTCCACGATCTGATCGTAAAAACTTGATTTTCCTGTCACGTTGATTCTCAACCTCACTCTGAAATTCCTTGAACTTTTCAAAGGTTTCAGACTTGTGTTTCATTAAGTAGACATACCCATATCTACTCAAATCATCAGTGAGGGTGAGAACATAACGATAGCCACCGCGAGCCTCAACGCTCATTGGACCGCACACATCAGTATGTATGATTTCCAATAGGTTGGTTGCTCGCTCCATTGTTCCTGAGAACGGAGTCTTGGTCATTTTACCCAAGAGGCATGGTTCGCACGTGTCAAATGATTCATAATCAAGAGACTCTAAAAGTCCATCTGCATGGAGCTTCTTCATGCGTTTGACACCTATGTGACCAAGGCGGCAGTGCCACAAGTATGTGGGACTATCATTATCAACCTTACATCTTTTGGTACTCACACTATGAATATGTGTAGCATTACGCTCGAGATTCATTAAGAATAAATCATTCACCATAGGAGCATGACCATAAAACATATCTCTCATATAAATAGAACAACCATTATTCTCGGATTTAAATGAGTAGCCATCTCGAATTAAACGAGATCCCGATACAATGTTCATGCTCAAAGCTGGTACTAAATAACAATTATTGAGGTTTAAAACTAATCCCATAGGTAAATGAAGAGGCAACGTGCCAACGGCGATCACATCGACCTTGGAACCATTCCCGACACGCATCGTCACCTCGTCCTTCGCCAGTCTCCGCTTATTCCGCAGCTCCTGCTTTGAGTTACAAATGTGAGCAACTGCACCGGTATCAAATACCCAAGAGCTACTATGAGTACTGGTAAGGTACACATCAATTATATGTATATCACATATACCTTTTGTTTTGCCGGCCTTCTTGTCCGCTAAGTATTTGGGGCAGTTCCGCTTCCAGTGACCGCTTCCCTTGCAATAAAAGCACTCAATCTCGGGTTTGGGTCCATTCTTTGGCTTCTTCCCAGCAGCTTGCTTGCTGGGCGCGGCAACTCCCTTGCCGTCCTTCTTGAAGTTCTTTTTACCCTTGCCCTTCTTGAACTTAGTGGTTTTATTGACCATCAACACTTGATGTTCCTTCTTGACTTCTACCTCTGCTGATTTCAGCATTGCAAATACCTCAGGAATGGTCTTTTCCATCCCCTGCATATTGAAGTTCATCAAAAAACTCTTGTAGCTTGGTGGAAGCGACTGGAGAATTCTGTCAATGACCGCATCATCCGGGAGATTAACTCCCAGCTGAGTCAAGCGATTATGTAACCCAGACATAGTGAGTATGTGCTCACTGACAGAACTATTTTCTTCCATCTTACAGCTAAAGAATTTGTTGGAGACTTCATATCTCTCGACCCGGGCATGAGCTTGAAAAACCATTTTCAGCTCTTCGAACATCTCATATGCTCCATGTCTCTCAAAACGCTTTTGGAGCCCCGGCTCTAAACTGTAAAGCATGCCGCACTGAACGAGGGAGTAGTCATCAGCACGTGTCTGCCAAGCGTTCATAACGTCTTGGTTCTGTGGGACGGGAGCTTCACCTAGCGGTGCTTGTAGGACATAATCTTTCTTGCCAGCTATGAGGATGATCCTCAGGTTCTGGACCCAGTCCGTGTAGTTCCTGCCATCGTCTTTCAGCTTGGTTTTCTCTAGGAACGTGTTGAAGTTGAGGACTACGTTGACCATTTGATCTACAAGACATATTGTAAAGATTTTAGACTAAGTTCATGATAATTAAGTTCATCTAATCAATGAACTCCCACTTAGATAGACATCCCTCTTCTAGTCATCTAAGTATAACATGATCCGAGTCAACTAGGCCGTGTCCGATCATCACGTGAGACGGACTAGTCAACGTCGGTGAACATCTTCATGTTGATCGTATCTTCTATACGATTCATGCTCGACCTTTCGGTCTTCTGTGTTCCGAGGCCATGTCTATACACATGCGAGGCTCGTCAAGTCAACCTAAGTGTTTGCATGTGTAAATCTGTCTTACACCCGTTGTATGTGAACGTTAGAATCTATCACACCCGATCATCACGTGGTGCTTCGAAACAACGAACTGTCGCAATGGTGCACGGTTAGGGGGAACACTTTCTTGAAATTATTATGAGGGATCATCTTATTTACTACCGTAATTCTAAGTAAACAAGATGCAAAACATGATAAACATCACATGCAATCAAATAATAATAGTGACATGATATGGCCAATATCACATAGCTCCTTTGATCTCCATCTTGGGGCTCCATGATCATCTTGTCACCGGCTTGACACCATGATCTCCATCATCGTGTCTCCATGAAGTTGCTCGCCAACTATTACTTCTACTACTATGGCTAACATGTTTAGCAATAAAGTAAAGTAATTTACATGGTGTTTCTCAATGACACGCAGGTCATACAAAAAATAAAGACAACTCCTATGGCTCCTGCCGGTTGTCATACTCATCGACATGCAAGTCATGATTCCTATTACAATAGCATGAACATCTCATACATCACATATATGTCATTCATCATTCATCACAACTTTGGCCATATCATATCACAAAGCACTTGCTGCAAAAACAAGTTAGACGTCCTATAATTGTTGTTGCAATTTTTACGTGGCTGAAGTAGGGTTCTAGCAAGAACGTTTTCTTACATACATGAAAGCCACAACGTGATATGTCAACTTCTATTTACCCTTCATAAGGACCCTTTTCATCGAATCCGCTCCAACTAAAGTAGGAGAGATAGACACCCGCCAGCCACCTTATGCAACTAGTGCATGTTAGTCGGTGGAACCGGTCTCACGTAAGCATGCGTGTAAGGTTGGTCCGGGCCGCTTCATCCCACAATACCATCGAAGCAAGATAAGACTAGTAGCGGCAAGAAAGTTGACAACATCTACGCCCACAACAAATTGTGTTCTACTCGCGCAAGAAGAACTATGCATAGACCTAGCTCATGATGCCACTGTTGGAGAACGTTGCAGAAAACAAAAAATTTCCTACGGTTTCACCAAGATCTATCTATGAGTTCATCTAGCAATGAGTCATCGGATGCATCTACATACCTTTGTAGATCGTGAGCGGAAGCGTTCAAAGAACGTGGATGAAGTAGTCGTACACGACGTGATCCAAATCACCAGAGATCCTAGCGCCGAACGGACAGCACCTCCGCGTTCAACACACGTACGGTCAGCGTAACGTCTCCTTCTTCTTGATCCAGCAAGAGGGAAGAAGAGGTTGAGGAAGATGGCTCCAGCAGTAGCACGACGGCGTGGTGATGGTGGAGCTGCAGAACTCCGTCAGGGCTTCGCCAAGCACTATGGAGGCAGAGGAGGTGTTGGAGAGGGAGAAGGAGGCAACCAAAGGCATGGATCAAACAGCCCTCCTTCCCCCACTATATATAGGAGGGCCTAGGGGGGCGCCGGCCCTAGGAGATCCAATCTCCTAGGGGGGCGGCGGCCAAGGGAGGTTTCCCTCCCCCCCAAGGCACCTAGGGGGTGCCTTCCACTAGTAGGACTCCTCCCCTTTGGAAACCCTAGGCGCATGGGCCCCTTGGGGCTGGTGCCCTTGGCCCATGTAGCCCAAGGCGCACCCCCTACAGCCCATGTGCCCCCCCCCGGGGCAGGTGGCCCCACCCGGTGGGCCCCCGGGACCCTTCCGGTGGTCCCGGTACAATACCGATAACCCCGAAACTTGTCCCGATGGCCGAAACAGCACTTCCTATATATAATTCTTTACCTCCGGACCATTCCGGAACTCCTCGTGACGTCCGGGATCTCATCTGGGACTCCGAACAACATTCGGGTTACTGCATATACATATTCCTATAACCCTAGCGTCACCGAACCTTAAGTGTGTAGACCCTACGGGTTCGGGAGACATGTAGACATGACCGAGACGACTCTCCGGTCAATAACCAACAGCGGGATCTAGATACCCATGTTGGCTCCCACATACTCCACGATGATCTATTCGGATGAACCACGATGTCGAGGATTCAAGTAACCCTGTATACAATTCCCTTTGCCAATCGGTATGTTACTTGCCCGAGATTCGATCGTCGGTATCCCAATACCTCGTTCAATCTCGTTACCGGCAAGTCACTTTACTTGTACCATAATGCATGATCCCGTGACCAAACACTTGGTCACTTTGAGCTCATTACGATGATGCATTACCGAGTGGGCCCAGTGATACCTCTCCGTCATACGGAGTGACAAATCCCAGTCTTGATCCGTGTCAACCCAACAGACACTTTCGGAGATACCCGTAGTATACCTTTATAGTCACCCAGTTACGTTGTGATGTTTGGTACACCCAAAGCTCTCTTACGGTATCCGGGAGTTACACGATCTCATGGTCTAAGGAAAAGATACTTGACATTGGAAAAACTCTAGCAAACGAACCACACGATCTTTATGCTATGTTTAGGATTGGGTCTTATCCATCACATCATTCTCCTAATGATGTGATCTCGTTATCAATGACATCCAGTGTCCATAGTTAGGAAACCATGACTATCTGTTGATCAACGAGCTAGTCAACTAGAGGCTTACTAGGGACATGTTGGTGTCTGTTATTCACACATGTATTACGATTTTCGGATAACACAATTATAGCATGAATAAAGACAATTATCATGAACAAGGAAATATAATAATAATGCTTTTATTATTGCCTCTAGGGCATATTTCCAACAATTGCGTAAACGCGTACCAACCAATAATTTTCTACTTTTTGATACTATTATATTTTCCTCTATTTTTTAAAATTCATCAACTTATATAAATTCATAATGAGCCACAGTTGCAAGTCCATTATTGACATGCAACTAGGCCCAATCTTTTTTTCTCTTCAGTTGCAAGTCCACCCAGCCAACTCACCTATTGTGTTTACCTACAGTAGTGTCTCAAAAAAAAACTACAGTATTTTCCTTCTTTTCATCTTTCTTCTTTCTTTTTTTTGGAATGGTTTCATTCAGTTTATTCTTTTTCTTTTTTTTCTTTTTCTTGTAATGGTTTTGTTCAGGTTTTTTTTCTTTTTCTTTCTTTTTGCTTTTTATTTTATGTTTTATTTTTACTAAATGAGTGAACTTCTTTTCGAATTCATGATTTTGTTTTCTAAAATTGATGAACTTTTTTCAAATTGGCGATTTTTTTCAAGATTGGTGATTTTGTTTTCCAAATTTGATGAACTCTTTTCAAATTGTGATTTATTTTTCAAAATTGATGAACTTCTTTTTAAAATCAATGAATTTTTTCAAATTCATGTTTTTTCAAATTCATGATTTTTTCCAAAAATTATAAAAAAGTTTGAATTCGTGAACGTTTTTCAAAATTTGACGAACTTTTTCCAAATTTGCGATCTTTATTCCAAAATCCAAAAACTTTTTTTGAATTCCATGAACTTTTTGAATCGTGAATTTTTTCAAACTCCTAATATTTTTCAAAATCATGAACCTTTTTGGAATTTCTGTACTTTTTTTAGATCCATTAGTTTTAAAAGTCAACTGGTGACGAACGATTGAGGGGTCAACAGTTGACCGGTGCGCATGTAGTTTTTCTTTAGACAACAGTGCAAATGAAGCTACTGTGTGACCTAGCGAATGACTGTGTGACCGAGTGAGCGACTAGCAGCCCTTGTCTGGCTGGCCGCGGCAGTATAGGAGCTCCAGGTTCTAGAACAGGCACCTAAAGCGTCGTATAGGAGCTCCAAAAATGGGTACGGCAATGGTCGTTGCAATTTTGCCACTCTCAATTCTCTTTCCCCTTCACTTTTTGTTCATAGCAAGCGATACGATTTTTTATTTTCTCTTTTTGCATTTCTTTTTTCTTTATTTTCTTTCCCCCTTTTTTTATTTATTTATTTGTATGAAATTCATCAACCTTTGTTGTCTCTGTGCAAGTCCATATCTCAATACTCAACTGAGGCCGATTCAATTTTATCTCAATTACAAGTACACCCTCTTTAGTGAGGGTCTGATCATTTTTTGTTCCAATTACAACTGCATCCTGCCATGCAACTGCGAAGCCTATCTCTCATTTGTTGTCTTAGTTGCAAGCACACTCTAGAGACACAACTCTTAGAATCACTACAAGAAATATGTCAACTTGTGACCACCACTATTGGTCACTGAATGGTCACAAATTTCCATTTGTGACCTTTTTGTGACCAAAAACATAAGGTCAAAAGCTGGCCGTCGTAAACTGACTATAGCGACCTTTCTTCTGGAATGGTCGTAGACATTTATGACCAAAATACGTCTACTGTGGCGTTCTGGTCACTAGCAACCTCCCCAGGCCACGTAGGCATCCAGCATGGCAAGCTGATGTGGCAGAAGATTCAGCCCGGTCCAATTCGGTTTTCTACATGGGCCTAGCCCAACAATTCGGCATTTTTAATATTTATTTTTCCTATTAATTTTGCTAGCTACATGGGCCTGGCCCAGCAATTCGGCCTTTTTATTTCAAGATGCGGCCTTTTACAGCATATGAATTTTTTTGCCATTTTATTTTCCACTGTTTACATTTGTCCCAAATATCATAATATCATACACTGGTCCCACACGTCAGAAATTTCAAATGTGCTCAAATTATTTTGATAAGTGGGTCGCATTAGTCATGTTTCCATTGCACACATTTTCAAATCACATACATAATTACTATTTCATATGAAACAGAAATTGTAATTCTAAAACATACATGAAATTCACAAACAGAGAGAAGATACATTAAATCACATACATAATTACTATTTCATTCACAAACAGAGAGAAGATACATTAAATTCCCAGATAACCCAGCTATTATTATAGAACTTGCTATATAAGAATGTATTGGAGCTTCTTTCAACATCTTTCGTCTTGAATTTACTCAAAATATCTGCCAACAAGAAAACAGAAAACAACAGGTGAGCTATTTAGTAGTAAGATCAAGTCTGGAAAGAAACATGCATGAAAATTAAGAAGAGCTAGAATATGGATGCCCAAATAGTTTTCGTGCACGTCATGCCAAGTTAGGCAACACGTAGAATGCATATGGGCCATAAAAATGATCAAATGAGTAAGGGATGAAGCCAAACAATGGTTCCTCCTTACAATGATCACATTTAGATAGCAGCGACCTACTAAAGTTCATGTTACAACAACACTAGTTCATGTGAGAAACACACAGGGTCCAAAGTACAAACCAAAAACAATCTGACTTGGGTAAACCAGGACATGATGAAACAAAATTATTCATTTTGGGTTAAAAGAGGAATATGATGTCCACCTTATACTACTACATCATCATCAGGATTAAAACAACACATTTATAGTCAGAGTGTTGGATGAGAAAAATATCAATTGAAAAAAAGACAAGGTAGAATCAAATCAGGTTATAGTTTGTGGGAATCAATGCACACAGCATGAACGACAAGGTAGCATCAAATCAGATGATGATTGCATACATACAAATCATGTGCTGGCAGAAAAAAATCCGAGGAGGAGCTCATCTTCCCTCTCTGTTTGGTAACTAACAACCTAAATAAAATAAAATAAAAACATGACTTGTTCATACAGATCCCTCTAAAATTCCTTGGGACAAGTGCATCACATATTCGTCAACTTAGCAGAAGAAGTAGTGAGCACGGGAAGAGGGGGAGGGAGATGGAGGAGCTACCTGCCGCGGTCGCAATGGAAGCAGAGGAGCCGACCCCTCCTGCCCCTCCCCCACGAGCAGGACAGGGCTGCCGGCTGGGCACGCCCCTATTCCTCCGCCTCCTTGATCAGGAGACCCCCTTCCCCTATTGCTGCTTGGCGCGTCGCATCACTAGTCACCTCCTCATGCAAGAAGTACACAATAAATAGACAGACGGTCAGTGAGGTACATTTTCACAGCAACATAAGCTTAAAATTAACACAAATACACACATCAAATGAAGTCACTAAGATACTTAAGTCCACCACATGGTGTAGAATTATGTGGTATATATATATAATTGCAACACATGAACCAAATGAGGAATAACATCATCACCAAGAGTTTCTGATGATAAGCATAGCTCCCTACAAAAAAGAACTAAGGGCACAGTGACTAAAGCATGCAGAACACAATATTGAAAGCAGAAGCAAGCAGGCAGTATGAGCTACCTACTGGCAAAGTATAAAACCTAAATCATATAGTACAAATGAATCAAGAAAACAAGAACTAACAATGAGAACTGCATACTAATGCACCCGATGATCAACATCAAGTGTAGTATATTCACATAAGTTTGCTTATTTGTTTTTCTGAACATAATAATGTATAGCCCCAGATTTTCTGAACTACAAAAATGATGTAGCAAAATCAGGGGTTGTAGTAAATACAGTACGAATTATGAATATGGTTTAGTTTCAATATATACCATATTATTTTGGTATAACTTCAGTAAATACCATATAAACAATAGTTGACGCGAATAACAGGGGCTTCACATAAAAAAACATATATACATGATAAATTGAGTAGGTAAGAAATTGTCTTTAGCCTAAAAACTAACACCACCAACGCTCATTCACTAGTACTATGGTACAGTAGTAGCACGCTAGCACTAGTTCTGTAGTACAAACAATATTTACTCAAACTGTACCACTCTAAGCTAGCACAAACACTTGCATGCATTAATGTTCATTTTGTAGTAGCGCACTAGTTTGTGGGACAGGGCCACCAAGCTTTTACATTGTAGCACTGTATAAGTAAGCACAACACTTGCACGCACTAATCACTCATATGTAGTAGACTAGTACGTAGTAGCACACTTGCACTTGGCAACATACTTTAATTTGTTCAATGCTGGTCTGACCTGCACAAGCCTAGGGGAGATGCATGCATGTTGATTAGCCGGTCAGTAATTGCAGACAAACACATCATCCCAAGATTATTGGGGTTGTATGAATTTTGTATGATAAGCATCAATAACAAAGGGAAGGTAGTTTTTACCGGCTTCTTGTTTATTCCTAGTTCTGCCCACATGATGACTTCAAGCAACTCCTCCAAGGTTCCATTCCTTCCTGCCAATTTAACTGGGTGTCAAAACACTAGTCTACAGCAAAAGGTATAATTGAATTCAGACATTTATTTCACTTGTGGAAGAATTGTATTGGTACCTAGTAAAGCAATAAAAGCGTCAACAAATCGAGCCAACTGTTCGCTTGTGACATTGATATCTATCAAGCCTCTAAAAATTTGGTAAATGAAACAGACAAATTTAAGTTGCTGATGTAGTACATGTTGAATAAAAAATGTTGCAGCTTGGTTCATAGGAATTGAATACCCAACTAATTTTATTTTCAATTTAAGAAATGCACATACAAATAGAAGTGAACCAAATACCCCAATACATGTGCGTCAAATGTTGTCCAAACTGAAACTCAACTGTAGGTGTCCCTCTCCTATGTTATAACCAAACTACATGGCAGGATTGGATCGGATTGGACCAACCAAAATCAAAACAGCTACTAGCTAGCAAGGAAGGGAAGGGGCCGTACTTCTCTTACCACCACTGTGGTCGTACAGCCGCATCTTCTGATCTCCATTGCCACATGGCGTTGTATGTGCTAAAGATGTCGCGTACATCTCGCCAAGGACGTCGTGGAACGCGAGATGCACCGCAGACCATGAGAAGGAACACCTCTTTCCTGTCTCGCTTGTCACAGATCAGCTGTTGTAGGGTGACGTGCACCATGGATCCCACGGGAGGAGCGTGGCCTGGTGGATCTGGGGGGCATGGATCCCACAGTGAATACACTAATTACACTAATTGATCTGCACATATGCTTCTGAAGTTCATAGACCGCATGGTATAGGATTGAGACAGGCAAAGAAAAAAAATACCCTAGGTGATGGCGTTGTCGAGCAGGAGAGTCGGAAGGACACCGGCGCTGCTCCCGGTAGGGCGGCTCGCGGTGCCGGAGTCGAAGCAGGCTCGCGGTGCCGGAGTCGAAGGAGGCTCGCGGTGGCGCCCCTGAGTTGGCTTGGCGCAGGACGCCGGGGGAGGCTTTTCCGAAGGTGCGGCATGACGCACACGCTGGCGCAGCACCGAGATGAGCTGCCGCGGGTCTGTAGGGCAAGGGGGTAGCCAGCGCTGGATCTAGCGTGGCGGCGCTGGTGCCGCGCCGCAGTCCTGCTCGTGCGGCGGCCAAGGGAAGAGAGCGAGGGAAGGTGAGGGGAAGGGAAGAGGATGGGGGCGGCGCTGGAGGGGGAGAAGGGCATCGAGGTCGTCGGTGGGGATGGGAGGCGTCGAGGGAGATGAGGGGCGGCGGCGGCAACGTGTGGATCTGGATCGGGGAGAGAAGGTGAGGGGAGGCGGCGGGGAGGGGGAGAGGTGGGTTGGATCGGGGAGAGAAGCGCAGGGTAGGGTAGGATCTGGATCAGTGGGTTGGATGGACGGTGGATGGCTGTATGGATGGACGGATCTCCGCCATGTCATCGATCCATGCCATAGCGAATTCAACCAATCAGAATTAAGGTTGTGTAAAAAAATATTTTGTTTTTCTTATAGTTTTTATCCTCTTATTCGGGGCAAACATTCAACATATTAACCACTTATAGTTTGTTAAAATCAATCAATATTGTGCACATGTATGTACTTAGAATGACAATAATAGCTTGCTCCTCTTAAATGGAGCGATTCCAAGCTGGTTGCCTTCTATCCAAGCTGTCGTGGGAGACCTCTTAGCTTGGGGCATCCTTTGAGTATCAATCATTTCAAGTGTGGCAGCATCTGGATCCTTGGGACAGGGCTTCCTCTTTCCCTTCCGCAGTTGTTGTTGATGTTGCAACATCTTCAGTAATGGACCATTCCTCCCAGTTGGGCATATCCTGTATCCTCAACATTTCTAAGCTTGGGGAATCGGATAGCGTGATACATAGTTACAAGAACTCATGGTGATTAAAATGTTTTGCAATAAAACTCTTTTATCAATAAAAAATAATCCCCACAAAAAAATGCGGTTGGGCGTCGAGGACCGGTAGCCGGGCAGGCCTCCTTGCATCAATGGTTGCTCCACTCTGTTATGCACAACTTTTCTCATACAATACTCACAAATATTGCAACCACCTAAGCAAAACTTCAGTTTCGAGAGAGTCAATCATAAAGCATACAACTATGTACACCAGGGGCGAAGCCAAAGCAAATGCTTAACTGGCTCACCTGTACCAAACTATTGGGCCAACCCAAATAAAGATAATTCTAACAAGTGATTTAGTACTAGAGTATACAAGGCAATTCAGTTTAGCTGAACCCAACTCATTCATACTGGCTCCACCCCTGATGTACAATAAGATTCAATGCACATTAAGTTATACACCAACTAACGGCCTTTGAGCATTGTGATACTCATTGCATTCAAGGAACTCATGCTCTCACTGGCCTGTTCACCTTCACAATTACCTAGAGCAAAGTATACAGGATGCTTTGGAGGTGGAAGCATTGCCATTTCATTCTCTAACATAAACATAACCATGGACATTGGTGGCCTATCATCTGGAAGATCTTGGACACACAAGAGTCCAACATGAATGCATCGTACAACTTCATGAAGTGGGCAGCTCGCAGCAATGAAGGAGTCCACCAGTTCAGTTGCTTTTCCATCTTCCCATAATCTCCAGGCCTGACCAATAGCATGAAGTCACGATCAGGTTACTGAATATATTGTTTGGGTGGAGAGATTAATTAGAAATTCCCCATATTCACTACCGGACTCGAGGTGATTGCCGAGTGATTCCTGTCGGGCACTCGGCAAAAGCCCTCCTAAACCGAGTGCGGCAGAAAATGGACACTCGACAAGGCTAGAAAACACGCAGCAAATATCCCGGTAGTGATTACACAGCACTTACATAAGATATAAGGCTACAAAATTCCATTTTGAGCTGAGCTGAGCTGATCTTCAAGCCACTGACAATCTCCAAGAGAAGGACCCCAAAGCTATAAGTGTCTGATTTCACTGATAATGTACCTCCCATGGCATATTCAGGGGACATGTAACCACTGTTTAAAACATTCAACAAGTCAGCAAGGAATGTACAAACACGCTCTGCTAAACCATATAAAACTAGAGAGCTAAGAGTCCATTAGTACACCAGTTACTTACTATGTTCCGACGACCCGACTAGTGTTAGCATGATTCTGGTTTGCACCAAAGATTCTTGCCATACCAAAATCTGAAATTTTAGGAGTCATTTCCATATCCAACAAAATGTTGCTTGCTTTGAGATCTCGGTGAATTACTGTTAATCTTGAATCTTGATGGAGATAAAGAAGGCCTCTTGCTATTCCTTTAATTATTTTGAACCGTGTCAACCAATCGAGCACATGTTTTCGTGCATGATCTTTCATGGTCAATATAAAAGGAAACAAGCCATCATGAATAATTTTGGTTAATGTAAAAAAATGTATGTAATCAACAAACTAGCACATACCAAAAAGAAAGGCATCCAAACTTTTGTTAGCTAAGTACTCGTAGATCAATAACTTCTCATCTTCATGAGTGCAGCAGCCGAGAAGTCTGACTAGGTTCTTGTGCTGTAGTTTTGCAATGAGAACTACTTCATTTTTGAACTCCAGTGTACCTTGTCCAGAACTCTTACTAAGCCTTTTGACAGCAACTTCATTTCCACCTTCCAGTGTGCCCTACATGAGAGAACTTTTTCAATGAGCAAAAAATGGAAACTAACTTTTTCAAACCTATGTGTAACATTTTTACATGAAGAAATGTGTTCTTCAATTGAGCCCATGGGGTACTTCTCAACTCTAAAATTGTTTCTTTGTACATCGAATGACAAGACTAGCCCATCATGTTACCTTGTAAACTTTGCCAAAACCTCCACGTCCAAGCAAGTTGGAATCCGCAAACGACTTAGTTCCTGAAAGTATGTCTTCATAGCTAAAACATGGAAATTCCGTATTTTTGCCTTCTAGTGAGTTGGATGTGCTAATGTATCCTAGCATCAGTTTCTTCTGGTTTTTCTTCTTTCCCCATTTGCCTGTTGATTAGGACATGAACTCTTTTTCTTAACTCTTGCACTAATGTAATATGTCGAAAAGAAGACGTTATTTGTTACTTTACCTCTATATTTGTACATCCAGCTGAAGACTATGCATGCTAATAATAGCAGACATGATATAATGGGGAGTACAATCTTTAGTGGAGCAGTTTTCTTGTCGACTACATTGAAATGCGACCAATCAGAAATTCAGAATTAACTTCCATAAGTACCATGACGGATTTGTGAAGCTAATTAGGCACCTAGACTATAATTATTTCATAACCTGAATACATGGCCAGTTGTAAATCAAAGATTTGACCTTCTTAAAAAAAGTTGATCTTGCAAATATGAATTGGCCATTATTATTAATTCAAGAGGAAAAACAGTAACTAGCTATGGCCTAAAGGGAAAGTTAAGACGTGGAATCTGGAAAGAATTGTCAATGCAGTAATTGAACAACCTAGCAATTGTACAATGATGTTAAAAGGAATGCCTTGTTTATTTAAACAAGAGGACCTTCCATATGTACTCCTTCCAGTTCTAGAAAAGGTGATGTTTTCGATATGAAACTTCTGAAACTTTAACAGCTGACACTACTTGATATTTAGATTGGATATCTTGAAACTGGTATGCTTAGATTGTTTGGAATTATTTTTATAGTATTACAACTTTTTGGGTTAAATATGTATATTACATTGCAAAACAATGGTTAAAGTTACATTTTAAACACGTGTCAGTATTAAAACATGATGTTAAGGTGAAACACAAATTAGTTTCACACTTAAATAGTCAGTCATAAGCAACATAACTTTCACACCTTCATTTTTTTATGTATTTGCATGATAAATCATGTCCATGTGCATGTCCCCGTCAATATTGGTGGTAACTTGTGAGCACATCCTATTTATGTGGAAAAAATCTATTAAACAAGCGATAGAGCATTAAAATCACTACTGACTTGGAGTTAATAAAAAAAGAGGGCATGGAACACCGAATACCAGGAGAATTGGCAAGTCGGAGGTACAGATTCTCGCCAACGGTTGTCTTCTGAGCATCAATAAGCTCCCCTGACCAAACCAAGCACCTTGACAGGTCCGCCATAGCACCACCGCTACTCAAGTTGGCATAAGCATACGCTGTACACGAGCAATTGTTGATGCACTCAGCTGCACAGTCATCCAAGCTTCTGTTCCTTACATGCAAGAACATGTCAGGAACCTTCATTCCAGGAAAAGACGTGAAATGACTTTGCTTGCGGCATTTCAGCACTTCTTTTCTTTGGCATCCTTTAAAAGAGTTACTACTGTCAACAGGCTCAAACCCATCAAAGCACTGACATGTTGGAATGGCCTCGGTGAAGTCACAATAGCCAAACGGGCCACATGAGCCATACAGATCACAAGCATTATTGGGGCGCTCATTGATGACTATCCATGACATGGAGTGGTTGTCCCAGGCTAGAGCCTTCAACTTGCCAGTGTAGTCAAGCATGAGGCGCACGAACGGTGAGTTGTCGGAGAGGGTGAACATGAAACTGAACTCGTCTCCAGAGTTGACAACTGTTTGGTACAAGATGGAGCTAGTGTTGGTTAGAAATGTGCGGCCGGACACTGACACACCGTCCCACACAATGATACGGCAATATATCGTAGCCTTGTTCAATGTTACCAACTGAAAGTCTGGGGATCTTGGGTCGCCGCTGCATGAGAAGTCCCCAGAAGATGGGTCATCCGGGCCCTTCCAAGCAACAAGCCGTGCAATGACTTGTGCCTTGTAGCTCACCAGAAATCTCATTCTTGGAAGGACGGTATCGGTCGGATGATCGAAGCTCATGAAAATGGCTCCTTTTGTGGGACCTAGATTAGCAATGGCGGATGGACGAGAGAAGGCAAATAAGTCTCAAAGACTTGAACAATGACACATGCCCAAAGAACAATCGTTATTACCAATAGTTCAAACTGTAGTAGTGACAGCTTCAGAGGGCGACCCGGAAAACCTCCTGACCACGCCCTCGTTGGAACAGGGGATAATTCATTGCTTGATGTTACCAGAGCCTGTGAAAGGGGGTCGCCTACAGCCCATGAATTACTATTTTTAGCAACTAGCAGGAGCGCTCTCTATACGTGAAGAAGTAGAAATGACCGGTTAATAAAGTAAGTTGGTGAAAAGTTAAATAAGTTTGGTTGATTACAGTTTCAAAAAAATAATACCTTGGTTAAGAGAAAACCGAGCAAAAAACCGTACAACATGGCTACGCTGCCTGGCTAAACTTGTTTCCCCTGGAGCACCGCTCAACGACACAAGCATATCAGCAAGCCATCAAATCCACGCCACTGAGCTCCGTAGAAGATTACAGGCCACAACATCCCACCCAGTGGAACACGCACACCGACTGCATCCAGAAATGTCGACCCAAGCTGCAGCGGCAGTGCGGCCTCGTGTGCTACCCGTGGAGTCATCGCTCCTTGTTACTTGATTGAGGTGTGAAAACCGAAGGTGCATTTTAAAATATTATTGTGCAATTGTCTTGTAAATCTGATGGTGTGCAAAATGGTTACAAAAACTGATTACGGTGACAATGTTTTGCAATGTGTTACGACATACAGATCCCGCACATTCACAACGTGGAAGCTGTTAATCATATTTGGTAGGACATTCTACCATGTATGGTTTCTGATAATAATAGTCAGATAAAAAACTATTTTACCAAGAGGATAATAATTATTCAGTAAGACATACATCATGGACTAGGATGGAAGTAAGACATACATCATGTATGGTTTCTGATAATAATAGTCAGATAAAAAACTATTTTACCAAGAGGATAATAATTATTCAGTAAGACAGACATCATGGACTAGGATGGAAGTAAAGCGGGGTTGTGTCCCCTTGCCTCCATGGTGGATCAGCATCTGTGTAATTCACAGCTTTTCTTGTACAATAAATGAACGTATATGACAACCACATATGAAATGTGCAGTTCAGATAGAGTAAATCATAAACTATATGATTAGCTATACTTTTAAAAAATAAAACATTTAACGACATCGGGGGCCTTGCCTCCATGGTGGATTAGCTATATGATTAGCTATACTTTTCTTGTTATACTTGATGCATCTACAGAATTCTCTATGCTCTCCGCTCGTCCATCTCCATAATTACTCATACCAAAACATACAGGTTGCTTTGGCTTCGGAAGGACTGCGATTTCATTCTCTAACATAAACATAACTGATGACATCGGGGGCCTATCATTGGCATTGTCCTGAACACACAAGAGTCCCACATGGATACACCTTAGAACTTCATTAAATGGGCAACTCGCCACTATCGAAGAGTCCACCAGTCCAATTGCTTTTCCATCTTCCCGTAATCTCCATGCCTGACCAATAGAACGAGTTCAACATAAAAGTTACTAATATTTGCAAGGGGGGGAGTGTTAACTGGAAATATGTTCCACAGTACTCACATAAGAGACAAGGCTAGAGAAGTTCTTTATGGCTGAGGTGAGCTGATCTTCAAGCCACTAATAATCTCCAAGAGAAGAATACCGAAGCTATAAGTGTCTGATTTCGCAGATAAGGCAACCCTCATCGCATATTCAGGTGACATGTAACCACTGTTTAAAACATTCAACAAGAACTCAAGAATGTACAAATCGAGTTATACTAAACCATAAAAACAGCTGTGTAAGCGTTTGTTAGTACACCAGTTACTTATTATGTCCCAATGACTCGGGTAGTATTTGCTTGGTCCTGGTTTGCACCAAAGATTCTTGCCGTACCAAAATCTGAAATTTTGGGAGTCATTTCTGTGTCCAACAGGATGTTGCTTGCTTTAAGATCTCTGTGAATTATTGTTAACCTTGAATCTTGATGAAGATAAAGAAGGCCTCTTGATATTACTTTAATTATTTTGAACCGTGTTAACCAATCGAGCACATGTTTTCGTGAAGCATCTATCATGATCAGCAAGAAGCAAAGCTGGTCTTCATGAATGCAGCAACCAAGAAGTCTGACTAGGTTCTTATGCTGCAGTTTGGCAATTAGAACTACTTCATTTTTTAACTCTGCTATACCTTGTCTAGAACCCTCACTAAGCCTTTTGACAGCAACGACATTTCCTCCTCCCAATGTTGCCTACATGAGCACATTTTTTAAATTAAGAAAGAACTGGAAACCAACTTTTTCACTCCTATTGTTACCTTTTCGTGCGAATATGTTTCCGGTGCACCCTCAAATATAAATAAAAATCTAGTTCTAATCACCAATCCATTCTAAACCACTTTGCATAGTTTGGCATAAAAAAGGCCATATTTCACTAATTTGGGACCCACTTCGACATGCATTAACTCTTGTGTCAGCGAAGCCTTATGTTAGAAATGGCATTAATAATAATTAGTTGTTAGATACCCAAGTCATTAACTTGTCCACGTATATGCTGCATCATCCAAATCTGGGTAGCTTCTTGGTCAGTGCATACCTGGGGCGGGAGAATTTTTTGGTAGAAGTTTGACGGTCTGATAAACCAAACGATTGAGAGTCAAGGGTAGTTTCTGAAGTCCAATAATAATTGAAATGTAAATTAGGATTATTTCTTTTTCCATCAAAAACTACTGTAAGTACAGCTTTGTACTACCTTGTAAATGTTGCCAAAACCTCCCTGTCCAAGCAAGTTGGAATCGGCGAAACCATTTGTTGCTGAAAGGATGTCTTCAAAGCTAACAAATGGAAATTCAGCATTTTCACCTTGAAGTTCATTGGATGTGTTAAAGTATCCTAGTGCAAATTTCTTCTGGTTTTCCTTCTTTCTCCGTTTGCCTTCTGGTTTGGGGATCCATAGTTTAAAAAAACACTAATATGTACCTGTTAAAAATAAGAGGACATTTGTAACTTTACCTCTGTATTTGTACATCCAGGCCAGTGATATGCATGCCAGTAGAAACATAAATGCTATGATTGGGATCACAATCTTTATTGAATTTGTCTTCTTTTCAGCTGCATAATTGTAACCAATCAGAGATTCAAAAATCACTTGCATACATACCATGATGGATCCATGAAGGTAATTAGATGTCAATACTAACGTAGTATAAGTACCTAAACTACAAGGCCTCGTTAATTGGCTATTGTCAGCGCAAGAAGAGACGGCAATTGGCTAGTGCCTCATCTAAAAAAAGAATGTCCTGTTTATTTAAACAGAAGGATCTTCCTTGTTACTCCTTCTAGCTTTAGACTGGATACTTGAAAATGATATGCCTAGACTTTGTCAAAAATACATTTATATTATTAAGGTTATGCTGGTTTTAGTACATATTGTACAGCACAATAATGGTTGAACTAACATGATGAAGACTGTCAATATTCAAAACATCATGTCAAGCTCACTTGAAAATTAATCAGATACACTGGCATAGTTAGTGATAAGCAAGTCAGACATATAGGTTCTTGACAGGTCAGGCATAACGCCGACACTACTCAAGTTGGCATAAGCATAAGCTGTGCACGGGCAGTTTAGGCTGCATTCAGACGCGCACTCATCGAAGCTTCTATTCCGTATGTGCAAGAACTTATCTGGGACCTTCATCCCGGCATGGCCGTGAAATGACTTTGCTTGCCACATTTCAAACCTTCCTTTCTCCGACATCCTCTGGAAAAGTTAATACGGTTGACGGGCTCAAACCCATCAAGACATTGGCATGCTGGGATTATCTGAGTGAAGTCACAGTAACTAAACGGACCACATGCGGCATAGAGGTCGCATGCAGTCCCCGGGCGTTGAGCAATGAGTACCCATAATGATGAGTGGTTGTTCCAGCTTAGATACTTGATCTTGCCGGTATAGTCAAGCACTAGGCGCATGAAGGTTGAGTTGCCGGAGATTGTGAACATGTAGTAGAACTCATCACCAGAGTTGATGGTTGTTTGGTACTGCCTCGTCAATCTCACAACAGTTGGGTGATTACTGACAGAGAGAGCTTCTGTTGTCTCTGGGCTGTAGGGTAGTAATGAAGGATAGGAACCACTTGGCCTTGGGAGAGTGCTCATTTCGGTTGGAGCACCCGAAGGAGTATGTATGGACCCAAGACCCAACCCAGTCCTTCGAGAGAAGCGGTCAGAAGACCGAAGGGACGGAGGCAGTCAGGCTCAGGCGGTGATGGCGCAGTGGCGGTGTCAGCCAGCCAATGTGGGGAAGAACGAGGCAGTCAGGCGGCATCACGATTCACCAGTCTGTATTCTAACTTGATCTTTGGCTGTGTCTGTTTTGCTTGCTCGTAAGAGGTGCGTCGTGCCTTCTGGGACTTTTACAACATTTGAATGAATCGAGCACATGCTAGGATACCTACATAGAAGAATTAGTGACATGAACAAACAACTTTTTTGCAATGTTTTCTCAAACATGTAGTCTCAGTAGAACTGAAATGTTCAAGGTGAGAACTATAGCCACAATGAGCGATCTTGTTTTCAGTAGCACATTTTCTTGGCATTACTGATTCACAGGTTGCTATATAGCTGATCAACTGCTAAATTTCTTTCAGAATTAACACCACATCCAGTCCACACAGACCGTGCCAGCCTTCAAGAGTACTCCAGGAAGAGATGCTAGCCAAGAGGATTTTGAAACATCTGACACATATTGCGGAAGTGCAGTGCATCAAAGCAATCTAAATATGTTTCTTCATTTGAGCATATGAGCAAACTAAAGATAATAGCGACGGTACACGGAACAGGAATATCTTCGTTTCAAACAGAACAGTTTTATTACATCTCAGTTCACAGCCTTCCAGTGTACATTATAACCACCAGCCAAGAAACTCAGTCCACATGCAGTATATCATTAAGTATACACCTAACTATATTAAAACTCGTATATATAGAAACCAGACCTTAAGATTTTTCAAAAAATGAAGCAGACCTTGAGCATCTAACAGTCCACATGCAGTTTTTTTTCTTTTTAATTGTACATTTTCTATATACACCAGTAATATTTAAAGAAAATTTGATGACTACTCCCTCTGTTCCATAATATAAGAGCGTTTTTGACACCACACTAGTGTAAAAAACGCTCTTATATTATGGGACGGAGGGAGTACTTTTTTCATACACATTGTAAATTTTCGCTATATATCAGGAACATTTTAATACATGTATATATTGTAACAAATCCTATCAATGAGAACAACGATTCTACTACTTGTCATTTGTCTCTCGCTTATACTTTACAATACATTCCTCCCAGTTAGGCATATCCTGTATCCTCAACATTTTGATCTTGGGGAAAGCAAGAACTGCATCCTTGGACATGGGATTAGCACCAGCACCCCGCAGTCCACAAACTCGGTCCTAGTCTTGGTAAGCCCTATTACTCCATCAATTTCCAGATATCTCAAGTTGGGCAGCTGACCAATTGGTGGAAGATGCCCACATGAACTACAGTCTATGAGTTTCAAGTATACAACCGAAGACACGTGGGTGTTGCCAAGCCATGTAGATACGTCCGGCCAAAGAATCCATTAATAACTACATATTCCAGGTTGTGTGGAGAGATTAACTGCTGAAAGATATTCTCAATATTGTCAGCATCTTCTGAATGTGATTCATATGTGAGATTATTTTTTGCCTGTTAACAATGAGTCTATAGTACAAGTAGTTGCTCTTTCCAATTTGGTAATCGCAAGCTGCCTTAGCTGTGAGAGACTGAGAGATCTTCCAACCCTTCCAACTTCCACCCGTCTTGTGTTTTTCCATTGTCACTTCCACCACTAATAGGAAATCCTTCTATCCATTGAGGAATTCTAATCTGCATATTCCTTCTAGAACCTAATTTATTGGTATACAGTCAGAACTAGGCGCCTTCAATTGCACAATTGAGTGAGCGCCAAAGGAAGGCTGTTCAGAGCTTTGCACCTTTGTAGGTTTATTATCTGAAGATTTATGAGGGAACCGATGGACTCTAAAAGGTAAGATATGTTTGCATCATTAAGATCAAGTAGTCATAGGTGGATCAAACTTCTAATGCAATCTGTAATGCTTTGAATAGATGAACCAGTCAGATCTAAAACACAAATGCATGGAAGTCTCTTAAGAATTGTATTCTCAACACTTGATCCCTTATAATAGGAAAAAGGCGATGTAATCATCTCTTTGTTCATATTGGGAGTGCTATATAATCCTTGTTAGTGACAACTGAAACACAACTTAGTTTGGACAAAGTTTTATCCCCGGATGGTCTCCACAAAATCTTTCTTCTCCAGACATATGTTGACCAAGCTACCTTAGATGATCATGCATTTTGCACCAACTATGGTCAGCAAGTAAATGGTCTGATTGTAGGAGATTCTTATATATGAACTCAGAGTAATATTCTTCAGTTGTATCTTCTTGAAGTTGTTCATCATGCTCCTCCACAAAAGCTTCAGCAGCCCAAAGCCTGATTAGATCATCATGACATATGCGCCAATCTTCTAGATATGAGGCTAAATAGAGGAAACATTGCTTCAAATGCCATGGTAGATCATCATAACTCGAATATAAAGCACCTCTGAGCTCAGTTGGAAGATTACCCATAGACCAAGCACTTCTGTTTAAAACCTTTCTCCACTCCTTCTCAGATTTCCATTTAGTTACAAGACACTAGTAGTAACCTTGATTGTGAGAGGTAGTCCACCACATCTATCTCTCGAAGGTTTTCAATTTTCTTTCCTTATCAATGTTCACACTCTTCCAAAGCAGCTCCCATCATGTATCTGCTGGCAACTCGATTGCATCAATGTTCAACTCGATGCACATCTTCCACCCCAATTGCATGCAAAACTGTATCATGTCGATTGGTTACTACAATCACTCCCATTGCAACAGCATTTAATGGAGTTCTCAGCAAATAGTCCACACCGCATTGCTCAAGAGAGAGATATCAGAGTACCCCTGAGAAACACAAACCCATGCTTGGTTGCTGAAGGCTCCTTTGACTTTTGGTTGTTATATATCGTGTCATCTAACACTAATGTGGCAACAATATTTGTGTGAACTGTGAATGATGAAGTGCATTCTGAATTTTAGCGCATAGTACTTTTTTGACGAATCGAAGGGCGTGATAGTCACAGGAATTGATGATGATTAAAATGTTTTGTAATATGACTCTTTTATATCAGTAAAAATTACGTGGTTGAACATCGAGGACCATGATAGGTGGAGCCGGGCAGGCCTCCTCCTGACCTGAATGGTTACTCCACTCTGTTATTCACAACTCTTCTAGTACAATAGACTCACAAATATTGCAGCCGCCTAAGCAACACTTCAGTTCGAATCTAGAGAGTAAATCATAAAGCATACAACTATGTACACCAGAGACCCAGCCAAAACAAATGCATAATTGGCTCACCTCTGCCAAACCATTGGGTCAAATCAAATAAAGATAGTTCTAATGCTTTAATGCTAGCTCCACTCCTGATGTACACTAAAATTCATGCACATCAAGTTGTGCAAAAACTAACGACCCTTGAGCGTTTTCATACTCATTTCATTTGTTGAACTCATTCCCTCCCTGACTTCTTCACCTTCATAATTACCTAGAGCAACGTATACAGGATGCTTTGGAGGTGCTAGCACTGCACTTTTATTCTCTAACATAAACATAACTGAGGACATTAGTGGTCTATCATTTGGATGGTCTTGGACACACAAGAGTCCCACATGAATGCACCGTACAACCTCATGAAGTGGGCAGCTCGCAGCGATGAAGGAGTCCACCAGTTCGGTAGCTTTTCCATCTTCCCATAATCTCCAGGCCTGACCAATAGTAGGAAGTCATGATCAAGTTAATAAATTATTGTTTGGGTGAGAGATTAATTAGAAAATTCCCATATTCACTACCGGGATTGAGGTGATTTCTGAGTGCATCCTGTCGTGCATTCGGCAAAGACCCTCCTAAACCGAGTGTGGCTGAAAAGCACTCGGCAGAAAACGGACACTTGGCAAAGACTTGCCTTTGCCAAGTGTCGGCTAGAAAACGCTCGGCAAAGAGCCAATGGTGAATATGCAATACTTACATAAGATATAAGGCTACAAAATTCCATGTTGAGCTGAGGTGAGCTAATCTTCATGCCACTAACAATCTCCAAGAGAAGAACCCCAAAGCAATAAGTGTCTGATTTCACAGAAAATGCACCTCCCATTGCATATTCAGGGGACATATATATAACCACTATTTAAAACATCCAACAAGTTAGCAAGGAATGTACAAAACAAACTATACTAAACCATATAAACTAGAGCGCTAAGAGTTTATTAGTACACCAGTTACTTACTATGTTCCGACGACCCAGGTTGTGTTAGCATGATTCTGGTTTGCACCAAAGATTCTTGCCATACCAAAATCTGAAATTTTAAGAGGACATTCCTTTTATGTACTCCTTCCAGTTCTAAACAACGTGATGTTTTGGATATGGAACTTCTAAAACTTTAACTACTGATACTGCTTGATATATTTAGATTGGATATCTTGAAAATGGTATGCTTAGATTTTTTTGGAACTTATTTTTATAGTACTACATTTTTTGGGTCAAATATGTATTGATATATATACTAGCAATAGAGTATTAAAAACACTACTGACTAGGTAAAAAAAAGAGGGCATGGAATACCGAATACCAGGAGAGTTGGCAAGTCGGAGGTACAGGTTCTTGCTACCGGTTGCCTTCTGAGCATCAATAAGCTCCCCTGACCAAACTAAGCACCTTGATGGGTCTGCCATAGCACCTCCGCTACTCAAGTCGGCATAAGCATACGCTGTACACGAGTAATTGTTGATGCACTCAGCTGCACAGTCATCCAAGTTTCTGTTCCGTATATGCAAGAACATGTTAGGAACCTTCATTCCAGGAAAAGACGTGAAATGACTTTTCTTGCTGCATTTCAGCGCTTCTTTTCTCTGACATCCTTTAAAAGAGTTACTACTGTCGACGGGCTCAAACCCATCAAAGCACTGACATGTTGGGATGGCCTCGGTGAAGTCACAATAGCCAAACGGGCCACAAGACGTGTAGAGATCACAAGCACTATTGGGTTGCTCATTGATGACTATCCACGACGCAGAGCGATTGTCCCAACTTAGATTCTTCAACTTGCCAGTGTAGTCAAGCATCATGCGCCTGAACGGTGAGTTGTCGGAGACAGTGAACGTGTAACTGAACTCGTCTCCAGAGGTGACAATTGTTTGGTATGAGATGGAGCTAGTGTTGTTTAGTGTGCCACCGGACACCGACACACCGTCCAACACAATGATATGACAATATAACCCAGCCTTGTTCTAAGTTACCAAGGTCTGGGGATCTTGTGTCGCCGCTGCATGAGAAGTCCCCAGAAGATGGGTCATCTGGGGCCTTCCAAGCAACAAGGCATGCGACGATTTGTGCCTTGTAGCTCACCAAAAATCTCATGTTTGGAAGTATTGTGTCGGTCGGATGATCAAAACTCTGCCATATGTCCATGTTGTTCGACGAACGGAGAACAAAGTTCCCCGAGTTGTTTAGTACTGCATAGGCTCCTGCCGCTCCAGTAGTGATATTGCTTGCTGCCATCCAAATATCACGACCTTCAGAGTCAAATAATACCATGCGAGAATTGTTAGTTACCTTGAGCATCATGGATTAAGGGTTGATGATTGGGTCGTCTCGGTTGGCGATCTACACAACGGTCCGTGGCCCCGGGAGGCTGTGGTACCATATGCCAAGGTAAAAACTCTTGTTGGAGCTTCTCGGGGAGAAGAAGCCCAGAGCAAAGTCCCCGCTCTCGGAGATGAGAGTGTTGCGGTCGGTGTGCGGCTCTGCTAGTGTGAGCTGGTCATCGGGTTTGCAGAATGAACTCAAGATCAGGTGGAAGAAGATGGGGATGTAGTGCATAGCTGCTGGCGCCGACACTGATATAGATGAAAGATGGCAAAACTGGAACTAATGGAACTAGTTGATAAGGATAAAAACATCAAGGTCGATATAGACCATATATAGCACAGACGGCCTACCTTCCGGGAAGAGAGCAGAGCACTCCAAAAAAAAAACTCGAAGGTGATGTACTTTCAAAATGGCCATCGTGCCCTTTATTACGAAGGGGTATGGGGTAATCTCAACCGTTAATGTGTTTAATGAGGGTCTACCGAAGCAGAAGTGATATATGAATACATCAAGGTTGACAATTGACATAGACCGTATGTAGCTAGCACATATGGCCAGACGACCGGCAAGCTGGAGACTCAAAAGTCCAACGACTGTGCTGCACGCTCAAAGAAAATTCGTCACCACGGGGCCAGATTATAGTCTACGCTCCACACTGAGAGGATGACAGGAGAAACGTAACGGCATGTGGGTTTGCTTGCTGCAGTACTAATTACGGTCGTATCGGATGAATATCTCCAGAGATGTGGAGAAAGGTAAGCTGGTGTGGACGCGTACGTAGACTCGCCCACAAAAAAGAGCCAGCAATGAGTAAAGCGGACTTTTGGTGCACGGGTGCATTGGATTATTTTGATTTTTTTACATGAATATACATGCATGTGGTCTAGGTACATGTGAAATTTCGTTCAATGACATGTTGTATTATATGCTGCATAAAAAAGACAAAATTCCGCCCCCAAAATCAACAAAAAAAAGCCCCTTTTCTTGCATGTATTTGTTTTTTTGCATTTCTCACATGCAAGCACCTATATTGATGAAAATTTGGCCGGATATACTACACTGCTATACATGCATGTACAAAATAATATGAAAATTTTCAGGCATTAAAAATCCATTTTTATGAACTTAAAGAAAAGGCTATTTCCAGAAACAGACACAGAAAGTGCCCGGCTTTCTAAATTAATAAAGCCAACAACGGCCATGGTAGCGACATAGAGTCATTACAAACCATCAGCAAGATGGAAAGTTAAAGCAAAGATAAAGCACACGGGTACAAGGCCCAACTCATAGAAGAGCACTAGCATGGCAAACTAGATGGACTGATCTGGCTCAAGCGTTCCTATGGTAGGCTTGAAGCTGCTTGATCTTGAGAAGAATGGTTGCCATCACATCATTGTTTTTCCTCTTCTCTAGAGGCCACCATTGCTGTAAAAATAGAAACCATTTGAAAATATAGTTAGAAGGGTGGGACGAGATGATCTCAATAGCCAGTTTGTTCCGCGTAGTTCAAAGCGTCGAAGCTAAGGCACAGAACGTTCTCCAAGCTAAACAGCGTTTTTGACCGTGCTCAAATGACAATATTTGGCTGATGAGTCATGAGCTTGACCCACACTGGTACAGTGGTACAGCGACGTGTGTCTGGTAGCCTGGTATGGCTTGTGTTATTTCTGGGTTGTATATAGGGTTATGAGAGGCCAGTGAGAGCTCGACATGGGCATCTCGAAGGATTTGAAGATTATCAAAGTGGCAAAGTCCGGATTCGAGACTAATCGACAGAGACGGCAATGTGAACAGCTCTTTTCATGGACCTTCTAGTGCTGACGGTTTGACGAGAGCAGGCCAACAAGTCTCAGACTGAACGCTGCTACAGGTATGCCTAAAGAAAATCGTTACTACTCCCTAACAATTCAAACTGGAGTACAGTGGCAGCTTGAGAGGGTGACCGGGAAACCTCATGATCACGCGCTCGTCGCAGCAGGGGATAACGCACTGCTTTGATATCATCAGAGCCGGTGGAGGGTGGTCACGTACGCAGCCATGCTTTTTTTCCGAGCAACTGGTAGAAGCTTTTCCTATTCATTAAGTGGGAGTAGAATTGACGGTTAATAAGGTAACACAAGCTTGGTTAATTAAGGAAAACCCGAGCAAAACCCCGTACAGCCATGGCCCACCGGAGCCCTGCCCAATGATGCCTGCACATCGGCAAGGAGCACTACAACCATCAAATCCATGCAGCTGGAAAGAGAGGCTAGAACCAAAATGGAAACCTTCCGAACTCCGTAAAAGACGAGAAGCTGTGTAATCATGTTTGTGATTGTTGTCCTGTTTTCCTTTCATATCTTTTTGTTTTTGTTCTTGGTTAAGGTGGATGACAATATGGAACATGGCATATTTACGTTTTCATCACAACAAATATTTTCATTCCATCCTTGAATATCCTTGGTTTTCACCTACCTTGATCATAGCCATCCAAAAAGCATATTCTAATTTATTGAAATATTAAACCCTAGCCTTGGCTTTACAGAGGAACCCTCGTCTCCTTTGCTTGCAAGATCATACAAAGAAATCACAGTAGCTCCCAAATGCATATAGAATCTATATTTGCGAAAACATATTGCTATATCTAATGCGATATTTCCTAATCAAAAGTAATTCCCCTTTCCTGCTCATTTGAGCTGAGAAATTCATGAAATGTGGAGATGTTTCTACTACCATACTTGACCTCTAGTAAAACTATTGGGTTAATTTGAACAGTGGACCATCCTCGTCCACTCACACCACCATATTTTAGCTCCACATGTTTTTGGATGCTCCCCTTAAATTCTTGGCTTGTTATTGGTCACTAACCCCACCTACTTAATTCAAGAACTTATACTAACAAGAATTCAAGAGGTTGACATTTACTCCTTTGGTGAAAAGCCACTCCTTTCACCATTTGGCAATTATCCCGTTATGCCACATTGCAAAGCAACTACGCTATCTGTTGCTATGAAAAAGAACACAAAATTCGGAGAGATTACTCTATCTATACCTTGATAAGATCAACCAAAATATTGGTACCATGGTACTTTTTTTATAAACCACCAATGCCACCTTTTGAGCAAAATACCAAATATAAAGCAACCAATATTTTTGACCATCAAACTTTGTCACCTTTCTCACATTCCTTGCCAACCTAGTTCTCTAGAAGATGGGATTGAATGGATCGGAATAGTAGAAATGTCAACACCACCTATCAAAAACATCTACTATCAATTTGCATTTTAGTTGCTAGCATTGAACTTGTGATTTGCTTTTGTATTCTAACCCTTCTACCATCCTAAGCATATTCAGTGGCACACGCTTCCCAAAAAATGCGTCCATGGTCATTGCACAAATAATTTTGCTAAATCACATCTAGATGAGAGTTACTTATGCCACATCTAACTGCTCAATCGCACGATGTAAAACACCAAGATTCGTGTTGCTCTCTTTCTTGTGTGGCTTCGTTGTTGATCCCTGCACGGCCACGCTCGTGGGAAAACTGTTGGGCCGTGTTGGATTTTTAGTTCCCGTATCGTGAGCTTTAGCTAAGTTGTGGGTTGTCTTTTCTGTGTTTGTAGCGTGTGATTTATTTGCGGATCGGAAATGGAAAGAGGATCAATTGTGAAATACTAAGGGACTCACCCCTTTACACAACCACTCACATTGTTTGCTTTTTGTTTAGGGCAACTCATTTTTTTGCGCCATGTGTGCATCTGCATATGGGGGGGGGGGTGGTTGTGATACTCCTTTTTCTGTATTTTCTTATTTTCTCTTTTTCCATGTCCCTTTTCTTTATTTCCTTTTGCCTTTTTCTTATTTATTTATTCATTTGAAATTCATCAACCTTTGTTGTCTCTATGCAAGTTCATATCTCAATACTCAATTGAGGCCTATCCATTTTTATCTCAATTTCAACAAAGTTAGTGGCAGCCTCCACATTTGAAAGCTGGATAGTGGCACCGCTATATTTTCTTTAAAAAAAGTGGTTACATGTTTGAGCATGCCACTATACTGCATCGTGTATCAGATTTTGATAAAAAAAGATGGAAGGCAACCCGAGATTGAAGGTGCTGGAAAAACCACCACGTGTGTACACTCCCCCCCCCCACCCCTCATTGAGCTGCCGGTCCATGCCTCGAGGAACCGGATGGTTTGGGTAGTGATTGGAGTCTAGAGTGGGAAACCTTACGGCAGCATGTGGGGTTTGCTTGCTGCAGCATTAATTATGGCAATATCTGGTTAAGCCAAGTTATCCGAAACGGCTTATTAGCACTCCGGGATCTCCATGGACCCGCTTGCTCCAAGAACCTCCGTCGACACGTCAAAAAAAATCCGTCGAGGTATATATCCATACACATTTGGATTTTTCTTCTAACATTAATGTGGCAACGATATTTGTTTGAAGTGTGAATGCCGAAGTGTATTCAGAATTAGTGCATAGTAGCTTTTTGACAAATGGGATGGCATGATACATAGTTACAAGAATTGATGACGATTAAAGTGTTTCGTAATAAAACTCTTCTATCAATAAAATACAATGTGGTTGGACGTAGAGGACCATGATAGGGGTAGCCCGGCAGGCGGCCTCCTTACCTGAATGGTTTCTGCACCCTGTTATTCACAACTTTTCTACTACAATAGCCTCACAAATATTGCAACCACCTAAGAAAAACTTCAGTTCAGAGTGTAAATCATAAAGTATACAACTATGTACACCAGGGGTGAAGCCAAAACACATGCTTAATTAGCTCACCTGTACCAAACTATTGGGTCAACCCAAATAAACATAATTCAAATAAGTGATTTAGTACTAGAGTATACAAGGTAATTCAGTTTAGATGAACCCAACTCTACTGGCTCCACCCCTGATGTACAAAAAGTTTCAATGCACACTATGTTATACACCAACTAACGGCCTTTGAGCATTGTGATACTCATTGCATTCGAGGAACTTGCGTTCTCACTGGCTTGTTCACCTTCATAATTACCTAGAGCAAACTATACAGGATGCTTTGGAGGTGGAAGCATTGCACTTTCATTCTCTAACATAAACATAACCGAGGACATTAGTGGCCTATCATTTGGATGATCTTGGACACACAAGAGTCCCACATGAATGCATCGTACAACTTCATGAAGTGGGCAGCTCGCAGCAATGAAGGAGTCCACCAATTCAGTTGCTTCTCCATCTTCCCATAATATCCAGGCCTGACCAATATATAGCATGAAGTTGCAATCAGGTTACTAAATATATTGTTTGGGTGGAGAGATTAATTAGAAATTCCCCATATTCACTACCGGAATCAAGGTGATTGCTGAGTGATTTCTGTCGGGCACTAGGCAAAGGCCCTCCTAAACCGAGTGCTGCAGAAAATGGACACTTGGCAAAGCCTTGCCTTTGCCGAGTGCCGGCTAGAAAACACACAACAAAGAGCCCGGTAGTGATTACATAGCACTTACATAAGATATAAGACTACAAAATTCCATTTTGAGCTGAGCTGAGCTGATCTTCAAACCACTAACAATCTCCAAGAGAAGGACCCCAAAGCTATAAGTGTCCGATTTCACAGAAAATATACCTCCCATGGCATATTCAGGGGACATGTAACCACTGTTTAAAACATTCAACAAGTCAGCAAGGAATGTACAAAACATGCTATACTAAACCATATTAAACTAGGGCGCTAAGAGTTCATTAGTACACCAGTTACTTACTATGTTCCGACGACCCGGGTTGTGTTAGCATGATTCTGGTTTGCACCAAAGATTCTTGCCATACCAAAATCTGAAATTTTAGGAATTATTTCTGTATCCAACAAAATGTTGCTTGCTTTGAGATCTCTGTGAATTATCGTTAATCTTGAATCTTGATGAAGATAAAGAAGGCCTCTTGCTATTCCTTTAATTATTTTAAACCGTGTCAACCAATCGAGCACATGTTTTCGTGCATGATCTTTCATGGTCAAAATGAAAGGAAACAAGTCATCATGAATACCATTTTGGTTCATGTAAAAAAATGTATGTAATCAACAAACTAGCACATACCAAAAACAAAGGCATCCAAACTTTTGTTAGCTAAGTACTCATAGATCAATAACTTCTCATCTTCATGAATGCAGCAGCCGAGAAGTCTGACTAGATTCTTGTGCTGTAGTTTTGCAATGAGAACTACTTCATTTTTGAACTCCAAGATACCTTGCCCAGAATTCTTACTAAGCCTTTTGACAGCAACTTCTTTTCCACCTTCCATTGTGCCCTACATGATCGAACTTTTTCAATGGAACCAAAAATGGAAATTAACATTTTCGCACCTATGTGTAACATTTTTACATGAAGAGATGTGTTTTTCAATTGAGCCCATGGGATACTTTTCAACTCTAAAATTGTTTCCTCTGTACCACGAATGACAAGACTACCCATCATGTTACCTTGTAAACTTTGCCAAAACCTCCACGTCCAAGCAAGTTGGAATCCGCAAAAAAAATTGTTCCTGAAAGTATGTCTTCATAGATAAAACATGGAAATTCCATATTTTTGCCTTCTAGTGAGTTGGATGTGCTAATGTATCCTAGCATCAGTTTCTTCTGGTATTTCTTCTTTCCCCATTTGCCTATTGATTAGGAAACCCACTTACTCTTGCACTAATGTAATATGTCAAAAAGAAGTCGATATTTGTTACTTTACCTCTATATTTGTATATCTAGATGAAGACTATGCATGCTAGTAATAGCAGACATGATATAATGGGGAGTACAATCTTTACTGGACCGATTTCCTTGTCGACTGCAGAAATGCGACCAATTAGAAATTCAGAATTAACTTCCATAAGTAGCATGACGGATTTGTGAAGCTAATTAGGCACCTGGACTATTGTTATTTCTTAACCTGAACTACCAGGGCCAGTGGTAAATCAAAGATTTGACCATCTTAAAAAATGGTAGTTGATCTTGCAAATATGCATTGGACATTATTGTCAATTCTAGAGAAAAAATAGCAACTACCTATGGCCGTATGGGAAAGTTAAGACATGGAATCTGGAAAGAATTGTCAATGAATTTGAAAGTGAAGGCCAGAAGTAATTGAACAACCTAGCAATTGTAAAATGATATTAAAAGGAATGACGTGTTTATTTAAACAAGAGGACCTTCCATATGTATTCCTTCCAGTTTCTGATGTTCTTGATATGGAACTTCTAAAACTTTAACTACTGATACTGCTTGATATATTTAGATTGGATATCTCGAAAATGGTATGCTTAGATATTTTTTGAAATTATTTTTATAGTACTACAATATTTTTTGGTTAAATATGTATTGATAGATACTAACAATAGAGTTAAAATCATTACTGACTAGGTAAAAACAAGAGGGCATGGAACACCGAATACCAGGATTGGCAAGTCGGAGGTACAGGTTCTCGCCAACGGTTCTCTTGTGAGAATCAATAAGCTCCCCTGACCAAACTAAGCACCTTGACGGGTCAGCCATAGCACCTCCGCTACTCAAGTTGGCATAAGCATACGCTGTACACGAGCAATTGTTGATGCACTCAGCTGCACAGTCATCCAAGTTTCTGTTGCGTATATGCAAGAACATGTCAGGAACCTTCATTCCAGGAAAAGACGTGAAATGACTTTTCTTGCTGCATTTCAGCGCTTCTTTTCTCTGACATCCTTTAAAAGAGTTAGTACTGTCGACGGGCTCAAACCCATCAAAGCACTGACATGTTGGAATGGCCTTGGTGAAGTCACAATAGCCAAACGGGCCACAAGAGGCGTAGAGATCGCAAGCATTATTGGGGTGCTCATTGATGACTGTCCATGACATGGAGTGATCGTCCCAGCCTAGAGCCTTCAACTTGCCAGTGTAGTCAAGCATGATGCGCAGGAACGGTGAGTTGTTGGAGACGGCGAACGTGTAACTGAACTCGTCTCCAGAGTTGACAACTGTTTGGTACAATGTGGAGCTAGTGTTGGTTAGAAGTGTGCGGCCGGACACCGACACACCGTCCCACACAATGATACGACAATATAGCCTAGCCTTGTTCAACGTTACCAACTGAAGGTCTGGGGATCTTGGGTCGCCGTTGCATGAGAAGTCCCCAGAAGATGGGTCATCGGGGCCCTTCCAAGCAACAAGACGTGTGACGATTTGTGCCTTATAGCTCACCAGAAATCTCATGTTTGGAAGGACGGTGTCGGTCGGATGATCGAAGCTCAACCATATGTCCTGGTCGCCCGAAGACCGGAGGACAAAGTTCCCTGAGTTGAGTAGTACTGCATAAGCTCCTGGCGCCCCAGAAGTGACATTGCTTCCTGCCATCCAAATAATACGGCCTTTGGAGTCTGATAATACCATGCGAGAATTGTTAGTTACCTTGAGCATCATGGACGAAGGGTTGATGATTGGGGTGTCTCGGTTGGCGATCCACACGACGGTCCGTGGCCCGGGGAGGCTGTGGTACCATATGCCAAGGTAAAAACTCTTGTTGGAGCTTGTCGGGGAGAAGAAGCCCAGAGCAAAGTCCCCGCTCTTGGAAATGAGCATCTCGCCATGGGTGAGTGGCTTGGCTTGTGTGAGCTGGTCATCGGCGCTGCAGAATGAACTCAAGATTAGGAGGAAGAAGATGGGGATCATCTGCTTGCGCCGGCAGGCACAGATATAGATGAAAGATGGCAAAGTCTGGAACTAATGGAACTAGTTGATAATTAAGGATAAAAACATCAAGGTCGACATAGACCATATATAGCACAGGAGAGCAGAGCAGACTCAAAAGTCTATGGTATAGATAAATACATCAAGGTTGGCAATTGACATAGACCTATATATAGCACATATGGCCAGACGACAAGTCTCCAACGACAGTGCTGCACGCTTAAAGAATATTTGTCACTACGGGGCCAGATAGGAGTCTACGCTCCACACTGAGAGGATGACAGGGGAAAACTCGCGGCATGTGATTGTGAGTTTACTTGCTGCAGCACTAATGACAATATTTGACTGATAAGTCATGAGCTTGACATGTGTGTGGTAGCCTGGTATGGCTTGTGTTATTTCGGGGCTCTGTATATAGAGCTCGATGTCATGGGCATCTCGAAGGATTTGAAGATTATCAAAGTGGCAAAGTCCGGATTCGAGACTAATCGACAGAGACGGCAATGTGAACAGCCCTTTTCAGGGACCTTGACTAGTACTGATGGTTTGACGAGAGCAGGCCAACAAGTCTCATAGACTTAAACGCTGCTACAGGTACGCCCAAAGAAAAATCGTTACTACTCCCTAACAATTCAAAATGGACTAGAGTGGCAGCTTGAGAGGGTGACGGGGAAACCTCATGATCACGCGCTCGTCGCAGCAGGGGATAATGCATTGCTTTGATATCATCAGAGCCGGTGGCGGGTGGTCGCGTACGGAGCCATGCGTTTTTTCTGAGCAACTGGTAGAGGCTTTTCCTATTCATCAAGAGGGAGTAGAATTGACCGGTTAATAAGCTAACATCAGCTTGGTTAATTAAGGGAAAACCGAGCAAAACCCCGTACAGCACGGCTACACTACCATGTTTGGAGCACTGCCCAATGATACATGCACACCGGCAAGGAACACTACAACCATGGAATCTATGCAGCTAGAAAGAGAAGCTAGAACCAAAATGGAAACTTTCTGACCTCCGTAGAAGACGAGAAGCTGTGTAATCATGTTTTGTGATTGTTGTCCTATTTTCGTTTTTCATATCTTTTTCTTTGAATTTATTTTGTTCTTGGTTAAGGTGGATGACAATATCGAACATGGCATATTTACGTTTTCATCACATGAAATATTCTCATTCCATCCTTGAATATCCTTGTTCTCACACTCTCACCTATCTTGGTCATAGCAATCTGAAAAACTTGTTCTAATTTATTGAAATATTAAACCCTAGCCTTGGCTTTACAAAGGAACCCTCATCTACTTTGCTTGCAAGATTATACAAAAAGAATCACTGTAGTTAGTCAATGCATATAAAATCTATATTTGCAAAAAAAAATGCTATCTACAATGCAATATTTTTTAATTAAAAGTAATTACCTTTCCTGCCCATTTGAGCTGAGAAATTCATGAAAATTTGTTGAGATATTTCTACTACTATACCTAGCCTCTAGTAAAAATCCATGTTCAAGAATTCATCCGATTAACCAGTTAACTTGCCGATTAATCCCTACTCATAGGGTCCCCAAGTAGCCGATTGCCCGATAGATCGTCCGATTAATTGATTAAATGGCCGATTAACTTGCTGATTAGCCTATTAATTCCCTACTCACCAGCCGACCGAGCAGCTACCAGTTAACGATTTCCTCAACAATGGTAAAAATATCGGGTTAAGTTGAATAGTGGATCATCCTTGTCTACTCACTCCACCATATTTTAGCTCCACATGTTTTTGGATGCTCCCCTTAAATTTTTGGCTTGTTGTTGGTCACTAACCCCACCTACTTAATTCAAGAACTTATACTAACTAACATTCGAGAGGTTGACACTTACTCCTTTGGTGAAAAGCCACTCCTTTCACCATTTGGCAATTATCTTGTTCTGCCATATTACAAAGCAACTACCCTATCTGTTGCTATGAAAAAGGCCACAAAATTTAGAGAGATTACTCTATCTATACCTTGATAAAATCAACTAAAATATTTGTTCCATGGTACATTCTTTTTTCATAAACCACCAATGCCACCTTTTGCACAAAATGCCAAATATAAAGCAACCAATTTTTGACCATCAAACTTTGTCACCTTTCTCACCTTCCCTGCCAACCTGGTTCTCTAGAAGATGGGCTTGAATGGAGTAGTAGAAATGTCCACACCACATATCAAAAACCTCTACCATCAATTTTGCATTTTAGTTGCTAGCGTTGAACTTGTGATGTGCTTTTGTATTCTAACCCTTCTACCATCCTAAGCATATTCAGTGGCACACGCTTCCCAAAAATGTGTCCATGTTCATTCCAAAAACAGTTTTGCTAAATCACATCTAGATGAGAATTACATATGCCACATCTAACTGCTCAATTGCACGATGTAAAACACCAAGATTCATGTCGCTCTCTTTGTTGTGTGGCTTCGTTGTCAATCCCACGCACAGCCACGCTTGTGGGAACCTGCTGGCTGTGCTGGATTTTTAGTTCCCTTGTCGTGGGCTTTAGCTGGGTTGTGGGTTGTCTTTTCTATGTTTGTAGTGTGTGATATTTTTCTTTGCAGATCGGAAGTGGAAAGATGATCAATTGTGAAATACGGAGGGACTCACCCCTTCTACACAACCACTCATATATATTTTTCCTTTTTTAGGGTAACTCATTTTTTTGCTGCGTTGTGTGTGCATGTGCAGGGGGGGCATTCTAATATTCCTTTTTTGTTGTAATTTCTATTTTAAAGTCAACACATGGTCCAGAAATTGCTGTTGGAGAACGTTGCAGAAAACAAAAAAAATTCTACGGTTTCACCAAGATCTATCTATGAGTTCATCTAGCAACGAGTCATCGGATGCATCTACATACCTTTGTAGATCGCGAGCGGAAGCGTTCAAAGAACGTGAATGAAGTAGTCGTACACGACGTGATCCAAATCACCGGAGATCCTAGCGCCGAACGGACGGCACCTCCGCGTTCAACACACGTACGGTCAGCGTAACGTCTCCTTCTTCTTGATCCAGCAAGAGGGAAGAAGAGGTTGAGGAAGATGGCTCCAGCAGCAGCACGACAGCGTGATGATGGTGGAGCTGCAGAACTCCGTCAGGGCTTCGCCAAGCACTATGGAGGAAGAGGAGGTGTTGGAGAAAGAGAAGGAGGCAACCAAAGGCGTGGATCAAACAGCCCTCCTTCCCCCACTATATATAGGAGGGCCTAGGGGGGGCGCCGGTCCTAGGAGATCCAATCTCCTAGGGGGGCGGCGGCCAAGGGAGGTTTCCCTCCCCCCCCCAAGGCACCTAGGGGGTGCCTTCCACTAGTAGGACTCCTCCCCTTTGGAAACCCTAGGCGCATGGGCCCCTTGGGGCTGGTGCCCTTGGCCCATGTAGGCCAAGGCGCACCCGCTACAGCCCACGTGCCCCCCCCCCCCCCCGGGGCAGGTGGCCCCACCCGGTGGGCCCCCGGGACCCTTCCGGTGGTCCTGGTACAATACCGATAACCCCGAAACTTGTCCCGATGGCCGAAATAGCACTTCCTATATATAATTCTTTACCTCCGGACCATTCCGGAACTCCTCGTGACGTCCAGGATCTCATCCGGGACTCCGAACAACATTCGGGTTACTGCATATACATATTCCTACAACCGTAGCGTCACCGAACCTTAAGTGTGTAGACCCTACGGGTTCGGGAGACATGTAGACACGACCGAGACGACTCTCCGGTCAATAACCAACAACGGGATCTGGATACCCATGTTGGCTCCCACATACTCCACGATGATCTCATCGGATGAACCACGATGTCGAGGATTCAAGTAACCCCGTATACAATTCCCTTTGCCAATCGGTATGTTACTTGCCCGAGATTCGATCGTCGGTATCCCAATACCTCGTTCAATCTCGTTACCGGCAAGTCACTTTACTCGTACCGTAATGCATGATCCCATGACCAGACACTTGGTCACTTTGATCTCATTACGATGATGCATTACCGAGTGGGCCCAGTGATACCTCTCCGTCATACGGAGTGACAAATCCCAGTCTTGATCCGTGTCAACCCAACAGACACTTTTGGAGATACCCGTAGTATACCTTTATAGTCCCCCAGTTACGTTGTGACATTTGGTACACCCAAAGCACTCTTACGGTATCCGGGAGTTACACGATCTCATGGTCTAAGGAAAAGATACTTGACATTGGAAAAACTCTAGCAAATGAACTACACGATCTTTATGCTATGTTTAGGATTGGGTCTTGTCCATCACATCATTCTCCTAATGATGTGATCTCGTTATCAATGACATCCAATGTCCATAGTCAGGAAACCATGAATATCTGTTGATCAACGAGCTAGTCAACTAGAGGCTTACTAGGGACATGTTGGTGTCTGTTATTCACACATGTATTACGATTTCCGGATAACACAATTATAGCATGAATAAAGAAAATTATCATGAACAAGGAAATATAATAATAATGCTTTTATTATTGCCTCTAGGGCATATTTCCAACAGTCTCCCACTTGCACTAGAGTCAATAATCTAGTTACATTGTGATGAATCGAACACCCATGGAATTCTGGTGTTGATCATGTTTTGCTCTAGGGAGAGGTTTAGTCAACGGATCTGCTACATTCAGGTCTGTATGTACTTTACAAATATCTATGTCTCCATCTTGAACATTTTCACGAATGGAGTTGAAGCGACGCTTGATGTGCCTTGTCTTCTTGTGAAACCTGTGCTCCTTGGCAAGTGCAATAGCTCCAGTGTTGTCACAGAAGAGCTTGATCGGCCCCGACGCATTGGGTATGACTCCTAGGTCGGTGATGAACTCCTTCACCCAAATTGCTTCATGTGCTGCCTCCGAGGCTGCCATGTTCTCCGCTTCACATGTAGATCCTACCACGACGCTCTGCTTGCAACTGCACCAGCTTACTGCCCCACCATTCAAAATATACACGTATCCGGTTTGTGACTTAGAGTCATCCAGATCTGTGTCGAAGCTAGCGTCGACGTAACCCTTTACGACGAGCTCTTCGTCACCTCCATAAACGAGAAACATTTCCTTAGTCCTTTTCAGGTACTTCAGGATATTCTTGACCGCTGTCCAGTGTTCCTTGCCGGGATTACTTTGGTACCTTCCTACCAAACTTACGGCAAGGTTTACATCAGGTCTGGTACACAGCATGGCATACATAATAGAACCTATGGCTAAGGCATAGGGGATGACACTCATCTCTTCTATATCTTCTGCCATGGTCGGACATTGAGCTGAGCTCAATTTCATACCTTGTAACACAGGCAAGAACCCCTTCTTAGATTGATCCATATTGAACTTCTTCAATATCTTCTCAAGGTATGTGCTTTGTGAAAGACCTATGAGGTGTCTTGATCTATCTCTATAGATCTTGATGCCTAATATATAAGCAGCTTCTCCAAGGTCCTTCATTGAAAAACTCTTGTTCAAGTAGGCCTTGATGCTGTCCAAGAGTTCTATATCATTTCCCATCAAAAGTATGTCATCTACATATAATATGAGAAATGCTACAAAGCTCCGACTCACTTTCTTGTAAACGCAGGCTTCTCCATAAGTCTGAGTAAACCCAAACGCTTTGATCATCTCATCAAAGCGAATGTTCCAACTCCGAGATGCTTGCACTAGCCCATTAATCGAGCGTTGGAGCTTGCACACCTTGTCAGCATTCTTAGGATCGACAAAACCTTCCGGCTGCATCATATACAATTCTTCCTTAAGGAAACCATTAAGGAATGCCGTTTTGACGTCCATTTGCCATATCTCATAATCGTAGAATGCGGCAATTGCTAACATGATTCGGACGGACTTCAGCTTCGCTGCCGGTGAGAAAGTCTCATCGTAGTCAACCCCTTGAACTTGTCGATAACCCTTAGCGACAAGCCGAGCTTTATAGATGGTCACATTACCATCCGCGTATGTCTTCTTCTTAAAGATCCATTTATTTTCTATGGCTCGCCGTTCAACGGGCAAGTCAGTCAAAGTCCATACTTCGTTTTCATACATGGATCCTATCTCGGATTTCATGGCTTCTAGCCATTTGTCGGAATCCGGGCCCGCCATCGCTTCTTCATAGTTCGAAGGTTCACCGTTGTCTGACAACATGATTTCCAAGACAGGGTTGCCGTACCACTCTGGTGCGGAACGTGTCCTTGTGGACCTTCGAAGTTCAGTAGCAACTTGATCAGAAGTTTCATGATCATCATCATTAACTTCCTCTCTAGTCGGTGCAGGCGCCTCAGGAACATTTTCTTGACTTGCGCCATTTTCCGGTTCAAGAGGTAACACTTCATCAAGTTCTACTTTCCTCCCACTTACTTCTTTCGAGAGAAACTCCTTCTCTAGAAAGCATCCATTCCTGGCAACAAAGATCTTGCCTTCGGATCTGAGGTAGAAGTTATACCCAACAGTTTCTTTAGGGTATCCTATGAAGACGCATTTTTCCGACTTGGGTTCGAGCTTTTCAGGTTGAAGTTTCTTGACATAAGCATCGCATCCCCAAACTTTTAGAAACGACAGCTTAGGTTTCTTCCCAAACCATAATTCAAACGGTGTCGTCTCAACGGATTTCGACGGAGCCCTATTTAAAGTGAATGTGGCAGTCTTTAAAGCATAGCCCCAAAAAGATAGCGGTAAATCGGTAAGAGACATCATAGATCGTACCATATCTAATAGAGTGCGATTACGACGTTCAGACACACCATTACGCTGAGGTGTTCCAGGCGGCGTGAGTTGTGAAACTATTCCACATTTTCTTAAGTGTGTGCCAAATTCGTGACTCAAGTATTCTCCTCCACGATCTGATCGTAAAAACTTGATTTTCCTGTCACGTTGATTCTCAACCTCACTCCGAAATTCCTTGAACTTTTCAAAGGTTTCAGACTTGTGTTTCATTAAGTATACATACCCATATCTACTCAAATCATCAGTGAGGGTGAGAACATAACGATAGCCACCGCGAGCCTCAACGCTCATTGGACCGCACACATCAGTATGTATGATTTCCAATAGGTTGGTTGCTCGCTCCATTGTTCCTGAGAACGGAGTCTTGGTCATTTTACCCATGAGGCATGGTTCGCACGTGTCAAATGATTCATAATCAAGAGACTCTAAAAGTCCATCTGCATGGAGCTTCTTCATGCGTTTGACACCTATGTGACCAAGGCGGCAGTGCCACAAGTATGTGGGACTATCATTATCAACCTTACATCTTTTGGTACTCACACTATGAATATGTGTAGCATTACGCTCGAGATTCATTAAGAATAAATCATTCACCATAGGAGCATGACCATAAAACATATCTCTCATATAAATAGAACAACCATTATTCTCGGATTTAAATGAGTAGCCATCTCGAATTAAATGAGATCCCGATACAATGTTCATGCTCAAAGCTGGTACTAAATAACAATTATTGAGTTTTAAAACTAATCCCGTAGGTAAATGAAGAGGCAACGTGCCAACGGCGATCACATCGACCTTGGAACCATTCCCGACACGCATCGTCACCTCGTCCTTCGCCAGTCTCCGCTTATTCCGCAGCTCCTGCTTTGAGTTACAAATGTGAGCAACTGCACCGGTATCAAATACCAAAGAGCTACTACGAGTACTGGTAAGGTACACATCAATTATATGTATATCACATATACCTTTTGTTTTGCCGGCCTTCTTGTCCGCTAAGTATTTGGGGCAGTTCCGCTTCCAGTGACCGCTTCCCTTGCAATAAAAGCACTCAATCTCGAGTTTGGGTCCATTCTTTGGCTTCTTCCCGGCAGCTTGCTTGCCGGGCGCGGCAACTCCCTTGCCGTCCTTCTTGAAGTTCTTTTTACCCTTGCCCTTCTTGAACTTAGTGGTTTTATTGACCATCAACACTTGATGTTCCTTCTTGACTTCTACCTCTGCTGATTTCAGCATTGCAAATACCTCAGGAATGGTCTTTTCCATCCCCTGCATATTGAAGTTCATCAAAAAGCTCTTGTAGCTTGGTGGAAGCGACTGGAGAATTCTGTCAATGACCGCATCATCCGGGAGATTAACTCCCAGCTGAGTCAAGCGATTATGTAACCCAGACATAGTGAGTATGTGCTCACTGACAGAACTATTTTCTTCCATCTTACAGCTAAAGAATTTGTTGGAGACTTCATATCTCTCGACCCGGGCATGAGCTTGAAAAACCATTTTCAGCTCTTCGAACATCTCATATGCTCCATGTCTCTCAAAACGCTTTTGGAGCCCCGGCTCTAAACTGTAAAGCATGCCGCACTGAACGAGGGAGTAGTCATCAACACGTGTCTGCCAAGCGTTCATAACGTCTTGGTTCTATGGGACGGGAGCTTCACCTAGCGGTGCTTGTAGGACATAATCTTTCTTGCCAGCTATGAGGATGATCCTCAGGTTCTGGACCCAGTCCGTGTAGTTCCTGCCATCATCTTTCAGCTTGGTTTTCTCTAGGAACGTGTTGAAGTTGAGGACTACGTTGACCATTTGATCTACAAGACATATTGTAAAGATTTTAGACTAAGTTCATGATAATTAAGTTCATCTAATCAATGAACTCCCACTTAGATAGACATCCCTCTTCTAGTCATCTAAGTATAACATGATCCGAGTCAACTAGGCCGTGTCCGATCATCACGTGAGACGGACTAGTCAACGTCGGTGAACATCTTCATGTTGATCGTATCTTCTATACGATTCATGCTCGACCTTTCGGTCTTCTGTGTTCCGAGGCCATGTCTATACACATGCGAGGCTCGTCAAGTCAACCTAAGTGTTTGCATGTGTAAATCTGTCTTACACCCGTTGTATGTGAACGTTAGAATCTATCACACCCGATCATCACGTGGTGCTTCGAAACAACGAACTGTCGCAACGGTGCACGGTTAGGGGGAACACTTTCTTGAAATTATTATGAGGGATCATCTTATTTACTACCGTAATTCTAAGTAAACAAGATGCAAAACATGATAAACATCACATGCAATCAAATAATAATAGTGACATGATATGGCCAATATCACATAGCTCCTTTGATCTCCATCTTGGGGCTCCATGATCATCTTGTCACCGGCTTGACACCATGATCTCCATCATCATGATCTCCATCATCGTGTCTCCATGAAGTTGCTCGCCAACTATTACTTCTACTACTATGGCTAACATGTTTAGCAATAAAGTAAAGTAATTTACATGGTGTTTCTCAATGACACGCAGGTCATACAAAAAATAAAGACAACTCCTATGGCTCCTGCCGGTTGTCATACTCATCGACATGCAAGTCATGATTCCTATTACAATAGCATGAACATCTCATACATCACATATATGTCATTCATCATTCATCACAACTTTGGCCATATCATATCACAAAGCACTTGCTGCAAAAACAAGTTAGACGTCCTCTAATTGTTGTTGCAATTTTTACGTGGCTGAAGTAGGGTTCTAGCAAGAACGTTTTCTTACATACGTGAAAGCCACAACGTGATCTGTCAACTTCTATTTACCCTTCATAAGGACCCTTTTCATCGAATCCGCTCCAACTAAAGTAGGAGAGATAGACACCCGCCAGCCACCTTATGCAACTAGTGCATGTTAGTCGGTGGAACCGGTCTCACGTAAGCATGCGTGTAAGGTTGGTCCGGGCCGCTTCATCCCACAATACCATCGAAGCAAGATAAGACTAGTAGCGGCAAGAAAGTTGACAACATCTACGCCCACAACAAATTGTGTTCTACTCGCGCGAGAAGAACTATGCATAGACCTAGCTCATGATGCCACTGTTGGAGAACGTTGCAGAAAACAAAAATTTTCCTACGGTTTCACCAAGATCTATATATGAGTTCATCTAGCAATGAGTCATCGGATGCATCTACATACCTTTGTAGATCGTGAGCGGAAGCGTTCAAAGAACGTGGATGAAGTAGTCGTACACGACGTGATCCAAATCACCAGAGATCCTAGCGCCGAACGGACGGCACCTCCGCGTTCAACACACGTACGGTCAGCGTAACGTCTCCTTCTTCTTGATCCAGCAAGAGGGAAGAAGAGTTTGAGGAAGATGGCTCCAGCAGCAGCACGACGGCGTGGTGATGGTGGAGCTGCAGAACTCCGTCAGGGCTTCGCCAAGCACTATGGAGGCAGAGGAGGTGTTGGAGAGGGAGAAGGAGGCAACCAAAGGCATGGATCAAACAGCCCTCCTTCCCCCACTATATATAGGAGGGCCTAGGGGGGGCGCCGGCCCTAGGAGATCCAATCTCCTAGGGGGGCGGCGGCCAAGGGAGGTTTCCCTCCCCCCCAAGGCACCTAGGGGGTGCCTTCCACTAGTAGGACTCCTCCCCTTTGGAAACCCTAGGCGCATGGGCCCCTTGGGGCTGGTGCCCTTGGCCCATGTAGCCCAAGGCGCACCCCCTACAGCCCATGTGGCCCCCCCCGGGGCAGGTGGCCCCACCCGGTGGGCCCCCGGGACCCTTCCGGTGGTCCCGGTACAATACCGATAACCCCGAAACTTGTCCCGATGGCCGAAATAGCACTTCCTATATATAATTCTTTACCTCCGGACCATTCCGGAACTCCTCGTGACGTCCGGGATCTCATCTGGGACTCCGAACAACATTCGGGTTACTGCATATACATATTCCTATAACCCTAGCGTCACCGAACCTTAAGTGTGTAGACCCTACGGGTTCGGGAGACATGTAGACATGACCGAGACGACTCTCCGGTCAATAACCAACAGCGGGATCTAGATACCCATGTTGGCTCCCACATACTCCACGATGATCTATTCGGATGAACCACGATGTCGAGGATTCAAGTAACCCTGTATACAATTCCCTTTGCCAATCGGTATGTTACTTGCCCGAGATTCGATCGTCGGTATCCCAATACCTCGTTCAATCTCGTTACCGGCAAGTCACTTTACTTGTACCATAATGCATGATCCCGTGACCAAACACTTGGTCACTTTGAGCTCATTACGATGATGCATTACCGAGTGGGCCCAGTGATACCTCTCCGTCATACGGAGTGACAAATCCCAGTCTTGATCCGTGTCAACCCAACAGACACTTTCGGAGATACCCGTAGTATACCTTTATAGTCACCCAGTTACGTTGTGATGTTTGGTACACCCAAAGCACTCTTACGGTATCCGGGAGTTACACGATCTCATGGTCTAAGGAAAAGATACTTGACATTGGAAAAACTCTAGCAAACGAACCACACGATCTTTATGCTATGTTTAGGATTGGGTCTTGTCCATCACATCATTCTCCTAATGATGTGATCTCGTTATCAATGACATCCAATGTCCATAGTTAGGAAACCATGACTATCTGTTGATCAACGAGCTAGTCAACTAGAGGCTTACTAGGGACATGTTGGTGTCTGTTATTCACACATGTATTACGATTTTCGGATAACACAATTATAGCATGAATAAAGACAATTATCATGAACAAGGAAATATAATAATAATGCTTTTATTATTGCCTCTAGGGCATATTTCCAACAATTGCGTAAACGTGTACCAACCAATAATTTTCTACTTTTTGATTCTATTATATTTTCCTCTATTTTTTAAAATTCATCAACTTATATAAATTCATAATGAGCCACAGTTGCAAGTCCATTATTGACATGCAACTAGGCCCAATCTTTTTTTCTCTTCAGTTGCAAGTCCACCCAGCCAACTCACCTATTGTGTTTACCTACAGTAGTGTCTCAAAAAAAACTACAGTATTTTCCTTCTTTTCATCTTTCTTCTTTCTTTTTTTGGAATGGTTTCATTCAGTTTATTCTTTTTCTTTTTTTTCTTTTTCTTGTAATGGTTTTGTTCAGGTTTTTTTTCTTTTTCTTTCTTTTTGCTTTTTATTTTATGTTTTATTTTTACTAAATGAGTGAACTTCTTTTCGAATTCATGATTTTGTTTTCTAAAATTGATGAACTTTTTTCAAATTGGCGATTTTTTTCAAGATTGGTGATTTTGTTTTCCAAATTTGATGAACTCTTTTCAAATTGTGATTTATTTTTCAAAATTGATGAACTTCTTTTTAAAATCAATGAATTTTTTCAAATTCATGTTTTTTCAAATTCATGATTTTTTCCAAAAATTATAAAAAAGTTTGAATTCGTGAACGTTTTTCAAAATTTGACGAACTTTTTCCAAATTTTCGATCTTTATTCCAAAATCCAAAAACTTTTTTTGAATTCCATGAACTTTTTGAATCGTGAATTTTTTCAAACTCCTAATATTTTTCAAAATCATGAACCTTTTTGGAATTTCTGTACTTTTTTTAGATCCATTAGTTTTAAAAGTCAACTGGTGATGAACGATTGAGGGGTCAACAGTTGACCGGTGCGCATGTAGTTTTTCTTTAGACAACAGTGCAAATGAAGCTACTGTGTGACCTAGCGAATGACTGTGTGACCGAGTGAGCGACTAGCAGCCCTTGTCTGGCTGGCCGCGGCAGTATAGGAGCTCCAGGTTCTAGAACAGGCACCTAAAGCGTCGTATAGGAGCTCCAAAAATGGGTACGGCAATGGTCGTTGCAATTTTGCCACTCTCAATTCTCTTTCCCCTTCACTTTTTGTTCATAGCAAGCGATACGATTTTTTATTTTCTCTTTTTCCATTTCTTTTTTCTTTATTTTCTTTCCCCCTTTTTTTATTTATTTATTTGTATGAAATTCATCAACCTTTGTTGTCTCTGTGCAAGTCCATATCTCAATACTCAACTGAGGCCGATTCAATTTTATCTCAATTACAAGTACACCCTCTTTAGTGAGGGTCTGATCATTTTTTGTTCCAATTACAACTGCATCCTGCCATGCAACTGCGAAGCCTATCTCTCATTTGTTGTCTTAGTTGCAAGCACACTCTAGAGACACAACTCTTAGAATCACTACAAGAAATATGTCAACTTGTGACCACCACTATTGGTCACTGAATGGTCACAAATTTCCATTTGTGACCTTTTTGTGACCAAAAACATAAGGTCAAAAGCTGGCCGTCGTAAACTGACTATAGCGACCTTTCTTCTGGAATGGTCGTAGACATTTATGACCAAAATACGTCTACTGTGGCGTTCTGGTCACTAGCAACCTCCCCAGGCCACGTAGGCATCCAGCATGGCAAGCTGATGTGGCACAAGATTCAGCCCGGTCCAATTCGGTTTTCTACATGGGCCTAGCCCAACAATTCGGCATTTTTAATATTTATTTTTCCTATTAATTTTGCTAGCTACATGGGCCTGGCCCAGCAATTCGGCCTTTTTATTTCAAGATGCGGCCTTTTACAGCATATGAATTTTTTTGCCATTTTATTTTCCACTGTTTACATTTGTCCCAAATATCATAATATCATACACTGGTCCCACACGTCAGAAATTTCAAATGTGCTCAAATTATTTTGATAAGTGGGTCGCATTAGTCATGTTTCCATTGCACACATTTTCAAATCACATACATAATTACTATTTCATATGAAACAGAAATTGTAATTCTAAAACATACATGAAATTCACAAACAGAGAGAAGATACATTAAATCACATACATAATTACTATTTCATTCACAAACAGAGAGAAGATACATTAAATTCCCAGATAACCCAGCTATTATTATAGAACTTGCTATATAAGAATGTATTGGAGCTTCTTTCAACATCTTTCGTCTTGAATTTACTCAAAATATCTGCCAACAAGAAAACAGAAAACAACAGGTGAGCTATTTAGTAGTAAGATCAAGTCTGGAAAGAAACATGCATGAAAATTAAGAAGAGCTAGAATATGGATGCCCAAATAGTTTTCGTGCACGTCATGCCAAGTTAGGCAACACGTAGAATGCATATGGGCCATAAAAATGATCAAATGAGTAAGGGATGAAGCCAAACAATGGTTCCTCCTTACAATGATCACATTTAGATAGCAGCGACCTACTAAAGTTCATGTTACAACAACACTAGTTCATGTGAGAAACACACAGGGTCCAAAGTACAAACCAAAAACAATCTGACTTGGGTAAACCAGGACATGATGAAACAAAATTATTCATTTTGGGTTAAAAGAGGAATATGATGTCCACCTTATACTACTACATCATCATCAGGATTAAAACAACACATTTATAGTCAGAGTGTTGGATGAGAAAAATATCAATTGAAAAAAAGACAAGGTAGAATCAAATCAGGTTATAGTTTGTGGGAATCAATGCACACAGCATGAACGACAAGGTAGCATCAAATCAGATGATGATTGCATACATACAAATCATGTGCTGGCAGAAAAAAATCCGAGGAGGAGCTCATCTTCCCTCTCTGTTTGGTAACTAACAACCTAAATAAAATAAAATAAAAACATGACTTGTTCATATAGATCCCTCTAAAATTCCTTGGGACAAGTGCATCACATATTCGTCAACTTAGCAGAAGAAGTAGTGAGCACGGGAAGAGGGGGAGGGAGATGGAGGAGCTACCTGCCGCGGTCGCAATGGAAGCAGAGGAGCCGACCCCTCCTGCCCCTCCCCCACGAGCAGGACAGGGCTGCCGGCTGGGCACGCCCCTACTCCTCCGCCTCCTTGATCAGGAGACCCCCTTCCCCTATTGCTGCTTGGCGCGTCGCATCACTAGTCACCTCCTCATGCAAGAAGTACACAATAAATAGACAGACGGTCAGTGAGGTACATTTTCACAGCAACATAAGCTTAAAATTAACACAAATACACACATCAAATGAAGTCACTAAGATACTTAAGTCCACCACATGGTGTAGAATTATGTGGTATATATATATAATTGCAACACATGAACCAAATGAGGAATAACATCATCACCAAGAGTTTCTGATGATAAGCATAGCTCCCTACAAAAAAGAACTAAGGGCACAGTGACTAAAGCATGCAGAACACAATATTGAAAGCAGAAGCAAGCAGGCAGTATGAGCTACCTACTGGCAAAGTATAAAACCTAAATCATATAGTACAAATGAATCAAGAAAACAAGAACTAACAATGAGAACTGCATACTAATGCACCCGATGATCAACATCAAGTGTAGTATATTCACATAAGTTTGCTTATTTGTTTTTCTGAACATAATAATGTATAGCCCCAGATTTTCTGAACTACAAAAATGATGTAGCAAAATCAGGGGTTGTAGTAAATACAGTACGAATTATGAATATGGTTTAGTTTCAATATATACCATATTATTTTGGTATAACTTCAGTAAATACCATATAAACAATAGTTGACGCGAATAACAGGGGCTTCACATAAAAAAACATATATACATGATAAATTGAGTAGGTAAGAAATTGTCTTTAGCCTAAAAACTAACACCACCAACGCTCATTCACTAGTACTATGGTACAGTAGTAGCACGCTAGCACTAGTTCTGTAGTACAAACAATATTTACTCAAACTGTACCACTCTAAGCTAGCACAAACACTTGCATGCATTAATGTTCATTTTGTAGTAGCGCACTAGTTTGTGGGACAGGGCCACCAAGCTTTTACATTGTAGCACTGTATAAGTAAGCACAACACTTGCACGCACTAATCACTCATATGTAGTAGACTAGTACGTAGTAGCACACTTGCACTTGGCAACATACTTTAATTTGTTCAATGCTGGTCTGACCTGCACAAGCCTAGGGGAGATGCATGCATGTTGATTAGCCGGTCAGTAATTGCAGACAAACACATCATCCCAAGATTATTGGGGTTGTATGAATTTTGTATGATAAGCATCAATAACAAAGGGAAGGTAGTTTTTACCGGCTTCTTGTTTATTCCTAGTTCTGCCCACATGATGACTTCAAGCAACTCCTCCAAGGTTCCATTCCTTCCTGCCAATTTAACTGGGTGTCAAAACACTAGTCTACAGCAAAAGGTATAATTGAATTCAGACATTTATTTCACTTGTGGAAGAATTGTATTGGTACCTAGTAAAGCAATAAAAGCGTCAACAAATCGAGCCAACTGTTCGCTTGTGACATTGATATCTATCAAGCCTCTAAAAATTTGGTAAATGAAACAGACAAATTTAAGTTGCTGATGTAGTACATGTTGAATAAAAAATGTTGCAGCTTGGTTCATAGGAATTGAATACCCAACTAATTTTATTTTCAATTTAAGAAATGCACATACAAATAGAAGTGAACCAAATACCCCAATACATGTGCGTCAAATGTTGTCCAAACTGAAACTCAACTGTAGGTGTCCCTCTCCTATGTTATAACCAAACTACATGGCAGGATTGGATCGGATTGGACCAACCAAAATCAAAACAGCTACTAGCTAGCAAGGAAGGGAAGGGGCCGTACTTCTCTTACCACCACTGTGGTCGTACAGCCGCATCTTCTGATCTCCATTGCCACATGGCGTTGTATGTGCTAAAGATGTCGCGTACATCTCGCCAAGGACGTCGTGGAACGCGAGATGCACCGCAGACCATGAGAAGGAACACCTCTTTCCTGTCTCGCTTGTCACAGATCAGCTGTTGTAGGGTGACGTGCACCATGGATCCCACGGGAGGAGCGTGGCCTGGTGGATCTGGGGGGCATGGATCCCACAGTGAATACACTAATTACACTAATTGATCTGCACATATGCTTCTGAAGTTCATAGACCGCATGGTATAGGATTGAGACAGGCAAAGAAAAAAAATACCCTAGGCGATGGCGTTGTCGAGCAGGAGAATCGGAAGGACACCGGCGCTGCTCCCGGTAGGGCGGCTCGCGGTGCCGGAGTCGAAGGAGGCTCGCGGTGGCGCCCCTGAGTCGGCTTGGCGCAGGACGCCGGAGGAGGCTTTTCCGAAGGTGTGGCATGACGCACACGCTGGCGCAGCACCGAGATGAGCTGCCGCGGGTCTGTAGGGCAAGGGGGTAGCCAGCGCTGGATCTAGCGTGGCGGCGCTGGTGCCGCGCCGCAGTCCTGCTCGTGCGGCGGCCAAGGGAAGAGAGCGAGGGAAGGTGAGGGGAAGGGAAGAGGATGGGGGCGGCGCTGGAGGGGGAGAAGGGCATCGAGGTCGTCGGTGGGGATGGGAGGCGTCGAGGGAGATGAGGGGCGGCGGCGGCAACGTGTGGATCTGGATCGGGGAGAGAAGGTGAGGGGAGGCGGCGGGGAGGGGGAGAGGTGGGTTGGATCGGGGAGAGAAGCGCAGGGTAGGGTAGGATCTGGATCAGTGGGTTGGATGGACGGTGGATGGCTGTATGGATGGACGGATCTCCGCCATGTCATCGATCCATGCCATAGCGAATTCAACCAATCAGAATTAAGGTTGTGTAAAAAAATATTTTGTTTTTCTTATAGTTTTTATCCTCTTATTCGGGGCAAACATTCAACATATTAACCACTTATAGTTTGTTAAAATCAATCAATATTGTGCACATGTATGTACTTAGAATGACAATAATAGCTTGCTCCTCTTAAATGGAGCGATTCCAAGCTGGTTGCCTTCTATCCAAGCTGTCGTGGGAGAGCTCTTAGCTTGGGGCATCCTTTGAGTATCAATCATTTCAAGCGAGGCAGCATCTGGATCCTTGGGACAGGGCTTCCTCTTTCCCTTCCGCAGTTGTTGTTGATGTTGCAACATCTTCAGTAATGGACCATTCCTCCCAGTTGGGCATATCCTGTATCCTCAACATTTCTAAGCTTGGGGAATCGGATAGCGTGATACATAGTTACAAGAACTCATGGTGATTAAAATGTTTTGCAATAAAACTCTTTTATCAATAAAAAATAATCCCCACAAAAAAATGCGGTTGGGCGTCGAGGACCGGTAGCCGGGCAGGCCTCCTTGCATCAATGGTTGCTCCACTCTGTTATGCACAACTTTTCTCATACAATACTCACAAATATTGCAACCACCTAAGCAAAACTTCAGTTTCGAGAGAGTCAATCATAAAGCATACAACTATGTACACCAGGGGCGAAGCCAAAGCAAATGCTTAACTGGCTCACCTGTACCAAACTATTGGGCCAACCCAAATAAAGATAATTCTAACAAGTGATTTAGTACTAGAGTATACAAGGCAATTCAGTTTAGCTGAACCCAACTCATTCATACTGGCTCCACCCCTGATGTACAATAAGATTCAATGCACATTAAGTTATACACCAACTAACGGCCTTTGAGCATTGTGATACTCATTGCATTCAAGGAACTCATGCTCTCACTGGCCTGTTCACCTTCACAATTACCTAGAGCAAAGTATACAGGATGCTTTGGAGGTGGAAGCATTGCCATTTCATTCTCTAACATAAACATAACCATGGACATTGGTGGCCTATCATCTGGAAGATCTTGGACACACAAGAGTCCAACATGAATGCATCGTACAACTTCATGAAGTGGGCAGCTCGCAGCAATGAAGGAGTCCACCAGTTCAGTTGCTTTTCCATCTTCCCATAATCTCCAGGCCTGACCAATAGCATGAAGTCACGATCAGGTTACTAAATATATTGTTTGGGTGGAGAGATTAATTAGAAATTCCCCATATTCACTACCGGACTCGAGGTGATTGCCGAGTGATTCCTGTCGGGCACTCGGCAAAAGCCCTCCTAAACCGAGTGCGGCAGAAAATGGACACTCGACAAGGCTAGAAAACACGCAGCAAATATCCCGGTAGTGATTACACAGCACTTACATAAGATATAAGGCTACAAAATTCCATTTTGAGCTGAGCTGAGCTGATCTTCAAGCCACTGACAATCTCCAAGAGAAGGACCCCAAAGCTATAAGTGTCTGATTTCACTGATAATGTACCTCCCATGGCATATTCAGGGGACATGTAACCACTGTTTAAAACATTCAACAAGTCAGCAAGGAATGTACAAACACGCTCTGCTAAACCATATAAAACTAGAGAGCTAAGAGTCCATTAGTACACCAGTTACTTACTATGTTCCGACGACCCGACTAGTGTTAGCATGATTCTGGTTTGCACCAAAGATTCTTGCCATACCAAAATCTGAAATTTTAGGAGTCATTTCCATATCCAACAAAATTTTGCTTGCTTTGAGATCTCGGTGAATTACTGTTAATCTTGAATCTTGATGGAGATAAAGAAGGCCTCTTGCTATTCCTTTAATTATTTTGAACCGTGTCAACCAATCGAGCACATGTTTTCGTGCATGATCTTTCATGGTCAATATAAAAGGAAACAAGCCATCATGAATAATTTTGGTTAATGTAAAAAAATGTATGTAATCAACAAACTAGCACATACCAAAAAGAAAGGCATCCAAACTTTTGTTAGCTAAGTACTCGTAGATCAATAACTTCTCATCTTCATGAGTGCAGCAGCCGAGAAGTCTGACTAGGTTCTTGTGCTGTAGTTTTGCAATGAGAACTACTTCATTTTTGAACTCCAGTGTACCTTGTCCAGAACTCTTACTAAGCCTTTTGACAGCAACTTCATTTCCACCTTCCAGTGTGCCCTACATGAGAGAACTTTTTCAATGAGCAAAAAATGGAAACTAACTTTTTCAAACCTATGTGTAACATTTTTACATGAAGAAATGTGTTCTTCAATTGAGCCCATGGGGTACTTCTCAACTCTAAAATTGTTTCTTTGTACATCGAATGACAAGACTAGCCCATCATGTTACCTTGTAAACTTTGCCAAAACCTCCACGTCCAAGCAAGTTGGAATCCGCAAACGACTTAGTTCCTGAAAGTATGTCTTCATAGCTAAAACATGGAAATTCCGTATTTTTGCCTTCTAGTGAGTTGGATGTGCTAATGTATCCTAGCATCAGTTTCTTCTGGTTTTTCTTCTTTCCCCATTTGCCTGTTGATTAGGACATGAACTCTTTTTCTTAACTCTTGCACTAATGTAATATGTCGAAAAGAAGACGTTATTTGTTACTTTACCTCTATATTTGTACATCCAGCTGAAGACTATGCATGCTAATAATAGCAGACATGATATAATGGGGAGTACAATCTTTAGTGGAGCAGTTTTCTTGTCGACTACATTGAAATGCGACCAATCAGAAATTCAGAATTAACTTCCATAAGTACCATGACGGATTTGTGAAGCTAATTAGGCACCTAGACTATAATTATTTCATAACCTGAATACATGGCCAGTTGTAAATCAAAGATTTGACCTTCTTAAAAAAAGTTGATCTTGCAAATATGAATTGGCCATTATTATTAATTCAAGAGGAAAAACAGTAACTAGCTATGGCCTAAAGGGAAAGTTAAGACGTGGAATCTGGAAAGAATTGTCAATGCAGTAATTGAACAACCTAGCAATTGTACAATGATGTTAAAAGGAATGCCTTGTTTATTTAAACAAGAGGACCTTCCATATGTACTCCTTCCAGTTCTAGAAAAGGTGATGTTTTCGATATGAAACTTCTGAAACTTTAACAGCTGACACTACTTGATATTTAGATTGGATATCTTGAAACTGGTATGCTTAGATTGTTTGAAATTATTTTTATAGTATTACAACTTTTTGGGTTAAATATGTATATTACATTGCAAAACAATGGTTAAAGTTACATTTTAAACATGTGTCAGTATTAAAACATGATGTTAAGGTGAAACACAAATTAGTTTCACACTTAAATAGTCAGTCATAAGCAACATAACTTTCACACCTTCATTTTTTATGTATTTGCATGATAAATCATGTCCATGTGCATGTCCCCGTCAATATTGGTGGTAACTTGTGAGCACATCCTATTTATGTGGAAAAAATCTATTAAACAAGCGATAGAGCATTAAAATCACTACTGACTTGGAGTTAATAAAAAAAAGAGGGCATGGAACACCGAATACCAGGAGAATTGGCAAGTCGGAGGTACAGATTCTCGCCAACGGTTGTCTTCTGAGCATCAATAAGCTCCCCTGACCAAACCAAGCACCTTGACAGGTCCGCCATAGCACCACCGCTACTCAAGTTGGCATAAGCATACGCTGTACACGAGCAATTGTTGATGCACTCAGCTGCACAGTCATCCAAGCTTCTGTTCCTTACATGCAAGAACATGTCAGGAACCTTCATTCCAGGAAAAGACGTGAAATGACTTTGCTTGCGGCATTTCAGCACTTCTTTTCTTTGGCATCCTTTAAAAGAGTTACTACTGTCAACAGGCTCAAACCCATCAAAGCACTGACATGTTGGAATGGCCTCGGTGAAGTCACAATAGCCAAACGGGCCACATGAGCCATACAGATCACAAGCATTATTGGGGCGCTCATTGATGACTATCCATGACATGGAGTGGTTGTCCCAGGCTAGAGCCTTCAACTTGCCAGTGTAGTCAAGCATGAGGCGCACGAACGGTGAGTTGTCGGAGAGGGTGAACATGAAACTGAACTCGTCTCCAGAGTTGACAACTGTTTGGTACAAGATGGAGCTAGTGTTGGTTAGAAATGTGCGGCCGGACACTGACACACCGTCCCACACAATGATACGGCAATATATCGTAGCCTTGTTCAATGTTACCAACTGAAAGTCTGGGGATCTTGGGTCGCCGCTGCATGAGAAGTCCCCAGAAGATGGGTCATCCGGGCCCTTCCAAGCAACAAGCCGTGCAATGACTTGTGCCTTGTAGCTCACCAGAAATCTCATTCTTGGAAGGACGGTATCGGTCGGATGATCGAAGCTCAACCATATGTCCTGGTCGTCCGAAGACCGGAGGATAAAGTTCCCTGAGTTGAGTAGTACTGCATAAGCTCCTACCGCCCCAGTAGTGATATTGTTTGCTGCCATCCAAATATCACGGCCTTCGGAGTTGGATAATACCATGTGAGAATTGTTAGTTACCTTGAGCACCATGGACGAAGGGTTGATGATTGGGTCGTCTCGGTTGGCGATCCACACGACAGTCTGTGGCCCGGGGAGGCTGTGGTACCATATGCCAAGGTAAAAACTCTTGTTGGAGCTTGTCGGGGAGAAGAATCCCAGAGCAAAGACCCCATTCTCGGAGATGAGAATGTCGCGGTCAGTGAGTGGCTTTGCTTGTGTGAGCTGGTCATTAGGTTTGCAGAATGAACTCAAGAATAGTAGGAAGAAGATGGGAATGTAGAGCATAGCCATTAGGCCACCTCCTTCATCTGTTTGTGCCAAGGGACGGAAGTGTCACACATATATAGATGAAAGATGGCAAAATCTGGAATTAGTGGGACTAGTGATATGGATAAAGACATGAGAGTCGACATAGACCATAGTAGAGATGGTTGGCCAGCAGGAGAGCAGAGCAGATGAAAAGTCTTCAACAACGGTGCTGTACGCGCAAAGAAAATTCGTCGCTACAAGTCCAGTTGGAGTCTAGAGTAAGGGGGCGACAGGGAAACCTCATCACAGCTTTGACCACAAAAGAGGCGGCTGATTAGTCGTGAGCTTGACCCACACTGGAACAGCGAACATGTGTGGTAGTGTGGTATGCCTGTGTTGTTTCTGTGCTTGCATATGGAGTTATGAGAAGGCATCTCAGCACGGAGGAGTATGGGCCCAAGAACAAACCGAATGATCTGAATATATCAAAGAGTCAAAGAAATTGAAGATATCAAAGTGGCAAAGTCTGGATTTGAGACTAGTTGATGGAGACAGCGATGAAAATGGCTCCTTTTGTGGGACCTAGATTAGCAATGGCGGATGGACGAGAGAAGGCAAATAAGTCTCAAAGACTTGAACAATGACACATGCCCAAAGAACAATCGTTATTACCAATAGTTCAAACTGTAGTAGTGACAGCTTCAGAGGGCGACCCGGAAAACCTCCTGACCACGCCCTCGTTGGAACAGGGGATAATCCATTGCTTGATGTTACCAGAGCCTGTGAAAGGGGGTCGCCTACAGCCCATGAATTACTATTTTTAGCAACTAGCAGGAGCGCTCTCTATACGTGAAGAAGTAGAAATGACCGGTTAATAAAGTAAGTTGGTGAAAAGTTAAATAAGTTTGGTTGATTACAGTTTCAAAAAAATAATACCTTGGTTAAGAGAAAACCGAGCAAAAAACCGTACAACATGGCTACGCTGCCTGGCTAAACTTGTTTCCCCTGGAGCACCGCTCAACGACACAAGCATATCAGCAAGCCATCAAATCCACGCCACTGAGCTCCGTAGAAGATTACAGGCCACAACATCCCACCCAGTGGAACACGCACACCGACTGCATCTAGAAATGTCGACCCAAGCTGCAGCGGCAGTGCGGCCTCGTGTGCTACCCGTGGAGTCATCGCTCCTTGTTACTTGATTGAGGTGTGAAAACCGAAGGTGCATTTTAAAATATTATTGTGCAATTGTCTTGTAAATCTGATGGTGTGCAAAATGGTTACAAAAACTGATTACGGTGACAATGTTTTGCAATGTGTTACGACATACAGATCCCGCACATTCACAACGTGGAAGCTGTTAATCATATTTGGTAGGACATTCTACCATGTATGGTTTCTGATAATAATAGTCAGATAAAAAACTATTTTACCAAGAGGATAATAATTATTCAGTAAGACATACATCATGGACTAGGATGGAAGTAAGACATACATCATGTATGGTTTCTGATAATAGTAGTCAGATAAAAAACTATTTTACCAAGAGGATAATAATTATTCAGTAAGACAGACATCATGGATTAGGATGGAAGTAAAGCGGGGTTGTGTCCCCTTGCCTCCATGGTGGATCAGCATCTGTGTAATTCACAGCTTTTCTTGTACAATAAATGAACGTATATGACAACCACATATGAAATGTGCAGTTCAGATAGAGTAAATCATAAACTATATGATTAGCTATACTTTTAAAAAATAAAACATTTAACGACATCGGGGGCCTTGCCTCCATGGTGGATTAGCTATATGATTAGCTATACTTTTCTTGTTATACTTGATGCATCTACAGAATTCTCTATGCTCTCCGCTCGTCCATCTCCATAATTACTCATACCAAAACATACAGGTTGCTTTGGCTTCGGAAGGACTGCGATTTCATTCTCTAACATAAACATAACTGATGACATCGGGGGCCTATCATTGGCATTGTCCTGAACACACAAGAGTCCCACATGGATACACCTTAGAACTTCATTAAATGGGCAACTCGCCACTATCGAAGAGTCCACCAGTCCAATTGCTTTTCCATCTTCCCGTAATCTCCATGCCTGACCAATAGAACGAGTTCAACATAAAAGTTACTAATATTTGCAAGGGGGGGAGTGTTAACTGGAAATATGTTCCACAGTACTCACATAAGAGACAAGGCTAGAGAAGTTCTTTATGGCTGAGGTGAGCTGATCTTCAAGCCACTAATAATCTCCAAGAGAAGAATACCGAAGCTATAAGTGTCTGATTTCGCAAATAAGGCAACCCTCATCGCATATTCAGGTGACATGTAACCACTGTTTAAAACATTCAACAAGAACTCAAGAATGTACAAATCGAGTTATACTAAACCATAAAAACAGCTGTGTAAGCGTTTGTTAGTACACCAGTTACTTATTATGTCCCAATGACTCGGGTAGTATTTGCTTGGTCCTGGTTTGCACCAAAGATTCTTGCCGTACCAAAATCTGAAATTTTGGGAGTCATTTCTGTGTCCAACAGGATGTTGCTTGCTTTAAGATCTCTGTGAATTATTGTTAACCTTGAATCTTGATGAAGATAAAGAAGGCCTCTTGATATTACTTTAATTATTTTGAACCGTGTTAACCAATCGAGCACATGTTTTCGTGAAGCATCTATCATGATCAGCAAGAAGCAAAGCTGGTCTTCATGAATGCAGCAACCAAGAAGTCTGACTAGGTTCTTATGCTGCAGTTTGGCAATTAGAACTACTTCATTTTTTAACTCTGCTATACCTTGTCTAGAACCCTCACTAAGCCTTTTGACAGCAACGACATTTCCTCCTCCCAATGTTGCCTACATGAGCACATTTTTTAAATTAAGAAAGAACTGGAAACCAACTTTTTCACTCCTATTGTTACCTTTTCGTGCGAATATGTTTCCGGTGCACCCTCAAATATAAATAAAAATCTAGTTCTAATCACCAATCCATTCTAAACCACTTTGCATAGTTTGGCATAAAAAAGGCCATATTTCACTAATTTGGGACCCACTTCGACATGCATTAACTCTTGTGTCAGCGAAGCCTTATGTTAGAAATGGCATTAATAATAATTAGTTGTTAGATACCCAAGTCATTAACTTGTCCACGTATATGCTGCATCATCCAAATCTGGGTAGCTTCTTGGTCAGTGCATACCTGGGGCGGGAGAATTTTTTGGTAGAAGTTTGACGGTCTGATAAACCAAACGATTGAGAGTCAAGGGTAGTTTCTGAAGTCCAATAATAATTGAAATGTAAATTAGGATTATTTCTTTTTCCATCAAAAACTACTGTAAGTACAGCTTTGTACTACCTTGTAAATGTTGCCAAAACCTCCCTGTCCAAGCAAGTTGGAATCGGCGAAACCATTTGTTGCTGAAAGGATGTCTTCAAAGCTAACAAATGGAAATTCAGCATTTTCACCTTGAAGTTCATTGGATGTGTTAAAGTATCCTAGTGCAAATTTCTTCTGGTTTTCCTTCTTTCTCCGTTTGCCTTCTGGATTGGGGATCCATAGTTTAAAAAAACACTAATATGTACCTGTTAAAAATAAGAGGACATTTGTAACTTTACCTCTGTATTTGTACATCCAGGCCAGTGATATGCATGCCAGTAGAAACATAAATGCTATGATTGGGATCACAATCTTTATTGAATTTGTCTTCTTTTCAGCTGCATAATTGTAACCAATCAGAGATTCAAAAATCACTTGCATACATACCATGATGGATCCATGAAGGTAAGTAGATGTCAATACTAACGTAGTATAAGTACCTAAACTACAAGGCCTCGTTAATTGGCTATTGTCAGCGCAAGAAGAGATGGCAATTGGCTAGTGCCTCATCTAAAAAAAGAATGTCCTGTTTATTTAAACAGAAGGATCTTCCTTGTTACTCCTTCTAGCTTTAGACTGGATACTTGAAAATGATATGCCTAGACTTTGTCAAAAATACATTTATATTATTAAGGTTATGCTGGTTTTAGTACATATTGTACAGCACAATAATGGTTGAACTAACATGATGAAGACTGTCAATATTCAAAACATCATGTCAAGCTCACTTGAAAATTAATCAGATACACTGGCATAGTTAGTGATAAGCAAGTCAGACATATAGGTTCTTGACAGGTCAGGCATAACGCCGACACTACTCAAGTTGGCATAAGCATAAGCTGTGCACGGGCAGTTTAGGCTGCATTCAGACGCGCACTCATCGAAGCTTCTATTCCGTATGTGCAAGAACTTATCTGGGACCTTCATCCCGGCATGGCCGTGAAATGACTTTGCTTGCCACATTTCAAACCTTCCTTTCTCCGACATCCTCTGGAAAAGTTAATACGGTTGACGGGCTCAAACCCATCAAGACATTGGCATGCTGGGATTATCTGAGTGAAGTCACAGTAACTAAACGGACCACATGCGGCATAGAGGTCGCATGCAGTCCCCGGGCGTTGAGCAATGAGTACCCATAATGATGAGTGGTTGTTCCAGCTTAGATACTTGATCTTGCCGGTATAGTCAAGCACTAGGCGCATGAAGGTTGAGTTGCCGGAGATTGTGAACATGTAGTAGAACTCATCACCAGAGTTGATGGTTGTTTGGTACTGCCTCGTCAATCTCACAACAGTTGGGTGATTACTGACAGAGAGAGCTTCTGTTGTCTCTGGGCTGTAGGGTAGTAATGAAGGATAGGAACCACTTGGCCTTGGGAGAGTGCTCATTTCGGTTGGAGCACCCGAAGGAGTATGTATGGACCCAAGACCCAACCCAGTCCTTCGAGAGAAGCGGTCAGAAGACCGAAGGGACGGAGGCAGTCAGGCTCAGGCGGTGATGGCGCAGTGGCGGTGTCAGCCAGCCAATGTGGGGAAGAACGAGGCAGTCAGGCGGCATCACGATTCACCAGTCTGTATTCTAACTTGATCTTTGGCTGTGTCTGTTTTGCTTGCTCGTAAGAGGTGCGTCGTGCCTTCTGGGACTTTTACAACATTTGAATGAATCGAGCACATGCTAGGATACCTACATAGAAGAATTAGTGACATGAACAAACAACTTTTTTGCAATGTTTTCTCAAACATGTAGTCTCAGTAGAACTGAAATGTTCAAGGTGAGAACTATAGCCACAATGAGCGATCTTGTTTTCAGTAGCACATTTTCTTGGCATTACTGATTCACAGGTTGCTATACAGCTGATCAACTGCTAAATTTCTTTCAGAATTAACACCACATCCAGTCCACACAGACCGTGCCAGCCTTCAAGAGTACTCCAGGAAGAGATGCTAGCCAAGAGGATTTTGAAACATCTGACACATATTGCGGAAGTGCAGTGCATCAAAGCAATCTAAATATGTTTCTTCATTTGAGCATATGAGCAAACTAAAGATAATAGCGACGGTACACGGAACAGGAATATCTTCGTTTCAAACAGAACAGTTTTATTACATCTCAGTTCACAGCCTTCCAGTGTACATTATAACCACCAGCCAAGAAACTCAGTCCACATGCAGTATATCATTAAGTATACACCTAACTATATTAAAACTCGTATATATAGAAACCAGACCTTAAGATTTTTCAGAAAATGAAGCAGACCTTGAGCATCTAACAGTCCACATGCAGTTTTTTTTCTTTTTAATTGTACATTTTCTATATACACCAGTAATATTTAAAGAAAATTTGATGACTACTCCCTCTGTTCCATAATATAAGAGCGTTTTTGACACCACACTAGTGTAAAAAACGCTCTTATATTATGGGACGGAGGGAGTACTTTTTTCATACACATTGTAAATTTTCGCTATATATCAGGAACATTTTAATACATGTATATATTGTAACAAATCCTATCAATGAGAACAACGATTCTACTACTTGTCATTTGTCTCTCGCTTATACTTTACAATACATTCCTCCCAGTTAGGCATATCCTGTATCCTCAACATTTTGATCTTGGGGAAAGCAAGAACTGCATCCTTGGACATGGGATTAGCACCAGCACCCCGCAGTCCACAAACTCGGTCCTAGTCTTGGTAAGCCCTATTACTCCATCAATTTCCAGATATCTCAAGTTGGGCAGCTGACCAATTGGTGGAAGATGCCCACATGAACTACAGTCTATGAGTTTCAAGTATACAACTGAAGACACGTGGGTGTTGCCAAGCCATGTAGATACGTCCGGCCAAAGAATCCATTAATAACTACATATTCCAGGTTGTGTGGAGAGATTAACTGCTGAAAGATATTCTCAATATTGTCAGCATCTTCTGAATGTGATTCATATGTGAGATTATTTTTTGCCTGTTAACAATGAGTCTATAGTACAAGTAGTTGCTCTTTCCAATTTGGTAATCGCAAGCTGCCTTAGCTGTGAGAGACTGAGAGATCTTCCAACCCTTCCAACTTCCACCCGTCTTGTGTTTTTCCATTGTCACTTCCACCACTAATAGGAAATCCTTCTATCCATTGAGGAATTCTAATCTGCATATTCCTTCTAGAACCTAATTTATTGGTATACAGTCAGAACTAGGCGCCTTCAATTGCACAATTGAGTGAGCGCCAAAGGAAGGCTGTTCAGAGCTTTGCACCTTTGTAGGTTTATTATCTGAAGATTTATGAGGGAACCGATGGACTCTAAAAGGTAAGATATGTTTGCATCATTAAGATCAAGTAGTCATAGGTGGATCAAACTTCTAATGCAATCTGTAATGCTTTGAATAGATGAACCAGTCAGATCTAAAACACAAATGCATGGAAGTCTCTTAAGAATTGTATTCTCAACACTTGATCCCTTATAATAGGAAAAAGGCGATGTAATCATCTCTTTGTTCATATTGGGAGTGCTATATAATCCTTGTTAGTGACAACTGAAACACAACTTAGTTTGGACAAAGTTTTATCCCCGGATGGTCTCCACAAAATCTTTCTTCTCTAGACATATGTTGACCAAGCTACCTTAGATGATCATGCATTTTGCACCAACTATGGTCAGCAAGTAAATGGTCTGATTGTAGGAGATTCTTATATATGAACTCAGAGTAATATTCTTCAGTTGTATCTTCTTGAAGTTGTTCATCATGCTCCTCCACAAAAGCTTCAGCAGCCCAAAGCCTGATTAGATCATCATGACATATGCGCCAATCTTCTAGATATGAGGCTAAATAGAGGAAACATTGCTTCAAATGCCATGGTAGATCATCATAACTCGAATATAAAGCACCTCTGAGCTCAGTTGGAAGATTACCCATAGACCAAGCACTTCTGTTTAAAACCTTTCTCCACTCCTTCTCAGATTTCCATTTAGTTACAAGACACTAGTAGTAACCTTGATTGTGAGAGGTAGTCCACCACATCTATCTCTCGAAGGTTTTCAATTTTCTTTCCTTATCAATGTTCACACTCTTCCAAAGCAGCTCCCATCATGTATCTGCTGGCAACTCGATTGCATCAATGTTCAACTCGATGCACATCTTCCACCCCAATTGCATGCAAAACTGTATCATGTCGATTGGTTACTACAATCACTCCCATTGCAACAGCATTTAATGGAGTTCTCAGCAAATAGTCCACACCGCATTGCTCAAGAGAGAGATATCAGAGTACCCCTGAGAAACACAAACCCATGCTTGGTTGCTGAAGGCTCCTTTGACTTTTGGTTGTTATATATCGTGTCATCTAACACTAATGTGGCAACAATATTTGTGTGAACTGTGAATGATGAAGTGCATTCTGAATTTTAGCGCATAGTACTTTTTTGACGAATCGAAGGGCGTGATAGTCACAGGAATTGATGATGATTAAAATGTTTTGTAATATGACTCTTTTATATCAGTAAAAATTACGTGGTTGAACATCGAGGACCATGATAGGTGGAGCCGGGCAGGCCTCCTCCTGACCTGAATGGTTACTCCACTCTGTTATTCACAACTCTTCTAGTACAATAGACTCACAAATATTGCAGCCGCCTAAGCAACACTTCAGTTCGAATCTAGAGAGTAAATCATAAAGCATACAACTATGTACACCAGAGACCCAGCCAAAACAAATGCATAATTGGCTCACCTCTGCCAAACCATTGGGTCAAATCAAATAAAGATAGTTCTAATGCTTTAATGCTAGCTCCACTCCTGATGTACACTAAAATTCATGCACATCAAGTTGTGCAAAAACTAACGACCCTTGAGCGTTTTCATACTCATTTCATTTGTTGAACTCATTCCCTCCCTGACTTCTTCACCTTCATAATTACCTAGAGCAACGTATACAGGATGCTTTGGAGGTGCTAGCACTGCACTTTTATTCTCTAACATAAACATAACTGAGGACATTAGTGGTCTATCATTTGGATGGTCTTGGACACACAAGAGTCCCACATGAATGCACCGTACAACCTCATGAAGTGGGCAGCTCGCAGCGATGAAGGACTCCACCAGTTCATTAGCTTTTCCATCTTCCCATAATCTCCAGGCCTGACCAATAGTAGGAAGTCATGATCAAGTTAATAAATTATTGTTTGGGTGAGAGATTAATTAGAAAATTCCCATATTCACTACCGGGATTGAGGTGATTTCCGAGTGCATCCTGTCGTGCATTCGGCAAAGACCCTCCTAAACCGAGTGTGGCTGAAAAGCACTCGGCAGAAAACGGACACTTGGCAAAGACTTGCCTTTGCCAAGTGTCGGCTAGAAAACGCTCGGCAAAGAGCCAATGGTGAATATGCAATACTTACATAAGATATAAGGCTACAAAATTCCATGTTGAGCTGAGGTGAGCTAATCTTCATGCCACTAACAATCTCCAAGAGAAGAACCCCAAAGCTATAAGTGTCTGATTTCACAGAAAATGCACCTCCCATTGCATATTCAGGGGACATATATATAACCACTATTTAAAACATCCAACAAGTTAGCAAGGAATGTACAAAACAAACTATACTAAACCATATAAACTAGAGCGCTAAGAGTTTATTAGTACACCAGTTACTTACTATGTTCCGACGACCCAGGTTGTGTTAGCATGATTCTGGTTTGCACCAAAGATTCTTGCCATACCAAAATCTGAAATTTTAAGAGGACATTCCTTTTATGTACTCCTTCCAGTTCTAAACAACGTGATGTTTTGGATATGGAACTTCTAAAACTTTAACTACTGATACTGCTTGATATATTTAGATTGGATATCTTGAAAATGGTATGCTTAGATTTTTTTGGAACTTATTTTTATAGTACTACATTTTTTGGGTCAAATATGTATTGATATATATACTAGCAATAGAGTATTAAAAACACTACTGACTAGGTAAAAAAACGAGGGCATGAAATACCGAATACCAGGAGAGTTGGCAAGTCGGAGGTACAGGTTCTTGCTACCGGTTGCCTTCTGAGCATCAGTAAGCTCCCCTGACCAAACTAAGCACCTTGATGGGTCTGCCATAGCACCTCCGCTACTCAAGTCGGCATAAGCATACGCTGTACACGAGTAATTGTTGATGCACTCAGCTGCACAGTCATCCAAGTTTCTGTTCCGTATATGCAAGAACATGTTAGGAACCTTCATTCCAGGAAAAGACGTGAAATGACTTTTCTTGCTGCATTTCAGCGCTTCTTTTCTCTGACATCCTTTAAAAGAGTTACTACTGTCGACGGGCTCAAACCCATCAAAGCACTGACATGTTGGGATGGCCTCGGTGAAGTCACAATAGCCAAACGGGCCACAAGACGTGTAGAGATCACAAGCACTATTGGGTTGCTCATTGATGACTATCCACGACGCAGAGCGATTGTCCCAACTTAGATTCTTCAACTTGCCAGTGTAGTCAAGCATCATGCGCCTGAACGGTGAGTTGTCGGAGACAGTGAACGTGTAACTGAACTCGTCTCCAGAGGTGACAATTGTTTGGTATGAGATGGAGCTAGTGTTGTTTAGTGTGCCACCGGACACCGACACACCGTCCAACACAATGATATGACAATATAACCCAGCCTTGTTCTAAGTTACCAAGGTCTGGGGATCTTGTGTCGCCGCTGCATGAGAAGTCCCCAGAAGATGGGTCATCTGGGGCCTTCCAAGCAACAAGGCATGCGACGATTTGTGCCTTGTAGCTCACCAAAAATCTCATGTTTGGAAGTATTGTGTCGGTCGGATGATCAAAACTCTGCCATATGTCCATGTTGTTCGACGAACGGAGAACAAAGTTCCCCGAGTTGTTTAGTACTGCATAGGCTCCTGCCGCTCCAGTAGTGATATTGCTTGCTGCCATCCAAATATCACGACCTTCAGAGTCAAATAATACCATGCGAGAATTGTTAGTTACCTTGAGCATCATGGATTAAGGGTTGATGATTGGGTCGTCTCGGTTGGCGATCCACACAACGGTCCGTGGCCCCGGGAGGCTGTGGTACCATATGCCAAGGTAAAAACTCTTGTTGGAGCTTCTCGGGGAGAAGAAGCCCAGAGCAAAGTCCCCGCTCTCGGAGATGAGAGTGTTGCGGTCGGTGTGCGGCTCTGCTAGTGTGAGCTGGTCATCGGGTTTGCAGAATGAACTCAAGATCAGGTGGAAGAAGATGGGGATGTAGTGCATAGCTGCTGGCGCCGACACTGATATAGATGAAAGATGGCAAAACTGGAACTAATGAAACTAGTTGATAAGGATAAAAACATCAAGGTCGATATAGACCATATATAGCACAGACGGCCTACCTTCCGGGAAGAGAGCAGAGCACTCCAAAAAAAAAACTCGAAGGTGATGTACTTTCAAAATGGCCATCGTGCCCTTTATTACGAAGGGGTATGGGGTAATCTCAACCGTTAATGTGTTTAATGAGGGTCTACCGAAGCAGAAGTGATATATGAATACATCAAGGTTGACAATTGACATAGACCGTATGTAGCTAGCACATATGGCCAGACGACCGGCAAGCTGGAGACTCAAAAGTCCAACGACTGTGCTGCACGCTCAAAGAAAATTCGTCACCACGGGGCCAGATTATAGTCTACGCTCCACACTGAGAGGATGACAGGAGAAACGTAACGGCATGTGGGTTTGCTTGCTGCAGTACTAATTACGGTCGTATCGGATGAATATCTCCAGAGATGTGGAGAAAGGTAAGCTGGTGTGGACGCGTACGTAGACTCGCCCACAAAAAAGAGCCAGCAATGAGTAAAGCGGACTTTTGGTGCACGGGTGCATTGGATTATTTTGATTTTTTTACATGAATATACATGCATGTGGTCTAGGTACATGTGAAATTTCGTTCAATGACATGTTGTATTATATGCTGCATAAAAAAGACAAAATTCCGCCCCCAAAATCAACAAAAAAAAAGCCCCTTTTTTTGCATGTATTTGTTTTTTTGCATTTCTCACATGCAAGCACCTATATTGATGAAAATTTGGCCGGATATACTACACTGCTATACATGCATGTACAAAATAATTTGAAAATTTTCAGGCATTAAAAATCCATTTTTATGAACTTAAAGAAAAGGCTATTGCCAGAAACAGACACAGAAAGTGCCCGGCTTTCTAAATTAATAAAGCCAACAACGGCCATGGTAGCGACATAGAGTCATTACAAACCATCAGCAAGATGGAAAGTTAAAGCAAAGATAAAGCACACGGGTACAAGGCCCAACTCATAGAAGAGCACTAGCATGGCAAACTAGATGGACTGATCTGGCTCAAGCGTTCCTATGGTAGGCTTGAAGCTGCTTGATCTTGAGAAGAATGGTTGCCATCACATCATTGTTTTTCCTCTTCTCTAGAGGCCACCATTGCTGTAAAAATAGAAACCATTTGAAAATATAGTTAGAAGGGTGGGACGAGATGATCTCAATAGCCAGTTTGTTCCGCGTAGTTCAAAGCGTCGAAGCTAAGGCACAGAACGTTCTCCAAGCTAAACAGCGTTTTTGACCGTGCTCAAATGACAATATTTGGCTGATGAGTCATGAGCTTGACCCACACTGGTACAGTGGTACAGCGACGTGTGTCTGGTAGCCTGGTATGGCTTGTGTTATTTCTGGGTTGTATATAGGGTTATGAGAGGCCAGTGAGAGCTCGACATGGGCATCTCGAAGGATTTGAAGATTATCAAAGTGGCAAAGTCCGGATTCGAGACTAATCGACAGAGACGGCAATGTGAACAGCTCTTTTCATGGACCTTCTAGTGCTGACGGTTTGACGAGAGCAGGCCAACAAGTCTCAGACTGAACGCTGCTACAGGTACGCCTAAAGAAAATCGTTACTACTCCCTAACAATTCAAACTGGAGTACAGTGGCAGCTTGAGAGGGTGACCGGGAAACCTCATGATCACGCGCTCGTCGCAGCAGGGGATAACGCACTGCTTTGATATCATCAGAGCCGGTGGAGGGTGGTCACGTACGCAGCCATGCTTTTTTTCCGAGCAACTGGTAGAAGCTTTTCCTATTCATTAAGTGGGAGTAGAATTGACGGTTAATAAGGTAACACAAGCTTGGTTAATTAAGGAAAACCCGAGCAAAACCCCGTACAGCCATGGCCCACCGGAGCCCTGCCCAATGATGCCTGCACATCGGCAAGGAGCACTACAACCATCAAATCCATGCAGCTGGAAAGAGAGGCTAGAACCAAAATGGAAACCTTCCGAACTCCGTAAAAGACGAGAAGCTGTGTAATCATGTTTGTGATTGTTGTCCTGTTTTCCTTTCATATCTTTTTGTTTTTGTTCTTGGTTAAGGTGGATGACAATATGGAACATGGCATATTTACGTTTTCATCACAACAAATATTTTCATTCCATCCTTGAATATCCTTGGTTTTCACCTACCTTGATCATAGCCATCCAAAAAACATATTCTAATTTATTGAAATATTAAACCCTAGCCTTGGCTTTACAGAGGAACCCTCGTCTCCTTTGCTTGCAAGATCATACAAAGAAATCACAGTAGCTCCCAAATGCATATAGAATCTATATTTGCGAAAACATATTGCTATATCTAATGCGATATTTCCTAATCAAAAGTAATTCCCCTTTCCTGCTCATTTGAGCTGAGAAATTCATGAAATGTGGAGATGTTTCTACTACCGTACTTGACCTCTAGTAAAACTATTGGGTTAATTTGAACAGTGGACCATCCTCGTCCACTCACACCACCATATTTTAGCTCCACATGTTTTTGGATGCTCCCCTTAAATTCTTGGCTTGTTATTGGTCACTAACCCCACCTACTTAATTCAAGAACTTATACTAACAAGAATTCAAGAGGTTGACATTTACTCCTTTGGTGAAAAGCCACTCCTTTCACCATTTGGCAATTATCCCGTTATGCCACATTGCAAAGCAACTACGCTATCTGTTGCTATGAAAAAGAACACAAAATTCGGAGAGATTACTCTATCTATACCTTGATAAGATCAACCAAAATATTGGTACCATGGTACTTTTTTTATAAACCACCAATGCCACCTTTTGAGCAAAATACCAAATATAAAGCAACCAATATTTTTGACCATCAAACTTTGTCACCTTTCTCACATTCCTTGCCAACCTAGTTCTCTAGAAGATGGGATTGAATGGATCGGAATAGTAGAAATGTCAACACCACCTATCAAAAACATCTACTATCAATTTGCATTTTAGTTGCTAGTGTTGAACTTGTGATTTGCTTTTGTATTCTAACCCTTCTACCATCCTAAGCATATTCAGTGGCACACGCTTCCCAAAAAATGCGTCCATGGTCATTGCACAAATAATTTTGCTAAATCACATCTAGATGAGAGTTACTTATGCCACATCTAACTGCTCAATCGCACGATGTAAAACACCAAGATTCGTGTTGCTCTCTTTCTTGTGTGGCTTCGTTGTTGATCCCTGCACGGCCACGCTCGTGGGAAAACTGTTGGGCCGTGTTGGATTTTTAGTTCCCGTATCGTGGGCTTTAGCTAAGTTGTGGGTTGTCTTTTCTGTGTTTGTAGCGTGTGATTTATTTGCGGATCGGAAATGGAAAGAGGATCAATTGTGAAATACTAAGGGACTCACCCCTTTACACAACCACTCACATTGTTTGCTTTTTGTTTAGGGCAACTCATTTTTTTGCGCCATGTGTGCATCTGCATATGGGGGGGGGGTGGTTGTGATACTCCTTTTTCTGTATTTTCTTATTTTCTCTTTTTCCATGTCCCTTTTCTTTATTTCCTTTTGCCTTTTTCTTATTTATTTATTCATTTGAAATTCATCAACCTTTGTTGTCTCTATGCAAGTTCATATCTCAATACTCAATTGAGGCCTATCCATTTTTATCTCAATTTCAACAAAGTTAGTGGCAGCCTCCACATTTGAAAGCTGGATAGTGGCACCGCTATATTTTCTTAAAAAAAAGTGGTTACATGTTTGAGCCTGCCACTATACTGCATCGTGTATCAGATTTTGATAAAAAAAGATGGAAGGCAACCCGAGATTGAAGGTGCTGGAAAAACCACCACGTGTGTACACTCCCCCCCCCCCACCCCTCATTGAGCTGCCGGTCCATGCCTCGAGGAACCGGATGGTTTGGGTAGTGATTGGAGTCTAGAGTGGGAAACCTTACGGCAGCATGTGGGGTTTGCTTGCTGCGGCATTAATTATGGCAATATCTGGTTAAGCCAAGTTATCCGAAACGGCTTATTAGCACTCCGGGATCTCCATGGACCCGCTTGATCCAAGAACCTCCGTCGACACGTCAAAAAAAATCCGTCGAGGTATATATCCATACACATTTGGATTTTTCTTCTAACATTAATGTGGCAACGATATTTGTTTGAAGTGTGAATGCCGAAGTGTATTCAGAATTAGTGCATAGTAGCTTTTTGACAAATGGGATGGCATGATACATAGTTACAAGAATTGATGACGATTAAAGTGTTTCGTAATAAAACTCTTCTATCAATAAAATACAATGTGGTTGGACGTAGAGGACCATGATAGGGGTAGCCCGGCAGGCGGCCTCCTTACCTGAATGGTTTCTGCACCCTGTTATTCACAACTTTTCTACTACAATAGCCTCACAAATATTGCAACCACCTAAGCAAAACTTCAGTTCAGAGTGTAAATCATAAAGTATACAACTATGTAGACCAGGGGTGAAGCCAAAACACATGCTTAATTAGCTCACCTGTACCAAACTATTGGGTCAACCCAAATAAACATAATTCAAATAAGTGATTTAGTACTAGAGTATACAAGGTAATTCAGTTTAGATGAACCCAACTCTACTGGCTCCACCCCTGATGTACAAAAAGTTTCAATGCACACTATGTTATACACCAACTAACGGCCTTTGAGCATTGTGATACTCATTGCATTCGAGGAACTTGCGTTCTCACTGGCTTGTTCACCTTCATAATTACCTAGAGCAAACTATACAGGATGCTTTGGAGGTGGAAGCATTGCACTTTCATTCTCTAACATAAACATAACCGAGGACATTAGTGGCCTATCATTTGGATGATCTTGGACACACAAGAGTCCCACATGAATGCATCGTACAACTTCATGAAGTGGGCAGCTCGCAGCAATGAAGGAGTCCACCAATTCAGTTGCTTTTCCATCTTCCCATAATATCCAGGCCTGACCAATATATAGCATGAAGTTGCAATCAGGTTACTAAATATATTGTTTGGGTGGAGAGATTAATTAGAAATTCCCCATATTCACTACCGGAATCAAGGTGATTGCTGAGTGATTTCTGTCGGGCACTAGGCAAAGGCCCTCCTAAACCGAGTGCTGCAGAAAATGGACACTTGGCAAAGCCTTGCCTTTGCCGAGTGCCGGCTAGAAAACACACAACAAAGAGCCCGGTAGTGATTACATAGCACTTACATAAGATATAAGACTACAAAATTCCATTTTGAGCTGAGCTGAGCTGATCTTCAAACCACTAACAATCTCCAAGAGAAGGACCCCAAAGCTATAAGTGTCCGATTTCACAGAAAATATACCTCCCATGGCATATTCAGGGGACATGTAACCACTGTTTAAAACATTCAACAAGTCAGCAAGGAATGTACAAAACATGCTATACTAAACCATATTAAACTAGGGCGCTAAGAGTTCATTAGTACACCAGTTACTTACGATGTTCCGACGACCCGGGTTGTGTTAGCATGATTCTGGTTTGCACCAAAGATTCTTGCCATACCAAAATCTGAAATTTTAGGAATCATTTCTGTATCCAACAAAATGTTGCTTGCTTTGAGATCTCTGTGAATTATCGTTAATCTTGAATCTTGATGAAGATAAAGAAGGCCTCTTGCTATTCCTTTAATTATTTTAAACCGTGTCAACCAATCGAGCACATGTTTTCGTGCATGATCTTTCATGGTCAAAATGAAAGGAAACAAGTCATCATGAATACCATTTTGGTTCATGTAAAAAAATGTATGTAATCAACAAACTAGCACATACCAAAAAGAAAGGCATCCAAACTTTTGTTAGCTAAGTACTCATAGATCAATAACTTCTCATCTTCATGAATGCAGCAGCCGAGAAGTCTGACTAGATTCTTGTGCTATAGTTTTGCAATGAGAACTACTTCATTTTTGAACTCCAAGATACCTTGCCCAGAATTCTTACTAAGCCTTTTGACAGCAACTTCTTTTCCACCTTCCATTGTGCCCTACATGATCGAACTTTTTCAATGGAACCAAAAATGGAAATTAACATTTTCGCACCTATGTGTAACATTTTTACATGAAGAGATGTGTTTTTCAATTGAGCCCATGGGATACTTTTCAACTCTAAAATTGTTTCCTCTGTACCACGAATGACAAGACTACCCATCATGTTACCTTGTAAACTTTGCCAAAACCTCCACGTCCAAGCAAGTTGGAATCCGCAAAAAAAATTGTTCCTGAAAGTATGTCTTCATAGATAAAACATGGAAATTCCATATTTTTGCCTTCTAGTGAGTTGGATGTGCTAATGTATCCTAGCATCAGTTTCTTCTGGTATTTCTTCTTTCCCCATTTGCCTGTTGATTAGGAAACCCACTTACTCTTGCACTAATGTAATATGTCAAAAAGAAGTCGATATTTGTTACTTTACCTCTATATTTGTATATCTAGATGAAGACTATGCATGCTAGTAATAGCAGACATGATATAATGGGGAGTACAATCTTTACTGGACCGATTTCCTTGTCAACTGCAGAAATGCGACCAATTAGAAATTCAGAATTAACTTCCATAAGTACCATGACGGATTTGTGAAGCTAATTAGGCACCTGGACTATTGTTATTTCTTAACCTGAACTACCAGGGCCAGTGGTAAATCAAAGATTTGACCATCTTAAAAAATGGTAGTTGATCTTGCAAATATGCATTGGACATTATTGTCAATTCTAGAGAAAAAATAGCAACTACCTATGGCCGTATGGGAAAGTTAAGACATGGAATCTGGAAAGAATTGTCAATGAATTTGAAAGTGAAGGCCAGAAGTAATTGAACAACCTAGCAATTGTAAAATGATATTAAAAGGAATGACGTGTTTATTTAAACAAGAGGACCTTCCATATGTATTCCTTCCAGTTTCTGATGTTCTTGATATGGAACTTCTAAAACTTTAACTACTGATACTGCTTGATATATTTAGATTGGATATCTCGAAAATGGTATGCTTAGATATTTTTTGAAATTATTTTTATAGTACTACAATATTTTTTGGTTAAATATGTATTGATAGATACTAACAATAGAGTTAAAATCATTACTGACTAGGTAAAAACAAGAGGGCATGGAACACCGAATACCAGGATTGGCAAGTCGGAGGTACAGGTTCTCGCCAATGGTTCTCTTGTGAGAATCAATAAGCTCCCCTGACCAAACTAAGCACCTTGACGGGTCAGCCATAGCACCTCCGCTACTCAAGTTGGCATAAGCATACGCTGTACACGAGCAATTGTTGATGCACTCAGCTGCACAGTCATCCAAGTTTCTGTTGCGTATATGCAAGAACATGTCAGGAACCTTCATTCCAGGAAAAGACGTGAAATGACTTTTCTTGCTGCATTTCAGCGCTTCTTTTCTCTGACATCCTTTAAAAGAGTTAGTACTGTCGACGGGCTCAAACCCATCAAAGCACTGACATGTTGGAATGGCCTTGGTGAAGTCACAATAGCCAAACGGGCCACAAGAGGCGTAGAGATCGCAAGCATTATTGGGGTGCTCATTGATGACTGTCCATGACATGGAGTGATCGTCCCAGCCTAGAGCCTTCAACTTGCCAGTGTAGTCAAGCATGATGCGCAGGAACGGTGAGTTGTTGGAGACGGCGAACGTGTAACTGAACTCGTCTCCAGAGTTGACAACTGTTTGGTACAATGTGGAGCTAGTGTTGGTTAGAAGTGTGCGGCCGGACACCGACACACCGTCCCACACAATGATACGACAATATAGCCTAGCCTTGTTCAACGTTACCAACTGAAGGTCTGGGGATCTTGGGTCGCCGTTGCATGAGAAGTCCCCAGAAGATGGGTCATCGGGGCCCTTCCAAGCAACAAGACGTGTGACGATTTGTGCCTTATAGCTCACCAGAAATCTCATGTTTGGAAGGACGGTGTCGGTCGGATGATCGAAGCTCAACCATATGTCCTGGTCGCCCGAAGACCGGAGGACAAAGTTCCCTGAGTTGAGTAGTACTGCATAAGCTCCTGGCGCCCCAGAAGTGACATTGCTTCCTGCCATCCAAATAATACGGCCTTTGGAGTCTGATAATACCATGCGAGAATTGTTAGTTACCTTGAGCATCATGGACGAAGGGTTGATGATTGGGGTGTCTCGGTTGGCGATCCACACGACGGTCCGTGGCCCGGGGAGGCTGTGGTACCATATGCCAAGGTAAAAACTCTTGTTGGAGCTTGTCGGGGAGAAGAAGCCCAGAGCAAAGTCCCCGCTCTTGGAAATGAGCATCTCGCCATGGGTGAGTGGCTTGGCTTGTGTGAGCTGGTCATCGGCGCTGCAGAATGAACTCAAGATTAGGAGGAAGAAGATGGGGATCATCTGCTTGCGCCCGCAGGCACAGATATAGATGAAAGATGGCAAAGTCTGGAACTAATGGAACTAGTTGATAATTAAGGATAAAAACATCAAGGTCGACATAGACCATATATAGCACAGGAGAGCAGAGCAGACTCAAAAGTCTATGGTATAGATAAATACATCAAGGTTGGCAATTGACATAGACCTATATATAGCACATATGGCCAGACGACAAGTCTCCAACGACAGTGCTGCACGCTTAAAGAATATTCGTCACTACGGGGCCAGATAGGAGTCTACGCTCCACACTGAGAGGATGACAGGGGAAAACTCGCGGCATGTGATTGTGAGTTTACTTGCTGCAGCACTAATGACAATATTTGACTGATAAGTCATGAGCTTGACATGTGTGTGGTAGCCTGGTATGGCTTGTGTTATTTCGGGGCTCTGTATATAGAGCTCGATGTCATGGGCATCTCGAAGGATTTGAAGATTATCAAAGTGGCAAAGTCCGGATTCGAGACTAATCGACAGAGACGGCAATGTGAACAGCCCTTTTCAAGGACCTTGACTAGTACTGATGGTTTGACGAGAGCAGGCCAACAAGTCTCATAGACTTAAACGCTGCTACAGTTACGCCCAAAGAAAAATCGTTACTACTCCCTAACAATTCAAAATGGACTAGAGTGGCAGCTTGAGAGGGTGACGGGAAACCTCATGATCACGCGCTCGTCGCAGCAGGGGATAATGCATTGCTTTGATATCATCAGAGCCGGTGGCGGGTGGTCGCGTACGGAGCCATGCGTTTTTTCTGAGCAACTGGTAGAGGCTTTTCCTATTCATCAAGAGGGAGTAGAATTGACCGGTTAATAAGCTAACATCAGCTTGGTTAATTAAGGGAAAACCGAGCAAAACCCCGTACAGCACGGCCACACTACCATGTTTGGAGCACTGCCCAATGATACATGCACACCGGCAAGGAACACTACAACCATGGAATCTATGCAGCTAGAAAGAGAAGCTAGAACCAAAATGGAAACTTTCTGACCTCCGTAGAAGACGAGAAGCTGTGTAATCATGTTTTGTGATTGTTGTCCTATTTTCGTTTTTCATATCTTTTTCTTTGAATTTATTTTGTTCTTGGTTAAGGTGGATGACAATATCGAACATGGCATATTTACGTTTTCATCACATGAAATATTCTCATTCCATCCTTGAATATCCTTGTTCTCACACTCTCACCTATCTTGGTCATAGCAATCCGAAAAACTTGTTCTAATTTATTGAAATATTAAACCCTAGCCTTGGCTTTACAAAGGAACCCTCATCTACTTTGCTTGCAAGATTATACAAAAAGAATCACTGTAGTTAGTCAATGCATATAAAATCTATATTTGCAAAAAAAATGCTATCTCCAATGCAATATTTTTTAATTAAAAGTAATTACCTTTCCTGCCCATTTGAGCTGAGAAATTCATGAAAATTTGTTGAGATATTTCTACTACTATACCTGGCCTCTAGTAAAAATCCATGTTCAAGAATTCATCCGATTAACCAGTTAACTTGCCGATTAATCCCTACTCATAGGGTCCCCAAGTAGCCGATTGCCCGATAGATCGTCCGATTAATTGATTAAATGGCCGATTAACTTGCTGATTAGCCTATTAATTCCCTACTCACCAGCCGACCGAGCAGCTACCAGTTAACGATTTCCTCAACAATGGTAAAAATATCGGGTTAAGTTGAATAGTGGATCATCCTTGTCTACTCACTCCACCATATTTTAGCTCCACATGTTTTTGTATGCTCCCCTTAAATTTTTGGCTTGTTGTTGGTCACTAACCCCACCTACTTAATTCAAGAACTTATACTAACTAACATTCGAGAGGTTGACACTTACTCCTTTGGTGAAAAGCCACTCCTTTCACCATTTGGCAATTATCTTGTTCTGCCATATTACAAAGCAACTACCCTATCTGTTGCTATGAAAAAGGCCACAAAATTTAGAGAGATTACTCTATCTATACCTTGATAAAATCAACTAAAATATTGGTTCCATGGTACATTCTTTTTTCATAAACCACCAATGCCACCTTTTGCACAAAATGCCAAATAGAAAGCAACCAATTTTTGACCATCAAACTTTGTCACCTTTCTCACCTTCCCTGCCAACCTGGTTCTCTAGAAGATGGGCTTGAATGGAGTAGTAGAAATGTCGACACCACATATCAAAAACCTCTACCATCAATTTTGCATTTTAGTTGCTAGCGTTGAACTTGTGATGTGCTTTTGTATTCTAACCCTTCTACCATCCTAAGCATATTCAGTGGCACACGCTTCCCAAAAATGTGTCCATGTTCATTCCAAAAACAGTTTTGCTAAATCACATCTAGATGAGAATTACATATGCCACATCTAACTGCTCAATTGCACGATGTAAAACACCAAGATTCATGTCGCTCTCTTTGTTGTGTGGCTTCGTTGTCAATCCCCCGCACAGCCACGCTCGTGGGAACCTGCTGGCTGTGCTGGATTTTTAGTTCCCTTGTCGTGGGCTTTAGCTGGGTTGTGGGTTGTCTTTTCTATGTTTGTAGTGTGTGATATTTTTCTTTGCAGATCGGAAGTGGAAAGATGATCAATTGTGAAATACGGAGGGACTCACCCCTTCTACACAACCACTCATATATATTTTTGCTTTTTTAGGGTAACTCATTTTTTTTGCTGCGTTGTGTGTGCATGTGCAGGGGGGCATTCTGATATTCCTTTTTTGTTGTAATTTCTATTTTAAAGTCAACACATGGTCAAGAAATTGCTGTTGGAGAACGTTGCAGAAAACAAAAAATTTCCTACGGTTTCACCAAGATCTATCTATGAGTTCATCTAGCAACGAGTCATCGGATGCATCTACATACCTTTGTAGATCGCGAGCGGAAGCGTTCAAAGAACGTGGATGAAGTAGTCGTACACGACGTGATCCAAATCACCGGAGATCCTAGCGCCGAACGGACGGCACCTCCGCGTTCAACACACGTACAGTCAGCGTAACGTCTCCTTCTTCTTGATCCAGCAAGAGGGAAGAAGAGGTTGAGGAAGATGGCTCCAGCAGCAGCACGACGGCGTGATGATGGTGGAGCTGCAGAACTCCGTCAGGGCTTCGCCAAGCACTATGGAGGAAGAGGAGGTGTTGGAGAGGGAGAAGGAGGCAACCAAAGGTGTGGATCAAACAGCCCTCCTTCCCCCACTATATATAGGAGGGCCTAGGGGGGGCGCCGGTCCTAGGAGATCCAATCTCCTAGGGGGGCGGCGGCCAAGGGAGGTTTCCCTCCCCCCCAAGGCACCTAGGGGGTGCCTTCCACTAGTAGGACTCCTCCCCTTTGGAAACCCTAGGCGCATGGGCCCCTTGGGGCTGGTGCCCTTGGCCCATGTAGGCCAAGGCGCACCCGCTACAGCCCATGTGCCCCCCCTCGGGGCAGGTGGCCCCACCCGGTGGGCCCCCGGGACCCTTCCGGTGGTCCTGGTACAATACCGATAACCCCGAAACTTGTCCCGATGGCCGAAACAGCACTTCCTATATATAATTCTTTACCTCCGGACCATTCCGGAACTCCTCGTGACGTCCGGGATCTCATCCGGGACTCCGAACAACATTCGGGTTACTGCATATACATATTCCTACAACCCTAGCATCACCGAACCTTAAGTGTGTAGACCCTACGGGTTCGGGAGACATGTAAACACGACCGAGACGACTCTCCGGTCAATAACCAACAGCGGGATCTGGATACCCATGTTGGCTCCCACATACTCCACGATGATCTCATCGGATGAACCACGATGTCGAGGATTCAAGTAACCCCGTATACAATTCCCTTTGCCAATCGGTATGTTACTTGCCCGAGATTCGATCGTCGGTATCCCAATACCTCGTTCAATCTCGTTACCGGCAAGTCACTTTACTCGTACCGTAATGCATGATCCCATGACCAGACACTTGGTCACTTTGATCTCATTACGATGATGCATTACCGAGTGGGCCCAGTGATACCTCTCCGTCATACGGAGTGACAAATCCCAGTCTTGATCCGTGTCAACCCAACAGACACTTTTGGAGATACCCGTAGTATACCTTTATAGTCCCCCAGTTACGTTGTGACGTTTGGTACACCCAAAGAACTCTTACGGTATCCGGGAGTTACACGATCTCATGGTCTAAGGAAAAGATACTTGACATTGGAAAAACTCTAGCAAACGAACTACACGATCTTTATGCTATGTTTAGGATTGGGTCTTGTCCATCACATCATTCTCCTAATGATGTGATCTCGTTATCAATGACATCCAATGTCCATAGTCAGGAAACCATGAATATCTGTTGATCAACGAGCTAGTCAACTAGAGGCTTACTAGGGACATGTTGGTGTCTGTTATTCACACATGTATTACGATTTCCGGATAACACAATTATAGCATGAATAAAGACAATTATCATGAACAAGGAAATATAATAATAATGCTTTTATTATTGCCTCTAGGGCATATTTCCAACAGTCTCCCACTTGCACTAGAGTCAATAATCTAGTTACATTGTGATGAATCGAACACCCATGGAATTCTGGTATTGATCATGTTTTGCTCTAGGGAGAGGTTTAGTCAACGGATCTGCTACATTCAGGTCCGTATGTACTTTACAAATATCTATGTCTCCATCTTGAACATTTTCACGAATGGAGTTGAAGCGACGCTTGATGTGCCTTGTCTTCTTGTGAAACCTGGGCTCCTTGGCAAGTGCAATAGCTCCAGTGTTGTCACAGAAGAGCTTGATCGGCCCCGACGCATTGGGTATGACTCCTAGGTCAGTGATGAACTCCTTCATCCAAATTGCTTCATGTGCTGCCTCCGAGGCTGCCATGTTCTCCGCTTCACATGTAGATCCTACCACGACGCTCTGCTTGCAACTGCACCAGCTTACTGCCCCACCATTCAAAATATACACGTATCCGGTTTGTGACTTAGAGTCATCCAGATCTGTGTCGAAGCTAGCGTCGACGTAACCCTTTACGACGAGCTCTTCGTCACCTCCATAAACGAGAAACATTTCCTTAGTCCTTTTCAGGTACTTCAGGATATTCTTGACCGCTGTCCAGTGTTCCTTGCCGGGATTACTTCGGTACCTTCCTACCAAACTTACGGCAAGGTTTACATCAGGTCTGGTACACAGCATGGCATACATAATAGAACCTATGGCTGAGGCATAGGGGATGACACTCATCTCTTCTATATCTTCTGCCATGGTCGGACATTGAGCTGAGCTCAATTTCATACCTTGTAACACAGGCAAGAACCCCTTCTTAGATTGATCCATATTGAACTTCTTCAATATCTTCTCAAGGTATGTGCTTTGTGAAAGACCTATGAGGTGTCTTGATCTATCTCTATAGATCTTGATGCCTAATATATAAGCAGCTTCTCCAAGGTCCTTCATTGAAAAACTCTTGTTCAAGTAGGCCTTGATGCTGTCCAAGAGTTCTATATCATTTCCCATCAAAAGTATGTCATCTACATATAATATGAGAAATGCTACAGAGCTCCGACTCACTTTCTTGTAAACGCATGCTTCTCCATAAGTCTGTGTAAACCCAAACGCTTTGATCATCTCATCAAAGCGAATGTTCCAACTCCGAGATGCTTGCACCAGCCCATAAATCGAGCGTTGGAGCTTGCACACCTTGTCAGCATTCTTAGGATCGACAAAACCTTCCGGCTGCATCATATACAATTCTTCCTTAAGGAAACCATTAAGAAATGCCGTTTTGACGTCCATTTGCCATATCTCATAATCGTAGAATGCGGCAATTGCTAACATGATTCGGACGGACTTCAGCTTCGCTGCCGGTGAGAAAGTCTCATCGTAGTCAACCCCTTGAACTTGTCGATAACCCTTAGCGACAAGCCGAGCTTTATAGATGGTCACATTACCATCCGCGTATGTCTTCTTCTTAAAGATCCATTTATTTTCTATGGCTCGCCGTTCAACGGGCAAGTCAGTCAAAGTCCATACTTCGTTTTCATACATGGATCCTATCTCGGATTTCATGGCTTCTAGCCATTTGTCGGAATCCGGGCCCGCCATCGCTTCTTCATAGTTCAAAGGTTCACCGTTGTCTAACAACATGATTTCCAAGACAGGGTTGCCGTACCACTCTGGTGCGGAACGTGTCCTTGTGGACCTTCGAAGTTCAGTAGCAACTTGATCAGAAGTTTCATGATCATCATCATTAACTTCCTCTCTAGTCGGTGCAGGCGCCTCAGGAACATTTTCTTGACTTGCGCCATTTTCCGGTTCAAGAGGTAACACTTCATCAAGTTCTACTTTCCTCCCACTTACTTCTTTCGAGAGAAACTCCTTCTCTAGAAAGCATCCATTCCTGGCAACAAAGATCTTGCCTTCGGATCTGAGGTAGAAGTTATACCCAACAGTTTCTTTAGGGTATCCTATGAAGACGCATTTTTCCGACTTGGGTTCGAGCTTTTCAGGTTGAAGTTTCTTGACATAAGCATCGCATCCCCAAACTTTTAGAAACGACAGCTTAGGTTTCTTCCCAAACCATAATTCAAACGGTGTCGTCTCAACGGATTTCGACGGAGCCCTATTTAAAGTGAATGCGGCAGTCTCTAAAGCATAGCCCCAAAAAGATAGCGGTAAATCGGTAAGAGACATCATAGATCGTACCATATCTAATAGAGTGCGATTACGACGTTCAGACACACCATTACGCTGAGGTGTTCCAGGCGGCGTGAGTTGTGAAATTATTCCACATTTTCTTAAATGTGTGCCAAATTCGTGACTCAAGTATTCTCCTCCACGATCTGATGGTAAAAACTTGATTTTCCTGTCACGTTGATTCTCAACCTCACTCTGAAATTCCTTGAACTTTTCAAAGGTTTTAGACTTGTGTTTCATTAAGTAGACATGCCCATATCTACTCAAATCATCAGTGAGGGTGAGAACATAACGATAGCCACCGCGAGCCTCAACGCTCATTGGACCGCACACATCAGTATGTATGATTTCCAATAGGTTGGTTGCTCGCTTCATTGTTCCTAAGAACGGAGTCTTGGTCATTTTACCCATGAGGCATGGTTCGCACGTGTCAAATGATTCATAATCAAGAGACTCTAAAAGTCCATCTGCATGGAGCTTCTTCATGCGTTTGACACCTATGTGACCAAGGCGGCAGTGCCACAAGTATGTGGGACTATCATTATCAACCTTACATCTTTTGGTACTCACACTATGAATATGTGTAGCATTACGCTCGAGATTCATTAAGAATAAACCATTCACCATAGGAGCATGACCATAAAACATATCTCTCATATAAATAGAACAACCATTATTCTCGGATTTAAATGAGTAGCCATCTCGAATTAAACGAGATCCCGATACAATGTTCATGCTCAAAGCCGGTACTAAATAACAATTATTGAGGTTTAAAACTAATCCCGTAGGTAAATGAAGAGGCAGCGTGCCGACGGCGATCACATCGACCTTGGAACCATTCCCGACGCGCATCGTCACCTCGTCCTTCGCCAGTCTCCGCTTATTCCGCAGCTCCTGCTTTGAGTTACAAATGTGAGCAACTACACCGGTATCAAATACCCAAGAGCTACTACGAGTACTGGTAAGGTACACATCAATTATATGTATATCACATATACCTTTTGTTTTGCCGGCCTTCTTGTCCGCTAAGTATTTGGGGCAGTTCCGCTTCCAGTGACCGCTTCCCTTGCAATAAAAGCACTCAATCTCGGGTTTGGGTCCATTCTTTGGCTTCTTCCCGGCAGCTTGCTTGCTGGGCGCGGCAACTCCCTTGCCGTCCTTCTTGAAGTTCTTTTTACCCTTGCCCTTCTTGAACTTAGTGGTTTTATTGACCATCAACACTTGATGTTCCTTCTTGACTTCTACCTCTGCTGATTTCAGCATTGCAAATACCTCAGGAATGGTCTTTTCCATCCCCTGCATATTGAAGTTCATCAAAAAGCTCTTGTAGCTTGGTGGAAGCGACTGGAGAATTCTGTCAACCGCATCATCCGGGAGATTAACTCCCAGCTGAGTCAAGTGGTTATGTAACCCAGACATAGTGAGTATGTGCTCACTGACAGAACTATTTTCTTCCATCTTACAGCTAAAGAATTTGTCGGAGACTTCATATCTCTCGACCCGGGCATGAGCTTGAAAAACCATTTTCAGCTCTTCGAACATCTCATATGCTCCATGTCTCTCAAAACGCTTTTGGAGCCCCGGCTCTAAACTGTAAAGCATGCCGCACTGAACGAGGGAGTAGTCATCAGCACGTGTCTGCCAAGCGTTCATAACGTCTTGGTTCTGTGGGACGGGAGCTTCACCTAGCGGTGCTTGTAGGACATAATCTTTCTTGCCAGCTATGAGGATGATCCTCAGGTTCTGGACCCAGTCCGTGTAGTTCCTGCCATCGTCTTTCAGCTTGGTTTTCTCTAGGAACGCGTTGAAGTTGAGGACTACGTTGGCCATTTGATCTACAAGACATATTGTAAAGATTTTAGACTAAGTTCATGATAATTAAGTTCATCTAATCAATGAACTCCCACTTAGATAGACATCCCTCTTCTAGTCATCTAAGTATAACATGATCCGAGTCAACTAGGCCGTGTCCGATCATCACGTGAGACGGACTAGTCAACGTCGGTGAACATCTTCATGTTGATCGTATCTTCTATACGATTCATGCTCGACCTTTCGGTCTTCTGTGTTCCGAGGCCATGTCTATACACATGCGAGGCTCGTCAAGTCAACCTAAGTGTTTGCATGTGTAAATCTGTCTTACACCCGTTGTATGTGAACGTTAGAATCTATCACACCCGATCATCACGTGGTGCTTCGAAACAATGAACTGTCGCAACGGTGCACGGTTAGGGGGAACACTTTCTTGAAATTATTATGAGGGATCATCTTATTTACTACCGTAATTCTAAGTAAACAAGATGCAAAACATGATAAACATCACATGCAATCAAATAATAATAGTGACATGATATGGCCAATATCACATAGCTCCTTTGATCTCCATCTTGGGGCTCCATGATCATCTTGTCACCGGCTTGACACCATGATCTCCATCATCATGATCTCCATCATCGTGTCTCCATGAAGTTGCTCGCCAACTATTACTTCTACTACTATGGCTAACATGTTTAGCAATAAAGTAAAGTAATTTACATGGCGTTTCTCAATGACACGCAGGTCATACAAAAAATAAAGACAACTCCTATGGCTCCTGCCGGTTGTCATACTCATCGACATGCAAGTCATGATTCCTATTACAATAGCATGAACATCTCATACATCACATATATGTCATTCATCATTCATCACAACTTTGGCCATATCATATCACAAAGCACTTGCTGCAAAAACAAGTTAGACGTCCTCTAATTGTTGTTGCAATTTTTACGTGGCTGAAGTAGGGTTCTAGCAAGAACGTTTTCTTACCTACGTGAAAGCCACAACGTGATCTGTCAACTTCTATTTACCCTTCATAAGGACCCTTTTCATCGAATCCGCTCCAACTAAAGTAGGAGAGATAGACACCCGCCAGCCACCTTATGCAACAAGTGCATGTTAGTCGGTGGAACCGGTCTCACGTAAGCATACGTGTAAGGTTGGTCCGGGCCGCTTCATCCCACAATACCATTGAAGCAAGATAAGACTAGTAGCGGCAAGAAAGTTGACAACATCTACGCCCACAACAAATTGTGTTCTACTCGCGCAAGAAGAACTATGCATAGACCTAGCTCATGATGCCACTGTTGGAGAACGTTGCAGAAAACAAAAAAATTTCCTACGGTTTCACCAAGATCTATCTATGAGTTCATCTAGCAACGAGTCATCGGATGCATCTACATACCTTTGTAGATCGCGAGCGGAAGCGTTCAGAGAACGTGGATGAAGTAGTCGTACACGACGTGATCCAAATCACCAGAGATCCTAGCGCCGAACGGACGGCACCTCCGTGTTCAACACACGCACGGTCAGCGTAACGTCTCCTTCTTCTTGATCCAGCAAGAGGGAAGAAGAGGTTGAGGAAGATGGCTCCAGCAGCAGCACGACGGCGTGGTGATGGTGGAGCTGCAGAACTGTAAGTGCATCTAGTGCCACCCCTAGTTGGTTTTGGAGTATTGACGACAAACCTAGTTGAGGGACTAATGTGTTTGTGAGAATTGCAGGATAACACAGGTAGAAGTCCCTCATTGATTCGGTTTAGCTACCAGAGATGACCCCCAAAAATGTACGAAGACATTGAAGACAATGGTGGTTCATGAAGACATTCATGTCGAAGACAATGACATATGAAGACTCCCCATGAAGCCTTTGGAACTCGAAGACTTAGATCCTTCGTAGTTTTACTTTATTCATGTTGTGTCATAGGAACCACCGTATTGTTAAGTGGGGTCCAAGAGAACCAGTCAGGATGACTGAAGTGATGCCTAATTCAAATCCTATGTCTTCGAGTGAAGACAATGAGAGAAAATCTTGTCCAGAGTCAGACAAGTCAGCTTTACTTGCAGCCCAAGTAAAGTTGCCGTGAGAGTTCAAAATCCGACCGTTAGTACACGTGTCAGTTCCTTAGTGACCCAGGGTCATTTCGGACAAATCAGGTCAGGGTTGCCAAGTGGCTATAAATAGTCCACCCCCACAACCATAAACGGTTGGCTGCTCAGATTTTAGTGCACGGCTTTTGTCGTTTGAGAGCAACCCACCTCGAAGCCTTTGAGAGAAAATCCTTAGTGAGGAGAAAAGCCCTAACCACCAATAGCCAGAGTAATTGGGCATCACTTAAGTCTTCTTGTCTGAGTGATCTGAAGACTTATTACACTTGAGGACTGTGCATCCTCCAGACGGTTAGGCGTCGCGTTCTGAGCATCCAAGAGGAATTGTGGATTGCCGGTGAACGAAGTCTGTGAAGGTTTGGGAGTCTACCTTGAAGACTTACCAGAGTGATTGGGCGGGGTCTGTGTGACCTTAGCTCAAGGAGAAAATGGTGAGGACTGGGTGTCCTGAGCTGCGTGTTCAGGACTGGGTGTCCGGGACTGTGTGTCCTTTGGTTTAAATACCTAGCCGCTCCAACCAGACGTACAGTTGTCACAGCAACTGGAACTGGTCCAACACATCATTGTCTTCAACGTGTCACTGGTTTCATCTTCACCTCCCTTTACTTACCAGTACACATTGTGAAGCTATTGCATGCCTGCTTAATCTTCTGTCTTCACAACCTGACTGTATGATCTGTTTGGCTTCATAACTTCTTCCAACCTGATCCTCATTACACTGAAGCTATTTGACTCTGTGCTTTCACTTTATTGTATATTTTACTATGGCTTGCGTTGTGTAATCTACCTTCCGCTGCATAGTGATAGGCTTGTTCACTCCGTTTGTCTTCATAACTTCCGCGTTTTGAAGACTTTCATAAAAATCACCTATTCACGCCCCCTCTAGTCGATATAACGCACTTTCAAGAACTCCGTCAGGGCTTCGCCAAGCACTATGGAGGCAGAGGAGGTGTTGGAGAGGGAGAAGGAGGCAACCAAAGGCATGGATCAAACAGCCCTCCTTCCCCCACTATATATAGGAGGGCCTAGGGGGGGCTCCGGCCCTAGGAGATCCAATCTCCTAGGGGGGCGGCGGCCAAGGGAGGTTTCCCTCCCCCCCAAGGCACCTAGGGGGTGCCTTCCACTAGTAGGACTCCTCCCCTTTGGAAACCCTAGGCGCATGGGCCCCTTGGGGCTGGTGCCCTTGGCCCATGTAGCCCAAGGCGCACCCCCTACAGCCCATGTGCCCCCCCCAGGGCAGGTGGCCCCACCCGGTGGGCCCCCGGGACCCTTCCGATGGTCCCGGTACAATACTGATAACCCCGAAACTTGTCCCGCTGGCCGAAACAGCACTTCCTATATATAATTCTTTACCTCCGGACCATTCCGGAACTCCTCGTGACGTCCGGGATCTCATCTGGGACTCCAAACAACATTCGGGTTACTGCATATACATATTCCTATAACCCTAGCGTCACCGAACCTTAAGTGTGTAGACCCTACGGGTTCGGGAGACATGTAGACATGACCGAGACGACTCTCCGGTCAATAACCAACAGCGGGATCTGGATACCCATGTTGGCTCCCACATACTCCACGATGATCTCTTCGGATGAACCACGATGTCGAGGATTCAAGTAACCCCGTATACAATTCCCTTTGCCAATCGGTATGTTACTTGCCCGAGATTCGATCGTCGGTATCCCAATACCTCGTTCAATCTCGTTACCGGCAAGTCACTTTACTCGTACCGTAATGCATGATCCCGTGACCAGACACTTGGTCACTTTGAGCTCATTACGATGATGCATTACCGAGTGGGCCCAGTGATACCTCTCCGTCATACGGAGTGACAAATCCCAGTCTTGATCTGTGTCAACCCAACAGACACTTTCGGAGATACCCGTAGTATACCTTTATAGTCACCCAGTTACGTTGTGATGTTTGGTACACCCAAAGCACTCTTACGGTATCCGGGAGTTACACGATCTCATGGTCTAAGGAAAAGATACTTGACATTGGAAAAATTCTAGCAAACGAACCACACGATCTTTATGCTATGTTTAGGATTGGGTCTTGTCCATCACATCATTCTCCTAATGATGTGATCTCGTTATCAATGACATCCAATGTCCATAGTCAGGAAACCATGACTATCTGTTGATCAACGAGCTAGTCAACTAGAGGCTTACTAGGGACATGTTGGTGTCTGTTATTCACACATGTATTACGATTTCCGGATAACACAATTATAGCATGAATAAAGACAATTATCATGAACAAGGAAATATAATAATAATGCTTTTATTATTGCCTCTAGGGCATATTTCCAACTATTGCGTAAACGCGTACCAACCAATAATTTTCTACTTTTTGATACTATTATATTTTCCTCTATTTTTTAAAATTCATCAACTTATATAAATTCATAATGAGCCACAGTTGCAAGTCCATTATTGACATGCAACTAGGCCCAATCTTTTTTTCTCTTCAGTTGCAAGTCCACCCAGCCAACTCACCTATTGTGTTTACCTACAGTAGTGTCTCAAAAAAAACTACAGTATTTTCCTTCTTTTCATCTTTCTTCTTTCTTTTTTTTGGAATGGTTTCATTCAGTTTATTCTTTTTCTTTTTTTCTTTTTCTTGTAATGGTTTTGTTCAGGGTTTTTTTTCTTTTTCTTTCTTTTTGCTTTTTATTTTATGTTTTATTTTTACTAAATGAGTGAACTTCTTTTCGAATTCATGATTCTGTTTTCTAAAATTGATGAACTTTTTTCAAATTGGCGATTTTTTTCAAGATTGGTGATTTTGTTTTCCAAATTTGATGAACTCTTTTCAAATTGTGATTTATTTTTCAAAATTGATGAACTTCTTTTTAAAATCAATGAATTTTTTCAAATTCATGTTTTTTCGAATTCATGATTTTTTCCAAAAATTATAAAAAAGTTTGAATTCGTGAACATTTTTCAAAATTTGACGAACTTTTTCCAAATTTGCGATCTTTATTCCAAAATCCAAAAACTTTTTTTGAATTCCATGAACTTTTTGAATCGTGAATTTTTTCAAACTCCTAATATTTTTCAAAATCATGAACCTTTTTGGAATTTCTGTACTTTTTTTAGATCCATTAGTTTTAAAAGTCAACTAGTGACGAACGATTGAGGGGTCAACAATTGACCGGTGCGCATGTAGTTTTTCTTTAGACAACAGTGCAAATGAAGCTACTGTGTGACCTAGCGAATGACTGTGTGACCGAGTGAGCGACTAGCAGCCCTTGTCTGGCTGGCCGCGGCAGTATAGGAGCTCCAGGTTCTAGAACAGGCACCTAAAGCGTCGTATAGGAGCTCCAAAAACGGGTACGGCAATGGTCGTTGCAATTTTGCCGCTCTCAATTCTCTTTCCCCTTCACTTTTTGTTCATAGCAAGCGATATGATTTTTTATTTTCTCTTTTTCCATTTCTTTTTTCTTTATTTTCTTTCCCCCTTTTTTTATTTATTTATTTGTATGAAATTCATCAACCTTTGTTGTCTCTGTGCAAGTCCATATCTCAATACTCAACTGAGGCCGATTCAATTTTATCTCAATTACAAGTACACCCTCTTTAGTGAGGGTCTGATCATTTTTTGTTCCAATTACAACTGCATCCTGCCATGCAACTGCGAAGCCTATCTCTCATTTGTTGTCTTAGTTGCAAGCACACTCTAGAGACACAACTCTTAGAATCACTACAAGAAATATGTCAACTTGTGACCACCACTATTGGTCACTGAATGGTCACAAATTTCCATTTGTGACCTTTTTGTGACCAAAAACATAAGGTCAAAAGCTGGCCGTCGTAAACTGACTATAGCGACCTTTCTTCTGGAATGGTCGTAGACATTTATGACCAAAATACGTCTACTGTGGCGTTCTGGTCACTAGCAACCTCCCCAGGCCACGTAGGCATCCAGCGTGGCAAGCTGATGTGGCACAAGATTCAGCCCGGTCCAATTCGGTTTTCTACATGGGCCTAGCCCAACAATTCGGCATTTTTAATATTTATTTTTCCTATTAATTTTGCTAGCTACATGGGCCTGGCCCAGCAATTCGGCCTTTTTATTTCAAGATGCGGCCTTTTACAGCATATGAATTTCTTTGCCATTTTATTTTCCACTGTTTACATTTGTCCCAAATATCATAATATCATACACTGGTCCCACACGTCAGAAATTTCAAATGTGCTCAAATTATTTTGATAAGTGGGTCGCATTAGTCATGTTTCCATTGCACACATTTTCAAATCACATACATAATTACTATTTCATATGAAACAGAAATTGTAATTCTAAAACATACATGAAATTCACAAACAGAGAGAAGATACATTAAATCACATACATAATTACTATTTCATTCACAAACAGAGAGAAGATACATTAAATTCCCAGATAACCCAGCTATTATTATAGAACTTGCTATATAAGAATGTATTGGAGCTTCTTTCAACATCTTTCGTCTTGAATTTACTCAAAATATCTGCCAACAAGAAAAGAGAAAACAACAGGTGAGCTATTTAGTAGTAAGATCAAGTCTGGAAAGAAACATGCATGAAAATTAAGAAGAGCTAGAATATGGATGCCCAAATAGTTTTCGTGCACGTCATGCCAAGTTAGGCAACACGTAGAATGCATATGGGCCATAAAAATGATCAAATGAGTAAGGGATGAAGCCAAACAATGGTTCCTCCTTGCAATGATCACATTTAGATAGCAGCGACCTACTAAAGTTCATGTTACAACAACACTAGTTCATGTGAGAAACACACGGGGTCCAAAGTACAAACCAAAAACAATCTGACTTGGGTAAACCAGGACATGATGAAACAAAATTATTCATTTTGGGTTAAAAGAGGAATATGATGTCCACCTTATACTACTACATCATCATCAGGATTAAAACAACACATTTATAGTCAGAGTGTTGGATGAGAAAAATATCAATTGAAAAAAAGACAAGGTAGAATCAAATCAGGTTATAGTTTGTGGGAATCAATGCACACAGCATGAACGACAAGGTAGCATCAAATCAGATGATGATTGCATACATATAAATCATGTGCTGGCAGAAAAAAAATCCGAGGAGGAGCTCATCTTCCCTCTCTGTTTGGTAACTAACAACCTAAATAAAATAAAATAAAAACATGACTTGTTCATACAGATCCCTCTAAAATTCCTTGGGACAAGTGCATCACATATTCGTCAACTTAGCAGAAGAAGTAGTGAGCACGGGAAGAGGGGAGGGAGATGGAGGAGCTACCTGCCGCGGTCGCAATGGAAGGAGAGGAGCCGACCCCTCCTGCCCCTCCCCCACGAGCAGGACAGGGCTGCCGGCTGGGCACGCCCCTACTCCTCCGCCTCCTTGATCAGGAGACCCCCTTCCCCTACTGCTACTTGGCGCGTCGCATCACTAGTCACCTCCTCATGCAAGAAGTACACAATAAATAGACAGACGGTCAGTGAGGTACATTTTCACAGCAACATAAGCTTAAAATTAACACAAATACACACATCAAATGAAGTCACTAAGATACTTAAGTCCACCACATGGTGTAGAATTATGTGGTATATATATATAATTGCAACACATGAACCAAATGAGGAATAACATCATCACCAAGAGTTTCTGATGATAAGCATAGCTCCCTACAAAAAAGAACTAAGGGCACAGTGACTAAAGCATGCAGAACACAATATTGAAAGCAGAAGCAAGCAGGCAGTATGAGCTACCTACTGGCAAAGTATAAAACCTAAATCATATAGTACAAATGAATCAAGAAAACAAGAACTAACAATGAGAACTGCATACTAATGCACCAGATGATCAACATCAAGTGTAGTATATTCACATAAGTTTGCTTATTTGTTTTTCTGAACATAATAATGTATAGCCCCAGATTTTCTGAACTACAAAAATGATGTAGCAAAATCAGGGGTTGTAGTAAATACAGTACGAATTATGAATATGGTTTAGTTTCAATATATACCATATTATTTTGGTATAACTTCAGTAAATACCATATAAACAATAGTTGACGCGAATAACAGGGGCTTCACATAAAAAACATATATACATGATAAATTGAGTAGGTAAGAAATTGTCTTTAGCCTAAAAACTAACACCACCAACGCTCATTCACTAGTACTATAGTACAGTAGTATCACGCTAGCACTAGTTCTGTAGTACAAACAATATTTACTCAAACTGTACCACTCTAAGCTAGCACAAACACTTGCATGCATTAATGTTCATTTTGTAGTAGCGCACTAGTTTGTGGGACAGGGCCACCAAGCTTTTACATTGTAGCACTGTATAAGTAAGCACAACACTTGCACGCACTAATCACTCATATGTAGTAGACTAGTACGTAGTAGCACACTTGCACTTGGCAACATACTTTAATTTGTTCAATGCTGGTCTGACCCGCACAAGCCTAGGGGAGATGCATGCATGTTGATTAGCCGGTCAGTAATTGCAGACAAACACATCATCCCAAGATTATTGGGGTTGTATGAATTTTGTATGATAAGCATCAATAACAAAGGGAAGGTAGTTTTTACCGGCTTCTTGTTTATTCCTAGTTCTACCCACATGATGACTTCAAGCAACTCCTCCAAGGTTCCATTCCTTCCTGCCAATTTAACTGGGTGTCAAAACACTAGTCTACAGCAAAAGGTATAATTGAATTCAGACATTTATTTCACTTGTGGAAGAATTGTATTGGTACCTAGTAAAGCAATAAAAGCGTCAACAAATCGAGCCAACTGTTCGCTTGTGACATTGATATCTATCAAGCCTCTAAAAATTTGGTAAATGAAACAGACAAATTTAAGTTGCTGATGTAGTACATGTTGAATAAAAAATGTTGCAGCTTGGTTCATAGGAATTGAATACCCAACTAATTTTATTTTCAATTTAAGAAATGCACATACAAATAGAAGTGAACCAAATACCCCAATACATGTGCGTCAAATGTTGTCCAAACTGAAACTCAACTGTAGGTGTCCCTCTCCTATGTTATAACCAAACTACATGGCAGGATTGGATCGGATTGGACCAACCAAAATCAAAACAGCTACTAGCTAGCAAGGAAGGGAAGGGGACGTACTTCTCTTACCACCACTGTGGTCGTACAGCCGCATCTTCTGATCTCCATTGCCACATGGCGTTGTATGTGCTAAAGATGTCGCGTACATCTCGCCAAGGACGTCGTGGAACGCGAGATGCACCGCAGACCATGAGAAGGAACACCTCTTTCCTGTCTCGCTTGTCACAGATCAGCTGTTGTAGGGTGACCTGCACCATGGATCCCACGGGAGGAGCGTGGCCTGGTGGATCTGGGGGGCATGGATCCCACAGTGAATACACTAATTACACTAATTGATCTGCACATATGCTTCTGAAGTTCATAGACCGCATGGTATAGGATTGAGACAGGCAAAGAAAAAAATACCCTAGGCGATGGCGTTGTCGAGCAGGAGAGTCGGAAGGACACCGGCGCTGCTCCCGATAGGGCGGCTCGCGGCGCCCGAGTCGGAGGAGGCTCGCGGTGGCGCCCCTGAGTCGGCTTGGCGCAGGACGCCGGAGGAGGCTTTTCCGACGGTGCGGCATGACGCACACACTGGCGCAGCACCGAGATGAGCTGCCGCGGGTCTGTAGGGCAAGGGGGTAGCCAGCGCTGGATCTAGCGTGGCGGCGCTGGTGCCGCGCCGCAGTCCTGCTCGTGCGGCGGCCAAGGGAAGAGAGCGAGGGAAGGTGAGGGGAAGGGAAGAGGATGGGGGCGGCGCTGGTGGGGGAGAAGGGCATCGAGGTCGTCAGTGGGGATGGGAGGCGTCGAGGGAGATGAGGGGCGGCGGCGGCGACGTGTGGATCTGGATCGGGGAGAGAAGGTGACGGGAGGCGGCGGGGAGGGGGAGAGGTGGGTTGGATCGGGGAGAGAAGCGCAGGGTAGGGTAGGATCTGGATCAGTGGGTTGGATGGACGGTGGATGGCTGTATGGATGGACGGATCTCCGCCATGTCATCGATCCATGCCATAGCGAATTCAACCAATCAGAATTAAGGTTGTGTAAAAAAATATTTTGTTTTTCTTATAGTTTTTATCCTCTTATTCGGGGCAAACATTCAACATATTAACCACTTATAGTTTGTTAAAATCAATCAATATTGTGCACATGTATGTACTTAGAATGACAAATAATGTTGATTTGGGGGGTTTCATTTTCATTGCACAAGGAGCCATTTTCTATTTTTCAAGTGCCCAAAATGGGTTTTTTTGTGAATAACCTAACATGTATTTGTTGCTAAATTGTACCACATAATTTTTAGAAAATACTAATGCATATTTAACGTACAATTGACAAAATTGTTGGTTGTCAAAAGGTTCTATACACCTCTCGTGAAAAAGAAAAATTTCCGCTGGTTCAGTTGGAAGCGGGTCAAATTTGAACTGCAGCTACCTTATGGTTTGCTCTTTATTTTTTCCCAAAATCATTTTTAGGTACATAAGTATCTATTTAATCAGAGAAACATCAAAAGTTTTTCAAGGTTCAACCACTAGCTAGGAACTCTCAAGCCCGCCGTTTTGACCGCATTTTGAAACGGGCATAAAAAAGTAAAAAAAAATCAAAAAATTGGAAAACCTTCGTATTGTGTTATTATATGTGACCAAGTTTCCAGGAAAAATAATAAACTTGTAATAAGGCAATTATTTTAAAAAGGTGTTCACAGAAATGAGCTGTCATGCGTGAAGATTCATGGCTTTCAAGCCAAGTTTTCCAGGAAAAATAATAAACTTGTAATACGGCAATTATTTTAAAAAGGTGTTCACAGAAATGAGCTGTCATGCATGAAGATTCATGGCATTCAAGCCAAGTGATCAATCTTATGGCCACATTCATGGCATAGTTTGTTCAAATGATCTCATATTGTGCACAAGGGTGCATCTTGGAATTCCAAACAATGTTGCCTAAGGGAGTTTTCATTTTCTTTGCATGGAAAATTCATTTTCCGAGTGCCCAAATTGAGTTCTTTTTGTGAAGGACCTACCATATATTTGTTACAAAATTGGACCAAATCATTTTTCTAAAATACTAGGCTATATTTGATTCACAATTGACCAAATGGTTGGGTGTCAAAAGTTTTAATACACCTCCGGTGAAAAAGACAAATTCCCGCCGATTCAGCAGGAAGCGGGTCAAATTTGAACTACAGCTGCCTCACAGTTTGCTCTTTATTTTTTCCAAAAATCATTTTGTTGGGGAACGTAGTAATTTCAAAAAAAATCCTACGCACACGCAAGATCATGGTGATGCATAGCAACGAGAGGGGAGAGTGTTGTCTACGTTCCCTCGTAGACCGACAGCGAAAGCGTTGGCACAACGCGGTTGATGTAGTCGTACGTCTTCACGGCCCGACCGATCAAGCACCGAAACTATGGCACCTCCGAGTTCTAGCACACGTTCAGCTCGATGACGATCCTCGGACTCCGATCCAGCAAAGTGTCGGGGAAGAGTTCCGTCAGCACGACGGCGTGGTGACGATCTTGATGTACTACTGTCACAGGGCTTCGCCTAAGCACCGCTACAATATTATCGAGGATTATGGTGGCAGGGGGCGCCGCACACAGCTAAGAATATGATCACGTGGATCAACTTGTGTGTCTATGGGGTGCCCCCTGCCCCCGTATATAAAGGAGTGGAGGAGGGAAGGGCCGGCCCTCTCTATGGCGCGCCCTAGGGGAGTCCTACTCCCACCGGGAGCAGGATTCCCCCTTTCCTTGTCCAACTAGGAGTCCTTCCATGTAGTAGGAGTAGGAAACAAGGAAGGGGCGCAACCCCTCCCCCTAGTAAAATTCGGACTAGGCCTTGGGGGGCGCACGGCCTGCCCTAGGCAGCCCCTCTCTCTTTCCCGTATGGCCCAATAAGGCCCAATACTTCTCCCGGCGAATTCCCGTAACTCTCCGGTACTCCAAAAAATACTCGAATCACTCGGAACCTTTCCGATGTCCGAATATAGTCGTCCAATATATCGATTTTTACGTATCGACCATTTCGAGACTCCTCGTCATGTCCCCGATCTCATCCGGGACTCCGAACTCCTTCGGTACATCAAAACTCATAAACTCATAATATAACTGTCATCGAAACCTTAAGCGTGCGGACCCTACGGGTTCGAGAACAATGTAGACATGACCGAGACATGTCTCCGGTCAATAACCAATAGTGGGACCTAGATGCCCATATTGGCTCCTACATATTCTACGAAGATCTTTATCGGTGAGACCGCATAACAACATACTTTGTTCCCTTTGTCATCGGTATGTTACTTGCCTGAGATTCGATCGTCGGTATCCAATACCTAGTTCAATCTCGTTACCGGCAAGTCTCTTTACTCGTTCCGTAATACATCATCTCGCAACTAACTCATTAGCTGCAATGCTTGCAAGGCTTAAGTGATGTGCATTACCGAGAGGCCCAGACATACCTCTCCGACAATCGGAGTGACAAATCCTAATCTCGAAATACGCCAACCCAATATGTACCTTTGGAGACACCTGTAGAGCTCCTTTATAATCACCCAGTTACGTTGTGACATTTGGTAGCACACAAAGTGTTCCTCCGGCAAACGGGAGTTGCATAATCTCATAGTCATAGGAACATGTATAAGTCATGAAGAAAGCAATAGCAACATACTAAATGATCGGGTGCTAAGCTAATGGAATGGGTCATGTCAATCAGATCATTCAACTAATGATGTGATCCCGTTAATCAAATAAAAACTCTTTGTCCATGGTTAGGAAACATAACCATCTTTGATTAACGAGCTAGTCAAGTAGAGGCATACTAGTGACACTCTGTTTGTCTATGTATTCACACATGTATTATGTTTTTGGTTAATACAATTCTAGCATGAATAATAAAAATTTATCATGAAATAAGGAAATAATTAATAACTTTATTATTGCCTCTAGGGCATATTTCCTTTAGTCTCCCACTTGCACTAGAGTCAATAATCTAGTTCACATCGCTATGTGATTAACACCAATAGTTCACATCTTTATGTGATTGGTTCACATCTCCATGTGACTAATACCCAAAGGGTTTACTAGATTCAATAATCTAGTTCACATCACTATGTGATTAACACCCAAAGAGTGATCATGTTTTGCTTGTGAGGGAAATTTAGTCAACGGGCCTGCCAAGTTCAGATCCGTATGTATTTTGCAAAATTCTATGTCTACAATGCTCTGCACGGAGCTACTCTAGCTAATTGCTCCCACTTTCAATATGTATACAGATTGAGACTTAGAATCATCTGGATCAGTGTCAAAAACTTGCATCGACGTAACCCTTTACGACGAACCTTTTTTGTCACGTCCATAATTGAGAAACATATCCTTATTCCACTAAGAATAATTTTGACCGTTGTCCAGTGATCTACTCCTATATCACTATTGTACTCCCTTGCCAAAATCAGTGTAGGGTATACAATAGATCTGGTACACAGCATGGCATACTTTATAGAACCTATGGCCAAGGCATAGAGAATGACTTTCATTCTCTTTCTATCTTCTGTCGTGGTCGTGTTTTGAATCTTACTCATTGTCACACCTTGTAATACAGGCAATAACTCTTTCTTTGACTGCTCCATTTTGAACTACTTCAAAATCTTTTCAAGGTATGTACTCATTGAAAAAACTTATCAAGTGTCTTGATCTATCTCTATAGATCTTGAAGCTCAATATGTAAGCAGCTTCACTGAAGTCTTTCTTTGAAAAAATCCTTTCAAACACTCCTTTATGCTTTGCAGAATAATTCTACATTATTTCCGATCAACAATATGTTATACACATATACTTATCAGAAATGTTCTAGTGCTCCCACTCACTTTCTTGTAAATACAGGCTTCACCGCAAGTATGTATAAAACTATATGCTTTGATCAACTTATCAAAGCGTATATTCCAACTCCGAGATGCTTGCACCAGTCCATAGATGGATCGCTGGAGCTTGCATATTTTCTTAGCACCTTTAGGATTGACAAAACCTTCTAGTTGTATCATATACAACTCTTCTTTAAATCCATTAAGGAATGTAGTTTTGTTTATCCATTTGCCAGATTTCATAAAATTGCGGCAATTGCTAACATGATTTGGACAGACTTAAGCATCGATACGAGTGAGAAACTCTCATCGTAGTCAACACCTTGAACTTGTCGAAAACCTTTTGCGACAATTCTAGCTTTGTAGATAGTAACACTACTATCCGTGTCCGTCTTCCTCTTGAAGACCCATTTATTATCTATGGCTTGCCGATCATCGGGCAAGTCAACCAAAGTCTACACTTTGTTCTCATACATGGATCATATCTTAGATTTCATGGCCTCAAACCATTTCGCGGAATCTGGGCTCATCATCGCTTCCTCATAGTTCGCAAGTTCGTCATGATCTAGTAACATGACTTCCAGAAAAGGATTACCGTACCACTCTGGTGCGGATCTCACTCTGGTTAACCTACGAGATTCAGTAGTAACTTGATCTGAAGTTACATGATCATTATCATTAGCTTCCTCACTAATTGGTGTAGTAGTCACAGGAACAGATTTCTGTGATGAACTAATTTACAATAACGGAGAAGGTACAATTACCTTATCAAGTTATACTTTCCTCCCACTCACTTCTTTCGAGAGAAACTCCTTCTCTAGAAAGGATCCATTCTTAGCAACGAATGTCTTGCCTTCGGATCTGTGATAGAAGGTGTACCCAACTGTTTCCTTTGGGTATCCTATGAAGACATATTTCTCCGATTTGGTTTTGAGCTTATCAGGATGAAACCTTTTCATATAAGCATCACAATCCCAAACTTTAAGAAACGACAACTTTGGTTTCTTGCCAAACCACAGTTCAGATTGTGTCGTCTCAACGGACTTAGATGGTGCCCTTTTAAACGTGAATGCAGCTGTCTTTAATGCATAACCCCAAAACGATAGTGGTAAATCGGTAAGAAACATCATAGATTGCACTATAGCCAATAAAGTACGGTTATGACGTTCGGGCACACCATTATGCTGTAGTGTTCCAGGTGGCATGAATTTGTGAAACTATTTCACATTGTTTTTAACTGAAGGCCAAACTCATAACTCAAATACTCTTCTCTACGATCAAATCGTAGAAACTTTTTTTTTGTTACGATGAGTTTTCTCTTCACTCTGAAATTCTTTGAACTTTTCAAATGTTTCAGACTTATGTTTCATCAAGTAGATATACTCATATCTGCTCAAATCATCTGTGAAGATAAGAAAATAATGATACCTGTCGCGAGCCTCAATATTCATCGGACCACATACATCAGTATGTATGATTTCCAACAAATCTGTTGCTTGCTCCATTGTTCTGAAGAACAGAGTCTTAGTCATCTTGCCCATGAGGCATGGTTCGCAAGCATCAACTGATTCATAATCAAGTGATTCCAAAACCCATCAGCATGGAGTTTCTTCATGCGCTTTACACCAATATGACCTAAACGGCAGTGCCACAAATAAGTTGCACTATCATTATTAACTTTGCATCTTTTGGTTTCAATATTATGATTATGTGTATCACTACGATCGAGATCCAACGAACTATTTTCATTGGGTGTGTAACCATATAAGGTTTTATTCATGTAAGCAGAACAACAATTTATTCTCTTACTTAAATGAATAACCGTATTACAATAAACATGATCAAATCATATTCATGCTCAACGCAAATACCAAATAACACTTATTTAGGTTCAACACTAATCCCGAAATTATAGGGAGTGTACGATGATGATCATATCAATCTTGGAACTACTTCCAACACACATCGTCACTTCACCCTTAACAAGTCTCTGTTTATTCTGCAACTCCCATTTCGAGTTACTAATCAGCAACTGAACTAGTATCAAATACTGAGGGGTTGCGATAAACACTAGTAAAGTACACATAAATAACATGTATATCAAATATACTTATGTTCCCTTTGCCATCCTTCTTATCCGCCAATCACTTGGGGTAGTTCCGCTTCCAGTGACTAGTCCCTTTGCAGTAGAAGCACTTAGTCTCAGGCTTAGGACCAGACTTGGGCTTCTTCACTTGAGCAGCAACTTGCTTGCTGTTCTTCTTGAAGTTCCCCTTTTTCTTTTTGCCCTTTTCTTGAAACTAGTGATCTTGTTAACCATCAACACTTGATGCTCTTTCTTGATTTCTACCTTCATCGATTTCATCATCATGAAAAGCTCGGGAGTCGTTTTCGTCATCCCTTGCGTACTATAGTTCATCACGAAGTTCTACTAACTTGGTGATGGTGACTAGAGAATTCTGTCAATCACTATCTTATATGGAAGATTAACTCCCACTTGATTCAAGCGATTGTAGTACCCAGACAATCTGAGCACATGCTCACTAGTTGAGCGATTCTCCTCCATCTTTTAGCTATAGAACTTGTTAGAGACTTCATATCTCTCAACTCGGGTATTTGCTTGAAATATTAACTTCAACTCCTGGAACATCTCATATGGTCCATGACGTTCAAAACGTCTTTGAAGTCCCGATTCTAAGCCGTTAAGCATGGTGCACTAAACTATCAAGTAGTCATCATATTTAGCTAGCCAAACGTTCATAACGTCAGCATCTGCTCCTGCAATAGGTCTGTCACCTAGCGGTGCATCAAGGACATAATTCCTCTGTGCAGTAATGAGGATAAACCTCAGATCACGGATCCAATCCGCATCATTGCTACTAACATCTTTCAACACAATTTTCTCTAGGAACATATCAAAATAAACACAGGGAAGCAACAATGCGAGCTATTGATCTACAACATAATTTGCAAAATACTACCAGGACTAAGTTCATGATAAATTTAAGTTCAATTAATCATATTACTTAAGAACTCCCACTTAGATAGACATCCCTCTAATCCTCTAAGTGATCACGTGATCCAAATCAACTAAACCATATCTGATCATCACGTGAGATGGAGCAGTTTCATTGGTGAACATCACTATGTTGATCATATCTACTATATGATTCACGCTCGATCTTTCGGTCTCCGTGTTCCGAGGCCATATCTGTATATGCTTGGCTCGTCAAGAATAACCTGAGTATTCCGCGTGTGCAACTATTTTGTACCCGTTGTATTTGAACGTAGAGCCTATCACACCCGATCATCACGTGGTGTCTCAGCACGAAGAACTTTCGCAACGGTGCATACTCAGGGAGAACACTTCTTGATAATTAGTGAGAGATCATCTTAAAATGCTACCGTCAAACTAAGCAAAATAAGATGTATAAAAAGATAAACATCATATGCAATCAAAAATATATGACATGATATGGCCATCATCATCTTGCGCCTTTGATCTCCATCTCCAAAGTACTGTCATGATCTCTATCGTCACCGGCATGACACCATGATCTCCATCATCTTGATCTATATTAATGTGTCGTCACATGGTTGTCTCACCAATAATTGCTCTTGCAACTATTGCTATCGCATAGCGATAAAGTAAAGCAATTATTTGGCGCTTGCATCTTATGCAATAAAGAGACAACCATAAGGCTTTTGCCAGTTGCCGATAACTTCAACAAAACATGATCATCTCATACAACAACTTATATCTCATCACGTTTTGACCATATCACATCACAACATGCCCTGCAAAAACAAGTTAGACGTCCTCTACTTTGTTGTTGCAAGTTTTACGTGGCTGCTACGGGCTTAAGCAAGAACCAATCTTACCTACGCATCAAAACCACAACGATAGTTTGTCAAGTTGGTGCTGTTTTAACCTTCGCAAGGACCGGGCGTAGCCACACTCGATTCAACTAAAGTTGGAGAAACTGACACCCGCCAGCCACCTGTGTGCAAAGCACGGCGGTAGAACCAGTCTCACGTAAGCGTACGCGTAATGTCGGTTCGGGCCGCTTCATCCAACAATACCGCCGAACCAAAGTATGACATGCTGGTAAGCAGTATGACTTATATCGCCCACAACTCACTTGTGTTCTACTCGTGCATATAACATCAAACCATAAAAAACTAGGCTCGAATGCCACTGTTGGGGAACGTAGTAATTTCAAAAAAAATCCTACGCACACGCAAGATCATGGTGATGCATAGCAACGAGAGGGGAGAGTGTTGTCTACGTTCCCTCGTAGACCGACAGCGAAAGCGTTGGCACAACGTGGTTGATGTAGTCGTACGTCTTCACGGCCCGACCGATCAAGCACCGAAACTACGGCACCTCCGAGTTCTAGCACACGTTTAGCTCGATGACGATCCCCGGACTCCGATCCAGCAAAGTGTCGGGGAAGAGTTCCGTCAGCACGACGGCGTGGTGACGATCTTGATGTACTACTGTCACAGGGCTTCGCCTAAGCACCGCTACAATATTATCGAGGATTATGGTGGCAGGGGGCGCCGCACACGGCTAAGAATATGATCACGTGGATCAACTTGTGTGTCTATGGGGTGCCCCCTGCCCCCGTATATAAAGGAGTGGAGGAGGGAAGGGCCGGCCCTCTCTATGGCGCGCCCTAGGGGAGTCCTACTCCCACCGGGAGTAGGATTCCCCCTTTCCTAGTCCAACTAGGAGTCCTTCCATGTAGTAGGAGTAGGAAACAAGGAAGGGGCGCAACCCCTCCCCCTAGTACAATTCAGACTAGGCCTTGGGGGGCGTGCGGCCTGCCCTAGGCAGCCCCTCTCTCTTTCCCGTATGGCCCAATAAGGCCCAATATTTCTCCCGGCGAATTCCCGTAACTCTCCGGTACTCCAAAAAATACTCGAATCACTCGGAACCTTTCCGATGTCCGAATATAGTCGTCCAATATATCGATTTTTACGTATCGACCATTTCGAGACTCCTCGTCATGTCCCCGATCTCATCCGGGACTCCGAACTCCTTCGGTACATCAAAACTCATAAACTCATAATATAACTGTCATCGAAACCTTAAGCGTGCGGACCCTACGGGTTCGAGAACAATGTAGACATGACCGAGACATGTCTCCGGTCAATAACCAATAGTGGGACCTAGATGCCCATATTGGCTCCTACATATTCTACGAAGATCTTTATCGGTCAGACCGCATAACAACATACTTTGTTCCCTTTGTCATCGGTATGTTACTTGCCTGAGATTCGATCGTCGGTATCCAATACCTAGTTCAATCTCGTTACTGGCAAGTCTCTTTACTCGTTCCGTAATACATCATCTCGCAACTAACTCATTAGCTGCAATGCTTGCAAGGCTTAAGTGATGTGCATTACCGAGAGGGCCCAGACATACCTCTCCGACAATCGGAGTGACAAATCCTAATCTCGAAATACGCCAACCCAACATGTACCTTTGGAGACACCTGTAGAGCTCCTTTATAATCACCCAGTTACGTTGTGACGTTTGGTAGCACACAAAGTGTTCCTCCGGCAAACGGGAGTTGCATAATCTCATAGTCATAGGAACATGTATAAGTCATGAAGAAAGCAATAGCAACATACTAAATAATCGGGTGCTAAGCTAATGGAATGGGTCATGTCAATCAGATCATTCAACTAATGATGTGATCCCGTTAATCAAATAAAAACTCTTTGTCCATGGTTAGGAAACATAACCATCTTTGATTAACGAGCTAGTCAAGTAGAGGCATACTAGTGACACTCTGTTTGTCTATGTATTCACACATGTATTATGTTTCCGGTTAATACAATTCTAGCATGAATAATAAACATTTATCATGAAATAAGGAAATAATTAATAACTTTATTATTGCCTCTAGGGCATATTTCCTTCACATTTCTAGGTACATAAGTATCTATTTAATTAGAGAAACACCAAAAAAATTCCAAGATTCAACCACTAACTAGGAACGGTCATGCCCGCCGTTTTGACCGCATTTTGAAACGGGCATAAAAAATTCAAAAAATTAGGAAACCTTCGCATTGTGTCATTATATGTGACCAAATTTTCAGGAAAAATAATAAACTTTTAATACGACAATTATTTTAAAAAAGTGTTCTCAAAAATGAGCTATCACGCGTGAAGATTCAGGGTTTTCAAGCCAAATGATCAATCTTATGGCCACATTCATCGCATAGTTTGTTCAAATGATCTCATATTGTGCACAAGGGTGCATATTGGAATGGCAAACATTGTTTCCTAAGGAAGTTTTCATTTTCTTTGGACGAAAAAATCATTTTCCATTTTTCGAGTGCCCAAAAGGAGGTTTTTTGTGACGGACCTACCAAATAATTGTTGCAAAATTGGACCAAATCATTTTTCTAAAATACTAGGCCATATTTAATGCACAATTGACCAAACGGTTGGGTGTAAAAAGTTTTGATCCACCTCTCGTGAAAAAGACAAATTTACGCCGATTCAGCTGGAAGCGGGCAAATTTGAACTGTAGCTGCCATGTAGTTTGCTCTTTATTTTTTACAAAAATCATTTCTAGGTACATAAGTATCTATTTAATTAGAGAAACACCAAAAAAATCCCAAGATTCAACCACTAGCTAGGAATGGTCATTTCCGCCGTTTTGACCGCATTTGGAAACGGGCATAAAAATTCAAAAAAAATCAAAAATTTGGGAAACCTTCGCATTGTGTCATTATATGTGGCCAAGTTCCCAGGAAAAATAACAAACTTGTAATACAACAATTATTTTAAAAAAAGTATTCTCAGAAACGAGCTATCACGTGTGGAGATCAATGGCTTTCAAGCCAAATGATCAATCTTATGGCCACATTCATGGCATAGTTTGTTCAAACGATCTCATATTGTGCACAAGGGTGCATATTGGAATGGAAAACAATGTTGCCTAAGGAAGTTTTCATTTTCTTTGGACGAAAAAACCATTTTCCATTTTTTGAGTGCCCAAAAGGAGGTTTTTTTGTGAAGGACCTCCCAAATAATTGTTGCAAAATTGGACCAAATCATTTTTATAAAATACTAGGCCATATTTAATGCACAATTGACAAAATGGTTGGGTGTACAAAGTTTTGATCCACCTCTCGTGAAAAAGACAAATTTCCGCCGATTCAGTTGGAAGCGGGTCAAATTTGAACTGCAGCTGCATCATAGTTTGCTATTTATTTTTTACAAAAATCATTTCTAGGTACATAAGTACCTATTTAATAAGAGAAACACCAAAAAAATCCAAGATTCAACCACTAGCTAGGAATGGTCATTCTCGCCGTTTTGACAGCATTTTGAAACGGGCATAAAAATTCAAAAAAAATCAAAAAATTGGGAAACCTTCGCATTGTGTCATTATGTGTGGCCAAGTTCCCAGGAAAATAACAAACTTGTAATACGGCAATTATTTTAAAAAAGTGTTCTCAGAAACGAGCTATCACGTGTGGAGATCAATGGCTTTCAAGCCAAATGATCAATCTTATGACCACATTCATGGCATAGTTTGTTCAAATGATCTCATATTGTGCACAAGGGTGCATATTGGAATGACAAACAATGTTGCCTAAGGAAGTTTTCATTTTCGTTGGATGAAAAAACCATTTTCCATTTTTCGAGTGCCCGAAATGAGGTTTTTTTGCGAAGGAACTACCAAATAATTGTTGCAAAATTGGACCAAATCATTTTTATAAAATACTAGGCCATATTTAATGCACAATTGACAAAATTGTTGGGTGTAAATTTTTTTGATCCACCTCTCGTGAAAAAGACAAATTTCCGCTGATTTAGTTGGAAGCGGGTCAAATTTGAACTGCAGCTGCCTCATAGTTTGCTATTTATTTTTTCCAAAAATCATTTCTAGTTACATAAGGACCTATTTAATCATAAATACATGGTTTGGTGGCGATACGTCGAGGTTTGGGCGGTGGCCGAGGGCCCCAACTCTAGAGCGCCTAAACTCGCATGCCCGTCGCGTGGTCACCGTGTGACCGTAATGTTGCCATGTGTTCTGGGCAGCCTAGGCATGTCTAGTGGGTTGGGCACTCCACAGGTTGGTGCTAGGAAGAAAATTACAACATAAGATTCTCACGAGGAGACCGATCGATGCTCAAACATGAATTAGCAGCCAAGTGTTTGATTAGCAGTACGGGAAATGCAGATGGCCAATGGGCGTGAGTTTTGGCTGAGGATGATCATCTACTAAGGAGAATGTCTTCACAAATTTTTAGCTCAAAAGGAGGATCCTAGGTGGTACTTGCTTTGCAAAGTACCACGCTGGACAAAAATATGAATGTTGAAGCTGGGCTCAAAATAATGAATGGAGTGAGCTGAAATTTTCTGGAGGATGGTTATTTGGGCATAGGAAAGCATTGTAGAAAATTGATACCATTTGGACGTGCCAAAGTAGTACTTCCTTCACAATGCTCTTCTATGGACAGAAACTTGGGAAAACTAGTGAGAGAGATTGGATGAATGAAATGAGCTCAAAATTGGTGTAGGTAAGTTACTTAGGTATGGTCATGCTATGGTAAATTTTCAGATCATTTGGGTAAGCCTAGCTAGTACTTACTTCACAAAGCTTCTCTCGAGGTAGAAACTTTGGAAATTTCCCGAGAAAGATTTACTAGGAAAATTGAGCTGAATATTATCATGTGGCAATGATTTGGGTATGGAAGAGTGCCCTAAAAGTTTAAGGGTAATAGGAGGGGTCTATATAACACTTGCTTTTGCAACGTGCCAATTTGGCCATAAAATATAAATTGAACCTGGGCTCACATAGATGATTTGGCTGAGCTGCAATTTGGAGGAGGGTGATAATTTGGGCATATGAAGGAACTGTATAAATTTCATGTCATTTAGAGATATAAAAAAGGTACTTCCTTCACAATGCTTCTAGGTGGACAAAAACTTTGGAAATTTGCCGAGGAAGATTTGCTAGGCAAATGGAGCTGAATTTTGTCATGCGGTAATGATTTGGATAAGAAAGAGTGCCCAAAAATTCCGAGGGCAATCAAGAATATATAAATAGCACTTCCTTCATAAAGTGTTGTTGTGAACAGAATAGGAAAATGAATATTGTTGAATTAGTTTTGAACTAGGCAAGGAAGGATTTTTACATATTTGATGAAGATATGACCCAAAGAATTTATGAGATTGTTTTGGGAATTTTGGGAATGATAGAAATATAGGTTGCTTCACAACCTAGGGCAAAAACTGCCACATGGACATGACACATAGGCAAAACTGATGAGATGGCGCCTAGTCATCACAACCCACCACAATCTACAAGGCTATGACCATCTATATTGGTCATTAACAACTAGAAATAAGGCAGCGGACTAGCACTATTTGCTTTGTGACCATTTCGTGTAAGGAAATTACGACCTTTCTGACCAAAATGGTCGCAATGGTTTAGGGTTTGAAGCCCCCTGAACAGCTTTTGACCAATTGGTCTAAAATGGTCATAAATTTATGACCAATTCTTCGAGGGTCACTGACAGAAGGTCATAAGTTGACATATTTCTTGTAGTGAATGCGTGGCTCGGGTGCTGACTGGCTTCTATGTTCGTGTGGGCGGCGTGGAGGTTGGGGTCGGTCGTTTCATAGCGGTGCTACGGTAGATCGGTGATTGGCCGCACCCTGTTCGGAGGTAGAGTGTGCTTGCCGGAGGGAAATATATGTCTAGCTTTGGCCAGACCGACGGTGGCAACGTCCATGGGCGTCGTACCCTTCTTGAAGGCTCTGTTACGGTTACTCTCTGTCCTTTGGGGCATCTCCGGGTGAAAATCTTGATCCTTTGATCAGGCGATGGTGGCGCTTCAATGTTGTGCCCTTCTTGAAGGCCTCGTCTTGGAGCTCATGTCTCGGCGCGTCAGGCATCGTCTCTTTATGGTGGCTCCTTCACGGTTGATGGCTCCTTTGATTCCCTAGTGTTGCTTATTATACATCTTTGTTTGCGTGAAGTTATATGAGTTAGTGTTGTTGTATCTCAACACTCTTTTATCTTGTGTTGGGTGTGTGCGTGTGTTTGTATCAGCTTGTATTTTGATCATTGCTTTATCTATGGACACCCTTAGTTGGTGAATGTTGGTCAAGAGAGGTGACATTTGCAAATGTTTTGGTGATATGTTTAGTTGTTTATGAGATGACAGTTTTTTAACATACATTTTCTTGGAAGATTCACCCCTTTTTGGGTACGGGAAGGAGCTGCAATGGTGGTAGGCGGAGGGGCTGAGAGGAAGGAGCTGCTTCATGGTGGAGAGTGAGGTGTCATCTCGCGTGGAGTTTTGAGACAGCGGAGGAAAACGATGGCGCGGTGGGCATCGCCGGTGACGTTTGGTAGTGCTATTCCTCTGCTTCAGCTTATTTTTACTGCCAGACACGTACGGCCCACTTACTTCGCTTTGGACAACACAGTTGTTAGCGGGCCACCGCAATGGCAACGCCGCCGCCGCCGCCGGAGTTCGTGTACCGGATCAGCACGGGGGGTGAGTGGGCGGAGCTTCAGCGCACCGGCGGCACCCTCGGCGGCGACCTCGACCGCTCCACCGGCTGCTTCCACCTCAGCGACCTCGCCCAGGTACCCCCACAATCTCTTCGATTCCTTCCGTCTTTTACACCCCTCCTCTCCCCTCCAGAAGTCCAGATCTCTCGGCTCTGTTAGATGTGCACTCTGCTTCAGATTCTAGTGTAGATTTATTGTTCCGTCAGTAGATCTCCCCTGTATTGCTTGATTTGGACTTTGGGATTTGACCATGGACTCACGGGTGTATATGCTGCTGGGAGGTGCCAATTCCTGTATGATTTCGTTGCTTTTGTTGATCTAGAAGACTGGAATAGCGAACCCTTCTTCTGAGCTTCGGGTTCTTAGCCTCGTCCAGATCTGGGGCTTATTCCTCTGGTTATGCCAAATACAGTAGTCCATACTGTAACTCTAGTGGATGTCTTTTCTGAGTAAATCTTTCAGTTCGTTTAGGTTGGTACTACCAAGTAATTTGTAATGATCCGTAATACACTAACAAGCAGTTGAAGAATGATTCATGGAACGAGATGTAGATCAATGCTGTTAAAAAAACATTAGCATATTGTACCAAAATAACATAAAATTTGGCAAATTTCTCCTGTTGAGAAATTAAACTGAAAACGATGTGTTTTTAGGCTTTTTTGTTTAAAAATCGGGGATAAGAAGGTAGGCCTCATTCTACCTTATATATTCCAAACAGGCCGAAGTCTCGGGTTCAAAACAAGTTACAAAGCAACATAAATAAAACGAGGAAACAGAAAGGGGAAAATGGTAGGGCCGAACACTCTGCAGAAGAAACCGAGAAATCCTTCACAGAATGGTTCTCAATTCTGTTGCTCCATAGCTTAGTCATGCTTGCCAATCTGTTCCCGGGAGACAGCCTGAGGGATGAAAATATGATCAAAAATCTGTTTGTTGTGGACCTCCCAGAGTTGCATCGTGCAGTCTGCGAAGGTTATGTGCTAATGAGGATCATCAGGCCTGGCAGTTTGCATAAAAGAAAGAATGGAGACCAAGGATTCAGCCGGAGGTAGGAGACCCAAATCTGTGAAAAGGTCATGCGTCTCCTTGCATCACAGAATGATATGGTTAATTGACTCAACAGCGGGACAACAGTCACAGAAACAGTTCTGAATATTCCTCCAACACTTGTCATATTTTCATGTGTATTCAATCTTGCTCTGAAAGCAAGCCAAAGAAACACACAATATTTCTTTGGGATCACAGAGCACCAAATGTATTTAGCAGGAGACCAAAAGATGGCACGCGTTGTGAGTAACCGGTAGAACCGTAGAAGAAAGCAGTACAGGGCGGTTTGCAATTTAACCATCCCAATCTCAGATCACTCTCGGAATTGTGGTCCACTACTTGAATGTCACAAATAATTTGGTGCAGGCTATCTAGTTCAGCAGCAGCAGTTGTGGACAGGTTAGGGTGCAGCTTAATGTCCTGATCCCCAATAAATTGCGAGGCGACTGAACAAAGTGATTGATGGCAAAAGAAAAATGGTATGGAAACAAGAAAGCAAACCACCCAGCTGAAGTTCACTGGTCAGTCCAAAAGGACATGTGCAGACAGTTTCCCAATGAGCATGACCTAGCATCCTGGACCAACTGGATAAAAGGGCCGTCTTCCATTCACTTTCTAGAACTTTCACATGTTCTGGTGTTGTAATATCTGTTGAGCACTGACTTCTACTGTACCAGCTTCAATCTAATCAGTGTTATCTGTTATGCCAAGAGACTATATCAGAAAAAAATTCACATATCATCCCTGTTATTTCAATGGTGTGACTTGATCTGGAGTCTTTTCCCTTTTTCTTTGCAGAAAATATGAATCATACCTTTTTTTTTGCAGAAAATATGAATCATATGCATTCATCTCTGTGTGTGTGTGTGCGCGCGCGCGTTGTCCTTCTCAAAAGTCAAGTTTTTTTAATCCTTGACTTGGTGTAGGTGAAGATGACGCTAAAGAATTATTTCCGTGGGCAAAATGATCTATACCTGCTACAAATTGACACTGTCAAGGTATTAATCTTTAAACATCCATTTTATTTCTTGTCCTATCAGTTTATTGTAGCTATTGAGGAAATTACCAATTTTTTGTATCTTTAGATCTATATTTACTATGGTTAGTGTACTTATCTATACAGGTGTTAGGACACATGCATAAATTGCCACCTATTGATGCAACGGCATTTACATGTACAATTTATTATTCATGTGTATCTTAGATTGCAGATGGCTTAATTTATGAGGCAGCTGATGGCTGTAACTACTTTCCTCATTTCTATGGCCCTGATCGGAGCTTTGCACCCCTTCAACTAAGTGCTGTTGTCAAGGCAGACAAAATAGAGCTGGCGAACAATGATTTTACTTGCAGTCTACTTGATGGAGCGGCCATCTAATTCTAATGTGTAACTGTAAGGTCTCACTCTTGGCCCTTGTTTACATAATTTTCTTGTAAGCTCCCTGTCAAATTTATCAAAGACAGTCCACATGCTTATGATTGTTATGGAAAGTACACAAATTTAATGTGAACCTGGCCATGAAATGGTGGTTATGTAAGGAAACAGTGCGCTTAGGCAGAGCAGAGCCTAGATGCACGACCGAACGCCGGATGCAGACCAAATAAGAAATTAAATGTCTAACCAATGTTTGTACTTTGTGTCTCTGTTGCTATCTACTTCCTCCGTCCCATAACGTAAGACGTTTTTTGATACTAGTGTAGTGTCAAAAAACATCTTACATTATGGAACGGAGGGAGTAATTAGGTGTCTTTTCACGCTCTAGGCTACATGTAGACATGTCCTGTGCTGCTCTTAGACTTGAAGCCCCTTTACCGTGGTGACCACGATGACATCCTGCCGGCCGCCGCCGCCTTCAGCGCCGGAGCTGGCCGGCATGGTCGATTGAACTGAGCGACGGCGCACCTTTTCCATTCGATGTATTTGAGAGCCCTCAACGGGCCTCCATTCGGCCAATTTTGGGCTTTTGCTACGTAAGCACCCAAGAGAGACCCCTTAGGCAGGGAAACAAACATGGAGTTCTATATGAGCCGGCTCAAGAGTGTAGCCCACTAAGCTTAATTTTTCCAGAAGTTTTGTTAAAAATATATTATTGAATATTGTTTTAAAATCTTTTTAATATTTAAAGTTTTATATATTAGGAATAAATTAAAAACTGAATGTAAATCTTCATATGTATATAAAAAAATAACATGAGTTGGGCATTTTTTTAATCTGAATGTAAATGTTCATCTCTTGTTTAAAAAGTTTTTATGTACAAAAATATTCATGTATTTTAAAAAATATTCAGGCACCTACATGTAAGTGTTCATGCATATGAAAAATAAATGATAATCACATATTTGAAATTTTCGTGTATACAAAAGTTGTTCATCGCACATCTAAACAGCATTCATCCGTACAAAAACTATATTAATGGAGTATATTATAAAATTTCATCATTTTAATAAAATATACTTCCTCCGTTCCCAAATATAAGTCTTTTTAGAGATTCCAACAAGTGACTACATACGAAGCAAAATGAGTGAATCTACACTTTAAAATATGTCTACATACACCCGTATGTTGTAGTTCATTTGAAATGTCTAAAAAGACTTATATTTAGGAATGGAGGGAGTACATGTATAAAAGAAGGTTTACATAAGTTTGGATAAAATTAAGGAGCCAAGTAAAAAAATTGTGGAACAATAATTTGGATAAAAAAATTGAATATAAAATGTAAGGGAAATGAAAAAGAAGGATAAAACTTGAAAAACGGAAGAAATCAAAATAAACCGAATGAAAACTGGAAGCCACCAAGCCTGAATAAATCACAGAAAAACTGGAAGAACAGCATAAAGGAAAAAAAAACTGAAACAGGGTGACCTATAAGCCCCCCCTCCCCCCCCCCCCCCCCCCCCCCCCTTTGACACTTTATTTGCCCTTGTCTACCCCGCTTTCCCTCCACCCCTCAAGCGATGTTGAGCAAAATGTTAGCCCAATATGCAACGGACTAGGGATCCCACTTTCCTTTTTCCCTCTTGTTCATTTCTTTCTTTCAAATCAAGAGTACACTGTCAAAACAGGAGTAAACATAAATCAACACGCATGAGTTCTTTGACAGTATTTTGCTAAATTCTCACAATTCGGTACCAATTTTGAGCTGAACAATTTCTATAGTAAGCGAACAAACTAATGGTATTCCCTCCATTCCAATGAATAAGGTGTGCACACATTTCAAAGTCTAACTTCGAACCTAAATTAGACCATTAATATATATTTTTTGACTTAAAAAATATACCATTGAAAACTTCTTTTGAATACGAATTCAATGGTATAATTTTTGTCACATGAAGCCCACATTTGAGTTGTCTAAATTGTGGTCAAACATTAATATTGCGATATGTGCGCATCTTATTGCTTGGGATGGAGAGAGTAGCACGAACAAAACAAATGATAGTATAAATTGTTCCATGTGTAGACACATATGAAAATTTTATTGATCAAGGTGAACAATATTTCTAATTTAGCAAACAAAAAATAAGCACCATAACACACACAAAAACTTGAGCTGCCCAAAGATCTCCCATGACGGTCATCCCATCTTTTCCTCAAGGTGGTCGTACCATAAGGCGGTGATGCTAATGATGTGGTACGATGCCAACAAGGTCTTTGTCGGACTCCTGTGTGCATTGGCCGAGGAAGAACATACTGTATCTGGTCAGCAAGGTTTGATGGTTGCTCTCACCGTCGAACGTGAGGAAATCTGTTTTCTGGAGGCGAGGGTTATAGATGGAGAGCGTGAGGTAGTAGTCATGGAGAAACGGAGTGCATAGTCGGTAGTTGCGTCAACCTACTGCCGTTAAAGGGTCGGAGCCAAGTACACGTCAGAGGAAAAGAAACAAACTCCAACTAAATTTGGATATAGCAGGAAAACATCTTCTGGGTCAAATATTTCCATATCCAAACTCTATTTCAAAATTAGTGTCGTACCAAATCTGAAATTCTAGGAGTTACTTTTGTGTCTATCATACCTCTTGCCTTGAGATCCCTGTGAATTATTGTAACTCCTGAACCTTGATGGAGATAAAGAAAGCATCAAGTGTTGGATGTCAAAGATTAACCATGTGCAGAATTTTCAACTAAAAGCATTTTTCTGCCGGTATTGCAGCAAACGTAACCTCAGTAACATTGCTTCAACCGAACAATCTCCTTTCTCTTATATTGTAAAAGCTTACAGTTAAGTACATGACTGAAATCTTACAGTGAAGTACATGACTGAAAAAAGGGAAATGGTTTACACATTAAATTACGGAGTATCTACCGCCCTTCGAACATCGTGACACTCATGTTATTCATTGAGCTGCTGGTATTTTCCCCTGTTTCTTTTGCTTCAGAGTTCCTGTATGCAAAATACACGGGTTGTCTTGGGGTTGAAAGTTCCGTGGTTTCATTCTCTAACATGAACACAACTGATGACATGAGTGGCCTATTGTAAGGATTATCTTGCACACATAAGAGCCCTATATGAATACACCGTAGAACTTCAGTTGGTGAACAGTTATCAGCAGTGGAAGAGTCCACCATATCCATTGGCTTCCCATCATTCCATAAGTTCCATGCCTGAACCAATTGAATCAAATTCCTATAAATTACTAATTTCATCAGAAGTGTGCACAAAATTTGCATTAAATTGTACTTACATAAGCTAAGAGGTTTGGAAATTCTGAGAGGTGAGGTAAGCTAATCTTCAGACCACTTATGATCTCCAAGAGTAGAACACCAAAGCTGTAGGTATCGGACTTGACAGAGAAGGCGCCATCCATCGCATATTCAGGAGACATGTAACCACTGCGTCACAATTCAACAATAACTGAAGTAATGGAAAATTTTAACGAAATAAATATCTTGCACAAATTACTCACTATGTCCCAACAACTCGGTTAGTGTTTGCTTCTTGCTGGTCACGACCAAATATTCTTGCCATACCGAAATCGGATATCTTTGGGCTCATATCCTCATCTAACAAGATGTTGCTTGATTTAAGGTCTCTATGAATTATGGTCAGCCTTGAATCTTGGTGGAGATAAAGAAGTCCTCTGGCTACCCCTTTGATTATTTGAAACCTTGTTGGCCAATCAAGGACATACTTACTTGCAGCGTCTAGCAAAATAGTACACAACGTTGTTATAACTTATAAGTATGCAGCCAAGCTCTGTTAAATCACATGTTAGCTTTTCTCAACATGTAATACTTGCAGCGTCTAGCAAAATATACACAACGTTGTTATAACTTATAAGTATGCAGCCAAGCTTTCTTAAATCACATGTTAGCTTTTCTCAACATGTAAATCTGAACGTACCAAAAATGAAGACATCCAAGCTTTTGTTTGGTAAGTACTCATAAATCAGCAGCCTCTCATCTTCATGAATGCAATAACCAAGAAGCCTGACAAGGTTCCTATGCTGCAACTTGGCAATTAGAACAACTTCATTTCTGAATTCCTCCGCTCCTTGTCCAGAACTCTTACTGAGCCTTTTGATAGCGACTTCTTTTTCATCTTCCAAGATTCCCTACAGACATTTTTATCATTATTAAGCTCAACAAGATTATTTTTATGTTCATCTAATATACATACTGCTGGGTGAGATTCTTTTGTTACCTTGTAAACCTTCCCAAAGCCTCCTTGTCCGAGCATGTTCTCGTTTGAGAAATCATTTGTGGCGGTAACAATATCTCTAAAGCTAACCAATGGAAGCTCGATATTTTCATCACCAATTAGTTGGTTTGAAGCTCCTCCTAGGATCGACTTTGCCTGGACATCCTTGTTTCGACGGTTACCTAACAAGAAGAGTTGAAATATTGTTTGTCAGTAGCTCTCATAAGTGCCACAACAATGTTGCATCCTGAAATTCTACCTCTGAACTTGCATATCCAAACAAGGCAGATGCACGTCAGTACAAGCAGACATGCGGTGACTGGTAGCAATATCTTCAACATACCCCATCTCTTCTTATTAGCAGCTGAAGAAATAAATTTCAGAAAGAAAATAAACAGTTATACATGACCAACTAAATTTCAACAAGAGATATCACAGATTAATCCATTGGGCAACATGATCCATCCAAAGTCCAAACTGCACGTACCTGCTAGTTCGGATTTTGCCAGCCTCACATAGAGATCCTGGCCTTTGTCGACGTACCGGACGTCGACGATGTCCCCGACCCAGATGACGCAGCCACTGCCACCGCCGCCTCCTCTGATGTCGGCGGCGGCGAAGGCCACGCAGGAGCAGTTGGCCAGGCACCTCGCCCTGCACCCCTCCAGCGTCGCCCCGACGTCCACCGTCGCGTTGTCAGTGTCAGGGAGCTTCACGCCAGACACCACCACGAACCCGTCCGTGGTGGCGCCACCGTCGCGGCACTGCAGGGGCACGTTCCTCCGGCAGCCGGCGGCGGCCTCCCTCATGGACCAGTGCGCGGGGGACACGGGCACGTACCCCTGCACGCACCCGCAGAAGAGCGTGGCCGCCGTGTTGACGTTGCACAGCCCGAAGGCGCCGCACTTGGCGTAGTCGTCGCACACGTCCCTCGGCGCCTGCGCGAACACGTTCCACACCCGGCTGCCGCCGTCCCACGCCAGCCGCTGGATCACGCCGGCCTCGCTCAGCACCAGCCGCGAGAAGGGCGCCGCCGCCGTCGCGTTGAACACGTAGGCCACCTCGTCGGGCCGGACCACCACTTGGTTCGTGAAGATGTCCGAGTAGGACGCCATCTCCGGGACGCCGCTGAACCACAGCCCGTTCCACGGCCCCGTGCGGTACTTCTTGACGTCGCCGCGCCACGACACGCAGTCCGGCAGCCCCCGAGTGTCCATGGCGCGCCGGCAGTCCCCCGTCGCCGGGTCGTCCGGGGAGCGCCAAGACCTGAGGGACCACTCGGCGCCCGTCTGCGGGTTCCTGCCCAGCCGCATCCCGGCGATCAGGGTGTTGGACGGGTGGTCGAACGACTGCCACAGCACGACGCCGCTGCCTTCTTCTTCGTCGCGCACCACCACTAGGTTGCCGGACTCGAGCAGCTTCGCCTCCGCGGAGAACGAAGAAGTGGCGCCACCGCCACCGGTCGTCGTGTTTAAGGAGGACCACGCGGTCTCGCCGGAGCCGTCGAGCAGGAGAAGCCTGCCTGCCCCGTCGATCTGCAGCACGCCGGCGGTGTCGTTGAGCGGGCTGTCGCGGTTGGCCACCCAGACCACGGCGTCCGTGGACGCGGAGAACCATATCCCGACGTACCTCCTGTTGGGCACGCCCGGTGAGAAGAACCCCAGGGTGAAGGCGCCACCGGCCGAGACGAGCGTCTGGCCGTCGGTGATGTTGCGCCGGCCATCGTTCAGGGTGTCATCACGAGATGAAACGCCCGCGGCTGAGCAGGTTCCGTAACAAAGTAAGAGCACGGAGACGAGCATGACACGAAGGTTGAGGAACATCGTTGCAGCAGTTCGCACAGCTGAGCGGAAGAGGCTGCTCCGCTGTTGCTATATATGCTTGAGGCAAAGGAGCAGGAGAAGCAGGCTGTTGATGAGACGAGGACGTGATCACTCTGCCGGCCTACGTACGTGCACGGGAATAGCTAGAGCATGCGCGCAACTTGCGTGGTCGTCTATGGCCGACTAAATCGACTTGGTCCAACAAGCACAAGCATGCCACGGCCGAAAGAAGTCTAATGAGGTCATGGATTGTACGTGACATGCTTGCTAGTTTGTCAAGGGAAGTCACGTGATTCATTTCCACTAGACATGCCCTTTTTCTCCAAGGCTAATGGCGTCCTTGAATTCTTTGACCCCAAGACATGGAAATTATACACTAGTACACAGGACTGCATCATTAGTTCATCTTGTCCAGTTGGTTAGTTAACATGTGGACCATGTATATGCAAGATGAGAAAGGGTACTATGGCAGCAGCCTCAACTTTAGACCTATTGCTCTGGATCAGGCTTCAAAATATCGGATATCGGGTTCGTGTCGGTTTGGCTTCGACATATCGAATGTCGGATATCGGGTGATATATCGGACGATATGTTGATATATCAGAGAAAACATGTCTATTTTTTTCATTATTCTTGTTCAAAACATTTATTTTTAGTAAAACAAAATGTATAATGTCAATGCTTTAACATAACACTTTTAGATTCCTAGTTTATTAAATTGTTGATTAGGAAACTATTAAGGAAAGATTCATAAAATCCTTACTCTATGATTAAAAACAATACGATACATATGCATTTGTACGAAACATTGTGCATGATTTTGATAATATCTAATGAAGTTGTAAATGCATAATCTTATTTTACTACTTTACAATAAAGAATTGTTGTCATATAGGTATTGTTCTATATCGGTTGACGTATGGGGCTAGATATCAACTATATCGGTCGATATTTCAGTGCATATCGGATGATAGAAAGAGAGAATCACATCTGGTGACTTTTAGTAGTGGCCAACACTCTAGCCAGATTGATTTCATCCCCTCGAGAAGAGAAGATAGGTGTGCGTGCCTAGACTGTAAGGTGATACCTAGAGAGAGTGTTTTACCTCAGTATAAGCTGGTGGTTACAAACTTCCGCTTTCGGATTCATGTCCAGCGGGATAAGCGTGCCAAAGTCGCTAGAACGAAGTGGTGGAAGCTCAAGGGGGAGGTAGCTCAGGCGTTCAAGGAGAGTGTCATTAAGGAGGGCCCTTGAGAGGAACGAGGGGATGTGGACAATGTGTGGATGAAGATGATGACTTGCATTTGTAAGGTGGCCTCGGAGGAGTTTGGAGTGTCCATGGGGAGGCGAAGCGGAGATAAGGATACCTGGTGGTGGACCGATGTTGTCCAAAAGGCGATTAATGAGAAGAAAGATTGCTTCAGACGCCTATACATGGATAGGAGTACGGACAACATAAAGAAGTATAAGATGGCGAAGAAAGCCGCAAAGCGAGTTGTCAGTGAAGCGAGGGGTTGGGCATATGAGGACCTCTACCAATGGTTAGGCGCGAAGGAAGGCGAAAGGGACATCTATAAGATGGCCAAGATCTGAGAGAAGAAGACGAGAGATATTGTCCAAGTCAAAGGCATCAAGGACAGAGCAGACCAACTCTTGGTGAAGGATAAGAAGATTAAGCATAGATGGCGGGAGTACTTTGACAAGCTGTTCAATGTGGAGAATGAGAGTTCTACCTTTGAATTGGACGACTCCTTTGATGAGACCAACATGCTTTGTGTGCGACAAATCCAGAAGTCTGAGGTCAAGGAGGCTTTAAAAAGGATGAAATGAGGCAAGGCGATGGGCCCTGATTGTATCCCCAGTAAGGTGTGCAAAGGCCTCGGGGAGATAGCGATAGTATTGCTAACCAAGCTTCTCAACCTCATTTTTTGGGCAAACAAGATGTCAGAAGAATGGAGACGGAGTATATTGGTACCAATCTTTAAGAACAAGGGGGGTGTTCAGAGTTGTACTAATTATCGTGGAATTAAACTGATGAGTCATACAATAAAGATATGGGAGAGAGTCATTGAGCACTGCTTAAGAAGAATGACAATCATGACCAAAAATCAGTTTGGTTTCATGCTTGGGAGGTCGACCATGGAAGCCATTTTCTTGGTACGACAACTTATGGAGAGATACAAGGAGCAAAAGGACTTGCATATGGTGTTCATTGAGTTGGAGAAGGCCTATGATAAGATACCGTAGAATGTTATGTGGTGGGCCTTGGAGAAACACAAAGTCCCAGCAAAGTACATTACCCTCATCAAGGACATGTACGATAATGTTGTGACAACTGTTCGAACAAGTGATGTCGACACTGATGACTTCCCGATTAAGATAGGATTGCATCAGGGGTCAACTTTGAGCACTTATCTTTTTGCCTTGGTGATGGATGAGGTCACAAGGGATATACAAGGAGATATCTCATGGTGTATGCTCTTTGCGGATGATGTGGTGCTAGTTGACGATAGTCAGACGTGGATAATTAGGAAGTTAGAGTTATGGAGACAAACCTTAGAACCGAAAGGGTTTAGACATAGTAGGACTAAAATCGAGTACATGATGTGCGGTTTCAGTGCTACTAGGAGGAGGAGATTAGTCTTGATGGGCAGGTGGTACCTCAGAAGGACACCTTCCGATATTTGGGGTGAATGCTGCTGGAGGATGGGCGTATTGATAAACATGTGAACTATCGAATCAAAGTTAGATGGATGAAGTTGCACCAAGCTCCTGGCGTTTTCTGTGACAAGAGAGTGCCACAAAAGCTAAAAGAAAAGTTCTACAGGATGATTGTTCGACCCGCAACGGCACTCCGCCTCCTTCTCCGCCTGCGCCGACGTGCCCGAGCGGCCAGCCTCCTCCTTCTTCGCCTCGTCAGCAAGGGCGGAAGAGACCTGCCGCCGCTCCGGCTGCTCCGGCGCGTCGTAGTCCTTCTCCTCCGCCTCGTAAGCAAGTAAAGAAGACAACCGCTCCGTCTGCTCTGCCGGTGTCTAGCAGTACAGCCAGAGGCGGGAGGAAATACAGATTCGGTCCTTCTCTGAAGACTCCAGAGAAGTTACCATACGAGAGGACCCCGGAGGAGAACGCCGGGATCGCACAAGAAGAAGTGAGGAACTACTTTGAAGGGGTGAAAGCAAAGAAACATCCACCTCCGGAGGAGAAGGTAGATCCGGTGAAAGCGAAGCGCACTCTGGCTGCCCTGACAAAACCACTATGAGCGCATTATTGGAAAGGAATTTGCCGAAGCGGAGCGGTCGGAAAGTACTGTCAGTGATCAAAGGCTGAAAAAACGACGAGCTGGGAAACAAATTGCCCAGCTCGGCGAACAAGCGAAGCAATCGTGCCCCCCGCTCAAGGTGCCAAGCGACAACGTCGCTAATGATCTGAGGATGGTGCTCGGTTATAGCAATCTTGGCGATTACCTGCCTGACGATGTACACTATGATTTCATGGAGGTGCAGATACAAAGATACGAGTACGGGAAGCCTCTCGTCAAAGATGAAAGATCTCTATCAAAGATGATGCGAAGATTGCATGATTGGTACTTGAAAATCTGCAGAGACTCTGGGGGGAGGAGTACTTTGTATGTGAAAGTTAAAAAGGAGCATGACCTCGTTGGAATTGAACTGTTGCCTGTTCCATTTGAGGAGTTCTTTCAGTTTTTCAATCAATTGGCCCTCGATAAAACAACGGTCACCTGCTACTGTCTGTAAGTAGTACTACTTCTGTCATTAAGTCTCTCTATATAGCTCAACTCTTTCATTGCATGTATTTATAATCATCCTCACTATATTATGCAGATTGAAAATCGCCGAATTGAAGAAAAGACAAGTCGGTGATATTGGGTTCATTAACACATATCTTATAGATGCAACTCAGGTTAAATTTCATGCCGCGGGTACCGAGGCCAACTTGCTACGATCGTTGGTAATAAATGAAAACAAAGATATAATACTCTTTCCTTACAACTTCAAGTGTGTTACTGTCTTGTGCGTATTCGGTTTCCCTTATATATTAGTCAAGGTTATAGTAATGTAACTGATGAGTTATGCATGCATGTGCAGTTACCACTATATTCTCCTAGAGATTAAGCTTGAGCAGGGACTAGTAACCGTCTTAGACTCAAGACGAAAAGATCCCCAGGACTATGCGGACATGACTCAAATGCTCGAGAAGTAAGTTAAATCGATCATTATCCACCATATCAGCAACTTTGTTCATTTCCTGATATATCAAGTAATTGTTTTCTTTGTCTGGCAGGGTTTGGAAAAAAATTCTCCAAAAAAGCTCCAGGACTCCCGAAGAAGCTGCAATTTAGACACCCGAAAGTAAGTACTATAGTAGCATGTTCCGCGCATCTCCTATTGATTTGGCATTCTTGATTATCAGTTTGATTGACCTCTATTTCTTGTAAAGTGGTTGTGGCGGGAATAAGGGAATGATTTCTGTGGATACTACGTTTGCGATTCCATCCGCCACAGGACCTGTGAGCGGGGCTACACTGACGAACAATATGAAGTACGTAAATAACAAAATTCACAATTTTATTTTATTACCATCATTTGTGTTGAGTTTCATTCATTCATATATATATGTATTGACCCCCTTCTTCAAATTAGATGTTTCGGAAGCGGGATGAACTGCTAGCACCAGCTCGCATGCGAGTAATTCAAGAGGAATTGGCGGCATTCTTTGTTGACCACGTGATCGCTGAAGACGGAGAATACTATGTGGACCATGAGTCCGTATGATTATATTTGTAAGAGATAATTATTGTATATATGTAGCCGGTAGTGTCGGATAGATATACGAGAACTTGTTGTTCGACCAATCTCTCGGAGAAGGAGAGGTGGTCGATATCACTTCTCTCTGTATGCATATATGTTCATGACGATCTTCTGTTTCCTTCGTTTGCTTACTAGCTAGCTAGCGTGTCTAGTCTTCTCTATACGTATGTATAGTACGTAGCATCGACCAAGCACGGACATAAGAGAGGACACTTCTCTCTATTAATTATAGCTAGCTAACACAATATATGAAACACCTAAATTAACCCCCCAAAACCCCCAAACCCCCCCCCCCCTTAAAAAAAAAACAAAAACCCCAGCCACAGAAATGCAGACGCGTGGATGCCTATTGGTCCCGGTTGGTGCCACCAACCGGGACCAAAGGGTCTCCTGCCTGGGCTCCGCGCACAGGCCACGTGGAGGCCCATCAGTCCCGGTTCTGGATTGAACCGGGACTAAAGGGACAGGGCATTAGTACCGACCCTTTAGTCCCGGTTCAGGAACCGGGACAAAAGGCCCTTACGAACCTGGACAACAGGCGCTATTATAGTTGGATCTTATGTTTCTCCTCCCCCTCTACTCTCTTGTAATGAATTGAGTTTCCCCTTTGAAGTAATCTTATCAGATTGAGTCTTTAAAGATTTGAAAACAATTGATGTATGTCTTGCCGTGCGTATTTGTGGTGACAATGGGATACCACATGATTCACTTGATGTATGTTTTGGTGATCAACTTGCGGGTTCCGCCCATAAACCTATGCATAGGGGTTGGCACACGTTTTCGTCGTGATTCTCCGGTAGGAACTTTGGGGCACTCTTTGAGGTTCTATTTGTTGGTTGAATAGATGAATCTGAGATTGTGTGATGCATATCGTATAATCATGCCCACGGATACTTGAGGTGACATTGGAGTATCTAGGTGACATTAGGGTTTTGGTTGATTTGTATCTTAAGGTGTTATTCTAGTACGAACTCTAGGGCTGTTTGTGACACTTATAGGAATAGCCCAATGGATTGTTTGGAAAGAATAACTTTGAGGTGGTTTCGTACCCTACCATAATCTCTTCGTTCGTTCTCCGCTATTAGTAACTTTGGAGTGACTCTTTGTTGCATGTTGAGGGATAGTTTTATGATCCAATTATGTTAGTATTGTTGAGGGAACTTACACTAGTGAAAGTATGAACCCTAGGCCTTGTTTCCACACATTGCAATACCATTTACGCTCACTTTTATCACTTGCTACCTTGCTGTTTTTATATTTTCAGATTACAAATACCCGTATCTACTATCCATATACCACTTGTATCACCATCTCTTCGCCGAACTAGTGCACCTATACAATTTACCATTGTATTGGGTGTGTTGGGGACATAAGAGACTCTTTGTTATTTGGTTGCCGGGTTGCTTGAGAGAGACTATCTTCATCCTACGCCTCCTACGGATTGATAAACCTTAGGTCATCCACTTGAGGGAAATCTGCTACTGTCCTACAAACCTCTGCACTTGGAGGCCCAACAACGTCTACAAGAAGAAGGTTGTGTAGTAGACATCATCTAACAGGTTTAAACTTTGGATCAATATTGAGAGTGTGCTCGGCGAGTTCCCTCGGGACACCCGGCATGTCGGAAGGTTTCCATGCAAAGATGTCCCGGTTCTCATGGATGAACTCGATGAGCACGCTTTCCTATTTTGGATCCAAGTTTGCACTGATGATGAACTGCTTGGATGAGTCGCCGGGCACAAAATCAACCATCTTGGTGTCATCAGCTGATTTGAACTTCAACACCGGCTCATGCTCTGTTCTTGGTTTCTTTAACGACGTCATGTCTGCCGGGTCAACGTGATCCTTGTAAAACGTTAACTCCTCTGTTGCACAAACAGACTCAGCATAGGCAGCATCACCTTCTTCACACTCCAAGGCTATTTTCCGGCTCCCATGTACTGTAATGTTGCCCTTATAACCCGGTATCTTGAGCTGCAAATATACATAACACGGCCGAGCCATGAACTTGGCATAAGCCGGCTGTCCAAACAGAGCATGATATGGGCTTTTGATCTTAACCACCTCAAAGGTTAATTTTTCTACTCGGGAGTCATACTCATCTCCAAAGGCTACTTCCAGTTTAATCTTACGAACTGGGTATGCTGACTTGCCAGGTACCACACCGTGAAAAACAGTGTTGGATTGTTTAAGACCCTTATCAGTCAACCCCATCCGGCGGAACGTCTCATAGTAGAGGATGTTGATGCTACTGCCTCCATCCATGAGTACCTTAGTGAATTTATATCCACCAACCTGAGGCGCCACTACCAAGGCCAAGTGACCCGGATTATCAACCTGGGGTGGGTGATCCTCTCTGCTCCACACAATAGGCTGCTCTGACCAACGTAAGTAACATGGAATCGCCGGCTCAACGACATTGACGACCCTCTTGTGAAGCTTCTGGTCCCTCTTACATAAACTAGTGGTGAATGATAACCCACAAGTATACGGTATCGCAACAACTTTCGAGGGTAGAGTATTCAACCCAAATTTATTGATTCGACACAAGGGGAGCCAAAGAATATTCTCAAGTATTAGCAGCTGAGTTGTCAATTCAACCACACGTGGAAACTTAGTATCTACAACAAAGTGTTTAGTAGCAAAGTAATATGATAGTGGTGGTTGCGGAAACAAAAGTAAAGACAGCAAAATTAGTATTTTTGGTATTTTGTAGTGATTGTAACAGTAGCAATGGAAAAGTAAATAAGCGTAACCCAGTATATGGAAAACTCGTAGGCACCGGATCGGTGATGGATAATTATGCCGGATGCGGTTCATCATGTAACAGTCATAACATAGGGTGACACAGAACTAGCTCCAATTCATCAATGTAATGTAGGCATGTATTCCGTATATAGTCTTACGTGCTTATGGAAAAGAACTTGCATGACATCTTTTGTCCTACCCTCCCGTGGCAGCGGGGTCCTATTGGAAACTAAGGGATATTAAGGCCTCCTTTTAATAGAGAACCGGAACAAAGCATTAGCACATAGTGAATACATGAACTCCTCAAACTATGGTCATCACCGGGAGTGGTCCCGATTATTGTCACTTCGGGGTTGCCGGATCATAACACATAGTAGGTGACTATAAACTTGCAAGATAGGATCTAGAACTCACATATATTCATGAAAACATAATAGGTTCAGATCTGAAATCATGGCACTCGGGCCCTAGTGACAAGCACTAAGCCTAGCAAAGTCATAGCAACATCAATCTCAGAACATAGTGGATACTAGGGATCAAACCCTAACAAAACTAACTCAATTACATGATAAATCTCATCCAACCCATCACCGTCCAGCAAGCCTACGATGGAATTACTCACGCACGGCGGTGAGCATCATGAAATTGGTGATGGAGGATGGTTGATGATGACGACGGCGACGAATCCCCCTCTCCGGAGCCCCGAACGGACTCCAGATCAGCCCCCCGAGAGGTTTTAGGGCTTGGCGGCGGCTCCGTATCGTAAAACGCGATGATTTCTTCTCTCCGAAAGCAAATATATAGAGTTGGAGTTGGCGTCGGAGGGTCAACAGGGGGCCCACGAGGTAGGGGGCGCGCCCTAGGGGGGCGCCCCCACCCTCGTGAGAAGGGTGTGTGCCCCCTGGTTTTCATATTTGGCGAGGATTTTTTATTATTTTTTCTAAGACCTCCCGTGGAGTTTCAGGTCATTCCGAGAATATTTGTTTTCTACACATAAAACAACACCATGGTAATTCTGCTGAAAACAACGTCAGTCCGGGTTAGTTCCATTAAAATCATACAAGATAGAGTCCAAAACAAGGGCAAAAGTGTTTGGAAAAGTAGATACGACGAAGACGTATCAACTCCCCCAAGCTTAAACCCTTGCTTGTCCTCAAGCAATTCAGTTGACAAACTGAAAGAAAGAAAGAAAAACTTTTACAAACTCTGTTTGCTCTTGTTGTTGTAACTATGTCAAGCCAGCATTCATGTTTTCAGCATAGATCATAACTAACCACATTTGCAATAACTCTCAGGTCTCATCGTTACTCATATCAATAGCATAATCAACTAGCAAGTCATAATAATAAATCTCGGATGACAACACTTTCTCAAAACAATCATAATATGATATAACAAGATGGTATCTCGCTAGCCCTTTCTGAGACCACAAAACATAAATGCAGAGCACCTTTAAAGATCAAGGACTGACTAGACATTGTAATTCATGGTAAAAGAGATCCAATGATAGTCATACCCAATATAAATTTAACAGTGATGAATGCAAATGACGGCTGTGCTCTCCAGCTAGTGCTTTTTAATAAGAGGGTGATGACTCAACATAAAAGTAAATGGATAGGCCCTTCGCAGAGGGAAGCAGGGATTTGTAGAGGTGCCAGAGCTCGGTTTTGAAATAGAGATAAATTGTATTTTGAGCGGTATACTTTCATTGTCAACGTAACAACTAAGAGATGGCGATATCTTCAATGCTAAACACATTATAGGCGGTTCCCAAATAGAATGGTAAAGTTTATACTCCCCCTCCACCAAGAAGCATCAATCTATGGCTTGCTCGAAGTAACGAGTGCCTCCAACATACATCAGGTCCCAGGGGGAGTTTTGTTTGCAATTAATTTTGATTTAGTTTGCATAAAGCATGGGACTGGGCATCCCGATGACCAGCCATTTTCTCGTGAGTGAGGAGCGGAGTCCACTCCTCTTGAGAATAACCTACCTAACACAGAAGATAAGGACAACCTTTGTTGATACATGAGCTATTCGAGCATACAAAACAAAATATTTATTTGAAGGTTTAGAGTTTGGCACATACAAATTTACTTGGAACGGCATGTAGATACCGCATATAGGAAGGTATAGTGGACTCATCTGGAATAACTTTGGGGTTTAAGGGTTGGATGCACAAGCAGTATTCCTGCTTAGTACAAGTAAAGGCTAGCAAAAGACTAGGAAGCGACCAACTAGAGAGCGAGAACAGCCATGTACATGCATTAAAATTAATAAACATTGGATGCAAGCATGAGTAGGATATAATCCACCATGAACATAAATATCGTGAAGGCTATATTGATTTTGTTTCAACCACATGCGTGAACATGTGCCAAGTCAAGTCACTTAAATCATTCAAAAGAGGATACTGTTGGGGAACGTAGCAGAAATTCAAAATTTTCCTACGTGTCACCAAGATCTATCTATGGAGAGACCAGCAATGAGGGGAAGGAGAGTTGCATCTACATACCCTTGTAGATCGCTAAGCGGAAGCGTTCAAGAGAACGAGGTTGATGGAGTCGTACTCGTCGTGATCCAAATCACCGATGATCCTAGTGCCGAACGGACGGCACCTCCGCGTTCAACACACGTACAGCCCGGTGACGTCTCCCATGGCTTGATCCAGCAAGGAGAGAGGGAGAGGTTGAGGAAGACTCCATCCAGCAGCAGCACAACGGCGTGGTGGTGATGGAGGAGCGTGGAAATCCTGCAGGGCTTCGCCAAGCACCGCAGAAGAGGAGGAAGAAGAGACGCAGGGCTGCACCAACGAGAGATTGAATCACGTGTGTAATGGGCAGCCCCTTAGGCCTCATATATATAGGGGAAGGGGAGGGGCTGCGCCCCCTCTAGGGTTCCCACCCCTAGGGGGGGGCAGCCCTAGATGGCCAAGGGATGGTGGCCAAGTGGGGGGAGGAGAGGGAGGCGCAGGGCGTATGGGCCTTAGGGCCCATATGCCCTTAGGGTTTGCCCCCTCTCCCCTTCTAGGCGCATGGGCCTTAGTGGGGCTGGTGCCCTTGGCCCATGTAGGCCAAGGAGCACTCCCTACAGCCCATGTGCCCCCCCGGGGCAGGTGGCCCCACTTGGTGGACCCCCAGGACCCTCCCGGTGGTCCCAGTATGTTACCGATAAACCCCGAAACTTTTCCGGTGACCAAAACAGGACTTCCCATATATAAATCTTTACCTCCGGACCATTCCGGAACTCCTCGTGACATCCGAGATCTCATCCGGGACTCCGAACAACATTCGGTAACCACATACAAACTTCCTTTATAACCCTAGCGTCATCGAACCTTAAGTGTGTAGACCCTACGGGTTCGGGAGACATGCAGACATGACCGAGACGTTCTCCGGTCAATAACCAACAGCGGGATCTGGATACCCATGTTGGCTCCCACATGTTCCACGATGATCTCATCGGATGAACCACGATGTCAAGGACTTAATCAATCCCGTATACAATTCCCTTTGTCTAGCGGTATTGTACTTGCCCGAGATTCGATCGTCGGTATCCCGATACCTTGTTCAATCTCGTTACCGTCAAGTCTCTTTACTCGTTCCATAACACATCATCCCGTGATCAACTCCTTGATCACATTGTGCACATTATGATGATGTCCTACCGAGTGGGCCCAGAGATACCTCTCCGTCACACGGAGTGACAAATCCCAGTCTCGTTTCGTGCCAACCCAACAGACACTTTCGGAGATACCTGTAGTGTACCTTTATAGTCACCCAGTTACGTTGTGACGTTTGGCACACCCAAAGCACTCCTACGGTATCCGGGAGTTGCACAATCTCATGGTCTAAGGAAATGATACTTGACATTAGAAAAGCTTTAGCATACGAACTACACGATCTAGTGCTATGCTTAGGATTGGGTCTTGTCCATCACATCATTCTCCTAATGATGTGATCCTGTTATCAACGACATCCAATGTCCATGGTCAGGAAAACGTAACCATCTATTGATCAACGAGCTAGTCAACTAGAGGCTTACTAGGGACATGGTGTTGTCTATGTATCCACACATGTATCTGAGTTTCCTACCAATACAATTCTAGCATGGATAATAAACGATTATCATGAACAAGGAAATATAATAATAATCAATTTATTATTGCCTCTAGGGCATATTTCCAACAGATACCACCCCATCATACAACATCATAACCATCTTAATAGCATATTGGCACACAAGGTAAATCATTATAACTCATAGCTAATCAAGCATGGCACAAGCAACTATGATCTCTAATTGTCATTGCAAACATGTTTGTTCATAATAAGCTAAATCAAGAACGACGGGCTCATCATATTTACAAAAACAAAAGAGGTCGAGTTCGTACCAGCTTTTCTCATCTCAGCCAGTCCATCATATATCATCATAATTGCCTTTCACATGCACGATCGAACGGTGTGAATAATAATAAAAGTGCACGTGCATTGCACTAAGCTGGAATCTGCGAGCATTCAATAAACAGGAGAAGACAAGGCAATATGGGCTCTTTGGTTAAATCAACAATAATGCATATAAGAGCCACTTCAACAATTTAATTATGGTCTTCTCCTACTGACCCCAAAGAAAAGAAATAAAACTATTTACACGGGAAAGCTCCCAACAAGCAAAAGAAGAACGGGAAATATTTTTGGGTTTTCTTTTTAATTATTACTACTACAACAGAAAAATAAACTACTACTAATTTTTTTGGTTTTTCTTAAGATTTAACAAACACACAAGAAGAAAGAAGGAAAAAGAAAATAAACTAGCATGGATATTATAGTGAAAAAGTATGAGCATCGACATCTAGTAATGAGTGTGTGAACATAAATGTAATGTCGGTGAGAAATACGTAGTCCCCCAAGCTTAGGCTTTTGGCCTAAGTTGGTCTATGACCACGGCTAGCCTGGCGGATATCCATAATAATAGTTGTTGGGGTCGTACTGTGATGAGGAAGAATAGTTGGGATCATACTGATGTGCAGCGGTTATCGCCTGCTGAGCTGCAGCATGGAGTCGAGCTGCCTCCGCTCTCCTCTCGTACTCTTCTGCCTCCTCTCTGGTAATAACATATCTTCCTTTTGTCTGTGAATCAAAGAAGGCAGGAGCAGAGAGAGTAATATGGAAAAGACGTCGTTTATCAAAAATTAAGCGATATAAGAGAGGTGATTCAGGCCTCTCGACAAACTGGTGCGAAGCCATAGAGTTATAATCTAAATGTGCAGGAGGCAACTCCATATCACCCTGACGAATGTCTATTTCAAGAAAATGAGCTAAGAGGGTTGCATATATTCCTCCAAAGAAATCTCCATTATGTCTATTATGATGCAACCTACGAGCTACAATGGCTCCCATATGATAAGATTGGTATCCTAACACAGCACTCCTAAGAATGCTAAGATCAGGGACACACAAGTGACATGCTTCATACTTAGCATTTATGCATCTACCAATGAAAAGAGCAAAATAATGTATAGCGGGAAAGTGAATGCTCCCTATGGTAGCCTGCGTTATATCTTTGGATTCCCCCATAGTTATACTAGCAAGAAAGTTTCTAAATTCAGATTTAGGGGGATCCCTAATACTGCCCCATGATGGAAGTTTGCAAGCAGAAGTAAAATCTTCTAGGTCCATGGTATAAGATTTGTCATAAAGATCAAACATGACTAAAGGAGAATTACACGAAGATGAATACTCAAACCTCCTCACAAATGAACTTGTGAGATCATGATACTAGGGGCATTTGTTAGCCTCAAAATCCTCAAGACTGGCATGGCGCAAATATGATTTGAATTCTTCTTTAATTCCCGCACGGTCCATAAAATTTTCCGACGGCCATTCGCAAGGCCGTACTGGAGCGTCCCTTGGTGGATCCTCGTCAGCATCGCGCATAGCAATTCTGGGTCCTTGCTTCTTAGAGGAGCCACCTTGAACATCTTCCTAAACATATTGTTTTTCTCTGAAAAATTCTGAAATTTTTAGTAACTTCAAAATAACAGTAAACCAAATTTAATAAAACTGATAGCAAGTACTCCTACAAGTGCCTAGAGCCTATATCAAGCATTAGAACTACTTGGAACCATAAAAAATTGACATGCAAGCTCAAGAACATGGTCACCTATGCAGCACAAATTTGCAAAGAATAAAGCACTAGAACAAAAACTAATTGGACCAATGGAGGAGTCACATACCAAGGAACAATCTCCCCAAGCAGTTTTGCGAGAGGTGCTTTGAGCAAGGAGATCGAAAATCACAGCAAAAGTGGCTAGAACTCGTGCTTGAGTTGGTTTTTCAGGTTTGTGTGGGATAGAGGAAGAAGATGGGTGCTAGGATAAGTGGAGGAGGGCCACCGTTGGCCCACGAGGCAGGGGGCGTGCCCTATAGGGGGGAGGCGCGCCCACCACCCTCGTGACCAGGTGACAGCTCCTCCCGCGGTAATTTTTGCACAGTAAATTCTCAAATATTCCCGAAAAAATAATATTAAATTGGCATGGCATTCTGAGGACTTTTATTTTCGGGATATTTTTATATTGCACAGATAATCAGGAAACAGGCAGAAAACACTATTTTTACTTTATTTAATATAAATAACAGAAAATATAAAGGGGGTACAAAAGTTTGTGCTTCTAGTTTCATCCATCTCATGCTCATCAAAAAGAATCCACTAACAAGGTTGATCAAGTCTTGTTAACAAACTCATTCCGATAATCATGAAACCGGAGAAATTTCGAATAACACTAAGTTACCTCAACGGGGATATGCACATCCCCAATAATAAGAATATCATATTTCTTCTTGATGGTAGGAAGAGGAAATTCAAAACCTCCAAATATAATTGATGGAATTTTTCCAATAGAGTTGATACTATGAACTTGAGGTTGTTTCCTCGGAAAGTGTACCGTATGCTCATTACCATTAACATGAAAAGTAACATTGCCTTAGTTGCAATCAATAACAGCCCCTGCAGTATTAAGAAAATGTCTTCCAAGAATAATAGACATACTATCATCCTCGGGAATATCAAGAATAACAAAGTCCGTTAAAATAGTAACGTTTGCAACCACAACGGGCACACCCTCACAAATACCGACAGGTATAGCAGTTGATTTATCAGCCATTTGCAAAGATATTTCAGTAGGTGTCAGCTTATTCAAGTCAAGTCTACGATATAAAGAGAGAGGCATAACACTAACACCGGCTCCAAGATCACATAAAGCAGTTTTAATATAATTTCTTTTGATGGAGCAAGGTATAGTAGGTACTCCGGGGTCTCCATGTTTCTTTGGTATTCCACCCTTAAAAGTATAATTAGCAAGCATGGTGGAAATTTCAGCTTCCCGTATCTTTCTTTTATTAGTAATGATATCTTTCATATATTTAGCATAATGATTTGTTTTGAGCACATCAGTTAATCTCATACGCAAAAAGATAGGCCTAATCATTTCAGTAAAGCGCTCAAAATCCTCGTCATCCTTTTTCTTGGATGTTTTCGGAGGAAAAGGCATGGATTTCTGTCAGGACCCTGATTCCAAGCCACATCGATCTAGCCGGTAACACCTCATATCACTTTGCGGCCTCACGCACGATATCCCATGGGTGTTGCCTTACCATGGCCCGGGACCGTTTGCGCCTTTTGGCTCACGTATATGATAGTGTCGCTAGCATCCATATGACAGAGAACCCGGGCCGACATGGCTAGTCATGAACCCAAAGCGGCACAGACCTATGGAGACATGCATAAATGAATCACATCGAGCATGTCGGTCATCAGTGAGTGATTCCGGGCTGTAGCACTGGGCTAACAGGACTCCGGGGAACCTGGGCTGTAGCAGGCTAGGCAGGACTCCGGAAGTCACCGCGTGACATTTCCCCGAAGGGACAGACATAGGAACGAAGTGAATCACATGCCGGCCAGTCGAGTGTCCTGAGCAGTAGTGCTGGGCTAGCAGGACTCCAGTGAACCAGGCTGTAGCCGACTACTATGGCTCGAGGAACACTAGACTACATTTCCCCATAAGAAAGGCTGCCAAGGATAAACAACTAGATTGTCGGATCCCACTCATACCAAGCATTTCAATCATACACACAATATGCCCGATATGAGTACATACAACATGGCATCACAACAAAACTCTACAACTCAAGTACTTTATTTAAAGGCTCCAGAGAGCCATCCATAACATGTTCATATAGATAGGGGTCACATGACCCGACACTCAAGTCATACAATCATACAAGCACATGCGGAAGCAACCGGTCTGAGTACAGACACTAGAAAGAAAGAAGTCTCCTCGAGGCCTGTCTATCTACATAGGGTCCTCCATGGCCAGGATCACCACCTGGGTGGCTAGTCACTCGTCGACGTCAAGGTCTACATAGAACCCATCGGAGGGGGCGGTGTTGTCGTCTGAAAACAGTAATTAAGCAAACATGAGTACAAAGGTACTCAGCAAGTCTTACAACAGAACCTACTATACATGCTTATTCTCAAGAAGGTGGTGGGGATATTGCAGCAAGCCAGCTTTGACTCTTGGCTAAACTATCCTACGGAACTTCTCTAGTAAAATAGTTTTCGCACACGAGTCCACTACTCACCAACACAATACTCCACCGGGGATCCTCCCTCGTCATCCTATGAGAGGGCCATCCTCGGTACTCACACTTATCTTGAGTCTTTTAGTAGTATCCATTAACTTGTCTATGAACTGTATAGGCAACCAAGTAGTCCTTTACCGCGGACGCGGCTATTCGAATAGTTTTATACCCTGCAGGGGTGTACTTCGTCATACACGCTTTCACCACTTACCGCCGTTTACACGACATGTACTCGGCAACCTTCAAGCGGAAGCCCAGCGAGGGTGTCGGCCACGGCCTACCTAAACACCTAAGTCTCTAGTCCAGGTTTATCGCCTATCCAGGTTCCATCCGCAGGGAGTCCGGCCGAGGTTTCCACATACGACCCCGAACGATGTGAACAGGGTCCTGAGACGCCAAACGGGCGCCCGGCATACCCGACCACGGTGTATCTACCGCAACATAGCCCACCCCTAGGGTCAGTGCTACGCACGGCCGCCACACATAACCTACAAACACCAGAGACTATTTGCAACTCCTGGACAGAGTACTAGGGTGATTAAGAAGCCGAGAGGGTCCATTGGTTTCGGGCCCAATGTACGGTAGTAACTGCATCTTAAATCACACATACAGATCTCAGTTCTTATGGACGACCTCAATGAAACAACCCACCATGTACTCCTACATGGCCTCTCATCGATACCTTTACCAAAACATGTTCAACACATCCCTCACCTTACCGGCATAAGCATTTCACTCTAGCCCATCACCCAGATGAACCAGACCCGACACAACTCTAAGCATTGCAGGCATAGCAAGGTAGGAATCACATACATGGCTCAATCAACTCCTACACATGCTAGTGGGTTTCATCTAGTTTCTGTGGCAATGACAGGTTATGCAGAGGATAAGGGTTCAACTACCGTAGCACACAGTAGTTTGAATCGCTTTGTCTTAATGCAGTAAACAAGAGCAGAAGCAAGAACATGGGTTTGTATCGGAATGATCAATGGGTTGCTTGCCTGATGGAGTGGTAGTGGGATACTGCCCTTCAGTTGGATACTCATGAATATCCTCGGAGGCAGAAACTACCACGAAGAACACATCGGAACACAATCAACACATGACGATATGCAACAATATGATGCATGCTATGACATGGCAATATGAATGTGTCTTGGCCTAATGCAAGCTATAACAGAAAGGAATGTGCTTATTTGAATCAAAGATTCAATTATTAGCTTATTAAACATGGCTTTAATAGTGCATTTCCTTGTTCTGCTTAAACAGCAAGGTAAGCTTGTTTTGTCATGCATGAAACCAGTACAGATGGATAGATTGAATTTTTCTGATAATTTTTCATATATAAATTATTTCGTTTGGAGTTACGGTTGAATTTCTATGATTTTTAAAAGTTTTAAACATTTTCTGGAATTTCCTGAATAAAATAAATCCAAAAAATGCATTACTGCGTCAGCATTACGTCAGGGTGACGTCAGTGGTCAACGGGGACGTCTAGGTCAAACCTGATTGGTGGGTCCCGCGTGTCAGTAGTTAATTAAGCTAATTATCTTAAATAAAACTAATCTGATTTAGTTAACAAAGGGGGCCTACTTGTCATTGACTCAGGGGAGTCAACTGGGCCCACCCAGGGGTCAAACTGGGTCAACTCGCCGGCGAGTCGACGCCGGCGAGGCCCGAGACGGTGGAGGCCTTCGGATTTGGTCCTCCGGTGACCAAATCGACAGCGGAGAAGTGCTACGCGTAGCTGGGAACGAGGTGGTGGTGGTGGTGGTTGGGCTCGGGGTGGCCGGAAACATCGCCGACGACGAGGTTGGCGGTCGCCGGAGTCGGGTGAGGACGAACCCGGGGCTGTGGGGCACGGCGAGGTGCGTGGAGTGGCGCGTTGTGCTCCTGGGGATGCGGTGAGGTTAGTAGACTAGATGGCTTTGCCGATGGTTGACCGGAGACACGTCGGCGACGAGCTCCGCGGCGGTGCGTGCGGGTGAGCTCCGTGTGCTCGCTGTGGTGCACGAGGAGGAGAACGGAGGGGATGGGGAGGTAGCTGGGCTCACAGCGGTCACACAGAGACAGACGGCGCGGTCAGGGATGAGCAGATGCGGCGGCGACGTCGAAAGGGATCTCCGGCGGTGGCTGACGAAGGCGGGGTCGGTGGAGGTGTTGCAGAGCGTGTGAGCGCTCGGGGCTGGGTCTGTTCGAAGTAGTCGACGACGGTGGAGCGAGTGGACACGGTGGTGCAGCACGGGGACGGCGGTGGACGCGACTACGGTGGCAGGACGGCGACGGCTGCGTCGGCCATGGCGAAGGGGAGCGAGGGAGTGAGGCAGGGGGCGAATGAGCGTGTCCAAGGGTCGAGGCGGCGACGTGGAGCCTGTCCAGGCCAGCAGGGCGACGAGGGGAGGAAGTAGGGCGGCAGCCAGCTGCGTGGCGCACGCTGGTGCCGCCGTCGAGCACCTGCCTGCCTGCCTGGCCGAGCCAAGCAGCTCGCTGGAGCGGTAGCTGGGCTGGGCCTGCTGGTGGGCCTGGTGGGTGGCGCCAGGTAAGCCTTTCCCTTTTCTCTCTTTCCTGTTTTGTTTTCCTTTTCTATTTTTCTGTAGCTTTAGGGCTTTATTAAAAATACTTAGGCACTTACTAAAATCCTGAAAATAATTGTGGGCTCTGTTGGGATTATTCCTATCAGCCCTCACTTAAATCCAGAATTATTTGAACATTTAAAATATTTACTAGCATTTAAATGTCTAAAGGAAAATTACATATGATTTAATTGAGTGACCTTCTGTTGACCTAGAAAATTGTGCACCAATTTTGCCAGAGGTTCTAACCCAAGACAAAGAGGGTGAACTTTTTAGAAGGGCATTTTAGGTTCATTGAAAATAATTTTAGTAAACCCTAGTTGTTTCCACGGGGTGTTGGGGTTTCTGCTTTCCCCATTTCAAATTTAAGAGAAATTTAAACATGATGCACATTCTAATGCTTGAACTAGCTAGGGTGTGACAACTCACCCCCACTCAAAAGAATCTCGTCCCGAGATTTATGATCCTCTGGAAAGAAGGTGGGGGTACTCGAGTCGAAGACGATCCTCCCTTTCCAAAGTGGCTTCTTTCTCGGAATGGTGTGACCATTGAACCTTGAGAAACTTGATATTATGACGTCGAGTGGTACGCTCGGCTTGATCAAGGATACAAACGGGATATTCCCGATAAGAGAGGTTATCTTGTAGATCAAGCGTTTCGTGGTCCACTCCACGGATAGGATCCGCGAAGCAACGCCTGAGTTGTGAAACGTGGAAGACATCATGAACTCTGGAAAGATGCGGAGGTAGTTCCAATTGGTAGGCAACTTCTCCTCATTTGGCAAGAATGCGAAAGGGTCCAATGTACCGAGGAGCCAATTTGCCTTTGATACCGAAACGATGGGTTCCCTTTAGCGGAGTAACCCGAAGGTAAGCCTTCTCGTCGACCTCATAAGTCATAGGCTTATGTTTACGATCATATTGACTCTTTTGACGAGATTGGGCTGTTTTCAATTTCTCACGAATAACGTGAACCTGCTCTTCTGCTTCCTGAATCATATCTGGGCCAAAGAGTTGTCTTTCCCCGGTTTTTGACCAGTTAGGAGGCATTCGACATTTTCGTCCATAAAGAACTTCGAAAGGAGCTTTGCCCAAGCTAGCTTGATAACTATTGTTATAAGCAAACTCCGCGAATGGGGGGCATTTCTCCCAACTCATTCCGAACGAGATAACAGAAGCTCGGAGCATATCTTCCAGAATTTGATTGACTCTCTCTACTTGACCACTTGATTGAGGATGGAAGGCGGTGCTAAAGGAGAGATGAGTTCCCATAGCATTTTGGAAACTTTCCCAAAATTGAGAGGTGAAGAGACTCCCATGGTCTGAGTTAATTTCCAATGGGACACCATGAAGAGACACTATTCGGGAGATGTATAAATCGGCTAGCTGGCTAGCGGTGATACTCTCACGAACAGGTAGAAAATGGGCTACTTTGGAAAGACGGTCGATCACGACGAAGATGGCATTATTCCCTCTCTTGGTCCTGGGAAACCCAGTAATGAAATCCATACTGATTTTATCCCATTTCCACTCGGGAATAGCCAAAGGTTGAAGGGTGCCAGCAGGCCGTTGATGCTCTGCTTTAACACGACGACAAACGTCGCAATTAGCAATGTATTGAGTGATTTCTCTCTTCATCCTAGTCCACCAAAACCTCCGGCGTAGGTCTTGATACATTTTAGTGCTACCGGGATGAATGGTGAGAGGGGATTCATGAGCTTCCTTAAGGATCAGCCGCCTCAGGTTTCGTGCCTTTGGAACCACTAGGCGATTCCCAAAGTATACGACACCTTGATCATCAATGGAGAAACAATTCGCGACTCCTTTCTTAATGTTTCTCTTAATACGGGAGATTCCCGGATCTACCTTCTGTGCCTTGATGATCGGATCCGTAATGGTAGGTTTCGCCACCAGGGTGGATAGGAATCCTTGAGGAACAATGTGAAGATTAAGCTTACGAAATTCCTCATGGAGAAATGGTTGACTCTGTTGTAACATCAGGTTGTTACAATAGGACTTACGGCTTAGCGCATCAGCCATGACATTGGCTTTGCCCAGGGTGTAAGTTATTCCTAAGTCGTAATCCGAGATCAACTCAACCCAACGTCTTTGCCTGAGATTCAAATCTGGTTGGGTGAAGATATATTTCAAACTTTGGTGATCGGTGAAGATCTCGCAACGATTACCGAGGAGGTAATGTCGCCAACTTTTAAGTGCATGGACTACAGCTGCCAGCTCTAGGTCATGTGTGGGATAATTTTCCTCATGTGGGTGTAATTGCCGTGAAGCATAGGCAATTACCTGACAATCTTGCATGAGTATGCAACCTAGTCCTTGTCGCGACGCATCGCAATAGATAATAAAGTCCTTGGAGAAATCTGGTGGTACCAGTATGGGAGCAGATGTCAGGCGTCTTTTCAGTTCCTGAAAACTGAGCTCGCACTGTGGAGTCCACTCGAACTTTTTATCTTTCTTGAGGAGTTCAGTTAGAGGTTTAGCAACCTTGGAGAAATTCTCGACGAAGCGGCGACAATAGCTCGCTAAGCCCAGGAAGCTCCGAACTTGCTTGACCGGCTCAGGTGGAGTCCAATCAAGGACGGCTTGAACTCGCTCGGGATTGACAGCAATACCCTTACCAGAGATTACATGGCCTAGATAGGTCACTTCTGGCAACCAAAATTCACACTTGGAGAATTTGGCATAAAGACGATGCTCTCGAAGTTTCATCAATACCAGCCTTAGATGTTCGGCATGTTCCTCTTCATTCTTGGAGTAGATGAGTATGTCATCGAGGTATACTACGACGAATTTATCCAAGTACTCCATGAAAACCGAGTTCATTAACCGGGAGAAGGTAGCCGGGGCATTGGTTAAACCGAAGGACCTAACGGTGTACTCGTATTGGCCATAACGAGTAACAAAGGCCGTTTTGGGAATGTCCCCGTTTCTGATTTTGATTTGATGGTAGCCCAACCTCAAATCCATCTTGGAAAAGACTGAGGATCCAGCGAGCTGATCATACAGATCGTTGATCCTGGGAAGCAGGTATTTGTTCTTGATGGTGACCAAGTTGATAGGTCGGTAATCCACAACCATTCGATCTGTTCCATCCTTCTTCTTGACGAAGAGGACGGGGCAAGCCCAAGGAGAGGAACTAGGACGAATGAAACCCTTTTTCAAGGACTCATCGAGTTGGTTCTTAAGCTCGGCTAGTTCTAAGGGTGCCATCTTGTAGGGTCTTCTAGAAATTGGAACGGTTCCTGGAACAAGGTCTATCACAAACTCGACATCCCTGTCAGGTGGAACACCTAGCAGTTCTTCTGGAAAGACATCCGGAAAGTCTTGGACTACCGGAACATCCTCAAGGTCTGGAAGGGGGTTGGCATTTAGGGAGTAAAGTTGGCGCTTGGCCACTCGAGTTAAGACATTAACTGTCTTGCCCGATGGGTGAGTAAGTTGAACGGTTCTAGTGGCACAGTCAATCTTAGCATAATTAGCTGACATCCAGTCCATACCTAAGATGATGTTTATGTCCGAGGACTTGAGAGCTATTAAGGATGCAAGGAAGACAAGTCTATCGACAAGAATTTCGTTCCCATGGCTTACTCTAGAAGTTTGCCATATAGAGCCAGGGGTTTGAATTTCCATGGTAGAGGGCACGTCACAGAATGTCGTGTTGTGCAACGAGCATAGTTCTCGGATATGAATGAATGTGATGCTCCAGTATCGAAAAGAACAGATGCCGGATGGCAGTTAACAAGGAGCGTACCAAGGACGATGTTGGGATCCTCATGAGCCTCCTCGGCTGAAACATAGTTGACATGGCCACATGCAATGGTGGCCGGCTTGGCGTAGAATGTTTTTCCCGCGGGCTTACCACGGCCAACGGACTTTCCAGTTTGATTGGGGTTGTTGTTCTGGGGACACTCTCGGCTATAGTTACCCGACTCTCCACACTTAAAGCATGTCACCACATTGGGGCGTGGAGCAGCATTAGCAGCGGGGCCACCATAGGGCTTGGGCGGTGCAAATTGCTGGTTGGGACGTGGTGTCTCAAAGGATGGCCTCGGGATGAACCTGGGTGGAAGTGCCGTGCTTGGAATCCACACCCGGCGCTTCGGAGCTCCAGAGCCGGATGAAGAGCCAAAATCACGGGAGTGCTTGCATGAAGCGTCATAATCAGTCTGGCCTGTCTCAGCACTGATGGCTTTATTGACCAACTTCTGAAAGGAGGTGCACTCGTGCAGACGAAGATCGCGACAAAGCTCAGGGCTAAGTCCCTTGCGGAACCTTGCCTGCTTCTTAGCGTCAGTAGATACCTCTTCAGGGGCATAACCTGCCAGATTCCCAAATTCATGACTATAAGCATCCACAGTCAGTCTTCCTTGGGTGAAGTTGTAGAACTCCTCCCTCTTGCGATCCATGAGACCTTCCAGAATGTGATGCTCACAGAAAGCCTCACTGAATTCAGCCCAAGTAGTGATTTGACCTACTGGGCGCATAGCTTTGAAGTTTTCCCACCAAAGGCTAGCAGGGCCTTCGAGGTGATAGGCAGCATAGGTAACCTTGTCGACTTTGGCTACGTTGGCAGAACGTAGCTTGTGGGTGATGCTGCGAAGCCAGTCATCCGCGTTGAGGGGCTCGACGGAATGGTTAAACTTTGGTGGGTACAGCTTGATAAAGTAATTGATTGACACCAAGTCATTTCGCGGGTGGCGTGCAGTGTTCTGCTCAATCCGCTCCAGCAGGCGGTTGGTCTCACGCTTGTTTCTTTCTGCCTCCAGCATTACTTCGGCCAGAGAAGGCGGGTGAGGCAGATTTTCACCTCTAGCAGCACTGGCTTCCCCCTGCTCCGGGGCAGCAGGGTTGCTGCGGGTGTTGACCATCCTAGGAGAAAACAAGACAACGGTTTAGACAAGGATGGCTCAAACTTAGCAAGGAAGTGCAGAATGTAATGGATAACACGGAATGCAGAGATGTTCATCCATATGTCATGGTAATATAAAACTGCCATATATATACCAACGGTCATACACATCATACATAGTTTAGTACAAGCCCAGGCTACAGTACAACTATGATGAAAGACATTACATCTCATCAGAGGCATTCCAAGCTCCTATACATTATTTGTCTACACCTCCGGAATGGATTACACGCAAAGTCATATTCCACAAGTCACGCAGGACAGTGGAGATACAACTACTACAATACTAGTGGTACTACTACTAACTCAGACAGCTCCGTAGTAGTCCTCATAGAAGTCACCTCCATAGCCTGGAAGTTCAACATGACCATCCGGGAACAGACGGTCCTGAGGAGCCTGTGGACCATAGGGGCTAGGATGGGGTCTTGGACCAACAAACGGTGGCCTGCAGGGACCACGGGGTGGGGTGATGCCTCCCACATCACGCCAATCCACCACGTCTGGCAGAGCTGATCTCACAGGATACAGATCCCTTGTATCCATACATCCAGCTTGCACCGTAGGTGCAAACCGAGTCAATGTGGCCCAATGATCAGCACGGGTATTGAAAAGCTCCAGCCTCAAGGCCCGATTCTCTCGGTTCTTATCTTCGAGCATCTCAGCAGTGGTACGAGTTAATGAATCCTCCTGAGTGGAGTCAGCATTGATAGCCTGAAGATACCCTTGCGCTCCCGGAAGTGAAGCTGGCATGTAACGGAAATCAGTGTTCCGAAGCAGGCCAGTCCGGACTCGCATGATGGTCATCATGGAATAGGCAGCATCCTGCACAACCATCTCAACGGTAACCCTGAGTCCATAGGAACAGTGAAGGGGCTCGGTAGATCCAGGATAAGAAGGAAATATCCTAACGGTGCAGAAATACTGGCTTTGATTAAAGTCGCGGAACTGCTCTTCAACGGTGTATTCGAGATAGCAACAGTAACCCGTCTCGATCATGACCCGGACAAACATAGCAGTATGACCGGGCATGTCGAGGCACCTGGTCAGGCGAACCACTTGGTTTTGAACATGGTTGGCCATCTGAAAGCACAACCATAATGCAAAGACATTAGAATTTCTAGGGAAAATTGGACAGCATAACGGCTGGAAATGCTCAGAAAAAGATTTGAGACATCCACAACAGTTCACAATACCACTCAACAACATCATATCAAGGTTCTGATTCAATTAGCAACATACTAGGAATAGTAGAAACTAAACTGGGGCTTGTAACAACAATCCTATAAGCTACTACGAATTAGTAACACGTGAACCTGATAGAAGAAGAGAGCCTTGTCCTTAACCCACGTTTAATGAGAAGAGAATGACTCAGATAAGAGGCATAGGGTAAAGGAGTAAAAGAGCCTTACGTTCCCTCCCACAATCAATTCCCCTACATAACTAAAGCATTTCTAGACTCGACATCGACCAGTTTGGCTTAACGAACCTACAGGTAGTCCGGCTCTGATGCCAACGCTGTCAGGACCCCGATTCCAAGCCACATCGATCTAGCCGGTAACACCTCATATCACTTTGCGGCCTCACGCACGATATCCCACGGGTGTCGCCTTACCATGGCCCGGGACCGTTTGCGCCTTTTGGCTCACGTATATGATAGTGTTTCTAGCATCCATATGACAGAGAACCCGGGCCGACATGGCTAGTCGTGAACCCAAAGCGGCACAGACCTATGGAGACAGGCATACATGAATCACATCAAGCATGTCGGTCATCAGCGAGTGATTCCGGGCTGTAGCACTGGGCTAACAGGACTCCGGGGAACCTGGGCTATAGCAGGCTAGGCAGGACTCCGGAAGTCACCGCGTGACATTTCCCCGAAGGGACAGACATAGGAACGAAGTGAATCACATGCCGGCTAGTCGAGTGTCCTGAGCAGTAGTGCTGGGCTAGCAGGACTCCAGTGAACTGGGCTGTAGCCGACTACTATGGCACGAGGAACACTAGACTACATTTCCCCATAAGAAAGGCTGCCAAGGATAAACAACTAGATTGTCGGATCCCACTCATACCAAGCATTTCAATCATACACACAATATGCCCGATATGAGTACATACAACATGGCATCACAACAAAAATCTACAACTCAAGTACTTTATTTAAAGGCTCCAGAGAGCCATCCATAACATGTTCATATAGATAGGGGTCACATGACCCGACACTCAAGTCATACAATCATACAAGCACATGCGGAAGCAACCGGTCTGAGTACAGACACTAGAAAGAAAGAAGGCTCCTCGAGGCCTGTCTATCTACATAGGGCCCTCCATGGCCAGGATCACCACCTGGGTGGCTAGTCACTCGTCGACGTCAAGGTCTACATAGAACCCATCGGAGGGGGCGGTGTTGTCGTCTGAAAACAGTAATTAAGCAAACATGAGTACAAAGGTACTCAGCAAGTCTTACAACAGAACCTACTATACATGCTTATTCTCAAGAAGGTGGTGGGGATATTGCAGCAAGCCAGCTTTGACTCTTGGCTAAACTATCCTATGGAACTTCTCTAGTAAAATAGTTTTTGCACACGAGTCCACTACTCACCAACACAATACTCCACCGGGGATCCTCCCTCGTCATCCTATGAGAGGGCCATCCTCGGTACTCACACTTATCTTGAGTCTTTTAGTAGTATCCATTAACTTGTCTATGAACTGTATAGGCAACCAAGTAGTCCTTTACCGCGGACGCGGCTATTCGAATAGTTTTATACCCTGCAGGGGTGTACTTCGTCATACACGCTTTCACCACTTACCGCTGTTTACACGACATGTACTCGGCAACCTTCAAGCGGAAGCCCAGCGAGGGTGTCGGCCACGGCCTACCTAAACACCTAAGTCTCTAGTCCAGGTTTATCGCCTATCCAGGTTCCATCCGCAGGGAGTCCGGCCGAGGTTTCCACATACGGCCCCGAACGATGTGAACAGGGTCCCGAGATGCCAAACGGGCGCCCGGCATACCCGGCCACGGTGTATCTACCGCAACATAGCCCACCCCTAGGGTCAGCGCTACGCACGACCGCCACACATAACCTACAAACACCAGAGACTATTTGCAACTCCTGGACAAAGTACTAGGGTGATTAAGAAGCCGAGAGGGTCCATTGGTTTCGGGCCCAATGTACAGTAGTAACTGCATCTTAAATCACACATACAGATCTCAGTTCTTATGGACGACCTCAATGAAACAACCCACCATGTATTCCTACATGGCCTCTCATCGATACCTTTACCAAAGCATGTTCAACACATCCCTCACCTTACCGGCATAAGCATTTCACTCTAGCCCATCACCCAGATGAACCAGACCCGACACAACTCTAAGCATAGTAGGCATATCAAGGTAGGAATCACATACATGGCTCAATCAACTCCTACACATGCTAGTGGGTTTCATCTAGTTTCTGTGGCAATGACAGGTTATGCAGAGGATAAGGGTTCAACTACCGTAGCACACAGCAGTTTGAATCGCATTGTCTTAATGCAGTAAACAAGAGCAGAAGCGAGAACATGGGTTTGTATCGGAATGATCAATGGGTTGCTTGCCTGATGGAGTGGTAGTGGGATACTGCCCTTCAGTTGGATACTCATGAATATCCTCGGAGGCAGAACCTACCACGAAGAACACATCGGAACACAATCAACACATGACGATATGCAAAAATATGATGCATGCTATGACATGGCAATATGAATGTGTCTTGTCCTAATGCAAGCTATAACAGAAAGGGATGTGCTTATTTGAATCAAAGATTCAATTATTAGCTTATTAAACATGGCTTTAATAGTGCATTTCCTTGTTCTGCTTAAACAGCAAGGTAAGCTTGTTTTGTCATGCATGAAACCAGTACAGATGGATAGATTGAATTTTTCTGATAATTTTTCATATATAAATTATTTAATTTGGAGTTACGGTTGAATTTCTATGATTTTTAGAAGTTTTAAACATTTTCTAGAATTTCCTGAATAAAATAAATCCAGAAAATGCATTACTGCGTCAGCATTACATCAGGGTGACGTCAGTGGTCTACGGGGATGTCCAGGTCAAACCTGATTGGTGGGTCCCGCATGTCAGTAGTTAATTAAGCTAATTATCTTAAATAAAACTAATCTGATTTAGTTAACAAAGGGGGCCCACTTGTCATTGACTCAGGGGAGTCAAACTCGGCCCACCCAGGGGTCAAACTGGGTCAACTCGCCGGCGACTCGACACCGGCGAGGCCCGAGATGGCGGAGGCCATCGGATTTGGTCCTCCGGTGACCAAATCGACGGCGGAGAAGTGCTACGCGTAGCTAGGAACGAGCCGCAGTGTTTGGTGGTGGTGGTTGGGCTCGGGGTGGCCGGAAACGTCGCCGGCGACGAGCTTGGCGGTCGCCGTAGTCGGGTGAGGACGAACCCGGGGCTGTGGGGCACGGCGAGGTGCGTGGAGTGGCGCGTTGTGCTCCTGGGGATGCGGTGAGGTTAGTAGACTAGATGGCTTGGCCGGTGGTTGACCGGAGACACGTCGGCGACGAGCTCCGCGGCGGTGCGTGCGGGTGAGCTCCGTGTGCTCGCTGTGGTGCACGAGGAGGAGAACGGAGAGGATGGGGAGGTAGCTGGGCTCACAGCGGTCACGCAGAGACAGACGGCGCGGTCGGGGACGAGCTGATGCGGCGGCGACGTCGAAAGGGATCTCCGGCGGTGGCTGACGAAGGCGGGGTCGGTGGAGGTGTTGCAGAGCGTGTGAGCGCTCGGGGCTCGGTCTGTTCGAAGTAGTCGACGACGGCGGAGCGAGTGGACACGGTGGTGCAGCACGGGGACGGTGGTGGACGCGACTACGGTGGCGGGACGGCGACAGCTGCGTCGGCCATGGCGAAGGGGAGCGAGGGAGTGAGGAAGGGGGCGAATGAGCATGTCCAGGGGGTCGAGGCGGCGACGTGGAGCCTGTCCAGGCCAGTAGGGCGGCGAGGGGAGGTAGCAGGGCGGCAGCCAGCTGCGTGGCGCGCGCTGGTGCCGCCGTCGAGCACCTGCCTGCGTGCCTGGCCAAGCCAAGCAGCTCGCTGGAGCGGTAGCTGGGCTAGGCCGGCAGGTGGGCCTGGTGGGCGGCGCCAGGTAAGCCTTTCCCTTTTCTCTCTTTGCTGTTTTGTTTTCTTTTTCTATTTTTCTGTTGCTTTAGGGCTTTATTAAATATACTTAGGCACTTACTAAAATCCTGAAAATAATTGTGGGCTCTGTTGGGATTATTCCTAACAGCCCTCACTTAAATCCAGAATTATTTGAACATTTAAAATATTTACTAGCATTTAAATGTCCAAAGGCAAATTACATATGATTTAATTCAGTGACCTTCTATTGACCTAGAAAATTGTGCACCAATTTTGCCAGAGGTTCTAACCCAAGACAAAGAGGGTGAACTTTTTAGAAGGGCATTTCAGGTTCATTGAAAATAATTTTAGTAAACCCTAGTTGTTTCCAGGGGGGTGTTGGGGTTTCTGCTTTCCCCATTTCAAATTTAAGAGAAATTTAAAAATGATGCACATTCTAATGCTTGAACTAGCTAGGGTGTGACAGTTTCTGAACCCAAGGTTCCCTTTCTTTACCATATTTCCTAGCAACAAAGCTCTTTTATCATAACGTTGATTCTTTGATTGTGGGTTATCAAGATCAACAGCAGGTTCAATTTCTACATCATTGTCATTACTAGGTTGAGCATCATCATGAACATTATCATTAATATTTTTACTAGGTTCATGTTCATTGCCAGATTGTGTTTCAGCATCTCACATAGATATATCATTTGGATTATCAGGTGGTTCAGCAATAGGTTCACTAGAAGTTTGCACAGTTCTATCATTTTTCTTCTTCTTCTTTTTAGAAGAACTAGGAAGATCAATATTATTTCTCTGAGAATCTTGCTCGATTCTCTTAGGGTGGCCTTCAGGATACAAAGGTTCCTGAGTCATTCTACCAGTTCTAGTAGCCACTCTAACAGCATAATCATTTTTTTATTATTCATTTCATCAAGCACTTCTTTTTGAGCCTTAAGTACTTGTTCTACTTGAATGGTAACCATAGAAGCATGTTTGCTAATAAGTTTAAGCTCGCCTTTAATATCAGCCATATAATCACCCAAGCGTCTAATCATATAAGCATTTTCTTTTAATCGTCTACCAAAATAAGCATTGAAGTCGTCTTGCTTAAACATAAAGTTATCAAACTCATCCAGGCATTGACTAGCAATTTTAGTAGGAGGGATTTCAGCTTTATCATATCTATAGAGAGAATTTACCTTTACTACCTGTGTCGGAATATCGGGATTAGGAGGTTCTTTAGTAAATAAATAATTGAGGTCATATGTTTCTTCAACAGGCGGTATATTAAGACCATGTATTTCTTCAGTAGGAGGTAAATTCTTAACATCTTCGGCTTTAATACCTTTTTCTTTCATAGATTTCTTTGCCTCTTGCATATCTTCGGGACTGAGAAATAGAACACCTCTCTTCTTCGGAGTTGGTTTAGAAATAGGCTGAGTAATTGGAGCAGGAGATGGCTCAGGAGCTAGCTCAGGAGGTGGCTCAGGAGGTTCCCAATTATTTTCATTTGTCTACATATTATTTAATAGAATTTCAGCTTCATCCAGTGTTCTTTCCCTGAAAAGAGAACCAACACAACTATCCAGGTAATCTCTGGAAGCATCAGTTAGTCCATTATAAAAGATATCAAGTATTTCGGGTTTCTTAAGAGGATGATCAGGCAAAGCATTAAGTAACTTGAGAAGCCTCCCCCAAGCTTGTGGGAGACTCTCTTCTTTAATTTGCACAAAGTTGTATATTTCCCTCAAAGCAGCTTGTTTCTTATGAGCAGGGAAATATTTAGCAGAGAAGTAATAAATCATATCCTGCGGACTATGCACACAACCAGGATCAAGAGAATTAAACCATATCTTAGCATCACCCTTTAATGAGAACGGAAATATTTTGAGTAAATAGAGGTAACGTGATCTCTCATTATTAGTGAACAGGGCAGCTATATCATTTAACTTAGTAAGATGTGCCACAACAGTTTCAGATTCATAGCCATAAAATGGATCAGATTCAACCAAAGTAATTATATCAGGATCAACACAGAATTCACAATCCTTATCAGGAACACATATAGGTGAAGTAGCAAAAGCAGGGTCGGGTTTCATTATATCTCTAAGTGATTCTTTGTTCCATTTAATTAATAACCTCTTAAGCTCATATCTATCTCTGCAAGATAAAATAGCTAAAGAAGCATCCCTATCAAAAAGATAACCTTTAGGGATAACAGGCATGTTTTCATCATCACTATCATCATCGTATTCAGATTCAATAATTTCTCCTTCTCTAGTCCTAGCAATTTGTTCATCAAGAAATTCACTAAGGGGCACAGTAGTATCAGGCATAAAAGCAGTTTCATCACAAGTATCATGCATAGCAGAAGTGGCATCATCAATAACATGCGACATATCGGAACGAATAGCAGCAGCAGGTGTAGGTGTCGCAAACTTACTCATAATAGAAGGTGAATCGAGTGCAGAGCTAGATGGGAGTTCCTTACCTCCCCTCGTAGTTGAGGGATAGATCTTGGTTTTTGGATCTCTCAAGTTCTTCGTAGTGTCCAGCAGATATAAATCCCAAGTGACTCAAAGAATAGAGCTATGCTCCCCGGTAATGGCGCCAGAAATTTGTCTTGATAACCCACAAGTATAGGGGATCACAACAGCTTTCGAGGGTAGAGTATTCAACCCAAATTTATTGATTCGACACAAGGGGAGCCAAAGAATATTCTCAAGTATTAGCAGCTGAGTTGTCAATTCAACCACACCTGGAAACTTAGTATCTGCAGCAAAGTGTTTAGTAGCAAAGTAATATGATAGTGGTGGTAGCGGCAACAAAAGTAAAGACAGCAAAAGTAATATTTTTGGTATTTTGTAGTGATTGTAACAGTAGCAACAGAAAAGTAAATAAGCGTAACCCAATATATGGAAAACTCGTAGGCACCGGATCAGTGATGGATAATTATGCCGGATGCGGTTCATCATGTAACAGTCATAACATAGGGTGACACAGAACTAGCTCCAATTCATCAATGTAATGTAGGCATGTATTCCGTATATAGTCATACGTGCTTATGGAAAAGAACTTCCATGACATCTTTTGTCCTACCCTCCCGTGGCAGCGGGGTCCTATTGGAAACTAAGGGATATTAAGGCCTCCTTTTAATAGAGAACCGGAACAAAGCATTAGCACATAGTGAATACTTGAACTCCTCAAACTATGGTCATCACCGGGAGTGGACCCGATTATTGTCACTTCGGGGTTGCCGGATCATAACACATAGTAGGTGACTATAGACTTGTAAGATAGGATCTAGAACTCACATATATTCATGAAAACATAATAGGTTCAGATCTGAAATCATGGCACTCGGGCCCTAGTGACAAGCATTAAGCATAGCAAAGTCATAGCAACATCAATCTCAGAACATAGTGGATACTAGGGATCAAACCCTAACAAAACTAACTCAATTACATGATAAATCTCATCCAACCCATCACCGTCCAGCAAGCCTACGATGGAATTACTCACGCACGGCGGTGAGCATCATGAAATTGGTGATGGAGGATGGTTAATGATGACGACGGCGATGAATCCCCCTCTCCGGAGCCCCGAACGGACTCCAGATCAGCCCCCCGAGAGGTTTTAGGGCTTGGCGGCGGCTCCATATCGTAAAACGCGATGATTTCTTCTCTCTGATATTTTCTCTCTGAAAGCAAATATATAGAGTTGGAGTTGGCGTCGGAGGGTCAACATGGGGCCCACGAGGTAGGGGGCGCGCCCTAGTGGGGGGGGGGCGCCCCCACCCTCGTGAGAAGGGTGTGGGCCCCCTGGTCTTCATATTTGGCGAGGATTTTTTATTTTTTTTCTAAGACCTCCCGTGGAGTTTCAGGTCATTCCGAGAATATTTGTTTTCTGCACATAAAACAACACCATGGTAATTCTGCTGAAAACAACGTCAGTCCGGGTTAGTTCCATTCAAATCATACAAGATAGAGTCCAAAACAAGGGCAAAAGTGTTTGGAAAAGTAGATACGACAGAGACGTATCAGTGAACACATGGTATTGCCCACTATTCAGCTGTTTTGGGTTGCTCTGATATCCGGACTGTTGCTGCCGATTGCATTGGCCGGGTTGTAGATTATATCCTCCTTGGTTACCAGGATGGCCCTGACCGTCAAATCCTCCTCCACCTGAAACGGCGCCCGGGCCATGGAAACTGTCTCCAGCTGAACCGCCACCTGGGCCGTGACCTCCATCAAACGCGTTTGAATTTTTAAACGCCTTCATGATTGTACAATCTTTCCACAGGTGGGTGGCTGGCTTCTCTCGGGTGCCGTGCCTTGGACAAGGCTCATTCAATAGTTGCTCAAGGGTGGGACCTGACCCGCCCGACCGAAGGGGTTGCATGCCCTTGCGCCATTGATTTCCGCCCTGCGCATTGGTGTTAGCAACAAACTCATCAGCCTTACGTTTATTACCTCCTTGATTTGCCGGGTTATGCTGGTGACCCTTGCCGTTGCCGTTCTTCTTTCCCTTCACTGTTTTTCTTCGTCAGACACCGGGTCTTTGTAACTATCAGAATCAACATACTTGACGAGAGCCGCCATCAACTGGCCCATGTCATTGCAGTCACACTTGCGCCTCCCCAACTTCTGCTTCCGAGGTTCAAAACAGCAATTTTTCTCCAACATCAAGATTGCTGAGCCGGCATCCATCTTATCAGACGAATGTATATCTCCTTGACCCGGCACACCCAATGGGTTGTAGACTCACCGTCCTCTTGCTTACAATTAGTCAGGTCCACAATCGACATAGGCTGCTTACATGTGTCTTTGAAGTTCTGGATGAACCGGGCCTTCAACTCCGCCCATGAGCCGATAGAATTGGGTGGCAACCCCTTCAACCAAGTATTAGTTGTTCCATACAACATCATAGTGAAATACTTGGCCATTGCCGTGTCGCTGACCTCCAACAACTCCATAGCTATCTCATAACTCTCAATCCAAGCCCCAGGCTGTAAGTCGGCCGTGTAATTAGGCACCTTACGGGGCCCCTTGAAGTCTTTTGGCAAATGCTCTTTACGTATGGCCGGCACCAGGAAAGGGACACCTCCAGTTCTTGTGGCCACCCCTGCCTCAACTGAGGTTGCTGGATAAGCCGGAAAGGTCTGATGAGCCTCCTGCTCTGCTGCCAGTTGAACCGCTCGCTCCGCCTCTTGCTGGATCCTCTCCTGATCCGCCAAGTTAATGGCTCCAGCCTGCACCGGCTCATACCTATGTGGCCGGTTGCGGCGTTGAGCATTGCTTGACATGTCAGCTGAATCAATATGCCTACTGTAGCTTGGGCTCCTGCTCGGGCAAGGAGTTGAATGGATCATGTCTCGACTATAGGAGATGCATCCTGCTGTGCCGGAGCTTTTTGAAGAAGTTCTCTCACCCTTCGCGTTTTGACTGCCGCTGGTGAGTCACCACCAAATGAGCCGACGCTACAATGAGGTTTTCCAAGGGATTCGAGAAGTGACCCGGCGGCGTTGGTACATAATGAGGTGGAGCGGTAATTACACGAGGTGGTTCCATGGCACGCGGTTGGACCAGCGTGTCGGGTGTCGTGATCCGGTTTGCCTCCGGCGGGTTGCTTCCCCGGCTCCGGGCGTATGAAAAAGGTTCCTAGGATCGAGCATGAGAGGTAGACGTGACTGATTTTTCTGATGCCTTCTCCTCATGACCTCGTTTGACGCATTCAGATCCACCGAGAGCCGGAAGGTCTCCGCTTGAAGCTGTTGAACACAAATGTCCAAAGCCGCCTGCTCCGTTGCCATCCTGACTTCCTCTGCGGCCAGATTTTCTTTAGCTTGCACCATCTCTTCACGTACACGTGCCACCTCTGCGTCATGCTGGGCTTTATCCGCCGGCTCTACCACAGCAATCAACAGAGTCGTCAGTTTATCCATGAGGTACATTAGAATCTGAGCCAGGGGGCGCACGGGGTCTCCTGACCCGGCTGTGGCCGACCCGGTAGCTGTTGCCACTGCTGCAGTGGAGTTCTGCCCGGGCTGTGTCCCTGCCATGAAGACTCTGGCACAATTTGGCGGCTCAAGGGGGTCCGGAATACTGTTGCCATCGGAACAGCCCCCGAGCATGCCATCCTGTAGCTGGTACAAAGAGTCTGTCTCGCCCGTTGATGATGCAGTGTCAGAACAGACGGCCGTCTCACCGCCCTCCACCGATCCTTCAGAGTATTCACCGCCATGGATGCAGCCTACGAAGGCATGCTTCACAACAGATTGAACACGGGTGGTCCTCGCGCGCCGAGCCATTTCGACGAGGTTGGTGTGGACGTCCGGCTCAGGGCCTGACTCGCCGATCCGGCCGATGAAGATGTGGATTCCGCCGAAGGGGACCCGGTACCCGTACTCAATTGAGCCGGCCTTGGGGCCCCATGTAACGCCCTCGATGCGGCTATATCTCCCACGTGTCGAGGCACGACTTAGAGGCATAACCGCATTGAAAGCAATGTCCCAAGTTAAGAAATCATCACACATCCCATGTACAAAAATAAGATAAAGGGGAGGAACATAGTTGGCTTACACTCACCATGTCACATCAAAGTACATAAATAACATACATCATCCAAACACTCATGGCCCGACTACGGCGCCAAAATAAAAGACAACCCAACAAGCGACATAGGTCCCGATCACCCCGACTGGGCACCACTACTGATCATCAGGAAAAGACACATAGTAACGCTGAGAGTCCTCGTCGTACTCCCACTTGAGCTCGAGCGCGCTATCTGGAGCGGTATCATTTGTCCCTGCATCTGGTGTAATAGTAATCTGTGAGCCACAGGGACTCAGCAATCTCGCACCCTCGCGATCAAGACTATTTAAGCTTAATAGGTAGGAAAGGGGTAATGTAAGTGGAGCTACAGCAAGCGACTAGCATATATGGTGGCTAACTTATTCGCAAAAGAGAGCGAGAAGAGGGGGCAAAGCACGAGCGAGAAACTAGAGAGCAACCTGCGCAAACATAACTCCAACACCGTGTCCGCTTCCCGGACTCCGCCGGGAAGAGGCCATCACGGCAACACACTCAGTTGATTCATTTTAATTAATTAAGGTTCAAGTTATCAACAACCGGACATTAACAAATTCCCATCTGCCCATAACCGCGGGCACGGCTTTCGAAAGATCAATCCCTGCAGGGGGTCCCAACTTAGCCCATAACAAGCTCTCACGGTCAACGAAGGAATAGACCTCCACCCAAGACACACCGATCAGACTCGGTATCTCGGTACAACAAGACGATTCGATAGGTTAAAACAAGTCCAGCAACACCGCCCGAATGTGCCGAAAATCCAAATAGGAGCTGCACATATCTCGTTCTCAAGGCACAGTCAGATGAGACTAGCTACGAGTAAAACCAACCCTCAAGTTTCCCCGAGGTGGCCCCGCAGGCAGCTCATTTCGGACCAACACTCAGAGGAGCACTGGCCCGGGGGGGGGGGGGGGGTTAAAATAAGATGACCCTCGGGCTCCAGAAACCCAAGGGAAAAAGAGGCTAGGTGGAAAATGGTAAAACCAATGTTGGGCATTGCTGGATAAGCTTTAATCAAGGCGAACTATCAAGGGGTTCCCATTATAGCCCAACCGCGTAAGGGACGCAAAATCCGGGAACATAACACCGATATGACGGAAACTAGGGCGGCAAGAGTGGAACAAAACACTAGGCGAGAGGCCGAGCCTTCCACCCTTTACCAATTATATAGATGCATTAAGATAACATGGCAATATAATGATATCCCAACAAGTAAATAAATGTTCCAACAAGGAACGGCTCCAATCTTCACCTGCAACTAGCAACGCTATAAGAAGGGGCTGAGCAAAGCGGTAACATAGCCAATCAACGGTTTGCTAGGACAAAGGTGGCTTAAAGGCTCAATCATGGCAATTGGGAGGCTGACAAGCAAGTGGTAGGCATCGTAGCATTGGCAAAGCAAAAGAGCGAGCAAACTAGCATAGCAAAGATAGTACTGATTTCGAGGGTATGATCATCTTGCCTGCACAGTTGTCAGAGTTGACTGGATCCTCACAAGCAAACTCAACGGGCTCCTTGTTAGCGAACTCGTCTCCCGGATCTACCCAACAACACAAACAAGCAACAAGGATACAATCAACCACGTGCAAACTCAAGCAATAAGATGCAATGATGTTATGCTTTGCGGGATGCGACGCGGGATGCAAAATGCAAGACGTGACAGGAAATGCATGAACCTGGCCTCAACTTGGAAAACCAAGTGTGCCACTGGATAGAGGGGATGAAATCACCTGAAAACAATATAAAGATCATAGGAATCGGAGCTACGGTTTGGAAATGGCAAGCGTTTTACGAAATGAACCGATCTGCGATTTACAGCAAGTAGGCTCCTAAATGCAACGAAATGAACATGCTACAGCCACCAAACATGAAAACAAAATACATGGCAGGGATGTACACAAGATGCTTATCAAAACACTAGCACTGATCCATAGCCAAATTCATCCATTATGAGGTTCAAACAAGCATGGCAAAAACGAATATGCAAAACATATTTCAGCCAGTGAAATTAACACTAGTCTGAAATTTCAGACCACGATGCTCTCTTCAGAGCAGCAAAACAACATGATACACAACCTAATTATGACAAGCAAGAACATGGCCTAGAGCTACTCAACAAGCTTAACAAAACACCCAAAGTGACCTGGGGCCAAAAGGGTTCACAAAATACTCTAATGAGCACACGAACATAGATGAAACACAATCAGTTTTCAGACTGTGAAAACTGGGACATGCTGAAAGAATAACTCACGAAGGCATGTAAACGAGCTCGATGCACTCACTACGGTGCAAGTCATGGCAAGGCAAGCATATATCCATAAGGAAGGCACCAAATGCTAGCTAGACATGGCAAGAACAATGGCATAGCATGCACGGATCACTAACAATAGCACCGGCAAAATCGCAAAAGAGTTGACGATCTGCCCAAATACACAACAATGCAAAAGTTGAGCTCGATTGACTCAACCTAGGGTGCTCCAACATAGCAAGTAAATACATGGATGGATAGAGCATAACATAAATATCAAAACTCCCTCAGCGATCATCCTCAAAAGAGGCACGGATCACTAGGAAACAAGCTGAACATATGGCATCATGAACTAAAATATCCCAGACTTAGTGAAAATCACTAAGTCCCTGAAAACAGAATTCTCAGGTGCCTCTCTTTGCAAGCTTGCACAAGTCACCACACACATCCTAAAAATGCATGGGTGGCACCTATGGAAAGAAGACAAAATGCTTAACAACTCATCCCAAAGACTCGCAGGCATATCATGCACACAATAATCATGACAAAAATGACAAATGTCTATGATGAGCTAACGGATCTGCAATTTAACTCACGATGCCTCCTTCTAACAGAATTTTGGGCATCAAGATAAACTCAAATGCAAATCATGCAATGTAATGAAATGATGTACATGTCGAGACGAAGATTTTGATATATCATATGTCCAAAACGGAGCTACGGATGCGGAGATATGAACAGTCAAAGTATGCACGAAAAATTAGGGTTGGAGGGGAAAAGTCAACCGAAACGGATCTCAGATCTGGAACCGGATCTCAGGTACTGTTCATCGGGCGCGGCTCCCGAGGTCTCCGGCGAGGTGGCCGGCTCCGGTGACCTCGAATCGGCGGCGTGGAGGCCGCGAGGAGGTGGATTCGCCCGGATCCGGCCCGGGGCGGCGCGGCGGCAAGGTCCGGCTGGCCTCGGGCGATGGCCGGCGATGCACCGGCGAGACGGCGACGAAGTCCGGCGAGCGGGGCGCTCGTCGGCGGTGGGAGCAAGGCGCGCAGCGGCGGAGGACGTGGATCGAGGGGCTCCTGGCTCGGGCGCGGCGAACGGCGCCGTCGGGCTCGCGCGGGCCCGTGATGGGCTCGGCGGGCCGTGGCCGCGGGGACGACGACGGCGGACAGATGGCGCGAGGGGAGTGGACGAGGGTGGCGGCATGATGACGTGGCCTCTCCTGATTGGACGGAGTGAGGTGGCGGCGGCGGACACGTCTAGCGGCAGGACGGACATGTCCGGCGGTGTGCGGGAGTTGGATCTAGGGTTTCGGGGGAGGAGACCCGGGATTTGGAATGGGGGGCTTTAAATAGGCACAGAGGGAGCTAGGAGAGTCCAAATGAGGTGCGGTTTTCGGCCACGCGATCGTGATCGAACGCTCTAGGACATGGAGCAGAGTTTGGTGGGTTTTGGACCAAATTGGAGGGGTGTTGGGCTGCAACACACACGAGGCCTTTTCGGTCCCTCGGTTAACCGTTGGAGTATCAAACGAAGTCCAAATGCTACGAAACTTGACAGGCGGTCTACCGGTAGTAAACCAAGGCAGCATGGCAAGTCTCGGTCCAATCCGGAAATGTTTAAAACCCACACATGAAAGAAAGGTATAAATGACCACCGGAGGAGAACGAAGCGCCGGAATGCAAAACGGACAACGGGAAAATGCTCGGATGCATGAGACGAACACGTATGCAAATGCAATGCACATGATGACATGATATGAGATGCATGACACGCAAGCAATGACAATGCAACAACAGCGAATAACTGAACGACACATGGCACATCGGTCTCGGGGCGTTACAACACTCCACCACTACGAGAGGATCTTGTCCCAAGATCTAGAATGGCACCGGAGGGGAAAACGGAAGAGAAAGAGGCGAGGTAAAACTAAGTTGCTTCTTTGACAAACGAGTGAAACGAAAGAACCTTGCGAGGTTGAAAAAATTCGAGAAAAGAATACAACGGAGATGAACAAGGTCGAAAACACTCCGTTAGAAAAGAGGGACAAAAAGCATTGCGAAACCTTGAGGTTGAAGGGAAGATATATATAGAAAAACACTCTGGTGAAGGAAGGGGATCAAGGAAGACCAAATTCGGGCAGCACTCCGGTTGGAAAGAAAAAGAATTGAATAAGGTCTTGATAAGATGAGAAGATACTTGATGAAATCACAACACACTGCCATCGGAACTATTGAATGAATGGAACAAGGGGTAAGAAAGATCTCAGACAGCACTCCGGTTGAGAAGGGAGTCAAAATTTGATAAGATGAGAGAGCTCAAATGAAAACACGACCCTCCGGTTGAGAAAGGGATGCAAGACTTGATAAGGTGAAAAGAACTTGAACAAAGGGGCACAATACTCCGGTTAAGCAAGATAGGGAAGGAATAAGAGTGATATAATTTGGACGGCACTCCGTCTGTAAATGGAAGGAATTGAACTTGACAAGATGAGAGGATACTTGTAAAGAGGACACAACACTCAGATAAAAGTATATGCATGGAAAGATCATGATCTTTGACAAAACGAGATGATGGGTTGAAAAGATGAACATCACAATGCCTCTGGAACAAAGGTAAGAATGGAATGGAGTGAACGAAGGAAAACAATATCTTGAGAGAGCACGGTTACAACAGAAGCTAGAACGGAGTTGTTGGAAAACCCACAACGAAAATAATAAGCTTGATATGGTCTTATGGAATACCTCTCAAATTAAGAGATGAAAAACTTGCCACTCACGGGAAAAGAATTGGATTGATAAGAACAAAGAGACGAGAAACTTATTTCACCGGGAGGATAAAAGAAGAACTTGGGTCATTTATAAACACCATAGATAGCAACAATCCTTAGGGAAGTCTTTAGGTGAAATATAACCCAAGAAAATACCAACGAATAGGTTGATGGATTTAAAATATCCCAATCTTGACAGCATGTGAATCATGAAAACATGAACTCAAATTATCAAGAATGACACAATACCACCTCCGGTAATATGGTAGAAAGAATTGCACTCCGGATTGCAAGATGAAGAATACTTGAGCTCCTTAGAAAATAATCTCGATGAAAACATTGAGAAGGAATTAAATCCTTGATGAATCCCTCATGTAGAATCTTCATGAAGAGCTCCGGTAAACAAACGGAATGAAAAGAAAGAGAAGTTGAAAACACAAGGTGAAGCGTTGTAGGATTTGACGGATCTCCGTGATAACAAACTGAGAAGACTCTTGAATATCTCCGGATGGGTGAAAAGAATTCTCACGATCAAAACAATTATAAGAGGATGGCCACAAGCTAGAATCACGAATCTTGAAGAGGATGGAGCAAGATTAAAGAGAAACTCTTCTTCGGTCTTCAAAATCCGAGAATGACAACGAGAAACACCACCATGAATTATTTAGACACTCCGGGAGAATCAAAAGCGAAGAGGTTGAGCCAACTACGGAAAGAATTTGAAAGATCTTGGAGGAAGGCATATGAGTGATGATAATTCATCCTTACGTCAAACTTCAAAAATGATTTTGATAGCTCCGAAAAATAAGAAGAGTCAGGTAAGATCCTGGGAAAAGACCTGTGGCTTAGGGCCCACTCAACAGAAAACACCGTTGAAAAGATTTAAAAGAGAGGTTGCACCGGTTGAATTAAATGGCTTGAAAAGATAACATCCTCGAAAGAGTTTGAACGAATGCAGAGTGGAAACACGAATCATCTGTGATATCTTGAGCACTCCGGAACAATAGAATAGCGAGCATTGAATGATTATGAGGTGCACCGGCATGAGAGGGTATTTGAAACGAGGAAAAAGGATATGATCCACAAAGCTTGAATTTAAACCACCGGAGAAGAAAAATGAGTGAAGGTTGACGAACTTGAAGCTTCATTAGCATCTTCATGAGCATCACCGGATAAGAAAATTGATGAAAAAGGAATGGAGAGGCTTTCCATCAATAAAGGATACTTGGATAAGAAATTTGAATCCTGAAGGAAGAGGGTGGGTGGGTGGGAAAAACAAAGGCAACTTGGAGACGGATGAAAACAAACACCGTTGAGGACAAGTGATAATAGATCTTGCTGAATGTTAAAGTGATCGGATCCACTTGAAGAGAGACACACCGGTAGAAAATGATTGACAAAACAATCTTGATGATCAAGAAGGATTAGTATTCACATAGGAATATGAGAACACCATTTGGGGAATGTATGGAATCAACATTTGACTTCGAAGCAACTCGAATACCACAACTCAAAATAAAAACAAAGGATTGGCTTGCGGAATAAGCCGGAACAAACATATGATAGAGATTTCGTCCGAAGTTTTCGTGGTGGGACCTACACGGGCTCGATCGTACAGCACCATCATGTACAAGGCAGTGCACATGACATACGAAGCGTCCCCGAGTCAGCATAGCCAAGGACTCTTTAAGACACAACGAGACCACTGTAAAATCGACCGTGAATAGGCGAACCACTAGACGTCGAACCCCAATTTCATATCATACATCTGTCGGAAGGATATCCTAAGAGCTACTTGAAGTCCCACCTATGAAACTCCCGAAACTTTCCGGTTATGCAATCAGGTGTTGGGGATACAGGGGAAGCATAATATCTCACCCAAATTAGCAATACCTACATCCAGCTGTATCCATCCTTCAACACATAACCAAGAAACCTTCGGAAACCATCTACCTCAACCTTCAAAAAGCATCCGTTATACAAGTTATGGTGATACTCCCGAACTCCCGCCCCAGTACTGGGTGGCGTCGAGGTTATCTCACCAACGAACTGCATAAAGGAGATTTTCGATGTCGCGAACATATCTCAAGTATACCAGAATTGCAACGATAAAATTATGATGACAACACCTCAGAGCTCAACTCCCCGGGACACTTCCACTAAACCCCTGGCAGGAGGCACCAAGACAGTGTTCTCATCATAAGCCATCGGAACAAATCCAAGACACTCGCGTGATCCTAAAATTTTTTTTAGTGAAATTTGAGAAGAGAAGAGTCAAAACTCTACGTCAGGATGCCTTACCAGAGCGATGAGGAGACTGGGAAGTAAAAAGAATTCCTAAGCTCTCCGATATATAATTCCTAAAGGACTCAAAACATTTTTCTAGACACAACTCGGCTGCTAAAAACGATCAAGCAATGGGGGCTCCTAAGGTCGGGGAAGGCTCTGATTACCAACTTGTAACGCCCTCGATGCGGCTATATCTCCCACGTGTCGAGGCACGACTTAGAGGCATAACCGCATTGAAAGCAATGTCGCAAGTTAGGAAATCATCACACATCCCATGTACAAAAATAAGATAAAGGGGAGGAACATAGTTGGCTTACACTCGCCACGTCACATCAAAGTACATAAATAACATACATCATCCAAACACTCATGGCCCGACTACGGCGCCAAAATAAAAGACAACCCAACAAGCGACATAGGTCCCGATCACCCCGACTGGGCACCACTACTGATCATCAGGAAAAGACACATAGTAACGCTGAGAGTCCTCGTCGTACTCCCACTTGAGCTCGAGCGCGCCATCTGGAGCGGTATCATCTATCCCTGCATCTGGTGTAATAGTAATCTGTGAGCCACAGGGACTCAGCAATCTCGCACCCTCGCGATCAAGACTATTTAAGCTTAATAGGTAGGAAAGGGGTAATGTGAGTGGAGCTGCAGCAAGCGACTAGCATATATGGTGGCTAACTTATTCGCAAAAGAGAGCGAGAAGAGGGGGCAAAGCACGAGCGAGAAACTAGAGAGCAACCTGCGCAAACATAACTCCAACACCGTGTCCGCTTCCCGGACTCCGCCGGGAAGAGGCCATCACGGCAACACACTCAGTTGATTCATTTTAATTAATTAAGGTTCAAGTTATCTACAACCGGACATTAACAAATTCCCATCTGCCCATAACCGCGGGCACGGCTTTCGAAAGATCAATCCCTGCAGGGGGTCCCAACTTAGCCCATAACAAGCTCTCACGGTCAACGAAGGAATAGACCTCCACCCAAGACACACCGACCAGACTCGGTATCTCGGTACAACAAGACGATTTGACAGGTTAAAACAAGTCCAACAACACCGCCCGAATGTGCCGACAAATCCCGATAGGAGCTGCACATATCTCGTTCTCAGGGCACACTCCGATGAGACTAGCTACGAGTAAAACCAACCCTCAAGTTTCCCCGAGGTGGCCCCACAGGCAGCTCATTTCGGACCAACACTCAGAGGAGCACTGGCCCGGGGGGTTAAAATAAGATGACCCTCGGGCTCCGGAAACCCAAGGGAAAAAGAGCCTAGGTGGCAAATGGTAAAACCAATGTTGGGCATTGCTGGATAAGCTTTAATCAAGGCGAACTATCAAGGGGTTCCCATTATAGCCCAACCGCGTAAGGGACGCAAAATCCGGGAACATAACACCGATATGACGGAAACTAGGGCGGCAAGAGTGGAACAAAACACTAGGCGAGAGGCCGAGCCTTCCACCCTTCACCAAGTATATAGATGCATTAAGATAACATGGCAATATAATGATATCCCAACAAGTAAATAAATGTTCCAACAAGGAACGGCTCCAATCTTCACCTGCAACTAGCAACGCTATAAGAAGGGGCTGAGCAAAGCGGTAACATAGCCAATCAACGGTTTGCTAGGACAAAGGTGGGTTAGAGGCTCAATCATGGCAATTGGGAGGCTGACAAGCAAGTGGTAGGCATCGTAGCATTGGCAAAGCAAAAGAGCGAGCAAACTAGCATAGCAAAGATAGTAGTGATTTTGAGGGTATGATCATCTTGCCTGCACAGTTGTCAGAGTTGACTGGATCCTCACAAGCAAACTCAACGGGCTCCTCGTTAGCAAACTCGTCTCTCGGCTCTACCCAATAACACAAACAAGCAACAAGGATACAATCAACCACGTGCAAACTCAAGCAATAAGATGCACTGATGGTATGCTTTGCGGGATGCGATGCGGGATGCAAAATGCAAGACGTGACAGGAAATGCATGAACCTGGCCTCAACTTGGAAAACCAAGTGTGCCACTGGATAGAGGGGATGAAATCACCTGAAAACGATATAAAGATCATAGGAATCGGAGCTACGGTTTGGAAATGGCAAGCGTTTTACGAAATGAACCGATCTGCGATTTACAGCAAGTAGGCTCCTAAATGCAACGAAATGAACATGCTACAGCCACCAAACATGAAAACAAAATACGTGGCAGGGATTTACACAAGATGCTTATCAAAACACTAGCACTGAGCCATAGCCAAATTCATCCATTATGGGGTTCAAACAAGCATGGCAAAAACGAATAAGCAAAACATATTTCAGACTTAGTGAAATTAACACTAGTCTGAAATTTCAGACCACGATGCTCTCTTCAGGGCAGCAAAACAACATGATACACAACCTTATTATGACAAGAAAGAACATGGCCTGGAGCTACTCAACAAGCTTAACAAAACACCCAAAGTGACCTGGGGCCAAAAGGGTTCACAAAATACTCTAACGAGCACACGAACATAGATGAAACACAATCAGTTTTCAGACTGAAAACTGGGACATGCTGAAAGAATAACTCACGAAGGCATGTAAACGAGCTCGATGCACTCACTACGGTGCAAGTCATGGCAAGGAAAGCATATATCCATAAAGAAGGCACAAAATGCTAGCTAGACACGGCAAGAACAATGGCATAGCATGCACGGATCACTAACAATAGCACCGGCAAAATCGCAAAAGAGTTGACGATCTGCCCAAATACACAACGATGCAAAAGTTGAGCTCGATTGACTCAACCTAGGGTGCTCCAACATAGCAAGTAAAGACATGGATGGATAGAGCATAACATAAATATCAAAACTCCCATACTGATCATCCTCAAAAGAGGCACAGATCACTAGGAAACAAGCTGAACATATGGCATCATGAACTAAAATATCACAGACTTAGTGAAAATCACTAAGTCCCTGAAAACAGAATTCTCAGGTGCCTCACTTTGCAAGCTTGCACAAGTCACCACACACATCCTAAAAATGCATGGGTGGCACCTCTGGAAAGAAGACAAAATGCTAAACAACTCATCCCAAAGACTCGCAGGCATATCATGCACACAATAATCATGGCAAAAATGACAAAAGTCTATGATGAGCTAACGGATCTGCAATTTAACTCACGATGCCTCCTTCTAACAGAATTTTGGGCATCAATATGAACTCAAATGCAAATGATGCAATGGAATGAAATGATGTACATGTCGAGACGAAGATTTTGATATATCATATGTCCAAAACGGAGCTACGGATGCGGAGATATGAACAGTCAAAGTATGCATGAAAAATTAGGGTTGGAGGGGAAAAGTCAACCGAAACGGATCTCAGATCTGGAACCGGATCTCAGGTACTGTTCATCAGGCGCGGCTCCCGAGGTCTCTGGCGAGGTGGCCGGCTCCGGCGACCTTGAATCGGCGGCGAGGAGGCGGATCCGCCCGGATCCGGCCCGGGGCGGCGCGGCGGCGAGGTCCGGCCGGCCTCGGGCGGTGGCCGGCGATGCACCGGCGAGACGGCGACGAAGTCCGGCGAGCGGGGCGCTCGTCGGTGGTGGGAGCGAGGCACGCAGCGGCGGAGGACGCGGATCGAGGGGCTCCTGGCTCGGGCACGGCGAACGGCGCCGTCGGGCTCGCGCGGGCCCGTGATGGGCTCGGCGGGCCGCGGCCGCGGGGACGACGACGGTGGACAGATGGTGCGAGGGGAGTGGACGAGGGCGGCGGCACGGTGATGTGGCCTCTCCTGATTGGACGGAGTGAGGTGGCGGCGGCGGCGGACACGTCCAGCGGCAGGACGGACATGTCCGGCGGTGTGCGGGAGTTGGATCTAGGGTTTTGGGGGAGGAGACCCGGGATTTGGAATGGGGGTCTTTAAATAGGCACAGAGGGAGCTAGGAGAGTCCAAATGAGGTGCGATTTTCAGCCACGCGATCGTGATCGAACGCTCTAGGACATGGAGCAGAGTTTGGTGGGTTTTGGACCAAATTGGAGGGGTGTTGGGCTGCAACACACACGAGGCCTTTTCGGTCCCTCGGTTAACCGTTGGAGTATCAAACGAAGTCCAAATGGTATGAAACTTGACAGGCGGTCTACTCGTAGTAAACCAAGGCCGCATGGCAAGTCTCAGTCCAATCCGGAAATGTTTAAACACCACACATGAAAGAAAGGTATAAATGACCACCGGAGGAGAATGAAGCGCCGGAATGCAAAACGGACAACGGGAAAAATGCTCGGATGCATGAGACGAACACGTATGCAAATGCAATGCACATGATGACATGATATGAGATGCATGACACGCAAGCAATGACAATGCAACAACAGCGAATAACTGAACGACACCTGGCACATCGGTCTTGGGGCGTTACACCCCAGCCTTCGTCGTCGATGTAGGACTTGCCGCGACGACTCTTCGTCATCCGTCCCACAATGTATCCCTTGAGCCCTTCGAAGTTACCCTTCAAGAACTCAAATCCATCGTGCGCTGGCCCCACGGTGGGCGCCAACTGTCGTGGAATTGTCACGGCAGATGTCCTAGCGAAAGGACTTAGTCATAGGGCCATCGCAACCAGGAAGCTTAAAGGAGTTAATCGGGAAAAAGGACACGAGAGGTTTTATACTAGTTCGGCCCCTTATGATGAAGGTAAAAAGCCTACGTCTAGTTGTGTTGGTATTGCTGGGGTTTTAATCACCAAGAGGCTTAACTCGCCGGCTTGGCTATCGATCTCTTGTTTCTTTCCCTAAGCCGCCACTGGGTCGTCCCCTTATATACACGGGTTGACGCCTGGTGGCCTACAGAGTCCCGGCCAGCTCATAATCGTGTCCGGCTCGGTGACTTCCTTTACATGCCTTTCTTTATAAGTCTTTCCTTACATGCGGTGGTTTGCAATATTGGGCCTTAAGCCGCCTCTAGGCCTTTAGGCCTTCTATAAGATTTGATAAACTATCATCTTAATGTTTACTGGGCTTCTTGTGTAACCGCCATTGGGGCTGACCCGGCCCCTCCTGGGTCGGTCATAACTGATAGCTATATCCCCAACATAGGGGCTTTATTCAAGGTTCAAAAACTGAGGAATACAAGCAATGTCGGGTAAAACCCCTAGCCACACATGGCGACCCACCGCCAGAGACGCAGCTCCTTTAGCTAGCGAATGGGCCTCGAAATTATTCTCCCTAAATTTGAAATGGAAAGAAACAAAAGGAAAAATGTTTCTACTGAAATGGATCTCCCTAAGAATGGGAGCATAGACCGGCGACCCTCCATTTTGATGTGCAATATGACCTCCTAACAGTCTGAGGCTACCTCCAAGTCCTGCAAGTTTAAGTCCTGGGCAAGGGCGAGGGCCTCGCTACATGCTAGCGCCTCCAGACTCGCTGGGTCAATCAGGCCCTCATACACCATTGCCGAGGCTCCCAGATAGATTCCGGCCTTGTTCCTACATACCACTGCAGTATCCCCCCTTTCTCCCAAGGTGGAAACAGCTCCGTCACAATTTAGCTTTGACGCCTCCCCCGTAGGTGGTAACCATGCTCTAGCACGGGGCCAATCCACCCGCCCCAACTGTGGGTTTGATGTTCGGACAGCCGTGATCTCTAGATCGTCCAAGTATCTCTTGATGAAGTACATTGTTGATAACGGACTCTGAAATTCATTCTCATGAATAGCCTTCCTCCTAGCCCACCATATCACCCACATGGTCACCAGAACACGCGCAAGGTCGTGTTGGTTTGTGGACTCAAAGAGCCAGAAAAGCCAGAGCCTAGCATCCCCGTTCTGGTTCGATATCACATGCTCAAGTAGTTCATCGTCTCACAGCGCCCACACGCACCTGGCCATGGTACAACTCAGAAGAGAGTGCCTCCATAAATCTTCCGCTCCATTGCATATAGAGCAGACAGGATTGTCTACCATTTTCCTCTGGTGCCGGACCAGACCCGTGGGAAGCGAAGTGTGCGCGAGCCGCCACATGAAGACACGAATTTTGGATGGCACTTTCACTTTCCATAATTGTGTCCATGAACTCCTGTCAGCTGCAACGTTGGAGTGTCCCAATCGGTGCTCAAGCCAATCTTCCCGTTGAGCCTTGATTGCCGTGATCATCCGATACGCTGAGCGAACTGAAAAAACACCACGCCGATCATAGTGCCACGCCCAGAAATCATCTTGCACCCGATTACTGATGGGTACGTTGATGATCATCTCAATATCCGGTGCAATGAAATTATCACAGAGTATTTGCCTATCCCAAGAGCGAGTCACAGGATTGATAAGCTCCGACACCAAAGATGGTGGGTTAGCTATTGTAGCGCAGACCGGCTGCAGTTTGTAGTCCCTCGGTATCCAGTTGTTAGACCAAATTTGGGTGGTCAAACCATCTCCGATTCTCTTGATCATCCCTAGAGACAAAATATCCCTCCCCTCCAAAATCGAATGCCAAACCTGAGACGGGGCCTGTCCCAGAGTAGCGTCAAGGATATTTGCATTTGGGTAATAACGGGCTCGAAGAACTCTTGCGCTCAACGTCTCAGGCTCATGTAATAATCTCCAGGCTTGGCGAGCAAGTAATGCCAGGTTGAACGGTTCGATGTCCCAAAAGCATAAACCTCCCATAAATTTTGGTTTAGTCATTGTGCTCCATGAGACCCACGCTGTTTTCCTTGCTCCATTCCTACTTCCCCACCAGAACTTTCGAATTATGCCATTGATATGCTCATAGAGACCTCGTGGTAATTTGAAGCACTCCATCGAATAAGTAGGGATGGATTGAGCCACGGATTTTATGAGTACTTCTTTACCACCCGACGATAAACACTTCTCCATCCACCCTTGAACACGCTTCCAGATTCTATCCTTTAAATATATAAAGGATCCTTCCTTTGCTCTACCCACATCAGAGGGTAAGCCTAGGTATTTCTCTGATAAAGACTCGTTATGAACATCCAACGTTTGCTTGATAGACTCTTTTGTTGAAGCAAGCACACCTTACTAAAAAAGATGGATGACTTGTCTTGATTTATCCTTTGGCCAGAAGCATTGCAATATGTTGTTAGTAAATCTCTGACTCGTGTTGCATTTTCATTAGAGGCCTCAAAGAATAGCAAACTGTCATCGGCAAAAAGCAAATGATTAACTGCAGGGGCATTTGGTGCCACTTCTATCCCTGGCACTGCCCCTTGCGCCTTCAACAAGCATGATAAACCTTCGGCCGCTAGCAAGAACAAGTAATGTGATATAGGATCTCCTTGCCGCAAGCCCCGAGAAGGCCTGAAAACATCCATACTCCCTCCATTAAATAGAACAGAGAAGGAGACCGAGGACACACATCTCATCACAGTTGCAGTGAACCTCGGGCTGAATCCCATCTTGATCATCACTGCCTCAAGATATGACCATTCCAAACGGTCGTATGCCTTCATCATATCCAATTTTAGTGCACAATATCTATTACCTTTGACCCTCCTGGTTTCATGTAATGCAAGCACTCGTAGGCTGTTATGAAGTTATCCATTATGAGACGTCCAGGAACGAAAGCCGACTGCTCTTCAGAGATGATATCGGGGAGAATGGATTTCAGCTAGTTTGCTAAGACCTTTGAGGCGATCTTGTAGATCACATTAGAAAGAGTTATCGGCCGAAACTTCCCTAAAATTTTTGGACTCGCTATCTTGGGAATTAAAATGATGAACGTGTTGTTTATCTCCTCCGATGAATCTACTCCATCAAGCACTCGAATGATCATTCTTGTAACCTCATCCCCACATAGTTCCCAATGCTTCTGAAAGAAATGATCGGGAAAACCATCCGGACCGGGTGCTTTGGTCGGAAACATTTGGAAGAGGGCTTCCTTCACTTCCTCCTTGCTATAAATTTCATTCAGTTTTGAATTCATAATGCCATCCACCCACACCGGTATATGTGATAGCACCTCTTCCATGCCTATAGTGCCCTCTGACGTATACAAGTTTGCATAAAATTCCGTGGCCATGTTGGCCAGCTCATCCCTGTCTGTACAAATAGAGCCATCCACCCGGTTCAGCTGTGTTATTCTGTTCTTTGCCCTCCTCGCGCTTGCTTTCCGCTAAAAACATTATGTGTTCCGATCGCCTTCAAACAGCTAGGTTATATGGGATAGCTGCCTCGCCATTATCTCCACCCGATAGGCCAGTTCTACCATTCGATCCTCGATTGCCTTTTCTTCCTGACTGGGACACATGCGCGTCGGTTCCTCCCACAGCAAAGCTAGTTGGCAGCGAAGAGAGCGCACCTCCATGCGCACCGACCCAAAGTGTGTCGCCCCCATCGGGTCATGGTCGAAGAAACAGTGTGAAGTTTGTTTGCTAACTCAGCCACCGATACCGCAGGGCCATCTTCATTCCATACTGCTTCCACATTTTCTATGAAGCAACTATCTGTCTCCCACGCGCATTCATAGCGAAAAAGTTTTTTTATATCCATTCTCCGGTTCCCAGTCTCCAAATCATTCATCAGTAGGATGGGGCTGTGATTACTCTTCGCCGCTGTCAAGTGCTCCACACTAGCAAATGGAAACAAGCTTGACCGGCTAGATGTGGCGAAAGCTCTATCCAACCGGACCCTACAATACTGTCCACCTGTCACCCGCTTCTCAAATGTCCAGTCCAGACCCTTATACCCTAGGTCCGACAAGCCACAAACGTCAATAGCCTTCTGAAACCCAGCGATCTGCGAGCTATCATGGGTGTTTGGTCCCATTTTCTCTTCTTGGCGCAATATTTCGTTGAAGTCACCGATGCAAACCCAAGGCAGGGTGCTCTCCCCACGCAATCTCCTCATCGTGTCCCAAGTTTTATACCTTAGGATCCTATTAACCTCTCCATAGAAACACGCCAGTCGCCATTGCACGGCGCCTGGTTCAGAGACCCATGAATCAATGTGGTATTGAGAAAAGTTTTTTATTGCAAGATCAACATTTGATTTCCAGAACATAATCCTCCACTCCTCCCACTACTAGCTGGTGCAAAGCTATTATCAAAGCCTAACGACGCTGCCAAACCCTCCACTTGTTTCTTTGCAATCTGTGTTTCCACTATACAAAGCACCGACGGCGCCCTAGCCTCCACAAGATCACGGAGCTCACGTACTGTCGCGAGGTCGCCAATCCTGCAGCAGTACCAACATAGGGTCCTCATCTTGACCGGCGGCCCTCCTCAAGGGAGGCCGCCACACTTGTTTGCTTAGAGAATTCTCCTTCCTCACCCCCTGACAATGCTTCTTGATGGTGTGATTTTTCTCAAGCATAGTGACCACCTCAGATGGGCCAATTGCTGGTGTATTCCCTTCTATCATCAACACCGTATCCGCAACCTTGCCCGCCAGGTTCATCAACTGCTGCCCCCAATGTGAAGCATGCCGTCAGCAGCCACCAGCCTCTTCAACGCCCCCTCATCGCCTCACTTCTTGACCAGAGTGCCCCGTTCATCCACATCCATCTGTTGCAGGCCATGAACAACTCCTACTCCTCCCTCATTCCTTCCTCTACCACCCCCGATCCTCTACCCCCCATGCTCCTCTATCTTCTCCTCCTGTCGTCCGGCCTCTGCCCCTTCCCACTCCTTCTCCTCTTCCTCTACCCCCAAAAGGGTTGTGTAGTTGGCATCTCCTGCTCCCATAGCAGCCAGTCACCCCATTCAAAAGTACTTGGGCCATGAACTCCATCACCACATTCATCAGCAAGGTGTCTCATCAATCCACATGCATAGGAAAAATCAAGAAGCTTCTCATAGTACACTCCGTATTTTTTTCTGTTACTTAAAAGTGACGTTTACAAAATGAACCAGTGGGAGGTGGACATCCACATAAACCCTAGCCCGCAAAGTACTGGCCGGATTAATCCTCCCCTCATTCATGATCACATTAAAAGGGGGTCACCTACTTTTGCAGCCACTTTTTCTGCCAATTCTCTCTTCCTGGTGAGGCCATCTGGCAAGCCCTTCACCATAGCCCACACCGGGATCTTGTCAAGTCTAAATTCCTTCACATCGGAGAAACCATCATACTCTTGGATCACCACTGGCGCCCTTCTAAACAGCCAAGGCCCTCCCTCCATGATCTTCCTCCAATCCCCCAAATAGTGGCATTGAACCAGGAAAAGGTTCGGTCCCTTGATGTTAAAAGTAACCCCCTGCGTCGCCGCCCACGCATTGCACATCTGCTGCAGTAGTGCAACATGGTTGAAAGGCTTCGTCGTGTGGACGCAGAACAACGCCAACCAATGGACGTCCTTGATCAAATCTTCCACCTCTGCCGAGAAATCTAAGTCTTCTTCTTCCTTCCCATGGAGCTTCATCCCAGCCAACTGGTCCTCCAGCCCGAGATCGGAATCATGGAGATTCCCATCTACATCTTCGATCTCATCCTTGTGTGCCCCCATCGCCTCTGTACTTCCTCTCACTCCTCCCGCTGTCCTAATCCCCTCTACTTCCTAATCTTCATCTCCCCCCATCACACCTCTCGATCCAATCTGCGTTACCGCTGCCGCCGCTGATGCTAGCTCCACCATCCCGCCTTCCTCTTTTCCCCTGCCCCCTGCTGCGTTGTTTCCGCCATGCAAATGAATTTGCGTGACAGAGATAGGTAGATCTCCCCGGCGGCCGAAGAAATCCGGCCCTAGCAAGGTTTTGCGTGGACTCTGGCTCAATTGCCAGAGAAGAGGTGGAACCCTAGAAAACTAGGGGTGCATGGAGAATCGTTCGCTTGAGTCAACAACGAGTGTTCGTGGGCTCATGGCCCAAATAACGCGGCCGGCCTGTACCATGCGACTAGCCAGCCCTTCTGTCTATCTCCTTTCCCTCAATTCTTTTTCTGTCTCTCCCCTTTTCTTTTTCCCTGCCGACAACGACACGATTTTCTTTCACTCAGCCCGCCAGCCGGCGACGTATATACATACATGTATATTTTCACGTGACACATGTGGTAAGCAATTCAAATTAATTTTCAAACAAATACATATATGTATATTTCGTTTTGCACAGAATCAAGGTAGGGCGGACGCCCCGACCTCGCCCTACCGGGTCCTCCGCCAAGACTGAATCTCCGTTTACTAGGAAGATAAGAATCAAAAGGACTGAACTACCTGAAGGAAATATGCCCTAGAGGCAATAATAAAGTTATTATTTATTTCCTCATATCATGATAAATGTTTATTATTCATGCTAGAATTGTATTAACCGGAAACACAATACATGTGTGAATACATAGACAAACATAGTGTCACTAGTATGCCTCTACTTGAATAGCTCGTTGATCAAAGATGGTTGAGTTTCCTAGCCATAGACATGAGTTGTCATTTGATTAATGGAATCACATCATTAGGAGAATGATGTGATTGACTTGACCCATTTCGTTAGCTTAGCACTTGATCGTTTAGTTTACTGCTATTGCTTTCTCCATGACTTATACATGTTCCTATGACTATGAGATTATGCAACTCCCAAATACCATAAGAATACTTTGTGTGCTGCCAAAGGCACAACGTAACTGGGTGATTATAAAGGTGCTCTGCAGGTGTCTCCGATGGTGTTTGTTGAGTTGGCATAGATCAAGAATATGATTTGTCACTCCAATTGTCAGAGAGGTATCTCTGGGCCCTCTCGATAATGCACATCACTATAAGCCTTGCAAGCAATGTGACTAATGAGTTAGTTACGGGATGATGCACTACAGAACGAGTAAAGGTACATGCCGGTAACGAGATTGAGCTAGGTATTAAGATACCGACGATCAAGTCTCGGGCAAGTAACTTACCAATGACAAAAGGAACAACATATATTGTTATGCGGTTTGACCGATAAAGATCTTCGTATAATATGTTGGAACCAATATGAGCATCCAGGTTCCGCTATTAGTTATTGACCGGAGACGTGTCTCGGTCATGTCTACATAGTTCTCGAACCCGTAGGGTCCGCATGCTTAAAGTTCTGTGATGATCGGTATTATGAGTTATTTTGTTTTGATGTACCGAAGGTAGTTCGGAGTCCCGGATATGATCACGGACATGACGAGGAGTCTTGAAATGGTCGAGACATAAAGATCGATATATTGGACGACTATGTTCGGACACCGGAAGTGTTTCAGGAGGTTTCGGGCATATACCTGAGTACCGGGGGTTACCGGAACCCCCCGGGGAGTATATTGGGCCTAATGGGCCTTAGTGGGAGAAGAGGAGGGGCGTCCAAGGGCAGCCGTGCGCCCGCTCCCCCTCTAGTCCAAATTGGACAAGCAGGGAGGGGCAGCGCCCCCCTTTCCTTCTCTTCCTCTCTCCCTTCCTTCCCTTCTCCTACTCCTACTAGGAAAGGAGGAGTCCTACTCCTGGTGGGAGTAGGACTCCCCTCTTGGCGCGCCCTCCTCCTTGACCGGCCACTCCCCCTAGCTCCTTTATATACGGGGGCAGGGGGGCACCCCATGGACACAACAATTGATCATTGATCTCTTAGCCGTGTGCGGTGCCCCCTCCACCATAATCCACCTCGGTCATATCGTAGCGGTGCTTAGGCGAAGCCCTGCGTCAGTAGCATCATCATCACCGTCACCACGTTGTCATGCTGATGAAGCTCTTCCCGGAAGCTCTACTGGATTGTGAGCTTGCAGGATGTCACGGAGCTGAACGTGTGCTGAACGCAGAGGTGCCGTACGTTCAGTGTTGAGGATCGGTCGATCGTGAAGACGTACGATTACATCAACCGCATTGTTATAACGCTTCCGTTTACGGTCTACGACGGTACGTAGACAACACTCTCCCCTCTCGTTGCTATGCATCACCATGATCTTGCGTGTGCGTAAGAATTTTTTAAAATTACTACGTTCCACAACAGTGGCATCAGAGCCAGGTTTATGCATAGATGTTATATGCACGAGTAGAACACAAGTGAGTTGTGGGCGATTCAAGTCATACTGCTTACCAGCATGTCATACTTTGGTTCGGAGGTATTGTTGGATGAAGCGGCCTGGACCGACATTGTGCGTACGCTTACGCAAGACTGGTTCTACCAACGTGCTTTGCACACAGGTGGCTGGCGGGTGTCAGTTTATCTAACTTTAGTTGAACCGAGTGTGGCTACGCCCGGTCCTTGTGAAGGTTAAAATATCACTAACTTGACGAAATATCGTTGTGGTTTCGATGCGTAGGTAAGAACGGTTCTTGCTCAGCCCGTAGCAGCCACGTAAAACTTGCAACAACAAAGTAGAGGACGTCTAACTTGTTTTTGCAGGGCATGTTGTGATGTGATATGGTCAAGACATTATGCTATATTTATTGTATGAGATGATCATGTTTTGTCACGAAGTTATCGGCAACTGGCAGGAGCCATATGGTTGTGTCTTTATTGTATGCAATGCAATCGCCCTGTAATTGCTTTACTTTATCACTAAGCGGTAGCGATGGAGATCAAGGTGTCGCGCCGGTGACGATGGTGATCATGGCGGTGCTTTGGAGATGGAGATCAAAGGCACAAGATGATGATGGCCATATCATATCACTTATATTGATTGCATGTGATGTTTATCCTTTATGCATCTTATTTTGCTTTGTTTGACAATAGCATTATAAGATGATCTCTCACTAAATTTCAAGGTAAAAGTGTTCTCCCTGAGTATGCACCATTGCCAAAGTTCATCGTGCCGAGACACCACGTGATGATCGGGTGTGATAAGCTCAACGTTCATCTACAACGGGTGTAAGACAGTTTTGCACACGCAAAATACTCGGGTTAAACTTGACGAGTCTAGCATATGCAGATATGGCCTCGGAACACTGAGACCGAAAGGTCGAGCGTGAATCATATAGTAGATATGATCAACATAGAGATATTCACCATTGAAAACTACTCCATCTCACGTGATGATCGGTTATGGTTTAGTTGATATGGATCATGTGATCACTTAGATGATTAGAGGGATGTCTATCTAAGTAGGGGTTCTTAAGTAATATGATTAATTGAACTTAAATTTATCATGAACTTAGTACCTGATAGTATTTTGCTTGTCTATGTTATTGTAGATAGATGGTCCGTGCTGTTGTTTCGTTGAATTTTAATGCATTCCTTGTTCCGTAGGGTCCGCACGCTTAAAGTTCTGTGACGATCGGTATTATGAGTTTTTGTGTTTTGATGTACCGAAGGTAGTTCGGAGTCCCGAATATGATCACGAACATGACGAGGAGTCTCGAAATGTCAAGACGTAAAGATCGATATATTGGACGACTATGTTCGGACATCGGACGTGTTTCGGGAGGTTTCGGGCATATACCGAACTGCCGGGGGGTTACCGAAACCCCCCGGGGAGTATATTGGGCCTAATGGGCCCTAGTGGGAGAAGAGGAGGGGCGGCCAAGGGCAGCCGAATGCCCCTCCCCCTCTAGTCCGAATTGGACAAGGAGGGAGGGGCAGCGCCCCCCTTTCCTTCTCTTCCTCTCTCCCTTCCTTCCCTTCTCCTACTCCTACTAGGAAAGGAGGAGTCCTACTCCCGGTGGGAGTTGGACTCCCCCCTTGGTGCGCCCTCCTCCTTGGCCGCCCGGCTTCCCACTAGCTCCTTTATATACGGGGGCAGGGGGCAGCCCATGGACACAACAATTGATCATTGATCTCTTAGCCGTGTGCGGTGCCCTCCTCCACCATAATCCACCTCGGTCATATCGTAGCGGTGCTTAGGCGAAGCCTTGCGTCGGTAGCATCATCATCACCGTCACCACGCCGTCGTGCTGACGAAGCTCTTCCCGGAAGCTCTGCTGGATCGTGAGCTCGCAGGACGTCACCGAGCTGAACGTGTTCTGAACGTGGAGGTGTCGTACGTTCGGTGCTGAGGATCGTTCGATCGTGAAGACGTACGACTACATCAACCGTGTTGTTATAACGCTTCCGCTTACGGTCTACGAGGGTACGTAGACAACACCCTCCCCTCTCGTTGCTATGCATCACCATGATCTTGCGTGTCCGTAGGATTTTTTTTGAAATTACTACGTTCCCCAACACTACCTACTCATGATTCTGAGGTGAATCATAGAACACTGAAAGTTGTGCTATCTCACGAACCTAACATAGGTTTCATCCCTCACACCATAAAATTGAAAGATCCGAACCTTCCTCCTGGGAGCCGAAACGAACATGGCCAAAACATATGAAAAAAAGATCGGTCTACACACTCATAGGGACATATCTATCCGGATAGAGGATAGTCTAGATCAATTTGACGTAAAATCTATCTCTCTATATAGATAGGTATCTCTGTGGATTAGAGATAAATACAAGGATCCCTATAAATTGAAATATATGGAAAATGTGTTTCTTTTTGGTAAATCATTTGTGTTGGCGATCCACCGGTCACCGTTGTGTCCTCCCATGGCAGATGGTGGTTGGGGCCCTCTTGTCATGGAACACAATTGATTTCAATTACAGTAGATGCTAACGTGTTCTTCGCCGCGCCATTCTTCACTCGTGGGATTAACATTTTTTGCTTTAGCAAGTTCTTGTGGTTGGTTGTTTTGGTTTGTTTTTATCCGCGTTGGCTTGGGTTTTAGTTATGTTTTGGCTTTTTTATTTGTATGTCGTACTAGGCCATTGTTGGAGACGGTGTTTGTTTTGAGAGGAGAGTGAAATTGTTCGATGCAGGGTGTCCTTACACGTTTTAGTCTCGGCATGAGCTAGTGATGGTTGTGTGAGCCCCTTGCGAACTCCTACTAGCCCCTTGCACACTAGTAGAAAACGGAGCTTTAAAACCGGTTCGTAAGGGCCATTAGTGCCGGTTCCATAACCGGCACTAATTGGTGGGCACTAAAGCCCCCCCCCCTTTAGTACCGGTTCGGCACGAACCGGCGCTAAAGTGCCACCACGTGGCATGAGCTCGCGCCCTGGTATGGGGGACCTTTAGTGCCGGTTGGTGTTACCAACCGGTACTAAAGTTTTTTTTTTTAATTTTGGAATTTTTTTTGATTTTTTTAATTTTTATGAATTATTTGGTGATTTAGTCTCTAATCACCTCTCTTAACTGCTCAAGTGTGGATCACTCATTCCAAATCATCTAACTTCCCGACCGGTCACCCATCCCTCTCACTACTCCAGCCCAAGCACGCTTAACTTTCGGGTTCTATTCTCCTTCGTTTCCAAGTCTGGACTTATTGTTTTCCTGACAATAGTAAGATGCCAATCCTATTAACCCTCAGGAGTTTAGCTTGACCATGAAGTCACACATTTCACTGTTTGAGTTTGAAACTATTATTCTAAAAAACAATAATTATTTAGTAAAACTAATATTTCTTGAATAAGTTTGACCATAGTTTGACCAGATTTGACCAAAATTCAAAAAATTGAAAAAATTATTTAGTAACACTAATATTCTTGAATAATTATGTAGTAACATTAATACTTCTTGAATAAGTTATTTGACCAGATTTAACAAAAAAAAATTTTAAAAAACTTAAATTTGACCATATCTTTTTTTCCTTTTGGAATTTGAGGATTCTAAAAAATTGCAAACAGGCCGTAGGCAGTCTCCATCGGATGCGGATTTTCGTGCTGAATTTTTGATATATTATATTTTTTTTCCGACATCGTATGCAAAAGTTATAGCCGTTTTACATTTTCCCTACACTTTTTGCAAAACATGTCCAAATTTAAGTTTTCAAATTTTCCTAACTAGTAGATGTAGTAATATAACTACCTCTCAAAGGATTTTATTTTTTGAAGTTTTTATCATTTTCTTTTGATTTTTTCAGAACTGAAATGGCGACACACGGGGGGGGGGGGGGGGGGTACGGTTTGAAAATTGCCCTATAATGCCGGTTTGTGTCACAAACCGATACTATAGGTCAGACCCCTTTAGTACCGGTTCGTGGCACAAACCGGTACTAAAGGTTAGCCCTTTAATACCGGTTTGTGCCACGGACCGGTAGTAAAGGTGATCGTGGGGCCCCAGCCTGACGCCAGCCTGCCATCATCCCTTTAGTACCGGTTCGTGGCACGAACCAGTACTAAAGGTTCAACACGAACCGGCATTAATGCATAGTCGTTCGAACCGGCACTAATGGTACCATTAGTGCCGGCTCAAATTCAAACCGGCACTAATGTGCTTCACGTTTGACCATTTTTCTACTAGTGGCAATAGGTCATCTCCAACATTGACCCCTAAATCGGACGCCGTATTCATCCACAGACTGATGGGAACCAGTCCATGGTCAGTGATACGGGGGCTGGCTATCCAACCGCATCCCCTAGACGCCCCAGGTCCGACCAATTTGAAATTCAAATGCATAGCACCCAATAACAATAAAAAAAGGCGGGAATTAGAGCTGCATGATATTAGGGGAGAGGGTTGAGAAAGGGGGGTTTTGCCGCGGAAACAGTGTGGCTAGCTCCTAATCTGCGGGCTCCATCTCAGTTTTGGTTGGGTCGGGCATGTTGGGGTCCTACGTGCCTGGTGTTCGGACTCTCACAAAGCCTCCAAATTTGCTTTTGATTTACGGGTAAACGAACACCTGAACTGGTTCATGGACCGATGCTGGACACCGTTAGGTGGCTTGCAAGGCATCGATCCGGACAGATGGAGGAAGAGGTCCACGTTTGAGATACCCTTAATACTCTAGTGCATAGTGTACTCCTAAGAGGTCCATGTTTGAGATACTCTTTTTTTTGAACATCAGTACAGACACAAGCGCTCATATACACGCGCATACACTCACCCTTATAAACGCACACACGCACACCATACCCTTATGAGCACCTTCTAAAGACTGAGCTGGCATATCATCTTGAGTTTTACGAAGTCACCGGAGGCGTCTCGTCTTCGACGAAAACGTCTTCTCCCCTGAATATGCATCACTGAAAATTCTAAATTAAATTCAGAAATAAATGTGAGCACCAGGATTTAACCCTGGTGGGCTGGGATACTCTAGTGCATAGTGTATCCCCTACCCGTAGGAGTACACGTGGGTGTGCTGGCTCGCTCACTGTTGAGGAACAAGTACTACCGGTGTGCATTATTGGCCATGGGTCCGACCCCGATCCTCCTACTACCTCTATCTTGGTGTACAGAGCATGCGCGTGGTTATTGGTCATTGATTTGACTGTTTAGAAATGGGTTATATGTCATAAAAAACATATTGTTGGATTCATCTCTGAATATGTATGTATATATGTTACATGTAATATATTTAGCGAGTTAAATTACTGATCTAGAACTATTACGTGCATGCTTTATGGACCGAGACGGAGCGAGTAGCTAAAATCATACTAGTGGTGAATTCCCTTTTTGATTTGCTTTTAAAGAAGAAATTTTAAAAATAAAGTTGCTGCTACCACGTGTGCACCATGGATGGATGGAGGAGACGGCGTGGCTATAAAGGGAGGGAGAGGGGAGAGATTGCAACATCTATCTGTCGACCAAATATCTCTCTGCTGGCATTGCCTGCCTGTCTAGCTACATTTGACTTGCTTACATCCATTCCATCCACTCAACTCAAGCAAGATCATCGATGGATGAGCTGTGGAAGGACATGTCGCTCTGCTCCACCCCGCCCGCGCTACAGTCTCACCATCTCCACTCCCCAGCCGCCGCTCCCCACCGCGGCGCTGCCTACTCCCAGGACTACCTCGCCGGCGCCGTTCCACAGCCGCCCGCCACGCCGCCTCCTCACACGGCGCTCACCTACCTCGGGGGGATCGGCGACGACCCAGCCGGCTGCCACTTTGGCTTCTCCGCGTCCGGAGGCGGCAGCAGGAAGGCCGTGGTCCAGCCAGCGGTGGGCGGCGACCGGCGGCAGCGCCGGATGGTCAAGAACCGGGAGTCGGCGGCGCGGTCGCGGGCGCGGAAGCAAGCCCACACCAACGAGATGGAGCAGGAGCTGGAGCAGCTGCGCCGGGAGAACAGGATGCTAATCCAGCGCGAGCAGGACTTCATCAACGTACGTACACATAGTCAGATACACACGCGCTACTTCTCTCTTTGCCATTTAATTACTACTACTAGCTTCATTTCCTGCTAGCTAGCTGAAAATGCTGGTATGCAGGATCGTTTGGCGAAGGCGGTTCAGCTAGCCGTCCCCGACTGCAGCAGCAGCAGCAGGAACACTAGTAGTACCCTCCAGCAGCAGCAGAGGTGCCGCTCCGCCCCTGCGCCATGATCGCCGCGGCGGCCATCGCCTCTAGCAGCGGCAGCTCCAACGGCAGCTAGCTCAGTAGATTACTTGACTTGCATACTTGGTCTACTCGTTAACCAAGTATGTATGTAATCTAGCAATAGCCTACTTCCTTGCAAAATTAAGCAAGCATGTAGCTCGACGATGGATGGAAGTTAAGCTAAGCTAGTACTGAGTACTTTACTAGTTGCACTATACTACTTGGCGTCTGTCTCCTTAGAGTAATACTGAGGCCAGAGATGAATGAATCAATTGAGCTAGCTGCGCAAATGAACGGCTTTTCCATCACAAGCCTACTTGAGTGGGGATCGAGTGGCCCAATGGCCTGCAAGAAGGATACTAGTAGATGAATGACGAATGCATGCATGATAAGATGGATTTTATTCAGGCCAGACATACCGTGGGCGGGTTGATTCGGTTTTGCTTCGTGCATGTACGCCAAATTTGATAAATCTGACCTATAGATGAAATCAAATCATGGAATAAACTGTCCGTGAAACTATTTCACACGCCTGACCCTTTTGTATAGCGCCCGCCACGACGGCGCCATATTACACTGTGCAACGCCTCACAGATAGGCACTACACGGCCAGCGTCATACCCGAAAATTACTAAAATAGTGTGCAGCGCCTGAGAGCTAGGCGCCACACTATACAGTGCAGCGCCTAGCTCCCGGGCGTTGCACTAGTGCAGCGCCTAAGAGCTAGGCGCCACGGGTCAGCTACGTGAAATAGTTTGACGGACAGTTCATTCTGTGATTTGATTTCGTCTATAGGTCAGATTTATCAAATTTGCCTGCACGTACCAACATGTGGATGACGAATCTTATGTTTGTATCTATGTGGAAGTATGTCCCCACCACCACACATGCAGCACATATGTAGACATAGAAACCATCTTTTTCGCCGCTTATCTCGTCAACGACAGCATCTATGCAATATCTTATATCTGTGCGTGGCTGCAATATGGACTAGTGTTCCTTTTGGCTTGGCTTGCAATATTTTGTACGGACGTGCATCATGCATGCGGCTATACCAATTAATATGGTGTACTGTTTTCCGAAAAAAATCAAGCTTGACAATGTTTAGTTTATAGAAAAAATATTTATATCTACATAATGCATATACCATATGAAAATATATTTGATGATGAATCTAATAGTATTGATTTGATATTTTAGAAGTTGATAGATATTCATAAACTTGGTCAAGTTTACAAAGGTTGACTTAAAAAAATCTACTACCCACATCCGGGTTTATTACCTCCCCCTCCCCCCTCTTCGTGTTTTGCGTTAAACGTTCACCTTTGATTTAACTAGAAAAAATAAATAATATCATAAAAAATCTGGTCAAGTTTACAAAGATTGACTTAAAAAAAATCTACTACCTTCGTCCCGGTTTATTACCCCCCCCCCCCCCCTGTGTTTTTTCAATAAACGTTAAAGTTTGATTTAACTAGAAAAAATAAATGATATCATAAAAATACTATCATGGGTAACCTCTTTCAAATATGAATGCAACAATATAAATTTGTGACATGGAGCTAATATTTTGTTAGAAAAATCTATGATCAAATTTGACACAAAATACGAAAATGATCAGTAAACCCAAACGGAGGTAGTAATGCACAATATATTTTGGAAGAGAAATAATTACGGCTACATATTTTTGGGATGGGACGAGGTGACATATGTCACCATCAACTCCCCGGCAAAAGAAATGTGTGAAATTGACATGCGCCGTGTTACCCCAACCCCACCGCCCACGATTAGGCTGTAGCAGCCGTATATAGCCTGTCGTGTCCACAAAGAAAACTAAAACCTGAATCATCTCTATTCCTAATCTCTACTAGAAAAACGCCCGTGCGTTGCAACGGGGCCACATTAACTTTAAAAGTTCAATATTAATATTCTCATACATATCAATCCTTCTCCTCCTTCCGTCTGCCACCGAGACAGGGACCTAGACTTTGTGCTGCTCTTATTGATTTACTAAAAAAAGTTATTTATTTCTGTTAGAACACAAATGTTTAGATAGCATCTGCATGTCAGGGAAGGATAATGTGGCCTGGATAGCATCTGCAAGTTAGGGAAGAATTATGCGACCGTGTAATATTTGGATAGGAACAAACATGGACGTGCGTTGCCCCGTTGCATCACCGCCCAACGAACATGGACGCCGCCGCCGGCGGCCCGGTGGAGCTCGAACCCGAGAGACTCTGCTGCTTGCTTGGAGGGGTCGGGGAGGATCGGAGCACGGGAGCATTGACGTGAAGAGAAAGTAGGCCGAGGAGATTACTGTGCACGCCGCACAGCGACTTGGACCTCGGAGGGCCTTGGCTCTGTCAGGAGGAGGTCCCGAGTTCCTGCTGTTGGGGAACGTAGCAGAAATTCAAAATTTTCCTACGTGTCACCAAGATCTATCTATGGAGAAACCAGCAACGAGGGGAAGGAGAGTGCATCTACATACCCTTGTAGATCGCTAAGCGGAAGCGTTCAAGTGAACGGGGTTGATGGAGTCGTACTCGTCGTGATTCAAATCACCGATGATCCTAGTGCCGAACGGACGGCACCTCCGCGTTCAACACACGTACAACCCGGTGACGTCTCCCATGCCTTGATCCAGCAAGGAGAGAGGGAGAGGTTGAAGAAGACTCCATCCAGCAGCAGCACAACGGCGTGGTGGTGATGGAGGAGCGTGGCAATCCTGCAGGGCTTCGCCAAGCACCGCGGGAGAGGAGAAGGACTTGGGAGAGGGGAGAGGGATGCACCAAAGGCAAAAGGTGTGTTTTGAGAGGCCCTCCCTCTCCACTATATATAGGGATCCCAAAGGGGGGGGGGGTGCGCCAGCCCTAGGAGATCCAATCTCCTAGGGGGCGGCGGCCAGGGGAGGAGTCCTTCCCCCCCAAGGCACCTAGGAGGTGCCTTCCCCTTCTGGGACTCTTCCTTTAGGGTTTCCCCAGGCGCATGGGCCTCTTGGGGCTGGTGCCCTTGGCCCATGTATGCCAAGGCGCACCCCCTACAGCCCATGTGGCCCCCGGGGCAGGTGGCCCCACCCGGTGGGCCCCCGAGACCCTTCCGGTGGTCTCGGTACAATACCGATGACCCCGAAACTTGTCCCGATGGCCGAAACAGGACTTCCTATATATAAATCTTTACCTCCGGACCATTCCGGAACTCCTCGTGACGTCCGGGATCTCATCCGGGACTCCGAACAACATTCGGTAACCACATACAAACTTCCTTTATAACCCTAGCGTCATCGAACCTTAAGTGTGTAGACCCTACGGGTTCGGGAGACATGCAGACATGACCGAGACGTTCTCCGGTCAATAACCAACAGCGGGATCTGGATACCCATGTTGGCTCCCACATGTTCCACGATGATCTCATCGGATGAACCACGATGTCAAGGACTTAATCAATCCCGTATACAATTCCCTTTGTCTATCGGTATTGCACTTGCCCGAGATTCGATCGTCGGTATCCTTATACCTTGTTCAATCTCGTTACCGGCAAGTCTCTTTACTCGTTCCGTAACACATCATCCCGTGATCAACTCCTTGATCACATTGTGCACATTATGATGATGTCCTACCGAGTGGGCCCAGAGATACCTCTCCGTTTACACGGAGTGACAAATCCCAGTCTCGATTCGTGCCAACCCAACAGACACTTTCAGAGATACCCGTAGTGTACCTTTATAGCCACCTAGTTACGTTGTGACGTTTGGCACACCCAAAGCACTCCTACGGTATCCGGGAGTTGCACAATCTCATGGTCTAAGGAAATGATACTTGACATTAGCAAAGCTTTAGCATACGAACTACACGATCTAGTGCTATGCTTAGGATTGGGTCTTGTCCATCACATCATTCTCCTAATGATGTGATCCCGTTATCAACGACATCCAATGTCCATGGTCAGGAAACCGTAACCATCTATTGATCAATGAGCTAGTCAACTAGAGGCTTACTAGGGACATGGTGTTGTCTATGTATCCACACATGTATCTGAGTTTCCTATCAATACAATTCTAGCATGGATAATAAACGATTATCATGAACAAGGAAATATAATAATAATCAATTTATTATTGCCTCTAGGGCATATTTCCAACAGTCTCCCACTTGCACTAGAGTCAATAATCTAGTTCACGTCACCATGTGATTAACACTCACAGGTCACATCGCCATGTGACTAACACCCAAGAGTTTACCAGAGTCAATAATCTAGTTCACATCACTATGTGATTAACACTCAATGAGTTCTGGGTTTGATCATGTTGCTTGTGAGAGAGGTTTTAGTCAACGGGTCTGAACCTTTCAGATCCGTGTGTGCTTTACAAATCTCTATGTCATCTCCTAGATGTAGCTACCACGTTCTATTTGGAGCTATTCCAAATAACTGTTCTACTTGGAGCTATTCTAAATTGTTGTTCCATTATACGTATCCGGTATCCCTACTCAGAGCTATCCGGATAGGAGTTAAGCTTGCATCGACGTAACCCTTTACGACGAACTCTTTTACCACCTCCATAACCGAGAAACTTCCTTAGTCCACTAGTTACTAAGGATAACTTTGACCGCTGTCCTGTGATCCATTCTTGGATCACTCTTGTACCCCTTGACTGATTCATGGCAAGGCACACTTCAGGTGCGGTACACAGCATAGCATACTGTAGAGCCTATGTCTTAAGCATAAGGGACGACCTTCGTCCTTTCTCTCTATTCTGCCGTGGTCGAGCTTTAAGTCTTAACTTCATACCTTACAACTCAGGCAAGAACTCCTTCTTTGACTGATCCATCTTGAACACCTTCAAGATCATGTCAAGGAATGTGCTCATTTGAAAGTTCCATTAAGCGTTTTGATCTATCCTTATAGATCTTGATGCTCAATGTTCAAGTAGCTTAATCCAGGCTTTCCATTGAAAAACACTTTCCAAATAATCCTATATGCTTTCCAGAAATTCTACGTCATTTCTGATCAACAATATGTCAACAACATATATTCATCAGAAATTCTATAGTGCTCCCACTCACTTCTTTGGAAATACAAGTTTCTCATAAACTTTGTATACACCCAAAATCTTTGATCATCTCATCAAAGCATACATTCCAACTCTGAGATGCTTACTCCAGTCCTTAGAAGGATTGCTGGAGCTTTGCATACTTATTAGCACCTTTCAGGATTGACAAAACCTTCTGGTTGTATCACATACAACCTTTCCTCAAGAAAATCATCGAGGAAACAATGTTTTGACATCCTATCTGCAAGATTTCATAAATAATGCAGTAATCGCTAATATAATTCCAACAGACTTTTAGCATCGCTACGTGTGAGAAAGTCTCATCGTAGTCAACTCCTTGAACTTGTCGGAAAACATCTTAACGACAAGTCGAGCTTTCTTAATGGTGATACTTACCATCATTGTCCGTCTTCCTTTTAAAATCCATCTGTACTCAATAGCCTTACGACCATCGAGCCATTCTGCCAAAGTCTACACTTTGTTTTCATACATGGATCCTTCTCGGATTTTTATGGCCTCGAGCCATTTATCGGAATCCAGGCCCACCACCGCTTCTCCATAGCTCATAGGTTCATTGTTGTCTAGCAACATGACTTCCAAGACAGGATTACCTACCACTCTGAAGTAGTACGCATCCTTGTCTCATCCCACGAGGTTTGGGAGTGACTTGATCCGAAGTCTCGTGATCAATATCATAAGCTTCCACTTCAATTGGTGTAGGTGCCACAGGAACAACTTCCTGTGCCCTGCCACACACTAGTTGAAGAGACGATTCAATAACCTCATCAAGTCTCCACCATCCTCCCACTCAATTCTTTCGAGAGAAACTTTTCCTCGAAAAAGGACCCGATTCTAGAAACAATCCCTTATTGCTTTCGGATCTGAGACAGGAGGTATACCCAACTGTTTTGGGTGTCCTATGAAGATGCATTTATCCGCTTTGGGTTCGAGCTTATCAGCCTGAAACTTTTTCACATAAGCGTCGCAGCCCCAAACCTTTTAAGAAATGACAACTTAGGTTTCTCTAAACCATAGTTCATACGGTGTCACCTCATCGGAATTACGTGGTGCCCCTTTTTAAAGTGAATGTGGTTGTCTCTAATGCCTAACCCATAAACTATCGTGGTAATTCGATAAGAGACATCATGGTATGCATCATATCCAATAGGGTGCAGTTATGATGTTCGGACACACCATCACACTATGGTGTTCCAGGCTGTATCAGTTGTGAAACAATTTCCACAATGTCTTAATTCTGTGCCAAACTCGTAATTCAGATATACATCTCTATGATCATATCATAGATATTTTATCCTCTTGTCATGACGATCTTTCAACTTCACCTTGAAATTACTTGAACCTTTCAATAATTCAGACTCCTCGTGGTCCCGGTACAATACCGATGACCCCGAAACTTGTCCCGATGGCCGAAACAGGACTTCCTATATATAAATCTTTACCTCCGGACCATTCCAGAACTCCTCGTGACGTCCGGGATCTCATCCGGGACTCCGAACAACATTTGGTAACCACATACAAACTTCCTTTATAACCTTAGCGTCATCGAACCTTAAGTGTGTAGACCCTACGGGTTCGGGAGACATGCAGACATGACCGAGACGTTCTCCGGTCAATAACCAACAGCGGGATCTGGATACCCATGTTGGCTCCCACATGTTCCACGATGATCTCATCGGATGAACCACGATGTCAAGGACTTAATCAATCCCGTATACAATTCCCTTTGTCTATCGGTATTGCACTTGCCCGAGATTCGATCGTCGGTATCCTTATACCTTGTTCAATCTCGTTACCGGCAAGTCTCTTTACTCGTTCCGTAACACATCATCCCGTGATCAACTCCTTGATCACATTGTGCACATTATGATGATGTCCTACCGAGTGGGCCCAGAGATACCTCTCCGTTTACACGGAGTGACAAATCCCAGTCTCGATTCGTGCCAACCCAACAGACACTTTCAGAGATACCCGTAGTGTACCTTTATAGCCACCCAGTTACGTTGTGACGTTTGTCACACCCAAAGCACTCCTACGGTATCCGGGAGTTGCACAATCTCATGGTCTAAGGAAATGATACTTGACATTAGCAAAGCTTTAGCATACGAACTACACGATCTAGTGCTATGCTTAGGATTGGGTCTTGTCCATCACATCATTCTCCTAATGATGTGATCCCATTATCAACGACATCCAATGTCCATGGTCAGGAAACCGTAACCATCTATTGATCAACGAGCTAGTCAACTAGAGGCTTACTAGGGACATGGTGTTGTCTATGTATCCACACATGTATCTGAGTTTCCTATCAATACAATTCTAGCATGGATAATAAACGATTATCATGAACAAGGAAATATAATAATAATCAATTTATTATTGCCTCTAGGGCATATTTCCAACACCTGCCGAGGACAGCCTGACAGGGGAGACGCACGACCGCTCGCGCTGCCCGCAACGCGACCATGCCCTGCCCTAGGGTTCTGCGACGGCGGCGGCGTCGTCCAAAGCCACACCCTCCCTGAGTCCTGCCCTGAACTGGGGTTCCGAGATGGCGGCGGTGGCGGAGGTCTCTGAGGTTGGAGAGGGGCAAGATGTAGGACGGCGTAGGCTGGAGCCTGGAGCAATGGCGGCGTCTCGGGATTGCAGGCAGGGGGACGTGCGAGGTGAGTGTTTTTTCACCGTTTATGTTGTGTTGCCTGCACGGATATATAGGAGAACAAATAGGTGGATTATAATTCCTTCCATTGTATCAGTGCTGAGAAAGGAAGCGAGGGACAAAAATCAATCGAGGGGTCTTTAAGAGTAGAGATTAGTTAATTGGATTTTTCTTTAAAGTCTGTTATTTGTTTCCTTAAAATCTATTATATGTTTCCTAAATCAAATTGCATTGATGGGATGGATCGATTGATTTGGATAGTCTATTAGTTGTTTCCTTCACATCCATTATATGTTTCCTAAAGCAAATTGCATTGATGAGATGGATCGTTTGTTTATAATTCCTTCCATTGTATCAGTGCTGGGAAAGGAAGCGAGGGACAAAAATCAATCATGGGGCCTTTAAGAGTAGAGATTAGTTAATTGGATTTTTCTTTAAAGTCTGTTATTTGTTTCCTTAAAATTTATTATATGTTTCCTAAATCAAATTGCATTGATGGGATGGATCGATTGATTTGGACAGTATATTATTTGTTTCCTTCACATCCATTATATGTTTCCTAAAGCAAATTGCACTGATGAGATGGATCATTTGATTTGGGTAATTTAGTAAAGTTAGATCTGTGTCTTTTTGTACGGTAGAAAAGTGTTTGTTTAGAAGGAAATAGTGAAAAAAATAAACCGATGGGGTGGTGGGAGGGGGGACGAAAAAACCCAGATGAAAGTGGTGGGAGGATGATGAAAATAAAACGGAGGTGAGAGGATGACGAAAAAAACCAGCGAAAAAAAACCGCGCAGACTATTCACCAAGTCGTCCATTAGGAGTAGAGATTAAGATTTGGAATTGATTGTCATAAAACTAAATTTTATTGATTGGTAACGTGCTATCGGTTCCTTCCCGTTTATAACGTGTCTAGTTAGGAAACTTTGCAAAGGTTAGGAAAGTTTTTATTGTGAAGGTAAAAAAAATAACTTGAGGAGATATGGTGGTGGGATGTGAGACGAAAATAAACCGGACGAAAATAAACCAGACGATTGCGTCCACGGTTTATTTTCGTCTGGTTATATTTCGTCTGGTTTATTTTCGTCCGGTTTATTTTCGTCTCATATCCCACCACCATATCTCCTCACATTGATTTTTTTACCCTCACAATAAAAACTTTCCTAACTTTTCCAAAGTTTCCTAACTAAACACGTTATAAACGGGCAGGTACCGATAGCACGTTATCAATTAATAAAATTTTGTTTTATGACAATCAATTCCAAATCCTAATTTTCCTAATGCATCGATCTTTGCCTTTTTTAAGTAGTTATTTTGATAGGGAGGGTTTAGCCACGAAAATCATCCCTCTATCGTCGGCTGCATCCCTCACCCACGGATCTTCATCCGTCATCTTGAGCAATTGGGGCGGCGATGCGGGCGAGCTTCACGATAATGGGGAGGACCAGGCCGCGGTGAAGGCAGGTCATGCGCTCCTCACGCTCCACGAACGGAATCTGCGCACGGAGGCGGTAGCGCGGGGTGGCAGCCGGCAATGAGGCGGCCGCGCTACGTGACGAGCTACGGGTCCCCCTTTGTGATGTTTTGGCATCGCTCCTTCGCACATCCTCAGGTTCCTCTTGCCCTTCCCTTCCTCTGTCCTCCTCTCCCATCTCTATGCTTTCACGTGCATCCAGTTTTGATTCCTCGTGTGATATATACCAAACATAGGTACGTCAATTCACTTCCTTCCCTTCCCTTCGTCCCTCGGTCCCACGCTCGTGGCGCTGAAGTGGTGGCAACAGGCGATGGCGGTGGTGTCGCTGATGGCGGCGAGGACAGCACGTGGCAGCTCCCGAAGCATGAACACGACCGCACCTCGGGCCTGCCGTCTGCCAAGATATGGGTGAGTTCTCGTGCTGCCAACCATAAACCCTCACCTCCTACAAATTCCTCAAACCCTACCGTCTTGATCCTGTCCACGCTCTGATCCAAAGGACGATGCAGCTCCGGCCGATTGACAATGGAGGTTTGGGATCCTTCCTCTCAGCACCCACTCCTGGAAGAATCAGCGACGCGCCACGCTGATTGAACCCCGTCGAGATCACTCGCCAAGATTGCTATTCTGTAGTTTATTGTAAAGAAAGTGAAGAGTGAGACATGATCCGTTTATTTTCAACCGGTTTTTTTCCATCAAATTACCCCCCACCCCCACCCCACCCACCTAAACGCGCCCAGTGAACCGGGGAGAGATCCGTTGATTTGGCTAAGGTAGGAAAGAATCTATTATTTGTTTGCTAAAGCAAATTGCATTAATGGAAGAGATCCGTTGATTTGGCTAATGTAGGAAAGAATCTATTATTTGTTTCCTAAAGAAAAATTGCATTAATGAGAGAGATCCGTTGATTTGGCTAAGGTAGGAAAGAATCTATTATTTGTTTCCTAAAGCAAATTGCATTAATGGGAGAGATCCGTTGATTTGGCTAAGGTACGAAAGAATCTATTATTTGTTTCCTAAAGCAAATTGCATTAATGAAAGAGATCCGTTGATTTGGCTAAGCTAGGAAAGAATCTATTATTTGTTTCCTAAAGAAAATTGCATTAATGAGAGAGATCCGTTGATTTGGCTAAGGTAGGAAATAATCTATTATTTGTTTCCTAAAGCAAATTGCATTAATGGGAGAGATCCGTTGATTTGGCTAAGGTAGGAAAGAATCTATTATTTGTTTGCTAAAGCAAATTGCATTAATGAAAGAGATCCGTTGATTTGGCTAAGGTAGGAAAGAATCTATTATTTGTTTCCTAAAGAAAATTGCATTAATGAGAGAGATCCATTGATTTGGCTAAGGTAGGAAAGAATCTATTATTTGTTTCCTAAAGCAAATTGCATTAATGGGAGAGATCCGTTGATTTGGCTAAGGTAGGAAAGAATCTATTATTTGTTTGCTAAAGCAAAGTGCATTAATGAAAGAGATCCGTTGATTTGGCTAAGGTAGGAAAGAATCTATTATTTGTTTCCTAAAGAAAATTGCATTAATGAGAGAGATTTATTGATTTGGCTAAGGTAGGCGGTTTTGAGTAAAGTTATCTTTACTGTAGACATATATTGACAATTAATCAAGTATCAACATCATTGCATGCTTGTTGTGTGGAATGTGTGTCCCAATGTTGACAGAAGGTATAAAAAGATTGTCTTGGAATTATTATTTTCTTGGGAAGATATTGCCCTGAATTCTCATTTCTCATCAGAAATTTAGTATCCATTTTCGTTGATCTTATTTGCAACATGTACAAGTCAGTAATAATCTAAGGGGTGCCCTACCGGAGAAGATTATGATAGTTGGACAAGAAACTTGGTACTGTCGTGCAAGGTAGAGGTAGGAGAAATAGGAGATAAAAGCATGCATGGTGGGAGAAGGAAGTCGAGTGTCGCGTGGTAGCTCAGACATGAAGTGTGGAAGAAAGACAATGACAAGATGTATGTACCTACTAGATCATGACCATGAGATATCATCTCATAAAAATGACCTTTGACTCTCATGTCACATGAATTTTCTCTTTGTATATATATATATGTTAGTCCGTGGCAACGCACGGACACTTAGCTAGTATCCATGGATTAACTAATTAATCTAGTGAGGATAGACGTGCCAGCTGGAGCATATCCATCAATTAACACGTACTATTTTTTTGAATTTATCGTTCACACTCAGGTGTAGGTGAGTCTAGGTGCAGAATAGTCGCTCTCGAGTCTCCCTCCTTGAGTGGGTCAACTGATCCATTTATCTTGAGTACTTGAGTAATATATATTGCGGCCAGAGACGAATGAATCAATTCCTAGTTTGCTTCGTACATTTGCAAATTAACGGCCTACTTGAGTGGGGTATGGCCTGGTCTGGCAAGAAGATCTATCAATTACACGATGATCTTTAATTTTTAATGCCTCATAATCAATTGATGTCTTCAATTTAAAATTTGGTCATCTGATTTTGACCAGGTCAATAATCTTTTTATGGAGTTCTCTTATTATATATTTTTAATTCACTATGCTCTGTAATTTTAAACCTGGTCAACAATTTTTAAAACAATTGGCAGCAACCTGCCTATAAAAATATATCAATCCCGCACACCCTCTCATCACCTAGAAAAGAAAAGCGTCAACATGCGATACTGTAGCATGAATATAGTACATGCAGCAATCGTTACGGAAAATTTCATTATATAAATATTGGTTGATTAGCAGATAACACAGAATCACACCACGAGTGGCCCATCAACACACCACACTGTAAATAAAAAGAAAAACACATTCCATCATCTCCCCCACTCGCCAAATCAAATATCCCCCCAGTTTCATAATAGAAGGTGTATTAATTTTTTTAAAGTCAAATTTCTTTGACTTTAACTAAGTCCAGAGCCAAGAATATCGACATTCGCAATACTAATAAATAAAATATGAAAATCCTTTCATAATGAATCTAATGATACTGATTTGTTATTATGGTTATTGATACATTTCTCTACAAATTTGGTCGAACTTAAAGAGGTTTGACTTTAAATGAAAACTAATCACCGTATAATTTAAAATAGGGAGAGCAAAAAGATTATGAAAACCCAACAACATCCAAAGGATGCCCAACTCTTGTAGACTAGATTATTGACAAATGTCATGCATGAATCTATTGTAAAATGGATTTTCTTCATGCCAGGCATACCATGGCGGAGATTGATTCATTTTTGTTTTGTGCCACGTACCAAAATGACCTACTTGCTTTACACTAGTTGTCCTAGCAGCAAGATGTGGAGAGAAATCCTTATTTAACACTGTCTAAATTTTTTATTTCCTATTTGACACTGAAAAAAATATTTCTTTCCTATCTAACACAACCTTTAAATTGTTAGCAATATAACACTTTCATCCATATTTTGTGCAAACAGTGCTAAATGGCACGTCAAATGACTATTCTACCCTCAGACATTTATTCAGTCCTTTTATTTATTCCGATGTCTTATTTAAAGGTGGAGTCCATTGAGTCTACGGTTAGTGAATAAGCCGATTTCTTATTCCGGTTTCATATTCCTGGAGAGCACAGGTACGAGTACCAAGCAGCTAGCTCCCTACTGGATGGATTTTTAAGCTAGCTTGCACACATCACACGCACGTATAAAACAACACGGCCGCCAGCTTGCTTGATGGACGGCTCGACTCGACGAAACACGCACACGGCACACGCGAACAATACGAGGACACGCCGAAATTTTGTTCCACATCCACTAACGAAATTTTAAAAAACTAGGCTTCATGTTGTTTATACAAGGATTAATAATGAGGACACCTAATTATTTAAAACAAATAAATAATAAAAACAAAATGGTGATAAGGCCAGGTTCCACCCAGCAAGCACTTGATAAAAACCAGTAGAATATTGCTGACGTCAAGTGCCTGTTTAGTTATCAACCATGCATCCTGCACCGCCAACTTCATACAAACACGGAAAGGCCGAGCCGAAGCAACAATCACAAACATTTCGAATAAGGCACCCTGATAAATTTCATCCTCGTAAGCAGAATACCCCCACCCCCCACCCCCCCAAAAAAGTTTTTAGACATCGCCACAAAACCAACTTTCTTCGCATGGTTCACCATCCACCTCGTTTTCACCATCTTTTGTCCCGTTTTAGCATTGATGAATATTCCAAAGCTTTTGGTTGACCGACATCCACATGCTTACCACCACCAGACGACGCACCATATGCTATTTCCTTCGATTCACATGTTGTGGCTAGTGTTCGACTTCTGAAGATGCCCAAAACCCTTGATATTTTGATTCGGTTGCTATAATTGCGATGGTTGGTTTTTATTCAATGGGGGCATGCTTTCATCTCTCATTTCTCCTTGGGTCTTGTTGTGGGGATCTACCTTGGCTTAAGCTTGGCGATGGCATGCTAGGCTATTCCAAAAACCTTTGATTGGCATTGAACTGATATATGCTTTTTTTTTCAACTTGAGGGGCGTACCCCTGATTTCATTTCATTGATGAAAAGAAACCGATATTTAAAAAAAAAACATACGTCTTCAGTACCCCAGGCGCCCTACCATGGCATGTAGGGCTGGACCAAAAGCTCGTATCTCGCGAGCTTAATGAGCGCTCGATAGTTTGGCTCGTTAAGTTCGTAGCTTGCTTCTTAGTAAACAGAGTCAATCATTGATTTTAGCTCATTAAGTTTAACGAGCTTAACGAGCGAGCGAACGAGTTTCACGAGTAGCTCGTTAAGCTCGTTAGTAACAACACAACACATATTTTCGTCTTACGTGACATACTTTTTGTAGCATCTCAGCCCATCCATTTAATCTAATCGACATATGAGGCAACAAACTACTGCATTTCTTTTTATAGTCACCATATTTCATCTTGAAAACCATACCTACACATTCATCACGTATATCGTAAAACATTATAATATGTTAACGAGTGCTCACGAGCGCTCATGAGCTTAACGAGCTTCAAACGAGCCGAGCTGAGCAAGGTTTTCTGCCCATTAATCTTAACAAGCTTAACGAGCCGAGCTGCTTGTTAATCCACCCCTAATGGCACCTAGGGAAAAGACAGGATAGGCATCTAAAAAACAATAGGTAAAATGCAACAGTAGGTAACCACGCAGGGTTCCATGATGTGCACAAAGTTTTGCACGTATGTCTCACTGCCTAATCTGAACTCATCGTTGCAGAAATCGAGCCCTACAGAAATCAAGCCCTACAACATCATCATATTCCCTCCCATACTAAGTAGCTTGGATAAGATCATCGATGGAGGAGCGGTGGAAGGACATGTCGTTGTGCTCCGCCCCGGTCGCGCTACAGTCCTACCACCTCCACTCCCCAGCCGCCGCTCCCTATCGTGGCGCCGCCTACCCCCAGGACTAGCTCGCCGGCGCCGTTCCGCAGCCTCTCCGGATGCCGTCGCCTCACACGCTGCTCACCCTGGAGTTCACCTGCTCCGGGCGATCGGCGCTGCCAACTTGGGACCAGCTCCGGCGATGACCCAGCCGGCTGTCACTTTGGCTTTTCCGCGTCCGGAGGCACCAGCATGAGAGCTGTTGTGCAGCCAGTGGTGATCGGCGGCAGCGCCGGATGATCAAGAACCGGGAGTCGGCGGCGCGGTCGTGAGCGCGGAAACAATACGAGGACACGTGTCATTTAACACCATTATGTTAAAAAAGGACAGAAGTGTTATATTTGAAACAAAATTTAAAGTTGGTGTTGTATAGGAAAGAGATATTTCTTCGATGTTAAATAGAGAACGAAATTTAAAACAGTGTTCTTTCATTAGTGGATGTGGAGTCCCATGGTGTCCCACTGGACCGCACCACCACACATCACTAGTAGAAAACATGGCTTTGGTTCGGGCCTGGCCAGCCCATTAGTCCCGGTTCTTCATGAACCGGGACCCATGGGGGGCATTAGTCCCGGTTCATGAGGCCAGGGGGCCGGCCGGGGCCTCGTGGGTATTGGTCCTGATTCGTCTGGATCCATTTGTATCGGTTCTAGGCATGAAGCGGGACCAATGGGTCGCGCTCTTGGCCCATAGACATTGGTACCGGTTCGTGCCTAGAACCGGGACAGAAGGGGGCGTTAGTACCGGTTCGTGCAACGAACCGGGACAAATAAGTTGCCTATATATACCTGTCGCCGCGGCAGAGCACTCCACAGTGCTCTGTTTTTTCTAGCCGGCAAGGGGAGGGCATTTGGGTGCTCTAGTTCACCTCCTATGCACATGAGGTGTTCGATGAAATGCCCGAGCAACAATAGTTAAGCTTTCTCCTCTCGAAGCTCGACCTCGGAGCTTCATTTTTTCCGAGATTTGTCTAGATTTAGCGGTCCGTCACGCCCCGTCCCCATTTTCACCGTCGTCGAACGCCCGCACCGATCTCGTCACCGACACCATCGTGTTGAGCCTCTTGTTCTTATTTTCTTTCTGATTTTCTTACTTTAGATAGATACTTGTCTGACTTTCTTACTTTTGACACACATAATTATATATAATGCACGCAGATGAACCGACGATGGATGTACGGTGACAGACACACCTCCGAGTACATTAAGGGTGTGCATGAATTTCTTGAAGTGGCTGAGGCAAACAAGCAGAATGGTTTTATGTGTTGTCCATGCCCTAAATGTGGGAATACGATGTCTTACTCTAACCGGAAAATCCTGCACACCCACCTGCTTTACAAGGGTTTCATGCCACACTATAATGTTTGGACGAGGCACAGAGAAATAGGGGTTATGATGAAAGACGACGAAGAAGAAGAGGACGATGACAACTATGTGCCCCCTGAATATGGTGATGCTGTAACGGGGGGAGCTGCTGAAGATCAAGAGGAACCAGACGATGTGCCCGATGATGCTGCAACGGGGGAAGCTGCTGAAGATCAAGAGGAACCAGACGATGTGCCCGATGATGATGATCTCCGCCGGGTCATTGTTGATGCAAGGACGCAATGCGAAAGTCAAAAGGAGAAGCTGAAGTTCGATCGCATGTTAGAGGATCGCAAAAAAGGGTTGTACCCCAATTGCGAAGATGGCAACACAAAGCTCGGTACCATACTGGAATTGCTGCAGTGGAAGGCAGAGAATGTTGTGCCTGACAAAGAATTTGAGAAACTACTGAAAATATTAAAGAAGAAGCTTCCAAAGGATAATGAATTGCCCGACAGTACGTACGCAGCAAATAAGGTTGTACGCCCTCTAGGATTGGAGGTGCAGAAGATACATGCATGCCCTAATGACTGCATCCTCTACCGCGGTGCATACAAGGATTTGAACGCATGCCCGGTATGCGGTGCATTGCGTTATAAAATCAGACGAGATGACCCTAGTGATGTTGACGGCGAGCCCTGCAGGAAGAGGGTTCCTGCGAAGGTGATGTGGTATGCTCCTATAATACCACAGTTGAAACGACTGTTCAGAAACAAAGAGCATGCCAAGTTGATGCGATGACACACTGAGGACCGTAAGAAAGACGGGAAGTTGAGAGCACCCGCTGACGGGTCGCAGTGGAGAAAAATCGAGAGAAAGTACTGGGTTGATTTTGCAGGTGACCCAAGGAACGTATGGTCGGATGGCATTAATCCTTTCGGGGAGCAGAGTAGCAATCACAGCACCTGACCCGTGACTCTATGTATGTATAACCTTCCTCTTTGGATGTGTATGAAGCGGAAGTTCATTATGATGTCAATTCTCATCCAAGGCCCTAAGCAACCCAGCAACGACATGGATGTGTACCTAAGGCAATTAGTTGAAGAACTTTTACAGCTGTGGAATGGAAACGGTGTACGTGCGTGAGATGAGCACAGACATGAGGAATTTAACCTGCATGCATTGCTGTTTGTAACCATCAATGATTGGCCCGCTCTCAGTAACCTTTCAGGATAGACAAATAAGGGATACCACGCATGCACGCACTGTTTAGCTGACACCAACAGTATATACCAGGACAATGCAGGAAGAATGTGTACCTGGGCCATCGTCGATTTCTTCTGACCAACCATCAATATCAAAAGAAAGGCAAGAATTTCAAAGGCGAGGCAGATCACCGAAAGAAGCCCGCTATGCGTACCGGTGATCACGTACTTGCTATGGTCAATGATGTACACGTAATCTTTGGAAAGGGTCTCGGCGGACTAGCTGTTCCGAATGACGCTGAGGGACGCGCATCCATGTGGAAGAAGAAATCTATATTTTGGGACCTACCCTACTGGAAAGACCTAGAGGTCCGCTCTTCGATTGACGTGATACACGTGATGAAGAACCTTTGCGTGAACCTGCTAGACTTCTTGGGCGTGTATGGGAAGACAAAAGATACAGCTGAGGCACGGGAGGACCTGCAACGTTTGCACGAAAAAGATGGCATGCCTCCAAAGCAGTATGAAGGTCCTGGCAGCTATGCTCTTACCAAAGAAGAGAAGGAAATCTTCTTTGAATGCCTGCTTACACTAGTAGAAAAAGGGTCAAACGTGAAGCACATTAGTGCCGGTTTGTATTTGAGCCGGCACTAATGGTACCATTAGTGCCGGTTCGAACGAATTTGCATTAATACCGGTTCGTGTTGAACCTTTAGTATCGGTTCGTGGCACGAACCAGTACTAAAGGGGTGGTGGCAGGCTGGCGTCAGGCCGGGGCCCCACGATCACCTTTAGTACCGGTTCGTGGCACGAACCGGTACTAAAGGGGTCTAACCTATAGTACCGGTTCGTGCCACGAACCGGTACTAAAGGTCCCATTTTCAAACTCTACCCCCCCCCCCCCCCCCGTGGATCGCCTTTTCAGTTTAAAAATAAAATAAAAGAAAATAATGGAAATGTCAAAAAAATAAAAGAAAATAAGTTTCTCATGTGATATGTGGTCTAGTTGTTGGGAAAATTTGCAAATGTGAATTTTGACTTTATTTGCAAAATCTCTCTGAAATTTGTAAAAATGGGCATAACTTTTGCATACTAACTCGGATGAAAAAGTTTTTTATATGAAAAATCATCTACTCGAAAAGTTACATCCGAATTTAACACGGGGGAACCCCGTTAAACATTTGCAAAATCCTCAAAAACCTAATAGAAAAAAAAGTTACGGGGCTTTTAAGATCTAGAGTGGAAAAAATTGAAAAATATTCAAACAGTGGGCAAACTGTGGTCAAACAATGGTCAAACTAATTATTCTGGAATATTAGTGTTACTAAATAATTATTTTAGTTATTTCAATTTTGGTCAAATCTGGTCAAACCGTGGTCAAACTGTGGTCAAACTATGGTCAAACTGTGGTCAAACAATGGTCAAACTAATTATTCAAGAAATATTAGTGTTACTAAATAATTATTGTTTTTTAAAACAATAGTTTCAAGCTCAAACAATGAAATGTGTCACTTCATGCTCAAGCAAAATTCCTGAAGGTTAATAGGATTGACATCTTACTATTGTCAGGAAAACAACAAGTGCGGACTTGGAGCGAGGGAGAATAGAACTCGGAAGTTAAGCGTGCTTGAGCTGGAGTAGTGAGAGGGATGGGTGACCGGTCGGGAAGTTAGATGATTTGGAATGAGTGATCCACACTTGAGCAGTTAAGAGAGGTGATTAGAGACTAAATCATCAAATAATTTAGAAAAATTAAAAATAAAAAAAAACAATTTTTTTTCCAAAATTTGCAAAAAAAAATTCAAAACCGTACCCGGGCGCGAGCTCACGCCATGTGGTGGCACTTTAGTGCCGGTTCGTGCTGAACCGGTACTAAAGGGGGGGGGGCCTTTAGTGCCGAAACTTTAGTGCCGGTTCCATAACCGACACTAAAGGCCCTTACCAACTGGTACTAATGGTCTGTTTTCTACTAGTGTTAGTATGAAGGTCCCGACTGGCTTCTCGTTGAATATAAAGTGAATAATAAATATGCCAGAGAAAAAGTTCCAGAACCTAAAGTCTCATGACTGCCACGTGATTATGACGCAACTGCTTCCGGTTGCATTGAGAGGGCTTCTACCGGAAAACATCCGATTAGCCATTGTGAAGCTATGTGCATTCCTCAATGCAATCTCTCAGAAGGTGATCGATCCAGAAATCATACCAAGACTAAGGAGTGATGTGGCGCAATGTCTTGTCAGTTTCGACCTGGTGTTCCCACCATCCTTCTTCAATATCATGACGCACGTCCTAGTTCATCTAGTTGATGAGATTGTCATTCTGGAACCCGTATTTCTATACAATATGTATTCCTTTGAGAGGTTCATGGGAGTCCTAAAAAAATATGTCTGTAACCGCGCTAGGCCAGAAGGAAGCATCTCCATGGGCCATCAAACAGAGGATGTCATTGGGTTTTGTGTTGACTTTATTCCTGGCCTTAAGAAGATAGGTCTCCCTAAATCACGGTATGAGGGGAGACTGACTGGAAAATGCACGCTTGGTGGGGACTCAATAATATGCAGGGACGGATATTCATGGTCTCAAGCACACTACACAGTTCTACAGAACTCTACCTTGGTGACCCCGTATGTCGATGAACACAAGAACAATCTGCGCTCCAAACACCTGGAGCAGTGCGACGACTGGATTACATGTGAACACATCAGGACTTTCAGCAGTTGGTTGGAAACCCGCCTCAGAGGTGACAACACTGTTTGTGATGAGTTGTACTCGTTGTTCAGGAGACCATCTTTGATTGTATTGACTTACAAAGGATACGAGATAAATGAGAATACATTTTACACGATCGTCCAAGATCAAAAGAGCACCAACCAAAACAACGGTGCCCGCTTTGATGCAGCAACCGAGAGGGGAAAGGGGACATATTATGGTTACATAATGGACATATGGGAACTTAACTACGGACATGATTTTAAGGTCCCTTTGTTTAAGTGCAAATGAGTCAATCTGTCAGGAGGCAGGGTACAGGTAGACCCATAGTACGGAATGATAACAGTGGATCTGAACAATCTTGGGTACACTGACGAACCGTTCATCCTAGCCAATGACGTGGCACAGCTTATCTATGTGAAGGACATGTCTACCAAACCGAGAAAAAGAAAAGATAAGGAAGCGAATAAATCATACGATGAGCCAAAGCGCCACATAGTTCTTTCAGGAAAAAGGGACATCGTGGGAGTGGAGGGCAAGACAGACATGTCTGAAGATTATGAAAAGTTTCCTGAAATTCCTTCCTTTAAAGTCAAGGCTGACCCAAGCATCCTAATAAACGATGAAGATTATCCATAGTTACGGCGCAATAAGCAAACGACACAAGCGAAGAAAAATGAAGAATTTCTCTCTACAACTATTATGATGATGCCTTTGATCTAGAATATCACTGCAGTTACATGTGAAGAAATGAAATGCATGTTGTAACAGACGAGTTTATGTGTGAAATGATGATACCATGCCAATTTGCAATCTTATCGGAGTTTATTTGAAATGCTTTTCAATTTCCAGGTCTTATAGCTCAAAAAGCAGTAAATGCATGAAAAATAATAAAATGCATAAAACTATAATTTTTGTTATGATCAACTAAAAAACTAAAATCAATTAAAATATTCTGTTATGATGAACTAAAATAAAATTATAATACTCTTCAATAGCAAAAAGAATCAATTAAAAAGCTTTTGTAAAACTACAATAGCAAACGGAATCAACTAAAAATATTTTATAAACCTCTAGTATTTTTGAAACTAAAATTATGTAAAATTTATGCAACTTATATTAACAAAGTATTTTTTTGTTCAACACATTAATAGCAAAAAGATTTTATAAAACACGGTAATATTAAAGAGCATGAAAAAGAATCACTCAAAAATCTATTTTATAGTAAATTTATTCATAAAACTAGTGATTCACATACATTTAAAAAAATTCAAATTTTAAAACTAATGGCACTGACAGAAAGTTTATAATTTTTGTGACCTAAAAGCAAAAAAAATCACTAGAAAACTATAAATATTTAGTTTTAAGTAGAAATAAAAAATAAAAAGAAAAAAATAAAAAAAATGCCACCTACAGGACCTCCACGACGTGAATACGACTAGAAACCCTACAATGGGCCAAGATTCAGGCCCGCAGAAGGCCCAATAGGCCCAACAGGCATGGCAAAGTAGAGATTAGGCCCGTAAGCCTGCAATATAGAGGAGCTCGAGAGGGTGGCGGCAGCAAAGCTTATAAACCACCCCGAGCCCCTATCAACTAGCGAGGTGGGACTAAACTTCCTACCGCACCGTGCCAGCACAAGGCCTATGGTCCCGGTTCGTGCCACCAACTGGGGCCATAGGCCTCTGTTTCCTGCTCTTTGGGCTGCCGAAAAGAGACCTTTGGACCCGGTTGGTGACACGAACCGGGACCATAGGTGGGCAATGGTACCGCTTGGTGCCACGAACCGGTACCGTTGGTTTTGCTATATAAGGTAGCACTTGTGAAAATTTCGCCAACTGCGCCCATTCTCCTTGACGCCGCCCCGAGCCCCTGCCCCGACGCCGTCACCGCGGCCTTGACCCGCCGTCGGCGTCGTCCTCGCTGTCGCCGTCGCCGTCGTCGTCACCGCCCCCGAGCCGCTCATCCCCGAGCCCTCGCCGCGCGCGTAATCCCTCCCCCACGAGCCTGCCGTCCTCGTCGCCGTCATCGTCACCGTCCTGCCTCGAGCCCCCAGTGAGCCCCTTCCCATCCCGATTCGTGGGCTGCCGCGGCTGCCGCCGCCCTGTTTTTGTGTGTATGTATGTATATGGATGTATGTATGTATGGATGGATGGATGTATATACATGTATATGGATGGATGTATGTGTATGTGTTCATAGTTTTTTTTGTTCATAGTTTTTTGTTCATAGCATTTTTAGGCTGTATAGTTTTATTTTTGTTCAATATTTATGGTTAGAGGAGGAGAGGAAAAAATTGTGTTGCAAAAGTTAAATTTAAGGTTAGTTGATTTAGTGCATTTTAGGTTATTAGTTCTACTGTTAGTGCATTCAAGGTTAGTTTATTTTTAGTTGAGATAGTTGATTTAATAAAACTACTTTATTTTACTATATATAGAAGTAGTTTATTTTTAGTAAGTACTACTTTATTTTATTTATAGTAAGTGCTTAGTAGTTGAACTAGTTGATTTAATAAAACTACTTTATTTTACTATATATAGAAGTAGTTTATTTTTAGTAAGTACTACTTTATTTTATTTATAGTAAGTACTTAATTAGTAGTTGAACTAGTTGATTTAATAAAACTAGTTTATTTTACTATAGAAGTAGTTTACTTTTAGCAAGAAAATTAATAGAACTAGTTTACTTTTTTAGTTAAAGCAATTATTACTGCATCGACGTCAACGATGTCTATCCCGCATCCTCGTCGTCGACTCGGCTGAGGACGCCGGCTTGATCAGAGGGGCCATGTCCGGGACTGGGCTCCGCCGGGCTGGTATTGGGAGGTGCTACCTTCTGGGGGACGTAGGTTGGTGAGGAGCCAGCCCGTCGTTGACCCGATCCTTGTTTGGTGGCGGTGGCCTGGGCCAGTGACGGTTCCAAGGCTTCCGGACACAGCAGAGGTGGTACGTCACCGTGTCAGCGAGGAGGATGAGCACGCCCGTCGCTACATGGTTGCGTTGGAGGGCAGGTTCGACAATACCTGGCAGGTTCTTCAGGGATCTCACTGGAGCTATGATCCTGTGATGGTTTCTTCTTTTTCGGTGTCCACTGCCCGTGCCGATACCCGTCGAGCGCTACGGTTCTAGCTGTACTAGCGATGTTATATGTATGATAGTATTCGAGGTGTATTAGTTATAATATTCGACGATGTACGGATACAAGAGATGATGTAGTTTTGCTTATAATTAAATGCATCCTAATTTGAATACTACTTTATTTTGCGATTTGAGTTTGCTTATTGAATGCTCAAATTGGAAAACTAATCCTACTTTGGATGCTAAAATTGAAGAGCACTATGCAAGGCGTATGCATATGATTAGTTGATAGCTTATAGGGTTTTTGTTTTTGCAGAAATCTAGGTGCCCCCCTCCATCATCCCCGCTGTCGTCCCCGTCACCGACCCCCTCCGACCTTGAGGTGATACGAGCCAAATCCTTTTTAGAAAGATAATTAAACGATATTTCGGGTTGACTTTAAGTCTGTCGAGTCTCTACCATATATGAGAGGACGAAGAATCCCGACTGTTGTCGTGGGGGTAGCTTCTCCTTCGTTCCCGTGTGCTAGACAATTTGGTGTAATGCACTCGGGAATGAAAGGATGAGCTACCATCACCGATGGTCACAAATGTCAGAGATTAATCAGTGAGAGAGAGTTCCACCATATATATATGAGAGGACGAAGAATCTCGACTGTTGTCGTGGGGGTCGCTTCTCCTTCTTTCCCGTGTGCTAGACATTTTGGTGTAATGCACTCGGGGATGAAGGGAGGAGCGACCATCACCGAGAGTCGAATATATACACCACGCGAGCTGAGAGTTTTCAAGAAAAGACTCGACAGATCGATAGTCAACCCGTGATGAATAATAATGATCTAATTTAGTTTTTGTAGTACATATATTTAATTGTACAAGTTTAATCTTTGAATTATGAACGTAGGAAATGTCGTCATCAGACGACGAAAGTCTCCCGGGGGAGTGCAGCTGGTGCCACGACGATCGAGGTCTGTGCGACAGGCCTCACCTGGACGATGATCGGCGCTTCAGCATTAAGCTCGAGGAGACCTTCGATGTTGAAACGGTACGCAACGACGACAATTGTTTTTTTTCGTAATTAAGCATGACTTCAACTATTTCAACTTGTAATTTCCATCTTTTACAATTCGAGTAGCTTATCCCATGCCATACAGGACGCTATGTCTTGGAGAGGATGGGTTTTGAAGACCATGAAAATTATGAAACATAGAAAATTCACCTAAGGACTTATCATGATGTGGATTTTGAAGTTAATCTGATAATTCTGAGAGCGTAACCCATTTTGGTTGCAAAAATTGGGAAGCACTTTGCAAGATGTATGGTTTTCATGAGGGTATGCTTATCACCATGGATCTTGGTGATCCTGACATCGACCAAGACAACATGGACATTTGGGTCCTTGTTGATGCTTCCAGTTCTACCGCTATGTGAGTTTCTCAAACATAGTTATTAACTAATTTATATTGTTTATTTCAAAATAGTTGACAGCTTGTTTCCATTGATAGCTTATTGTCATTTTTCCAAGAATGTGCGGAAGATGATAGACAAAACCCACTACACCGATGGCTCTGAATTAACTTACCAGGAGAAAAATCATCTGGTCGGATTCTGTACTGATATTGAGAATTACAATATCTACAATCAAACTCCTCAACATTATGGTCAATACGTGTCACTAGTGCACATATTGAACTACGGTAACTACCATGGAGATACCCTGGTAAGATTTTTTACTATTACGACATTCATGCATCTTTTGCATACTTCTAAAACTAGTACATCATTGCTAACTATGAAGTTATTACTATGTTTTTCAATAGAGAATCCCGACGGATTGTGTGCCTCATTTGATGTATCAGAATGGCAGCCTTCGTGTTTTGAACATACATCCAGGTCATCCTACGAATCTCAACTGCCCATACCGGATTTCTCAAAGAAGTGGAGACATGCTAATCAAAGGATGAAAAAAATGTATGGACAGTCGTAAGGAGGTTCTTGGAAGCAAAATGAAGCGAAGCGCAAGAATTGGAGACAGGATGATCTCCATTCTCCATAATGGAGAGTCAGGGTCTATATTATTTTATGCTATTTTACTTTAAAGAGGGTATTTAGGTCCTACCTAATACTGATGATCATGTGCTAAGAACAATAATTAGGGTTGGTTCGATGACTATGAGGATGATGATCGTATGACTTGTTGTTAATAACGAGTAGAAGTTGTATGATGATGATTAGTAGGACTTGTTATTATATATGATGATGCATGATGTGAGCATGAAAAGTTATTATATATCAGCGGGTGAAATGAACATGGATTGGATTGAAGTGAATGCAACATGCATGTGGTGCATGTTGAAAGTAGTACAATCCAAACTTGATCAAGTTAGAATTAGTATTACTTTCGACATACACCTCATGTTGCCTTCACTTTAATCTAAGCCATGTTTAGGCATAGCAGTAGCGTTGGCAAACCAAGCACGGAGATATAAGAGAGAGGACACTTCTCTCTATTAGCTAGCTAATAACAACCTAAATTAACACCCAAAACCCCTAAACCAGCCTCTTAAAAAAATAAAAATCTCAGCTCCAGCCAGCTACTGACGCGTGAATGCCTTTTAGTTCGGGTTGGTGTCACCAACTAGGACCAAAGGCCCCCCTGTCTGGGCTAGCCGCAGCGGCCACGTGGAGGCCCATCTGTCCCGATTCTTGTAAGAACCGAGACTAAAGGTCAAGGACATTAGTAACGACCTTTTAGTCCCGGTTCTAAAACAGAGACAGAAGACCCTTACAAACTGGGACAAATGGCCTCTTTCTACTAGTGCATGCAGCACACATGTAGATACTCACCTTTTTTCACCGTTAATGTCGTCAACAACAGTATCTATGCATATGTGCCTGACTTGCATTTTTATCGCCAAACATGCGTGCTATCAGCAGGAGTTATCTACTAGCTACATGAGACGGAGTGAGTATTTAACAAAAAAACTACACATTAGAGGTTTGTGTCGACAAAGACATGGGATCATGGCACCCCCACACCCACCCGACACCTCAGGTTGCAGCAGACATATATAGCATAGGTTGGGGAGTGAGCCTAGCTCAACTGATTGGGAGAGTGGATATACAAACTCAACGCCTACATTTAAATCCTCATGAAGGTGAATTTAGATTCTTATTTATTCTAGAGGACCAAACTTTTCTGCTACTCACGCATTTATTGAGGACTAGACTCGGTGCGTAATCGAGATTAAAAATTCTAATACTCATACTTAAAAGGCCGTATGCATCCCTAGTTGATGCAGAGTGGAATTCTCTCCCAATTTAGAAAGCTTCCAACCTACCTTCACCTACGAGTAGTACGAATATGTTTGGAAACTGGTAAGTGGGGTTGCACCCCAAGTTTAAGTGTCAGATCCGTGTGGGAATTTGTGCTTTACTTTGGGTCATTTGGAACACTCGTAATGATTGCATTTTTAACAGAACGAAAGTTTCGAACTTTTTGCAGGTTATCTTCAAGGCTACCAGCTGGATTCACACGTGGTCATTACTTCGCAAGGAGGAGGATCGGGTGCCCATGGTCTTTGGATGCAACCGACGGGAGATGGTCTTTCGGGATTTGTTCAACCGATTTGGTTGGCGACTTATTAATAGGATTTGTGATGCATAAGGCTCATTTTCCTATGATTTTTTACTTTTTAGTTTACCCTTCGGATGGTCATGTGCGACACCTTATTAGTTGAACTTTGTTATGGTCGATTGATGAACTTTGATATGATAAATAAAAGGTTGTGTGCATCACTCGATGCAGAGGCCGAGGGATGACCCCTCTTTTCGAAAAAGATATATAGCATAGGCCTGTCCTGTCCACAGAGAAGACCAAAACCTGAGTCATATCCACGGATTAAGCAGGTGAGGATGGACACCAAACTGCTATAGATGAAAACGACTATCTAACAATGTACCATCTAGATCATATCCATGGATTAACTGACTGATCTTCTCTGCTAGGTGTTCCAAATTTGATAGGAGTACTAGTTGAGATGAGAACGACCACCTGACAGATGGAAATGTAGCGAGGGGGCCATCGGATGTGATGCCCAAAACCAAAAGGACCCAAATGGAGCATAACCCGCCTTGTTTTCCATTGCTGTAACTAGTGAGGGCCGTCCCAGTTGCACTCATGGTCGACACGCAACCCCTGCCTTTCCTTGTTGCCCCCTTCACACCCATCACCCTATCTATCCAGCTTTTCTTTCCTTTTTCTTTTCCTACTTGTACGTGGAGAATATATTCTCCTTTCTCAACGATTCATCCGTTGATATATCCCCTTTCATATCTTGCTTGTATCATATCCATTGAAATTTTTAATTATTATTTTTTACAAAATCTCGAAACTGTATGATCCATTTCTGAAATTTCATTTATATTACTCCGTCGTTCCAGATGCATACTATAGTACAATAATGCAAAAAGAAATACAACAATAGCATTTGAATACTCTTCATTCACTCACAATTGACCAGGCAGACTCGATAAATCTTGGTATCCTCGTATCAGTCAAAAATAGCTCCAACACATGCATGGCTTCATGTTGTTTATACAAGGATCAATAATGAGGACACCTAATTATTTAAAACAAATAAATAATAAAAACAAAATGATGATAAGGCCAGGGTTCCACCCAGCAACCACTTGATAAAAACCAGTAGAGTATTCCTGACCTCAAGTGACTGTTTGGTTATCAACCATGCATCCTGCACCGCCAACTTCCTACAAACACGGAAAGGCCGAGCCGAAGCTACAACCACAAACCTTCCGAATAAGACACCCTGACAAATTTCATCCTCGTAAGCAGAATATCCACCCCCCCCCCCCACCCCCACCCCACACACACATTTCATAGACGTCGCCACAAAACCCAACTTTCTTCGCATGGTTCACCGTCCACCTTGTTTTCACCAGCTTTTGTCCCTTTTTAGCATTGATGAATATTCCAAAGCTTTTGGTTGACCGACATCCACATGCTTACCACCACCAGACGACACACCATATGCTTTTTCCTTCGGTTGGCTAGCGTTCAATTTCTGAAGATGCCCAAAATCCTCGATATTTTGATCATGTTGCTATAATTGCGATGGTTGGTTGTTATTCAATGGGGCATGCTTTCATCTCTCATTTCTCCTTGGGTCTTGTTGTGGGGGTCTACCTTGGCTTAACCTTGGCGATGGCCTGCTAGGCTATTCCAAAAGCCTTTGATTGGCATTGAACTGATACATGTTTTCTTTTTTTCAAATTGAGGGGCGTACCCCCGATTTCATTTCATTGATGAAAAGAAACCGATTTTTAAAAAAAAAACATAAGTCTTCAGTACCCCAGGCGCCCTACCATGGCAACCAGGGAAAAGAAAGGATATGCATCTAAAACATGATAGGTAAAATGCAATAGTAGGTAACCACGCAGGGTTCCATCCCGTGCACAAAGTAGTGCACGTATGTCTCACTGCCCAATCATGAACTCATCATTACAGAAATTGAGCCCTAAAGAAATCAAGCCCTACAATATCATCCTATTCCCGGTCTTTTTTGTCATTGGTGCCCAACCTCTTCTTTTATTGTTGAAGAAACCGTTGGCAACATCAACAAGCAGTGCCGCCACGAATCGTTGCATCAGTTATCCTTCTTCTTTTCTTGTAGTCCAGCCCAATAAGACAGCCGTCATCCAATAAGAAACTTGAAAGAATATCACACTAGGGTCATGTGGGTAAACATGACAAAAAGTAGCAATATTTCTAGCTTTCAACAAAGACTAGAAAACTGTCGCGACCCCCACTGCCACAATCTGTCTAACTTATTTTGGGAAAACTCTCAACCCAATTGCTAAAATCCTCAATCTTGCAGGGTATATCATGTATTCCCATGACTCTCCTAATAAACTTCCAAATGAATTTAGTAACCACACAGGCAGAAAACAAATGTTCCATTGTTTCACGGTGATCACACAAGCTATAGCTCTTGTCCTTACCTTTCCAGTTTTTTTTTGCCAAGTTATCTCTATTTCTAAATATCATCAACATAAAAGCTTTCACTTTCAAAGGTATCTTGGCATATCATAAAGACCTTATAGAGAACTTTCTAAACTTGGTCAGTAACCAGGCTACATCCATCCTCCTGATCATTTAACACCACTCTACTGCAAATATCTTTAAGCACATACCACATGTATGCAGTTTCCCCTCAGATAACTCTCCTAAATGTAAATAGGCTCATGTTATCAGACAAAGCTTTAGCTATAGTAAAGTGAATGTTGAAAGTAAGAAGATATAGTCTAGGGAATTGTACACTGAGGGGTTTGTCACCTAGCCACACATCACTCTAGAACAAAGTTCTCTCCTCATTCCCCACTATCTTTCTGCTAAATTGCAGATAAATAGGTTTAACCTTCATTAAACCCTACCAAAAAAGAGATGGACCATTCCTTTTCTTACGGTCTCTTAGAGTACATTTGTCTAAGTATTTTCTTCTCACTAAATCCTGCCACACCCCTTTCTTATTTTCTAACTTCCAAATCCATTTTCAAAGAAGAAAAACGTTCATGATGTCAAGATCTTCCCATTTCTTTAGGTCTACAAACATCTTACCATTTCACCAAAAGATATTTTTTTAACATTATCGTCTTCTTGGCAAAGCATCCTTCTCAAATAAAAATTCATTCCCTTACTGGGCCCCTTAGGTAATAATTCCAATAAAGATATCATATAAAGAGGGACAGTACTTAAACTAGAAATAATCACAATTAATACCACTGTAGGATCTATTTCTACCTTCCACACACTTAATCTTATTCCCATTCTTTTCAAGGCCAGTTCCAATCACTATTGCATAATCTAACAACATTGACAGGGTAGCTATGTATTTAAAAGGTACTTAGTTATACATGTATTCGGGGTACCCAAGTAGTTGAAATGGTCAATGTATTTGTTCTGTTTCTTCTGGTGTGCAAAGGCCTTTGATAGCGGCCTTCATTCAGGCGTGGATTATCTGCTTCTGAGCTGAAATTTTCTTTGATGATAGAAAAATTAAAAATAGTAAAAAAACTTATTTTTGTGTGATAAATTTTGACAAATGTTTTCTGCGCTTTTGAAATTTATCAGGAGAGGACTTTCATGGAAGTCGTGGTAAAAAAAAACTAAAATGATCCTCCAAAAATGCTATTTTTAAAGCATTTTGGAGCGCTGATTTGTTTTTTTCCATGACTTGCACGAATGTCATTTCATGATGAAAAGTTTCAAGCATACAAAACATTTGTCTAAGTTTGCCCCCAAAAACAGTTTTTTTAGTTGTTTTAATATTTTGAATTTACTATTCATCCCGAGAGCTCATTGAGCTCGGGAGCAGAAAGGGCTTTCGCCATTATTTTCACTTCTTCTCGGGTCTCGCGGAGGTCTACCTTTGTTGTGGTCTCCAGTCTGCTGCCTACGGCTGGTGTACCTGTAGGTTTGCCCGGATGCCATACTTTGATTAGCTTTCTCTCGCTTTTGCATGTGATAATTTTCACTCCTAGAACCAAATCCATGTTGGGATGATTGTGGTCCCCCTGACCATCATTAATCTTGTTGCCTCCAACACTCATGTGTTCCATGTTACCGCCGTTGTTTGCCTCTAAAGCCTTTATCTCGCCCCTCGTTTTGCACCAAAGATTCAGGGGAGAGATAGGCGAGCGTTTTGTCAAAATCGTCAAATATGAGTGAAGCTTAGTGGTAGAGAATAACATGTAAATGTATGTTATTGAGAGAGAAAACACTATAGACGATGTCAGCGATTCCACACAGCAATAAAAATGCAATGGATGCATGCACGGGAAGTCACATGCAAGGTAGAAAATCCTCTCTCCAACTTGCAAACCATGCTTACTTGTCTTGTCCACCTTTCTTGGTCGTAAACTTCACGTGCATGCCAATAATATAGCTAGTAGCGTGGCTATAAAGAGAGAGCACCATCTATATGTAGACCAAATAACTCTCTGCTTGCATTGCCTGCCTGCCTAGCTACATTTGACTTGCTTCCATTCCATCCACTCAACTCAAGCAAGATCTACTGTAAGTAGCTTGGATAAGATCATCGATGGAGGAGCTGTGGAAGGATATGTCGCTGTACACCACCCCGCCCGCGCTACAGTCTCACCACCTCCACTCCCCGGCCGCCGCTCCCTACCGCGGCGCCGCCCACCCCCAGGACTACCTCGCCGGCGCCGTTCCACAGCCTCCCCGCACGCCGCCGCCTCACACGGCGCTCACCCTGGAGTTCACCTGCCCCGGGGGGACAGGCGTCACCAACTCGGCCACCAGCTCCGGCGACAACCCAGCCGGCAGCCACTTTGGCTTCTCCGAGTCCGGAGGCGCCAGCAAGAGGGCCGCTGTGCAGCCGGCGGCGGGCGGCGACCGGCGGCAGCGCCGGATGATCAAGAACCGGGAGTCGGCGGCGCGGTCGCGAGCGCGGAAACAGGCCTGCACCAACGAGATGGAGCTGGAGCTGGCGCAGCTGCGCCGGGAGAACAGAATGCTCATCCAGCGCGAGCAGGACTTCATCAACGTACGTACATTTATAGTCATATACACACGGCTACTTCTCTCTTTGCCATTTACTCCGTAATTATTTGGGGGACTAGTTTCATTACTACTCCCTGCGAGCTACTCTTTGTCCTATAACGTAAGACATTGTGTCAAAAAAAAATCTTACATTAGTATGGTGTCGAAAAAACATCTTACACATCATGAGACAGAGTGAGTACCTGAAAATGTTAGATGAATAAATGTTGGCATGCAGGATCGTTTGGCGAAGGCGGCGCAGGCACCCGTCCCCGACTGCAGCAGCGGGAGCACTAGTAGTACCCTCCAGCAGCAGCAGCAGCAGCAGAAGCAGAGGTGCCGCTCCGCCCCTCCACCATGAATCCATGATCACCGGCCGTCGACTGTAGCAGCAGCTTCATTCCACTTACAATGGATTGATTGTCCAAGCTAGCTAGCTAGATGACTTATTCAGCACTGGACTACTACTCGTTAACAAGTACTCTGTATGTATGTATGTATGTATGTATGTATGTATGTATGTATCAAATAATTGTTAGAACTAATCTTGATGTTTTGTATCACATGTTTAAGTTTGAGTTTTGTATGTAGTTTAGGCGATAGAGTAACTTGCCGTGTGGTTGGTACGTACGTAGTTTTGGTTCAGCAGGGGTGCAAAGGCGAGATGTTGAAGAAGGTCATGCGATGCGACAAAGACGACGAGATGTTGAGTATCGCGAGACGCGGTGCAGCCGTGTGAGGCGGCGCTGCAGAAACAATTGAAACCAAGTGATCTGGTGAGGTGGTTAGTTGCATGCGTTGGGCTGGAGTCAAGCCGCCGGCTGGGTAGATAATTCAGAGCTGAGAGAATCATTTAGTTGGTTAGCTAATTGCATGCACGCATGAGTTGTTAGCCGGTGGTGCATGCACGTCCTGAGGCTGGTCGTAAAGATAGTATCATAGATAGTATCATACATGTCAATTAGACAAATTTGATGATGTAGCATAGAATTAAATGAAGAAAGAGAGGATTGAGTATCATATCATGATACCGTATCATATTAAATGATGTGCTACTATGTGCCTTGCATGGCAATAAATGAGGTTAGCTATGATACTAACTTATGATATTATACACTACGGATGTAGTACCATGTACTAGTATCATATACATAATATTAATATATGATACTCGCCATTACGACCAGGCTGAAGAGATTTTAAAAGTGCCGTCGTGTGTGCTGTTAGTGGCCGAGTGTGGCGGCCATGACTTGGTGGCCTGGCCGGGATGTGCTTGAAGGCCAGCCTCCAGTGTATATAAGCTTTGCATTGAGTAATAGAAAAGTAAGGTGAGAAGAAATAATGTAGCCATTCGTGGTAGCCAAGGGAAGTGACTCTGGGCAAAGCTATTGTGTCTTCTCCTTGGTTTATGTGTGCGTGTGTATGTTTCTCGGTTCCTTCCCTGGTGTGTGTGCGTCCATGTGATCTTGAAAGAAGATAGAAAAGAGAGAGCTGTGCGAGGCAGCGCCAAGGAAGAAGAAGAGTGGCGCTGTGAGAGGCGGCACCAACAATAATAGCCTACTTGCTTGCAAAAGTAAGCAAAGATGTAGCTCGACGATGGATGGGAGGGAAGCTAGTTAACTAGAGTAGTATAGTATAATATAGTAGATTAACAGATGAGTCTCTCCTCCTTAATATATATTGAGGCCATAGATGAATGGATAAATTGAGCTACGTACGTGCGCAAATTAACGGCTTTTCCATCACAAGCCTACTTGAGCGGGCAGTGGCCTGGTCTGGCGAGAAATATAGTATTTCCTCCGTTTCTAAATATTTGTCTTTCTAAACATTTTAAATGACTACTATATACGGATGTATGTAGACATATTTTAGAGTGTAGATTCACTCATTTTGCTCTGTATGTAGTCACTTGTTGAAATGCCTAGAAAGACAAGTATTTAGGAACAGAGGGAGTAGTATATAAATGACACATGCATGCATGCTCCTTTCATTTATATAAAGTCTAATGCATTTTTCGAGGCTCAAATGTTAAAGCAATAATATATGACATGCAAGTTACACAAAATATACCGTCAAATTCGCATGTGAATGAAGTTTCCAATGATATAATTTTTGTATTATACATTTCATATACAATTAATCTTATCAATAGTCAAAAGTGGTTATGGAACACACATTTGACCTTATATTGATGGAAGGAGGAAGTAAAATGGATTCTCTTCAGGCCAGACATACCGTGGGCGCCTTGATTCGATTTTGTTTCGTGCCACGTACAGACGTACTACCAAGATGGGGAACCAAGATGGCCTACTTGCTTTACAGTATTGCTGTGCTTGCAGCAAGATGTGGACGTGGAATCCGATGGTGAACCTAGGGTGGGCACAGGCATCTGCACCCATTAAAAAAAACAAAAAAGCATGTTTTAAAATGTCAAAAAATCAAAAGAAAATTTCAAGTATACATGTTCGCAAATCTGTATGCGCGGCACAAAGTTTTGTGAAAAATACTTTTTTTGTTTTGTCTTCTAAAAAGACAAATTTTAGTGCTCCTAAATAACATTTCACGACACAATTTTGGTCTCTTTGCGCATGCCACAAAAAGTTATTTTTTCGTGAAACTTTATACATGCACATAGAACAAGGAGACGTATTCGTGCCACATTTTTCAGATTTTTTTAGCATTTAGAAATGTGTGTTTTTGAAGTTGGTTCATTCGACCCGGCTTCCCTGCACTTCTCGATGAACCTACTGCTATGTAGTACTCCCTTCGTTCCATTATGTAAGGTGTATTATGTTCGATCGGCACGTTGATCAAGGCACGGAATTAATTATAGACATGTTGCGACTAAATTACCCTTGGCAATTTTGTTGATTAGTGGTAAGTAAATCAATTAGTCCAGAAAACTAAGAGATGCATGCAATCGACAAAGAGATACTTCCCTTCTTGTGCTACAAGAAGAGATACAGACAATCAGGAAAGAAATACTTTCTATTTTTCTGAAGGGCTAACAAGGGAATTATAAGAAATTAGAATAAATACACCATACATTTTGAAATTTTATCAAAAAACAAATACATCTTATATAAAGGAACGGAGGAAGGGAGTACTAGTAGACTAGTAGTATGTCCCCACTGCACTGCGCCACCACACATGCAGCACAAGTTGTTGATACTCACCCATGTTCACTGTTCATAATGTCGTCAACGACAGTATCTATATGCAACATATATGTGCCTGGCTTGCATTTTTATGGACAAACATGCGTGGAGTTATCTACCTAGCTACATGAGGCGGAGTACACAAAATATTTTGGGATGGGTCGATGATGATATACTGATATGGATCGTGGTACCCAACCCCACCCCCACGCCCACCCCGACCTCGGGCTGCAGCAGGCATACATAGCCTGTCCTGTCCACACAAAAAACTAAAACTTAAATCCTATCCATGGATTTAATTACTAATTAGAGGGTGTTTGTTTCCATAGACTTATTGGTCTAGGGACTTAAATAAGTCCCTATAAGTCTCATCTAAACCAAACAAAAGGGACTTATAGGGACTTAAAGTGGGCATTTGGAATTTATGAAATAAAACTCTCAAGGAGGGACTTATAATTGTAATATGGTCTTATAGAGACTTATAAGTCTCAGGAACCAAACATGTAAAGATTTTTTAGAGACTTAGAACTTATAAGTTAGGACTAAAAGAAGTCCTATAATTTATGAACCAAACATTTGATACCAAACTGCTATAGATGAAAACGACCATCTAACAACGTACCGGCTGGGTCATATCCATAGATTAACTAACTGATCTACTCTGGTGCTCCTAATTTGATACCAGCAGAGATGAAAACGACCGCCTGACAGATGGAAATTAGCTCTCTTTTTTTCTGAGGAGGACATGGAAGTATAGCTAGGAGCATGGGCCATCGGATGTGATGCCCCAAACCAAAAGGACCCAAATGGAGTATAAACTACCTTGCTTTTCATTGCTGTAATTAGTGAGTGCCGTCACAGCCGCACGCATGGTCGACACGCAACGCCTGCCTTTCCTTGTTCCTCCCTTTCACATCCATCACTCTATCTATCCATCTTTTCTTTTCTTTCTCTTTTCCTGCTTGTGCGTGAAGAATATCTTCACCTTTCTCAACGATTCGTCCGTTGATATTCCCTTCCGTGTATCTTGCTTGTATCCTATCCAATTGGTCAAACACAAACCAGCATAGATGAGTACATGTAGTAGAATGTAAAAAATGCTACAATACTCCTTCCGTCTTAGAAAGAAGGCCTTTAAATTTTTGGGGAAGTCAAATGATGCACAGTTTGACCATGTTTGTAGGGAAAAAAGCATCAGTAACTACAATATTAAATAGATATAATATGAATGTATTTCACTTTTTGTCTTAATATTCATTTGGTATTGTGGTTTTTTTTTTGTAAATGCGGTCCAACTTTGAACTGTTTGACTTCACACAAAATTTACACAACTTCCTTTCAAGGGAGCATCACCATATATTTTCTTCAATCACAAGAACTGACTAGGTAGACTCGATAAATCTTGGTATCCTCGTACCATTCAAAAATACTACATCCATTCCAAAATATAAGATGTTTTGGTAGGCTAGTTTGGCCTACCAAAACGTCATATATTTTAGAACGGTTGTAGTAGTTGTGACACACGCATGGCTTCATGTTGTTTATAACAGGATCAATAATGAGGAAATTTTTGATTATTTAAACCAAATAAATAATAACATGAAAATGGTGTAAATAATGGCAAGAAAATGGCAAGGCCACGATTCCACCCAACAACTGCTTGATAAAAAACACAATATAGTATTTTTGACCTCAAGTCACAATTTGGTTATCAACCATGCATCCTGCACCGCCAACTTCATATTGAAGCAACAACCACAAACATTCTGAATAAGACGTCACGATAAATTTCATCCTCGCAACAATAATATTTCCTCTCCCGTACCGCGGACTTTGCCACAAAACCCATCTTTCTTTACAAGGTTCGTGATCCACCTCATTTTCATGAGCGTTTATTCCTTTTTGGGATTACTAAATATTCCAAAGCTTTCGGCTGACAGACCTCGGCGGGCTTATTGTCACCAAACGACACACCATCTATTGTGTTCTTCAGCTTAGATGATGTGGCTGGCGTTAAGTTGCTAAAGACGCCCAAAGTCCTGGCTGACAAACAAGGGTTCCCTACATCACGACATGTTGGTTTAGTGTTCGTATTCAATTACCAGAACTACAACCGTCAGTTGTTATTCAATGGGATATGACTTCCTCTCCGTTTCTCCTAGGGTTTTGCTATGGGGATCTACCTTGGCTGGACCTTGGCAATGTCGAGCTAGGTTGCCCCAAAAGCCTTTGATTGCCATTCAGCTGATACATGTATTTATTCTCATTTCTTCTGGTGTCCTAAGGCATTTGATAGTGACTGTCATTTTCACTTCTTCTCGGGTCTTGCGGAGGTTAGCCGTGGCCTCCGGTCTGTTGCCTACGGCTGGTGTACATGTTGGTTTGCTCGGGTGCCATGCCTTGATTAGCTTTCTCCCACTTTGTCATGTGATAATGTTCACTCTTGGAACCAAGTCCATTTTGCGATGATTGTACCCCCCTAATCAGTGTTAATCTTGTCACCTCCATCACTCATGTTGTTAACCACAGTTGTTGCCTCTAAATCCTCTATCTCGCCCTTCTTTTTGCACCGAAGATTCACACGAGAGATAGGCAGGTGTTTTGTCAAAATCCTCAACTTGTTTTGTCCCCGCTATCAATAATAGTGGTTGGTGATTCGGGGGCAGTGGTGCGGGGGTACCTTTGGCCACATCTTCAATAGTGCCTTGCTAGCTTTCTTTCCACCTTTCTTGGTTGCAAACTTTGCGTGCCTGACAATACATATGCATTATTGGAATCCAAATGTGGCCCACTTTGTTGGGAAACGTAGTAATTTCAAAAAAATTCCTACGCACACGCAAAATCATGGTGATGCATAGCAACGAGAGGGGAGAGTGTTGTCTACGTACCCTCGTAGACCGGAAGCGGAAGCGTTAGCACAACGCGGTTGATGTAGTCGTACGTCTTCACGGCCCGACCGATCAAGCACCGAAACTACGGCACCTCCGAGTTCTAGCACACGTTCAGCTCGATGACGATCCCCGGACTCCGATCCAGCAAAGTGTTGGGGAAGAGTTCCGTCAGCACGACGGCGTGGTGACGATCTTGATGTTCTACCGTCGCAGGGCTTCGCCTAAGCACCGCTACAATATTATCGAGGATTATGGTGGAGGGGGGGCACCGGACACGGCTAAGAGAACGATCACGAAGATCAACTTGTGCGTCTAGAGGTGCCCCCCTGCCCCCGTATATAAAGTAGCAAGGGGGGAGGCCGGCCGGCCCTTGGGGCGCGCCAAGGAGGGGGGAGTCCTCCTCCTAGTAGGAGTAGGACTCCCCTTTCCTAGTCCAACTAGGAAGAGACAAGTGGGAAGGAAAGAGAGGGAGAGGGGGAGGGAAAGAGGGGCCGCACCCCCCTCCCCTAGTCCAATTCGGACTCCTCATGGGAGGGGGCGCGCCACCTCCTGGGCTGCTGCCATCTCTCTCCCCTCAGGTCCACTAAGGCCCAATACTTCCCCGGCGAATTGCCGTAACTCTCCGGTACTCTGAAAAATACCCGAATCACTCGGAACCTTTCCGATGTGCGAATATAGTCGTCCAATATATCGATCTTTACGTCTCGACCATTTCGAGACTCCTCGTCATGTCCCCGATCTCATCCGGGACTCCGAACTCCTTCGGTACATCAAAACTAATAAACTCATAATATAACTGTCATCGAAACCTTAAGCGTGCGGATCCTACGGGTTCGAGAACAATGTAGACATGACCGAGACACGTCTCCGGTCAATAACCAATAGCGGAACCTGGATGCTCATATTGGCTCCCACATATTCTACGAAGATCTTTATCGGTCAAACCGCATAACAACATACGTTGTTCCCTTTATCATCGGTATGTTACTTGCCCGAGATTTGATCGTCGGTATCTCCATACCTAGTTCAATCTCGTTACCGGCAAGTCTCTTTACTCGTTCCGTAATACATCATCCCGCAACTAACTCATTAGTTGCAATGCTTACAAGGCTTTAAGTGATGTGCATTACCGAGAGGGCCCAGAGATACCTCTCCGACAATCGGAGTGACAAATCCTAATCTCGAAATACGCCAACCCAACAAGTACCTTCCGAGACACCTGTAGAGCACCTTTATAACCACCCAGTTACGTTGTGACGTTTGGTAGCACACAAAGTGTTCCTCCGGTAAATGGGAATTGCATAATCTCATAGTCATAGGAACATGTATAAGTCATGAAGAAAGCAATAGCAACAAACTAAACGATCAAGTGCTAAGCTAACGGAATGGGTCAAGTCAATCACATCATTCTCCTAATGATGTGATCCCTGTTGGGGAACGTAGTAATTTCAAAAAAATTCCTACGCACACACAAGATCATGGTGATGCATAGCAATGAGGGGGAGAGTCTGATCTACGTACCCTTGTAGATCGCAACGGAAGCGTTGACACAACGTAGAGGAAGTAGTCGTACGTCTTCTTCCTGATCCGACCGATCCAAGCATCGTTACTCCGGCACCTCCGAGTTCTTAGCACACGTACAGCTCGATGACGATCCCCGGGCTCCGATCCAGCAAAGCTTCGCGGAGGAGTTCCGTCAGCACGACGGCATGGTGACGATCTTGATGTTCTTCCGACGCAGGGCTTCGCCTAAGCACTACAACGATATGATCGAGGTGGAATATGGTGGCAGGGGGCACCGCACATGGCTAAGGAACGATCACAATGATCAACTTGTCTGTCTAGAGGTGCCCCCTGCCCCTGTATATAAAGGAGCAAGGGGGGAGAGGTGCGGCCGGCCTTGGGGCGCGCCAGGAGGAGTCCTACTCCTACCGGGAGTAGGACTCCCCCCCCCCCAATCCTAGTTGGAATAGGAATCCTCAAGGGGGAAAGAGATAGAGGGGGGGCCGGCCACCTCTCCTAGTCCTAATAGGACTAGGGGAGGGGGGTGGCGTGCGGCCACCTTGGGCTGCCCCCTTCTCCTTTCCACTAAGGCCCACTATGGCCCATATGATTCCCGGGGGGTTCCGGTAACCTCCCGGTACTCCGGTAAAATCCCGATTTCACCCGGAACACTTCCGCTGTCCAAACATAGGCTTCCAATATATCAATCTTTATGTCTCGACCATTTCGAGACTCCTCGTCATGTCCGTGATCACATCCGGGACTCCGAACAACCTTCGGTACATCAAAATGCATAAACTCATAATAATTGTCATCGTAATGTTAAGCGTGCGGACCCTACGGTTCGAGAACAATGTAGACATGACTGAGACACATCTCCGGTCAATAACCAATAGCGGGACCTGGATGCCCATATTGGTTCCTACATATTCTACGAAGATCTTTATCGGTCAGACCGCATAACAACATACGTTGTTCCCTTTGTCATCGGTATGTTACTTGCCCGAGATTCGATCGTCGGTATCCAATACCTAGTTCAATCTCGTTACCGGCAAGTCTCTTTACTCGTTCCGTAATACATCATCCCGCAACTAACTCATTAGTTGCAATGCTTGCAAGGCTTAAGTGATGTGCATTACCGAGAGGGCCCAGAGATACCTCTCCGACAATCGGAGTGACAAATCCTATTCTCGAAATACGCCAACCCAACATCTACCATTGGAGACACCTGTAGTACTCCTTTATAATCACCCAGTTACGTTGTGACGTTTGGTAGCACCCAAAGTGTTCCTCCGGCAAACGGGAGTTGCATAATCTCATAGTTATAGGAACATGTATAAGTCATGAAGAAAGCAATAGCAACATACTAAACGATCGGGTGCTAAGCTAATGGAATGGGTCATGAAAATCCGATCATTCAACTAATGATGTGACATCGTTAATCAAATAACAACTCTTTGCTCATGGTTAGGAAACATAACCATCTTTGATTAACGAGCTAGTCTAGTAGAGGCATACTAGTGACACTCTATTTATCTATGTATTCACACATGTATTATGTTTCCGGTTAATACAATTATTGAAGGAAATACGCCCTAGAGGCAATAATAAAGTTATTATTTATTTCCTTATATCATGATAAATTTTTATTATTCATGCTAGAATTGTATTAACCGGAAACATAATACATGTGTGAATACATAGATAAATAGAGTGTCACTAGTATGCCTCTACTAGACTAGCTCGTTAATCAAAGATGATTATGTTTCCTAACCATGAGCAAAGAGTTGTTATTTGATTAACGAGGTCACATCATTAGTTGAATGATCTGATTGTCATGACCCATTCCATTAGCTTAGCACCCGATCGTTTAGTATGTTGCTATTGATTTCTTCATGACTTATACATGTTCCTATAACTATGAGATTATGCAACTCCCGTTTCCCGGAGGAACACTTTGGGTGCTACCAAACGTCACAACGTAACTGGGTGATTATAAAGGAGTACTACAGGTGTCTCCAATGGTAGATGTTGGGTTGGCGTATTTCGAGAATAGGATTTGTCACTCCGATTGTCGAAGAGGTATCTCTGGGCCCTCTCGGTAATGCACATCACTTAAGCCTTACAAGCATTGCAACTAATGAGTTAGTTGCGGGATGATGTATTACGGAATGAGTAAAGAGACTTGCCGGTAACGAGATTGAACTAGGTATTGGATACTGACGATCAAATCTCGGGCAAGTAACATACCGATGACAAAGGGAACAACGTATGTTGTTATGCGGTCTGACCGATAAAGATCTTCGTAGAATATGTAGGAACCAATATGGGCATACAGGTCCCGCTATTGGTTATTGACCGAAGATGTGTCTCAGTCATGTCTACATTATTCTCGAACCATAGGGTCCGCACGCTTAATGTTACGATGACAGTTATTATGAGTTTATGCATTTTGATGTACCGAAGGTTGTTTGGAGTCCCGGATGTGATCACGGACATGACGAGGAGTCTCAAAATGGTCGAGACATAAAGATTGATATATTGGAAGCCTATGTTTGGACATCAGAAGTGTTCCGGGTGAAATCGGGATTTTACCGGAGTACCGGGAGGTTACCGGAACCCCCCGGGAATCATATGGGCCATAGTGGGCCTTAGTGGAAAGGAGAAGGGGGCAGCCCAAGGTGGCCGCGCGCCTCCCCCCACCCCTAGTCCTATTAGGACTAGGAGAGGTGGCCGCCCCCCTCTCTCTCTCTCTCTTTACCCCTTGAGGATTCCTATTCCAACTAGGATTGGGGGGGAGTCCTACTCCCGGTAGGAGTAGGACTCCTCCTGGCGCGCCCCAGGGCCGGCCGCACCTCGCCCACCTTGCTCCTTTATATACATGGGCAGGGAGCACCTCTAGACACACAAGTTGATCATTGTGATCGTTCCTTAGCCGTGTGCGATGCCCCCTGCCACCATATTCCACCTCGATCATATCGTTGTAGTGCTTAGGCGAAGCCCTGCGTCGGTAGAACATCAAGTTCGTCACCACGCCGTCGTGCTGACGGAACTCCTCCCCGAAGCTTTGCTGGATCGGAGCCTGGGGATCGTCATTGAGCTGTACGTGTGCTAAGAACTCGGAGGTGCCGGAGTAACGGTGCTTGGATCGGTCGGATCGGGAAGAAGACGTACGACTACTTCCTCTAGGTTGTGTCAACGCTTCCATTGCGATCTACAAGGGTACATAGATCAGACTCTCCCCCTCGTTGCTATGCATCACCATGATCTTGTGTGTGCGTAGGAAATTTTTTGAAATTACTACGTTCCCCAACAGTGGCATCCGAGCCTAGGTTTTATGGTTTGATGTTATTTGCACGAGTAGAACACAAGTGAGTTGTGGGCGATACAAGTCATACTGCCTACAAGCATGTCATACTTTGGTTCAGCGGTATTGTTGGACGAGACGACCCGGACCAACATTACGCGTACGCTTACGCGAGACCGGTTCCCTCGACGTGCTTTGCACATAGATGGCTTGCGGGCGACTGTCTCTCCAACTTTAGTTGAACCGAGTGTGGCTGCGCCCGGTCCTTGAGAAGGTTAAAACGGAGTCTATTTGACAAACTATCATTGTGGTATTGATGCGTAGGTGAGATTGGTTCTTGCTTAAAGCCCGTAGCAGCCACGTAAAACTTGCAACAACAAAGTAGAGGACGTCTAACTTGTTTTTGCAGGGCATGTTGTGATGTGATATGGTCAAGGCATGATGCTAAATTTTATTGTATGAGATGATCATGTTTTGTAACCGAGTTATCGGCAACTGGCAGGAGCCATATGGTTGTCGCTTTATTGTATGCAATGCAATCGCGATGTAATGCTTTACTTTATTACTAAGCGGTAGTGATAGTCGTGGAAGCATAAGATTGGCGAGACGACAACGATGCTACGATGGAGATCAAGGTGTCGCGCCGGTGACGATGGTGATCATGACGGTGCTTCGGAGATGGAGATCACAAGCACAAGATGATGATGGCCATATCTTATCACTTATATTGATTGCATGTGATGTTTATCTTTTTATGCATCTTATCTTGCTTTGATTGACGGTAGCATTATAAGATGATCTCTCACTAATTTATCAAGAAGTGTTCTCCCTGAGTATGCACCGTTGCCAAAGTTCGTCGTGCCCAGACACCACGTGATGATCGGGTGTGATAAGCTGTACGTCCATCTAGAACGGGTGCAAGCCAGTTTTGCACACGCAGAATACTCAGGTTAAACTTGACGAGCCTAGCATATGCAGATATGGCCTCGGAACACGGAGACCGAAAGGTCGAGCGTGAATCATATAGTAGATATGATCAACATAACGATGTTCACCATTGAAAACTACTCCATCTCACGTGATGATCGGTTATGGTTTAGTTGATTTGGATCACGTAAACACTTAGAGGATTAGAGGGATGTCTATCTAAGTGGGAGTTCTTAAGTAATTTGATTAATTGAACTTAAACTTATCATGAACTTAGTACCTGATAGTATCTTGCTTATTTATGTTGATTGTAGATAGATGGCTCATGCTGTTGTTCCGTTGAATTTTAATGCGTTCCTTGAGAAAGCAAAGTTGAAAGATGATGGTAGCAATTACACGGACTGGGTCCGTAACTTGAGGATTATCCTCATTGCTGCTCAGAAGAATTACGTCCTGGAAGCACCGCTGGGTGCCAGGCCTGCTGCTGGAGCAACACTAGAGACGGCCGCATTCACGTTAAATAGGGCACCATCAAAATCCATTGAGACGATGCCTTATGAACTGTGGTTTGGCAAGAAACCAAAGTTGTCGTTTCTTAAAGTTTGGGGCTGCGATGCTTATGTGAAAAAGCTTCAACCTGATAAGCTCAAACCAAATCGGAGAAATGTGTCTTCATAGGATACCCAAAGGAGACTGTTGGGTACACCTTCTATCACAGATCCGAAGGCAAGACATTCGTTGCTAAGAATGGATCCTTTCTAGAGAAGGAGTTTCTCTCAAAAGAAGTGAGTGGGAGGAAAGTAGAACTTGACGAGGTAACTGTACCTACTCCCTTGTTGGAAAGTAGTACATCACAGAAAACTGTTTCTGCGACACCTACACCAATAAGTGAGGAAGTTAATGATCATGATCATGAAACTTCAGAACAAGATGCTACTGAACCTCGTAGATCAACCAGAGTGAGATCCGCACTAGAGTGGTACGGTAATCCAGTTCTGGAAATCATGCTAACAGATCATGATGAACCTACGAACTATGAAGAAGCGATGGTGAGCCCAGATTCTGCAAAGTGGCTTGAAGCCATGAAATCTGAGATGGGATCCATGTATGAGAACAAGGTATGGACTTTGGTTGACTTGCCTGATGATCGGCAAGCAATTGAGAATAAATGGATTTTCAAGAAGAAGACTGACGCTGATGGTAATGTTACTGTCTACAAAGCTCGACTTGTCGCAAAAGGTTTTCGACAAGTTCAAGGAGTTGACTACGATGAGACCTCACCCGTAGCGATGCTTAAGTCCGTCAGAATCATGTTAGCAATTGCCGCATTTTATGATTATGAAATTTGGCAGATGGATGTCAAAACTGCATTCCTGAATGGATTTCTGGAAGAAGAGTTGTATATGATGCAACCGGAAGGTTTTGTCGATCCAAAGGGAGCTAACAAAGTGTGCAAGCTCCAGCGATCCATTTATGGACTGGTGCAAGCCTCTCGAAGTTGGAATAAACGCTTTGATAGTGTGATCAAAGCATTTAGTTTTATACAGACTTTCGGAGAAGCCTGTATTTACAAGAAAGTGAGTGGGAGCTCTGTAGCATTTCTGATATTATATGTGGATGACATATTACTGATTGGAAATGATATAGAATTTCTGGATAGCATAAAGGGATACTTGAATAAGAGTTTTTCAATGAAAGACCTCGGTGAAGCTACTTACATATTAGGCATAAAGATCTATAGAGATAGATCAAGACGCTTAATTGGACTTTCACAAAGCACATACCTTGACAAGATTTTGAAGAAGTTCAAAATGGATCAAGCAAAGAAAGGGTTCTTGCCTGTGTTACAAGGTGTGAAGTTGAGTCAGACTCAATGCCCGACCACTGCAGAAGATAGAGAGAAAATGAAAGATGTTCCCTATGCTTCAGCCATAGGCTCTATCATGTATGCAATGCTGTGTACCAGACCTGATGTGTGCCTTGCTATAAGTTTAGCAGGGAGGTACCAAAGTAATCCAGGAGTGGATCACTGGACAGCGGTCAAGAACATCCTGAAATACCTAAAAAGGACTAAGGATATGTTTCTCGTATATGCAGGTGACAAAGAGCTCACCGTAAGAGGTTACATTGATGCAAGCTTTGACACTGATCCGGACGATTCTAAATCGCAAACCGGATACGTGTTTACATTAAACGGTGGAGCTGTCAGTTGGTGCAGTTCTAAACAAAGCGTCGTAGCGGGATCTACATGTGAAGCGGAGTACATAGCTGCTTCGGAAGCAGCGAACGAAGGAGTCTGGATGAAGGAGTTCATATCTGATCTAGGTGTCATACCTAGTGCATCGGGTCCAATGAAAATATTTTGTGACAATACTGGTGCAATTACCTTGGCAAAGGAATCCTGATTTCACAAAAGGACCAAGCACATCAAGAGATGCTTCAATTCCATCCGGGATCTAGTCAGGTGGGAGACATAGAGATTTGCAAGATACATACGGATCTGAATATTGCAGACCCGTTGACTAAGCCTCTTCCACGAGCAAAACATGATCAGCACCAAGGCTCCATGGGTGTTAGAATCATTACTGTGTAATCTAGATTATTGACTCTAGTGCAAGTGGAAGACTGAAGGAAATATGCCCTAGAGGCAATAATAAAGTTATTATTTATTTCCTTATATCATGATAAATGTTTATTATTCATGCTAGAATTGTATTAACCGGAAACATAATACATGTGTGAATACATAGACAAACAAAGTGTCACTAGTATGCCTCTACTAGACTAGCTCGTTAATCAAAGATGGTTATGTTTCCTAACCATGAGCAAAGAGTTGTTATTTGATTAACGAGGTCACATCATTAGTTGAATGATCTGATTGACATGACCCATTCCATTAGCTTAGCACCCGATCATTTAGTATGTTGCTATTGCTTTCTTCATGACTTATACATGTTCCTATAACTATGAGATTATGCAACTCCCGTTTGCCGAAGGAACACTTTGGGTGCTACCAAACGTCACAACGTAACTGGGTGATTATAAAGGAGTACTACAGGTGTCTCCAATGGTAGATGTTGGGTTGGCGTATTTCGAGAATAGGATTTGTCACTCTGATTGTCGGAGAGGTATCTCTGGGCCCTCTCGGTAATGCACATCACTTAAGCCTTGCAAGTATTGCAACTAATGAGTTAGTTGCGGGATGATGTATTACGGAACGAGTAAAGAGACTTGCCGGTAACGAGATTGAACTAGGTATTGGATACCGACGATCAAATCTCGGGCAAGTAACATACCGATGACAAAGGGAACAACGTATGTTGTTATGCGGTCTGACCGATAAAGATCTTCGTAGAATATGTAGGAACCAATATGGGCATCCAGGTCCCGCTATTGGTTATTGATCGGAGATGTGTCTCAGTCATGTCTACATTGTTCTCGAATCGTAGGGTCCGCACGCTTAACGTTACGATGACAGTTATTATGAGTTTATGCATTTTGAAGTACCGAAGGTTGTTCGGAGTCCCGGATGTGATCACGGACATGACGAGGAGTCTCAAAATGGTCGAGACATAAAGATTGATATATTGGAAGCCTATGTTTGGACATCGGAAGTGTTCCGGGTGAAATCGGGATTTTACTGGAGTACCGGGAGGTTACCGGAACCCCCGGGAATCATATGGGCCATAGTGGGCCTTAGTAGAAAGGAGAAGGGGGCAGCCCAAGGTGGCCGCGCGCCTCCCCCATCCCCTAGTCCTATTAGGACTAGGAGAGGTGGCCGACCCCCCTCTCTCTCTTTCCCCCTTGAGGATTCCTATTCCAACTAGGATTGGGGGGGGGGGGGAGTCCTACTCCCGGTAGGAGTAGGACTCCTCCTGGCGCGCCCCAAGGACGGCCGCACCTCTCCCCCCTTGCTCCTTTATATACAGGGGCAGGGGCACCTCTAGACACACAAGTTGATCATTGTGATCATTCCTTAGCCGTGTGCGGTGCCCCCTGCCACCATATTCCACCTTGATCATATCGTTGTAGTGCTTAGGCGAAGCCCTGCGTCGGTAGAACATCAAGATCGTCACCACGCCGTCATGCTGACGGAACTCCTCCGCGAAGCTTTGCTGGATCGGAGCCCGGGGATCGTCATCGAGCTGTACCTGTGCTAAGAACTCGGAGGTGCCGGAGTAACGGTGCTTGGATCGGTCGGATCGGGAAGAAGACGTACGACTACTTCCTCTACGTTGTGTCAAAGCTTCCGTTGCGATCTACAAGGGTACGTAGATCAGACTCTCCCCCTCGTTGCTATGCATCACCATGATCTGGTGTGCGTAGGAAATTTTCTGAAATTACTACGTTCCCCAACAATTATAGCACGAATAATAAACATTTATCGTGATATAAGGAAATAAATAACAACTTTATTATTGCCTCTAGGGCATATTTCCTTCACACTTTACACAATACGAACATCTTGTATATGTTATAATTGGTAAAACTTCAGAAAGAGATGAATTACATGCGCAACAATTCTTAAAGTGAATTGAATGACAACTTTTAGTTAAGGACGAAGGTGAAAAAATACATAACAAAGTACTCACGACCCTTAATAACCAAGTTAGCGGCCCTCCTAAATCTTTTGCTTGATGCATGCATGCACCGCCATGCAATGCAATATAGGAGCATGGCTAAGTTCTTCAAAGTATGTGCCGGCAATTTTAAGATAAGCATATGCATATGGACATCAACGGACCCAATATATAGCCAGGTTTTCTTTTGAGGAAACAATATATAGCTAGGTGAATAATAGTATGTAAATGAAAGTGTAGTTCGATTTGGTCTCTGTATATGCATGTAGGTTAGCAGGTCCAAAGATTCTGCTAAATACTTTGCGTGTTATTGCCATTGCATTAGTTGCATTGATATGAGTTCTCCATGGTGATATGTGGAAGTGAAAGTTGAGAAGCTTGTTACTCTTGGGTGTTTGGGCACCCTAGAGCTTGTGTAGCTTGGGTGCTTGGGTGCCCTACATGGTTGGTGGTGTTGCGGAGTTCAATCATTTTGGTGTAAAGCTCCGGGAAAGTTCGGGGTCTCCAATTAAGTTGTGGAGATTTCCCCGAGCAATTTGTACGGGTTCGGTGACCGCCCCCAAGGGTTGCCAATTGTAGGGGTTCGTTGACTGCCCCCATGAGTCGCCATTTGTATGGGTTCGATGACCGCCCTCAAGGGTCCTTAGTGGAATCACGACATCTTACATTGTGCGAGGGTGTGGGGAAAATACGGTGGCCCTAGTGGCATTTTGGGGAACATTGTGCCTCCACACCACTCTAACGGAGACTAGCATCGGAAAGTGTGTGAACTTTGGAATACATCATCGTCTCCTCATGCCTCGGTTATCTCTTACCTGAGCCTTTTACTTTGTGCACTTTGTGATAGCCATAGTGTTTCATGTTATGTATCTTGCTATCACATAGTTGTTTATCTTGCTTAGTACAAGTTGTTGGTGCAAATAGTTGAGCCAGGTATATTTAGGTTTTCTGCTTGACAAACTAAACACTAGTTTTATTCTGCATTTGTTCAAGCCAAAATCGTAATTGTTTTCAAAGTGCCTATTCACCTCCCCCCCCCCCCCCCCCCTAGGCGATATCCACGTCCTTTCACTCAGGTTTGGGATCTTGTTGCCACAATACATTATTCACAAATTGGAGGACATTTTTTAAATCGATGAACTAAAGCAAGGGCCAACGAGGGGATTTTCGTAGGTTGAGGATGAGCTACTTTTCCTTACGGAAATAACATTTAAGTAATTGACACTTCATGCACTTAATAACTAACTATGTTTCTATTACACATAGACATCATAATCTTAACTCCACATATGTTAAGTTATTTGCTAGATCCATATACCAAGTTCTGTAGATATTTAATGACATGAGAACACATTATAATACATCAACGGGCATAAGTAAAATTGGTGGAATAATGTGAAGTATATGTTTTCTTTTTGTATTATGATAATATCGACTATAACAAAAAAATGTAAACACTACAAACTAAATAATGAAAAAAATGCAACAAATTACAGTTTAATGTAGCATAAGAAATGTATTTATAATGGTGAATATGGGAATTGTATAAGCTATTTATAACTTAACTTAAATAAATGTTTTTTAGTTGTTAATGTTGCTAGTTATACCAAAATTTGTTATTGTCTATATAATTTATTGGATGATGTTTAATCAAAATGACATACATTAATGACTAGCTCAATTGTGACGAAATAAAATAGTTCAGTATAAATAGATAGATAGTATATATAACCTTAATAGACCCATAGGTCAGAACATTAATAAAGTGGCCCAAAATATATGTGGCAGGCGTAAGTCGTCATCTTCCTTCCCGTGTAGGATTTTGACTCGATTTTCTAGCATCAACTCAAACTTATTATGTTGGATGACAAAAAATGTCTCAATCAAACCAGATTAGCAAACGTATTGAATTGTAAATTATCTAATACAGTATACTAATTTAGTCTAATCTACGTATAATTTTTTTTATTTACATTTTTATATTCGGCATTGCCTATTGGCTTGGTTGTTGCAGTCTCACATCAAGGCGGAATTTACTTACTTAAACTGTAAACCATATTAAAAAGTATAACTAAAAAAATACAATTTGTAGAGTTATAGCTATTTAAGGTATCTCCAATAACCCTAACTTATTGTTTTATATTGTAAATACAAAAAATTGACACAATTTGTAGCCCTTCAAAACTCATTAACCAATCTTTTAACAACCTAGCTGGGGAAAAGATATATGCATATTTTTATCTGCAAAATACTTTTGTGTATTTTTCCTATGAAATATAATGTTTACGTATTAAAAAAATTTAATTGTGAATTTTATCTAGTAGAACGGAAAATGTAAACATAACACTAATAAAAAAAAGTAAAATTTACAAAAAGAGAAAAAGCTACAAATTACTCTTCTTTTGAAAAAAAAAATTACACGTTACTTGATGGGACACCTCTCCTCCCGTGCACGACCTAGCCAATGTGCAAGCTACAGGCTAGGACACCCAAAAGTGTATGGTGTTTGTGGTTGAACTGGTGGGGCGTATTTCTTCAAAAGAAAAAAAGAAAAGGAACTCCCGAGACGTGTAGAGCCCGATTGGAATGCGGTCTTGTCAAAGTAATGTCTCTTTCCTTTTTTTAACAAAAAGAAAGGCCTCGAAGGACCCAGAATTATGCTAGATAAGCATGTAGGTACATTTTATTAAAGGACCCATAAAAAAGTGAAAATTGTACCCCATTCCAAGCACTTTATGAAAAAAGACGTATAAAACAAAGCTGAAAAACAATCCAGTCCTCGTGGCAGGCTTTCAACTGGGCCGGTTTAGTCATGCCAGCACGTCAGTCCGCTTGTCTGGCCTATCATGGGCCGGCCAGGCACGTAGCCCAGCTAGGGCCATACCTTGGCTGCCTAGTCCGTCACGGCATGCCTAAGCCTAATCCTACCACTAAGGGCATCTCCAGCCGCGCCCCCAACAAGGCCTCCCAGGCCATTGTTTCGGCGCCGGCGCTGAAAAAAGGCACAATCGCGCCCCCAGGACGCCGAAAATCGCCGGTTCGGACCTTTTTTCCGCCCGGCGGTCACAGACCGAATCCGGCGCGCTGGGGAGCAGTTGGGGGCTCCGGCGCTAGGGAAAAGCACGTCTGGCCCACACCGACAGGGGAAAAGTCAAGGTTTTCTTCCCCCGACTCGCCTCGCACCCCCCGCGCCCTCGGCCACCACTAGCTATATCCCGGCGATGGCCGCCGCCCTACTTCGCTAGATAGCCATTCCCCGCCGGAAAATAGCAGCGCTTCACCGCGGCAGCCCCTCCCACAGCAGCTGGGCGTTTCCGGCCGCCGTTTCCGGCCGCGGAGGCGCGGTTTAACGGCGGGTACACATCCACCGAGCGCAAGGTGTTCGGCGTTTTGCCTGCCTCGGCGATGGACTCGGATGAGGAGGAAGAGCTCGCCGCGCTGCTGGAGGAGAAAGCCGCGGCCGACGTCCAGGAAGAAGAGCATCTCATGGTGCTCGCCGCCCTCGCCCAGCTACTGGCGAGCAATGAAAAGCCGCGGCGAGGTGGCTCGGTGCCGGGGTGGATGAAAGCAAAGAAACGGCATCGTCTCCAAGGCTACTGCATGCTCTACTCCGACTACTTCGCCGATGCTCCACTTCATGGCGAGAGAACATTTCGGCGCCGTTATCGGATGAGCCGAAAGCTCTTCCTCAGGATTGTGAATTCCATCCGGGAGTTCGACAACTACTTCAAGTGCAAGATGGATTGCACTGGCGCTCTTGGATTCACCTCCATCCAGAAGTGCATGACAGCGATGAGGATGCTTGCATATGGAGCTCCCAGTGATTCACTCGACGACTATGGGCGCATGGCCGAGTCCACTAGCATAGAGTGTTTTTACAAGTTTTGTCGGGCAGTGGTGGCAGTGTTTGGGCCACAATACTTGAGAACACCCAATGCAGAAGACACTGCTCGGATCCTAGCCCAGAATGCAGCAAGAGGATTTCCTGGGATGCTTGGAAGCATCGACTGCATGCATTGAAAATGGAAGAATTGCCCATTTGGTTGGCAGGGGATGTACAAAGGCGCCAAAGGCGGTTGCAGTATGGTGCTTGAGGCGGTAGCCACACATGACCTCTGGATTTGGCACTCCTTCTTTGGTATGCCAGGAACTCACAATGACATCAACGTGCTGCAGTGCTCTCCTGTTTTTGCCAAGCTCGTTGAGGGCCATTCTCCTCCGGTGAACTTCGAGATCAATGGGCACCAATACAACAAGGGGTACTATCTAGCTGACGGCATCTATCCGAGATGGTCGACATTTGTGAAGACGATCTCAAACCCTGTGGCAGGAGGCAAGAACGCCTGGTTTGCGAAGCTTTAGGAGGCTTGCAGGAAGGATGTCGAGCGGGCATTTGGTGTGCTCCAATCTCGATTTGCTGTTGTTCGGTACCCCGCTCAGACCTGGTCCAAAGATCAAATGTGGGAGATTATGACTTGCTGTGTCATCTTGCACAACATGATCATCAAGAGCGAGCAAGAAGACCCAGTGTTTGACACTGAACCATACTACAGGCAGGGTCCTCTAGGCGAAGTTGATCACCAGCTACCAGCAACTTGGACTGCCTATCTCAGTATGCGTCAGGAGATCCGAGACCCACAGGTGCATCATCAACTGCAGAAAGATCTGATTGCGCACCTATGAAGGCTCAAGGGGGACGCTGTGTGATGATATACGAGTTTTTATTTGTTGAACTATATAATTTGTATTGAACTATTTGTTGTTGTACTATTTTGTTGAACTATTTGATTTTTCTGTGATGAAATATGTGATAAGAAATAATTGTGTTGATAATTGAACGCCGAGACATGGCGAAACCACGTCGAATATGGGCCTATTCTCCCCCATATGGGCCCTTTATTCGCCGAAATTGGGCTGCAAAGTGGGCCAATTTCGGCGCCTAGGAGCAACGGTTGGGCGCAAAACCGCCCCCAGCACCGATTGTATCGCCGGCTCGCCCCCAGGAGACGATTTTTATGCGTCCTGGAGGGGCCAACGGCTGGAGATGCCCTAAGTACTTGTACCAGGGCGAGGGAGGCAAAGAGGCACCTAGGACCAGGGACACATGCATGTGATTCCCTGCATCGATGTGCCTCTGCACTACGGCGCTGCGCACGGATAGGTGGCTGACCAACGATCAAATTTTTTTCAATGATGCCAACGAGGCAACGATCGACGTGCCTACTTGGCCCAGCTGTGCCAGCCAGCCAAACGGGCCACCATGTTAGCCTGTGTAGCCAGGGGCCGTGCCTGGGCCTGGGAGGCCAGCACGTGTGCCGGCCCGACACGATCCAATTATTTAGCATGCCTGGTCGGGCCGCACCGTGCCTGGCCCGTTTAATCTAGGCCAGGCCAATGCCGTGCCGGGCCGGCCCATTTGGCCAAGTTTGGACAAACCCACTTGAGGCAGAGGAGTGGCTACAATACGAAAAGTGGCTGCAGCAACCGGGCTCCAGGGCTCCTGGTATTTGAAATTTTTGAAAAACACATTTTCGTTGCTTCAAAAAATCTTATATTAAATACGTGAATACATACACACATTCCTAAGGGCTGGTAAAAAGCTGAAAACAAAATACTTTGTATTTTGGGAAATACAAAAAAGAGAAATTTCTGACAGAAAATGGCACACCTTTTCTCCTATATAGTGTCAGAAATTTGTTTTTTTTCTATAGCCCCAAACAAAACGAGATTTCTACCAAAACTTGCCACGGGTATTCGGAATGTTTATAGGTATCACCATGAGACATTTCACATTTTTTTGAAACTTCAAAAAATACAAATTTCAAAATGTTTAAATATAGGGAGCAGCGGAGCTCGGGTGCTGCAATCCCTCTCTCGGCTACAATACTACTAGTGGCCAGAGGTAGGAGAGTGGACGAACTGGACGCAGCGGCAGCTGCACGCAACTATCCGGCCGGTCGCACGCAGTGTGGTGATGCGTGCTGTCTGATTAACATAATGGGTAAAGTGGAGATACAACGCGTGATACATGCAATACCCTGCCGCACGTCGGCATCGTGGGGTCCGACCGTGGTACTCATCCGTCAGAGAAAAGTGTGCCTGCTGCGCGGGACATACCATGTGGGGGCGTTGGTTTCCTGTTCTGCGGGGCCGGCGACCCGGACCACTGGACTGGTGGCGACAAGGATTAGGTGCATGTGCTTATTCTCGCGCTAGTCCATTTCCTGTTTTTTGCCGGGCGACGAACAAGGTGATCCGCGACAGCAGCCGGTGTGCTTCCTCCTCCCCGGAGCGTCTACCTCGGCGGCGTTGGCCTCTGGGTTAGTGAATCCCTTCATATGTAGTTGTTATTGGTCAAAATCTAGATCTAACGGGCTCGCCCCGGTCCCCGGTGCTGCAGATCTATCTTGGCTGCTATGGGTGCAGGTGCGCAGGAGGCGCCGTGCGTTCTGGGCGGCGGCGGCGACGTTGTGCCCGATTCGGGCATTGGCTCGTCGGATCCCGCCGTCGGCCCAGTCTTGCCGGACGTGCCTGAGTTGGATCAAGGGGTGGGCTTGGCTGCTGGGGAATTCTCCGGGGCATCCTGCATGACCTTCAGCTCTGGAGGCGGGGATGTGGCGTCGGGATTGGCGACTCCAGCCGGCGTCTCGCACAACTCCGTCCAGGCCAGCGGCTGCAGTGGCCCGGCGGATTCGTGCACGACATTCAGTTCAGGGGGCGTGGTCCAGCCGACGGGATTGGCGACTCCAGCCGTCGTCTCGCAAAGCTCTGTCCAGTCCAGCGGCAGCAGTGGCGCCGGGGAATCGTGCACGACATTCAGTTCTCAAGGAGTGGTCCTGCCGTCGGCACGGGTCGGCGACGGGACGCCGTCCATTGTCTCGAGCTGCGCCGTGCAGTCAGCACGTCACAGCGGCCCAGCTTCGGCGAACACCACCATCCGCGTAGGCTGGAAGCGCAGGTACATACCAATTTTGCGGTTGCCTGGGACAAATGTGTATTTTCTTGATAGCATTCATACGAGCTGACGAGAGGAAGTTTCATTAGTTTAGGCGAATTGGGTATAAAAAAATTGTGCTCAATCATCACTTGCTGAAAAGTTCTTACTGCCTTCAATAAATCACTACCCGTTCGTATGTTTTTGGTGAAAATTATTGTTGCCACTGCCAAAAAAACCCGGTTTAAGTCCCGTGGACATAGAATGATTGAATTGCTGCTGCTGGGGACTAGTTGACTTGTATGGTTAGGTTACTGTGTCCATAATTTTCAGTCCGCAAGCTCACTATCCATTGGCATGCTGTCATTATTTAGTGTTGAAACAAAATGCAAGTGGGGATGGTGTGCTTACTACAATCCAATCCGTAGAAGTTTGCTGACTTTTTCTTTCACCACTCTGGAATGTATGGTGTTGGGGAGAAAAAAGTCTGAATCAATCCTGCCGGAAAAGGGTCCTAGTATCGATTTTGTAATTATGAAATCGTGTTGCATCAGTTTGGGCTCTTTTAAATCGTGCTTTTCGTCGTAGTTGGTTTTCGTAACTAATTTGGTTGTGCTTTTCAAAATGCAGGCCAAGAGGTCCTAGTGCGCCAGACGAGAGGGTTGTAGTAGCTGATCGTGTGCCGCCACTGGAAGCTGCTATTAGAGGGTTCGCTGATAGGAGGACTGAGGTGGTCGTGAACCCGGTGCTTGGCGCTATTTTTAATTCGCTGGCAGAGGCGTATGAATTCTACAATCTATATTCATGGGAGGTCGGCTTTGGGATTCGTTACGGCGAGAGCAGGCAAAATGTCAATGGGACGAAGTGTATGCAAGAGATTGTGTGCGGCTGCACTGTAAGCCCCCTACTTTGCTTCCTAATTGTGTTTCGTGTGCGTGCGTGCCTTGTTCTATGCAAAAATGATCTGACGCAACTTTGGCTGTTGTCTGCTTTGAAAAATAATCTCAGGGCAAACCAGAAAGGGAGAACAGCTCGTCAATGAGGAGCAATTGCGCCGCCATGCTTAGGTTGCACCGGACAGATGATGGTGGGTGGTATGTATCTGAAAATCGCGCCTCCCACAACCATGAAATGCTACGGACTTGTGCTGAGAAGCTGCATTGGCCATCACACCGGCACATTGACACATACACAAGAGATCTCGTGAAACAATTGCGCCAGAACAATGTAAATCTGGGGAAGGTATACACCATCATTGGGAGCCTGTTTGGGCGGATGGAGAACGTCTCGTTCACAAAGAGGTGCCTTAGGACTTTCTGTGGGAAGCTTAGCAAGGAGCAGGCGGATGATGATGTGCGGAAGACCATGGATGCATTCTCTGAGCTGGGGTCAAATGATCCAGAGTTTTCATATGTTGTTGAGGTTGATAAGGAAAGCAAGATAAAAACCCTGTGGTGGACCAATGGTAGAAGTAAGATGCAGTACCACAATTTCGGGGATGTCATAACGTTCGATACTACATACAAGACAAATCTATACGACATGCCTTTTGGGTTGTTCGTGGGGGTGAACAATCACTTCCAGAGTATCATCATGGGCGGGGTAATGATGAGAGAGGAAACGATCGAGAGTTTCAAATGGGTATTCACCGAATTCATCAGGCTGATGGGTGGCAAACCTCCGAAAACAATACTAACAGGTTTGTTTGCTGCCCTATGATTTCCTTATTTGCCACCTATGTATGACACCAGATACACTAGAAAAAATAGCACCCTTGCTGTGTGTGTAGTGGATAATCCTGTTTTTCATTATATGTTACACAGCTGACCATTGATTTCTGCTTGCAAATCAAGCGCGCGCGATGGAGGTGGCTATACAACAAACGATGCCTGATACTACACATCGTTGGTGCAAGTGGCATGTGCTAAGGAAGGCGAAGGAGCACCTTGGGCCGCATTACACGAAAAGCAATGATTTCAGGGCTGCGCTGCACAAGGTTGTCAATGAGATGCTTACTGTGGACGAGTTTGAAGCAGCTTGGGCTGAGCTGCTAGACAAATAAAAGCTCCACAACAACACATTCCTGATCCAGATTTTTGAGGTTCGCCACAAGTGGGCGAAGCCTTATTTTAGTGGGAAATTCTATGCGAAGCAAACCAGTACGCAAAGAAGTGAGAGTGCAAATCATTTGTTGAAGGGCTACATCCCGTCTGCATGCCCCATGAACCTTTTTGTGAAGCAATACAAAAAACTGCAGTTTGACCGAGAAGACGAAGAAGGTTTCCAAGAGAAAAGAACGAGGCTGGTGGGTGCTAAGCTAAACTTTGTGCAACCTACAACCAGATACATCATATTTCCCTGGTTTTCATTCTTGCTGACATTTTTTTGTTTCTGTATTTTAATAGGGCGGGATAGTTCTCCGATACAACTACCCTTTGGAGGAACATGCAAGCCAGGTATATACACGGACGATGTACGAAATGTTCGGCCAGGCTTTGTATCGGTCTGGTGTTGGGGAACGTATTAATTTCAAAAAAATTCCTACGCACACGCAAGATCATGGTGATGCATAGCAACAAGGGGGAGAGTATGATCTACGTACCCTTGTAGATCGCCACGGAAGCGTTGACACAACGTAGAGGAAGTAGTCGTACGTCTTCTTCCCGATCCGACCGATCCAAGCACCGTTACTCCGGCACCTCCGAGTTCTTAGCACACGTACAGCTCGATGACGATCCCCGGGCTCCGATCCAGCAAAGCTTCGGGGAGGAGTTCCGTCAGCACGACGGTGTGGTGACGATCTTGATGTTCTACCGACGCAGGGCTTCACCTAAGCACTACAACGATATGATCGAGATGGAATATGGTGGCAGGGGGCACCGCACACGGCTAAGGAACGATCTCAATGATCAACTTATCTGTTCTAGGGTGCCCCCTGCCCCCGTATATAAAGGAGCAAGGGGGAGGCCGGCCGGCCCTATGGGGCGCGCCAAGGGGAGGGGGAGTCCTCCTCCTAGTGGGAGTAGGACTCCCCTTTCCTAATCCAATTAGGAAACCCTAAGGGGGAAGGAAAGAGGGGGAGAGGGAGAGGGAAAGAGGGGCCGCGCCCCCCTCCCTAGTCCAATTCGGACTCCCCATGTGGGGGGCGCGCGCCACCTCCTAGGCCGCAGCCCTCTCTCTCCCCTAAGGCCCAATAAGGCCCATTGCTTCCCCGGAGGGTTCCGGTAACCCTTCCGGTACTCCGGTTTTCTCCGAAATCACGCGGAACACTTCCGGTGTCTGAATATAGCCATCCAATATATCAATCTTTATGTCTCGACCATTTCGAGACTCCTCGTCATGTCCGTGATCACATCCAGGACTCCGAACTAACTTCGGTACATCGAAATGCATAAACTCATAATAACTGTCATCGTAACGTTAAGCGTGCGGACCCTACGGTTCGAGAACAATGTAGACATGACCGAGACACGTCTTCGGTCAATAACCAATAGCGGGACCTGGATGCCCATATTGGCTCCTACATATTCTATGAAGATCTTTATCGTCAGACCGCATAACAACATACGTTGTTCCCTTTGTCATCGGTATGTTACTTGCCCGAGATTCGATCGTCGATATCCAATACCTAGTTCAATCTCGTTACCGGCAAGTCTCTTTACTCGTTCTGTAATACATCATCCCGCAACTAACTCATTAGTTGCAATGCTTGCAAGGCTTTAAGTGATGTGCATTCCGAGAGGGCCCAGAGATACCTCTCCGACAATCGGAGTGACAAATCCTAATCTCGAAATACGCCAACCCAACATCTACCTTTGGAGACACATGTAGAGCTCCTTTATAATCACCCAGTTACGTTGTGACGTTTGGTAGCACACAAAGTGTTCCTCCGGTAAACGGGAGTTGCATAATCTCATAGTCATAGGAACATGTATAAGTCATGAAGAAAGCAATAGCAACATACTAAACGATCGGGTGCTAAGCTAATGGAATGGGCCATGTCAATCAGATCATTCAACTAATGATGTGACCTCGTTAATCAAATAACAACACTTTGTTTATGGTTAGGAAACATAACCATCTTTGATTAACGAGCTAGTCAAGTAGAGGCATACTAGTGACACTAAGTTTGTCTATGTATTCACACATGTATTATGTTTCCGGTTAATGCAATTCTAGCATGAATAATAAACATTTATCATGATATAAGGAAATAAATAATAACTTTATTATTGCCTCTAGGGCATATTTCTTTCAGTCTCCCACTTGCACTAGAGTCAATAATCTAGATTACACAGTAATGATTCTAACACCCATGGAGCCTTGGTGCTGATCATGTTTTGCTCGTGGAAGAGGCTTAGTCAACGGGTCTGCTACATTCGGATCCGTATGTATCTTGCAAATCTCTATGTCTCCCACCTGGACTAGATCCCGGATGGAATTGAAGTGCCTCTTGATGTGCTTGGTCCTCTTGTGAAATCTGGATTCCTTTGCCAAGGCAATTGCACCAGTATTGTCACAAAAGATTTTCATTGGACCCGATGCACTAGGTATAACACCTAGATCGGATATGAACTCCTTCATCCAGACTCCTTCGTTTGCTGCTTCCGAAGCAGCTATGTACTCCGCTTCACATGTAGATCCTGCTACGACGCTTTGTTTAGAACTGCACCAACTGACAGCTCCACCGTTTAATATAAACATGTATCCGGTTTGCGATTTAGAATTGTCCGGATCAGTGTCAAAGCTTGCATCAACGTAACCTCTTATGGTGATCTCTTTGTCACCTCCATATACGAGAAACATATCCTTAGTCCTTTTCAGGTATTTCAGGATGTTCTTGACCGCTGTCCAGTGATCCACTCCTGGATTACTTTGGTACCTCCCTGCTAAACTTATAGCAAGGCACACATCAGGTCTAGTACACAACATTGCATACATGATAGAGCCTATGGCTGAAGCATAGGGAACATCTTTCATTTTCTCTCTATCTTCTGCAGTAGATGGGCATTGAGTCTGACTCAACTTCACACCTTGTAACACAGGCAAGAACCCTTTCTTTGCTTGATCCATTTTGAACTTCTTCAAAATCTTCTCAAGGTATGTGCTTTGTGAAAGTCCAATTAAGCGTCTTGATCTATCTATATAGATCTTTATGCCTAATATGTAAGCCGCTTCACCGAGGTCTTTCATTGAAAAACTCTTATTCAAGTATCCCTTTATGCTATCCAGAAATTCTATGTCATTTCCAATCAGTAATATGTCATCCACATATAATTTCAGAAATGCTACAAAGCTCCCACTCACTTTCTTGTAAATACAGGCTTCTCCGAAAGTCTGTATAAAACCAAATGCTTTAATCACACTATCAAAGCGTTTATTCCAACTCCGAGAGGCTTGCACCAGTCCATAAATGCATCGCTGGAGCTTGCACACTTTGTTAGCTCCCTTTGGATCGACAAAACCTTCTGGTTGCATCATATACAACTCTTCTTCCAGAAATCCATTCAGGAATGCAGTTTTGACATCCATTTGCCAAATTTCATAATCATAAAACGCGGCAATTGCTAACATGATTCGGACAGACTTAAGCATCGCTATGGGTGAGAAGGTCTCATCGTAGTCAATCCCTTGAACTTGTCGAAAACCTTTTGCGACAAGTCGAGCTTTGTAGACAGTAACATTACCGTCAGCGTCAGCGTCAGTCTTCTTCTTGAAGATCCATTTATTCTCAATTGCTTGCCAATCATCAGGCAAGTCAACCAAAGTCCATACTTGTTCTCATACATGGATCCCATCTCAGATTTCATGGCTTCAAGCCACTTTGCGGAATTTGGGCTCACCATCGCTTCTTCATAGTTCGTAGGTTCATCATGATCTAGTAGCATGATTTCCAGAACTGGATTACCGTACCACTCTGGTGCGGATCTTACTCTGGTTGATCTACGAGGTTCAGTAGTATCTTGTCCTGAAGTTTCATGATCATCATCATTAGCTTCCTCACTAATTGCTATAGATGTCGCAGAAACAGTTTTCTGTGATGTACTATTTTCCAATATGGGAGCAGGTACAGTTACCTCGTCAAGTTCTACTTTCCTCCCACTCACTTCTTTCGAGAGAAACTCCTTCTCTAGAAAGGATCCATTCTTAGCAACAAATATCTTGCCTTCGGATCTGTGATAGAAGGTGTACCCAACAGTCTCCTTTGGGTATCCTATGAAGACACATTTCTCCGATTTGGGTTCGAGCTTATCAGGTTGAAGCTTTTTCACATAAGCATCGTAGCCCCAAACTTTAAGAAACGACAACTTTGGTTTCTTGCCAAACCATAGTTCATAAGGCGTTGTCTCAACGAATTTTGATGGTGCCCTATTTAACGTGAATGCGGCCGTCTCTAAAGCATAACCCCAAAACGATAGCGATAAATCAGTAAGAGACATCATAGATCGTACCATATCTAGTAAAGTAGGATTACGACGTTCGGACACACCATTACGCTGTGGTGTTCCGGGTGGCATGAGTTGCGAAACTATTCCACAATTTTTCAAATGTACCCAAAACTCGTAACTCAAATATTCTCCTCCACGATCAGATCGTAGAAACTTTATTTTCTTGTTACGATGATTTTCAACTTCACTCTGAAATTCTTTGAACTTTTCAAATGTTTCAGACTTATGTTTCATTAAGTAGATATACCCATATCTGCTTAAGTCATCTGTAAAAGTGAGAAAATAACGATATCCGCCACGAGCCTCAATATTCATCGGACCACATACATCTGTATGTATGATCTCCAACAAATCTGTTGCTCTCTTCATAGTACCGGAGAACGGTGTTTTAGTCATCTTGCCCATGAGGCACGGTTCGCAAGTACCAAGTGATTCATAATCAAGTGGTTCCAAAAGTCCATCAGTATGGAGTTTCTTCATGCGCTTTATACCGATATGACCTAAATGGCAGTGCCACAAATAAGTTGCACTGTCATTATCAACTCTGCATCTTTTGGTCTCAACATTATGAATATGTGTGTTACTACTATCGAGATTCATCAAAAATAGACCACTTCTCAAAGGTGCATGACCATAAAAGATATTACTCATATAAATAGAACAACCATTATTCTCTGATTTAAATGAATAACCATCTCGCATCAAACAAGATCCAGATATAATGTTCATGCTCAACGCTGGCACCAAATAACAATTATTTAGGTCTAATATTAATCCCGAAGGTAGATGTAGAGGTAGCGTGCCGACCGCGATCACATCGACTTTGGAACCGTTTCCCACGCGCATCGTCTCTTCGTCCTTTGCCAGTGTTCGCTTAATCCGTAGTCCCTGTTTTGAGTTGCAAATATTAGCAACAGAACCAGTATCAAATACCGAGGTGCTACTGCGAGCTCTAGTAAGGTACACATCAATAACATGTATATCACATATACCTTTGTTCACCTTGCCATCCTTCTTATCCGCCAAATACTTGGGGCAGTTCCGCTTCCAGTGACCAGTCTGCTTGCAGTAGAAGCACTCAGTTTCAGGCTTAGGTCCAGACTTGGGTTTCTTATCCTAAGCAGCAACTTGCTTGCCGCTCTTCTTGAAGTTTCCCTTCTTCTTTCCTTTGCCCTTTTTCTTGAAACTAGTGGTCTTGTTAACCATCAACACTTGATGCTCCTTCTTGATTTCTACCTCCGCAGCTTTCAGCATTGCGAAGAGCTCAGGAATAGTCTAGTTCATCCCTTGCATATTATAGTTCATCACGAAGCTCTTGTAGCTTGGTGGCAGTGATTGGAGAATTCTGTCAATGACGCAATCATCTGACAGATTAACTCCCATCTGAATCAAGTGATTATTATACCCAGACATTTTGAGTATATGCTCACTGACAGAACTGTTCTCCTCCATCTTGCAGCTATAGAACTTATTGGAGACTTCATATCTCTCAATCCGGGCATTTGCTTGAAATATTAACTTCAACTCCTGGAACATCTCATATGCTCCATGACGTTCAAAACGTCGTTGAAGTCCCGATTCTAAGCCGTAAAGCATGGCACACTGAACTATCGAGTAGTCATCAGCTTTGCTCTGCCAGATGTTCATAACATCTGGTGTTGCTCCAGCAGCAGGCCTGGCACCCAGCGGTGCTTCCAGGACGTAATTCTTCTGTGCAGCAATGAGGATAATCCTCAAGTTACGGACCCAGTCCGTGTAATTGCTACCATCATCTTTCAACTTTGCTTTCTCAAGGAACGCATTAAAATTCAACGGAACAACAGCACGAGCCATCGATCTACAATCAACATAAACAAGCAAGATACTATCAGGTACTAAGTTTATGATAAGTTTATGTTCAATTAATCAAATTACTTAAGAACTCCCACTTAGATAGACATCCCTCTAATCCTCTAAGTGATCACGTGATCCAAATCAACTAAACCATAACCGATCATCACGTGAGATGGAGTAGTTTTCAATGGTGAACATCGTTATGTTGATCATATCTACTATATGATTCATGCTCGACCTTTCGGTCTTCGTGTTCCGAGGCCATATCTGCATATGCTAGGCTCGTCAAGTTTAACCTGAGTATTCTGTGTGTGCAAAAACTGGCTTGCACCCGTTGTAGATGGACGTAGATCTTATCACACCTGATCATCACGTGGTGTCTGGGCACGACGAACTTTGGCAACGGTGCATACTCAGGGAGAACACTTCTTGATAATTTAGTGAGAGATCATCTTATAATGCTACCGTCAATCAAAGCAAGATAAGATGCATAAAAAGATAAACATCACATGCAATCAATATAAGTGATATGATATGGCCATCATCATCTTGTGCTTGTGATCTCCATCTCCGAAGCACCGTCATGATCACCATCGTCACCGGCGCAACACCTTGATCTCCATCGTAGCATCGTTGTCGTCTCGCCAATCTTATGCTTCCACGACTATCGCTACCGCTTAGTGATAAAGTAAAGCATTACATCGCGATTGCATTGCATACAATAAAGCGACAACCATATGGCTCTTGCCAGTTGCCGATAACTCGGTTACAAAACATGATCATCTCATACAATAAAATTTAGCATCATGTCTTTGGCCATATCACATCACAACATGCCCTGCAAAAACAAGTTAGACGTCCTCTACTTTGTTTTTGCAAGTTTTACGTGGCTGCTATGGGCTTAAGCAAGAACCAATCTCACCTACGCATCAAAACCACAACGATAGTTTGTCAAATAGACTCCGTTTTAACCTTCGCAAGGACCGGGCGTAGCCATACTCGGTTCAACTAAAGTTGGAGAAACTGACACCCGCCAGCCACCTCTGTGCAAAGCACGGTGGTAGAACCAGTCTCGTGTAAGCGTACGCGTAATGTCGGTCCGGGCCGCTTCATCCAACAATACCGCCGAACCAAAGTATGACATGCTGGTAGGCGGTATGACTTATATCGCCCACAACTCACTTGTGTTCTACTCGTGCATATAACATCAAACCATAAAACCTAGGCTCGGATGCCACTGTTGGGGAACGTAGTAATTTCAAAAAAATTCCTACGCACACGCAAGATCATGGTGATGCATAGCAACGAGGGGGAGAGTATGATCTACATACCCTTGTAGATCGCAACGGAAGTGTTGACACAACGTAGAGGAAGTAGTCATACGTCTTCTTCCCGATCCGAGCGATCCAAGCACCGTTACTCCGGCACCTCCGAGTTCTTAGCACACGTACAGCTCGATGACGATCCCCGGGCTCTGATCCAGCAAAGCTTCGGGGAGGAGTTCCGTCAGCACGACAGCGTGGTGACGATCTTGATGTTCTACCGACGCAGGGCTTCGCCTAAGCACTACAACAATATGATCGAGATGGAATATGGTGGCAGGGGGCACCGCACACGGCTAAGGAACGATCTCAATGATCAACTTATCTATTCTAGGGTGCCCCCCTGCCCCCGTATATAAAGGAGCAAGGGTGAGGCCGGCCGGCCCTATGGGGCGTGCCAAGGGGAGGGGGAGTCCTCCTCCTACTGGGAGTAGGACTCCCCTTTCCTAATCCAATTAGGAAACCCTAAGGGGGAAGGAAAGAGGGGGAGAGGGAGAGGAAAAGAGGGGCCGCGCCCCCCTCCCTAGTCCAATTCGGACTCCCCATGTGGGGAGGGCGCGCCACCTCCTTGGCCGCAGCCCTCTCTCTCCCCTAAGGCCCAATAAGGCCCATTACTTCCCCGGAGGGTTCCGGTAACCCTTCTGGTACTCCGGTTTTCTCCGAAATCACCCGGAACACTTCCGGTGTCCGAATATAGCCGTCCAATATATCAATCTTTATGTCTCGACCACTTCGAGACTCCTCGTCATGTCCGTGATCACATCCGGGACTCCGAACTAACTTCGGTACTTCAAAATGCATAAACTCATAATAACTGTCATCGTAACGTTAAGCATGCGGACCCTACGGTTCGAGAACAATGTAGACATGACCGAGACACGTCTCCAGTCAATAACCAATAGCGGGACCTGGATGCCCATATTGGCTCCTACATATTCTACGAAGATCTTTATCGGTCAGACCGCATAACAACATACGTTGTTCCCTTTGTCATCGGTATGTTACTTGCCCGAGATTCGATCGTCGGTATCCAGTACCTAGTTTAATCTCGTTACCGGCAAGTCTCTTTACTTGTTCTGTAATACATCATCCCGCAACTACCTCATTAGTTGCAATGCTTGCAAGGCTTATGTGACGTGCATTACCGAGAGGGCCCAGAGATACCTCTCCGACAATCGGAGTGACAAATCCTAATCTCGAAATAGGCCAACCCAACATCTACCTTTGGAGACACCTGTAGAGCTCCTTTATAATCACCCAGTTACGTTGTGACGTTTGGTAGCACACAAAGTGTTCCTCCGGTAAACGGGAGTTGCATAATCTCATAGTCATAGGAACATGTATAAGTCATGAAGAAAGCAATAGCAACATACTAAATGATCGGGTGCTAAGCTAATGGAATGGGTCATGTCAATCAGATCATTCAACTAATGATGTGACCTCGTTAATCAAATAACAACACTTTGTTTATGGTTAGGAAACATAACCATCTTTGACTAACGAGCTAGTCAAGTAGAGGCATACTAGTGACACTAAGTTTGTCTATGTATTCACACATGTATTATGTTTCCGGTTAATACAATTCTAGCATGAATAATAAACATTTATCATGATATAAGGAAATAAATAATAACTTTATTATTGCCTCTAGGGCATATTTCCTTCATCTGGTCGGTATGATGTTGAAGAAGTTGAGCGAGGCATCAGCTACAAAGTTTGGCACGTCGAAGCTGAGAAGCGAGAGAAGTGGTGCCGCGAAATGCATGTTGTCCGTGTCCATGATGGCGGCGCTAGGTATTCGTGCGAATGTGTGCTCTTCGAGCACATGGGGATGCTTTGTTGCCATGCTATCAAGGTAATTACTACCGGCCCCCTTCGTGTTAGAGAGACCTCACTAAAAACAGTTACTTCACAATGATTTGTCCAGACTTTCGTCTTTTGGACCTAATGTTATTTCTCCCCCACGCATTGTAGCAGGTCCTAATTCATCTGGGGGTGCGAAAAATACCCAGTTCCCATGTCCTCAAGAGGTGGGCAGTAGATGCCCGCGACAATTTGCCACTCCACCTCCTGCATTACAAAAGGATCAAGGGCCTCCGCGGTTATCCTCCTACAGGCATACAACATTACACCTAACCGCTTTCGAGTTTGTGCAGCTCGGGGATAGCAACGTGGATGCATTCGACAGAGCAATGGACATATTGATCGCAGGCAAGGCGGAACTGACTGTTTTGGCAGTGATCAAGGACGGCAAAAGCTTGGTGGACCAAACTCAAATTGGGGATTCAGCCAATCCCACTCAGGATATGGGAGCAGGTTCCTCACACCCAGACGACATGTGTTCTTAGATGTTCATCTCAACCGAGTGTGGACTTACTACTGCTTCAGCGGAAGCTGGCTCAAGCCTCTCACTGTCAACGTTGCTGCCGCCCGATAGGAAGAAGCAGAAGGGTAGGCCAACCACAGCTAGGAACAAGCCTGGATACGAGGTCAAGGACGCGCGGTCGAGGTTTTGCACGGTCTGTAGGGAGAAAGGGCACAAAAGCACGGCGTGCCCCCCGCAGGGGTGATCTTCCGAAGAAACCTCGCAAAATACCTACCCGCGGCAATTGCGGTGTAGCTGGGCACAAGAAAACAAGTTGTTTCAATCCAGTATTGCCATTCGTGAAAAGGCCTCGCGACGGGCCAGTTGAGTGATGTTCGGATCAACATCTGGTGCAGGTGGTTGAAACTTAAACCCGATCGGCCAAACTAATGTTGCGATCTGTTGCATTTACCCATAATTTGAGTAGGTTGATTTCCCGCGGTTAGGCATAAATTGTGACTGTGATTTGTTTTTCCAATGAGTGTTGTGTGGCGCTGTAAGGACTGTAATTGGATTTTCATGCTGATAGACCTAGTATGGCCGTGTGATATTGATTTTCCAATAAGTTATGTAATAACTGTGGTGGGGCTGTCGAAAGTGATGTAATCCTGTTAAGTTTATTTTCCGACTTCGACCAGCCGCGTTGTGATTTTGAAAACGAGTTGATATGCTTGCTCGGTGTTGTACCATGTCCTTTCCTATTTTTGGAATCTTTTTCTGTCAATGCAAATAATGATACATGCCTACTTTCCTGAGCAAGTGGCAATGGTAGCAGGTCGTCTGTAGTACGGGAGCTTTCAGGAATTGATGAGTCGATGAGGTGCAGCTCTGTGTACTGTGAGATTGGATTGGAGTGGCCCTCCTTTTTTTGAACATTTGAATTTGCTGTGGGGACTACGGGGGGTTGGTGTAAGTCGCCCATGTTCTATTTAAACACTTGCTTGCTGATGCTTGTAAGCAGCACGCTGAGACGCAGCACGCTGGTCTTCCTCTCCCTCTAGTTTGTTCATCGTCCCCAGTCCAGCCTTGCATGGCGCCCCTTGCAGCTTTCTCCTCTCTGCTTGGTTTCGGCTGCCTGCTGCGCTCGCACGTCCGGTTCCAAAGGAGGGAGACGGCTGTGAGCACCCGTTGTTTGGTCAAGCGCCAACGTAGGAACGCGTCTGCGGCGGCCAGCGTGTCGCTCTCCAAGGTTGATAATTCTTTCGTTTCCTCTAAAAAATGCATTTGATCAAACTTTTTGCCCGTGTCCATTATGTTGGCCTTTTTTCGAACATTTGCTCCTGTTGTGTGTAAATTTTCTTTTAACCTACTAACCGAAAATTTTCAAGTCGCCAGGTCGCGGTGACTGGGTTTGTGTGCGAGCAGGTTGGGGAACACGACCCGCTGGTCAACACTTGCGGCTCGGTGCGTGCGCCGTGCTCTCATGACGGGGACGCTGCCTCCAGCACGTACGATGGATTCCCTGCCGTTGAACAAGATTCGGGCGAGGCGAGCAGCTCTTACTTGAAAGCTCACATTTAGTAATTGTTGGGGAACATAGTAATTTCAAAAAAATTCCTACGCACATGTAAGATCATGGTGATGCATAGCAACGAGAGGGGAGAGTATTGTCCACGTACCCTCGTAGACCGAAAGCAGAAGCGTTATGACAACGCGGTTGATGTAGTCGTACGTCTTCGCGACCCGGCCGATCAAGCACCAAAACTACGGCACCTCCGAGTTCTAGCACACGTTCAGCTCGATGACGACCCCCAGACTCCGATCCAGCAAAGTGTCGGGGAAGAGTTCCGTCGGCACGACGGCGTGGTGACGATCTTGATGTTCTACCATCGCAGGGCTTCGCCTAAGCACCGCTACAATATTATCGAGTAGTATGGTGGAGGGAGGCACCGCACACGGCTAAGAGAACGATCACGAAGATCAACTTATGTGTCTAGAGGTGCCCCGTGCCCCCGTATATAAAGGAGCAAGGGGGAGGGGCGGCCGGCCAGGAGGAGGCACGCCAGGGAGGAGTCCTACTCCTACCGGGAGTAGGACTCCCTCCTTTTCCGTGTCCAACTAGGAGAGGGGGAAGGAAGGGAGAGAGGAGAGGAAGGAAGGGGGGGGCGCCGCCCCCCCTCCTTTTCCAATTCAGACTAGAGGGGGAGGGGGCGCGCGGCCTGCCCTGGCCGCCCCTCCTCTTCTCCACTTTGGGCCCATGAGGCCCATTAACCCCCGGGGGGGTTCCGGTAACCCCCCGGTACTCCGATTTTATCCGAAACTTCTCTGGAACACTTCTGGTGTCCGAATATAGCCGTCCAATATATCAATATTTATGTCTCGACCATTTCGAGACTCCTCGTCATGTCCGTGATCACATCCGGGACTCCGAAAAAACTTCGGTACATCAAAATATATAAACTCATAATGAAACTGTCATCGTAACGTTAACCGTGCGGACCCTACGGCTTCGATAACAATGTAGACATGACCGAGACACATCTCCGTTCAATAACAAATAGCGGAACCTGGATGCTCATATTGGCTCCTACATATTCTACGAAGATCTTTATCGGTCAGACCGCATAACGACATACGTTGTTCCCTTTGTCATCGGTATGTTACTTGCCCGAGATTCGATCGTCGGTATCTCAATACCTAGTTCAATCTCATTACCGGCAAGTCTCTTTACTCGTTCCATAATACATCATCACGCAACTAACTCATTAGTTGCAATGCTTGCAAGGCTTATGTGATGTGCATTACCGAGAGGGCCCAGAGATACCTCTCCAACAATCGGAGTGACAAATCCTAATCTCGAAATACGCCAACCCAACATGTACCTTTGGAGACACCTGTAGAGCTCCTTTATAATCACCCAGTTACGTTGTGACGTTTGGTAGCACACAAAGTGTTCCTCCGGCAAACGGGAGTTGCATAATCTCATAGTCATAGGAACATATATAAGTCATGAAGAAAGCAATAGCAACATACTAAACGATCGGGTGCTAAGCTAATGGAATGGGTCATGTCAATCACATTATTCTCCTAATGATGTGATCCCGTTAATCAAATGACAACACATGTCTATAGTTAGGAAACATAACCATCTTCGATTAACGAGCTAGTCAAGTAGAGGCATACTAGTGATGTTTAGTTTGTCTATGTATTCACACAAGTATTATGTTTCCGGTTAATACAATTCTAGCATGAATAATAAACATTTATCATGATATAAGGAAATAAAATAATAACTTTATTATTGCCTCTATGGCATATTTCCTTCAGTCTCCCACTTGCACTAGAGTCAATAATCTAGATTACACAGTAATGATTCTAACACCCGTGGAGCTTTGGTGTTGATCATGTTTTGCTCGTGAAAGAGGCTTAGTCAACGGGTCTGCTACATTCAGATCCGTATGTATCTTGCAAATCTCTATGTCTCCCACCTGGACTAGATCCCGGATGGAATTGAAGCGTCTCTTGATGTGCTTGGTTCTCTACTGAAATCTGGATTCCTTTGCCAAGTCAATTGCACCAGTATTGTCACAAAAGATTTTCATTGGACCCGATGCACTAGGTATGACACCTAGATCGGATATGAACTCCTTCATCCAGACTCCTTCGTTTGCTGCTTCCGAAGCAGCTATGTACTCCGCTTCACATGTAGATCCCGCAAAAACGCTTTGTTTAGAACTGCACCAACTGACAGCTCCACCATTTAATGTAAACACGTATCCGGTTTGCGATTTAGAATCGTCCGGATCAGTGTCAAATCTTGCGTCAACGTAACCATTTACGATGAGCTCTTTGCCTCCATATACGAGAAACATATCCTGAGTCCTTTTCAGGTATTTCAGGATGTTCTTGACCGCTGTCCAGTGATCCACTCCTGGATTACTTTGGTACCTCCCTGCTAGACTTATAGCAAGACACACATCAGGTCTGGTACACAGCATTGCATACATGATAGAGCCTATGGCTGAAGCATAGCGAACATCTTTCATTTTCTCTCTATCTTCTGCAGTGATCGGGCATTGAGTCTTACTCAATTTAACACCTTGTAACACAGGCAAGAATCTGTTCTTTGCTTGATCCATTTCGAACTTCTTTAAAACTTTGTTAAGGTATGTGCTTTGTGAAAGTCCAATTAAGCGTCTTGATCTATCTCTATAGATCTTAATGCCCAATATGTAAGCAGCTTCACCGAGGTCTTTCATTGAAAAACTCTTATTCAAGTATCCCTTTATGCTATCCAGAAATTCTATATCATTTCCGATTAGTAATATGTCATCCACATATAATATCAGAAATGCTACAGAGCTCCCACTCACTTTCTTGTAAATACAGGCTTCTCCAAAAGTCTGTACAAACCCAAATGCTTTGATCACACTATCAAAGCATTTATTCCAGCTCTGAGAGGCTTGCACCAGTCCATAAATGGATCGCTGGAGCTTGCACACTTTGTTAGCTCCTTTTGGATCGACAAAACCTTTCTGTAACGCCCCAGATATTACTTTCCCAACTTGTACTCCAACTCTTGTCGTTTCCGGCATTAAGTTATATTTATTTCTCGAGTTCGGGTCTTTGTCTCCGTGTGTTGTTTTCGTTTTCGTGCATCGCATATCATGTCATCACGTGCATTGCATTTGCATACATGTTCATCTCATGCATTTGAGCATTTTCCCCGTTGTCCGTTTTGCATTCCGGCGCTTCGTTCTCCTCCGGTGGCCATTTCTAGCTTTCTTTCGTGTGTGGGGATTAAACATTTCCGTATTGGACCGAGACTTGCCATGCGGCCTTGGTTTACTACCAGTAGACCGCCTGTCAAGTTTCGGGTCATTTGGACTTCGTTTGATACTCCAACGGTTAACCGAGGGACCGAAAAGGCCTCGTGTGTGTTGCAGCCCAACACCCCTCCAATTTGGCCCAAAACCCACCAAACTCTGCTCCATCGTCTCGGTTGTTCGATCACGATCGCGTGGCCAAAAACCGCACCTCATTTGGACTCTCCTAGCTCCACTTATGCCTATTTATACCCCTCCATTTTTCGGATCTCGTCTTCCACCTCGAAACCCTACTCCAAAAAAAAGCAGATCCCGCCGTCGCCGGACGTGTCCGCCCCGGCCGGACAACGTCCGCCGCGCCCCTCACCCACTCGCCGCTCTCCACGTGGCCCGCCTGCCCGCGCCGCCGCCGAAGCCCGCTCGGCCCGGGGAGAGCCCCCGAGGCCCGAGCCGCCGCCGCCCTTCATCCCGCGCGCCCGCCGGCCTTCTTCTTCGCGCCCGGTGGCCGGCGCCGCCGCAGGCCGCACCACGCCGCCGCGGGCGACCTCGCCTCCCCGCCGCCCGGCCGGCCGCCCCTCGCCGACCTCGCCTCCCCGCGGTGGCCGGAGCCTCCCCGCCGCCGGATCCGGTCGGGGGAGACCGGATCTGCCTCTCCCTCGCCTCCTCACCGCGTCTTCGAGCTCGCCGGAGCTGCTGTGAGCTCGCCGGAGTTGCCTCGGTTCGCGGGCCGAGGAACCCTAGATCCGAACACGGTTGACTTTTTCCCCTCCAACCCTGATTTTTATGCTACCTTTGACTGCTCATATCTCTGCAACCGTGGCTCCGTTTTGGACATATGATATATCAAAATCTTCGTCTCGACGAGTACATCATTTCATTCCGTTGCGTCATTGGCATTTGAGTTCATATTGATGCCGAAAATGCTGTTAGAAGGAGGCATCGTGAGTTAAACTGCAGATCCGTTAGCTCATCATTGACTTTTGTCATTTTTGCCATGATTATTGTGTGCATGATATGCCTGTGCCCCTTTGGGATGAATTGTTAAGCATTTTGTCTTCTTTCTAGAGGTGCCACCCATGCATTTTTAGGATGTGTGTGGTGACTTGTGCAAGCTTGCAAAGAGGGGTACCTGAGATTGCTGATTTCAGGGACTTAGTGATTTTCACTAAGTCTGGGATGTTTTAGTTCATGATGCCATATGTTCCGCTTGTTTCCTAGTGATCCGTGCCCCTTTTGAGTATGATCATTAAGGGACATTTGTTAATATTGTTGTGCTCTATCCATCCATGTCTTTACTTGTTATGTTGGAGCACCCTAGGTTGACTCAATCGAGCTCAACTTTTGCATCGTTGTTAATTTGGGCAGATCGTGAACTCTTTTGCGATTTTGCCGGTGCTATTGCTAGTGATCCATGCATGCTATGTGATTGCTCTTGCCATGTCTAGCTAGCATTTTGTGCCTTCTTTATGGATATATGCTTTCCTTGCCATGACTTGCAGCGTAATGAGTGCATCGAGCTCGTTTACATGCCTCCGTGAGTTATAATTTCAGCATGTCTCAGTTTTCACAAAGTCTGAAAACTGATTGTGTTTCATCTATGTTCGTGTGCTCGGTAGAGTATTTTTGTGAACCCTTTTGGCCCCAGGTCACTTTGGGTGTTTTCTTAAGCTTGTTGAGTATCTCCATGCCATGCTCTTACTTGCCATGTTCAGGTTATGTTTCATGTTGTTTTGCTGCTCCGAAGAGAGCATCGTGGTCTGAAATTTCAGACTAGTGTTAATTTCACTAAGTCTGAAATCTGTGTTGCTTATTCAGTTTTGCCATGCTTGTTTGAACCCCTTAATGGATGAATTTGCCTATGGCTCAGTCCTAGTGATTTGTTAAGCATCTTGTGTACATCCCTGCCATGCAATTTGTTTTCATGTTTGGTGGCTGTAGCATGTTCATTTCATTGCATTTAGGAGCCTACTTGCTGTAAATCGCAGATCGGTTCGTTTCGTAAAACGCTTGCCATTTCCAAACCGTAGCTCCGACTCCTATGATCTTTATATCGTTTTCACGGGATTTCTTCCCCTCTATCCAGTGGCACACTTGGTTATCCAAGTTGAGGCCAGGTTCATGCATTTCCTGTCACGTCTTGCATTTTGCATCCCGCATCGCATCCCGCATAGCATACCATCTTTGCATATTATTGGTTGCCCTTGCACGTAGTTGATTGTGTCCTTGTTGCTTGTTTGTGTTGTTGGGTAGAGCCGGGAGACGAGTTCGCTAACGAGGAGCCCGTTGAGTTTGCTTTTGAGGATCCAGTCAACTCTGACAACTGTGCAGGCAAGATGATCATACCCTCGAAATCACTACTATCTTTGCTATGCTAGTTTGCTCGCTCTTTTGCTTTGCCAATGCTACGATGCCTACCACTTGCTTGTCAGCCTCCCAATTGCCATGATTGAGCCTCTAACCCACCATTGTCCTAGCAAACCATTGATTGGCTATGTTACCGCTTTGCTCAGCCCCTTCTTATAGCGTTGCTAGTTGCAGGTGAAGATTGGAGCTGTTCCTTGTTGGAACATTTATTTACTTGTTGGGATATCATTATATTGCTATGTTATCTTAATGCATCTATATACTTGGTAAAGGGTGGAAGGCTCGGCCTCTCGCCTAGTGTTTTGTTCCACTCTTGCCGCCCTAGTTTCCGTCATATCGGTGTTATGTTCCCGGATTGTTGCGTCCCTTACGCGGTTGGGCTATAATGGGAACCCCTTGATAGTTCGCCTTGATTAAAGCTTTTCCAGCAATGCCCAACATTGGTTTTACCATTTGCCACCTAGCCTCTTTTTCCCTTGGGTTTCCGGAGCCCGAGGGTCATCTTATTTTAACCCCCCGGGCCAGTGCTCCTCTGAGTGTGGGTCCGAACCAGGCAGCCTGCGAGGCAACCTTGGGGAAACTCGAGGGTTGGTTTTACTCGTAGCTTGACCTATCCGAGCGTGCCTTGAGAAAGAGATATGTGCAGCTCCTATCGGGATTTGCCGGCACATCCGGGCGGTGTTGCTGGACTTGTTTTGACCTGTCGAATCATCTTGTTGTACCGAGATACCGAGTCTGATCGGTGTGTCTTGGGTGGAGGTCTATTCCTTCGTTGACCGTGAGAGCTTGTTATGGGCTAAGTTGGGACCCCCCTGCAGGGATTGATCTTTCGAAAGCCGTGCCCGCCGTTATGGGCAGATGGGAATTTGTTAATGTCCGGTTGTAGATAACTTGAACCTTAATTAATTAAAATGAATAAACTGAGTGTGTTGCCGTGATGGCCTCTTCTCGGAGGAGTCCGGGAAGTGGACACGGTGTTGGAGTTATGTTTGCGCAGGTTGCTCTCTAGTTTCTCGCCCGTGCTTTGCCTCCTCTTCTCGCTCTCTTTTGCGAATAAGTTAGCCACCATATATGCTAGTCGCTTGCTGCAGCTCCACTTACATTACCCCTTTCCTACCTATTAAGCTTAAATAGTCTTGATCGCGAGGGTGCGAGATTGCTGAGTCCCTATGGCTCACAGATTACTATTACACCAGATGCAGGGACAGATGATACAGCTCTAGATGGCGCGCTCGAGCTCAAGTGGGAGTACGACGAGGACTCTCAGCGTTACTATGTGTCTTTTCCTGATGATCAGTAGTGGTGCCTATTCGGGGTTAGATTCAGGGCCTTGTCGCATGTTGGGGGTCTTTTCTATTTTGGCGCCGTAGTCGGGCCATGAGTGAATTGTATGATGGATGTTATTTATGTACTTTGATGTGACATGGCGAGTGTAAGCCAACTATGTTCCACCCCTTCATATTATTTATGTACATGGGATGTGTGATGATTTCCCGACTTGCGACATTGCTTTCAATGCGGCTATGCCTCTAAGTCATGCCTCGACACGTGGGAGATATAGCCGCATCGAGGGCGTTACAAGTTGGTAATCAGAGCCTTCCCCGACCTTAGGAGCCCCCATTGCTTGATCGTTTTAGCAGCCGAGTTGTGTCTAGAAAAATGTTTTGAGTCCTTAGGAATTATATATCGGAGAGCTTAGGAATTCTTTTTACTTCCCAGTCTCCTCATCGCTCTGGTAAGGCATCCTGACGTAGAGTTTTGCCTCTTCTCTTCTCAAATTTCACTAAAAAAAATTTAGGATCATGCGAGTATCTTGGATTTGTTCCGATGGCTTATGATGAGAATACTGTCTTGGTGCCTCCTGTCAGGGGTTTAGTGGAAGTGTCCCGGGGAGTTGAGCTCTGAGGTGTTGTCATCATAATCTTATCGTTGCAATTCTGGTATACATGAGATATGTGCGCGACATCGAAAATCTCCTTTATGCAGTTCGTTGGTGAGATAACCTCGACGCCACCCAGTACTGGGGCGGGAGTTCGGGAGTATCGCCATAACTTGTATAACGGATGCTTTTCGAAGGTTGAGGTAGATGGTTTCCGAAGGTTTCTTGGTTATGTGTTGAAGGATGGATACAGCTGGATGTAGGATTTGCTAGCTTGGGTGAGATATTATGCTTCCCCTGTATCCCCAACACCTGATTGCATAACTGGAAAGTTTCGGGAGTTTCACAGGTGGGAATTCAAGTAGCTCTTAGGATATCTTTCCAACAGATGTATGATATGAAATTGGGGTTCGACGTCTAGTGGTTCGCCTATTCACGGTCGATTTTACAGTGGTCTCGTTGTGTTTTAAAGAGTCCTTGGCTATGCTGACTCGGGGACGCTTCGTATGTCATGTGCACTGCCTTGTACATGATGGTGTTGTACGATCGAGCCCGTGTAGGTCCCACCACGAAAACTTCGGACGAAATTTCTATCATGTGTTTGTTCCGGCTTATTCCGCAAGCCAACCCTTGGTTTTATTTTCAGTTGTGGTATTCGAGTTGCTTCAAAGTCTTATGTTGATTCTACCCCTCGTTGATTTACCTCTTCTACCTGATTCTTCGTGGCTTCGCAATTTAGGAATATTTGACCACTTCAAGAGAAGTGCATTCATTCATTCTGTTCGGATGTGAAGACTTTATGTTGCAATTTTCATTCCGTTGGTTTCAACTTCATTTATCTGCCTATGTGCTAACGGTGGTCAACCTCTTCAGGATGGCTCCCGCTAAGAGCGCCAGTCAGAACCAGAATCAAGATCCGCCACCACCTCCGCCTCCTCCGAAAGCATGGCAAGCTGTGATGGCCGCAACTAATGCAAATACACAGTTGATCATGCAAATCATCCAAGAACGGAATCAAGGCAGTCAAGGGAATCAAGGCAACAATCAGAACCATTTTGCTACTCTGAACCAGTTCCTCGCAAATGGGCCAAAGACGTTCAGCAATTGTGTTGAGGCTACCGATGCTGACGATTGGCTAGTGGATCTGGGCAAGCATTTTGAATGCAGCAACATCAGGCCTGAAGATTTCGTCAAGTTCGCTTCTTTCCAGCTCAAAGATCAGGCCGCAGAGTGGTTCCAGCAGTACAAGGATTCCAGAGGTGGACATTTGATCACTTGGGATGATTTCCGTCGTGATTTTCGAGCTCATCACATCCCTCAGAGTGTGACTGAAAGCAAACGTGAGGAATTCCGCAATCTGAAGCAAGGCTCTTTGTCTGTCTATGACTACAACAAGTTGTTCCAGAAGCTCGCCCGTTTTGCCAAGCAGGATGTTCCTGATGAGAAGAGCATGATCTATCAGTTCAGGGGTGGTCTCCGTGAAGAAATTCAGCTCGCTCTTGTCCTTTTCGAGCCGCTGAGATACAATGAGTTCTACAACATGCCACTGAAGCAAGAGGCTGCTCAGTTGAGGTGTGATGCTTCCAGGAAGCGAGTCAGAGACACTACGCCTTCTTCCTCTACTCAAGTGGCCAAGCAGCAGAAGTATTGGCTTCCTCCTCCTCCATTCCGTCAGCCGTATCAGCAGAAGAGCAAAGGTGGCAGTGGTTCTTCCCACCCACCCAACCCAGGCTTTCAGAACAAGACTTCGTCTCAAGCTCCAAGATCGAGTGCTCCGTACCACCGTCCGCTTTCAGAGGTCACATGCAACAAGTGCCAACAGAAGGGTCACTACGCCAACAAGTGTTTCAACCAGAGGCATCTTCCTCCTCCTCCTCCTGTCAGATCGGCAAGTACAGTTGTGGTCAAGCATAATCCCAAGCACGCCAAGGTCAACTTGATGAACGCAGCTCAGGCAGAGGATTCGTCAGATGTGATCATGGGTAACCTTCCTGTTAACGATATTCCTGCAAGAGTTCTTTTTGATACGGGTGCATCGCATTGTTTCATGTCAAAGCCATTTTTTACCAAGCATGAGTTCGTTTCTTCTCATTTGGGTAAACAAATGGATATCGTTTCTCCTGGCAAACGATTGAGTGCAAGTCTGGAGGTGCCAGATGTCACTATCATGATGGGCGATTTCAAGTTTCTAGCTTCTCCAATGGTTCTTGGTAATTCTGATATCGATCTTATTCTTGGGATGGACTAGCTCTCTAAACACAAGGCTCACCTCGATTGTGCAGCCAGGCGGATTCAACTGACTCATTCGTCTGAGGATGTAATTGTCTTGGCTGCTCGGGATGATACAATCCGGTTGTTCTCTCTCAATGAGAAGGGTGAATTGGATGCTATTTCGCAGATTCCGGTTGTTTGTGAGTATCAAGACGTCTTCCCAGAAGAACTCCCAGGAATGCCTCCGCACCGGCCGATTGAATTTGTTATTGAACTTGAGCCCGGTACGGAACCTGTGTGCAAACGTCCTTACAAGCTCGGCCCCGAAGAGTTGAAGGAGTTGAAGAAACAACTCGATGTTCAAGAAAGAATGGGTCTCATTCGGCCTAGTACTTCTCCGTGGGGTTGTGGTGTTCTTTTTGTGAAGAAGAAGGATGGAACGGACCGACTTTGTGTTGACTATCGTCCATTGAACAAGAAGACCATCAAGAACAAATACCCACTTCCCAACATCAATGAGCTGTTCGAACAACTCAAGGATGCCCAAGTATTCTCCAAGCTTGATCTTCGTATGGGTTATCATCAAATTCGCATTCGTGAGCAAGATATTCCCAAGACGGCGTTCAGAACAAGCTATGGGTCATATGAATACACTGTCATGTCTTTTGGCCTCGCCAACGCTCCTCCGACGTTCTCTCGCATGATGAACTTCATCTTCAATCCCTACACCAATGACTTCGTTTTGGTCTATCTCGACGACATTCTGGTTTTCTCGAAGAACAAGGAAGATCATGCTAAGCACTTGCGTTTGGTTCTTGACAAGCTCAGGGAACATCAGTTCTACGCCAAGTTCTCCAAGTGTGAATTTTGGCTCGATGAGGTTCTTTATCTTGGCCATATCATCTCTGCCAAGGGCATTTCCGTGGATCCTGAGAAGGTGTCTGCAATTGTTAATTGGGAACCTCCTCAGAACATGAAGCAACTCTGTAGCTTCCTCGGTCTCGCAAGCTATTGCCGAAGATTCGTTGAAAACTTTTCCAAGATCGCGAAGCCTCTCTCAAATCTTCTTCAGAAGCACGTCAAGTACGTTTGGTCTCCGGAGTGTGATATTGCTTTCAACACCTTGAAAGAGAAGTTGATCACTGCTCCAGTTCTGACTCCGCCTGATGAAACCAAGCCGTACGAGGTCTTTTGTGATGCCTCTCTCCAAGGTCTCGGAGTTGTACTGATGCAAGAGAAGAAAGTTGTTGCTTATACCTCTCGCCAGTTGAAGCCTAATGAGAAGAACTACCCCACTCATGATCTCGAGTTGGCGGCAGTTGTGCACGCTTTGTTGACTTGGAGGCATCTTCTTTTGGGAAGGAAGGTGGATATTTTCACTGATCACAAGAGTCTCAAGTACATCTTCACCCAGCCTAATCTCAACCTCAGGCAAACTCGAAGGGTCGAAATGATTCAAGAGTATAATCCGAGTATCGAGTATACTCCATGCAAGGCCAATGTGATTGCTGACGCTTTGAGCAGAAAAGCATATTGCAACAGTCTGATTCTCAAGCCTTATCAACCCGAGCTTTGTGAAGCTTTCCGCAAACTTAATTTGCAAATTGTTCCTCAAGGTTTCCTCGCCAACCTTCAAGTTTCTCCTACCTTGGAAGACCAGATTCGCCAAGCCCAGCTTCTTGATGCTATGGTGAAAAAGGTGAAGATTGGTATTTCAAAGAGTCAGTCCAAGTACAAGTGCTACCGACTTGATGACAAGGACACTCTCTTCTTCGAGGATCGAATTGTTGTGCCCAAAGGTGAACTTCGTAAGGTGATCATGAACGAGGCTCACAACTCTCTCCTCTCCATCCACCCTGGGAGCACAAAGATGTATCAAGATCTGAAGCAAACTTATTGGTGGACTCGAATGAAGCGCGAGATCGCTCAATTCGTGAATGAATGTGATGTCTGCAGAAGAGTGAAGGCAGAACACCAAAGGCCAGTAGGTCTCCTCCAACCTCTTGCCATTCCAGAATGGAAGTTTGACCACATTGAAATGGACTTCGTGACTGGGTTCCCAAAGTCCAAGCATGGCAATGATGCTATATTCGTTGTCATCGACAAGCTCACCAAAGTGGCTCACTTTCTGCCCATCAAAGAGTCTATCACTGCAGCTCAATTGGCGGAACTCTATACCTCTCGAATTGTCTCTCTGCACGGTATTCCTCAAGTGATATCTTCAGACCGTGGCAGCATCTTTACCTCCAAGTTTTGGGATTCTTTTCAGAAGGCCATGGGCACCAACATCCGCTTCAGCACTGCTTTCCATCCTCAAACAAGCGGTCAAGTCAAGTGTGTCAATCAAATTCTTGAAGATATGCTCAGGGCTTGTGTTATCTCCTTCGGCATGAAGTGGGAGGATTGTCTTCCTTATGCTGAATTCTCATACAACAACAGTTTTCAAGCAAGTTCGGGCAAGGCCCCATTTGAAATTCTGCATGGTAGGAAGTGTCGTACACCTCTCAACTAGTCTGAAACCGGTGAACGTCAGCTGCTGGGTAATGACCTAATCACAGAGGCAGAAGAAATGTGCAAGGTCATTCGTGATAACCTCAAAGCAGCCCAATCCCGCCAGAAGAGCTACTATGATAGCAAGCACCGTGATTTGGCTTTCGTGATCGGAGATCATGTCTACCTCCGCGTCTCTCCTATGAAAGGGACTCGCCGCTTTGGTATCAAAGGGAAGCTTGCCCCCAGATACGTCGGACCTTTCAAGATTGTCAGCAGGAGAGGCGACCTCGCCTATCAACTCGAGCTTCCTTCAAACTTTGCCAATGTTCATGATGTGTTCCATGTCTCCCAACTCTGAAAGTGCTTCAAGACGCCTGAACGCACCATCAACTTCGAGGACATTGAGCTCCAAGAAGATCTCTCCTATCGTGAGCACCCAGTTGCAATCCTTGAAGAGACTGAATGCAGAACTCGCAACAAGTCAATCAAATTTCTCAAAGTCAAGTGGTCACACCATTCCGACCGTGAAGCTACCTGGGAACGCGAGGATCACCTCCGTTCTGAGTACCCGGAGTTCTTTCAGTCCTAGATCTCGGGACGAGATCTTTTCGTAGTGGTGGAGTGTTGTAACGCCCCAGATATTACTTTCCCAATTTGTACTCCAACTCTTGCCGTTTTCGGCATTAAGTTATATTTATTTCTCGGGTTTGGGTCTTTGTCTCCGTGTGTTGTTTTCGTTTTCGTGCATCGCATATCATGTCATCACGTGCATTGCATTTGCATACATGTTCATCTCATGCATTCGAGCATTTTCCCCGTTGTCCGTTTTGCATTCCGGCGCTTCGTTCTCCTCCGGTGGCCATTTCTAGCTTTCTTTCGTGTGTGGGGATTAAACATTTCCGGATTGGACCGAGACTTGCCATGCGGCCTTGGTTTACTATCGGTAGACCGCCTGTCAAGTTTCGGGTCATTTGGACTTCGTTTGATACTCCAACGGTTAACCGAGGGACCGAAAAGGCCTCGTGTGTGTCGCAGCCCAACACCCCTCCAATTTGGCCCAAAACCCACCAAACTCTGCTCCATCGTCTCGGTCGTTCGATCACGATTGCGTGGCCGAAAACCGCACCTCATTTGGACTCTCCTAGCTCCACTTATGCCTATTTATACCCCTCCATTTTTCGGATCTCGTCTTCCACCTCGAAACCCTACTCCAAAATAAAAGCAGATCCCGCCGTCGCCGAACGTGTCCGCCCCGGCCGGACAACGTCCGCCGCGCCCCTCGCCCACTCGCCGCTCGCCATGTGGCCCGCCTACCCGCGCCGCCGCCGAAGCCCGCTCGGCCCGGGGAGAACCCCCGAGGCCCGAGCGGCCGCCGCCCTTCATCCCGCAAGCCCGCCGGCCTTCTTCTTCGCGCCCGGTGGCCGGCGCCGCCGCAGGCCGCACCACGCCGCCGCGGGCGACCTCGCCTCCCCGCCGCCCGGTCGGCCGCCCCTCGCCGACCTCGCCTCCCCGCGGTGGCCGGAGCCTCCCCGCCGCCGGATCCGGTCGGGGGAGACCGGATCTGCCTCTCCCTCGCCTCCTCACCACGTCTTCGAGCTCGCCGGAGCTGCTGTGAGCTCGCCGGAGTTGCCTCGGTTCGCGGGCCGAGGAACCCTAGATCCGAACACGGTTGACTTTTTCCCCTCCAACCCTGATTTTTATGCTAACTTTGACTACTCATATCTCTGCAACCGTGGCTCCGTTTTGGACATATGATATATCAAAATCTTCGTCTCGACGAGTACATCATTTCATTCCATTGCGTCATTTGCATTTGAGTTCATCTTGATGCCCAAAATGCTGTTAGAAGGAGGCATCGTGAGTTAAACTGCAGATCCGTTAGCTCATCATTGACTTTTGTCATTTTTGCCATGATTATTGTGTGCATGATATGCATGTGCCCCTTTAGGATGAATTGTTAAGCATTTTGTCTTCTTTCCAGAGGTGCCACCCATGCATTTTTAGGATGTGTGTGGTGACTTGTGCAAGCTTGCAAAGAGGGTACCTGAGATTGCTGATTTCAGGGACTTTGTGATTTTCACTAAGTCTGGGATGTTTTAGTTCATGATGCCATATGTTCCGCTTGTTTCCTAGTGATCCGTGCCCCTTTTGAGTATGATCAGTAAGGGACATTTGTTAATCTTGTTGTGCTCTATCCATCCATGTGTTTACTTGTTATTTTGGAGCACCCTAGGTTGACTCAATCGAGCTCAACTTTTGCATCGTTGTTAATTTGAGCAGATCGTGAACTCTTTTGCGATTTTGCCGGTGCTATTGCTAGTGATCCATGCATGCTATGCCATTGTTCTTGCCATGTCTAGCTAGCATTTTGTGCCTTCTCTATGGATATATGCTTGCCTTGCCATGACTTGCACCATAGTGAGTGCATCGAGCTCGTTTACATGCCTCCGTGAGTTATAATTTCAGCATGTCTTAGTTTTCACAAAGTCTGAAAACTGATTGTGTTTCATCTATGTTCGTGTGCTCGGTAGAGTATTTTTGTGAACCCTTTTGGCCCCAGGTCACTTTGGGTGTTTTGTTAAGCTTGTTGAGTAGCTCCATTCCATGCTCTTACTTGCCATGTTCAGGTTATGTTTCATGTTGTTTTGCTGCTCCGAAGAGAGCATCGTGGTCTGAAATTTCAGACTAGTGTTAATTTCACTAAGTCTGAAATCTGTGTTGCTTATTCAGTTTTGCCATGCTTGTTTGAACCCCTTAATGGATGAATTTGCCTATGGCTCAGTCCTAGTGATTTGTTAAGCATCTTGTGTACATCCCTGCCATGCCATTTGTTTTCATGTTTGGTGGCTGTAGCATGTTCATTTCATTGCATTTAGGAGCCTGCTTGCTGTAAATCGCAGATCGGTTCGTTTCGTAAAACGCTTGCCATTTCCAAACCGTAGCTCCGATTCCTATGATCTTTATATCGTGTTCACGGGATTTCTTCCCCTCTATCCAGTGGCACACTTGGTTATCCAAGTTGAGGCCAGGTTCATTCATTTCCTGTCACGTCTTGCATTTTGCATCCCGCATCGCATCCCGCATAGCATACCATCTTTGCATATTATTGGTTGCCCTTGCACGTAGTTGATTGTGTCCTTGTTGCTTGTTTGTGTTGTTGGGTAGAGCCGGGAGACGAGTTCGCTAACGAGGAGCCCGTTGAGTTTGCTTTTGAGGATCCAGTCAACTCTGACAACTGTGCAGGCAAGATGATCATACCCTCGAAATCACTACTATCTTTGCTATGCTAGTTTGCTCGCTCTTTTGCTTTGCCAATGCTACGATGCCTACCACTTGCTTGTCAGCCTCCCAATTGCCATGATTGAGCCTCTAACCCACCATTGTCCTAGCAAACCGTTGATTGGCTATGTTACCGCTTTGCTCAGCCCCTTCTTATAGCGTTGCTAGTTGCAGGTGAAGATTGGAGCTGTTCCTTGTTGGAACATTTATTTACTTGTTGGGATATCATTATATTGCTATGTTATCTTAATGCATCTATATACTTGGTAAAGGGTGGAAGGCTCGGCCTCTCGCCTAGTGTTTTGTTCCACTCTTGCCGCCCTAGTTTCCGTCATATCGGTGTTATGTTCCCGGATTGTTGCGTCCCTTACGCGGTTGGGCTATAATGGGAACCCCTTGATAGTTCGCCTTGATTAAAGCTTTTCCAGCAATGCCCAACATTGGTTTTACCATTTGCCACCTAGCCTCTTTTTCCCTTGGGTTTCCGGAGCCCGAGGGTCATCTTATTTTAACCCCCCCGGGCCAGTGCTCCTCTGAGTGTTGGTCCGAACCAGGCAGCCTGCGGGGCCACCTCGGGGAAACTCGAGGGTTGGTTTTACTCGTAGCTTGACCTATCCGAGCGTGCCCTGAGAAAGAGATATGTGCAGCTCCTATCGGGATTTGTCGGCACATTCGGGCGGTGTTGCTGGACTTGTTTTGACCTGTCGAATCATCTTGTTGTACCGAGATACCGAGTCTGGTCGGTGTGTCTTGGGTGGAGGTCTATTCCTTCGTTGACCGTGAGAGCTTGTTATGGGCTAAGTTGGGACCCCCCTGCAGGGATTGATCTTTCGAAAGCCGTGCCCGCGGTTATGGGCAGATGGGAATTTGTTAATGTCCGATTGTAGATAACTTGAACCTTAATTAATTAAAATGAATCAACTGAGTGTGTTGCCGTGATGGCCTCTTCTCGGCGGAGTCCGGGAAGTGGACACGGTGTTGGAGTTATGTTTGCGCAGGTTGCTCTCTAGTTTCTCGCCCGTGCTTTGCCTCCTCTTCTCGCTCTCTTTTGCGAATAAGTTAGCCACCATATATGCTAGTCACTTGCTGCAGCTCCACTTACATTACCTCTTTCCTACCTATTAAGCTTAAATAGTCTTGATCGCGAGGGTGCGAGATTGCTGAGTCCTTGTGGCTCACAGATTACTATTACACCAGATGCAGGGACAGATGATACAGCTCCAGATGGCGCGCTCGAGCTCAAGTGGGAGTACGACAAGGACTCTCAGTGTTACTATGTGTCTTTTCCTGATGATCAGTAGTGGTGCCTATTCGGGGTTAGATTCAGGGCCTTGTCGCATGTTGGGGGTCTTTTCTATTTTGGCACCGTAGTCGGACCATGAGTGAATTGTATGATGGATGCTATTTATGTACTTTGATGTGACGTGGCGAGTGTAAGCCAACTATGTTCCACCCCTTCATATTATTTATGTACATGGGATGTGTGATGATTTCCCGACTTGCGACATTGCTTTCAATGCGGCTATGCCTCTAAGTCGTGCCTCGACACGTGGGAGATATAGCCGCATCGAGGGCGTTACACTTTCGGCTGCATCATATACAACTCTTCTTCCAGAAATCCATTCAGGAATGCAGTTTTGATATCCATCTGCCAAATTTCATAATCATAAAATGCGGCAATTGCTAACATGATTCGGACAGACTTAAGCATCGCTACGGGTGAGAAGGTCTAATCGTAGTCAATCCCTTGAACTTGTCGAAAACCTTTTGCGACAAGTCGAGCTTTGTAGATAGTAACATTACCGTCAGCGTCAGTCTTCTTCTTGAAGATCCATTTATTCTCAATTGCTTGCCGATCATTGGGCAAGTCAACCAAAGTCCACACTTTGTTCTCATACATGGATCCCATCTCAGATTTCATGGCTTCAAGACATTTTACGGAATCTGGGCTCACCATCGCTTCTTCATAGTTCGTAGGTTCATCATGATCTAGTAGCATGATTTCCAGAATAGGATTACCGTACCACTCTGGTGCGGATCTTACTCTGGTTGATCTACGAGGTTTAGTAGTAACTTGTTCTGAAGTTTCATGATCATCGTCATTCGCTTCCTCACTAATTGGTGTAGGTGTCACAGAAATCGGTTTCTGTGATGTACTACTTTCCAATAAGGGAGCAGGTACAGTTACCTCATCAAGTTCTACTTTCCTCCCACTCACTTCTTTCGAGAGAAACTCCTTCTCTAGAAAGTTTCCGAATTTAGCAACAAAAGTCTTGTCTTCGGATCTGTGATAGAAGGTGTATCCAATAGTTTCCTTTGGATATCCTATGAAGACACATTTCTCCGATTTGGGTTCGAGCTTATCAGGTTGAAGCTTTTTCACATAAGCATCACAGCCCCAAACTTTAAGAAACGACAACTTTGGTTTCTTGCCAAACCATAGTTCATAAGGCGTCGTCTCAACGGATTTCGATGGTGCCCTATTTAACGTGAATGCGGCAGTCTCTAAATCATAACCCCAAAACAATAGCGGTAAATTAGTAAGAGACATCGTAGATCGCACCATATCTAGTAAAGTACGATTACGACGTTCGGACACACCATTACGCTGTGGTGTTCCGGGTGGCGTGAGTTGTGAAACTATTCCGCATTGTTTCAAATGTACATCAAACTCGTAACTCAAATATTCTCCTCCAAGATCAGATCGTAGAAACTTTATTTTCTTGTTACGATGATTTTCAACTTCACTCTGAAATTCTTTGAACTTTTCAAATGTCTCAGACTTATGTTTCATTAAGTAGATATACCCATATCTGCTTAAGTCATCTGTGAAGGTGAGAAAATAACGATATCCGCCATGAGCCTCAACATTCATCGGACCGCATACATCTGTATGTATGATTTCCAACAAATCTGTTGCTCTCTCCATAGTACCGGAGAACAGTGTTTTGGTCATCTTGCCCATAAGGCACGGTTCGCAAGTACCAAGTGATTCATAATCAAGTGGTTCCAAAAACCCATCAGTATGTAGTTTCTTCATGCGCTTTACACCGATATGACCCAAACGGCAGTGCCACAAATAAGTTGCACTATCATTATCAACTCTGCATCTTTTGGCTTCAACATTAAGAATATGTGTGTCACTACTATTGAGATTTAATAAGAATAGACCACTCTTCAAGGGTGCATGACCATAAAAGATATTGCTCATATAAATAGAACAACCATTATTCTCTAATTTAAATGAATAACCGTCTCGCATCAAACAAGATCCAGATATAATGTTCATGCTCAACGCTGGCACCAAATAACAATTATTTAGGTCTAATACTAATCCCGAAGGTAGATGTAGAGGTAGCGTGCCGACTGCGATCACATCGACTTTGGAACCATTTCCCACGCGCATCGTCACCTCGTCCTTAGCCAATCTTCGCTTAATCCGTAGTCCCTGTTTCGAGTTGCAAATATTAGCAACAGAACCAGTATCAAATACCCAGGTGCTACTGCGAGCATTAGTAAGGTACACATCAATAACATGTATATCACATATACCTTTGTTCACCTTGCCATCCTTTTTATCCGCCAAATACTTGGGGCAGTTCCGCTTTCAGTGACCAGTCTGCTTGTAGTAGAAGCACTCAGTTTTAGGCTTAGGTCCAGATTTGGGTTTCTTTTCCTGAGCAACAACTTGCTTCCTGTTCTTCTTGAAGTTCCCCTTCTTCTTCCCTTTGCCCTTTTTCTTGAAACTAGTGGTCTTGTTGACCATCAATACTTGATGCTCCTTCTTGATTTCTACCTCCGCAGCTTTCAGCATTGCGAAGAGCTCGAGAATTGTCTTATCCATCCCTTGCATATTATAGTTCATCACGAAGCTCTTGTAGCTAGGTGGAAGTGATTGGAGAATTCTGTCAATGACGCAATCATCTGAAAGATTAACTCCCAATTGAATCAAGTGATTATTATACCCAGACATTTTTGAGTATATGCTCACTGACAGAACTGTTCTCCTCCATCTTGCAGCTATAGAACTTATTGGAGACTTCATATCTCTCAATCCGGGCATTTGCTTGAAATATTAACTTCAACTCCTGGAACATCTCATATGCTCCATAACGTTCAAAATGTTGTTGAAGACCCGATTCTAAGCCGTAAAGCATGGCACATTGAACTATCGAGTAGTCATCGGTTTTGCTCTGCCAGACGTTCTTAACGTCGTCAGTTGCATCAGCAGCAGGCCTGGCACCCAGTGGTGCTTCCAGAACGTAATTCTTCTGTGCAGCAATGAGGATAATCCTCAAGTTACGGACCCAGTCCGTGTAATTGCTACCATCATCTTTCAACTTTGCTTTCTCAAGGAACGCATTAAAATTCAATGGAACAACAGCACGGGCCATCTATCTACAATCAAACATAAACAAGCAAGATACTATCAGGTACTAAGTCCATGATAAATTTAAGTTCATTTAATCCTATTACTAAAGAACTCCCACTTAGATAGACATCCCTCTAATCCTCTAAGTGATCACGTGATCCAAATCAAATAAACCATGTCCGATCATCACGTGAGATGGAGTAGTTTCAATGGTGAACATCACTATGTTGATCATATCTACTATATAATTCACGCTCGACCTTTCGGTCTCCGTGTTCCGAGGCCATATCTATTATATGCTAGGCTCGTCAAGTTAAACCTGAGTATTCTACGTGTGCAACTGTTTTGCACCCGTTGTATTTGAACGTAGAGCCTATCACACCCGATCATCACCTGGTGTCTCAGCACGAAGAACTTTCGCAACGGTGCATACTCAGGGAGAACACTTTTACTATGATAATTTAGTGAGGGATCATCTTATAATGCTACCGTCAATCAAAGCAAGATAAGATGCATAAAAGATAAACATCACATGCAATCAATATAAGTGATATGATATGGCCATCATCATCTTGTGCTTGTGATCTCCATCTTCGAAGCACCGTCATGATCACCATTGTCACCGGCGTGACACCTTGATCTCCATCGTAGCATCATTGTCGTCTCACCAATCTTATGCTTCTATGACTATCGCTACTGCTTAGTGATAAAGTAAAGCATTACAGGGCGATTGCATTGCATACAATAAAGCGACAACCGTATGGCTCCTGCCAGTTGCCGATAACTCGGTTACAAAACATGATCATCTCATACAATAAAATTTAGCATCATGTCTTGACCATATCACATCACAACATACCCTGCAAAAACAAGTTAGACGTCCTCTACTTTGTTTGTTGCAAGTTTTACGTGGCTGCTACGGGCTTAAGCAAGAACCATCTTACCCACGCATCAAAACCACAACGATAGTTTGTCAAGTTGGTGATGTTTTAACCTTCGCAAGGACCGGGCGTAGCCACACTTGGTTCAACTAAAGTTGGAGAAACTGACACCCGTAAGCCACCTGTGTGCAAAGCACGTCGGTAGAACCAGTCTCGCGTAAGCGTACGCGTAAAGTCGGTCCGGGGCTGCTTCATCCAACAATACCGCTGAACCAAAGTATGACATGCTAGTAAGCAGTATGACTTATATCGCCCACAACTCACTTGTGTTCTACTCGTGCATATAACATCAACACATAAAACCTAGGCTCGGATGCCACTGTTGGGGAACGTAGTAATTTCAAAAAAATTCCTACGCACACGCAAGATCATGGTGATGCATAGCAACGAGAGGGAAGAGTGTTGTCCACGTACCCTCGTAGACCGAAAGCGGAAGCGTTATGACAACGCGGTTGATGTAGTCGTACGTCTTCGCGACCCGACCAATCAAGCACCGAAACTATGGCACCTCCGAGTTCTAGCACACGTTCAGCTCGATGATGACCCCCGGACTCCGATCCAGCAAAGTGTCGGGGAAGAGTTCCGTCAGCACGACGACGTGGTGACGATCTTGATGTTCTACCGTCGCAGGGCTTCGCCTAAGCACCGCTACAATATTATCGAGGAGTATGGTGGAGGGGGCACCGCACACGGCTAAGAGAACTATCACGAAGATCAACTTGTGTGTCTAGAGGTGCCCCCATGCCCCCGTATATAAAGGAGCAAGGGGGAGGGGCGGCCGGCCAGGAGGAGGCGCGCCAGGGAGGAGTCCTACTCCTACCACGAGTAGGACTCCCTCCTTTTCCTTGTCCAACTAGGAGAGGGGGAAGGAAGGGAGAGAGGAGAGGAAGGAAAGGGGGGCGCCCCCCCCCCCTCCTTCTCCAATTCGGACTAGAGGGGGGGCGCGCGGCCTGCCCTGGCCGCCCCTCCTCTTCTCCACTTTGGGCCCATGAGGCCCATTAACCCCGGGGGGGGGGGGGGGGGTCCGGTAACCCCCCGGTACTCCGGTTTTATCCGAAACTTCTCCGGAACACTTCCGGTGTCCGAATATAGCCGTCCAATATATCAATCTTTATGTATCGACCATTTTGAGACTCCTCGTCATGTCCGTGATCACATACGGGACTCCGAACAAACTTCGGTACATCAAAATATATAAACTCATAATGAAACTGTCATCGTAACGTTAAGCGTGCGGACCCTATGGGTTTGAGAACAATGTAGACATGACCGAGACACGTCTCCGGTCAATAACCAATAGTGGAACCTGGATGCTCATATTGGCTCCTACATATTCTACGAAGATCTTTATCGGTCAGACCGCATAACAACATACATTGTTCCCTTTGTCATCGGTATGTTACTTGCCCGAGATTCGATCGTCGGTATCTCAATACCTACTTCAATCTCGTTACCGGCAAGTCTCTCTACTCGTTCCGTAATACATCATCTCGCAACTAACTCATTAGTTGCAATGCTTGCAAGGCTTATGTGATGTGCATTACCGAGAGGGCCCAGAGATACCTCTCCAACAATCGGAATGACAAATCCTAATCTCGAAATACGTCAACCCAACATGTACCTTTGGAGACACCTGTAGAGCTCCTTTATAATCACCCAGTTACGTTGTGACGTTTGGTAGCACACAAAGTGTTCCTCCGGCAAACGGGAGTTGCATAATCTCATAGTCATAGGAACATGTATAAGTCATGAAGAAAGCAATAGCAACATACTAAACGATCGGGTGCTAAGCTAATGGAATGGGTCATGTCAATCACATCATTCTCCTAATGATGTGATCCCGTTAATCAAATGACAACACATGTCTATAGTTAGGAAACATAACCATCTTCGATTAACGAGCTAGTCAAGTAGAGACATACTAGTGACGTTTAGTTTGTCTATGTATTCACACAAGTATTATGTTTCGGGTTAATACAATTCTAGCATGAATAATAAACATTTATCATGATATAAGGAAATAAAATAATAACTTTATTATTGCCTCTAGGACATATTTCCTTCAGTAATAGACTGCGCGAGCCGAGGAAAGCTTAATAAACATATGCCGCCAATATGATTGTTTGCGTACGTGGGTGTGGTGTGTTATGTCGTTTGTGGGTATGTTTGGCGCTCAATGTATTTATCTTCTAGTCTGGAATAAGAAAAATTATGTCAACGTTATGCTTAAATGGATGGGAGACGGCCATGATCACCGCACGTGTATCTATGTGCATTAACCAAAAATCACTCGGTGTCGGGGGGTGCGGTACAGGAGAGTGGACGAACTGGACGCAGCGACAGTTGGCCGTGTGTGCGTGCGAGCGGAGAGGACGGAGTCGGGGAAGAAGCGGGCCGAGGGGCAGAATGGGCTTCGGTAGACCGATTCCAGCCCATATCCTACAAAAAAAGCGCAGTGTCTCTGTTTTTTTCTTGACTGTCCCGCTGCTGGGCCTGGCTCAGAGCTGAACGCTAAGCTGGACGCTCGAAAGACAACAGTGATGTGGCCCAGCTGCGGACGCGTGTAGTTTCTGGCTCGAGCCGCTGTGTGTTGTTTTTTTATTATGGACGCGTCTAGCGGGCAAACGTGTGCCCGCTAGTGCCCCCTGGCAGCCTCCCATATTAGATATGTTTTGGTCCCGATAATACTACACGCACGGAGTAAAACAACGGGCTATTACGGACCTCTCCTGCGTGCCCTCCACTAATTGGCCCCCCCCCTGATTTTCAGGGATGGGCCCGCCTCATTAAACCAATTCTCAGCCAATCAATGATAATCACCCCGTAACCAGCCCGTGAGTCTAGCATCTCTCTTTTGGTCCCCCCTCAGTCTAGATTTGGAAAGGAAAGGGTTCACCGTCTCCCACGTCCCTCCGTCCACCCAGCTTCTCTCCCTCCCTTCACGCGCTTCACCAAAAGCATTCCCCTCTCTCCTTTCTTCTTCTCTCCCAAGCTGTCCCCACGCCCTTCTTCTTCTCCCTCTTCTTTGTTATTCCACCCCATCGTCTTGTGTGACCACCCATCGAAGAGAAAAAAGCACCTGGTCCCTGGGCAACTAGTATCTTTTTTTGCACTACACCTGTTGCGGAGAAGAAAAGAACCAAAAAAATGAAGTGAGTAACTACAATGCATATTTTAAGAAAAACATGTATTGACAACAAGCAACTCTCGGCAAGGGATGAAAAAACAGATTGCCTGCTTACGTTTCTCTTTTGTTTCCAAGTACTGGTTGTTGTGTGTTTAGGCTTGCTTTTGGACTAGTAAAAAAGTGTGTTGGAAAACATAAAGGAGCGGCAACTTTTATGGTTGTTTTAAGCAAACACAGTGGTAAAAAACAAGCAACTCTCATGTGTGCTCATGTGTTGAGGGTGAAAAAAATGGGGTAAACACATCTCTGAATTTTAATTTGCTTTGTGCACTGCTATTTTTAAGCAAAGTCCAGTTCAATCATTTAGCAACTCTAGAAAGCAGAAGCAAGTTCTAGGGGTGTTTTGAGCAAAAACATTGTTAAGAGCAAACAAACTCATGTGTGGTCATGTGTTAAGGGTGAAAAAAGAGGGCTAGAAGCAACTATGGATTTTAATTTGGTTTGTACGTTGCTGTGGTGATAGAATTTAGCTTTTTTAAAAGCAGCAACATCTAGGTGGGCTGTTTTCAAAGCAAGTCCAATGCTGGCATTAATCAACTATGTGTAAAAAATCGGTAAAATCACACACGATTGGTTAATCTCTAGATAGTAAAGCAAGTAATCTACTGGTGCATGGTATGGAGATTACCTGGAGAGTAGCTGCTCTAGGCCTTCCATGGCTTTGATATTTTTGTATGTGGGTCCTGCAAAAAATGAATGATGCAAAAAAACTACCGTTTCTTCGTAGCTTTTCTCCTCTAAAGAAAACTACAATGGTGTTCGGTTCCCCAAGAAACCATCGTGAAGCAAAAAATAGTCATAGACAAACATAGTAAGGGAAAAATGGTAAGGACTAGGTAAAAAATAATCATAAAAACACACAGTAGTAGTTTTGTTACTGCTGGTAGAATAAGACCAAAGAAAAAGCAAAAATAGTTATATGAATTTGCTGATACTACTACTTGTAGTTTCTGGAATAGAACACACATTGCTATCTTAAAAATCTTATTTTGGTGAATGTTTCCATCCCAAAACACTTGAAAACCACATTTGTCCCAACAAAAGGCATGCCTTCTTCCATCGTTCCTTCAACACGTAAAAGTGGCCTGCTAGAAAAAAAGAGTAAAAAAATATATTAGTTGCCTGTGTTCATTATGTTAGTTACTTAATTCATTCAATTAACTTGCTTTCACCCACCTATTGGGGGTAAAAATGTAAAAAAATATATGATGTTGTTATATCAGTTGCCTGTGTTCCCTATGTTAGTTGCTTGACTCATTCAATAACTTGCTTGGAAAAAAGGGGGAAATTGTTTGATCATTTTGGGTATTTTGAATAAAGACTATGCGAGAAGAGAGATGCAAAGTTTGCATTATTTTGAGGCAAATACAAGGCTATGGTTAGGCAGTTTACAAAAATTCCTTGGGCAACTCGCACCGTGTGTAGCAATTGTTTGTATTAAGTTTGCATCATTTTGAGGCAACTACAAAGACAATAGTAGGCAGTTAACAAAAATTCCTTCAGCAACTCACATGAAAGAGCATGTGTAGCAACTATATGTAATAACTTGGCAGGAAAGGGCAAGTTTGCATCATTTTGAGGCAACTACAAACGCAATAGTTAGGCATTTAACAAACATTCCTTCAGCAACTCACATGAAAGAGCATGTGTAGCAACTCTATGTAATAACTTTGCACGAAAGGGCAAGTTTGCATCATTTTGAGGCAACTACAAACGCAATAGTTACACACTTTACAAAAACCTTGAGCAACTCACACCAAAAGCATGTGTAGCGGAATAAGTTAGGCAAGTTTTGGCACTTTTCAGAGCCCCCCCCCCCCCCCCCCCATCGTGTCCTCTCAGTTTCTCATAGGTTTCTCAAATTATAAAAAATATCGCTGAGCAAGTTTTGGGCAAAACATAGAACCCAATACCCCCCGGCAGTGGATCTCTAGGCAACTCGCGCCAGCATCTCTAGTGACTAACTATTATGCGTTGGGCAAGTTTAGGGCCAAAAAAACTAGCCCTCTTGGGAGCGGATCTCTGGGCAACTCGCGACAACATCTCTAGTAGCTAACCACCATGTGTTCGGCAAGTTTTGGGCAGAAATAGAACCCAACATTCCCGAGAGCAGCTCTTGGGCAACCCGCACCAACATCTCTAGCAACAAACCATCATATGTTGAGCAAGTTTTGGCTAAAAAATATACCCAACACTCTCAGGGGCGGATCTTGGGCAACTCGCGCCAACATCTCTAGCAACTAACTATCATGTGTTGGGCAAGTTTTAAAAACTTCCGGCCCAAAATCGCCGACGATTCCATCCCCCGCATCCCGAGGCCGCAAACCACCCCTGCGCTCAAAATCATCGATTTGCCCAAAAAACGGACCACACACACCCTCTTCAACTAGTAGACATTTAAAAAAAAGACTGGTTGTCATTTAACCAACTTTGCCTTTATACCGCAGAAAAACTAACTGGTGGGGAGCTTTTCATCCCAAGCAACATGTCTCTATGTCCCAGACAACAAGTGGTCGTCGTTTAGGCAACTTGCATCTTATACCAGACAAGTAGTGATTCTTATTAGGCAACATTGCCTTTGACCGCAATAGTGGACGCGAGGAGGTGGCATTGAGATTCTAAATAAACATGTATTATCGATCACAAAAAATCTCATATATAACACAGAAACAAACGATGGTGAAAATAGTTTAGTTCTTCAAAAAGAGATGGCATTTACCTCTTGAAGACAAACAAACATGGTGTCGCTATGCTAGCTTCCACTTTTGGTTCCTTCGACATCCCTCTTGCAGCGGTGAACAGGTCCCCTTGCCTCTCCCACTGGCCACAGCTTGTTTGTGCATCCCTCATCGTCGCACCCTGTAAATTGGCCAACACTGGAAAATTTGAAAGGGATTTAAAACGACATCTTCCCATCTCTCGCAAATGATGCCTGCTATAGAAAAGCTTGTAGTATGTTCAGGCAACTACCTAGTAAATAGGAATATTGGGTGAAGAACACTACTAACAACAATAGTCTATAAGCAGAGGAGTGGCTGAACTATAGGATAACAGGAAGCTGTAAACAAACATAAAGAACACAATGGTAAATCAATTGAAGCAGCTAGCACCGAAAGTAAAGGACACAAAAATCTTACATAATACTAGGAGTACTAGTGAAAATCCATTGCTTCTTCATCGGCGCATTGCATGATGTGCAACCTCGGTTTGAACTTTCCTTTCCTGCTACATCAGTCGGCTGGCAGCCAACATCCATCCAATTCAGTTCAGTTGACACGGGCTGAGCAATCTTTTTGTCTGAAGATTCCTTGACACGGGCTAAGCAATTCAGCCAACATCCATCCAATTCACTTCAGCCAACATCCATCCATCCAATTCCTTGACACGGGCTGAGCAATCACCCTACAATGGAGGCCCCAACAGTTCTCGATGTAGAGCAACTGCAGTCCAGTTCAGTTGTAGAATCAATGACAAGCCAGTATTTTCCTGAAAATTGCCTAAGTGGTGGATACAATTTGCCCGCTTGCACTGAAAATTTTGTCTGAAGAAATGGAGAGCAGATTCAGTCTCTCCCCTCCCCTCCCAATAGAGCTACGAAAAGCATGTGTATGCAGCAAAACGCATGAATATGGCATCATGTTGAGCATTCTTTTTTGAAGAATCGCTAAGTTTAGTCATTAATTAGATCCGCTATGTACCTCATGTCGTCCAAGACGACGCCATGCTCCGGCACTTCAAATGGAGCGCCCAAGGCGTCTGGGAGCGGTGGTGCTCGGACGAGCTGCACGTCCGCGACGTTGTCGGCCTTCCCGTAGACGGCATCGTCATCTCTATGGCCGTCGACGACGCGCCCCTCGCCCGCGACATCTACTTCGACGTGGACGCCCCTGACGAGATGAGGTCTGTCGGGCGCGCCCACTTCTACTGCCGCGGGTGCTGGAGCGGCAACGTGTGGGCCGCCGACGGGGATGGCGCCCGGTGCTGGTAGATCTGACGCCAAGAGCCTGTCGATCCGGTGCCCGGACATGGCCTGCTCCGCCGCCATGGTCCTCGACGACCCCACCCAATCACGGCGGCGGTTCCCTGCCGGCCACGCCCTTCCTTAATCGCAACTGGTCCATGAGATTTGGGTGGGAGGAGTGGGGAATTTCTGCGTCTCACAGCGAACGAGAGAGAGAGAGAGGAGCGGGGAAGAGAGCTCATGTATGCGCCGCTCGACGCGTGCCGATGTATCGTGGGGTCCCGACCAGGTAAGCGACAGACGAGCGCTCGTGCTGCTCTGCGTCCCGACCAGATGGTTCCCGTGGGCTGGTGCGCACACCAGTGATCGCATCGGACGGCTCGGAAGTCGGAAGGGTGTGTGCTCGATCTGTCTAAAGAGCCCGCGAGCACTTTTTAGGTTTTAGGTTTTGTTATTAGTACCATACCGTTTAGCTGGATTGACTTCGGCTAGTTTATTAACAGCTCTCCGGGCCAGGGTATCAACCACATGGCAGATGTGGTCAGCTATTACAAATTACAAATTGAAATGGTTAAATGATGTGTTACATGCACATACATGCGCGCCTCCACAATGCGCATGGTTGCAGCTAGCTGTCCACACTGACATAGTGTGCCTTGTGCTTTTCTTTTTTCATCTCTCAATTTTACTACTCCTGTTTCTTCTATCTCCTTTTTATTCTCAGCTCAAATTGTTTTTATCTTGGGGGGATCTATGAAAATTATAAACCATCATGTTATTATTAGTTACCCACACAAGATTTACTCTTTTGACTATGCTAATTGTTATGCACCAGTTCAGAGTGCAAGCTGTGCCCATCTTCAGAACTGGACTCGGCTCTGAATGTTGTGCCCGGCCGCCCTAGTGGCCAAGTTCACTTTGCAGTGTTCAGTCTGCTCTTGTTTCCAAATGCCAAAACATGAAGCTACGATATGATAAGAGGTATGAAAGTAACATTCAAAACACTCCCAAAATATTACTATCCTCATGACAGAAGTTCAATCAATCCTGCCAAGTAATTTGAGCAAGGATTGCAAAAGAGCCCCCCCCCTCCCCCCCCCCCCCCCCCCGCGGCCCCCGCGTTGTCCGCTTCGGGCGACTCGGGCGGCGACTAGGGTTTCCCCGTCGCGCCGCCGCTCCCTCACCCTCCCCCCCCCCCTCGCCGCCACCTGAGAAAGCCGTCGGATCCACTCGCGCGGTCGCCCGTGATGGTGGCGGCGAGGCCTCGGCCGCTCCTTTCCTCAAGGAGGACCTCGGATCTGGGGCGGCGGCCCTTCTTGGCGAGGCGGCGGCGCCTTTCGGCCGGCGTCGTTCGCGGAGTGCTCTGGCCGGCGGCCTCGACCACGCGAGTGGTGAGACGACGGCGGGTGGCGGCGGTGGCGCGGAGGTCTTCCCCTCCTCGTCAGATCTGAGGGTGGCTCCTTTCCCCTGTCTCCCTCGTCCCCGCCGCTTCTCGCCAGCCTCCTCCCGAGCGCCGGTATGATGTGGGTGGGTGTTCGGTGGTCTGGTTCTGGGCCGCGGGAAACCGTTGGCCGGCTTGGCCGGCCTGGCAGCATCGACGTCCCCGACGCCGTCTCCTCCTTGGAGGTGCTGCAGAGGTCCTTCCCCTTTCCACCCATGTTCCTCCTCCCGGGTGAAAGCCCAAAATCCGGCTTGGATTGGGCGGCGACGGCGCGCTGTGCGTCGTGTCTTCCTTGGGGGCGCCGCCTGGGGAGGGTTGCGCTCATGTGAGGGGTTCAAGGTTGGAGCTTGGGTGGCTTGGGTGGTCCGATGACGGCGGTGTCACGAGGTTCTCCTCGTTGGCCTGCCAGTTTACTTGATGCCTCTGCTGCCTTTCTTCAGTAGCTGCACCTGGTGGTTTTCCTGCAGCTCTCCGGCGTTCTAGGTTGTGGCGATGCGGCAGTCGCGGAGTGCTCGAATGTTCAAGTGGTGGTGTGCTGCGGCTGCTCCAGGTCCCGAAGCTGGCACGTCACCTGCTCTAGGGTGAGCGTCTCTCAAGTCCGCCGGGTACGGCGCCTTGCGAGCCATGGCGAGAGGGAAGGGTCCCTCTGCGGCGAGAGAGACGGCGGATGTGTGATGTCTTTCTTCTTGGGCGTTGGTCGGGCTCGCTTGCCACACTGTTGCAAGCAGGTCCTCGCCATGCTCGTGTGTGCCTCACCCCTAGATGGCTGTTTGGTTGTAGTCTTCGGCTAGGACAAGCTTCGAGCTTTGTTTTCTTGTATTCTTTTTGAGCTTGTGCGACCCGTTGAGTTGTAAGCCTTCTAGAGTGTCCCCTTGTATCGTTTGGTCGTGGGGTTTGTGTGTGTTTGTATTTTTTAGCCGGTTGATGGCTTTGTTAATTCAAAGCCGGGCTCTTCGCGAGCCTTCGTTCTAAAAAGAAAATTTTTGAGCAAGTGCAAATATGGAAATGAAAACAAAGGTAATATCGAGTGCTTTAGTATACAAGAATAAAACATTGATTTCCCAGGCCTGGATCATTATGAGAATAATACTATCCTCATAACAAAAGTTCCAACAATCTTGCCGTAGTTTGAACAAGCGCAAATCCAGACAGAGGAAAACAATGGCGATATCCGGTTTTAAAAGTACACAAATAAACATCAAGTTCATGCCGCAGGTCCCAGATCCAGACCGGTAGTAAGTTTCAGGCCACGTATTCCTCTTGCACTGCCACTGCCTCACCCTGATAGACCGAAGCACTACACCGTAGCTTCCGTGCCTGGGCTCGCGGAGTCGCCTCCACAGGAACAAAATAGCCATGGTACAAAGGTCCGGCTCAGTCCAGGTTGTGCGCCGGGTACTGCTCCACTGTTCGGTGTTGGTTGCAGTGGCGTATCGACCTGTGAGCTGGTGTTGGTTAGCATTGTCACAACTTCAGACATGTCAGGCCTGTCCCCGGGAGAATGCTGCACGCAGAGAAGACCAATCTGGATGCATCTGGCTAGCCAGAATAAGACCTCGCCTCTAGCTCTAGGTTCAGCCACTTCCTGAGCAAGAAGCTCCCAGCTCTTACCTTCCTTCCACAATTGATAGGCCTGCAAGAAAAAATAAGCTCAGTTATACAGAGTAAAGCAGCACTCGTTTTGATCTGCCTATGTGTGGACGGGTAGCATGTGTTGGGATACTGTGTAGCAAGCTGAACGAAGATTATTCGTTCATAGTTAGTGGTGCCTGTTTCAGTGGGAAGAAATTAGAGGATGCACCAGGGAGTATGTTTTATCAGGAGCAGACTTACATGTAGAAGGAACCTTGGCGTGTCTGCTCTCCTTTTGCCACTTACGATCTCCAGCAAGACGACTCCGAAGCTATATACTCCCTCTGTAAACTAATATAAGAGCGTTTAGATCACTATTTTAGTATTCTAAACGCTCTTATATTAGTTTACGGAGGGAGTACATCACACTTGTACGTCAGGGGCCCCTTCCCTATATACTCTGGAGCGACATATCCCCTTCATTTAACACAAATATGGGAGTTAACTAAGGTCTCCTGGACATAGAGAAACTTGAAAAAGAACAATCATATATGGTACATGTCTAGTAGTCTAACTTGAATATGGAACATTAAATCAGTTGGAAATTTAAATCATACGGTGTAAGTACTAATGTTGGATCCGTCTGCTCGTCGGTGAACAGCTTGGCAGTGGCAAAGTCGGCTACTTTGGGATTCCACGAACCATCCAAAAGTATATTGCCAGGTTTTAGATCCCTGTGAATGACTTGCTTGCTGTGAAGGAATTCAACACCTAGAGCGACCCCACGAATTATTTCCAGCTTTTGCGCCCAATTCAGTGAGGAGTGGGACCTGTTTTCTTCTCCTTCGTTTCCAAATAGGTGTGTGAGGCCAAATAGATAAGACCAGTTGTGGATTACATTTGTAATGACAGATTAACACAGCATGCATTGCAGCGAGTTCCAAATATATGGCGATCCAAACTTGAGGTCTCCATCCACTCGTAGACTAGTATCGACTTTTCTCCATGGGAGCTTCGCAAGATTGACATGTGTGCGCGTTGACATCACTTTCACTTCTCTTAAGAAATCTCCCCTGCCTTTATCAGTAAGACGAGACTCTTTGAAACATTTTGCAGCAATCACTGTACCATCGGGTAGCTGCCCCTGATGATTATACAGTACCACGTTAACTTACGATGTAGATTCAGCATATATATGCACTATGCAGTACACAATCAACTACCACTGAAGGGTGCCATTGGAATGTCTGATTGTATTATCTCATTTTATACTGTTCTGTAATCAATCTGTCACAAAATGTATAAGGTTACCTTGTAGACAATGCTATATCCCCCATCTCCAATATTATTTGAGAAATCTTGTGTAGCCGTTTTTATAATCTGGAAATCAATTGGAGGGACAGACGTCATAGGCGAAGAAGGATTCAGAGAATGATTATCAGAAGCGGCATCACCTGTCACCCTCAAACCATTTTGTGCTGGAAAATAATTAGGATTGTGAGTCCATTTCCCTTTTTTCTTCAGAACAGTAAAAGAAGGAATAAAGTGACTAATGTTTTTATATAGTTGAGAAATTAGTAACTTACCTAATATCCTTTCTCTGGGTCGTTGTATCCTGGTGAAAATCCAGTAAGCAAGGAGAACCAGAATGATGATCGAGGCTACGGAATCGGATACACCAATAATAATCCAAGTAGGAAACGTGGATACAGATGGCTCACCTGTTATGTGTTATGAAAAGTCAACTTTGCAAACTTAAAATTTCCTTAAAGTTAAAATTTCCCTTTTGTATTTGCGTAAAGGTGTCAATTTTTTTGCTGTAGTTGGAAAGGCCTATAGGGGCGTTAGCCCAACTGAACCTTTTTTCATTAAGCCACAATCGCAGCAAAACGTTACAACAAAAGAAAACAGAAAGCGAGTAAAAGATGTTGTTTCCAACAAAATGATGAATTGATCAAGCACTTATGTTTACTATCATCTCTCTCAAACTGCAAATCAAGTCAATTTCCTGGGACGTGCGCGCGCAGGTGGCCGATGGCCCATCGCCGCCACCGCTGGTCGACCATGGCAAATCCTTCATTCCTATTCCCTTGGTCGCGAAGCAAACTCGCGCGAGAACCAGGGGAGAAGCACATATAGCTGTCCGGCGGTGGGCGGCGGCCGGTGCTCATATCCAGTGACGGAGCTAGATGTAGACTACGCTTGGCGCTGTGCTATGTTGAGTGATAAATTTTTATGATTTTCTATGCTTTGCATGAAAAAATTACAAAGGAAGTTATTTCTAGGCCTAGCTGCCCCAGGCCTGTCTCCGCCACTGCTCATATCTGTTGACCGCCGCCGGCGAGTCGGCACTGATAGAGTGTGTCGTTCCTGTGGGTTGTGCCGTGCGTGCGAGCGGAGAGAACGGGGTCGGGGAAGAAGCGGGCTGCGGGCGGAGCGCGGCAGAATGGGCTTTCGGTGGACCGAGGGTTAGTTTGGTTTTTTACACACAGACACAAGACACAAAAGCAGTTATATACACGTTTTAAAAAAAAAGCACTCATATACACGTGCCAATCTTATTTAGCGCTGCAGGCACCCGGGAACAATTAATTAACAAACGTTTCTTCAAGAGCCTCCCAACGATCAGCGCCACTTGGTGCGCTCTCATTCACCCGTCACGTGTCGCGTTCTGGACGCTTTCTTTAGATTTTTTTTCACACTCATTTTCTTTGGCTTTTTAAACAGTTTTTTTTAGGGTTTTTCGACGTTTAGGTTTTCCACTGCTCTTCCTTAGCTTTTGGAACAAAAAAATTACGCGAAAAAACCATTTTTCTTTTTTTTCTACGAGAGTCATGGTTTTGCTTTCGCAAGAGTCATGGCTGTGCCTCTCGAGAACGAAAAAAAACGTGTTTTATGTTTTTCTCCTTCTGCGAGAGGCACGGTTGTGATTTCGCGAGAGCGTTTTTTTTCCTTCCGTGAGAGGCACGGTTTTGCTTCCGCGAGAGGCACGGCCGCGCCTCTCGAAAATGAAAAAAAAACACGTTTTTTGTTTTTTTCCCTTCCGTGAGAGGCACGGTTTTGCTTCCGTGAGAGGCATGGTTATGCTTTCGCGAGAGGCCCGGCTGTGCCTCTCGGAAACGAAAAAAAACATATTTTATGTTTTTTCCTTCCGCAAGAGGCACGGTTATGCTTTCGCGAGAGTCACGGCCGTGCCTCTCGGAGAAAAAAAACACGTTTTCTATTTTTTTTCCATTCGTGAGAGGTACGAGTTTGCTTCTGCGAGAGACGCGGTTGTTCTTTCGTGAGCGTGCCTCTCGAAAATGAAAAAAACATGTTTTGTTTTCTTTTCGTGAAAGGCACGTTTTTGCTTTTGCGAGAGGCATGGTTATGCTTTCGCGAGAGGCACGGCCGTGCCTTCTTGGAAAAGAAAAAAAACGTATTTTCTTTTCTGTTTATTTGCTTCCGCGAGAGGTACGGTTTGGCTTCCGCAAAGGCACGGTTGTGATTTCGCAAGCACAGACGTGCCTCTTTCTGAAAGAGAAAAAAATCTGTGCTCCTGGTTTGGTTTTTTCGTCCAGTTTTTTATGTGCAAAGGCACGGTATGTTTGCAAACAGACGCCTACAACGCCCCAAACTGGGCCGGCCCATATCATTTCCGCAAACCCGCAAAGCTGGGCCGGCCCATATTATTTCCACAAACCCGAAAAAATTGGTGCTGCGATAGACTTTGAACCCGTAAACCTCCGTCTTTGAAGGGAAGAGCACTAGCCATTTGGCCATCCCAGGCTCCCAGCACGTTGTGAAAAATATTCATTTTTCTCTTGTTATTTCTTCCTTCAATCGTGGTTTTTCTTCTGGACGTTTGCATTCGGTTTTTCATTTTTTCTTGCTTTTTCATTTTTCTCTTTTTTAAATGCGTGGGCTCTTAAACAAATCATGAACTTTTTCTTCAGAATCGGTGAACCTTTTTTCTGAAATTCATGAACTTTTTTCCAAAATCTATGATTTTTTTAAAATTTGTGAACTTTTTAAAAAATGGATGAACTACTTTGCAAATTCGATGAACTTTATTTCAAATTCAATGACCTTTTTCCAAATTTAGTGAACCTTTTCAAATTCAATGAACTATTTTTAAATTTGGATGAACTTTTTTCAAATTTTGATGAACTTTTTCTAAATTAGAAGAACTTTTAAAAAAAATTGTGAACTTTTTTGAAAATCGATGAACTTTTTTCAAAGTTCTTGTGAATTTTCTTAAACATGATGAGCTTTTTTCAAAACCGATGAACTTCTAGGGTAATTTTTAAATTTAAATTAACGTTTTAGTAAAAGCAATAACTATAATTGTTTTCTGTTAATGGAGACCAAGACGAGCTTGGTCCAGTGGTGGTTCCGTTCATGTATCGACGTGAGATGTAGAGTTTGAACCCCAGCTCTCTCACTGTTTATTTTTTCACTTTTTCCTTTGTTAGCGGGTAATGGGCCAGATTTGAAATCAGCCCAATCAAGAAACGTGCATGCGTCAAGTTGTCTAACCAGGGCTCCCATACACTCATCGCTATAAGTGCACATACCCATACCTTATCCTATGAGCATCTTCGAAAGACTGAGCTGGCATATCATCTTGAAATTTATGAAGTTATCGTAGGCACCTCGTCATCGACGGGAATACCTCCTCCCACTGAATGCACATTGCCGAAAATCCTGAAATAAATCTAGAAATAAATGCGAGCATCAAGACTTGAATTCTAATGGACTGGGATAACACAGTTCCTCTAACCATCCAACCACAGGTTAGTTTGATTGACACCCTAAACTTCATGCCTAAAAAATTCTGCTGCCTGGTATGTGCCTGGACACTTGGCATTTACCTGCCTGGGCAGGCTAGCCTAGGAGCACGATGTTTGGATTCATTCCTGGCCTGGTGCTGTGTTATCTAATCATTAAGTAATATTAAATAGTGCCATGCAAGCTGCAGCACATCCAGGCGCAAGAGACCGGACGCCTGGGCATGCTAATCCCATTGCCTCTGTTAGAAATTGTGGGTTATGCGGTTTATCCTCTAATTCCTTTGCCTTTTTCGTAGTGCCGCTCACAATGCATATTGAGGCTAGAGGGTAGGGACCTATTTATAGACTCCACTTCCAGGTGTTTTATTATTCCACCTGTTTCCGGAAACATCCGTATGACTCCTGAGCAATGTTACCAACCACGATAAAACATGTCAGTTTTCCGAGTCTAAATATACTAGTCCCTAGCACACATGTGTGAGTCATGTGCCATGATTAGATTGTATATGTGAGATCAAATTCCAATCTTAACCATGTGGGTAAACAGCCTGCAGAGCTGATCCTGCAAAACAAACCCAGCTCTTCCACCCTATGATGTCCCAGGAAAAATACGTACGTACATACAAAATTCCAGTAGAGTCGATCCCTATTAATTCCTCTACTGTATTCCATCATAGTCGTCCTCGGCACCTCGAGTATTATTTCCTCGAGTGAAATTCCCATCACTTATTCCCAGTCACAAACATTAATAATATGGATAATTCCCCATTAAGTTAAATAAATAATAACTATGTTGAAAGCCACATAAATATCCAATATCTCCCACTTGGCTAAAACATAATAATGAATATATGAAGTTCCATGTGTAAACATGTTTTAAAAGGAATTCCTAACTCTGGTTAGTGAACCTGCACCATATCAGTATTAATACATACAAATAAATGAAATATACGTACCTAAGTTTAATCATTCCACACCTCGTGTATACAATGATAACTTCCTCAATTGTGTTTACTTTCAAACATAAACTCTAAGTGATAGGTTGTGATGCACATTCCACGATCATATATGATGCGTCAGTTTCCCTTAGCGACACATATTTCCTTCCACTGCTTGAATGCAGCAATAAACTCCGGTAGCTAAGGTATGATTGTATAGTGAAGATACAATACAGTCCAGTATTGTTCTCTTTTTCCTCAGGAGTTCCAACATAATTACTTGCTGAGTATGATTCCCTTTATCAAGGTGATTTAACAGGTTTGCTATTTTCCATAGAAAAGTATATCACAAGAATCCTATGTATTCCACTCCCAAAATAATTGGAAGATTCAAACATGCCTTTCACATGAAATTTATAAGATAACCAAGATTTCACTTCCATCAATGTGGCTTTATCATTGCAAACAACTACAAAAAAACATGATTAACATATATAACAGTAATGCAAAACAATTTATACTTACATTTGTGGATGACCACATTGCTTCATTTAGAAAACCATATGACCTGCTATTCCATTGATGTGAAGCTTGTTATAAGACCATACATTAATATATTGAATTAGCAAACCATGTCTTTATTCCATCTTTCCCTAAATTTCGGAGAAAGAACTTCCACAAAGTATATTTCCCTTTGTGTAAATAATTTAATAACAAGAGTGACATTATAATTAATATTCAAGTGAGCCAAATTTTCTTTAAAAAAACACTCACATACAATGGGCTTGCAGTTGTTTGGTAAGATAATAAGTTCCCAAACATTATTCTTCCTCATTGAGTTTATTCCTTCCCGCATTTCTTCCACCCATAGCTTGCGTTGATGAAAAAGTAAAGCTTTCTTAGGAGACTTCAGTTATTCCTCTAAGAATTCAGAGTCACTTCCCCCAAAAACACACGATAATTATCTAGACATGATATTCCAAGTTATTTCCTCCCACTTATCCTAAGAATGTTAGTGTCCAGAGTTACACTTGTAGTTTCCTTCAGGGTCTAGATTATATTGTAGTATGATTGCCAATAATCCACTATTATCCATGCAAACATTGTGCTCCCACTTTCCACCAGTTTTCCTTTTCCAGATCAAAGAAATACCCTTCCAAACAACGAGGGAGTATATATATAAAAAAATCAATTCCTCCATCCAGGTGGAGTATATGGTATATTGCAATAGTGAATGAAGTTCCATGTTCTTTACATATTAAATTGATATATTCCTGAAGTGTAATTCCCCCACCAATCAGTTGTTAAGATTTTGATATTCTTTAATCAACTGATTTTTCACTTCAGTACAACATGTGAACATCACAATAAAACATTCCGACTTGTATAATGAAAGGAAAACATATAACCATACAAGGTGCAATCATCTATGAGTGAAATGAAATAAACAATCTGACCTCTAGTGGGAGTATCAAAAAAAATATACCATAAGTATATATAAAAGAATGATGTGAAGCTTTTTATCTCCTTCCACCTTAAGAAAAGGCGTGCAAGTTAAATACCCGTTATATATGTGCTTCAGAAAATCAAATTCCTCCCACTAAAGTTTTGAATTCCCTAATTAGTAAGTTACTCGATTCGGTTCCACGATAAATGACCAAGTCGTCCATGACCAAAATAATAAATTCCAAGCATGTGTTCCTATTATAAGCAGTCCTCTCTATGGAGTTATCTTCCCCAAATAACAATTTGAGTTGCTAACTTCCAATCGGCCATCAAGAAAGAATAGACCATTATGTGAAATTCAGTAATGCACTAATTTTACCATTGAGCAATATTTCCACTCTTCCTTTTCCAAATACATTTCATAAATTAAATCCATTCATACTGAAGTTGCTTATAGAGTATCCTATAGCAATAATACTTTTCCTCCACCAGGGAGTTTCATGAAAAAAAAATTCCAATTCCAAAGTGTATAAGATTTGATAGTAATGAGAAAACACACAATATACATAATTTCCTTTGGTACTGTTAGCATGCCAATAAAATTGCTATTTTATTCCAGCAATATAATACATAGAAGACATAATCCAAATATTTGGAAAAAAGTAGTGACATATACATATTTAATGCAAATATTAATAATGTGCATACCGTTAAGTGAGAGCAAATTTCCTTAATTTTCCATGGAGTGGTTCCCACCTTCCTTCATAAATAAGTGATTGTCATAATAGACACTTTTTGAATTCCTTCTCATGCAAGGTTAGTATAATAGCGTACCCATTCATAACAATTTTCCTCCACAACGGAGTTTAAGGGCATAATTTCCAATTCCAAGTTTATTAACTTTATCATTTCCTTGGAATTGTTTGCATGGAAGTGAAACCTTCCTCTTTTCCAATTGCATTGAATATAATATATTCCTCTTCGAGGTGCAACCAATAATATTTGATCAAATCCTTCCCTCAAAGAGTTTCTGTTCCTTCGTAGAGCAAATAATATCCTGTATTGCATACTAAATGACCACTCAAGGTATAAAAAATTGATTATTCCAATTTGGCATAGAGTTTAGAATAACCATGACTTGCACTTTAAAAACACACTATATTTCCCAGATATTCCACCAAAAAATGTCTTTAAGATTGCACATAATTTCCATGCAATTTATTCACTCTCTTATTGAACATCCAAAGAGCAATAGAATGACTCTTCCAAGTCCATATTATATAATTCCTTTTCCTTAACAATGATATTTTAATATATATGTTTGCCTTTCCGGTTTGTTTTGTTAAACAATGTAATCGGGATTTCCCCCCAAAAAACATAACTATAATTTTCTATTTCCAAACCGTGATAATAGAGTCACGTAAATAATTCACATGCTCTAAGTAACGCATAGAAAAATACTATTGGATGCCATTATTGAGGAAAAGTATTACCGATATGATCCGTAGACATCAGAAATCCCGTGAATAAACAGTGTTCCTCAATCCAAGTGCAAAAGAATTTGGGCGCGGATGGAGACATGCCGCCAACGAGAAAACAAATTTAGACCGTCTTCCGTGTACATGAGTTATTACTAGTTGCTGCCCTCCACCGTGAGTTTGCAACAATAAGAACCAAGCAAAATTGTTCCTCGATCCACGTGAGTAGGAATTGGGCCTGTCCTTTGCTTTGCAATATCCCTCAATTTACAGTCTTCAGGGAGAAACGTAGCAAGTTCGGTGGCGATTTTCTGTTCCTTAGTCAGCAGTCTGCCAAGTTCAGGTGACGCAGAGATGAGTTTGAACCCATAGTTGTCCTTGCCTCCACGTCTATGCGTGCAGCGAGGTGAGCATATTACATAGTTGTATTTGGCATGCAACTTCCGAGTAGCCGATGGCGAATCGTATGGTTCGGAGATTTTGACGAGGCCGCGAACTCATGGTCGCGACATAGTGCGGTCATCCCTCCCTCCTCTTTTGTCAAATCTTCTATTCCAGATCCGATCTGAAACGAATCTGTACATAATAATTTCCAGCGGCAATACTTGTCATGATTCCGATCGTACATGCAGATGTATAGATACGTTTCTACTCGATCCGTGTAAGCAAAAGAATCCAAATTTCCTGGTAATGATACAGATATATAACTCTTTTCCATCCTCAATCCATGTGCCAAGAAAGTCGTGACTTGCTTGACTCCTTCCATGACCTACGTACATGAGTGAGTTGCTTCATAATAATACGAGCCGAATTGATTTCCCATATCATGGTTTCAGATCGGTTGATCACGGGAAAGGATTACAGCGACCTGGTGCATCCCATCTTACGGCCATCAACAAAGAACCGTGCTCCGCATGCGTCGACTAAACCAGCGGAATTAGTAGCAGGATCAAACGCATCACGAGAGAAGCGGCGAGCGATGGCTGGGTTCCAGAGATCGAGCGACCACGTTACGGCAGAGTTCACGGCAGCGGATTGGGTGACGGCGGCAACCGCGGCTGACCTAGCTCAAGATACCAATGTTAGAAATTGTGGGCTATGCGGCCTACCCTTTAATTCCTTTGCCTTTTCCGTGGTGCCGTTCATAATGCATATTGAGGCTAGAGGGTAGGGACTTATTTATAGACTCCACTTCCAGGTGTTTTATTATTCCACCTGTTTCCGGAAACATCCGTATGACTCCTGAGCAGTTTTCCGAGTCTAAATATATTAGTTCCTAGCACACATGTGTGAGTCATGTGCCATGATTAGATTGTATATGTGAGATCAAATTCCAATCTTAACCATGTGGGTAAACAGCCTACAGAGCCGATCCTGCAAAACAAACCCAGCTCTTCCACCCTATGATGTCCCGGGAAAAATACGTACGTACATATAAAATTCTAGTAGAGTCAATCCCTATTAATTCCTCTACTGCATTCCATCATAGTCGTCCTCGGCACCTCGAGTATTATTTCCTCGAGTGAAATTTCCATCACTTATTCCCAGTCACAAACATTAATAATATGGATAATTCCCCATTGAGTTAAATAAATAATAACTATGTTGAAAGCCACATAAATATCCAATAGCCTCGGCTAAGCAACTGACTTTGTTAAAAAAAAAATCTGAAATTCATCAGGCTAATCACGTTCTTGTGGCAGCAAGCCAGGCAGGCCTTTTCACTCCCAGGACACCAACAAAACAACGACCAGGCACATTTCACTCATCATCCAGGCCATGCAATCATTGACGTGGATGCCAACCAAACTAGCCCTGAGTTCAGCACATGTCCTTTCTTTCAACCGAATGTCCACCTCAGAAAAAATATAGTGTCAAGATGTACACACCAATTTTTTGTTCAGCATGTTTTGACATTTTGAAATCTTTTCTTGCCGGTGGCAGGAGCATATGCTTCCATGTACCAAAGTGAATTTCGGCAAAATATATGCTTACTTTTAGTTGTAGTTGGTGTATGCACGGTTGCAGACGGTTGGGGAAAAAGTCTTTTAGGAATAGTGTCTCATATGATCAAAAATAAATCGTCAAAGAAAACTATAGGTAAAGAACATCGTCAGAGAAAATAGAAACACAGTATGAACATACTTATTTGCAGACAGCTGCAAAAAGAAACCCTTCAAATACACCCGAAAAAAGCCTTCAAAATAGTTCCCTTAGCTTATGGGGTGTATCTATTCTCTCTCTGTGTCAATTGGCTCAACTGGTCATCTATCAAAAGTAAGTCGTCAGAGAAAGCTATGGGCATTGATGGTCATCAAGATAGGTGGAAACGCATTATGAATGTAATCATTCGTATACATTTGATGAGAAAACGCTTCAAATAGTTTGCTAAAGTTCTGGCCCGCGGTTTTGTGTTGCCCAGTGTTGGACCGCTACGGCTGGCTGGATGGCATGTTTTGCCTCTCTTATGGCCTTTTACCCCTGCTATCTGGCCGACTGACGTGTATGCTCACGTGCTCATTTAATCCTGGGTGGGGTTCTCGATTTGAATGTTTCAAGTCATTTGTTGTGGCTCCATCAGGAACAGAGTCTGATGTCATCAAAAGTAAATCATCAAGGGAAATAAGAACATTTTTTGAGCAATCATTTACAGGCAATTGATGAAAATTTCCATTAAATAGTTCTCTTAACTTCTGGCCCATAGTTGATCTCTACGCCAATTGGCGCAATGGGTAATCTAGCTATCATTAAGAATGACCCCGTCAGTCTGATAAATCTAAAGTTCCTATTAATGTGTTTTGAATCGATGTCCGCCTTGAAGATAAATTTTCATAAGAGAAAGCCATGCGTCATGGGAGTCTGGAGGACTGTTTGAGGGCAGCCCACATTATGAACTGCAGGTTGGGATCCCTCCCAATCAAATATCTTGGTATGCTGCTCACCAACAAGCATTTGACCATTGAAGACTACCTCTCTATCACCGATCGAGTTGCTGGTAGAGTTGAACCATGTGTTGGCAGATACCAATCGACTGGCGACAAGACAGCCCTAATCAACGCCTGCTTATCTAGTCTCGCAATGTTTACCATGGGTTTCTTCTTGTTGCAAGATGCGGTTCATGCAAAGTTTGATATTGCCAGATCCAGGTTCTTTTGGGGTAAATAACTCAAGAAACAAAAATATCACATGGTGCATTGGCAGATCATCTGTGCTCCAAAGGAGGTTGGGGCCTCGCTATTATCATCACCAAACATATGAATTGCTTCTTGATGGCCAAGTGGGCCTTGAAAATTCTGACGAGCGTTGGAGGATTGTGCTTAGGCATCGTCAGGTAGAAGTACTTTCAACATGCTCCAGTTTCAATGGACGCATGTCATAACAAACCATAATTTTAGAAATAAATTACGAAGATACGCTATTTGCTACGTGTTGGTGTTGTGCACAAAATTGGGAACGACCAATCCACGGTGTTTTGGTTGGACATTTGGCTCGGACCAAATCCGTGTATCTCTTAGTTGCCCGACTTTTGCAATTTAGCGGTACCCAAACTCATTGGTCAACGAGAATTGGCAAAACGGACGGCGGGGCCCTCAATTTTGTCGCTCCCTAGGGCCATTAGAGTTGGAGGAATGGGGTCGTCTGGTTGCGTTGTTTAGGGACACTCATCTGTCTGATGAACCTGATTCTTTTCGTTGGAAGTTTGAGCCATCTAGGCAGTTTTCTACTAGCTCTCTTACCATTCCTACATCAAAATGCCGCTCCTTTCCAAGCAATGGATATCTGGAAAGCACACATTCCAACCAAAATCAAGATTTTTCTTTGGCAGCTGTGTCTGGGCGCAATAGACTACCATCGGGTGTGGAAGTGTAAAAGCTGAACATAGTGGGGGACGACATGTGCCCGCTCTATGGGAAAATGTAAGACTCAAATCATATTTTCTTCAAATGATTCTTGGCTCATCTCCTTCGGGGATGTGTCCAAGACGTCACGAGGTGCGGCTGGGTACTAACTTCTTTTGTTGCTTTTCATACCCTCAGTGGGAGGCTCACGGGTCTCTCACGCAAATTAGCATGGCTTATCTTTTCTATGCTGCCCTGCGCCCTATGGAAAATTATAAACAAAATCTCTTATCAAAGGCATTTTTATTAAATACCCAGCTGATGCGTGTGTAAAATGACCACATTTCTTATAGCTGTGAAAACCTCTAAAGAAGACCACAAAGGCATCTACTATTGAGGCAATGTGTGGCAAACTCAGACACCATGCAAAGGTTCTCAGGGAGGAAGGCCACCAACATGGAGATTGATCTGTCGTCGTGCGTTGATGTGTCAGTTTGGTCATGTCGTGTGTCGTGCGTGTTGTGTCTCTTGAGGCTTTGGCCCCGTGGGTGTGTATCGAACTTAGTTATTTGTTTCATTCTTCTTGTCATCGAACCTTGTTATAAACACTTGAAGGCCTTCGGTTCGCTAAAGTCGTGCAAGCGTCTCCTCTCTAAAAAGGTATAAATCTAGATTAGTTAGGTATAGGTATAGATATAGATATAGATATAGATATAGATATTAGATATTAGATATTAGATATTAGATATAAATATAGATTTGTTAGGTTTACAAGATTAGGTGCCCCAAATCTTCTATTAAAAAATGGTCTAGAGACGTTACATTGCCTGCCTCGCTCCTGCGCCTATAAATACGAGTGGTGTGCTCGGCTTACCTTGCGCCACACCAACTTAAGGGCATTGTGTACAGAGATAAGTCGCGGACATCAAAGATCATGGCTAGATCGGTGGTGTTGGCGATGTGCGTGGTGTTTGTAGTGGTGGTGGCAGGGGGTGCGATGCCCCAAAAGTTGGTGTGTAGTGCTAAGTTGTATATGCTTGCACCCTGCGATTCAGTCATCAAAGAAGAACCTTGGAGTGCACCTTCGACGTTGTGCTGCTCGAACCTCCGGGCACAGGAGCAGGAGGGCTGCATCTGCCCGTACTTGCAGGATCCGGTGTACTACGGCTACATCAATCGCCCCAACTTGCTCAAGACACTCACCTCATGTGGCATCCGCATTCCGCCAGCATGTCCAACTATATAATAGGAATTACGGGTTATTGTACATCTGTTTTTTATACAATAATAAACGGCATCTTCGACGGGACGGAAGTTGGTCCGGTGGTAGCAATATATCAAGAGACTGCAACCGCGTTCTCACTTTTGTCTTTCAGACATGTTGGCCGTTTCCTGAATGCTTCAGGAGACATGATAGCACTATCTTCTGAGTTTGATGTTAATTCTTGTACTGTGTATTCTGCTCCGGATTCCAACTGGGAACTCTGTATATTGATGTCGTTCGTAATCAATAACGTGTCGAATTTCACAAAAGAAAAACAATATAGGAAGTAGTTTCTCCCTACGGGGTTTTTAAGGTCCCTTGTATTTTGAGTCCAAGTTTGACCATCTACATAAATAACAAAATAAAATGTATATGCTACAAAAATTATAGTAGTGGATTTTCACGGTATAATTTTTAGGAAAACTCTCAGCGTCAACCGGCGGATTTTCTTTCGTCCATCCGCCGCCTCCCACGCAACGCGTGTCCAAGTGGACCAGCGCACCTCTTTGGGTGCTGCCTTATCTTCTCTTTGGATTACTCCTGGCCACATCTTTTCAGATCAGCAGATGTAGCACGGGGCGTTTGCCGCATCCCTGCTTGACACGTGTCCTGCTTGACCTTGCACGTTTCTCTTCATCATCTTTTCTTGCAATAATATCGTCGTTGCAGAATGGTGGCAGCGACCGATGACTGCACGAGTGCGCGACGCAGCTAGAGATCTGTTGCAATTTTTGCAACATGCGCCTTGTTGCGGAAAATTAGGTGCGGCAGAGATGTTGTTGCAATTTTTGCAACAAGGATCTTGTTGCAGAAAAATAAAGAAGAAGAGGTTGTGCAGCATGGGTCTTGCTGCAGGAGATTAGAGAAGAAAAGGTTTTGTAACAAGGGTTTTGTTGCAGAAAATTAAAGGATATAACTTTTTGCAATAAAGGCCTTGTTGCAAGAGGAACACCATTTAGAATCACCCAACTGATCATGACAATAGTTACGCCACACGCGCAGCCGTCGGATACAAGTTTAAGCGGACGACATGCAACCTCTATCAGCCGCCCAAGACCTACTTCACTAGACTCGTGCCTCTGCCATTTTTCTGCAACATCATCTAGGTTGCAGAAGTCATCTCGCAACAACGTCCATGTTACGAAAACATTAAGATGAGAAAAAATTCTGCAATATCATCTGTGTTGCAGAAGTCCGTCCGCAATGATGCACATGTTTCAAAAAAGTTAATGCTAAAATAAATCTACAACAAAAATCTCTGTTGAAAAAGTTTCCGCAACAAGAAATATATGCAAACGGTTCCGTAACACTGCCTTTGTTGCAATTGTGAGGAAAGAGCCGGGCTGATGGATACGCCAGATCAAACGGCTGTGAAGGTGGCGGATCTTTGAAAATAATTCACCGGCGGACACGTAGCGTCACCCTAATTTTTATGACATATAGTTTGTACTTTTTTATTTGTTATAAATTTAGGACGCCTATAACTGCCACACGTGTGGCACAATGGATATCCGACCACACGACTCGTCCGGTCGTACCCAGGAGCTAGCCCACACGACTCTGTGTGGGCGAATATTAAAATTGCCCACAAGTTCAGGCGCAACTACGACGGCCCACGCGACCTTGTGTGGCAACTGCTCACCCCCACCCCGTGAGCGTGAACACATGTGTAATTAACTCTAATTGCCATGTGCAATTAACTCTAGTTGTCATGTCTAATTACTGTAGTTGTCATGTGTGATTAACTTTAGTTGCCATGTGTAACTAATTGGAGTTGCCACGTGTGGCCAAATCATAGTTGCCATGTATGGTCAACCATAGTTGCCGTGTGTGATTAACTAGTTTTCACATATGCACAACTGTAGTTACCATCTATCACTGTGCGAGCATCGTGTGGGCGAAGAGCAGTTCCATCCACACATTCGGGTGAGCGTCGTGTGTCCGTTCGTATGAGGAGCGCCCACACGTGTGGTACTAAATGATAACGCACGCACGATGCTGGATACTTACATGGCTCTCGACCCAGATGACAACTGTTGCAATATTCATGCAAATGAATCGAACGGCATCGACTACGTTTGGACCATGTTGATAAGTGTCACACGTGTGAGCGTTATCATTTAGGTAAATTTATGGTCAAACTTTGACCCAAAATATTTGGAACAATATATTGCCGAAGGTCGGTACAATAGTAGTAGCTGCCACACCATCATCATTAATTGTAATGAGCCGGCAAATCATAAATATCGTGTACTAGCTAGTCATTCATATCAAACTATCCACATAATTCCCCTAAAAAAAAACTAACCACATATTTGTGATGTAACTAGTTGAATACAATCTTAATTATACTTACAGATGAAACAAAATCAAGGTGACTTGCACTCATTCTAGGAGAACATAGGTATCATCATGGTTCATTCAAAAAAAAATTTACCCCTATAGTTTTGACCAAATCTCACACGACTTGAGAGATATCACTTCACATAGTTGTTCTTGTACGTAGCAGATTTATCAACAGCTCAACACTGGTTCCATAGGTCACAGTCCTGCATGGAAATTTTGTATACAATTATCATAAGGAGCTCGCCCTCTTCTGTCCTCTTGTAAAAGGCATTCCAAATATTCTTGTGTCAAGGGCGCTTCAATGATTCCCACCAACTTCAAGTGCTTGTGACATTACCTCATGGTGCCAGCATGTTTCTTGCATGGTGCTATCAAGTCACCTCGCTCCTGCTGTTGGTCATGGTAAAGCCACATGGCCATTTGGTTGCCTTGACAGCTCGACTCAAAGCTCTCTGAATTCAGAAACAACCATGGTCCATATGTCCAAAATTATGTGGTAGTATATGTATTCACTAAGTTCAGTGAAATAATGATATGGGTGTCCACCGTCTTTTCTTTCGAAAGATATTGACACGATCCATTTGTCTCCCATCCATTAACACAAAACATATATTCAAATAGAACATGACTTAAATATGGCCATGTGCTCCATGCAGAAAAAGAAAACAATCATATATCAAAATAATTTGACAAACAAGTCACTTAAAATATAAGTATCACATGGAAAAGAATATGAAGATAATTGAAATAATATTTGACAAAATAATAATCATCAAATCGGAAAAATGTTAAAATAATTGAAACAGGCTAAAATACTTGTATATTTTTACCTAGCAAATTACATGCAGAAAGAAAGTCACAGACCATTCATGGCTCTCTCTTGCTTCATATATCACTCTCTCCACCTCTCATCTTCCCAACCTCGATGCTGGAAGTCACAAGATCAGCTCCGGCCCACGCCACCCCAACCTCGGCTGTGGACTATGTTGGCACCGACCTCGTGTCACGCTATTGTCGTCAAGCTCCCTAACCTCCAGGCCACTTGCCACTGCTCCTTTCCCACAGCACCCGCTGTTGTCCCCTCCCATCGGTCGCACACAACCTAAGTTTTTTGGATAGACAAGAGCATGTTCTATGTTATATTTGCAGATATTCCTTTTCTGCGTTATTGTCATGTTTCGTACGTATTCATGGTTCCCGTTTCTGCATTATTAACATGTTTTGTAGATAACTTCTCGTTCTCAATTGTGTTTCTTGTTCGTTTTGAAAATAAGGCTCCATGGAAATATGTATTTTCTGCAAGGATCGGCACATGACCAGTTGTCAAGTAATTCAGTGAGTAAAATCTAAAATAAACCTTGAACTCATAGAGCTAGTCGGAATCAAACCTCAAACTTACAATCCCTGAAATTCATACCCTGTACTTAACGATCCCGGTCAATTCAAACCCTAAACCGACCATATACTGTTTGTCGTGCCGGTAAAAGAACGATCCCGGCTAGGATTGTGGCTATTTCCACTGACTATGCGGTCCTACTTGTCATATTCATCTTCTTCCCTCAATCTCTCTCTCTTTTCCTTGCTGACGAGGCGCGGGTCTCCACGGCACTTGACGTGTTCAAACCCAAGGCTACTACCATTAATTGTCGTGCTCACTTCTTCTATGCTCCCGTGCCTGCGCGTCGGGGGCCTTCTAGGGCGTCTGCTCCGTCCAACATCAGCAGCGGCCAGACGACTCCACGGGCAGCGGCGCAGCTGTCTATGGGCTCACCAGGGCCTCCCGCATCCTGTCGACCATGACGAGGCATCGTCGAGACTGTCCCGGCTCGTTTCCTCATGGTCGGCCCGAACCTCAGCAAACCATTCTCCGGCATTAGCGTGTCGTTCATGGGCGACTAGCAGTCGCGGTCCTTCTTCAAGATGCACGTCGTGGAGGTGATTTCGAGGGAGAGCCACGCGCGTGATGTCTTCCATGGGTGCGCTCGATGGCCCTGCACATCGAGTGCAGCATCCTGGATCTGCCTCACGTCGTCACGGAGGCCCCGCTATAGTAGCTATTAGCTGTCGCAGCAGGAGATGGAGCATGCGGACACCGGCGAGGCAATGTCCTCCGGCGTGGAGTTGACGCCTTTCAAGCGCCCTGCGGACGTGGAGAGTAGGAGGTGCTGGATGAGGACCGGCGCTGACTGCAGGAGAGCGAGAGAGAATGGGCTTGGGAAGAAGATGCATATGACATGTGGGGTAGGGATGTCAGTGAGAATAGAAAAGGATCCCGTCTGGGATGGATATTACCCCGGTGCAGCAAACGGGTCCAAGGTCAAGATTGACCGGGATCAGTGAGTTGAGGACATCGATTTCAGGGATTAAGAGGTTGAGGTTTGAATCCGACTAGCCGCATGAATTCAAGGTTTGAAACAGACTTTACTCTAATTCTGTTTCTAGTTCAATTGCATCGCTACAAGAGAGTCAATGATTATTAGTATAATAACGTGCAAGTTTCTATTATCCCTATTCACTAGTGTGATCTAGCTTGCAATTTGTCAGTATAATGTAATGCAAGATGAAATTATTGTACACTAGAATATGCTTGCTTTCAGATCTTACGAATGCAGATAATATTGTGTTGTGGGTTGTTTTTTGTTTCATCTTCTTTATTTGTTTGGTCAATCTCTACTTCTCATGGCAGTGGAAGTATGCAGATATCAAATTGTAGACTGCTACATTGTAATCTAGAGTTCTAGACATCTGCTTAAGCTCTATCATACATGCATATATCTAATGTAAGCTAGTGGATTATGCTGCCATTCGGATCTCAGGTTCTGAACATTATCATTAATTTCTCGTATGATACAAATGTTACCTGCTTAATGGGACTGAACTGCTCTATCTAAACTTGTGCATCCCCTGAGTAATGCACCATTAGTTGGTAAGCAATAATGTCAGTATGAAACATCTTGACGGTACCCGTTTTCTCTACAAGGAACAATACCAGGTTTCAGCTCTATTTTACCCCCATTCCATGTTTTGAGACATTAGTAAATCATATGAAGCATGATAACAATGCTCAAGTTGATTCGGTGAATCAGTATTCCATAGATTACACCTAAGTGTTTTCCCTAAATATGCAGCAGTGCAAAACAAAGAAATAGGATATAAGCTTCACTGTGCATGCTAGTGTGAAAAATTACATCATATTTTTTCCAGGGAGAGCATCATGGACCCAGATGTCAATAACCTCGGTTGTATACTACATCTATGTCCCTGTCAATGAACTTGTGTGCACCATTGAACTACATCTACATCTACATCTATATATATGAAGATATATATGCATCTGCATCTCGAATGAGAACTATTGTCAGTTTGCAAACATGAGTCATCAAAGGAGAGTATATATATCTCTGTAAAGATGCATGTATGGCCAAACGAACTTGTGAACCAAAGCAATTCATGCTGACAGACGGAGTTTGGTAGAGGAGCGACCAAGTGGTGGGCTGGGGGCAGCCACGATTTCCTGCTCGGCAACGACCATGGACATAGCTGGGGATGTAGTGCATGATGGGACCTGCAGTTTGTTGTGATCTTGTGGAAAATAAAAATGTTTGGGGAGGAGGAAATAAAATTGGTAGGATGAGGTAATCTCGGCTAGTATAATGAAAATTGAAGATTTGTTGGATTTGCTGACATCGGCTCACGACCGCACAACGAGATTGGTATCCTTGCTGACCTGGGCTCACAACGGCACAGCAGGATTGGCATCATTGCTGCCCCGGACTCACCAGGGCCCAACAGGCTCGCCATCCTCATTTACCCCGAATGGCTGCGCATGGGACCCCCGCATCTGCACGCACCAACCGGTGCCCACGTCTCAGGAGGGCCCCGTCATCCTGACGAAACCACCGCAACAGGGGCATATCGCGTCTTCCAGTCAATCTTACTGCAGTACTGTGTAAGTTGTACGTGGTCATATGTGCCGTATGGTCATGTGAGTAAGTTGTACGTGGTCATATTGTTGGAAATATGCCCTAGAGGCAATAATAAAAGCATTATTATTATATTTCCTTGTTCATGGTAATTGTCTTTGTTCATGCTATAATTGTGTTATCCGGAAATCGTAATACATGTGTGAATAACAGACACCAACATGTTCCTAGTAAGCCTCTAGTTGACTAGCCCGTTGATCAACAGATAGTCATGGTTTCCTGACTATGGACATTGGATGTCATTGATAACGAGATCACATCATTAGGAGAATGATGTGATGGACAAGACCCAATCCTAAACATAGCATAAAGATCGTGTAGTTCGTTTTGCTAGAGTTTTGCAATGTCAAGTATCTTTTCCTTAGACCATGAGATCGTGTAACTCCCGGATACCGTAGGAGTGCTTTGGGTATACCAAACGTCACAACGTAACTGGGTGACTATAAAGGTAGACTACGGGTATCTCCGAAAGTATCTGTTGGGTTGACGCGGATCAAGACTGGGATTTGTCACTCCGTATGACGGAGAGATATCACTGGGCCCACTCGGTAATGCATCATCATAATGAGCTCAAAGTGACCAAGTGTCTGGTCACGGGATCATGCATTACGGTACGAGTAAAGTGACTTGCCGGTAACGAGATTGAACGAGGTATTGGGATACCGACGATCGAATCTCGGGCAAGTAATATATCGGTTGACAAAGGGAATTGCATACGGGGTTGATTGAATCCTCGACATCGTGGTTCATCCGATGAAATCATCGTGGAGCATGTGGGAGCCAACATGGGTATCCAGATCCCGCTGTTGGTTATTGACCGGAGAGTCGTCTCGGTCATGTCTGCTTGTCTCCCGAACCCGTAGGGTCTACACACCTAAGGTTCGGTGACGCTAGGGTTGTGAAGATAAGTATATGCAGTAACCCGAATGTTGTTCGGGGTCCCGGATGAGATCCCGGACGTCACGAGGAGTTCCGGAATGGTCCGGAGGTAAAGAATTATATATAGGATGTGCAGTTTCGGCCATCGGGACAAGTTTCGGGGTACCCGGTATTGTACCGGGACCACCGGAAGGGTCCCGGGGGTCCACCGGGTGGGGCCACCTATCCCGGAGGGCCCCTTGGGCTGAAATAGGTGGGAACCCAGCCCATAGTGGGCTGGGGCGCCATCCCCCCCAAGGCCCATGCGCCTAGGGTTGGTGGGGGGGGGGGGAAACCCTAAGGGGGGCGCCCCCTTGCTTGGGGGGCAAGCCCCCCACCCCTTGGCCGCCGCCCCCCCTGGTAGATCCCATCTACCAGGGCCGGCGCCCCCCCTGGCACCCCTATATATATGTGGGGAGAGGAGGGACTTGCTGCCCACGCATTTGGTGCTTCCCTCTCTCCCTGTTACACCTTTCTCCCTCGTAGTACACGGCGAAGCCCTGCTGTCGTGACGCCCTGCATCCACCACCACGCCGTCGTGCTGCTGGATCTTCATCAACCTCTCCTTCTCCCTTGCTGGATCAAGAAGGAGGAGACGTCTCCCGTCCCGTACGTGTGTTGAACGCGGAGGTGCCGTCCGTTCGGCGCTGGTCATCGGTGATTTGGATCACGACGTGTTCGACAACATCAACCACGTTCTAACGAACGCTTCCGCTCGTGATCTACAAAGGTATGTAGATGCATCTCGTGACTCGTTGCTAGATGAACTCCTAGATGATCTTGGTGAAACGAGTAGGAAAATTTTTGTTTTCTGCAACGTTCCCCAACAGTGGCATCATGAGCTAGGTCTATGCGTAGTTCTTCTTGCGCGAGTAGAACACAATTCGTTGTGGGCGTGGATTTGTCAACCTTCTTGCCGCTACTAGTCTTTTCTTGCTTCAGCGGTATTGTGGGATGAAGCGGCCCGGACCAACCTTACACGTACGCTTACGTGAGACCGGTTCCACCGACTAACATGCACTAGTTGCATAAGGTGGCTGGCGGGTGTCTGTCTCTCCCACTTTAGCTGGAGCGGATTCGATGAACAGGGTCCTTATGAAGGGTAAATAGAAGTTGACAAACCACGTTGTGGCTTTCACGTAGGTAAGAAAACGTTCTTGCTAGAACCCTAATTCAGCCACGTAAAACTTGCAACAACAATTAGAGGACGTCTAACTTGTTTTTGCAGCAAGTGGTTCGTGATGTGATATGGCCAAAGTTGTGATGAATGATGAATGATCTATATGTGATGTATGAGATGTTCATGCTATTGTAATAGGAATCACGACTTGCATGTCGATGAGTATGACAACCGGCAGGAGCCATAGGAGTTGTCTTTATTCTTTTATATGACCTGCGTGTCATCAAGAAACGCCATGTAAATTACTTTACTTTATTGCTAAACGCGTTAGCCGTAGTAGTAGAAGTAATAGTTGGCGAGCAACTTCATGGAGGCACAATGATGGAGATCATGGTGTCATGCCGGTGACAGGATGATCATGGAGCCCCAAGATGGAGATCAAAGGAGCTATGTGATAATGGCCATATCATGTCACGTTTATTATTTGATTGCATGTGATGTTTATCATGTTTTGCATCTTGTTTACTTAGAACGATGGTAGTAAATAAGATGATCCCTCATAACAATTTCAAGAAGTGTTCTCCCCTAACTGTGCACCGTTGCTAAAGTTCGTCGTTTCGAAGCACCACGTGATGATCGGGTGTGATAGATTCTTACGTTCACATACAACGGGTGTAAGACAGTTTTACACATGCAAAACACTTAGGGTTAACTTGACGAGCCTAGCATGTACAGACATGGCCTCGGAACACAGAAGACCAAAAGGTCGAGCATGAGTCGTATAGAAGATGCGATCAACATGAAGATGTTCACCGACGTTGACTAGTCCGTCTCACGTGATGATCGGACACGGCCTAGTTAACTCGGATCATGTAATACTTAGAGGACTAGAGGGATGTCTAATCTAAGTGGGAGTTCATTATATAATTTGATTAAGATGAACTTTATTATCATGAACATTAGTCTAAAACATTTTACAATATGTCTTGTAGATCAAATGGCCCACGTAGTCCTCAACTTCAACGCGTTCCTAGAGAAAACCAAGCTGAAAGACGATGGCAGCAACTATACGGACTGGGTCCGGAACCTGAGGATCATCCTCATAGCTGCCAAGAAAGATTACGTCCTACAAGCACCGCTGGGTGAAGCTCCCGTCCCACAGAACCTAGACGTTATGAACGCCTGGCAGACACGTGTTGACGACTACTCCCTTGTGAAGTGCGGCATGCTTTACAGTTTAGAACCGGGGCTCCAAAAGCGTTTTGAGAGACATGGAGCATATGAGATGTTCGAAGAGCTGAAAATGGTTTTCCAAGCTCATGCCCGAATCGAGAGATATGAAGTCTCCGATAAGTTCTTCAGCTGTAAGATGGAGGAGAATAGTTCTGTCAGTGAGCACATACTCACTATGTCTGGATTACATAACCGCTTGTCTCAGCTGGGAGTCAATCTCCCGGACGATGCGGTCATTGACAGAATCCTCCAGTCGCTTCCACCAAGTTACAAGAGCTTTGTGATGAACTTCAACATGCAAGGGATGCAAAAGACCATTCCTGAGGTGTTTGCAATGCTGAAATCAGCAGAGGTAGAAGTCAAGAAGGAACATCAAGTGTTGATGGTCAATAAAACCACTAAGTTCAAGAAGGGCAAGGGTAAGAAAGCCTTCAAGAAGGACGGCAAGGAAATTGCCGCGCCCGGCAAGCAAGCTGCCGGGAAGAAGCCAAAGAATGGACCCAAGCCCGAGACTGAGTGCTTTTATTGCAAGGGAAGCGGACACTAGAAGCGGAACTGCCCCAAATACTTAGCAGACAAGAAGGCCGGCAAAACGAAAGGTATATGTGATATACATGTAATTGATGTGTACCTTACCAGTAATCGTAGTAGCTCTTGGGTATTTGATACCGGTGCAGTTGCTCACATATGTAACTCACAGCAGGAACTACGGAATAGGCGGAGACTGGCGAAGGACGAGGTGACGATGCGCGTCGGGAATGGTTCCAAAGTCGATGTGATCGCCGTCGGCACGCTACCTCTTCATTTACCTACGGGATTAGTTTTAAACCTCAATAATTGTTATTTAGTGCCAGCTTTGAGCATGAACATTGTATCAGGATCTCGTTTAATTCGAGATGGCTACTCATTTAAATCCGAGAATAATGGTTGTTCTATTTATATGAGAGATATGTTTTATGGTCATGCTCCTGTGGTGAATGGTTTATTCTTAATGAATCTCGAGCGTAATGCTACACATGTTCATAGTGTGAATACCAAAAGATGTAAGGTTAATAACGATAGTCCCACATACTTGTGGCACTGCCGCCTTGGTCACATAGGTGTCAAACGCATGAAGAAGCTCCATAAAGATGGACTTTTAGAGTCTCTTGACTATGAATCATTTGACACGTGCGAACCATGCCTTATGGGTAAAATGACCAAGACTCCGTTCTCAGGAACAATGGAGCGAGCAACCAACTTATTGGAAATCATACATACTGATGTGTGCGGTCCAATGAGTGTTGAGGCACGCGGTGGCTATCGTAATGTTCTCACTCTCACTGATGACTTGAGTAGATATGGGTATATCTACTTGATGAAACACAAGTCTGAAACCTTTGAAAGGTTTAAGGAATTTCAGAGTGAGGTCGAGAATCAACGTGACAGGAAAATCAAGTTTCTACGATCAGATCGTGGAGGAGAATACTTGAGTCACGAATTTGGCACACACTTAAGAAAATGTGGAATAGTTTCACAACTAACGCCGCCTGGAACACCTCAGCGTAACGGTGTGTCCGAACGTCGTAATCGCACGCTATTAGATATGGTGCGGTCTATGATGTCTCTTACCGATCTGCCGCTATCCTTTTGGGGCTATGCTTTAGAGACTGCTGCATTCACTTTAAATAGGGCTCCGTCGAAATCCGTTGAGATGACACCGTATGAATTATGGTTTGGGAAGAAACCTAAGCTGTCATTTCTAAAAGTTTGGGGATGCGATGCTTATGTCAAGAAACTTCAACCTGAAAAGCTCGAACCCAAGTCGGAAAAATGCGTCTTCATAGGATACCCTAAAGAAACTATTGGGTATACCTTCTACCTCAGATCCGAAGGCAAGGTCTTTGTTGCCAAGAATGGATCCTTTCTAGAGAAGGAGTTTCTCTCGAAAGAAGTAAGTGGGAGGAAAGTAGAACTAGATGAAGTATTGCCTCTTGTACCGGAAAATGGCGCAACTCAAGAAAATGTTCCTGAGGTGCCAGCACCGACTAGAGAGGATGTTAATGATAATGATCAAGATGCTTCTGATCTAGCTTCTACTGAAATTCGAAGGTCCACAAGGACACGTTCCGCACCAGAGTGGTACGGCAACCCTGTCTTGGAAATCATGTTGTTAGACAACGGTGAACCTTCGAACTATGAAGAAGCAATGGCGGGCCCGGATTCCGACAAATGGCTAGAAGCCATGAAATCCGAGATAGGATCCATGTATGAAAACGAAGTATGGACTTTGACAGACTTGCCCATTGAACGGCGAGCCATAGAAAATAAATGGATCTTTAAGAAGAAGACAGACGCGGATGGAAATGTGACCATCTATAAAGCTCGGCTTGTCGCTAAGGGTTATCGACAGGTTCAAGGGGTTGACTACGATGAGACTTTCTCACCGGTAGCGAAGCTAAAGTCCGTCCGAATCATGTTAGCAATTGCCGCATTTCACGATTATGAAATATGGCAAATGGACGTCAAAACGGCTTTCCTTAATGGTTTCCTTAAGGAAGAATTGTATATGATGCAGCCGGAGGGTTTTGTCGATCCTAGGAATGCTGACAAAGTGTGCAAGCTCCAACGCTCGATTTATGGGCTGGTGCAAGCATCTCGGAGTTGGAACATTCGCTTTGATGAGATGATCAAAGCGTTTGGGTTTACGCAGACTTATGGAGAAGCCTGCGTTTACAAGAAAGTGAGTGGGAGCTCTGTAGCATTTCTCATATTATATGTAGATGACATACTTTTGATGGGAAATGATATAGAACTCTTGGACAGCATTAAGGCCTACTTGAATAAGAGTTTTTCAATGAAGGACCTTGGAGAAGCTGCTTATATATTAGGCATCAAAATCTATAGAGATAGATCGAGACGCCTCATAGGTCTTTCACAAAGTACATACCTTGATAAGATATTGAAGAAGTTCAATATGGATCAGTCTAAGAAGGGGTTCTTGCCGGTGTTACAAGGTATGAAATTGAGCTCAGCTCAAAGTCCGACCACGGCAGAAGAAATATGCCCTAGAGGCAATAATAAAAGCATTATTATTATATTTCCTTGTTCATGGTAATTGTCTTTGTTCATGCTATAATTGTGTTATCCGGAAATCGTAATACATGTGTGAATAACAGACACCAACATGTCCCTAGTAAGCCTCTAGTTGACTAGCCCGTTGATCAACAGATAGTCATGGTTTCCTGACTATGGACATTGGATGTCATTGATAACGAGATCACATCATTAGGAGAATGATGTGATGGACAAGACCCAATCCTAAACATAGCATAAAGATCGTGTAGTTCGTTTTGCTAGAGTTTTGCAATGTCAAGTATCTTTTCCTTAGACCATGAGATCGTGTAACTCCCGGATACCGTAGGAGTGCTTTGGGTATACCAAACGTCACAACGTAACTGGGTGACTATAAAGGTAGACTACGGGTATCTCCGAAAGTATCTGTTGGGTTGACGCGGATCAAGACTGGGATTTGTCACTCCGTATGACGGAGAGATATCACTGGGCCCACTCGGTAATGCATCATCATAATGAGCTCAAAGTGACCAAGTGTCTGGTCACGGGATCATGCATTACGGTACGAGTAAAGTGACTTGCCGGTAACGAGATTGAACGAGGTATTGGGATACCGACGATCGAATCTCGGGCAAGTAATATATCGGTTGACAAAGGGAATTGCATACGGGGTTGATTGAATCCTCGACATCGTGGTTCATCCGATGAAATCATCGTGGAGCATGTGGGAGCCAACATGGGTATCCAGATCCCGCTGTTGGTTATTGACCGGAGAGTCGTCTCGGTCATGTCTGCTTGTCTCCCGAACCCGTAGGGTCTACACACCTAAGGTTCGGTGACGCTAGGGTTGTGAAGATAAGTATATGCAGTAACCCGAATGTTGTTCGGGGTCCCGGATGAGATCCCGGACGTCACGAGGAGTTCCGGAATGGTCCGGAGGTAAAGAATTATATATAGGATGTGCAGTTTCGGCCATCGGGACAAGTTTCGGGGTACCCGGTATTGTACCGGGACCACCGGAAGGGTCCCGGGGGTCCACCGGGTGGGGCCACCTATCCCGGAGGGCCCCTTGGGCTGAAATAGGTGGGAACCCAGCCCATAGTGGGCTGGGGCGCCATCCCCCCCAAGGCCCATGCGCCTAGGGTTGGTGGGGGGGGGGGGAAACCCTAAGGGGGGCGCCCCCTTGCTTGGGGGGCAAGCCCCCCACCCCTTGGCCGCCGCCCCCCCTGGTAGATCCCATCTACCAGGGCCGGCGCCCCCCCTGGCACCCCTATATATATGTGGGGAGAGGAGGGACTTGCTGCCCACGCATTTGGTGCTTCCCTCTCTCCCTGTTACACCTTTCTCCCTCGTAGTACACGGCGAAGCCCTGCTGTCGTGACGCCCTGCATCCACCACCACGCCGTCGTGCTGCTGGATCTTCATCAACCTCTCCTTCTCCCTTGCTGGATCAAGAAGGAGGAGACGTCTCCCGTCCCGTACGTGTGTTGAACGCGGAGGTGCCGTCCGTTCGGCGCTGGTCATCGGTGATTTGGATCACGACGTGTTCGACAACATCAACCACGTTCTAACGAACGCTTCCGCTCGTGATCTACAAAGGTATGTAGATGCATCTCGTGACTCGTTGCTAGATGAACTCCTAGATGATCTTGGTGAAACGAGTAGGAAAATTTTTGTTTTCTGCAACGTTCCCCAACACATATGAGTAAGTTGTATGTTACTCATCTTCTTTTCCTTTGATGTTTTCGCTTGTCATATGTGTCCTATGTTGCTGGTCGATCTAGTGCTATAGGTCTGGATGTTTTTCCCCTTCCGTTGTCGCGTCCCTGCCTACTGAAGATACATGTATTTCAATAATGTGTGCTGCTCATGCACTGGAAGACTACTTTTAAGTTGGAACATCGGGTTGTAATCTGTTCAACTGGTTGGTCATTTCTAACGCAACTATTTATGTGTGCATGGCTTGGTTTTTGTATTTTGTTTGCATGACGTGCTGCTAGTTTCCAGAAGCTGTAGCTGTAGGAACTGGATAAGACCCCGAGAGCTCTGTTGAATCGTTGGCAGTTCATCTAGTACTAGTAGGAAACACGCGCCTTGCTGTGCCATTTTTCATCCATGAAAATAATAATAATAGAAGTACTCAAACAATTTTTTCAAAAACCAACAATTTCAATGACGCCACGAACTAAGAGGAAATTTCATTTGAATTCCCTAGCCCATCAACACCTTCTCACTTGCCTCCCCTAATTACAATTCCTGCATTTGGGCCTCCCTAAAACATGTCTTACTTTAAAAAATGTCTTATGTTCTCATGCAACTCATATTCACTGTTTAGAAACTTCCAAATAAGGTATTAATCAAAAGTTATTTTACCAAGACAAAGCATATCGCATATTCCATACAACAGTCCGCAAGTCACAGACATACAATACTCATCAACTATGGTATAACTGCATAACAGAGGTGACTCCTGATAAACTTCAAATTAGCTGTTGATGGTGTTGATGATGTTATCATCGGATGTGAATAACGGCAACTGATTTAACTTAATTTTGATTGCTTTAAAAAATGTATGTATGCCTCGATGAGCAAAAGTAATAAAGTAGCACCAAGGGCCATGCATACACAGCTCCCTTATAACATAGAGACCTGAAAAAGTTACTTAACCATCCTCTGAATTTATTTGTTACCAGTATTAAAGGAAGGAGTCAACTAAGGTGCTTTATGTGGTTGCCTTCATTGCGCAGCCTGGTTCTTTTAAGCCCGAGTGGAATGCATGCATGGTGTAGATAAAGGATTTGGCTTTATGTCTACCTGAATTTTTTAATGGTTAAGAAACTCATGAATCAGATGGATAAGTCCGGGCAATGAGTGAGCTAAGATTAAATAAGCACATACATATGAAGCACAAAACTGTCAGCACCTATGTGACATATAAAGGTTGTCTCAAGGTTGTCACTTTTTTAACCGAGAAACAGAAACACAACATAAAATTTCCTCTGGATGTTTCTAGTTGTTCAATTTTTTTGAGGTCTTATTGTCTGTCTATGCACCAGGGAAAAAAGTCTATTAAGTGCAAATGATGCAAATTTGGAAGACTCTATTGACAGTGTTTATAACATGGCTGGTATCAAATAGGAGCCAGATTCGAAAAGAAGACAACATTCAAAATAGGAGGGACAGTAGAAGCCATGAGCAAATAATTGCATGAATGTAAAAGGAAGCTGATTGTAAAAATACAAACGACCATGAACATAGTATCTTACATAACCATTTCTAAACTATTAGAATATCAAGAATCCAAATAAGCTTTATTAGACTGTTGTATGGTCTGTATGATTTTTACTTACTGGATGTGATCCTAGCGAATGACAGGAATGAAGATAAGATACTATATTTCTTTCATATGTGAGGGCATTCTTTCTGCATAAACTTCTCCTTTTAATACCTCCCTTTAATCGTGAGTTTTGTTAGTTCAACTGAACCAAAGTATTAATAAGATTATCTTATCACTACAAAATTATTAGTCAATGAACTATACAAAAAGAATAAAATTCAATAAACAGTGATAGGAGAGGTAAGTACACTTTCTTACACTTACATTAATGTCGGGATTTAGTCGTACATTTTCAATTTATTTTGTATGGTCACACACATCTTTGGTAACATAGGGGGCGACCACTGCTTTGTTAATTTTTGAACTACATATTGCTTGACCTGACAACATAGAACGAATGAGACCTAAAATCATCTTGTCATGTGTGCATAATTAAATAACTGCAGATATAAGAACTATGATGTAAGTTATTGTAGAACAAGATTTGTTATTTTTCGTATTGCACATTGTTCTACCTGACCACACGGAACAAATGCGGCTAGAAGCACCACGTCCCGTGCATAAATAACCACATATAATAGGCAATACCTTATCCCGATACCCTAACCCGATACCCGAATGAGAACCGAACCCTAACCCACCCGAATTACGCGACAATTCTCGTAATTTGATTCGGGTTAGGGTAGCAGGTTAGGGTACCCAAACGCCCAGGGTGGCTTACAAGTTAGTGTAAAATAATCCACATCCATATTTCTTTTAAAAAAACTGCAGCTAACAACTTCTCAAAGAATGGTAGTACAATTTCAGTTTCATCAATGGAAGCAACCAAATTATGAAATTAGACTTGTTGAACTAATTAGGAAATAACCCCGATGCTGCCATATATTAAAGAATCAAAGGTTAGGATTAATGCTATGCTACCATATATGATAGAATGAAGGCTACGATTAATGTCAGGTGCTAAATTTCTTAGATAAACATCAAGTGAGAGTAGGCACGGTTCAGATGTGGGAGACACGGTACAACTATGATGCAGCAAGTTCTGAGGCTGCTAGAGATCCCAAACTAAACCATTGCTTATTGAACTCGTTTCCTCTAGTTGGGCAACAGTCACTTCATAATGTAGGAGGCACATCAGTTCTTCAAGCTTCATATGCAGGCAGCCAGGCACATTAGCTTTCTAAGAGCCTCTTTGAATCGCAACACTGTAAAAACGCATGAATAGAGAAAACACAGGATTGGATGGCGTGCCCATACAAAACCTGCAACCAACAAACCAAGCAACTCTGAATTAGAAGATTAGCACAGCCTCCACCACAAACTCGTTATGCAGGCACATAATAATAATATTTCCCTAGTTAAATGATCCTCCTCTCGAGAAAGTGCAAGTGTATCGTAGAAAGAAAACAATATTTACCTAGTCAAATGATCCTCCTTTGTTAATGTTCAAAATTTACCCTAATAATAATAAAGCAAATAGTGCTTCTGATCGTCCGTCGCGTCTTTTTGCAGAAACCCCCCTGCCTTTTTCATGAATTAACCCGCGGTCCATTTTTAAGTCAGAATGAATCGTTTGTTTCACATTTTACACAGAACCCCTAAGTTGTACGCTAATTAACCCGCAGTTCATATTTAAGTACAACGAATCGTTGTTTTACAGTTTTACATGACCCCCCCCCCCCCCCCCCCCGATATATGTGTTAATCACCCCATAGTCTATTGAGAATATTTTTCTTCAAATAGCCATATCTTTTAAACCGCAACTCCAATTTTAACATGTTATATATGAAATTTGATTAGAAAAATGTGCAGAATTTCAATATGATGTTATTTTACATGTCCAATATTTTTAAAATGCTATTTATATTGCAAAATTAATCAATGGCGCATAATCCGTCTATATTTCATACCGACGATCTGTATTGCAACATGTAAAATTAAACGTTAATATTTGGGAAAGGTTATAATCCTTTAGCACGTTGTACTTGCACAAGATCCTCTCTTTGTACATGTTTCATGATCTAAGACCCTACGTACATACCTTTTTTTGGGCGAAATCCACGTGTGTACTTACCAACGGACTACACAATTTTTTGTAGTGAATATACAAACATTTTTATAGGATATACATACACTTATAAAATAAAATGCTTAACAAATCAAAAAAATTTTGTGGGTTCAAAAGATCTTCGTGATTTTATAAAAAAGTTTTCTTATTCTAAAAATGTTTGAAATTTTGAAGACAAATGTTTGGGAAGTAAAAAGTGTTCATGATTTTAAAAATCTCGTTTATTAAAAAATGTTAATGAAATTGAACAAATTTTTGTCAACTCAAAGAAAGTTCATGAATGAAAAAATATCCTAAATAATCAAAAACAGTTGGTGACTTACAAAGTAGTTTATTTATTCATAAAATGTTTGCTGATTCGGAAAGTGATCATGCAATTAAAAAAATCTTTGTTAAATAAAAAAACATTCGTGAATTTGAAAAATTGTTTCAGCAATTTCCAAAATAATGTTCGTCCATCCTAGAAATGTTCGCCGATTCAAGAAAATTGTTAAAAAAACACTCACAACTTTAAAATATATGCTTACAAAAAGTATAAAATGTTCATGTATTCAAAAAGTGTGCATGATAAAATGTTTGAAACTTTGTAAAAGTGTTCATGAATTTGAAAATTGTTCATGATTTCAAATATGTTCATGAGTTTAAAAAATTGATTATGATTTCATGAAATTGACAGTGATAGTGTATCTCGGTGGCGCATCAAATGTGATCATGGTCATTGGAGATTATGATATTTTTTCCTCCCATTGCAACGCATGGGCCCATACAAAATTTATTCGAACTCAGAATCATTCAGTTTTTGCATTCTAACAATTAGGATGGAAATATTTCTATGAGGATTCAGACATTTGTCTTGGCAACACTTAACCCACTCCAGCATACGAGCCACAACCCAAAAATCACAGCACCCAATCGGATGATGACGACGTGTAAGCACCACCACAACAGCACCGGCCCTCTCAATCTCAAACAAAGAAGGAAAAGGAACACACCAATCCGGATGGAGATAACCGTAGTAGCCGAAACAGGAAGAATACCGAGACAGACGGCCCGCATAGCGATGGCGGCAGTCGCCTCCAGCTGCAGCAGGAAGATAAGAGTCGTATGCACCGCGCGCACCACAAAATTCTCAGCCGCCGACCACCTCACGCACGCCCTGACCAGAGTCGCAGCGGGCGGCGCAAGGGACACGCACGCTGGAGAGAAGGCGATGAGAGGAGAACGCGCATGGAGCTAATGGCGGCGGGAGGAGCTGTGGCCTCTGGGGAGAATCGGAGGCAGCGGCGGCGTTCAATCCTAGGGTTTGCGGGGGCGTCGGCTCGATTGGTTCGTTGGCAAAAGATAGCCCCGAATGTTGCTGGAATCGGATCTGGATGGGGGCGGCGACAAGGTGATGCGGTGGTGGAGGAGATGGCCGGTGGCGGCCAGAGCTGAGCGAGCAGCGGGCAGAGACTCAGGCAGGAAGAAAATGTTGGAGGAATAAGAGAGAGACTGATTGACGGGGATGTGTGGGGTAGCGATGGAAAAAAGGCAGACCGGCTATACCTGAAAACTGGGGCCACGGGACAGCTACACATTTGCTTGCCGAACGATCCCTCGCAAGCCACAATTCACCAGGACTAGCTAGCTTTGAAGTATGTTGGCCTAAGCCATTTTGTTTTATGGGTTTGTATTTATATTCAATATATGAAAGTAACATTGATCGGCCTGTACGAAGGAGATACAATATGCTCAAAATTCAATTTTATAATTAAAAAATGTAAATACATTTGCAGTATTTTTCAATATATAAAACTAGACTAAAGGTGGACGAACGACAGTGGTATTTTATTAAGAGAGTGGTGAGGCTTGAACTTGGGAGGCCTAGCACACCAGCTCATGTGCTTGACAGTAAGCCCCCAAGTCTTTCTTGTATTTTTCAATATATAGATTGACAATACTAAAAGTGAAAATCACATAGTGTCGTGGTACTACGATCCGATCCAGCAGCTGACAAGAAAATGATACAAGAAACTGAGAGACACACGGGCAGGTGAATATCTTCTGCTCAGGTGAATATCTTGCGCAGACGATCTACTGAATAGGCGAACGACGTCACAGTCTCCTCAAGGCAGCGGTTCTTCTCTTCCCGGGTCCAGCTCTGACCATAGATGTGATCGGGTTAAGACACTGAGAGACACACGGGCAAAAAAAAAAGAAGCACGAAATCAAAGCTTTTGGACTTACAGAAGCGACTTGGTTAAGTTTTGTGCGGACATTCTGCAGCAGCTCGGACAGGGTACCTTCCCACTTGTAGAATTCCAGCTCTTTCTTGTTCAGAATCTTGTCAGCAATCTGACATGAACAGAGGGCATGATTACTAGGTTAAATAATACTTCCTCCGTCTCAAAATATAGAGTATTTAACCAAAAACTATCACATTTCATGGAAACGTAACAGAAAACTACTTCCTCTGTCCCAAAATATAAGACGTTTTTGCAAGCTAATATAGTTTGCAAAAACATCCTATATTGTGGGACGGAGGGAGTACCATTTTATGATTTTGTGCGGAAAACTATCACTTTTGTCCTAATCCGTAGCAAAAAACTACCAAGTCTCGAAACCGGCCGCTTCGCCCGCGCTAAGCATCAAACTGACCAGCCGGTCCTAAGTTTCAGGTGCCACGGTGGCCAACCGACGCTCGCCGCGCGTTAACGGCCGTTAACGGCGCATCCGCGGCCGAAAACGGCGTCGTCAGAGGATCAGCATCAAATGGCCGGTCCCACGGTTTGGTGCATTGAACGCAAACCGACAGCTGCCGTTTCCGACCGCGGGCGCGCCGTTAACGGCCGTTAACGCGCGGCGGGCGTCGGTTGACCACCATGGCACCTGAAACGTGGGATCGGCTGGTCAGTTTGGTGTTTAGCGCGGGCGAAGTGACCGATTTCGAGACTTGGTAGTTTTTTGCCACGGATTAGGACAAACATGGTAGTTTTCTGTCACGTTTCCGTGAAATGTGATAGTTTTTGGTTAAATACACCACACTGACAGAATACAGTCTGCCATGATGCCCTGATTTGCATTGGATAAGTAAATATAAGGATTCATGCCACAACGAAATGGCCAGCTATAGAATGAATGTAGAACTATTTACATAGCAGAAGAACGAGATATGAAACAGATCCGTATATAAAGTGACCCTCAACGGAGTGCATAAAGTAATAGCATGCATACTATCTTCTTTTGGAATTTGAATCAGCAAAACAAGAAGACTGAGAAGAACCAGTGCCAACAACACATTGTTAACAACAACATGGGAAGCCATTCAAACACACACACTATTTTACATCACATGAACGTTTTGGTATAAGGTTTTGTGCTGAAAAGTGGTACCTTTTTGCCGGTCAGTCGACCTCCAGCAGATTGACCAAAGTACATATTATAGAAGTGACAGAAAAATGCTTGCTGGTCCTTCTCAGACAACTCTTCCAGATAAGAAGCATATTTAGTGTCTGAAGCAGATGGTTCTGGAATTGTGTGACCCTGTTCGCTGAACCATTTCAGATCTTTCTTCAGTGCCTCTGATCTCTCTAACCCAGTATTCTGAAACTCCGCATCTGATAGGCATAGATAACTAGAATGTCAATCAGCAGCATCTAGCTAACAATGATGAAAGAAACGTTCCAGCTCCTTCCTAGGGGACTGTAATTTACGGCAGGAAAAGGTTAGATAATCTGTCACATAACCACTATGAGATTCCAGTAATTACGCCATTTATTGTTCTATAAGCAGAAATCGAGCCAGCTCGGCTCGACTCGGTAAAGCTCGTTTTGTTAACGAGCTAACTCGACTCGACTCGTTACTAAAACGAGCTCAAATCCAAGATTGGCTCGACTCGTACAACTCGCGAGCTGACTCGTTTAGCTTGTTGAACTCGTTAATGATATGAACATAAAAGCTTACGAATATGATAAAAATGATTACTTGGAATTTAAAATGTACATATTAAACATGTACAATGTTCACAAACAATCGTAATCATGTGCCAACTTAACTTACAATTGTCAGCACCATCAAGTCAGTACCATGTACATGACCATTGACCACAACCAATTGTACATGACCACAATGATCAGCAAGTTAGTAACATATACATGACCAAATAATTGTAATTTCCTTGAACGTCTAGGCGTTGTGTTGTGCGCCTGGGACGCAGGGTGCTCGGCTGATCTTTTGTACTGAGCCTAACGAGTTACACGAGTACTCATGAGATCTGCTCGTTTAACTCGTTCTATAAACGATCTTAAACCAAAGCTTGGCTCGACTCGTTATTCTCCGAGTTCGAGTCGATTCGAGCCGAGTCATGAGCTACTCGTTTAGCTCGCGAGCTTCGAGCTTTTTTTCCAGCCCTAAGCAGAATAAACAAAGTACATGCATTGAGTTAAACTTTCTAGTTCCAACTACGGCTTTTCCTCATCTTGCTCCTTTTAGCTCCAGCTTGGTAAGTTTTCTTGCAGCTTTTCAATCATTCATCTTATTTTCTCGTGCTTACCATCTCATGCTAATTCTTTTTCCATGCTTGTAGGTTCACCCATCGGTTGGATCCAACAATGTGCCGCTCAACCCCGGTTCTTCTAAAAATCTGCAAGAAAGTCCGGTGACCTACTACGGTTCTCAGCCTCCGCCTCAGCACCACACTTCGAACATCAGGAGGGCACTATGACTCCTGGCGAGTTCTCCTAGTCTTGTGCTACTCATGCTTGTGGGTCTTTAATCCATAGATAGCAATCTTTAATAATTTGGGAAATTTTGGAACTGATGAATTATTCATATTGCTATTGTGCAAACCATATGACTACACTTGTCAAAATTTAGAAGTTGTCAAAATCATGTGAGTACACGGTAAAAATCATGTGACTGTTCTCCTATGTTTAGTCTTTTAACTTGTATGAATTTCAACTTGTAAAAAAAAATCATGTTTAGTCTTTTAATTTGTACAGATTTGGAACTTGTGGAAATCAGGTGAGCACACTTGTAAAATTCTATAACTTGTCAAAATCTATAATTGTATAATTCATGCATTTGCTTTCATATTTGTAGTATTGCATCATGGACACCTTCGTCGTTGTGTAGTATTGCATCATGGACACCTTCGTCGTTGTGTAGTACTTGTGTTTGATGGATTTGTGATCTTCATGTTTCATGGACAAGTGACTTCAACTTGTTTGATGAATTTGTACATGTTTGGATACTTCGGAACTCGATGGACTACTTGTGCTTTGGAACTTCATGGACTTGTGCTAGATATGTGTGTGCTCTGTATATGTTTCTGCTTCTTTTCAGAATGGTAGAATATATTTATTGTGCTGAATTGCAGCGATTTGAAACAAAACAGCTAAAAAATAAAAATAAAACTGGGGCCTTCGCTGAGTGTTACACTCAGTCAAGGTGCCACATGGCAGAATCTAGTAGCATTTGGGCGCCTCTGACCAAAAGGTCAGGCCGGCCGTTTTGTCGAGTGTATTCCGAAATACTCGGCAAAATTTTCACAAAATACACTAAGCAAATAGTCCAGAACCGCCATGTATTTTGAAAATACACACCGTAAAGTTTTTGAATATTTGCCGTGTGTTTTCTGTAATACACTCGGCAAAGTTTTTGAAACTTCGTTGTATATTTCGAAAATACACTCGGCAATTTTTTGAAACTTTGCGATGTATCGGCTTAAACACTCAGCAAATATGATGTCACGATGGCTCTCCGTTAGCATCGACCGGCCGTCAAGGGTGCTTTTTTGCAGAGAGATGCAGAAAGACACTAAGCAAAGACTTTGGCGAGTTCTGGGCTTTATACACTCGGGAAATGTTTTTTGTCGACAGTATTTTTGTCGTGTCCTATTTGTCGAGTGTAACACTCGGCAAAGTTTTTGCCGAGTTGTATTTTGGGTTTACCGAGTCTTTTTGATACTCGGCAAAGGTGCCAAATCCGGTACTGCATGATACATAAGGGTTGCTGCTAAGTATGTCAACACAAATAGGGAGACGGAGGTTGCACTGCAAACAGTGATGTAAAAGGAGCCAGCCATCTAGCCCTGGCTATGCGCCACACTGCCGCCAGCATAGTGCCTAGCGCCATTTAGAGCACTGATTTTCAAAGATTAATTTGCAAAAAGGCATTGAAAGCCATCAATGAAAAAAGTCTTCAATTATCATTTTAAATGCATAGGCCGGGGTAATCCTCCTTTTCGAAAAAAGAAAAAAAAATTCTAGATGGAGAGACTTCACATGCACGAGTAAGATGGCAAATATAGCTTCCAACATGTTTGCCAAGTAGAGGAAAAACCACTATAGCAATACGTACCGTTATATGTGAAGCAAACAAATACACCACATCCATATCACAAGCAAATGCGAATAAAAATGCACCAGTTTCAAATAATTTTAGTTGATAATGACTTGATATATGAACACTGTCACTAGAAAGTGTTGATGAGATTATTCAAACTGGAAAGTGTGAAAAATTGAAGCGAAGTGTTTCCCCTGGAGCATTTTAAATACAAAATATTGTCGAATCACCAAGGAATTGAATATGCCTCTTCGCAACAGGTGAGAACCTACCTACGTTTTACTATTAAATTTGTGCGGATCCAATCTTGGCTTCATCTAGACCACCTCCAGTGCACACGATATGCTAGCCTTAATTCTGAAGTACATCTCATCACAGGTTTATAATAGCAAAAAAAATCACACAACATTCTGTTGAACACCTTAATTTTACAACAAATTAGGCATGTATTATCTCGAAAGCATCCGCAATAATCATGACTTAAAATCTTTGAACACCTTAATTTGGATTAGTAACCCATGATTAGTATTAGGATATCATATTTTTCGCAAACATTATCAGAAATGGCAAAAATAATTGCCTGTCTCTGAATCCTGGCTCTTGGTTTGTACATTCGATTTTAGTTTAGCAGAAAGAAGTATGAATGGATTATTGTGACCAAAATAAACTGTAGCACGAAATCTCTACCCGCCACACACTAGAGGAGGCAAAAAAATTGACTGGCAGAGCTAATTACACAAAACCAGACGGAAGGACGGGTTTGCTGTGACTCACACCATGGGACGGCGGCGCGGTCGACGATGTTCTCGAGCGTCTGGAAGATGAGCTTGCTGTCGACGAGGAAGCGCAGGTAGGCCTCAAGGTTAGGCTCCAGCTCGTTGAGGGACGGTCCCTCAAGCTCCTTCTCCCCTTCGCTGGCCTGGTCCTTGGTGTGCATCCGCATCGCCGCAGCCCTCATCTCCTCCACGAAGGTCTTCCCGGCCCCTTCGTGCCCTCTCGCTGCGGCCGCGGCCATCCTCCTCCGCTGGGAATGAATTTGCACAGAAATCCCCGGCACACGGCGCGCCCCCAACGACACTGACAGGCCGCTGCTGTTCATCCCAGCGGCGGAAACGGAGATAGATACGCGCGGAGAGGAGGCAAGGGTTGCTGCTGCGAGCGCCATGGAGTCGACGATGGCGAAAGGGAAGTGCGGGGGTTGGTGGCGAGATACTGCCGCGGGTGCCATGGGAGCGGCTTCACTTATAGCGCTTGGGTATCGTGCCAGGGAAGGCGAGTCGACGTTGGAACCTGAGCACATGGAGGAGCACGACACAGATTCTTTGACTTGCAAGAGCAAAGTCAGATAAGACTTTGGCGATTCTCAGCCATTAGATTTAACATCTGCGGTTCAGATTTGGTGCTACGGGAACAAAACAGTACAACGACAGTGTTTTTCCACGGTGTTTTTGCTAGTACAATTTGTATCACAATCCACCGTGCACTCCAGTTTTAATCCCCGCATCTACACGTATCGCTCCCAACCGCGAGGATTTCTCCTTGTTCGAAGGATTGAAAGGACGATCCCTTCGCCGGTATATATCCACGCATACTGTATTTCAATCCATCAGCGTTCCACCGTCCAGAGCATTGCGTTAATGGCGAGAGTAGAACAGCCTTCCAAGTTCCAACCTATGGTGGAGAACTCTTGGAGAGGTATTGGGCAGCCCTAGACGGTCCTAGAACTTGCTTGTATGCCTTGTGTGTCAATACCATTCGCGGATAGTGTTTTTATCGGTAACACGACAGTGCGAGGAGAGAGTTAAAAACCTTAGATGGCGGCTTCGACTTAAACATTGTATTGTGCATGATAGTAAAGGCAAAGGAGCTGGTATAGCTTTGTTTTGGGATTAAGGCATTGAAATAAAAATGCTCTTATATGGTGTGAGATACATCGATGCCACTATCCGTGATGATCCCCATGGTCCAAAGTGGCGGGGAACTTTTGTGTATGGGGAGCCCAGAAGTCAAGATTGACACTTTATGTGGAGTTTGCTAAGGAGGATTAAACCGAATGTTGGCGTACCTTGGCTCATGATCGGTGACTTCAACGAATGTATGTGCCAACATGAGCATTTTTTTTCAGCTCGAAGATCAGAAAGTAAGATGGCAAATTTTAGAGAGCTTTTGTCTTAGTGTGATCATGATTTTTGTTGTGGAATACTAACTAGCATTGAAAGTGCGTTAAGTCGACTAGAGGGGGGGGGGGGGGGGGGTGAATAGGCGATTTTTATGAATTCTTCACTGAGGAATTTCAAGGTGAGGAAATTCTTTGGCAAAGAACTACTTGCAGCGGAATAAGTACTCAGATGCAAACATAACAGAACATAGACATGGTCATCATGATGAAATTAGAAGCAAGCACAGAGTACAGAAAGTGTAAACACATGATAAACATGATGAAGACAAACAGACAGAAGAAATTGAACTGAGGAAATTGAGAAAGTCTTCAGTCAAAAGTCTTCAAACAGATATGAATAAGTACACAACACAGTAATGAGGAAATAGAACCAGTAGGCTTGGTGAAGAGAATGATTTGGTAGACCAGTTCCAACTGATGTGACAGTTGTACGTCTGATTGGAGCGGCTAGGTATTTAAACCTGAGGACACACAGTCCTGGACACACAGTCCTCACCGTATTCTCCTTGAACTAAGGTCACATAGAGCTCGTCCAATGACTCGTGGTAAGTCTTCAGATGACTTCCAAACCTTCACAAACTCGGTCACTCAGCGATCCACAATTTCCTCTTGGATGCTCTAGAGCACAACGCCTAATCGTCTGGAAGATGCACAGTCTTCAAAGGTAACAAGCGTCGGATCCACGCAGGATCAATCTCTTCAGTGATGCTCAATCACTTTGGGTTTGAAGGTGTTTGGGTTTGGGTTTTCCTCACTTGATGATTTTCGCTCAAATTCCTCGAAGGATGGGATGCTCTCAAATGACAAGTACCGGTTTCTCTCGGAGCAGCCGGCCAACTAGTGGTTGTAGGGGGCGGCTATTTATAGCCTAGGGAACAGCCCGACATGATAAGACATAAATGCTCTTAAATGATATGACCGTTAGATGGATAAGATATTTTGGGACAGCTGGAGCATCGCATAACAACGGTCGGAAATTTGACTATCAAATTCCTCAGGGCTATCATGTTCCTCACTTGTAGGCAATTCGCACTGGCGAATTCCTAACTCCTCAGTCAGAACAAATTCCTCAGAGACCAAAAGAACTTCGTCTCTGTCACTGAAGAAATTGACTGAACTGTATGAGATTTCCAATGGCTTCACTCGAAAGGATTGGGTAGGTGTAGGATTTAGAGATGAGCATCACTTGGAAATTTTTCCTTAGTATTTCCTCGACTCCCTTTAACAGTACGGTGTTTCCTATGACTCAAGAAAGAGAAAATGAAACTACGAAAACAAAAGTCTTCACGCTTCATGTTCCTCGCATGAAATCCAAGTCTTCAAGGTCATACCAATTTCTTCACTTTCAAAGTATTCAGAAAGTCTTCAGAAATCCAAAGTCTTCAGTTGAGGACAATCATTTTTAGGGGTCGACTTTCTCTATAAATATCAAACTCCTCATAGACTTATAGACCTGTGTACACTCACAAATGCATCAGTCCCTTAACCTATAAGCCCTCAGTACACCAAAATCACTAAGGGGAACTAGATGGACTTACGATCTCCCCCTTTTTGGTGATTGATGACAATATAGGTTAAGCTTTCAACGGTGATAAAACATATGAGTGTAAATACTGATATTGAGGAATTTGATTGCAAGATATAGAAGAACTCCCTCTAAAGTTGTGCATAGTGAGGAATTTTCTTTTGAAGCAATGCACACTTGAAGAGTAGAATCATGGAGATCTCCCCCTATATCTTGCAATTCATACACGCATTTATCATATAATATGAAGAATTTGAAATGCATGATGAAATATGGTGACTAATGTAATTCAGCATGCGTGCATTAACATATAAGAGAAAATAACATGCAGAAGAACACAGCAAAAGTATCAGACCACCATCGGGTTTAATTTTACAACTCGATTCAACAAAGTTTTCAAAAGAGCGAGAGTTGAAACTTAGCAAAAACGCCCATATATAGAGACCCGCTTGAAGACTAACTCAAATTTCTCCCCCTTTGTCATCGAATGACCAAAAGGATCGAAAAATAAGGACTAACGCCCCTGAAGAATATCATGTTGATGGAGGAGCACCAACGTTGTTGGGGTCCATTGTTGTAGTAGGGCATGCGGCAGTGTCATCCAAATCTTCATGCTCATCCATGTCGCGTGATGAAGAATATGAGCTGGCCACCAAGGAGGGAACTTTGACTTTCTTGAATTTCTTCGCTGGTAGCTGAGACCAGTCAAAGTCCTGCTTGAGACCCATTTGCTTAAGATCTTCTTCACCATATAGATGTGACAGAACAACCCAGGTGCGACCGAAGACTTCATGGCGGTAGTAGTGGTTTTTCTTCACTGCATTGTGGGTAGCAGTCATGTTGTGAAGAATGGAACCATACTGACGCTTAACCCAGTTGTGGTTGTGTCGGTGTACAAAACTAGGGGCACATTTTTGTACCCCTTTACCTGTACACGGGCAGTCAGAGCCGCGCCCGCGACCACACCAAGCAGAGCGAGAGAGGTGAGCCAAGGGAAGACCGAAGCCCAAGATGGCCAGAGCAACAACAAGGACCAAGGCCACAAAGATCAGATGGACGAAGCAGGTTTCCCCGACAAGGACCCTTGCCGGGGCAGCTCGCCCACGCCAGCCGAGGGAGCCACCCTCGAGCCCACCAACACTCGACAAGTGCATTGGGACAGGACTCGGGAGGCACCTCTGTGATGGCATGCAGATCTTTGTGAAGACAAAGAATAGTCAAAATCAAATGAGGATAGGAAGGCAGCCATCCTCACCAAAGAAACCCACAAGACCCCCGGCAAGATCCTTGCCGGGGACGCCTGCGCACCAAGGCAAGACCCTTGCCGGGCCACCCGGCAAGGCCCTCGCCAAGCGCACCAGCAGGGCCACCGTCAGGCCCGCACCAGCCAAGTCTCCGCCGCCGTTCGCATCCAGCTGCCGACCCAACCAGCTGGGCAGGCACCTGCGTGGCAACATGCAGCCCTTCGTGGAGGCTCCACCACCGCGCCACCTCAGCTGCCTGCCTGCCTACATGGCACCGCATGCATCGCTGGCCAGGGCGCGTGTCGAAGCTTGGAGGAGCGGCGACGGACGGGACGGGCCTTGCCCCCGTCCTCGATAAAGTGAAGGGACACCTAAGCCTTGCATTAAATGCACTTTGTCCTGTAATACCAGGATAACCACGCAACACTGTAGCCTTTCCACCTCCTGTGTGCCACTGTGGCAACCCCTTTTTCTATAAAAGGAGGCCCAAGGCGAGGAGGGGAAGGATTGGGCTTTTTGGAGCTCGTTACACCCTGTAGCTAGTTCAAGAACTCAGAATACATCCACCAAAGCAGGAGTAGGGTTTTACGCATCCTCGCAGCCCGAAGCTGGATAAACGAACCGCGTGCTCTCTGTTAGACCCGCTCTTCTCTCAACCCCGCGCCCCGCAACCGCAGTAGGGATTCTTGTGATCCCATAGGTGTCGTTTTCCACCGACATCTTTGGCGCGCCGGGTAGGGGCGCGTTTGTGAGAATCTGGTCTGGTAGTTAGCCTAGCGGTTCTTCATCGCCATGGCACCTAAGAAGAAGACGGCCATGGCGATCGGCTCGTTGGGAACCGAACGGCCCGTGCCGGTGCGGACGAGAAGTAGACCGGTCACGGACAGGACTCGGGCCACGGCCCGGGAACACCAGCACCACCCAGGCAGTCGGAGCCTGGCGAGCGGCGTCGTTCATGCACCAGATGATCGGCCCCATGCCGCCGAATCCAGAGACGGAGTTGGGCCCCCTGCCGGCGGCGCGGGGCCCTCCGGGGGTGTCGTTGCGCCGACTCCGGGCGGCGCGACGACCTCCAGGACGCATACGCCGGCGACCACCGCGCATTCTTCCCATGGTGTGCGCGCCGAACAGCGTCACCACGTTGATGACCCTGGGCACCGCCGTGGGAAGAGCCATGTGCGTCGTCAGCAAGACGAAGGAGTTCAACACGCTCGCCGAAGCACTGGTGAAAATGGCATGCAGCCGCTGGGTCGTGACAGAGCTTCTTCTGACATAGTTAGAAGTCGAAGCGTGCCGCGATCCACTCAGCTGTCACCGCCACCCATGCCATCGGAAGCCTTGGCGTGTGCACAGCTGCTCCTCGACTTCCCTCTTGCTGCGGAGAAGCTCGATGAGTGGAGGGCCACCATCTGGAGCCTCGTCGCCGTCGCGAAGAAAGACGATCCGTGACCGGCGGGGCCCTCGGGTTGGCCCTCCACCGAACCACCCCATGCTGGCGCTGGGAGGACCGGGGGAGCTGCGGCCACGGTGCACTCTCCTCCTCCTCGCCAGCCGCCGCGGGCGTCGGCCCGTCGCGACGACGTTGGTGATAACATCTCCATAGCATCGTCCGATCCACGGACCCTCCGCGACCAGCGCCAGGTCCTTCGGGAGCGAGCTCACGAAGACGCTCGAACCACCGTCGAGCGCCGGCACGAAGCGCGCCGCCAGTCGGACAAGCGGGCGGGACCCTCTATGGACCACCCGGCACCGGGAGGCCCCGGCGGCCTACCTTACGAGGTGGGCTGCCCGGCTTTTACCCGTGAGCTGAGGCAGTTCCAGTGGCCGTCCTACCGCACGTTCAAGCCAGACGTCGGCGAGAAGTACACCGGCAAGACCCATCCGTCCGAGTTCCTCAGCATCTACACCATCGCGATGTAGGCCGCTGGGGCTCGTGACGACAAGGTGCTTGCCAACTACTTCCCACTGGCGCTCAAGCCCAATGTAATGTCTTGGTTGATGCACTTGCCAGCGGACTCCATCTCTTCCTGGTCAGATCTGTGCCATGAGTTCGTTGGCGCCTTCACAGGAGGCCACCAAGCTCATGGCCAGGCCAGTGATCTGCATATCATTCCGCAGAAGGAAGGGGAGACCCTGCGCAAGTATATCCAGATATTCAGCCGGGTGCAGTACAACATCCCCGACGTTCATCCCGCCACTGTGATTAGCGTGTTCCATCAGAACATGCACAATCATGCGAGGAGCTAGCGATGACCAAGGTTAAGGATGTGTGGTCGAGCTCTACATTCTGGCCGACAGGTGCGCCCGAGCTAAGGACGCCGCCGCCCCGACGAAGAAGGGCCGGCGTCGCAACAGGAAACGCAAAGGCAAGGCCGTGCTTGCCGTTGAGGGATCTGACGATACCGGTGCCGGCAAGAAGGTCAGGGCAGACACCCCCGGCAAGGAGATTGCCGGGTGCGCCGCCTGCCGGGCCTTGGCGGCTACCGACAAGCCAGGAAGCTCCGGCAAGCAATACTGCAAGATCCACCGCACCAAGGGCCACGATCTCCAGAACTGCCGACAAGTCGAGCTGCTTGCTAAGAAGCAAAAGGCTGAGTACGAAAGGCGGGACAAGGAGAAGGACTAGGATAGTGCCGAGGGATCCGGCAAGAAGCGTGGCGGCCAAGGAGGCCGCCCCGGCAAGGACAACCAGCAGGAGAGGCCCGCCCGGGGCCGCGACAAGAAACAAGAAGACGACGATCATGACGAGGACGGCGAGTCTGGTGAGAAAGGGTTCCAGAAGGCTACGGAGGCCATGTGCGTTGATGGTGGCGCCTCGCTGCATACCTCTCACCGCCAGCTCAAGCAGTGGGCGCGAGAGGTTACAACAACAGAGCTGTTGTTCGATGCTCAGAAGCCACTAAAGTGGTCCAGCACGCCCCTCATCTTGGACGTCGAGGACCACCCTGATCGCACTACCGCGGTCGAGTGTTTGCCATTGTTGGTTTCGCCAACAATACGCAACCTCAGGGTGAACAAGATGTTGGTTGATGGCGGGGCCGACCTGAACCTGATCTCGCCTGCCGTGATCAAAAGGTTGCAAATCCCTGACGGAGACCTCGAAGAAATGGGCATGTTTCAGGGGGTCAATCCAGGGAGAAGCCAGCCAAAGGGAAAGGTCACACTGCCCGTGACATTTGGAGGAGAGTTGAACTACCGGACGGAGAGGATCGTCTTCAATGTGGCCGAGATCCCCTTGCCCTACAATGGGATCCTCGGCCGCCCGGCACTAGCCAAGTTCATGGAGGCGTCACACTACGCCTACAACATGCTAAAGATGCCCGGGCCGTTGACCATCATCTCCGTCCCCTCTGACAAGAAGGACGCGCTGATCTGCGCCGACCAACTCTACCGGGAAGCAGTTGTAGCAACTGCCGTCAAGGCACCTGCTCCTGCCGCCGAAGGCCCGAGAGGAAAGAAGGAGCCTGGCAAGACCTCTCGCACCCACTCCGGCAAGCGCACCTCCTTGGAGTGTTGTTCTACCGTTCAGGACGTGCTAGAGAGCTTTGCCGACAAGAGCAAGAGATCCAGAGCCGAGCCACCGCAGACCAAGAAGGTGCTCGTCGCGGAGGACGGCACGGGAGGGGCCTTCATCATAGGCTCTGCCCTCGACAGCAAATAGGAAGGTGAGCTCATCACCTTCCTGCGGGCAAATGTCGACGTGTTTGCATGGCAAGCGTCCGACATCCCCGGTGTTCCCAGGGAGGTGATTGAGCACCACCTAGTCTGCCCCCCACGCGTGGCCCGTCAAGCAGAAGGTCAGAAAGCAGGCTCTGGAGAGGCAGGAGTTCATCACAGAGGAGATCAGGAAGTTAGAAGCGGCAGGTTTGGTGAGAGGGGTGCTCCATCCGACGTGGTTGGCCAATCCGGTAGTGGTGCGCAAGGCGAATGGGAAGTGGAGGCTGTGTATTGATTACAAAGATATCAATAAGGCTTGTCCTAAGGACCCCTTCCCATTGCCACGCATCGACCAGATTGTTGACTCCACGGCCGGGTGTGATCTGTTATCATTCCTCGATGCCTACTTAGGCTACCACCAAATCTTCATGACAAGAGAGGATGAAGAGAAGACAACATTCCATGTGGTACGTATTTCTTTTTACGGATGCCTTTCGGGTTGAAGAGTGCTGGCTCAACGTTTGCAAGAGCAGTCCAAATTGGTTTTGAACCTCAGCTCCATAGAAATATGGAGGCCTACATGGATGACATAGTGGTCAAAACTAAGGACGGGCCGACTCTTGTGCAATATCTAGAAGAGACATTTGCCAACCTGCGCAAGATCAACCTCAAGTTGAACCCTGAGAAGTGCGTCTTCGGCGTCCCGTCCGGCAAGCTTCTCAGTTTCTCAGTGTCACTGCGCGGAATCGAGGCAAACCCAAACAAGATCAAGGCTATTGAGCAGATCGAGGCGCCCAAGCGGGTCAAGGATGTGCGTCGGCTCACCGGCTGCGTTGCCGCCATGAGCCGGTTCATCTCCAAGTCCGCCGAGCGCGCCCTCCCCTTTTTCAAGATCTTGAAAAAGGTAGGCCCAATAGAGTGGACCCCAGAAGCCGAGGCCGCACTGTAGGACCTGAAGAAATGCCTTTCCTCCATGCCAATACTAGTTGCGCCTAAACCACAAGAGCCGTTACTGCTGTATCTGGCAGCGACGAATCAAGTGGTCAGCGCCGCACTGGTGGCACAGAGGGAGGTCGACGAGGAGGCATCAATGGTGGCAGAACCGGCGGATGGAAAGCCTAAGATTCCCCCGGCAGGGCCTGGTGCGGGCAAGGCGCGGCCCCCGGAAGAGTCTGGTGCAACCAAGGCGATGTCCGCGCGGTCGAGTGAAGTGGTGCCCAAGAAAAAGATGATGTAGCACCCGGTTTACTTTGTCAGCTCCCTCTTGCAGGGGGCTAGGTCAAGGTATTCCGGTGTGCAAAAATTGCTCTTCGGCCTCCTTATGGCCTCGAGGAAGCTGCGTCACTACTTCCAGGCCCACGAGATCACTGTCGTCACCCGCCTCCCTTTGCAACGGATACTGCACAACCCGGACACAACCGGAAGGATTGTGGAATGGGCCTTGGAGTTGTCAAGCTTCGGCTTAAAGTTTGAGAGTACCTCGACAATTCAGAGCAGAGTCTTGGCGGAGTTCATCGCGGAATGGACCTCGACGCCTGACGAAGAAATCCAGGAGACTACTCTCCCCACCAAGGAATCAGACCGCAACTGGATCATGTACTTTGATGGGGCCTTCTCGCTCCAAGGCGCCCGTGCCGGTGTGCTGCTCGTCGCACCCACCGGAGAGCACCTCAAGTACGTGATCCATATGCACTTCCCCAGGGAGATGTCCACCAATAACACTGCCGAGTATGAGGGATTGCTTGCCGGTCTCAGGATCGCGGCAGACCTCGGGGTTAAGAAGCTCATCGTGAGGGGTGACTCACAGCTCGTTGTCAGGCAGGTCAACAAAGATTATCAGAGCCCACTGATGGAAGCATAGGTAGATGAGGTGAGGAAGCTGGAGGAACACTTTGATGGTATCCAGGCGGAGCACGTCCCCCGAGCGGAGAATGACATCACCGATTACCTGTCAAAGCATGCCGCATTCAAGCTACCTGTGGAACGAGGTACCTTTTTGCTTTGGTTAACTCAACCATCCATCATTCCATCAGCAGGGCAGAGCAAGCGGAGAAAATCAGGTCCCAGCAAGTACTTTCCTACCGAGCCCCCCGGGGCTGCCGGCAAGGGTGTTGCCGCGGACGATGAGCCTGCCCAAGAGTAACTGGCTCCGGTGGGGCGTCAGGCCCTGGCCGTAGAGACAGCCACTCCCATGGCGGAAGAGATGCCTTTGGTCCTTGCCATCGAGCCTCAGGCTCCGGCATGGGCGCAACATACCGTCCAATTCCTCCAAACAGGGGAGCTTCCTGAGGAGCAGGAAGAAGCGGAGAAAGTAGCCCGTCGGTCCGCCCTATACCAGTTCGTCGATGACGTCCTGTACCGGAGAAGGCCGAACGGTGTGAAACTCAAGTGCATCCCCCGGGAGGCAGGACTAGAGCTGTTGGCAGAGATACATGGAGGCATATGTGGCTCCCACATAGGGTCAAGGGCCCTCACCGGGAAGGCTTTCCGGCAAGGTTTCTCTGGCCCACCGCCCTCCAGGATGCGACGGCACTAGTCACTAAGTGTGAAGCGTGCCAGTTCCATTCAAAGAAGCTTCATCAACCAGCTCAAGCCCTTCAAACAATCCCTCTCTCCTGGCCATTCTCGGTCTGGGGGCTCGATATTGTTGGGGAACGTAGTAATTTCAAAAAAATTCCTACGCACACACAAGATCATGGTGATGCACAGCAACGAGAGGGGAGAGTGTTGTCTACGTACCCTCGTAGACCGAAACGGAAGCGTTGACACAACATAGAGGAAGTAGTCGTACGTCTTGCTGATCCGACCGATCCAAGCACCTCTACTCCGGCACCTCCGAGTTCTTAGCACACGTACAGCTCGATGACGCTCCCCGGGCTCCGATCCAGCAAAGCTTCGGGGATGAGTTCCATCAGCACGACGGCGTGGTGACGGTGATGATGTTCTACCGACGCAGGGCTTCGCCTAAGCACTGCAACAATATGACCGAGGTGGAATATGGTGGAGGGGGGCACCGCACACGGCTAATGAACGATCATGAGGATCAACTTGTGTGTCTTGGGGTGCCCCCCTGCCCCCGTATATAAAAGAGCAAGGGGAGGGGGCCGGCCGGCCTCTACAGGCGCGCCAGGAGGAGTCCTCCTCCTAGTAGGAGTAGGACTCCTACTAGGAGGGGGAAAGAAGTGGGGAGGAAGAGGGAAAGGGGGGGCGTCGTCCCCCCTCCTAGTCCAATTCGGACCAGGGGGGAGGAGGCGCGCAGCCCACCTCTGGCAGCCCCTCTCTCTCTCTCCACTAAGGCCCATATGGCCCATTACCTCTTCCGAGGGGGTTCCGGTAACCCTCCGGCTCTCCAGTTTTCTCCGAAATCACCCGGAACACTTCCGGTGTCCGAATATAGCCGTCCAATATATCAATCTTTATGCCTCGAGCATTTCGAGACTCCTCATCATGTCCGTGATCACATCCGGGACTCCGAACTAGCTTCGGTACATCAAAACTCATAAACTTATAATATAACTGTCATCGTAACCTTAAGTGTGCGGACCCTACGGTTTGAGAACAATGTAGACATGACCGAGACACGTCTCCGGTCAATAACCAATAGCGGGACCTGGATGCCCATATTGGCTCCTACATATTCTACGAAGATCTTTATCGGTCAGACCGCATAACAACATACGTTGTTCCCTTTGTTATCGGTATGTTAGTTGCCCGAGATTCGATCGTCGGTATCCAATACCTAGTTCAATCTCGTTACTGGCAAGTCTCTTTACTCGTTCCGTAATACATCATCTTGCAACTAACATATTAGTTGCAATGCTTGCAAGGCTTATGTGATGTGCATTACCGAGAGGGCCCAGAGATACCTCTCCGACAATCGGAGTGACAAATCCTAATCTCGAAATACGCCAACCCAACATGTACCTTTGGAGACACCTGTAGAGCACCTTTATAATCACCCATTTACGTTGTGACGTTTGGTAGCACACAAAGTGTTCCTCCGGCAAACGGGAGTTGCATAATCTCATAGTCATAGGAACATGTATAAGTCATGAAGAAAGCAATAGCAACATACTAAACGATCGGGTGCTAAGCTAATGGAATGGGTCATGTCAATCAGATCATTCACCTAATGATGTGATCCCGTTAATCAAATAACAACTCTTTGTTCAAGGTTAGGAAACATAACCGTCTTTGATTAACGAGCTAGTCAAGTAGAGGCATACTAGTGACACTCTGTTTGTCTATGTATTCACACATGTATTATGTTTCCGGTTAATACAATTCTAGCATGAATAATAAACATTTATCATGATATAAGGAAATAAATAATAACTTTATTATTTCCTCTAGGGCATATTTCCTTCAGTCTCCCACTTGCACTAGAGTCAATAATCTAGATTACACAGTAATGATTCTAACACCCATGGAGCTTTGGTGCTGATCATGTTTTGCTCGTGGAAGAGGCTTAGTCAACGGGTCTGCAACATTCAGATCCGTATGTATCTTGCAAATCTCTATGTCTCCCACCTGGACTAGATCCCGGATGGAATTTAAGCATCTCTTGATGTGCTTGGTTCTCTTGTGAAATCTGGATTCCTTTGCCAAGGCAATTGCACCAGTATTGTCACAAAAGATTTTCATTGGACCCGATGCACTAGGTATGACACCTAGATCGGATATGAACTCCTTCATCCAGACTCCTTCGTTTGCTGCTTCCGAAGCAGCTATGTACTCCGCTTCACATGTAGATCCCGCCACGACGCTTTGTTTAGAACTGCACCAACTAACAGCTCCACCGTTTAATATAAACACATATCCGGTTTGCGATTTAGAATCGTCTGGATCAGTGTCAAAGTTTGCATCAATGTAACCGTTTACGATGAGCTCTTTGTCACCTCCATATACGAGAAACATATCCTTAGTCCTTTTCAGATATTTCAGGATGTTCTTGACCGCTGTCCAGTGATCCACTCCTGGATTACTTTGGTACCTCCCTGCTAAACTTATAGCAAGGCACACATCAGGTCTGGTACACAGCATTGCATACATGATAGAGCCTATGGCTGAAGCATCGGGAACATCTTTCATTTTCTCTCTATCTTCTGCAGTGGTCGGGCATTGAGTCTGACTCAACTTCACACCTTGTAACACAGGCAAGAACCCTTTCTTTGCTTGATCCATTTTGAACTTCTTCAAAATCTTGTCGAGGTATGTGCTTTGTGAAAGTCCAATTAAGCGTCTTGATCTATCTCTATAGATCTTTATTGCTAATATGTAAGCAGCTTCACCGAGGTCTTTCATTGAAAAACTCTTATTCATGTATCCCTTTATGCTATCCAGAAATTCTATATCATTTCCAATCAGCAATATGTCATCCACATATAATATTAGAAATGCTACAGAGCTCCCACTCACTTTCTTGTAAATACAGGCTTCTCCAAAAGTCTGTATAAAACCAAATGCTTTGATCACACTATCAAAGCGTTTATTCCAACTCCAAGAGGCTTGCACCAGTCCATAAATGGATCGCTGGAGCTTGCACACTTTGTTAGCTCCCTTTGGATCGACAAAACCTTCTGGTTGCATCATATACAACTCTTCTTCTAGAAATCCATTCAGGAATGCAGTTTTGACATCCATCTGCCAAATTTCATAATTATAAAATGTGGCAATTGCTAACATGATTCGGACAGACTTAAGCATCGCTACGGGTGAGAAGGTCTCATCGTAGTCAATCCCTTGAACTTGTTGAAAACCTTTTGCGACAAGTCGAGCTTTGTAGACAGTAATATTATCGTCAGCGTCAGTCTTCTTCTTGAAGATCCATTTATTCTCAATTGCTTGCCGATCATCGGGCAAGTCAACTGAAGTCCATACTTTGTTCTCATACATGGATCCCATCTCAGATTTCATGGCTTCCAGCCATTTTGCGGAATTTGGGCTCACCATCGCTTCTTCATAGTTCGTAGGTTCATCATGATCTAGTAGCATGACTTCCAGAACAGGATTACCGTACCACTCTGGCGCGGATCTCACTCTGGTTGATCTACGAGGTTCAGTAGTATCTTGATCTGAAGCTTCATGATCATCATCATTAGCTTCCTCACTAATTGGTGTAGGTGTCGCAGAAACAGGTTTCTGTGATGTGCTACTTTCCAATAAGGGAGCAGGTACAGTTACCTCGTCAAGTTCCACTTTCTTCCAACTCACTTCTTTCGAGAGAAACTCCTTCTCTAGAAATGATCCACTCTTAGCAACGAATGTCTTTCCTTCGGATCTGTGATAGAAGGTGTACCCAACAGTCTCCTTTGGGTATCCTATGAAGACACATTTCTCTGATTTGGGTTCGAGCTTATCAGGTTGAAGCTTTTCACATAAGCATCGCACCCCCAAACTTTCAGAAACGATAACTTTGGTTTCTTGCCAAACCACAGTTCATAAGGCGTCGTCTCAACGGATTTTGATGGTGCCCTATTTAACGTGAATGCAGCCGTCTCTAGAGCGTGTCCCCAAAACGATAGCGGTAAATCAGTAAGAGACATCATAGATCACACCATATCTAGTAAAGTACGATTACGATGTTCGGACACACCATTATGCTGTGGTGTTCCGGGTGGCGTGAGTTGCGAAACTATTCCACAATTTTTCAAATGTACACCAAACTCGTAACTCAAATATTCTCCTCCACGATCAGATCGTAGAAACTTTATTTTCTTGTTACGATGATTTTCAACTTCACTCTGAAATTCTTTGAACTTTTCAAATGTTTCAGACTTATGTTTCATTAAATAGATATACCAATATCTGCATAAGTCATCTGTGAAGGTGAGAAAATAACGATATCCGCCACGAGCCTCAATATTCATCGGACCACATACATCTGTATGTATGATTTCCAACAAATCTTTTGCTCTCTCCATAGTACCGGAGAACGGTGTTTTAGTCATCTTGCCTACGAGGCACGGTTCGCAAGTACCAAGTGATTCATAATCAAGTGGTTCCAAAAGTCCATCAGTATGGAGTTTCTTCATGCGCTTTACACCAATATGACCTAAACGGCAGTGCCACAAATAAGTTGCACTATCATTATTAACTCTGCATCTTTTGGCTTCAACACTATGAATATGTGTGTTACTACTATCGAGATTCATCAAAAATAGACCACTCTTTAAGGGTGCATGACCACAAAAGATATTACTCATATAAATAGAACAACCATTATTCTCAGATTTAAATGAATAACCGTCTCGCATGAAACAAGATCCAGATATAATGTTCATGCTTAACGCTGGCACCAAATAACAATTATTTAGGTCTAATATTAATCCCAAAGGTAGATGTAGAGGTAGCGTGCCGACTGCGATCACATCGACTCTGGAACCGTTTCCCACGCGCATCGTCACCTCGTCCTTAGCTAATCTTCGCTTAATCCGTAGTTCCTGTTTCGAGTTGCAAATATTAGCAACAGAACCAGTATCAAATACCCAGGTGCTACTGCGAGCATTAGTAAGGTACACATCAATAACATGTATATCAATATACCTTTGTTCACCTTGCCATCCTTCTTATCCGCCAAATACTTGGGGCAGTTCCGCTTCCAGTGACCAGTCTGCTTGCAGTAGAAGCACTCAGTTTCAGGCTTAGGTCCAGACTTGGGTTTCTTCTCCTGAGCAGCAACTTGCTTGTTGTTCTTCTTGAAGTTCCCCTTCTTCTTCCCTTTGCCCTTTTTCTTGAAACTAGTGGTCTTGTTGACCATCAACACTTGATGCTCCTTCTTGATTTCTACCTCCGCAGCTTTCAGCATTGCGAAGAGCTCGGGAATAGTCTTATTCATCCCTTGCATATTATAGTTCATCACGAAGCTCTTGTAGCTTGGTGGCAGTGATTGGAGAATTCTGTCAATGACGCAATCATCTGGAAGATTAACTCCCAATTGAATCAAGTGATTATTATACCCAGACATTTTGAGTATATGCTCACTGGCAGAACTGTTCTCCTCCATCTTGCAGCTATAGAACTTATTGGAGACTTCATATCTCTCAATCTGGGCACTTGCTTGAAATATTAACTTCAACTCCTGGAACATCTCATATGCTCCATGACGTTCAAAACGTCGTTGAAGTCCCGATTCTAAGCCGTAAAGCATGGCATACTGAACTATCGAGTAGTCATCAGCTTTGCTCTACCAGACGTTCATAACATCCAGTGTTGCTCATGCAACAGGCCTGGCACCCAGCGGTGCTCCCAGGACGTAATTATTCTATGCAGCAATGAGGATAATCCTCAAGTTACGGACCCAGTCCGTGTAATTGCTACCATCATCTTTCAACTTTGCTTTCTCAAGGAACGCATTAAAATTCAACGGAACAACAACACGAGCCTCTATCTACAAACAAGCATAAACAAGCAAGATACTATCAGGTACTAAGTTTCATGATAAATTTAGGTTCAATTAATTTACTTAAAAAGAACTCTCACTTAGATAGACATCCCTCTAATCCTCTAAGTGATTACGTGATCCAAATCAACTAAACCATGTCCGATCATCACGTGAGATGGAGTAGTTTCATTGGTGAACATCATTATGTTGATCATATCTACTATATGATTCACGCTCGACCTTTCGGTCTCCATGTTCCGAGGCCATATCTGTATATGCTAGGCTCGTCAAGTATAACCTGAGTATTCCGCGTGTGCAACTGTTTTGCACCTGTTGTATTTGAACGTAGAACCTATCACACCCGATCATCACGTGGTGTCTCAGCACGAAGAATTTTCACAATGGTGCATACTCAGGGACAACACTTCTTGATAATTAGTGAGAGATCATCTTATAATGCTACCGTCAATCAAAGCAAGATAAGATGCATAAAAGATAAACATCACATGCAATCAATATAAGTAATATGATATGGCCATCATCATCTTGTGCCTGTGATCTCCATCTCTGAAGCACCGTCATGATCACCATCGTCACCGGCGCGACACCTTGATCTCCATCGTAGCATCGTTGTCGTCTCGCCAATCTTATGCTTCTACGACTATCGCTACCGCTTAGTGATAAAGTAAAGCATTACAGGGCGTTTGCATTGCATACAATAAAGCGACAACCATATGGCTCCTGCCAGTTGCCGATAACTCAGTTACAAAACATGATCATCTCATAATATAAAATTTAGCATCATGTCTTGACCATATCACATCACAACATGCCCTGCAAAAACAAGTTAGACGTCCTCTACTTTCTTGTTGCAAGTTTTACGTGGCTGCTACGGGCTTAAGCGAGAACCAATCTTACCTACGCATCAAAACCACAATGATAGTTTGTCAAGTTGGTGATGTTTTAACCTTCGCATGGACCGGGCGTAGCCACACTCGGTTCAACTAAAGTTGGAGAAAATGTCACCCGCAAGCTACCTCTGTGCAAAGCACGTCGGGAGAACCGGTCTCGCGTAAGCGTACGCGTAATGTTGGTCCGGGACGCTTCGTCCAACAATACCGCCGAACCAAAGTATGACATGCTAGTAAGCAGTATGACTTATATCGCCCACAACTCACTTGTGTTCTACTCGTGCATATAACATCAACACATAAAACCTAGGCTCGGATGCCACTGTTGGGGAACATAGTAATTTAAAAAAAATTCCTACGCACACACAAGATCATGGTGATGCATAGCAACGAGAGGGGAGAGTGTTGTCTACGTACCCTCGTAGACCGAAACAGAAGCGTTGACACAACGTAGAGGAAGTAGTCGTACGTCTTGCCGATCCGACCGATCCAAGCACCATTACTCCGGCACCTCCGAGTTCTTAGCACACGTACAACTCGATGACGCTCCCCGGGCTCTGATCCAGCAAAGCTTCGGGGATGAGTTCCGTCAGCACGACGGCGTGGTGACGGTGATGATGTTCTACCGACGCAGGGCTTCGCCTAAGCACTGCAACAATATGACCGAGGTGGAATATGGTGGAGGGGGGCACCGCACACGGCTAATGAACGATCACGAGGATCAACTTGTGTGTCTTGGGGTGCCCCCCTGCCCCCGTATATAAAGGAGCAAGGGGAGGGGGCCGGCCGGCCTCTACAGGCGTGCCAGGAGGAGTCCTCCTCTAGGAGGGGGAAAGAAGTGGGGAGGGAGAGGGAAAGGGGTGGCGTCGTCCCCCCTCCTAGTCCAATTCGGACCAGGGGGAGGCACGCAGCCCACCTCTCGCAGCCCCTCTCTCTCCCTACTAAGGCCCATTTGGCCCATTACCTCTTCCGGGGGGGTTCCGGTAACCCTCTGGCTCTCCGGTTTTCTCCGAAATCACCCGGAACACTTCCGGTGTCCGAATATAGCCGTCCAATATATCAATCTTTATGTCTCGACCATTTCGAGACTCCTCGTCATGTCCGTGATCACATCCGGGACTCCGAACTAGCTTCGGTACATCAAAACTCATAAACTCATAATATAACTGTCATCGTAACCTTAAGCGTGCGGACCCTACGGTTCGAGAACAATGTAGACATGACCGAGACACGTCTTCGGTCAATAAACAATAGCGGGACCTGCATGCCCATATTGGCTCCTACATATTCTACGAAGATCTTTATCGGTCAGACCACATAACAACATACGTTGTTCCCTTTGTTATCGGTATGTTACTTGCCCGAGATTCGATCATCGGTATCCAATACCTAGTTCAATCTCTTTACCGGCAAGTCTATTTACCCGTTCCATAATACATCATCTCGCAACTAACGTATTAGTTGCAATGCTTGCAAGGCTTATGTGATGTGCATTACCGAGAGGGCCCAGAGATACCTCTCTGACAATCAGAGTGACAAATCCTAATCTCGAAATACGCCAACCCAACATGTACCTTTGGAGACACCTGTAGAGCACCTTTATAATCACCCATTTACGTTGTGACGTTTGGTAGCACACAAAGTGTTCCTCCGGCAAACGGGAGTTGCATAATCTCATAGTCATAGGAACATGTATAAGTCATGAAGAAAGCAATAGCAACATACTAAACGATCGGGTGCTAAGCTAATGGAATGGGTCATGTCAATCAGATGATTCACCTAATGATGTGATCCCGTTAATCAAATAACAACTCTTTGTTCATGGTTAGGAAACATAACCATCTTTGATTAACGAGCTAGTCAAGTAGAGGCATACTAGTGACACTCTGTTTGTCTATGTATTCACACATGTATTATGTTTCCGGTTAATACAATTCTAGCATGAATAATAAACATTTATCATGATATAAGGAAATAAATAATAACTTTATTATTGCCTCTAGGGCATATTTCCTTCAGATATACTGGGCCCTTTCCCCCACGCCGTCGGGGGCTTTGAGTACTTGTATGTTGCAATCGACAAGTTCACAAAGTGGCCAGAGGTGGAAGCAGTGAGGAAGGTGACTGCTCAGTCAGCCGTCAAATTCTTCAAAGGACTGGTCTGCCGTTTTGGTGTGCCAAACAGAGTCATCATCGACAACGGCACGCAGTTCACAAGCCACACCTTCATGCAGTACATCCAAGACCTCGGCAGCAAGGTCTATTTTGCTTCCGTGGCACATCCACGGAGCAACGGCCAAGCGGAGAGGGCAAATGCTAAAGTGTTGCGAGGCTTGAGAACGGAGACCTTTGACAAGCTGCACAAGAGTGGAAGGCGCTGGATTGGTGAGTTGCCGGTGGTTCTTTGGTCGATCGGGACGATGCCAAATCGAGCCACCGGCCAGACACCTTTTGCCCTGGTATACGGGGCGGAAGCAGTTCTCCCCATGGAACTCATACACGGGTCACCTCGAGTGCTCGCTTATGACGAGCTTGAGCAAGATTCGTTGCGCCAAGATGACGCTACGCTCCTTGAGGAAGATCGTCTTCGGGCGGCTGTGAGAGCAGCACGCTACCAGCAAGCCTTGCACCGCTACCATAGCCGCATGTTGGAAATATGCCCTAGAGGCAATAATAAATTGGTTATTATTATATTTCCTTGTGTTGGAAATATGCCCTAGAGGCAATAATAAATTGGTTATTATTATATTTCCTTGTTCATGATAATTGTTTATTATCCATGCTAGAATTGTATTGATAGGAAACTCAGGTACATGTGTGGATACATAGACAACACCATGTCCCTAGTAAGCCTCTAGTTGACTAGCTCGTTGATCAATAGATGGTTACGGTTTCCTGACCATGGACATTAGATGTCGTTGATAATGGGATCACATCATTAGGAGAATGATGTGATGGACAAGACCCAATCCTAAGCGTAGCACAAGATTGTGTAGTTCGTTTGCTAAAGCTTTTCTAATGTCAAGTATCATTTCCTTAGACCATGAGATTGTGCAACTCCCGGATACCGTAGGAGTGCTTTCGGTGTGCCAAACGTCACAACGTAACTGGGTGGCTATAAAGGTACACTACAGGTATCTCCGAAAGTGTCTGTTGGGTTGGCACGAATCGAGACTGAGATTTGTCACTCCGTGTAAACGGAGAGGTATCTCTGGGCCCACTCGGTAGGACATCATCATAATGTGCACAATGTGACCAAGGAGTTGATCACGGGATGATGTGTTACGTAACGAGTAAAGAGACTTGCCGGTAACGAGGTTGAACAAGGTATCGGGATACCGACGATCGAATCTCGGGCAAGTATCGTACCGATGGACAAAAGGAATTGTATACGGGATTGATTGAATCCTTGACATCATGGTTCATCTGATGAGATCATCGTGGAGCATGTGGGAGCCAACATGGGTATCCAGATCCTGCTATTGGTTATTGACTGGAGAGTTGTCTCGGCCATGTCTGCATGACTCCTGAGCCCGTAGGGTCTACACACTTAAGGTTTGATGACGCTAGGGTTATAGGGAATAGATGTACGTGGTTACCGAATGTTGTTCGGAGTCCCGGATGAGATCCCGGACGTCACGAGGAGTTCCGGAATGGTCCGGAGGTAAAGATTTATATATGGGAAGTCATCATACGGTCACCGGATTAATTCGGGGGTTACCGGTATTATACCGGGACCACCGGAGGGGTTCCGGGGGTCCACCGGGAGGGTCCACCTGCCCCGGAGGGCCCTATGGGCTGTATGTGGAGAGGGACCAGCCCCTTAGTGGGCTGGGCGCCTCCCCCCCTAGGGCCCATGCGCCTAGGGTTTGGGGGAACCCTAAAGGGGGGCGCCCCCTTGCCTTGGGGGGCAAGGCAACCACCCTTGGCCGCCTCCCCTCCTCAGATTGGATCTGAGGGGGCCGGCCCCCCTCTCCCTTGCCCCTATATATATGTGGGGTTTGGGAGGGCAGCCGTACCCAAGTTCTGGCGCAGCCCTCCCCCTCTCCCAAGTCCTCCTCTTCTCCTACGGTGCTTGGCGAAGCCCTGCAGGATTACCACGCTCCTCCTTCACCACCATGCCGTCGTGCTGCTGCTGGATGGAGTCTTCCCCAACCTCTCCTTCTCCCCTTGCTGGATCAAGGCGTAGGAGACGTCACCGGGCTGTACGTGTGTTGAACGCGGAGGTGCCGTCCGTTCGGCACTAGGATCATCGGTGATTTGGATCACGACGAGTACGACTCCATCAACCCCGTTCACTTGAACGCTTCTGCTTAGCGATCTACAAGGGTATGTAGATGCACTCCCCTTCCCTCGTTGCTAGATTACTCCATAGATTGATCTTGGTGATGCATAGAAAATTTTAAATTTCTACTACGATCCCCAACACCGCAAGGTTCATGACCGAAGCCTTGAGGAAGGCAACCTTGTTCTTCGGCGCTCAGTCGGCCAAGAATTCCAACAAAGTCGACGCCGAAGTGGGAAGGCCCTTATCGGGTAATACGAGTCACTAGGCCTGGCGCAGTCCGCCTGGAGACCGAGGATGCAGTACCAGTGAGTAACTCCTGGAGCATCGAGCATCTTCGCAAGTTTTACCCATAAGGCGCGGCTTGCGGGGCCTCCCGACAAGCCACCTTTTGTACGAGCTTTGCCGACAAGGCATGTGACCCTCTGTACAAAGCCAGGCGCAGACCCTGAGCATAAATAAATGAAGCACTGGCGCCCTAAGTTATAGCATGCATGCTAGGTCGAGTCTCGTCCTTGGTTAGGGTTGATAGTGCTTAGCGGCGGCTAACCCCTAGCTTAGAGGTCGAGTGCGCGTCTCTCTGTTCTTCTCTGTCTTCTTTGGTTCGCAGGACACATGCATATCCTTGCCGAGCTGCTTTGGAAGAAAGGGGACGGACCGGCGTCCGAGCCCCGGCAAGCCAGTATTGCCGGGGGCTACAAGAGCAAAGATCCACCCGCGGCAAGCCAAGGTTGACGGGGGCTGCAGATTCAGATAAGTTCTCTATCCCTTATCGTGCGTTTTGTTATGGACTGAGGTATGTGAAACCTCGTTTTATCCTTAGGCTACTGTGCTCCCCTCATTCCAGACCCTAGGACTCGTTTCCTAGGACCGAGTTTGGTCATAGTCGCGGCAGCAAGGAAATGAAACGAGCAGCCTGAGCCCACCTCATCCCTGCCTCCGCCAAGGGCGTGAGAAAGGTCGAGCGAAGTGGGGGGACGGCAAGGCCTGTTGCCGGGCGAGAAAACATTTATCTTAAAGGTAACGAGGATTTACTCCTTGTCGTGGGTTTTACCTGTGAAGGAAAAACCAGGCAAACATCCTTTTTTCATTAAAAACATTCCGTACAGGTACAGTTCATACGAAATGAAAAACATGAACAAGGGGATTACAAGTTGTAAATTCAACAAAGGCCCGCAGGCTTACAAGCAAAAAAAGAGATAAGGTGCCCGTAATCCCTTTCTTGTCCCTCTCCTCAGGAGGCAGGTTAAGGAGGCAAAAAGGGCAAAAGGGGCGCCTAGGCGAGCTACGAGTGGCAGAAGACACCAAGAGAACATCTTGGTGGCCGCCCAAGGGCTGGATGGTGATGGCGGCGCCGAAGGCAGAGCTCGAAGACGAGGCGGCAGCACGTCGGTACGCGACGAACGCGTCGGCGCCCACGTACTCCGACTTGACGGCCTTTCCACCCGCCCTCTTCCTCTTCCGCAGCCTCCCAACGCCAGCCGCCCAAGGAGACGACCCCGAGAAGTTCAAGGATCCGGCAGCACAGATGATGGGGTCGCCGGTGCCGCTCGGGGCGGCGCCCGATGCCTAGTCAGACCCATCATCCTGCCGCCCGCTAGCCTCGTCATCGCTGCCGTTTTCCTCCTCGCCTCTCTCGCTCGAGGAGGAATCTTTGTCGTCAGAAGAGCTCTCCACGCAGCACCTTACACGAGTCCCGAAGTGCCCGAAGATCTTGACGGAGAGGAGGTCACTCTCCATTAGTTTGAAATGGAGAGTGAGCTCATCCGTTAAGCTGTGGAGGCGAGCGAAGGTTTTCCACCCTCGGTGGAGATACATGACGTGAGGGGCGGGGAACTCGACGTCGGCCCATGTGCCACTGTTCCCGCAGCCCCTCATATGCAGCCGCAACGCCTGCGGCGGATCCAGTTCCATCTCCCGCGCGAATGGAGTCGGGAGGCGAAGGCGACGACGCGATGGCTGGGGCGGCCTGACGAAGAATTTGCAAGGGTTGTCCCCGGCATGGCCCTCCATCGAAGGAGGAGCTGCTAGCGGAGGAGAGGCTGATCTGCCGCCCCGTCCTCCTCTCCCTCGAGCACCACGACGGCCTCGACCTCACCCCCTCCCCCTTCCTCTAGCGGCTGGCCCCGCCACTATGAGTTCTTGGGGAGGAGCGACGCGCTGTCTGGACGAAACCCTCGTCGCCACCGATGAGGCGTTGCCACGCCCCCTCGCCATGGCGGAAGAAGAAAGAAAGCAGGAATGGGGAGAGGCAGATGACGAAAGGTTGAGAGGCACCGTTCCTCCCGCTCCCCTCTTTATAAAGGAGCGGGGGCGGGGCTCGGCTGCCCCCTCTCGGCCAATCCGTCTTGTTTAAGTGACCACAAGCGGGGCCGTCGACCGCCCTCCCCGCTCCATTGAAGGCGCGTGGGAATCGACCCACGCATGCGCACAACTTCCCACATCTCGCGCACCTGTCATTCGCTCTGCATTATGCATGCAGCGAACATGGCGTAAGAGGTGGGCGTAGTGGGATACGTGGAGCGACGGTTCCTAAGCGAGAGCAGTAAATGGGAAGCGGCCCTGCAGTCTCAAAGAGACACGCAAGCCGCCTCTTTACTGTCCACCACGAGATGACGCCAGCATGCTTCCGTCATGCGCGCGCATGACCCCTACGTCGCGCATTCAACGCAGGTCGTGGAGAAGCGCAGCGGACGGAGCAGTTACCGCGGTAAAAACCGCCCCGCCTGCCCGCGCACCATTTTGGGCCTGACCCAACAACGTGTCGCGCGTATGTGTGGCCCAGGCCCGGGGCTCCTGTCGGTGTACAAAACTAGGGGCACATTTTTCTACCCCTTTACCTGTGCACGGGCAGTCAGAGCCGTGCCCGCGACCACACCAAGCACAGCGAGGGAGGTGAGCCAAGGTAAGACCGAAGCCCAAGATGGCCAGAGCAACGACAAGGACCAAGGCCACAAAGCTCAGATGGAAGAAGCAGGTTTCCCCGGCAAGGACCCTTGCCGGGGCAGCTCACCCACGCCAGCCGAGCGAGCCACCCTCGAGCCCACAAACACTCGACAAGTGCATTGGGACAAGACTCGGGAGGCACCTCTGTGGTGGCATGCAGATCTTTGTGAAGACAAAGAATAGTAAAAATCAAATGAGGATAGGAAGGCAGCCATCCTCACCGAAGAAACCCACAAGACCCCCGGCAAGATCCTTGCCGGGGACGCCTACACGCCACGGCAAGACCCTTGCCGAGCCACCCGACAAGACCCTTGCCGGGCCACCCGGCAAGGCCCTCGCCAAGCGCACTAGCAGGGCCACCGTCAGGCCCGCACCAGCCAAGTCTCCGCCGTCGTTCGCATGCAGCTGCCGACCCAACCAGCTGGGCAGGCACCTACGTGGCAACATGCAGCCCTTTGTGGAGGCTCCACCACCGCGCCACCTCAGCTTCCTGCCTGCCTACATGGCACCGCATGCGTCGCTGGCCAGGGCGCGTGTCGAAGCTTGGAGGAGCGGCGACGGACGGGACGGGCCTCGCCCCCGTCCCCGATAAAGTGAAGGGACACCTAAGCCTTGCATTAAATGCACTTTGTCCTATAATACTAGGATAACCACGCAACACTGTAGCCTTTCCACCTCATGTGTGCCACTGTGGCAACCCCTTTTTCTATAAAAGGAGGCCCAAGGCGACGAGGGGAAGGATTGGGCTTTTTGGAGCTCGTTACACCCCGTAGCTAGTTCAAGAACTCAGAATACATCCACCAAAAGCAGGAGTAGGGTTTTACGCATCCTCGCGGCCCGAACCTGGATAAACGAACCGCATGCTCTCTGTTAGACCCGCTCTTCTCTCAACCCCGCGCCCCGCAACCGCAGTAGGGATTCTTGTGATCCCATAGGTGTCATTTTCCACCGACATGTTGCGATCAACCTTCTGGTGAAGACTGAGGAGAAGCTCACGATCAGTCATCACCCTTGGAGCTGTGGCTTGAGGATTTTGCTTTGAAGCATTTGCGGCAGAGTCATGATTGGCAGAGTCATCATTGGTGGAGTAGGATGCAGCTTTGCGAAATTGACCATCCAAAGAACGAATGCCTTCAACAATAACAGCTGTGGCCTTGCCCTTTTCATCAGCTAAGGCAAATGTCTGTTTGAAGACTTCAATGGGGGGCAAGTAGCTGAGATGATTTTGAAAATCAGCCTTGAAGTTGATTGAAGACCTTATTATGAGGAATCTCATAATCCAAGGAGCGCAAGGCTTCAATTCAAATGGTGATAATGCAACATTTTCCAGAGTCCTCATGAAGAAATCATGGTAGTTGACAGGAACGCCATGAATGATGTTGAAAAGTAGATTCTTCATGATGCCGCAGCTTCATGTGAGGACTTGGTCGGAACTTCACTAGACGGAACTTGGAAGGCAACCTTCTTCTTGTGAGGACTTGGTCGAGAACCTCGTCCAGCAGTGGTCTTAGTCTTCAGCAGAGTGGGGCAAGGTGAGGAATGCGGAGGAGCAGAATAACTTGCAGAGGCTCTTGAGGAAATAGAGATGCCTGTTGTCCTTTGGCACGAGGCGAGATGCACAGGTGCTGAGGATTTGGAAGGAGGAGCTGTGGACTTTTGAGGAGCTGGTGCAGCTTGATGAATTTGTCGTGAGGGCTTTGCGGAGGAGCTGGGTCGTGAGGGCATTGCAGATGAGCTTGGTTGTGAGGACTTGATGCAGAAGCCATGGGCTTGTGTGCGGGCTTCTTTGGCATGGCCTTCTTAGGGTTGCTAGCAGTGGCCTCAACAGCAGTAGCAGCAGAATCTTCATTGAATTTCTTCACTTCTTCTTTTGCCACTTTGGCCAGCTTGTCTTGGCGCTTAGCCCATTCGTTGGGAAATTCTTCACCTCTTCTGATGCTAGAGGGATCAGCTTCTTAGCCAGGTGCCAATGGAAGTCTTGGGCATGGAGGGTGTACAGCGAATTTCCTCATGTACTTGGGAGTGACATAGCGATATTACCTCCATTCTCTGGCCCATCTCCTCTCTATACTTTGAATGCGCACCTTGCGCTCATTCTTGGTCTCCTTGCCATGTTTGGCCTCATCAGGAGTGCAATATTCATCATAGATATCCTCAGGGATTTCAAACGCAGTGTTGACTTCCAATTTCTTTCCTCCCTTCTGAGGTTTCTTGCTGTCAGCCATTTTCTTCAGCTGGGGAATCGTCAACATCGCAATGGAATATTCATACCTCAGGAGAAATACCTCAAGGATGTATTGAGGAAATTCGGCATGCAAGATTGCAAAGGCTTCAAAATCCCTATGCCCACAAATGGCCATCTATGCACCGATGAAAATGGTATTTACTTTGATCAAAAGGTATACCGCTCCATGACTGGTTCTTTATTGTATTTATGTGCATCTAGGCCAGACATTATGCTTAGTGTTTTCATGTGTGCCCGATTTCAAGCTACACCAAAGAAATCACACCATAAGGCTGTGAAGCATATTCTTCGATATCTAGCTCACACACCAACACTAGGATTATGGTATCCTAAGGGCTCAGCTTTTGACCTCATTGGATATTCAGACTCTGACTATGCTGGTGATCGTGTGGACCGCAAGTCAACATCTGGCACATGCCATTTCCTCGGGCGATTATTGGTCTGTTGGTCTTCGAGGAAACAGAACAACGTATCACTGTCTACTGCTGAAGCTGAGTACATTGCTGCTGGTTCGTGCAGTGCACAATTGCTATGGATGAAGCAAACCCTCAAGGACTACGGCATCAACATGAAGAATGTGCCTCTCTACTATGACAATGAGAGTGCCATCAAGATTGCTCATAACCCAGTTCAGCACTCGAAGACAAAGCACATTCATATTCGTCATCATTTTCTTCGTGATCATGTGTTCAAGGGCGACATTTCTATTGAGCATGTGAAGACTGAAGACCAGCTAGCCGATATCTTCACAAAGCCCTAGGACGAGAAGAGATTTAGCAAGTTGCGGTGTGAGCTAAATATCCTAGAATCTTCGAATGTCCTTTGAAAAGGACACACATCCTAACACTTATGCAAAATTGATGACTTAGATGTGCAACACACGAAGTAACGTTTTTCTTCAATCAATGAAGACTAACCCTCTAAGTGTGAAGAAATTAATGAAGAATTTGATTCTCAGAGCCCTACGACAATTGTACGCGGTGTCTGAAATCATCATTCTTATATGGTGGGTCACGCCACCAACCAAAAGTTGAAAATCTTCAATCTGAGTTTTTCCTCATTTGAATTTGCTCAGTTGTTCGTTTTCTTCAACTTTGCATTGTCTTCACCATTTCCGTCGTTTGTCTTCATCGGGCAAGTCAACCAAAGTCCATACTTTGTTCTCATACATGGATCCCATCTCAGATTTCATGGCCTCAAGCCACTTTGCGGAATCTGGGCTCACCATCGCTTCTTCACAGTTCGTAGGTTCATCATGATCTAGTAGCATGACTTCCAGAACTGGATTACCGTACCACTCTGGTGCGGATCTCACTCTGGTTGATCTACGTGGTTCAGTAGTATCTTGTCCTGAAGCTTCATGATCATCATCATTAGCTTCCTCACTAATTGGTATAGGTGTCGCAGAAACAGTTTTCTGTGATGTACTATTTTCCAATAAGGGAGCAGGTACAGTTACCTCGTCAAGTTCTACTTTCCTCCCACTCACTTCTTTCGAGAGAAACTCCTTCTCTAGAAATGATCCATTCTTAGCAACGAATGTCTTGCCTTCGGATCTGTGGTAGAAGGTATACCCAACAGTTTCCTTTGGGTATCCTATGAAGACACATTTCTCCGCTTTGGGTTCGAGCTTATCAGGTTGAAGCTTTTTCACATAAGCATCGCAGCCCCAAACTTTAAGAAACGACAACTTTGGTTTCTTGCCAAACCATAGTTCATAAGGCGTCGTCTCAACGGATTTTGATGGTGCCCTATTTAACGTGAATGCGGCCGTCTCTAAAGCATAACCCCAAAACGATAGCGATAAATCAGTAAGAGACATCATAGATCGCACCATATCTAGTAAGGTACGATTACGACGTTCGGACACACCATTACGTTGTGGTGTTCCGGGTGGCGTGAGTTGCGAAACTATTCCACAATTTTTCAAATGTATACCAAACTCGTAACTCAAATATTCTCCTCCACGATCAGATCGTAGAAACTTTATTTTCTTGTTACGATGATTTTCAACTTCACTCTGAAATTCCTTGAACTTTTCAAATGTTTCAGACTTATGTCTCATTAAGTAGATATACCCATATCTGCTTAAATCATCTGTGAAGGTGAGAAAATAACGATATCCGCCACGAGCCTCAATATTCATCGGACCACATACATCGGTATGTATGATTTCCAACAAGTCTGTTGCTCTCTCCATAGTACCGGAGAACGGTGTTTTAGTCATCTTGCCTATGAGGCACGGTTCACAAGTACCAAGTGATTCATAATCAAGTGGTTCCAAAAGCCCATCAGTATGGAGTTTCTTCATGCGCTTTACACCGATATGACCTAAACGGCAGTGCCACAAATAAGTTGCACTATCATTATTAACTTCGCATCTTTTTGGTTTTAATATTATGAATATGTGTATCACTAAGATCGAGATCCAATGAACTATTTTCATTCGGTGTGTAACCATATAAGGTTTTATTCATGTAAACAGAACAACAATTTATTCTCTTACTTTAATGAATAACCGTATTGCAATAAACATGGTCAAATCATATTTATGCTCAACGCAAAAACCAAATAACACTTATTTAGGTTCAACACTAATCCCGAAAGTATAGGGAGTGTGCGATGATGATCATATCAATCTTGGAACCACTTCCAACACACATCGTCACTTCACCCTTAACTAGTCTCTGTTTATTCTGCAACTCCCGTTTTGAGTTACTACTCTTAGCAACTGAACTAGCATCAAATACTAAGGGGTTGCTATAAACACTAGTAAAGTACACATCAATAACATGTATATCAAATATACTTATGTTCACTTTGCCATCCTTCTTATCCGCCAATCACTTGGGGTAGTTCCGCTTCCAGTGACCAGTCCCTTTGCAGTAGAAGCACTTAGTCTCAGGCTTAGGATCAGACTTGGGCTTCTTCACTTGAGCAGCAACTTGCTTGCCGTTCTTCTTGAAGTTCCCCTTCTTCCCTTTGCCCTTTTCTTGAAATTAGTGGTCTTGTCAACCATCAACACTTGATGTTTTTCTTGATTTCTACCTTCGTTGATTTCAGCATCTCGAAGAGCTTGGGAGTTGTTTCTGTTATCCCTTGCATATTATAGTTCATCACGAAGTTCTGCTAACTTGGTGATGGTGACTAGAGAATTCTGTCAATCACTATCTTATCTGGAAGATTAACTCCCACTTGATTCAAGTGATTGTAGTACTCAGACAATCTGGGCACATGCTCACTAGTTGAGCGATTCTCCTCCATCTTTTAGCTATAGAACTTGTTGGAGACTTCATATCTCTCAACTCGGGTATTTGCTTGAAATATTAACTTCAACTCCTGGAACATCTCATATGGTCCATGACGTTCAAAACGTCTTTGAAGTCCCGATTCTAAGCTGTTAAGTATGGTGCACTAAACTATCAAGTAGTCATCATATTGAGCTAGCCAAACGTTCATAACGTCTGCATCTGCTCCTGCAATAGGTCTGTCACCTAGCGGTGCATCAAGGACATAATTCTTCTGTGCAGCAATGAGGATAAACCTCAGATCACGGATCCAATCCGCATCATTGCTACTAACATCTTTCAACACAATTTTCTCTAGGAACATATCAAAATAAACACAGGGAAGCAACAACGCGAGCTATTTATCTACAACATGATTTGCAAAATACTACCAGGACTAAGTTCATGATAAATTTAAGTTCAATTTAATCATATTACTTAGGAACTCCCACTTAGATAGACATCCCTCTAATCCTCTAAGTGATCACGTGATCCAAATCAACTAAACCATAACCGATCATCACGTGAGATGGAGTAGTTTTCAATGGTGAACATCGTTATGTTGATCATATCTACTATATGATTCACGCTCGACCTTTCGGTCTCCGTGTTCCGAGGCCATATCTGCATATGCTAGGCTCGTCAAGTTTAACCTGAGTATTCTGCGTGTGCAAAACTGGCTTGCACCCGTTGTAGATGGACGTAGAGCTTATCACACCCGATCATCACGTGGTGTCTGGGCACGACGAACTTTGGCAACGGTGCATACTCAGGGAGAACACTTCTTGATAATTTAGTGAGAGATCATCTTATAATGCTACCGTCAATCAAAGCAAGATAAGATGCATAAAAGATAAACATCACATGCAATCAATATAAGTGATATGATATGGCCATCATCATCTTGTGCTTGTGATCTCCATCTCCGAAGCACCGTCATGATCACCATCGTCACCGGCGCGACACCTTGATCTCCATCGTAGCATCGTTGTCGTCTCGCCAATCTTATGCTTCCACGACTATCACTACCGCTTAGTAACAAAGTAAAGCATTACATCGCGATTGCATTGCATACAATAAAGCGACAACCATATGGCTCCTGCCAGTTGCCGATAACTCGGTTACAAAACATGATCATCTCATACAATAAAATCAGCATCATGCCTTGACCATATCACATCACAACATGCCCTGCAAAAACAAGTTAGACGTCCTCTACTTTGTTGTTGCAAGTTTTACGTGGCTGCTACGGGCTTTAAGTAAGAACTCATCTCACCTACGCATCAAAACCACAATGATAGTTCGTCAAATAGACTCCGTTTTAACCTTCTCAAGGACCGGGCGTAGCCACACTTGGTTCAACTAAAGTTGGAGAGACAGTCTTCCGCAAGCCATCTATGTGCAAAACACGTCGAGGGAACCGGTCTCGCGTAAGAGTACGCGTAAGGTTGGTCCGGATCGTCTCGTCCAACAATACCGCCGAACCAAAGTATGACATGCTGGTAGGCAGTATGACTTGTATCGCCCACAACTCACTTGTATTCTACTCGTGCAAATAACATCAAACCATAAAAAACCTAGGCTCGGATGCCACTGTTGGGGAACGTAGTAATTTCGAAAATTTTCCTACGCACACACAAGATCATGGTGATGCATAGCAACGAGAGGGGAGAGTGTTGTCTATGTACCAACGCAGACCGACTGCGGAAGCGATCACACAACGTAGTGGAAGTAGTCGTACGTCTTCCCGATCCGACCGATCCAAGCACCGTTACTCCGGCACCTCCGAGTTCTTAGCACACATTCAGCTCGATGACGTTCCTCGGGCTCCGATCCAGCAAAGCGTCGAGGAAGAGTTCCGTCAGCACGACGGCGTGGTGACGATCTTGATGTACTACCGACGCAGGGCTTCGCCTAAGCACTGTAACGGTATGATCGAGGTGGAATTTGGTGGCAGGGGGCACCGCACACGGCTAAGGAACGATCTCAAGGATCAACTTGTGTGTCTTGGGGTGTCCCCTGCCCCCGTATATAAAGGATGGAGGAGGAGGATCTGGCCGGCCAAGGTGGGAGGCGCAGGAGGAGTCCTACTCCTACCGGGAGTAGGACTCCCCCCTCCAATCCTAGTCCAACTAGGTTTCCTCAAGAGGGAAGGGAAAGAGAGAGGTGGCCGGCCCCTCTCCTAGTCCTAATAGGACTAGGGAGAGGGGGGGAGGCGCAGCCCTATGTGGGCTGCCCTCTCACCTTTCCACTAAGGCCCATGTTGGCCCATTTGGCTCCCGGGGGGTTCCGGTAACCCTCCCGGTAATCCGGTAAAATCCCGATTTCACCCGGAACACTTCCGATGTCCAAACATAGGCTTCCAATATATCAATCTTTACGTCTCGACCATTTCGAGACTCCTCGTCATGTCCCCGATCTCATCCGGGACTCCGAACTCCTTCGGTACATCAAAACTCATAAACTCGTAATATAACTGTCATCGAAACCTTAAGCGTGCGGACCCTACGGTTCGAGAACAATGTAGACATGACCGAGACACGTCTCCGGTCAATAGCCAATAGCGGGACCTGGATGCCCATATTGGCTCCTACATATTCTACGAAGATTTTTATCGGTCAGACCGCATAACAACATACGTTGTTCCCTTTGTCATCGGTATGTTACTTGCCCGAGATTCGATCGTCGGTATCCAATACCTAGTTCAATCTCGTTACCGGCAAGTCTCTTTACTCGTTCCGTAATACATCATCTCACAACTAACATATTAGTTGCGGTGCTTGCAAGGCTTATGTGATGTGCATTACCGAGAGGGCCCAGAGATACCTCTCCGACAATCGGAGTGACAAACCCTAATCTCGAAATACGCCAACCCAACATCTACCATTGGAGACACCTGTAGTACTCCTTTATAATCACCCAGTTACGTTGTGACGTTTGGTAGTACCCAAAGTGTTCCTCCGGTAAACGGGAGTTGCATAATCTCATAGTTATAGGAACATGTATAAGTCATGAAGAAAGCAATAGCAACATACTAAACGATCGGGTGCTAAGCTAATGGAATAGGTCATGTCAATCAGATCATTCAACTAATGATGTGACCTCGTTAATCAAATAACAACTCTTTGTTCATGGTTAGGAAACATAACCATCTTTGATTAACGAGCTAGTCAAGTAGAGGCATACTAGTGACACTCTGTTTGTCTATGTATTCACACATGTATTATGTTTCCGGTTAATACAATTCTAGCATGAATAATAAACATTTATCATGATATAAGGAAATAAATAATAACTTTATTATTGCCTCTAGGGCATATTTCCTTCATTCCCCGGGGGTTACGGTTTCAATAATATTGGTTTCAACATTTATGTATTACCTGAGATATAATGTTTGATTCTTTGACCGTTCACCACCTTCGGATTTGTGCCTTCGAAGTTGTTGATTTTATGGCACCGGAACGATAGACCTCCTCGATAATGTAAGGACCTTCCCATTTAGAGAGAAGTTTTCCTGCAAAAAATCTCAAACGAGAGTTTAATAGCAACACATAATCACCTACATTAAACTCACGCTTTTGTATCCTTTTGTGATGCCATCTTTTAACTTTTTGTTTAAACAGTTTGGCATTCTCATAGACTTGGGTTCTCCATTCATCAAGTGAGCTAATGTCAAATAACCTCTTCTCACTGACAAGTTTGAAATCATAGTTGAGCTCTTTAATAGCCCAATATGCCTTATGTTCAAGTTCGAGAGGTAAGTGACATGCTTTTTGCTGGGGAACGTAGTAATTTCAAAAAAACTTCCTACGCACACGCAAGATCATGGTGATGCATAGCAACGAGAGGGGAGAGTGTTGTCTACGTACCCTCGTAGACCGATAGCGGAAGCGTTATGTCAACGCGGTTGATGTAGTCGTACGTCTTCACGGCCCGACCGATCAAGCACCGAAACTACGGCACCACCGAGTTTTAGCACACGTTTAGCTCGATGACGATCCCCGGACTCCGATCCAGCAAAGTGTCGGGGAAGAGTTTCGTCAGCACGACGGCGTGGTGACGATCTTGATGTTCTACCGTCACAGGGCTTCGCCTAAGAACCGCTACAATATTATCGAGGACTATGGTGGAGGGGGGCACCGCACACGGCTAAGAGAACGATCTTGAAGATCAACTTGTGTGTCTATGGGGTGCCCCCTGCCCCCGTATATAAAGGAGTGGAGGAGGGGAGGGCCGGCCCTCTCTATGGCGCGCCCTAGGGGAGTCCTACTCCCACCGGGAGTAGGATTCCCCCTTTCCTAGTCCAACTAGGAGTCCTTCCAAGTAGTAGGAGTAGGAGACATGGAAGGGGAAGAGGGAAGAGAAGGAAGGAGGGGGCGCCGCCCCTCCCCATAGTCCAATTCGGACTACTCAATGGGGGGGCGCGCGGCCTGCCTCTCCCTCTCCCCTAAAGCCCAATAAGGCCCATATACTTCTTCTCCCGTATTCCCGTAACTCCCCATTACTCCGAAAAATACCCGAACCACTCGGAACCTTTCCGATGTCTGAATATAGTCGTCCAATATATCGATCTTTATGTCTCGACCATTTCGAGACTCCTCGTCATGTCCCCGATCTCATTCGGGACTCCGAACTCCTTCGGTACATCAAAACTCATAAACTCATAATATAACTATCATCAAAACCTTAAGCGTGCGGACCCTACGGGTTCGAGAACAATGTAGACATGACCGAGACACGTCTCCGGTCAATAACCAATAGCGGAATCTGGATGCTCATATTGGCTCCCACATATTCTACGAAGATCTTTATCGGTCAGACCGCATAACAATATACGTTGTTCCCTTTGTCATCGGTATGTTACTTGCCCGAGATTTGATCATTGGTATCTCAATACCTAGTTCAATCTCGTTACCGGCAAGTCTCTTTACTCGTTCCGTAATACATCATCTCGCAACTAACTATTTAGTTGCAATGCTTGCAAGGCTTATGTGATGTGCATTACCAAGAGGGCCCAGAGATACCTCTCCGACAATCGGAGTGACAAATCCTAATCTCGAAATACGCCAACCCAACAAGTACCTTTGGAGACACCGGTAGAGCACCTTTATGATCACCCAGTTACGTTGTGACATTTGGTAGCACACAAAGTGTTCCTCCGGTAAACGGGGTTGCATAATCTCATAGTCATAGGAACATGTATAAGTCATGAAGAAAGCAATAGCAACAAACTAAACGATCAAGTGCTAAGCTAACGAAATGGGTCAAGTCAATCACATCATTCTCTTAATGATGTGATCCCATTAATCAAATAACAACTCTTTTGTTCATGGTTAGGAAACATAACGATCTTCGGTTAACGAGCTAGTCAAGTAGAGGCATACTAGTGAAACTCTGTTTGTCTATGTATTCACACATGTATTATGTTTCCGGTTAATACAATTCTAGCATGAATAATAAACATTTATCATGATATAAGGAAATAAATAATAACTTTATTATTGCCTCTAGGGCATATTTCCTTCACTTTTCCATAAACCATTTTATATGGAGACATACCCATATGATTTTTATATTCAGTTCTATAAGCCCATAATGCATCATCAAGTTTCTTGGACCAATTCTTTCTAGATCTATTAACAGTCTTCTGCAAAATTAATTTGAGCTCTCTGTTACTCAATTCCACTTGACCACTAGACTGTGGGTGGTATGGAGATGCAATTCTATGATTAACGTCATACTTAGCAAGCATTTTATGGAAAGCACCATGAATAAAATGTGAACCACCATCAGTCATTAAGTATCTAGGGACTCCAAACCTGGGATAAATAACTTCTTTAAGCATCTTAATAGAAGTGTTATGATCAGCACTACTAGTTGGAATAGCTTCTACCCACTTAGTAACGTAATCAACATCAACTAAAATATGTGTATATCCATTAGAGGAAGGAAATGGTCCCATATAATCAAAGCCCCAGACATCAAATGGTTCAATAACAAGTGAATAATTCATAGGCATTTCTTGAAATCTATTAATGTTACCAATTCTTTGACATTCATCACAAGACAAGACAAACTTACGGGCATCCTTGAAGAGAGTAGGCCAATAAAAAACGGATTGCAATACCTTATGTGCAGTTCTATCTCCAGCGTGGTGTCCTCCATAAGCCTCGGAGTGACACTTGCGTAAGATATGTTCCTGTTCATGCTCAGGTACACAACGTCTAATAACACCATCTACTCCTTCTTTATAAAGATGTGGGTCATCCCAGAAGTAATGTCTCAAATCGTAGAAAAAACTTTTTCTTTTGATGGTATGTGAAACTAGGTGGTATAAATTTAGCAACAATGTAATTAGCATAATCAGCATACCATGGAGCAGTACGAGAAGCATTTATGACAGCCAATTGTTCATGAGGAAAGCTATCATCAATAGGTAGTGGGTCATCAAGAACATTTTCTAACCTAGACAAGTTGTCTGCAACAGGGTTCTCAGCTCCCATTCTATCAATAATATGCAAATCAAATTCTTGTAGTAGGAGAACCCATCTAATTAGTCTAGGTTTAGCATCTTTCTTTTCCATAAGATATTTAATAGCAGCGTGATCAGTGTGAATAGTTAGTTTAGAATCAACAATATAAGGTCTGAACTTATCACATGCAAATACAACTGCTAAAAATTCCTTTTCAGTAGTAGCATAATTTCTTTGGGCACTATCTAGAGTTTTACTAGCATATTGAATAACATTTAATTTCTTATCAACTCTTTGCCCTAGAACAACACGTACAACATAATCGCTAGCATCACACATAATTTCAAAGGGTAAATTCCAATCTGGTGGCTGAACGATAGGTGCAGAAATCAAAGCTTTCTTAAGTATTTCAAATGCTTCTACACAATCATCATCAAAGACAAAAGGTATATCTTTTTGTAATAGATTAGTGAGAGGCCAAGAAATTTTTAAGAAGTCCTTAATGAACCTCCTATAAAAACCGGCATGACCAAGGAAACTTCTTATACCTTTGATGTCCTTAGGACACGACATCTTTTCAATAGCATCAACTTTAGCTTTATCAACTTCAATACCTCTTTTAGAAATTTTATGCCCCGAGACAATACCTTCATTAACCATAAAGTGGAACTTTTCCCAATTCAAGACAAGATTAGTTTCTTCACATTTCTGCAAAACTCGATCTAGGTTGCTCAAGCAATCATCAAAAGAGGATCCATAAACGGAGAAATCATCCATGAAAACCTCACAAATCTTTTCACAAAAATCAGAGAATATAGCCATCATGCATCGTTGAAAGGTAGCAGGTGCATTACATAAACCAAAAGGCATACGTCTATAAGCAAAAGTATGAAAGGGCAAGTAGAAGTGGTATTTTCTTGATCCTCCGCTCACACAGGTATTTGAGAGAAACCAGAATAGCCATCTAGAAAGCAAAAATGTGTATGTTTGGATAATCTTTCTAGCATTTGATCAATAAAAGGCAAATGGTAATGATCTTTTTTAGTAGCTTTATTTAATTTTCATCTTTATCATTAGGAACGACAGTACTACCTCCCTTCTTAGGGACACAATGGACGGGACTTACCCACTGACTATCAGCTACGGGATAAATTATACCTGCCTCGAGCAGCTTTAATATTTCCTTTCTTACCACTTCTTTCATCTTAGGATTTAGCCGTCGTTGATGATCAATAACTGGTTTGGCGTCTTTCTCCAAATTTATCTTGTGTTGACATAGAGTGCGACTAATGTCCTTAAGATCATCAAGAGTATATCCAATAGCAGCACGGTGCTTCTTCAGAGTTTTCAATAATTTCTCTTCCTCCTTCTCTGAAAGGCTAGCACTAATAATAATAGAATATATCTTCTTTTCATCAAGATAAGCATATTTGAGAGTATCAGGTAATGGTTTAAGCTCAAACACGGGATCACCCTTGGTTGGAGGAGGATCCCCTAGGATTTCGACAGGCAAGTTGTGTTTAAGAATGTGTCCCTGTTTAAAGAATACTTCATCTATTTCCCTCCTTTCATTTATAAACATATCATTTTCATGGTCAAGCAAATAATGTTCTAAAGGATCATTAGGAGGCACAACAATAGAAGCAAGACCAATAATTTCATCTCTACTAGGAAATTCCTCATCACGGGGTTGTCTACAAAATTTAGCAAAGTTAAACTCATGAGACATATCACCCAGACCAATAGAAACAATATCCTTTTCATAGTCTATCCTAGCATTAACAGTGTTCAAGAAGGGTCTACCAAATATAATGGGACAAAAGCTATCTTGCGGGGAACCAGGAACAAGAAAATCAACAGGATATTTAACTTTCCCACACAAGACTTCAACGTCTCTAACAATCCCAATAGGTGATATAGTATCCCTATTGGCAAGCTTAATTGTAACATCAATATCTTCTAACTCAGCGGCTGCAATATCATGCATAATTTCTTCGTATAAAGAATGAGTTATTGCACTAGCACTAGCACCCATATCACATAAGCAATGATAACAGTGATCTCCTATTTTAACAGAAATAACGGGCATGCCTACAACATGTCTATGTTTATCTTTAGCACCAGTTTTAGCAATTCTAGCAGCTTCATCACAGAAGTAAATTGCATGCCCATCAATATTATCAGCCAAGAGATCTTTAACCATAGCAATATTAGGTTCAACTTTAATTTGCTCAGGGGTTTAGGTGTCCTAATATTACTTTTGTTGACAACAGTTGAAGCTTTAGCATGATCCTTTATTCTAACAGCGAAAGGTGGTTTCTCAACGTAAGTAGTAGGAACAATAGGATCATTGTAAGTGATAGTCTTTTCTTCAACTTTAATAGGTTCAACTACTTTTACTTCTATGGGAGGATGATATTTAAACCACTTCTCCTTAGGAAGATCAACATGAGTAGCAAATGATTCACAGAAAGAAGCTACTATCTTAGAGTCAAGTCCATATTTAGTGCTAAACTTACGGAAAACATCAGTATCCATAAAAGATTTAACACAATCAAACTTAGGTGTTATACCTGACTCCTTACCTTCATCGAGATCCCAATCTTCAGAGTTGCATTTGATTCTTTCCAATAAATCACATTTGAATTCAATAGTCTTCATCATAAAAGAACCAGTACATGAAGTATCGAGCATGGAGCGATTATTGTCAGAAAGGCGAGCATAAATTTTTTGAATAATCATTTCTCTTGAGAGCTCATGATTGGGGCATGAATATAACATTGACTTAAGCCTCCCCCAAGCTTGAGCGATGCTTTCTCCTTCGCGAGGCCAAAAATTATATATATAATTACGATCACGATGAACAAGATGCATAGGATAAAACTTCTGATGAAATTCCAATTTCAATCGTTTGTAGTTCCATGATCCAATATCATCACATAGCCTATACCATGTCAATGCCTCTCCCTTCAAAGATAAAGGGAAGACCTTCTTCTTGATAACATCATGGGGCAGACCTGCAAGCTTAAATAATCCACAAACTTCATCCACATAGATTAGGTGTAAATCGGGATGCAATGTTCCATCACCCGCGAAAGGATTAGCCAGCAGTTTCTCTATCATACCCAAAGGAATTTCAAAGTAAACATTTTCAGTAGGTTCAGTAGGTTGAGGAGAAACTATTTTCTCTACTGGTCGGGGTGAAGATACCCCGGACAAGCCCCTCAAAGGATTACTTTCCATAGTAACAAGTGACAGTAAATTTCAGCACACTATATAAATTTTTCCTTACCAATTTCCACTTACCAAAGGTGCTTCACTCACCGGCAACGGCGCCAGAAAAGAGTCTTGATGACCCACAAGTGTGGGGAATCTATCGTAGTCCTTTCGATAAGTAAGAGTGTCGAACCCAGCGAGGAGCAGAAGGAAATGACAAGCGGTTTTCACCAAGGTATTCTCTGCAAGCACTGAAATTATCGGTAACAGATAGTTTTGTGATAAGATAATTCGTGACGGAAATAAGGTGCAGCAAGGTGGCCCAATCCTTTTTGTAGCAAAGGACAAGCCTAGACACATTCTTATATGAAGGAAAACACTCGCGAGGACACATGGGAATTATCGTCAAGCTAGTTTTCATCATGCTCATATGATTCGCGTTCGGTACTTTGATAATTTGATATGTGGGTGGACCGGTGCTTGGGCGCTGTCCTTCTTGGACAAGCATCCCACTTATGATTAAATCCTATTGCAAGCATCCACAACTACAAAAGAAGTATTAAGTTGAACCTAACCATAACATGAAACATATGGATCCAAATCAGCCCCTTACGAAGCAACGCATAAACTAGGGTTTGAGCTTCTGTCAATGCCTTCCTCTAGGCCCAAACAATGGTGAAGTGTCATGTAGTCGACGTTCACATAACACCACTAGAGGAGAGACAACATACATCTCATCAAAATATCGAACGAATACCAAATTCACATGACTACTAATAGCAAGACTTCTCCCATGTCCTCAGGAACAACGTAACTACTCACAATTCATATTCATGTTCATAATCAGAGGGGTATTAATATGCATTAAGGATCTGAACATACAATCTTCCACTGAATAGACCATCTAGCATCAACTACAAGGAGTAATCTACACTACTAGCAACCCACATGTACCAATCTGAGGTTTTGAAACAAAGATTGGATACAAGAGATGAACTAGGGTTTGAGAGGAGATGGTGCTGGTGAAGATGTTGATGGAGATTGACCCCCTCCCGATGAGACGGTCATTGGTGATGACGATGGTGATGATTTCCCCCTCCCGGAGGGAAGTGTCCCCGGCAGAACAGCTCTGCCGGAGCCCTAGATTGGTTCCACCAAGGTTCCGCCTCGTGGCAGCGGAGTTTCTTCCCGAAAGCTAGCTTCTGATTTTTTTCCAGGGTAAAAGACTTCATATAGCAGAAGATGGACACCGGAGGTCTGTCAAGGGGCCCAGGAGGCAGGGGGCGCGCCCAGGGGGGTAGGGCGTGCCCCCCACCCTCGTGGCCAGGGTGCGGGCCCCCTCTGGTATTTTCTTCGCTCAGTATTTTTTATTAATTCCAAAACTGACTTCCATGGAGTTTCAGGACTTTTGGAGTTGTGCAGAATAGGTCTCTAATATTTGCTCCTTTTCCAGCCAAGAATTCCAGCTGCCGGCATTCTCCCTCTTCATGTAAACCTTGTAAAATAAGAGAGAAAAGGCATAAGTATTGTGACATAATGTGTAATAACAGCCCATAATGCAATAAATATCAATATCAAAGCATGATGCAAAATGGACGTATCAGCCACAAGGTCGGAGGGCGCGCCCAGGGGGTAGGGCGCCCCCCCCCCCACCCTTGTGGGCCCCTCATGACTCCACTGACCTATTTATTTCGCCTATATATTCTCAAATATCCCAAAACCTTCGGGGGGGATCCACGAAACCACTTTTGCACCACCGCAACCGTCTATACCCGTGAGATCCCATCTAGGAGCCTTTTCCGTCATCCTGCCGGAGGGGGATTCAATCACGGAGGGCTTCTACATCAACACCATTGCCTCTCCGATGAAGCGTGAGTAGTTTACCACAGACCTACGGGTCCATAGCTAGTAGCTAGATGGCTTCTTCTCTCTCTTTGATTCTCAATAGAAAGTTCTCCTCGATGTTCTTGGATATCTATTCGATGTACTACTCTTTTGCGGTGTGTTTGCCGAGATCCGATGAATTGTGGATCTATGATCAGCTTATCTATGAATTATTTGAATCTTCTCTGGATTCTTATATGCATGATTTGATATCTTTGCAACTCTCTTCGAACTATCGATTTGGTTTTAGCCAACTAGATTGGTTTTTCTTGCAATGGGAGAAGTGTCGATCCTAGTGACAGAAGGGAAACCGACACGTATTGTATTGTTGCCATCGAGGATAAAAAGATGGGGTTTTCATCATATTGTTTGAGTTAATTCCTCTACATCATGTCATCTTGCCTAATGCGTTACTCTGTTCTTATGAACTTAATACTCTAGATGCATGCTGGATAGCGGTCGATGTGTGGAGTAATAGTAGTAGATGCAGAATCGTTTTGGTCTTTTTGACACATACGTGATGCCTATATTCATGATCATTGCCATATATATCATCATAACTTTGCACTTTTCTATCAATTGCTCGGTAGTAATTTGTTCATCCACCATAATAATTTCTATTTTGAGAGAAGCCTCTAGTGAAACCTATGGCCCCAGGGTCTATTTTCCATCATATAAGTTTCCGATCTACTATTTTGCAATCTTTTACTTTCCGTTCCACAAACCAAAAATACCAAAAAATATTACTTTACCGTTTATCCATCTCTATCAGGTCTCACTTTGCAAATAACCGTGAAGGGATTGACAACCCCTTTATCGCGTTGGGTGCAAATTGGTGTTTGTTTATGCAGGTATTCGGTGGCTTGCGCGTTGTCTCCTACTGGATTGATACCTTTGCCACATCACCCTTTCCGAAAAACCAACGCAAGCTCAAGAGGTAGCATCCTACTAAATACTTTGTTGCATAAATATAATTTCCCAGGTGTGGTTGAATTGACAACTCAACTGCTAAGACACATAAATATTGTTCGGCTCCCTTGTGTCGAATCAATAAATTTGGGTGAAATACTATCTCGAAGACTGTCACGATCCCCTATACTTGTGGGTATCAATAAGAACAACATATAATCATTATTTACAACAATAGATTGTAATGACAACAAATACTTATACTCAACAAGACATCATAAACAACAACATATTTAATAAACAACATCACTTTCTCATAAACAACAACAAATGAAAACAACATCACATAGTCATAAACAACAACACAATCATTCATTTTGAGTTCACAAATTCACGACAGAGTGTAGATTGTAGAGATAATTTTGAGTTCATATAGATTTTATTGGTACATGGGTATGTTGTATGGGTTATACAATCCAATACCCGTACCCTCTCTACCCGATGGGTTTCAGATTTTCCTAATGACATACCCATGGGTAACTTTTTGTCCCATACCCTTACTCTAATATGGTTTTTACCCACATGGTATGCGGGTAATGGGTACCCATTGCCAGGGATGGGGAAGCGCATCACTGCCAACAGACGTATATTAAGATGATATCCGAAGTTTCGAAAATACAAGGAACATATTAGCTTTAATAAATACCAAATCAAATCCAAATTAAAATCATGTAAAATTTGAGGCATGCATAAGTAAATGCATGGTTTAATCTTAAAGGATTTATAGTAGTTGGGGAAAGTAAGTAAAAAACATTGAAACATATCGAATCAACTAAAAAATAATTTAGAAAATCAAGTGTGTGTAACTTGTGTTTAGGGACCTATTGATGGGCTTGCTCTATTTTGAACCTTAACTTCATTATGAAGTTTGGCCACGCTTGAAATTTATTTGGAACATCAGAAGAACAATAGCGGGATGTTGCTGCCATTATAGGAAACCACTAGCAATGTTGATTTTGTTGTAGTCCTCCTACACCTGTTTCATTGGTCGTGGCCACGGTTGCCTTCAAGAATTTCTAAATCAACCCACCAAAAGTCCTAATATTCAGTGTCATCAAGTAGAAAAAATGTCCTACAACATCTGATTTTGCAGGCGCACGCTAAAACAATAGCCAAAAATGGTGAACATGTGATGGCAATGGATCATTTATTGTTAATAACAGAGCCGTGTTTAACAATAAAACCACTAGCAATGTTGATTTTGTTGTTGTCCTCCAGCACCAGTTTTATTGGTAGTAGCCACAGATTCCGTCAAGAATTTCTGCATCAACCCATCAAAAATCCTAATGTCTCTAATATCATCTTGGAGAAGAAAAGTACTATAGCATCTGATTTTGCAGGCACACACAGAAACTGTGGCCAAACATGGTGACCTTGTGATGGTGATGGATCATTTATTGTTAATAACATAGCCGTGTTTAACAAGGAAACCACTGACAATGTTGATTTTGTTGTAGTCTTCTAGCACCTCTTTTATTGGTAGTGGCCACGCCTGCCGTCAAGAATTTATGCATCAACCCATCAAACGTCCTAATTTCTAATATCATGTTATAGAAAAAAATGTCCGACAACATATGTAGGCACGCGCAGAAACGATGGCCAAACATGGTGAACTTGCGATGACGATGGATCATTTACTATTAATAACAGATACGTGTTTAACAAGGAAACCATTGGCAATGATGAATTTTTACAGTCCTCCGGCACCTCTTTGATTGGTAGTGGCCACCGCTGCCATCAAGAATTTCTACATCAATCCATCAAAATCCCTAATGTCTAATATCATCACGTCGAAAAAATGTCCTATAACCTCTGATTTTGCAGGTGCACATGAAATGGTGGCAAAAAAACCATGTGATGGCGATGGATCATTTATTTTTAATAACAGAGCCCTGTTTAACATGAAAACAACAGTCGATGTTTGTTTTGTTGTAGTACCCCAACACCTGTTTTATATATTGGTGGTGGCCACTGCTGCCATCAAGAAATTGTGCATCAACCCATCAAAAGTCCTACCTAATGTCCAATATCATCATGTAGCAAAAAAATCCTATAGCGTCTGATTTTGCAGGCGCACGCAGAAACGGTGGCCAAACATGGTGACCTTGTGATGGCGATGGATCGTTTATTGTTAATAACATAGTTGTGTTTAACAAGGAAAACACAGTCAATGTTGGTTTTGTTGTAGTCCTCCAGCACCAGTTTTATATATTGGCAGTGGCCACGGCTGCCGACAAGAAATTCTAAAAATGCCCAATAGCCTATGATTTTGCAGGTGCACGAAGAAACTATGGCCAAAGATGGTGACCTTGTGATGGCGATGGATCGTTTATTGTTAATAAGAGATATGTGTTTAATAAGAAAATCACAGTCAATATTGGTTTTGTTGTAGTCCTCCAGCACGTGTTTTATATATTTGTAGTGGCCACGGCTGCCGTCAAGAACTTGTGTATCAGCCCATCAAAATTCCTACCTAATGCCCAATATCATCATGTAGAAAAAAAAGTCATACAACCTCTAATTTTGCAGGCACACGCAGAAACGGTGGCCAAGCATGGTGACCATGTGATGGCGATGGATCGTTTGTTGTTAATAATAGAGCCGTGTTTAACAAAAAAAACACAGCCAATGTTTGTTTTGTTGTAGCTAGTCCTCCAGCACCAGTTTTATATATTGGTAGTGGCTACAGCTGCCGACAAGAAGTTCTAAAAATATCTTATAGGCTCTGATTTGCAGGCGCACGCAGAAACGATCGCCAAACATGGTGACCTTGTGACGACGATGGATCGTTTATTGTTAATTACAGTCGTATTTAACAGGAAAACCACAATTGATGTTGGTTTGTTGTAGTCCTCCGGCACTTGTTTTCTATATTGGTAGTGGCCACGGTTGTCATCAAGAATTTGTGCATCAACCCATCAAAAGTCCTACCTAATGTCCAATATCATCATGTAGAAAATAGATGTCCCACATCCTCTAATTTTGCAGGCGCACGAAGAAACGATGGCCAAACACGGCGACCTTGTGAACCTTGTGATGGTGATGGATCGTTTATTGTTAATAATAGGGGCTGTTTCACAAGAAAACTACAGTCAATGTTGGTTTTGTTGTAGTCCTTCAGCACCTATTTTATATATTGGCAATGGACACGGCTGTCGTCAAGAACTTCTAGAAATGTCCTACATCCTCTTATTTTACAGCCGCACGCAGAAACGGTGGCCAAACATGCTGACCTTGTGATGACGACGGATCATTTATTTGTTAATAACAAAGCCATGTTTAACAAAGAAACCATATTCAATGTCGGTTTTGTTGTAGTCCTCCAACACCCGTTATATATATTGGTAGTGCCTACGGCTGCATCAAGCCATGAAAAATCCTACCTAATATCCAATATCATTAGGTTGAAAAAAATGTCTCTTTTTTGTACATGACTACTAAACTCACGTTGAAGTCGTGACTGCAAGATTAAACAATTACTCAATAAGTTAAGTTGCATGCATGAAGTTAATCATTCAATTTAAGGTTATTCAATGTTCAATGGATGCATTGGTTTCCATGGGCATATGCCACGTCCAGGCAGGCACAAGCGCCCCACAGGAAATCAGTCGTAGAGTGATTGTGCCTATCTTTATCTTTATCTTTATATCTATCTATATCTATACCTACCTACTAGTGTTTGTCTACATATATGCAACATATCCTGTGAATCCGAGGTGTGTCATCTAGCCCCGTATCCCTTCGTTTTCAGCCCCATGATTTAAATCCAATGTCTCACGTGCAATCAAGCAAATATTTACATTTACCTGCCCTCTTTGTAAATGTTTACCCCCCTAAAGCTTGTGATCCAAGATCCCAACCCAAGGCCTCGAGTCGTGCGTCCTTTCCCAGATCTTCCTTGCCAAATTCCTCGCATCGGCTCCCGAATCAAATCCCAACCCCGGAGGGCTCCTACGATGGCTACCAGCCAACCATGGACTGAAAGATTCCCTGGATGGCCTTCGTCGATGGCAATGATTCAGCTGTAGCCTCTTGTCTAGAGAAAGCTGAAGGTTGTAGCAGATGTACAAGTGCAACTTTTTCATTGAATTTTTTTAAAAAAAATGTTCATCCATTTTGCAGAAAAAAAATGAGGTAAAAGAAAATTTCTTGAATTTGAAAAAGAATATTTGGAAAAAGGGAAAAGTTCATCTACTTTCAAGGAAAAAGTTCACGAGTTTCTTTCGCATTTTTTATCCACGAATTTGAAAAGGGAACAGCAAAGAAAAAAAGGAACAGGAAAAAAAACGAAGAAAGAAGAAGAGAAAGAAAAAGGCTAAACAACCCGCTGTGCATACACACCAGGTTCGTTGGTCTGGTGGTTACGTCGTCTTACTCGTAAGGAGACATTGCGGTTTCGAATCATAGCTCGGACGCTTTTTTGCAGTTTTTTTTAGACAATTTTGCAGTTTATAGAAACAGAATAATAAGGCAGAACGAAGTGGGATGGGCCGGCCCGCTATAAAATCAGGCGTACATGAGGGGTGTGCGCCCCGTACCAACTAGCCTGTACTTGCTAAAAAAAAACTAGCCTGTAGGCGCCGAATAGGATTTGGCGAATTATAGTCTATTTTTTCAGTACCAAAAAACAATTAACTGGAGTATATAACTAAATAAACTATTCAAATGAAAAAATTAAAAGTTTTTGGTAGTCATAAAATTTTCGTACTTCTTAGACTCGAATACCAAAAAGAAGAAACAAATATGACTAATATTTGTGCGCCATGAGATTAATATTTATGTACCACAAATATTTATTAACATGCAGCATCGCATGGGGCCTGGTTTACAGATTTTGTTAAAATAATACTTGCACACAAATATTTGTATACCACGAGGTAATTTTTAGTAACACATGAATATCTGTATACCATGAGGTAATTATTAATAACACACAAATATTTGATTCTAAATTTTATTATTTGGATTATAATTTACAGACATTTAACATTATTTTAGAAAAAGTTAACATGTGTTAAATGAGTCACTGGCTGCAGCCAATTTAAACACCAGAAGACTATATCGGTAGGAAGTACATAAAGCATAAGCGGTCATCTTTATCATTGAAGCCTCTTCGTCGGAGTGGCCAGAGCATGCGTCGTCAGACCAGCGGGTCGGTGGTTTGATTCCTGTCAAGCATGATTTTCAATTTCAATTTTCCTTCTGGACTGACAGGAGAGACCCACTAGTAATACATACTTATCGTATTCAAATAATCATATTTTATCATATATTTTTGTGGGCAGTCATATTTCATCACAGTGGAACCATACCAGACCAGTCAAATACGGCGCCCTCACCACATTATACATCTACAGATGTGTCTAGCACCGTATTTGCACGCAGGGCCGGGCCGGCAAAAACCGGGGCCCTGTGCGAAACAAAAAAAGGGGCCCTATCTCGGTAAAAAAAATGAACTAACGAGAAAAAAAATTGCAGGGAAAACTAACGAGCAATTATAATGTGTATATATATCTCACAGGAAAAATTTATAATGTAAATAATATAATGTCGATGTATTGCAATTAGACGAATCGTCTAACTCACCTAGATTTGGGTCATGTCCGGTTGAATTGCTACACTGTGATCTTTAATTGGGGAGGTAAGACTAATCTCTAACGAAGTAACAATCCCTGTCAAAAGTTAATTAGGAAATTAAGAATTAGAATTTAGGAGTAAAAACTAGATGATTTGCTAAGAACGTGGAGGCTGGAGTCGGTCAATCAATCACGGACTGATTCAACGAGTCGACGAGTCTGAAAATTAAGAAAGGAAGCTAGAACGGCAACGACAGCGGCTCTGATGAGGCAAAGGTGACCACCGCCGAGACCATCGTCTCCTTTTTTTCGTGTCCTGACTCTTGTAGCGGCGTCGACGGAATTGCTGTTGGTTTCCCGATCGAGGCGATCCCGATTGACTGGTATAGCGATTCCTTTTTTTTGGAACCCACGATCCCGTTTCCATCGTTAGAGAGCAGTTCCCTTTTTTCTTTGGGAAAGGTCGATCCTTTTTTTAGGAATTGGGAAAGATTGATCGAGTCAAGCACGAGCTGACGAGCTCCAGTACTCGATGGCCTCTTCTCAGGCCCAGCTCCAACTCCTAGCGGCCTAGTGCGGCAGCTGATACGCATTTTTTTCTTTTAAAAATACTAGGCCTATATAAGAAACATTGGGCCCCCAAAATTATGGGCCCTGTGCGGGCCGCACATCTGGTACCACTATGGGCCCGGCCCTGTTTGCACGCACCAACCAAGTTTTAGAACCAGTTCGATATATTTTTTATGTTCAAGCACTAAAATGAACGTTCATGGTAAGTTCAAGCACCACCACTGTAATTACCTCTTTGCCTTAACTACCCCATTATAGATGAATGGTGCACACTGATTTTTAAGCTCATGTCCTGATTTTTTTTAAATAGCAGAATTCTTGTATCTTCTATCTTCTATATCTAAATAGCTAGCCCCCACTAACTATTTCTCTCAACATGCAAGCATGCCACATCATCGCACAATATGCATGAGAAAAGGCCCACCCCCACTATCATATGTCTCTTAACATGCAAGCATGCCACTTCATCATGACATGCATGGAAAAAAAAGACCTATCTCAACATGCAACATACATGAGAATTTTCATTCTATTATGCTATATACATTTAATAAACATTTTACAACTATATAGTAATCAAGCACAATAAATTATATGTATTTTTAGTGTTAGCTTTTTATATTATTACTTTAAATATTCATGTTTCATACAATTAATCACATTGAAATATGTTGCAAAATATTTTCGCAACAACGTGCGGAGTATCATCTAGTTCATAAAGAGTCTGATTAATTTCCATATCCTGCTGGTAACCAAACAATTTAATTAATTTCAAACACATATATCCAACTGGTAAGCAGATATTTTTCATCAATATGGAACTAACGAAAGAGAATGCACGATCCCCATGTCAATGTAAATCTCTAGGACTGGTTAATCATCAATCCGATAAGAACAAACTCCATCACATCACACCACATCACGCTGCCAATGGGCTATAGGTATCATTCTAATATTTAAAAAGAAGAGATCTTTAGATACATACAATAATAAAAAGCATCTTGGGATATTCTGGCCGTAGCTTTCCCTCGCGGATATTGACGCTGGCAAGAAAAGGGCTTTCCTTTGCTTGCCGTAATGTCTATCCTACCATTCTTTCTTCCTTTATTGATGGATGGGTACCCTAGTGAAACGTCCACTAGGCAGGTCATTAGGTCTAGTTATTCTACAGCACTTTTCCTGTGATATTTTCTGCATCCGGACGTGCCATGCCACAGTAATGTGTCTTCCTTGCATTTTACATGTGGTTGTCCTCGCCAGAGTGTAGATAGACATAGACGCTTAGATACATACTCTAACCCTATGAACGCATGCACACACACATCATATTTGTATAAGCAACTTTGAGAGACAGGCCGCCAGATACATATTAAATGGTATATATCTAGCACTATGCTAGTATCATCCTATTTCTTTGACATATCCTATTTCTATACGTATTTTAGTTTAGATACATTTATTTTTATCATTCCGCCCATAAGTATTTTTTGACGGAGGAAGTATCATGCATGACAATAATAAGGTCACCATGATACCAATCTAGAATATTATGCTTTGTGAAGATAGTATTATACACTAATATCATATATATATACTAGTATAATGCTAGATATATACAATTGAGCGACAAGTTTTTTTAGGACGGAAGGAGTATATGGTAAGTCCGTTGTGAGCAGCCAACACCCTACACACAGCCGGTTCCCCTCTCTATCCATAACACCTACCAGTACGTGGCAGCTGGCGCCCGAATTGTCTTTCAGTTGAGATTTCATGAAACAAGCGACTCCATTAATTAGATCAAAGAGATACAAAAGCATTTTATTCTCTTCTGGAGTGAATGATCGCTACATCACTGAAGAACGTTTTAGTATCAACCATCAGCCTGACGCACATGCAAGCGTAGGTGTAGGTGCATGTGCATGCATGACACGATGGTCGGCCGATCGAGCAAGCAGCATTACAGGCAACACCGCTCGCTCGTTCACTTGATGAGGCCGGTGATGGCTGTGCAGACGATGGCCATCTGCACCGCGTCCGCGCTCTGCCTCGCCAGCGGCGACGGGACGACGCCGGCCCGGGCAAAGGCCTCGCCGCACCGGCGCATGAGAGGCGCGGCCTCGCGCGCCTTGTCTTTCCCCGCCGCGTAGTCGCGCCTGTCGATCCCGTCGTAGGCCTCTGCGAAAGCGGACCCCATCCTGCCGTAGAGCGCCTCGCACCGCTCCAGCGGCGCACGCACCTTGCCCCCAGCCGCTTTCTTGGCGAGCATGTGCTTAATGTCGTAGACGCCGTTGCCGGCGAGGAGGACGCCTACGTCGGCGGCCACCTTGGCCAGGCCCCACGTGTCGGCGTCGGGGCTGTCGTGGTGCTGGCTCAGCCTGGACACGCAGAAGTGGTAGTCCACGCGCCTGTCGGCGCCCGCGGCCGCCCTGCACGTCGTCTCCGGTGTCGCGCCCGCGCCGCCGAGCAAGAGGACGGCGGCCGTGAGAATGTGAGCAGCGGTAGATGGCCTCATCGCTGTTGCTGCTTAGCTTTGTTTCACAAAATCGAAGTGAACGGGCTACTGCCGGTGATATAGGCCCCTGTTTGGTGATACTTTTGGCAAAGGGTACGTACGATTCAGCCGACTGATTGTAGTGCGCTTGTCGGCCGCCTGCGGCATCTTGTTTCTCGACGCACAGCGTGCTCAGGTTTGCCTGCTTTGTTACGTGTGGTCCCATACAGACACATGCGCCGCCGTCGACGGATGTGTACACCAGATTACTGTAAACATGAATGGCCCAAGCCAACCGCGGTGGACAATTTCTTATTATCATCTGTCTTTTACTCCCTTCCTCCGTTCCGTAATATAAAAGGGTTTGACACTATTGTGGTGTTAAAAACACTATTATATTAAGGGATAGTGAAAGTACCTGTTATTATAACCCTCACTAGTTATATTATAAAAGCTACTCTACGGTTGGTGCTCAGTTTCCTATGATGCCGCTTGTATATACTCTCTCCATACCTAAATACTCCCTTCGTTTCAAAATAGATGACCCAACTTTATACTAAAATTAGTATAAAGTTGGGTCATCTATTTTGAAACGGAGGGAGTAGAAGTCTTTTAAAAAAAATTAATATAAACTGTATACACATGTATATAGACATAGTTTAAAATGTAGATTTATTAATTTTGCTTTCTATGTAGTCCATATTGAAATCTCTAAAAAAGACTTATATTTAGAAACAGAGGGAGTACTAGAGTTGCTACTTTAATGTTGACTCCAAACCTGCTAAGAGCAACTCTAGCAGACCTCGCATCCCGCCGGCCCGTAAAACGTGTTTGCAGTTCGCGCAAAACCGTTTTTGCGGGCCGGTGCGGACGGCCACAGATGCAGAACCCTCAAACGGACCCGTAAAAAAGCATATTCTTGTTGGGTCTGCTCTTTGCGCCGCTGCATCCCGCATCTCATCGGCCGGCAAATATCAAATCCAACATAATACAACAATCGAAAGCAAAACTAAATTATTCAAATCAAACATAATACAATAATCATCCACATTACAAATAATTATTCAAATGCAATACAAAACTTGTCATGAATACAAATACAAATGAATACAAAAATGAGTCACTGTCCAGCCCTTTGCCAATGGTGCTCAATGAGATACTCCTGAAGTTGAAAGTGGGTGTTTGCATTTTCAATCTCCTGGTATGTTTGAAGAAAAGCTCTAATGCGGTTAGGGTCTCTAGCTGATTTGACACGACTACCCACATTGTCATAGAAGAATTCCAAGTTCATTCCTCTCTCATCTTCAAGAATCATATTGTGCAGGATAACACAGCATGTCATGATATTTTTCAAGGTTTTCTTATCCCAAAAACGAGCAGGACCACGGACAATGGCAAACCTAGATTGCAAAACACCGAATGCTCTTTCAATGTCTTTTGGGCTGCCTCTTGCACCCTTGCAAATTCACATTGCTTTTTAGTTTTGGGTTCTTTGATGCTTTTGAAAAATGTGCACCAAGAAGGGTATATACCATCAACACGATAGTACCCCTTTGTGTATTCATGCCCATTGATAGTGTAGTTGCAAGCAGGAGTATCACCACATTGATATCAAACAAATGATATCATTGAGAGTGCCCTAGCAAACAAATGAGACTGTTGCAACACATTGATATCATTGAGAGTGCACGACATACCAAAAAAGTAATGCCAAATCCATAAATCCTCGGATGCTACGGCCTCAAGCACAATTGTTGCATCAAGAGACTTGCCACAATACATTCCTTGCCATGCCTTGGGGTAATTTTTCCAAGTCCAATGCATACAATCAATGCTACCTAGCATGCTAGGCCAACCTCTCCTCTCATTACTTGCCATCAATTTCTTTGTGTCATCTTCGTTGGGTGCCCGAAGATACTCAGGACCAAAGACACGGATGATCACCTTTGCAAATCTACGCAGAGACTCAATTGTTATATCTTCACCAATGCGAAGGTACTCATCGGCATAGTCAATCGGAACACCATATGCAATCACCCGCATTGCCACGGAGATTTTTTGATATGCACTAAATCCCTTTAAGCCCGCAGCACTTTTTCTTTGAGTAAAATACCGGCAATTTGCCTCGCAAGCTTGAACAATTTTTACAAAGAGGGATCGGCGCATTCGGCACCTTCTTCGGAAGAGGTGTGGTGGATACGTTGGATTCTCCGCGAAATAGTCTTGCATCAATATCTCGTTCCCAAGATGACGATTCCGGGGAATGCAAAGACGCCCGACGGTCGATCCTCGCCTCCTATTCCGGTTCTCGTCTTCGTGCTCCTTCACGGCAAGTGCCATGACCAACGTTTGCTGCCGAAAATTCGCAAGCATGGTCTCAACATCCGAGTCGTCCGAATCGGACGAATTGGAGAGTAAGAACTTCTCGCACGGGCTCAACTCCATCTACATGCGCACCGGCGCGTCAAATTAACTAAACCTAGATTGCAAAAATCACAACAAAACTCACTAACTAGTGGCGGACGCGACGGGTGATCCCGGGCGGCGACGAGGAGGCGGGAACGAGGGTGGTCAATCCCCGGCGGCGGCAGCGACGATGGCGGCTCTCCTCGCCGGATCTGGGGGGTGCAACGTCTCGGGGCAGGAGGGTGTGTGTGGCCCCGTAGACCGATTTCGCCCGCAGATTTGGCCGGAAATCGCTGGCGGCGGGCGGTCGGCGGCGGAAGGAGGGGGAAAGCGCACGGGCTGAAATGTCCGTCCCGCCAACTACTTCTCTGTGATGCAGGGCACCGCAGCCGCGAGGGGAAAACCCGTATTTTCCTGGGTTGGGGTCGGGATTTTGTTGCGCTCCCTAAAAAATTTTGCGGGCCGGGGCGGGATGGGGGGTCTGATCGGACTGGTTTTTCCGCCCTAATCCGCATTTTGGCGGTTATTTTACGGATCGGGGCGGGATACGGGGTCTGCTAGAGTTGCTTTAAGTCAAGTTTATGGTTTGGGGCTGGCCGGCATTTGTGATTTTACTGTCTAAGGCAAGGTGAAGATGTATGTGTCATGCAAGGGAGGTTATTGGAGGTAGCGCATCGAAGAAGAATAGTGAAAGATAGTTTCTTTTTTCTTTTTTTCTTTTTTGAGTTTGGAACATTTCATTCCATTAAGCAACGCGCCGAACAAAATTGCTGGCAACGAAAGACTGGGCAAAGGTAGGGGCTTGACCCGGCCATACGGCTTGGGGCTTGAGCTCCATCTTTGACCCATACAGCGCTAAAGCGTCTGCAACCTTGTTACAAGCCCGCGGGCAATGAACAATATCAAAAAAGGTGAAGTTTAACGAAGAGAAAGCTTTGTCTCCCTAAATAAGACACCATTTGGAGCAAGGTCGTAACTTGAAATCTTGATCGCCTGAACAAGTAGTAAAGCATCAGTTTCCACCACCGCACCACTAAGGCACTGTTTGGTTCAGCTTTTATCGACAGATCCGTTGCCACGCAGCAGAATTTGAACCAAAGGGCGAACCCAGCAGAATCCGATTCCAGAAATCCGCTGCCAAAATCTAAACAAAAAACGGAAGCAGCCCAGGACATGCTTTCCAAATTTTGATTCCGCTGCGGGCCAAAATCTGAAAAAGCTGTATCGGCTGGTTTGCCAAATGAGCTATATATTTTTTACATCAGATTTTCCACAGTTGTTTTTCCACAGCAGATTTTTCACATCTTCTTTTAAAAATCCACAGCCGAACCAAACAGGGCCTAATGCCCAGTTCTCGCGCTTTGTTCAGTGCATGGATGCAGGCCTCAGCTTCTGATTGGACTGCATCAAGAACATAGTGTAGACACCCAGCAGCAGCCACAACTACGTCACCTTCATGGTCCCCTATCACATATCCCCATCCTCCAGATGTTGTTTCTTTACTGAAGCTGCCATCAACATTTATTTTGAGTGTGCCCTCACTAGGTTTAGTCCAGCCTTCCGCCATCTTTGTTGTAGCCTTTTTCTCTTTTCCAAAGTATTTTTTATACTCACCTGCTGTACTCCTAATTTGCCGGAGCAAAGCATGGACATCAATTCTTTTGTTTTCGGTCCTGTGCTTGTTTCTAGCGTTCCACCAAGTCCATAGCAGTGCAAGTATACTAGTAGTTTGGTCAAGACTGCCTTGCAATAAGATCTTCACAGCCTCCTTTGGATCTTGTTCACAATTTCAGATAAGTTCACGAGCTTTAAAAAATGTTCATGATTTTTAAAAATTGTTCAAGATTTCACGAAAATGAGAGTGATAGTGTATCTCAGTGATGCAACAAAGTATGGTCATGATAATTGGAGGTTATGTTTTTTACCCACGTTGCAATGCACAAGCCGTTTTGCTAGTAAAAATAAATTATACAGGCCTCTCATCAGGCGGTCCATGGAAAAGTTTCAGCATTTCTTCGGAATTATGATGTTGGTCCTCTCGAAAAGGAATCTGTGTTGAAGAGCTTAAATGGTTCGATTTTCTCTCACCTTCTATGGTTGCTATTATGTTGTACATATACATAATTCATGCAAGAATCTAATAGTTATTCCCTTCTACATGCTCTTTTAAAGCCGCTCATATGATTGGACTGCCCCATAGTGTTACATGGACTGTGCATTGCGGAACATGGTGTTTTTAAGTGGTGCTAATTCTGTAGTGGAAACAGGGGACACATATTCGACCAAGACAACCACAGGGTCACCAACTCTGGATGTGAAGGCCAAAAAAGTAAGGATATCTGAACTTCCTTGCCTTTGGAATTTTCTATTTCTTATTTTGATGCATGCTGAATATCTATTTTCTTTATGAATTTATAGTATTTTCTGTTTTCATTTGTTTCTGCTGTTTCCATGCTGATAAAAGCCTTCAAATTCATTTGAATGATAAGTTTTTACTATAACGCTAAAGTTCACTATACGGCCATAATGGCATTCAAATCTTTTACTTCATTGTACCATCTGATATGTTAGAGCCAACATGTACAAATTCAGGACTTCTTTAATGTCTAGAGCTGAGACACTCTTGTTTTGTTTTCACTTTTGTCTGGTTGGTGTGGTAAATTTTTTTAGGCAAGACCAATATCTTCTTCTTATACCCTTTTTGCAGTCTGAATCAATTGTAAGAGTGAAAAAAACAAATCCGGCCTGAGAGTGTTTAATTTTCTTGCATTGGCAACAACCTGTCGAGATAAAAAAAACTCGACTAAGACTCTGTTTTTCATTTGACTGTTCTTGACATGGCAATGCATATGTATACTTTTGCACCCGAAGAGCGCATACACCTTGACGACAATAACATGTTCCAAACATAAAGCGGCTCCCAACTTGCTTGATCTGCTACACTTTACCCTACTGTGTATCTCTTGTCCAGCAATACCACAACATTTTCTAGGGAAGCAGTTACCCACAACAATTGAACTGCGTCTTAGAGAATTGTGGTACAGGAGGCCTTTCATGCAAGACTTCTATACACTCACTTTCCTTTGGGAACGCAAGTAAAACATATTCTACTAGGACAGTCTGTACAACTTCTACTCACTTCATTAACTACTACTCATTGAAATATATTTGGAGATCGTGAAAGTTCTAAACAGCTTAACTAACTGCAGTCCCCTCCACATTTTCTCATCCGGGCTTGGGACCGGCAAAGGCAGTGTTAAAACTACAAAACTACAAAACACAAAAAAAATTAGCAAACACTACAACCAATCATTCAGCTAAGCAACAAGCCACACAATCAACCAAAGGCAGCATTGGCACGACACACGATTAGCAATAAATATTCACGCAACATTTTCACAAGATCATAACAGACATGGTTCAAAATCTCATGGAAACACCGCTGAAACCATGCTTGCCTCACTAGCAGAATTATAGCTCAAAATCGTGGTTCAAATCATGTGTGTCCAAACGAGCAGAGACACCGCTCAGAAGATCACAACCAGAGGTCCAAATTACACAGATACAAAGAGCATAACGAGTAATGGGGATTAAAAATTGAACACTCAAAAGAAGTACTAAAGACCCAACGAGGAGCCGCGGCATCGAAGACAAAGTAGTCGGCGGCGTCTAATCCATATGGAACACACAACATGGACAACCTGCTGAATGAAAATACAGGTGAATAATCAAAGAATTGAAACACACAACATGGACAACCTGCTGCATGTAGGAAGTGAAGAAGCTCCATTCCTGAATATAATTAAAACTGCATACTGTGAACTACCTAATTGTTCAAAATTCATGTTAAAGTAACTAGATAATTGCTGTTGCGGGGCTACTGCAGTCACCTGTCTGGTACAATTAATCACATCACTCATCTCAAATGAAACATACCACTGGCTTCAGTGATGTTATAGTAAAAAATGATACTGAAATAGATATACATTGGAACTTCCGCAAAAGAGTTCCAACACACAATCGCCATTGGAATGAATAAAATGTACTGCTGCAAACAAAGACATTAATCTCTGAACTATATATGCTAACCATATCTTACAACAGATAATCAATTCAGAAACACAGCAAATGCTAGTAAACATCCAAAAGAGGAAAATAGAGGGGAAAACGGGCCACATCTTTGAAAAGGTGCACAACAAAACCATTTATCATGCACAGAAACTAAATACTACATCGGCTAGATTTCAAGTCTTGCATGCACAAAACTAATTAACAAGCTAACCATCTAGGTAAACTAGAAGGCCATCAGCCACAAAATTCAGAAGGTGAATATATATAAAATACAAAGGAGGTAAATGCAGCTCCCTCCACATTTTCACATCCGGGCTTGGGACCGGCAAAGGCAGTGTTAAACCACACCAATCATCATTCAAGCATACATGCCACACCATCAAGCAAATGCAACATTCACACACAGAGAGTCAAGCACACAGAGTCACACGAACAGAGAGTCAAGCGCACACACAATCAAGCCACACACAGTCACACACACAGTCAAGCCACACACAAACAGTCACACACACAGTCAAGCCACACACACAGAGTCAAGCCACACACAGTCACACACACACAGAGTCAAGCCACACACAGTCACACACACATAATGGAGCACTTGCACACAAGAAACGTACATAGATAGATAGGGGCACAAACAGAAAGCTAATACATGCAAGACCGAAGTAAACTCAAAAAGCTATAAAGAATTTCCAGAACTTGAATGAGTAAACTGATTTCTCTAGAGGGGCGAGGGTGATCCAGATCTTCGTTCCTGAAAATAGGAAGCTAGTTAGAGGCTGGTTAAGTGATTATCTTCATCAATACCCACAAGTTTGTAGGCACAGAGGCACATGCTTATTTATGTAAATTTTGGTTTGTAATTCAAATATTATGAGTGTACGCATATCGACATAAAAGAAATGTTAATGTATTCTTGTTCCACTTACTAGAGAAAGCAAGGAATGTAACATCAGCAAAATTCTTATAGAAATTCTGGCTAAGGTAAGCCATGCGACTTGATCACACCGGATGCTTTGCCGTGGTCAAGAACAACCTTCAACACTGATTCATTTCTAGTGCTAGTAGATTCAGCCTGCAGGGCAGCGAAACAATGTCAGTACAAATCACGAGGCAAACCAAGCTTCTTACTTGTTGGGTCCAAATCAAGGAATTCTAGCTACCAAATAATTCAAGGTCGATGCAAGATGAAACCTCCAAACATCAGCCTCACTGGTGCACACTAGCTTATGAGCTCACGTATTGCATTTATATTATACAGAATAAACACGCCAGCCTACCACCAGTCAAGTTCGAAATAATGTACTGATCAACCAAGCTTATGATGACTTGCCAACAGTTCGAAAGTGAACCGCATTCTAGTGTTTATTCCATTTGTATGTAGACACTAACAAAAGGTTGGAAAATGAAAAGAAACAAAATACGCACCGGACAGGAAGCAATAGACTCCAAGTGGATCATGGGTTCTCCCACGTATTTCATGGTTCGCTTGAAGTAGAAATCCTGGTTGAAGACCTTCTCAGCCTGTGAAACAATTCATGAAAATATATCACCAACTATGAAAAGAGAAAAGGCAGGAAGGAGTGAATTTGCATTAGATTCCATTAGAGTGCCAAGGATATACTTGTTGAGAACACATTTAGGGGCTGTTCGGAAGAATAGTATTTATCTGTAACATTTTATTAGTATTGAAGTCTGATTTGAACTACAAAAGGGAACCTATCAACAAATGCCCTCCCAAACAGGCATGTGTTTATCAAGAGAACATATAGACCTCCAAAAGAAAGTTCACCTCAGCACAAATTCTGCCTACCGTTGAAATAGACTCAACTGGATACAAGCCACGGAGAGTCTCAACACCAAGGTTTCCAGCCATGTTGCACTTGTGCAGAGCAGACTTCTGAAATAAGAACACTTAAAGAACGAACAAAGTAGTACTCAATAGAGAAAAATACATGTTAATTACTATCAACGTTAGGAATATTTTCCAAAGTATGAAGTGCAAACAAACATGTGATATTCAACAAAATATCAATATAAAAAATTCAATCTGTCGGGAAAGATGGCACTGTGAAGTAGTACACTATAAATATCGACATAGAGTTACTTACTTGCCGCACATCTTCTGCATGCCTTGTATAAGAAAGAGAGGAAGTCAGTCTTGTTTAGAGCACCCCATTTTTTCATAACCTGAAAGTGGCGCATGCTCATAAAGTAATATAATGGGTTACAGCAAGGAGCTCCAGTTTCACGAAAAATAAATAAGATGTAAAGTCTAGTCGCCAAGTTAATACAAGGAGCAAGAGAGATTCTTGGGAGGAGTTCCTTACATCTTTATCCTCGTCAGACAGCGTGGGCATGTCGATATGGATCTGGGAGAAGTGCAATGTGAAGGCATAATAATCACAAAAAAATTCAAAACATAATAATAGCGCCAGGTCTGTTACCTATGATCAGGAACTACCAATCAACAAACAACAATCAATCAATTCTAATAACCATGAACAAACAACAGTCAATCGTGCCATATAAACATGTAATCTCAAGGCAACAAACAGCAATCAATCGGCCTACATGGTTTGTACCTTCTCAAGGCAATCAATCAAACAACAAACAACAATCCATCTCAAGGCAATCAATCAAACAACAAACAACAATCCATCTCAAGGCAATCAATCAAACAACAAACAACAATACATCTCAAGGCAATCAATCAAACAACAAACAACAATCCATCTCAAGGCAATCAATCAAACAACAAACAACAATCAATCAATCGTGCCATATAGGAACATAAGCAAAGCATGATAACAATAAATAAATTGAAAAGAACAACATCAGAACAACCGTAACAGGCAAGAAAAGGATTCTCTGCATCAAGGATGGAAGCACACACGCCTGTCGGTAGAACAAGAATTGACAGAGGGCAACCAGAGTATCAAGCGCATGCGTTTGAGATATGAAAATAACCAACGAACAACGCAGGAGATGGAACAGAGGGAACGATTTGACACTGCTCCAATTTCCAAAACCAGAACCGATCGTTCCTGCAACCATCACCCCGAAACGAACACGAAACGTAGGATCGTCAGATAACAGAAGCGCACGCACAAGTAAACGCAGGAACCATCGCTCCACCGTGAACATGAAACGCAGGAACAGAAGTTTCTCAAACAGACTTTAGTTCGCAAACCAGACCGACCGACCGCTCGCCCGCTTCCTCCCAGAATTGCAGGGACAGAGACCCCTGACGAGACAGCCCCAAGAACACACGAGAGCATCAGGGCGACAGCGAGGACAAGCAAAATCATATCACGAGCTACTCTAAAGTGACGAGGAGGACGAGTAAATCAAACCAGACGCGGTTTTCTATCTAAACGGGCGAATCTAGGATGAGCAAAATCAGTCGAATCAGACACACTTCAAGAAAGATGAATCGAGAACGAGCAAAATGACAAATCAGACGCGATTCTTCTAATCTAAATGGACGAATCAAGCGGGAACGAGCAATATAAAGTCAGAGGCGAGAGGAGAGGGAATCGGGGATGAATTTCCGGACTAGACGCGAGAGGAGGAGAGGCACGAACCGAGGACGAATTGCCTCACCAGACGCGAGAGGAGGAGAGGTAAGCCAGTCATACCTAAAAAATACTATGTTTTAAGTTGGCAACAGCGATTGTCTCTCATCAGTTCCAAGCCGATGGGTAGCCTGAAATGACAGGAGCATCTTTAAAATGTGACTGTGATGTAAATGATGTTTTTATTATTCTTGAAGCAAGAAAAGTAGCTTACATCATCAGCAGCACCAGCAGTCATATTTACAAATGAAGGTTCAAATGACCTGTTATGTAATAAGCATCATATGAGTCAAAGATACATAGAAATCAGTTTATGATCATAACAACACAAGTAATTATTCATGTGTCTATATCAAAGTTATCAAGGACAAACTGATGAAAATTCAAACTCTGACCATTTGAAAGCATAGAAACTTACCGATGTTTTATCGTCCAGCAACTCCAATAATTCACCTGGTTTGTCGTCTTCGACTTTAGCTATATAGGTGAGAAGAACTAAGACAAATGGAAATTAGCAAACATCCCACCTTTTGTCTTCCACGGAGGGGGGAAATGCATTTCAGGAAACCATAAAAATAAAACAATCAAAAGAATACCTCTCTCGACATTGCTTGCCTATACATCCACCCATGGCATACTTCTGTGTCCAGGAGCGTGCCGTGGACTCATACTTGGCCCGATCAGTCTTGTACATGTGAGAGATCTCAGGCACCAGAGGATCATCGGGGTCGGGGTCCGTCAGCAACGAACAGATTGATAGGAGGACCTGTTAACAGAGACGGGTAAATGTTAGAGAGACGTAAATGAAGAATTTTTGTGAGATTAAGTTGCCGAAGGAACCAAGCTTATATCAGCAACAAGCTTTAAGCAAAAATGGAACAACCAAGCTAGGAATGCAGATCATTACCTTTGATATGGTCAAAGCCGGGCTCCACTGTTCCTTGAGAATGTCAAGGCAAATGTTGCCGTTGCTGTTAATGTTTAGGTAGAACACCTTGGTGTGGAAATAGACCTGAAATATGTTCATGTCTGAATGTCGAAAAAAATAGACAAGATAGCAAGCAGCAGAAAACTAGTTGTTTGAGGACCCCCAAGATATTTGTGTATGAAGTCCTTGGCGATTTTAATTTCTTTTGGTTAAGGCAGTTAAGATAGCATATAGTGCTACAGGGTGGTGCATGTTCTGCCCATGTGGTACTACCTGTAAACTGTAATAAGGTTGGCATACTTTATAACCTAAGAGAACAAAATCTAAGGGTTTTTTTAATGACCTGCTCAGAAGATACATCACACACTTGACATGAGTCAATCATATTAGTAGTCCATGTACAGTTCATAAGCAGTATTCTCCACCAATCAATCCAGCAAACCTAAAAGCATTGCGAGAGCACAGCTAAATAATCGACAACCGAACCCCCATGACCAGTAAGAACAGTTAACAATCAGACCACGCCAACGCTCATCCAGACGCAATACAATCGGGGCAAGATCTAGACGGAATCAAACGGGGCAGAGGGGAAATCACCTGCGCTGAGGTGGGAGGGTCCTTCTACAGGTCCTTGCAATGAGACCATTTTGTTGGTCCATACTTGCTTACAAGATCAATAATTTTGTCATCTTCCTGTGGAAAAAAATATCATAATCATAAATAAAACTATAAAATGTGCAAAAGGTTTTTTTTCGAGCAAAGTCAGGAGTGCAGTGCCAAACCTCTTGAGTCCAAGGACCTTTGATGAGTACAGGGTTAAGAACCTTCTGCCATGGATGTAAATATTGTACCTCTGCGTATCCAGAAAGAGCCCAGCTGCGTAGGTAGATACCGACACAATATGTGAGCTCACCACACTTGCATATACAGAACATCATCCAAGCAAGTATGGCATTACTATATAACTAGCTAAAATGTGGGCTATGCATTCATAAGGTTACCACCATGAGATAAACATTTGTGTAAACTATAGGAACGAGTTAAATTTGAGAGGGACTATCATCCAAACACATACCAGGTTAATGAGTGATCCATGACTTCAGTAAAACACCAGAAGCACATCATCAGAACAACAGTAATGAATCATCATGAAAACATCCAGGCAAATAATAGGTGCCAATATCTAAAAACAACAGTCTCAGTAGCAAAATTTGGCTAAATAAACGCTTTGGGACTACAGGCATCAGCATCACAAAATGTAAGGAATGTAAATATACCTGCGCTATATGCCAACTCAACCCATCAATGTCCTTAGCAACACAATAAAGAGCAAATATGATATGTCATGTACCTTAAATACTTAGAAATGCATTATTCCAAGGACTGGACAACAGTAATACCAAAAAGAGAATATGATATCCACATAAGACATAATCACAAAAAAGTTCAGAAAAAAGAATAGTGCAAGGTCTGTTACCTATGATCTGGAACTACAAATACCAAAGTTTGATACCAATGAACAAACAACAAGCAATCAATCAATCAACAAACAGCAAACATCAATCAATCAATCAACAAACAACAATCAATCAACAAACAACAAACATCAATCAATCAATCAACCAATCAACAAACAACAATCAAACAATCAATCAATCAATCTTAATAACCATACACAAACAGCAATCAATCATGCCATATAAACATGTACCATCTCAAGGCAAATTTGTAGGTTAATTACTTGAATAAAACACAGCATGGCTAGTATACTAACACACAAGTCACATCAGATTTGAATCAGTGAACTTCAAAAGGGAACAAAGAACAATAGAAATGAAGTATTATCGAACACCATGGTAAACATGATTATTGATAAGGAAAAGAAGGGAAAACAAACAGGGAAAAGGGTGCTCTGATGAGTCGATGCATTGATATGAAAACAAACATGGAAAACGTGATTATGATGCATTGGATGCCAAATCGGCCACGCAAATAAGTGGTCAAGCTTTTCTGCTCAGCCTATCATCCTAATTTATCAGCAGGAGAGAAGCCTCACATGACGGGACCCATGGCCTACATGGTTTGCACCCCTGAACACGAACAATATATTGAAACATAAGCAAGGCATGATAACAAGATACAAGTTGAACACACATCGTCATATATTGGAACATAAGCAAAGCATGATAGCAAGAAATCAGTTGAAACGAACACCATCAGAACAACCGTAACAGACAAGAACAAGGTTCGCTGCAACTAGTATGGGAGCACACACGCCTGCCGGTAGTAGAACAAGAATCGACAGAGGACGAACAACGCAGGTGATGGAACAGAGGAAAGGATTTGACACTGCTCCAATTTCGAAACTAGAACCGCACACCGTCGCGCCGACGCGAACACGAAACGCATGATCGTCAGATAACAGAAGCGCAGGAACAGAAGTAAACGCAAGAACCATCGGTCCACCGTGAACACGGAACACAAGAAAAGAAGTTTCTCAAACGGACTTGTTAGTTCGCAAACCAGACGGTGACCCAAACCGACCGACCGACCGACCGACCGCTCGCTTCCTCCCAGAGTCGCAAACCCCCGACGAGACGGCCCCAAGAACACGCGAGAGCATCAGGGCGACGGCGAGGACGAGCAAGAATCAAATCACACGCGACTCTGAACTGACGACGACGGCGAGGACGAGCAAGTCAAACCGGACGCGCATTTCTATCTAAATGGTCGAATCGAGGACGAGCGAAATCAACTGAATCAGACGCGGTTCAGAACAGGGGAACCGAACAAATCAGAAGTGATTCTTCTATCTACTCTAAACGACGGACGAATCGAGCGAGGACGAGCAGCATAGAATCAGAGGCGAGACTAGGAGAGGCAAGAATGGAGCACGAATTGCCTCACCAGACGCGAGACGAGGAGAGGCAAGAACCGAGGACGAATCGCCTCGCCAGACGCGAGAGGAGGAGAGGCACGAGTCGAGGACGAGCGCGCGCAGCTGGCGCACGACGCCGGTCGCCCGCCCGCGCCCTCGGGGAGCGGCGCGGCCCCGCTGGCGGAGAGGAGAGGGAGCAGGGTGGACTTGGAATCGGAGACCACCACGCGGCCAGGACGGACCGAGGACGAAGGAAGGAGGCGAGAGGCGCGGCCCGGACTGAGAGGGGAGGGGCGGGCCGGCCAAAGGGCGGAGCTTTATAGGCGAGGCAGAGGCGGTGGCGGCGGGCGGAGGCTTGTCCTTGCCGTGGTGCGCGTGGCGTGGCTGCGGATATGAAGGGAAAGTGAGGCTGGATCCGGATCCGGATCCGGAGCGGGGGCGGCGGCGGAATCCTATATACTTAACAGATTCATCCCCACTACAAGTATTTATCTCAACATGCAGACCATCCAACTCAACATCCTACCATATCAGCGCATTCCTAATATGCATGATGCCACGTCAAATGTGCTTCTACCCGCGTACAGAAAGGACCGAGGCACGACATTTCGTTACCATACCACATATGTTTCATCCGTTAACCACGGGCTCCTCAATAATAAATGTGTGTTATCTTTTCCACCATGCCATTGGTATTCTCCCACTTTATTTCCTCCTCCTCTTCGTATCCTACATCCGGTTCCACTCACCCAAATAAATCAACCCATTCATCATCAGCCGTGCAAAAGCTACCATACACAACTCACCTTCAACGGCGATGGTAGTGCTCATCGTGCGGTGTTGCTGCCAGCCCGATGTTCGTGGGGGTCGCCCCCAAATACCAAGATGATGCTGCTGACCCGGGCCCCTGTGAGCCTCGCGGACATTTATAACCCAAGCCCGCACCCCGATTTCGACCAGAGCTCCAGGTGAGCCACACGTGCCACCGTTGTCGTCCTCCTTCAACATCAGTTGTGCCAAAAGGTGGGGGCTCTCCTTGCTCTCTATCTCCACAAATCCTAACGATCTTAAGTTTGTTTGGGTTGGAAGCTCTGATTTGTGTGTGATAGGAAGCATTTTTAGAAGGTAGATATGTTCTGTCTCCAGCCGCCTCTTTCGCCCAGCAAGTCCGGACAGCCTTTCTAATCCCCAAACCTCTCTAATGCAATCACTCCCCGCAAGCATTAAACAACAATCTCTGATTCCTCTTCGTTTTATTTTCTTTATATTTATATAGTTGGAAGGAATAAACAAATGAAACAACTTTGATTGGAAGAGATTGGTTGTGTTGATCTCTCTTCTTCTTATTTTGTATAAGGCGCTGATTAGAAGGAATAAGCAGGTGAACTAGAGTACCATTCACTACGTGCAACTACAATCCTGCATCTCTCTCTCATACATTATTGATTTTTTTTGCTTTGCTTTGATTGTTTTGTGAATCAAGGCATATTCCTTTGGTCATTTTCAGGTATTTTGCTGACCGACAGTACTATTCCACTATGAATGTCATCAGAACGATCCAATACCCGAATAGATAGTTTATTAGGCATGTGTGTTTCAGTAGTACTGTTCTATCTGAACATCATCTAGCCTGGCGAGGTAGCCCAGTGCTAGATTAGCCATGTGTTTCAGATTTATCATTCAAAATCAAAGATTCTATAAATATTGTTGTTGATATATGAGTTGCAGGTTAATCGACTAGCAGCTACAAGTGTAAGTTTAAAGGGATTTTTTTTAGATATTAAACAAATAAAATAAGAAATCATATTAGCATTTGTTTTACATAATATATGTTATACATTTCCTTACATAAATTGGAGCTTTCATAATCGATTATCGGGCTGTAGCTTCTGTGCTAAATGATCAACACAAGAATTTCTCGGTGCTGGGGCCGGATGTTGAGGAGATCAAGCTACTGTTTGTAAATGAGGGTTCATCAAGAATAAAACACAACGATGCATATGATGGCGGAGGAAGGGGTCTCGAATGATCTTTGTAAAGTATGGCTGCATGTGCCACCTGATAGTATCCTGCATGCAATTTGAAACCCCTGAACTTCATGAATAAATAGAGTGAGGACGTTAATCTAAAAAATGGAAGCTTTTATTAAGTATTTGCACCGTGCGAAGGTAACACAACTACCAATATGTTCACTCCATGCAATTACCTCATTCACGCTTCTGCTGAACAAACTGCTATGCTTTTTTCATAAAATTCCTTAAAGAGACTATTATTGCTATTGGCATTGTTATTTCATTTTTTCCATTATGCAATTCGCCCATGTTGTGCAAATACAAATTTGCAAATGTTACAAGGTTTTATACCCAGTCATGTGTACTCCTCCCTGGGATGTGCAAGTGTGATGACAAATAAGACTGTTGGTGTGTTTCTGGTTTGTAGATAGATGATATCATTTTATTATTTATCTATGCTAGAATAGTAAGTGATGTTATGTTTTCAACCATGTGTGTATAATTATAATATACAATCTTCTCTTAGGTTACAGTTTCATTTTTAAAATGCAAGAATAATTTGGAATATCACTATTCGATTGTGCTGGTGTTAATGACAATCCTTGGTGAGAGGATCAAGTAAGGCCCTTTCTGATTCTCCTAAACTTTAATTGTTATATGCTGGACAGCAGTCTTTTAAATAAGATATTGAAGATGGAGTATATTTGTTGCCCTACTTAGTAACCATGACATTTTGTGTATCTTTGGTTACTTTTCCACCCAAAATTTTATCATAGTGGACAACCGAAGCTAATTTCTATTTTGGCATATTAACACGCAAGGCTCGCAAATTAGCATGAATTTCTTTTTGCTCTGATTCACTTCTAATAGATAATCAAATTATATTACCTTGAATTATTATGAGAAAAATCTAAGCAAGTATGGAGATAATCTACAATATACTAATTCTCCTAGCTTTTCATATTGTTCCATCGAAGGTTAAAAAATACATTTTTTAGGATTTTATTATTTCTTACACCATAAATACTTATCATGTAGTGCTAAAAATTCCCGCAGCAACGCGCGGGGTATCATCTAGTAAAATAAAACATTCCAGGTACTCCCTCCGGTCCTTTTTACTCTGCACATTGGATTTGCCCAAAGTCAAACTTTGCTAAGTTTGACCAAATTTATATTAGAAATTATTAACATCTATAATATCTAATAAATATAATATGAAAATATATTTCAAGATGAATCTAATGATATTGGTGTTGTTATGTGAATGTTTATAATTTTTTGTATAAATTTGGTCAAAGTTGGATGAGATTGACTTCGGACAAACCTAATATGCAGAGTAAAAAGGACCGGAGGAAGTACTCATTTCGTTAGCATCAACTTAAGTGTAATTTTCTTTTTGCCCGGCTAGAATAGCTTAGGGTACGTATTCGAGTTGATTGAAAGCTCGTCTCACCCGCTCTAGCTTCCGCCGCTTTCCTCCCCTCCATGGCCTCTCCTTCCCTCCCGCCGCCGTTGGTGTAGAAGGCGGCGGGGCGTTTCTCCCCTTTGCATCATGACAAATCGATATTTGCTTCCTAGTGAAACTTGGGGAGTGTGAGGACGGTACATGCATCAAGTGTAAATAAAGCAGGGGAGACACTCATGGAATTATAAGTTGGTGTAGGAAGGGGTGTAGGGAGGGGCTCGAGGAACCAGTGTGCTCAAGTATGATGATGTAACTCATCACCTTGAGATTGGACACATTATGGATAAATTGGCCACCACCGGTCACTGTGCCAAATATGAGAAATTACAATATGGATGGGTCGCTATAGACGTGGGAACATTTATTTTTCTCGTTGCAACGCATAATCTCTAGATCAGTCCACTGCCTCCTTTACATAGCCATAGGTTCGGTCCCATATGACTTTATTTTGCCAATTTGTCATTTTTTACTTTGTTAGTCTTTTGGTTTGGCTGTGTGCATCTTAGTTTGCAGAGACCCGGTGTGGCTCATAATGTGTTGTATCAGCTTGATGCTACATTATGTGTTAACAAAACTCTCATTTATAAAAAAAAACGCCATTGTCAAGATGCATCGCTCCTTATTCTGCGCGGGCTTTGAGAATTGCTCCACAACATAGTGTATGGTTAGATGAGCCTACGTCATCCGCCTTCTCAACCCGCTCACCCGGCAGCTGACCATCCTCCCGCCGGCAAGCACGCTGTTGTACACGGCGAGCAGCCAAACGCGTACCGGCAGGTACACGCTCCAGTTCCTACGTGTGTTGGGAGCCGGCCTCGCCGACGACTCGACCGTGGCCCTCCACTTGGATGCGACTTGGCTGGTCACCGCCAAGCCAGGCGACAACGGCGGGGAGCTGATTCTTGCGCGCCGGATCCCGTATGACAAAAGCAACATATCCCGAAAAGGTTATGAAGTGCACCATGTGGATCTGGAGGCAAGGATCACCCTACCCATGCAGCAAGGGCTCGGCGGGCGCGCCTTGTTCGCCGGCACGGGCAAACTGGGGCCAGGGCATGCTCTCTTGTTGCCCGCCGGGTTGTTCCCTAATATCGATGCTGACACCGTTTACTGGTGTAATGGCTACCTCGCTGGCCCACCAAGAATTCTGGCCTACAGCCTCCCTTACGGTGGTGCCGGATCATGCAGTGCCGTTGAGCCATGTCGTCTCCTAAATGGTTGCGTCCGACTCCAGCTCGATGTCAGCGCCATTGAGTCAGTGTCCCACTACGTCTGCAAAGATCATCAGAAAGCAGCAGCGCCGCAGCGAACGGCTGGCTTAGTGTAACATTGGTGGCCAAAGCCAATAGCGGTGCTCAATTTCTTACGAAAACACTAACGCCCACACATGTGGGCGTCTGTCAACTCGCCCACACGCATGGATCCTCGTCCAATCAATTCTGCACGAATCTTGGTGCGTTTTAACAGTTTTTGTATGCCATGTAAGACTAAGTTGGTGTGTGGGTATTCATTCGGTCGTCACACGTCCTTTTTCACCATACGGAGGCTGGTGTGTGGGCCTTTAACAATTCGTCGCCCACACACCAGTTTTCACGCACGCAGAGGGGGCTAGTGTGTGGGCGATTACCACTTCGCCCACACGCTCGTCTCCTCGTCCACACCCAAAGCTGGCAGTTGTCATATGTTTCTGCAGGGTACATGACAATTGTCCTAGCTTTGTTTGTAAGCAGATGACAACTCTTTTTTACCCGAGTTGCCATGTGTTTTTGCATGGTACATGGCAACTGCCCTAGCATGCACGTAAGCAGATGGCACTCTTTCTCTTTACATGGCAACTGCCCTAGCGTGCACGTAAGCAGATGTCACTCTTTCTCTTTACATGGCAACTGCGCTAGTATGCTTGTGAGCACACGACAACTCTCTCTTTTACCCAAACATGTTTTTTTGCCATGCCTTTTTGTAGTGCTACACGGTAACTGCCTAGTGTTAGTGGGTGGCAACTCCTAAAGTTTTAAAATCATGACAACTGCAGTAGACCAGACCATACATGGCAACTGCAGTTGAGCAAACCATGGCAACCGTAGTTGTCTGATATGGCAACCGAAGTTCAGCGACATGACAACTACAGTTAAACGAACATGGACGAGGGTCTGGGCCATGGCGACTGCGGGACGCGCGGTGACTGTCACGCGGGACGTGCGGGACCACGAGGTACGAGGCCTGACGTATGTGGCGTGTGGGCGTTATCTATTTCGCCCACACGCACGCGTATGAGAGGGATCGGGAGGGGAAAAAGGTGTGTGGGCATTACTTATTTTGCCCACGCGTAGGTGTGTGGGTTGTTCCTCTTATACACCACACAAAATTTGTGGGCAGACCCCCTAATGCCCACACGTATGGCACTTATTGGCGTCCATTTCTTATTACCCTCTTTGTTTTGGAAAACGTTCTAAATAAACCGGCTGATTTTGTCGCTGTGTAAGCCGCCTCTCCCTAGCGTTATCTTCACGTGCAACTCTCGTCCACACAGATTCCTTCTTCCGCTGGATTCCTTTGTCAACGTTCACCACGAGATTTCACCATCTCCGGTCGTCACCGCTCCTATGAACCGGGGAAGGAAACGACGGTGACCACCGCATCTAGCATCTCTGTCGCAGCAGTTGCGTCGCGTCACCCTTCACGTGCTTCATCGGAGCACCCCGTCGCCGTCACAGCGCAGACGGCGCCGCCGCGTGCGCATGGCGGCTCCCGGTGCTGCGATGCAGGGCTTGCACGGCGGCCCAGGGCTCGGTGCTGCAATGGTACGTCACTGGCGGCTGCAATGGAGCTTCACCTGAGAAGCCCAAAGCTGCGATGCAGTGCTTGCGTGGCGGCTCGGAGCTCGGTGCTGCAACGGTGCGTCACCGGCGGCTGTAAATGGAGCTTCACCTACGAAGCCTAGAGCTGCGATGCAGTGCTTGCGCGGCGGCTCGAAGCTCAGTGCTGCAACGGTGCGTCACCGACGGCTGCAATGGAGCTTCACCTGCAAAGCCTAGAGCTGCGATGCAGCGCCCGGAGCTGCAATGAAGCTTCACCGGAGCTCCAATGGAGCTTCACCGGCAAGCCCGCAGCTGCAATGAAGCTTCACCGGTGCTTCACTGGAGCTTCATTGGTTCCCTTGAGCAGCGATGCAGCCGGGTCAGAATCGTCGACGCGGTCGGCGAAGTGTCTGCCAGCGAGGGGGGCGCGGCTCCTGCTGCGAGCATGAGGCCCTGCATCCCTACGGCGATGCGGCCGTTGCTTGCGTTAACCCGATCCAAGGGCTCGGTGTTGGGGAATGTTGCAGAAAACAAAAAATTTTCCTACTCGTTTCACCAAGATCATCTAGGGGTTCATCTAGCAACGAGTCACGAGATGCATCTACATACCTTTGTAGATCGCGAGCGGAAGCGTTCGTTAGAACGAGGTTGATGTTGTCGAACACGACGTGATCCAAATCACCGATGACCAGCGCCGAACGGACGGCACCTCCGCGTTCAACACACGTATGGGACGGGAGACGTCTCCTCCTTCTTGATCCAGCAAGGGGAGAGGAGAGGTTGACGAAGATCCAGCAGCACGACGGCGTGGTGGTGGATGCAGGGCGTCACGACAGCAGGGCTTCGCCGTGTACTACGAGAGAGGAAGAAGTAACGGGGAGAGAGGGAAGCACCAAATGCGTGGGCATCAAGTCCCTCCTCTCCCCCACTATATATAGGGGTGCCGGGGGGGCGCCGGCCCTGGTAGATGGGATCTACCAGGGGGGCGGCGGCCAGGGGTGGGGGGCTTGCCCCCCCAAGCAAGGGGGCGCCCCCCTTAGGGTTCCCCCCCAACCCTAGGCGCATGGGCCTTGGGGGGGGGGGGGGCTGGCGCCCCAGCCCACTATGGGCTGGGTTCCCTCCTATTTCAGCCCAAGGGGCCCTCCGGGATAGGTGGCCCCACCCGGTGGACCCCCGGGACCCTTCCGGTGGTCCCGGTACAATACCGGGTACCCCGAAACTTGTCCCGATGGCCGAAACTGCACATCCTATATATAATTCTTTACCTCCGGACCATTCCGGAACTTCTCGTGACGTCCGGGATCTCATCCGGGACCCCGAACAACATTCAGGTTACTGCATATACTTATCTTCACAACCCTAGCGTCACCGAACCTTAAGTGTGTAGACCCTACGGGTTCGGGAGACAAGCAGACATGACCGAGACGACTCTCTGGTCAATAACCAACAGCGGGATCTGGATACCCATGTTGGCTCCCACATGCTCCACGATGATCTCATCGGATGAACCATGATGTCGAGGATTCAATCAACCCCGTATGCAATTCCCTTTGTCAATCGATATATTACTTGCCCGAGATTCGATCGTCGGTATCCCAATACCTCGTTCAATCTCGTTACCGGCAAGTCACTTTACTCGTACCGTAATGCATGATCCCGTGACCAGACACTTGGTCACTTTGAGCTCATTATGATGATGCATTACCGAGTGGGCCCAGTGATACCTCTCCGTCATACGGAGTGACAAATCCCAGTCTTGATTCGTGTCAACCCAACAGATACTTTCGGAGATACCCGTAGTCTACCTTTATAGTCACCCAGTTACGTTGTGACGTTTGGTATACCCAAAGCACTCCTACGGTATCCGGGAGTTACACGATCTCATGGTCTAAGGAAAAGATACTTGACATTGCAAAACTCTAGCAAAACGAACTACACGATCTTTATGCTATGTTTAGGATTGGGTCTTGTCCATCACATCATTCTCCTAATGATGTGATCTCGTTATCAATGACATCCAATGTCCATAGTCAGGAAACCATGACTATCTGTTGATCAACGGGCTAGTCAACTAGAGGCTTACTAGGGACATGTTGGTGTCTGTTATTCACACATGTATTACGATTTCCGGATAACACAATTATAGCATGAATAAAGACAATTACCATGAACAAGGAAATATAATAATAATGCTTTTATTATTGCCTCTTGGGCATATTTCCAACACTCGGGGGGGGGGGGGGGGGAGTTGCATCGAACGGCTGCGGACCCGACTGATTTCCCCAGGAAATCAGTCGGTTGATCCGTAGCAGCTGCCCTTTGTTTTCTACTGTACTTCTTATAACAACCCTCATTAGTTATACTATAAGAGCTACTCTATGGCTGATGCATAGGGGATGACACTCATCTCTTCTATTTCTTCTGCCGTGGTCGGACTTTGAGCCGAGCTCAATTTCATACCTTGTAGCACAGGCAAGAACCCCTTCTTAGACTGATCCATATTGAACTTCTTCAATATCTTATCAAGGTATGTGCTTTGTGAAAGACCTATGAGGCGTCTTGATCTATCTCTATAGATCTTGATGCCTAATATATATGCAGCTTCTCCAAGGTCCTTCATTGAAAAACTCTTATTCAAGTAGGCCTTGATGCTGTCCAAGAGTTCTATATCATTTCCCATCAAAAGTATGTCATCTACATATAATATGAGAAATGCTACAGAGCTCCCACTCACTTTCTTGTAAACACAGGCTTCTCCATAAGTCTGTGTGAACCAAAACGCTTTGATCATCTCATCAAAGCGAATGTTCCAACTCCGAGATGCTTGCACCAGCCCATAAATCGAGCGTTGGAGCTTGCACACCTTGTCAGCATTCTTAGGATCGACAAAACCCTCCGGCTGCATCATATACAATTCTTCCTTAAGGAAACCATTAAGGAATGCCGTTTTGACGTCCATTTGCCATATTTCATAATCGTAGAATGCGGCAATTGCTAACATGATTCGGACGGACTTCAGCTTCGCTACCGGTGAGAAAGTCTCATCGTAGTCAACCCCTTGAACTTGTCGATAACCCTTAGCGACAAGCCGAGCTTTATAGATGGTCACATTACCATCCACGTCTGTCTTCCTCTTAAAGATCCATTTATTTTCTATGGCTCGCCGTTCTACGGGCAAGTCAGTCAAAGTCCATACTTCGTTTTCATACATGGATCCTATCTCGGATTTCATGGCTTCTAGCCATTTGTCGGAATCCGGGCCCGCCATCGCTTCTTCATAGTTCGAAGGTTCACCGTTGTCTAACAACATGACTTCCAAGACAGGGTTGCCGTACCACTCTGGTGCGGAACGTGTCCTTGTGGACCTTCGAATTTCAGTAGGAGCTAGATCAGAAGTATCTTGATCATTATCATTAACTTCCTCTCTAGTCGGTGCTGGCACCTCAGGAACATTTTCTTGAGTTGCGCCATTTTCCGGTTCAAGAGGCAATACTTCATCTAGTTCTACTTTCCTCCCACTCACTTCTTTCGAGAGAAAGTCCTTCTCTAGAAAGGATCCATTCTTGGCAACAAAGACCTTGCCTTCGGATCTGAGGTAGAAGGTATACCCAATAGTTTCTTTAGGGTATCCTATGAAGACGCATTTTTCCGACTTGGGTTCGAGCTTTTCAGGTTGAAGTTTCTTGACATAAGCATCGCATCCCCAAACTTTTAGAAACGACAGCTTAGGTTTCTTTCCAAACCATAATTCAAACGGTGTCGTCTCAACGGATTTCGACGGAGCCCTATTTAAAGTGAATGCGGCAGTCTCTAAAGCATAGCCCCAAAAAGATAGCGACAGATCGGTAAGAGACATCATAGACCGCACCATATCTAATAGAGTGCGATTACGACGTTCGGACACACTGTTTCGCTGAGGTGTTCCAGGCGGCGTGAGTTGTGAAACTATTCCACATTTTCTTAAGTGTGTGCCAAATTCGTGACTCAAGTATTCTCCTCCACGATCTGATCGTAGGAACTTGATTTTCCTATCACGTTGATTCTCAACCTCACTCTGAAATTCCTTGAACTTTTCAAAGGTTTCAGACTTGTGTTTCATTAAGTAAATGTATCCATATCTACTCAAATCATCAGTGAGAGTAAGAACATAACGATAGCCACCGCGAGCCTCAACACTCATTGGACCGCACACATCAGTATGTATGATTTCCAATAAGTTGGTTGCTCGCTCCATTGTTCCTGAGAACGGAGTCTTGGTCATTTTACCCATAAGGCATGGTTCGCACGTGTCAAATGATTCATAATCAAGAGACTCTAAAAGTCCATCAGCATGGAGCTTCTTCATGCGTTTGACACCTATGTGACCAAGGCGGTAGTGCCACAAGTATGTGGGACTATCATTATCAACCTTACATCTTTTGGTATTCACACTAAGAACATGTGTAGCATTACGCTCGAGATTCATTAAGAATAAACCATTCACCATAGGAGCATGACCATAAAACATATCTCTCATATAAATGGAACAACCATTATTCTCGGATTTAAATGAGTAGCCATCTCGAATTAAACGAGATCCAGATACAATGTTCATGCTCAAAGCTGGTACTAAATAACAATTATTGAGGTTTAAAACTAATCCCGTAGGTAAATGAAGAGGTAGCGTGCCGACGGCGATCACATCGACCTTGGAACCATTCCCGACGCGCATCGTCACCTCGTCCTTCGCCAGTCTCCGTTTATTCCGCAGCTCCTGCTTTGAGTTACAAATGTGAGCAACTGCACCGGTATCAAATACCCAAGAGCTACTACGAGTACTGGTTAGGTACACATCAATTACATGTATATCACATATACCTTTTGTTTTGCCGGCCTTCTTGTCTGCTAAGTACTTGGGGCAATTCCGCTTCCAGTGTCCGCTCCCCTTGCAATAAAAGCACTCAGTCTCGGGCTTGGGTCCATTCTTTGGCTTCTTCCCGGCAGCTTGCTTGCCGGGCGCGGCAACTTCCTTTCCGTCCTTCTTGAAGGCTTTCTTACCCTTGCCCTTCTTGAACTTAGTGGTTTTATTGGCCATCAACACTTGATGTTCCTTCTTGACTTCTACCTCCGCTGATTTCAGCATTGAGAACAACTCAGGAATGGTCTTTTGCATCCCCTGCATGTTGAAGTTCATCACAAAGCTCTTGTAGCTTGGTGGAAGCGACTGGAGGATTCTGTCAATGACCGCATCATCCGGGAGATTAACTCCCAGCTGAGTCAAGCGGTTATGTAATCCAGACATAGTGAATATGTGCTCACTGACAGAACTGTTTTCCTCCATCTTACAGCTGAAGAACTTGTCGGAGACCTCATATCTCTCGACCCGGGCATGAGCTTGGAAAACCATTTTCAGCTCTTCGAACATCTCATATGCTCCATGTCTCTCAAAACGCTTTTGGAGCCCCGGTTCTAAACTGTAAAGCATGCCGCACTGAACGAGGGAGTAGTCGTCAACACGTGTCTGCCAAGCGTTCATAACGTCTTGGTTCTGTGGGACGGGAGCTTCACCTAGCGGTGCTTGTAGGACGTAATCTTTCTTGGCAGCTATGAGGATGATCCTCAGGTTCCGGACCCAGTCCGTATAGTTGCTACCATCGTCTTTCAGCTTGGTTTTCTCTAGGAACGCGTTGAAGTTGAGGACTACGTGGGCCATTTGATCTACAAGACATATTGTAAAATATTTTTAGACTAATGTTCATGATAGTAAAGTTCATCTAATCAAATTATATAATGAACTCCCACTTAGATTAGACATCCCTCTAGTCATCTAAGTATTGCATGATCCGAGTTAACTAGGCCGTGTCCGATCATCACGTGAGACGGACTAGTCAACGTCGGTGAACATCTTTATGTTGATCGCATCTTCTATACGACTCATGCTCGACCTTTCGGTCTTCTGTGTTCCGAGGCCATGTCTATGCACATGCTAGGCTCGTCAAGTTAACCCTAAGTGTTTTGCATGTGTAAAACTGTCTTACACCCGTTGTATGTGAACGTAAGAATCTATCACACCCGATCATCACGTGGTGCTTCAAAACTACGAGCTTTAGCAACGGTGCACAGTTAGGGGGAACACTTGAAATTATTATGAGGGATCATCTTATTTACTACCGTCGTTCTAAGTAAACAAGATGCAAAAACATGATAAACATCACATGCAATCAAATATTAAACGTGACATGATATGACCAATATCACATAGCTCCTTTGATCTCCATCTTGGAGCTCCATGATCATCTTGTCACCGGCTTGACACCATGATCTCCATCATCATGATCTCCATCATCGTGTCTCCATGAAGTTGCTCGCCAACTATTACTTCTACTACTATGGCTAACGCGTTTAGCAATAAAGTAAAGTAATTTACATGGCGTTTCTCAATGACACGCAGGTCATATAAAAGAATAAAGACAACTCCTATGGCTCCTGCCGGTTGTCATACTCATCGACATGCAAGTCGTGATTCCTATTACAATAGCATGAACATCTCATACACCACATATAGATCATTCATCATTCATCACAACTTTGGACATATCATATCACTAACCACTTGCTGCAAAAACAAGTTAGATGTCCTCTAATTGTTGTTGCAAGTTTTACGTGGCTGAATTAGGGTTCTAGCAAGAACGTTTTCTTACCTACGTGAAAGCCACAACGTGATTTGTCAACTTCTATTTACCCTTCATAAGGACCCTCTTCATCGAATCCGCTCCAGCTAAAGTGGGAGAGACAGACACCCGCCAGCCACCTTATGCAACTAGTGCATGTTAGTCGTGAAGGAAATATGCCCTAGAGGCAATAATAAAGTTATTATTTATTTCCTTATATCATGATAAATGTTTATTATTCATGCTAGAATTGTATTAACCGGAAACATAATACATGTGTGAATACATAGACCAACAGAGTGTCACTAGTATGCCTCTACTTGACTAGCTCGTTAATCAAAGATGGTTATGTTTCCTAACCATGAACAAGGAGTTGTTATTTGATTAACGAGGTCACATCATTAGTAGAATGATCTGATTGACATGACCCATTCCATTAGCTTAGCACCCGATCGTTTAGTATGTTGCTATTGCTTTCTTCATGACTTATACATGTTCCTATAACTATGAGATTATGCAACTCCCGTTTACCGGAGGAACACTTTGGGTACTACCAAACGTCACAACGTAACTGGGTGATTATAAAGGAGTATTACAGGTGTCTCCAATGGTAGATGTTGGGTTGGCGTATTTCAAGATTAGGGTTTGTCACTCCGATTGTCGGAGAGGTATCTCTGGGCCCTCTCGGTAATGCACATCACATAAGCCTTGCAAGCACTGCAACTAATATGTTAGTTGTTAGATGATGTATTACGGAACGAGTAAAGAGACTTGCCAGTGACGGGATTGAACTAGGTATTGGATACCGACGATCGAATCTCGGGCAAGTAACATACCGATGACAAAGGGAACAACGTATGTTGTTATGCGGTCTGACCGATAAAGATCTTCGTAGAATATGTAGGAGCCAATATGGGCATCCAGGTCCCGCTATTGGTTATTGACCGGAGACGTGTCTCGGTCATGTCTACATTGTTCTCGAACCGTAGGGTCCGCACGCTTAACGTTATGATGACAGTTATTATGAGTTTATGCATTTTGATGTACCGAAGGTTGTTCGGAGTCCCGGATGTGATCACGGACATGACGAGGAGTCTCGAAATGGTCGAGACGTAAAGATTGATATATTGGAAGCCTATGTTTGGACATCGGAAGTGTTCCGGGTGAAATCGGGATTTTACCGGAATACCGGGAGGGTTACCGGAACCCCCCGGGAGCTAGATGGGCCATAATGGGCCTTAGTGGAAAGGAGAAGGGGCTGCCCTAGATGGGCTGCGCGCCCTCCCCCCTCCCCTAGTCCTACTAGGAGTAGGAAAGGGGGGGCCGGCCAACTCCTCCTCTTTCCCCCTTCCGGGAATCCTAGTTGGACTAGGATTGGAGGGGGAGTCCTACTCCCGGTGGGAGTAGGACTCTCCTGCGCCCCCACCTTGGCCGGCCAGCCCCTCCTCCCTTGCTCCTTTATATACGGGGGCAGGGGGCACTCCAAGACACACAACTTGATCCTTGAGATCTTTCCTTAGCCGTGTGCGGTGCCCCCTGCCACCAAATTCCACCTCGATCGTACCGTTGTAGTGCTTAGGCGAAGCCCTGCGTCGGTAGTACATCAAGATCGTCATCACGCCGTCGTGCTGACGGAACTCCTCCCCGAAGCTTTGCTGGATCGGAGCCCGGGGATCGTCATCGAGCTGAACGTGTGCTAAGAACTCGGAGGTGCCGGAGTAACGGTGCTTGGATCGGTCGGATCGGAAGAAGACGTACGACTACTTCCTCCACGTTGTGTGATCGCTTCCGCAGTCGGTCTGCGTTGGTACGTAGACAACACTCTCCCCTCTCATTGCTGTGCATCACCATGATCTTGCGTGTGCGTAGGAAATTTTTTGAAATTACTGCGTTCCCCAACAGTGGTATCAGAGCCAGGTTTTATGGTTTGATGTTTTATGCACGAGTAGAACACAAGTGAGTTGTGGGCGATACAAGTCATACTGCCTACCAGCATGTCATACTTTGGTTCGGCGGTATTGTTGGTTGAGATGATCCGGACCAACCTTACGCATACTCTTATGCGAGACCGGTTCCCTCGACGTGCTTTGCACATAGATGGCTTGCGGAAGACTATCTCTCCAACTTTAGTTGAACCAAGTGTGACTACGCCCGGTCCTTGAGAAGGTTAAAACGGAGTCTATTTGACGAACTATCGTTGTGGTTTTGATGCGTAGGTGAGATGAGTTCTTACTTAAGCCCGTAGCAGCCACGTAAAACTTGCAACAAACAAAGTAGAGGACGTCTAACTTGTTTTTGCAGGGTATGTTGTGATGTGATATGGTCAAGGCATGATGCTGATTTTATTGTATGAGATGATCATGTTTTGTAACTAAGTTATCGGCAACTGGCAGGAGCCATATGGTTGTCGCTTTATTGTATGCAATGCAATCGCGATGTAATGCTTTACTAGATTACTAAACGGTAGTAATAGTCGTGGAAGCATAAGATTGGCGAGACGACAACGATGCTACGATGGAGATCAAGGTGTCGCGCCGGTGACGATGGTGATCACGACGGTGCTTCGGAGATGGAGATCACAAGCACAAGATGATGATGGCCATATCATATCACTTATATTGATTGCATGTGATGTTTATCCTTTTATGCATCTTATCTTGCTTTGATTGACGGTAGCATTATAAGATGATCTCTCACTAAATTATCAAGAAGTGTTCTCCCTGAGTATGCACCATTGCCAAAGTTCGTCGTGCCCAGACACCACGTGATGATCGGGTGTGATAAGCTCTACGTCCATCTACAACGGGTGCAAGCCAGTTTTGCACACGCAGAATACTCAGGTTATACTTGACGAGCCTAGCATATGCAGATATGGCCTCGGAACACAGAGACCGAAAGGTCGAGCGTGAATCATATAGTAGATATGATCAACATGACGATGTTCACCATTGAAAACTACTCCATCTCACGTGATGATCGGTTATGGTTTAGTTGATTTGGATCACGTGATCACTTAGAGGATTAGAGGGATGTCTATCTAAGTGGGAGTTCCTAAGTAATTTGATTAACTGAACTTAAACTTATCATGAACTTAGTACCTGATAGTATCTTGCTTGTTTATGTTGCTTGTAGATAGATGGCTCGTGCTATTGTTCCGTTGAATTTTAATGCGTTCCTTGAGAAAGCAAAGTTGAAAGATGATGGTAGCAATTACACGGACTGGGTCCGTAACCTGAGGATTATCCTCATTGCTGCACAGAAGAATTACGTCCTGGAAGCACCGCTGGGTGACAGGCCTGCTGCTGGAGCAACGCCAGATGTTATGAACGTCTGGCAGAGCAAAGCTGATGACTACTCGATAGTTCAGTGTGCCATGCTTTACGGCTTAGAATCGGGACTTCAACGACGTTTTGAACGTCATGGAGCATATGAGATGTTCCAGGAGTTGAAGTTAATATTTCAAGCAAATGCCCGAATTGAGAGATATGAAGTCTCCAATAAGTTCTATAGCTGTAAGATGGAGGAGAACAGTTCTGTCAGTGAGCATATACTCAAAATGTCTGGGTATAATAATCACTTGATTCAGATGGGAGTTAATCTTCCAGATGACTGCGTCATTGACAGAATTCTCCAATCACTGCCACCAAGCTACAAGAGCTTCGTGATGAACTATAATATGCAAGGGATGAACAAGACTATTCCCGAGCTCTTCGCAATGCTGAAAGCTGCGGAGGTAGAAATCAAAAAGGAGCATCAAGTGTTGATGGTTAACAAAACCACTAGTTTCAAGAAAAAGGGCAAAAGGAAGAAGAAAGGAAACTTCAAGAAGAACAGCAAGCAAGTTGCTGCTCAGGAGAAGAAACCCAAGTCTGGACCTAAGCCTGAAACTGAGTGCTTCTACTGCAAGCAGACTGGTCACTGGAAGCGGAACTGCCCCAAGTATTTGGCGGATAAGAAGGATGGCAAAGTGAGCAAAGGTATATGTGATATACATGTTATTGATGTGTACCTTACTAGAGCTCGCAGTAGCACCTGAGTATTTGATACTGGTTCTGTTGCTAATATTTGCAACTCGAAACAGGGACTACGGAATAAGCGGACACTAGCAAAGGACGAGGTGACGATGCACATGGGAAACGGTTCCAAAGTCGATGTGATCGCGGTCGGCACGCTACCTCTACATCTACCTTCGGGATTAATATTAGACCTAAATAATTGTTATTTGGTGCCTGCATTGAGCATGAACATTATATCTGGATCTTGTTTAATGCGAGACGGTTATTCATTTAAATCAGAGAATAATGGTTGTTCTATTTATATGAATAATATCTTTTATGGTCATGCACCTTTGAAGAGTGGTCTATTCTTGTTGAATCTTGAAGATAGTAATACACATATTCATAATGTAGAAGCCAAAAGATGCAAAGTTAATAATGATAGTGCAACTTATTTGTGGCACTGCCGTTTAGGTCATATCGGTGTAAAGCGCATGAAGAAACTCCATACTGATGGGCTTTTGGAATCACTTGATTATGAATCACTTGGTACTTGCGAACCGTGCCTCATAGGCAAGATGACTAAAACACCATTCTCCGGTACTATGGAGAGAGCAACAGATTTGTTGGAAATCATACATACCGATGTATGTGGTCCGATGAATATTGAGGCTCGCGGCGGATATCGTTATTTTCTCACCTTCACAGATGATTTAAGCAGATATGGGTATATCTACTTAATGAAACATAAGTCTGAAACATTTGAAAAGTTCAAAGAATTTCAGAGTGAAGTTGAAAATCATCGTAACAAGAAAATAAAGTTTCTACGATCTGATCGTGGAGGAGAATATTTGAGTTACGAGTTTGGTGTACATTTGAAAAATTGTGGAATAGTTTCGCAACTCACGCCACCTGGAACACCACAGCGTAATGGTGTGTCCGAACGTCGTAATCGTACTTTACTAGATATGGTGCGATCTATGATGTCCCTTACTGATTTACCGCTATCGTTTTGGGGTTATGCTTTAGAGACGGCCGCATTCACGTTAAATAGGGCACCATCAAAATCCGTTGAGACGACGCCTTATGAACTATGGTTTGGCAAGAAACCAAAGTTGTCGTTTCTTAAAGTTTGGGGCTGCGATGCTTATGTGAAAAAGCTTCAACCTGATAAGCTCGAACCCAAAGCGGAGAAATGTGTCTTCATAGGGTACCCAAAGGAAACTGTTGGGTATACCTTCTATCACAGATCCGAAGGCAAGACATTCATTGCCAAGAATGGATCATTTCTAGAGAAGGAGTTTCTCTCGAAAGAAGTGAGTGGGAGGAAAGTAGAACTTGACGAGGTAACTGTACCTACTCCCTTATTGGAAAATAGTACATCACAGAAAACTGTTTCTGCGACACCTATGCCAATCAGTGAGGAAGCTAATGATGATGATCATGAAGCCTCAGATCAAGATTCTACTGAACCACGTAGATCAACCAGAGTGAGATCCGCACCAGAGTGGTACGGTAATCCAGTTCTGGAAATCATGATGCTAGATCATGATGAACCTATGAACTATGAAGAAGCGATGGTGAGCCCAGATTCCGCAAAGTGGCTTGAGGCCATGAAATCTGAGATGGGATCCATGTATGAGAACAAAGTATGGACTTTGATTGACTTGCCCGATGATCGGCAAGCAATAGAGAATAAATGGATCTTCAAGAAAAAGACTGACGCTGACGGTAATATTACTGTCTATAAAGCTCGACTTGTCGCAAAAGGTTTTCGACAAGTTCAAGGGGTTGACTACGATGAGACCTTCTCACCCGTAGCGATGCTTAAGTCCGTCAGAATTATGTTAGCAATTGCCGCATTTTATGATTATGAAATATGGCAGATGGATGTCAAAACTGCATTCCTGAATGGATTTCTGGAAGAAGAGTTGTATATGGTACAACCAGAAGGTTTTGTCGATCCAAAAGGAGCTAACAAAGTATGCAAACTCCAGCGATCCATTTATGGACTGGTGCAAGCATCTCGGAGTTGGAATAAACGCTTTGATAGTGTGATCAAAGCATTTGGCTTTATACAGACTTTTGGAGAAGCCTGTATTTACAAGAAAGTGAGTGGGAGCTCTGTAGCATTTCTGATATTATATGTGGATGACATATTACTAATTGGAAATGATATAGAATTTCTGGATAGCATAAAGGGATATTTGAATAAAAGTTTTTCGATGAAAGACCTCGGGGAAGCTGCATACATATTAGGCATAAAGATCTATAGAGATAGATCAAAACGCTTAATTGGACTTTCACAATGCACATACCTTGACAAAATTTTGAAGAAGTTCAAGATGGATCAAGCAAAGAAAGGGTTCTTGCCTGTGCTACAAGGTGTGAAGTTGAGTAAGACTCAATGCCCGACCACTGCAGAAGATAGAGAGAATATGAAAGATGTTCCCTATGCTTCAGCCATAGGCTCTATCATGTATGCAATGCTGTGTACCAGACCTGATGTGTGCCTTGCCATAAGTTTAGCAGGGAGGTACCAAAGTAATCCAGGAGTGGATCACTGGACAGCGGTCAAGAACATCCTGAAATACCTGAAAAGGACTAAGGATATGTTTCTCGTATATGGAGGTGACAAAGAGCTCACCGTAAGAGGTTACGTTGATGCAAGCTTTGACACTGATCCGGACGATTCTAAATCGCAAACCGGATACGTGTTTACTTTAAACGGTGGAGCTGTCAGTTGGTGCAGTTCTAAACAAAGCGTCGTAGCGGGATCTACATGTGAAGCGGAGTACATAGCTGCTTCGGAAGCAGTGAACGAAGGAGTCTGGATGAAGGAGTTCATATCCGATCTAGGTGTCATACCTAGTGCATCGGGTCCAATGAAAATCTTCTGTGACAATACTGGTGCAATTGCCTTGGCAAAGGAATCCAGATTTCACAAGAGGACCAAACACATCAAGAGACGCTTCAACTCCATCCGGGATTTAGTCCAGGTGGGATACATAGAGATTTGCAAGATACATACGGATCTGAATGTTGCAGACCCGTTGACTAAGCCTCTTCCACGAGCAAAACATGATCAGCACCAAGGCTCCATGGGTGTTAGGATCATTACTGTGTAATCTAGATTATTGACTCTAGTGCAAGTGGGAGACTGAAGGAAATATGCCCTAGAGGCAATAATAAAGTTATTATTTATTTCCTTATATCATGATAAATGTTTATTATTCATGCTAGAATTGTATTAACCGGAAACATAATACATGTGTGAATACATAGACCAACAGAGTGTCACTAGTATGCCTCTACTTGACTAGCTCGTTAATCAAAGATGGTTATGTTTCCTAACCATGAACAAGGAGTTGTTATTTGATTAACGAGGTCACATCATTAGTAGAATGATCTGATTGACATGACCCATTCCATTAGCTTAGCACCCGATCGTTTAGTATGTTGCTATTGCTTTCTTCATGACTTATACATGTTCCTATAACTATGAGATTATGCAACTCCCGTTTACCGGAGGAACACTTTGGGTACTACCAAACTTCACAACGTAACTGGGTGATTATAAAGGAGTATTACAGGTGTCTCCAATGGTAGATGTTGGGTTGGCGTATTTCGAGATTAGGGTTTGTCACTCCGATTGTCGGAGAGGTATCTCTGGGCCCTCTCGGTAATGCACATCACATAAGCCTTGCAAGCACTGCAACTAATATGTTAGTTGTTAGATGATGTATTACGGAACGAGTAAAGAGACTTGCCAGTGACGGGATTGAACTAGGTATTGGATGTTGGGGAACGTAGCAGAAATTCAAAATTTTCCTACGTATCACCAAGATCTATCTATGGAGAGACCAGCAACGAGTAGAAAGAGAGTTCATCTACATACCCTTGTAGATCGCTAAGCGGAAGCGTTCAAGTGAACGGGGTTGATGGAGTCGTACTCGTCGTGATTCAAATCACCGATGACCAAGTGCCGAACGGACGACACCTCCGCGTTCAACACACGTACAGCCCGGTGACGTCTCCCACGCCTTGATCCAGCAAGGAGAGAGGGAGAGGTTGAGGAAGATTCCTTCCAGCAGCAGCACAACGGCGTGGTGATGATGGAGGAGCGTGGCTATCCTGCAGGGCTTCGCCAAGCACCGCAAGAGAGGAGAAGTACTTGGGAGAGAGGAGAGGGCTGCAACCAAAGGCATCGGTGTGTTTGCTGCCCTCTCATCCCCACATATATATAGGGAGCCCAAGGGGAGGGGGCCGGCCCCCTCAGATCCCATCTGAGGAGGGGGCGGCGGCCAGGGGAGGGGAGAAGGGGGAGGCGCCCCTAGGGTGGGCCTTAAGGCCCATCTGGACCTAGGGTTTGCCTCCTCCCACTTCCCCTGCGCCTTGGGCCTTGGTGGGAGGCGCACCAGCCCACTAAGGGGCTGGTCCCTCACCACTCTTGGCCCATGCACCCTTCTGGGGTTGGTGGCCCCACTTGGTGGACCCCCGGGACCCTCCCGGTGGTCCCGGTACGTTACCGATAAACCCCGAAACTCTTCCGGTGACCAAAATAGGACTTCCCATATATAAATCTTTACCTCCGGACCATTCCGGAACTCCTCGTGACGTCCGGGATCTCATCCGGGACTCCGAACAACATTCGGTAACCACATACTAACTTCCTTTATAACCCTAGCGTCATCGAACCTTAAGTGTGTAGACCCTACGGGTTCGGGAGACATGCAGACATGACTGAGACGTTCTCCGGTCAATAACCAACAGCGGGATCTGGATACCCATGTTGGCTCCCACATGTTCCACGATGATCTCATCGGATGAACCACGATGTCAAGGACTTAATCAATCCCGTATACAATTCCCTTTGTCTATCGGTACGATACTTGCCCGAGATTCGATCGTCGGTATCCCGATACTTTGTTCAATCTCGTTACCGGCAAGTCTCTTTACTCGTTCCGTAACACATCATCCCGTGATCAACTCCTTGATCACACTGTGCACATTATGATGATGTCCTACCGAGTGGGCCCAGAGATACCTCTCCGTTTACACGGAGTGACAAATCCCAGTCTCGATTCGTGCCAACCCAACAGACACTTTCGGAGATACCTGTAATGTACCTTTATAGCCACCCAGTTACGTTGTGACGTTTGGTACACCCAAAGCATTCCTACGGCATCCGGGAGTTGCACAATCTCATGGTCTAAGGAAATGATACTTGACATTAGCAAAGCTTTAGCATACGAACTACACGATCTAGTGCTATGCTTAGGATTGGGTCTTGTCCATCACATCATTCACCTAATGATGTGATCCCGTTATCAATGACATCCAATGTCCATGGTCAGGAAACCGTAACCATCTATTGATCAACGAGCTAGTCAACTAGAGGCTTACTAGGGACATGGTGTTGTCTATGTATCCACACATGTATCTGAGTTTCCTATCAATACAATTATAGCATGGATAATAAACGATTATCATGAACAAGGAAATATAATAATAATCAATTTATTATTGCCTCTAGGGCATATTTCCAACAGTCTCCCACTTGCACTAGAGTCAATAATCTAGTTCACATCGCCATGTGATTAACACTCACAGGTCACATCGCCATGTGACTAACACCCAAGAGTTTACTAGAGTCAGTAGTCTAGCTCACATCACTATGTGATTAACACTCAATGAGTTCTAGGTTTGATCATGTTGCTTGTGAGAGAGGTTTTAGTCAACGGGTCTGAACCTTTCAGATCCGTGTGTGCTTTACAAATCTCTATGTCATCTCCCAGATGTAGCTACCACGTTCTATTTGGAGCTATTCCAAATAACTGTTCTACTTGGAGCTATTCTAAATTGTTGCTCCATTATACGTATCCGGTATCTCTACTCAGAGCTATCCGGATAGGTGTTAAAGCTTGCATCGACGTAACCCTTTACGACGAACTCTTTACCACCTCCATAATCGAGAAAAATTCCTTAGTCCACTAGTTACTAAGGATAACTTTGACCGCTGTCCTGTGATCCATTCTTGGATCACTCTTGTACCCCTTGACTGACTCATGGCAAGGCACACTTCAGGTGCGGTACACAGCATAGCATACTGTAGAGCCTATGTCTTAAGCATAGGGGACGACCTTCGTCCTTTCTCTCTATTCTGCCGTGGTCGAGCTTTAAGTCTTAACCTCATACCTTACAACTCAGGTAAGAACTCCTTCTTTGACTGATCCATCTTGAACACCTTCAAGATCATGTCAAGGTATGTGCTCATTTGAAAGTTCCATTAAGCGTTTTGATCTATCCTTATAGATCTTGATGCTCAATGTTCAAGTAGCTTAACCCAGGCTTTCAATTGAAAAACACTTTTCAAATAACCCTATATGCTTTCTTGGAAATTCTACGTCACTTCTGATCAACAATATGTCAACAACATATACTTATCAGAAATTCTATAGTGCTCCCACTCACTTCTTTGGAAATACAAGTTTCTCATAAACTTTGTATACACCAAAATCTTTGATCATCTCATCAAAGCATACATTCCAACTCCGAGATGCTTACTCCAGTCCTCAGAAGGATTGCTGGAGCTTTGCATACTTATTAGCATCTTTCAGGATTGACAAAACCTTCCGGTTGTATCACATACAACCTTTCCTCAAGAAAATCGTCGAGGAAACAATGTTTTGACATCCTATCTGCAAGATTTCATAAATAATGCAGTAATCACTAATATAATTCCAACAGACTCTTAGCATCGCTACGGGTGAGAAAGTCTCACCGTAGTCAACTCCTTGAACTTGTCGGGAAACATCTTAACGACAAGTCGAGCTTTCTTAATGGTGACACTTACCATCATTGTCTGTCTTCCTTTTAAAATCCATCTGTACTCAACAGCCTTACGACCATCAAGTAGTTCTTCCAAAGTCTACACTTTGTTTTCATATATGGATCCTCTCTCGGATTACATGGCCTCGAGCCATTTATCGGAATCTGGGCCCACCATCGCTTCTCCATAGCTCGTAGGTTCATTGTTGTCTAGCAACATGACTTCCAAGACAGGATTACGTACCACTCTGAAGTAGTACGCATCCTTGTCATCCTACGAGGATTGGTAGTGACTTGATCCGAAGTCTCGTGATCAATATCATAAGCTTCCACTTCAATTGGTGTAGGTGCCACAGGAACAACTTCCTGTGCCCTGCCACACACTAGTTGAAGAGACGGTTCAATAACCTCATCAAGTCTCCACCATCCTCCCACTCAATTCTTTCGAGAGAAACTTTTCCTCGAGAAAGGACCCGATTCTAGAAACAATCCCTTATTGCTTTTGGATCTGAGACAGGAGGTATACCCAACTGTTTTGGGTGTCCTATGAAGATGCATTTATCCGCTTTGGGTTCGAGCTTATCAACTTTTCATATAAGCGTCGCAGCCCCAAACTTTTAAGAAATGACAGCTTAGGTTTCTCTAAACCATAGTTCATACGGTGTCATCTCATCGGAATTACGTGGTGCCCTATTTAAAGTGAATGTGGTTGTCTCTAATGTCTAACCCATAAACTATCGTGGTAATTCGATAAGAGACATCATGGTATGCATCATATCCAATAGGGTGCAGTTATGATGTTCGGACACACCATCACACTATGGTGTTCCAGGCTGTATCAGTTGTGAAACAATTTCCACAATGTCTTAATTCTGTGCCAAACTCGTAATTCAGATATTCATCTCTATGATCATATCATAGATATTTTATCCTCTTGTCATGACGATCTTTCAACTTCACCCTGAAATTACTTGAACCTTTCAATAATTCAGACTCGTGATTCATCAAGTAAATATTCTCAACATCTACTCAAATCATCTGTGAAGTAAAACATAACGATATCCACTACATGCCTCAGCACTCATTGGACTGCACACATCAAAATGTATTACTTCCAGCAAGTTGCTTTCTAGTTCCATTTTACTGAAACCGAGGCTTTCAGTCATCTTGCCCATGTGGTATGATTTGCATGTCTCAAGTGATTCAAAAATCAAGTGAGTTCAAACGGCCCATTTGCATGGAGTTTCTTCATGCATATATACCAATAGACATGGTTCGCATGTCTCAAACTTTCCAAAAATGAGTGAGTCCAAAGATCCATCAACATGGAGCTTCTTCATGCGTTTTATACCGATATGACTTACGTGGCAGTGCCACAAGTAGGTGGTACTATCATTATTATCTTTTGGCATGAACATGTGTATCACTACGATCGAGATTCAATAAACCATTCATTTTAGGTGTAAGACCATTGAAGGTATTACTCAAATAAACAGAGTAACCATTATTCTCCTTAAATGAATAACCGTATTGCGATAGACATAATCCAATCATGTCTATGCTCAACGCAAACACTAATCTCAATGGTAGAGGGAGCGTACGATATTTGATCATATCCACATTGGAAACATTTCCAACACATATCGTCAGCTCACCTTTAGCTAGTCTCCGTTTATTTCGCAGCTTTTATTTCGAGTTACTAACACTTAGTAACGAACCGGTATCTAATACCCTGGTGCTACTAGGAGTACTAGTAAAGTACACATGAACATAATGTATATCCAATATACTTCTATCGACCTTGCCAGCCTTCTCATCTACCAAGTATCTAGGGTAATTCTGCTCCAGTGGCTATTCCTAGAAGCACTTAGTTTCGGGTTTGGGTTCAACCTTGGGTTTCTTCACTAGAGCAGCAGCTGATTTGCCGTTTCCTGAAGTATCCCTTCTTGCCCTTGCCCTTCTTGAAACTAGTGGTTTCACTAACCATCAACAATTGATGCTCCTTCTTGATATCTACTTTTGCGGTGTCAAACATCTCGAATATCTCAAGGATCATCATATATGTCCCTGATATATCATAGTTCATCACGAAGCTCTAGCAGCTTGGTGGTAATGACTTCGGAGAAACATCACTATCTCATCTTGGAAGATCAACTCCCACTTGATTCAAATGATTGTTGTACTCAGACAATCTGAGCACAAGCTCAACAATTGAGCCTTTCTCCTTAGTTTGTAGGCTAAGAAAATCGTCGGAGGTCTTATACCTCTTGACGTGGGCACGAGCCTGAAATCCCAATTTCAGCCCTCAAAACATCTCATATGTTTCGCGACGTTTCAAAAAACGTCTTCGGTGCCTCAACTCTAAACCATTTAACTGAACTATCACGTAGTTATCAAAACGTGTATGTCAGATGTTCGCAACATCTACAGACGACATTCGAGGTTCAGCACACTGAGCGGTGCATTAAGGACATAAGCCTTCTATGAAGCAATGAGGACAATCCTCGGTTTACGGACCTAGTCCGCATAATTGCTACTATCAACTTTCAACTAATTTTCTCTAGGAACATATCTAAACAGTAGAACTATAACGTGAGCTACGACATAATTTGTAAAATCCTTTTGACTATGTTCAGGATAATTAAGTTCATCTTATGAACTCCCACTCAGATAGACATCCCTCTAGTCATCTAAGTGATTACATGATCCGAGTCAACTAGGCCGTGTCCGATCATCACGTGAGACGGACTAGTCAACGTCGGTGAACATCTTCATGTTGATCGTATCTTCTATACGACTCATGCTCGACCTTTCGGTCTTCTGTGTTCCGAGGCCATGTCTGTACATGCTAGGCTCGTCAAGTTAACCCTAAGTGTTTTGCATGTGTAAAACTGTCTTACACCCGTTGTATGTGAACGTAAGGATCTATCACACCCGATCATCACGTGGTGCTTCGAAACGACGAACTTTAGCAATGGTGCACAGTTAGGGGAGAACACTTCTTGAAATTGTTGTGAGGGATCATCTTATTTACTACCGTCGTTCTAAGCAAATAAGATGTATAAACATGATAAACATCACATGCAATCAAATAGTGACATGATATGGCCAATATCACTTTGCTCCTTTTGATCTCCATCTTCGGGGCTCCATGATCATCATCGTCACCGGCATGACACCATGATCTCCATCATCATGATCTCCATCATCGTGTCTTCATGAAGTTGCCTCGCCAACTATTACTTCTACTACTATGGCTAACGGTTAGCAATAAAGTAAAGTAATTACATGACGTTTAAGTTGACACGCAGGTCATAAATAAATAAAGACAACTCCTATGGCTCCTGCCGGTTGTCATATTCATCGACATGCAGGTCGTGATTCCTATTACAAGAACATGATCAATCTCATACATCACATATATCATTCATCACATCCTTTGGCCATATCACATCACATGGCATACCCTGCAAAAACAAGTTAGACGTCCTCTAATTGTTGTTTGCATGTTTTACGTGGCTGCTATGGGTTTCTAGCAAGAACGGTTCTTACCTACGCAAAGACCACAACGTGATATGCCAATTGCTATTTACCCTTCATAAGGACCCTTTTCATCGAATCCGATCCGACTAAAGTGGGAGAGACAGACACCCGCTAGCCACCTTATGCAACTAGTGCATGTCAGTCGGTGGAACCAGTCTCACGTAAGAGTACGTGTAAGGTCGGTCCGGGCCGCTTCATCCCACGATGCCGCCGAATCAAGATAAGACTAGTAACGGCAAGCATATTGAACAAAATCAACGCCCACAACTACTTTGTGTTCTACTCGTGCATAGAATCTACGCAATAGACCTAGCTCATGATGCCACTGTTGGGGAACGTAGCAGAAATTCAAAATTTTCCTACGTATCACCAAGATCTATCTATGGAGAGACCAGCAACGAGTAGAAAGAGAGTTCATCTACATACCCTTGTAGATCGCTAAGCGGAAGCGTTCAAGTGAACGGGGTTGATGGAGTCGTACTCGTCGTGATTCAAATCACCGATGACCAAGTGCCGAACGGACGACACCTCCGCGTTCAACACACGTACAGCCCGGTGACGTCTCCCACGCCTTGATCCAGCAAGGAGAGAGGGAGAGGTTGAGGAAGATTCCTTCCAGCAGCAGCACAACGGCGTGGTGATGATGGAGGAGCGTGGCTATCCTGCAGGGCTTCGCCAAGCACCGCAAGAGAGGAGAAGTACTTGGGAGAGAGGAGAGGGCTGCAACCAAAGGCATCGGTGTGTTTGCTGCCCTCTCATCCCCACATATATATAGGGAGCCCAAGGGGAGGGGGCCGGCCCCCTCAGATCCCATCTGAGGAGGGGGCGGCGGCCAGGGGAGGGGAGAAGGGGGAGGCGCCCCTAGGGTGGGCCTTAAGGCCCATCTGGACCTAGGGTTTGCCTCCTCCCACTTCCCCTGCGCCTTGGGCCTTGGTGGGAGGCGCACCAGCCCACTAAGGGGCTGGTCCCTCACCACTCTTGGCCCATGCACCCTTCTGGGGTTGGTGGCCCCACTTGGTGGACCCCCGGGACCCTCCCGGTGGTCCCGGTACGTTACCGATAAACCCCGAAACTCTTCCGGTGACCAAAATAGGACTTCCCATATATAAATCTTTACCTCCGGACCATTCCGGAACTCCTCGTGACGTCCGGGATCTCATCCGGGACTCCGAACAACATTCGGTAACCACATACTAACTTCCTTTATAACCCTAGCGTCATCGAACCTTAAGTGTGTAGACCCTACGGGTTCGGGAGACATGCAGACATGACTGAGACGTTCTCCGGTCAATAACCAACAGCGGGATCTGGATACCCATGTTGGCTCCCACATGTTCCACGATGATCTCATCGGATGAACCACGATGTCAAGGACTTAATCAATCCCGTATACAATTCCCTTTGTCTATCGGTACGATACTTGCCCGAGATTCGATCGTCGGTATCCCGATACTTTGTTCAATCTCGTTACCGGCAAGTCTCTTTACTCGTTCCGTAACACATCATCCCGTGATCAACTCCTTGATCACACTGTGCACATTATGATGATGTCCTACCGAGTGGGCCCAGAGATACCTCTCCGTTTACACGGAGTGACAAATCCCAGTCTCGATTCGTGCCAACCCAACAGACACTTTCGGAGATACCTGTAATGTACCTTTATAGCCACCCAGTTACGTTGTGACGTTTGGTACACCCAAAGCATTCCTACGGCATCCGGGAGTTGCACAATCTCATGGTCTAAGGAAATGATACTTGACATTAGCAAAGCTTTAGCATACGAACTACACGATCTAGTGCTATGCTTAGGATTGGGTCTTGTCCATCACATCATTCACCTAATGATGTGATCCCGTTATCAATGACATCCAATGTCCATGGTCAGGAAACCGTAACCATCTATTGATCAACGAGCTAGTCAACTAGAGGCTTACTAGGGACATGGTGTTGTCTATGTATCCACACATGTATCTGAGTTTCCTATCAATACAATTATAGCATGGATAATAAACGATTATCATGAACAAGGAAATATAATAATAATCAATTTATTATTGCCTCTAGGGCATATTTCCAACATTGGATACCGACGATCGAATCTCGGGCAAGTAACATACCGATGACAAAGGGAACAACGTATGTTGTTATGCGGTCTGACCGATAAAGATCTTCGTAGAATATGTAGGAGCCAATATGGGCATCCAGGTCCCTCTATTGGTTATTGACCGGAGACGTGTCTCGGTCATGTCTACATTGTTCTCGAACCGTAGGGTCCGCACGCTTAACATTACGATGACAGTTATTATGAGTTTATGCATTTTGATGTACCGAAGGTTGTTCGGAGTCCCGGATGTGATCACGGACATGACGAGGAGTCTCGAAATGGTCGAGACGTAAAGATTGATATATTGGAAGCCTATGTTTGGACATCGGAAGTGTTCCGGGTGAAATCGGGATTTTACCGGAATACCGGGAGGGTTACCGGAACCCCCCGGGAGCTAGATGGGCCATAATGGGCCTTAGTGGAAAGGAGAAGGGGCTGCCCTAGATGGGCTGCGCGCCCTCCCCCCTCCCCTAGTCCTACTAGGAGTAGGAAAAGGGGGGCCGGCCAACTCCTCCTCTTTCCCCCTTCCGGGAATCCTAGTTGGACTAGGATTGGAGGGGGAGTCCTACTCCCGGTGGGAGTAGGACTCTCCTGCGCCCCCACCTTGGCCGGCCAGCCCCTCCTCCCTTGCTCCTTTATATACGGGGGCAGGGGGCACCCCAAGACACACAACTTGATCCTTGAGATCTTTCCTTAGCCGTGTGCGGTGCCCCCTGCCACCAAATTCCACCTCGATCGTACCGTTGTAGTGCTTAGGCGAAGCCCTGCGTCGGTAGTACATCAAGATCGTCATCACGCCGTCGTGCTGACGGAACTCCTCCCCGAAGCTTTGCTGGATCGGAGCCCGGGGATCGTCATCGAGCTGAACGTGTGCTAAGAACTCGGAGGTGCCGGAGTAACGGTGCTTGGATCGGTCGGATCGGAAGAAGACGTACGACTACTTCCTCCACGTTGTGTGATCGCTTCCGCAGTCGGTCTGCGTTGGTACGTAGACAACACTCTCCCCTCTCGTTGCTGTGCATCACCATGATCTTGCGTGTGCGTAGGAAATTTTTTGAAATTACTGCGTTCCCCAACAAGTCGGTGGAACCGGTCTCACGTAAGCGTACGTGTAAGGTTGGTCCGGGCCGCTTCATCCCACAATACCGCTGAAGCAAGAAAAGACTAGTAGCGGCAAGAAGGTTGACAAATCCATGCCCACAACGAATTGTGTTCTACTCGCGCAAGAAGAACTACGCATAGACCTAGCTCATGATGCCACTGTTGGGGAACGTTGCAGAAAACAAAAAAATTTCCTACTCGTTTCACCAAGATCATCTAGGGGTTCATCTAGCAACGAGTCACGAGATGCATCTACATACCTTTGTAGATCGCGAGCGGAAGCGTTCGTTAGAACGAGGTTGATGTTGTCGAACACGACGTGATCCAAATCACCGATGACCAGCGCCGAACGGACGGCACCTCCGCGTTCAACACACGTACGGGACGGGAGACGTCTCCTCCTTCTTGATCCAGCAAGGGGAGAGGAGAGGTTGACGAAGATCCAGCAGCACGACGGCGTGGTGGTGGATGCAGGGCGTCACGACAGCAGGGCTTCGCCGTGTACTACGAGAGAGGAAGAAGTAACGGGGAGAGAGGGAAGCACCAAATGCGTGGGCATCAAGTCCCTCCTCTCCCCCACTATATATAGGGGTGCCAGGGGGGGCGCCGGCCCTGGTAGATGGGATCTACCAGGGGGGGCGGCGGCCAGGGGTGGGGGGCTTGCCCCCCCAAGCAAGGGGGCGCCCCCCTTAGGGTTCCCCCCCAACCCTAGGCGCATGGGCCTTGGGGGGGGGCTGGCGCCCCAGCCCACTATGGGCTGGATTCCCTCCTATTTCAGCCCAAGGGGCCCTCCGGGATAGGTGGCCCCACCCGGTGGACCCCCGGGACCCTTCCGGTGGTCCCGGTACAATACCGGGTACCCCGAAACTTGTCCCGATGGCCGAAACTGCACATCCTATATATAATTCTTTACCTCCGGACCATTCCGGAACTTCTCGTGACGTCCGGGATCTCATCCGGGACCCCGAACAACATTCGGGTTACTGCATATACTTATCTTCACAACCCTAGCGTCACCGAACCTTAAGTGTGTAGACCCTACGGGTTCGGGAGACAAGCAGACATGACCGAGACGACTCTCTGGTCAATAACCAACAGCGGGATCTGGATACCCATGTTGGCTCCCACATGCTCCACGATGATCTCATCGGATGAACCATGATGTCGAGGATTCAATCAACCCCGTATGCAATTCCCTTTGTCAATCGATATATTACTTGCCCGAGATTCGATCGTCGGTATCCCAATACCTCGTTCAATCTCGTTACCGGCAAGTCACTTTACTCGTACCGTAATGCATGATCCCGTGACCAGACACTTGGTCACTTTGAGCTCATTATGATGATGCATTACCGAGTGGGCCCAGTGATACCTCTCCGTCATACGGAGTGACAAATCCCAGTCTTGATCCGTGTCAACCCAACAGATACTTTCGGAGATACCCGTAGTCTACCTTTATAGTCACCCAGTTACGTTGTGACGTTTGGTATACCCAAAGCACTCCTACGGTATCCGGGAGTTACACGATCTCATGGTCTAAGGAAAAGATACTTGACATTGCAAAACTCTAGCAAAACGAACTACACGATCTTTATGCTATGTTTAGGATTGGGTCTTGTCCATCACATCATTCTCCTAATGATGTGATCTCGTTATCAATGACATCCAATGTCCATAGTCAGGAAACCATGACTATCTGTTGATCAACGGGCTAGTCAACTAGAGGCTTACTAGGGACATGTTGGTGTCTGTTATTCACACATGTATTACGATTTCCGGATAACACAATTATAGCATGAATAAAGACAATTACCATGAACAAGGAAATATAATAATAATGCTTTTATTATTGCCTCTTGGGCATATTTCCAACACTCGGGGGGGGGGGGGGGGGGGTTGCATCGAACGGCTGCGGACCCGACTGATTTCCCCAGGAAATCAGTCGGTTGATCCATAGCAGCTGCCCTTTGTTTTCTACTGTACTTCTTATAACAACCCTCATTAGTTATACTATAAGAGCTACTCTATGGGGAAATACCCTTTGGCTCTCGCATGTATATATACCCTATATGGGGTATTTTTTAAAATAATTAAATAAAAAGTTAAAATAGTTCAAAAGTATTTTTAGATTAAACTTGACTTACTTGTGCACTAGAATATATTTTTTCACAAAAAAAAAACCAATGCTGACTTCGCAGTGAAAAAGACAAAAAAGAATTTCTATTATAGGTCACTATTCATGCTTTTTGACCGAAAAATTGTCTTTTTTGAAAAAAAGACAAAGAGGAATTTTCTTTTTGTGAAACTTTTCTCATTAGTACAATGAAAGATCAAGTTTATTTCAAAAATTCTGACTTTTTGTTGAATTGCTATTTTTTTTCCATATAAGGTACATATGTACCCAGGAACTAAACGTTCCCCTCCCTACTCTATGGTTGAAGCTCAGTTTCTTACTATGCCGCTTGGATGTACTAGTGTTAAAAACGCTTTTATATTATAGCACAAAGGAAGTACTAGAGTTGCTACTTTAATGTTGACTGCAAACCAGCTAAGTCACCCTTAGGCCGCGCTTGGATTGAGTGTAATTGAATACGGGTGTATCAATTTTACAAGTGTATTTTACTGGATTAGACTGATTTCCGGCTGGAAACGATACAAACGTCCGGGGGCGTGTATTTTTTACGGGTGTATTGGAAGGGAACACGGTAATCCAAGCGCAGCCTTACGGTTGGGGCTGGCCGGCAATTGTGATTTCACTCGCTAAGGCAAGGTGAAGATGTATTTGATGCAATGGCGGTTGTTGGAGGCAGCACATCGAAGAAGAATAGTGAAAGATAGTTACGATTGAAGGACCGTACCTGGCTACCAGAATCAAAATTGATCTAGCGGCCTTGTTGGATTCCTAGTTATTTTGGTCGGTGTCTTCGTAGCTCGACAACCTTAATATGTGGATAACGAGGGATTCAAAACTGATCTAGTGGCCTTGTCGGATTCCGAGTTATTTTGGTCGGTGTCTTCGTATCTCGACAACCTTAATAGGTGGATAATGAAAGAAAAATCAGTATCACTAATGTTTTTTTGTAGAAAGCACTTTATAATATATTTTTGCTATTTCTGAGCAACTTAATCACAAATTCATTCGTATACAAAACAAAGGTCAAAGTCCTTTGATAAGAAAAAGTCAAAAGTTACAGTTTTAGGAATGTTACCATGTTTAGAATGACAACCTTTTGCAATAATAAAGGTGGTAAAATAGAGAGTAATATGTGCATATAAGATACAAAGTCACATTGGCAACAGATCAAAGATGATGTCCCCGCAAAACCGTGTTGGCCTTTAAAAAAAACTCAAGGACTTAACTTACCAACAACTATAATGCATTTAGTCACACATAGTTTTGAGGCTATATTTTTTTATTATACAGCGGGAGGAGTTGTGGTTGTAACCATTTCAAGTGACAAAACTATTTGTAATATGCTTCATATTCAAAGAATCTTGTGCTTTCCTACAAACCTTTTAATTTAATGGCTCTGACTAGAAGAACGAATGGGAACCTGTTTTGTTTAGAGCATCTTCAATGGATGATGTAAAATAGGGCATCAAATTATGGTTAGAGTAACATTTACATCACCTAAAAGTGTTTTTTACATCACCAAAAACCTCTAACTCCAATAGATGATGTAAAATATGACACTAGTGCTCCAATAGATGATGTAAAATAGGGCAGCCGCATGATAGCTGCTTCACAATTTTGTTTCCTTCAAATGCATATGTATTTGACAAAACAAGAACTATGACAAACTTCGCAAAATCATCACACATAATCAATAATATATCAAATTCAACATCGAATCCACATAAAAATCATAGTCTCATAATTCAACATATTAAACATAATAAGTTCATGACACACACAAACAAAAGTGCACATAAACAAAAATATAAACATAGCCTCTTGATACGTCTCCACCGTATCTATAAATTTTGATTATTTCATGATGTATTATCACTTTTATATTGTTTTTTATGGACAAACCTATTAACTCGGTGCCCAGTGCCAGTTCCTGTTTTCTGCATGTTTTTGGTTTTTCAGGAAAACCGTACCAAATGAAGTCCAAACATGATGAAACTTTTTGGCAATTTTTTTGGACATAAAGAAACCCTGGAAGCTTCGGTAGGAGACCAAACAATGCATGAGGGAGCCACAAGGCAGGGGCATGCCCCCCCCCCCCCCCCCGCGGGGGGGGGGGGGGGGTGAAGGAAATATGCCCTAGAGGCAATAATAAAGTTATTATTTATTTCCTTATATCATGATAAATGTTTATTATTCATGCTAGAATTGTATTAACCGGAAACATAATACATGTGTGAATACATAGACCAACAGAGTGTCACTAGTATGCCTCTACTAGACTAGCTCGTTAATCAAAGATGGTTATGTTTCCTAACCATGAACAAAGAGTTGTTATTTGATTAACGAGGTCACATCATTAGTTGAATGATCTGATTGACATGACCCATTCCATTAGCTTAGCACCCGATCGTTTAGTATGTTGCTATTGCTTTCTTCATGACTTATACATGTTCCTATAACTATGAGATTATGCAACTCCCGTTTACCGGAGGAACACTTTGGGTACTACCAAACGTCACAACGTAACTGGGTGATTATAAAGGAGTATTACAGGTGTCTCCAATGGTAGATGTTGGGTTGGCGTATTTCGAGATTAGGGTTTGTCACTCCGATTGTCGGAGAGGTATCTCTGGGCCCTCTCGGTAATGCACATCACATAAGCCTTGCAAGCACTGCAACTAATATGTTAGTTGTTAGATGATGTATTACGGAACGAGTAAAGAGACTTGCCAGTGACGAGATTGAACTAGGTATTGGATACCGACGATCGAATCTCGGGCAAGTAACATACCGATGACAAAGGGAACAACGTATGTTGTTATGCGGTCTGACCGATAAAGATCTTCGTAGAATATGTAGAAGCCAATATGGGCATCCAGGTCCCGCTATGGGTTATTGACCGGAGACGTGTCTCGGTCATGTCTACATTGTTCTCGAACCGTAGGGTCCGCACGCTTAACGTTACGATGACAGTTATTATGAGTTTATGCATTTTGATGTACCGAAGGTTGTTCGGAGTCCCGGATGTGATCACGGACATGACGAGGAGTCTCGAAATGGTCGATACGTAAAGATTGATATATTGGAAGCCTATGTTTGGACATCGGAAGTGTTCCGGGTGAAATCGGGATTTTACCGGAATACCGGGAGGGTTACCGGAACCCCCCGGGAGCTAGATGGGCCATAATGGGCATTAGTGGAAAGGAGAAGGGGCTGCCCTAGATGGGCTGCGCGCCCTCCCCCCTCCCCTAGTCCTACTAGGAGTAGGAAAGGGGGGGCCGGCCAACTCCTCCTCTTTCCCCCTTCCGGGAATCCTAGTTGGACTAGGATTGGAGGGGGAGTCCTACTCCCAGTGGGAGTAGGACTCTCCTGCACCCCCACCTTGGCCGGCCAGCCCCTCCTCCCTTGCTCCTTTATATACGGGGGCAGGGGGCACCCCATAGACACACAATTGATCCTTGAGATCGTTCCTTAGCCGTGTGCGGTGCCCCCTGCCACCAAATTCCACCTCGATCGTACCGTTGTAGTGCTTAGGCGAAGCCCTGCGTCGGTAGTACATCAAGATCGTCATCACGCCGTCGTGCTGACGGAACTCTTCCTCGACGCTTTGCTGGATCGGAGCCCGAGGAACGTCATCGAGCTGAACGTGTGCTAAGAACTCGGAGGTGCCGGAGTAACGGTGCTTGGATCGGTTGGATCGGGAAGAAGACGTACGACTACTTCCTCTATGTTGTGTGATCGCTTCCGCAGTCGGTCTGCGTTGGTACGTAGACAACACTCTCCCCCCTCGTTGCTGTGCATCACCATGATCTTGCGTGTGCGTAGGAAATTTTTTGAAATTACTGCGTTCCCCAACAGTGGTATCAGAGCCTAGGTTTTATGGTTTGATGTTATATGCACGAGTAGAACACAAGTGAGTTGTGGGCGATACAAGTCATACTGCCTACCAGCATGTCATACTTTGGTTCGGCGGTATTGTTGGTTGAGATGATCCGGACCAACCTTACGCATACTCTTATGCGAGACCGGTTCCTCGACGTGCTTTGCACATAGATGGCTTGCGGAAGACTATCTCTCCAACTTTAGTTGAACCAAGTGTGACTACGCCCGGTCCTTGAGAAGGTTAAAACGGAGTCTATTTGACGAACTATCGTTGTGGTTTTGATGCGTAGGTGAGATGAGTTCTTACTTAAGCCCGTAGCAGCCACGTAAAACTTGCAACAACAAAGTAGAGGACGTCTAACTTGTTTTTGCAGGGTATGTTGTGATGTGATATGGTCAAGGCATGATGCTGATTTTATTGTATGAGATGATCATGTTTTGTAACTAAGTTATCGGCAACTGGCAGGAGCCATATGGTTGTCGCTTTATTGTATGCAATGCAATCGCGATGTAATGCTTTACTAGATTACTAAACGGTAGTAATAGTCGTGGAAGCATAAGATTGGCGAGACGACAACGATGCTACGATGGAGATCAAGGTGTCGCGCCGGTGACGATGGTGATCATGACGGTGCTTCGGAGATGGAGATCACAAGCGCAGGATGATGATGGCCATATCATATCACTTATATTGATTGCATGTGATGTTTATCCTTTTATGCATCTTATCTTGCTTTGATTGACGGTAGCATTATAAGATGATCTCTCACTAAATTATCAAGAAGTGTTCTCCCTGAGTATGCACCGTTGCCAAAGTTCGTCGTGCCCAGACACCACGTGATGATCGGGTGTGATAAGCTCTACGTCCATCTACAACGGGTGCAAGCCAGTTTTGCGCACGCAGAATACTCAGGTTATACTTGACGAGCCTAGCATATGCAGATATGGCCTCGGAACACAGAGACCAAAAGGTCGAGCGTGAATCATATAGTAGATATGATCAACATAACGATGTTCACCATTGAAAACTACTCCATCTCACGTGATGATCGGTTATGGTTTAGTTGATTTGGATCACGTGATCACTTAGAAGATTAGAGGGATGTCTATCTAAGTGGGAGTTCCTAAGTAATTTGATTAACTGAACTTAAACTTATCATGGACTTAGTACCTGATAGTATCTTGCTTGTTTATATTGCTTGTAGATAGATGGCTCGTGCTATTGTTCCGTTGAATTTTAATGCGTTCCTTGAGAAAGCAAAGTTGAAAGATGATGGTAGCAATTACACGGACTGGGTCCGTAACCTGAGGATTATCCTCATTGCTGCACAGAAGAATTACGTCCTGGAAGCACCGCTGGGTGACAGGCCTGCTGCTGGAGCAACGCCAGATGTTATGAACGTCTGGCAGAGCAAAGCTGATGACTACTCGATAGTTCAGTGTGCCATGCTTTACGGCTTAGAATCGGGACTTCAACGACGTTTTGAACGTCATGGAGCATATGAGATGTTCCAGGAGTTGAAGTTAATATTTCAAGCAAATGCCCGAATTGAGAGATATGAAGTCTCCAATAAGTTCTATAGCTGTAAGATGGAGGAGAACAGTTCTGTCAGTGAGCATATACTCAAGATGTCTGGGTATAATAATCACTTGATTCAGATGGGAGTTAATCTTCCAGATGACTGCGTCATTGACAGAATTCTCCAATCACTGCCACCAAGCTACAAGAGCTTCGTGATGAACTATAATATGCAAGGGATGAACAAGACTATTCCCGAGCTCTTCGCAATGCTGAAAGCTGCGGAGGTAGAAATCAAAAAGGAGCATCAAGTGTTGATGGTTAACAAAACCACTAGTTTCAAGAAAAAGGGCAAAGGGAAGAAGAAGGGAAACTTCAAGAAGAACAGCAAGCAAGTTGCTGCTCAGGAGAAGAAACCCAAGTCTGGACCTAAGCCTGAAACTGAGTGCTTCTACTGCAAGCAGACTGGTCACTGGAAGCGGAACTGCCCCAAGTATTTGGCGGATAAGAAGGATGGCAAAGTGAGCTACATATTATTGATGTGTACCTTACTAGAGCTCGCAGTAGCACCTGGGTATTTGATACTGGTTCTGTTGCTAATATTTGCAACTCGAAACAGGGACTACGGAATAAGCGGACACTAGCAAAGGACGAGGTGACGATGCGCGTGGGAAACGGTTCCAAAGTCGATGTGATCGCGGTCGGCACGCTACCTCTACATCTACCTTCGGGATTAATATTAGACCTAAATAATTGTTATTTGGTGCCTGCGTTGAGCATGAACATTATATCTGGATCTTGTTTAATGCGAGACGGTTATTCATTTAAATCAGAGAATAATGGTTGTTCTATTTATATGAATAATATCTTTTATGGTCATGCACCTTTGAAGAGTGGTCTATTCTTGTTGAATCTTGAAGATAGTAATACACATATTCATAATATAGAAGCCAAAAGATGCAAAGTTAATAATGATAGTGCAACTTATTTGTGGCACTGCCGTTTAGGTCATATCGGTGTAAAGCGCATGAAGAAACTCCATACTGATGGGCTTTTGGAATCACTTGATTATGAATCACTTGGTACTTGCGAACCGTGCCTCATAGGCAAGATGACTAAAACACCGTTCTCCGGTACTATGGAGAGAGCAACAGATTTGTTGGAAATCATACATACCGATGTATGTGGTCCGATGAATATTGAAGCTCGTGGCGGATATCGTTATTTTCTCACCTTCACAGATGATTTAAGCAGATATGGGTATATCTATTTAATGAAACATAAGTCTGAAACTTTTGAAAAGTTCAAGGAATTTCAGAGTGAAGTTGAAAATCATCGTAACAAGAAAATAAAATTTCTACGATCTGATCGTGGAGGAGAATATTTGAGTTACGAGTTTGGTGTACATTTGAAAAATTGTGGAATAGTTTCGCAACTCACGCCACCCGGAACACCACAGCGTAATGGTGTGTCCGAACGTCGTAATCGTACTTTACTAGATATGGTGCGATCTATGATGTCTCTTACTGATTTACCGCTATCGTTTTGGGGTTATGCTTTAGAGACGGCCGCATTCACGTTAAATAGTGCACCATCAAAATCCGTTGAGACGACGCCTTATGAACTATGGTTTGGCAAGAAACCAAAGTTGTCGTTTCTTAAAGTTTGGGGCTGCGATGCTTATGTGAAAAAGCTTCAACCTGATAAGCTCGAACCCAAAGCGGAGAAGTGCGTCTTCATAGGATATCCAAAGGAAACTATTGGATACACCTTCTATCACAGATCCGAAGGCAAGACTTTTTGTTGCTAAAATTCGGAAACTTTCTGGAGAAGGAGTTTCTCTCGAAAGAAGTGAGTGGGAGGAAAGTAGAACTTGACGAGGTAACTGTACCTACTCCATTATTGGGAAATAGTACATCACTGAAAACTGTTTCTGTGAGACCTACACCAATAAGAGAGGAAGTTAATGATGATGATCATGAAACTTTAGATCAAGATACTACTGTACCTCGTAGATCAACCAGAGTAAGATCCGCACCAGAGTGGTACGGTAATCCTGTTCTGGAAGTCATGCTACTAGATCATGATGAACCTACGAACTATGAAGAAGCGATGGTGAGCCCAGATTCCGCAAAGTGGCTTGAAGCCATGAAATCTGAGATGGGATCCATGTATGAGAACAAAGTTTGGACTTTGGTTGACTTGCCCGTTGATCGGCAAGCCATAGAAAATAAATGGATCTTCAAGAGAAAGACGGACGCTGATAGTAGTGTTACTATCTACAAAGCTAGAATTGTCGTAAAAGGTTTTCGACAAGTTCAAGGTGTTGACTACGATGAGATTTTCTCACTCGTATCTATGCTTAAGTCTGTCCAAATCATGTTAGCAATTGCCGCATTTTATGAAATCTGGCAAAGGGATAAACAAAACTGCATTCCTTAATGGATTTATTAAAGAAGAGTTGTATATGATGCAACAGAAGGTTTTGTCAATCCGAAAGGGGCTAACAAAATGTGCAAGCTCCAGCGATCCATCTGTGGACTGGTGCAAGCATCTCGGAATTGGAATATACGCTTTGATGAGTTGATCAAAGCATATAGTTTTATACAGACTTACGGTGAAGCCTGTATTTACAAGAAAGTGAGTGGGAGCACTGCAACATTTCTGATAAGTATATGTGATTGACATATTGTTGATCGGAAATAATGTAGAATTATTCTGTAAAGCATAAAGGAGTATTTGAAAGAAGTTTTTCAAAGAAAGACTTCGGTGAAGCTGCTTACATATTGAGCATCAAGATCTATAGAGATAGATCAAGACGCTTGATAAGTTTTTTCAATGAGTACATACCTTGACAAGATTTTGAAGTAGTTCAAAATGAAACAGTCAAAGAAAGAGTTCTTGCCTGTGTCATAAGGTGTGAAGTTGAGTAAGACTCAAAGCCCGACCACGGCAGAAGATAGAAAGAGAATGAAAGTCATTCCCTATGCCTTGGCCATAGGTTCTATAAAGTATATCATGCTGTATACCAGATCTATTGTATACCCTGCACTGATTTAGCAAGGGAGTACGATAGTGATCTAGGAGTAGATCACTGGACAGCGGTCAGAATTATCCTTAGTGAAATAAGGATATGTTTCTCGATTATGGACGTGACAAAAAGGTTCGTCGTAAAAGGTTACGTCGATGCAAGTTTTGACACTGATCTGGATGACTCTAAGTCTCGATCTAGATACATATTGAAAGTGGGAGCAATTAGCTAGAGTAGCTCCGTGCAGAGCATTGTATACATAGAAAATTGCAAAATACTTACGGATCTGAATGTGACAGACCCGTTGACTAAAATTATCTCACAAGCAAAACATGATCACACCTTAGTGATCTTTGGGTGTTAATCACATAGATATGTGAACTAGATTACTGACTCTAGTAAACCCTTTGAGTGTTGGTCACATGACGATGTGAACTATGGGTGTTAATCACATGGTGATGTGAACCATTGCTGCTAAATCACATGGCGATGTGAACTAGATTATTGACTCTAGTGCAAGTGGGAGACTGAAGGAAATATGCCCTAGAGGCAATAATAAAGTTATTATTTATTTCCTTATATCATGATAAATGTTTATTATTCATGCTAGAATTGTATTAACCGGAAACATAATACATGTGTGAATACATAGACCAACAGAGTGTCACTAGTATGCCTCTACTAGACTAGCTCGTTAATCAAAGATGGTTATGTTTCCTAACCATGAACAAAGAGTTGTTATTTGATTAACGAGGTCACATCATTAGTTGAATGATCTGATTGACATGACCCATTCCATTAGCTTAGCACCCGATCGTTTAGTATGTTGCTATTGCTTTCTTCATGACTTATACATGTTCCTATAACTATGAGATTATGCAACTCCCGTTTACCGGAGGAACACTTTGGGTACTACCAAACGTCACAACGTAACTGGGTGATTATAAAGGAGTATTACAGGTGTCTCCAATGGTAGATGTTGGGTTGGCGTATTTCGAGATTAGGGTTTGTCACTCCGATTGTCGGAGAGGTATCTCTGGGCCCTCTCGGTAATGCACATCACATAAGCCTTGCAAGCACTGCAACTAATATGTTAGTTGTTAGATGATGTATTACGGAACGAGTAAAGAGACTTGCCAGTGACGAGATTGAACTAGGTATTGGATACCGACGATCGAATCTCGGGCAAGTAACATACCGATGACAAAGGGAACAACGTATGTTGTTATGCGGTCTGACCGATAAAGATCTTCGTAGAATATGTAGGAGCCAATATGGGCATCCAGGTCCCGCTATTGGTTATTGACCGGAGACGTGTCTCGGTCATGTCTACATTGTTCTCGAACCGTAGGGTCCACACGCTTAACGTTATGATGACAGTTATTATGAGTTTATGCATTTTGATGTACCGAAGGTTGTTCGGAGTCCCGGATGTGATCACGGACATGACGAGGAGTCTCGAAATGGTCGAGACGTAAAGATTGATATATTGGAAGCCTATGTTTGGACATCGGAAGTGTTCCGGGTGAAATCGGGATTTTACCGGAATACCGGGAGGGTTACCGGAACCCCCCGGGAGCTAGATGGGCCATAATGGGCCTTAGTGGAAAGGAGAAGGGGCTGCCCTAGATGGGCTGCGCGCCCTCCCCCCTCCCCTAGTCCTACTAGGAGTAGGAAAGGGGGGGCCGGCCAACTCCTCCTCTTTCCCCCTTCCGGGAATCCTAGTTGGACTAGGATTGGAGGGGGAGTCCTACTCCCAGTGGGAGTAGGACTCTCCTGCGCCCCCACCTTGGCCGGCCAGCCCCTCCTCCCTTGCTCCTTTATATACGGGGGCAGGGGGCACCCCATAGACACACAATTGATCCTTGAGATCGTTCCTTAGCCGTGTGCGGTGCCCCCTGCCACCAAATTCCACCTCGATCGTACCGTTGTAGTGCTTAGGCGAAGCCCTGCGTCGGTAGTACATCAAGATCGTCATCACGCCGTCGTGCTGACGGAACTCTTCCTCGACGCTTTGCTGGATCGGAGCCCGAGGAACGTCATCGAGCTGAACGTGTGCTAAGAACTCGGAGGTGCCGGAGTAACGGTGCTTGGATCGGTTGGATCGGGAAGAAGACGTACGACTACTTCCTCTACGTTGTGTGATCGCTTCCGCAGTCGGTCTGCGTTGGTACGTAGACAACACTCTCCCCCCTCGTTGCTGTGCATCACCATGATCTTGCGTGTGCGTAGGAATTTTTTTGAAATTACTGCGTTCCCCAACAGGGGGGGGGGGGTAGGCGCGTCCAGGTGCCCCATGTGGCTCTGATTGCCCTAATTCCAAGCCTATAAATTAAAATATATTTGGAAGCCCCGAGGGCGAGACCTAAAACAATTATTCCGTTGCCGCAAGCCTCTGTTCTGAAGCGATCCCATCTGGAGGCCTCCACCGCTACTCTGCCAGAGGTGGAAACCATTGGGGAGGCAATCTTCATCAACTTTGTTGTCTCCAAGATGATATGTGAGTAGTTCCCATAGGACCTACGTGTCCATGGGAGTATCTCTCTCTCTCTTCAATACAATGATCTTATCTGAGGCCAATCTGATGTAAACTTTTGCGGTGCGTTTGTTGGGAACTTGGGATCCGATGAATTATAGGTTTATGATCCGATTATTCACTGAAAGTATTTGAGTCTTTTCTGAGATTTATTCTCGTGGCACCCATGTTACCACCATAGCCACTTCCCATGGCAGCCATGTTACCACCCAAGCCACCTCCCATGGCAGCCATTATACCACCAAAGATAGCTCCCATATATAGTACTCATTGTACCACCGTACCCACCATACATGACACCCATCATGTTACCAAAGCCACCTTCTACCATGTTCATGAAACCTCCCATTCCTCCGCCCATGCCGCAACCCATTCCTCCTCCCATACTGCCACCCATGCCTCCTCCATACCCATCATGTTCATCATGATTATGGTCTTCTTGGCTAACATTTTATCGTGAAAGCTCAACATATGTGTTTTGCTTTGCGTCGAGACCATTGTATCCATGAACATAAGTTTTTCCACTTTCTCCTCATCCACCTTAAGCTCATCGACTGCCACGTTCCATTCCTCTAACTCCACCTTCTGTTGCTCATCCACAACCCTCTTCTCCTCCACTGCCTCCTTGTTCCTCTCGGCATCCGCCCTCTCCTCCATTTCTTTCAATTTCAAAAGCCTTTTTTTCTTTGGCATACTCTTTTCTCACAATGACAATGGCTTCAAATCCTTCTTTAATATAATTTTCTCCGGCTTTTGATCCCTTTGCTTTTTTCATCCATCGGGCCTCTGTGGCAACCGAGTGAGGAGTAGAGCTCCTTCTCTCTTCCTCATCGCCATCATCGTCGGCATCACGATTAACAACCGAGCTCTTCCTTCTAGGAAGTTCAAACGCTTCCTGGTTCTTCCACTTCTCCTCATGTTTGAGCTCTTTATAAATATTTAGGAAAGTGAAAAATCTTCCTTTCTTCTTCTTATCCCCATTCTTCCCTCTTTCTTGAAAGATACCTTGAGAGAAACCTATGTGTACATTATACTTTAGAGAAAGCATTTGAATGTAGCAAGAAATCACCTGGTCCTTTTCATCGCAACCACTTGGGTTCATATGATCGTGATTGGTCAAGCAATCCCACCAATTTTTACATTGGGCAGATATAGTCGACCATCGGTGCCTGAGAGAATCGCCGATCGATAGTGACCACTTGTGTTGCGTTGATCAAAGAATTCTTTGATGCGCTTCCAATATGTCCTAGACGGTTGATCACTTCCAATGGCAGCATCAAGAGAGATGCGCTTCCAAGTTGTACATATCAAGACATCGTCGGTGTTCAAATAGTTTGCAGTTCTTCCCTTAGAAGCTTCAACAAAACCCTTGTATTCCAACTCAAGATTGTCACCATCATATGGTGTATCATATTTTTTGGATGGAAAATCTTGGGAGACAAAAATTTCAGTTGCAACATTTGTCAAGTGCATAAATGTATCATCAACAACACTACATATGCACACACACAATCTCATATTCTATTCATATCAACATGACAAAACAACAATAAAAAAGAAGAAGATTTTTGTACATTTTCGACATTTCATGTAACAAGTTGGAGACGATGGCGGCGGGTGTCGACAGCTCCTCCTCCACAGCCGATGACTGGATGAGAGGTTGTGGGGGGAGGAGGTACACCATGAGCAGCAGCAGCAACCGTGGCCGGCTTCGTCTTCTTTGCCCGAGACAAAGCTGCGTCGGGGGCGCACAATGGCTGCTTCAAACCGCCACCACATGGTTTGCCCATGGGAGCCTTCTTCATTGCTAATAGTTCCATTTCAGTGGTGGCTAGTGGACGTGCGGCTGCAAATCTATCGCGCTGATTTGGCTGAGGCATGGCGGCGTTGGGACGGGTGGTAGACACGGAGGTGACCATGCAGGTGCACTGGAGCGGCGTCGATGACCGCGGGGTCGGAGGAGGCGTTTGTGGGGTCCTACGGTGGCAGGCAGGTGGCGGGCTGCTGGAGGCGGGAACGCACGCGCGTGGCGGGTAGGTTCCACGAGGAAGTTGGGGTTGCACGTGCGACTGCCCGCATTTTGCTCGAGCGGGCCAATTATTGCAAATTTGCATCACTTGGTGTCCAATTTTACATCCTACCCTAGTATTGTTTTTGCATCTACATCATTTATTGGAGCACCTTTATTGCCCCTCGTAAAAATCCTTTATTTTTTACATCTACATCATTTATTAGAGACAAATGGTTATTTTTTATCCTTTATTTTAAAATCCTTTCTTTTTTCCTTTTTCCTTTTTCATAAATTCGAAAATTTCAAAAAATGTTCAGAATTTCAAATTTTCTAAAATTGTCCTCTTTTTCAAGAAATGGGCGGAATTCCAAAAAAGGAGCTTTAGAATTGCAATTTTTTTCTCAGATTTCCAATATTTGTTCCCTTGTTCAACATTTGTTATTGAAAAAAAATCAGGATTTTGAAATTTGTTTACAATTTTCAATAACATTTGAAAATTGATTTTTATTTGGAATTTCAAATTTTAGTTCATGTTTGAAAATCTATTCATGTTTTCCAAATTTATTCACTTTTTGAAATATCAATTTTGTCCGTGTTGTTATATTTTTTTTGGATGATCACACATTATTTGCCTTTTTTTAAAATTCACAGATTCCAAGGTATGTTTAACTATTTTTAAAATCTGTTTGGATCTACTACGCATAGTTCTTAAATCTCGTGCTGCATGTTAATCACTTACACTTGTCAGATCTAGTGGGTAACCACACTCGTTCAACACCGGAATATAAGGAGTTCGAATCTTCGTAGTCGCTAGAACACTCGCAAATGGGCCGTCCCAACAAGGCTCTGTGTCTGTCGCGAGTCTATTTGATGCAAAATGCGGTAAACTAGAGCTCCTCAATTACGTGAGGGTACGTCTTGGTCTCGCATGAACTAGTTTGTGTCAGGCGTGATTTTTGGTCAAGAGCGACCCGGCTCTCCTTGAAAAGCAAGTTTTTCCTGACCTAGTGAGACAAGCTGGCCCTCAAAAGTCAATTTTTTGCGGTACCAAACGTTGGTCCTTGCCCAGTGAGGCTATAACAGATTTTACGGAGGAACCATAGGGACCCCAAGTTGCCACCTATGGATAATTATTGTGGCTAGAACTCTAATTGTTTTTGTGTAATTTAGAAAATATGTTTCGTGCCTGTCAAAAATATTTGTCATATTTTTTATAAGTGTTTATACAATGTAAAACCAATGTTCACATAAGTTTTGAAAAAGTTTCATACCATTCAAAAAAAAGTATGTGATATTTAGAAAACTTTCATACATCCCCTCAAAAATGTTTATGACATGTTTTTGAAATTTTTTATACAATGTAAAAAAATCATTTAATATAAAAAAATGTTTCAGAATATTCTGAAAAACTTCATGACATTTAGAAAAACATATTCATGAATTTCAGAAAATATGTTCATGGCTTTTTAAAAAAGATGTTAATACATTGTAAAACAATGTTCACGTAATATAAAAATGCTTCATAGCATTAAAAATGTCCCATGTCTGTTTGAAAATCTTAAACATTTATTCAAAGAAAATATTCCAAACATGTATTTGGAAAAAATGTTAATTATACATAAAAAGTATCTTTACTTATTAACAAAAAAGGTACAGATTATATTGAAAAAAAGTCGACATGTATTAGAAAAAAAGAAAATGGAAAAAGGGAAAAGAAAACAATAAATGGGAAACAAAACACAGAATAAAGAAAGCCAAATAAAATAAAAACAAAAAACCGACAAAGACACACAGAAAACCAAAAACCACAAAAAAATCGATAAAAGAAAATAGAAAACACATGAAAAAACCACGTGAAGATGAGCCATATAAGCTTCCTCGAAACCTCTCCCCTAGGACCGTACCGGGCCGGCCAATGTGGCTCTCGCCTACTTCAAGACGGAGTACCTTCCCGCCTACTCTTTCTTGCAGTAGGCGGGATATGGCTTGCATACCATACCGCCTAACTTGATTAAGTTTGACTAATTTATAAACTGCTCCGCAGGCCTAGTCAGCAACCACATGACATGTGTCGTCAGTTATTCCAAACTGAAATGGTTGAATGGTCTGTTGGACATTGCATACACGGCTTTATATGGTGGCCGCTAGCATAGGGATGGCATCCGTCGGGTTTGGGTATGAGTGGAGCAGCCCCTGCTAAGCTTACCCAAGATGTGCTTCAAATTTTTATGGTGTTTGGACATCTGTGGAGCTCATACGAAATTTTCCACAAACGGCACACATGATCATCTTGGATGCCAAAAAGTTCAGTTTGTTTTTACTATTTTTTTCATTTTACTGTTCATGGGTGTATATGAGCTGGCATCGTTTTGAATTATCGAGTTATTTGGCCGTAGATAATCAGCTTCAGTTTCCACATTCTACTTGGTGCGCCAGTTATTATACTCGTACACAGAAGTTCCAACAACCCTGTCGTAGTTTTAACAAGCACAAATTCAAACAGGAAAACAGAAGGCGATAGCCACCGTTTAAGCACAAAAATAAATCATTAACTTCAGACTGCAAGTCCCACATTACACTTTGTGCACCAGTGTAGGGCGCAAGCAGTGCCAGCCTGAGAACTCGACTCAATTCTGAATGTTGTATTCGGTCTGCTCTTGACCTCTCGTTTCCAAAAACAATGAAGGCATTGTTTGATAAGAGGTATGGAACTGACATACAAAAACACTCCCCCCATTATTATTCTCATAAGGAAAATAATTCTGGCGTAGTTTGAACACCGGAAATGAAAAATGAAGGAGATGTTTAGCCCCCTTAAATTTGGTAATATGTGTTTAGTCCCGCCTTCAATTAATTCCTTGCTCTGTCTGTGCTTAGGTACTCCCTCCGTCTGGGTTCACTAGTGCAGAACCGGGCAATAACACCGGTTCGTAAGGCCCTTTAGTACCGGTTCCATAACCGGCACTAAAGTGTGGGCACTAAAGCCCCCCCCCCCCCCCCTTTAGTACCGGTCCAGCACGAACCGGTGCTAAAGGGCAACCACGTGGCACGAGCCAGCTCCGGGGGCCGGGAGCCCTTTAGTACCGGTTGGTAACACCAATCGGTACTAAAATGTTTGGGGTTTTTTTTGGTTTTATGATTTCTTTTTCATTTAATTTTGTGTTTTCCATTTTAATTCTTTTTCGTTTGCTGGTATTTTACGATACTACACATTGTACACGTTATGCATATATATGGTAGCTAGTAGAACCAATCATATATATAGATCATCAATGTCTCACAAACCACCATATTAATTCACACATACACACACATTGTTGAGGAAATCGTTAACTGGTAGCTGCTCGGTCGGCTGGTGAGTAGGGGATTAATAGGCTAATCGGCAAGTTAATCAGCCATTTAATCAATTAATCGGACGATTTATCGGGTAATCGGCTACTCGGGGACCCTATGAGTAGGGATTAATCGGCAAGTTAACTGGTTAATCGGATGAATTCTTGAACAGGGTACACACATGTATAGCTATATACAATTTGTTCGTACATATGCATATTGCCTTCGAAGCCAGTTGCATTAGCCTAATTGGTGCTTTCGGAGCACGATGACAAATTGGAAGTGGTTCATGACCTGGTCGATGGGGGCGGTAGCGGGTAATAGTATTCTCCCTTCGGATTTATGACCTGGTCGAGCAAAAATCCCGCTATTTCCTCTTGAAGTGCTTCTACGCGCTCCGTTTCTAGGAGCTTGTCCCGCACCTCTGTGAACTGTTAAGAAGGAGATCAATATGCATGTGTATTAGTTGTGTGACTAGATATCGATAATGGTGCACAAATTGTGAATCGTGTTCTGACAAGCGTACCCATTTCTGTCTTTGAGATCTGCTCCTTTCGGACGCCATCATGCGAATGTTCTCGCAAACGCAGTATGCACACAGATCAGTCCCCTGCGTCTGCTTTATGGCCTTTACGAGAATGGAATTTAATTTGATCAGATAATAATTAATCAAGCATGATAATATTAAAAAGATGGCAGCTAGCTACCACTACTTAATTACTTACCCTGGGTCGAAACCATCTCAGCTGTCGTTTCCATTCGCCTTCCGTTTTGCTGATGAACCTTGCCCAAGCCCTGCCCGCCGACAAAGAAAATGAATAAAGGGGTTATTAAATAGTTCATATCATGAAATTACGAACTAAATATGCCGAGATATATAGTTAATAATGATTGAAATTACCTGTTGACTATCCCAAACCAAATGTTATAGTCACTATTTTCTTTGAGTAGTGAGTCCAGTATTTCAACTGTTCCTTTGTCAACTTTAATGATACACAAGATCCAGTGAAATCTGCATGCACACACGTTTGCATGTGTTAATTAAGCCGGCATATGTAAGCAAAAACATGTAGCTAGCTAGCTAGTAGGCAAAAACAGAGAATTTGTAGTACAAAAAAGTGTGACTCACTAGAAGTTGTAAGGAAATAGTATATCTTCATTGTATTTGAGGCGCTTCAAGAATTCGAACATGCTGTCCTCTACCTGCTTTTTATAATAGTTGCTTATATTCCATGTGTATTCATTAACGGTGTTTGGGTCAATGAACCCAATGCCATAGTGTCCACCTTTTTTTCATTTCATACATCTTCATCCTGCATAATACCACAGAAAAGAATATAGTGAGGATAATTACATGTAATGATTGATCAAAAGGATCAATACAACTAGCTTGAGACTTAAATTATAGAAAGAAATCACTTATAGACAATAGCAACTGACGATAGATTTGTCGAGTGCGTCTTGATTGTATATCTGAAACAGTTCAGAATACTCAACGGTCCCAGGTTTCTCATGGTAGTAATGATCCTTGTTGACTTGCACCATGAGAGGCTGTCGATCGGATCTCTTGATAATGTCCATGTACCATTGATGCAATTCATACATTCTCGTTGGGAGCTTCTTGCCATCTTCTGGCTTGACCAAAGGTTGGCCCCGGACATATTTCCATTTTATTTCCTCCTCTGTAAGCACATGCATGTCCTCGATCTCGAGGAGTTGTCCAACAGTGATCTTGAGTTCTTCAGCCTGCGTTATATGCTGCTGGGTTATTACAACATCGCCCACCTGGGGAACGTAAACTGTTTGCCCACAATAATATTGGCCGCGCGTACTGTCACGTGTTGTTGGCGGCACAATAAGCGGGAGGGGGGGGATCGGTTGCGCCCACTGTTCTCCCAGCTGGGCAACGGTTCTCCCGCATTTTTTGTGCTTGTTGCTGTTTGCTCGAGCTCGAGCTCGCCTCCTTCTGTAGACGTTGTCGATGTAACTTCCTGATGTGGCGCTCATAGTCTGTGTCAACAGGCTTAGGAGCTGGTGGTTTAGCCATACGAATGAAGTGGTCAAGAACTTTCACAGGCACTTTCTCCCTTGGCGGCGGTGGCGGTTTCGGTCCAAAATGGGCGTCGACTTCTGCCCGCACTATGGCATTGGTTTGCTCCTTGTTCCTGTTGTAAGCCCTCTCACGAAGAGGAGTACTGAGGTTTGGACCATATTTATATCGTTTGCCTTCGCCTGTACTTCCTGTACTATGACCTCGACTGGTACCGCTACGCACCATAGCTGCGGGGTGTCTCTTCTGCGATTGCTGAGGCGGCGGAGACGGCTAACGGGGCTGAGTTGGACGAGGAGGAGTGGCCTGAAGCTGTGCCGGACTTGGAGGAGGAGTGGCCTGACACTTTGCCGGACTTGGAGAAGGAGTGGGCGTCTGACGCTGTGTCGGACTTGGAGGAGGAGTGGCCTGACACTTTGCTGGACTTGGAGGAGGAGGAGTGGCCTCACGCGTTGGTGGACTTGGAGCGGGAGTCTGCTGACTCGGTGGCGGACTTCGACGAGGAGTCGGGTGACGCAGTGTCGGTGGCCTTCGAAAGATGATGCAATCCTTTCTCCATAGGATGACATAATGTATGGCCTCTCCCAATGTGTGCTCGTCGTCACCTCCAGGAATGTCAAGCTGTAGCTCCGAATATGGGTCCACCACCTCATCAACCAAGACACGAGCATAGCCCATTGGAATCGGGTTGCAATGGAAGGTTGCCTCGGGGGAATTTGAAAAAGCAACGGCGTCCGCCACCTTCATGGATATGTTCTTCATTTTGAAGTGTAGCTCGCAGTTAGTGTTCTCCGTGATGTCATCCACGGGGTATCTATCCAGCACTGCGTCGCCCGGGGCGGAACCCACGCTGCTTCTCGGCATGGATGGGGCGGTGCTATCCAATGCTGGATCATCCGCTAGCTGCTGCAGCTGCTGAGACACCCTTTGCTGGCTAAGTGAGTCGATCTGCTCCTGCTGCCGCTGGAATTTAACTGCCAATTCCGCTTGACTTGCTTCTAGGCCTTGAAGGTGTTCATAGTCCCGCTTCCTCTGCTCCTCCTCCATCTTCCTCTTCTTCTCCTTCGCAATCTTCTTTCTCGCACGGGTTCTGTAGTCGGCGTTCCAGTCCGAAAACCCCTCATACCATGGAATAGCGCCCTTGCCTCGTGTTCTTCCCGGGTGTACAGGATTTCCCAGGGCACGCGTAAGCTCGTCGTTCTCTCTGTTGGGCTGGAACACCCCCGATCGAGCCTCTTCTATTGCAACAAGTATCGCGTAGCCACCTGGCCCCAGCTTATGGAACTTATCCTTTTTTTCGGCATTCTTCTTGTTTATTCTCGACCGTTCCTTAGCTAATTCTGAATCCCTGAATTTCATGAAATCGTCCCAATGAGCACTTTGATTCTCTAGTATCCCCTCGAATACTGGAGTCTTCTTTCCTCCCTTGACGTACTTCTCCCACGTCGTTCTCTTATGGTTCTTGAATGCAACCGCCATCTTCCTAAAAGCAGTGTCCTTGACTTTCTGCACATCTGCTTCTGTGAAATGATCTGGTAGGGTGAAATGTTCCATGAGAGTATCCCAAAGCAGTTTTTTTTGATTCTCGTCTATAAAAGTAACATTTGGACGTGGCTTTGCTGGCTTTCTCCATTCTTGAAGGGAGATCGGGAGTTGGTCCTTCACAAGAACTCCACACTGACGAACGAACTTGTCCGCAATCTTCTTAGGCGCTAATGGTTCGCCATTAGGTTTGAATGCCTCGATATTGTACTTTACGCCCTCCTTCAACTTTTTGTTCGGGCCTCGTTTCGTCCTTTTGCCTGAAGATTTGCTCGATCCGGATGGCTGAAAGAAGAAAGATCGATTCGTTAATATATCTTCAACTCATTTAAAACATGCGATGATCACCAGATTCCTGCTTATATAAATATATATACCTCGCCGATGTTTGTTGTTTCAGGATCAACATGTTCTTCGTCGTAGTTCATGACTTCATCAATTCGGTTGTCGCGATCGAATATCATATCACCCTCTCCGGTGTTGTTTAGAAATTCGAAGCCGTCAAAATCTTCTTCATTCTGATCATCATCTGGCCCGCGTATGATATCGAACATGGTCTGTTCTCTCTCTCTGTCGGTATTGTCCGCCATAGCTTTTATTTAACTATGCCAAAAGAAATATAAAACAATTTAGTATAATCTCGAATAATAGATATAATCTCAAATACATCGTCTCGAATAATAGATATAATCTCGAATACATCGTCTCGAATAATAGATTTAATCTCGAATACATCGTCTCGAATAATATATAATATTGAATAGTACATCACTGGCTAGGTAGCTAATTAAAGATCGAATACTACAGAAGAATCTAGGACACTCGCGGTTCCTGCGGCGCGGGCGGTGGACACCCAAAGAGAAGGAACCCTTACAGGATCATAGCTGAAGTGAGATCCCTGAAGAAACTGCCAGGTATTGGAGAACCTGCCGCCCTCTAACGCAACCATGTAGCGATGGACGTGCTCGTCCTCCTCCCTGACACGACGACGCACCACCTTCGGCGGGGCCAGCTCCCTCCGCACCGAAACTGGCCCACGCGAACGCCACCAAACGAGATCAGGGTCGACGACGGGACCCGGGGCCGGGTTCCTCATCAAGCGGCGCGCCCCTCCAGGCAGCACCTCCCAGTGCCAGCCCGGCGGAGCCCAGTCCCGGACATGGGTCAGCTGGACGTCGTTGCGGACGTGTCGACGGCGAGGATGCGGGCCGGGCATCGTCGACAACAAATACTAGCTATATGCCCGCAAAAAGTAACATTTTTTAATGATTGGATTTTGATAACTAAAATTTCTAACATTTCTAACAATGCTATATATAACTAACATTTCTAATATTACTATAACTAAAAAAAAGAAAAATTTCTAACTTTTTTATAACTATTTCTATAACTAAAAAACAGAAAAAATTCTAACAATTCTAACTTTTTTATAACTATTTCTATAACTAAAAAACAGAAAAATTTCTAACAATTCTAACTTTTTATAACTATTTCTATAACTAAAAAACAGAAAAAATTCTAACAATTCTAACATTTCTAACAATTCTAACAATTCTAACATTTCTAACTATTTCTAAAAAACAGAAAAATGTCTAACAATTTCTAAAAAACAGAAAAATCTATAACTAAAAATGTATGTATGTGTGTGTGTGCGCGCTCACCGGCCGGCGAGGCGAGAGGCGACAGGGGGCGCGCGGCGACGGGGACGGCGACGGGCGCGGCGATGACGGGGCGGCGACGACGGGGACGGGGACGTACGGGCCGGGGCGGCGACGACGACGGGGACGGTGACGACGCGGCCGGGACGGGGTGGCGGTGACGACGGGGGCGACGGGGACGGGACGACGGGGACGGGGCGGCGACGGGGGCGGCGACGGGCCGGGGCGGCGACGAGGGATATGGAGACGGCGGGGGCGGCGGGCGACGGTGCAGAGGAGAAGAAGCAGAGGGAGAGATGAGAAACTGACGAAATTTTGAAGTGTTTTCTTATATAGAACCCACCTTTAGTACCGGTTGGAGCCACCAACCGGTACTAAAGGTCTGTTTTGGCTAGCCCAAGCGGCGGGAAGCGACCCCCTCTAGTACCGGTTGGTGGCTCCAACCGGTACTAAAGCCCCCCCCCCCCTTTAGTACCGGTTGGTGCCACGACCCGGTACTAAAGGGTGTGCGCTGCTAGGCGAGGGGCATAAAAGTTTAGTCCCACCTTACTAGCCGAGGGGCACTCGCACCTGCTTATAAGCCCCGCCGTCACTGCTGTCTCGAGCTCCTCTCTTAAGCAGGCCTTCTGGGCCTACCTCTTCTGCGATGCCCTGTTGGGCCTACTGGGCTAGCGTGCCTGCATCCTGGCCCAACTTGAATTTGAGTTTCTAGTCGTATGCAGGCCGCTGTGGCCCAGTAGGTGGGCTTTTTTTCTTATTTTTTTGCTTTATTTATTTTTGTGAATAACTTAACTTTGAAAATAGATTTTTCAGTGATTCTTTTTTCTTATGTTTAATATTAGTGTGTTTTATCATTATATTCAATTTGGTAATGCTTAGGTTATTTAAAAAATGAAATTCCTTTGTAATGGATGAGTTTTCGTCCGAAACCCTGATACTTCGAAACAGATTGTCCATTTTGTACACGAAGTGCATCCAGTTTTTGTGGTAACCCTCTCTACTTTTTTGCACATGCTATATGGGTGAAATTATGATACCATGCCAACTTTCAACTTTTTTGAGTTCATTTGAAATGCTTTTCAATTTCAGGGTCATTTTGAAGGAAATATGCCCTAGAGGCAATAATAAAGTTATTATTTATTTCCTTATATCATGATAAATGTTTATTATTCATGCTAGAATTGTATTAACCGGAAACATAATACATGTGTGAATACATAGACCAACAGAGTGTCACTAGTATGCCTCTACTTGACTAGCTCGTTAATCAAAGATGGTTATGTTTCCTAACCATAAACAAGGAGTTGTTATTTGATTAACGAGGTCACATCATTAGTAGAATGATCTGATTGACATGACCCATTCCATTAGCTTAGCACCCGATCGTTTAGTGTGTTGCTATTGCTTTCTTCATGACTTATACATGTTCCTATAACTATGAGATTATGCAACTCCCGTTTACCGGAGGAACACTTTGGGTACTACCAAACGTCACAACGTAACTGGGTGATTATAAAGGAGTACTACAGGTGTCTCCAATGGTAGATGTTGGGTTGGCGTATTTCGAGATTAGGGTTTGTCACTCCGGTTGTCGGAGAGGTATCTCTGGGCCCTCTCGGTAATGCACATCACATAAGCCTTGCAAGCACTGCAACTAATATGTTAGTTGTGAGATGATGTATTACGGAACGAGTAAAAGAGACTTGCCAGTAACGAGATTGAACTAGGTATTGGATACCAACGATCAAATCTCGGGCAAGTAACATACCGATGACAAAGGGAACAACGTATGTTGTTATGCGGTCTGACCGATAAAGATCTTCGTAGAATATGTAGGAGCCAATATGGGCATCCAGGTCCCGCTATTGGTTATTGACCGGAGACGTGTCTCGGTCATGTCTACATTGTTCTCGAACCGTAGGGTCCGCACGCTTAACGTTACGATGACAGTTATTATGAGTTTATGCATTTTGATGTACCGAAGGTTTTTCGGAGTCCCGGATGAGATCACGGACATGACGAGGAGTCTCGAAATGGTCGAGACGTAAAGATTGATATATTGGAAGCCTATGTTTGGACATAGGAAGTGTTCCGGGTGAAATCGGGATTTTACCGGAATACCGGGAGGGTTACCGGAACCCCCCGGGAGGCTAATGGGCCTATTGGGCCTTAGTGGAAAAGAGAGAAGAGGCAGCCCACAGCCTAGCCGGCGCCCCCCCCTTCCCCAAGTCCTAGTAGGACTAGGAAAGGTGGGCCGGCCCCCTCTCTCTCCTTCCCCCCCCCCCCCCAAGAGTCCTAGTTGGAATAGGATTGGAGGGGAGGAGTCCTACTCCCGGTGGGAGTAGGACTCCCCCTGCGCCTACTCTATCTTGGCCGGCCAGCCCCCCTTCTCCAACATATATATACGGGGGCAGGGGGCACCCCATAGACACACAAGTTGATCCTTGAGATCGTTCCTTAGCCGTGTGCGGTGCCCCCTGCCACCAAATTCCACCTCGATCATACCGTTACAGTGCTTAGGCGAAGCCCTGCGTCGGTAGTACATCAAGATCGTCATCACGCCGTCGTGCTGACGGAACTCTTCCTCGACGCTTTGCTGGATCGGAGCCCGAGGAACGTCATCGAGCTGAACGTGTGCTAAGAACTCGGAGGTGCCGGAGTAACGGTGCTTGGATCGGTCGGATCGGGAAGAAGACGTACGACTACTTCTTCTACGTTGTGTGATCGCTTCCGCAGTCGGTCTGCGTTGGTACGTAGACAACACTCTCCCCTCTCGTTGCTGTGCATCACCATGATCTTGCGTGTGCGTAGGAATTTTTTTGAAATTACTGCGTTCCCCAACAGTGGCATCCGAGCCAGGTTTTATGGTTTGATGTTATATGCACGAGTAGAACACAAGTGAGTTGTGGGCGATACAAGTCATACTGCCTACCAGCATGTCATACTTTGGTTCGGCGGTATTGTTGGTTGGGACGATCCGGACCAACCTTACGCGTACTCTTACGCGAGACCGGTTCCCTCGACGTGCTTTGCACATAGATGGCTTGCGGAAGACTGTCTCTCCAACTTTAGTTGAACCAAGTGTGACTACGCCCGGTCCTTGAGAAGGTTAAAACGGAGTCTATTTGACGAACTATCGTTGTGGTTTTGATGCGTAGGTGAGATGAGTTCTTACTTAAGCCCGTAGCAGCCACGTAAAACTTGCAACAACAAAGTAGAGGACGTCTAACTTGTTTTTGCAGGGTATGTTGTGATGTGATATGGTCAAAGCATGATGCTGATTTTATTGTATGAGATGATCATGTTTTGTAACTAAGTTATCGGCAACTGGCAGGAGCCATATGGTTGTCGCTTTATTGTATGCAATGCAATCGCGATGTAATGCTTTACTAGATTACTAAACGGTAGTAATAGTCGTGGAAGCATAAGATTGGCGAGACGACAACGATGCTACGATGGAGATCAAGGTGTCGCGCCGGTGACGATGGTGATCATGACGGTGCTTCGGAGATGGAGATCACAAGCACAAGATGATGATGGCCATATCATATCACTTATATTGATTGCATGTGATGTTTATCCTTTTATGCATCTTATCTTGCTTTGATTGACGGTAGCATTATAAGATGATCTCTCACTAAATTATCAAGAAGTGTTCTCCCTGAGTATGCACCGTTGCCAAAGTTCGTCGTGCCCAGACACCACGTGATGATCGGGTGTGATAAGCTCTACGTCCATCTACAACGGGTGCAAGCCAGTTTTGCACACGCAGAATACTCAGGTTATACTTGACGAGCCTAGCATATGCAGATATGGCCTCGGAACACAGAGACCGAAAGGTCGAGCGTGAATCATATAGTAGATATGATCAACATGACGATGTTCACCATTGAAAACTACTCCATCTCACGTGATGATCGGTTATGGTTTAGTTGATTTGGATCACGTGATCACTTAGAAGATTAGAGGGATGTCTATCTAAGTGGGAGTTCCTAAGTAATTTGATTAACTGAACTTAAACTTATCATGAACTTAGTACCTGATAGTATCTTGCTTGTTTATGTTGCTTGTAGATAGATGGCTCGTGCTATTGTTCCGTTGAATTTTAATGCGTTCCTTGAGAAAGCAAAGTTGAAAGATGATGGTAGCAATTACACGGACTGGGTCCGTAACCTGAGGATTATCCTCATTGCTGCACAGAAGAATTACGTCCTGGAAGCACCGCTGGGTGACAGGCCTGCTGCTGGAGCAACGCCAGATGTTATGAACGTCTGGCAGAGCAAAGCTGATGACTACTCGATAGTTCAATGTGCCATGCTTTACGGCTTAGAATCGGGACTTCAACGACGTTTTGAACGTCATGGAGCATATGAGATGTTCCAGGAGTTGAAGTTGATATTTCAAGCAAATGCCCGAATTGAGAGATATGAAGTCTCCAATAAGTTCTATAGCTGTAAGATGGAGGAGAACAGTTCTGTCAGTGAGCATATACTCAAAATGTCTGGGTATAATAATCACTTGATTCAGATGGGAGTTAATCTTCCAGATGATTGCGTCATTGACAGAATTCTCCAATCACTACCACCAAGCTACAAGAGCTTCGTGATGAACTATAATATGCAAGGGATGAACAAGACTATTCCCGAGCTCTTCGCAATGCTGAAAGCTGCGGAGGTAGAAATCAAAAAGGAGCATCAAGTGTTGATGGTTAGCAAGACCACTAGTTTCAAGAAAAAGGGTAAAGGGAAGAAGAAGGGAAACTTCAAGAAGAACAGCAAGCAAGTTGCTGCTCAGGAGAAGAAACCCAAGTCTGGACCTAAGCCTGAAACTGAGTGCTTCTACTGCAAGCAGACTGGTCACTGGAAGCGGAACTGCCCCAAGTATTTGGCGGATAAGAAGGATGGCAAAGTGAGCAAAGGTATATGTGATATACATGTTATTGATGTGTACCTTACTAGAGCTCGCAGTAGCACCTGGGTATTTGATACTGGTTCTGTTGCTAATATTTGCAACTCGAAACAGGGACTACGGAATAAGCGGACACTAGCAAAGGACGAGGTGACGATGCGCGTGGGAAACGGTTCCAAAGTCGATGTGATCGCGGTCGGCACGCTACCTCTACATCTACCTTCGGGATTAATATTAGACCTAAATAATTGTTATTTGGTGCCAGCGTTGAGCATGAACATTATATCTGGATCTTGTTTAATGCGAGACGGTTATTCATTTAAATCAGAGAATAATGGTTGTTCTATTTATATGAATAATATCTTTTATGGTCATGCACTTTTGAAGAGTGGTCTATTCTTGTTGAATCTCGAAGATAGTAATACACATATTCATAATGTAGAAGCCAAAAGATGCAAAGTTAATAATGATAGTGCAACTTATTTGTGGCACTGCCGTTTAGGTCATATCGGTGTAAAGCGCATGAAGAAACTCCATACTGATGGGCTTTTGGAATCACTTGATTATGAATCACTTGGTACTTGCGAACCGTGCCTCATAGGCAAGATGACTAAAACACCGTTCCGGTACTATGGAGAGAGCAACAGATTTGTTGGAAATCATACATACCGATGTATGTGGTCCGATGAATATTGAGGCTCGCGGCGGATATCGTTATTTTCTCACCTTCACAGATGATTTGAGCAGATATGGGTATATCTACTTAATGAAACATAAGTCTGAAACATTTGAAAAGTTCAAAGAATTTCAGAGTGAAGTTGAAAATCATCGTAACAAGAAAATAAAGTTTCTACGATCTGATCGTGGAGGAGAATATTTGAGTTACGAGTTTGGTGTACATTTGAAAAATTGTGGAATAGTTTCGCAACTCACGCCACCCGGAACACCACAGCGTAATGGTGTGTCCGAACGTCGTAATCGTACTTTACTAGATATGGTGCGATCTATGATGTCTCTTACTGATTTACCGCTATCGTTTTGGGGTTATGCTTTAGAGACGGCCGCATTCACGTTAAATAGGGCACCATCAAAATCCGTTGAGACGACACCTTATGAACTATGGTTTGGCAAGAAACCAAAGTTGTCGTTTCTTAAAGTTTGGGGCTGCGATGCTTATGTGAAAAAGCTTCAACCTGATAAGCTCGAACCCAAAGCGGAGAAATGTGTCTTCATAGGATACCCAAAGGAAACTGTTGGGTATACCTTCTATCACAGATCCGAAGGCAAGACATTCGTTGCCAAGAATGGATCATTTCTAGAGAAGGAGTTTCTCTCGAAAGAAGTGAGTGGGAGGAAAGTAGAACTTGACGAGGTAACTGTACCTGCTCCCTTATTGGAAAATAGTACATCACAGAAAACTGTTTCTGCGACACCTATGCCAATCAGTGAGGAAGCTAATGATGATGATCATGAAGCTTCAGAACAAGATACTACTGAACCACGTAGATCAACCAGAGTGAGATCCGCACCAGAGTGGTACGGTAATCCAGTTCTGGAAGTCATGATGCTAGATCATGATGAACCTACGAACTATGAAGAAGCGATGGTGAGCCCAGATTCCGCAAAGTGGCTTGAGGCCATGAAATCTGAGATGGGATCCATGTATGAAAACAAAGTATGGACTTTGGTTGACTTGCCCGATGATCGGCAAGCAATTGAGAATAAATGGATCTTCAAGAAAAAGACTGACGCTGACGGTAATATTACTGTCTATAAAGCTCGACTTGTCGCGAAAGCTTTTCGACAAGTTCAAGGGGTTGACTACGATGAGACCTTCTCACCCGTAGCGATGCTTAAATCCGTCAGAATTATGTTAGCAATTGCCGCATTTTATGATTATGAAATATGGCAGATGGATGTCAAAACTGCATTCCTGAATGGATTTCTGGAAGAAGAGTTGTATATGGTACAACCAGAAGGTTTTGTCGATCCAAAAGGAGCTAACAAAGTATGCAAACTCCAGCGATCCATTTATGGACTGGTGCAAGCATCTCGGAGTTGGAATAAACGCTTTGATAGTGTGATCAAAGCATTTGGCTTTATACAGACTTTTGGAGAAGCCTGTATTTACAAGAAAGTGAGTGGGAGCTCTGTAGCATTTCTGATATTATATGTGGATGACATATTACTAATTGGAAATGATATAGAATTTCTGGATAGCATAAAGGGATATTTGAATAAAAGTTTTTCGATGAAAGACCTCGGGGAAGCTGCATACATATTAGGCATAAAGATCTATAGAGATAGATCAAAACGCTTAATTGGACTTTCACAATGCACATACCTTGACAAAATTTTGAAGAAGTTCAAGATGGATCAAGCAAAGAAAGGGTTCTTGCCTGTGCTACAAGGTGTGAAGTTGAGTAAGACTCAATGCCCGACCACTGCAGAAGATAGAGAGAAAATGAAAGATGTTCCCTATGCTTCAGCCATAGGCTCTATCATGTATGCAATGTTGTGTACCAGACCTGATGTGTGCCTTGCTATAAGTTTAGCAGGGAGGTACCAAAGTAATCCTGGAATGGATCACTGGACAGCGGTCAAGAACATCCTGAAATACCTGAAAAGGACTAAGGATATGTTTCTCGTATATGGAGGTGACAAAGAACTCACCGTAAGAGGTTACGTTGATGCAAGCTTTGACACTGATCCGGACGATTCTAAATCGCAAACCGGATACGTGTTTACTTTAAACGGTGGAGCTGTCAGTTGGTGCAGTTCTAAACAAAGCGTCGTAGCGGGATCTACATGTGAAGCGGAGTACATAGCTGCTTCGGAAGCAGCAAACGAAGGAGTCTGGATGAAGGAGTTCATATCCGATCTAGGTGTCATACCTAGTGCATCGGGTCCAATGAAAATCTTCTGTGACAATACTGGTGCAATTGCCTTGGCAAAGGAATCCAGATTTCACAAGAGGACCAAACACATCAAGAGACGCTTCAACTCCATCCGGGATTTAGTCCAGGTGGGAGACATAGAGATTTGCAAGATACATACGGATCTGAATGTTGCAGACCCGTTGACTAAGCCTCTTCCACGAGCAAAACATGATCAGCACCAAGGCTCCATGGGTGTTAGAATCATTACTGTGTAATCTAGATTATTGACTCTAGTGCAAGTGGGAGACTGAAGGAAATATGCCCTAGAGGCAATAATAAAGTTATTATTTATTTCCTTATATCATGATAAATGTTTATTATTCATGCTAGAATTGTATTAACCGGAAACATAATACATGTGTGAATACATAGACCAACAGAGTGTCACTAGTATGCCTCTACTTGACTAGCTCGTTAATCAAAGATGGTTATGTTTCCTAACCATAAACAAGGAGTTGTTATTTGATTAACGAGGTCACATCATTAGTAGAATGATCTGATTGACATGACCCATTCCATTAGCTTAGCACCCGATCGTTTAGTGTGTTGCTATTGCTTTCTTCATGACTTATACATGTTCCTATAACTATGAGATTATGCAACTCCCGTTTACCGGAGGAACACTTTGGGTACTACCAAACGTCACAACGTAACTGGGTGATTATAAAGGAGTACTACAGGTGTCTCCAATGGTAGATGTTGGGTTGGCGTATTTCGAGATTAGGGTTTGTCACTCCGGTTGTCGGAGAGGTATCTCTGGGCCCTCTCGGTAATGCACATCACATAAGCCTTGCAAGCACTGCAACTAATATGTTAGTTGTGAGATGATGTATTACGGAACGAGTAAAAGAGACTTGCCAGTAACGAGATTGAACTAGGTATTGGATACCGACGATCAAATCTCGGGCAAGTAACATACCGATGACAAAGGGAACAACGTATGTTGTTATGCGGTCTGACCGATAAAGATCTTCGTAGAATATGTAGGAGCCAATATGGGCATCCAGGTCCCGCTATTGGTTATTGACCGGAGACGTGTCTCGGTCATGTCTACATTGTTCTCGAACCGTAGGGTCTGCACGCTTAACGTTACGATGACAGTTATTATGAGTTTATGCATTTTGATGTACCGAAGGTTGTTCGGAGTCCCGGATGAGATCACGGACATGACGAGGAGTCTCGAAATGGTCGAGACGTAAAGATTGATATATTGGAAGCCTATGTTTGGACATAGGAAGTGTTCCGGGTGAAATCGGGATTTTACCGGAATACCGGGAGGGTTACCGGAACCCCCCGGGAGGCTAATGGGCCTATTGGGCCTTAGTGGAAAAGAGAGAAGAGGCAGCCCACAGCCTAGCCGGCGCCCCCCCTTCCCCAAGTCCTAGTAGGACTAGGAAAGGTGGGCCGGCCCCCTCTCTCTCCTTCCCCCCCCCCAAGAGTCCTAGTTGGAATAGGATTGGAGGGGAGGAGTCCTACTCCCGGTGGGAGTAGGACTCCCCCTGCGCCTACTCTATCTTGGCCGGCCAGCCCCCCTTCTCCAACATATATATACGGGGGCAGGGGGCACCCCATAGACACACAAGTTGATCCTTGAGATCGTTCCTTAGCCGTGTGCGGTGCCCCCTGCCACCAAATTCCACCTCGATCATACCGTTACAGTGCTTAGGCGAAGCCCTGCGTCGGTAGTACATCAAGATCGTCATCACGCCGTCGTGCTGACGGAACTCTTCCTCGACGCTTTGCTGGATCGGAGCCCGAGGAACGTCATCGAGCTGAACGTGTGCTAAGAACTCGGAGGTGCCGGAGTAACGGTGCTTGGATCGGTCGGATCGGGAAGAAGACGTACGACTACTTCTTCTACGTTGTGTGATCGCTTCCGCAGTCGGTCTGCGTTGGTACGTAGACAACACTCTCCCCTCTCGTTGCTGTGCATCACCATGATCTTGCGTGTGCGTAGGAATTTTTTTGAAATTACTGCGTTCCCCAACACATTTAGCTGAAAAAAATCAGTAAATGCATGAAAGAATTTGCTTGCACATAAAATTTCTTCGCGTTTCAAATGCCAAAACACATAACTAGCTACCCTAACTATTACAGAGATTCCCTCCTGCGTGTGAAACACAGAAGAAAGTGATGATAGTTAAGCCGATCACATCCCAGATCTTTGGGTGTGAAACTTTTTCTTCGCGTGTGTCCCTTTGCGTCGTAGTCATGGAAAATCTTCATCATTTAACGGGATGCTCGGGTCAATATTCACTGTGAATGAAGCAATTTCATCAAACTTTTCATAATCTTCTGACTTGTCTGTCTTGTCATCCACTCTCACGATGTTTCTCTTCCCAGAAAGAACTATGTGCCGCTTTGGCTCATCGTACGATGCATTCGCTTCCTTATCTTTTCTTTTTCTTGGCTTGGTAGACACGTCCTTCACATAGAAAACCTGTGCCACATCATTGGCTAGGACGAATGGTTCGTCTGCATACGCAAGATTGTTGAGATCCACTGTTGTCATTCCGTACTGCGGGTCTTCCATTACCCCGCCTCGTGTCATATTGACCCATTTGCACCGAAACAAAGGGACCTTCAAACCACGTCGATAGTCAAGTTCCCATATGTCCTGTATATAACCATAATATATTTCCTTTCCCGTCTTGGTTTCTGCATCAAAGCGGACACCACTGTTTTGGTTGGTGCTCTTCTTATCTTGGGCGATCGTGTAAAATGTATTACCATTTATCTCATACCCTTTGAAAGTCATTATATTCGAAGATGATGACTGGGACAGCAAGTACAGGTCATCTTCAATAGAGGTGTCATGCATGGTACGTACTTGCAACCAGCTGGCGAAACTCCTGGTTTGTTCACGTGTAATCCAGTCATCAGACCGCTTCGGGTGTTTGGAGCATAGCAAATTCTTGTGTTCATCCATATATGGAGCCACCAAGGCGGAATTCTGTAGAACTGTATAGTGTGCTTCAGTGAGAGAATGTCCGTCCATACATATTATTTGTTCCCCTCCTAGCATGCCTTTTCCATCCAGTCTGCCCTTATGCCGCGATTCAGGAACACCAATCGGCTTAAGGTCAGGAATAAAGTCAATACAAAACTTAATGACCTCCTCATTTTGACGGCCCTTGGAGATGCTTCCTTCTGGCCTAGCACGATTATGAACATAATTCTTTAAGACTCCCATGAACATCTCAAAGGGGAACATATTGTGTAGAAATATAGGACCCAAAACGTTAATCTCTTCGCATAGGTGAACTAGGACGTGCGTCATGATGTTGAAGAAGGATGGTGGGAACACCAACTCGAAACTAACAAGACATTGCACCAAATCATTCTGTAACCTTGGTATGATTTCTGGATCGATTACCTTCTGAGAGATTGCATTGAGAAATGCACATAGCTTCACAATGGCTAATCGAACGTTTTCCGGTAGAAGCCCCCTCAATGCAACCGGAAGCAGTTGCGTCATAATCACGTGGCAGTCATGAGACTTTAGGTTCTGGAACTTTTTCTCTGCCATGTTTATTATTCCCTTTATATTCGACGAGAAGCCAGACGGTACCTTAATACTGAGCAGGCATTCAAAAAAGATTTCCTTCTCTTCTTTGGTAAGAGTGTAGCTTGCATGAACCTGATGTATGCCGTCTTTTCCGTGCATACGTTGCTGGTCCTCCCGTGCCTCAGGTGTATCTTTTGTCTTCCCATACACGCCCAAGAATCCGAGCAGGGTCACACAAAGATTCTTCGTCACGTGCATCATGTTGATTGCGGAGCGGACCTCGAGGTCTTTCCAATAGGGCAGGTCCCAAAATATAGATTTCTTCTTCCACATGGGTGCGCGTCCGTCAGCGTCATTCGGAACAGGTTGTCCACCAGGACCATTTCCAAAGACCACCTTCAAATCCTTGACCATATCATGTACATCAGCACCAGTACGGTGGTGAGGCTTCGTCCGGTGATCCGCCTCACCTTTGAAATGCTTGCCTTTCTTTCTTACGGGATGCCTGCTCAAAAGAAATCGATGATGTCCCAGGTACACATTCTTATTAGCCAAATATATATTGTCGGTATCGTCCAAACAGTGCGTGCATGCGCGGTATCCCTTGTTTGTCTGTCCTGAAAGGTTACTGAGAGCAGGCCAATCATTGATGGTCACGAACAGCAACGCCTTTAGGTCAAATTCTTCCCCCATGTGCTCATCCCACGCACGTACCCTGTTCCATTCCACAGTTGTAAGAGTTCTTCAACTAATGGCCTTAGGTACACATCAATGTCATTGCCGGGTTTCTTAGGGCCTTGGATGAGCACTGGCATCATAATGAACTTCCGCTTCATGCACAACCAAGGAGGAAGGTTATACAAACATAGAGTCACCGGCCAGGTGCTATGGTTGCTGCTCTGCTCCTCAAAAGGATTAATGCCATCTGTGCTTAGACCAAACCATACGCTCCTTGTGTCATCTGCAAACTCCTTCCCGTACTTTCTTTCAATTTTTCTCCACTGCGACCCGTTAGCGGGTACTCTCAACTTTCCGTCTTTCTTACGGTCTTTTCTGTGCCATCGCATCGCCTTGACATGCTCTTTGTTTTGAAACAAACGTTTCAACCGTGGTATTATAGAAGCATACCACATCACCTTGGCAGGAATCTTCTTCCTGGGGCGCCGACCCTCGACATCACCAGGGTCATCGCGGCTGATCTTATAGCGCAATGCACCACATACCGGGCAAGCGTTCAAATCCTCGTACTCACCGCGGTAGAGGATGCAATCATTAGGGCATTGCATGTATCTTCTGCACTTCTAACCCTAAAAGGCAGACATCCTTCTTTGCTTCGTACGTACTCTCGGGCAATTCATTGTCCTTTGGAAGCATATCCTTTATCATTACCAGCAACTTTCCAAATCCCTTGTCAGATACACCATTCTCTGCCTTCCATTGCAGCAATTCCAGTGTGGTGCCCAGCTTTTTCTTGTCACCTACGTAATTCGGGTACAACAATTTTTTGTGATCCTCTAACATGCGCTGCAACTTCTTCTTCTCCAAATCACTTGCGCAGTTTCTCTTTGCATCGGCAATGGCCCGACCTAGATCATCAACGGGCTCATCTGATGCCTCTTCTTCAGCTTCTTCCCGCATTGCCATCTCAGCTTCTTCCCGCATTACCGGCTCAGCTTCTTCCCGCATTACCGGCTCAGCTTCTTCCCCCATTGTTGTATCATCGTATTCAGGGAACCCATGGCCAGGATAGCTGTCGTCGTCCTCTTGTTCTTCATTGTCTTCCATCATAACCCCTCTTTCTCCGTGCTTGGTCCAAACATTATAGTGGGGCATGAAACCGGACTCAAACAGGTGGACGTGAATGGTTCTTGACGTAGAGTAATTGTGACCATTCTTACAGCCAGCACATGGACAAGGCATAAAACCATCCGCCCGCTTGTTTGCCTCAGCTGCAATCAGAAAAGTATGCACGCCCTCAACGAACTGGGGAGAGCATCGGTCATCGTACATCCATTGCCGGCTCATCTTCATTACACAACACCGAATAGACCAAATTAATACAAGTTCATACATAAAGTTCATACAACACTTAAATGCAACAAACAAATAACTCTCTAGCTAAAGCATTTAAATGCAACAACAAATTCGATCAAGATCGCAACTAAGGTAACAATGGATCCAACAGCATAATGATACCAAGCCTCACTATCGATGGCATATTTTCTAATCTTTCTAATCTTCAAGCGCATTTTCTCCATCTTGATCTTGTGATCATCGACGACATCGGCAACATGCAACTCCAATTCCATCTTCTCCCCCTCAATTCTTTTCAATTTTTCTTTCAAGTACTCGTTTTCTCTTTCAACTAAATTTAACCTCTCGACAATAGGGTCGGTTGGAATTTCCGGTTCACATACCTCCTAGAAAAAATTTCTATGTCAACTTGATGGGCATAATTTGTCATAAACACGAAATGCAACTAGTTTTAAAAGAGAATATATATACCACATCCGAATCATTGCAAGAGTAAATCTAGCAATGAGAGATGAAAGGACAAAGTTGCTAACCTTTGTGATCATTTCAATGGATGGGGGCCTTCAAATCTTGACAAAATTTGGGCAAAATGTGTGATGAGCTCGAGAGGAAGAGGGGAAGAACAGAGAGGAGAGGGGAAAGGGGAAGAACAGAGCGAGCTCGGGTAGACGAAGGGTTTATGTAGGACGACCTTTAGTACCGGTTCGTGCCAAGAACCGGTACTAAAGGGGATGGAGGGGCCCCAGTCTGACAACATCCTGCCACCACTCTCATTAGTACCGGTTCGTGGCACGAACCGGTGCTAAAGGGTCGCCACGAACCGGTACTAATGAAAGCGGCCCGGCTAGCCGTTGGAATCGGCACTAATGTATACATTAGTGCCGGCTCAAATACAAACCGGCACTAATGTGCTTCACGTTTGACCCTTTTTCTACTAGTGGTTTATTTGGCTCACTCACATTTTGAAGCAAAGTTTGAGCATACTTTTGCCCAATAATATATGAGTTATATCTAGAAAAAATGGTATCACTGAAAAACTTGATTCGAATACGAATCCAAGAATATAGTTTGTATGACATCTCACTTCATAATCTGTCTCAAATAAGTGGATATTTAGCATTTCAAATTTGTTTATAAAGGGAGTACTTCTGTCTTTCCAATGCACATTAAAACAAAAAAAAACTTTTCTCTCATAAGACAGGAATCAAGCCCAATAACATTCAACACATGGTCTCCTCATTTTTCAATGTGGGAGAAAATGAGAGAGATGGTGGCTTGTACCTTGTCAAATGCATTTTCTACTCTACTCTATAATTTGTCTTCAAATTTCTATATGTCCACTTATTCGAGGACGAAGGGAGTTGTCATCGGTATCCATGTACAATAGCACCATAATTTGGAATAATATAATCTCGAAGGTCAAAACTGGTATAATAGTAATAGCTGCCACATCATCACAATTACTCCTCTACATATATAGCCGGCCATACTAGTGATAATTTTAGCTAGGCATCCATATCCAACTATCCACATTAATTGTAATGTAATTAGGCACCATACATATCATGAGTAGGGTCGTAATTTCAGGCGTGAAGGACACTTGGTGACACGTACTCCTGAAAATTGCCTGGCTCTGGCCTATAAATACAAGTGGGGTGTGCTTGGCTTACCTTGCGCCACACCAACTCAAGGACATTGTGTTTAGAGATAAGTCGCGGACATCGAAGATCATGGCTAGACCGGCGGTGGTGGTGATGTGTGTGGTGTTCGTAGTGGTGGTGTCGCTGAGCACGGTGATGGCGGAGTTGGACTGCAAGCCGCACATGCTTAAGCCTTGCGATCCAGCCATCATAGAGGGTAAGGCCCCTTCGAACTTGTGCTGCTCGAACCTCCGGGCGCAGAAGATGTGCATCTGCGCTTACTTGGAGAATCCGATGTACCAGGGCTACATCCAAGGCCCCTACTTCCTCAACACAATCACCTCATGCAACATAGATCCTGGAGTGTGTCCATTTACATAATACTAGGAATATGTTATTGTACATCTCTTTTACAATAAATGATAACGCCTGCCTCTAGATTGCTTTTTAGTTTGTTATGTTTTAATATATCTATATCAGTATCTATATAGCAATATACAAAGATCCAAAGGGGCAGATTCAACAAATCTGGGTCATCAAATTGTGTCAATTCATCGACCTATATTGCACCAATGACGAGCGATCAACATGTTAAGCTTGCAATTAATATCATATCATATACTACTCCCTCTATCACGGTTTAGAAGGCGCACTTGGAAATTCTCTGGGACCTAGGTGGTTATTTATTGATTGTGAGATGGGCTAAAAAATAACATTCACACTACGCATGCATATAGAAATAGTATATTGGAGTACTAATTAGCTGCTAGAAATAAATGCAATGCGCCCTAAATCTTGTCTATTGTGAAAACATACGAAAATTTAACTGTGCCTTTTAAACTATGACGGATGAAGTACTAGTATCAACATATACACTTCCACATAATTAATGTGTAATTGATAGCCTACCTAATATTAACATTTAATTAATTTTGTCTATAATATCACGTGCATTGCACGTACACATATACTAGGACTCACAAAAAGGTTTGTTATCTTTTAAATATAAACAAAAATGAAGAAGTAGTATTTCCAACCTTCCACATTAAAGAATAAATCTGAAAAATATAAGTGATTTATGTTCTATAATTATTTCATGTTGTCTCTCTCGACAGCCCACCCCTATCTTGACGACCGTCTGATCCTAACTTCCCCCTTCACAACTATGAGCTGATGAACCACCATTCTCCCCTAATGTCGTTCAACTGATAAGAAGAGTTGCGTCGTGGGCGCCAACAAGGTGAGTTACGGCAGTGACCAATTTGAGACCGTCTTCGCTTGATCAAGGTGACAGCGAGCAGGCCTCTGCTATATGCGAGTGGACAATAGGTGGGTGCGACCATATCCTGGAGTTGGGTGTCGACATTTCTTTTTTTCCTCTTTTTTTTCTAGTGGAAAGAAATTTATGCACTAAATATTATTGAATGTAAAAAAAAATCTTGAGAAATGCAATATTTTTTGTTGAAATATGCAAGGAACTATCCGAAACACGCGGTTTTGTGTTGAATGACCAGGAATATTTGTGTACTGTAAAAGTTTTTTTAAAGTCTGAATCTGAAAGTTGAAAGCTCCAATTTCTGTACTTTCTGAAACTTGCAACTCCAACTTTTTGGAATTTTTGGAAGTTGAAAGTTCTAGTTTTTTTAATTTTGGAAGTTTTAGATTCCAAGAAATTCACGGGAAGACAAATCTTACATTCTTAACAAGTTGATCCCCACTACTACCAATTCTTTTAACATGCATATTGTCCACATCATCTTCATGCCACATCAGCTTCACGGCCCGCAGGGATCACCATAGTGCCATGTTAACATTTTCTTCTTCAAATTTTTCACAAAAAAAAACATTTTCTTCTTCAATTAACATACCAGCCCAAAAGGTTCATTATCTATCAGAAGACAAACGACCTCGCTCTCACCGGCTATCCGCATCCTTGTCTCTTCCCCTTCTCTCGCCCCTCCACTTGATCTCCTTCAACACGATGCTCCGCCTGATTCCATAGCTCACCCAACCATGGAGTACGTCCGCACCGTGTAGGATTGAAACAATATAATGCTTGCTGTCCGGTGTCGTTCAAAATCCAAGGAGCAGCCCCGCAGCGAAGGTTTTTCTAGCCATCCTTGGCCCGGCCGGATCACGGCCACTACACAAGTACACAACAGTCCCCATCAGCCCTCGCACCTAATGGGTTCTAGAGCTGCTCAGGAGTTTAATCACTGCTGCCTGTGTTGGCGCAGCTCCTTGGTCTAGCTCGCCGTGTTACGAATCTAAGCAATTTTCCGATTAAATTAATCCATGAATAAAACATGAGCATGATGTAGACATACAGATATTTGAACATATAACTATGCAATACTAGACAAATCGTAGAACCACCTACAGAAATCGCCAGTACTATGCACATGGAAGTAAGTAGGAGAGGGATAAGCATATAGTACCCTCCAGTAGGCCAGTTGGCCGAAGCAGCAGCAGCGGCGGCGGCGGCCGCCTCTGAAGCAGCAGCGGCGGCAGCCTCATCGGCCACCCTCTTGGCGGCAGCAGCTTGTTCAGCTTCAGTAGACATGATGATGACGAGGAAGACGCGGAAGAAGAGGAAGCAGACGATCGAAGTTGAGCAGTCGCGTACAGGACGCTCCCCAAAAACCTAATCGCCCCTCTCCCGACGGAATGGGATCACCGGAGGCAGCAACAGTGAAGGAAACGACTAGGCAGGCGCGCAAGGATTGTATGTCGTATGTTAGAGAGGAGCGACCCCTCCAATATATAGGCACGGACACACGGGCGGATGGAAAAGAAACGCACATAATAAAGGCCATAATCGCCCGCAATGAAGGACTGAAGGACTGGAAACGCCCGTACTTAAGACCACTTAATACAGGCATTTCAGCTCGTATTCATTCTCATTAACGGCCCGTAATTATCGTTTCATTAGCGGCTCGGCGAGATTCCCGCAACCCGCGGCGCGGCGCGGCGCGTCGTGACGTGACGTGGCGGGCGTGCGTGCGTCGTCGGAGGAGGAGCGCGCGTGTGGAGCTCCTCTTCCTTCTCACACTTCCACATACTAGTGGTGGAAGAGCTCACCTTATATGTTGGTGCTCATCTCTCCCAACTAGCAATGTGGGACTAAACTCCCACCACTTCCCTTGCCAAGCATGAATGGGCCCTTAGGGATTTTCTGAAATTGTTAAGTGGGCCTAAAGCCCACCCTATATTTCAACAATCCCCCACCAGATCCCAAAGGCCCATAAAATTGTCCTCTGTTTCCAACATTGTTTTGATATACCGGTATTTTTCAGTGGAGACCTGTTAGGGTTGAACATCCACCTAGAACAGATAGCTACACTCCTTTACAACGAACAATGGACTATGCCTTGAATTGTCAGTTTGGCGTAAAGTAGTTTCACCAAATGTCTTACCAGTACTAGGCTGCCGAAGGATGACCCCTTGGGTGGAGCATATTAGTCACACTCCTGGCCTATTCATGAGCTTACTAGAGATCACCCTAATCTCATAGACTGTGACCAGCAGTCGGGCTCATATAGGTGTGTTCCTCCAAAGATCGCTCTGTAGGATAGCGTCTTGCTTATACAAGCTTTGGAACACATTAAGACAAAAGTCATCCTGCCATACAGTTTCTGAGAGTACTGCATCTCCAACGGAGTGGGTTAGTAAACTACTCTCCTCTGTTCACCACTAGCTTGTTTTCCCAGATCCTACTTCACGGGATCTCCGATCACGTAGGTTGGGTTACTACCATGGTAACTCATGTGGGTCTCATACCCATCTCCCTCGATGCATTTTCTATCACAACACGTGATAGCCCTTTGGTAAAGGGATCTGCCAGATTCTTAGCCGACTGGATATAATCCAATGCTATCACTCCGGAGTTTCTTAAATGTCTGACAGCTTTTAATCTCATTCTTATGAATTTGTTGGACTGCTTGTTGTTCTTTGAACTCTTTACCTTGACAATTACAGTTTGATTGTCACAGTTCATAAGAATAGCCGGTACTGGCTTTTCAACCACCGGCAAGTCCATCAAAAGATCTCGAAGCCATTCTGCTTCGACACTAGATGTGTCTAATGCTGTTAATTCTGCTTCCATTGTCGATCTTGTTAGGATCGTTTGCTTGCAAGACTTCCAGGAAACAGCACCACCTCCAAGGGTAAACACATAACCCGTTGTGGCTTTCATCTCATCAGCATCAGAGATCCAATTTGCATCACAATACCCTTCAAGTACAGATGGTTGTCCGGTATAGTGAAGTCCATAGTTCACAGTACCTTTCAAGTAGCGCATAATCCTCTCCACAGCACACCAATGCTCATCACCCGGATTAGAAACAAACCGGCTTAGTTTGCACACAGCAAACATGATGTCAGGTCTTGTGGCGCTAGCTAGATACATGAGTGAACCAATAATTTGAGAATATCTCAGCTGATCCTTAGCTGTGCCTTTATTCTTTCGAATCCGCACACTAGGATCATATGGGGTAGGAGAAATTTTGCAGTCTGAATATCCAAAACGACTCAGAATTTTCTCAACATAATGGGATTGCAGAAGCGTAATCCCATCCTCGTTATCTCTCAGTAGCTTGATATTCAAGATAACATCAGCCACACCAAGATCCTTCATCTCAAAATTCTGAGATAGAAATGACTTAATCTCCTCGATGACTTTGAGGTTAGTCCCAAGTATCAGCATGTCATCAACATACAAGCATAGTATTACTCCTTCGCCCCCACCATAGCGATAGTATACACATTTGTCAGCTTCGTTGACAACAAAGCCAGCAGATGTTAAAGTTGTATTGAACTTCTCATGCCACTGCTTAGGCGCCTGTTTCAGGCCATATAAAGATTTCAGTAACTTACACACCTTTCCTTCCTGACCATCTATCACAAAGCCATCGGGCTGTTGCATATAGATTTCCTCGTCTAGCTCTCCGTTTAGAAAAGCTGTCTTAACATCCATTTGATGGACAAGAAGACCATGCGAGGCCGCCAACGAGAGTAACACTCGAATGGTGGTCAGTCTGGCCACAGGCGAATAAGTATCAAAGAAATCTTCCTCTTCTTTCTGGGAATAGCCCTTGGCCACCAGTCTAGCCTTGTACTTTTCAACAGTACCATCAGGCCTAAGCTTCTTTTTAAACACCCACTTACATCCCAATGGTTTACAGCCATAGGGACGTTCAGTAATTTCCCATGTCCCGTTAGCCATGATGGAATCCATCTCGCTACGGACCGCTTCTTTCCAGTAGTCAGCATCTGAAGATGCATAGGCTTCTGAAATAGAAGTGGGAGTATCATCCACGAGGTACACGAGGAATTCACCACCAAAAGACTTTGCAGTCCTCCGTCTCTTACCCCTACCAAGGGTTTCCTCGTCATCCTCCTCAGAATTTTCATCAGGTGTTTGTTCATAATGTTCCATAGGAATGGCAGGCTCAGGAGTCTCCTCTGATTCCTGTCTAGAAGTGCTTGGCATATCTCTCATAGGAAAAATATCCTCAAAGAATGTAGCATCTTTAGACTCTATAATTGTACCGACCGTCACATCAGGTACCTCAGATTTCACTACTAGAAATCTATAGCCGACGCTATTCTTAGCGTAGCCCAGATTAACGCAATCCACCGTCTTTGGTCCAAGCTTACGCTTTTTGGGAATTGGCACATTGACTTTCGCCAAACAGCCCCATGTACGTAAGTATGAGAGTGTTGTTCTTCTCTTCTCCCACTGTTCGTAAGGAGTAATCTCATTGTCCTTTGTCGGAACTTTATTCAGGACATGACATGATGTCAGTATAGCCTCCCCCCACCATGCCTTGGATAAACCCGCTGTATCTAACATGGCGTTAACCAAGTCTGTTAGAGTACGATTTTTCCGTTCGGCAACCCCATTTGACTGGGGAGAATAGGGAGGCGTCCTCTCATGAATAATACCATGTTCCACACAAAAAGAATCAAACTCATTAGAGAAATACTCTCCACCACGATCAGACCGGATTCGTTTAATCTTCTTTTCAAGTTGGTTCTCAACTTCTGCTTTATAGATTTTAAAGTAGTGTAGAGCCTCACTTTTAGTGTTTAACAGATATACATAGCAAAATCTAGTGGAATCATCTATCAGCGTCATGAAGTATCTTTTTCCACCTTTAGTCAACACACCATTCATCTCACACAGATCAGAATGTATGAGTTCTAATGGTGCCAAGTGTCTCTCCTCCGCAGCTTTATGGGGCTTGCGAGGTTGCTTTGCTTGCACACACGAATGGCACTTAGAACCTTTGGCTAAAGTGAAATTTGGGATTAAATTTAGTTTTGCTAACCGTGTCATAGAACTGAAACCAATGTGACAAAGACGTGAATGCCAAACTTCTGTTTCATTAACATTCGAATGAATATTGTTCACGACTTTATTACAGAAATCAGCAAGGGAAAAACGGAACAGACCTCCGCATTCATAACCTTTTCCAACAAATAGTCCATATTTCGTAACAACTACTTTATTAGACTCAAAGACCAACTTAAATCCTTCTCTGCAAAGAAGGGAGCCACTAACTAGGTTTTTCTTGATTGCGGGGACATGCTGCACGTTCTTGAGCTGCACGATCCTTCCCGAAGTAAACTTCAGATCGACCGTGCCAACACCATGAACAGAAGCACTCGCGCCGTTCCCCATCAGTACGGAGCCTTTCCTTGTGGCCTGATAAGAAGAAAACAATGAGATGTCAGCACACACATGAATATTTGCACCCGTGTCAATCCACCAATCGGTAGATTGACTTACTGAAAATACTGTAAATAGATTACTGTACCCAGATGCCCCACTTTCATTGTTGCTCATAATCATGTTAGCAGTCTTGGAGTCCTGCCCTGGCTTCTTAAACTTGTTTGGGCACTTGTTAGCCCAATGTTCATCCGAACCACAAGTGAAACAGCCACTCTTCTTCTTATCCTTCTTGAAGGTCTTGTTGCCCTTCTTCTTGAAGTTGGTATTCTGTTGGACACCCATCTTCCCTTTGGACTTGTGGGAGTTGAAGTTCTTCTGTACCACATTGGCAACTGAAGTCCCTTCTCCTTTTCCATGCGAGTCCTTTGCTCTCGAATTCTGCTCAACACTCAGATGACCGATGACATCCTCCATTGAGAATTCACGCCTCTGATGTTTCAGAGTGGTGGCAAAGTTCCTCCAGGAATTTGGCAGCTTAGCGATTATGCATCCCGCGACAAATTTGCCCGGTAATTCACACTTCAGGAGCTCAAGCTCTTTGGCGATGCATTGTATTTCATGAGCCTGTTCCAAAACAGAACGGTTTTCAACCATTCTGTAATCGTGGAACTGCTCAATAATATACATCTCGCTTCCAGCATCAGTTGCACCGAATTTAGATTCGAGTGCTTCCCACAAATCCTTGGCAACCCGCACATGTAAATATGCATCGACCAACTTATCTCCGATCACGCTCAGAACTGCTCCAACAAAGACGACAGTGGCCTCCCTGAACGCCTTCTCCTGATCAGGAGCAATCGTTCCAGTGGGAGTGACACTGGCGACCCAGAACACGTTCATCGCCGTGAGCCATAAGATGGTTTTGGTCTGCCAACGCTTAAAGTATGTCCCCGTAAACGGGGCAGGTTTCAGTGTAGCAGCAAAACCTTGAATCGAAAATTGCCTACACAGATTAGGTTTTTGGATTGTTACGAATCTAAGCAATTTTCCGATTAAATTAATCCATGAATAAAACATGAGCATGATGTAGACATACAGATATTTGAACATATAACTATGCAATACTAGACAAATCGTAGAACCACCTACAGAAATCGCCAGTACTATGCACATGGAAGTAAGTAGGAGAGGGATAAGCATATAGTACCCTCCAGTAGGCCAGTTGGCCGAAGCAGCAGCAGCGGCGGCGGCGGCGGCCGCCTCTGAAGCAGCAGCGGCGGCAGCCTCATCGGCCACCCTCTTGGCGGCAGCAGCTTGTTCAGCTTCAGTAGACATGATGATGACGAGGAAGACGCGGAAGAAGAGGAAGCAGACGATCGAAGTTGAGCAGTCGCGTACAGGACGCTCCCCAAAAACCTAATCGCCCCTCTCCCGTACAGGATCTCGAGAGGGCGGGGTTTCGGAGGCCTGCTCTCCCGCACACCGTGTACGCGGTGGACGGAATGGGATCACCGGAGGCAGCAACAGTGAAGGAAACGACTAGGCAGGCGTGCAAGGATTGTATGTCGTATGTTAGAGAGGAGCGACCCCTCCAATATATAGGCACGGACACACGGGCGGATGGAAAAGAAACGCACATAATAAAGGCCATAATCGCCCGCAATGAAGGACTGGAAACGCCCGTACTTAAGACCACTTAATACAGGCATTTCAGCTCGTATTCATTCTCATTAACTGTGTCTGTTTCTGCGCGACAAAAAGAAACTCGGCTCGGCGAGATTCCCGCAACCCGCGGCGCGGCGCGGCGCGGCGCGTCGTGACGAGGCGGGCGTGCGTGCGTCGTCGGAGGAGGAGCGCGCGTGTGGAGCTCCTCTTCCTTCTCACACTTCCACATACTAGTGGTGGAAGAGCTCACCTTATATGTTGGTGCTCATCTCTCCCAACTAGCAATGTGGGACTAAACTCCCACCACTTCCCTTGCCAAGCATGAATGGGCCCTTAGGGATTTTCTGAAATTGTTAAGTGGGCCTAAAGCCCACCCTATATTTCAACAATCCCCCACCAGATCCCAAAGGCCCATAAAATTGTCCTCTGTTTCCAACATTGTTTTGATATACCGGTATTTTTCAGTGGAGACCTGTTAGGGTTGAACATCCACCTAGAACAGATAGCTACACTCCTTTACAACGAACAATGGACTATGCCTTGAATTGTCAGTTTGGCGTAAAGTAGTTTCACCAAATGTCTTACCAGTACTAGGCTGCCGAAGGATGACCCCTCGGGTGGAGCATATTAGTCACACTCCTGGCCTATTCATGAGCTTACTAGAGATCACCCTAATCTCATAGACTGTGACCAGCAGTCGGGCTCATATAGGTGTGTTCCTCCAAAGATCGCTCTGTAGGATAGCGTCTTGCTTATACAAGCTTTGGAACACATTAAGACAAAAGTCATCCTGCCATACAGTTTCTGAGAGTACTGCATCTCCAACGGAGTGGGTTAGTAAACTACTCTCCTCTGTTCACCACTAGCTTGTTTTCCCAGATCCTACTTCACGGGATCTCCGATCACGTAGGTTGGGTTACTACCATGGTAACTCATGTGGGTCTCATACCCATCTCCCTCGATGCATTTTCTATCACAACACGTGATAGCCCTTTGGTAAAGGGATCTGCCAGATTCTTAGCCGACTGGATATAATCCAATGCTATCACTCCGGAGTTTCTTAAATGTCTGACAGCTTTTAATCTCATTCTTATGAATTTGTTGGACTGCTTGTTGTTCTTTGAACTCTTTACCTTGACAATTACAGTTTGATTGTCACAGTTCATAAGAATAGCCGGTACTGGCTTTTCAACCACCGGCAAGTCCATCAAAAGATCTCGAAGCCATTCTGCTTCGACACTAGATGTGTCTAATGCTGTTAATTCTGCTTCCATTGTCGATCTTGTTAGGATCGTTTGCTTGCAAGACTTCCAGGAAACAGCACCACCTCCAAGGGTAAACACATAACCCGTTGTGGCTTTCATCTCATCAGCATCAGAGATCCAATTTGCATCACAATACCCTTCAAGTACAGATGGTTGTCCGGTATAGTGAAGTCCATAGTTCACAGTACCTTTCAAGTAGCGCATAATCCTCTCCACAGCACACCAATGCTCATCACCCGGATTAGAAACAAACCGGCTTAGTTTGCACACAGCAAACATGATGTCAGGTCTTGTGGCGCTAGCTAGATACATGAGTGAACCAATAATTTGAGAATATCTCAGCTGATCCTTAGCTGTGCCTTTATTCTTTCGAATCCGCACACTAGGATCATATGGGGTAGGAGAAATTTTGCAGTCTGAATATCCAAAACGACTCAGAATTTTCTCAACATAATGGGATTGCAGAAGCGTAATCCCATCCTCGTTATCTCTCAGTAGCTTGATATTCAAGATAACATCAGCCACACCAAGATCCTTCATCTCAAAATTCTGAGATAGAAATGACTTAATCTCCTCGATGACTTTGAGGTTAGTCCCAAGTATCAGCATGTCATCAACATACAAGCATAGTATTACTCCTTCGCCCCCACCATAGCGATAGTATACACATTTGTCAGCTTCGTTGACAACAAAGCCAGCAGATGTTAAAGTTGTATTGAACTTCTCATGCCACTGCTTAGGCGCCTGTTTCAGGCCATATAAAGATTTCAGTAACTTACACACCTTTCCTTCCTGACCATCTATCACAAAGCCATCGGGCTGTTGCATATAGATTTCCTCGTCTAGCTCTCCGTTTAGAAAAGCTGTCTTAACATCCATTTGATGGACAAGAAGACCATGCGAGGCCGCCAACGAGAGTAACACTCGAATGGTGGTCAGTCTGGCCACAGGCGAATAAGTATCAAAGAAATCTTCCTCTTCTTTCTGGGAATAGCCCTTGGCCACCAGTCTAGCCTTGTACTTTTCAACAGTACCATCAGGCCTAAGCTTCTTTTTAAACACCCACTTACATCCCAATGGTTTACAGCCATAGGGACGTTCAGTAATTTCCCATGTCCCGTTAGCCATGATGGAATCCATCTCGCTACGGACCGCTTCTTTCCAGTAGTCAGCATCCGAAGATGCATAGGCTTCTGAAATAGAAGTGGGAGTATCATCCACAAGGTACACGAGGAATTCACCACCAAAAGACTTTGCAGTCCTCCGTCTCTTACCCCTACCAAGGGTTTCCTCGTCATCCTCCTCAGAATTTTCATCAGGTGTTTGTTCATAATGTTCCATAGGAATGGCAGGCTCAGGAGTCTCCTCTGATTCCTGTCTAGAAGTGCTTGGCATATCTCTCATAGGAAAAATATCCTCAAAGAATGTAGCATCTTTAGACTCTATAATTGTACCGACCGTCACATCAGGTACCTCAGATTTCACTACTAGAAATCTATAGCCGACGCTATTCTTAGCGTAGCCCAGATTAACGCAATCCACCGTCTTTGGTCCAAGCTTACGCTTTTTGGGAATTGGCACATTGACTTTCGCCAAACAGCCCCATGTACGTAAGTATGAGAGTGTTGTTCTTCTCTTCTCCCACTGTTCGTAAGGAGTAATCTCATTGTCCTTTGTCGGAACTTTATTCAGGACATGACATGATGTCAGTATAGCCTCCCCCCACCATGCCTTGGATAAACCCGCTGTATCTAACATGGCGTTAACCAAGTCTGTTAGAGTACGATTTTTCCGTTCGGCAACCCCATTTGACTGGGGAGAATAGGGAGGCGTCCTCTCATGAATAATACCATGTTCCACACAAAAAGAATCAAACTCATTAGAGAAATACTCTCCACCACGATCAGACCGGATTCGTTTAATCTTCTTTTCAAGTTGGTTCTCAACTTCTGCTTTATAGATTTTAAAGTAGTGTAGAGCCTCACTTTTAGTGTTTAACAGATATACATAGCAAAATCTAGTGGAATCATCTATCAGCGTCATGAAGTATCTTTTTCCACCTTTAGTCAACACACCATTCATCTCACACAGATCAGAATGTATGAGTTCTAATGGTGCCAAGTGTCTCTCCTCCGCAGCTTTATGGGGCTTGCGAGGTTGCTTTGCTTGCACACACGAATGGCACTTAGAACCTTTGGCTAAAGTGAAATTTGGGATTAAATTTAGTTTTGCTAACCGTGTCATAGAACTGAAACCAATGTGACAAAGACGTGAATGCCAAACTTCTGTTTCATTAACATTCGAATGAATATTGTTCACGACTTTATTACAGAAATCAGCAAGGGAAAAACGGAACAGACCTCCGCATTCATAACCTTTTCCAACAAATAGTCCATATTTCGTAACAACTACTTTATTAGACTCAAAGACCAACTTAAATCCTTCTCTGCAAAGAAGGGAGCCACTAACTAGGTTCTTCTTGATTGCGGGGACATGCTGCACGTTCTTGAGCTGCACGATCCTTCCCGAAGTAAACTTCAGATCGACCGTGCCAACACCATGAACAGAAGCACTCGCGCCGTTCCCCATCAGTACGGAGCCTTTCCTTGTGGCCTGATAAGAAGAAAACAATGAGATGTCAGCACACACATGAATATTTGCACCCGTGTCAATCCACCAATCGGTAGATTGACTTACTGAAAATACTGTAAATAGATTACCGTACCCAGATGCCCCACTTTCATTGTTGCTCATAATCATGTTAGCAGTCTTGGAGTCCTGCCCTGGCTTCTTAAACTTGTTTGGGCACTTGTTAGCCCAATGTTCATCCGAACCACAAGTGAAACAGCCACTCTTCTTCTTATCCTTCTTGAAGGTCTTGTTGCCCTTCTTCTTGAAGTTGGTATTCTGTTGGACACCCATCTTCCCTTTGGACTTGTGGGAGTTGAAGTTCTTCTGTACCACATTGGCAACTGAAGTCCCTTCTCCTTTTCCATGCGAGTCCTTTGCTCTCGAATTCTGCTCAACACTCAGATGACCGATGACATCCTCCACTGAGAATTCACGCCTCTGATGTTTCAGAGTGGTGGCAAAGTTCCTCCAGGAATTTGGCAGCTTAGCGATTATGCATCCCGCGACAAATTTGCCCGGTAATTCACACTTCAGGAGCTCAAGCTCTTTGGCGATGCATTGTATTTCATGAGCCTGTTGTAAAACAGAACGGTTTTCAACCATTCTGTAATCGTGGAACTGCTCAATAATATACATCTCGCTTCCAGCATCAGTTGCACCGAATTTAGATTCGAGTGCTTCCCACAAATCCTTGGCAACCCGCACATGTAAATATGCATCGACCAACTTATCTCCGATCACGCTCAGAACTGCTCCAACAAAGACGACAGTGGCCTCCCTGAACGCCTTCTCCTGATCAGGAGCAATCGTTCCAGTGGGAGTGACACTGGCGACCCAGAACACGTTCATCGCCGTGAGCCATAAGATGGTTTTGGTCTGCCAACGCTTAAAGTATGTCCCCGTAAACGGGGCAGGTTTCAGTGTAGCAGCAAAACCTTGAATCGAAAATTGCCTACACAGATTAGGTTTTTGGATTGTTACGAATCTAAGCAATTTTCCGATTAAATTAATCCATGAATAAAACATGAGCATGATGTAGACATACAGATATTTGAACATATAACTATGCAATACTAGACAAATCGTAGAACCACCTACAGAAATCGCCAGTACTATGCACATGGAAGTAAGTAGGAGAGGGATAAGCATATAGTACCCTCCAGTAGTCCAGTTGGCCGAAGCAGCAGCAGCGGCGGCGGCGGCGGCCGCCTCTGAAGCAGCAGCGGCGGCAGCCTCATCGGCCACCCTCTTGGCAGCAGCAGCTTGTTCAGCTTCAGTAGACATGATGATGACGAGGAAGACGCGGAAGAAGAGGAAGCAGACGATCGAAGTTGAGCAGTCGCGTACAGGACGCTCCCCAAAAACCTAATCGCCCCTCTCCCGTACAGGATCTCGAGAGGGCGGGGTTTCGGAGGCCTGCTCTCCCGCACACCGTGTACGCGGTGGACGGAATGGGATCACCGGAGGCAGCAACAGTGAAGGAAACGACTAGGCAGGAGCGCAAGGATTGTATGTCGTATGTTAGAGAGGAGCGACCCCTCCAATATATAGGCACGGACACACGGGCGGATGGAAAAGAAACGCACATAATAAAGGCCATAATCGCCCGCAATGAAGGACTGGAAACGCCCGTACTTAAGACCACTTAATACAGGCATTTCAGCTCGTATTCATTCTCATTAACGGCCCGTAATTATCGTTTCATTAGCAACCATTTGTGTCTGTTTCTGCGCGACAAAAAGAAACTCGGCTCGGCGAGATTCCCGCAACCCGCGGCGCGGCGTGGCGTGGCGTGGCGTGGCGAGGCGGGCGTGCGTGCGTCGTCGGAGGAGGAGCGCGCGTGTGGAGCTCCTCTTCCTTCTCACACTTCCACATACTAGTGGTGGAAGAGCTCACCTTATATGTTGGTGCTCATCTCTCCCAACTAGCAATGTGGGACTAAACTCCCACCACTTCCCTTGCCAAGCATGAATGGGCCCTTAGGGATTTTCTGAAATTGTTAAGTGGGCCTAAAGCCCACCCTATATTTCAACAATCCCCCACCAGATCCCAAAGGCCCATAAAATTGTCCTCTGTTTCCAACATTGTTTTGATATACCGGTATTTTTCAGTGGAGACCTGTTAGGGTTGAACATCCACCTAGAACAGATAGCTACACTCCTTTACAACGAACAATGGACTATGCCTTGAATTGTCAGTTTGGCGTAAAGTAGTTTCACCAAATGTCTTACCAGTACTAGGCTGCCGAAGGATGACCCCTCGGGTGGAGCATATTAGTCACACTCCTGGCCTATTCATGAGCTTACTAGAGATCACCCTAATCTCATAGACTGTGACCAGCAGTCGGGCTCATATAGGTGTGTTCCTCCAAAGATCGCTCTGTAGGATAGCGTCTTGCTTATACAAGCTTTGGAACACATTAAGACAAAAGTCATCCTGCCATACAGTTTCTGAGAGTACTGCATCTCCAACGGAGTGGGTTAGTAAACTACTCTCCTCTGTTCACCACTAGCTTGTTTTCCCAGATCCTACTTCACGGGATCTCCGATCACGTAGGTTGGGTTACTACCATGGTAACTCATGTGGGTCTCATACCCATCTCCCTCGATGCATTTTCTATCACAACACGTGATAGCCCTTTGGTAAAGGGATCTGCCAGATTCTTAGCCGACTGGATATAATCCAATGCTATCACTCCGGAGTTTCTTAAATGTCTGACAGCTTTTAATCTCATTCTTATGAATTTGTTGGACTGCTTGTTGTTCTTTGAACTCTTTACCTTGACAATTACAGTTTGATTGTCACAGTTCATAAGAATAGCCGGTACTGGCTTTTCAACCACCGGCAAGTCCATCAAAAGATCTCGAAGCCATTCTGCTTCGACACTAGATGTGTCTAATGCTGTTAATTCTGCTTCCATTGTCGATCTTGTTAGGATCGTTTGCTTGCAAGACTTCCAGGAAACAGCACCACCTCCAAGGGTAAACACATAACCCGTTGTGGCTTTCATCTCATCAGCATCAGAGATCCAATTTGCATCACAATACCCTTCAAGTACAGATGGTTGTCCGGTATAGTGAAGTCCATAGTTCACAGTACCTTTCAAGTAGCGCATAATCCTCTCCACAGCACACCAATGCTCATCACCCGGATTAGAAACAAACCGGCTTAGTTTGCACACAGCAAACATGATGTCAGGTCTTGTGGCGCTAGCTAGATACATGAGTGAACCAATAATTTGAGAATATCTCAGCTGATCCTTAGCTGTGCCTTTATTCTTTCGAATCCGCACACTAGGATCATATGGGGTAGGAGAAATTTTGCAGTCTGAATATCCAAAACGACTCAGAATTTTCTCAACATAATGGGATTGCAGAAGCGTAATCCCATCCTCGTTATCTCTCAGTAGCTTGATATTCAAGATAACATCAGCCACACCAAGATCCTTCATCTCAAAATTCTGAGATAGAAATGACTTAATCTCCTCGATGACTTTGAGGTTAGTCCCAAGTATCAGCATGTCATCAACATACAAGCATAGTATTACTCCTTCGCCCCCACCATAGCGATAGTATACACATTTGTCAGCTTCGTTGACAACAAAGCCAGCAGATGTTAAAGTTGTATTGAACTTCTCATGCCACTGCTTAGGCGCCTGTTTCAGGCCATATAAAGATTTCAGTAACTTACACACCTTTCCTTCCTGACCATCTATCACAAAGCCATCGGGCTGTTGCATATAGATTTCCTCGTCTAGCTCTCCGTTTAGAAAAGCTGTCTTAACATCCATTTGATGGACAAGAAGACCATGCGAGGCCGCCAACGAGAGTAACACTCGAATGGTGGTCAGTCTGGCCACAGGCGAATAAGTATCAAAGAAATCTTCCTCTTCTTTCTGGGAATAGCCCTTGGCCACCAGTCTAGCCTTGTACTTTTCAACAGTACCATCAGGCCTAAGCTTCTTTTTAAACACCCACTTACATCCCAATGGTTTACAGCCATAGGGACGTTCAGTAATTTCCCATGTCCCGTTAGCCATGATGGAATCCATCTCGCTACGGACCGCTTCTTTCCAGTAGTCAGCATCTGAAGATGCATAGGCTTCTGAAATAGAAGTGGGAGTATCATCCACGAGGTACACGAGGAATTCACCACCAAAAGACTTTGCAGTCCTCCGTCTCTTACCCCTACCAAGGGTTTCCTCGTCATCCTCCTCAGAATTTTCATCAGGTGTTTGTTCATAATGTTCCATAGGAATGGCAGGCTCAGGAGTCTCCTCTGATTCCTGTCTAGAAGTGCTTGGCATATCTCTCATAGGAAAAATATCCTCAAAGAATGTAGCATCTTTAAACTCTATAATTGTACCGACCGTCACATCAGGTACCTCAGATTTCACTACTAGAAATCTATAGCCGACGCTATTCTTAGCGTAGCCCAGATTAACGCAATCCACCGTCTTTGGTCCAAGCTTACGCTTTTTGGGAATTGGCACATTGACTTTCGCCAAACAGCCCCATGTACGTAAGTATGAGAGTGTTGTTCTTCTCTTCTCCCACTGTTCGTAAGGAGTAATCTCATTGTCCTTTGTCGGAACTTTATTCAGGACATGACATGATGTCAGTATAGCCTCCCCCCACCATGCCTTGGATAAACCCGCTGTATCTAACATGGCGTTAACCAAGTCTGTTAGAGTACGATTTTTCCGTTCGGCAACCCCATTTGACTGGGGAGAATAGGGAGGCGTCCTCTCATGAATAATACCATGTTCCACACAAAAAGAATCAAACTCATTAGAGAAATACTCTCCACCACGATCAGACCGGATTCGTTTAATCTTCTTTTCAAGTTGGTTCTCAACTTCTGCTTTATAGATTTTAAAGTAGTGTAGAGCCTCACTTTTAGTGTTTAACAGATATACATAGCAAAATCTAGTGGAATCATCTATCAGCGTCATGAAGTATCTTTTTCCACCTTTAGTCAACACACCATTCATCTCACACAGATCAGAATGTATGAGTTCTAATGGTGCCAAGTGTCTCTCCTCCGCAGCTTTATGGGGCTTGCGAGGTTGCTTTGCTTGCACACACGAATGGCACTTAGAACCTTTGGCTAAAGTGAAATTTGGGATTAAATTTAGTTTTGCTAACCGTGTCATAGAACTGAAACCAATGTGACAAAGACGTGAATGCCAAACTTCTGTTTCATTAACATTCGAATGAATATTGTTCACGACTTTATTACAGAAATCAGCAAGGGAAAAACGGAACAGACCTCCGCATTCATAACCTTTTCGAACAAATAGTCCATATTTCGTAACAACTACTTTATTAGACTCAAAGACCAACTTATATCCTTCTCTGCAAAGAAGGGAGCCACTAACTAGGTTCTTCTTGATTGCGGGGACATGCTGCACGTTCTTGAGCTGCACGATCCTTCCCGAAGTAAACTTCAGATCGACCGTGCCAACACCATGAACAGAAGCACTCGCGCCGTTCCCCATCAGTACGGAGCCTTTCCTTGTGGCCTGATAAGAAGAAAACAATGAGATGTCAGCACACACATGAATATTTGCACCCGTGTCAATCCACCAATCGGTAGATTGACTTACTGAAAATACTGTAAATAGATTACCGTACCCAGATGCCCCACTTTCATTGTTGCTCATAATCATGTTAGCAGTCTTGGAGTCCTGCCCTGGCTTCTTAAACTTGTTTGGGCACTTGTTAGCCCAATGTTCATCCGAACCACAAGTGAAACAGCCACTCTTCTTCTTATCCTTCTTGAAGGTCTTGTTGCCCTTCTTCTTGAAGTTGGTATTCTGTTGGACACCCATCTTCCCTTTGGACTTGTGGGAGTTGAAGTTCTTCTGTACCACATTGGCAACTGAAGTCCCTTCTCCTTTTCCATGCGAGTCCTTTGCTCTCGAATTCTGCTCAACACTCAGATGACCGATGACATCCTCCACTGAGAATTCACGCCTCTGATGTTTCAGAGTGGTGGCAAATTTCCTCCAGGAATTTGGCAGCTTAGCGATTATGCATCCCGCGACAAATTTGCCCGGTAATTCACACTTCAGGAGCTCAAGCTCTTTGGCGATGCATTGTATTTCATGAGCCTGTTCCAAAACAGAACGGTTTTCAACCATTCTGTAATCGTGGAACTGCTCAATAATATACATCTCGCCTCCAGCATCAGTTGCACCGAATTTAGATTCGAGTGCTTCCCACAAATCCTTGGCAACCCGCACATGTAAATATGCATCGACCAACTTATCTCCGATCACGCTCAGAACTGCTCCAACAAAGACGACAGTGGCCTCCCTGAACGCCTTCTCCTGATCAGGAGCAATCGTTCCAGTGGGAGTGACACTGGCGACCCAGAACACGTTCATCGCCGTGAGCCATAAGATGGTTTTGGTCTGCCAACGCTTAAAGTATGTCCCCGTAAACGGGGCAGGTTTCAGTGTAGCAGCAAAACCTTGAATCGAAAATTGCCTACACAGATTAGGTTTTTGGATTGTTACGAATCTAAGCAATTTCCGATTAAATTAATCCATGAATAAAACATGAGCATGATGTAGACATACAGATATTTGAACATATAACTATGCAATACTAGACAAATCGTAGAACCACCTACAGAAATCGCCAGTACTATGCACATGGAAGTAAGTAGGAGAGGGATAAGCATATAGTACCCTCCAGTAGGCCAGTTGGCCGAAGCAGCAGCAGCGGCGGCGGCGGCGGCCGCCTCTGAAGCAGCAGCGGCGGCAGCCTCATCGGCCACCCTCTTGGCGGCAGCAGCTTGTTCAGCTTCAGTAGACATGATGATGACGAGGAAGACGCGGAAGAAGAGGAAGCAGACGATCGAAGTTGAGCAGTCGCGTACAGGACGCTCCCCAAAAACCTAATCGCCCCTCTCCCGTACAGGATCTCGAGAGGGCGGGGTTTCGGAGGCCTGCTCTCCCGCACACCGTGTACGCGGTGGACGGAATGGGATCACCGGAGGCAGCAACAGTGAAGGAAACGACTAGGCAGGCGCGCAAGGATTGTATGTCGTATGTTAGAGAGGAGCGACCCCTCCAATATATAGGCACGGACACACGGGCGGATGGAAAAGAAACGCACATAATAAAGGCCATAATCGCCCGCAATGAAGGACTGGAAACGCCCGTACTTAAGACCACTTAATACAGGCATTTCAGCTCGTATTCATTCTCATTAACGGCCCGAGGCGGGCGTGCGTGCGTCGTCGGAGGAGGAGCGCGCGTGTGGAGCTCCTCTTCCTTCTCACACTTCCACATACTAGTGGTGGAAGAGCTCACCTTATATGTTGGTGCTCATCTCTCCCAACTAGCAATGTGGGACTAAACTCCCACCACTTCCCTTGCCAAGCATGAATGGGCCCTTAGGGATTTTCTGAAATTGTTAAGTGGGCCTAAAGCCCACCCTATATTTCAACAATCCCCCACCAGATCCCAAAGGCCCATAAAATTGTCCTCTGTTTCCAACATTGTTTTGATATACCGGTATTTTTCAGTGGAGACCTGTTAGGGTTGAACATCCACCTAGAACAGATAGCTACACTCCTTTACAACGAACAATGGACTATGCCTTGAATTGTCAGTTTGGCGTAAAGTAGTTTCACCAAATGTCTTACCAGTACTAGGCTGCCGAAGGATGACCCCTCGGGTGGAGCATATTAGTCACACTCCTGGCCTATTCATGAGCTTACTAGAGATCACCCTAATCTCATAGACTGTGACCAGCAGTCGGGCTCATATAGGTGTGTTCCTCCAAAGATCGCTCTGTAGGATAGCGTCTTGCTTATACAAGCTTTGGAACACATTAAGACAAAAGTCATCCTGCCATACAGTTTCTGAGAGTACTGCATCTCCAACGGAGTGGGTTAGTAAACTACTCTCCTCTGTTCACCACTAGCTTGTTTTCCCAGATCCTACTTCACGGGATCTCCGATCACGTAGGTTGGGTTACTACCATGGTAACTCATGTGGGTCTCATACCCATCTCCCTCGATGCATTTTCTATCACAACACGTGATAGCCCTTTGGTAAAGGGATCTGCCAGATTCTTAGCCGACTGGATATAATCCAATGCTATCACTCCGGAGTTTCTTAAATGTCTGACAGCTTTTAATCTCATTCTTATGAATTTGTTGGACTTCTTGTTGTTCTTTGAACTCTTTACCTTGACAATTACAGTTTGATTGTCACAGTTCATAAGAATAGCCGGTACTGGCTTTTCAACCACCGGCAAGTCCATCAAAAGATCTCGAAGCCATTCTGCTTCGACACTAGATGTGTCTAATGCTGTTAATTCTGCTTCCATTGTCGATCTTGTTAGGATCGTTTGCTTGCAAGACTTCCAGGAAACAGCACCACCTCAAAGGGTAAACACATAACCCGTTATGGCTTTCATCTCATCAGCATCAGAGATCCAATTTGCATCACAATACCCTTCAAGTACAGATGGTTGTCCGGTATAGTGAAGTCCATAGTTCACAGTACCTTTCAAGTAGCGCATAATCCTCTCCACAGCACACCAATGCTCATCACCCGGATTAGAAACAAACCGGCTTAGTTTGCACACAGCAAACATGATGTCAGGTCTTGTGGCGCTAGCTAGATACATGAGTGAACCAATAATTTGAGAATATCTCAGCTGATCCTTAGCTGTGCCTTTATTCTTTCGAATCCGCACACTAGGATCATATGGGGTAGGAGAAATTTTGCAGTCTGAATATCCAAAACGACTCAGAATTTTCTCAACATAATGGGATTGCAGAAGCGTAATCCCATCCTCGTTATCTCTCAGTAGCTTGATATTCAAGATAACATCAGCCACACCAAGATCCTTCATCTCAAAATTCTGAGATAGAAATGACTTAATCTCCTCGATGACTTTGAGGTTAGTCCCAAGTATCAGCATGTCATCAACATACAAGCATAGTATTACTCCTTCGCCCCCACCATAGCGATAGTATACACATTTGTCAGCTTCGTTGACAACAAAGCCAGCAGATGTTAAAGTTGTATTGAACTTCTCATGCCACTGCTTAGGCGCCTGTTTCAGGCCATATAAAGATTTCAGTAACTTACACACCTTTCCTTCCTGACCATCTATCACAAAGCCATCGGGCTGTTGCATATAGATTTCCTCGTCTAGCTCTCCGTTTAGAAAAGCTGTCTTAACATCCATTTGATGGACAAGAAGACCATGCGAGGCCGCCAACGAGAGTAACACTCGAATGGTGGTCAGTCTGGCCACAGGCGAATAAGTATCAAAGAAATCTTCCTCTTCTTTCTGGGAATAGCCCTTGGCCACCAGTCTAGCCTTGTACTTTTCAACAGTACCATCAGGCCTAAGCTTCTTTTTAAACACCCACTTACATCCCAATGGTTTACAGCCATAGGGACGTTCAGTAATTTCCCATGTCCCGTTAGCCATGATGGAATCCATCTCGCTACGGACCGCTTCTTTCCAGTAGTCAGCATCTGAAGATGCATAGGCTTCTGAAATAGAAGTGGGAGTATCATCCATGAGGTACACGAGGAATTCACCACCAAAAGACTTTGCAGTCCTCCGTCTCTTACCCCTACCAAGGGTTTCCTCGTCATCCTCCTCAGAATTTTCATCAGGTGTTTGTTCATAATGTTCCATAGGAATGGCAGGCTCAGGAGTCTCCTCTGATTCCTGTCTAGAAGTGCTTGGCATATCTCTCATAGGAAAAATATCCTCAAAGAATGTAGCATCTTTAGACTCTATAATTGTACCGACCGTCACATCAGGTACCTCAGATTTCACTACTAGAAATCTATAGCCGACGCTATTCTTAGCGTAGCCCAGATTAACGCAATCCACCGTCTTTGGTCCAAGCTTACGCTTTTTGGGAATTGGCACATTGACTTTCGCCAAACAGCCCCATGTACGTAAGTATGAGAGTGTTGTTCTTCTCTTCTCCCACTGTTCGTAAGGAGTAATCTCATTGTCCTTTGTCGGAACTTTATTCAGGACATGACATGATGTCAGTATAGCCTCCCCCCACCATGCCTTGGATAAACCCGCTGTATCTAACATGGCGTTAACCAAGTCTGTTAGAGTACGATTTTTCCGTTCGGCAACCCCATTTGACTGGGGAGAATAGGGAGGCGTCCTCTCATGAATAATACCATGTTCCACACAAAAAGAATCAAACTCATTAGAGAAATACTCTCCACCACGATCAGACCGGATTCGTTTAATCTTCTTTTCAAGTTGGTTCTCAACTTCTGCTTTATAGATTTTAAAGTAGTGTAGAGCCTCACTTTTAGTGTTTAACAGATATACATAGCAAAATCTAGTGGAATCATCTATCAGCGTCATGAAGTATCTTTTTCCACCTTTAGTCAACACACCATTCATCTCACACAGATCAGAATGTATGAGTTCTAATGGTGCCAAGTGTCTCTCCTCCGCAGCTTTATGGGGCTTGCGAGGTTGCTTTGCTTGCACACACGAATGGCACTTAGAACCTTTGGCTAAAGTGAAATTTGGGATTAAATTTAGTTTTGCTAACCGTGTCATAGAACTGAAACCAATGTGACAAAGACGTGAATGCCAAACTTCTGTTTCATTAACATTCGAATGAATATTGTTCACGACTTTATTACAGAAATCAGCAAGGGAAAAACGGAACAGACCTCCGCATTCATAACCTTTTCCAACAAATAGTCCATATTTCGTAACAACTACTTTATTAGACTCAAAGACCAACTTAAATCCTTCTCTGCAAAGAAGGGAGCCACTAACTAGGTTCTTCTTGATTGCGGGGACATGCTGCACGTTCTTGAGCTGCACGATCCTTCCCGAAGTAAACTTCAGATCGACCGTGCCAACACCATGAACAGAAGCACTCGCGCCGTTCCCCATCAGTACGGAGCCTTTCCTTGTGGCCTGATAAGAAGAAAACAATGAGATGTCAGCACACACATGAATATTTGCACCCGTGTCAATCCACCAATCGGTAGATTGACTTACTGAAAATACTGTAAATAGATTACCGTACCCAGATGCCCCACTTTCATTGTTGCTCATAATCATGTTAGCAGTCTTGGAGTCCTGCCCTGGCTTCTTAAACTTGTTTGGGCACTTGTTAGCCCAATGTTCATCCGAACCACAAGTGAAACAACCACTCTTCTTCTTATCCTTCTTGAAGGTCTTGTTGCCCTTCTTCTTGAAGTTGGTATTCTGTTGGACACCCATCTTCCCTTTGGACTTGTGGGAGTTGAAGTTCTTCTGTACCACATTGGCAACTGAAGTCCCTTCTCCTTTTCCATGCGAGTCCTTTGCTCTCGAATTCTGCTCAACACTCAGATGACCGATGACATCCTCCACTGAGAATTCACGCCTCTGATGTTTCAGAGTGGTGGCAAAGTTCCTCCAGGAATTTGGCAGCTTAGCGATTATGCATCCCGCGACAAATTTGCCCGGTAATTCACACTTCAGGAGCTCAAGCTCTTTGGCGATGCATTGTATTTCATGAGCCTGTTCCAAAACAGAACGGTTTTCAACCATTCTGTAATCGTGGAACTGCTCAATAATATACATCTCGCTTCCAGCATCAGTTGCACCGAATTTAGATTCGAGTGCTTCCCACAAATCCTTGGCAACCCGCACATGTAAATATGCATCGACCAACTTATCTCCGATCACGCTCAGAACTGCTCCAACAAAGACGACAGTGGCCTCCCTGAACGCCTTCTCCTGATCAGGAGCAATCGTTCCAGTGGGAGTGACACTGGCGACCCAGAACACGTTCATCGCCGTGAGCCATAAGATGGTTTTGGTCTGCCAACGCTTAAAGTATGTCCCCGTAAACGGGGCAGGTTTCAGTGTAGCAGCAAAACCTTGAATCGAAAATTGCCTACACAGATTAGGTTTTTGGATTGTTACGAATCTAAGCAATTTTCCGATTAAATTAATCCATGAATAAAACATGAGCATGATGTAGACATACAGATATTTGAACATATAACTATGCAATACTAGACAAATCGTAGAACCACCTACAGAAATCGCCAGTACTATGCACATGGAAGTAAGTAGGAGAGGGATAAGCATATAGTACCCTCCAGTAGGCCAGTTGGCCGAAGCAGCAGCAGCGGCGGCGGCGGCGGCCGCCTCTGAAGCAGCAGCGGCGGCAGCCTCATCGGCCACCCTCTTGGCGGCAGCAGCTTGTTCAGCTTCAGTAGACATGATGATGACGAGGAAGACGCGGAAGAAGAGGAAGCAGACGATCGAAGTTGAGCAGTCGCGTACAGGACGCTCCCCAAAAACCTAATCGCCCCTCTCCCGTACAGGATCTCGAGAGGGCGGGGTTTCGGAGGCCTGCTCTCCCGCACACCGTGTACGCGGTGGACGGAATGGGATCACCGGAGGCAGCAACAGTGAAGGAAACGACTAGGCAGGCGCGCAAGGATTGTATGTCGTATGTTAGAGAGGAGCGACCCCTCCAATATATAGGCACGGACACACGGGCGGATGGAAAAGAAACGCACATAATAAAGGCCATAATCGCCCGCAATGAAGGACTGGAAACGCCCGTACTTAAGACCACTTAATACAGGCATTTCAGCTCGTATTCATTCTCATTAACGGCCCGTAATTATCGTTTCATTAGCAACCATTTGTGTCTGTTTCTGCGCGACAAAAATGGCGTGGCGTGGCGTGGCGGGGCGGGCGTGCGTCGTCGGAGGAGGAGCGCGCGTGTGGAGCTCCTCTTCCTTCTCACACTTCCACATACTAGTGGTGGAAGAGCTCACCTTATATGTTGGTGCTCATCTCTCCCAACTAGCAATGTGGGACTAAACTCCCACCACTTCCCTTGCCAAGCATGAATGGGCCCTTAGGGATTTTCTGAAATTGTTAAGTGGGCCTAAAGCCCACCCTATATTTCAACACGCCGGAGTCCTCCGCTCACTCTTGCTGCTCTTCTCTCTCTGGCACACACCAAAGAAGAAAGGAAGAAGAAGATGATACAGTGGACTGGAGACACAGGACACGGTGGTTTTTACCGACGCAACGACGCCAACTTCACGAGCTCGTACTCGACACCACATCCATTACAATGAGCCTCTCGAGGGCTTTATACCCGGGGCAGGCGCTAGGCACGAACCCCACGTTTGCACCCGCCCGAGCACTCGGTCCGGCCCGCTCTGGCCGCGCCCACCTCGCACATGATCGCGCCCAGGACGTGGCAGCCCCGACTCGGTCACCCTGACCTGCTCTCCAACGGCTGCACCTGGTCCGGTGCCGCGCATGCACACACACGCGCTCCTACCTAGCCTACGCACGCACACACGCAGCCCAGACCTGCCCCGTACACTAGTCGGACACAGGTGAGACCATGGCCAGACAATGACACACACACGCACGCCATGCACCCGACGCGTCCCGCGTGCACACACATGCACACCCGACGCAGTCGCCGTGGCCACCGTGGCTTATTTCCTATCAGCCTGCTGGGACGGAGAAATCTTTCAGCCCGCCTCTTTGCATGCTCGACGTACTTGGTCTGCAGGTCATCTCTCGCTCTCTCACCCTCCCTCCCTCTCTCTCCTAATAATAATAGTTTATTTGTGTCCGATGTCTTCCATGTAGCTTATGTTCTATAAACTATCAACGGGAATTTCATTACCTTTGAATATTATTGTGCAGGCAAATAGTTGTTCGGGCCTGGAACGTTAAATGCTTCATCCATGGATGTAGTTCGGCATCTACAATGGAATCACAAAATATCACTTTGGTCATACCTATTTTAAGGCTCACTTTTTTAATTGCAACCATAAACATTTATATTTTTGGATGTATTATACATCAGCTTGAAAATTTTGGTGTAAATCAGGATCTTCAATTATGTCTGAGTGGTATTACTAATTTATCATGTTTTAAATTTCACCAGCGCCTCAATTTGGGAAATGCTTTCCATCTGCTGTTATGCACCAACCCCTTCGACTATACTGAGTGCATCCTCTACAACATGCTTTGCTTCCATTTAGGATGGTTGATTTGAGGAGCTCCAAAGATGGTATGTTATAAAATGGTACTCCCTCCGTTCCAAATTACTAGTCGCAGAAATGGATGTATCTAGAACTGAAATACATCTAAATACATCCATACTTTTTTTTGAGGAAAGATACATCCATACTTGTGACAAGTAATTCAGAACGGAGGGAGTACATCGTTTTTGTTTTCATGTGTGGTGGTTCTCGGTCATGTAGGTAAGTGATAAAGAAGGAAATGTCCATGTGTTTGCATAAGTACTAGGTATTTTCCCTAACTGCTAAAATAGCTACTTCTATCCAATATTACTTCTTCACATTCCACTTGTGCACGTTGCTGACCCCTCTAAATCAATATCTTGGGTTTCAGTCCGTCCTTTTCCCTATATCAATGCACTGCACGGTGGCTGCCAACATGAATGTTAGTATTTGTTTTCTTCACATGTCATTGTGCATACAACGTGTAGTACTAGTGGTTGTTTGGATAGCTAGTATTTGAGAGTAGTTTTAGGAAAACCAGTTTTAAGAGGATTTTTAGGAAAACCAGTTTTAAGTTGTTGTTTTCGTAAAACTAGCGTATAGAATACTTTGTTTGCTCGTGATTGATCATGCTGCAATATCACACAACCGAGCCTTTCATGCCAACGCTACTTTGCCTCATCCTGAACATTTGAGAAATAGGCTAACAGCCCAAGTGGTTCACGCGAGAGGTGAGGACTGAGGAGATCGAGGAAGGAAGGCACGACCACGCCTAAGACGCCTACAATGGCAGAGTTCGTGCTGCTCCTGATGGGCCTTTCATGGACACGGACCTAGGCGTGCTCGGCCTCGTCATGTCCGGCAACTTCCAGTGCGTGCATGCAGCCAGCGGGGACATCGGGCACCACAGCGTGCGCGTCAACCTCTCATGTACCCAAGTGGCGTCGCCATGCCGCTGAGCTGCGTCATGGTGGGCATCAACACCGAAGAGATGGTGGCCATGACAGAAGGTGTTGCGCGCGGCCAACCCGAGCAGCATGACGGTACATAAAACGGGTGATACACAGACACGGCAGCCACGGCGGCGCTTAGCACGCCAATGGTTAGGAGCAACGTGGGCGTCGTCCTGGCTGAGGAGCACAGCAGGGTACCTCTACCTGGAATGACTGACATACAGACACAGCGGCCCTGGCGGCGCCTAGCATGCCAGCGGTCCAGAGGAACACGGCCGTCGTCCTCGTCGAGGAGCAGTTAGCCACGGTGGCCGTGGCGGCGCCTAGCATGCCAGCGGTCCGGAGGAACACGGCCGTCGTCCTCGTCGAGGAGCAACAGCCACGGCGGCCGTGGCGGCGCCTAGCATGCCAGCGGTCCGGAGGAACACGATTGTCGTCCTTGTCGAGGAGCAGCAGCCACGGTACCTGAGCGGCTGACGAAGGACTTGCGATCTAGCTAAACTGGTTTGTGGAAAAACGACTAATAGGCGTTTTTCCATATACTCGTTTTTTGGTCTTTGGAAGACCAAGTTTTCTTATCCTGAGATTTGTTGGGCTAAACAAACATGGTTTTAGGTGGTTAGACTCCTACACGCGATTAGTGGAAACAGATTTGGTATAAACTCCTTATCCAAAAACCCCTAAGTCTTTTCTAGCTTATCATGTTGCTAAAGTTCCTGAAGTTTTGGGCTCGAAAATTTTGCAATTTGTCCTTTCTGAATATGCTTATAGTGACGAGTATGCACTGAAAATGGAAACCTGGTCTACCACAAGGACATTACGACAGTGTTTTACTGAACATTTTAATTAAATATTATGACATTATCACCATTTGCTGTTTTGCATATCTCAACAATGGATGTATTAACTATTTCTCTGCATCATTCATTTGTAGTGTAAGCAGTTGGGGATCTAAATGGTACATGCAATCAATATCAATAATTTCTTACATATTGCCTTTTTGTAGAAATACATATTTCCCTTTTGTTATTGAAATGATAAATCGCTTTTGCTTGAAATAATGCTTGATGTTCTTTACATACAAAACGAAATTATCAATTGTAGTTTACCAAAGAGCTGCAAGTGAATGCTTATATCAGATTTTATAAGGGTTCTTTCATCTAAGGTTGGAACATCAGATGTCATGTAAGCTTTATTTTGAAGATAATTATTTTTAAGTGGCATTATTTATACATTCAGTGACTAAAACATCCCTACTTTGGTCGATCAGTGGTACAACTCATTTGCTTTATTCCTTGTTATAAATATTTGTCCTCTAAAGAGCTCCCATCTATTATTCCCTATGCTTGGACCACTAATATCCCACCACAACGTGCAGGGTATCATCTAGTTATATTCCTAAATGATAAGTGTCACACATCAGGATTGTAGCCCCTTGCACCAAACGTGTTGATCACCATTTGATTACATGCACACATCTTAAAGTTGTGATGGGCGCTACGTCGGCTATAACAAATTGTTCGAGGCAACTAGGGTCGTAGAGGGAGGCCGCCGCCGCATGGGTCCCATGAAAGCAACCGCCATCACATTGTCGGGCTGCACAGCCGGTGTCTTGCCAGCTTCGCTGGCCATCATCGTCCACCGCCCCCAAAACAAAACCAGACCTTTGTTCACGAGAGCGGAGGCCGCCCTTCCCCTCCGGCTGAAGCATATCCCTTCAGGGCCACTCCGATGGGCGGCGCAACCGAACTTGGAGATGATATGGGGAAGCGGAGGATACTCTTTCCCTCTCACTGAAGCATATCCCTCTAAGGCTCAAGGTGGTCTGGTGAGCTTGCAGCTAGACACGGGGAAGAGGAAATGGGGTTCTGCCACGACCGGCAATAGACTAGGTTAGCCTAGTCCGCTATAATTTTGTTGAAATGTATTCCAAATGTAAATATTTTTGTCCGGACTATTGAAATGTAGTTTTAAATGTATGTGGATAGCATCAGATAGCCGGCTCCACATCCGTGTCCACAGACTAACACCCCCCCTCTGTCTACGGACGGATGCGGTGTCTGGTTTGCGTGTCAGCATTGCCCCATAAGTTCTTGGTACTCCACGTGTTTTTTCTTTCTCTTCCCTCAAGATGACTAGGGAAAGCCTTCCTCCCCTCGATCTTCACCGGTGAGTCCTGGATTCACCTTCCCTCCGCCTGCCGCTCCGACGGCCGGTGGCGGGGAGGGGATTTCTGGTGCCTCGAATCTGGTTAGTACATAGGTAGGGTTTTAGTTCTCGCAGGGGCGCCGTTTGAACGGATGCTGGCGGTGCTTCTTCAAGTCAGTCTTTCAGACTCCAATCCTCCTCAAGTTCGTCCATCGGTGTAACCGACATTGGAAGATCAGGGGACGACGTCCCTTCCCTTTTTTCTTTGGACGCTGATAACGCCCACACATGTGGCATATTAGACATCCGCCCACACATCATGTGTGGCATAAGCAGGAGGCAGCCCACACGGATCATGTGTGGGCGAACATTAGAACTATCCACACATGTGGGCGTAGCTACTTCGTGCCACATGCCCAACAAACTACTACTCATCCTCAGCCTGCATGTGTGGCACAAAGCAAAATCTGCCCACACGTCATGGCACACCCGTGGGATGACACTTTAGTTACCCCGGGGGATGGCAATTTAGTCACCCGAGATGGTAAATGTAGTTGTAAAAGCATGACAACTTGTTTGCCATGTCTAAGTAACGGTAGTTGCCGCGTGTATTCAAACCATAGTTGCCATGTGTAATTAACTAGTTGCACGTGTGGTCCAACCATACTTGCCATGTATGGTTAATCATAGTTGCCATGTGTGTTTACTTAGTTGCCACATACGCATAACTGCAGTTGCTATCTAGCAACGAATCATAGTTTGCCATGCATGTTTACCTAGTTGCCAGTTACGCGCAACTGCAGTTGCCATCTAACAACGTACGAACGTCGTGTGGGCGAAGAGCAGTTCGCCCACACACGAGTGGACTAGGTGGTGACTGTGTGGGCAGAAACTAGTTCGTCCACACAGCACAGCTGGCAACCGCGTGTTGCGAGTCATGTGGGTGAACTCCCCACACACACGATGATGCCCACGTGGCACTAAAAATCTAACAGATTCCTTTAGAATTCGTGCAAAACAAAATCAACGTGTATCAACGCGTGTGGGTGAAGTACTAACATGCCACACGTGTGGAGGTCATTTGGGTTTTCTTTTCATTCACTACAACAACTAAAACACATTTCGTTCCGGCTTCCACTCGTCGCCTCGAGTCTTGACAGTGCCGCCGGCTGGCCTGCCTGGGAAATTTGGATCTAACTTCCTCGTATGGCCGCGGTTATGTGGTAGCATCTGATTCCTTGCTGCCTTGCCGGCAAGGTGGCGGCGGCGGCACGGAACTAAGCCACACCACCATGCATCCGCGAGCAAAAGCTTCCGTATGTATCGGGCGTCGGAGTCCGATGGCTATAGTTGAGCACAGCTGACGCGTCGGTGCAGGAGCGGGCGTGGATGCGCATGGCCAACATGGTAAGGACAATGGCGGGCAGTCCGAGTACGCCGGAGCCGGAGGAGACCAAGTTCTCGTGGGAGCTCCAAGATCTGCTCAACGAGGACTTGGGCCGGCGGTCTGTATCTTGGGAGCTCCAAGTTCTCATGGGTCGCCCGTTCTGGCGGCCTGGCAGGTGGCGCGGGCGGCGGGCCGTGGTGGCCTAGTAGAGGGCGCCACGGGGAGCGGTTGCTCGCTCTTCGGGCGGGCGGTATGGTGGGAGGATGACTCGGGCCGGCGGCCTGGATCTAGGCCAGATCTGGCCGGGCAGCGCAGGTCCGGCGAGGTGGTGCTGCTCGGGTTCCCTCGGGCGGCAGTGGGGCGGCCTGCTGCTCCTTGGCAGCGGTGGTCCGTGCTTCAGGAGGTCGGTGCTGACGGCTTGTCTCTCCGGCGTGTCGTGACGGTGCGGATCCGGTATGCGGTGGTGGATGTCGTTCGTCGGCGCGCAGGTGTAGGGAGCCGACTTGGTCCGCACGGGTGCAAGCATATGCGTTAGTGTTCTTCTCTCCTGTTGCGTTGTGGTGGCATCGGTCCGAGGTTGCTCGTCGGGCATCGCCGTGCCGTCGGACAGATCGATACCATTGACCACGGCCATGGCGTCGTTCGAGCGTGCTCGCGGTGGCCGTCGGTAGTAACCAGGCTGTCTCCCTCGTGGTCCACCGGGACCGGACGGGGATACAGACGTGGGCGCCTCCTACTGTGGAGGTGCCGACCCAAACCCGCTGGCTGATGACGGACTAGGGGTGAAAGGTGGTCCCTTTCACTCTACTACTGTGGTCGGGTGCTCGTGACGGAGATGGTCGGCGGTTCCTAGGGGCATGGATGCCGGGGCGGCGGCCCCGGACGGCGGACCTCACGGTTGGCTTTCTGGCAGGCTCCATGGTGGCGGTGGTGGCTCCATCTTTAGGTCGTGAGGGCGAGTAGGGATGTACTTGCGGGAGGCCCAGGACTGCTCTGGCAGTGCCCAGATCTGCGGTGGGCTAGCTTGACCCTCGTTGTGGTAGTGGCCTGTTCTCCACGTGGTGGTGCAGGCGAGTGACCGAGCGAAAGCTCCGCGCTTCTGACGCCGGCGACGGCGACGCCTGTGGGTGTCGCTTGCTTCTTGAAGACGGCATCGTGGATCCAGTACCTGTGCCAGGGCTCACGGTGAAAATCGTTGTCCGCTCTCAGACTCGGCAGCGGCGACGCTTCACGCGTTAACCCTCCTGGGGGCATTGTCTTTGAGCTTAGGGGTCCTTGTCCGTGCCTCGCGAGGTGTTAGGCTTGTTCTAGGCTTATGTTTCATCTGTTGATCTGCTGTGTAAGGGGGCCTCCCCACCATATTGTATCGTTTGGCCATGGACTCTAGTTTATTGCTTTATTTATAAAGCGGGGCGAAAACCTATTTCGAGAGAATGACAAGACGGCCAAGCGCATAGTGGATGCACTCAGTCTGCAGACAAGGCCCCTCCAGGACATTAACCTCATCAAGAAGATTGCGGAGTATGATCCAAGGGTATGTAAATAGGGTACTACTCCATTTTTGTCTACTCTCTTCTTTACCACATGGTTTTCATCTTGAGAATTTCACCCGAATCAATAAGGCCAGTTAATTGGGATAGATCCAAGGGTGTGCTAATACTACTCGGAGGTAAGAGGATATTATTAGTGTGCCTATGCGGTGAATATAGAATTTGTGCTATGTACAACCAAGATAGTGGATAAGACATAACCAAACCACAATGTTTAATAAGGAAAGATAACCAACCATTAAACCATCGGGAATTGTTGTGCACACGACACATTCGGTTAGGATGTTAATACAATTATCTGTGTATTGGGTAACATGAGGTAGATCTGTGGACCATGATGAGTTGTGTCTTCGTAAAATGTTGTGATTAGTAATACTACTGTGAATATACTTCTATTTATCATAAGCCATGGATTCAAATACATGTTCCTAGCATGGCATGTGTACAATTTATTTACTTTCTTTCCCGTTTCTCGTGGACTAATGTGAATGAACATAACATTGCTCATGCCGTTTACAATATAGACAAATTCTAATGATGTCATTTTCAACTTGCATATATGATAGATATTGTCTTAACATTTCAGCGGTAGATGATGTGCTCCTCCACTACGAGGTGGCTGTGGTGGCTTTGTCAATTTCAACTTTTGTCTGCTCATATAATAGTGTGTTTTCACAGAAATGAGTGTTCAAATGTGTTTAAAAACATAACTTTTTTAAATACTCACCGAGACTGTAATGGATAAAGATAAATCATCATCATCATTACAATGTAATTTTTTGTATTGATATGGGTGTGTATGACACATACGGATGTGAAATGTGAATATTTAGTAAATAGGAAATAGAGGGCAGAACCCTTTAAACATTCCTTTTGACAGGTACACTTACTACAATTTGAATATTATGTGTGGGAAGATGTTCCCTTGATAAACGAATCGCTAGGATGTAAGCTCTAGTTTAAAGGAGATCTTTCATCTTGAGTTTCTTTCTAGCTAGCAAATTCTCAGTCACTAAGTATGTTACTCCCTCCATTCCAAATTAATTGAAGTTATATTTTATCCTAACTAACTAAACTTTCTTGAAGCAAAGTCATATATGACACAAAATTAATTAGTTCATACTTAGTGACAAAGTTTGATAAAGTATATAGAGAAATATGGCAATAATATAATCAAACTTAAAAAAGTTTAAATTAGAACAAAGTTAGAATTTCAAATAGATCGGAATGAAATTATCTTACTTATGTATGCATGTTTCTTGTTCTGGTAACAGGTTAGCCAAGAGTGCAACTCGTTGTTGCCAGAACTACCTCCACAGATACTAGCAGCCCCAGATAAGGTGCTTGATGATTGCCTCAAGAAATTCAAGCTCAATGCCTCACAACACAACGCGGTGGTGGAATGTGTCTCTGCAATGGTACAAGATACGTCGTATTGGGTGCGGTTGATCTGGGGACCTCCCGGGACAGGGAAAACCAAGACCCACGTATCCCTCTTGTGGTCCATGATGATGACAAACCACAGGACACTAGCTTGTGCACCAATCAATACCGCGGCCCTGGAGGCCGCCTCCCGTCTCCTCGGTCTTCTCGACGGCGGACAATTCTCCCGGGGTGATGTTGTGTTGCTTGGCAACAATGATCGGATCCGCGTGGATGAAAACCTCGCAGAGATGTTTCTGGAGCAACGGCTTTCCCGACTCAAGTGTACAGACTGGAGGCACCACGTGAGCTGCATGGTAGGCCTACTTGAGAAACCCCTGACCGAGCATTCCTCTTATCTTCAGAGCGTCAGGACGGGGACCATGGATTGTGCGTGGAAGATGGACGGTATGGGGGGGGGGGGGGGAGCTCGAGAGGAATAGCATGCGACAAGAACAAAGAATGTGACACTCAAGGGCTTCTTCATAGACAACTATGAGTGCTACGAGGAATGCCTGCGCAGCTGTGTAGAGACATACCACGAAGACCTCCCCCGGTGCGCTACGTCCGCGGAGAGCTTCCGTTTAATGGATGAGGCCCTGCACGCACTTGAAGCATTCGGGAAACTCATGCGGTCTGATCCGAAACTGATGTGACGGCGGCCCGATCTTTCGATGAGAGTGGGGATAAATATCGATTTGGTGGATTTTGATCTTGACGATCCGGCTATATTGTATCCGACGATACGCCTCGGCAATCGCTAAACCAATCTCCGATGGTTATTGACCTTGCCGTAGGCACGATCAACCTGAACAACGAGGTTCGTGTTCCTGCATGCAACCGAAGAACCAGCAAGAACAATGATGAATTGCAATCTGAAATTGCGGATGAAAAATTGAGCACATGAACTAGATGAAAAGTTAGGGTTTCACTGTGGATCTGACAAGGCGATAGTCCTACACGTCTCATAAATACGAAATTATAGCGATGGCTAAACAATACAATAAAACCCGAGTCTAAACCCTAATATAAACTACTATTTATTAAGAATAGGCATGCGGCCGCGTCCGTCGTTGCGTCCCATCCGGACTGTCGGTCGTGGTCCGGCTGCAGAGGATGACGTGGCAAGCAGATTGCAAGACGGCGCGTGTGTAGAAGCACCTGGCGCAGCCAAAAAGTCAAGGCCCGCGTTCGTGGCTGATCCTGGCTCATTAACCCAAATCCATTGGCCCTTGTGCACTTCATGCATGTGCATGTACGTGACATGCTTGGCGAATGGAATTGATTCGGTGGTGGACATGCATGCACTGTTAATTCATCTGATTTGAGTGCATAGTTGTCTTCATCTCTAATCTCCTTGTCGTTGATGAGGCAGCGCAACTGAGGGAGTGTGAGCTGCTGATACCTCTACAGACCAGTATCCGTCGTGCTGTTCTCATAGGCGACGAATGCCAGTTACCGGCGCTAGTCAAAAGCAAGGTGATCTTGCTACCAGATGAACATGTTTTTGCTTAATTTTCCCTTCCTTTCTTTTTTTAGTGCCAATCCTGGTGTAAGTGTAACAAATAATACTTTTAAGTCTCTGTTGCCTTTATTTTTGCAGCTTAGCGCGGACGCCGACTTTGGAAGAAGCCTGTTCGAGAGGCTCATTTCACTGGGACACGGGCAAAGTGAGTGACAGAACAATCTGGGGGGCATTCATCCATGGTGTTGCTACTGTAAAATGCTAACTAACTTCTTGCAGGCACTGCCTCTGGATTCTAGGCAACGCAACTACATTGTCGAGCAGCAAGACAATCTGGGAGGAGATAGTGGCTGACGCAAAGGATAGAGGATGCTTCTATGATGCCAATGACGACAAAAACCTCGTAGCTGCAATACGCGACGCCATGATCGATCGGGCTGGATGAAGTGATGAAGTGGCTCAGCATGGATAGCATGGATAACAGCCTAGTATCGGCGGGTCATGATCAGGGGAATGGATGAATGGATTGATCCCTTAGTGCTTGTTTTGACGAGAGCCTAGTGCTTATTAATTTGAGAACAAACGAATTGGCGAAAGATGCATGGTATCAATCTCTGTTCAACCAGTTATAGCTTTATGGTTCTTACAGTAGGATCCCCGTTACAGTTTCTTCCCTGCAAAAGTCCAAGATGAGCTGCATATAAAATTCTGAATGGACAGACGTCATAGGGATGCAAAATCTATCGGTTATGGAGAATAATTTGCACCGATGAGCGATGACGCAGTCTCGTATTCATGGGAGGCCAACTGAAGAAACTTTGGTTGTGGAGAAAATACAACTCTTGTACTGTGAAGGTGATATGAAAACCCTGAGACTGCCACTGCCAAAGGCCATTGTTCTTCCTGGATACTGCACTACTACTACTTCATCTGTTTATTTAGAGCCTAATCCTAATTTTCGTACTCCCTCCATTCCAATGAACAATCACTCGAACAAGCCGTGCATGCATTCAAAATCCAATTTTAACCATAAAGTAGAAAATAATACTATATACTTTTCCATGACTTAAAATTATATATATATATATATATATATATATCACTAAAAGCTTCTTTCAAATATAAATTCAACACTACTGGAAAATGGGCTTTGCCGAGAGTCAAATCACAGGAGCTTGTCAAAAAACCATCTAAACCAAGTACAACTCTCGGCAACACGCTGGACTCGGTACAAAACATGCCATTGCCTAGAGATCTGTAAAGAGAACTCGACAAACAAAATAAGATTGGATTATACGATCTATGCCGACTTCTAGACCAAACAAACCCCGCAATGTTCTTGCCACGTGTCGGTAGCGGCAGTTGTTGCCTACCCTATCACGGGAGGGCGCTTTTGCCGAGTTCCCGCGTTATGGACTTCAACATAGTTCTTCTTAGCCGCTTGTTTTTTCCGTTCACCACGTGGACAACTTTGTCAAGTTCTCTCAGGAAGGCACTCGAAAAAAAAGTTCCTATCTAATGGTACAAATTGCTCCCCTGAGCCATCACACCACCCACATCTTCCTATTGTGTAGCTGCGTCTCCTCCTACCATCTCCCCTAACCGTCCCGCTTCTCTCCGTCGACGCTAGCTCCTCTCCCGACGGTGCACTCTGGCTAAATCCTCACGTGCGGCATAGAGGACTTCCTTCACATCGGGTATGACTATCTTGATTCTGTCATGAAACCGTCACAAATGTACTTGGGTGATAGAAAACGTGACCTCCTCTGACAAACGTGTATTATCATAAATGTGTCTTTATATTGTAGTGTTCTTTCATGGGCTACATGGGCCGTCTCTGATTAATTTTCTTAATCTTGTCTGAACGGCAAGTACTAACATGCTTTAGGATTTCTGAAAAAGAAATAGAAGCAATCCACTTCAACAATGAAGACTAATTTTGAACCATGACAATCGAATGCCTATGACGGCCAATTATATTATCGCGAAGATGACAATTTTCTTTAGCAAGCACGACAAAATCCTACCAAAAAACTGAGCATGAGTCATCCTCGTGACAATATAATTTGCCATCCTGGGTATCCGATTTGCCATTGTAAAAAAATCTGATGTTCAATCTATATTGGGGTCCTTTCTTATAAATGACTTTCTACTATGCATGCGAGCTGGCTTGTATGTTTTGCCGTGTGTCATTACTTGGAGATTCATTCGACTCTAGTTTTGACAAAGATTGTCTTGTTCTAGAGGATTAATCGTGTTTTCTCTTGTTGCAAAGTGTATCGTAATGTTCGTTATGTACCATCAAAATAAGAGTGCACTCCTTAGATTTTAATCTAGTTTCATCAGTTTTGCTATTTATCAGGTATTTGAAGAAAAAAATTGTGCCAGTCACCTCCTACCTTCCTTCCTTCATGCCAGACCTGGCCGGAGAAGACAACCCCATTATCTATCATAGGGGAAGCCATAGCCTCACTATCAATCTTAGGGGTGGGGGTGCAGGGGATGGCTGGAGTTCTTTTTCGGTTTAGCAGGGCATAGAAGGATGGTTGGGGCGGCGACCAACATGACAGTGGGGTAGGTTGAGGGGAGAGCGGGGAAGGAGAAACCGTCGGGGCGGAGGACGAAGAAAGAGAGGAGATGAAGAACAGTGCGCGCTTGATGGCCGTTGGATGTTGATCGTATGGTTGAAAGAAAAAGTATTTACGCTATATTTTTATGTAATGATTGACGCTATACTTTTTTCAGGCACCTGACGTATAGTCGATCCCTACTCCCAAGTTTCATTGATATTATAGGTTTCTTCTTTGTTTAAGAGAGTATCAGCATACCTGTATGAATGAATCTCCAATATGTTCAACTGTGAATCAAGCATCAATTAATGCACGCACGCTAAAAACTACTCTGCGGTCTGCATCGAAGCGCGCTTGATCCTCACTGGGAGCCCGCCGCTGATGGACGCCGTGAGCCCCGGCACAAACGTCGGCGCCCAGCCCCTACGGCCGTTCTCTCCGACCACCTCCACGTCGAACGCCTTCACCACGGCCACGCCGACCGCCTTCATCTCAGTTATGGCGAGCTCCTTGCCGAGGCACACGCGGAGGCCGGCCTGGAACACCGGGTACTTGTACAGGTTCGCCGGCGCGAACGAACCGCCGGGTCCGGTGAGCCACCGGTCGGGGCGGAACTTCTCGTAGTCGGCTCCCCAGATGCTCGGCATGCGTCCCATGGCGTACGGGTGGTACATCACGCGTGACTCGCCGTCCACGTAGGTGCCGTCCGGGAGCACGTCGGCGGCGGCGCAGAACTTGGAGTCGAACTGCACCGGCGGGAACAACCGCATGTTCTCGAACAGCACCGCGTGGGTATAATGCAGGCTCATCAGATGCTCATAGGTGGACGGCTTCTCGCCGCCGGCCTCCGCGCGAATGGCAGCCGCGACTTCAGGGTTCTTGTGCAGGTGGATGAAGAGCGTGGTAAGCGCGGAGGCGACCGTATCCCGCCCGGCGAGAAGGAAGCTGACGACGATGTCGCGGAGATACTTGTCGTCCATGGCGACGTCCGAGGCCATGAAGCGGGACAGGAGGTCGTGGCTGTTGTCAAAACCCAGACTCCGCCGCTGCAGAATCATGGCCGACGCGAGGTCGTCGACGAGCTTGATGGCCTTCTTAAGCTCCCTCTCGGACCCAATGTTGAGCATCCGCTTCATCTTCCACACCAACGGCGAGGCCGCGGCGCCCCGCATGGCGCAGAACCGCGAGGCGGCGTCGAACGCGTTGGCTAGGTCCGACATGGGCATGTCAAGGTCGAGGCAGCCCGGGTCCAGCCCGAAGGAGATCTTGCAGATGGTGTCGAAGGCGAACCGCCGGAACACGTCCTGGAGGTCGACCACCTTGCCCTTGTCGGCGGCGTCGGCCAGGACCGGCAGGAGGCGGGCCTCCACCTCCTGCGCGACGATCTTGTAGGCGTAGGAGCGCAAGGTGACGCTGCCGAGCTGGAGGCTGGCCATCTTGCGCTGGTGGCGCCAGGCGTCGCCGTCGACGTTGAAGATGCCGGCGCCGAGGAGGTCGCCGAGGAGCGCAGCGAAGCGCTTGCCCTTGGGGAAGTTGTGGAAGCGGGTCTTGAGCATGTACTCGACGTTGGCCGGGTTGGCGGTGACGGTGCAGCCCAGGACGTGGACTTGGACGGTTCCCGTCGGCGACTCGCGCAGCAGGTGCGCGTACCAGTCGGCAAGGTTGGTGAAGTCCTTGGCCCATGACCCGGTGAGGTACGCCCGGCACACGTGGCAGCCGCACCAGGGGTTGGGCCACCGGCGGACGAGCAGGAGCACCGCGGCGAGCGCCACCGAGAAGATGGACAGGCTGAAGAAGACCAGTCCCGCGCACCGCGCCCCCCATGACAGCTCCACGGCATCATCCATTGCTCTCTCTTGGATTAGTTGCTCACGAGTCACGAGTCAAGGAGACGATCGATGTAAGCTTGGTGTGGGGAGAGTCAAGCAGGCTGCCTCTGTCTATATACTCCCATGGAGTTGGGGCACATGGAGCATGATGGGCGTACGGGGGAAGAAGAAACACATGGAGTACGTGCGCCAATGCTTTGAACATACCGGGTAATAATGACAGTTGGGCCCGTTCCTTTTTCTCGAATTAAGGAGCTGTTGGCTCCACTTTTTTCTTCGATTTTTTTTTTGAAATAAGGGTCCACTTTTTTCATTTCAGAGTGTTGGGCCTGTGTGTGCATGAATGATCAACAAAGATCAACAAAGCTTTTCTTAGAGAAAATTAGTAAATTGCTAAACTTGATCTGATGGTCGCCCGAAAAAGAATTGCAGTCTTGCTTTCACGTGGTAAAGAATGGCATCCTAATTGAGTACTTCTACTACGGTACCACCCCTTGCTATGTTGTGTCTCCTTTGAACCATAGTAGATTAGCAGTTGATCTCCATTTTTCGGAAGTACTTCGGACATTATCGAAAGTACCATTATGAGCTCGAGCTCAAATGAGCTTGAATGAACAGTAAAATGAAAAATAGGAACAATAAAAAATTCTGAATTTTATTTGGTAAACTCTGACAAATATTCCAAGTGTTTGAAAATTTTCATCATGAGGCCACATTCGTAGTGAAATACGTGGTACAAAGAAAAAAAAAGGAACCAGTGCTTCAAAATGCTTTAAGTAGCACTTGTGAGCATTGATTTTGTTTTCTTGGGACAAACTGGAAAGGCAAGGCCCGACATGAAACAGCTTAATTTCCTTTTCTTGCGCTGTGGTCATGGGCGTCCATCCCATGCATGGTTACATATCGCTGCCGGTGCGGCTGGCCACACGTCAATTCCATTTCATGAGCAAAGGTCAACTCCACATCGGTCGTCTCCCCCGACGGACGCCGCACCCAAGGCCAGAGCTGGCACGTCACATCGTCTCGTTCGTCGTCGTAGACCCTGTTGCCGCCACACACAACACAACGCCGCTGATATAATTAGCAGGGACATGCATCCGTACATAGTTTCATCGTGGATCCATGGCAACCGCTCACGCTCAAGTTCTCTTCTGACCTAACGCGCACGTGCATGGTGTTCCATCGTGAATCCATGGGATACATACGCCGAGGATCGTGACATGCCGCTCAAGTGCGATGCGTTCAATCTTAAAATAACGGAAACACTAATGTCCACACGCATAAGCGTTTGCATCTCGCCCACACGCGTGGATCCACATCCGTTTGTGTTTGCATGAATCTTGGCATGTTTGTGGTGTCACGTAGGACTAGGCTGGTGTGTGGGCATTCATTCAATCGACCACACGTCCGCTTTCACCACACGGAGGAACCGGTGTGTGGGCATTTAGCAGTTCGCCCACACGTCAGTTTTCACTCACGGGCAGGGACTGATGTGTGGGCGTTTAGCAGTTCGCCCACACGTCCGTCTCCTCTCCCACACGCAAAGCTGCCAGTTGCCATGTGCTTTGCAGGGTACATGGCAACTGCCCTAGTGTGCTTCTAAGTAGATGGCAACTCTCTCTTTTTACCCGAACATGTCAGTTGCCATGTGTTTTGCAGGGTGCATGACAACTGCCCTAGTGTGCTTGTAAGCAGATGATAACTCTCTCTTTAACCGAACATGTTATTTTGCCATGTTTTTTTGTAGCGCTACACAGCAACTGCCTAGTGTTAGTAGGTGGCAACTCATAAAGTTTTCAAATCATGGCAACTGCAGTAAAGCATACCATACATGGCAACTGCCTAGTGTTAGTAGGTGGCAACCAAGTTTTCAAATCATGTCAACTATAGTAAACCAGACAATACATGGCAACAACTGCAGTTGTCCAAAAATGGCATCTGACACTTGACCTGAGATGGCAACTGCAGTTGAGCAACCATGGCAACTGTAGTTCAGCGACATGGCAACTGCAGTTCATGGAAGAGGGTCCGGACCATGGCAACTGCGGGGCGCGTGCTGCCTGTCACGCGGCGCGTGCGGGACCATGAGGTAGGAGGCCTGACGTACGGGCGTGTGGGCATTATCTATTTTGCCCAGACGCAGGCGTGTTAGAGGGATCAGGAGGGAAAAAAAGAGGCGTGTGAGCATTACTTGTTTTGCGCACACGTAGGCGTGTGGGCTAATTCCCTTAGACACCACACAAAATGTGTGGGCATACCCCTTAACGCCCACACGTGTGGGCGCTATCGGCGTTGAGGGAGTCCTGGATTAGGAGGTCTCCGGACAGCCGGACTATCTTCATTGGCCGGACTGTTAGACTATGAAGATACAAGATTGAAGACTTTGTCTCGTGTCCGGATGGGACTCTACTTGGCGTGAAAGGCAAGCTAGGCAATACGGATATGGATATCTCCTCCTTTTTAACTGACCTTGTGTAACCCTAACGCTCTCCGGTGTCTATATAAACCGGAGGGTCTTAGTCCGTAGGAAAACAATCACAACATACAATCATACCATATGCTAGCTTCTAGGGTTTAGCCTCTCTGATCTCGTGGTAGATCTACTCTTGTACTACACATATCATCAATATTAATCAAGCAGGACGTAGGGTTTTACCCCCATCAAGAGGGCCCGAACCTGGGTAAAACTTCGTGTCCTCTGCCTCCTGTTACCATCCGGCCTAGACGCACAGTTCGGGACCCCTACCCGAGATCCGCCGGTTTTGACACCGACATTGGTGCTTTCATTGAGAGTTCCGCTGTGACGTCGCCACCAAGAAGGATGTCTCATCTCGTCTTTAAAGATGGCACTATCGCTGAGGGAGCTTTGGCTATCGGGCAAACTCTCCGGCTAGGTGGTTTTCTTACGACCGCCTGTTCGGTCGCTGCGCCGACGATGACTTCTCGGGTCATCGAAAGCAATCTTCACGTCAACTCGGAACTCGCCGAGCAGTTAGATCCAATGGAGCTCTCTTCCCTGAACGAGCTCTTGGATCGCATCGCCGTCCTGGGAGTCGCTACAGACTACGATCAGATTGGGCCTAAACCCGATCTGAGAGAGATTAACTCTCCCCAGGCCACCCATCACGTTGCAGTGGTGGATGAACAATGCGGCAACCCTTCATCTATCTTAAGGACTAGCTATGTCCGGATTCCCGATCCCTCCAAGCCGGATACCCGCGGAGGGGAGGACGTCACTCAAGGCCTGAACCTAGAATCAGGCAGCGGGCTAGATTTATCGGAAAACATCCAAGAATACAAACTTTCGAGTTCGGAAACTCCTTGGCCCCTGAGTCTCAGATCGGATGAGGATTCGGATTCAATTCCATCCACCCACCCAAACATACGCGATATATCCCACATTAGGCAAGAGCCCGAAGAAACAGTACACCATTACTGGGCCAGATTCCTCCTAGTCACGAACAGGATAAAGGACTGCCGCGAGGAAGACGCAATTTCATTCCTTTGCAATAATTGCACGGACAAGGGAATCCTCAATGCCATAAGTCGCCGCGAAATTACACGCTTTGCCGACTTGGTGTCCATAGTACGAAAGTACTGTGCGATGGAAAGCGCCTGGAAAACCGAAATAAAATTTTGGGATAATCCGGCCCCAAATACAAACCCAGTCCGAAATAAAAGGGTGCATTATCACAATACACCTGGGTTAACTACCAAAAAGCAAAAGCCCTTTTACGGGGCAAGGAACTGTACTGGAGGGATGGCTCAACGGACCCTGCAAAATTCATAGTACAACGGATGCAATACCAACGCACAGCCTTAGAGCATGTTGGATACTCCGGCAGGTGGCCAAAAGTGGTGAGGATCTACTCCTCCCAAAAACCACAGAGAACCATCCCGCAGACAACAATACGGTGTCAACAGTCTTTGAGACCTTCGCATCAAATAATAGATGCAAGCGAACACTCCGCAGCATGGCCAAAATCTGCCACATAGCAGAAATAAATCCTTGGAGTGACATGGCTATTACCTTCAATGCTAGTGACGAACCCAAATTCCGAACAGACCGAGCACCAGCCGCACTGGTCCTTAGTCCAATCGTGGACGACTTTTGACTCACCAAGGTACTCATGGACGGCGGCAACGGATTAAACCTCATCTATGAGGAAACTCTTCAAAAGATGGAAATAGACTGGAGCCGCATTGAGCACAGTAGCACAACCTTTAGAGGAATCATCCCCAGTCGGGAAGCACGCTGTGCTGGGAAAATCACACTAGATGTTGCATCGGCATGCCGGATAATTACAGGTCCGAAGAAATTACATTCCAAGTGGCCCCGTTACCCCATTACGGGTACATGCATGAAGCTCAAAATGCCCGGGCCCAACGGAATCATCACTCTTGCTAGTGATCTAGACATAGCACTCCGCGTCGAAAATAAGACAGCCGCACTGGCCGTTGAGGCACTATCCGAAGCCCTTGCGGCCGAGGAACTAACTGCGCTGCGCTCCACAGTGAATAGGGACGATGTGATACTCTATAAAAGATCCAAGTCCACCTCCTTTAAACCGGCGGACGAAATAGTCAAATTCCAAGTCCATCCAACGGACCCTACAAAAACAGCTTCCATCGGGGCATAATTAAACCCTGATGTCGACGCTGCACTGCGAGAGTTCCTACGCGAGAACTGGGACATTTTCGCCTGGCACCCTTCAGACATGCCAGGAATCCCATGCAGGCTGGCTGAGCACAGCTTAAATATCCTAAAAGGATTCAAGCCAGTCAAGCAGGCTCTTCGACGTTTCTCCGAGCCTAAGAGACAAGCCATGGGAGAGGAACTAGCCAAGCTATTGGAGACCGGATTCATCAGAGACATAAAACATCCGAACTGGCTAGCAAACCTGGTGATGGTACCAAAGAAGGACAAATCCTGGCGCTTGTGCGTCGATTTTAAGGACCTTAGCAAGGCCTGCCCAAAGGATCCCTTCCCCCTCCCCCGCATCGATCAAATCATCGATGCTACCGCAGGACACGATTCATTGTGTTTCCTCGACGCATACTCCGGCTACCATCAAATTAAAATGGCGGAGCCAGACCAAGCCGCAACGGCATTCATCACACCATACGGCCCATTCTGCTTCAACACAATGCCCTTCGGGCTCAAAAACGCCGACGCAACATATCAGCGCATGATTCAGACATGTCTGGCAAACCAGATCGGCAAAACAGTGGAGGCATACGTGGACGACGTGGTCGTTAAAACCAAGCATGTCGACACTCTATAGACGACTTGAGGCTCACATTCGACAACCTCCGAACATATGACATCAAGCTCAATCCGGAAAATGTGTTTTCGGCGTACCAGCCAGAAAGCTCCTGGGATTCATTGTCTCCAGTAGAGGTATTGAAGCTAATCCGGCCAAAATCCGAGTGTTGTCATAGTTGGCTACCCCAACAGACCTCAAACAGATACAAAAATTGACTGGATGCGTGGCGGCTCTAAGCCGCTTTATCTCCCGCTTGGGAGAAAAGGCATTACCCCTTTATCGCCTCCTCCGGCGCACTGAACACTTTGAGTGGACGGATGCCGCCTCGGCCGGACTCAATGAAATAAAAGCCATATTGGCAACAAACCCAGTCTTGGCCGCGCCAAACATTGGTGAACCAATGCTATTATACATTGCGACAACTCATCAAGTAGTAAGTGCAGTACTCGTCGTCGAGCGAGAAGCGGACGGACACAAATTCCCCCTTCAAAAGCCGGTATACTATGTGTCCACTGTCCTTACTCCATGCAAATCACAGTACCCGCATTATCAAAAGATAGCGTATACGGTATTCATGGCATCCCGGAAGCTGCAACACTACTTTCAAGAGTGTTCGATAACGGTAGCCTCAGAAGTACCACTTAACGATATTATAAACAACCGCGATGCAACGGGCCGGATTGCCAAATGGGCCATTGAGCTCCTCCCGTTCGACATAACTTACAAGCCACGGCAAGCTATCAAGTCGCAAGTTTTGGCTGACTTCGTCACTGAGTGGACGGAAGCTGAACTCCCTAAAGAGTACGGCACATATTCAAACTGGATCATGCACTTCGACGGCTCCAAAATGTTGGCTGGTCTGGGGGCTGGCGTCGTTTTGACGTCCCCAACAGGAGATACCATCCAATACGTACTACAGATAATGTACACGGACTCCAACAACGTGGCCGAATATGAGGCCCGTCTACATGGTCTCTGGATGGCAGTATCTATGGGCATTCAACGCCTAGAGGTGCGCGGGGATTCGAACCTCGCGATATCCCAAATAAATGGAGACTTCGATGCCAAGGATCCGAAAATGGCAGCTTATCGCAATGTCGTCCTAAAAATGTCAGCTCAGTTCGAGGGGCTCGAATTTCACCATGTGGCTCGGGAAAACAATCAGGCGGCAGATATCCTCACCCGCATCGGCGCAAAACGCGACGCGGTCCCTCCCAACATATTTCTGGAATGACTCTTCAAGCCATCTGTAGCATGGGAAGGGGACACTGGTAACAACAGTCCGGACCTGGCCAAAATACCCGATACCGAACTCTCTGACACAATCGGAGGCCCCACCACCGAAATAATACAATTAGCCCACGAAATAATGGCCATTATTGCCCAGTGGACAGAACCATTCATGGCCTACCTAACTAGACAGGAACTTCCAGAGGACCAAGATGAGGCACGCTGCATAGTGCGGCGGTCCAAGGCCTACAGGGTCCATGAGGGAGAATTGTACAAAAAAGCGCTACCGGAGTCCTTCAAAGGTGCATCTCCGAAGAGGAAGGGCGGAACCTTTTGGCAGAAATTCACGCCGGACTCGGCGGACATCACGCCGCAGCCCGGGCTCTTGTAAGCAAGGCCTCCCGTACAGGATTTTATTGGCCAATGGCTTGAGCAGATGCACAAGACTTGGTCCAACGTTGCGCCGGTTGCCAACTCTTTGCAAATCAAAGCCACATGCCACCCACCGCCCTCCAGATAATCCCCATTACATGGCCCTTCGCGGTCTGGGGGCTTGACATGGTTGGACCCCTTAAAGGGGGAACCCACAAGAAAAAATACTTACTGGTCATGGTGGATAAATTCACCAAATGGATAGAGGCTAAACCTGTGAAAACAGCCGAATCCTGACCGGTGATAGATTTCATATCCGGGGTTGTACACCGTTACGGCGTCCCCCACAGCATCATCACTGATAACGACACGAACTTCACGACCGACGAGGTAAAACTCTGGTGTAGCAAAATGGGCATCAAGCTCGATTATGCTTTAGTCTATCACCCACAAACCAACGGTCAAGTCGAACGAGCAAACGGTCTTATAATGAGCGGCATTAAACCCATATTAGTGTGCTCCTTATCGGAGTCTGACACGCACTGGGTAGAGGAGCTCGACTCCGTACTCTGAGGGCTGCGGACCACGCCGAATCGTAGTACCGGATATACACCGTTTTTATGGTGTACGGCGCAGAAGCAGTTCTGCCCTGTGACATAATTCATGACTCTCCTCGAGTGCGCATGTACGAAGAAAGAGAAGCCGAGCTCGATCGGCAGGACAGTATGGACACCTTGGAGGAAGAGCGCGACATAGCCAAAGCCCGTTCCGCATTTTACCAGCAACAGGCTCGCAGATACCAAAGCAGAGAAGTACGGGCCAAAACTTATAACGTTGGCGAACTAGTTCTACGGCTGCCGGATAAGAAAAAGAACAAGCTCGAGCCCAAATGGGAAGGTCCCTTCATTATCGACCAAGTTCTGACCGGTGGAGCATACTGACTGCGGGATGCATCGACTAGTCGACTCGAGTCGAACCCATGGAACGCAGCAAGGCTCCGAAGATTCTACGCCTAGCACCAGACTTTATGTTAGTCTCCTCCCTTTGTCCATTTTCTGCATATGCATCACCTGTCTTGTTTCCCTTTCTTTCTTTTATTTCTCTAGGCCTTCAAGGGTCATCTTGTGCCTCACTCATACATCACAGATGCGCTAGCCGCACTCTTCATACCTGGGGGCTTCTTTCACAGAAGCTTAAATTATTTACCTGGGCCTCACGCCCAACACATGTGTTATACGTCCGCATGTACCTTTTTTCACCATTATATGCATCGATATGACTTAAGTTTTGGCCAAGCTAGGTTGCCTGGCTCTTGTATTTATGCCCTACGTTCCCGTTAATTTGGCTAGGGCATAAGGGGAGCACCTCTGCGATTGTTACCGCCGGGTCAGCCGGACGTGTACCTCAGACTGGGTGAAGCCGAAAGCTAGCGTTCTTAAGAGAATATTCAGTCGGTGAACAAAAGATGACTTTTATTTATTATCCATATCTGCCCCCAAATGTTTTTTCTGCGCTTCTTGTCGCAGTCCGGATATGCACTTTAGGGCATGCCTACCCAGGGAAAGGAACCCTTAACGGAACTATTCTCTCTGGAAGATGTTTCTTACTACCCATGTAATATAACATAACTAGTTGGGCACTTGTCTTATAAAGCACTAATGACCCCTATGCCTGGTCTCCATGCATGCCCCGGTTATAGTATAACCGAGAGGGTATTCGGATACACTCTGGACTGTCGAGTCCCGAGGTTGAAGCGAAAAGGTCCGCCGCGACAAACAATCTACAATCCGGCTAGAAGGCATCATACATGTCACTTTAAAATTACATAGTCAATTTGACTGGTTGAATTCCTCTTCAATGCCATCCAATAGGCTGTCTAGTCTACAGTCCTGTTGGGAATACTTTGCGGCCAATTCTACTTGGCCGTACACTAAACTCACAGGGATCTCCTTGCCATCAGGCCCCATAGGTCCAACTTCGGCCATGTGGTTCGGGTCAGCCTTCGTGTACCGTGTCTTCACCATTGCCCAGGCTTCCCTGGCGCCCTGACGGCAGGCCAATATCTTCCATAATCGGAAGCGCCGCCGTGCTCCCTTCATCTTTTCTGCAAGCTCTACAAGGCCTTTGGGTATGGAGACGGACGGCCACAAGGCCTGGGCGATGCCTTGCATCACCTGGCGAACTCGTTCGTGCAACTGTGTGAGCTCGGGAAGAAGATCACCCGTGGAACCAGGCATCTCCTCGGTAGGATGACCTGTTAGCATACCTGCAGACATAACTCTGTCAGCCAGCTTCCTCGCCGAACTCTTTTTCAAAGTTCGTTCAAGCACTTACTAAATATGCCGCGTCGAAGCCGCCGATTCTCCTTAACAGAGTCTGACAGTTGGGCACGAACATCTTTTAGTTCCACGCCCAGCTTGGTGTTGGCATCTTGGAGATCATTCTTCTCCTACCTCACCCTCGTAAACACGCTCTCACCAGCCTTCAGCTGGCGTACGAGCTGTTGCTTATCCGGATTTACTCCAGCATCATCTGCAATTTTATCGTCAGATCTGCATATACGCCGCATTCTAATATGATACTTATCATTCAAAGGATATGTTACCAGAGGGGGTCTCTTTGGGCTCCCCTGCTGCGGTCAGTGCGGCCTGAAGTTAGGCTTTGCAATCTTCCAGCTCCTGGGACAGTTGAGTATTCTTTTCTATAAGAACCTGCATAAGAATGATCCTTAAATCAGTTATCCTAACTGTTTCAAGTCTCAGGGGCTACTGTTATATATAACCATCAAATTTTCTCACCCGTATGTCTTTTACATACTGCTCGGTGGCTCTGGCTAGACCATTTTGAGCGGCACGGAGGTGCGCGTCTCCCGAGTTGAAGGCATCCAATGCCTCTTGAGAGAAACAAGCGTCACGGAGAACAGTCCGGCGACGCCTGTGGTTCATGGCACTTTCCACCTCGGAATGGGTGGCGGACAGTTTATCCGCATCCTCTGTCGGAGGAGCACCCGGCGCACGCCTTGTATTCGTCCCCGCCTCTGAATCCGTCCTTGGAGCCTGGCTTGTGGAGGCGCGATTGGTAGCCTCTCCGGGTATAGTCCGGCGAGCGCACTTTTTCCTGGAAAGAAGGCATGGGCGTTAATATGCCTCTGAAAATAATATCTTGCAATAAAGACGGCACGCCGTACCGCTGCACCGGTGTCTCAATCCGGACTGCGGATCTTTTCAGCTTGCCTGGCCTCGCGGCCCCTTGTTGGCTAGTTGCCACAGGCTCGGCCTTCTGCCCCGAGGACCTCCCCTGCAAAACACGACTGTTATACGGCAATTAAAAAAGCGCAAGGACGAATCCCTTTTTAAGTGCCGGGACTTCGGTCTCAGTCACCTGTGAGGCTGGACGAACTAGCCCGAGGTAATCGGCCGTAATGGCCACCAAAGCGTTGTCATTACTCCGTTGGTTGAATACCCCGTCGATCAGCTCCGCAGATATGTCCGGGTCCTCCTGGGAGGCTGGGTCAAGGGACCGTCCAGGGTCCTCAGGTTGTGGAGGAGGGCTGTTTATCTCCTTTACTGCCTGGCGCAGCTCCTGCGATAAAATCGCTAGAATGAATACTTAACTACGGGAATACGAAATGGACGGACGATAAAAAGTCTCCGCTTACCCAGCTCGGAGGATTGTACATAGAAAATCCGCCCTGCGGGTTGACACGAAGGAATTCCTCCTCTTCTCCCTTGTACAATGTGGATAAGATCTTTATTAGATCATCAGCCGATCCCAGACCTTTGCGGCCGTGGCGGGTGGCGTCATCCTCCTCATTGAAATCCCATATGGGGTGGCCTCTATACTGAAGCGGCTGCACCCCCCGCATAATGCATATGGCCATAACCTTGATCATGGTCAATCCGGATCGAGCTAAAAAACTTGTCCGGCTCATCAGGTAAAGAATGTCCCTATCATCTTCCTCCAGGGAGCTCTGTGGATGCCATCTCTGGCGCTTCTTCAAAGGGGCATTGACGAACTCCGGAAGGCTGATCCGAATAGGATCCGGGAGGGGGACGTCTTCTATATAAAACCATTCTGAAGGCCAGTCTTCGGACGTCTTCTTCGGGGTCCCGGACAGGTATCCGGTCCCGGCAATACGCCACACTTCGGCTCCGCCCACTTGATATATTGACCCCCTTCTGAGAACGGGGCACAAGGCAGAACAACTTCTTCCATAGAGCGAAATGAGCCTCACAGCCCAAAAACAACTCGCAAAGGGCCACGAATCCCGCGATATGCAGCAGGGAGGCAAGCGTAAGGTTGTGCAACTGGAGGCCGTAGAACTCCAGAAGCCCTTAGAGAAACGGATGAATTGGGAATCCGAGCCCTCTTACCAAATAAGGGACAAGGCATACCCGCTCTTGGAGGGATTGGGACGGCTCTCTGCTTGCTCTCCGCCATTGTAGGTGGCAAGCCCGGCTCGAACCGGGACCAGGTACGCTGGGGGAAGAAACCCCTTGGACTGAAGCATCGCCAATTTGCTGTGCAGGATGGAACATCTCTCCCAATCTCCAAGCTTGGATCTAGGGGTGCGAGAGGAGGAGCTGCTTCGACCGGCCATGATGGAATGGATCTCTGTCGGGTGCGCTCCGATGAAGGCTCGCCAAGGGGGGATGGCGTGATTTGGATCTGAATCCTCGTCTTTTTAAATAGGCAGCTCATTCACATAGCTAGGGGGGTAAATGTGAAAACACCCTGGCTCTTCACATTCGCTCTTCACATGGAAAGTGGCCATTATTGGGCGTGGAAGCCGAGGAGTACAAACATTCACAAGAAACCGGACATTATTTCGACAGGTACACATAATTTGGAGAGGAACCCGCCTTGCAATGCCGAAGACAATACTCTACGCTGGACTCATCGTCATTCAAGCCTGGTTCGGGGCTACTGAGGGAGTCCTGGATTAGGGGGTCTCCGGACAGCCGGACTATCTCCATTGGCCGGACTGTTAGACTATGAAGATACAACATTGAAGACTTCGTCTCGTGTCCGGATGGGACTCTACTTGGCGTGGAAGGCAAGCTAGGCAATACGGATATGGATATCTCCTTTGTAACCAACCTTGTGTAACCCTAACCCTCTCTGGTGTCTATATAAACCGGAGGGTTTTAGTCCGTAGGACAACAATCACAACATACAATAATACCATTGGCTAGCTTCTAGGGTTTAGCCTATCTGATCTCGTGGTAGATCTACTCTTGTACTACCCATATCATCAATATTAATCAAGCAGGACGTAGGGTTTTACCTCCAACAAGAGGGCCCGAACCTGGGTAAAACTTCATGTCCCCTGCCTCCTGTTACCATCCGGCCTAGACGCACAGTTTGGGACCCCCTACCCGAGATCCGCCGGTTTTGACACCGACAGGCGTCCTAAAATAAAGTGTGATGTGCTCCGAAAAAATGTTCAAGCCCCGAACCAACGTATGGTTGGGATGGTTAGGTGCACAGTGGTATCCCCGGCCCATCAGGGTTCATGTTTTGGTGCTCGCATTTATCCTGGATTTATTTCAGAATTTCCGGCAATATGCTTTCAGTGGGAGGAGACGTTTCCGCCGCCGACGAGGCGCATACGCTAACTTCGTAAAATCTCAAGATGATATGTCGGCTCTGTCTCTCGGAGGTGCTCACGGAGATAGGGTGTGCGTGTGTGCATTCATAGGGGTGAGCGTATGTGCGTTTCTATGAGCGCTTTGCGTCTGTACTATGTTCAAAAAAAATTGTTCAAGCCATCTTTAACACACGACCGCTTTTGGTCCGTCCGTATCTGTTTGGGTAGAAACGGTAAAATGTGAAGGCCCAACGTGCGAGCTTGGGAGTAAATTCTGTCCGGCTCGACCCAATTACGATGCAAATTTAGGCTGAATTTGCATCCAGGCGGATATAGAACGAACGCGCACGCGTGTCTCATCATCGGTCCTTGGGGCCTGCATGTTGGCCATGCAACTGCTTCCCACCAGCTCCATTTAATTTGCACACGTGGAAGGGCCCGCATGTCGGCCACCCAGTCGCCCCGACGTGTCCTTTTTAATGGCAACCGATGGACTGGCCAGTTCACTTCCATGGCCGCGACCTTATACACTCTTCCCTGCTCCCCCTTCCTCCAGGACCCACTCGTCCGACATGCTCTAGTCTGCACCGCCCTCATTCTGTTGGACGCTGCCTAGCCATGGGGTTGTGGAAGCGGATCCCTGGCAAGCATGGGAAGCACGACCGTGAAGCGGGGTTGTCTTTTGGGCCATCCTCCGTCGCCGGTCTCCATTTTACCGCCCGCCGCCGCACCGTGGATCCACCCATACGCCAAGGTGGAGGTCGGTGTGCCAGCACCACTGGGACACGGTCACCCCGCTGCCATGGCCCGACATGCATCTTCCGAATGGTTGGCATCTCAGCTCAGAAGGGATGCTAGTTCCAACCATCCCGTCGAGCGGCCGCACCTGTCTACTGAAGATTAATAGTCACATGGCCCAGCTGCCTCCTCGGCAAACCTAGGTAAGCTGCGGAGCTCCCACTGTGGGACACTTGATTCCAGAACAAGCATGACCTGCGGCGGCAGACGTTCACCCTGAGGGAAAACTTGTTGTGTACTCCTACTCTAGGGAGCCCAACAAGGGTGGTTGCACCGTAATCAGCTCATTTTCTAGCGCACTTGCCGGGAAGGTGTATTTCTTGCAATAGGTTATGTATCACTTTCATTATCTTCCTTCTTTTATTTCCTGTCTAGTTGTAGTTTTTATCGTTATTAATGTGTTGAGTTTTGCAAAGTTACTAAAAACTATTAAAAAGATTTATAATTTTAGCAAGTGGTTGCTTTTCTCGTATATTTCCTCCTAGGATGACTTCAAAGAAGGTTAGATTAGGTGATGGAGACATGATAGGATGAGAGAATATAGAATGGCTTCCTTTCTTCCTTGTTTTTTTTTCTGACAAGACTATATTGGAAAATTTTACAAGTTATGAACAAGTTCTTATCATGGTAGTTGAGGAACGTGAGGAAAAGTCTATAAATCTGAATCCATATAAGCAACAAACGGTCTTACAGCTTAATGATATGGAGGATGCTAATAAGAGAGACTTTGTCTTAGAAGCTTTAACTAGGGAATTTGATGGAGAAGCTAGAGGTCATGGTCAGGGCTAGGTAGGACGCTAGAGAAGGAGCATCACTAGCCAGCGACGAAGATGAGGTGGGCTTAGAGCATCTCTAGCCGCGCCCTCAGAAAGACTTCCCCAGGCAATTTATTCGCGCCAGCGCCAATAAAACGGCCCAGTCGCGCCCCCAGGAGCCCGATTTTTGCAGGCCTGGGCCGAAATCAGCGCTGGCGGATCCAGGCCGAACCCGGCGCGCTGGGGGGCGCCAGGGCGAGTTGTTTTGGTGCGAAGCAGTCGCGGGCCGCCAAGTTAGTGAGACGGGCGCTTCGTCGCCCTCATCGCCTCGGTTCCTGCGGGAATCAATGCCAAGGCTGCCGCGCAGCCGTCGCCGATTAGCCTTGCCATTGATTCCTCATGGGCGGCGCGTCATGGGGCGGCGCGGCGATGCCTGATACATCTCCAACGTATCTATAATTTTTGATTGTTCCATGCTATTATATTATCAACTTTGGATGTTTATGGGCTTTATTATACACTTTTATATTATTTTTGCTACTAACCTATTAACCCAGAGCCTAGTGCAAGTTTTTGTTTTTACCTTGTTTTAGAGTATCGCAGAAAAGGAAAATCAAATGGAGCCAATTGACCTAAAACTTCACGGAACTTATTTTTGGAAGGAAAGCAACCTGATAGACTTGGAGTGCACGTCAGGAAAGAAATGAGGGAGCCACGAGGTAGGGGGGCGCGCCCACCCCCTAGGGCGCGCCCTCCACCCTCGTGGGCCCCTCGTGGCTCCCCTGACGTACTTCTTCTGCCTATATATCTCCATATACCCTAAAACGATCGGGGAGCACAATAGATCAGGAGTTCCGCCGCCAGAAGCCTCCGTAGCCACCGAAAGCCAATCTAGACCCGTTTCGGCACCCTACCGGAGCGGGGAATCCCTCTCCGGTGGCCATCTTCATCATCCCGGCGCTCTCCATGACGAGGAGGGAGTAGTTCTCCCTCAGGGCTGAGGGTATGTACCAGTAGCTATGTGTTTGATCTCTCTCTCTCTCTCTCTCTCTCTCGGGTTCTTGATTTGGCACGATCTTGATGTATCGTGAGCTTTGCTATTATATTTGGATCTTATGTTTCTTCTCCCCCTCTACTCTCTTGTAATGGATTGAGTTTCCCCTTCGAAGTTATCTTATCGGATTGAGTCTTTAAAAATTTGAGAACACTTGATGTATGTCTTGCCGTGCGTATCTGTGGTGACAATGGATACCACGTGATTCACTTGATGTATGTTTTGGTGATCAACTTGCGGGTTCCACCCATGAACCTATGCATAGGGGTTGGCACATGTTTTCGTCGTGATTCTCTGGTAGAAACTTTGGGGCACTCTTTGAGGTTCTATGTGTTGGTTGAATAGATGAATCTGAGATTGTGTGATGCATATCGTATAATCATACCCACGGATACTTGAGGTGACATTGGAGTATCTAGGTGACATTAGGGTTTTGGTTGATTTGTGTCTTAAGGTATTATTCTAGTACGAACTCTAGGGTTGTTTGTGACACCTACAGGAAAGGCCCAACGGATTGATTGGAAAGAATAACTTTGAGGTGGTTTCGTACCCTACCATAATCTCTTCGTTTGTTCTCCGCTATTAGTGACTTTGGAGTGACTCTTTGTTGCATGTTGAGGGATAGTTATATGATCCAATTATGTTAGTATTGTTGAGGGAACTTGCACTAGAGAAAGTATGAACCCTAGGCCTTGTTTCAACGCATTGCAATACCGTTTACGCTCACTTTTATGATTAGTTACCTTGCTGTATTTATAATTTCAGATTACAAATACATATATCTACTATCCATATACCACTTGTATCACCATCTCTTCGCCGAACTAGTGCACCTATACAATTTACCATTGTATTGGGTGTGTTGGGAACACAAGAGACTCTTTGTTATTTGGTTGCAGGGTTGCTTGAGAGAGACCATCTTCATCCTACGCCTCCTACGGATTCATAAACCTTAGGTCATCCACTTGAGGGAAATTTGCCAGTGTCCTACAAACCTCTGCACTTGGAGGCCCAATAACGTCTACAAGAAGAAGGTTGTGTAGTAGACATCAAGCTCTTTTTTGGCGCCGTTGCCGGGGAGGTTAGCGCTTGAAGGTATATCTTTAGATCTTGCAATCGAGTCTTTTAGTTTCTTGTTTTATCACTAGTTTAGTTTATAAAAGAAAACTATAAAAAAATGGAATTGAGTTTGTCTCATACGCTTCCCCTTTTTTAATATCTTTCGTGAGTATGATGGAAAGGATAATTGTGCCCAAGTGCTAGAAGAAGAAATCTATAGAATATTTGGCACTAAATATTTGAATGATGAGCATGATTGCAATGTTGTTAGTATGAATTCTTTGAATATCCATGATGTTAATGATATGCAAAGCCACAAGCTTGTGGAAGCTATGTTTGATGAAGATGATATTTTTTGTCCCCCAAGTTTTGATGAGAAAATTTATCATGATGAAAGAATGCCTCCTATCTATGATGATTATTGTGATGACACGTATGCTTTAAAGAATAATGTTAACCATGAAACTTGTCATCTTGATCTTAATTTTCAATCACATGATAGTTATTTTGTTGAGTTTGCTCCCACTATTATTCATGAGAGGAATTTTGCTTATGTGGAGAGTAATAAAATTTCTATGCTTGTAGACCATGAAAAGAATGATTTATGTGATAGTTATATTGTTTAATTCATTCATAATTCTACTGAAAATTATTATGAGGGAGGAATATATGCTTGTAGGAATTGCAATAATACCAAGTTTCCTCTCTATGTGCTTAAAGTTTTGAAGTTATGCTTGTTTTGCTTTCCTACGCAAGTTGATTATTGTTCCCATAAGTTGTTTGCTCACAAAATCCCTATGCATAGGAAATGGGTTATACTTAAATGTGTTAGCAATATGCTTCATGATTCTCTCTTTATGTTTCAATTCTTATCTTTTTTGTGAGCATCATTCAAATTATCATGCCTAGCTAGGGGCATTAAACGATAGCGCTTGTTGGGAGGCATCCCAATTTTATTTTAGTTCCTTGATTTTTGCTCCTGTTTAGTAATAAATAATTCATCTAGCCTCTGTTTAAATGTTATTTTATGCTTTTAATTAGTGTTTGTGCCAAGTAGAACCTTTGGGAAGACTTGGGGAAAGTCTTGTTGATCATGCTGTAAAAAACAGAAACTTTAGCGCTCACGAGAATTGCTGCCATTTTTATTTGGAGAGTGCTATTTAGTTAATTCTTTTTGAAGATGATTAATAGATAAATTACTCACATCCAGAAATTTATTTGAGAATTTTATGAGTTCCATAAGTATACGTTTGATTCAGATTACTACAGGCTGTTCTGTTTTTGACAGATTCTGTTTTCGATGTGTTGTTTGCTTATTTTGATGAATCTATGGCCACTAAAATAGTTTATAAACCATAGATAAGTTGGAATACAGTTGGTTTAACACCAATATAAATAAAGAATTAGTTCATTACAGTACCTAAGTGGTGATTTGTTTTCTTATACTAACGGAGCTTACGAGTTTTCTGTTAAGTTTTGTGTTGTGAAGTTTTCAAGTTTTGGGTAAAGATTCGATGGATTATGGAATAAGGAGTGGAAAGAGCCTAATATTGGGGATTCCCAAGGCACCCCAAGGTAATATTCAAGGATAGGCAAGAGCCTAAGCTTGGGGATGCCCCGGAAGGCATCCCCTCTTTCATCTTCGTTCATCGGTAACTTTACTTGGAGCTATATTTTTATTCACCACATGATATGTGTTTTGCTTGGAGCGTCAATCTATTTTGTTAGCATTTTCTTTCTGTTATTTAGAACAATGTTTTGCATATTTTATTCCAATAAAAGTGGCATTGATAGCCTTTACTATGCCTATTTTAGAAGTCCACATGTTGCTGTTTGAAAACAGAAAGTTTACCGCTGTTGCAATAATTCCCTAGAAAATTCAGAATGTGATAAAATGTTGAACCTTTTGAATATTAAGATCTGATTTACTACAGTGGGAATTTTCTTTCATAATTTTTGGAGCTAGGGAAGTATGGATGTTGCTGCATTCTTTACAGACTGTCCTGTTTAGGCAGATTGCTGTTATGTTTGCATTGTTTGCATATGTTTGCTTCTTTAATGATTCTATTTGGGGATAGAACTATTAAATATGCAGAGGCATTTAATATGCAATGTTGAATAATAATTTTAGTGATTTGCTACAGTAGAGTATGATAAGGTTTTTGCAATGGTTTATACTAACTTATCTCGCGAGTCCTTGTTGAGTTTTGTGTGGATGAAGCTTTTGAGATTTAGGGAGACCATGATATTAGAGGAATTGAGGAGACACAAAAGCTCAAGCTTGGGGATGCCCAAGGCACCCCAAGATAATATTTCAAGAAGTCTCAAGCGTCTAAGCTTGGGGATGCCCCGGCTGGCATCCCACCTTTCTTCTTCAACAACTATCGGTTAGTTTCGGTTGATCCTAAGTTTTTGCTTCTTCACATGATGTTTGCTATTCTTAGAATGTCATTTTATTTTTCTTTGCTTGATGTTTGAATAAAATATCAAGATCTGAAATTATTAAATGTTAGAGAGTCTTCACATAGTTGCATAATTATTCAACTACTCATTGATCTTCACTTATATCTTTCGGAGTAATTTGTCGTTGCTCTCGTGCTTCACTTATATTATTTTGAGAGTCCTAAATAGCATGGTAATTTGCTTAAATAATCCTAATATGCTAGGTATTCAAGATTAGTAAAAAAATCTTATGAGTGTTTTGAATACTAAGAGAAGTTTGATGCTTGATGATTGTTTTGAGATATGGAGGTAATAATATCAAAGTCGTGCTAGTTGAGTAGTTTTGAAACTGAGAAATGCTTGTGTTGAAGTTTGCAAGTCCTGTAGCATGCACGTATGGTAAACGTGAAGGAAATATGCCCTAGAGGCAATAATAAAGTTATTATTTATTTCCTTATATCATGATAAATGTTTATTATTCATGCTAGAATTGTATTAACCAGAAACATAATACATGTGTGAATACATAGACAAACAGAGTGTCACTAGTATGCCTCTACTTGACTAGCTCGTTAATCAAAGATGGTTATATTTCCTAACCATGAACAAAGAGTTGTTGTTTGATTAACGAGGTCACATCATTAGTTGAATGATCTGATTGAAATGACCCATTCCATTAGCTTAGCACCCGATCGTTTAGTATGTTACTATTGCTTTCTTCATGACTTATACATGTTCCTATGACTATGAGATTATGCAACTCCCGTTTACCGAAGGAACACTTTGGGTACTACCAAACGTCACAACGTAACTGGGTGATTATAAAGGAGTATTACAGGTGGCTCCAAAGGTAGATGTTGGGTTGGCGTATTTCGAGATTAGGATTTGTCACTCCGATTGTTGGAGAGGTATCTCTGGGCCCTCTCGGTAATGCACATCACATAAGCCTTGCAAGCACTGCAACTAATATGTTAGTTGTTAGATGACGTATTACGGAACGAGTAAAGAGACTTGCCAGTAACGAGATTGAACTAGGTATTGGATACCGACGATCGAATCTCGGGCAAGTAACATACCGATGACAAAGGGAACAACGTTTGTTGTTATGCGGTCTGACCGATAAAGATCTTCGTAGAATATGTAGGAGCCAATATGGGCATCCAGGTCCCGCTATTGGTTATTGACCGGAGACGTGTCTCGGTCATGTCTACATTGTTCTCGAACCGTAGGGTCCGCACGCTTAACGTTACGATGACAGTTATTATGAGTTTATGCATTTTGATGTACCGAAGTTACTTCGGAGTCCCGGATGTGATCACGGACATGACGAGGAGTCTCGGAATGGTCGAGACATAAAGATTGATATATTGGAAGCCTATATTTGGACATCGGAATTGTTCCGGGTGAAATCGGCATTTTACCGGAGTACCGAGGGGGTTACCGGAACCCCCCGGGGGGTTATTGGGCCAACATGGGCCTTAAGGGAGAAGAGGAGAGGAGGCAAGAGGTGGCCGCGCGCCCCTCCCCTTCCTAGTCCGGATAGGACAAGGGAAGGGGGCCGGTGCCCCCCCTTTCCTTCCTCTCTTCCTCCTATTCTCCCCCTTCTCTCCTAGTCCAACTAGGAGTCCTACTCCCGGTGGGAGTAGGACTCCCCTTGGCGCGCCACACCTTGGCCGGCCGCCTCCTCCCCTTGCTCCTTTATATACGGGGGCAGGGGGCACCCCAAGAGACACAAGTTGATCCTTGAGATCGTTCCTTAGCCGTGTGCGGTGCCCCCTGCCACTATATTCCACCTCGATCATATCGTTGCAGTGCTTAGGCGAAGCCCTGCATCGGTAGAACATCAAGATCGTCACCACGCCGTCGTGCTGACGGAACTCCTCCCCGAAGCTTTGCTGGATCGGAGCCCGGGGATCTTCATCGAGCTGTACGTGTGCTAAGAACTCGGAGGTGCCGGAGTAACGGTGCTTGGATCGGTCGGACCGGGAAGAAGACGTACGACTACTTCCTCTACGTTGTGTCAACGCTTCCGTTGAGATCTACAAGGGTACGTAGATCAGACTCTCCCCCTCGTTGCTATGCATCACCATGATCTTGCGTGTGCGTAGGAATTTTTTTGAAATTACTACGTTCCCCAAACAGTGGCATCCGAGCCTAGGTTTTATGGTTTGATGTTATTTGCACGAGTAGAACACAAGTGAGTTGTGGGCGATACAAGTCATACTGCCTACCAGCATGTCATACTTTGGTTCGGCGGTATTGTTGGACGAGACGACCCGGACCAACCTTACGCGTACGCTTACGCGAGACCGGTTCCCTCAACGTGCTTTGCACATAGATGGCTTGCGGGCGACTGTCTCTCCAACTTTAGTTGAACTGAGTGTGGCTACGCCCGGTCCTTGAGAAGGTTAAAACGGAGTCTATTTGACAAACTATCGTTGTGGTTTTGATGCGTAGGTGAGATGAGTTCTTGCTTAAGCCCGTAGCAGCCATGTAAAACTTGCAACAACAAAGTAGAGGACGTCTAACTTGTTTTTGCAGGGCATGTTGTGATGTGATATGGTCAAGGCATGATGCTGATTTTATTGTATGAGATGATCATGTTTTGTAACCAAGTTATTGGCAACTGGCAGGAGCCATATGGTTGTCGCTTTATTGTATGCAATGCAATCGCGATGTAATGCTTTACTTTATTGCTAAGCAGTAGTGATAGTCGTGGAAGCATAAGATTGGCGAGACGACAACGATGCTACGATGGAGATCAAGGTGTCGCGCCGGTGACGATGGTGATCATGACGGTGCTTCGGAGATGGAGATCACAAGCACAAGATGATGATGGCCATATCATATCACTTATATTGATTGCATGTGATGTTCATCTTTTATGCATCTTATCTTGCTTTGATTGACGGTAGCATTATAAGATGATCTCTCACTAAATTATCAAGAAGTGTTCTCCCTGAGTATGCACCGTTGCGAAAGTTCTTCGTGCTGAGACACCACGTGATGATCGGGTGTGATAGGCTCTACGTTCAAATACAACGGGTGCAAAACAGTTGCACACGCGGAATACTCAGGTTATACTTGACGAGCCAAGCATATACAGATATGGCCTCGGAACACGGAGACCGAAAGGTCGAGCGTGAATCATATAGTAGATATGATCAACATAATGATGTTCACCGATGAAACTACTCCATCTCACGTGATGATCGGACATGGTTTAGTTGATTTGGATCACGTGATCACTTAGAGGATTAGAGGGATGTCTATCTAAGTGGGAGTTCTTAAGTAATATGATTAATTGAACATAAATTTATCATGAACTTTGTACCTGATAGTATCTTGCTTGTTTATGTTGATTGTAGATAGATGGCTCGTGCTGTTGTTCCGTTGAATTTTAATGCGTTCCTTGAGAAAGCAAAGTTGAAAGATGATGGTAGCAATTACACGGACTGGGTCCGTAACTTGAGGATTATCCTCATTGCTGCACAGAAGAATTACGTCCTGGAAGCACCGCTAGGTGCCAGGCCTGCTGCTGGAGCAACACCAGATGTTATGAACGTCTGGCAGAGCAAAGCTGATGACTACTCGATAGTTTAGTGTGCCATGCATTACGGCTTAGAATCGGGACTTCAACGACGTTTTGAACGTCATGGAGCATATGAGATGTTCCAGGAGTTGAAGTTAATATTTCAAGCAAATGCCCGGATTGAGAGATATGAAGTCTCCAATAAGTTCTATAGCTGCAAGATGGAGGAGAACAGTTCTGTCAGTGAGGATATACTCAAAATGTCTAGGTATAACAATCACTTGATTCAGATGGGAGTTAATCTTCCAGATGATTGCGTCATTGACAGAATTCTCCAATCACTGCCACCAAGCTACAAGAGCTTCATGATGAACTATAATATGCAAGGGATGAACAAGACTATTCCCGAGCTCTTCGCAATGCTGAAAGCTGCGGAGGTAGAAATCAAGAAGGAGCATCAAGTGTTGATGGTTAACAAAACCACTAGTTTCAAGAAAAAGGGCAAAGGGAAGAAGAAGGGGAACTTCAAGAAGAACGGCAAGTAAGTTGCTGCTCAGGAGAAGAAACCCAAATCTGGACCTAAGCCTGAAACTGAGTGCTTCTACTGCAAGCAGACTGGACACTTGAAGCGGAACTGCCCCAAGTATTTGGCGGATAAGAAGGATGGCAAGGTGAACAAAGGTATATGTGATATACATGTTATTGATGTGTACCTTACTAATGCTCGCAGTAGCACCTGGGTATTTGATACTGGTTCTGTTGCTAATATTTGCAACTCGAAACAGGGACTACGGATTAAGCGAAGATTAGCTAAGGACGAGGTGACGATGCGCGTGGGAAACGGTTCCAAAGTCGATGTGATCGCGGTCGGCACGCTACCTCTACATCTACCTTCAGGATTAATATTAGACATAAATAATTGTTATTTGGTGCCAGCGTTGAGCATGAACATTATATCTGGATCTTGTTTAATGCGAGACGGTTATTCATTTAAATCGGAGAATAATGGTTGTTCTATTTATATGAGTAATATCTTTTATGGTCATGCACCCTTGAAGAGTGGTCTATTCTTGTTAAATCTCAATAGTAGTGATACACATATTCATAATGTAGAAGCCAAAAGATGCAGAGTTGATAATGATAGTGCAACTTATTTGTGGCACTGCCGTTTAGGTCATATCGGTATAAAGCGCATGAAGAAACTCCATACTGATGGACTTTTGGAACCACTTGATTATGAATCACTTGGTACTTGCGAACCATGCCTCATGGGCAAGATGACTAAAACACCGTTCTCCGGTACTATGGAGAGAGCAACAGATTTATTGGAAATCATACATACCGATGTATGTGGTCCGATGAATATTGTGGCTCGTGGCGGATATCGTTATTTTCTCACCTTCACAGATGATTTAAGCAGATATGGGTATATCTACTTGATGAAACACAAGTCTGAAACATTTGAAAAGTTCAAGGAATTTCAGAGTGAAGTTGAAAATCATCGTAACAAGAAAATAAAGTTTCTACGATCTGATCGTGGAGGAGAATATTTGAGTTACGAGTTTGGTGTACATTTGAAAAATTGTGGAATAGTTCCGCAACTCACGCCACCCGGAACACCACAGCGTAATGGTGTGTCCGAACGTCGTAATCGTACTTTACTAGATATGGTACATGTTGTCTCTTACTGATTTACCACTATCATTTTGGGGATACGCTTTAGAGACGGCCGCATTCACGTTAAATAGGGCACCATCAAAATCCATTGAGATGACGCCTTATGAACTGTGGTTTGGCAAGAAACCAAAGTTGTCGTTTCTTAAAGTTTGGGGTTGCGATGCTTATGTGAAAAAGCTTCAACCTGATAAGCTCGAACCCAAATCGGAAAAATGTGTCTTCATAGGATATCCAAAGGAAACTATTGGATACACCTTCTATCACAGATCCGAAGGCAAGACTTTTGTTGCTAAATTCGGAAACTTTCTCGAGAAGGAGTTTCTCTCGAAAGAAGTGAGTGGGAGGAAAGTAGAACTTGACGAGGTAACTGTACCAGCTCCCTTATTAGAAAGTAGTACATCACAGAAAACTGTTTCTGCGACACCTACACCAATAAGTGAGGAAGTTGATGATCATGATCATGAAACTTCAGAAAATAGATACTACTGAACCTCGTAGATCAACCAGAGCAAGATCCGCGCCAGAGTGGTACGGTAATCCAGTTCTGGAAGTCATGCTACTAGATCATGATGAACCTACGAACTATAAAGAAGCGATGGTGAGCCCAGATTCCGCAAAGTGGCTTGAGGCCATGAAATCTGAGATGGGATCCATGTATGAGAACAAAGTATGGACTTTGGTTGACTTGCCTGATGATCGGCAAGCAATTGAGAATAAATGGATCTTCAAGAAAAAGACTGACGCTGACGGTAATGTTACTGTCTATAAAGCTCGACTTGTTGCAAAAGGTTTTCGACAAGTTCAAGGGGTTGACTACGATGAGACATTCTCACCCGTAGCGATGCTTAAGTCTATCAGAATCATGTTAGCAATTGCCGCATTTTATGATTATGAAATTTGGCAGATGGATGTCAAAGCTGCATTCCTGAATGGATTTCTGGAAGAAGAGTTGTATATGATGCAACCGGAAGGTTTTGTCGATCCAAAGGGAGCTAACAAAGTGTGCAAACTCCAGCAATCCATTTATGGACTGGTGCAAGCATCTTGGAGTTGGAATAAACGCTTTGATAGTGTGATCAAAGCATTTGGCTTTATACAGACTTTTGGAGAAGCCTGTATTTACAAGAAAGTGAGTGGGAGCTCTGTAGCATTTCTAATATTATATGTGGATGACATATTGCTGATTGGAAATGATGTAGAATTTCTGGATAGCATAAAGGGATACTTGAATAAGAGTTTTTCAATGAAAGACCTCGGTGAAGCTGCTTACATATTGGGCATTAAGATCTATAGAGATAGATCAAGACGCTTAATTGGACTTTCACAAAGCACATACCTTGACAAGATTTTGAAGAAGTTCAAAATGGATCAAGCAAAGAAAGGGTTCTTGCCTGTACTACAAGGTGTGAAGTTGAGTCAGACTCAATGCCCGACCACTGCAGAAGATAGAGAGAAAATGAAAGATGTTCCCTATGCTTCAGCCATAGGCTCTATCATGTATGCAATGCTGTGTACCAGACCTGATGTGTGCCTTGCTATAAGTTTAGCAGGGAGGTACCAAAGTAATCCAGGAGTGGATCACTGGACAGCGGTCAAGAACATCCTGAAATACCTGAAAAGGACTAAGGGTATGTTTCTCGTATATGGGGGTGACAAAGAGCTCACCGTAAGAGGTTACGTTGATGCAAGCTTTGACACTGATCCGGACGATTCTAAATCTCAAACCGGATACGTGTTTACTTTAAACGATCGAGCTGTCAGTTGGTGCAGTTCTAAACAAAGCGTCGTAGCGGGATCTACATGTGAAGCGGAATACATAGCTGCTTCGGAAGCAGCGAACGAAGGAGTTTGGATGAAGGAGTTCATATCCGATCTAGGTGTCATACCTAGTGCATCGGGTCCAATGAAAATCTTTTGTGACAATACTGGTGCAATTGCTTTGGCAAAGGAATCCAGATTTCACAAAAGGACCAAACACATCAAGAGACGCTTTAATTCCATCCGGGATCTAGTCTAGGTGGGAGACATAGAGATTTGCAAGATACATATGGATCTGAATGTTGCAGACCCGTTGACTAAGCCTCTTCCACGAGCAAAACATGATCAGCACCAAGGCTCCATGGGTGTTAGAATCATTACTGTGTAATCTAGATTATTGACTCTAGTGCAAGTGGGAGACTGAAGGAAATATGCCCTAGAGGCAATAATAAAGTTATTATTTATTTCCTTATATCATGATAAATGTTTATTATTCATGCTAGAATTGTATTAACCAGAAACATAATACATGTGTGAATACATAGACAAACAGAGTGTCACTAGTATGCCTCTACTTGACTAGCTTGTTAATCAAAGATGGTTATATTTCCTAACCATGAACAAAGAGTTGTTGTTTGATTAACGAGGTCACAGCATTAGTTGAATGATCTGATTGACATGACCCATTCCATTAGCTTAGCACCCGATCATTTAGTATGTTGCTATTGCTTTCTTCATGACTTATACATGTTCCTATGACTATGAGATTATGCAACTCCCGTTTACCGGAGGAACACTTTGGGTACTACCAAACGTCACAACATAACTGGGTGATTATAAAGGAGTATTACAGGTGGCTCCAAAGGTAGATGTTGGGTTGGCGTATTTCGAGATTAGGATTTGTCACTCCGATTGTCGGAGAGGTATCTCTGGGCCCTCTCGGTAATGCACATCACATAAGCCTTGCAAGCACTGCAACTAATATGTTAGTTGTTAGATGACGTATTATGGAACGAGTAAAGAGACTTGCCAGTAACGAGATTGAACTAGGTATTGGATACCGACGATCGAATCTCGGGCAAGTAACATACCGATGACAAAGGGAACAACGTATGTTGTTATGCGGTCTGACCGATAAAGATCTTCGTAGAATATGTAGGAGCCAATATGGGCATCCAGGTCCCGCTATTGGTTATTGACCGGAGACGTGTCTCGGTCATGTCTACATTGTTCTCGAACCGTAGGGTCCGCACGCTTAACGTTACGATGACAGTTATTATGAGTTTATGCATTTTGATGTACCGAAGTTAGTTCGGAGTCCCGGATGTGATCACGGACATGACGAGGAGTCCCAAAATGGTCGAGACATAAAGATTGATATATTGGAAGCCTATATTTGGACATCGGAATTGTTCCGGGTGAAATCGGCATTTTACCGGAGTACCGAGGGGGTTACCGGAACCCCCCGGGGGGTTATTGGGCCAACATGGGCCTTAAGGGAGAAGAGGAGAGGAGGCAAGAGGTGGCCGCGCGCCCCTCCCCTTCCTAGTCCGAATAGGACAATGGAAGGGGGCCGGCGCCCCCCTTTCCTTCCTCTCTTCCTCCTATTTTCCCCCTTCTCTCCTAGTCCAACTAGGAGTCCTACTCCCGGTGGGAGTAGGACTCCCCTTGGCGCGCCACACCTTGGCCGGCCGCCTCCTCCCCTTGCTCCTTTATATACGGGGGCAGGGGGCACCCCAAGAGACACAAGTTGATCCTTGAGATCGTTCCTTAGCCGTGTGCGGTGCCCCCTGCCACCATATTCCACCTCGATCATATCGTTGCAGTGCTTAGGCGAAGCCCTGCGTCGGTAGAACATCAAGATCGTCACCACGCCGTCGTGCTGACGGAACTCCTCCCCGAAGCTTTGCTGGATCGGAGCCCGGGGATCGTCATCGAGCTGTACGTGTGCTAAGAACTCGGAGGTGCCGGAGTAACGGTTCTTGGATCGGTCGGACCGGGAAGAAGACGTACGACTACTTCCTCTACGTTGTGTCAACGCTTCCGTTGCGATCTACAAGGGTACGTAGATCAGACTCTCACCCTCGTTGCTATGCATCACCATGATCTTGCGTGTGCGTAGGAATTTTTTTGAAATTACTACATTCCCCAAACAAAACGTTATGTAACAAATTTGAAACATGAGGTGTTATTTGATTGTCCTCCTTATGAGTAGCGGTCAGGGACGAGCGATGGTATTTTCCTACCAATCTATCCCCCTAGGAGCATGCGCGTAGTGCCGAGTTTTTTGATGAATTGTAGATTTTTGCAATAAGTATGTGAGTTCTTTATGACTAATGTTGAGTCCATGGATTATACGCACTCTCAGCCTTCCATCCTTGCTAGCCTCTTCGGTACCGTGCATTGCCCTTTCTCACATTGAGAGTTGGTGCAAACTTCGCCGGTGCATCCAAACCCCGTGATATGATACGCTCTATCACACATAAACATCCTTATATTTTCCTCAAAACAGCCACCATACCTACCTATTATGACATTTCCATAGCCATTCTGAGATATATTGCCATGCAACTTTCCACCGTTCCGTTTATTATGACATGCATCATCATTATCATATTGCTTAGCATGATCATGTAGTTGACATAGTATTTGTGGAAAAGCCACCGTTCATAATTCTTTCATACATGTCACTCATGCATCATTGCACATCCCGGTACACCGCCGGAGGCATTCATATAGAGTCATATCTTGTTCTAAGTATCGAGTTGTAATTCTTGAGTTGTAAGTAAATAGAAGTGTGATGATCATCATTTTCTAGAGCATTGTCCCAAGTGAGGAATTAAAAAAAAGAGAAAGGCCATAAAAAAAGAAGGCCCAAAAAAAGAGAGAAGGGCCATAAAAAAGGGAAAAGGCCCAAATAAAAAAAATAAAAAAAAATAAAAAAATGAGAGAAAAAGAGAGTAGGGACAATGCTACTATCCTTTGCCACACTTGTGCTTCAAAGTAGCACCATAATCTTCATGATAGAGAGTCTCTTGTTTTGTCACTTTCATATACTAGTGGGAATTTTTCATTATAGAACTTGGCTTGTATATTCCAACAATGGGCTTCCTCAAGTGCCCTAGGTCTTCGTGAGCAAGCAAGTTGGATGCACACCCACTTAGTTTCTTTTGTTGAGCTTTCATACATTTATAGCTCTAGTGCATCCGTTGCATGGCAATCCCTACTCCGTGCATTAACATCAATCGATGGGCATCTCCATAGCTCATTGATTAGCCTCGTTGATGTGAGACTTTCTCCTTTTTGTCTTCTCCACATAACCCCCCATCATAATATTCTATTCCACCCATAGTGCTATATCCATGGCTCGCGCTCATGTATTGCATGAAGGTTTATGAGTTTGAGATTACTAAAGTATGAAACAATTTCTTGGCTTGTCATCGGCGTTGTGCATGATGAGAGCATTCTTCTGTGACGAAAATGGAGCATGACTAAACTATATGATTTTGTAGGGATGAACTTTCTTTGGCCATGTTATTTTGAGAAGACATAATTGCTTAGTTAGTATGCTTAAAGTATTATTATTTTTATGTCAGTATGAACTTTTGTCTTGCATCTTTCGGATCTGAATATTCATGCCACAATTAATAAGAATTACATTGAAATTATGCCAAGTAGCATTCCACATCAAAAATTCTGTTTTTATCATTTACCTACTCGAGGACGAGCAGGAATTAAGCTTAGGGATGCTGATACGTCTCCAACGTATCTATAATTTTTGATTGTTCCATCCTATTATATTACCAACTTTGGATGTTTATGGACTTCATTATACACTTTTATATTATTTTTGGGACTAACCTATTAACCCAGAGCCCAGTGCCAGTTTCTGTTTTTACCTTGTTTTAGAGTATCGCAGAAAAGGAAAATCAAACGGAGTCCAATTGACCTGAAACTTCACGGAACTTATTTTTGGAAGGAAAGCTGTTGGGGAACGTAGTAATTTCAAAAAAAATCCTATGCACACGCAAGATCATGGTGATGCATAGCAATGAGAGGGGAGAGTGTAATCTACGTACCCTCGTAGACCGACAGCGGAAGCGTTATGACAACGCGGTTGATGTAGTCGTACGTCTTCACGGCCCGACCGATCAAGCACCGAAACTACGGCACCTCCGAGTTCTAGCACACGTTCAGCTCGATGACGATCCCCGGACTCCGATCCAGCAAAGTGTCGGGGAAGAGTTCCGTCAGCACGACGACGTGGTGACGATCTTGATGTTCAACTGTCGCAAGGCTTCGCCTAAGCACCACTACAATATTATCGAGGACTATGGTGGAAGGGGGCACCGCACACGGTTAAGAGAACGATCTTAGAGATCAACTTGTGTGTCTAGGGGTGCTCCCTATCCCCGTATATAAAGGAGCCAAGGGGGGTGCAGCCGGCCCTAGGAGGAGGCGCGCAGGAGGAGTCCTACTCCTACCGGGAGTAGGACTCCCCTCCCTTTCCCTAGTTGGATTAGGACTTGGGGGGGGGGGGAAGAGGAGAGGGAAGAAAGGAAAGGGGGGCGCCGCCCCCCTCCTTGTCCAATTCTGACTGGGGGGGAGGGCAGGGGCGCGCGGCAGCCCCTAGGCCTCCTCTCCTCTTCCTCCACTAGGCCCATTAAGGCCCATTAGGTTACCCGGGGGTTCCGGTAACCTCTCGGTACTCCGGCAAAATGCCGATTTCACCCGGAACACTTCCGATGTCCAAACATAGGCTTCAAATATATCAATCTTTATGTCTCGACCATTTCGAGACTCCTCGTCATGTCCGTGATCACATCCGGGACTCCGAACTAACTTCGGTACATCAAAAATCATAAACTCATAATATAACTGTCATCGAAACCTTAAGCGTGCGGGCCCTACGGGTTCGAGAACAATGTAGACATGACCGAGACACGTCTCCGGTCAATAAGCAATAGCGGAACCTGGATGCTCATATTAGCTCCCACATATTGTACGAAGATCTTTATCGGTCAGACCGCATAACAACATACGTTGTTCCCTTTGTCATCGGTATGTTACTTGTCCGAGATTCGATCGTCGGTATCTCAATACCTAGTTCAATCTCGTTACTGGCAAGTCTCCTTGCTCGTTTTGTAATACATCATCTCGCAACTAACTCATTAGTTGCAATGCTTGCAAGGCTTATGTGATGTGCATTACCGAGAGGGCCCAGAGATACCTCTCCGATAATCGGAGTGAAAAATCCTAATCTCGAAATACGCCAACCCAACATTTTCCTTTGCAGACACCTGTAGAGCTCCTTTATAATCACCCAGTTATGTTGTGACGTTTGGTAGGACACAAAGTGTTCCTCTGGCAAACGGGAGTTGCATAATCTCATAGTCATAGGAACATGTATAAGTCATGAAGAAAGCAATAGCAACATACTAAACGATCGGGTGCTAAGCTAATGGAATGGGTCATGTCAATCACATCATTCTCCTAATAATGTGATCCCGTTAATCAAATGACAACACATGTCTATGGTTAGGAAACATAACCATCTTTGATTAACGAGCTAGTCAAGTAGAGGCATACTAGTGACATTTAGTTTGTCTATGTATTCACACAAGTTTTATGTTTCCGGATAATACAATTCTAGCATGAATAATAAACATTTATCATGATATAAGGAAATAAAATAATAACATTATTATTGCCTCTAGGGCATATTTCCTTCAGTCTCCCACTTGCACTAGAGTCAATAATCTAGATTACACAGTAATGATTCTAACACCCATGGATCTTTGGTGCTGATCATGTTTTGCTCGTGGAAGAGGCTTAGTCAACGGGTCTACAACATTCAGATCCGTATGTATCTTGCAAATCTCTATGTCTCCCACCTGGACTAGATCCCGGATGGAATTGAAGCGTCTCTTGATGTGCTTGGTTCTCTTGTGAAATCTGGATTCCTTTGCCAAGGCAATTGCACCAGTATTGTCACAAAAGATTTTCATTGGACCCGATGCACTAGGTATGACACCTAGATCGGATATGAACTCCTTCATCCAGACTCCTTCGTTTGCTGCTTCCAAAGCAGCTATGTACTCTGCTTCACATGTAGATCCCGCCACAACGCTTTGTTTAGAACTTCAACAACTGACAGCTCCACTGTTTAATGTAAACACGTATCCGGTTTGCGATTTAGAATCGTATGGATCAGTGTCAAAGCTTGCATCAACGTAACCATTTACGATGAGCTCTTTGTCACCTCCATATATGAGAAACATATCCTTAGTCCTTTTCAGGTATTTCAGGATGTTCTTGACCGCTGTCCAGTGATCCACTCCTGGATTACTTTGGTACCTCCCTGCTAGACTTATTGCAAGACACACATCATGTCTGGTACATGATAGAGCCTATGGCTGAAGCATAGGGAACATCTAACATTTTCTCTCTATCTTTTGCAGTGGTCGGGCATTGAGTCTTACTCAATTTCACACCTTGTAACACAGGCAAGAATCCTTTCTTTGCTTGATCCATTTTGAACTTCTTCAAAACTTTTTCAAGGTATGTGCTTTGTGAAAGTCTAATTAAGCGTCTCGATCTATCTCTATAGATCTTAATGCCCAATATGTAAGCAGCTTCACCGAGGTCTTTCATTGAAAAACTTTTATTCAAGTATCCCTTTATGCTATCCAGAAATTCTATATCATTTCCGATTAGTAATATGCCATCTACATATAATATCAGAAATGCTACAGAGCTCCCATTCACTTTCTTGTAAATACAGGCTTCTCCAAAAGTCTGTACAAAACCAAATGCTTTGATCACACTATCAAAGCATTTATTCCAACTCCTAGAGGCTTGCACCAGTCCATAAATGGATCGCTGGAGCTTGCACACTTTGTTAGCTCCCTTTAGATCGACAAAACCTTCCGGTTGTATCATATACAACTCTTCTTCCAGAAATCCATTCAGGAATGCAGTTTTTACATCCATCTGCCAAATTTCATAATTATAAAATGCGGCAATTGCTAACATGATTCGGACAGACTTAAGCATCACTACAGGTGAGAAGGTCTCATCGTAGTCAATCCCTTGAACTTGTCGAAAACCTTTTGCGACAAGTCGAGCTTTGTAGACAGTAACATTACCGTCAGCGTCAGTCTTCTTCTTGAAGATCCATTTATTTTCTATTGCTTGCCGATCATTGGGCAAGTCAACCAAAGTCCACACTTTGTTCTCATACATGGATCCCATCTCAAATTTCATGGCTTCAAGCCATTTTGTGGAATCTGGGCTCACCATCGCTTCTTCATAGTTCATAGGTTCATCATGATCTAGTAGCATGACTTCCAGAACAGGATTACCGTACCACTCTGATGCGGATCTTACTCTAGTTGATCTACGAGGTTCAGTAGTATCTTGTTCTGAAGTTTCATGATCATCATCATTAGCTTCCTCACCAATTGGTCTAGGTGGCACAGAAACTGGTTTCTGTGATGTACTACTTTCCAATAAGGGAGCAGGTACAGTTACCTCATCAAGTTCTACTTTCCTCCCACTCACTTCTTTCGAGAGAAACTCCTTCTCTAGAAAGTTTCCGAATTTAGCAACAAAATTCTTGCCTAAGGATCTGTGATAGAAGGTGTATCCAATAGTTTCCTTTGGATATCCTATGAAGACACATTTCTCCGTTTTGGGTTCGAGCTTATCAGGTTGAAGCTTTTTCACATAAGCATCGCAGCCCCAAACTTTTAGAAACGACAACTTTGGTTTCTTGCCAAACCACAGTTCATAAGGCGTCGTCTCAACGGATTTTGATGGTGCCCTATTTAACGTGAATGCGGCCATCTCTAAAATATAACCCCAAAACGATAGCGGTAAATCAGTAAGAGACATCATAGATCGCACCATATCTAGTAAAGTACGATTACGACGTTCGGACACACCATTACGCTATGGTGTTCCGGGTGGTGTGTGTTGTGAAACTATTCCACATTGTTTCAAATGTACACCAAACTCGTAACTCAAATATTCTCCTCCACGATCAGATCGTAGGAATTTTATTTTCTTGTTACAATGATTTTCAACTTCACTCTGAAATTCTTTGAACTTTTCAAATGTTTCAGACTTATGTTTCATTAAGTAGATATACCCATATCTGCTTAAATCATCTGTGAAGGTGAGAAAATAATGATAGACGCCCCGAGCCTCAACATTCATCAGACCACATACATCTGTATGTATGATTTCCAACAAATCTGTTGCTCTCTCCATAGTACCGGAGAACGGTGTTTTTGTTATCTTACCCATAAGGCACGGTTCACAAGTACCAAGTGATTCATAATCAAGTGGTTCCAAAAGTCCATCAGTATGGAGTTTCTTCATGCGCTTTACGCCTATATGACCTAAACGGCAGTGCCACAAATAAGTTGCACTATCATTATCAACTCTACATCTTTTGGCTTCAACATTATGAATATGTGTGTCACTACTATCGAGATTTAATAAGAATAGACCATTCTTCATGGGTGCATGACCATAAAAGATTTTACTCATATAAATAGAACAACCATTATTCTCTGGTTTAAATGAATAACCGTCTCGCGTCAAACAAGATCCAGATATAATGTTCATGCTCAACGCCGGCACCAAATAACAATTATTTAGGTCTAATACTAATCCCGAAGGTAGATGTAGAGGTAGTGTGCCGACCGCGATCACATCGACTTTGGAACCATTTCACACGCGCAGCGTCACCTTGTCCTTAGCCAATCTTCGCCTAATCCGTAGTCCCTGTTTCAAGTTGCAAATGTTAGCAACAGAACCAGTATCAAATACCCAGGTGCTACTGCGAGCATTAGTAAGGTACACATCAATAACATGTATATCATATATAGCTTTGTTCACCTTGCCATCCTTCTTATCCGCCAAATACTCGGGGCAGTTCCGCTTCTAGTGACCAGTCTGCTTGCAGTAGAAGCACTCAGTTTCAGGCTTAGGTCCAGATTTGGGTTTCTTCTCTTGAGCAGCAACTTGCTTGCTGTTCTTTTTGAAGTTCCCCTTCTTCTTCCCTTTGCCCTTTTTCTTGAAACTAGTGGTCTTGTTTACCATCAACACTTGATGCTCCTTTTTGATTTCTACCTCCGCAGCTTTCAGCATTGCGAAGAGCTCAGGAATAGTCTTATTCATCCCTTGCATATTATAGTTCATCACGAAGCTCTTGTAGCTAGGTGGCAGTGATTGGAGAATTCTGGCAATGACGCAATCATCTGGAAGATTAACTCCCAATTGAATCAAGTGATTATTATACCCAGACATTTTGAGTACATACTCACTGACAGAACTGTTCTCCTCCATCTTGCAGCTATAGAACTTATTGGAGACTTCATATCTCTCAATCCGGGCATTTGCTTGAAATATTAACTTCAACTCCTGGAACATCTCATATGCTCCATGACGTTCAAAACGTCATTGAAGTCCCGATTCTAAGCCGTAAAGCATGACACACTGAACTATCGAGTAGTCATCAGCTTTGCTCTGCCAGGCGTTCATAACATCTGGTGTTGCTCCAGCAGCAGGCCTGGCACCCAGCGGTGCTTCCAGGACGTAATTCTTATGTGCAGCAATGAGGATAATCCTCAAGTTACGGACCCAGTCCGTGTAATTGCTACCATCATCTTTCAACTTTGCTTTCTCAAGGAACGCATTAAAATTCAACGGAACAGCAGCACGGGCCATCTATCTACAATCAAACATAAATAAGCAAGATACTATCAGGTACTAAGTTCATGATAATTTTAAGTACAATTAATCATATTACTAAAGAACTCCCACTTAGATAGACATCCCTCTAATCCTCTAAGTGATCATGTGATCCAAATCAACTAAACCATGTCCGATCATCACGTGAGATGGAGTAGTTTCATTGGTGAACATCAATATGTTGATCATATCTACTATATGATTCACGCTCGACCTTTCGGTCTCCGTGTTCCGGGGCCATATCTGTATATGCTTGGCTCGTCAAGTATAACCTGAGTATTCCACGTGTGCAACTGTTTTGCACCCGTTGTATTTGAACGTAGAGCCTATCACACCCGATCATCACGTGATGTCTCAGCACGAAGAACTTTCGCAACGGTGCATACTCACGGAGAACACTTCTTGATAATTACTGAGAGATCATCTTAAAATGCTACTCCAATTCGGACTTGGGGGGGAGGGGCGCGCGGCAGCCCCTAGGCCTCCTCTCCTCTTCCTCCACTAGGCCCATTAAGGCCCATTAGGTTACCGAGGGGTTCCGGTAACCTCTCGGTACTCCGGTAAAATGCCGATTTCACCCGGAACACTTCCGATGTCCAAACATAGGCTTCCAATATATCAATCTTTATGTCTCGACCATTTCGAGACTCCTCGTCATGTCTGTGATCACATCCGGGACTCCGAACTAACTTCGGTACATCAAAACTCATAAACTCATAATATAACTGTCATCGAAACCTTAAGCGTGTGGACCCTACGGGTTCGAGAACAATGTAGACATGACCGAGACACGTCTCCGGTCAATAACCAATAGCGGAACCTGGATGCTCATATTGGCTCCCACATATTCTATGAAGATCTTTATCGGTCAGACCGCATAACAACATACGTTGTTCCCTTTGTCATCAGTATGTTACTTGTCCAAGATTCGATCATCGGTATCTCAATACCTAGTTCAATCTCGTTACCGGCAAGTCTCTTTACTCGTTTCGTAATACATCATCTCGCAACTAACTCATTAGTTGCAATGCTTGCAAGGCTTATGTGATGTGCATTACCGAGAGGGCCCAGAGATACCTCTCCGACAATCGGAGTGACAAATCCTAATCTCGAAATACGCCAACCCAACATTTACCTTTGGAGACACCTGTAGAGCTCCTTTATAATCACCCAGTTACGTTGTGACGTTTGGTGTAGCACACAAAGTGTTCCTCCGACAAACGGGAGTTGCATAATCTCATAGTCGTAGGAACATGTATAAGTCATGAAGAAAGCAATAGCAACATACTAAACGATCGGGTGCTAAGCTAATGGAATGGGTCATGTCAATCACATCATTCTCCTAATAATGTGATCCCGTTAATCAAATGACAACACATGTCTATGGTTAGGAACCATAACCATCTTTGATTAACGAGCTAGTCAAGTAGAGGCATACTAGTGACGTTTAGTTTGTCTATGTATTCACACAAGTATTATTGTCGGTGTCAAAACCGGCGGATCTCGGGTAGGGGGTCCCGAACTGTGCGTCTAGGCCGGATGGTAACAGGAGGCAAGGAACACGATGTTTTACCCAGGTTTGGGCCCTCTTGATGGAGGTAAAACCCTACGTCCTGCTTGATTAATATTGGTGATATGGGTAGTACAAGAGTAGATCTACCACGAGATCAAGGAAGCTAAACCCTAGAAGCTAGCCTATGGTATGATTGTTGTATGATGAAGTTTTCCTATGGACTAAAACCCTCCGGTTTATATAGACACCGGAGAGGGTTAGGGTTACACAAAGTCAGTTACAATGGTAGGAGATCTTGAATATCCGCATCGCCAAGCTTGCCTTCCACGCCAAGGAAAGTCCCATCCGGACACGGGACGAAGTCTTCAATCTTGTATCTTCATAGTCCTGGAGGCCGGCTGTAACGCCCCGAGACCGACGTGCCAGGTGTCGTGCAGTTATTCGATGTTGTTGCGTTGTCATGTGCTTGCGTGTTGCATCATGTTTCGTCATCATGTGCATTGCATCATGTCATCATGCCATCATATCATTAATTGTTGCATCTCAACTAAATAATTCGTATGGATCTTCGATCCATTTAAATCGAGGGAAGGATGCCTTCTCTTTATAACATATCCTCCCGATATTAGTGGAGCTACTATAATAAATATTCCATTCTTTCGGAGTTAACCAAAACACACTTGCAAAAATCCCCACTCCCTTTCTACTTCAAGTTTGGTCCCCAAACTTTGCCAACATCTCTTTTCCCATTTATCGAGGCTCCTCCTAAATTCTCAACATTTTTGGACTCTTCTAAATCCTAGTCCTTGTGCAACCTTTTTAATTAAATTCAAATGTCTTTGAATTTAATTCTTGCAATCATGCTCTCTTCTATTTTCTTGGGACAAGCGCATTTTTGTGAGTCCGGGAAAATAATCCCCTTGTCCAAATTCTTCTTCAACCTTCTCCTCTGTCCTTTTTTTTCTTTCTTTTAGTTCTCTGTTTTTTTATAAAACTTAGGAGTGAGGGAGAGAGAGAGAGTGTAGCCCAGCTGGCCACTTGGGCCTCAGGCCAGGCCGGCCCGCTTCCCCTATCCTCCCTAAGGCTCAGCCCGCCTCCTCTCGATCCCCTGCCGAAACCCTAGCACCCCTTCTCCATCGATCTCTCCCTGCTCCTCTCGTTTTCCCCCGCGCCGCCTTTCACACACTCACGCACGCATCGCTAGGGAGAGGAGAACCCCCCTCGCTCGTCCTCCTCCAGATCCCGTCGCCCTCCCCTCCTGCCTGTGCTCTGTCTCTCGGCCACCAGGAGCTCGAGACGCCGCCGCCCCTCACCGGATCCTGCAGACCCTGCCGCGCCTCCCTCTCCTCCGCCTAGTTCCTCCCCGTCTCCAGCAAGGCCGCCGTGCCAAGTCCCTGAACCCACGCCCGTCGCCCTTCTCTCCTCGCGCCGGTGACCCGGAGCGCCGCGTCTCCGACCGCTCTCCTGCAGCCAGCGCCTCCATCATCACTGCCTCGCCGTCGCCATGCCAGGAGCCTTGCATGCCCGGAAGCCGCCGCCCGCACCTCGCCTGCGACTTCTCCGCGCCGGCGACCTCCATTGAGTCTCCCTGCTTCGTCCGGCCACCGCGCCACCATGCTCGCAGCGCCGCCTCGAGGTCATCTTCCTCGACCTCCATGCCGTCCCGCAGCTCCCTCGCCTCGCTCGGTCTGGATGCGGGATCCCGAGCGCCTCGACCCGCTGCCAGCTTGCAGGAGCAGCAACGGCAGCCCCATGCACTGCCCGGGCCTCCCCTGCATCCTCCTCACCGTTGAACCGGCCTCCTCTCCATCCCCTCCGCGCCCATGGGCCTCGACGCCCTTGTTGCTATGACTGTTAGATCTCCACGCCGCCATCAGGAAGACTCTGGCCACCACCGAGAACCCACGAACCTGTCAAGACGTGTACACGGAGACCCTAGTCAGGAGACTACCGATGGCCCTCCAAGTTCAAAAAATAGTCTACATCGGAGTACCACTACTTCAACAGGTGTACAACTACGCGGTTTCGCTGAGTACCCCTTCGGATTCGTCGAGTTCGACTACCCCGCAAGAACCGGTTACGCCAAGTACATCTACCGACGACGTGTACAACCTACTCCGTGAACATGTACCACTATGCCGCCCTAACGTCTACGGAACATGTACCGTCGACCGTCGTTGAAGACCCCGTGGGCGTCAAGATCCATGTCATGACCCCGAACGTCTACGGACATGAACCACTACTTCCCTCGACGTCCGAGAACGTCTACTTCCACTACTTCCTCTACTCCGACTTGAACCCCTCCGATAACGCACGCTTCAAAGGTATAACCCCGTGACGACCGCCGTGAACGAATGCATGTGTGATGTATGAAATGCTCGTGTTTGCTCCGTGTCGGAGTTGTTCGGTGCACGTCGCCCCTCTTTTTCCTTGTCACCGTCATGTGGGAACCCGGTATCCAGGATCACCCCACCTTCTATCGCGTGTCACGCTCCCGTCACTTTTCCTTTTGCGCCGGTATCTCCGCGAGTTACCGGAACCGATATGTTGCCGTGGCATCATTTTCGGATTCGTTGCCGTGGCACCCCCTTTTTCCTTCCACCATGGTGACAATGCTTCATAATGCTCATGCCAACTCTTAATAAATATTGCATAACTTGTTCATGTCATCCGCATCATGATAACAACAATTAAAAATGTTTAAAATGTTGTTTGCATTAATTTGCTTAAATGCCATGTTAAAATGATTTAATTCATAACTAAATAACCGTAACTCCGATTTTAATAAACTTTATATGTAAATGGGGTAGAATTTTGCCTAGTTTATCATGGTGACCCTACTTTGCATGTTAAGCAACTCTAAAATTGTGTTTAGGACAGATCAGTACCAAGTCTAAAATATGCTATGGGGATTTACCGGAATTGTTGTTCGTTGCTTCCGGCCTCATTTAACCTTGACTAGATAGGTAGTTTTCTTTTGCTTCACCTCTTGCCATGTTAATCAACATTTAATATTGTTGGGGTACATAACGAGAGGGAACTAAATAATTGATGTGGTGTTTTGTCAATATGCATCCCGATGCATATTGAGCTCCACTTAATCTGTAGGATTGTTTGTGCATTTTGCCATGCCATGCTTCCTTTAAACCGGACATGCATCATACTTGATTGTGCATCATGCCATGTTGATGTGTTGGTTGTTTACTATGTTGTGTGCTTCTTTTCCGGTGATTGCTTCTTCGGGTTGGTTCCGGTAACGTCGAGTTTGTGAGGACCCATTCGTCTACGTCCGTTTGTCTTCCTCATGGACTCGTTCTTCTTCCTTGCGGGATTTCAAGCAAGATGATCATACCCTCGAAATCACTACTATCTTTGCTATGCTAGATGCTCGCTCTTTTGCTATGCCAATGCTACGATGCCTACCACTTGCTTGTCAGCCTCCCAAATTGCCATGTTCAGCCTCTAACCCACCAATGTCCTAGCAAACCGTTGATTGGCTATGTTACCGCTTTGCTCAGCCCCTCTTATAGCGTTGTTAGTTGCAGGTGAAGATCGAAGTTTGTTCCGTGTTGGAACATGGAGATGTTGTTCCTTGTTGGAACATTTATTTATTTTGTTGGGATATCATACTATATCTTATTTAATTAATGCATCTATATACCTGGTAAAGGGTGGAAGGCTCGGCCTTATGCCTGGTGTTTTGTTCCACTCTTGCCACCCTAGTTTCCGTTATATCGGTGTTATGTTCCCGGATTTTGCGTCCCTTACGCGGTTGGGTATATGGGAACCCCTTGACAGTTCGCTTTGAATAAAACTCCTCCAGCAAGGCCCAACCTTGGTTTTACCATTTGCCACCTAGCCTTTTTCCCTTGGGTTAGGCCAGCCCAAGGGTCATCTTATGTTAACTCCCGGGCCAGTGCTTGTCTAAGTGTTGGCCCAACCCAGAGCACCGTGCAGGGCCATCCCTTGGCAACTTGGGTTACGTCGGCTCCTGTACGCTTAGCTTATCCGGTGTGCCCTGAGAACGAGATATGTGCAGCTCCTATCGGGATGTCGGCGCATCGGGTGGTTTTGCTGGACTTGTTTTACCATTGTCGAGGATGTCTTGGAGTACCGGGATACCGAGTCTGATCGGAATGTCTCGGGAGGAGGTCTATTCCTTCGTTGACCGTGAGAGCTTGTCGTGTGCTAAGTTGGGACACCCCTGCAGGGATTTGAACTTTCGAAAGCCGTGCCCGCGGTTATGGGCAGATGGGAATTTGTTAACGTCCGGTTGTAGAAAACCTAAAGTTGACCTTAATTAAAATGAATCAACCGCGTGTGTAACCGTGATGGTCTCTTTCCGGCGGAGTCCGGGAAGTGAACACGGTTGTTGGAGTTATGCTTGACGTAGGTAGTCCAGGATCACTTCTTGATCATACTTTTATCAACCGTGCTTTGCCTTCTCTTCCCGCTCTCATTTGCGAATAGGTTAGCCACCATATATGCTAGTCGCTTGCTGCAGCTCCACCTCATACCTTTACCTTACCCATAAGCTTAAATAGTCTTGATCGCGAGGGTGCGAGATTGCTGAGTCCCTGTGGCTCACAGATACTTCCAAAACCAGCTTGCAGGTGCCGATGAGTTCGTGCAGATGACGCAACCCAGCTCAGGAGGAGCTCGTTGAAGACCTTGTTCATTTGTGTTGTTACGTTCTAGTCGATCAGTAGTGGAGCCCAGTTGGGGTCGATCGGGGACCTTTGTCGCATTTGGGGTTCTTCTTTTATTTTGGTTCCGTAGTCGGACCTTGAGTGTAATTGTATGATGTAATGCTTTATTCTTGTATTTGTGTGAAGTGGCGATTGTAAGCCAACTATGTAACTTTTTTCCCTATTGTATTACATGGGTTGTGTGAAGATTACCTCACTTGCGACATATGCCTTCAATGCGATTATGCCTCTAAGTCGTGCCTCGACACGTGGGAGATATAGTCGCATCAAGGGTGTTACACCGGCTCAAGGTATAGTCCGGCTACCCGAACACCCCCTAATCCAGGATTCCCTCAGTAGCCCCTGAACCAGGCTTCAATGACGATGAGTCCGGCGCGTAGATTGTCTTCGACATTGCAAGGCGGGTTCCTCCTCCAAATTCTTCATAAAAGTTTGTAAACACCAAGAGTAGTGTCCGGCTCTGCAAAATAAGTTTCCACATATTGCCACAGAGAGAATAATATTAACACAAATATAATCTGCTGACGTATTCCGCAGCGTGACATCACACTACGGCCAAGCCTTTATTCGAATCGTTTTCACTTTTCCACCTCAGCGTGTTTGCAAGGCGGTTTCCTTGGCACGTCTTGTCAAAGCAGAGATCGTGTCCTCCATTTACGGGATTCTCACCAATACGGACGTGGGTAACCCAACTGCGCCATTTATCACGGCGCTTGGGAGGCAAGCAAGTTTTACTAGGATGGTGGGGACGCATAGTCGCATCCGCTCATATAAGGGGATAAGGATCCACCTTTTTACCTACGCCTTCTTCCTCCTTTGCCTATCCATCTTCTGCGCACCCGAGCTCCAGCGCCCAAGCCCGCACTTCCTACCTCAACCTTCTCAAACAATGTCCGGAGCAGGAGGCAAGTGGATGGTCTCCTCCGTCACGGAGGGCCATGTCAAAAGGCTAAGGAAGGCCGGATACCTGTCCAAAGACACCGCGCACCGGCTTCCTGAGGAGGGGCAGCTTCTCCCCACCCCAAGGCCCCATGAGAGGGTAGTATTTCTTCCCCACTTCCTCCGCGGACTAGGTTTTCCTCTCCACCCATTTGTTCGCGGGCTCATGTTCTACTATGGCCTAGATTTCCATGATCTGGCCCCGAACTTCATCCTCAATATCTCGGCGTTTATCGTCGTGTGTGAGGCTTTCCTCTGCATCCGCCCCCATTTCGGCCTCTGGCTCAAGACCTTCAACGTCAAGCCAAAGGTGGTGCGCGGCAACCAGGCGGAGTGCGGAGGTGCCATGGCGGGCAAAATAGCCAACGTCCTATGGCTCGAGGGCTCCTTTGTGGAGACCTTGAAGGGGTGGCAGTCAGGGTGGTTTTACATCACCGAGCCGAGCGATCCGAAGTGGATCGCAGCCCCTGAATTCCGATCCGGACCCCCTACGCGGCTCACGTCCTGGAAGGAGACGGGCTTGTCGTGGGGCGACGAAGAAAAGGTGACCCGACTGCAAAAATGCATCCAGTCCCTGGTGAACAAGCAGCTCAAGCTTGTCAACGTAGTCCAGGTCATGCTCGCCTGCCGGATCCTTCCGTGTCAAGAACGGGACTTCAATTTTTGGGAGTTCAACCCGGCGCAGCACCGAACTCTGAGCAGGCTCTTCCACACGACGTACGAAGATGTCTGGAAAGGGCTAACCAAAGGCGCCGAGGCTCCCACATCCGCCTCCGAAGACCGCGGATTTAGCTCGCAGCGTCCTGCTAGCGAGGTAAAATATTTTCATCTTTTACAGGATGTTAAGTTTTCTTCATAGTTTGACTCTATGCAGGATCTAAACTCCCTCACCTTTGACAGGATTGGCAGGCGAAGTCCGGACTGATTAACTGTCCGGCTCCCTTGCCCGAAGACCCAGCCCCTGCTCTCCTAGCGAAGCTGCTGGTTCCAGCACCTTATGTGGTGCCGGAGAAGAAGGCCAAGAAGAAGAAGGCCACGGGGACTCGAAAGAGTTCCCGGCATATGGTGGTGTCGGACTCGTCGTCCGATGAGTCTGAGACGCACTCCTCCCGTGAAGACGAGGAGGAGGAAGAAGAGACCTCTCCCCCTCCAGCGGGGGGAGGAAAGAAGAGGAAGGCCGCCCTAGTAGGGGGGGGGGGCGAAGGGTCCAAGAAGAGGAAAACCCCTCCGCCGGACTACGCCCCCGACGTCGACGAGGACGAAGAGGAGTGGCCGGACAGGGCCAAGCGTATGGTGAAATCGTAAGTGTTCGGATACCAGAGTAACTCATGATATTCCTTTTGTTGCGCAGCTTTCCCTAATGTCGAATATAATCATGCAGCCCACGCAAGGACGGGCTCGACGAGTCGTCGAGCGGCTCCCTGGATTCATCGGACGTGAATTCAGTTCCGCCCGCTGCCTCCCCCTGTGCTGCGGATGACGCCGAAGTGGCGTCGCGACAAGCTCCGGGGCAAGAGGAGGTGGTCTAGGAGGAGCCGCGAGGCGACCTCCCGGACTCCAGGAGTAAAGGGGACAAGACCCCCCCCCCCCAGGGCTCCAAGTCCGGCTTTAAGCCAGACACCGTGCCGGAATCATCAACGGTTCCGGACCGCGGCAGGCGAACTCCTCCCAAGAGGAGCAAGCCTATTGAGCCGGCGTCCTCCGTCCAACCGGAGGTGCCGGACAATCTGCTGGAGGTGCTTAAGGGCGCCTCCATCGACGAGGAGCATCGTGCCATCATGAGTACGGTGGTCCAGAAGGTTCAGTCCGCCCAAAGCGGACTTACTGAAGCTTGTACTAGCCATCTAACAGGCTTTGAGGTAAGAAGAAATATGTAAAAATATTACCGCATAGACAGTAGCCCCTGATGCTCTGTTTGTCCTTCGGAAAGAAAAGCCGAATAGAGGATCTATTAAATATGGCAGGAGTCTAACTAAAAAGGAGTCAATATACGTATGCAGGCTTTGTTGCTGGCCACCGCCGCACTGACTGCGGAGGTGGGTGCCCTGAAGCAGGGCCTCGAGCGGACCGAGCAAGAGCTCGGCCTTGCCAAACGACAGCTCGAGGAGAAAGAAGGTAAGAGATACCTTATAGAAAAAAATGCCTATAAGAAGATGCAATTGCAAAAAATGACAGGAGTATACTGCTTATTGTAGGGGCCACAACTGAGGTGGCGACCCTCAAGCAGGCGATGTCCGAGGCCAAGAAGAGAGCGGCCACGGAGCGCACCGAGCGGGAGAAATTTGAGGCGCAGGTCGGCGAGGTGCAGCAAGAGCTTCAGGCTCTCATGAAAAAACATGAGAGTTTGGAGCTCGACTCGAAGACGCAAGCGTCCGAGCTTGCTGCGGCCCTTAAAACTGCCAAATCTGCCAAGGCCGAAGCCCAGAAGGCCCCTCCAGGAATTGGATGCGGTGAAAAAGATAGCGGTGGGTAAGGCATTCTCTATGCAAAGCAGACATATAAAAGTAAACTACTTGTTACTTACCCGAATCCGGAGCTCTCCAGGGGCATTCGCAGATCTTCCCCGCAGCGTATCCGATGCCGCCGCATTCTACCGAGCCGAGGAAGGCAGCTCGACAGAGAAGGTGTTCTGGTCTCAGTACACTGAGGCCGGACACCCTGTGCCCTTGAGCGACCAGCTGAAGCAGCTGGTCGAGCTCCACAAGGCGGCCGAACAGGCCCTGAAGGGCTTCATAGTTCGGCTATGGCCTAGAGTGGCCCTGCCTGGGAGCTACTTCGGACTGGTGCGGCTGGTGGAGGCTTGTCCAAGGCTCGAGGTCATCAAGCGCTCCGTCTGCATCGAAGGTGCCTGTAGGGCCCTTGCCCGTGCGAAGGTGCACTGGGGTAAGCTGGACGGTGAGAAGCTTGTGAGGGACGGGCCGCCGCCGGGGAAGGAGCATCGCAAGCCCGAGAACTATTATAAGGATGTTCTGGCCGGTGCCCGCCTTATGGCAGATGAATGCACCAAGGATGTAATTTTTGAATGAACTCGCTCGTGTTATCCTGTGCGCTGAAAACTTGTTCATATGCGCTAAGCAATGCTTGAATTTCAAATATTACTTTCTGTGCAGCCGTTTATAAAAAATTGAGAGATGGCCAGTCGTCGGCTTCTGCCCCCATGCCACTAGTGCTGGGGTATTCGGGATAAACCTGAGCGCTCTTTTTCCCATGATTGGGTCCGTCGAGGGAGGCGCTCAGCACAACGAACAAGGCAATCGGACTATAATGCTTGAACATTCTCACTTAGCCATATAACTCTATAATTTTAAATTTCGGCGAAGCCCCTAGTATTCGGAAGACCGAGTTCGGGGCGCTATCCACGCCTTGGCCGGACAAAGCCGGTTCCTCGCTCGAAGTGGCATAAGTCTTTAAAGACTCGAAAAACCTCTCGAACAGCGACCGGTCTCTCGCCTCATCATGACAGTCAGTTTTAGCTTTCTCTACTGAGGTGCTCAGCCCAGCTCAACTGGGGCACAATCGTAGTAGTTCTCCTAGTGCTACCTTAGCCGATATAGCGGAACTGTTGTAGTCATACCGGCCACGGCAACCAGTTGGCCGATGTGTCTGTTCTGGGACAAATGTAGTGAACTGCCTCGCAACCGCTTCGCTATTGGAGCCATTAAGGGACGTCCACCCCTCAACCAACTTCCCGAGCAAGCCGGTCATTCCGGATGCAAACTGCCCAATTAGATGCTCAATAGGTGCCCTCGCCTGTGCACGAAACAAGAAGCAATAGTGACCAACCATATTACAGTCACTAGCACGACATCAAAAATAATGCAAGGCAACCATAGATATATGTCTTTGATTACCTCAGTAGGGCAAGTCGGAGCTGGGTGCACGTCCATCCACTTTCCAAAGTTTTGAGGCCCCCCAAACACGCTGTAGTCTATAGCATGCTTGGACATCAGTTGGAAAAAACCAAAAAAATGGCAAGGATGTAAGAGAGAGAATGATGAACACTAACTAGCAGTTCATGTGTTGCAAAATACAAACAAAAAAAGAAGACGTGAATATAAGTTTCAGCACGAATGACAGAGTTGCCATGTGGAGTGAGACATGGATACCATACTCAGACAGCCATGACTAACAAAGGTAGTCATCTCTTGTTAACCACAGACGGTTGCCACACGATGATATGTTATGCTGCAAAAATTTGTAAGAATGCCGTATAGAGAAAGAAACCAGAACTAACCTGCAGTTTTCCATATTTGGTATCAGTTATCCTGTCTGCAGCAAGCACAGCCTTGACATCATCGATAGTCCATGCAGAAACAACAAATTTGTGCGTAGGCGGCAGGCCTCCTGTCCCAGTGAAATCTACGCTGGACAGATCAAGACAGTCGACGTACATGAGCTGATGTACAGCAATTTTAAAAAGAAAGAAATATCAGTTGCGCTCATGGTTTTACAAAAAAACAAATATAATATATATGTTCCTTCGATCATCATGTTAAAGTGCATGAAACAGAGAGAAAGAACAAGTTGCCATCTGTATGTGCTAGTTGCCATCATAGTGTGATGGCAGTTGCCATATTGTCATGATGGCAGTTGCCATCATAGTATGATGGCAGTTTCCATATTGTCATTATGGCAGTTGCCATCTTGTTATGATCAGGTTGCCATGCATGAATAAAAGGTGTTAAAAAAGTGTTCACAGAAAGGACTGGTAAAAAAATACCATTAAATGCAGTCGACAACCCTTCTGGTACATCTTGCTTGAGAATGCATCATGCAGGAAGTCGGCAATGAACTTACACCAATTCATGTTCTTCATATCTTTCAGTTTCGCCTGCACCGCACAAAATTCAGGACAATGAGTTGCCGCATCAGAAATCAAATGGAAAAAACATCAAAAAACACTGGCAGTGACTAGCTTGCACATGACATCAGAGCAAAAAAATTGAAGGAAAAATAATGTAGTAAAGATAGATCATTCACCAGGATGGGGAAGCATTTGTTGCTTGGGCGAAGAGAAGTGGTCGGCGCGAAAACAGCTGAGATGAGGTACATGAGTAGTTTCATCTTAAAAACCTTGCCATGGGTTTTCATGGCCTGCAGCGAATCTGCCAGTACAGACGTGTTCAGCATGGATTCCAACCCAGGAAACAAACGGGGGAACAACGTTTCCTCGATCTTGTTATTGACCCTATACGGGACTTTGATTTGTCCACGGGGTACACCCAAAGTGCAGAACACGGATTCCTCGTTCAATGGAAGTCTTCCACGTCCTGGAATCACAAATTCCCTCGAGGCGGGGTCGTAAATTTCACCAAGCTAGTCACATACAGGGTTGACTAGATTCGTGCACCGGACATTCATCATAGCCTGCATACCCATCTCAGCAGCAACTCCCTTCTGATCGTCGGTAAATCTGTCGGTTAATGAAGTCAGTCGTTCCTGGGAGGCCCTATTGCGAGTACATTTCTTCTTCTGCAAAGAACAGACAAATGATGAGTTGTTGCCATGTTTTCACTGTCATGAAATTTTAGTTCATGACAGACGACTGCAAGCTCGAGGTGGCAACCAATAACATATGCAGGAGGAAGAGGGTGTGTGGACAGTTACCTCGTCGTCCTCTTTTCTCCGTCCAGTTGCCTGATTCCGCTATGGTGGATCCATGAAATCATCATCAACATTTTGATGATCGCCGCGAGCCATTCTGCTGAGGTAAGAACAGACCAAATTGTCACTGTGGAAATGAAAATGCAGGAAGTAAGCAGTTGCCACCTAACAGAATGTCCTTGCCGCATGGGCTCGAGTGAAAAATGTCAAATAGTGAATGCAAAAATATCACATGAACACGCACCCCCCCCTATGATTGTCGAAAACATAAATGTGGCAATTAAGCACATTGGTTACATTTGAAAAAAAATGTATAGATCGTAAATGCACTTAAAAACAAAAATGTTGAAGTTGTCATGTTAGCACAAGGTCACAAAATGTACAGATCGTAAATGCACAGATCGTAAATGCACGAAAAGAAAGTCACAAAATCCTCCACTGCAGAAACCTAAGATGTGGCAGCTCACACCCTGTCCTCATACAACAAATGACTTGCCATGTGTTTCAGTGGCTAAAATGTGCTAGGTTGAAATTGACATGTTAAAATGCAACACAGATATCACAAGTGTGTTCAGATATCACAAGCGATGAAAAACATCTAATGAACAACCTGAAAATTGCCACAGTGTGTTCAGATATCACAAGTCATCATGGCAGAAACACGAAAATTGCGTCTGCCATACAATGAATTTGCGACATTATACTGACTGTAACATGGCAACAGACATGCTGTGTTCAGACAAAAACTTGCCACATGGAAAGCATATATATGGCATATGACACAGTTGATGTGCAAATTAGTTGCCATGTTATGCAGCCAATTTGCCACATTATCCTGTCTACAACATAGCAACAACCACCGTGTGTTCATAGTCTATTGCCACAAGAATATACTATCCAGGTGGCAACATGCATAGTTGATGTGCAGATTAGTTGCCATCCAGTGCAATTGGTTACTGAAACTACAGTGACTACCGATTTACTGCACTTTACCATTCCTACAGTGTGGCAACTATCACAATCAGTCAGGAAAAATTAGTTGCCACATGGAAAAAGCATGTTTGTGGCAACTATGACAGTCATTCAGGAAATTAGTTGCCGCATGGAAAAGAATGTTTGTGGCAACTATCACAGTCATTCAAGAAATTAGTTGCCATACAGTCATGATAGTTACTCAAACCACCACGTTTGCCTTCATACTGCAGTTTTGAAAAACAACTAACTAGATCTAGGGTTCAATGGCAACTGTAATGACTTGAAATTCATCCCCAAAATTCTCCCCGAACTGATCGCAAATACCAATTCGAAGCAATGCACAACTATCAGACCGGAAAACAACGGCCCAATCCCAAGGTACAACCAGTGTGTGTCTCCGGACAGGCAGAACCACACTGGCGAGACCGCCACCGCGGCGGCGACGAAACTGCCCAGTGCCACCGAAAATGGCAAGCATAGGACTCCGCCGCCGGCGGCAACGCCGGCGCATCGCCAAATCGCCTGAATCTTTACGAATCTCGAGCGAAGCATCGAACACCAAGGGAAGGGGAGAAAAATGCAGGCAAGGATTGTGAGAGTGGGAGCGAGCATTACCTTCAATCTGTAGGCGCTCCGGCGAGGTCGCTTCGGTCCGGCGAGCACCACCGACGGCCGCGAACTCCGTCGACTCTTCCGCCTCCGCCGTCACCTTCTCCCCTCGTCTTCTCCTCCAATCGTCTGAAATGCGAAGTGGGTTGTCCGAGTAACTGTGGGGATGACTAAATGGAACCATGAGGGGTAGGCGGGCGAAGTGTGCGACGTGTTTGACGTCAACCACGGTCGGCGCATGGCGTGCAGGCGCATAGCAGTTCCACCGCACGCCCCCGAGTGGCAACCGCTGACCGCGCGGGGGGGGGGGGGGGGGCAACCGATGTGCGGGCGAACTATGTCACACATCACACAGTCGCCTTGTCCTACGTGGCATAGAAAATCGGCCAGATTATACCAAGATTCGTGTATATAGTACTGGACGATGATGGATGCGTGTGGTCGAGATGGTCAATGCCCACGTGTGTGGGCGTTAACATTTCCGTAAAAGTATACCAGTTCGTACTGGTTCCGTAATCAGGGTTTGTGAGGGACTCGTTCACAGACCAGGCCTATAAAAAGGACCACCCATCGCCTAGTTGCAGGCCGAATCATAACCATCCTCCGATCTGAAGCTCACGGCGGCGCAGATCAAGCCTCGCCGGAACATGTCGTCGACCACTGCACTACCTAACAAAGCCATGGAAACGTGTTGCCGGCAAGAAAAACGCACACGCATTGCCGGGACCGCCATCGACCCTAACTGGTAAGTGGAGTTCCCGTTCCCCTGGCCCGATCGATTGCAACAGATATAATATGTCATCTCTCATCTCGCCTGATGGCTGATGGGACTCGATCGTGCTATATACGCGTCTTGCAGGAGTGATTGGGCGGACCTGATCACCGGGCCGGCAGGCCTGATCGCCGAGCGTGTCCTCGCGGACGACGTTGCCGGCTACCTCCGCTTTCGCGCGGTGTGCCGCACATGGCGGCGATGCACCGTGTCCCCGCACACGCATGACAGCCTGGACCGCCGGTTCCACCCCCGGCGGTGGATCATGCTCGCACAGACCCTCGGCGCCATCCGGAAGCGCCGTGACTTTCTGAACATCTCGACCGGGGAGCGCATCCGGGTGAACCTGCCGGAGCTCCGCTACCAGTACGTGTTCGGGGCCACCTCTGATGGCGGCCTCATCGTGCTGTGCGACAAGCGCACCTACGTCGTCCGCCTCCTCAACCCGCTCACCCGGTAGCTGACCACCCTCCCGGCCGCGATCAGGCAGCAGTACACTGGGAGCACCCAAAGACGTAATGGCAAGTACACTCTATGTGGCGATCGTGCGTTGGTTGCCAGCCTCGCCGACGACTCAACCGTATTCCTCCACATGGACCCTTACTAGCTATTCACCACCAAGCCCAGCGATAAGCAGTGGACGCGGTTGCACACCGGCCACATCATTACAACCTTGCCATTGGCGGGCTGCTTCTACTGCCTCACCGAGACAGCCCTCATGGGGGCGGACACGACCGCGTCCACAAACCCGCAGCTGGCAGTGGCGGCCGAACTGGGTGATATGGGTTCTGCGCGGTATGATCAAACCGTGAAATTAGTGGACAACGACAGGGAACTAGTTCTTGTGCGTCGGATCATGCGTGACAATAACAACACTTTCCGGAAAGGCTATGAGGTGTACCGGGTGGATCTGGAGGCAGGAATCACCCTACCGATGCAGCAAGGGATCGGTGGGCGCGCTTTGTTTGTCTGTGAGGGACCCTAGGGGCTAGGGTATGCTCCTTTGTTGTCCACCAGGCTATCCAATCATATTCGTGCTGACACCGTCTACTCGTGCAACCGCCATGTCGATGGCCCACCGAGAATCGAGGCCTACCTTCTCCTTTATGGCGATGCGCGGTTATGCAGTGCCACTAAAGCCTACCATCCCCCATCTGGCCGCCCCATCCGAGGCGGCAATGGCGATGGTAGTGCCATTGAGCCCTGCCATCTCATATATGGACGCATCCGAGTCGACATCCGTGATGCCCAGTCATGCAACGTCATTGAGTCTGTGTCGCACTACGTGTGCGGTAGAAAGATCATCGCACATGAGCGGCGTCGGAGTGAAAGGTTGAAGCTGAGGCGCCAACTCCGATACTTGTGTGCGTTAGATTAGAGTAATATGGGTGGCCAAAGCCAGTAGCGAGGCTCAATTGCTCATGACTGATTCATTAGACGTACCAGTTTTGCTACTCTTGTGATTGATACGCGGTTTCTTGTGATCTTTAAGGCGATTGATGTTTTATACTACAAAATCATTGTCAACACCATTCACTTTACGTTTGGGGCTGGCCAGCAATTGTGCCTTCATTGGCTAATAAGGCAAGGAGAAGACGTATGTGATGCAAGGGCGGGTGTTGAAGGCGGCGAGATGCACAATTGATCGAGCTGTCTTAACGGATTGCGAGTTTTAGGTTGGTATCTTTGAAGCTAGTTCTAAGCAATATAATATGTGGATATAAGAAAACATTCAGTGTCATTAGGTTTCTTTTGTAAAATTACTCTCTGTAAAGAGATATAAGAACATTAATTAATGATCTAAACGCTCTTATATCTTTTTACAGAGGGAGTACTTAACAATACTTCTAGCGAGAGCAGCCACGCGTGTGGTGGCGGCGAGCGTTTCTCTCTCACACACACACATACTATTACCCCTTTATTGCAGAACATGCGGCAATCCTGACATGCTAGCTTTCCTAGAGGTGCACCTTTAACCTTATTTCCTATAAGAATATATGATTTTTTTTCAAAAGAGATTACCCCAGTCTCTACATCAAATGATGCACACAACTATATTATTAAACATAAATCAAGTTCAAGTCACAGAGTTCCAGACATAGAAGAAAAAAGAAAAGAAAAAGAATACGACACACCCAGTCCAACTCAAGATTATACATAGCTCATCCACATAATCTATGAGTGGCGCACAGACCAACTGGTTATAAACCCTGCACAATTGTTTCCAGCCGGTCGCACCTAGAGGCCATAAGCCTCTGCAGATCCACATGCTGCAGTGATGACCACATATCGATTAAAGTTGTCTTCCTGTAGATAACCTACAAGAAATTAGGTGTATATGATCATTCCAGTAATTCCATATTTTCCAAAGAATGTCACCCACATGGATTTCTTCAGCTTATGAGGAATACCATCTAACCAGTTTCGAAAGGAATTTGGAATGCTCATTCACGGTGCTAAATTGTATGCAACATGAACTTTGTGCCAGATCAAGTGTAACGCCCCGAGACCGATATGCCAGGTGTCCTCCAGTTATTCGTTGTCGTTGCCATGTCATTTGCTTGCGTGTTGCATTTCATCATGTCATCATGTGCATTGCATCATCATGTTTTTCAAAACCTGCATTCGTCCGGGTTCTCCGAGTTTCTCTCCGTTGTCCGTTCTGAGCCCAGGCACACTTGCACGCGCCCGCGGCATGTCCGAAATATTATTTTATAAGTGGCCGGAAAATGTTCTCGGAATGGGATGAGATTTGACGTGTGGTCTTATTATAGTGTAGACAGACCGCCTGTCAAGTTTCATCGCAATCGGAGTTCGTTTTACGCCCCAACGGATAAATATAGCGGCAATAGTAGCCGGACTAACGTCGGACGTTTTCGGTCTCCGGAAACAGTCGCCGGGCCGCCCCCTCTTCTCTTCTCTCAGCTCGAGACCGTCTACACATCTCACTACCTATCGCCAGGCCCTACCTAACCTCTCTTGTCAGCCCGCGACCCCCTCCGTGCACGTCCGAAAGTTGTCCCGGACCCGACCCGGACTGTTGCCACCGTTGGATCCGGATCATCCCCAAACGTCTACAAAACGTCACCGTTTTCTCATTTGGACTCCCTAGCTATTTTATCCGCGATAGTCCGATTACGATCGGAGGGACTAGGTAGCCCCTAACCTAATCCTCGTTGCTATATATATATATGGACAACCCTAAAAATCAGGAGCCTTGTCCCATCCTCCCAGCAGCCGCCGCCGCTCCTAGATCCACCTTGGGATCCCCTTCGCTCGAACCCATTCCATCCCCTCCTCGTTTTCACCGCCACACCAACCAAAAGCATCCACCTCCTTCCTTCGATTCGTCGTCGAGCCCGCCTACAGATTGAGCAGGAGGCTCGATCCCCAGCCAGCCTCCCCGAGCACTTCGCCCTCCAGCTTCCTCGCCTGAGTTCAGGGAGCACGAGCCCTCGTCAGCGCGCCGCCCGGCGAGCCTACCAGCCGGCGACTTCGACCTCGTCGGCCCCGTCGCCGCCGGCGACCTCATCCACCAGGCCAGACCACCTTCTCTCTCTTCCTGTCCTCCTCTCCTTCTCGTCTCTTCCTTCTCTAACCTCTCCCTCCCTCGCTTGTGCCATAGGAGCAGCGCCATGGAGGACACGCGCCCGAGCTCCTCGAGCCTCGCTCGGAGCAGCCAAGCCACCGGAGCTCCGTTCCCTGCCTCGACGACCTTCACCGCTATCGGATCCGGCGTGCTCCGCGTCTGAAGTTACTTCTTGCATCGAGCACCATGGATTTCCTCCGCCGTTCATCGCTGCCATGGGACACCAGCTCCCCTGACCGATCCCCGCCGCTGACCAAATCGAGCTACCCCAGGGCCCTCCGTCTTCAGCTATGTTCGATCCGGAGGATCCCGGCCGGAGCTGCCCGCGTTGAACCGTCCCTGCCCAGCACGCCTGCAGCCAGTGCCGCGTCGTGCTCTGCATCGAGCTCCAGCGGGCGCCGCGACCCTGCCTCGCTCCCGTTGACCTTTCGTCTGGGTCGTTTCCACCCAGCCGGCCTGCAAGGCCTCTCCACCAGCTGGGCCAAGCCCACGGTGAGGCCAACCCCAGCGCTGCCTGGCCTCTTCACTAGCTTGGGCCCAGGCCCATGGGTGAGCAGCCCCCCGCAGCGCCCCTCCTTTTTTTCCTTACCGTTGGGCTTGCCCCAGATTCAGCCCGTGCACGTTTTTTTCCCTGTTCAGCGATTTTGTCAATTATCCTGAGATAGCCAGTTTTGCAGATTAGCCCCTCTAGATCATGCATTTAATAACTCATGAACCGTGCATCGGATTAAAATACTTTATATATGAAACTTGCTTAAAATTTTGTGTAGATTAATAATATCCAACTTTCACCTATGTTTAAAATGTTTAAAATGCTATTTGTTTAAATTTGCCCCTATGCCATGCTAAAATGCTTTAATTCATAACTATTCAACCGTAGCTCCGAATTAAATAAACTTTATATGTAAATGGGGTAGAATTTTGCCTAGTTTAACGTGGTGGCCTCATCTTGCATGTTTAACAACTCTAAAATTGTGTTTAGGACAGATCAGGACCAAACCTTAAAATATGCTATGGGGATTTTCCGGAATTGTTCTTCGTTGTTTCTGGCCTCATTTAACCTTGACTAGATAGGTAGTTTTCATTCGCTTCACCCCTTGCCATGTTAATCAACATTTAATATTGTTGGGTACATAAACAAGATTGAACTAAATAAGTCATGTGGTGTTTTCTTCAATATGCAACTCCGTTGCATATTGTGCTCCACTTAATTTGTAGAATTGTTTGTGCATTTTGCCATGCCATGCCCTCTTTAAACCGGACATGCATCATTCTCGTTTGTGCATCATGCCATGTTGATGTCGAGGTTGTTTACTATGTGTGTGCTTCTTTTCCGGTGATTGCTACCTCGGGTTGTTTCCGGTAACGTCGTGTTGTGAGGATCCGTTCGTCTTCGTCCGTTTATCTCCTTCATGGACTCGTTCTTCTTCCTTGCGGGATTTCAGGCAAGATGATCATACCCTCGAAATCACTACTATCTTTGCTATGCTAGTTTGCTCGCTCTTTTGCTATGCCATTGCCACGATGCCTACCACTTGCTTGTCAGCCTCCCAAATCGCCATGTTCAGCCTCTAACCCACCATTGTCCTAGCAAACCGTTGATTGGCTATGTTACCGCTTTGCTCAGCCCCTCTTAGAGCGTTGTTAGTTGCAGGTGAAGATTGAAGTTTGTTCCTTGTTGGAACATGGAGTTACCGTTCCTTGTTGGGACACTTATTTACTTGTTGGGATATCACTATATATTGTATTTAATTAATGCATCTATATACTTGGTAAAGGGTGGAAGGCTCGGCCTTATGCCTGGTGTTTTGTTCCACTCTTGCCGCCCTAGTTTCCGTCATATCGGTGTTATGTTCCCGGATTTTGCGCCCCTTACGCGGTTGGGCTATAATGGGAACCCCTTGATAGTTCGCCTTAAGTAAAGCTTCTCCAGCAATGCCCAACATTGGTTTTACCATTTGCCACCTAGCCTTTTCTTTCCCTTGGGTTCTGCAGACTCAAGGCTCATCATTATTTTTAACCCCCCCCCCCCCGGGCCAGTGCTCCTCTGAGTGTTGGTCCGAAACGTCAGCCGCCGGTGGCTATCAGGGGCAATTCTGGGCTGGCCTACCGGAAGTTTGGACAATCTGAGTGTGCCCTGAGAAAGAGATATGTGCAGCTCCTATCGGGATTTGTCGGCACATTCGGGCGGTGTTGCTGGTTTAGTTTTACCCTGTCGAAATGTCTTGTTGTACTGGGATACCGAGTCTGATCGGAATGTCTCGGGTGGAGGTCTAGTCCTTCGTTGACCGTGAGAGCTTGTGATGGGCTAAGTTGGGACACCCCTGCAGGGATTTGAACTTTCGAAAGCCGTGCCCGCGGTTATGGGCAGATGGGAATTTGTTAGCGTCCGGTTGTAGAAAAACCTAAAGTTGACCTTAATTAAAATGAATCAACAGCGTGTGTAACCGTGATGGTCTCTTTCCGGCGGAGTCCGGGAAGTGAACACGGTTGTTGGAGTTATGCTTGACGTAGGTAGTCCAGGATCACTTCTTGATCATACTCTTATCGACCGTGCTTTGCCTTCTCTTCTCGCTCTCCTTTGCGTATGTTAGCCACCATATATGCTAGTCGCTTGCTGCAGCTCCACCTCATACCTTTACCTTGCCCATAAGCTTAAATAGTCTTGATCGCGAGGGTGCGAGATTGCTGAGTCCCTGTGGCTCACAGATTACTTCCAAAACCAGCTTGCAGGTGCCGAGGTTACCGTGCAGATGACACAACCCAGCTCAGGAGGAGCTCATTGAAGACCTTGTCCATTTGTGTTGTTTTGTTCTAGTTGGTCAGTAGTGGAGCCCAGTTGGGGTCGATCGGGGACCTTTGTCACATTTGGGGTTCTTCTTTAATTTTGGCTCCGTAGTCGGGCCCTGAGTGTATTTGTTTGATGTAATGTTTATTCATGTAATTGTGTGAAGTGGCAATTGTAAGCCAACTATGTATCCTTGTCCTTATTAAATTACATGGGTTGTGTGAAGATTGCCTCACTTGCAACATATGCCTTCAATGCGATTATGCCTCTAAGTCGTGCCTCGACACGTGGGAGATATAGTCGCATCGAGGGTGTTACAAGTTGGTATCAGAGCCTTCCCCGACCTTAGGAGCCCCCATTGCTTGATCGTTTTTAGCAGCCGAGTTGTGTCTAGAAAAATGTTTTTGAGTCCTTAGGAATTATATATCGGAGAGTTTAGGAATTCTTTTTACTTCCCAGTCTCCTCATCGCTCTGGTAAGGCATCCTGACGTAGAGTTTTGACTCTTCTCTTCTCAAATTTCACTAAAAAAAATTTAGGATCACGCGAGTATCTTGGAATTGTTTCGATGGCTTATGATGAGAATACTGTCTTGGTGCCTCCTGTCAGGGGTTTAGTGGAAGTGTCCCGGGGAGTTGAGCTCTGAGGTGTTGTCATCATAATTCTATCGTTGCAATTCTGGTATACTTGAGATATGTTCGCGACATCAAAAATCTCCTTTATGCAGTTCGTTGGTGAGATAACCTCGACGCCACCCAGTACTGGGGCGGGAGTTCGGGAGTATCGCCATAACTTGTATAACGGATTCTTTTCGAAGGTTGAGATAGATGGTTTCCGAAGGTTTCTTGGTTATGTGTTGAAGGATGGATGCAGATGGATGTAGGATTTGCTAGCTTGGGTGAGATATTATGCTTCCCCTGTATCCTCAACACCTGATTGCATAACCGGAAAGTTTCGGGAGTCTCATAGGTGGGAATTCAAGTAGCTCTTAGGATATCTTTCCGTCAGATGTATGATATGAAATTGGGGTTCGACGTCTAGTGGTTCGCCTATTCACGGTCGATTTTACAGTGGTCTCGTTGTGTCTTAAAGAGTCCTTGGCTATGCTGACTCGAGGACGCTTCGTATGTCATGTGCACTGCCTTGTACATGATGGTGTTGTACGATCGAGCCCGTGTAGGTCCCACCACGAAAACTTCGGACGAAATTTCGGTCATATGTTTGTTCCGGCTTATTCTGCAAGCCAACCCTTTGTTTTTGTTTTGAGTTGTGGTATTCGAGTTGCTTCAATGTCAAGTGTTGATTCCATACCTTTCCTAAATGGTGTTCTCATACCTCTATGTGAATACTAATCCTTCATGATAATCGAGTTTGTCATGTTAATTCTTTTCAACCGGTGTGTCTCTCCTCAAGTGGATCCGTTCACTTCAACTTTTACAAGATCAATTATCAGTTCTTCTCTACGGTGTTCGTTCCATCCATTCCAAATTGTCTTTGTTTTTCCCACCCTCCCTCCCTTTGTTTTTCTCCAAGGATTCAGATTTCTTAATCACTATCCATTTTATTGATGGAAGTCCCTCCGTTCTATTTCCTTCAATGTTCATATCCGGTGTTTCTCATGAAGATTCTAACGGAACTTCAAGTTCATCATCTTTCGTTCTTTTCTTCCCCGGTGGAACCAATTCAAGCTTTCGGTGTTGATCATACTCTTTTCCGTATTTCAATGTTTTCTCATGCCGGTGTAATTCTTAATCGTTCACTTCTCGCTATTCAATTGTTCTGGAGTGCTCAAGATATCTCGAAGATTCGTGTTTCCACTCTACATTCGTTCAAGCTATTTCGAGGATGTTATATCATTCAAGCCTTTTTATTCAACCGGTGCATTCTCCTTTTCAAGTAATCATTCAACGGTGTTTCTTTTGAGTGGGCCCTAACCCACAGGTCTATTCCCAGGATCTTACCTGGCTCCTCTTATTTTCTCGGAGCTATCCTAAATTCCTTTTAAAGTTTGACGTAAGAATGATTTATCATAAGTCAAATGTCTTCTCCAAGATCTTTCAATTCTTTTCATCCTTGGCTCAACCTCTTCGTTTTGATTATTCCGGAGTGTCTCGATAATTCACGATGGTATTTCTCGTCGTCATTCTCATTTGAAGACCGAAGAAGAGTTTCTCTTTATTCTTGCTACATTCTCTTCAAGATTCATGGTGCTAGCTTGTTGCCATCCTCTCATAATTATTTTTGATTGTGAGTTATTCTTTTCACCCTTCCGGAGCAATTCAAGAGTCTTCTCAGTTTGTTATCCGGAGTCCATCAAGTCAGGTTTATTCATTCTCAGCCTTCACTTGTAATTCTCCGATCTTACCGGTGCAGCGTTCAAGTGATCTCTAATCGGTCCACGATCTATTATATTCACTTGTATCTAAATTCTCTCAAGCATCTTCGTCCATTTGCTTATTCGTCCCGGTGTTCCTTTATCTTTTCTTCGTTCATTTTAATTCTTACGGTGGTTCGTTCAAAATTTCTCTTCCTTTCTTATCATATCAATTTTCATCCATTGTTTCAACCCTTCCGGTGTTTCATTCAATACCTTCCCAAGCCTGAGGGTATATCTCTCTTAATCCTTTCTACGAGAATAAGTAGTGTGCCAATTCCATTGCTTGTCATCAATTTTAATTGGTGAAGGATACACATAACGTAATTCTTATTCTTGCTTCATCCAAGTGATTAATTCCTTATTCCGGAGCCTCATCAAAATTCTCGGTTTCATTTGTTTCATCTTTTCTTTTCCCGGAGTTCCAAGCTCTCTCAGTTATATCGTCATGAAGATCCATCTAATCATTACAAGGTTTCACTTTGTGTTTTCAACTTCTCTTTCTTTTGTATCCTTTTATTTACCGGAGTTCTTTATGAAGGTTCTACATGATGGCTCAGCTATGATTTAATTCATTCTCGAAGGGTTCATCAAGATTCTTTTCAGACGAGCTCAAGCATTCTTCTTCTTGTAATCCGGAGTGCAATTCTTTCAACCGTATTACCGGAGGTGGTATTGTGTCATTCTTGATAATTTGGTTTCGTGTTTTCATGATTCACATGCTGTCAAGATTGGGATATTTTTAAATCCATCAACCTATTCGTTGGTATTGTCTTGGGTTATATTTCACCTAAAGCCTTCCCTAAGGATGGTTGTTATTATGGTGCTTATGTATGATCCAAGTTCTTCATCTACCCTCCCGGTGAAATAAGCTTCTCGTCTCCTTGTTCATTTCAATCCAATTCTTTTCCCGTGAGTGGCAGGTTTTTCATCTCTTAATTTGAGAGGTATTCCATAAGACCATATCAACCTATTATTTTCGTTGGTGGTTTTTCCAACAACTCCGTTCAACCTTCTCCTAAGAATGCCTTCTCAAGCCTTTTGGTGGCAGAAGTTGGCATTTTCTTCTCCATTCCCCTACCTCAATTATCTATCTTCTATTCTTTTGTTCCGGAGGCATGGTGATTATTGCTCTCTTCAACCCATATTCTTGTTTTATCAGGATCATGTTCTTGTCGTGCCTATCCTTTTAATTGGAGTGTTGTGTCCTCTTGTCAAGTATCCTCTCATCTTGTCTTGTTCAATTCCTTCCATTTACAGTCGGAGTGCTGCCCAAATTGTACTATTCCTTCCCTATCTTGCTTAACCGGAGTATTGTGCCCCTTTGTTCTAGTTCTTTTCGCCTTATCAAGTCTTGCATCCTTTTTTCTCAACCGGAGTGTCGTGTTTTCATTTGAGCTCTCTCATCTTAACAAATTTTGATCCCCTTCCTTAACCGGAGTGTTTTCAATAAATATCTTCTCTTCAACCTCAGGGTTTCGCAATGCTCGTTGTCCCTCTTTTCTAACGGAGTGTTTTTGACTTGTTCACCTTCGTTGTATTCTTTTCTCGATTTGTTCAACCTTTTCAAGGTTCTTTGGTTTCACTCGTTTGTCAAAGAAGCAACTTAGTCTTACCTCTTCTCTTTCTCTTCCGTTTTCCCCTCCGGTGCCGTTCTAGATCTCGGGACGAGATCCTCCCGTAGTGGTGGAGTGTTGTAACGCCCCGAGACCGATATGCCAGGTGTCCTCCAGTTATTCGTTGTCGTTGCCATGTCATTTGCTTGCGTGTTGCATTTCATCATGTCATCATGTGCATTGCATCATCATGTTTTTCAAAACCTGCATTCGTCCGGGTTCTCCGAGTTTCTCTCCGTTGTCCGTTCTGAGCCCAGGCACACTTGCACGCGCCCGCGGCATGTCCGAAATATTATTTTATAAGTGGCCGGAAAATGTTCTCGGAATGGGATGAGATTTGATGTGTGGTCTTATTATAGTGTAGATAGACCGCCTGTCAAGTTTCATCGCAATCGGAGTTCGTTTGACACCCCAACGGATAAATATAGCGGCAATAGTAGCCGGACTAACGTCGGACGTTTTCGGTCTCCGGAAACAGTCGCCGGGCCGCCCCCTCTTCTCTTCTCTCAGCTCGAGACCGTCTACACATCTCACTACCTATCGCCAGGCCCTACCTAACCTCTCTTGTCAGCCCGCGACCCCCTCCGTGCGCGTCCGAAAGTTGTCCCGGACCCGACCCGGACTGTTGCCACCGTTGGATCCGGATCATCCCCAAACGTCTACAAAACGTCACCGTTTTCTCATTTGGACTCCCTAGCTATTTTATCCGCGATAGTCCGATTACGATCGGAGGGACTAGGTAGCCCCTAACCTAATCCTCGTTGCTATATATATATGGACAACCCTAAAAATCAGGAGCCTTGTCCCATCCTCCCAGCAGCCGCCGCCGCTCCTAGATCCACCTTGGGATCCCCTTCGCTCGAACCCATTCCATCCCCTCCTCGTTTTCACCGCCACACCAACCGAAAGCATCCACCTCCTTCCTTCGATTCGTCGTCGAGCCCGCCTACAGATCGAGCAGGAGGCTCGATCCCCAGCCAGCCTCCCCGAGCACTTCGCCCTCCAGCTTCCTCGCCTGAGTTCAGGGAGCACGAGCCCTCGTCAGTGCGCCGCCCGGCGAGCCTACCAGCCGGCGACTTCGACCTCGTCGGCCCCGTCACCGCCGGCGACCTCATCCACCAGGCCAGACCACCTTCTCTCTCTTCCTGTCCTCCTCTCCTTCTCGTCTCTCCCTTCTCTAACCTCTCCCTCCCTCGCTTGTGCCATAGGAGCAGCGCCATGGAGGACACGCGCCCGAGCTCCTCGAGCCTCGCTCGGAGCAGCGAAGCCACCGGAGCTCCGTTCCCTGCCTCGACGACCTTCACCGCTATCGGATCCGGCATGCTCCGCGTCTGAAGTTACTTCTTGCATCGAGCACCATGGATTTCCTCCGCCGTTCATCGCTGCCATGGGACACCAGCTCCCCTGACCGATCCCCGCCGCTGACCAAATCGAGCTACCCCAGGGCCCTCCGTCTTCAGCTATGTTCGATCCGGAGGATCCCGGCCGGAGCTGCCCGCGTTGAACTGTCCCTGCCCAGCACGCCTGCAGCCAGTGCCGCGTCGTGCTCTGCATCGAGCTCCAGCGGGCGCCGCGACCCTGCCTCGCTCCCGTTGACCTTTCGTCTGGGTCGTTTCCACCCAGCCGGCCTGCAAGGCCTCTCCACCAGCTGGGCCGAGCCCACGGTGAGGCCAACCCCAGCGCTGCCTGGCCTCTTCACTAGCTTGGGCCTAGGCCCATGGGTGAGCAGCCCCCCCGCAGCGCCCCTCCTTTTTTTCCTTACCGTTGGGCTTGCCCCAGATTCAGCCCGTGCACGTTTTTTCCCTGTTCAGCGATTTTGTCAATTATCCTGAGATAGCCAGTTTTGCAGATTAGCCCCTCTAGATCATGCATTTAATAACTCATGAACCGTGCATCGGATTAAAATACTTTATATATGAAACTTGCTTAAAATTTTGTGTAGATTAATAATATCCAACTTTCACCTATGTTTAAAATGTTTAAAATGCTATTTGTTTAAATTTGCCCCTATGCCATGCTAAAATGCTTTAATTCATAACTATTCAACCGTAGCTCCGAATTAAATAAACTTTATATGTAAATGGGGTAGAATTTTGCCTAGTTTAACATGGTGGACTCATCTTGCATGTTTAACAACTCTAAAATTGTGTTTAGGACAGATCAGGACCAAACCTTAAAATATGCTATGGGGATTTTCCGGAATTGTTCTTCGTTGTTTCCGGCCTCATTTAACCTTGACTAGATAGGTAGTTTTCATTCGCTTCACCCCTTGCCATGTTAATCAACATTTAATATTGTTGGGTACATAAACAAGATTGAACTAAATAAGTCATGTGGTGTTTTCTTCAATATGCAACTCCGTTGCATATTGTGCTCCACTTAATTTGTAGAATTGTTTGTGCATTTTGCCATGCCATGCCCTCTTTAAACCGGACATGCATCATTCTCGTTTGTGCATCATGCCATGTTGATGTCGAGGTTGTTTACTATGTGTGTGCTTCTTTTCCGGTGATTGCTTCCTCGGGTTGTTTCCGGTAACGTCATGTTGTGAGGATCCGTTCGTCTTCATCCGTTTATCTCCTTCATGGACTTGTTCTTCTTCCTTGCGGGATTTCAGGCAAGATGATCATACCCTCGAAATCACTACTATCTTTGCTATGCTAGTTTGCTTGCTCTTTTGCTATGCCATTGCCACGATGCCTACCACTTGCTTGTCAGCCTCCCAAATCGCCATGTTCAGCCTCTAACCCACCATTGTCCTAGCAAACCGTTGATTGGCTATGTTACCGCTTTGCTCAGCCCCTGTTATAGCGTTGTTAGTTGCAGGTGAAGATTGAAGTTTGTTCCTTGTTGGAACATGGAGTTACCGTTCCTTGTTGGGACACTTATTTACTTGTTGGGATATCACTATATATTGTATTTAATTAATGCATCTATATACTTGGTAAAGGGTGGAAGGCTCGGCCTTATGCCTGGTGTTTTGTTCCACTCTTGCCGCCCTAGTTTCCGTCATATCGGTGTTATGTTCCCGGATTTTGCGTCCCTTACGCGGTTGGGCTATAATGGGAACCCCTTGACAGTTCGCCTTAAGTAAAGCTTCTCCAGCAATGCCCAACATTGGTTTTACCATTTGCCACCTAGCCTTTTCTTTCAATTGGGTTCTGCAGACTCAAGGGTCATCATTATTTTTAACCCCCCCCCCCCGGGCCAGTGCTCCTCTGAGTGTTGGTCCGAAACGTCAGCCGCCGGTGGCTACCAGGGGCAACTCTGGGCTGGCCTACCGGAAGTTTGGACAATCTGAGTGTGCCCTGAGAAAGAGATATGTGCAGCTCCTATCGGGATTTGTCGGCACATTCGGGCGGTGTTGCTGGTTTAGTTTTACCCTGTCGAAATGTCTTGTTGTACTGGGATACCGAGTCTGATCGGAATGTCTCGGGTGGAGGTCTAGTCCTTCGTTGACCGTGAGAGCTTGTGATGGGCTAAGTTGGGACACCCCTGCAGGGATTTGAACTTTCGAAAGCCGTGCCCGCGGTTATGGGCAGATGGGAATTTGTTAGCGTCCGGTTGTAGAAAAACCTAAAGTTGACCTTAATTAAAATGAATCAACAGCGTGTGTAACCGTGATGGTCTCTTTCCGGCGGAGTCCGGGAAGTGAACACGGTTGTTGGAGTTATGCTTGACGTAGGTAGTCCAGGATCACTTCTTGATCATACTTTTATCGACCGTGCTTTGCCTTCTCTTCTCGCTCTCCTTTGCGTATGTTAGCCACCATATATGCTAGTCGCTTGCTGCAGCTCCACCTCATACCTTTACCTTACCCATAAGCTTAAATAGTCTTGATCGCGAGGGTGCGAGATTGCTGAGTCCCTGTGGCTCACAGATTACTTCCAAAACCAGCTTGCAGGTGCCGAGGTTACCGTGCAGATGACGCAACCCAGCTTAGGAGGAGCTCATTGAAGACCTTGTCCATTTGTGTTGTTTCGTTCTAGTTGGTCAGTAGTGGAGCCCAGTTGGGGTCGATCGGGGACCTTTGTCGCATTTGGGGTTCTTCTTTAATTTTGGCTCCGTAGTCGGGCCCTGAGTGTATTTGTTTGATGTAATGTTTATTCATGTAATTGTGTGAAGTGGCGATTGTAAGCCAACTATGTATCCTTGTCCTTATTAAATTACATGGGTTGTGTGAAGATTGCCTCACTTGCGACATATGCCTTCAATGCGATTATGCCTCTAAGTCGTGCCTCGACACGTGGGAGATATAGTCGCATCGAGGGTGTTACATCAAGGTAGTAAATGGACATGGCAGAAATAAATGATGGATTATCTCCTTCTGATCACAAAAGAACATTTTTTGCTACCATGCCAATTATGTTTAGCAAGTTTATATTTTGTAAGAACTACATGCCTCTGCAAAAACCACATGGAAACGTTTAGCAAGGTTGTATTTTGGAAGGGTTTTTCATTTTCTAAATATGTTTTCTGCGAAAAATAGGTCTATTGTCCGTAAGATCCGCATAAATGGTCTTCATAGTGAATACACCATTGGTGGTCAACTTCCACCGGAACGATTGTGGCATCTAAGTTAGATTGGTCGACATCAACCTCAAAACCAAATGGATCCACTTAGTTCATAGTAAATCCCTGCGAAATTGGATGTTCAAAGGGCTAGTTCCAAGAACAGAAGCCACTAAATCATCTTTACTGAACACAATATTATACATGGTCGGGTATTATAGAGCTAATGGAGTGTCACACAACCAGTTATCTTCCCAAAACATCATTGATTGCCCGTCACCAACCTTAAAGGAAGCTATCTTAAAAAAGGATGACTTGACCTTCATCAAGCCCCTGCAAAATGGTGAATCAGTAGGCTTAGCATCTACTTGGAATAACGTTCTGGAGTTTAGGTATTTTTTATGCAAGAACTCTGCCAAACACCTTCCTCATTAAGTAGCTTATACAACCATTTGTAGAGTAAAGACTTGTTTCAGTTTTGAGGTTTTCAATGCCCAACCCACCATGATCCTTAGGAGTACATAAAATGCCCCATTTAGCAAGTATGTATTGTTGCTTCTGCTCCTTGCATTGCCAAAAGAACTCAGACTGATAAAAGTCTAGCCTTTTCATCACTCCTTTATAGGTATCTCAAAAAGGATAGCATGAACATCGGAAGACTAGTAAGGACATCATTAATATGGGTAAGTCAAAAGCTTACCCTTCCAGCTGCTGACTTTTTTTGCGAAGCGGTCTTCAATAATTTTTTCATTCCTTGTCGGCGAACTTATGGTGATGAATGTGAATCACGAGGTACTTAAACGAAAGGGATCCCACCTGTTGCCTGTACTGACTCTCCTCCTATTGGGCATTACCAAAACTGAAGAGCTCACTTTTGTGGAAATTAGTTTTGAGACTCGATAGTTGTTCGAAAAGACATAGGATCAACATCATATTAACTGATATTGGATGGTCATTTTCTAAACGTAAATGACTATGTCATCCGCATATTGGAGAATAGACATCAACCAGATGCGGAATAAGATCCCCCCCCCAACCTGACCATCCTCCTTAGCCCTTGCTATGAGAATACTCAACATATCAGCCATAATATTAAATAAGATTGTCGACATAAGGCCACCTTGCCTCAGTCCCTTCTGGTTTGGAAATAATGACCGATGTCATCGTTGACCTTAATCCCAACACTCCCACCCTGAACTTAAGAAGCTACTTGTTTCCTCCATTCAGCCGCAAAACCTTTCATGCGGAGGGCTTGTTGAACAAAAGACCACTTCACCTTTCGTAGGCCTTTTTTTGAGAATCACCGGGGGGAGCTCCCCCACCTGAATATATTGCTCAAAGGACTGTCGTGGCAGTGAGTACAGAATTACATAGGCACGATGCAACGTGCAGAGAGGTAGGAGCTCCACGAGAAGACGTCCTCCTTGTCTTGTGAATGCACAAGACAATGAGACCAGAGGTCCAGAGCAGAGATAAGGTTCCTCAGGGTTATTACAGAGCTTTGATCTACTAGTCGAAAGACCATGTCATTATGTGCTGCCCAAATCATCCATAGTAAGGCCAAGAGGACCGAGGGCCATGCCGTGGTCGGGAGGTGAGGAGGAGTAATGACGTCCCATAAATCTGTGATTTCGCCGGATGGTGGCAGGAGCCCAAGCCGTTGCCAAATTCGGTTGGCAAGAGGACACGTGATGAAGAGGTGGTTGGAGTCTTCGGCTATCGTAGCACACCGAGGGCATATATCTGAATCGATTATATGCTTGCGTGCAAGGTTGGCCCTAGTGTTGAGCCGGTCTTTGAAGAGTAGCCAGGCGAATACTTTGAGCTTCTGAGGAACCTTGGCACTCCATATGAAGGGAGCCATGAGATCGTTATCTAGCCGAGCCATGAGTGCACCGTATGCATGCTTGGTGGAGAAGGCAATACCATGTCGTAGGAGTCGTTGGTCTTCCCCCGCCGATGGCATGAAATCCTGCAAAATAGCCACAAGCGACACAAGCTCTTGTTCTGCCGTGAGGGAGAGGCGATTACAGAGGTTAGCTTGAATACCGAAGCGCAAAATGTTAGCCACTTTAACCAGCTCTAGGGTGGAGTGTGAAAAAAGGTGGGGGAAGGTGATGGCAAGGGGTTGAGAGACCAGCCACGTGTCTAGCCAAAAGTATGTATGTGAACCACTATTTGTGAGCACGAAGGATATATTTTGTAGAGTAGGGATTTGCTGTGAAATTGTGCGGCACAGAAAAGAGCTTTGCGGGGAAGAGGAGACTAGGGCATTTGGGTGTTGAAGATCAAGCCACTCAAGCCATGGTGTTTGTGCAGTGGAGAGTGCTTTGGCTGCAAATTTCATAAGGAGACAGTTGTTTTGAACATGTAAGTTTTTGAGCCCTAGACCACCGAATTGTTTTGGTAAACAAACATTTTCTAAGCAATAAGACATTGAGCACCTGAACAAGCATCTTCTCCTGCCCAAAAAAAAACCCCTTCTCAGAGAGTCCAATGTTTTGATAGTTTTCTTTGGGATGCGAAAAATAGACATGAAATAGGTGAGGATTGAGTCCAGAACCGTAGAAATGAGTATGAGTCGATCACCTTTATCGAGAAGCTTGGCTCGCCAGCCGGTAAGTAGTTTCCTAGTTCGTTCTACCAGAGGGTTAAAAACATTGGTGAGAGGCTTGGTCGGGGCGAGAGGAAGACCGAGGTAAGTTTGCGGGAAGGAGGCGCATGAGCATCCCATGGCGTGGGCGATGGAAGCAGTCGCTGCTTCGTCTGTGTGTAGGGTGGCTAAGGTGATTTTGGAGAAGTTGATGGCGAGGCCCGTAGCTTTCAAAGTCCACCTTAAAGATAACTCCATCTAGTTTAAGAATATTTGATTATGATGCTTAAAATGTAGGAAAAAATATACATTAAATACCTTTCTCTGAAAAATCTAATGATTTCGTTTCGTTTTTGTCTCAATAACCTTGTTATACCAGCTGTGTCAAGCTGCAAAGACATAAACCACACTAACTTTGATACTCGGGCGACGAAAACCCCTACAGCTTACTCATGTTAGAATATATACTCCCTCCATTCCATACTGAAGTACATATAGATTTTCTAAAAAGTCAAACTTTACATACTTTGATCAAGTTTATAGATAAAACTATTAATATCTAGACTATGAATATATATAATGTGAAAACATGTCTTATTAATATCTAGATGTATATATTTTTTTATAAAATTAATTAAAATTTATAGAGTTTGACTTTTCAAAAAATCTATACGCACTGCATTATGGAGTGGAGGGAGTATTATATTCGACTGAAGTGAAGTGTGCTCCTCAATTCATCATGGAAACGTGGAAGAACATAGAGAGGTCATAAAGAAAAACGTTGGTCGATGGACGTATCAGCTTTCGCTAAACAATATATGTGTGTTCTGTAAAGGATGGAATATTTTATCTAATTAAGATGCGTTATGTTTATCCGATGATGAAAAGGAGCGAGTACGTCCGTAGAGAGCCGGACAGGGCCGTACGTAGCAGATGAGGTCGTACGTATCCATTCTACAAAGAAGGGCACGTGCGCGTGTATATAGGTCAGAACAGAACTTTGAGCGTGGGCGGTTCCCATGGATCCACGATGGAACCACGTACAGCCGCATTCTGTTGTGTGTGGCGGCAACAGGGTCTACGACGACGAGACGAGATGACAATGGCGTGCGGGTGGGGTGGGGTGGCCTGGGCTGGGGTGGGGTGTCTGTCGGGGGAGACGACCGATGTGGCCTAGTTGACCTTTTCTCATGGAATGGAATTGACGTGTGGCCAGCCGCACCGGCAGCGATATGTAACCACAGGATGGATACGTATATACTCATGGGCCATGGGCCATGGAGGAGATCGATCAAGGACCACAACGCGAGAAAAGGGAAGTTCAACCGTTTCGTGTCGGGCCACGGCACAGCAAGATCACTTGTTCTTAATTAGCTAGCCGATCCAGCAGTCAAATAAAAAAATAAAACAGAGACCTCCTGCCTCTAGCATTTCGTTGTCTCGTTTAACTCTTTGCGGATATACATAGCCATAGGAATAGGATGCAAATTGTGTGCTTCTTCTCTTTTTTTTCTTTTTTTTTTGCAAAAGTTCTTCTCATGCGGAATGTAACTCCAGAGTGTATCCCAAAAACACTTTAGAATGACTTTTCGATCAATATACAGATAGTCGAAAAAAATGAAGGAGGCCAAGGTTCCCCGTGGCAACCTTCCCGTGTGACACGGGCGGTGCCTCCGTCTTCCATCACAGGGCCACCTCCTTCTCGCTCCTCTTCCCCTTCTATCGCCAGCTCGAATCACTGGACAAAGCCCCATGCAGCTCTTGATGGCGGCAGGGTTGTCTTCTTCCTCTCTCTCCTCCCCTCTCTCGTGTGTCTTCAACAAAAGCTAGATGTGACATCACCGAGCGCTGATCCTCCGTGGTTGTTGGTCTGCTCGCTGGCCTGTGGCGGGGTGGACGAGGTCAAGAGAGCCAAGAGATTACTTGACGTAAAGAGATGGTTGTGCATTGACGGCTGTCGCACACCATGGAGCTGCAGGGATCGTGAAAAAACTATGGCAACAACACTGGCGGAGCTTAGGCAAGGCCGAATGGGCCATCGCCCGCCCAGCTCTGGAGCGTTTCCACACATTATAGCAAGCCCATAGGTCATAGAATGCCAGGTAGTAGAAATCTTTTACAGCCTGGCCCATCCAGTCCGCCCAGGTTTTTTGTGCATGCTCCGCCACTGGGCAACAACACGTAAGTGATGTCGGTGGTGATGCTGCTCGAACACCCGGTCTCGAGCTCTGTGGTAAGAGCTTAGGCCTGATCCAATTTGGTTATACCTGGCAATGACGATGTTTTTATGTCGTTATCTTGTTCAAGGCATTGCTCAAATAAGTTCGTGTAGGTTCTTCAAGGCGACACCCTAGATTCTGACCTTGGGTGGCTGGATCCGGTGACGGAGGAGTTTGAGCCCCCTTCCTTTCTGAAGGCGTTGTTGTTGAACATCTCATTGTCCATGTGGTGTCATGAGATGATTGACGTGAATATGGTCATTGTTGTTGTCTGTCAATCATGGATCGAATCACCTTGGCATTTTCTTCTTTTTTTCCCTTACGTATAGCTTTGGTCTTATTTTCTAACTTTGTTGTTTCCGATATGTTTTTTGTCTGCATGTGTTGGTGTTTGTTGATTGTATCTTAGCTATACAGAGGCGCGTGCCGGAGGTGGGGCCGGGGTGTGTGCTCATCATATTTGTATCCTCTTGATCCTCAATTTTAAGCCAATAAAATAGTGTTAGGAACCAGGAGAAAAAACTATGGGACTGGCTATACAAGTTGGAAAAGATAGCGTTCGTCGTCCAATTAGAAACCATCGGCTACTGTTCTTTCTCCTTCCTCATGTGGTCAGCAATGCTGCCTGCCTGCACTACCCACGACCGATGAAACCATCCTCTTCAAGTTGCACCTCTATGGATCAACTGCCCCTGCAACCATCCCTATACATCCCCCCCCCCCTCCCCAAAAAATATTTGTTCTTCTCTGACGATGCCAACCCTCTCTCCTGTTCAAACCATCAAATCTCTAACTCTCATGCGACATCGTCCTCGGCTTTGGGTCACTCTCGGCCTCAGGGCCACGCTTGGGAAATCGACTACGCAGATTGCAAATTCAGACAACCTACCAGTAGCAAACGCAAAAGGAAAGAAAAAACGCATCGTTGAAGCATGCTGCAACATTTTTTCGGACGACTGTCAGATCGATTTTAGTAAATTTCTCTTAAAAACTCTTTCTCATAGTGCACATGTGTTTGTGGAAAACTTAGTTGATGAAAAATGCCTCTGCAACATGTTCTATGTCATAGAATATGGTTAGCAATTGTTTAGCTATTTTTGCTCCTATGGAAGGTAGAACCATGACAATTGTTTAGCTATTTTTGCTCACGAATCACGAGCAATTGTTTAGCTATTTTCTTTTAACATGATTGTTTAGCTATTTTTGTTGGGGTCTGGCCCTCCTAATGTGATTGAGCTAGCTGAACATTGTTGATTGTAATCCTCCAGTGGTTGAGTAATATTCCAAGTGTTTTACCCCAAGTGTTTTAGCCCAGCTGTCTCTGGAATGAAAAATATGGAGCCAACAACTTCTTAATTCGCGAATCAACCTGTGGTTGAGTTGGTTAGGTGGACAGTGGTATCCCCAACCCACCAGGGTTCAAATCCTGATGCTCGCATTATTCCTGAATTTATTTCAGAATTTCCGGCGATGCGCTTTCAGTGGAAGGAGAAGTTCCCTGTCGACGACGAGGCGCCTACGGTGACTTCATAAATCTCAAGATGATATGCCGGCTCAGTCTCTCGGAGATGCTCATAGGGGTAGGGTATGCGTGTGCGCGTTCATAGAAGTGAGTGTATACGCGTGTATATGAACGCTTGTGTCTATACTGATGCTAAAAAAAACAACTCCTTAATTCGAAAAAAAATAACGGGCCCAACTGTCATAAAGACTCAAAGCAGTGGCACACCCGCGCACGAAGTCCATGTGTTTCTTCCCCCGGAACGTACGCCCATCATGCTCCATGTGCCCAACTCGATCGGAGTATATATAGACAGAGGCAGAGCCAGCCTCCATGACTCTCTCCACACCCAGCTCACCGAAAATCCTATACTTACGGGCAATACCTACGGCAACCCACCTACGGACTTCTCTCTCCACTACCCAGCCCCCCTGATTTCTAGTGCGTGGGGTCCATCTCCCCAGCTCACATCATCCCGCTTGGTATTCGTGACTCGTGAGCAACTAATCCAAGAAAGAGCAATGGATGATGCCGTGGAGCTGTCATGGGGAGCGCGGTGCGCGGGACTGGTCTTCTTCAGCCTGTCCATCTTCTCGGTGGCGCTCGCCGCGGTGCTCCTGCTCGTCCGCCGGTGGCCCAACCCCTGGTGCGGCTGCCACGTGTGCCGGGCGTACCTCACCGGGTCGTGGGCCAAGGACTTCGCCAACCTCGCCGACTGGTACGCGCACCTGCTCCGCGAGTCGCCGACGGGCACCGTGCACGTCCACGTCCTCGGCTGCACCGTCACCGCCAACCCAGCCAACGTCGAGTACATGCTCAAGACCCGCTTCGACAACTTCCCAAAAGGCAAGCGCTTCGCCGCGCTCCTCGGCGACCTCCTCGGCGCCGGCATCTTCAACGTCGACGGCGACGCCTGGCGCCACCAGCGCAAGATGGCCAGCCTCCAGCTTGGCAGCGTCACCGTGCGCTCCTACGCCTACAAGATCGTCGCCCAGGAGGTGGAGGCCCGCCTCCTGCCGGTCCTGGCCGACGCCGCCGACAAGGGCAAGGTGGTCGACCTCCAGGACGTGTTCCGGCGGTTCGCCTTCGACACCGTCTGCAAGATCTCCTTCGGGCTCGACCCGGGATGCCTCGACCTCGACATGCCCATGTCGGACCTGGCGAACGCGTTCGACACCGCCTCGCGGCTCTGCGCCATGCGGGGCGCGGCGGCCTCGCCGTTGGTGTGGAAGATGAAGCGGATGCTCAACATTGGGTCCGAGAGGGAGCTCAAGAAGGCCATCAAGCTCGTCGACGACCTCGCGTCGGCCATGATTCTGCAGCGCCGGACTCTGGGTTTCGACAACACCCACGACCTTCTGTCCCGCTTCATGGCCTCGGACGTCGCCATGGACGACAAGTATCTCCGCGACATCGTGGTCAGCTTCCTCCTCGCCGGCCGGGACACGGTCGCCTCCGCGCTTACCACGCTCTTCCTCCACCTTCACAAGAACCCTCAAGTCGCGGCCGCCATTCGCGCCGAGGCCGGCGGCGACAAGCCGTCCACCTACGAGCACCTGATGAGTCTGCAGTATACCCACGCGGTGCTGTTCGAGAACATGCGGCTGTTCCCGCCGGTGCAGTTCGACTCCAAGTTCTGCACCGCCGCGGACGTGCTCCCGGACGGCACCTACGTGGAGGCCGAGTCACGCGTGATGTACCACCCGTACGCCATGGGACGCATGCCCAGCATCTGGGGCGCCGACTACGAGGCGTTCCGCCCCGACCGGTGGCTCACCGGACCCGGCGGTTCGTTCGCGCCGGCGAGCCTGTACAAGTACCCGGTGTTCCAGGCCGGCCTCCGCGTGTGCCTTGGCAAGGAGCTGGCCATAACTGAGATGAAGGCGGTCGGCGTGGCCGTGGTGAAGGCGTTCGACGTGGAGGTGGTCGGAGAGAACGGTCGTAGGGGCTGGGCGCCGACATTTGTGCCTGGGCTCACGGCGTCCATCAGCGGCGGCCTCCCAGTGAGGATCATCAAACGCACTTTGACTCCGAATTCATAATTCATATAATTAACTAGGAGAGTGGTTTATGGCATGGGTAGTACATGATTTTTTTTAAGATATGGTTCTAATTGAATTTTTTAACACGATACAGACGCAAGCGCTCATATACACGTGCATACACACACTCATATAAACGCACACACGTATATCCTATCCCTATGAGCATCTCCGAAGACTAAACCGGCATATCAATCATCTTGAAATTTACGAAGTCACCGTAGGCAACTCGTTGTCGACTGGAACGCCTTCTCTCACTGATTGCGCATCGCCGGAAATTCTGAAATAAATCTAGAAATAAACGCAAACACCAGGGTTTGAATTCTGATGGGCTAGGATACCACAGTCTCTCTAACCATCCAACCACAGATTGGTTCACGGTCTTAATTAATATGAACAGTTAATTTGAAGTTATCTCTTTTTTTTGCATGTGAATTTAAAAGTTATCTAAATGGGATGCAGTGTATGTGAGCGCGAGCATACAGGGGCACGTTATCGGCCTTTTTCACTATTCTGACCTTTTGAACAAACTTTGTCACAAAATGACGGATTTCGGGTTCTGGCAGACCCTTAAGATTTGAACACTGGGGTGCGCGCGGAAATCATGCCTTCAACCTCCCCGCCTCACAAAGATCTAAACTACTAAAAGAATCACACAAGAGACACAAGATTTATACTGGTTCGGGCCACCATTGTGGTGTAATACCCTACTCCAGTGTGTGGTGGATGGATTGCCTCTTGGGGCTGATGATGAAGAAAAATACAAGGAAGAACAGCCTCGCGAGGGTCTGTTCTTGGCTGGGGTGATGAACTGCTGGGAGGAGTTCGGTCACCTCTCTCCCTCTCTTTCTCTACTCTGTGTGCCTCCCTACGAGAACCGAAGGAACCAACTCTCCAACCGAACCCGAACCCCTTGCTACGTGGGTGGCCGGTCTCTATTTATAGAGGCCCTGGTCCTCTTCCTAAATATTGAGCGGGAAGGGAGCCAACAATGGCGGGCTAATTTGAAGGGGGACAGCAAGTACTCTTATCCTGACTAAAGGTGGTCTTCGCCTGCGAAAGACTCTGCGGTGACGCCGTGCTGGGCTCCATGGTGACCTCTGTCTCGTAGTCCGCTTGGTCCTGATCTTGTTGCACCAAAGCGGCAACCTTTGTCTGATGCCTCCGTACTCCGCGGCTGCGCTTGCCCCCTTTGCACCAAAGAGGAAAGGAGGACGCTGCGCGCGCTGGCGCCCGCCTGGCGCCCTCGATCGTCATGGCTTGCGTCACTGGCACCTCGCTGAAGGAAATATGCCCTAGAGGCAATAATAAAGTTATTATTTATTTCCTTATATCATGATAAATGTTTATTATTCATGCTAGAATTGTATTAACCGGAAACATAATACATGTGTGAATACATAGACAAACAGAGTGTCACTAGTATGCCTCTACTTGACTAGCTCGTTAATCAAAGATGGTTATGTCTCCTAACCATGGACAAAGAGTTGTTATTTGATTAACGGGATCACATCATTAGATGAATGATCTGATTGACATGACCCATTCCATTAGCTTAGCACCTGATCGTTTAGTATGTTGCTATTGCTTTCTTCATGACTTATACATGTTCCTATGACTATGAGATTATGTAACTCTCGTGTGCCGGAGGAACACTTTGTGTGCTACCAAACGTCACAACATAACTGGGTGATTATAAAGGTACTCTACAGGTGTCTCCAAAGGTACATGTTGGGTTGACGTATTTCGAGATTAGGATTTGTCACTCCGATTGTCGGAGAGGTATCTCTGGGCCCTCTCGGTAATGCACATCACTTAAGCCTTGCAAGCAATGCAACTAATGAGTTAGTTGCGAGATGATGTATTATAGAACGAGTAAAGAGACTTGCCGCTAACGAGATTGAACTAGGTATTGGATACCGACGATCGAATCTCGGGCAAGTAACATACTGATGACAAAGGGAACAACGTATGTTGTTATGCGGTCTGACCGATAAAGATCTTCGTAGAATATGTAGGAGCCAATATGGGCATCCAGGTCCCGCTATTGGTTATTGACCGGAGACGTGTCTCGGTCATGTCTACATTGTTCTCGAACCCGTAGGGTCCACACGCTTAAGGTTTCGATGACAGTTATATTATGAGTTTATGAGTTTTGATGTACCGAAGGAGTTCGGAGTCCCGGATGAGATCGGGTACATGACGAGGAGTCTCGAAATGGTTGAGACGTAAAGATCGATATATTGGACGACTATATTCAGACATCGGAAAGGTTCCGAGTGATTCGGGTATTTTTCGGAGTACCGGAGAGTTATGGGAATTCGCCGGGAGAAGTATTGGGCCTTGATGGGCTTTAGTGGGAAGAGGAGAAAGGGCTTGCTGCGCCCCCCCTCCCCTCTAGTCCGAATTAGACTAGGGAAAAGGGGGCCGGCCACCTTTCCTTCTCCTCCACTTCCTTCTCCCTTCCTCCCCTCTTGGTGGACTCCTACTAGGACTTGGAGTCCTAGTAGGACTCCACATCCTGGCCGCACCTAGCCTTGGCCGGCCTCCTCCTCCTCCATCCTTTATATACAGGGGCAGGGGGCACCCCATAGAGACACAAGTTGATCCACGTGATCTTATTCTTAGCCGTGTGCGGCGCCCCCTGCCACCATAGTCCTCGATAATATTGTAGCGATGTTTAGGCGAAGCCCTGCAACAGTAGTACATCAAGATCGTCACCACGCCGTCGTGCTAACGGAACTCTTCCCCGACTCTTTGATGGATCGGAGTCCGGGGATCGTCATCGAGCTGAACGTGTGCTAAAACTCGGAGGTGCCGTAGTTTCAGTGCTTGATCGGTCGGGCCGTGAAGACGTACGACTACATCAACCGCGTTGTCATAACGCTTCCGCTGTCGATCTACAAGGGTACGTAGATCACACTCTCCCCTCTCATTGCTATGCATCACCATGATCTTGCGTGTGCGTAGGAAAATTTTGTAATTACTACGTTCCCCAACAGTGGTATCAGAGCCTAGGTTTTATGGCTTATATTATATGCACGAGTAGAACACAAGTGAGTTGTGGGCGATATAAGTCATACTGCCTACCAGCATGTCATACTATGGTTCGGCGGTATTGTTGGATGAAGCGGCCCGAACCGACATTACGCGTACGCTTACGCGAGACTGGTTCTCCCGACGTGCTTTGCACACAGGTGGCTTGCGGGTGACTGTTTCTCCAACTTTAGTTGAACCGAGTGTGGCTACGCCCGGTCCTTGCGAAGGTTAAAACGGAGTCAAATTAACAAACTATCGTTGTGGTTTTGATGCGTAGGTGAGATTGGTTCTTGCTTAAGCCCGTAGCAGCCACGTAAAACTTGCAACAACAAAGTAGAGGACGTCTAACTTATTTTTGCAGGGCATGTTGTGATGTGATATGGCCAAGACATGATGCTAAATTTTATTGTATGAGATTATCATGTTTTGTAACCGAGTTATCGGCAACTGGCAGGAGCCATATGGTTGTCGCTTTATTGTATGCAATGCAATCGCGATGTAATGCTTTACTTTATCACTAAACGGTAGCGATAGTCGTGGAAGCATAAGATTGGCGAGACGACAACGATGCTACGATGGAGATCAAGGTGTCGCGCCGATGACGATGGTAATCATGACGGTGCTTCGGAGATGGAGATCAGAGGCACAAGATGATGATGGCCATATCATATCACTTATATTGATTGCATGTGATGTTTATCTTTTATGCGTCTTATCTTGCTTTAATTGACGGTAGCATTATAAGATGATCTCTCACTAATTATCAAGAAGTGTTCTCCCTGAGTATGCACCGTTGCGAAAGTTCTTCGTGCTGAGACACCACGTGATGATCGGGTGTGATAGGCTCTACGTTCAAATACAACGGGTGCAAAACAGTTGCACACGCGGAATACTCAGGTTATACTTGACGAGCCAAGCATATACAGATATGGCCTCGGAACACGGAGACCGAAAGGTCGAGCGTGAATCATATAGTAGATATGATCAACATAGTGATGTTCACCATTGAAACTACTCCATTTCACGTGATGATCGGACATGGTTTAGTTGATTTGGATCACGTGATCACTTAGAGGATTAGAGGGATGTCTATCTAAGTGGGAGTTCTTAAGTAATATGATTAAATTGAACTTAAATTTATCATGAACTTAGTCCTGGTAGTATTTTGCAAATTATGTTGTAGATCAATAGCTCGCGTTGTTGCTTCCCTGTGTTTATTTTGATATGTTCTTAGAGAAAATTGTGTTGAAAGATGTTAGTAGCAATGATGCGGATTGGATCCGTGATCTAAGGTTTATCCTCATTGCTGCACAGAGGAATTATGTCCTTGATGCACCGCTAGGTGACTGACCTATTGCAGGAGCAGATGCTGACGTTATGAACGTTTGGCTAGCTAAATATGATGACTACTTGATAGTTTAGTGCACCATGCTTAACGGCTTAGAATCGGGACTTCAAAGACGTTTCGAACGTCATGGACCATATGAGATGTTCCAGGAGTTGAAGTTAATATTTCAAGCAAATACCCGAGTTGAGAGATATGAAGTCTCCAACAAGTTCTATAGCTAAAAGATGGAGGAGAATCGCTCAACTAGTGAGCATGTGCTCAGATTGTCTAGGTACTACAATGGCTTGAATCAAGTGGGAGTTAATCTTCCAGATAAGATAGTGATTGACAGAATTCTCTAGTCACCATCACCAAGTTAGTAGAACTTCGTGATGAACTATAGTATGCAAGGGATGACGAAAACGAATCCCGAGCTTTTCATGATGATGAAATTGATGAAGGTAGAAATCAAGAAAGAGCATCAAGTGTTGATGGTTGACAAGACCACTAGTTTCAAGAAAAGGGCAAAGGAAAAAAGGGGAACTTCAAGAAAAACAGCAAGCAAGTTGCTGCTCATGTGAAGAAGCCCAAGTCTGGTCCTAAGCCTGAGACTAAAGTGCTTCTACTGCAAAGGGACTGGTCACTAGAAGCGGAACTACCCCGAGTGATTGGCGGATAAGAAGGATGGCAAAGTGAACAAAAGTATATTTGATATACATGTTATTGATGTGTACTTTACTAGTGTTTATAGCAACCCCTCAGTATTTGATACTGGATCAGTTGCTAAGAGTAGTAACTCGAAACAGGAGTTGCAGAATAAACAGAGACTAGTTAAGGGTGAAGTGACGATGTGTGTTGGGAGTAGTTCCAAGATTGATATGATCATCATCGCACACTCCCCTATACTTTCGGGATTAGTGTTGAACCTAAATAAGTGTTATTTGGTTTTTGCGTTGAGCATGAATATGATTTGATCATGTTTATTGCAATATGGTTATTCATTAAAGTCGGAGAATAATTGTTGTTCTGTTTACATCAATAAAACCTTCGATGGTCATACACCCAATGAAACAAGTTCGTTGGATCTCGATCGTAGTAATACACATATTCATAATATTGAAACCAAAAGATGCAAAGTTAATAATGATAGTGCAACTTATTTGTGGCACTGCAGTTTAAGTCATATTGGTGTAAAGCGCATGAAGAAACTCCATGCTGATGGGCTTTTGGAATCACTTGATTATGAATCACTTGATGCTTGCGAACCATGCCTTATGGGCAAGATGACTAAAACGCCGTTCTCCGGAACAATGAAGCAAGCAACAGATTTGTTGGAAATCATACATACTGATGTATGTGGTCCGATGAATATTAAGGCTTGCAGCAGGTATCATTATTTTCTGACCTTCACGGATGATTTGAGCAGATATGGGGATATCTACTTGATAAAACATAAGTCTGAAACATTTGAACAGTTCAAAGAATTTCAGAGTGAAGTCGAAAATCATCGTGACAAGAAAATAAAAGTTTCTACGATATGATCGCAGAGGTAAAATATTTGAGTTATGAGTTTGGCCTTCAATTAAAACAATGTGAAATAGTTTCACTACTCACGCCATCTGGAACACCATAGTGTAATGGTGTGTCCGAACGTCATAACCGTACTTTATTAGATATAGTGCGATCTATGATGTCTCTTACCGATCTACCACTATCGTTTTGGGGTTATGCATTAGAGACAGCTGCATTCACGTTAAATAGGGCACCATCTAAATCCGTTGAGACGACACCGTGTGAACTATGGTTTGGCAAGAAACCTAAGCTGTCGTTTCTTAAAAGTTTGAGGTTGCAATGCTTATGTGAAAAAGTTTCAACCTGATAAGCTCAAACCCAAATAGGAGATGTGCGTCTTCATAGGATACCCAAAGGAAACTGTTGGGTACACCTTCTATCACAGATCCGAAGGCAAGACATTCGTAGCTAAGAATGGATCCTTTCCAGAGAAGGAGTTTCTCTCGAAAGAAGTGAGTGGGAGGAAAGTAGAAAACTTGATGAGGTAATGGTACCTTCTCCCTATTGGAAAGTAGTTCATCACAAAAATCTGTTCTTGTGACTACTACACCAATTAGTGAGGAAGCTAATGATGATGATCATGTAACTTCAGATCAAGTTACTACCGACTCTCGTAGGTAAACCAGAGTGAGATCCCCACCAGAGTGGTACGGTAATCCTGTTCTGGAAGTCATGTTACTAGACCATGACGAACTTCCAAACTATGAGGAAGCGATGATGAGCCCAGATTCCGCGAAATAGTTTGAGGCCATGAAATCTAAGATATGATCCATGTATGAGAACAAAGTTTGGACTTTGGTTACCTTGCCCAATGATCAGCAAGCAATTGAGAATAAATGGATCTTCAATAGGAAGACGGACGCTGATAGTAGTGTTACTATCTACAAAGCTAGAATTGTCGCAAAAGGTTTTCGACAAGTTCAAGGTGTTGACTACGATGAGAGTTTCTCACTCGTATCTATGCTAGAGCTGTCCGAATCATGTTAGTAATTGCCGCATTTTATGAAATCTGGCAAATGGGTAAACAAAACTGCATTCCTTAATGGATTTATTAAAGAAGAGTTGTATATGATGCAACCAGAAGGTTTTGTCAATCCGAAAGGTGCTAACAAAATGTGCAAGCTCCAGCGATCCATCTGTGGACTGGTGCAAGCATCTCGGAGTTGGAATATACACTTTGATGAGTTGATCAAAGCATATAGTTTTATGCAGACTTGCGGTGAAGCTGTATTTACAAGAAAGTGAGTGGGAGCACTACAGCATTTCTGATAAGTATATGTGAATGACATATTGTTGATCGGAAATAACGTAGAATTATTCTATAAAGCATAAAGGAGTGTTTGAAAGGAGTTTTTCAAAGAAAGACTTCGGTGAAGCTGCTTACATATTGAGCTCCAAGATCTATAGAGATAGATCAAGACGCTTGATAAGTTTTTTCAATGAGTACATAGCTTGATAAGATTTTGAAGTAGTTCAAAATGGAGCAATCAAAGAAAGAGTTCTTGCCTGTATTACAAGGTGTGAAGTTGAGTAAGACTCAAAGCCCGACCACGGCAGAAGATAGAAAGAGAATGAAAGTCAATCCCTATGCCTTGGCCATAGGTTCTATAAAGTATGTCATGCTGTATACTAGATCTATTGTATACCCTGCACTGATTTGGCAAGGGAGTACAATAGTGATCTAGGAGTAGATCACTGGACAGCGGTCAGAATTATCCTTAGTGAAATAAGGATATGTTTCTCAATTATGGACGTGACAAAAGGTTCATCGTAAATGAAGGAAATATGCCCTAGAGGCAATAATAAAGTTATTATTTATTTCCTTACATCATGATAAATGTTTATTATTCATGCTAGAATTGTATTAAACCGGAAACATAATACATGTGTGAATACATAGACCAACAGAGTGTCACTAGTATGCCTCTACTTGACTAGCTCGTTAATCAAAGATGGTTATGTTTCCTAACCATGAACAAGGAGTTGTTATTTGATTAACGAGGTCACATCATTAGTAGAATGATCTGATTGACATGACCCATTCCATTAGCATAGCACCCGATCGTTTAGTATGTTGCTATTGTTTTCTTCATGACTTATACATGTTCCTGTAACTATGAGATTATGCAACTCCCGTTTACCGGAGGAACACTTTGGGTACTACCAAACGTCACAACGTAACTGGGTGATTATAAAGGAGTACTACAGGTGTTTCCAATGGTAGATGTTGGGTTGGCGTATTTCGAGATTAGGGTTTGTCACTCCGATTGTCGGAGAGGTATCTCTGGGCCCTCTCGGTAATGCACATCACATAAGCCTTGCAAGCACTGCAACTAATATGTTAGTTGTGAGATGATGTATTACGGAACGAGTAAAGAGACTTGCCGGTAACGAGATTGAACTAGGTATTGGATACTGACGATCGAATCTCGGGCAAGTAACATACCGATGACAAAGGGAACAACGTATGTTGTTATGCGGCTGACCGATAAAGATCTTCGTAGAATATGTAGGAGCCAATATGGGCATCCAGGTCCCGCTATTGGTTATTGACCGGAGACGTGTCTCGGTCATGTCTACATTGTTCTCGAACCGTAGGGTCCGCACGCTTAACGTTACAATGACAGTTATTATGAGTTTATGCATTTTGATGTACCGAAGGTTGTTCGGAGTCCCGGATGAGATCACGGACATGACGAGGAGTCTCGAAATGGTCGAGACGTAAAGATTGATATATTGGAAGCCTCTGTTTGGACATCGGAAGTGTTCCGGGTGAAATCGGGATTTTACCGGAATACCGGGAGGGTTACCGGAACCCCCCCGGGAGACTAATGGGCCTATTGGGCCTTAGTGGAAAAAGAGAAAAGGGACAAGCCCAAGCTGGCCGGTGCCCCCCTTCCCCAAGTCCTAGTAGGACTAGGATAGGGGGCCGGCCCCCCTTCTCTCTCTTTCCCCCCGGGAGTCCTAATTGGATTAGGATTGGGGGGAGGAGTCCTACTCCCGGTGGGAGTAGGACTCCCCTGCGCCTCCTCTCCCTGGCCGGCCGGCTCCCCCTCCTCCAACCTTTATATACGGGGGCGGGGGGCACCCCAAGACACACAACTTGATCCTTGAGATCGTTCCTTAGCCGTGTGCGGTGCCCCCTGCCACCAAATTCCACCTCGATCGTACCGTTGCAGTGCTTAGGCGAAGCCCTGCGTCGGTAGTACATCAAGATCGTCATCACACCGTCGTGCTGACGGAACTCTTCCTCGACGCTTTGCTGGATCGGAGCCCGAGGAACGTCATCGAACTGAACGTGTGCTAAGAACTCGGAGGTGCCGGAGTAACGGTGCTTGGATCGGTCGGATCGGGAAGAAGACGTACGACTACTTCCTCTATGTTGTGTGATCGCTTCCGCAGTCGGTCTGCGTTGGTACGTAGACAACACTCTCCCCTCTCGTTGCTGTGCATCACCATGATCTTGCGTGTGCGTAGGAAATTTTTTGAAATTACTGCGTTCCCCAACAGTGGTATCAGAGCCTAGGTTTTATGGTTGGATGTTATATGCACGAATAGAACACAAGTGAGTTGTGGGCGATACAAGTCATACTGCCTACCAGCATGTCATACTTTGGTTCGGCGGTATTGTTGGGTGAGACGATCCGAACCAACCTTACGCGTACTCTTACGCGAGACCGGTTCCCTCGACGTGCTTTGCACATAGATGGCTTGCGGAAGACTGTCTCTCCAACTTTAGTTGAACCAAGTGTGACTACGCCCGGTCCTTGAGAAGGTTAAAACGGAGTCTATTTGACGAACTATCGTTGTGGTTTTGATGCGTAGGTGAGATGAGTTCTTGCTTAAGCCCGTAGCAGCCACGTAAAACTTGCAACAAACAAAGTAGAGGACGTCTAACTTGTTTTTGCAGGGTATGTTGTGATGTGATATGGTCAAGACATGATGCTGATTTTATTGTACGAGATGATCATGTTTTGTAACCGAGTTATCGGCAACTGGCAGGAGCCATATGGTTGTCGCTTTATTGTATGCAATGCAATCGCGATGTAATGCTTTACTTTATTACTAAGCGGTAGTGATAGTCCTGGAAGCATAAGATTGGCGAGACGACAACGTTGCTACGATGGAGATCAAGGTGGCGCGCCGGTGACGATGGTGATCATGACGGTGCTTCGGAGATGGAGATCACAAGCACAAGATGATGATGGCCATATCATATCACTTATATTGATTGCATGTGATGTTTATCCTTTTATGCATCTTATCTTGCTTTGATTGACGGTAGCATTATAAGCTGATCTCTCACTAAATTATCAAGAAGTGTTCTCCCTGAGTATGCACCGTTGCCAAAGTTCGTCGTGCCCAGACACCACGTGATGATCGGGTGTGATAAGCTCTACGTCCATCTACAACGGGTGCAAGCCAGTTTTGCACACGCAGAATACTCAGGTTATACTTGACGAGCCTAGCATATGCAGATATGGCCTCGGAACACAGAGACCGAAAGGTCGAGCGTGAATCATATAGTAGATATGATCAACATGACGATGTTCACCATTGAAAACTACTCCATCTCACGTGATGATCGGTTATGGTTTAGTTGATTTGGATCACGTGATCACTTAGAGGATTAGAGGGATGTCTATCTAAGTGGGAGTTCCTAAGTAATTTGATTAACTGAACTTAAACTTATCATGAACTTAGTACCTGATAGTATCTTGCTTGTTTATGTTGCTTGTAGATAGATGGCTCGTGCTATTGTTCCGTTGAATTTTAATGCGTTCCTTGAGAAAGCAAAGTTGAAAGATGATGGTAGCAATTGCACGGACTGGGTCCGTAACCTGAGGATTATCCTCATTGCTACACAGAAGAATTACGTCCTGGAAGCACCGCTGGGTGACAGGCCTGCTGCTAGAGCAACGCCAGATGTTATGAACGTCTGGCAGAGCAAAGCTGATGACTACTCGATAGTTCAGTGTGCCATGCTTTACGGCTTAGAATCGGGACTTCAACGACGTTTTGAACGTCATGGAGCATATGAGATGTTCCAGGAGTTGAAGTTAATATTTCAAGCAAATGCCCGAATTGAGAGATATGAAGTCTCCAATAAGTTCTATAGCTGTAAGATGGAGGAGAACAGTTCTGTCAGTGAGCATATACTCAAAATGTCTGGGTATAATAATCACTTGATTCAGATGGGAGTTAATCTTCCAGATGATTGCGTCATTGAAAGAATTCTCCAATCACTACCAGCAAGCTACAAGAGCTTCGTGATGAACTATAATATGCAAGGGATGAACAAGACTATTCCCGAGCTCTTCGCAATGCTGAAAGCTGCGGAGGTAGAAATCAAGAAGGAGCATCAAGTGTTGATGGTTAGCAAAACCACTAGTTTCAAGAAAAAGGGCAAAGGGAAGAAGAAGGGAAACTTCAAGAAGAACAGCAAGCAAGTTGCTGCTCAGGAGAAGAAACCCAAGTCTGGACCTAAGCCTGAAACTGAGTGCTTCTACTGCAAGCAGACTGGTCACTGGAAGCGGAACTGCCCCAAGTATTTGGCGGATAAGAAGGATGGCAAAGTGAGCAAAGGTATATGTGATATACATGTTATTGATGTGTACCTTACTAGAGCTCGCAGTAGCACCTGGGTATTTGATACTGGTTCTGTTGCTAATATTTGCAACTCGAAACAGGGACTACGGAATAAGCGGACACTAGCAAAGGACGAGGTGACGATGCGCGTGGGAAACGGTTCCAAAGTCGATGTGATCGCGGTCGGCATGCTACCTCTACATCTACCTTCGGGATTAATATTAGACCTAAATAATTGTTATTTGGTGCCAGCGTTAAGCATGAACATTATATCTGGATCTTGTTTAATGCGAGACGGTTATTCATTTAAATCAGAGAATAATGGTTGTTCTATTTATATGAATAATATCTTTTATGGTCATGCACCTTTGAAGAGTGGTCTATTCTTGTTGAATCTCGAAGATAGTAACACACATATTCATAATGTAGAAGCCAAAAGATGCAAAGTTAATAATGATAGTGCAACTTATTTGTGGCACTGCCGTTTAGGTTATATCGGTGTAAAGCGCATGAAGAAACTCCATACTGATGGGCTTTTGGAACCACTTGATTATGAATCACTTGGTACTTGCGAACCGTGCCTCATAGGCAAGATGACTAAAACACCGTTCTCCGGTACTATGGAGAGAGCAACAGATTTGTTGGAAATCATACATACCGATGTATGTGGTCCGATGAATATTGAGGCTCGTGGCGGATCTCGTTATTTTCTCACCTTCACAGATGATTTAAGCAGATATGGGTATATCTACTTAATGAAACATAAGTCTGAAACATTTGAAAGGTTCAAAGAATTTCAGGGTGAAGTTGAAAATCATCATAACAAGAAAATAAAGTTTCTACGATCTGATCGTGGAGGAGAATATTTGAGTTACGAGTTTGGTATACATTTGAAAAATTGTGGAATAGTTTCGCAACTCACGCCACCCGGAACACCACAGCGTAATGGTGTGTCCGAACGTCGTAATCGCACTTTACTAGATATGGTGCGATCCATGATGTCTCTTACTGATTTACCGCTATCGTTTTGGGGTTATGCTTTAGAGACGGCCTCATTCACGTTAAATAGGGCACCATCAAAATCCGTTGAGACGACGCCTTATGAACTATGGTTTGGCAAGAAACCAAAGTTGTCGTTTCTTAAAGTTTGGGGCTGCGATGCTTATGTGAAAAAGCTTCAACCTGATAAGCTCGAACCCAAAGCGGAGAAATGTGTCTTCATAGGATACCCAAAGGAAACTGTTGGGTATACCTTCTATCACAGATCCGAAGGCAAGACATTCGTTGCTAAGAATGGATCATTTCTAGAGAAGGAGTTTCTCTCGAAAGAAGTGAGTGGGAGGAAAGTAGAACTTGATGAGGTAACTGTACCTGCTCCCTTATTGGAAAATAGTACATCACAGAAAACTGTTTCTGCGACACCTATGCCAATCAGTGAGGAAGCTAATGATGATGATCATGAAGCTTCAGATCAAGATACTACTGAACCACGTAGATCAACCAGAGTGAGATCCGCACCAGAGTGGTACGGTAATCCAGTTCTGGAAGTCATGATGCTAGATCATGATGAACCTACGAACTATGAAGAAGCGATGGTGAGCCCAGATTCCGCAAAGTGGCTTGAGGCCATGAAATCTGAGATGGGATCCATGTATGAGAACAAAGTACGGACTTTGGTTGACTTGCCCGATGATCGGCAAGCAATTGAGAATAAATGGATCTTCAAGAAAAAGACTGACGCTGACGGTAATGTTACTGTCTATAAAGCTCGACTTGTCGCAAAAGGTTTTCGACAAGTTCAAGGGGTTGACTACGATGAGACTTTCTCACCCGTAGCGATGCTTAAGTCCGTCAGAATTATGTTAGCGATTGCCGCATTTTATGATTATGAAATATGGCAGATGGATGTCAAAACTGCATTCCTGAATGGATTTCTGGAAGAAGAGTTGTATATGGTACAACCAGAAGGTTTTGTCGATCCAAAAGGAGCTAACAAAGTATGCAAACTCCAGCGATCCATTTATGGACTGGTACAAGCATCTCGGAGTTGGAATAAACGCTTTGATAGTGTGATCAAAGCATTTGGCTTTATACAGACTTTTGGAGAAGCCTGTATTTACAAGAAAGTGAGTGGGAGCTCTGTAGCATTTCTGATATTATATGTGGATGACATATTGCTAATTGGAAATGATATAGAATTTCTGGATAGCATAAAGGGATACTTGAATAAAAGTTTTTCGATGAAAGACCTCGGGGAAGCTGCTTACATATTAGGCATAAAGATCTATAGAGATAGATCAAGACGCTTAATTGGACTTTCACAAAGCACATACCTGGACAAGATTTTGAAGAAATTCAAAATGGATCAAGCAAAGAAAGGGTTCTTGCCTGTGTTACAAGGTATGAAATTGAGTAAGACTCAATGCCCGATCACTGCAGAAGATAGAGAAAAAATGAAAGATGTTCCCTATGCTTCAGCCATAGGCTCTATCATGTATGCAATGCTGTGTACCAGACCTGATGTGTGCCTTGCTATAAGTTTAGCAGGGAGGTACCAAAGTAATCCTGGAATGGATCACTGGACAGCGGTCAAGAACATCCTGAAATACCTGAAAAGGACTAAGGATATGTTTCTCGTATATGGAGGTGACAAAGAGCTCACCGTAAGAGGTTACGTTGATGCAAGCTTTGACACTGATCCGGACGATTCTAAATCGCAAACCGGATACGTGTTTACTTTAAACGGTGGAGCTGTCAGTTGGTGCAGTTCTAAACAAAGCGTCGTAGCGGGATCTACATGTGAAGCGGAGTACATAGCTGCTTCGGAAGCAGCAAACGAAGGAGTCTGGATGAAGGAGTTCATATCCGATCTAGGTGTCATACCTAGTGCATCGGGTCCAATGAAAAACTTCTGTGACAATACTGGTGCAATTGCCTTGGCAAAGGAATCCAGATTTCACAAGAGGACCAAACACATCAAGAGACGCTTCAACTCCATCCGGGATTTAGTCCAGGTGGGAGACATAGAGATTTGCAAGATACATACAGATCTGAATGTTGCAGACCCGTTGACTAAGCCTCTTCCACGAGTAAAACATGATCAGCACCAAGGCTCCATGGGTGTTAGAATCATTACTGTGTAATCTAGATTATTGACTCTAGTGCAAGTGGGAGACTGAAGGAAATATGCCCTAGAGGCAATAATAAAGTTATTATTTATTTCCTTACATCATGATAAATGTTTATTATTCATGCTAGAATTGTATTAAACCGGAAACATAATACATGTGTGAATACATAGACCAACAGAGTGTCACTAGTATGCCTCTACTTGACTAGCTCGTTAATCAAAGATGGTTATGTTTCCTAACCATGAACAAGGAGTTGTTATTTGATTAACGAGGTCACATCATTAGTAGAATGATCTGATTGACATGACCCATTCCATTAGCATAGCACCCGATCGTTTAGTATGTTGCTATTGTTTTCTTCATGACTTATACATGTTCCTATAACTATGAGATTATGCAACTCCCGTTTACCGGAGGAACACTTGGGGTACTACCAAACGTCACAACGTAACTGGGTGATTATAAAGGAGTACTACAGGTGTTTCCAATGGTAGATGTTGGGTTGGCGTATTTCGAGATTAGGGTTTGTCACTCCGATTGTCGGAGAGGTATCTCTGGGCCCTCTCGGTAATGCACATCACATAAGCCTTGCAAGCACTGCAACTAATATGTTAGTTGTGAGATGATGTATTACGGAACGAGTAAAGAGACTTGCCGGTAACGAGATTGAACTAGGTATTGGATACCGACGAATGAATCTCGGGCAAGTAACATACCGATGACAAAGGGAACAACGTATGTTGTTATGCGGTCTGACCGATAAAGATCTTCGTAGAATATGTAGGAGCCAATATGGGCATCCAGGTCCCGCTATTGGTTATTGACCGGAGATGTGTCTCGGTCATGTCTACATTGTTCTCGAAACCGTAGGGTCCGCACGCTTAACGTTACGACGACAGTTATTATGAGTTTATGCATTTTGATGTACCGAAGGTTGTTCGGAGTCCCGGATGAGATCACGGACATGACGAGGAGTCTCGAAATGGTCGAGACGTAAAGATTGATATATTGGAAGCCTATGTTTGGACATCGGAAGTGTTCCGGGTGAAATCGGGATTTTACCAGAATACCGGGAGGGTTACCGGAACCCCCCGGGAGACTAATGGGCCTATTGGGCCTTAGTGGAAAAAGAGAAAAGGGACAAGCCCAAGCTGGCCGGCGCCCCCCCACCTTCCCCAAGTCCTAGTAGGACTAGGATAGGGGGCCGGCACCCCTTCTCTCTCTTTCCCCCCCGGGAGTCCTAATTGGATTAGGATTGGGGGGAGGAGTCCTACTCCCGGTGGGAGTAGGACTTCCCTGCGCCTCCTCTCCCTGGCCGGCCGGCTCCCCTCCTCCAACCTTTATATACGGGGGCGGCGGGCACCCCAAGACACACAACTTGATCCTTGAGATCGTTCCTTAGCCGTGTGCGGTGCCCCCTGCCACCAAATTCCACCTCGATCGTACCGTTGCAGTGCTTAGGCGAAGCCCTGCGTCAGTAGTACATCAAGATCGTCATCACGCCGTCGTGCTGACGGAACTCTTCCTCGACGCTTTGCTGGATCGGAGCCCGAGGAACGTCATCGAACTGAACATGTGCTAAGAACTCGGAGGTGCCGGAGTAACGGTGCTTGGATCGGTCGGATCGGGAAGAAGACGTACGACTACTTCCTCTATGTTGTGTGATCGCTTCCGCAGTCAGTCTGCGTTGGTACGTAGACAACACTCTCCCCTCTCGTTGCTGTGCATCACCATGATCTTGCGTGTGCGTAGGAAATTTTTTGAAATTACTGCGTTCCCCAACAGTAAAGGGTTACGCCGATGCAAGTTTTGACACTAATATAGATGACTCTAAGTCTCGGTCTAGATACATATTGAAAGTGGGAGCAATTAGCTAGAGTAGGTCCATGCAGAGCATTGTTGACATAGAAATTTGCAAAATACATGTGGATCTGAATGTGGCAGACCCGTTGACTAAGATTCTCTCACAAGCAAAACATGATCACACCTTAGTACTCTTTGGGTGTTAATCACATAGCGATGTGAACTAGATTACTGAATCTAGTAAACTCTTTGGGTATTGGTCACATGGCGATGTGAACTATGGGTGTTAATCATATGATGATGTGAACTATCGATGTTAATCACATGGTGATGTGATCTAGATTATTGACTCTAGTGCAAGTGGGAGACTGAAGGAAATATGCCCTAGAGGCAATAATAAAGTTATTATTTATTTCCTTATATCATGATAAATGTTTATTATTCATGCTAGAATTGTATTAACCGGAAACATATTACATGTGTGAATACATAGACAAACAGAGTGTCACTAGTATGCCTCTACTTGACTAGCTCGTTAATCAAAGATGGTTATGTTTCCTAACCATGGACAAAGAGGTGTTATTTGATTAACGGGATCACATCATTAGATGAATGATCTGATTGACATGACCCATTACATTAGCTTAGCACCCGATCGTTTAGTATGTTGCTATTGCTTTCTTCATGACTTATACATGTTCCTATGACTATGAGATTATGTAACTCCCGTTTGCCGGAGGAACACTTTGTGTGCTACCAAACGTCACAACGTAACTGGGTGATTATAAAGGTACTCTAAAGGTGTCTCCAAAGGTACATGTTGGGTTGACGTATTTCGAGATTAGGATTTGTCACTCCGATTGTCGAAGAGGTATCTCTGGGCCCTCTCGGTAATGCACATCACTTAAGCCTTGCAAGCAATGCAACTAATGAGTTAGTTGTGAGATGATGTATTACAGAACAAGTAAAGAGACTTGCCGGTAACGAGATTGAACTAGGTATTGGATACCGACGATCGAATCTCGGGCAAGTAACATACCGATGACAAAGGGAACAACGTATGTTGTTATGCGGTCTGACCGATAAAGATCTTCGTAGAATATGTAGGAGCCAATATGGGCATCCAGGTCCTGCTATTGGTTATTGACCGGAGACGTGTCTCGGTCATGTCTACATTGTTCTCGAACCCGTAGGGTCCGCACGCTTAAGGTTTCGATGACAGTTATATTATGAGTTTATGAGTTTTGATGTACCGAAGGAGTTCGGAGTCCCGGATGAGATCGGGGACGTGACGAGGAGTCTCGAAATGGTTGAGACGTAAAGGTCGATATATTGGAGGACTATATTCGGACATCGGAAAGGTTCCGAGTGATTCGGGTATTTTTCGGAGTACCAGAGAGTTACGGGAATTCGCCGGGAGAAGTATTGGGCCTTGATGGGCTTTAGTGGGAAGAGGAGAAAGGGCCTGCTGCGCCCCCCTCCCCTCTAGTCCGAATTGGACTAGGGAAAAGGGGGCCGGCCACCTTTCCTTCTCCTCCACTTCCTTCTCCCTTCCTCCCTTCTTGGTGGACTCCTACTAGGACTTGCAGTCCTAGTAGGACTCCACATCCTGGCCGCACCTAGCCTTGGCCGGCCTCCTCCTCCTCCATCCTTTATATAGAGGGGCAGGGGGCACCCCATAGAGACACAAGTTGATCCACGTGATCTTATTCTTAGCCGTGTGCGGCGCCCCCTGCCACCATAGTCCTCGATAATATTGTAGCGGTGCTTAGGCGAAGCCCTGCGATAGTAGTACATCAAGATCGTCACCACGCCGTCGTGCTGACGGAACTCTTCCCTGACACTTTGCTGGATCGGAGTCCGGGGATCGTCATCGAGCTGAACGTGTGCTAAAACTCGGAGGTGTCGTAGTTTCGGTGCTTGATCGGTCGGGCCGTGAAGACGTACGACTACATCAACCGCGTTGTCATAATGCTTCTGCTGTCGATCTACAAGGGTATGTAGATCACACTCTCCCCTCTTGTTGCTATGCATCACCATGATCTTGCGTGTGCGTAGGAAAATTTTGAAATTACTACGTTCCCCAACACTCGCGAGGTACCCCGCCTTGATATCTCCGTCTCCTCGCGAGCCAGCCTGAGGAGGCTGCGCCTGAGGATGCGCTGTGTCGTCTGCCTCGCGAGGCTTGGCCCCTCGCGAGGGTCTTGAGTCTTGTGCTTGATGAAGATGGGCCATGTTGGGCCCCCATTCGAGCCACGCTGCAGGCCGCAGGCAGGCAAGTCTGGGGACCCCCGTTCCCAGAACGCCGACAGTAGCCCCCGGGCCCAAGGCGCGCACGGACTTGGTCGTGCCGAGAGGCGAAAGGGTAAGGGCGAAGCGCCGCGGGCCCTAACAGCCTGCGGCCTTGGGCGCCGCGTGGCGGTTGATTGGACGTGGGCGACTCCACTTCCCCACGACGGCTTGGTGATCGTGCGAGCTGGACAAGTCCCTGCATGTAAATCGTGTCATGATTACTTGTGATCGTGGAGGCCGGCGGTTGGCCTTCGCCGGCTATAAGTACTGTGCGGCGCGTGCCCTTCCAGTCCATCTCTCCTAGCTTCTCCTTCTTCCCGATCCTTGCTCCGTCTTGGTGTGATGGCTCCGATCCGCCTGTTCTCCGCAGCGGAGAAGGGAAAAGCTCCTCGAGAGGGGCCAGATCCGCTCCCGCCAAAGAAACGGCTCGCCATTTGCAGCCGGGGCGAGGAAGACCGGCGGGTGGAGCCGAGGCCCCGGTGCGAGCGGGCTCCGCCGGGGTTCCCGCTTCCTCTGTACGCCCCTGCCGAGGGCCCCGAGGGTGTCGATGCTGATCTCAACGGCTGGCGCCGTCGGGTCACGAAGGCGTGGGTTGTTCCTCCTGGAGTCCATGCCGAGGGCTCCTCCCATGAGTTCGTGCTCCACGTCGTCGTTCCTCTTCAATCCTGGATCCGTCTGCCTCCCTTCTTCGCCTCCGTCGTCCCTCCAGGAGGGCCTCTGGAGCTCTGGCTGCAGCACGCCGGCTGCAGCGCCCTCGCGACCGAGGCTGAGGTCGTGGTCGCCGCCCCGGGCGAGGTCTACTTGTCCCGCGGCTGGAGAGAAATCGCCCGAGTCTACAAGGAGAGGGGCGTCTTCGCGGTCTACCTGGAGTACGATGGCGCTGCAGTGATGTTCCTCAAGGTCTTCGACGCGATCGGGCGCCGGCTGGAGTGTTGCCGCGGGAGAGGCGGCCAGGACCTTGCCCTGGTGAGGGCTAGGCCCGTTGACCGCTCCCTTGGCGAAGGCACCGGGGGGTCCAGCGACTCCAGCGAGATCTTCGCGACTCCGGAGATGAGCGACGACAGCTACGAGCCCCCGAGCCGGCGCCGCTCCCGGAGCAGGGCGGGCTCGTCAGGCCGTCGCCGAGCCTGATCTGGATGGGCTTGGCGCCGGCGCGTGACGGCCCACTGTTGATGATGGCATCTTCTGCAGGAGCCTGTGTAGTTAGCACTCCTTAGGATCCGTTCCCTGCGAGGAATCAAAATGCGCCCCGTGGGGGCTTGTAAGGTGTCTGTAGTCCCGTTTGTTAATACATGACCTTCGCTATGGATTTGCATGAGTTTCTGATTTCGTCATAGCTTAGTCCTCCCTTTCGAACCTCGCGAGGGCTTGGTGCTCTACGCTGACAGGTCCCAGTCCCAAGGCGGCGTCAGCCGTCGCTGGTATGCCAGGTCGCGATGCCGTGGTCAAGGCCAGGAGGTGAGCGACCCAGGGTCCGGTAAGAGCCCCTGAGTCGCGATGCTCAGGAGGTCCCCTTTGGCGCCCAAGCAGCCGTTGCTTGGTGAGAAAGGGAAGCAACGTCGCTAGTACGGAATTGCCTTAGGTGTGGGGGTAGTGCCACGGTAGCCAGCGCTGTGGGAGGTGACTTATCTTGAGAGTCGGGGATTATTCCTGGTGCGCCGTCGGATTCGCGCGTCGGTGGGAGCGGAATCGCTCGGTAAGGTCCTCGCGAGCCCCTTCCCCCTCGCCTCTGCTCCCCTTTCTGCTCTACGTCCTCGGGTCCCGGCCCTCGAGCTTGTCTCAGCCGTCGCTGGTATGCCAGGTCGCGATGCCGTGGACAAGGCCAGAGGGTGAGGGCTGGAGAGCCAGTAGGAGCCCTGAGTCGCGATGCTCAGGCACCCCCCTTTAACGTGCAAGCGGTTCGCGCGGGCGAGGGTGAAGGGAACCTCGTGAGGGCCTTGGCTAGCGCAGTCCCCTCCAAGGATCCTGCAGGCTCATCACAAAAAGAAGATGGGGTTGCCATGGCAGTCATTAGTCGATCGTTAGTCGTTCAAGAGCTTGCTAGTTGGAGTAGGTGAGGTGTACCTGGGCACCCGTGAGCCAGCCCAGGACTCACGAGGCCCTACCTCTAGGCGGGTTGCGCCTGGCACAGGGCCGTATCTTGAGATGTGTCCCTGCAAAATTTGGTTAGATGTCGGTACTCTACGTCCTCGGGTCCCGACCCTCGAGCTTGTCTCAGCCGCCGCTGGAATGCCAGGTCGCGATGCCATGGACAAGGCTAGAGGGTGAGGGCTGGAGAGCCAGTAAGAGCCCTGAGTCGCGATGCTCAGGCACCCCCCCTTTAACGTGCAAGTGGCCGACATGGGAAGAAAGGATGCCGCGGACGGGCACCATGCAGTTAAGCGTGATAGGCAATGCATAGTTGGGAATAAACGCTAGGGAGATGCACGCCGCTGGGCCTGGCCCGAGCGGCTTGGGGATGACGCAGCCCGAGGGGCGCCCCCAACAAGGGAAACTAACGACGGAAAGGTAAAAGGGGATACATGCCGCAGGGACGGACCCACGCGGCCTGGGAGTGATGCAACCCTGGGAGGGCGCTCCCAGCTGGGAATGAAACTTGGAAGGTGTCACCTGGGGATGTCATCGGCGAAGTGGCGTTGGCGCAGCAGACTTGGCGGGCTGCGGAAGCTGATCCTCAGGAGCCCCCAGGCCCCGGGGCCTCGGGAGGCTCCGGAGGCACTAGTGACTCCTCACGAGCTGTCTTCATCTCCGCCAAGGCCGCAGAGCGTCTGTCTTCCTGAGCCTCCATGATGCCCCTCATGAGGCGCTGGTACACCGTAGCCATGCTCGGCAGGCTGTAAGGCGTGCGAACATAGCTGTGGGTGGCCACCCGCAGCGCCCCACTTGTGAGGGCCAGAGACGCTCCGTCGTGGCGATCTGATTGAGCCCTGGTACGTCGACGCAGACGCGCAGCCCACCATCCTCGCCTGGGTGTGGGGCCACAGCTGGCAGGTGGCGGCAACCTCTCATGATCCTCGTCTCCTGTAGCTCTTGAATGGCCTTGTTAACGAACTCCTGCTGGTCTGACCTTCCTCGCCTGGGTCCCTCTCGAGGGAAACGTGCTTCGAAGCACGCCTCCACATGGTGCCCAAGCGCCTCCCTCGCATTGCCATGGTGCTTTGCTGTGGTGCTTTGCTGTGGCGCCTCCTTCAAAGCAAAGGTGCTTTGCTATGGCCTGGTGGCTAGCGTGGCCGGCCTGCATTGCCATGAGGGCGGTCCTCACGAGGCTGATCCCTCCAGTCTCCCTCGCGAGGCAGGTCCCGCCAGCGGTCCTCGCAAGGTTGGTCGCGCCACCCCTGGCGCGGGCCGCGATCTTCCCAGCGTCCTGGGTTTCTTCCTCCTCCTCGATCGTAGCCCCGATCAGCACGGTCAGGGCGACGGCCGATCCTTCCTTCTCGCACGGCGCGGAGCTCTTGACATTCGTTGGTGTTATGGGTGTGGAGGTCATGGTACACGCAGTACCGGCTGCCTCTGGAGGGTTCGGGCAGATCCTTGCCCCGCTTTGTGTCTGGTTCTGCCGCGAGTACGGCAGCCCCCTTGCGCTTCGCGTCCTTGGCTTTGGGCTTCTTCTCTTCTGGGTCCGCGGCAGGCAGCTCGAGGAGGGAGAGGCGTCCCTCCTCAACCCTGGCGCACCTGTTCGCCAAGTTGAACAGCTCCAGGGAGGTGCAGAGGTCTTCATGCATCGCCAGCTCCTCCTTCATCTTGACGTCGCGCATGCCGTCGGAGAAGGCCGAGATGATGGCCTCCTCGGACACCTTGGGGAACTTGAGGCGCGCGCTGTTGAAGCACTGGATGTATTTTTGCAGGGTCTCTCCGGGTTGTTGCTTCATGCGGCGCATGTCGCTCACGGCGGGCGGCCGGTCGCGAGTACCTTGGAAGTTGGCGATGAAGCGGGCGCGCATCTGGTCCTAGGAGGAGATCGTGCCTGGAGCCAGATTCAGGAGCCAGGTTCGAGCTCCTTCCTTGAGCGCCATGGGGAACCAGTTCGCCATGACCTTTTCATCCCCGGCGGCAGCCTCGATGCCCAGCTCATAGAGCTGGAGGAACTCTGCGGGATCGGTTGTGCCGTCGTAGCGAGGAGGCAGGTCAGGCTTGAACTTGCCGGGCCACGCGATGCTGCGCAGCTCAGTGGTGTAGGTATGGCAGCCCGCGGTGGCCACAAAAGACCTCGGTTGGTGGAGAGCTTGGTCTTGAGGGTCCCCACGCGCTGCAGCTAGGAGCAGGGCGGGGTCTTGGCGCGCCGGACCTGGAGCAGGGTCGCGGCGTGCCGGAGCAGGGAGCGCCCTGGCAGCCCCTTGCGGGCGAGGAACTTCTTGGCAGCTCTGCTCTTGCTGCGCTGGCGCCTGACGAAGCGGGTTCCGCCCAGGGGCCAAGCGCCTTGGAGCCATGGCATCTTCTTGGAGGGGAGGCAGCTGGTGCGCCTCTGGAGCGTCGTTGCCCGCGCGGGGCGGAGTGTGGCACAGAGGGACGGACGGCGCGGAAGAGCCCCCTGCGGCGCGGACAAGCTCGGCGACGCGCTCGAGCCACTCTTCGTAGACGTCGTCGACGGGGCGGTAGCGCAGGAGCTCGTTTGCCGCGAGGAGCGCAGCTCGAGCCTCCAAGGGTGCGCGGATCGCGCGGGACAAAGAACCGGCTGGAGCGAGTGATGGAGTAGCGATGCGGCCGTCTTGCCGCACGGACGGGTGCTGAGACGATGCTTGCTGCTCGCCCCCCGCCGGGCCGGTGGCTGCGTTGACGGCGGGCGACAGGGAACGACGAGGACGCCCACCAACGGGGGCCATCTGGGCGACGCGAGAAGTGATGGCGGCCCGGCGCTCGGCGCGGGCCCGATGAGCGTCGGACATGGATGCGATGGTCGGAGGAGAACGGAGTGGTGGAAGACAGATTCCGGCGCACCCCTACCTGGCGCGCCAAATGTCGGGTTTCGGGTTCTGGCAGACCCTTAAGGTTCGAACACTGGGGTGCGCGCGGAAATCACGCCTTCAACCTCCCCGCCTCACAAAGATCTAAACTACTAAAAGAATCACACAAGAGACACAAGATTTATACTGGTTCGGGCCACCATTGTGGTGTAATACCCTACTCCAGTGTGTGGTGGATGGATTGCCTCTTGGGGCTGATGATGAAGAACAATACAAGGAAGAACAGCCTCGCGAGGGTCTGTTCTTGGCTGGGGTGATGAACTGCTGGGAGGAGTTCGGTCACCTCTCTCCCTCTCTTTCTCTACTCTGTGTGCCTCCCTACAAGAACCGAACGAACCAACTCTCCAACCGAACCCGAACCCCTTGCTACGTGGGTGGTCGGTCCCTATTTATAGAGGCCCTGGTCCTCTTCCCAAATATTGAGCGGGAAGGGAGCCAACAATGGCGGGCTAATTTGAAGGGGGAGAGCAAGTACTCTTATCCTGATTAAAGGTGGTCTTCGCCTGCGAAAGACTCTGCGGTGACGCCGTGCTGGGCTCCATGGTGACCTCTGTCTCGTAGTCCGCTTGGTCCTGGTCTTGTTGCACCAAAACGGCAACCTTTGCCTGATGCCTCGGTACTCCGCGGCTGCGCTTGCCCCCTTTGCACCAAAGAGGAAAGGAGGACGCTGCGCGCGCTGGCGCCCGCCTAGCGCCCTCGATCGTCATGGCTTGCGTCACTAGCACCTCGCGAGGTACCCCGCCTTGATATCTTCGTCTCCTCGCGAGCCAGCCTGAGGAGGCTGCGCCTGAGGATGCGCCGTGCCGTCCGCCTCGCGAGGCTTGGCCCCTCGCGAGGGTCTTGAGTCTTGTGCTTGATGAAGATGGGCCATGTTGGGCCCCCATTCGAGCCACGCCGCAGGCTGCAGGCAGGCAAGTCTGGGGACCCCCGTTCCCAGAACGCCGACACAAAATAAACTCGACGTGAAAGTATTTCACGATCTGACCCTTTTAGCAACACCACAGCCTGCGGCGTTTCTGCCCAACATAGAAACGCCGAGGTAGCTAGCGTTTCTGATAAAAGAAGAAACGCCGAAGGCGCTGGCGTTGCTGCCCATCATTGAAACGCCAATGACCATGGCGTTGCTGCCATTTTTCATGTGCATGTAGAATGTGGATGAATATCCTAATTAATAAGGCTAATTAATTATGACCAAAGAGGGCAGCAACGCCATGGTTCCTTGGCGTTTCTATGATGGCTAGAAACATCAGCGCCTTCGGCGTTTCTTATCTGGTCCGCAACGCTAGCTAGATCGACGTTTCTTTTTTGATCAGAAACGCTAGCTACCTCGGCGTTTCTATGTTGGATAGAAATGCCGCGGGCTGTGGCGTTGCTAAAAGAATCAGATCGTGAAATACTTTTACGTCGAATTCATTTTGTGATAAAGTTAGTCCAAAGGGTCAGAATAGTGATTTCGGCCCACGTTATCTGTACTATCGAGCATAGCTTTGCGATTCATAGTATTGAATGCGTCTCATGCAACGGCGGAGCTTCGTGGGGGCGAACATGGGCCGTCGCCCTAAAAGAATCAGGAAACACTGGCGCCGCGCGCAGTGCTGAAGTGAGCTGGTGAGCAAATTGCTCACGCTGGCTTTCTCTGTCTCCCCCTCTACAAATTGTGGAAATTTAGAGTATTTTGATTCTGCATTTTCTTTCTTAGTTGGGGAAAATTCTAATTAGGTCATGGATTTTGTGCTGAATAGAAAATGTCCTTCACAGAAAAACGGTGAATACAATTCTTGAGGGAAAACAATTTATGTATTTTTCAAAAAGAAAAAATGAGGCGATTCAATTGAATGTAAAGTTGACGAACCAACACGAACTGAAGCAATACATGTTCAGCCTCCTCTGTTGTTACTAGAATTTGAGCAACACGGACCACATCCTTCGATGCCGCAACAATAAGGCCATCAAACAAATGAAGCCCTGTTTTGAGGGATTGAATTTTTGCAGCGGGATCCAACACTACGTGTCTACGTCCACAAATTTGACAATATCCAGCTAATCCAAGATATGATGTGGGGTGAGCATATTTGAAGCTTTGTGCTATGCAGCCCGTTTGAGATTTCTTTGCCCCTCCTGAGATTTCTTTCAAGCTCCGCCACTGGCCTCATGGTCTCCAGAGCCACCTATAGGGAAATCGAGATATACATAGCCATACGGTCCTGACCGGTGGACCAGCTTTTACACAGACATTTGGACGCTGTCGAAACATAGTATCATTGTTTTTAAGAAAAGAAGGGCTTCGCACCCTTATGATTTTCATTAAAGAAAACCATAACATTAAGAGCTACAAGGACCAACTAGAAAGAACAGAAAACATTAAGAGCTACAAGGACCAACTAGAAAGAACAGAAAAAAGACACACGGCAATGAAGCTATTCCCGGCTCAGGCTAGGACAACCACAAGGCATTGGCAGCGTTCAAACCTACACCAGCAAACTCAAGCCCGAACTCTAAGCATACCAAATTTATTAGATTTATTACATTCATCTAGGCTAAAGGCTTCAAATGCCAAAAGACAGGGCAAACGAGAGCAAAGAAACAGGCATAAACAAGCAAGCCAGCCGCCCCCAAGGAAGAATTTTGTCATTCCAGCCGTACCACGTTTATTCTCCATCCTTGCGAGGCAGCATAAACCTCACTTGCTACCCGTTCTAGCAGTCTTGCCCCCAGCTCCAGCACCTTTTTTTTGTTGCTCCTTTATCTGCAAAATAGACCGATCCACCATCCAATGTGTCATTAGTTTGATTAATGTCATAGGGTCAGAAATTATTTTCTTTTCAAAAATGACCCCATTCCTAGCTTTCCACAAAGCCCAGCATACTGAGGCAACCCCAACTAATACCAATTTTCTATCATCTTTTTTGAAAGAGTCTAACCATGCCCCAAAACACTCTTGAACTGATGATGGTGTCTTTCTCAATCCAAATGAACATTTAATTAGACTCCATATTAGAGAGGCAGCCGGACATGTAAAAAATAAATGATCAACTGATTCATCTTTCCCATAGAACACACAACTTTTTTCCGCTTTCCATCCCCTTTTTAGTAGTGAATCTCTTGTGAGTATGCTTTTTTAATGACTAACCAGAGAAACACTTTAATTTTGGATGGTACCTTGATTTTCCATAGAAATTTATGTGGGAATCTAAGCTCATCAGCCACCAGCCTTCTATACATTGATTTAACTGTAAATTTTCCATCAGCACTAAGAGACCATATAGTTTTTTTTCTTTTCCACCTTTCATTTCAATTTCCTCACATCTATTTTTTAGACTATTCCATAATCCTAAAGTTTCCCCATATAGAGTTCTTCTAAACCTAAACCCTTTCCAACCTTTTTGTATGACTTCAGCCACTATTATGTTGTGGTCAAAACATTAATCATAAATCCTAGGGTAAGCTTCCTTAAGGCTTTTATCATCTACCCAAATATCTTCCCAAAACCTAGTATTTTCCCTATCTCCTAATTCCTTCTTAAAAAACCTGTAAAAGGTCTCCTTGATCTTCATCAGGCTAGACCAATACTGAGAGTCTACAGGTTTTTTGGAGATCCTGGAGAAACATTTGTCTCCTCCATATTTTCTTTTAATAATATCTTGCCACAACCCCTCCTCTGTTTCCATTTTCCAGAACCACTTAGCTAACAGAGAAACATTCATCATTTCTAGATTGATAATCCCTAGGCCCCCCACCTCTTTGGGTAAACAACATGGTTCCCACTTGACTAAGTGATATTTCTTAATATCCTCATCCTCTTGCCACACTAGCCTAGCTCTGTAGAAGTCCACTTTTTAATCACTTCTTTATGAATAGGGTAAAAGGACATCATAAAGAGAGGTATATTAGTGAGACAAGCCTGCACAAGTGTAATTCTCCCTACAATAGATCCCAGTAATTTCCCTTGCCAGCACCCACATCTTTTTTCAATTTTTCAGTCACACAATTCCAATGAACATTCTTAAGTCTGGAATCAGAGACTGGCATTCCTAGATATTTTATAGGAATTACCGCCATTTTGCATGTCGGTATCTCTTGATATAGACTTTGTTTCTCTTTAGCCTTCCCAAATAGCATCAGTTAACTTTTGTGGAAATTAATCTTGAGACCAGACAATTGTTCAAAGGCTCCCAATATAAACTCCAAATTCTGTACACTTTCCACATCATCCTTCATTAAGAAGATTGAGTCATCTGCATATTGTAGCATGTTCACTCCATTATTTTCCTCATCACCTAGGTCTCCTTTAATCAAATCATTTTCCAAAACTTTATTCATTAGTATGGCTAACGCATCAGCAACTAAATCAAATAATAAGGGAGACATATCATCTCCTTGCCTAAGTCCTTTATGAGTTTTAAAGTACAGAAATGTTAACGCCCACATGTGTGGGCGTTCACCATCCCGACCACACGCAAGCATCTCCGTTGGCAACTGTGCACGAATCTTGGAACAAACCGGCCGGTTTTCTGCACCACGTAGGACGAGGCGCGTGTGCGGTGTGCAAGTCAGTTCGCCCGCACGTTGGTTGCCATCCCGCGGCCAGTGGTTGCCACTCAGAGGCATGCGGTGGAACTGCTATGCGCCCGCACGCCACGCTCCGATCGCGGTTGACGTCAAACACGTCACACACCTCTGCCCCCTCTCCCTCACGGTTCCATTTACTCACCCGCACTGCAGTTACTGGCACAACCCACTCGCATTTCAAGCCATTGGAGGAGAAGGCGAGGGGAGAAGGCGACGGCGGAGGCGCAAGAATCGACGGTGTTCGCGGCCGTCGATGGTGCTCGCCGGAACGGAGCGGCTTCGCCGGAGCGCCTGCGGGTTGAAGGTAATGCTCGCTACAACTCTCGCAATCCCTTCCTGCATTTTTCCCCCTTCCCTCCCTGTTCGATTCCTCGATCGAGATTCGTAGAGATTCAGGCGATTCGGCGATGCGTCGGCGTTCTCGCCGGCGCCGAAGTCGTCTGCTAGCCGTTTTTGGTGGCACTGGGCAGTTTCGTCGCGGCCGCGGCGGCGGCATCGTCGGTGTGGTTATGCCTGTTCGGAGGCACGCACTAGTCTTGCCTATGGATTGGGAAGGTGTCTCCCGGTTTGTTTGATGCGCATTGGTTCGAATTTGTGTTTGCAGTCAGTTCGTGGGAGAATTTTTAGGGTGAATTTGAAGTCGCGGTAGTTGCCATTGAACCCTAGATCTAGTTAATTTGGTTTTGAAACTGTAGTATGAGGCGAACTTGATAGTTTCATTAACTATCATGATTGTGTGGCAACTAACTCCCTGAACAAATGTGATAGTTGCCACAAACGTGTTTCCCCTTATGGCAACAAATTACTAAAATGACTGTGTTAGTTGCCACATATAAGCTTTCGCATGGGGCAACTATTTTTATTGAATGACTCTGATAGTTGCCACACACACGCTCTTTCATGTGGCAACTAAATTTGCTGAATTACTGTGATAGTAGCCACAAACATGCTTTTTCATTGTGGCATCTAATTTTTCTGAATGATTTGTGATAGTTACCACACTGTGATAGTTGCGACAATCGGTAGTCAATGCAGTTTCAAGAGCCAGCTGCACTGGATGGCAACTAATATGCACATCAAGTGTGTCGGTTGCCACTTGGATAGTATATTCATGTGGCAAATAGAATGTGAACACACTGTATGTTGCCATTCTGCAGATAAGACAGTGTGGCAAATTGGCTGCATAATGTGGCAACCAAATTTGCATAGCAATTGTGTCAGATGCCATACATATGCTTTGCATGTGGCAAGTTTTTGGTTGACCACATCATGTCTGTTGCCATGCCGCAGTCAGTACAATATGGCAAATTCATTGTACTGTAGGCGCAATTTTTTTTGTTTTGCCACAACGACTTTGTGATATCTGATCACACTGTGGCAATTTTCAGGTTCTTGATTAGATGTGGTTTCATCGATTTGTTGTAGTATGTGTTGCATTTCAGCACGGCATTTTCACCCTAGCACATTTCTACCGCTGAACAAGTGGCATTTGATTGGTGTATTTTTAGGACAGTGTGTGAGCTGCCACATCTTAGTTTTTCTGTTGTGGAGGATTCTGTGATTTTCTATCGTACTATCTTGGGCTAACATGGCAACTTCAACATTTTTTGTTTTCAAGTGCATTTACCATATGTACACTTTTTTTACTTGATAATGCAACCAACGTGCTTACTTGCCACGTTTATGTTTCCGACAATCATAGGAGGGGTGCGTGTGTGTTCATGTTATTTTTTCTGCATTCACTAGTTGACATTTTATGTTAGGTGGCAACTACTTAGCTCTTGCATTTACATTTCCACCATGACAATTTGGTCTGTTCCTATCTCAGCAGAATGGCTCGTGGCGATCATCAAAACGATGATGATGATTTCATGGATCCACCACAGCGTAATCGGGCAACTGAACGGAGAAAAGAGGGTGATGAGGTAAATGTTCACACATCCCCCCTTCCTCCTGCTTTATGTTACTGGTTGACACCTCGAGCTTGCAGTCATCTGACACGAACTAAAATTTCATGACATTGCAAAACATGGCAACAACTGATCACTTTTTGCAAAAACATGGCAACAACTGATCACTTTTTGTCTGTTTTTTGTAGAAGAAGAAACGTATTCGCAACAGAGCCTCCCAAGAATGACTGACTGCGTTGACTGACAAATTCACCGACGATCAGAAGGGGGCTGCTGTTGAGATGGGTATGCAGTCTATGATGGATGTCCGGTGCACGAACCTTGTCAACCCTGTATGCGACTGGCTTGGTGAGATCTATGACCCCGCCTCCAGAGAATTCATGATTCCGGGACGTGGAAGACTACCGTTGAACGAGGAATCCATGTTCTGCACTTTGGGTGTGCCTCGTGGACATATGGAAGTCCCGTACGAGGTCAACAATGAGATCGAGGAAGCGATGTTCCCCCGTTTGTTTCCTGGGTCGGAATCCATGCCGAACACGTCTGCAGTGGCAGGTTCGCTGCAGGCCATGACGACGCATGGAGATGTTTTCAAGATAAAGCTACTCATGTACCTCATCTCCGCTGTTTTCGCGCCCACGACCTCTCTTCGCCCAAGCAACAAATGCTTCCCCATCCTGGTGAATGATCCATCTTTACTACTTTATTTTCCTTTGATCTTTTTGGCTCCGATGTCATGTGTAAAGCTAGTGACTGCCAGCGTTTTCTAATGTTTTTTCCATTTGATTTCTGATGCGGCAACCTTTTTTGTCCTGAAATTTTGTGTGGTGCAGGCGGATCTGGGAAATGTGAAGAAAATGAATTGGTGTAATTTTATTGCCGACTTCCTGCACGATGCATTCTCAAGCAAGATGTACCAAAAGTGTTGTCGACTGCATTGAATGATATTTTTTACCAGTTCTTTCTGTCAACACTGTTTTTTAACACACTTTTATTCATGCATGGCAACCTGATCATAACAAGATGGCAACCTGATCATATCAAGATGGCAACTGCCATAATGACAATATGGCAACTGGCATAATGACAATATGGCAACTCCCATCATATTAGTATGGCAACTGTCATCATACTATGATGGCAACTGCCATCATAACAACATGGCAACTGCTATCACACTATGATGGCAATTAGCACATGTAGATGGCATCTTCTTCTTTTTCTTCTCTTCTTTCATGCACCTCAACTTGATTATCATGGGAACATATATTATCCTGTTTTTCCTCCACACAGTACCCATGATGGCAACTGATATTTATTTCTTTTTAAAATTGTTTTGCATCAGCTCATGTACGTCGACTGTCTTGACCTGTCCACCATGGATTTCACTCGGACAGGAGGCCTGCCGCCTGCGCACAAGTTTGTTGTTTCTGCATGGACTATCAACGCTGTCAAGGTTGTGCTTGCCGCAGACAAGGCTACTGACACCACATATGGAAAACTGCAGGTTAGTTCTGGTTTCTTTGGCCACACGACATGCCTACAAATTGGCATGAGGCAACCGTCTGTGGGTCATAAGAGATGACTACCTTTGTTATCCATGGATGTCTGAGTACTGTATCCATGTCTCATTCCACATGGCAACTCTTTTCATTCATGCTTAAACTTACATTCTCTCTCTTACGTCCTAGTTTTTTTCTTTTTTTTTTCTTTTTTTGTTCTTTCCAGCTGATGGCCAAGCATGCTATAGACTACAGCGTGTTTGGGGGCCTCAAAACTTTGGAAAGTGTATGGACGTGCACTCAGCTCCGTCTTGCCCTGCCGAGGTAACCAAAAGATCTACATCTATGGTTTGCCGTGGAGTACTTTTTGATGTCGTGCAAGTGATTGCAATACGGGTGGTCCTTGATGCTTCTTTGTTTCGTGCACAGGCGAGGGCACCTGTTGAGCATCTAATAGGGTAGTTTGCATCTGGAATGACCGGCTTGCTCGGGAAGTTGGTTGAGGGGTGGACGTCCCTCAGTGGCTCTGACAGCGACGCGGTTGCGAGGCAGTTCACTTCATTTGTCCCAGAACATACACACCGGCCAACCGGTTGCCGTGGCCAGTATGACTACAACAGTTCCCAATAGCCTGCTGACACACAAGATGAATGAGGTGAAGATGCTGGTCTCAGCAAGGATGATGACGATGTCATGGAGAATGTGCAAGAGGACACCGATAATGATGATCATGCTGAAGTTCGCGCAGGTGGTAACAAGGGCAAGGATGCAACAGATGTCCCCCAACCAGAGAAAGTCAAACAACACACGGCTGCGAGAGGCAAGGGGGTTTTGCCATCAAAGAGGGGGAGGGCTCCAGAGGGTGTTGGGCAGGGTTCTGCTGGCAAGAGGTCTAGGACCGACCCCGTAGCTGCCAGGAAGAGGTTCGACTTTTATTTTAGTTTTTTGCTTTGTCTATTTTATTCGAATAGACTCATCCTTTTTTGCACTTGTTTTTGTCAAGCGCGGCAACGAGTTTGTTGTCTAGCAATTGCCACCTTTTTTTCCTCCATCTGATATGTGCAGCGAGCCGACAGCTGGTGGACGAGTAGTTACGAAGAAACAGGCGCCAACGCCAACCCGTGTTTCTGCTCGTTTGAACAAAGGCGCCCCCATTGCCGGTGACACCCCTTCCACCAGGTCATCTCCTCGCATGACGAAGACCAACACCGGGGATCCTGTCGTGTTGCCAGACCTGAGGAAGGCAGTCAAGAAGTAGGTTTTTTCATCCGCTTTCATTGACATAGCGCTATATTTTCTTGATTTTCCAATGCATCCGTTTAGCTTGTCACATTGTCTTCTGTCATCGCCCCCCACGTGGCAACTTCTGTTCTCCAAATGATTTTTTCCTTCCTTTTTAAGTGTATGGCAACTCCTATTGTTTTTTACATGGCAACTGGAATCTAGGCCAAATGGTAACTTTAATGTACCTAATGGCAACTGCCATCTTTACCGTTGGCTTGTGAGCTCATCCCACACCTAGGTTTGAAATTGCATTCATGGCAGATCAGACATTTTTATCATTCTTCAAGTTGGCTAATGTGGCAACTGCTAATTATGACACATGGCAACTCACGTTATCCTTACATGGCAACTACCAGCTTTTCCACCTATTTTTCATTTTTTAAGATTTCTACCAAGGCAAACATATTTTTGTTCATTTTTTAATACCTTTTTCATGTGATTTATTTTATTTTTTTGCAGGGTGAAGAAGACTACTACGCGCGGGGCCAAGCATATCAGTAAGGACCCGCTCGAACGCCTGCATTCAAAGTTGTCAGCAGGGGGCAACTCAGATGTACATGAGGCACCAGGCGACAATACTGCGGCTGCACTGTTGACCGCTCCCACCAACTCTGATGCAAGTGGTCGACCATCTCCGCCGGCTGCAGATGTGCAGACTAGAACAACAGGCATCCGTACATCGGGGAGTGACGAGTCGGTATCTGCCAGGACAGCTGAAATATTGCCAACTCTTCTGGCAATGAAGGATGCTGCTGTGAGCCATGCCACCCCATCAGCAAGCGTTGAAGTGGACGCTCCTGAGACGAACCTAAGCAAGGAAGATTCCCGCTCATCTGACACTGATTCCAAGCGCGTGCATGGTGGCACTCCTGTGTCCACGACAGAAGCGGCTGAGGCGGCAGTTCACAAGGATATGCCATCTACAGGTGAGAGTCCTGGCACAACAGCTCTAGCTCCTGTCGGTGCAGATACTGCTAAGGTGACTGTTTCACGTGCTGGTCTTCCACCTAGGCGTCGTAGCCCCGGAAGCAACCAACAGACATACCCAAATGCACCGGCTGTAGCTAGGAACAGGAGAGACGAGTCTGGTTATGTTCCTTCGTCCACACTGTTCCCGCCACCTGCCAAAAGCAATGTGATGGAGAAATCGGAAGACCGGAGCACAACTGATGCAGGTGTCAAGCCGGGCACGAGTGACGCAGGTGAAAAACCGGAGCAGACTGCGCCTTTACCCGCAGTGGAAATCCCCAGCATAAATTTGCGCACTTCCAGGCTCCCAATCAATGTCGGTGTCCCCTACAGCCCAAACAAGAAGATTGTCATGAAAGCTGCGGCTGATGCCGCTGACAACACGCCCCGCCCTGCAAATAGGCTGATCATTCTGTAGCGGCCTATTCAGATATGTTTGTCGATCTTTCACCCTTGGATTCTACCCTGCAAGTCGTTCGTGGTCCGGCCAGTAGGAATGAGAGGCACCCAATGGCTTTTACCCCACCGAGCTTCAGCCTTGGCATCAGTCAAGATCAACCAGTGGTGCAAGATCCTATGCCAGTTGCCTTTGCTTTCCCAAGAGGCATGCCCGCAATGATGGCGCAGCCAATGGTCGAGGGCAGGAAGGCTGTCAAGTTCACAGAGCCAATTGTGCAAGGTACACTTGTCATGTCCTTATGATTTTTCTTGTATACATCTTTGTAGTTTGACTTTTGTCCCAATAATATTTTTTGGGGGTTCTCACTTGTGATGGCAACTGACATGTGATGACATGGCAACTGGATTTGATGCACCATGTCACCTACATTTTTTTGCTGCCATGCTGCATTTGACATTTGGGCAACCACGTGGCAAATGAAGTTTATTCAACATGGCAATTGTAGTTGCTGTCACATGGCAAATACAGTGCATTACACATGGCAACTGGATTTGCCACACCATGTCACCTGCATTTTTTGTTTCCACGCTGCATTTTTTCATACGGCAATCACATGGCAAGTGGAGTTGACACAACATGGCAAATGTAGTTGTTGTGACATGGCAACTACAATCCAACTAGATGGCAACTACAGTGCAACTACATGGCAATTGTAGTTGCTATGACATGGCCACTGTAGTTGGACCACACATGGCAACAGCCCCACTTTTTCTACCTACATCTCACATCATGCACCCTATCTTCTCACAATCCATCTGTTTTTGATTTCCTAGCTAGGTATCCTAACCCACTTTTTTTATCATTGCAGCCACCCCTGAGGAGATTTCACCGTCACTTGACGAAGCTTACCGCATGATTGAGGAGGCAGGATTGCAGAGGAGGTCCTCATGAGGGCAAGGGCAATCAAGTTCCAACGTGCCTGCAGATACGGTATCTGAGGATACCATTAGGAGTGCCACTCCTGGTTCTGTGAGGCAGCAGAGGGTAGTTCACCCACCTCCCACGGAAGACTATGAGCCTGAATTCAGGGCCACTAAGGAACAGACCCAGCTGTACGATATCGTCAAGCGGTTTGGAAATGCGAGGGCCAGCAGCAAGCACATGAAGGAGCTGAAAGCATAAATGACCACACCCCATAATCTCTCATTTTGCTTTGCTCCTTTTTTACCATTCATCTTCTTCGTACTTTCTATACACGATCTGCTTACGTTTTAGTTCTTTCATATATTTTTTTTACTTAGTAGGCATGATTATTCCATGTCATATCATTTTCATACATCTTATGTTTGGACAGAACCAAAGTCATTCAATGCGGAGCGATGTACATCGAGCTGGGTGATCTTGCCGAGTCCGTGAGGCCAAATGGTAAAATGTCAACGAATGTAGTTGCATGTGGGATCGACTACATCAACAATCACACCGATGTGTGTGCCGACAAGATAATCATGCATTATAGTGTGACCTGCAAAATATGGGATGGTGACTTCCACCACAAAATCCTGAGGAAGAATTTTGCTCAACACGGTGAATTCAAGCTCACACTGAAGAAATATGTGAGTACTCCTTCCCTGTCTGCAATGTTTTTTCACATGGTGTGGTTTTTTGCCATCATCTGCACTTGTGTTTATGTGGCAGATGTTTTCATGTGGCAATAGCTGCCGTGCACACTGACTTCTTGATTTTTGCATCTCGTGCAAACTATGTGGCAATTTGATAGTAAAATACACGGCACAATTTGTTCATACATGGACGGCAACTTTCTTTCAACTACCCCCACCCATAACCAAACATTCTACGTGATTCTAATTTTTTAGTCCCTATGATGTTCTTTATGTGAACTCTACTTCTCATTTCTTCACTTTTAAATGCAGGTCATGTTCCCCATGTTCCAGGAGCTTGCACCACATGACCCACACGACAAGTGTGGTCACCACTATGCGATCTGTCTTGACCTAAAGAACCAACATTTTGAGGTGCTTGATTCAATCTGTTCGGAAACTGATGCAGACCTTACTACGCATGCCGAATTCTTCATTAACAACCTCAAAGAGAGATGGAACCGTCACTACGAACATTCAAAGGTCCAGATCAGGCATTTCCCGACTGAGTATGTGGCGACTGCGAAGCAAGGGAACACGTAATTTCTTCCTTCATGTGCCATTTACATCAATCCAACCCCTCTTTTGTTGTCACATCTGAATTGAAGTCTATCTTTGTTATGACTGTCCTTTTTGCGTGTTCACCTGACTCTTTTCCTCGTGCAGGACGGACTGTGGTTTTCACGCGCTGGAATACTTTGCAAAGTGGGAAGGCAGAATTGTCCCCCCTATCACAGCTGCAACGGTCGTTGAGCTCCGGAAAATCTACACATGGAACTGGTTGACGAATGAAGATTTCAACAAGCGGTCCGGAGCACGCGAGTTCGTGGAGGAAGCTGTCAAGAAAGTCATCAAGAAGTACAAGTGATCACGTGGCATTACACACCGGACGCATACCTTACATTCTGTTGCCGAGGAATGTAAGGTACTATCTCTTTGTTCTCGTTGAAAACTATGTTTGTGTGCTATGTTATGACTGCAACCCCGTATAGCCTAACTATGTAGTGGTGGTGTGTGAGCGACATTTGAATAGTTTCTATAATATATGTATGGACGTGAACCTATTTTAGGCGTTACAGCAGATATGTTTTTATGTTTATCATTATTACAATGGTTTCATCGTTTCTAGCACCGGTTGCTGATTCGAATGCGTCTATGATGTTTTAAAAAAGATGGCAAATGTAGTTCATCAGACATGGGTAGTGAAAGTCATCGTTGTTTTTCATTTTGGCTGTTTTGCTTCTTCTTTTTCATCGCTAACTGCACCGGCTAGCATGGGTAGGTTGATCATGTAGCCACAACCTTTGCTGCGGTTTATGCACATTACGCTTTTTCCAACTTGTTTCCCATACATTGCACACAACACACTATGTGTCTCTAAACCGCGTTGTATTGTCATGGAAATATATGCCATGCAAAGTCATTACAAATACCATGGCATATTTTTAGTACAGCTAACATGGCAGATACAGTACAAACAACATGACAGATCCAACATAATTAACATGGCAGATACAGTACAACTAACATGGCAGATCCAGTACAACTAAAATGGCAGATCCAGTATAACTAGAATGGCATATTTAGTGTAAAATAGCATGTCATATTTAGTATAAAATAGCATGGCATATTTAGTATAAAATAGCATGGCAGACCAACTACACATAACATGGCAGATTAATTACACATAACATGGCAGATTAAGTACCCATAACATGGCAACTGCATTTATCCATTCAATGAATTTTCCGTCCACTTCTGATGCCCCTCAAGAGTCATTCTCCCAATTTTTTTAAAAAAAATTCTCATCATCTAGGGTACAAAACAAAATGTCCACAAGGACCATGTCACATCGCCCCAATTTTTTCTCATGGATTGCCTGCCCCTTTCTTCGTTTTCTTGTGTTTTGCTTGGATCTCCAATCCCGACTTGTACCTTATCTCTCTTGGACGACCCTTTGTGATAGAACGGGGTGGGTTCCTGACCTGGGTCTCTGTGCTTGCTGTTCCAGATCCTATCTCTGAGTTTTCAGATGATGGCCCCATGGATGAAGGCACACTTGATGTGCGGGGGAACTGGTGTAGGGCTTCCTCGGCTTTCCTCTTCTTGATCTCATCAAGCTCTCTTTTTAGTGCCTTCCTGTGTTTTTCTGCGACTCTCGCTGTCTCATCACTCTTGCACGCTTCATCAATTAGCTCAGCATAGTTCTTTGTCAGCACAACGTGCCTCACGGCTTCCATGGTTGACTCAGGTCTCTCGTCATGCATAGCCAGAACTGCGTGTGTTGTCTGCGACGCCAACGCGTCGTCAGCGTCCCAAGTCCATCGCCGCCTTATGAAATGGCGGGGCATGCGTGTCACAGCATTCATGTCCATTACTTTTAGTATGTGACAGCACACAATGTCGTCCCGTTCGAACTTGCAGCATTGGCAGTAGTACTCGCCTTCGCCTATCGAGGCTTTGACGAAGTAGTTCCTTCCTTTGTTCGGGTCTTCAGGTTCTGAATCTGACATGCCCAAAATAGAACACACCTTGAATGTATGTTCGTCCACCTGGAAAGCCATGAACATGCTGGCACGCTTTATTTCTTCCTGGAATCTGTTAAACTATTGTGCGCTCTTTTCTTGTACCACCTTATGTTGTCATGGAAATAGAAATACATTTTGTTTGAAGATGGCAAACATAGTTCATTGAACATGGCAAATATAGTATGTTGAACATGGCAAATGCAGTACACTAGACATGGCAAATGCAATACACTAGACATGGCAACTGTAGTACACTAGACGTGGCAACTGTAGTACATTTTCAACTGGACATCGTCATTTTTCCACACCAACATTCCCCAATGGAAGCACATTGCATAAAACATGGCAACTGCCCTTTTATTTAAACATGGCATCTACAGTTGAGTAAACATGTCAATTGCATTTCAACAAACATGGTAGATGCATTTTATTAAACATGGCAACTGCATTTCGGCATATGTGTCGCCAATATAACATTTTTTACAGATGACATTGGCATTTGCATGCCAACATGCCCCAATGGAAGTACAGTGCATTAAACATGGCAACTGAACTTCATTCAACAAGGAAAATGCACCCGAGCAAGCATGGCAAAACAGAATTTTCATTGAACATGGCAACATGCAGCTGAGTAAGCATGGCAAACAGTATTTCATTAAACATGGCAACTGCACATCATGGCAACTGCATTGCACTCTATAAGGCACCTACTGACTTGGTGCTTTTTCTGCAAATAAGACTGTAACGCAACTTACTTACTTGTTAAAGATCTTGTTGGTGTATATCTTGCTCATTTGCCTCTCTATCGGTAAATACGTTAGCAATTTTGGCTGCTTTAGTGCCGTGGTCGCTTCTTGTTGTAGCTTAGATCCCAGAATTTTTTGTTGCAAAGCTGTGTACTGCTTGGCAAACTGTAGCAATGAGTTGCCAGGGCTGATGTACCGCTTCAAAACAGCATTGAACCCCTCGCTGCGCTGCGTAGTCTGCAGAAAGGGGAAGAAGCACTGCATGAAGTAGGCCGGCACCCAGTACATTTGTTTCTCCCACAGGCTAACAAGAGTCTCGTTGTCTTGGACTTGAGGTGCTTCAGTCATGGCCATCCAGCTCCTTTCAAACTCCTCCACCGTCAAGCTGTGGTCCACGCACAGCTCGAATGCCTTGTGCAGCTCTGGACAGTCAGCAAAGAACGGTCCTAGCGTCTCCTCAGCATTCTTTATAATGTGCCACCTGCAGTGCCTGTGCACTACCAACGGAAAGACCTCCTCTATGCCTGCACGCATGCTGGAATCTTGGTCTGTTATTATGTTCATCGGAGCAAGCCCATCCATGCACTCCAAGAAGGTCTTGAACAGCCAAACGTACCCATCCGTGTCTTCGTTTCGGACGAGCCCGCAGCCGAACTGCAACGACTGATTATGGTTATTTATTCCTATGAACGAAGCGCATGGCATCTTGTACATATTGGTGAGGTACGTCGCATCGAATGAAATGCAATCTTGGAAATGTTTTGTAGGCTCTCCTTGCAGCACCATCCACCCAATACATGTTCCTGACACGGTCCACATCGTCCAACCTTATCCTGTAGAAGAAATCTGGATCTTCCTTCGCTTTTTCATCGAAGTAGGCCATTGTGGCCTCTATGTCTACCAACTTGCTCTCTCTACGGTACTTGGCCTGTAGGTTTGTGACGTCAGTTGGTATGTACGGCATGCTACTTGAAGGAAATATGCCCTAGAGGCAATAATAAAGTTATTATTTATTTCCTTATATCATGATAAATGTTTATTATTCATGCTAGAATTGTATTAACAGGAAACATAATACATGTGTGAATACATAGACAAACAGAGTGTCACTAGTATGCCTCTACTTGACTAGCTGGTTAATCAAAGATGGTTATGTTTCCTAACCATGTACAAAGAGTTGTTATTTGATTAACGGGATCACATCATTAGTTGAATGATCTGATTGACATGACCCATTCCATTAGCTTAGCACCCGATCGTTTAGTATGTTGCTATTGCTTTCTTCATGACTTATACATGTTCCTATGACTATGAGATTATGCAACTCCCGTTTACCAGAGGAACACTTTGGGTACTACCAAACGTCACAACGTAACTGGGTGATTATAAAGGAGTACTACAAGTGTCTCCAATGGTAGATGTTGGGTTGGCGTATTTCGAGATTAGAATTTGTCACTCCGATTGTCAGAGAGGTATCTCTGGGCCCTCTCGGTAATACACATCACATAAGCCTTGCAAGCATTATAACTAAGATGTTAGTTGTGAGATGATGTATTACGGAACGAGTAAAGAGACTTGCCAGTAACGAAATTGAACTAGGTATTGGATACCGACGATCGAATCTCGGGCAAGTAACATACCGATGACAAAGGGAACAATGTATGTTGTTATGCGGTCTGACCGATAAAGATCTTCGTAGAATATGTAGGAGCCAATATGGGCATCCAGGTCCCGCTATTGGTTATTGACCAGAGACGTGTCTCGGTCATGTCTACATTGTTCTCGAACCGTAGGGTCCGCACGCTTAACGTTATGATGACAGTTATTATGAGTTTATGCATTTTGATGTACCGAAGGTTGTTCGGAGTCCCGGATGTGATCACGGACATGACGAGGAGTCTCGAAATGGTCGAGACATAAAGATTGATATATTGGAAGCCTATGTTTGGACATCGGAAGTGTTTCGGGTGAAATCGGGAATTTTACCGGAGTACCGGGACGTTACCGGAACCCCCCGGGAACCAAATGCGCCTTATTGGGCCTTAGTGGAAAGGTGAAAGGGGCAGCCCAATGTGGGCTGCGCGCCACCCCCCTCCCCTAGTCCTATTAGGACTAGGAGAGGTGGCCGGCCACCTCTCTCCCTCTCTTTCCACTTGGGAGTCCTATTAGGAATAGGATTGGGGGGGGGGGGAGTCCTACTCCCGATAAGAGTAGGACTCCTCCTGCACCTCCACAGCTTGGCCGGCCAGCCCTCCCCCTGGCAACCTTTATATACGGGGGCAGGGGGCACCTCTAGACACACAAGTTGATCATTGAGATCGTTCCTTAGCCGTGTGCGGTGCCCCCTGCCACCAAATTCCACCTCGATCATACCGTTGTAGTGCTTAGGCGAAGCCCTGCGTCGGTAGAACATCAAGATCGTCACCACGCCGTCGTGCTGACGGAACTCCTCCCCGAAGCTTTGCTGGATCGGAGCCCGGGGATCGTCATCGAGCTGAACATGTGCTAAGAACTCGGAGGTGCCGGAGTAACGGTGCTTGGATCGGTCAGATCGGGAAGAAGACGTACGACTACTTCCTCTACGTTGTGTCAACGCTTCCGTTGCGATCTACAAGGGTACATAGATCAGACTCTCCCCCTCGTTGCTATGCATCACCATGATCTTGCGTGTGCGTAGGAAATTTTTTGAAATTACTACGTTCCCCAATAGTGGCATCTGAGCCTAGGTTTTATGGTTTGATGTTATTTGCAGGAGTAGAACACAAGTGAGTTGTGGGCGATACAAGTCATACTGCCTACCAGCATGTCATACTTTGGTTCGGCGGTATTGTTGGACGAGACGACCCGGACCAACCTTACGCGTACGCTTACGCGAGACCGGTTCCCTCGACGTGCTTTGCACATAGATGGCTTGCGGGCGACTGTCTCTCCAACTTTAGTTGAACCGAGTGTGGCTACGCCCGGTCCTTGAGAAGGTTAAAACGGAGTCTATTTGACAAACTATCGTTGTGGTTTTGATGCGTAGGTGAGATGAGTTCTTGCTTAAGCCCGTAGCAGCCACGTAAAACTTGCAACAACAAAGCAGAGGACGTCTAACTTGTTTTTGCAGGGCATGATGTGATGTGATATGGTCAAGGCATGATGCTGATTTTTATTGTATGAGATGATCATGTTTTGTAACCAAGTTATCGGCAACTGGCAGGAGCCATATGGTTGTCGCTTTATTGTATGCAATGCAATCGCGATGTAATGCCTTACTTTATTGCTAAGCGGTAGTGATTGAAGGAAATATGCCCTAGAGGCAATAATAAAGTTATTATTTATTTCCTTATATCATGATAAATGTTTATTATTCATGCTAGAATTGTATTAACCGGAAACATAATACATGTGTGAATACATAGACCAACAGAGTGTCACTAGTATGCCTCTACTTGACTAGCTCGTTAATCAAAGATGGTTATGTTTCCTAACCATGAACAAGGAGTTGTTATTTGATTAACGAGGTCACATCATTAGTTGAATGATCTGATTGACATGACCCATTCCATTAGCTTAGCACACGATCGTTTAGTATGTTGCTATTGCTTTCTTCATGACTTATACATGTTCCTATGACTATGAGATTATGCAACTCCCGTTTGCCGGAGGAACACTTTGGGTGCTACCAAACGTCACAACGTAACTGGGTGATTATAAAGGAGCATTACAGGTGTCTCCAAAGGTAGATGTTGGGTTGGCGTATTTCGAGATTAGGATTTGTCACTCCAATTGTCGGAGAGGTATCTCTGGGCCCTCTCGGTAATGCACATCACTTAAGCCTTGCAAGCATTGCAACTAATGAGTTAGTTGTGGGATGATGTATTACAGAACGAGTAAAGAGACTTGCCGGTAACGAGATTGAACTAGGTATTGGATACCGACGATCGAATCTCGGGCAAGTAACATACCGATGACAAAGGGAACAACGTATGTTGTTATGCGGTCTGATCGATAAAGATCTTCGTAGAATATGTAGGAGCCAATATGGGCATCCAGGTCCCGCTATTGGTTATTGACCGGAGACGTGTCTCGGTCATGTCTACATTTTTCTTGAACCGTAGGGTCCGCACGCTTAACGTTACGATGACAGTTATTATGAGTTTATGCATTTTGATGTATCGAAGGTTGTTCAGAGTCCCGGATGAGATCACGGACATGACGAGGAGTCTCGAAATGGTCGAGACGTAAAGATTGATATATTGGAAGCCTATGTTTGGGCACCGGAAGTGTTCCGGGTGAAATCGGGATTTTACCGGATTACCGGGAGGGTTACCGGAACCCCCCGGGAGGCAAATGGGCCTATTGGGCCTTAGTGGAAAAGAGAGAAGGGGCAGCCCACAGGCTAGCCGGCCGAACCCCCCTTCCCTAGTCCTATTAGGACTAGGAGAAGGGGCCGGCCCCCCTCTCTTCTCTTTCTCCCGAAGAGTCCTATTAGGAATAGGATTTGGGGGAAGGAGTCCTACTCCCGGTAGGAGTGGGACTCCTCCCTGCGCCTCCCTCCTAGCCGGCCGACCCCTTGCCCCTAGTCCTTTATATATGGGGGCAGGGGGCACCCCATAGACACACAACTTGATCCTTGAGATCGTTCCTTAGCCGTGTGCGGTGCCCCCTGCCACCAAATTCCACCTCGATCGTACCGTTGTAGTGCTTAGGCGAAGCCCTGCGTCGGTAGTACATCAAGATCGTCATCACGCCGTCGTGCTGACGAAACTCTTCCTCGACGCTTTGCTGGATCGGAGCCCGAGGAACGTCATCGAGCTGAACGTGTGCTAAGAACTCGGAGGTGCCGGAGAAACGGTGCTTGGATCGGTCGGATCGGGAAGAAGACGTACGACTACTTCCTCTACGTTGTGTGATCGCTTCCGTAGTCGGTCTGCGTTGGTACGTAGACAACACTCTCCCCTCTCGTTGCTGTGCATCACCATGATCTTGCGTGTGCGTAGGAAATTTTTTGAAATTACTGCGTTCCCCAACAGTGGCATCAGAGCCTAGGTTTTATGGTTTGATGTTATATGCACGAGTAGAACACAAGTGAGTTGTGGGCGATACAAGTCATACTGCCTACCAGCATGTCATACTTTGGTTCGGCGGTATTGTTGGGTGAGACGATCCGGACCAACCTTACGCGTACTCTTACGCGAGACCGGTTCCCTCGACGTGCTTTGCACATAGATGGCTTGCGGAAGACTGTCTCTCCAACTTTAGTTGAACCAAGTGTGACTACGCCCGGTCCTTGAGAAGGTTAAAACGGAGTCTATTTGACGAACTATCGTTGTGGTTTTGATGCGTAGGTGAGATGAGTTCTTACTTAAGCCCGTAGCAGCCACGTAAAACTTGCAACAACAAAGTAGAGGACGTCTAACTTGTTTTTGCAGGGTATGTTGTGATGTGATATGGTCAAGGCATGATGCTGATTTTATTGTATGAGATGATCATGTTTTGTAACGAAGTTATCGGCAACTGGCAGGAGCCATATGGTTGTCGCTTTATTGTATGCAATGCAATCGCGATGTAATGCTTTACTAGATTACTAAACGGTAGTAATAGTCGTGGAAGCATAAGATTGGCGAGACGACAACGATGCTACGATGGAGATCAAGGTGTCGCGCCGGTGACGATGGTGATCATGACGGTGCTTCGGAGATGGAGATCACAAGCACAAGATGATCATGACCATATCATATCACTTATATTGATTGCATGTGATGTTTATCCTTTTATGCATCTTATCTTGCTTTGATTGACGGTAGCATTATAAGATGATCTCTCACTAAATTATCAAGAAGTGTTCTCCCTGAGTATGCACCGTTGCCAAAGTTCGTCGTGCCCAGACACCACGTGATGATCGGGTGTGATAAGCTCTACGTCCATCTACAACGGGTACAAGCCAGTTTTGCACACGCAGAATACTCAGGTTATACTTGACGAGCCTAGCATATGCAGATATGGCCTCGGAACACAGAGACCGAAAGGTCGAGCGTGAATCATATAGTAGATATGATCAACATGACGATGTTCACCATTGAAAACTACTCCATATCACGTGATGATCGGTTATGGTTTAGTTGATTTGGATCACGTGATCACTTAGAGGATTAGAGGGATGTCTATCTAAGTGGGAGTTCCTAAGTAATTTGATTAACTGAACTTAAACTTATCATGAACTTAGTACCTGATAGTATCTTGCTTGTTTATGTTGATTGTAGATAGATGGCTCGTGCTATTGTTCCGTTGAATTTTAATGCGTTCCTTGAGAAAGCAAAGTTGAAAGATGATGGTAGCAATTACACGGACTGGGTCCGTAACCTGAGGATTATCCTCATTGCTGCACAGAAGAATTACGTCCTGGAAGCACCGCTGGGTGACAGGCCTGCTGCTGGAGCAACGCCAAATGTTATGAACGTCTGGCAGAGCAAAGCTGATGACTACTCGATAGTTCAGTGTGCCATGCTTTACGGCTTAGAATCGGGACTTCAACGACGTTTTGAACGTCATGGAGCATATGAGATGTTCCAGGAGTTGAAGTTAATATTTCAAGCAAATGCCCGAATTGAGAGATATGAAGTCTCCAATAAGTTCTATAGCTGTAAGATGGAGGAGAACAGTTCTGTCAGTGAGCATATACTCAAAATGTCTGGGTATAATAATCACTTGATCCAGATGGGAGTTAATCTTCCAGATGATTGCGTCATTGACAGAATTCTCCAATCACTACCAGCAAGCTACAAGAGCTTCGTGATGAACTATAATATGCAAGGGATGAACAAGACTATTCCCGAGCTCTTCGCAATGCTGAAAGCTGCGGAGGTAGAAATCAAGAAGGAGCATCAAGTGTTGATGGTTAGCAAAACCACTAGTTTCAAGAAAAAGGGCAAAGGGAAGAAGAAGGGAAACTTCAAGAAGAACAGCAAGCAAGTTGCTGCTCAGGAGAAGAAACCCAAGTCTGGACCTAAGCCTGAAACTGAGTGCTTCTACTGCAAGCAGACTGGTCACTGGAAGCGGAACTGCCCCAAGTATTTGGCGGATAAGAAGGATGGCAAAGTGAGCAAAGGTATATGTGATATACATGTTATTGATGTGTACCTTACTAGAGCTCGCAGTAGCACCTGGGTATTTGATACTGGTTCTGTTGCTAATATTTGCAACTCGAAACAGGGACTACGGAATAAGCGGACACTAGCAAAGGACGAGGTGACGATGCGCGTGGGAAACGGTTCCAAAGTCGATGTGATCGCGGTCGGCATGCTACCTCTACATCTACCTTCGGGATTAATATTAGACCTAAATAATTGTTATTTGGTGCCAGCGTTAAGCATGAACATTATATCTGGATCTTGTTTAATGCGAGACGGTTATTCATTTAAATCAGAGAATAATGGTTGTTCTATTTATATGAATAATATCTTTTATGGTCATGCACCTTTGAAGAGTGGTCTATTCTTGTTGAATCTCGAAGATAGTAACACACATATTCATAATGTAGAAGCCAAAAGATGCAAAGTTAATAATGATAGTGCAACTTATTTGTGGCACTGCCGTTTAGGTCATATCGGTGTAAAGCGCATGAAGAAACTCCATACTGATGGGCTTTTGGAACCACTTGATTATGAATCACTTGGTACTTGCGAACCGTGCCTCATAGGCAAGATGACTAAAACACCGTTCTCCGGTACTATGGAGAGAGCAACAGATTTGTTGGAAATCATACATACCGATGTATGTGGTCCGATGAATATTGAGGCTCGTGGCGGATCTCGTTATTTTCTCACCTTCACAGATGATTTAAGCAGATATGGGTATATCTACTTAATGAAACATAAGTCTGAAACATTTGAAAGGTTCAAAGAATTTCAAGGTGAAGTTGAAAATCATCGTAACAAGAAAATAAAGTTTCTACGATCTGATTGTGGAGGAGAATATTTGAGTTACGAGTTTGGTATACATTTGAAAAATTGTGGAATAGTTTCGCAACTCACGCCACCCGGAACACCACAGCGTAATGGTGTGTCCGAACGTCGTAATCGCACTTTACTAGATATGGTGCGATCCATGATGTCTCTTACTGATTTACCGCTATCGTTTTGGGGTTATGCTTTAGAGACGGCCGCATTCACGTTAAATAGGGCACCATCAAAATCCGTTGAGACGACGCCTTATGAACTATGGTTTGGCAAGAAACCAAAGTTGTCGTTTCTTAAAGTTTGGGGCTGCGATGCTTATGTGAAAAAGCTTCAACCTGATAAGCTCGAACCCAAAGCGGAGAAATGTGTCTTCATAGGATACCCAAAGGAAACTGTTGGGTATACCTTCTATCACAGATCCGAAGGCAAGACATTCGTTGCTAAGAATGGATCATTTCTAGAGAAGGAGTTTCTCTCGAAAGAAGTGAGTGGGAGGAAAGTAGAACTTGATGAGGTAACTGTACCTGCTCCCTTATTGGAAAATAGTACATCACAGAAAACTGTTTCTGCGACACCTATGCCAATCAGTGAGGAAGCTAATGATGATGATCATGAAGCTTCAGATCAAGATACTACTGAACCACGTAGATCAACCAGAGTGAGATCCGCACCAGAGTGGTACGGTAATCCAGTTCTGGAAGTCATGATGCTAGATCATGATGAACCTACGAACTATGAAGAAGCGATGGTGAGCCCAGATTCCGCAAAGTGGCTTGAGGCCATGAAATCTGAGATGGGATCCATGTATGAGAACAAAGTATGGACTTTGGTTGACTTGCCCGATGATCGGCAAGCAATTGAGAATAAATGGATCTTCAAGAAAAAGACTGACGCTGACGGTAATGTTACTGTCTATAAAGCTCGACTTGTCGCAAAAGGTTTTCGACAAGTTCAAGGGGTTGACTACGATGAGACTTTCTCACCCGTAGCGATGCTTAAGTCCGTCAGAATTATGTTAGCAATTGCCGCATTTTATGATTATGAAATATGGCAGATGGATGTCAAAACTGCATTCCTGAATGGATTTCTGGAAGAAGAGTTGTATATGGTACAACCAGAAGGTTTTGTCGATCCAAAAGGAGCTAACAAAGTATGCAAACTCCAGCGATCCATTTATGGACTGGTGCAAGCATCTCGGAGTTGGAATAAACGCTTTGATAGTGTGATCAAAGCATTTGGCTTTATACTGACTTTTGGAGAAGCCTGTATTTACAAGAAAGTGAGTGGGAGCTCTGTAGCATTTCTGATATTATATGTGGATGACATATTGCTAATTGGAAATGATATAGAATTTCTGGATAGCATAAAGGGATACTTGAATAAAAGTTTTTCGATGAAAGACCTCGGGGAAGCTGCTTACATATTAGGCATAAAAATCTATAGAGATAGATCAAGACGCCTAATTGGACTTTCACAAAGCACATACCTAGACAAGATTTTGAAGAAATTCAAAATGGATCAAGCAAAGAAAGGGTTCTTGCCTGTGTTACAAGGTATGAAATTGAGTAAGACTCAATGCCCGACCACTGCAGAAGATAGAGAGAAAATGAAAGATGTTCCCTATGCTTCAGCCATAGGCTCTATCATGTATGCAATGCTGTGTACCAGACCTGATGTGTGCCTTGCTATAAGTTTAGCAGGGAGGTACCAAAGTAATCCTGGAATGGATCACTGGACAGCGGTCAAGAACATCCTGAAATACCTGAAAAGGACTAAGGATATGTTTCTCGTATATGGAGGTGACAAAGAGCTCACCGTAAGAGGTTACGTTGATGCAAGCTTTGACACTGATCCGGATGATTCTAAATCGCAAACCGGATACGTGTTTACTTTAAACGGTGGAGCTGTCAGTTGGTGCAGTTCTAAACAAAGCGTCGTAGCGGGATCTACATGTGAAGCGGAGTACATAGCTGCTTCGGAAGCAGCAAACGAAGGAGTCTGGATGAAGGAGTTCATATCCGATCTAGGTGTCATACCTAGTGCATCGGGTCCAATGAAAATCTTCTGTGACAATACTGGTGCAATTGCCTTGGCAAAGGAATCCAGATTTCACAAGAGGACCAAACACATCAAGAGACGCTTCAACTCCATCCGGGATTTAGTCCAGGTGGGAGACATAGAGATTTGCAAGATACATACGGATCTGAATGTTGCAGACCCGTTGACTAAGCCTCTTCCACGAGCAAAACATGATCAGCACCAAGGCTCCATGGGTGTTAGAATCATTACTGTGTAATCTAGATTATTGACTCTAGTGCAAGTGGGAGACTGAAGGAAATATGCCCTAGAGGCAATAATAAAGTTATTATTTATTTCCTTATATCATGATAAATGTTTATTATTCATGCTAGAATTGTATTAACCGGAAACATAATACATGTGTGAATACATAGACCAACAGAGTGTCACTAGTATGCCTCTACTTGACTAGCTCGTTAATCAAAGATGGTTATGTTTCCTAACCATGAACAAGGAGTTGTTATTTGATTAACGAGGTCACATCATTAGTTGAATGATCTGATTGACATGACCCATTCCATTAGCTTAGCACACGATCGTTTAGTATGTTGCTATTGCTTTCTTCATGACTTATACATGTTCCTATGACTATGAGATTATGCAACTCCCGTTTGCCGGAGGAACACTTTGGGTGCTACCAAACGTCACAACGTAACTGGGTGATTATAAAGGAGCATTACAGGTGTCTCCAAAGGTAGATGTTGGGTTGGCGTATTTCGAGATTAGGATTTGTCACTCCAATTGTCGAAGAGGTATTTCTGGGCCCTCTCGGTAATGCACATCACTTAAGCCTTGCAAGCATTGCAACTAATGAGTTAGTTGTGGGATGATGTATTACAGAACGAGTAAAGAGACTTGCCGGTAACGAGTTTGAACTAGGTATTGGATACCGACGATCGAATCTCGGGCAAGTAACATACCGATGACAAAGGGAACAACATATGTTGTTATGCGGTCTGACCGATAAAGATCTTCGTAGAATATGTAGGAGCCAATATGGGCATCCAGGTACCGCTATTGGTTATTGACCGGAGACGTGTCTCGGTCAAGTCTACATTTTTCTCGAACCGTAGGGTCCGCACGCTTAACGTTACGATGACAGTTATTATGAGTTTATGCATTTTGATGTACCGAAGGTTGTTCGGAGTCCCGGATGAGATCACGGACATGACGAGGAGTCTCGAAATGGTCGAGACGTAAAGATTGATATATTGGAAGCCTATGTTTGGGCACCGGAAGTGTTCCGGGTGAAATCGGGATTTTACCGGATTACCGGGAGGGTTACCGGAACCCCCCGGGAGGCAAATGGGCCTATTGGGCCTTAGTGGAAAAGAGAGAAGGGGCAGCCCACAGGCTAGCCGGCCGAACCCCCCTTCCCTAGTCCTATTAGGACTAGGAGAAGGGGTCGGCCCCCCTCTCTTCTCTTTCTCCCGAAGAGTCCTATTAGGAATAGGATTTGGGGGAAGGAGTCCTACTCCCGATAAGAGTGGGACTCCTCCCTGCGCCTCCCTCCTAGCCGGCCGACCCCTTGCCCCTGGTCCTTTATATACGGGGGCAGGGGGCACCCCATAGACACACAACTTGATCCTTGAGATCGTTCCTTAGCCGTGTGTGGTGCCCCCTGCCACCAAATTCCACCTCGATCGTACCGTTGTAGTGCTTAGGCGAAGCCCTGCATCGGTAGTACATCAAGATCGTCATCACGCCGTCGTGCTGACGAAACTCTTCCTCGACGCTTTGCTGGATCGGAGCCCGAGGAACGTCATCGAGCTGAACGTGTGCTAAGAACTCGGAGGTGCCAGAGAAACGGTGCTTGGATCGGTCGGATCGGGAAGAAGACGTACGACTACTTCCTCTACGTTGTGTGATCGCTTCCGCAGTCGGTCTGCGTTGGTACGTAGACAACACTCTCCCCTCTCGTTGTTGTGCATCACCATGATCTTGCGTGTGCGTAGGAAATTTTTTGAAATTACTGCGTTCCCCAACAGTGATAGTCGTGGAAGCATAAGATTGGCGAGACGACAACGATGCTACGATGGAGATCAAGGTGTCGCGCCGGTGACGATGGTGATCATGACGGTGCTTCGGAGATGGAGATCACAAGCACAAGATGATGATGGCCATATCATATCACTTATATTGATTGCATGTGATGTTTATCTTTTATGCATCTTATCTTGCTTTGATTGACGGTAGCATTATAAGATGATCTCTCACTAAATTATCAAGTGTTCTCCCTGAGTATGCACCGTTGCCAAAGTTCGTCGTGCCCAGACACCATGTGATGATCGGGTGTGATAAGCTCTACGTCCATCTACAACGGGTGCAAGCCAGTTTTGCACACGCAGAATACTCAGGTTAAACTTGACGAGCCTAGCATATGCAGATATGGCCTCGGAACACGGAGACCGAAAGGTCGAGCGTGAATCATATAGTATATATGATCAACATAACGATGTTCACCATTGAAAACTACTCCATCTCACGTGATGATCGGTTATGGTTTAGTTGATTTGGATCACGTGATCACTTAGAGGATTAGAGGGATGTCTATCTAAGTGGGAGTTCTTAAGTAATATGATTAATTGAACTTAAATTTATCATGAACTTAGTCCTGGTAGTATTTTGCAAATCATGTTGTAGATCAATAGCTCGCGTTGTTGCTTCCCTGTGTTTATTTTTGATATGTTCCTAGAGAAAATTGTGTTGAAAGATGTTAGTAGCAATGATGCGGATTGGATCCGTGATATGAGGTTTATCCTCATTGCTGCACAGAAGAATTATGTCCTTGATGCACCATTAGGTGACAGACCTATTGCAGGAGCAGATGTAGACATTATGAACGTTTGGCTAGCTCAATATGATGACTACTTGATAGTTTAGTGCACCATGCTTAATGGCTTAGAATCGGGACTTCAAAGACGTTTTGAACGTCATGGACCATATGAGATGTTCCAGGAGTTGAAGTTAATATTTCAAGCAAATACTCGAGTTGAGAGATATGAAGTCTCTAGCAAGCTCTATAGCTAAAAGATGGAGGAGAATCGCTCAACTAGTGAGCATGTGCTCAGATTGTCTGGGTACTACAATCGCTTGAATCAAGTGGGAGTTAATCCTCCAGATAAGATAGTGATTGACAGAATTCTCTAGTCACCATCACCAAGTTAGTAGAACTTCGTGATGAACTATGATATGCAAGGGATAACGGAAACGACTCCCAAGCTCTTCGTAATCCGGAAATTGACGAAGGTAGAAATCAAGAAAAACATCAAGTGTTGATGGTAGACAAGACCACTAGTTTCAAAAAAAGGGCAGAGGGAAGAAGGGGAACTTCAAGAAGAACGGCAAGCGAGTTGCTGCTCAAGTGAAAAAGCCCAAGTCTGGTCCTAAGCCTGAGACTAAGTGCATCCACTGCAAAGGGACTGGTCACTGGAAGCGGAACTACCCCAAGTGATTGGCAGATAAGAAGAATGGCAAAGTGAACATAAGTATATTTGATATACATGTTATTGATGTGTACTTTACTAGTGTTTATAGCAAACCCTCAGTATTTGATACTAGTTCAGTTGCTAAGATTAGTAACTCGAAATGGGAGTTGCAGAATAAACAGAGACTAGTTAAGGGTGAAGTGACGATGTGTGTTGGAAGTGGTTCCAAGATTGATATGATCATCATCGCACACTCCCTATAATTTCGGGATTAGTGTTGAAGCTAAATAAGTGTTATTTGGTGTTTGCGTTGAACATGAATATGATTTGATCATGTTTATTGTAATACGGTTATTCATTTAAGTAAGAGAATAAATTGTTGTTCTGTTTACATGAATAAAACCTTATATGGTTACACGCCCAATGAAACAAGTTCGTTGGATCTCGATCGTAGTGATACAGATATTCATAATATTGAAACCAAAAGATGCAAAGTTAATAATGATAGTGCAACTTATTTGTGGCACTGCCGTTTAGGTCATATTGGTATAAAGCGCATGAAGAAACTCCATGTTGATGGGCTTTCGGAATCACTTGATTATGAATCACTTGATGCTTGCGAACCATGCTTTTTGAGCAAGATGACTAAAACACCGTTCTCCGGAACAATGGAGCAAGCAACAGATTTGTTGGAAATCATACATACTGATGTATGTGGTCCGATGAATATTTAAGGCTTGCAGCGGGTATCATTATTTTCTGACCTTCACAGATGATTTGAGCAGATATGGGTATATCTACTTAATGAAATAGAAGTCTGATACATTTGAAAAGTTCATATAATTTCAGAGTGAAGTGGAAAATCATCGTAACAAGAAAATAAAGTTTCTACGATCTGATCGTGGAAAAGAGTATTTGAGTTACGAGTTTGGTCTTCAGTTAAAACAATGTGAAATAGTTTCACTACTCACGCCACCTGGAACACCACAGCATAATGGTGTGTCCGAACATCATAACCGTACTTTACTGGATATAGTGCAATCTATGATGTTTCTTACCGATTTACCACTATCGTTTTTGGGGTCATGCATTAGAGACAGCTGCATTCATGTTAAAAAAAGGGGCACCATCTATATCCGTCGAGACGACGCCTTATGAACTATGGTTTGGCAAGAAACCAAAGTTGTCGTTTCTTGAAGTTTGGGGTTGCGATGCTTATGAGAAAAAGTTTCATCCTGATAAGCTCAAACCCAAATCGGAGAAATGTGTCTTCATAGGATATCCAAAGGAAACTATTGGATACACCTTCTATCACAAGACCGAAGGCAAGACTTTTGTTGCTAAATTCGGAAACTTTCTAGAGAAGGAGTGTTCTCTCGAAAGAAGTGAGTGGGAGGAAAGTAGAACTTGATGAGGTAACTGTACCTGCTCCCTTATTGGAAAATAGTTCATCACAGAAATCTGTTCCTGTGACTACTACACCAATTAGTGAGGAAGCTAATGATGATCATCATGTAACTTCAGATCAAGTTACTACCGAATCTCGTAGGTAAACCAGAGTGAGAACCGCACCAGAGTGGTACGGTAATCCTGTTCTGGAGGTCATGTTACTTGACCATGACGAGCCTACGAACTATGAAGAAGCGATGGTGAGCCCAGATTCCGCGAAATGGTTTGAGGCCATGAAATCTAAGATATGATCCATGTATGAGAACAAAGTTTGGACTTTGGTTGGCTTGCCCGATGATCGGCAAGCAATTGAGAATAAATGGATCTTCAAGAGGAAGACGGACGCTGATAGTAGTGTTACTATCTACAAAGCTAGAATTGTCGCAAAAGGTTTTCGACAAGTTTAAGGTGTTGACTACGATGAGAGCTTCTCACTCGTATCTATGCTTGAGTCTGTCCGAATCATGTTAGTAATTGCCGCATTTTATGAAATCTGGCAAACGGATAAACAAAACTGCATTCCTTAATGGATTTATTAAAGAAGAGTTGTATATGATGCAACCAGAAGGTTTTGTCAATCCAAAAGGTGCTAACAAAATGTGCAAGCTCCAGCGATCCATCTATGGATTGGTGCAAGCATCTCGGAGTCGGAATATACGCTTTGATAAGTTGATCAAAGGATAATAGTTTTATACAGACTTGTGGTGAAGCCTGTATTTACAAGAAAGTGAGTGGGAGCACTACAGCATTTCTGATAAGTATATGTGAATGACATATTGTTGATCGGAAATAATGTAGAATTATTCTGTAAAGCATAAAGGAGTGTTTGAAAGGAGTTTTTTCAAAGAAAGACTTCGGTGAAGCTACTTACATATTGAGCTTTAAGATCTATAGAGATAGATCAAGACGCTTGATAAGTTTTTTTAATGAGTACATACCTTGACAAGATTTTGAAGTAGTTCAAAATGGAGCAGTCAAAGAAAGAGTTCTTGCCTGTATTACAAGGTGTGAAGTTGAGTAAGACTCAAAGCCCGACCACGGCAGAAGATAGAAAGAGAATGAAAGTCATTCCCAATGCCTTGGCCATAGGTTCTATAAAGTATGGCATGCTGTATACCAGATCTATTATATACCCTGCACTAATTTAGCAAGGGGGTACAATAGTGATCTAGGCGTAGATCACTGGACAGCGGTCAGAATTATCCTTAGTGAAATAAGGATATGTTTCTCGATTATGGACGTGACAAAAGGTTCGTCGTAAAGGGTTACGCTGATGCAAGTTTTGACACTAATCTAGATGACTCTAAATCTCGGTCTAGATACATATTGAAAGTGGGAGCAATTAGCTAGAGTAGCTCCATGCAGAGCATTGTTGACACAAAAATTTGCAAAATACATGAGGATCTGAATGTGGCAGACCCGTTGACTAAGATTCTCTCACAAGAAAAACATGATCACACCTTAGTACTCTTTGGGTGTTAATCACATAGCGAAGTGAACTAGATTACTGAATCTAGTAAACCCTTTGGGTATTGGTCGCATGGTGCGATGTGAACTATGGGTGTTAATCACATGATGATGTGAACTATCGATGTTAATCACATGGTGATGTGATCTAGATTATTGACTCAAGTGCAAGTGGGAGACTGAAGGAAATATGCCCTAGAGGCAATAATAAAGTTATTATTTATTTCCTTATATCATGATAAATGTTTATTATTCATGCTAGAATTGTATTAACAGGAAACATAATACATGTGTGAATACATAGACAAACAGAGTGTCACTAGTATGCCTCTACTTGACTAGCTCGTTAATCAAAGATGGTTATGTTTCCTAACCATGTACAAAGAGTTTTTATTTGATTAATGGGATCACATCATTAGTTGAATGATCTGATTGACATGACCCATTCCATTAGCTTAGCACCCGATCGTTTAGTATGTTGCTATTGCTTTCTTCATGACTTATACATGTTCCTATGACTATGAGATTATGCAACTCCCGTTTACCGGAGGAACACTTTGGGTACTACCAAACGTCACAACGTAACTGGGTGATTATAAAGGAGTACTACAAGTGTCTCCAATGGTAGATGTTGGGTTGGCGTATTTCGAGATTAGAATTTGTCACTCCGATTGTCGGAGAGGTATCTCTGGGCCCTCTCGGTAATACACATCACATAAGCCTTGCAAGCATTATAACTAAGATGTTAGTTGTGAGATGATGTATTACAGAACGACTAAAGAGACTTGCCAGTAACGAAATTGAGCTAGGTATTGGATACCGACGATCGAATCTCGGGCAAGTAACATACCGATGACAAAGGGAACAACGTATGTTGTTATGCGGTCTGACCGATAAAGATCTTCGTAGAATATGTAGGAGCCAATATGGGCATCCAGGTCCCGCTATTGGTTATTGACCGGAGACGTGTCTCGGTCATGTCTACATTGTTCTCGAACCGTAGGGTCCGCACGCTTAACGTTACGATGATAGTTATTATGAGTTTATGCATTTTGATGTACCGAAGGTGTTCGGAGTCCCGGATGTGATCACGGACATGACGAGGAGTCTCAAAATGGTCGAGACATAAAGATTGATATATTGAAAGCCTATGTTTGGACATCGGAAGTGTTCCGGGTGAAATCGGGAATTTTACCGGAGTACCGGGAGGTTACCGGAACCCCCCGGGAACCAAATGGGCCTTATTGGGCCTTAGTGGAAAGGTGAAAGGGGCAGGCCAAGGTGGGCTGCGCGCCACCCCCCTCCCCTAGTCCTATTAGGACTAGGAGAGGTGGCCGGCCACCTCTCTCCCTCTCTTTCCACTTGGGAGTCCTATTAGGAATAGGATTGGGGGGGGGGGTCCTACTCCCGGTAGGAGTAGGACTCCTCCTGCGCCTCCACAGCTTGGCCGGCCAGCCCTCCCCCTGGCAACCTTTATATACGGGGGTAGGGGCACCTCTGGACACACAAGTTGATCATTGAGATCGTTCCTTAGCCGTGTGCGGTGCCCCCTGCCACCAAATTCCACCTCGATCATATCGTTGTAGTGCTTAGGCAAAGCCCTGCGTCGGTAGAACATCAAGATCGTCACCACGCCGTCGTGCTGACGGAACTCCTCCCCAAAGCTTTGCTGAATCGGAGCCCAGGGATCGTCATCGAGCTAAACGTGTGCTAAGAACTCGGAGGTGCCGGAGTAACGGTGCTTGGATCGGTCGGATCGGGAAGAAGACGTACGACTAATTCCTCTACGTTGTGTCAACGCTTCCGTTGCGATCTACAAGGGTACGTAGATCAGACTCTCCCCCTCGTTGCTATGCATCACCATGATCTTGCGTGTGCGTAGGAAATTTTTTGAAATTACTACGTTCCCCAACACTACTCAGAGTCCCCTTTTGCTGTGGATGAGAGATAGTATATGTACCATTCTTTATGGACCGACGTTACAATCATATAGTAGCTTTACGAATTGCCTTTCAACGGGGGTGAACCCTCTGTGGGCGGTCAGAAATTTTACCAGGTCGAACTTCTTTATGAGTTGGTGGTTGTGCTTGTCAAAATATTCATTGACCACCCACTGTGCTCCATCTACGTTTAGCTTACACTGGACAGGGCACTCAGTCTTGAGAATGATACCTCGCTTTCGTTCCGGAACGACAGGCGCAACACCTTTCCCCTTCTTGTTCCTCCGTGCCTTGTGGCACCTCATCGCACCTCTGCTGTACTCGTTAGTTTTCTTAATTTTCCTATGGTACTCGGTGTTGACCGCAAATCCATGGAACTTTGCATATGTCTAGTAGTATTCCTTTTCTTGTTCGAACGATTCAAATCTCTGCCCAATGTACGGTGGCTGAGGTACCACGATCTTTGATTGCCCACCATCTTCATCCCCTTGTGCGTCGTCGTCAGTTTCATCATTCACTTCAGTATCGGCGGCGGTTCCATCTACTTGAGTGTTGCCAGTGCTTGTGTTCAAAGGGGTGCTTGTCGGCATTGCTGGAATGATTGCCATTCCCGACTCTGACTCGAAATTGTTTGCGGCATGATTGTCTGCTGGCTGGTGGAATGCGTCTTCCGTGCGCTTAGAGCTCCCCGCAGTAGATGTCCCCGCGCCGCTGTTCATTGTAGTTGTAGGCCCTGTAATAGAAAAAATAGGTACGAGAGTAAGATTTTTGTTTGTATAACATGTGTATCGCAACGGATCACACCATCTTTGAGTGATTTGGCATGACATCATTTCAAACAGCAAGCCGTGAGTCTGCGCGTGGACATGTATGGCAGCTGTAGCTGTCCAGTCATGGCAGCTACTGTTCAACAAACATGGCAACTATTTGTTTTGCCTACAAATAACTACAAAAAACAAATGTAGCGCTGTTTTTTGTGGTTCAGTTTTTTTCCTTACCTTGTTGTGCTGCATTTGACCATCTTGTGTGGTCTGTGACACCATAATGACGTGCTCCACCTGCAATTTGTGAAGCTTGCCATGAGACGTTTGCCGGGTTACCACCAGCGTAATAACCTGTAAGCATAGTAGTGGTTGGTCAATTCATGGCAAATGCAGTTTGTGCTAGCACGGCAACTGCAGTTGCCCCTGATGTGGCAACTGCAGTTTTACTGGCATGGCAACTGTAGTTGCATCGGTATGGCAACCGCAGTTGTTCCTTCATGGCAACTGCAGTTGCCATGGCATGGCAAATGTAGTTGCACTGGCATGGCAACTGCGGTTGTTCCTTCATGGCAACTGCAGGTGTCCAGGGATGGCAACAACAGTTATCCAGGGATGAGAAGTGTAGTTTTTAATTCATGGCAGTTGTAGATGTCCAGTCATGGCAATTGTAGTTGTCAACTATGCTCCTTCTGCTAATTGAGCATCCGCTACTTCACTTTTTTTATGGACTCACCTGTGTATGACGTCGATGGCAGGTACATGGGTGCTGCCTGATGCCACGTGTTGCATGAAGGCTCTGCATTTTCACCCGTGATAACTCGTGAGTCCTTTTGCCAGTTTTTTTTTGCATGTTCATTTTTCATGTCCACAGCAGTATGTGCTCTTTTTTCGTTTTGCATTACCTTGATTAGCCATACTAGCTAGTTGAAGTTGGCTGCGCGTACATTTGTCAGTGTTAGCGCCTTGTGACTGAACTTGCCACGGGGGCCCCCTATGAGTGTTTTGGTCATAAGAACCTGCGATAAAATGACAGTGTATGACATAAGTAGAATGTCATCTTCATCGTTGCAAAGATGGCAACTGTTCTCTTCTTTTGTTATCACGCATCATACCTACGCCTGCATACTGTTCTAGTAGTGGCAGCAACGGCCCTACAGAGATGAGTTGACTGTACTCTGATGCATTCCAAGGGGGCGTTTCTGGCCTTTGAGAACCCCAAGCATCAGCGCCATCTTCGTGATTCATTCTTTCCGTGTCTCGCTTCTTTCCGATGTGTTCTCAATCACTGGATGAACAAGAAGGCATCAACAATCCACAAGAATTGTATTCTTCTGCTGCTTGCACATAGAAGATAGGGATGGCAAGCAACAGGTCAAAATAGGTGGCAGCTACTGACAACAAAAGGTGGCAACTGTCGTTATACACAAGTGGCAATTAATTTTTCCCACCCCCTTCATTCCAAAAATTGTCCTTCCTGCCCTTTTTTAGGGATTCCTACTCATCCATTTCATACCCAACTACTTGCGTCAATTAAACTATGAACTTAAGTTAATCTCAAACGTAGTACATGGCAGATCTGGTGTATTCTGCCTGGCAATTGCGAATATACACTGAACCATGCAGTGTTCTACCCCTATAGCATGGACCCAGTACAAGATCGAGAGATTTTCAGCCTTAAGGATGAGAAGGATGAGATCGGGAGATTTCACCTGGTTTTAGATGATCGTCTCTGGAGGGCTGGGTTGGAGTGGGGGGCTGGGGGTGGGGAGGGTTGGGTGTGGTTTGCGGCGGGAGCGCCCTACGGATCTGCCCTGGTTGCCATGGCACCTAGAGATGGCCAGCGACGGAGGTCGGGGTTCGAGAGGTGGGGGATGATGGCGGCAGACGAGAGAGGGGATGGATCGGAGGCCGGGAACGGCTGGGTCGTGCGGGCAGCGGGTCGTCTGGCCCGGATGGGGCAGTGCGGGCGGGGTTGCCACACACCGGACGTGCGGGTCGTGCTTTTGTGCGCGCGAACGTGGTCGTGCGGGCCGGTTCCCGTCCATGCCACACGAGGCGTGTGGGCGGGTTCCCGTCCATGCCACACGTGTGGCACTTATTCGGACCCTTAAAGTAAGGTCCAATTTCATCATTTACTTTCACCCCAGCATGTCCCCCTCTCATAGTTTCCATAACCCAATCACACTATTTGTCAGGAAATCCTTTGACTTTCAGCATCTAATCACAAAAGGCCACTTGATTTTGTCAGATGCTTTTTCAAAATCTACTTTAAAATTCAGTGCGTCTTGCTTCTTGTTATGAAAAGTGTTCAAAGCTTCATGTAGGATCACCACCCCCTCCATAATATACCTCCCCTTAATGAATGTTGTTTGAGTTCTGGATATGACAGGGGACACACCTAGTGTTAATCTGTTCATCAATACTTTTGTTATGATTTTGAAGCTAACATTTAACAGAAATATTGGTCTAAATTTCTGAATCTGTTTAGCATCAGCAGATTTGGGTACTAATGTTATTATGCCATAGTTCAACCTAGCAATGTCAATATTCCCTTTAGCAAACTCTTCTATTAGGGCTTTAAGATCCCACTTCACCAACTCCCAGAACTCCTGGTAAATATCAGCAGGAAATCCATCTAGTCCAGGGCTTTTATTTTTTTTCATTCCAAAAACCACCTTTTTATCTCTTCTAGGGAGAAGGGGCTCATCAGCTTTTCTCTCTCACTGATTTTCTTTGTTTCCATGTCTCTCATCGAAATATATGCTTCTTCAGGATGTCCAAACATTTTTTTGTAGAAGTTAGTAATATACTCCATAAGTTTCTCATCTCCTTCTATCACCCCTTCTTCTTGTTCTAGGGATATAATTTTGTTTTTCCTCCTCCTCCCATTCACCTTGGCATGATAATATCTGGTGTTCCCATCTCCATCTGTAATTTCCTTATCTTTGTATCTTTGGATTATTTTAATCTCCTCCTGCAGCATCACTCTTTTCAGTTGTGAAACATAGTATCATATATAGAGTAGTATAATAGATAATCTTATTTAGGGTCATGCATGATACGGTATCTACGTATGTTACTCTAATCCTTTTTCTCTCTTCTTTAGTTCTCTGTCACATCAGCATGTTTGTTATTTCCGAGTGCATGATACCGGCTAAAATACCACCACTATGGCCGGCCTTAAGGCCAAGTCCGCAAATGAGGCAAGGTGGACCACAAGAAGAGCACATCAGTGTTCCACCGGGATGGCTTAGTATCAATCGACTGAGACTTAACCAAGTCTCAGTCTATGCAATGTTCGTGGGGTCTTACACTAAGATTCGTGCAAAAACTTTTTTAAGTTTTTAGTTTTTCTTATTTCTTTTTTATATGTTATGTAATTTGACTTAGACTTGGTTAAATCTAAGTCGATTGAGATCCACGTTTTAAACCCATCATCTGCACCATGACAAAGAGTTTAAAGAAAGTTACTTAACTCAAAATCGTTATTTTCTAATAGTCACCCAAACATATTGCAGCCTCGCTTACTGGTACAGTCTCTTGTTTCTTTTGGTGGGGGTTGCTAAAACACTCAAATGTCAAAGGACATTCTATGTGTGTCTCCAAGGAGATACAGGGGATTTAATGATTGTGGCCATGACATGTATGTACTTTTTGTTACTTCTATTGTTTGTACTGTCATGACAGGTGATGAAAAAAATGAAATTTCAAGCAAAAATAAAAAGATATTTAGTGGTCCTACAAAAACCGGAAATCACAAATCCTGGTCGAAAAACATCTATCTTCACTGCAACATCGACGCGGCGGAAAGGCAGGGGTTCTCTGTTTCCTTTTAGGTACGCGGCGGTGCGAGTTCAGCTCCTCTAGGCTGGCTAGCTAGCTGAGAACAAGTGAACTCCCGCTGTGGTCCTTGGCCTCCTCCATTTTTCCATTGCATGGTTACATGTCGCCGCCGGTGCCGCTGGCTGGCCAGACGTTGCATCGGGCAATGTCAACTCCACATCGGTCGTCTCCCCCGATAGCTAAGGCATGTCACGTCGTCTCGGTCGTCGTAGACCCTCTCGCCGCCACACACACCCAAGGACGCTGAATTAGCAGCTAGCGACATGCATCCGTACGTAGTCCCATCAGCTTGATCATCCATCACTCTCAAAAAGAATGAGGAAAATAACTGAGCACCCATCGTACGTGAATCCATGGGAACCACGACTCACTGCTCATGTGATCTATACACGCACGTGCACTTCCTTCCTTTCACTATGCATGTTGGTTTCGGAAGTACTTCCCGGACGAAGTTTAGCTGAACGACACATGCACGACAGCTAATCCCACCGCATGCTGCTGTCTAGACTAGCAAATGGATGGTGCAATGGGCATGTCGTGCATGTTTCGGCTGGACTAGTGTTGTCCGTGTAGCAGTGCTCTGTTGGTTTTAAGAATAACATTGAGCTACTTAGAGAGCATCTTCAACAGCCCGCGATATAAGCGCCGCGCTGAAAAAATACAGTTTTTTACGCGTGCAGCCGCTCCGGGCACTTCAGCAGAGGCACAAAAATCATGCGCACAGCATAAGTGGTTGAGCGCGCGGGGTGAAACGGCATCACGCGCTGCTTATTTCGTGCGTCTGCTCCCGCACGTTGCACACTCGAGCACCCGCGTTGCACCCTCTCCGCCGCGCCGCTTTCGCCCCACTCGCGCCGCCGGTGGCGAATTCACCCGATGGACGGCCGCACCGACACCCCCCTCACCCTTTCCTACACCAGCGACCCTCCGCCACCGCCGCCGATGCAAACCCTAGCACGGGGAGCTTTGGCTTTGCCTCCGCCTGTGCTCCTTCAAGCACCAGTCTCGCGCGCGACCTTTTCATGGCGCCACAGACGACCTCGGCGGCGTGTGGCGTCGCACCGGCGCCCGCCGTGAAGCCACGTGCCCCACTCTCGAAGATCCCAAATGCGGCGGTGGCGAAGGCGGGCAAGGTGTCCGGGAAGAAGAACAAGGCGGCAGACGACTCCTCTTGGCGGCCGAAGAAGAGACTTGCATGGCGTGCGACGGATGTGGCGGCGACGAAGAAGAGGATGCGGCATGATTGTTGATGTGCCATTTGTTTGTGTGAACTTTTATGTCATGAACTTGGTTGGGTGATTTTGAACTTGGTTGGATGATGATGTGATGTGGCATGATTTTGAACTTTTATGTCATGAACTTGGTTGGGTGATTTTAAACTATGCTAAGTTTTGTTTTGATGTTTGAAATATCACCATATTGTATTCAAAATGAACATATTGCAAGCGTCGGCGGCTCGCGCGCGTCTGCTGGAGCGGCGCGCGCGAGCAATTTTTTGCAGCGGCCACTGAAGCCAGCACTCCGTGGCGCGCAAAACTGGCTATTCCGACGCTGTAAATGTTTTTTTTAACGTGCCACGCGTTGCGCGCATGTTGGAGATGCTCTTACTTGAGGTTGGACCTGACTTTGCCGTGGACCGAGCTGTGGGGCGGGAGAGTAGTATGGCGCATGCAACTGTGTCTGTCCATGGCAGCGGCGATTGCACAACCGGCACCTTCCGATTCGCATGTTTTGCCAAACCAAGTACTGGGTGGTCGGCTGCCCCCAAAGCATCCTCCCTCTTTCTCTATTTGCAGTGGCGGGTGGTGTGTGTGGCTTTGCTGACCTTGCCGGCGACCAACACTGATGGTTCATCCTCATCCGCCTTCGGGCCCGGCGGGACTAAGAACATCTCTGCCAACACCTCCTCCAGCTCCATCATGGCGGTGGACTGCAAATCGGGTGGGAATTGGAGTGGGTTGCGGCGGCGATTGGAGCAGAGATAATGGGGAAAGGGCTGGTTTTCACGCATTGTGCAATGTTTCCGATGTGTGGGCTCTACCTAGCTTTTGTGTGGGCTGGGTGTGTCCGAATCCGACATAACGGGCTGTTTCAACATCTGCAAATCTCTCCTAGGTTTGCTTTCGATTTGTGGGAATTTGGACAGTGAACCGATCCGCGGACGTTTGATCGACGGCTATGGAGGGCACAAAGTAACTGGACCGCACGGTTTGGACTTTTACGGCCGTTTGATGTATAACGTTGGAGATGCCCTCATAGTACATTCAGTCGAATTATTGTTGTCATAAACCAACATATTTCTGTAACTTTCCTATGTTATTTTACGTATGGATGATAAATTTGTAGGATAATCAGGAAGCGCCTCACACCCTGTAGGGTGCTTATCTCGTTAGCTACATATGCTAAAGATTACATCTGATGGTTACAAAGATTGATACGCAAGGAAACTAGAAGATTACATCTGATGGTTACAAAGATTGATACGCAAGGAAACTAGACATAACATGAAATGTAGTTTGTTTTTATCATCTAAACATATCGTAACACCCTCCCTTAATCACAATGCAGACACGTTGAGATTGCAACTGAATTCTTCAAAAGGCCGACAAGGAAGAGAATTGGTGAAACTAGCTGCCACTTGGTCATGTGAAGATATGAATCTTATTTTCTTACTGCGTGTGTGCTACTCTTTCTCAAACAAAATGAAATTTCAATGTGTTTTGCAGAAAGATAAGTCGCCCCTATGTTTGCATAAAGGAGATGAAACATACATGTGCTTAGACCTTTCAAATTGGGGATTGATGAAAATGAGAAGGATCGCATAAGGGGGGCATCACACTATGACCAAGTGGCTGATGGTTTCACACCACCGCACAAATATCGCATTATGGTGTGCAAGAAGTCCTATGAGGAAGAATTGCTCATTTTTCAATTTGTAATCTTTATGAGGAAGAATATCTAAATCAAGTTGGTATTTTCCTTTCCTTGCCCTACTGAAAACCATGGCCTACATTAACTCAATCAAATCTTATCAAAATCATGTCCTACATTAACTCGGTGAAATTGAATCAAATCTTACCAAAATCTCAACTAAATCAAAACTTTTCTTGTCTTCCCTTGCACAAACCTAAATCAAATCAAATCTTACCAACACCTACTCTAAATCCAAATTTTCCTTGCGTTTGCCTTCACATACTCAAATGAATTCAAATCTTACCAAAATCTAAAATGTGGCGGGTATAGATATATGTCAGACACGATTGGTGTTGAACCATTAGAACATGTATGCCCCTATTACAACACAGGGGCAATTAGCTAGTACTCTGCTAATAGCGCGGGAAGTGATAAAAAGTCCCTATAGATTGAATAATAGTTAGCCTACCTGTATGGTAACCTCGGCGCACTTGGAGTAGACCGACTGCGTAATCCAATGGAGACGACCACTGACACAAGCCCAACCGAAGAAGTGACGATGTGGCTGTCCTCGAGAGCCACACTACGATGCCCTATGGCTTCGTCGACAACTTCCAGCTTTTGGAGCCCGAGCACGATCGACAATCAAGCCATCGATTCTTGCCGTGTATGATGCCATTTGCCCGCCTGTGATTTGCAGCTACCGTTGCAATTGCATGTCTCCGTCTCAAGTCACATTTGTTTATGTTAAACCGCCAGAAGCACATGCACATCAGTCAAAAGATAAAATCCTACTGTATTTGAAACTTGTCAAGGCCATGCCCGCAAACGAGGCAAGTTGGGCCGACCCAGTTCAGGGGTCCACTGCGTTGTTGCAGTTTTATTTCCAGTGTGTGTGTGTGTGTTTTACCCTTTTTTGCTTTAATTTATTATATATATTTACTTTTTATGATTTTTCTCCTAGTTTTTTAGACTCTTTTTTGCAGTTTACTGTTTACAAGTATTATAATCATTTTTAAATATTCGGTGAACATTTTTAAATACACATGGTATTTTTTAATATATATTGAACTTTTCAAAATATATTATTTTTAAGACACGACGAACATTTTTAAATTTACACTAACCTTATTTTAAACATACACTCAACATTAATAGGTTTTCCAGTATTTAGCTTCGTAAATAAATCCTACAACCGTTTTTAAAACAACTAGAAAACTGAAGAGAAAAATACAAAAAATCGCTCAAGTGAGCTAGCCAGAGTGGGCCGGCCTGTTTGCACGTCGCTTTAGTATGGCCTCAACTAATTGACGCGACCGACTGTCAAATTTATCTCTGATCATGACATAGCCCCGGCGAGAGGTACCACGACTCATGTTACACCAAGGAACGCAGCTACAAGACCGAAATCACCACCACCGGGTTATGCTAAGATCCTTGCGGACGCTAGTGTAGCGCGATCTGGCTCGGGTGGCTCGGTAGCAGCGGTGTGCTGAGATGTAGAAGGTCTATTCATGGGCAGTTCGGCCCTAGTTCTTCGTCAAATCTCTGAGGCTACCACGTTGGAAGCACTTGGCTGTTGAGAGGCCATGTTGCTTGCTGAGGATTTGGAACTCAAAAATTTTGTTGTTGCATCAGATTCGAAGCAGATTATCAAGGATATATATGAAGGCACGAGTAGTAGCTAAGGGAGATCAAGCAGCGAGCGTCCAGTTTTAACTGCAAATTTACTTTTGAAGGAAGAGCGGATAATACAGAAGCAGTTAGTCTAGCTAAGTTTTGAAATTCTTTGGATGAGGGGCGCCATGTTTGGTTCCACCCTCAAGATCCATATTGTATACCACTTCGTGTGATTTTCTTATTCATAATACTTAGTTTTCCCCTAAAAAACTAATTGACACCAGTGACTGTCAAATAGGAGGTCTCTAGTCGAGACATCCTATATGACACTCTTTAGTGTCATAAAGTCTGGGCTATGCAGCAACCCACCAAAAAAAAGTCGAGGCTCTGCCGCAGGCTCGAGCCTAATGGTCTAGCTCATTCTGTCGATGATGGGCAGTGCGCTTTGTTGAGTGGGTTTTTTCTTTGGATTTATAGTTAGTTGTTTAAAGCTGGGTAAAATGTTTTTTCCAGGGTTCAATATTGAAAAATGTTCATGATGTAAATAAACATATTACTGACCATGTGCTTAAAAATTGTTCATCATGTATTTAAAAAAATAGCACACATTTAAAAAAATAAACAAAAAAGTTCAGTATGTATTTAAAAGATGTTTACTCTGTATTAAACTTCTCACTTATAAAAAAATACTCACTCTATATTAAAATGTTGAATGTGTATTTAAAAAGTTCAGTGTATATGATTCACCGTATGATGGAGAAACATTAAATCTAGAAACAAATAGAAACACGAAAGGAAAAATGCGCAAGTTACAAAAACCATAGAAAAACAAGGAGAAAATCAAACCTTAAAGCAATCATGATAAAGAAAAGACCAACTAAACCCGGAGTCAAAAGATCAAGTAAGGAAAATAAAAATAATATAGTGAAATATTAAATGGAAGAAAATAACAAAGCTGAACAAAACTGTGCTAAATGTCGATATGTGTTTTCAGAAAAATATTCTCAATTAAGAAAACTGTTGAAAAATTCAAAGAAATCGCATATTGTAAAAAAAACCTGGAAATTTTCAAAAAAATAATAATCAAGTTTTAACATATTTTTCAGGAATTCAAAGAATGTTTCTGTTTTCAAAATTTGTTCACAAATTCCAAAAAAATGCATTTTCACAAAAGTTTCAGATTTGTGCAACAAATTTGAGTTCTCTAAAATTGTTCCCAATATAAAAATGTTTTGAATTCCAAAAATGTTTGTGTTTTTAAAAAAAATGCAGAAACACAAATGTTTGGATTTTCCAAAACCATTTGCTTTTACAAAAAAAACTATTTCTAGAAAAGTCTAAAACTAAAGAAAACCTTAGCACCGTTCCCCGGTTGCTGCAGCGAAAGCGGTAGGTAGAGCCGGCTCGCCACATTGCAGGATCGCTAGTCTTTTCAAGTCAACGCTACATATTACCCACAAAATCTATACATCTCACTATAGCGGGTAAACCTTGCCAGGACCTCCCCTCTCGTTGCGGCTGACTGGCAGAGGTTCGCACAGGCGGGTAGCACAAGTGGGCCGTAGCGAGCGGTGTAAAATTTGCAAAAAAGAAAGCGCAGTACCAGTAATTGTACAAGGTTCCCCTCGGTATATATGGCGTGTAGCTAGCCGCCACACAAGATGCCTGTTAGTGACTAATATGCTCCGCGATAGTTTAAGAACTAATTACAACGGATATCCAAATATTTTTCTAAAAAACTGAACATCATTTTACAACTCTGAACTTTTTTCACAAACACGAATTATTTTCGAAAATGTGAACAGTTTCTGTACACTTTTTAAAACGTGAACAAAATTTGGAAATTCCATTTTTTGATTTTTTTATACTTTTTCTAAAACATGAAACATGAACAAAATTTGAAAATGTGAACAAAATTCTGAATTTCTATACAACAAACATGAAAAAATTTAGAAATTGTAAAAAGTTTTTGAAAATTCAATTTTTTTTGATATACATAAACAATATATAGAAATACCGAACATTTTTCTAAAAGTGAACGAAATTCTAAAATTCTACCGAAAAAACGTGAACAATTTTTTACAGGTTGGACCAATTTCAAAATTCAAAACATTTTTTGTAAGAGTTCACTCAAATTCCTAATTTCTATGAAAAAAAACGTGAAGATTTTTTCAAAACATGAACACATTTCTAATTGCCGTACATTTCTGCGAAATGTGAAAAAAATAATGTAAATAAAATTTTAAAAATATGAAGAAAATATTTGGATTCCGATATTTTTTAAACGTGACCAAAAAATTGCAATCCAAACATTTCTCAAAAATTGAACAAATTTTGAAATGTTGAACTTTTTATAAATTCGTTGAAATTACGAAAACATAAAAATAACACATAAAATAATAAAAAGAAACAGGAAAAACGAAAAAAAGAAAGGAAAAGAAAAAAACGAAAACCCAGAAATAGAAAGGAACAAGGAAAAACCAGTCCAGGAACCTTCTAGAAAGTTCCGAAAACCAGTCGAAATACTGTACCAAGAAAATCATTGCTAGCAATTGGATCGGCCCACTCTGTCGTTCGCTTGCGCAGCCCTGAAACTTTTTTCTCCCCGTTTGTAGCTGGCTTGGCCCATTTGATTGTTTTTTTTTCGGTCGTGGTTGTAGTCTTCGCCTGGCGGACGTACAAGTTAGGTCTCTTTAATTCAACTCACAAAAAGTTAGGTCTCTTTAATTTTCTTTTCTTTTTCGTTTTCTATAGGTTTTCATTCAGTTTTATCAGTTTCTTCATATGTTTTTTTTCATTTTTCTGTTTTCCTATGTTTTTTCATCGGTTTTCATCGTTGGTTTCACCGTTTTCTATAGTTTTTTCTTTTCTTTCTTTGTTTCTTTCTTGTTTTTCACTCGCTTGTTTGCTTCTCTTTCTTTATTTTTTTGTTTTCCTTTGTTTCTTTCCTGGTTTCATCGGTTTTCTTTGTTTTTTCCTCGGCTTTCTGTTTTTCAATTCGTTTGCATTGTTTTGATCAGGTTTTATTTTCTCCTTTTGGTATTCTTTTTTTCATTTGGTTTTTATTCGGTTTCTTTGTTATTTTGTTTCTTTGTCGACTTTCATCGGTTCCATTTTTGTTCAACACATGTCAACTATTTTAAGTACACATTCACATTTTCATATAAATTAGAACCATATTTTATATACATGTTAACTTCTTGAAATACATGATTAACATTTTTGGAAACCTTATATCTTTTATGTATGCTTTTGTCTATAAACATTGTGTTTTTGGTATATATATATATATATATATATATATATATATATATATTAAATACATATTTAACATTTTTCAAATGTAAGATTACCAGTTTTTAAATACATGGTCAACATTTTTGAGTAAACAGTGATCATTGTTTCACACATAATGTACATTTATCATATATAGCAAGAGCATTTTTCTATACATGTTTAATAAATTTTAAATACAAAGTCAACTTTTTTTATATAGATTTTTATGTCTACTTTAATTTAATGTATCTTGTACCTTTTTTGCATACACAAGGAACATATTTTGATAGACGTTTAATGATTTTTAAATAGATGATCAACATTTTTTGTACACATTGTATATTTTTGTATATACGACAAACATTTTTCTATAAACATCTGAAAAAATCCAAATGCTTAATTTACATTTTTAAAATGTTTTATGTAATATTTATAAGTACAAACAAAAGTAAGAAAAATAAAGCAAAAAATGAAAGTAAAAACATGAAAAAATGAGGTTGTGACATGTGGCCTCCTGCATCTGGGCTGGTCCATATCGCACTAGCCTTCAGGCGAGGCTGCTAAAAGTGAGTCATATGTGTCCCCTAACCAAGTTCTAAAAAAAGTGCCCCCTGACCCTGAGCAGCTACATTATGTGGTATTAGGCCACCCAGTTGGAAGGCTCCATGCTGTGAATCACTGTCTTCTCTTCTTGTACATATGATTGCCGGTGTGTTTGGTTGACGGGCTATCCCTCAAGGGAGAGGGACACACGATGGCATTTGTTGGTAACCAGAAAAAGGGAAATGAGAGAAGCCATTATTATTACGTTATGTCAAAAAATTGTATGTTAAGGGAGTAACCTCACCCGCTTAATAAAAAAAGGTAGTTATAACACGTATCCACCATTTATCCCTCAAACCAAATGCTCTAATGGATATCCTCAACCACTTTTCATCCTTCGAACCAAAAAAAAAAGAGGTTATCTCTATCCAGATGGTTGGGGATATCCACAACCATCCTAAAGTATCCCCCGAACCAAACACAGCCTAAGCCTAACACCTCGCCATATTTTTGGACTTATGTTTCTGAAAAACTCACATCTTTTGACCGAGACATCATTTTATGAGTACTCTTGGGAAAGTAGTTTTCCTTAATCCAACAGTCAATTTGCCAATTGATTTTCTGCCGGTGCTCCTTCACAGTACTTGTCCATCAGCCATTGTTCCTCCCTTCACTGTTCTCCTGCCGACCCTCTTCCTCAATTTTCATTGTCCTAACTTTCAAATTTTAAAACCTCATCATGGCTTAACCGCTTCAAATATTAAACTGTAGTGATGCATGTTCATTTTATTTTTTTCCCTCTGCCGCTCAACGTCCTAGCACTCACTATTATGAAAAGGGCTACTAATGGCGCATCAATTTTGCCTACTAATGGCGCACTACCGGTGTGCCATTAGTATCACGCCACTAATATTTCTTACTAATGGCACACCACCGGTGCGCCATTAGTATCTGGTATACTAATGGCGCACCACGCAGTGCGCCATTAGTATAGAACACCATACGCCATTAGTATGCCAAAGCACATGATTAAATATGGCCCCCTGGGAGGCATACTAATGGCGCATTGTTGGGTGATGCGACATTAGTGTGAATATTATATTTTTTTTTACTTTTCTGATTTTTGCACAGGTTACAAAATATATTATTTGACAGAATATAAACAGCAGCACACAGCAACAGCAGATTCATCGAATACAATAGAAGATTAGTCTCCGAACACAATTCATCATATTAGTCTCCGAATTCAAAAGACCGAACAAAGATAAAATATTACAAGTCTCGAGACTGCGAGTATCGAGTTTGTCTTCACATTACAAGTCGATATCGATCATCTAAACTACCATCACATAGAAGAGAACTGCGGTCATCATGATGAGCATCATCGCGATGAAACTGGTCTTCATCCGGTTCCTCCAACGCTCCCTCCTCTCTCCCGCTAGATAGCGGGCGTATCTAGATTCCGCCTCCGCCCTAGTGGTGTACCCTTTGTAACTGTTACCGCTGAAATGGTGAACCTGTCTCCGACACTCCTCCCAGTCGTCGTAGACTCCGGGAACCTTACCCTTGTACACGACATACGACGACATCTCTATGCACAAGCCAAACAACAGACAATACATACATAAGCAATATATTAGTATGCAACAAAAGGATCGGAAGAGAAAAGCAAGACATTAATAGCACGATTCATGGTCCTACTAATAAATAGCATCGATTACATCTAAGTTGAACGACTGGCCAAACCAAAGAGACATACAATTCATTAAAGTTTAATTACAACATGAGTCAATCAATGTTTCAGAACTACACATCACTAATTTCGACTTGACTCATGGGACAGGAGCGTGGATGAAGCCGCCGTCTGTCGTGATGGTCATGAAATTGCGGGCGTTGTCAACCTGCATTTGTAGCGTTCCTCTATCTCACTGTTCGATGGTTGATATCTGAGGAAGAATTGCCCCGAGGTATGAAGGACATCTTGATGGATGATGTCCGCAAACTCCGACTGGATGCGAAAGAATTCTTGTCTGATGTCCGCGTCCTGGATTGCCGACAAGCTCGCGGTCCAATCTTTGAGATTATCTGGTAGCAGAAGGTGATGAAGGTCCCTTACGATCGCCCGCATGTGATGGAGGGCGTAGTAGGCATCCTTCTAACCGCCAGGCGGCTGCTTGACACAGCAGAATGTCGTATTGTGGGCGAACACGTGCTTGCCGTACTTACAAACTGCCCTGGTGAAGGTGCCTCCAGATTTGGCGTAGCCGGGGAGAACATCATCAGGAACTTTCTTGATATTTGTGTAGTCTATCTTGGAGTCACGGTTCGGGTCGAAATACGTGGCCATGGAATATTTTGGGCTTAAGAGGATGAGTGTGTAATGTGTGTCACTGCACAGAACACGGAATGTTAGAAAAAAAAGAACGATCGAAATCTAAGAAATCATATGTTACAGGGCGGTTAAGGGATGACTTACTCGGGAAAGTAAGCCACAAGGAAGTTATCCTTATCTAGGTTTGCCAAAATGACGCCTTCGAGGTGTGAACTCGCGACTTGGCGGTCCCCAGCGCTGCTCAAGAGCTTGGCACGCATGTAGAAGGGGTCGACTATCACGATGTCCGGGGTCTTGTCTCTAATGATCCGCATCTCCATACTCAGCGAAAACAGCTGAACGAAGGTGTAGTGCAGCGGATGAAGGTTAAACATAGCAAAGATGTCATCAAACCACGGGACGATCGTACCCCCGATGTCGCCATCCACAAAGCCATTGCCCTCTGGTACCTTGGCCATGAAAACCGGGTATGCCACATCATTCTTTCTGAGACGCCGCTTCTCCAAAGAAAGAACACTGTCGTGCAGACTCCGCATAGCACCGGTTGCAACATTGAGCATATTTGTCGGTAGCATCGCCCTACCCGCCACATGCACCCTCCTCGAGATATCCTTAGGTGAAGGTGGCCCGTCCTGAGCACGGATCGTACTCGGTGCCGGCTGGCTCGCACCGGCGCCCTTTTTAGTCTTCCGTTTCCGGCTCTTCTTCTTGATCTGCTGTAATGGGACCAAGTTCTGCTCACAGACCGCCTTCTTGAGCGTGTTGGGGCTGATAATATTTGGCACCTCAGCTATCTGAGGCTCGGTGAAGGCAGCAGCTGGAGGCGTCTCCTGAGAACTGAACGCCAGACGACGCCTGTTGCAACTGGGTTTCTCCGCCGTACCAGCTAGATCGCGGTCGTCTTGGTTGGGTTCTTAAGAAGGAGGCCCATAGAACTCGTCACCGTACCCATGTTCGGCAAAGTACTTATCGACGTTGGTAAATTTACCGTCGTCATTGTCGTCATCGTACGGATCCTATGCCATATGCATGTCCGGATCCTGTGCCATAGGGATGTCCGGCATGTCTGGTAGCGTTGCGGCGTACTTGCCATGGCTTGGCGCCGGCACGACTGGTGGTCTTGTCTGTGGGGTGGTGTCCCCCGCCCCCAAACGAATCTGGCTCTTCGGCCAAAGCAGGGGCCAGTTTACGCAGGCGCTGAGGGTCATCTCATCTTCTTCGTCGGCCCCAGCGGGTCGAATCGGAGGTAACAACTCGTCGCAGCCTGGCAGCACCCGAACCACTTCAACCCTATACACCGTGGGTGGCATAGGATTACCGTGGAACACGGGGTTGCCCGGTTGAACGATTCTGCCCTTGGTGACATCGACCAACTCGCCGCCCATGAAGTGCAGGAGAGTGCAAGGAACGTCGGCGGCGCCCTGCGAAAACATGTAGGGCGTTAGGGATGCCCAGTCAAAGGCAAGGAGATGAAGTCATCGACCGAGAGGCTTAGTTACCGTGATGCCGTCGAGCTTGCCTAATGTCGAGGCACTGCCAATGGCGGGCGTGCAACTGACGGAGGGGCCGCTTGCTGGCGAGGTGTCGGCCGGCGTACACCCGGGTGCATTAAGCTCCAATGCCCGTGCCAGCGCCGGAGACACGAATACCGCCTCCGCCGGTGACACCAATGGCACCGCCTGCGCGCTGTGCGAGTTGCTGGCCGTGAAGCTGGGAACCGGGGGAGGCCCCTGTTGGCCGCCCGCAATCCACGCCGTCAGCCCATGAATCAACGTAGGCACCATGGCGTTGAGCTTCGTTCCCAGTTGTTGTTCCACTTGCTCTTGGACAAGCTCCAGAATCCACGCCACTTGTGCCTTGAATGCTTCAACCTCGCGCGACTGGCTTTCCGAGCTGGTCTTTTTCTCCTTTCGCCCACCAGCGGTATAGTATGACGACCATTTTGTGGACAAGCCTTTGTCGTCCACACGACCAGCTGACGTCGGCTTACTGAGCTTATCCTTGTTTTTCATTACGTTCAACGCCCTATTCAAAGGGGTGTCGAAAGGGGAGCTCTGAGACGACCCCGCGCTACTGCTTTCTTTGTCCTGCGGAAGGAACGTGAACCATTTAGAAATATTTGAGATTAATTAGAATGCAACCACATGGAGCTAATTATGTGGGGGTGTATTCCTTACCAGAACAAGCTCAAGCGCCTTGGTCTTCGGATCCGTGGTAAGCTCCTTTGTTACCGGGTCCTCCTTGTACCGGGCCCTGAGAAAGTTCCTGGTCTGCTTGTCACGGTATTTCTCGAAGCGGGGCGGTAGGCCTTTCTCGGCACGCTCCGCGTCCTCCTTGTCCCATATAGGTTCCGCCACTCTGTAACCGCCAGGACCGAGTTGGTGGACCCCTAAGTTCAACTGCCACATTTCTTTCCCCCACTGACTTGATTCGGAGGTTGTGGGGCTCTCGCACTTGATCTTGAACTCCTTGTAGTCATCTTCGCTCATCAAAGGATACTTCCCCTTGATCTTCTAATAACTATCACCTTTTTCAATCATTGCCTTCACCGTGCTTTTCCAAGTAGACAATGAAGGAAATATGCCCTAGAGGCAATAATAAAGTTATTGTTTATTTCCTTACATCATGATAAATGTTTATTATTCATGCTAGAATTGTATTAACCGGAAACATAATACATGTGTGAATACATAGACAAACAGAGTGTCACTAGTATGCCTCTACTTGACTAGCTAGTTAATCAAAGATGGTTATGTTTCCTAACCATGAACAAAGAGTTGTTATTTGATTAACGAGGTCACATCATTAGTTGAATGATCTGATTGACATGACCCATTCCATTAGCTTAGCACCCGATCGTTTAGTATGTTGCTATTGCTTTATTCATGACTTATACATGTTCCTATGACTATGAGATTATGCAACTTCCGTTTACCGGAGGAACACTTTGTGTGCTACCAAACGTCACAACGTAACTGGGTGATTATAAAGGTGCTCTACAGGTGTCTCCAAAGGTAGATGTTGGGTTGGCATATTTCGAGATTAGGATTTGTCACTCCGATTGTCGGAGAGGTATCTCTGGGCCCTCTCGGTAATACACATCACATAAGCCTTGCAAGCATTACAACTAATGAGTTAGTTGCGAGATGATGTATTACGGAACGAGTAAAGAGACTTGCCGGTAACGAGATTGAACTAGGTAATGGATACCGACGATCGAATCTCGGGCAAGTAACATACCGATGACAAAGAGAACAACGTATGTTGTTATGCGGTCTGACCGATAAAGATCTTCGTAGAATATGTAGGAGACAATATGGGAATCTAGGTCCCGCTATTGGTTATTGACCGGAGACGTGTCTCGGTCATGTCTACATTGTTCTCGAACCGTAGGGTCCGCACGCTTAACGTTACGATGACAATTATTATGAGTTTATACATTTTGATGTACCGAAGTTAGTTCGGAGTCCCGGATGTGATCACAGACATGACGAGGAGTCTCGAAATGGTCGATACATAAAGATTGATATATTGGATGACTATATTCGGACACCGGAAGCGTTCCGGATAAAACCGGAGCACCGGGGGGTTATCGGAACCCCCCGGGGGGTTAATGGGCCTCATGGGCCTAAAGTGGAGAAGAGGAAGGGGCTGCCAGGGCAGGCCGCGCGCCCCCTCTTTCCCTCTCTTCTCCCACCTCTCCTAATTGGACAAGGAAAAGGGGGGAGTCCTACTCCCGGTAGGAGTAGGACTCCTCCTGCGCGCCACCATAGGGCCGGCCGAACCCCCCCCCCCCCTTGGATCCTTTATATACGGAGGCAAGGGGGCACCCTAGAACACACAATTGATCAACATGATCGTTCCTTAGCCGTGTGCGGTGCCCCCTTCCACCATATTCCACCTCGGTCATATCGTTGTAGTGCTTAGGCGAAGCCCTGCGTCGGTAGAACATCATCATCGTCACCACGCCGTTGTGCTGACGGAACTCATCCCCGAAGCTTTGCTGGATCGGAGCCCTGGGAGCGTCATCGAGCTGTACGTGTGCTAAGAACTCGGAAGTGCCGGAGTAACGGTGCTTGGATCGGTCGGATCAGGAAGACGTACGACTACTTCCTCTACGTTGTATCATCGCTTCCCCTTCGGTCTACGAGGGTACGTAGACAACACTCTCCCCTCTCGTTGCTATGCATCACCATGATCTTGCGTGTGCGTAGGAATTTTTTTGAAATTACTACGTTCCCCAACAGTGGCATCCGAGCCTAGGTTTTATAGTTTGATGTTATATTCACGAGTAGAACACAAGTGAGTTGTGGGCGATATAAGTCATACTGCCTACCAGCATGTCATACTTTGGTTCGGCGGTATTGTTGGATGAAGCGGCCCGGACCGACATTACGCGTGCGCTTACGCGAGACCGGTTCTCCCGACGTGCTTTGCACAAAGGTGGCTTGCGGGTGACTGTTTCTCCAACTTTAGTTGAACCGAGTGTGGCTACGCCCGGTCCTTGCGAAGGTTAAAACGGCATCAACTTGACAAACTATCGTTGTGGTTTTGATGCGTAGGTAAGATTGGTTCTTGCTTAAGCCCGTAGCAGCCACGTAAAACTTGCAACAACAAAGTAGAGGACGTCTAACTTGTTTTTGCAGGGCATGTTGTGATGTGATATGGTCAAGACATGATGCTAAATTTTATTGTATGAGATGATCATGTTTTGTAACCGAGTTATCGGCAACTGGCAGGAGCCATATGGTTGTCGCTTTATTGTATGCAATGCAATCGCGCTGTAATGCTTTACTTTATCACTAAGCGGTAGCGATAGTCGTGGAAGCATAAGATTGGCGAGACGACAACGATGCTACGATGGAGATCAAGGTGTCGCGTCGGTGACGATGGTGATCATGACGGTGCTTCAGAGATGGAGATCACAAGCACAAGATGATGATGGCCATATCATATCACTTATATTGATTGCATGTGATGTTTATCTTTTATGCATCTTATCTTTCTTTGATTGACGGTAGCATTATAAGATGATCTCTCACTAAATTATCAAGAAGTGTTCTCCCTGAGTATGCACCGTTGCCAAAGTTCGTCGTGCCCAGACACCATGTGATGATCGGGTGTGATAAGCTCTACGTCCATCTACAACGGGTGCAAGCCAGTTTTGCACACGCAGAATACTCAGGTTAAACTTGACGAGCCTAGCATATGCAGATATGGCCTCGGAACACGGAGACCGAAAGGTCGAGCGTGAATCATATAGTAGATATGATCAACATAATGATGTTCACCATTGAAAACTAATCCATTTCACGTGATGATCGGTTATGGTTTAGTTGATTTGGATCACGTGATCACTTAGAAGATTAGAGGGATGTCTATCTAAGTGGGAGTTCTTTAAGTAATGTGATTAATTGAACTTAAATTTATCATGAACTTAGTAACTGATAGTATCTTGCTTATGTATGTTTGATTGTAGATAGATGGCCCATGCTGTTGTTCCGTTGAATTTTAATGCGTTCCTTGAGAAAGCAAAGTTGAAAGATGATGGTAGCAATTACACGGGCTGGGTCCGTAACTTGAGGATTATCCTCATTGCTGCACAGAAGAATTACGTCCTGGAAGCACCGCTGGGTGCCAGGCCTGCTGCTGGAGCAACACCAGATGTTATGAACGTCTGGCAGAGCAAAGCTGATGACTACTCAATAGTTCAGTGTGCCATGCTTTACGGCTTAGAATCGGGACTTCAACGATGTTTTGAACGTCATGGAGCATATGAGATGTTCCAGGAGTTGAAGTTAATATTTCAAGCAAATGCCCGGATTGAGAGATATGAAGTCTCCAATAAGTTCTATAGCTGCAAGATGGAGGAGAACAGTTCTGTCAGTGAGCATATACTCAAAATGTCTGGGTATAATAATCACTTGATTCAGATGGGAGTTAATCTTCCAGATGATTGCGTCATTGACAGAATTCTCCAATCACTGCCACCAAGCTACAAGAGCTTCGTGATGAACTATAATATGCAAGGGATGAATAAGACTATTCCCGAGCTCTTCGCAATGCTGAAAGCTGCGGAGGTAGAAATCAAAAAGGAGCATCAAGTGTTGATGGTCAAAAAGACCACTAGTTTCAAGAAAAATGGCAAAGGGAAGAAGAAGGGGAACTTCAAGAAGAACGGCAAGCAAGTTGCTGCTCAGGAGAAGAAACCCAAGTCTGGACCTAAGCCTGAAACTGAGTGCTTCTACTGCAAGCAGACTGGTCACTGGAAGCGGAATTGCCCCAAGTATTTGGCGGATAAGAAGGATGGCAAGGTGAACAAAGGTATATGTGATATACATGTTATTGATGTGTACCTTACTAGAGCTCGCAGTAGCACCTGGGTATTTGATACTGGTTCTGTTGCTAATGTTTGCAACTCGAAACAAGGACTACGGATTAGGCGAACACTGGCAAAGGACGAGGTGACGATGCGCGTGGGAAACGGTTCCAAAGTCGATGTGATCGCGGTCGGCACGCTACCTCTACATCTACCTTCGGGATTAGTATTAGACCTAAATAATTGTTATTTGGTGCCAGCGTTAAGCATGAACATTATATCTGGATCTTGTTTGATGCGAGACGGTTATTCATTTAAATCAGAGAATAATGGTTGTTCTATTTATATGAGTAATATCTTTTATGGTCATGCACCCTTGAAGAGTGGTCTATTTCTGATGAATCTCGATAGTAGTGATACACATATTCATAATGTTAAAACCAAAAGATGCAGAGTTGATAATGATAGTGCAACTTATTTGTGGCACTGCCGTTTAGGTCATATCAGTGTAAAGCGCATAAAGAAACTCCATACTGATGGACTTTTGGAACCACTTGATTATGAATCACTTGGTACTTGCGAATCGTGCCTCATGGGCAAGATGACTAAAACACCGTTCTCCGGTACTATGGAGAGAGCAACAGATTTGTTGGAAATCATACATACCGATGTATGTGGTCCGATGAATATTGAGGCTCGTGGCGGATATCGTTATTTTCTCACCTTCACAGATGATTGAAGCAGATATGGGTATATCTACTTAATGAAACACAAGTCTGAAACATTTGAAAAGTTCAAAGAATTTCAGAGTGAAGTTGAAAATCATCGTAACAAGAAAATAAAGTTTCTACGATCTGATCGTGGAGGAGAATATTTGAGTTACGAGTTTGGTGTACATTTGAAACAATGCGGAATAGTTTCGCAACTCACGCCACTCGGAACACCACAGCGTAATGGTGTGTCCGAACGTCGTAATTGTACTTTACTAGATATGGTGCGATCTATGATGTCTCTTACTGATTTACCGCTATCGTTTTGGGGTTATGCTTTAGAGACGGCCGCATTCACGTTAAATAGGGCACCATCAAAATCAGTTAAGACGACGCCTTATGAACTATGGTTTGGCAAGAAACTAAAGTTGTCGTTTCTTAAAGTTTGGGGCTGCGATGCTTATGTGAAAAAGCTTCAACCTGATAAGCTCGAATCCAAATCGGAGAAATGTGTCTTCATAGGATACCCAAAGGAGACTGTTGGGTACACCTTCTATCACAGATCCGAAGGCAAGACATTCGTTGCTAAGAATGGATCCTTTCTAGAGAAGGAGTTTCTCTCGAAAGAAGTGAGTGGGAGGAAAGTAGAACTTGACGAGGTAACTGTACCTACTCCCTTATTGGAAAGTAGTACATCACAGAAAACTGTTTCTGCGACACCTACACCAATAAGTGAGGAAGCTAATGATAATGATCATGAAACTTCAGGACAAGATACTACTGAACCTCGTAGATCAACCAGTGTGAGATCCGCGCCAGAGTGGTACGGTAATCCTGTTCTGGAAATCATGCTGCTAGATCATGATGAACCTACGAACTATGAAGAAGCGATGGTGAGCCCAGATTCCGCAAAATGGCTTGAAGCCATGAAATCTGAGATGGGATCCATGTATGAGAACAAAGTATGGACTTTGGTTGACTTGCCCGATGGTCGGAAAGCAATTGAGAATAAATGGATCTTCAAGAAGAAGACTGACGCTGACGGTAATGTTACTATCTACAAAGCTCGACTTGTTGCAAAAGGTTTTCGACAAGTTCAAGGGGTTGACTACGATGAGACCTTCTCACCCGTAGCGATGCTTAAGTCTGTCAGAATCATGTTAGCAATTGCCGCATTTTATGATTATGAAATTTGGCAGATGGATGTCAAAACTGCATTCCTGAATGGATTTCTGGAAGAAGAGTTGTATATGATGCAACCAGAAGGTTTTGTCGATCCAAAAGGAGCTAACAAAGTGTGCAAGCTCCAGCGATCCATTTATGGACTGGTGCAAGCCTCTCGGAGTTGGAATAAACGCTTTGATAGTGTGATCAAAGCATTTGGTTTTATACAGACTTTCGGAGAAGCCTGTATTTACAAGAAAGTGAGTGGGAGCTCTGTAGCATTTCTGATATTATATGTGGATGACATATTACTGATTGGAAATGATATAGAATTTCTGGATAGCATAAAGGGATACTTGAATAAGAGTTTTTCAATGAAAGACCTCGGTGAAGCTGCTTACATATTAGGCATAAAGATCTATAGAGATAGATCAAGACGCTTAATTGGACTTTCAAAAAGCACATACCTTGACAAGATTTTGAAGAAGTTCAAAATGGATCAAGCAAAGAAAGGGTTCTTGCCTGTGTTACAATGTGTGAAGTTGAGTCAGACTCAATGCCCTACCACTGCAGAAGATAGAGAGAAAATGAAAGATGTTCCCTATGCTTCAGCCATAGGCTCTATCATGTATGCAATGCTGTGTACCAGACCTGATGTGTGCCTTGCTATAAGTCTAGCAGGGAGGTACCAAGGTAATCCAGGAGTGGATCACTGGACAGCGGTCAAGAACATCCTGAAATACCTGAAAAGGACTAAGGATATGTTTCTCGTATATGGAGGTGACAAAGAGCTCATCGTAAATGGTTACGTTGATGCAAGCTTTGACACTGATCCGGACATTTCTAAATCACAAACCGGATACGTGTTTACATTAAACGGTGGAGCTGTTAGTTGGTGCAGTTCTAAACAAAGTGTTGTGGCGGGATCTACATGTGAAGCGGAGTACATAGCTGCTTTGGAAGCAGCAAACGAAGGAGTCTGGATGAAGGAGTTCATATCCGATCTAGGTTTCATACCTAGCGCATGGGGTCCAATGAAAATCTTTTGTGACAATACTGGTGCAATTGCCTTGGCAAAGGAATCCAGATTTCACAAGAGAACCAAGCACATCAAGAGACGCTTCAATTCCATCCGGGATCTAGTCCAGGTGGGAGACATAGAGATTTGCAAGATACACACGGATCTGAATGTTGCAGACCCGTTAACTAAGCCTCTTTCACGAGCAAAACATGATCAGCACCAAGGCTCCATGGGTGTTAGAATCATTACTGTGTAATCTAGATTATTGACTCTAGTGCAAGTGGGAGACTGAAGGAAATATGCCCTAGAGGCAATAATAAAGTTATTATTTATTTCCTTACATCATGATAAATGTTTATTATTCATGCTAGAATTGTATTAACTGGAAACATAATACATGTGTGAATACATAGACAAATAGAGTGTCACTAGTATGCCTCTACTTGACTAGCTAGCTAATCAAAGATGGTTATGTTTCCTAACCATGAACAAAGAGTTGTTATTTGATTAACGAGGTCACATCATTAGTTGAATGATCTGATTGACATGACCCATTCCATTAGCTTAGCAGCCGATCGTTTAGTATGTTGCTATTGCTTTCTTCATGACTTATACATGTTCCTATGACTATGAGATTATGCAACTCCCGTTTACCGGAGGAACACTTTGTGTGCTACCAAACGTCACAACGTAAATGGGTGATTATAAAGGTGCTCTACAGGTGTCTCCAAAGGTAGATGTTGGGTTGGCGTATTTCAAGATTAGGATTTGTCACTCCGATTGTCGGAGAGGTATCTCTGGGCCCTCTCGGTAATACACATCACATAAGCCTTGCAAGCATTGCAACTAATGAGTTAGTTGCGAGATGATGTATTACGGAACGAGTAAAGAGACTTGCCGGTAACGAGATTGAACTAGGTATTGGATACCGACGATCGAATCTCGGGCAAGTAACATACCGATGACAAAGGGAACAATGTATGTTGTTATGCGGTCTGACCGATAAAGATCTTCGTAGAATATGTAGGAGCCAATATGGGCATCCAGATCCCGCTATTGGTTATTGACCGGAGACGTGTCTCGGTCATGTCTACATTGTTCTCGAACCGTAGGGTCCGCACACTTAACGTTACGATGACAGTTATTATGAGTTTATACATTTTGATGTACCGAAGTTAGTTCGGAGTCCCGGATGTGATCACGGACATGACGAGGAGTCTCGAAATGGTTGAGACATAAAGATTGATATATTGGATGACTATATTCGGACACCGGAAGCGTTCCGGAGAAGTTTCGGATAAAACCGGAGCACCGGGGGGTTACCGGAACCCCCCGGGGGGTTAATGGGCCTCATGGGCCTAAAGTGGAGAAGAGGAAGGGGCTGCCAGGGCAGGCCGCACGCCCCCTCTTCCCCTAGTCCGAATTGGACTAGGAGGGAGGGGCGGCGCCCCCCTCTTTCCCTCTCTTCTCCCACCTCTCCTAATTGGACAAGGAAAAGGGGGGAGTCCTACTCCCGGTAGGAGTAGGACTCCTCCTGCGCGCCACCATAGCGCCGGCCGAACCCCCCCCCTTGGATCCTTTATATACGGAGGCAAGGGGGCACCCTAGAACACACAATTGATCAACGTGATCGTTCCTTAGCCGTGTGCGGTGCCCCTTCCACCATATTCCACCTCGGTCATATCGTTGTAGTGCTTAGGCGAAGCCCTGCGTCGGTAGAACATCATCATCGTCACCACGCCGTTGTGCTGACGGAACTCATCCCCGAAGCTTTGCTGCATCGGAGCCCGGGGAGCGTCATCGAGCTGTACGTGTGCTAAGAACTCGGAGGTGCCAGAGTAACGGTGCTTGGATCGGTCGGATCAGGAAGACGTACGACTACTTCCTCTACGCTGTGTCATCGCTTCCGCTTCGATCTACGAGGGTACGTAGACAACACTCTCCCCTCTCGTTGCTATGCATCACCATGATCTTGCATGTGCGTAGGAATTTTTTTGAAATTACTATGTTCCCCAACAGACAGGGCCGTGCTCATCCTCGTGAGGGCGGCACCGTTCACTTTATTCCCTGAGAGGCGTGTGTTTGCAAACTCAGCGGGAACTTGTATCGTTCGTGCAGCTTCGTGAAGAGAAGGCTGCGCAAATTCCCTCGGTCCTTATGCCTTAGGTTCTCGGTGTTGATCGAGACGGTGCTCCCGAGAATGCACCCGAGCTGAACCGAGTACCCCTTGACTACGTGTTTGGGCGCCGTCGGATTCCCGTCAGAGTTCACTTTAGTAAATTCCTCCCTGACGGTGTTGAGCATGTTCGGGCGCCGATCCTTCCGTTGCCTCTTCGGTTGGCTGCCATCTGTGTTTGCGCCGCCATCATCAGTGGTGGCATCCGCGGCGCCATCATCAGTGGTGTCATCCCCGACGCCACTAGGGGTTGTGTAGTCAGGATCGGTGTCTTCCGCGGCATCCTCATAGCGGTGAGGTTCTTCCTCCAACTCCTGGGACAGCTCCCAGAATTGCTTGCCGCCCGAACCGCCGGCCTCATTGTTGTGGGCCATGTTTCGCTCTAAATAGGAAAAAAGTTTGGTCAAAAGGTTGGTTATTGTCAAGGAACAAGATCATTGTCTCATCATTTAGGGTTTGTTGACACGGAGGCATCCTAAAAGCTAAACTTTTATCATTTAGGGTTTGTCGACGCCGAGGCACCCTAAAAGCCTAAGCGTACATCATTTAGGTTCTCATCGACACCGAGGCACCCTATAGAAGCCAAGTTAAGTTTTCATCATTTAGGGTTTATCGATGCCGAGGCACCCTAGGTTGGGCCTAATCACTTGGCTCTATTGCCACCTATGTTGAGTTTATCATCTAGGGTTTATCGATGCTAAGGAGAATTCTATGTTGGGCCTAATCACTTGGCTCTATTGCCACCTATGGTTTAATGCAGCAAGAATGGCGGGGCAGTTGATCCTACTTAACTAAGTACTAAGATACCCCGGCCCATGCATTAGTCGCAAGTACCCCATATGTCCTATTTTTAGCAAATTCATGCTAAAATTCATGGAAAATTTCGGCATGACCTTTGCTGAAAATAGGACATATGGAGTACCCGAATTTGCCAGAACGGAAGTTAATCGACATTCCGGCAAACTCAAGGGCCTCTCGAGGTACCTGCAAATTCATCACGACACAATGGTCGGAGACAAAACCCAGCAAACTAGCAAGATGATCATCATCTTTGCAAGTCATTACTTGTCAAATACAAAAGAAGGAACAATTTATTTGTGACATAGTTGGCCCATACAGAAGAAGCAACACCCTGCACTAGCCTAAAAACAAGTGAAGTTTCACCCATATAACAACTTTATAAAATCAGAGAAGTTGCTATGTTTTTTCTACTGCTAGGAAAAACATCACTCATTGGAAATGAAAATCTCAGTACCAGCATTTTGAACTTTGAAATGGAATACAGTAGTAGTATTAGTAGTATATGGAGTAGTATCTTGTCTAGTAGTAGTATTAGTTGTATATGGAGTAGCAAGTTTTGCCTCAGAGACCGCAAAAGCTATGTTTTTTCTCAATTCAGATAGCTAAGTGGAAAACCACGTCAAGTTCTGTTTTAATACTCTATTTCTCAATGCATGCAATTGGTTTCATCTGGACTACATCATAGAACCACCAATAAAGGACACTAAAAAAATAGATAAGCCTATGGTTCCTATCCTTGAGTAGCATGATTAGAGATGAGTAGATCTCCTAAAGGTGTCCTAAGCACCTGCGGTTACTCTTGGAAGCAATGCAAACATGTAGAAGTTATTACTGTTGACAATACTACTCAAATATCCAACTATCAGGACACAAGGCATGATAATCCATCTAATCTAATGAAATCTGAACTCAACCTGATCATGGTTCATGCCCTCAGACACATCAGCACCTCAAGAATGCCATGACAAAAATGAAAAGGACCAAGACAATGTTCAGTTAACAGAAAGGGGGGAGGGGAACCGGTGCAGCTCACCGAGAGGAAGACGATGGCGAGCTCGTGCAGGGCCGGGGTTGACGAGGTGACGCGGATCGACGGTGAGGCGTCGGTGTCGTAGAGGCGCCGGAGACCTTGCCATGCGAGACAAAGAAGGGGTCGTCGGCCCCGGCGCAGGCTGGGGGCAAGGGGAGGAGGAGGGTCGGGGGGCGTATGGTGCTGCGTCGCTGCTCGGCGCCGACAGCGAGGAGGAAGGCGAAGACGTTGAGGGTCGGGGTGGCGGGGATGGGGGCGCGGGGGAGGTGGGGGTGGAGTCCGGCGGGGTGGGGGCACGAGGGTGGCGGGGGTGGGGGCGCGGGGGTGCGGGGGCGGCGGGGTGGAGTCCGACGGGGGTCGGGGCGGCGGCGTCGTGGGTCGGGACGGCAGCGTCGTGGGTCTGGTGATGGAGAGAGGGACGAATGGGATCTGGCGAGGGAGAGGGAGGACTTAGCTATAGGGGGAAGCTTACTAATGGCGCACCACCCGTCGGTGCGCCATTAGAAATCGTTTTTTTAGATAGCAATGGTGCACCCACCGCCGGTGCGCCATTAGAATTCTTTTTTTAGATAGCAATGGCGCACCACCAGGCCGGTGCGCCATTAATATTTTTTTAATAAACGAATATGAATATGAAACAGTAATCCATGCATTTAAATAATTATTGTGTATTTGTATTCTGATAAATATTTGTTAGTTATTATGCCTGATTTATAGAATGATTGTTGAAACTAGTTTAGTGGGTAAACCAAGTTAAGATTTATTTGTGGTGATGTTATAAATAATTTTTGTTATGAATGTTAGTAATTGTTTAAAGGTTTGTTCTTGCATACATAATTTGACCAGAGCGGGGGAGGGTGCGAGGGGTGCTCTTCAGCGGCGGTGGAGCGGGGGAGGGTGCGGGGGGTGCTCGTCGGCGGCGGTGGAGCAGGCCGGGGAGGGTGCGGTGGGTCGTCGGCGGCGGTGGAGCTAGCGGGGGAGGGTGCGGGTGGAATCGAGATGGAGGGTGCGAGAGCTGCTTGTCGGCGGCGGTGGAGCGGGGGAAGGTGCGGTGGGTCGTCGGCGGCAGTGGAGCTAGCGGGGGAGGGTGCGGGTGGAATCGAGATCAAGATGGAGGGGGGTCGAGATCGAGTGTCCTCATGAATTCAAAAGGTGCCCATGAAATTTAAAAATATTCATGATATCAAAAAATGCCCATGAAATACAATCGAGAAATGAAGACCATGATTTAAATACAATCGGTCTTAGCTAGTTATCTGTTCACAATCTTCTTGCCCTTCTTTTTCGCAAATGGAGTTCTTCTATGGAACGGGCGTCCTTTAGGTAGGGTGGTCCTGCTTCTTCTTGTGGTGTATGCTGCTACTTCATCGTCGTCGTCATGTTCGATCTTCGGGTCGCCGTACTTGTCGAAGTCTTACTCATTGGCTACTCCATCCATTCCGATGATCTTCCGTTTGCCTCTCCTCACGACAACACGACTGGGCTTTGACGGGTCGGTAATGAAGAAGCATTGGTCCACTTGGGAAGCCAGTACCCATGGCTCATTTTTTGCGGTGACGTTTGCGCCCGCGGTCTTGGATTTGGCTTCGGGTATAACCATGGTGGTGAAATACCAGTCTTCTTTTAGGACGCTCTTGGCCCATCTGACACGGAACATCGGGACCTTCTCTCCAGCGTAGCTCAGCTCCCAGATCTCCTCGATCCTTCCGTAGTATCTGTCCTTGTCGTTACCGGTGTAGGATTCCATCGTTACCCCAGAGTTCTGATAACCATCGCTCTTCATGTCCTTGTCCTCGGTGTAGAATGTGTAGCCGTTGATATCGTACGCCTCATAGGTCATTAGGTTGTGCTCAGTGCCCTGTGACAAGGCGAATATGAGTTGTTCTTCCACGGAAGAATCCTCATGTAAAGGGTACGACAGAATCTTCTGCTTGAACCAACGCGTGAAACATGAGTTGTGCTCTTTGATTATATCTCCATCCGTCCTCTGTTGGCCTCGGTCATTGTACGTCTTCTCAATAAAGGTTTTGTGCTCTACCACACAAGGATCGACCACGTCTATGTGTTGTAGCGCGACTAGGTTTGCTCTTTCAAAGTCGGCGAGTCGACCCTCGAAGTCGACATGCATTTCGCGGCGACCCTCACGGTGACCTCATCCAGCGAGCCTGCCGAGGTGCCTGTTGACGGGCAGACCAACGAGGTTCTTGATGCCTAGATAATTCGTGCAGTAGGAGATGAACTCTTCGGTCAGAAAGCCCCTGGCTATACTTCCCTCTGGACGTGACATGTTGCAAACGTATCCTTTGATGACACCATTCAACCTTTCGAACGACATCATTCTGTGCAGGAACGTCGGCCCGAGTTGGATGATATCCTCCACGATATGGACCAGCAGATGCACCATAACGTCGAAGAATGCGGGCGGGAAGTACATCTCAAGCTCGCATAGTATCACCGCTGCAGACGAGGAGTGATCGGAAAGTACCACACAACTTTTCGAGGAGCTTTCTTCCTCTTCTTGTATCGAGTGACGCTGCACACCGGACATATGGTAGACTCCGCGTGCTCGCCCCGATAAAGGATGCAATTGTTCATGCACACATGGTATTTCACGTGTGGTAAATCCAGAGGACACACGACTTTCTTCGCCTCCTCGAAACTGGTCGTGTCGTGGAATTGTCACGGCAGATGTCCTTAGTGTCAGGACTTGGTCGCGAGGCCAACACATCTATGTGGTAGCTTGAGAGGGGTTGAGCGGGACGAGAGACGCGATGTTTTACCCAGGTTCGGCCCCTCACGGTGGAGGTAAAAGCCTACATCCTGCTTCATTGATATTGATGATGATGATCACGGTTACAAGAGTGCTCTATCTCGAGAGCTATTGTCTAAACCTAACTTGTCCAACTTGTGAAACTTGTCCCCCTTCTGGAAGCCCTGCCCCTCCTTATATATGTTGAAGGGGCGGGTTACATGTGGAGTCCTATTAGGATTAGGACTAGTCTATCTCTAATATAAAAACCGGATACAAGTCCTGGTCTTAACTCCTTGTAAGGTAAATATTCGTCATGCCTTTCCCCTTAAACCGGCCCACCATAGTATGAACCGACATGCTGGGCCTTGGGCCTTGTCATCCATCTGGAACACGCGCCGGGTCACCAATTAGTCTTCAGGCTCGTGAATCGTCATACCAGTGAACCGCCAGACTCGTAAACCGCCAGACACGTAAACCGCCAATCACGTAAACCGCCAATCCTATGGCGGTTTACCAATGAAACGCCTAGTCCGGCCAGGTTATACTTCTGGCCGGTTTACACCGCGGGGTATATCCCCGACAGGTCGGGCACTTGTTCCCCTTGGGAAGACGTTCGTGCCAGAATGACATGTTCTCGTCGAAGCATGCGTCGGTCATTTTATGTTTTACCTTCATCTTCAAAGCCATGAGCGTTACTTTCAGGCGGGTATCCTCGGGTCTGCATCCTTCATACAATGGAGTAACCGCGTCTATATCCAGTTGATCTAGCTTGGCTTTCTCTCGGGCGGCAGCTCTTGCGTTATCCGTCTGCTTGAGAAGCAGCTCTTGAATATGAGGGTCCTGCACCCAGCCCATCGATGGTCCATCATCGTCTGCTCCGCCGGCATCTTCATCTTCATGATCATGCCCTTCGTCTGCTCCGGCATCTTCCTCATCATCATGTCCGGCATCTTCTACATGATGACTGTGTACAGCATCACCGTCGTGATTATGTCCTGGAGATTCTTCGTCTTCTCGCCCGCCCGAGCCGCGGTGGTTGTCTTGATGCCCTTCCTCATTTCTTCCCTTGACCCCATGGACGACTTCATAGTCATCTTCATCACCTTGCCACCGATAGCCATCCATGAAACCACGCAAGAGCAGGTGGTCCCGCACCTGCCCGGAATCCGGGACCGCAATAAGGCTCTTCAGCTTGCATCTTCGACACAGACATCTTATCTCCGTCTCGTTCTTTTGAAGCATCTCGGCCTTCGCGGAGCTCAAAAACCTATTCACGATGCCTTCGGTCATCGTGCGGACCATGGTCGCCTGCGGGGTAGAGCAAAACGATATTTTAGAACCACGAAAAAATTTGGCATGACTTTCCCTAAAAATAGGACCAAAAAGAATGCATAGTGCCAAAATTCTCGCCGAAACGGAAATGAATCAACATTCCGGCAAAATATTGGCAACTATCGCATTTCAAATACCGGTACCTGCAAACACAAACATATATGCAACACCACAAACATATGCAACACCACAAACATACATAGATCTAGCTAGGCCACAAAAAGTGCATGTGCACGTTGTTGGAGCGAGCTAGGGAGAAAAAAAGTAGATCTACAACATGAAGATAGCTTTCTCCTTACTTACCTATCAAAAAAAGGTAATTTCACCACTTAATTTTGATGAATCTATGGTGCAAATGAGGTGAGGAGGAGGAGGAGGCAGCCGACAAGCTTGGAGAAGGAGATGAAGGGAATGAAGTGGGGAAAGTGAGTGTGTAGGTGTGGCTGTCCAAAATATCTAGCTGGTCCCAGGTTACTAACGGCGCACCATACAGCCATGCGCCATTAGTAACCCAACATACTAATGGCGCACCTGCTGGCCGTGCGCCATTAGCAGTTTTGCAAAAAAGTAAGAAATATATATATATATATATATATATATATATATATATATATATATATATATATATATATATATATACTAATGACGCACCGTGGCAGAGTGCGTCATTACTAGTTTAAACTAGCAATGACGCACTTTGCAACGGTGCGCCATTAGTAGTTTTGCAAAAAACAGAATAAAAAAAATACAGTAGTGGCGCACTCCATGGCTAGTGCGCCATTACTAGTTAGAACTACTAATGGCGCACACTTTGCCCGGATGCGCCATTAGTATGTTTGGAAAAATGAAAAAAAAAATTGTTACTTGTGGCGCACATATATATATACCTTGTGCCTGGTGCGCTATTAGTTTGAAAGACACTAATGGCGCATCGCCACATGGTGCACCATTAGTATATAGTAGTGGCGCACCACTTCTCTGGTGCGCCATTAATGTCAATTTCATCTATAGCCCTTTTTCTAGTAGTGACTCCATTGTTTGAATTGCATCGGGAATGTGGATCTTAGTAAGTGCACTAATTGTTGTAACTACTATTTCAAAATAACTACACTCATTTTGATGATTTCGTAGCATCGTACATGCATTATACTAATGTGTTGTGAAGTCCAAGTTTTGGCAAAGTTGACTTGTGGATTTCTTCCACTGGCCCGACTTAAAAATGATCCTACATATGTAGTACACACTTTATCTCAAGCGTCAAAAATAAATGAAGCATGCATGTTTCTTAACTGTCATGCCAAATCTAAACTACCGCCGCATAAGGTATACAAGAAAAATGAATTCACACCCCGGCCCTATATGACTAAGATGGACATAACAAAAACAATCACACATTGTCTGAAAATTGCGGCAAAAAACAAAGTCGTTCAAGACTAGATAAAGCCTCGGGCAAGGAGTAAGGGAGCTGATCCGTAGACTATGTTTTAACCTATGTTGGATAAAAATATCATTGCCCGCCTACTCGAATGGCGTACACAACGTCGTTAACTTCTGCCACTGTTCATGTCGCCAAAGAATAGACAGCGAATCGTAGCAATTGTGTACATTGATAGATAAATTGTAGCGAGGAGAACTTTTTATCATTAAAAACCATATTATTTCTATATAGCCTTAGAGACTTGTAAGATGAAATTTATATGGAAATATAACTACATCATAATCTCTCTAAGAGAAATCAAGAATGGGAAGTATAGTCAACCGCTGGGTTAGCTTAGTTGTTGGTTGAGTTATACCTTACTGTGCACAGTTGCAACTTCTAGAAATCAATTGGACTTCCGAACATGTAAATGTAATTAAAAATCCATACCAAACCCGAAGCTAGTGCATATACTCCTTGGAAGTCCATCCACTCATGACATAGTAACATAAGCCACAAGGAAAGACCAACATTTTTATAGAGAGCACAATAACATGGAAGTATTACTGTGCATCGTTTTCAGAGCACAATAACATGGAAGTCCATCCACTCATGACATAGTAACATAAGCCACAAGGAAAGACCGACATTTTTATAGAGAGCTTAAGAGCTTATGTACCGTGCGTACCCAAAAAGACCACGGAACAAAGACCTAGAATTTTAGTTAAATCGGTTGCTAACAAGGAGGCAACAGTTGGTCCGACCCGAACCTACGTCAAATCAATCGTAGTTGGGATCAAGAGTTCGGTCTCGAGCCCATGTGATGAATCTGAAGCCACAAATCCTTCGCAATCCAATTGTGGCCTTCTTCTTGGCCGGTCGATTTGCGATGTCGTGCTCGTGAACATGGAAACAACGGAGGACATGGTCGGCCTGTCACAGGGAGTTTCCTGCACACAGAGGAGCCCAATCTGGATGCATCGTGTCAGCTTGGACAAGAGCTCGGGCTCAGACTCGGAGAGTGGCACCATTGTTGTGTCCAGAAGTTCTGCGATCATGTTCATCTCCCACAATCCCCAGGCCTGCAATAGGAGATTCGCGAACTACCGTAAGATTATATGTAGATAATCTTTTATAACATGTTTATGCTTGATGCTTCATCTCAAGAAGAAAAGGAATTATGTGTATCGACCAATTATAAGGTGCAGATGCATTTGTGAGATAGTAGCACTTACATGCGAAAGGAGGCCTTGCATGCCACCGTTCCTTCGCCCACTGAGTGTCTCCAAGAGAATAACTCCGAAACTATAGACGTCACACTTAAGTGTCATGTTCCCTTGCCGCGCATACTCCGGTGCTGCATACCCCCTTCAAGAAACTCAATAATATCAGGATATATGTACTGAGTTGATTCCACTCAATTTGAATGGAGAAACAAAGATCCTATTGGGGATGCTTGCATTTTTTTACTTACGGTGAAACTACAATTGTCTGATCAGGCCCGATCTGATCCACAGCGAACAACTTGGCAGTTCCAAAGTCTGCGATTTTAGGCTTCCATTCGTCATCTAGCAGAATGTTGCCTGGCTTGAGATCCCTATGGATAACATTGTCACCGGATCCTCCGTGTAGGTATGCAATGCCATGTGCAATCCCTTGGATTAATTCTAGTCTCCTTGCCCAGTTCAGTGAGGCACGAAGGTTAACATTGCCTGTCAATGTCAAATATGCATTCATTAGATACAAACATATGAGAGAAAACTAGAGGAGCTTCCCCACCATATATGGTGGTCCTTCGTATTCCTACATGAGAAAGTTCAGTTCTCGTAGCAACTTGAGAAAACACTTTTGTTCCAGCAAGTAGCGAGTACCGAATATGTGGACGTTTAGGCTCTTGTTCTGCATGTACTCGTAGATGAGTATCCGCTCCTTGCCTTCGTTGCAGTAGGCAAGGAGACGGACAAGACTACCATGCCGGAGCCCAGCCATCACCTCCACTTCTCTTGCAAAATCTTTCTTGCCTTTTGTGGTGAGCACCGACTGCTTAAGCCTCTTGACAGCAATTGTTCTTCCTTCAGGCAGCTGCCCCTGATCATTTTGGAGTTTGAGATGTCAGAAATGAATTTGTCAACGGATACTTTTCTATATGGCAATGCCACAACAATGAAAGCATCATGTGTTTCTCGGAGAGTACAAAACAGATACACCCACATATCACAGCAGATGTCATCTCATAACCAACACATATCTTTGATAGAAAATGACGAACCTTGTAAACGATGCTAAATCCACCCTGGCCGATCATATTGCTTTCGCAGAAATTTCCAGTGACATCCTTTATAATAGCTAGACTAACTAAGGGAACGGCCATGGCATGGCTCTGAGGAATAGCACCTGTCAAAAGAGTTTATATACATTTCCTTATTTCTGTTTCATGCAAAATAATAGTAAAATTGAGCCATTATAGCAGAATTTACCTATGATTGTGCGCTTCCTTCTCCACCAAATCGCAGAGACGACCAGTAGAATAATAACAATGGAAGCTAAAGGTGTGGCAACAAGTAGAACAGGAAACTTTTTATGGTCATCTGTTATCACAGCAAAAGAGAAAGATCAGAATGCAATTGAGCACTTATACAGACTTAGAATCCATTAAAATTTCATATTGGAATTAATATAGTTATTTCAATAATATTTTATGATGTGGCATCTGAGTGAGCTTACACATAATAAAATAGGGCAAATTATATGTGCATGACTAGAAGTAAAAGAGATAAAAAAATTAAAAGCAAATAATATTTGTCAGATTTGCTATTTCTTAGGCAGCTGAAAAAGAAAAATTTGTAATTCAACGCTCACAACAATCTGATCAGACTTCCGGATGTGTACAATACACTACAATAGATGGTCCTGAAGTAACTATTTCTAGTTAAGTCGATCAGTTGAGTGAGTATTTCAAAATCAAAACCATGATTTTTTTTTGTCATTTAAAAAAAATTATTTGTCTGTCCAATATGAGTAAATCCAGCTAGTCAGTTAACTTTTTGTCAAGACAATGGAAAAACATGCACGGCGAGTGTAGAGATTCTGTACATACCAAGTTCTGATTTTGACAACCTCATGTAGAGATTCTGCCCCATGTCAACGAGACGAAGATCAACGATGGCATCCGTCCACATGACGCAGCCGGAACCATCGCCGCCTCCTCTGATGTCGGCGGCGGCATAGGCCAAGCACGAGCAGTTGGCGAAGCACCTCGCCCTGCACTCCTCCAGCGTGACGCCCATGTCCACCGACGCGTTCTGCGTGTCAGGAAGCTTCACCCCCCGCACCACCGCGAAGCCGTCCGTCGTAGTGCCGCCGGCACAGTCCAGCGCTGCGTGTCTTCTGCAGGTGGTACCCTTCACCTCCTGCGCCGGCGGGGTCGTGGCGGGAGGGCTGCTGAAGCTGAAGCCCTCGACGCAGCCGCAGAACCCCGACGATGCCGCCTCGGGGTCGCAGAGGCCGAACGGCCCGCATCTCCCATACTCGTCGCACGGGTCCCTCGGCCCCTGGAATATGCGAGTCCACGCCCAGCTGCTCGCGTCCCACTCCCACCGCTCCGCCTTGCCGGTGTGGTTCACCACGACGCGGGTCAGCGGCGCGCCGGGCGCGGCGGTGTACCCGTAGGTGGTCTCCCACGGGCTCGTCGTCGCCCGCAGAGGGTACTTGCCCGCGTACGCCGACACCTCCGGGACGCCGTTGAAGTAGAGCCCGTTCCACGGCCCCGTGCGGTACGTCTTGACGTTGCCACGCCACACGACGAGCTCCGGTAACCCCTCGGTTTCCAGCGTGCGGCGGTAGTCCCCCGGAGCCGGGTCGTCGGCCGAGCGCCACGACGTGAGCTGCCACTCGGCTCCGGTCCAGCGGTTCTTGCCCAGCTTCATGTCAGGCAGCAAGGTGTCCGACGGGTGGTCGAACGATTGCCACAGGGAGACGTCGCTGCTGCCATTGTGTACGACCAGGTTGCCGGACACGAGAAGCTGCGCCACCACCGCAGAAGCGCCGCCGGAGAAGTCTGAAGACCAGACCGTCCGGCGGGAACCATCTAACAGAACGAGGCTGCCGAGGTCGTTGAGCACCAGCATGCCGGACTTGTCGACCAGAGGTTGGTCGCGGTTGGCAACCCAGCAGACGGCGGTGCCGTTGGACACGGAGAACCATATGCCGAGGTACCTCTTGGTGGATGCCTCGGGAGAGAAGAAGCCGAGGGTGAAGGAGGCTCCTGCTGAGACGAGCGTGTCGCCGTCGGTGAGGTTCTGGCCCTTCTCGAGCTTGTCACCAACACCGGCGGCGGCGAAGGTGTGGATCGAAAGGAGGTAGAAGCAGATCAAGAGCAACCGCAGTAGACTGGTCGTGGTCGCCCTCATGCTGCCCAACGCCTCTTGGAGAATGCAATGGACACATGCATGTACTGAAGTTATTAGCTGTTAAATACGAGTAGTATGGTACTCCGCATGTACTGATAGAGATTGAAATAACTTCTTTTTTCGACGAAACTTGTCAAGATCAGGACAGGAGCACTGTAACTGTATTCTATTTTTGAATTAAGAAGAGAAACTTCTCATCTTCCCATCTCAAACCAGTAAAATAGGAACAATTCCGCGTCGCGCCTTCGCCATCAAGAGTAGCAAAAAATTTCCAGGAAGTTGCGATCTCTCTTGATTTTCTTCAATTGTAGATGCAAGGTGATGTTAAGGGCATATTCAAATCACATATGTCCGCAGATCGATGGGGACCAATCCTCAAACACTGATGCGGGCACTGGTCATTCAGTCGTAGCTGTAAGCATCCGCCTCTTTTTTTAAAGCTCGCAAACACTAAATAACCGCATATCAAATCCTTGTCGGGTGAATCAATGTAGTGCTCGTATATGTACTGCATATTCAAATCCATTTCTTCAAAGAAAAAGGGATAAAAAATTAGCACGGGGATTTCACCAAACACTTGTCGGACGTGGTGAGTACCATAGAGGCGGATGGTACCTGTGCGGAGGAAGAGGAGGAGAGGTGTGGACCGACAATGGAGCTGAAAGCGGCGTGGGAGCTTGGGTGTAGTGGTGGAGGTCGCGGAGCTCCGGGAAGGGTTTGGCAGGCGGCATGAGCGGCCTAAAAGGTGGTGCGGCCGTGTCGGCAAGATAGAAAACAAATGTAGAGAAAGAGGAAAGAATAGAGACACCAGGTCCCGAAGGGGTTTTGGGTGGGCTGACGTGTCAGAGTCCTACGTGGTTGTTGTTTGGTCTTCGGCAAAGCCCCCTAGTTTGCTTTCGATTTGCGGAAAAAGAAGCTCCGGACCGGCCACCAAACCGTTACAGAATCGCGTTGGATGGAAAAACACGTCTGAACCACGTGGTCCGAACGGTTGCAGACGGTTTGAGGGTTCGCTGCGAAGTTGCCCTTATGGTTTAGCCTGCGGTTGACCTTTCAAAAAGGAAAGAAAAAAAGAGAGCAATCCAATCATAGAGTTAAAAAAATTAGATCGGTTCTCCTTTGAACAATATCAATAGTCATTAGACTGGACTAAGGCGACCACCGTGGCCGGCGCATGTGATGTGTCTATTATTTTAGTAAAATGCAGAGCATGTCATCAATCCCAGCGTGATGCCAAGCATGTTGGCGGACGTCATTTTTCAACGTCACGCATGACCGAAACTGCTCTCGATCAAATCATGTATTCCCTCCATCCGAAAATACCTGTCATCAAAATGGACAAAAAAAATGTATCTAAAACTAAAATACGTCTAGATACATCCCCTTTTATCCATTTTGATAACAAGTATTTCCGGACGGAGGGAGTAGGAGATTGGTCGGTCATCCAGTAATCTCAAACCAGTTTAAGTACACTTGGGAGAGTCCTTTGTCATTCTTGAAAAAGAACAAGCCTTTTGTCCTTGGACCATGCGTAGCGGCCGGCTAATTTTGGCAAAGATCGACCGAGCCGGGTGTCTTTGGATATTTTCCATGGAGCCGACAGATCATCATAGCACATATCATGTTGCAGTTATCCATTGCTACATGGACCATGATGTGGTCACGTTCAGCTTAGCTTGCATGGTGTTGCAAGGGACCTTGGTCGCCTACTGCAACATGGATCATGTTATGATCACCTCCAACTTGCATAATGTTCAAAAACACGAGAGCCTTTGGTCATCCCTTGCAACATGGATCATGTTGCGGTCACCTATTGCAAGATGCATCATGTTGCGGTAATCTTCAGTTTGCATGACGTTGCAAAACACGTGGGCCTCTGCAATGATAGTGTTGCGGTCTTAGCTGTCAATGCACCCCATGAAGATTCAATGGACGCCTGCAGCAGCTGACTCCTCTCGCAGCAATGCTTCTCGCGCGGAGGAAAGGCTAAGGATTGGGAAGGGAAACAGAGAAGAGGAGGATGCTCTGGGTCATAGCCGGAGGGAACGGAGAGAGGAGAAGACCAACTGCACTGAAGAATTGAGAGAAGAAAAAACAGAGGTCGGATAAGGTGGGTCGAGCGAAAGAAAGGATAAGGATAGACGAGGAAGAGAGGGGCGCATCTGCACAGGCCCACGGGGACACGCATTGCATGGACCTCGCCGTCGAATCGCCTGAGCGACCAACCGGGTGATTGTCAGAGTATCCCTTTGTCCTTTGGTGTTAGCTTCCCTTCAGGACATTTTTTACGTGGTGTTCCACGCTGCACTTTATTTCTTTATTTTCTTGTCAGTGTCATCACTTGGCTCTAAGCTAAAATTGCACTATGTATCTTTTGCCGCTTTCTTCTCCTTTTTATGTAACTTGTCGGTCTTGTAATTCTTGTTGGTTGCTGAATTTTTTTAAGTTGCCTATTGATGAATTTCTTAATTCGGAGTGGGCTCGACTAAAGCCTTTGTTAATAACCACAATAATTTATTTACTTTAGAAACATAGTACATACACTTAACACTACTTAACACGCACACTCACTCTTATAAACCCACCTACGCCCATCTTAGTCTTATGAATACCTTCGAGAGACTGAGCTGACGGTTTTGAAATTTATAAAATTGTCACAAACACCTCATAGTTGACGTGCACGACATACCACAAAATGAATGTTACCGAAAAGCATACGATAAATTGTAGAAAATGTGTACACCCACGGCAAGTCTACGTAGTACTTCTTTTCACAAGGAACCTGATAAAGATTCAAAATAACTATCCTAAAAAAAATTGAAAATAACTTCTTCTTCTTTGTCGTCATCAGACGAAAGTCAGCAAGAGGGCAGGGGCACCGCACTCATATTGGAAGAACAGAAAATAGAAACCACTCCATTTCGCTGCCAGGAGTAGCCAAATTTCCAGGAAGTTGCAGTGTCAGTTGATTTCTTTCGATTGTACATGTACGGAGCAACCATAGAGTTAAGAAATGAGCTCAAACGAGTGGTCCTAATTGGAGGAACAAGACAAGTGGTTCGACACTCATTGACTGGACCAAGTCGACCGCCGCATGCGTTATTCCTGCAAAATGCCAAGCAAAGCAAGCATCTGTTGTTATCGCCGTTGGGATTCAAGCATGTCAGCGACGTGATTATAAACGTGACATGTAACTGAAACTACTCTCGATCAAGTCTTGTGGGAGAGGTTGATTGGTCATCGATCAAGTGGACTTGGAAGAGTCCTTGTCAATCTAATTGGGCACATGTATAATTTTGTTCTGATTTTTATTGCCACACCGGTTGAATCTTCTTCGCGATAGTAACGAATCTTGCTTGATAGACTACTCATGGTTGTGGTATTTTTATGGAGGTTGTTGCAACCTGCAGCTAGCATTTGGATCGCAACGAAAAACAGAAGCTCTTAGGGAGTTGACCCAAGTTTTGGTCGTTGGAAAATTAGTGCCCTCCCATCTCTTGTTCATGGTTATCCATTCATCCCAACTCACGACACAAGTTCTGTTCTATTGTACAACTTGGACAGTGGTCCACACATTTATATGGTTGGATTTTTGTATGTACTATTATATTTGCATGTTTGTGTATTTCTTATAGTTAGCTTTGAGAAGTTGTTGGCCATCAGGTAGACACCAAAATTAGGACTGACTATTGCAGTCCATCGACAAAACATGAAGTCTCTTTCCATGGCAGTTGTGTTTTATTCTTCAATTAGACCCTTGGACAAACTAGCTAGGAGATGATCTCGCCTTGTCAAGCTAGTTCAGTTCACTTGGGCAGTGTACAGAGATACAAGTTTTTTTAGGTGAACAACTTATTTGATCTAGCGCTTGGAATTTTTTAGTCCAAGACAGGGCAGGCTTGACTGCTTCGAGTGTGTGTGTGTGTGTGTGGGGGGGGGGGGGGGGGGGGGTGTCATTGACAGTCTATCAGATTCAACTCAGATTCAACACTAGCGCCGAGCTCTAGACAGTGACGTCGCTGTGAGGGCTAACCAGGACCTTTTCGAACATGAGGACACACGGCTCACCACGGTGTCGCCGGTGAAGGAGAGGCAGGAGGGAGGGTGGGGCGTTGAGAGAGAGAGAGAGAGAGAGAGAGAGAAAAGATGTGTGCGTCCTGAGCTGGTGCAGGAGAAAAGCCTGCAACTGCTGGAATTTCAGTCCGATGAAGCTCAAGAAAAAAAATAAAGGTGACTGTTTGATAGTCGGTCCCGTTACTCACATGTAGCTAATTTTTTTTTGAGACAACCTCGCGAAGCTTTTATTAATCCGTCACAATGTTTATAGGGGCGAAGGAAAGATCTTCAGGATGACCTAACCATATATGGCGGCCACCCCCGAGAGATAAAGCATGCTTAGCTAAGTTGTGAGCCTCAAAGTTTGATCTCCTAAATTCATGAACTATTTTACAAAGCTGAAAACTAGCAGAATGTTCTATGATTTCATGTATCACTGCGCCATATGAAGCTGAAGTACCGCTCCGTATATCTTCAACCACCGTCTTGCAATCGGAGCCCACATGAATGCTTTGAACGTATAAGTCCTCCGCCAAAGCTAGTGCTTCCCTTATAGCCAGGGATTCGAGTGTTTTGAGGATCATTGATTTGCCGGAAACCAACGACCGAAGCTCCAAAAAACAGCCCATTTTGGTCCCTACACACCGCTGCAACCGCACCATACGTGCCTCCTCTCGACAGCGCTGCATCCACGTTAACTTTGGCACATCCTTGGACCGGAGGTAGCCAGCGTTTTGGTCTCGGCACCGACGCAGTAACAGGCTTTAATGACCTCTTATTGATCTGTTGTAGTTCTGACAAGTAACTCATGATGAAGCCGTTCGTGGAGTATGGAGACTGGAAAAATGTCCTCATAGATCGCCTTCCTCCTTGCACTCCATATCTCCCATGCTGTAACCACAAGGCGATTGAACTCTTCAGCTTGTAGCATATCGTGTAGAGCAAACAACCACTGCTTCAGATTATCATGCTGGCACCTTGTCACCTTTTCAACAAATTCATATGGAGCTAAAGCCCAGATACTCCTTGACATCGAGCAATTCAACAGCGCATGTCTCCATGTGTCCATGGCTCCGCATAGATGGCATGTATTTTCGTCGGCCATGTTTCGGTGGTGGAGGACCTCACCTGTCGGCATCGATTGCCTGGCTAGACGCCAAACAAACATCCGCAGCTTCGAGGGTACTTGTATGTGCCAGATTGCACTCCACTGCTTACTTTCCTGTAAATTTGAAGTACCTTCTTCCTCATGAAGCCATCTCTCCCTGCTGATCTTCGTTCTTAGTATCATACGGTAAGCAGAACGCACCGTGAAAACTCCCCGTCTCTCTTCATGCCATGCCCAAAAATCTGTTATGTTCCTCGTGCACAGCGGTATCTTGAGGATCTCTCCAGCATCAAAAGGAGTAAAGACAGCCCGTACCAGGTTTTCTCTCCATTGAGCCGAGGTAGCATCAATCAGGTCCGACACTCTTTCTGGCGGATTAGGAACAAGTGAAGTGATCGGCCTCTTGAAGTTATCACGAGGAATCCAGTTATGCTGCCAGATACTTGTCGAAGCCCCATTACCAACTCTTCGAACCACACCTTGTGCAACAATGTCCCTACCATCAAGCACCGCTCGCCATGTCTGAGAGGGGTGGGATCCCAACTCAGCATCCAGGAGTGAGCATTGAGGGAAATATACAGCATTTAGCACCTTTGCACTAAGCGAGGTCTCATCGGTCATCAGCCGCCATGCTTGTCTAGCCAAGAGTGCTAGATTGAAGATCTTCAAATCACGAAAACCAAGACCACCCAAGTGCTTAGGCCTGGTCATCATATCCCATGTCACCCAGCTAGGTTTCCTTTTACCTTGTTTGCTTCCCCACCAGAATTGGCGAATTATGGATGTGATACTGTCACATAAACCCCTTGGTAGACGAAAACAGGACATTGAAAAAACTGGGATTGCTTGTGCAACTGCCTTAATTAAAACTTCCTTTCCGTCCGCCGATAGTAATTTCTCCATCCAACCTTTGATCCTCTCCCATACTCGGTCCCGCAAATACTTGAAAGTTCCATTCTTCGACTGGCCTACATCAGTTGGCATACCCAGATAACGTTCATTTAATGATTCATTTTGGACGTTTAAGGAATTCTTCACCTCTTCCTTTATAGATTCTAGACATCCTTTGCTAAAGAAGATGGAAGACTTCTCATGATTTATCCTCTGTCCCGAAGCTCTGCAATAAATATCAAGCAGGTTTGACACTTCCTCTGACCCCTCCACATTGGCCTTAAAAAGCAGCAAGCTGTGATCTGCAAATAAAAGGTGGTTAATGGTGGGCACCATTGGAGCCACCTTAATACCTGCGAATGATGACCGAGAACTGGATTTCAGGAGGCACGAAAGGCCCTCAGCTGCAATTAGGAATAAGTAGGGGGAGATTGGGTCTCCCTGCCGGATACCTCTTGTAGGTATAAATGAATCAAGTTTCTCTCCATTAAAGAGAACAGAAAAGGATACTGATGAGACCATCTCCATTACTGTATCAATCCACTGTTGAGAGAAACCCAATTTGGCCATGATACCTTTCAAATATGGCCATTCCAAAATCTGTCATAGGCTTTCATCATGTCCAATTTCAAAGCACAAAAACTATCAGATCGTGACTGTGTCCTCTTCATGAAGTGCAAACATTCATAAGCACATATGATGTTATCTGTGATGAGTCTCCCAGGCACAAAAGCAGATTGTTCCTCAGATATAATGTCAGGCAAAATAATCTTGAGTCTATTGGCAACGACTTTAGATGCAATCTTGTAGAGCACGTTGCAAAGACTGATGGGTCTAAATTGTGACAACTGGGAAGGACTCGTTACCTTTGGAATTAGGACCAACACCGTGTCATTAATGCATTCCGGGCTTTCCTCCCCTCGCACTATTCTCAAAACAATTCTTGTAACATCTTCACCACAAATATCCTAGTTGCGCTGATAAAAATGAGCAGGAAATCCGTCTAGGCTAGGTGCTTTCGTTGGAAACATTTGGAATAAAGCTGCCTTAACCTCATCAGACGTGTATTCGGCATTAAGGCGCGCATTCATTTCCTCCGTCACTTTCCTGGGCACATGATCTAGCACTGCATCCATATTTTCAACTCCCTCCAAAGAGTACAAAGCTTGATAGAAACTATTAGCCATTGCCTTTAACTCATCTGGGTCAACAACGATCGCCCCCATGGAATTTTGCAGTGTCTTAATCATATTCTTCTTTCGCCGCAAGCTTGCACAAAGATGAAAAAACCTGGTATTCTTATCTCCCGCGGACAGCCACTGGATCCTTGCTCGCCGACGCCACATTAATTCCTCTCTATGGTACATCTCAATTAGGCGCTCGTTGATCTTGAGTTCCACGTGTGATGGTCCAGTTCTAAGCGGGCCCCCCAACTGATCTAGCTGTCTTTTCAAGAGCTTAATCTCCTTTTTCACATTACCAAAAGTATCATTGCTCCATCTGCTTAGACCTGTCGCCAAGTGCCGGAGCTTGTTCCTCATGTCCTCAACTGTCAGGCAAGGCTCCGCTGCATCCCATCCATCAACTAGAGCATCATGGAGCCCCTCATGTGTCTCCCACATTACTTCATAACGGAACTCCGATTTTTTGTGTTGCTTTTTCATTCGCCCCATATCAACCAACAGTGCCGAGTGGTCTGAAGAAGCAGCTATCTCATGGGTGACAGCTGCTAGTGGAAACCTTGCCATCCAATATGTGCTGACCAACGCCCTGTCCACTCTGCATCGTGTGTATGTACCTCCAGTGACCTTGTTCTCGAAGGTCCAAAAACGTCCCGTATAGCCCAAGTCTAGTAACATGCAAACATCAATTGTGTCTCTAAATGCCTGAATCTGTGCATTGCTGCGTTGACCAACTCCCTCGTGCTCATTCGGACATAAAACTTCATTAAAATCACCAAGACAAAGCTAGGGTAAGCTGCTTGTTGTACTGATGTTCTTCAAAATTGTCCATGTTTGGTGTCGTAAGTGCGTCTACGCCTCGCCATAAACACACGTTAGTCTCCACTTATCCTCTCCCTGCTCCTCTACAGATACATCAAGGTGGTAAACAGAGTAACCAAGAATTTCAACTTTTATTTCATTGTTCCAAAACAAACCGATACCACCACTCCTACCTTGACTATCAACAGCATAAGCATTATCAAAACCAATAGAACTAGCTAAAGCTTCTACCCTAGAGCCTTCTATCTGTGTCTCCACAATACAGAGTAGGGTAGGGGCAAACTTCCTCGCAAATTCGCGAAGTTCTCGGGCTGCCGCGGGTTTGCCCACTCCACGACAGTTCCAGCAAAGGGCACTCATTGGGCCTGGCAGTGCTCCTCGAAGGAGCCCGCCAAACTCTTCACTGCTGAAACCTGTCCATCACTACCATCATCTTCCTTTCGGGTCCTCTTGGGTTCTCTCTGTGGGGGTGGGCTGGACAAGGAAGTGCCCACTGGCACGATTGCTAGCTTATCTGCAGCATCACCCTTTGTGTTGTTGTGCACATTACCCTCCAGCGGCAGCCCAGCCAACCTCTTCCTCGTGAGATCATCCATATTAGCAGCTTTGCCTTTGCCATCCACTACCATGTCATCCTCTCTCCTTCCCGTCTCCTGATGAGCTGGGAAGTTGTTCATGTCGGCCTCGCGTCGATTGCCTGAACGCCCCCCCCCCCCTGTCCGGCCTCCCCTACGGCCACCTCTCCAACCTCGGCCCTCTCCAGGACCTTGGCTTGCGCGCATGGCCCAGCTAGCTCGTAAATCCTTGAAGACTAGAGCCGAAGGGGGATGAATCCCAGTACCGCGTTCCTTATAAAGATGACCCAACATGCCACACATGGCGCACCAATCAGGCAGCTTCTCATACTTTACCCTATAGATCTGTCTTTCCCCCCTCTAATCATAGACACAACGTTCTTCAGGGGTTTAAACACATTCAGCCGAATCCACACCCTATGGAAGTTCCCAACAAAATCATGAGATGGTTGTTCTGTGAATGGCACTTCCCCCCACCTTTGCGGCTAGTGGAGTAACTAGGTGAGAAAACAGATCTGGAACATCATGTATCTGGATCCATATGTCAATCGTCTCCAGCTTGATGGATGAAGGTTTTGAGAACCCACCATAAGGCGCAAGAAGCACTGCATCCCCTCGGAAATTCCAAGGTCCCCCATGCATAACTCTCTCCCAATCTCCTAAACAGGACAGTTGAACTGAGTACATATTATCTTCCAAGGGCTTAAACTTGGCCTCCTGTGCTATATTCCATGCTGACCGCATGTTTCTGTAGAACCACGTCTGACTGTATGATTTGGAGGTGTTTACCCTAGCCAGAGCAATCCATCTGGGTCCCTGTGGAGGCGCATCTTTCTCATCGAAGATCACATCATCAAGATCTTCTTCCTTCAGCCCAAGTTCTGCCATCTGTTGGGGAACGTTGCAGAAAACAAAAAATTTCCTACGGTTTCACCAAGATCCATCTATGAGTTCATCTAGCAACAAGTGATCAGATGCATCTACATACCTTTGTAGATTGCGAGTGAAAGCGTTCAAAGAACGGGGATGAGGGAGTCGTACTCGACGTGATCCAAATCACCGGAGATCCTAGCGCCGAATTGACGGCACCTCCGCGTTCAACACACGTACGGTCAGCGTGACGTCTCCTCCTTCTTGATCCAGCAAGGGAGAAGGAGAGGTTGATGAAGATCCAGCAGCACAACGGCGTGGTGGTGGATGCAGGGGTCACCGCAGCAGGGCTTTGCCGTTCTACTGCGAGAGGGAGAGGTGTAGCAGGGGAGAGGGAGGCGCCAAGAGTCAAGGGTGCGGCTGCCCCTCCCCCCCCTTTATATAGGCTCCCCAAGGGGGGCGCCGGCCCTAGGAGATGGGATCTCCTAGGGGAAGCGGCGGCCAAGGGTGGAGTGGCCCCCAAGGCAAGTGCCCCCCCCCCCACCCTAGGGTTTCCAACCCTAGGCGCAGGGGGTGGGCCAAGGGGGGAGCACGAGCCCACTATGGGCTGGTTCCCCTCCCCACTTCAGCCCATGGGGCCCTCCGGGATGGGTGGCCCCACCCGGTGGACCCCGGGACCCTTCCGGTGGTCCCGGTACAATACCGGTCACCCCCGAAACTCTTTCGATGGCCGAAACTGCACTTCCTATATATAATTCTTTACCTCCGGACCATTCCAGAACTCCTCGTGACGTCCTGGATCTCATCCGGGACTCCGAACAACTTTCGGGTTACAGCATATTCATATCTCTACAACCCTAGCGTCACCGAGCCTTAAGTGTGTAGACCCTACGGGTTCGGGAGACATGTAGACATGACCGAGATGGCTCTCCGGTCAATAACCAACAGCGGGATCTGGATACCCATGTTGGCTCCCACATGCTCCTCGATGATCTCATCGGATGAACCACAATGTTGAGGATTCAAGCAACCCCGTAAACAATTCCCTTTGTCAATCGGTACGTTACTTGCCCGAGATTCGATCGTCGGTGTCCCAATACCTCGTTCAATCTCGTTACCGGCAAGTCACTTTACTCGTACCGTAATGCATGATCCCGTGACCAGACACTTGGTCACTTTGAGCTCATTATGATGATGCATTACCGAGTGGGCCCAGAGATACCTCTCCGTCATACGGAGTGACAAATCCCAGTCTTGATCCGTGTCAACCCAACAAACACTTTCGGAGATACCCATAGTATACCTTTATAGTCACCCAGTTACGTTGTGACGCTTGGTACACCCAAAGCACTCCTACGGCATCCGGGAGTTACATGATCTCATGGTCTAAGGAAAAGATACTTGACATTGGAAAAACTCTAGCGAACGACCCATACGATCTTGTGCTATGTTTAGGATTGGGTCTTGTCCATCACATCATTCTCGTAATGATGTGATCTCGTTATCAATGACATCCAATGTCCATAGTCAGGAAACCATGACTATCTGTTGATCAATGAGCTAGTCAACTAGAGGCTTACTAGGGACATGTTGGTGTCTATGTATTCACACATGTATTACGATTTCCGGATAACACAATTATAGCATGAATAAAAGACAATTATCATGAACAAGGAAATATAATAATAATCCTTTTATTATTGCCTCTAGGGCATATTTCCAACAGTCTCCCACTTGCACTAGAGTCAATAATCTAGTTACATTGTGATGAATCGAACACCCATGGAATTCTGGTGTTGATCATATTTTGCTCTAGGGAGAGGTTTAGTCAACGGATCTGCTACATTCAGGTCCGTATGTACTTTACAAATATCTATGTCTTCATCTTGAACATTTTCACGAATGGAGTTGAAGCGGCGCTTGATGTGCCTGGTCTTCTTGTGAAACCTGGGCTCCTTGGCAAGTGCAATAGCTCCAGTGTTGTCACAGAAGAGTTTGATCGGCCCCGATGCATTGGGTATGACTCCTAGGTCGGTGATGAACTCCTTCACCCAAATTGCTTCATGCGCTGCCTCCGAGGCTGCCATGTACTCCGCTTCACATGTAGATCCCGCCACAATGCTCTGCTTGCAACTGCACCAGCTTACTGCCCCACCATTGAAAATATACACGTATCCGGTTTGTGACTTAGAGTCATCCAGATCTGTGTCGAAGCTAGCGTCGATGTAACCCTTTACGACGAGCTCTTCGTCACCTCCATAAATGAGAAACATTTCCTTAGTACTTTTCAGGTACTTCAGGATATTCTTGACCGCTGTCCAATGTTCCTTGCCGGGATTACTTTGGTACCTACCTACCAAACTTACGGCAAGGTTTACATCAAGTCTGGTACACAACATGGCATACATAATAGACCCTATGGCTGAAGCATAGGGGATGACACTCATCTCTTCTATATCTTCTGTCGTGGTCGGACATTGAGCTGAGCTCAATTTCACACCTTGCAACACATGCAAGAGCCCCTTCTTAGACTGATCCATATTGAACTTCTTCAATATCTTATCAAGGTATGTGCTTTGTGAAAGACCTATGAGGTGTCTTGATCTATCTCTATAGATCTTGATGCCTAATATATATGCAGCTTCTCCAAGGTCCTTCATTGAAAAACTCTTATTCAAGTAGGCCTTAATGCTGTCCAAAAGCTCTATATCATTTCCCATCAAAAGTATGTCATCTACATATAATATGAGAAATACTACAGAGCTCCCACTCACTTTCTTGTAAACGCAGGCTTCTCCATAAGTCTGCATAAACCCAAACGCTTTGATCATCTCATCAAAGCGAATGTTCCAACTTCGAGATGCTTGCACCAGCCCATAAATCGAGCGTTGGAGCTTGCACACTTTGTCAGCATTCTTAGGATCGACAAAACCTTCCGGCTGCATCATATACAATTCTTTCTTAAGGAAACCATTAAGGAATGCCGTTTTGATGTCCATTTTCCATATTTCATAATCATAAAATGCGGCAATTGCTAACATGATTCGGACGGACTTCAGCTTCGCTACAGGTGAGAAAGTCTCATCGTAGTCAACCCCTTGAACTTGTCGATAACCCTTAGCGACAAGCCGAGCTTTATAGATGGTCACATTACCATCCGCGTCTGTCTTTTTCTTAAAGATCCATTTATTTTCTATGGCTCGCCGATCATCGGGAAAGTCAGTCAAAGTCCATACTTCGTTTTCATACATGGATCCTATCTCGGATTTCATGGCCTCCAGCCATTTGTCGGAATCCGGGCCCGTCATTGCTTCTTCATAGTTTGAAGGTTCACTGTTGTCTAACAACATGATTTCCAAGATAGGGTTGCCGTACCACTCTGGTGCGGAACGTGTCCTTGTGGACCTACGAAGTTCAGTAGCAACTTGATCTGAAGTTTCATGATGATCATCATTAACTTCCTCTCTAGTCGGTGCAGGCACCTCAGGAACATTTTCTTGAGTCGCGCCACTTTCCGGTTCAAGAGGTAATACTTCATCAAGTTCTACTTTCCTCCCACTTACTTCTTTCGAGGGAAACTCTTTCTCTAGAAAGGATCCATTCTTGGCAACAAAGATCTTGCCTTCGGATCTGAGGTAGAAGGTATACCCAATAGTTTTTTTAGGGTATCCTATGAAGACGCATTTTTCCGACTTGGGTTCGAGCTTTTCAGGTTGAAGTTTCTTGACACAAGCATCGCATCCCCAAACTTTTAGAAACGACAGCTTAGGTTTCTTCCCAAACCATAATTCATACGGTGTCGTCTCAACGGATTTCGACGGAGCCCTATTTAAAGTGAATGCGGCAGTTTTTTAAAGCATAGCCCCAAAATGATAGCGGTAAATCGTAAGAGACATCATAGATCGCACCATATCTAATAGAGTGCGATTACGACGTTCGGACACACCATTACGCTGAGGTGTTCCAGGCGGCGTGAGTTGTGAAACTATTCCACATTTTCTTAAGTGCGTGCCAAATTCGTGACTCAAGTATTCTCCTCCACGATCTGATCGCAGGAACTTGATTTTCCTGTTACGTTGATTCTCAACCTCACTCTGAAATTCCTTGAACTTTTGAAAGGTCTCAGACTTGTGTTTCATTAAATAGACATGCCCATATCTACTCAAGTCATCAGTGAGGGTGAGAACATAACGATAGCCACCGCGAGTCTCAACACTCATTGGACCGCACACATCAGTATGTATGATTTCTAATAAGTTGGTTGCTCGCTCCATTGTTCCTGAGAACGGAGTCTTGGTCATTTTACCCATGAGGCATGGTTCGCACGTGTCAAATGATTCATAATCAAGAGAGGCATATTTCCAACACCATCATCCGCTCGACATCGCTTGCGCCCGAGGAGCCCGAGGCCCCTTCAGCCGCCATCAGAAGAACCTTACCCGATGCAAAAGTGACCGGGTATATTGGGGAGACCCTAGAACCACCGTTCCCTGCCTAACCTCACGCGAGAAGAGTGCGACGGAGGAAGACAGAGAGAGATCGGCGATAGGAAGGAAAAGCGATCTACTCGACGGCGTCGTAGTCGCCGCCGCGAGAAACAAATACCCTAACTCACATGTAGCTAATGTACTCTATTCGCCGTGTAGGTTGGGGAATAACGATGAAACAAGTACACCCCACGCGCCCAGTCCTTTGTATGGGCCAGTCCATTTCGAGCATTTTCCCCACTGATTTCGAGAAAGTTCTACAACCTTCCCTGAACCCTTTTCCATTTTGTTTTTCCTTTCATTTAGTTTTTCTGTTTCTTTTTTCAAGTTCCCAAAGTTTTTTTTCCCAAAATTCACAAAAAACAGGAACAATTTTTTATTCATGAAATGTGTCTAAAAATCACGTTTTTTTCAAATTCACAAACATTTATTAACAGTTTTGAATGTCTTTCGAATTTGAGAATAACTTTTGAAGTTACTTTAAAAATAAAAATCACGAGCATTTTTTTAAAGTCATGAATATGTCTTTAAGTTGACGCACATTTTTTAAAATTCTAGAAGATTATTTGAATCCATGAAGATTTTTTGAATTCATGAGTTGTTTTTAACTTGTGAACAAAATTTCGGAATTAGTGCACATTTTCTGAACTCACGACAAATTTTTAACATGTTTTTGAGTTTGTGATCCTTTTTTGAAATTTTAAACATTTGTTAATTCATGACTATATTTTCTGAATTTATGAATATTGTTGTTTAATTCAAGAATATTTTATGATTTTTATTTTGAAATTTTCCTTACATTGCTGAAATCCTGAAACTTTTTTCGAAATTCCTAATTTTTTTTATAATCTGGGAAGATATTTTCTATTTGTAATCATTTTCTAAATTGGAAACCATTTTTTTAGTTTTTTTTAATTTAGATTTTTTTTAAATCCCGAATAATTGTCGTAGAAGAGAAAACCGAAAAAGGGCGCCCTGCCCTCATATGGGCTTGCCTAAATGTGCGTGCATTTCAACAATTGTCAGTCCAATTTTTTTCATATTTTCATAAATGTTCGAAATAAAAAAATGACCCTAAAACTTGGTCGCTAAAGTGGTCGGTCTGCCTACAGTGAACCTGATCGCTACAAAAACCGGTTCGTACTAGTCGTTCGTTCCGCTACATGCGCCCGCTCACTACACCTTGTGGCCAATAGGCCGGCCCAGTCGACCCGTCCTCTGTGCGATGGGGCGACTACTTGACGCTTAACGCATCATTAGGAGCCCCCGAGGCCGCCCCGAGAATGCCGTTGGTGCTGTGGCCTGCCTGTGGCAATGAACGACAAGCCGGGTACCAAAAATATCATAGGTTCAAAATAGTTATGATAGTGCCTTTATGCTCCCTTTAGTTTCACCTAGAAAAATGGGAGGCGTGGTTATATCCCTTCTTAGCATATAATGTGGAATTGTCGGCACAGCTCTCCACCCCCAGCCGTTCGCCAATGGAAACCATGGAGACCTATGGGGATAGTCTTAGTCTACCAATCAAGATGCTTGGGGCCTTAGGGGGAGATGTTTAAAAAATAAATCGGTTTATTTAAAGCACTGATGCTTATTTGTGGAGGGAAAATGCTTGATTTGCTACCCCCTCCGGTACAGATAAGCATCTTTTTTTGTTGTTCTGTATCCTTTTATTGTCCATTTGTAAAATATATTTTCTTGTGTGTATATGGACATTTTTAAAAATACATTGTGATTATTTAATAAAGTATTCGTGTATTTTTTACAAAATTTTCATGCATTTTATAAAAAATTACATGTAATTAAAAATTATTAAAAAATTTGTTTTGTGTAAATAACAAAAAACCAATTGGAAAACTAAAAGAAAGAAAGAAAACTCACAAGAAACCATAGGTGGCACGCAGACAGTGCCAGACCCCCGAACTGAGCCGGCCCACGAACGCACGAACAGAGCAACAAAATATAGGAGCACTCACCGTTCAAGAATGTACTCTATGGTGCAGAGAGTTTCGTCCTTTTGCCTGAAGATTTGCTCGATCCGGATGGCTGAAAGAAGAAAGATCGATTCGTTAATATATCTTCAACTCATTTAAAACATGCGATGATCACCAGATTCCTGCTTATATAAATATATATACCTCGCCGGTGTTTGTTGTTTCAGGATCAACATGTTCTTCGTCGTAGTTCATGACTTCATCTTCTCGGTCGTCGCGATCGAATATCATATCACCCTTTCCGGTGTTGTTTAGAAATTCGGAGCCGTCAAAATCTTCTTCATTCTGATCATCATCTGGCCCGCGTATGATATCGAACATGGTCGGTTCTCTCTCTCTGTCGGTATTGTCCGCCATAGCTTTTATTTAACTATGCCAAAAGAAATATAAAATAATTTAGTATAATCTCGAATAATAGATATAATCTCGAATACATCGTCTCGAATAATAGATATAATCTCGAATACATCGTCTCGAATAATAGATTTAATCTCAAATACGTCGTCTCAAATAATAGATATAATCATCTCGAATACATCGTCTCAAATAATATATATAATCTCGAATAAATCATCTCGAATAATAGATATAATATTGAATACATCACTAGCTAGCTAGCTAGCAAGCTAATAAAGATTGAATACTACATAGTAATCTAGGCCACTCGCGGTTCCTGAGGTGCGGGCGGTGGACACCCAAAGAGAAGGAACCATCACTGGATCATAGCTCGGGTGATCTCCTCAAAGAACCTGCCAGGTATTGGAGAACCTGACGTCCATAGCAGCCATGTAGCGATGGACGTGCTCGTCCTCCTCCCTGACACGGCGACGTACCACCTCCGGCGGGGCCGGCTCCCTCCGCACCGAAAGTGGCCCACGCGAATGCCACCAAAGGAGATGAGGGTCGACGACGGGACCCGGGGCCGGGTTCCTCACCAAGCGTCGCGCCCCTGAAGGTAGCACCTCCCAGTGCCAGCCCGGCGGAGCCCAGTCCCGGACATGGGTCCTCTGAAGTAGGACGTCGTCGCGAACGGGTCGACGGCGAGGATGCGGGCCGGGCATCGTCGACAACAAATACTATATGCAAATTAAATGTAACACTAATTATGCTATCATTGCATATGTCAAAATTCTATATGCTATTTCATACTAATTAAGCATCTAACACTAAAAACAGAAAAAACAACATTATATAAAAAAATTCCATACTAATTAAACACTAATTATATCCGGGCTCACTAAAAACACTAAGCATCTAACACTAAGCATTGCATATGTCAAAATTCTATATGTTATTTCCATACTAATTAAACACTAAGCATCTAACACTAAAAACAGAAAAACAACTTCTATGTGTGTGTGTGTGTTCATCATGCATGCTTGTGTGTGTATATGGGCTCGGGGGGAGGGGGGCGGCGCCCATGGTGGCCACCGGGGGCGAGGGAGAGGGGTTAGAGGGGGAGAGCTCACAGCGGGGCGACGGCGACGGCGAGGCGACGGCCCGGGGCGGCGACGGGCCGGGGCATGACGGGGCGGCGATGCGGGGACGGCGCGACGGGGACGGGCCCGGGGCGGCGACGAAGACGAGGGCGGCGATGGCGACGGGGGCGGCGATGGGGACGAGGGCGGCGACGGCGACGGGGACGAGGGTGCGACGGGGACAGCGTAGGACGGGTGCGGCGTCGATCGGGAAGAAACAGAGTGGGAGAATGAAATTTTTCGAAGTGTTGTATATATAGAACCCACCTTTAGTACCGGTTGGAGCCACCAACCGGTACTAAAGGTCTGTTTTGGCTAGCCCAAGCGGCGGGAAGCGGCCCCCTTTAGTACCGGTTGGTGGCTCCAACCGGTACTAAAGGCCCCCCTTTAGTACCGGTTGATGCCACGAACCGATACTAAAGGGGGGTGCGCTGCTAGGCGAGGGGCGCAGAAGTTTAGTCCCACCTCGCTAGCCGAAGGGCGCTTACACCTGCTTATAGGCCCCGCCGCCGCTGTTGTCTCGAGCTCCTCTCTAAAGCAGGCCTTCTGGGCCTACCTCTGCTACTCTGCCCTGTGGGGCCTATTGGGCTTGCGGGCCTGCATCCTGGCCCAATAAGAGGTTGGGTTTCTAGTCGTATGCAGGCCGTTGTGGCCCGGTAGGTGGGCTTTTTTCATTTAGTTTTTTCTTTTCTGCTTTATTTATTTTGTTTTATTTATTTTTAGTTGTTTTTTGCTGTATTTAGAGTTTCTTTGTGAATATTTTTGATAGTTTTTAGAAACTTTCAGTTAGTGCCGGTAGTTTTTAAATTTGAATAGTTTAAATTTTGAATTATTTGAAATTTGTGTGAATCACTAGTTTATGAATAACTTAACTTTAAAAATACATTTTCCAGTGATTCTTTTTTCTTATGTTTAATATTAGTGTGTTTTATCATTATATTCAATTTGGTAATGCTTAAGTTATTTAAAAAATGAAATGACTTTGTAACGGATGAGTTTTCGTCTGAAACCCTGATACTTCGAAACAGATTGTCCATTTTTGTAAACGAAGTGCATTCAGTTTTTGCGGTAACCCTCTCTACTTTTTTGCACATGCTATGTGGGTGAAATTATGATGCCATGCCAACTTTCATCCTTTTCTGAGTTCATTTGAAATGCTTTTCAACTTCAGGGTCATTTAGCTGAAAAAAATAAGTAAATGCATGAAAGAATTTGCTTGCATCCCAGATCACATCCCAGATCTTTGGGTGTGAAACTTTTTCTTCGCGTGTATCCCTTTGCGTCGTAGCCATGGAAAATCTTTATCATTTAACGGGATGCTCGGGTCAATATTCACTGTGAATGGAGCAATTTCATCAAACTTTTCATAATCTTCTAACTTGTCTGTCTTGTCATCCACTCCCACGATGTTTCTCTTCCCAGAAAGAACTATGTGCCGCTTTGGCTCATCGTACGATGCATTCGCTTCCTTATCTTTTCTTTTTCTTGGCTTGGTAGACATGTCCTTCACATAGAAAACCTGTGCCACATCATTGGCTAGGACGAATGGTTCGTCTGCATACGCAAGATTGTTGAGGTCCACTGTTGTCATTCCGTACTGCGGGTCTTCCGTTACCCCGCCTCGTGTCATATTGACCCATTTGCACCGAAACAAAGGGACCTTCAAACCATGTCGATAGTCAAGTTCCCATATGTCCTGTATATAACCATAATATGTTTCCTTTCCCGTCTTGGTTTCTGCATCAAAGCGGACACCACTGTTTTGGTTGGTGCTCTTCTTATCTTGGGCGATCGTGTAAAATGTATTACCATTTATCTCGTACCCTTTGAAAGTCATTATATTCGAAGATGGTAACTGGGACAACAAGTACAGGTCATCTCCAATAGAGGTGTCATGCATGGTACGTGCTTGCAACCAGTTGGCGAAACTCCTGATTTGTTCACGTGTAATCCAGTCATCAGACCGCTCTGGGTGTTTGGAGCGTAGCAAATTCTTGTGTTCATCCATATACGGAGCCACCAAGGCGGAATTCTGTAGAACTGTGTAGTGTGCTTCAGTGAGAGAATGTCCGTCCATACATATTATTTGTTCCCCTCCTAGCGTGCCTTTTCCATCCAGTCTGCCCTTATGCCGCGATTCAGGAACACCAATCGGCTTAAGGTCAGGAATAAAGTCAATACAAAACTAAATGACCTCCTCATTTTGACGGCCCTTGGAGATGCTTCCTTCTGGCCTAGCACGGTTGTGAACATATTTCTTTAAGACTCCCATGAACCTCTCAAAGGGGAACATATTGTGTAGAAATACAGGACCCAAAACGTTAATCTCTTCGCATAGGTGAACTAGGACGTGCGTCATGATGTTGAAGAAGGATGGTGGGAACACCAACTCGAAACTGACAAGACATTGCACCAAATCATTCTGTAACCTTGGTATGATTTCTGGATCGATTACCTTCTAAGAGATTGCATTGAGAAATGCACATAGCTTCACAATGGCTAATCGAACGTTTTCCGGTAGAAGCCCCCTCAATGCAACCGGAAGCAGTTGCGTCATAATCACGTGGCAGTCATGAGACTTTAGGTTCTGGAACTTTTTCTCTGCCATGTTTATTATTCCCTTTATATTCGACGAGAAGCCAGACGGTACCTTAATACTGAGCAGGCATTCAAAGAAGATTTCCTTCTCTTCTTTGGTAAGAGCGTAGCTTGCATGACCCTGATGTATGCCGTCTTTTCCGTGCATACGTTGCTAGTCCTCCCGTGCCTCAGGTGTATCTTTTGTCTTCCCATACACGCCCAAGAAGCCAAGCAGGGTCACACAAAGATTCTTCGTCACGTGCATCACATCGATTGCGGAGCGGACCTCGAGGTCTTTCCCATAGGGCAGGTCCCAAAATATAGATTTCTTCTTCCACATGGGTGAGCGTCCGTCAACGTCATTCGGAACAGGTTGTCCACCAGGACCCTTTCCAAAGACCACCTTCAAATCCTTGACCATATCATGTACATCAGCACCAGTACGGTGGCGAGGCTTCGTCCGGTGATCCGCCTCACCTTTGAAATGCTTGCCTTTCTTTCTTACGGGATGCCTGCTCGGAAGAAATCGACGATGTCCCAGGTACACATTCTTATTAGCCAAATATATACTGTCGGTATCGTCCAAACAGTGCGTGCATGCGCGGTATCCCTTGTTTGTCTGTCCTGAAAGGTTACTGAGAGCAGGCCAATCATTGATGGTCACGAACAGCAATGCCTTTAGGTCAAATTCTTCCCCCATGTGCTCATCCCACGCACGTACACCTGTTCCATTCCACAGTTGTAAGAGTTCTTCAACTAATGGCCTTAGGTACACATCAATGTCGTTGTCGGGTTGCTTAGGGCCTTGGATGAGCACTGGCATCATAATGAACTTCCGCTTCATGCACAACCGAGGAGGAAGGTTATATAAACATAGAGTCATAGGCCAGGTGCTATGGTTGCTGCTCTGCTCCCCAAAAGGATTAATGCCATCTGCGCTTAGACCAAACCATACGCTCCTTGCGTCATCTGCAAACTCCTTCCCGTACTTTCTTTCGATTTTTCTCCACTGCGACCCGTCAGCGGGTACTCTCAACTTTCCGTCTTTCTTACGGTCTTCTCTGTGCCATCGCATCGCCTTGGCATGCTCTTTGTTTTGGAACAAACGTTTCAACCGTGGTATTATAGGAGCATACCACATCACCTTAGCAGGAATCTTCTTCCTGGGGCGCCGGCCCTCGACATCACCAGGGTCATCGCGGCAGATCTTATAGCGCAATGCACGACATACCGGGCAAGCGTTCAAATCCTCGTACTCACCGCGGTAGAGGATGCAATCATTAGGGCATGCATGTATCTTCTGCACCTCTAACCCTAGAGGGCAGACAGCCTTCTTTGCTTCGTATGTACTCTCGGGCAATTCGTTGTCCTTTGGAAGCATATCCTTTATCATTACCAGCAACTTTCCAAATCCCTTGTCAGATACACCATTCTCTGCCTTCCATTGCAGCAAATCCAGTGTAGTGCCCAGCTTTTTCTTGTCACCTATGCAATTCGGGTACAACAATTTTTTGTGATCCTCTAACATGCGCTGCAACTTCTTCTCCAAATCACTTGCGCAGTTTCTCTTTGCATCGGCAATGGCCCGACCTAGATCATCAACGGGCTCATCTGATGCCTCTTCTTCAGCTTCTTCCCGCATTGCCGGCTCAGCTTCTTCCCGCATTACCGGCTCAGCTTCTTCCCCCATTGTTGTATCATCGTATTCAGGGAACCCATGGCCAGGATAGCTGTCATCGTCCTCTTCTTCTTCATTGTCTTCCATCATAACCCCTCTTTCTCCGTGCTTGGTCCAAACATTATAATGGGGCATGAAACCGGACTTAAACAGGTGGACGTGAATGGTTCTTGACGTAGAGTAATTGTGATCATTCTTACAGCGAGCACATGGACAAGGCATAAAACCATCCTCCCGCTTGTTTGCCTCAGCCGCAAGCAGAAAAGTATGCACGCCCTCAACGAACTGGGGAGAGCATCGGTCATCGTACATCCATTGCCGGCTCATCTTCATTACACAACACCGAATAGACCAAATTAATACAAGTTCATACAATTAATACAAGTTCATACATAAAGTTCATACAACACTTAAATCCAACAAACAAATAACTCTCTAGCTAAAGCATTTAAATGCAATAACAAATATGATCAAGATCGCAACTAAGGTAACAATGGATCCAACAGCATAATGATACCAAGCCTCACTATCGATGGCATATTTTCTAATCTTTCTAATCTTCAAGCGCATTTTCTCCATCTTGATCTTGTGATCATCGACGACATCGGCAACATGCAACTCCAATTCCATCTTCTCCCCCTTAATTCTTTTCAATTTTTCTTTCAAGTACTCATTTTCTCTTTCAACTAAATTTAACCTCTCGGCAATAGGGTCGGTTGGAATTTCCGGTTCACATACCTCCTAGAAAAAAAAATTATGTCAACTTGATGGGCATAATTTGTCATAAACACGAAATGCAACTAGTTTTAAAAGAGAATATACATACCACATCCGAATCATAACAAGGACTAGGGCCGACGGGGACGGATATCAAAACCATGGCACTATATGTATAACAAACAACGTACGGGTAAGATAATTATACGAGTAACTATATATCCAAATCACACAAACATCAATTTTTATATAAAATTTCATTAACAAGAGGCTCACCACAAGGTGGTGCCGGCAACGGGACGGTGCGGGCGATCGACGGTGGCTACGATGGAGATTTAGAAGGCACTAAGTAAATCACACCTACATATGCAAACTAAGTGTTATTTTTGACCTCAAATTACATATAAATCAAATACTAGCACATATATATATCCTCCCAAATTACTAAACTCACAAATTAATCACTATATAAACCAATGCAAGAGCTAATCTAGCAATGAGAGATGAATGGATGAGGGCCTTCAAATCTTGACAAATTTTGGGCAAATTTTGTGATGAACTCGAGAGGAAGAAGAGAAGAACAGAGGAGACGGAGAGGGGAAAGGGGGGAGAACAGAGTGCTGGTGGACGAAGGGTCTATGTAGGACGACCTTTAGTACCGGTTCGTGCCAAGAACCGGTACTAAAGGGGCTGGAGGGGCCCCATTCTGACAACATCCTGCCACCACTCTCATTAGTACCGGTTCGTGGCACGAACCGGTGCTAAAGGTTCGCCACGAACCGGTACTAATAAAAGCGGCCCGGCTAGCCGTTGGAACTGGCACTAATGTATACATTAGTGCCGGCTCAAATACAAACCGGCACTAATGTGCTTCACGTTTGACCCTTTTTCTACTAATGATCCTCCTCCTCGGCGTCCGCCGATGCCCAGAACCTGCCTCCAACTTGCCGGCCATCGCCGGAGAGGAGAGGTGGCCCGCCCCTAGTCGCCAACATGTGATTTGAAATTTTTGAACGACGCCGATCGCTTGTACGCTTGGTTGCCGGCAATGGATGAGCCTCCGGTGAGGCAATAGGCACTTCGGTGACCATGGAGGCGATGGGGACGTGGCTGTCCACCTGATCTTCGTCGTCACTCTCCAAGAGTGCCCAAAAACGTCCACCCGGTCGTGCATGTATCGCCGGTTCCGTCAGATCAATCACCGCCGGTGTCTTTGTTCGCACATCCAGCTGCACACGCTCGCCAACAACGACGTCAAAAGCATCAAGTTTGAAATTCAAACCTACCTCAATCGTGTCTCCTTCCGGTAGATAGTCGCCGGCGAGGATATCGTTCTCCAGATCGAGAAGAACCAGCCACCGCGAGTGCGGTGTGAATCGAAGCCGTCCGTCGATCCAAACACCCGGATCCGTCTCGTCGGAGAAGATCACCTGCCATTGTACCCATCTTCCCTGTCCTAGACCGATCGCGCCGTGCGGCCGATCTTCCCCCGCGCCGTCGGATCTCGTCAGTCCTCCTTTTCTTTCCAAAGTCCCCGCCTCTAGGATGCCGGGGGATCGCGGATGCGCCAGATGCAACTCCCCTGCGCTTCCATCTGGTAAGGATCGAGGCAACGCCGGTGGGATTCCGGCTGCCTCGGGCGGCCTAGTCTCCGCCTCGCCCTCTCTCATGGCATTCGCCTCGTTGATCTATGGATTCATCCACAATTTAGTATGACTTACCAAGAACAAAACCTTACACACAATTTGCAGCGGTAATCGTTTAGGCCAACCAATGAAGATCTTCTGCGGTCACTTCTGAATACCTTCAGTGTGAAGTCAGACGTGTACTCCCTCCCTCCCATAATGTAAGACGTTTTTTGACACTTGGAACGGAGGGAGTAATAGTTATGATAATCATGTAAATAGGCACACAATACATCACAGTAAGATCAAGTTAACCAATCACCAAATACAGAGAAGTTATGTTGAAGCTTGGAAGCATAAGATGTCACGAACTAACCAATCACGAGGTTCGTGTATCCAACAAAAAAAGGTATGCTACCGGACATTACATGCCACTTCTATTAGGAAAAATAACAGAAAACACAGTCACTGAAGAACAAGCGGTACAGACCCACACCATGATGAACAAATGGGTGGTGCAGTGCTACACGCTTCCAACTTGATGATCCTCCTGCCTCAAGGATATCGGAATGAGTGAGCAAAGCCCACGTGTACCTGATAAACTCCCAACCCGGAGATGGCGGTGGCGGACAAAGATGAAGCCTATGAGACGGTGGACCATGAGAGCTTCAGCTAGCTGTTGGGGAAGAGCTTCTTGGACCGGCGGAAGCTGAACTAGCTAGAAGCCGAATGCTAGTAGTACCATACCAGGTAATAAACCATGTTGTTGGTCCCGCGTTATTCTCTTTCAGACATTCAGATATCATTGTAGACACATGTGTAACCTTTGCTTTTCTCAAAGACATGTGAATTGGTTCTGCTGTCTCGAGCCCTCCAACTAGTAGTACTAGCTAGTTCCCTTTTTGTTCGGTGAGAAAGTTGGCCGAAGATAGCATCGTCTGGTCTTGGCTTATATGAAAAAGGTAAAGAGGGCGCAAGCTGCATAAGGGAGCTGAGTTTAGCATAAGGGAGCTGAGTTTAGCTAAACATGTCTGTATGGCCTTGGTCTAGTTGAGTAAATGCCGGCTTAAAATTAACTTTCATAAACAGCGAATTGTTCTGCCTTGAAGAAGTTAATGAGTCGGCCGCTGATTACGCCGACCTATTTGGGTGCGCACAAGGCCAATTCCTGATTAAATATTTGAAAATTTGGATTCATTAGCCAAGGCCAATAAGGCGGTGCATGTGCGGTTGGAGTGGGTGGCATCGAGGTTTTTGCCGAACATGGCTGACAACATGATCTATGGATCAATCCACCACCTCCTTCAACATAGGCATAGTATCAGTCCTATATAACTCTACTGTTGGGGTGAGGGCTTTTGGAGGCCGAGCTCCTTGGAGCTCGTTTCAAAAAAAAATGAAATTCACAAAGTAAATAAAATTGAAACTTTTTGTAAACACTAACACACTGTATATTACGTATGTGCAAAAATTTATAACCATACACTTTCACATGTGGCTTACAGAAAAAAGACAAAAACTTATTTCTAAAATGGGCTGATTATTTTGTTCTTGCGCTAGAATTTTTCACACCAGGCTAGGTTTCACTCTCGGATATGGAGGAACGACTGCTCAACAAGGAGAAGCGGCATAGGAGGTTGTCGGCATCGCTGAGGTGGAGAAGTGGGATCGCTACGACATAGAGGAGACTCTGCAGGAGGATCTCACCATCCTCACTGAGTGGGAGGGTTGGGATCCCAAAATGCATGCGCTGGTTTGGGATAACTAGCATAGCTATGTGAAGATCCCAAACTCGCCCGAGATGTCTCTCCGAAGTAGCGTCCAGTGCCCGACTTCACTGTTGAGGAGGCATGAGATGAGTGGTGCGCCGCCTATGTGTAGGCAATCTGCCCCATGAAAATCTTTGAGTAGACTGTCACTTGGCAGGCACTAGCCGCAGAGCAGAGCGCCGCATTATGGATCCACTACGAGGAAGTATAGGAGGATTTCGCGGTGGAGTGTGCCGATTCGATGCTAATATGATGAGATTCGAGAAAAGAGCTCACACCATATATATTGTGCCTTTCCCATTGAGAAAGCCATCTCCGACCTCACGACCGCATGGGACAGGAATGGGAGGAAGACAAGGTCGTCGTACCGGCACGGTGGCGTGCCTAGAGGACGAGTGGACTCATCACATATGCATGTGGCCTGTGCAGAGCATTCACACATCGACGTCATGGGGCTCAAAATCATGCTATAGTCGCTAAAAAGGACAAAATTTGAACCTATATGAAAATTTCACTAGTAAACTCCCCCCCCCCCTCCTATACATGAACTTTGTAATTTAACATTAGTTGAAATCGGTGTTTTAATCGTTCTAATTGAGTGTGGCCATTGAGTTGATACAACAAAAATAGGAAAGAAAAGAAAACATATGGAAACACTCAATATAGCGCCTTTGAGTTTGCACATCGCCTCGACAACCTTCATAGTATTATGAAGCGCGCTCCACGCACTCTGCAATATGGAGATGACCAATACCGCGATTCTGCTAAATTTGCTGTTAGATGGGTAGAAGGGAAGAAAATCTTATACGACCTGGGTCATACGCTCCCGCCGTGAGACCCGCTTCTCTTGCTGACAGTTGGCAAAACCTATCTCAATGCCTCTTCCCCTTCTTCCACCTCTCTCTCTCTCTCTCTCTCTCTCTCTCTCTCTCTCTCTCCCTCTCTCTCTCTCACCACCCGTCGAGCAGCTAGCTCCACCAAGTAGCACCAACAGGATTTAGACCACATCAGAACACTCCCTCGCTGCATCCCTCCGTCCCGGCGTCTCCTCTCATGTCGCTTCCTTTCCTTCCAGCACCAGCCTTCCAACTTCCACAACAGAGTCTCTGCCATGCTCGTGTTTCATGGTCACCATTAGCACGAACTGCTCTGCCGTTGCCGTCGAAGGCGAGCCCGTGCAGAAGCCGACCAGGACCCGCAAGATACCGACACCGGAGGATACAGAGTCCACCAGGAAGCGCCACAGGGAGGCGGACGACCTTTCTTATTGACACTGCAAGTCATCTACGTCCTCGGACCGACGACGAGCCCATGCAGAAGTCGAGGAGAACAACCGCTGACGACGGAAAAAAATATGAGAGAGCAAAGTCATAGGTGGAAGAAAACGAGAGTGCTTTGAGATCCGTTTGCCAAATGTCAGCAGGAGAAGCGGGTCTCACGGCGGGGGTGTATGACCCAGGTCGTATAAGATTTTCTTCCGGGTAGAAGTGGTGTGACATTGCGTTTCATGAATTAAAAATTTCAGAGTCAACCTGAAAAAGAACATAGTACTACTACATAAAGTGGGCACTTGCTTATTCGTGGCGCCACCAACAAAACAACACAAACACAATCCCCACAAAATCAGCAGCAGCGTGAGTGCGGTCCGTACTCCAAAGAGACGATCCATCCATCACCTTCATCAGAAAGAAAAAGAAATGAAGATGGGAGCAGGAACATACTCCTCCACTACACAGGTGGCGACGAATTGGAGCTGAAAGCTCCGTGTCTCTGAGCAAGACACGACAATGATCAAGTTCCAAACAACGCCTCATTTTCTTCTTGTCCTCCTCCTTTTTCCAGGCAAGAGCTGAGCACCAAATTAAGACAGAGACAACAATGTGTCCTCACCACGGTTTTGGGTACCGCCCGAGAAAAACGGTTACCGGGCGGATACCGAGTTTCTCGCTGCCCCACGAGAAAGATCGATCCCGAGCAAAAAATTCCGATTTTTTTGAATTTTTACGTACAACCTAGTCTGAAATAAGGGAGCATCTCGGTAGTATGACAAAACTTAGCTGCGGCGCGATGGTAACCATGTAGTTACTTCACCCAGACGACGCAGGTTCGATTCCCCTACTCTAAACAACATTTTTGTCTATTTTTCAAAAAAATTACGTGAAAAAAGAAGTAGCGGGCAAGACTCGAACTCCTGACCTCTTTACCTAGAGAGGGCAGATGTTCCACTGAGATACTACCACTTCGTTCTGAATATCAGTTTAAGTTCTATCTACCTCTAGTATACAAAATTTTGAATTCAAAATTCAAAAATAAATTTCGTCCAAAATATATTCGGTATTTCTCGGTAACCGTGGTAACCGAGAATCTCGCCCCCCCATGAGAAAATTCGTCCATTCGGAATCCAAAACCTTGGTCCTCACTGTGGCCCGACCTAAACTGTTAGACTATACTCATATTGTATACACAAATACAATATACGGTTACGTGGCTCTTTATATAGAGAGAGATACAACTTATACATTCGATGCAAAAAAAAAAGATACAACTTATACGCAGATACAATATACGGTTACGTACAGAAGCTCTATACAATATATAGTCTAACATAAAGTACACGAGCCCCTCAACATTCTTTCTTCTTCTTGCACCTCCCCTGTTTCCCAAGTACACGAGTCCATATGCGCGCGCGCGCCCATGTCCACCTCCTCCTCCTCTTCTCTCCCCTTCCTCCTCCTCTTCTTCTTGCACCTCCTCCTCCTGCTTCCACCATGCTGCAGCTGCTGCTCCCGGCACCTTCTTCTCCACGGCGACGCCAACGCCTCCTCGTCGCTCGCGGACACGCTCCAGGCGCGCGACGGCAACGTCACCGACGGCCTCAGGCGCTACCTGGCGCGCTTCGGCTACGCGTCCACGCCTGACGACGCCGACGGGCAGCTCGTGGTGAGCCTCTACCAGTCCACCCTCGGCCTCCCCGTCACGGGCCGCCTCGACGCCCGCACGCTCGACCTCCTCGCCACCCCGCGCTGCGGCGTCCCGGACCTCCAGGCGAACGCCACCGCCCGCTTCGCCTTCTTCGCCGGCCAGCCACGCTGGGCGCGCGCGCCGGGCCACTTCCTGCTCACCTACGCCGTCGTCTCCGACCCTCCCTACCAGCCCCTCCCGCTCCCGCGCGGGGCCGTGCGCGCCGCCTTCCGCCGCGCGTTCGCGCGCTGGGCGCGCGTCATCCCGGTGCGGTTCCGCGAGACGCGCGACTACAACACGGCGGACGTGCGCGTGGGCTTCCTCGCGGGCGACCACGGCGACGGCGAGCCCTTCGACGGCCCGCTCGGCGTGCTCGGCCACGCCTTCTCCCCGCCCAGCGGCCAGCTCCACCTCGACGCCGCCGAGCGGTGGGCCGTCCTCGGCCACGACGACGAGGACCCCGACTCCGGCGCCGTGGACCTGGAGTCGGTGGTCACGCACGAGATCGGCCACGTGCTGGGCCTGGCGCACTCGTCCGTGCCGGACGCCGTCATGTTCCCGAGCCTGAAGCCGCGCACCCGGAAGGCGGAGCTCACCCTGGACGACGTCCGCGGCGTGCAGGCGCTCTACGGCTCCAACCCGCGCTTCAGCCTCAGCTCCCTCTCCGAGCCCGACACCTCCTCAGCCGCCCCGGCGGTGGCCACCACCAGGTCGCCCGGGAAGACGACGACGCATATGGCCATCCTGCTCTTACTTGTCACCGTCACTCTTCTGCTCCTCCTCTGCTAGCTTGATTGATTAAGCTCTACTCTAAGTAGATACTAGATATATACACTGTACACATGACACGTCTTAAGAGAAACTGATCAAGATTTTAATTACTTGGACTTGAGAGAAACTGATGAAGATTTTATCAAGTACTATGTCGAGTTTCTCGTGAATTGATTATCTTTCTTTGAATGCAAGTAACGAACAATTTATTGTGATTGGATATTGCAGAGAAAGAAGCAGAAAAATGGATAAACAAGTCAAGCATGTCGTCGTGATTTGTTTCTGAAGCAAACAGGACAAATTAAGCAAGGATTCTTGCCTTCTTTCTTCTCGTTTGGTTGGTTGACAGATCACCAATGAATTCAGTGTGATTTAATTTGGAGAAGAATTGAAAACAATCAAGGTCTCAAGGATATGCTCAGTGTGATTTTAAATTGGAGAAGAAAACAATCGGTTATGCGTGTGCGTTGGACCGTTGGTGCCTGTGTTATGTGGCTAGCAACTTTTTCTCGGTGTGTGTTGCAGGTTGCTACTTGGGCTAGCACCATCACTCTATCAGCAAGGCACAGGCATATCGTGTAGCAAGATAAAGAGATGAAGCGAAAGCAACATGCACGACGAGACAATGATCGATCCATATTTATCCTCTCAGGATCATAAAGTAGTTGCAGCACGCGTGAAATAGACATGTTTTCTTTGAGGGAAGTATATAGTTTTCAACCTGAAAGCCTTCCTGATGGATCCATACCCACGGACACTAAGAGCAACTCTAACAAATCCCGCATCCCGTCTCGACCCGTAAAATAACCATCAAAATACGGGTCGGGACGAAAAAACCTGCCCGATCAGACCCTGCATCCTGCCCTGGCTCGCAAAAAATTTTGAGGGGCGCGGCAAAATCTCGGCCCCAACTCGCGAGTACGCGGGTTTCCCCCTCGCCGCTGCAGTGCCCTGCATATAAGCAGACGCGGTTGGTGGGGGACATTTCAGCCCACGCTTTCCCCATCAACCACCTTCCCTCTCCACCTCGCGCCGCCCCCAAGATTCCGGCAAAAGCAGCCGGCAGGAGCTCGCCGAAAGGCCACCACACGCACAACGCCTCTCCCCCCCTGCGTCGGTAGGCCGCCGGATTTGCGGATCTGCGGCCCTTCATCGCGGGCCGCCAGATTTGGCTTTTCCGGACAGCGGTGGCTGCGCCAAGCGATGGAGTGATCGGGGAGCATCTCCTGTAGCCCCGGCAAGGGCGCATCGCCGCATGCAGGTACGGGTTCATCCTCCTGACGCCACCGACGATTTGCAGGCATGGATTCGTCTGGCCTTCCACTAGGCTCGGCGCTCGCGCAGCGGCTCTGTGGCTCGTCGATGCCGCTCATACAGTGCGACGACTACATGCGGACAGTGATGCAGTTAACTTCGGGCATGCCGAAGCACCCCTGATGGGTGTTCTTCAAATGCAAAAACGCGGGGTACGTGCACTTGCGGCAGCTCAATTTGATAGCTCATTCTTTAGTTCAATTGCGGTAGCTCATTTCGAACATGCTCATTCATGTGTCTAGGAAGATGGATGCTCATTTTGGTTTTGGGAAGGCGAATACATTGATTTATTGACAGGAAGGAACTTAATAGACGTTGACGCACTCCTTAGAAGAATCGGAGGTAATGATGCAGATGCATGTGCAACTAGAGAGGAAGCAACGTCTACTTCTTTCGAACCAAAGATGAAGAAAGAAGAATGTGAAATTAAGAATCCGCGGATAAACAATGAATGCATGGAGAAGATATTAATCCAACTAGTGGGAGCAGTTATGGAAGTTGGAATTCTTCTAAAATGCATACTTGTGGTTCTTGTTTTCTTTAGTCTTGCTATTCTACCAAAGATTTGGTGATGTCTTATGTATCCAATGTTGTTGAAAAAGCAAAAAAATGCATTTTGTTGGATCAAATTAAGGTGCAAATTTAGATTTTCTGGGCCGGGAGGCACTGCGCCAGATTAGACCCCGCAAAGCCGACCCGTAAAAAAGCATATTTCGCGAATATCCTTTTTTACGGGCCCGTTATGCGGGGTCTGCAAATGCGGCCGTCTGTGTCGGCCCGCAAAGGCGTTTTTTCGCGAACTGCAAACACGTTTTGCGGGCCGGATGAATGCGGGGTCTGCTAGAGTTGCTCTAAGGGCATATCCAATGCTCTCCCGTAAAATGGACACTGCATCCGTCCGTGGGCTAGTGACCAGTCCAAGAAACGGAATGTAGGAGTCGACCATCCAACGCTATCCATATATTTTTGTAAAAAAATAACAGTATCCACATACATTTCAATAATTGTTTAAACAAACCGGACAGACTTCCTTTAAATCAGATGATATTCATACAAATAAGACGAGAATATTTACACTTTGAACATATTTAACTAAAAACTCTACCGGATTAAGGTAAAACTACTCTAGGTGGCGGCGAATCTTCATTCTTACGACATGGATACGCTAAACTAGTATACGGCCGGCCACGCTGGATCTCCATTGTCTTTTCCATGTCCGGCAGCCCGCTCATCGGACTGCCATATGCCCCGAAGGTATACGCTTCATTGTAAAGGGCAAATAGTAGTCTCCGTTTTCGCATGTCTGGTTGTGTTGCTCATCGGAGTGGAAGCGGAGGGATATGCTTCAGCCGGAGGGGAAGGACGCCCTCCGCTTTCGTGAAGCACGAATCGCGTTGGGGAACGTAGTAATTTCAAAATTTTCCTACGCACACGCAAGATCATGGTGATGCATAGCAACGAGAGGGGAGAGTGTTGCCTACGTACCAACGCAGACCGACTGCGGAAGCGATCTCACAACGTAGAGGAAGTAGTCGTACGTCTTCTTCCCGATCCGACCGATCCAAGCACCGTTACTCCGGCACCTCCGAGTTCTTAGCACACGTTCAGCTCGATGACGATCCTCGGGCTCCGATCCAGCAAAGCATCGAGGAAGAGTTCCGTCAGCACAACGGCGTGGTGACGATCTTGATGTACTACCGACGCAGGGCTTCGCCTAAGCTCTACAACGATATGATCGAGGTGGAATTTGGTGGCAGGGGGCACCGCACACGGCTAAGGAACGATCAACAGTGATCAACTTGTGTGTCTATGGGGTGCCCCCTGCCCCCGTATATAAAGGAGCAGGGGAGGGGTTCGGCCGGCTTGGGAGAGAGGCGCAGGGGGAGTCCCACTCCTACCGGGAGTAGGACTCCCCCACAATCCTATTCCTAATAGGACTCTTCAAAGAGAAGAGAGAAGAGAGGGGGGGCGGCCCCTTCTCCTAGTCCTAATAGGACTAGGGAAAGGGGGGAGGCGCGCAGCCCTTGTGGGCAGCCCCTTTTCACTTTTCCACTAAGGCCCAATAGGCCCATTTGCCTCCCGGGGGGTTCCGGTAACCCTCCCGGTATTTCGGTAAAATCCCGATTTCACCCGGAACACTTCCGGTGTCCAAACATAGGCTTCCAATATATCAATCTTTACGTCTCGACCATTTCGAGACTCCTCGTCATGTCCGTGATCACATCCGGGACTCCGAACAACCTTCGGTACATCAAAATGCATAAACTCATAATAACTGTCATCGTGACGTGAAGCGTGCGGACCCTAATAACATGTATATCACATATTCCTTTGTTCACCTTGCCATCCTTCTTATCCGCCAAATACTTGGGGCAGTTCCGCTTCCAGTGACCAGTCTGCTTGCAGTAGAAGCACTCAGTTTCAGGCTTAGGTCCAGACTTGGGTTTCTTCTCCTGAGCAGCAACTTGCTTGTTGTTCTTCTTGAAGTTCCCCTTCTTCTTCCCTTTGCCCTTTTTCTTGAAACCAGTGGTTTTGTTAACCATCAACACTTGATGCTCCTTCTTGATTTCTACCTCCGCAGCTTTCAGCATTGCGAAGAGCTCGGGAATAGTCTTGTTCATCCCTTGCATATTATAGTTCATCACGAAGCTCTTGTAGCTTGGTGGCAGTGATTGGAGAATTCTGTCAATGACGCAATCATCTGGAAGATTAACTCCCATCTGAATCAAGTGATTATTATACCCAGACATTTTGAGTATATGCTCGCTGACAGAACTGTTCTCCTCCATCTTGCAGCTATAGAACTTATTGGAGACTTTATATCTCTCAATTCGGGCATTTGCTTGAAATATTAACTTCAACTCCTGGAACATCTCATATGCTCCATGACGTTCAAAACGTCGTTGAAGTCCCGATTCTAAGTCGTAAAGCATGCACACTGAACTATCGAGTAGTCATCAGCTTTGCTCTGCCAGACGTTCATAACATCTGGCGTTGCTCCAGCAGCAGGCCTGGCACCCAGCGGTGCTTCCAGGACGTAATTCTTCTGTGCAGCAATGAGGATAATCCTCAGGTTACGGACCCAGTCCGTGTAATTGCTACCATCATCTTTCAACTTTGCTTTCTCAAGGAACGCATTAAAATTCAACGGAACAACAGCACGAGCCATCTATCTACAATCAACATAAACAAGCAAGATACTATCAGGTACTAAGTTCATGATAGGTTTAAGTTCAGTTAATCAAATTACTTAGGAACTCCCACTTAGATAGACATCCCTCTAATCCTCTAAGTGATCACGTGATCCAAATCAACTAAACCATAACCGATCATCACATGAGATGGAGTAGTTTTCAATGGTGAACATCGTCATGTTGATCATATCTACTATATGATTCACGCTCGACCTTTCGGTCTCTGTGTTCCGAGGCCATATCTGCATATGCTAGGCTCGTCAAGTTTAACCTGAGTATTCTGCGTGTGCAAAACTGGCTTGCACCCGTTGTAGATGGACGTAGAGCTTATCACACCCGATCATCATGTGGTGTCTGGGCACGACGAACTTTGGCAACGGTGCATACTCAGGGAGAACACTTCTTGATAATTTAGTGAGAGATCATCTTATAATGCTACCGTCAATCAAAGCAAGATAAGATGCATAAAAGGATAAACATCACATGCAATCAATATAAGTGATATGATATGGCCATCATCATCTTGTGCTTGTGATCTCCATCTCCGAAGCACCGTCATGATCACCATCGTCACCGGCGCGACACCTTGATCTCCATCGTAGCATCGTTGTCGTCTCGCCAATCTTATGCTTCCACGACTATCACTACTGCTTAGTAATAAAGTAAAGCATTACATCGCGATTTCATTGCATACAATAAAGCGACAACCATATGGCTCCTGCCAGTTGCCGATAACTTGGTTACAAAACATGATCATCTCATACGATAAAATGAGCATCATGCCTTGACCATATCACATCACAACATGCCCTGCAAAAACAAGTTAGACGTCCTCTACTTTGTTGTTGCAAGTTTTACGTGGCTGCTACGGGCTTAAGTAAGAACTCATCTCACCTACGCATCAAAACCACAACGATAGTTCGTCAAATAGACTCCGTTTTAACCTTCTCAAGGACCGGGCGTAGTCACACTTGGTTCAACTAAAGTTGGAGAGACAGTCTTCCGCAAGCCATCTATGTGCAAAGCACGTCGAGGGAACCGGTCTCGCGTAAGAGTACGCGTAAGGTTGGTCTGGATCGTCTCACCCAACAATACCGCCGAACCAAAGTATGACATGCTGGTAGGCAGTATGACTTGTATCACCCACAACTCACTTGTGTTCTACTCGTGCAAATAACATCAAACCATAAAACCTAGGCTCTGATACCACTGTTGGGGAACGTAGTAATTTCAAAATTTTCCTACGCACACGCAAGATCATGGTGATGCATAGCAACGAGAGGGGAGAGTGTTGTCTACGTACCAACGCAGACCGACTGCGGAAGCGATCTCACAACGTAGAGGAAGTAGTCGTACGTCTTCTTCCCGATCCGACCGATCCAAGCACCGTTACTCCGGCACCTCCGAGTTCTTAGCACACGTTCAGCTCGATGACGATCCTCGGGCTCCGATCCAGCAAAGCGTCGAGGTAGAGTTCCGTCAGCACAACGGCGTGGTGATGATCTTGATGTACTACCGACGCAGGGCTTCGCCTAAGCTCTACAACGATATGATCGAGGTGGAATTTGGTGGCAGGGGGCACCGCACACGGCTAAGGAACGATCAACAATGATCAACTTGTGTGTCTATGGGGTGCCCCCTGCCCCCGTATATAAAGGAGCAGGGGGAGGGGTTCGGCCGGCTTGGGAGAGAGGCGCAGGGGGAGTCCCACTCCTACCGGGAGTAGGACTCCCCCCCAATCCTATTCCTAATAGGACTCTTCAAAGAGAAGAGAGAAGAGAGGGGGGCTGGCCCCTTCTCCTAGTCCTAATAGGACTAGGGAAAGGGGGGAGGTGCGCAGCCCTTGTGGGTAGCCCCTTTTCACTTTTCCACTAAGGCCCAATAGGCCCATTTGCCTCCCGGGGGGTTCCGGTAACCCTCCCGGTATTCCGATAAAATCCCGATTTCACCCGGAACACTTCCGGTGTCCAAACATAGGCTTCCAATATATCAATCTTTACGTCTCGACCATTTCGAGACTCCTCGTCATGTCCGTGATCACATCCGGGACTCCGAACAACCTTCGGTACATCAAAATGCATAAACTCATAATAACTGTCATCGTAACGTTAAGCGTGCGGACCCTACGGTTCGAGAACAATGTAGACATGACCGAGACATGTCTCTGGTCAATAACCAATAGCGGGACCTGGATGCCCATATTGGCTCCTACATATTCTACGAAGATCTTTATCGGTCAGACCGCGTAACAACATACGTTGTTCCCTTTGTCATCGGTATGTTACTTGCCCGAGATTCGATCGTCGGTATCCAATACCTAGTTCAATCTCGTTACCGGCAAGTCTCTTTACTCGTTCCGTAATACATCATCTCATAACTAACATCTTAGTTATTATGCTTGCAAGGCTTATGTGATGTGTATTACAGAGAGGGCCCAGAGATACCTCTCTGACAATCGGAGTGACAAACCCTAATCTCGGAATACGCCAACCCAACATCTACCATTGGAGACACCTGTAGTACTCCTTTATAATCACCCAGTTACGTTGTGACGTTTGGTAGTACCCAAAGTGTTCCTCCGGTAAACGGGAGTTGCATAATCTCATAGTTATAGGAACATGTATAAGTCATGAAGAAAGCAATAGCAACATACTAAACGATCGGGTGCTAAGCTAATGGAATGGGTCATGTCAATCAGATCATTCAACTAATGATGTGACCTCGTTAATCAAATAACAACTCTTTGTTCATGGTTAGGAAACATAACCATCTTTGATTAACGAGCTAGTCAAGTAGAGGCATACTAGTGACACTCTGTTGGTCTATGTATTCACACATGTATTATGTTTCCGGTTAATACAATTCTAGCATGAATAATAAACATTTATCATGATATAAGGAAATAAATAATAACTTTATTATTGCCTCTAGGGCATATTTCCTTCAAATCGGGGTTGGTTTTTGGAGCGTGGGACGATGGTGGCCTACGAAGCGGGCAAGACATCGGATGTGCATGCTGGTGACGCCGCCGCGGTGGCCTTCTCGGGATCCAAGAGGTGGCGGCCTTCCATGTTCTACTTTTCCTCGACGTTGACGGCTAACGCGGACATGCGGGCCGCCGCCTCGTCGATCTTCATGAAGCCGGCACGGGAGGAGCGGTATGACACGGCCTCGTCCACGGCAGCCATGGTGCATGTGCCACCGTGCTCCCCCGCGTGCTAGCCTAGAGCAACTCGTCACTCCTCCACGAGTTGCTGAAGCACGCGTCGGCTTGGAGCGGCCACTTGCTCTTCTATGCGCCAGCCTGTAGCGGCCTGGGGCGGCGAGGGAGTTGGAGCAGTGAGTTGCCTGGCTCATATCCGGCGGGCTCGGCGACCACCCAACCGGCTTTTATGCCGGTGTACTCCTCTTCTTGCTCGTCGGATGCCATGGAGAGTGTGGATAATATGGTGCAAGGAGTTGAGGGGGAGTTGAGATGTGGTGTGATTTCTTGCCCGACGTCTAGCATCTTTTAAATAGTGGGCGGATGCGAGGAGCCAACCGACATTGTGTTTAATGCCGACCGATTCGCAAGCGGACGTGTGGCCAGAGTAAGTTTCTCGGCACACGCATGGATATAATGAAGGTAGGCGGGCAGTCTGTAGCCATTTGCATGCGGTGAGGAGGCATGTTCAGCCGGCATGCAGCGGATGGCGCTCTCTTGGCCAGCGTGCCACTTCAATGCCAGCAGTGAGAGGTCGCGTCCACTCTGGGCCGGCGTCAATGCAGAGCGGCCGTTCTACAGTGGCATGAGTGCGGGCAGGTGGCGTTGGGCGGGAAATCACACGAGCGAGGGAGCATGGCTTTTGGTGGGTCACGGTTGCCAAACGTGGATGTGCCGCAGACCCCCCCCCCCCCCCCACACACACACACAGAGACACGCGCGCACACTTTCTCTCAAGTTCGCAGGAAAAGCATGTCCTGACCGGCTTGCGGGCCGATGCAGGACCGCGTTTGATGGCAAAACACATCTGGACCATGTGGTCCCGACGATTGCGACGGTTTGAGGGCCGGTTGTAACACGAAGAATCATGCTACAGTAATCTCCCCCCTAATGGTGACCATGTCATCAAGTTTGGCTAAGCTAATTTTCCCCTTGATAAAATCAAAGTCTTTTTCAAATTCAAATTGCCCGTCAAATTATTAATTGTCCAAACAGAAGAACAAAAAATGTTCGAGATGTTGCAAATTTTTCACTAAGTAATTGACATGTAGAAACTAACATCATTTGACTCACCGATTAATCCCTAGTAAAATTTAAAGTGGCCCAGCAACAACTAAAATAGCCTTTTAAAAATAAACAAATGTTTATGTATTTTCCAAATCACTTAAAATCTTGTGTGCTAGCTCAAAACATTGCGTACTAGTTATGTGACAAGTTTTAGTTTCAACAAAACTTTTGGGGTATTAAATTAACATACAAAGCGGTGGAGAAAATTTCAAGACAGAAAATATAAAAGAAAAATAAACAAAAGAAGAAGACCACCGTGCACTATAGGCCTAGTGCTACAGTGGGCAGCCCAAGCCCACCACCAGCCTTTTTCTCCCTCCTCTGTACAGTACAGAGAGGAGGCAGAGGCTTGTGTGTGGCGGCCATCCCCGCCTCCATGGCCATCCTTGCCGCTGTGTCGTGCATCCGGCGAACCCCTAGCGATGTATAAGAACACGCCCACGCCCCCGAGGAACCCTAGCTTCCCCCTTTCTCCCCACACGTGCAATTGTTCTCTTCCCCATCCACACATGACGCCACCGTCGCCGTGCTATCGTCGTTCGCGCGCACCGGAAGCTCTCTGCGCCACCTGGGGACGTCCTGGAGGACCGCCACCCTCTCCTTCGTCCATCTCGGGGGCCAGACCAAGCTAGGACACCGCGTAGCCTCGCCATCGCCTCTTCGTCCCGCCACGGTCGTTGCACGTCCCCGCCATTGATCTCCACCACCGGGCCTCCCCAGCCATCTCGAGCTCGTCTACGACCTCCCGGTGAGTTGCTCCTCCATTCCCCCCTACTACCCCCTGTTGGGCTAAGTCCCTCCACATGGAGGTGTGTTGGCAGCCCAACATCATCAGCCCATAAGTCCAACACATGTCAGCCGTTGATCCTCGCTGCATCCAACGGTTGAGAGTGCTTCCAAGTGAAGTGAAGCAAGGAGAAAACCCTAGCCACTCCATCCCTGCTGGTGGTGGCTGCCATTCGTGTGAGAGTGAGAGTGAGAGCACACAAGAGAAAACACAACCTGAGAGAGAGGAAGAAGAAGAAGCAGAGGCTCTGTCCAGATTTGCTGCATCTGACTAGACAGTGTTGAAGCTGGTGATTGAAGGTTCAAACATGCTTGGATCGACCCCAAACTTGGTGAGATCGTTCCTTACTTTGAGTACTTCGATCTGGTTAGCTGGTTTGAGGATTGAGTCAGTGGAGCATCAGATTTGAGAGTGGTTTTGCTAGCTCCGACTGTTGCAGTTTCAGAACAGAGTAGTTTTGGGAGACGAACAGTTTGGTTAGGCAAATGATATCCGATTGAGCTGAAATTTGGAGGGGATGTCAAGAACTCATGTGTCTACTTGTCTGCCAAATTTGGTGCTGTTTGGTTCAGTGGTTTAAGAGTAGTTTGCAAAACACTGAAGGGTATAGAAGCTGTGTAAACTCTGCTTTACTGAAATCTTGCCTCTTGTGGCTGTTGTTGCTGTTGCCGGTTGGCAACGTGGAGAGTGTGTTGTAAATCTCTTTAGAGGTTCTAGAGCAGACTTTGTACTCATCATTCTCATAGTGAAGTTGCGTGGACCGGTTGGTCCACAGCCGTGGTTTTTTACTCCTCAAGTTGAGGAGGTTTTTCCACGTTAAATCATGTGTCACATGTGCATGTTGTTTGTGTTATTCCACTGCTTACTTGTTGGTTGAAGCTGTCCTCAAAGTTCATCACAAGTGGAGGGGGCTGTGTAGTGTGCATATTTGCCGTGTCGGAGAATTTGTGCAGCGCGTTGTTGCTTTTCAGCCCCAACAAGTGGTATCAGAGCCTTGGTTTGCTTGTGCAAATTGCTGAGTTTCTTGTGGTGAAAGATGGAAGTGAATACCAGCAGGATGATATCTTTGAATGGTACAAATTATCAAGCATGGAAGGGCAAGATGGAGGACTTGTTGTATGTGAAAGAATACTGGAAGCCAGTGTTCTCCACTGAGATACCGGAGGGCATTGAGGAAGGTCAGTGGAAGGTACTTCATCGCCAAGCTTGTGGGTTCATTCGGCAATGGGTCGATGACAATGTTTTGAACCATATCATTGATGAGACACATGCACGCACCTTATGGCAGAAATTGAAAGAGTTATTTGCCTGGAAAGAAGGTACAAACAAGATGTTCTTGATCAAACAATTGATGTGCTTGAGGTACAAAGAGGGCACTCTAATTGCAGATCATGTGAATACATTCCAAGGCATTATAAATCAGATTTCTTCAATGGGAATAACATTTGAAGATGAAGTGAGAGCTTTGCTGCTACTAGGGTCATTACCGGACAGCTGGGAGACCTTTAAGGTCACTGTTTGCAATTCAGCACCTAATGGATTTGTCACTTGGAATCTTGTGAAAACCAGGGTACTAAATGAAGAGTCCAGAAAGGTGGTTGAAGCTAGTTCTTCCTCACATTCAGAGGTGCTAGTCACTCAGTCCAGGGGGAGAAGCAAGAGTAGAGGTCCAGGTAAAGGGGCAGAAAGAGGTAGGAGCAAATCAAAAAGTAAGTATGCTGATTATGAGTGCCATCACTGCCATCAGAAGGGCCACATTAAGTGGCAATGTGACAAGTGGAAGAAAGAGAAAAAGAAAAAGAAGAAGCAAGATCAGAAGCAAGTTGACAGTGATAGTGACACAGAGGGCAACCGAGTTACTGCAGTAGAGGAGGACATCATGCTTGTTATGCATGTAGAAAATGAGGGCAGATTTGGTTCCACTGTTGAGGAGAAGATCATTGTTGTTTCTGATGAAACCGTCAATCTTGTGGATGGTGACGAGATGATTTGGATACATCTCGCAGAGATCTCTTCACGAACTATATATCAGGTGATTTTGGTGTTGTGAAGATGGGGAACAATGATAGAGCAACCATCATTGGAAAAGGAGATGTGCATTTGGAGACCGCAAATGGTACGAGGTTAGTCCTCAAATCTGTGAGGCATGTCGAGGCACTTCGTCTCAATATTATTTCAATTGGTTTGCTTGATGGAGATGATTACTTGAGCAGTTTCCGAAAAGGGCAGTACAAGCTCACCAAAGGTAACATGATTGTTGCAAGAGGTAAAATGGTCTCAGTGTTGTATCATGTTCATGCTAAGCTCTTTAGTGCTTCTGTCAATGCACTAGAGAAGGATGATCATTGTGCTCTATGGCACAAGAGACTTGGGCACATGAGTGAGAAGGGGATGAAAGTGCTAGTGAAGAAAAAAATTGTTGAAGGGTGTGAAAGGAGTTCACATCAAGAAATGTTTAGATTGTCTAGCAGGGAAGCAACCACCGAGTTGCCTTCAAGACTCTACCTCCTCACAAGAAGCCCGAGAAGATGGACTTGATACATTCCGATGTTTGCAAAATGTCGGTAAGATCTCTTGGTGGTGCTAAGTACTTTGTGACTTTTATTGATGACTTTTCTAGGAAAGTTTGGGCCTTCACATTGAGGACCGATGTGATGGCTTGGCTTATTAGGGATGATAGACTACTCATATCAATAAGGAATTCCTTCTTTTCCGAGAGCCCATTCGGACAAAACTCCAAAGTTAAGCGTGCTCAACTTGGAATAGTGTCAGGATGGGTGACCGACCGGGAAGTTGCTCCCGAGTGCGCATGAGTGAGGACAAATTGCGCAGAAAAGACTAGTATTGATCTGTGGGGCCAGTCTAGATCCCGCCAGGAGTAACGACCACCGGTGGGTGTGTCCGGGGCGTTACAACCGAAGATCAAGTACTAGGTGTATTCAAGCAATTCCAAGCCTCGGTTGAGAGAGAAACTGAGAAGAAGATCAAGTGCATTCGCACTGATAATGGAGGAGAGTATATTGGGCCATTTGATGCATATTGCAAGCAGCAATGTATTAGGCATCAATTTACTTCCTCGAAGACACCACAGCTGAATGGTCTTGCTGAGAGGATGAACGGGACAATTGTGGAGAGAGTTAGATGCTTGTTGTCAAGTGCAAAGCTACGCAAACACTTTTGGGGTGAGGCTTTGATGACTGTAGTTTATCTTATTAATCTCTCACCAAGTTATCCTTTGCAGGGAGATGTTCCTAACAGGGTCTGGTGTGACAAGGACGTCTCATATGACCACCTGAAGGTTTTTTGGTGCAAGGCCTTTGTTCATATCCCTCAAGATGAAAGGTCAAAGCTTGATTCGAAGACACGACAGTGTATCTTTCTTGGCTATGGTGGTGATGAGTTTGGCTACATGCTGTTTGACCCTATAGCAAGGAAAGTTGTGAGAAGCCGTGATGTTGTGTTTGTTGAAGACCAAACAATTGAGGATATTGTGAAGACAAAGGGACAGGTTCCTCCTCGGCAGTAGCAAGACATGATTGATTCTGACCCAGTTCCTGCAGCTCCAGCTCCCGTGCAAGTTGAAGCAGATGCAGAAGATGTACAAGATGATGTACATTATGGTGCAGGTGAAGAAGATGCTCCCCAGCAGCAGGAGCAAGAGTATGATGCTGAAGTTGATGATCTGGATCAGTAGGAAGCACCAGCACCAGAAAGTCCACCAGCTGCTCTACTCAGAAGATCCAACAGGGGTCGAATTCCTTCCAACAGGTATCCGTCAGATCAATACATGGTGTTATTATCTGACGGTTCATAACCTGAATGCTTTGCAGATGCAATGGAAGATAAGCACAAGAAGGAGTGGAAAAATGCTATGCAAGAAGAGATGGATTCCTTGCATAAGAATCATACTTATGAGTTAGTGAAGTTGCCCAAGAGCAAGAAAATTTTGAAGAACAAGTGGGTCTACAGAATCAAGCAAGAAGAGCACACATCACATCCAAGGTACATGCTAGGCTAGTTGTAAAAGGATTCGGCCAGAGAAAAGGCATTGACTATGATGAGATCTTTTCTTCGGTGGTGAAGATGACATTCATAAGAGTAATACTTGGTATGGCAGCAAGTCTCAACTTGGAGGTTGAGCAAATGGATGTGAAGACTGCATTCCTTCATGGTGAGTTGGAGGAAGAAATATACATGGAGCAACCTGAGGGGTTTCTTGTGAAAGGCAAAGAAGACTATGTGTGCAAGCTGAAGAAAAGTCTCTATGGCCTGAAACAAGCACCAAGACAATGGTACATGAAGTTTGAAACTGTCATGGGGGAGCAAGGCTACAAGAAGTGTAGCTCAGACCATTGTGTGTTTATTCAGAGGTTCTCAGGTGATGATTTCATCATATTATTGCTCTATGTTGATCATATCCTGATTGTTGGCAAGAATGTCTTTAGGATTGCTAAGTTGAAGAAGGAGTTGAGCAAATGTTTTGCTATGAAAGACTTAGGTCCAACAAAGAACATTCTCGGGATGAGGATTGAGCGATACAGAAATTGCAACAGGTTGTACTTGTCTCAAGAGAAGTATATTGAGAAGGTACTTCAGAAGTTCAAGATGGAAAATGCTAAAGTTGTGAGTTGTCCACTAGCAGCCCATTTCAAGTTGAACAGAAAGCAATGTCCTGTCACTGATGAGAAGAAAAGGAAATGCATCATGTTCCTTATGCTTCAGCGGTTGGGAGTTTGATGTATGCTATGGTATGTACAAGGCCTCACATTGCTCATGCGGTTAGTACTGTGAGCAGATTTATGTCCAATCCAGGAAGACCTCATTGGGAAACCGTGAAGTGGATTTTGAGATATCTCCAAGGCAGTACAAATCTAAAACTTTGCTTTGGTGGTGGTGAAGCCAAGCTGGTTGCCTTTTCAGATTCTGACATGGCTAGAGATGTTGACAGAAGGAAGTCTATTTCAGGTTACTTGGCTACCTATGCAGGGGGAGCGTTGTCATGGCAAAGCAGGCTGCAAAAGTGTGTGGCATTGAATACAACTGAAGCTGAATTCATTGCAGTAACAGAGGCGAGCAAAGAGCTATTGTGGCTGAAACAGTTGGCTTGTGAGCTTTGTTTTAAGCAAGACAAGTATGTGTTGTTTTGTGACAACCAAAGTGCTATCCACTTGAGTAAGAATGCAAGCTTTCATTCAAGGTCTAAGTATATATAGGTCCGTTATTATTGGATTCGAGATGTGTTGTATTCCAAGAAAATGCAACTTAAGAAGGTTCACATCGATGATAATGGGGCTGATATGTTGACTAAAGTGGTGACAAGGAAGAAACTTGAAGTATGCGCCGACTCGCTGGCATGGCTGCCGGAAGGCAGTGAGACCCTCCATGATGTCGGTGAAGGAAATATGCCCTAGAGGCAATAATAAAGTTATTATTTATTTCCTTAAAATCATGATAAGTGTTTATTATTCATGCTAGAATTGTATTAACCGGAAACATAATACATGTGTGAATACATAGACAAAACAGAGTGTCACTAGTATGCCTCTACTAGACTAGCTCGTTAATCAAAGATGGTTATGTTTCCTAACCATGAACAAAGAGTTGTTATTTGATTAACGAGGTCACATCATTAGTTGAATGATCTGATTGACATGACCTATTCCATTAGCTTAGCACCCGATCGTTTAGTATGTTGTTATTGCTTTCTTCATGACTTATACATGTTCCTATAACTATGAGATTATGCAACTCCCGTTTACCGGAGGAACACTTTGGGTACTACCAAACGTCACAACGTAACTGGGTGATTATAAAGGAGTACTACAAGTGTCTCCAATGGTGGATGTTGGGTTGGCGTATTTCGAGATTAGGGTTTGTCACTCCGATTGTCGGAGAGGTATCTCTGGGCCCTCTCGGTAATACACATCACATAAGCCTTGCAAGCATAATAACTAAGATGTTAGTTATGAGATGATGTATTATGGAACGAGTAAAGAGACTTGCCAGTAACGAGATTGAACTAGGTATTGGATACCGACGATCGAATCTCGGGCAAGTAACATACCGATGACAAAGGGAACAACGTATGTTGTTATGCGGTCTGACCGATAAAGATCTTCGTAAAATATGTAGGAGCCAATATGGGCATCCAGGTCCCGCTATTGGTTATTGACCGGAGACGTGTCTCGATCATGTCTACATTGTTCTCGAACCGTAGGGTCCGCACGCTTAACGTTACGATGACAGTTATTATGAGTTTATGCATTTTGATGTACCGAAGGTAGTTCGGAGTCCCGGATGTGATCACGGACATGACGAGGAGTCTCGAAATGGTCGAGACATAAAGATTGCTATATTGGAAGCCTATGTTTGGACATCGGAAGTGTTCCGGGTGAAATCGGGATTTTACCGGATTACCGGGAGGGTTACCGGAACCCCCCGGGAGCCAAATGGGCCAACATGGGCCTTAGTGGAAAGGTGAGAGGGCAGCCCACATAGGGCTGTGCCTCCCCCCTCTCCCTAGTCCTATTAGGACTAGGAGAGGGGCCGGCCACCTCTCTCTTCTCTTCCCCTTTGGGGAATCCTATTAGGAATAGGATTGGGGGGGTCCTACTCCCGGTAGGAGTAGGACTCCTCTTGCGCCTCCTAGCTTGGCCGGCCAGCCTCCCCCCTTTCATCCTTTAAATACGGGGGCAGGGGGCACCTCTAGACACACAAGTTGATCCTTGAGATCGTTCCTTAGCCGTGTGCGGTGCCCCTTGCCACCAAATTCCACCTCGATCATACCGTTGTAGTGCTTAGGCGAAGCCCTGCGTCGGTAGTACATCAAGATCGTCACCACGCAGTCGTGCTGACGGAACTCCTCCCCGAAGCTTTGCTGGATCGGAGCCCGGGGATCATCATCGAGCTATACGTGTGCTAAGAACTCGGAGGTGCCGGAGTAACGGTGCTTGGATCGGTCGGATCGGGAAGAAGACGTATGACTACTTCCTCTACGTTGTGTGATCGCTTCCGCAGTCGGTCTGCGTTGGTACGTAGACAACACTCTCCCCTCTCGTTGCTATGCATCACCATGATCTTGCGTGTGCGTAGGAAAATTTTGAAATTACTACGTTCCCCAACAGTCGGGAGGGGGAGTTTGTTGGGCTAAGTCCCTCCACATGGAGGTGTGTTGGCAGCCCAACATCATCAGCCCATAAGTCCAACACATGTCAGCCGTTGATCCTCGCTGCATCCAACGGTTGAGAGTGCTTCCAAGTGAAGTGAAGCAAGGATAAAACCCTAGCCACTCCACCCCTGCTGGTGGTGGCTGCCATTCATGTGAGAGTGAGAGTGAGAGCACGCAAGAGAAAACACAACCTGAGAGAGAGGAAGAAGAAGAAGAAGAGGCTCTGTCTAGATTTGCTGCATCTGACTAGATAGTGTTCAAGCTAGTGATTGGAGGCTCAAACGTGCTTGGATCGACCCCAAACTTGGTGAGCTCATTCCTTACTTTGAGTACTTCGATCTGGTTAGCTGGTTTGAGGATTGGGTCAGTGGAGCATCAGATTTGAGAGTGGTTTTGCTAACTCTGACTGCTGCAGTTTCAGAACAGAGTAGTTTTGGGAGACGAACAATTTGGGTAGGCAAATGATGTCCGATTGAGCTGAAATTTAGAGGGGATGTCAAGAACTCATGTGTCTACTTGTCTGTCAAATTTGATACTGTTTGGTTTAGCGGTTTAAGAGTAGTTTGCAAAACACTGAAGGGTACAGAAGCTATGTAAACTCCGCTTTACTGAAATCTTGCCTCTTGTGGCTGTTGTTGCTGTTGCCGGTTGGCAACGTGGAGAGTGTGTTGTAAATCTCTTTAGAGGTTCTAGAGCAGACTTTGTACTCATCATTCTCATAGTGAAGTTGCATGGACCGGTCGGTCCACAGCCGTGGTTTTTTACTCCTCAGGTTGAGGAGGTTTTTCCATGTTAAATCCCGTGTCACATATGCATGTTGTTTGTATTATTCCGCTGCTTACTTGTTGTTTGAAGCTGTCATCAAAGTTTATCACAAATGAAGGGGGTCATGTAGTGTACATATTTTACCATATCGATGAATTTGTGCAGCGTGTTGTTGCTTTCCAGCCCCAACACCCCCTTGCTTCGTCGCCGTATCGTCGTCCCCGTGCTTCGGTCAACATGGCCGAAGCTTCGCATCCGTGCACACTAGCCTGCGTAGGGCCCCGTCCGCATGCACCCCTGCCTGCCAGCCCGTGCCCTGGCCGTGCCCCGCGCTCACGTGCTGCCTTGGCCGCCCGCACCTTGTGCGTCGCGCGCGTCCGCAGCCATTCGCTGCCAGGCTCCCCTGCTGCGCCCACCTGCTGCTGCTGAACTGCTCCTAGCCACGCTGCTATTGTTGGCTGTGCTGCTCATGCTTAACTGCTGTTGCTATGCGTTGCTGCTGCTTGCTACTCCGCTATCGTTTGCTGCCGCTGCTTGTTGCCTCCAACGCCGCTTCCTGATACTGTCAATGATGTTGGCCATGGCCATGGTCATGGCCGGGTTGTGTGTGTGTGCGTCGTGTGTGGCCGGCTATGCCACGACCGTGTGCCTCTGGCCGGCCCTGTGTAGTGTGCGTGTGTGTGTGAGGCCATGTGTGCCTATGGCCGGCTGGGTCTCTGGATGAGACGTGGCTCTGTTTAGATTAGTAGTTAGCTCTTCTAATTTCACACCGAGTAACACTTGAACTGTCCCTAAACAGTGGCTAAACAACTTCTAACAGGAGCAAAAATTATTATTGCGAGATAGTACACTTGACAAGGCTCAAATGTTTCCACTGGATCAAATCCTTTCGATGCGTGGATTAATTCCTATGAAAATCACAAAGTTCCATGTTTTGTTAACAAAAAACTCGAAAACAGCTTTATTTTCATAGCTACTTTAGAGTTGTTGATGATCAGGCAAATGACCTCTAATATGGATGAACGTGATACTAACATGTAGATCACAGAGAAATGCTCACAATTGATATAAGGCACAAAATCATAGGATGTACAGAACAATAGCTATAGCCTCCAGAAAACAGCTAAGTGATGTTTTAAACTTCCGAATTCTCAGACTTAGTAGAATTTCAAGGATTTCGGGATATTGTTAAATTTTTGAAAAATCATATTAAATAAATTCGTAACTCGGATGAAAAAAGTTTATACATGAAAGTTGCTTAGAACGACGAGACGAATCCGAATACGCAGTCGATTCGTCCACCACGCGTCCCTAGCATAGCGAACATACACCAATCCCCCTCTATTTCATCTGTCCGTAAATGCCAAACACCGGAAACACTTTTCCGGATGTTTCCCCCCTTCGCTGGTAGCACCCAGTACTGCATTAGGTCACCCCTAACACCGTGTATTGCCTTGTTATATTTTGTGATGATGTGTTTGCTCCGTATTTACTGTTTCTTCCCCCTCTTCTTCTCCGGTAGACTACGAGACTGACGTTGTTGCTGCCCCGATCGACTACGTTGTTGCTGACCCCTTCTTGCCAGAGCAACCAGGCAAGCCCCCCCTGATCACCAGATATCGCCTATTCCTTATCTCTACTGCTTGCATTAGAGTAGTGTAGCATGTTACTATTTTCCGTTAATCCTATTCTGTTGCATAGCCTGTCATTGTTGCTACAGTTGTTGATACCTTACCTACATTCCTAAATGCTTAGTATAGGATGCTAGTATTCCATATGTGCCCCTACATTCTTGTCTGTCTGCCTTGCTATACTATCGGGCCGTGATCACTTGGGAGGTGATCACGGGTATATACTTATATGTTTATACATGATACAGGTGGTGACTGAAGTCGGGTCGGCTCGCAAAGTACCCACAAATGATTCCGATGAGGGGGCTGAAAGGACAGGTGGCTCCATCCCGGTAGAGGTGGGCCTGGGTTCCCGAAGGCCCCTGACTGTTACTTTGAGGCGGAGCGACAGGGAAGGTTGAGACCACCTAGGAGAGAGGTGGGTCTGGCCCTGGTCGGCATTCGCGGTTACTTCAAAATAACACGCTTAACGAGATCTTGGTATTTGATCTGAGTCTGGCCACTGACCTATATGCACTAACCAACTACGCGGGGACAGTTATGGGCACTCGACGTCGTGGTATCAGCCGAAGCCTTCGTGACGTCAGCGACTGAGCGGCGCGCGCCGGGTTGGACCGCGTAACGCAACTTCCTTTGTAATGGAGGTTGTTAGGTCTGCTCTCCGGTCGCCCTCGCAACGTGCAGGTGTGCAATGGGTGATGGGCCCAGACCCCTGCACCATAGGATTTAGACCAGCGTGCTGGCCTCTCTGTTGTGCCTAGGTAGGGCTGCGACGTGTTGATCTTCCGAGGCCGGGCATGACCCAGAAAAGTGTGTCCGGACAAAGGGGATCGACCGTGTTGGGAAATGTGGTGCACCCCTGCAGGGAAGTTAATCTATTCGAATAGCCGTGATCTTCGGTAACATGACGACTTGGAGTTGTACCTTGACCTTATGATAACTAGAACCGGATACTTAATAAAACACACCCTTCCAAGTGCCAGATACAACCAGTGATCGCTCTCTCACAGGGCGACGAGGGGAGGATCATCGGTTAGGATTATGCTATGCGATGCTACTTGGTTAACTTGCCATCTACTCTCTTCTTCTGCTGCAAGATGGAGGTTACCAGAAGCGTAGTCTTCGATAGGACTAGCTATCCCCCTCTTATTCTGGCATTCTGCAGTTCAGTCCACATATGTTACCCATTTTCCATTTGATACTAATGCATACATATGTAGTGTAGTTTCTTGCTTGCGAGTACTTTGGATGAGTATTCACGGTTGCTTTGCTCCCCCTTTTCCCCCTTCCTGTATCTGATTGCTGCGACCAGACGTTGGAGTCCAGGAGCCAGACGCCACTGTCGATGACGAATGCTACTACTCGGGAGGAGCCTACTGCTACGTGCAGGCCACCGCCGACGACCAGGAGTAGTTTAGGAGGATCCCAGGCAGGAGGCATGCGCCTCTTTCGATCTGTATTCCAATTTGTGCTAGCCTTCTTAAGGCAAACTTGTTTAACTTTATGTCTGTACTCAGATATTGTTGCTTCCGCTGACTCGCCTATGATCGAGCTCTTGTATTCGAGCCCTCGAGGCCCCTGACTTGTAATATGATGCTTGTATGACTTATTTTATTTGTAGAGTTGTGAATGACAACAAGTCACGAGCTATCGCAAATGGCGAAAAGCAAAGAAAATTGCCATTACCGAAGACGCATACCTTCCAGCCATTTTGTCAAACACCTCGCTTGCGGTGGGAGCAACACCGTTGAGCGGCATCGCCGAGGAACCTCCTTCCGAGGCAGAGGGAGTGGATGATGGAGCCGACTTCTTTGTAGCCGGAATCTTCTTTCGCTTTACGCCGGAGACCTTGCCGACCTTCTTCGCTGCCAGCCGGGATCGCGCAGCGGCGTTGGCGCCCGGAGCGCGGGCCTTCGCGGCGGGGGCAGCCGAATTCCTGCCCTGCCACTTGCGGGCAGGCTCAGTGGTGCCTTGGGCGACGACGGGGCCAACATGGCCGGCGATGAGATCCACCCGAGGGGATTAAGCGTGCGCGACCTCAATGGTGACGGGGGACAGCAGGGAGTCATCCATAGCGGCAAAGGACGGCCTGGGAAGATGCACATTACAAAGGCTGATTGGACGGAAGTCTTTTATCGACTGAGGATTCTTCACCTTAGGAATAAGAACAATAGTTGTATCATTTATCCCGTCAGGCATAGTTCCAGATATAAAGAATTATTGGATAGCACGAACAATATCCTCCTTAAGCAGACCCCAATTTCTTTGAAAAAAACTGGCAGGAAACCCATCTGGTGGCGGCAATTCTTCAAATTTAAGAAACATGTGCACTAACCTTTTTTTCTTCAAAAGTCTTGGAGAGGCTTCACATTTTTTTTCATTTATAGAGAAGAATGTTAGCTTGTCAGTTTCGTAAGTTGAACATGTTGACAGATAAAAAAAGGGTTAATTAACATGAGTGACTGAAATTCCAAAGACATTTGGCAATAGTGAAATAGGGTTCAGATCAGCTGGATGCTAGACTGTGTCGATTCTTACCCATCAAATACAATGACCCTTTTGCAAGCGAAAAGTAATCGCTTCCATTCAACTATGCCCATTCGTGATGCCTATCTACAAACGACACAATCTCATCATAAGCATTCATATCATATGATAAGAAAATCGTTGCCCCATACGACATAAAACAATTATAAATGAAAATGTACAAAACATACATGGTAAATTAATTGGCTGCATCTGTAGCGAACATCATTGCGTGAAGTGTACAAAATTTTCACGTAAATCAAGCCAGTCAACCAAATCTTCAAATTTGGCACATGAACAAATTGAATGGGTAGGAAGCAAGAGTATTGGGGATTATTAAATTTTCACGTAAATGTGTGAAGTGTACAAAATCTTCAAATTTTCACGTAAATCAAGCCAGTCATGGATTGGGGATTATTAAATACACCAGGCTAGAATATTGGGCAGCTGGTAAGGGAGGAAGATGTACCCATAGGTAGATATTGGCGGCCTTGGCGAGGGCTCCCGATTTGTGCCGTGCAACAAAAAACAGACAAACAGGGCCGAAAACCCAAGACCAGCAATGAATCAGATCGAATCAGACCTAGCCTGGGCATAGTCAGAGGGAGGTGGGAACAGAGGGACTTACGTGCAGATCTGAACTGCAACTCCAGCTTGCACTCAAGGATGTTGATAAGCTTGTAGATGATGCCCTTCTGCTTGAAGTTCCACACATCCTCTAGATGGATTGCCGTATGCTCCTGCACTTGCCCCACCATCCCCTCCGTAGCCACCGAATCTACTGCCGTCGTTGGCTGATTTTTATCGCCGCATGGGTGTCGTTTAGGGAGAGAGAGAGATGAGGAACGGGAGAGATGGAGTGACCAGCTTAATGAGGAGGGATTCTGTCGCATGATTTCAAAATTATGTACACTTCTAGAAAAATGCGAACAAAAATTGAAACAGGAACATCTTTTTAAATTCACAAATAGTTTTTAAAAACACCAAATTTTTTTATAAAAACATGGACATTATTTTATTTTTTAAACATTTTTTAAAAGGGAGATTTTTTAACATTTTTTAAATTCACAAATAGTTTTTAAATCCTGAACGGATTGTGTTTAAAATTCATAACATTTTTAGAAAAACGTGTATCTTTTATATGCGAACATTATTTTGAGTTTTGAAAATTTCACGTAACCAAGATTTTTTTAGAATTTCGAGCATTTTTTAAAATTCCATTTTATATTTTGAAATATTGAACAAGTTTGAAAAATAATAAATGTTTTTCAAAAATTGGAAAAAATTTTAAGGTCCGAATATTTTCAAAATAACAAAAAAATTGGAATTCCCAACATTTTCTCAAATTTGATTTTTTGGAAATTCTGAACATTTTTGAGAATTTGAATTTATAAAATAAATTTTATAAGAAAAATAACTTAGAAGGGAAAATATAGATAGGGGAAGGATAATAAAAACAGAAGTAAAACACATAAACAAATATAAATGGGCCAGCACATTATTGATTGTCCAGTGCGAAGCTTTGCCTATTTGTGGCCCTGTGCGTAAAATAGAATTTCCCAGCTTCATGGCAGAAAAACAAGTGGGCTGGCTTCTCTGGGCCACAGCACGCGGCCCACGTACGAAATTCTGGGAAAACCTTATTTTTAATAGAGGAACGCATAAGAATTTAGTACCACCTTGAATTTTTCTTTTACTTTTCGGCGGTGAACGGATGAAAAAATTGGCGAAACGCACCTCACTTTATTAGTAGGTAGGTACTAGCACATATGCCCGTGCGTTGCAACGGGATAATTTTTTTTTTGCAAGAAGCATCGAGAGAGGTAATTGATGTGTCCATCAAAATGGTCTCTGCAGCGGTGGGGCGACATAGCGAGGAGTTGCGGTGTTCCCACGGGTCATGTTTGGCCCGCGAGGTCTTCATAATGGTGGGGTTGGTCGGTGTGGTGGGCACCACTCAACTCGCGCCTTTTTTCCCTCCGGGTCTGCCTTCATGTTTAGGTTATGGTTGCCTCCTCATTTGCTGGATGCACGGTGACCTTTGGGGCATAGTTGTTTCGACCACACTCTCCTACGATGGTGTAATCGGATGGATTACTAATTTAGTGAATCCCATTTTATTGCCATAATAAGCTCATAACCAGGTAGTCTCTGCTTTACCAGGGTTTATTTTCTTTACTTATTTTAGCGCTTACTTGCCTAATTTTTTTTAATCAAAGCAAAACCAACATATTCTCTTTTATTGACATGTGCCTACAATTTCTTTTAATTATAGCCAACCAACATATTCTCTTTTATCATCGAATGGCAAGTGCAATGCACAACAGTTCGTGTCTGGGTTAGGCCACTGGCAGTTACCAAAACGGCGTGTGTTTGTAAGACACGAATACAAATTCAAAACAACCGCTGACTTGAAAGATTAGACTCATGACCTCAATATCTCAAACACGTGCTGATAGCCATTCGAACAAACAGGTCCTGCTAAAAATGGCCAAAATGAATGTTTAAGAACATAATGTAGCGTAACATTCAAAACATCTTTGAAATATGACCAATTTTTTAAATCCTAATTCTTTTTCTAAAAAATGTGAGCATTGTTTTTGAAAATTTCATTAAATTTGGAAAAATATGAAGAAAACTTGAAATGGTTTTATTAAAACTCACAAACATGTTTTGAAAATATGAACCACTTTTTAAGAAAACAATTTTTTTAATTTGTGAAAATGAAAACATGTTTTGAACATTGAAAACAAATTTTAAACGTGTTTTTCACACACAAACAATACATTAAATTTGTGAACACTTCAATAAACATGAATATTTTTCGAATTTGTATCATTTTCTAAAATACAATTTATTTTGAAAATCTCAAACAATATTGGTAAATGTAAACACTCTTTTAAAAATTTGAACATTTTTTTAGTTTTGAAAAAAATGGAACGAGTATAAAAAAATTTAAAGATCCAAATATATTTCAAAATTGGAGCACAATTTTCAATTCTGCTGATTTTATGAAAATTTTAAAAAAAATGAATTCTGAAAAAAATGAAAATATAATTTATAAAAAAAAGAAAAAAGAAAAATAAACTTGGACAAGAAAATATAAAAAATAAGGATAAAAGGAAAAAAATAAACAGAATAGACAAAAAACAAAAACGGGCGGACCAAATTTTGGCGCCAGGTGCGAAATTCTGACTATTTGCCGCCCTATGCGGTAAATGATGAACGGGCAGGAAACAAACAGGCTTGCTTTCCTGGGCTGAAGCATGCGCGGCCCATGTATAAATTTCGGAACAAAACTGTTTTTCTTTTCTAACAGATGGACCCATAAAAATTTAGTACCACCTTGGATAAAATCGTTGGTGAACGGATTAAAAAATTGAAAAAACGCACCTTGCTTTATTAGTAGGTACTAGCAAAAGGGCCTATGCATTGCAACGGATATAAAATAAGTAAAATTTGAATTATAAACAGTTAGCACCTCCCTTCGCTGTTGTGTAAAGTAAATCATCGACTTGCCGCTTGGGCCGGGATTGGAACACCCCTCTTTTTCTCTCCCGCATGAATGCTCACAGATTTCCTCAAAAGATGGTTCCGTCGGTTCGGTGATGATTGGCGAACCTTGGCGGCGCGGATCATACATTGCCTCGCCTCCGACTCAATCTGTCCTGTGATAAGAAGCGGTAGAAAAGAAATATTATATGCTTAAGTTGCTCCCAATTCTTAAGTAGCTCTCAGGCATGTGATGAAAAATGGGATCTCTACCTCTAGTCGCACTGGTAGAAAAAGGGCTCGTTGTCCCGGTTCGTAAGGGCCTTTTGTCCCGGTTACTAAACTGGGATTAAAGGGTCGGTACTAATGCCCTGTCCCTTTAGTCCCGGTTCAATCCATAACCGGGACAGATGGGCCTCCACGTGGCCTGTGCGCGGAGCCCAGGCAGGAGACCCTTTGGTCCCGGTTGGTGGCACCAACCGAGACCAGTAGGCATCCACGTGTCAGCATTTCTGTGGCTGGGGTTTTTGTTTTTTTTAAAGGGGGGGGGGGGGATTGGGGGTTTTGGGGGGGTTAATTCAGGTGTTTCATCTATTGTGTTAGCTAGTTATAATTAATAGAGAGAATTGTCCTCTCTTATGTCCGTGCTTGGTCGACGCTACGTACTATACATACGTATAGAGAGGACTAGACACGCTAACTAGCTAGTAAGCAAACGAAGGAAACAGAAGATCGTCATGAACATATATGCATACAGAGAGAAGTGATATCGACCACCTCTCCTTCTCCGAGAGATTGGTCGAACAGCAAGTTCTCGTATATCTATCCGACACTACCGGCTACATATATACAATAATTATCTCTTACAAATATAATCATACGGACTCATGGTCCACATAGTATTCTCCGTCTTCAGCGATCATGTGGTCAAGAAAGAATGCCGCCAATTCCTCATGAATTGCTCGCATGCGAGCTGGTGCTAGGAGTTCATCCCGCTTCCGAAACATATAATTTGAAGAAGGGGGTCAATACATATATATATGAATGAATGAAACTCAACACAAATGATGGTAATAAAATAAAATTGTGAATGTTGTTATTTACGTACTTCATATTGTTCGTCAGTGTAGCCCCGCTCACAGGTCGTGTGGCGGATGGACTCGCAAACGTAGTATTCATAGAAATCATTCCCTTGTTCCTGCCACAACCACTTTACAAGAAATAGAGGTCAATCAAACTGATAAGCAAGAATGCCAAATGATATTGATGAAACTAGCGCTTGAATCAATAGGAGATGCGCGGAACATGCTACTATAGTACTTACTTTCGGGTGTCTAAATTGCAGCTTCTTCGAGAGTCCTGGAGCTTTTTTGGAGAATTTTTTCCAAACTCTGCCAGACAAAGAAAACAATTACTTGATATATCAGGAAATGAACAAAGTTGCTGATATGGTGGATAATGATCGATTTAACTTACTTCTCGAGAATTTGAGTCATGTCCGCATAGTCCTGGGGATCTTTTCGTCTTGAGTCTAAGACGATTACTAGTCCCTGCTCAAGCTTAATCTCTAGGAGAATACAGTGGTAACTGCACACGCATGCATAACTCATCAATTACATTACTATAACCTTGACTAATATATAAGGGAAACCGAATACGCACAAGACAGTAACACTCACCTGAAGTTGTAAGGAAATAGTATTATATCTTTGTTTTCATTTATTACCAACGATCGTAGCAAGTTGGCCTTGGTATCTGCGGCATGAAATTTAACCTGAGTTGCATCTATGAGATATGTGTTAATGAACCCAATATCACCGACTTGTCTTTTCTTCAATTCGGCGATCTTCAATCTGCATAATATAGTGAGGATGATTATAAATACATGCAATGAAAGAGCTGAGCTATATAGAGAGACTTAATGACAGAAGTAGTACTACTTACAAACAATAGCAGGTGACTGTTGTTTTATCGAGGGCCAATTGATTGAAAAACTGAAAGAACTCCTTAAATGGAATAGGCAACAGTTCAATTCCAACGAGGTCATGCTCCTTTTGACTTTTGCATTGCGTCCTTGCATCGATAATGACCCGGCAGAGATCATCATCATCGGGCACATCGTCTGGTTCCTCTTGATCTTCAGCAGCTTCACCCGTTGCAGCATCATTGGGCACATCGTCTGGTTCCTCTTGATCTTCACCAGCTCCCCCCGTTGCAGCATCACCGTATTCAGGGGGCACATAGTTGTCATCGTACTCTTCTTCTTCGCCATCTTGCATCATAACCTCTATTTCTCCGTGCCTCGTCCAAACATTATAGTGTGGCATGAAACCCTTGTAAAGCAGGTGGGAGTGAAGGATTTTCCGGTTAGAGTAAGACCTTGTATTCCCACATTCAGTGCATGGACAACACATAAAACCATTCTGCTTGTTTGCCCCAGCCGCATCAAGAAACTCATGCACGCCCTTAATGTACTCGCAGGTGTGTCTGTCACCGTACATCCATTGCCGATTCATCTGCGTGCATTATATATAATTAAGTGTCCAAATGAATAGAAGTTCATCATCACATTAAAACCAAAATGCATACATAGTTCTCATCTAACAACATATAGCTCTCCAGAGCATCTAATTAATTAAACCATATATTGAAACTATGTAATACATTTCAATGCGAAAACAAATGCGGTCATAATCGCAACCAAGGTAACAATTGATCCAACAGCATAATGATACCAAGCCTCGGTATGAATGGCATATTTTCTAATATTTCTAATCTTCAAGCGCATTGCATTCATCGTGATCTTGTGATCATCGACGACATCCGCAACATGCAACTCCAATATCATCTTCTCCTCCTCAATTTTTTTATTTTTTTCCTTCAACAAATTGTTTTCTTCTTCAACTAAATTTAACCTCTCTACAATAGGGTCGGTTGGCATTTCCGATTCACATACATCCTACATAAATAAAATCTATGTCACGTTGGTCGGCATAATTTTCATAAACAATAAATGAACCAATAGTTATAAAGATAATATATATACCACATCCGAATCATAGACAGGACGAGGGCCGACGGGGGCGGATACCAAAACCATCACACTATATAAGATGCAATAATAAAAGTAAGAAAATAATACAAGTATCTATGTAAACATACAAGTAAGACTATTTTTCCTTTCAGAAAGAAGATAAGAACATGAGGCCCACCACGGTGGTGCCGGCGATGAGCTCGGCGCGGGTGATCGGCGGCGGTGAAGACGGGGACGGGGCGTGACGAACCGCTAAACCTAGACAAATATTGTGGAAAATGGAGCTTGGAGGTCGAGCTTGGAGAGGAGAAAGCTTAAGTAATGTGGCTCGGGCATTCCATCGAACACCTTGTGTGCATAGGAGGTGAGCTAGAGCACCACCAAGCCCTCTCCCCCTCGGCCAGAAAAATACAGAGATGTGTGCTCTGCTCTTATGCGAGGGGGTATATATAGGCACTTCATTAGTCCCGGTTGGTGGCATGAACCAGGACTAAAGGGGAGCCTTTGGTCCCGGTTCAATCCATCAACCGGGACCAATGGTGGTGGGCCAGGAGTGAGGCCCATTGGTCCCGGTTTATCCCACCAACCGGGACCAAAAGGTCCAGATGAACCGAGACCAATGGCCCACGTGGCCCGGCCGGCCCCCTGGGCTCACGAACCGGGACCAATGCCCCATTGGTCCCGGTTCTGGACTGAACCGGGACTAATAGGCTGACCCGGCCTGGACCAAAGCCCTGTTTTCTACTAGTGTCGTCTACAAGCATGGCAGAAAGTTAAGTGCTAAAGCTCCACACTGCAACTTGAACACAATACTAACTAAATCAAATCTAAGCTAGCTTTGTTGTCATACGTGCACTTGCAAAATTATGTACTTTATCAAAGAAACAAAATATACAACATACAACGAGACTTGCATTATTATCAGATGTCATGCAATGACAGTGTGCACATATACATACTATGTGTACGATCAAACTCGAAAATTAATTTTTTTAAAGAAAATAAAATAAGTACATTTATTATATACACATACAAATATGATTAGGAGCTGCCTCGGGTGTTGCCACAAGCAAGTGGCCTTGGTTCGCACCATGCATGGCCGTGCACCCGTTCCCAAATAGGTTGCATCGTGCGCCGCCACTCAGGCTGCCGTCCATGCACGTATGAACCATGCTGACTGCATGCACGCCGTGCTTTGGCTCCATGCACGGTCGTGCTCGTCCGCGCCATTGCTGGTTTTAGCCTCGCAGCCTGATGCCGCCGCCCACTATGTTGTCGGCTACCAATGGTTGCTGGCCTCTTCCGCGAGCTTCGGCGCCTACCTGGCCATCGCACATAGCAGTTTTTTTCCTTCATGATTCTTGCCCACAATTCCTTTTCTCTTAATTAGAGTACTGGATCATGTCATACATGTTATTCCTTGGTTTCCACCATTGCTTACTGATACTTGCCCACTATCCCGGCCGTTTGATGTGATTTCAACTGTACGTTCACTCCTTAACATGCATGGTATGTCCCAAAAACTTTGTTGATTCCCAAGCTACTTCTCTGGACTAATTTACGCGAACTATATGAATTGGTGGAATTCAATGCAAAAAGCCGAGGTGGGAAATCACTAAATTTACTCATCAAGATGCACGATGCAATTTCTAAGTCGCAAATGAAATATAAATTTCTATAACTTGCTTAACGGAAGATAATCGGTCGCCCCAACATTTTTCACACAACAAAAATAAACATTGTAATATACTACAACACTGATTTGAAATATTCTCATTTAATTCTCTGTCTTTTCTGCAACAGGATGTTCCTCTGATATTTATTTTATTCTAAATGGTAAACTCATTGAAGGTGATGAACATTCTGTATATATTATCAGTATGTACTGGTATGAACATTGTGTTTGGCACCTTCCCGTTCATCTCTATTCTATTCAAGGAGCGTGTGGCCTAGTCCTGAGCATACCTATTGTTTTCTACTAATAAATGTCCCTATAGCTAATTTGTATCCTACGGGTAAAGGCAAGACAAAGCAGGAAACACAGCCTAGCTTGCCTAACTAAGCAATCCTTCTGACAGCTTCAGGAGCTCGCTGGAGTTCACTATATTCCCCTTTTACACGCACAAGAATTCGGCGGAAAGCCAACCTCCACCTTGTTTCTTTTGTCCAGTGGTGGAGTTGTTGTAGAGGAGGGAGGTGAAGAAGAGGGTCTTGGCCATGTAGTTAGCCACATATAAGTGCTCGGCCAGGATGATCCGGAAGGCATCAGTCAGGGGGACGGGGACGAACCTGCTTCACAACGACAGAGGCGGAGTCAGAGGTGAAGATGTTGAGGAAGTTGAGGTTGCCGTCTCTGACCTCCTTGAGGGTGAGGTCGTCGATGCGGCCTCCGAGGCTGGTGGTCAGCCCGGATGCCGGACGGCGGGGTGTCGAATCGTCCTGGTCGCCTTCCTCGGCGTGCTTCTAGTTGTCCATACAAATTGACCTGGGGCTGGTCCGGTTGGTCCGCCGTCGCTTCTCGCCGTCCAACAAGATCTTAATAATTCTTCAATTTGTTTCCACTGAGTATGCTCTCGCCGTCCGTCATCTCTCTTCGTCTGTCTGTTGATCCTGTAGTTGGCTTGATGATTTGCAGGCAGCTCTGTATATAAAATGTTGTGGTGTGATGAGAAAAAGCGAGGTGGGACTATTTCAATTGGTCGCCGAACCTTTTTGTACAACATTATTAGGACAGGCCAGTTGGTTTTGGTTTCCAAGATAAGACGTTGAAGTCATGAGTTCGATCCCTGCGACAAGCTATTTTTTTGGGAATTTTTCTGCAGCCCACAATATGAGGCATAGACGGCCCAACCAAAAAATTGATACGTACCGCAGCCCATGCACTTATGACGAAAATCACCTATACAATGAAACGTTTTCCCTCAATCAAAAATATAGTACCACCTCGGATAGCAAATCAATAATAAAACTACTAATTTGGGTGAACGGATGAAAAAATTAGCGAAACGCACCTTGCTTTATTAGTAGGTATAGATATAGATATAGATATAGATATAGATATGTTGTGGATTTGCAAAGTTTCAAGTTTATATGTTCCCGCAAAAAAAATATGTTCTCGCTTGAAAAGGAAAAAACAGAATTTCTATGATGTTAAGAACGGATCGCTATCAACACTGCACTGTCTAGATTGAAGATCCACCTACAACTAGGTTCAGAGAATTATGTACATACCATATTCTGATTTTGAAAGGTAGAGATTCTACCCATCGTCAACAAAGCGAAGATCAATGATACCATCCGCCCACATGATGCAGCCGCAGACCCGTGCCGTGGGACCGAAAGTGGGCTGCAATTTAATTGCGCCAGCCGGGTCTTGAACTCAAGACCTCTTGGCTCTGATACCATGTAGAAGTGCATGCTCTAGTCGATGCAACCAAATGACCGATTTGATGGAAGAGACTAGGCAGCACATTATACGTCAACAAAAGCATAGCGGCTGGAGTGGGACGCGAGCAGCTCGACGTGGAACCGTATATTCCAGGGGCCGAGGGATTCATGCGACGACTACGGGAAGTGCGGGCCGTTTGGCCTCTACGACCCCGAGGCGGCATCATTGGGGTTCTGCGGCTGCGTCGTTGGGATCAACATTGTCCCGGGGGTCACCGTCGGTGTGGGAGGTGAAGGATACCACATGCGGGTGCCAACAAGATACGGCGTTGGACTGTGCCGGCAGGACAACGGCGGGCAACTTCAAGGTGGTGCCAGGGGTGATGCTTCCCAACATGCAGAACGCGTCGGTGGACATGAGCGTCGAGCTGGATAGTGCAGTGCTAGGCGCTTCACCAACTGATCGTGCTTGGCCTACGCTGCCGCTGATATCCGGGGAGGCGGTGACGGTACCGGATGCGTCATGTGGGTGGATGACATCATCCCTTCTCTTGACACTTGTACAACATCAAATTACTAGTACTAGTACTACATTCTCACTTTGCAATCACATGTATTATCTCCTATGAAGAATTAAAGATATCGACTAGATGAGGATGAGTAGGTGACAATTTTTTTTTGTATCTTTCCTTTAACAAATTTAAGGCTAGTAGATAGAGTAAGTTCTCTAAATATGCAACTACATGATTCAATCTATTTGACAAAGCAAATCTAGCTACACAAGTAAGCAAAACTAGCAAGAGTAAGACTTGCACTATTCGCAAAAAAATAGAGAGAGAGAGAGAGAGAGAGAGAGAGAGAGAGAAGAGTAAGACTTGCACAAGGTAAATAAAGGGGATTAAAATAACCACAAGCCGGAGACGAATATTTAACCCAAATTTCGCACTCTTGGGATAGTACTACCCTCTATTGGAGAAGAGCAGGCACCGCCAAAGCCACATGACCACCAAAAGATGCTCACATTCTTCTCCTTGGGGCGCCCACACATAAGGTTGGAGTCCTTCTAAAATCACGTATCTGCAGATTTGGTTTGGACAGAAGTTTTTGAATGTGTCAAACCTTTTAAAATCACGTATGTGCAGTATGTGCAGATTTTCTGCACATACGTGATTTTAGAAGGACTCCAACCTTATAGGATTCCCTATAACTCCAAGAGTAACAAGATGCACCAAGGATTCGTAGGGGGGAATTCAACTTCTGGTTTGGTGAAAGTATAGTTTTGGATCCCCTCTAGCTCTCCCTGAAGTTTGGGCAAGATTGAGGCTCTAGGGAGGAGAGACCTTGAGCTTACCAACAATGGTGGAGAGAGAGTATGGATGTCCCCTTCCTCGTGGGGAGGAAAGTTCTTTATATAGGTGGCCCCAAATTCAGCATGATACCCCGCAGGAATACACTACACAGAGGCTCCGGGAGCTCAATGGTTCTGGGGAAGGCTTCCAGGGAAGTCTCCAAGCGAGACATGTGAGTTTCTGTTCTCGGGCGGAGGCCCACCGAGAGGCTATGGGGCTGGTCCCCTCTAGTTTAAAGATATTTAGAACTGAGCCCGAACCATAATAGAGGCTGTCTGGAGAGTCTGCGACCCCGGAGTCTCAAAGGCAACCTAGAGGTTTCGGGGCATGACAGAGAGCAACGTCAACGTCATTTTTGGGGCTTCTCTCTCAGGCTTTGTGTATGAGTTTTGCGGGTGCAAATATTTTTGTACGTGAAGTGAATATCACAACTCATCCAAAGTTTACCCTTTTTATAGTATGGCTTTTCAGTTGACCCCCCCCCCCCCCCCCCCCCAAATAAAGTAAAGCAAACTTTACTCGTCTTCTTTTCACTTTTTGTTGGTGTGGTTGTCCAACCAAGAATGCTTCTAATCAAATGGGCTAAAGCACTGGGTAAAAACTCAAACCTCATGGTTAGATCACTAGCCATGTTATCATTAACACCAAACCCAACTTGGGGTCAAATATGTCCTTGAACCCTAGCTAGGATGTGATATCAACGTATTCTCTAAATACAAGTGAAGAGAGGCAAATTCAGGGAGATGAAGAAGACACAGTAGGGTTTTAGTTATTATGTTTAATGCGCCCTCGCTTCTCCTTTTCAGGTTGATGTTGTATATCTGATGTCGTAGTTATTAGCACATTGTTTATATAGATTTGGTTACGTGGGGAAGTGTGACATAAGATTAAGCTGGAGCTCCAAATAATTTGGAAGATAGGGAAAAATTGTAAGCCAAGCCCTTTTAAGTTTGATCAGTTGTATAAAAATAATAATGTATACAATACCAAATATAATATCTATGAAAATATTAATTTGATATTGTATGTTGTTATTTTTCTATAACTTAGTTAAACTTAAAAGAGTTTGGTTTAGATGAAATAGATAAACCTCATGAACTGAAAGTAACTAAATATTTACCAACCCAGGCACCCATCCAACTCTACTTGAGCCACAACCCACGAAGGTAAAAAAAATAGAGCAAGGCGTCTTTAGCAGGAACAGAATATGCAACAAGAAGAAACTCAAACTAGCAACTCCAATTTACAGAACTATATACAACCAGTATCCCCAATACACGTGCTGCTCACACATAGAAGTAGATTCACACCAAAAACAAAAGACTACTATAAGTTTCAGACAACACAACACGAAAGGGAAATGGAACAGTGACACTGCTACACCAACTATGGTAGTAATAATCCAGACAAACAAATTAGTAACCTGAGCCAACGACACTCTAATAACATTCTAATAGTAATAAGGTCAAGTAACCTGAGCCAACGGAACACTGGCTACCTGCCTTCCTATTTACTATAGGTCAAGTGGTTCCCTTGTTCGTATCTTGTCATTTGAGGGAGCTCTTCCAACAAAGAACACCAGAGCGGAAGTAACATTTTCTTCGGGCCATGTAACATTTGCTTCAGAGCAGGAAGTTCGACATCACCGCACAACATCCTCAAAATGAGAGCATGGCGGGCCTCTCCAAGGACAACGACATATCCTATTCCCCACGTAGGTCCGGGAATAGTGATCAAACACACACCTTTGTCGCTGATGTAGGTACTTTCTACCAGGCCTATTTAGGTTTCTTAGAAGCTATTTTCCACAGGTTGTAGGAAGGTTCTATAACCATCCTAAACCCGTTTTTCATTTTTCTATGTTTCTTTGTGCCGATTTTCATTAGGTTTTTCATATATATTTTTGCTTCGTTTTTTTTGTTTTTCCTGTGTTTTTTGTTTTGTTTCCTTTTTCTTGTTCCTTCATATTTTTTATTTGTTGGTTTCCTCAATATTTTCTGAAATGCAGAAACCTTTTTCAAATCTGTAAAAAATCTATAATTTTAGAATTTTATTAAAGTTCAAGAATAATTTGAAATTCACGAACATTTTTTAATTTTGGGGACATTTTTTGATTTTCCGAATTTACGTAAAATCCAGGAATATTTCAAATTCATGATCATGTTTTTTATATGTAAGCAATTTCTCAAAATTGTGGACATTTTCTGAAATTCGAATTTCATTAAAATTCAAGAACAACTTTCAAATTCATGATCATTTTTTAAATCTAAGAGTTTTCCCAAACTTACGGACATTTTTTGAAATTCGAAGTTTTCTTTAAGTCCCAATAATTTTAGTAATAAGCAAAAGAACAAAATAAACAAAGAGAAAAATAGGCGCATGTGCCCCCGCATTGGGCCGACCCACTGTCTGTGTCGATAAGAGCTCTTGGGAGTCTTCAACTTGTTATCCCCGGCATGCCTTTTATCCATTGAGCGAGAGCCCTTCCACAGGAACTCCCGGATCACTATGACCGACTTTCGTCTCTGTTCGACCTGCACGCGGGGGTACGCGTTGCTCAATCTCCACCTCAGGGACGGGGATCCAATTTGCCACGTAGGTTGGCAGGTAGCGGGCAATCACTCACCACGCTTCAATGCTAGCATGATATTGGGTTGGTGCAGTAAGATTTTCTAGGTTTTTTTTATTTCTCACCGATTTTGGAACCGGTGTTTTATTCTTTTTTGTGTGTATTTTTTCCTTTCGATTTTTGAGTTTTCTTTTCTTATTCTTCTTTTTTCTGTTTTTCTTTTGTTTTTTTCTTTTCTCTTTTATATACATGTTTTTTTTCATTTTTTAATTTCAAAATTGGGAAAGAAATTAAAATTGGAAATAGTTCTTAAAACTCAGGAACGTTTTTGAATTCATGAATTTTAATAGTTTTGAGAATAATTTTTTGAACTCAGGAACAATTTATGAAATTGGCGATCATGAACATTTTCTTGAATTTGGGAATAATTTTTTATGCTTGCAGATATGTTTTTAATCCATGAATGTTTGTTTAAATATGGACCTTTGTTTAATTCATGATCATTTTTCACAAATTGGAACATTTCTTAAATTTGGAAACATTTCTTGAAGTTGAGGGATATTAATTTTATAAACAATTATGAACATTCTTTGGAATTCATGAACATATTTTGAAATCAATGTTTTTTCAAGATGCAAAAAAGATAAATTAGAAAAAAATATAGAAAAGAAGGAAAAAAAGGAGCGTGTTTGAGCGACTTTTGTCGCATCAGGCGTGAAATACTGAAATCACTAGTTAAGCGGTTACCCTTGAAAAGCTCACTCCCACCTTCTCTGGTAGTGACAAGTGGCGCATTGTATGTGCAACACTTGTCATAACATGGGAGTTTTGTGCTTTTTTCATAGATTCGTTTTTTAGTTGTTTTATCTTCTAAACCATGCGTCCAAATCACGAACCGGTTTCACTGTTGGGTTTCTCGCATTGAGATCTTTGAAACAATTTCCCCTGCTCCATATTAGCTGACGCCCAAACGAATGTATCTAGCACTTAAATACGTCTACATACATCCGTTTGGCGTCAACTAATACGAGACGAATGAAGTAGAACCCGTGTTGATATAGCAGTGGGGCGAACAGATTCAGTGTGCACCCAGATATTTTATTAGGGCCAGGCTTTCTGTCCAGGAATAAAAATGGACTAAAACCACATATCAGCTGGACTTTTACAGGCCGGGGGAGGAGGGGTTATCTAGAATCTTCTAGAGATGCTTTTGTGTGTTTTTGCCTTAGAGCAGAATAGGTATTTTTCTGTTTTTCTAAATGAGGCAAAATAGTTACCATTTTCATTGATTAAGAAGAAGTTAGAATTGCCCGGTTAATTTAAAAAAACAAAAAGGAAAAAATAAGGAGTCACACACTAAGCATAGCAATTATATTAAATGATTTATCAATTTTCATTAAATCTTATAGAAAGAGGTATAATTTCTTCTTTTGCAGGGATTTCAAGAAAAAAAGTCTCTTGTCATTTTTTATGCTATCAATGGACAGAATCCGAAGACAAGATTACTTATTCTTCGTCTACGAATATCCAAATTTTTACACCTAATGATCCATAGATAGTCAGAATTGGATAGCAGCAATTATCAATTTTAGCACGAATTGTTTGGAGGGGAAGTCTACCCTTTTTGATGGATTCGGCGTGCGGAAAACCAGGCTAAAAGCAATACAATCCAATCCATAGTATGGGCACCACTAGCCAATCTAGCTACCTACATGGAACACGGAGCTGCAAAGAAGAAAGACATCCATAGAGGAGTCACAAGGGTCATCTTCATCACTGGATACCTCCGAACAGGCGACTCCAACTTCATGGAAAGTACACATGTATATTCTTAAAAAAACAGAGGTCATGTACAAGTACAAGTACCTCTAAGTACAAGCATATTAGTTTTAGATGTACAGTATTTATTTATTTATTTATTGAGTAGAGTACATATGTATTTTAAAAGTGCGGCACATGTACTTTCAAATAAAACTATATTTATTTTGGAAGTAGACACGCTTAGAAGTGTAAGCCTCTGTACTTTGAACTATAAGGGTACTAATTCTGGAAGTACATAAAAAATGTCATTTTAATTTTTGAAGGAATTAAATAGTCATCGAAATATTCTATATAAATTCAGAGAGGTGAAACATGAGAAATGGAATCAGTAAAATAAGTTCCGTAATTTTTGGAAGAACTTTGCTTCATCCATTAATTTATAAATGGTATTTAAAACCATTTTAAATCCAAATGGAGTCCAAATAATTATAAGAAAATTATGGAAATATCCAAGGGTGTGTATTAGCACTATAATTAATCACCATAAATGTTCAAGACAATTGGATAGACACAAAATAGGATTGCTATGTGTAAGCTCTAATTGTCTTACAGTAATAATGTAAATGCACAATTTTTTATTTCCAAGCAGTTTTTTAGTGCATATATGATGGCATGCCAAGAAAATTATGCGGAATTAATTCTAAGTAGGTTTTATTAATTTGGGGATCCTTACATTAGACTAGAATATCATCATAAGAAAACCCTATCCAATATTATTCCAATCAAAATCACGATAAATATTACTAGTTTCTTCAATGTGGAAGAAAGAAAACGAAGGTGCATGTGCTTTCGCCGGAAATGGTATGATTCAAGTACTATGTAGCTTAGGGACTCATCACGTATGATGTTGATGCTTTGCTCTTTTTTTTTTTAAACAAAGGCTCAAGTAGAGCCCGGCTTTGAATTAACAAAGCCATCAACCGGCCAGGATTACAATTCCAAATATACCACTCACCAACTAAAGCAAAGAAAACATACAGCAAAGATACATGGGCGCCAAGGAACAGCTCACAATGCACATACTACAAGCTAGTTAGAAAGATTGGCGTAAAGCATATAGCTTGGAGATGCCACTATCCTCTTGCACGCGGAAAAACCAAGGCGAAAGCGATTTCCTGATCAGGAGAGTGCACCGACGACGATGCAAGGCACGTCGTTGCCGAAACCTGTGCTTGAAGAAAGACACATCCATCCAGATCCATCGTCAAAGAAGGCCCCTGCCTCCTCGCCTGGCTCGAAGGCGCCACACCGTTGAGCGAAGGACATGCTCACCCTAGAGCCTAGATGGATAGCCTCGAAGAAACCACTTGGGCGGAACCAGACGTTCCCGACATGCTGACGACGACTCACCTAGAGCAGAGCAACACCATATGCCAAAGTTCTGATTTGGAAGAGGGCGAGCGGTGAGAATGCACAGTTGGGCCACAGCGAGGGCCAAGACCAATTTGGGAGCTTCGGCTCGCTCGACGAGCTGAAGTGTAGCCACCGTAGGAGGGGAACCCTATCCCCTCCCGTCCTGGAAGATCTAAGGGCACCGGAGGAATAAACTGCAGCCCGGCGAAGAGCACCATAACAACTTGACCCAGCACCAAGGAAGACACCGCCACCGCTGGACGCATGCTGCCGCCGCCGACACACTCCACCTACACCACAACGAAGCCCACAACCCATCTTTGTTCCCAAAACAGCGCCTTCAGGAAGGTTACGGCGCCAAGGGCATCGCCACTGCCCAATAAAATTGAGGATTTCTCCCGGGAGACTAAGGGAAGGGGGAGGGGGAGCAAGACCTGAACGGCGCCTTCGGGAAGGTGCGCGGCGCCCGCGGGCGTCGCCGCCGGCATGGCTGGCTGGGGTTTCCCCGGTCCTGCATCCTAACACCCACTCCCACCCGAGCAGACCGAGGCCCCTCGACGAGGCAGGCCGGATCTGGGGAGGGGAGGAGCTTGCTGGAGAAGAAGAGCAGTGGGGGCGGCCAGATCTGACGCAGCCGGAGCAAACGCTGTCGCCGCGCGCTGGCCCGCATTCTTCAGGGATCTTGCCGTCCACACGGCCGAGAACCGCCGACCTGCGCCCGCGCCACCGGATGCCGAAGCTGGCGACGCCTCACCAGCCGGGGCCGCCGCCCCAGATCCAGAGGCCCCCCACGGACGAGGCGAGGCGGCGAGGGCCCCACCGCCACCTTCATCGACGGCGCGCCAAGCTTGCTCGGCATCAACAGTCTCCGGCGGCGGCGAGGGGAGGGCGAGCAGGGGAGGGAGGCGGCGGGGGTAGGGTTTCGCCCCTCGGGTCGCCCGAGCGGGGCGACACGAGGGAGGGGAGGGCGACTTTGTCTGTATGTCAAACAACAATACAAAGGTGATCGATGCTTTGCTCTTAGGAGATAACTCCTATACATAATATATAAAGTAACAAAGTATTATTATTTTATCTTAATTAATAATAGTCATTATACATGATTATATTATTTTGAGCTATCGGGCTAAAAACCGAGCGAGTTAGTGTTGGCTCAACTAAGATCAAATCATTTTTCAGTCGAGCTATATACGACATCCTAGGGAACTCATTTATTTTTTTAGCCGGTCTTGAATATCTACTACTTAAAAATAAGTAGCATTCTTTTCTTGCCAGGTAGAACCGTCGGTGTTTTGCGTGTCTTGCTTATCTGGGCGCTAGCATCTCGTCAGTTGTCTTTGCCCTATCTTTATGTTGCTCGCACCATTTGCATAACCGAAAGTTTTAATCAATAATTCTTTTAAGATTGATGTTGCATCGATGAAAGATTGGACCCAATCAATGACGCGTCTACAGCGATATCTCTCTTTCTGTTCCACTTTTTGTATTTTGATTGATGCATGGTTGCGCAGAAAGCCAGAAAGCTCAATTTTTATATAATAAGAAAAGTAAGAGCAAGTGGAATTTCAGTGTAGGCACAAGGAGGTTTGACACTCTGTTAGAAACTGGAAAAAGCCATTATCATGCATTAGGCGCCTAGTCCTTTTTCTCTAATACTCCCTGTGTAAACTTTTGTAAGATCGTTTAGATCGTTAAGCTTTCTTCACACATTGAATTGGAACGAAGTTAGACAGAAGCCTTAGCCGCTAATTATCAGATCCACTTTACTATTAGTAAATTAGCCGCAGCTTTGCATGGGCTTTATGCATTAAGATTTGTGCTTTTGGGAACATTTTAAATTTGAGGTGCCGCCGTCGCGAATCGCATCTCTCCACCAAACTTCCACTCAGCCTTCTCCTCCTATATTTAAAAGCCATATTACTTGTTCATCATCAGCATTCAGCAAGCTGCTTGAGCAAGCCCAGCAAATTAAGCTCACTCTAGTGATCACTTGGCAACCCGGCCAGGAAGCGAGGAAGCAGCCATGGTGCTTCGCATGCAAAGCCTCAGTCCCCCTCGTCGTGTGTCGGTGGACGGCCCAATCATCGTCGGCGCCGGTCCCTCCGGGCTCGCCGTGGCGGCCAGCCTCGGCGAGGAGGGCATGCCGTTCCTCATGCTGGAGCGCGAGGACTGCATCGCCTCGCTCTGGCAGAAGCGCACCTACGACCGCGTCAAGCTCCACATCCCCAAGCACTTCTGCGAGCTCCCCCGCATGCCGTTCCCGGAGAGCTACCCGGAGTACCCCACCCGCCGCCAGTTCATCGACTACCTCGAGAGCTACGCCGCCAGGTTCGACATTAAGCCCGAGTTCAACACCACCGTGCTGTCCGCCCACTACGACAACACCTCCGGACTCTGGCACGCGCAAGCCACCAGCGCGGGTGGAGCCCAGATGGAGTACATTGGCCGCTGGCTCGTGGTTGCCACCGGCGAGAACGCCGTCAACGTCGTCCCGGACATCCCGGGCCTCGGCGGCTTCTGCGGCGAGGTCACCCACGTCAGCCACTACAAGTCCGGCGAGCCATACAACGGGAAGCGCGTGCTCGTCGTCGGCTGCGGGAACTCCGGCATGGAGGTCTCCCTCGACCTCTGCGACCACGGCGCCCACCCTTTCATGGTGGTGCGCGACGCCATGCACGTCATTCCGCGCGAGGTGCTCGGCAAGTCCACTTTCGAGCTGGCCATGCTGCTCGTGGCGTGGCTCCCGCTCTGGTTGGTGGACAAGATCATGATCTTCCTCGCCTGGCTCGTCCTCGGCGACCTCGACAAGCTCGGCATCCACCGCCCGGCTGTCGGCCCGCTCACGCTCAAGCACACGCAAGGCCGCGCCCCGGTGCTCGACACCGGCGCGCTCGCCAGGATCAGGTGCGGCCAGATCACCGTCGTCCCCGGCATCACCCGCTTCACGAACTCCGACGCGGTGCTCTCCGATGGCACCGTCGTCCATGTCGACGCCGTCATCCTCGCCACCGGCTACAGAAGCAATGTGCCACAGTGGCTCCGGGCAACGGACTTCTTCGGCAAGGACGGCTACCCAAAGACGGAGTTCCCCAACGGCTGGAAGGGCCAGTTTGGCCTCTACTCCGTCGGCTTCGCGCGCCGCGGCCTCTCCGGTGCCTCCGCCGACGCCGTGCGCATCGCCAAGGACCTCTGCCAGCTCTGGAAGGAGGAGAGCAGGCCCGCAAAGAAGGCCGGCCGCCCGTGCTACAGGAGGTCTATCTCCGTCGTCTTGTAATCTATCTAAGCAAGCTTTCAGTCTGGTTTTTCCTCATGTAACTTGGGTCCTGGAATTGTGTGGAGAAGGGACTTTTTGATAATCTACTCATTTGTCCCAACTATCTGTAGTGTACCAAAGATCAAGAGTGTGAAGTCCAGGGATACACAGGATCTCACAATATTTTGCAGCACACCAGGTTTAACGCCCACACTAAACATTATGTACCATCTATAGTTTTAAATAGCGCGCTAAGCCTTCAGATCTCTTCTAAACGCTATAGCGTGCTATTTAAAATGACCATGACGAGAAGCCCATGGGTGCTATGGAAATTTCCTTTCCTTTCACCAAAGCTACCAATGAATTTTGTTAGAGCACTTGTCTTCAAACCACATGGTCGTTTAAGATGGTTGAATTCCAAATATACTTCTCTGTTTGAATCAATGTTTGGATCAACATCCTTCCAAAAACCCTTTACTTCAGTGGGTTCCTCTGCCTGATCTGATATGTCTACAAATATGAAGATAAAAATTAATACATTGAAGTATAAAGAATGCAACCACTACTCATCTGCGGCGGTGGCGGACTACTCGTCATCGTCGGCGGCAGCAGCGGCATCATGCTCCTCCATCCCGGGATACTCCAACTCCGACTCGGTGGTGTGCTCCTCCTTCCCCTCCATGCTCTCAATGTCGTAGTCGTCGAGAGTGTCGTCCAGAATGGGGGGCGGCGAGTGCACACCCAAATCGAAGCAGGAGGGGTGACCTCGTCACCGGAGGAGGGGATAGCCATGGCCCTGTTGAAATATGCCCTAGAGGCAATAATATTGTATTACTCATTTCCACATTTATAATTAAGAGTTTAGATTCTATGCTATAAGTGCTATGATCTGAGCAAATAACAATGAACTCGGATTAGAAAGGCGCGAGGAGTTTGGACCACAGGGGAAGCTTGTGGGACTAGCGGGCCTTGCCGGCCCAGCCAGCCCAAGGAGCGTGGTCGGTGCGCACCCTAAGGCCAACTTACTAAAACCTTCCCATATAATTTGCGGCTGCCAAATGGGAAATGAAGTATTTACAAATTAACCAATCATAACAGTAGCATTCGAGTCACATTCATAGGTTGGTTCGAGTATTGCAATCAGTAATCACACACAGAAAAGGTCGTGTAGGAGATGATTTAGCATTATCATTAGCACCTTGTATATTCATTTGTTTCCGATTGCAATACAAAACACATTTGTGTCACTATGACATCTGTGAATAGTGCCAGAAAAAGAAGTGGCATGCACGGCCAGATAAACATACCTGTCCCGTTCATTCCCCTGCTCCAGTACACACAATGCTGGGCAGACAGAACTCAATAACACACGTGTGACCTTCTGCTTCCACACCAGACGTTTCACCAAATGACAACATGAATTCACTACAACAAAGGAATAACAAGGTTAGAATTGCCAATTTCGCAGAGATGGTACCCCAATCAAAGTACACATGGAGCTGAAATAAGAAAGGACAGATTACATGCAGCACTCACGCGACAATGTGATTCCAGTTTATAAAACTTAAGAAAGGTGACACAGACGGTTCCAACAATAACCATGTTATCCAATCGTATAGTACTCCCTCCGTCCCAAAATAAGTGACTCAACTTTGTACTACAGATGCATTATCTGGGAGTAGACTTCCATTTTTCTGAGAAAAAGGTCCAGCTGCTTTCTCACTACTATGCAGAACTGAATAAGCAAATAAAGACATGACACTTTTAATCAAGGACCAAGTCTTGCAGTACCATTGCTAAAAATAAGAATATGAGAAAGTTGGTTCTGCAATAGCTTCTTCAACTCCGATGCTCACAGTCCAGAACAACTCACAATATGCACACAGTACAGTGCCAGGTAGAAGAAACACTGTGCAAATCTGTTGGATATTCACCTACAGGATCGATCACATCAACATGACAAATACGCACACGAAAAACTGATAGCCAAGGGCCCTTGTCGTGCCCTCTTTCTCTTTATTTTCTTATTTTCTCACCGTGTTACAAAACGCACGGCCGGGCTGTCTATATATATACCACTTTCACGAGGCCATGACCGACCAGACAACCTGACCCTATACGTGTATGACCCCTAGTCCTACACGGACACAACCAAAGCTAACCTAGCATACCTACCCGAACTAGGACTAGTACTCGTACATGACAACTAGATCAACTTTGCTTTCCTAATCTAATTACCGGCAAGCTTGATTTCCTTTCACTAATCTTAACAGGACACAACTATCATATGTTTCGATTACTCCAACAAAATCAACATACTGTGGACAACACTTCTACTAATGTGTACGGAACTAGAGAATTGGGATGATTCTGCGTGTACTAACCAATTTGTTTTGTACATGATGCAATACACAGACTGCCGATCAGACAGACAAAAAGGAAATAATTGCTTTGACTTCTTACGAGGTTAGGAAATGCAAGGGAAATGATGGGTACAAAAGTGTATGTTACCTTGTATTAGTCTTTGATTATTGGAATGGTTCCTTTCAACTTGCGGCATTGCCTCATTAGCTCCTCACTGTTGCCACCGTCGACATCTAAAACTCGCAGGGAATTTGGGAGGCTATCTGGCAGTGATCTCAGAGCGGGACAAAAACGGATCGTTAATTCTTGCAGTGAACTTGGGAGAATATCTTTGGGCACCGATTCCAGACAACAGGCTTGAATATGTAATTTTTTCAGAGAACATGGGAGGCCATCCTCAGGCAGAAACTTCCAGGCGTCACAAAGACCGATCGTTAAGTCTTGCAGTGAACTTGAGAGACTATCCTTGGGCAGCGATTCCAAGGAATGGCAGCCCCAGATCCTTAAATTTTGCAGAGAATTTGGGAGGCTGACATTGGGCAGCAATTTGAAGGAATTGCAGAAGTGGATTAACAAATTTTGCAGAGAAATTGGGAGATCCTCCGGCAGCGACTGGAAGGCCTGGCAGCTGTAAATCCTTAATGTCTTGAGACTGGAAAGTCTATGTAGTCCTGCTGGGAGGCACTTCAGCTTGCCAAACTCGACAAAATTGAGCACCTGAAGTGAGGTGAGGAGCTGAAGGGCATCCTCTTGCTCCTTAGTGAAGCGCTCCATCTCATGATTGCGAGCAAGGTATAAACAGGTGATGGAGGAGGAGAGGAGGCCGCAGATGGGCACAACAAGGAAGCCTGTGAGGTCATCTGTGTCTAGCTTCTGAAGTTTGCAGTATGTGTGCATCCGTGTGGGCTCCAAACTGGCGGATAATTTGTGGGTGTCATGAATGTATAGTTCTGTGAGGCAGCGATGGGTAAGGAGAAGCCATGTGCATGATGAGAGGAACTTGGGGCAACCACTTATGCGGAGGGAACGGAGGTCTTGGAGCGAACTGGTGAGTAGGCTCAGCTCTGGGCACTCATAGATGTCCAATTTCTGTAGATGACAAGACGGGAGCAAAAGTCCAGCTTCTCCTCCCACTGCTATTTCCTCCCCTACTCTTATCCTGTGCTGCTGCTCCACCACACCAACACTTGTTATCTTTCCACAATCAATTATTCCCAGCTGGTTGAGATGTTGGAAATGAGAAAGCAACTGTGTCAATTCCTTCTCACGAGCGCCACAAGAACTAATCCTGAGGCGTTCAATTGGTAACTCATATATGATATCACTCTCACTGTCAGTCAGCGACAAGACATTGCTATTACCCGAGTAATCTATTTCGAGCGACTTCAGAGATTTTAACTTCTGGAGATGATCCAGTGGCAGAGGAGGACAATTCGTAATCTTCAGCACTTTTAGATCAGCTAGCTTAGAGAATGCCAACACATTCCAGAACATGCCATCTTCACCATCCTTAGCCATAATTATTAAACTTCCCCCCGAACTGTAGCCCTTTGAGTAATTCAGCTGTTTTAAACCAGATCCTACCTGCTCTATCTTGGCAGAGCATGCGGCAGGGTTCCAAGGGACAGGAGGCAACGACAACAAGTTTGGGCATTCTGTAATCTCAAGTTCCTGCAATCTAGGAAACCAGGTCATGTTTGCCTCTTGCTCTGATTGACAGCATGAAAGTGGCAGCTCCACTAGTTCAGAGCAATCTTTAACAATGAGAACTTCTAGCTGAGGGAACAAACGACAAGTGTTACTTTCAACCCATTTTCTCAACCTTGGTATCTTAACTAATTCTAGCCTTTTCAGATTTTGAAAGCTTTGACTTGGGATAAAACTTTGATGCTCTTCACCATGCTCACCAACAGACCACAACTCTCCTAGAGGTGGAAGAATTGTCCAACCTACATCATGCAGACGAAGAGATTCCAAATTTTTAACCGAGAGTTTCCCACCAAGCCATGACGGGCAAGTTGTGCCTCTATGCCCTCCAATGTGCAGATCTAGGAGATTGCAATGAGGTTTGAGACTTTCAAGAATATGTTCTTGCACAGAATGTATATCGTGTCCATAAGTACCCCACTGTAATACTAGCTTCTCTAAGTGGATTCTGCCTACCAATTTTGCTTCATTTGCTTCTTCCTTCCGTTCAACATTCTCAATGTTATGGATTCTCAATAACCCACCGAGCTCTATCAATTGTCCTATCTGCCTTAAATCAAAACCGGTGCCTTGGACAAGAAAATGGCGTAATTTTACAAGGTTGCTCATTGCTCTGAGAACACCAATGTGGACATTGCAGCGTTGAACATCTAGGATCCTCAGGTGATAAAATCTTGGTATTTTGTTGTCCAAACATAATTGTGCAAGATATCCCGTTATCCTTAGGTAGCGAAGATGGACAAATCTCGGAAGGCCGCGGAACACATCCTCCAGACTATAATTATAAGATGCCTCAGACAAAAGAATAACACGAATGGATTTTGCTTCTGCAAACAAATCACCGAAAGTCTTTGCAAAGCTTCCATGGAATTTTCCAAATAACATCACAGTTTGTAGATTTTCAACTTTCAGCTTTTCATGTAATGTACTCAAGTCCCTCTTAAAATCCTCAAAGGTCATTTTATCATTGACATCTCTCTCATCTATAATGACAGACAAATGACGAACAGACGGGGAAGATTGTGCATATCTCACATTAGAACTAGATATGCTAAGACAATCTGATGATGAAACCTTCACTGCCAACTCATGCAATAGATCATGCACAACATAACAGGGGCTGCCATCATCTTTTCCATTCTTCTTGAAAAATCCACAATTAACCAAGTCATTTAAATAACACAGCCCAACATCTTCAAGTGTTTTCCTTTGATCACGTGAATCCAGAATATCAAACCCTATCCATAAGTGAACCAACTCTTTGCTACCAAACTCATAATCTTCAGGAAACAAACCACAATAGGAAAAACACTTTTGTAGATGGAAAGGGAGATAATCATAGCTAAGCTTTAGAGCTGGCATAATGTCATAGTTGCTGGTTTGAAACTCCCATTCTTTGCTTTCCAGAACTCTTGTCCAATGGTCCAATGTAAGCTGGTTTCTTAGTAATCTACCTACAGTTTTTGCTGCAAGAGGAAAACCCTTCAACTTGACCACTATTTCTCTGCCAACATCAAGCAATTCAGGATGGTTTTTCCATGACTGTTGGTGGCCAAATACATATGCTTCAAATAGATGCATAAAATCTTCAGTTTCTAACTGACCCAGGTTTATCGAGTAATCAACTGTTTTTATCATTGTTGTTGTCTCTAGAATGCGAGTAGTGACTATAACCATATTACCTCTTGCCTCTCCTTTTCTCAAGGGAGCTAACAGTTTTTTCCACTCATCTTCGTGATATGTCCACACATCATCCAAGACCAGCAAGAACCGCTTATGCTTTAACCTTTGTTCGATGAGCTGTTCCTCAATAGCATTTTTCATTTCACCATGGACCTTTGGGATCTGTTTCACAATCTCTTGTGCCAACTTATTTGCATCGAAACTCAGAGACACACATACCCAAATCATAACATCAAAAGAGCTCTTCACTTCTTGATATACATGTTGTGTCAAAGTCGTCTTCCCAATACCTCCTGGGCCAACAATATGAAGCATGGTGAGTCCATCGGCACAGTATTTTCCATGGGTAATGCCCTCTACAATATTCTTTTTCTCGGTATCCCTCCCAAACAACTCTGGCTCTATTATTGCTGGGGTAGTTTTCAGTCTGTTTCTAGCAATGCTGCCTTGGGTAGGTTTGCGGAGCTCTAGATCAAGAATTTCCTTCACCTTAGCACAAATGGGATCTAGCTGTTGTACAATGTGTGCCATCTGTTTAGACATTTCCACACGATTAAACTGCAGGTTTTGTCCCTCATCATCTTCTTGGTCGTCAAGCTCGCTCCCACTAGCATCACGCAAGCATGAGGGGAGCCTGAATTTGTTGGCAACCGCTCTAGCGGTGTGCCGCACATTGAGACCGAGGTTATGGATGGAGCCCCTGGGATGGTTATCAACGGCATTGTAGGTGCCGTTGAGCTTGTCTTGGATGTGGAAGTAGTCCAGCTCATCAAGCACGTCGTCCGCCGCGTCCGCCAGCTGCTGCAGCATGTGCAGCAACTCCTTGAGTGATGGGTTGGTGATGTCCCTGTCGTGCGCGGTGTAGAGTATCCCCTGCGCACGCAGAAGCTCCCCCTTGAGGGCGCTGATGTTGGGGCCAAGACTGTTGCTGGCCGCCCAGTTCTCCAACAAGCCATCCGAAACAGGGGCCAGCGCCTTGCCTACCACCGACAAGGCCGCACTGATGGCCGCGTTCATCCTCACACCCCCTTCTGACAAATGTGTTTGAGATCCTGCTGAACACGGGAAGAGGAATGCGCTTGCAGTTAGTCACTAATAGCAAATAGTAGCAATCCTACTTTTCCCCCAAAAAAGGAAAAGGTTCACTTACACTAGGTGTTGGAGATCTCCAGCGGTAGCTGTTGACAGACACTTGAGCTCTTGCAGAGAGGTAGGATTGCAGAGTCAGTCAGAGATGGGCAGACGAGTGCATAGACAGAGCGGTCGGCGTTCAGCCCCCATTTCTAGCTAGCTAGCTAGTAGCTGCAAGACCCATTGGCATCTGCAAAATCAGGCGAGTACAGTCGAACCTTTCGATGGAGATACTAGTAGCCGACCAATACGTACCTGATGTTTCCTACTCAAAGACGAATGGTGATTCGTCGGACGGCGCGGTGGTGGCCCCGGTGAGGGGATGGCGGAGCTACGACGAGGGGACGGCCGCAAGCACCTGCATCTGGATGGCGTTGACCTCACCGGATCTGGCTAACCACGAACGGTCCCGATCCCGAGCCTGGACAGGAGCAAGACCAAGGAAGGAAGTAGGCGACCACTGCGGACCGCGGGGGAGGAAGACGAGTGGCTCGACTGCGCTCCTGCGAGCTGAGAAATTCAATGGCGGGCGGAGAAGAGGGAATGGGAATCGATGAGGGAAAAGGTAGGGAGTGGGGGCTGGCAATAAGTGGCGACTCCCTGTGGTTTATGCAGCGCGTGTCCTGCGTGAGAAGAGCAACGTTGCTGATGACCACACATTCGTATCACTCGAAATTAAAAAATTGGATTGTCTAACTATATCATCAATGCCTGATATAGGCAAAGTCAAATCTTGCTGAATGTGGGGGGGTGGTTTAAATAATGAAGAGGGGGCAGAAGCGAGCAACCTTGTTCTGGTTCTGATCCATACCGGCCATAGTCTTTTTTTAAGAAAAGAAGGATGACTCCCGGTCTCTGCATCTGAAAAATGCATGCGATCATTTTATTAATTATTCATAAAAACCTTACAAAGAAATATTCCCTTTGTTTTTAAATATTTGTCTTTTTAAAGATTTCAAATGGACTACCATACAGATGTATATAAACATATTGTAGAGTGTAGATTCACACATTTTTCTCTGTATGTAATCATTTATTGAAATCTCTAGAAAGACAAATATTTAGAAACGGAGGGAGTACATCAATAAGTCTGAAGCCACCATCTTTGCAACATCTGTCGATACTCCTATCTAACTCATGAAGGGGGTGCCGAGAGTCGGGGTCAAATACCAAACAGACCTCGCACCAATGCCTAACATCTAAAACCTGAGGCCCCAACTAAGGCTCTGGGGCACTCACCGGTTTGGCGCCCTCTCAGAGGCTGCCGCCGCTATCTTTCACCGATCCATCTTCAGAGACGTACCGACACATCAATTGTCAGGCCTGCAGTCGACGCCACCACGACGTCAGACAACTCCACCTCCCTACGCGCGTCCATCATCACACATCCGTTGCCGAGACCCTGCCGCGCCACGCCGCCAAGACTCCACATCGCCGATGCGAACAAGAAACGCCGCTCCACCAGTAAAATAGTAAAAACGTCCACTGGTCCCTCGATCCAATGCACACCTCCAAGAATGATGCCCCCAAGGAGGGAACGACACGAGAGCACCACCATCATCCGATCAATTGATCAAGGGTTTCCCCCTTAGGTATCGGGAGGAGCTGGGAGCTTCACCTCGATGATGCCTTCAAGAAGGAAACGATGCAAGGGCGTCGCCACACCGGCTCCGGCCACCGTCGAAGAGTAGGTTTTCACTCGGATCTGTCGCAAGTAATCCAACCAACAACCTGTGCACCGTCTCGACCGCCTTCAAAGCCCCAGATCTAGCCGCCTAGATCCGGCGACCATCCGCAACAACACTACGACCATGGGAGCCCTTGGCACACCAGCCACCGCCTGTGGGTGCCACCACTAGAGCCTGGGAGGAGGGCTGCCACCCCACCTCTCCAAACCGTGAGAGCCGTCGAGTGGGATCGCATGCACTCGTCACCGTCTCTGATTCGAACCAATCCGGAGACCAAGCCACCAGATCGCCGGTGCAGATTCGCCTTGGACAGGGACAACACCACGCTATGCCGCCGCGGGCAGCCCGAGCTTCACCTGCCGCCACCTTCCAGGGCCGTCGCCCCGGGATCCGGGCCAAACGTCGCCGCCGCCGCCAGATCGACGAGCCGCCGGCCACCGCAACCATGGCCGCCGTGACCACGCAAACGCGCCCAGCGGCCTGCACCACCTGGACTCCCACGTCGCCAGCAGCTCCGCCGCCTCCGCCCGCCACCACGACGTCGCCTTGCATCGTCGCCGAAGGCGAGTCGCCGCGCCGCCGCGACCCAGATCTGGGAGAAGCGCCCTGGCGCCGATGGGTGACATGCCTCACCCAATCTAGACACGGGAAGGAAGTGATCCTCCGCCGCCGCCGTCGGCCGGCTGGGGCTTCCTCCGGCAGCGACGGAGGGGAGGACGCGGGGGAGATAGCCCGGCGGCGCAGATGAGATCTCCGCCCGAGTCGCCCTAGCAGGGGGCGACGCGGGGGATGCCTAGCAGCTACAATCCCGGCCATAGTGTGTGTAAGTAACTTCAAAAGTAATATCGGATCAAACTCAGTAAATTTGTCTATATGGCAATCAGTTAATGAGAGAGACAGATTGAGTAACTTAGCTAGTTACCATAACATCACATATTTTAAGACAATATGAGTCTATAACCTAATAAATGAAGCTTTGCATGACACCATACATACTCCCTTCGTACGGTGAAGAGTGTATATTTGGCTTTAAAATTTATCCAAAAAAAATGTACTTTAAAGTAGAAAAAAATATTTCTCTCTCATTACACGGTAATTAAGACCAATAACATTCTACACATGGTCTTCACACTTTAGCTCATTGGGAGTTAGGTAATTAAAGAGGAGACAGATGGTGGCTTGCATCTTTCCAGTGGATTTTTTACTTCACTTTATCAAATCCCCCTTCCAGAGGGAAAGGGTGGATACAAATGTGAATAGGTAGTTTTATACATTGGTCATGTTTTTGTCTTTATTGACACTATTCATGTTGAATTTGTCTTTTTTGTTTATCTATATGTACTTTGAGTTTTGTTTATCTGTATGTATTTTGAATTTTGATATGAATTACATAGGGTTTGCAGAACATGTGTTGTGAACATCCACAAATATCCTTGGAATTTTTTGAATCATTTAAAGTAAACTTTTTAAATTGGTATCATGGGAGCATCTAAGTGATGGTATCACATGAAATTATCCTTGTGCAAGTGACGTGCTAACTAGTGCTAGTGTGCCACTACATAACTAGTGCATGAGTCTTGGTGTTGTTACTTGTTAGTTAGAAAATTTCTCATTTGCTCAGATGACATGACGTTGTTATAAATTCGTGTCAACTTTGGTTTATATGGTATTTACCAAAACCGTATCGAAATGGTATTGGTATTTACTAAAACCGAACTATATTTTCCCGGCACAAAAAAGGAAACCGAACTATATTTACCAAAGTATGGAAGCCGTATTTACCAAATAACCATATTTGTAGAACGAACTGAATGCACGGGGCTAAGAGACACGGACATACACGAGAGCATGCAACTATCAATTTAGCGGTCACGAGGGTTGTGGATAGTTTGCTTGGTGTACTTGCAACTCAAAGCCTGATTGTATAAACATACTATTCGAATAAAAATATATCATTTGATTGATTATGAAGTAGTATTGTTTTACAAGCTTGTGCGTTATCACCATAATCAGATGTTTACAAAATAAAGGTCAATGTTAGACATGTATCGATGCCTAAAATGTTGTCTATTAATTATGTACTGAAAGGGTAAATAGGAGGAAAAGAAGACAAAAAAAATGCTTGACACTTGCATAAGCTAAAACCTGATGCTCTAGCATTTGCTAGGGCCACCTTGATAGTCACATATGAAAGCCGCATGATGAAAAGGTGTCTGTGAATATTCTAAAAGCATACTTTTCTTGAATTGAAGCAAATTTCATTCAGCATGTTTTAGATCAAAGCAAACTTCACCGAGCACCGTCAATGAATATCGAAAGCAAAATATACTTCACCGCGTCAGAAAATCATTGTGCTTAAGTAATTGATTTATTTTCTTTAAATAAATAATAATAATTATTTATCGCAAGATAAACATCTACTAAGAATGATTACTGGGAGCACTCAAACTCCACCTACGTCGATTCTTTTGTACTCCCTCCGCAAAAAAAAAATTAAGAGTGTTTAGATCACTAAAATATTGATCTAAACACTTTTATATTTCTTTAAAAAGGGAGTAAATTACTAGAAACTCCTGCGCTGGGGTTGGGGTGGACGTAATTTGGAAACCGGCCTACCTGGTCTAAGATAAGAGGAAAAACCAGCAATCTAGTGGTCCGCAGAAATGAAAAATGTTCCACTGGCCGCCGCTGCAAGCCTGCAAAGTCCGCCCACGTCTCTCGCCGTGTTAACTTTGACTAGTGTCTCGAGTTAGCCTGCGGCGGGCAACATGGCGTCGCCGCCGCCGGGAACCGACGACTCCGTTGCCGAGCTCGGCCTCCGGAGGCTGGAGGCGGCCGATGAGGCCGTAAGGAGGTGGGCATCTCGGGGCGCGGCCGTCGAGGACAGCCACGGCGTCTCCTACTCGGCTGGTCTTGTGGCGGCGGTCAAGGACCTCACCTCCCTCCGCTCAGGTGGCGGCCTCTACGCCCGACGCGCCGAAGTCGCCTTGCAGGTAAGGTTAACTGTTCAGCCTCACTTTTGGTAGAAGTAGATTCATGTAATATCATTATCAGACACCTGGAACATAGATTCTGAAGAAAAAAGAACATCTGACGCTCAATTAGGCAAATCGAGTATAGTAGATTCTAAGAAAAAATAGTCAGTTTTATTTTTTGGACTCGTCCATGGGGAGCTTACGCCGGTCTGTACCTTATATTACGCAAACTGAGACAATTACAGAGATTCTGGTTACAGGGGGTGGTAGGGGTGTTTGTCGGAGAAATAGTCAGAATTGGGCGTAGTATTCTTGGTTTCAGCAAATGTTGTGTTGTATGAGAAAATTACAGTAGGGGGGAGACATCTCTCAAACATATAAAAGAAGTTGTGCGATGGGGAAAGTATGTGGTGCACCTGTGGCACCCAACTTTCGTTGATGCTTTTAAATATTTTTTAGAAAATATGAGGAAAATTAGTACATGAACACAGCATAAAACTATGATTCAAATATAATAAAAAATAGATCGGGAAAAAATGAATTTTTTTGTTAGATGACAATATTAACTATCCCATGTTTTTCTCCAGATATTTGTAAGGGCTTTCAAAGATGTCAACCGGGATTGGACTGGGTGCATAATAAGCCCCTACACAAGCATCTCCCTAACTAGAATTCTCTGTTCCGTTTTAACATACATGTTCTTCAATCTATAGGGTCGATTTTAATGCTTCCAGTGCTACTAGTAGATACTAGGACTCGAACATATAACGAATTCTTGTCCATAATGACTTCTTTAACAACATATACATAATCGGTCAGATAATTGGCCTAACACATCTAATTTTTTTAAATGCCACAATCTCACTAAGTGAGTATTTCCCTAGAAACTAATCTACCGCACTTATATCTTGCTGCTGATAAAACTACGCCATGGAAGATCATCAGAAAATAATTCAGCAAAATTTGGTCATGTCCGAGTTATGCAGGTTCTACTTGAATTGACCGCTTAGTTCCCCTGCAGGATGCCATGGTACACCTTGAGGGCGACTTCTGCCAAGTTCTTAGTTCGGGCACATATTTACACCCCCCAGGCAATCTCCAAGAGTCACTGTACGGGTGCATTGCCCCCTTCATGCGATCCTTCTCATATTCATCAATCCCCAACTTGGAAGATCTCAGCATCTCCTCATTTTCCACAAGTACTAGTGATGAGAGCCGAACATATGGCACTGGATATAGCAGAGTTTCTGTGTGCATGGAGAAAATACACATGTATCTGATTGACCCTGAAGCTTCAGTTTATCTAAAGGAGATTGCTGAGCTTATGATACTTGCTGGCCATGCACCAAAATTGTATCATGCTTACGGAGAAACACGGCACAATATGTTAATGCAATGCCTTTCTCTGCTCGGTGTCCAGATTGAGAAAAAAAAAGCTACAACAACCCAGCAGCAGCAACTGCTAATGCGTGCAGCATGCAGCTATATGAGAAGAAGCAGAAAATGTGGATCCAAGCACTCAGAGTCGTTGTCAGCACAGTCCTTCCTGAAGAACGCCATGCTTGTGCTCAGATTTTCGGGTGTGATCGTAAGGTGGAGGAGGATTGCTTTGCCGGAGCCATCACGCGGTGTATTGGACAATTGCTCGCAGTTGGAAGTATGATGGCCAGTGCCAAAGTGAATGACCAGCAGTATCATAAAGTTCCCCTACTTCTACAAATGCATGATGAATTTGCAAAGCTTGAACCGAGTATAAGTGGCCTCTTGTCTGGTGATGCCAAGGGTGTGATTTGTGAGCAGGCCAGTATGCTTCTCGATAAGCTTGGAGAAGAAGCATCAAGTCTCCTTCTGGAGTTCCTGAATGTATGTTCTAACATTAAACCATGCCAAAATACAGCACTTGATGGAGATATCCTGCCATTGACACGACATGTCATGGGTTTTGTCGAACAACTTAATGAGTACAGTGACACGATCGATCTTATATTATTTCTCATTGTAGAGGAGGAGGACAAAGAGATAACTAAGAGTCCTTGGGAGCGCTATGTGCTCATGCTGCTCACATGTTTGCAGATGAAGGTTGAGGAGAAAGCTGAATCTTACAAGGATGAGCGCCTGAGGTACATTTTCCTGATGAATAATGCAATGCATGTGCTTAAAGGCTCAGGGTCTTCCAATCTGAGTATGTCCATGTGGGACGATTGGAACCGCCAACAGCTTGTCATACAGGTGGAACAGTATGCGACAGCTTACCTTCGGGCATCATGGACTAGAGCTCTGTTTCAGTTGAGTGATCAAGCTGTGCATACTAACTCGGTGAAAAAAAGCATGAAGAAATTCAATTCGGCACTCGGAGAAATAAGCAGGGTCCAAACGACATGGAAAGTGCCCAACCCTCAACTTAGACAACACTTACGGTTAGTTATATTGCAGCATGTTTTCCCCACTTATCGCGCACATTTGCGAAGACCAAGGCCGGACTTCGATATAGAGAAGCATGTAAAGTACACTCTTGACGACATAGAGAATCATGTTTTAGACTTGTTTGAAGGTTAAGGAGGATCAACGGTAAGTAGCAGACACGCAAATGGAGATGGATGGTCAATCGTACGTAGCAGAGTATGGCCTATTAGGCCTTATTAATCATGTACTAGTGTACTTGTACATCTGTAATATATTTTGTGTTTATTGATCAACAATTCTGATTTCAGAGCACTACAGACGGACAAATGCATATTGCACAGAGACATCATGAAGTTCAGGATATTGTTGTATAAACCACGCTGTGTTCATATTGGCCAATAGCCGGACCCGTGGATAAATCACTCCACATTTCTCTCACTTCTCGTTCCGCCGTCTCACTTTTGTTGTTTTACACTGACTGCCACTTTGTTGCACATTTGCAGGCTCCATCATTCCTTCCTTTCATGCCTATTATCATTCCAATGCCGCTGCCCAAACCGGCCCAACATAGTCTGCTCGCCCAAACATCACAGTTTATCCTACAGAAAAACAGAATATACAACAAGAAACTCAAAAAGAAAATTATTCCAATCATTTACACAACTATATACAATCAGTATCCCAAATATACATACTGCTCACAAATTACAAGTAGATTCATACCGAAAACAGAAGCACTAGCAATAAGTTTTGAAAAGCACTACAGGTAACAGGAAGAGCAATAGAACAGTCACATTGAAACACCAACTTTGGTAGTATATATGCACAGGCACAAACATCAGCAACCTGAGCCAAGGGCGCACTCCAAAATCTGTCTACCTGCCTTCCAGTTCAGTATAGGTCAAGTGGTTCCCTGATTCGGTGTCCTTGTCGTCTGCAGGAGCTCTTCCGACGAAGAACGCGGCACGCTTCGGAGCGGGAAGTTCGACGTCGCCACCCAGCATCCTGAGCACGAGGGGCATGGCCGGCCTGTCGCCCGGCAGCTCCTGCACGCACAGGAGGCCCACCTGGATGCACCTGCAGACCTCATCCTTAGAGTACGTGGTGCCCATCAGCGCGTCGATGAGCTCCGAGGCGCGGCCTTCCTGCCACAGGGTCCATGCCTGAAATTTGGAGCCAAGCATGGAAGATGGAATGCATGATGATTATTTGTATGTTGTCTTAACATAAAAATGGTGGATCGGAGAAGAAAGTGCAGGCTGTCTTACGTGGCCCACGAGGTTCATTGACCATTCGTGATCGACGAGGGAGCTGTTCCTACGGCCACACACAATCTCCAGGATCAACACGCCAAAACTGAAGACGTCGGATTTCTCGGAGAATTTGCCCTCCATCGCGTACTCCGGGGCGATATAGCCACTGCGTTTCCACATATTTTAAAACATAAGCCTGAAGCCATGTTCATCTATACTAGGTGAACAGAAGAGAGCAGGAGACTCACTAGGTTCCAACAATTCGGTGAGTAAGGGCTTGACGTTGGTACTCGCCGAAAATTCTAGCCATACCGAAGTCAGATATCTTGGGGATGAAATCATCATCAAGCAGAACGTTGCTCGCTTTGAGGTCCCTGTGAATAATTCTCAGCGTGGAATCCTGATGAAGGTACAGCAACCCTTTCCCGATCCCCTGAATAATATTGTACCGCAGTTTCCAACCCAACACCGATCTCTTAATTTCATCTGATATAAGTTTGTCATCAGGCAGACAAGTTCAGTTACAGTCTTACAGACTTGCTGATAAAAGATTCAGATTCATGCAGCCCAATCGCAAGAACCAAAACTGAACTTACCAAAAATGAACGAGTCAAGGCTGTTGTTAGGCATGTATTCGTACACAAGCATCTTCTCTTCTCCATGAACACAGCAGCCAAAAAGCCTAACCAAGTTCCGGTGCTGCAGTTTGGACAGAACGGTCACCTCGTTCTTGAACTCTTCCGATCCCTGACTCGAGCTGTTCGACAGCCTCTTGATAGCAATCTCTTGGCCATCTGGTAGTCTCCCCTGAAATGAACATGTTGGTCAAGTGGTGATCTAAATACATCGCCGAGAACGAAATCAAAGCTCGACCATATCCCTGGAACAAGATGAAAAAGTTTGAATTGCTTTACCTTGTAAACTGGACCAAATCCACCGGCGCCAAGCTTGTCGCTGAAATTGTTTGTTGCTGAAAGAACTGTGCTGAACTCAATCAAAGGTGAGCTCAGAACTGCTCCTTTCAGTGAATTGCTTTCAAATGCGTTTTCGTCTGCAAATGGTTTAGCTTCTTCAATGGCCCTTTGTGGCGTCCCTTGTATTCTCCTTGTGCCTGCAGTTTGGCCAAAAGATTGATGTGAAACAACTGATAGCTATTTATGCAAATCGAACTGTTAACTGTTGATCAGGAGAAAAAGAAGAGTAGCATGTAAACGAAAATCATTCAGAAACAAGCAAAAATGAAGTTAGAACCCATTGATTGAGTCACCTATTTTCTTGATGATGAACCTCGACACGCATCCAACCACGCAGAAAACCATGATGCTAACAGGGAATTCCGTTCGTACCCTACAATCTAATAAGTATGGCCTTTATAGCTCGCATAGTGGGATACTAGTCATGGAGGAAATTGTGCGGTTTTGCGAGCCAAGGCGTTGACAATGCACCATTTTCCCCATCAGAAGCAGTTAGTCAACTAGATGTGGGTGGCGTGATGATTATAAAACTGTCAGCTCTACATGACCATGGACATGATAGACTTTGCTTGCTTGACACCTCCCATCTGGTCCAACTTCTCGGGTGAGCGCCGCACTTGTCTATGGTATCACGATTTAACTACTGCAGGATAAACTGCCTGCCCGTGCCACCTGCAAACACGCGGTTTCTGAAGATGTACTTATACACATAATAAGAGAGGGTTGAATGGCACTGGTTGGTTAACAAGATGATTCGACGGGGACAAAGGCATACAAAATTAACTGCAAACGATTAGTCCTGGATCACTCCAGTCAAACGTGCAAATCTGTATATCTTGTAGCTGTTAAAATATATTGCCCGCTTCTCTCCATCAGTTAGGACTTTTGAAGCAACTAGCTGGAGCATAAATTCAATATGGTATCCGAGCCAAGAGGTCTTGAGTTCAAGGCCCTACCAACGCAGTATTAAAAAAAGATTTTGCGGCCTACATAAATCCCACGCCTAAGGAACCACTTACGAGACTCGGGGGGGGGGGGGGGGGGGGGGGATGTGAGCATCCGGACTTACCTACCTATCGGACATCGACAGACTGGTGTGATGGGGAGATCTCTACGGTGGGGGTTCGGTTCATCGAGTCCGCGAGTGGTCGCGGTTGCACGCGGCGGATTCCTCCCGTTCATCGCCGGCGAGATACTTGCCGCCGAACAGCAGGCCTCGGCGCAGCCCGTCGCCCACCATCACCTCCCCTCGACCGAGCTCAACGGGCATCGGGCATGGCCCAGTGTGTGGCCTAGTGTAGGATGACCCGGGTGGGTGAGGGCGGCCCGAGACGAGTTCAAACGCTATGTCTCCCTTATACCGAGGGTATCATCTGTCTTGCTGAGGCTGTGTTCGGTTCACAGGGATTTGAAGGGGTTTGGCAGAGGTTTGGCAGGGATTAAATCCCATACAAGTCAAATTCCCCCCAAATCCCCTCCAATCCCATTGGGGCAGGGTGGAACCGAACAAAGCCTGAAGCTTTCTCAACAGGGGCGAAGCCAGGATAAAACATCGTCGGGGTCAATACAAACAAGTATTAGTAATGTATCCCCTAAAAATGGCAATAGTATATGGCTAAAAATATAACTCGTATTAAGTAACATGTCTATAATGTTTTTGAGTAACCTCAAATAAATAAGAAATCATAGTTGCCAATGGATCATAACAAAATAATGTTGAATTATAGATGGGCTTAGGCCCATATAACACAATAATCCCTGGTTAATCTCTAAACCCCATTTAGGTGCATGTCAAGTGGTGAGAAGTTTAGTACCATACTGCTATTGTAAGAAGAGTGAGATCCCTTTATAAGAACTGCTCTACCACATGTCATTGGGAGCTTGGGAAGATGAGCTGTACATGAGCACTCCTCCTCCTCCACTGCACACCTCGCCTCGTGACGACACGCGCGCACCGTGGCTTACGGGACTGAGCCGAGCCAAAGCTTATTTTTACCGGTCAGGAACGGTTAATTAATCTGGGATTAATTAATGAGTCACTAACAGATGCGCCACTATCCGAGATGTTGGACCATAGGCTGTTTGCGTTCACGGGATACTTCGACTCCCTTCACGAGTGTGCGATCCTTCTCCGGGAATGACGACTCCCTTCCTGGGGGTGCGTCGACTCGGTCATGGGCCCAAGCCCAGGCCCATGACTCCCTACCCGACGACCTATATAAGAAGGCTCTGACCAGTGGAGTGACTGTCGGTGTTAAAATCGGCAGATCTCGGGTAGGGGGGCCAAACTATGAGTCTAAGGATCGATGGTAACAAGGGACAATGGGGACACGGTATTTACCCAGGTTCGGCCCCTCTCAATGGAGGTAAAACCCTTCGTCCTACTTGATTGTATTCGATGAGTATAGGGGTTACAAGAGTTGATCTACCTCGAGGTCGTAATGGCCAAACCCTAGCAGTCTAGCCTATGATTATTCTGATGCCCTCTACGAACTAAACCCTCTGGTTTATATACACACCGGAGGGGCCTAGGGTTGTACAGAGTCGGCTTGCAGAGGAAGGAAACATTACACCCGGACACCAAACTTGCCGTTCTACGCACATAGGAGTCCCACCCGGACACGGGAGATAGCCTTCTACTTTATCTTCACGGCCCATCAGTCCGGCCCATATCGAATAGTCCGGTCACCTGAGGACCCCCTAATCCAGGACTCCCTCAGTAGCTCCCGAACTCGCCTTTAATGACGATGTAGTATCCATCTTATGTCTTCGGCTTTGCAAGGCGGGTTCTTCATCATACTTTGAATTTGATGACAGTCCACTTTTGACCTTTATGCCCTGCCTTTACGATTCCTTCCTGTTGTCGCCTCGATTTCCACGTGCCAGGCGAATGCGAACGGTCCATAATTTTCACAAATAAGCCCTTTACCACGCAAGGGGGCATCTATATAAGGAGGTTAGATCCCCGAATGCCATCCACATCGCGCAAAGATCATCAGAGCCAACCACGGAGAACTTCAAAACATGGCCAATGCTCCTGGCTCTTCTTCGCGCCCTCATGGCCCTCAACCGGGTGATTGGCAAAGCTTCTCCGTGTCTCACCTCCAGCTGAATCGACTTCAGACGGAGGGATACCTCCCTCCCGCAGATCTAGTCTTCGTGTGGGAGAGATTGGCCTCAATTGGCAATGATGTGCTAGCGGAAAATTTACCCAACCCCAACAAGGAGAAGAGGGTGTGCTTTTGAAGGAAATATGCCCTAGAGGCAATAATAAAGTTATTATTTATTTTCTTATTTCATGATAAATGTTTATTATTCATGCTAGAATTGTATTAACCGGAAAATTAGTACATGTGTGAATACATAGACACACAGAGTGTCACTAGTATGCCTCTACTTGATTAGCTCGTTGATCAAAGATGGTTAAGTTTACTAGCCATTGACATGAGTTGTCATTTGATGAACGGGATCACATCATTAGAGAATGATGTGATTGGCATGACCCATCCGTTACTTAGCACTATGATCGTTTAGTTTGTTGCTACCGCTTTCTTCATGACTTATACATGTTCCTATGACTATGAGATTATGCAACTCCCGAATACCAGAGGAACACTTTGTGTGCTATCAAACGTCACAACGTAACTGGGTGATTATAAAGATGCTCTACAGGTGTCTCCGATGATGTTTGTTGAGTTGGCATAGATCAAGATTAGGATTTGTTCACTCTGATTGTCGGAGAGGTATCTCTTGGGCCCTCTCGGTAATGCACATCACTATAAGCCTGGCAAGCAATATGACTAATGAGTTAGTTGCAGGATGATGCATTGCGAAACGAGTAAAGAGACTTGTCGGTAACGAGATTGAACTAGGTATGGTGATACCGACGATCGAATCTCGGGCAAGTAGCATACCGATGACAAAGGGAACAACGTATGTTGTTATGCGGTTTGACCGATAAAGATCTTCGTAGAATATGTAGGAGCCAATATGAGCATCCAGGTTCCGCTATTGGTTATTGATCGGAGATGTGTCTTGGTCATGTCTACATAGTTCTCGAACCCATAGAGTCCGCATGCTTAACGTTCGATGACGATTTGTATTATGAGTTATGTGATTTGATGACCGAAGTTTGTTCGGAGTCCCAGATGAGATCGGGGACATGACGAGGAGTCTCGAAATGGTCGAGAGGTAAAGATCGATATATTGGACGGCTATATTCGGACTCCGGAAGTTTTCTGGGTGATTTTGGAGAAAACCGGAGTGCCGGAGGGGTTACCGAAACCCCACGGGGAAGTATTGGGCCTTAGGGGAGAGATAGGGCAGCAGCCCAGGAGGTAGCGCGCCCCCAAGGGGAGTACGAATTGGACTAGGGGAGGGGGCGCAGCCCCTCTTTCCCCCTCCCTCTCCTTCCTCCCCCCTTCCTCCTCCTAGTTGGACTAGGAAAGGGGGAGTCCTACTCCTACTAGGAGGAGGACTCCTCCCCCTCCTTGGCGCGCCCCAAGGGCCGGCCGGCCTCCCCCTTGCTCCTTTATATACGGGGGCAGGGGGCACCCTAGAAGGACAACAGAAGTTGATTTCTTAGCCGTGTGCGGTGCCCCCCTCCACAATTACACACCTCAGTCATATCGTCGTAGTGCTTAGGCGAAGCCGTGCGCTGGTAACTTCATCATCACTGTCACCACGCCGTCGTGCTGACGGAACTCTCCCTCGGCCTCAAATGGATCTTCAAGAGGAAGACGAACGCTGATGGTAGTGTTACTATCTACAAAGCTCGACTAGTTGCGAAAGGTTTTCGACAAGTTCAATGTATTGACTATGATGAGATTTTCTCACTCGTAGCGATGCTTAAAGTCTGTCCGAATCATGTTAACAATTGCCACATTTGATGAAATCTGGCTAATGGATGTCAAAAATGCATTCCTTAATGGATTTCTTAAAGAAGAGTTGCATATGATACAACAAGTAGGGTTTGTCAATCCTAAAAGTGCTAACAATGTGTGCAAGCTCCAGCGATCCATCTATGGACTGGTGTAAGCGTCTCAGGGTTGGAATATACGCTTTGATGAGTTGATCAAAGCATATAGATTTATACAGACTTGCGGTGAAGCCTGTGTTTACAAGAAAGTGAGTGGGAGCACTACAATTTTCTGATAAGTATATGTGAAAGACATATTGTTGATCGGAAATGATGTGGAATTTTCTGGAAAGCATAAAGGAGTGTTTGAAAGGAGTTTTTCAAAGAAAGACCTCGGTAAAGCTGCTTACACATTGAGCATCAAGATCTATAGAGATAGATCAAGATGCTTGATAAGATTTTTCAATGAGTACATACCTTGACAAGATTTTGAAGTAGTTCAAAATGGAACAGTCAAAGAAAGAGTTCTTGCCTGTGTTGCAAGGTGTGAAGTTGAGTAAGACTCAAAACCTGACCACGGCAGAAAATAGAAAGAGAATGAAAGTCATTCCCTATGCCTCAGCCATAGGTTCTATAAAGTATGCCATGCTATGTACCATACCTATTGTATACCCTACCCCGTGTTTTGGCAAGGGAGTACAATAGTGATCTAGGAGTAGATCACTGGACATTGGTCAAAATTATCCTTAGAGGACTAAGGAAATATTTCTCGGTTATGGGCGTGATAAAGAGTTCGTCGTAAAGAGTTATGTTGATGCAAGCTTTGACACCGATCTGGATGACTCTGAGTCTCGATCTGGATACATATTGAAAGTGGGAGCATTTAGCTAGAGTAGCTCCGTGCAGAGTATTGTAGACATAGAAATTTGCAAAATACACACGGATCTGAATGTTGGAGACCCGTAGACTAAAAATTTCTCTCACAGGCAAAACATGATCATACCTTATTAATCTTGGGTGTTAATCACATAGCGATGTGAACTAGATTATTGACTGTAGTAAACCTTTTGAGTGTTGGTCGCATGGCGATGTGAACTATGGGTGTTAATCACATAAAGATGTGAACTATTGGTGTTAAATCACATGGCTATGTGAACTAGATTATTCACTCTAGTGCAAGTGGGAGACTGAAGGAAATATGCCCTAGAGGCAATAATAAAGTTATTAATTATTTACTTATTTCATGATAAATGTTTATTATTCATGATAGAATTGTATTAACCGGAAACTTAGTACATGTGTGAATACATAGACAAATAGAGTGTCACTAGTATGCCTCTACATGACTAGCTCGTTGATCAAAGATGGGTATGTTTCCTAGCCATTGACATGAGTTATCATTTGATGAATGGGATCACATCATTAGAGAATGGTGTGATTGACATGACCCACAGCTTAGCACTATGATTGTTTAGTTTGTTGCTACTGCTTTCTTCATGACTTATACATGTTCCTATGACTATGAGATTATGCAACTCCCGAATACCAGAGGAACACTTTGTGTGCTATCAAACGTCACAAGGTAACTGGGTGATTATAAAGATGCTCTACAGGTGTCTCTAATGATGTTTGTTGAGTTGGCATAGATCAAGATTAGGATTCGTCACTCCGATTGTCGGAGAGGTATCTTTGGGCCCTCTCGGTAATGCACATCACTATAAGCCTTGCAAGCAATGTGACAAATGAGTTAGTTGCGGGATGATGCATTACAGAATGAGTAAAAAGACTTGCCGGTAACGAGATTGAACTAGGTATGGTGATACCGATGATCGAATCTCGGGCAAGTAACATACCGATGACAAAGGGAACAACGTATGTTCTTATGCGGTTTGACCGATAAAGATCTTCGTAGAATATGTAGGAGCCAATATGAGCATCCAGGTTCCGCTATTGGTTATTGACCGGAGATGTGTCTTGGTCATGTCTACATAGTTCTTGAACCCGTAGGGTCTGCGCGCTTAACGTTTGATGACGATTTGTATTATGAGTTATGTGATTTGATGACCGAAGTTTGTTTGGAGTCCCGGATGAGATCGGGGACATGACGAGGAGTCTCGAAATGGTCGAGAGGTAAAGATCAATATATTGGACGGCTATATTCGGACTCCGGAAGTTTTCCGGGTGATTTTGGAGAAAACCGGAGTGCCGGAGGGGTTACCGGAACCCCCCGGGGAAGTATTGGGCCTTAGTGGGCCTTAGGGGAGAGATAGGGCAGCAGCCCAGGAGGTAGCGCGCCCCCCAAGGGGAGTCCAAATTGGACTAGGGGAGGGGGGCGTAGCCCCTCTTTCCCCCTCCCTCTCCTTCCTTCCCCCTTCCTCCTCCTAGTTGGACTAGGAAAGGGGGAGTCCTACTCCTACTAGGAGGAGGACTCCTCCCCCTCCTTGGCGCGCCCCAAGGGCCGGCCGGCCTCCCCCTTGCTCCTTTATATACGGGGGCAGGGGGCACCCTAGAAGGACAACAGAAATTGATTTCTTAGCCGTGTGCGGTGCCCCCCTCCACAGTTACACACCTCGGTCATATCGTCGTAGTGCTTAGGCGAAGCCGTGTGCCGGTAACTTCATCATCACCGTCACCACGCCGTCGTGCTGACGGAACTCTCCCTTGTCCACAATTGGATCAAGAGTATGAGGGACGTCATCGAGCTGAACGTGTGCTGAACTCGGAGGTGCCGTGCGTTCGGTACTTGGATCGGTCGGATCGTGAAGACGTACGACTACATCAACCGCGTTGATAAAACGCTTCCGCTTATGGTCTATGAGGGTACGTAGACAATACTCTCCCCTCTCGTTGCTATGCATCACCATGATCTTGTGTGTGCGTAGGATTTTTTTTTGAACTTTACAACGTTCCCCAACAGTGGTATCCGAGCCAGGTTTATGCGTAGATGTTATATGCACGAGTAGAACACAAGTGAGTTGTGGGCGATAATAGTCATACTGCTTACCAGCATGTCATACTTTGATTCAGCGGCATTGTTGGATGAAGCGGCCTGGACCGACATTACGCATACGCTTACGCGAGACTGGTTCTACGTCCTTCGCACACAGGTAGCTGGCGGGTGTCAGTTTCTCCAACTTTAGTTGAATCGAGTGTGGCTATGCCCGGTCCTTGTTGAAGGTTAAAACAACACATACTTGACGAAAAATCGTTGTCGTTTTGATGCGTAGGTAAGAACGGTTCTTGCTCAGCCAGTAGCAGCCGCTAAAACTTGCAACAACAAAGTAGAGGACGTCTAACTTGTTTTTGCATGGCATGTTGTGATGTGATATGGTCAAGACGTGATGAGATATAAATTTTTGTATGAGATAATAATGTTTTGTTAAAGTTATCGGCAACTGGTAGGAGCCTTATGGTTGTCTCTTTATTGCATAAGATGCAAGTGCCATGTAATTGCTTTACTTTATCGCTATGCGATAGCAATAGTTGCAAAAGCAATAGCTGGTGAGATGACCATGTGACGACACATTGATAAAAGAGTAAGATGAAGGAGATCATGGTGTCATGCCGGTAACAATGGAGATCATGACAGTACTTTGGAGATGGAGATCAAAAGCACAAGATGATGATGGCCATATCATGTCACATATTTTGATTGCATGTGATGTTTACCTTTTATACATCTTATTTTGCTTAGTTTGGCGGTAGCTTTATAAGATGATCTCTTACTAAAATTTCAAGGTATAAGTGTTCTCCCTGAGTATGCACCGTTGCGACAGTTCTTCGTGCCGAGACACCACGTGATGATCGGGTGTGATAAACTCTACGTCACATACAACGGGTGCAAGCCAGTTTTGCACACGCAGAGTACTCGGGTTAAACTTGACGAGCCTAGCATATGCAGATATGGCCTCGGAACACTGAGACCGAAAGGTCGAGCATGAATCATATAGTAGATATGATCAACATAGTGATGTTCACCATTGAAAACTACTCCATCTCATGTGATGATCGGACATGGTTTAGTTTATTTGGATCATGTGATCACTTAGATGATTAGAGGGATGTCAATCTAAGTGGGAGTTCTTAAGTAATATGATTAATTGAACTTTAATTTATCATGAACTTAGTCCTGATAGTATTTGCATATCTATGTTGTAGATGAATAGCTCGCGATGTAGTTCCCCGTTTATTTTCGATATGTTCCTAGAGAAAAATAAGTTGAAAGATGTTAGTAGCAAAGATGCGGACTAGCTCCGTGATCTGAGGATTATCCTCATTGCTGCACAGAAGAATTATGTCCTTGATGTACCGCTAGGTGACAGAACTATTGCAGGAGCAGATGCAGACGTTATGAACATTTTGACAAAAGCTCGGTATGATGACTACTTGATAGTTTAGTGCACCATGCTTTACGGCTTAGAACCGGGACTTCAAAAATGTTTTGAATGCCACGGAGCATATAAAATGTTCCAAGAGTTGAAATTGGTATTTCATGTTGGGGAACGTAGCAGAAATTCAAAAATTTTCCTACGTGTCACCAAGATCTATCTATGGAGAAACTAGCAACGAGGGGAAAGGAGAGTGCATCTACATACCCTTGTAGATCGCTAAGCGGAAGCGTTCAAGTGAGGGATCATCTTATGAGGGGTGCACAGTTAGGGGAGAACACTTCTTGAAATTTTTATGAGGGATCATCTTATTTACTACCGTCGTTCTAAGCAAATAAGATGTATAAACATGATAAACATCACATGCAATCAAATAGTGACATGATATGGCCAATATCACTTTGCTCCTTTTGATCTCCATCTTCGGGGCTCCATGATCATCATCGTCACCGGCATGACACCATGATCTCCATCATCATGATCTCCATCATCGTGTCTTCTTGAAGTTGTCACGTCATCTATTACTTCTACTACTACAGCTAACGGTTAGCAATAAAGTAAAGTAATTACATGACGTTTATGTTGACACGCAGGTCATAAATAAATTAAGACAACTCCTATGGCTCCTGCCGGTTGTCATATTCATCGACATGCAAGTCGTGATTCCTATTACAAGAACATGATCAATCTCATACATCACATATATCATTCATCACATCCTTTGGGCCATATCACATCACATAGCATACCCTGCAAAAACAAGTTAGACGTCCTCTAATTGTTGTTTGCATGTTTTACGTGGCTGCTATGGGTTTCTAGCAAGAACGTTTCTTACCTACGCAAAGACCACAACGTGATATGCCAATTGCTATTTACCCTTCATAAGGACCCTTTTCATCGAATCCGATCCGACTAAAGTGGGAGAGACAGACACCCGCTAGCCACCTTATGCAACTAGTGCATGTCAGTCGGTGGAACCAGTCTCACGTAAGAGTACGTGTAAGGTCGGTCCGGGCCGCTTCATCCCACGATGCCGCCGAATCAAGATAAGACTAGTAGCGGCAAGCATATTGAACAAAATCAACGCCCACAACTACTTTGTGTTCTACTCGTGCATAGAATCTACGCAATAGACCTAGCTCATGATGCCACTGTTGGGGAACGTAGCAGAAATTCAAAATTTTTCCTACGTGTCACCAAGATCTATCTATGGAGAAACTAGCAACGAGGGGAAAGGAGAGTGCATCTACATACCCTTGTAGATCGCTAAGCGGAAGCGTTCAAGTGGACGGGGTTGATGGAGTCGTACTCGTCGTGATTCAAATCACCGATGACCAAGTGCCGAACGCACGGCACCTCCGCGTTCAACACACGTACAGCCCGGTGACGTCTCCCACGCCTTGATCCAGCAAGGAGAGAGGGAGAGGTTGAGGAAGACTTCATCCAACAGCAGCACAACGGCGTGGTGGTGGTGGAGGAGCGTGGCTATCCTGCAGGGCTTCGCCAAGCACCACAGAAGAGGAGGAAGAAGAGACGCAGGGCTGCACCAAGAGGGAGATCGAATCTTGTGTGTTTTGGGGCAGCCCTAGGCCTCATATATATAGGGGAAGGGGAGGGCTGCGCCCCCCTCTAGGGTTCCCACCCCTAGGGGGGGGGGGCGGCAGCCCCAATCCCATCTAAGGGTGGCGGCCACAAGGGGGAGGAGAGGGAGGCGCAGGGTATATGGGCCTTAGGGCCCATCTGCCCTTAGGGTTTGCCCCCTCTCCCCTTCTAGGCGCATGGGCCTTAGTGGGGCTGGTGCCTTTGGCCCATGTAGGCCAAGGAGCACTCCCTACAGCCCATGTGGCCCCTTTGGGGCTGGTGGCCCCACTTGGTGGACCCCCGGGACCCTCCCGGTGGTCCCGGTACGTTACCGATAAACCCCGAAACTCTTCCGGTGTCCAAAACAGGACTTCCCATATATAAATCTTTACCTCCGGACCATTCCGGAACTCCTCGTGACGTCCGGGATCTCATCCGGGACTCCGAACAACATTCGGTAACCACATACTATCTTCCTTTATAACCCTAGCGTCATCGAACCTTAAGTGTGTAGACCCTACGGGTTCGGGAGACATGCAGACATGACCGAGACGTTCTCCGGTCAATAACCAACAGCGGGATCTGGATACCCATGTTGGTTCCCACATGTTCCACGATGATCTCATCGGATGAACCACGATGTCAAGGACTTAATCAATCCCGTATACAATTCCCTTTGTCTATCGGTACGATACTTGCCCGAGATTCGATCGTCGGTATCCCGATACCTTGTTCAATCTCGTTACCAGCAAGTCTCTTTACTCGTTCCGTAACACATCATCCCGTGATCAACTCCTTGATCACATTGTGCACATTATGATGATGTCCTACCGAGTGGGCCCAGAGATACCTTTCCATTTACACGGAGTGACAAATCCCAGTCTCGATTCATGCCAACCCAATAGACACTTTCGGAGATACCTGTAGTGCACCTTTATAGTCATCCAGTTACGTTGTGACGTTTGGTGCACCCAAAGCATTCCTACGGTATCCGGGAGTTGCACAATCTCATGGTCTAAGGAAATGATACTTGACATTAGAAAAGCTTTAGCATACGAACTACACGATCTAGTGCTATGCTTAGGATTGGGTCTTGTCCATCACATCATTCTCCCAATGATGTGATCCCGTTATCAACGACATCCAATGTCCATGGTCAGGAAACCGTAACCATCTATTGATCAACGAGCGAGTCAACTAGAGGCTTACTAGGGACATGGTGTTGTCTATGTATCCACACATGTATCTGAGTTTCCTATCAATACAATTATAGCATGGATAATAAACGATTATCATGAACAAGGAAATATAATAATAATCAATTTATTATTGCCTCTAGGGCATATTTCCAACAGTCTCCCACTTGCACTAGAGTCAATAATCTAGTTCACATCGCCATGTGATTAATACTTACAGGTCACATCGCCATGTGACCAACACCCAAGAGTTTACTAGAGTCAGTAGTCTAGTTCACATCACTATGTGATTAACACTCAATGAGTTCTAGGTTTGATCATGTTGCTTGTGAGAGAGGTTTTAGTCAACGGGTCTGAACCTTTCAGATCCGTGTGCGCTTTACAAATCTCTATGTCATCTCCTAGATGCAGCTACCACACTCTATTTGGAGCTATTCCAAATAACTGTTCTACTTGGAGCTATTCTAAATTGTTGCTCCATTATACGTATCCGGTATCTCTACTTAGAGCTGTCCGGATAGGTGTTAAGCTTGCATCGACGTAACCCTTTACGACAAACTCTTTTACCACCTCCATAATCGAGAAAAATTCCTTAGTCCACTGGTTACTAAGGATAACTTTGACCGCTGTCCTGTGATCCATTCTTGGATCACTCTTGTACCCCTTGACTGACTCATGGCAAAGCACACTTCAGGTGCGGTACACAACATAGCATACTGAAGAGCCTACGTCTTAAGCATAGGGGACGACCTTCGTCCTTTCTCTCTATTCTGCCGTGGTCGAGCTTGAAGTCTTAACTTCATACCTTACAACTCGGGCAAGAACTCCTTCTTTGACTGATCCATCTTGAACACCTTCAAGATCACGTCAAGGTATGTGCTCATTTGAAAGTACCATTAAGCGTTTTGATCTATCCTTATAGATCTTGATGCTCAATGTTCAAGTAGCTTAATCCAGGCTTTCAATTAAAAACCACTTTCCAAATAACCCTATATGCTTTCCAGAAATTCTACATCATTTCTGATCCATAATATGTCAACAACATATACTCATCAGAAATTCTATAGTGCTCCCACTCACTTCTTTGGAAATACAAGTTTCTCATAAACTTTGTATAAACCAAAATCTTTGATCATCTCATCAAAGCACACATTCCAACTCCGAGATGCTTACTCCAGTCCTTAGAAGGATTGCTGGAGCTTTGCATACTTATTAGCATATTTCAGGATTGACAAAACCTTCCGGTTGTATCACATACAACCTTTCCTCACAAATCGTCGAGGAAACAATGTTTTGACATCCTATCTGCAAGATTTCATAAACAATGCAGTAATCGCTAATATAATTCCAACAGACTCTTAGCATCGCTACGGGTGAGAAAGTCTCACCATAGTCAACTCCTTGAACTTGTCGGGAAACATCTTAACGACAAGTCGAGCTTTCTTAATGGTGACATTTACCATCATTGTCCGTCTTCCTTTTCAAATCCATCTACACCTAACAGCCTTACGACCATCAAGTAGTTCTTCCAAAGTCTACACTTTGTTTTCATATATGGATCCTCTCTCGGATTATATGGCCTCGAGCCATTTATCGGAATCCGGGCCCACCATCGCTTCTCTATAGCTTGTAGGTTCATTGTTGTCTTGCAACATGACTTCCAAGACAGGATTACGTACCACTCTGAAGCAGTACACATCCTTGTCATCCCACGAGGTTGTAGTGACTTGATCTGAAGTTTCATGATCAATATCATAAGCTTCCACTTCAATTGGTGTAGGTGCCACAGGAACAACTTCCTGTGCCCTGCCACACACTAGTTGAAGAGACGATTCAATAACCTCATCAAGTCTCCTCCATCCTCCCACTCAATTCTTTCAAGAGAAACTTTTCCTCGAGAAAGGACCCGATTCTAGAAACAATCCCTTATTGCTTTCGAATCTGAGACAGGAGGTATACCCAACTGTTTTGGGTGTCCTATGAAGATGCATTTATCCGCTTTGGGTTCGAGCTTATCAGCCTGAAACTTTTTCACATAAGCATCGCAGCCCCAAACTTTTAAGAAATGACAGCTTAGGTTTCTCTAAACCATAGTTCATACAGTGTCATCTTATCGGAATTACGTGGTGCCCTGTTTAAAGTGAATATGGTTGTCTCTAATGCCTAACCCATAAACTATCGTGGTAATTTGATAAGAGACATCATGGTATGCATCATATCCAATAGGGTGCAGTTATGATGTTCGGACACACCATCACACTATGGTGTTCTGGGCTGTATCAGTTGTGAAACAATTTCCACAATGTCTTAATTCAGTGCCAAACTCGTAATTCAGATATTCATCTCTATGATCATATCATAGATATTTTATCCTCTTGTCACGACGATCTTTCAACTTCACCCTGAAATTACTTGAACCTTTCAATAATTCAGACTCGCGATTCATCAAGTAAATATTCTCAACATCTACTCAAATCATCTGTGAAGTAAAACCATAAAGATATCCACTACACGCCTCAGCACTCATTGGACTGCACACAAAATGTATTACTTCCAGCAAGTTGCTTTCTAGTTCCATTTTACTGAAACCGAGGCTTTCAGTCATCTTGCCCATGTGGTATGATTTGCATGTCTCAAGTGATTCAAAAATCCAGTGAGTTCAAACGGCCCATTTGCATGGAGTTTCTTCATGCATATATACCAATAGACATGGTTCGCATGTCTCAAACTTTCCAAAAATGAGTGAGTCCAAAGATCCATCAACATGGAGCTTCTTCATGCGTTTTATACCGATATGACTTACGTGGCAGTGCCACAAGTAGGTGGTACTATCATTATTATCTTTTGGCATGAACATGTGTATCACTACGATCGAGATTCAATAAACCACTCATTTTAGGTGTAAGACCATTAAAGGTATTATTCAAATAAAACAGAGTAACCATTATTCTCCTTAAATGAATAACCGTATTGCGATAGACATAATCCAATCATGTCTATGCTCAACGCAAACACCAATCTCGATGGTAGAGGGAGCGTACGATATTTGATCAACCTTGGAAATACTTCCAACACATATCGTCATCTCACCTTTTAGCTAGTCTCCGTTTATTCCGTAGCTTTTATTTCGAGTTACTAACACTTAGCAACCGAACCGGTATCTAATACCCTGGTGCTACTAGGAGTACTAGTAAAGTACACATCAACATAATGTATATCCAATATACTTCTATCGACCTTGCCAGCCTTCTTATCTACCAAGTATCTAGGGTAATTCCGCTCCAGTGGTTGTTCCCCTTATTACAGAAGCACTTATTCTCGGGTTTGGGTTCAACCTTGGGTTTCTTCACCAGAGCAGCAGCTGATTTGCCGTTTCATGAAGTATCCCTTCTTGCCCTTGCCCTTCTTGATTTCTACTTTCGTGGTGTCAAACATCGCGAATATCTCAAGGATCATCATATATGTCCCTGATATATCATAGTTCATCACGAAGCTCTAGCAGCTTGGTGGTAATGACTTCGGAGAAACATCACTATCTCATCTTGGAAGATCAACTCCCACTTGATTCAAATGATTGTTGTACTCAGACAATCTGAGCACAAGCTCAACAATTGAGCTTTTCTCCCTTAGTTTGTAGGCTAAGAAAATCGTCGGAGGTCTTATACCACTTGACGTGGGCACGAGCCTGAAATCTCAATTTCAGCCCTCAAAACATCTCATATGTTTCGCGACGTTTCAAAAACGTCTTTGGTGCCTCAATTCTAAACCGTTTAACTGAACTATCATGTAGTTATCAAAACGTGTATGTCAGATGTTCGCAACATCCACAGACCACGTTCGAGGTTCAGCACACTGAGCGGTGCATTAAGGACATAAGCCTTCTAAGAAGCAATGAGGACAATCCTCAGTCTACAGACCTAGTCCGCATAATTGCTACTATCAACTTTCAACTATTTTTTCTCTAGGAACATATCTAAACAGTAGAACTATAGCGTGAGCTACGACATAATTTGCAAAATCCTTTTGACTATGTTCAGGATAATTAAGTTCATCTTATGAACTCCCACTTAGATAGACATCCCTCTAGTCATCTAAGTGATTACATGATCCGAGTCAACTAGGCCGTGTCCGATCATCACGTGAGACGGACTAGTCAACGTCGGTGAACATCTTCATGTTGATCGTATCTACCATACGACTCATGCTCGACCTTTCGGTCTTCTGTGTTCCGAGGCCATGTCTATGCACATGCTAGGCTCGTCAAGTTAACCCTAAGTGTTTTGCATGTGTAAAACTGTCTTACACCCGTTGTATGTGAACGTAAGGATCTATCACACCCGATCATCACGTGGTGCTTCGAAACGACGAACTTTAGCAACGGTGCACAGTTAGGGGAGAACACTTCTTGAAATTTTTATGAGGGATCATCTTATTTACTACCGTCGTTCTAAGCAAATAAGATGTATAAACATGATAAACATCACATGCAATCAAATAGTGACATGATATGGCCAATATCACTTTGCTCCTTTTGATCTCCATCTTCGGGGCTCCATGATCATCATCGTCACCGGCATGACACCATGATCTCCATCATCATGATCTCCATCATCGTGTCTTCTTGAAGTTGTCACGTCATCTATTACTTCTACTACTACAGCTAACGGTTAGCAATAAAGTAAAGTAATTACATGACGTTTATGTTGACACGCAGGTCATAAATAAATTAAGACAACTCCTATGGCTCCTGCCGGTTGTCATATTCATCGACATGCAAGTCGTGATTCCTATTACAAGAACATGATCAATCTCATACATCACATATATCATTCATCACATCCTTTGGGCCATATCACATCACATAGCATACCCTGCAAAAACAAGTTAGACGTCCTCTAATTGTTGTTTGCATGTTTTACGTGGCTGCTATGGGTTTCTAGCAAGAACGTTTCTTACCTACGCAAAGACCACAACGTGATATGCCAATTGCTATTTACCCTTCATAAGGACCCTTTTCATCGAATCCGATCCGACTAAAGTGGGAGAGACAGACACCCGCTAGCCACCTTATGCAACTAGTGCATGTCAGTCGGTGGAACCAGTCTCACGTAAGAGTACGTGTAAGGTCGGTCCGGGCCGCTTCATCCCACGATGCCGCCGAATCAAGATAAGACTAGTAGCGGCAAGCATATTGAACAAAATCAACGCCCACAACTACTTTGTGTTCTACTCGTGCATAGAATCTACGCAATAGACCTAGCTCATGATGCCACTGTTGGGGAACGTAGCAGAAATTCAAAATTTTTCCTACGTGTCACCAAGATCTATCTATGGAGAAACTAGCAACGAGGGGAAAGGAGAGTGCATCTACATACCCTTGTAGATCGCTAAGCGGAAGCGTTCAAGTGGACGGGGTTGATGGAGTCGTACTCGTCGTGATTCAAATCACCGATGACCAAGTGCCGAACGCACGGCACCTCCGCGTTCAACACACGTACAGCCCGGTGACGTCTCCCACGCCTTGATCCAGCAAGGAGAGAGGGAGAGGTTGAGGAAGACTTCATCCAACAGCAGCACAACGGCGTGGTGGTGGTGGAGGAGCGTGGCTATCCTGCAGGGCTTCGCCAAGCACCACAGAAGAGGAGGAAGAAGAGACGCAGGGCTGCACCAAGAGGGAGATCGAATCTTGTGTGTTTTGGGGCAGCCCTAGGCCTCATATATATAGGGGAAGGGGAGGGCTGCGCCCCCCTCTAGGGTTCCCACCCCTAGGGGGGGGGCGGCAGCCCCAATCCCATCTAAGGGTGGCGGCCACAAGGGGGAGGAGAGGGAGGCGCAGGGTATATGGGCCTTAGGGCCCATCTGCCCTTAGGGTTTGCCCCCTCTCCCCTTCTAGGCGCATGGGCCTTAGTGGGGCTGGTGCCTTTGGCCCATGTAGGCCAAGGAGCACTCCCTACAGCCCATGTGGCCCCTTTGGGGCTGGTGGCCCCACTTGGTGGACCCCCGGGACCCTCCCGGTGGTCCCGGTACGTTACCGATAAACCCCGAAACTCTTCCGGTGTCCAAAACAGGACTTCCCATATATAAATCTTTACCTCCGGACCATTCCGGAACTCCTCGTGACGTCCGGGATCTCATCCGGGACTCCGAACAACATTCGGTAACCACATACTATCTTCCTTTATAACCCTAGCGTCATCGAACCTTAAGTGTGTAGACCCTACGGGTTCGGGAGACATGCAGACATGACCGAGACGTTCTCCGGTCAATAACCAACAGCGGGATCTGGATACCCATGTTGGTTCCCACATGTTCCACGATGATCTCATCGGATGAACCACGATGTCAAGGACTTAATCAATCCCGTATACAATTCCCTTTGTCTATCGGTACGATACTTGCCCGAGATTCGATCGTCGGTATCCCGATACCTTGTTCAATCTCGTTACCAGCAAGTCTCTTTACTCGTTCTGTAACACATCATCCCGTGATCAACTCCTTGATCACATTGTGCACATTATGATGATGTCCTACCGAGTGGGCCCAGAGATACCTTTCCATTTACACGGAGTGACAAATCCCAGTCTGATTCATGCCAACCCAACAGACACTTTCGGAGATACCTGTAGTGCACCTTTATAGTCACCCAGTTACGTTGTGACGTTTGGTGCACCCAAAGCATTCCTACGGTATCCGGGAGTTGCACAATCTCATGGTCTAAGGAAATGATACTTGACATTAGAAAAGCTTTAGCATACGAACTACACGATCTAGTGCTATGCTTAGGATTGGGTCTTGTCCATCACATCATTCTCCCAATGATGTGATCCCGTTATCAACGACATCCAATGTCCATGGTCAGGAAACCGTAACCATCTATTGATCAACGAGCTAGTCAACTAGAGGCTTACTAGGGACATGGTGTTGTCTATGTATCCACACATGTATCTGAGTTTCCTATCAATACAATTATAGCATGGATAATAAACGATTATCATGAACAAGGAAATATAATAATAATCAATTTATTATTGCCTCTAGGGCATATTTCCAACATTTCACAAGGTTGGAAAAAGCGGTAGGCGTAAGCGAGGCGGTTGGCCTTCGCCTAGTGCCTAGGCGGTGCCTAAGCGCCCTAGGCGCGGCCTAGGCGGTAATATAGTTTTTACTCAGAGTGTATTTGTGATTATTATATGGTTGTTGATATTAGTTTAGGACATATAAATAAGTTAATTAATGTCTACTACCATTGGAATATAACCCGTTTGGCGTATCAGTGCAGTATGTGGCATGATTTCTTGCTTGGGTAGGCAATTCCTTGCTTGCCCTGCCTAGACCTCCATTTATGCCCTAGGCGAGGCGTTTGGCCATTGCCTAGCGCCTAGACGTGCCTAAGCGCCTCCTAGGCACTACCTTTTCCAACAGATGTATTTCATACTCATGCCTGTGTCGAGAGGTATGAGACCTCTGACAGTACTTTGCCTACAAGATGGAGGAGAATAGCTCAACCAGTGAGCATGTGCTCAGATTGTCTGGGTACTACAATTGCTTGAATCAAGTGGGAGTTAATCTTCCAGATAAAATAGTAATTGACAAAGTTCTCTAGTCACTATCACCAAGTTACTAGAACTTCGTGATGAACTATAATATGCAAGGGATGATGAAAGTAATTCCCGAGCTCTTCGCGATGCTGAAATTGGTGAAGGTAGAAATATGGAAAGAGCATCAAATGTTGATGGTTTACAAGACCACTAGTTTCAAGAAAAGGGCAAAGGAATAGAAAGGGAACTTCAAGAAAGAATGACAAACAAGTTGTCACTCCCGTGAAGAAACCCAAAGCTAGACTCAAGCCTGAAACTGAGTGCTTCTACTGCAAAGGAAATGGTCACTGGAAGTGGAACTGCCCCTAGATACTTGGCGGATAAGAAGGATGGCAAAGTGAACAAAGGTATATTTGATATACATGTTATTGATGTGTACTTTACTAGTGTTTATAGCAACCCCTCGGTATTTGATACTAGTTCAGTTGCTAAGAGTAGTAACTTGAAACAAGAGTTGCAAAATAAACAGAGACTAGTTAAGGGCGAGGTGATGATGTGTGTTGGAAATGATTCCAAGGATGATAAGGTCACCATCACACACTCCCTTTACCTTCAGGATCAGTGTTGAACCTAAAATAGTTTTATTTGGTGTTTGCGTTGAGCATGAATATGATTAGATCATGTTTATTGCAATACGGTTATTCATTTAAGTCAAAGAATAATTGTTGTTCTGTTTACATGAATAAAACCTTCTATGGTCATACACTCAAAATAAATGGTTTATTGAATCTCGATCGTGTTGATACACATATTCATAATATTGATGCTAAAAGATGCAAAGTTGATAATGATAGTGCAACATATTTGTGGCACTGCCGTTTAGGTCATATTGGTGTAAAGCGCATGAAGAAACTCCATACTGATGGGCTTTTCGAATCACTTGATGCTTGCAAACCATGCCTCATGGGCAAGATGACTAAGACTCCATTCTCCGGAACAATGGAGCGAGCCACTGACTTATTGGAAATAATACATACCAATGTATGCGGTCCAATGAGTGTTGAGGCTCACGGCAGGTATCATTGTTTTCTGACCTTCACAGATGATTTGAGCAGATATGTGTATATCTACTTGATGAAACACAAGTCTGAACACTTGAAAAGTTCAAGATTTTCAGAGTGAAGTAGAGAATCATCGTAAAAAGAAAATAAAGTTCTACCATCTGATCATAGAGGCAAATATTTGAGTTACGAGTTTGGTCTTCAATTAAAACAATGTGGAATAGTTTCACAAACTCATGCCACCTAGAACACCACAGCATAATGGTGTGTCCGAACGTCATAACCGTACTTTATTAGATAAGGTGCGACCTATGATGTCTCTTACTGATTTACCGCTATCATTTTGGGATTATGCATTAGAGACAGTTGCATTGACGTTAAATAGGGCACCATCTAAATCCAATGAGACGACACCGTATGAACTGTGGTTTAGCAAGAAACCCAAGTTGTCGTTTATTAAAGTTTGGGGCTGCAATGCTTATGTGAAAAAGCTTCAACCGGATAAGCTTGAACCCAAATCGGAGAAATGTGTCTTCATAGGTTACCCAAAGGAGACTGTTGGGTACACCTTATATCACAGATCCGAAGGTAAGATATTTGTTGCTAAGGATGGATCCTTTCTAGAGATGGAGTTTCTCTCGAAAGAAGTGAGTGGGAGGAAAGTAGAACTTGATGAGGTAATTGTACCCGCTCCCGAATTGGAAAGTAGTTCATCACAAAAATCAGTTCCAGTGATGCCTACACAAACTAAGTGAGGAAGCTAATGATAATGATCATGAAACTTCGGATCAAGTTACTGCCGAACATCGTAGGTCAACTAGAGTACGTTCCGCACCAGAGTGGTATGGTAATCCTGTTCTGGAAGTCATATTACTAGACCATGACGAACCTACGAACTATGAGGAAGCGATGATGAGCCCAGATTCCGAAAAATGGTTTAAGGCCATGAAATCTGAGATAGGATCCATGTATTAAAAAAAAGTATGGACTTTGGTGGAATTGCCCGATGATCGGAAAGCCATTGAGAATAAATGGATCTTCAAGAGGAAGACGAACGCTGATGGTAGTGTTACTATCTACAAAGCTCGACTTGTTGCGAAAGGTTTTCGACAAGTTCAATGTATTGACTATGATGAGATTTTCTCACTCGTAGCATTGCTTAAAGTCTGTCCGAATCATGTTAACAATTGCCACATTTGATGAAATCTGGCTAATGGATGTCAAAAATGCATTCCTTAATGGATTTCTTAAAGAAGAGTTGCATATGATACAACAAGTAGGGTTTGTCAATCCTAAAAGTGCTAACAATGTGTGCAAGCTCCAGCGATCCATCTATGGACTGGTGTAAGCGTCTCAGGGTTGGAATATACGCTTTGATGAGTTGATCAAAGCATATAGATTTATACAGACTTGCGGTGAAGCCTGTGTTTACAAGAAAGTGAGTGGGAGCACTACAATTTTCTGATAAGTATATGTGAAAGACATATTGTTGATCGGAAATGATGTGGAATTTTCTGGAAAGCATAAAGGAGTGTTTGAAAGGAGTTTTTCAAAGAAAGACCTCGGTAAAGCTGCTTACACATTGAGCATCAAGATCTATAGAGATAGATCAAGATGCTTGATAAGATTTTTCAATGAGTACATACCTTGACAAGATTTTGAAGTAGTTCAAAATGGAACAGTCAAAGAAAGAGTTCTTGCCCGTGTTGCAAGGTGTGAAGTTGAGTAAGACTCAAAACCTGACCACGGCAGAAAATAGAAAGAGAATGAAAGTCATTCCCTATGCCTCAGCCATAGGTTCTATAAAGTATGCCATGCTATGTACCATACCTATTGTATACCCTACCCTGTGTTTTGGCAAGGGAGTACAATAGTGATCTAGGAGTAGATCACTGGACATTGGTCAAAATTATCCTTAGAGGACTAAGGAAATATTTCTCGGTTATGGGCGTGATAAAGAGTTCGTCGTAAAGAGTTACGTTGATGCAAGCTTTGACACCGATCTGGATGACTCTGAGTCTCGATCTAGATACATATTGAAAGTGGGAGCATTTAGCTAGAGTAGCTCCGTGCAGAGTATTGTAGACATGGAAATTTGCAAAATACACACGGATCTGAATGTTGGAGACCCGTAGACTAAAAATTTCTCTCACAGGCAAAACATGATCATACCTTATTAATCTTGGGTGTTAATCACATAGCGATGTGAACTAGATTATTGACTGTAGTAAACCTTTTGAGTGTTGGTGGCATGGCGATGTGAACTATGGGTGTTAATCACATAAAGATGTGAACTATTGGTGTTAAATCACATGGCTATGTGAACTAGATTATTCACTCTAGTGCAAGTGGGAGACTGAAGGGAATATGCCCTAGAGGCAATAATAAAGTTATTAATTATTTACTTATTTCATGATAAATGTTTATTATTCATGATAGAATTGTATTAACCGGAAACTTAGTACATGTGTGAATACATAGACAAACAGAGTGTCACTAGTATGCCTCTACATGACTAGCTCGTTTATCAAAGATGGGTAAGTTTCCTAGCCATTGACATGAGTTATCATTTGTTGAATGGGATCACATCATTAGAGAATGGTGTGATTGACATGACCCACCCGTTAGCTTAGCACTATGATCGTTTAGTTTGTTGCTACTGCTTTCTTCATGACTTATACATGTTCCTATGACTATGAGATTATGCAACTCCCGAATACCAGAGGAACACTTTGTGTGCTATCAAACGTCACAAGGTAACTGGGTGATTATAAAGATGCTCTACAGGTGTCTCTGATGATGTTTGTTGAGTTGGCATAGATCAAGATTAGGATTCGTCACTCCGATTGTCGGAGAGGTATCTCTGGGCCCTCTCGGTAATGCACATCACTATAAGCCTTGCAAGCAATGTGACAAATGAGTTAGTTGCGGGATGATGCATTACAGAACGAGTAAAAAGACTTTCCTGTAAAGAGATTGAACTAGGTATGGTGATACCGATGATCAAATCTCGGGCAAGTAACATACCGATGACAAAGGGAACAACGTATGTTGTTATGCGGTTTGACCGATAAAGATCTTCATAGAATATGTAGGAGGCAATATGAGCATCCAGGTTCCGCTATTGGTTATTGACCGGAGATGTGTCTTGGTCATGTCTACATAGTTCTCGAACCCGTAGGGTCCGCGCGCTTAATGTTTGATGACGATTTGTATTATGAGTTATGTGATTTGATGACCGAAGTTTGTTTGGAGTCCCGGATGAGATCGGGGACATGACGAGGAGTCTCGAAATGGTCGAGAGGTAAAGATCGATATAATGGACGGCTATATTCGGACACCGGAAGTGTTCCGGGTGATTTCGGAGAAAACCGGAGTGCCGGAGGGTTACCGAAACCCCTCGGGGAAGTATTGGGCCTTAGCGGGCCTTAGGGAGAGAGGCAGCAGCCCAGGAGGTGGGGCCCCCCCAAGGGGAGTCCGAATTGGACTAGGGGAGGGGGGCGCAGCCCCTCTTTCCCTTTCCCTCTCCCTCTCCTTCCTTCCCCCTTCCTCCTCCTAGTTGGACTAGGAAAGGGGGGAGTCCTACTCCTACTAGGAGGAGGACTCCTCCCCCTCCTTGGCGCGCCCCAAGGACCGGCCGGCCTCCCCCTTGCTCCTTTATATACGGGGGCAGGGGGCACCCTAGAAGGACAACAGAAGTTGATTTCTTAGCCGTGTGCGGTGCCCCCCTCCACAATTACACACCTCAGTCATATCGTCGTAGTGCTTAGGCGAAGCCGTGCGCTGGTAACTTCATCATCACTGTCACCATGCCATCGTGCTGACGGAACTCTCCCTCGGCCTCAATTGGATCAAGAGTACGAGGGACATCATCGAGCTGAACGTGTGTTGAACTCGGAGGTGCCGTGCATTCAGTACTTGGAACGGTCGGATCGTGAAGACGTACGACTACATCAACCGCGTTGATAAAACGCTTCCGCTTACGGTCTACGAGGGTACATAGACAACAATCTCCCCTCTCGTTGCTATGCATCACCCTCATCTTGCATGTGCGTAGGACTTTTTTTAAATTACTACGTTCCCCAACAGCTTTGTCCTGTTTCTTCTGAGGCTTAGGATTTCCGATGCACCCCTTCCTCAGAGGTCTATTGGAATTCTACGGGATCTAGCTGCACAATCTCACACCAGGTTCTATCCTGCACATTTCGGGTTTTTTCGCTCTCTGCGAATTGTTTTTAGGCTGCGAGGCTCATTTTGAACTATGGAGAAAGTTCTTTTGCCTCATCCCTCGTTCGCTAGGGGGTTCCATATTTTAAGTGGGCGGCGCCGAAGTATGGCGCATAGCCGGATCAGGTTACCTCGTGGAACTCCCAAGAAGGAATCCGATGAATGGACTTCGGAATGGTTTTACATTGAGGACGTTCCCCTTCCAGACCCAGTTCAGCGTGGACTTCCCGAATTCTCCAGTGCTCCTTTGAAGAAACGCTTCAATTGGCGCCCCCGGAGCCCCAAGAAAGAAGACAGTGCGGAAGTAAAGAGGTTGGTCAGCAAGGTCAGGTTACTTGCCCATTCCGAACTCTCGATAATCGAAGTCATGGCCATCATGAGTAAGTGATGCATCCAGCCCCTTCAGTCAAGAGTGACCCCTTTATGGTGTTACAAAGGAAAGGACGACACATCTTGTTATAAGCGCGAGGGTGCGGATACCCCAGCCCCTCTTGCCGCCATTCTAGCAGATCTTTATAAGGGGGAGAAAGAAGAATTCACCCATTTAAATTGTCGGGAAGGTTTTTCCATGTATAACCCCATTGAATGGGTAACTTTTTGATTATCAGCATTGTCCTACCTCATTATCGAGGTATGCTAATCAAATTGTTCTGGTCGTCTTAAAACAGACATGGAGGAAGGTGGTCGAAAATGTTCATTGCCCCTCCCCATAGCCAGAGGACTATGCTCGTAACGAAGACCCCGGCTTCCGCGAGGATCCGGATATATTTATAGAGTTTGAAGATGGAGTTTTTTTATCAAGCAAGCCTTGACGGCTCGGAAGTGGCTATTATGGACGATTACCCCGGCCTTCTCCCTTTCTCCAATGTACATATTCAGAATTCTTCCTCAAAAAAGGAGCCCCCTACTTGCACCTCACCTATTGCACTGAATCAGCTCTAAAGGGTCGGCGCTCTGCGAGCCACACTCCATCAAGGGCGACCTCCAGGAAGATAGCATCTACGCAGGGAGGGCCTTCAAAACGAAAGCAAACCGGGAGTGCCATCGAGCCCCCTCCTTCATCAAAGAGGTATAACCTTTAATGTATGCCTAGGCATAAGACCAGATTGTCATATTTCTCCTGCTATCTTATTTCAGGAGGAGCACACGGCGACCTATGTCCAAAGGCCCAGTTAACTGATCATCAGCTGATCCGACACCGGGCTCATCAACCAGGACGAGAGCCAATACGGATGCAGCGCCAACTCATCCTCCTCATGAGGATTCGGATGACGTATACGTCACAAATTCCAAAGTGGAGAGCATGATGAAACATCGACGACTGAAAGAAGCTATGTGTGCTCCAACTTTTACTAAGCAAGAATTTACTGCCCTCAGCTCCGTGGATGCATATATCCGAGCCACCCGAGACGGACTTGTAGGAGTTGCTCATCTGTTTTCCAAGGATATACAGGTAAGACTTTGTGTAAATTTAATAGGTATATGCCAGTAGCCCCAGAGACTTGAAGCGGTTAGACCAACCAATTTAAGGATTGTTATGACCGCAGGTTCTCAAAGAGAAGAACAACTCGCTATCCCAGGAGCTTGAAACGAGCCGGACAAAGCTAAATGACTCCACCACAGAGCTAGAGGAAATGAAGAAATTCACGATGACCATTGGTCAAAAGAACAAACTGGAGGAGGAAAAGGATAAGCAAGCCGAAGAGATAAAGAGCCTAAAGGCTCAATTATTGGACGCACAAAAAGAGAATAAAAAGTTGAAAAGCGGCATATTCGGTATGACCATTGAACCATCCAGGGGACTCATATTATCCCATAATTTGGAGTGTTATAATGCTATCCTTGCAGGTTTGTTAACCGGACGGCATGAAGAAGAAGTATCCGGATTCCAAGGCAACGGTTTAAAAGAGCTGTCCGTAGTGCATGAGCAGGCCCGAAAGGCCATGAATAGTATGGTCAAAGCCTTATGGCCATCCGATACTCCGCCATAAAGTATGGAGGAGTTGGCGAACCTGTTCAAAGGTGCCCGACGCCGTTTAGAGCTATGGAAGGTGTCAGCATGCCGGGAAGGTGCACGAGAGGCATGGGCGATGGTGAAAACATGCTACACCGGGCTCGATCTGAATCGAATGGCCCGAGTTGGACCTCGGGGACCGGACGGAAAAGAGACTCCCGTTAACTTGGTGTATGACCAACTGATGATAGCTGTGAAATATTCGCAAGAAGACTGTAGCTTAAACAGTCTTATAGATGACATAAATAAAGAGTAGGCGTTCGATTCGATGTATCAATGTACTTTATCATCTAACTTATGTCCAACCGAACTTGTTCAAAATTTGTCATCGCAGGCCTTCGGCTTCAACCTCCAAACTAAGAAGTTGGAGTGTTTCCGGATACCATGTTTGAATGTGATAAACATTCATTATGACAGTTTGTTTGAATGTAATAAACATTCATTATGGTCGTAGCGGTATACCATGCCGGATATAAAGTCAATCACTGGTCCTACTTCAGCCGTTCTTACTGTTTGGCCTCTATCCACTTAGTGAAGGGCCATTGTCGGTGTCAAAACCGGCAGATCTTGGGTAGGGGGACCCAAGCTATGAGTCTAAGGATCGATGGTAACAAGGGACAATGGGGACACGGTATTTACCTAGGTTCGGGCCCTCTCAATGGAGGTAAAACCCTACGTCCTGCTTGATTGTATTCAATGAGTATAGGGGTTACAAGAGTTGATCTACCTCGAGATCGTAATGGCCAAACCCTAGCAGTCTAGCCTATGATTATTCTGATGCCCTCTACGGACTAAACCCTCGGGTTTATATACACACTGGAGGGGCCTAGGATTGTACAGAGTCGGCTTGCAGAGGAAGGAAACATTACACCTGGACACCAAACTTGCTGTCTACGCACATAGGAGTCCCACCCGGACACAGGAGATAGCCTTCTGCTTTATCTTCATGGCCCATCAGTCCGGCCCATTTCGAATAGTCGGTCACCTAAGGACCCCCTAATCCAGGACTCCCTTAGTGACCTAGATTGCTCACTCCCTCTCTTGCACAACCCTAGCCTTCATCTACTGTTTCTCCCACTGTGCTGCTTCCAACGAACCCATCCCGACGACCGTGTGCACGGTTGGTCGGGACAGCAGGTGCCTCTGGAACCCTATCATTCGAGATCTTTTCCAGGAGAATGGTAATAAGGTTTTTGTGGAGCATCTTGACGCGACTACTCCCAATTTGGCCCCGTATTCCTCTTCTATGCTTCCACTATTGACATCATGGTCGCCGCCACCGCCAAGAAGAAGGCCACGGATGACACTGAGGCTGCTACTATCGCCGTCGTGTTGGCCTGACCAACCGAAGGGTATGATTCGTTCATCCCCTATTTGCTCGTTCGTGTGCTAGTCATATATATGTTGTACATAGATGTTTCGGTTCTATGTACTATATGTGCTCACATGCTTAGGTATCAGTATGAGTTGCATATCGAATTTGCCATGCTTACTATTAACTCGTGGACTAGTCTAATCCAAAATGTGCCGATATTATCAACAATCCAAAAACCTTATTTTAGGCGCTTTTCGATTCAAGGCTTTGCCGTTACTCTGAAACCAGAAAAGTTTACTGGAACGCATTTTAAGCGTTGGCAGATAAGGACCACCTTGTGGCTGACAGCAATGAATGTGTTCTAGGTTGGTGGTGTGCCTCCCACTGAAACGATTGTTCTTGATGAGGAGAAGGCGTTTAGGGAGGCAACCACCATCTTTGTAGGAGCAGTTCTGAGTGTGATTGGAGATAAGTTGGTTGATGCATATATTCATACTAGTGATCTGTACGTGCTTTGCAAGTTAGACTATTAATTAAACTAAATCTCCTACTTCTGATAAAATTATCATGCAATTTTCAGAAGTACATTTGTTTTTTCAAGTGGCAACTCATGGATTTTTTTCTCTTCACATCAATTCATAGTAGCACAAGAAATTTCTATATGAAGAATACATTAGATAAAGCATATTTTCTCCAAAAGAGAAATTAGTTTGATGTAATAATTTCACCTTTAAATCAGTGCTTTCTTGTAAACTCTATTTCATTTGTGTGTCCTCGGCCTCACGGTGTTTTAAATAACTTAACATCATGTTAAGAAAAATAAAGTAATATTCAAACCCATTTTTTTCTACTGGTTGTTTGAATATTTCTCTCAACGACCAACAATATTGCAATGTGTACACTTTTTTTTACGACGCACTACTTTTGAGAGTAAGTAGTTTTTTTGCATGGTACTTTTGAGAATAAGTAGGAAATGCTACTATGTATGCAGCACACACGTGAGGTGTAAATTGCTATTGTTTAGGCTGCCTCTACATGCTTGTCTAGATACTTCCAGCCTGTACCGGAGTAGTACAGTACTACCTTGTCAAACATGGCTAGTTCAGAGTTTACAATATAAAGCTAGCTCCTCACCTCACGTGAAAGTTCGAGAGCAAGAGTCAGGTTAGATGGCTGATGGTAGGACTGTGATTCCCTGGAATACTGGCCGTCTGATTGCCAGATCTAACGGCACATGTGACGCCACATTTCCTCAAATTCATACCGGTTAATTATGGCCGTCCGATTATAAAGACCCAACGGCTCATATGTCATATTACTGGTACACTACATAGTATATTCATATTCATATGTGCGTTGCCAAATACTTGTGGGATGCGCTCGAAGTTAAGTTCGGCGCAACCGATGCTGAGAACAAATTGTATGCCATGGAGTAGTTTCATGATTACAGGACGGTTGGTAACCATTATGTATTGGACCAGGCTCATTAGCTACAGTGCATCACTAAGGAGCCGGAGCTCTTGAAGTGTGAGTTATCGGACAAGTTTGTCACGGTTTGCATTATTTCAAAATTCCCCCCTGGATGGAGGAACTTTGCTACTTGCCTCAAGCACTTGAGATGTGAATTCTTTGTTGAGGATGTCATCGGTCATCTAAGTGTTGAGCAGAACTTGAGAGCAAGGGACTCACAAATGAAAGGGGCAGAGGGTTCTTCTAGCGCCAATGTAGTGCGGAAAATTTTCCACAAGTTCAAGAGAAAGAACACTATCCAGCAGAATACTACCTTCAAGAAGAAGGCTATGAAGAAAGACAAAAAGAGATGGTTGCTTTACTTGTGCTTCAGAGGAACATTGGGCAAACAAGTGCCCAAACAAGTACAAGAAGCCACTACAGGACTCCAAGTCTATCAATGTGACTATGAGCAACAATGATGGGGCATCTGGGTATGGTAATCTGTTTAACATACTTTCAATTTGTCAATGCACTGATTCATGGGTTGCACAGGTGCATGTATTCCTATGTGTGCTGATATGTCTATGTTGTCTTCTTACCAGGTCACACAAGACTGCTCCGTCCTAATGTGGAACGGCTCGCATGCTTTTGTTCATGGTGTTGGCATGGTAGATCTAAAGTTTACTTCGGAAAAGATTGTGCAACTGAAGAACGTGCGACATGTCCCCGCCATTAAGAAGAATCTCGTTAGTGGCCCCTCCTATTTAACGAAGGGTTTAAGTTAGTATTTGAGTCCTATAAAGTAGTCGTATCTCGATATGGATTATTTATTGGGAAATGATATGACAGCGGTGGTTTGTTATACCTTTCCCTTGCGGATTTCTATAATAAAGTCGTGAACCAAATTCATGCTAATGTGAATGAATCTGAGGTTTGCCATTCGTGTCTTTGTCACATTAATTTTGGTTGTATGACACAGCTAGCTCAGATGGATCTCATCTCGAGTTTCACTTTAGCCAAAGGCTCTAAGTGCCATTGGTGTATGCAAGCAAAGCAACCTTGTAAGCCTCAAAAGCTTGCGAAGGAGAGACACTTGACACCGCTAGAACTCATACATTTAGAAATGTGCAGATGGATGGTGTGTTGACTAAAGGTGGAAAGAAATATTTCATGACGTTGATTGATAATTCCATTAGATTTTGTTACATGTATTTTCTAAACGCCAAGGATGAGGCTCTACACTACATTAAAATCTATAAGGCAGAAGTTGAGAACCAACTTGAAAATAAAATAAAACGAGTTCGGTCTGATCGTAGTGGACAGTACTTTTCTAATGAGTTCGATTTATCTATGCAGAACATGGTATTATTCATGAGAGGACGCATCCCTATTCACCGCAGTCATAGTCAAACGGGGTTGCAGAACGAAAAAATTGTACTCTAACAGATTTGGTTAACACGATGTTAGATACATTGGGTTTATACAAGGCACACTACAAGAAAAACACTTCCGTGGTGATATGCGTTTGTCATAGTAGGTCATATTTTCTGGCATACATGTACATCCGTGACGATTTTGTGATAGAATCAAGATAAACATACAAGTGATGTCGTAGAAGTGTTCCATGACAATACTGAAATTATCATCACGGAAGTGTCCAGTTCCATGACGATAAATGCCACGTATTGGAAGTGTTTTCGTTAAGGATAGCCGACACAAGGCTTCCACCGTAACGGGTCACCGTTAAGCTACCGGGTCCAGTTTTGGATCCAATAATCCGTTAACACCTAGGATCAATGCCGATTTTCCATGCGTAAATTTTTCATTCGCCTGCACATCCACGTGTCAGCTCGGCGTTGCAAGAGATGTCATTCGTCCAATGGACGAGACGCGCCCATGGCACATTGACATGTGGCACGACCGAAATGTGGCCCATTTACCTAAATGGGCAGGCCCAGCCAACTTAAAGGGGGTCGAGGAAATACAAAGGAAAAATTTCCATGTGATGCTCAACTCAAAATCCTGCACCTACCAATCCCTTCGAGTGAAGCCATTGGAAATCTCATACAGCTCAGTCAATTTCTTCAGTGACAGAGACGAAGTTCTTGTGGTCTCTGAGGAACTTGTTCTGACTGAGGAGTTAGGAATTCGCTAGTGCGGATTGCCTACACAATGAGGAACATGATAGCCCTGAGGAATTTGATAGTCAAATTTCCGACCGTTGATGTGCTATGTGCCAGATGTCCCAAAATATCTACCCACCTAACGGTCATATCATTGTAGGGCATTTATGTCTTATCATGCCGGGCTGCTCCCTAGGCTATAAATAGCCACCCCCTACAACCACTAGCTGGTTGGCTGCTCCGAGAGAAACTGACACTTGTCAATTCAGAGCATCCCATCCTCCGAGGACTTTGAGCGAAAATCATCGAGTGAGGAAAACCCAAAAACCCAAACTCAAACACCTACAAACCCAAAGTGATTGAGCATCACTGAAGAGATTGATCATGCGTGGATCCGATGCTTGTTACCTTTGAAGACCGTGCTTCTTCCAGACGGTTAGGCGTCATGGTCTGAGCATCCAAGAGGAAATTGTGGATTGCCAAGGGACCGAGTTTGTGAAGGTTTGGAAGTCACCTGAAGACTTACCACGAGCGATTGGACGAGGTCTGTGTGACCTTAGTTCAAGGAGAATATGGTGAGGACTGTGTGTCCGGGACTGTGTGTCCTCAGGTTTAAATACCTAGCCGCTCTAACCAGACGTACAACTGAGACAACAGTTGGAACTAGTCTACCAAATCATTGTCTTCATCGAGCTTACTGGTTCTATTTCCTCAACTCTTTCATTTCTTCATTACTATGTTGTGAGCCTGTTCATATCTGTATTTGAAGACTTTGACTGAAGACTTTCTCAATTTCCTCAGTTCAATTTCTTCAGTCTGTTTTTCTTCATCCTGTGTTTATGCTTTCTGTACTCTATGCTAGTCTTCATTTCACCATGATGACCATGCTTGTGTTTCGTTATGTTTACATCTGAGTACTCATTCCGCTGTAAGTAGTTCTTCGCTTAAGAATTTCCTCACCCTAAAATTCCTCAGTGAAGAGTTCATAATAATCGCCTATTCACCCCCCTCTAGTCGATATAACGCACTTTCAATTGGTATCAGAGCAAGGTACTCCCTTGTTCTGTGTGATTTTGGTTTAACTGCCTGGAGTTTTAGTTATGTCGACCGCAGGTATGATCAAGGTCTCTGCTGGGTGTCCTACCTTCGATGGGACGGACTACCCTTACTAGAAGAATAAGATGCGAATGCATTTTGAGGCAATTGATAACGATCTCTGGTATGTTGTGGAAAATGGTGATCCCTCTGTCTCACCTTCACTGAACGCTACTAATGTAAAGAGATTCAAGCAACTCGATTCCCAAGCGAAGAACATCATATGTGACTATCTGAGCAAAGGGCAGTATGGAAGAGTAGATGCTTTGGAAACTGCCAAGCTTATCTGGGATAGACTGTCCAAGGTCAATGAAGGAGTCTCAACTCAATGTGACTCTCGAGTTGACGTTCTTCGCAATCTCTTCAACCGCTTCAAGAGACTCGACAATGAAAATGTTCAGCAAACCTTCGATCGCCTCACTGACATCTCAAATGAACTTCAAGCACTTGGTGCCACTGACATTACCGACCATGAGGTGGTGAAGAAATTGCTGAGATCGCATGATTCTTCGTTTGATATTCTGGCACTGATGATACAAGAACGTGCTGATTACAAGTCACTTGATCCTGATGATATCCTCGAGGGGCTAAACACTCATGAGTTCCAGCTTGCTGAGAAGAGAGATCTCTATGGTTCGAGCTGTGGCAGATCACCTGCCCTGGAGGCCAAGGCTGTCTCTGAATCTGAAGGTGAAGATTCTGGTAGTAGCCTTGGTGATCCTGAAGAACTGAGCCTAGAGCTAGCACTGCTCGTGAAGAAATTCCAGAAGTTCTCAAGATGTGGTCGTTTTGGAAAATCCTCAAGGAGCAATGATTCCTCATCTAGTGACTACAAGAAGAGGCTATGTCACAAGTGCAAGAAACCTGGTCACTACATTCAAGATTGTCCTCAGTGGGAAAAAGAATCAAAGAAGAAGAAATACAAGGATTACAGTTCTGATGACTCAAAGAAGAAGAAGAAATCTTCAAAGTCCTCATCATCAAAATCCTCGAAGTCTTCATCTCACAAGAAGAGTAGCTCCAAGAAGTCTCGGGCATTCATTGGCAAGGAAATGGACTCTGAGACTGAGTCTGAGGAACATGAGGAAGAGGAGGCATTTGAGGAGTCTGAGTCGGGTGTGGCGAGTCCATCTTCAACTCTGAAGAAAATGGCTTCACCAACAAGGCTGATGAAGGCGATGATGACTACGCTCCCACCTATTGCTTCATGGAAAAGGGTGCCAAGGTACTCAAATATCCCTCCTCTGAATCAAGTGAGGATGAATCTGATGAAAACCTCAAGCCCAGTTACTCTAAACTTGCTAAGATTGCTGTGAAACAACAACAGGCTTTTGAAAAGGTTCAACACATGCTAGACAATAGTGATGATATGTTGGGTGAAGAAATGGATCGCACTAAAACCTTTACTGAAAATCTCCAGTCACTTCAGTCTAAGTTTGACAACCTTCAAAGTCATCATAACACTCTCTTATCTAATCATGAGAAGCTTTCTTATGAATTTCTTCAAAGAAAGCAAGATCTTGAAAAGCTAAGAGTGAGTTATGAAGATCTTCAGAAGGAGCACGATTCATTGCTTGCTCAACAAATCAGCGCTTCTTAGGAAGAATTTGTTCCTCCATGTTTGAAGTGCATTGAACGTGAGTCTGCTAATTCTTCACCTGAATGTCCAAATGCTTCTAATGCTACAAATTCTTCACCTGTCTCTGCTATCACTAATTTCTCACCTGAGGACCATTGCTAGTATCACTAATGATGCAGGGCTGAAGGAATTGTACATGACAGACATGTACAAAAGCCTCCAAGGGCATCAGACTCTTTGTGATGTGCTTAAAAAGCAGATCCTCAACAGGAACCCTAGGAAAGAGGGTATTGCCTTTGAGAGGAAACTCAATGCTGATGGAACATATTGGAAGCCTGAGGAGTACCCCAAAACCTCATGGGTTGCTACAAAGGGACCTCCAGTTGATCCATCTACTTTATCTGGCTTTACATGTGAATCTCCTCATTCTGCTGATGAGTCATTTGACTCCAACTATAAACTATTCAAAAATTAGAATGGTGAAGTATTTGCTAGATATGTTGGCACTAACTGCAGGAACGGTTCCCCTATGAAGAAAATCTAGGTTCCCAAAAGATGCCTTGAAAGTCTTCAGGTGAATGTCCTCATGACACCACCTGTGAAGAATAGGAACCCCAGATCAAATTCTTCATATGGATCCAAGTCCTCATATGGATCAAATTCCTCAAATGGATCAAAGTCCTCATATGATCATCATCGTGCTAACCCCTCTGTTTCGCAGGGAAGAGCTAAGGGCTATGAATATGTGCATTATTCTGCAAATCATTATGTTCATAAGTCCTTGAAGAATTTCTCTTCTTATTCATATGCTTATCCTAACCCCTCTTATGTGAAACAAAGTGGACCGGCTTCGATGCCGCCGTTCTCGTATGGAGCTCGCAGAGTGATGAACTCTTTGCCACCCCTTCAGATGTGGGTGGTGAAGAAAAAGAACTAATCTCTTATACAGTGTTAGGTCTCCAGACGTGCTTAAACGTTTGAAGAATTTGCTGGAGACCTGAAATTGCCTGAAAGGACGCAGGCTAATCATGAAGAAATGAACTTTCATTTCTCACATCCTCATATTGCTTTATCTGTTCTTTTACTTGATCTGATGAAATTGATGTCATATTCTTCACTGATGAAGTATATGAGTTCGTAAGCTGCACTAATTCATCTGCATAATGATCAACCCAAAGCCAATGAGTGGGTCCTCGATAGTAGATGTACAAATCACATGACTGGTGACAAGAGTCTATTGATGGATGTTCCCTTATCCCCATCACACCTGAAGCATATCATCTTCGCTGACAAAGGCAAAAGTCAGGTATTGGGTCTAGGTAAGGTTGCGATCTTAAAGGATCGACACATGGACAAAGTCATGCTTGTCGAGTCCTTAGGATACAACCTCATGTCTGTCTCAATGCTTTGTGATCTTGATATGATTGTTGTCTTTGGCAAGTATCGTTGTGTTGTGATCATGGAAGCTGACAATTCCAAAGTCATCAAAGGCTTTAGGAGAGGAGACTTGTATATTGTTGATTTCTCTACAGGACCACAACCCGCCGTATGCCTACTTGCAAAAGCTTCAGAAGGCTGGCTATGGCATCGACGACTTGGTCATGCAGGCATGAGAAATTTGCACACGCTTGCAAAGAAGAAGCATGTCATTGGCATTGAGAATTTCAAATTCCTCAAGGATCACTTATGCGGAGCCTGTGAAGCTGGAAAGATGACCAAGGCCAAGCATCCAGCGAAGACAATCATGACTACCACTGGACCATTTGAATTGCTTCATATGGATCTCTTCGGTCCTAACCATTATTCTGTAGTTACAAATGATGCATCTCTATATGGCTTTGTTATTGTTGATGATTACTCTCGTTGCACATGGGTACATATTGTCACTTACAAACATGAGGTGCAGGAAGTCTTCAAATGATTTTCCTCGAGGGCTTCAGGCAACTTTGGTGTGAAGATCAAGCACATCTGAAGTGATAATGGAACTGAGTTCAAGAATTCAGGTCTTGATGACTATCTTGATGAACTTGGTATTACTCATGAGTTATCTGCTCCTTATACTCCTCAGCAAAATGGCGTCGTGGAGCGCAAGAACAGGACTCTTGTTGAGATGGCTCGCTTTATGCTTGATGAGTACAAGACACCTCGTCACTTCTGGATTGAGGCAATTTATACTGCGTGCCACATCATCAATAGGGTATATCTTCACAAATTCTTTAAGAAGACTGCCTATGAACTCCTCACTGATAAGAAAACCAATGTGAGTTATTTCAAAGTCTTCGGTGCTAAATGTTGGATTAGTGATCCTCATCACAACTCAAAATTTGCACCGAAATCACATGAAGGTTTTATGCTTGGTTACGGAAAGGACTCGCACACCTACAGAGTCTTCAACAACGTTCTTCACAAGGTGGTTGAAACTGTAGATGTGCGGCTCGATGAAACTAATGGCTTGCAAAGAGAGCACCTACCTTCTGTGTTAGATGAACAATCACTTAGGAAACCATCAAGTTCAAGGCTACTGAGGATGTCATTCCTACCGAAGAATCTGTCGAAGAAGTTATTCCAGATCGTGAAGAACAACGTGCTGATGCACCTGAGGAAAATGATGCTGAAGAAAATGCTAATAAAATTCCTCAACGGCAACCAGCTCATCCTTGTGTCGCTAATGAAGTGCAGATTGAGAAAATCATCAGCGACATCAACATTCCAGGTCCTCTCACACACTCAAGAGCTTCTCATTTGTCTAACTATTGTGGGCACTTTGCTTTTGTCTCTATCACAAAGCCCACTAAGGTAGATGAAGCATTTATGGATCCTGAGTAGATTCAGGCTATGCAAGACGAATTGCATCAATTCAAGCTCAACAACGTCTGGGAACTGGTTAAACGTCCAGATCCTTGCAAGCACAATATCATTGGCAGAAAGTGGATCTACCGCAACAAACAAGATGAAAACGGCCTTGTTGTGAGGAATAAGGCACGACTTGTAGGTCAAGGCTACACACAGGTCGAAGGAATTGATTTCGATGAAACTTTTGCACCTGTTGCTAGACTTGAGGCTATTCGCATATTACTTGCTTATGCTAACCATCATGACATCATCTTATATCAAATGGATGTGAAAAGTGCATTTCTCAATGATAAGCTTGAGGAAGAAGTATATGTTGCTCAACCCCCAGGTTTTGAAGATCCAAAGCATCCTGACAAAGTCTTCAGACTCAACAAGGCCCTCTATGGCCTCAAGCAGGCCCCTCAGGCGTGGTATGATACTTTGAAGGAATTCCTCATGAAGAAAGGCTTCAAACCCGGTTCACTCGCCCTACTCTTTTCACTAAATATTATGATGGTGAACTGTTTGTGTGCCAAATATATGTTGATGATATTATCTTTGGATGTACTGACCAACGTTATGGTGATGAATTTGCCTATATGATGAGTGAAGAATATCAAATGTCTATGATGGGAGAATTGAAATTCTTTTTAGGTCTTCAAATTCGTCAATAGCGCAATGGCATATTCATATCTCAGGAGAAATACCTCAAGGATGTATTGCAGAAATTCGGCACGCAAGATTGCAAAGGCGTCAAAAACCCTATGCCCACAAATGGCCATCTATGCATGATGAAAATGGTATTGACTTCGATCAAAAGGTATACCACTCCATGATTGGGTCTTTATTGTACCTATGTGGATCTAGGCCAGACATTATGCTTAGTGTTTGCATGTGTGCCCGATTTCAAGCTACACCGAAGGAGTCACACCATAAGGCTGTGAAGCATATTCTTCGATATCTAGCTCACACACCAACACTTGGATTATGGTATCCCAAGGGCTCGGCTTTTGATCTTGTTGGATATTCAGACTCTGACTATGCTGGTGATCGTGTGGACCGCAAGTCAACATCTGGCACATACCATTTCCTCGGACGGTCTTTGGTCTGTTGGTCCTCAAAGAAACAGAATAGCGTATCACTGTCTACTGCTGAAGCTGAGTACATTGCTACTGGCTCGTGTTGTGCACAACTGCTATGGATGAATCAGACTCTCAAGGACTACGACATCAACATGAAGAATGTGCCTCTCTATTGTGACAATGAGAGTGCCATCAAGATTGCTCATAACCCAGTTCAGCACTCGAAGACAAAGCACATTCAGATTCGTCATCATTTTCTTCGTGATCATGTGTTCAAGGGCAACATTTCTATTGAGCATGTGAAGACTGAAGACCAGCTAGCCGATATCTTCACAAAGCCCTAGGATGAGAAGAGATTTAGCAAGTTGCAGTGTGAGCTAAATATCCTAGAATCTTCGAATGTCCTTTGAAAAGGACACACATCCTAACACTTATGCAAAATTGATGACTTAGATGTGCAACACACGAAGTAATGTTTTTCTTCAATCAATGAAGACTAACCCTCTAAGTGTGAAGAAATCAACGAAGAATTTGATTCTCAGAGCCCTACGACAATTGTACGCGGTGTCTGAAATCATCATTCTTATATGGTGGGTCACACCACCAACCAAAAGTTGAAAATCTTCAATCTGAGTTTTTCCTCATTTGAATTTCCTCAGTTGTTCATTTTCTTCAACTTTGCATTGTCTTCACCATTTCCGTCGTTTGTCTTCATTGGCTATATATATGAGTTTATGTCCTCTATAGCATTCACTTATTGCTATTTCTTCAAGTTGCCTTTTCTGCTAAGTGAATGTGATCGGACCCTTCCCCCTATATGCTAAACTCAACCCAATCTATTCACAAATTCTTCATGTGCGTTCTATTTTAAACTCGTTCAAAATCTTCACTGTGTCCTTGTCAGCTGAAGAATTTGCGAACATAACTTTAAAACTTATCTTATCCAAAAATTTCGGCGTTTGCCGCTCAAACTGTCCGCATTCCACGAAAACACTTATCTATTTCACCCACGATCTCACATGATCGCCACCTCTCAGTACGTGGGTGACACATGTCAAGCGAATGAGAAGGGTCAGGGGCACGTTCGTCCAATTTCTTCGGGTGAACAGTTTTTCACCGCGGCTATATATACCCCTCCCCTTCCTCACTTCACTTTTACTCCGCTCGATCTATCTCCTGCTCGAGCTTCTCAAACCCTAGCGCCACCGCTACTTCATCGTCGCTGGTGAGGAAGAGCTTCACTGCCTCGACCTCGTCGCCGTTGTACTCGTGCCGGCTGTGGATTTCTTCACTGCACCACCGCCCTAGCTGTCTTCCTCAGCCGAGTTAGGGCGTGGAAGATCTGAACTGACGAACTTCACATCTACACTGACTAGTTCGTCGTGTTCTTCGTCCAGGGTAATTAAAAGTTACTTTTACTGCCCTCTTTGATTCGAATTATTTCTATAAAATCTTCAAAGGTGTTTTTCTTCAAATCCTCACACACTAAAACACCTCACATGTCGTCTGTTCTTGATCCGTTTCTCTAAGCAACATTTTTCTTCAAGATTCCTCAATTGTGTGGATTTTTGATCTGTACAACTCTGGAACCTAAGACAAAGCACGCTCATTGAAAAACCTCTGAGAACGCATATGACCTCTCCAAATTTCTCGCAACTATACCCTATTCACAGGTACTCATGTCCGCTGCTGAATCACTAGGTTCTCGTCAACTTAATTCATTTACAGCATTCCTTGAAGAAAAGTTGCATACCTCTTCAGAAAACTCTATTGTTCATATTCCTCAGCTGAAGAAAATGGCTGGTGGTAAAAAGCCGCAGAAGGGAGGAAAAAGGCCTGAAATCAATACTGCTTTTGAGATCCCTGATGACATATACAAGGATTATTGCACTCCTGATGAGGCCAAGTTTGGAAAGGAGGACAAAAATCAGCGCACGGTGCGCATACAAAGGATAGAAAGGAGATGGGCACGAGAATGGAGGGAGTACAGATATGTTACTCCCAAGTATATGAACAAATTCGCTCTAAGTCCTCCATGCCCAAGACCTCCATTGGCTGGTCCCACCAGCCTCAAGCATGGTGAGGACTATCCTGATGAATGGGCCAAGCTAGCCAAAATGGCTAAGGAAGCAGTGAGGAAATTTAATGAAGACTCTACTGCTGCTACCACTGCTGAGGCCTCTGCAAGCAAGCCAAAAAAGGCCATGGCAAAGAAGCCTGCTCATAAGCCAAGTGCTTCAACCTCAATGCCCTCACGGCTAAGTTCCTCAGCAATGCCCTCACGGCCAGATTCCTCAAAGCCCTCACGGCCAACTCCTCAAGCTGCTCCAGCTCCTCCAAAATCCTCAGCTCCTCCGCCAAAGTCCTCAGCTGCTCTGACAAAATCCTCAGCACCTGTGCATCTCGCCACGTGCCAAAGGACGACCGACATCTCTATTGCCTCAGGAGCATCTGCCAGTTCCTTAGCTGCACCAAATTCATCAACTGTCCCCTCTCTGCTGAAAACAAAGGCCACTTCTGGACGAGGCTCTAGACCAAGTCCTCACAAGAAGCAAGTCGTGTTCCAAGTGTCGTCTGATGAAGACAAAGCCGATGATGAGGAACTTGCCGAAATCATCAGAGACAGGCAGCTCAGGGCCGCTAGAGCTAAAGGCACAAATGTGCCTCTGCTTTTGGATCCTAAGTTGATCCTTGATTATATTGATCTCTGGCACAAGGACCCCAACACTCCTATGCCTGACTTCAAGCTGACACCTGGACAAAGTCATATGTTGACTGCCTTCATTCAAGAAGAAAAATGGAAATTTGAAAAGGCCAGGCAGTTGAAGAAATCGCAATACAAGAAGGAGCGCTACCTGAAGAAGAATTTTGTCTCCATGTCAACTAATGAACTTGTAGCTATTCAAGCTGAGATCAAGCAACTCAGTGATGAATTTGAAGCGTATCACGCTGATTGGCTGGGAGCCAAGGTCCGTTTTGTGAATCTTGCTGATAAGTTCACTTCCAATGTTGCAGCCCCAACGCAACAAGAAATTCCTCAGGCTGAAGCATCTGCTCAACCTACTGAAGAAAATGCCAGCACCGCTGATGACAATCAGGCTGCTGAAGAATCTCAGAGTACCAAGGCTGATGACTGCATTCCAGCCGCTGATGAAATTCCCAGGGCAACCACTAGTGTTGCACCTGAAGAAGCTGTCAGGACAGCTGAAGCTTCAACAGCTGTGCCTGAAGAAAATGAAGAAGTCAGGGCAACTGCATCAGTTGTGCCTGAAGAAATTCAACCAAATTCCTCTACCCCACCTGTGCCTACTCCAACTCCAGTCCTTCCGTCTGCATCAAATGTGAAGAAGACCAAGGCTGTAGAGCGGGCAGCTGTGAAGAAAAGGAAAGCATCAACTTCATCAAATTCTTCAGCTCCGAAGAAGATGAAGCCATTAACAAGCTCATTTGAAAATCCAATTAATGCTGTTCCAGTCTCATCCATGCCATCAAAGGAACTCATTCCCTTTGGTGAAGAATATGAGATCCCAAGCAGATCTGATGAAGAAATTCCTTCCGCTGCTTCGTCAGAGCAGTTGGATGAAGAAATTGAAGCGGATGCAATCCCTTCAACCCCAATAGTCTCATCGCCCATGCCTCAGTTCACTGCTGAAGAGGCTAGCGTTGAAGAAATGAGTGAAGAACAAGATGTGGACATTGAAAGCACTACTCCATTGATGAACGATGACTTTTGGGAAAGTCAGCACCCAAATTCTCCTCTGTTCACACCTTTGCAACAAATTCCTCAGTCCCCAGAAAATACTGAAGTTTTGATGGGATCTGAAGAACCTCGCGCCACCTCGTCTGTCAATGAAGAGATTCCAGCCACTAGTGCTGAAGAAAATGTTAATGAAGAATTGAAAACCCAGGCTGCCACTGAAGAAGAAGCTGAAATTCCTCAGCATGTGGAACCTGAGATTGCGATTCCTGAGGTGGTGATGCAATTGACTGATACTCCTCGGCCCAAGACAAAGGATCCCTTCTCAAAGAAGCAAAAATTCAAGGCTGATGATTTCTTCGGCGAGCATGTGTTCTTCACCGACTATAACCCATATGACTCTACTCGTCTTAGAAGGAAGCGCTTCTGGACTGCCAGCCAAGCAAATTTCTATTCTTCACTTCTTTTTGACAAAGATAAAATCTTCGACCATGAGCATATTCCTCACGTGGACATGGAATCCCTGCCTTGCTTCACCCCAGTCCTCGGTGTGCTTCATGATGCAGGACTTCTCAACTTTTGCACAAATATTTGTGATTGGAATGAAGAGCTCATTCTTCAATTATATGCAACCCTGCACATCACAGGCGATGCTGATGATATCAACTCTTGGGTGTTGGACTGGATGACCAAAAATACTCACTTCAAAGCACCAGCCTCTGAATTGCTTCATGCCCTGCCCATCAGTCCTCCCCTTCAAGGTGCACGTTGCATATATCATGAACCTGAGCTCACTGATCACTACATGCAAGTGCTGATGAAGCCTCTGAAGCCTGGTCAAGCTCCTAGAACCAAATTCCTCGTGAAGGAATTGCTTTATGTGCCTAGGACTGTCTATCGCATTTTGATGAAGACTTTGAGTCCAATCAAAGATCACGACTCTAATGATGAAGTCGTTGGCATCATGAAGAATCTGCTGTTCAATATCATGCATGGCATTCCTGTCAACTATCATGATTTCTTTACGAGGACTCTGGCAAATGTTGCACTCTTTCCGTTTGAGTTAAAGCCTTATGCTCCTTGGATTATGAGATTCCTCAGAATAAGGTCTTCACTCAACTACAAAACTGATTTTCAGAATCACCTCAGCTAGTTGCCCCTTATTGAAGTCCTCAAGCGGACATATTCCTCAGCTGATGAAAAGGGCAAGGCACCTGTTGTCATTGATGAAGGCATTCGTCCATTGGATGGTCAGTTCCACAAAGCTGCTTCTTACTGCACCAATGATGACTCTGCTACTCATGATACTGCCGCCAATGCTTCAAAGCCAAATCCTCAAGCCACAACTCCAAGAGTGATGACTGATCGTGAGCTGCTTCTTAGTTTTCACCAGAAGGTCGATCAGAACCACAAATGGGTTAAGCGTCAGTTTGGTTCTATTCTTCACAACATGACTGCTACACATAATGCAGTGAAGAAAAACCATTTCTACCTCCATGAAGTTTTCGGTCGCACTTGGGCTATTCTGTCACATCTGTATGGTGAAGAAGATCTAAAGCAAATGGGTCTCAAGGAAGATTATGACTGGCCTGCTCCTCCACCGAAGAAATTCAAGAAGTCAAAGTTCCTTCCTTGGTGGCTAGCTCACATTCTTCATCGCACGAAACAGACGAGCATGAAGACTTGGACGACACTGCGACAGGCCCTACAACAACAACCGACCCCAACAATGCTGGCGCTCCTCCATCATCATGATATTCTTCAGGGGCGTTAGTCCTCACTTTTTGACCCTTTTGGTCATTCGATGACAAAGGGGGAGAAAGTTGAGTTAGTCTTCAAGCGGGTCTACATATATGGGCGTTTTTTTGCTAAGTTACAACTCTCGTTCTTTTGATGACTTTGCTGGATCGAGTTGTAAACTTAAACTCTATGGTGGCCTGATACTTTGGTTGTGTTTTTCTGCATGCTTATTCCTTGTTAATGTTAATGCACGCATGCTGAATTACATCAGTCACCATATTTCATCATGCATTTCAAATTCTTCATATCCTATGTTAAGTGCGTGTATGAATTACAAGATATAGGGAGAGATCTCCATGATTCTACTCTTCAAGTGTGCATTTCTTCAAAAGCAAATTCCTCACTATGCACATCTTCAGGGGGAGTTCTTCTATACCTTGCAAATCAAATTCCTCAATATCAGTATTTACACTCATATGTTTTATCCCCGTTGAAAACTTAACATATATTGTCATCAATCACCAAAAAGGGGGAGATTGTAAGTGCATCTAGTGCCCCTTAGTGATTTTGGTGTATTGAAGACTTATAGGTTAAGGGACTAATGCGTTTGTGAGTGTACAGAGGTCTATAAGTCTATGAGGAGTTTGATATTTACAGAGAAAGTCGACCCCTAAAAATGAATGTCTTCGTCTGAAGACTTTGGTATTCTGAAGACTTTGAAAGTGAATAAATTGGTGTGACCTTGAAGACTTGGTATTCATTCGAGGAACATGAAGCGTGAAGAATTTTGTTTTCGTAGTTTCATTTTCTCTTTCTTGAGTCATAGGAAACACCGTACTGTTAAAGGGGGTCGAGGAAATACAAAGGAAAAATTTCCATGTGATGCTCAACTCAAAATCCTGCACCTACCAATCCCTTCGAGTGAAGCCATTGGAAATCTCATACAGCTCAGTCAATTTCTTCAGTGACAGAGACAAAGTTCTTGTGGTCTCTGAGGAACTTGTTCTGACTAAGGAGTTAGGAATTCGCCAGTGCGGATTGCCTACACAGTGAGGAACTTGATAGCCCTGAGGAATTTGATAGTCAAATTTCCGACCGTTGTTGTGCTATGCGCCAGCTATCCCAAAATATCTACCCACCTAACAGTCATATCATTGAAGGGCATTTATGTCTTATCATGTCGGGCTGCTCCCTAGGCTATAAATAGCCGCCCCCTACAACCAGTAGCTGGTTGGCTGCTCCGAGAGAAACTGACACTTGTCAATTGAGAGCATCCCATCCTCTGAGGACTTTGAGCAAAAATATCGAGTGAGGAAAACCCAAAAACCCAAACCCAAACACCTACAAACTCAAAGTGAATGCGCATCACTGAAGAGATTGATCCTGTGTGGATCCGACGCTTGTTACCTTTGAAGACTATGCTTCTTCCAGACGGTTAGGCGTCATGGTCTGAGCATCCAAGAGGAAATTGTTGATCGCCGAGTGACCGAGTTTGTGAAGGTTTGGAAGTCACCAGAAGACTTACCACGAGTGATTGGACGAGGTCTATGTGACCTTAGTTCAAGGAGAATACAGTGAGGACTGTGTGTCCTCAGGTTTAAATACCTAGCCGCTCCAACCAGACGTACAACTGAGACAGCAGTTGGAACTAGTCTACCAAATCATTGTCTTCACCGAGCTTACTGGTTCTATTTCCTCAACTCTTTCATTTCTTCATTACTGTGTTGTGAGCCTGTTCATATTTGTGTTTGAAGACTTTGACTGAAGACTTTCTCAATTTCCTCAGTCTGTTTGTCTTCATCCTATGTTTACGCTTTCTGTACTCTGTGCTAGTCTTCATTTCACCATGATGACCATGCTTGTGTTTCTTTATGTTTACATCTGAGTACTCATTCCGCTGCAAGTAGTTTTTCGCTTAGGAATTTCCTCACCCTGAAATTCCTCAGTGAAGAATTCATAAAAATCGCCTATTCACCCCCCTCTAATCGATATAACGCACTTTCATAACGACTCATATGTAGTTGGGCAAATCATGGGCATACCTATGTTTCGGCCTGCTGTCGGCCCGCAAATTGTTCGCCTCAATTCAGGCCCAATCTACTTTTCAGGTTGTTAAAAGCTCATGATTTTTTCTGGCCCAACTTAGGCCCGCAGTTTACTCGGCATGTTAAAGGCCCGAAACTATTAGTGGACAAGTTTACGTTTAGGCCTACTAATGGCCCAAGATGATTGTGGTTCCATGTTTCGGCCAATATGTAGGGCATTGTGGGCCAACCCATTTGAGTATCATAATTTTTTACATATATACCAATGTTTTGTCCTGTTGGCCTCCGTCGAAGCTTACGGCTTTTTCAGAGAGCGACGACAACATTTACATTAAATAAATTACAACATTGTGACTAAGAATAAACCTAGACTGTACAACAAAGAAATTGTGACATCTTATATCCACTGGGCATCAAAGATCGTCACTAGTGATAATAAAGCGCAACCAAACAAGATATTACATACAATGGGCATCAAAGATGGCCACCGGTGCAAATAAACACGCCGACGAAATAAATACAGAATCGACAACAGTTCAACACTGTTCAAGAAAGGTTAGCCCTTCCCCGGAGCTGCAACGCAAGCAACTAAGTAAGCTGATGAGACTGCACTTGTTTGACGCTTATATCCTCCAACTCTATCTGCATAGCATCAATAGACGTCCTGTACTTCTGGTTAGTCTTCCATAGAGATTGGAGTTCCTGTAGGATTTGAGCTAAAGCATGTCTTTTTGCTTGAATTTGAGACTGAAGAAGTCAAACGGATTCAAGCAGAGACTTCATCGAGCTTACGTCACTACTATTAGCTAGTAAGTCCGACACTATATCAAGACATGACTTTGATGTTGTATCTCTATCCCAAGATGTGTTTCCTTCTTCCCTACAATATTTATTAGAGTGGCAAGCAATGGGTTCGTCTCACTATCATTGTGGCAGTTCTTCCTGGCGTTAGTGATATCACCCTGAAAGAGAAACACGCAGACAGATAACATGTTTTGCACGTATAATCATCAGTGTTGTCAATTCATATAATTTCTTAGTGGCAAATAAGGAGACACAGTTTAAAATAGCATTAACATAATAGGCATTGTTCATAGTAAGACATGGCAGGAAATGGCATTTTGCGGGAGTGACCAGCTTCGCCACACCACTGGATTACAGATCGAGAACACCATACATGCAGTATACGAATCATTGGTGAGTGTACTATCAATTTATCCCATTTTTGATTGGTAATAAAGAGACACGATTTAAATAAAATTAACATAATATGGCATTGTTCATAGTTAAGACATAGCAGGATATGACATTGTGCTGGAGTTGGTAGTTTCCCCCACACCACTGGATTACAGATGAAGAACACAAGTATACATGCAGTGCCAAAGAAAATCACTTACTCTGTTTAGTTTAACTTACATGGCATGAATAACGAACTTGGTTGTACAACTAAAAACTGAAATTGAGAAGGACAAACTTATGTTTATAGACTTCTTTGTAATAAACTTTGAACATGCAATTTGATGCAAACGACAAAAATAAATAGCAGTTGTAGTCATAGCTAGCCTAATATACACAACAAAGTTTGAAGACATGAAAAGGACAAACTTGCATTAGTAGTGAAGATCGGTTCTATAAAGCCCTTGTCCATGTTGATGGGGGGGGGGAGGCAATTCAAGAAATTTACCACAGAGTCTTCTTTGTAAGAATTTCCTTTATTCTACATTTTGTTAAGAGGAAATATAGATGTGGTAATATAGAAACAAATTGTGATTATTTCAGCTAAGATGCAGAGTGATGCTACATCATCAACTAGCTATAAATTAAGTACAACACGCAGGCAAAAGGTACTGGCAAGAGCAATGCAGAGCTAAACTTCTTTAGTACCATTGGTATTATTCAGCATTTCGATAAGAGTAAATATAGATCTGATGTGTAGAAGATGGAGGGCAAGGGAAAATAAGCTGCAAAATGATGATACATGAACAACTAGCTGACAGTATAAGTTCAGTGATAAAGGACAACACATACTTACAAGAACAATGCGGAGCTATACTTCTTCATAAGCATTGAGTTTATTCTACATTAATATAAGCATTAATATAGATCTGCTAGTTTGGAGCGACCAGTGGATAAGCAAGCTATCATGAATACTAATGTCTGGTAATCAATCAGGTATGAATGTAAGTACAATGATACATAACAACAGGTACTAACAAGAGAAAAGCAGCGAGCAGCATAGTTGCGATATCGTAGGTTTTGTGGCGCTGGTTCTATCGCCAATATAAGTGGGGTGCTATCTAATTTCTCTGGTACCAACACATTTTTGAAGGAGTTTGCTTGTACTCCTTCAGGTTTGATTCTGCAATCACTGATAACCCACAAGTATAGGGAATCAATTGTGGCCTCTTTTGATAAGTAAGAGTGTCGAACCCAACGAGGAGCTAAAGGTAGAACAAATATTCCCTCAAGTTCTATCGACCATCGATACAACTCTATGCACGCTTGACGTTCGCTTTACCTAGAACAAGTATGAAACTAGAAGTGTTGTTGGATAGGTTTGCAAGATAATAAAGAGTGCGTAAATAAAAACTAGGGGCTGGTTAGGTAAAGAAGCAATAAAGTTAGTATAGCAAGTGTGGCAAAGTGGTGGTAGGAGTTGTGAAATTGTCCCTAAGCAATTGACTACGTTACTAGACCGATAGCAAGTTTTATGTGGGAGAGGCCACTACTAGCATGTCATCCCTGAATTGGAATTCGATGCACTTATGATTGGAACTATTAGCAAGCATCCACAACTATGAACATGCATTAGGGTAAAACCCAACCATAGCATTAAGATATATTGGTCCCCCTTCAATCCCGTATGCATCAATTTCTATGCTAGGTTGAAGCTTCTGTCACTCTTGCCCTCCAATACATAGTCCTATCAACATACAACTAACCCTATGGTGTGATCCACGCGCACGCTCATATGATGGGCACGAAAGGACAGCAACATAACCACAAGCAAATTAAACCAATCATAGGAATTCACCAATTATCGATAGGATAACGAAAATCTACTCAAACATCATAGGATGGCAACACATCATTGGATAATAATATGAAGCATAAAGCACCATGTTCAAGTAGAGGGTACAGCATGTTGCGGGAGAGTGGACCGCTGTATATAGATGGGGGAAGGTGATGAAGATGTTGGTGAAGATGACAGAGGTGTTGGTGTAGATCACGGTGACGATGATGGCCCCGGCGGCGTTCCGGCGCCACCGGGAGAGAGGGGGAGAGCCCCCCTTCTTCTTCTTCTTCTTCCTTGACCTTCTCCCTAGATGGGAGAAGGCTTTCCCCTCTGGTCCTTGGCTTCCATGGCATGGGAGGGGCGAGAGCCCCTCCGAGATTGGATCTGTCTCTTTGTCTCTCTCTGTTTTTGCATGCCAGATTCTGGCCTTTCACCGTTTCTTATATTCCCGGAGATCCGTAACTCCAATTGGGCTGAAATTTGGACACGATCTCTATCCGGATATTAGCTTTCTTGCGGCGAAAGAAGGGCTCCAACCACCTTACAGGGTGTCCACGAGGGTCAGGGGCGCTCCTACCCCCTGGGGCGCGCCCCCTGCCTCGTGGCCCCCTCGGGCATCGTCTCGCGTTGATTCTTCTCCCCAAAAATCATAAATATTCCAAAAAAATGCCGTCAGTTTTTATCCCGTTTGGACTCTGTTTAATATGGGTTTTCTGCGAAACAAAAAACATGCAACAAACAGGAACTGGCACTGGGCACTGGATCAATATGTTAGTCCCAAAAATAGTATAAAAAGTTGCCAAAAGTATGTAAAAGTTATAGAATATTGGCATGGGACAATCAAAAATTATAGATATGACGGAGACATATCAGCATCCCCAAGCTTAATTCATGCTCGTCCTCGAGTAGGTAAATGATAAAAAAGATAATTTTTGATGTGGAATGCTACCTAGCATAATCTTGATCATGTAATCTAATCATGGCATGAATATTAAGACACGAGTGATTCAAGGCAATATTCTATGTTTTGACATTAAGACAATAATACTTCAAGCATACTAATAAAGCAATCATGTCATTTCAAAATAACATGGCCAAAGAAAGTTATCCCTACAAAATCATATGGTCTGGCTATGCTCCATCTTCACCACACAAAATATTTCAATCATGCACAACCCCGGAATTAGCCAAGCAATTGTTTCATACTTTAGTGTTCTCAAACCTTTTCAACTTTCACGCAATACATGAGCGTGAGCCATGGACATAGCACTATAGGTGGAATAGAATATGGTGGTTGTGGAGAAGACAAAAAGGAGGAAGATAGTCGCACATCAACTAGGTGTATCAACGGGCTATGGAGATGCCCATCAATAGATATCAATGTGAGTTAGTAGAGATTGCCATGCAACGGATGCACTAGAGCTATAAGTGTATGAAAGATCAAACTGAAAACTAAGTGGGTGTGCATCCAACTTGCTTGCTCATGAAGACCTCGGGCATTTGAGGAAGCCCATCATCGGAATATACAAGCCAAGTTCTATAATGAAAAATTCCCACTAGTATATCAAAGTGAAAGCATAGGAGATTCTCTCTATGAAGAAAATGTTGCTACTTTGAAGCACAAGTGTGGTAAAAGGATAGTAGCATTGCCCTTTCTCTCTTTTTCTCTCATTTTTTTATTTTCTCTCTTTTTTTGGTGGGCTTCTTTGGCCTCTTTTTTTTATTTGAGCTTCTTTGGCCTCTTTTATTTTTCATAAAGTCCGGAGACTCATCCCAACTTGTGAGGGAATCATTGCTTCCATCATCCTTTCCTCACATGGGACAATGCTCTAATAATGATGATCATCACACTTTATCTACTTACAACTCAATATTACAAGTCGATAAAACTAATACATGATAACTCTATGAATGCCTCTAGCAGTGTACCAGGATGTGCAATGATCTAGCATAGCAAAGATATCAAAAAAACGGACAAGCCATGAAAATATCATGCTAGCTATCTTACGATCATGCAAAGCAATATGACAATGAACACTCAAGTCATGTATATGATGATGATGGAAGTTGCATGGCAATATATCTCGGAATGGCTATGGAAATGACATAATAGGTAGGTATGGTGGCTGTTTTGAGTAAGGTATATGGTGGGTGTAATGCACCGGCAAAAGTTGCGCGGTACTAGGGAGGCTAGCAATGGTGGAAGGGTGAGAGTGCGTATAATCCATGGACTCAACATTAGTCATAAAGAACTCACATACTTATTGCAAAAGTCTAGAAGCTATTGAAACAAAGTACTACACACATGCCCCTAGGGGAAGGGTTGGTAGGAGTTAACCATCGTGCGATCCCGACCTTAACACAAAGGATGGCAATCAAAAAATAAATCATGCTCCGACTTCATCACATAACGGTTCACCATACGTGCATGCTTCGGGAATGACAAACCTCAACACAAGTATTTCTATAATCCACAACTACCCACTAGCATGACTCTAATATCACCATCTTTATATCGCAAAACTATTGCAAGGAATCAAACATATCATATTCAGTGATCTACAAGTTTATGTAGGATTTTATGAATAACCATGTGAATGACCAATTCCTGTCATCTCTCTAAATAGATATAAGTGAAGCAAGAGAGTTTAATTCTTTCTACAAAAGATATGCCCACGCTCTAACAAATATAAGTGAAGCAAAAGAGCATTCTACAAATGGCGGTTTTCTATGTGAAGAGAAACAGGCAATCCGAACTTCAAATGATATAAGTGAAGCACATGAAGCATTCTATAAAGCCATACTCAAAAGATATAAGTGAAGTGCAATGAGCATTCTATAAATCAACCAAGGACTATCTCATACCAGCATGGTGCATAAAAGAAAAGTGAAAACTAATTGCAAAATACGCTCCAAGATTTGCACATATCGCATGAATGAAACGAATCCGAAAACATACCGATACTTGTTGAAGGAAGATGGGATGCCTTCCGGGGCATCCCCAAGCTTATACGCTTGAGTCTCCTTGAATATTTACTTGGGGTGCCTCGGGCATCCCCAAGCTTGAGATCTTGCCTCTCCTCCTTCTCCTCACATCGAGACCTCCTCGATCTTCGAACACTTCATCCACACAAAACTTAACCGAACTTTTAGTGGCGGGGTTAGTGAATATGGCAAAGAAATCCCATCATGTACTGCTGTAACATTATTTTATAATTATAAACAAACATTATCCACTGTGTTCTATCACAATTCTATGGCCTCAAGTCAAGGAGGCTTCAACAAGAATTCAAACATATGCAAATAATGAAGTTATAACATCAATCTATGAAAATAGGACAGTCTGTAAAGATTCGAACATACACCATACTTATGTAACCCAAAAAATTCTGCAAATATTAGGAAAAATAAAAAATTTGTATATAAAGACAGTGCAAAAAATTTCATAACCATTTGACGTTCCAGTAAAAAATGAAAAATCGCGCACTACAGCCAAAGTTTCTGTTCTGTACCACACAAACCAACAAGCATTGTAAACATCCTAAAGGCAAACCTTGGCACATTATTTTTATAATACAATGTAATTTTACAAGTGGATAAATATTTTTGTTGAAAAGTTTCTGTAATCAAGATTCACAAAGTTTCCGTGAGCATGAACAAAGTTCAAGGAGCTCCCCCACTTCAACAATGCTTATCTCTCTCACTTTCACTTTCCTTTTTGAAAAGTTTTGGGTTCCCCTCTTTATTTTTTTTGTTTTTAAACTATATAAAAGCACTCAACAGAAAGAAATGACTCTCTAAAACTTCCGGGTTGTCTCCCTGGCAGCGCTTTCTTTAAAGCCATTAAGCTAGGCATATAATGCTCAAGTAATGGATCCACCCGGATCCCAAGGTATATCAAAGCCAATTTTAGTTAACAATGATTTGTGATTTAGTAGTGAGCACAAAGTAACATAAATCAAGCAATGACGAAGTCTAACTCTCTTCCTATGCATCGGCATGTCATAAAAGAACAATTCATGCACACATAGTAAAGGCCAATGCATATTATAAACAGTTTCTTCAATTTTATCATATTGGAGACATGGAGAGGTGGAGATGTAGTTCCTATCTCATAATAATTGCAAGTAGGAGCAGCAAGCACATGCATATTATATCTATCAAAATCATCATGTGTAGTACTAAAACGCAAACCCATCAATATAATCCTTAATAAGGGCAAACTTCTCCGATATAGTGTAGTCGGGAGAATTCAAAAAGATAATAGGACTATCATGCATGGGTGCAATAGCAACAATTTCATGTTTAACATAAGAACTATAGCAAGTTCATCTCCATAAGCATAATTCATATTGGCATCTTGGCCACAAGCATAGCAAGCATCATCAAAAAGGGATATTTCAAAAGAATCAAAGGGATCATAGCAATTATCATAGCAATCATCCTTCGGTAAGCACGAAGGGAAATTAAACACTGTATGAGTTGAAGAGTTACTCTCATTAGAAGGTGGGCATGGGTGATCAATCCGCTCTTCCTCCTTTTGTTCTTTGCTCTCCTCCTCATCTTTTTCATCTAATGAGCTCACGGTTTCAGTAATTTCTTCTTCCATAGTTTCCTGCAAAATATTAGTCTCTTCTTGGACAGCGGAGACTTTCTCAATAAATGCATCAATATCGGAATTGTATTCATAATTCTCATAAAAATATTTAAGTATAGCAAAATTTTCAGGTCTGTAAATAGCATCATAAAGATTTTCACACTCTTTAAACAAAGATTCAATTTCACAAGCACCCATAAAAGCAACGAATTCTTCTATTTGTTCCACATCATAGTAATCATATATGCCATTAGCGTAAGAAGCCAAGGTTTTATCATCATTAAATTTGCATGAAAAGGGAAGGTGTGGAGCCTTCATCCTAGAGCAACAAGTATAATCATATCTCAAGCATAGTTCCCGAGCATACCAATGCAACTTATGAATTTGATCCCATAATAGTTTCCCTTTTTGAGTCAAGCGATAATCCCTAAAGTATTCACGTTGATCCAACGTGTCTCCCATTACATAATTGAATGGGGTTTTCTCAGGATTATTAAAGTAGTGCATGATTATTAAAGTAGTGCATAATATGTTTCACATAACCAACATCGAGGGTTTTAGGAGGTTCCCCATCTCCCTAAGTAGCAAGTACACCTAATTTTTTTGTATTTCATGTTCCATATCCATAACTAAAGATAGAGAACAACTAAGAACATCAAATAAAATCTACTTAGTGATAAAGCAAACAAGCAAACACAAGAATATTCACCCCATGCTATAACTCCCCAGCAACGGCGCGAGAAAAAGGTCTTGATAACCCACAAGTATAGGGGATTAATTGTAGCCTCTTTCGATAAGTAAGAGTGTCGAACCCAACAAGGAGCTAAAGGTAGAACAAATATTCCCTCAAGTTCTATCGACCACCGATACAACTCTACGCATGCTTGACGTTCGCTTTACCTAGAACAAGTATGAAACTAGAAGTGTTGTTGGGTAGGTTTGCAAGATAATAAAGAGTGTGTAAATAAAAACTAGGGGTTGTTTAGGTAAAGAAGCAATAAAGTTAGTATAGCGAGTGTGGAAAAGTGGCGGTAGGAGTTGTGAAATTGTCCCTAAGCAATTGACTATGTTACTAGACCGATAACAAGTTTTATGTGGGAGAGGCCACTGCTAGCATGTCATCCCTGACTTGGAATTCTATGCACTTATGATTGGGACTATTAGCAAGCATCCGCAACTACTAACGTGCATTAAGGTAAAACCCAACCATAGCATTAAGATATATTGGCCCCCCTTCAATCCCGCATGCATCAATTTCTATGCTAGGTTGAAGCTTTTGTCACTCTTGCCCTCCAATACATAGTCCTATCAACATACAACTAACCCTATGGTGTGATCCACGCGCGCGCTCATATGATGGGCACCAAAGGACAACAACATAACCACAAGCAAATTAAACCAATCATAGCAATTCACCAATTACCGATAGGACAACGAAAATCTACTCACACATCATAGGATGGCAACACATCATTGGATAATAATATGAAGCATAAAGCACCATGTTCAAGTAGAGGGTACAGCGGGTTGCGGGAGAGTGGACCGCTGTAGATAGATGGGGGAAGGTGATGAAGATGTTGGTGAAGATGATGGAGGTGTTGGTGTAGATCGCGGTGACGATGATGACCCCGGCGGTGTTCCGGCGCCACCGGGAGAGAGGGGGAGAGAGCCCCCCTTCTTCTTCTTTTTCCTTGACCTTCTCCCTAGATGGGAGAAGGCTTTCCCCTCTGGTCCTTGGCTTCCATGGCATGGGAGGGGCGAGAGCCCCTCCGAGATTGGACCTGTCTCTTTGTCTCTCTCTGTTTTTGCGTGCCAGATTCTGGCCTTTCACCGTTTCTTATATTCCCGGAGATCCGTAACTCTGATTGGGCTGAAATTTGGACACGATCTCTATCCGGATATTAGCTTTCTTGCTGCGAAAGAAGGGCTCCAACCACCTTACGGGGTATCCTCGAGGGTCAGAGGCGCGCCCCCTGCCTCGTGGCCCCCTCGGGCGTCGTCTCGCATTGATTCTTCTTTCCAAAAATCATAAATATTCCAAAAAAAATCTGTCGGTTTTTATCCCGTTTGGACTCCGTTTGATATGGGCTTTCTGCGAAACAAAAAACATGCAACAAACAGGAACTGGCACTGGGCACTGGATCAATATGTTAGTCCCAAAAATAGTATAAAGAGTTGCCAAAAGTACGTAAAAGTTATAGAATATTGGCATGGAACAATCAAAAATTATAGATACGACGGAGACGTATCAATCACCCTCTTCCTTTTGGATGTCTGATACATAAGAACAACATTTGAATGGAAAAATGGTATGATGATAAATGGAATAGGTATTGATAATGGATAAGCATGACATCTTTGCATATATGATGAGTATACTAAGCAGATGGCGGTGAAATGAAGTAGAAGAAATACAAGACACCTTATGCAAGATACGTGCAACCAATAAAACGTTGCCAAATTAGAACAGACACCTTGTTGGGTGAACAAGAGCCACCTTCCATTGACTCCTTGAGTTCAGAATAGTTATTAGGATCATATTCTGAACACGAATCTGTAGGTGAGGAGCGTGTGGGTTCCATTGTATCTAGAATGGAGCTCAGTCCCTTGAATCATTCATTTGATTCATTTATATACATTATAGCTTGTAGCAACGCACAGGCGTTCTACTAGTGTTCTTTTATTTGTGAGCCAAAGTGTTACTGGGGTTACTAGTGGAGGTCTATGTATCTCACTATCTCTTGCTTAATATGAATAACGCACCCATGAGTCACCAATTGCGTAGGATGTTGTTTCAGCCATAAATAGAAAATCTTCAAATTGCTCAAATCGAAGGAACATGATTATTCGACTTAAAAATGCAAAACTTAAAATTTATCAAGAGAAACCAAAAGGTTGATCATTCAGTGCTACTATAATGATTTAGTAAAGAAAAGTGGTTTGAAAGATCTCAGATGACTCACCAAAAACCATAAGACATTTAGAAAATAAATTCCAATCTGAAGAGTTCCTACCATGGATAAGCTCATTATAACCCACCAATTTTGGATGTAATTGTAATTTTTCCAGAATGTTTACCGAAGAAATTAGAATGGAACAATACATGTTCATACAAACATCCTTCTTAGGGTACGTAACGTATACTTCAAATTCTAGAAAGGCCATTAGGTCACCTTTGGAAGCTAAAGCAAAAGTTTTAGTTGCTTTCCTTCATTTTGTTTTGTAAAAAAAAGATAACACAAAAAGTACTCGTTTATTTTGTTTCTTCTTCAGTTTCTTTTGGAAACCTAAAATCATAAAATGTTTTCTTTTGTATTTATTTGTTGTTTCTTTTCACCGTTTAAAAAATATTTTGGAAAAGAACAAAACTTTTTACTATATTGATTGTATGACTCTAATCTGTGTCTTCTTTAAGACAACAACAATCACGCAAGATTTTATTTCCATTTGCATCTTGATGCATTTATGATATATGAAAAGAGAAAACGACAAAAAAATGCTTTGGCTTTTTTACCTTTTGTCTTAAGTTAATGAAACTAAAAAACATATACTATTTTGTGCTCTCCCTCATGCTTACTTCTTTATTTGTGAGTATTCTAGCTTCATTTCATGGTCAAGTGTGCATGTGCGTATGATTATTACTATCGATCATTCATTTGAGCACGTGACAAAGCAATAATGTTGCTATATGATGGAGTGCTATGGCAGGAAAGCTGTTGTGATCATCTTTACTTTGCTTATGTGCAGATTTTCGTTAATGTGTTCTGTTCTTATCTCATATTTTACCAATCATGTGCATAGTGATAGTTTGATGAATAATTCTTTTCCATGCGAACTTTTTATTAACTAGTGAGTTATATTAACTATTAATGAAAAAAGTTGAATCATAATATGTTGTGCTAATATAGTATATCATTTGTGAAACTTGGGTGATTGACCTGGGGTATGATCAGGCATGTCCTAAAAAGCCTCAAATAAGTCTCGGTGGTATTATAACCTAGAGTACTAATATCCTACCAACCGTATTACCACTTAATAATTACTTGTGCAAAATGCATGATTGTGATGTTTTATACTATCTAGTTGGTCGCTCCCAGTCGTGTGCTAGGGTTCACCTGTACCACCATGACTTCTGATTATGCATCCAAAATACTCGAGTCGAGTTTAGCCATTAAGTGTATGTTATACCTACATATCCATATGATTTCATTAGGTCATTCCAAGTAAATTTTCATAGGCACGACAATAATATACAGGGTTACTAAATCTTTTATTGTTTAAGATTTTGATGATTTTGGATAGGTTCACCTCACTCTGGGTTTGTATAAGTTTAAATCTTGAACGAATAAGTTTATGATGATTTTGAATAGATTACTAAATAGGTGCACCTCTACTCCGGGCTTGTATTCCTAGTCATCACAAGAACTTCATTGATGTCTTCGCAGATAGTAATGTCAATCTTGAAATTTACAAACTTGCGAGATACTATGTTATCACTTTATATTGGTCATTGAAATCCGGTTGACGCTTCATGGTATTGCATTATTAGTCACTATTTGGTTAAGATGATATCTTGGGAAGACATTGGTCATTAAACAATTTCTATTCACTTGATAACTCTCATATGATCTTATAACCTAAACATATTGATTAATTTTGCACATTTGTGAAGGAAGGTGATCACAAAAGTTTCTTTGTCGCTTCACATTGTCCATTGTATTGCTTGAGAAAGAAATAGTCTGACCTTCGGGGAGCCAATATGTCCAAAGCACTTACATTTTTCTTAACGCTTATGCTTATTTTTCGTCCTCTAAACTTTCTTAAATGAATAAAAACTAACTGGACCGACTTTGTTTTCAGGGGAATCACATTGGGGTTATTTATTGTACGAAAAATAAACTTCACCAAGAAAAATCTAGAAAATCCAGCAACAACTTTTGGAGGAGAATGGGCCTGAGCCAGGAGATGTGGCCGTGGGGACTCTACGTCCACATGCCCTAGGTACTTGGGCGTGTGGGTTCACACACATCCCTTTCTCTGTAAGAACCCTCAAGTGATTTTTTTTAGCCTATTTTCTCCAGAGCTGAGACACCGCCATTGTTGTTCTTCGTCCTGGATGGTTGTTTGGAAGCTGATCCTGCCTCCGGAGTGGAAATTTCGTCACCATTGAGTCCATCAACTCCTTCTCCACCATCTCAGGCATGCTTCCCACGTTAGAACAATCCGATGTATGCACATGGGGTGATGGAAATTGGATTATGCCAATAATGTAATAGTGTCTAGATTGATGGGCCTTTGACACCTTGGATGATGATCGTTCACCAAGTCCTCCGACCTTGCCGGCATGGAGCGAATTCTAAGTGCTCCAAAGAAGAAACTGAAAAGAACACTAGTGGCGTAGAAAATAGGTTACCCTCCGGGCCAGTAGTCGAAGGAACAAAGTAGTGCTCCCACAACAAACGATGTTGGCCTCCACATTGATCCCTTAAAGACAGGTCACAATAGCGCCAAAAGCACCCCCAACATCTCAGCGATGAAGTAGTTAGAACGATGTTGTCTTGACGTGGCGGGCTGGCGGCTGTTAGAAAGACAATTAAGCAAGGGTAACATATCATATTACTACCTTGTACTCCCTCCGTAAATTAATATAAGAGCGTTTAGATCACTGTTTTATAATCTAAACATTCTTATATTAGTTTACATAGGAAGTATTAATTAAAATGTCTTGAATGTTCCAAAAATAATTAAAATGTCTCAAACATTTCCCAAAGTCTGATGGTGTGATACAACACTTTGCAGTACGATAACAACACCTCAAAATGATAACAAGTTCAGGCAAATAACCAAAACACATGCATCCGGTATACTACTATGAAATTACTGCAATGAATTGAGAAGATCTGCAAGAAGATCACAGGTCACAGTATATGGCGATCCTCGTCGCGCTCACACCGTGCGCCAGGTCGAGACGGAGAACATCGGAACGTCGTCCCGGTAGATGAAGATGCATCGGCCATCATTCTCACCGCAAACCCTGTACGCCCTGCTATCGCCGGCCAGCATACGTGCTAGGATCGCCGTTTGCGCCACGGTGCCGGGGCTCATTGTCGCATGCACGAATCCTGCGGCTTCCATCCTCGCCGCCCAGTCCACCATCCGCTCGTGGCGCTCCCGACGCTGCGCGCCGTCACAGGCAACGATATCCCTGATCTCTGGCAGGAGCAAGCACCGTTCCACGTCCGCCCGCTCCAGTGCCGACCCGCGCGCAGGTACACTCTCCTCCAGGGCGTCGAACAGAGCCCCGTAGTACTTGAGCGCGTTCCCGAACCGGTCCGTGAACTGCACGCCGTTGTGGTTGGCCTCCTGCTCCGTCACTACCATAAGCTTCGGCGATAGCTCAGCTAGGCTCCGGAGGAGCGCGTCGGCCCTCGTCATGGTAGCATGCGCCTGCCTTTTTCCTTTCCTGTCGTGAGGACGAGTAGCCGCTTCTGCAAACTCGTCGGCGAGCAGACGGTGGAGCTGTAAGGTGGAGACGACGACCAGTGCTTCGCCGCTCCTGACATCGAGGGGCTCGATGCTGAGCAGCTCATTGATATGGAGTTTCACCGGGTGGAACTGGAAGCCGATGTGCAGGTGCTCGGCTTCCACGGCGAGGAGCGCAGCGGTGCTGGAGAGGAACCCGTCCTCCTCGTTGACAATGGTCAGACGGAGGATTTGGTGGCGTGTGCTCGCCCCAGGGCGGTTGGCAAAGAAGCGGAGGAGCAGAAGCCACTGGCCGGGGTCAGCGCCGCCGAGATCGACGACGTGGAGCACGGCATTCCTCTCGGTCTGCACAGCGTCGATGATGGCATAGTTCGCTGCGGTCCCGGCGAGGCGGAGGAAAGGGCACATCACAGCGAAGTGGCGGCGTGCTGCGGCGGCCGCCGGTGCCGGGGTAGTCGTCGGCAGCTGCAGAGCCCGGCACACGCCCTGCCATGGCTGGACAATGCGCAGCGCCAGAGCGTCGGCAAACGAAGCCACGAGGCGATGCACGGGCTCGCCGTCGTCCGTTGCAAGACTGCATATCATCTCTAGCCCCTTGTTTGCCAGCTCCTTCTTCCCTTTGTCCAACGCAGCGGCGCAGGAATATAGAAGCTTGATAAGGTGTACAGCGCGCTCCTCGTCCTGATTCTGCGGTGCAGGTGCAGTCGGACGAGTAGGCGCCGCTGCCGACCTCACGTCCGGCAGCAGGAATGTCATGGTACCGTCCATGTTTGAGCGTACGAATGTCCCGTTCACTCCGTTTCCGAAATCCACCGACAACGCTGTCCTCAGAGGTACCGGCGCATACACTGGCCTGGTCGGTTCCTGACCTCTATTGTCAGGATTCATGATCGATCTGCACACATGAATCATGGATTGAATATTAGTAATCTTTTTTTTTGCGAAGGATTGAATATTAGTAATCAACATGCGAAAAACGACAAAAGACATATAAACTGTGACATCACGTACGAGATGCTTAAATATGCAAAATTGGGTGCTCCACATTCTATGTGTTGTCAGTTTCTTTGATCTCATAATTCTGGTATATATAGTAATCTAAGTGGTAAGCGAGCCCGCTAACAATCCGAAATATATACTAAGTGTGCAGTCAACGTTCTAAAATTCCGACCTATGATACACATGTAATTGTGCACGTGCATGAATGAACAATTTGATACTCGCTCTCTAAACTAATATAAATGTTTATAGATCATTAAAATAGTAATCTAAACACACACTTATATTAATGTACGGAGGGAGTGGTATTTTGAGGTGCTTTACCTCCATTTCTTCCACTCCCGTAACTCCCCCTATAGCTGCGCCTAAGTATTTGGTTCGTGAGCAATAGTATGAGCTAAATATAGTGTGTCGGTCCTGTTCTGGTACTTTAAATAGGCCACATATCTAAAACTACAATGACACCGACACTTTTTTTGTGAGTCGCAATGACACCGACACTTGAACACTCAAAGATAGTCCACAGCCGGACCTCTTAGAGCATCTACAACAGAACCTTTCAAACCCGTCTTATACCCTGGGCGGGCTGCCCGGTCACTGCTTAGACATAATTTTTTTATCCAGACGGGTGCCTCAAATGGGCCTCAAACGCCCGGGCTGACCAGCACCCCTCATATCCAGCCCAAATATGAGGCGGATATGGGGCGCCCGGGCACGCCCGCCAACCCCGCTGCAGGTCGTAGCGGTCCCACCTGCAGCGACGGAATCTCCTCCATCTCTCATCGCTGCAACCAAATTTTAGTCTCACATCACCGGCCGAAGCAGACACCGCCCGGCTTAAATAGCTACACCAGCGGATGGGGGCAAGCTTGGTTGTTGTTGTGTAGGTCTATCAATTCTGGCATGTGTGATCGAGATATATTTGACACTAGATTGCATTTCATTGACTGATGATTGTTCATTAAGTGTCAAGTTTGTCTCGATCATATACATTGATACATCTACTACAATGACAGTAGATTTTTATTTTGTTTTCATGCATGGGCGTGATTCAAAAAAAGACAAGTCGACACCAATGTTCCCTTTGTGAAGGATATAGACCCTAACTATGAATCTTCTATGTGATAAACATAGAAGATTCATAGTGAGGGTATATATCCTTAACAAAGGATGCAATGATGTCAGAAGCTTGTCCCTTCTCGACAATCCGAATATTTAAGTTGGTCGACTAACTCATTAATCGGCGAGGTGGGACTAATATAGGTGTGAAAATGTTAAGTATGAGCAATTTTCGATGCCCAGCCAGCCCAAGATGGACAGGATGATTGATGTGCATGGCCCTGCATGTAGCAGATGATTTGAAAATAGGATATGTGTGGTTGTAAATTCTAAAATTTGAGGCACGCCCGGTCACTGTCCACGGGCGCGTCCAGCCGCGTCCGCGTGCGTTTGAGGGTTCAAATTTGCAACCTCCGGTTGTAGATGCTCTTAAACCCGTCTCAAACGCCCGGGCAGGCCGCCCGGTCACTGGCTGGTCGTGAAAAACCGACCCAAACGGGCTCCTTAAATGGGCTTCAAACGCCAAGAGTGACCGGCACCCCTTATATCTAGCCCAAATATAGGACGGATATGGGGGCATCCGGACGCATTCGGGCCCGTCCTCCACTTCGCCTTGGCCCAGCCTGGCCCACCCGGACCCCACAAATATCCCCATCTGGAAAAACCCTAGACACTATCCGAACTCAACTTCACTCCCGCGCCTGTCCACTCCACTTCCGATCCCCTCCCCTTCGATTCGATGGTCGGTGACGGAAGCAGCGGCGGCTCCGGTAGAGAATCCGACGCCTCAACCATGGATGTGGAGGAGGTCGCCTCTGCATCGCCTTGAGGCGGTCGCTGCTCGACCAAGGCGCCTGCGGCAGATCTTCTTCCTCAGCGCCCATCGCCCGTCGACGCAGCGTCGACGACTTCGCCGGCCCGTCCCACTCGGCGCGCAGCTCTGGCCGCTCCTCTCTCGTCGTTTAGGTACACCGACAACCTCCCTTTGTTCTAGAAGTAGTTCCGGGCCACCGTTGGGTCCTCGTGCCCGCGTAGGCGCCGACGCGCATGAAAATGCCTGAGTCCGATGCACGAGGAGCCTGCCACAAGTGACAATGGGCAAGGGAGAGGGCGGCGGTGAGGGAGGCGTAGACCACACGGCAGGCACGCGCGACCGCGTCGGTCGATCCCGATGCCGCGCTCCTCACGTCGGTCCACCGCCGCTCTCGCACGACAGCAGAGATAGATGCACGGTGCCTCTGCTGCAAGAATGCCAATGCACTCCGACTCGCCGAGTTGTCGGAGCACGAGGCAAGCAAGGAGGCAGTGGCGAAGGGAAGGTGGCCCGCCATGCCAAGGAGTAGGACCGCCTGCTCCACAGGCTATCGGGGCGAAGCTGCTGCTCGGACTCCAACTTGACGAGCTGCTCCACCTCCAGCTCCGACGACGATGGACCACCACACGCCGACGCCTACAGAGGGGAGGGGCATAGCCGCATCGATGATCGGAAGGGAATGGGGCCTGTGAGGAAATTGTGATTTCCTCCACCCTTCACCCTTGTGTTTATATTTTAACTATGTTTTAATTAGTTTGTAGTATGGATTTGCACTGCTCCGACAAACTATGCTCCTTTTGTCCGATGATGAAACGGTGATTTGATGAAGCGTCTGATGATCATCTTTTACATAGCGTTGCATGCTTTTGTATGGTTTTGAGATTTCGGATATGAGGGATGCTGGTTGGAAGCCACCAAATGAGGCGTGCCCGGTCAGTGCCCGCAAACGCGCCCGGGCGCGTCCTCGAGCGTTTGAGGGCTCGGATTTGCCCATCGCGGCTGTAGATGCTCTAAGATACTAACATAGTATATTCCACAATTCTTCTCCACGCCACAATCAATGTTATTTCCAATATTGATTGTCATTAGTAATGTTGTTTCTTAATAATTATAGGTAATGCTATTTCCAAGATTAACTACCATTAATGCAATTAATGTTGTTTCTAGAGAATTGCTCAATGTTCGTTCCAGATTGACAATGATGTATTCAATACATCACTTGAGCAATATTGGTTATTCGATATCATTTGGATTCACCACACTCGTTCTTTTATAAGTAGTACTAATAATGTACGTGTATGGACGATAATATCAGACAAACGTGGGGGGCTTTGTGGGCGTCCAGACCGCTACCACACCCGCGTTTAACCACGCCGACCCACCCAAACCTAGTCCCTCACCCACAAGATCTTCCTGCCCAAAATGGTCAGCGCAGCTCCAGAGTGTCAGTGCCACATTCATATCCCGCCAAAGCGGACGCGACCCCTCACTGGCGCCAGCACTGAAGCAGTGCACCGATCAAGAGAGCGCCACCCGTGCCACTTCTCGGTGCATGCGGCTACTCCACGTTCAAATGACACCATGGCTGGCCATCCGGCAGTGTGCCACCCACAGTTATGACATGCGGTTGCCGAGGAACCTACTCTGGCGCCACCCGTCCGTCCCTCTGCCCCCACCATTGCCATTCACCCGCTATATAAACTGTAGCCTCGGTCATGGCCGCATTCATCCTTATCCGGTCCCTTTCTCCTCTTCCGCACCAATCCCCACATGGCCGCATCGCGCTTCGAAGATCTTTGGGATGCACTGTCACCAGAGCAGAAGAAGGAGATGGCCTCCATTGCTACCGGCTGGCAGGCCGGCAGGCAGCCGGAGGCCGACTACGTCCCAATGGATGACGTGGCCAGGACGATCCGGGGCCACCCTCCTCACCGACGCATTTCACCATGACCATCAGCGAGGCATGTGCCCATTACATGGACATGGTGCGGCAGGAGCGGGAGGAGCAGTTCAAGGCGCAGGCTAACGCCGCCTAGAACCTCCAACTCCTCCAAGAGCACTAGCATGTGGAGGAGCGGCTCAACGCTGGCATGGAGATCACGCTGGATGCGGACGTGGTGGAGCAGTCAGCGCTGGTTGATTCATACCGCTCCGCCCATGAGATCTGCATCTCCCGTTGACGGTTCCGACAACGACAAGCGGAATCGAAGGCCGCCTACAAAGAGTTCGATGAGGTGGAGGATGAGGTGTGGGACAAGACTAACAATGAGGAGGACATCACCGGTTCCGCTGAGGCCGCGCCCCGCCACCACGACCATAAAGTCGGCACGTCCGACGGCGCCGTCGGGAGCAAGGAAGAGTAGTACACGGTAGGTTGCCGCTGCTCTGGTCCCAAGAAGGCCACCGCTCCTCCCCTCCCGTTCAAGGCAAGCTTGGTGGGATGAACATCATTGGTCGGTTAGCCGCTTGGCGGCGAATGGAGGCTGACAACTTCACTTCCTGGGGCTCTGGAGGTAGAGCCGGAGAGCACTAAGGTGGATCTGGAGAAGGAGAAGCTTCAGTTCTCGGGGCTCATGGCCGGACATGGGGAATGGGCGCTAGCGATCATTTAGATTAGGTAAATTAATCATACCTCCAGAGTCGGACGAGCATCACTTTTATTTGAAGTATGTGTGTAATGAATTCCATCATGTTTATATGAAACCCACTGTGTTTGCATGAATATCTTCCATTTTATATGAAAATTAGACTGTGTTTGCACAAAATTCGTCCGGTTAGTTCGAATAGTAGTTGAAATGTATGCGGGCAGTGTTGGATAGCGGGCCTCCGGCATCATTATCTGTGGACTGGTCCCCTCTGTTTGTGGATGGATGCGGGAGAAAATTTGCGGATCGACATTAGAGATTCCCTTTGTAAAATGATATATAGATGACCTGTTTTTCTTTAACAGTAAACGGGCTCAACATTCTGTGAGACAACTCACCGCGTGACCGACCACATTTGGGTTTTATGTTTAAATTATTTTTCAAAGCACGTTTCTCTAGATCAATGTTGCATTTTTACGTGGCTAATTAATTTCACCTTTATAACATGCATACATGACAAACCTTTCGCACTGCTTTGCTAAAAGGGCTGCATATGATATGTTGATCTCTTAAACTCAAAAATAGTTCAAATGGAAAAGTGCAACCCTTAGGTGCATTGAAGGAAAACAATTAAAGAGGCTGCCCATAAGACATGGGAATGGCAAAACTTCAAGGAGGCTCAAAGGCAAACCTCGGTTGGTTGACGGTGTCGATGGTCATTAATGAGTCATCATAGTAACTCACTGAAATGTTTTATATTGTGTTATAGATGTTTCACAATGCATAAATGACCATGCCATCAAACATATGTTTTTGTTGTCACAACATTGAGCCTCTTTAAAATGCATCATAAGTCCTAAAACTATTGAAGGTATGTCAGTTTAGTCCTATAACTTTGAAACTGCAGTTTTGGGTCCTAAAACTATTTGAGGTTTGTGAATTTAGTCCTATAACTTCGAAACTTCAATTTTGGGTCCCAAAACTATGTAAGTTTGTTCATCCTAGGTCGTAAGTTTATATGTTCAGCATTTGTGGTTCAATTTTTTAATAAGACTTTATATGTGTTTACTTCCGCAAAAGTGGTCCATGCGCATCCACATTGTAGTATTGTTGCAACCTGCATGCCCACCACCTGTAGGGCCATGAGCTGGAGTGCAACCTCGCTAAGAGGTTTGGCGCGGCCGCCAGGGAGACCCTGAGCCAATCGGGCTGAAGGACGCCATCCCACCCCTCTCTTTCTCTCTCATGACACCGCCGTTGCCCCGACACCAGGCCGTAGAGTGGGTCATGCAGGTTGTTGTTTGTGCACGAGCATGGCCACATGTGGGGAACTTTCGCTGCTGTCGGATAACACGTTGGAGTGTGCGAAAACCGCAAAGTTGGCACAAAGGTCGGCGAGAGTGACGCAGCCCCAGCAGCAGCCATAGGTGGGTAGTAATTGGTCGTTGTGCGACATGTCATTCTGCTACTGCGGGATGAGACTAAGATGACCGGTCTACTCTCCTTAGTACAGCTCAACCCATCATGCCACTGATGGCCTGCAGTTTCAAAGCTATTTGACTAAACTGACACCTAAAATAGTTTTAGGACTCAACACTGCAGTTTTGAAGTTATAGGACTAAACTAGCACACTAGCAATAGTTTTAGGACCTAAAACAGCAGTTTCAAAGTTATAGGACTAAACAGACACACCTCCAATAGTTGTAGGATATGTGATACATTTTATTGAGGTAGGTGAAGTTCCATGTTGCATGAATTGGCATTGAAGCGGATATGTTAATTACGTAGTTTTCAGTCTCATTTCACCAATATACACATCACCTCTAACAAGACCCCTCATCGCACATGGTTGGTCTAACAATGGGTCTAACAACGCTTGAGAAATAGTTGTAGCATAGGGAGACCCAAATATGTGTGTTTGTGAAGAGGCGGACCCTGAACGGTAGCACACCCAGTGCAAATTATAGCACATGGATAGTACTTAATGAGCATGTACAAAATTCCTAGGTGTTATATAAACCTAATCACTCCTCACTGACCACAACCCTTCTCACTCTTTCACCCTCTCATGATATAAACGAGAAAATTACGACCTCTTTCTCACCTCCCGCCGCCACCCCTCCACCCATAGACACTGCTCATATCTGCATTCTTACGTTCACCTCCCGATTGCCACTTCCCTCAATGCATGCACTCCTCCACCATGGTGGTCTCTCCCTATCTTTCTTTGTATCTCCCAGTTTGCACCCCTCCACCCACCAGCCATGCGAGGACGCCACCATTTTAATATCACTAAGATAGTACAAAACTTAAAGATAAGATGATTTCTTCTGATGGGTACCATCCTCGATGCAAGGAACATGAAGCGCAGTCCTTCATAGACAATTATGTTTGTTCTCAATTCAATCATGTACAGCTATAGTTTATTTATATCATCTCTTTATGTATTATGTGATCATGGTGGTACATCCCTCTTCAGATCCTACGCCAAGAAAACATCACGTATCCTTAGATCCATTTGTACTAAATTAGCGACAACTAATATGGAACGAGGGGAGTAACAAAGAACAAGTTCCTAAACATGGAGAGGCTTTAGTGCTGAACTGGATGTTCCTTTGGTAGTGAACCAATTGAATGCACCTGATGAACGACGAGAGGGGCAAAAGTATCATCGATCACTCTATTTTCATATATCAATTATGATGGTTCATATATGAATGGGCCATCACTTATGTCTGTTCATGTATGTATGGTCAAAACCGAATGGTCAATTTATTATGTTGGTTCATATATAAATGTTATCCATTACTTCATCTTGTTGATGAATGGGTGAGCTATATGGATGTAACATATGCAAAGTGAATGGATGATTGTGATATATGGATGTAATATACGTGAATATGAATGAATGGATGGTTGAAAAGGATGGCTGTGATCGTTTGCGATGAGATCTACATCATGGATGGTCATTCGACATTCCTCGTTTGCAATGTGTGAAAACTTGCAAGCATGTTGTTTCATGTTTGTGATGGGAGATTATCACATCAATGATATGCCATTGGCAATGAAGGTGTTTAACCATTTACACAGTGGGATGGTTCTGTAGTTGTGTTTCTACCAATTGGCGGTAGAACGCTTGGGTTGACCTAAATATCGTTGCCAAAATGATTGGGCTGGAGTTGGCTAACTAGACTTCAGTAACATGTCACACTAGTATGGCGTCAAGTTGGATTTACATGATGGTTAGGGTTTCACCACAAATCAAAGAGACGTTCAATGATGACATTGAAACCCTATGACTATACTTGGAATGTTGGATGATGATGTTGATGTCATGTTGGACATTTACATGTCGCATATGTGCTTAAGGACAAAAGTGAGTGTCAACATGTCACCGTAGTATTTTGGTGAGGGCCCAAATGAAAAACATGCAGTTATTCCAAAAGATGTTATTGAATAAATTGTGGATTCACTGAATTACATGAGTTATGAAAACTGGGCCATGGAGTTGGCCCTCAAATACAACCATTATGTAGATCGAAGGAAGAAAATATCATTTGGTTACATGCTTTAGTACAATAAATAAAATATCATCACTAGAATAATAAACATATTCAGAAAGCTCCTCTTGATCGTCATGGCAATATGGGCATTGGCAATTCATAGCCAAGAATGTCGATATACATTAGACAAGGCAAAGGTGATGGAATTGAGGGATCCAAGAGGTTTGAGCATGGACCATGGTGGTGGATGAGCATCAACGATGGAAACCACTATAACCATTCATCTTTATACTTTCTCTTTTAGTGATATCAATGATGGTGGCAGTAGTGAAGAGTTCCGTTCCCACATTTTTGTGAAGTATTTAGGTCTGGATTAATGGTATGGTGGTATTGATCCCGCCCCTCAACAAAAAAAGGGCCAGGCAAGAAGACTTGATGTGTCTATGTCCAAGGTGGTAAAAGTTTTTAGTCTACCAAACTTTGTTTAGTTTGATACATCCTAACCCCATTAGTGTAATGTTTCGTCCTCCATTCGAATTAACTCCTAATTTTGTACATCTTGTTCTTCCCCAATTAGGCAAGACACTGGTGAGCTATGTTTGAAGATTGTACAATGATGATGAACCTTGCCGCAATAGAGGGAAACTTGCTTCCCCCTTTTGATAAAAATTCAGCCATTCTATCGATGATTGGCTACATATAAACTTTGGACAACCATTAGATATGCAACCAGTAGTCAAAACATATGTACAATATATCAATGCAGAACCATCTACCATAGTATCTTCGTGCTTATCCAAATTAAATGATATGTTATTATTTTATTCTATTTAAAATGTGAACAAGTATTGGCCCAAAACCTACTCGGCCAGTGTTGGCTAGGATTCTAAAATTTAGGTGATACATTTAAACTTAAAGTTTGTTTCATTATTTATTGGGTTTGTCTATAGTTAAGCCATATATAGTTAGCTACATTTTTTTCAAGCCCTTTTGGATATAGATCCACATTATTTCAAAAACACCAAGATCTAAAAATTGAAGGAAATATGCCCTAGAGGCAATAATAAAGTTATTATTTATTTCCTTATATCATGATAAATGTTTATTATTCATGCTAGAATTGTATTAACCGGAAACATAATACATGTGTGAATACATAGACCAACAGAGTGTCACTAGTATGCCTCTACTTGACTAGCTCGTTAATCAAAGATGGTTATGTTTCCTAACCATGAACAAAGAGTTGTTATTTGATTAACGAGGTCACATCATTAGTTGAATGATCTGATTGACATGACCCATTTCATTAGCTTAGCACCCGATCGTTTAGTATGTTGCTATTGCTTTCTTCATGACTTATACATGTTCCTATAACTATGAGATTATGCAACTCCCGTTTACCGGAGGAACACTTTGGGTACTACCAAACGTCACAACGTAACTGGGTGATTATAAAGGAGTACTACAGGTGTCTCCAATGGTATATGTTGGGTTGGCGTATTTCGAGATTAGGGTTTGTCACTCCGATTGTCGGAGAGGTATCTCTAGGCCCTCTCGGTAATGCACATCACATAAGCCTTGCAAGCACTGCAACTAATATGTTAGTTGTGAGATGATGTATTACAGAACGAGTAAAGAGACTTGCCGATAACGAGATTGAACTAGGTATTGGATACCGACGATCGAATCTCGGGCAAGTAACATACCGATGACAAAGGGAACAACGTATGTTGTTATGCGGTCTGACCGATAAAGATCTTCGTAGAATATGTAGGAGCCAATATGGGCATCCAGGTCCCGCTATTGGTTATTGACCGGAGATGTGTCTCGGTCATGTCTACATTGTTCTCGAACTGTAGGGTCCGCACGCTTAACGTTACGATGACAGTTATTATGAGTTTATGCATTTTGATGTACCGAAGGTTGTTCGGAGTCCCGGATGAGATCACGGACATAACGAGGAGTCTCGAAATGGTCGAGACGTAAAGATTGATATATTGGAAGCCTATGTTTGGACATAGGAAGTGTTCCGGGTGAAATCGGGATTTTACCGGAATACCGGGAGGGTTACCGGAACCCCCCGGGAGACTAATGGGCCTATTGGGCCTTAGTGGAAAAAGAGAAAAGGGGCAGCCCATAAGCTGGCCGGCGCCCCCCCTTTCCCCAAGTCCTAGTAGGACTAGGAGAAGGGGCCGGCCCCCCCTCTTTCTCCTTTCCCCCCGAGAGTCCTAATTGGATTAGGATTGGAGGGAGGAGTCCTACTCCCGGTGGGAGTCGGACTCCCCTGCGCCTCCCTCTCCCTGGCCGGCCGGCCCCCCCTCCTCCAACCTTTATATACGGGGGCAGGGGACACCCCAAGACACACAAGTTGATCCTTGAGATCGTTCCTTAGCCGTGTGCGGTGCCCCCTGCCACCAAATTCCACCTCGATCGTACCGTTACAGTGCTTAGGCGAAGCCCTGCGTCGGTAGTACATCAAGATCATCATCATGCCGTCGTGCTGACGGAACTCTTCCTCGACGCTTTGCTGGATCGGAGCCCGAGGAACGTCATCGAGCTGAACGTGTGCTAAGAACTCGGAGGTGCCGGAGTAACGGTGCTTGGATCGGTCGGATCGGGAAGAAGACGTACGACTACTTCCTCTACGTTGTGTGATCGCTTCCGCAGTCGGTCTGCATTGGTACGTAGACAACACTCTCCCCTCTCGTTGCTGTGCATCACCGTGATCTTGCGTGTGCGTAGGAAAATTTTCGAAATTACTGCGTTCCCCAACAGTGGTATCAGAGCCAGGTTTTATGGTTTGATGTTATTTGCACGAGTAGAACACAAGTGAGTTGTGGGCGACACAAGTCATACTGCCTACCAGCATGTCATACTTTGGTTCGGCGGTATTGTTGGGTGAGACGATCCGGACCAACCTTACGCGTACTCTTACGCGAGACCGGTTCCCTCGACGTGCTTTGCACACAGATGGCTTGCGGAAGACTGTCTCTCCAACTTTAGTTGAACCAAGTGTGACTACGCCCGGTCCTTGAGAAGGTTAAAACGGAGTCTATTTGACGAACTATCGTTGTGGTTTTGATGCGTAGGTGAGATGAGTTCTTACTTAAGCCCGTAGCAGCCACGTAAAACTTGCAACAACAAAGTAGAGGACGTCTAACTTGTTTTTGCAGGGTATGTTGTGATGTGATATGGTCAAGGCATGATGCTGATTTTATTGTATGAGATGATCATGTTTTGTAACCGAGTTATCGGCAACTGGCAGGAGCCATATGGTTGTCGCTTTATTGTATGCAATGCAATTGCGATGTAATGCTTTACTTTATTACTAAACGGTAGTGATAGTCGTGGAAGCATAAGATTGGCGAGACAACAACGATGCTACGATGGAGATCAAGGTGTTGCGCCGGTGACGATGGTGATCATGACGGTGCTTCGTAGATGGAGATCACAAGCACAAGATGATGATGGCCATATCATATCACTTATATTGATTGCATGTGATGTTTATCCTTTTATGCATCCTATCTTGCTTTGATTGACGGTAGCATTATAAGATGATCTCTCACTAAAATTATCAAGAAGTGTTCTCCCTGAGTATGCACCGTTGCCAAAGTTCGTCATGCCCAGACACCACGTGATGATCGGGTGTGATAAGCTCTACGTCCAAATACAACGGGTGCAAAACAGTTGCACACGCAGAATACTCAGGTTATACTTGACGAGCCAAGCATATACAGATATGGCCTCGGAACACGGAGACCGAAAAGTCGAGCGTGAATCATATAGTAGATATGATCAACATAACGATGTTCACCATTGAAAACTACTCCATCTCACGTGATGATCGGTTATGGTTTAGTTGATTTGGATCACGTGATCACTTAGAAGATTAGAGGGATGTCTATCTAAGTGGGAGTTCCTAAGTAATTTGATTAACTGAACTTAAACTTATCATGAACTTAGTACCTGATAGTATCTTGCTTGTTTATGTTGATTGTAGATAGATGGCTCGTGCTATTGTTTCGTTGAATTTTAATGCGTTCCTTGAGAAAGCAAAGTTGAAAGATGATGGTAGCAATTACACGGACTGGGTCCGTAACCTAAGGATTATCCTCATTGCTGCACAGAAGAATTACGTCCTGGAAGCACCACTGGGTGACAGGCCTGCTGCTGGAGCAACGCCAGATGTTATGAACGTCTGGCAGAGCAAAGATGATGACTACTCGATAGTTCAGTGTGCCATGCTTTACGGCTTAGAATCGGGACTTCAACGACGTTTTGAACGTCATGGAGCATATGAGATGTTCCAGGAGTTGAAGTTAATATTTCAAGCAAATGCCCGAATTGAGAGATATGAAGTCTCCAATAAGTTCTATAGCTGCAAGATGGAGGAGAACAGTTCTGTCAGTGAGCATATACTCAAAATGTCTGGGTATAATAATCACTTGATTCAGATGGGAGTTAATCTTCCAGATGATTGCGTCATTGACAGAATTCTCCAATCACTGCCACCAAGCTACAAGAGCTTCGTGATGAACTATAATATGCAAGGGATGAACAAGACTATTCCCGAGCTCTTCGCAATGCTGAAAGCTGCGGAGGTAGAAATCAAGAAGGAGCATCAAGTGTTGATGGTTAGCAAAACCACTAGTTTCAAGAAAAAGGGCAAAGGGAAGAAGAAGGGAAACTTCAAGAAGAACAACAAGCAAGTTGCTGCTCAGGAGAAGAAACCCAAGTCTGGACCTAAGCCTGAAACTGAGTGCTTCTACTGCAAGCAGACTGGTCACTGGAAGCGGAACTGCCCCAAGTATTTGGCGGATAAGAAGGATGGCAAAGTGAGCAAAGGGACTACGGAATAAGCGGACGCTAGCAAAGGACGAGGTGACGATGCGCGTGGGAAACGGTTCCAAAGTCGATGTGATCGCGGTCGGCACGCTACCTCTACATCTACCTTCGGGATTAATATTAGACCTAAATAATTGTTATTTGGTGCCAGCGTTGAGCATGAACATTATATCTGGATCTTGTTTAATGCGAGACGGTTATTCATTTAAATCAGAGAATAATGGTTGTTCTATTTATATGAATAATATCTTTTATGGTCATGCACCTTTGAAGAGTGGTCTATTCTTGTTGAATCTCGAAGATAGTGATACACATATTCATAATGTAGAAGCCAAAAGATGCAAAGTTAATAATGATAGTGCAACTTATTTGTGGCACTGCCGTTTAGGTCATATCGGTGTAAAGCGCATGAAGAAACTCCATACTGATGGGCTTTTGGAACCACTTGATTATGAATCACTTGGTACTTGCGAACCGTGCCTCATAGGCAAGATGACTAAAACACCGTTCTCCGGTACTATGGAGAGAGCAACAGATTTATTGGAAATCATACATACCGATGTATGTGGTCCGATGAATATTGAGGCTCGTGGCGGATATCGTTATTTTCTCACCTTCACAGATGATTTAAGCATATATGGGTATATCTACTTAATGAAACATAAGTCTGAAACATTTGAAAAGTTCAAAGAATTTCAGAGTGAGGTTGAAAATCATCGTAACAAGAAAATAAAGTTTCTACGATCTGATCGTGGAGGAGAATATTTGAGTTACGAGTTTGGTGTACATTTGAAAAATTGTGGAATAGTTTCGCAACTCACGCCACCCGGAACACCACAGCGTAATGGTGTGTCCGAACGTCGTAATCGTACTTTACTAGATATGGTGTGATCTATGATGTCTCTTACTGATTTACCGCTATCGTTTTGGGGTTATGCTTTAGAGACGGCCGCATTCATGTTAAACAGGGCACCATCAAAATCCGTTGAGACGACACCTTATGAACTATGGTTTGGCAAGAAACCAAAGTTGTCGTTTCTTAAAGTTTGGGGCTGCGATGCTTATGTGAAAAAGCTTCAACCTGATAAGCTCGAACCCAAATCGGAGAAATGTGTCTTCATAGGATATCCAAAGGAAACTATTGGATACACCTTCTATCACAGATCCGAAGGCAAGACTTTTGTTGCTAAATTCGGAAACTTTCTAGAGAAGGAGTTTCTCTCAAAAGAAGTGAGTGGGAGGAAAGTAGAACTTGACGAGGTAACTGTACCTGCTCCCTTATTGGAAAATAGTACATCACAGAAAACTGTTTCTGCGACACCTATACCAATCAGTGAGGAAGCTAATGATGATGATCATGAAGCTTCAGAACAAGATACTACTGAACCACGTAGATCAACCAGAGTGAGATCCGCACCAGAGTGGTACGGTAATCCAGTTCTGGAAGTCATGATGCTAGATCATGATGAACCTACGAACTATGAAGAAGCGATGGTGAGCCCAGATTCCGCAAAGTGGCTTGAGGCCATGAAATCTGAGATGGGATCCATGTATGAAAACAAAGTATGGACTTTGGTTGACTTGCCCGATGATCGGCAAGCAATTGAGAATAAATGGATCTTCAAGTAAAAGACTGACGCTGACGGTAATATTACTGTCTATAAAGCTCGACTTGTCGCGAAAGGTTTTCGACAAGTTCAAGGAGTTGACTACGATGAGACCTTCTCACCCGTAGCGATGCTTAAGTCCGTCAGAATTATGTTAGCAATTGCCGCATTTTATGATTATGAAATATGGCAGATGGATGTCAAAACTGCATTCCTGAATGGATTTCTGGAAGAAGAGTTGTATATGATACAACCAGAAGGTTTTGTCGATCCAAAGGGAGCTAACAAAGTATGCAAACTCCAGCGATCCATTTATGGACTGGTGCAAGCATCTCGGAGTTGGAATAAACGCTTTGATAGTGTGATCAAAGCATTTGGCTTTATACAGACTTTTGGAGAAGCCTGTATTTACAAGAAAGTGAGTGGGAGCTCTGTAGCATTTCTAATATTATATGTGGATGACATATTGCTGATTGGAAATGATATAGAATTTCTGGATAGCATAAAGGGATACTTGAATAAAAGTTTTTCGATGAAAGACCTCGGGGAAGCTGCTTACATATTAGGCATAAAGATCTATAGAGATAGATCAAAACGCTTAATTGGACTTTCACAAAGCACATACCCTGACAAGATTTTGAAGAAGTTCAAAATGGATCAAGCAAAGAAAGGGTTCTTGCCTGTATTACAAGGTGTGAAGTTGAGTCAGACTCAATGCCCGACCAATGCAGAAGATAGAGAGAAAATGAAAGATGTTCCCTATGCTTCAGCCATAGGCTCTATCATGTATGCAATACTGTGTACCAGACCTGATGTGTGCCTTGCTATAAGTTTAGCAGGGAGGTACCAAAGTAATCCAGGAGTGGATCACTGGACAGCGGTCAAGAACATCCTGAAATACCTGAAAAGGACTAAGGATATGTTTCTCGTATATGGAGGTGACAAAGAGCTCACCGTAAGAGGTTACGTTGATGCAAGCTTTGACACTGATCCGGACGATTCTAAATCGCAAACCGGATACGTGTTTACTTTAAACGGTGGAGCTGTCAGTTGGTGCAGTTCTAAACAAAGCGTCGTAGCGGGATCTACATGTGAAGCGGAGTACATAGCTGCTTCGGAAGCAGCAAACGAAGGAGTCTGGATGAAGGAGTTCATATCCGATCTAGGTGTCATACCTAGTGCATCGGGTCCAATGAAAATCTTCTGTGACAATACTGGTGCAATTGCCTTGGCAAAGGAATCCAGATTTCACAAAAGAACCAAACACATCAAGAGACGCTTCAACTCCATCCGGGATTTAGTCCAGGTGGGAGACATAGAGATTTGCAAGATACATACGGATCTGAACGTTGCAGACCCGTTGACTAAGCCTCTTCCACGAGCAAAACATGATCAGCACTAAGGCTCCATGGGTGTTAGAATCATTACAGTGTAATCTAGATTATTGACTCTAGTGCAAGTGGGAGACTGAAGGAAATATGCCCTAGAGGCAATAATAAAGTTATTATTTATTTCCTTATATCATGATAAATGTTTATTATTCATGCTAGAATTTTATTAACCGGAAACATAATACATGTGTGAATACATAGACCAACAGAGTGTCACTAGTATGCCTCTACTTGACTAGCTCGTTAATCAAAGATGGTTATGTTTCCTACCCATGAACAAAGAGTTGTTATTTGATTAACGAGGTCACATCATTAGTTGAATGATCTGATTGACATGACCCATTTCATTAGCTTAGCACCCGATCGTTTAGTATGTTGCTATTGCTTTCTTCATGACTTATACATGTTCCTATAACTATGAGATTATGCAACTCCCGTTTACCGGAGGAACACTTTGGGTACTACCAAACGTCACAACGTAACTGGGTGATTATAAAGGAGTACTACAGGTGTCTCCAATGGTATATGTTGGGTTGGCGTATTTCGAGATTAGGGTTTGTCACTCCGATTGTCGGAGAGGTATCTCTGGGCCCTCTCGGTAATGCACATCACATAAGCCTTGCAAGCACTGCAACTAATATGTTAGTTGTGAGATGATGTATTACGGAACGAGTAAAGAGACTTGCCGATAACGAGATTGAACTAGGTATTGGATACCGACGATCGAATCTCGGGCAAGTAACATACCGATGACAAAGGGAACAACGTATGTTGTTATGCGGTCTGACCGATAAAGATCTTCATAGAATATGTAGGAGCCAATATGGGCATCCAGGTCCCGCTATTGGTTATTGACCGGAGACGTGTCTCGGTCATGTCTACATTGTTCTCGAACCGTAGGGTCCGCACGCTTAACGTTACGATGACAGTTATTATGAGTTTATGCATTTTGATGTACCGAAGGTTGTTCGGAGTCCCGGATGAGATCACGGACATGACGAGGAGTCTCGAAATGGTCGAGACGTAAAGATTGATATATTGGAAGCCTATGTTTGGACATAGGAAGTGTTCCGGGTGAAATCGGGATTTTACCGGAATACCGGGAGGGTTACCGGAACCCCCCGGGAGACTAATGGGCCTATTGGGCCTTAGTGGAAAAAGAGAAAAGGGGCAGCCCATAAGCTGGCCGGTGCCCCCCCTTTCCCCAAGTCCTAGTAGGACTAGGAGAAGGGGCCGGCCCCCCCTCTTTCTCCTTTCCCCCCGAGAGTCCTAATTGGATTAGGATTGGAGGGAGGAGTCCTACTCCCGGTGGGAGTAGGACTCCCCTGCGCCTCCCTCTCCCTGGCCGGCCGCCCCCCCCCCCCCTCCAACCTTTATATACGGGGGCAGGGGACACCCCAAGACACACAAGTTGATCCTTGAGATCGTTCCTTAGCCGTGTGCGGTGCCCCCTGCCACCAAATTCCACCTCGATCGTACCGTTACAGTGCTCAGGCGAAGCCCTGCGTCGGTAGTACATCAAGATCGTCATCACGCCGTCGTGCTGACGGAACTCTTCCTCGACGCTTTGCTGGATCGGAGCCCGAGGAACGTCATCGAGCTGAACGTGTGCTAAGAACTCGGAGGTGCCGGAGTAACGGTGCTTGGATCGGTCGGATCGGGAAGAAGACGTACGACTACTTCCTCTACGTTGTGTGATCGCTTCCGCAGTCGGTCTGCGTTGGTACGTAGACAACACTCTCCCCTCTCGTTGCTGTGCATCACCATGATCTTGCGTGTGCGTAGGAAAATTTTCGAAATTACTGCGTTCCCCAACAAAAATCATTATATTAAGATACAGACAAATATATTACAAGAGGGTGGTGTTAATGTGGGCACAAATGCCACACATACTGAACTCCATAGAAATACAAGAAAGGGCCTACATCCTCTGAAATACCACGATGTTGTTTATCTCTTTGTAGGAAGAAGTTAGCCTAGAACTGCTTAACCACTTGGTTGTTATGATATCATTTTATCACCGATGACACGGCACTGTAGTCAAGCCATATGTAGTGAAGCATAAATGAGACTGTCAAGTTGAAGTCCTGCCTTCCTCCATTGGAACGCACTCGTTGAGGCAGCACTACAGGGAGTATATCACAACATTGTCTTTGAGAAGGCCAATTAGCCCTCAAGCCATTGAACCAGAAATCACATGCAAATATCTGAAGTCTCAAGATGCTATTCACCAATTGTAGAATGCCCTTCAGTTGGAAAACCATACTCTCATCAGGACAGTCAAGTACCAACAAGGGTCCTTTCAGGTGAACCACATGAAGAATAGTGCCTCGATGGTGCCTAGTTTTTTCAGATAAGGATTGCTCCTCGCTACTTATGTGGTACCACAATGAAGGCATGGCACTATCATGAGCTTAATGAACCATTTTAGGTCCACTTATATAGCATCATATCTTCTATATCCACTTATATATCATCACATCTTACATGTCCACTTTGGGATGCCTATTATGTAGTGAGATCTAAAATAGCAAGAAATATTTGATAGTTGGGATGGACAACTTTCCCAAGGATGAGTAATGTGTGTGTGTGTTACTCTACAACGTAGTAGTAATTGATTACTCTTTGAATAACTGCTTAATCAACCATGACATGGACACATTGGACTCAACACATTTACGGAATCTGGCTAACAATCTTTCCATACAAGAATTCATTTTCCCTTTCCTAAGAAGAACTTAACAAGTATGTAAAATAACTTAAAATAGCTTAGAAGCATAAGTTGAAACCTTGGTTTTCCATTCCTCTCTTGAGCATTGTAGCCGAAGGCATTTGATACACTTGGAATCATTATGAAATGTCGGGTTGTGGAGGCCAAGATTTCTTAATGATCGTATCCTAGGTAACTAGAGACCACTCGCCCTTGCCATCATGTCCTATTTTGCACCAAAATCCCCTATGAGAGGTGTCGATAGTACTTAATTAACCATGGATAGAGGTTCACCTAGATCATTTATAACTATGGCTGATAACATGGGTGTTTTCTCAAATATGACTCCTTGTCATTGGAGAGCATCAGAGCTTTCTAACTAGTCGGTAGATGTGTGATCTTCTCCAACATCTTGAATGTTTAGATGGAAACAGAAGACATTGAAATGGGGTTGCCAATCTTTCTCAAATAACGATTGGTTGATGATAGATGTTTACATGATTGATGTCATACTCGGGTGTTCATAAAGCAGCGAATGACTACTAAGGAGGTATAATGTATGAGGAAAAGGATCATAACATAGGAATTCCCGGGGTCTCTCAGGATCGCAAGTAGTCATGGTAGGTAGGCACTCGGAGGAAAAAGGATGAAGGTTTAGGGAATACATGATCCTAACTTATCTAGGAGATTTTTCCTAGTTAGTGACCATGGTGATACCATATTGAAGATTGAACACTTCCCAGCGGAGAAGGTGTCACTATATAAGGACCTAGAGCCCCATGCCAAAAGAAGAGACCATTTAAATTAATCAGTAATGTAAGATCTTGTCGGTAGTTCAAATATATCCCCTGCACTTATTTTAAACACATCTGGATATCATTATACACTAGCAATATATAGGGCTATTAGCCGTCTCGTGGTCCTGAACTCATGTAAGAGTACCATATTCTTAGTCTCCTATGCAATCCTCTTGGATTCTAAACCCCCTTTCTATTATCTCTACATGATCATTTTCATGATCTAAACATTGGTGCGGAACTCGTCGTCAACATCAAAAGCATTAAACTAAATATTACAACTCGGGGTCTGGGTATCAAATCATTTCTATGATGTTCTTGGTGTAATTGGTGGTATCTTCCACATGTTATAGTAAGTTAGGCCCAAACCACCATAACCCCACTAAAACCACCATTGTCATCTTACCCTTATATTGTCATGGCAACGGAACCCTTGAACTACACATCGCCACCATTAGCTTACCAGGCTCACCTCTTTACTCTCACATTCTCCATACATAAAAGTTTTACCTTTTGTAAGATAGCAAAAATAATAATTATGCTTTCATACTAGCCATGATGAAGCCAATGACAAGGTAGACTACAATGGAACAAATATGGATTCTGTGAAGGCCACATTTCGGTAAAAGGGCACTTAGCATTGAAGATTTGCCGACCAAATCTCGGTCCTCACTAGCTTGACATTGAAATCATTGTTTCTTTGATGCCCATGCATGTGATCAGATGCGTCGCCACTACTTGAAATCAAAAAATCAAGACTATGTGGGAAAATGGTCAAGAGAGGCCAAGAGATGTGTGCTCTAAAATATTACAGTAGTTTAGGATGCTAGTAACAATACCACCTAGAGCAAAAAACTGACAAGTTCTACTAGAGAGAAGAAGCAAAGGCCAAATTTGAACACCTCAAGAAACTCCTACAATACAACCCACAGTTGGCACCCATGGCACAGTCAGAGCCATTCTCGCCATTTAATATCTGCCACTACCCAGGTTGTCACCGCGGTCATGGCTATGGAAAGAGAGGAGCAGGGAAAGGCATAGCAGGTTTAGCACTCGGTCTACTATGTCAGTGAAGTGCTGACACCATGCAAGAATCAGTACCCACACTACCAGAAAATCATGTACTACATGTTCATGTCAGCCCACAAGTTGCTCCACTACTTCCAAGCCAACATCATCATGTTAGTCAGCCATGCCCCGGCGAAGAAGGTCGCTAGCTCTTGCAAAAAATTCATGCGAGGGCATGCGGTCATCGCACAACCCCACGAACATTGGTGGGCATGGCTTCTTCTAGCCGCACGCCTCCTGTGGCACTAAAGAGATCGTCCGTAGGTGTGTCGGCTATCAACAACTCACAGAAGTCACACATGCAGGCCACCGCCCGCAAAACAATACCTCTGATATGGCCATTCGCTATATGGGGGCTGCATAGGGTGGGGCCCCTCGCGACAATTCCAGGCAGCTTCAAGTTCCTTCTAGTCACCACTGACAAATTGACAAAGTGGATAGGGGCCAAGACCATTATGAATGTTGAGGCCGACACAACGACCAAGTTCATCTCTAGCATTACACATAGATTGGGCGTGCCCCAAAATATCATTACTGACAATGGCACGGACTTCACAGCAGACACATTCGAGGGATTCTTCCAAAATTGGAGAAGCCAAATAGATTAGTACTCAATCTCACACCTGCAGTCCAACAGACAGGTAGAGCGGGCCAACAGGCTAATCATGCAAGGTCTGAAGCCTTGGCTCATCACCCTTCTGATGCAAGCAAAAGGAAAGTGGGTTGATGAGCTCCCATTCTTTCTCTGGAGCCTCTTAATGATGCCAAGCCACTCCATTAGCTACACACCTTTCTTTATGGTAAATGGGGCAGAGGTCGTAGTACCTTCTGATATAGTGTACAACTCCTCGTGCATTGCGTGCACGATGAGGATGCCACAGAAGAATCTAGGAAGGATGACATCAATGCCAAAGAAGAACCAGGCTCATTTCCTTCGAGCACATAACCGTCTACCATTAGAAGTTGTGCTAGTACCAAGGTGACTTGTCCAGGCTCGTGAGTTCAACAACAGCGACATTATCTCCGCCTCGAGCAGAAGTCGTGGAAGAACAAGTTCTCATCCCCATGGAAGGGAACCTACATCATTCATGAAGCCCACAGCAATAGGGCCTACTACCATCGCAATCGCAAGAAAGGCCGGGTTACAATGCGTGCCTAGAATGTTGCTGAGCTATGTCTCTTTTATGCAGAAGTTGCCTTTAGCGATCATGTTTTTTAGCGTATATGTTTTGGCTCGATCCAAATAAACTGGTCAAGAAAGGAATCATTGCTACTCTCCTGTATTGGTCTACTATCTCAATTGATAAATCAACAACGAACACCCTGCAATAGACCAAGAGGTGGAAGCAAATGTAACTCTCTGCTCGCCTGGATCAGGGGTTGCATATTGTGCATAGCGGACCTCTCCACGACCAGCACAGAGGTTGCATCGTTCATTCCCTCTACTTGTCCGAACCCAGGGGCTACTATGTCATTACCGACCTCCTAGTGTCACCGACACATGGCTACATCGACGTAAGACATAACCACTAAAAATAATGATGGTCCCCTCCCATAGGGCATAACCACGGGAAGCCGGATACTAGAAATATTCTTGGTCATCCCGGCTCCTAACATAAACATAAAGACAAAGAACCTTAGGCAATATCATAAGCTTGGTCAGGAGCAAAGCAAGTTTCACACTAATATTAAATTCAAGTGCGCTAAAAATGCATAAAACTAAATTTTTATGCGTGTAACATAGGCCACAAAGGTCATCCTATCTTTTCAGGCTACTCCATGCCTACATCCAGGTCGCAATTTGCCGCCACCATCTTAGCTGGATCCTTCACTTACTCGAAGAAGTCCAAAACTTGGCAGTCCTCGGGAAACGAAGTAGCGACGATCATCATGGAAATACCCGGATGGTGCGCCTTAAGCAGTGCGAGGACAATCCGGGCTCCTTCAAAAGGTCCATTATAGCCCACAAGCAAACTTCTACCATGCACGGGTCCCACATTGACCCCAATATCCGAATAAGGGCCTTTTCCAACTACTGCCACAAGGGTACAACCATACTCAAACTCTCCTCGCCAAAGAACATGTCCATCTCCAGGGAAATACCGGCACGCAAAAGGGAATAAAAATACCCTAACATAAAAATTCTTGAGACAAATTGATCAGGAGGAAACTTACAAACATTTCATAGCTTCAACAAGATTTTTAGCACGCACTTACATGCGGCTCCTCCAACTCCAGGGAAGCTTGTCGACCGACCTCATGTAAGGAAGCAGCTTCCGCAATGACTAATGTGCACTTTCAAGCCTCTGTAGTAGCCAGGTCGGTTCTGAGCGTCATGACGCACTACTGGAGCACACCCTCCGCACATCACTTTTCTTTGAGAAGGTCACAGAGGTTGGAAATATATTTTTTGGACTCCACTACAGACTTGGCATGGGAAATTACTCCAGACACAAACGGGCCTCTTTGAGATCGGCATCAGTGATAGAGCATATCATTCGCTTCTTTCCATGCTAGGCCTAACCATCGTAGCATTTCATAATACTGTTTTTCTACTACATCATACAATAGAAGATATTGATGTCATCTGCAAGCTTATCACATAATAAGGTAGCATAGGCAACTCTACTGATAGAAGGATCATCAATGGAGTCCTCCAAGATAGCGGTTTGGGACCTCCCTTCAACCAATTACCTTCAAAGCTCTTCGGCCTCAGCTTTAAGCCGGTCCTTGCACTGATGCAGTACCTATGGAACCGAAACAAGTCAAAAATTCATGTCTGGGGCTAACGGTCAAACAAGACCTACAAGGATCGGGGTCTAATGGGAATAGGAAGCGCTACTCTAAGGTATTACCTCCATTCTAGGATGGATCTTTGCCCAAGTCTCTTGAAAGCATTTCCTAAAGCTCGGGCGCGCTTGCTGCTCTGTCGTACAGTGACATCCATCTCCTCAAGAACGACATGACCGTCAACTTCCTCTTCAGGCATGAAGGAAGGGCTGGAGGATGGTGTGCCTGCAGGACGGGTCACTAGCTCTGATGACCCCCCCCCCCCCCCCCCCCCCCCCCCCCCCTCCATAGTGCTTAGACCCATGGCTTCATTGGTAGCTCTGAAGGAGAACTTGTGACCGCCATCATAGGCGGACTCTTTTCGTGCCTCCTGATAGGCGAGCGCTCTCTGTGCCCTGTAGAGACCGCAGTCTCCTGTGCAAGACCGTTAACAAACTCCAAGGGGATCATGACAAGGGAGACCACCTCCCAAAACAAAAGGAAAATAACCAAGGGAATGAACAACTATGGAGGCTCCCGGTTCGCCAATTTATTCTTTAGTCGAGGTGACCAGCAACAATGCTTTAGCATCACGACACCGGACAAGAGAAGATGACTTCAAATAATGACAAGTGCATCCTCAGGTGGCGGTTTCTGTGCTCCGATGTTGGGGGCATTTTTGCAAAACGGGAGAACAAAAAGGGATCGACGCCTATGAATTCATTGCATGAGAAGGCGACATCGACGGGCACGTCTCTGATGCAACAATGGGCCCGCTGCGAATTCCGGTCGAGGCTCTAGAGTGTTGATAGGCTGCGCCGGATGGGTCACCACGGCCTACTTTTGAACCTCTACTGGGATGATAGTCTGGGTCAACTGGACCATCGATGACTCCCTTTGGGGCGCCTCGTTTCTTGTGGCCAACGACAAAGTGTTCATCCTCTTCGGTCCCTCTCGCGGTTTCTTCAAATGTGTCATGGCCTGCGCAGATTGCTGTTGCGACATACATGCTAACACTGCTGATACCTCACGGCAAGGCTATGGGGCTCCAAAAAATAGGCTTTGAAAGTTTAGGCATGAGGCAAAAATAACATGTCAATCAATCGGCCAAAAGTGGTCAAGTAGTAAAGCAAGAAAATTGCGCTGACCTTGCTTGGAGAGTTACCCCAATGAAAGGGTTCTATCGTGACCTCTGGGAAGATCTCATCCATGGGCACGTGGATCACAAAGTACATGTGTGACTTCAACTCAGATTGTGAGACCTTCTGGCTGTTGGGACGACAGGGGTCATTCCGAACTATGTACTCATACATTGGGTGCTCCTTCCATGCCAGTGACAAGATGTTCCTCTCTATCCACGTCTTCAAGATCTACATACCTGTAAGCCCTGCGTCCTTGAGCTGGTAGACCACCTCCACCAACTTACTGTTTTTCATGGAGAGCTTGTTCGTCGAGCTCTAAGATTGTAGCTCCTGTGGCGGTTCATTTGTGAAAACATGAAATCTCGTCTCCTTATGTATCTTCGGGAGGTCTAAAGCATAAAACCAATCTTATTGCCTTGACTTTATCATCTGTGGCATTGGTAGCTTGAAGTATCTAGAGCCTGGACAAGGTTGAATGACCGCTCTGCCACAATCCGGAGTCTAGCCATTCTCCTTGTGAGGTGTCACTTCAAAGAAATAGTGCCGGAAGGCCAAAATGTAGGGTTGTTCCAAGAAAGCACTCACATAGGGTAATGAAAGAGGCAAGATGTAAAACCCTGTTTGGGGTGAGATGATGGAGTTGGCACTCATAGTAGGTCAAAATCCTTCGGACAAAGCTGTGTCGAGGCAGGGAGAGGCTACGGCGGATGAAGGAAGTATGGATGGCCAGTTTGCAATGCTAAGGCTCCGGGACCCTGTCCAATGACTACATGGCAAGCCATGACAAAACACTCCGTTTGGGCAGAAGTCATCGTGCAACTAATCCCTATAGATGATTGAAGTTGGTCGTAGAAGACCTCCAGCTCCCGGTCCCTTTTGAGACAAACTGCCCAGGCCAGGGGACGAGGCTGGGAACTTTGAGGATTCCTATGTTGCGATACTCCCATGGCCAGCTGCCGCATCACTCCTGCTCATCCTGACCACCCTGGGTCTGTGCTTCTCCGCCGCAATGGAGGATGAATATTAGAAGAATTGGAGGAAGGAGATGTGCTATTTGTGCTTACCTCCATCGGTTTGTAATGCCATGTAAGGATGTGAACCAGCGGCATGACTCCTAAAGATTGCACCAAAACAAGAAGCAACACATGGAGCATTGGCTTGGGAGACGGGTGCAAAACTACCACTGTCACACAGTTCGGGCTTTGGCCCGTGGTCGAGAGCCTCTTCAGCGGCCTAACTGAGTGCTCCAATTTTGACTCTTCTCCGATGCATGGATGTTCTGGCAGGCCATGGACACAAGGGACTCGCTACTTCAAGTCGGGCGCGATGAAGGTAGTGAACCTGGAGGCTATGGGCCGAAGGCCCTGTGAGATCACCATGCCTAGAGAAATTACGATAAGCCCAAGAATTTTGAAGATTGGACTGGAAGGTCGCGCATCCGCAGAGCCCCAAGAATGCCTAAAGTTGTGCAAACGCTAGCTCTCTGTAAACATTAGGAGTCCATGTGGGTTCTCGTCCCCCAACATACTAAGACATTCCAACTATAAACAAGCTCGATAGCTACAGACACTACGGTTCACTGGAGGTGGCTTGCCTAAGGGAAGCTCGGCAACAGCCCACCATGGGTCCACATGGCCTAAAAGGAGCTTGGCGAAAGGAAGGATCCTAGAGGCCAGGAAGGAGCTCAATATCATCTAGGAGTGCAAGCCAAGCAAGGTGGCGGTTGGAGGTCGGTTAGATTCATGTATACCCTAGCCCTCGTCATCTATATAAGACCGGTCATGAGGGTTAGCGAGGCCATCTACTCTTGTAGAAACATACTCTCAGTAGTCACAGATCATCCCCCCATTATAACCCCCGCACAAGGCACTCAACCATAAATACAAAAATAAAAATACGATGTAGGGTCTTACCCCTCAAGGGAGGCCCGAACCTGGGTAACTTCCTCGTGTGATTTTCGATCTGCTACTTCCGGCCACGTTCGCCACCCTGCCGAGGGTTCTGATAGTTTCACCTACAGTTAGATAGTATAACAACTAGGAATAAGTCAACTACAATCCCACACCAAGTGCACGAGGCACCCATCTTAAGTTTAGGTACTTAACAAAATATGCGAATATAGTTCTAGGGATACATGCAACTAAACACATGGCCAAATCTTAGTTTCATGCCCCAAAGTGGAAATGGAAAACTTAAAATATACACATCAATAGAGAAAAAGCAAGAACTAAAGGACATGTTCATGAATTTCTATAAGACATTTCATCACTAGAAATATAACATCTCAACTTCCAAATAGAAAAATATGGTAACTTCAAATTGTGAAGAAGATTAACCATGATATAAGACCTCCATCTTATTGTTCCACCTAAATTATATACCACTTCATGACATCTCCTTATATATTAATTTCCATTGATCTTGTAAAGGAATTATTGGGGACCATCCTCGTTATGCATTTTATTATGGATATGTCTTAATAAATTCAATCATCTAAAGATCTATCATCAACTATTCATTGAAAACACCGGAACTCGGCCATGAGGACGGGTATGTATTCACATTGGTCCACTTATTTACAAATGGAAAACTATTGACACATTGTAAATAATATCATTGTCTTAACACTTGCATGTAGTACTATATATTACAATGATAAGAGCCACGTACCCAAGTTATGGCAGTTTCTTCGTCAAAAGTGTTCCCCGTGAATGAACTGGGCCCCTGCAGGAATGATGGCACCATTGTAAATCCTATGGTATATTTGATGCATCGATATGTGAGTGTTTTCTTGCTACCCTAGCAAATGGTCCCTTCACTTTTGTTTTGGTATTTCATTTGGGGCTATAGAATATTAAACTAAACACTTCTTTTTGTGCGCCTAGATTCTCATGAACTATGAATTTGGCATGATCCAAGGGCTAGTATGGTCGATACCTCAAGTAAATAAGGAAGTAAATATTTATGGAATATGGTCATTAAAATCATGGTAAACTAGGTAGACATTTAATTACTAAAATAATCTTTGGAATAATGTTAAATATTATACTCCATTTAAAAATATTATTCATAAGATGGACATATAATTATTGAAATATTTAAGTAGAAATTAATGATAACAATCTCACCGGGGAAATTTATATATTGGAGGTATTAATTTATGAGATATCCAAATTCAAGAACTATAAATGCTCAATTCGATAGATATTGTAAATGGATTGTGCGGACCACTCTCTTTTTAGGAATATCTTTTTGTGGTTGTATCCTATTAAATTCAGATCATCTAAAGATCTAGCACAAATAATGCAACCAAAACACTAGAAACTGTCCATGAGAATTGTTGACCCGCAAAACAGAAAACAATAGAGTATTTTTTAATAGGTTTACAACAAAAATCAACCTACACAATGTGAGCAATATTATTGTTTTAACACATGCATGCAGTATTGGGGTGAATTTGGTAAGGTGAATCAAACCTACTATAAAATTTGTAAACTATAACAAATAACTATCAAATAAATTTAAAATACTCCCAACTAAAGTTCATGAATTTAGATGGCTTACCAGTTAAAACTCGTCCGAGACAAATTGAGATTGAAGTCTTTAAAATTCCCAAGAAGATCTTTGAGAGAATCTATAAAGAACAACACTTGCATAATGTTTAAAATGGCAATAAATTTCCATAAGGACGGATCTACTCGGAGTAAGACATTTGCACCTTTCTCTTCGCGATGGAAATAGATAGATAGATATAGAGAGGGAGGAAGGGAGGGTGAGAGACAGAGTTTGTGTAAGGGAGAGAGAGCAATGTGCAAAAAAATAAGGAACTATCTATATTTATATACTCATGAAATGCATGTATACTCATTAAAACATATGTATTTACGCATTAAAAGCATATCTATTTACTAATGAAAAAGCATATACATATATATATACTCATTAAAAGCATCATTAATAAGGTAGAAATTTAATAAAAAATATTCATTGGAAGAAAATTAATGATTATATTCATTAAGAGCAAGGTTGTTTATAATATAGACATCGATGAGAATTGTTGACCCGCAAAACAGAAAACAATAGAGTATTTTTTTAATAGGTTTACAACAAAAATCAACCTACACAATGTAAGCTATAGTATTGTTTTAACACATGCATGCAGTATTGGGGTGAATTTGGTCAGGTGAATCAAACCTACTGTAAAATTTGTAAACTATAACAAATAACTTTCAAATAAATTTAAAATACTACCAACTAAATTTCGTGAATTTAGATGGCTTACCAGTTAAAACTCGTCCGAGAAAAATTGAGATTGAAGTCTTTAAGATTCCCAAGAAGATCTTTGAGAGAATCTATAAAGAAAAACACTTGCATAATGTTTAAAAAGGCAATAAATTTCCATAAGGACGGATCTACTCGGAGTAAGAAATTTGCACCTTTCTCTTCGCGATGGAAATAGATAGATAGATATAGAGAGGGGGGAAGGGAGGGTGAGAGACATAATTTGTGTAAGGGAGAGAGAGCAATGTGCAAGAAAATAAGGAACTATTTGTATATATATACTCATGAAATGCATATGTACTCATTAAAACATATGTATGCACGCATTAAAAGCATATGTATTTACTAATGAAAAAGCATATACATATATATATATATATACTCATTAAAAGCGTCATTAATAAGGTAGAAATTTAATAAAAAATATTCCTTGGAAGAAAATTAATGGTTATATTCATTAAAAGCGAGGTTGTTTATAACATAGACATCCATGAGAATTTTTGACCCACAAAACAGAAAATAATAGAGTATTTTTTTAATAGGTTTACAACAAAAATCAACCTACACAATGTAAGCAATAGTATTGTTTTAACACATGCATGCAGTATTGGGGTGAATTTGGTAAGGTGAATCAAACCTACTGTATAATTTGTAAACTATAACAAATAACTTTCAAATAAATTTAAAATACTCCCAACTAAAGTTCGTGAATTTAGATGGCTTACCAGTTAAAACTCGTCCGAGACAAATCGAGATTGAAGTCTTTAAAATTCCCAAGAAGATCTTTGAGAGAATCTATAAAGAACAACACTTGCATAATGTTTAAAAAGGCAATAAATTTCCATAAGGACGGATCTACTCGGAGTAAGAAATTTGCACTTTTCTCTTCGCGATGGAAATAGATAGATAGATATAGAGAGGGAGGAAGGGAGGGTGAGAGAAAGAGTTTGTGTAAGGGAGAGAGAGCAATGTGCAAGAAAATAAGGAAATATCTGTATATATATACTCATGAAATGCATATATACTCATTAAAACATATGTATTTACGCATTAAAAGCATATGTATTTACTAATGAAAAAGCATATACATATATATACTCATTAAAAGCATCATTAATAAGGTAGAAATTTAATAAAAACATATTCCTTGGAAGAAAATTAATGATTATATTCATTAAGAGCAAGGTTGTTTATAAGATGGACATCCATGAGAATTGTTGACCCACAAAACAGAAAACAATAGAGTATTTCTTAATAGGTTTACAACAAAAATCAACCTACACAATGTAAGCAATAGTATTGTTTTAACACATGCATGCAGTATTGGGGTGAATTTGTAAGGTGAATCAAAACTACTATCAAAATTTTAAACTATAACAAATAAATTTAAAATACTCCCAACTAAAGTTCGTGAATTTAGATGGCTTACCAGTTAAAACTCGTCCGAGACAAATCGAGATTGAAGTCTTTAAAATTCCCAAGAAGGTCTTTAAGAGAATCTATAAAGAACAACACTTGCATAATGTTTAAAAAGGCAATAAATTTCCATGAGGACATATCTACTCGGAGTAAGAAATTTGCACCTTTCTCTTCGCGATGGAAATACATAAATAGATATAGAGAGGGAGGAAGGGAGGGTGAGAGACAGAGTTTGTGTAAGGGAGAGAGAGAGAGCAATGTGCAAGAAAATAAGGCACTATATGTATATATATATAGTCATGAAATTCATATATACTCATTAAACATATGTATTTACGCATTAAAAGCATATGTATTTACTAATGAAAAAGCATATACATATATATATATATATATATACTCATTAAAAGCATCATTAATAAGGTAGAAATTTAATAGAAAATATTCCTTGGAAGAAAATTAATGATTATATTCATTAAGAGCAAGGTTTTTTATAAGATAGACAACCATGAGAATTGTTGACGCGCAAAACAGAAAACAATAGAGTATTTTTTATTAGGTTTACAACAAAAATCAACCTACACAATGTAAGCAATAGTATTGTTTTATCACATGCATGCAGTATTGGGGTGAATTTGGTAAGGTGAATCAAACCTACTGTAAAATTTGTAAACTATAACAAATAACTTTCAAATAAATTTAAAATACTCCCAACTAAAGTTCGTGAATTTAGATGGCTTACCAGTTAAAACTCGTCCGAGACAAATCGAGATTGAAGTCTTTAAAATTCCCAAGAAGATCTTTGAGAGAATCTATAAAGAACAACACTTGCATAATGTTTAAAAAGGCAATAAATTTCCATAAGGACAGATCTACTCGGAGTAAGAAATTTGCACCTTTCTCTTCGCGATGGAAATAGATAGATAGATATAGAGAGGGGGGAAGGGAGGGTGAGAGACAGAGTTTGTGTAAGGGAGAGAGAGAGCAATGTGCAAGAAAATAGGGAACTATCTGTATATGTATATATATACTCGTGAAATGCATATATACTCATTAAAACATATGTATTTACGCATTAAAAGCATATGTATTTACTAATGAAAAAGCATATACATATATATACTCATTAAAAGCTTCATTAATAAGGTAGAAATTTAATGATTATATTCATTAAGAGCAAGGTTGTTTATAAGATAGACATCCATGAGAATTGTTGACCCGCAAAAAAGAAAACAATAAAGTATTTCTTAATAGGTTTACAACAAAAATCAACCTACACAATGTAAGCAATAGTATTGTTTTAACACATGCATGCAGTATTGGGGTGAATTTGGTAAGGTGAATCAAAACTACTGTAAAAGTTGTAAACTATAACAAATAACTTTCAAATAAATTTAAAATACTCCCAACTAAAGTTTGTGAATTTAGATGGCTTACTAGTTAAAACTCGTCCGAGACAAATCGAGATTGAAGTCTTTAAAATTCCCAAGAAGATCTTTGAGAGAATCTATAAAGAACAACACTTGCATAATGTTTAAAAAGGCAATAAATTTCCATAAGGACATATCTACTCGGAGTAAGAAATTTGCACCTTTGTCTTCGCGATGGAAATAGATAGATAGATATAGAGAGGGAGGAAGGGAGGGTGAGAGACAGAGTTTGTGTAAGGGAGAGAGACCAATATGCAAGAAAATAAGGAACTATCTGTATATATATATATATATACTCATGAAATGCATATATACTCATTAAAACATATGTATTTACGCATTAAAAGCATATGTATTTACTAATGAAAAAGCATATACATATATATATACTCATTAAAAGCATCATTAATAAGGTAGAAATTTAATAAAAAATATTCCTTGGAAGAAAATTAATGATTATATTCATTAAGAGCAAGGTTGTTTATAAGATAGACATTTAATTTTGAAAATATTTTAGTAAACATTAAATGATAATAATTTTGTTAAAAACTTTATATATTGGCGACATTAATTTTACAGGGTCCCAATTCATGAACTATAAATGAAATGTATTGACGTCGGAACACTAATTTACCATAGAAAGCAACTCACACAATGTAAACAATTGTGTTGTTTTAAAACATGCATGTAGTATGGGGATGTCTGTTTTCATTTGCATATGCATAGTAATGAGGTGAATCCTAGCTACCCTAAATGGTGACAGAATAAGACGATACTTCTCATTTTAGAATCCTATAAAGGGGAGAATTTTCAACTAAATGGTGACAGAACAAGATGAACCGACAGTCCCTACCTCTTACGGCCTTGAATTTTTTTTTCTATCGTTAACATGCACGAATACAACTGTCATGTTAAAATTTTGAAATTTTAGGGCTCATTTGGCATTTTAAGACATTAAGTGAGTTTCTACCCATTTAATGGTCGTAATTAAAATTTGGACTACATATATATGCAATAGCAAACCAAAATAGGTTGGGAAAATCATATTTGTGTCTTTATGTGCTTGTTTCTGCCTAATGCGATAAATTGGAATCAAAGAATCTTGGTTTTTAGATTCCAAAAAAATCGAAAAATGGTCTGCATACATGAAATTTGAATGATGGCATGACATGGCACCAAGATGCCGTGATTTTTTTTTATCAATTTGAGTAACACAAATAGCATTTATGTATTAGATTTTACCATAATACCAAAGTTGTAACATAAATAGCATTCATGCATTACATTTGGAAAGAAAACGTAAATATCTGGCAAGTCAACTCGGTGCCATGTGATTGGCACTTTGTTTCGCCTCCCGCGGTTTGAAAGGCGAGCAGCGCGGGTTATTAATCGCAGGCGGTTCTACAATGGGAACTGTCAGCAAAGCGAAGTCACACACAACTTTTGCTTCGGGAATTATGTGCAATTGAAGCCACTGAACTTCGGCTACCCGTGCGTCTAGCAGTCTCCCCTCCCCCTTCCCCTATTTTGCCGCTCACGTCGATCAAGATTTCGAACACCTATAAATACTAACCTGCCGATGTTGTCCCCGCCTTCATTCTCATCTTCGCACTAGTAGGGGAACCCTTAATTAGTAGCGTTCAATAGTGATGACTGGCAGCATTCACAGGGCGCATGATAACCCACAAGTATAGGGGATCGCAACAGCTTTCGAGGGTAGAGTATTCAACCCAAATTTATTGATTCGACACAAGGGGAGCCAAAGAATATTCTCAAGTATTAGCAGTTGAGTTGTCAATTCAACCACACCTGGAAACTTAGTATCTGTAGCAAAGTGTTTAGTAGTAAAGTAATATGATAGTGGTGGTAACGGTAACAAAGGTAATAGCAGCAAAAGTAATATTTTTGGTGTTTTGTAGTGATTGTAACTGTAGCAACGGGAAAGTAAATAAGCGTAAACCAGTAGATGGAAAGCTTGTAGGCATCGGATCGGTGATGGATAATTATGCCAGATGCAGTTCATCATGTAACAGTCATAACATAGGGTGACACAGAACTAGCTCCAATTTATCAATGTAATGTAGGCATGTATTCCGAATATGCCAGATGCGGTTCATCATGTACAGGTGGCAACAGAGATGAGGGTAAAAAGGTAAAAGAGGTGGTGGTTGGCGCCACCGCTTACTACAGTTGTTGAAGGAAATATGCCCTAGAGGCAATAATAAAGTTATTATTTATTTCCTTATATCATGATAAATGTTTATTATTCATGCTAGAATTGTATTAACCGGAAACATAATACATGTGTGAATACATAGACCAACAGAGTGTCACTAGTATGCCTCTACTTGACTAGCTCGTTAATCAAAGATGGTTATGTTTCCTAACCATGAACAAAGAGTTGTTATTTGATTAACGAGGTCACATCATTAGTTGAATGATCTGATTGACATGACCCATTCCATTAGCTTAGCACCCGATCGTTTAGTATGTTGCTATTGCTTTCTTCATGACTTATACATGTTCCTATAACTATGAGATTATGCAACTCCCGTTTACCGGAGGAACACTTTGGGTACTACCAAACGTCACAACGTAACTGGGTGATTATAAAGGAGTACTACAGGTGTCTCCAATGGTGGATGTTGGGTTGGCGTATTTCGAGATTAGGGTTTGTCACTCCGATTGTTGGAGAGGTATCTCTGGGCCCTCTCGGTAATGCACATCACATAAGCCTTGCAAGCACTGCAACTAATATGTTAGTTGTGAGATGATGTATTACGGAACGAGTAAAGAGACTTGCCGGTAATGAGATTGAACCAGGTATTGGATACCGACGATCGAATCTCGGGCAAGTAACATACCGATGACAAAGGGAACAACGTATGTTGTTATGCGGTCTGACCGATAAAGATCTTCGTAGAATATGTAGGAGCCAATATGGGCATCTAGGTCCCGCTATTGGTTATTGACCGGAGACGTGTCTCGGTCATGTCTACATTGTTCTCGAACCGTAGGGTCCGCACGCTTAACGTTACGATGACAGTTATTATGAGTTTATGCATTTTGATGTACTGAAGGTTGTTCGGAGTCCCGGATGTGATCACGGACATGACGAGGAGTCTCGAAATGGTCGAGACATAAAGATTGATATATTGGAAGCCTATGTTTGGACACCGGAAGTGTTCCGGGTGAAATCGGGATTTTACCGGAATACCGGGAGGGTTACCGGAACCCCCCGGGAGGCAAATGGGCCTATTGGGCCTTAGTGGAAAAGTGAAAAGGGGCTGCCCACAAGGGCTGCGCGCCTCCCCCCCTTCCCTAGTCCTATTAGGACTAGGAGAAGGGCCGGCCCCCTCTCTTCTCTCTTCTCTTTGAAGAGTCCTATTAGGAATAGGATTGGGGGGGAGTCCTACTCCCGGTAGGAGTGGGACTCCCCCTGCGCCTCTCTCCCAAGCCGGCCGAACCCCTCCCCCTGCTCCTTTATATACGGGGGCAGGGGGCACCCCATAGACACACAAGTTGATCATTGTTGATCGTTCCTTAGCCGTGTGCGGTGCCCCCTGCCACCAAATTCCACCTCGGTCATATCGTTGTAGAGCTTAGGCGAAGCCCTGCGTCGGTAGTACATCAAGATCGTCACCACGCCGTTGTGCTGACGGAACTCTTCCTCGACGCTTTGCTGGATCGGAGCCCGAGGATCGTCATCGAGCTGAACGTGTGCTAAGAACTCGGAGGTGCCGGAGTAACGGTGCTTGGATCGGTTGGATCGGGAAGAAGACGTACGACTACTTCCTCTACGTTGTGAGATCGCTTCTGCAGTCGGTCTGCGTTGGTACGTAGACAATACTCTCCCCCTCGTTGCTATGCATCACCATGATCTTGCGTGTGCGTAGGAATTTTTTTGAAATTACTACGTTCCCCAACAGTGGCATCCGAGCCTAGGTTTTATGGTTTGATGTTATTTGCACGAGTAGAACACAAGTGAGTTGTGGGCGATACAAGTCATACTGCCTACCAGCATGTCATACTTTGGTTCGGCGGTATTGTTGGACGAGACGATCCGGACCAACCTTACGCGTACTCTTACGCGAGACCGGTTCCCTCGACGTGCTTTGCACATAGATGGCTTGCGGAAGACTGTCTCTCCAACTTTAGTTGAACCAAGTGTGGCTACGCCCGGTCCTTGAGAAGGTTAAAACGGAGTCTATTTGACGAACTATCGTTGTGGTTTTGATGCGTAGGTGAGATGAGTTCTTACTTAAGCCCGTAGCAGCCACGTAAAACTTGCAACAACAAAGTAGAGGACGTCTAACTTGTTTTTGCAGGGCATGTTGTGATGTGATATGGTCAAGGCATGATGCTGATTTTATTGTATGAGATGATCATGTTTTGTAACCGAGTTATCGGCAACTGGCAGGAGCCATATGGTTCTTGCTTTATTGTATGCAATGCAATCGCGATGTAATGCTTTACTTTATTACTAAGCGGTAGTGATAGTCGTGGAAGCATAAGATTGGCGAGATGACAACGATGCTACGATGGAGATCAAGGTGTCGCGCCGGTGACGATGGTGATCATGACGGTGCTTCGGAGATGGAGATCACAAGCACAAGATGATGATGGCCATATCATATCACTTATATTGATTGCATGTGATGTTTATCCTTTTATGCATCTTATCTTGCTTTGATTGACGGTAGCATTATAAGATGATCTCTCACTAAATTATCAAGAAGTGTTCTCCCTGAGTACGCACCGTTGCCAAAGTTCGTCGTGCCCAGACACCACGTGATGATCGGGTGTGATAAGCTCTACGTCCATCTACAACGGGTGCAAGCCAGTTTTGCACACGCAGAATACTCAGGTTAAACTTGACGAGCCTAGCATATGCAGATATGGCCTCGGAACACAGAGACCGAAAGGTCGAGCGTGAATCATATAGTAGATATGATCAACATGACGATGTTCACCATTGAAAACTACTCCATCTCACGTGATGATCGGTTATGGTTTAGTTGATTTGGATCACGTGATCACTTAGAGGATTAGAGGGATGTCTATCTAAGTGGGAGTTCCTAAGTAATTTGATTAACTGAACTTAAACTTATCATGAACTTAGTACCTGAAAGTATCTTGCTTGTTTATGTTGATTGTAGATAGATGGCTCGTGCTGTTGTTCCGTTGAATTTTAATGCGTTCCTTGAGAAAGCAAAGTTGAAAGATGATGGTAGCAATTACACGGACTGGGTCCGTAACCTGAGGATTATCCTCATTGCTGCATAGAAGAATTACGTCCTGGAAGCACCGCTGGGTGCCAGGCCTGCTGCTGGAGCAACGCCAGATGTTATGAACGTCTGGCAGAGCAAAGCTGATGACTACTCGATAGTTCAGTGTGCCATGCTTTACGGCTTAGAATCGGGACTTCAACGACGTTTTGAACGTCACGGAGCATATGAGATGTTCCAGGAGTTGAAGTTAATATTTCAAGCAAATGCCCGAATTGAGAGATATGAAGTCTCCAATAAGTTCTATAGCTGCAAGATGGAGGAGAACAGTTCTGTCAGTGAGCATATACTCAAAATGTCTGGGTATAATAATCACTTGATTCAGATGGGAGTTAATCTTCCAGATGATTGCATCATTGACATAATTCTCCAATCACTGCCACCAAGCTACAAGAGCTTCGTGATGAACTATAATATGCAAGGGATGAACAAGACTATTCCCGAGCTCTTCGCAATGCTGAAAGCTGCGGAGGTAGAAATCAAGAAGGAGCATCAAGTGTTGATGGTTAACAAAACCACTGGTTTCAAGAAAAAGGGCAAAGGGAAGAAGAAGGGGAACTTCAAGAAGAACAGCAAGCAAGTTGCTGCTCAGGAAAAGAAACCCAAGTCTGGACCTAAGCCTGAAACTGAGTGCTTCTACTGCAAGCAGACTGGTCACTGGAAGCGGAACTGCCCCAAGTATTTGGCGGATAAGAAGGATGGCAAGGTGAACAAAGGTATATGTGATATACATGTTATTGATGTGTACCTTACTAGAGCTCGCAGTAGCACCTGGGTATTTGATACTGGTTCTGTTGCTAATATTTGCAACTCGAAACAGGGACTACGGAATAAGCGGACGCTAGCAAAGGACGAGGTGACGATGCGCGTGGGAAACGGTTCCAAAGTCGATGTGATCGCGGTCAGCACGCTACCTCTACATCTACCTTCTGGATTAATATTAGCCCTAAATAATTGTTATTTGGTGCCAGCGTTGAGCATGAACATTATATCTGGATCTTGTTTGATGCGAGACGGTTATTTATTTAAATCAGAGAATAATGGTTGTTCTATTTATATGAGTAATATCTTTTATGGTCATGCACCCTTAAAGAGTGGTCTATTCTTATTGAATCTCGATAGTAGTGATACACATATTCATAATGTAGAAGCCAAAAGATGCAGAGTTGATAATGATAGTGCAACTTATTTGTGGCACTGCCGTTTAGGTCATATCGGTGTAAAGCGCATGAAGAAACTCCATACTGATGGGCTTTTGGAATCACTTGATTATGAATCACTTGGTACTTGCGAACCGTGCCTCATAGGCAAGATGACTAAAACACCGTTCTCCGGTACTATGGAGAGAGCAACAGATTTATTGGAAATCATACATACCGATGTATGTGGTCCGATGAATATTGAGGCTCGTGGCGGATATCGTTATTTTCTCACCTTCACAGATGATTTAAGCAGATATGGGTACATCTACTTAATGAAACATAAGTCTGAAACATTTGAAAAGTTCAAGGAATTTCAGAGTGAAGTTGAAAATCATCGTAACAAGAAAATAAAGTTTCTACGATCTGATCGTGGAGGAGAATATTTGAGTTACGAGTTTGGTATACATTTGAAAATTGTGGAATAATTTCGCAACTCACGCCACCCGGAACACCACAGCGTAATGGTGTGTCCGAACGTCGTAATCGTACTTTACTAGATATGGTGCGATCTATGATGTCTCTTACTGATTTACCGCTATCGTTTTGGGGTTATGCTTTAGAGACGGCCGCATTCACGTTAAATAGGGCACCATCAAAATCCGTTGAGACAACGCCTTATGAACTATGGTTTGGCAAGAAACCAAAGTTGTCGTTTCTTAAAGTTTGGGGCTGCGATGCTTATGTGAAAAAGCTTCAACCTGATAAGCTCGAACCCAAAGCGAAGAAATGTGTCTTCATAGGATACCCAAAGGAAACTGTTGGGTATACCTTCTATCACAGATCCGAAGGCAAGACATTCGTTGCTAAGAATGGATCATTTCTAGAGAAGGAGTTTCTCTCGAAAGAAGTGAGTGGGAGGAAAGTAGAACTTGACGAGGTAACTGTACCTGCTCCCTTATTGGAAAATAGTACATCACAGAAAACTGTTTCTGCGACACCTATACCAATTGGTGAGGAAGCTAATGATGATGATCATGAAGCTTCAGGACAAGATACTACTGAACCACGTAGATCAACCAGAGTGAGATCCGCACCAGAGTGGTACGGTAATCCAGTTCTGGAAGTCATGCTACTAGATCATGATGAACCTGCGAACTATGAAGAAGCGATGGTGAGCCCAGATTCCGCAAAGTGGCTTGAGGCCATGAAATCTGAGATGGGATCCATGTATGAGAACAAAGTATGGACTTTGGTTGACTTGCCCGATGATCGGCAAGCAATTGAGAATAAATGGATCTTCAAGAAAAAGAATGACGCTGACGGTAATATTACTGTCTATAAAGCTCAACTTGTCGCAAAAGGTTTTCGACAAGTTCAAGGGGTTGACTACGATGAGACCTTCTCACCCGTAGCGATGCTTAAGTCCGTCAGAATTATGTTAGCAATTGCTGCGTTTTATGATTATGAAATATGGCAAATGGATGTCAAAACTGCATTCCTGAATGGATTTCTGGAAGAAGAGTTGTATATGATGCAACCAGAAGGTTTTGTCGATCCGAAGGGAGCTAACAAAGTGTGCAAACTCCAGCGATCCATTTATGGACTGGTGCAAGCATCTCGGAGTTGGAATAAACGCTTTGATAGTGTGATCAAAGCATTTGGCTTTATACAGACTTTTGGAGAAGCCTGTATTTACAAGAAAGTGAGTGGGAGCTCTGTAGCATTTCTGATATTATATGTGGATGACATATTGCTGATTGGAAATGATATAGAATTTCTGGATAGCATAAAGGGATACTTGAATAAAAGTTTTTCGATGAAAGACCTCGGGGAAGCTGCTTACATATTAGGCATAAAGATCTATAGAGATAGATCAAAACGCTTAATTGGACTTTCACAAAGCACATACCTTGACAAGATTTTGAAGAAGTTCAAAATGGATCAAGAAAAGAAAGGGTTCTTGCCTGTGTTACAAGGTGTGAAGTTGAGTCAGACTCAATGCCTGACCACTGCAGAAGATAGAGAGAAAATGAAAGATGTTCCCTATGCTTCAGCCATAGGCTCTATCATGTATGCAATGCTGTGTACCAGACCTGATGTGTGCCTTGCTATAAGTTTAGCAGGGAGGTACCAAAGTAATCCAGGAGTGGATCACTGGACAGCGGTCAAGAACATCCTGAAATACCTGAAAAGGACTAGGGATATGTTTCTCGTATATGGAGGTGACAAAGAGCTCACCGTAAGAGGTTACGTTGATGCAAGCTTTGACACTGATCCGGACGATTCTAAATCGCAAACCGGATACGTGTTTACTTTAAACGGTGGAGCTGTCAGTTGGTGCAGTTCTAAACAAAGCGTCGTAGCGGGATCTACATGTGAAGCGGAGTACATAGCTGCTTCAGAAGCAGCGAACGAAGGAGTCTGGATGAAGGAGTTCATATCCGATCTAGGTGTCATACCTAGTGCATCGGGTCCAATGAAAATCTTCTGTGACAATACTGGTGCAATTGCCTTGGCAAAGGAATCCAGATTTCACAAAAGAACCAAACACATCAAGAGACGCTTCAACTCCATCCGGGATTTAGTCCAGGTGGGAGACATAGAGATTTGCAAGATACATACGGATCTGAATGTTGCAGACCCGTTGACTAAGCCTCTTCCACGAGCAAAACATGATCAACACCAAGGCTCCATGGGTGTTAGAATCATTACTGTGTAATCTAGATTATTGACTCTAGTGCAAGTGGGAGACTGAAGGAAATATGCCCTAGAGGCAATAATAAAGTTATTATTTATTTCCTTATATCATGATAAATGTTTATTATTCATGCTAGAATTGTATTAACCGGAAACATAATACATGTGTGAATACATAGACCAACAGAGTGTCACTAGTATGCCTCTACTTGACTAGCTCGTTAATCAAAGATGGTTATGTTTCCTAACCATGAACAAAGAGTTGTTATTTGATTAACGAGGTCAAATCATTAGTTGAATGATCTGATTGACATGACCCATTCCATTAGCTTAGCACCCGATCGTTTAGTATGTTGCTATTGCTTTCTTCATGACTTATACATGTTCCTATAACTATGAGATTATGCAAATCCCGTTTACCGGAGGAACACTTTGGGTACTACCAAACGTCACAACGTAACTGGGTGATTATAAAGGAGTACTACAGGTGTCTCCAATGGTGGATGTTGGGTTGGCGTATTTCGAGATTAGGGTTTGTCACTCCGATTGTCGGAGAGGTATCTCTGGGCCCTCTCGGTAATGCACATCACATAAGCCTTGCAAGCACTGCAACTAATATGTTAGTTGTGAGATGATGTATTACGGAACGAGTAAAGAGACTTGCCGGTAACGAGATTGAACTAGGTATTGGATACCGACGATCGAATCTCGGGCAAGTAACATACCGATGACAAAGGGAACAACGTATGTTGTTATGCGGTCTGACCGATAAAGATCTTCGTAGAATATGTAGGAGCCAATATGGGCATCCAGGTCCCGCTATTGGTTATTGACCGGAGACGTGTCTCGGTCATGTCTACATTGTTCTCGAACCGTAGGGTCCGCACGCTTAACGTTACGATGACAGTTATTATGAGTTTATGCATTTTGATGTACCGAAGGTTGTTCGGAGTCCCGGATGTGATCACGGACATGACGGGGAGTCTCGAAATGGTCGAGACATAAAGATTGATATATTGGAAGCCTATGTTTGGACACCGGAAGTGTTCCGGGTGAAATCGGGATTTTACCGGAATACCGGGAGGGTTACCGGAACCCCCCGGGAGGCAAATGGGCCTATTGGGCCTTAGTGGAAAAGTGAAAAGGGGCTGCCCACAAGGGCTGCGCGCCTCCCCCCCTTCCCTAGTCCTATTAGGACTAGGAGAAGGGCCGGCCCCCCTCTCTTCTCTCTTCTCTTTGAAGAGTCCTATTAGGAATAGGATTGGGGGGAGTCCTACTCCCGGTAGGAGTGGGACTCCCCCTGTGCCTCTCTCCCAAGCCGGCCGAACCCCTCCCCCTGCTCCTTTATATACGGGGGCAGGGGCACCCCATAGACACACAAGTTGATCATTGTTGATCGTTCCTTAGCCGTGTGCGGTGCCCCCTGCCTCCAAATTCCACCTCGGTCATATCGTTGTAGAGCTTAGGCGAAGCCCTGCGTCGGTAGTACATCAAGATCGTCACCACGCCGTTGTGCTGACGGAACTCTTCCTCGACGCTTTGCTGGATCGGAGCCCGAGGATCGTCATCGAGCTGAACGTGTGCTAAGAACTCGGAGGTGCCGGAGTAACGGTGCTTGGATCGGTCGGATCGGGAAGAAGACGTACGACTACTTCCTCTACATTGTGAGATCGCTTCCGCAGTCGGTCTGCGTTGGTACGTAGACAATACTCTCCCCCTCGTTGCTATGCATCACCATGATCTTGCGTGTGCGTAGGAAAATTTTCGAAATTACGACGTTCCCCAACAGTGGCATCCGAGCCTAGGTTTTATGGTTTGATGTTATTTGCACGAGTAGAACACAAGTGAGTTGTGGGCGATACAAGTCATACTGCCTACCAGCATGTCATACTTTGGTTCGGCGGTATTGTTGGACGAGACGATCCGGACCAACCTTACGCGTACTCTTACGCGAGACCGGTTCCCTCGACGTGCTTTGCACATAGATGGCTTGCGGAAGACTGTCTCTCCAACTTTAGTTGAACCAAGTGTGGCTACGCCCGGTCCTTGAGAAGGTTAAAACGGAGTCTATTTGACGAACTATCGTTGTGGTTTCGATGCGTAGGTGAGATGAGTTCTTACTTAAGCCCGTAGCAGCCACGTAAAACTTGCAACAACAAAGTAGAGGACGTCTAACTAGTTTTTGCAGGGCATGTTGTGATGTGATATGGTCAAGGCATGATGCTGATTTTATTGTATGAGATGATCATGTTTTGTAACCGGGTTATCGGCAACTGTCAGGAGCCATATGGTTGTCGCTTTATTGTATGCAATGCAATCGCGATGTAATGCTTTACTTTATTACTAAGCGGTAGTGATAGTCGTGGAAGCACAAGATTGGCGAGACGACAATGATGCTACGATGGAGATCAAGGTGTCGCGCCGGTGACGATGGTGATCATGACGGTGCTTCGGAGATGGAGATCACAAGCACAAGATGATGATGGCCATATCATATCACTTATATTGATTGCATGTGATGTTTATCCTTTTATGCATCTTATCTTGCTTTGATTGACGGTAGCATTATAAGATGATCTCTCACTAAATTATCAAGAAGTGTTCTCCCTGAGTATGCACCGTTGCCAAAGTTCGTCGTGCCCAGACACCACGTGATGATCGGGTGTGATAAGCTCTATGTCCATCTACAACGGGTGCAAGCCAGTTTTGCACACGCAGAATACTCAGGTTAAACTTGACGAGCCTAGCATATGCAGATATGGCCTCGGAACACAGAGACCGAAAGGTCGAGCGTGAATCATATAGTAGATATGATCAACATGACGATGTTCACCATTGAAAACTACTCCATCTCACGTGATGATCGGTTATGGTTTAGTTGATTTGGATCACGTGATCACTTAGAGGATTAGAGGGATGTCTATCTAAGTGGGAGTTCCTAAGTAATTTGATTAACTGAACTTAAACTTATCATGAACTTAGTACCTGAAAGTATCTTGCTTGTTTATGTTGATTGTAGATAGATGGCTCGTGCTGTTGTTCCGTTGAATTTTAATGCGTTCCTTGAGAAAGCAAAGTTGAAAGATGAAGGTAGCAATTACACGGACTGGGTCCGTAACCTGAGGATTATCCTCATTGCTGCACAGAAGAATTACGTCCTAGAAGCAGCGCTGGGTGCCAGGCCTGCTGCTGGAGCAAGGCCAGATGTTATGAACGTCTAGCAGAGCAAAGCTGATGACTACTCGATAGTTCAGTGTGCCATGCTTTACGGCTTAGAATCGGGACTTCAACGACGTTTTGAACGTCATGGAGCATATGAGATATTCCAGGAGTTGAAGTTAATATTTCAAGCAAATGCCCGAATTGAGAGATATGAAGTCTCCAATAAGTTTTATAGCTGCAAGATGGAGGAGAACAGTTCTGTCAGTGAGCATATACTCAAAATGTCTGGGTATAATAATCACTTGATTCAGATGGGAGTTAATCTTCCAGATGATTGCGTCATTGACATAATTCTCCAATCACTGCCACCAAGCTACAAGAGCTTCGTGATGAACTATAATATGCAAGGGATGAACAAGACTATTCCCGAGCTCTTTGCAATGCTGAAAGCTGCGGAGGTAGAAATCAAGAAGGAGCATCAAGTGTTGATGGTTAACAAAACCACTGGTTTCAAGAAAAAGGGCAAAGGGAAGAAGAAGGGGAACTTCAAGAAGAACAGCAAGCAAGTTGCTGCTCAGGAAAAGAAACCCAAGTCTGGACCTAAGCCTGAAACTGAGTGCTTCTACTGCAAGCAGACTGGTCACTGGAAGCGGAACTGCCCCAAGTATTTGGCGGATAAGAAGGATGGCAAGGTGAACAAAGGTATATGTGATATACATGTTATTGATGTGTACCTTACTAGAGCTCGCAGTAGCACCTGGGTATTTGATACTGGTTCTGTTGCTAATATTTGCAACTCGAAACAGGGACTACGGAATAAGCGGACGCTAGCAAAGGACGAGGTGACGATGCGCGTGGGAAACGGTTCCAAAGTCGATGTGATCGCGGTCGGCACGCTACCTCTACATCTACCTTCTGGATTAATATTAGCCCTAAATAATTGTTATTTGGTGCCAGCGTTGAGCATGAACATTATATCTGGATCTTGTTTGATGCGAGACGGTTATTCATTTAAATCAGAGAATAATGGTTGTTCTATTTATATGAGTAATATCTTTTATGGTCATGCACCCTTAAAGAGTGGTCTATTCTTATTGAATCTCGATAGTAGTGATACACATATTCATAATGTAGAAGCCAAAAGATGCAGAGTTGATAATGATAGTGCAACTTATTTGTGGCACTACCGTTTAGGTCATATCGGTGTAAAGCGCATGAAGAAACTCCATACTGATGGGCTTTTGGAATCACTTGATTATGAATCACTTGGTACTTGCGAACCGTGCCTCATAGGCAAGATGACTAAAACACCGTTCTCCGGTACTATGGAGAGAGCAACAGATTTATTGGAAATCATACATACCGATGTATGTGGTCCGATGAATATTGAGGCTCGTGGCGGATATCGTTATTTTCTCACCTTCACAGATGATTTAAGCAGATATGGGTACATCTACTTAATGAAACATAAGTCTGAAACATTTGAAAAGTTCAAGGAATTTCAGAGTGAAGTTGAAAATCATCGTAACAAGAAAATAAAGTTTCTACGATCTGATTGTGGAGGAGAATATTTGAGTTACGAGTTTGGTATACATTTGAAAATTGTGGAATAATTTCGCAACTCACGCCACCCGGAACACCACAGCGTAATGGTGTGTCCGAATGTCGTAATCGTACTTTACTAGATATGGTGCGATCTATGATGTCTCTTACTGATTTACCGCTATCGTTTTGGGGTTATGCTTTAGAGACGGCCGCATTCACGTTAAATAGGGCACCATCAAAATCCGTTGAGACGACGCCTTATGAACTATGGTTTGGCAAGAAACCAAAGTTGTCGTTTCTTAAAGTTTGGGGCTGCGATGCTTATGTGAAAAAGCTTCAACCAGATAAGCTCGAACCCAAAGTGGAGAAATGTGTCTTCATAGGATACCCAAAGGAAACTGTTGGGTATACCTTCTATCACAGATCCGAAGGCAAGACATTCGTTGCTAAGAATGGATCATTTCTAGAGAAGGAGTTTCTCTCGAAAGAAGTGAGTGGGAGGAAAGTAGAACTTGACGAGGTAACTGTACCTGCTCCCTTATTGGAAAATAGTACATCACAGAAAACTGTTTCTGCGACACCTATACCAATTGGTGAGGAAGCTAATGATGATGATCATGAAGCTTCAGGACAAGATACTACTGAACCACGTAGATCAACCAGAGTGAGATCCGCACCAGAGTGGTACGGTAATCCAGTTCTGGAAGTCATGCTACTAGATCATGATGAACCTACGAACTATGAAGAAGCGATGGTGAGCCCAGATTCCGCAAAGTGGCTTGAGGCCATGAAATCTGAGATGGGATCCATGTATGAGAACAAAGTATGGACTTTGGTTGACTTGCCCGATGATCGGCAAGCAATTGAGAATAAATGGATCTTCAAGAAAAAGACTGACGCTAACGGTAATATTACTGTCTATAAAGCTCAACTTGTCGCAAAAGGTTTTCGACAAGTTCAAGGGGTTGACTACGATGAGACCTTCTCACCCGTAGCGATGCTTAAGTCCGTCAGAATTATGTTAGCAATTGCTGCGTTTTATGATTATGAAATATGGCAAATGGATGTCAAAACTGCATTCCTGAATGGATTTCTGGAAGAAGAGTTGTATATGATGCAACCAGAAGGTTTTGTCGATCCGAAGGGAGCTAACAAAGTGTGCAAACTCCAGCGATCCATTTATGGACTGGTGCAAGCATCTCGGAGTTGGAATAAACGCTTTGATAGTGTGATCAAAGCATTTGGCTTTATACAGACTTTTGGAGAAGCCTGTATTTACAAGAAAGTGAGTGGGAGCTCTGTAGCATTTCTGATATTATATGTGGATGACATATTGCTGATTGGAAATGATATAGAATTTCTGGATAGCATAAAGGGATACTTGAATAAAAGTTTTTCGATGAAAGACCTCGGGGAAGCTGCTTACATATTAGGCATAAAGATCTATAGAGATAGATCAAAACGCTTAATTGGACTTTCACAAAGCACATACCTTGACAAGATTTTGAAGGAGTTCAAAATGGATCAAGAAAAGAAAGGGTTCTTGCCTGTGTTACAAGGTGTGAAGTTGAGTCAGACTCAATGCCCGACCACTGCAGAAGATAGAGAGAAAATGAAAGATGTTCCCTATGCTTCAGCCATAGGCTCTATCATGTATGCAATGCTGTGTACCAGACCTGATGTGTGCCTTGCTATAAGTTTAGCAGGGAGGTACCAAAGTAATCCAGGAGTGGATCACTGGACAGCGGTCAAGAACATCCTGAAATACCTGAAAAGGACTAGGGATATGTTTCTCGTATATGGAGGTGACAAAGAGCTCACCGTAAGAGGTTACGTTGATGCAAGCTTTGACACTGATCCGGACGATTCTAAATCGCAAACCGGATATGTGTTTACTTTAAACGGTGGAGCTGTCAGTTGGTGCAGTTCTAAACAAAGCGTCGTAGCGGGATCTACATGTGAAGCGGAGTACATAGCTGCTTCAGAAGCAGCGAACGAAGGAGTCTGGATGAAGGAGTTCATATCCGATCTAGGTGTCATACCTAGTGCATCGGGTCCAATGAAAATCTTCTGTGACAATACTGGTGCAATTGCCTTGGCAAAGGAATCCAGATTTCACAAAAGAACCAAACACATCAAGAGACGCTTCAACTCCATCCGGGATTTAGTCCAGGTGGGAGACATAGAGATTTGCAAGATACATACGGATCTGAATGTTGCAGACCCGTTGACTAAGCCTCTTCCACGAGCAAAACATGATCAACACCAAGGCTCCATGGGTGTTAGAATCATTACTGTGTAATCTAGATTATTGACTCTAGTGCAAGTGGGAGACTGAAGGAAATATGCCCTAGAGGCAATAATAAAGTTATTATTTATTTCCTTATATCATGATAAATGTTTATTATTCATGCTAGAATTGTATTAACCGGAAACATAATACATGTGTGAATACATAGACCAACAGAGTGTCACTAGTATGCCTCTACTTGACTAGCTCATTAATCAAAGATGGTTATGTTTCCTAACCATGAACAAAGAGTTGTTATTTGATTAACGAGGTCACATCATTAGTTGAATGATCTGATTGACATGACCCATTCCATTAGCTTAGCACCCGATCGTTTAGTATGTTGCTATTGCTTTCTTCATGACTTATACATGTTCCTATAACTATGAGATTATGCAAATCCCGTTTACCGGAGGAACACTTTGGGTACTACCAAATGTCACAACGTAACTGGGTGATTATAAAGGAGTACTACAGGTGTCTCCAATGGTGGATGTTGGGTTGGCGTATTTCGAGATTAGGGTTTGTCACTCCGATTGTCGGAGAGGTATCTCTGGGCCCTCTCGGTAATGCACATCACATAAGCCTTGCAAGCACTGCAACTAATATGTTAGTTGTGAGATGATGTATTACGGAACGAGTAAAGAGACTTGCCGGTAACGAGATTGAACTAGGTATTGGATACCGACGATCGAATCTCGGGCAAGTAACATACCGATGACAAAGGGAACAACGTATGTTGTTATGCGGTCTGACCGATAAAGATCTTCGTAGAATATGTAGGAGCCAATATGGGCATCCAGGTCCCGCTATTGGTTATTGACCGGAGACGTGTCTCGGTCATGTCTACATTGTTCTCGAACCGTAGGGTCCGCACGCTTAACGTTACGATGACAGTTATTATGAGTTTATGCATTTTGATGTACCGAAGGTTGTTCGGAGTCCCGGATGTGATCACGGACATGACGGGGAGTCTCGAAATGGTCGAGACATAAAGATTGATATATTGGAAGCCTATGTTTGGACACCGGAAGTGTTCCGGGTGAAATCGGGATTTTACCGGAATACCGGGAGGGTTACCGGAACCCCCCGGGAGGCAAATGGGCCTATTGGGCCTTAGTGGAAAAGTGAAAAGGGGCTGCCCACAAGGGCTGCGCGCCTCCCCCCCTTCCCTAGTCCTATTAGGACTAGGAGAAGGGGCCGGCCCCCCTCTCTTCTCTCTTCTCTTTGAAGAGTCCTATTAGGAATAGGATTGGGGGGGAGTCCTACTCCCGGTAGGAGTGGGACTCCCCCTGCGCCTCTCTCCCAAGCCGGCCGAACCCCTCCCCCTGCTCCTTTATATACGGGGGCAGGGGGCACCCCATAGACACACAAGTTGATCATTGTTGATCGTTCCTTAGCCGTGTGCGGTGCCCCCTGCCACCAAATTCCACCTCGGTCATATCGTTGTAGAGCTTAGGCGAAGCCCTGCGTCGGTAGTACATCAAGATCGTCACCACGCCGTTGTGCTAACGGAACTCTTCCTCGACGCTTTGCTGGATCGGAGCCCGAGGATCGTCATCGAGCTGAACGTGTGCTAAGAACTCGGAGGTGCCGGAGTAACGGTGCTTGGATCGGTCGGATCGGGAAGAAGACGTACGACAACTTCCTCTACGTTGTGAGATCGCTTCCGCAGTCGGTCTACGTTGGTACGTAGACAATACTCTCCCCCTCGTTGCTATGCATCACCATGATCTTGCGTGTGCGTAGGAAAATTTTCGAAATTACTACGTTCCCCAACAGTTGTATCATACCTAACCCTAACGGCAGGGGACAAAGGCATTAAATGCCTGTCTGTGTCGCCTAGACGGGGCGGAAAGGGACCGTCAGGGGCGCCACCATTTGCCACGATGGCTATCTTGTCAGCGCTTGCTTGCCACCGCATGCCCCTGGCTGCACAGCCTCCCGCCACGTACGCCAGGAACGGTCCCAGAGCGACACGTTGGTGGGTGAGCTGGAGCGCGGGCTGCGGAGTAGTGGCTTGCCGCGGCACGCGCCTTGCCGTGGATGTTGTCTTGTAGCGTCCGGGAGCTTGTCGCTCACCGGGTCTTGCCGGGACGCGCAGCGCATCGCCGCAAGCTTCTCGAGATGCCTTGGTTGGTCTTCCCGGCGAGCTCCTCTTGCCGGGGTCTTTGTGCTTCGAGTGGCCTTCCCGGCAAGCTCCTCTTGCCGGGGCCTTGCGCCTTGGCTCGAATACTTTGTTCTTGAATGGCTCCAAAGGAACCATGGAAGATCTTGGCGGTCGCCCGGCAAGCCTTGCCGCGGGATGCTGCGACTGCCCGTGCACAAGTTCGGGATACTAAGGTACCCCTACTTTAGTACACCGACAGGAGCCCCCGGGCCTGGGCCATACACGGTGCCGAGCGCTGTTGGGCCAGGCCCAAAACAGGGCACGGGCACGCGCGGCCTGGGTCACACCGTATCTGACTCCGCATCCACCGCGCCCTCTCCGCACGGCACGCGTCGAACGCGGCATCGTGCGTGACGTGGGCGGCGTGCGCGGGGCTAAGCCCCGCGTGCATGCGTCACGTTGTGGTAGAGGGGACGGTTCGTGGGCGGTTTCTTTATTAGGAAAGGTGGAACGTCCGCCACCTCCCCCTTTATAAGCAAAGGGAAGCAGGGGTAGTGCGCCCACTCGCCCCCATTCTGCTCCAATCTTGAAAAACTCCGCCCCGCCTCCGTCTTCCCAAAGCACACAGAGCGCAGCGTCCTGCCCCCCCCCCCCCCCCCCCCCGCATTGCCACCAGCACCACCACGCCGTCGACCTCCTCCACTGCTTCCGCCATGGCTCCGAAGGGCGACAAGGGGAAGGCCGTGAAGTCGGCCGAGAAGCAGCGGCTCGCGGCGCTGCGGAAGGAGCGAGCCATTTTCCCCCCAAAGCTCGACGCGAAGGAGCTGCGGGAGTACTATTATCTATTTTGGGCGACGGAGACGCGAGCTCACCCGCGGACCAAGGTGCTCCCGGCCGCTGCTCACGCGACGGCTCCGGACGGGTACCCTTTCTTTGTCGTCTTCTTCTACTGTGGGCTCTACCCGCCTTTTTCCGAGTTCTTCTGTGATATCATGAACACATACAATCTCTGCCTCCTTGACTTCACTCCCAACGCCGTCCTCACCATGGCCGTTTTCGCACACCTTTGCGAGAACTTTGTCGGAGTCCACCCTAGCGTAGCCCTTTTTCGCCACTTTTTCATTCCTCGGGTAGAGAAAGGAGAGCCTCTGTCCGGCGGAATCGCCTGGATCTCAAGGTCCAGCAAGAAGGAATCTTATCTGGAGGGGGAGTTCCGCGGCAAGTGGGAGGAGTGGAGAGCGGATTGGTGTTGGATTGTCGAGGACAGCCCGCAGCCATTCACCGCCCGGCGCCAAGCAGCAGCAGTACGCGGCAGTGACTGGAGCGACTTGGCCCCGGAAGACAGCAGGTTGAAGATTGCCGTCACCAGGATCCAGCGCCTCAGGCTTGCCGGACTCACTGTAGAGGCCATTGGCGCAGACTTTCTTCATCGCCGCATCGCTCCCCTGCAGGAACGGAGGAGGCCTGCCTGGGAGTTCAAGAACGCGGCAGACATCATGAGGCTGCGCCCAGGCCTCAACTATAATTTCACTGTCCTTGAGCTCAAGGGAATACTGCAGGAGCTCTTCAAGTACGATCCAGATCACCCTGAGGTCTTTAGGTTGCCGCAGGGCGTCGTCCCTTTGTGCAACAATTCGGCGCTCGACCGCATTAGGGCGATGATGCCACTGTGCGACTCGCACGGACATGTGCCCACTTGGCAAGAGCCAGAGGACGAGGTTGTGCAACAATTCTTCAACGACTTGGTGGAAGTGCCAATCCGCACCGACGAGAAGGACGGCCTCACCCGTGACACCACCGAGGCGGAGTTAGCGTATATCGCCACCAGGTTGGAAGAGGCGGCGGCGGCTGCCGCGGCGGGCGAGTTCGGCTTCACTTTGGAGGAGGCAGCGATGGCAGAGGCGGCAAACCGGGCCGAGTGGGAAGATCTTGCTGGCAAAAAGGATCTTGCCGGCAAGAAGGAGGCTGCCGGGCGCGATGCCGAACCGAGCCAGGTTGTCGGGCATGACGTCGAATCGAGCGAGCCTGCCGATGATGCGAGCGGCTCCTTGGAGATCGATTCCTCCTCCACTTCGTCCTCCGACAGCATGCCGCCAGCAGCGTCTCCGTCTCCACCAAGAAGGCGTCTCCGTAAGGTCGGGGATGCAACGAGGCGGCAGGCGCATCGACAGTCGCCGCGCCGCGCGACACGCTCCACCGCGGCAAGCACTGTTGCCGCGGGAGCGCCCTACGCTGCCGCAACAACTAGAGCGGGGTCTTCTCGGACCGCTGCCTCCGCTCCCGCCAAGCGGCCAAGGGAGCCTACTCCTCCGCCTTCCCGCGCCAGACGCGGGCCAGATTTTGACTTCTCCGCGTTTAGCTCCGACGAGGAAGAAGAAGAGGAGTAAGTTCTTCTTATTGTACTTGCAGTTCTTTGATTTCTGCTGTTTTTGTCTAGTGTTGTTTCTCACTTGCTTTTCCCTGTATCTGTTCCTTTTTAGGACTCTGACGCAGAGAGCGGCAAAGAGAGCCAAGGCGCCGGTGATAGTCATCGAGGACGAACCCACTGTATCAACAGTGGACGTGCCTAAGACAAACTCGTCCGACCCGGCGGCTGATCTTCAGAGCAGCCCCCAGCGTGAGTGTCTTGTTTACTTCCCGCTGTCGGGCGCGCACGAAGATCCTTGCTGCGCTGATACTCGTTTGTTTGACTTGTGCAGGAGCAGAGCAGCCACACCAGGAGAACCCCTAGGCTGCCCCTGAAGCGCCGAGGGAAAGTCCTCCGGCGAGGGAGAGATCTCTGGCAAGGGAGAGCTCTACGGCGAGGGAGGAGACTCCGGTTAGAGAGGAGCCCCCGGCAAGGGAGGAGGCTCCGGCAAGGGGGGAGTCCCCGGCAAGGGAGGGATCTCCGGCAAGGGACTGCGTCGGCGATCCCCCGGCAACGGAGACCGCATCTGCAGACCCTGGCATAGGTGATGTACTTGCTTCAAAGTCCCCTTGGCTCTTTTTCTTCTTGATCTTTCTCTTGGATTTTGCTCGAGTTTTGCTTGAATCTTTTCCCCTCTTCCGGCCATCAGATCCATCTGCTGTAGAGCCGATGGAGACGGAGGTCGCCGCCGAGGAAGCAGCCGGCGCCGGCGAGGAGGCCGCCAGGGCTGCCGCCGCAGCCACCGCGCCAGGATCCGATGAGCCCCAGCCTGGCGTCTACCTGAAGGCCGGCGAGGACATCTTTATCAACCTTCCTTGGGCGTCAAGCTCCAGGGCGCCGATCGAGGGGGAGATGCTGGCTGGAGAGGTGCTTGCCTCCGCCGGGCTGAAACTGGTCGACGCGCCAAGCAGCCGCAGCGGCGAACCTGAAGAGGAGCGCCTGCTGCGGAAGCTAGTGGCGCTCTACCGTGCCCGGCAGGCCAAGCTGGAGTCCCGCGAAGCACTCGTCGCGAAGGCTGGCGCTGATATCAAGAAGTGCGCAGAAGAGCTCCGAGGCGCCAACCAGGAAGCTCTCCGCTCCCTGGCAAAGGAGCGGGAAGATCTTGCCGAGGCGCAGCAGGCCTTCCTCCTCGAGAAGGCCGACGCCGAAGAGCGCCAACGCCTTGCCGCAGAGAAGTTGTCTTCGCGGGAGGGTGACTTGGCGCAGCAGAAGGTCCACCTCGACAGCCACGAGGAGGAACTTGCCGCGCGCGAGCGGGCAGTTGGTGGAGCCGTCAAGTAGGCCGAAGACGCCGCCGCAGCTGCCGAGGCCGCCAAGGCTGAGCTGGAGCTGAAGGTGGTGCAGCTGGAGGCGGGCCTCAAGGCGAGCGGCGACGAGCTTGCCGCGCTCAAGCTCGAGCATGAGAAGGACGCCAACAGCTACTCGGAGCTGCAGGCCCTTTTCACCGAGAAGGGCAAGGAACTGGACGCCGCCAAGAACTCCAACGCCGATCTCGAAGTGAAGCTGGCGGCCCTGACCAAATCTCTGGACGGCGCCAAGGAGCAGGAGACGGCCCTGAAGGAGGAGGTCAAGGCCGGCAAGGTGCTGCTGGCGAAGGCTGCTGCCGCCCGGAAGACTTTGTCAGAGAATGTGGAGCACTGGACGGAGGGTCTGGTGAACGTCGCCGCGGACGTCGACAGGGAGCTGGCGCAATTGGGGATGGTAGATCTCGGGTACTCCTCCGACGAGAATCTCCAACCCAGTGCCAAGCTGACTCTGTTCTTCAAGGGCGTGGCGACGGCGCTCCAGCGACTCCGGGAGCAGATCCCAAAGCAGCTTGCCGAGGAGTCGCGCAAGATTTGCACGGGAGCTCTCGAGAAGGTGCTGATGAAGGTGGCCTTCCGCAACCCGGGTCTCCGCCTCACCAACGTCCTCCGAAGCTTGCCGCCAGATGCTGATCTGGAGGAGCTCAAGGCCCTTGTCGCACCTATCATGGACAGGGTGAGCGGAATTAGGAGGGTCGAAGGTGACCGTGTAGACTAGGCCATCCATCTTCTTCTTCCCTTGTTGCTATCAATCATGTTATGAAAGACAGTCTGTTGGAGATGCGACAAGTTATTCTGTAATATACTCTATCTTGGTTAGTAATGGCTAGGTTATTTCCTTTACTTGATTCCTTCCCTTGTATGTTTTTACCATACGCTTTTGGGGAACTTGCCGGCGCAGGCACCTTTGCCGCGAGCGCCGAGTGCGGAACATCAGCAGCCTGCAGGCGGTGCCGCGGCCGGCAAGAAACCTTGTCGCAGAGCTAGTCGCAGCTCACTTAAGTTGTTGAGCGGACTCGAAACAACAGTAAGGGCGCAACTAGCTACGAGCTGGTTCCTCCGTGCACAGGTTTTCCATACAAGGGACGGTCGTTCAAGGAATATAACTCTATAAATTTAAAGGAAATTCGATTGCTCAGACTTTGGCAACTTATCTTTCTTGTTATTTGCTCCCTGGCAAGGTGAAAATTTCTTGAACGACGCCTGGTCCATACCGTATCTCCTCCCTCCCCCCCCCCCCGGGCAAAACTTGTGCGCAAGGGAACCTCCTCTTCCTTGTGAAAAAGAAGGAGGGCGGAACAACAATATGGAGCTTCAAGGCTCATTATTTCTTACCGGGGGTAAGTGCTGCACAAAATGTCAGATAATACATGCAAAATTTAAAAAGCATGAAATCGACAAGGTGTGCTGAGCACATAACCCTTACGCACGGGATCTGCGCCCGGCTTTGTACAAAGGATTACATGCAATAGCGGCAAGACTTGTATAAAAGGTGGTTGCCGGAACGGGTTCCGGCAACTGCGCCCTACGGGTAAAACTTGCGAAGATGCTCAATATTCCAAGAGTTGCTCGCTGGTATGCCATCTTCTGTCTCCAGGCGGACATCGCCAGGCCTGGTGACTCGTTTCACCCGGTAAGGGCCTTCCCACTTCGGCGTCAACTTGTTGGAATTCTTGGCGGATTGAATGCGCCGAAGAACAAGGTCGCCTTCCTCGAGACTTCTGGCGTTAACTTTGCGGCTATGGTAGCGGCGCAAAGCTTGCTGGTAGCGAGCGGCTCGCACAGCAACCTGAAGACGGTCTTCCTCAAGGAGCAGCGTATTGTCTTGCCGCAGCTGCTCTTGCTCAAGCTCATCGTAAGCGAGCACTCAAGGCGACCCGTATACGAGTTCCGTGGGGAGAACTGCCTCCGCTCCATAGACTAGAGCGAAGGGTGCTTGGCCAGTGGCTCGATTTGGCGTCGTCCTGATTGACCAAAGAACCACCGGCAGCTCCTCGATCCAGGGCTGCCGCTGCGGAGGCGGGCGGGGAATCTAGCGGTCGTACTGACGACCCGGAGGCCGCAGGAGCGCCAGGCGCTACTCCGACCACCGACTCCTCCGCCGCAGCCGCCGCGCCAGGCTCCGATGAGCCCCTACCTGGCGCGCCAAAGATGTCGGGGGTGACTGATCCCACGGACACCTATGGGACCGCGGCGGACCGGGGCCCCTTTCGGTTCGGCAGGGGGCGGAGAGTGCGCAAAGAGCAGATCGAGGCGAAGCGCACGAGCGACGCGATCAGTTTACCCAGGTTTGGGCCGCACGGATGCGTAAAACCCTACTCCTGCTTTGGTTTGTATTTGTGTTCTTGCTCGAGAGCGATGAATGCTACAGTACACTTGGATGGCTGGCCAGACCAAGCGTTAGAATGATCGTCCGCCCCCCCCCCCCCCCCCCCCCCCGTTGCGCATGGGCCTCCTTTTATATGTCAAAGGGGTCACCGACAGGTGGCAACAGAGATGAGGGTAAAAAGGTAAAAGAGGTGGTGGTTGGCGCCACCGCTTACTATAGTTGTATCATACCTAACCCTAACGGCAGGGGACAAAGGCATTAAATGCCTGTCTGTGTCGCCTAGACGGGGTGGAAAGGGACCGTCAGGGGCACCACCGTTTGCCACGATGGCTATCTTGTCAGCGCCTGCTTGCCACCGCATGCCCCTGGCTGCACAGCCTCTCGCCACGTACGCCAGGAACGGTCCCAGAGCGACACGTTGGTGGGTGAGCTGGAGCGCGGGCTGCGGAGTAGTGGCTTGCCGCGGCAAGCGCCTTGCCGCGGATGTTGTCTTGTAGCGTCCGGGAGCTTGTCGCTCACCGGGTCTTGCCGGGACGCGCAGCGCGTCGCCGCAAGCTTCTCGAGATGCCTTGGTTGGTCTTCCCGGCGAGCTCCTCTTGCCGGGGTCTTTGTGCTTCGAGTGGCCTTCCCGGCAAGCTCCTCTTGCAGGGGCCTTGCCCCTTGGCTCGAATACTTTGTTCTTGAATGGCTCCAAAGGAACCATGGAGGATCTTGGCGGTCGCCCGGCAAGCCTTGCCGCGGGATGCTGCGATTGCCCGTTCACAAGTTCGGGATACTAAGGTACCCCTACTTTAGTACACCGACAGGCGCGCCCTCCACCCTCGTGGCCAGGTGGCAGCTCCCCCTGCGGTGATTTTTGCACTGTAAATCCTCAAATATTCCCGAAAAAATCATATTAAATTGGCATGGCATTATGAGGACTTTTATTTTCACGGTATTTTTATATTGCATGGATAAATCAGGAGACAAACAGAAAAATACTATTTTTACTTTATTTCAACTAAATAGCAGAGAATATAAAGAGGGTACAGAAGGTTGTGCTTCTAGTTTCATCTGTCTCATGCTCATCAAAAGGAATCCACTAATAAGGTTGATCAGGTCTTGTTAATAAACTCATTCCAAATAACATGAAACTGAAGAAATTTCAAACAACATTAAGTTACCTCAACGGGGATATGCACATCCCCAATAATAAGTATATCGTATTTCTTCTTGACAGTAGGAAGAGGAAATTCAAAACCTCCAAATATAATCGATGGAATTTTTCCAATAGAATTGATACTATGAACTTGAGGTTGTTTCCTCGGAAAGTGTACCGTATGCTCATTACCATTAACATGAAAAGTGACATTGCCTTTGTTGCAATCAATAACAGTCCCTGCAGTATTCAGAAAAGGTCTTCCAAGAATAATAGACATACTATCGTCCTCGGGAATATCAAGTATAACAAAGTCCGTTAAAATAGTAACGTTTGCAAGCACAACAGGCACATCCTCACAAATACCGACGGGTATAGCAGTTGATTTATCAACCATTTGCAAAGATATTTCAGTAGGTGTCAACTTATTCAAATCAAGTCTACGATATAAAGAAAGATGCATAACACTAACACCGGCTCCAAGATCACATAAAGCAGTTTTAACATAGTTTCTTTTAATGGAGCAAGGTATAGTAGGTACTCCTGGATCTCCAAGTTTCTTTGGTATTCCACCCTTAAAAGTATAATTAGCAAGCATGGTGGAAATTTCATCTTCCGGTATCTTTATTTTATTAGTAATGATATCCTTCATATACTTAGCATAATGATTTGTTTTGAGCACATCAGTCAATCGCATACGCAAAAAGATAGGTCTAATCATTTCAGCAAAGTGCTCAAAATCCTCATCATCTTTTTTCTTGGATGGTTTGGGAGGAAAAGGCATGGGTTTTTGAACCCATGGTTTTCTTTCTTTACCATGTTTCCTAGCAACAAAGTCTCTCTTATCATAACGTTGATTCTTTGACTGTGGGTTATCAAGATCAACAGCAGGTTCAACTTCCACATCATTATTATAACTAGGTTGAGCATCATCATGAACATCATCGTTAACATTTTCATTAGGTTCATGTTCATTACCAGATTGTGTTTCAACATCAGAAATAGATATATCATTTGGATTATTAGATGGTTCAGCAATAGTTTCACTAGAAGTTTGCAAAGTCCTATCATTTTTATTTTTCTTCCTTTTAGAAGAACTAGGTACATCAATATTAGTTCTCTGAGAATCTTGTTCAATTCTCTTAGGGTGGCCTTCAAGATACAAAGGTTCCTGAGTCATTCTACCAGTTCTAGTAGCCACTCTGACAGCATAATCATTTTTCTTACTATTCATTTCATTGAACAATTCCTTTTGAGCTTTAAGTACTTGTTCTACTTGAGTGGTAACCATAGAAGCATGTTTGCTAACAAGTTTCAGTTCACCTCTAATATTAGCCATATAGTCACCCAAGTGTTTAATCATATAAGCATTTTGTTTTAATTGTCTACCAAAATAAGCATTAAAGTTGTCTTGCTTAAACATAAAGTTATCAAACTCATCCAGGCACTGACTAGCAATTTTAGTAGGAGGGACTTCAGCTTTATCATATCTATAGAGAGAATTTACCTTTACTACCCGTGTCGGGTTATCGAGGTCTGGAGCTTCTTCAATAAATAAAGGATTAAGATCATATGTTTCTTCAACAGGCGGTAAATTAAGACCATGTATTTCTTCAATAGGAGGTAAATTCTTAACATCTTCAGCTTTAATACCTTTTTCTTTCATAGATTTCTTTGCCTCTTGCATATCTTCAGGACTAAGAAATAGAACGCCTCTCTTCTTCGGAGTTGATTTAGGAATAGGCTCAGTAATTGGAGCAGGGGCTGGCTCGGGAGGTGCCCAATTATTTTCATTTGTCAACATATTATTCAATAAAATTTCAGCTTCATCTGGTGTTCTTTCCCTGAAAAGAGAACCAGCACAACTATCCAGGTAATCTCTGGAAGCATCAGTTAGTCCGTTATAAAAGATATCAAGTATTTCATTTTTCTTAAGAGGATGATCAGGCAAAGCATTAAGTAACCTGAGAAGCCTCCCCCAAGCTTGTGGGAGACTCTCTTTTTTAATTTGCACAAAGTTGTATATTTCCTTTAAAGCAGCTTGTTTCTTATGAGCAGGGAAATATTTAGCACAGAAATAATAAATCATATCCTGGGGACTACACACACAACCAGGATCGAGAGAATTAAACCATATCTTACCATCACCCTTTAATAAGAATGGAAATATCTGAAGGATATAAAAGAAGCGAGATCTCTCATCATTAGTGAACAGGGTGGCTATATCATTTAATTTAGTAAGATGTGCCACAACAGTTTCAGATTCATAACCATGAAAAGGATCAGATTCAACCAAAGTAATTATATCATGATCAACAGAGAATTCATAATCCATATCGGTAACACAAATAGGTGAATTTACAAAAGCAGGGTCAGGTTTCATTCTAGCACTAAGAGATTCCTGATTCCATTTAGCTAATAACCTCTTGAGTTCATATCTATCTTCGCAAGCTAAAATATCTAAAGAAGATTCTTTATCAAAAACATACCCTTCAGGAATAATAGGCCTATCTTCATCATCACTTTCATCAATATAATCAGATTCAATAATTTCTTTCTCTCTAGCCCTAGCAATTTGTTCCTCAAGAAATTCACTAAGGGGCACAGTAGTATTAGGCATAGAAGTAGTTTCATCATAAGTATCATGCATAGCAGAAGCGGCATCATCAATAACATGCGACATATCAGAATGAATAGCAGAGCAGGTTTAGGCGTCGCAAACTTACTCATAACAGAAGGTGAATCAAGTGCAGAGCTAGATGGCAGTTCCTTACCTCCCCTCGTAGTTGAGGGATAAATTTTTGTATTCTCATCTTTCAAGTTCTTCATAGTGTCGAGCAGATATAAATCCCAAGTGGCTCAAAGAATAGAGCTATGCTCCCCGGCAACGGCGCCAGAAATTAGTCTTGATAACCCACAAGTATAGGGGATCGCAACAGCTTTCGAGGGTAGAGTATTCAACCCAAATTTATTGATTCAACACAAGGGGAGCCAAAGAATATTCTCAAGTATTAGTAGTTGACTTGTCAATTCAACCACACCTGGAAACTTAGTATTTGCAGCAAAGTGTTTAGTAGCAAAGTAATATGATAGTGGTGGTAACGGTAACAAAGGTAACAGCAGCAAAAGTAATATTTTTGGTGTTTTGTAGTGATTGTAACAGTAGCAACGGGAAAGTAAATAAGTGTAAAACAGTAGATGGAAAGCTCGTAGGCATCGATGATGGATAATTATGCCGGATGCGGTTTATCATGTAACAGTCATAACATAGGGTGACACAGAATTAGCTCCAATTCATCAATGTAATGTAGGCATGTATTCCGAATATAGTCATACGTGCTTATGGAAAAGAACTTGCATGACATCTTTTGTCCTACCCTCCCGTGGCAGCGGGGTCCTAATGGAAACTAAGGGATATTAAGGCCTCCTTTTAATAGAGAACCAGAACGAAGCATTAGCACATAGTGAATACATGAACTCCTCAAACTATGGTCATCACCGGGAGTGGTCCCGATTATTGTCACTTCTGGGTTGCCGGATCATAACACATAGTAGGTGACTATAGACTTGCAATATAGGATCAAGAACACACATATATTCATGAAAACATAATAGGTTCAGATCTGAAATCATGGCACTCGTGCCCTAGTGACAAGCATTAATCATAGCAAAGTCATAACAACATCAATCTCAGAACATAATGGATACTAGGGATCAAACCCTAACAAAATTAACTCGATTACATGATAGATCTCATCCAACCCATCACCGTCCAGCAAGCCTACAATGGAATTACTCACGCACGGCGGTGAGCATCATGAAATTGGTGATGGAGGATGGTTGATGATGACGACGGCGACGAATCCCCCTCTCCGGAGCCCCGAACGGAGTCCAGATCAGCCCTCACGAGAGGTTTTAGGGCTTGGCGGCGGCTCCGTATCGTAAAACGTCATGATTTCTTCTCTTTTATTTTTTCTCTCCAAAACCAATATATAGAGTTGGGCGTCGGAAGGTCTCCACGGGGCCCACGAGGTAGGGGGCGCGCCCCCACCCTCGTGGACAGGGTGTGGGCCCCCTGGTCTTCATCTTTGGCGAGGATTTTTTATTATTTATTATAAGATATTCCGTGGAGTTTCAGGTCATTCCGAGAACTTCTGTTTTCTGCACATAAAACAATATCATGGCAATTCTGCTGAAAACAGCGTCAGTACGGGTTAGTTCCATTCTAATCATACAAGTTAGAGTCCAAAACAAGGGCAAAAGTGTTTGGAAAAGTTGATACGACGGAGACGTATCAGCGCACAGTTAGTACAAAACTGTTGCTGAGTTCAGACTATCAGCGCGCGGGCTAGACGCTGCTAGTCCTTGATAGCTAGAAGCTTTCGAGTTGGACGCTGCTAGTGTGTGTTACTTTAGCAGCGTTTCTGCTGTGAAGTGTTGATGACTCGTAAAGCACTAGTTGCATGTCCACACGACGAACACTGCTAATAGGGAATTCAAGTAGTAGCGATGATTTCAGGTTACACGATGTTGATTTAATTTCCAAATACAAAATGAAATCATTTATATTGTTTCGCATCATTTTGATCTGCTTTGCAGCCAAACAAAATGATGTAACTCAGTTGGTGCAATTGGTAGATTTTTAAATTTAAGTTCTACCACATAGTGCAAATGTACAACTAATTTATTTAAATAGTACACATAGCAGTAGTCATACCATAGGAGGATCAATCCTAAACAATTTTCCTGCCACTTTTTTAGCCCAACTGGTCGCCATGGTAGCTTTTATGATCCAAAAGATTAATTATGCTTCCATGACACACTTAACTAACATGCATACTAAATAGTAATGTTCTCAAAGATGCACTCTTGAAACCCCTACTCGTCGGAGGACCGGTGCTGGTTGGGGCATATCCATCCTCCATGGTGGTGGGTGTCGGGCCTTTGGGGCCGAGTGTTGGGGAACGTAGTAATTTCAAAAAAAATTCCTACGCACACGCAAGATTATGGTGATGCATAGCAACAAGAGGGGAGAGTGTTGTCCACGTACCCTCGTAGACCGAAAGCGGAAGCGTTAGCACAACGCAGTTGATGTAGTCGTACGTCTTCACGATCCAACCGATCAAGGACCGAACGCACGTCACCTCCGAGTACAGCACACATTCAGCCCGATGACGTCCCTCGAACTCCGATCCAGCCGAGTGTTGAGGGAGAGTTTCGTCAGCACGACGGCGTGGTGACGATGATGATGTTCTACCGACGCAGGGCTTCGCCTAAGCACCGCTACAGTATTAATTATCGAGGTGGACTATGGTGGAGGGGGCACCGCACATGGCTAAAAGATCAAACGATCAATTGTTGTGTCTCTGGGGTGCCCCCTGGCCACGTATATAAAGGAGTGGAGGAGGGGGAGAGGGGGCGCGCCCTCGAGGAGTCCTACTCCCACCGGGAGTCGGATTCCCCCCCTTCTAAGTAGTAGGAATAGGAGTCAAGGAAAGGGAAGAGAAGGAAGGAGGGGGCGCCGCCCCTCCCCCTAGTCCAATTCAGACTAGTCAATGGGGGGCGGCCTGCCTCTCCCTCTCCCCTAAAGCCCAATAAGGCCCATATACTTCTTCCCCATATTCCCGTAACTCCCTAGTACTCCGAAAAATACCCGAACCACTCGGAACCTTTCCGGTGTCCGAATATAGTCGTCCAATATATCGATCTTTACGTCTCGACCATTTCGAGACTCCTCGTCATGTCCCCGATCTCATCCGGGACTTCGAACTACCTTCGGCACATCAAATCACATAAACTCATAATATAACCGTCATCGAAACTTTAAGCGTGAGGACCGTATGGGTTCGAGAACAATGTAGACATGACCGAGACACGTCTCCGGTTAATAACCAATAGCGGAACCTGGATGCTCATATTGGCTCCCACATATTCTACGAAGATCTTTATCGGTCAAACTGCATAACAACATACATTGTTCCCTTTGTCATTGGTATGTTACTTGCCCGAGATTCGATCGTCGGTATCTCAATACCTAGTTCAATCTCGTTACCGGCAAGTCTCTTTACTTGTTCTGTAATACATCATCCCGCAACTAACCCATTAGTTACAATGCTTGCAAGGCTTATAGTGATGTGCATTAACAGGTGGGCCCAGAGATACCTCTCCAACAATCGGAGTGACAAATCCTAATCCCGAAATACGCCAACCCAACAAGTACCTTCGGAGACACCTGTAGAGCACCTTTATAATCACCCAGTTATGTTGTGATGTTTGGTAGCACACAAAGTGTTCCTCCGGTAAACGGGAGTTGCATAATCTCGTAGTCATAGGAACATGTATAAGTCATGAAGAAAGCAATAGCAACATACTAAACGATCAAGTGTTAAGCTAACGGAATGGGTCAAGTCAATCACATCATTCTCCTAATGATGTGATCTCGTTAATAAAATGACAACTCATGTCCATGGCTAGGAAACATAACCATCTTTGATCAACGAGCTAGTCAAGTAGAGGCATACTAGTGACACTCTGTTTGTCTATGTATTCACACATGTATTATGTTTCCAGTTAATACAATTCTATCATGAATAATAAACATTTATCATGATATAAGGAAATAAATAATAACTTTATTATTGCCTCTAGGGCATATTTCCTTCAGTCTCCCACTTGCACTACAGTCAATAATCTAGATCACATCACCATGTGATTAACATCGATAGTTCACATTATCATGTGATTAACACCCATAGTTCACATCGCCATGTGACCAACACCCAAAGGGTTTACTGGATTCAGTAATCTAGTTCACATCGCTATGTGATTAACACCCAAAGAGTACTAAGGTGTGATCATGTTTTGCTTGTGAGAGAAGTTTAGTCAACGGGTCTGCCACATTCAGATCCGTATGTATTTTGCAAATTTCTATGTCAACAATGCTCTGCACAGAGCTACTCTAGCTAATTGCTCCCACTTTAAATATGTATCCAGATTGAGACTTAGAGTCATCTGGATCAGTGTCAAAACTTGCATCGACATAACCCTTTACGACGAACCTTTTTGTCACCTCCATAATTGAGAAACATATCCTTATTCCACTAAGGCTAATTTTGACCGCTGTCCAGTGATCTACTCCTAGATCACTATTGTACTCCCTTGCCAAAATCAGTGTAGGGTATACAATAGATCTGGTACATAGCATGGCATACTTTATAGAACCTATGGCTGAGGCATAGGGAATGACTTTCATTCTCTTTCTATCTGCCGTGGTCGGGCTTTGAGTCTTACTCAATTTCACACCTTGTAACACAGGCAAGAAATCTTTCTTTGAATGTTCCATTTTGAACTACTTCAAAATCTTGTTAAGGTATGTACTCATTGAAAAAACTTATCAAGCGTCTTGATCTATCTCTATCGATCTTGATGCTCAATATGTAAGCAGCTTTTCCGAGGTCTTTCTTTGAAAAACTCCTTTCAAACACACCTTTATGCTTTGCATAATAATTCTACATTATCTCCGATCAACAATATGTCATACACATATACTTATCAGAAATGATGTAGTGCTCCCACTCACTTTCTTGTAAATACAGGCTTAACCGCAAGTCTGTATAAAACTATATCCTTTGATCAACTTATCAAAGCGTATATTCCAACTCCGAGATGCTTGCACCAGTCCATAGATGGATCGTTGGAGCTCGCATATTTTGTTAGCACCTTTAGGATTGACAAAACCTTCTGGTTGCATCATATAAAACTCTTATTTAATAAATCCATTAAGGAATGCAGTTTTGTTTATCCATTTACCAGATTTCATAAAATGCGGCAATTGCTAACATGATTCGGACAGACTTAAGCATAGATATGAGTGAGAACATCTCATCGTAGTCAACACCTTGAACTTGTCGAAAACCTTTTGCGACAATTCTAGCTTTGTAGATAGTAACACTACTATCAGCGTCCGTCTTCCTCTTGAAGATCCATTTAATCTCAATGGCTCGCCGATCATTGGGAAAGTCAATCAAAGTCCATACTTTGTTCTCATACATGGATCTCACCTCAGATTTCATGGCCTCAAGCCATTTCGTGGAATCTGGGCTCATCATCGCTTCCTCATAGTTCGTAGGTTTGTCAAGGTCAAGTAACATGACCTCCAGAACAGGATTACCGTACCACTATGGTGCGGATCTCACTCTGGTTTACCTACGAGGTTCGGTAGTAACTTGATCTGAAGTTACATGATCATCATCATTAGCTTCTTCACTAATTGGTGTAGTAGTCACAGGAATAGATTTCTGTGATGAACTACTTTCCAATAATGGAGCAGGTACAGTTACCTCATCAATTTCTACTTTCCTCCCACTCACTTCTTTCGAGAGAAACTCCTTCTCTAGAAAGGATCCATTCTTAGCAACGAATGTCTTGCCTTCCGGATTTGTCATAAAAGGTGTACCCAATTGTCTCCTTTTGGTATCCTATGAAGACACATTTCTCCGATTTGGGTTTGAGCTTATCAGGATGAAACTTTTTCACATAAGCATCATAGCCCCAAACTTTAAGAAACGACAACTTTGGTTTCTTGCCAAACAACAGTTCATAATGTTGGAAATATGCCCTAGAGGCAATAATAAAATGGTTATTATTATATTTCTTTGTTCATGATAATTGTCTATTGTTCATGCTATACTTGTGTTATCCGGAAATTGTAATACATCTGTGAATACATAGACCACAACACGTCCCTAGTGAGCCTCTAGTTGACTAGCTCGTTGATCAAAAGATAGTCATGGTTTCCTGACTATGGACATTGCATGTCATTGATAACGGGGTCACATCATTAGGAGAATGATGTGATGGACAAGACCCAATCCTAAGCATAGCTCAAAGGTCATGTAGTTCGTTTGCTATAGCTTTTCCGAATGTCAAGTATCATTTCCTTAGACCATGAGATTGTGCAACTCCCGGATACCGTAGGAGTGCATTGGGTGTGCCAAACGTCACAACGTAACTAGGTGACTATAAAGGTAACTATAGGTATCTCCGAAAGTGTCTGTTGGGTTGGCACGAATCGAGACTGGGATTTGTCACTCCGTATGACGGAGAGGTATCTCTGGGACCACTCGGTAATGCATCATCATAATGAGCTCAATGTGACCAAGTGGTTGATCACGGGATCATGCATTACGGTACGAGTAAAGTGACTTGCCGGTAACGAGATTGAACGAGGTATTGGGATACCGACGATCGAGTCTCGGGCAAGTAACGTACCGATTGACAAAGGGAATTGTATACGGATTGATTGAATCCTTGACATCGTGGTTCATCCGATGAGATCATCGAGGAGCATGTGGGAGCCAACATGGGTATCCAGATCCTGCTGTTGGTTATTGACCGGAGAGTCGTCTCGGTCATGTCTGCGTGTCTCTCGAACCCGTAGGGTCTACAGACTTAAGGTTCAGTGATGCTAGGGTTGTTGAGATATTAGTATACGGTAACCCAAAAGTTGTTTGGAGTCCCGGATGATATCCCGGACGTCACGAGGAGTTCCGTAATGGTCCGGAGGTGAAGATTTATGTATAGGAAGTCAAGTTTCGGCCATCGGGAAGGTTTTCGGGGTAACCGGTATTCTACCGGGACCACCGGAAGGGTCCCGGGGGTCCACCGGGTTGGGCCACCTATCCCGGAGGGCCCCTTGGGCTGAAGTGGGAGGGGAACCAGCCCCTAGTGGGCTGGTGCGCCCCCCATGGGCCTCCCCCTGCGCCTAGGGTTGGAAACCCTAGGGGTGGGGGCGCCCCACTTGCCTTGGGGGGCAAGCCAACCCCTTGCCCCCCCTGGGAGATGGCATCTCCTAGGGCCGGTTCCCCCCTAGGGGTCCTATAAATAGTGGGGGGGAGGAAGGGCAGCCGCACCCTAGCCCCTGGCCTCTCCCTCTCCCTCCCGTGACACTCCTCCGTCTCCCTGTGCTTGGCGAAGCCCTGCCGAGATCACCGTTGCTTCCAACACCACGCCGTCGTGCTGCAGGATCTTCATCAACCTGTCCTTCCCCCTTGCTGGATCAAGTTGGAGGAGACGTCTTCCCAACCGTACGTGTGTTGAACGCGGAGGTGTCGTCCGTTCGGCGCTAGGTCATCGGTGATTTGGATCACGACGAGTACGACTCCATCAACCCCGTTCTCTTGAACGCTTCCGCGCACGATCTACAAGGGTATGTAGATGCACTCCTCTCTCCCTCGTTGCTAGAAGACTCCATAGATTGATCTTGGTGATGCGTAGAAAATTTTAAAATTCTGCTACGTTCCCCAACAGTGGTATCAGAGCTAGGTATATGCGTAGTTTCTATGCACGAGTAGAACACAAAGTACTTGTGGGCGTGAATATTGTCAACTTGCTTGCCGTTACTAGTCTTGTCTTGATTCGGTGGCATCGTGGGATGAAACGGCCAGGACCGACCTTACACGTACGCTTACGTGAGACTGGTTCCACCGATTGACATGCACTAGTTGCATAAGGTGGCTGGCGGATGTCTGTCTTTCCCACTTTAGTCGGATCGGATTCGATGAAAATGGTCCTTATGAAGGGTAAATAGAAATTGGCATATCACGTTGTGGTTTTGGCGTAGGTAAGAAACGTTCTTGCTAGAAACCTATAGCAGCCACATAAAAACTTGCAACAACAATTAGAGGACGTCTAACTTGTTTTTGCAGCATGTGTCGTGTGATGTGATATGGCCAAAAGGATGTGATGAATGATATATGTGATGTATGAGATTGATCATGTTCTTGTAATAGGAATCACGACTTGCCTGTCGATGAGTATGACAACCGGCAGGAGCCATAGGAGTTGTCTTTATTTATTTATTACCTGCGTGTCAACATAAACGTCATGTAATTACTTTACTTTATTGCTAAAGTGTTAGCCATAGTAGTAGAAGTAATAGATGACGAGACAACTTCAAGAAGACACGATGATGGAGATCATGATGATGGAGATCATGATGATGGAGATCATGGTGTCATGCCGGTGACAACGATGATCATGGAGCCCCGAAGAAGGAGATCAAAAGGAGCAACTGATATTGGCCATATAATGCACTATTTGATTGCATGTGATGTTTATCATGTTTTACATCTTATTTGCTTAGAACGACGGTAGCTTAAATAAGATGATCCCTCGTAATAATTTCAAGAAAGTGTTCCCCCTAACTGTGCACGTTGCGAAGGTTCGTTGTTTCGAAGCACCACGTGATGATCGGGTGTGATAGATTCTAACGTTCGAATACAACGGGTGTAAGCCAGATTTACACACGCAATACACTTAGGTTGACTTGACGAGCCTAGCATGTACAGACATGGCCTCGGAACACGGAAGATCGAAAGGTCGAGCATGAGTCGTATAGAAGATACAATCAACATGAAGATGTTCTCCGATGTTGGCTAGTCCGTCTCACGTGATGATCGGACACGGCCTAGTTAACTCGGATCATGTTTCACTTAGATAACTAGAGGGATGTCTATCTGAGTGGGAGTTCATTGAGTAATTTGATTAGATGAACTTAATTATCATGAACTTAGTCTAAAATCTTTACAATATGTCTTGTAGATCAAATGGCCAACGTAGTCCTCAACTTCAACGCGTTCCTAGAGAAAACCAAGCTGAAAGACGATGGCAGCAACTACACGGACTGGGTCCGGAACCTGAGGATCATCCTAATAGCTGCCAAGAAAGATTATGTCCTACAAGCACCGCTGGGTGACGCACCTGTTCTCCCTGCAGAACAAGACGTTATGAACGCTTGGCAGGCACGTACCGATGATTACTCCCTCGTTTAGTGCGGCATGCTTTACAGCTTAGAGCTGGGGCTCCAAAAGCATTTTGAGAGACACGGAGCATATGAGATGTTCGAAGAGCTGAAAATGGTTTTCCAAGCTCATGCCCGGGTCGAGAGATATCAAGTCTCCGACAAGTTCTTTAGCTGTAAGATGGAGGAAAACAGTTCTGTCAGTGAGCACATACTCACTATGTCTGGGTTGCATAACCGCTTGACTCAGCTGGGAGTTAATCTCCCGGATGACGCGGTCATTGACAGAATCCTTCAGTCACTTCCACCGAGCTACAAGAGCTTTGTGATGAACTACAACATGCAGGGGATGGAAAAGACCATTCCTGAAGTATTTGCTATGCTGAAATCAGCTGAGCTAGAAGTCAAAAAGGAACATCAAGTGTTGATGGTGAATAAAACCACTAAGTTCAAAAAGGGCAAGGGTAAGAAGAACTTCAAGAAGGACGGCAAGGGAGTTGCCGTGCCCGGCAAGCAAGCTGCCGGGAAGAAGCCAAAGAACGGACCCAAGCCCGAGACTGAGTGTTTTTATTGCAAGGGAAGTGGTCACTGGAAGCGGAACTACCCCAAATACTTAGCGGACAAGAAGGCCGGCATCACAAAAGGTATATGTGATATACATGTAATTGATGTGTACCTTACCAGTACTCGTAGTAGCTCTTGGATATTTGATACCGGTGCAGTTGCTCACATTTGTAACTCAAAGCAGGAGCTTCGGAATAAGCGGAGACTGGCGAAGGACGAGGTGACGATGCGCGTCGGGAATGGTTCCATGGTCGATGTGATCGCCGTCGGCACGCTACCTCTACATTTTCCTACGGGATTAGTTTTAAACCTCAATAATTGTTATTTAGTGCCAGCTTTGAGCATGAACATTGTATCGGGATCTCGTTTAATACGAGATGGCTACTCATTTAAACCAAGAATAATGGTTGTTCTATTTATATGAGAGATATGTTTTATGGTCATGCTCCGATGGTGAATGGTTTATTCTTAATGAATCTCGAGCGTAATGCTACACATATTCATAGTGTGAGTACCAAAAGATGTAAGGTTGATAATGATAGTCCCATATACTTGTGGCACTGCCGCCTTGGTCACATAGTTGTCAAACGCATGAAGAAGCTCCATGCAGATGGACTTTTAGAGTCTCTTGATTACGAATCATTTGACACGTGCGAACCATGGCTCATGGGTAAAATGACCAAGACTCCGTTCTCAGGAACAATGGAGCGAGCAACCAACTTATAGGAAATCATACATACTGATGTGTGCGGTCCAATGAGTGTTGAGGCTCGCGGTGGCTATCGTTATGTTCTCACCCTCACTGATGACTTGAGTAGATATGGGTATGTCTACTTAATGAAACACAAGTCTGAGACCTTTGAAAAGTTCAAGGAATTTCAGAGCGAGGTTGAGAATCAACGTGACAGGAAAATCAAGTTCTTGCGATCAGATCGTGGGGGAGAATACTTGAGTCACGAATTTGGCACACACTTAAGAAAATGTGGAATAGTTTCACAACTCACGCCGCCTGGAACACCTCGGCGTAATGGTGTGTCCGAATGTCATAATGCCACTCTATTGGATATGGTGCGATCTATGATGTCTCTTACCGATCTACCGCTGCCATTTTGGGGCTATGCTTTAGAGACTGCCGCATTCACTTTAAATAGGGCTCCGTCGAAATCCGTTGAGACGACACCGTATGAATTATGGTTTGGGAAGAAACCTAAGCTGTCGTTTCAAAAAGTTTGGGGATGCGATGCTTATGTCAAGAAACTTCAACCTGAAAAGCTCGAACCCAAATCGGAAAAATGCATCTTCATAGGATACCCTAAAGAAACTATTGGGTATACCTTCTACGTCAGATCCGAAGGCAAGATCTTTGTTGCCAAGAATGGTTCCTTTCTAGAGAAAGAGTTTCTCTCGAAAGAAATAAGTGGGAGGAAAGTAGAACTTGATGAAGTATTACCTCTTGAACCAGTAAGTGGCACAGCTCAAGAAAATGTTCCTGAGTAGCCTGCACCGACTAGAGAGGAAGTTGATGATGATGATCATGAAACTTCAGATCAAGTTGCTACTGAAATTTGTAGGTCCACGAGGACACGTTCCGCACCAGAGTGGTACGGCAACCCTGTCTTGGCAATCATGTTGTTAGACAACGGGGAACCTTCGAACTATGAAGAAGCAATGGCGGGCCCGGATCCCGACAAATGGCTGGAAGCCATGAAATCCGAGATAGGATCCATGTATGAAAACGAAGTATGGACTTTGACTGACTTGCCTGATGATCGGCGAGCCATAGAAAATAAATGGATCTTTAAGAAGAAGATAGACGCGGATGGTAACGTAACTATCTATAAAGCTCGACTTGTCGCTAAGGGTTATCGACAAGTTCAAGGGGTTGACTACGATGAGACTTTCACACCCGTAGCGAAGCTGAAGTCTGTCCGAATCATGTTAGCAATTGCCGCATTCTATGATTATGAGATATGGCAAATGGGCGTCAAAACGGCATTCCTTAATGGTTTCCTTAAGGAAGAATTGTATATGATGCAGCTAGAAGGTTTTGTCGATCCTAAGAATGCTAACAAGGTGTGCAAGCTCCAACGCTTGATTTATGGGCTGGTGCAAGCATCTCGGAGTTGGAACATTCGTTTTGATGAGATGATCAAAGCGTTTGGGTTAACGCAGATTTATGGAGAAGCCTGCATTTGCAAGAAAGTGAGTGGGAGCTCTGTAGCATTTCTCATATTGTATGTGGATGACATACTGTTGATGGGAAATGATATAGAATTCTTGGAAAGCATAAAGGCCTACTTGAACAAGTGTTTTTCAATGAAGGATCTTGGAGAAGCTGCTTATATATTAGGCATCAAGATCTATAGAGATAGATCGAGACGCCTCATTGCTCTTTCACAGAGTATGTACCTTGACAAGATATTGAAGAAGTTCAAAATGGATCAGTCAAAGAAGGGGTTCTTGCCTGTATTGCAAGGTACGAGATTGAGCACGGCTCAATGCCCGACCACGGCAAAAGATAGAGAAAAGATGAGTGTCGTCACCTATGCCTCAGCCATAGGGTCTGTCATGTATGCTATGCTGTGTACCAGACCTGATGTAAACCTTGCCGTAAGTTTGGTAGGAAGGTACCAAAGTAATCCCGTCATGGAACACTGGACAGCGGTCAAGAATATCCTGAAGTACCTGAAGAGGACTAAGTATATGTTTCTCGTTTATGGAGGTGATGAAGAGCTCGTCGTAAAGGGTTACGTCGATGCTAGCTTCGACACAGATCTGGATGACTCTAAGTCACAAACCGGATACGTGTATATTTTGAATGGTGGGGCAGTAAGCTGGTGCAGTTGCAAGCAAAGCGTTGTGGCGGGATCTACATGTGAAGCGGAGTACATGGTGTTGGAAATATGCCCTAGAGGCAATAATAAAAGCATTACTAATATATTTCCTTGTTCATGATAATTGTCTTTTATTCATGCTATAATTGTGTTATCCGGAAATCGTAATACATGTGTGAATAAATAGACACCAACATGTCCCTAGTAAGCCTCTAGTTGACTAGCTCGTTGATCAACAGATGGTCATGGTTTCCTGACTATGGACATTGGATGTCGTTGATAACGAGATCACATCATTAGGAGAATGATGTGATGGACAAGACCCAATCCTAAACATAGCACAAGATCGTATAGTTCGTTTGCTAGAGTTTTCCAATGTCAAGTATCTTTTCCTTAGACCATGAGATTGTGTAACTCCCAGATACTGTAGGAGTGCTTTGGGTATACCAAATGTCACAACGTAACTGGGTGACTATAAAGGTATACTACGGGTATCTCCGAAAGTGTCTGTTGGGTTGACACGGATCAAGACTGGGATTTGTCACTCCGTATGACGGAGAGGTATCACTGGGCCCACTCGGTAATGCATCATCATTATGAGCTCAAAGTGACCAAGTGTCTGGTCACGGGATCATGCATTACGGTACGAGTAAAGTGACTTGCCGGTAACAAGATTGAACGAGGTATTGGGATACCGACAATCGAATCTCGGGCAAGTAACATACCGATTGACAAAGGGAATTGTATACAGGGTTGCTTGAATCCTCAACATCATGGTTCATCCGATGAGATCATCGAGGAGCATGTGGGAGCCAATACGGGTATCCAGATCCCGCTGTTGGTTATTGACCGGAGAGCGATCTCGGTCATGTCTACATGTCTCCCGAACCCGTAGGGTCTACACACTTACGGTTCGCTGACGCTAGGGTTGTAGGGATATGTATATGCAGTAACCCGAATGTTGTTCGGAGTCCTGGATGAGATCCTGGACGTCACGAGGAGTTCCGGAATGGTCCGGAGGTAAAGAATTATATATAGGAAGTGCTGTTTCGGCTATCGGGTAAAGTTTCGGGGTCACCGGTATTGTACCGGGACCACCGGAAGGGTCCCGGGGGTCCACCGGGTGGGGCCACCTATCTCGGAGGGCCCCATGGGCTGAAGTGGGAAGGGATCCAGCCCAAAGTGGGCTGGGGCGCCACTTCCCCTACGGCCCATGCGCCTAGGGTGGGGGAAACCCTAAAGGGGGGCGCCCCCTTGCTTGGGGGGCAAGCCCCCCACACCTTGGCCGCCGCCCCCCTAGGAGATTGCATCTCCTAGGGCCGCCCCCCCCCCTAGGCCCCCTATATATAGTGGGGGGAGGGAGGGCCTCTCACCTATGCCATTGGTGCCTCCCTCTCCCTCTCCAACACCTCCTCCTTCTCCATAGAGCTTGGCGAAGCCCTGCCGGAGTACTGCAGCTCCATCACCACCACGCCGTCATGCTGCTGCTGGAGCCATCTTCCTCAACCTCTCCTTCCCCCTTGCTGGATCAAGAAGGAGGAGATGTTACGCTGACCGTACGTGTGTTGAACGCGGAGGTGCCGTCCGTTCAGCGCTAGGATCTCCGGTGATTTGGATCACGTCGAGTACGACTCCCTCATCCCTGTTCTTTGAACGCTTCCGCTTGCGATCTACAAGGTACATAGATGCATCCAACCACTCGTTGCTAGATGAACTCATAGATGGATCTTGGTGAAACCGTAGGAATTTTTTTGTTTTCTGCAACGTTCCCCAACAGTGGCATCATGAGCTAGGTCTATGCGTAGTTCTCTATGCACGAGTAGAACACAATTTGTTGTGGGCGTTGATGTTGTCAACTTTCTTGCCGCTACTAGTCTTATTTTGCTTCAGCGGTATTGTGGGATGAAGCGGCCCGGACCAACCTTACACGTACGCTTACGTGAGACCAGTTCCACCAACTAACATGCACTGGTTGCATAAGGTGGCTGGTGGGTGTCTGTCTCTCCCACTTTAGTTGGAGCGGATTCGATGAAAAGGGTCCTTATGAAGGGTAAATAGAAGTTGACAAATCACGTTGTGGCTTTCACGTAGGTAAGAAAATGTTCTTGCTAGAACCCTATTGCAGCCACGTAAAACTTGCAACAACAATTAGAGGACACCTAACTTGTTTTTGCAGCAAGTGTTTTGTGATGTGATATGGCCAAAGTTGTGATGAATGATGAATGATATATATGTGATGTATGAGATGTTCATGCTATTGTAATAGGAATCACGACTTGCATGTCGATGAGTATGACAACCGGCAGGAGCCATAGGAGTTGTCTTTATTTTTTGTATGACCTGCGTTTCATTGAGAAACGCCATGTAAATTACTTTACTTTATTGCTAAACGCGTTAGCCGTAGTAGTAGAAGTAATAGTTGGCGAGCAACTTCATGGAGACACGATGATGGAGATCATGGTGTCATGTCGGTGACAAGATGATCATGGAGCCCCAAGATGGAGATCAAAGGAGCTATGTGATATTGGTCATATCATGTCACTATTATTATTTGATTGCATGTGGTGTTTATCATGTTTTTGCATCTTATTTACTTAGAACGACGGTAGTAAATAAGATGATCCCTCATAATAATTTCAAGAAAATGTTCCCCCTAACTGTGCACCGCTGCGACAGTTCGTTGTTTCGAAGCACCACGTGATGATCGGGTGTGATAGATTCCAATGTTCACATACAACGGGTGTAAGACAGATTTACACATGCAAACACTTAGGTTGACTTGACGAGCCTAGCATGTACAGACATGGCCTCGGAATATAGAAGACCGAAAGGTCGAGCATGAGTCGTATAGAAGATACGATCAACATGAAGATGTTCACCGATGTTGACTAGTCCGTCTCACGTGATGATCGGACACGGCCTAGTTAACTCGGATCATGTTATACTTAGATGAGTGGAGGGATGTCTATCTAAGTGGGAGTTCATTGAATATGTTGATTAGATGAACTTAATTATCATGAACTTAGTCTAAAATATTTACAATATGTCTTGTAGATCAAATGGCCAACGTAGTCCTCAACTTCCACGCGTTCCTAGAGAAAACCAAGCTGAAAAATGATGGCAGCAACTACACGGACTGGGTCCGGAACCTGAGGATCATCCTCATAGCTGCCAAGAAAGATTATGTCCTACAAGCACCGCTGGGTGACGCACCTGTTCTCCCTGCAGAACAAGACGTTATGAACGCTTGGCAGGCACATACCGATGATTACTCCCTCGTTCAATGCGGCATGCTTTACAGCTTAGAGCTGGGGCTCCAAAAGTGTTTTGAGAGACACAGAGCATATGAGATGTTCGAAGAGCTGAAAATGGTTTTCCAAGCTCATGCCCGGGTCGAGAGATATCAAGTCTCCGACAAGTTCTTCAGCTGTAAGATGGAGGAAAACAGTTCTGTCAGTGAGCACATACTCACTATGTCTGGGTTGCATAACCGCTTGACTCAGCTGGGAGTTAATCTCCCGGATGACGCGGTCATTGACAGAATCCTTCAGTCGCTTCCACCGAGCTACAAGAGCTTTGTGATGAACTTCAACATGCAGGGGATGGAAAAGACCATTCCTGAAGTATTTGCTATGCTGAAATCAGCAGAGGTAGAAGTCAAAAAGGAACATCAAATGTTGATGGTGAATAAAACCACTAAGTTCAAAAAGGGAAAGGGTAAGAAGAACTTCAAGAAGGACGGCAAGGGAGTTGCCGCGCCCGGCAAGCAAGCTGCCGGGAAGAAGCCAAAGAATGGACCCAAGCCCGAGACTGAGTGTTTTTATTGCAAGGGAAGTGGTCACTGGAAGCGGAACTGCCCCAAATACTTAGCGGACAAGAAGGCTGGCACCACAAAAGGTATATGTGATATACATGTAATTGATGTGTACCTTACCAGTACTCGTAGTAGCTCTTGGGTATTTGATACCGGTGCAGTTGCTCACATTTGTAACTCAAAGCAGGAGCATCGGAATAAGCGGAGACTGGTGAAGGACGAGGTGACGATGCGCGTCGGGAATGGTTCCAAGGTCGATGTGATCGCCGTCGGCACACTACCTCTACATTTTCCTACGGGATTAGTTTTAAACCTCAATAATTGTTATTTAGTGCCAGCTTTGAGCATGAACATTGTATCGGGATCTCGTTTAATACGAGATGGCTACTCATTTAAACCGAGAATAATGGTTGTTCTATTTATATGAGAGATATGTTTTATGGTCATGCTCCGATGGTGAATGGTTTATTCTTAATGAATCTTGAGCGTAATGCTACACATATTCATAGTGTGAGTACCAAAAGATGTAAGGTTGATAATGATAGTCCCACATACTTGTGGCACTGTCGCCTTGGTCACATAGGTGTCAAACGCATGAAGAAGCTCCATGCAGATGGACTTTTAGAGTCTCTTGATTACGAATCATTTGACACGTGCGAACCATGCCTCATGGGTAAAATGACCAAGACTCCGTTCTCAGGAACAATGGAGCGAGCAACCAACTTATTGGAAATCATACATACTGATGTGTGCGGTACAATGAGTGTTGAGGCTCGCGGTGGCTATCGTTATGTTCTCACCCTCATTGATGACTTGAGTAGATATGGGTATATCTATTTGATGAAACACAAGTCTAAGACCTTTGAAAATTTCAAGGAATTTCAGAGTGAGGTTGAAAATCAACGTGACAGGAAAATCAAGTTCCTACAATCAGATCGTGGAGGAGAATACTTGAGTCACGAATTTGGCACACACTTAAGAAAATGTGGAATAGTTTCAAAACTCACGCCGCCTGGAACACCTCAGCGTAATGGTGTGTCCGAACGTCGTAATCGCACTCTATTAGATATGGTGCGATCTATGATGTCTCTTACCGATTTACCGCTATCCTTTTGGGGCTATGCTTTAGAGACTGCCGCATTCACTTTAAATACGGCTCCATCGAAATCCGTTGAGATGACACCGTATGAATTATGGTTTGGGGAGAAACCTAAGCTGTCGTTTCTAAAAGTTTGGGGATGCGATGCTTATGTCAAGAAACTTCAACCTGAAAAGCTCGAACCCAAGTCGGAAAAATGCGTCTTCATAGGATACCCTAAAGAAACTATCTGGTATACCTTCTACCTCAGATCCAAAGGCAAGATCTTTGTTGCCAAGAATGGATCCTTTCTAGAGAAAGAATTTCTCTCGAAAGAAGTAAGTGGGAGGAAAGTAGAACTTGATGAAGTATTACCTCTTGAACCGGAAAAAGGCGCAACTCAAGAAAATGTTCCTGAGGTGCCTGCACCGACTAGAGAGGAAGTTAATGATGATGATCAAGATACTTCTGATCAAGCTCCTACTGAAATTCGTAGGTCCACAAGGACACGTTCCGCACCAGAGTGGTACGGAAACCCTGTCTTGGAAATCATGTTGTTAGACAACGATGAACCTTCGAACTATGAAGAAGCGATGGCGGGCCCAGATTTCAACAAATGGCTAGAAGCCATGAAATCCGAGATAGGATCCATGTATGAAAACGAAGTATGGACTTTGACTGACTTGCCTGTTGAGCGGCGAGCCATAGAAAATAAATGGATCTTTAAGAAGAAGACAGACACGGATGGTAATCTGACCATCTATAAAGCTCGGCTTGTCGCTAAGGGTTATCAACAAGTTGAAGGGGTTGACTACGATGAGACTTTCTCACTGGTAGCGAAGCTAAAGTCCGTCCGAATCATGTTAGCAATTGCCGCATTCTACGATTATGAGATATGGCAAATGGACGTCAAAACGGCATTCCTTAATGGTTTCCTTAAGGAAGAATTGTATATGATGCAGCCGGAAGGTTTTGTCGATCCTAAGAATGCTAACAAGGTATGCAAGCTCCAACGCTCGATTTATGGGCTGGTGCAAGCATCTCGGAAGTGGAATATTCGCTTTGATGAGATGATCAAGGCGTTTGGGTTTACGCAGACTTATGGAGAAGCCTGTGTTTACAAGAATGTGAGTGGGAGCTCTGTAGCATTTCTCATATTATATGTAGATGACATACTTTTGATGGGAAATGATATAGAACTTTTGGACAGCATTAAGGCCTACTTGAATAAGAGTTTTTCAATGAAGGACCTTGGAGAATCTGCTTATATATTAGGCATCAAGATCTATAGAGATAGATCAAGACGCCTCATAGGTCTTTCACAAAGCACATACCTTGATAAGATATTGAAGAAGTTCAATATGGATCAGTCTAAGAAGGGGTTCTTGCCTGTGTTGCAAGGTGTGAAATTGAGCTCAGCTCAATGTCCGACCACGGCAGAAGATATAGAAGAGATGAGTGTCATCCCCCTATGCCTCAGCCATAGGTTCTATTATGTATGCCATGCTGTGTACCAGACCTGATGTAAACCTTGCCGTAAGTTTGGTAGGAAAGTACCAAAGTAATCCTGGCAAGGAACACTGGACAGCGGTCAAGAATATCCTGAAGTACCTGAAAAGGACTAAGGAAATGTTTCTCGTTTATGGAGGTGATGAAGAGCTCGTCGTAAAAGGTTACGTCGACGCTAGCTTCGACACAGATCTGGATGACTCTAAGTCACAAACCGGATACGTGTATATTTTGAATGGTGGGGCAGTAAGCTAGTGCAGTTGCAAGCAGAGCGTCGTGGCGGGATCTACATGTGAAGCGGAGTACATGGCAGCCTCGGAGGTAGCACATGAAGCACTTTGGGTGAAGGAGTTCATCACCGACCTAGGAGTCATACCCAATGCGTCGGGGCCAATCAAGCTCTTCTGTGAGAACACTGGAGCTATTGCACTTGCCAAGGAGCCCAGGTTTCACAAGAAGACAAGGCACATCAAGCGTTGCTTCAACTCCATTCGTGAAAATGTTCAAGATGGAGACATAGATATTTGTAAAGTACATACGGACCTGAATGTAGCAGATCCGTTGACTAAACCTCTCCCTAGAGCAAAACATGATCAACACCAGAATTCCATGGGTGTTCGATTCATCACAATGTAACTAGATTATTGACTCTAGTGCAAGTGGGAGACTGTTGGAAACATGCCCTAGAGGCAATAATAAAAGCATTATTATTATATTTCCTTGTTCATGATAATTGTCTTTTATTCATGCTATAATTGTGTTATCCGGAAATTGTAATACATGTGTGAATAAATAGACACCAACATGTCCCTAGTAAGCCTCTAGTTGACTAGCTCGTTGATCAACAGATAGTCATGGTTTCCTGACTATGGACATTGGATGTCGTTGATAACGAGATCACATCATTAGGAGAATGATGTGATGGACAAGACCCAATCCTAAACATAGCACAAGATCGTATAGTTCGTTTGCTAGAGTTTTCCAATGTCAAGTATCTTTTCCTTAGACCATGAGATTGTGTAACTCCAGGATACTGTAGGAGTGCTTTGGGTATACCAAACATCACAACGTAACTGGGTGACTATAAAGGTATACTACGGGTATCTCCGAAAGTGTCTGTTGGGTTGACACGGATCAAGACTGGGATTTGTCACTCCGTATGACGGAGAGGTATCACTGGGCCCACTTGGTAATGCATCATCATTATGAGCTCAAAGTGACCAAGTGTCTGGTCACCGGATCATGCATTACGGTACAATTAAAGTGACTTGCCGGTAACGAGATTGAACGAGGTATTGGGATACCGACGATCGAATCTCGGGCAAGTAACATACCGATTGACAAAGGGAATTGTATACGGGGTTGCTTGAATCCTCGACATCGTGGTTCATCCGATGAGATCATCGAGGAGCATGTGGGAGCCAATATGGGTATCCAGATCCTACTGTTGGTTATTGATCGGAGAGCGATCTCGGTCATGTCTACATGTCTCCCGAACCCGTAGGGTCTACACACTTAAGGTTCGGTGACGCTAGGGTTGTAGGGATATGTATATGCAGTAACCCGAATGTTGTTCGGAGTCCCGGATGAGATCCCGGACGTCACGAGGAGTTCCGGAATGGTCCGGCGGTAAAGAATTATATATAGGAAGTGCTGTTTTGGCTATCGGGACAAGTTTCAGGGTCATCGGTATTGTACCGGGACCACCGGAAGGGTCCCGGGGGTCCACCGGTGGGGCCACCTATCCCGGAGGGCCCCATGGGCTGAAGTGGGAAGGGATCCAGCCCAAAGTGGGCTGGGGTGCCACTTCCCCTAGGGCCCATGCGCCTAGGGTGGGGGAAACCCTAAAGGGGGGTGCCCCCTTGCTTGGGGGGCAAGCCCCCCACCCCTTGGCCGCCGCCCCCCCTAGGAGATTGCATCTCCTAGTGCCGCCGCCCCCCCTAGGCCCCCTATATATAGTGGGGGGAAGGAGGGCCTCTCACCTACGCCATTGGTGCCTCCCTCTCCCTCTCCAACACCTCCTCCTTCTCCATAGAGCTTGGCGAAGCCCTGCCGGAGTACTGCAGCTCCATCACCACCACGCCGTCGTGCTGCTGCTGGAGCCATCTTCCTCAACCTCTCCTTCCCCCTTACTGGATCAAGAAGGAGGAGACGTTACGTTGACCGTACGTGTCTTGAACGCGGAGCTACCGTCCGTTCGGCGCTAGGATCTCCGGTGATTTGGATCACGTCGAGTATGCCTCCCTCATCCCCGTTCTTTGAACGCTTCCGCTCGCGATCTACAAGGTACGTAGATGCATCCAACCACTCGTTGCTAGATGAACTCATAGATGGATCTTGGTGAAACCGTAGGAAATTTTTTTGTTTTCTGCAACGTTCCCAACACATGGCAGCCTCGGAGGCAGCACAAGAGGCAACCTGGGTGAAGGAGTTCATTACCGAACTAGGAGTCATACCCAATGCGTCGGGCCCGGTGACTCTCTTCTGTGAGAACACTGGAGCTATTGCCCTTGCCAAGGAGCCCAGGTTTCACAAGAAGACCAGGCATATCAAGCGTCGCTTCAACTCCATTCGTGAAAGTGTTCAAAATGGAGACATAGATATTTGTAAAGTACATTCGGACCTGAATGTGGCAGATCCGTTGACTAAACCTCTCCCTAGAGCAAAACATGATCAACACCAGAACTGCATGGGTGTGCGATTCATCACTATGTAACTAGACTATTGACTCTAGTGCAAGTGGGAGACTGTTGGAAATATGCCCTAGATGCAATAATAAAATGGTTATTATTATATTTCTTTGTTCATGATAATTGTCTATTGTTCATGCTATAATTGTGTTATCCGGAAATCGTAATACATGTGGCAATACATAGACCACAACACGTCCCTAGTGAGCCTCTAGTTGACTAACTCGTTGATCAAAAGATAGTCATGGTTTCCTGACTATGGACATTGGATGTCATTGATAACGGGATCACATCATTAGGAGAATGATGTGATGGACAAGACCCAATCCTAAGCATAGCTCAAAGGTCAGGTAGTTCGTTTGCTATAGCTTTTCCGAATGTCAAGTATCATTTCCTTAGACCATGAGATTGTGCAACTCCCGGATACCGTAGGAGTGATTTGGGTGTGCCAAACGTCACAATGTAACTGGGTGACTATAAAGGTACACTATAGGTATCTCCAAAAGTGTCTGTTGGGTTGGCACGAATCGAGACTGGGATTTGTCACTCCGTATGACGGAGAGGTATCTCTGGACCGACTCGGCAATGCATCATCATAATGAGCTTAGGGTGTGTTTGGTTCAGGTCATTAACTGGAATATAATGGGTCCGTCCTGTTCCCGGGGGTGATTCTCACGTTTGGTTGGGTCGAAGAACCGGAACCAACTCATTCCCTGGAATGGCATATTCGCCCCAGATGCGGAACCCGCTGGTACCTCCAAATCGGAGAAACCACACGGAACGCCTCGCGTCTTCTCTTCTCCCCCAACTCTGCCCTCTCTCTCTCGACAAAACCATGCCCCAGCCTCGACCCTTCGCTCATGTCTCACCGCCGGCACACTCCTGTCCCTCGTGTCTCCCCGTCAAAAGGACGACCTGGTCGCTGCGGCGGGATCCTGGGGTCTATCAGGGAAGAGGTGGAGCAGCGGCGGGCGTCCGATCTGACAGATAGAGCCGCGCGGCGGCGGCCGATCTCGGAGGCAGAGCAGCGCCCGCGACTCCCACTACCTCCTGCTCCACGCGGCCTGCAGGCACCACCTCCACATGGGCACCATCGTCCATCAGCTTTGCTCGGCTTTCCCTGCCGCCGCCGTCCCTGGGCTACGTGCTATAGATGGGCAATCAGTGGCAAGCAGTCACAGCAATCAGCGGCAGTAACGACCATTTTATTTGCTAGCTTCTCGTAATCATAGCAAGCTCTAATGGGAAGAGAATTATGTTCTGCCCCTTGCTAGCTTCCTTTTCCTAATCACGGCAAGCTCAATTTTGAGTAAATGACTTGTATTTTGACAGATCTTTTGACCTTATATGGGTTGATGCCTTGTATTTGACATGAATATAGATGGATGCCTTATATTTTGGTAGACTTTTAACATGTAGATGAGTGAATAAATAGTATTTTCCTTGGAAATTATTTATTATGTGTCAAAAATATGAAGACTAGTGATAATTGTGCATATATATATATATGTGAGAAAAAACATCATTATTTTTATGCAAAAGGTGAGATGAACAAAAATGCATTCCATTCCATATATCTAACCAAACACTAAAATGGAACCGTTCCATTTCACCTATTTGTCCAAACCAAACATAGGAACGGAACGAACTCATTCTAATGGAATGGAACTATGACATTACATTCTACTTCGTTCCCCAATCAAACACACCCTTAATGTGACCAAGTGGTTGATCACGGGATCATGCATTACGGTACGAGTAAAGTGACTTGCCGGTAACGCGATTGAACGAGGTATTGGGATACCGACGATCGAGTCTCGGGCAAGTAACGTACCGATTGACAAAGGGAATTGTATACGGATTGATTGAATCCTCGACATTGTGGTTCATCCGATGAGATCATCGAGGAGCATGTGGGAGCCAACATGGGTATCCAGATCCCGCTGTTGGTTATTGACCGGAGAGTCGTCTCGGTCATGTCTGCGTGTCTCCCGAACCCATAGGGTCTACACACTTAAGGTTCGGTGACGCTAGGGTTGTTGAGATATTAGTATACGGTAACCCAAAAGTTGTTCGGAGTCCCGGATGAGATCCCAGACGCCACGAGGAGTTCCGGAATGGTCCGGAGGTGAAGATTTATATATAGGAAGTCAAGTTTCGGCCATCGGGAAGGTTTTCGGGGTAATCGGTATTTTTCCGGGACCACCGGAAGGGTCACGGGGGTCCACCGGGTGGGGCCACCTATCTCGGAGGGCCCCATGGGCTGAAGTGGGAGGGGAACCAGCCCCTAGTGGGCTGGTGCGCCCCCCCCCCATGGGCCTCCCTCTGCGCCTAGGGTTGGAAACCCCACGGGTGGTGGCGCCCCACTTGCCTTGGGGGGCAAGCCAACCCCTTGGCCGCCCCCCCCCCCTTGGAGATGGCATCTCCTAGGGCCGGCACCCCCTAGGGGTCCTATAAATAGTGGGGGGAGGGAGGGTAGCCACACCCTAGCCCCTGGCCTCTCCCTCTCCCTCCCGTGACACTCCTCCCTCTCCTTGTGATTGGCGAAGCCCTGCCGAGATCACCGTTGCTTCCACCACCACGCCGTCGTGCTGCAGGATCTTCATCAACCTCTCCTTCCCCCTTGCTGGATCAAGTTGGAGGAGACGTCTTCCCAACCGTACGTGTGTTGAACGCGGAGGTGCCGTCCGTTTGGCGCTAGGTCATCGGTGATTTGGATCACCACGAGTACGACTCCATCAACCCCGTTCTCTTGAACGCTTCCGCGCGCGATCTACAAGGGTATGTAGATGCACTCCTCTCTCCCTCGTTGCTAGATGACTCCATAGATTGATCTTGGTGATGCGTAGAAAATTTTAAAATTCTGCTACGTTCCCCAACACATAAGGCGTCGTCTCAACGGATTTTGATAGTGCCCTATTTAACGTGAATGCAGCTGTCTCTAATGCATAACCCCAAAATGATAGTGGTAGATCGGTAAGAGACATCATAGATCGCACCATATCTAATAAAGTACGGTCACGACGTTCGGACACACCTTTACACTATGGTGTTCCAGGTGGCGTGAGTAGTGAAACTATTTCACGTTGTTTTAACTGAAGACCAAAATCGTAACTCAAATATTTTATCTCTATGATCATATCGTAGAAACTTTTCTTTTCTTGTTACAATGATTTTCTACTTCACTCTGAAATTCTTTTGAACTTTTCAAACGTTTCAGACGCATGTTTTATCAAGTAGATATATCCATATCTGCTCAAATCATCTGTGAAGGTCAGAAAATAACGATACTTGTCGCGAGCCTTAACACTCATCGGACTGCATACATCAGTATGTATTATTTCCAATAAGTCAGTTGCTCGCTCCATTGTTCCGAAGAACGGTATTTTAGTCATCTTGCCCATGAGGCATGGTTCGCAAGAATCAAGTTATTCATAATCAAGTGATTCCAAAAGCCCATCAGCATGGAGTTTCTTCATGCGCTTTACACCAATATGACCTAAACGGCAGTGCCACAAATAAGTTGCACTATCATTATTAACTTTGCATCTTTTGGCTTCAATATTATGAATATGTGTATCACTATGATCGAGATTCAACGAACCATTTTCATTGGGTGTATAACCATAGAAGGTTTTTATTCATGTAAACAGAACAACAATTATTCTCTAACTTAAATGAATAACCGTATTGCAATAAACATGATCAAATCATATTCATGCTCAACGCAAACACCAAATAACACTTATTTAGGTTCCACACTAATCCCGAAAGTATAGGGAGTGTGCGATGATGATCATATCAATCTTGTAACTACTTCCAACACACATCGTCACTTCACCCTTAACTAGTTTTTGTTCATTCTGCAACTCCCGTTTCAAGTTACTACTCTTAGCAACTGAACCAATATCAAATACCGAGGGGTTGCTACGAACACTAGTAAAATACACATCAATAATCTATATATCAAATATACCTTTGTTCACTTTGCCATCCTTCTTATCCGCCAAGTACTTGGGGCAGTTCCGCTTCCAGTGACCAGTCCCTTTGCAGTAGAAGCACTTAGTCTCAGGCTTAGGTCTAGACTTGGGCTTCTTCACTTGAGCAACAACTTGCTTGTCGTTCTTCTTGAAATTCCCCTTCTTCCCTTTGCCGTTTTCTTGAAATTAGTGGTCTCGTCAACCATCAACACTTGATGTTTTTCTTGATTTCTACCTTCGTCGATTTTAGCATCACGAAGAGCTTGGGAATTTTTTCCGTTATCCCTTGCATATTATAGTTCATCATGAAGTTCTACTAACTTGGTGATGGTGACTAGAGAATTCTGCCAATCACTATCTTATCTGGAAGATTAACTCCCACTTGATTCAAGCGATTGTAGTACCCAAACAATCTGAGCACATGCTCACTGCTTGAGCTATTCTCCTCCATCTTTTAGCTATAGAACTTGTTGGAGACTTCATATCTCCCAACTCGGGTATTTGCTTGAAATATTAACTTCAACTCCTGGAACATCTCATATGGTCCATGACGTTCAAAACGTCTTTGAAGTCCCGATTCTAAGCCGTTAAGAATCGTGTACTAAACTATCAAGTAGTCATCATATTGAGCTAGCCAAACGTTCATAACGTCTGCATTTGCTCCTGCAATAGGTCTGTCACCTAGCGGTGCATCAAGCACATAATTCTTCTGTGCAACAATGAGGATAAACCTCAGATCACGGACCCAGTCCGCATCATTGCTACTATCATCTTTGAACTTAGTTTTCTCTAGGAACATACATAAAACATAGGGAAGCAACAACGCGAGCTATTGATTTATAACATAGATATGCTAATACTACCAGGACTAAGTTCATGATAAATTAAAGTTCAGTTAATCATATTACTTAAGAATTCCCACTTAGATAGACATTCCTCTAATCCTCTAAGTGATCACGTGATCCATATCAACTAAACCATGTCCAATCATCACGTGAGATGGAGTAGTTTCAATGGTGAACATCACTATGTTGATCATATCTACTATATGATTCACGCTCGACCTTTCGGTCTCAGTGTTCCGAGGCCATATCTGTTATATGCTAGGCTCGTCAAGTTTAACCTGAGTATTCCGCATGTGCAACTGTTTTGCACCTGTTGTATTTGAACGTAGAGCCTACTCACGAAGAACTTTCGCAATGGTGCATACTCAGGGAGAACACTTATACCGTGATAATTTAGTGAGAGATCATCTTATAAAGCTACCGTCGAACTAAGCAAAATAAGATGTGTAAAAGATAAACATCACATGCAATCATAATATGTGACATGATATGGCCATCATCATCTTGTGCCTTTGATATCCATCTCCAAAGCATCGTCATGATCTCCATCGTTACCGGCATGACACCATGATCTCCATCATCTTGATCTATATTAATGTGTCGTCACATGGTCGTCTCGCCAACTATTGCTCTTGCAACTATTGCTATCGCATAGTGATAAAGTAAAGCAATTATTTGGCACTTGCATCTTATGCAATATAGAGACAACCATAAGGCTTCTGCCAGTTGCCGATAACTTCAACAAAACATGATCATTTCATACAACAAAATAGAGAGCATCATGTCTTGACCATATCACATCACAACATGCCCTGCAAAAACAAGTTAGACGTCCTCTACTTTGTTGTTGCAAGTTTACGTGGCTGCTGCGGGCTGAGCAAGAACCATTCTTACCTACGCATCAAAACCACAACGATAGTTTGTCAAGTTGGTGATGTTTTAACCTTCGCAAGGACCGGGCGTAGCCACACTCAGTTCAACTAAAGTTGGAGAAACTGACACCCGCTAGTCACCTGTGTGCATAGCACGACGGTAAAACCAGTCTCGCGTAAGCGTACGCGTAATGTCGGTCCGGGCCGCTTCGTCCAACAATACTGCCGAACCAAAGTGTGACATGCTGGTAAGCAGTATGACTTATATCGCCCACAACTCACTTGTGTTCTACTCGTGCATATTACATCAACGAATAAAACCAGGCTCGGATGCCACTGTTGGGGAACGTAGTAATTTCAAAAAAATCCTACGCACACGCAAGATCATGGTGATGCATAACAACAAGAGGGGAGAGTGTTGTCCACGTACCCTCGTAGACCAAAAGTGGAAGCGTTAGCACAACGCAGTTGATGTAGTCGTACGTCTTCACGATCCGACCGATCAAGTACCGAACGCACGGCACCTCCGAGTTCAGCACACGTTCAGCCCCATGACGTCCCCCGAACTCCGATCCAGCCGAGTGTTGGGGGAGAGTTTCGTCAGCATGACGGCGTGGTGACGATGATGATGTTCTACCGACGCAGGGCTTCGCCTAAGCACCGCTACAGTATTATCGAGGTGGACTATGGTGGAGGGGGGCACCGCACACGGCTAAAAGATCAAACGATCAATTGCTGTGTCTCTGGGGTGCCCCCTGGCCACGTATATAAAGGAGTGGAGGAGGGGGAAGAGGGTCGGCCCCTATGGCACGCCCTGGAGGAGTCCTACTCCCATCGGGAGTAGGATTCCCCCCTTCCAAGTAGTAGGAGTAGGAGTCAAGGAAAGGGAAGAGGGAAGAGAAGGAAGGAGGGGGCGCCGCCCCTCCCCCTAGTCCAATTCGGACTAGTCAATGGGGGGGGCGCAGCCTGCCTCTCTCTCTCCCCTAAAGCCCAATAAGGCCCATATACTTCTTCCCCGTATTCCCGTAACTCCCCGGTACTCCGAAAAATACCCGAACCACTCGGAACCTTTCCGATGTCCAAATATAGTCGTTCAATATATCGATCTTTACGTCTTGACCATTTCGAGACTCCTCGTCATGTCCCCGATCTCATCCGGGACTCCGAACTACCTTCGGTACATCAAATCACATAAACTCATAATATAACCGTCAGCAAAACTTTAAGCGTGCGTACCCTACGGGTTCGAGAACAATGTAGACATGACCGAGACACGTCTCCGGTCAATAACCAATAGCGGAACCTGGATGCTCATATTGGCTCCCACATATTCTACGAAGATCTTTATCGGTCAGACCGCATAACAACATACGTTGTTCCCTTTGTCATCGGTATGTTACTTGCCCGAGATTCCATCGTCGGTATCTCAATACCTAGTTAAATCTCATTGCCGGCAAGTCTCTTTACTCGTTCCGTAATACATCATCCCACAACTAACCCATTAGTTACAATGTTTGCAAGGCTTATAGTGATGTGCATTACCGAGTGGGCCCAGAGATACCTCTCCGACAATCGGAGTGACAAATCCTAATCTCGAAATACGCCAACCCAACAAGTACCTTCAGAGACACCTATAGAGCACCTTTATAATCATCCAGTTACGTTGTGACATTTGGTAGCACACAAAGTGTTTCTCTGGTAAACGGGAGTTGTATAATCTCATAGTCATAGGAACATGTATAAGTCATGAAGAAAGCAATAGCAACATACTAAACGATCAAGTGCTAAGCTAACGTAATGGGTCAAGTCAATCACATCATTCTCCTAATGATGTGATCCCGTTAATCAAATGACAACTCATGTCCATGGCTAGGAAACATAACCATCTTTGATCAACGAGCTAGTCAAGTAGAGGCATACTAGTGACACTCTGTTTGTCTATGTATTCACACATGTATTATGTTTCCGGTTAATACAATTCTAGCATGAATAATAAATATTTATCATGATATAAGGAAATAAATAATAACTTTATTATTGCCTCTAGGGCATATTTCCTTTACCGAGGTGCACAGGCGCGTCTGCCTGCGGCCCATCGCGCGGCATCATCAAGGGGCCCGACGCGGACCAGCGTTAAGGCTTCACAAGGCAAGGCCCTCGCGAGGGCCCTCGCCTCACGAGGCAAGCATCGGCAGGCGCCGTCAAGAGCTCCTGAGGGCTTCCCGCGGGGTGGCCTCCTCAGGCTGTATCCTGAGGCCCCTCGCGGAGCGGACATCTCTATGCTCGCCACCCCACCTCGTGATGCACATGGGTGACGCGGACCGCAACAGGCGGAGCCAGAAGGGCGCCAGCGGATGCAGACGAGGACACTTTCCTCTTTGGTGCTAAGGAAACAAGATATCTCGCTGGTTCCCAAAGCAGTCCCTAAAGGTTGCCGTTTCAGTGCTACAAGACCAAGACATGGGCTCGCCAAGACGGAGGTCATCTCTGAGCCCGCCTGCGCGTCATGGACACAAGCTTTGCAAGAGAACACCACATTTAGTCAAGATAAGATGTACCACTGTCCCTTTTCAAATGTGGCCATTGTGGCATCCCTTCCCGTCTAGAGCTTTCGGGGGAAGAGGACCAAGGCGAGTATAAGTATAGGTTAGTCTCCACCATAGAGAGGGATCGAGTTCATCCACCCCTCAAGCCCGGCGTCGCTCCTGAAGCCTCCGAGAGCCTCTTGTACTAGTTCATACTCATCCTCCCTCGCGAGGCAATCCACCATAAAGGAGGAGTAGGGTATTACAACGCAAGGTGGCCCGAACCTGGGTAAATCGTCGTGTTTTTTCCTTCCTCCCTCGAGCACGTCGGAGCATCGCCGTGAGGCGGTGAGCAACAGGGCTAGCGCAGGGGAGTTTGTCGTGCACACCCTAGAGTTCGAACCTTTCTTCGGGTCCGCGGAGCTCCGATTCCGACATTTGGCGCGCCAGGTAGAGGTGTGCCGGTTTTCTTCCGCTTCGTTCCGTCCCAGCTCCGCCGTTCCCATGGCCGACGCTCGTCATGTTCGTGCCGAGCGTCGCGCGGCTCGCGTCGCCCAGACGGAGCCTACTGGTCACGGCGGTCGCTGCTACTCTCCACCGGCCGCGGCCAACGCTGCTACCAATGCGGCCGCTCACGAGCAGGAGGACTCTTCTCTGCCACCCTCCATGCCGCGCAATGGCCGCACTGCTACGCCTTCGCTCACCCCGGCCACGGCTTCGTCCTCCCATGCGTGGTTAACATTTTTATCAAAATGCATGATTAATATTTTTTAAATACATGATCAAATATTTTTACACACACTTTTTTTTGTATACATGAGAAACATTTTCTATATACATATTTAACATTTTTTAAATGCTTGGTTGCATTTTTCAAAAAATTATGTAAAGTGTATTTTGTAATATATTTATTTATAGTATTTATATAAGTACAAAAAAAGTTAAAAAACAAAGAAAAAACAAAATCAATAAGCATGAAAAACACACACAAAGAAACGAGGTCGTGGCGAATCAACCTGTGGTTGAGTTGGTTAGGTGGACAGTGGTATCCCCAACCCACCAGGGTTCAAATCCTGGTGCTCGCATTATTCCTGGATTTATTTCAGGATTTCCGGCGATGCGCTTTCAGTGGGAGGAGACGTTCCCGTCGACGACGAGGCGCCTACGGTGACTTCGTAAATCTCAAGATGATATGCCGGCTCAGTCTCTCGGAGGTGCTCATAGGGGTAGGGTGTGCGTGTGTGCGTTCATAGGGGTGAGTGTATGCGCGTGTATATGAGCGCTTGTATTTGTACTGATGCTAAAAAAAAAAAGAAACGAGGTCGTGGCATCCTGCGCGACTCTGCCAGCCCTTCTGGCGCTCACCTGACGCGACGTAGGGGCGCCGATTGACTGCTTGACGGAGCTCCTGGTCAGCGCCTTAGGAAAACTGGCGCTCACAGCCACTCTTCGAGTGGGCCAACCCATCAAACACGAGCTACACTCACTCAGGTCGTCTCATCGCTGGCTCGTTCGATCGATCCACCGGTTTGATGATTGACCGGTTGACTTCTGGACCAGTGACCGATGGACTGTTCAGCATTGAGATTTTCCCGCAAAATAAAAGCATTGAGATTTTCAAAAAACTCTGAAAAAACATAAATTCAAAATATGGCAAAAAATACTAAAACACGAATAAAAAACATAAACATGCAAAAATTTCAAAAAACTTGATAAATTTGCAAACTTGAAAAGAAGTTCACAAAATTTGAAAAACAATCGTATATTTTTAAAAAACTCATCAATTCGAAAAGAAGTTTATCGAATTTAAACAATTAATTCATCAAATTTACACAAAGTTCATTGGATTAGGAAAAACTTTCATCAAACTTGAAAAAAGATAATCTAATTTGAAAAAATATTAATCTGTTTGAAATAATGTTCATAAAATATAAAAGAACTTCATCAAAGTTAGAAACAAAAGTTCATTGAATTGGGAAAATTCATCAATTTTGAAAATTAAAATCATTGAATTTGAAAAAATCTCATCGATATTTAAAAAATACAAATTTTAGAAAACATTTCATGAATTTGAATAAATGTTTGGGGATTTCGGGAAAAGGACCATCAATTTTGAAGAAAAAATCGCGAATTAAAAAATGTCAATTTTAAAAACTCATAAATTTGAAAAAAATGCTTTTAGGGAAAAAAGGGAAACCGAATAGAAATATCAGAAAACTGACCAGCGAACCAGGAAAAAAACTACAAACTCAAGAAAGAAAAGTAAGGAGAAAGATCAAGTGTGTACAAGCGGGTAAGGTAGGCCAGTGGTTATTGTTGTCACCTTCGAACGGAGAGGTTGCGAATTTGGACCCGTCACTTGCACTTTTTTTCTGTTTTCAATAGAAAAAATACGAAAGTGATAAATCCCAAATGTTCGGGATTTTCCCATGGCAAATCGAACTTTTCTATGGCAACTTTATTTGACACGAGGATTGAAGTTGGCAAGCATGGCAACTGATAGGAAAATACAAACTGAGGACAAAATGTCATGCTACCAACCAAGCTTGCCATCCTCGCGTTAACTAAAGTTGTCATAAAAACGTTTAATTTGCCATAGGCAAATCTCATACGTTCGGGACTTATCAGGGTCTAAAAAATAAGGCATATGAGATGGCCCAGAGCGGAGCGAGGGGTGTGCGCCGGTTTACAATTTATGTTTTAACTGGCGCCTGAAGCGCCGAATAGGAAATGCCGGCGTTTGATGTGAGATATTTTTTATTTTGCACAAGAGAGCGTTCTGTTGGGCCAGTCCAAGTAGCTTCCTTAAGGTTAGTTCGTTTTTCTTCTCTGTTTTACATTTGTTCGTCTTTTTCATATTTTAGATAATATTCTAGATACATTTAATACAAAGGCTGAAATATAAAAAACTGCGAATTTGGAATTTTTTAACACAGTGTAGACACAATTGTTGACGTAATTTGAAAAATGTGGTGATAGTATTAAAAATGTTGACATGTTAATTGTATGTAGCATTTAAAAAACACTAAACAATGTAAAAAAACTTAGTAATTAAAAAAGAATCTTTTGTACCATTAAAAAAGTATGTTCTTTTAAAAATTATTCACCTGCTTCTAAAATGCTTGTGACATTTTAAAAATACTTATACAATGTATAATATGTTGACGTAGTTTCAGAAAATGTTTCTATAATACAAAAAATATTTTAACATGTATTAGAACAACAATTAACACGTATTCGAAAAATGTTCAAAAATATGTAGTTGACAAAATATTAATCATGTATTTGTAAAATATTAAACATGTATAAAAATGTTTTGGATGTATAAAAAATGTAAAATTTGTATAAAAAATAGACATCAAAACATATATTGAAAAGAAATGCTAATCATGTATTTAAAAATGTTAAATGTGTATAAAACATATGCGTGAGTTATACGAAAAAATGTACAGTGTGTGTGAAAAATAGAAAATCTGTACAGAAACATAAAAACCAAAACCAAAAAAGAAACCATTGAAAACTGACACAAAAATTATTGAAAACCAACACCGAAAAGCAAAAGAAAATAAAATAAAAAAAGAAAAAGGAAAAGGAAACTATAAAACCAGGGAAAGCCGGTAAAGCAACACATAAAATTGAAAAACGATGGAAACAAACATAGAAAACACACAGGAGAAAAACTAAACGTAAAAAACGCTCCTGCATGAACCCATATTTGGCCGGCCCAGTAACCCCGATGTGAAAACCCTTGAGGTGAGGCGGAAGATAGCGTCGCAATAGGCAATATAGAGTCATGCCGACCCGAGAGGCAGGATGACTAACTAGTCTTGGGCTACGCCTATGTATGGTCCAGTGCACTTTATAATGGGCTTGCTTGTTAGCTGAGGGAATATGTCGACGGGCTGTATAGTTAGCACTTGTATGGCTCTTTTGTCCGGGGCTCCATGACACCACAGTGGCCAAGGCATAAGAGCATGCACAATAATGGGTGATAGTTTTCTCAAACAAAAAGTCCGAAAAATGTTTTCTGGAAGATGGGGTGATGATTTTTCTCAAAATGAATAAATTGAGTGACAATTAGTGCATCTTAGTCTCTTAGATGAGGTGGAAGAAAGAGAAATTGTTGATTGACAGAGTTATAGTTGATACGCTATGTTTTATCGATGTCATCCACGTCCTCCCATTTATTTTACTTTCCTTTAACATTTTGCTACCTCTATGGCTATTGTTGTTCTTGTCGTCCTTCACAATTAGTGTTTACCATTGTTGATGTGCCTCTATCGTGCACCACTTTCTATGGCAGGGAAGGTGTCCATCATATGTTGAACTAGAGCACGACAATAGGGGCCCGAGCGAGCAGAGGTGTGGATAGGTCGTGTAGTGTTTCTTTGTGGGGATGGATCGATCACATACCATAGACAAAAGGCCCAATAGGACTATTAACAAAGGATAGCGAATTTTGTCACAAGAGTAGTGGCCACGCTCGTCCAACACGATATTCACATCAACAAAGCCCATGTAGTATTAACTGAAGATCCAATAGTCAGAAACACCCACAAGTCCAGATTTGACGATAAAAATGATGATGGCACTCAGGATGGATTAGTGCAAGATTTTAATGTCTCTATAATGTGATATAGCTTGGTCCAGACATAAGCTATGGTCGCACCACGTGTAGCTTTGGGACATGGACCAGGACCTGTCGAGGCAAAAGAAACCAAGGGCGCAATGGGAAATGAGGAGTGCATGGAAGGTGCCAAAAAGTGGTGACAGAGGCAGATGCGGAGTGGTCGTGCGATGGAGGACGTGTGAGAACCAAAGATGCCAGATCCCTTTCACGTGTCCGACCGTTGAAATGACAGGGGGGAGAGAAAAAACCTATGCTTTGAGAGATGATTCATGTTAGAGGATGTGAGTAGGGGATCGGTTGGACGGTGTTTTTCGTTTCTAAAATAGTTGCATAGGGTAGAGAGAGGATTTGAGCATGAATGCCCCAATATGCTCTTAGTCGAGAGTAAGAGCATCTCCAGCAAGTGCCCTTGACCCCCTCCCCCCAAAGTGGTTATACGGGGTGGCCACATAATTTAGGGGAGGTTTGGAGGTGAGCTGTTCTAGGGGACCCGGGCCCTATATATCTTCCCCATAAAATGTCTTTCTTCCCTCTTACAAGTAGCTATGTAAAGGAAGCGATGGCCGGTCAGGAAAAGTCTGATGAGCGCAGGATGCACGGCACGGAGAGGAGGCTGCGAGAGGCGGGCGACCATATGTAGAGAGGCAACAACAGGGAAAGGCAGTCGAGCGATGCATCACGGCGGTGGGGCTGTCAGGAGCGGCGGTAGGGCGTTGGGTGGCATGATGGGGCTGCTGTCCACTAGTCGGCGTGGAGACATATGTGGATGTAGGGTGAGACTTCAACAGTTGCCTACCACCAGTTTTAGGGGAAGATTTATGGGAAGACTTTCTTCCTCTAGATAGAGTGGAGCTTGGACTGATTATCCCCAGTCTCTTAAAAAGTCGTGTTTATGAATTCTGTTGGACTTTCTGCTTAGAGTTGTGGTGGCAGTGGTGCGAGACTAATTGGACGGTGTTGCCCAATTCCAAGAAGCATGTAGATGGTGCGATGTGCGGATGAAAATCTTGCTTTGGCTCCTGTCGGGACGACTGCGATGGCACCTGTGGGTGTCATCCCCTTCTTGGAGGCCTCACCGAGGCGTGTTCGCCATGCCCCTCGCATCTTGCATTTGGTGGTTGTATCCGAGCGAAAGCCTCGATTCGGTTGAATCAGCACATTGGCGGCGTCCTCGATGCCGTATCTCTGTTGGGAGCTTTGTGTGCGGAGACACGGTTTGGTCCTTATTACCTTCCTCTGGTGTTAGCGGTTGTCCTATTTTGGTACTTTGTGACACTATGCACGCTCGTCGTCAGTGTCTCCAAGATGGTGTCTCCCTTATATCGGAGCAAGTTCTGCCTTCAGCCTGCCACTTCCTCTTAGGCGCTTAGAGTGGATGTTGCATCGACAAGCGATGTTCTATGGAAGATGGTGGTCTTCAGAGGTGTCTGCGTCGGTCGAGATGTGGTGTGTGTCAGCTGAGGATAGGCTCTTTTGTGTTATAGTTTGCTTTGCAGTGTTATCCGTCTATGCACTTGATCGAGAGTGGTGTGGTTGAAAGTGCGTTATATCGACTAGAGGGGGGTGAATAGGCGATTTTTATGAAAGTCTTCAAAACATGGAAGTTATGAAGACAAACGATAGAAATAAACCTATTACCCTGCAGCGGAAGGTAGACTACACTAGGCAAGCCATAGTCAAGTATTCAATAGAGTGAAAGCACAATGACTAATAGCAGCAATGTAGTAAGGATCAGGTAGGAAGATATTATGAAGCCAAACAGAACACGCAGTCACTCAGTGAAGATAAAAGATAGTGCAATCATACAATGACTTCACAAGGAGTAACAGTACGTAAAGAGAAGGGAAGGATGAAACCAGTGACTCGTTGAAGACAATGATGTGTTGGACCAGTTCCAGTTGCTGTGACAACTGTATGTCTGGTTAGGGTGGCTAGGTATTTAAACCAAAGGACACATAGTCCCGGACACCCAGTCCTGAACACGCAGCTCAAGACACCCAGTCCTCACCGTATTCCCCTTGAGCTAAGGTCACACAGACCTCGCCCAATCACTCTGGTAAGTCTTCAAGGTAGACTCCCAAACCTTCACAGACTTCGTTCACCGGCAATCCACAATGTCTCTTGGATGCGTTACCCGGGACGCCTAACCGGCTGGAGGATTCACAGTCTTCAAGTGTAATAAGTCTTCAGATCACACAGACAAGAAGACTTAAGTGATGCCTAATTCTCTCTGGCTCTTGGTGGTTAGGGCTTTATCCTCGCAAGGAATTCTCTCTCAAAGGCTTCGAGGTGGGTTGCTCTCAAACGACAAAAGCCGTACACTAACTCTGAGCAGCCAACCTTTTTGGTTGTAGGGGGTGGGCTATTTATAGCCACTAGGCAACCCGACCTGATTTGTCCGAAATGACCCTGGGTCACTAAGGAACTGACATGTGTTCCAACGGTCAGATTTCAAACTCACACGGCAACTTTACTTGGGCTACAAGCAAAGCTGACTTGTCCGACTCTGGACAAGATTCGCTCTCATAGTCTTCACTCAAAGACATAGGTTTTGGTTAGGCATCACTTCAGTTATTCTGACTGGTTCTCTTGGACCCCACTTAATAGTACGGTGGTTCCTATGACTCAACAAAGAAGAAGAAAAAGAACTACGAAAGATCTAAGTCTTCGAGCTCCATAGGCTTCATGCGATGTCTTCTCTTGTCATAGTCTTCAATGTGAATATCTTCATATACCACCTTTGACTTCAATGTCTTCATACATTTTTAGGGGTCATCTCTGGTAGGAAAACCGAATCAATGAGGGACTTCTACATGTGTTATCCTGCAATTCTCACAAACACATTAGTCCCTCAACTAGGTTTGTCGTCAATACTCCAAAACCGACTAGGGGTGGCACTAGATGCACTTACATGTGTGCTACGCTTGTTGTTCGCAACGAGTGGTAGTTTCTTACAATTTCAATTCTGCTTTCTATAAAGCTATAGTACGCCTAGGCGTACTCTCGAAAAAAAACTTTTTCTAAACCAGTTTCTATACGGTCGTGAACCATAGCTCTTAACCGGCCCCGGTGGAGTAAATTGCTCAAAACCACCACATTTGTGGCTAGGGTACTGCAAAACTACCTATTTTTTTCAAAAATCACGAAAGACCACCACTTTTGTGGCGAGTGAATAAAGAAACACACTAAACGAGCTGTGAGCCGCGACGAAGTGAAAATCTAACATTTAGGGCCCACCTATCGGAACCACGTGGCCATGGCAAATGGCCGAGGCCATACGGCCGTTACCACCACTCGTTAAGCTCACCGCCTCACACTCTTCACTTTCCCTTGCTCTCATTCCCCTCTGTTTCCTCTCTTGCGCGCGAAACCATGGCGACCGCTCCAAACTGCGGTGATGCTGAGGGTGGTGGCGACGGCGGTTCCAGATTCGGCCGGTGTCGCAGGCGGAACCTTCTTTGCGTCGACTTCTGGTCATCTTCCTCAGATGAGGATGGCCCGCCCCCGCCATGCCACGTGCACAGGGCGTGTGTAGAGGCGGCGGTGGGGGCGCTACAACGGGTGGCTCCAGATCTGTGGACGATGAAGGCGCAGAAGGCCAATCCACCGGGGATGAGCCGCCATCTCCGTGCCGCGTGCATAAGGCGTGTGCAGAGGCAGCGGTGCGGGCACAAGCGGCTGCACCAGTCCTCCCTAATAACGTCGGCGACGAGGCCTGCTACCTCTTGAGCACTGCGTTGGTTTTTCCTTGAAGAGGAAAGGGTGATGCAGCAAAGTAGCATAAGTATTTCCCTCAGTTTTTGAGAACCAAGGTATCAATCCAGTAGGAGGCTACGCGCGAGTCCCTCGCACCTACATAAAACAAATAAATCCTCGCAACCAACGCGATAAGGGGTTGTCAATCCCTACACGGTCACTTACGAGAGTGAGATCTGATAGATATGATAGAATAATTTTTTTGGTATTTTTATGATAAAGATGCAAAGTAAAATGAAAGGCGACGGAAATAACTAAGTGTTGAAAGATTAATATGATAGAAAATAGACCCGGGGGCCATAGGTTTCACTAGTGTCTTCTCTCAAGAGCATAAGTATTTACGGTGGGCGAACAAATTACTGTTGAGCAATTGACAGAATTGAGCATAGTTATGAGAATATCTAGGTATGATCATGTATATAGGCATCACGTGTGAAACAAGTAGACCGACTCCTGCCTGCATCTACTACTATTACTCCACACATCGACTGCTATCCAGCATGCATCTAGAGTATTAAGTTCATAAGAACAGAGTAACGCCTTAAGCAAGATGACATGATGTAGAGGGATAAATTCATGCAATATGATAAAAAAACCATCTTGTTATCCTCGATGGCAACAATACAATATGTGCCTTGCTGCCCCTACTGTCACTGGGAAAGGACACCGCAAGATTGAACCCAAAGCTAAGCACTTCTCCCATTGCAAGAAAAACCAATCGAGTAGGCCAAACCAAACTGATAATTCAAAGAGACTTGCAAAGATAACCAATCATACATAAAAGAATTCAGAATATTCAAATATTGTTCATAGATAAACTTGATCATAAACCCACAATTCATCGGTCTCAACAAACACACCGCAAAAGAAGATTACATCGAATAGATCTCCACGGGAGAGGGGGAGAACATTGTATTGAGATCCAAAAAGAGAGAAGAAGCCATCTAGCTAATAACTATGGACCCGAAGGTCTGAGGTAAACTACTCACACATCATCGGAGAGGCTATGGTGTTGATGTAGAAGCCCTCCGTGATCGATGCCCCCTCCGGCGGAGTGCTACGTCTTGAGCTTGCGTTGGTTTTCCCCGAAGAGGAAGGGATGATGCAGCAGAGTAGCGCAAGTATTACCCTCAGTTTTTGAGAACCAAGGTATCAATCTAGTAGGAGGCCATGCTCAAGTCCCTCGTAACTACACAAAACAATAGCTACTCGCAACCAACGCGATTAGGGGTTGTCAATCCCTTCACGGTCACTTACGAGAGTGAGATCTGATAGATATAATATTTTTGGTATTTTTGGTATAAGGATGCAAAGTAAAAAGTAAAGCCAAAGTAAAAAAGCAAAGAAAGATTAAAGTGATGGAGATTGATATGATGAGAATAGACCCGGGGGCCATAGGTTTCACTAGTGGCTTCTCTCAAGAGCATAAGTATTCTACGGTGGGTGAACAAATTACTGATGAGCAATTGACAGAATTGAGCATAGTTATGAGAATATCTAGGCATGATCATGTATATAGGCATCACGTCCATGACAAGTAGACCGAAACGATTCTGCATCTACTACTATTACTCCACTCATCGACCGCTATCCAGCATGCATCTTGAGTATTAAGTTAAAAACAGAGTAACGCCTTAAGCAAGATGACATGATGTAGAGAGATAAATTCATGCAATATGAAATAAACCCCATCTTGTTATCCTCGATGGCAATGATGCAATACATGCCTTGCTGCCCCTTCTGCCACTGGGAAAGGACACCGCAAGATCGAACACAAAGCTAAGCACTTCTCCCATGGCAAGAACTACCAATCTAGTCGGCCAAACCAAACGGATAATTTGAAGAGACTTGCAAAGATAACCAATCATACATAAAAGAATTCAGAGAAGATTCAAATATTATTCATAGATAGACTTGATCATAAACCCACAATTCATCGATCTCAACAAACACACCGCAAAAAGAAGATTACATCGAATAGATCTCCACAAGAGAGTGGGGGAACTTTGTATTGAGATTCAAAGAGAGAGAAGAAGCCATCAAGCTACTAACTATGGACCCGAAGGTCTGTGGTAAACTACTCACACTTCATCGGAGGGGCTAGGATGATGTAGAAGACCTCCGTGATGACGGCCCTCTTCCGACGGAGCTCCGGAACAGGCCCCAAGATGGGATCTCGTGGATACAGAAAGTTGCGGCGGTCGAATTAGGTTTTTGGCTCCTGTTCTGATCGTTTGGGGGTACGTAGGTATATATAGGAGGAAGGACTACGTCGGTGGAGCACCGAGGGGCCCACGAGGCAGGGGGGCGCGCCCCCACCCTCGTGACCTCCTCTTTGATCCCTTGCAGTAGGGTCCAAGTCTCCTGGATCACGTTCATTGAGAAAATCACGTTCCCGAAGATTTTATTCTGTTTGGACTCCGTTTGATATTCTGTTTCTCCGAAACACTGAAATAGGCAAAAAAATCAATTCTGGGCTGGGCCTCCGGTTAATAGGTTAGTCCCAAAAATAATATAAAAATGGAAAAATGAAGCCCAATATAGTCCAAAACAGTAGATAATATAGCATGGAGCAATCAAAAATTATAGATACGTTGGAGACGTATCAGGCATCCCCAAGCTTAATTCCTGCTCGTCCTCGAGTAGGTAAATGATAAAAAGAGAATTTTTGATGCGGATTGCTACTTGGCATAATTTCAATGTAAATCTTCTTAATTGTGATATGAATATTTAGACTTAGAAAGATTCAAGACAAAAGTTTATATTGGCATAAAAATAATAATACTTCAAGCATACTAACAAAGCAATTATGTCTTCTCAAAATAACATGGCCAAAGAAAGTTATCCCTACAAAATCATATAGTCTAGCTATGCCCTATCTTCACCACACAATATATTTAAATCATGCACAACCCCGATGACAAGCCAAGCAATTGTTTCATACTCTTAAATTTTTCAAAACTTTTTCAATCTTCATGCAATACATGAGCGTGAGCCATGGACATAGCACTATAGGTGGAATAGAATGGTGGTTGTGGAGAAGACAAAAAGGGAGAAGATAGTCTCACATCAACTAGGCGTATCAACGGGCTATGGAGATGCCCATCAATAGATATCAATGTGAGTGAGTAGGGATTGCCATGCAACGGATGCACTAGAGCTATAAGTATATGAAAGCTCAAAAAGAAACTAAGTGGGTGTGCATCCAACTTGCTTGCTCATGAAGACCTAGGGCAATTTGAGGAAGCCCATCATTGGAATATACAAGCCAAGTTCTATAATGAAAGATTCCCACTAGTATATGAAAGTGATAACATGAGAGACTCTCTACTATGAAGATCATGGTGCTACTTTGAAGCACAAGTGTGGTAAAAGGATAGTAACATTGTCCCTTCTCTCTTTTTCTCTCATATTATTTTTTTATTTGGGCCTTTTCTCTTCTTTTTTTATGGCCTCTTTTTTTATTTAGTCCGAAGTCTCATCCCGACTTATGGGGGAATCATAGTCTCCATCATACTTTCCTCACTTGGGACAATGCTCTAATAATGATGATCATCACACTTTTATTTACTAACAACTCATGAATTACAAGTCAATACTTAGAACAAAATATGACTCTATATGAATGCCTCCGGCGGTGTACCGGGATATGCAATGAATCAAGAGCGACATGTATGAAACAATTATGAATGGTCGCTTTGCCACAAATACAATGTCAACTACATGATCATGCAAAGCAATATGACAATAATGGAGTATGTCATGATAAATGAAATGGTGGAAAGTTGCATGGCAATATATCTCGGAATGGCTATGGAAATGCCATGATAGCTAGGTATGGTGGCTGTTTTGGGGAAGATATAAGGAGGTTTATGTATGATAGAGCATATCGTATCACGGGGTTTGGATGCACCGGCGAAGTTTGCACCAACTCTCAAGGTGAGAAAGGGCAATACGCGATACCGAAGAGGCTAGAAAATTGCGGAAAGGTAAGTGTGCGTATAATCCATGGAATCACATTAGTCATAAAGAACTCATATACTTATTGCAAAAATTTATTAGCCCTCGAAGCAAAGTACTACTACGCATGCTCCTAGGGGAAGGGTTGGTAGGAGTTAACCATCGCGCGATCCCGACCGCCACACAAAGGAAGACAATCAATAAATACTTCTTGCTCCGACTTCGTTACATAACGGTTCACCATACATGCATGCTACAGGAATCACAAACTCCAACACATGTATTTTTCAATTCCACAATTACTGAACTAGCACAACTATGATATTATCACCTTTATATCTCAAAACAATTATCAAGCATCAAATTTCTCATGATATTAATTAAAGCAAATTGCCATGATATTTTAAGACTCTCAAAATAATCTAAGTGAAACATGAGAGATCAATAGTTTCTATAAAACAAATCCACCACCGTGCTCTAAAAGATATAAGTGAAGTACTAGAGCAAAACTATATAGCTCAAAAAAATATAAGTGAAGCACATAGAGTACTCTAATAATTTCCGAATCAAGTGTGACTCTCTCAAAGGTGTGTACAACAAGGATGATTGTGGTAAACTAAAAAGCAAATACTCAAATCATACAAGACGCTCCAAGCAAAACACATATCATGTGGTGAATAAAAATATAGCTCCAAGTAAAGTTACCGATGGAAGTAGACGAAAGAGGGGATGCCTTCCGTGGCATCCCCAAGCTTTGGCTTTTTGGTGTCCTTAGATTATCTTGGGGGTTCCATAGGCATCCCCAAGCTTAGGCTCTTGCCACTCCTTGTTCCATAATCCATCAAATCTTTTACCCAAAACTTGAAAACTTCACAACACAAAACTTAACAGAAAATCTCGTGAGCTCCGTTAGCGAAAGAAAACAAAAGACCACTTCAAGGTACTATAATGAACTCATTCTTTATTTATATTAGTGTTAAACCTACTGTATTCCAACTTCTCTATGGTTTATAAACTATTTTACTAGCCATAGATTCATCAAAATAAGCAAACAACACACGAAAAACAGAATCTGTCAAAAACAGAATAGTCTGTAGTAATCTGTAACTAACGCAAACTTCTGGAACTCCAAAAATCATCCAAAATAGGACGACCTAGAAAATTTGTTTATTGATCAGCAGCAACTGGAATCAATATTTTATCACGTTCTGGTAATTTTTAACAATTATTTTCATGAACAGAAAGTTTCTGGAATTTTCTGCAAGATCAAATAACTAACATCCAAGAAGATCCTATAGGTTAAACTTGGCACAAACACTAATTAAAACATAAAAACACATCTAACCAGAGGCTAGAACAAATATTTATTCCTAAACAGAAGCAAAAAGCAAAAAACTAAAAATAAAATTGGGTTGCCTCCCAACAATCGCTATCGTTTAACGCCCCTAGCTAGGCATAAAAACAAGGATAGATCTAGGTATTGCCATAATAATGGTACGGCAAGTCATGAAAACTTTTCTCATATTCTCTACGTTCAGCAGCAAGTTTTCTTTGATGCAAGCAAAAATAATCAAAAGGGCTAAATTTAATGGGACAAAAGTCCCCAAGATCAATCTCGGGAGGTATGGGTTCCTCCCTTGGCCCTTTGTATTGCACAACCAATTCATCATTACAAGCGTTCTTTTGGAAAAAAAAGTCACAAGCCTTCTTTCAAGAGAAAATCCTAATCCATTATTCTGAATAGCAAAATCATCATTAAGCTTGGAAATTCTATCAACTAGAACATCGGCTGGAACCTTTTTCCTAAGATTTTCATTATAAGCAACATGATCCAAAGATTGTAAACACATCATGTCTTGTTGATTAAAAAGGATAGCTTCTATGGGAGGAAGACTAGCATCTACCCTATAATGCGCAAAGATTTCTCTAGCCTCTTTTATTATGAATCTAAACTCACGAGCCAAAAACATAGTGGCGGCACGCTTAACAGAAGAATGCTCAATATTAGAAAATTCTAGGAAAATTCTTTGTATGCAAGGATGCATATGAAGAAATTGCCTTTCAAGTTCAACTACAAGCAAAGATATTGCATCCGCAAGGCTACTAGTTTTATGGAGAATAGAGACACCCATAATGGGCAAAGCGCCGGCACAAGTAAAGAAATCTTGAATATCTCATTTCCCAATAATATTGCCACTACCGACTCAAAACTTTTTGGTGTGCAAGATGGTAGGTTCCTCAAGAGGATCATCGAAAGCATCAGAATTTCCCAAGTTGTTATTATTGCTTTCATTAGCGATAACCTTCCCAGATTCAGACATGGCAAAAGAAAGGCGAGCGAAAAGCGGCAAACGGAAAAGAGAGGGCGAATAAAACAACAAGGGTGAAGTGGGGGAGAGGAAAACGAGGGGTAAATGACAAATAATGTAATGCGGGAGATAAGATTTTGTGATGGGTACTTGGTATGTTGACTTTTGCGTAGACCTCCCCGACAACGGCGCCAGAAATCATTCTTGCTACCTCTTGAGCACTGCGTTGGTTTTGCCTTGAAGAGGAAAGGGTGATGTAGCAAAGTAGCGTAAGTATTTCCCTCGGTTTTTGAGAACCAAGGTATCAATCCAGTAGGAGGCTACGCGCGAGTCCCTCGCACCTACACAAAACTGTTGGGGAACGTAGCAGAATTTTAAAATTTTCTACGCATCACCAAGATCAATCTATGGAGTCATCTAGCAACGAGGGAGAGGGGAGTGCATCTACATACCCTTGTAGATCGCGAGCTGAAGCGTTCAAGAGAACGGGGTTGATGGAGTCGTACTCGTCGTGATCCAAATCACCGATGACCTAGCGCCGAACGGACGGCACCTCCGCGTTCAACACACGTATGGTTGGGAAGACGTCTCCTCCTTCTTGATCCAGCAAGGGGGAAGGAGAGGTTGATGGAGATCCAGCAGCACGACGGCGTGGTGGTGGAAGCAACGGTGATCTCGGCAGGGCTTTGCCAAGCTCAGCGAGAGGGAGAGGTGTCACGGGAGGGAGAGGGAGGCGCCAGGGGCTAGGGTACGGCTGCCCTCCCTCCCCCCACTATATATAGGACCCCTAGGGGAGCGCCGGCCCTAGGAGATTCAATCTCCAAGGGGGGCGGCGGCCAAGGGGGGTGGCTTGCCCCCCAAGCCAAGTGGGGCGCCCCCCACCCCTAGGGCTTCCAACCCTAGGCGCAGGGGGAGGCTCAAGGGGGGCGCACCAGCCCACCACTGGCTGGTTCCCTTCCTCACTTCAGCCCATGGGGCCCTCCGGGATAGGTGGCCCCACCCGGTGGACCCCCGGGACCCTTCCGATGGTCCCGGTACAATACCGGTGACCCCCGAAACTTTCCCGATGGCCGAAACTGGACTTCCTATATATAATTCTTCACCTCCGGACAATTCCAGAACTCCTCGTGACGTCCGGGATGTCATCCCACTAGTAGAAAAAGGGTCAAACGTGAAGCACATTAGTGACGGTTTGAATTTGAGCCGGCACTAATGTGTACATTAGTGCCGGTTCCAACGGCTAGCCGGGCCGCTGTCATTAGTACCGGTTCGTGGCGAACCTTTAGCACCGGTTCGTGCCACGAACCGGTACTAAAGTGAGTGGTGGCAGGATGTTGTCAGTCCGGGGCCCCTCCAGCACCTTTAGTACCGGGTCGTATCACGAACAGGTACTAAAGGTCGTCCTACATAGACCCTTCGTCCACCCGAGCTCGCTCTGTTCTTCCCCTTTCCCCTCTCCTCTCTGTTCTTTTCCCTCTTCCTCTCAAGCTCATCACACATTTTGCCCAAGATTTGAAGGCCCCCATCCATTCAAATGATCACAAAGATTAGCAACTCTTTCCTTTCATCTCTCATTGCTAGATTAGCTCGTGCAATGCTTTATATAGTGATTGATTTTTGAGTTTAGTAATTTGGGAGGAATTATATATATGTGCTGGTATTTTATTTATATGCAATTTGAGGTCAAAAATAACACTTAGTTTTGCATATGTAGGTGTGGTTTACTTAGTACCTTCTAAATCTCGGTCGTAACCACCGTCGATCGCTTGCAACGTCTCGTCGCCGGCACCACCTTGTGGTGAGCCTCTTGTTCATGAAGTTTTATATAAAAAATGATGTTTGTGTGATTTGGATATATAGTTACTCGTATAATTATCTTACCCATACGTTGTTTGTTATGCATAGTGCCATGGTTTTGATATCCGTCCCCGTCGGCCCTCGTCCGGGTTATGATTCGGATGTGGTATATTCTCTTTTAAAACTATTCATTGCATTTCGTGTTTATGACAAATTATGCCCATCAAGTTGACATAGATATTTGTATGTAGGAGGTAGTTGAACCCGAAATTCCAACGGACCCTATTGTCGAGAGGTTAAATTTAGTTGAAAGAGAAAACGAGGATTTGAAGGAAAAATTGAAAAGAATTGAGGGGGAGATGATGGAATTGGAGTTGCATGTTGCCAATGTCGTCGATGATCACAAGATTAAGATGGAGAAAATGCGCTTGAAGATTAGAAAGATTAGAAAATATGCCATTCATAGTGAGGCTTGGTATCATTATGCTGTTGGATCAATTGTTACCTTAGTTGTGATCTTGATCGCATTTGTTGTTGCATTTAAATTCTTTAGCTAGAGAGTTATTTGTTTGTTACATTGAAGTGTTGTATGCTCTTTATGTATGAACTTTATGTATTGTATTAATTTGATGTTTTCAGTGATGTGTATTGAAGATGAGCCGGCAATGGATGTACGATGACCGATGCTCTCCCGAGTTCATTAATGGCGTGCGTACTTTTCTGCTTGCGGCTAAGGCAAACAAGCGAGCGGATGGTTTTATGCATTGTCCATGTGCTGGCTGTAAGAATGGTCGCAATTACTCTACGTCAAGAACCATTCACGTCCACCTGTTTGAGTCCGGTTTCATGCCCCACTATAATGTTTGGACCAAGCATGGAGAAAGAGGGGTTATGATGGAAGACAATGAAGAAGAAGAGGACGACGATAGCTATCCTGGCCATGGGTTCCCTGAATACGATGATACAACAATGAGGGAAGAAGCTGAGCCGGTAATGTGGGAAGAAGCTGAGCTGGCAATGCGGGAAGAAGCTGAAGAAGAGGCATCGGATGAGCCCGTTGATGATCTAGGTTGGGCCATTGCCGATGCAAAGAGAAACTGCACAAGTGATTTGGAGAAGAAGAAGTTGCAGCGGATGTTAGAGGATCACAAAAAATTGTTGTACCCGAATTGTGAAGGTGACAAGAAAAAGATGGGCACCACACTGGAATTGCTGCAATGGAAGGCATAGAACGGTGTATCTGACAAGGGATTTGGAAAGTTGCTGGTAATGATAAAGGATATGCTTCCAAAGGACAACGAATTACCCGAGAGTACGTACCAAGAAAAGAAGGTTGTCTGCCCTCTAGGGTTAGAGGTGCAGAAGATACACGCATGCCCTAATGATTGCATCCTCTACCGCGGTGAGTACGAGGATTTGAACGCTTGCCCGGTATGCGGTGCATTGCGCTATAAGATCAGCCGTGATGACCCTGGTGATGTCGAGGGTGAGCGCCCCAGGAAGAAGATTCCTGCCAAGGTGATGTGGTATGCTCCTATAATACCACGGTTGAAACGTTTGTTCCAAAACAAAGAGCATGCCAAGCCGATGCGATGGCACAGAGAAGACCGTAAGAAAGACGGAAAGTTGAGAGTACCCGCTGACGGGTCGCAGTGGAGAAAAATCGAAAGAAAGTACGGGAAGGAGTTTGCAGATGACGCAAGGAACGTATGGTTTGGTCTAAGCGCAGATGGCATTAATCCTTTTGGGGAGCAGAGCAGCAACCATAGCACCTGGCCTGTGACTCTATGTTTGTATAACCTTCTTCCTTGGTTGTGCATGAAGCAGAAGTTCATTATGATGCCAGTGCTCATCCAAGGCCCTAAGCAACCCGACAACGACATTGATGTGTACCTAAGGCCATTAGTTGAAGAACTCTTACAACTGTGGAATGGAACAGGTGTACGTGCGTGGGATGAGCACATGGGGGAAGAATTTGACCTAAAGGCGTTCCTGTTCGTGACCATCAATGATTGGCCTGCTCTCAGTAACCTTTCAGGACAGACAAACAAGGGATACCGCGCATGCACGCACTGTTTGGACGATACCGACAGTATATATTTGGCTAATTGTAAGAAGAATGTGTACCTGGGACATCGTCGATTTCTTCCGAGCAGGCATCCCGTGAGAAAGAAAGGCAAGCATTTCAAAGGTGAGGCGGATCACCGGACGAGGCCTCGCCACCGTACTAGTGCTGATGTACATGATATGGTCAAGGATTTGAAGGTGGTCTTTGGAAAGGGTCCTGGTGGACAACCTGTTCCGAATGACGCTGACGGACGCGCCCCCATGTGGAAGAAGAAATCTATATTTTGGGACCTGCCCTATTGGAAAGACCTAGAGGTCCGCTCCGCAATCGACGTGATGCACGTGACGAAGAATCTTTGTGTGACCCTGCATGGCTTCTTCGGCGTGTATGGGAAGACAAAAGATACACCTGAGGCACGGGAGGACCAGCAACGTATGCACGGAAAAGACGGCATACATCAGGGTCATGCAAGCTACGCTCTTACCAAAGAAGAGAAGGAAATCTTCTTTGAATGCCTGCTTAGTATTAAGGTACCGTCTGGCTTCTCGTCGAATATAAAGGGAATAATAAACATGGCAGAGAAAAAGTTCTAGAACCTAAAGTCTCATGACTGCCACGTGATTATGACGCAACTGCTTCCGGTTGCATTGAGGGGGCTTCTATCGGAAAACGTTCGATCAGCCATTGTGAAGCTATGTGCATTTCTCAATGTAATCTCTCAGAAGGTAATCGATCCAGAAATCATACCAAGGTTATAGAATGATTTGGTGCAATGTCTTGTCAGTTTTGAGTTGGTGTTCCCACCATCCTTCTTCAGCATCATGACGCACGTCCTAGTTCACCTATGCGAAGAGATTAACGTTTTGGGTCCTGTATTTCTACACAATATGTTCCCCTTTGAGAGGTTCATGGGAGTCTTAAAGAAATATGTTCATAACCGTGCTAGGCCAGAAGGAAGCATCTCCAAGGGCCATGAAAATGAGGAGGTCATTGAGTTTTGTATTGACTTTATTCCTGACCTTAAGCCGATTGGTGTTTCTGAATCACGGTATAAGGGCAGACTGGATGGAAAAGGCACGCTAGGAGGGGAACAAATAATATGTATGGACAGACATTCTCTCATTGAAGCACACTACACAGTTCTACAGAATTCCGCCTTGGTGGCTCCGTATATGGATGAACACAAGAATTTGCTACGCTCCAAACACCCGGAGCGGTCTGATGGCTGGATTACACGTGAACAAACCAGGAGTTTCGCCAGCTGGTTGCAGACACGTACCATGCATGACACCTCTATTGAAGATGACCTGTACTTGCTGTCCCAGTTACCATGTTCGAATATAATGACTTTCAAAGGGTACAAGGTAAATGGTAATACATTTTACACGATCGCCCAAGATAAGAAGAGCACCAACCAAAACAGTGGTGTCCGCTTTGATGCAGAAACCAAGATAGGAAAGGAAACATATTATGGTTATATACAGGACATATGGGAACTTGACTACCGACATGGTTTGAAGGTCCCTTTGTTTCGGTGCAAATGGGTCAATATGACACGAGGAGGGGTAACGGAAGACCTGCAGTACGGAATGACAACAGTGGATCTCAACAATCTTGCATATGCAGACGAACCATTCGTCCTAGCCAATGATGTGGCACATGTTTTCTATATGAAGGACATGTCTACCAAGCCAAGAAAAAGAAAAGATAAGGAAGCGAATGCATCGTACGATGAGCCAAAGCGGCACATAGTTCTTTCTGGGAAGAGAAACATCGTGGGAGTGGATGACAAGACAAACATGTCAGAAGATTATGAAAATTTTGATGAAATTGCTCCATTCACAGTGAATATTGACCCGAGCATCCCGTTAAATGATGAAGATTTTCCATGGTTACGGCGCAAAGGGACACACGCGAAGAAAAAGTTTCACACCCAAAGATCTGGGATGTGATCGGCTTCACTATGATCACTTTCTTCTGTGTTTCACACCCAGGAGGGAATCACTGTAATAGTTAGGGTAGTTATGTGTTTTGGCATTTGAAACGCGAAGAAATTTTATGTGCAAACAAATTCTTTCATGCCTTTACTGATTTTTTAAAGCTAAATGACCCTGAAATTGAAAAGCATTTCAAATGAACTCAGAAAAGGTTGAAAGTTGGAATGGTGTCATAATTTCACCCACATAGCATCTGCAAAAAAGTAGAGAGGGTTACCGCAAAAACTGGATGCACTTCGTGTACTAAATGGACAATCTCTTTCGAAGTATCAGGGTTTCGGACGAAAACTCATCCGTTACAAAAGGCATTTCATTTTTTAAATAACCTAAGCATTACCAAATTGAATATAATGATAAAACACACTAATATTAAACATAAGAAAAAAGAGTCACTGAAAAATCTGTACTCAAAGTTAAGTTATTCACAAACTAGTGATTCACACAAATTTCAAATAAATCAAAATTTAAACTATTCAAAATTGTAAACTACCAGTACTAACAGAAAGTTTGTAATTTTTTGTACCTAAAGCAAAAATATTCACAAAGAAACTCTAAATACATCAAAAAACTACTCAAACAAAAATAAATAAAGGAAAAAAAATAAGAAAAAAGCCCACCTACTGCACCACAGCAGCCTGCATACAACTAGAAACCCAACCTGTTGTTGGGCCAGGATGCAGGCCCGCAAAGGCCCAGTAGGCCCACAGGGCAGCACAGAACATTAGGCCCAGTAGGCCTGCTTTGGAGAGGAGCTCGAGGGAGCTACCGCACTGGGGCTTATAAACCAGTGCGGACGCCCCTCGGCTAGCGAGGTGGGACTAAACATTTCGCACCGCACCTGCGCCAGCGCACCCCCTTTAGTACCGGGTGGTGGCTCAAACCGGTACTAAAGGGGGGGGGTCTTTAGTACCGGTTGGAGCCACCACCCGGTACTAAAGGGGTGTGGTTCCCGCCGCTTGGCCTGGCCAAAACAGGCCTTTAGTACCGGTTGGTGGCTCCAACCGGTACTAAAGGTCCATCCTATATAACTAAACACTTCAAAAATTTCAGTTTCTCATTTGCTTCTTCTCCTCTGCCCCATCGCCCGCCGCCCCCGTCTCCATATCCCTCGTTGCCGCCCCGTCCCCGTCGTCCCGGCCCGTCCCGCGTTGTCCCCGTCCCCGTCATTGCCGCCCCGTCCCCGTCGTCGCCGCCCCGGCCCGTCCCCGTCGTCGCCGCCCCGTCCCTGTCCCCGTCGTCGCCATCCCCGTCGTCGCCGCGCCCGTCACCGTCCCCGTCGCCGCCCCCCGTCTCCTCTCGCCTCGCCGGTGAGCACACACACACACACATACATTTTTTAGTTTCTTAGTTATAGAAATAGTTATAAAAATGTTAGAAATTTTTCTTTTTTAGTTATAGAAATAGTTAGTTATATAGCATTGTTAGAAATCTTATAGAAATGTTAGAAAATTTTCTGTTTTTTAGTTATAGAAATAGTTATAAAATAGTTAGAATTGTTAGAAATTTTCTGTTTTTTAGTTATAGAAATAGTGATAAAGAAGTTAGAAATTTTTCTTTTTTTTAGTTATAGAAATATTAGAAATGTTATACAAATGTTAGTTATATATATAGAAATGTTATAATTTTTTTTCTGTTTTTTAGTTATAGAAATATTAGAAATGTTATAGAAATGTTAGTTATATAGCATTGTTAGAAATGTTATAGGAATGTTAGTTATATAGAAATGTTAGAAATTTTAGTTATCAAAATCCAATCATTAAAAAAATGTTACTTTTTGCGGGCATATAGCTAGTATTTGTTATCGACGATGCCCGGCCCGCATCCTCGCCGTTGACCCGTCCGCGATGACATCCGGCTGACCCATGTCCGGGACTGGGCTCCGCCGGGCTGGCACTGGGAGGTGCTGCCTCGAGGGGCGCGCCGCTTGATGAGGAACCTGGCCCCGGGTCCCGTCGTCGACCCTGATCTCGTTTGGTGGCGTTCGCGTGGGCCAGTTTCGGTGCGGAGGGAGCCGGCCCCGCCGGAAGTGGTACGTCGCCGTGTCAGGGAGGAGGACGAGCACGTCCATTGCTAGATGGTTGCGTTAGAGGGCGGCAGGTTCTCCAATACCTGGCAGTTTCTTCAAGGATCTCACTTCAGCTATGATCCTGTGAGGGTTCCTTCTCTTTGGGTGTCCACCGCCCGCGCCGCAGGAACCGCGAGTGTCCTAGATTCTTCTGTAGTATTCGATCTTTATTAGCTACCTAGCCAGTGATGTACTCGATATATAATACTCGAGACGATGTATTCGAGATTATATATTATTCGAGACGATGTATTCGAGATTATATCCATTATTCGAGACGATGTATTCGAGATTATATCTATTATTCGAGACAACGTATTCGAGATTATATTCGATGATGCTTATTATGTACTATGATTGATTCAGTTTTTCCTTATTAATTGATTGCATCCATGCATTGTAATTTGAATATATTTCTTTTGGATTAGTTAAACAAAACCTATGGCGAACAATACCGGCAGAGAGGGAGAAGAGGCCCTATTCAATATCATACGCAATCCTCGCGGGCCAGATGATGATCAGAATGAAGAAGATTATGACGGATCCGAATATCTAAACAACACCGGGGAGGGTGATATGATATTCGATCGCGACGACCGAATTGATGAAGTCGTGAACTATGAACATGATGAAGAAAATGTTGATCTTGAAACAACAAAGACCGGCGAGGTATATATATTTATATAAGCAAGCATCTGGTGATCATCACATGTTTTAAATGACTTGAAGATATATTAACGAATCTCTCTTTCTTCTTTCAGCCATCCGGATCGAGCAAATCTTCAGGCAACAGGACGAAACGAGGCCCAAACAAAAATTTGAAGGAGGACGTAAAGTACAATATTGAGGCAATCAGACCTAATGGCGAACCATTCGCGCCTAAGAAGATTGCGGACAAGTTCGTTCGTCAGTGCGGAGTTCTTGTGAAGGACCAACTCCCGATCTCCCTTCAACAATGGAGAGAGCCATCAAAGCCACGTCCAGGAGTTACTTTTGTCGATGACAAACAAAAACATTTGCTTTGGGAAACGCTCATGGAACATTGCACCCTACCAGATCATTTCACAAATGCAGATGTGGAGAAAGTCAAGGACGCTGCTCTTAGGAAGATGGTGGTTGCATTCAAGAACCACAAGATTCGTGAATGGGCCAAGTACGTCAACGGAGGAAGGAAGACTCCAGTATTCAAGGGAACACTAGAGAACCAAAGTGCTCATTGGGACGATTTCGTGAAATTCAAGGATTCGGAATTATCTAAGGAACGGTCGAGAATAAACAAGGCCAATGCCGCAAAAAAGGATAAGTTCCATAAGCTGGGACCAGGTGGCTATGCGGTGCGAATGCCTAAGTGGGATAAGTCTGAGAAAGAGATGCTGGATGCAGGTGTCACTCCAAAAACATTGAGCTGGCCCCCCAGGTGCAGGACTTGGTTCTATGCGCATGGGGGGAGTTGGACCCGAAGACAGGCAAAGTTTCCAAGAAGGCATGTCTGGACGGAGCCGAAGATAAGCTACTTGTTGCAATAGAAGAGGCTCGATCCGGGTTGTTCGAGCCCAATAGAGAGAATGACGAGCTTACGCGTGCCCTGGGAAATCCTGAACACCCGGGAAGAACACGAGGCATGGGCGCTATTCCGTGGTATGAGGGGTTTTCGGACTGGCACGCCGACTACAGAACCCGTGCGAGAAAGAAGATTGCGGAGGAGAAGAAGAGGAAGATGGAGGAGGAGCAGAGGAAGCTAGACTATGAACGCCTTCAAGGCCTAGAATCAGCGCACGCGGACTTGGCAATCAAATTCCAGCGGCAGCAGGAGTAGATCGACTCACTTAGCCAGCAAAGGGGGTCTCAGCAGCTAGCGGATGATCCACCAATGGATAGCACCATCCCATCCATGCCGAGAAGCAGCGTGGGTTCTGCCCCGGGCGACGCATTGCTGGATAGCTACCCAGTGGATGACATCATGGAGAACACTAACTGCGAGCTACACTTCAAAATGAAGAACATATCCATGAAGGTGGCGGACGCCCTTGCTTTTACAAATCCCCCTGAGGCAACCTTCCATTGCAACCCAATTCCAGCGGGCTATGCTCGTGTCTTGGTTGATGAGGTGGTGAACCAATATTCGGGGCTAGAGCTTGACATTCCTGGAGGTGACGATGAGCACACACTAGGAGAGGCCAACCATCGTATCATCCTATGGAGAAAGGATTGCATCATCTTTCAAAGGCCACCGACACCGCGTCATCCGACTCCTCGTCACAGTTTGCCACCGAGTCAGCAGACTCCCGCTCCTCCAAGTCCACCAACGCGTCAGGCCACTCCTCCTCCAAGTCCGGCACAGCTTCAGGCCACTCCTCCTCCAAGTCCGGCAAAGCGTCAGGCCACTCCTCCTCCAAGTCCAGCACAGCTTCAGGCCACTCCTCCTCCAAGTCCGGCACAGCTTCAGGCCACTCCTCCTCCTCCAACTCAGCCACGTCAGCCATCTTCGCCACCTCAGCAATCACGGAAGAGAGCCGCCTCAGCTATGGTGCGTAGCGGTACAAGTCGAGGTAGTACTACAGGTACAGGCGGAGGCAAGCGATTTCAATATGGTCCAAGCCTCACGCCTCTTCCGCAGAGGCCTTACGAGAAGTCCGAGGAGGAAAACGTAGCCATATCGAAGGCTGAGGTGGAAGCCCATTTTGCACCGAAACCGCCACTGCCGCCAAGGGAGAAAGTGCCTGTGGAAAAGATTGACCACTTCATTCGTATGGCTAGACCACCAGCTCCCAAGCCTGTTGACACAGACTATGAGCGCCACCTCAGGAAGTTAAATCGAGCACGTCTACAGAAAGAGGCGAGCTCGAGCTCGAGCAAATCAGCTGGCAAAAATGTGGTAAAACCGTTCCCTAGCTGGGAGAATAGGCGGCGCAATCAATCCCCCCGCTTGTTGTGCCAACAACACATGAGAGTAGGCGCGCCCAATATTATTGTGGGCAAACCATTAATGTTCCCGGGGTGGGCGATGTGGTAATAACCGAGGAGCATATTGCGCAGGCTGAATCGATCGGGATCACTGTTGGACAACTCCTCGATATCGAGCCCATGCCTCCGTCTAGAGAGGAGGAAATAAAATGGAAATATGCCCGGGGCCAACCTTTGGTCGAGCCAGAGGAGGTCAATAAGCTCCCAACGAGAATGTATGCATTGCATCAATGGTACATGGACATTACCAAGATTTCCAATCGAGAGTCCCTCATGGTGAATGTCAACGAGGAGCATTACTACCATAAGAAAGCTGTGACCGTTGAGTATTCAGAACTTTTTTAGCTATACAATAGAGACGCACTCGACAAATCTATCGTTAGTTGCTATTGTCTGTAAGTGATTTCTTTCTGTAATTTAAGTCTCAAGCTAGCTGATCATTTTGATCAATCATTACCTGTAATTATCCTCACTATATTCTTGGTATTATGTAGGATGAAGATTTATGAAATGAAAAAAGGTGGATGCTATGGCATTGGGTTCGTTGACCCAAATACCATTAATGAATACACATGGAAAATAGATCCATATCACGCAAAATGTGTAGAGGAAAGCATGCTACGGTTCTTCAAGGAACTCAAATACAATGAAGATATACTACTTCCTTACAACTTCCAGTGAGTCACATTGTCTTGTACTACAAATTCAGTTTTTCCCTACTAGCTATAGCTACATGTTTTTGCTTACATATGCCCGCTTAATTAAGACACGCAAACGTGTGTGCATGCAAATTTCACTGGATCTTGTTAATCATTAAAGTTGATGAAGGAATAGTTGAAGTACTAGACTCGCTGCTTAAGAAAGCAAGTGACTACAGCATCGTGTAGGGGATAGTCAACAGGTAATTTCAATCATTATTAACTATATCTCGGCCTATTTAATTAGTTCGTCATTTCCTGGTAACAACTATTTAATAACCCATTTATTCATTTTCTTTGTCGGCGGGCAGGGCTTGGGCAAAGTTCATCAGGGTCACTCTAGGCCCATGGAAACAAAGTCTGAAATGGTATCGATCCAAGGTAAGTAATTAAGTAGTACTAGTTAGCTGCCATCTCTTTAATTATCATGCTTGATTAATTATTATCTGATCAAAATTCCATTCTCGTAAAGGCCCTGAAGCAGGCGCCGGGGAATGATCTATGTGCATACTACGTTTGTGAGAACATTTGCATGATGGCGTCCGAAAGGAGCAAATCTCAAAGACAGGAGTAGGTATGATATCAATTGTCAGAACACTATTCACAATTTTTACACCATTATCGATATCTAGTCACACAACTAATACACATGCATATTGATCTCCTTCTTAACAGTTCAAAGAGGTGCGGGACAAGCTCCTAGAACAGAACCGCATAGAAGCAATTCAAGAGGAAATAGTGGGATTTTTGCTCGACCAGGTCATAGATCCCAAAGGAGAATACTATTACTCGCTACCGCCCCCATGAACCACTTCCAATTGTTATAGTGCTCCGAAGGCACGAATTAGCTAGGCTAATGCCACTGGCTCCGAAGGCACCAATTAGTAGAAATTATGTATATATATATATATACATATATATATATACATGTGTGTATATATGTGTGAATTAATTAATGGTGGTTGTGAGACATTTGATGATATATATATATATATATATATATATATATATTATGATTGGTTCTATTAGAATTCTATTTATATATATGCATAACGTGTACAATATGTAGTATCGTAAAATACCAGCAAACAAAAAAAGATTAAATGAAAAACACAAAATTAAATGAAAAAGAAATCATAAACCCAACCCCCCCCCCCCCCAACATTTTAATACCGGTTGGTGACACCAACCAGTACTAAAGGGCTCCCTGCCCCCCGAAGCTGGCTCGTGCCACGTGGTTACCCTTTAGCGCCGGTTCGTGCTGAACCGATACTAAGGGGGGGCGCTTTAGTGCCTACATTTTAGCGCCGGTTACCAAACCGGCACTAAAGGGCCTTATGAACCGGTGGTATTGCCCGGTTCTGCACTAGTGTCCAGGACTCCGAACAACTTTCGGGTTACCACATACTAATATCTCAACAACCCTAGCGTCACTGAACCTTAAGTGTGTAGACCCTACGGGTTCGGGAGACACGCAGACATGACCGAGACGACTCTCTGATCAATAACCAACAGCGGGATCTGGATACCCATGTTGGCTCCCACATGCTCCTCGATGATCTCATCGGATGAACCACGATGTCGAGGATTCAATCAATCCCGTATACAATTCCCTTTGTCAAACGGTACGTTATTCGCCCGAGACTCAATCGTCGGTATCCCAATACCTCGTTCAATCTCGTTACCAGCAAGTCACTTTACTCGTACCGTAATGCATGATCCCGTGATCAACCACTTGGTCACATTGAGCTCATTATGATGATGCATTACCGAGTGGGCCCAGAGATACCTCTCCGTCATACGGAGTGACAAATCCCAGTCTCGATTAGTGCCAACCCAACAGACACTTTCAGAGATACCCGTAGTGCACCTTTATAGTCACCCAGTTACGTTGTGACGATTGGCACACCCAAAGCACTCCTACGATATCCGGGAGTTGCACAATCTCATGGTCTAAGGAGATGATACTTGATATTCAGAAAAGCTATAGCAAACGAACTACACGATCTTTGAGCTATGCTTAGGATTGGGTCTTGTCCATCACATCATTCTCCTAATGATGTGATCCCGTTATCAATGACATCCAATGTCCATAGTCACGAAACCATGACTATCTTTTGATCAACGAGCTAGTCAACTAGAGGCTCACTAGGGACGTGTTGTGGTCTATGTATTCACACATGTATTACGATTTCCAGATAACACAATTATAGCATGAACAATAGACAATTATCATGAACAAAGAAATATAATAATAACCATTTTATTATTGCCTCTAGGGCATATTTCCAACAGTCTCCCACTTGCACTAGAGTCAATAATCTAGTTACATTGTGATGAATCAAACACCCATATATAGAGTTCTGGTCTTGATCATGTTTTGCTCTAGGGAGAGGTTTAGTCAACGGATCTGCTACATTCAGGTCCGTATGTACTTTACAAATATCTATGTCTCCATTTTGAACACTTTCACGAATGGAATTGAAGCGACGCTTGATATGCCTGGTCTTCCTGTGAAACCTAGGCTCCTTGGCAAGGGCAATAGCTCCAGTGTTGTCACAGAAGAGAGTCATCGGGCCCGACGCATTGGGAATGACTCCTAGGTCGGTAATGAACTCCTTCACCCAGATTGCTTCTTGTGCTGCCTCCGAGGCTGCCATGTACTCCGCTTCACATGTAGATCCCGCCACAACGCTTTGCTTGCAGCTGCACCAGCTTACTGCCCCACCATTCAAAATATACACATATCCGGTTTGTGACTTAGAGTCATCCAGATCTGTGTCGAAGCTAGCATCGACGTAACCCTTTACGACGAGCTCTTCGTCACCCCCATAAATGAGAAACATATCCTTAGTCCTCTTCAGGTACTTTAGGATATTCTTGACTGCTGTCCAGTGTTCCATGCCGGGATTACTTTGGTACCTTCCTACCAAACTTACGGCAAGGTTTACATCAGGTCTGGTACACAGCATAGCATACATGATAGACCCTATGGCCGAGGCATAGGGGACGACACTCATCTTTTCTCTATCTTCTGCCGTGGTCGGGCATTGAGCCGTGCTCAATCTCGTACATTGCAATACAGGCAAGAACCCCTTCTTTGACTGATCCATATTGAACTTCTTCAATATCTTGTCAAGGTGTGTACTCTGTGAAAGGCCAATGAGGCGTCTCGATCTATCTCTATAGATCTTGATGCCTAATATGTAAGCAGCTTCTCCAAGATCCTTCATTGAAAACACTTGTTCAAGTAGGCCTTTATGCTTTCCAAGAATTCTATATCATTTCCCATCAACAGTATGTCATCCACATACAATATGAGAAATGCTACAGAGCTCCCACTCACTTTCTTGTAAATGCAGGCTTCTCCATAAGTCTGCGTAAACCCAAATGCTTTGATCATCTCATCAAAATTAATGTTCCAACTCCGAGATGCTTGCACCAGCCCATAGATCGAGCATTGGAGCTTGCACACCTTGTCAGTATTCTTAGGATTGACAAAACCTTTCGGCTGCATCATATACAATTCTTCCTTAAGGAAACCATTAATGAATGCCGTTTTGACATCCATTTGCCATATCGCATAATCATAGAATGCGGCAATTGCTAACATGATTTGGACGGACTTCAGCTTTGCTACGGGTGAGAAAGTCTCATTGTAGTCAACCCCTTGAACTTGTCGATAACCCTTAGCGACAAGCCGAGCTTTATAGATGGTTACATTACCATCCGCCTCTATCTTCTTCTTAAAGATCCATTTATTTTCTATGGCTCGCTGATCATCGGGCAAGTCAGTCAAAGTCCATACTTCATTTTCATACATGGATCCTATCTCGAATTTCATGGCTTCCAGCCATTTGTCGGAATATGGGCCCGCCATCGCTTCTTCATAGTTCGAAGGTTCACCATTGTCTAACAACATGATTTCCAAGACAGGGTTGCCGTACCACTTTGGTGCGGAATGTGTCCTTGTGGACCTACGAAGTTCAGTAGCAACTTGATCTGAAGTTTCATGATCATCATCATTATCTTCCTCTCTAGTCGGTGCAGGCACCTCAGGAACATTTTCTTGAGTTGTGCCACTTTCCGGTTCAAGAGGTAATACTTCATCAAGTTCTACTTTCCTCCTTGAGGGAGTCCTGGATTAGGGGGTGTTCGGGTAGCCGGACTATACCTTCGGCCGGACTCCTGGACTATGAAGATACAAGATTGAAGACTTCATCCCGTGTCCGGATGGGACTTTCCTTGGCGTGGAAGGCAAGCTTGGCGACGCGATATTCAAGATCTCCTACCATTGTAACCGACTCTGTGTAACCCTAACCCTATCCGGTGTCTATATAAACCGGAGGGTTGTAGTCCGTAGGACAGAATCAACTCCGTACACAATCATACCATAGGCTAGCTTCTAGGGTTTAGCCTCCTCGATCCCGTGGTAGATCTACTCTTGTACTACCCATATCATCAATATTAATCAAGCAGGAGTAGGGTTTTACCTCCATCGAGAGGGCCCGAACCTGGGTAAAACAAAGTGTCCCCAGTCTCCTGTTACCATCCGGCCTAGACGCACAGTTCGGGACCCCCTACCCGAGATCCGCCGGTTTTGACACCGACATTGGTGCTTTCATTGATTGTTCCTCTGTGTCGTCACCTTTAGGCCCGATGGCTCCTTCGATCTTCAACAACGATGCGGTCCAGGGTGAGAATTCTCTCCCCGGACAGATCTTCATCTTCGGCGGCTTCGCACTACGGGCCAATTCGCTTGGCCACCTTGAGCAGATCGAAAGCCACGCCCCTGGATGTCAGGTCAAGTTTGGAAGCCTAAACTATACGGCTCACATCCGCGGGGACTTGATCTTCGACGGATTTGAGCCACAGCCAAGCGTGCCGCGCTGTCTCGACGGGCATGATATAGCTCTGCCGCCGGACAGCGCCTTGGAGGCCGCACACACATCGGTTTCGACCATTAATTCGGAACCTACTGCGCCGATCGAGGATCAGCGGTTGGACGCTGCCTCAGGGGCTGCGATCTCAAAGGCGATCGAGCCGAACTTAGGTCCCGCACTCCGCATGGCCCATGACTCCAAGGAGCCGGATTTCTCTCCAAACTCCGAGCCCCCCGCGCCCCTCCCAATCAAATCCGATCGGGCGCCGGTAATGGAGTTCACTGCCGCAGACATCTTTCAGCATTCGCCTTTTGGGGACATCCTGAATTCTCTCAAGTCTCTCTCTTTATCAGGAGAGCCCTGGCAGAACTACGGTCATCAAGGGCGGGATATGGACGGAGAGGAAATTCAAAATCCACCCACCACCCACTTTGTAGCCACTGTCAACGATTTAACCGACATACTTGACTTCGGCTCCGAAGACATCGACGGCATGAATGACGATATAGGAGACGAACAGGAACCAGCACCTGTAGGGCGCTGGAACGCCACCCCATCTCACGATGTCTACATGGTGGACACCCCTAAAGGAAGCGATAACGAGGAAAAGGGGGAGGGGACGAGAGATCGACCCCCCGAAAAGCAATCAAGGCATCGGCGTAAAGGCCGACCCAAGCCCCGCCTCGACAAAAACCCAGCCATAGAGCAGGACGAGCCGGTAGACGACGGGCAGGCCTTAGAGCAACCGTCCGAATAGGGCAACACGGATAGAGAAACCGAACATCCCTCCTCAGGCGACAACGGCATTCTGGACGACCTCACGCCGAATAAACTCACGGAGCAGAATCTCCATGAGAGGCTCGTTGCAACTGCACGCAGCCTAAAAAAGCAGAAGCGGAAGCTAAAAACAGCGGAAGATGCACTCCGGATCAGATGGAGCAAGGTAATCAATGCCACAGATAAGTACGGCGACCATCGCCGCACTAGAAGCTATCCGAAAAGAAAGCTACTGCCTAAATTCAACGAAGAGGCCTCAGAGCCCTCACATTCAATAAATGAAAAAGCCACATGGTCGGATAGGCGGCCCCATAAAGCGACAAGCGGCGCCGCACCTAAATCGGCATGCGACCCACTTAAGGATCCGCATCATGGCCCAGTCAGGTCCATTTATGGGCCAAGAAAGCAAGCTCTCGTAAGCAACGCTATGAAGCCATCATCAGAATCCGGCATACCCAAATACAGGGGTGCCGCACACCCCCTATGTTTCACCGATGAGGTCTTGGACCATGAATTCCCAGAGGGATTCAAACCCGTCAACATAGAGGCATACGATGGAACAACAGACTCAAGAGTCTGGATCGAGGATTACATCCTCCACATACACATGGCTAGAGGAGATGATCTCCACGCCATAAAATATCTACCCCTTAAGATTAAAGGGCCAGCCCGGCATTGGCTTAAAAGCCTTCCCGAAAACACAATTGGAAGCTGGGAAGAGCTCGAGGATGCTTTCCGAGCAAACTTTCAAGGGACCTATGTCCGCCCTCTGGATGCAGACTATCTTAGTCACATAACTCAACAACCCGGAGAATCAGCTCGGCAGTTCTGGAATAGATTCCTCGCTAAAAAGAATCAGATAGTCGACTGTCCGGACGCCGAAGCCCTAGCGGCTTTTAGGCATAATGTCCGAGACGAATGGCTCACTAGACACCTCGGCCAAGAAAAACCAAGAACAATGGCCGCACTAACAAAGCTCATGACCCGCTTTTGTGCAGGGGAGGACAGCTGGTTGGCAAGGTGTAGCCCTAGCGACCCAAGTACATCCGAAACCAGGGATGGAAACGGAAGACCGCGATGCAACAAGGACCGTCGCCGAACTAAGGACAAAAGTCCGAAGAGCACGGCAGTCAACGCCGGATTTAAAGGCTCACGACAAAATCAGGAAAAATCGCCCCCCCCCCAGGATAACAGGGATGATCCATCCAACCTAAATAAAATCCTGGACAGGATATGTCAGATACACAGTACTCCAGCGAAGCCCGCTAACCATACCCACAGAGACTGTTGGGTCTTCAAACAATCCGGCAGACTTAATGCCGAACACAAGGGGCTCGGCACACCAAGCGAAGACGAGGACAAACCCCAACAGCAGAGCACCAGGAAACAAAAGAACTTCCCGCAAGAAGTAAAAACAGTGAACTCACTTCACATAACAAAACATGCGGTGCCCACAAAGGTACTCACCACATGGCCCATCCCCAAAGGATCCTGCCACTGGTTGTCAAAACCGATCACCTTTGATCAGCTAGATTATTCTAGGAATATCAAGAACATAGGATGGACTGCCTTGATACTCGATCAAATAATTGGCAGACTCAAGTTTTCAAATGTCCTTATGGACGGCGGCAGAAGACTAAACCTGATATATCAGGATACAATACAACACATGGGGATAAACCCAGCAAGAATCCGCCGCAGCAAAACCTCCTTTCAAGGGGTAATACCGCGCCCGGACACCCATTGTACGGGTTTTCTCCGGCTCACAGTCACATTCGGCTCCGCCGATAACCTCCGCCGTGAAAAGCTGACCTTCCACGTCGTCCCGTTCTCAAGTCGCTATCAAGCACTTCTGGGACGCGAAGCTTTCGCTCGATTTAACGCAATACCGCATTATGCATCTCTTACGCTTAAGATGCCCGGTCCACGAGGCATCATTTCTTTTACGAGAAAGCACTAAAGTGCACCTCCCTAAGCGGAGGACAGTGCGGCCGCTTTAAAAGCCCCACAGAAAAATGGCCTCACCGGCCAAAAAACTTTAAAATAGGTCATTTCAAGACCGCGAACATGGATAGACGAGTTCGGTGCAAAATCATCATTGATGCAGGCCTAGAAGCCATATACCCCCGCACAAGGGGCTCCACGCATATACAATAAGAGACAATAAAGCTCAAACTTCCATCTCTTACTTTATACTTTGCTTATTTTTTAAACTTTTTCTGCACAACCCGTTTTCAACTCAGTTCCTCTCTTTTACAGAAGAACGTCGTGCGGCGCCCGTCCAGGATACGGCACAATGGAGACACAGGCGCAGATGTGCAGTAGGGACCCGTCCTAAAGGATTCTTTTTAGATTAAGACCCTGTGTAAACCTTTTTTTACTGTCTCTCGTTGCTACACTTCGCCTGGTTTTTTCTTCCCAGTATAACCACGGAGGAGGCTGGCGTCTTGGCATGTGGCCACATCAGAGTTTTCGCACGTACCCAGACACTAGGGGCTTTTTAAAATAAAGAGTGTTGTTTGGCCCGCACTCATAAAGACCGAACACCTTAGGGAGTGTTCGGCGTCGCGAGTTTTGGCATTATATGCATTAGCTCCGAATCATGTCTTTGGTCAAATGTTGGGTTGCCCAGCTCCTGAGTTCGGCTACCTTACGTTCCGCTCTATCGGCTAAGGTAGCACCGGGAGAACTACTGCGATTGTGCCCCCGGTTCGGCCAGGGCGAGCACCTCAGTAGAGAAAGGCGAAAACTGACTGTCATGATGTAGCGTGAGACTAGTCAGCCACTCGATGACCGATCGGAATCTATTGGATTCCTCCGTTTTAACGAAGGGTCATTTCCCGGCCAGGCACATACGCGCCCCGAATTCGGACGAGCGCAGTTGCCACCAAGGAGCTACCTAAAGAGTCTCATTTTCAAACTCCTATGGCTAAGTGAAAGTGTTAAAGCATTATAGTCTGGTTGCCTGGCCCGCTGCGCTATCACCTCCTTTGTAGGACCAAGACATTGTGTTAAGTGTGAAAATGCGTCTTCTGCGAGCACCCCCGCACTATGTGCGTGGGGGCTGAAGCCAACGACTGCCATCTTTAAGATTCTATACGTACATACATACATATATATATATCTTAAAACGGCCGCATAGAAGGTGTTTACAATACTTGGAGGCACAAGTATAAAAGGCCATCAAAATATTACTTTATAATTACATATGCTATCATAACATAGCATCTTTCGGGCACTGCGTCTCTATTACACGAGCGCCTTCAAGAACTTCCTGAAAATAGTGCTCGGAGGGTACTCGGCTTTGGTCCGAATCTCGGGACGCAACAACGGTGGTCTCCATCTCCGCCCAGTATGTCTTAACATGGGCTAGAGCCATCCTAGCGCCCTCTATGCATGCTGACCTCTTAATTGCATTTATGCGTGGCACCGTGTGAAGGAATTGCTGCACCAAGCTGAAATAACTCTTCGGCTTCGAACTCCCCGGCCACAGGTGACCCACGACATACTTCATGGTGAGTCCAGACAACCTATTCAGTTTGGCCCATTGAGCCAAACGATCATCCACCGCCAGTGGACGCTCTGGATTGTGAAACTGCAACCAGAAAAGCCTTTCCACTTCACGATCTTTTTGATTTCGAAAGTGTTCGGTCGCATCAGCAACACTCGCTGCCAAATCCAGATAGGTGTCCTCCACACTCCACATCCGGTCCAACAGAGCAAACTTTGGATCACAAACCTTCCTTCGCAGCATAAAGGGCTTTCCAGCCACAATCTGTTCGGCCTGACGCAGCTCCTCCTTCACAGCTCTCATCGCAGAGCGAGCTTCCTTGGCATCATCGACGGCCTTCTCTAAGTCTGTCTGTTTCGCCTGGCCTTCTTTTTCAATAAATCTGCAATGGTCGGTAGCGCTTTTTAACTTTTTGGCCATCTCGGCCATCTCCTCTTTGCTTCGGCAATGAGCAGCATGTTCGGCTCTCAGCTCTTCAAGGGCTTTCTTGGCAACCGCATCACTTTCTCTGGCTTGTTCTTTAGCTCGGGCAAGTTCTGCCCTAAGACTCTCCGTGGCGACCGCACCATCTGCGTCAAGCATACACATAGTAAGACACTAGCATAAAACTTTTCTTACCTGATGCCGCCCAAAGAATTGCATACCTTGAGCTTCATCAAGCCGCTTATTAACAAGCGTGATGTCGGCATCTGCCACGTCCAGCTGCCGCTTTAGTTTGGCAAAATCTTTAGTTCGGCTCGATTCCGGACTCCCTGCCACCTACATTCAAAGGCGACATCTTAGACCTGGGATTATGATCCTCCGCGTGCCGTCATTTCTTGACGATGCATAGAGTCTCAGGGGCTACTATCTACATAGGGTGCATCTTATTCATGCGCAACGGACCAAAGGGAACATTATCTAATGTACCTCAAACCCCGTCAGTAAGCTTTTGACGGCCTCATGCAATCCGCTTTCTGCGGATGAAATCTTTTCAATCACCGTACCCATCAATGCATGGTGCTCCTCTGAGATAGAAGCTCGCCCCAGCAGAATCCTTAGCTCCTCCCGCCGAGCACCAGACGGTGCCAGGCTTGTCCTATGGTCTCCTTCGAAGGCCGGACGTGGAGAACTTTGGGGGGGCGCACTGCCACCTTCCGCCCCTGCCGGATTCGGAGAAACCCTCCGTGACGACACCTCAGGGTTGCCCGCCTCGCTAGGTGGCACGACAGGGGGAGGCGTCCCGCTCTCCATCATCTCCGGAAGAAGATCCCCCGAAGACGAGCTCTGTTGAGAAGGGCTGTGGTCCGAGCTACAAGGTAACATTTCGGTTAATCTTCTCAGATATAAATCAAAGATTTCTCTCATCCCTTAAAAGGAAAACCTCTCTCTACTTACGGCTCGCTGGAGGGCTGATCCCTTTGAGGGCGTAGTCCGGCCGAGGGACTCCCCGGCGCCGGACCCTCTGACGAGGATTCCCCCCCCCCCCCGCCGCTTCGAGACCATGGTTTTCGGATCGTCAGAGGCAACTCTTTTATTCCCCTTAGGAGAGGAATTGTCGGTTCCTCCCTTCGAAGCAGCCTCCTTCGAGGAGGCCATAGCTTCCTTGTCCTCCCCCTCCAAAGGCATTATTTCCAGCATCCTGACTAGCACAGGATCCGGCCTGGTTTTAGGAAGGGGAGTCGGACACCTGATCAGCTTTGCCTTCGCTATCCACTCCTGTTTAAAAAGGACAGCTCTTTTAAGGGCAAGTTTATTATACGGATAGAAGGTCCGGGCACAAGTTTACTTACTTGAGTATCCGGGCGATTGCTACTTAGGCCCGCATCCTTGGTTAAATCCGGACACATCTCTTGTGATCCGAAGAACAGTTTATACATCTCCACGGGTGTTGCGCCCATGAAGTTTTGGAGAACTCGCGGTCCCTCCGGATTAAACTCCCACAGGCGAAGGGGCCGACGTTTGTCGGGCAATGTTCGGCGAATCAGCATGACCTGCATCACCTTGACTAGGTTGAGGTCTCCTTCTAAGAGATCCCTAATGCGGCCCTGCAATAGGGGCACGTCTTTGGGTAACCCCCAGTCTAATCCTTTGTTGACCCATGACGATAGCCGTGGTGGGGGACCCGAGCGAAAGGCAGGAGGCGCCGCCCACTTGGCGCTCCTGGGAGCGGTGATATATAACCATTCTCGTTGCCACAAGCCGAGCTCCTCTTGAAAGAAGCCCTCGGGCCATGGAGCATCGACATTCTTGCTTATGGCAGCGCCTCCGCACTCTGCATGCCGTCCCTCGATCATCTTCGCCTCCACTCCAAAGGTCTTGAGCCATAATCTGAAGTGAGGGGTAACATGGAGGAACGCTTCGCACACAATGATGAATGAAGTAATATGGAGGATGGACTCTGGAGCTAATTCATGAAATTCCATCCCGTAATAAAATAGCAGCCCCCTCACAAAGGGATCTATCGGGAAGCCTAACCCCCGACGGAAGTGAGACATGAACACTACGCTCTCACCGGGCTGGGGGCTGGGATTAGCTTGCCCTTGAACGGGCAACCTATGCAGAATTTCAGCGGTCAAGAACTTAGCCTCTCTCAATTTTAGCATTTCCTCCTCCGTGACGGAGGAGGGCATCCATCGGCCTTGAAGGTCGGAACCGGACATTGTCGAAGGTTCGAAGTGCCTGAAATCTGAAGCCTAGGGTGTTGGTGAAGGAAATATGCCCTAGAGGCAATAATAAAGTTATTATTTATTTCCTTATATCATGATAAATGTTTATTATTCATGCTAGAATTGTATTAACCGGAAACATAATACATGTGTGAATACATAGACAAACTTAGTGTCACTAGTATGCCTCTACTTGACTAGCTCGTTAATCAAAGATGGTTATGTTTCCTAACCATGAACAAAGTGTTGTTATTTGATTAACGAGGTCACATCATTAGTAGAATGATCTGATTGACATGACCCATTCCATTAGCTTAGCACCCGATCGTTTAGTATGTTTCTATTGCTTTCTTCATGACTTATACATGTTCCTATGACTATGAGATTATGCAACTCCCGTTTACCGGAGGAACACTTTGTGTGCTACCAAACGTCACAACATAACTGGGTGATTATAAAGGAGCTCTATAGGTGTCTCCAAAGGTAGATGTTGGGTTGGCGTATTTCGAGATTAGGATTTGTCACTCTGATTGTCGGAGAGGTATCTCTGGGCCCTCTCGGTAATGCACATCACATAAGCCTTGCAAGCATTGCAACTAATGAGTTAGTTGCGGAATGATGTATTACAGAACGAGTAAAGAGACTTGCCGGTAACGAGATTGAACTAGGTATTGGATACCGACGATCGAATCTCGGGCAAGTAACATACCGATGACAAAGGGAACAACGTATGTTGTTATGCAGTCTGACCGATAAAGATCTTCGTAGAATATGTAGGAGCCAATATGGGCATCCAGGTCCCGCTATTGGTTATTAGCCGGAGATTTGTCTCAGTCATGTCTACATTGTTCTCAAACCGTAGGGTCCGCACGCTTAACGTTACGATGACAGTTATTATGAGTTTATGCATTTTGATGTACCGAAGTTAGTTCGGAGTCCCGGATGTGATCACGGACATGACGAGGAGTCTCGAAATGGTCGAGACATAAAGTTTAATATATTAGAAGCCTATATTTGGACATCAGAATTGTTCCGGGTGAAATCGGCATTTTACCGGAGTACCGGGAGGTTACCGGAACCCCCCCCCCCCCCCCGAGGGTTGTTGGGCCTACATGGGCCTTAAGGGAAAAGAGGAGAGGAGGCAAGAGGTGGCCGCGCGCCCCTCCCCTTCCTAGTCCGAGTAGGACAAGGGAAAGGGGGCGGCGCCCCCTCCCCCTTCCTTCCTCTCTTCCTCCTATTTCCCCCCTCTCTCTCCAAGTCCAACTAGGAGTCCTACTCCCGGTGGGAGTAGGACTCCCCTTGGCGCGCCACACCCTGGCCGGCCGCCTCCTCCCCTTGCTCCTTTATATACGGGGGCAAGGGGGCACCTCTAGGCACACAAGTTGATCCATGTGATCGTTCCTTAGCCGTGTGCGGTGCCCCCTGCCACCATATTCCACGTCGATCATATCGTTGTAGTGCTTAGGTGAAGCCCTGCGTTGGTAGAACATCATCATCTTCAGCACGCCGTTGTGCTGACGGAACTCATCCCCGAAGCTTTGCTGGATCGGAGCCCGGCGAGCGTCATCGAGTTGTACGTGTGCTAAGAACTAGGAGGTGCCGGAGTAACGGTGCTTGGATCGGTCGGATCGAGAAGACGTACGACTACTTCCTCTACGTTGTGTCAACGCTTCCGCAGTCGGTCTGCATGGGTACGTAGACAACACTCTCCCCTCTCGTTGCTGTGCATCACCATGATCTTGCGTGTGCGTAGGAATTTTTTTGAAATTACTACGTCCCCAACAGTGGTATCAGAGCCTAGGTTTTATGGTTTGATGTTATATGCACGAGTAGAACACAAGTGAGTTGTGGGCGATATAAGTCATACTGCCTACCAGCATGTCATACTTTGGTTCGGCGGTATTGTTGGACGAGACGACCCGGACCAACATTATGGGTACGCTTAAGCGAGACCGGTTCCCCCGACGTGCTTTGCACATAGGTGGCTTGCGGGCGACTGTCTCTCCAACTTTAGTTGAACTGAGTGTGGCTACGCCCGGTCCTTGCGAAGGTTAAAACAGAGTCTATTTGACAAACTATCGTTGTGGTTTTGATGCGTAGGTGAGATTGGTTCTTGCTTAAGCCCGTAGCAGCCACGTAAAACTTGCAACAACAAAGTAGAGGATGTCTAACTTGTTTTCGCAGGGCATGTTGTGATGTGATATGGTCAAGGCATGATGATGAATTTTATTGTATGAGATGATCATGCTTTGTAACCGAGTTATCGGCAACTGGCAGGAGCCATATGGTTGTCGCTTTATTGTATGCAATGCAATCGCGATGTAATGCTTTACTTTATCACTAAGCGGTAGCGATAGTCATGGAAGCATAAGATTGGCGAGACGACAACGATGCTACGATGGATATCAAGGTGTCGCGCCGGTGACGATGATGATCATGACGGTGCTTCGGAGATGGAGATCACAAGCACAAGAAGATGATGGCCATATCATATCACTTATATTGATTGCATGTGAGGTTTATCTTTTTATGCATCTTATCTTGCTTTGATTGACGGTAGCATTATAAGATGATCTCTCACTAAATTATCAAGAAGTGTTCTCCCTGAGTATACACCGTTGCGAAAGTTCTTCGTGCTGAGACACCACGTGATGATCGGGTGTGATAGGCTCTATGTTCAAATACAACGGGTGCAAAACAGTTGCACACGCGGAATACTCAGGTTATATTTGACGAGCCAAGCATATACAGATATGGCCTCGGAACACGGAGACCAAAAGGTTGAGCATGAATCATATAGTAGATATGATCAACATAGTGATGTTCACCAAAGAAATTACTCCATCTCACGTGATGATCGGACATGGTTTAGTTGATTTGGATCACGTGATCACTTAGAGGATTAGAGGGATGTCTATCTAAGTGGGAGTTCTTAAGTAATTTGATTAATTGAACTTAAACTTATCATGAACTTAGTACCTGATAGTATCTTGCTTGTTTATGTTTGATTGTAGATAGATGGCTCGTGCTGTTGTTCCGTTGAATTTTAATGCGTTCCTTGAGAAAGCAAAGTTGAAAGATGATGGTAGCAATTACACGGACTGGGTCCGTAACTTGAGGATTATCCTCATTGCTGCATAGAAGAATTACATCCTAGAAGCACCGCTGGGTGCCAGGCCTGCTGCTGGAGCAACACCAGATGTTATGAACGTCTGGCAGAGCAAAGCTGATGACTACTCAATAGTTCAGTGTGCCATGCTTTACGGCTTAGAATCGGGACTTCAACGATGTTTTGAACGTCATGGAGCATATGATATGTTTCAGGAGTTGAAGTTAATATTTCAAGCAAATGCCCGGATTGAGAGATATGAAGTCTCCAATAAGTTCTATAGCTGCAAGATGGAGGAGAACAGTTCTGTCAGTGAGCATATACTCAAAATGTCTGGGTATAATAATCACTTGATTCAGATGGGAGTTAATCTTCCAGATGATTGCGTCATTGACAGAATTCTCCAATCACTGCCACCAAGCTACAAGAGCTTCGTGATGAACTATAATATGCAAGGGATGAATAAGACTATTCCTGAGCTCTTCGCAATGCTGAAAGCTGTGGAGGTAGAAATCAAAAAGGAGCATCAAGTGTTGATGGTTAACAAGACCACTAGTTTTAAGAAAAAGGGCAAAGGGAAGAAGAAGGGGAACTTCAAGAAGAACGGCAAGCAAGTTGCTGCTCAAGAGAAGAAACCCAATTCTGGACCTAAGCTTGAAACTGAGTGCTTCTACTGCAAGCAGACTGGTCACTAGAAGCGGAACTGCCCCAAGTATTTGGCGGATAAGAAGGATGGCAAGGTGAACAAAGGTATATGTGATATACATGCTATTGATGTGTACCTTACTAATGCTCGCAGTAGCACCTGGGTATTTGATACTAGTTCTGTTGCTAATATTTGCAACTCGAAATAGGGACTACGGATTAAGCGAAGATTGGCTAAGGACGAGGTGACGATGCGCGTGGGAAACGGTTCCAAAGTCGATGTGATCGCGGTCGGCACGCTACCTCTACATCTACCTTTGGGATTAGTATTAGACCTAAATAATTGTTATTTGGTGCCAGCGTTGAGCATGGACATTATATCTGGATCTTGTTTAATGCGAGACGGTTATTCATTTAAATCAGAGAATAATGGTTGTTCTATTTATATGAGTAATATCTTTTATGGTCATGCACCCTTGAAGAGTGGTCTATTCTTATTGAATCTCGATAGTAGTGATACACAAATTCATAATGTAGAAGCCAAAAGATGCAGAGTTGATAATGATAGTGCAACTTATTTGTGGCACTGCCATTTAGGTCATATCGGTGTAAAGCGCATGAAGAAACTCCATACTGATGGACTTTTGGAACCACTTGATTATGAATCACTTGGTACTTGCGAACCGTGCCTCATGGGCAAGATGACTAAAACACCGTTCTCCGGTACTATGGAGAGAGCAACAGATTTGTTGCAAATCATACATACAGATGTATGTGGTCCAATGAATATTGAGGCTCGTGGCGGATATCGTTATTTTTTCACCTTCACAGATGACTTAAGCAGATATGGGTATATCTACTTAATGAAACATAAGTCTGAAACGTTTGAAAAGTTCAAAGAATTTCAGAGTGAAGTTGATAATCATCGTAACAAGAAAATAAAGTTTGTACGATCCGATCGTGGAGGAGAATATTTGAGTTATGAGTTTGGTGTACATTTGAAAAATTGTGGAATAGTTTCACAACTCACGCCACCCGGAACACCACAGCGTAATGGTGTGTCCGAACATCGTAATTGTACTTTACTAGATATGGTGCGATCTGTGATGTCTCTTACTGATTTACCGCTATCGTTTTGGGGATACGCTCTAGAGACGGCCGCATTCACGTTAAATAGGGCACCATCAAAATCCGTTGAGACGACGCCTTATGAACTATGGTTTGGCAAGAAACCAAAGTTGTCGTTTCTAAAAGTTTGGGGCTGCGATGCTTATGTGAAAAAGCTTCAACCTGATAAGCTCGAACCCAAATCGGAGAAATGTGTCTTCATAGGATATCCAAAGGAAACTATTGGATACACCTTCTATCACAAAACCGAAGGCAAGACTTTTGTTGCTAAATTCGGAAACTTTCTTAAGGAGTTTCTCTCGAAAGAAGTGAGTGGGAGTAAAGTAGAACTTGACGAGGTAACTGTACCTGCTCCCTTGTTGGAAAGTAGTACATCACAGAAAACTGTTTCTGCGGCACCTACACCAATAAGTGAGGAAGTTAATGATAATGATCATGAAACTTCGGAACAAGATACTACTGAACCTCGTAGATCAACCAGAGTGAGATCCGCGCCAGAGTGGTATGGTAATCCAGTTCTGGAAGTCATGCTACTAGATCATGATGAACCTACGAACTATGAAGAAGCGATGGTGAGCCCAGATTCTGAAAAATGGCTTGAAGCCATGAAATCTGAGATGGGATCCATGTATGAGAACAAAGTATGGACTTTGGTTGACTTGCCCGATGATCGGCAAGCAATTGAGAATAAATGGATCTTCAAGAAGAAGACTGACGCTGACGGTAATGTTACTGTCTACAAAGCTCGACTTGTCGCAAAAGGTTTTCGACAAGTTCAAGGGGTCGACTACGATGAGACCTTCTCACCCGTAGCGATGCTTAAGTCTGTCAGAATCATGTTAGCAATTGCCGCATTTTATGATTATGAAATTTGGCAGATGGATGTCAAAACTGCATTCCTGAATGGATTTCTGGAAGAAGAGTTTTATATGATGCAACCAGAAAGGTTTTGTCGATCCAAAGGGAGCTAACAAAGTGTGCAAGCTCCAGCGATCTATTTATGGACTGGTGCAAGCCTCTCGGAGTTGGAATAAACGCTTTGATAGTGTGATCAAAGCATTTGGTTTTATACAGACTTTCGGAGAAGCCTGTATTTACAAGAAAGTGAGTGGGAGCTCTGTAGCATTTCTGATATTATATGTGGATGACATATTACTGATTGGAAATGATATAGAATTTCTGGATAGCATAAAGGGATACTTGAATAAGAGTTTTTCAATGAAAGACCTCGGTGAAGCTGCTTACATATTAGGCATAAAGATCTATAGAGATAGATCAAGACACTTAATTGGACTTTCACAAAGCACATACCTTGACAAGATTTTGAAGAAGTTCAAAATGGATCAAGCAAAGAAAGGGTTCTTGCCTGTGTTACAAGGTGTGAAGTTGAGTCAGACTCAATGCCCGACCACTGCAGAAGATAGAGAGAAAATGAAAGATGTTCCCTATGCTTCAGCCATAGGCTCTATCATGTATGCAATGCTGTGAACCAGACCTGATGTGTGCCTTGCTATAAGCTTAGCAGGGAGGTACCAAAGTAATCCAGGAGCGGATCACTGGACAGCGGTCAAGAACATCCTGAAATACCTGAAAAGGACTAAGGATATGTTTCTCGTATATGGAGGTGACAAAGAGCTCACCGTAAAAGGTTACATTGATGCAAGCTTTGACACTGATCCGGACGATTCTAAATCGCAAACCGGATACGTGTTTACATTAAACGGTGGAGCTGTAAGTTGGTGCAGTTCTAAACAAAGCGTCGTAGCGGGATCTACATGTGAAACGGAGTACACAGCTGCTTCGGAAGCAGCGAACGAAGGAGTCTGGATGAAGGAGTTCATATCCGATCTAGGTGTCATACCTAGTGCATTGGGTCCAATGAAAATCTTTTGTGACAATACTGGTGCAATTGCCTTGGCAAAGGAATCCAGATTTCACAAGAGAACCAAGCACATCAAGAGACGCTTCAATTCCATCCGGGATCTAGTCCAGGTGGGAGACATAGAGATTTGCAAGATACATACGGATCTGAATGTTGCAGACCCGTTGACTAAGCCTCTTCCACGAGCAAAACATGATCATCACCAAGGCTCCATGGGTGTTAGAATCATTACTGTGTAATCTAGATTATTGACTCTAGTGCAAGTGGGAGACTGAAGGAAATATGCCCTAGAGGCAATAATAAAGTTATTATTTATTTCCTTATATCATGATAAATGTTTATTATTCATGCTAGAATTGTATTAACCGGAAATATAATACATGTGTGAATACATAGACAAACTTAGTGTCACTAGTATGCCTCTACTTGACTAGCTCGTTAATCAAAGATGGTTATATTTCCTAACCATGAACGAAGTGTTGTTATTTGATTAACGAGGTCACATCATTAGTAGAATGATCTGATTGACATGACCCATTCCATTAGCTTAGCACCCGATCGTTTAGTATGTTGCTATTGCTTTCTTCATGACTTATACATGTTCCTATGACTATGAGATTATGCAACTCCCGTTTACCAGAGGAACACTTTGTGTGCTACCAAACGTCACAACGTAACTGGGTGATTATAAAGGAGCTCTACAGGTGTCTCCAAAGGTAGATGTTGGGTTGGCGTATTTCGATATTAGGATTTGTCACTCCGATTGTCAGAGAGGTATCTCTGGGCCCTCTCGGTAATGCACATCACATAAGCCTTGCAAGCATTGCAACTAATGAGTTAGTTGCGGAATGATGTATTACAGAACGAGTAAAGAGACTTGCCGGTAACGAGATTGAACTAGGTATTGGATACCGACGATCGATTCTCGGGCAAGTAACATACCGATGACAAAGGGAACAACGTATGTTGTTATGCGGTCTGACCGATAAAGATCTTCGTAGAATATGTAGGAGCCAATATGGGCATCCAGGTCCCGCTATTGGTTATTGGCCGGAGTTTTGTCTCAGTCATGTCTACATTGTTCTCGAACCATAGGGTCCGCATGCTTAACGTTACGATGACAGTTATTATGAGTTTATGCATTTTGATGTACCGAAGTTAGTTCGGAGTCCCGGATGTGATCACGGACATGACGAGGAGTCTCGAAATGGTCGAGACATAAAGATTAATATATTGGAAGCCTATATTTGGACATCGAAATTGTTCCGGGTGAAATCGGCATTTTACCGGAGTACCGGGAGGTTACCAGAACCCCCCCGAGGGTTGTTGGGCCTACATGGGCCTTAAGGGAGAAGAGGAGAGGAGGCAAGAGGTGGCCGCGCGCCCCTCCCCTTCCTAGTCCGAATAGGACAAGGGAAAGGGGGCGCCCCCCCCTTTCCTTCCTCTCTTCCTCCTATTTCCCCCCTCTCTCTCCAAGTCCAACTAGGAGTCCTACTCCCGGTGGGAGTAGGACTCCCCTTGGCGCGCCACACCCTGGCCGGCCGCCTCCTCCCCTTGCTCCTTTATATACGGGGGCAAGGGGGCACCTCTAGGCACACAAGTTGATCCACGTGATCGTTCCTTAGCCGTGTGCGGTGCCCCCTGCCACCATATTCCACCTCGATCATATCGTTGTAGTGCTTAGGCGAAGCCCTGCATCGGTAGAACATCATCATCGTTACCACGCTGTTGTGCTGACGGAACTCATCCCCGAAGCTTTGCTGGATCGGAGCCCGAGGAGCGTCATCGAGCTGTACATGTGCTAAGAACTCGGAGGTGCCGGAGTAACGGTGCTTGGATCGGTCGGATCGGGAAGACGTACGACTACTTCCTCTACATTGTGTCAACGCTTCCGTAGTCGGTCTGCGTGGGTACGTAGACAACACTCTCCCCTCTCATTGCTATGCATCACCATGATCTTGCGTGTGCGTAGGAAATTTTTTGAAATTACTACGTTCCCCAACAGTTGGAACTCGAGGCGGCGGGCGAACTCGTTTGAGATTGAAAAAAGGAGTAAGGCCTTGGTCTCTTTATAAGAGGTCGAATACCAAGAGCCCTCCCCGTAACCGTTTGAGACTCGCCTTTAATCAAGAAAAAATGCTAACGGGCATGATTGGGTTACCCACGTCCGTATTGATGAGAATCCCGTAAAAGGGGGGCACACGATCTCTGCTTTGACAAGACGTCCCAAGGAAACCGCCTCGCAAAACATGCTGAGGTGGAAAAATAAAAACAATTCGAGTAAAGGACTTGGCTGTAGTGTGATGGCGCACTGCAGGATACGTCAGCAGATTTGATTTGTGCTAATATTACTCTCTTTATGGCAATATGTGGAAACTCATTTTACAGAGCCGGACACTACTCTTCGTGATTACAATCTTCTGTGAAGGACTTGGAGGAGGAACCCGCCTTGCAATGCCGAAGACAATTTGCGCGTCGGACTCGTCGTCATTGAAGCCTGGTTCAGGGGCTACTGAGGGAGTCCTGGATTAGGGGGTGTTCGGGTAGCCAGACTATACCTTCGGCCGGACTCCTGGACTATGAAGATACAAGATTGAAGACTTCGTCCCGTGTCCGGATGGGACTTTCCTTGGCGTGGAAGGCAAGCTTGGCGACGCGATATTCAAGATCTCCTACCATTGTAACCGACTCTGTGTAACCCTAACCCTATCCGGTGTCTATATAAACCGGAGGGTTGTAGTCCGTAGGACAGAATCAACTCCGTACACAATCATACCATAGGCTAGCTTCTAGGGTTTAGCCTCCTCGATCTCGTGGTAGATCTACTCTTGTACTACCCATATGATCAATATTAATCAAGCAGGAGTAGGGTTTTACCTCCATCGAGAGGGCCCGAACCTGGGTAAAACAAAGTGTCCCCAGTCTCCTATTACCATCCGGCCTAGACGCACAGTTTGGGACCCCCTACCCGAGATCCGCTAGTTTTGACACCGACACTCCCACTTACTTCTTTTGAGAGAAACTCTTTCTCTAGAAAGGATCCATTCTTGGCAACAAAGATCTTGCCTTCGGATCTGAGGTAGAAGGTATACCCAATAGTTTCTTTAGGGTATCCTATGAAGACGCATTTTTCCGATTTGGGTTCGAGCTTTTCAGGTTGAAGTTTCTTGACATAAGCATCGCATCCCCAAACTTTTAGAAACGACAGCTTAGGTTTCTTCCCAAACCATAGTTCATACGGTGTCGTCTCAACGGATTTCGACGGAGCCCTATTTAAAGTGAATGCGGCAGTCTCTAAAGCATAGCCCCAAAATGACAGCGGCAGATCGGTAAGAGACATCATAGATCGCACCATATCCAATAGAGTGCGATTACGACGTTCGGACACACCATTACGCTGAGGTGTTCCAGGCGGCGTGAGTTGTGAAACTATTCCACATTTCCTTAAGTGCATGCCAAATTCGTGACTCAAGTATTCTCCCCCACGATCTGATCGCAAGAACTTGATTTTTCTGTCACGTTGATTCTCAACCTCACTCTGAAATTCCTTGAACTTTTCAAAGGTCTCAGACTTGTGTTTCATTAAGTAGACATACCCATATCTACTCAAGTCATCAGTGAGGGTGAGAACATAAAGATAGCCACTGCGAGCCTCAACACTCATTGGACCGCACACATCAGTATGTATGATTTCCAATAAGTTGGTTGCTCGCTCCATTTTTCCTGAGAACGGAGTCTTGGTCATTTTACCCATGAGGCATGGTTCGCACGTGTCAAATGATTCGTAATCAAGAGACTCCAAAAGTCCATCTGCATGGAGCTTCTTCATGCGTTTGACACCTATGTGACCAAGGCGGCAGTGCCACAAGTATGTGGGACTATCATTATCAACCTTACATCTTTTGGTATTCACACTATGAATATGTGTAACATTACGCTCGAGATTCATTAAGAATAAACCATTCACCAGCGGAGCATGACCATAAAACATATCTCTCATATAAATAGAACAACCATTATTCTCCGATTTAAATGAGTAGCCATCTCGAATTAAATGAGATCCTGATACAATGTTCATGCTCAAAGCTGGCACTAAATAACAATTATTGAGGTTTAAAACTAATCCCGTAGGTAAATGTAGAGGTAGCGTGCCGACAGCGATCACATCGACCTTGGAACCATTCCCGGCGTGCATCGTCACCTCGTCCTTTGCTAGTCTCTGCTTCTTCCATAGCTCCTACTTTGAGTTACAAATGTGAGCAACCGCACTGGTATCAAATACCCAGGAGCTACTACGATTACTGGTAAGGTACACATCAATTACATGTATATCACATATACCTTTAGTGTTGCCGGCCTTCTTGTCCGCTAAGTATTTGGGGCAGCCGCCACTAGTAGAAAAAGGGTCAAACGTGAAGCACATTAGTGCCGGTTTGATTTAGGCCCGGTACTAATGGTACCATTAGTGCCGGCTCGAACGGATTTGCATTAATGCCGGTTCGTGTTGAACCTTTAGTACCGATTCGTGGCATGAACCGGTACTAAAGGGGTGGTGGCAGGCTGGCATCACGCCGGGGCCCCACGATCACCTTTAGTACCAGTTCGTGGCACGAACCGGTACTAAAGGGGTCTGACCTATAGTACCGGTTTGTGATACAAACCGGCACTATAGGGCAATTTTCAAACTCTACTCCCCCCCCCCCGTGTGTCGCCATTTCAGTTCTGAAAAAATCAAAAGAAAATGATAAAAACTTCAAAAAATAAAATCCTTCGAGAGGTAGTTATATTACTACATCTACTAGTTAGGAAAATTTGAAGACTACAATTTGGACATGTTTTGCAAAAAGTGTAGGGAAAATGTAAAACGGCTATAACTTTTGCATATGATGTCGGAAAAAAACGTATAATATATCAAAAAATTCAGCACGAAAATCCGCATCCGATGGAGACCGCCTACGGCCTGTTTGGAATTTTTTAGAATCCTCAAATTCCAAAAGGAAAAAAAGATATGGTCAAATTTCAGTTTTTTAAAAAAAATTAGTTAAATCTGGTCAAACTACTTATTCAAGAAGTATTAATGTTACTACATAATTATTCAAGAATATTAGTGTTACTAAATAATTATTTCAATTTTTTGAATTTTGGTCAAATTTGGTCAAACTTATTCAAGAAATATTAGCGTTACTAAATAATTACTGTTTTTTTAGAATAATAGTTTCAAACTCAAACGGTGAAATGTGTGACTTCATGCTCAAGCTAAACTCCTGAGGGTTAATAGGATTAACATCTTACTATTGTCAGGAAAACAACAAGTGCAGACTTGGAAACGAAGGAGAATAGAACCCGAAAGTTAAGTGTGCTCGGGCTGGAGTAGTGAGAGGGATGGGTGACCGGTCACGAAGTTAGATGATTTGGAATGAGTGATCCACACTTGAGCAGTTAAGAGAGGTGATTAGAGACTAAATCATCAAATAATTTAGAAAAATTAAAAATAAAAAAATCAAAATTATTTTTTTCCAAAATTTTCAAAGAAAAAACCTATAGTACCGGTTGGTAACACCAACCGGTACTAAAGGTCCCCCATACCAGGGCGTGAGCTCACGCCACGTGGTGGCACTTTAGCGTCGGTTGGTGCCGAACCGGTACTAAAGGGGGGGGCTTTAGTGCCGAAACTTTAGTGCCGGTTCCATAACCGGCACTAAAGGCCCTTACAAACCGGTTTTAAAGCTCCGTTTTCTACTAGTGCGCTTCCAGTGACCACTTCCCTTGCAATAAAAGCACTCAGTCTCGGGCTTGGGTCCATTCTTTGGCTTTTCCCCGGCAACTTGCTTACCGGGCGCGGCAACCCCCTTGCCGTCCTTCTTGAAGTTCTTCTTACCCTTGCCTTTCTTAAACTTAGTGGTTTTATTAACCATCAACACTTGATGTTCCTTTTTGATCTCCACCTCCGCTGATTTCAGCATTGAATATACCTCAGGAATGGTCTTTTTCATCCCCTACATATTGAAGTTCATCACAAAGCTCTTGTAGCTCAGTGGAAGCGACTGAAGGATTCTGTCAATGACCGTGTCATTCGGGAGATTAACTCCCAGCTGAGTCAAGAGGTTATGCAACCCAGACATTTTGAGTATGTGCTCACTGACAGAACTATTTTCCTCCTTCTTACAACTGAAGAACTTGTCGGAGACTTCATATCTCTCGACCCGGGCATGAGCTTGGAAAACCATTTTCAGCTCTTTGAACATCTCATATGCTCTATGTTGCTCAAAACGCTTTTGGAGCCCCGGTTCTAAGCTGTAAAGCATGCCGCACTGAACGAGGGAGTAATCATCAGCACGTGACTGCCAAGCGTTCATAACGTCTTGGTTATCTGGGATGGGTGCGTCACCTAGCGGTGCTTCTAGGACATAATCTTTCTTGGCAGCTATGAGGATGATCCTCAGGTTCCGGACCCAGTCTGTATAGTGGCTGCCATCATCTTTCAGCTTGGTTTTCTCTAGGAACGCGTTGAAGTTGAGGGCAACATTAGCGTGGGCCATTTGATCTACAAGACATAATGTAAAGATTTTAGACTAAGTTCATGATAATTAAGTTCATCTAATCAAATTATTCAATGAACTCCCACTCAGATTGACATCCCTCTAGTCATCTAAGTGAAACATGATCCGAGTCAACTAGGCCGTGTTCGATCATCACGTGAGACGGACTAGTCAACATCGGTGAACATCTTCATGTTGATCGTATCTTCCATACGAATCATGCTCGACCTTTCGGTCTTTCGTGTTCCGAGGCCATGTCTGTACATGCTAGGCTCGTCAAGTCAACCTAAGTGTATTGCGTGTGTAAATCTGGCTTACACCCGTTGTATTCGAACGTTAGAATCTATCACACCCGATCATCACGTGGTGCTTCGAAACAACGAACCTTCGCAACGGTGCACAGTTAGGGAGAACACTCTCTTGAAATTATTATGAGGGATCATCTTATTTAAGCTACCGTCGTTCTAAGCAAATAAGATGTAAAACATGATAAACATCACATGCAATCAAATAGTGACATGATATGGCCAATATCATTTGCTCCTTTTGATCTCCATCTTCAGGGCTCCATGATCATCGTTGTCACCAGCATGACACCATGATCTCCATCATTGTGTCTTCTTGAAGTTGTCTCATCATCTATTACTTCTACTACCATGGCTAATGCTTTAGCAATAAAGTAAAGTAATTACATGATGTTTATGTTGACATGCAGGTCATAAATAAATTAAGACAACTCCTATGGCTCCTGCCGGTTGTCATACTCGTCGACATGCAAGTCGTGATTCCTATTACAAGAACATGATCAATCTCATACATCACATATATTTTCATCACATCCTTTTGGCCATATCACATCACACGTCACATGCTGCAAAAACAAGTTAGACGTCCTCTAATTGTTGTTGCAAGTTTTTACGTGGCTGCTATAGGTTTCTAGCAAGAACGTTTCTTACCTACGCCAAAACCACAACGTGATATGCCAATTTCTATTTACCCTTCATGAGGACCCTTTTCATCGAATCCGATCCGACTAAAGTGGGAGAGACAGACACCCGCTAGCCACCTTATGCAACTAGTGCATGTCAGTCGGTGGAACCAGTCTCACGTAAGCGTACGTGTAAGGTCGGTCTGGGCCGCTTCATCCCACGATGCCGCCGAATCAAGATAAGACTAGTAACGGCAAGTAAATTGACAATATCGACGCCCACAACTGCTTTGTGTTCTACTCGTGCATAGAAACTACGCATAGACCTAGCTCATGATGCCACTGTTGGGGAACATAGCAGAATTTTAAAATTTTCTACGCATCACCAAGATCAATCTATGGAGTCATCTAGCAACGAGGGAGAAGGGAGTGCATCTACATACCCTTGTAGATCGCGAGCGGAAGCGTTCAAGAGAACGGGGTTGATGGAGTCATACTCGTCGTGATCCAAATCATCGATGACCTAGCGCCGAACGGACGGCACCTCCGCGTTCAACACACGTATGGTTGGGAAGACGTCTCCTCCTTCTTGATCCAGCAAGGGGGAAGGAGAGGTTGATGGAGATGCAGCAGCACGACGACGTGGTGGTGGAAGCAACGGTGATCTCGGCAGGGCTTCGCCAAGCTCAGCGAGAGGGAGAGGTGTCACGGGAGGGAGAGGGAGGCACAAGAGGCTAGGGTATGGCTGCCGTCCCTTCCCCCCACTATATATAGGACCCCTAGGGGGCGCCGTGTTGGGGAACATAGTAATTTCAAAAAAATTCCTACGCACATGCAAGATCATGGTGATGCATAGCAACGAGGGGGAGAGTCTGATCTACGTACCCTTGTAGATTGCAACGGAAGCGTTGACACAACGTAGAGGAAGTAGTCGTACGTCTTCTCCCCGATCCGACCGATCCAAGCACCGTTACTCCGGCACCTCCGAGTTCTTAGCACACGTACAGCTCGATGACGATCCCCGGGTTCCGATCCAGCAAAGCTTCGGGGAGGAGTTCCGTAAGCACGACGGCGTGGTGAAGATCTTGATGTTCTACCGACGTAGGGCTTCGCCTAATAAGCACTACAACGATATGATCGAGGTGGAATATGGTGGCAGGGGGCACCGCACACGGCTAAGGAACGATCACAATGATCAACTTGTGTGTTCTAGGGTGCCCCCTGCCCCCGTATATAAAGGAGCAAGGGGGAGGCCGGCCGGCCTATGGGGCGCGCCAAGGGGAGGAGGAGTCCTCCTCCTAGTAGGAGTAGGACTCCCCTCGCCTAGTCCAACTAGGAGACTTGAGGGGGAAGGAAAGAGAGGGAGAGGAAGAGGGAAAGGGCCCCCCTCCTAGTCCAATTCGGACTCCCCTTGAGGGGGGGCGCGCCACCTCTTGGGCTGCTGCCCTCTCTATCCCCTCAGGCCCAATAAGGCCCATTACTTCCCCGAGGGGGTTCCGGTAACCCCTCCGGCACTCCGGTTTTATCCAAAATCATCCGAAACACTTCCGGCGTCCGAATATAGCCGTCCAATATATCAATCTTTATGTCTCAACCATTTCGAGACTCCTCGTCATGTCCGTGGTCACATCCGGGACTCCGAACTAACTTTGGTACATCAAAATGCATAAACTCATAATAACTGTCATCGTAACGTTAAGCGTGCGGACCCTACGGTTCGAGAACAATGTAGACATGACTGAGATACATCTCCGTTCAATAACCAATAGCGGGACCTGGATGCCCATATTGGCTCCTACATATTCTACGAAGATCTTTATCGGTCAGACCGCATAACAACATATGTTGTTCCCTTTGTCATCGGTATGTTACTTGCCCGAGATTCGATCGTCGGTATCCAATACCTAGTTCAATCTCGTTACCGGCAAGTCTCTTTACTCGTTCCGTAATACATCATCTTGCAACTAACTCATTAGTTGTAATGCTTGCAAGGCTTATGTGATGTGCATTACCGAGAGGGCCCAGAGATACCTCTCCGACAATCGGAGTGACAAATCCTAATCTTGAAATACGCCAACCCAACATCTACCTTTGGAGACACCTGTAGAGCTCCTTTATAATCACCCAGTTACGTTGTGACGTTTGGTAGCACACAAAGTGTTCCTCCGGGAAACGGGAGTTGCATAATCTCATAGTTATTGGAACATGTATAAGTCATGAAGAAAGCAATAGCAACATACTAAACGATCGGGTGCTAAGCAAATGGAATGGGTCATGTCAATCAGATCATTCAACCAATGATGTGACCTCGTTAATCAAATAACAGCACCTTGTTCATGCTTAGGAAACATAACCATCTTTGATTAACGAGCTAGTCAAGTAGAGGCATACTAGTGACACTAAGTTTGTCTATGTATTCACACATGTATTATGTTTCCGGTTAATACAATTCTAGCATGAATAATAAACATTTATCATGATATAAGGAAATAAATAATAACTTTATTATTGCCTCTAGGGCATATTTCCTTCAGTCTCCCACTTGCACTAGAGTCAATAATATAGATTACATAGTAATGATTCTAACACCCATGGAGCCTTGGTGCTGATCATGTTTTGCTCGTGGAAGAGGCTTAGTCAACGGGTCTACAATATTTAGATCCGTATGTATCTTGCAAATCTCTATGTCTCCCACCTGGACTAGATCCCGGATGGAATTGAAGCATCTCTTGATGTGCTTGGTCCTCTTGTGAAATCTGGATTCCTTTGCCAAGGCAATTGCACCAGTATTGTCACAAAAGATTTTCATTGGACCCGATGCACTAGGTATGACACCAAGATCGGATATGAACTCCTTCATCCAGACTCCTTCGTTCGCTGCTTCCGAAGCAGCTATGTACTCCGCTTCACATGTAGATCCCGCTACGACGCTTTGTTTAGAACTGCACCAACTGACAACTCCACCGTTTAATGTAAACACGTATCCGGTTTGCGATTTAGAATCGTCCGGATCAGTGTCAAAGCTTGCATCAACGTAACCTCTTACGATGAGCTCTTTGTCACCTCCATATACGAGAAACATATCCTTAGTCCTTTTCATGTATTTCAGGATGTTCTCGACCGCTGTCCAGTGATCCACTCCTGGATTACTTTGGTACCTCCCTGCTAAACTTATAGCAAGGCACACATCAGGTCTGGTACACAGCATTGCATACATGATAGAGCCTATGGCTGAAGCATAGGGAACATCTTTCATTTTCTCTCTATCTTCTGCAGTGGTCGGGCATTGAGTCTGACTCAACTTCACACCTTGTAACACAGGCAAGAACCCTTTCTTTGCTTGATCCATTTTGAACTTCTTCAAAATCTTGTCAAGGTATGTGCTTTGTGAAAGTCCAATTAAGCGTCTTGATCTATCTCTATAGTGAAGGAAATATGCCCTAGAGGCAATAATAAAGTTATTATTTATTTCCTTATATCATGATAAATGTTTATTATTCATGCTAGAACTGTATTAACCGGAAACATAATATATGTGTGAATACATAGACAAACAGAGTGTCACTAGTATGCCTCTACTTGACTAGCTCGTTAATCAAAGATGGTTATGTTTCCTAACCATGGACAAAGAGTTGTTATTTGATTAACGGGATCACATCATTAGATGAATGATCTGATTGACATGACCCATTCCATTAGCTTAGCACCCGATCGTTTAGTATGTTGCTATTGCTTTCTTCATGACTTATACATGTTCCTATGACTATGAGATTATGCAACTCCCGTTTACCGGAGGAACACTTTGTGTGCTACCAAACGTCACAATGTAACTGGGCGATTATAAAGGAGCTCTACAGGTGTCTCCAAAGGTAGATGTTGGGTTGGCGTATTTCGAGATTAGGATTTGTCACTCCGATTGTCGGAGAGGTATCTCTGGGCCCTCTCGGTAATGCACATCACATAAGCCTTGCAAGCACTGCAACTAATATGTTAGTTGTGAGATGATGTATTACGGAACGAGTAAAGAGACTTGCCGGTAACGAGATTGAACTAGGTATTGGATACCGACGATCGAATCTCGGGCAAGTAACATACCGATGACAAAAGGAACAACGTATGTTGTTATGCGGTCTGACCGATAAAGATCTTCGTAGAATATGTAGGAGCCAATATGGGCATCCAGGTCCCGCTATTGGTTATTGACCGGTGACGTGTCTCGGTCATGTCTACATTGTTCTCGAACCATAGGGTCCGCACGCTTAATGTTACGATGACAGTTATTATGAGTTTATGCATTTTGATGTACCGAAGGAGTTCGGAGTCTCAGATTAGATCGGGGACATGACGAGGAGTCTCGAAATGGTCGAGACGTAAAGATCGATATATTGAATGACTATATTCGGACACCGGAAGTGTTCCGGATGATTTCGGAGAAAACCGGAGAGCCGGAGGGGTTATCGGAACCCCCCGGGGAAGTAATGGGCCTTATTAGGCCTGAGGGAGAGAGAGGGCAGCAGCCCAAGAGGTGGCGTGCACCCCCTCAAGGGAGTCCGAATTGGACTAGGAGGGGAGGGCGCGGCCCCCCCTTTCCCTCTCCCTCTCCCTCTCTTTCCTTCGCCCCAAGTCTCCTAGTTGGACTAGGAAAGGGGAGTCCTACTCCCACTAGGAGGAGGACTCCCCCTCCCTTGGCGCGCCCTATAGGCCGGCCGGCCTCACCCTTGCTCCTTTATATACGGGGCAGGGGGGCACCTCTAGACACACAAGTTGATCATTCCTTAGCCGTGTGCGGTGCCCCCTACCACCATATTCCACCTCGATCATATCGTTGTAGTGCTTAGGCGAAGCCCTGCATCGGTAGAACATCAAGATCGTCATCACGCTGTCGTGCTGACGAAACTCCTCCCCGAAGCTTTGCTGGATCGGAGCCCGGGGATCGTCATCGAGCTGTACGTGTGCTAAGAACTCAGAGGTGCCGGAGTAACGGTGCTTGGATCGGTCGGATCGGAAAGAAGATGTACGACTACTTCCTCTACGTTGTGTCAACGCTTCCGTTGCGATCTACAAGGGTACGTAGATCAGACTCTCCCCATCGTTGCTATGCATCACCATGATCTTGCATGTGCGTAGGAATTTTTTTGAAATTACTACGTTCCCCAACAGTGGCATCCGAGCCTAGGTTTTATGGTTTGATGTTATATGCACGAGTAGAACACAAGTGAGTTGTGGGCGATACAAGTCATACTGCCTACCAGCATGTCATACTTTGGTTCAGCGGTATTGTTGGACGAGACGACCCAGACCAACCTTACGCGTACGCTTACGCGAGACCGGTTCTCCCGACGTGCTTTGCACACAGGTGGCTTGCGGGTGACTATTTCTCCAACTTTAGTTGAACCGAGTGTGGCTACGCCCGGTCCTTGCGAAGGGTAAAACGGAGTCAAATTGACAAACTATCGTTGTGGTTTTGATGCGTAGGTGAGATTGGTTCTTGCTAAGCCCGTAGCAGCCACGTAAAACTTGCAACAACAAAGTAGAGGACGTCTAACTTGTTTTTGCAGGGCATGTTGTGATGTGATATGGCCAAGACATGATGCTAAATTTTATTGTATGAGATGATCATGTTTTGTAAAGGAGTTATCGGCAACTGGCAGGAGCCATATGGTTGTCGCTTTATTGTATGCAATGCAATCGCGATGTAATGCTTTACTTTATCACTAAGCGGTAGCGATAGTCATGGAAGCATAAGATTGGCGAGATGACAACGATGCTACGATGGAGATCAAGGTGTCGCGCCGGTGACGATGGTGATCATGACGGTGCTTCGGAGATGGAGATCACATGCACAAGATGATGATGGCCATATCATATCACTTATATTGATTGCATGTCATGTTTATCTTTTATGCATCTTATCTTGCTTTGATTGACGGTAGCATTATAAGATGATCTCTCACTAATTATCAAGAAGTGTTCTCCCTGAGTATGCACCGTTGCGAAAGTTCTTCGTGCTGAGACACCACATGATGATCGGGTGTGATAGGCTCTACGTTCAAATACAACGGGTGCAAAACAGTTGCACACGCGGAATACTCAGGTTATACTTGACGAGCCAAGCATATACAGATATGGCCTCGGAACACGGAGACCGAAAGGTCGAGCATGAATCATATAGTAGATATGATCAACATAGTGATGTTCACCATTGAAACTACTCCATCTCACGTGATGATCTTACATGGTTTAGTTGAGTTGGATCACGCGATCACTTAGAGGATTAGAGGGATGTCTATCTAAGTGGGAGTTCTGAAGTAATATGATTAATTGAACTTAAATTTATCATGAACTTAGTCCTGGTAGTATTTTGTAAATCATGTTGTAGATCAATAGCTCGCGTTGTTGCTTCCCTGTGTTTATTTTGATATGTTCCTAGAGAAAATTGTATTGAAAGATGTTAGTAGCAATGATGCGGATTGGATCCGTGATCTGAGGTTTATCCTCATTGCTGCACAGAAGAATTATGTCCTTGATGCACCGCTAGGTGACAGACCTATTGCAAGAGCAGATGCAGACGTTATGAACGTTTGGCTGGCTCAATATGATGACTACTTGATAGTTTAGTGCACCATGCTTAATGGCTTAGAATCGGGACTTCAAAGACATTTTGAACATCATGGACCATATGAGATGTTCCAGGAGTTGAAGATAATATTTCAAGCAAATACCCGAGTTGGGAGATATGAAGTCTCCAACAAGTTCTATAGCTAAAAGATGGAGGAGAATCGCTCAACTAGTGAGCATGTGCTCAGATTGTCTGGGTACTACAATCGCTTGAATCAAGTGGGAGTTAATCTTCCAGATAAGATAGTGATTGACAGAATTCTCTAGTCACCATGACCAAGTTAGTAGAACTTCGTGATGAACTATAGTATGCAAGGGATGACGAAAACGACTCCCGAGCTTTTCATGATGATGAAATCGATGAAGGTAGAAATCAAGAAAAACATTAAGTGTTGATGGTAGACAAGACCACTAGTTTCAAGAAAAGGGCAGAGGAAAGAAGGGGAACTTCAAAAAGAACACCAAGCAAGTTGCTGCTCAAGTGAAGAAGCCCAAGTCTGGACCTAAGTCTGAGACTGAGTGCTTCTACTGCAAAGGGACTGGTCACTGGAAGCGGAACTACCCCAAGTGATTGGTAGATAAGAAGGATGGCAAAGTGAACATAAGTATATTTGATATACATGTTATTGATGTGTACTTTACTAGTGTTTATAGCAACCCCTCAGTATTTGATACTAGTTCAGTTGCTAAGATTAGTAACTCGAAACGGGAGTTGCAGAATAAACAGAGACTAGTTAAGGGTGAAGTGACGATGTGTGTTGGAAGTGGTTCCAAGATTGATATGATCATCATCGCACACTCCCTATAAATTCGGGATTAGTGTTGAGCCTAATTAAGTGTTATTTTGTGTTTACGTTGAGCATGAATATGATTTGATCATGTTTATTGTAATACGGTTATTCATTTAAGTAAGAGAATAAATTGTTGTTCTGTTTACATGAATAAAACCTTATATGGTTACACACCCAATGAAAATAGTTCGTTGGATCTCGATCGTAGTGATACACATAATCATAATATTGAAACCAAAAGATGCAAAGTTAATAATGATAGTGCAACTTATTTGTAGCACTGCCGTTTAGGTCATATTGGTGTAAAGCGCATGAAGAAACTCCATGCTGATGGGCTTTTGGAATCACTTGATTATGAATCAGTTGATGCTTGCAAACCATGCCTCATGGGCAAGATGACTAAGACTCTGTTCTTCGAAACAATGGAGAGAGCAACAGATTTGTTGGAAATCATACATACTGATGTATGTGGTCCGATGAATATTGAGGCTCGCGATAGGTATCATTATTTTCTGATCTTCACAGATGATTCGAGCAGATATTAGTATATCTACTTGATGAAACATAAGTCTGAAACATTTGAAAAGTTCAAAGAATTTCAGAGTGAAGTGGAGAATCATCGTAACAAGAAAATAAGGCTTCTACGATCTGATCGCAGGAGACAAATATTTGAGTTACGAGTTTGGTCTTCAATTAAAACACTGTGGAATAGTTTCACAAATTCGTGCCACCCGGAACACCACAGCATAATGGTGTGTCCGAACGTCATAGCCGTACTTTATTAGATATAGTGCAAATCTATGATGTTTCTTACCGATTTACCACTATCGTTTTTGAGGTTATGCATTAAAGACAACTGCATTCACGTTAAAAAAGGGGCACCATCTAAGTCCGTTGAGATGACACAATCTGAACTATGGTTTAGCAAGAAACCAAAGTTGTCGTTTCTTAAAGTTTGGGGTTGTGATGCTTATGTGAAAAAGTTTCATCCTGATAAGCTCAAAACCAAATCGGAGAAATATGTCTTCATAGGATACCCAAAAGGAGACTGTTGGGTACACCTTCTATCACAGATCCTAAGGCAAGACATTTGTTGCTTATAATGGATCCTTTCTAGAGAAGGAGTTTCTCTCGAAAGAAGTGAGTGGGAGGAAAGTAGAACTTGATAAGGTAATTGTACCTTCTCCCTTATTGGAAAGTAGTTCAACACAGAAATCTGTTCCTGTGACTACTACACCAATTAGTGAGGAAGCTAATGATGATGATCATAAAACTTCAGATCAAGTTACTACTGAATCTCGTAGGTAAACCAGAGTGAGATCCGCACCAGAGTGGTACAGTAATCCTATTCTGGAAGTCATGTTACTAGACCATGATGAACTTGCGAACTATGAGGAAGCGATGATGAGCCCAGGTTCCGCAAAATGGCTTGAGGCCATGAAATCTGAGATGGGATTCATGTATGAAAACAAAGTATGGACTTTGGTTGACTTGCCCGATGATCGGCAAGCCATAGAAAATAAATGGATCTTCAAGAGGAAGACGGACGTTGATAGTAGTGTTACTATCTACAAAGCTAGAATTGTCGCAAAAGGTTTTCGACAAGTTCAAAGTGTTGACTGCGATGAGAGTTTCTCACTCGTATCTATGCTTAAGTCTGTCCGAATCATGTTAGCAATTGCCGCATTTTATGAAATCTGGCAAATGGATAAACAAAACTACATTCCTTAATGGATTTCTTAAAGAAGAGTTGTATATGATGCAACCAGTAGGTTTTGTCAATCCTAAAGGTGCTAACAAAATATGCAAGCTCCAGCGATTCATCTATGGACTGGTGCAAGCATCTCAGAGTTGGAATACACGCTTTGATAAGTTGATCAGAGCATATAGTTTTATACAGACTTGCGGTGAAGCCTGTATTTACAAGAAAGTGAGTGGGAGCACTACAGCATTTCTGATAAAGTATATGTGAATGACATATTGTTGATCGGAAATAATGTAGAATTATTCTGTAAAGCATAAAGGAGTGTTTGAAAGGAGTTTTTCAAAGAAAGACTTCGGTGAAGCTGCTTACATATTGAGCTCCAAGATCTATAGAGATAGATCAAGACGCTTGATAAGTTTACACCTTGACAAGATTTTGAAGTAGTTCAAAATGGAGCAGTCAAAGAAAGAGTTCTTGCCTGTATTACAAGGTGTTAAGTTGAGTAAGACTCAAAGCCCGACCACGGCAGAAGATAGAAAGAGAATGAAAGTCATTCCCTATGCCTTGGCCATAGGTTCTATAAAGTATGTCATGCTGTATACCAGATCTATTATATACCCTGCACTGATTTGGCAAGGGAGTACAATAGTGACCTAGGAGTAGATCACTGGACAGCGGTCAGAATTATCCTTAGTGAAATAAGGATATGTTTCTCGATTATGGACGTGACAAAAGGTTCGTCGTAAAGGGTTACGCCGATGCAAGTTTTGACACTAATCTAGATGACTCTAAGTCTCGGTCTAGATACATATTGAAAGTGGGAGCAATTAGCTAGAGTAGCTCCATGCAGAGCATTGTTGACATAGAAATTTGCAAAATACATGTGGATCTGAATGTGGCAGACCCGTTGACTAAGATTCTCTCACAAGCAAAACATGATCACACCTTAGTACTCTTTGGGTGTTAATCACATAGCGATGTGAACTAGATTACTGAATCTAGTAAACCCTTTGGGTATTGGTCACATCGCGATGTGAACTATGGGTGTTAATCACATGATGATGTGAACTATCGATGTTAATCACATGGTGATGTGATCTAGATTATTGAGTCTAGTGCAAGTGGGAGACTGAAGGAAATATGCCCTAGAGGTAATAATAAAGTTATTATTTATTTCCTTATATCATGATAAATGTTTATTATTCATGCTAGAATTGTATTAACCGGAAATATAATACATGTGTGAATACATAGACAAACAGAGTGTCACTAGTATGCCTCTACTTGACTAGCTCGTTAATCAAAGATGGTTATGTTTCCTAACCATGGACAAAGAGTTGTTATTTGATTAACGGGATCACATCATTAGATGAATGATCTGATTGACATGACCCATTCCATTAGCTTAGCACCCGATCGTTTAGTATGTTGCTATTGCTTTCTTCATGACTTATACATGTTCCTATGACTATGAGATTATGCAACTCACGTTTACCGGAGGAACACTTTGTGTGCTACCAAATGTCACAACGTAACTGGGTGATTATAAAGGAGCTCTACAGGTGTCTCCAAAGGTAGATGTTGGGTTGGCGTATTTCGAGATTAGAATTTGTCACTCCGATTGTCGGAGAGGTATCTCTGGGCCCTCTCGATAATGCACATCACATAAGCCTTGCAAGCACTGCAACTAATATGTTAGTTGTGAGATGATGTATTACGGAACGAGTAAAGAGACTTGCCGATAACGAGATTGAACTAGGTATTGGATACCGACGATCGAATCTCGGGCAAGTAACATACCGATGACAAAAGGAACAACATATGTTGTTATGCGGTCTGACCGATAAAGATCTTCGTAGAATATGTAGGAGCCAATATGGGCATCCAGGTCCCGCTATTGGTTATTGACCGGAGACATGTCTCGGTCATGTCTACATTGTTCTCGAACCGTAGGGTCCACACGCTTAACGTTACGATGACAGCTATTATGAGTTTATGCATTTTGATGTACCGAAGCAGTTCGGAGTCCCGGATTAGATCGGGGACATGACGTGGAGTCTCGAAATGGTCGAGACGTAAAGATCGATATATTGGATGACTATATTCGGACACCGGAAGTGTTCCGGATGATTTCGGAGAAAACCGGAGAGCCGGAGGGGTTACCGGAACCCCCTGGGGAAGTAATGGGCCTTATTGGGCCTGAGGGGAGAGAGAGGGCAGCAGCCCAAGAGGTGGCGCGCACCCCCTCAAGGGAGTCCGAATTGGACTAGGAGGGGAGGGCGCCCCCCCCCCCTTTCCCTCTCCCTCTCCCTCTCTTTCCTTCCCCCCATGTCTCCTAGTTGGACTAGGAAAGGGGGGTCCTACTCCCACTAGGAGGAGGACTCCCCCTCCCTTGGCGCGCCCCATAGGCCGGCCGGCCTCCCCCTTGCTCCTTTATATACGGGGGCAGGGGGCACCTCTAGGCACACAAGTTGATCGTTCCTTAGTCGTGTGCGGTGCCCCCTTCCACCATATTCCACCTCGATCATATCGTTGTAGTGCTTAGGCGAAGCCCTGCGTCGGTAGAACATCAAGATCGTCATCACGCCGTCGTGCTGACGGAACTCCTCCCCGAAGCTTTGCTAGATCGGAGCCCGGGGATCGTCATCGAGCTGTACGTGTGCTAAGAACTCGGAGGTGCCGGAGTAACGGTGCTTGGATCGGTCGGATCAGAAAGAAGACGTACGACTACTTCCTCTACGTTGTGTCAACGCTTCCGTTGCAATCTACAAGGGTACATAGATCAGACTCTCCCCCTCGTTGCTATGCATCACCATGATCTTGCATGTGCGTAGGAATTTTTTTGAAATTACTACGTTCCCCAACATATAGATCTTTATGCCTAATATGTAAGCAGCTTCACCGAGGTCTTTCATTGAAAAACTCTTATTCAAGTATCCCTTTATGCCATCCAGAAATTCTATATCATTTCCAATCAGCAATATGTCATCCACATATAATATCAGAAATGCTACAGAGCTCCCACTCACTTTCTTGTAAATACAGGCTTCACCGAAAGTCTGTATAAAACCAAATGCTTTGATCACACTATCAAAGCGTTTATTCCAACTCCGAGAGGCTTGCACCAGTCCATTAATGGATCGCTGGAGCTTGCACACTTTGTTAGCTCCCTTTGGATCGACAAAACCTTCCGGTTGCATCATATACAACTCTTCTTCCAGAAATCCATTCAGGAATGCAGTTTTGACATCCATTTGCCAAATTTCATAATCATAAAATGCGGCAATTGCTAACATGATTCTGACAGACTTAAGCATCGCTACGGGTGAGAAGGTCTCATCGTAGTCAACCCCTTGAACTTGTCGAAAACCTTTTGCGACAAGTCGAGCTTTATAGACAGTAACATTACTGTCAGCGTCAGTCTTTTTCTTGAAGATCCATTTATTCTCAATTGCTTGCCGGTCATCGGGCAAGTTAACCAAAGTCCATACTTTGTTCTCATACATGGATCCCATCTCAGATTTCATGGCTTCAAGCCACTTTGCGGAATCTGGGCTCACCATCACTTCTTCATAGTTCGTAGGTTCATCATGATCTAGTAGCATGACTTCCAGAACTGGATTGCCGTACCACTCTAGTGCAGATCTCACTCTGGTTGATCTACGAGGTTCAGTAGTATCTTGTCCTGAAGTTTCATGATCATCATCATTATCTTCCTCACTAATTGGTATAGGTGTCGCAGAAACAGTTTTCTGTGATGTACTACTTTCCAATAAGGGAGCAGGTACAGTTACCTCGTCAAGTTCTACTTTCCTCCCACTCACTTCTTTCGAGAGAAACTCCTTCTCTAGAAATGATCCATTCTTAGCAACGAATGTCTTGCCTTCGGATCTGTGATAGAAGGTGTACCCAACAGTTTCCTTTGGGTATCCTATGAAGACACATTTCTCCGATTTGGGTTCGAGCTTATCAGGTTGAAGCTTTTTCACATAAGCATTGCAGCCCCAAACTTTAGGAAATGACAACTTTGGTTTCTTCCCAAACCATAGTTCATAAGGCGTCGTCTCAACGGATTTTGATGGTGCCCTATTTAACGTGAATGCGGCCGTCTCTAAAGCATAACCCCAAAACGATAGCGGTAAATCAGTAAGAGACATCATAGATCGCACCATATCTAGTAAAGTACGATTACGACATTCGGACACACCATTACGCTGTGGTGTTCCGGGTGGCGTGAGTTGCGAAACTATTCCACAATTTTTCAAATGTACACCAAACTCGTAACTCAAATATTCTCCTCCACGATCAGATCGTAGAAACTTTATTTTCTTGTTACGATGATTTTCAACTTCACTCTGAAATTCTTTGAACTTTTCAAATGTTTCAGACTTATGTTTCATTAAGTAGATATACCCATATCTGCTTAAATCATCTGTGAAAGTGAGAAAATAACGATATCCACCACGAGCCTCAATATTCATCGGACCACATACATCGGTATGTATGATTTCCAACAAATCTGTTGCTCCCTCCATAGTACCGGAGAACGGTGTTTTAGTCATCTTGCCCATGAGGCACGGTTCGCAAGTACCAAGTGATTCATAATCAAGTGGTTCCAAAAGCCCATTGGTATGGAGTTTCTTCATGCGCTTTACACCGATATGACCTAAACGACAGTGCCACAAATAAGTTGCACTATCATTATCAACTCTGCATCTTTTGGCTTCAACATTATGAATATGTGTGTTATTACTATCGAGATTCATCAAAAATAGACCACTCTTTAAAGGTGCATGACCATAAAAGATATTACTCATATAAATAGAACAACCATTATTCTCTGATTTAAATGAATAACCGTCTCGCATCAAACAAGATCCAGATATAATGTTCATGCTTGACGCTGGCACCAAATAACAATTATTTAGGTCTAATATTCATCCCGAAGGTAGATGTAGAGGTAGCGTGCCGACCGCGATCACATCGACTTTGGAACCGTTTCCCACGCGCATCGTCACCTCGTCCTTCGCCAGTGTTTGCTTAATCCGTAGTCCCTATTTCGAGTTGCAAATATTAGCAACAGAACCAGTATCAAATACCCAGGTGCTAATGCGAGCTCTAGTAAGGTACACATCAATAACATGTATATCACATATACCTTTGTTCACCTTGCCATCCTTCTTATCCGCCAAATACTTGGGGCAGTTCCGCTTCCAGTGACCAGTCTGCTTGCAGTAGAAGCACTCAGTTTCAGGCTTAGGTCCAGACTTGGGTTTCTTCTCCTGAGCAGCAACTTGCTTGCCGTTCTTCTTGAAGTTCCCCTTCTTCTCCCCTTTGCCCTTTTTCTTGAAACTAGTGGTCTTGTTAACCATCAACACTTGATGCTCTTTCTTGATTTCTACCTCTGCAGTTTTCAGCATTGCGAAGAGCTCGGGAATAGTCTTGTTCATCCGTTGCATATTATAGTTCATCACAAAGCTCTTGTAGCTTGGTGGCAGTGATTGGAGAATTCTATCAATGACGCAATCATCTGGAAGATTAACTCCCATCTGAATCAAGTGATTATTATACCTAGACATTTTGAGTATATGCTCACTGACAGAACTGTTCTCCTCCATCTTGCAGCTATAGAACTTATTGGAGACTTCATATCTCTCAATTCGGGCATTTGCTTAAAATAATAACTTCAACTCCTGGAACATCTCATATGCTCCATGACGTTCAAAACGTCGTTGAAGTCCCGATTCTAAGCCGTAAAGCATGGCACACTGAACTATCGAGTAGTCATCAGCTTTGCTCTGCCAGACGTTCATAACATCTGGCGTTGCTCCAGCAGCAGGCCTGGCACCCAGCGGTGCTTCCAGGACGTAATTCTTCTGAGCAGCAATGAGGATAATCCTCAAGTTACGGACCCAGTCCGTGTAATTCCTACCATCATCTTTCAACTTTGCTTTCTCAAGGAACGCATTAAAATTCAACGGAACAACAGCACGAGCCATCTATCTACAATCAACATAAACAAGCAAGATACTATCAGGTACTAAGTTCATGATAAGTTTAAGTTCAATTAATCAAATTACTTAAGAACTCCCACTTAGATAGACATCCCTCTAATCCTCTAAGTGATCACGTGATCCAAATCAACTAAACCATAACCGATCATCACGTGAGATGGAGTAGTTTTCAATGGTGAACATTGTTATGTTGATCATATCTACTATATGATTCATGCTCGACCTTTCGGTCTCCGTGTTCCGAGGCCATATCTGCATATGCTAGGTTCGTCAAGTTTAACCTGAGTATTCTGCGTGTGCAAAAACTGGCTTGCACCCATTGTAGATGGACGTAGAGCTTATCACACCCGATCATCACGTGGTGTCTGGGCACGACGAACTTTGGCAATGGTGCATACTCAGGGAGAACACTTCTTGATAATTTAGTGAGAGATCATCTTATAATGCTACCGTCAATCAAAGCAAGATAAGATGCATAAAAAGATAAACATCACATGCAATCAATATAAGTGATATGATATGGCCATCATCATCTTGTGCTTGTGATCTCCATCTCCGAAGCACCGTCATGATCACCATCGTCACCGGCGCGACACCTTGATCTCCATCGTAGCATCGTTGTCGTCTCGCCAATCTTATGCTTCTACGACTATCGCTACCGCTTAGTGATAAAGTAAAGCATTACATCGCGATTGCATTGCATACAATAAAGCGACAACCATATGGCTCCTGCCAGTTGCCGATAACTCGGTTACAAAACATGATCATCTCGTACAATAAAATTTAGCATCATGTCTTGACCATATCACATCACAACATTCCCTGCAAAAACAAGTTAGACGTCCTCTACTTTGTTGTTGCAAGTTTTATGTGGCTGCTACGGGCTTAAGCAAGAACCGATCTCACCTACGCATCAAAACCACAACGATAGTTTGTCAAATAGACTCCGTTTTAACCTTCGCAAGGACCGGGCGTAGCCACACTCGGTTCAACTAAAGTTGGAGAGACAGTCGCCTGCAAGCCACCTGTGTACAAAGCACGTCGGGGGAACCGGTCTCGCGTAAGCGTACGCGTAAGGTTGGTCCGGGTCGTCTTGTCCAACAATACCGCCGAACCAAAGTATGACATGCTGATAGGCAGTATGACTTGTATCGCCCACAACTCACTTGTGTTATACTCGTGCATATAACATCAAACCGTAAAACCTAGGCTCTGATACCACTATTGGGGAACGTAGTAATTTCAAAAAAATTCCTATGCACACGCAAGATCATGGTGATGCATAGCAACGAGGAGGAGAGTCTGATCTACGTACCCTTGTAGATCGCAACGGAAGCGTTGACACAACATAGAGGAAGTAGTCGTACGTCTTCTTCCCGATCCGACCGATCCAAGCACCGTTACTCCGGCACCTCCGAGTTCTTAGCACACGTACAGCTCGATGACGATCCCCGGGTTCCGATCCAGCAAAGCTTCGAGGAGGAGTTCTGTTAGCATGACGGCGTGATGACGATCTTGATGTTCTACCGACGCAGGGCTTCGCCTAAGCACTACAACGATATGATCGAGGTGGAATATGGTGGCAGGGGGCACCGCACACGGCTAAGGAACGATCACAATGATCAACTTGTGTGTTCTAGGGTGCCCCCTGCCCCCGTATATAAAGGAGCAAGGGGGAGGTCGGCCGTCCTATGGGGCGCGCCAAGGGGAGGAGGAGTCCTCCTCCTAGTAGGAGTAGGACTCCTCTCTCCTAGTCCAACTAGGAGACTTGAGGGGGAAGGAAAGAGAGGGAGAGGGAGAGGGAAAGGGGCCCCCCCTCCTAGTCCAATTCGGACTCCCCTTGAGGGGGGGCGCCACCTCTTGGGCTGCTGCCCTCTCTCTCCCCTCAGGCCCAATAAGGCCCATTACTTCCCCGGGGGGGTTCCGGTAACCCCTCCGGCACTCCGGTTTTATCCGAAATCATCCGGAACACTTCCGGTGTCCGAATATAGCCGTCCAATATATCAATCTTTATGTCTCGACCATTTCGAGACTCCTCGTCATGTCCGTGATCACATTCGGGACTCCGAACTAACTTCGGTACATCAAAATGCATAAACTCATAATAACTGTCATCGTAACGTTAAGCGTGCGGACCCTACGGTTCGAGAACAATGTAGACATGACTGAGATACATCTCCAGTCAATAACCAATAGCGGGACCTGGATGCCCATATTGGCTCCTACATATTCTACGAAGATCTTTATCGGTCAGACCGCATAACAACATACATTGTTCCCTTTGTCATCGGTATGTTACTTGCTCGAGATTCGATCGTCGGTATCCAATACCTAGTTCAATCTCGTTACCGGCAAGTCACTTTACTCGTTTCGTAATACATCATCTCGCAACTAACTCATTAGTTGTAATGCTTGCAAGGCTTATGTGATGTGCATTACCGAGAGGGCCCAGAGATACCTCTCCAACAATTGGAGTGACAAATCCTAATCTCGAAATACGCCAACCCAACATCTACCATTGGAGACACCTGTAGAGCTCCTTTATAATCACCCAGTTACGTTGTGACGTTTGGTAGCACACAAAGTGTTCCTCCGGGAAACGGGAGTTGCATAATCTCATAGTTATAGGAGCATGTATAAGTCATGAAGAAAGCAATAGCAACATACTAAACGATCGGGTGCTAAGCTAATGGAATGGGTCATGTCAATCAGATCATTCAACCAATGATGTGACCTTGTTAATCAAATAACAACACCTTGTTCATGGTTAGGAAACATAACCATCTTTGATTAACGAGCTAGTCAAGTAGAGGCATACTAGTGACACTAAGTTTGTCTATGTATTCACACATGTATTATGTTTCCGGTTAATACAATTCTAGCATGAATAATAAACATTTATCATGATATAAGGAAATAAATAATAACTTTATTATTGCCTCTAGGGCATATTTCCTTCACGCCGTCCCTAGGAGATCCAATCTCTAAGGGGGAGCGCCGGCCAAGGGGGGTGTCTTGCCCCCCAAGCCAAGTGGGGCGCCCCCCACCCCTAGGGTTTCCATCCCTAGGCGCAGGGGAAGGCCCAAGGGGGCGCACCAACCCACCACTGGCTGGTTCCCTTCCCCACTTCAGCCCATGGGGCCCTCCGGGATAGGTGGCCCCACCCGGTGGACCCCGGGACCCTTCCGGTGGTCCCGGTACAATACCGATGACCCCCGAAACTTTCCCGATGGCCGAAACTGGACTTCCTATATATAATTCTTCACCTCCGGACCATTCCGAAACTCCTCGTGATGTCCGGGATCTCATCAGGGACTCCGAACAACTTTTGGGTTACCGCATACTAATATCTCAACAACCCTAGCGTCACCGAACCTTAAGTGTATAGACCCTACGAGTTCGGGAGACACGCAGACATGACCGAGATGACTCTTCGATCAATAACCAACAGCGGGATCTGGATACCCATGTTGGCTCCCACATGCTCCTCGATGATCTCATCGGATGAACCATGATGTCGAGGATTCAATCAATCCCGTATACAATTCCCTTTGTCAAACGGTACGTTACTCGCCCGAGACTCGATCGTCGGTATCCCAATACCTCGTTCAATCTCGTTACCAGCAAGTCACTTTACTCGTACCGTAATGCATGATCCCGTGATCAACCACTTGGTCACATTGAGCTCATTATGATGATGCATTACCGAGTGGGCCCAGAGATACCTCTCCGTCATACGGAGTGACAAATCCCAGTCTCGATTCGTGCCAACCCAACGGACACTTTCGGAGATACCCGTAGTGCACCTTTATAGTCACCCAGTTATGTTGTGACGTTTGGCACACCCAAAGCACTCCTACGGTATCCGGGAGTTGCACAATCTCATGGTCTAAGGAGATGATACTTGACATTCGGAAAAGCTATAGCAAACGAACTACACGATCTTTGAGCTATGCTTAGGATTGGGTCTTGTCCATCACATCATTCTCCTAATGATGTGATCCCGTTATCAATGACATCCAATGTCCATAGTCAGTAAACCATGACTATCTTTTGATCAACGAGCTAGTCAACTAGAGGCTCACTATGGACGTGTTGTGGTCTATGTATTCACACATGTATTACGATTTCCAGATAACACAATTATAGCATGAACAATAGACAATTATCATGAACAAAGAAATATAATAATAACCATTTTATTATTGCCTCTAGGGCATATTTCCAACAAAAACAAATAAATCCTCGTAACCAACGTGATAAGGGGTTGTCAATCCCTACACGGTCACTTACGAGAGTGAGATATGATAGATATGATAGAATAATATTTTTGGTATTTTTATGATAAAGATGCAAAGTAAAATAAAAGGCAACGGAAATAACTAAGTGTTGAAAGATTAATATGATAGAAAATAGACCCGGGGGCCATAGGTTTCACTAGTGGCTTCTCTCAAGAGCATGAGTATTTATGGTGGGTGAACAAATTACTGTTGAGCAATTGACAGAACTGAGCATAGTTATGAGAATATCTAGGTATGATCATGTATATAGGCATCACGTCCGAAACAAGTAGACCGACTCCTACCTGCATCTACTACTATTACTCCACACATCGATCGCTATCCAACATGCATCTAGAGTATTAAGTTCATAAGAACAGAGTAACGCCTTAAACAAGATGACATGATATAGAGGGATAAATTCATGCAATATGATAAAACCCCCATCTTGTTATCCTCGATGGCAACAATACAATACGTGCCTTGTTGCCCCTACTATCATTGGGAAAGGACACCGCAAGATTGAACCCAAAGCTAAGCACTTCTCCCATTGCAAGAAAAACCAATCTAGTAGACCAAACCAAACTGATAATTCGAAGAGACTTGTAAAGATAACCAATCATACATAAAAGAATTCAGAAGATTCAAATATTGTTCATAGATAAACTTGATCATAAACCCACAATTCGTCGGTCTCAACAAACACACCGCAAAAGACGATTACATCGAATAGATCTCCATGAGAGAGGGGGAGAACATTGTATTGAGATCCAAAAAGAGAGAAGAAGCCATCTAGCTAATAACTATGGACCCGAAGGTCTAAGGTAAAGTACTCACACTTCATCGAAGAGGCTATGGTGTTGACGTAGAAGCCCTCCGTGATCGATGCCCCCTCCGGCGGAGCTCCGGAACAGCCCCCAAGATGGGATCTCGTGGATACAGAAAGTTACGGCGGTGGAATTAGGGTTTTGGCTCCGTGTCTGATCGTTTGGGGGTACGTAGGTATATATAGGAGGAAGGAGTACGTCGGTGGAGCAACAGGGGGCCCACGAGGGTGTAGGGCGCGCCTGGGGGGGTAGGCACGCCCCCCTACCTCGTGGCTTCCTCTTTTGTTTCTTGACGTAGGGTCCAAGTCCTCTGGATCATGTTCGGTCCAAAAATCACGTTCCCGAAGGTTTCATTCCGTTTGGACTCCGTTTGATATTCTTTTTCTATGAAACTCTGAAATAGGCAAAAAAATAGCAATTCTGGGCTGGGCCTCCGGTTAATAGGTTAGTCCCAAAAATAATATAAAAGTGAATAATAAAGCCCAATAATGTCCAAAACAGAAGATAATATAGCATGGAGCAATCAAAAATTATAGATACGTTGGAGACGTATCAAGGCCCCAACATGCGGCCTCTCTGTTGTTATTCTCTTTGATTTATTTCCTGCATTTTATGGTTTGATTTAGGCTCTGAATCTAGTTCTCATTTAGGTTAATTTAGGGTTTCATTTAGCCTCTGAATATAGTTATGATTAGAGTTTGTCTACAGATGACAACCTACAGATTAGGGGTCATTTAGCCTATGATTGTAGTTCTCATTTAGGATTACTGTTAAATTACAGATGACAACCTACAATGTAGTTATTGTCTGAGTAGTTCTTGTTTGTGTTTTAGGTCATTTCGCCTCTAAATTGTAGAATGCAGTTCATTTAGTCTCTGCTCACTGAGTTGTTTTAGTTCTACAAGATGGAACTTACTTCCTTTGTTTTTACCCCGCTCATAAATTAGGTTATACTTACATGTACTTTTGATTGGTATTGTAGGTTGAACTATGAGCAGTGGGACATTCACATTGAATTTTAAGGGAGGGAATTCATCAGGACTAAGATGTTTTGGAAAGACATAAGATATTTCAATGTTATGTCTGCGCTGCTTGAGAAGGGCTACAGTTTTTCAGACTGTATGTATTACATGAATAGTGATGGGATAGGATTGGATGGTTTTAAACTATTGGGCAATTAGATCAAGGTGGATGAAATGTTGAGGCAATACCAGGACAGTAAGAGGATCAGATTGGCAGTTACTAAGGGCAAGAGGTAGCAGGCAATTGTTGTCTCTCCATCAAAGAATGGCAAGAGAAAGGCAGCACCAATAGAGATATCTCATGAAGAATACACCATTGTTCCTCCTGTAGTATTTGCAGCCAATGAAGAAGGTGTGGCCCACAAGGGATTTGGTGAGTATGCTGGCTCTAGTTTGGCGGGCATAGATGCTTGCTTACTCTTGGGCACACAACAAAGTGTAAATTATGAGCCCATCCAAACAATGCCACCTCCCCAGCCAGAAGCTTTTGATGAGTACCAAAACTTCCAGAAAAGAAGACCGTGGCAATTATTCAGACATGGAACTAGATCCAGAAAGTGTAGATAGGGGAGAGTATGTACCCGATACAGAAATTACAAATGATAACTCTTGTGAAGATAGTGATGATCCGCAGTCAACTATAGCAGATATGAAGAAGAAGGCAGTAGTGCACTGTGAGGGTGACACTGACCTGAGGACATTTATGATGTTCCTGAGGAGCAGGAAGAGGAAGACCACACTGAACAAGCTACAAATAAAGATGAACAACAACATTTCAGTGAAGAGGGAGCATTGCAGCAGCCTGTGCTGAAGATTGCAAAGAGAGTAGGGCCAACAACAAGACCACACTCATCAGCAAATGATCCAATTATGGCGAGCATTATACTTTTAACATCCTAATTGCCGACTAATTCTATCAGTCAACTAAGAAGAAATCAATTCACAGATTTCACAAATTCACTAAAACAACTAAGCAATATGATTTGTATACTTTTAACACCTAATTGCGGTGCTCAATTACCTTTTTTGCACAGCCTAGAAACCTCCTGCCGCTATCAGTGGATTCACATGCCGCCGACTTTTCACAGGGGGCTTAATGCTCATAACGTGCAACATGATTCAGACCCAGGCCGCTCCAATTTGTACACTCCATGGTCGCAGGTGGCTAAACATAAGGAGAATGGCTTCAATTTCTATCGGGGACAGAAATTCCCCTTTCTCCCTCGAACCCTAACCCTAGATGTGGTTGAAAGGAGCAGATGCTAACCTGGCCTGTCACAAAATCATCGTCAGACGATGAGTCAGAATCATCATCCCAAGAAACCATGTCGCCCTCCCCTCGGCGGTGCAAAGCTGGTCGCGGCGGCGGCGGCGGCTGCGACGCGAGAGGGGAACGAGCAGAGGAGAGAGCGGTTGGATGAAATGCCCTCCCACGCGTGACGAAGACTTAACAAGCTGTGGTAACGGCCGTCTGGCCTCGGCCGTTTGCCATGGCCACTGTGGTTTTGACAGGTGGGTCCAAAATGTCAGATTTTCATCTAGTCACGGCTCACAGCTCGTTTAGTGCGTTTTGTTATTCACTTGCCACAGAAGCGGTGGTTTTTCGTGATTTTTGGCAAAATGAATAGTTTTGAAGTGCCCTATCCACAAATGTGATGGTTTTGAGCAATTTACTCGTCCCGGTGTGAGGATAGGTTTCTCGGATCATTAATTCTCGTTCCACCACGACGACCCGCGGTCAAGGCGCAGCCGCGCAACGAAGGGTGTGACGCAGGCACGCGCAACCGTGTCGTGTTTCACATCTCTTTCCGTTTGGACGGAACCCATTTTCCAGAAACAGACCTCACGCTGTAGTGTAGAGTATGGACCGTAGATAGGCTTGCTCGGAGCTTATTAACGCGGCTAAGCATCGCAGAGCCGTCGCTACCCCGAAATACACGTACCTATCCACAGGCGTCCGCCCGCCCGTCCCCGTGCCACCCACCCCACCGTTTCCGTTTCCAGTCGCCGATCGCTGCCCGCCTACGCACGCAGCCGCAGTCGCGCTGCTGCGATTGCACGCGCCCGCGTTCGCGTCAATGTCAACGAACCCGTGGAGATGCCTGACCGGAACGCCGGGGCAGCCAACGGACGTACTAGTACTCCACGCGTACGCGAGACGGCAGAACGCACGGGGCGGAGGCGGCCGGGTCACGAACCCGTCTGGTTTCTCACCGCGCGCGCGTCCTCGGGGCGTTTGAACCGTCGCCCCACTTGCCACTGCTCGCTGCGTGAGTGAGGGAGGGTAATCAGCCCGGCGGCGGTACTGTGGTGCGGTGTTCCTGGTGCGGTGCGCCAACTAATTCCACGGCTGCGCTTGTCATGAAATTCCACGGTCGCTGCGTCTGCGCGCACGAGTTTCCTCCTGCTCGTCCTCGCTTCTGGATTCGAATTTCGATGGGTGGTTACGTAGGCTGGTAGGAGCATCTCTATCCATCTTTGACGTTGGACCCGTGTGGAGTTGAAGTTGAACGTGCCTAGACTAGACTGCCATCGTAGCAACGTTTGCATGGACCAAGCGTCGCAGTTGAGACTTGAGATTACATACGGTAGGGTTTCATTTCATATAAAAAGGCCCTCATATTTGCAAAAAAAAAAATGAACTCGAAAAGTAGGGGAAGGACGGTCGAGCATCCGCACGAGTACGGCGAACCCACGTCTCACATTTACAAAAAGATAGAGTAAAATGCAATTCTGATACTAGGTTATGTATGTATTTGAGGTTTAATTCAGTTTTAATAAAGTAGTTGAGGTTTGTTAAATGGGTCAGGAAATTCCGAAAATGCATTTGGATCGTATTTGTGAGTAGATCATATCCGCGCTTGATCAGGTGGCAAGTTGACTGGCATCAAGTGGAACCTGGTAGGACCTAGAAAATTATCGCTTCCTCACTATCTTACCTAACCACATACTCCCTCATGTTCTTTTTCTTTACATACAAAATTTGTCTAAAGTCAAACTTCATAAAATTTGACCAACTTTATAGAAAAAATATCAACACTCATAATACGAAAATCGGCATCATTAAATGCATCATGAATTTAATTTTTACACTATATAACTTTAGAATTGTAGATATTTAATATAAATATGGTCAAATATTACAAAATTTAACTTCAAGCAAATCTTAAATGCGGAATAAAAAAGATAGGAGGGAGTAATTTTTCTTCACACCCCACTCATGCTACCACCACATCCTTCTCTTCATCTTCTTTTTCTTCCAACCGTGAGACCGCCTTCCTCTTCTCATGGCTCGACGTTCATACGTTAAACCATGGCGCTGGTCTTTAGGGGCGCGCGCATGAGGACTTTCTGATTGTCATCCACAAGGTAATGCCAACTCCGATAAGGTCAATCTGGCTCTGATAGGGGAGCGGTGACAGTGGCACTTCGACGACTCGTTCTGGCGGCAGTAGTCCTAGTCGTCCGGTGGTCTCAGAATCCTGATGTAATTTTTATTATGTTCGAGATGCTTTGTACTTCCGATGAACTTCTATAATACTAGATCTGATCATTTTCAGGAACACACACACACACACACATGCCTTTTATACATTGCAAAAACATACACCAAAACAGAGAACTACATTTAGTGTATAACTCAACCATTTAGGAAAAAGAACTTCAATTACTAATTCTCACGGCTACATATACCTTTTATGGGTTTTTCTCTTCCAATAATTACTTCCTAAACAAACTAATAATAAGAAAAGGAAAAGGAAACAGAAACAAAAGGAAGGGAAAAGTCAGAAGCGCGGCGGGTCACGCCGCTGGCACCGCGGACGCCAGTGGGACGCTGCGGACTTGGACAAACTGCTGACGCCCGCCTCCCCACTCCATGAATGAACCGCACGCACTCCGCAGGGCCGGAGGTCGCTTTCGTCTGCTCTTTCCTCGCCGTCCTCGCCCGCCCTCTCGCCGCTCGCCACCACCACCACCACCACCATCCCAAGCAAGGAAAGCCCCAACCCCGAATCCACTCGCCCCCCCTCCCCTATTAGTACCCCCGCTCCCACCAAGAATCTCCCCCAACTCCTCCCTCCTCGGTCTCCGGCCAGTCCACCCACCGAATCCGCCGGACGCGCCCAGCCTCCCCCGCCACCAGGTAAAGATCCGCCGCCGCCCACCGAGCTTTCTGAATCTTGTGAGGGGATCCCTCGCCTGCAGATATTTTCTTTTCTTTTCTTTTCTTTCTTCCCTGGGTCACTGTCCCCGCATTCCGGTCGCCGGAATTCGATCCTGCTGTCGGCGCTCGCTGCATCTCTCCCTCTCTCTCTAGCGCTCTAGATCCACGCGCGGCGGTTACCTGGGTGATGCCGTGTGGCTGCGGGTTGGGGATCTGGTTCTTTCTTCCGCGCAGGGGTTCAGTTGCCGGGCCTTTTTATTTTCTAGGAGTGCACGGCAGGACACATGGCTTGCCTGCTTCTTTCCGCGGTTGGCGCCGATGGTTCGTCGAAGAAATTGGGGACGGCTGTGTGCCTGCGGCGGCATTGTTTTTCCGAAGAAGATGAACTGGTAGCATCGTCGCAGCGGAAATCACTTCCGATCCTTCTTCTGTAGTATATAATACAGTACAGTTTTTCTTTTCGGGACTAGTATAATATCGTTGGGGAAAAGCAGCGCGCCCCCTGTTTAGTTGTTCCCAAGTTCTGCACCCGCTTCTTGTGCATGCGCGCCCTATGTGCCATACTTTATTCTGCTTCTTGTTACTTGGTGTGCTGCCGCACTGTGCTGGCATAGTGCTACACAGCGCTACTTTCCGAAGATGCTGAATTCGTGAACTGTAGGCAGTGGTAACGGGAATTTTGTGCAGTCATGGGATGCGCAGGGATATGCATATGAATTTCTTTTGCCGATATTGCTTCCTATATCGTTGTAAAGATCTCTGGGTTGGAAAGGTGTCATTTTCATGTGTGGCACCAGGCCCCGTGCCATCCTTGCTTTGAATGATTTTCCAGTTTTAATCTTTTCAACATGGTATTGAGATAATTTTTTCTGTCAAATGTGCCCACATATGTGGTTGGCAATGCGATATGAACTCTGTTTCATTCATTTTCCATCATAGAAATATTTCCTGTCAGGCAATTACGCTTATTGACTTTGCATCAAGAATCTTGATGAACTGCTACTAGCATGTTTTTATTGGAGCATGACTTAGGTGTTGTAGTTCATTAATGGGGATGGCTGTCATACTTGGTTCTAAAAGATACTTTCAAACCACCACTTCTTTAAATTTTCAACTTCCCCCACTCACACCTGTAGAACGAGTGGTAGATTGCTGGTACAGAGAGTGTTCATAAGGTGTGTATAAACTAAAGTTGTCTACCATGATGTGCAGGATGGACTGCAGGATGGACGGATGCGCAATTGGTTCTAACGGTGCTGGCAGCAAGTCATGCGGGCCGCTGTCGGACTACCGCATTCCAGACTACATACTAAAGCCGGACTCTGAACCAGTCATCCTTGACAATGCACCATCTTGTCCCGTGGTAGTCTTCATCAACTCTAGAAGCGGCGGCCAACTTGGAAGTGGTTTGATCAAATCATACCGTGAAGTTCTCAATGAAGCACAGGTACCTGGCCTAGCAGTTGCAGAAGCTGTGATGCTGAAACAGTGCATTACATTGATGTATTGATCCACAGTAGCTCTTTAAATCGTGTTTGATTGCTGGGGAGATTTACATAATTCACCTTTTCACAGGTTTTTGATCTCTCTGAAGAGTCCCCTGACAAGGTGCTGCACAGGTTGTATGCCAACTTCCAAAGGCTCAAGTCTAATGGTGACACTCTTGCTATTCAAATTGAGAAGAGCCTGAGACTAATTGTGAGTGTCCTACCTTCATAATCTTAATAATGCACAAAAGAATGTCCTGTTTCTTTGTCTGAACTAAGGAGCTTTCAAACAGGTTGCTGGTGGTGATGGCACGGCAAGTTGGCTGCTTGGAGTAGTTAGTGATCTGAAGCTTACACACTCACCCCCTGTTGCTACTGTGCCTCTGGGAACCGGAAACAACCTTCCTTTTTCATTCGGATGGGTAATGCTAGTGCCTAATTTTTGTTATGACTTATATGAGCACATATTGTCTTAATGTGTGATGAATATGTCTCTGGATGTACTTCATGTTTGCTGTTACTGGAACCTTTATGTCTTCCTGATAAACAAAGGAACATACCAGTACCACAAGTTAATTATCTTGTTTGTCTGTTCCATGAGGAATGAAACTTTTTGTTTTAATGTACATGTTTATTGTTTATTTTTTCAGTTTCCTTTGACATGTTTCCTTTTACTTGGTCTGTGTACGGTGCAAGGCCTGAATTTTCTATACCTTGTTTCCTTTGTTCAGCAAGGAACTATGTTTTTAATATTCATTTTAACTTGAACTGCAGGGAAAGAAGAACCCAGCTACTGACCAAGAGGCAGTGAAATCATTCCTTGGGCTAGTAAAAGGAGCAAGAGAAATGCGCATTGATAGGTATTGTCTCACCTATAACGTGCTTCTGAAAAGAAAAAAAGTTTTATTAATTCCCACTATTCTGATTAACGTGCACATTTTGGCACCAACGGTTATTTCACATACCTCATTCCAATGAACTATTTCTCTATTCCAGTTGTTGGCCCAGTTAGGTTAGTTCATTAGTAAAACATGTTCTCTATTCTGCTTATGACAGAAAAATTCAATCTAGATGCACTTTACTGTTTCAGTTGGCATATCATCATGAGGATGCGAGTACCACAGGAAGGTCCATGTGATCCTATTGCTCCCTTAGAGCTGCCTCATTCACTTCATGCATTCCACCGTGTAACTGGATCCGATGAGCTCAATGTGGTAGGACATATTTCTGCTGCTACCATTTATCGTTAATCCTTTGATTACTAATGTAATTAATAGTAACAATGGACTATCACTTGTAAATGCCATTTATACACTGAAAAGTAGAAATGTCATGAGTTTATTAACCAATTATGTCTTTGTTCAGGAGGGTTACCACACATTCCGTGGAGGATTTTGGAATTACTTTAGTATGGGTAAGAGTTGCACTGCTTACTGCTTAGCTTATATTTCAGAGAAAGACTGCGTACCATTTCAGATGATAAACATTTTTCACAACTATATTTGTCACTACCATAGTACATGTCTCAGTGTCCAATTATGGGATGCATTTTGTATTAAATATGTAACTGTGTCCTGATTTTGAATCATGCGAAATTATGAACGTGACCATGATTTTATACACTGCAGGAATGGATGCTCAAGTATCATATGGGTTCCACTCTGAAAGGAAGAAAAATCCAGAGAAGTTCAAAAACCAGCTAACGAATCAGGTATTGTTTGGTGTGTTTGTGTGGGAAACAATTTTCTTTTATCCTTTCCTTTTGTTGGTAACTCAGAAATCAGAATTGCTAGCCTGCCTGCGTGATGTATGGATGTATGATGAATCTTGCAATGCATTTGTGTATGCAGGGTACATATGCTAAGCTTGGACTTAAACAAGGATGGTTTGCTCCTTCCCTAACCCATTCCTCTTCAAGGTAATTTATCGCTAATGCAGCCATTGTGCTTCTGATCTTGCTTATATTATCTTTGTTTATAAATTATTAGCATTTTGATGTGTTATTAAGCTATCAAAGTATCTATCAATTTAGATCTGTAGGTAGAGCCCTAATAACTTTGCCATCAGCTTTAAGAGTTCTTATATACCTTGACCTCAGACATGTATATGACATTTCGTGCTCACATTTTCAGGAACATTTCACAACTTGCAAAGGTGAAGATCATGAAAATTGGTGGCAAATGGGAAGAGCTTAAAATCCCGAGCAGGTAAATAAATCCTTATTGCCTTTTGGCAGCATCAGCAGTATTTGTGTACAGTCAGGCAATTTCAGCAGTATTTGTGTACGGTCAGGCAATTTTCATTTTGTACATCTTAAATGTCTGCGCCTGCTTATTGCAATCAATTTGCCACCTACTAATTTCTTCTAGTTGAGGTGGCGTATACTTGAAATTCTGGTTATCATTATTTGTAAGAATTGGATTACAGCCAGTGACCAAAAATAATATCAACAAACTTTCTCTTGTTTCAGTATTCGATCAATTATCTGCCTCAATTTGCCAAGTTTTTCGGGAGGATTCAATCCCTGGGGAACCCCTGGCACGAGGAAGAAACAAGACGTAAGTTCCCCTTCTTGCAGAGATGCCTTGTTTGTTGTCATATTGATGACTTGCTTCGGCAGAAATTAATAAGCTTACCTGGCAATATATGCAGAGGGACCTGACTGCGCCTTATGTTGATGATGGACTCATTGAGGTTGTCGGCTTTCGTGATGCTTGGCACGGTCTCGTATTGCTGGCCCCTAATGGACACGGGACTCGTCTAGCACAGGTGAAGTACCTCGGTTCTTTCACCATTCGGTACACGGACTGTAGATTCAGTAACGCTGGCTGACTGACGTCAATGGCAATTTCACTGTCCAGGCTCATAGAATCCGGTTCGAGTTCCACAAAGGAGCAGCCGACCACACGTTCATGAGGGTCGACGGTGAGCCATGGAAGCAGCCACTCCCCAGCAACGACGAGACTGTCGTCGTCGAGATCTCCCACCTCCGTCAGGTCACCATGCTCGCCAACGGCCACTGCAAGTCGAAGAGCGTCGAGGAGCCCGCGACTCCATCAAGCCATGGGCACGAGAACGATGACAGCGACAGCCTGGAGGATGAGGACGAGTGGAAGGAGGGGAGGAAGAAGTTTGGGGCTGCGGATACCTTCAAGTTACCTGACGAGGTCGACATTGCGCATCTTAGCTGAGTGATTAGTCGAGGTTTCTGCGACTTGTTGATATGGTTCAGATTTCAGAATGCTCGCTACTGCTGGCAGTGATTATTCCCTTTGTTTATGGTGTTAATTTCGGAGCTTAATTAATTAGCAGCCTTGTGTAGACCGGCAATATTCACTAACCGCAAAATCGGCAAGTGTTTGCAATGCAATTGTTCTCTTGTTGGAAGCGTATAGTGGTGCCTCTCGAGTCTGAATCGTCTATTAATTCAGCCGCGCTGTGACGAGGTGCGGCAATTCAGATTACACTGCATAGGCAGTCAGGTTCAGTCTGCAGTTGTTTTTTTCTTTTCTTTCGCGGGGCAGTCTGTAGTTTTTGACGGCCTCTTTAAGTCGAAGCATTTTCGTAGCAGGTTTTCTCCAAGGAATTCTTTTTGTATATTTTATTAAGAAAAATCTGTCGGCTCAAATCTCTTGCAAGAATTCATTCTTTGTCGGTGAAGCAATGAAACAAATTTTATTTCCGGCTTTCTGATACTCTTGTCAAACAGAAGTCAAAATGTAATGAGATGAGCACAATTCACCGCAGTTCCAAAACGCAACCTCGATCGATCCGTCGAAGTGGCGCATCTAAAACACAACTAATGTATCCACCTAAGAATCACTTCCTAGGTCATACCCACCAAGCTTCCGGCTCCCATCATCATTTTCGTAGCGCTCATCTCAGATTGAAAGCGACCATTGCACCATCTCGTTGAAGCCTCGCATTGGCAAAAACGCGCAATGGATGACGTCGAAATCGTGTAGCAGTAGTGGTGCTAGGATAAGGACTTGGCGAGCGGTGACACGGCAAGGCGTCTTCCAGACCTCCCTCCGTCACCAGCACGCCCGCCGTTTCCCAGAAAACATCACCAAAAACCGTGCGCCGTGCCCGCAGGAACGCAGCCCGCGTTATGCACGCCAACACGCTAACCGCCCGCGCCATGTACTATATATAAACGCCGGCGCGTCCCATTTCCATCCACGTCGAAACCACAGCCAAGCCAAAGCAAGAGGAGAAAGCGATCGGTGGATGAGCCTGAGGTACATGATGAGCATGAGCCGGGTGGGCGCGCGGGCGGCGCTGGCCGTGCGGGACACCGTCGGCAGGTCCGCCGGCAAGGCCGACAGGGCGCAGGCGCCGGCACAGCAGCAGGCCATGGCCAGGGCCGGCAGGGCGCCGGCGGAGTCGGCGCGGGCCAAGGCGCCGCTGGCCAGGAAGGCGGCCGAGGAGCGGCGGAGGCGGGCGGCCGCCGAGGAGTCGCTCCGCACCGTCATGTTCCTCTCCATGTGGGGCCCCAACGCCTAGCACCGCATGGATTAGTACTAGTACTTGATTATAATTAGCAGCGACTCACAAAAAAAAGATTATAATTAGCAGCGTGCGTGCTCATGGTTTACGTGCCGTGTGGTTAAGTAGCCCTTTTTAAGTTTCTGCAAATCTGTGCGTAATGTAAAGTGTACTGTAAAAAAAAGTCGATCTCGAAGAAGAAATACTGGAAAATGGCATAGGGTTACACTGATTCTTGCCGTGTTGATCTACTGATTTCTTCTTGCGTGTACATACATCTTCACCTGCAGGCTACTGACAGAACCTGCCATGTAGTAGTACCAAGGCTCTGTTTTTTTTTTTGAATCCGCTCTGTTTTTGCTCTCTGTGTGTGTGGTGCGTGTTACGCCTACTTCGTGATCCCAAATCCTGCGAGTGTTTGTTGTGGCCCAAATGAATAGATGAGACGAGACGATCCAACGCGCGGCCCCATTTGCAAAATATTTGTCCAACGCACGGCCCCATCTGCAAAATATTTTTGTTTTTTATCCGGCTCTATCCATTCTGGGTGCAAATTTGATCTGACTTTGCGGTTAAACGGACACCGAACATACACACACATGTCCTCTCGTCGCCCGCCCTCGGGTCCACGTGTCAGCCGTCCAACTACCTCCTACCGATCCCATTTAATTCACACGACTGGGCAGACCCTCTGGCCGCGTCCTTTTTATAGCGAAGCCGTGGACTCGAGTCCACTTCCTCACCTCATGCACACAACACAATGCCATTGCTTCCATCCTCCATAACTGTGTGTACATGGACAAAACGTGAAGTATATGAATATTTTATATATGATCTCCAGGAGGAACAAAGAGAGTATGTTACAAGATTACGGAGGTTTACATAAACCTACGTAAACCAACGTTTACATAATTTTACGGACTTTTCCAACCAATTAATCTCCCCCCTCTCTGGTTTAACACCCCCGCCCCCACCTCATCACGTAATCCCTCCGTCCCCGTGATGTGTCTAGCATAACTCCTATGAGATGGTTACCTGCGTGGTTACGTGGTTGTTTTGGCTCTGCCTCTGGCCTTGTTTGCAATATGCAGAAGAGTGGTTTCTTCCCAATTTGCTGTGACGACATCGATCTGGTTTCACTCTTGCAGCTGCTCCTGGTACCCGTTCTTCAATTCCCATGCACCTATCTCGGGCTTCCCCTCCACTACAAGAACATCACCCGAGTAGACATCCAGCCCATCCTTGATAAGCTTGCGTCCAAGCTCCAAAAGTGGCATGGCAAACTAATGACTGGTGATGCTCGTCTACGATTGATCAACTATGTACTCTCTTCAATCCCCGTCTACCTGATTACTATTTTCAAACTGGGGGCATGAGCCATCAAGCAAATTGACAAACTACGTAGGAACTTCCTCTAGAGATCGAAGCCCGACGCCGAGGGAGGACTTGCTTTGGTGAACTGGTCCATCGTCTACCGCCCTAAGAGTCTGGGTGGACTCGGCATCATTGACCTTAAGCGTTTCGGCAGGGCCTTGCGCCTGCGATGGAAATGGCTTGAACGGCGTGACCAAGACAGGCCTTAGATTGGCTCTCCCATTCCCTGTGACAAGGACAACCTCACCTTATTCGTTGCGGCAACTAACATCTCCATCGGTTCAGGAACGCGTGTCAAGTTCTGGCATGATCGTTGGCTTGCCGGTGATGCCTCGGGCCAGATCGCGCCAGACCTACTTCGTCTATGCTACAGGAAAAACCTCACTGTCGAGAAGGTACTAAATGGGCAGCATTGGCTTTCAGGTCCACACAGTATTTCCTCCGAGTCTGAGATAAGGCAGTTCACCAATCTCCGGGCAAGGCTGCATAGCATTGTTCTTGATCCAGCGACGCATGATGAGACCACCTGGAACTGCAACGCTGCTGCAGCCTACACGACAAGCTCAGCCTACCGCTGCCAATTCCTTGGCTCCTTTGCCGTCACCAACTACAACAAGCTCTGGAAGTCCAAGGTCGAGGCCAAATGTAGGTTCCTCTTCTGGCTCTTTCTCAAAGGCAAGATACTCACCAATGACAACCTGGCCAAGCGGGGAATTCCCCATGGCCCCAAGTGCGCCCTATGTGATCAGTCTGAGAAATCGGCGCTACGTCTCATCATCCATTGCCCGTTTGCACGATCAACTTGGTTGATGGTGGGAGATTGGCAAGACCTTCCTGCACTTATGAGTGCGGCGCAACAAGCAAGCTCGATCGTCAACTGGTGGAATGATCACATTTGCCCACTTTGGGCCAAGGCGATCAACACTGCCATCTACACAGGATGGAACATCTGGAAAGAGCGGAATCGACAGGTGTTTGAGAAGCATGTGCAGCATGAAGACGAGCAAGACATCCTTCAGCCAATGCTCTCCTTTCATTGGACTAGTGACACATAGAATTCTCCTGAATCTGAACCTGATTAGGCTAGGCTAGTTCTTTAATTCTTTTCCTCCTGTAAGGACCTTTGTATTTGTTTTACTCCTGCTCAATATATAGGCAGATGATCTGCCAGTTCCTCAAAACAAAAATCTGTGCATATGTAAAAAAAAGGGTATGAAGTCTGTGCATATCTGTGTGTACAGGGCGAAAGCAAAGTAGCATATGTGAATGGCATACCGTAAAAAGACGTCGATTTAAACAAGAAATATGTGTATGTGAATGACACATGCGTACACTACAACTGTTACTAGTTCTTGCTGTGTTGATCTGTTGAGGAGAGAAGAAGGGATAGGATTCAACACACTTCGATTATGCTCAGAGGCTGGGTTTAAGTACAGGTTGCTGTCCTCAGCCGAGCCAAGATCGTGGGTATGCCACTACCTCAGGACGTGCACCACTAGCTATACAACTGCTGCATGATCCGCACTATACCGTATGGGAAGCTATACAAGGTGCATACGGTATAGAACTACCTAGTCTAACACCCCCCGGCAGTCGTGACGTCGGGATCAGCGACGCAAAGACTGGATCGGAATTCAGAGAAAACTTCCGTTGACAGACCTTTGGTCATGATATCAGCGAGCTGTTGGCGAGTGGGGATGTGAAGAACGCGGAACTCGCCGAGTGCCACCCGTTCACGGACGAAGAGGATGTCCAGCTCGACGTGCTTCGTGCGGCGGTGATGTACTGGGTTGGCGGACAGGTACACGGCCGACACATTGTCGCAGCAGACGAGCGTGGCCTTGTCGACGGGGCAGAAGAGCTCGCCAAGCAGCTGCCGGAGCCAGATGCATTCAGCGACGGCGTTGGCGACACCTTGATATTCGGCCTCTGCACTGGAGCGGGAGACGACGGCCTGGCGTTTGGACGACCAGGAGACGAGCGCGTCACCGAGGTAGATGCAGAAGCCGGAGGTAGAGCGGCGGGTGTCTGGGCAGCCCGCCCAGTCCGCGTCCGTGAACGCGCGCAGGTCCAGAGTGCGCGAGGCGTGAAGATGGAGCCCGAGCGTCGGCGTGCCGCGCACGTACCGCAGCACACGCTTGATCAACCCGAGATGGAACTCCCGAGGATCATGCATGTGTAGGCAGATCTGTTGGACGGCGTAGGCGAGCTCGGGGCGGGTGATCGTGAGGTACTGCAGAGCACCGGCGATGCTGCGGTAGGCGGAGGGGTCGGCGACGCGAGGCCCATCGGCGGTGGGCAGCTTGCTCTTCGTGTCGATTGGCATGGGTGAGGGCCAACATGTGTCCATGCCAGCGCGATCCAGGATATCGGCAGCATACTGCTGCTGACAGAGGAAGAAGCCGGCCGGCGTGCGCGTGACGCGGATGCCGAGGAAGAAGTGAAGTGCCCCGAGATCCTTCATGGCAAATTCAGCGGTGAGTTGAGCGACGACGTGGCGAAGAGCAGCGGCAGACGATGCGGTGAGCACGATGTCGTCGACATAGAGAAGAAGGAGTGCAGTGTCGCAGCCGTGGCGACGAACGAAGAGCGAAGAGTCGGACCTCGTGGCGATGAAGCCGATAGTCTTGAGGAAGCCGGCAAATCGAAGAAACCACGCGCGCGGCGCTTGCTTCAAGCCGTAGAGGGACTTGGAGAGGCGGCAGACGTGGTGTGGGCGGTCGGCGTCGACGAAGCCGGCGGGCGGAAGACAGAAGACCTCCTCATCCAGCGTACCGTGGAGGAATGCATTGGAGACGTCAAGCTGATGGACCGGCCAGCCGCGAGAGGCAGCCAGGGTGAGCACGGTGCGAATGGTAGCGGGCTTGACGACCGGTGAGAAGGTCTCGCCGTAGTCGACGCCGGCGCGCTGGCGAAAGCCTCGTACGACCCAGCGGGCCTTGTAACGCTCGAGGGAGCCGTCAGCGTTGTTCTTGTGCTTGAAGACCAATTTGCCGGTGATGAGGTTGGCTCCGGGCGGACGCGGCACGAGCTCCCAAGTGCGGTTGCGCACGAGAGCGTCGAACTCGTCGCGCATGGCGGCGAGCCAATTGGGGTCGCGGACGGCGACGCGTACCGAGGCAGGGACCGGTGAGACCTCCCCGGACGTGCTGGTGGTGGCGGCGAGACCGTCGTGGTAGCGCGGATTGGGGCGGAAGACGCCAGTCTGCGCGCGCGTGACCATCCGCCGAGGGGCTGTAGGAGGAGCGGCCGGGGAAGAAGGCGCGGGCGAGGAAGACGACGAAGAGCACACTGATGAGGTAGGCGAAGCGCTGGTGGAGCAGGAGGTTGTAGCCGAGCCGTCGATCGAAGGATCAACGCCCCCAAGCGGCTGCATGGCGAGGGGACGCGGGCCCGTGCCCGAGCCGTTCGATGGAGATCCAGCAGGCGAGTTCGAACGCGCGGCATGCGCGCGCGAAGAGCTGGATGGAGAGCTCGCCGACGACGAGCCAGCGCCCGTACGTGAAGAAGAGCACGGCGCGCGAGCGCAGAGGTGCTGCTCACCCATAGGGACCTGCAAAACGGGAGGAGCAAACACAGGTGGTGGTGGAGCGGCGGGGTGAACTGGGGTTGGTGTGGCGAAGGGGAAGGTCGACTCGTGGAAGCGAACATGACGGGACGTGAGCACGCGACGCGTCGTGAGGTCGAAGCACCTATAACCGCGGTGGTCAGATGGGTAACCAAGAAAGACACACGCGGTGGAGCGAGGGGCAAGTTTGTTTTTGGCCGTGGCAGCGAGGTTTGGATAACACAGGCAGCCAAAGACACGTAGAAGAGAGTAGTCGGGGGCGACACCTAGGAGGAGCTCATGGGGCGTGCGTGGTGTGCTAGCATGGCACGGCCGGCGATTGAGGAGATAGGTGGCTGTGTTGAGAGCTTCGACCCAGAAACGCGCCGGCATGGAGGCATGAAAGAGAAGGGCACGCACGCTATCATTGAGTGTCCGGAGGATACGCTCGGCCTTCCCGTTCTGCTGGCTTGTGTAAGGACACGAGAGCCGGAGATGCGTACCGTGGCGACTAAGGAGAGAACGGACAGCGGCACTATCGAACTCACGCCCGTCGTCGGTCTGGAGCAAGAAGACAGGAAGCTGAAACTGTATTTTGACATAAGCGTAGAAATCAAGCAAAACAGGGAGTACTTCTGTTTTGTGTTTGAGGAGAAACGTCCACGCGTAATGTGTGTAGTCATCTAGCACAACCAAATAAAATTGATAGCCAGAGATGCTCGCAACAGGAGATGTCCATACATCAAGATGTAGTACATGAAAGGGAAACATGCTGGTGCTGGTAGAATTGCTAAACGGCAAGCGGACGTGCTTGCCCAAACTACATGCATGACACGAATGTGGTGCGGACTTGCTGAAACTGAGATGATCAGCATTCGGACGAAGCGAAGCGTGCCCGAGCTGTTGATGCCACAAGGTGGAGTCGACGAAACCGGTGAAAGCGGGACGCGAGGGGAGCTGCGGACGGCGGACAAAGTAGAGATCACCGTCAGAGTCACATCGGAGGATCACCGCCTTGGTTCGAAGGTCCTTGACAGAGAAGCCAAAAGCGTCAAATTCGACAGAAACAGGATTATCATGACAAATTCGACGTACTGAAAGCAAGTTTGTAATGAGAGAGGGAGAGACAAGGATGTTGCGAAGTTGGACAGGGGATGTGCCCTCGATGAGAGAGCCGTCACCGACGTGGGTGATCGGTAGATGAGCGCCACTGCCAACAATGATATGAGAAGGGGAATGACAGAGACGGAGGGAATGGAGGTTACCAGGCGACGAGGACATGTGAGAGGAGGCCCCGGAGTCGAGGTACCAGTCGGAAGCGGTGCCCGACGAAGAGGGCCCGGCCGTGGCACTGTGGAGCGCCGCCTGGAGAGACTGCATGTCCCACGGCTGAGTGGACGGCCCGGTGGACGAGCTGGCGCCCGGGGAGCCATAGCCATGGAAGGGAGCGCCAGGGTAGCCGTAGCCAGGGGCGGACCGCCAGGGGCGCCGTAGCCGGGCGGCGCAGGCGCGGCGAACATGGCCTGCTGGTGCGGGGTGCCGGGGTGTGGCCCGAGGACGCCAGAGCCCGGGGCGCGCCAAGGCATGGGCCAGGCCTGGACGAGCCCCGTCCAGGAGTTGGCACCAGGAGCCGGCGCAGGGTAGGCGGATGGGCGCGGTGGCGCGCTAGTGGGCGGTGTAGGGGCGCTGCCGTTCCCGCAGCCGCGACGACGCGAGCGGCCACGGCCACGCGTGGTGTCGACGGGCGGCGGAGGAGTTGGTGCGGCAGGTGCGGGGGAGCCGCGCCCAGCATAGAGAGCGTGGGCGGACTGCTGCCGAGCCGCCTGCTCAGCGCGATGCTCCTCCAAGAGAAGGAAGGAGCGCACCTGGAGGAACGTCGGGAGCGGGTTCTGGCAGGTGATGTGCGGGATGACGGAGTGGTACTGACAGTTGAGGCCACGGAGGAGATGGAAGACCTGCCGTGGGTCAGTGACCGGCTGGCCCAGATCACGGAGTTGGTCGGCGAAGGTCTTGAGCTTGGTGCAGAATTGCATCACCGTCATGTCGCCCTGGACGGTGGCGTGGTACTCGGCGTCCACGTACACCGCGCGGGCCATCTGGTTGTTGCGGAAAAGCTCGTCGACGGCGAGCCACACGGTGCGGGCCGTGTCCTCACGCTGCATGATAGCATCGAGAAGATCCGGCGAGATGGTGGCATACAGCTAGTGGATGACGGTGTGGTCGGCCATCTGCCACTCGGGGTCGTCGGGGCGAGGAACCGCCCCAACATCGACGTGCGGACGGAGACCGAACATGCCAAGCACCGTGTCGAAGTGGCGCCGCCACTGAGCGTGGTTGCCGGCGAGGAGATCGAGCACGACAGGAACATGGCGACGGATGTCGATGGTCTGGAGGATGGCGGAGGGAAAGGAGGAGGCCGGCGCAGCGGGCGCGGCCGCGGGCGCGCCCGGTGCGGCGGGCGCGGGTGGGGCGACGTGCTGGAGAGGAGCGGCGTTGAGGACGCCGGCCGCACCGTCGACCGAGGAACGAGGGGAGAGGACGGGGTTGTCGTCCATGGCGGAAGCGGAATCGGCGACCGGAGCAAAGGGGTTCTGGTCGGGGATATCTGATACCATGTTGAGGAGAGAAGAAGGGATAGGATTCAACACACTTCGATTATGCTCAGAGGCTGGGTTTAAGTACAGGTTGCTGTCCTCAGCCGAGCCAAGATCGTGGGTATGCCACTACCTCAGGACGTGCACCACTAGCTATACAATTGCTGCACGATCCGCACTACTCCCTCCGTCCTTTAAAAAGTGTACTTCCAACTTTATTGGAGGGTCAAACTATCTCAAAGTTTGACCAAGTTTGTGTAAAAATATATCAATGTTTGTGAAATCAAATAGATATATGATAAAAGTATATTTTATCACAAATCTAATGCTACTAATTTGATGGCATAAATGTTGATGTATTATTATATAAACATGGTCAAATATAAAAAAGTTTGACTTTTCAAAAAAGTTGGAAGTACACTCTTTAAAGGACGGAGGGAGTATACCGTATGGGAAGCTATAGAAGGTGCATACGGTATAGAACTACCTAGTCTAACATGATCTACCCGTGCCGATTTTCTCATGCGTGTACACATCTTACTTGATGGCTTAGAGGAACTGAATCTGTCATGTAGCCACGCTCAAACTCTTTTTTTTCGCGAGGGCCATGCTCTGTTTTTAGCTCAACTTGACACGAAGCCAGGGCCTCGTCGCTACTTCTCGCGTCTGAGCTTCTGATGTGTGATGGGTAGTAGGCCTACTCTGTCACGAACTCACGATAGATGCAAAATAAGGAAAGACAAAACTTCTGTTGCTGACATCCATGTTGGCTCATTACTGGAGCGGTTGTGGTAGAAGATGAAGTCGAGTGTGGGGGATTTAAGCCATACTTCATCTCAAATGGCCTCTTGCTTTCCATTGAATGAACTGCGTGATTGTAGGTGAATTCAACATGAGGTAGACAATCATCCCACATATTCAAGTTATTCTTGATCAATGCCCAAAGTATTGACAAAGTTCAGTTGACGCACTACATTTCACCGTCACTTTATGGGTATTAAATTGTGGAGAAGAGAAGCTTCATTCCCAAGTTGACAAAAAATGCATAGTAAAATTAGCTTATGAACTTGACGCCACAGTCAGAGATGATGATGGTCTTAGTTACTTCAGGGAGTCTCACAATATTCCTAAATAACACATTTGTGAATCAATGTTGCTCTTATGACAAGGAATGCAATGTGCCATTCTAGAAAATCTATCACCAACCACAGACATAGACTCCTTTCCGTCTTAGTTCTCGGCAACCCAAGCAGAAAATCCATGTTAATATCCTGCCAAGGTGCTCACAGATAAAGGAGTGTAAACGCCATGCCAGTTGACCTCAACATACAAGATACAAATGACCAATTCTTCAGCTCATAGTGGATTAAGTATTGTAGACTGGCTATAACTAGTCATATGCACTTGCAAGACATCATACACACAATTCCTTCTCATGTCTCCGCTCCTCACCTTTGTAGCCTCATTGAACAAGAGAGTCAACAGGGATTAGGAGAGATAGAGCTAATTATTTCATTCTCACTCCTCACAAGTATCAAGTGGGGTTCAAAGTTATAGGTGCATGGTCGTGAAAATGTTTCTAACCTAATGCCTCTATCATTTTTAAACAGTACTATTCGCTAATACGACCATACGCTTGAAACTGCTTTAAAGATATTTACTAGGACATACACTCTAGAGATCTATGTCAAGATAACAAAGAATATTTAATTATTTATACATATGTGTGCGGGCACACCACACACCCACAAATAGCTTGCACATGTTATAGATATTAATCGGTGGAAGCATTATACTCCATCCGTTTCATAATATAATAATGTTTTCAAGCCATGTTAACTTGAAAAATCTTCTTATATTATGGGACGGTGTGAGTATTTTGTTATGTTTCACCTCCTCGCATTGAAGGAGTGTAATTTGAAGATCCTTCAAAAGACATTGTCAGAAAAGAAGAAAATGCATGTAACTTTTGTTAAAAATATAATTTAAATTTAGCACATTGCTAGCATATATTTCAATAACAAACATCACAAACTATATAAAGAACATTCTGATGTATATGCATAAATATTTATATGTGATTAACTTGGTTATCTATGTAGTAAAATATACTAACTAACATTTTAATTAAGTAAAAATATTAATTATAAGGAAGTAACAAAGTTTAGTACAAATGCTATGTATTTTAACCCACCTTTGTGTGTAAATCGGAACCATCAATACTGCTACGCCGCAAAAAAATCGTGCACCCAATAGTATAGCCCACTCACTGACTCCTTGCATTAGATGAAACTACGTGATGGTTTCGACATGTTGTGCCAACACTGGATGAGATTATAAAAATTTCGCCGAAGTTGACATGGGAAGAATGATCGAGTTTAACCATGAGACAAAACCCATTGCAACGGCATTGTTTTTGCTTAACTATAAACACGACTCTTGGTCGACATCTATGACCAACCAGATAAGGTTAATCCTTGGATCGCATTTGTATCATGTGAATCTCAATAGTAGCTCTCTGCTGATGTTCACCAACATCTCAAAGCTATTATGAGAAATGTACACTAAAAGACGAACATATCAATGTTTAAGAATCCTAACCAAGTAAATGTGCAGCAACACAAGTCACTCTGATCTTTTTCAAGGTAAAATCGATTATTGCTATCATGTGACTCCTTTGACGCAAAAGAACCTTCAATTTCCAAAGCGACTAAGCAGAGCAGACATCTGACCTCCTTGACGGTTTTTCATTGTTCTGTGACAGATTGAGTCTGTCATGGATTAACAAGATTCTTGTAGTGTGATATAGCCTTGAACAATCACAATTTATATAAAAAATATGGGATTTTCGATCAAGGAAGACCTTATTTTTGAATCACTATAGAGGAGAATATTCAACCAACAAAAATGTCAAAATTTCGTTCGCGTCACTGATACGTCTCCGTTGTATCTACTTTTCCAAACACTTTTGCCCTTGTTTTGGACTCTAACTTGTATGCTTTGAATGGAACTAATCCGGACTGACGCTGTTTTCAGCAGAATTGCCATGGTGTTGTTTTATGTGCAGAAAACAAACATTCTCGGAATGACCTGAAACTCCACGGAACATCTTAGAAAAAATAATAAAAAATCCTCGCAAAAGATGAAGACCAGGGGCCCCACACCCTTCTCACGAGGGTGGGAGGCGCCCCCCCCCCTAGGGCACGCCCCCTACCTCGTTGCCCCCCTGGAAACCCTCCGACGCCAACTCCAACTCTATATATTTGCTTTCGGAGAGAAAAAATAAGAGAGAAGAAATTATCGCGTTTTACGATACGGAGCCGCCGTCAAGCCCTAAAACTTCTCGTGAGGGCTGATCTGGACTCCGTTCGGGGCTCCGGAGAGGGGGATTCGTCGCTGTCGTCATCATCAACCATCCTCCATCACCAATTTCATGATGCCTACCGCCGTGCGTGAGTAATTCCATCGTAGGCTTGCTGGACGGTGATGGGTTGGATGAGATTTATCATGTAATCGAGTTAGTTTTGTTAGGGATTGATCCCTAGTATCCATTATGTTCTGAGATTGATGTTGCTATGACTTTGCTATGCTTAATGCTTGTCACTAGGGCCCGAGTGCCATGATTTCAGATCTAAACCTATTATGTTTTCATGAATATATGTGAGTTCTTGATCCTATCTTGCAAGTCTATAGTCACCTACTATGTGTTATGATCCGGCAACCCCGAAGTGACAATAATCGGGACCACTCCAGTTGATGACCATAGTTTGAGGAGTTCATGTATTCACTATGTGCTAATGCTTTGTTCCGCTTCTCTATTAAAATGAGGCCTTAATATCCCTTAGTTTCCAATAGGACCCCGCTGCCACGGGAGGGTAGGACAAAAGATGTCATGCAAGTTCTTTTCCATAAGCACGTATGACTATATACGGAATACATGCCAACATTACATTGATGAATTGGAGCTAGTTCTGTGTCACCCTATGTTATGACTGTTACATGATGAACCGCATCCGGCATAATTATCCATCACTGATCCGGTGCCTACGAGTTTTCCATATACTGGTTTACGCTTATTTACTTTCCCTCTACTACTGTTACAATCACTACAAAATACCAAAACATTACTTTTGTTGTCTTTACTTTTGTTGCCGCTACCGCCACTATCATATTACTTTGCTACTAAACACTTTGCTGCAGATACTAAGTTTCTAGGTGTGGTTGAATTGACAACTCAGCTGCTAATACTTGAGAATATTCTTTGGCTCCCCTTGTGTCGAATCAATAAATTTGGGTTGAATACTCTATCCTCGAAAGCTGTTGCGATCCCCTATACTTGTGGGTTATCAAGACCAATTTCTGGCGCCGTTGCTGGGGAGCATAGCTCTATTCTTTGAGTCAATTGGGATTTATATCTGCTGGGCACTATGAAGAACTTGAGAGATCCAAAAACCAAGATCTATCCCTCAACTACGAGGGAAGGTAAGGAACTGCCATCTAGCTCCGCACTTGATTCACCTTCTGTTATGAGTAAGTTTGCGACACCTACATCTGCTTCTTCTATTCGTTCTGATATGTCGCATGTTATCAATGATGCGACTTCTTCTATGCATGATACTTATGATGAAACTGCTTCTATGCCTGATACTACTGTGCCCCTTAGTGAATTTCTTGATGAACAAATTGCTAGGGCTAGAGAAAAAGAAATTATTGAATCTGAATACGATGATGATAGTGATGATGAAAATATGCCTGTTATTCCTAAGGGCTATCTTTTTGATATGGAATCTTCTGCCGCTATTTTAGCTTGCAAGGATAGATATGAGCTTAAGAGGTTATTAATTAAATGGAACAAAGAATCACTTAGAGATAAAATGAAACCCGACCCTGCTTTTGCTACTTCACCTATATGCGTTCCTGATAAGGATTATAAATTCTCTGTTGATCCTGATATAATTACTTTGATTGAATCTGATCCATTTTATGGCTATGAATCTGAAACTGTTGTGGCACAACTTACTAAGTTAAATGATATAGCTGCCCTGTTCACTAATGACGAGAGATCGCGTTACTTTTATATACTCAAAATATTTCCGTTCTCATTAAAGGGTGATGCTAAGATATGGTTTAATTCTCTTGATCCCAGTTGTGTGCGTAGTCCCCAGGATATGATTTATTACTTCTCTGCTAAATATTGCCCTGCTCATAAGAAACAAGCTGCTTTGAGGGAAATATACAACTTCGTGCAAATTAAAGAAGAGAGTCTCCCACAAGCTTGGGGGAGGCTTCTCAAGTTACTTTAATGCTTTGCCTGATCATCCTCTTAAGAAACCTGAAATACTTGATATCTTTTATAATGGACTAACCGATGCTTCCAGAGATTACCTGGATAGTTGTGCTGGTTCTCTTTTTAGGAAAAGAACACCCGATGAAGCTGAAATCCTATTGAATAATATGTTGACAAATAAAAATAATTGGGCACCTCCTGAACCAGCTCCTGCTCCAATTACTGAGCCTATTCTTAAACCAACTCCGAAGAAGAGAGGTGTTCTATTTCTCAGTCCCGAAGATATGCAAGAGGCAAAGAAATCTATGAAAGAAAAAGGTATTAAAGCTGAAGACGTTAAGAATTTACCTCCTATTGAAGAAATACATGGTCTTAATTCACCGCCTGTTGAAGAAACATATGATCTTAATTATTTATTTACTGAAGAACCTCCTGATCCCGATATCCCGACACAGGTAGTAAAGGTAAATTCTCTCTATAGATATGATAAAGCTGAAGTCCCTCCTACTAAAACTGCTAGTCAGTGCTTGGATGAGTTTGATAACTTTATGTTTAAGCAAGACCACTTCAATGCTTATTTTGCTAGACAATTAAAAGAAAATGCTTATATGATTAGACGCTTGGGTGATTATATGGCTAATATTAAAGGTGAACTTAAACTTGTTAGCAAACATGCTTCTATGGTTACCACTCAAGTAGAACAAGTACTTAAGGCTCAAAAAGAAGTGCTTGATGAAATGAATAGTAAGAAAAATGATTATGCTGTTAGAGTGGCTACTAGAACTGGTAGAATGACTCAGGAACCTTTGTATCCTGAAGGCCACCCTAAGAGAATCGAGCAAGATTCTCAAAGAAATAATATTGATGTTCCTAGTTCTTCTAAAAAGAAGAAGAAGAAAAATGATAGAACTGTGCAAACTTCTAGTGAACCTATTGCTGAACCACCTGATAATCCAAATGATATATCTATGTCTGATGCTGAAACACAATCTGGTAATGAACATGAACCAAGTAAAAATATTAATGATGATGCTTGACCTAGTAATGATAATGATGTAGAAACTGAACCTGCTGTTGATCTTGATAACCCACAATCAAAGAATCAACGTTATGATAAAAGAGACTTTGTTGCTAGGAAACATGGTAAAGAAAGGGAACCTTGGGTTTAGAAACCCATGCCTTTTCCTCCGAAACCATCCAAGAAAAAGATGATGAAGATTTTGAGCGCTTTGCTGAAATGATTAGGCCTATCTTTTTGCGTATGAGATTAACTGATGTGCTCAAAACAAATCCTTATGCTAAATATATGAAGGATATCATTACTAATAAAAGAAAGATACCGGAAGCTGAAATTCCCACCATGCTTGCTAATTATACTTTTAAGGGTGGAATACCAAAGAAACTTGGAGACCCCGGAGTACCTACTATACCTTCCATTAAAAGAAATTATATTAAAACTGCTTTATGTGATCTTGGAGCCGGTGTTAGTGTTATGCCTCTCTCTTTATATCGTAGACTTGACTTGAATAAGCTGACACCTACCGAAATATCTTTGCAAATGGCTGATAAATCAACTGCTATACATGTCGGTATTTGTGAGGACGTGCCTGTTGTGGTTGCAAACGTCACTATTTTAACGGACTTTGTTATACTTGATATTCCCGAGGATGATAGTATGTCTATTATTCTTGGAAGACCTTTTCGTAATACAGCAGGGGCTGTTATTGATTGCAACAAAGGCAATGTCACTTTTCATGTCAATGGTAATGAGCATACGGTACACTTTCCGAGGAAACAACCTCAAGTTCATAGTATCAACTCTATTGGAAAAATTCCATCGATTATATTTGGAGGTTTTGAATTTCCTCTTCCTACTGTCAAAAATAAATATGATATACTTATTATTGGGGATGTGCATATCCCCGTTGAGGTAACTTAGTGTTATTCGAAATATCTCCGGTTTCATGATTATCGGAATGAGTTTGTTAACAAGACTTGATCAACCTTGTTAGTGGATTCTTTTTGATGAGCATGAGATGGATGAAACTAGAAGCACAACCTTCTCTACCCCACTTTTACTTTCTGTTATTTATATTAAATAAAGTAAAAATAGTATTTTCTGTCTGTTTCCTGACTTATCCGTGCAATATCAAAATATCCCGAAAATAAAAGTCCTCAGAATGCCATGCCAATTTAATATGATTTTTTTAGGAATATTTGAGGATTTATTGTGCAAAAATTACCGCGGGAGGAGCTGCCACCTGGTCACGAGGGTGGTGGGCCCACGGTGGCCCTCATCCACTTATCCCAGCATCCATCTTCTTCCTTTATCTCACACAAACCCGAAAAACCAACTGAAGCACGAGTTCCAGCCACTTTTGCTGTGATTTCCGATCTCCTTGCTCAAAGCACCTCTCGCAAAACTGCTTGGGGAGATTGTTCCTTGGTATGTGACTCCTCCATTGGTCCAATTAGTTTTTGTTCTAGTGCTTTATTCTTTGCAAATTTATGCTGCATAGGCGACCATGTTCTTGAGCTTGCATGTCAAATTTATATGGTTCCAAGTAGTTCTAATGCTTGATATAGGCTCTAGGCACTTGTAGGAGTAGTTGCTATCAATTTTTATTAAAGTTGGTTCACTTTTGTTTGAAGTTACTAAAAATTTCAGAATTTTTCAGAGAAAAACAATATGTTTAGGAAGATGTTCCAAGGTGGTTCCTCTAAGAAGCAAGGACCCAGGATTGCTATGCGCGATGCTGACGAGGATCCACCAAGAGACGCTCCAGTACGGCCTTGCAAATGGCCGTCGGAAAATTTTATGGACCGTGCGGGAATTAAAGAAGAATTCAAAGCATATTTGTGCAATGCCGGTCTTGAGGATTTTGAGGCTAACAAATGCCCCCAGTATCATGATCTCACAAGTTCATTTGTGAGGAGGTTTGAGTATTCATCTTCGTGTAATTCTCCTTCAGTCATGTTTGATCTTTATGACAAATCTTATACCATGGACCTAGAGGATTTCACTTCTGCTTGCGAACTTCCATCATGGGATAGTGTTAGGGATCCCCCTAAATCTGAATTTAGGAAATTTCTTACTAGTATAACTGTGGGGGGAATCTAGAGATATAACGCAGGTTACCATAGGGAGCATTCACTTTCCTACTATACATTATTTTGCTCGCTTCATCGGTAGATGCATAAATGCTAAGGATGAAGCATGTCACATGTGTGTCCCTGATCTTAGCATTCTTAGGAGTGCTGTGTTAGGAGAGCAATCTTATCATATGAGAGCCATTGTAGCTCGTAGGTTGCATCATAATAGACATAATGGAGATTTCTTTGGAGGAATTTATGCAACCCGCTTAGCTCATTTTCTTGAGATAGACATTCGTGAGGGTGATATGGAGTTGCCTCCTGCATATTTAGATTATGACTCTATGGCTTCGCACCAGTTTGTTGAGAGGCCTGAATCACCTCTCTTATATCGTTTAATTTTTGATAAACGACATGTTTTCCGTATTACTCTCTGTAACGCCCCGAGACCGATGTGCCGGGTGTCCTCCAGTTACTCGCTGTTGTTGCCTTGTCATTGCTTGCGTGTCATGCATCTCTTATCATGTCATCATGTGCATTGCATTTGCATACACGTTCGTCTCATGCATCCGAGTCTTTTCCCCATTGTCCGTTTTGCAATCCGGCGTTCCAATGTCCTCCGGTGCCCCTTTCTACCTCTTTTCCTGTGCGGGCATTAAACGTTTTCAGATTGGACCGAGACTTGTCATGCGGCCTTGGTTTACTACCGGTAGACCGCCTGTCAAGTTTCGTATCATTTAGACTTCGTTTGATACTCCAACGGTTAACCGAGGGACCGAAAAGGCCTCGTGTGTGTTGCAGCCCAACACCCTTCCAATTTGGCCCAAAACCCACCTAAACCCCTTCTATCATCTCGGTCGTTCGATCACGATCGCGTGGCCGCAAACCGCACCTCATTTGGACTCTCCTAGCTCCCTCTACATATAAATATGTGTCTCTCCTCGAAAATTCCGCCCTAAACCCCGCTCCTCTCGCGCCGCCGAACATGTCCGCCCGCCGGCGGACGCGTCCACCCCAGCCGGCGACCTCATTCCGGCCAATAAGGCACTGCCATGTCAGCCAAGCCGCCTCCCGCGCCCTATCATCTGCCGCCACGTGGCCTCCGCCACCGCGCCTCCCGCCGCGGGCCACGGAACCCAGATCCGGCCCGTCGGGCCCGGATCCCGCGCCAGCGCCCTGGCCTCTTGCACCGCCGCCCATCCCACGCTCCGCCGCCCGCTTCCTCCGGCCGCCGCCGCCGACACCGCCACCGCGCCGGACTCCGCTCGCTCACGCCGCCTCGCTCCACCTTCGCGCCGCCGCCGCCTCGCTGCTTCCTCGCCGGCGACCGCCGCTCCACCGTGCCGGCGACCGTTGCCTCGCCGTCGTGCCGCGGCCACCGCCTCCTAGCCCCCCTCGCAGCTCCGGCCACCACCACCAACTCCGGCCGTCTTCAACCACTCCGGCGAGAACCCCGGCGCCACCTCGAGAAGCGTGCCCGATCCAGATCTGGATCTGAAAATATCTAGGGTTGACGTTTTCCTCCGAACCCTAATCTTTTTGCATATTTCATCGCATCGTAACTCCCTCATCGTAGCTCTGATTCGTGCGTGTAGCATATCATGATGTTCGTCTCGACGAGTACATCATTTCATCTCATTGCATCTTTTTCACTTGAGCTCATCTTGATGCCCGAAAGGTTGTTGGGAGAGGGCTATGTGATTAATTTGTCAAATCTGTTTCAGCAAATAGCTATTTGTCATTTTTGCCATGATTGTTGTGTGCATGCTATGACCCTGAGCTCTGCATGTGTTTTGTTATATGCCATGCCATCTTTACAGAGGGGCTTACCATGTATTTTTGTGATATTTGTGGTGACCAGCACAAGCTTGCAAAGTAGCGTAATCGATAATGCTGATTTCAGGGACTTAGAATTTCACTAAGTCCTTGTTCTGTTTTTGTCGTTATGCCATATGTTCATGTTGTTTCCTAGTGATCCGTGCCTCTTTTGAGAATGATCAGTAAGGATGATTTGTTAACATTCTGGTGCTCTACCAATCCATGTCTTTGATTGCATTTATGGAGCACCCTATCTTGAGCCAATCGAGCTCTACTTTTGCTAAATTATGATCCCGGCAGATTGTTGACTTGTTTAGCGATTTTGCCGGGGATGTTGCTATTGATCCATGCATGCTATGATGTTGTTCTTGCCAAGTCTAGCTCCTATGCCATGTCTTCTTGATGGGTGTATGCTTAGTTTGTCATGCCATGCTCTCTAGTGAGTGCATCGAGCTCGTAAACATGCCTACTCGTTAACTGTTTTGCATGCTCCAGTATTTCACTAAGTCTGAATCTATTTATGTTTTTGCCATGTTCACATGCTTGCAATTGTATTTTCTAATCCCTTTTTGCTCAAGGTCACTAAGGGACTTTTGTTAAGTGCTTTGAGTAGCTTCATGCCATGCCTTGCTTTGCCATGTTAAGTTCCTGTAGCATATAGTTTTCACGCTCCAAAGTGTGCTTCCTGATGATAAATTCCAGACTTGTGTTAATTTCACAAAGTCTGAAACCCGTTATCATTTGCATTTTTGCCATGCTTGTTTGAACCTGTTAGTGGGTGACTTAGCCGTAGCTCAGTGTTCATATTTTGTCAAGAATCTTGAGTGGATCCCTTCCATGCCTTTTGTTGCTATGTTTGAGTGATGTACCATACTTATCTTGTTGCATTTAGATGGCTACTTGCTGATTATCGCAGACCGGTGCCATATTTGTTTTGCTCGCCATTTCCAAACCATTCATCCGATTCCGGTGATCTTTATATCGATTTCAACCGAAATCACCTCACCTTTACAGTGGCACTCTTGGATTTCCATGTTGAGGCCAGGTTCAATCATTCCTTTCCAAATCATGCATATGCATCACATACTGCATCCCGCATATCATACCATGTTCGTGTGTTGGTTGTTTACTATGTTGTGTGCTTCTTTCCGGTGTTGCTTCTTCGGGTTGGTTCTGGTAACATCGCGTTTGTGAGGACCCGTTTGTCTACGCCCGTTTATCTTCTTCATGGAGTCGTTCTTCTTCCTTGCGGGATTTCAGGCAAGATGACCATACCCTCGAAATCACTTCTATCTTTGCTTGCTAGTTGCTCGCTCTTTTGCTATGCCTATGCTGTGATACCTACCACTTGCTTATCATGCCTCCCATGTTGTTAAGCCAGGCCTCTAACCCACCTTGTCCTAGCAAACCATTGTTTGGCTATGTTACCGCTTTGCTCAGCCCCTCTTATAGCGTTGTTAGTTGCAGGTGAAGATTGGAGCTTATTCCATGTTGGAACATTGATATTTTGTTGGGATATCACAATATCTCTTATTTAATTAATGCATCTATATACTTGGTAAAGGGTGGAAGGCTCGGCCTTATGCCTGGTGTTTTGTTCCACTCTTGTCGCCCTAATTTCCGTCATATCGGTGTTATGTTCCCGGATTTTGCGTTCCTTACGTGGTTGGGTTATAATGGGAACCCCTTGACAGTTCGCCTTGAATAAAACTCCTTCAGCAATGCCCAACATTGGTTTTACCATTCGCCACCTAGCCTTTTCTTTTCCCTTGGGATTCATGCTCCTGAGGGTCATCATTATTTTACCCCCCCCCCGGGCCAGTGCTCCTCAGAGTGTTGGTCCAAACTAGAGCCCTGTGCAGCGCCCCCTCGGGGAAACTCGAGGTTTGGTTTTTAGTTGTATGGAGCGCTCATCTGAGTGTGCCCTGAGAACGAGATATGTGCAGCTCCTATCGGGATTTGTCGGCACATTCGGGCGGTGTTGCTGGACTTGTTTTACCATTGTCGAAATGTCTTGTAACCTGGATGCCGAGTCTAAGGAATATCCTTCGTTGACCGTGAGAGCTTGTGATGGGCTAAGTTAGGACACCCCTGCAGGGATTTGAACTTTCAAAAGCCGTGCCCGCGGTTATGGGCAGATGGGAATTTGTTAATGTTCGGTTGTAGAAAACCTGAAGTTGATCTTAATTAAAATACATCAACCGCGTGTGTAACCGTGATGGTCTCTTCTCGGCGGAGTCCGGGAAGTGAACACGGTGTTGGAGTTATGCTTGACGTAGGTTGTTCTAGGATCACTTCTTGATCATAGTTGTTCGACCGTACTTTTGCCTTCTCTTCTCGCTCTAATTTGCGTATGTTAGCCACCAAATATGCTAGTCGCTTGCTGCAGCTCCACCTCATACCTTTTACCTTACCCATTAAGCTTAAATAGTCTTGATCGCGAGGGTGTGAGATTGCTGAGTCCCCGTGACTCACAGATACTTCCAAAACCAGCTTGCAGGTGCCGTTGAACCATGCAGGTGACGCAACCAAGCTCAAGGAGGAGCTCGATGAAGATCTTGTCCTTTGTGTTGTTTCGTTCTAGTTGATCGGTAGTGGAGCCCAGTCGGGACGATCGGGGATCTGTGTAGCATTTGGGGTAGTCTTCTTTTGTTTTGGTTCCGTAGTCGGACCTTGATTGTATCTGGATGATGTAATGCTTTATTCATGTATTGTGTGAAGTGGCGTTTGTAAGCCAACTATGTATCTCTTTCCCTTATGTATTAAATGGGTTGTGTGAAGATTACCTCACTTGCGACATTGCTTTCAATGCGGTTATGCCTCTAAGTCGTGCTTCGACACGTGGGAGATATAGCCGCATCGAGGGTGTTACAATTTGGTATCAGAGCCTTCCCCGACCTTAGGAGCCCCCTGCTTGATCGAATCGCTGGCGTTATTGAGTCTAGAAATGTTTTGAGTCATTTAGGAATTATATATATCGGAGAGTTAGGAATTCTTTTTACTCCTCAGTCCCTTCATCGCTCTGGTGAGGCATCCTGACGTAGAGTTTTGACTCTTCTCTTCTCAAATTTCACTAAAAAAAATTTAGGATCACGCGGGTATCTTGGAATCGTTCCGATGGTTTTGTGACGAGAACATTGTTCTTGGTGCCTCCTGTCATTTAGGGGTTGTGGCAGTGTCCCGGGGAGTTGAGCTCCGAGGTTTTGTCGTCACAATTTTATCGTTGCAGTTCTGGAATACCTGAGTTAAGTTTCGCCGACATCGAAAATCTCTTTTATGCAGTTGCTGGTGAGATAACCTCGATGCCATCCAGTACTGGGGCGGGAGTTCGGGAGTATTGCCATAACTCGTATAACGGATGCTTTTCGAAGGTTGAGGTAAACGATTTCCGAAGGTTTCTTGGTTATGTGTTGAAGGATGGATACAGCTGGATGTAGGATTTGCTAGTTTTGGGTGAGATATTATGCTTCCCCTGTATCCCCAACACCTGATTGCATAACCGGAAAATTTCGGGAGTTTATAAGTGGGAATTCAAGTAGCTCTTAGGATATCTTTCCGACAGATGTATGATATGAAATTGGGGTTCGACGTCTAGTGGTCTGCCTATCCACGGTTGGTTTTACAGTGGTCTCGTTGTGTCTTAAAGAGTCCTTGGCTATGCCGACTCTGGGACGCTTCGTATGTCATGTGCACTGCCTGGTACATAATGGTGCTGTATGATCGAGCCCGTGTAGGCCCCACCACGAAAACTTCGGACGAAATCTCTATCATATTTTTGTTCTGGCTTATTCTGCAAGCCAATCCTTTGTTTTGTTTTGGGTTGTGGTATTCGAGTTGCTTCGAAGTCAAGAGTTGATTCCATACCTTTCCTAAGCGGTGTTCTCATATTCCTATGTGAATACTAATCCTTCTCGTTTATCGAGATTGTCTTGTTAATCCTTTTCAACCGGCGTGTTCTCTCTTCAAGTGGATCCGATCTTTTTCAACATCCGCAAGATCAACTCAAGTCTTCTCAATGGCGTTCGTTTCATCCATCCCAAGTTGTCTTTGTTTTCCCGCCCACCCACCCTTGTTTTCTTCAAGGACTAAGATTTCTTATTCAAGTATCCTTTTATTGATGTGAAGTCTCTCCATTCTTTTCCTTTAATGTTCTTATCCGGTGATTCTCATGAAGATTCTACCGGAACCTCAAGTTCATCATTATTCATTCTCTTTCTTCTCTAGTGGAACTAATTCATGCTTTGTTGATCATATCCTTTCCTTGTTTCAAATGCCTTCTCATACCGGTGCACCTCATAATATTTCATTTCTCGATATTAAATTCTTCCAGAGTGCTCAAGATATCTCGAAGATTCATGTGTTCACTCTGCTTTCGTTCAAGCTTTTTTCGAGGATGTTATCTCATTCAAGCCTTTTAATTCAACTGGTGCATTCTCTCTTTTAAATCATTCAGCGGTGTTTCTTTTGAGTGGGCCCTAACCCACAGGTCTTTTTCCAGGATCTTACCTGACTCTTCTAATTCTCTCGGAGTTATTCTCAAATTCTTTTCCAAGTTTGACTTAAGAATGAATTATCATCAGTCAAATGTATTTCTCCAAGATCTTCCAAATTCTTTTCATCATTGGTTCAACTTTTCTATTCTTCTTTATTCCGGAGTGTCTCAACAATTCACGGTGGTGTTTCTCGTCATCTTTCTCATCATTTGAAGACCGAAGAAGAGTTTTACCTCCATATCTTATCCGTTCTCGCAGAGATTCGTGGTTCTGTTTCGAGGCCATCCTCTCATAATTGTTTTTGATTGTGAGAATTCCTTTCACCTATCTGGAATCCATCAATTCAGGTTTATTCATTCTCAGCTTTCAGTTATCATTCTAAATCTCACCGATGCATCATTCAAATATTCTCTAATCGGTTCGTGTTCTATTCGTTTCACATGTAACTAAATTCCCTCAAGCATCTTCATTCGTTCTCTAATTCTTCCCGGTGTTTCGCTATCTTTTCCTTGATCATTTTTAATTCTTACGGTGGTTCATTCAAATTTCTCTTCTTTCGTTTATCATATCAATTTATTGTTATTTCTACCCTACCGGTGGTTCGTTGAAGACCTCTCTCAAGTTGACGTTATATCTATCTTAACCCTTTCTACGAGAATAAGTAGTATGCAAAAATCCGTTGATTGTCATCAACATAATTGGTGAAGGATAAGCATAATGTAATTCTTATTCTTGTTTCATCCAAATGATTCAATTCCTTATTCCGGAGCCTCATCAAAATTCTTGGTCGAACATGATTCATCTTTTCTTTTCACTGAGTTCCAAGTTCTCTCAATTATCTCGTCACGGAGATCCATCTAAAGCATTACAAGGTTTCACCTTGTGTTTTCAACTTCTCTTTCTTTTCGTTATCCTTTTGATTACCGGAGTTCTTCATGGAGGCTCTACATGTCGGTTCATCAAAGATTTAATTCCTTCTCAAAGTGTTCTTTGAGATTCTTTTCAGAGGTACTCAAGCATTCTTCATCTTGCAATCCGGAGTGCAATTCTTTCTTCCGTACCATTTAAGGTGCTGCTATGTCATTCTTGATAATTTGAGTTCATGTTTCATGATTCACATGTCGTTAAGAATGAGATATTTTAAATCCATCAATCTCTTCTTTGGAGTTGTCTTGGGTTATATTTCACCTAAAGCCTCCCCTAAGGATTGTTGCTATCTATGGTGCTTATAAAGGACCCAAGTTCTTCTTTATCCTCCCGGTGAAATACTTTCTCGTCCCCTTGTTGATATCATTCCAATTCTTTTCCCGTGAGTGGCAGGTTGTCACCTCATAATTTGAGATGTATTCCATAAGACCATATCAAGCTTATTCTTTTCGTTGTTGGTTTTCCAACAACTCCGTTCTAGCTTTTGTTGTAAGCGTGCTCCCTCGAGATCTGTTTCCCTTCGTTCATCCCATTCCATTCTTACTTTTGTTCCGTAGGCTTTGTGATGTTGCTCTTTTCAGCCCATCTTTTCGTTTTGTCAGGATCGTGTTCTTTTCTTGGTTTATCCATTTAACTGGAGTGTTGTGCCCTTTTTGCTCAAGTTCTTTTCGCCTTATCAAGTCTTTCATCTCTTTTCAACCGAAGTGCTAACTGAATCGGCTCTTTCTTTTCCTCTTTGTTAACGGAGTGTCTTCAACTTCGTTCATCTCCGTTTATTCTATTCTCGGAAATGGCTTAACCTTTCAAGGTTCTTTGGTCTCACTCATTTGTCAAAGAAGCAACTTAGTTTACCTCTTCTCTTCCTATCCTTTCTCCCTCCGGTGCCATCCTAGATCTCGGGATGAGATCCTCCCATAGTGGTGGAGTGTTGTAACGCCCCGAGACCGATATGCCGGGTGTCCTCCAGTCACTCGCTGTTGTTGCCTTGTCATTCCTTGCGTGTCATGCATCTCTTATCATGTCATCATGTGCATTGCATTTGCATACATGTTTGTCTCATGCATCCGAGCCTTTTCCCCGTTGTCCGTTTTGCAATCCGGCGTTCCTATGTCCTCCGGTGCCCCTTTCTACCTCTTTTCGTGTGCGAGCGTTAAACTTTTTCGGATTGGACCGAGACTTGTCATGCGGCCTTGGTTTACTACCGGTAGACCGCCTGTCAAGTTTCGTATCATTTAGACTTCGTTTGATACTCCAACGGTTAACCGAGGGACCAAAAAGGCCTCATGTGTGTTGCATCCCAACACCCTTCCAATTTGGCCCAAAACCCACCTAAACCCCTTCTATCATCTCGGTCGTTCGATCACGATCGCGTGGCCGCAAACTGCACCTCATTTGGACTCTCCTAGATCCCTCTACCTATAAATATGTGGCTCTCCCTGAAAATTCACGGGCAAACCCCTAACCCCCGCTCCTCTCACGCCGCCGGACATGTCCGCCCGCCGGCGGACGCATCCACCCCAGCCGGCCACCTCACTCCGGCCAATAAGGCGCTGCCACGTCAGCCGAGCCGCCTCCCGCGCCCTATCATCCGCCGCCACGTGGCCTCCGCCACCGCGCCTCCCGCCGCGGGCCACGGAACCCAGATTCGGCCCGCCGGGCCCGGATCCCATGCCAGCGCCCTGGCCTCTCACACCGGCGCCCGTCGCGCGCTCCGCCACCCGCTTCCTCTGGCCGCCGCCGCCGACACCGCCACCGCGCCGGACTCCGCTCGCTCACGCCGCCTCGCTCCGCCTTCACGCCGACGCCGCCTCGCTGCTTCCTCGCTGGCGACCGCCGCTCCACCACGCCGGCGACCGTCGCCTCGCCGTCTTGCCGCGGCCACCGCCTCCTCGCAGCTCCGGCCACCACCACCAACTCCGGCGGTCTTCAACCACTCCGGCGAGAACCCCGGCGCCACCTCGAGAAGCGTGCCCGATCCAGATCTGGATATGAAAATATCTATGGTTGACTTTTCCCCCCGAACCCTAATCTTTTTGCATGTTTCATCGCATCGTAACTCCCTCATCGTAGCTCCGATTCATGCGTGTATCATATCACAATGTTCGTCTCGGCGAGTACATCATTTCATCTCATTGCATCTTTTTCACTTGAGCTCATCTTGATGCCCGAAAGGTTGTTGGAAGAGGGCTATGTGATTAATTTGTCAAATCTGTTTCAGCAAATAGCTATTTGTCATTTTTGCCATGATTATTGTGTGCATGCTATGACCCTGAGCTCTGCATGTGTTTTGTTATATGCCATGCCATCTTTACATAGGTGCTTACCATGTATTTTTGTGATATTTGTGGTGACTAGCACAAGCTTGCAAAGTAGCGTAATCGGTAATGCTGATTTCAGGGACTTAGAATTTCACTAAGTCCTTGTTCTGTTTTTGTCGTTATGCCATATGTTCATGTTGTTTCCTAGTGATCCGTGCCTCTTTTGAGAATGATCAGTAAGGATGATTTGTTAACATTGTGGTGCTCTATCAATCCATGTCTTTGATTGCATTTATGGAGCACCCTAGCTTGAGTCAATCGAGCTCTACTTTTGCTAAATTATGATCCTGGCAGATTGTTGTCTTGTTTAGCGATTTTGCCGAGGATATTGCTATTGATCCGTGCATGCTATGATGTTGTTCTAGCCAAGTCTAGCTCCTATGCCATGTCTTCTTGATGGGTGTATGCTTAGTTTGTCATGCCATGCTCTCTAGTGAGTGCATCGAGCTCGTAAACATGCCTACTTGTGAACTGTTTTGCATGCTCCAGTATTTCACGAAGTCTGAATCTATTTATGTTTTTGCCATGTTCACATGCTTGCAATTGTATTTTCTAATCCCTTTTGGCTCAAGGTCACTAAGGGACTTTTGTTAAGTGCTTTGAGTAGCTTCATGCCATGCCTTGCTTTGCCATGTTAAGTTCCTATAGCATATAGTTTTCATGCTCCAAAGTGTGCTTCCTGATGATAAATTCCAGACTTGTGTTAATTTCACAAATTCTGAAACCTGTTATCATTTGCATTTTTGCCATGCTTGTTTGAACCTGTTAGTGGATGACTTAGTCGTAGCTCAGTGTTCATCTTTTGTCAAGCATCTTGAGTGGATCCCTTCCATGCCTTTTGTTGCTATGTTTGAGTGATGTGGCATACTTATCTTGTTGCATTTAGATGGCTACTTGCTGATTATCGCAGACCGGTGCCATATTTGTTTTGCTTGCCATTTCCAAACCGTGCATCCGACTCCGGTGATCTTTATATCGATTTCAACCGAAATCACCTCACCTTTACAGTGGCACTCTTGGATTTCCATGTTGAGGCCAGGTTCAATCATTCCTTTCCAAATCATGCATATGCATCACATACCGCATCCCGCATATCATACCATGTTCGTGTGTTGGTTGTTTACTATGTTGTGTGCTTCTTTCCGGTGTTGCTTCTTCAGGTTGGTTCCGGTAACGTCGCGTTTGTGAGGACCCGTTCGTCTACGCCCGTTTGTCTTCTTCATGGGCTCATTCTTCTTCCTTGCGGGATTTCAGGCAAGATGACCATACCCTCAAAATCACTTCTATCTTTGCTTGCTAGTTGCTCGCTCTTTTGCTATGCCTATGTTGCGATACCTACCACTTGCTTATCATGCCTCCCATATTGTTAAGCCAAGCCTCTAACCCACCTTGTCCTAGCAAACCATTGTTTGGCTATGTTACCGCTTTGCCCAGCCCCTCTTATAGCGTTGTTAGTTGCAGGTGAAGATTGGAGCTTATTCCATGTTGGAACATTGATATTTTGTTGGGATATCACAATATCTCTTATTTAATTAATGCATCTATATACTTGGTAAAGGGTGGAAGGCTCGGCCTTATGCCTAGTGTTTTGTTCCACTCTTGCCGCCCTAGTTTCCGTCATATCGGTGTTATGTTCCCGAATTTTGCGTTCCTTACGCGGTTGGGTTATAATGGGAACCCCTTCATAGTTCGCCTTGAATAAAACTCCTTCAGCAATGCCCAACATTGGTTTTACCATTCGCCACCTAGCCTTTTCTTTTCCCTTGGGATTCGCGCTCCTGAGGGTCATCATTATTTTACCCCCCTCGGGCCAGTGCTCCTCTGAGTGTTGGTCCAAACTAGAGCCCTGTGCAGCGCCCCCTCGGGGAAACTCGAGGTTTGGTTTTTAGTTGTATGGAGCGCTCATCTGAGTGTGCCCTGAGAACGAGATATGTGCAGCTCCTATCGGGATTTGTCGGCACATTCGGGCGGTGTTGCTGGACTTGTTTTACCATTGTCGAAATGTCTTGTAACCTGGATGCCGAGTCTAAGGAATATCCTTCGTTGACCGTGAGAGCTTGTGATGGGCTAAGTTGGGACACCCCTGCAGGGATTTGAACTTTCGAAAGCCGTGCCCGCGGTTATGGGCAGATGGGAATTTGTTAATGTTCGGTTGTAGAAAACCTGAAGTTGATCTTAATTAAAATACATCAACCGCGTGTGTAACCGTGATGGTCTCTTCTCGGCGGAGTCCGGGAAGTTAACACGGTGTTGGAGTTATGCTTGACGTAGGTTGTTCTAGGACCACTTCTTGATCATAGTTGTTCGACCGTGCTTTTGCCTTCTCTTCTCGCTCTAATTTGTGTATGCTAGCCACCAAATATGCTAGTCACTTGCTGCAGCTCGACCTCATACCTTTTACCTTACCCATTAAGCTTAAATAGTCTTGATCGCGAGGGTGTGAGATTGCTGAGTCCCGTGACTCACAGATACTTCCAAAACCAGCTTGCAGGTGACGTTGAACCGTGCAGGTGACGCAACCAAGCTCAAGGAGGAGCTCGATGAAGATCTTGTCCTTTGTGTTGTTTCGTTCTAGTTGATCAGTAGTGGAGCCCAGTCGGGACGATCGGGGATCTGTGTAGCATTTGGGGTAGTCTTCTTTTATTTTGGTTCCGTAGTCGGACCTTGATTGTATCTGGATGATGTAATGCTTTATTCATGTATTGTGTGAAGTGGCGATTGTAAGCCAACTATGTATCTCTTTCCCTTATGTATTACATGGGTTGTGTGAAGATTACCTCACTTGCGACATTGCTTTCAATGCGGTTATGCCTCTAAGTCGTGCTTCGACACGTGGGAGATATAGCCGCATCGAGGGCATTACAAGTTGGTATCAGAGCCTTCCCCGACCTTAGGAGCCCCCTGCTTGATCGAATCGCTGGCGTTATTGAGTCTAGAAATGTTTTGAGTCATTTAGGAATTATATATATCGGAGAGTTAGGAATTATTTTTACTCCTCAGTCCCTTCATCGCTCTGGTGAGGCACTCTTCTCTTCTCAAATTTCGCTAAAAAAATTTAGGATCACGCGGGTATCTTGGAATCATTCCGATGGTTTTGTGACGAGAACATTGTTCTTGGTGCCTCCTGTCATTTAGGGGTTGTGGCAGTGTCCCGGGGAGTTGAGCTCCGAGGTGTTGTCGTCACAATTTTATCGTTGCAGTTCTGGAATACCTGAGTTTAGTTTCGCCGACATCGAAAATCTCTTTTATGCAGTTGCTGGTGAGATAACCTCGACGCCATCCAGTACTGGGGCGGGAGTTCGGGAGTATTGCCATAACTCGTATAACGGATGCTTTTCGAAGGTTGAGGTAAACGATTTCCGAAGGTTTCTTGGTTATGTGTTGAAGGATGTGAAGGAAATATGCCCTAGAGGCAATAATAAAGTTATTATTTATTTCCTTACATCATGATAATGTTTATTATTCATGCTAGAATTGTATTAACCGGAAACATAATACATGTGTGAATACATAGACAAACAGATTGTCACTAGTATGCCTCTACTTGACTAGCTCGTTAATCAAAGATGGTTATGTTTCCTAACCATGAACAAAGAGTTGTTATTTGATTAGCGAGATCACATCATTAGTTGAATGATCTAATTGACATGACCCATTCCATTAGCTTAGCACCCGATCGTTTAGTATGTTGCTATTGCTTTCTTCATGACTTATACGTGTTCCTATGACTATGAGATTATGCAACTCCCGTTTGCCGGAGGAACACTTTGTGTGCTACCAAATGTCACAACGAAAATGGGTGATTATAAAGGTGCTCTACAGGTGTCTCCAAAGGTAGATGTTGGGTTGGCGTATTTCGAGATTAGGATTTGTCACTCCGATTGTCGGAGAGGTATCTCTGGGCCCTCTCGGTAATGCACATCACATAAGCCTTGCAAGCATTACAACTAATGAGTTAGTTGTGAGATGATGTATTACGGAGCGAGTAAAGAGACTTGCCGGTAACGAGATTGAACTAGGTATTGGATACCGATGATCGAATCTCGGGCAAGTAAGATACCGATGACAAAGGGAACAACATATGTTGTTATGCGGTCTGACCGATAAAGATCTTCGTAGAATATCTAGGAGCCAATATGGGCATCTAGGTCCCGCTATTGGTTATTGACCAGAGACGTGTCTCGGTCATGTCTACATTGTTCTCGAACCGTAGGGTCCGCACGCTTAACATTACGATGATAGTTATTATGAGTTTATACATTTTGATGTACCGAAGTTAGTCCGGAGTCCCGGATGTGATCACGGACATGACGAGGAGTCTCGAAATGGTTGAGACAAAAAGATTGATATATTGGATGACTATATTCGGACACCGGAAGCGTTCCGGTGAAGTTTTCGGATAAAACCGGAGCACCGGGGGGTTACCGGAACCCCCCGGGGGGTTAATGGGCCTCATGGGCCTAAAGTGGAGAAGAGGAAGGGGCTGCCAGGGCAGGCCACACGCCCCTCTCCCCCTAGTCTGAATTGGACAAGGAGGAAGGGGTGGCGCCCCCCTCTTTCCTTCAATTCTCCCACCTCTCCTAATTTGACATGGAATAGGGAGGGGAGTCCTACTCCCGGTAGGAGTAGTACTCCTGTTGCGCGCCTCCATAGGGCCGGCTGCACCCCCCTTGGATCCTTTATATACGGAGGCAAGGGGGCACCCTAGGACACACAAGTTGATCCTCGTGATCGTTCCTTAGCCGTGTGTGGTGCCCCCTTCCACCATATTCCACCTCGGTCATATCGTTGTAGTGCTTAGGCGAAGCCCTGCGTCGGTAGAACATCATCATCGTCACCACGCCGTTGTGCTGACGGAACTCATCCCCGAAGCTTTGCTGGATCGGAGCCCGGGGAGCGTCATCGAGCTGTACGTGTGCTAAGAACTCGGAGGTGCCGGAGTAACGGTGCTTGGATCGGTCGGATCGGGAAGACGTATGACTACTTCCTCTACGTTGCGTCAACGCTTCTACTTCGGTCTACGAGGGTACTGTTGGGGAACGTTGCAGAAAAAAAAATCCTACTGTTTCACCGAGATCCATCTATGAGTTCATCTAGCAACGAGTGATCGGATGCATCTACATACCTTTGTAGATCGCGAGCGGAAGCGTTCAAAGAACGGGGATGAGGTAGTCGTACACGACGTGATCCAAATCACCGATGACCAAGCGCCGAACGGACGGCACCTTCGCGTTCAACACACGTACGGAGCGGATGACGTCTCCTCCTTCTTGATCCAACAAGGGGAGAGGAGAGGTTGAGGAAGATGGCTCCAGAAGCAGCACGACGGCGTGGTGGTGATGGAGCTGTAGTACTCCGACAGGGCTTCGCCAAGCTCTATGGAGGAGGAGGAGGTGTTGGAGAGGGAGAGGGAGGCACCAAAGGCGTGGTATGAGAGGCCCTCCTTCCCTCACTATATATAGGGAGCCAAGGGGGGGCGGCCCTAGGAGATCCAATCTCCTAGGGGGGCGGCGGCCAAGGGAGGAATCCCTCCCCCCCAAGGCACCTAGGGGTGCCTTCCCCTTTGGGACTCTTCCCATCTTGAACCCTAGGCGCATGGGCCTCTTGGGGCTGGTGCCCTTGGCCCATGTAGGCTAAGGCGCACCCCTACAGCCCATGTGGCCCCCCGGGGCAGGTGGCCCCACCCGGTGGACCCCCGGGACCCTTCCGGTGGTCACGGTATAATACCGGTGACCCCGAAACTTGTCTCAATGGCCGAAATAGCACTTCCTATATATAATTCTTTACCTCCGGACCATTTCGGAACTCCTCGTGATGTCCGGGATCTCATCCGGGACTCCGAACAACATTCGGGTTACTGCACATACATATCCCTACAACCCTAGCGTCACCGAACCTTAAGTGTGTAGACCCTACGGGTTCGGGAGACATGCAGACATGACCGAGACGACTCTCCGGTCAATAACCAACAGTGGGATCTAGATACCCATGTTGGCTCCCACATGCTCCACGATGATCTCATCGGATGAACCACGATGTCAAGGATTCAAGCAACCCTGTATTCAGTTCCCTTTGTCAATCGGTATGTTACTTTCCCGAGTTTCGATCGTCGGTATCCCAATACCTCGTTCAATCTCATTACCAGCAAGTCACTTTACTCGTACCGTAATGCATGATCCCATGACCAGACACTTGGTCACTTTGAGCTCATAATGATGATGCATTACCAAATGGGCCCAGTGATACCTCTCCGTCATACGGAGTGACAAATCCCAGTATTGATCCGTGTCAACCCAACAGACACTTTCGGAGATACCCGTAGTATACCTTTATGGTCACCCAGTTACGTTGTGACGTTTGGTACACCCAAAGCACTCCTACGGTATCCGGGAGTTACACGATCTCATGGTCTAAGGAAAGGATACTTGACATTGGAAAAACTCTAGCAAACGAACTATACGATCTTTATGCTATGTTTAGGATTGGGTCTTGTCCATCACATCATTCTCCTAATGATGTGATCTCGTTATCAATGACATCCAATGTCCATAGTCAGGAAACCATGACTATCTGTTGATCAACGAGCTAGTCAACTAGAGGCTTACTAGGGACATGTTGATGTCTGTTATTCACACATGTATTATGATTTCCGGATAACACAATTATAGCATGAATAAAGACAATTATCATGAACAAGGAAATATAATAATAATGCTTTTATTATTGCCTCTAGGGCATATTGCCTCTATGCATCACCATGAGCTTGCGTGTGCGTAGGAATTTTTTTGAAATTACTACGTTCCCCAAACAGTGGCATCCGAGCCTAGGTTTTATGGTTTGATGTTATATGCACGAGTAGAACACAAGTGAGTTGTGGGCGATATAAGTCATACTGCCTACCAGCATGTCATACTTTGGTTCGGCGGTATTGTTGGATGAAGCGGCCCGGACCGACATTACGCGTACGCTTACGCGAGACCGGTTCTCCCGACGTGCTTTGTACAAAGGTGGCTTGCGGGTGACTGTTTCTCCAACTTTAGTTGAACCGAGTGTGACTACGCCCGGTCCTTGCGAAGGTTAAAACGGCATCAACTTGACAAACTATCGTTGTGGTTTTGATGCGTAGGTAAGATTGGTTCTTGCTTAAGCCCGTAGTAGCCACGTAAAACATGCAACAACAAAGTAGAGGACGTCTAACTTGTTTTTGCAGGGCATGTTGTGATGTGATATGGTCAAGACATGATGCTAAATTTTATTGTATGAGATGATCATGTTTTGTAACCAAGTTATCAGCAACTGGCAGGAGCCATATGGTTGTCGCTTTATTGTATGCAATGCAATCATGCTGTAATGCTTTACTTTATCACTAAGCGGCAGCGATAGTCGTGGAAGCATAAGATTGGCGAGACGACAGCGATGCTACGATGGAGATCAAGGTGTCGCACCGGTGACGATGGTGATCATGACGGTTCTTCGGAGATGGAGATCACAAGCACAAGATGATGATGGCCATATCATATCACTTATATTGATTGCATGTGATGTTTATCTGTTATGCATCTTATCTTGCTTTGATTGACAGTAGCATTATAAGATGATCTCTCACTAAATTATCAAGATAAAAGTGTTCTCCCTGAGTATGCACCGTTGCCAAAGTTTGTCGTGCCCAGACACCACGTGATGATCGGGTGTGATAAGCTCTACGTCCATCTACAACGGGTGCAAGCCAGTTTTGCACACGCAGAATACTCAGGTTAAACTTGACGAGCCTAGCATATGCAGATATGGCCTCGGAACACTGAGATCGAAAGATCGAGCGTGAATCATATAGTAGATATGATCAACATAGCGATGTTCACCATTGAAAACTACTCCATTTCACGTGATGATCGGTTATGGTTTAGTTGATTTGGATCACGTGATCACTTAGAGGGTTAGAGGGATGTCTATCTAAGTGGGAGTTCTTAAGTAATTTGATTAATTGAACTTAAATTTATCATGAACTTAGTACCTGATAATATCTTGCTTATATATGTTTGATTGTAGATAGATGGCCCGTGCTGTTGTTCCGTTGAATTTTAATGCGTTCCTTGAGAAAGAAAAGTTGAAAGATGATGGTAGCAATTACACGGACTGGGTCCGTAACTTGAGGATTATCCTCATTGCTGCACAGAAGAATTACGCCCTGGAAGCACCGCTGGGTGCCAGGCCTGCTGCTGGAGCAACACCAGATGTTATGAACGTCTGGCAGAGCAAAGTTGATGACTACTCGATAGTTCAGTGTGCCATGCTTTACGGCTTAGAATCGGGACTTCAACGACGTTTTGAACGTCATGGAGCATATGAGATGTTCCAGGAGTTGAAGTTAATATTTCAAGCAAATGCCCGGATTGAGAGATATGAATCTCCAATAAGTTCTATAGCTGCAAGATGGAGGAGAACAGTTCTGTCAGTGAGCATATACTCAAAATGTCTGGGTATAATAATCACTTGATTCAGATGGGAGTTAATCTTCCAGATGATTGCGTCATTGACAGAATTCTCCAATCACTGCCACCAAGCTACAAGAGCTTCGTGATGAACTATAACATGCAAGGGATGAATAAGACTATTCCCGAGCTCTTCGCAATGCTGAAAGCTGCGGAGGTAGAAATCAAAAAGGAGCATCAAGTGTTGATGGTCAACAAGACCACTAGTTTCAAGAAAAAGGGCAAAGGGAAGAAGAAGGGGAACTTCAAGAAGAACAACAAGCAAGTTGCTGCTCAAGAGAAGAAACCCAAGTCTGGACCTAAGCCTGAAACTGAGTGCTTCTACTGCAAGCAGACTGGTCACTAGAAGCGGAACTGCCCCAAGTATTTGGCGGATAAAAAGGATGACAAGGTGAACAAAGGTATATGTGATATACATGTTATTGATGTGTACCTTACTAGAGCTCGCAGTAGCACCTGGGTATTTGATACTGGTTCTGTTGCTAATATTTGCAACTCAAAACAGGGACTACAGATTAAGCGAACACTGGCAAAGGACGAGGTGACGATGCGCGTGGGAAATGGTTCCAAAGTCGATGTGATCGCGGTCGGCGGGCTACCTCTACATCTACCTTCGGGATTAGTATTAGACCTAAATAATTGTTATTTGGTGCCAGCGTTGAGCATGAACATTATATCTGGATCTTGTTTGATGCGAGACGGTTATTCATTTAAATCAGAGAATAATGGTTGTTCTATTTATATGAGTAATATCTTTTATGGTCATGCACCTTTGAAGAGTGGTCTAATTTTGATGAATCTCGATAGTAGTAACACACATATTCATAATGTTGAAGCCAAAAGATGCAGAGTTAATAATGATAGTGCAACTTATTTGTGGCACTGCCGTTTAGGTCATATCGGTATAAAACGCATGAAGAAACTCCATACTGATGAACTTTTGGAACCACTTGATTATGAATCACTTGGTACTTGCGAACCGTGCCTCATGGGCAAGATGACTAAAACACCGTTCTCCGGTACTATGGAGAGAGCAACAGATTTGTTGGAAATCATACATACCGATGTATGTGGTCCGATGAATATTGAGGCTCGTGGCGGATATCGTTATTTTCTCACCTTCACGGATGACTTAAGCAGATATGGGTATATCTACTTAATAAAACACAAGTCTGAAACATTTGAAAAGTTCAAAGAATTTCAGAGTGAAGTTCAAAATCATTGCAACAAGAAAATAAAGTTTCTACGATCTGATCGTGGTGGAGAATATTTGAGTTACGAGTTTGGTGTACATTTGAAACAATGGGGAATAGTTTCGCAACTCACACCACCCGGAACACCACAGCGTAATGGTGTGTCCGAACATCGTAATCGTACTTTACTAGATATGGTGCGATCTATGATGTCTTTTACTGATTTACCGCTATCGTTTTGGGGTTATGCTTTAGAGACGGCCACATTCACGTTAAATAGGGCACCATCAAAATCCGTTGAGACGACGCCTTATGAACTATGGTTTGGCAAGAAACCAAAGTTGTCGTTTCTTAAAGTTTGGGGCTGCGATGCTTATGTGAAAAAGCTTCAACCTGATAAGCTCGAACCCAAATCGGAGAAATGTGTCTTCATAGGATACCCAAAGGAGACTGTTGGGTACACCTTCTATCACAGATCCGAAGGCAAGACATTCGTTGCTAAGAATGGATCCTTTCTAGAGAAGGAGTTTCTCTCGAAAGAAGTGAGTCGGAGGAAAGTAGAACTTGACGAGGTAACTGTACCTACTCCCTTATTGGAAAGTAGTACATCACAGAAACCTGTTTCTGCGACACCTACACCAATTAGTGAGGAAGCTAATGATAATGATCATGAAACTTCAGGACAAGATACTACTGAACCTCGTAGATCAACCAGAGTGAGAACTGCGCCAGAGTGGTACGGTAATCCTGTTCTGGAAATCATGCTACTAGATCATGATGAACCTACAAACTATGAAGAAGCGATGGTGAGCCCAGATTCCGCAAAATGGCTTGAAGCCATGAAATCTGAGCTAGGATCCATGTATGAGAACAAAGTCTGGACTTTGGTTGACTTTCCCGATGGTCGGCAAGCAATTGAGAATAAATAGATCTTCAAGAAGAAGACTGACGCTGACGGTAATGTTACTATCGACAAAGCTCGACTTGTCACAAAAGGTTTTCGACAAGTTCAAGGGGTTGACTACGATGAGACATTCTCACCCGTAGCGATGCTTAAGTCCGTCCGAATCTTGTTAGCAATTGCCGCATTTTATGATTATGAAATTTGGCAGATGGATGTCAAAACTGCATTCCTGAATGGATTTCTGGAAGAAGAGTTGTATATGATGCAACCGGAAGGTTTTGTCGATCCAAAGGGAGCTAACAAAGTGTGCAAGCTCTAGCGATCCATTTATGGACTGGTGCAAGCCTCTCGGAGTTGGAATAAACGCTTTGATAGTGTGATCAAAGCATTTGGTTTTGTACAGACTTTCGGAGAAGCCTGTATTTACAAGAAAGTGAGTGGGAGCTCTATAGCATTTCTGATATTATATGTGGATGACATATTACTGATTGTAAATAATATAGAATTTCTGGATAGCATAAAGGGATACTTGAATAAGAGTTTTTCAATGAAAGACCTCGGTGAAGCTGCTTACATATTGGGCATTAAGATCTATAGAGATAGATCGAGACGCTTAATTGGACTTTCACAAAGCACATACCTTGACAAAGTTTTGAAAAAGTTCAAAATGGATCAAGCAAAGAAAGGGTTCTTGCCTGTGTTACAAGGTGTGAAGTTGAGTAAGACTCAAAGCCCGACCACTGCAGAAGATAGAGAGAAAATGAAAGATGTTCCCTATGCTTCAGCCATAGGCTCTATCATGTATGCAATGCTATGTACCAGACCTGATGTGTGCCTTGCTATAAGTCTGGCAGGGAGGTACCAAAGTAATCCAGGAGTGGATCACTGGACAGTGGCCAAGAACATCCTGAAGTACCTGAAAAGGACTAAGGATATGTTTCTCGTATATGGAGGTGACAAAGAGCTCATCGTAAATGGTTACGTTGATGCAAGCTTTGACACTGATCCAGACGATTCTAAATCGCAAACCGGATACGTGTTTACATTAAACGGTGGAGCTGTCAGTTGGTGCAGTTCTAAACAACGCGTTGTGGCGGGATCTACATGCGAAGCGGAGTACATAGCTGCTTCGGAAGCAGCAAACGAAGGAGTCTGGATGAAGGAGTTCATATCCGATCTAGGTGTCATACCTAGTGCATCGGGTCCAATGAAAATCTTTTGTGACAATACTGGTGCAATTGCCTTGGCAAAGGAATCCAGATTTCACAAGAGAACCAAGCACATCAAGAGACGCTTCAATTCCATCCGGGATCTAGTCCAAGTGGGAGACATAGAGATTTGCAAGATACACACGGATCTGAATGTTGCAGACCCATTGACTAAGCCTCTTCCACGAGCAAAACATGATCAGCACCAAGGCTCCCTGGGTGTTAGAATCATTACAGTGTAATCTAGATTATTGACTCTAGTGCAAGTGGGAGACTGAAGGAAATATGCCCTAGAGGCAATAATAAAGTTATTATTTATTTCCTTACATCATGATAAATGTTTATTATTCATGCTAGAATTGTATTAACCGGAAACATAATACATGTGTGAATACATAGACAAACAGAGTGTCACTAGTATGCCTCTACTTGACTAGCTCGTTAATCAAAGATGGTTATGTTTCCTAACCATGAACAAAGAGTTGTTATTTGATTAACGAGATCACATCATTAGTTGAATGATCTAATTGACATGACCCATTCCATTAGCTTAGCACCCGATCGTTTAGTATGTTTTTATTGCTTTCTTCATGACTTATACATGTTCCTATGACTATGAGATTATGCAACTCCCGTTTGCCGGAGGAACACTTTGTGTGCTACCAAACGTCACAACGTAAATGGGTGATTATAAAGGTGCTCTACAGGTGTCTCCAAAGGTAGATGTTGGGTTGGCGTATTTCGAGATTAGGATTTGTCACTCCGATTATCGGAGAGGTATCTCTGGGCCCTCTCGGTAATGCACATCACATAAGCCTTGCAAGCATTACAACTAATGAGTTAGTTGTGAGATGATGTATTACGGAACGAGTAAAGAGACTTGCCGGTAACGAGATTGAACTAGGTATTGGATACCGACGATCGAATCTCGGGCAAGTAACATACCGATGACAAAGGGAACAACGTATGTTCTTATGTGGTCTGACCGATAAAGATCTTCGTAGAATATGTAGGAGCCAATATGGGCATCCAGGTCCCGCTATTGGTTATTGACTGGAGACGTGTCTCGGTCATGTCTACATTGTTCTCGAACCGTAGGGTCCGCACGCTTAACGTTACGATGACAGTTATTATGAGTTTATACATTTTGATGTACCGAAGTTAGTTCAGAGTCCCGGATGTGATCACGGACATGACGAGGAGTCTCGAAATGGTCGAGACATAAAGATTGATATATTGGATGACTATATTCGGACACCGGAAGCGTTCCGATGAAGTTTCGGATACAACCGGAGCACCGGGGGGTTACCGGAACCCCCCGGGGGGTTAATGGGCCTCATGGGCCTAAAGTGGAGAAGAGGAAGGGGCTGCCAGGGCAGGCCACGCGCCCCTCTCCCCCTAGTCCAAATTGGACAAGGAGGGAGGGGCGGCGCCTCCCTCTTTCCTTCTCTTCTCCCACCTCTCCTAATTGGACAAGGAATAGGGAGGGGAGTCCTACTCCCGGTAGGAGTAGGACTCCTCCTGCGCGCCTCCATAGGGCCGGCCGCACCCCCCCCCCCTTGTATCCTTTATATATGGAGGCAAGGGGGCACCCTAGGACACACAAGTTGATCCTCGTGATCGTTCCTTAGCCGTGTGTGGTGCCCCCTTCCACCATATTCCACCTCGGTCATATCGTTGTAGTGCTTAGGCGAAGCCCTGCGTCGGTAGAACATCATCATCATCACCACGCCGCTGTGCTGACGGAACTCATCCCTGAAGCTTTGCTGGATCGGAGCCCGGGGAGCGTCATCGAGCTGTACGTATGCTAAGAACTCGGAGGTGCCGGAGTAACGGTGCTTGGATCGGTCGGATCGGGAAGACGTACGACTACTTCCTCTATGTTGCGTCAACACTTCCGCTTCGGTCTACGAGGGTACGTAGACAACACTCTCCCCTCTTGTTGCTGTGCATCACCATGAGCTTGCATGTGCGTAGGAATTTTTTTGAAATTACTACGTTCCCCAAACAGGATGGATACAGCTGGATGTAGGATTTGCTAGTTTTGGGTGAGATATTATGCTTCCCCTGTATCCCCAACACCTGATTGCATAACCGGAAAATTTCGGGAGTTTATAAGTGGGAATTCAAGTAGCTCTTAGGATATCTTTCCGACAGATGTATGATATGAAATTGGGGTTCGATGTCTAGTGGTCTGCCTATCCACGGTTGGTTTTATAGTGGTCTCGTTGTGTCTTAAAGAGTCCTTGGCTATGCCGACTCTGGGACGCTTCGTATGTCATGTGCACTGCCTTGTACATAATGGTGCTGTATGATCGAGCCCGTGTAGGCCCCACCACGAAAACTTCGGACGAAATCTCTATCATATATTTGTTCTGGCTTATTCTGCAAGCCAATCCTTTGTTTTGTTTTGGGTTATGGTATTCGAGTTGCTTCGAAGTCAAGAGTTGATTCCATACCTTTCCTAAGCGGTGTTCTCATATTCCTATGTGAATACTAATCCTTCTCGTTTATCGAGATTGTCTTGTTAATCCTTTTCAACTGGCGTGTTCTCTCTTCAAGTGGATCCGATCTTTTTCAACACCCGCAAGATCAACTCAAGTCTTCTCAATGGCGTTCGTTTCATCCATCCCAAGTTGTCTTTGTTTTCCCGCCCACCCACCCTTGTTTTCTTCAAGGACTAAGATTTCTTATTCAAGTATCCTTTTATTGATGTGAAGTCTCTCCATTCTTTTCCTTCAATGTTCTTATCCGGTGATTCTCATGAAGATTCTAACGGAACCTCAAGTTCATCATTATTCATTCTCTTTCTTCTCTGGTGGAACTAATTCATGCTTTGTTGATCATATCCTTTCCTCGTTTCAAATGCCTTCTCATACCGGTGCACCTCATAATATTTCATTTCTCGATATTAAATTCTTTCGGAGTGCTCAAGATATCTCAAAGATTCATCTGTTCACTCTGCTTTCGTTCAAGCTTTTTTCGAGGATGTTATCTCATTCAAGCCTTTTAATTCAACCGGTGCATTCTCTCTTTTAAATCGTTCAGTGGTGTTTCTTTTGAGTGGGCCCTAACCCACAGGTCTTTTTCCAGGATCTTACCCGACTCTTCTAATTCTCCCGGAGTTATTCTCAAATTATTTTCCAAGTTTGACGTAAGAATGAATTATCATCAGTCAAATGTCTTTCTCCAAGATCTTCCAAATTCTTTTCATCATTGGTTCAACTTTTCTATTCGTCTTTATTCCAGAGTGTCTCAACAATTTACGGTGGTGTTTCTCGTCATCTTTCTCATCATTTGAAGACCGAAGAAGAGTTTTACCTCCATATCTTATTCGTTCCCGCAGAGATTCGTGGTTCTATTTCGAGGCCATCCTCTCATAATTGTTTTTGATTGTGAGAATTCCTTTCACCTATCTGGAATCCATCAATTCAGGTTTATTCATTCTCAGCTTTCAGTTATCATTCTAAATCTCACTGGTGCATCATTCAAATATTCTCTAATCGGTTCGTGTTCTATTCATTTCACATGTAACTAAATTCCCTCAAGCATCTTCATTCATTCTCTAATTCTTCCCGATGTTTCGCTATCTTTTCCTTGATCGTTTTTAATTCTTACGGTGGTTCATTCAAATTTCTCTTCTTTCGTTTATCATATCAATTTATTGTTATTTCTACCCTACCGGTGGTTCGTTGAAGACCTCTCTCAAGTTGACGTTATATCTATCTTAACCCTTTCTACGAGAATAAGTAGTATGCAAAAATCCGTTGATTGTCATCAACATAATTGGTGAAGGATAAGCATAATGTAATTCTTATTCTTGTTTCATCCAAATGATTCAATTCCTTATTCCGGAGCCTCATCAAAATTCTCGGTCGAACTTGATTCATCTTTTCTTTTCACTGAGTTCCAAGTTCTCTCAATTATCTCGTCACGGAGATCCATCTAAAGCATTACAAGGTTTCACCTTGTGTTTTCAACTTATCTTTCTTTTCGTTATCCTTTTGATTACTGGAGTTCTTCATGGAGGCTCTACATGTCGGTTCATCAAAGATTTAATTCCTTCTCGAAGTGTTCTTTGAGATTCTTTTTAGAGGTACTCAAGCATTCTTCATCTTGCAATCCGGAGTGCAATTCTTTCTTCTGTACCATTTAAGGTGTTGCTATGTCATTCTTGATAATTTGAGTTCATGTTTCATGATTCACACGTCGTTAAGAATGAGATATTTTAAATCCATCAATCTCTTCTTTGTAGTTGTCTTGGGTTATATTTCACCTAAAGCCTTCCCTAAGGATTGTTGCTATCTATGGTGCTTATAAAGGACCCAAGTTCTTCTTTATCCTCCCGGTGAAATAATTTCTCGTCTCCTTGTTGATATCAATCCAATTCTTTTCCCGTGAGTGGCAAGTTGTCACCTCATAATTTGAGATGTATTCCATAAGACCATATCAAGCTTATTCTTTTCGTTGTTGGTTTTCCAACAACTCCGTTCTAGCTTTTGTTGTAAGCGTGCTCCCTCGAGATCTGTTTCCCTTCGTTCATCCCATTCCATTCTTACTTTTGTTCCGTAGGCTTTGTGATGTTGCTCTTTTCAGCCCATCTTTTCGTTTTGTCAGGATCGTGTTCTTTTCTTGGTTTATCCATTTAACTGGAGTGTTGTGCCCTTTTTGCTCAAGTTCTTTTCGCCTTATCAAGTCTTTCATCTCTTTTCAACCGAAGTGCTAACCGAATCGGCTCTTTCTTTTCCTCTTTGTTAACGGAGTGTCTTCAACTTCGTTCATCTCCGTTTATTCTATTCTCGGAAATGGCTTAACCTTTCAAGGTTCTTTGGTCTCACTCATTTGTCAAAGAAGCAACTTAGTTTACCTCTTCTCTTCTTTGGAGTTGATAAGGCGAAATTCTTTCTCCCTCTGGTGCCATCCTATATCTCGGCACGAGATCCTCTCGTAGTGGAGTGTTGTAACGCCCCGAGACCGATGTGCCGGGTGTCCTCCAGTTACTCGTTGTTGTTGTCTTGTCATTGCTTGCGTGTCATGCATCTCTTATCATGTCATCATGTGCATTGCATTTGCATACATGTTCATCTCATGCATCCGAGCCTTTTCCCCGTTGTCCGTTTTGCAATCCGGCGTTCCTATGTCCTCCGGTGCCCCTTTCTACCTCTTTTCGTGTGTGAGCGTTAAACGTTTTCAGATTGGACCGAGACTTGTCATGCGGCCTTGTTTTACTACCGGTAGACCGCCTGTCAAGTTTCGTATCATTTAGACTTCGTTTGATACTCCAACGGTTAACAGAGGGACCGAAAAGGCCTCATGTGTGTTGCAGCCCAACACCCTTACAATTTGGCCCAAAACCCACCTAAACCCCTTCTATCATCTCGGTCGTTCGATCACGATCGCGTGGCCGCAAACCGCACCTCATTTAGACTCTCCTAGCTCCCTCTACCTATAAATATGTGGCTCTCCCCGAAAATTCACGGGCAAAACCCTAACCCCCGCTCCTCTCGCGCCGGCGGATGCATCCACCCCAGCCGGCCACCTCACTCCGGCCAATAAGGCGCTGCCACGTCAGCCGAGCCGCCTCCCGCGCCCTATCATCCGCCGCCACGTGGCCTCCGCCACCGCGCCTCCCGCCGCGGGCCACAGAACCCAGATCCGGCCCGTCGGGCCCGGATCCCGTGCCAGCGCCCTGGCCTCTCGCACCGACGCCCGTCCCATGCTCAGCCGCCCGCTTCCTCCGGCCACCGCCGCCGACACCGCCACCGCGCCGGACTCCGCTCGCTCACGCCGCCTCGCTCCGCCTTCGCGCTGGCGCCGCCTCGCTGCTTCCTCGCCGGCGACCGCCACTCCACCGCGCCGGCGACCGTCGCCTCGCCGTCGTGCCGCGGCCACCGCCTCCTCTCCGCCCCTCGCAGCTCCGGCCACCACCATCAACTTCGGCCGTCTTCAACCACTCCGGCGAGAACCCTGGCGCCACCTCGAGAAGCGTGCCCGATCCAGATCTGGATCTGAAAATATCTAGGGTTGACTTTTTCCTCCGAACCCTAATCTTTTTGCATATTTCATCGCATCGTAACTCCCTCATCGTAGCTCCGATTCATGCGTGTAGCATATCACAATGTTCGTCTCGACGAGTACATCATTTCATCTCATTGCATCCTTTTCACTTGAGCTCATCTTGATGCCCGAAAGGTTGTTGGAAGAGGGCTATGTGATTAATTTGTCAAATCTGTTTCAGCAAATAGCTATTTGTCATTTTTGCCATGATTATTGTGTGCATGCTATGACCCTGAGCTCTGCATGTGTTTTGTTATATGCCATGCCATCTTTACATAGGTGCTTACCATGTATTTTTGTGATATTTGTGGTGACTAGCACAAGCTTGCAAAGTAGCGTAATCGGTAATGCTGATTTCAGGGACTTAGAATTTCACTAAGTCCTTGTTCTGTTTTTGTCGTTATGCCATATGTTCATGTTGTTTCCTAGTGATCCGTGCCTCTTTTGAGAATGATCAGTAAGGATGATTTGTTAACATTGTGGTGCTCTATCAATCCATGTCTTTGATTGCATTTATGGAGCACCCTAGCTTGAGTCAATCGAGCTCTACTTTTGCTAAATTATGATCCTGGCAGATTGTTGACTTGTTTAGCGATTTTGCCGGAGATGTTGCTATTGATCCGTGCATGCTATGATGATGTTCTTGCCAAGTCTAGCTCCTATGCCATGTCTTCTTGATGGGTGTATGCTTAGTTTGTCATGCCATGCTCTGTAGTGAGTGCATCGAGCTCGTAAACATGCCTACTCGTTAACTGTTTTGCATGCTCCAGTATTTCACTAAGTCTGAATCTATTTATGTTTTTGCCATGTTCACATGCTTGCAATTGTATTTTCTAATCCCTTTTGGCTCAAGGTCACTAAGGGACTTTTGTTAAGTGCTTTGAGTAGCTTCATGCCATGCCTTGCTTTGCCATGTTAAGTTCCTGTAGCATATAGTTTTCATGCTCCAAAGTGTGCTTCCTGATGATAAATTCCAGACTTGTGTTAATTTCACTAAGTCTGAAACCTGTTATCATTTGCACTTTTGCCATGCTTGTTTGAACATGTTAATGGATGAATTAGCCGTAGCTCACTATTCAGCTTTTGTGAAGAATCTTGAGTGGATCCCTTCCATGCCTTTTGTTGCTATGTTTGAGTGTTGTAGCATATTTATCTTGTTGCATTTAGATGGCTACTTGCTAATAATCGCAGACCAGTGCCATATTTGTTTTGCTTGCCATTTCCAAACCGTGCATCCGATTCTGGTGATCTTTATATCGATTTCAACCGAAATCACCTCACCTTTACAGTGGCACTCTTGGATCTCCAAGTTGAGGCCAGGTTCAATCATTCCTTTCCAAATCATGCATATGCATCACATACCGCATCCCGCATATCATACCATGTTCGTGTGTTGGTTGTTTACTATGTTGTGTGCTTCTTTCTGGTGTTGCTTCTTCGGGTTGGTTCCGGTAACGTCGCGTTTGTGAGGACCCGTTCGTCTACGCCCGTTTGTATTCTTCATGGACTCGTTCTTCTTTCTTGCAGGATTTCAGGCAAGATGACCATACCCTCGAAATCACTTCTATCTTTGCTTGCTAGTTACTCGCTCTTTTTCTATGCCTATGCTGTGATACCTACCACTTGCTTATCGTGCCTCCCATATTGTTAAGCTAAGCCTCTAACCCACCTTGTCCTAGCAAACCATTGTTTGGCTATGTTACCGCTTTGCTCAGCCCCTCTTATAGCGTTGTTAGTTGCAGGTGAAGATTGGAGCTTGTTCCATGTTGGAACATGGATATTTTGTTGGGATATCACAATATCTCTTATTTAATTAATGCATCTATATACTTGGTAAAGGGTGGAAGGCTCGGCCTTATGCCTAGTGTTTTGTTCCACTCTTGCTGCCCTAGTTTCCGTCATATCGGTATTATGTTCCCGGATTTTGCGTTCCTTACGCGGTTGAGTTATAATGGGAACCCCTTGACAGTTCGCCTTGAATAAAACTCCTTCAGCAATGCCCAACATTGGTTTTACCATTCGCCACCTAGCCTTTTCTTTTCCCTTGGGAGTCGCGCTCCTGAGGGTCATCATTATTTTACCGCCCCCGGGCCAGTGCTCCTCTGAGTGTTGGTCCAAACTAGAGCCCTGTGCAGCGCCCCCTCGGGGAAACTCGAGGTTTGGTTTTTAGTTGTATGGAGCGCTCATCTGAGTGTGCCCTGGGAATGAGATATGTGCAGCTTCTATCGGGATTTGTCGGCACATTCGGGCAGTGTTGCTGGACTTGTTTTACCATTGTCGAAATGTCTTGTAACCTGGATGCCGAGTCTGATCGGAATGTCTTGGGAGAAGGAATATCCTTCGTTGACCGTGAGAGCTTGTGATGGGCTAAGTTGGGACACCCCTGCAGGGATTTGAACTTTCGAAAGTCGTGCCCGCGGTTATGGGCAGATGGGAATTTGTTAATGTCCGGTTGTAGAAAACCTGAAGCTGATCTTAATTAAAATACATCAACCACGTGTGTAACCGTGATGGTCTCTTCCCGGCGGAGTCCGGGAAGTGAACACGGTGTTGGAGTTATGCTTGACGTAGGTTGTTCTAGGATCACTTCTTGATCATGGTTGTTCGACCGTGCTTTTGCCTTCTCTTCTCGCTCTAATTTGCGTATGTTAGCCACCAAATATGCTAGTCGCTTGCTGCAGCTCCACCTCGTACCTTTTACCTTACCCATTAAGCTTAAATAGTCTTGATCGCGAGGGTGTGAGATTGCTGAGTCCCCGTGACTCACAGATACTTCCAAAACCAGCTTGCAGGTGCCATTGAACCGTGCAGGTGACGCAACCAAGCTCAAGGAGGAGCTCGATGAAGATCTTGTCCTTTGTGTTGTTTCGTTCTAGTTGATCAATAGTGGTGCCCAGTCGGGACGATCGGGGATCTGTGTAGCATTTGGGGTAGTCTTCTTTTATTTTGGTTCCGTAGTCGGACCTTGATTGTATCTGGATGATGTAATGCTTTATTCATGTATTGTGTGAAGTGGCGATTGTAAGCCAACTATGTATCTCTTTCCCTTATGTATTACATGGGTTGTGTGAAGACTACCTCACTTGCGACATTGCTTTCAATGCGGTTATGCCTCTAAGTCGTGCTTCGACACGTGGGAGATATAGCCGCATCGAGGGCGTTACACTCTCCCTGCTCATGCCTTCTTCGATTCACAGACAAAAGGAAGATATGTTATTACCAGAGAGGAGGCAGAAGAGTACGAGAGGAGAGCGGAGGCAGCTCGACTCCACGCTGCAGCACAGCAGGCGAGAACCGCTGCACAACAGTATGATCCCAACTATTCCTCCTCATCACAGTACGACCCCAACGACTATTATTATGGATATCCGCCAGGCTAGCCGTGGCCATAGACCAACTTAGGCCAAAAGCCTAAGCTTGGGGGAGTACGTATTTCTCACCGACATTACATTTATGTTCACACACACTCATTGTTAGATGTCGGTGCTCATACTTTTTCACTGTAATATCCATGCTAGTTTATTTTCTTTTTCCCGCTTTCTTCTTGTGTGTTTGTTAAACCTTAAGAAAAACCAAAAAAATTAGTAGTAGTTTATTTTTCTGCTGTAGTAATAATAATTAAAAAGAAAACCCAAAAATATTTTCCGTTCTTCTTTTGCTTGTTGGGAGCTTTCTCGTGTAAATAGTTTTATTTCTTTTCTTTTCTTTGGGGTCGGTGGGAGAAGACTATAATTAAATTGTTGAAGTGGCTCTTATATACATTATTGTTGATTTTACCAAGAGCCCATATGGCCTTGTCTTCTCCTGTTTATTGAATGCTCACAGATTCCAGCTTAGTCCAATGCACATACACTCTTATTATTATTCACACCCTTCGGTCGTGCAAGTGAAAGGCAATTATGATGATATATGATGGACCGACTGAGATGAGAAAAGCTGTTATGAACTCGACCTCTTTTGTTTTTGTAAATATGATGAGTCCCTCATTCTTGATTCAGCTTATTATGAATAAACATGTTTGCAATGGCAATTAGAGATCATAGTTGCTTGTGCCATGCTTGATTAGCTATGAGTTATAATGATTTACCTTGTGTGCCAACATGCTATTGAGATGATTATGATGTGGTATGATGGGGTGGTATCCTCCTTTGAATGATTTAAGTGACTTGACTTGGCACACGTTCACGCATGTAGTTGAAACAAAATCAACATAGCCTTCACGATATTTATGTTCATGGTGGATTATATCCTACTCATGCTTGCATCCAATGTTTATTAATTTTAATGCATGTACATGGCTGTTGTCGCTCTCTAGTTGGTCGCTTCCCAGTCTTTTGCTAGCCTTCACTTGTACTAAGCGGGAATACTGCGTATGCATCCAATCCCTTAAACCCCAAAGTTATTCAAGATGACTCCACTATACCTTCCTATATGCGGTATCTACCTGTCGTTCCAAGTAAATTTGTATGTGCCAAACTATAAACCTTCAAATAAACATTCTGTTTTGTATGTTCGAATAGCTCATGTATTAACAAAGGATGTCCTTATCTTCCGTGTTAGGCGGGTTATTCTCAAGAGGAGTGGACTCCGCTCCTCACTCACGAGAAAATGGCTGGTCACCGGGATGCCCAGTCCCATGCTTTATGCAAACTAAATCAAAATTAATTTCAAACAAAACTCCCCCTGGGACCTGATGTATGTTGGAGGCACTCGTTGTTTCGAGTAAGCCATGGATTGATGCTTGTTGGTGGAGGGGGAGTATAAACTTTACCATTCTATTTGGGAACCGCCTATAATGTGTTTAGCATGGAAGATATCGTCATCTCTTAGTTGTTACGTTGACAATGAAAGTATACCGCTCAAAATACAATTTATCTCTATTTCAAAACCGAGCGCTGGCACCTCTACAAATCCCTGCTTCCCTCTGCGAAGGGCCTATCCATTTACTTTTATGTTGAGTCATCACCCTCTTATTAAAAAACACTAGCTGGAGAGCACAGCTGTCATTTGCATTCTTCACTATTAATTTATATTGGGTATGACTATGATTGGATCTCTTTTACCATGAATTACAATGCCTAGTCAGTCCTTGATCTTTAAATGTGCTCTGCATTTATGTTTTGCGGTCTCAGAAAGGGCTAGCAAGATACCATCTTGTTATATCATATTATGATTGTTTTGAGAAAGTGTTGTCATCCGAGATTTATTATTATGGCTTGCTAGTTGATTATGCTATTGATATGAGTAATTATGAGACCTAAGAATTATTGAAAATGTGGTTAGTTATGATCTATGCTGAAAACTTGAATGTTGGCTCGACATAGTTACAACAATAAGAGCAAACAGGGTTTGTAAAAAAAATTCTTTCTTTTTTTCAGTTTGTCAACTGAATTGCTTGAGGACAAGCAAGGGTTTAAGCTTGGGGGAGTTGATACGTCTTCGTCGTATCTACTTTTTCAAACACTTTTGCCCTTATTTTGGACTCTAACTTGTATGATTTGAATGGAACTAACCCGGACTGACGCTGTTTTCAGCAGAATTGCCATGGTGTTGTTTTATGTGCAGAAAACAAACATTCTCGGAATGACCTGAAACTCCACAGAACATCTTAGAAAAAACAATAAAAAATCCTCGCCAAAGATGAAGACCAGGGGGCCCACACCCTTCTCACGAGGGTGGGGGGGCGCCCCCCCCTAGGGCGCGTCCCCCTACCTCGTGGGCCCCCTGAAAACCCTCCGACGCCAACTCCAACTCTATATATTTGCTTTCGGAGAGAAAAAATAAGAGAGAAGAAATCATCATGTTTTACGATGCGGAGCCGCCGACAAGGCCTAAAACCTCTCGGGATGGCTGATTTAGAATCCGTTCGGGGCTCTGGAGAGGGGGATTCGTCGCCGTTGTCATCATCAACCATCCTCCATCATCAATTTCATGATGCTCACTGCCGTGCGTGAGTAATTCCATCGTAGGTTTACTGGACGGTGATGGGTTGGATGAGATTTATCATGTAATCGAGTTAGTTTTGTTAGGGTTTGATCCCTAGTATCCATTATATTCTGAGATTGATGTTGCTATGACTTTGTTATGCTTAGTGCTTGTCACTAGGGCCCGAGTGTCATGATTTCAGATCTGAACCTATTATGTTTTCATGAATATATGTGAGTTCTTGATCCTATCTTGCAAGTCTATAGTCACCTACTATGTGTTATGATCCGGCAACCCCGAAGTGACAATAATCGGGACCACTCCCGGTGATGACCATAGTTTGAGGAGTTCATGTATTCACTATGTGCTAATGCTTTGTTCCGCTTCTCTATTAAAAGGAGGCCTTAATATTCCTTAGTTTCCAATAGGACCCCGCTGCCACGGAGGGTAGGACAAAAGATATCATGCAAGTTCTTTTCCATAAGCACGTATGACTATATACGGAATACATGTCTATATTACATTGATGAATTGGAGCTAGTTCTGTGTCACCCTATGTTATGACTGTTACATGATGAACCGCATCCGGCATAATTATTCATCACTGATCTGGTGCCTACGAGTTTTCCATATACTGGTTTACGCTTATTTACTTTTCCACTGCTACTGTTACAATCACTATAAAATATCAAAAACATTACTTTTGTTGTCTTTACTTTTGTTGCCGCTACCGCCACTATCATATTACTTTGCTACTAAACACTTTGCTGCAGATACTAAGTTTCTAGGTGTGGTTGAATTGACAACTCAGCTGGTAATACTTGAGAATATTCTTTGCCTCCCCTTATGTCGAATCAATAAATTTGGGTTGAATACTCTACCTCGAAAGTTGTTGCGATCCACTATACTTGTGGGTTATCGGTCACCGAGCTCACCTTGGCAGCTAGCAGGAGAATACGTCGCCGGCATACCCTGCGGCCGCACGCATGCTGCAGCAGCAGGAGGCGGACTGCGCGGCGGCCAGACCGGGCACAACAAGTCTACGACTGTTCTCAGTCACCGGAGCTGCAGGTCCAGCATGCGTGTGTGGGCCGTGTGGGCGTGACGGTGCAGGAGGTCGCCGTGGACATGCCCGCCATGCTGCAGCAGTACACGCGTCGCTGATTAAATTTATCCGGTATTGAAAGTTGAAAGGCTAAGTTTTGCTGGTCTTAGAGTTGAGGGACCATCTTCATACTTTCAAAAGAGTTGAGGGCTAAAAATATACTTTTTCTAGTAAAATATGAAAATAATTTAATGATGAATATGATAATACTGACTTGGTATTGTAGATATCAATATTTTTCTGAATAAACTTGATCAAATATACAGAAGTTTGATGTGTCAAAAGTTCAGTACACCTTGTATTTTCGAAGGGACGGAGCACGTGCACGTAGCCATCGATGCCATGCTCTGCATTTACTCTGCTTACTAGTAGAGCAATAGGCATATCAGATGGCGGCTACGGGTGGCAATTTGATCCAGTCTAATGAATTCATCTAGACCCACACTATTTCTTGTACTATTCAGACGAGCAAGAGCTAAGTTCTCATCTCTGCGATGACTGTGATTGCTCTGTTATCCTCTCCACACGCGTCACATCTACCACTGAAAAAAAATCAACTGGTGATTGCAACTTCCTTGAAAAATTGGCTGCTCTTGAACGGCCAAATGGAATTGTTTGGATTTCAATCTCTAAAAAGAAACGAAAACATTTTTAGTCCCATCTCTATCAAGTACGTAGCACACTACTGACCAAATTAACAAGTACGAGTACGTACTTGAAATGTTATGATCTCAGTCCAAGAGGGATTGCAACTTAATTACATGACCAGTCTAGCTTTGAAACGGTCGCGGCAATTCGGCCGTATACATCCCAATCCCATGGTCCATGCATGAGCTGTGCTGTGGAAAGAGGCATCCAGCATCCATCCGCCATGAGAGCTACCAGCCAGCTGCCGGCACGTCTCCTACTGCAGCTGCTCTTGATCTGCTTCTTCCTCCTTTCGATCGCCGCCGGCGTCACTGACAAGCTCGAGAGGGGCCAGAAGCTCGCCGATGGCGACACGCTCGTCTCGGCCGGCGGCTCCTTCACCCTCGGGTTCTTCTCTCCCGGGGCGTCCACCAAGAGGTACCTCGGCATATGGTTCTCCGTGTCCAACGACACCGTCTGCTGGGTCGCCAACCGGGACCAGCCGCTCCTTGACAAGTCCGGCACACTGGTGCTCAACGACGTCGGCAGCCTTGTCTTGGGGGACAGCTCCCGCCGGACCCGGACGGTGTGGTCTCCGAACTTCCTGCCAGCCTCCGCCGCGGCGGTTCAGCTTCTCGACTCCGGCAACCTGGTCGTGCGCAACGGCAGCAGCAACGCCTCCCTGTGGCAGTCGTTCGATCAGCCGTCGGACACCTTGCTGCCCGGCATGAAGCTGGGGAAGAACCTCTGGACCGGAGACGAGTGGCAGCTCACGTCGTGGAGCTCCGCCGACGACCCGTCGCCGGGAGACTACCGCCGCACGCTGCAAACCAGCGGGTTACCGGAGATCATCCTGTGGTACCGCGACGTCAAGACGTACCGCACGGGCCCGTGGAACGGGCTCTACTTCAACGGCGTCCCGGAGGCGCGTGCGTACGCGGGCAAGTACCCGCTGCTGGTGACGACGAGCCCGTGGGAGACCACGTACGGGTACACCGCCGCGCCCGGCGCGCCGCTGACCCGCGTCGTGGTGAACCACACCGGCAAGGCGGAGCGGCTGGAGTGGGACGCGAGCAGCCGGGAGTGGAACCGCATATTCCAGGGGCCGAGGGACCCGTGCGACGAGTACGGGATGTGCGGCCCGTTCGGCCTCTGCGACCCCGGGGCGGCGTCGTCGGGGTTCTGCAGCTGCATCGACGGGTTCAGCGCCGCGAACACGTCGGCGCGGAAGGTGAAGGATAATTCCGACGGGTGCCGACGAGACGCGGCGCTGGTCTGTGCCGGCGGGACGACGACGGACGGGTTCAAGGTGGTGCCAGGGATGAAGCTTCCCGACACGCAGAATGCGTCGGTGGACATTGGCGTCACGCTGGATGAGTGCAGGTCGAGGTGCCTCGCCGACTGCTCGTGCTTGGCCTACGCCGCCGCCAGTATTCGGGGAGGCGGCGATGGCACCGGGTGTGTCATGTGGACGGATGGCATCGTTGATCTACGTCTCGTCGACAGAGGGCAGAATCTTTACCTGAGGCTGTCAAAATCAGAAATCGGTATGTACAGATTATGGGGTGGACATCCGGGGAGACTACATTTTCGCCCAAAATTTTCACTTCAGTCCTAATCACTTTACTGTAGATACAAAATACAGAATTTCAAATTAGAAGTTACACTAATTTTTATGGTCCGCTCTATGGAGGGTAAATTATTCAGTGGAAAAGGTGAATTTGTTAACGATTTAAAAAATCACCATAATTTTGAATTAAAATATGAAGTATAAAGCATGAAACTTTATATAAATTTTATCTTAGTTCTACAAAATTTTGGAACCAGTCGGTCACATTCGGAGATTAATTCAATGAGATGTGATTTTTTTTCACTCCAAAACTTAAGAGAGTTCATATAGTTTTACAGCATTTTGCAAGTAGACTGGACATGTGGGTTCAAGACTTCAAGTTTCTGGATGAGGAATAATGATTATATGACACCAATTGTGATAATACACTAAAGAAATTAAATGATTCTAAGTATGTACTCCCTCCGTTCCAAAATAGATGACTCAACTTTATACTAACTTTAGTATAAAGATAGGTCATCTATTTTGGAACGGAGGAAGTATGTTTTATTTATTTTTGATCTTTTTTCTCCAAAAACAGGTGGCCGTAAAAGGTTTCCTACACTACTTGTTGCCACAACTCTACCTTCTGCTGTTACTATTCTTCTGCTCGTCTTTATGATTTGGTGGAGAAGGAAAAACAGAACAATAGGTAAATTATGCTCTTATAGCTCAATCTTGTTGTTATTTGCATGAATGAGAAAATGGAAATGCATGGTAAATGCAATGTTGTAAAGCAGGCAAGCTCGTTTTGCAGGTGCTATTCCTCAAAATCCTACCATGGCGGTTCCTTCAGTTAGTCTAGCAATTATAAAGGATGTCACTGGAAATTTCTCTAAAAGTAACATCATCGGGCAGGGTGGATTTAGCGTTGTTTACAAGGTTCGTCTATGTGTGTGTGTGTGTGCGTGCGTGCGTGTTGTTATCCTTCATGGTAAACATCTCATTGTTTAAGGCATTGACATATAGAAAAGCAGCCATTGAAAAATTTAATTTCTGACATCTCGAATTCTAAAATCACCAGGGACAGCTTCCTGAAGGAAGAACAATTGCTGTCAAGAGGCTTAAACAAACGGCACTGACAACAAAAGGCAAGAATGATTTCGCGAGAGAAGTGGAAGTGATGGTTGGGCTCCGGCATGGCAGTCTTGTTCGTCTCCTCGCTTACTGTGACGAAGGCAAGGAGCGGATACTCGTATACCAATACATGAAGAACAAGAGTCTGAACATCTACATATTCGGTACTCCCTTCTTACTGGAATTACTCAAGTTCTCACGAAAAGTTAAATGTTGAATCCTTGTGTTCCAAACAAGATCATACAGATATATTGCGTGCTAGGTCCACGTGTTCCATTAATTTCTCATGCACATGCATGATCTCCTAAGTCCAAGTTCCCCCAAAAATTCCAGTTTTTCACCCTAATCATTAGCTTGGCAACCTTAACATTTTCTGTGCATGACAAAATCGTGTGTAGAAGGTTTTTCAAATCTAAAAAATCATACATATAGATTTGCGTGGTCTAGCAGTATGTGCACAAATTATACTAGTATATTATAATTAGGTTATTACTGCGCAAGTCATAGATCGTCATATGTTTTGTAAGAAAACGCTTATAGGTATATATCTCACATACAACCTACATGTTTTTCCTTCTTTCAAGTTCCTTTTTTTAATGAAGAGTGAAGTTTCCATTCTAGAAACCACTCAGAGCATATTGTGCTTTGAGAATTGATAGTGTTTATAAGCGGTTTTTAGAGAGTCTGCTAATAATTTGGATGTTCAATTTTGAAGTAACACAGGCGTTTTGTTTTTAATCCATAATTTTGATATACGGTTATACTCCCTCCGGTCCTTTTTACTTTGCACATTGAATTTACCGAAAGTCAAACTTTGCTAAGTTTGATCAAATTTATATTAGAAATTATTAGCATCTATAATATCTAATAAATATAATATGAAAATATATTCCAAGATGAATCTAATGATATTGGTGTTGTTATGTGAATGTCTATAATTTTTTATATAAACTTGGTCAAAGTTGGATGAGATTGACTTCGAACAAACCTAATATGCAGAGTAAAAAGGACCGGAGGGAGTAGTATATTTAGGTATCTAATCAATCTATATTTGACTGGACAGGCACACCTAATCTTCGTGCTTCACTGGACTGGGCAAGAAGGCTAGAATTACTACGCGAGATCGCGCATGGTGTTGCATACCTCCATGCAGGATCAGGTGAGAGTGTCATCCACCGTGACCTTAAACCCGGGAACATTCTTCTTGATGATGAGTGGAAGCCAAAAATCGCTGACTTTGGCACCGCCAAACTGTTTGCCGATAATCGGACTGGGCCTGATCAAACAATTGTTATTTCACCGTAAGTATTAAAGACATATGTATATTCACCACACACAAAATGTGTGGATCCGACATACCTAATGTTGTTGAGTTCCATGAAGGGGATACGCAGCTCCGGAGTATGTGCGGGGAGGGGAGATGACGCTGAAATGCGACGTTTATAGCTTTGGAGTTATTCTTCTAGAGACTCTCAGTGGGCAAAGGAATGGTAGCTTGAAAAAGCTCCTTTCCCAAGTAAGTCCAAATAAATTATAAATTCATGTTTCTTTGCAATGTGCATGCACCGTTCATATTGACATTGATGTTGCAAAGCTCTGCATTTGTTTTATTTCTTGATTGAGATGTACATAACTCTGATGGAACTTCACAATTCTTTTTGGTAGGCCTGGGAACAGTGGGAGCAGAATAGGATCATTGAACTTCTTGACACGACAATTGTGCCGTTCCCCAAGTCCGAGCCTGAGATACTGCCCAAGCTAAAACGTTGTATCCAGATCGGGCTCCTCTGCGTCCAGGAAATGCCAGATGATAGGCCAGCCATGTCTGAAGTTGTGGCCATGTTTACGAGCACAACATCACAAATTGATTGGCCCAGAAGATCAGTACTAGATAGCGGAATAGCCATGCCTTTGAATCCTTCCCTTGAACTTGAGACTGATCACTTGAACCCCACTACAATTGAAGTGAGATCGCCATCGAGTCGATCCAGCTATTGTTGTCTAGCTAGCAACCAATCTAATTAAGTTCGTACATAGGAATCATTTACACACAGCCTTTTGGTTGTGATGTTGGTACCTTTTCCTTTTGCATATATTGGTACCTTGATTCAATGTAGAAAGATGCGGAATAGCGATTCAACATATATGGAGGTAAGACTTGAGAAGAAACTGAGTTGTTGGAAGGGTAAACATCTATCCTTATCTTGGTGGATGGTGCTCACCAAAATGCCTGTTGTCATTCTTTGAAGTGGCCGTGGAAGTTTGTAAGATGTTAGAATAATCCTAAAAATATCAGCAGTGAATGGGTCCGACTCTAGTTCGTGATTCAAACGCATTGCAAGAGAGAGAATTCGACTCGTGAACGATCCATGCTCTTAGGAAAACTGATCCTTTAACGATAGTATTATTGCAAGACTGGTACTTGGCAGCTCAGAGCAATATATAGACTAAGGTTGCCCATCACTCCCTCCTCCTTTTTGTAGGCTCACCGCTCCCTTTTCTTTGGGTATTTATCCGGAATCAAGATATATCTTACAAAATGATAGTTTGAAACTGAAGTACAAGTAGTCAAATTGGGCATTCTTTGAAACCCAAGAGAACGGGAGATTGAGTGTTCAAGATGTTAACTATAAAAGACCATTGTCTCTTGATCAAATGGCTTTTTAAGCTACTCAACGGGGAGGTTGTGTGGAAAGATTTAATTAGAAATAAATACCATTGTGGCAAATCACAATTAATAGTCTTGTGGACAGCGGATGTGATAATGTACCTCTCTTATTTCATCATTAGGAAGTCATTTTAGGCACTCTGACATGCAAAACGATGCGTACGGATGTTGTTGACTGAAAGAAGGGTTGTTTGACATAGTTCGCAAGCTGAGGGGGCTTCCTGCAAAGCTATTTACGTAGGCATGTTCCCAAGCTCAAGAACAGAAAGAGAGTTGAGCTTTTTTGTTCTATTAAGAGTTTTAGGGTAAGGAGAAGAGTGAGACTATTTGATATACAAATTCATCCCAATAAGAGTATTAAAATTTGGGATTTGGAGCCTCCCTTAATTGCTGTCTTCCACCTTCTCCTCGAAATAGGCTTTCGCCCGCTATATAGATATAGCAACCATCCAATACAACATTCCGATCAACGCTGGTGGCTTCCACCTTGCACTTTATTCATCTATTGATGCAGAGGCCGGGGGCATTCCTCTTTTTTGAGAAAAAAAAACCTTGCATTTTATTCATCTATGTAGTTAAAGACTGTTCGCTCTTGCCCGTGGTTTTTCGCTGCAAGGGGGTTGCATGTAAATCCTTGTGTATCCCATTGATCTGGTGTTTCTCTTATCGCTGTTTGGATATTGTATTGGTTGTTGCTCCTGTGCTTGCCTTCTATTGACATATCTTGCTCAAGTTTGGTGTTGTTTGGTTGTGTTGGCATTGAAAGCATGACACACATGAGTTATTTGAGATATTGATGATTATGTGGTGGAATTAATGTTGTAGTGAGCTGCTCTTGCAAGTACAGTATATCATTGTTGTGAATATTGTATAGGTTGGTGTTTGTGGATTTCATGATATGGTTCGGATTGGATAAAGGCACATAAAGTGTTTGCTGGAATGCATGCGAAGATCTAGCTTGTCGTTTTGGTTGCTTCGGCGACGCCTCTACGTTCACAAAGGGATTCACAAAGTTTTTAGGCCTCACGAATGTTTTCCCCTATCATTTCAGTTTGGCTCGTTTCACTGACACACAGTATTCAGAATCCTCTGTTTCTACTGCTCCACCCAAACATTCAACCATTAAAATTAGCATGTTTGAACATAAGCGAATCATGGGCAAGATTAATTTATCGAAAGGGAAAGAGAACAGTCCTAATTTTACATCCCCTCTACGTTTTACATACACGGAGAGACGGAGAGTACGTCCAGCCACCAATTCGTATGCTCCGATCATCGTGTGCCTTCGGTACTAGAGAACGATCGAACAGCTAGCACGGGCTAGTTGGGTCCCCAGCACAGGAGGTGCATCACGTTCTCGGACTTCTCCGCCCTCCTCCTGATCGTCTTGGCCCTCTGCGTCGACGCGTCGGCCAGGCCTGCTGCTGCGGCCGGTGAGCGGCTCCCGACACCGGCGGCTTCAGAGCTCCAGCAGCCGGCGGCATGGCGGACTTGGACGCCGTCGCCGGCTGCAGCCTCGCCATCGCGACGGCCTGCGCCGCCCTCAGCAGCACCCTGCTCGCGTGCCTCAGGCTCATCGCTTTGAGGAAAACGTCAGAGGAAATGGACTGCCGCTTCTGAACTACGGTGGTGATGGTGGTCGGCCGCTGCATGTGTGGTGCTTATATGAGAGCACAAAGGGCGGCACATACCGTGGACCGTGGTGCCGTGTAGTACGGTTGGGCTCCAAAACCATCAGACTACTGAGCCTGAATCGACTGGTTCATCGTCGACATGCCGGTGTTTTTTTCTTCCGGCGTGCGGTATTGGCCGTCCATGAGGCAGCGTTCCGTGTACCGGGTTCACAGTAACCGGCGGCCGGCAGTCTTTCACATCTCACGTGTGGACGAAGCCGAGGAGTCGGGGTCATGTGTCTCTTGCAGGTCGCTCGGACCGGCGAGGTTAGGTTTTTCGGATGTGGTAGCAGCGGCGGCGACCCCATCTTGGAATTGTGTCCTTCGGCTTCGTCGTCTCGATGGTGCGTGCTCCAACACCGTCTCCGAGTCTGGGAGATTTATTTAGGATGCAGTGGGTCAACGTTTGTCCTCTCTTCGGGGCACAACGGCGATGGCCTGAGCAGGGCTGGTTCGGTGCATGTAAGTGGATGGCGACGGGCAGTTCCAGTGCTCTTCTGCGACTTGGTCGGATGAAGACGATGGATTTGGAGTCCGACAGGCAGAGGGACGCTCCCCGGCCGACGAGCCACATTGAAGAAGGTTCAGCCGCTTGCGGCGGGCGAGTTCATCGGCTCACAAAGCGGCTTTGTCCGCGATGGTGCTTATTCGGACCAGGATATGAAGGTTTGTTGTCTGTCTTATCTCCGGCGGCGCTGCCGCGGTGGTGGAGACCGGCGGCAGTTGACAATCTGCACAAACACCTCCAAGGCTGTGATTGTAATTTATCTCACCTTAGGGTGTTTTGTGCAAATGCACTTGAACTTCTGTCCTCTCTTTGACTCGTCAAAGACTGCGTGTGTTCTAACTTATATTAAGGCCTCCTTTGGTTTGGAGGAATTTCATAGGAATTCTAGAGGATAGGATTTTTATAGAATTTTTTTCTTTAGAGCCCTTTGGTTCATTCCTATTCCTATGTAGGATTGGTTCCTATCCTCCACATTTCATAGGAAAATAAAAATGAGCCTAAACTCAATGAAAAAATTCTTTTGATGTCAACCAAATGACATCTTATTTTCTATTCCTACTCATAGCATTTGAGATACATGCCATCTCATTTTCTATAAAATTCTTATTCCTACGATAATCCTATCCTATAAACCAAAAAAAACCTAAACCGTACGAACATTTCAAAAAAAAAGTGATGAACCATACGAAGGCATCGGTAAATCCAGAGCGACCGTAATATGTACTGAAATCCTGCCGGATGGAGGCATGTTCTGCACCGTACCGTGTCTCACACAAGCTCGAGAATGCGCGTGCTGTGTTCACAATCACATCCAGATCCAGCCAGACGCAACTGGTGCAGCCAGTGCACCATTCTGGCCATCTAAGAAAAACAGAGGACTGACGACTCATCAGCTAGCTAGTTGTTTGGTCCCCAGTTGCTGAGGTACATGACTGTCCGGAGCTCCTCCTCCTGCTCCTGCCTCGCCTTCTTCCTCCTCGCCGCCGCCCCTCCGGCGATGGGCGCCGCCATGGTCTTGCCGTTCCCAGAAGCCGCGGTACCAGCGCGCTGCTGGACGCACGGGAGCGCGTGGTAGTTCCAGCGGCACAGCCCGGCATGCCGCTCCTTGAGCGCCTCCACCGTGCCCGCGCCCACGCTCATCGCCGCCGCCCAGGATGAGGTGGTCGCCTTCCCGCCGCCGCTCTCCATCTGACCAACTGTCGGATTGCAGATATCGAGGTGCTCGACTGAGTGCTTCGTTCGACGCTGTTGCCGTGTGTGTAGTAGTGTGCTCAGCTGCCTGCGAAATGGCGGTGTTCCCCATGGTAGTTTTATAGGAGATGCCGCTGTCGGCGTGTGAACCGTAGTACGTGCCGGCCGTCGCTGCCTCGTACGTATTGGAGGGCGCGCGCATGGTTTGTGGACTCGTGGGCGGAAACCTAGTGCAGTGCCGGCGGCCTTGGCCCCTCAGGTTGTTGTCGGACGCCGAGGTCCGGAGACAGTTGAACAAGTTGTGCGCTGCTGAGTGCTGACACTGCGCTGAAGTCAGTGTGCTACCTATCCACCGCGCCAGGGGCGGAGCCATCGCCCACTTGCCCGGGCTCACAAGATACGCGACATACTACAATGGCATTGTCGTAAGAGCATCTTCAATAGCTTGTCTATACGAATGTCTATACTCATTTTTCATAACGTGAGCCCAAAACATGCGCCCAACAGCTTGTTTATATGATCGTCCAAATATACACATCCTTTAAATCGACCTTGACAATGTCCACGTCTGGACAATGTAAAGGCGTCGTTTAAACTGGACTACGGTCATGATTTCTTCCTCACCCCAGCGACGGCCCACCTGTCATGATCCCTGTATATAGACGTTCTGATGTAAAACTGCACGTGTATATGAGGAAATCTTTTTAGACCATTATGTATATAAATATATAAACATTCAAATATGCACATGCTATTGGAGATGCTCTAACGGGGCAAATTACTCCTCGTATGATGGTTTACCCGGGCAGTAGGTAGCTGGGCCAATGGGCTTCCGTTTCGATCCTCTCTGATCAAACACTACTAATTGGTAATTATTAAGCAAAAAAAACGTACGTACAGGCTAATGGGCTACGTACCTACGTGAGATAAGCCTACTCGTTTGATCTTTTTTTTTACTGGAGATGAGAAGGAAACGATCGATCCATCGCTCCACGCCTCCACCTCCCCGCTCCGTTCGGTTAATTTCTGTTTGCTCGAGACGGCCGCATCCTCGGTCCATCGGAGACGGAGACAAACCGGCAGCCTAGGCGCGCCACCGTCAGCGGGCGGAGCTGGAGCTAATCCATCCGAGACTCTGAGAAATGCTTTGCATCATCGCCTACTTGTCCCCTTCTTCAGAATTAGGTGAGATTCATAGACTTATTAGGGCTTAAATTTTGAGGTCACGGCAAGGAAAATTGGTCATCAGGGATGATTACCAATTTATGAGTTTAGTTCTTGTTTAGGGATTTGTTCTACATATAAATATTAAATCCAAATTTTAAATCATTAAATTTGAGAGATGAGGAGATTTTGGCAGAAAGTGTGCATGGTGTGCAACCACAAATATAAGTAGAGCCACAACCACCATCTCGTATTGCCTCGTGTTTTTCTTGAATATATTCGCAAATCACAACACTTGATTTATGTGAATATTAAAAATCCATTTTTTTTGTCATGTTGTCTCTGCTAGGATGTTTGGATGATAATTTGGACAGCTATACTTTTGTGAGTAATATGATGAGTTTGGTTCTATGTGGCCCCGGTTCTATCACTTAAGGTATCAAGTATCAACTACATTTTGGCTTATAAAACTAAATTTTGGTATATTATATATTATTTCACTGTCAAATTACATTTGTGTGATTAATATGGTTATATTTTCGCTACATTATTAATGTGGATTTGTGATTTGAAAGTTTGATGATATTCTATATATTATGTATCCCAACACTCGATTCTGGTTTTTTTATTAGAAACTTAGGCTTAAACTCGTCTAGGCTTCACAAAAATTCTGGCTCCGCCACTGCACCGCGCCACTACATCGGCTTCATGGTGGCCCATGAATTGTCTTGCTTTTAGTTTTAGCACACGGCCGAGAAGATAAGATCCGTTCATCATGCAAATCTGCCGGCGTTGAGTTGATTCGAGGCACGCAGCGTCCGGTGATCTTCTCCTATCTCTTGGGATCGGCAAGTGATTAGACTATATAAAAATCATCCTTACTACATCGCAGCTTAGTCGTACACACACGTAGGTTGAGTGCGAATTGTTGGCCACATGCTCTGCTCTTGGGGAGACGCGGACGGGCAGGGAAAACCAGAGGCCGGTGGCCATGGTTTCCACCACCATACCAGCAGGCCATCGTTTGCTCACGCAAAAGCATCGCGCGCGTATTCTAATTCTACGCGGCGCGACTGCAACTGGAAAGTGGACTCTGACTGTCAGTAAAAACGTTTACTTAACTTATTAACGACATCACTATGGTCACGCTTTTATTTTAACTTGTTATCGCGTCCGTTGAGCAGAGCGCAGAGAAAAGAAATTCAGAACAGGTTCGCCTCGCATACACAGCCGGCCGGCTCGAGCCACAGAAAGCACATCCAGCAGGTCAGCAGACTTCATCAAAATACAGTCAGAGAAGAAGAATTTAGTTGGAAGGTACGCAGGGCCGGAATCTCTTGCAGCGACCTGGAGGTCTTCGAATTGGTAAGAGAAGATGGTGATCTAGCAGGGCAGCCGGGTGTATCGCTGAGATTGAACTCCTTTTCTGTTTCCCCACTGTTCCATTCTTTCTGCAGAGTTGGGTAGCTGAACCTGGTCTGTTTTCCGTATGCTTCTCAGCTTCGCTGAGTTGCTCTCCCAGCCTTTTGGAAAGTAGTCACAGAAGCACAAGGGCGAGCTAGGGTGATATGCAGTCGTAAACTGAGGCCGAAATTTTCATCATCATCTTCATCGTGGTGTCTTAAAATCGTGGGCAAAGGGCAATCAGCCAGGTCTCAGGCCATGGTTGCATGCTTTGCTCCGACGAACACAGCACCTCTAGCTATTAGCTACTAGTACTCCTAGTTTGGGCCCCAGCAGCTGAGGTACATGACCGTCCTCAGCGCCTCCTCGGACTTCTCCGCTAGCCGCCTCTCCGCCACGGCCGCCGCAGAGGTTGGAAGCTGCTTCTTGCCTTGAGAGACGCCGCCGCGGACGTTGGCCTTTGCCTTTGTGGCCCGATGGATGGACCTGAGGGCATAGTTCCAGCGACAGAGCCCCGCTTGGTCCTTGAGCGCCTCCACGGCGCCCACGCTCATGGCCACCATCCACGAAGCCTTCGCCGGACCACCAGCCATCTCCTCCACTTCTGGTTCGTGCGTTGCTGGAGAGAAGGTACTGAATTGTGATCTCTGTGCGGTGGTGAAGAAAGTGTGTTGATGCTTGTTCTTTTTTGCTGGACTGCCTGAACTGATGCCTGTTTGTGTTGATGGGAGGAAGAGCGAGAGTGGCCCGGGATTGTATACGGGAGAGCCGGAGCAAAACAGCCGGCCGCCGGTGCTGGTTTGCCGGGATACCGGGTGCTTTTGGACACCTTTGCTTGCTTGCGCGGCACCTCTCGCTGCCGATGTCCCATTGCAGGTGGCTGCCTGCCTCGTCTCGTCTTGTTGTTTCCTTGCGGCTGGTTTTATCCACTGGGGCCGGACCAAGGCGGCAGAGTTGAGAACTTGAGATACGAGCGATGGACGATTAAGGTGTCCAGCTTTACCGAGTAAAACTAGTACACCCTCTGTTTCTAAATGTAAAATGTTTTGGCACTTAAAAATTGCGCGCAGGCCATATTTTCTGTGTAAATATTACTTAGATCAGGGAAAGAAGACCAACAAATTTTCTAATAATTTTCCTATTACTGTCAAATTCTGTAGAATATCTAACAAGAGGCTGGCATATAAATTATAATCTTTTTGGTGTATTATGTGCATGTCTAAATCTCTGCCATGCTCTCATGTCGGTTTCAAGGCACCCTGAAGTGCTTATAAACTATGAGTGCCTATTTTGAAGCTGTCTCGGAAAATCTTATCTATTTGTGCTAGTGATTTTTCATTTGATATAAATCAAGTAGTTAGTAGACAATATTCGAACAATTTTCTCTCGTAAAAGATGTCCGATAAATGTTCATCATTTGTTCAATCCTCGTGGCACATTCACTACATCAACTTTAAGGGATATATCTTTTTCTTCACTAGCGAAAAAAAACTTTAAAGGATCTATGAAATTTGTTTGTGAACTACAAAGCAATATTTGAAGACCCATGAACATTTTTTCGAACTATCAGAACAGATATTTTCAAAAAAAAAGCACCAAACCAAAATCTAGTGAGCAACATTAACATGTTTTGTGAACTACCAAAAGAATTCTGGTGAAATATATGAACAAATAACGCGAGTGACCTACATGAACATTTTTATGATTATTGAAATTATTGTTTTTAGATACAGAAACACATATTTTATGAATCAAAATAATTCTGACATGCTATGTTGAATTGTCATTTTTTTATTTAACTGGTGTTATTTTTTGAAAATCCATTTATATGTACAATAAATTTGTTTTTGACGACTTTAGGTATGATTCTGCGGTTTTGAAGTTCTCTTTCCGGACACATGAGCTATTGTGTTTTTAGCCTAGCAAACTGCTAATTAAACGAATATGTGTCAAGTCAATGAGGCGACCGTGCTCGTATTGAGCTAGCCCAAGATGGCCGGCGCAACGCTCGGGAAGCTATAAGTGGTACATAAGAGCTCCCTCTGGCATACGCTGATGATAAACAAGTGACAATATATGCCACACACAAGCCAAAAGCACCAAAAGTCGGCAAAAAATATTTACAACCAACATCGATTGGCATAACTATGGATCACAAACAACAAAATGGAACATGCAAAACACGATGAAAGCATAGATGGTAGGCTTATAGTGCACTTTAAGCATTGTTCTGGTTGGGTTGCGGCTGCAGTGCCAATGTTTATGTGCCAAGGAAGTGACTTCGATGAAAGTTTATTGTGTTGGGAAGGGGGCCGTGAGAGCGGTTGTGAGTTGGTGAAGAGTCTGAAATGCCCCTAGATTTTTTAGATGATTTTACTTTGTCATCTTTAATTAATAGCGTGTTTTAATTGTATATGACAGTAAATTGTTATATATTAATATATAAGATTTCATGAGAATATCTATCTCATAAATGCATAATAAAGGAGAGAAAAAATAATTTCATACTCATGTCCCTAGTAAATATAATAAATAATCCATACAAATGAGTTGGGGATGCGTCAACGTCCTTGGTCAACGGTGTGGTTGCTAAGGGCGATGGTGTCTTCATTGCTCAGGGATGGTCGCAGTGTCAGCTCAAGAAAAATAACATCAACTAATATTGGCGAACGATTGTCTTGGAGGGGGAAATGTGGCAGAAAGTGGTACATGTAGGGCGATGATGCACCACCGAGTTGCGCCCAGATTGGTGGCATGGAGTGAAGTAAGTCATAAAATCTTGTTATATACATATCCTTCCCAACAAAATTCTTGATACAACCTATAATTGGATTGTATATAAGGTGATGACAGGTATCTTGAGTCTTGCCTAATCAATCCTAACGTGATTCGTACTTCATATAGCTTGTAACGACTATTTGAATTATGTCAATATTTAATCTTATTTTTTTGCATTACAGTATAGTTTGATGTGGTATACTATAATACTTGTGCATAATGGAAAAATATTTTACTTTTTATACACCACTAAAATAAATTTAGTTCATAAAACACTTAATTTTATGTTCAAAAGATGTCCCAAGTGTCATCGCCAAAATCCTTTCATGTCTTTTCATGTGTCCAAATATGTACTTCAGTGATTTTCTATGCCTAATATAACATAAAGGGGCTTCGAGATGTGGTGTGGCAACCAGACAAAAAAAGATGCTTTTTTGACTTCGTTTTTTCTTTTGTTATGAAAAGTTGTTCCAACAAAATCAATACAAGATAGGCTTGGCTAGCTATGCAGTTTTCAAACTTGGTTATTATTTATTTATAATAAATTCTTTTAATTCTTAAATACTGTAATCACTATACGTATTATTTTAATTTGATACAACATTCACCAACCAATTTTTGACTATTTTTGCTATTATAGTAACAACATAAACCACAATTAGTAACTTAAATGTACCTATTATACCATTGAAATCATTATAATGATAAACTAACTCCATTTTGTTGCAAAGCTTATATGTTATTTTACAAAGATTCTTTGGGATATTTAAGTATGTTAAAGTATATCCAGATCTGAGGAAATGAATAATAATAATAATAATAATATATATATATATATATATATATATATATATATATATATACAAGCTTATGTTATTAATTTGTGTGTCACTTTGATGTACAAGTAAGGTTGTGTTTGATTTAGTAGTATTTTTAAATACTTTGATACATAGTTATATGACATATGTGCCTAGCAAATATCTTAACATATATTTGTGGAGAACAGTCATTTATTGGAATAGTAATCATTATGATATTAATATCAACTTAATTATCTGGAAGGAACTGGTGTGTACTCGTTGAAGGAAATATGCCCTAGAGGCAATAATAAAATTGTTATTTTATATTTCCTTATGGTAAATGTTTATTATTCATGTTAGAATTGTATTAACCGGAAACTTGATACATGTGTGGATACATAGACAAAACACCGTGTCCCTAGTAAGCCTCTACTAGACTAGCTCGTTAATTAAAGATGGTTAAGTTTCCTAACCATAAACATGTGTTGTCATTTGATGAACGGGATCACATCATTAGGAGAATAATGAGATGGACAAGAGCCATCCGTTAGCATATCATATTGATCGTTCAGTTTTATTGCTATTGCTTTCCTCATGTCAAATACATATTCCTTCGACTATGAGATTATGCAACTCCCGGATACCGGAGGAATACCTTGTGTGTGCTATCAAACGTCACAACGTAACTGGGTGATTATAAAGATGTTCTACAGGTATCTCCGAAGGTGTTTGTTGGGTTGGCATATATCGATATTAGGATTTGTCACTCCGAGTATCGGAGAGGTATCTCTAGGCCCTCTCGGTAATGCACATCATAAGAAGCCTTGCAAGCAAAGTGACTAATGAGTTAGTTGCAGGATGATGTATTACGGAACGAGTAAAGAGACTTGCCGGTAACGAGATTGAACTAGGTATGAAGATACCGACGATCGAACCTCGGGCAAGTAACATACCGATGACAAAGGTAATAACGTATGTTGCCATAACGGTTCGACCGATAAAGATCTTCGTAGAATATGTAGGAGCCAATATGAGCATCCAGTTTCCGCTAATTGTTATTGACCAGAGAGGTGTCTCGATCATGTCTACATAGTTCTTGAACCCGTAGGGTCCACACACTTAACGTTCGATGACGATTTTGTATTATATGAGTTATGTGATTTGGTGACCGAATGTTGTTCGGAGTACCGGATGAGATCACGGACATGACGAGGAGTCTCGAAATGGTCGTTGGGTTTGGATAGAAGGAGGTTGTACCCGCCCATACCCTACCCATTGCCATCCCTACTCTTTTTTTGGTAGGCTTGGGAACTATGGCAGCAAAACGGGATCATGGAACTTCTCAACACGGAAATTGTGCTGCTCCCCAAGTCCGAGCCTGAGATATTTTCCAAGCTAAAACGTTGTATCCAGATCGGACTCCTATGCGTCCAAGAAATGCCTGATGATAGGCCAGCCATGTCTGGAGTCATGGCCATGTTTACGAGCGCAATGTCACATATCAATCAGCCGAGAAGGTTAGTGTTAGACAGTGGAATAGCCATGCCTTCGAATTTGTCCCTTGAACGTGAGACCGATTTCTTGAACCCCGCTACGACTGATATGACGTTGCCATCCGGTCAATCTAGCTTTTGTTGCCTAGCTAGCGACTAGTTTCTTTAACCTTGTAGGTAGGAATTTTGTACACACAACCTTTTGGTTGTGATGCTGGCAAATTATGGAGGTTGATGTTATTGAACATCTATGGAGGTTAGACTTGAGAAATATACCGAGTTTTTGTGTTTTTGAATTTAATATCGAGTTGTTGAAAGGGTAGATATTTATACTCGGGTGGGCTGTTGATGCTTATTAATGTGGTATTCACCAACATACAAATATAAGTGGTGTCATTCTTTGAAGTGTCGCGGGAGTTCATAAGAGATTATAATTCTTTTTTTTTCAATCAAGATTTTTCTCGCTGGATGGTAGTTTAGAACCGAAATAGTCATATTAGTCAAATGGGCTATTCCCTGCAACCCAAAAGAGCATGGGGGTTTGATTGTTGAAGATTTAATTACAAAAAACCATTTTCTTCTGAGCAAATGGCTATTTTTAGTCTGAGATAGAGGGCCAACGGCAACGTGCTATGCTCACGGCACGTCCATGATGGATGCAGGAAAAAGAAGACTTTGACACCCCAAAGATTTAAATATAATTTTAATTTTCTGTATGAGTGTGTTTATAAGGATCTGGGATACTTAATATATGCCTTTGGGCCTTCTCTAACAAAAATAATGACGTGCAGAGTGCCAAGAAATAAAACACCGCCGCCATAAATTGAAAGAAAAGAAAAAAAATACCAAAGTCTCGTGGAAGGCAGGGGATTCACAAATTTGTCTGGTCTCGTGAAGGTTTCCCCCCTATCGTTTTAGTTTTGCTCGTTCTAGGTAAACGATGGAGACAATAGGTTGTTTTGGAAAGGTACTAGGCGAACAACCGCCGCTGAAAGTTCGATTCCTACTCGTTTTTAACGCCGCTCGACATAGCCAGATTTCTGTTCATGAGGCCTCGGGCGAGCTCCGAGCTAATATCGAGTTTGAGCCACCTGTTTGATGACTTGATGGCCTAAAGTTAGTGAGCGAAACACTTTATGGGCTAATTCAGCGGCTGTTCAGCTTATTGTTGGAAAGATATTTAGACAAGATACAATAGTCTACCATATGTTTTTTTTAAAACCCCTCATTAGTCTAGCACATTTTCAGCCACTTCGATGTACAGCACGCTTCCTACTAACAGGCAGGAGTATTCAGAATCCTCTGTTTCTACCGGTCCACTGAGCATTCAAACAGTCATCAAACATCCCACAAGAAAAAACAGTCATCAAACAACATGTGTTTAGGGTTGCATATCACGGGCAAGATTAATAATTCAGTCCCTCAAAAAAAAAGATTAATAATTCAGACTTCATAAAGTCTCGGTCGACTAAAAACGTCGACGAAGTCTCAATCGATGTTATATCCGTAAAATCTTGCATTGAGATCTGTGTAATTTGTTTTCTTCAGTTTTTTCGTTTTCTTTTTTGCATGTTATGTCACTTGACTGAGACTTGATTACATCTCAGTCGATTAAGACCTAGGCGCACTCTTAATAATTTACGAAAGGAAAAGAGAACAAGTGTTCACTGATGATACAATACCATCCTAATTTGACATATGCACGCTTACATGCCCATGAACAAACTCGTATGCTCGCTGGGTCCCCAGCACAGGAGGTGCATCACGTTCTCGGACTTCTCCGCCCTCCTCCTGATCGTCTTGGCCCTCTGCGTCGACGCGTCGGCCAGGCCTGCTGCTGCGGCCGGTGAGCGGCTCCCGACACCGGCGGCTTCAGAGCGCCAGCAGCCGGCTGCGGCCTGCGCCGCCCTCAGCAGCACCCTGCTCGCGTGCCTCAGGCTCATCGCTTTGAGGAAAACGTCAGAGGAAATGGATTGCCACTTCTGAACTACGGTGGTGATGGTGGTCGACTGCTGCAGGTGTGGTGTTTATATGGGGACCGTGGTGCCGTGTAGTAGTACGGTTGGGTTCCAAAACCGTCAGATTACCGAGCCTGATGAATCGATTGGTTCTTCGTCGCGTCGTCGACATGCCGTTGTTTTTCTCTTGTCCTCGTGCGGTACTGGCCGTCCATGAGGCAGCGTTCCGTGTACCGGGTTCACGGTGGCTGGTGGCCGGCAATCTGTCACGTCTCACGTGTGGACGAAACTGAAACAGTCGTACGTGCACACAGCTTGTTGGAGGGAGAGTGCGACGTACCATGGTTTTTGTTTCCCTTGTGGAGCACACAGGTAACGGGAATCTAGTGTGCGGCATAGATGTGGGCATTTCGTCTCATCTTCAGCTTAACCAGTACTCCCTCCACCTGTGCTCTCTTCGATTCATATTATTCGTCGATTTAGTATCAGCGACAATTAATATGGATTAGAGGAAGTACTTTTTTCCAGTCCGGTGATCAGGTTTGCAAAATTCGGGCGACCGTTTTCGATAGCATGGATGAACCCTACGAACATTCCCAAAAGAAAAGAAAAAAGTACGAACCATACCAAGGCATCTGTAAATTCAGAGCGACCGTATGTACTGAAATCCTCCCGGATAGAGCTATGTACTACTGCACCGTACAGTGTCTTACACAAGCTCGAGAATGCGCGTGGTGTGTTCCCACACATTCAGATCCAGCCAGACGAACTGGTGCAGCTTGTGCACGGTGCACCATTCTGGCCATCTAAGAAGATGAAGAACAGAGGACTGATGACTAATCTGCTTGCTAGTTATTTGGTCCCCAGTTGCTGATGTACATGACAGTCCGGAGCTCCTCCTCCTGCTCCTGCCTCGCCTTCCTCCTCCTCGCCGCGGCCCCGCCGGCAGCGGGCGCCGCGATGGTCTTGCCGTTCCCCGCGGCCGCGGTGCCGGCGCGCTGCTGGACGCACGGGAGCGCGTGATAGTTCCAGCGGCACAGCCCCGCATGCCGCTCCTTGAGCGCCTCCACCGTGCCCGCGCCCACGCTCATCGCCGCCGCCCATGACGAGGCCGTCGCCTTGCCGCCGCCGCTCGCCATCTGACAAACTGTAGGACTGCAGATATCGAGGTGCTTCTGATGCAGAGGCTGGGGATAACCTTCTTTTCGAAAAGGAAAAAAAGATATCGAGGTGCTCGACTGAGTGCTTCGTTCGTTGCTGTTGCTGTGTGTTGCTCAGCTGCCTGCGAAATGGCGGTGTTCCTCACGGCAGTTTTATAGGGGATGAGGCTGTCGGCGTGTGAGCCGTAGTACGTCCCGGCCGTCGCTGCCTCTACGTAAAGGGTGCGCGCATGGTTTGTGGACTCGTGGGCGGAAACCGTGTGCAGTGCCGGCGGCCTTGGCGCTTCAGGTTGTTGTCGGACGCCGAGGTCGGGCGATGCGGCGCCCCGCTTTTGCCACAAGTTGTGTGCTGCTGACACTGTGCTACTAGTACTCTTTTCGTTCGGAATTATTTGTTTTGAAAATGAATGTATTTAAAACTAAAATATGTCTAGATACTACTATTTCTGCGATAAGTAATTCCGAACGGAGGTCGTACATCAGATGATCAGCGGCTTGGTGGTGGCCCATGAATTGTCTTGCTTTTAGCACACGGGAAGACAAAGATCGCTCAATCACGCAAATCTGTCAAGGTAGAGTTTATTCGATTATTCGAGGCACGCAGCGTGCGGTAATCGTCTCCCCCCTCTTAGGATATGCAAGTGATTATTAGACTAATAACAATCCTCCTTTCTGCAACACGTAGGTTAAGTACTGTAGGATTTTTGGCCACATGCTCTGCTCTCGACACCAGCCGGACACTGCAACTGGAAAGTGGACCGTGTTGTGTCTCACTCGGTCATCACTCTGATTACCAGTAAACACGTTTACTGAACTTATTAATGTTGTCTTATTAAAAAGATCGCTCTGATCATTCTTTTAGTTGAACATGTTATTTTGTCCGTTGAGCAGATTGCCGAGAAAATAAATTCAGAACAACAGGTTCGCCTCGCATGCACAGCCGGAGCGACAGAAAGCACATCTAGCAGGTCAGACTTCATCAAAATATATAATCAGAGAAGAAGAATTTGGTTGGAAGGAACGCAACGCTGGAATCTCTAAGACTCTAACGGACACCGCTTGCAGAGCGACTGGAGATGTTCGAATTGATCAAGAGAAGATGCGAGATCTTGGAGCGCAGAGTTGGGCTGCTGTGTACGGGTAGCTGAATCTGCTCGTTTTCGGCATGCTATGCGAGTTCTTTGAGATTCAACTCCCTTGTTGTTTTCCCCTGTTCCATCCTTTCTGCAGAGTTGGACTGCTACATATAAGTAGCCGAACCTGCTCTGTTTTCGGCTTGCTTCTCAGCTTTGCCGAGTTGCTCTCCCTGTGCAACTCTCAACATTTTTCTGCCTCTTTTGATAAGGATTGGCCTTCGGCCTTTAGGAAACTAGTCACAGAAGCACAATGGCAAGGTATGGCAAGGTAGGGTGATATACAGTCGTAAATTGAGGCCGAAACTTTCATCATCATCATCATCATCATCATCACCGTGGTATCTTACAACGGTGGGGAAAGGGCAATCAGCCAGGTCTCAGGCCATGGCTGCATACTTTGCTCCGACGAACACAACACCTCTAGCTACTATAGTACTCCTAGTTTGGGCCCCAGCAGCTGAGGTACATGACCGTCCTCAGCCCCTCCTCGGACTTCTCTGCTCGCCGCCTCTCCGCCACGGCCGCCGCGGAGGTCGGAAGCTGCTTCTTGCCTTGCGAGACGCCGCCGCCGCCGCGGATGTTGGCCTTTGCCTTGGCTGTCCGATGGATGGACCTGAGGGCATAGTTCCAGCGGCAGAGCCCGGCCTGGTCCTTGAGCGCCTCCACGGCGCCCACGCTCATCGCCACCATCCACGAAGCCTTCGCTGGACCAGCCATCTCCTCCCCTTCTTGTTCCCAAGTTGCTGGAGAGAAGATACTGAATTGTGATCTCTGTGTCTGTAGAGCTACTGAACTTGCGGTAGTGAAGAAAGTGTGCTGATGCTTGTTCGTTTTTTGTGGACTGCCTGAACTGATGCCTGTTTGTGTTGATGGGAGGAGGAGTGGGAGTAGCCTGGGTTTATATACGGGAGAGCCGGAGCAAAACAGCCGGCCGCCGGTGCTGGTTTTCCAGGATACCGGGTGCCTTTGAAGACACCTTTGCTTAGTTGCGCCGCACCTCTCGCTGTCGATATCCCGGTGGAGGTGGCGGCCTATCTCGCCTTGTCTAGTTTTCTTGCGGCCGAGCGGCTGGTTTTGTCCACTGGGATCGGACCAAGGCGGCAGAGTTGAGATACGAGTGATGGACGACGAAGGTGTCAAGCTTTACTCGGTAAAACTAGTATACACTCTGTTTTTAAATATAAGATGCTTTGGCAGTTCAAAATTGTGTGTAAGACTGTATTTTTCTGTACAGGTATTAATTAAGGAAATAAGACCAACAGAATTTCTAATAATTTTTCTTATTACTTTCAAATTATGTCGAATATCTAACAAAAGGCTGGCATATTTATTATAATCTTTTTGATGTATTATGTGCACGTCTAAATCTCTGCCATGCTCTCATGAAGGTTTCAAGGCACGCTGAAGTTCTTATAAACTATGGGTGCCTATTTAGAAGCTGTCTCAAAAATTCTTATCTATTTGTGCTAGTGATCTTTTGTTTGATATAAATCAAGTAGTTATTAGATAATATTCGTACCATTTTCTCTCTTAAAAGATGTCCAATGAATGTTCATCATTTGTTCAATCCTCATGGCATATTCACTACATCAACTTTAAGGGATATATCTTTTTTTCACTAGCGAAAAAAAAACTTGAATATATGAAATTTGTTTGTGAACTACAAAGCAATATTTGAAGACCCATGAACATTTTACTGTGAGATGACAACAATGAAAAATCTCTCCTCAGATGAGGAAAAAAAACTCAGGCCACATCTTGACGTTGCCACAAAACTATCAAAATATTGTGCATACTTGCTGGTCTCTGCACGAAAGCTTCTTCCTGGCCGCCCATACGATACACTATGTGTGCGCAAATATGTTGCTAGACCATGGTCTAGCCGAACCCACGCTCCAAGCCCTCCACCTGTAATGTACATTCTATATATAATCCATGTTCATAATGTGGATGCTGCTACCTAATGAGGCTATACCGTCTTAATCACATAGGTATTTTTTATTGTCTAGATTGCACCACAACCAAAGATACGACTTAGCGACTGTAGCTGGACTTATTTTATTGTCCAAGACCATGGAGCAGTTAGTGAAAAATGATGGACTATACTACGTAAACATATTTGTTTTTGATGATACACATGTTACTTTTTTGCGGGGAACGATACACATGTTATTTTTGTAAAAGATATACTCTCTCCGTTCGAAAATATTTTTCATCAAAATGGATAAAAAAAGATGTATCTAGAACTAAAATACATCTAGATACATCCCCTTTTATTTATTTTGATGACAAGTATTTCCGGACGGAGGGAGTACAATTAACATGAAATTTCTACTTTTTTGCAGGTAAAATGAGAATATATTAATTAAGGAATATGAAATTTCTTCCAAACATGAATTTTCTTTTGCTCCTAAAATATTATAATGTTTTGTGTTTGTCTTTTTAGACATGAATTTTCTATTTCCAAACTCAAATACACCCATATAAACAGTAAAATCCAAAAAAGTAAGAAAATGAAAAAAACTGAAATAAAGGCAGAGCTCAAAAAAGACATGTGTGTCAGACTTTTGTAATTCTCTAAAAAGCAGAAACATACATGTTGGTGGAACACGAGAGAAAAATACAAACACAGATGAATAAAAATGTGTGTCAGCATAAAAGTAATGTATAATGTCTTTTTTTTGCGGGGATCTATAGCATCATCTAAACATGGGTGCCACATATTTTTCACATCAGCGTGGTGGCATGCATGCCTGCTTTGATATATTTTTTTTCTGAGAATCTACTACTGTGTGTGTTTGATGCGGTTGCACTGGAAGCAAACAAATTCCTGAAAAATTCGAGGGACAAGTATGAAGTGATGAGGAATTTAGCAGAATCAGAGGAGACCATCTTCGAGGGTGGCGCGGGGAAGCAGCTCGAGGACATTCAAGATGTGACACAGCGCTGGAAGGTGTTGGCTGATTTCTGGGCAGAGATGTTGCTCTACCTTGCGCCATGAGATCTCTACTCTTATAAAAAAATCGAGTTGGTGATGATGGTGTGCCTGCCATCTTGCAAGATAGACCGTTTGATATCTGACGGATAGAAAGCAAACTATGGCAATTTTGCAAAAAGATACCCGCACCTCTCTCCATATTTACAGATAAGGCATTCCCTTGTTCATCCTTATCTCCCATAACCTCATTGTTGAGCAATTAAAAAAGGAAACCTCTGGAACAATCTGGCATGGTGGCCGCATGGGTTTTTACACTCCTCACACTATCTCTTCTCTTTCTCGAGATATCATTAGTTTTTACACATGAGATTACTTCCGCATGGGTCAATTACAACATGTGTTTTATAAAAAAAATGCATCTTGACGCTCCGTGCAATGCACGGGCATCTTGCTAGTAATGTAAAGGAGCACATCGAGGAGCTCGCAAATGGTGGGGAGTTCATCACGCACCTGTGGGCTTTACTCACTCATGCGGGCATCCTTGAGAGGCAGGATGGTCATCAAGTTGGAAGCGTGTGACACTTCACCATATTGTTCTTCATGGTGGGGGCAGCCGAGCAAGTACCTCGTACATTAGGATAGGGGTGCAGAGCGGCGCCCGAACCCGGCCCGCTTGATATACAAAATGGAAATTTTTATCTAGAGCTTTGATTCCAATACGCCAATACAATTTGTGCTAGCTTAGCACATTGGCGGGACGCCGCCCTGCACCCCTACATCAGGATGTTCTCTTTGCAAGTAATTCAGGCTCGATTAATTGGTTCACGCAGCAACTGTTGGGATGTGCCGATTTTCTAACAGCAGAATGGATTCTTTTTGCCTTCGTCACAGTGGCGGAGCTTCATATAGACCAACGGGGGCAATCCCCCCCCTTAACTTTTACAACAATTGAAGAATATGTTCTATTTTAGGCCTAACTGGTATTTAAACTAGAGATTAGCCCCTCCATCCTTATTAATTTGCCCCCCTTCAGTTAATGGCCGGCCCCCTCTTGGATTATGCTCAAGCTCCCCCACTACTTCGTCATATGACCGCCTGCTTCATGAGTAATGATGACAAATTGTAGCCCTACCATTGTTTTCTTACCTGCTGCAGATTGCAGTTACTCCCTCCATTTTAAAATATAGTGCGTCCGCGTTTCCCGAGGTCGAACTTTGACCATAAATTTAGTGAAGGAGACCGATTGCGACGGGAGAAAAAATTACATAATTAAAAACTTTTTTCGAATATGAATTCACTGATATAACTTTTGCTCCTGCCGCAATCGGTCTTGATAGTTAAATTTACGGTCAAAGTTAAAGCACGGAGATAAAGAAAGCACTACATTGTGGAATGGAGGAAGTAGTTTAGACAAGAGGAGGCTGGAAGCGATGCCAATCTCAGTTTCTGAAATCCTTCCGGATCATGAAAGTATGTGAAGTACCGGAAATTTGTTGGTGCTCCCAGGAGCGCACACTCCTGCATGCGGAAAAAATATTTCGAAGTGTGAAAAAATTTGAAACAAAAGTTTGGCACATACATCTCGACATTTTATGTATGCACGTCAAGTTTCGGAGAAAACCGATATTTTTTATGACTTGTGTAAAAAAGACAAAAGGATGTCTTGTGAAATGCATTTTGTAACACCGGATTTTTGTCTTTTTCAAACGCGACACATAATTTGTCTGTTTTTCGCGAAACAACTTTGTGAGTATGTACAATATTCAGATGTACGCGTCAAGTTTTTGTTTGGAATTTTTTAACATTTCAAAATGTGCTTAACATACATTTTAAAAACTGGAGCGTGCGCTCCCATATGCCAAAGAACATTGCTATACGGACGACAATCTCAGACGACTCATAAACGACAGTGATAATCTGGCCACACACATGCATGTCCACAGCGGTGCAACGGCCGTTAGATTTATTGTCGTCCACATATCGTCCATGTTTTGTCGTTTATAGAGCAGTTTCGTACGCCAAAACGCCACTCTCGTAAAGTAGATTTTTTTTAAACTATGATGATTTTTATAGCAAATTCGGAAACTATACACCTTAATGGAGAAAAATCAAAAGTATCACCCCGTCGGCCTCTTGTTGGCCGAAGAGTGACTTTTCGGCCAACAGTTGGCCAAAAAGTACTTTTCGGCCAACAGTTGGCCAAAGAGTCCCTTTTCGGCCAATACCTGCTCTACTTTTTAGAAACTTCATATCAAATAGGATTTTTATTTTAATTTGATTCTTTTTGCATTAGATTAGAAATTTTACGAAGTTTCTGTAGATATCAAGTTTGACTAGATTTGGAAGTTTGAATTTGAATTTTCATGAATTTTCTCAAATCACTAGATTGCCTATAATTTGACCTAGGAGTATTCTTTTTAGATGATTCTTTTTGCTACTGGTTCTTTGTGACTTTGTTTATCAGTAGTAATTAATTGGTGAATTTTACGATTATTTAAAATTAGGTTTTTACGTCATTCCCTCCCTCCATTTTTTCCCACCATTTTATTTCTCGCCATTCTCTCCCTCCATTTTCTTTCCCGCCATCTTCTTTCCCGCCATTTTCTTTCTCGCCATCTTCACTTCTCAACTTATAAAACGAGCCTCATGGTGTCCACGATCGTAGATAACATCGTCTGACACGGTCTGTGTCTCCTGCGTCGGTGCTGCTGGTGGAGTGTGAAACACTGTCTGAGAGAAGTCATAAGTGTTTGCAGCTTCGTCATCATCATTGGAGAGTGTTTCACACTTATGACTTCTCTCACACAGTGTTTCACACTCCACATGAAGGCATCATCGTCATCCTCCGTCGATGCAGCACTCCTTAGTGTGGCGGGAGAGAATGGCGGGAAATAAAATGGCGGCAAAGAAAATGGAGGGAAAAAGATTGCGGGAAAGTATTTTCTTTGTCATGTATAAAACGGCAATGGTTGTACAGGATTTATGAGGCACTTTTAAATATAAACTCCTATGAAGCTCAAAACAAGTTTTCTAGTAGGATAAAAGAAATAAAATACAATAAAATACTACAAATGAAATAGCTACTGATAACTAAACAGAAACAAAAAGAATAAGTCAAAAAACTAAAGAAAAAATTTAAAGCAATTAAAATTAAAAGAAATAGCATAAAACCTAACAAACACTAAAACAGAACTGTTTTCATAAAAAATCTAATTTTAATTAATTATAAAATTCACCAATTAATTACTACTAATAAACAAATTCACAAAGAACCAGTAGCAAAAAGAATCATCTTAAAAAATACTCCTAACTCAAATTATAGGCAATCTAGTTATTTGAGCAAATTCATTGAAAAATTAAATTCAAACTTTCAAATCTAGTCAAACATGATATCTACAGAACTTCATAAAATTTCTAATCTAATGCAAAAAGAATCAAATTAAAATACTAAAAATCCTATTTGATATGAATTTTTTTAAACTGGTGTTGGCTGAAGAGGGACTCTTTGGCCAACTGTTGGCCGAAAAGTATTTTTTGGCCAACGGTTGGCCGAAAAGTCCCTCTTTGGCCAACAGGAGGCCGACGGGGTGATACTTTTGATTTTTCTTCATTAAGGTGTATAGTTTCTGAATTTGTTATAAAAATCATCATAGTTTTGAAAAAAAAACCCGTAAAGTACCGTGTCTTGCACGAGCTCGAGAGTCAGCGTGCATACTGAGCTGAGTTCACATCATCCAGCCATATGAAGTGGTGCGGCTAGCGCAAACCAATCCGGCCATCTTCTAAAAGCATCTTTAACAGACTTCATAAAATATCGACCTCCATAAATCTTTTGTAGTTCGTGGAAAAAAATATATACAGGCCGGCATGGGTGAGGACAGACTCAGATCTCGTATAATTAACCCGTAAAAAAATATTCTCCAAATATATCAAATAGACTAGCTAGCCCTTTTTTAATTGTCCTCTTCTTCACGTCAATCCAACAGACAGACGGTCGAAGAAAAACATGAGACGAGCGCGGCGCAGACGGAGGCCAGGGCGGCCGGAGCGAGCGCAGCTCGCACTAGCTAGCTCGGTTCGAGAGCCGCGGAACACAGCGGCAGGCTATCGGAAGGCCTGCGGGCGAGCACGATGGCCGGGCGGCGGACGGCCGTGACGAGCTTCATGACGTTGGCGGAAGCAAAGATTTCTCAACCGCCAACGTTGACCAATATGTAAGACCTTGGTAAAGTTGTTCTTAAAACTGTATATATGAGGGTTTTCTATTCGCGTTTACAGAGTTCTTTAAAAAAAATTAAGGATCAAAGGATTTTAAGGGATCTATTCAGACTTGTTTTTTTACTAAAACTACAAAAAACAATTATTTTATAGGTTTGATCACTTATACGGATGTGCTAGAGATGCTCTAAAAAAATCTAAAGGGCCGTGACCGATGACTAGTCAGCTAGTTAGTTGTTGGGTCCCCAGTTGCTGAGGTACATGAGAGTCCGGAGCTCCTCCTCCTGCTCCTGCCTCGCCTTCCTCCTCGCCGCCGCCCCGCCGGCAGCGAGCGGCACCTTGCCCTTGGTGCAGGCGCCGTTCCCGGCGGCCGGATTACTACCGAAGCGCTGTTGGTAATTCCAGCGGCATGGGTAACCGGCCGTCGCTAGCAAGCTGCCTCGTACGAGCGCGCGCGTGGTTTGTGGACTAGTCGTGGCCTCGTGGGCGGAAACCGGGTGCCTAGCTAGCTTGGCGCCTCAGGTTGCTGTCGGACGGCAGCCGAGGCTGTGAATTGCGGCGTGCAACAAGTTATGCGCTGCTGTCAGCTTGTCACTTGCTGGGAATAGTCTCTGCATCATGCAGATCTGCCAACCTAGAGTTGTTCATTCAGTCCAGCCCGAATCTTCTCCCTGTTTTGGGATCGGCAAGTGATGATTAAACACTAACAATCTTCTCTCTGTTTTGGGAAGGCTAACTACACCTTCTGGCAAACGCGGACGGGCAGGGAAACCAGATCCGTAGGCCATGGTTTCCACGATACCAGCCGGCCATGACGGTCTGCTTCTTCGTGTCAGCGTTCCACTCTGTGTCCCACTCTGTCATCACTTTGATCAGAAAAAAAACGTTTATACTTAACTTATGAATGTTGTCTTAGTAAACGACATCCCTCTGATCAAGCTTTTAGTTGACTTGGTATCGTGCCGTCCATTCAGCAGAGTGCAGATCAACGAAATTCATAACAGGTTCGCCACCAACGATCTCATCGCATGCACAGCCGGCCGACTCGAGCCACAGATACAGATCCAGCAGGTCGACTCCATGAAAATAGTAATCAGAAAAGAAGAATTTGGCTGGAAGGAACACAACACCGACATCTCTAACGGCCGCCATTTGCAGCGACCTGGAGGTGTTCGGAATGATCAGAGGAGATGTGAGTGAGATGTTGGAGGGCAGCCGGGTGTATCACTGAGATCAAACTCCTTTTCTGTTTCCCCCCTGCTCCATCCTTTTTGTGCACGTAGCCGAAGCTGCTCTGTTTTCTCTGTATGCCTCTCTGCTTGCTTTGCTGGGTTACTCTCTCTGTGTAACTCTCAACTTTCTTCCTCTCTTGATAAAGATTGTGGCCTTTGGCCTTTTGTCCGGAAACTAGTCACATATAAGCACATGAACAAGGAGGGTGATGTAAACTCATAGCAGAAATTTTCATCATTGCCATCATCATGGTATGTTTACAACCGATCATATGGGGATTGTCACATAACATAAGCATAAGCTGCAACGAACTCAACACCCCAGCTACTAGTGCTCCTAATTTGGGCCCCATCAGCTGAGGTACATGACCGTCCCTAGCCCCTTCGCAGCCTTCTCCGCTCGCCGCCTCTCAGGCGATGTCAGGTCTCTGGCATGGGATGCCTGTCAAAACCAACATATTATTAAGTGGGATATGTGGGTTTAGTGCGATGCCTACTACTAAACGTACATTCATCTATTACAACGTAATATAATGCTGAAGCATCTTTTTTTGTGTGAGGATGATACTGAAATACTGACTCATTACACAACACAATGGTAGCACTGGATGGATCCCATGGATGGATGGTAGTACACTAAATCTCCTCTCCTCCATTGCTATAGATTTCCTCTCCATTGCTGGTACAGGACGGATCATGTGCTGCTATGCACCTTCCTCTACCTTCAGACTGCTGGCCTAATGATGCCTGTGCCTGGACAACACACAAAAAGCTCACTGTAATTGTTACTATTTGTTAGGAAATAAAGCAATCCTCGTTCCCTCCATGAAATCAGGTCACATAATAACATAAACTATTAATAGACACAAATTGTAAAAGTAGCAGATTGGCTGCCTCTAGATTTCGGTGGGCTAGCTACACTGCTTGCATTCAGAAACTGAGAATACAGTCTCTGCAGCATAATTTTATATCTGAATTCTGAATGTGAATGTGAATATTAAAATGCTCCACGGAAACAAAAACAATAGCTGAGGCGGCAGTGCAACTGCTTATCATCCCAGGACAGTTACAATTACTGATATAATTCTTAGTTTTTTAGCGTGATATAATTCTCAGTTACCATCACTATTCCAAGTTCTCAAGGAAAAATTCCTTTCAGTCCTTTGCTGCAAATCAAATCAAATCACTTGTTTGACATGCCCGCAACTGCTACTGCATTTTTTTACAACGTTTTGCTTGGGACCAAAACAGAATTTTCAGCATAATTTTGAGGTAAGTTGCCTTCCTTTCCCTTACTTAATCTGGTACATTTGCATGCCTAACAGTAATATATCGACAAACCAATGCTTTGAGGCGATTAAAGTATCCACAAGATATATAGTAATGTGAAACAATCTTCATTACTTCATAATCCAAGTTACTGTCAAAACAACTCTAGTCACAAGGAAGAAGAAACATCCACTGCTATTGCTGTCAGGTGTCGGTTTCCATGGGACGTGCGCACGCAACGAGGCTCGGAACTGTCGTGAAGGGTTGTGCATAAGATCAGTGCTCCAATCTTAAGAAGAGGAGCAACCAGATGAAAATAACAGATTAAGCTTCAACAAAGAAGCTCAAATCATAAAGAATCAACTGAGACAAGGATGATAACACCAAGAAAACATCCACTTGACGATGTGATGACCACTGACCACGATAGGTTTTTTTTCTTCTCGCAAACATAACCACTGACCACGATGTTCACCGGCGGGTCAAAATGATGCACTTTTCACCATGCCACGCCTTGTTCTTCTCCAAAATTTTAGCATGTCATGCCAAATCCTGCAAGGAACAACAGAACGAACAGTTCAGTATATGAGACTCTGTGTGCAAGAAAGAAACAACAGAATGTGCAAGAAACTACAGAATACGGTTCAGTACAGACACTGGCTCACAGGCAAAAATGGACTATACTACCAGAATGTGCCAAAAACAACAGAACCAACAATTCGGCACTGAAACTATCCCAGGCAAAGAAATAATCACTTGTAAAATGTGCAAGAAACAAAAGAACCAACAATAATAAATTTGTATGTACAGTGCAGTGTGAGTTGGAAAGATTAATTTTTTTATAACATGCATTTTAATATTCACATTCATCAGAATTCAAATGTCCAAGGAGAGACAATTAGCCACTCAGGGAAAGGTATAAATCTGGTTGATCAGGAATTACAGAATTGTGCGCTCAAATTCAGCTACTCCTTGGACATTTGAACTAAATCGGCGACAATTAATATGGATTGGAGGGAGTACTTAATTTTGATTTTGGATAAGAATCACAAGGTTACATTTGAAGATATAAATGGTACGAGACAAACCTGAGGAGCTTCATTCGGCTGGCTCCCAATGGCTCCAAGTCAGCAAGGAACTCGTGCTCTGGGAGATTTGCTGGCAAATTCACCATTTGGTGACTTCCATGCTGTGGCGGAATGGATAATCTCATCTCCTTGACTTGAGGATTATCCTGTGGACTCAGCCCATACAGGAAACCTGCAACCTGTGTCCGCAGATCTGCTATGCATATCAAATTCTTCAATATATTCTTTGGCGTGATGTAAGTATAGCCAGTCCCCTGTAGACAGAATATACACACAGTCAGTAGCCATTTGACCATTGTTATTTGGCGATTTTATGGGTAAATCAAAGAACATAAATTGCTCCTCTGACCTTTATATCATCCGAGTTAACATAAATGTGGTTGACCCGGAGATACAGGTTCATAGCAGAGATGGCCCTGACACACAAATCTGTCTTCGATGCAAATGCTGCTTGCTCATACCCTTCCTTGTCACAACAATTTGCTTTGACTTCCAAGGGATCCAACATACCCTTCCTTGCCACAATAATTAGCTTTGTCCTGCCCTAGACGGTTTTTTCCTGCCCATACACTTGTGTGGATGACCTGCAGATTATAATGCATTTTCATTCAAGTCTTCCAAGTTGTGATACTGTGCAGTACGTCATAATTGCAAGAAAACTAGAGCTAAAAGCAAAACAAAGGGAACAAACCTTCAGAAATAGTTGGTTCACCAGTTCTTGGATTGAAAATAAAGATAGCACCATTGATTGGTTTGGCCGTCAGGTTACCCTCGGTTTTGTGAATGGTAACTCCTCGATAGACATCTGTGTCATCCACAAACCATATGATTTGATTGCTGAATATCTCTCCGTTCCGTAGTTCTGTGAAGACAGATATGGCTTGGTGGGTGGTGGGTTCAGAATACAACTGAAGACCCTTTCCTATTCTCTCCCTCAGCACATACAGAACATGATTTGACTGTCAAAAGAGAAAATAAACTAGCATGTCATTTACTGTATTAAATAAGACATTTTTTTACTACAACAGAGATATCTAGATTTGTTACAGTTAGCATGGTTATTACCATCGATCTTGTTCATTGCTTGCTGAAGGAGGGGCTTTAACCCGGGGAACCAATTACCAAAAGCAGAGTGCAAATTATAAGCTAGATCAAGTCCAATCATCACCCCTGCAAGAAATATTAATCAACATTAAGCACAGAAGACTCGGCAAGGCAAGAAATTGGCAGTCGATGGACACTCAAAATCATACCAGTCGGAGAACGGTAGATGGACAAATTATCTGTCATGTAGTCCATAAATTTTGCTCTTGCGTAACATTCTATGTCGTGTGAATCGTAATCTCCCCATCTTGGTTGCACATGAATCCAGTGCTTCTTACTGGCTTTCTGATCGAAGACATCCTTTGACTCAGAAACTAAGCTTGGTTTGGACATCTGCCCCTATGTGCAGCAAAAACAACATCTGCACATGAACTGTTCATCTTGCAACTCTTCCTTGGATGTATTGTCTCCTTCTGTACTGTCTCAATCTCCAGCACATCCTCCTGAACCAGAACTTGTCAAAGATTCATAGCAACATTTTCATGGACCTTGTGCCAAAGATGTGCACGGGAAATAGTTGGATAAACAGAACCTGCTTCTTCAGGTGTCACATATGACCCATCTTTCAAGTAGTTGTGTTGTCTCACTTGTTCTGCCTTCAGCCACAAATGAGTTAACCTTCCAAGATTTTGGCGGCAGACAGTCTTGTCAACTGTAGCACCACGCCGGATATGCTCACGACATTTGTCCACCAATCAGCCTTGGACTTCACATAATGTTGTATCGTGTTCTCAATACAGGACCTTCCAGCAGCGTCATGCCTCACTAGGATGCTGCAGTATATACTCCGGGCCTTGTTTTGCTTGATGCCCTCTGACTCTGCATTTTGCTCTACCAGAAGGCTACTGGCGAGTGATGATTCTGGCTTCAGATTGTCTTATGGTGCTGAACAAGCTACAGGCCGGAGCTAGTTGATGATTCGACATCCATTGCTCTTCAGATTCGGAGTTGGTTTATCTCTCATGTTAATCGTATCTGTAGTAAGAATGTACAAGAATCTGTTGTGATACTCCAAGCCCTCGGCGCATTCGAAACCAGCCGTGCGACGGTCGGCAGCATATCCATTGAAACTAGGTGTAGACCTAAAATCTCATACTCCACCAAACATCTTTGACTATCTCAAGCCCACAATCACCTAACTGATCCAGCTAAAATCTCATAATCCATCGTAAAATTGGGTTCAAGATCATAATCACCTAACTAAATCCAAATTCCTCAAAAATAATTAAAAATCTGTTTATCCACTAATAAAATAATCAAATCTCACAATCCACCAAACATTTTTTACTATCTCCTCAAGATCACAATCAACTAATTAAATCGATCAAAAACTCATAATCCATCATAAACTTTGCTTCAAGATCAAAATCACCTAACTAAATCCAAATTATTTCAAGAATAATTAAAAATATGTTTATCCACCAATATAATAATAGTCATGCTCATACTAGACCTAAAATCTCATAATCCACCGAACATCTTTGACTATCTCCTCAAAATCACAATCACTTAAGTAGATCCACCAAAAACTCATAATCCAATGTCAAATTTGCTTCAAGATGACAATCACCTAACTGAATCCAAATTGTTTCAAGATTAGCGAAATATATGTTTATCCACCAATATAATATAGCCATGCTCATACTAGACTTAAAATCTCATAATCCATCGAAGATCTTTAACTATCTCCTCAAGATGACAATCGACAAACTAAATCCACCAAAAACTCATAATCCATCGTCAAATTTGCTTCAAGATCACAATCACATAAGTAAATCCAAATTCTTCCAAGATTAATTGAATATATGTTAATCCACCAATATAAAAGTAGGCATGCCCATACTATACCTAAAATCACATAATACACCAAACATCTTTGACCATCTCCTCAAGACCACAATTACCTAACTAAATCCATCTAAAATCTCATAATCCATTGTGAAATTGGTTCAAGATCACAATCATGTAACTAAATCAAAATTGCTCCAAGATTAGTTAAAGATCTGTTTATCCACCAATAGAATAATAGTCATGCTCACTTACTAGCCTAAAATCTCATAATCCATCAAACATCTTTGAGTGTCTACTCAATAGCACAATCACCTAACTAAATCCACCAATAATCTTATAATCCACCATGAAATTTAGTTGAAGATCACAATCACCTAATAAACTCTAAATTGTTCCAAGATTTAACTAAATATGTGTTTATCCAATAATATAATAATCATCATGCTCATCCTTTAACCTTAAAAACTCATAATCCACCTAACAACTTCTCAAGATTATAATCACCTACCTAAATCAACATAAAATTTTGTAATTCACCGTGCATTTTTGTTCAAGATCACAAGCACCTAACTAAATATAAATTGTTGCAAAATTCCTTGAAGATTTGTTTATTTGATAATATAATAATCACCATGCTCACCTAATAGGCCTAAGATCTCATAATCTCCCGAACATCTTTGACTATCTTCTCAAGATCACAATCACCTAACTAAATCTACCTAAAATCTCATAATTCACTGATAAATCTGCTCCACGATCACAATCACATAACTAAATCTAATGTGTTCCAAAATTAATTGAATAATCTGTATATCCACCAATATAATGATCACCATGCTCACGTACTAGACCTAAAATCTCATAATCAACCGAACACAATCACCTAACTAAATCCAAAGTGTTCCAAGATTAATTGAAGATTTGTTTATCCATCAATATAATAATCACATTGCTCACGTGCTTCACCTAACTAAATCCACCAATAATCTTATAATCCACCATGAAATTTAGTTGAAGATCACAATCACCTAATAAACTCTAAATTGTTCCAAGATTTAACTAAATATGTGTTTATCCAATAATATAATAATCATCATGCTCATCCTTTAACCCTAAAAACTCATAATCCACCTAACATCTTCTCAAGATTATAATCACCTACCTAAATCAACGTAAAATTTTGTAATTCACCGTGCATTTTTGTTCAAGATCACAAGCACCTAACTAAATATAAATTGTTGCAAAATTCCTTGAAGATTTGTTTATTCGATAATATAATAATCACCATGCTCACCTAATAGGCCTAAGATCTCATAATCTCCCGAACATCTTTGACTATCTTCTCAAGATCACAATCACCTGATTAAATCTACCTAAAATCTCATAATTCACTGATAAATCTGCTTCACGATCACAATCACATAACTAAATCTAATGTGTTCCAAAATTAATTGAATAATCTGTATATCCACCAATATAATGATCACCATGCTCACGTACTAGACCTAAAATCTCATAATCAACCGAACACAATCACCTAACTAAATCCAAAGTGTTCCAAGATTAATTGAAGATTTGTTTATCCATCAATATAATAATCACATTGCTCACGTGCTAGACCTACAATCTCATAGTCCACCAAATATTTTATACAGCTCCTCAAGACCACAATCACCTAACTAAATCCACCAAAAACTTATAATCCATCGTCAAATTTGCTTCAAGATCAATCACCTAGCTAAATCCAAATTAATTGAATATATGTTTATCTACGAACATAATAGTAGTCATGCTCACACTAGACCTAAAAGGTCATAATCCATCGACCATCGTTAACTATCTCCCCAAGATCACAATCACGTAACTAAATCCACCTAAAATAGCATACTCCCTCTAGTACAAAGTTAGTACAAACTTAAGTCATTTATTTTGGGACGGAGGGAGTAATTCACTAACAAATTTGCTTAAAGATCACAATGTCCTAACTAAATCAAAGTGTTCCAAGATTAACTAGAGATATGTTTATCCACCAATATAATATTCACCATTCACACGTATTAAATCTAAAATCTCATAATCCACCATGAAATTGGGTTTGAGATGACAATCACCTAACTAAATCCAAATGGTTCCAGGATTAATTAAATTAAATCTCAAAAATTGTTTATCCTCCAACAGAATAATCAAATCTCATAATCCACCAAACATTTTTTACTACATCCTCAAGATCACAATTGCCTAATTAAATCCATCAAAAACTCATAATCTATCGTCAAATTTGCTTCAAGATCAAAATCACATAACTAAATCCAAATTATTTCAAGATTAATTGAAAATATGTTTATCCACCAATATAATAGTAGTCATGCTCATACTAGACCTAAAATCTCATAATCCACCTAACATCTTTGACTATCTCCTCAGGATCAGAATCACCTAAGTAGATCCACCAAAAACTCATAATCCATCGTCAAATTTGCTTCAAGATGACAAGCACCTAACTAAATCCAAATTGTTCCAAGAATAACGAAAGATGTGTTTATCAACCAATATAATATAGCCATGCTCATACTAGATTGATAATTTCATAATCCATCAAACATGTTTAACTATCTCCTAAAGATCATAATCATCAAACTAAATCCACCAAAAACTCATAATCCACCACACATCTTTGACTATCTCTTAACTAAATCCAAAGTGTTCCAATTAATTGAAAATATGTTTATCCACCAACATAATCACCATTCTCATATACTAGACCTGAAATCTCATAATCCACCAAACATTTTTGACAATCTCCTCAAAACCACAACCACGTACTTGAATCCATCAAAAACTCATCATCAAATTTGCTTCAAGATGACAATCACCTTACTAAATCCAGAAATTCAAGATTAATTGAAAATATGTTTATCAACCAATATAGTAGTAGTCATGCTCATACTAGTCCTAAAACCTCATAATCCATCAAACATCTTTGTCTATCTACTCGAGATCACAATCACCTAACTAAATCCATCAAAACCTCATAATCCATCATCAAATTTGCTTCAAGATGACAATCACCTAAATAAATCCAAATTGTACCAAGATTAACTAGATATGTTCATTTATTCATATAATGTAGACATGCTTATATTATATCTAAAATCTCATAATTCATGGAGCAACTTTGACTATCTTCTCGTGATGAGAATCACCTAACTGAATCCAGGCTAAGGTATCATAATCCATCATGAAATTTGGTTTAAAAATCACAATCACCTAACTAAATCCAAAATGCTCCAAGATTAATTGAAGATCTGTTTATCCACCAATATAATAATCACCATTCTCACGTATTGGACCTAAAATCTCATAATCCACCAAACATTTTTCAATCTCTCCTCAAGATCACAATCACCTAATTAAATCCATCAAAAACTCATAATCCATCGTCAAATTTGTTTCAAAATCAAAATCACATGACTAAATCCTAATTATTCCAAGATTAATTGAAAATATGTTTATCCACCAATATAATAGTAGTCATGCTCATACTAGACCTAAAAATCTCATAATCCACGGAACATCTTTTGACTATCTCCTCAAGATCACAATCGCCTAACTGGATCCATCAAAAACTAATAATACATCATCAAATTTGCTACAAGATGACAATCACCTAACTAAATCCAGGTTGTTCCAAGATTAACGGAAGATATGTTAATCAACCAATATAATATAGCCATGCTCCTGCTAGACTTAAATCTCATAAGCCACCGAGCATCATTAACCATTTCCTCAAGATCACAATCACCGAACTAAATCCACCAAAAACACATAATCCACTGAACATCTTTGACTATCTTCTCAAAACCACAATGACCTAACTAAATCCACTAAAAACTCATAACCATCATCAAATTTGCTTGAAAATGATAATCACCTAACTAAATCCAAGTTGTTTCAAGATTAATTGAAGATATGTTTATCACCAACATAAAAGTAGTCAGGCTCATACTAACCCTAAAATCTCATAATCCACAGAACATCTTTGACTATCTCCTCAAAATCAAAGTGACCTAACTAAATCCAGTAAAAACTCATAAACCATCACCAAATTTGTTTTAAGATAAACACCTAACTAAATCGAAGTTCTTTCAATATTAATTAATGATTGTTTATCCACCAACATAATATTAGGCATGCTCATACTAGACCAAAAATCTCATAATCCACCAAACATATTTGACTATCTCCTCAAGATCACAATCGCCTAACTAAAACCACTGGTAAATTTGCTTTAAGATCACAATCACCTACCTAAATTCAAATTATCTCTAGATTAATTGAAAATATGTTTATCCACCAATATAATAGTAGTCATGCTCATACTAGACCCAAAATTTCATAATCCACCGAACATCTTTGACTATCTCCATATTATCACAATCACCTAATAAGTAGATCCACCAAAAACTCATAATCCATTGTCAAATTTGCATCAAGGTGACCATCACCTAACTAAATCCAAATTGTTCTAAAATTAACGGAAGATATGTTTATCCACCAATATAGTATAGCCATGCTCATTATAGACTTAAAATCTCATAATCCACCGAACATCTTTCACAATCTCCTAAAGATCACAATCACCAAACTAAATCCACCAAGCAACTTTGACCATCTCTTAACTAAATCCAAATTGTTCCAAAATTAATTGAAAATCTATTTATACACCAAAATAACCACCATTCTAATGTACTAGACCTAAAATCCCATAATCCACCGAACATTTCGACAATTTTTTCAAGTTAGGGATGACAATGGGTAGGGTATGGGTGGGTACAGCCTCCTACCCAAACCCATACCCATAGAAACTTTCTATACCCACCCATTTCAATACCCATGGGCACAAATTGACACCCATGCCCATACCCATCGGATACCCTATACCCAATGGGTACAACATAGAGCATTTAAATTTTTAAGTAGTGAAATGAGTGTAAAATTCAATGGGCGATCTGTCTAGTACCGATGCGACCTCCTCGGGTGGGCGGCCAATTCTTTCAAACCATCTGCTAGAGGTTGTAACAATCCGAACGATCCCACTACATCAGGACCCTTTCGACGTTGCACAAAAGCCATTACTTTATGTTCAGCTAGCACCAAAAAAGGCTACTCCTAGTAGAAGTGGTAGAATTAAACAAAGTATTTCCGCTGGAACAGCTATGTACGTTTTTGATTTTCTATTCACTCATGATCGGGCCTGACCTGGTCGACCCGATCAAACTATTTCACTTATGATCTGGCCTGGTTGACCCAATCATGATATTGAAGGATGGGACCTTTTATCGAAAAACTCCGGATCCCGAGAAGTTTTGAAGATGGTGCTCCTGTTACGTTACTTCGAATGGAATCCTCACTTGACTAAGCATAAGGGAGTACGATAAGCGGTTGGTGGAAGCCCGACATAGTGGGAGGCGGCAGCAAAAACTGGGGATTGCTATTTCAAGAATTGGCCAGTTGGTGATCAGTCGAGATTTCATCATTTCGAGGAGTCACATAGGACATAGGAGTGCAAGCTGGTTGTTGCGAGCCTATGAGCTATGGTTGGTTTAGGGGATGAGGGATTGAGAGTTGGGCCATAGGAGTTGGATGTTGGCCCCACATGTCATAGGAGTTATTTTTATTTATTATTTTTTTCTGGGTATCCAATGGGTTACCCATGGGCGCAATCTAATATCCATGCCCTACCCATATATTTTGCGGGTATGGATACCCATTACTCATGGGTACAAAATTTTGCCAAGTCTTGCACTCTTGCCCATGCCCGTTGTTTTGGGGTAGGGTACCCACGTATACCCATACCCATGGGCAAAACTGCCATCCCTGCCTCAAAATCACAACCACGTACTATCAAAAACTCAAACCGTCATCAAATTTGCTTCAAGATCACAATCACCTAACTAAATCCAAAAAATTCAAGATTAGTAAAATTATGTTCATCAACAAATATAGAAGTAGTCATGCTTATATTAGTCCCAAAACCTCAAAATTCACCGAATCTTTGTCTATCTATTCAAGATCACAATCACCTAACTAAATCCATCAAGATCCCATAATCCATCATTTTGCTTCAAGGTGACAATCACCTAAATAAATCCAAATTCTTCCAAGATTAACTGAAGATATGTTTATTTATTCATATAATAGTAGACATGCTTATACTATATCAAAAATCTCATAATCCATGGAACATCTTTGACTATCTTCTCAATATGACAATCACCTAAGATATCATAATCCATCATGAAATTTGGTTTAAAAATCACAATAACCTAACTAAACCCAAAGTGTTCCAATATTAATTGAAGGTCTGTTTATCCACCAATATAATAATCACCATTCTCACGTACTAGACCTAAAATCTCATTATCCACCAAACATTTTAGAATATCTCCTCAAGATCACAATCACCTAATTAAATCTATTAAAAACTCATAATCCATCGTCAAATTTGCTTCAAGATTAAAGTCACGCAACTAAATCCAAATTATTTCAAGATTTTAATTGAAGATATGTGTATCCACTAATATAATAGTAGTCATGCTCATAATAGACCTAAAATCTCATAATCCACTGAACATCTTTGACTATCGCACAAGATCACAATCACCTAAGTAGATCCACCAAAAACTCATAATCCATCGCCAAATTTGCTTCAAGATAACAATCACCTAACTAAATACATATTGTCCCAAGATTAACGGAAGATATATGTATCAACCAATATAATATAGCCAAGCTCATATACTATACTTAAAATCTCATAATCCACCTTTGTCTTGGTTCGCTTTGGTACTTCCTTGAGATTTTCTTGCTCGTGCTGCTCTTACCGATGAGCGCACTATTGAGACTTCTATGAAGTCAACATCCACCTTTGTGTCCACCTTCATTCCCTGCCAGTCTAGATGGGCATCCTTTGCCTTGCTGCGGGTTGCTATGGGTGCTGTCTCAATCCCACATCCCGTGTTCCCTTGTTGTGCGACACCATAACCACACGCTCGAGCACCACCAATGGTGAGCAGGAGCTCGGACAGTCGACGCGTACCTGGATTATGCACGGCGAGCCGAGGACAAGGCGCTACCTAAAGCCGGGGCCAAGGGCGCACAGTAGGAGAACCTGGGGTGCTTAATCAAGTGCGTGACCCACAACCTGCAAACAGGAGAAGAACACCAATCCGGATCGGAAGGGTACGGAGAGTGCACAGGCACGTGGGATGCTGGATCAAGTCCCTCTGCTGCCACCGCCGCCAGTCTCTGCCTCTGTTGCCTTGTCTACCAATTATTTTCAATAGTAGCATCATCGCCTTGGGCCACTTGTGATCTCTCATCCTTAGTTTGACATGGTCTTCTTGGATCCGTCTCCGACGATGTCTCTAAACCGTCAAGGTTGTCGGCTATGTAAACATGTCTCTAAACCACAAGCCGCAAACAGGAGAAGAACACCAATCCGGATCGGGGCACGTGGGATGCAGGATCAAGTCCCTCTATTGCCACTGCCGCCAGTCTCTGCCTCTATTGCCTTGTCTACCAGTTATTTTCAGTAGTGGCATCATCGCCTTGGGTCACTTGTGATCTCTCATCCTTAGTTTGACGTGGCCTTCTTGGATCCGTCTCCGACGATGTCTCTAAACCGTCAAGGTTGTTGGCTATGTAAACATGTCCAATTACCTTACTCATAATGAGACAGTGTCTCGGCGTCCTTTTGACCTTGTTCACTCTTATGTCAGGGGTCCATCTCCCTTTGCCTCGAAAGGAGGTCATCACTAGTGACTTCTCTCGACACACCTGGATATACTTTATTTCTTCTCGTAGTGAGGTCTTATCTATAAGCGTTTTGCTGCCATGGTTCATACTCAGTTCTCTACGCCTATTTGTGTGTTCTGTGATGACTATGGTGGGAGGTATATATCCCAAGCTGTTGCGTGGAATCCTTGCTGAGCAGGGTACTCTTGCATTCGGTTCTCTTATCCAGGTGCACATGCTCAGAATGGCATGACTGAGTGCAAGCATCGTCACCTTCTTGGGACAGCTCGTCCGTTGATGGTCATTGCCTCTCTTTCCTCGCACTTTTGGGCCAAGTCTGTCTCCACTTCCATCTATCTCATCAACCTTCGACAATCCACTGCTCTGCAGGGTGGCACGACTTTGATCATTTCCTGATTATTCAACGCTTCAAATGTTTGGTTGTGTTTACTATGTCCTTGCCCCACGTGAACGCACCAAACTGACTGCTCAGTCCGTTGTGTGTGTCTTCTTAGGATACCACTATGAGCATAAGGGATATCGCTATTGGGATCATGTTGGTCGCAAGATGACTATTTCTCGGGATATGACTTTTGATGAGTCTCGTCCCTACTACCCGCGTCCATCTTCCTCGACCTTTTCAGTGGACTCTTTCCACAATTTTCCCGACACTCCTATCACTCCTGTTGAGCCCTTATCCATTCGTCATACTACTCCTGCTTCTCCGACTATTGCAGAGCCAACACCATCATCTCCTATGATTTCCTCACCTCATTTATCACAGGATTCTACACCATCATCACCGGTGGCTTCCTTGTCTCCATCACCTTAGTTTATCCCGATGATTTCAGCTCGTATTCTTCCATCTTTTCCTCACCTTTATACACATCATCCGCATGTTGTGGATGCGTCTACTAATGTGCCATCTTCCCTGCCTCGACCTACTTATGACTTGCTTCCTCGTTCGCTTTCGTCTGTTGACCGCCTTGGTCTTCCAAGCGTTGGGCTGTTGTTCTTGAGCCGATTTCTTATCATCATGTTGTTCATACCAAGTGGCACCTTGCAATAGCAGAGGAGATTGCTGCTCTTGAGCACATCGGCAAGTAGGACATTGTTTCTCTTCCTCCTCGTGTTCGTCCCATCACTTGGTGGGTCTACAATGTTATGACTCGCTCTGATGGTTCTTGAGCGTTACAAAGCTCGTCTTGTGGCTCGTAGCTTTCAGTAGATTATGAGTCCTGATTACAATGAGACTTTTTGCTCGTGCAAACCATATGACCACTGCTCGCACACTTCTTGTTGTGGCCTCTATTGGCCACGGATCTGTCTCGGCTTGATGTTAAGAATGCCTTTCTTAATGGTGAGCTGCATGAGGAGGTTTACATGCAACCACCACCTGGGTATTCTGCTCCGGACGACATGCTTCATTGTCTTCATCGCTCTCTCTATGTCTTTAAGCGAGCCCCTTGTGCCTAGTTTGAGTGTTTTGCCTCTGGGGTGGTTGTTGCTGGTTTTCAGCGAGTGCTCATGATCCTACGTTGTTTGTCCACCTTTCTGCTCTTGGTAAGAGTCTTCTTCTATATGTTGATGACATGATCATCACGGCCAAAGACCCTAGGTATATTATTTTACCTTTGTGATGACACGTCTTAGTAAGGAGTTTCTTATGTCTGATTTTGGCCATCTTTGCTACTTTCTTGAGTTTCGGGTCTCTTCTTGCTCAAAGTTAATAATCCAGGATCTTCTTGCTCTTGTTACTCTTACTGATGAGCGCACTGTTGAGACTCCCATGGAGCTCAATGTTCACCTCCGTGCTACTAATGGAGCTTAATGATCTAACGCTTTATCATCATCTTGTTGGGAGTCTTGTCTATCTAGCTGTCACTCTTAACTAAATCCATAGTGTTTCAAAATCAATTGAAGATTTGTTTATCCACCAATATAATCACCATTCTCACATACTAGACCTAAAATTTGACTATCCACCGAACATTTTTGAACATCTCCTCAAAATCACAATCACACAATTGAATCTATCAAAAACATATAATCCATCGTCAAATTTGCTTCAAGACCACAATCACCTAATTAAATCCATCAAAACCTCATAATCCATAATCAAATTTGCTTCAAGATGGCAATCACCTAAATAAATCCAAATTGTTCCAAGATTAACTGAAGATATGTTTATTTATTCATATAATAGTAGAAATGCTCATACTATATCTAAAATCTCATAATCCATGGAACATATTTGACTATCTTCTCAAGATGACAATCACCTAATTAAATCTAGGCTAAGATATCATAATCTATTGTGAAAGTTGGTTCAAAATCACAATCACCTAACTAAATCTAAAGTGTTCCAAGATTAATTGAAGATTTGCTTATCCACCAATAAAATAATCACCATTCCCAAGTACTAGACATAAAATCTCATAATCCACCGAACACTTTTGACTATCTCCTCAAGATCACAAGCACCTAATTAAATCCATCAAAAATTCATAATCCATTGTCGAATCTGCTTCAAGATCAAAATTACATAAAAAATCCAAATTAATTCAAGATTAATTCAAAATATGTTTATTCACCAATATAATAGTAGGCATGCTCATACCAGACCTAAAATCTCATAATCCATCAAAAATCTTTGACTATCTCCTCAAGATCACAATCACCTAAGTAGAGGCACAAAAAGTCATAATACATCATCAAATTTGCTTCAAGATGACAATCACCTAACTAAATCCAAATTGTTCCAAGATTAATGGAAGGTATGTTTATCAACCAATATAATATAGTCATGCTCATACTAGACTTAAAATCTCATAATCCACCGAACATCTTTGACTATCTTCTCAAGACTGCAATCACCTAACTAAATCCAGGCTAAGATATCATAATCCTCCATGAAATTTGGTTCAAAATCACAAGTACCGAACTAAATTTATATTGCTCCAATATTAATAAAAGATATTTATCCACAAATAGAATAATCATCATGCTCACCGACTAGCCCTAAAATCTCATAATCCACCAAACATTTTTTACTATCTCCTCAAGAGCACAATCACATAACTAAATCCACCTAAAATCTCATAATGCTCCATAAAATTTGGTTAAAACCATAATGACTTAACTAAATACATTCTTGTAATACTAATTGAAGATTCATTATTCAACAATATAATAATCACCATGCTCACGTAGTAGACTAAAATCCCATAATCACCATGAAATTTAGTTAAATATCACAATCACCTAACCAAAGCCAAATTGTTCGCAGATTAATTAAATATATGTTTATCCAACAATATAATAATCATCATGCTCACCTACTAGCTCTAGAATCTCATAATGCACCGAACATTTTTAACTATCTCCTCAAGATCACAATCACCTAACAAATCCACATGAAATCTCATAATCCACCATGCAATTAGCTTCAAGATAACAATCACCAAACTAAATCTAAATTGTTTCAAGATTAATTAAAGATATGTCCATCAATATAATAATCGCCACGCTCACCTACTATCCCTAAAATCTCATAATCCACCGTATATCTTTGACTACCATCTCCTCAGTATCACTTCTACATCACCATCAAACTACCTCATCTTTTAATTGACAAAAACCATTTTTGTATGGCAACCCAACTTGGTGCATACATTGGGAGCTTAAGGGTGTAACATGATTGAGTCACAAAATCACAATCTCATGTAGGGCTTCATTCCAATCAGAAGTTGTTAGTGCTTAATGGGTCCTCTTGCAATTCCATAAGTTAAGTACATCAGCATAAGTCCATGCTATCACATCCTTGATAGTTAGGCTGGGTTTCTTGGGTTAGGTTTGGTTTAGAGAAAGGCTTAAGCTTGAGAGAGAGGAGAAACTCCGACTAAGTTGAAGTTTGTACAATTGAAGATGCAAGCCTTTGCATCTTGAAGGTCTCTTGGTGATAGGTCTATACAACTTGAACAATCGAACAAAAGTTTTCTCAAGTACAATGCAAGTATAGAGTCCACTTGATGGTACATAATTTCCCATGATTGATGTTTGTCCATTCTCGTCACAGTGTATAGGGTATCCACCTAGCGAGGGATGTACACTAGACAGACCAAGATACTATGTTCAACATCGTCCCATATTGGGGTAATGTGCTAAGATTCTTCCCAAGTCCTAGGATTTATATGACTCGCATGGCTAAGCACTATTAAACTTGCACCTATGACCCACATTTATTTGTGACCAGTGGGTATGTGGTCCTCCAATTAGAAATGAGGGGTTTTAAGAATGTCAAAGGGGGTGTCAATATCAAGCACATAGGGCATAGCTAAACCCCAGCTAATTTACATAGCATAGCAATACTAGTAAACAATACTTTATGCATGCAAAATAATTTTAAGTGTGTAATGCAAATATGGGCTCAATATGATCAAAGTAGGTTGCTAAACATGTTAACATAGAATAACAGAATAAAACATATGATTCAAATTCGAGTTCAATGATTGCATCTCGGCCTTTTCTAATGAACAGAAATTGCAGCAAGGCAGCATAATTATTCCAATCTCTATTGAAGGTTTGCACTTTGGGTTCACATTTCCATGACGCAAATCTAAAGCCACAAATGAGTTTAAACCAAATTTTGCATAGCATCAACGATTTGGTAATTTTCACCACTGAATTCTATTGAAGATATTGTATCCATCCAGATTTGTAGTTTAGATTCGACATACAATGTTTGACTATACCAGCACACTGCGCACTTTCTGAATTGCTTGCACGAACTGGTGTAGACTCTAGTTCCATCAAACTCTCAGCTCGATGGAACAAGTCTGTAACTTGGCATATAGTGCGGTGATGGGCCTTTCCCATAGCAAAGCAGGTTCAGTAGTTAATCTAGCATACTTCCTAGTACTAGACAAATTATGGAATGGGCATAAAAAACAGTGTACCTAAACAGCATGTGTACAGCATGCATAGACTTCTCTTGCTCCTTGATGCAGCATCTCATCTCCTTTGGCAATAGTTCCTAATTTAATTGTGATAGTCTTATTAGGATATTCATTCAGAAGCAAAGATTGTCAAAAGGAAGCTACTTTTGGTATGCAACAAGATGTTGTAATTTACTTTCCCAGTTGTCAAACATGAATGTGGAACACTTCAGCATGTTTCCAAGTTTAAACTATATTGCGAGTCATATGACTTGTATCCACACCTTATTAAATAAAATTAACTAACTATATAATATTTAGTTTCTGCGTTTAATCATTGTATTAAATCATGGCTCAACAGCCACTCTGTGAGATGGTCAATCTTAGAATTATGTTTCCTACAACTTAAATGGGATAACTTACCTGCTGTATCAATCATATCATCCATCACAACAGACACTTTTCCTCTTAACATCTCCAATCAGATTCATTACCTGCAATAAATGCACAAGACAGGTTGTGCTTGTTTAATCTGACAGAGCTGATCACACAAAAGCACGGAAAAATAAAACTAGCATGCACCTTGTGAAGCAGCACATCTCCATATGCAATATACATTTCCAGCAGATTGACTAGCAGTGGATAAACCATAACCAACTACAAAAGAGCCTCGATGAGTATTTTCTTACTATGCATCCTAGTTAGCTGCTCATATACCCACTGTGGACAAGAATGTAAAACAAGTTAAGCCGTTCTTCCACTCGCGCCCATTCATCCAGCTATGATACTACTTGTTGCCTCGGCAACATTGTGTCCATGCCTTCTTTTGTCTACAATTGTTAGAGGTGCATCTGCTTTTTGGCAAAAGTGCGTGCTCTGGCAACGCCACCAACATCGGGCGAAACCACCACCAAGTCATTCGAACAAATTGTCTTGCTGGCGAAGTAATCAAGAATCACCGGCTTGACAGATCAATGAGGCAAAGACAGAAACAGTTATGAATGATAGATATCACATGCCAGTTTTGAAGTACTTGATCAACTGAAGCAACGCTGTTCAGGAAGGAATAAGACTAGGATTACCCACAGACATGATTTAATTTTGTGGATTTTTTCACTCCGTGCGCTATGCTGGACGCAGACGGAAGTTTTTCACTGGAGAAGCATTGTGTAGGTTTCAGATTTCCTCACAAAATAGTTTGCCTGAATGCAAACGCTTCATGTCTGTTCAACTAGGATTACTCACGGCTACAATCAGACTGTGTTCGTCTAGTATTACTCACAGCTAGAATCAAGACCTAAGGCCGCACAGCAGGCCTCCACATGGGAGGTTGAGGAGGGAGAAAAGCAAGCACACGCAATTCAATCGCCGGAATCCGCGGCCTCAGACGAGACGAGATGAGAAGAGAGGAGGGGAACGCTAGCCGGACCTGCGTGGAGATGTGGGCGACGTCGACGCCCTGAGTGATGAGGGCGAGAAGTGCTTGGGCGCGTCGAACTTGTCGCCGTCGAAGCGGGAGTCGAGGAGCGCCGGGTCGTCGTGGAGGTGCGCGTCCGCCCCACCGCCCGCGGCGTTGCCGCGCCGCTGGCCCGCATCCCAAACATCCCCGAATCGCGCCCTCGTCGAACGCGGCGGCGAGGCGGCGCGGTGCGAATCTCGGCGGCCGTCGCGTTTCGCCGGGTAGATGGTACCGGGCCGAACTTGACATATAACCTGGGCCGTCACTGGGTAGTATTTTCTGTGGGCCTGGTCCATGTATATCCATCCGGGCGGAGGCCTGCTACTAGTGGGGTACCGGTTGTTAATTCATTTTTCTCCTTTTAAAACTTTATTATTCTTTTCAAAACATGTTTGAAAATGTGAAAAATTGTTTGGTATAATAAAAAATCTTGATTTCATATATTGTTTAGAATTTTAAAAATGTTGTGAAACTTCAAAAAATTATCCCATTTTCGATGTGTTTTGTTCACAAATTTAAGAAATGTCTGTCTGTTCAAAAATAGTTGATAAATTTTTCTAAAAGTATGTGGCTAGCCATTTATGTTTAAAGTTGTCATCAATTTTTGGAAATTTGCTAACAATATTAGAAAAATTGTTCAAGTTTGTAAAATTTTCATACACAATTTCAAATTTCAAAATTGTTGACAAATTTCAAGAAATGGTTAGGGTATAAGAAAATGTTCATGCTAATTGATAATGAAGGAAATTCCAAAATAATGGAAGCATGCGAATTAGGAAAAACAATATGCTCATGGATGCACCCGTCCGACCTAGTCTAGCACATTCCTCTTAACTGATGGCTTGTTTTACTATGGATAATTGACCCTAGCTTTTTGGGGCAGTCTGGCATGAACATATGAGGCATCCGTGGTAGGTTTGAAAGACTTCCGAGATTGTTGGCGCATTGCCACACAATCAGCCATTTATTGGCCTTTTTCACCGAAAACTACAGAAAACACAAAATTTGTCAAAAATTCAAACAACTTGGCTTTGCTGCCTTGAATTTCTCATAAAAGACGATGGGGAAAATTGGGTATCATTTGACGGATGTAGAAAAACATCTTCCATTGAACATGATCTATTTTTGCACATCCTTGAAATGACCCCAAACATTTCAAGCATGCGGGCATGCCTGGTAAGCATCAATGTCTAGTTTGAAGGACTTTCGACACCGTATACAAGTTGCTTGGTCATGTAAGCTCTGAAATAAAAATTGAGGCCATTTAAGGATTGTCGAGAAACAAGGTGCTCCTAAACGAACCCTCCTGCCTTACCCGAACACTCTCTGTTGAAGATGGTCCATTTTTGAACAACCTTGAACTTTTTCAAGAAGGTGGGCATGCCTATGGTATGCATGAATGCCAGGTTTGAACGGATTTCGACATCATTTGTATGTTGCGACACGTCTAGCCATTTATTGGCATTTTTTCACTGGAAAAACTTTAGAAAATGTAAAACTTGTCGAAAACCCAAAGAAACTTGACAATAGTGCCTTGAATTGGTCATACAGGGCCATGAAAAAATTGGGCCATTTCAAGAATGTCAAGAAACAATGCGCGCTCAAACAGGTGCATTGAATTGTTCATAGACGTCTATAGAAATAAATTGGGATCATCTCAAGGATGTCGAAAAACAACATGCTCTTAGACAGAGGCTTTTGACCTACCTAAACACCCTCCATACAACATGATCTATTTTTAAACATACTTCAAAATTCAAATGACCCCAACTTTTACAAGCAGGTGGGCATGCCCATGGTAGGCATCTATGTCAGATTTGGATAATTTTCCGATAGGGTATGCAAGTTGTGACACGACCGACCATTTATTGGCCTCTGTCGAAAAAAATGCAAAATTGGAAAAGAAATGAAAAATGAAAAAGAAAGAAATAGTGAGAAAAAGACCGGTTCCGTACAGTAAAATGGTCGCTGAGGGATAGTGCGTTTTGCTATGGCTAGCAACGAGTGATTAGCGGTGGGAGTCACTGTTGGAATTTTGCTAGTTGGCCTTTGGTCTAAAGCTTAATTAAAATTCTGAAAAATTTTTGACCTATTTATGCACACATATGAGTGAAGTGAGTGAGGCTAAAGTTTAGTCCCACCCTGGAAGTTGAGAGAGAGTTGCACCTCTTTATAAGGTGAGCTCTTCTACCATTTGTATGAGCATGAGAAGAGGACCTACACGCGCGCTCCTCCTCCTCCTCGCTCGCCTCGCCTCGACGGGTTGCGGGATTGAGCCGAGCCGAGGACAGAGCTATGCACGTTGTCTATATTATTACTGAACCGTTTCCGATTCTTTTGGATCGTGACGACTCGGACGTGGGGTTTACTCCTACGACCTACCCGGTCCGCACTATATAGTCAGGCAGATCATTGCACCGCCAAGCAAGTCTTCTCCATTCCTCCTTTCGGCGTCCACGGGGAGAAGGGACAGCAGGCCTCCGGAACCCCGCCTCTCGTGATCCTATACGGGAGAGGGGTGATTAGGTTGTTGGGAAGCGCACTCGCGCGACTGCTGGCAGCGACGACTTCTTCCCGACCTCGGCAACCTCATCCTCGACTACATGGGCGACAACGTCAACGCCGGCGGTGCTACTCCCGCTGCACCGTATGTGATTCTATCCTTCCTGTTCGAGATCGTGGTAGAATTCATATTTCTAGTATGTGCCCTAGATGTGATCTGTTTATCTGCTATGCTAGTTTGCATGATTAGTTTAATCTCTGCTACTGTAGTCATGATTTATCTTCTAATTATTTGGATTAAATCTCGTAGTAATTTACTCATATTTCCAACAATCGAAAAACCTGATTATAGGCAATTTATTCCGAGTGGTTTTGCTGCGCATCTGAAGCCGCCTGCCTTTAAGGGGGCGCAATATAAGAGGTGGCGCACGAGAGCAGTCTACTAGTTTCAGACCATGGGCTGCTATGACGCCACCAGGGGCAAGCCTGAGGGCGATATTAATCCAGCACAGCTGGAAGCTTTCGAGAAGATCGATACCCTCTTTAAAGGCGCTCTTCTGAGTGTTCTTGATGACTCCATTGTGGATTCGTATATGTCATTTGACAACGGCAAGGACATGTGGGCTGCGCTCGAGGTCAAGTTTGGTGCCTCGGACACCGACAGCGAGTTGTACATCATGGAGCAATTCTATGACCACAAGATGACTGATGAGCGCCCTGTTGTACAGCAGGCTCATGAGATACATTCGCTCGCAAAAGAACTTGAGTACTTCAAGTGTGTGTTGCCGGACAAATTTGTTGCCGGAGGCATCATTGCCAAGGTTCCACCTTCGTGGAACAATTTTGCTACTTCCTTGAAACACAAGAGACAGGAGTTTTCCGTTGCGGATCTCATTGGTACTCTTGATGTTGAAGAGAAGGCGAGAGCAAAGGACACACGTGCTCGAGTTGCTGAGGGAGGTTCTAGTGCCCACATGATACAGAAGAAGAACTCCCAGCCCAACAAGTTCAGAAACAATAAGAACAAAACTCAGGACAAAGGCAAGTTTGATACAAAGAACAAGCCATCACATTCTACCAACTTCAAGAAGAATTCTCATAAGAAGGGGAAGGGATTTTGCCATGTCTGCGGTGATCCTAATCACTGGGCTCCGAAGTGTCCTAACCACTTTGAGGAGCGCGAACATGATAAGAGCGGCAAGTCCGCTAATGTTGTTATCGGTGATATTGATATGAAGGAATCAGGGTACGGTATTTTTCCTACCACCCTTTCAGTATTTCAATCCCCTGATTGGTTAATTGACACCGGTGCCAATGTACATGTTTGTGTTGACGCCTCCATGTTTTCTTCTTACCAGGCAACAGGGACTTCACCCATGCTGATGAGGAACGGGTCACATGCCATCGTTCGAGGTGTTGGTACGGTTGATCTGAAGTTTACTTCGGGGAAGACCGTGCATCTGAAGAACGTTCATCATGTGTCATCCATAAATAAAAATCTCGTTAGCGGTTCCCGTTTATGTCGAGATGGTTTTAAGTTGGTTTTCGAATCCAATAAAGTTGTAATTTCTAAGTATGGACAATTTGTTGAAAAAGGCTATGAGAGCGGAGGCTTGTTCCGCCTGTCTTTGTTAGATATTTGCACTAAAGTTATTAATAATGTTTGCCACAACAATGAGTCTGATATTTGGCATTCACGACTTTGTCACATTAACTTTGGTTGCATGACGCGGCTAGCCAATATGAATTTAATTCCGAAAATCTCTACTGTCAAAGGCTCTAAGTGCCAAGTATGTGTGCAAGCTAAGCAACCTCGCAAGTCCCATAAGACTGCAGAGGCAAGAGACTTGGCGCCACTAGAGCTTATACATTCTGATCTTTGTGAGATGAATGGCGTGTTGACAAAAGGTGGAAAGAGATACTTCATGACGTTGATTGATGACTCCACTAGATATTGTTATGTGTATCTCCTGAAATCAAAAGATGAGGCTTTAACTTTCTTTGAAAACTATAAAGCTGAGGCAGAGAACCAACTGGATCGAAAAATTAAATGGCTTAGGTCCGATCGTGGTGGAGAGTATTTTTCCAATGAATTTGATCTGTTTTATGCGGAACATGGTATAATCCATGCGAGGACGCCTCCCTACTCACCTTAGTCAAATGGGGTAGCCGAAAGAAAGAACCGAACTCTAACTGATATGGTTAACACCATGTTAGACACATCGGGTCTTTCCAAGAAATGGTGGGGGAGGCGCTAATGACTGCGTGTCATGTCCTAAACCGAGTTCGCACAAAGCATAAGACCATGACTCCGTTTGAGGAATGGGAAAGGAAAAGATCGAAACTCTCTTACCTACGTACTTGGGGCTGTTTGGCGAAAGTCAATATACCAATTCCCAAGAAGCGCAAGCTTGGACCAAAAACAGTGGATTGTGTTCTTCTGGGCTATGCTTTTCATAGCATCGGCTATAGATTTTTGATAATAAAATCTGAGATATCCGACATGCATGTTGGTACGATTATGGAGCCGAATGATGTAACTTTCTTTGAGGACATATTTCCTATGAAGGATATGTCGAGTTCATCAAATCAGGAGATACCTATTCCATCTAGTGAGGAATTCACTGTAATTACTGAACCCACCATTGCGATGGAACATGTTGAGAATCCTGTTGAGGGTGACAATGGAACTCCTGTGAGGAGTAAGAGACCTAGGACTGCAAAGTCCTTTGGTGATGATTCCATTGTGTACCTCGTGGATAACACAACCAGGACTATTTCAGAAGCCTATGCATCTCTTGATGCTGACTACTGGAAGGAAGCTGTATGTAGCAAGATGGATTCCATCTTAGCTAACTGTACCTGGGAGATCACTGACCGTCCTTATGGGTGCAAACCTGTAGGATGTAAGTGGGTGTTCAAGAAAAAGCTTAGACCTGATGGTACGATTGAAAAGTACAAGGCACAGCTTGTGGCCAAGGGTTATACCCAGAAAGAAGGTGAAGACTTCTTTGACACTTACTCGCCCGTGGCTATACTGACCACAATTCGGGTGCTACTATCACTGGCTGCCTCACATGATCTTCTCGTTCATCAAATGGACGTTAAGACATCTTTCCTCAATGGAGAGTTGAAGGAGGAAATTTACATGGATCAGCCAGATGGTTTTGTAGTACCTGGTCAGGAAGGAAAGGTGTGCAAGTTATTAAAGACTTTATATGGCCTTAAACAAGCTCCTAAGGAGTGGCATGAGAAGTTCGAAAGAACATTAAATGTTGTCCTCTTTGTAGTAAACGATGGTGACAAGTGTGTGTACTATCGCTATGGTGTGGGCGAAGGAGTTATTCTTTGTCTGTATGTCGACGACATACTGATCTTTGGAACCAAACTTGATTTAATCAAGGAGGTTAAGGATTTCTTATCTTGCTGTTTTGAGATGAAGGATCTAGGACTAGCTGGTGTTATCTTAAACATCAAGCAGTTGAGAGATGAGAATGGTGGGATCACACTGCTTCAGTCTCACTATGTGACGCCCGGATAATCATGCTACAGTAATCCCACGCTAATCATGCCACGTCACCTCGGTTACTGTTGCTAATCTATCGTTAGGTCAAAACCGGTCCAAAATTCAAATTCAAAATCAACCAAAGAATAAAAACTTTTCAAAATTTAAAACAAAATTGTTCGGGGTGTGCAAATAAATGCCTAGGAATTTATGGTGTGGGATCCATGCCTTTATAAAATGCCTAAATAATTTAAAATGAAATAAAAACAGAAAAAGAAAATAAATAAAAGAAAGAAACTAACAAAATAAAAAAAGGGAAACACCCCCCCACTGGGCTCCGGCCCAGCAGGCCATTGGGCCATCCACCTGGTTGGCCCAGCCGCGCCCCTGCATAACCCCCCCCACCCCGCAACCCTAGCCCACTACACCACGGTTCCCCCACGATCCCCCACTCTCCCCTCGTCCTCCCACACCGCCGCCACCACACAACGCACGCACAGGGGAGAGGAGCTCCTCGGACCGGGGCCCCAGCGCCCGAACCCGCCCACATCGTCGCCCCTCGCCGCTGTTCGCGGGATCGCCCAACACCTCGTCGAACCTCCTCCTGGCCGGACCGCTCCGTCCTCGACCTCCTCGCCAGATCTGCGTCGCCGACCCGTCGCTCGTCCCCGCCTCGCCCCCGACGGCCGCGATGCTTCGAGGCCAACGTCGTCACCCATCGCCACTCGCCGTCGCCTCATCCTCGCCCCGCCGTCGTCGGACCACCCAAGCTGCCGCGAGCCCACTGCCCCCTCCCTATAGCTACGCGGTGAGCTGTCGCGCCGGTTGCGCCTCCCCCGGCCTCCTCTTCCCTCCTCTCTACACGCCCGCGCCCCGCTAACCGCGCACGCACCCTCGCCTCACGCCGTTGCGCCTCGCCCCTGGCCTGCTGCAAGCCCCACGTCGCCATCCCGCCTCGCGCCCTTGTTGCACGCCCGCGCGCGGGGCCTCATCGCTTCTGCTGCTCTTGCGCGGCAGCCGCCGCAGCGCCCCTCCCCCCACGTCCACCGCGCCTCCCGCTTGCCGGTCTGGTCGCCGCCTCCAGCCGGGCACTTGGCCGCCGGCGCCCCACGGCTGGCTGGGCGAGCGCCTTATCGGGCTGGCGCCCAGCGCCCGTTGCCCGCTCGCTAGCCACTTCCAAACATGGCCCACTGCCCAGATTGTTAAAATAATAATAATAATGATGAAAATAAAATTAGTAAAAGTATTAATTAATTAATTAATTAGTGAAATAATTAAGTTAATTAATTTTGTTTAACTAAACTAATTAGAATTAGTTAACCTAATCAAGTAATTAAACTAATTAACCTGTTTAGTTAATCCCAGTCAATGGCAAATGGGACCCACCCGTCAGTTGACTGGTCAACGATCAACTTTGACCGCTGATGACACGATGATGCAATAATTCTTTTTCGAATTAATTTAATAATAATATTATAGAAAAATGAGTTAAAACTTTGAAAATTAATATAAAATAAACCGTACTTCGGATGGAAAAACTTTGTACATGAAAGTTGCTCAGAACGACGAGACGAATCCGGATACGCAGCCCGTTCGTCCGCCACACACCCCTAACATATCAAACTCGCAACTTTCCCCCTCTGGTTCATCTGTCCGAAAACGCGAAACACCGGGGATAATTTCCCGGATGTTCCCCCCTTCACCGGCACCACCTCGTACCGTGTTAGGGCACACCTAGCATCACGCCTTGTCATGTCATGCATCGCTATGCATCTGTTTGCTTAATATTTATTGTTTCTTCCCCCTCTTCTCTCGCTAGACACCGAGACCGACGCCGCTGCTACCCAGTACGACTACGGTGTTGACGACCCCTCTCTCTTGCCAGAACAACCAGGCAAGCCCCCCCTTTGATCACCAGATATCGCCTACTCTTCTCTATATTGCTTGCATTAGAGTAGTGTAGCATGTTACTGCTTTCCGTTATTCCTATCCTGATGCATAGCCTGTCCTTGCTACTACTGTTGTTACCATTACCTGCTATCCTACTGCTTAGTATAGGATGCTAGTGTTCCATCAGTGGCCCTACGCTCTTGTCCGTCCGCCATGCTATACTACTGGGTCGTGATCACTTCGGGAGGTGATCACGGGCATATACTATATACATTACACTGCTACATTACCTGTGATACTATTCGGAGATGGGGGCTGAAGGGGCAGGTGGTTCCATCCAGGTAGAGGTGGGCCTGGGTTCTCGACGGCCCCCGACTGTTACTTTGTGGCGGAGCGACAGGGCAGGTTCAGACCACCTAGGAGAGAGGTGGGCCTAGCCCTGGTCGGCGTTCGCGGATACTTAACATGCTTAACGAGATCTGGGTATTTGATCTGAGTCTGGCCATTTGGTCTATACACACTAACCATCTACGCGGGAGTAGTTATGGGTATCCCGGCGTCGTGGTATCAGCCGAAGCCTTCGTGACGTCAGCGACTGAGTGGCGCGCGCCGGATTGGACCGTAAGCCTGCTCTTGTATTAAGGGGGCTAGTTCTGCTTCCGGCCGCGTTCGCAACGTGCAGGTGTGCAAAGGGCGATGGGCCCAGACCCCTGCGCCATAGGATTTAGACCGGCGTGCTGACCTCTCTGTTGGGCCTAGGTAGGGCTGTGACGTGTTGATCTTTCGAGGCCGGGCATGACCCAGAAAAGTGTGTCCGGCCAAATGGGATCGAGCGTATTGGGGTATGTGGTGCACCCCTGCAGGGAAGTTTATCTATTCGAATAGCCGTGTCCCTCGGTAAAAGGACGAACCGGAGTTGTACCTTGACCTTATGACAACTAGAACCGGATACTTAATAAAACACACCCTTCCAAGTGCCAGATACAACCGGTGATCGCTCTCTCACAGGGCGACGAGGGGAGGATCATCGGTTAGGATTATGCTATACGATGCTACTTGGAGGATTTCAGTCTACTCTCTTCTACATGCTGCAAGACGGAGGCTTCCAGAAGCGTAGTCTTCGAAAGGACTAGTTATCCCCCTCTTATTCCGGCTTTCTGCAGTCCAGTCCACATATAATAGCCTTATTCCAGTTGATACCAATGCATACATATGTAGTGTAGCTCCTTGCTTGCCAGTACTTTGGATGAGTACTCACGGTTGCTTTCTCCTTCTTTTCCCTCTATCCCTTCTACCTTGTTGTCGCAACCAGATGTTGGAGCCCAGGAGCCAGACGCCACCGTCGACGACGCCTCCTACTACACCGGAGGTGCCTACTACTACGTGTTGTCCGCTGATGACGACCAGGAGTAGTTTAGGAGGATCCCAGGCAGGAGGCCTGCGCCTCTTTCGATCTGTATCCCAGTTTGTGCTAGCCTTCTTAAGGCAAACTTGTTTAACTTATGTCTGTACTCAGATATTGTTGCTTCCGCTGACTCATCTATGATCGAGCTCTTGTATTCGAGCCCTCGAGGCCCCTGGCTTGTAATATGATGCTTGTATGACTTATTTTATTTGTAGAGTTGTGTTGTGATATCTTCCCGTGAGTCCCTGATCTTGATCGTACACGTTTGCGTGTATGATTAGTGTACGATTAAATCGGGGCATCACACACTATGTGGAAAAGGTCTTGAGTCGTTTTGGGTATAGCGACTGCACGCCTTCTCCAACTCCATATGATGCTAGTGTGTTGCTTCGAAAGAACCGACGGATTGCTAGAGATCAACTGAGGTATTCTCAGATTATTGGCTTGCTTATGTATTTGGCGAGTGCCACGAGGCCTGACATCTCTTTTGCTGTGAGCAAGCTGAGTCGGTTTGTGTCAAAACCGGGAGATGATCATTGGCATGCGCTTGAGAGAGTTATGCGCTATTTGAAAGGCACTGCGAGCTATGTGATTCACTACATCGGGTATCCAAGGGTACTGGAGGGTTATAGTGACTCAAACTGGATATCTGATGCTGATGAGATTAAGGCCACAAGTGGTTATGTTTTCACACTTGGTGGTGGCGTTGTTTCTCTGGAAGTCTTGCAAGCAGACCATCTTAACGAGGTCAACTATGGAAGCAGAACTCACAGCATTAGACACTGCCACTGTTGAAGCAGAGTGGCTTCATGAACTCTTGATGGACTTACCTATGGTTGAAAAACCAATACCCTCTATCCTGATGAACTGTGATAATCAAACTATGGTCGTCAAAATAAACAGTTCAAAGGACAATATGAAGTCCTCAAGGCATGTGAAGAGGAGACTGAAATCTGTTAGAAAATTGAGGAACTCCGGAGTTATTACGTTGGATTATATCCAAACGTCGAAAAATTTGGCAGATCCCTTCACAAAGGGTCTATCACGTAATGTGATAGATAGTGCATTGATAGAGATGGGTCTGAGACCCACCGCATGAGTTGTCCATAGTGGTAACCCACTCTATGTGATCGGAGATCCCGTGAAGTAGAAGTGGGAGACAAGCTGTTGGTCAGCTGGGAGGAGAGTATCCCTATATTACCTATCTCACTCCATGAAGATGCAATACTCTCCTGATCTGCATGGCAGGTTGATACTTATCTTAATGTGTTTCAAGTGGCTTATTCGGGTAAGCAGAGATGTTGTCCTGCAGAACATCTTCTGAGGAACACACCTATATGAATTTGACTGTTAACGTCGCAGTCTGTGAGAATTGGGTGTCTCTAATAAATTCATGAAAAGGCCCTGGAGTATGACGTATACGCTCCACCCGCGGGGAAGCCTTGCGGCAGCCTAGTATTGGTCAAGAATTTGTGTGAAACTAGTCTCGCAGAAAACTTGTAGTTCAAGGCATAGTCCACTATTCAAGTTGTGATCTAGTGTAGCATAAATCTCTAAGTGGAAGTTTAACTTCACAGTCTCCACTAAGCACCGGTATATAAACAATGTTTTGGAACTAAATGATGAGATGTGCCAATGAGACTTTGTGGGGGATTGTTGGAATTTTGCTAGTAGGCCTTTGGCCCAAAGCCCAACTAAAATTCTGAAATTCTCTTGGCCCATTCATGTACACATGTGAGTGGAGTGAGTGAGGCTAAAGTTTAGTCCCACCCCGAAAGTTGAGAGAGAGTTGCGCCTCTTTATAAGGTGAGCTATTCTACCACTTGTATGAGCATGAGAAGAGGAGACCTACACACGCGCTCCTCCTCCTCGCCGCGCCGTGCCGCAGGGTGCGGGATTGAGTCGAGCCGAGGACAGAGCTATGCACGTTGTCTATATTTTTGCTGCTAATTAACAGACGCGTTAATTACTGAACCGTTTCCGATTCTTTTGGATCGTGACGACTCGGGCGTGGGGTTTACTCCCACGACCTACCCGACCCGCATTATATAGTCAGGCAGACGTCTACCCTAGCCGCCGCCGCTTCGTATGGTTTCTCACCACCGTTCCAGATCATTGCGCCGCCAAGAAAGTCTTCTCCATCCCTCCTTTCGGCATGCACCGGGAGAAGGGACAGCAGGCCTCCGGAACCCCGCCTCTCGTGATCCTGTACGGGAGAGGGGCGATCAGGTTTTTAGGGAGCGCACTCGCGCAACTGCTGGCAGCGACGACTTCTTCCTGACCTCGGCAACCTCATCCTCGACGACATGGGCGACAACGTCAACGCCGGCGGTGCTGCTCCCGCTGCATCGTATGTGATTCTATCCTTCCTGTTCGAGATCGTGGTAGAATTCATGTTTCTAGTATGTGCCCTAGATGTGATCTGTTCATTTGCTGTGCTAGTTTGCATGATTAGTTTAATCTCTGCTACTGTAGTCATGATTTATCTTCTAATTATTCGGATTAAATCTCGTAGTAACTTGCTCATATTTCCAACAGTCACAAGGTTCAATCCCTCGCACTGCCATCCCTTTTTCGGTGAAATTATTTGTGTTTCCGCGTGCAACAATTGGCCGACCCAGTTGGCTAGCCTCCCGTGCGTGGCGTTATCTATTTGATTGACGCAGATGCTGATATGTCTCGTCTACAACAAGCAAGAAGAGAGGAAGCCTTTTCCTACATTTCTGCAAGAGGTTATTTTCAGAACTTAACCCGTGACCTCTTGGTCACAAGGCAACAGCTTTACCACTGTGCCAAGGCTTCCTTTCACATTTCAAGATATTCTATATTACAAAAATTACTTTACATAATAAATTCAACAGATGTTAATCAAGCACTTAAAATATTAATTGTATAAAATATATTTCTAATGTATACATAAAATGTACAAAAATATACAATGTGCATTAAAAAGTTGAACATGTAATTAAAAATTTTAATCAACAATTTGATTTTTTTAATCTGTATGAAAAATGTTGACCATGTATTAAAAATGTTAATATGGTATTTTAAAAAGTTAATCAAGCATTTGAAATATGCATGCATATTAAATAATGTCGACCATGTATTCGAGAAGTGTTAATTTGATATTTGAAATTATTTAATCAAGCATTTGAAAAATAATAAATGTGTATATAAAATTACCATGTATTCAAAAAATGTTAACAGGTATTTGGAAAATTTTAATCAAGCATTTAAGAAAAGTTAAAATGTGTATAAAGAATGTTAGTCCAATCATTTGAATACAAATTAAGCGTCAATTTGGAAAAAAATCAAGCATCTAAAAAATATTAAAATTTAATTAAAAATGTTGACCATGTGTTCAAAATTAAACCTACATTTGAAAAATATTAATTTTATGGTAGAAAAATGTATGAAATATGTACCAAAATGTGTATAAAAAAGCAAACCTCAAGAGAAGAAAATCCGATAAAAACGAGAAAGAAACAAACAAAATCAAAAAAGAAAAGAAGAAAAAAAGAAACAATAGGGAAAAACCAACAAAAACTGGGAAAGAAACAAAAAAATAGGAAAACTCCAGTAAAAATAGAGAAAGAAACGAAGAAAAAGCCATGAAAAATACAAAGAAAAACAAAAACAATGAAATAGAGAAAAAACAAGTGAAAACCCAGTTTTTTTACCCTCAAGTAAGTCGCACTCTACTATTATATCACAAAGCCTACAGTAGCTTAGTGGCTCGCAAATCGATCCCTCATTTCTTTCAATAAAGTGTGCCGTAATGGTCCGGCCATTTACTGTATCCGCTTCAACGAGAGATCCTTCCACAAAATTAGCTCGGATATGCATCTTTGACCTCCAGATTTCCATAGGAATTCTATACATTTCTTAGTTGCATGCTTTCAATGATGACATCAGTTGCCGGACTTAGCGAAAGCAGGGCCTCAAGGATCAAAGGAAAGGAGAAAGAGGTCAGGGAGGAGGAAGGAAATCACAGCAACTACCAAGACAAAAGACTTCTTTTTTTGAGGGATAGGCAGCTTGGTCTGCCTATATATTAAGCAGGAGAAAAATCAAATACACATGTCTTACAGATTAAAGGACAAGGGATGGCCCGAAACAGTGGGCAAAAACACAAGGAGCTAGTTAGGCTCCGGTTCTGGATCATTTTCGCGAACGCTGAACCAGTGCAAGGAGCAAGGAGAGTGCAGGTTGCATGACGTCCAACTTAATGAGATCCAAGAGGGAATGCTCGGAAATGAATTTATGCTCGAACGCCCTTCGGTTCCTTTCCTTCCATAAATTCTAATTGATGTATACTCCATACTTCAAAGAGTACGCGATTTTGTTCGAATTCCAGCCTTGATCGCCCTATGCCCAAGGTGACAAGTCACATAATTCCACCAAGCCTTGCTTGAACTATCAGCCATAGCATTGCCTCCCAGAGCATGAATCTCGATCACATAAGGTGCAAAGGCGATTCATTAACCTGATCACATAAGGTGCAGTAGCAGGGGTCATGGATGATTCCTCGCTTTGCCAGGTTGTAGGTGGTCTGAATTCTGCACTTGAGCCACAACCAGAAGGAAAACCGGCACTTAGGCTCAACCTTGGCCTTCCAAACTTGCCTGAAGTTGACATCCGAGAAAGATCCCAGGAATTGGCAAGTGTATGCAGAACTAGCAGAGTAGGTACCAGAGGTGTCGCAGTTCCATGTAAGGGTGCCTACAACTTGAGGGTCCAGAACAATGTGCTGCACTTTCAGCCATAACGAGATGAATTGGCTTGTGTATTATTTTTTTCTGTTCATTTAGTTGGCTGCAGATTTTCTTGCTAAGGGAAAGTTTTTATTTTTTGAATTTTCTTATTTTGTTTTGAATTTTGGCTAAAGGAAAGTTCGGTTTGTACGCCCACCTTGTAGTGCCGTACACGATTCAGTTCGAATTCCAGCCTTGTACCCCATCTTTCTAGCAATCTACTGCTATCTTAAATGTAGATTGATGACAAAAACAATGGTTAGATGTGCTGAATATAGTTTCTCGTACTCTGTAAGTATCTTTTGTTCTCAATAAAGTGGAGGCAGTGGGGCTGTTGCCCTAATATGCTAGTAAGTCTGAAGCTGCTACCACAGCCACAAGACAAGACGATTGCCACCAAATGTGCATAGAAGCCATCAATGTAAGGTCTTCTTCAGTTGAGCGCAGGGCGATGACACAAAGAAGAATCGCTCTACAGCCTCATCTTGTTTGGTACAAATGGACAGCAACTCACATTTCATTTTTCTCAAAAACAACTTGCAACATTTAGTTCAAGAACCTAGTAAAAATCAAATCAGTAGCACAGAAATGAGTCATCATTTCTAAATCTCTGTTTGCATCACAGAATTCAGTTCTTACGAGCAGCAAGCGAGCCGAAGCGTCAGCAGGCATTCAGCAATTCCCATAAATTCACTCTGATCATCACTAACTTATTAATGTTGCAAATGGGACTGCGCTGCGTCCCACTATGTCATCACTAACTTATTAATGTTGTCTTATTAATAACATCAGCACTCTGATCATGCTTTTAGTTGACCTTGGTATCATCCAGTCGGGGTTCAGCGGAGTGTAGAGCAAAGAAGTACATAACAGGTTAGTCTTATTAATAGCATCCATTGCAGCGACATGTAGGTGTTCGAATTTGATCGCAGAAGATGTGAAATCCTTTTCTCTTTCCCCCTGTTTTACGCCTTTGTTCAGAGTTGGGCTGTTCGGTAATCGGCACATTAACTGAATGAAGTTCCTCTGTTTTCTGTATGCCTCGCTCTGCTAAGTTGCTTTTCCCGTCTAACTCTGACGCCGACCCTCTCTTGACAAACACAGCCTTTGGCCTTTCAAACAATAGTCACAGAAGCGCATGGATGGACAAGGAGGGTGATATTGAGTGATATAAACTCCTAGCCGAAATTTTCATCATCATCATCATCGTGGTGTCTTTACAAGCGATCAGGGCAACCGGCCAAATCTGATCTGAGGCCATGGCTGGATGCTACTAAGTACTAATACTAATTGGGTCCCCAGCAGCTGAGGTACATGACCGTCCTCAGCCCCTCCTCGGCCTTCTCCGCTCTCCGCCTCTCCACCAGGGCCGCCGTGGAAGCTGCTTCGTGCTCTGCGAGCCGCCGACGCGGACGTTGGCCTTGGACTTGGCAGCTCGGTGGATGGACTTGAGCGCGTAGTTCCAGCGGCAGAGTCCGGCCTGGTCCTTGAGCGCCTCCACCGCCCCCACGCTCATGGCCACCATCCACGACGCCTTCGCCGGACCAGCCATCTCTTCTCCTTCTTCTTGGTCCTGATGCCTTGCTGGAGAGTGGAGACTGGCTTGTGATCGCCGCGTATGTCTAGTAGTACTGGACTTGCGGAGTTGCGGTTGTGAAAGAACTGAACTGATGCTCGTTTGTGTCGACGGGAAGAAGAGTGGGAGTGAGACGGGGTTATATACGGGAGAGGCGGAGCAAAACAGGCGGCCGTGGACGCTGGTTTTCCAGGTAGCTGCCCACCACGTCTCATCTTGTTTTTTTCTTTCAGCAGACCAACTGACCAAGCCAGCCGACAGAGAAATAGATACGAGCAATGGACGAAGGAAAAAAAATGGACGAAGAGTGTGCCAAAGCTTTTTCCATAAAAAAGGTGTGCCAAAATTTACTGAGTAAAACTAGTAGTATTGGACCCTCAAAAAAAAAAACTAGTAGTATTGTATTTTCATCAAGAAAGAAACACAATAGTTCTTGGTTTTCATTTTAGTGGCTCTTTTTCCTCAGCGTGCAAGTCCACATGTTTTCTCTATAAATATTCGTTAGATCAAGGAAATAGACCCAACAAAATTTCTAATAATTTGCTTACTACTTTCAAATTCTGTAGATTTTCCAACAAGAGGCTGCCTTTTCTATTATATTTTTGGTGTATTATGTGCATGTCTAAATCTCTGCCACGCTCTCATGTCAATTTCGAGGAATCTGAAGTTCTTATTAGAGATGAGATTAGCCCCCTCCAGGGAGGCTTGGGAGTAGGATGCCGTGGACATGTATAGCTGAGCTGGCTCGTCCCAGTCTCAGGCCTCTTTTTCTGGTTTTCTCTCTTGTTCTTTCCTCCCAAGGCTACTTCGGCCTTTGTACAGTTTTTCCTCTTCTATAATGAAAATGTAGAGCACCTGCCGTTCCGGTCAAAAAAAAACTATAAGTGTCTATTTACCTAGAAAATCTTATTTATAAGCACCATTGATTTTTATTCGATGTAAAGCAAGTAGTTATTATTAGACAATATCCAAACAATTTTCTGATCTTAAAATATATACTGATAACTGTTATTTATTTTTAATGCTCGTAGTACAAAAAACGTTCACTACATCAACTTTAAGGGATATATCACCAGCAAAAAAGAATTTAAGGGGTATATGTTTTTTAACTACAAAACAATATTTGAAGACACATGAACATTTTTCTGAACTATTAGAACATATATTTTCTAAAAATACACGAAAACAAAATATAGTGAGCAACATTAACATGGTTTGTGAACTACAAGAAGAATTCTGGTGAAATATATGAACATATAATGTGAGTGTTCAACATAAACATTTTTTATGATTATTGAAATTATTTTGTTGATATACACGAACGTATATTTTATGAATCAGAATAATTCTGACATGCTATGCTAAAATTCCCTTTTTTATTTAACCGACACTCTATTTTGAAATCTATTTATACGTACAATAAATTTGTTTCTGATGACTTCAGGTATGATTTATGCAGTTTTTAAGTTCTCTTTTTACATGCACGCGCTATTGTGGAACAAACCTGTGTCAAGTTAAAAAGACGGCCACACTCATATTGAGCTAGCCCCAAGATCCAACTCGTTGCTTGGGCAGGCTATAAGCGGTACATAGAGCTCCTTCTGGCAAAATGTTGGCCAAAATATTTGCAAACAACATTGATTGGTATAATTAAGGATCACAAACAGTAAAATAAATGATGCAAAATACGTAGGAATTTGCTATATCTAGCAACAATATTTAAATGAAGTGCCTTTGAGAATTGAGGTGAGGCAGACCCAAAAAAATGCTTTGTTGGACATATTTTTTTATGTGAAAAGTTGTCTTAAAAAAACCAAACCAAAATGGACTTAGCTAGGCATGCAGTTTAGAAACTTGGTATTATCCATTTATACTAAACACTTTTACTTTCTAAAACAACATAATGATTATACATATTGTTTTTTTTGTTTGACACAACATTGCCAGACAATTTTAACTATTTTCACTACTATATACTAACAACATAAACCACAAGTACTAACTTAAATGTAAATATTATAACATTGAAATTACTATAATGCTAAACTAACTCTATTTTGTTGCAAACCTTATGTTATTTTAAACAAAATCAATGATCTGAAAATGCTACTTTCGGAAGCATTTTGGAGCACTGATTTTGTGTTTTTTGCCACGCCTTCCAGAAATGTGACCTCATGATAAAAGTTTGCCTACACTTAGAACATTTGTCAAAATTTACCAAAAAAAATCAGATTTTTTAATTTTTTTTTTAATTTTACTGTTCATCCAAACTCATTTGAGCTCGAGCTCAAAAGGGTACTTTCGGTGTCAAAGCTTTTTCCATAAAAAAAGGTGCCAAGATTTACTAAGCAGTAGTACTGTATTTTGATCAAGAAAGAAACACAATAATTCTTCATTTTCTTTTTCGTGGCTAATTTTCCCCAGCGTGCAAGTCTACATGTTTTCTCTATAAATATTCTTTAGCTAAGGGAAATAAGACCAACAAAACTTCTAATAATTTTCTTGCTACTTTCAAATTATAGACTTTCTAACGTGAGGCTGGCTTTTTTATTATAATATTTTTGGTGTATTGTGTGCATTTCTAAATCTCTGTCATGCTCTCATGTCAGTTTCGAGGCAGCCGAAGTTCTTATAAACTAAGGAAACTACAAGTGTCTATTTAAAAGCCGACTTGGAAAATCTTATTTATAAGCACTAGTGATTTTTTATTCGATATAAAGCAAGTAGTTATTATTAGACAATATTCGAACAATTTTTTGCTTTTAAAAGATATACTGATAAATTTTATTTATTTTTTAATTCTCGTAGCATGGAAAATGTTCGCTACATCAACTTTAACACATATATCACCAGCAAAAAAACTTAGTTCTTTTGGGCGATTCTCCCAGAATCGCCCCCCCCCCCCCTCCCCAGCTTCCCCCAAAATCGTCACTCCATTTTTTTACAATCCTAACTAATTAGACCTTAACTATATAGGATTGTAAAAAAATTATGGTGTGACGATTCCGCGAGAAGCTGGGGAGGTGGGCGTGTTGGGGAACGTACGCACACGCAAGATCATGGTGATGCATAGCAACGAGAGGGGAGAGTGTTGTCTACGTACCCTCGTAGACCGAAGCGGAAGCGTTGACGCAACGTAGAGGAAGTAGTCGTACGTCTTCCCGGTCCAACCGATCCAAGCACCGTTACTCCGGCACCTCCGAGTTCTTGGCACACGTTCAGCTCGATGACGCTCCCCGGGCTCCGATCCAGCAAAGCTTCGGGGAGGAGTTCTGTCAGCACGACGGCGTGGTGATGATCTTGATGTTCAACCATCACAGGGCTTCGCCTAAGCACCGCTACAATATGACCAAGGTATAATATCGTGGAGGGGGGCACCGCACACGGCTAAGGAATGATCACGAAGATCAACTTGTGTGTTCTAGGGTGCCCCTGCCCCCGTATATAAAGGAGCCAAGGGGAGGGGGCGGCCGGCCAAGGAGGGGCGCGCCAAGGGGGAGTCCTACTCCCACTGGGAGTAGGACTCCCTTCTTTCCTAGTTGGAGAAGGAGAAGGGGGGAAAGAGGAGGAAGAGGGAAAGGAAAAGGGGGGGGGGGGTGGGGGGGCGCCGCCCCCTCTCCTTGTCCTATTCGGACTAGGGAGGGGAGGGGCGCGCGGCCACCTCTTGCCTCCTTTCCTCTTCTCCCTTAGGGCCCATGTAGGCCCAATAACCCCCCCCCCCCCGGGGGGGGGGGGGGGGTTCCGGTATCCCCCCGGTACTCTGGTAAAATCCCGATTTCACCCGGAACGATTCCGATATCCAAATATAGGCTTCCAATATATCGATCTTTATGTATCGACCATTTCGAGACTCCTCGTCATGTCCATGATCACATCCGGGACTCCGAACAACCTTCGGTACATCAAAATACATAAACTCATAGTGAAACTGTCATCGTAACGTTAAGCGTGCGGACCCTACGGTTTGAGAACAATGTAGACATGACCGAGACACATCTCCGGTCAATAACCAATAGCGGAACCTGGATGCTCATATTGGTTCCTACATATTCTACGAAGATCTTTATCGGTCAGACTGCATAACAACATACGTTGTTCCCTTTGTCATCGGTATGTTAGTTGCCCGAGATTCGATCATTGGTATCCAATACCTAGTTCAATCTCGTTACCGGCAAGTCTCTTTACTCGTTCCGTAATACATCATCCCGCAACTAACTCATTAGTTGCAATGCTTGCAAGGCTTAAGTGATGTGTATTACCGAGAGGGCCCAGAGATACCTCTCCGACGATCAGAGTGACAAATCCTAATCTCGAAATACGTCAACCCAACATGTACCTTTGGAGACACCTGTAGAGCACCTTTATAATCACCCAGTTATGTTGTGACATTTGGTAGCACACAAAGTGTTCCTCCGGCACACGGGAGTTACATAATCTCATAGTCATAGGAACATGTATAAGTCATGAAGAAAGCAATAGCAACATACTAAACGATCGGGTGCTAAGCTAATGGAATGGGCCATGTCAATCAGATCATTCAACCAATGATGTGATCCCGTTAATCAAATGACATCTCTTTGTCTATGGTTAGGAAACATAACCATCTTTGATTAACGAGCTAGTCAAGTAGAGGCATACTAGTGACACTCTGTTTGTCTATGTATTCACACATGTATTATGTTTCCGGTTAATACAATTCTAGCATGAATAATAAACTTTTATCATGATATAAGGAAATAAATAATAACTTTATTATTGCCTCTAGGGCATATTTCCTCCAGTCTCCCACTTGCACTAGAGTCAATAATCTAGATTACACAGTAATGATTCTAACACCCATGGAGCCTTGGTGCTGATCATGTTTTGCTCGTGGAAGAGGCTTAGTCAACGGGTCTGCTACATTCAGATCCGTATGTATCTTGCAAATCTCTATGTCTCCCACCTGGACTAGATCCTGGATGGAATTGAAGCGTCTTTTGATGTGCTTGGTTCTCTTGTGAAATCTGGATTCCTTCGCCAAGGCAATTGCACCAGTATTGTCACAAAAGATTTTCATTGGACCCGATGCACTAGGTATGACACCTAGATCGGATATGAACTCCTTCATCCAGACTCCTTCGTTTGCTGCTTCCGAAGCAGCTATGTACTCTGCTTCACATGTAGATCCCGCCACGACGCTTTGTTTAGAACTGCACCAACTGACAGCTCCACCATTTAATGTAAACACGTATCCGGTTTGCGATTTAGAATTGTCCGGATCAGTGTCAAAGCTTGCATCAATGTAACCGTTCACGATGAGCTCTTTGTCACCTCCATATACGAGAAACATATCCTTAGTCCTTTTCAGGTACTTCATTATGTTCTTGACCGCTGTCCAGTGATCCACTCCTGGATTACTTTGGTACCTCCCTGCTAGACTTATAGCAAGGCACACATCAGGTCTGGTATATAGCATTGCATACATGATAGAGCCTATGGCTGAAGCATAGGGAACATCTGTCATTTTCTCTCTATCTTCTGCAGTGGTCGGGCATTGAGTTTGACTCAACTTCACACCTTGTAACACAGGCAAGAACCCTTTCTTGGCTTGATCCATTTTGAACTTCTTCAAAATCTTGTCAAGGTATGTGCTTTGTGAAAGTCCAATTAAACGTCTTGATCTATCTCTATAGATCTTTATGCCTAATATGTAAGTGAAGGAAATATGCCCTAGAGGCAATAATAAAGTTATTATTTATTTCCTTATATCATGATAAATGTTTATTATTCATGCTAGAATTGTATTAACCGGAAACATAATACATGTGTGAATACATAGACAAACAGAGTGTCACTAGTATGCCTCTACTTGACTAGCTCGTTAATCAAAGATGGTTATGTTTCCTAACCATGAACAAAGAGTTGTTATTTGATTAACGAGGTCACATCATTAGTTGAATGATCTGATTGACATGACCCATTCCATTAGCTTAGCACCCGATCGTTTAGTATGTTGCTATTGCTTTCTTCATGACTTATACATGTTCCTATAACTATGAGATTATGCAACTCCCGTTTACCGGAGGAATACTTTGGGTACTACCAAACGTCACAACGTAACTGGGTGATTATAAAGGAGTACTACAGGTGTCTCCAATGGTAGATGTTGGGTTGGCGTATTTCGAGATTAGGGTTTGTCACTCTGATTGTCGGAGAGGTATCTCTGGGCCCTCTCGGTAATATACATCACATAAGCCTTGCAAGCATAATAACTAAGATGTTAGTTATGAGATGATGTATTACGGAACGAGTAAAGAGACTTGCCAGTAACGAGATTGAACTAGGTATTGGATACTGACGATCGAATCTCGGGCAAGTAACATACCGATGACAAAGGGAACAACGTATGTTGTTATGCGGTCTGACCGATAAAGATCTTCGTAGAATATGTAGGAGCCAATATGGGCATCCAGGTCCCGCTATTGGTTATTGACCAGAGACGTGTCTCGGTCATGTCTACATTGTTCTCGAACCGTAGGGTCCGCACGCTTAACGTTACGATGACAGTTATTATGAGTTTATGCATTTTGATGTACCGAAGGTTGTTCGGAGTCCCGGATGAGATCACGGACATGACGAGGAGTCTCTAAATGGTCGAGACGTAAAGATTGATATATTGGAAGCCTATGTTTGGACATCGGAAGTGTTCCGGGTGAAATCGGGATTTTACCGGATTACCGGGAGGGTTACCGGAACCCCCCGGGAGCCAAATGGGCCAACATGGGCCTGAGTGGAAAGGTGAGAGGGCAGCCCACATAGGGCTGTGCCTCCCCCCTCTCCCTAGTCCTATTAGGACTAGGAGAGGGGCCGGCCACCTCTCTCTCTCTCTCTCTCCCCTTTAAAGGATTCCTAGTTGGACTAGGATTGGAGGGGGGAGTCCTACTCCCGGTAGGAGTAGGACTCCTCCTGCGCCTCCCTCTCTTTGGCCGGCCAGCCCCCCTCCCTCCAACCTTTATATACGGGGGCAGGGGACACCCCAAGACACACAAGTTGATCCTTGAGATCGTTCCTTAGCCGTGTGCGGTGCCCTCTGCCACCAAATTCCACCTCGATCATACCGTTGTAGTGCTTAGGCGAAGCCCTGCGTCGGTAGTACATCAAGATCGTCACCACGCCGTTGTGCTGACGGAACTCTTCCTCGACGCTTTGCTAGATCGGAGCCCGAGGATCGTCATCGAGCTGAACGTGTGCTAAAGAACTCGGAGGTGCCGGAGTAACGGTGCTTGGATCGGTCGGATCGGGAAGAAGACGTACGACTACTTCCTCTACGTTGTGAGATCGCTTCCGCAGTCGGTCTGCGTTGGTACGTAGGCAATACTCTCCCCCTCGTTGCTATGCATCACCATGATCTTGCGTGTGCGTAGGAAAATTTTCGAAATTACTACGTTCCCCAACAGTGGCATCCGAGCCTAGGTTTTTATGGTTTGATGTTATTTGCACGAGTAGAACACAAGTGAGTTGTGGGCGATACAAGTCATACTGCCTACCAGCATGTCATACTTTGGTTCGGCGGTATTGTTGGACGAGACGATCCGGACCAACCTTACGCGTACTCTTACGCGAGACCGGTTCCCTCGACGTGCTATGCACATAGATGGCTTGCGGAAGACTGTCTCTCCAACTTTAGTTGAACCAAGTGTGGCTACGCCCGGTCCTTGAGAAGGTTAAAACGGAGTCTATTTGACGAACTATCGTTGTGGTTTTGATGCGTAGGTGAGATGAGTTCTTACTTAAAAGCCCGTAGCAGCCACGTAAAACTTGCAACAACAAAGTAGAGGACGTCTAACTTGTTTTTGCAGGGCATGTTGTGATGTGATATGGTCAAGGCATGATGCTGATTTTATTGTATGAGATGATCATGTTTTGTAACCGAGTTATCGGCAACTGGCAGGAGCCATATGGTTGTCGCTTTATTGTATGCAATGAAATCACGATGTAATGCTTTACTTTATTACTAAGCGGTAGTGATAGTCGTGGAAGCATAAGATTGGCGAGACGACAACGATGCTACGATGGAGATCAAGGTGTCGCGCCGGTGACGATGGTGATCATGACGGTGCTTCGGAGATGGAGATCACAAGCACAAGATGATGATGGCCATATCATATCACTTATATTGATTGCATGTGATGTTTATCCTTTTTATGCATCTTATCTTGCTTTGATTGACGGTAGCATTATAAGATGATCTCTCACTAAATTATCAAGAAGTGTTCTCCCTGAGTATGCACCGTTGCCAAAGTTCGTCGTGCCCAGACACCACGTGATGATCGGGTGTGATAAGCTCTACGTCCATCTACAACGGGTACAAGCCAGTTTTGCACACGCAGAATACTCAGGTTAAACTTGACGAGCCTAGCATATGCAGATATGGCCTCGGAACACAGAGACCGAAAGGTCGAGCGTGAATCATATAGTAGATATGATCAACATAACGATGTTCACCATTGAAAACTACTCCATCTCACGTGATGATCGGTTATGGTTTAGTTGATTTGGATCACGTAATCACTTAGAGGATTAGAGGGTTATCTATCTAAGTGGGAGTTCTTAAGTAATATGATTAAATTGAACTTAAATTTATCATGAACTTAGTCCTGGTAGTATTTTGCAAATCATGTTGTAGATCAATAGCTCGCGTTGTTGCTTCCATGTGTTTATTTTGATATGTTCCTAGAGAAAATTGTGTTGAAAGATGCTAGTAGCAATGATGCGGATTGGATCCGTGATCTGAGGTTTATCCTCATTGCTGCATAGAAGAATTATGTCCTTGATGCACCGCTAGGTGACAGACCTATTGCAGGAGCAGATGCAGACGTTATGAACGTTTGGCTAGCTCAATATGATGACTACTTGATAGTTTAGTGCACCATGCTTAAAGGCTTAGAATCGGGACTTCAAAGACGTTTTGAACGTCATGGAGCATATGAGATGTTCCAGAAGTTGAAGTTAATATTTCAAGTAAATACCCGAGTTGAGAGATATGAAGTCTCCAACAAGTTCTATAGCTGAAAGATGGAGGAGAATCGCTCAACTAGTGAGCATGTGCCCAGATTGTCTGAGTACTACAATCGCTTGAATCAAGTGGGAGTTAATCTTCCAGATAATATAGTGATTGACAGAATTCTCTAGTCACCATGACCAAGTTAGTAGAACTTCGTGATGAACTATAGTATGCAAGGGATGACGAAAACGACTCCCGAGTTTTTCATGATGATGAAATTGATGAAAGTAGAAATCAAGAAAAACATCAAGTGTTGATGGTTGACAAGACCACTAGTTTCAAGAAAAGGGCAAAGGGAAGAAGGGGAACTTCAAGAAGAACGGCAAGCAAGTTGCTGCTCAAGTAAAGAAGCCCAAGTCTGATCCTAAGCCTGAGACTAAGTGCTTCTACTGCAAAGGGACTGGTCACTGGAAGTGGAATTACCCCAAGTGATTGGCGGATAAGAAGGATGGCAGAGTGAACATAAGTATATTTGATATACATGTTATCGATGTCTACTTTACTAGTGTTTATAGCAAATCCTCAGTATTTGATACTAGTTCAGTTGCTAAGATTAGTAACTCGAAACGGGAGTTGCAGAATAAACAGAGACTAGTTAAGGGTGAAGTGACGATGTGTGTTGGAAGTGGTTCCAAAATTGATATGATCATCATCGCACACTCCCCATAATTTCGGGATTAGTGTTGAACCTAAATAAGTGTTATTTGGTGTTTGCGTTGAGCATGAATATGATTTGATCATGTTTATTGTAATACGGTTATTCATTTAAGTAAGAGAATAAATTGTTGTTCTGTTTACATGAATAAAACCTTATATGGTTACACACCCAATGAAAATAGTTCATTGGATCTCGATCTTAGTGATACACATATTCATAATATTGAAACCAAAAGATGCGAAGTTAATAATGATAGTGCAACTTATTTGTGGCACTACCGTTTAGGTCATATTGGTGTAAAGCACATAAAGAAACTCCATGCTGATGGGATTTTGGAATCACTTGATTATGAATCACTTGATGCTTGCGAACCATGCCTTTTGGGCAAGATGACTAAAACGCCGTTCTCCGGAACAATGGAGCAAGCAACATATTTGTTGGAAATCATACATACTGATGTATGTGGTCCGATGAATATTCAAGGCTTGCAGCGGGTATCATTATTTTCAAACCTTCACAGATGATTTGGGCAGATATGGGGATATCTACTTGATGAAACATAAGTCTGAAACATTTGAACAGTTCAAAGAATTTCAGAGTGAAGTGGAAAATCATTGTAACAAGAAAATAAAGTTTCTACGATCTGATCGTAGAAAAGAGTATTTGAGTTACGAGTTTGGTCTTCAGTTAAAACAATGTGAAATAGTTTCACTGCTCACGCCACCTGAAACACCACAGCATAATGGTGTGTCCGAACGTCATAACCGTACTTTATTGAATATAGTGCAATCTATGATGTATCTTACCGATCTACCACTATCATTTTGGGGTCATGCATTAAAGACAGCTGCATTCACATTAAATAGGGCACCATCTAAATCTGTTGAGATGACACCGTGTGAACTATGGTTTGGCAAGAAACCTAAGCTGTCATTTCTTAAAGTTTGAGGTTGCAATGCTTATGTGAAAAAGTTTCAACCTGATAAGCTCAAACCCAAATCGGAGAAATGTGTCTTCATAGGATATCCAAAGGAAACTATTGGATACACCTTCTATCACAAGACCGAAGGCAAGACTTTTGTTGCTAAATTCGGAAACTTTCTAGAGAAGGAGTTTTCTCTCGAAAGAAGTGAGTGGGAGGAAAGTAGAAAACTTGATAAGGTAATTGTGCCTTGTCCCTTATTGGAAAGTAGTTCATCACAGAAAACTGTTCTTGTGACTACTACACCAATTAGTGAGGAAGCTAATGATGATGATCATGTAACTTCAGATCAAGTCACTACCGAATCTCGTAGGTAAACCAGAGTAATATCCGCACCAGAGTGGTGCGGTAATCCTGTTCTGTAAGTCATGTTACTAGACCATGACAAACTTGCGAACTATGAGGAAGCGATGATGAGCCCAGATTCCGCAAAATGGCTTGAGGCCATGAAATCTGAGATGGGATTCATGTATGAAAACAAAGTATGGACTTTGGTTGACTTGCCCGATGATCGGCAAGCCATAGAAAATAAATGGATCTTCAAGAGGAAGACGGACGTTGATAGTAGTGTTACTATCTACAAAGCTAGAATTATCGCAAAAGGTTTTCGACAAGTTCAAAGTGTTGACTACGATGAGAGTTTCTCACTCGTATCTATGCTTAAGTCTGTCCGAATCATGTTAGCAATTGCCGCATTTTATGAAATCTGGCAAATGGATAAACAAAACTGCATTCCTTAATGGATTTATTAAAGAAGAGTTGTATGTGATGCAACAAGAAGGTTTTGTCAATCCTAAAGGTGCTAACAAAATATGCAAGATCCAGCGATTCATCTATGGACTGGTACAAGCATCTCAGAGTTGGAATACATGCTTTGATAAGTTGATCAAAGCATATAGTTTTATACAGACTTGCGGTGAAGCCTGTATTTACAAGAAAGTGAGTGGGAGCACTACACCATTTCTGATAAGTATATGTGAATGACATATTGTTGATCGGAAATAATGTAGAATTATTCTGTAAAGCATAAAGGAGTGTTTGAAAGGAGTTTTTCAAAGAAAGACTTCGATGAAGCTGCTTAAATATTGAGCATCAAGATCTATAGAGATAGATCAAGATGCTTGATAAGTTTTTTCAATAAATACATACCTTGACAAGATTTTGAAGTAGTTCAAAATGGAGCAGTCAGAGAAAGAGTTCTTGCCTGTATTACAAGGTGTGAAGTTGAGTAAGACTCAAAAGCCCGACCACGGCAGAAGATAGAAAGAGAATGAACGTCATTCCCTATGCCTTGGCCATAGGTTCTATAAAGTATGTCATGCTGTATACCAGATCTATTGTATACCCTGCACTGATTTGGCAAGGGAATACAATAGTGATCTAGGAGTAGATCATTGGACAGCGGTCAGAATTATCCTTAGTGAAATAAGGATATGTTTCTCGATTATGGACGTGACAAAAAGGTTCGTCGTAAAGGGTTACATCGATGCAAGTTTTTGACACTGATCCAGATGAATCTAAAGTCTCAATCTGGATACATATTGAAAGTGGGAGCAATTAGCTAGAGTAGCTCCGTATAGAGCATTGTAGACATAGAACTTGCAAAATACTTACGGATCTGAATGTGACAGACCCGTTGACTAAAATTATCTCACAAACAAAACATGATCACACCTTAGTACTCTTTGGGTGTTAATCACATAGATATGTGAACTAGATTACTGACTCTAGTAAACCCTTTGAGTGTTGGTCACATGGCGATGTGAACTATGGGTGTTAATCACATGGTGATGTGAACTATTGCTGTTAAATCACATGACGATGTGAACTAGATTATTGACTCTAGTGCAAGTGGGAGACTGAAGGAAATATGCCCTAGAGGCAATAATAAAGTTATTATTTATTTCCTTATATCATGATAAATGTTTATTATTCATGCTAGAATTGTATTAACCGGAAACATAATACATGTGTGAATACATAGACAAACAGAGTGTCACTAGTATGCCTCTACTTGACTAGCTCGTTAATCAAAGATGGTTATGTTTCCTAACCATGAACAAAGAGTTGTTATTTGATTAACGAGGTCACATCATTAGTTGAATGATCTGATTGACATGACCCATTCCATTAGCTTAGCACCCGATCGTTTAGTATGTTGCTATTGCTTTCTTCATGACTTATACATGTTCCTATAACTATGAGATTATGCAACTCCCGTTTACCGGAGGAACACTTTGGGTACTACCAAACGTCACAACGTAACTGGGTGATTATAAAGGAGTACTACAGGTGTCTCCAATGGTAGATGTTGGGTTGGCGTATTTCGAGATTAGGGTTTGTCACTCCGATTGTCGGAGAGGTATCTCTGGGCCCTCTCGGTAATATACATCACATAAGCCTTGCAAGCATAATAACTAAGATGCTAGTTATGAGATGATGTATTACGGAACGAGTAAAGAGACTTGCCAGTAACGAGATTGAACTAGGTATTGGATACCGACGATCGAATCTCGGGCAAGTAACATACCGATGACAAAGGGAACAACGTATGTTGTTATGCGGTCTGACCGATAAAGATCTTCGTAGAATATGTAGGAGCCAATATGGGCATCCAGGTCCCGCTATTGGTTATTGACCAGAGACGTGTCTCGGTCATGTCTACATTGTTCTCAAACCGTAGGGTCCGCACGCTTAACGTTACGATGACAGTTATTATGAGTTTATGCATTTTGATGTACCGAAGGTTGTTCGGATCCCGGATGAGATCACGGACATGACGAGGAGTCTCGAAATGGTCGAGACGTAAAGATTGATATATTGGAAGCCTATGTTTGGACATCGGAAGTGTTCCGGGTGAAATCGGGATTTTACCGGATTACCGGGAGGGTTACCGAAACCCGGGAGCCAAATGGGCCTGAGTGGAAAGGTGAGAGGGCAGCCCACATAGGGCTGTGCCTCCCCCCTCTCCCTAGTCCTATTAGGACTAGGAGAGGGGCCGGCCACCTCTCTCTCTCTCCCCTTTAAAGGATTCCTAGTTGGACTAGGATTGGAGGGGGGAGTCCTACTCCCGGTAGGAGTAGGACTCCTCCTGCGCCTCCCTCTCTTTGGCCGGCCAGCCCCCCTCCCTCCAACCTTTATATACGGGGGCAGGGGACACCCCAAGACACACAAGTTGATCCTTGAGATCGTTCCTTAGCCGTGTGCGGTGCCCCCTGCCACCAAATTCCACCTCGATCATACCGTTGTAGTGCTTAGGCGAAGCCCTGCGTCGGTAGTACATCAAGATCGTCACCATGCCGTTGTGCTGACGGAACTCTTCCTCGACGCTTTGCTGGATCGGAGCCCGAGGATCGTCATCGAGCTGAACGTGTGCTAAAGAACTCGGAGGTGCCGGAGTAACGGTGCTTGGATCGGTCGGATCGGGAAAAGACGTACGACTACTTCCTCTACGTTGTGAGATCGCTTCCGCAGTCGGTCTGCGTTGGTACGTAGACAATACTCTCCCCCTCGTTGCTATGCATCACCATGATCTTGCGTGTGCGTAGGAAAATTTTCGAAATTACTACGTTCCCCAACAGTAAGAAGCTTCATCGAGGTCTTTCATTGAAAAACTCTTATTCAAGTATCCCTTTATGCTATCCAGAAATTCTATATCATTTCCAATCAGTAATATGTCATCCACATATAATATCAGAAATGCTACAGAGCTCCCACTCACTTTCTTGTAAATACAGGCTTCTCCGAAAGTCTGTACAAAACCAAATGCTTTGATCACACTATCAAAGCGTTTATTCCAACTCCGAGAGGCTTGCACCAGTCCATAAATGGATCGCTGGAGCTTGCACACTTTATTAGCCCCCTTTGGATCGACAAAACCTTTCGGTTGCATCATATACAACTCTTCTTCCCGAAATCCATTCAGGAATGCAGTTTTGACATCCATCTGCCAAATTTCATAATCATAAAATGCGGCAATTGCTAACATGAATCAGACAGACTTAAGCATCGCTACGGGTGAGAAGGTCTCATCGTAGTCAACCCCTTGAACTTGTCGAAAACCTTTTGCGACAAGTCGAGCTTTGTAGACAGTAATATTACCGTCAGTGTCAGTCTTCTTCTTGAAGATCCATTTATTCTCAATTGCTTGCCGATCATCGGGCAAGTCAACCAAAGTCCATACTTTGTTCTCATACATGGATCCCATCTCAGATTTCATGGCTTCAAGCCATTTTGCGGAATCTGGGCTCACCATCGCTTCTTCATAGTTCGTAGGTTCATCATGATCTAGCAGCATGACTTCCAGAACAGGATTACCGTACCACACTGGCACGGATCTCAATCTGGTTGATCTACGAGGTTCAGTAGTATCTTGTCCTGAAGTTTCATGATCATTATCATTAGCTTCCTCACTAATTGGTCTAGGTGTCGCAGAAACAGGTTTCTGTGATGTACTACTTTCCAATAAGGGAGCAGGTACAGTTACCTCGTCAAGTTCTACTTTCCTCGCACTCATATCTTTCGAGAGAAACTCCTTCTCCAGAAAGTTTCCAAACTTAGCAACAAAAGTCTTGCCTTCGGATCTGTGATAGAAGGTGTATCCAATAGTCTCCTTTGGATATCCTATGAAGACACATTTCTCCGATTTGGGTTCGAGTTTATCAGGTTGAAGCTTTTTCACATAAGCATCGCAGCCCCAAACTTTTAGAAATGACAACTTTGGTTTCTTGCCAAACCATAGTTCATAAGGCGTCGTCTCAATGGATTTTGATGGTGCCCTATTTAACGTGAATGCAGCCATCTCTAAAGCATAACCCCAAAACGATAGCGGTAAATCAGTAAGAGACATCATAGATCGCACCATATCTAGTAAAGTACGATTACGACGTTCAGACACACCATTACGCTGTGGTGTTCCGGGTGGCGTGAGTTGCGAAACTATTCCGCATTGTTTCAAATGTACACCAAACTCGTAACTCAAATATTCTCCTCCACGATCAGATCGTAGAAAATTTACTTTCTTGTTACGATGATTTTCAACTTCACTCTGAAATTCTTTGAACTTTTCAAATGTTTCAGACTTATGTTTCATTAAGTAGATATACCCATATCTGCTTAAGTCATCTGTGAAGGTGAGAAAATAACGATATCCGCCACGAGCCTCAATATTCATCGGACCACATACATCTGTATGTATGATTTCCAACAAATCGGTTGCTCTCTCCATAGTACCGGAGAATGGTGTTTAAGTCATCTTGCCCATGAGGCATGGTTCGCAAGTACCGAGTGATTCATAATCAAGTGGTTCCAAAAGTCCATCAGTATGGAGTTTCTTCATGCGCTTTACACCGATATGACCTAAACGGCAGTGCCACAAATAAGTTGCACCATCATTATCAACTTTGTGTCTTTTGGCTTCAACATTATGAATATGTGTGTCACTACTATCGAGATTCAATAAGAATAGACCACTCTTCAAGGGTGCATGACCATAAAAGATATTACTCATATAAATAGAACAACCATTATTCTCTGATTTAAATGAATAACCGTCTCGCATCAAACAAGATCCAGATAAAATGTTCATGCTTAACGCTGGCACCAAATAACAATTATTTAGGTCTAATATTAATCCCGAAGGTAGATGTAGAGGTAGCGTGCCGACTGCGATCACATCGACTTTGGAACCATTTCCTACGCGCATCGTCACCTCGTCCTTAGCCAATCTTCGCTTAATCCGTAGTCCCTGTTTCAAGTTGCAAATATTAGCAACAGAACCAGTATCAAATACCCAGGTGCTACTGCAAGCATTAGTAAGGTACACATCAATAAGATGTATATCACATATACCTCTGTTCACCTTGCCATCCTTCTTATCCGCCAAATACTTGGGGCAGTTCCGCTTCCAGTGACCAGTCTGCTTGAAGTAGAAGCACTCAGTTTCAGGCTTAGGTCCAGACTTGGGTTTCTTCTCTTGAGCAGCAACTTGTTTGCTGTTCTTCTTGAAGTTCCCCTTCTTCTTCCCTTTGCCCTTTTTCTTGAAACTAGTGGTCTTGTTGACCATCAACACTTGATGCTCCTTCTTGATTTCTACTTCTGCAGCTTTCAGCATTGCGAAGAGCTCGGGAATAGTCTTATTCATCCCTTGCATATTATAGTTCATCACGAAGCTCTTGTAGCTTGGTGGTTGTGATTGGAGAATTCTGTCAATGACGCAATCATCTAGAAGATTAACTCCCATTTGAATCAAGTGATTATTGTACCCAGACATTTTGAGTATATGCTCACTGACAGAACTGTTCTCCTTCATCTTGCGGCTATAGAACTTATTGGAGACTTCATATCTCTCAATCCGGGCATTTGCTTGAAATATTAACTTCAACTCCTGGAACATCTCATATGCCCCATGATGTTCAAAACGTCGTTGAAGTCCCGATTCTAAGCCGTAAAGCATGGCACATTGAAATATCGAGTAGTCATCAACTTTGCTCTGCCAGACGTTCATAACATCTGGTGTTGCTCCTGCAGCTAGCCTGGCACCCAGTGGTGCTTCCAGGACGTAATTCTTCTGTGCAGCAATGAGGATAATCCTCAAGTTACGGACCCAGTCCGTGTAATTGCTACCATCATCTTTCAATTTGGCTTTCTCAAGGAACACATTAAAATTCAACGGAACAACAGCACGGGCCATCTATCTACAATCAAACATACATAAGCAAGATACTATCAGGTACTAAGTTCATGATAAATTTAGGTTCAATTAATCATATTACTTCAGAACTCCCACTTAGATAGACATCCCTCTAATCCTCTAAGTGATTACGTGATCCAAATCAACTAAACCATGTCCGATCATCACGTGAGATGGAGTAGTTTCATTGGTGAACATCACTATATTGATCATATCTACTATATGATTCACGCTCGACCTTTCGGTCTCCGTGTTCCGAGGCCATATCTGTATATGCTTGGCTCGTCAAGTATAACCTGAGTATTCCGCGTGTGCAACTGTTTTGCACCCGTTGTATTTGAACGTAGAGCCTATCACACCCGATCATCACGTGGTGTCTCAGCACGAAGAACTTTCGCAACGGTGCATAGTCAGGGAGAACACTTCTTGATAATTTAGTGAGAGATCATCTTATAATGCTACCGTCAATCAAAGCAAGATAAGATGCATAAAAGATAAACATCACATGCAATCAATATAAGTGATATGATATGGCCATCATCATCTTGTGCTTGTGATCTCCATCTCCGAAGCACCGTCGTGATCACCATCGTCACCGGCGCGACACCTTGATCTCCATCGTAGTATCGTTGTCGTCTCACCAATCTTATGCTTCCACGACTATCGCTACCGCTTAGTGATAAAGTAAAGCATTACAGCGCGATTGCATTGCATACAATAAAGCGACAACCATATGGCTCCTGCCAGTTGCCGATAACTCGGTTACAAAACATGATCATCTCATATAATAAAATTTAGCATCATGTCTTGACCATATCACATCACAACATGCCCTGCAAAAACAAGTTAGATGTCCTCTACTTTGTTGTTGCAATTTTACGTGGCTGCTACGGGCTTAAGCAAGAACCAATCTTACCTACGCATCAAAACCACAACGATAGTTTGTCAAGTTGGTGCTGTTTTAACCTTCGCAAGGACCGGGCGTAGCCACACTCGGTTCAACTAAAGTTGGAGAAACTGACACCCGCCAGCCACCTGTGTGCAAAGCACGGCGGTAGAACCAGTCTCGCGTAAGCGTACGCGTAATGTCGGTCCGGGCCGCTTCATCCAACAATACCGCCGAACCAAAGTATGACATGCTGGTAAGCAGTATGACTTATATCGCCCACAACTCACTTGTGTTCTACTCGTGCATATAACATCAAACCATATAACCTAGGCTCGGATGCCACTGTTGGGGAACGTAGTAATTTCAAAAAATTTCCTACGCACACGCAAGATCATGGTGATGCATAGCAACGAGAGGGGAGAGTGTTGTCTACATACCCTCGTAGACCGAAGCGGAAGCGTTGACGCAACATAGAGGAAGTAGTCGTACGTCTTCCCGGTCCAACCGATCCAAGCACCGTTACTCCGGCACCTCCGAGTTCTTGGCACACGTTCAGCTCGATGATGCTCCCCGGGCTCCGATCCAGCAAAGCTTCGGGGAGGAGTTCTGTCAGCACGACGGCGTGGTGATGATCTTGATGTTCAACCGTCGCAGGGCTTCGCCTAAGCACCGCTACAATATGACCGAGGTGTAATATCGTGGAGGGGGGCACCGCACACGGCTAAGGAACGATCACGAAGATCAACTTGTGTGTTCTAGGGTGCCCCCCTGCCCCCATATATAAAGGAGCCAAGGGGAGGGGGCGGCCGGCCAAGGAGGGGCGCGCCAAGGGGGAGTCCTACTCCCACTGGGAGTAGGACTCCCTTCTTTCCTAGTTGGAGAAGGAGAAGGGGGGGGAAGAGGAGGAAGAGGGAAAGGAAAAGGGGGGGGCGCCGCCCCCCTCTCCTTGTCCTATTCGGACTAGGGAGGGGAGGAGCACGCGGCCACCTCTTGCCTCCTTTCCTCTTCTCCCTTAGGGCCCATGTAGGCCCAATAACCCCCCCTCCCCCCCAGGGGGGGGGGTCCGGTATCCCCCTGGTACTCCGGTAAAATCCCGATTTCACCCGGAACGATTCCAATATCCAAATATAGGCTTCCAATATATCGATCTTTATGTATCGACCATTTCGAGACTCCTCGTCATGTCCATGATCACATCCGGGACTCCTAACAACCTTCGGTACATCAAAATACATAAACTCATAGTGAAACTGTCATCATAACGTTAAGCGTGCGGACCCTACGGTTTGAGAACAATGTAGACATGACCGAGACACGTCTCCAGTCAATAACCAATAGCGGAACCTGGATGCTCATATTGGTTCCTACATATTCTACGAAGATCTTTATCGGTCAGACCGCATAACAACATACGTTGTTCCCTTTGTCATCGGTATGTTAGTTGCGCGAGATTCGATCATTGGTATCCAATACCTAGTTCAATCTCGTTACCGGCAAGTCTCTTTACTCGTTCCGTAATACATCATCCCGCAACTAACTCATTAGTTGCAATGCTTGCAAGGCTTAAGTGATGTGTATTACCGAGAGGGCCCAGAGATACCTCTCCGATGATCGGAGTGACAAATCCTAATCTCGAAATACGTCAACCCAACATGTACCTTTGGAGACACCTGTAGAGCACCTTTATAATCACCCAGTTACGTTGTGACATTTGGTAGCACACAAAGTGTCCCTCTGGCACACGGGAGTTACATAATCTCATAGTCATAGGAACATGTATAAGTCATGAAGAAAACAATAGCAACATACTAAACGATCGGGTGCTAAGCTAATGGAATGTGTCATGTCAATCAGATCATTCAACCAATGATGTGATCCCGTTAATCAAATGACATCTCTTTGTATATGGTTAGGAAACATAACCATCTTTGATTAACGAGCTAGTCAAGTAGAGGCATACTAGTGACACTCTGTTTGTCTATGTATTCACACATGTATTATATTTCCGGTTAATACAATTCTAGCATGAATAATAAACTTTTATCATGATATAAGGAAATAAATAATAACTTTATTATTGCCTCTAGGACATATTTCCTTCAGGGCGATACTGGGAGAATCACCCAAAATAACTGGCCCAAACTATATTTCTGTTGTGAACTACAAACTATATTTGAAGATCCATTATTTTTCTTCAAACTATCAAAACATATATTATCTCAAAAAACATAAAAACAAATATATTGAGCAACATTAACATGGTTTGTGAACTAACAGCAAAATTTTGGTCAAATATATGAACATATAACGTGAGTGTTCAACATGAACATTTTTTATGATTATTGAAATTATTTTGTTAAGTACACGAACATATATTTTATGAATCAGAATAGTTGCATGATATGTTGAAATTTAATTTTTTATTTAAGCGATATTGTACTTTGGAAATCAGTTTATATGTACAATGAATTTATTTTTATGACTGTAGATATGATTTATGTTCTTTTAAAATCTCTTTTCGCACGTACGCACTATTGAACGAACCCGTGTCAAGTCAAAGAGGTGACTACGCTTGTATTGAGCTAGTCCAAGAAGACTAACATAGCGCTTGCGCAAGCTATACGCTGTACATAGAGCTCTCTCTGGCAAAAAATGGATAAAACATATCCGGAAACAAAATTGATTGACATAATTAAAAATCACAGACTGGAAAGTAAAAGATACAAAGCAGGTAGGATTTCGATATGTCTAGTATAACATGAAGTGCCTTCGAATACTGAGGTGCCAGACATGTAATGGTCTTTACTAGGCATGTCATTTATAAAATTGGTTATTATTTATTTATACTAAATATTTTTATTTTTTAAATAACATAATGGCTATACATATTTTTTTTGGTTTGACATAACATTACCAAACAATTTTAACTATTTTTTCGGGTATACTAACATCATAAACCACAAGTAGTAACTTAAATATAACTATTATACAATTGAAATTACTATAATGCTAAACTAACTCCATTTTGTTGCACAATTTATGTTATTTTATGAAACTTGTTTTGAACTATGTTAAATTAAATCTAAATGTAAGAAAATGCAAAAAATATTTTAGTATGTCCGGATTCATATACATATTAAATTTTGTGCCACTTAGATGCACAAATAATGCTATGTATTTGATTTAGTAGTATCTTTAAATATTTTGATACAGAGTTCTATGATATGTGCCTAGCAAATATCTTAACAGAGATTTGTGGGGACCAATCATTTATCGGAATAGTAATTGTCATGATATTATTGATCAAGTTAATTACTTGGAAGGAACTTGTAATTTTCTTAGAAAGTCAACCTATTTTTTTGATTTTTCTTGCTTCAATGACCCTAGGATAAAATCCAAAATGTTGGTCATTCAACGGGAATTGGAAAGGCAAATGTTGGTCATTCAATGACCCTAGGGTTCTTATTTGCTTGGGTAGGTGCGTGGGACTTGAGCGCGATCTCCTACTGGATTGATACCTTGGTTCTCAAAAACTGAGGAAAATACTTACGCTACTTTGCTGCATCACCCTTTCCTCTTCAAGGGAAAACCAACGTAGTGCTCAAGAGGTAGCAAGAAGGATTTCTGGCGCCGTTGCCGGGGAGATTCGCGCCAAGTCAAGTCAAGATTTGACTCCCAACAATGAGTCATTTCAGGTGTCGTTGCCAAGTCAAGACATACCAAGTACCCATCACAAACACTTATCCCTCGCATTACATTATTTGCCATTTGCCTCTCGTTTTCCTCTCCCCCACTTTACCCTTGCCATTTTATTCGCCATCTCTTTTCCGCTCTCCTTTCTTCCACCATGTTGGATTCAAAAAGGGTTGGGGGTTCTCTCCCGAATTTTAGTACTTTTGACAATCCTTCTATTCTCTCTAAACTCATAAAAAATGATGCTATCGAAAGACCTACTAAAGTTATCAATGAGAATCTTAATATTTTTTACGAAGATGATTCCGGAATATTTCGTTATTTACTCGATGAATCTTTGGAAGATGCTTGGGATAGACTATTAAGGATCCAGCCTAGCTATGTGCCCCAATACCAAATTGAAATTTACTTAAAAAGCTTTTATGTTGCCCTACCTTCTTCGTTTAAGCATGTCCTAAATTCTATTTTTGAAGAAGGTTTCTTGAAGGGGATGCCGTAGATACTTATGAAAAGATGAAAACAATATTTGGGCATCCCATGAATGAGAAGGTTGAATCCACATCTCTTTTGCTCTCCTACCAAAACGAATCTATCAAAGAGATGAAAGCTAGCTTAGATGCAAATTTCCATAAAATGCTTAATCTTTCTTCTACCATTAAAAACCATGTGCTTTATCAAAATAGAAAGATTAATGCCATATATAATAAGTTTGCTATTTTTGTCCCTAAACCAAAGATGGCAATACCTAGATCTATCTTCGCTTTTATGCCTAGCTAGGGGTGTTAAACGATAGCGCTTGTTGGGAGGCAACCCAATTTTATTTTTACTCCTTGCCTTTTGCTCCTGTTTAGTAATAAACAATTTATCTAGCCTTTGTTTTGGTTGCGTTTTTTGTGTTTAATTAGTGTTTGTGCCAAGTAGAACCGTTGGGAAGACTTGGGGAAAGTGTTTTTGATCTTGCTGTAGAAAACAGAAACTTTAGCGCTCACAAGAACTGCTGCCATTTTGTAACACCCCGGATGTAACTTACCCAATTTGTACTCCAACTCTTGCCGTTTCCGGCGTTAAGTTATTTTATTTTCTCGGGTTCGGGTCTTTGTCTCCGTGTGTTGTTATCGTTGTCATGCATCTCATATCATGTCATCATGTGCATTGCATTTGCATACGTGTTCATCTCATGCATCCGAGCATTTTCCCCGTTGTCCGTTTTGCATTCCGGCGCTTCGTTCTCCTCCAGTGGTCATTTCTACCTTTCTTTCGTGTGTGGGGATTAAACATTTCCGGATTGGACCGAGACTTGCCAAGCGGCCTTGGTTTACTACCGGTAGACCGCCTGTCAAGTTTCGTACCATTTGGACATCGTTTGATACTCCAACGGTTAACCGAGGGACCGAAAAGGCCTCATGTGTGTTGCAGCCCAACACCTCTCCAATTTGGCCCAAAACCCACCTAAACCTGCTCCATCATCTAGAGCGTTCGATCACGATCGCGTGGCCGAAAACCACACTCCATTTGGAGCTCCCTAGCTCCTCCTAACTCTATAAATAGCTCCCTTCCCGAAATTCCGGATCAAATCCACCCTAACCTAGCCCCCTTCGTCTCTCCGCGTGCCGGACGTGTCCGGACGCGCCGGACATCACCGGCGCCCCCAACCGGGAGCTGCCACATGGCGCCCTCGGACCACTTCATCGCCCCGCGCCGCCAGGCCCGCTCGGGTCCGTCCCCGGCCCTCCCGGCCCGGGTCGCCACCCGCCGCCGCCCGAGGCTCCCTCTGCCCGCGCGCCGCCCGGGAGCCTCGCCGCCTCCGCCGCCCCACCCTGTCATCGGCGAGCTCCGCCGCGGCTTGGCCCCTCGTCGATCGCGCCGCCCGAGCCGGCCTCCTCGTCTACGAGCGCCGCCGACGCCGCCCCGCCCAACTCCGGCGAGGATCCGGCGCCCCCGGCCCCTCTTGCCTCGGATCCACTCACCTCCGGCGAAACTCCGGCCGCTACAGCGATTCCGACCATCTTTGAAATCCGTGCAGCTACAGTACCCGGATCTGGATCTAGGAGATCGGTTGACTTTTTGCCCGAAACCCTAATCCATGTGCTCATGTTCATAGTGTCGTATCTCCTCATCCGTAGCTCCGATTTGGGCATATAACATATCAATTTGTTCGTCTCAGAGAGCACATCATTTCATTCCATTGCATCATTTTCATTTGAGTTCATCTTGATGCCCGAATTGCTGTTAGAAGGAGGCTACTTGAGATATTTGTCAGATCTGCAACTCCATTTAGACATTTGTCATTTTTGCCATGATTATTGTGTGCATGATATGCCCTGATGCTCTACATATGTTTTGTTAAGGGTTTTGTCATCTTTCCAGAGGTGCAACACATGTATTTTTGTGATGTGTGTGGTGACTAGCACAAGCTTGCAAAGTGAGGCACTTGGTAATTTTGTTTTCAGGGACTTAGCATTTCCACTAAGTCCTTGAGCTGTTTAGTTCATGATGCCATATGTTCATGTTGTTTCCTAGTGATCCGTGCCTCTTTTGAGGATGATCAGTAAGGATGTTTTGTTAATCTTGTAGTGCTCTATCCATCCATGTCTTTGTTTGCAATTATGGAGCACCCTAGCTTGAGTCAATCGAGCTCTACTTTTGCTACTTTGTGAATCTGGGCAGATTGTCAACTTGTTTTCAAATTTGCCGATGATGTTGTAGTTGATCTGTGCATGCTATGTTATTGTTCTTGCCATGTTAGCTTGCATTTTTTGTATTATTGATGGATGTATGCTTAGGTTATCATGACTTGCACCGTAGTGAGTGCATCGAGCTCGTAAACATGCCTACTTGATAGCTGTTTTCAGCATGTCCCAGTTTTCACTAAGTCTGAAAACTGATTATGTTTTTGTCATGTTCACATGCTTGCAATTGTATTTTGTGATCCTTTTTGGCTCAAGGTCACTAAGGGACTTTTGTTAAGCTCTTTGAGTAGCTCCATGCCATGCTTTACTTTGTCATGTTCAGTTCCTGTAGCATATAGTTTTGTTGCTCCGCAGAGGGCTACCTGATCTGAAATTCCAGACAAGTGTTAATTTCACTAAGTCTGAGATCTGTTTACCATATGCATTTTTGCCATGCTTGTTTGAACCTGTTAATGGATGAATTGGCCTTAGCTCAGTGCTAGACTTTTGTTAAGCATCTTGAATGCATCACTGCCATGTATTTTGTTGCCATGTTTGAGTGCTGTAGCATGTTCATCTCATTGCATTTAGTTGGCTACTTGCTGTAAATCGCAGACCGGTGTCATATTTGAATTGCTCGCCATTTCCAAACCGTAACTCCGATTCCGGTGATCTTTATATTGTTTTCAAGCGATTTCATCTCATATTTCCAGTGGCACACTTGGTTTTCCAAGTTGAGGCCAGGTTCTTGCATTTCCTGCCACATCTTGCATATGCATCCAGCATAGCATACCATGTTTGCATCCTGTTGTTTGATCCTTGCACGTGGTTGATTGTGTCGTTGTTGTTTGTTTGTCTTGTTTGGGTAGAGCCGGGAGACGAGTTCGCTAACGAGGAGCCCGTTGAGTTTGCTTTCGAGGATCCAGTCAACTCTGACAACTTTGCAGGCAAGATGATCATACCCTTGAAATCACTACTATCTTTGCTTTGCTAGATGCTCGCTCTTTTGCTATGCCAATGCTACGATGCCTACCACTTGCTTTCAAGCCTCCCAAATTGCCATGTTCAGCCTCTAACCCACCATTGTCCTAGCAAACCGTTGATTGGCTATGTTACCACTTTGCTCAGCCCCTCTTATAGCGTTGCTAGTTGCAGGTGAAGATTGGAGATCGTTCCTTGTTGGAACATTTATTTACTTGTTGGGATATCATTATATTGTCATGTTATCTTAATGCATCTATATACTTGGTAAAGGGTGGAAGGCTCGGCCTCTCGCCTAGTGTTTTGTTCCACTCTTGCCGCCCTAGTTTCCGTCATATCGGTGTTATGTTCCCGGATTTTGCGTTCCTTACGCGGTTGGGTTATAATGGGAACCCCTTGATAGTTCGTCTTGATTAAAGCTTTTCCAGCAATGCCCAACCTTGGTTTTACCATTTGCCACCTAGCCTTTTTTCCCTTGGGTTTTCGGAGCCCGAGGGTCATCTTATTTTAAACCCCCCCGGGCCAGTGCTCCTCTGAGTGTTGGTCCAACCTAGAGCCCCTGGCAGCGCCACCTCGGGGAAACTCGAGGGCTGGTTTTAGTTGTACGGATTGCTTATCTGAGTGTGCCCTAAGAACGAGATATGTGCAGCTCCTATCGGGATTTGTCGGCACATTCGGGAGATGTTGCTGGTCTAGTTTTAACCTGTCGAAATGTCTTGAAGAACCGAGGTACCGAGTCTGATCGGAACGTCTCGGGAGGAGGTCTATTCCTTCGTTGACCGTGAGAGCTTGTCATGGGCTAAGTTGGGACTCCCCTGCAGGGATTTGAACTTTCGAAAGCCGTGCCCGCGGTTATGGGCAGATGGGAATTTGTTAATGTCCAGTTGTAGATAACTTAAACATTAACTTAATTAAAATGAATCAACTGTGTGAGTTACCGTGATGGCCTCTTCTCGGCGGAGTCCGGGAAGTGGACATGGTGTTGGTGTAATGTTTGCCGCAGGATTGCCCTCTTTAGTTATGCGTTCGTGCTTTGCCTCCTCTTCTCGCTCTCTTTTGCGAATAGGATAGCCACCATATATGCTAGTCGCTTGCTGCAGCTCCACATATTTACCTTGCCTTACCTACTAAGCTTAAATAGTCTTGATCGCGAGGGTGCGAGATTGCTGAGTCCCTGTGGCTCACAGATTACTATTACACCAGATGCAGTGCCTGATGATACAGCTCCAAATGGCGCGCTTGAGCTCAAGTGGGAGTTCGACGAGGACTCTCAGCGATACTATGTTTCTTTTCCTGATGATCAGTAGTGGTGCCCAGTTGGGGTGATCGGGACCGTGTCGCATGTTGTGTTGTCTTTTATTTTGGCGCCGTAGTCGGACCATGAGTGTTTGAATGATGTAATGCTATTTATGTACTTGATTGACGTGGCGAGTGTAAGCCAACTATGTTATCTCCCCTTTTATTAATTATATTACATGGGATGTTGTGAAGATTGCCTAACTTGCGACATATGCCTTCAATGTGATTATGCCTCTAAGTCGTGCCTCGACACGTGGGAGATATAGTCACATCGAGGGTGTTACAAGTTGGTAATCAGAGCCTTCCCCGACCATAGGAGCCCCCATTGTTTGATCGTTTTTAGCGGCCGAGTTGTGTCTAGAAAAATGTTTTGAGTCATCTAGGAATTATATATCGGAGAGTTTAGGAATTCTTTTTACTTCCCAGTCTCCTCATCGCTCTGGTAAGGCATCCTGACGTAGAGTTTTGACTCTTCTCTTCTCAAATTTCACTAATTTTGTTAGGATCATGCGGGTATCTTGGAATCGTTCCGATGGTTTTATGATGAGAACATTGTCTTGGTGCCTCCTGTCAGGGGTTTTGTGGAAGTGTCCTGGGGAGTTGAGCTCTGAGGTGTTGTCGTCATAATTTTATCGTTGCAGTTCTGGAATACGTGAGTTTAGTACGCCGACATCAAAAATCTCTTTTATGCAGTTCGTTGGTGAGATAACCTCGACGCCACCCAGTACTGGGGCGGGAGTTCGGGAGTATCGCCATAACTTGTATAACGGATGATTTTCGAAGGTTGAGGTAGATGGTTTCCGAAGTTTTTCTTGGTTATTGGTTGAAGGATGGATACAGCTGGATGTAGGATTTGCTAGTTTGGGTGAGATATTATGCTTCCCCTGTATCCCCAATACCTAATTGCATAACCGGAAAGGTTCAGGAGTTTCATAGGTGGGAATTCTTGTAGCTCTAGTTCTTCTTCCACGGATATTGGTTTGAGATTGGGATTTCTTACCGATTATTCGTTCTTGATCCGTACCTTGTTGATTTATTTCTTCTACCTAATTCTAAGTGGCTTCTCAATTTATGGATATGTGACCATTTCAAGAGGAATGCATTCGTTCATTTTGTTCGGATGTGAAGACTATATGTTGCAATTTTCATTCCGTTGGATTCAGCTTCATTTTATCTGTCTATGTGCTAACGGTGGTCAACCTCTTCAGGATGGCTCCCGCTAAGAGCACCAATCAGAATCAAGAACCGCCACCACCTCCACCTCCTCCGGAGGCATGGCAAGCTGTGATGGCCGCAACCAATGCAAACACGCAGTTGATCATGCAAATTCTTAAAGAGCACAATCAAGGCAACCAAGGGAACCAAGGCAACAATCAGAATCACTTTGCTACACTCAACCAGTTCCTTGCTAATGGGCCAAAGACTTTCAGCAATTGTGTCGAGGCAACCGATGCTGACGATTGGCTTGTGGATCTGTGCAAGCATTTCGAGTGCAGTAACGTCAGGCCTGAGGACTTCGTCAAGTTCGCTTCCTTCCAACTCAAAGATCAACCTGCAGAGTGGTTCCAGCAGTACAAGGATTCCAGAGGTGGACGTGTGATCACTTGGGATGAATTCCGTCAAGATTTCCGAGCTCATCACATCCCTCAGAGTGTGACTGAAAGCAAGCGTGAGGAATTACGCAACCTGAAGCAAGGCTCTTTGTCTGTCTATGACTACAACAAGTTGTTCCAGAAGCTCGCCCGCTTTGCCAAGCAGGACGTTCCTGATGAGAAGAGCATGATATACCAGTTCAGGGGTGGTCTCAGAGAAGAAATCCAGCTAGCTCTTGTTCTCTTTGAGCCCTTGAGGTACGATGAGTTCTACAACATGGCACTGAAGCAAGAGGCCGCTCAACTGAGGTGTGATGCTTCCAAGAAGAGAGTCAGAGACACTACTCCTTCTTCCTCTACTCAAGTGGCCAAGCAGCAGAAGTATTGGCTTCCTCCTCCTCCGTTCCGTCAGCCGTATCAGAAGAGCAAAGGTGGCAGTGGTTCTTCCCACCCACCCAACCCTGGCTTTCAGAACAAGACTTCGTCTCAAGCTCCAAGATCGAGTGCTCCGTACCACCGTACACTTTCAAAGGTCACGTGCAACAAGTGCCAACGGAAGGGTCACTATGCCAACAAGTGTTTCAACCAGAGGCGTCTTCCTCCTCCTCCTCCTGTCAGATCGGCAAGTACAGCTGTGGTCAAGCATAACCCCAAGTACGCCAAGGTCAATATGGTGAATGCAGCTCAGGTAGAGGATTCATCAGATGTCATCATGGGTAACCTTCCTGTTAATGATATTCCCGCAAGAGTTCTTTTTGACACTGGTGCATCGCATTGTTTCATGTCGAGACCTTTTGCATCTAAGCATGATTTTGTTACTCAAGTGTTGTCGAAACCGTTGGCTATTGTTTCTCCGGCCCGTCAAATGACATCTCGAGTATGCGTTCCGGATGTTACAATCACTTTGGGTGACTATAAGTTCTTGTCCTCTCCAAATGTTCTTGGTGACTCGGATATTGATCTTATTCTCGGAATGGATTGGCTTTCTAAGCACAAGGCTCAGCTTGATTGTGCAGCCAGGCAGATTCAATTGACTCATTCGTCTGAGGATGTAATTGTCTTTGCCGCTCGTGACGATACCATCCGTCTATTTTCTCTCAATGAGAAGGGTGAACTGGATGCTATCTCACAGATTCCAGTTGTTTGCGAATATCAAGACGTCTTTCCAGAAGAGCTTCCAGGAATGCCTCCGCACCGGCCAGTTGAATTCATCATTGATCTTGATCCTGGCACGGAACCTATATGCAAGCGTGCTTACAAGCTCGGACTTGAAGAGTTGAAGCAGCTGAAGAAGCAACTCGATGTTCAAGAAAGAATGGGTCTCATCCGGCCTAGTTCTTCTCCGTGGGGTTGTGGTGTTCTTTTTGTGAAGAAGAAGGATGGAACGGACCAGCTTTGTGTTGATTACCGTCCATTGAACAAGAAGACCATCAAGAACAAATACCCACTTCCCAACATCAACGAGCTGTTCAAAAAACTCAAAGGCGCCCAAGTATTCTCCAAGCTTGATCTTCGTATGGGTTATCATCAGATTCGAATCCGTGAGCAAGATATTCCCAAGACGGCTTTCAGGACAAGCTATGGGTCATATGAATACACTGTCATGTCTTTTGACCTCGTCAACGCTCCTCCGACGTTCTCTCGCATGATGAACTTCATCTTCAATGCCTACACCAATGACTTCGTTTTGGTCTATCTCGACGACATTCTGGTTTTCTCGAAGAACAAGGAAGATCATGCCAAACACTTGCGTTTGGTTCTCGACAAGCTGAGGGAACACCAGTTCTACGCCAAGTTCTCCAAGTGCGAATTTTGGCTCGATGAGGTTCTTTATCTTGGTCATATCATCTCTGCCAAGGGCATTGCCATGAATCCTGAGAAGGTGTCTGCAATTGTGAATTGGGAACCTCCTCAGAACGCGAAGCAACTCCGTAGCTTCCTCGGTCTCGCAAGCTACTGTCGAAGATTCATTGAAAACTTTTCTAAGATCGCGAAGCCTCTCTCAAATCTTCTCCAGAAGCACGTCAAGTACGTTTGGTCTCCGGAGTGTGACATTACATTCAACACTTTGAAAGAGAAATTGATCACTGCTCCAGTTCTGACTCCGCCTGATGAATCCAAGCCATACGAGGTCTTTTGTGATGCCTCTCTCCAAGGTCTTGGTGCAGTGTTGATGCAAGAGAAGAAAGGTGTGGCTTATACCACTCGCCAGTTGAAGCCCAATGAGAAGAACTACCCCACTCATGATCTCGAGTTGGCGGCAGTTGTGCATGCTCTTTTGACCTGGAGACATCTCTTATTGGGAAGAAAAGTGGACATTTTCACTAATCACAAGAGTCTCAAGTACATCTTCACTCAGCCTAATCTCAACCTCAGGCAAACTCGATGGGTCGAAATGATTCAAGAGTATAATCCGAGTATCGAGTATACTCCAGGCAAGGCCAATGTGATTGCTGACGCATTGAGCAGAAAGGCTTATTGCAACAGTCTGATTCTCAAGCCTTATCAACCCGAGCTTTGTGAAGCTTTTCGCAAACTTAATCTGCAAGTTGTTCCTCAAGGTTTCCTCGCCAACCTTCAAGTCTCTCCTACCTTGGAAGACCAGATTCGTCAAGCCCAGCTTCTTGATGCTATGGTGAAAAAGGTGAAGATTGGGATTGCCAAGAGCCAACCCAAGTACAAGTGCTACCGCCTTGATGATAAGGATACTCTCTTCTTCTAGGATCGTATTGTTGTGCCCAAAGGTGAACTTCGTAAAGTGATCATGAACGAGGCTCACAATTCTCTCCTCTCCATCCACCCTGGGAGCACGAAGATGTATCAGGACCTTAAGCGGGCTTATTGGTGGACTCGAATGAAGCGCGAGATTGCTCAATTCATGAATGAATGTGATGTCTGCAGAAGAGTGAAGGCAGAACACCAAAGGCCAGCTGGTCTCCTCCAACCTCTTGCCATTCCAGAATGGAAGTTTGACCACATTGAGATGGACTTCGTGACTGGGTTTCCAAAGTCCAAGCGTGGCAATGATGCTATATTCGTTGTCATCGACAAACTCACTAAAGTGGCTCACTTTCTGCCTATCAAAGAGTCTATCACTGCAGCTCAATTGACGGAACTCTATACCTCTTGGATTGTCTCTCTGCACGGTATTCCTCAAGTGATCTCTTCAGACCGTGGCAGCATCTTTACCTCCAAGTTTTGGGATTCTTTTCAGAAGGCCATGGGCACCAACATCCGCTTCAGCACAGCTTTCCATCCTCAAACTAGCGGTCAAGTCGAGCGTGTCAACCAGATTCTTGAAGATATGCTCAGGGCTTGTGTGATCTCCTTCAGCATGAAGTGGGAGGATTGTCTTCCTTATGCTGAATTCTCCTACAACAACAGTTTTCAAGCAAGTTTGGGCAAGGCCCCATTTGAAATTCTGTATGGCAGGAACTGCCGTACCCCTCTCAACTGATCTGAAACCGGTGAACGTCAGCTTTTGGGAAATGACTTAATCACAGAGGCAGAAGACATGTGCAAAGTCATTCGAGATAACCTCAAAGCAGCCCAATCCCGTCAGAAGAGCTACTATGATAGTAAGCACCGTGATTTGGCTTTCGAGATCGGAGATCATTTACCTCCGTGTCTCTCCTATGAAAGGTACTCGTCGCTTCAGTATCAAAGGGAAGCTTGCCCCCAGATACGTGGGACCTATCAAGATTGTCAGCAAGAGAGGCGACCTCGCCTATCAACTCGAGCTTCCTTCAAACTTTGCAAATGTTCATGATGTGTTCCATGTCTCTCAGCTCCGAAAGTGCTTCAAGACTCCTGACCGCACCGTCAACTTCGAGGACATTGAGCTCCAAGAAGATCTCTCCTATCGTGAGCACCCCGTTGCTATCCTTGAAGAGACTGAACGCAAGACTCGCAACAAGTCGATCAAGTTCCTCAAAGTCAAGTGGTCACACCATTCCGACCATGAAGCTACCTGGGAACGCGAGGATCACCTCCGTTCTGAGTACCCAGCGTTCTTTCAGTCCTAGATCTCGGGACGAGATCGTTTCGTAGTGGTGGAGTGTTGTAACATCCCGGATGTAACTTACCCAATTTGTACTCCAACTCTTGCCGTTTCCGGCGTTAAGTTATTTTATTTTCTCGGGTTTGGGTCTTTGTCTCCGTGTGTTGTTATCATTGTCATGCATCTCATATCATGTCATCATGTGCATTGCATTTGCATACGTGTTCATCTCATGCATCCGAGCATTTTCCCCGTTGTCCGTTTTGCATTCCGGCGCTTCGTTCTCCTCCGGTGGTCATTTCTACCTTTCTTTTGTGTGTGGGGATTAAACATTTCCGGATTGGACCGAGACTGGCCAAGCGGCCTTGGTTTACTACCGGTAGACCGCCTGTCAAGTTTCGTACCATTTGGACTTCGTTTGATACTCCAACGGTTAACCGAGGGACCGAAAAGTCCTCATGTGTGTTGCAGCCCAACACCTCTTCAATTTGGCCCAAAACCCACCTAAACCTGCTCCATCATCTAGAGCATTCGATCACGATCGCGTGGCCAAAAACCGCACTCCATTTGGAGCTCCCTAGCTCCTCCTAACTCTATAAATAGGTCCCTTCCCGAAATTCCGGATCAAATCCACCCTAACCTAGCCCCCTTCGTCTCTCCGTGCGCCGGACGTGTCCGGACGCGCCGGACATCGCCGCCGCCCCCAACCGGGAGCTGCCACGTGGCGCCCCCGGACCACTTCATCGCCCCGCGCGGCCAGGCCCGCTCGGGCCCGTCCCCGGCCCTCCCGGCCCGGGTCGCCACCCGCCGTCGCCCGAGGCTCCCTGTGCCCGCGCGCCACCCGGGAGCCGCGCCGCCTCCGCCGCCCCACCCTGTCGCCGTCGAGCTCCGCCGCGGCTTGGCCCCTCGTTGATCGTGCTGCCCGAGCCGGCCTCCTCGTCTACGAGCGCCACCGACGCCGCCCAGCCCAACTCCGGCGAGGATCCGGCGCCCCCGGCCCCTCTTGCCTCGGATCTAGTCACCTCCGGCGAAACTCCGGCCGCTACAGCGATTCCGGCCATCTTTGAAATCCGTGCAGCTACAGTACCCGGATCTGGATCTGGGAGATCGGTTGACTTTTTGCCCGAAACCCTAATCCATGTGCTCATGTTCATAGCATCGTATCTCCTCATCCGTAGCTCCGATTTGGGCATATAGCATATCAAATTGTTCGTCTCAGAGAGCACATCATTTCATTCCATTGCATCATTTTCATTTGAGTTCATCTTGATGCCCGAATTGCTGTTAGAAGGAGGCTACTTGAGATATTTGTCAGATCTGCAACTCCATTTAGACATTTGTCATTTTTGCCATGATTATTGTGTGCATGATATGCCCTGATGCTCTACATATGTTTTGTTAAGGGTTTTGTCATCTTTCCAGAGGTGCAACACATGTATTTTTGTGATGTGTGTGGTGACTAGCACAAGCTTGCAAAGTGAGGCACTTGGTAATTTTGTTTTCAGGGACTTAGCATTTCCACTAAGTCCTTGAGCTGTTTAGTTCATGATGCCATATGTTCATGTTGTTTCCTAGTGATCCGTGCCTCTTTTGAGGATGATCAGTAAGGATGTTTTGTTAATCTTGTAGTGCTCTATCCATCCATGTCTTTGTTTGCAATTATGGAGCACCCTAGCTTGAGTCAATCGAGCTCTACTTTTGCTACTTTGTGAATCTGGGCAGATTGTCAACTTGTTTGCAAGTTTGCCGATGATGTTGTAGTTGATCTGTGCATGCTATGTTATTGTTCTTGCCATGTCTAGCTTGCATTTTTTGTATTATTGATGGATGTATGCTTAGCTTATCATGACTTGCACCGTAGTGAGTGCATCGAGCTCGTAAACACGCCTACTTGATAGCTGTTTTCAGCATGTCCGAGTTTTCAGTAAGTCTGAAAACTGATTATGTTTTTGTCATGTTCACATGCTTGCAATTGTATTTTGTGATCCCTTTTGGCTCAAGGTCACTAAGGGACTTTTGTTAAGCTCTTTGAGTAGCTCCATGCCATGCTTTACTTTGTCATGTTGAGTTCCTGTAGCATATAGTTTTGTTGGTCCGAAGAGGGCTACCTGATCTGAAATTCCAGACAAGTGTTAATTTCACTAAGTCTGAGATCTGTTTACCATATGCATTTTTGCCATGCTTGTTTGAACCTGTTAATGGATGAATTGGCCTTAGCTCAGTGCTAGACTTTTGTTAAGCATCTTGAATGCATCACTGCCATGTATTTTGTTGCCATGTTTGAGTGTTGTAGCATGTTCATCTCATTGCATTTAGTTGGCTACTTGCTGTAAATCGCAGACCTGTGTCATATTTGAATTGCTCGCCATTTCCAAACCGTAACTCCGATTCTGGTGATCTTTATATCGTTTTCAAGCGATTTCATCTCATCTTTCCAGTGGCACACTTGGTTTTCCAAGTTGAGGCCAGGTTCTTGCATTTCCTGCCACATCTTGCATATGCATCCCGCATTGCATCCCGCATAGCATACCATGTTTGCATCCTATTGTTTGATCCTTGCACGTGGTTGATTGTGTCGTTGTTGTTTCTTTGTCTTGTTTGGGTAGAGCCGGGAGACGAGTTCGCTAACGAGGAGCCCGTTGAGTTTGCTTTCGAGGATCCAGTCAACTCTGACAACTTTGCAGGCAAGATGATCATACCCTTGAAATCACTACTATCTTTGCTTTGCTAGATGCTCGCTCTTTTGCTATGCCAATGCTACGATGCCTACCACTTGCTTTCAAGCCTCCCAAATTGCCATGTTCAGCCTCTAACCCACCATTGTCCTAGCAAACCGTTGATTGACTATGTTACCGCTTTGCTCAGCCCCTCTTATAGCATTGCTAGTTGCAGGTGAAGATTGGAGATCGTTCCTTGTTGGAACATTTATTTACTTGTTGGGATATCATTATATTGTCATGTTATCTTAATGCATCTATATACTTGGTAAAGGGTGGAAGGCTCGGCCTCTCGCCTAGTGTTTTGTTCCACTCTTGCCGCCCTAGTTTCCGTCATATCGGTGTTATGTTCCCGGATTTTGCGTTCCTTACGCGGTTGGGTTATAATGGGAACCCCTTGATAGTTCGTCTTGATTAAAGCTTTTCCAGCAATGCCCAACCTTGGTTTTACCATTTGCCACCTAGCCTTTTTTCCCTTGGGTTTCCGGAGCCCGAGGGTCATCTTATTTTAAACCCCCCCCCCCCCGGGACAGTGCTCCTCTGAGTGTTGGTCCAACCTAGAGCCCCTTGCAGCGCCACCTCAGGGAAACTCGAGGGCTGGTTTTAGTTGTATGGATTGCTTATTTGAGTGTGCCCTGAGAACGAGATATGTGCAGCTCCTATCGGGATTTGTCGGCACATTCGGGCGGTGTTGCTGGTCTGGTTTTAACCTGTCGAAATGTCTTGAAGAACCGAGGTACCGAGTCTGATCGGAACGTCTCGGGAGGAGGTCTATTCCTTCGTTGACCGTGAGGGCTTGTCATGGGCTAAGTTGGGACTCCCCTTCAGGGATTTGAACTTTCGAAAGTCGTGCCCGCGGTTATGGGCAGATGGGAATTTGTTAATGTCTGGTTGTAGATAACTTAAACATTAACTTAATTAAAATGAATCAACTGTGTGAGTTACCGTGATGGCCTCTTCTCGGCGGAGTCCGGGAAGTGGACACGGTGTTGGAGTAATGTTTACCGCAGGATTGCCCTCTTTAGTTATGCGTTCGCGCTTTGCCTCCTCTTCTCGCTCTCTTTTGCGAATAGGATAGCCACCATATATGCTAGTCGCTTGATGCAGCTCCACATATTTACCTTGCCTTACCTATTAAGCTTAAATAGTCTTAATCGCAAGGGTGCGAGATTGCTGAGTCCCTGTGGCTCACAGATTACTATTACACCAGATGCAGTGCCTGATGATACAACTCCAGATGGCGCGCTTGAGCTCAAGTGGGAGTTCGACGAGGACTCTCAGCGATACTATGTTTCTTTTCCTGATGATCAGTAGTGGTGCCCAGTTGGGGTGATCGGGACCGTGTCGCATGTTGGGTTGTCTTTTATTTTGGCGCCGTAGTCGGGCCATGAGTGTTTGGATGATGTAATGCTATTTATGTACTTGATTGACGTGGCGAGTGTACGCCAACTATGTTATCTCCCTTTTTATTAATTATATTACATGGGATGTTGTGAAGATTGCCTAACTTGCGACATATGCCTTCAATGCGATTATGCCTCTAAGTCGTGCCTCGACACGTGGGAGATATAGTCGCATCTAGGGTGTTACACATTTTTATTTGTAAAGTGATATTTAGTTAATTATTTTTGCATATGATTAATAGATAAATTCCTCACGTCCATAAATTTATTTTAGAATTTTTGCGGTTCCATAACTTGCGTTAGCTACAGATTACTACAGATTGTTCTGTTTTTGACAGATTTTGTTTTTCTTGTGTTATTTGCTTATTTTGATGAATCTATGGCTAGTAAAAGAGTTCATAAACCATAGATAAGTTGGAATACAGTAGGTTTAACAACAATATAAATAAATAATGAGTTCATTACAGTACCTTGAAGTGGTTTTTTGTTTTCTTTCGCTAACGGAGCTCACGAGATTTTCTATTTTGAGTTTTGTGTTGTGAAGTTTTCAAGTTTTGGGTAAAGATTTGATAGATTATGGAACAAAGAGTGGCAAGAGCCTAAGCTTGGGGATGCCCATGGCACCCCGAGGTAAAATTCAAGGACACCAAAAAGCCTAAGCTTGGGGACGCCCCGGAAGGCATCCCCTCTTTCGTCTTCGTCTATCGGTAACTTTGCTTGGACCTATATTTTTATTAACCACATGATATGTGTTTTGCTTGGAGCGTCTTGTATGATTTGAGTCTTTGCTTTTTAGTTTACCACAATCATCCTTGCTGTACACACCTTTTGAGAGAGACTCACATGATTTGAAATTTATTAGAATACTCTATGTGCTTCACTTATATCTTTTGAGCTATATAGTTTTTGCTCTAGTGCTTCACTTATATCTTTTAGAGCACGACGGTGGATTTGTTTTATAGAAACTATTGTTCTCTCATGCTTCACTTATATTATTTTGAGAATCCTTTAGAACAACATGGAAATTGGCATTAATAAAAACTTTCATATAAGTGCATTGAATACTATGAGAAGTTTGATACTTGATAATTGTTTTGAGATATGGAGATGGTGATATTAGAGTCATGCTAGTTGAGTAGTTGTGAATTTGAGAAATACTTGTGTTGAAGTTTGTGATTCCCGTAGCATGCACGTATGGTGAACCGTTATGTGATGAAGTCGGAGCATGATTTATTTATTGATTGTCTTCCTTATGAGTGGCGGTCGGGGACGAGCGATGGTCTTTTCCTACAAATCTATCCCCCTAGGAGCATGCGCGTAATACTTTGTTTAGATAACTAATAGATTTTTGCAATAATTATGTGAGTTCTTTATGACTAATGTTGAGTCCATGGATTATACGCACTCTCACCCTTCCACCATTGCTAGCCTCTCTAGTATCGCGCAACTTTCGCTAGTACCGTAAACTCACCATATACCTTCCTCAAAACAACCACCATACCTACCTATTATGGCATTTTCATAGCCATTCCGAGATATATTGCCATGCAACTTTCCACTGTTCCGTTATTATGACACGCTTCATCATTGTCATATTGCTTGCATGATCATGTAGTTGACATTGTATTTGTGGCAAAGCCACCGTTCATAACTCTTCATACATGTCACTCATGCATCATTGCACATTCCGGTAGACCGCCGGAGGCATTCACATAGAGTCATATTTTGTTCTAAGTATTGAGTTGTAAGTCTTGAGTTGTAAGTAAATAAAGTGTGATGATCATCATTATTAGAGCATTGTCCCAGTGAGGAAAGGATGATGGAGACTATTATTCCCCCACAAGTCGGGGTGAGACTCCGGACGAAAAAAAGAAAAAAAAAGAGAAAGGCCATAAAAAAGAAAGAAAGAAGGCCCAAAAAAAGAGAGAAAAAGAGAGAAGGGACAATGCTACTATCATTTTCCACACTTGTGCTTCAAAGTAGCACCATGATCTTCATGATAGAGAGTCTCCTATGTTATCACTTTCATATACTAGTGGGAATTTTTCATTATAGAACTTGGCTTGTATATTCCAATGATGGGCTTCCTCAAAATGTCATAGGTCTTCGTGAGCAAGCAAGTTGGATGCACACCCACTTAGTTTCTTTTGTTGAGCTTTCATATACTTATAGCTCTATTGCATCCGTTGCATGGCAATCCCTACTCACTCACATTGATATCTATTGATGGGCATCTCCATAGCCCGTTGATACGCCTAGTTGATGTGAGACTATCTTCTCCTTTTTGTCTTCTCCACAACCACCATTCTATCCACATATAGTGCTATATCCATGGCTCACACTCATATATTGCGTGAAGATTGAAAAAGTTTGAGAACATCAAAAGTATGAAACAATTGCTCGGCTTGTCATCGGGGTTGTGCATGATTTAAATAGTTTGTGTGGTGAAGATAGAGCATAGCCAGACTATATGATTTTGTAGGGATAACTTTCTTTGGCCATCTTATTTTGAGAAGACATAATTGCTTAGTTAGTATACTTGAAGTATTATTATGTCTATGTCAATATCAAACTTTTATCTTTAATCTTTCAGATCTGAACATTCATGCCACAATAAAGAAAAATTACATTGAGAAATATGTTAGAAAGCATTCCACATAAAAAATTCTTCTTTTATCATTTACCTACTCGAGGACGAGCAGGAATTAAGCTTGGGGATGCTTGATACGTCTCCAACGTATCTGTAATTTTTGATTGCTCCATGCTATTATATTATCTATTTTGGATGTTAATGGGCTTTATTTTACACTTTTATATCATTTTTGGGACTAACCTACTAATCGGAGGCCCAACCCAAATTGTTGTTTTTTGTGCATATTTTAGGGTTTCGAAAAAAAAGGAATATCAAACGGAGTCCAAACGGAATGAAACCTTCGGGAACGTGATTTTCTCAACAAACATGATCCAGGAGACTTGGAGTGGCCGTCAAGAAACAAGGGAGGAAGGCACGAGGCAGGGGGTGCGCCTACCCCCCTGGGCGCGCCCTCCACCCTCGTGGGCCCTTCGTTGCTCCACCGACATACTTCTTCCTCCTATATATATCCACATACCCCCAAACATCCAGGAGCACCACAAAAACCTAATTCCACCATCGCAACCTTCTGTACCCGAGAGATCCCATCTCGGGGCCTTTTCCGGATCTGCGCCGGAGGGGGCATTGATCACGGAGGGCCTCTACATCAACTCCATGGCCTCTCTGGTGATGTGTGAGTAGTTTACTTCAGACCTACGGGTCCATAGTTATTAGCTAGATGGCTACTTCTCTCTCTCTCTTTGGATCTCAATACAAAGTTCTCCTCAATTCTTTTGGAGATCTATTCGATGTAATATTCTTTTGCGGTGTGTTTGTCGAGATCCAATGAATTGTGGGTTTATGATCCAGATTATCTATGAACAATATTTGATTCTCCTCTAAATTATTTTATGTATGATTGGTTTATCTTTGCAAGTCTCTTCGAATTATCAGTTCGGTTTGGCCTACTACACTAGTAGAAAAAGGGTCAAACGTGAAGCACATTAGTGCCGGTTTGTATTTGAGCCGGCACTAATGTGCACATTAGTGCCGGTTCGTGGCGGCGATCAATAGTACCGGTTCGTGGCGAACCTTTAGTACCGGTTCATGCCACGAACCGGTACTAAAGAGGCTGTGTCATCCTGCGGTCAGGCTATGGCCCCACCATCACCATTTAGTGCCGGTTCGTACCACGAACCGGTACTAATGAGCGGTGTCGGTTTACGGCAAGCTGTTTTTAGTCCCACCTCGCCAAGAGAGAGGCAATATGAGCGGTTTATAAGCCGTGAGTGCACAGACAATGACGAAGAGTTGCAATGCTCACCTACATGTTGATTTGCTTCAAGCCTTGCGGAATAGTATAGATTGCACTGAGCTATGTGCAGTGGCTTAGTGCAATCTACACTATTCCGAATGGCTTGAAGCAAATTAACCAGCATTGCACCTCTTTTTTTATTTTTAATAACTTATTTAAACTCCGGACTTCTTTTGTGTTCAGTATGCAGCATTTAAAGCTTGTTATGCCTCAAGGTTGTTGTGGTTTGGAAATTATGGATTTGACAACCATGAATCATAGCTTTTTGTGTAAGTGACTTGGGAAACTCAAGTTTGGCAAACTCTATTGACTAGTAGAAAAACGGTCAAATGTGAAGCACATTATAGTGCCGGTTTGAATTTGAGCCGGCACGAATGTGACCATTAGTGCCGATTCCAATGGCTAGGCGGGCTGCTACCATTAGTACCGGTTCGTTGCCAATCTTTAGCACCGGTTCGTGGCATGAACCGATACTAATGTGCATCCCACCAATCAGGAAGAATCACACGGATCGTGTGTTTCTTTCTAGCTCTTGCGAGTCGTTGGATCAAGGGTGTGTTTCTTCCTAGCTCATGTGAGTCGTTGGATCGAAACTATCACAATCAGTTTGTGAGCCAGACGACCCTATATATAGCCCATCTCTCGCCTTCGTCCCTGCATAAGTCTTTCAGTTCATCGACTACATACATCTACCAGTTCATCGACTGCATACATCTACCAGTTCATCGACTGAATACAAATCATTCGGATTCGCCATCATACGCCCAACCGTACATTCGATATGCATATATATGCATCACGAGCCACGGTAGGGCTGTATGATGGCGATACCGATTGGTTTGTTCTAGATCCGACATAAAAGGTTTGATACAACTTCTTTTTTGTGACATAAGATCTAACATTGTTGCTTCTAGTAGTTCTCTTGATTCCACTAACGATTCTCTTAGCCAAGTTACACTTGAGCAAGAAAATAGCTTATTGAAGGGAAGAATCAAGGTGTTGGTTTTGAACGAAAGTTCAATGCCAATGGAGTTGAGTGGGAAGAAGATCAATACCCCAAAGACAAAGTTTGTTCCTCAACAAGAGAAGTATCCTACTTCCTTCAAGGGGACACAAGCTCAAGATGATCTTCTACATGTTGATTAGCTTCAAGCCTTGCGGAATAGCATAGATTGCACTGAGCTATGTGCAGTGCAGTCTACACTATTCCGAATGGCTTGAAGCAAATTAACCAGCATTGCACCTCTTTTTTTATTTTTAATAACTTATTTAAACTCCGGACTTCTTTTGTGATCAGTATGCAGCATTTAAAGCTTGTTATGCCTCAAGGTTGTTGTGGTTTGGAAATTATGGATTTGACAACCATGAATCATAGCTTTTTGTGTAAGTGACTTGGGAAACTCAAGTTTGGCAAACTCTATTGACTAGTAGAAAAACGGGCAAATGTGAACTCTGTTACATGGCCACACTTCAATGTTTTTAAACTTATTTGAACTCCGGACTTCTTTTGTGTTCAGTATGCAGCATTTAAAGCGACGTCATCAATATCCAACATGTTCTGACATCATTTGTTGTTTTTCGGTCATTTACCTAGCTAATTGTTTAGAGAGCTAAATGACCGTGAAATTGAAAATCAGTACAAAATGAATCCTGAAAATGTTGAAACTTGGCATGGTATCATCATATCACCCGCATAGCATGCGCGAAAGAGTAGAGAGGGTCACGGCAAAAACTGGACGCACTTCGTGTACAAACTGGACCTACTCTTTCCGAGTATCAGGGTTTCGGACGAGAACTCATCTGTTACATGGCCACTTCAATGTTTTTTATACTTATTTGAACTCCGGACTTCTTTTATGTTCAATATGCAACATTTAAAGCGACGTCATCAATTTTCAACATGTTCTGACATCATTTGTTGTTTTTCGGTCATTTACCTAATTGTTTAGAGAGCTAAATGACCGTGAAATTGAAAATCACTACAAAATGAATCCTGAAAATGTTGAAACTTGGCATGGTATCATCGTATCACCCGCATAGCATGCGCGAAAGAGTAGAGGGTCCCGGCAAAAACTGGACGCACTTCGTGTACAAACTGAACAAACCCTTTCCGAGTATCAGGGTTTCGGACTATGCAAAAATAAGTAATGCAGAAAATAAAAGAACTATACAAAAAAATTACTCAAAAATAAATAGAAGAAAATAAATAATGCAGAAAAAAAATTATATAAAAAACTACTCAAAAATAAATAAATAAAAATAAGTAATGCAGAAAAGAAAAAACTATATAGCAAATTTGTTGGCGCACTGCCCTGTGGGTCTACCAGACCTAGGGTGTGCAAATGCAGGCCCAGAAGGGCCAGCAGACTCACAGGGCAGCGCGCCCTAATTAATTAGGCCTAGAAGCCTGCTATATAGAGGAGTTCGAAGAGGTAGCCGCGGCTTGGTTTATAAACCAGTGCGGCTGCCCTTCGCCGGGCGAGGTGGGACTAAATTTTGGGGTGGTAGCGCAAACTCTAAATACAGCAAAAAAACAACTAAATGAAAAAAGCCCACCTACTGGGCCACAGCGGCCTGCATATGACTAGAAACCCAACCTGTTGTTGGGCCAGGATGCAGGCCCGCAAGCCCAATAGGCCCCACAGGGCAGAGTAGCAGAGGTAGGCCCAGAAGGCCTGCTTTAGAGAGGAGCTCGAGACTGCAGCGACGGCGGGGCTTATAAGCAGGTGCGAGTGCCCCTCGGCTAGCGAGGTGGGACTAAACTTTTGTGCACCGCGGGTGGCAGCGCACCCCCTTTAGTACCGGTTCGTAGCTCCAACCGGTACTAAAGGGGGGGGTCTTTAGTACCGGTTCGTGGCACGCACCGGTACTAAAGGGGTCGTTTCCCGCCGCTTGGCCTGGGGAAAATAGGCCTTTAGTACCGGTTCGTGCCACGAACCGATACTAAAGGCCAATCCTATATATACAGCACGTATGAAAATTTCAGTTTCAACTCGCCACTTCGTCTCCAACCTCCGCCGCACGCGCCGCTCGATCCCATCGTCGCTGTCCGTCGTCATCATCGCTGTCCCCGCCGCCGCCCGTCGTCGTCGTCGTCTCGCGCGCTGCCGCCCCGAACGCCGCCGCCGTCCGTCGTCATCGCCGCGGCCGCACGTCTCTCTCTCGCTCCCGGCCGCACACACATACACACACATACACACACATACACACACACACAACGGCGGCGCCCCCGCCCCGTACGCCGGCGCCCCCGCTCGTACGTACGGGGCGGCGGCACCACACACACACACACACATATACCACACATGCACACATCACACGCATACACACATACACACATACGTACACACATATATGTATATATACACACATGCATACACACACACAATTTTTTTTTACTTATTTTCTGTTTTTTAGAAAAGTTAATTAGATGATCGAATGTTAGATTAATGTCGAATGTTAGATGAATTAGCTAGCTAGATAGAAAAATTGTCGAACTAGAGATTAGAACTAGCTAGTTGAATACTTAATATAACTAGTTTATTTCTAATAAGGAAATTTAGGTATATGAGATTAGAACTAGTTGAATAATTAATATAATTAACTAGTTTATTTTTAATAAGGAAAATTAGGTATATGAGATTAATTAGAACTAGTTGAATAATTAATATAACTAGTTTATTCTTAGTAAGAAAATTTAGGTATATGAGATTAGAACTAGTTGAATAATTAATATAACTAGTTTATTTTTAGTAAGAAAATTTAGGTATATGAGATTAGAACTAGTTGAATAATTAATATAACTAGTTTATTTTTAGTAAGAAAATTTAGGTATATGAGATTAGAACTAGTTGAATAATTAATATAACTAGTTTATTCTTAGTAAGAAAATTTAGGTATATGAGATTAGAACTAGTTGAATAATTAATATAACTAGTTTATTTTTAGTAAGAAAATTTAGGTATATAATTATTATTTGTTAATGAATTAGATAGAAAAGTTAAATATTTGGCTAGACAATTTTTTTCCCTACACTTAGAAATGTTAGTACTCAAAACGTGCGACCAATGGTGATCGTATTGAACTACGGTCACATCTATAATCAAAAGATGGTAAGATTTTAAATATTTGTCCTTAATTTAGTGCATCTTTTGCATACATTATTTTTGAAGCTAAACTTTCATTGCTTAGTATATTAATTACTATACGATGTTGTTCAACAGGGACTTCCGATGACAGTTGTGCCCCAGTGGATCGAGACAAAAGGTCGCATGTCAATGGTTAGCTTACGACCAAGATTTCCTACATTGCACATGAGTGCATTCAGGATTTCTAAAAGCGAAGAATGCTTAATAGTGAAAGATTGGAGCAAAATTGTTAACGATTGCAGAGAAGTACTAGGGGGCTGTACGGAGAAGCGCAACCCAAGATTAGGAGACAGATTTGTTGGGGAACGTAGCAGAAATTCAAAATTTTCCTACGTGTCACCAAGATCTATCTATGGAGAGACCAGCAACGAAGGGAAGGAGAGATGCATCTACATACCCTTGTAGATCGCTAAGCGGAAGCGTTCAAGTGAACGGGGTTGATGGAGTCGTACTCGTCGTGATTCAAATCACCGATGACCAAGTGCCGAACGGACGGCACCTCCGTGTTCAACACACGTACAGCCCGGTGACGTCTCCCACGCCTTGATCCAGTAAGGAGAGAGGGAGAGGTTGAGGAAGACTTCATCCAACAGCAGCACAACGGCGTGGTGGTGGTGGAGGAGCGTGGCTATCCTGCAGGGCTTCGCCAAGCACCACAGAAGAGGAGGAAGAAGAGACGCAGGGCTGCACCAAGAGAGATTGAATCGCGTGTTGTGGGCAGCCCCTAGGCCTCATATATATAGGGGAAGGGGAGGGCTGCGCCCCCTCTAGGGTTTCCCACCCCCAGGGGGGGCGGCAGCCCGAGATGGGGCCAAGGGTGGCGGCCAAGAGGGGGGAGAGGGGAAGGAACCCACTAGGTGGGCCTTAAGGCCCAACTGGACTAGGGTTTGCCCCCTCCCACTCTTTCTTGCGCCTTGGGCCCCTTGTGGGGGGCGCACCAGCCCTCCTAGGGGCTGGTCCCCTCCCACACTTGGCCCACGCAGCCTTCTGGGGTTGGTGGCCCCACTTGGTGGACCCCCGGGACCCTCCCGGTGGTCCCGGTACGTTACCGATAAACCCCGAAACTTTTCCGGTGACCAAAACAGGACTTCCCATATATAAATCTTTACCTCCGGACCATTCCGGAACTCCTCGTGACGTCCGGGATCTCATCCGGGACTCTGAACAACATTCGGTAACCACATACTAACTTCCTTTATAACCCTAGCGTCATCGAACCTTAAGTGTGTAGACCCTACGGGTTCGGGAGACATGCAGACATGACCGAGACGTTCTCCGGTCAATAACCAACAGCGGGATCTGGATACCCATGTTGGCTCCCACATGTTCCACGATGATCTCATCGGATGAACCACGATGTCAAGGACTTAATCAATCCCGTATACAATTCCCTTTGTCTATCGGTACGATACTTGCCCGAGATTCGATCGTCGGTATCACGATACCTTGTTCAATCTCGTTACCGGCAAGTCTCTTTACTCGTTCCGTAACACATCATCCCGTGATCAACTCCTTGATCACATTGTGCACATTATGATGATGTCCTACCGAGTGGGCCCAGAGATACCTCTCCGTTTACACGGAGTGACAAATCCCAGTCTCGATTCGTGCCAACCCAACAGACACTTTCGGAGATACCCGTAGTGTACCTTTATAGCCACCCAGTTACGTTGTGACGTTTGGCACACCCAAAGCACTCCTACGGTATCCGGGAGTTACACAATCTCATGGTCTAAGGAAATGATACTTGACATTAGAAAAGCTTTAGCATACGAACTACACGATCTTGTGCTAGGCTTAGGATTGGGTCTTGTCCATCACATCATTCTCCTAATGATGTGATCCCGTTATCAACGACATCCAATGTCCATGGTCAGGAAACCGTAACCATCTATTGATCAACGAGCTAGTCAACTAGAGGCTTACTAGGGACATGGTGTTGTCTATGTATCCACACATGTATCTGAGTTTCCTATCAATACAATTCTAGCATGGATAATAAACGATTATCATGAACAAGGAAATATAATAATAACTTAATTTATTATTGCCTCTAGGGCATATTTCCAACAGTCTCCCACTTGCACTAGAGTCAATAATCTAGTTCACATCGATATGTGATTAACACTCAAGGTCACATCGCCATGTGACTAACACCCAAAGAGTTTACTAGAGTCAATAATCTAGTTCACATCACTATGTGATTAACACTCAATGAGTTCTAGGTTTGATCATGTTGCTTGTGAGAGAGATTTTAGTCAACGGGTCTGAACCTTTCAGATCCGTGTGCGCTTTACAAATCTCTATGTCATCTCCTAGATGCAGCTACCACGCTCTATTTGGAGCTATTCCAAATAACTGTTCTACTTGGAGCTATTCTAAATTGTTGCTCCATTATACGTATCCGGTATCTCTACTCAGAGCTATCCAGATAGGTGTTAAGCTTGCATCGACGTAACCCTTTACAACAAACTCTTTTACCACCTCCATAATCGAGAAAATTCCTTAGTCCTCTAGTTACTAAGGATAACTTTGACCGCCGTCCTGTGATCCATTTTTGGATCACTCTTGTACCCCTTGACTGACTCATGGCAAGGCACACTTCAGGTGCGATACAGAGCATAGCATACTGTAGAGCCTATGTCTTAAGCATAGCGGACGACCTTCGTCCTTTCTCTCTATTCTGCCGTGGTCGAGCTTTAAGTCTTAACTTCATACCTTACAACTCAGGCAAGAACTCCTTCTTTGACTGATCCATCTCGAACACCTTCAAGATCATGTTAAGGTATGTGCTCATTTGAAAGTACCATTAAGCGTTTTTGATCTATCCTTATAGATCTTGATGCTCAATGTTCAAGTAGCTTAATCCAGGCTTTCAATTGAAAAACACTTTTCAAATAACCCTATATGCTTTCTTAGAAATTCTACATCATTTCTGATCAACAATATGTCAACAACATATACTCATCAGAAATTCTATAGTGCTCCCACTCACTTCTTTGTAAATACAAGTTTCTCATAAACTTTGTATACACCAAAATCTTTGATCATCTCATCAAAGCACACATTCCAACTCCGAGATGCTTACTCCAGTCCTCAGAAGGATTGCTGGAGCTTTGCATACTTATTAGCATCTTTCAGGATTGACAAAACCTTCCGGTTGTATCACATACAACCTTTCCTCATAAATCATCGAGGAAACAATGTTTTGACATCCTATCTGCAAGATTTCATAAATAGTGCAGTAACTGCTAATATAATTCCAACAGACTTTTAGCATCGCTACAGGTGAGAAAGTCTCATCGTAGTCAACTCCTTGAACTTGTCGAAAACATCTTAACGACAAGTCGAGCTTTCTTAATGGTGACATTTACCATCATTGTCCGTCTTCCTTTTAAAATCCATCTATACTCAACAGCCTCACGACCATCGAGCTGTTCTGTCAAAGTCTACACTTTGTTTCCATACATGGATCCACTCTCGGATTTTATGGCCTCGAGCCATTTATCGGAATCCAGGCCCACCACCGCTTCTCCATAGCTCGTAGGTTCATTGTTGTCTAGCAACATGACTTCCAAGACAGGACTACGTACCACTATGAAGTAGTATGCATCCTTGTCATCCCACGAGGTTTGGTAGTGACTTGATCTGAAGTTTCATCATCACTATCATAAGCTTCCACTTCAATTGGTGTAGGTGCCACAGGAACAACTCTTTGTGCCCTGCTATACACTAGTTGAAGTGACGGTTCAATAACCTCATCAAGTCTCCCCCATCCTCCCACTCAATTCTTTCGAGAGAAACTTTTCCTCGAGAAAGGACCCGATTCTAGAAACAATCCCTTATTGCTTTCGGATCTGAGACAGGAGGTATACCCAACTGTTTTGGGTGTCCTATGAAGATGCATTTATCCGCTTTGGGTTCGAGCTTATCAGTCTGAAACCTTTTTCACATAAGTGTCGTAGCCCCAAACTTTTAAGAAATGACAGCTTAGGTTTCTCTAAACCATAGTTCATACGGTGTCATCTCATCGGAATTACGTGGTGCCCTGTTTAAAGTGAATGTGGTTGTCTCTAATGCCTAACCCATTAACTATCGTGGTAATTCGATAAGAGACATCATGGTATGCATCATATCCAATAGGGTGCAGTTATGATGTTCGGACACACCATCACACTATGGTGTTCCAGGCTGTATCAGTTGTGAAACAATTTCCACAATGTCTTAATTCTGTGCCAAACTCGTAATTCAGATATTCATCTCTGTGATCATATCATAGATACTTTATCCTCTTGTCACGACGATCTTTCAACTTCACCCTGAAATTACTTGAACCTTTCAATAATTCAGACTCGTGATTCATCAAGTAAATATACTCAATATCTACTCAAATCATCTGTGAAGTAAGAACATAACGATATCCACTACACGCCTCAGCACTCATTGGACTGCACACATCAAAATGTATTACTTCCAGCAAGTTGCTTTCTAGTTCCATTTTACTGAAACCGAGGCTTTCAGTCATCTTGCCCATGTGGTATGATTTGCATGTCTTAAGTGATTCAAAATCAAGTGAGTCTAAACGGTCCATTTGCATGGAGTTTCTTCATGCATATACACCAATAGACATGGTTCGCATGTCTCAAACTTTTCAAAAACGAGTGAGCCCAAAGATCCATCAACATGGAGCTTCCTCATGCGTTTTATACCGATATGACTTACGTGGCAGCGCCACAAGTAGGTGGTACTATCATTACTATCTTTTGGCATGAACATGTGTATCACTACGATCGAGATTCAACAAACCATTCATTTTAGGTGCAAGACCATTGAAGGTATTATTCAAATAAACAGAGTAACCATTATTCTCCTTAAATGAATAACCGTATTGCGATGGACATAATCCAATCATGTCTATGCTCAACGCAAACACCAATCTCGATGGTAGAGGGAGCGTGCGATGCTTGATCATATCAACATTGGAAACACTTCCAACACATATCGTCAGCTCACCTTTAGCTAGTCTCCGTTTATTCCGTAGCTTTTATTTCGAGTTACTAACACTTAGCAACCGAACCGGTATCTAATACCCTGGTGCTACTAGGAGTACTAGTAAAGTACACATCAACACAATGTATATCCAATATACTTCTATCGACCTTGCCAGCCTTCTAATCTACCAAGTATCTAGGGTAATTCCGCTCCAGTGGTTGTTCCCATTATTACAGAAGCACTTAGTCTCGGGTTTGGGTTCAACCTTGGGTTTCTTCACCAGAGCAGCAGCTAAATTGCCGTTTCATGAAGTATCCCTTCTTGCCCTTGCCCTTCTTGAAACTAGTGGTTTCACTAACCATCAACAATTGATGCTCCTTCTTGATCTCTACTTTTGCGGTGTCAAACATCGCGAATATCTCAAGGATCATCATATATGTCCCTGATATATCATAGTTCATCACGAAGCTCTAGCAGCTTGGTGGTAATGACTTCGGAGAAACATCACTATCACATCTGGAAGATCGACTCCCACTCGATTCAAATGATCGTTGTACTCAGACAATCTGAGCACAAGCTCAACAATTGAGCTTTTCTCCCTTAGTATGTAGGCTAAGAGAATCGTCGGAGGTCTTATACCTCTTGACGTGGGCACGAGCCTGAAATCCCAATTTCAGCCCTCAAAACATCTCATATGTTTCGTGACGTTTCAAAAACGTCTTTGGTGCCTCAACTCTAAACCGTTTAACTGAACTATCACGTAGTTATCAAAATGTGCATGTCAGATGTTCGCAACATCCAAGACAACGTTCGAGGTTCAGCACACTGAGCGGTGCATTAAGGACATAAGCCTTCTATGAAGCAACGAGGACAATCCTCAGTTTACGGACCTAGTCCGCATAATTGCTACTATCAACTTTCAACTAATTTTTTTCTCTAGGAACAGATCTAAACATTAGAACTATAGCGTGAGCTACGACATAATTTGCAAAATTCTTTTGACTATGTTCAGGATAATTATGTTCATCTTATGAACTCCCACTCAGATAGACATCCCTCTAGTCATCTAAGTGATTACATGATCCGAGTCAACTAGGCCGTGTCCGATCATCACGTGAGACGGACTAGTCAACATCGGTGAACATCTTCATGTTGATCGTATCTTCTATACGACTCATGCTCGACCTTTCGGTCTTCTGTGTTCCGAGGCCATGTCTGTACATGCTAGGCTCGTCAAGTCAACCTAAGTGTTTGCATGTGTTCCGAGGCCATGTCTATACATGCTAGGCTCGTGAACACCCGTTGTATGTGAACGTTAGAATCTATCACACCCGATCATCACGTGGTGCTTCGAAACGACGAACTTTAGCAACGGTGCACAGTTAGGGGAGAACACTTCTTGAAATTTTTATGAGGGATCATCTTATTTACTACCGTCGTTCTAAGCAAATAAGATGTATAAACATGATAAACATCACATGCAATCAAATAGTGACATGATATGGCCAATATCACTTTGCTCCTTTTGATCTCCATCTTCGGGGCTCCATGATCATCATCGTCACCGGCATGACACCATGATCTCCATCATCATGATCTCCATCATCGTGTCTTCTTGAAGTTGTCACGTCATCTATTACTTCTACTACTACAGCTAACGGTTAGCAATAAAGTAAAGTAATTACATGACGTTTAAGTTGACACGCAGGTCATAAATAAATAAAGACAACTCCTATGGCTCCTGCCGGTTGTCATATTCATCGACATGCAAGTCGTGATTCCTATTACAAGAACATGATCAATCTCATACATCACATATATCATTCATCACATCCTTTGGCCATATCACATCACATAGCATACCCTGCAAAAACAAGTTAGACGTCCTCTAATTGTTGTTTGCATGTTTTACGTGGCTGCTATAGGTTTCTAGCAAGAACGTTTCTTACCTACGCAAAGACCACAACGCGATATGCCAATTGCTATTTACCCTTCATAAGGACCCTTTTCATCGAATCCGATCCGACTAAAGTGGGAGAGACAGACACCCGCTAGCCACCTTATGCAACTAGTGCATGTCAGTCGGTGGAACCAGTCTCACGTAAGAGTACGTGTAAGGTCGGTCCGGGCCGCTTCATCCCACGATGCCGCCGAATCAAGATAAGACTAGTAACGGCAAGCATATTGAACAAAATCAACGCCCACAACTACTTTGTGTTCTACTCGTGCATAGAATCTATGCAATAGACCTAGCTCTGATACCACTGTTGGGGAACGTAGCAGAAATTCAAAATTTTCCTACGTGTCACCAAGATCTATCTATGGAGAGACCAGCAACGAAGGGAAGGAGAGATGCATCTACATACCCTTGTAGATCGCTAAGCGGAAGCGTTCAAGTGAACGGGGTTGATGGAGTCGTACTCGTCGTGATTCAAATCACCGATGACCAAGTGCCGAACGGACGGCACCTCCGTGTTCAACACACGTACAGCCCGGTGACGTCTCCCACGCCTTGATCCAGCAAGGAGAGAGAGGGAGAGGTTGAGGAAGACTTCATCCAACAGCAGCACAACGGCGTGGTGGTGGTGGAGGAGCGTGGCTATCCTGCAGGGCTTCGCCAAGCACCACAGAAGAGGAGGAAGAAGAGACGCAGGGCTGCACCAAGAGAGCTTGAATCGCGTGTTGTGGGCAGCCCCTAGGCCTCATATATATAGGGGAAGGGGAGGGCTGCGCCCCCTCTAGGGTTTCCCACCCCCAGGGGGGGCAGCCCTAGATGGGGCCAAGGGTGGCGGCCAAGAGGGGGGAGAGGGGAAGGAACCCACTAGGTGGGCCTTAAGGCCCAACTGGACTAGGGTTTGCCCCCTCCCACTCTTTCTTGCGCCTTGGGCCCCTTGTGGGGGGCGCACCAGCCCTCCTAGGGGCTGGTCCCCTCCCACACTTGGCCCACGCAGCCTTCTGGGGTTGGTGGCCCCACTTGGTGGACCCCCGGGACCCTCCCGGTGGTCCCGGTACGTTACCGATAAACCCCGAAACTTTTCCGGTGACCAAAACAGGACTTCCCATATATAAATCTTTACCTCCGGACCATTCTGGAACTCCTCGTGACGTCCGGGATCTCATCCGGGACTCCGAACAACATTCGGTAACCACATACTAACTTCCTTTATAACCCTAGCGTCATCGAACCTTAAGTGTGTAGACCCTACGGGTTCGGGAGACATGCAGACATGACCGAGACGTTCTCCGGTCAATAACCAACAGCGGGATCTGGATACCCATGTTGGCTCCCACATGTTCCACGATGATCTCATCGGATGAACCACGATGTCAAGGACTTAATCAATCCCGTATACAATTCCCTTTGTCTATCAGTACGATACTTGCCCGAGATTCGATCGTCGGTATCACGATACCTTGTTCAATCTTGTTACCGGCAAGTCTCTTTACTCGTTCCGTAACACATCATCCCGTGATCAACTCCTTGATCACATTGTGCACATTATGATGATGTCCTACCGAGTGGGCCCAGAGATACCTCTCCGTTTACACGGAGTGACAAATCCCAGTCTCGATTCGTGCCAACCCAACAGACACTTTCGGAGATACCCGTAGTGTACCTTTATAGCCACCCAGTTACGTTGTGACGTTTGGCACACCCAAAGCACTCCTACGGTATCCGGGAGTTACACAATCTCATGGTCTAAGGAAATGATACTTGACATTAGAAAAGCTTTAGCATACGAACTACACGATCTTGTGCTAGGCTTAGGATTGGGTCTTGTCCATCACATCATTCTCCTAATGATGTGATCCCGTTATCAACGACATCCAATGTCCATGGTCAGGAAACCGTAACCATCTATTGATCAACGAGCTAATCAACTAGAGGCTTACTAGGGACATGGTGTTGTCTATGTATCCACACATGTATCTGAGTTTCCTATCAATACAATTCTAGCATGGATAATAAACGATTATCATGAACAAGGAAATATAATAATAACTTAATTTATTATTGCCTCTAGGGCATATTTCCAACAAGATTCATCTGCATGCTCCAATATGATGAATCAGGAGAGCTATACATGTTCTATGCTATTCTACCTGAGAGGGAGCAGCAGGATCAGTAGCTACTCTTCATGCTCTTAATTAGTACTTGTCTTATGGATCCGTGTCCTGAACTTCGATATTGGTGATGATTATGTTGAACTTGATGATATCTCTTTGCTTCTGTTACAAAGTGAATGTTTCTTCTTTAAGCTAGCCAACGTTGATGATGAATTACATAGCTAGCGGTAATGACTATGATGATTAAATAGTGGTAATTAGACGACCACGATGATTTTTAGCTAGCTAGAGTTTATTTATTTATTAATATGCGATGATGATGATGATGATGATGATGATGACGACTACAACTCATTATAACGTAAAACAATCCTAAATTAAATTGATAACACAAATTAAATTGAAAAATATGAAATAAAACAAAAACCCACAGCCATTTAGTACCGGTTGGTTTTACCAACCGGTACTAAAGGGCTCCCGGCCCCCGGAGCTGGCTCATGCCACGTGGTACCCCTTTAGCACCGGTTCGTGCTGAACCGGTACTAAAGGGGGGGGCTTTAGTGCCGAAATAATAGTGCTGGTTCCATAACCGGCACTAAAGGCCCTTCCAAACCGGTGCTATTGCCCGGTTTTCTACTAGTGCTAGATTGATCTTTCTTGTAATGGGAGAAGTGCTTAGCTTTGGGTTCAGTCTTGTGGTGCTCGATTCCACTGACAGAAAGGGAACCGACACGTATTATATTGTTGCCATCGAGGATAAAAAGATGGGGTTTATATCATATTGCATGAGTTTATCCCTCTACATCATGTCATCTTCCTTAAAGCATTACTCTGTTCTTATGAACTTAATACTCTAGATGCATACTGGATAGTGGTCGATGTGTGGAGTAATAGTAGTAGATGCAGAATTGTTTTGGTCTATTTGTCTCGGACGTGATGCCTATATACATGATCATACCTAGATATTCTCATAACTATGCTCAATTCTATCGATTGCTCGACAGTAATTCGTTTACCCACCGTAATACTTATGCTCTTGAGAGAAGTCTCTAGTGAAACCTATGGCCCCGGGTCTATCTTCCATCATATTAATCTTCCAACACTTAGTTATTTCTTTTGCCTTTTATTTTATTTTGCATCTTTATCATAAAAATACCAAAAATATTATCTTATCATATCTATCAGATCTCACTCTCGTAAGTGACCGTGAAGGGCTTGACAACCCCTTTATCGCATTGGTTGCGAGGTTCTTATTTGTTTGTGTAGGTGCGTGGGACTTGAGCGTGATCTCCTACTGGATTGATACCTTGGTTCTTAAAAACTGAGGGAAATACTTAAGCTACTTTGTTGCATCACCCTTTCTTCAAGGGAAAACCAACGCAGTGCTCAAGAGGTAGCAATTTTGCATATAAAAAAGTTTGTTGTGCATTTTATTGAGGTAATTGTCTAACATTTCATTTTCATTAGTATTTCCTTGGTTTTGTTTCGTCTATGTAGGCGTATTGGAGCCCCTTTTTTTAGAAAAGGAGGATGTACCCCCGGCCTCTGCATCTGGACGATGCATGCAGCCATATTATCAATTATTTACAAAGACCATACAATATGATACATCAATAAGCCTGAAGCCACCATCTTGGCAACACCGTTGCTACTCCTATCCCCTTGATGAAGGTGTGCCGAATGTCCGGACCTAATACCAAACAGACATCACACCAAAGCCTAACATCTAAAGCCGGGTGTCCCATCCAAGCCACTACCTGAATTGGGTCCCATATCGATCTGGCACACTCCCAGTGAGCACCGCCCGCTGCAAGGGCCGTCACCTCCATCATCCCTCGGTCCATCCTCAGAGCAGAACTGAAGCACCGACCTTGCCAGGCCTCTCTGCCATCAACGCCACCATGACGCCAGACAGCTTCCTCCTCCTGCGCGAGTCCATCTCCACGCATCAGACGCCGAATCTCCACAGCGCCACATCGCCGAGATCCGCCACCATCGATGTGTAAGATGAAGCACCTCTCCACCAAAGACGCCGTCCTCTGGTCCCTCGAGCCTGTGTGCACCTCCAAAAATGACGCCCCCAAGAGGGAAACAACACCAGAAGCCGCCGTCATCCGATCTACTGATCTAGGGTTTTCCTCGGAGGTAGCAGAGAGTGGCCTTGAACTTCTCCTCGGCGATGCCTTCAGGAAGGGAACGACGCGGACATCGTCGCCACCGTCGGCCTTGGCAATAGCCAATAGCAGGTTTCCACCCAGATCTGGTCGAAGACCTCCATCTCTCGTGCACGGGCCGCCGCCATCCTTGCCGGGATCTGGATGATCCAGGCCGCCGCTGCCAGATCTCAGCAAGGAGAAGTCCCCCCACCGAGACCTGTCGGCCGAGCAGGGGAGGCCGAGACCGCGCCCACAGGACCAGATCCACGATGGATCCGTGACCGCATCGCCGCCCCGAAGCCAACCCCTTGCGCAGTCGCCACGGCCTGACCATCCGCTCGCGCCGCCGTCTGGCCGCCGTGCCGCACGACGCGCCGTCGCCGCATCAGGCAAGACTCCGCCACGCCGCCGCATCTCGCGCTACAGCCGCACGCCGGGAGAAGAAGAAGGGCCCCGCCGCCTCCGACGCGCACCAGGCTTCGCCCGGCGGCGGCGAGGGGAGGGGATGGTGTAGGAGACGGGCACCGGAATGGGGGCTAGGGTTCCCCCGCCGCCACCTGCGAGAGCGACACGAGGGACGAGGGTTGGGGAGGTATGCCTCGTGAGCCCTGTGGACTTAGCACGATGAAAGGGACCAAGTTGGGGCCAAACCAAAAAGTTAGACGCAGTACATTCATGCTTTTTGGAGAGTATTACAAAAAAAATTATATTTTCCAACTAGCCCAAATTGAAAATAAAATATCAGGAGATTATCGGGCTCGTCCATAAATTCCAACGAGCCTAGGAACGCCTAAATTGCACTTCGTATAAGGAAGGAGGAGTCTGCCGTAGGGCCGGTGCCAGCTATCTCCACCATCATCATTCCAACATATAGGAAATTTGTGTATGATTTTGTTCTTAGTGAATGGTAACAGATGTATGTTATCATGCCATGTGCAGGTGGACTGAAATAGTCAGTTTGACAGGGGAGCATTGTCTGTGAGCGGATGGAGTGTGGCTGCCTCGATGAACTCAGCGCAATCCATTGGGGATGCTCAAACTGGTTAGCAGGATACCTTGTTCTGTTGTTGTCAGCAAAGTACTGCTCATAGGCTGTCGCTGTGTACATTCTGAACTAGTACATTTTTGTCGGCGGCCAAGCTGATTCCTTGTGATGGTGAGCAGTTCCACACTGCCGGCTGCAGCCTTGCCCTGACGACGGTCGGCGTCGCCCTCCGCTCGAAATGAAGGAATGGTTTGGTACGTGAAACTGATGCCCCAAAGGTGAGCTCGAAATACAAACTAGGATTCATGTCCTAAGAAGTCCTTCTAACACCCAGCTCGCGTGCCTCAGGCTCATTGCTTGGAAAAATATCGAGGAAATGCATCGCCATTTCTGAACCAATTCAGGCTGCTGCTGCAGCCTGCAGGGAAAGTTTATATGGGAGCAATCGAGCAGGGACGGGTGCTCTGTCCGCAAATAATTCAGGCTGGATTAGATGGTTCACGCAGCATCGATTCGACTACAATAGTCGGGACATGCCCTTTTTTTGCAGCGGAATTGACACTGTTTCCCTTGGTCATATGACCGACTAACGGCGATGAACTGTACGAAGGCCTTTACGCTCGATGCTGCAAATTCAGAGCGACCGTTTGCAGATTGCAGTCAGTTAAGAGTCAGGAGGAGGCCGGAAGGGATGTCGATTTCTATTTTTCTGAAATCCTTCCAGATCATGGAAGTACTACGTACGGCGCCGTGTCTTACACGAGGTCGACAGTGAGCGTGCATGCTGAGCTCACATCATCCAGCCACTGCCACACGAACTGGTGCAACTAGCACAAACCAATCTGGTCATCTACGAAGATCTAGAGCGCTGTAACTGATGACTACTCAGCTAGTTAATTGTTGGGTCCCCAGTTGCTGAGGTACATCATAGTCCGGAGCTCCTCTTCCTGCTCCTGCCTAGCCTTCCTCCTCACCACCATCCCCCCGGCAGTGGGTGCCGCCTTGCCCTTGCCGCAGGCGCCGTTCCCGGCGGCCGAGGTGCCGGCGCGCTGCTGGAAGACACACGGGAGCGCCTGGTGGTTCCAGCGGCACAGCCCGGCGTGCCGCTCCGTGATCGCCTCCACCGTGCCCGCGCCCACGCTCATCGCCGCCGCCCAGGACGAGGCCGTCGCCTTCCCGCTGCCGCTCGCCATCTGACTAATTGCACGACTCCAGGAGTATAACCGTGCTCGAGTGAGTGCTTCGTTCGTTGCTCTGCGTGTAAGTGTGCTCAGCTGCCTGCCAAATGGCGGTGCTCCTCTTGGTAGTTTTATAGGAGACGCCGATGTTGGCATGGGTTACAGTACGTGCCGGCCGTCGCTGCCTCGTACATACGGGCGCGCGCATGGTTTGTGGACTCGTGGGCGGAAACCGGGTGCCTCGGGTTACTGTCGGACGCACGCCGAGGTTGGGAAATGCGGCGTGCCGCTTGTGTCGCAAGTTGTGCGCTGCTGTCAGCCTCTCACTGTGCTAATGTCAGTGTGTTATCCACTTGCTGCGTGTACATCAGATGAGGCTTCGTGGTGGCCCCTGAAATGTCTCGCTTTTACTCCCTCCGTTCTAAAACTAAAATACATCTAGATATATTCATATATATGGCAAATAATTTGGAACGAAGAGAGTAGCACACAGCAAGATAAAGATCGCTCCATCTTGCAAATCTGCCAACCTCCGGGCACGCAGCGTCCGGGCATCTTCTCCCCCCTCTTAGGATCAGCAAGTGATTACACTAAACAATCCTCCTTTCTGCAACGCGGTTTACTCGTACTCACACGTAAGTAAACTACACCTTTTGGCCACATGCTCTTGGGGTGACGGTGACGGTGAGACCGGAGGTACGGGAGACGTGGACATGCAGGGAATACCGGAGGCTGGAGGCCATGGTTTCCATGATACCAGAGGCCGCCGGCGCCTGCCTCATGTCAGCGTTTGTTCATGCAAAAGTATCATCTCTCATTCTGCAACTGGGTAGCCGGCTGCTCTCTGTCTCACTCTCACTCTCACTCTGTCATCACTCCGATCAGAAAACACGTTTACTTTACTTATCAACATCATCAGTCTCATCACATTTAGTTTTACATATCTTCTTGTCGGCTCATGAGAGTGCAGATCGAAGAAATTCAGAGCACGTTCACCATGAACAATCTCAGTCGCGCCGCAGGTCAATGCCACGCCTGATCGCCACAGCGTTACAGAAGGGTGTAAACGCTGAGCCGTGCGATGGGTGAAATCTGAATTCACATGTCCTTTCTCTGCTCCTCACCTTCTTCTCCTCCAAGTCTCACCATCCTCTCCTGCTACCTCACCTACGCCTTCGGTGCGACGCTGGATCGGATCCACGGGTCAACTCCGTGCAACGGAAAGTACTCGCAATCCATTCAAAGCATACAGCTCAAAATAATCAGTAGATGATATGTTGGAAGGAACACAACCTCAGAATCTTTAAGGCTCTAACGGCCTCCATTGCAGCGGACGTTGAGGTGTTAAAATCGATCGCTTTTATGAAAGCTTTAACAATTTATGAACTAGTTGTGGCACTAGCGCTTTTATTTGCAAACCCTTCTGTTTAATCTTAAAAAATAGTTCTTTTGATTTTGATAAGATATTTTTTCTTTTTTTAGTAAATTGTTATTTTCTTCCGCAATTCCAATTATATCAACGCTTCATTTAACTTACTCCTATTTATTACTCCTGGAATTATCTATTTATCAGGACAGATAATACCCCATTCCAGAAAGGCCTGGGTTGAGTATTATTAATTTAGAAGATATGCTACCTTCTTATTTCCCGTCCTTAGTTTAGGAAAGTGAAAAGTTTTTTCCTTTTATTTTAGGAAATTTGGAAACAGAACATTTCAACAAAGGAAGTCTTTCACCGGTCAAACAAGACTAAAGACTTAACCTAAAAGAAATTACTAGATTGAATCTATTTGCATTGAAAAAAGGGTGAGCGAAGTAAGTGATCGAAAAACTTGGTTCTTTGTCCGTCCTATCTATAAGAGGAGAGCATATGAAAAATGTAACTAATTCTTTCTTTTTTTAGCTTGCTGGCCATCCGCTGGCAGTTTCGGGCTTAATACCGATATTTTAGCAACAAATCTAATAAATCTAACTATAGTGGTTGGTGTTTTTTTTTTTGAAAAAAGGGAGTGTGTGCGAGTTGTCTATTTCAAGAATAGATTGAATCTATCCGGCTGCACTCTATAGTATTTTTTTGTATTTTCGGATAAATAAGAAAAAGGTGCACTATCTTGATGAATTACTTCTGAATAAATTCAGAAACCATATGGAAGAACCATAGCATTATAAGGTCGGAGATCTTGGAGGGTGGCTGAGTGTATAGTTGAGATCGAATTCCTTCTCTGTTTTGTACAGGCAGCTGAAGCTACTCTGAACTTTCTCCCTCTCTTGATATGTCTTTGGGCTCTCAAAAAATAGTCACAGAAGGACATGGATGGACAAGCAGGGTGATAATAAATTATAAACTCATAGCCGAAATTTTCATCATCATCATCATCATCGTCATCGTGGATTCGTGGTGGTATCTTTACAACCGATCAGGGAGCAGCCAGCCAAATCTCAGGCCATGGCTGCATGCTTACTAATACTTGCTGTAACGAACACTACACCCCTGAGCTACTGCTACTCCTAATTTGGGCCCCAGCAGCTGAGGTACATGGCGGTCCTCAGCCCCTCCCCGGCCTTCTCCGCTCGCCGCCTCTCCGCCACGGCCGCCGGAAGCTGCTTCGTGCCCTGCGAGACGCCGCCGCGGACGTTGGCCTTGGCTACCCGGTGGATGGACCTCAGGGCATAGTTCCAGCGGCAGAGCCCCGCCTGGTCCTTGAGCGCCTCCACAGCGCCCACGCTCATCCCCACCAGGAAACCGGGTGCTTTCAGATCCACCTTTGCTTGCTTGCGCCGCATCTGCCGCTGTCAACGTCGACGTCCCTGTGCAAGTGGCTGCGCACCTCGTTTTCCGGCCGATATGACCAAGCCGGCAGAGATGAGATACGAGTAATGGGCGTGAAGCTTTACACGGAGTAAAAGTATGAATATTCATGAAAAAGGGAAACACTATAGTTCTTCATTTTATTTTTACTTTTTTTTCCTCAGCGTGCAAATCCATATGTATTTCTCTATACAATTTTGTTTGATTAAGGAAATGAGATCAACAATTTTTTTAATAAATTGCTTCCTGTTACTACGTGCAAATTTTGTTGACTTTTCAAAAAGAGGTCGGTGGTTTGATTTCTTTTTGGTGTATGTGTATTACATGCACGTCAAACCTCTGCCTTGCTCTCATGTCATTTTGGAGGCACCTTCAAGTTCTTACAATCTACTCCCTCCGTTCGGAATTACTTGTCTCGAAAATGGATGTATCTAGAGCTAAAATACATCTAGATACATTCATTTCTGCGACAAGTAATTCCGAACGGAGGGAGTACAAAAACTGTGATTGTCTGTTTCAAAGCTGACTTACAACATCTTATTTATAAGTGCCATTGACTTTGTATTCTATGTAAAGCAAGTAGTTGTATGTCTCATAAGTTGCATATAATTTGGTCGAATTGGTAATAATTGTTTCCCGGGTGACTTAGAAATGAACCAGAGATACAGGGGGGTCACAAGGGTCTTGCAAAAGGCTGGGAGTAGTAGCACTTGGTCTAATATGATTGGTGGTAGTACACCGACACCGATAAGCACACTCTCATTATGCAAATCTGCCAACATAGAGTTCATTTAGTCCACTCTAGGCACGCACGCGGCGCATCCCGGAGTCTTCTCCTCATCGTCTTGGGATCGGCAAGTGATTAGACTAACAATCCTCCTTTCTGCAACGCGGTTTAGTCAGACTCACGTAGGTAATTTTTGGCCACATGCTCTTGAGGAGACTTGGACGGGCAGGGAAAACCAGAGGCCCGAGGCCATGGTTTCCACCATACCGCCGGGCGCCGGCCGTCTGCTTCATGTCAGCGTTTGCTCATGCAAAAGTATCTGTCTCATTCTGCAACCGGATAGCGGGATGCTCTGTGTCTCACTCTCACTCTGCCATCACGCCGATCAGAAAACACGTTTAGTTAACCTACTAACGTCATCACTCTGATCACATTTAGTTTATCATATCATTGTGTCGGCTCAGCAGAGTGCAGAGCAAAGAAATGCAGAGCACGTTCGGCACCAACGATCTCGTCTGGCAGGACGTCCATGTCAGTTGTCACACCTGATCACCACAGCAGAGGGTGTAAACGCTGAGGCGCGCGATGAGTGAAATCTGAATTCCCATCTCCTTTCTAGTATGCTCCAAGTCTCACCCTCCTCTCCTGCCACCTCACATACGCATTCGGTGTGACATGGATCGGGTCCGCGGGTCTTTTACAGAACTCCAAGCAACAGAAACCAATGAAAAGCATACAACGTCCAAATAATCAGAAGTAAAATTGTTGGAAGGAACAAAACGTCAGACTCTCTAACGGCCTCCGTTGCAGCGACCTTGAGGTGTTCAAATTGATTTGAAAAGGTCTGAGATCGAACTCCTTTTCGGTTTTCACTGTTCTACCTTTGTTCAGAGTTTGGCTGTTTTGTACATGAGCTTTTTTATGGTACCCTATACTGTTAAAGATAGGAGGTAGCAGTATAGAATCATCTACCGTTGATTCCGTGAGGGTAGTTCTAGTCATTTTTCCCGTTTTCTAAGATAACGCTAGCCCATCAGCAATCGGCCGTCCTATTCGCCCTGGTTGAGCCATCGGCCATTGCTCTACCCGCCGCAGCCGCCAACTTGACGTAGCCAACTACCCGGCTCCACCGTCGTGGAACTCGCCACCGCGTCCCTCTTTCCCAGCGCGCTCCTGCCACCACCCACCGCGAGCGGATGACCTGGACCATACCTCTGAGCACTTGGTCCACCAGCATGGCCAAGGAAGGGGACACGGACGAAGACGAGATGCCACGGTGGTCGCCGGCACAGAGGAAGGGAGGAAGAGGGAATCCTCGTCAAGGAAGACGAGTTAGGCCGTGAGTGCGTGCCGCGGTCGATGAGCATGGCCGGTGGCGTAGCAGCTTCGTTCCACAAACATGGCCAACAGTGTGAAGGCGACGAGGCGGCCGCCGGAATCCTAGCCTGCGGGCGCATGCATGCGGCAGCAGGAAAAGGGAAGCGAACGAATAGGTTTGCTTGGTGGAGAGGCCGGCTAGTTTTTCTCTTCCTAAATTACCCTCACAACAAGTATACTGCTGCACACAGAGCATCCGGTGTCAGCGGTACTGCTGGCCATGGTAGTCGCCCAGTTAAGCAGTATAGATCGACCACCACCCTTTGATTTCGAGAATAGACGGCTCATATTCATTACAGGATACCGTAAAAGAGCTCTTTGTACAGGCAGCTGAAGCTCCTCTGTTTTCTATTGAACACCTCGCTCTGCTGACTTGATCTCCCTGTGTGAACTTTCTGCCCCTCTTGATACGAGCCTTGATACAGCATGGCCTTTGGCCTTTCAAAAAAGCCACTGAAGCACATGGATGGACAAGTAGGGTGATAGAAATTATGAACTCATAGCCAAAATTTTCATCATCATCATCGTCCTGGTATCTTTACAAACCGATCAGGAGTCAACCAGAGCCAAGTCTCAGGCCATGGATGCTTACTAATACTAGGTTGCTTGCTGCAACAAACACAACACTCCTAGCTACTACCACTCCTAATTTAGGCCCCAGCAGCTAAGGTACATGACAGTCCTCAGCCCCTCCTCGGCCTTCTCCGCTGGGCGCCTCTCGGCCACGGCGGACACTGAGGCAGGCAGCTGCTTGTTACCCTGCGAGACGCCGCTGCGGACGTTGGCCTTGGCTGCCCGGTGGACGGACCTGAGCGTGTAGTTCCAGCGGCAGAGCCCGGCCTGGTCCTTGAGCGCCTCCACGGTGCCCACGCTCGTCGCCACCATCCACGACGCCTTGGCTGGAGCTGCCATGGTCTATGCTTCTTGCTGCGTTGCTTACAGCTACGGTACCGAAGGAACTGAGCTGGTGCTTGTCTTTCTTGTTGGACTGCCTGCACTGATGCTTGCTTGTGTTGATGGGGGAAGAGTGGGAGTGGGACGGGGTTATATACGTCGAGAGCCGGAGCAAAACAGGCGGCCGCGGGCTCTGGTTTTCCAGCATACCGGGTGCTTTCACGAGAGCTCGTTCTCCCAGCAGATCTTGCTTTCCTCCGTGGTTTTGTCCATTACGATCCGACAAGGCAGAGATAAGATAAGATTGGAGTGACGCTTCCTCGAGGACATGGTTTCCACCATACCAGGGGCCGGCCGTGTGCTCTTCGTGACTTCGTGTCAGCGTTTGATACGCTCATACGCATACGCGGCGCACCTGCACACCGCGAGTAGACACCTGAGTCTGATCCGAAAAGGCTTCTTATCAGCATGGCTTAATGACTGCATATCACTCTGATCTGATCAGAAAAACTGCAGATGGTCAGGATTAATTGACTCTGTAATGTGCACAATCCTCCTTTGTCCTCTGCTTACTCATTCTCAGACGTAGGTTAACTAGGATTTTTGTCAGCATGCTCTTGGGCTGACCACGAGAGCGGATGTATGGGAGACACGGACGGGCAGCGGAAACCAGAGGCCGGAGGCCATGGTTTCCACGACATAACAGCCGGCCATAACCGCCTGCTTCGTGTCAGCGTATTATCGTGTCGGTTCAGCAGACTGCAGAGTAAAGAAATTCAGAATAGGTTCACCACGAACGACCTCGTCGCATGCTCGGAATCTCCACCTGCCGTAAGCCAGGTCGACTCGAGCAACAAAGCATATGCATGTTCCCCATCAGAATAATTTGAGAAAAAATTGGTTGGACAATTTCATTTCTGAACTCCATAATCTTTTCGTAGATTGTGATACTCCTACCCTTATTGTGGGAGATTTTTATCTAGTTAGATACACTGTAGATAAGAACAATGATATATAGATCACAAACGGTGTGACAAATTTAATGCTTGGATTGAGATTTGGTGTTTACTAGAATCAAGTTAGGTAATAGGCAATTTACTGGCAAATAATTAGGCTGACCTGATTATATCTACCATAGATAGATTCGTTTGTAGTACTGACACTGACGCAAAAAAAGAAGATAGGCTTTCCCCCCTAGCTTTGCCTAGATTAGGGAGTGACCATACCCCAATCCTATGGGATACTGGGATTAGACTTCAACCCAAAGCTCTAGTTATAAGTTAGAAAAATGGTGGCTCCTTAGTGATGATTTTAAATCTGTAGTTGTGGAGGAACGCATCCTGGCCCCGGAGGCCTCCACCGCGGCGCCCAGGACCAGGAGGCTGGCAACTACGTGGGATGGGACCAGCGTCCTACGGCGGCCGACCATTGTGGTCGAGCTCTCGTGATGGGAAAGGGCGGCGTGGTCGAGCTCCTGTGGAGAGATAGGGAGGCGAGGATGGGCGCGATGACGGAGACGCGGGAGCTCATCGACAGCCAGGAAGACGGTGGTGGCGCACAACCCTAGTTCACACGGGGGAGATGTGGGTTGGGAGAAGGGAACCAGAGATGGGGGATCGGGAGGATGGTTGCGATGGGCTCAAAAGCCACTGCGCTCCCGAGTCAGTGGGAAAAATGGATGAAAAAACTAGACGGGGAAAGGGGAGGTGGGATGAAGTCGAGGAGGTTTGCTGAAACAAAGAGCGAAATGGTTTTATAGGGGAGAGGAAATCTTATTTTTTTTACATAGTAGAGATTTGGTCCTTAAAGATTGATTAGAGATCACCTTGATTGATTCCTTTCCATGACGATATTACTAAATGGTAGATAAAAACCGAAATAAGTAGATCAGTGGGCTAAAAACCTATTTAACAAAAACGGTGGGGGAGGTTTAACCGGAATGGAGGCGACGCTACAAACTCACCATGCCGTACAGGTCGGTGCCGATTCTGATAGTATGCCAAGCACACAATAATAGGTTGGTCATAGAAAAAATATAACAAAAAACAAAACAAAAAACAAACACATGAAAAAACCGAAAAATAAAAACATGCGCACGCATCAAATGGTCTAGCCAACTTTGATTATAATTTATGTTTTTGATAAGACTTGATTTGATTTTGCTATGGGTAGTGGAAGCCAAAAGGAAAGTTTGGATTTGGTTGAGATTTTCTTAAGATTTGATTTGAATGAATTAATGCATGACATTGTTTTGAAAAAGTACCGATTTGATAGAGTTAATGCACGCTCCAAATGGGCCGGCCCAAATTGGCTGTTATTGAGCGAAAGGTCGCATGTAAGATGCTTGTGGGATAATAGGGTTGGTGGGACTTGAGGCGACGCTACCAACTCTCCCTTTAGAAGTAGAGATGATGTATTTCTTACTTTTGTAGGGAATACTTCATTTTAGCCACATCCATGACTTTCGGAACCTCCGCTACTTGCTTTACTAGACACTGCCCAGTCCTTGATGTGCAAATGGAACCCAACAGTGAAGAACGTGTCATATTTTCGGTAAAAACAATTCGATTTGCTGACCTCTGTAAAGATCTTGTATGGCATAACTTAGGACCATAATTTAAGATGTATCCTTTTGAAAATTATGCATTTCGCTTTGACATGTACTCCCTCCATAAAGAAATATAAGAGTGCCTAGTTCACTAAACTTGTAATCTAAATGCTCTTTTATTTGTTTACATAGGGGGTATATTGTAAGGCGCCTAAATTCTCACGAGCTTGTATTGACATATTTTAAAAAATTAGTTCATTTTCAGATGGGTGATAGTAACACAAAATTTTCATGACTATATCTAATGAATATACTAAAATATTCACATGAAACAAGACATCATATGTGTGGATCTTCATCTGTAATCTTATTACATAACTAATACAATTCAGTCAGATTATTTTGTTTCCAAAATGAATAGGGCAAAAAGATTCAGAATAAACAACGCCCGGCAAATGGGCCAGCGACAGTTATATAAATTGGGCTATCTCCATCCTTGACGACAAAGGAGAACTGCACGGGATAACATGTGTCGGAGAAGGAGTTGAGGTGGCAGATTACGAAATATTGAGCGGGAGAAGTGCGGTGGCGGCGGTTATTCGAGGGGAATGATTACATCTATGCGTGAGGACGTACGATGAACATGTCTTCACGAATGAATTGGCGACAAAATGAATTAATCAAATATTATTATACCCTTATTACAAATTTTCATATTTTAAATAATTTTCTGCTTAAAAAAGGATATAGTTGACTGACATGAAATTATCCGTTGTAACTCTCCAATCACCATAAAAGAGCTCAACTAATCCATTTATACTAAATATTTTTTACTTTTTTATATATAATATTCACGATTTGTTTTATTGATATAGTGTTTACCACCAAATTTGACCTATTTTTTTCTACAATACATAATAACATGAGCCAAAAATGCTAAGAAATTAAGTATTTCCCACTTTATTATAATTGTAAACTAAATCCATTTTGTTGCAAACCTTATGTTATTTTTAAAATTTGTTCAATACATTTCAGTAATATATATTCCATCTAGATCCAAGAAAATGAAAAAATTCATATATAGATTAATTTGTGTGCCACTTAGACGCATAGTTGTGTTATGTGTTTGACTGATTACTATGTTCAAATATCTTGCTAAGAATTTAATAATATACGTGCCTAGCAAATATCTTGGTTGGTTTGTGGAGCACAATTGTTTATGAGAATAGTAATCGTTATGATATCATCAATCTGCTTAATTACTTGAAAGGAACTCATGTGTACTTGTAAGAAGTACCCCTTTCATCTGGAATTACTTGTCGTAGAAATAGATGTATCTAGACGTATTTTAGTTTTAGACACATTTATTATAATCCATTTCTGCGACAATGAATTCCGGACGGAGGGAGTACTTCTTGTTAGAAAGGCAATTTTTTCTTTTGCTTCCATGGACCTAGGCTAAAATCAAAAAACAGATGGATCTACTACTACAACAAAAAAACATCATCACTGCCAACAGGCTCCTACAACAAGATCAACAGTTTTCATGTCGACAATACCAATTCAGGTCTTATCAAACCCTTAACTAAGCCCTATATCGACACCCAAATCCAACTCCAATCCGACACCAAAATCTAACCACATTTCCATATCCACGTGAAAATCTAACTCCCTATCGAAATCTAACCCCATACCCACACACCCTAATCTAACCCCATGTCCACATCCAAATACAACCGACTTGAACACCCAAATAGAACCAGTATCCATAGTTCCACACCCTAATCAAGCCATATGAAATCCTTAATCGACACCCTAATCAAGTTGCATGAGAATCTAAATAATAACCTAAACCCAAATCGAAGCCTCCAAGTCTAAATCGATGCCTACATGGATCCCTAAATTGGGCAGACATGGGCTTACCGTCATTGACGAATGGATGAAGAAGGGGTAATGAAGTCGGTGGTCACCGCCAATGCTCGTCGTCCAGATCTTTGACATGGTGTGTGTGTGTGTGGGGCAGTGGAGAGAGTGGAGAGTGAACGGTGAGATAAGGGTCAGTGATTTATGGCACTGCTTTGGGAAACAACGCGGCTTCTCCCACTCATCCCCTCACATGCAAGTGCCTGCCATCCTTGCGCTTGATCGGGCCTGGCTCATTGGAAATGGTTGATTTGACCATCTCTCCAGAGCCAGTATCTGGACTGTGTTGATTACTGTTTATGCAGACCCAACCATACACACAGGTAACCAAACGATCCAAAATTGAATTCCGAGGATGTGAAGGTGTTATGCAGGGAACCAAACAAAGCGTGTATAGTTCAGGCGAGGCACGCAGCGTTCTGGAATCTTCTCCCCTCCTAGGATCAGCAAGTGAATCTTAAACTAACAATCCTCCTTTTTGCAACACGGTTTGCTCTGCTCACACGTGGGTTAACTACAACTTTTGGCCACTTGCTCTTTTGGCTGTTGGGTTGACGGCAAGGGTGAAGATACGGGAGACGCGTACGGGCTGTGTAAACAAGACGTCGGAGGCCACGGTTTCCACCATACCAGCGGCCGGTGGCCGTCTACCAATTCGTGTCAGCGTTTGCTCATGCAAACGTATCATGCGCATAATCTACTCAGCGCACCTGCAACTGGAAAGGGGACTGCTCCGTGTCTCTCTTTCACCACACTGATGGGAAAAAACACATTTAGTTAACTTATTTTTTTTGAAGGAAGGCCATCATGGCTAGCTTTATTAACTTAGATAGGAATTACATCATCCACAAAGGTTGAAACCAGACAATCTGGTGGCTCGTCCGTCCAATAACTACAAAGTTTATTACAATAATAGAAATTAGCTAGCACATGCTCCGCTTTATTTGAATTACGATAACAATGCTTGAATTTGACCTTCCCTATCAAAGTTGAGACATCCACACATTTAGTTAACTTATTAATGCCATCACTCTGATCACATTTAGTTTAACACGTCATCGTGTTGGCTCAGCATAGTGCAGAGTGATGACATTCAGAGCACATTCGCCATGAACAATCTCCAGATCAACTCCGAGCAACATAAAGTACTTGCAACTAATGCAGAGCATACAACGTCAAAATAATCATCAGAGGATAATATGTTGTAGGGATAATTGATTTATGCCCCTAGTTGGTCACAGTCGGCAGGTTTACCTCTAGTTCCCGAAAACACTCTTTCACATCCAAACCACTTTGTTCGTCTTATGCTTTTGCCCTTTATAACCGTTTGACCATCATTTCAAAAAAATCATAACAAATTCATACTAGCTCAGAAAAATGCGAATAAGATATCAAAATGTTAAGAGAAACATCACCTATATGTGCATGTGATTTCCACTCATGAAAAAAGTGTTAGGACCCCATCTTAGTTTGAGCTCATATGATCTCAACACGAATAGTAAAATCTGAAACAAATTGAAAAACAATTTAAAAAATTCTTAAATTTTTTTGTGGCAAACATTGGCCAATGTTTCCAGTGCTTGCCTAGTTTCATCAGGGAATGATAGTCATGGAAGTCGTGGCCAAAACACAAAATTAGCACTCCAAAATGCTTTTGTTTTGGAGCATGGATTTTTTCTTTCACCACGACTTCCACGCATGTCATTACCTTATGAAACTTAACAAGAACTCAAAACATTGGTCAATGTTTGCCACCATTTTTTATAGATTTTTTAGAAGGTTTTTTCAATTTTTTTGGATTTTACTATTCATGTTGAGATCATAGGAGCTCAATCTGAGATGGGGACCTTCTAACACATTTGTCATGAATGCAAATGACATGCACATATAGATGAAGTTTTTTCTGAATATTTTGATATCTTATTCACATTTTTCTAAGTTAGTATGAATTTGTTATGAATTTTTTAAAGTGACGGTCAAAGGGCAAAAGTATAAGACGAGCAAAATGGTTTGGGCAGGAACGAGGGTTTTTGGAAACTAGAGGTAAACCTGCCGAGGGGGACACAACTAAGGACACATAATTAATTATCCCTATGTTGTAAGGGACATAACGTCAGAATCTGTAACGGCTTCCATTGCAGCGAACTCGAGGTGTTTGAATCGATCAGACAAGATCTGAGATCTTGGAGGGCGGCCGGGTGTATCGCTGAGGTCGAACTCCTTTTCTGTTTTTCACTGTTCTGCCCTTTGTTCAGAGTTTGGCTGCTTTGTACAGGCATATAAAGGTGCTCTATTTTCTGTAGAAAGGCTCGCTTTGCTGAGTTACTCTCCATGTGTTATGTGTAACTCTGAACTTTCTCCCACTCTTGATACAGATCGTCCTTTGGCCTTTCAAAAAGGTCACTGAAGCACATGAATGGACAAGTAGGGTGATATAAATTCTAAACTCGTAGCGGAAATCATCATCATCATCATCATCATCGTCGTCGTGGTGGTATCTTTACAATCGATCAGGGTCGCGGGCCATGGCTGCATGCTTCCCTAGCTATCAGGGCTACTAATTTGGCCCCCAGCAACTGAGGTACATGACCGTCCTCAGCCCCTCTTCAGACTTCTCTGCTTGCCACCTCCCCGCCACGGCGGCCGCAGAGGTTGGAAGCTGCTTCTTGCCATGCGAGACGCCGCCGCGGACACTGGCTTTGGCCTTGGCTGTCCGGTGGATGGACCTGAGCGCATAGTTCCAGCGGCAGAGGCCAGCCTGGTCCTTGAGGGCCTCCACCGCGCCCACGCTCATGGCCACCATCCACGACGCCTTGGCCGGACCAGCCATCGCCTCTCCTTGTTCTTGCCGCGTTACTAGAGAGTGGAAACTGATTTGTGATTGCTGTGTCTAGTACCGGTGGACTTGCAAAGTTGCGGTGATGAAAGAACAGAGCTAATTTTGTTGAACTGTCTCACTGAATTGATGCTCGTCTGAACAGAGCTAATTTTGTTGAATTGTCGCATGCTGGAGCCTCGAGGAAATGGTTTCCACGATACCAGGGGCCTAAACACCGCGAGGAGGTTAATAATCCGCCATACATCGATCTGCTTGATTACTCGTACTCACGTAGGTTAACTAGAACATTTTTGGGAACACATGCTATCGGGGAGACTCGTATGAGGCCGGCCGGCCATGTGTCAGGCTCAGGCCCTAGCAAGGAGAGAATCTCAACACGACTGGTTCAGTTATCCTTCAGAGATAAAGAAGTGAGCCGACACATTCAGTTATCCAATGGTGCGCATTTGATGGAGAGATCCAACGGCTATTAGTGCTATTAGTATTGAGCTCATATATGGTTTACTTCTATAATCGCTGAGCTATCCGGCTATATATATGCCCTTCTCTGTGTAGAATGAATAAGAAGAATATGCGCAAAAAAAAAGAGCATGAATAAGAAGAAAAATTCCCTAAATCTAGTAGAAGTATCTCTTAGAATAGCGTAGCAGTAAGGTGTTTTCTTCAACTTGTATCCATCCTCTTCCCAAAATCATTCAGAAAATCGTCAAATTAGTAACTGGTCAGGATGCATCCCCACCATGACACCATGATCGTGCGCATATTCTACACGGCGCGTCTGCAACTGGGAAGAGGAGTGTCTGTCTCACTGTGAACAGAGAAAACGACAACATGTTTATAGTTAACTTATTAATACTGTCTTATTAATGTCATCACTCTGATCAGGCTCACTTTAATTAGATCTCGTATCCCTTGAGCAGACTGCAGAGCAAAGAAATTCAGAACATGTTCGCCACAATCTCGTCACATGCAGCAGGTCGACTCCATCAAAGTACACAAAGCTATAATTTCTAACGGCCACCGCTTGCAGCGACCTGGAGGTGTTCGAATTTGACCAAAGAAGATGTGAAATCTTGGAGGGCAGCCGGGTGTATCGCTGAGATCCAACTCCTCTGTTCTCTTCTACCCTTTCTTCAGAGTATGGTTGTTCGGTACAGGCAGCTGAGCTCTGTTTTCTTTATGCCTCATTTTGCTCTGTTGCTCTCCCCACTGTAACTCTGAACATTGTTCCTCTTTTGACAAGCATCAAGCTTTTGCCTTTCAAAAATTAGTCATGGATGCACATGGACAAAGAGGGTGAGATAAATTCATAGCCGAAATTTTCATCATCATCATCTTGCTGTATTTACAAATCGATCATGGGGTTGTGCATAAGCACAACCTGCAACGAACACAACATCCCTAAGCTACTAGTACTTCTAATTTGGGCCCCAGCAGCTGAGGTACATGACGGTCCTCAGCCCCTCCTCGGCCCTCTCCGCTCGCCGCCTCTCCGCCACAGCCACCGCGGAGGCCGGAAGCTGCTTGGTGCCCTGCGAGGCGCCCCCACGGACGTTGGCCTTGGCAGCCCGGTGGATGGACCTGAGGGCATAGTTCCAGCGGCAGAGCCCGGCCTGATCCTTGAGCGCCTCCACGGCGCCCACGCTCATGGCCACCATCCACGACGCCTTCGCCGGACCAGCCATTGCTTCTCCTGCGCTTCTTGTTCTTGCTGCACTGCTGGAGAGTGGAGACTGACTTGTGATCCTTGTGTGTAGTACTACTAGTGGACTTGCGACGTTGAACAGAGCTAGTTTGATTTTGTTGAACTGTCTCAGTGAGTTGATGCCTGTTTGTGTTGATGGTAGGGAGAGTGGGAGTGGAAGGGGGTTATATACGGGAGAGCCCGAGAAAAACAGGCGGCCGCGGGCGCTGGTTTTCCAGGAACCCGGGTGCTTTCCGCTTTCGGATCCACCTTTGCTTGCTTGCGCCGCATCCCTCGCTGCCGACGTCCCGGTGCAGGTAGCTGCCCACCACGTCTCATCTTGTTTTTTCTGCGGCAGAGCGGCTGGTTTTGTCCACTGGGACAGGACCAATCCGGCAGATACGTACGAGATACTTCATTTTCCTTTTAGTTTTTTTTTTCAGCGTGCAAGTCCATATGTTCTCTATATAAAATTTCGTTAGATCAAGGAAATAAGATGAAAAAAAATCTAATAAATTTTGTTCTTTCAGTACATGCAAATTTTGTTGATTTTTCAAAAAGAGGTTGTTTGTCTGATTTTCTCTTGCGTGCGTTATGGGCATGGCTAAATCCGCGCCTTGTTCCGGAGGGGAACGGCATGATTTGGTGGTACTTGTCCTCGATCCTTTGTCAATAATTTTCAAAGCTTTGATCCTTGTCGACCACCGCGTCAAGTAACACACTCTTCCATGCTTGAATCATGAACACATCCTCCGTCTCCGTGCAGTTGCCGGTTGCCCCGCACTAGCATCATACTCGGCCTCCTTGGTCACTTCCACTTCATCACCACGGTCATTCGCTTGATCCACCTTTGCCTCGATCTTCACTTGAGGCATATCTAAATTGTCAAGGGGAGCACTCAAATCCACCACATTCTCCAATATTTTAGTATATGTTGAGCGCATGTTTTTGCTACAAAATTCAACAGGCATAGCAGATAGCTCAAACAAGTGCTTCAAGGTCGAAGCAAAGATCACCATAGCGTTTCAAGCAAAAGAGATTTTTTTTTTTTTTACCTTCGGGATATTTCATCGAACACCTGATAGGTGTGACCCGCGGAGTGGCCGTGATCAGGGAGAACGTGACCGGCTGGAGGCGGAGAAGGAGCTCGGCCTCTTGCCGCGACCACCTTCTTCCTCAGGGTCTTCACCCGCACCGACCAGGCCGGTGCAGGCGGTCTTCTTCCTCACGCCTGCGGCCACGACGGGAGGAACCGGAGCGGGAGCGAAAGGAGGTGGTGTCGCACCGGCTAAGCCCCATGTAGGCGGCACAAGTTATTGAGGCAGCGTCAGCATGCACGGACGAGGAAGGTGCGGGAGGAACTTTTCTTTAAAACTGATGACTTTTGTCAAATTCGATGAACTTTTTTTAGATTTGACGAACTTTTTCAAAATCAGTGAACATTTTTTCAAATTCAATGAACTTTTTTAAAAATTTGATGACATTTTTTAAAAATTTGATGAATCTTTTTTCAAAATTGGTGAACACTTTTTCAATTTCGATAACACTAAAGCCGATGATTTTTAAAAATATTGATAAATTTTTAAATTTTATTTACTTTTTTTGAAATTCATGTACATTTTTTAATCCATTTTTTAAATACGATTTTTCGCAAAAGTCAATGAGCTGGCCAACCACGACTGGTCAGCACGATTGAGCAAACCAGGGGGAACGCGACGGAGCAAACCAGTCATCAATTACTTATTGGGCCGGCCCACGAGCGAAGGTGTGTGGGCGCCAAGAAGCTAAATCGGCACTTAAAGCGCCCTATAGGAGCTCCCGTCGCTAGCTGCCTCCTACTAATGGGTGGCCGAATGAGGTTCAAAAAAAAAAAGGGTGACCAAATGCGCGCGCGAGTGGTTTGCGGACTCGTGAGGGTGTGCCATGGCGCCTTAGGTTGTTGTCGGACGCCAAGGTTGGGAAATGCGGCTTGCCGCTTGTGTCACGTCCTTGGGTGTTGCTGTCACTGTGCTGAAGTCAGTGTGCTACCTACCTACTCCAGGCCACATGAGGGCATGGCCAATGCATAGCTCTAGAATGATGACCCGCATGCCATGTAGGATTGGATGTAGGTTTGGATGGTGTAGTAGGATCCTCAGTTGGAGGCGGGTGCTTGAGAGGAAAAATATGGTTCGATGCAAAAAGCTGAAAAATTGAAGTGGGAAGTAGAGATGCATGTGTGCCAGAGTCTCTATTTCCTTTTTCTTGATGAGGCCCACTAGTAATAGCTTGTATTGGAGAGAAAAAAAATCAATGTAGATAACTCATCCTACTTTTTTTCTCATGGAATATCTGTATCCATATGTCATTATTATACATGCCGTGATGTGAGCCTGCGAGTAGTAGCTCTACTACTTTGCTCTGGTTTTGGTAGAATTGTGTTGGGGCATGTGTCGTACATCAGATCAGATCAGGCTTGGTGATTCCTCATGAATTGTTTCGCTTTTAGCGCACTGACACAGCAAGATAAGGCTGCTCCCAATGAACTGGTACTTAGATGGGGTGCTAAGCATATTAAATAACTTAGCAACCAAACTCCCCAATGCATAGGTATTTAGCTTCTTGTAGCTAAGCTCCCTTCATTTAATGATTTGGCTACTAAACTCTCTCATGCATTGGTGAGTTTGCTTCATTTAAATGTTTTGCCTAGGTTTGCACGCTTGGCATTGGTTCTTCCTGGGGTCACTAAACCCATCTCTCTTCTTTTAATTGCCTTGCCACATCAGATTTTTCGTCTACATGGCATGCTTAGCACCCGTACAAGGTGGAGCATTGGGAGGGGCCTAAGAGCCAACATGTATAGTACTTCCTCCATTCTAAATTACTTGTCTTGAATTTGTCTAGATACGGATGTATCTAGACTCATCTTAGTGTTAGATACATCTGTATCTAGATAAATCTAAGATAAGTAATTTGGAACGGAGGGGATAGTTGGCTACAAGAAAGTACTGCTTTTCTATCACATGGCCTATCATATACTTTCACATAGTTTTTTAGAGCCCATGCTTCAGCCGGCTATAAATCTACCAACCACTTATCTTCTCTATCATCTTCTTTCTCATCCAACTCAACAAAAATATAATATTAAAAGTCTTACAACCCACTTACATAACTTTATTATACTTGGTCTCGCTCCATCATGCAAATCTGCCAACTTAGAGTTCAGTCACTCGAGGCATGCAGCATCCCGGAATCTTCTCCCCCCATCTTGGGATCGGCAAGTGATGATTAGACTGACAATCCTTCTTTCTGCAATGCGGTTTATTCGTACTCACACACACACATAGCTAAGGGCATCTCCAGCCGTTGACCTCTCAGGGGGCGTCTAAAAGCGCCGCCTGGGGGTGAGCCGGCGCAAAAAATGATCCTGGGGGCGAGTCGGTCCCCAGCCGTCGGCCCCCAGGGCCGCCCCCAGACGCGTATTAAAATAAAAAAAGAAGGACCATTCGGCGAAGTTATGATAAAAATTAGTTAAATTTCGGCCAAATATAGCAAATTTCAATGAAATTCGCGCATTTTCATTACGTTAACCTAATCTAAAAAAAGAAAGGGGCTGAAGTCGTCGCCGCCGTCGCCGCCGTCGTCGTCGTCGGCCTTCTTCTCCTTGACGCGGGTGCCCCTGCTGGACCCCTGCCCGGCGTCGCCATGGCGGACTGGCAGCGGCGCGTCGTCGTCGTCGTCGCTGTCGCATAAGATGACGACCCCGTTTTCATCGCGGCCGCGTCGGCGCTCCTCGAAGCGGCGCAGGGCGGCGCGCTGGCGCTCCTTCTCCTTCTCCCGGCGCGCCTTCTCCATTGCAATGGAGTCCTGGCACGCCCATTCTAGGGCCGCGTCGTCGTCGTCGAACTCCGCCTTCATCGGCGCCAGCCCCGGCTCCGTCTTCACCGGCGCCAGCCCCGGCTCCGTCTTCACCGGCGCCAGCCCCGGCTCCATCTTTGGCTTGACGAAGCGCGGAGGAGCCGACGAGGAGGAGACGCGCCGGCCGCCCTCGTTGATGACGATGCCGACGCTGCGAGTGCGCCGACCGATTGGCGTCTCCGCCGCGGGCTCGGCCTTGACGCCGAGAAGCGCCGGAGAATTGGAGGAGTGGGAAGATGAGCGAGAGGAGGAAGACGAGGAGGAGGCGAACCTCCTTGGCGCCCATGCGCGTCGGTGTTGCGACGGGGCGGCCCTCGTCGCAGGATAGGTCAACGGCGGGTTGTTGCCGCCGTCGAGGTACGCCAGCACGCCATCCAGCGTGCGGCCGGGGACGCCCCACCACAGGTGGCGCCCCTCGCTGTTCTTCACGCCGCCGACCCCCGGCGCGCCGTTGGTGGAGGCCAGGCGCTGCTGCTGGCGGCGCTGGAAGTACACCGCCCAAGCCGCGTGATTGCCGGCGGCGTACTGGGGGAGGGAGCGCTCGTCGTCGGTCAGGGAGGCGCGCGCGACCTCGACCTCCTCGGCGAAGTACCTGGGCTTCGCCACGGCGTCGGGTAACGGGGGAACGGGTACTCCCCCGTCGCTGAGCCGCCGCCCCGTCGGCCTGGTGCGCATGTCCGGCGGCGCCGAGATGTTCGCCTGGAACAGGAGACAGGACTCCTGTTCGCGGAGCGAACGGCGGCCGAAGCCGTTCGCCGCCGCCTCGTCTTCGGGGAAGCGCTCTGCCATGGCGACGGGCTCGGCGGTGGTAGAGAGGGAGAGAGAGGGGCTGCCGGTGGTGCTCGGGAGAGGAAGACGGAGACGGAGAGAGAGGGGCTGGGCGGCGGCGAGGGGCGAGTCTGGTGTGGGCACAGGCGACCGCCGGCTTTTATAGCCGCTCCGCGCGTGTGTGTACGCGTGCGAGGGAGGGGAACCGTCGGCGCGCCGTCCCGTGAGGAATTAATGGCAAGGCTGACCGGCGGCAGCCTTGCCATTGATTCCCCGCGGGAACCGAGGCAGTTGGGGGAAGACGAGCCGCCGTGTCCCTGACACGGCTGGTCCGCGGCTTTTTCGCGCCAAAACAATTCGCGTCGGGCGCCCCCAGCTTGCCGGGTTCGGCCTGGGTCCGCCGGCGCTGTTTTTGGCCCAGACCGGCAAAAATCGAGTTCCTGAAAACGCGATTGGACCGATTTTTCGACGTTGGCGTAAAAAAAACGCTTGAAAAGGCCTTTCTGGAACGCGGCTGAAAATGGTCTAAACTACAGCTTTTGGCCACACGCTCTCTGGGGTGACGGTGAGAGCGGAGGTACAGGACATGCCGCGAATACCAGAGGCCGGAGGCCATGGTTTCCATGATACCAGAGGCCGCCGGCCGTCTAATTCGTGTCGGCGTTTGCTCATGCAAAAACATCGTGTCTCGTTCTGCAACACAAAAGCGGGCTGCTCTGTTTTTCTTTCTCGCTCTCCGATCAGAAAACACATTTAGTTAACTTATTAATACTGTCTTATTAACGTCATTACTCTGATCAGGCTCACTTTAATTAGATCTCGTGTCCCTTGAGCAAACTGTAGAGCAAAGAAATTCAGAACATGTTCGCCACGATCTCGTCGCCTGCACAGCCGGTCGACTCGAGCCACAAGAAGCACATCCAGCAGGTCAACTCCATCAAAGTACCCAAAGCTATAATAATCTCTAACGACTACCGCTTGCAGCGACCTGGAGGTGTTTGAATTTGATCAAAGAAGATGTGAAATCTTGGAGGGCAGCGAGGTTTATCGCTGAGATCCAACTCCCCTGTTCTACCCTTTCTTCAGAGTTTGGCTGTTCCGTACAGGCAGCTGCAGTTCCTCTGTTTTCTGTATGCCTCGTTTTGCTCAGTTGCTCTCCCCATTGTAACTATGCACATTGTTTCTCTTTTGACAAACATCAAGCTTTGGCCTTTCAGAAAATAGTCATGGAAGCACATGGACAAGGAGGATGATATAAACTCATAGCTGAAACTTTTCATCATCATCATCATCATCATCATCATCATCATTATGGTGAGACATATTTACAATCGAGCATGGGGTTGTCATATAAGCACAAGTTGCAACGAACACAACACCCCTAAGCTACTTGACTCCTAATTTGGGCCCCAGCAGCTGAGGTACATCACGGTCCTCAGCCCCTCCTCAGCCTTCTCCGCTCGCCGCCTCTCCGCCACGGAGGAGGCCGGAAGCTGCTTGGCGCCCTGCGAGACGCCGCCGCGGACGTTGGCCTTGGCTGCCCGGTGGATGGACCCGAGTGCGTAGTTCCAGCGGCAGAGCCCGGCTTGGTCCTTGAGCGCCTCCACGGCGCCCACGCTCATGGCCACCATCCACGAAGCCTTCGCCGGAGCAGCCATCTCTTCTCCTCCTCCTTGTCCTTGCTTGGCTGCTGGCAAGGATACTGAATCCTTGTGTATAGTGGTAGTGGACTTGCGAAGTTGTGGTACTGAAAGAACGAGTTGATTTCTTGAACTGTCTCACTGAAACGGATGCTTTGTCCGTGCTGATGGGAGGAAGAGTGGTAGTGGTCCGGGATTATATACAAGAGAGCCCGAGCAAAACAGGCTGCCGCGGGCCCTGGTTTTCTAGATACCGGGTGCTCCGGCTCCCAGGTGAGCACTTTTTTTGCTTGCTTGCGCCGCAGCTGTCGCCCTCGTTCCCGTACACTGGATCATGGTTTTGTCCGTTACGGCCAGACAAAGCAGAGATACTCCCTTCATTTCATAATATAATGCTTTCTCTATCTCGGTGCTTCAAACCATAAATTTAATTACTAAGACCGATTGTGACGGAAGCAAAAATTATATCAGTGAATTCGTATTCGAAGGAAGTTTTCAATTATATAATTTTTTCTCCGGCCGCAGTTGGTCTCGTTGGTTAAATTTATGGTCAAAGTTGGATTTCGGGAAGCGCGAGCGCACTATATTTTAGAATGGAGGAAGTATAAGATTAGATATACTAGGGGTGACGCACACGCTGGAATACATAGTTCTTCCTATAGCTTTTGATCAGAAACCCTCCCGATGGTAAGGATTAGTTAACTACTTCCTCTGTCCCATAATATAAGAACGTTTTTGGCATATGTGTAGTGTCAAAAACGTTTTTATATTATGGAATGAAGGGAGTAGTATTTAATGTGGACGAACCAAGTAACTGGAGGCAGGACAATGAGCAAAACTGAAACAAAACGGATTGCTTGATGACACCTTCAGTATTGGGAGTTTATCATGTGTGTCACTTCAACACCTGCAGATGACACCTTCATGTGTGCCGCAGACTGAAGAAATACAACATGTTTGCTATGAACTCGGTCTCTCGGCAAATTGGCAAAAATGAAGTCCTTGTGAGTTGTAATGACATACGACCAAAAGGCCGGGTTCAAAGACAAGGTAATAGCCGAAACTAAAGTAAAGCATCAATTCGTATTTCTCATCAAGATAACAAAAAGGCAAGCAGATAACTGAAGTAACAGAAATTTGTCATCATCATTGTGGTTTTTACGACGGGGGTTCCTCCGGAAGCCAGCTAATACCGAGTTTTTACATCGTGGTTTCAGGCCATGGTTGTTGCAGCAAACACACACACGCCTAGCTAGCACTAAGTTGCAGCTGCTAATTTGGACCCCAACAGCTGAGGTACATCACCGTCCTCAGTCCTTCCTCGGCCTTCTCCGCTCGCTGCTTCTCGGCCACCGCCGCCGCAGAGGCCGGAAGCTGCCTGGCGCCCTGCGAGACGGCGCCACGGACGTTGGCGCTGGCCTTGGCTGCCCGATGCTTAGTGTTAAAAGAGATAACTAGCCTTAGCATTTTTCTGGCAAGGGAGTACAATAGTAATTTAGGAGTAGATCACTGGACAGCGGTCAAAATTATTCTTAGAGGATATTTCTCGGTTATGAAGGTGATAAAAGAGTTCATCATAAAGAGTTACGTCGATGCAAGCTTTTTACATCGATCTAGATGACTCTAAGTCTCGATCTAGATACATATTGAAAGTGGGAGCAATAAGATAGAGTAGCTTCATGCAGAGTATTGTAGACATAGAAATTTGCGAAATACACACGGATCTGAATGTTGCATACCCGTAGACTAAACTTCTCTCACAAGCAAAACATGATCACTCTTTGGGTGTTAATCACATAGCGATGTGAACTAGATTATTGACTCTAGTAAAACCTTTTGGGTATTAGTCACATGGAGATGTGAACTGATCACATAAAGATGTGAATTAGATTATTGACTCTAGTGCAAGTAGGAAACTGAAGGAAATATGCCCTAGAGGCAATAATAAAGTTATTATTTATTTCCTTATTTCATTATAAATGTTTATTATTCATGCTAGAATTGTATTAACCGAAAACATAATACATGTGTGAATACATAGACAAACAGAGTGTCACTAGTATGCCTCTACTTGACTAGCTCGTTGATCAAAGATGGTTATGTTTCCTAAACCATAGACATGAGTTGTCATTTGATAAACGGGATCACATCATTAGGAGAATGATGTGATTAACTTGACCCATTCTGTTAGCTTAGCACTTGATCGTTTTAGTTTACTGCTATTGCTTTCTTCATGACTTATACATGTTCCTATGACTATGAGATTATGCATCTCCCGATTACCAGAGGAACATTTTGTGTGCTACCAAACGTCACAAGTAACTGGGTGATTATAAAGATGCTCTACAGGTGTCTCCGATGGTACTTGTTGAGTTGGCGTAGATCGATATTAGGATTTGTCACTCCGATTGTCGGAGGGGTATCTCTGGGCCCTCTCGGTAATGCACATCACTATAAGCCTTGCAAGCAATGTAACTAATAAGTTAGTTGCGGGATGATGCATTACGGAACGAGTAAAGAGACTTGCCGGTAACGAGATTGAACTAGGTATTGAGATACCGATGATTGAATCTCGGGCAAGTAACATACCGATGACAAAGGGAACAACATATGTTGTTATGCGGTTTGACCAATAAAGATCTTCGTAGAATATGTAGGAGCCAATATGGGCATCCATGTTCTGCTATTGGTTATTGACCAGAGAAGTGTCTCGGTCATGTCTACATAGTTCTCGAACCCGTAGGATCCGCACGCTTAACGTTCGTTGACGATATAGTATTTATGAGTTATGTATGTTGGTAACCGAATGTTGTTCGGAGTTCCGGATAAGATCACGGACATGACGAGGAACTTCGGAATGGTCCGAAGATAAAGCTTGATATATGGGATAATAGTGTTTGGTCACCCAAAGGGTTCCCGAATTCACTGGAAGGGGTTCCGGATGTTTCCCGAAATGTTTGGGTACGAGAACACTTTATTTGGGCCAAAGGGGAAAGCCCACAAGGTTTTTGGAAAGCGCAAAAGAAAGTTTTGCGGAGTCCAGGGGCCAGATGTTGGGGAACGTAGTAATTTCGAAAATTTTCCTACGCACACGCAAGATCATGGTGATGCATAGCAACGAGGGGGAGAGTATTGTCTACGTACCAACGCAGACCGACTGCGGAAGTGATCACACAACATAGAGGAAGTAGTCGTACGTCTTCTTCCCGATCCGACCGATCCAAGCACCGTTACTCCGGCACCTCCGAGTTCTTAGCACACGTTCAGCTCGATGACGATCCTCGGGCTCCGATCCAGCAAAGCGTCGAGGAAGAGTTCCGTCAGCACGACGGCGTGGTGACGATCTTGATGTACTACCGACGCAGGGCTTCGCCTAAGCTCTACAACGATATGACCGAGGTGGAATTTGGTGGCAGGGGGCACCGCACACGGCTAAGGAACGATCTCAAGGATCAACTTGTGTGTCTTGGGGTGTCCCCTGCCCCCGTATATAAAGGATGGAGGAGGAGGAGCCGGCCGGCCAAGGTGGGAGGCGCAGGAGGAGTCCTACTCCTACCGGGAGTAGGACTCCCCCCTCCAATCCTAGTCCAACTAGGTTTCCTCAAGAGGGAAGAGAAAGAGAGAGGTGGTCGGCCCCTCTCCTAGTCCTAATAGGACTAGGGAGAGGGGGGGAGGCGCAGCCCTATGTGGGCTGCCTTCTCACCTTTCCACTAAGGCCCATGTTGGCCCATTTGGCTCCCGGGGGGTTCCGGTAACCCTCCCGGTAATCCGGTAAAATCCCGATTTCACCCGGAACACTTCCGGTGTCCAAACATAGGCTTCCAATATATCAATCTTTACGTCTCGACCATTTCGAGACTCCTCGTCATGTCCGTGATCACATCCGGGACTCTGAACAACCTTCGGTACATCAAAATGCATAAACTCATAATAACTGTCATCGTAACGTTAAGCGTGCGGACCCTACGGTTCGAGAACAATGTAGACATGACCGAGACACGTCTCCGGTCAATAACCAATAGCGGGACCTGGATGCCCATATTGGCTCCTACATATTCTACGAAGATCTTTATCGGTCAGACCGCATAACAACATACGTTGTTCCCTTTGTCATCGGTATGTTACTTGCCCGAGATTCGATCGTCGGTATCCAATACCTAGTTCAATCTCGTTACCGGCAAGTCTCTTTACTCGTTCCGTAATACATCATCTCACAACTAACATATTAGTTGCAGTGCTTGCAAGGCTTATGTGATGTGCATTACCGAGAGGGCCCAGAGATACCTCTCCGACAATCGGAGTGACAAACCCTAATCTCGAAATACGCCAACCCAACATCTACCATTGGAGACACCTGTAGTACTCCTTTATAATCACCCAGTTACGTTGTGACGTTTGGTAGTACCCAAAGTGTTCCTCCGGTAAACGGGAGTTGCATAATCTCATAGTTATAGGAACATGTATAAGTCATGAAGAAAGCAATAGCAACATACTAAACGATCGGGTGCTAAGCTAATGGAATGGGTCATGTCAATCAGATCATTCAACTAATGATGTGACCTCGTTAATCAAATAACAACTCTTTGTTCATGGTTAGGAAACATAACCATCTTTGATTAACGAGCTAGTCAAGTAGAGGCATACTAGTGACACTCTGTTGGTTTATGTATTCACACATGTATTATGTTTCCGGTTAATACAATTCTAGCATGAATAATAAACATTTATCATGATATAAGGAAATAAATAATAACTTTATTATTGCCTCTAGGGCATATTTCCTTCACCAGACGCCAGGGTCCCAGGCGTCTGGGTCCAGACGCCGGGAACCCTGGCGTCTGGCCCTGGAGTCTGAGAAGGACTCTTGCCTTTCGGGTGAAACCGACTTTGTGGAGGCTTTTACTCCAAGTTTCGACCCCAAGGCTCAACATATAAATAGAGGGGTAGGGCTAGCACCCAAGACACATCAAGAAACACCAAGCCATGTGCCGGCAACCTCGTCCCCTCTAGTTTATCCTCCGTAATAGTTTTTATAGTGCTTAGGCGAAGCCCTGCGGAGATTGTTCTTCACCAACACCATCACCATACCGTCGTGGTGCCGGAACTCATCTACTACTTCGCCCCTCTTGCTGGATCAAGAAGGCGAGGACGTCATCGAGCTGAACGTGTGCTGAACGCGGAGGTGTAGTACGTTCAGTACTTGATCGGGATGGATCGTGAACGTGTACGACTACATCAACCGCGTTGATAAACGCTTCCGCTTTCGGTCTACGAGGGTACGTAGACATACTCTCCCCTCTCGTTGCTATGCATCACCATGATCTTGTGTGTATATCCCCAGCTTGGGATATACTGTAAACTGAAGGAAATATGCCCTAGAGGCAATAATAAAGTTGTTATTTATATTTTCTTATATCATGATAAATGTTTATTATTCATGCTAGAATTGTATCAATCGGAAACTTAGTACATGTGTGAATACATAGACAAAACAGAGTGTCCATAGTATGCCTCTACTTGACTAGCTTGTTAATCAAAGATGGTGAAGTTTCCTAACCATATGCATGTGTTGTCATTTGATGAATGAGATCACATCATTATAGAATGATGTGATGGACTGGACCCATCCTCTAGCTTAGCACTATGATCGTTTAGTTTATTGCTATTGCTTTCTTCATGACTTATACATGTTCCTATGACTATGAGATTATGCAACTCCCGAATACCGGAGGAACACTTAGTGTACTATCAAATGTCACAACGTAACTGGGTGATTATAAAGATGCTCTACAGGTGTCTCCGATGGTGTTTTTTGAGTTGGCATAGATCGAGATTAGGATTTGTCACTCCGATTGTCGGAGATGTATCTCTAGGCCCTCTCGGTAATGCACATCACTATAAGCCTTTCAAGCAATGTGACTAATGAGTTAGTTGCAGGGTGATGCATTACGGAACGAGTAAAGAGACTTGCCAGTAACGAGAATGAACTAGGTATGATGATATCGACGAACGAATCTTGGGCAAGTAACATACCGATGACAAAGGGAACAACGTATGTTGTTATGTGGTTTGACCGATAAAGATTTTCGTAGAATATGTAGGAACTAATATGAGCATCCAGGTTCCGCTATTGGTTACTGACCGGATATGTGTCTCGGTCATGTCTACATAGTTCTCGAACCCGTAGGGTCCGCACGCTTAACGTTCGATGACGATATGTATTATGAGTTATGTTATTTGATGTACCGAAGGTTGTTCAGAGTCCCAAATATGATCACGGACATGATGAGGAGTCTCGAAATGGTCGAGACATAAAGATTCATATATTGGAAGGCTATATTCGGACATCGAAAAGGTTCCGAGTGATTCGGGTATTTTTCGGAGAACCGGGGAGTTACGAGAATTCACCGGGGAAAGTATTGGGCCTTATTGGGCTTCAGTGGAAAGGAGAGAAGGGCCACAAGGGGAGGCAGCGCGCCCCCCATGGGCTGGTCCGAATTTGACTAGGAGGGGGCGGCGCCCCCCTCTTTCCTTCTCGCTCTCCCTCTCATTCCTTCTTCTCCTACTTGGACTAGGAAAGAGGGAAACCTACTCCTACTAGGAGTAGGAATCCCCCCCTTGGGCGCGCCCCTTGAGGCCGGCCCTCCTCCTCCTCCCCTTCTTTATATACGGGGGAAGGGTGCACCCCATAGACACACAAGTTGATCTTTTAGCTGTGTGCGGTGCCCCCTCCACAGTTACACACCTCGGTCATATCGTCGTAGTGCTTAGACGAAGCCCTACGCCGGTAACTTCATCATCACCGTCAACACGCCGTCGTGCTGACGGAACTCACCCTCGGCCTCAGCTGGATCAAGAGTACATGGGACATCACTGAACTGAACGTGTGCAGATCGCGGAGGTGCCGTGCGTTCGGTACTTGATCGCTTGGATCGCGAAGATGTTCGACTACATCAACCGCGTTACTAAATGCTTTCGCTTTCAGTCTACGAGGGTACGTAGACACGCTTTCCCCCTCTTGTTGCTATGCATTTTCTAGATAGATCTTGCGTGATCGTAGGAAATTTTTTGAATTACTGCGTTCGTCAATATAAACAAGCTCCGTGTTTATGGTGTGATAATCTTGATGCCACCTATCTTTCTGCTAACCCAATATTTCATGCAAGGACCAAAAACATTGAAATAGACTTCCATTTTGTCTGAGAAAGAGTTGCAGAAAAGTAGCTGGACATTCGATTCATTCGATGTCAAGATCAAGTTGCAGATGGCTTCACTAAAGCCTTATCCACTAGAAGTTTTGAAGAATTTAAACGTAATCTCAACTCGTTCAAGTTGTGATTATGTGAGGGTGTTAAACAACATGATGGTCAGGTCCAAGGAGCGCATCACGCACTGGTCTAGGTTGAATCAAGTCGGTCTAGGTTGTTAGACTATATGGTTGTAATCTTTTCATCTCTATCTTATCTCTTCCTTCCTTGATCTCCAAGATGTAATCTCAACGGACTTGTATGCTTATCAGGGATACGCCCCTGCCTATATCTCGACAGGGCCAACAAGGGGGCATCGATTTTGCTCATTTTTTTTGCTTAGCATGATTCATTTATGTTCAGCTTTATTTTATTTTAGTTTTCCTCCGATGATTTACAGTTTTGATTATCATTTGTAGGCTGGCATGAAAATTATGGATCAGGATCAATTTTCCGGGTCTCTGCTTTTGCTCTGCCTGTCGAAGCAATGAACAGAACAAAGCAATAGGCAAAGCTTGTGGCCAACTCCAAGCAATAATCTTCCAAAAGAATAGTAAGCAAAAGAGTTGTTTGAAGGGCATTGCAAACCTATTTTTTTTTTCAATCATAGTAATGGGAACTCAAAGTGGGGTAAGATTTCATCATCATGGTGAGACATATTACAATCGTGAGGGAATTAACCAGCCAAGTCACATGGCATGGTTGTTGCTGGAGGCTGGAGCTAGCAGAGCTGCAAAACCCCCTCTTGCTAACTAGTACTTTCTATGTAAATTAATATAAGATCGTTTAGATCACTACTTTAGATGGTCCTCAGCCACTCCTCGGCCTTCTCCGTTCGCCGCTTCCCTACTGTGGCGGCGGCCGCCGGAAGTTGCATCGTGCCCTGCGAGACACCGCCATGGACGTTCGCCTTTGCTGCCCTGTGGATGGACGTTCTCCATGGTGTTTTATACTCCCTCCGGTCCTTTTTACTCTGCATATTAGAATTTTTTGAAGTCAAACTTCACAAAGTTTGACCGTATTTATATGAAAAAATATCAACATCTGCCATGCTAAAGTTATATAATATGAAACTTTAAGTCATGACACATCTAGTAGTATTGATTTTTAGATTGTGAATGTTGACACTTTTTTCTACAAAGTTGGTCAAACTTTACGAGGCTTGACTTCAGTCAAATCTTATATGCGAACTAAAAAGGACCGGAGGGAGTACGTTGGTTTTCCTTTTCCGTTGGCTTTCGGGGTCTTTTACTTGTGTACGCCGCACCTCTCATTAGGGCATGTACAATGATGCTATCTTAGGAGTGCCACGTAGAATAAATGATGAGGTGGAGGAGAGAGAACTCATAAGAGAAGGCTTGTCTTCTCTTATTTAAGATAAGATAAGAGATGATCTCTTAGCATAATATGTCTCACCACTTTTTTAGGAATTTATAGTTATTGAAGATAAGGCTAAGAGATGATCCAGTGTAGACATTTTTCTTTGTCATCTCTAAATTACATGCAAAACTTAAGATAAGACTATCTTATCAACCATTGTACATGCCCTTATCGTCCCGCTGCAGTGGGACTGCTCCCAGTAATGGCAGTTTTGACAAATAAAATGGATGCTTCAAAAATGTTTTCAAAAGAATTTTGGAGCATTTTTTTCACGTCTTCTAAAAATGTCATGCCATGATGAAACTTTGCAAGCAATAAAAACTTTTATCAATGATTACTAACAAAAATCAGAAGCACATCCAGCAGGTCGGCTCCATGTCTCCATCAAAGTACACAAAGCTATAATCTCTAACGGCCACCGCTTGCAGCGACCTGGAGGTGTTCGAATTTGATGAAAGAAGATGTAAAATCTTGGAGGGCAGCCGGGTGTATCGCTGAGATCCAACTCCTCTGTTCTTTCCTCTCTTCAGAGTTTGGCTGTTCGGTACAGGCAGCTGAAGTTCCTCTGTTTTCTCTTTTCTGTATGCCTCGTTTTGCAGAGTTCCTCTCTTGAAAAACATCAACCTTCGGCCTCCCAAAAAATAGCCATGGAAGCACATGGACAAGGAGGGTGATATAAACTCATAGCCGAATTTTCATCATTATCATCGGCAGAGCCCAGCTTGGTCCTTGAGCGCCTCCACCGCGCCCACCCTCATGACCACCATCCACGACGCCTTCGCCGGCGCAGCCATCTCTCTTCCTCGTTGTTCTTGCTGCTCTGCTCTTGAGGATACCGAATTGTGATCCTTGTGGTAGTGGACTTGCGAAGTTGCGGTACTGAAAGAACAGAGCTGATTTTCTTGAACTGTCTCACTGAATTGATGCTTGTTTTGTGTTGATGGGAAGAAGATTGGGAGTGAGACGCGGTTATATACGGGAGGGCCGGAGCAAAACAGACGGCTGAGCTCACTTTTGCTTGCTTGCGCCGCAACTCTCGCTCTCGTTCCCGCACAGTGGGTCATGGTTTTGTCCGTTACGACCAGACAAGGCCGTGTGCGCTTCGTGTCAACGTCGGATGGAGGAGTCATCCATGTGTGCGCCTCAGGCAAAACATCTTGATTATTAATAATGATATAACTACATCTGGATTATTTCCAAGAAACTCATGGTACTGCTATTAATTGAGAGGGGTTAACCTGGTTCAAAAGAAAAACTTGTGGTACTCGAAACGTGTGGGGATTCCTCTTGTTGAAAAACCAATTAGTTTGCTTGCATGACCCTAGGAAATTTAGAAAGAAAAACGGGTGACCTGCCTTGTTGGCTCTTGGCTCTTGCTATAGCTCTCATCAGAAAACCAGCAGATAGTAAGGATTAGTTAACTACTATTCCTACTATTTAATGTCAACTCAACGAGCAAAACTGAATGTAAATGGATTGCTTGATGAGACCTTCAGTACAGATATGGGAATTTACCATGTGTGTCACTCCAACACCTGCAGATGACACCTTCATGTGTGCTGCAGACTGCAGAAATTCAGCAGGTTTGCTACGAACTCGTCGCTCTTGTATGTTGTAATGCCATAGGACCAAAAGGCCGGGTTCAGAGATAGCGGACTAGCTGTAAACTGAAACCAAATTAAAGCATCAATGCATATTCCTCATCGAGATAACAAAAAAACAAACAGACAAGGGGAGCAATATGAACTGAAGTAACAGTAATTTGTCATCATCATCATCGTGGTTTTTACAATGGGGGATTCCACGGGAAGCCAGCTAGTACCAACTTTTTAAATCGTGGTCTCAGGCCATGGTTGTTGCAGCAAACACACACACGCCTAGCTAGCACTAAGTTGCAGCTGCTAATTTGGACCCCAACAGCTTTTTTTTTTTGAAAAGGGGGAATTCTTGGGCCTCTGCATTAGAAAGATGCATACGGCCATTTGGACCCCAACAGCTGAGGTACACGACGGTCCTCAGCCCCTCCTCGGCCTTCTCCGCTCGTCGCTTCTCGGCCACCGCCGCGGAAGCCGGAAGCTGCTTTGCGCCCTGGGAGACGCCGCCACCGACGTTGGCCTTGGCCGCTGTCCGGTGGATGGTCCTGAGCGCGTAGTTCCAGCGGCAGAGGCCGGCCTGGTCCTTGAGCGCCTCCACAGCGCCCACGCTCATCGCCACCATCCACGACGTCTTGGCCGCACCTGCCATATATTTCTTCTCGACGCGTTGGAGGATGATGCCGCTGAATGGCCTGCCTGAACCCTCTGATGCTTGAAGCTTGATAGCAGTGGAGTGTGGATTTTGTGGTGGTGAAGGAACGGAGCAGCAAGCTGATCGATGCTTGTTTGGGTTGATGAGAACAAGAGTAGGAGCCGATGGTGTTATATATACGGGAGGGCCGGAGGAAAACAGGCGGCAGCGGACGTTGGTTTTCCAGGATACGAGGTGCTTTCAGAATTCAGAGTCAGTTTGCTCACCTCTCGCTGTCGTTCCGGTGCAGTGGGCTGCTCACCTCACTCGTTTTGTTTAATCCCGGCGGAAGAAGTAGCGGCTTTGTCCATTGCGACAGTTCCGGATCGGCGCAAGCCGACAGAGATAAGATCAGAACGATGCATTGATAATAACCTGTGTCAAGATCCACCGAGCAGTATCGAATTTCTTATTGCGAGTAACTCAAACTGTCGTCCTAGAAATAGCATCAATAATTCAAATAGCCCTCTCGTTGTTTCTCAGGCACATGAAAAATAGAAAGACTTCTATTTTCAAATGAGAAACGACCATCGTCTAGTTTTGACTCCTTCATACTGCTACCTTTTTTGTTCTCGGCGTGAAAAGAAATTAATAATTTAATAAAACTTTAATTCATGCACAAATTAGAAAATATTTTTTACTACAATAGCTACTTATAAGTTTTGGCACCAGGTTAGCCCTGATGAAATATTTTCGTTCCGTCTCCCAAGCATGTGTAATACTCTCTGTAAAGAATATATGATCGTTTACAGAGGGAGTATTAGCATGTTGCTCCACTGAAAGTGATTTCAATGCTAACATGGGCAATTCCTTCGCCCGGCAAGAAAAATAAATTCAACTCAGTCAAGAAATATATGAAGAGAAAAACCATTATAAAATATTTCAGGAATTTTAATCTGCAAAAAAAATGTTATGGAAAACATAGAGATAGATCAAAATTAGAAGCCTTTTGTTTCAGTTATGTTAACTGGCTGGCATTCCCTGGAAGGCAGGTCACAATGAACCCCCTCACAGCCGTTTGGTCGAGATCAAGCGGTGGCAGATTTCTCCTATTATCATTTTAATATCCACATATTTAAAAAAAATCTAGAATATCATGGGTTTTTGTTTATTTTTATTTTCTTCTTATGATTCCTTCTGATTTTTTAAAGTTTTATCTAAATGAAATCCTGAATTTCTATTTGTCTTCTTAATACTCAAAGATAATAAATTTACTAGAGTTATTATTAAAAATTGTAGAGTTTCCATAAAATGAAATATTTATTTTCCTCATTTCCTCTATTTCTGAATTTTGTCGATTTGTGGTGGCTATGTTGTCACGTGCGCCAAATTGTCTGTCTCCTCAATGTTCAAATCTCTTTCAGTGTGGCAAATACTACATCTAGACTGTTTTGACATTTAGCAAGGGTCACGACAATCACGAATTCATCTGGAGAGTTTTATCACAATACCACACGCTCTTGTGATGATAGTGAGACCACAAGCCTGAGTTTGTTTCGGTTTAAGCTGCCAACTTTTGGCTAAAAAAGTTGGAATCTGAACCAAAGGGGTATTCTAAACAACCAACACTTCTTTAAAACCTGAGGTTAACCCCGGTTTATTTTGTGCAGCTGGTATACCCCAAGTTTTTGGCTTCTCAACCAACCATTTAGCCGATAGTCATCATCACCAACCATCCATTGGGATCCTTAGTGATGATAAAGTCATTATCGACCCAGAACTAATGACAGGCCGTTGGCACATCAATGATGTCATGATTTGCCAGTGTTATTCGGTTTTGTAGTAGTGGGGGCTGGGAACCCTAGGTTGGAAGAAGTAATAAGAGTGAGGGAGGCGTCGATAGTGATCGATTATGGTGTGTGGGGTGCATCCTATCGAACCAGGAACGAGACTCGCAGAAAAATAAACCAGAGATAGACAAAAAAGGCAGGTGACGTGGGGTTGCAGGGATGTGGGAGGGTGGACGAAACAGAAGATGTAAGACTAAATACGGAATCTTACGTCTTTTTGGATAGTGTTGAAGATAACAATGATGAAATAACTAAGGCATAGGAAAGGAAAATTACAAAACATGATGAAAGCATAAACGATTGATTAGAATGATCAATTTTAATTGTGCATGCAGTTTAGAAATATGGTTATCACTAGTGGTAGAATAAACCACTGGGTTGAGCATAGTCATTCACCCGGGGTCTTCGCTGGCGATTCATTCCACCCATACACACTGACTAGGGGTGCCAGATAACCCGAAAACCGATCTACCGAACCGAACTTACTGGCATCGAATCCGAATTGTCCGAAATCGAGAACTTCGGTACTGTGATTGGTTCACATTGTGGAAAACTGAACTTAGTTCAACAGATTCGGGTTTAAACTGCGGGTACCCAAACAGACTGAAGACTGAGCAATAATAGAGCCCCGGCGGCCACAACTCATTTCTCCCCAAAGTAGGCAAGTACGCTCAATCTGACCCACCGCTGCCACCGTGACATTTGCTATTTGATTCTTCTTTCTCTGGATCCTCTCTTCCCAATTCCGCATCCTCGTATGGCCACACGTCAGAATCATGTATATAAGCCGCACTGGGCAGTGGCAGCGAGTCATGCACCGGAGACAAGGATCTTCAAATCCTAGCACGCTCACCGCAGAGTATCCACAGGAGCGTCGTCGGAAGCTCAAGGAGCGTTTGTTGCGCAGCCGCCTGCTGATTCTCCGCACCTGGAGAATAATGATGGGTCCACGGCCATTGGACGTTCCACTAACGTAAACTTTTTTTCCCACTCTAACTTCTATTCCTGATTTAATTGATTGAACTGCAACTAATTTGCTGGTGTGGTTTGCTTAGAAAAAAGTACATAGTTTATTTAATTTGGTGATGTGGTTTTGACATGAGGAAACTGTAGTCTGAGTTGTTGTTCGGCCAAACCTAAGGAAACTATAGACTTTTTTCTGCTATTATTAAATGATCTGTGTTGTTCGGTTAGAACCGACGATCGGACCAAACTCATAATGCACAAAAGCATCGGTTAGTGTTTTTCCCATTAACCGATTGGTCAGTGATTCTGCAGAACTGATTTTTTCTAAACATTGAATTACCGACTCGAACGGTTCGGGGGAACCAAACACTCAGGCCTAACAGTGACCAATGGGAACAAACTAATCTAGCAATGCCGTCGCCTGTCACTCTGGTAAACCTTTGGGTCCGCCAATAGTTATGACTTATTTATACCAAACACTTTTATTAATTTTATATATCCAATTTAATATACAAAATTTGTTTTAACTTGATACTCCTTGCGATCCAAAATAAGTGTCGTAGTTCTACTTTAAGACACTTATTCTTTATCGGAGAGAGTACAACAGTTGCAAAATAAATAAATTTTGTCTACTATACCTAACAACACGAACCCCAAGTAGTAACTTAGAGTTAAATATTATTAAAAAAACATTGAGATTACTATAATGACAAACCAACTCCAATTTGTTGTAAAACTTATATTATTTTTTCCTAATATGTTTGGGACATTTAAGTAAGTTAAATTTCATCCATATAAGAGAAAAATTAGATGAGCATTCATATACAAAATAATTTTATTTATGTGTCTATTTTATTACCTTTTAATATTTTGCTATAGAGTTCTATAATATAAGAGGCTAACAAATATCTTAGTACAAGTTTCTAGAGGACAATTTTTTTATATTAGTTGTAAGTATTTTTTATCTTATATCGATCAGCTTATTAATTGGAAGGAACTTCTGTTCGGGAATCCTTTCCTCCGAATATGACGTTCAGGCGAGATTTAATAGGCCCCAGACTTGCATCGTGGAATGATTTGATAAATCGTCTCGCTACGGCACATTTATCACATGGAGTCGATGAATTTCCGTGGAATCTAAATGGAGTGGGAAATTCTTGGAAGATTGAGTGTATAGAGCGTTGCTCCGATCTGATGTGCCAGTTGATAATAATAAGAAGATATGAAAGATGAAGATACTGCTTAAGAATAAGATCTTTGCGTGCTATCTTCGTCGAGGAGTCATCCTTACCAAAAATAATCTTATTAAGACGAATTTGCATGAAAATACGCAATGTGTCTTTTGTCATCATAACAAAACAATAAGGCACTTGTTTTTTCAATGTAAATTAGCTCGGTCTATATGGTCAACCATTCAAATAGTTTTTGTCTTGTATCCTCCACGTAATGTTGCTAACATTCTTTGCAACTGGTATACGGGATTGATCTCAAGTTTAGAATCTTATCAGGGTGGAGCGTTTGCCGTTATTTAGTCGCTTTCGCTATGTGTAGGAATGATAAACTTTTTAACAACAAAGGTACTTCTTTTATGCAGGTTACCTACATGTGTACCTGTACGCTTTATTTATGATCGTCTCTATAACGTGTGGACAATTAAGACCTGTTTACGGAGGTGTGTACACATTTGGTGCACACGACGAGGGATACTTTTTCCAACATGGATGGCAGCATGATTTTAGAATTGGCCCTCCTATAGTTTAGGCGGCATACAAACTCGATTTCTTGTATTTCTCCTTCATTCTTATTTTTTTAGCTTTGACTTGGTGAGGCTGTGTGCATCTTAGTTATGTAGAGGTCGGGCGTAATGCTTAAACCTTGAAGTAATAAAGCGCCATTTATCAAAAATTGAAGGAACTACTGTGCACCCTGATAACACCATGACCGTCTGCTCATGCAAAAGCACCATGCGCATATTCTACACGGCGCGGCTGCAACTGGAAAGAGGACCGGCTGTGTCTTACTTCACCCGTCTTGCTGGATCAAGAAGATGAGGATGTCATCGAGCTAAATGTGTGCTGAACGCGGAGGTGCCGTACGTTCAGTACTTGATCAGGACGGATCGTGAAGGTGTACGACTACATCAACCGCGTTGATAAACGCTTCTGCTTTGCGATCTTCAATGGTATGAAGATGCTCTCCCCTCTCGTATATATGCATCTCCATGGATAGATCTTGCATGTGCGTAAATTTTTTGTTTTGTTTTTCCATGTAACGTTTCCCAACAATATCATCTTTAGATTTACGAAGTCACCGTAGCCGCCTCGTCATCGACGGGAATGTCTCCTCCCACTGAATGCGCATCGCCGAAAATCTTGAAATAAATCTAGGAATAAATGCGAGCATCAGGATTTAAACCCTGGTGGGCTAGGATACCAGTCCCTCTAACCATCCAACCATAGGTTGGTTCGCTTTCCATCAAATGTTTTAAATGTTAGAATTGTCTGAAGTTTCCATAGAGGTGATTTTTGCACATGTCGTAGCTAAGTGTGCAAATAAAGTTGAAAAGGAACAAAATAAAATGGGGAAATGAAAATACTTTTAGGGAATAACACAAAAAATCAAGTGACATTTTAGCAAATGTGAAATTGGATAGCTATCATAAATAATCTGGAAACTACAGAATCTGATAAATTTCAAAACATTTATTTCCCCAAATTTTAATTCTTCATGTTTAAAATTCCCTTGTTTTAATAAATTTTGAAATGTTCCAGATTGTTTAAAAATAGTTCATTTTTACCAAATTTTCTTGTAACTCTTCATTTCTGAAGTTATGTTTAAAGATTTGCAAATTCTTGTTTTCCTTCCCTAACCTACGCGACTAGGGCAAACTCTTCTCTCGAAACTTCACCGGCGAGCCCGTGGATTCGCCTCCCTTTGCCTGTTGCTCCGCGGCTGGTGAAAGGGAGGGGAATCCTGGTGCCTCCGCTCCGGTTAGTAGGTTGTTAGGATTTTTAGTTCTCGCAGGTGCGGTGCTCGGGCGGATGGCAGCGCTACTTCTGCGAGTTTGTCTTTCGGCTCTGATCTTCCTGAGTTCGTCTGCTTGGACATATTCGACGGAGCTCCAGCATAGGTTTCTGATGTCTCTTTGGGGCGCTGAGGTTAGGGTTTCTCGTCTTGTGGCGAGATTTGGTGTCAGGTGCTTCAGATCTATGCAAGGGTTCAACGGCAACGACTATGGCTCCAGGGCGCTAGTCCTTATGGGCACGTGCACGAAGACATCCCAATTGTGATCGACAAGGTCAGGCCGACTCGTGTATGGGAGCGGCGACAACGTTGCATCGGCGGCTCGTTTTGGCAGTAGTAGTGGTTGTTTGGGGGCCTCAGAATCTCAATATAATTTTTATTATGTTCGAGATGTTTTGTACTTCCGCTGAACTTTGATAATAGATCTGGATGATTTTCGTAAAAAAAATCTTACAAATTCCTAAAATAAACATATTATTCGTCAAATGTTTGAAATTCCGACTAGTTTTATTTCATAGTTTTACTTTCTAGTTGCCAGGATTTTTTTACAACGTTGTACTTTTCTATTTTCTCATCTTTCCGATCTTTGTCAGAAAAAACACATTGTGGTGACTATGCTACTTCGTATGCAAAACCACTGCCATAACATTGTCGAAACCACTTTCAATGGGGCAAAATATAAAATCTAGATGGTTTTGACACTTGATGAACAAAATTATCGCATCAACTTGATTGTAAGACAACTATAAATGGGTCAAGATGCCAATCTGGACAATTTGACACTTGGAGATAGAAAATTTCACACTGTAGTTTTATACTCCCTCCGGTCCTTTTTAGTTCGCATATAAGGTTTGACTGAAGTCAAGCCTCGTAAAGTTTGACCAACTTTGTAGAAAAAAGTACCAACATTTACAATCTGAAATCAATATCACTAGATGTGCCATGACTTAAAGTTTCATATTATATAACTTTAACATGGCATATGTTGATATTTTTTCATATAAATACGGTCAAACTTTGTGAAGTCAGAATAAAAAGGACCGGAGGGAGTACTTTAACAATTGATGGACCCAAATATATATGCCTTCAAATATATAAAAACATAATACAAATAAATGTTTCGTGGAGAGAGGATCGGCAGGCAACTGAAACCCTAGTCGTTGCCCCATCAACTCCCCCTCTCGCTAGCATCAAGGCGTGTCGCCTGGCACAAACAACTGCTGCGGCAGGAGGAGATCCTGATCGGGGCGGCCTTCTTGTTGACGTGTTGGAGGGTTGCGGCGAGAGATGTGTGGCTGAGTGGCAGTATTTGTCGGGCAGTGATCGGCGATTGACGGGCCGACCAGGCCAGGTCACTAGGGAATAAGGAGTCGATGCATGGTCCTGGACGGCGAAAAGGTTGACATCACACCTAGTTTTCCGTGCAGTGACATGAGTGATTTCTTTCACGTATTCTTTAGGCACTCTCCGAGTTTGGTTTGAGGTGATGAGGCGGCAGCAATGTTGCAATGTAGGAATAATGTTCTCCCCACTCGTTCACTTTTCGTTGGTGTGCTTATCACCATCAAAGGGAGTACGGATCCATGTCTCCGATGAGTCTTTCGAGATCCGGTCGGTTTAGGTTCCGGTGGATCCGTCTGGATTCGTCCGGTTTTTGTGCTCTGTGGAGTATCTACTGACCCGAATCAGCATTTTCTTCTCCCGTGTGGAGATTTGATTTGCGGATCACAACCGCCGATGTATCCTGGTCTGCATCGACGACTTCTCGGTTGCTTCTACCCAGAGACGGCATCAAGCTATGCTCATTGTGTGTCGTCGATGGATTCAGAAGGAAAAAGACTTCGGCACTGAAGCATTTGAATGTAATTTTTCTATGTATAAGTGTGTTTATAAGGACTTGTGATACTTACTATATATGACCTTAATTCTTTTCGAAAAAGAAATTCTTTGGCCTTGCAAATTTTAAAAAGTAACCACTTGTGACATGTAAAGACAAGAAATGTTAATTGTACCAAAAAAATATTTAAGAACAATCACCTTTTCAGTGTGATATCAAAATATTTTAAGTTTCTGAACCAACTTAACTGGAGAATCTTATCAGTATCACCTCACGTTCATGTTGTGGACAGGTGACAATGAGACCACATGTATGAGAGTTGACAAGGGGAAAACCAGAGGAGCCGGACATGGTTTCCAGTGCCACATGCTTCATTTCAGCGCTTGTTTGTTTATAGTCACGCAACACAACAAAGTCAACCGATGAATAGTGGAAACATATCCCTCTTTTGTTTATGAAACTGAACCCAAGAAATAGGAAAAGGACCAGGATAAATTTATTGGGCCTCCGATCTTGCTTTGCCTGTCGAGGTAGCGAACAGAATGGAGCAACATGCAAGCTTGTGACGAACTCAAGGCGATGATGTTCAATAAGAATCCGAAGCAAACATACCAGTTTGAAGGGCAATTCAAACCTTTTCCTTAATCAGGGTAATTTGAACTCAAAGTGGGGTAAGATTTCATCATCATCATCATGGTCTGAGTAAGTGATACTTGATATGAAGAAAGGTAAGCAATACGATCTGTTGTTAAGTTTACAGTTGGGTATGTCCATCACACCATTCTTTTAATGATGTGATCCCAGTATTAAATAACAACTCATGCCTATGGTTAGAAAACTTAATCATCTTTAATCAACGAGCTAGTCTAGTAGAGACTTACTAGGGACACGGTGTTGTTTATGTATTCACACATATATATTAGTTTCCGGTCAATATAATTCTATCATGAATAATAACATTTATCATTGCCTCTAGGGCATATCTATAATCTATAATACATAAATAGTTCATCCCCACTAACCTATTTCTCTTGACATGCAGCCTATCCACATCACTAGTCAACATGCCATCTACATCACTACACCTCAGCAGTCAGCCACGCCATCAATTCCAGGCACGTCCGACGCTTTAGCTCTCGCTATCGAAGGATATTGAATAGTCCCCGAAGCGTCGTCGTCTCCACACTATTCCCCTTCTCTTCATCTCCTCTAATTCCACTCAGATACAGCAAATCAATAGCCATTGATAGTTTCGTTCTGTCTCGTCCCTTCCTCTTATTCTACGATTTGAACATATAGTGGATCGGTTGCCCGGATGCTTCACTTCATCTCCACTGAACTTGTCTTCACGTCATCAAATCTAACAGTTTCCCTTCACATCCCCGCCTTGCTCTACCGATCCAGGATTTCTGCTACGGCGCGGCGGCTTCTTCAATCTACTTCAAACCTTTCACCACCATGCCAACACCTGCATCATCTACATCTATTCGCCGCATGCATACAGACCACCTGAGATAGTAATAGTTGATCGGTCGTCATGCTCGCTTGAAGGTACTACGATGGGACCCATGGCGGAGGCGATCCCGCTGATGCCGTCGACGGGAGCTCGATGGCCGCGGCCACTGTATCTCCGTCCAACGGCGCGTCAACTACACCGACCCCTTCCTCCTCGACGTCTATGCCCATGTCGCTCGGTATGCATGGATAGCCTGTTCCCCTTTCACTTTTTTTGAACGGTCACCGAGGGAGAGCTTCCCCACCTGAATATATTACCACTCAAAAGGAGGGAACGAGAATTACAATAGTAGTTCGATTACAACATGATCATTAGGGTACAGCTGAAGAGAGGAAGTGAAGCCATTGTCTAGCGGAGATATTGTCTTCTTTCTTTTTGAACCGAAAAACCCATAGAGAGAAATCAGCAACAATGTTCCGTATCGTGGTTCTGTGGGAATGATCCTCGTTTCTGAAGACCAGCGCGTTTCTGGAGTCCCAAAGCTTCCAAGAGATAGTCAGAGCCACCGATGGCCAGGTATTGGGATCGAGGCCATGAAGCGTTGGGTGTTGGAGCAGCGCAGCAAGGGAGGTCGGGGCTGGCAGGCCCAAGGAGGACCAGACCTGAGCAGCGTAAGAACAGTTGGAGATGAGGTGGATCGCGTCTTCATGAGGGTCTTGACAGCGCGGGCATGCAGCAGATTGGGCAATGTGTTTGTGAAACATGTTTGCCTTCGTGTTGAGCCGGTCTCGGAGGAGGAGCCAAGCGAAGATCTTGACTTTGATCGGGACTTTGGAAGCCCAGACAAAGTCATGGTGAGGGTCTGTGTCCTCTTCAGCAAGAATGGAGGAGTAGGCGTTCTTGGCAGAGAACGGTAGGCCGTGGGTGACAGACCTTTCGTCAGGTTGGTCCGCTTGCTGGAAATCCTGCAACAACAACAACACACAATCCAACTCGCGAGCAGCAGCATTAGACAGACGGTTCCGTAGGTTCGCCAACAAGCTGTTTTGCCAAACAGTAGCCATTAAAACCTTATCATCAATGGAGTGTGAGAAGAGGTTTGGGAAAACTTTTTGGAGTGGAGCTTGTAGTAACCATTTATCAAGCCAAAAGAAGGTGGATAGACCATTGTATGTGAGCACAAGAGAGTGCTCAATTAGCAGCGGCAAGTTGTTGTTGATGATCTTCCAGAGAAAGGAGGGTTTGGAGGTTTTTGCTGCAATGCCAAGAGGGTATTGGTGGTGGTACCATTGGGTCCAGGGGATGTTTGGGTGTTGAAGAATTTTGGAGGAGAATTTCATAAGCAAGCAGCGGTTTTGAACTTCCAGATTTTTAATGCCTAGACCACCAGTATCTTTAGGATTGCAAACGTTTTCCCACACGACCAAGCAGCTCGCCCCAGTGCAAGTTGGCTCGTTGGACCAGAAGAATGCCCTCCGGATGGTGTCTAGTTTGGCTATGATCGATTTTGGTAGGCGAAAGACGGACATAAAATAAACTGTTAAGGAGTCAAGAACCGCAGTTAGCAGGGTGAGACGTGCCCCCCGAGAGAGCAGGCGTGCCACCCAATCGAAGAGGAATTTTCGAAAGCTGTTTATGATTGGGTCAAAAGCTGTGAGGGGCAGTTTGGTGGGGGAGAGTGGTAGACCTAGATACACTAGCGGGAAGGAGGATAAGGAACAACCAATCGCTGTGGCAATGCTCTTTTGCATGGAGGGGTCGGTGGCTATGGTGAGAAGAGCCGTTTTTTGGAAGTTGATGACTAGCCCCGTAGCAAGAGCGAAGTCATGAAGGGTGTTCTTGTGGATAATGGTGGCGGCGTCGCTGGCCACAGCAATTATCAGGGTATCGTCAGCGTATTGAAGTGTTACGGGTGGTTCGTTAGGCCGTAATGGGTGACAAAGAACGTTGGTTTGAAACGCTTTTGCGATTAGACGTTGAAGGACATCAGCAACGATGATGAATAAGTAGGGCGAGAAGGGATCACCTTGGCCGAGGCCACATTTACATTGAATCCAGGATCCTGGAACGCCATTTAAAAGGATAGCTGTTTTCCCAGTGAGAAGGATATTTTGTATCCAAGAACAGAAGTCCGAGGGAAAACCGCGGGCTTGTAAGATTTGTATGAGGGAGGACCAGCATATGGAGTCAAAAGCTTTCCTAAAATCGAGCTTGAAGATCATGGTCGGGGCTTTGCGGGTGTGACATGCACTAAGGATATCAGCAGCGTATATACAATTTTCAGCAATGTTACGTCCATGAAGGAAGCCAGTCTGGTCATAGTGAATGAGCAATGGGATGAGGGGTTTTACTCTATTAGTGAGGACTTTGGCAACTGCTTTTGGCGTGCAGTTTTGAAGAGATATGGGTCTAAATGCGTCTGGGGTTGTTGGGGCCTGAGATTTTGGAAGAAGAACCATGTAGGCCCGGTTGAATCGTTCTAAAGAAGCGGTTTGATCATGGAAGGCAGAGAAGAAGGTTAGGATGGGTTGTTTGATATCATTCCAATATTTTCTGAAGAAGATTGGTCCAAAGCCATCTGGTCCAGGGCTAGCATTGGTGTTCATAGAGAGGAAGGCTTGGTATATTTCGTCATGAGAGAAAGGTTGTGCAAGATCACTAAGCTGGGGGAGGGGTGAGGGGTACAGTTGTTGCAAGCTGAAGTTCCATGTTGCATTTTTTGAGGTCCCAATGAGTTGTTGGAAGAAGTCTTTTAAGATGGCAGCTTTTTGTTCGTGCAGAAAAACTTCAGAAGTGTCGTGTAAGAGCATGGGAATCCTGTTTGATCGAGAGCGCTGCGTAGCCGAGGCGTGGAAGAATCGAGTGTTTTCGTCACCGTCAATGGCGACCCTGATCTTTCCCCTCTGTTTCCAGAAGGCGATTTTTTGTTTGATGGTACGCTATAACAGGTTGGAGAGCATGAGCCTCAGTTTTTGTTCGAGCGGGAAGAGAGGAGCGAATTCCTTGTTTAGGTCCAGGGCCTGGAGAGCGAGCTTGCAATCCGTTTCCCGTTGATAGATGGGCCGCAGGGACTTGGCCCAAGATTTTAGGGCTGATCTTGTACTTTTGATATTTTTTGCGAGAGAAGCAACGGGATCGATGGGAGGCCCATTGTTGCGCTGTGGGCCGGGCTGCCAGCAGCCGCGCACAATGTTAGAGAAGGCTGGGAAGGAGGTCCAGAATCGTTCAAATCGAAAAAGGCGGGAAGATGGGACGGATGTGGATACAGTGACGAGGAGAGGAACATGATCAGAGACAAATCGCGTGAGGGAGGTGAGATGTGAGTTGGGAAAAGAGCATCCGAAGATAAATTGATCAGAACCCTATCTAGGCAAATCAGTGTGGGGGATTGTCTTTTATTTGACTAGGTAAATTCTCTATCAAGGAGTGGTAGCTCTAAGAGTGCAAGTTGGTCGATGGTGTCGTTAAAGGCGTCTGCCTCCGATTGTCTAAAGTTGTTGTTGTTGTGTTCATTGGGGAATCGAGTAAGGTTGAAATCACCTATTAGGAGCCAAGGAGATTGAGGTGGTGGTTCGATCTGTTTCAATTCGTTAAGGAAAACTAGCTTAAGGTCGCGTTGCGAGGGGGCGTATACATTAGTGATGAAGATGTTGTGTGGAGATGCAAGACATGATAGCGTTAATGTGGATGTGAAACGCCTGTGATGGCAGTTGAGAAGTGAGAAACAACGTGAGTTAGAAGCCGAGAGGATGCCGCCCGTCGTACCGATTGCGTCTAGGTGGTTATTAGAGTCTAGGAAGCGTGGCAAGATCGATCGTAGTTTGATTGTGTCTGGTTTTTGTAGTTTGGTTTCTTGAAGAAGGGAAATGGATGGGTGTAAGAGATTGAGTTCAGAGAACACATTGGAGCACTTATCATTATCTCCTAGTCCGCGAACGTTCCAGGACACGATAGAGTAGGTAGCGTTTTTCATAATGGAAACTTAAGTTGGCACCTTACATAGGGGTATTGACCCGAGAAGCAACCATTTTGGGTCAAGGTACAGTACGGCAAACTGACAAAAGCAGACATGAGCACCATTACAACTAGATTAAACCTAACACAACAACTACGGGTCGGAGCAAGGCCCCGGATACATGGCCGGACATGACCGCCACACTCGTGGCCACAGAGAAGAGAGCACATCATGGCGATCCCAGACCACCAGAATCAGAAGCGAGGTCCTCCAGCATGTCCGGCGTGGCGCCGCAGGCAGCAACAACAGCGGCAAGGTCCTCAGGCGAGGCCAGACCATGAGCAGAGCCGTCAATGAGCCCAGAGTCGTCGCAGAGCCGAGCGTGGATTAGGGCGTCGGTGAGATCTTTGGAAGCAGCAGATAGGTCGAGCTTCTTTGCCTTGGAGCACATGGCCTTGGATGTCATGGAGGAGTAGATAGGCGGCTCGATTTCAGCCAGCCTAGCGCTGCATATGGCCTTGATGCCAGAGTCGGACGCCATCTTGGCGCGCCTTCTGATGCGCCTGGCAAGGCACTCGTGCGTAGGCTCCGGCGGCAGGTGCAATGGCTGGACTGCGAGATCCACAGGAGGGGGTATCAGGTAAAGGGCAGGTGGGGATGGTGGAGGAGGCATCGTAGGTAGCCGAGGAGGTGGATATGGTGGGGCTGGCAGTGCAAGCAGGGGGACGTGCATGGCGCGAGCGAGCGGGCAACTCCTGGGGAGAGGGTGAGCGATCGGGAGGTGTCCAAGGGGCATGAACCAGCGTGGCAACGGGCATGCTGTTAGCCATGACTGCGAGGATTGGGATGCCGTCGAGCGGCCTGTGAGCAGTGGGAGATGGGGGAGGGCCCAGGGGCGACTCTGGTGTGCATGCGAAAGGTGACATGGCCGTGGCAATGTTCCTGATTTGAGTGGCGGTGGAGGGAGAGAGGCGAGGGTTTGATGAGAGGGAGGACAGGGAGCCGTCGTCCCCGTCCTCGGAGCTGAAGGGAGATGCCCTGGAGCCGTGACAGAAGAGCGCACGGCTCTCCAGCTTGACAACGACGATGTCGTTGTCTGGGAGGCGCACCATGAGGCATGGAGGGAGGACAAAGTCGCGGGCAACCATGACGAGCGCGCGAACGCTTGAGTAGTCACCCTGGAAGCAGTGTTGGTCGACAGAGACAAAGTCACCAAGGCGAGAGAAGAAGTAGTCTGCCCCCTCTGGGTGCCAGAGCTCATCAGGGTAATGAAAGGCCTCGATCTCAGCCATGTGAATGAAGATGGCCGTGGATCTATTGTCAGCGTGCTCAAGCCTTTCGAAGAACAGGATGAGGAGGCACGCGGGCCGAAGATGAGTGGGAGGCGGAATGGCGGGAGGTCATTGGTAAGGACGCAGTGGGAGCCGAACCAGATTGGTGCGCCATCGGAGCGCGTGGAGCCGGCCGAAGAGCCGGAGGCGGTGTGGGTGCCCATCGTGTGAGCCATGGAGCTGCAGGGCGGTCACACAAAAGCAGGGTTAATACACGGTAAGGGGGGCATAGGAGGGGAAAACGGGAGGAAGCGGATAGCCTTGCACCTGTAGCTCCGGTGACCGGAGCACCAGCAGCGAGAGCACCGGATGGAGTAGCGGCAGTCTGTGATGGTGTGGTCAGTAGCAAGGCACCGAAAACACCTAGGCTTCTTCTTGCGGCTGTACTGGAGGTGGAAGTGTTTGAGGCTGTCCATCTGGGAGGGGTGCGATTTATAGGCCGGAGAGAGTGATGGAAGGGGGAGAGGGGGTGCAGGGGCCCGAGGCGGGGAGCAGAGCAAAACCTCTCGGTAGCTGCGCGGGTCTTGCAGCGTCGTGGAGATCGAAGAGCGCAGCGGGGTGGCAGCGGTGGCAGGGGCGTGGCACTGGGTAATGGCGATCTCGGGATGGAGCTGAGGGGACTGGGCGGAGAGTAGGCTGACGGAGGTAGGGAAGGCAGGTGGTGGAGTAGACGTGATGATGGTCGCATGCATGTGCATGCACGCGTTGGTTTTGTCACGCAGTGAGGACGAGCGGGAGGGTGATTGTGGGACCCTCAAATCAGTGGCTGTTGGGTAAGTTATGAGGTGCACGTTGGAACCTGGGGGGTCGAGCAGGCCGAGCGGCCGACCGGGGGGCGGCTGTGGCGACACTGGTGGGCCAGCTGCGTCAGTGGTTTGTGATGGGTGGCGTGAGGTCGGGTCATGTAAGGTTGGATTATTTAACGAACTAGGCTGGTCGAGGGGGGAGGACGGTGCAGTCGTCTACAACGTCTTGTTTTCTTTCTGGAGAAAGGATGCGGGGAGACTTGGCGGTGGAGGCCGAACCAGAAGAGCGGCACACGTGTCCCAGGCCATCGATTGCGTTCCGGTCAACCGAGGCATCAATAGTGGAATCCACGCATGGAACAGTGTGGTGTATCTTGGTGTGCAGGTGAGAGAGATCTTGCGGTAGTTTTTTAGTTGACGGGTGCGGTCCAAGCAAGGACGACCAGTGGGAGGGGAGGACGAGAGCGAATGGGTCGATTGAGTCCGGTTCAAACACAACAGGCAATGGTACCGATCGCACTATTTGAGATGCTTGGTCAAAAGATTCAAATAGTTGCAGTTCAAAATTTGAAAAAAGGATGGGCGCGCAATGGAGGACCTCAGATCTGACTTTGACCGAGTACACATGCACTAAAAACAAGTTCGGCGCGAGCGTGACCACATGAAAAACTCGTTGGAACGAGAACTGGTGGTCTAAAGCATTATTAATCAGATTTCATTAGCGCAAACTGACTTAGAAGAGAACACAATCCAGATCGGAGTGTGTGGTTGGTGTTTTAGGCATGTGGTAGGAGTGGTGACAAGGTAGTGGTACTTAGAAAAAATCAGCTTATTGAACGAAATGCCAGGCCGGAACGGTCGTACCTTTGCATGCGAGCGCTGAGTGGAGAGAGTTGCGGGAGTTGCAGCAGGTCTAGCAGGCATCCGACCGTTGGCGAGAGGATGGCCCACCTGCATGGAGGCCATGCACGGAGAGGAGCGTGTTGAGTCGTCGACGACGACGCGAGGAAGCGCCGGCGCATCATGTAGCGGCGATGATGGCCGCGCCGCCAGGATGGCCGGCGAGGCATGAGGCGCGACGGTGATGGTGGCGAACAAGCGAGGCGCGACGATCGGGGAGCAGGCCGCCATGAGCGTGGCGACGTGGTGGGAGGCGACCGACACGTTGAACGCAGCGTTGGAGAGGCGTTGAACTTCGATTGAACGCGCAGGTCCACCAAAGCGAAAGGAGAGAAGCGAGGCCACGAGAGGTTCATCGACCATAAAATCAGCTTTATGGACGAAGAAGATGATTGAGGTGGGAGAGGCCGAGGCAGTTGGCGGTGCGAAAACTTTGGATGAGCAGAAGTCTTGAATGTTGCGCGCGAAGTCGACGCCGGGCGAGGGGGAGAATCCGAGCTGCGAGCACAGGAATGCGTCGGCATGGCCGAAGCGGTCGCCGATGTCAAAATGCTTCTTTTGGTGGATGGGTGGAAGGTGGGTGTAGGTGGGTGGCGGTGGAAAAGGGAGAAACTGGATGGAGTGGGTTGTGGTGACGAGGATGGGCTCTGCGATGAGAGCACGAACGATGCGCATATCGGAGACATAGATGCGAAAGAGCTGATTGTGGAGGCGAGTCACTTGGAAGGCGGGGGCGTTGCCGCCCAGGCAGGCTTGCATGAGGACAGCCACCAGTTCTTCGTCAAGGACGAGCGAAGAATGGTGGACATGCACGGAGAGGAAGCATGGGGGTTCATGGCTGCGCGGGTTGATATGCTTCGAAAGGCAGCGCCATACTTGCGCCTGGAAGTCGTCCCCCATGGCATCGCCGACACCGAGCGCGGCCCGCAAGGCTTTGGCAGTGGGGGAGTCATTCCATCGGAGTGGATCATGGAAGGTGGCCGTTGTAGGAGGCAGGGGAGGGGTGGAGGCGGTGGGTGGGGCTGGGTCGCCGGAGGGGAGAGGGGCTGGGTCGCCGGAGGGAAGAGGGGGGGAGAGGGAAGAGTGGAGCCATTCCTCGGGTTCAGTTTGAAATAGTGGTCTCTGCCCTAAAATCAGAGGGCAAAAGGAAAAAAGGGAAAAAATCCAAATCTGTCACTTCTTTAAAAATCCAAATCTGCCACCAATGCGAGAAGCCGCCTCCGCGCTCTCCAGCCCATGCCAAATCGGTCGTCGCCATGAACACACGCCTCCACCAGGGGGAAGAAGTGCCCAGCGGACTGATATCTTTGGCGATGTGCTCTTCCTTTCTTAGACGCAGTGTGGCTTCTTGACAGGACAGGCCGGCAGCGCCGGTTACCGAACTGCAGCCCTTGGGCGGAGAGGAAGGGGTCTCCACCCGTGCCAGATGTCGTTCGCTGCTCGGGAACGCCATGGGGAAGGGCGTAGTCCACCTCCATTGACCACGCCTTAGGAGGCGCACTGGTGGGGATCAGGAGGGATACCTTCAGTCCAGGCTCTTCCTCACCTTGTTTATTTGACTCTATCTTTTTTCAGTGCGTGAATGTGTGTTTGTTTATGTGTAGAGATTCAAGTAGTAGGATGATATACAAATATTTGGGGTGAGGCATGGATCAGATTGTCAATTATGTGAACCAGAGATGAGAGAATACACATGTGAGTGGCGAGGACATTGATTGATCAAAAATTCAGAATACTTTTATTATGAGATTCAGACAAGAGAAGTTAATCATCGCTGTTATCTTGGTCTTATGCTTCATTCAGAGAGAATGTAACAACAGGGTGTTCGAGGGTTTGTTACCTTGAGTGGTTGTTTGGATGGTTCTGTTATGTGAAGGTATGCTACCTACAGTTAACCATCGCTGGTCGTTACACTGTTCCAGACTGACTATTGCTGCCTGGGAGGTATGTACTCTGTAGGGTTCTGATTATTTGTATTTTGGTATTCCATAACTGAATAAATTGCAATTCAATTAAAAAAACTACTATATTTTGCCTCATAATACCTTGCTTCATCTCATGCTGGTTTAAGTGTTGAATATACTGCCTTCCTTAATGGCAGTCTAGCTCCTCTTCCCAAGAATGGCTCATATATATCACAATGCTGAAGATTGTAATTCTTTCTCTAGGAATGCCGGGTGTAGCTAGTTTGTTTTAAAATTGTAGACTGAACAAAGGTGTCTGTAAGGGAATCGATAGCTTTGATTATCTGCCCAATACTCTTTACTTGCTGATGGTTCTTTTGGTTAATGTTCTGCAAGTTCTAACTCTGTAGTGTGAATGTGTGATTACGATATTTTAATTGCTCTGTGGCATGCTGCTTTCTGAAATACCAGGCTAACTTCCGTTCTGAACAACACACACCATTGAAGATTGGTTCTAGGCTAGATTGAATGAAGGTGTCTGCAAGGGAATGATAGCGATTATCTGCCCAATACTATTTTCTTCCTGATGATTATTTTGGTTAATATTCCGCAAGTTCTATGCTACAAGATATTCTAGAAGTGTTATTCTCAAAAGAATCTGACAAAATATATACCACCAATAGTTTTAATCGTTTTTATGGTGTGGATTCTATTATTAAACCACATGCTCACTTTCACATCAATATGCCTTTTCCTTTGTATGAAATAAAAAAATCGAGTCATTATTATTCATAGCAATGATTCATATGGTTAATTGTCCCATATGTTCTTAATCGTATTTCAAGAAACTTTGAGCTACTAATTCCCGCTGCAACGCGCGGGGGAATCATCTAGTTTCCAACACCGCCAACCCCTCCATCCGGTTGGCCTCTACTTCCGCTCGGTCAATAGCAATGGGCGGCACAAACCTCGTCGTTCGCCGCGACGCAACCACCATGGGCGGCACCAACCTCGTCATCCACCGGGACGCAGCTGTGATGACTAAATCTGAGAAAAGTTTGATACCTGAACCATAACTCAACCAAACTCACGTGAGCTAGCTTGACACTTGAACCTAAACTAAACCCACGATAGCTCTCTTGCCACCCAACCAAAACCAAACTTGCTGGGAATTTTAACCAAACCAAACTGAACCAAGCCTTCAACCATGGGTTGAAACTGTTTGCATAAATGGGTTCAGAACCATTTGTAAATGGGTTAAGCACTATATTAACAGTCAACCAAAAAACAACAAGCACACTGAACCAACTTACTGCCCTCGGTGATGCTGACCTCGGGCAGGTTGTCAATGGACACCCTTGATCTCGTAAAGGTTAGCAGATTCAGTGAACTATGGAAAGGTTCATACCCTCTCCAGCCTGAAGCCTGAACAGAAGAAGAAAATTGCAGAATGCGGAAAGAGCAACGTAAGGGTTTAGCCTCACAGATTGCAGATGTAGCCCCAAACAGGATCATCCCCTCAATGATGTGAAGAAGAGATGAAGAGGCACAGATAGAAGCTCTGTTATTCGTGGTTTTAGTTCAGTTTGATCTAAAACCACGGACACGGATTATGGAACGGAGGGAGTACAGACTAAGAGAGACAGACCAAAGGAAATTCAGATTATAGCAGAATGAGCAGAAGAAGAAAAGCATGGGCCACAGATCATAGAAAGAACGAGCAGAAATTCAGAATGTTTACAGACAGACAGACATACTGAAAGGCAAAGAGAAATACAGATTGTAACAGAACTAGCAGGAAAAAGGAAGAGAAAAATGAGTTGCAGATTATAAAAGAGTGAGCAGAAATTCAGAACGTTCACATAACATAGCGCAATGACTGTGTCCTGCACTTAAGACTGACAGTTCAACTCTAGGGGGTAGTGGATTTCAGTTAGTGTGTGGTTTAAACCAGACATGCAGGCAGACCGGGCATCCGGAGACGGGGTTCTAGTTGTACTCCTCGGACCTCTAAAGAAATGAAATTAACAAAGAAACAACACAAGTAACCAGAGCATCAGGAATCCACATCATCTAAACAAAGATGGGCTATCAAATTGACAATCTATGTAACAAGCTTGGCCATGGCTACGGCAGCCGCTAGTACTCGGCGCAGAAGTTCACATCCTTCATGAAAAAGATCATCACGCTGGCCCCGACACAAGCACCCGAGAACATGAGAATGGCCATGACCTGCAAAATAACATGGACATCATTTCACTTCGAAAACACTTGCTTATCACTGGAAGCCTAGAATATATATATATATATATATATATATATATCAACGAAAAATAGTGCTGGCAACTCCTATTACAGGTTTTGGTGGATTTATTACGTGCTAGACGAAATGAACACCCATTCCAAGAACAGAGGAAGAAATAGGGCAACAAGACCCGGCTGTGTTCCAGCCAACAAATTCAATGAACTTATGACATGCCTATGGACTAGCTGATTCATCACTCCTTTATTCATCACTCACTTCTTGTCAAGAGTGTCATATCAAACCAAAGTCCAATAGTTCTACAGACTAGTCTTGGCAATGTTTACTCGCTTAGCGACAGTGGTTTTGCTTGTCCAATCACTATAACGGAAAAAGGAGCAAGGCAAAGGCAAATCGATGATCAGGATCATATTTTTACCTTTTCTTGGTTTCATGTTTTTAGCCGTGTGCTTACTGTCCATCTCCTGCAAATGAAACAAAGGATTAATTTAAAGGCATATGAACACTTCTATACTGCAAGTTTTATATATCCCATTCTACACAAGTAGTAGAACCAAAATGTAAGCGGTTAACTCACCCTGCTTTGGTTTGAACAACCAATCTTTAGCACAAACAAGAACTTCCAGCATATCAGGGTTCAAAGAGCTTCTCTTGTCACCTAGTATCCTCTTACCACAACTGAAGGCTGATTCAGATGCCACTGTGCTCAAAGGAATTGCAAGAAAGTCACGGGCCATAGATGCCAATATAGGAAACTTTTCGCCATGCCTCTTCCACCAACCCAAGACATCAAAGTCATCACCGACCTTCTCGGATGCTTCTTCCAAGTATGCATCAAGCTCGGATTTGTGTACACGTGACCTCCGACGAGACTTGTGCCGGGCAAACTCTTCTTCCAACTTCCTTTTCCCTGCAACAGGTGATCCAATAATGGTATTGCCTTGACTAGAAGGTGTCGAGTGTGCAGTGCTTGTCGCTACAAGTAGCTCATATTCCTTGACATACTTTCTCACCCATTCTAAAGCAATCTCCACTTGTTTTGTAATTTGCTCCCCGTCGGTAGACAACTTGCAATAGAAGAAATCCAAGTAATCTTCTTTCCTCCTTGGATCCAGGAATGTAGCAATGACAAGTGCATGGTTAAACTCAATGCCCTTGCTTTTTCTACGACGGTTAGGATCTGCATTCTCCTTCTCCTCGGGATCCCAATATTTATCAAGCTTCGTTTGCATCACTGCCGCCAATTCCTTCAACACATCAGAGGTCTGCCAACCCGGGTCTTTCAATGCATGGCGAATAGAAAGCACAACCGGCAGAAACTTATGTGAAGTTGGCTTCCTATGAGCTGAAACAATCAAAGTAAGCTCTTCAAAAGCTTTTAGAAACTCACAAATAGCTTTTGCCTTCTCCCATTCCTCCTCACTTGGAGAATCTATCATCTTTCTGTTGTCATAACTAGTGAGAACGGATTTGTACGTCAATGCTTCTACAAGCATTTTCCAGGTTGAGTTCCATCTGGTTGGTGTATCAACAGAGATGCCTTTCTTTGCACGTAGACCCATCCCACTTGCAATTGTATTGAAATCTTGAGTCTTGAAGGAGAAGAGTCAATATACTTCATCAGCTCACGTATCATGTCAATAGCTTCATGGATTATTTTCATTCCATCCTGAACCAAGATATTAAGAATGTGCGCACAACACCTGACATGCAAATGTTGACCTTCAAGGAGCAGCTCATGTTTGTGATATTTTATTAACTCCTCACATGCATTAGTATTATTGCTGGCATTATCTAGTGTCAAAGTGAATAATTTGCCTCTTATTCCCCATTCTGTTAAGCAACAAACTATTTCTTCCTCTATCGCATAGCCTGTGTGGGGATACTTCACTTCTGCGAAACTTATGGTCTTCTTCTTGTAGTTGAATTCTGCATTGATATAATGGGCGGTGATGCACATGTAGCCCAAGTCCTGTGATGATGTCCACATGTCAGATGTTAAGCAAATGCGAGAATCCAAATTTTGTAGCTCTACTTCGATATCTTTCTTCATTCCCTTATACATCTTCACTTCATCATCACGAATTGTGTGACGACCCTTGATTTGAAACGCTGGCTGCATTGAGTCAATCCATGGCTGAAGGTGGGGATCTTCAAACTTAAGAAAGGGGATATCAGCATGGACGCAATACTTGACCATGCGTTCACGACAAACTTTTTCATCAAACACAAATAGTCCTTCGGATGTTTTTTTTTCATGGTCAACAAAAACCTCTGTCTGCAAGCATCTTGGATTGATCGGCAAGCCTCTGCAATATGGGTCCTCAAACTGCTAGTCCCAAACTTGGTGTGAAGTTGCGCTCCACAGTATTTGCACACAGCCTTGAAATCACCATCTACGAGAACCAAATCTACTTCATAATGCTCCCATACCTTGGACCTTCTAACATGTGGTATTTGACTCGTATCCTCATCCATCGAATCAGCAGTCTCCGAACCCTCTGACGTAGACATGCCTCAAATTTTATAGCACACTGCAGGGGGGAAATATGTGGAAACTTACTGTTAGAAAATGGTAGAATATAGAGCAAGAAGGTAGTGAAAGAAGAGAGAACCAGACAGTTATTTTAGTTCCTCTGCCGACAGGATAAAAAGATGTTGGGTTTAGTACAACGTATGTATGCCGACATTAAAATGCTATAGAGTATAGTGTACATAAAGAAGTTCACGCCTCATATCTCAACAATCATCCCAATCTTATTATGGCAAAATAACCATGATCAATATGAATTACACAGCAAATCATCATACAATTTGCTGCTGCCATGATCAACATGATCTGGAATTGCCTTACTTCACTAGTCTAATGAGTTTGCCAAATCGATTGCACTAGACGCATGGTAGGCGAGATCTGAGGCCACAGTGCCTGCTCTACAGGTCAAATTTTGAACCAGTACTACTTGTGAAACATAGTAATTTTACTTGGTAGGTCTTGGTTATAGAAGTACAAAAATAATATTGAAGCAGCTAAAGTGTGTTAACAATGCTATATATACAGATCATTTAGGGGCTATCTATGTTTTCCTTAAAAAAAGGGGGCTACCTAAAGCTAGATAGTCATCATTCCTACATAAGTTGTGACTGCAAAGTGTAACAAATGGAATACTCTGGATCTGTATATCCTGCATCATGAATCCAACTAATGCCCAAGCTGTGGAATCCTGTAAAAAGGAGGCTCACTGGTTACTTTTGTTGTCCCGAATCACTACTGTTGGCTGCAAATTGTTCTGCAGAATCCAAGTACTCAATCTAACGTCAGGCAATTCACTGAACAAGGTAAAGGGAACATGCATAATGTAAATGCTCAATTCATTACTTTGAGTTGGCACTGAAACTCTGACAGACGCCAGTGAAAGAAACACCAAATATGTGCAGTCTCTAAAACTTGCTCAAGCTGAAGAAGAATCACTGGCTACAAAACTAGTAAAGTGCCTGAATGTTCATGTTCAAAAATAATACAGCTTCAGACTTGGCACAGAAGAGTACTGAATCTACACTAAAAAGACAGAATTAAAAGAGTTGGACTTCAACTCACCGGAGCAGCGCGGAAGCCGTCGCCTCGTGGTCGCGGAGGGGCGGACACAAGCAGCTCTGGCGGGTGGCGGCGGTGGCTGCAGGAATGGCGCTCCGCGTCGGTGAGCCACGACCGGCAGCGACAAGCACAAGGCGGGGTGGGCGCGACCACGCCTGAGTCCCTGACTGGCAGAGGAGCAGCTGGCAAGTTTCTGCCCGCGAGGACGACGTAGAGGAGCAGCCGGCCGTGAGGACGAAGCAGAGGAGCAGCCGGTGGCGCCGATCGAGGGAGAGGAGCAGCCGCCGTGGATGCGGGGAGCCCTGCTCACGAAGGGGATGGGAGGGTCGCGGGCCTACCCGCCGGCCATCTCGCGGGCGACGGCCGCGTCTGGGAGCGCCGGCTCAGGCGACGGCCGCGTCGGGGAGCGGCGCTGCGGCGGCGGCGTGCTGCGACCTAGCTCGGAGTGCGGGAGCCGGGAACAAGACGGAGATGGAGGTGGGGCTCTACTGGGCTTACTCCGGGCCGAGAACCGGTTCAGACCTATAGTTTGCACCCATATTAGACCAAACTTTTTAAACCCATAACCAACTATATACTTGGTTTTTCTGTGGACCCAAACTAAACTAAACTAAGAAAAAACTCAGTCCAAAAAAACCTGAACTGATCGAAACCTGAATAAAAACCAAACCATTTTACCCGTTTTTTTCAAAACCGTTCTTAGATTTAGCGATGACCGGCATCCTCGTCGTTTGCCGAATACCTTATTTATACCAAACACTTTTATTTATTTTATATATCAAATTTACTATACATAATTTTGTTTTAAATTGATACTCCTTTCGATCCAAAATAAGTGTCGTAGTAGATTTACTTTAAGACACTTATTTTTTATTGGAGAGAGTACAACACTAAAAAAATATTTTTTGTCTACTATACCTAACAACATGAACCCCAAGTAGTAACTTAGAGTTAAATATTATCAAAAAGGTAGGATCGAAATTACTATAATGACAAACCAACTCCAATTTGTTGTAAAACTTATTGAATCTTTTCCAAATATGTTTGTGATATTTAATTAAGTTAAATTGGATCCATATCAGAGAAACATTAGAGTAGCATTCAGATTTAAAATAATTCTATGTATGCATCTAGTTTATTACCCTTTGAATATCTTGCTATACAGTTCTATAATATATGCGGCTAACGAATATCTTAGTATAGGTTTGTTGAGGACAATTTGTTTATCATAGGTGTAAGTATTTTTTTTATACCGATCTGCTAAATATATTGGAAGGAACTACTGTGCACCCGAATGTACTTATTATAATCTGAAAGTCTGATTTTATTTATTTTTCTTCTCTTATGGTTTCATGGTCCTAAGGCAAAATCCAAATTTGCTGATTTTTCGGTGGAAACTAGAAAGATACAGAGTAACTTTCATTATGTGATAGCTGTGATGAGAAAGAACGTTTATTTATTATTAATGTGGTCTAACCTGGAGCTATATCATGTTTAGTTGAATTACTACTGTGTCAGTTTAGCGAATATACAACGAAGAAATTCAAAACATAATCGCCACGACCTCATCACACATCAGGGCCACAGAAAGTACTTTGAACCAGTTCAAAGTAGTTGTCGTTCGGTGTCGTTTTGGATTAACAAAGCAACCGAAGGCAGGTCCACCAACAAAACTGATACTTACTAAATGGATTGGTTGCTTCATGACACCTTGAGTACAAGAGATACGAGGGTTTATTGCGTGTGTCTTTTCAACAAAGTGCCGCAGACTGAGGAAATTCAGCATGTCTGTGAAGATCAAAGGGAAATGGAGAGAGCCCAGCCTGTTTAGCAAAGCATTGTGTTGGCCGTGTCCAGGTTGGAGGCTGATACCTAATGTATCTGTATGCAACTGAAGATTGGTCTGGATCCGGGAGTGCATCTATTCAGAACTGAGATAGAACTCACCTGCTCCCCTCTTCTTGATGTCCCTCTATCCTCCAATCATCTTTTTGGACACCGAAAAAATTGATCTGAAACTATTCAGTGTGCTACAATTTGGTACGAACTCATCTTTTTTCATCATCATCATCATCATCATCATCATCATCATCATCATCATCATCATCATCGTGCAATTTGGAAGCCAGACAGGTTTCAGGCCACGGTTGTTGCAGCAAACACAGACACGCCTACCTAGTACCAAGTTGCAGCTCCTAATTTTCTTTAGACTCAATTACACCGGTGATGCTAAAACTTGGCGTGAACGGTCACTTTGATGCTAGAACTCGCAGCATACATAGAACTCGTGTAAAAACTTGGCTCGGACGTGCAAATCGCATTTCGATAAAAAAAGCGCCGTTGAATAAGCTTGCCTGCATGGTGCCGGTCCTACTGTCAGCCACCGGACAAATGGCATGTTATTTTGCAAAACAGAAAATGCCTTAGATTTTTTTTCCCTCAAAAAAGAGCCGCTGTTGCGGGTCAAAGTGATAGTGTCAAAAAATGTCTTACGGAGGAAGTTTATTAAAAAAATTGCTGCAGGTGAGAATCAAACCCGGAATCTTAACTTCCTGTAGCGCTGGCTTAACCACCAAAACCAGAGTTCCTTATCTGAATTGGATAATTCACCATATATCCTGTACGTCGTATATGGGCTGAAGTCCATGGGGCTCATTTTGCCCTGTTATTTATTTTATAAAGTATATGTAAATTATAAGCATCAATTTTAAATAATACTTTCTGCGTCCCAAAATAAGTGTCTTGACCTTATCACAACTTTGTACTAGAGTTAATATAAAAATGAGACACTTATTTTGGGACGGAGGGAGTATATACTAATAAATTAAATTACATTATAAAAATGAAAGATTTAACGTAATGCATGAATATTTTATGAATCCCATGAACATTTTTAAACATATATGAGAATTTATTTAAATATATATAAAGATATAAATTTCATTTTATGTTTTTGGTAACCATGCAAATTATTACATGAATAATTTTGCAATTTATAATTTAATTATATGGATATTTTTCTAATTAATAAGTGAATAATTGTATTTCATTTATATGTATATCTTATTTATAATATATGATTATAATTTACATAAATATTATAAACTTCTAAAAAGTAATAGTGTAGAATGGGCTGCACAGACTGCATCCCGTTATAAGATTTAAAGGATATAAAATGTGCCACCTTCATTCCTAAATGTATCTTCGTTCCAAAACAGAGGGTGTATTTATTTAATTTTAAGAAAACACACAAATTTATTAGAACAAGTGAACACTTTTTAGAATAACAAAAAAATTCTTGAAGCATGAACACTTTTATATACTACATCAATTAATATATTTTTAAAACTCTGAAAATTTCGAAATTTATATAAGCATTTACTGAATTGTACGGAAAATATATAACTAATTTCATATTTTCTATTCAAAATGCATATTATTACATGAATATTTTTTAGAAATTAATTTTAATCATATGAATATTTTAAACTATGAAGACATTTTTATATTTCATAAATATTGCTTTAAATATATGCATATTTTTAAAATAATATGTGAATGATTTTGAAAAGTAATTTATTTCTTTTGTATTTATAATATTTATACTGCAAGAATAATTAAACCATATTTTTATTACTGAGATTAGAATTTACATAGCTCTACAAATTTATAAAATAACAGTCGGCTGCACTGCTTGGCAGCACATTTCAGCTCCAGGAACGACTTTATTCTTCTACATTAAACTTTGAGTTATGTAATAAGGACGTCAAGCCGTATTGAGTTGAGTGTTTAAGTTCTGCTGTGTGCTAGCCATGGTCGCTTGTTTCGTTCTAATTTTGAATACTGCCCTGACAGGCGGGACCTACTGATCATAGAGGCGAAAAAATGGAAATGCCAATATCAACAGGGGCTTATGTGTGAGAAATAAATAAAAATTCAAGGGGGTTTGTGCAAAAAAACAGGCCACACGCACTCTTCCCTGCCTTCCGGTCACTGACAGTGGGACCTGCGCTATGCAGGCGAGCCTAGTCAGCGCTACTTTCGCATCCAAACTCAATTTGCACTATATTTGCACGCCCGAGCCAAGTATTTACATCTATTCAATGTATGCCGCAAGTTCTAACACCAAAATGACCGTTTACGTCAAGTTCTAGCACCATCAATGTAATTGACTCTTTTCTTTACCATGTTTGAGGTTATATACAGGATGGTGGCTGGGAGGTCGGGAGCAAAACAGTGGTCGCGGACGTTGGTTTTCCAGGATACCGGGTGCTTCTGGACTCACTCTGCTACTACTCTGCTTGTGCACGCCACATCTATCGTTGCCATGTCGTTTCGTTTATTCGCCGTGAAACTGGCGGTTTTGGCCATTGAAAGATCCTCGGATTGGGATTGGCGCTAGCTGACACAGATAACATGGGAATGCCGGATAATAACAGCATCAAAATTCACCAAACAAAATCAATTTTTATTGCAAGTACTAAAACTAGTCGTCCAGAAAAAAAAAGTATCGATGGCCCCTCAACCATGCATGGTCCAAATTCCTTTTTTCCATCAAATGGTTTTTTGAGGGATTTTTTCCATGAAATGTTAGAATTGATTGAAGTTGCCATAGAGGTGGTTTTGCACATGTCGTATCTAAGTGTGCAAATAAAGTTGAAAACGAACAAAATAAAATGGGGAAATGAAAATACTTTTAAGGAATAACATAAAAAATCAAGTGACATTTTAGCAAATGTGAAATTGGATAGCTATCATAAATAATCTAGAAACTACAGAATCTGGTAAATTTCAAAACATTTATTTCCCCAAAATTTCAATTCTTCACATTTAAAATCCCCTTTGTTTTAATGAATTTTGAAATGTTCCAGATTGTTTAAAACTAGGGCAAACTCATCTCTTGAAACTTCGCCGGTGAGCCCGTGGATTCGTCTCCCCTCCGCCTGCCGCTCCGGCGGCCAGTGATTAGGAGGGGAATCCCGATGCCTCCGCTCCGGTTAGTACTTTAGGTTAGTTGTTTAGTCCTCGCAGGTCCGATGCTCAGGCGGATAGCGGCGTTACTTCTAAGAGTTTGTCTTCCGGACTCCGATCCTCCTCGAGTTCGTTTGTCTAGATGTAGTCGGGGGAGCTCTGGCGTAGATTTTCCTGCTGTTTCTTTGGGGCGGCGAGGTTAGGGTTTCTCATCTTGTGGCAAGATTTGGTGTCAGGTGCTTCAGATCTATGCAATGGTTCAACAGCGACGACTGTGGCTTCAAGGCATTGGTCCTTATGGGCACGTATACAAAGACTTCCGGAATGTCATTGACAAGATCAAGCCGACTCCGGCAGGGGAGTGGCGACAACGGCGCGTTAGCGGCCCGTTCCGGCGGCAGTAGTGATTGTTTGGGGGTCTTGAAATCTCAATGTAACGAACATACAAATGTAATTGTTATTATGTTCCAGATGCTTTGTACTTCTGCTAACTTTGATAATAGACCTGTATCATTTCATAAAAAAAGACTTACAAATCCCTAAAATAAACATATTATTCATCACATGTTTGAAATTTTGACTTGTTTTTTTTCACAGTTTTACTTTCTAGTTGCCAGGAATTTTTTACAATGTACTTTTCCATTTTCTCATCTTTCCCGTGCTTTGTCAGAAAAAACACATTGTGGTGACTATGCTACTTCATATGCAAAACCGCTATCATAAAATTGTCAAAACGACTTTCATTAGGGCAAAATACAAAATTTAGATGGTTTTGACACTTGATGGACAAAATTGTCGTGTCAACTTGATGGTAAGACAACTATAAACGGGTCAAGATGCCAATCTGGACAATTTGACACTTGGGAGATAGAAAATTTGACAATTGTAGTTTTATACTTTGACAATTGATGGACCCAAATATATATTTCTTCAAATATACAAAAACAAAGAACAAAAAATGTTTCGTGGAGAGAGGACCGACAGGTGACTAAAACCCTAGTTGTTGCCTCATCTACTCCCCCTCTCGCCACCCTCGGGGCGCGTCGCCGGGCAAAAACTAGTGCAGCAGCAAGGGGAGGTCTTGATCGAGGGCGGCCTGCTTGTTGATGTGTTTGGAGGGTTGCGGCTAGAGATGTGTGGCTGAGTGGCAGTCTTTGTCGGGCAGTGCTCGGTGATCGACGGGCCAGCCAGGCTAGGTCACTGGAGAATAAGGAGTCGATGCATGGTTCTCGACGACATCAAGCTTGACATCACAGCCGATTTGTCGTGCAGTGACTTGAGTGATTTCTTTAGGCACTCTTCAATGTTGGTTTGAGGCTATGAGGTAGTAGTGATGTTCCAATGTAGGAATAATGTTCTCCCCTCTCTTTGGTGTGCCTCTTTCACCTTTCGTCGGTGTGCCTCTTTCACCTTTTGTTGGTGTGATTATAACCATTAGAGGGAGTATGGATCCATGTCTCCGATGGGTCTTTCGAGACCGATCGGTTTAGGTTCCGGTAGATCCGTCTGGATTCGCCCGATTTTTGTGCTCTACGGAGTATCTACTGACCCTAATCAGCGTTTTCTTCTTCCGTGCGGCGATTTGATTTGCAGATCACGGCCGCCGGCGTTTCCTGGTCTGCATCGACGACTTCTTGGTTGCTTCTACCCAGAGGCGACATCAGGCTATGCTTACTATGCGCCGCCAATGGATTCAGAAGGAAAAAGACTTCGGCACCCAAGCATTTGAATGTAATTTTTTATGTATAAGTGTGTTTATAAGGACTTGTGGTACTAGTATATATGATCTTAGTCCTTTTTGGAAATAAAAATGTTTGGCCCTGCAAATTTGAGCCATTGATTTGATTAATTAGTAGTCTGATTAACACTTACCTTCTTACCTCTTATGTGAAAAGAAAGGGTAAAAGGCAGTGCGGCATCCAAATATTTTAAGTTTCTGCTGTTTTCCACCAACTTTCCTGGCAGTTATCACCTCACGCTCATGTTGTGGACAGGTGATAGTGAGACCACATGTATGAGAGTTGACAAGGGGAGAACCAGAGGAGCCAGACATGCTTTCCAGTGCCACATGCTTCGTTGCAGCGCTTGTTTGTTAATAGTCACGCAAAACAGCAAAGTCGACCCATGAATAGTGGAAGTACATCCCTCCTATGTTTATGAAACTTGTTAGACTAGGTATATTGTATATATACGTGTTCTAACACAATACCTGTATCTGTACGTTCTCTCATATATATACATGACAGCCGTACCCGCTTAGGGTATCAAGCATTGTTCAAACCCTAGTTTGTCTAATATGGTATCAGAGCCCCCATCGCCCGCAATCCAGCCGTCTCTCGCCCGTGGTGAATCGCTGGAACCAAACTCCCACAATCGCTATGATCGCACACAGCATGTGCATGTTCCGAACTCCCACGATCGCTACGATCGCATGCAGCAGCTGCCCCGCGATCCGGCTGTCGCTCGCCCGTATGGCGCCTCTGCGCAGTGCGACGCCACCTACGGTGCGATTCCATCGTATGCTGCGCCGCCGCCGTACGTCGGGATCCCATCGCATGTTGCGCCGCCGTCTTCAGGTCCCCATGGTGCCCTTGTTCAGGTGCCCTACGGCGGGCCGTATCCAGCGCCCTACGTCGCGCCGCCGCCATCACCGTCCGTCGCGCCGCCGCCGTATGCTTCGTCCTCCGCTGTGCCCTATGAGGCGTCGTATGGCGCGCCCTATGCTACCCCGGCGCCGTACGTCGCGTCGCTGCAGCCCTACGGCATACCTCCTACGGCGCCCTACGGTCATCACCAACACTACCGTGCGCCTCCGTCGGCCGATGCGCTGATTTCGTATAGTGCTCCTCCGGCATACGACTCGCAGCTTCCCGCACCGGTGGCTGAACCAGGACCGTTCCACTTTGCTCATCTGGTGACGGTGAAGCTCTCTGCTGATAACTACCTCATGGGGCGTGCTCAGGTGTTGCCGCTGATGCGTAGTCACTATCTTGAGGGGTATGTCGACGGTACGCTGCCGTGTCCCCCGGCCATGGTTCCGGTTCCCTCGACTGCTGGTGGCTCCGCCATGGTGTCCAACCCTGCTCATCGTCGGTGGATTGCTCAGGATCAAGCTATTCTGGGTGCCATTCAGTCCTCGCTCACTCCCTCCGTGGCCGGCATGGTGGTCTTTGCCGCTACGTCAAGGGATGCATGGGCCACGCTCGACTCCAGCTTCTCCCCGCAGTCGCTGGCACGTTCCTCTGCCATTCGTAACCAACTGGGTGAGGTCAAGAAAAATGATCTCTCCGTCACAACCTTCTTCAACAAGGTCAAAAGTTTGGCCGATACACTGTCATCTATTGGGAAGCCTCTCCGTGATTAGGAGTTTACTTCGTTCATTCTCAATGGGCTTGATGAGGACTATGATTCTCTTGTTGAAAACATCAATGGACGTGACACGCCGATGCCGCCTCACGACCTCTACGCACGCCTCCTCAACACCGAACAGCGGCTAGCTGCTCGCCGCTCCGTCGGCGTCTACACGGAGGGTCCTTCTGCGAACGCTGCACTTCGCGGGGGTGCCCGTGGTGTCAAGCAGAAGGCGCCGCCGTCTGCGGGCAACCGGCCCCGTTCGCCCGCTCCACCTCCTCCGACGGCTGGCCGCAAGCGGCTACACTGCGAGGCATGTGGTGGTGGGGTTGCATGTCAACTCCGCGGCATTGAGGGGCACTTGGCGTCTCGCTTCCATCGTCGCTTCAAACGCGACTTCCTTGGCATTGGGAACAACGGGAAAGGCAATGAGAAACAAGCTGCTCTCGCTACACAGGAGCCTGGGTTTACTCCTTATTCTGTGGATCCTTCCTGGTACATGGACACCGGTGCCACAGATCATCTGACAAGTCAGCTCGACAAGCTGGCTACTCGCCAGCCCTACACTGGTCATGACCAGGTCCGCACTGCCAATGGATCAGGTATGCCCATCTCACATGTTGGTCAGGCATCTCTTCTTTCACGTACCACTAAAACCTTGCGTCTCCTTGATGTTCTTCGTGTTCCTTCAGTCACACGTAGTTTGCTCTCGATTCCTAAATTAACTCGTGACAACAATGTGTTTGTTGAGTTTCACCCTTTCCATTTTTTTGTTAAGGACCGGGACACGAGGGACGTTCTTCTTAGTGGTCGAGCTCGCCATGGCCTATATGCTCTTGATGTGCCGCCTGTTTCTGAAGTTTTCAGTGGTGTTCGGGTGTCATCATCGCAGTGGCACTCTCGCCTCGGCCATTCGGCCACTCCTATTGTGCGCCATTTGCTTCATCGCCATAGTCTTCCTGTTGAGTCAAGCAATAAGGAGTTTCTAGTGTGTGATGCCTATCAACAGGGCAAGAGTCATCAGTTACCTTTCTCTATATCGAGTCGTGTTGTCAAGGCTCCTCTTGAACTTGTGTTTTTAGATGTGTGGGGCTATGCCCAAACTTCTGTTAGTGGTCACAACTATTATGTTAGTTTCATTGATGCCTTTAGTCGCTTTACTTGGATTTATCTTATTAAGCGCAAATCTGATGTGTTTCATGTTTTTATGCAATTTTAAGCTCATGTTGAGAGGTTGCTTAAGTGCAAAATTGTCCATGTTCAGTCTGATTGGGGGGGGGCGAATATCGCAATCTTAATACCTTCTTCCAGAATCTTGGCATCTCTCATCATGTGTCTTGTCCTCATACACATCAGCAGAACGGTGCAGCTGAGCGCAAGCACCGTCACATAGTTTAAACTGGCTTAACACTGCTCGCACATGCCTCTGTCCCATTCCGGTTCTGGAGTGATGCTTTTGTTACTGCTTGTTTTTTGATAAACAGGCTTCCCACACGACTTCTTCACATGAAATCTCCCCTAGAGGTATTACTTCATGAAACTCCAGATTACTCTCTTCTCAAAGTGTTTGGTTGTGCGTGTTGGCCACACCTTCGACCATACAATAAGCATAAACTCGAGTATTGATCTAAGAAGTGTGTGTTTCTCGGATACAGTCCTCTTCACAAAGGTTATAAGTGTCTCCACATTCTGACGAATCGTGTTTACATTTCACGTGATGTTGTCTTTGATGAGACTGTTTTCCCTTTTTCCACGCTCTCACCATCCACTTATACTTCCCCTACCGAGTTGCACTCCTTTTCCAGTTTTGCCTGATCAATTTGTAGATGCTGCATATTCTCCTCTGTTATTGCCTAACCATGGTGCAGGAACTGGACGGGGCGCTCGCCTTGAGCTTCTTCATGATGACATGGTTGCTACGGCACTAACTGCAGTCGTGACGCCGAAAGGGTCGCTTGATGGGGCGCTTGACGACGATCGCACGTGCATGCCCCATGCACGTGGATCGGGTGGGGCGGCTACCGCGCCTAACCCGGCCTCGCCTAGCCTGGCTGCCACGCCCGGACCGGTGACTTCCCCGGCCTCTGCCCCGCGTGGGCAGTCCTCGCCGGCCCCTCCGGGCCCAGCATCGCCTGGCCCGCCTTCGCCAGTCACTTCGGGGCATGCAGAGCCCGCAGAGCCCGTGGACTCTCCCTTGGCAGAGCCTGTGGACTCGCCTGCTGGTGTGTCTTCCGTGCCGCTCCCAGACGTTGGCTCTCCTGTCGTGGTGGCTTCTCCGACACCTCCACCACCTATCATACTGCGCCCTCATACGCGCAGCAAGAGTGGCATTGTCAAGCCTCTCAAGCGCACGGATGGTACGGTCGCATGGCTTGCCGCCTGTGTTGCTTGTCCTGAGGCCGATCCTATGGCTGAACCGCGACATTTTCAGGCAGCGCTTGGCATTCCACACTGGCGCGCTGCTATGGAACAGGAGATTCATGCTCTTTGAAAGAATAATACCTGGCGACTGGTTCCACCTCCATCTGGTGTCAATGTTATTGATTCTAAATGGGTGTTCAAGGTGAAGATACATGCTGACGGGTCCATTGAGAGGTACAAGGCACGACTGGTGGCCAAAGGATTTAAACAAAGGTATGGCCTTGATTATGAAGATACGTTTAGTCCTGTTATTAAACCTACGACTATTCGTATTCTTCTTTCGCTGGCTGTTACTCGGGGCTGGTCACTTCGTCAGCTTGATGTCCAAAATGCTTTTCTTCATGGAGTTCTAGAAGAAGAGGTCTATATGTGTCAGCCACCAGGCTTTGTTGACTCTGCTCAGCCACATTATCTGTGTCACCTCGACAAGGCTCTCTATGGTCTGAAGCAAGCTCCTCGTGCGTGGCATGCACGTCTTGGCGCTGCTCTTCGTGGACACGGGTTTGTACCATCTACAGCAGACACGTCTCTGTTCATTCTCCAGCAACCTGAGGTGACCATGTACATTCTGGTCTATGTTGATGACATCATACTTGTCAGTTCATCCGTCACTGCTGCAGATCGGCTTGTGGTTTCTCTAGGGGTTGTTTTTGCTGTCAAGGATCTTGGGAGATTGCACTATTTTTTGGGCCTGGAGGTTCTTCATTCTGACAGTGGTTTGACTCTCACTCAGCAGAAGTACTCTCAGGATCTGTTACACCGTGCGGGTATGATGCAGTGTAAAACTGCTACCACTCCTATGTCCTCCACAGACAAATTGTCAGCTTTTGATGGGGACTTGCTCTCCTCTAAGGATGCCACTGAGTACCGCAGCATCGTTGGTGGACTGCAATACTTGCTCGTTACTCGACCAGATATATCATTTGCAGTTAACCGTGTGTGTCAGTACCTCCATGCACCGCGTGATCCTCATTGGACGGCTGTTAAGCGCATTCTGCGCTATGTTCGACACACAGCTTCATATGGTCTACATCTGCAGCCTGCGACTTCTGGTTTGATCTCAGCCTTCTCTGATGCGGATTGGGCTGGTAGTCCCGATGATAGGCGATCCACGGGGGGACATGCTGTGTTCCTTGGTCCTAACTTGATCGCCTGGCAAGCTCGCAAGCAAGCTACCGTGTCTCGGAGTAGTACTGAAGCTGAGTACAAAGCAGTTGCTAATGCCACGGCTGAAATCATATGGGTGCAGTCATTGCTTCGAGAGTTGAAGGTCTCTCAAGCCCAGCCGCCTGTTCTTTGGTGTGATAACATCGGTGCTACATACCTTTCATCCAATCCGGTATTTAATGCCCGAACAAAACACATCGAAGTTGATTATCATTTTGTGAGAGAACGCGTTGCACAGAAGCTACTTCAGACCAAGTTTGTTTCTTCTAAGGATTAGCTTGCTGACGTTTTCACTAAACCCTTGCCCTCACCTTCTTTTGAAGGATGTCGAAACAATCTTAACCTCCTGAGTGTTTCAGGACATAGTTAAGATTGAGGGAGGGTGTTAGACTAGGTATATTGTATATATATGTGTTGTAACACAATACCTGTACCTGTACGTTCTCTCCTATATATACATGACAGCCGTGCCCGCTTAGGGTATCGAGCATTGTTCAAACCCTAGTTTATTTAATAAAACTGAACCTACGAAATAAGAAAAGGACCAGGATCAAAATTTTGGGTTTCCGATCTTGCTCACCAATCTACTTCCTCCGTTCGGAATTATTCGTCCAAAAAATGAATGTATTTAGATGTATTTTAATTGTAGATACATATATTTTTATTCATTTTTATGACAAGTAATTCCGAACGGAGGGAATACGAACTAGGCGACACTTGGGCGTTACTGCTGTACTACAAGTAGAAGCAAGTGCTCTGGTGGATCAGATAACTGAATCGAAGAAACCTGGCAAAGGGCTAGTTCTCTTCCTCACCAATCTCTCCTCTTGTAATCAGACTTCGGAACTCAAGTGAATTAACCTCAAAGAGTACCAATTCCTTTTGTCCGATTGATTAGTAGATAGGTCTGTAACAGGTCCACGGGCAAAGCTGAAACTAAAATGGTCATGGCACCTTCAATGCAGATATAAGAATCTGTCATGTGTGTCATCTAACAAGGTGCTGCAGACCGAAGAAATTCAGCATGTTTGCGATGAACTTGGTACTTGTAAGTGTTCGACAGCATCTTCAAGTCACCCCTCTGGTGGCTAACGGCCTCCTCTTCCACTCACCCACATCCACAACTAACTAGAACAGGTCATGCGCCTGGTGCGCCCCGCACGCCCTGCCATGCAGGGCTGCCGTTGTACTCTCTCCCTTCCCCTCTGTACTCCTTATTGTAACACCATATAAACCCGTCGAGGCCAAGGAATACAGCAGCGTGAGAGTTCACTAAACCTAACTTGGTATCAGACGCAACCGATCCTATCCTTTCGCTTCTGCCATGCATCGGTTCCTTCGCCGCACGCCCTCCGGTGGCGACCTCGACTCACCGGCGAGCAACCCCTTCGCCCCCTTCCCTCTGGCCGCAGCTCCTTCACCTGCGCCCTTGGCGACCCCTGCTCCACCGGCCGCGCCTCGCGCGGCGCGCCTCGCCCCTGACGTCCTCCGCGGCAAACAGGCCGTGTCCGAGGCCGCCCCTCCTCCCTCGGCTCCAGCGGCCGCGCCACCCGCGGCGACCACCGCGGCTGCTCTCCGCACGGCGGGGAGCGTCCCCGTCCAGCAGTTCGCGCCCGGCGGCTCCAGCCGCGCCCTGGCCCTCCGTCCCGACGTGCCCGACGTCGGATCCTCCACTGCTGCGACTGGCCTGCCGCCCTCCATCAACCACTTCTTCCAGCACCGGCTCGAACTCGAATCGGGTAACTACTCCAAATGGCGCCAGATCTTTTACGTCGTTTGTTGCAAGTATCACGTGCAGCACCACCTCGACGTCCCCGCCGAGCCGCTTCTCCAAAGCGCGGTGTGGCGCAACGATGACCTGTCCATCGTCCTCTGGTTCCACGGCGTCGTCGCCGACGAGCTCCTCGACATGGTCGCCTGGCCGGACAGCACCGCCTTCGACATCTGGCAGCAGCTACACCTTCTCTTCCGCAACAATCAAGCCGGCTGCGCGGTGATCCTCGGCGCGGAATTCCGCAACCTTGTCCAGGGAGATCTCTCCATCGCTGAGTACTGTCGGCGTCTCAAGTCCCTTGCCACGGACCTCGGCGACGTCGGCAAGCGCATCACCGACCGCACGCTGACCCTTCAGCTCATCCGCGGCCTCAACAGCAAGTTCCGCATCATGGCGACCCCGCTTCCCATGCAGACGCCCTTCCCGACATTCGTGCAGGCACGCTCCCGGCTACTGATGGAGTAAATCTCCGCCAACGAACGCACTCGCCTCGACGGACGCCTGAAGGCCACCGCCACCGCCCTCACCATCGGCTCCGGCTCGGGGTCCTCGGGATCCTCGGGCACCTCCATCGACCGGGGCAAAGGCGCCACTCCTCCCGCTGCCGATCGCGACACCGGTGGTTGCGGGCGCGGTCGTGGCCGCAGACGCGGCTCTTCTTCCCCTGGCGGTGCCTCGTCCGGGCGCAGCACGCCTGCACCCGCTCCCGTCGCCAACACGCCGCTCCACGGGTACTTCGCCCCGTACGGCGCCCTCCTTCACGGCCCGCCCCAGCCTCGCGCGCCCTGGGCCGCGCCGAACGCTGCTGGCGTCCTGGGCCCCTGACCACCACCACCCCAGCAGGCCTATCCGGTGGTGCATGCGCCGTCGTCCGCCGGCGTGACGTGGGAACAGTACCATCAGCTGTACGCCGCCCTTCAAAACCTGTCGACGCAGCAGAACGCCGGCGGCGGGCAGGACTGGATTCTTGACACCGGCGCCTCTTCCCACGTGACTGGTATGGCCGACTCCCTCTCTCAGTGTTTTTCTCCATCTTTGCGTCATTCTTCGGGCATATTAGTTGGTAACGGTACTCGCTTACCCGTGACGGCCGTCGGCTCCACCAAACTATCTTCCTTCTCTCTCCATGATGTACTTGTTTCCCCACTGTCATCCAAAACCTCATATCTGTACGTCGCTTTACTATTGACAACTCTTGCAGTATAGAATTTGACCCGTTTGGTTTTACTGTGAAGGACCTAGCCACCCGCAAGATCATCGTGAGGTCCAATAGCCATGGGGACCTCTATCCGTTCTTCACCAACTCCGGCGTGCAAGCTCTTCTTACGGTGGTTAGCAGCGACTTGTGGCACCGGCGCTTGGGGCATCCCAGCGACAAGACAATCTCCACTTTAGCTCGTTTTTTTTTCTTCCAACCTGTAATAAAAGCATGTCCCACACTACCTTATGTACGGCATGCCAATTAGGCAAGCAGCCACGGCTTCCATTTTCCCATTCCAAATCATCTACTACAGCACCGTTTCAGCTCATACATTGTGATTTACTAGCAGAATGCCTGTGTGTTGCTACGAGCTATTCGCCATGTTATTTTGAACACCCGAGCCCGACACAAAACTCCATCCGACGACGCACCATTTCCTTTTTCCGTCGGGCCCTCCCCTTCCCTCCCAGTTCCCTGCTGTAGCGGGACATTACTCGCTGGAGCCACCTCTTTTTTTTGCGGGAAAGGAACTTCTCATTCATCAGTCATTATGTTTACATTCAGGAATGACAATGCTAGCTATTTCCATAGGAGAGTTTCGAAGCCAACAGGCTGTGCGCTGTTGCGAGCGCCCCATACAAGCAAGGGTGTGACTCACTACATTCGCATGTCTGCTGATTTTAGCTAGACTAATGTTCCTTTCATGAGCCAAAATCCTTCTGATCTCATTGACCTGGTTCGCATACCTCGAGCGCTCAACATCTTTAGACTGCACCATCTTCAACAACTCAGCGCAGTCCGTCTCCACAACCAACGACAAATTGGACCAGTGGAGCGCAAGTCGAAGCCCTTTGTCCATGGCCGCCATCTCTGCTTCTAGAGGATCACCACAATTAAAGAGCACCCGTGTCGCAGCGAAGATGGCTGCTCCTTCATGATCCCACAAAATCATCCGGGGGATGACCGCTCCTTCATGATCCCGCAAAATCATCCCAGCCCCGGCTGTACCATACTCTCTCAAGAAAGCACCATCTATATTCAACTAAGCATAATTCACATCAGGGGTCTTCCATTCCGGCGTTACTGTTGTTTCATGTGTGTTCTTTGATGTGCTTCCCAGGTAATCGATCACCTGCTTACCCTTTAATCAAGAATGATGGCTCAAAAAGAAGATAGTATCTTGATTTTAAATAACTGGCTCAAAAAGAATATAGTATCTTGATTAATATTTGTTCACACTTTATGCCTTCATAGGCCATGTTGATGATTTTACTCCCTTCGATTCATTGATTTGAATATGCAACCAGAGTTATCTTGTACCATCATATTGTGTAGCATCAGCTCATGGAGACGCCTTTCATGATCATGGTTCTACTAACTTGCCATCACCGGTTATTCATCCAAGACTCTAAAATATAGCGGCATGTGTGGAGCAATGCTCTAAATACAATGTAGGGCCTCATCTGTATGAAAAGGACACCACCAGGGCTCTGCAAACTATCGAATGTCATTACCATGAAACAAAAATAGATTTGAATGTTGTAACATAGATTTGAATGTTGTGCATTACCATGAAACAAAAATATGATACCCATTGTTGCTATTCTAATATCTGAGAAGTGCAAACTTTAAATGTGACTTGACCAAAAAAGGCAAGTTCAAAAACCAGTTTATCCTTGCAATTGCATGTCACTGTAAGGATAGATAACCATTGAGACATAATGATCAGGCACAATTTACTAAGACTGTCAATAATTAATTTGTGTTGTGCGAAACATCTTATAAGATAAAAAAGCCAAATTGGACCCATTTATGAAGCAGACACAACCTACTATCAAGAGCATTGAAAAAAAGATGTGTACAAGATAAAGCTCATATGGGATATTTGCCCATTTTCTCCTCCCATATCATGACCATGACATGGATTTGCACTTCAATGTATTCTAAATACATTTATGCCAGTCAATGTATTCTAAATACATTTCTTCCACAGCTAGAGGTATCACTCAAAAGTCAAAACACAACAACAACAATTTCTCTAGGGTATTCGTTTGTAAGGCATTTTGTTGAACATTCCACATGGAAATATTAGAGTGGCTGGGATTTGAAGATCGAAGGAAAACCTTTCCACCTGTTGTGTTCTTGCTCACACGTAACTGGACCTGCGGGTTGAAGACAAAATCCAAACTTAAAAATTAAGCAACAAAAGGACAACGTATAAGAAATGGAAAAGCAAGGAAGCACACACCTACAGGCCCAAACAAAATATAAGACGCATCCGCACTATGATTTACTCACGACAGATCATTAAGAATGACAATAAGGTGAAAGAGGCAGCATCCCGTGTTGAAGTCTTTGATTTAATTTAGATCTGACAATAATAATACAAGCTTCACATCAAATTTAAGGTATTGACAAAACATTATGAACTTAGGAGTAATAATTAGATCAATCTTTCTCTTTCTCTCTCATGTCACTTCCGCTTGAAACATCGCATATAATTGGCAAGTGCTTAATATTTGAAATTGGAGTGCCGAAATTTATAATCTGAAGTTATACACACGGATAGGTCAATAGACATCTTAGTTCCGCGGGCTACAATTTTTTTCATTGAATCATCATTTTAGTCATCATCTTTTGTACTTCAACAAATATTAAATCCAAAGCAAGCAAAGTTAGGAGGTTGATTCTGACAATTACCTCTAGACAAAGTAATTTTGAACTCCTATGGTGCTCTCTAAAAAACCGAGAATAACTTTATATTGCGGCAAAGAGAAGCAAATATTTTATAGTTGACCAAAAAATTATTACCTCATCAGATCAACATGTATCCAGAGACATCACAAAAACAGGTCATATGAAACTGAGACGAGTCACTGTGCGATGTTGGCATTGTTCAACCAGAAGACACCACCCTAATCATCCGAGTTGACAACTCAATCAAGGGCAAGCCGCATGCTTGTGCTCGGCATCTTCTGCCCCAATCGGACTAATGTTCACCACCGTCGCCACTCGCATGACTACATGTTTGAGTTTAAGGAATCATCATTTAAATAGCTGACCTCGTAAAGGATAAAATAAAAGGAAAATGGTGATTGATCTTATAGATGGGAACAAAAGCTTCACGAAAGCATTTTGAAATCATGAAAATAAGCAATTGCTTATTTAGAACCTTGGCTATCTAGACCATGCAAAGTGTTGCTAAATTAAACTGAAACAACCTTACAGCAGTGGATGTTATGGAAAAGTATGGTAGAGATTAATTTAGCAATGGCATGTTGCAAGTGTCCGAGCATGTCTTCATAGAATATTACATGAGTACCGTCTTGTGTCCATATATAGACAATATCGTTCCATCTATACAATAAAAATGAATGTGAACCTTGACGTTGGCTAGCGCATGGGATCTTGTAGCCCTTAGATGCAATTAGTGAAACTGAAAAAACAAAAACAGCACTTGATTGCAAAGTTACTTGTATGTATGCTTAAAAGCTTCGCTTGATCGATCAAGATGTCGAAGTTTCGTTTGCCCGACCGCTATGTTCCTACACGTGCAGAGCACATTATTATTCAAACCAAGGAATTTAAGTAGAATATCATGCTGTTCGTGGCACTTACATGGTCTACCATCATACGGTGGCATCGTATTTTTAGTATCTACCCCCATGCCGAGTTGAGAAATAATCTTCAGAGATACCCATTACTAACACACTCACGCACATAATGGCCCTTGGCTGATTGATTTGGCTGGCTGCAAACACAGGCAAACAGAACACAAAAATTCAGTTGATGGCCACATGTACTCATATTCATTCTTTAATGTATTCCAATTGAGGTGCAGTTCGTGGCACCTACTCGCCCTGTCCGCTCGCCCATCGCGGTGATTGCCTGCTCGCCACTGGTGCTGACCGCTCAAGGTCGCCACTGTTGGAAATATGAGCAATTTACCCAATGATTTTATTAACAGAAATACTAGACAAAGCATGACTAATATAACAGTAATAAAGCAAGTCATGCGATTTGACAAATAGAAGGTAAATAGCAACTTCACATATGAACTGTAACTAAACACATCTAGATCAGACAGTATAGCAAGTTGCATATATGAAGTAGAACCTAACACATGTAGGGCAGAAACTAGAGCAAAGAACTGTGGCAGGACATCTAACAGAAAGAGCATAAATACGTACGGGATAGCAGTAGCAGAAGCACTGGAGTTGGGGTGGACGTCCTCTCCAGCCATGTCGTCGATGTCAGGGAAGAAGTCGTCGTCGGGGAAGTAGTCATCGGAGTCCGTGATGAAGGAGTCAGTAGTCGCGCGGAGCGCTCCCCAAAAACCTTATCACCCTTCTCCCGTACAGGACTCAAAGAGGTGCGGTTTCGGAGGCCTACTGTCCCGACCTGCGGTGCACGCCGCAAGCCGGGATGGGGAAGATCGTAGTAGCAGCGCAGTGCTCAGGAACTTGTGGCGAGAGGAGGAAGAGATTCTGGTGCGTCTCTCTAAGAGGAGCGACCTCCCTTTTATAGGCGCAAGAGAAGGAGGCGAGAGGCTGTGCCGGGAGCTGAAAGGAGTCAGCAGCCGAAGGGTGCAGTGTTCGTATTCAATATCCACTACATCAAAAACTTTCCAGCTCCCAAGTGACCTTTCGTATACCCGTAGTACGTGGCAAATATTTAGATATCGGCTCGGCTCATTCCCGCAACCCGCGTCGCGTCGCGTCGTGACGAGGCGTGGCATGGCGTGGCGTGGCGTGGCGAGGCGGGCGGCGGAGGAGGAGCGCGCGTGGATATCCCTCTTGTTCTCATGCTCGTACAAGTGGGGAAAGAACCTCCCTTATAAGGAGGTCCAACTCCCACTAAACTAGCAATGTGGGACTAAACTTTAGTGGTATCCCTTGCCTTGCACAAATGGGCTAAGTGGGCCTCTAGGATTTATTAGGAATTTCTGAAATAGTTATTGGGCTGCCCAAAATAGACTAAATTCCAGCAATCCCCCACCAGATCCCAGAGGCACACAGAAATTTGCCTTTGGTTCCAAAACACTGTTTTATATACCGGTACTGCAGTGGAGACTGTTAAGTTGAACTTCCACCTAGAACTCTATGCTACACTAGTAAGCAACTTGAACAGTGGACTGGGCCTTGAACTGCAAGTTTTCTGCGAATCTAGCTTCACATAAAGCCTTGACCGATACGTGGCTACCATGGGTCTTCCCCGCGGGTGGAGCTTATGCGTCATACTCCGTGACCTTTCATGAGTTTACTAGAGAGAACCCTACTCTCATAGATTGCGACGTTTAACAATCAGACTCATATAGGTGTGTTCTTCAAAAGATGTTCTGTAGGATAACATCTCTGCTTAAGTAAGCCACTTAGAACACATTAAGATACACATCAACCTGCCATGCAGATTAGGAGAGTATTGCATCTTCATGGAGTGGTATTGTGAATAGTAAGGATACTCTCCTCTCAGTTGGCCAACAGCTTGTCTTCCACATCTAATTCACGGGATCTCCGATCACAAAGAATAGGTTACCACTGTGAACAACTCATATTGTGGGTCTCATACCCGTCTCCCTCGATGCATTATCTATCACATTACGTGATAGACCCTTGTAAAAGGATTTGCCAGATTTTCACACGTTTGGATATAATCCAACATGATAACTCCGGAGTTTTTCATTTTCCTGACAGATTTTAACCTTCTCTGAACGTGTCTTGATGACTTCATGTTATCCTTTGAACTGCTCACTTTCGTGATCACAGTTTGATTGTCGCAGTTCATAAGGACACCCGGTACAGGTTTCTCAACAACCGGCAAGTCATTCAAGAGCCGGCGAAGCCAATCTGCTTCAACCGTAGCTGTATCTAGTGCTGTGAGTCCTGCTTCCATTGTTGACCTCGTTAAGATGGTCTGCTTGCAAGACTTCCAAGAAACAGCGCCACCTCCATGAGTGAATACATAACCGCTCGTGGCCTTTATCTCATCAGCATCTGAGATCCAGTTTGAGTCACTATACCCTTCAAGCACCTTTGGATGCCCGGTGTAGTGAATTCCATAATTTGCAGTGCCTTTCAAATAACGCAACACTCTTTCTAGAGCTTTCCAATGCACATCTCCTGGTTTTGAAACAAACCGACTTAGTTTGCTAACAGCAAAAGAGATGTCAGGTCTTGTAGCACTGGCTAAGTACATAAGCGAGCCAATAATCTAAGAATACTTCAATTGGTCTCTAGCAATTCTTCGATTCTTTCGAAGCAACACACTAGCATCATATGGTGTTGGAGAGGGCTTGCAGTCACTATAGCCAAAGCGACTCAAGATCTTTTCCGCATAGTGAGATTGAAGCAAAGTAATCCCACCATCATCGTCTCTCAACAACTTGATGTTCAGAATGACATCAGCCACTCCTAAATCCTTCATCTCAAAACAACAAGATAGGAAATCCTTGACCTGCTTAATAACTTTCAGATTTGTCCCGAAAATCAGTATGTCATCGACATACAAGCACAGGATAACTTCCTCGCCCCCACCATGGCGATAGTACACACATTTGTCGGCTTCGTTCACAACAAAGCCTGCAGCTGTTAAAGTTCTTTCAAACTTCTCATGCCACTATTTGGGTGCTTGCTTAAGTCCGTACAAAGACTTCAGCAACTTGCACACGTTCTCTTCCTGACCATCTAGTACAAACCCATCTGGTTGTTCCATATAAATTTCCTCGTCCAACTCTCCATTTAGGAAAGCAGTCTTAACATCCATTTGATGAACGAGAAGACCATGCGAGGCAGCTAGTGAAAGTAGAACTCGAATAGTGGTCAGTCGAGCCAGAGGTGAGTAAGTATCAAAGAAGTCTTCACCTTCCTTTTGGGTATAACCCTTAGCCACGAGCCGAGCCTTGTACTTTTCAATAGTACCATCAGGCCTAAGCTTCTTCTTGAATACCCATTTGCATCCTATAGGTTTGCACCCATAAGGACGATCAGTTATCTCCCAAGTTTCATTTGCCAAGATGGAATCCATCTCGCTACGAACCGCTTCCTTCCAGTAGTCAGCATCTTCAGATGCATAGGCCTCTGAAATAGAACTGGGAGTGTCATCTATGAGATACACAAGAAAATCATCACCAAAGGACTTTGCAGTCCTCTGTCTCTTGCTCCTGGTAGGAACTTCATTGTTTTCCTCCACAGGACTTTGGAAGTCTTCCATCAAAATGGTAGGTTCGGTAATTATAACTGGTTCCTGATTCGATGAACTAGGCATCTCCTGATTAGATGAGGTAGCCATATCCTTCATGGGAAAGATATCTTCAAAGAAAGTCGCATCATTCGACTCCATGATCGTACCGACATGCATGTCAGGTACCTCAGATTTTACAACCAAGAATCTATAGCCAATGCTATGAAAATCATATCCCAGGAAAACACAATCCACAGTCTTTGGTCCAAGCTTCCGCTTCTTTGGAATTGGAACATTGACTTTCGCCAAACAACCCCATGTTCGCAGATAAGAGAGTTTTAACCTTTTCTTCTCTCATTCCTCGAATGGAGTTATCTCTTTGTTCTTTGTGGGGACTCGGTTCAGGACATGACATGCTGTCAATATCGCCTCCCCCCACCATGCCTTGGAGAGACCAGATGTGTCTAACATGGCGTTAACCAAATCAGTTAGAGTACGGTTCTTTCTTTCGGCCACCCCATTTGACTGAGGTGAATAAGGAGGCGTCCTCTCATGAATTATACCATGTTCCGCACAAAAAGCATCAAATTCATTGGAAAAATACTCTCCACCACGGTCGGACCTAAGCCTCTTGATTTTTCGATCAAGTTGGTTTTCCACTTCGGCTTTATAGATCTTGAAAAAGTTCAAAGCCTCATCCTTAGACTTCAGAAGATACACACGGCAATATCTAGTGGAGTCATCAATTAACGTCATGAAATATTTCTTTCCACCTTTTGTCAACACACCATTCATTTCACATAGATCTGAATGTATGAGCTCTAGTGGTGCAAGATTTCTTATTTCCGCAGTCGTGTGAGACTTACGAGGTTGCTTAGCTTGCACACACACTTGACACTTAGATCCCTTGACGGTGGTGAAACTAGGGATTAAGTTCAACTTCGCTAGTCGCGACATGCAACCAAAGTTAACATGACAAAGACGTGAATGCCACACATTGGATTCACTATTGTTGCAAATATGATTAACAACTTTATTGCAAATGTCTGATAAGGATAAACGAAACAAGCCCCCTGACTCATAGCCTTTACCAACAAAGGTTCCACACTTGGATATTACAAATTTATTCGACTCAAAGACAAGCTTGTAGCCATCTCTACAGAGAAGAGATCCGCTAACAAGATTTTTATTGACGGAGGGGACATAATGCACGTTCTTCAGCCGCACGATCTTCTCCGAAGTAAACTTCAGATCGACCATGCCAACACCACGAACAGAAGCACTTGAACCGTTGCCCATCAGCACGGTTGAAGTCCCTGCGGTCTGATAAGACGAAAACATGGAAATATCACCACATACATGCACATTAGCACCCGTGTCAATCAACCAGTCAGGAGAATGACATACTGAAAGAATAGTGTGAAATATACCATACCCAGCATCCTTCACGTCAGTGTCTCCAATGACAACATTAGCGGTCTTGCCGCCTTTCCCAGGATTACGCTTGTCATAGCGATTAGGGCAACTAGGAGCCCAATGATCAGGATCCCCACACACATGACAAGCACCTTTCTTCTTGCCATTCTTCTTCTTGAAGTTCGTGTGTTGCACAGCCTTGTTCTTCCCACCAAACTTTGCTTTACCATCAAACTTGCCCTTGTTCTTGAACTTGTGGGGCTGGAAGTTCTGCTTCTGTACCACATTGGCACTAGATCCTCCCTCAATACCTCGAGCACAGGTGTCCTTTGCTCTCGCCTTTTCTTCCACATCAAGAGTGCCAATGAGATCCGGGACGGAAAGTCCTGCCTCTTATGCTTCAGCAAGGTAGCAAAGTTCCTCCAGAAGGAGGAAGCTTAGTGATGATACCTCCGGCAACAAACTTGTCCGGTAGCATACAACTGAAGTGCTCAAGTTCTCTAGCAAATGACTGTATCTCATGAGCTTGCTCAACCACGGAGCGCTCTTCAGTCATCCTGTAATCATAGAATTGCTCCATGATGTACAGCTCAGTGCCAGCATCCGAGACCCCAAACTTGGCCTCGAGTGCATCCCACATATCTTTTCCATTATCAATTGACGCATAAGCATCAACTATGTTCTCACCAAGAACACTCAAGAGAGCAGCCTTAAACAGAGTATCCATTTTCTGAAAAGCTTGTGCCTGTTGAGCATCAAGCTCTCCTTCAGGTTTGCCGAGAGTGGCGTCATAGCAACTCATGGTTTGAAACCATAAGACTGCTCTCACGCGCCACCTCTTATAGTGGATACCCTCAAACATAGGAGGTCTCATGGAAGCAGCAAAACCACTTGGGGTAAATTGCCTATAATAAGGTTTTTGGATTGTTGGAAATATGAGCAATTTACCCAATGATTTTATTAACAGAAATACTAGACAAAGCATGAATAATATAACAGTAATAAAGCAAGTCATGCGATTTGACAAATAGAAGGTAAATAGCAACTTCACATATGAACTGTAACTAAACACATCTAGATCAGACAGTATAGCAAGTTGCATATATGAAGTAGAACCTAACACATGTAGGGCAGAAACTAGAGCAAAGAACTGTGGCAGGACATCTAACAGAAAGAGCATAAATACGTATGGGACAGCAGCAGCAGAAGCACTGGAGTTGGGGTGGACGTCCTCTCCAGCCATGTCGTCAATGTCAGGGAAGAAGTCGTCGGAGTCCGTGATGAAGGAGTCAGTAGTCGCGCTCCCCAAAAACCTTTTCACCCTTCTCCCGTACATGACTCAAAGAGGTGCGGTTTCGGAGGCCTACTGTCCCGACCTGCGGTGCACGCCGCAAGCCGGGATGGGGAAGATCGTAAGTGACCTTTCGTATACCCGTAGTACATGGCAAAAATTTAGATATCGGCTCGGCTCATTCCCGCAACCCGCGGCGCGGCGTGGCGAGGCGGGCGGCGGAGGAGGAGCGCGCGTGGATATCCCTCTTGTTCTCATGCTCATACAAGTGGGGAAAGAACCTCCCTTATAAGGAGGTCCAACTCCCACTAAACTAGCAATGTGGGACTAAACTTTAGTAGTATCCCTTGCCTTGCACAAATGGGCTAAGTGGGCCTCTAGGATTTATTAGGAATTTCTGAAATAGTTATTGGGCTACCCAAAATAGACTAAATTCCAGCAGCCACCACCCGCTCACCACTGGCAATCTCCGTCGGCTCCCTGTCACCTCTTGCGTGGTTGCGCCTCCCGCGTGTTCGCTGGTCGCCCCTCCCTCTCACTGCCCAATGTTGTTGGTTAGAATGCAGGCCCGCAAGTAATCCATGGACAGGTTGTAGCTCTGCTTGGGATCAGTCTTTCGGTAGGAGTCAATTCATCTAACACACAAAAAATATCCACTCTCAGATAGAAAAGTTATATAAACTCATTTACGAAATACCCTGCTCTAAACTAACTCATGTGAAAAAATGAATCTAGTAGAAGTGCAAATTAGTAGCAGTACAAATTGTACGAAGGCCTCAGCTCAAACTATAATATAGCTAAAAAATTGATTAATTTAACAATTGTGATATATATGAATTAAACAACCACCTGATCGAAGATTCAATGATTGGAACACTGCATTTTTATTTATATGGACATTTACTAAAGACAATTTAGGCATGGAAGAGAAAAACATCACCTCCAATCATTAACATCGCATTATTCCGACGTAGATTTGGCACTGACTCCTCTAGATGCACAGCGATTCCAATGTCCCTCTTACAGGAAATAGCAAGTCCAATGTCAACGGCAATATACAATAGCAAGAATCATCTGAAATCTCGAGGTCCATAGCAATTAGAGTTCTTCTCAAGAACTTTTCCTGCTTCGATAACCACATATGAGCTGACCAGAGAAGCATGAACAGTGGATGCATTATTGGTGTATGTAGAGCACTCTCTTGCCATATCTCAAACTTAAATGGTCACATCTATATCTCAAATTAATGGTCACATCTATCTCTCAAATAGAGCACTACATTCGACACCAATTAATCAGTGATTGCATCACAACACATTGGATTATCTTGATCAACTCCTAACAGGATTCAAGTCAGGATTGGAATCTGCAGGAAGACCGTGGATCAGCAATTTTCAGAAAGGAAATAGTCGTGACAAAAATAATCAAGATGCTGTAAATAAGCATGCCCATTATATAATAGTGTAAAATAACTGATTGGAACAATACAAACAGAACTGAAAATACCCTGTTAAGTTAGGAAATCAGAACTTCCTCCTCCTTACTAAAACTCAAGCTTCATTTAACAACAGGAGAGCTCAAACTAAGTTCAGGTGGCTTCTGTTCAAGAAAACGTTCAGTAGTGTAGTGATATTGCTCTCTTCTAAAATACAACACCCAAGCAAGAGGGAATTCACACAACTTTGATGATTCAAGATGCTGTCGTTCAAGCCACTCTTGTCCCATACTACAAAACAAAGATCAAAGCAATTAATCACCATAACAAAAGAGGTGCAATGTGTAATTATGTTACCAATAATAGTTCAAATTGTCACCTGATCATGAGCATAGGGTGTAACACAATTTAGGCATTGTTATACCCCGGTTTTCTCATGGCTTGTGAGAAATTGAAACAATAGCCATCGGCCATTGCCATGGAGTCTGATATCTCCTACCGTGAAAAATCTCATACTACCACCTCCACGTGATGATTCCTAAGCCAGTGCAAATCAAGATGACCTCCAGTGTGAGGGCTCCAGAGATACATGTCTCCGCTATCTATGAAGACTGTACATGAACTAATGAATGGATGTAGAGGAACTAATTTGAGACTGAAATTCAAAATCAGTAGAAATCAAGGATTCTGAGTCCTTTTCCATTTGCCAACACAAACAATCTAAAAAAATTAACACGAAAAAATGCAAAGAGGAAAAATAGGGCACCTTCTGTGCGAAAATTTGAAGGATTAATGGATTGTGTGCCCAGCCACAAACATACACGCTAAACATAGGGAGCAGCGTCTCCATGGCCTTCCTTGTTGTGCACAAGCAGAGATGAGTCGGGCCTACACACAACAGCACGCACGCACACATCAAATCGAGAAGAAGAAGAAGAAGAGAAGGGGATGCACTCACGCATCAAATGCTCTTCTCGGAGGGGATCCTGCTGGCTTGACCTGCAGTTGGAAGGAGGGGCTAGGGTTTTAGGCGGCGATTGCGGTCGAACGCGGCGGCTAGGTCCTCTGCTGCTGGCTGCAGGCAACCATGGTGGCGGCGCGAAACGGGGCTCCTCTGCAGCGACCGGAGAGGAGATGAGATGGGGGAGGAAGAACGCGGGCGCGGGCTACGTCGTCGCCGTCAAGGCCATGGACCAGAGGGTGATCTGTGGTGCCACCGCCAGATCGGTCATCATGGCCGCGGGCGAGGGAGGCGACGGTGACGTCTTGAGTAGGAGGATGAGGGCGAGGGCGTGAGGAGGAGGTCGGAACGGCGCTGGCTGGCTTCTCCCGGCGAGGTCCGGGAGGCGCCCGGGCGAGGCCAGCGAGGAACATGCAGCGGCGGCTGAGGAGGAGGGGCTAGGAACCCTAGCCAGCATGAGGGAGTCGTGGGTGGGTGGCGATGGATTGTGGGAGAAGGCTGCCTGTGAGCGCATCGACCATGAGGAGGTAAAAAAACCAGACGAAAAATAACCAACGAAAATAAAACGGAGGTGGGAGGATGACGAAAAAAACCAGCGAAAATAAACCGCACAGACTATTCACCAACTACTCCATTAGGAGTAGAGATTTATGGACCTCTCCCGTTTGTAGTTTTTCGGGCTTTCAATATTATCTTGTGATCCTAGATGATTACTCGCACTACTCATGGACCTTCCCTTTACGCCACAAGTCCGATACCGTTGACACAATTCATCGTTTTCACGCGTACGTCCTCACGCAGTTCCATGTTCCTATCCAATGTATGCAATGCGACAACGGTGGTGAATTTCTCACCACTTCCCTACGCGACCTCTTCTCCCGCTATGGCGCCTCCCTCCGCCTCTCATGCCCTCATACATCCCCACAAAATGGAAAAGCTGAACGCCTACTCCATACGACAAATGACATTCTTCGCGTCCTCCTCATACATGCCACACTACCCCCGGCCTTCTGGGTTGAGGCCCTCCACACGGCAACCTACATTCTCAACCGGAGGCCCTCCACTGCCATCGCATCCGATACTCCTTACTTCCGTCTCCTCGGCACACACCCCACGTACGATCACATGCACGTTTTTGGCTGTCTCTGTTTCCCTAACACCATCGCCACTAGCCCCCACAAACTTGCTCCTCGCTCTACTCGTTGTGTCTTCCTCGGGTATCCCTTGGAGCACAAGGGCTATAGGTGCCTAGACTTAGACACTCGCAAAGTCATCATTTCCCATCACGTTACATTTGACGAAAACGTTTTCCCCTACCATCCCACTCCAGACACACCGCAGCCCGCCCGCCGCCCGATCATAGACGATCTTGGGCCACAAATCCATCCCGAACCGCGTGCCCTCCTTCCCACCTATCCGCACCCACCCGCATCCTCCTCGGGATCCCCCGCGCCCCGATCCCCATGCCTTCCCTCCGCGTCCTCGGGCTCCTCTCCCCCAATCCGTGCCCCGCTCCCGCACCTGCCGTCGCCCGCGGATCTGTTGGGGAACGTAGCAGAAATTCAAAATTTTCCTACGTGTCACCAAGATCTATCTATGGAGAAACCAGCAACGAGGGAAGGAGAGTGCATCTACATACCCTTGTAGATCGCTAAGAGGAAGCGTTCAAGTGAACGGGGTTGATGGAGTCGTACTCGTCGTGATCCAAATCACCGGAGATCCTAGCGCCGAACGGACGGCACCTCCGCGTTCAACACACGTACAGCCCGGTGACGTCTCCCATGCCTTGATCCAGCAAGGAGAGAGGGAGAGGTTGAGGAAGACTCCATCCAGCAGCAGCACAACGGCATGGTGGTGGTGGAGGAGCGTGGTTATCCAGCAGGGCTTCGCCAAGCACCGCGAGATATGAGGAGAAAGAGAGGTAGGGCTGCGCCATGGAGAGGTCAGAACTCCTATGTTGGCAGCCCCAAAACCCTCAAGTATATATAGGGGAGAGGGAGGGGGTGCGCCCCCTCTAGGGTTCCCACCCCTAGGGGGCGACAGCCCTAGATGGGAAAAAAGGGGGCGGCCAAGAGGGGAGAGAGGGGGGCGCACCAGGTATGGGCCTTAGGGCCCATCTGCCCTAGGGTTTGCCCCCCTTCCCTCTTCCTTGTGCCTTGGGCCCTGGTGGGGGGGGCGCACCAGCCCACCTGGGGCTGGTCCCCTCCCACACTTGGCCCATGCAGCCCTCCGGGGCTTGTGGCCCCACTTGGTGGACCCCCGGGACCCTCCTGGTGGTCCCGGTACGTTACCGATAAAACCCGAAACTTTTCCGGTGACCAAAACAGGACTTCCCATATATAAATCTTTACCTCCGGACCATTCCGGAACTCCTCGTGATGTCCGGGATCTCATCCGGGACTCCGAACAACATTCGGTAACCACATACAAACTTCCTTTATAACCCTAGCGTCATCGAACCTTAAGTGTGTAGACCCTACGGGTTCGGGAGACATGCAGACATGACCGAGACGTTCTCCGGTCAATAACCAACAGCGGGATCTGGATACCCATGTTGGATCCCACATGTTCCACGATGATCTCATCGGATGAACCACGATGTCGAGGATTCAATCAATCCCTTATACAATTCCCTTTGTCTAGCGGTATTGTACTTACCCGAGATTCGATCGTCGGTATCCCGATACCTTGTTCAATCTCGTTACCGGCAAGTCTCTTTACTCGTTCCGTAACACATCATCCCGTGATCAACTCCTTGATCACATTGTGCACATTATGATGATGTCCTACCGAGTGGGCCCAGAGATACCTCTCCGTCACACGGAGTGACAAATCCCAGTCTCGATTCGTGCCAACCCAACAGACACTTTCGGAGATACCCGTAGTGCACCTTTATAGCCACCCAGTTGCGTTGTGACGTTTGGCACACCCAAAGTATTCCTACGGTATCCGGGAGTTGCACAATCTCATGGTCTAAGGAAATGACACTTGACATTAGAAAAGCTTTAGCGAACGAACTACACGATCTTTGTGCTAGGCTTAGGATTGGGTCTTGTCCATCACATCATTCTCCTAATGATGTGATCCCGTTATCAACGACATCCAATGTCCATGGTCAGGAAACCGTAACCATCTATTGATCAACGAGCTAGTCAACTAGAGGCTTACTAGGGACATGGTGTTGTCTATGTATCCACACATGTATCTGAGTTTTCTATCAATAAAATTCTAGCATGGATAATAAACGATTATCATGAACAAGGAAATATAATAATAATCAATTTATTATCGCCTCTAGGGCATATTTCCATCAGTCTCCCACTTGCACTAGAGTCAATAATCCAGTTCACATCGATATGTGATTAACACTCAAGGTCACATCCCCATGTGACTAACACCCAAGAGATCCGGGTTTGATCATGTTATGCTTGTGAGAGATGTTATAGTCAACGGGTCTGAAACATTCAGATCCATATGTATTTCGCAAATTTCTATGTCATCTTGTAGATACAACTACTACGCTACATTTGGAGCTATTCCAAATAACTGTTCTACTATATGAATCTAGTTTACTACTCAGAATAATCTGGATTAGTGTCAAAGTTTGCATCGGCGTAACCCTTTACGACGAACTCTTTTACCACCTCCATAATCGAGAAAATTCATTAGTGCACTAGTTACTAAGGATAACTTTGACCGCTGTTCTGTGATCCATTCTTGGATCACTCTTGTACCCATTGACTGACTCATGGCAAGGCACACTTCAGGTGCGGTACACAGCATAGCATACTGCAGAGCCTACGTCTTAAGCATAGGGGATGACCTGCGTCCTTTCTCTCTCTTCTGCCGTGGTCGAGCTTTAACTTCATACCTTACAATTCAGGCAAGAACTCCTTCTTTGACTGATCCATCTTGAACACCTTCAAGATCATGTCAAGGTATGTGCTCATTTGAAAGTACCATTAAGCGTTTTGATCTATCCTTATAGATCTTGATGCTCAATGTTCAAGTAGCCTAATCTAGGTTTTCCATTGAAAAACACTTTTCAAATAACTCTGCATTCTTTCCAGAAATTCTACATCATTTCCGATCAACAACATGTTAACAACATATACGCATCGGAAATTCTATAGTGCCCCCACTCACTTCTTTGGAAATGCAAGTTTCTCATAAACTTTGTATAAACCCAAAAATTTTGATCATCATCAAAGCATACATTCCAACTCCGAGATGCTCACTCAAGTCCTTAGAAGGATTGCTGGAGCTTTGCATACTTATTAGCATCTTTCAGGATTGACAAAACCTTCCGGTTGTATCACATACAACCTTTCCTCAAGAAAATCGTTGAGGAAACAATGTTTTGACATCCTATCTGCAAGATTTCATAAATAATGCAGTAATCGCTAATATAATTCCAACAGACTCTTAGCATCGCTACGAGTGAGAAAGTCTCATCGTAGTCAACTCCTTGAACTTGTCGGAAATCATCTTAACGATAAGTCAAGCTTTCTTAATGGTGATACTAACCATCATTGTCCGTCTTCCTTTTAAAATCCATATGTACCTAACAGCCTTATGACCATCAAGTAGTTCTTCCAAAGTCTACACTTTGTTTTCATATATGGATCCTCTCTCGGATTATATGGCCTCGAGCCATTTATCGGAATCCAGGCCCACCATCGCTTCTCCATAGCTCGTAGGTTCATTGTTGTCTAGCAACATGACTTCCAAGACAGGATTACGTACCACTCTGAAGTAGTACACATCCTTGTCATCCTACGAGGTTTGGTAGTGACTTGATCTGAAGTTTCATGATCACTATCATAAGCTTCCACTTCAATTGGTGTAGGTGCCACAGGAACAACTTCATGTGCCCTGCCACACACTAGTTGAAGAGACGGTTCAATAACCTCATCAAGTCTCCACCATCCTCCCACTCAATTCTTTCAAGAGAAACTTTTCCTCGAGAAAGGACCCGATTCTAGAAACAATCCCTTATTGCTTTCGAATCTGAGACAGGAGGTATACCCAACTGTTTTGGGTGTCCTATGAAGATGCATTTATCCTCTTTGGGTTCGAGCTTATCAGCCTGAAACTTTTCACATAAGCATCGCAGCCCCAAACTTTTAAGAAATGACAGCTTAGGTTTCTCTAAACCATAGTTCATACGGTGTCATCTCATCGGAATTACGCGGTGCCCTATTTAAAGTGAATGTGGTTGTCTCTAATGCCTAACCCATAAACTATTGTGGTAATTCGATAAGAGACATCATGGTATGCATCATATCCAATAGGGTGCAGTTATGATGTTCGAACACACCATCACACTATGGTGTTCCAGGCTGTATCAGTTGTGAAACAATTTTCACAATGTCTTAATTCTGTGCCAAACTCGTAATTCAGATATTCATCTCTATGATCATATCATAGATACTTTATCCTCTTGTCACGACGATCTTTCAACTTCACCCTGAAATTACTTGAACCTTTCAATAATTCAGACTCATGATTCATCAAGTAAATATACTCAACATCTACTCAAATCATCTGTGAAGTAAGTAACGATATCCACTACATGCCTTAGCACTCATTGGACTGCACACATCAAAATGTATTACTTCCAACAAGTTGCTTTCTAGTTCCATTTTACTGAAAACGAGGCTTTCAGTCATCTTGCCCATGTGGTATGATTTGCATGTCTCAAGTGATTCAAAATCAAGTGACTCCAAACGGTCCATTTGCATGGAGTTTCTTCATGCATATACACCAATAGACATGGTTCGCATGTCTCAAACTTTTCAAAACGAGTGAGCCCAAAGATCCATCAACATGGAGCTTCTTCATGCGTTTTATACTGATATGACTTACGTGGCAGTGCCACAAGTAGGTGGTACTATCATTACTATCTTATATCTTTTGGCATGAACATGTGTATCACTACGATCGAGATTCAATAAACCATTCATTTTAGGTGAAGGACCATTGAAGGTATTATTCAAATAAACAGAGTAACCATTATTCTCCTTAAATGAATAACCGTATTGCGACAGACATAATCCAGTCATGTCTATGCTCAACGCAAACACCTATCTCGATGGTAGAGGGAGCGTGCGATGCTTGATCACATCAAGCTTGGAAAAACTTCCAACACATATTGCTAGCTCACCTTTAGCTAGTCTCCGTTTACTCCGCAGCCTTTTATTTCGAGTTTACTAACATTTAGCAACCGAACCGGTATCTAATACCATGGTGCTACTAGGAGTACTAGTAAAGTACACATTAACACAATGTATATCCAATATACTTCTATCGACCTTGCCAGCCTTCTCATCTACCAAGTATCTAGGGTAATTCTGCTCCAGTGGCTGTTCCCCTTATTACAGAAGCACTTAGTCTCGGGTTTGGGTTCAACCTTGGGTTTCTTCACTAGAGCAGCAGCCGAATTGCCGTTTCATGAAGTATCCCTTCTTGCCCTTGCCCTTCTTGAAACTAGTGGTTTCACCAACCATCAACAATTGATGCTCCTTCTTGATTTCTACTTTTGTGGTGTCAAACATCACGAATATCTCAAAGATCATCATATATGTCCTCGATATGTTATAGTTCATCACGTAGCTCTAGCAGCTTGGTGGTAATGACTTCGGAGAAACATCATTATCTCATCTGGAAGATCTACTCCCACTTGATTCAAATGATTGTTGTACTCAGACAATCTGAGCACAAGCTCAACAATTGAGCTTTTCTCCCTTAGTTTGCAGGCTAAGAAAATCGTCGGAGGTCTTATACCTCTTGACTTGGGCACGAGCCTGAAATTCCAATTTCAGCCCTCGAAACATCTCATATGTTTCGCGACGTTTCAAAACGTCTTCGGTACCTCAACTCTAAACCGTTTAACTGAACTATCACGTAGTTATCAAAATGTGTATGTCAGATGTTCGCAACATCCACAGATGACATTCGAGGTTCAGCACACTGAGCGGTGCATTAAGGACATAAGCCTTCTATGAAGCAATGAGGACAATCCTCAGTTTACGGACCTAGTCCGCATAATTGCTACTATCAACTTTCAACTAAATTTTCTCTAGGAACATATCTAAACAGTAGAACTGAAGCGCGAGCTACGACATAGTTTGAGAAGACCTTTTAACTATGTTCAGGATAATTAAGTTCATCTTATGAACTCCCACTCAGATAGACATCCCTCTAGTCATCTAAGTGATTACATGATCCGAGTCAACTAGGCCGTGTCCGATCATCATGTGAGACGGACTAGTCAACATCGGTGAACATCTTCATGTTGATCGTATCTTCTATACGACTCATGCTCGACCTTTCGGTCTCTTGTGTTCCGAGGCCATGTCTGTACATGCTAGGCTCGTCAAGTCAACCTAAGTGTTTTGCATGTGTTCCGAGGCCATGTCTGTACATGCTAGGCTCATCAACAGCCGTTGTATTCAAACGTAAGAATCTATCACACCCGATCATCACGTGGTGCTTCGAAACGACGAACTTTCGCAACGGTGCACAGTTAGGGGGAACACTTTCTTGAAATTTTAATGAGGGATCATCTTATTTACTACTGTCGTTCTAAGCAAATAAGATGTATAAACATGATAAACATCACATGCAATCAAATAGTGACATGATATGGCCAATATCATATTGCTCCTTTTGATCTCCATCTTCGGGGCTCCATGATCATCATCATCACCGGCATTACACCATGATCTCCATCATCGTGTCTCCATGAAGTTGTCTCGCCAACTTATTACTTCTACTACTATGGCTACCGGTTAGCAATAAAGTAAAGTAATTACATGGCGTTGTTCAATGACACGCAGGTCATACAATAAATAAAGAAAACTCGTATGGCTCCTGCCGGTTGTTATACTCATCGCCATGCAAGTCGTGATTCCTATTACAGGAACATGATCAATCTCATACATCACATATCATTCATCACATTCTTCTTGGCCATATCACATCACATAGCATACCCTGCAAAAACAAGTTAGACGTCCTCTAATTGTTGTTTGCATGTTTTACGTGGCTGCTATGGGTTTCTAGCAAGAACGTTTCTTACCTACGCAAAAACCACAACGTGATATGCCAATTGCTATTTACCCTTCATAAGGACCCTTTTCATCGAATCCGATCTGACTAAAGTGGGAGAGACAGACACCCGCCAACCACCTTATGCAACTAGTGCATGTCAGTCGGTGGAACCGGTCTCACGTAAGCGTACGTGTAAGGTTGGTCCGGGCCGCTTCATCCCATGATGCCGTCGAAACAAGATTGGACTAGTAACGGTAAGCATATTGAACAAAATCAACGCCCACAACTACTTTGTGTTCTACTCGTGCATAGAATCTACGCAATAGACCTAGCTCATGATGCCACTGTTGGGGAACGTAGCAGAAATTCAAAATTTTCCTACGTGTCACCGAGATCTATCTATGGAGAAACCAGCAACGAGGGAAGGAGATTGCATCTACATACCCTTGTAGATCGCTAAGCGTAAGCATTCAAATGAACGGGGTTGATGGAGTCGTACTCGTCGTGATCCAAATCACCGGAGATCCTAGCGCCGACCGGACGGCACCTCCGCGTTCAACACACGTACAGCCCGGTGACGTCTCTCATGCCTTGATCCAGCAAGGAGAGAGGGAGAGGTTGAGGAAGACTCCATCCAGCAGCAGCACAACGGCATGGTGGTGGTGGAGGAGCGTGGTGATCCAGCAGGGCTTCGCCAAGCACCGCGAGATATGAGGAGAAAGAGAGGTAGGGCTGCGCCATGGAGAGGTCAGACTCCTATGTTGGCAGCCCCAAAACCCTCAAGTATATATAGGGGAGAGGGAGGGGGTGCGCCCCCTCTAGGGTTCCCACCCCTAGGGGGGCGGCAGCCCTAGATGGGAAAAAAGGGGGCGGCCAAGAGGGGAGAGAGGGGGCGCACCAGGTATGGGCCTTAGGGCCCATCTGCCCTAGGGTTTGCCCCCCTTCCCTCTTCCTTGTGCCTTGGGCCTTGGTGGGGGGCGCACCAGCCCACCTGGGGCTGGTCCCCTCCCATACTTGGCCCATGCAGCCCTCCGGGGCTTGTGGCCCCACTTGGTGGACCCCCGGGACCCTCCCGGTGGTCCCGGTACGTTACCGATAAAACCCGAAACTTTTCCGGTGACCAAAACAGGACTTCCCATATATAAATCTTTACCTCCGGACCATTCCGGAACTCCTCGTGACGTCCGGGATCTCCTCCGGGACTCCGAACAACATTCGGTAACCACATACAAACTTCCTTTATAACCCTAGCATCATCGAACCTTAAGTGTGTAGACCCTACGGGTTTGGGAGACATGCAGACATGACCGAGACGTTCTCCGGTCAATAACCAACAGCGGGATCTGGATACCCATGTTGGCTCCCACATGTTCCACGATGATCTCATCGGATGAAGCACGATGTCGAGGATTCAATCAATCCCGTATACAATTCCCTTTGTCTAGCGGTATTGTACTTGCCCGAGATTCGATCGTCGGTATCCCGATACCTTGTTCAATCTCGTTACCGGCAAGTCTCTTTACTCGTTCTGTAACACATCATCCCGTGATCAACTCCTTGATCACATTGTGCACATTATGATGATGTCCTACCGAGTGGGCCCAGAGATACCTCTCCGTCACACGGAGTGACAAATCCCAGTCTCGATTCGTGCCAACCCAACAGACACTTTCGGAGATACCCGTAGTGCACCTTTATAGCCACCCAGTTATGTTGTGACGTTTGGCACATCCAAAGTATTCCTACGGTATCCGGGAGTTGCACAATCTCATGGTCTAAGGAAATGACACTTGACATTAGAAAAGCTTTAGCGAACGAACTACACGATCTTTGTGCTAGGCTTAGAATTGGGTCTTGTCCATCACATCATTCTTCTAATGATGTGATCCCGTTATCAACGACATCCAATGTCCATGGTCAGGAAACCGTAACCATCTATTGATCAACGAGCTAGTCAACTAGAGGCTTACTAGGGACATGGTGTTGTCTATGTATCCACACATGTATCTGAGTTTCCTATCAATACAATTCTAGCATGGATAATAAACGATTATCATGACCAAGGAAATATAATAATAATCAATTTATTATTGCCTCTAGGGCATATTTCCAACAGGATCAGCGCGCCCAATCAACGCGCCCCTCTCTGCCCGCTTCGCCCCCTCCCATACAACAGCCCGAGATTCTCCCGGGCCCACCATCCCATGCACATGCACGTCCGGCTCCCCCAGGCTCCCCGCCGCATGCTTCTAGCCCCTCCCATGCACATGCACGTACCCCCGTGCGTCCGCCTCCTGCTACTGCACTCCCGCCGCGCGCCGTACCCATATTGCCACCCAACAATCTACATCGCATGCGTACGCGGGCCAAGACTGGTTTCGCTCAACCTAAAGCACTTGTTGTTTTTACGTCTACCTCTTCCTCCATTAGTCCCATCCCTTCTTCTTACCGCGTTGCCCTCTGGGACGAAAACTGGTACAACGCTATGCTCGACGAATATAATGCACTGATGCAGAATAACACTTGGAGTTTGGTGCCGCGTCCTGCAGGTGCTAATATTGTCACAGGGAAGTGGATTTTTCGGCACAAGTTCCATCCTGACGGCTCCCTCGCCCGGTACAAGGCGCGTTGGGTGCTTCGCAGCTTCACACAGCAGGCTGGCGTGGACTACGACGAGACGTTCAGCCCCGTCGTCAAGCCGGCGACCATCCGGACTGTCCTCAGTCTGGCGGCCGGGAGGGGCTGACCCATTCATCAAATCAACGTCAAGAACGCCTTTCTTCACGGCCACCTCGCCGAGACGGTCTACAGCACCCAGCCGTCCGGCTTCATCGACACTGCCTCGCCTACACACGTGTGCCGACTGAACCGTTCCCTCTACGGTCTCAAGCAGGCACCGCGGGGGTGGTTCTCTCGCTTCACCAGCTACCTGTGCACGCTCGGCTTCGTCGCATCGCGAGCGGATTCATCGCTGTTCATTCTTCGCCGTGGTGACCACCTCGCGTACCTCCTTTTGTACGTGGACGACATCATCCTCACAGCCAGCTCCACCGACATGCTCCGCTCCATCATCCAGGCGCTCCACCGCGAGTTCTCGATGACCGACCTCGGCGCCGTCCATCACTTCCTCAGGGTCAACGTCACCACCACCACCCGCGGCCTCTTCCTCTCTCAGGAGCAGTACGCCTTGGAGATACTCGATCGGGCCGGCATGTTGAACTGCAAGCCAATTTCCACGCCCGTCGACACATTCACCAAGCTCTCCACCGACGACGGCCCGCTCTTCCACGACCCGACGCTCTACCGCAGCTTGGCCGGGGCGCTGCAGTACCTCACTTTGACGCGCCCCGACCTCTCCTACGCCGTACAACAGTGCTGCTTATTCATGCACGCGCCGCGGGACTGCCATTTCCAGCTTGTCAAGCGGGTTCTTCGGTATCTCCGCGGCACGACGCACCTCGGGCTTCGGATCCACCGCGACGCCGCCACCGATCTTGTTGCTTACTCCGATGCGGATTGGGCCGGCTGCCCCGACACGCGCAAATCCACTTCGGGGTACTGCGTCTTCCTCGGTGGCAACCTTCTCACCTGGTCGTCGAAACGGCGGAACACCGTCTCCCGTTCCAGCGCCGAGGCCGAGTATCGCGCGGTTGCCAATGCGGTTGCTGAAACCGTGTGGCTGCGCCAACTCCTCGGTGAGCTCCACCAACCTCCCTCGCGAGCTACGGTGGTCTACTGCGACAACGTCAGCGCCGTCTACATGTCGAGCAACCCCGTGCAGCATCAACGGACGAAGCATATTGAGATCGACCTGCACTTCGTCCGCGAACGTGTTGCCCTTGGCGATATCCGCGTTCTGCACGTGCCGACGAGCTCGCAGTTTGCAGACATCTTCACCAAGGGGCTCCCGACGCGTCTCTTTGACGATTTCCGTGCCAGTCTCAACGTCGGTGAACCCCACGTTGCGCCTGCGGGGGGTGTTCGACAGCATCTCCAAGTCACCCCTCTGGTGGCTAACGGCCTCCTCTTCCACTCACCCACGTCCACAACTAACTAGAGCAGGTCATGCGCCTGGTGCGCCCCGCACGCCCTGCCATGCAGGGCTGCCGTTGTACTCTCTCCCTTCCCCTCTGTACTCCTTATTGTAACACCATATAACCCCGTCGAGGCCAAGGAATACAGCAGCGCGAGAGTTCACTAAACCTAACTGTAAGTTCCAAAGTACTTTTTTTGCCATACGGCCAAAAGGCCAGGCTGCACTGCCAGAGATAACAAAACAACTTGTAACCTGTAGTCTGAGACCAAACCAGAGCATCTATGCACAATCCTCGTCAAGATAATCAAAAAGCAACCAGACAAGGAGTAATATGAACTCAAGTAACATCGCTTTTCATCATCATCATCGTCATCGTGGTATTTTACAATGGGGGATTCCGCAGGAGGTAATTTCAGGGCATGGTTGTTTCAGCGAACACAAAAGCGCCTTAGGTAGCAAGTAGCAGGCTAGCAGCCACTACTAATTGGGACCCCAACAGCTGAGGTACATGACGGCCCTCAGCCCCTCCTCGGCATTCTCCGCTCGTCGCTTCTCCGCCATGGCCGCGGCGGAGGGAGGCAGCTGCTTCTTGCCGTGCGAGACGCCGGCTCGGACGTTGGCCTTGGCCTTGGCAGTTCGGTGAATGGACCTGAGCGCATAGTTCCAGCGGCAGAGGCCGGCCTAGTCCTTGAGCGCCTCCACCGCGCCGATTCTCATTGTCACCATCCAAGACGCCTTCGCCGCACCCGCCATGATCTCTCTTTCCGTGTTGGTGGAGAAAGTACCCTTGACTAATCTGTCTGAACTAAGTGATGCCTCGAGATTGGTAGCTAGCAGTCGAGCGTGGAGTGTGGGCTTTGTGGTTACGAATGAACTGAGCTGAAGCCTGATTGATGCTTGTGCTGATGAAGGAAGAGTGAGACTGGGAGGAGGTTATATATAGAGGAGAGCCGGAGCAAAACAGGCGGCCACGGGCGCTTGTTTTCCAGGATACCAGATGCTTTCAGGAGAGCTCACTCACTTTTGCTTGCCTTCGCCGCACGTCTCCCTTTCGTCCCCGTATAGTGGGCAGTGGTTTTGTCCGATACGATCAGACAAGGCAAATACAGTATAAGATAGGAGCGACGCATGCTGGAGAACATGGTTTCCACCATACCAGGGGTCGTGTGAGCTTCGTGGCACCAGATGCTTTCAGGAGAGCTCACTCACTTATAATAATAAACACATCGATCTGCTGGATTATTTCTAAGGAACTCGTGGTACTACACTGCTATATTTTTATAATGCTATTAGTGGAAAGTGGTTAGCCCGGTTCAAAAAATATATAACTCTACCCGCGAAAAATAAAACAAAAAATATATAACTTGTGGTACTTTTTTTTTTAGAAAAGTAGGATGACCGCCGGTTTCTGCATCTGGAAGATGCCTGCGGCTATTTTATTGATTATTCTCGAGGACCTTACAAAATAAAACAACAATATGTCTGAATCCTCCATCTTAGCAACATCTGCCTTTACTCCTATTCATATGCTAAAGGGATGCAAGCCGGGCCACATACCCAGACCTCTCACCTATAAGCCTAACATCTAAAGCCTGAGGTCCCGGCCGAGCCATCTATCGGGTCTGGGGCACAAACGGGTCCGACGCACTCAAATGTGTCGTCGCCGCAATCTTCCACTGGTTCATCTTCAGAGCAGATTAAGGTGTCAACCTTAGCAGGTCCTCCGCCATCGACGCCACCACGACGCCAAACGACGACCTTCACTTACGCAGTCCATCTCCAAGCAACAGACGTAGATCCATGCTAGGATAGGTCCGTACCATCGCCATCGCCCACCACCCACAAGCGCCACCCAACCCCAAGGTTTCCAAAGCGGCGCCTTCAAGAAGGTAACGGCGCCGTGAGTGCCGCCGCCGCCCAACAAAGTTATGACTTTTGCCCGGAAGACCTAGGGGAAGGGGAAGTGAGGAGATCAGTCCATACCGCCGCCTCCAAGGAGGGGAACGACGCCCTAGGCGTAGCCGTCGGCGCGGCCGGCCATGCTCTGCCAGGGATTTCGCCCGAACTAGATCCCCGCCACCAGCAGCGTCTCCTGTACAGAACCGGCGACCAAGGGAAGCGCGGCCCGACTAGGCTGGCCCGCATGCCGGACAGTGGAGGAGGGGAGGCGCGAGATCGCGCACACCGGCCGCCGCAGAAGCCGTCGCCAGCCGCCAACGACCACCGGGATCCCGCCGCCCGCGCGGCCAAGACGCCAGATCCACCGCCCGCATGGCTGCTTGCCGAGCGTGTCGTGCCTCGCCAAAGGAGCCGCCGCTCCAGATCCAGAACTCCCCACACAGAGGCAGGGCAGCCGAGACCCCGCCGCCACCATCCTTGGCGCCCCGGGCTTGCCCGGCGGCTGCCTCAGGCGGCGGCGAGGAGGTGGGACGAGGTGGGGAGGGGGGCGAGGCGGCACGGCTAGGGTTCCCCGCCGCCACCATCCTTGGTGCCCCGGGCTTGCCAGGCAGCTGCCTCAGGCAGCGGCAAGGAGGTGAGACGAGGTGGGGAGGGGGGCGAGGCGGCGCGGCTAGGGTTCCCCCGCCGCCGCCGGGGGAGGCGACTCGGGGGTCGCGACAGGGAGGTTTCTTTTTTGAGATAGATAACTCGTGGTACCTACCTCTTGATAACAAGCCATTTCATTCCGTTTATTTTATTCGCAAAAGGACATTCCTTTTACTTGCATGACCCTAGGAAACGTAGAAAGGAAAACGTGTGACCTACCTTTCTACCTCTTTCTATAACTCTAATTAGGAAACCTGCAGATCGTCAGGATTAGTTAACTGCTTCATGTGAGACTGGAGGCAGGTCAACGAGCAAAACTGAGCTAGATAGGTTGCATGATGACACCTTCATAATAGATACATGAATTTCTCATGTGTGTCTGACACTTTTAGCACCTGCAGATGGCACCTTCATTTGATATTCAGCATGTTTGTTAGGAACACGTCGATCAAGCAAATCGACAGAGACGGAGTACCTGCATGTGTTTTCTTTCTTTTTTTGCAATACGACCACAAGGCAGGATTCCACTGTTACAGGTTAAGGAATAGCTCTACTATGAAATGAAATTAAAGCATCACTGCATATTCCTCATCAAGATGATAAAAAAGACAGACAAAGAGAGTAATATGAACTAAAGTAAGAAAAAATTTATCATCATCATCATCGTGGTTTTTTACAATGGAGGATTTCACGGGAAGCCAGCCGGTTTCAGGCCATGGTTGTCGCAGCAAACACGAACACGTTGGCCTAACTAGTAATCGAAGCTACTAATTTGGCCCCCAACAGCTGAGGTACATCACCGTCCTCAGCCCCTCCTCGGCCTTCTCCGCTCGCCGCCTCTCCGCCACAGCCACCGCAGAGGCCGGAAGCTGCTTGGTGCCCTGCGAGACGCCTCCGCGGACGGTGGCCTTGGCCTTGGCAGCTCGGTTGATGGACTTGAGAGCGTAGTTCCAGCGGCAGAGCCCGGCCTGGTCCTTGAGTGCCTCCACAGCGCCTACGCTCATCGCCACCATCCATGATGCCTTCGCTGGAGCAGCCATCTCTTCTCCTCCTCCTTGTTCTTGATGCGTTGGTGTTGAGGATACTGAATTGTGATCCTTGTTGTATCCTAGTAGTGGACTTGAGAAGTAGCAGCACTGAAAGAACAGAGTTGATTTTCTTGAACTGCCTCACTGAATCGATGCTGGTTTGTGTTGATGGGAAGAAGAGTGGGAGTGGGACGCGGTTATATACGGCAGAGCCGGAGCAAAACTGGCGGCCGCGGGCGCTGGTTTTGTCCGTTACGACCAGACAAGGCAGAGAGATAGATTAAATGGGGGTGACGCACACGCTGGAAAACATGGTTTCCACCATACAGGGGCTGTGTGAGCTTTGTGGCAACCTCAGATGGAGGAGTCATCCATGTGTGCGTGCGCCTCAGGTACTGATACTGTGCTGATACTGACACCATTGTATTATCGTCATGCTATTAACGTAAGGGGGTTATCCTCTTGTTGAAAAGCAAATTCATTTGCTTGCATGACCCTAGCTGACTTAGAAAGAAAAACGTGTGCCCAGCCTTTTTGGCTCTTCCTATAGCTCTGATCAGAAAACCTGCAGATGCCAGGTGGTAAGCATTAGTTAACTATTTAACGTGGGCAAACCAAGCAACTGGAGGCAGGTCAACGAGCAAAACTGAAACTAAATGGATTGCTTGATGACACCTTCAGTACAGATATGGGAATTTACCGAGTTATTTATCCAAAACCACCACACTTGGGGCTAGGGTAACAGCTCAGTATCAGATTTGAGCCAAGTCACAAAAACCACCAACTCTGGGCCTAATCGGTAACGCGGAGCACTGACGGGCCGATTTGGCCGCGAAAACAGCGAAACCGACAGGTGGGACCCACCTGTCGGGCCGACGTGGCGCGGGCTGACGGACGCCGTTAGATGGAGGGGGACGGCCGTTTCCACGCCCGCTTATTAGGTCACGCACCCGCCGTTTCCCTGTCCAATCCCCGATTCGGTTTCCTCCCGCGCGTTCCTCCAGCTCCACTCATGGCGACCAGCTCCGGCGGCGGCGATGGCGGAGAAGGAGTCGACGGCGGCGGCGGCGGTGGCCGTTCTAATAGTGGCCGCCGCCCGCAATGCAACCCCGATGCCAAGTGGGTCCCCAACCCCAATGGCGATTCGGACTCGACGGCGGCGGCTTGGGGTAAAGCTGGCCTGCCGCTGCCGTCCCAATATGCGGAGGAGGCAGAGAAGGCAGCTGCGGAGGCCGAGAAGGCAGCGGCGGCTGATTCGTTGGGGGAGGAATTACCCCCCTTGCATCCATCTGAATCCAGGTAAATCTCAGTGCAAAATACCTAGGGTTAGGGTCTAGCAGTACTGGTTGGTTAGGATACCTAGTGTTAGTTCTAGCTGTACCTAGGGTTATGCCTAGTTGATTGCAGCAATGTTGTGCTGAATATGTAATAGTTTTTATTGTGCTACTGAATGAGGAACTGCATTTTATTATCTGAATATTATACATAGATCTTAATTGTATTTTATTATCCTTATACATAGATCTTAGTTAATGAGGAACTGCTTATTAATGACATGTTGTTCAGAGTTGTTTGTACTGAATATTGCTGTTATTCAGTGTTTTTGTACTGAATATTGCTGTTATTCAGTGTTGTTTGTACTGGATTTTTTAACTGTACTAAAAATGTTGTTATTTTGTTTTGTATTGTGTAGGCCTGAGGAGCCATGGTCATTATATTTTCAGTTTCCTTCTAAAGATGCTGCCAGAAAGTATGCCCTTGTGAAGATGTATGAGAGAGACATCACTTGTGGCAGTTTGCTTAATGTGATGGTCAGAAATGGATATGGAAGTGATGACAGTATTTGCTACCTGAGGAAGGATGGCATAGGGATGCAAGGGATATGTGTCATCACAAACAACACTGAAGTGGATGATATGATAAATCAATTTAAAACCAGTCAGACGTTGTGTTTGTATGTTAAAGAGGGGAAGTTATATAGGAAGCAAGCACCAGTAGAACCTGAAGAAGTGGACCCAACTGAAACAGTTGTAGATTTGACAGTGGACCAACCTGTTGTTTTTGCTGTTAATGAGTCAGGTGTTGTGCACAAAACAACAGATCATTATGGTGGCTCATCATATGTCCTTGGTACACAAGAAAGTGTGAACTACATGCCAATAAAAACAATTCCTCCACCATGCCAGCTTGTTGAGCCAGAGAAGGCAGATGCAGAGCATGAAAATAATGCATTGCGGCAGGTCAACACTCAAGTAAGTGTGAATTATGCAGATTTCCAGTTTGATACAAATGAGGAGGAGCATGCAGCAACTAAGGACCCATCTGATGAAGATGATGATGACTCAATATTTGATGAAGACTTTGTAGCTGATCTGGACATCCCAGATGCAGATTCAGATTCCATGGACTATGAAGAAAAAGATAATGTAGCTAGAGAAGAAGAACAGAGGAGGAAAGTGGACAGTGATCTGAAAGACACAATTGCTGACATTAAGAGGAAGAGAGCTCAATACATGAGCAGTACACACTGTGAAGGGGACACAGACCCTGAAGATTTATATGACATAGACTTGGAGGAAGAGGATGATGATTGTCAAGAGATAGCAGTTCCTGAGCCTGTTGAGAAGAAGATAAAGAGGCCTGGGCCTACTAGTAGGTCCCACTCTAGTGCTAACAGAAGCATGAATGAGAACTGGTATCCATCTTCAGAAGAGGATGATACAGGCTTTGAAGCTGATGATGATGGCAATGAACCAATGTCCTTTATAATCCCATCTGGTAGAAGGAGTAGAGCTAAGAAAAGACCACCCAAGGTCTGGTATGATGAGGGCAGGCTGCATCCAGAGCAGTAATTCCAGCTTAGGCTTTGTTTCAGAGATGTGTACCAATTTAGAGAGGCTCTTGTGAATTTGCATGTGAAGCAACTTAGAACATACAAATATCACAGAAACTGCAGTGATAGGGTAATGGTGTGTTGTGATGGAGAGGGCTATCAGTTCCACATGGTTGCAGCAAAGATCACTAATGAGCCCACTTTCTGCATTAAGAAGATTATATTGGAGCACACATGTCCCACCCAATCTGAGAAGACAAGGATTAGCTCAAAGTGGCTTGGCAACAAAATGCTTGAAACTATCAGATCAGACCCCAACACTACTGTACCTGCTATAGTTGACAAGGTTAAGAGGCAGTTTGGTGTTGAGGTGCCCAAGATGATGGCATGGAGAGCAAAGAGGAAAGCAAAGGACATTGTGCTTGGAGATCACAAGAGGCCATACAAGAGGCTGAGAGATTTTTTGGAGACTGTGAAAGCTACAAATCCTGGATCAAGATGCATTGTCAGTACTGTGAGTGGAAAAACAAGAGAAAACCCAACTGCAGGACCAAGGTTTCATGGTCTTTTTTCTGTTTGAATGCATGTGTTGAGGGATTTTTGAATGGATGCAGGCCATTCATAGGCCTAGATGGTTGTTTCATTAAGTTAACTAGTGGGGCACAAATACTAGCTGCTACTGGAAGGGATGCAAACAACAATATGTATCCCATAGCATTTGGAGTGGTTGGAGTTGAAGACACACCAAATTGGTCCTGGTTTTTGACTCAACTGAAGTATGCCCTAGGAGGGACTGAAGAGGGAAAATTTGGGAAGTACACATTCATGTCTGATAGACAGAAGGTGAGTTCATCTACATTAGTTCAGCACTTAGTATAATTAGTTCATTATGTTGTTTTGCATTTAGTCTAATTAGTTCAGCACTTAGTATAATTAGTTCATTATGTTGTTTTGCATTTAGTCTAATTAGTTCAGCACTTAGTATAATTAGTTCATTATGTTGTAATGCAACTTGCCGACACTTTGGTCAAGATAGTCTAGGGTGGCCCAAAAGGGCCACCATAGCCTAACCAACCTTAATTTGAGCCCACCTACCCTAGTTGCCACTTGTCAAGTGGTACCGCAACTTGCCGACACTTTGATCAAGATAGCCTAGGGTGACCCAAAAGGGCCACCATAGCCTAACCAACCTTGATTTGAGCCCACCTACCCTAGTTGCCACTTGTCGAGTGGTAACGCAACTTGCTGACACTTTGGTCAAGATAGCCTAGGGTGATTGCATTAAATCAATATAATATTACTACAACAATTAAATTGAATTAAATCAATATAATATTACTACAACAATTAAATTGAATTAAATCAATATAATATTACTACAACAATTAAATTGAATTAAATCAATACAATATTACTACACCAATTAAATTGAATTAAATCAATACAATTAAATCATTATAATTTATTTTCATAATTTCTTTCATGTTAACGAATTCAAAATCCTTTTCAGGGTCTGTTGAATGCAGTCACAACAGTCTTTCCCAACTGCCCTCATAGGTACTGCTTGAGGCACATTTATGCCAACTTTCAGAGAGCAGGATTCAGAGGGGAAGACTTGAAGAAATGCATGGATGTAGCTGCATATGCTTACACTGAACATGACTTTCATTTGGCAATGGAGAGCATGAAGGTTGAGTGCAAGGCTGCTTGGGAGTGGATGTCAAGGATTCCTCCAAAAGCTTGGTCAAGACATGCAATGGATACTAACTACAAAACTGATCTGGTTGTCAATAACTTAAGTGAAGTTTTTAATAAGTACATACTTGATGTAAGGAACAAGGCAATTGTCACCATGATCAATGGGATCAAGGACAAACTTCTGGTAAGGTATCAGCAAAAGAGAGAGGGTGGACTAGTTTTAAGATGGGAAATTGCACCAACTTATGTTGAGAGGTTAGAGGTGAACAAGAGATATGCAAGGGACTGCAAATCATTGATAGTTGGACCAGGTCTTTTCCAAGTGAGTAGTGGGGATAAGACCTACTCTGTTGACACTAATCTGAAAACATGTGGTTGTAAGAAGTGGGACATCTCTGGAATTCCTTGCAACCATGCTTGTTCTGCCATCTACAGGTCCAAACAACTACCAGAGGACCATGTAAATGTTTTCTTCAAAAAGGCTGTGTACTTGGAGTCATACAAGCCTATCATTTACCCAGCTCCTGGTCCTGATTGTTGGGTGAAAACTGCAACTCCTGACATTGACCCACCTCAGTTCAAAGAAGACAAGAAGGGACCAGCAGAAGAGAAAAGGAAGAAAGGCAGGTTTGAGCCTCCTCAAGCAAAGCAGACATCAAGGATGGCTACAATAACTTGTAGTAACTGCAAGTTGCAGGGCCACAAATACACAAGTTGTGCAAAGCCATTGAGGCCAGATCTGCAAATCAGGAAGAACAAGCACATGGTATGTTATTTTTGACTTCCTTCTCTGTCTCATCACTCATTAAGTATCACTGAAATTTATCCAACAAAAATAATTGCAGGAAAACAGGACAGCCCCTGCATGGCAGCAAGGTGGAAGCTCAACATCTGGTACAACAACTCCTAGGGGTGCAAGCTCTACATCTGCTTCAAGGGGATCTGCTGCTGCTGCTTCAAAGGGCAAATCTGCTAGAGCTGCTACTACATCTGCTAGAGCTGCTGGTTCATCTGATAGAGCTGCAAATTCTTCTCCTTCTGGTGCTGGTACTGCTGCTGCAAGGAGAGGTGCAAAAAGAGGTGCAAGAAGCTTCAATCCTCCAAGAACTACTGCAGAAGCTTCAACTAGCCAGCCAACAGGAAATAGGCCTAAAAGGGCAAGATGCGTGAGCAAAAGGATGGAGGGGTACTTCTATGCCAGTGGGAACTACTGAGAGTTCTTGTTTGACAATGTATCCAAGTGCATGTGTGCTCCATCAGGCACTAGAGCAATTTATCTATGCCAAGACTAAATTTGAACTTATGTAATGCTGTATTGAACCTATGTGTGCCACTATGAACTACTGTTGTGTAATGCTATGCTAAACCTATGTATGGATCTTGGTTTTATGCTATGAGGAACTGCTATCTATTATTCTTGTGTACTGCTATGTTGGCTTGCTTCAATCATCATGTACCTATCTATAATTATGTGCTTGCACTGCTACATTTACTCTGTACTGCTATGTTGTTTGCACTCCCTGATAATCACATTATGTGCATAATAATAATGCCAGAAAGTTCCTGGTATACTCATGCCATAAGTTACTAGTATTTCAAATTTTTTTGTGCACAATAATCAAACTATCACACCAGTTTCACCTGGAGTGAAGTAAATATAATAGAGTACTCAATATGATACAAGATATAGCACTACAAATTAAGTTCAAATTCATGCCATAAGTTCAAATTCTAGACTTGCAGATAAACTGCATAATTCAGTACAAATTTAACCATTACAACAGTACAGTGCACTTCTAGTAGGGCTGATTATTCAGTGCAACAGAGCACAACTACACCAGTACAATGCCACATTACATAATTAAAATTCATCACAGATCTCCTTCAACTTCTTGATCTTGTCCTTGTAGCCATGCTTCTGTTTCAACAAATCAGAGATGATGTACTCTAGCTTTTTCATCTCTTCCTTTAATTGGTCTCTCTCTGTGAGCACTTGGTCTCTCTCTACCACAAGCTTGTCCCTCTCCTTCTCTGCCTTTGCCCTGAGTAACTGATGTAGGTTTGTGCAACCATGGTCTGCCAGCTTCTTCTTCTCCATCTCCTCTTTCAGATCATTGAGAGCCAACCTAGTTTTGCCCAACTCAGTAATAGCATCCTCCTTGTCAGCCACCATTTTTGCAAAATCAAGTTTGAAAAATCTCAGCTCTTCTTCCATCTTCCTCTTTTCTCCAACTACTTTGTAATTGTGTTCAGCAAGCTGAACATTGTCTCTCAGCCTGTCCTTGTTTTCTTTGTCATACATGCTCCACAATTCAGTTAGGCAGAACTGCAAAGCCACTGACCACTCAGGGTCTATCCACTCCAAATAGTTGCACTTTAGTTCAGGCTATAATTCAGAAAAAGCATTGTCAATCATAGTACACAAGAGATGTTCTCAGTAAGAAATTGTGTTCATTTAAATGCACAAAAAATTAAGAAAGCCTATCAAATTAATATGCGTTGTCAATAAGATATTTTTGTCACTTTTAACAGCATATAAACTAAATATATGTTGTCATTATAACAACAAAAATTAGTACTGGCACTAACAATGTTGTACACTAGTTGTACACTACTTAACTATTTGAGCAAATTACACTGCCATAGCATAATTTCCTACCGGCACTAACAATGTTGTACACTACTTAATTATTTGGAGCAAATTACACTGGCATATCATAATTTACTACTGTCACAGCATAATTAAATCCAACTGTGGGCAGTGACAATTGTTCACACTAAGAAGCAGAGCAAAATTTCCTTATGGCATTTGAATGGAGCAAAAACTAAATAAGGTTAACTAAATACAGTACTAACCAACATACCTTCTCCTCAGCGCAAGCAAGAAAACGTCGGCCAGTGTCCGTAGATTCAAATGCTACTAGCCTGAGGCAAGGCTCGCGATGCAGACAGCGAGAGGAGAGCTCATGAGCAATGCCACTCCATTCATAGCGTGGGATAGTCCTAGGAAGCTTAAAACCAAAAAGATTGAAGAAATCAGCGAGTTGACTCTAAGAAATCCCCAACTCAAGAACCCTAACCCTAACCCTAAATGCTGGAATCCCCAAATGCACGTACCTGGCTAGTCACTGACTCGTCGTCCGAAGAAGAAGAGCTTGACCCCTCGCTCCAAGAAACCATGGCGGACCGGCAGGCGGCGGCGAGACGACGGTGGCGGCGGCGGCGGCGGTCGTCGAGGTCGAGACAGAGGGGTCGGATGTGCTCTGGTGCGGTCTGGTCCGACCAGCGACCCGCATGGCCCACTAATACACGGGCGTGGAAACGGCCGTCCCCCTCCGTCTAACGGCGTCCGTCAGCCCGCGCCACGTCGACCCGACAGGTGGGTCCCACCTGTCGGTTTCGCTGTTTTCGCGGCCAAATCGGCCCGTCAGTGCTCCGCGTTACCGATTAGGCACAGAGTTGGTGGTTTTTTGTGACGTGGCTCAAATCTGGTACTGAGCTGTTACCCTAACCCAAGTGTGATAGTTTTGGGTAAATAACTCGAATTTACCATGTGTGTCACTTCAACACCTGCAGATGACACCTTCATGTGTGCTGCAGTATAGAAGAAATACAGCATGTTTGCTAGGAAGTAGGAACTCGTCGCTCAGCAGACCGACAAACATGAAGTACTTGTAAGTTGTAATTCATACGACCAAAAGGCCGGGTTCAGATATAACGGAATAGCGGTAAGCCGAAACCAAATTAAAGCAACAAAATATATTCCTCATCGAGACAACTAAAATACGAACAGACAAGGGGAGCAATATGAACTGAAGTAACAGAAATATGTCATCACCATCATCGTGGTTTTTACAATGGGGGATTCCACGGGAAGCCAGCTCCTACCAAGTTTTTACATCTTGGTTTCAGGCCATGGTACCAAACACAGACACGCCTAGCTAGTACTACCACCAAGTAGGCAGCTTCTAATTGGGACCCCAGCAGCTGAGGTACATCACCGTCCTCAGCCCTTCCTCGGCCTTCTCCGCTCGCTGCTTCTCGGCCACCGCCGCCGCAGAGGCCGGAAGCTGCCTGGCGCCCTGCGAGACGCCGCCGCGGACGTTGGCCCTGGCCTTGGCTGCCCGATGTATGGATTTGAGGGCGTAGTTCCAGCGGCAGAGCCCAGCCTGGTCCTTGAGCGCCTCCACGGCGCCCACGCTCATCGCGACCATCCATGACGCCTTAGCAGCACCCGCCATGATCTCACTCTGTGTTGGTGGTCTGGAACTGTGAAGCAGGCGATGACTGAAGAGTAGAGTGTAGAGTGTAGAGTGCGGAATTTCTGGTTGTGAATGAACTGAGAAGAAGGCTGATTGATGCTTGTGTCGATGAGAGGGAGAGCGGGGCTGGGACCAGGTTATATACGGGAGGTGGGCTGGGAGGTCTGGAGCAAAACAGTGGTCGCGGACGTTGGTTTTCCAGAATACCGGGTGCTTCCGGACTCACTCTGCTGCTACTCTGCTTGTGCACGCTACACCTATCGCTGTCATGTCATTTTTGTTTATTCGCCGTGGAAGTGGCGGTTTTGGCCATTGGTACAGTGGATTGGAACAAGCTGACAGAGATAAGATCATGACTCATACTCCCTTCGTCCGGAAATACTTGTCACCAAAATAAATAAAAAGGGATGTATCTAGACGTATTTTAGTTATAGATACATCCCTTCTTATCCATTTTGATGACAAGTATTTTCGGACGGAGGGAGTAGATAATGTATGCCGACATCCAGCAAGCAGATCAAATTTTATTGCGACTTGCGAGTGCGAACATTGGTTGTCTAGGTAGACTTGAAATAGCATCCATGGAAATGCCGTAGAACTATTGTTCGACAGTTCTAGGCTAAAACGTTGGAATTGTTGAAGTTACTGCTTCATAGAAAGCAGTTTTTTAGTTGCCATAGAGGTGGCTTTGCACATGTGGTAACTAAGTGTGCAAATAAAATTGCAAGAGAACATTAAAAAAATGGGTAAATGAAAAATGCATTTTAGGAAAAACAAAAAAAATCAGGTCAGGTTTCATGAATTTTAGAATTAGATAATTATCATAAATATTCAAAAACCATATAATCTGATAAAATTCAAAAGATTTAATTTCCTCAATTTTAATTCTTCAAATTTAAAATTATGTCCATTGTAATACATTTTGAAATATAAAAAATTGTTCACAAATTTGTTCCTTTTGACCAATTTCTTATGTAGCTCTTCATTACCAAAGTTTTTTGTATAGACAAACAAATCCGAAAATAAACATACATAGTTCAGAAAATGTCTGAAACTTTATTGTTCCATTTTCTCATCTTTCCCTTGCTTTGTCAAGAAAAAAGCATCATGGTTATTATGCTACCATTTATGCAAAACCACTTTCAATGGGGCAAAATACCAAATCAAGATTTTTTTTTTTATACTTGATTGACAAAGAATTTTTTGCGTTCGGAGCCAAATTTAAGATTTAACAATAGTTGGAGAATCACCCCCCCCCCCCCCCCCCCCTAAGGAAAACTATGAATTCGGTGTATTCAAAATCATCGCGTCAACTTCATGGTAAGACAACTATAAATGTGTCAAGATGCAAATCTAGACGTTTGACACTTGGGAGACCAGAAATTTCCCACATTGTAGTTTTATACTTTGACAATTGATGGAGCAAAATATATATTTCTTAAAATATACAAAAAAAGTATATAATCCATGGCCCTGCAAATTAATAAAAAGGTATAACCACTTGTGATATGTAAGAGCATCTCCAATAGATGATGCAAATTTGGAGATGTAAAAATATGTGTTGTATAATTTACATCACAAGAAAGTGTATTTTACATCTCCAAAAAAGAGGCAACTCCAACGGATGATGTATATTCGTGATGTAAAAGTCCAACTCCAATAGATGATGTATTTGAAGATGTAAAAATAGTCGGCATGAGCGTCAGCGGCCGAGCGCCGAGAGCCGGGAGGAGCAGTGGTAACAAGTGCGTCGGCGGCCGAGCGACGAGAGTGGGGAGGTCGAATGTGCACGACGGGAGCTCGGATGGTAGGCGGCTCGACTATGAATCGAGTGGCGGATTGGTCGCGACGGGGTAGCGAGGCGACGGCCGTGCGACGCGAGAAGGTCGAGTCTGGCGGCGGGTGTGCGGCTCGAATCTGGCGGCGGTGGGGCAGCGGGAGGAGGGGGTCCAATCATGTGGCGGCGCGGCAGTGATTCGGCGGTGGAGAAGCGACCAATTCAACCAATTTGGTGGGGGTGGCGGCGAAGCGGCAACAGATCTAGAGGCGGGGTGGTGGAATAGTCGGATCTAGCAACGGGGGCGGCGACAGCGGCGTGGTGCGGTGGGCGAGCGCCGTGGCGGCGGAAGTATAGCAATACAAACTCAAATCGGTGGTCCTCGGCAGCTACGGCGGTGCGATGGGCAGCGGGGATGGCCGGCGGGGTCACGGCGACAACGTTTCCGGCCAGAAATTGCTTGCAAGGGAGGCTGGCGGGGGAACTGAAATGAAGCGGCGGCCGGCGGTTGGCGTGTGATCAGAGTTTTACATCACCTAAGAGATGGAGATGTAAATTTGCATCTTCAAGTGTTGTATTTTACATTGTCTGTTGGAGTAGCATTTTTGGGCCTTCATGATGTAAAAGTTAGTTATGTTTGTATCTACGAGCATGATTGGTTTGATATCAATATTTGGCTAGCCAAATGTTGGCATTGCCAAATATTGGCAATACCAAGACTTGCCAAATGTTGGTAACTTTATGTGAGATAGGCAAGACAACTTGTTACCCAACCAATGAGTAGCTAATATTTGGCACAATACCAAACATTGGCATGCCAATTTTGGGCACCAAACCAATTATGCTCTACATCTTCTATTGAAGATGTTCTAAGCCAAGAAATTTTAACTGTACAACTTTTCTTCTTCGCTCCTGCTATTGTGAGAACTCTCATATAAGGTTTCTTTGCCTCTCACCGGTGCCGCCACCAGTCTGCCTCATCTCCTATGGTCCTTGGGCCATGGAGTCGTTGTGGATACCGGCCCTTATCGATGGAAGAGCTCCGTTTTAGGTGCTTTTTAGAGTTTTGTTAGGGTTTGTGTCATGCTTAAGAAGACGAGGCGGCGACGACTTCTTGTAGATGGAATAAGGTTCTCACCGCCTAGCCCCCATCCCGGTGATGCTTCAAGTGTCATCAGAGGGCATGTGGAGGTGTGTTCCAGCGGATCTCGTGGTATCTGGTCAGCGTTTGTCTTCGGTGGATCCGCCTGGATCTGGTCTTCATTCGTCTACGTCTGTGTGTTTGTAGATTGGAACCTTCCAATCTACACTTTTCTTCATCGACGGTGGTCACTGGTCTAATGCGCTGGTCCTATGGGGTCTTAACACGACGATTTCCTAACTGTCTAATACAACAATGTTTGCCCCGCTCCGAAGAGGGTGGGGCGACGACGGCAGCGCGCCTTCGGTTTGCTCCAGTGCTTGTAGTCGTTGCTATATGATCTATGAACCTGGATGTAAATTTTACTTCTACTGTTCTATGTACTACCTTCTTGACAGTTGATGAATAGATAGAAAGTTTTCTAAGAAAATTGTATAACTTTTTTTTAAAGCAAGCAATCACCTTTGCAATGCAGTAGCCAAATATTTTAAGTTTCTGCGCCGACTTAACCGGAGAAACTTATCACCTCAGGGCTCAGGCTCATGTTATGGAGATATGACAGTAAGACCACATACGAGTATGAGAGCTTGCAGGGGGAAACCGGAGGCGCAACACATGGTTCCCACTTTCAGCACCACATGCTTCGTTTCTGCGCTTAAAAAAGACGCATGTGAGGTTGCATGAATAGTGGAAGGATGCATATTGTACTATCGAAAGTGCTCTTGTGAGCTCACCCTTTGCTACAGTACAATCAAAAAAAATACTTAAAAAGTTTTAAAAAATCTGATTTTTTTTACAACAAACATTGATGTGTTTTTCACATGCGTGCAAAATTTCATGACAAAATGACATTCATGCAGGTCTCGGTAAAAAAAAATCGATGCTCCAAAATGCTTTGAAAAACAGTTTTTTTTCGAGCATGATTTTGTCTTTTTTGCCGAGGCCTCCACAAATGTCATTTCATCATGAAAATTTGCACGCAAGTGAAACACGCACCAATATTTGTTGACAAAAAAATTCAGATTTTTTCAAATTTCTTAAATAATTTTTGATTTTACTATAGCAAACGGTGCATGTGAGCTCGAGCTCACATACTCCATGTCCACTGTACTATCATATTCATTTGTGTATAAAACTGAACCTACGAGACTGATTCGCAACAAAAAAAAAGGTTTGATTACCATCTATACAGGCTGGCTGAAAAATGAGGACCAGGATCAATGCTCTGCCCATCGAACAGAGCAACAGGCAAAGCTTGTGCCCAACTCGAAACAATAATTGTCCCAAAGAATTTGAAACAAACAGATCAGTTTGAAAGGCAATTCAAACCTTTCTGAAGCAGGATAATGTGAACTCGAAGTGGGGAAAGTTTTCATCATCATCATCGTGATACGTATTTACAATCGGCAGGGAATTAACCAGCCAAGTTGTTGCTACAGGTTTCTAACAGAGGCTGGAGCCTGGAGCTAGGAGAAAACACCCCAGCAGCTGAGGTACATGACGGTCCTCAGCCCCTCCTCGGCCTTCTCCGCTCGTCGCTTCTCGGCCACCGCCGCGGAAGCCGGAAGCTGCTTTGCGCCCTGGGAGACGCCGCCACCGACGTTGGCCTTGGCCTTGGCTGTCCGGTGGATGGTCCTGAGCGCGTAGTTCCAGCGGCAGAGGCCGGCCTGGTCCTTGAGCGCCTCCACAGCGCCCACGCTCATCGCCACCATCCACGACGTCTTGGCCGCACCTGCCATATATTTCTTCTCGACGCGTTGGAGGATGATGCCGCTGAATGGCCTGCCTGAACTCTCTGATGCTTGAAGCTTGATAGCAGTGGAGTGTGGATTTTGTGGTGGTGAAGGAACTGAGCTGCAAGCCGATCGATGCTTGTTTGTGTTGATGAGAAGAAGAGTGGGAGCCGATGGTGTTATATATACAGGAGGGCCAGAGGAAAACAGGCGGCAGCGGACGTTGGTTTTCCAGGATACGAGGTGCTTTCAGAATTCAGAGTCAAGTTTGCTCGCCTCTCGCTGTCGTTCCGGTGCAGTGGGCTGCTCACCTCGTGCCGTTTTGTTTATTCTCGGCGGAAGAAGTAGCGGTTTTCTCCATTGCGACAGTTTGGGATCGGCGCAAGCCGACAGAGATAAGATCGGAACGATGCATTGATAATTGTGAGTCACTGAAACTTTTTTTTTTGCGGATGAGTCACTGAAACTGTCGTCCTAGAAATAGCATCAATAATTCAGGCACATAAAAAATTGAAAGACTTCTATCTTCAAGATATAGGGGTGACGCACACGGGACGAAATCATTATTCTAACCTTTTCAACAATCTTTGTCATAAAATAAACTCGTCATGAAAGTATTTCACGATCTGATCCTTTTAGCAACGTCACAGTTCGTGATGTTTCTTCTCCATATAGAAACGTCGTGGTAGCTCACGTTTCAACTCCACATTCAAACGTTCAGGTAGTTCGCGTTTTTGCTCCACATAAAAACGTCAAAAGAGTTGGCGTTGCTGCACAGGCCGAAACGCCATGAACTTTGGCGTTTCTAGCTGGCGAGCAAGCTTGAAACAGGCATGGATGCACTGGCTCCTAGAAGAAAGGAAACTTTGTTGGCTAGCTAGCTTGAAACCAGTCCAAGATAGCTGGCGTTGCAGATGATACTAGCACTTAACAGCAACCCACCATCCATGCATCCATGCATGCGCTGGCTCTTAGAAGAAAGGGAACTGAATAACATACACGTATCCCTAGACTATATCACTATCTTTATAATGGATAGTAACTTAAATGTGGTAAAATGCAAGGATGCATTTATTAGGTTATAGACTCATATTACATTGAGACATGTGATGTTACAGTAACTACCTAAGTTACTACAACTACCTCTCTTCTCATTAAGGAGGTGTTTGGTTGAGAAGTCCTAGGACTTTTTCTAGTCCCAGGGACTAATCAAAAAAGACTTTCCAGTAGAGTCTTTTTCTAGTCCCTGTAGAAAAAGTCCCTCCCGTTTGGTTCCTAAGGACTTTTTAGGGACTTTTTCTAGTCTCTGGAACTAAAAAGTCTCTGAACCAAACACCTCCTAACTCATTGCCACATAAACAAATTTACTGAGTTAGACTCGATGTTACTGCTGAAGTTACTACCACTATGGGTAGCAACCCATTCCGTGAAGAAAGAACACCCCCCCCCCCCTGAAGAAAGCAACCCATTCATGCATGCAGTGCACCGTATCGATCACATGCATACTCATAGGAACGCCAAAATGTTTGACGGTTGTGACCGCCACTCACTCCAGCTACGCCTGCCGGTGGGCCTGATCTGAAATGCCAAAGACCCCGGCATTTGTATTTTGGGATGAAACGCAAGGTTCCTGACGTTTCTAGCAACGCGAAATGGCTCGGCGTTTCCAGCTTGCCACGTCCTGACCATGGGTCAGGGCTGCAACGCGAGCTAGCTCGGCGTTTTTGTGTGGCCCAGAAATGTCACAAGTCATGGCGTTGCTAAAAGTGTCAGATCGTGAAATATTTTTATGTCGAGTTTAGTTTATGACAAAGATTGCTGAAAAGGTTAAAATAATGATTTGGGCCACGCACACGCTGGAATACATGGTTTCCACCATACCAGGGGCAGTGTGAGCGTCTGATGGAGGAGACACCAGAGTCATCCATGTGTGCGCCTCAGGCAAAACATCTTCATTATTACTCCTTCAGTTTCGAATTACTTATCGTAGGTATGGATATATCTAGATGTATTTTAGTTTTTGATACATCCATTTCTGCGACGAATAATTTGGAACGGAGGGACTATTTATTACTAATACTTTCTCTGTTTATTTTTATAAGACCTGGAAGACATTTTAGACAATGTACAAAACAATTCATTTTGAATTATCTGAAATGACTTATAAAAATAAACAGAAGGAGTAATATAAATACATGTTGGTTACTTCCGAGAAACTCGTGGTATTGATACTATGCTGATACCGACACTGTTGTATTATCGTCAAGCTATTAATGGGAAGAGGTTAACATGGTTCAAAAGAAAAACTTGTAGCACTCAAAACGTATGGGGACTCCTCTTGTTCAAAAGCCAATTCATCTGCCTGCATGACCCTAGGAAACTTAGAAAGAAAAACGCGTGACCTGCCTTTTTGGCTCTTCCTATAGCTCGGATCACAAACCCTCCCGATGGTAAGGATCAGTTAACTACTCCCTCTGTTTCATAATATAAAAATGTTTTTGGCATTAGTGTAGTGTCGAAAATGTTTTTATATTACGGGATGGAGGGAGTAGTATTTAATGTGGACAAACCAAGTAACTGGAGGCAGGTCAACGAGTAAAACTGAAACAAAACGGATTGCTTGATGACACCTTCAGTATTGGGAATTTATCATGTGTGTCACTTCAACACCTGCAGATGACACCTTCATGTGTGCTGCGGACTGAAGAAATACAGCATGTTTGCTATGAATTCGGTCGCTCAGCAAATTGGCAAAAATGAAGTCCTTGTGAGTTGTAATGACATACGACCAAATGGCCGGGTTCGAAGACAAGGTAATAGCCGAAACTAAAGTAAAGCATCAATTTGTATTTCTCATCAACATAACAAAAAGGCAAACAGGTAAGGAGAGTAATATGAGCTGAAGTAACAGAAATTTGTCATCATTGTGGTTTTTACAATGGGGGATTCCATGGGAAGCCAGCTAGTACCAAGTTTTTACATAGTTTTTTTTTGAATTTTCATCGAGGGGGGAGAGTTTCCCCCACCTGAATATATTGCGATCACGGCAGGGCTAGGCCCCCCAGAAGTATACAGAGAGAGTTTTGGTTACAAACAGGCAAAACAGGTGCCTGATCCCGAGGGAGAGAGACAGGCCTAGCAGGCAAGGGCCCGTAGCCAAGAGTCGACATGGGCCCGACGATCATGTTGCAGGCGAACACGCCACAGATCGGCGTCCTCCCTACAGCACTGCAGAGTCCTGGTCAGAGACGGGGCCTGCCGTTGGAAGACCACGGCGTTGCGATGTTTCCACAGGTGCCAGCAGCATAGCATCACGAACTCCACTCCAGAGTCAACCACGGCGCCAGCCACACTGACCAGAGAGCTCAAGTGGCAGACCGAGGCCCCATCCGCACATATCCCAATGCTCTGCCAGAACCCCGCCGAAAACGGGCAGGCAAACATCAAGTGATCCACAGTTTCCAGAGCGACGGGGCACAAAGGGCAGCCGGCCTCGTCCCGAGCGAGAATGCACTTCCGCAGCAGGACGTCTCGCGAGTGGATGCGCCTTTGAACCAGCAGCCAGCAGAAGAACTGGACGCGGGACGGCACCCGCGCGCTCCAGATCATGGCAGCGTAAGCTGTGCTCACCCCACCGAACCGCAAGAGGGCGTAGACTGAGCTGGAGGACAAAGCCCCCCCCCCCCCCCCCCCACGCCCGCGCGTGTACCAGAAGACGCTCGTCGTGGCCCTCCCGTCGAGGAGCCTCGTCCAGCATCCTACGAACAGCTCGTAGCTCACGCGCGCCCACGGTTGTGAGCCTAGGAACCAGGAAGCCGTCGAGGCCGAGCTGCCGCACCTGCCAGACCGTGACCTCGTCATCGACGGCATGTGAGAGGAGAGCTGGGAAGACCGAGGCGAGCGATCCGCAGGGGAGCCAGCAGTCCCACCAAAAGGAGCAGCACCTCCCGTCCCCTACGTCAACCGTTGTGAGGGATCGGTAGAGGGGCAGCAGCTTGACGACGGAGGCTCGGTGCTCGCCCAGCTGCAACTCGCCGCGCGAGAGGAGAGAGTGGCCGCCCGTGCTAGCCCAGACCCACGACGCCCATCTTGACCTCGACGAAGCGTGCATCCGGTGTAGCATCTTCAGAAGAAGGCACTCGTTCTGAGTGGCCAGGTCGCGCACACCCAGGCCGCCTTCAGCCTTGGCGCGGCACACCTGACGCCACGCGACCAGGCATTGAGCGCGCGAAGCCCGTTCCGCGATGTTCCATAGGAAAGATCGCCGAAGGCCGTCCAGAGCACGGATCACGGCCTGCGGCAGGAGCAGCGCTGCCATGGCATAGGTGGGCAGGGCGTCGAGGACGGCGTTGATGAGGACGAGCTGCCCGGCGGGCGAGAGCAGGCGGGCAGCCCATCCGGCGAGGTACACGTCCACCTTTGCGATCATGGGCAGGAAGTCGGCGAAGCGCAGCTTCTCCCAGGAGAGGGGCAGCCCCAGGTATGTTTGAGGGAACACCCCGGCAGCGCAACCCAGGGCCGCCACCACCTGCTCCACGACCGCCGCATCGGCATGCATCGGGACGACGGTGCTTTTGGCAAAGTTGATCACCAGCCCGGTGGCCTCCGCGAACTGGTCCAGGATCAGCTTGAGGCGCGCCGCCCCCCGCTCGCATGCGCGCATGATAATCAGAGTGTCGTCGGCGTACTGAAGCACCACCGCCGGTGCGTCCGGCAGGAGGGGGTGGCGAAGCACATCGTCACGGCGGATGAGGCGTTGGAGGACGTTGGCGACGATGATGAAGAGGTAGGGCAAGACGGGGTCCCCCTGCCGCAGGCCGCAGCCCATCGGGAACCATTTGTTGGAAATATGCCCTAGAGGCAATAATAAATTGATTATTATTATATTTCCTTGTTCATGATAATCGTTTATTATCCATGCTATAATTGTATTGATAGGAAACTCAGATACATGTGTGGATACATAGACAACACCATGTCCCTAGTAAGCCTCTAGTTGACTAGCTCGTTGATCGATAGATGGTCACGGTTTCCTGACCATGGACATTAGATGTCGTTGATAACGGGATCACATCATTAGGAGAATGATGTGATGGACAAGACCCAATCCTAAGCATAGCACTAGATCGTGTAGTTCGTATGCTAAAGCTTTTCTAATGTCAAGTATCATTTCCTTAGACGATGAGATTGTGCAACTCCCGGATACCGTAGGAGTGCTTTGGGTGTGCCAAACGTCACAACGTAACGGGGTGGCTATAAAGGTACACTACAGGTATCTCCGAAAGTGTCTGTTGGGTTGGCACGAATCGAGACTGGGATTTGTCACTCCGTGTGACGGAGAGGTATCTCTGGGCCCACTCGGTAGGACATCATCATAATGTGCACAATGTGATCAAGGAGTTGATCACGGGATGATGTGTTACGGAACGAGTAAAGAGTCTTGCCGGTAACGAGATTGAACAAGGTATCGGGATACCGACGATCGAATCTCGGGCAAGTATCGTACCGATAGACAAAGGGAATTGTATACGGGATTGATTAAGTCCTTGACATCGTGGTTCATCCGATGAGATCATCGTGGAACATGTGGGAGCCAACATGGGTATCCAGATCCCGCTGTTGGTTATTGACCGGAGAATGTCTCGGTCATGTCTGCATGTCTCCCGAACCCGTAGGGTCTACACACTTAAGGTTCGATGACGCTAGGGTTATAAAGGAAGCTTGTATGTGGTTACCGAATGTTGTTCCGAGTCCCGGATGAGATCTCGGACGTCACGAGGAGTTCCGGAATGGTCCAGAGGTAAAGATTTATATATAGGAAGTCCTGTTTCGTCCATCGGGACAAGTTTCGGGGTCATCGGTATTGTACCGGGACCACCGGAAGGGTCCCGGGGGTCCACCGGGTGGGGCCACCTACCCCGGGGGGGCACATGGGCTGTAGGGGGTGCGCCTTGGCCTACATGGGCCAAGGGGCACCAGCCCCAAGAGGCCCATGCGCCTAGGGAACCCTAAAGGAAGAGTCCCAGAAGGGGAAGGCACCTCCTAGGTGCCTTGGGGGGAGGGAAACCTCCCTGCCCCCCCCCCCTAGGAGATTGGATCTCCTAGGGCCGGCGCCCCTCCCCTTGGGCTCCCTATATATATGTGGGGGTGGGAGGGCAGCAAACACACCTTTTGCCTTTGGTGCAGCCCCTCCCTCTCTCCCAAGTTCTTCTCCTCTTCTGCGGTGCTTGGCGAAGCCCTGCAGGATTGACACGCCCCTCCACCACCACCACGCCGTTGTGCTGCTGCTGGATGGAGTCTTCCTCAACCTCTCCCTCTCTCCTTGCTGGATCAAGGCATGGGAGACGTCACCGGGCTGTACGTGTGTTGAACGCGGAGGTGCCGTCCGTTCGGCACTAGGATCATCGATGATTTGAATCACGACGAGTACGACTCCATCAACCCCGTTCACTTGAACGCTTCCGCTTAGCGATCTACAAGGGTATGTAGATGCACTCTCCTTCCCCTCGTTGCTAGTCTCTCCATAGATAGATCTTGGTGACACGTAGGAAAATTTTGAATTTCTGCTACGTTCCCCAACAGTGGCATCATGAGCTAGGTCTATTGCGTAGATTCTATGCACGAGTAGAACACAAAGTAGTTGTGGGCGTTGATTTTGTTCAATATGCTTGCCGTTACTTGTCTTATCTTGATTCGGCGGCATCGTGGGATGAAGCGGCCCGGACCAGCCTTACACGTACTCTTACGTGAGACCGGTTCCACCGACATACATGCATTAGTTGCATAAGGTGGCTGGCGGGTGTCTGTCTCTCCCACTTTAGTCGGATCGGATTCGATGAAAAGGGTCCATATGAAGGGTAAATAGCAATTGGCATATCACGTTGTGGTCTTTGCGTAGGTAAGAAACGTTCTTGCTAGAAACCCATAGCAGCCATGTAAAACATGCAAACAACAATTAGAGGACGTCTAACTTGTTTTTGCAGGGTATGCTATGTGATGTGATATGGCCAAAGGATGTGATGAATGATATATGTGATGTATGAGATTGATCATGTTCTTGTAATAGGAATCACGACTTGCATGTCGATGAATATGACAACTGGCAGGAGCCATAGGAGTTGTCTTAATTTATTTATGACCTGCGTGTCAACATAAACGTCATATAATTACTTTACTTTATTGCTAACCGTTAGCTGTAGTAGTAGAAGTAATAGATGACGTGACAACTTCAAGAAGACACGATGATGGAGATCATGGTGTCATGCCGGTGACAAGATGATCATGGAGCCCCAAAGATGGAGATCAAAAGGAGCAATATGATATTGGCCATATCATGTCACTATTTGATTGCATGTGATGTTTATCATGTTTATACATCTTATTTGCTTAGAACGACGGTAGTAAATAAGATGATCCCTTACAACAATTTCAAGAAGTGATCTCCCCTAACTGTGCACCGTTGCGACAGTTCGTTGTTTCAAAGCACCACGTGATGATCGGGTGTTTGATTCAGACGTTCACATACAACGGGTGTAAGACAGTTTTACACATGCAAAACACTTAGGGTTAACTTGACGAGCCTAGCATGTACAGACATGGCCTCGGAACACAGAAGACCGAAAGGTCGAGCATGAGTCGTATGGTAGATACGATCAACATGAAGATGTTCACCGATGATGACTAGTTCGTCTCACGTGATGATCGGACACGGCCTAGTTGACTCGGATCATGTAATCACTTAGATGACTAGAGGGATGTCTATCTGAGTGGGAGTTCATAAGATGAACTTAATTATCCTGAACATAGTCAAAAAGTTTTTGCAAATTATGTCGTAGCTCGCGCTTCAGTTCTACTGTTTAGATATGTTCCTAGAGAAAATTTAGTTGAAAGTTGATAGTAGCAATTATGCGGACTAGGTCCGTAAACTGAGGATTGTCCTCATAGCTTCTTAGAAGGCTTATGTCCTTAATACACCGCTCAGTGTGCTGAACCTGGAACGTTGTCTGTGGATGTTGCGAACATCTGACATACACGTTTTGATAACTACGTGATAGTTCGGTAATGTTAAATGGTTTAGAGTTGAGGCACCAAAGATGTGGTTTTGGAACGTCGCGAAACATATGAGATGTTTTGAGGGCTGAAATTGGGATTTCAAGCTCGTGCCCACGTCAAGAGGTATAAGACCTCCGACGATTTTCTTAGCCTGCATACTAAGGGAGAAAAGCTCAATTGTTGAGCTTGTGCTCAGATTGTCTGAGTACAACGATCATTTGAATCGAGTGGGAGTTGATCTTCCACATGAGATAGTGATGTTTCTCCGAAGTCATTACCACCAAGCTGCTAGAGCTTCGTGATGAACTATAATATATCAGGGACATATATGATGATCCTTGAGATATTCGTGATATTTGACACCACAAAGTAGAAATCAAGAAGGAGCATCAATTGTTGATGGTTGGTGAAACCACTAGTTTCAAGAAGGGCAAGGGCAAGAAGGGATACTTCATGAAACGGCAATTCAGCTGCTGCTCTAGTGAAGAAACCCAAGGTTGAACCCAAACCCGAGACTAAGTGCTTCTGTAATAAGGGGAACAGCCACTGGAGCGGAATTACCCTAGATACTTGGTAGATTAGAAGGCTGGCAAGGTCGATAGAAGTATATTAGATATACATTGTGTTGATGTGTACTTTACTGGTACTCCTAGTAGCACCAGGGTATTAGAAACCGGTTCGGTTGCTAAGTGTTAGCAACTCGAAATAAAAGCTACGGAATAAACGGAGACTAGCTAAAGGTGAGCTGACGACATGTGTTGGAAGTGTTTCCAATGTTGATATGATCAAGCATCGTACGCTCCCTCTACCATCGAGATTGGTGTTTGCGTTGAGCATAGACATGATTGGATTATGTCTATTGCAATACGGTTATTCATTTAAGGAGAATAATAGTTACTCTGTTTATTTGAATAATACCTTCAATGGTCTTACACCTAAAATGAATGGTTTATTGAATCTCGATCGTAGTGATACACATGTTCATGCCAAAAGATAGTAATGATAGTACCACCTACTTGTGGCACTGCCACGTAAGTCATATCGGTATAAAACGCATGAAGAAGCTCCATGTTGATGGATCTTTGGACTCACTCATTTTTGAAAGGATTGAGACATGCAAACCATGTTTGTTGGTAGATATGCATGAAGAAACTCTATACAGATGGACCGTTTGGACTCACTTGATTTTGAATCACTTGAGACATGCAAATCATACCACTTGGGAAAGATGACTGAACGCCTCGATTTCAGTAAAATGGAACCAAAAAGCAACTTGCTGGAAGTAATACATTTTGATGTGTGCAGTCCAATGAGTGCTGAGGCATGTAGTGGATATCGTTATGTTTTAACTTCACAGATGATTTGAGTAAATGTTGAGTATATTTACTTGATGAATCACGAGTCTGAATTATTGAAAGGTTCAAGTAATTTCAAGGTGAAGTTGAAAGATCGTCGTGACAAGAGGATAAAATATCTATGATATGATCATAGAGATGAATATCTGAATTACGAGTTTGGCACAGAATTAAGACATTGTGGAAATTGTTTCACAACTGATACAGCCTGGAACACCATAGTGTGATGGTGTGTCCGAACATCATAACTGCACCCTATTGGATATGATGCATACCATGATGTCTCTTATCGAATTACCATGATAGTTTATGGGTTAGGCATTAGAGACAACCACATTCACTTTAAATAGGGCACCACGTAATTCCGATGAGATGACACCGTACGAACTATGGTTTAGAGAAACCTAAGCTGTCATTTCTTAAAAGTTTGGGGCTGCGACACTTATGTGAAAAAGTTTCAGGCTGATAAGCTCGAACCCAAAGCGGATAAATACATCTTCATAGGACACCCAAAACAGTTGGGTATACCTCCTGTCTCAGATCCGAAAGCAATAAGGGATTGTTTCTAGAATTGGGTCCTTTCTCGAAGAAAAGTTTCTCTTGAAAGAATTGAGTGGGAGGATGGTGGAGACTTGATGAGGTTATTGAATCGTCTCTTCAACTAGTGTGTGGCAGGGCACGGGAAGTTGTTCCTGTGGCACCTACACCAATTGAAGTGGAAGCTTATGATATTGATCACGAGACTTCGGATCAAGTCACTCCCAAACCTCATGGGATGACAAGAATGCATACTACTTTAGAGTGGTACGTAATCCTGTCTTGGAAGTCATGTTGCTAGACAACAATGAACCTACGAGCTATGGAGAAGCGATGGTGGGCCCGAATTCCGATATATGGCTCGAGGCCATATAATCCGAGAGAAGGATCCATGTATGAAAACAAAGTGTAGACTTTGGAAGAACTACTTGATGGTCGTAAGGCTGTTAGGTACATATGGATTTTAAAAGGGCAGACGGACAATGATGGTAAATGTCACCATTAAGAAAGCTCGACTTGTCGTTAAGAAGTTTCCCGACAAGTTTAAGGAGTTGACTACGGTGAGACTTTCTCACTCGTAGCGATGTTAAGAGTCTGTTGGAATTATATTAGCGATTACTGCATTATTTATGAAATCTTGCAGATAGGATGTCAAAAACCATTGTTTCCTCGATGATTTTCTTGAGGAAAGGTTGTATGTGATACAACCGGAAAGTTTTGTCAATCCTGAAAGATGCTAATAAGTATGCAAAGCTCCAGCAATCCTTCTGAGGACTGGAGTAAGCATCTCGGAGTTGGAATGTATGCTTTGATGAGATGATCAAAGATTTTGGGTGTATACAAAGTTTATGAGAAACTTGTATTTCCAAAGAAGTGAGTGGGAGCACTATAGAATTTCTGATGAGTATATGTTGTTGACATATTGTTGATCAGAAATGACGTAGAATTTCAGGAAAGCATATAGGGTTATTTGGAAAGTGTTTTTCAATTGAAAACCTGGATTAAGCTACTTGAACATTGAGCATCAAGATCTATAAGGATAGATCAAAACGCTTAATGATACTTTCAAATGAGCACATACCTTGACGTGATCTTGAAGGTGTTCAAGATGGATCAGTCAAAGAAGGAGTTCTTGCCTGAGTTGTAAGGTATAAAGTTAAGACTTAAAGCTCGACCTCGGCAGAATAGAGAGAAAGGACGAAGGTCGTCCCCTATGCTTAAGACATAGGCTCTACAGTATGCTATGCTGTGTACCGCACCTGAAGTGTGCCTTGCCATAAGTCAGTCAAGGGGTTCAAGAGTGATCCAAGAATGGATCACAGGACAGCGGTCAAAGTTATCCTTAGTAACTAGTGGACTAAGGAATTTTCTCGATTATGGAGGTGGTAAAAGAGTTCGTCGTAAAGGGTTACGCCGATGCACACTTTGACACTAATCCAGATTATTCGGGTAGTAAACTGGATTCATATAGTAGAACAGTTATTTGGAATAGCTCCAAATAGAACATGGTAGCTACATCTAGGAGATGACATAGAGATTTGTAAAGCACACACGGATCTGAAAGGTTCAGACCCGTTGACTAAAACCTCTCTCACAAGCAACATGATCAAACCTAGAACTCATTGAGTGTTAATCACATAGTGATGTGAACTAGACTACTGACTCTAGTAAACTCTTGGGTGTTAATCACATGGCGATGTGACCTGTGAGTGTTAATCACATGGCGATGTGAACTAGATTATTGACTCTAGTGCAAATGGGAGATTGTTGGAAATATGCCCTAGAGGCAATAATAAATTTATTATTATTATATTTCCTTGTTCATGATAATCGTTTATTATCCATGCTATAATTGTATTGATAGGAAACTCAGATACATGTGTGGATACATAGACAACACCATGTCCCTAGTAAGCCTCTAGTTAACTAGCTCGTTGATCGATAGATGGTCATGGTTTCCTGACCATGGACATTAGATGTCGTTGATAACGGGATCACATCATTAGGAGAATGATGTGATGGACAAGACCCAATCCTAAGCATAGCACTAGATCGTGTAGTTCGTATGCTAAAGCTTTTCTAATGTCAAGTATCATTTCCTTAGACCATGAGATTGTGCAACTCCCGGATACCGTAGGAGTGCTTTGGGTGTGCCAAACGTCACAACGTAACTGGGTGGCTATAAAGGTACACTACAGGTATCTCCGAAAGTGTCTGTTGGGTTGGCACGAATCGAGACTGGGATTTGTCACTCCGTGTGACGGAGAGGTATCTCTGGGCCCACTCGGTAGGACATCATCATAATGTGCACAATGTGATCAAGGAGTTGATCACGGGATGATGTGTTACGGAACGAGTAAAGAGTCTTGCCGGTAACGAGATTGAACAAGGTATCGGGATACCGACGATCGAATCTCGGGCAAGTATCGTACCGATAGACAAAGGGAATTGTATACGGGATTGATTAAGTCCTTGACATCGTGGTTCATCCGATGAGATCATCGTGGAACATGTGGGAGCCAACATGGGTATCCAGATCCCGCTGTTGGTTATTGACCGGAGAACGTCTCGGTCATGTCTGCATGTCTCCCGAACCCGTAGGGTCTACACACTTAAGGTTCGATGACGCTAGGGTTATAAAGGAAGCTTGTATGTGGTTACCGAATGTTGTTCGGAGTCCCGGATGAGATCCCGGACGTCACGAGGAGTTCCGGAATGGTCCGTAGGTAAAGATTTATATATAGGAAGTCCTGCTTCGGCCATCAGGACAAGTTTCGGAGTCATCGGTATTGTACCGGGACCACCAGAAGGGTCCCGGGGGTCCACCGGATGGGGCCACCTACCCCGGGGGGCCACATGGGCTGTAGGGGGTGCGCCTTGGCCTACATGGGCCAAGGGGCACCAGCCCCAAGAGGCCCATGCGCCTAGGGAACCCTAAAGGAAGAGTCCCAGAAGGGGAAGGCACCTCCTAGGTGCCTTGGGGGGAGGGAAACCTCCCTGGCCGCCGCCCCCCCTAGGAGATTGGATCTCCTAGGGCCGGCGCCCCTCTCCTTGGGCTCCCTATATATATGTGGGGGTGGGACGGCAGCAAACACACCTTTTGCCTTTGGTGCAGCCCCTCCCTCTCTCCCAAGTTCTTCTCCTCTTCTGCGGTGCTTGGCGAAGCCCTGCAGGATTGCCACGCCCCTCCACCACCACCACGCCGTTGTGCTGCTGCTGGATGGAGTCTTCTTCAACCTCTCCCTCTCTCCTTGCTGGATCAAGGCATGGGAGACGTTACCGGGCTGTACGTGTGTTGAACGCGGAGGTGCCGTCCGTTCGGCACTAGGATCATCGGTGATTTGAATCACGACGAGTACGACTCCATCAACCCCGTTCACTTGAACGCTTCCGCTTAGCGATCTACAAGGGTATGTAGATGCACTCTCCTTCCCCTCGTTGCTAGTCTCTCCATAGATAGATCTTGGTGACACGTAGGAAAATTTTGAATTTCTGCTACGTTCCCCAACACCATTTCCCCGGCACGCCGTTGAGGAGGATGACTGAGCGAGAGGAGGTGAAGTGGGAGTCCATCCAATCGCACCAGAGCGGCGGAAACCCCCGCACCTCCATGATGGGCCGCAAACTTGCCCAGTTGATGGAGTCAAAAGCTTTGGCGAAGTCAAGCTTCAATACCACCGCCGGTGCGCACCTCCTGTGGCAGCATTGCACCAGCTCGGTGGCGTACACAAAGTTCTCGGAGATGCTACGCCCTCGCACGAAACCGGATTGGTCCTCGTCGATCAGGAGGGCGATTTGACGTTGAAACCGAGTCGTGAGCCCCTTACAAAGGATCTTGACGTCGCCGTTTTGGAGCGAGACGGTCCGAAAATCAGCCGGGGTCGGCACGCCTGGCTTCTTGGGGAGGAGGTCGATGCATGCTCTGTTGATCCCATCGAGACTCGCAGTCCCGGCGTGGAACTCGTCAAAGAGGCGGTGGATGTCCGGCGACACCGCCGCCCACGCCGCTTGGTAGAAGGCGGGGCCCAGCCCGTCAGGGCCCGGCGCGCTGGTACGATCCAGGGCGTGAGCCACGGCTTTGACCTCGGCGTAGTCGAAAGGCGCCACCAGCACCGCCCCATCCACCACAGGAGCGTCAGCATAGAGCGCCCGCAGATCAAAACGCCAGGCGGAAGGCCTGGGCCGGCCCAGCAGGGCCGAGTAGAAGCCCAGCAAGGCGGCGGCCTTTCCTGCATAGTGGTTTCAGGCCATGGCTGTTGTAGCAAGCACCGACACGCCTAGCTAGTACTACCAAGTTGCAGCTGCTAATTTGGTCCCCAACAGCTGAGGTACATCACCGTCCTCAGCCCCTCCTCGGCCTTCTCAGCTCGCCGCCTCTCCGCCACTGCCGCAGCAGAGGCCGGAAGCTGCTTGGCGTCCTGCGAGATGACGCTGCGGACGTTGGCCCTGGCCTTGGCTGCCCGGTGGATGGACCTGAGTGCGTAGTTCCAGCGGCAGAGGCCGGCCTGGTCCTTGAGCGCCTCCACGGCACCGACGCTCATCGCCACCATCCAAGACGCCTTAGTCGCACCCGTCATGATCTCTCTGTGTGTTGGTGGTCTGAAACTCCGAAGCAGGTGATGACTGAAGAGTTGTAGAGTGGCTCGTCGTCGAGTGTAGAGTGCGGACTTTGTGGTTACGAATGAACTGAGCTGAAGGCTGATTGATGCTTGTGTTGATGAAAGGGAGAGCGGGGCTGGGACGAGGTTATATACGGGAGGGAGGCTGTGAGGTCCGGAGCAAAACAGTGGTCGCGAACATTGGTTTTTCACGAAACCGGGTGCTTCCGGAGTCTTCACTCTGCTGCTACTCTGCTTGTTCACGCCGCAACCATCGTTGTCGTGTCGTTTTGTTTATTTATTCCCCGTTGAAGTGGTGGTTTTGGCCATTGCGACAGGGTCTGGGATTGGCACAAGCTGACAGAGATAAGATCTATGACTGATAGATAATGTGTGCCAACATCCAGCAAGCAGAATCAAATTCTATCGCGACTTGCGAGTACTAACATTAGTTGTCTAGACTAGAAATACCAAATGGGGCAAAACCACATTCAATGGGGCAAAATACCAAATCTAGATGTTTCTGATACTTGATTGACAAAGATTATTTTTTTTTTTTTTTGCGTTCGGAGCCAATTTGAAGATTTGAAAATAGTTGGAGAATCATTTCCCCCCTAAGGAATAATATGAATTCCGTATATTCAAAATCATCGCGTCAACTTGATGTTAAGACAAATATAAATGTGTCAAGATGCAAATCTAGACGTTTAACACTTGGGAGACCAGAAATTACCCACATTGTAGTTTTATACTTTGACAACTGATGGAGCAAAATATATATTTCTTACAATATACAAAAAAAAAATATATGACACATGACCCTGCAAATTAATAAAAAGGTATAGCCATTTGTGACATGTAAGAGCATCTTCAATAGATTATGCAAATTTGGAGATGTAAAAGTAGGTGCTGTATAATTTATATCATCAGAAAGTGTATTTTACATAAAAAAAGGCAACTTCAACAGATGATGTATATTGGTGATGTAAAAGTCCAACTTCAATAGATGATGTATTTGAAGATGTAAAAATAGTCAGCATGACTTGTACACAATCTCAACCTCTCTGGTTGTGATTGAGGGGGCATGTTAAACAACCGAATATTGTGTATGACTTGTACGCCAAGTTGAGGTAGTTAGTAGGGGGAGATCTCGTTAGTTGTAGATATGAGTTATCTGTAGCCTGTTACGATCTCATAGATCCATCTCTCTAACCTGTACAAGTGCATATAAATACATGACGAGGCCCCTCCGGTTGAGGTGTGCCGAACTGCATATTTTTCTCTTCTCACAGAGCTGTCTCACTGAACTGATGCTCGTTTGTGTCGATGGGAGGATGAGTGGGAATGGGCCGGGGTTATATACACGGGAGAGCCGGAGCAAAACAAACGGTTGCGGCCGTTGGTTTTCCAGGATACCGGGTGCTTTCAGCTTTTCAGGAGAGCTCGCTTTTGGTTGCTTGTGCCGCAGCTTACAGTGGGCCATGGTTTTGTCCGTTGCGACCAGACAGGGCAGAGAGATAAGATTAGATAGGGTTGACGCGCACGCAGGAAGACATGGTTTCCACCATACCAGGGGCCGCGTGAGCTTCGTGTCAACGTCAGATGGAGGAGACACCAAAGTCATCCATGTGTGCGCCTCAGGCAAAACACCGTGATTATTAATGATATAAATACATCTTGATTATTTCCAAGAAACTCATGGTACTGATACTGTGCTGATACTGACATTGTTGTATTATACTCCCTCCGTTTCTTTTTACTCCGCATATAAAATTTGGTCAAAGTCAAACTATACAAAGTTTGATCAAATTTATATAAAAATATATGAGCATCTACAATATTAAAACTATATAGTATGAAAATACGTTTCATGATGCATCTGATAATGTTGATTTCATATTGTGAATGTTTATATTTTTTAATATAAAGTTAGTCAAACTCTACAAAGCTTGACTTTGACCAAACCTTATATGCGGACTAAAAAGAAACGGAGGAAGTATCATCATGATATTAATGGGATATTAATGGAAGTGGGTTGACCTGGTTCAGAAGAAGAAAAACTTGTGGTACTCGAAACGCGTATGGGGATTCCTCTTGTTGAAAAGCCAATTCATTTGCTTGCATGACCCTAGGGAACTTGGAAAGAAAAACGTGTGACCTCCCTTTTTGGCTCTTCCTGTAGCTCTGATCAGAAAGCCTGCACTAGTTAACTATTTGATGTGGAGGAACCAAGCAACTGGAGGCAGGTCAACGAGCAAAACTGAAACTAAATGGATTGCTTGATGACACGTTCAGTATAGATATGGGACTTTATCATGTGTGTGACTTCAATGCCAGCAGATGACACCATCATGCGTGCTGCAGACTCAAGAAATTCAGCATGTTTGCTAGGAAGTAGGAACTCGTCGCTCAGCAGATCGACAAACATGGAGTACTACTTGTAAGTTGTAATGCCATACGACCAAAAGGCAGGGTTCTGATATAACGGAATAGCTGTAAGCTGAAACCAAATTAAAGAAACAATTCATATTCCTCATCGAGAGAACTAAAAACAAACAGACAAGGGGAGCAATATGAACTGAAGTAACAGAAATTTGTCATCATCATCATCCTGGTTTTTACAATGGGGAATTCCACGGGAAGCCAGCTACTCAGAGCATCTCCAACGGCCGCACAAAAATTTGGCGCTGAATCAAAGTTATAGCACGCCACTTTAGTATTTTTAATGCGCCGGAACCAACATCGTTTTTGCAGACGCCCAAAAACATGCGCACAAAAAGCACACAGTGCAAATTATGAAGCCCACGTAATCCGGAGCCCAAAATATGATGCGCGCGATAGCGTTTTTCAGCGCGCGCCCAAAAATTTTTAGCGCTACAGCATCTGCTGGAGCTGTGCGGCGCCAAAAAAACTAAAATTTTAGTGCGCGGAGACCTTTTTAGGCGTATGTTGGAGATGCAACGCCTAGCTAGTGTCAAGTAGGCAACTTCTAATTGGGACCCCAAGCAGCTGAGGTACATCACCGTCCTCGGCCCTTCCTCGGCCTTCTGCGCTCGCTCCTTCTCGGCCACCGCCGCAGCACAGGCCGTAAGCTGCTTGCCGCCCTGCGTGACGCCGGCGCGGACGTTGGCCCTGGCCTTGGCGGCCCGGTGGATGGACCTGAGGGCGTAGTTCCAGCGGCAGAGCCCAGCCTGGTCCTTAAGCGCCTCCACCGCGCCGACACACATCGCGACCATCCAAGACGCCTTAGCCGCACAAGCCATGATCCCTCACTATGCTGGTGGAGACAGCACCGCTGCCTGATCTGTTGATTCTGAACTAGGTGATGACTGAAGATTAGTAGCTAGTAGTCGAGTGTAGAGCACAGACTTTGTGGTTGTGAATGAACTGAGCTCAAGGCTGATTGCTGCTTGTGTTGATGAGAGGAAGAGTGGGATTGGGAAGAGATTATATAGAGGAGGGAGGCTGGGAGGTCCGGAGCAAAACAGTGGTCGCAGACCGTTGGTTTTTCAGGATACCGGGTGCTTTTGGAGGCGTCGCTCTGCTGCTGCTCTGCTTCTTCACGTCACACCTGTCGTTTTTGTTTATTCGCCGTGGAACTGGCGGTTTCGGCCATTGCGAGAGTATGGGACTAGCCCAAGCTGGCCCGATAAGGTCGGAATGACGGATAGATAACGTGTGTTAAACAAATTTTTTCTGTAGCTCTTCATTACCAAAGTTTTTTGTATAGACAAACAAATTTCTAAAATAAATATATAGTTTAGCAAATGTTTGAAACTTTTATTGTTCTATTTTCTCACTCTCCCTTTCTTTGTCAAGAAAAAAGCATAGTGGTGATTATGCTACCATGTACTCCCTTCGTTCGAAAATATTTGTTGTTAAAATGGATATATCTAGAATTAAAATACATTTAAATACATCCATTCCTCGAACAAGTATTTTCGGACGGAGGAGTGTGAAAAACCACTTTCAATGGGGCAAAATACAAAATCTAGATGTTTTTGATACTTGATTGAGAACGAATTTTTTGCGTTCAGAATTCAGTATATTAAAAATCATCACGTCAACTTGATGGTAAGACAACTATAAATGTGTCAAAATGCAAATCTAGACGTTTGACACTTGGGAGACTTTTATACTTTGACAACTGATGGAGCAATTTTTTTATTAAAATATACAAAAGATATATATAATACATACCCCTGCAAATTAATAAGAAGGTATAACCACTGGTGACATGTAAAGCCAAGAAATGTTAATTGTATAACTTTTTTTTCTTCGTTCATGCTCCCGTGCGAACTCCAATCTAGGGTTCCCCTACCTCTCGCTGGCACCACCGCCGGTCCGCCTCGTCTCCTGTTGTCCTTGGACCATGGAGCCGTGATGCATACCGGCACTTGCCGGCCGGAGGGCTCTGTTTTTACGTGTTTTTCAGAGTTTTGTTAGGGTTTGCGCCATGCTCAAGAAGATGAGGCGACGACGGCTTCTTCTAGATGAAATAAGGTTCTCCCGCCTAGCCCTCATCCCGTTGATGCTTCAAGCGTCGTCGGAGGGCGTGTGGACGTGTGTTTTCGACGGATCTTGTGGGATCCGGTCTTTGATGGTTCTACCTTGATCTGGTCTTCGTTCTTCTATGTCTGTGTGTCTGCTGGTTGGATCCTTCAGATCTATACTTCTCTTCATCGGCGGCGGTTGTTGATCCGGTGCGCTGGTCCTATGGGGCCTTGCTACAATGACTTTTCGATTGTCTACTACAACAATGTTTGCCCGGCTCCGACGAGGGAGGGGCGATGACGGCAACGCGTCTTTGGCTCACTCCAGTGCTTGTAATTGTCGCTAGGTGATCTACGGACCTGAATGTAAATTTTACTTCTAGTGTTCTTTGTGCTACCATGACAGTTGATGAATAGATCAAAAGTTTTCTTGAAATAATATTGTACTACAATTTTTTTAAGCAAGCAATCACCTTTTCAGCGTAGTAGCCAAATATTTTAAGTTTCTGCAACGACTTAACTGGAGAAATTTACACTAGTAGAAAAATGGTCAAATGTTTAGCTCATTAGTTCCGGTTTGTATTTAAGCCGACACTAATGTGACAAATAGTGCCGGTTCCAACAGCTGGCGGGCAGCGCTCATTAGTACGGGTTGGTGGCTCCAACCGGTACTAAAGACCCCCGGTTGAAAGCACCAACCAGTATTAAAGATGAAGCGCTGCCACCCACAATGCACAATGTTTAGTTTCACCTCACTTGTGACAGTGAGGAGTACCAGGTACGAGTATGAGAGCTGCTAGGGGGAAACCAGAGGAGCAACACATGGTTTCCACTTTCAGCGCCACATGCTTGGTTTTTTTTTTTGCGGGGACACATGCTTGGTTTCAGCGCTTGTTTGGTAACAGTCACGCATACGTCTGATGAATCAACACAACAAAGAAACGCATGTGAGGTTGACGAATAGTTGAAAGATGCATAATGTACTACCATATTCATATGTTTATAAAACTGAACCGTCGGGTCTAATTCGCAGAAAAAAAAAGGTTTTGATTATCATCTGTACAGGCTGGCGGAAAAATGTGGACCGGGATCAATGCTCTGCCCATCGAACAGAGCAACGGGCAAAGCTTGCGCCCAAGTCGAAACAATAATCTTTCCAAAGAATTTGAAACAAACAGATCAGTTTCAAAGGCAATTCAAACCTTTTTCTTGAGCAGGATAATGTGAACTTGAAGTGGGGGAAGATTTCATCATCATCATCATCATCATCATCATCATCATAATAGTGATACGTATTTACAATCGGCAGGGAATTGACCAGCCAAGTCACACGGCGTGGTTGTTGCTAGAGGTTTCTAACAGAGGCTGGAGCTAGATTGCCTGTGTTAGCCCTGATGAAATATTTTCTTTGTCTCCCAAGCATGTGTAATATTCCCTTTGTAAAGAAATATTAGATCGTTTAGAACATTAGTAGTATTGAACATCCGCATGTTGCTTCGCTGAAAGTGATTTTAATGCTAACACAGGCAACACTTTCCATGGCAGCCCGGTGAAAAAATAAATTTGAATCAGTCAAGAAAAATATGAAGAGAAAGATCATTATAAAATATTTAAGAAATTTAAGTATGCAAAAAATAAAAAATGTCATGAACAACATAGAGTTAGATCAAAATTAGAAGCTTTTGGTTTCAGTTATGCTAACTAGCTTTCATTCCCCGGGAGGCAGCTCACAATGAACGCCCTCACAGCTGTTTGCTCGAGATCAAGCGGTGGCAGTTTTCTCCTAGTTTTAGTTTAATGTCCCCATATTTTTAATGTTTTTCTAGAATATCATGGAGTTTTTGGTTTTTTTTATTTCCTTGCTATGAGTTCCTTCTGAATATTTTTTTTAAGTTTTATCTAAATGAAATCCTGCATTTTTATTTGTTTTCTTAATACTAAAAGATAATAAATTTACTAGAGTTATTATTGATATTCGCTGAGCTTCCATAAAATGAAATATAATTTTTATGTCCTCTGTTTCTGAGTTTTGTCCATTGTTTGTGGCAGCTATGTTGTTACGTATGCAAAACCGTCATCTCCTCATTGCTCAAATCTCTTGACATTTCGCAAGGGCCACGGCAATCACAAGAGTTTTACCAAAATACCACACGCTCTTGTGATGATAGCGAGACCACAAGCTTGTGTCCATTTCAGTTTAAGCCGCCAACTTTTGGCTAAGAAGGCTAGAATATGAACCGAAGGGCTGGGGTGTTCTAAACAACCAACGCTTCTTTCAAAGCTGGATTTCCCCTAGTTCATTTTTGGCAACTGATGTTTGTTTCACTTTGAGCTGCCAACTTTTGGCCAAAATGGGTTGGAATATGAACCAAAGGATTATTCTAAACAACCAACCCTAGTTCATTTTAGTTAGTGTGCCTCAACTTTTTGGCTTCTCGACCAACCATTCAGCTAGTAGTCATCATCACTGTTTGGCCACCGGGCTCCTCAGTGATGATAAAGTCATCACCGGCCAGGAACTACTAACGTGTCCTTAGCGCATCAGTGAACAATGATGATATAATTTGGCAAATCGGTGTTATTCAGTTTTGTAGTAGTGGGGGCTGGGAACCCTAGGTTTTGGGACGAACTAAGAAGGGTGAGGGAGGCGTCGGTAGCGATCGATTGTGGTAGGTTGCGTCCTAGCGAACCATGAATGGGAGTCACACGAAAATAAAAGCGGATATGTACAAAAAAAGGCAGACGAAGTGGGGATGCAAAGATGTGGGAGATCGGATTAAAGAGAAGATGTAAAACGTGAGACGAAATATTGCATCTTTTTAGATAGTGTTGAAGATAACAATGATGACATACTAAGGTCAACACATAGTAAGAGAAAAATCACAAAACATGGTGAAATCATAAACAATCGATTAGAATAATCAATTTTAATTGCCCATGCAGTTTAGAAATATGATTATCACTAGAGCCAGATTCACCATCGGGGTGCGTATGGTCGATCGCCTCGGGTCTCCGATGACAATTGATACCTACAGTACATAATGACCAATGGGAATAAACTAATTGAGCAATGTCATCGTACGTCCCCCTCGACAAAACTTGATTGGTCTCGTCAATGGTTATAACTTATTTATACTAAACATTTTTTATTTCTTATATATACATACATATATATATATATATATTCTATACATAATTTCATTTTAAATTAATTAGAAAAACAAAAAAATTGTACTTAACAACATAAATCCCAAGTAGTAACTTAGAGTTAACATTTATCAACAAAAATTACCATCAAAATTGCTTTAATGACAAACCAACTCCATTTTGTTCTAGAACTTATATTATTTTTTCCTAATATGTTTGGGATATTTAAGTAAGTTAATTCCATCCTTATCAGAGAAAAAGATAGAAGTAGCATTCATAAACAAAATGATTTTATTTATGCGTCTGTCTTATTACCTTTGAATATTTTGCAATAGAGTTCTATAATATAAGCAGCTAACAAATATCTTAGTAAAAGTTTATTACCTTTGAATATTTTTTATCTTATATCAATCTGTTTAATTAATTGGGAGGAAAGAACTATTGTGCACCCGATTGTACCTATTATCTGAAAGTCTGGTTTTATTTATTTTTCTTTTCTTTTTGTTTCATGGCCCTAGGGCAAAATCCAAATTGCTGGTCTTTTAGTGGAAACTACAAAGATGCGCCTCACTCTGTGATATCTCTGATCAGAAAGCACGTTTACTTATTATTAATGTGGTCTGACCTAGAGCTATATCATGTTTAGTTGAATTACTACTGTGTCAGTTTAGCGAATATACAATGAAGAAATTCAAAACATAATCTCCACGACCTCATCGCACATCAGGTCTGGAGCCACAGAAAGTACTTTCAACCAATTCAAAGTACTTCTCGTTTGGTCTCGTTTTGGACTAACAAAGCAACGGAAGGTAGGTCCACCAACAAAACTGATACTGTACTAAGAACTAAATGGATTGGTTGCATCATGACACCTTGAGTACAACAGACACGAGGATTTATTGCGTGTGTCACTCAGGGTTTTGGTTACCGCTCGAAATTTCGAGATTTACCATGGTTACCGCATATTTCAGTCCCCCTCAGTAAATGGGCATTTCCAGCAAAAAAAATTGAATTTTTGAATTTTTTGAATTCAAACGCTCAATGTATAGTAAAGTGTGGCAGAACCTGTGCTATCGATATCTATTTTGAAAGAATTTGAATTCAAAATTCAATTATAAATATAAATTTCATTTGAAATTCATTCAAAATTTTCTCAAAATTTCATGGTAACCGTGGTAACCACATTTACCGGCCCCCTCGGTAAAAATGCCCCATTCGGTAACCAAAACCTTGGTGTCACTTCAACAAAGTGCCACAACTGAAGATTGGTCTGGATCCGGGAGTGCATCTATTCAGAACTGAGATGGAACTCACCTGCTCCCATCTTCTTGCTCCATTGTAAGCATTAAGGAGTACTACAATTGAAAATCAGGGAGTACCTATAACTCTAAGGGTAGATTTGTCATTTAAGAGAGTCAAACTCAGGATACAGATTTATGATATTTTTGGAAATAAATTAATGACTATGATATGCTATTCCTGCAATCAGATCTATCTTGCATGCATGCACCGATCCGATAATTGTGCCAATTTATTTGCATGGGAGAGAGTTATGATTCATCCATTATCAGGCAGATCTGGAGAGACCTGATTTTGGAATTAGCATCATTCGACTTGATTAATCCCTATTTCTTTGCTTTGTTGGTCTAGAGAAACACAAAATCATGCAGCCAGGAACAATCCAAAATAAGTTTTGTAATGGTTGGGGCAGCAAACTTGGATTCGGCAAGAATCTCATTTGTTGGTAGTACGAAGGGGGAATTGGCCCAAAAATTGGATAAGGGTAAAGACGCAGCCGGGTGTCGGCAGCTTATTCAAGTGTCCCCCGAACCGCGCGAAATGGTAAGTATTTCTTAATCAGGTCAGCTGCGATCAACACTCCCGATTCAATCTTCGCAACACCCTTGATTGAAAATGGGAATTAGTAACCAGTAAGAGGCAATGGCGGCTGATTCAATCGCAACGGCGCCGCCCGATTCGTCGTAACGGTGATAGCCGATTCAGAATGAAGCTGGCGGTGGCTGATTGAATTGTTGTGGAGGTTTCAGAAATTGAGCAGGCTAAAGTTAATCGAAACACCAGCATAAATTGTAAAATTTTATAATACCCTTCAATATCAATGGATGAATCTAGTTGGTACTCCACAGGACCCTTAGGAAGTACCAGGGTACCGTAAAAGAGCTCCGAGTGCAGACAGAGTGGTAGAAGCAGATACCATCTAGTATTATCAATGCTTTTACCCTCCCCAAAACAAAGGAAAAGTAACTAGGCTTTTCACGCCGCAGATCGCTCACATCATTGTCTAGCTCCGCGCACCCGCACCCCGAATGCTTTAAAGACGCCCTCATCCTTGCGGGGTGGTATCCATTCACAAATCCCCAAATCTTAAAAGCTTCGAGCTTTCCCTCTCACACCGGCAGCCATGTGGCGGCCAGTCCTATGCCGCCCCACAACTCCACCTTATTCACCCTCGTCTCGGCTTCCCACCCTCACCGCGGATTCTCCTGCCCAGCGCTTTCAGGATCAAATTCTTCCGCCGCCACCGCCTCCTCTCCCCCACCATAGATTCAACTTGCCCCGTGCTTCCAGTATGGTGAGGACCATGGCCCTGATGCCTCTGCTTTCGCACGGCATGGCGCTACTGACTTCTTCTTCGAGTCTTTTCGATCACACAACATTGGCGCACGGCACGACGCCACAACTCCCTCCGTCCGGTCGGCCTTCACTTCCGCTTGGTCCACCACAATGGGCGGCACCAACTTCATCGTTCGTTGGGACGTAGTCACCATGGGTGGCACCAACATGTTCGTCCGCCGGGACGCGGCCGCTATTGACGGCATCCTCGTTGTCCGCCGGGATAACTTATTTATACCAAACCCTTTTATTTATTTTATATATCAAATGTACTATACATAATTTTGTTTTAAATTGATACTCCTTCCGATCCAAAATAAGTGTCGTAGTTTTACTTCAAGACACATTTTTTATCAGAGAGGGTAAAACATTTAGAAAAAATGTCTCTATACCTAACAAAATGAACCCCAAGTAGTAACTTATAGTTGAATATTTTAATTTTTTTTTGAAATTACTATAATGACAAACCAACTCCAATTTGTTGTAAAACTTATATTATTATTTTTCAAATATGTTTGGATAATTTAAGTAAGTTAAATTCCATCCATATAAGAGAAAAATTAGATGATCAATCATATACAAAATAATTTTAGTTATGCATCTATTTTGTTACCTTTGCATATTTTCCTATAGAATTCTATAATATAAGCGGCTATCAAATATCTTAGTACAAGTTTGTGGAGGACAATTTGTTTATCTTAGTTGTAAGTATTCTTTATCTTATATAAATCAGCATATTAATTGGAAGGAACTATTGTGCACCCGATTGTACCTATTAATTGAATCTCTGATTTTATTTGTTTTTCTTCTCTTTTGGTTTCATGTCCCTAGGGCAAAATCCAAATTGTTGGTCTTTCAGTGGAACCTAGAAAGATATGGAGTAACCTAGATGTGCCTCACTCTGTGATGAGAGGAAATCATACGGAAACCAACATTCAAAGAACACTTCGTGGAAACCACGTTTGAAGGTTTCAAAAAATTCTGAAAAAAAAGTGACATGTTAAGGGGATGATGTTTTATTGTCATGTGAATTTTCAAGTCAAAACACATTACCGGGTGCAACCTATGAAAAAGACAAATTCAGCAATGAATAGTGACGCTACTGTTCGGCACTATTCAATGCTGATTTTCGTCACTATTCATTGCTGAATTTGTTTTATTTTTCATAGCTCATATCTCGTAATGTGTTTGAACTTGAAATTTTGCAAGGCAATAGAACGTCACTCTCTTAATATTCCGTAATTTTTAAAGATTTTTTCAATACTTCAAAACATCATTTTTCACGTGGTTTTCATCGGTTTCCACCAAATGTTGGTTTCCATATGATAATTTCAGTGATAGCTATGACCAGAAAGCATGTTTACTTATTAATGTGGACATGTGGTCTATTCTACTATTCAGGAGTTGTATCATGTTTAGTTGAATTACTACTGTGTCAGTTTAGCGAATATACAACAAAGAAATTCAAAATATATTTGTTCGACCTCGTCGCACATCAGGTCGACTGGAGTCACAGAAAGTACTTTCTTCAACCTATGCGCAAAAAAGAATAAGAAAGAAAGTACTTTCAACCAATTCAAAGTACTTCTGGTTTTGGACTAACAAAGCAACCGAAGACAGGTCCAAACAAAACTGATAAGTACTATAAATGGATTGGTTGCTTGATGACACCTTGAGTACAACTGATACGAGGATTTATTGCGTGTGTCACTTCAACAAAGTGCCGCCGGCTGAAGAAATTCAGCATGTCTGTGAAGATTGGAGGCTGATGCCTACTGTATCTGTATGTAATTGAAGATTGGTCTGGATCCGGGAGTGCATCTATCCAGAACTGAGATAGAACTCACCTGCTCTCCTCTTCTTGCTGTCCATGTATCCCCAAATCCTCTTGTTGGACACTGAACAATTGATCTGAACCTATTCGGTGTGTGCTGCCAATAGGTTATTAACCCGTTGACCGTTACAATTTGCTACGATTTGTGAAGTGTACTTGTAAGTTCTTTCTGGGTTGTAAGCAAAAGTGCAAAACCAAATCAGAGCATGTATGCGTATTCCTCACCAAGATAATAAATGAGCAAATGGACATGGACTCAAAGTAACATCATTTTATCATCATCGTCAATTCATCATCATCGTGGTATTTTACAATGGGGGATTCCACGGGATGCCAGCCAGGTTTCAGGCCATGGTTGTTTCAGCAAACACAAAAAGCACCAAGTAACAGATACTAATAATTGGGACCCCAGCAGCTGAGGTACATCACCGTCCTCATCCCCTCCTCGGCCTTCTCCGCTCGCTGCTTCTGCGCCACGGCCGCGGCGGAGGCCGGAAGCTGCTTCGAGCCTTGAGAGACGGTGCCGCAGACGTTGGCCCTGGCCTTGGCAGCCCGGCGGATGGACCTGAGCGCGTAGTTCCAGCGGCAGAGTCCAGCCTGGTCCTTGAGGGCCTCCACGGCGCCCACGCTCATCGCCACCATCCAAGACGCCTTCGCCGCACCCGCCATGATATCTCTCTATGCGTTGGTGGAGACAGCACCGTTGACTGAACTATATGATGCCTGAAGATTGGTTGCTAGCAGTCGACCGAGGATTGTGGACTTTGTGGTTACGAATGAACTGAGCTGAAGGCTGATTGATGCGACTAAGTTTTTTACCGGAGCCCGGATGTACCGGTGCTCAATCCATCATTCATTCCATTCATCAAGATCGGTGCAGCTGTTTAGGTATAAACAAGAGAATTCTTTCTAACAGGAATACTTGGGAATACACCTGACCATGTCAGCCTTTTTGCCAGAGGAGAGAGAGAGAGAGAGAGAGTAGGTCCTTGGGCTGAGAGTGACCGCCGCATGCATGCATTGTCTCCTCACATAATTCCATGCATTTTATTTCATCCTTATTTTTTGAATGATTGATATGTTTTAAACCCAATGTCCATTTTTGAAACTTTTTACATATTTGAATTCGTGGTGACTAGACCTTCATAGCAAGATCAATCTTGGATATATTTGAACTACTTTTTATTTTATATATTTCAATTACATTTGAAATCACTTTCATAAAACATAATATTGTATTGCTATTTCATAAAAGTGTTTTTGGCGGTTGCTCTAATTTCAAAATTTATTTCACTCGTTTAAAAAGAACTAATTTCACTTCTCTTAAGCATTGATCTCACTGATTCTAAAACAGATATTTCACTCACTTTCAAAAGATGGATTTATGCTCAATCAAAGTGAAATCAGTTGTGTCAAATGAGTGAAACTTATTTCACTTATTTTAGAAAACTGATTTCACTCATTTGATACAATTGATTTCACTAATTTGACACACTGATTTCAGTCGTTTCAACTGAAAGAAAAAACATGTTTCATAAAACTAACTTCACTATTTTTGAATAACTCATTTTACTTGTTTCAAAAAACTGATTTCACTCAATTAAAAAATTATCAATTCGAAAAAAATCATCTCGGTTCATAAAACAGATTTCGCTCGTTTCAAAAATTATATTTCACCCACTTCAAAAAGGATTTCACTCATTCAAACAATCATTTAACTCAGCACAAATATCAGTTTCAAACATTAAAAAACCCTATTTAACTTCTTTCAGAAAAATATTGAAATGTATTTCACTCAGCACAAATATCAGTTTCGAACATTGAAAAGGACGTTTCACAACAAAAAAAAATATTTGATTTTTTCAAATAGCTTATTTCACTCATTTCAGAAAACACATTACAATCGGGCAATTGAAATATTATATTTCACTTGTTTCAAAAAACTGATTACACTCATTAAAAAATAGATTTCACTAGTTTCAGAAAAACACATTACAGTCACTCCTTTGGAGAAACAGTTTAACAAGCAGGAATATGAAACTCACAAAGAAAACTATATTCAGAAAAGTGGTTTCAATCATATCAATAAGTGATACCAAATTTTCGAAAATTGCAATTTGAAATTAGTGAAATTAATTTTTTATTTGAAATAGTAAAAATTAACCCTCCAAAAAATGAAATAGTAAAAATTAAACTAGTTTAAATATATTCAAGATTGGTCTTATTCTAAATATATTGTGTCCAGGAATTTGAATATTTGAAATTTTTAAATAACAGAACATTACTGTAAAAAATATTGGCCTTCTAAAAATGTAAACAAAAATAAAATGCATGGATTTGTTTGAGAGAGAAAGAGAGAGGAGAGATGCCCCATGCATGTGTACATCCCACTGCAAATAGTATTGCATTTCCTGTCATGGGTCCTATTGATCTGACATAAATTTGACTATATACAAAAGATTACCTGTCACAATACATGATTATACATATGAATGAGGCCTACTTAGACACAGATCATAAAGCAGTTGAACGATGGATGCTATGCCGGTACATCCCTGCTTCGGTAAAAAGGTGTTTGCGCTGATTGATGCTTGTGTTGACGAGACGAAGAGCGGGGCTGGGACGAGATTATGTACACGAGGGACGGAGGGAGGCTGGGTGTTCGCGGACGTTGGTTTTGCAGGATACCAGGTGTTTTCGGAGGGGTCACTCTGCTGCTACTCTGCTTGTGCGCGCCACACCTATCGCTGCCGTGTCGTCTTGTTTAGTCGCCGTGGAAGTGGCGGTTCTGGCCATTGCGAGAGCCTCAGATTGGAATGCCGGATAGATAACGGTATCAAGATCCACCAAGCAAAATCAATTTTTATTGCAAGCACTAAAACAAGTTGTCCAGAAAAAAAGTATCGATGGCCCCTCAACTATGCATGGTCCAAATTCCTTTTTTCCATCAAATGTTTTTTTTCAGGGATTTTTTCCATCAAATGTTAGAATTGTTTGAAGTTGCCATAGAGGTGGTTTTGCACATGTCGTAGCTAAGTGTGCAAATAAAGTTGAAAAGGAACAAGAATAAAATGGGGAAATGAAAATACTTGGGTAGCTATCATAAATAATCTGGAAACTAAAGAATCTGGTAAATTTCAAAACATTTATTTCCCAAAATTTCAATTATTCACATTTAAAATTCCCTTTGTTTTAATAAATTTTTGAAATGTTTCAGATTGTTTAAAAATAGTTCGTTTTTACCAAATTTTCTTGTAACTCTTCATTTCCGAAGTTATGTTTATAGACTTACAAATTCCCGGCTTCTTCTCATTTTCCTTCCCTACCCCCCCCCCCCCCCTTGTTTGCCACTCTGGCGGCGGGGAGGGGAATTCCGGTGCCTCCACTTTGGTTAGTAGTTTAGGTTAGGTTTTTCAGTTCTCGTAGGTGCGGTGCTCGGGCGGATGGCCGTGCTACTTCTTCGAGTTTGTCTTTCCGACTCCAATCCTCCTCGAGTTCGTCTGTCTAGACTTAGTCGACGAAGCTCTTTTTTCGAGAAAACGCAAAAGACCTTTGTGTTCCATTTCATTGAAAAGATAGGGAGTCGGTTACAGTCGTCCTAAGACGAATAAGCAGCGGATAGACACAATGCTCAGTGCACATCCCATGAAGGGGGCAGGACTACTCTAAGACCCGTCGCTCCTGCGCTAGCCCAGCAGCCGGCCTCCTCCTTGATCCGGTCCATCAGTGTGCCAAGGGAGGGCATCGTGTTGTCGAAGACGCAGTTGTTTCTATGCTTCCAGACCAACCATGGCACAAGAAGTGCTACGGAGTGCAGGGCCTTGCGTTCTGCGTGTGGCGTGCTGCCACCACTCCTTGAGAGTTGCTTCTTGGTTGGGGATCGGCGCCGGTATGCGCAGCCAGGCCAGGGTCTCGTGCCAAGCCTGCCTGGAGAAAGGGCAGTCGAGCATAAGGTGTCGCATCGTTTCCGGCGCCTGGTCACAAAGCAGGCAGCGCGGATGGTGTTGTAATCCATGGCGTGCCAGCCGGTCGGCAGTCCAACAACGATCCAGGTTGGCGAGCCAATGGAAAAACTTAACCCGAGGGGGAGCCCAAGCCTTCCAAATCAGCTTCCAGGAGTAGGAGTGTAGGGATCCCTGGAAGGTGGCCTCGTAGCATGACTGTGCCGTATATGTTCCGCTCGCCGTCCACTTCCAGATTAGCCGATCAGGGGTGTCGCTGAGTGCGACCTGCTGCGTCAGTTGCCAGAGTTGGAGGTATTGGCCAATCTCGTGGATGCCAGGACGCCATGGATATCGCGGGCCCAGGAGTTGCCGTTGAGACCTTCCGCCACCGTTCTGACCTTGCGCCGGCGCGTGGGGATACATTTGTATAGCAGCGGCATGAGCTCGCCAACCGAGCGCCCATTGAGCCATCGATCTTTCCAGAACAGGGCAGTCGTGCCGTTTCCGATGGACATGCAGGTGGAGGCAAAGAACAGGGCGCGCTTGCTGCCGGAAAACTTGAGGTCCAAACCTAGTCGACAAAGCTCTGGCATAGATTCCTCTCGTCTCTTTAGGGCGGTGAGGTTAGAGTTTCCCGTCTTGTGGCGAGATTTGGAGTCAGGTGCTTTAGATCTATGTAAGGGTTCAACGGCGACGACTGTGGCTTCAGGGCGCTGGTCCTTATGGGCACGTGCACAAAGACTTTCCGGCTGTCATCCACAAGGTTAAGCCGACTCCGACAAGGGAGCGGCGATAGCAGTGCATCGGCGGCTCATTTTGGCGGCACTAATGGTTGTTTGGGGATCTTGAAATCTCAATGTAATTTTTATTATGTTTGAGATGCTTTATACTTCCGCTGAAGATCTGGACAATTTTCACACAAAAAAGACTTACAAATTCCTACAATAAACATATTATTCGTGAAATGTTGGAAATTTTGACTTGTTGTTTCCCATAGTTTTACTTTCTAGTCGCCAGGAATTTTTTACAATGTTCTACTTTTCTATTTTCTTATCTTTCCCGAGCTTTGTCAGAAAAATCACATTGTGGTGACTATGCTACTTTGTATGCAAAACCAATTATTTAAGAGCAATCACCTTTTCAGTGCGGTATCAAAATATTTTAAGTTTCTGCACCAGCTTAATTGGAGAATCTTATCAGTATCACCTCACGTTCATGCTGTGGACAGGTGACAGTGAGACCACATGTACTCCTATGAGAGTTGACAAGGGGAAAACCAGAGGAGCCGGACATGGTTTCCAGTGCCGCATGCTTCGTTTCAGCGCTTGTTTGTTAATAGTCACGCAACACAAGAACAAAGTCGACCAATGAATAGTGGAAACATATCCCTCATATGTTTATGAAACTGAACCTAAGAAATAGGAAAAGGACCCGGATCAATTTTTTGGGTCTCCGATCTTGCTTTGCCTGTCGAGGCAGCGAACAGAACAGAGCAACAGGCAAAGCTTGTGACCAACTGGAAGCAATAGTCTTCCAAAAGAATCCTAAGACCTGTTTGAACTTTGAAGGGCAATGCAAACCTTTTTCTAAAGGAGGGTAATGTGGACTCAAAGTGGGGGAAGATTTCATCATCATCATCATCATCATGGTGAGACATATTTACAATCGTGAGGGAATTAACCAGCCGAGTCACACGGCATGGTTGTTGCTGGATGATAGCGCTAGCAGAACTGCAGAAACACCTCATGCTAGCTACCACTAATTGGGACCCCAGCAACTGAGGTACATGACGGTCCTCAGCCCCTCCTCGGCCTTCTCCGCTAGCCGCCTCTCCGCCACCGCTGCAGCAGATGCCGGAAGCTGCTTCGTGCTCTGTGAGGCGCCACCGTGGACATTTACTCTGGCCTTGGCGGTCCTGTGGATGGACTTGAGCGCGTAGTTCCAGCGGCAGAGCCCGGCCTGGTCCTTGAGCGCCTCCACGGCGCCCACGCTCATCGCCACCGTCCATGACGCCTTCGCCGCACCCGCCATGATCTCTCTCTTCTTCTTGTCGCGCTGGTGGAAAACTCTGTGATGCCTGAAGATTGGGTTGATGAGAGGAAGAGTGGGAGTCGGATGGCGTTATATACATAAGGGCAGGAGGAAAACAGGAGGCTGGGACGTTGGTTTTCCAGGATACCAGGTGCTGTCGGTGTCGGGGTCGCTTTGCTTGTGTACGCCGCAGCTCTCCTTGTCGTCCCGGTGCAGTGGAACTTGGCGTTTTATTTATTCGCCGCAGTTTTGTCCGTTGCAAGAGTTTGGGATCGGCTCAATCCGACTGAGATAAGATCTGGCGAGCGAAAGAAAATTTGATTCTCGAGTGATTTATACCAGACATCTAAGAAACAACAACACATCAATAGCCGTCTCATTATTTCTCACACACATGGAAAATAGTGGGGTTTTATAGCTCAATTCTGTCACTTCCACCATAGTGGTAGGAGTTGATCAGGATTCTTTTCATTTGAAGCAGTCACCAGGAGAAGGCTCCCCACCTAAATTTGATCTCATTTCAAAAAGAAAATTGATCAAGCTTATAAGGTACTCCCTCTGTTCACTTTTGTAAGTCCTTTAGGACAGCTGAAATTGAACTATTTTATATGCTGTCTTAAATGTCTAAAAGGTCTTATAAAAGTGAAAGGAGGGGGTAAATAAGATCGAAAGTTTATGAGAAAAACCAGGCGCGCCTCTGGTTGTTGGTACTTAGCAGTGGCTGCCCACCTCAGCCCGTCTTATCTTTGTTATTCAGGCCAAAAGATGCGGTTTTGTCCACTGCCACCAGACCAAGATGGCCGAGACAAGACAGGGGTAATGGATGGAGAACATGTATCAAGATGAAACGAGTAAAAGCAGTCATCATCTATCAACTGCTTAGTACTAGCTGTTTTCCCAACTTGCAAACTAACTCAGCAATTTCGTAAGACCTTAAAATATACAGTATGATTTTCTTAAAAAAAATCTTTACATTGAGGAAGCAAGATCATCAAATTTCTATGAACTGCTTTACTACCGTTCTAATTGATGCATGTCTACGCCTCTATGAATTATACAGACATCCCTCATTGACCATAGGCTTTATTTACCTTCTTGCTTCTTCTCATGGGACACCGGACGCGCGCTTCTTTAGCTTTCTTTACCAAGCCAGCCAACATATCTTTGTGGCGAGTCTTGATTTGATAGTTAGACACTAATTCACTGTGATTCAACATGCAGGCTAGCTTATTTATCTTCTTTTCGTATTTATCCGCATCATTCAGCAACTTTGCTTGCACGTCTTCTGAAAGCATCTGCAAGAGACATGACTCAACCCAAGTGTATATGAAATGCACGGCGAGCAGCTGAGAACCCATTTGCAAAGTATGGTTTTTACCTCATCCGAATCACCAATTTCACGGCTGCATATGATCTTAAAAGCCGTCGCGAGTTTCAGAAGGTCCCAGTTCTCATACTCTATGCCAGACACATTCTTAAGGTGGCGACCAAGAGCATGGAAGGCTCTGTACTGTTCCTTCTCAGCAGCATCACAATCAAACAAGACGGATGCAGTCACAACAATCTGGTCGTTGACCTGGATACGAAGATGTTGCTTCATCATTTAAATGAAAATGCAATGGAAATTTATTCTACTCTACAAGATATTGCATCCAAAGCTTTGCTCAGTGAGAATAAGGCAAAAGCATGGCAGCTGGTAAACTCACCATCTCTGGTTTGACATCGAAGCCGTAACTACTCAATAGCATTTGTAGTCCTTGACTCACTGGGAGCAGATCTTCTTTAGGAAGCTCTGATTTTTCTCTGCGCACCAAACTAGGCATGAAACACTTCATGCCCCACATTACCTCCATCACAAGTTCATCATGCCGGCAGGGTATTCCCTGAAAAGAAGTAACATATATGAAAAATGGCGCTCAAAGTTGTTCAGAAATAGTATAAGAAACAAGGAGCTTATACTTACCAAGCTTAATTCAATTATTGATTTATATTCCGGTTTTCCAACAAGTAGTTCCTGCCCAGGACGGCGCCACTTCAAGATCATTTCAGTGAGTTGTTTGTTAACACCAGTATCAACATTAATGGCGCTGGACTTGTCATCAAAAGTTTGAAATTCCTTCAGCCAAACAACCTGATAAAAGAGACAACCAAAGATAAGCAGGTTCAGGGGCAAGGAGAAACAATTAATTAAAAAGCATGCAATGTTTTAATTAGGAGAACTTAAGACATTGTAACAAAATTCGGTAGGTGCATCTCCATTGTAAATATGTACCCCTTTTCAAGCCCTCGTTTGTCAAAACTCTGCAGTGTAATTCAGAAAAGATTGGTGTTCTAAGGTAAAGCATTGTAATTTTGGAAATAAAGCTCAGTGACTTTATTCACTTCTTAACTAGTAGCGCCACGTCAAGGCCCAATAAATTGGTTCAAAGACACCCACCACCAGGTTGGGTGCATATCATCTACAAATCACCTTGCAGCCGTCATGTGACCATTTAGCAAAACAAATTTTGGAGCATCATGCTACATGGATTACAGACCCAGGGAAGTTTTCATCCTGTTAATTAGTAAAGAGCGGAATTGTGTTTATATGCCCCCGTCAACACAAACAGAAAAAAAATGTCAATCATAAACGATGCAAGGTTCCTAATCGAATCGATTTGGCGATAAGCATACAAAGAACGAAATAAGAAGCCGTGACAAATAAGAAGGGAAGGGAAGGGAAGGAAAGGAAAGACTCACCCGCCTTGCCCTATAATAGTTAGCAAATTTTACCCACATACTCTGGAGACGAGGATGAAATATAGGTTAGTTATTAGTATCGACGACTAGAGGAAGCCAAGCACATCAGTAATAATTAACCTGCATTGCATCTGGTAAGTAGAGGTAAATCCCACAGAAATTGAAAACCGCAAAGCCGGATGGCGTCTCTAGCAGCACCAAGAGCACCCCATTGTTGTTCGCAAAGTCATCACCTATACCAACACACCAAAATTAAGCAAGCTGGATTAAGGAAGGGAAACAAAAACCCTCATCCAGATATCAAAAGCGTGAAGCCTAGATCCGAGGTGAAAGGTCCTCCACGAACCCTAACACGCCGATCTATGGGGGGCAAGATGTGGGATCGGATGCATAGTAATTTGTTCCCTAGACGGAAAAACCTTTCTGCCGCCACGGTTTCCATTGGGGCAGATTGAGATAGAGGATAAGATAATGACGGCGGGCTGGTTGCTCACCTATACTTGCGGCTAGCTCCCCAAAAGTACCGGGTATAATCTTCCGTCGACGCGCCGGAGGAGGACGACGACCCGCCGGAGAAGGATCCGGCGCCGGAGTGGCAGGCCCGCGGCGCCGCACGACGGGAGGAGGCATTGGGATTTTGCTGCCGCGTGAATGGGGGAACCGCCAATACCATATACTCCAACAAAATTCCACTGCCCGACAGCGGCCTAACGAAGCCCAGTGAATGGAGGGGGCAATTGGGCCGGCTAAGGTAGGGGGCTATACCAACATGAGAGGAAACTTCCGAAATCACTAATTAAGGAGTTTTCCTTTTTTTCGTAAATCCGTTTATTCAAAACGTTTTATCTCTTAAACCGGGCGTCCAAATCTTGAACCGTTTTCACCATTGGATTCCTCGTGTCAAGATCTTCAAAACTAGATCCCATGTTGATAGGTTTTGACGAACTTTTTTTCATGAAAAAACCGGACAAAAAAACCAAACCGGGAGCACGGTTTTTTTTCCTTTCCAAAGAGGCACGCCCGTGCCTCTCGCGAAATCACAACCGTACCTCCCGTGGAAGCAAAACCGTGACCTTCGTGGAAGAAAAAAAATAGAAAACGCGTTTTTTTCCGTTTCTGAGAGGCACGGCCGTGACTCTCGCGAAAGAAAAAAACAGAAAACACGTATTTTTTTCCCTTTCCAAGAGACACGGCCGTGACTTTCGCGTAAGCACAACCGTGCCTCTCGCGGAAGCAAACCCGTGACTCTCATGAAAGAAAAAAAAACAGAAAACGCGTTTTGTTTTTCTCTTTCCGAAAGGCACGGCCGTGACTCTCGCGAAAGCACAACCGTGCCTCTCGCGGAAGCAAAACCGTGACTCTCACGAAAGAAAAAAAATAGAAAACGCGTTTTTTTTTTCGTTTCCAAAAGGCACGGCCGTGACTCTCGATAAAGCACAACCGTGCCTCTCGCGAAAGAAAAACCGTGACTTTTGCGAAAGGAAAAAAAGAAAACGCGTTTTTTCGCACAAAAAGTTTTTTTTCGAATTTTTTTTTGATCGAAAAGCTAAGAAAGACCGGGAGAAAACCAAAACGTCGAAAAACCGAAAAAACCGTTTAAAAAGCCGAAAACGCGTGCGAAAAAATAAAAAAAACAAAATCCGAAAGAAACGTCCAGAGCGCGACACGTGGCGAATGGCTAAGAGCGCGCCAAGTGGCGCTGATCGTTGCAAAGCTCCCGAAGGAGAAGGAGCGCTCGTTAACTAGTTGCTCCCGGAAACTTCCAACCCGTGAAGGAAAAACCAGGCATTGCACCTTCCCCGCCTAAAACAAAGGCATTGCACCTTCCTCTGTTTCGAAACAGTGTACTTTTTTTTAACATAAATTACATGATTCCTAATTAAAAAATCTTCATGCATGTTTTTTTCATCGTACACCAAAAAACAAGTCCTCAAAATGTCTTTACTTTTTTTTCCTATTTCTGTAAGAGAAAAGATTCATCATGAGGAAAACTAGATAATATCTCCGCACATTGTTGTGGAAATTAATAGCCATAAATTTGTCACCAATAAAATTAGAATATATGAGAATAATGCCCCTCTACATTCTCGTCATATATGAACGGTACATACCTAGCAGTAAATGGAAGTTGGCTGCACATTGTAGTACATCGTGACCTTGTGACTTCAGCGGGAGGAGGGGAGGAGGGGGGCTTGTTTTGTTGTTGAAAAAAATTCATGCCTAATAATAAATGGGCTATTGCTTCTGGAGGAACGTCACCCAAATTGCCCCAAAAGTTGCAAAACATTATCCATCGATGCCACCTATAAGTGATAAAAATGTTTCACTCCGCCTGGGCGGCCCATGCAGTAGGAACCTTCTATACTACGTTATGCACGCTGGCAGAAAACAAAGTGCGCCTGTTTGGGCCAGCCCATGTCCGGGTGGCCTGTTTTTAAATTTTGTTTTTTTCGTCTTTGTTTTTCCTACTCTAAATAATTTGGCACTTCAAAAAGTTTCGAAAATTAAAAAAATAGAAATTTGAAATAAAATATTTCATAATTCATAATTTTTTGTCAATTCAGAAACATTTGACGATTTTCTAAAAAAATCACAATTTTGAAAACAAATGTTCGGCAAGTTTAAAACTGGTCATGATTTTTTAAAAGTTTGTGTATTAAACAATGTTCATAAAATTGAAAAAACAATCACCAAATCAAAAAATGTTCATCAATTGAAAAATAATCTAAAATGTAAAAACTGATCGTGACTTACAAAATAGGTTATTCATTCGTAAAATGTTCAGTGATTCAAAAAAATGATAATGCATTCTAGAAAATGTTTGTTAAATCAAAAAAAATTCGTTAATTTAAAAAATTGTTCCACCAATTTCCAAAAAATGCTCGTTAATTCAAGAAAATTGTTTTAAAAATTTGCTGATACAATAAAAAAGTTCATGAATTATGATTATAGAAAATGTTCATGATTTTCAAAAATTGTTCACAATTTCATGAATATGAGAGTGATAGTGTATCTTGCTGTTGCAGCAAAATGTGATCATGGTCGTTGGAGATTATGAATTTTTTTTCTCCCGTTGTAACGCATTGGCCGTTTTGCTAGTAAAACTTAATGATGTGAAGGCTTTATATGTGCTTGATGACATTGATGACTCATCTCCTACATAAAGGTATATAAAGGATTGCATGTAATTGATGGCGTGGACGACTAGGTGGCATGTGTGACGAGGTCGGATTTGTGCATGTCGAAAGAAATAGAACTAAATAATGGGGATAAACTATTTAGGCAAATGCAACATAACCATGTTTATGTAGGTGTGGCCTTTTAAGTTTTTTACACCAATTTAACCGAAGAGTCTTACCATGCTCTCCTTCGATGATCGGTGACAGTGAGAACACAAACTACAAATATTGGAGAAGACAAGGAAAACCGGAGGCTAGGGACACGGTTCCCATCATACCAAAGGCCACATGCTTCATTTCTGCATTGAAAAACTACAGAAAGATGAATTCTAGTGGATGTGTCGTATTCATAGGCTCCAAAACGATTTTATGCCGGGCTTCATAATTTTTTGAGGATTGTGCGTGAACACAGAGTTTCATAACTCAAAACTCCATATTTTGTGGACCCACATGTAAGTGTCTTTATTTGTTTGTCAGTATTTACTGTTCGGCACATTCTTATTTCGTCTTGCCCGAGAAGGACTCACGAGGAGGGCCTGGACACTACATGGCTTAGACGAGGTGGTCGTGGAGAAAAATAGTGGGTGGGGAAGAGAAAGATGGATGAGCATGGCTGCGTGGTGGCGAGCGGGGAACTCGATTTGAAAAAATGTGACCCACGGAACACTAGCATCCCAGTCATTAATTATAAGAAATGTCAATTTATATAACCATGCTCTGGCGGGAAAAACGGCTCGAAAAGGATACTCTAACAGGAAACAAAGGGGGATAGGGCGCAGATGGACAAGACACACAGGGCTGCCCACTAATGGGCATTTTGTTTTCATGGAAACTGCACGTGCGAAAGTTGTACTCGCGGCTGTGCCATTGGTAGGAGAATGAGAGGGATGGAGAGGGAGAAGAAAGAAATGGCTAAAGTTTCACAGAAATTTTTGTCAGTAGTTATTTTTTCAGCTTGCAAACTAACCCAGAATTTTTATAAAATTTTAAAATATAAGATTTTTCCGATAGGCTTTCTTTACATTGTAAGATAGACTAGCAAAATTTCTGTGAGCTACTTTGCTACACTCTAATTCATGCACGCCTCAACTCAAGAAAAAAAAATCATGCACACCTAAGTCTCTATGGATTATACAGCTATCGTGCCAGTTTGTGTTAGCGCTAGCTTCAAGTGGCATATTGACATGGTGATCTTGTAAGTTTGGGTTTGTTGCATAATTTTGTTTGGCTTGCAATAAAGCCAGGTTTCATCTGTTTGCTAAATTACAAGATCATGTTTACAAGCTGCCAGTGCTGAAAGAGCAGAATTTTCCTGGGACATAACTAAGAAGTAAGGCCTGGTGTTCATTGGTCATGCTGTTGATCAGGCAGTATAAATAATATACCATGTTGCACCAACAAAACAAGCAAATCAGAGTGGCGCAGCGGAAGCGTGGTGGGCCCATAACCCACAGGTCCCAGGATCGAAACCTGGCTCTGATATTTTTTCTTGATTTTTCATTTCTCTATTTATTTTTTTGCTCTGCAAGTCTGCATCATCGGGAATTAGCTCTGAAAAAATTTAGAAGCTCCGTGCTTCTCGTAAACCAGCTGTATCGTCCTTGATCCAGTCTCTTGTCGTAGTTATGATTTTCGTGTGTACAAAGTGGAAGAAGAACATGGTTTAACAGCTGGGGGAACCGAAAAGAATAATGACTCTTATTTTTACAGAGGTCAGCAAAAGCGCCCATCGAAGTAGCAGAGTGAGCCAAGTGCAGAACTTGCGACGCAGTGAAGTTTCTATACTAGGATTCCATATGAACTCATTATCCGATGGAGTTTCTGCAGATTTAGATTGGAAGCAAGACCAACGAAATTTCTATTTACTGCTTTACTTATAGAGACTCTAATTGATGCATACCATCCGCTGACCTTGTGAACTAACACAGCTTTTCCAACATTTTTTATTTTTTTGAATAAAGCTTGCCATCCTCCGTAAAGAAAAGAGAATACTGAATCATGAAGTGCCTGTCTAGGCCAGAGGAAGGATCCAACGGCACAGATTCATCTCCCCCAGGCCTCCCTCCTCTCCCGTCCAGACTCCAGACTCGTCAGCCGACTCCGGGGCCGCTCCCGCTCGCCGGCGGCCAGACCCACCGGTCCTGCCTCCTGCGCCCCCGTCCTCATTGACGAAGGCGAGCTGCTCCTCCCGCGCTTTCCGCTCCTCTTCGTCGCCGCTGCCGAGCGCGGTCGGCATTGATTGCAACCCGCAGCACTTGCGCGCCGAGCTCGGCTGGAGACGGCCAGCAATGCCAACCGCCCGCCTGTCCTCCGTCTTCGCCTCCTCCTTCAAGGCTTCTTTACGGAAGCCACGAGCTCCCGTCGCCGCTTTGGCTGCTGCCACGGAGCGTGTGCGCGCGGGAACGCTGAGCCGGGAGGACGCGCACCACCTGTTCGACGAATTGCTTGGCCAAGCCGCCGCCGTCCCGGAACGCGGGCTCAACAACTTTCTTGCCGCACTCGCCCGTGCTCCACCCTCAGCTGCCTGCCGCGATGGCCCCGGCCTTGCCATCGCCCTCTTCAACCGCATGTCCCGAGGCACTGGTGCACGGGTGGTGTCGCCCACGCTCTGTACCTATTCCATCCTCATGGACTGCTGCTGCCGCGCAGGCCGCCCGGACTTGGTGCTTGCCTTCTTCGCTCGCCTCATCAGGTTGGGGCTGCGCTTGGAGGTCATCTCCTTCAGCAATCTCCTCAAGGGGCTCTGCCAGGCCAAGCATACAAATGAGGCGGTGGACTTGCTGCTCCACCGGACACCTGAATTGGACTGTGTGCCTGATGTCTTCTCGTACAACATAGTAATCAACGGCTGCTTGAAAGAAGGTGAAGTAGACAAAGCGTGCAATCTCTTCCATGAGATGCCCCAACTGGGAGTTCAACCTGATGTGGTGACCTACACCTCAATCATGGACGCACTAAGCAAGTCCGGAGCAATGGACAAGGCAGAAGTGCTCCTTCGGCAAATGGTTGATCAAGGAATTGAACCCAACATCAGGACATATACTAACCTGGTACATGGATATTCCGCTTCGGGTCAGTGGAAGGCGACAGTTAGAGTATTCAAGGAAATGGTAAGTGTTGGTGTTCTACCAAATGCTGTCACTTTGAACTCATTTATGGATTCACTTTGCAAGCATAGAAGGACAACGGAAGCTAGAGTTATTTTTGACTCCATGGTTGCAAAGGGCCAAAAACCTGATATCGTCTCCTACTCTACTATGCTTAGTGGGTATGCGAAAGAAGGATGCTTCGATGATATGACTTGTCTCTTCAATTCAATGCTACAGAATGGTGTTGTACCTAACCACCATATTTTCAACATACTGATCAATGCATATGCTAAACGTGGACTGATGGATGAGGCTATGCACATGTTCGAAGTAATGAGGCAACAAGGAGTAAATCCAGATGTATTTAGCTATCAAATTATAATGGATTCACTTTGCAAAATGGGCAGGATGGATGCTGCTCTGGACAAATTTAATCAGATGGTCAATCAAGGAGTTTCACCTGACATAGTTGTTTACCGATGCCTAGTTCTGGGTTCTTGCTCTCATGGTGATTTTGTGAAAGCCAAGGAATTGATTTCTGAAGCAGTTAATAGAGGTCTGTGTTCTAACAGTGTGTTCTTCTATCCTGTAATAAACGACCTGTGCAAAGAAGGAAAGGTAATGGAGGCACAAGATATGTTTGACTTCATTGTCGGTATTGGTCAGCGGCCTGATGTTATTATGTACACTTCACTGATGGATGGATATTGCCTTGTTGGCAAGGTGGAGGAAGCACTGAGAGTACTTGATGCTATGAAGTCTGCTGGCCTCCAGCCTACTGCTGTTACGTATGGTATACTTCTTAATGGCTACTGTAAAATTGGAAGGATCGCCGCTGGATTGAGTCTTTTCATGGAAATGTCACTCAGCGGGGTTAAGCCCACTACTATTATGTACAACATTATACTTGATGGGCTGTTTTGCTCTGGGAGAACAGTTTGTGCAAAGGAAAAATTCCATACGATGAATGAAAGTGGCATACCAGTGGGCGTTGACACATACAACATAGTTCTTAGTGGACTTTGTAAAAACAATTGCACTGATGAAGCAATAGAGCTGTTCAAGGAATTACGTGCTAAGAACGTGAAGATTAATGTCATGATACTCAATACTATGATTTCTGCAATGTTTAAAACTAGGAGAATTGAAGAAGCCAAGGATTTGTTTGATACTATATCAGCCATTGGGTTGGTGCCTTCTGTTGTGACTTACAGTGTAATGATGACGAATTTCATAAAAGAAGGGTTGCTGGCAGATGCTGATGATATGTTTTTAGCAATGGAGAAGGCTGGCTGTGCTCCCAACTCCAGTCTGCTAAATCAAGTGGTCAGGGCGTTGCTGGAAAAAGGTGCAGTTGTGAAGGCTGCAACTTATCTCGCTAAACTTGATGCTAAACAGCTGTCAGTTGAAGCTTCAACGATTTCGTTAATAGTATCTCTCTTCTCAGGGGAAGGGAAACTAAGGGAGCACGTAGAGTTGCTTCCAGTAAAGTACCAGCCTCCTGAGAGTTCGACTGACAATTGAAAGAGTATACTTGAAACTTGCTACTGAAAAACGAGGTGGTAAATTGAAATAACAAGCCTGACTCCTGAGGGTCATATGAGTTTCCCCCTTTTTGTGATGAAGAAAGTGTAACTCTGATCTGGAATGTTTGGATATCTGTCACACATTACATATTTATCAGCATCCAAGTTTGTGGCAAAGTACTTAGCTACTTGCCTCTGGGAATACCCAATCTCGGCGTTTATGCATTCCTGCCGCAAGAAGGCGTGACCCAGCAGTGCAACACAAACCAGGTATAAAATAGTCTGTTTAATAACTGTGTGATGGTTGATGCACTGCTTTTGCTCTCTGTTGATGATACTTACTATTATGTTCACTCTTAAAGCTCCAACTAAGCTATGATCTCTGTCTTCATAATGTTACAGAAAGTTAGGTTGCTCTACATTAAATGCTTGCATTTTTGAAATTTCAGCAACCATTGCATGTCACCAGTGATATCCTGGTTACTTTCGGTTATGCCTCTCTCAACAGTAGTGCTAATTTTTTTCTGTGAAGCGTTAAGTGTGTTATGAACTGTGTTTTCATCTAAAATCTAGTTGCCTGTGCTAGTGCACTTTAGTTAGTAATTTGATGTTCTGTGCTAAGCATGTTTTGAAGATGAGAAGCATTAAGCATTCTGTATGGTCATGATCAGCCAGTCAGTCAATACCAGTAGGTGTAAAAGTAGCTCCTTTGGTTGAAACACAACGCTTGTATCTGAAACCAAATAAATACTGCATTATTCTTTGGCTTTCTGTTGTGGAAAGCGCAGGAGTTGATTATTTTGTTAGTCTTGTGACCTTCTGGTCAACCTGTATCTCAACCTGGAAGGGGTAGACAATATCTTCTCAACAATGGAGAAGACTAGCTGTGCTCTCAACTCTCAGTTGCAAAAAAACATGTGGTCAGGGTGTTACTGGAGAAAGGTGATGTAATCAGGGCCGGAGGTTATCTTTCTAAAATTGATGAGAAGAATTTACTACTTGAAGCTTCAGCCATTGACTTTGCAGTTGCTGACCTCTCTCTTCAAAAGGAAGGAGACATGCCAGAAAATAGTCGTTTTTTTTCCTTTGGATGTTTATAAGGAAGCTGTAATAATTTGTCTCGAGCCTGAGGTTCTCTGGACGGTTTAATTTGTGTGTATGCTACCGGACAAGAACCGGCTCCAACCAATAATCTTCCAGAAGAATCCGAAGCGGACATACTGGTTCGGGGCGCACTGTGAACGTTTTTTTCTGGAGCAGGGCAATGTGAATTCGAATTGGGGAAGCTTTCATCATCATCGCTTGTCGCAACACACATATTTACAATTAATAAGTAAAGATTAATTAATTCTGGCCAAGATTCAATAAACATAACTAAATTTGATTTGAAACTATATATCATTTCTTTCCATAGATTGTTACTCATGTGAATTATCTATACAGTATGGAAAAATGTTACATGCAAAGTGTCGGGCTCTTTGCCGAGTGATTTTTCACGGGGTTCTCGGCAAACTGCACACAAGGCCTTTGCTGAGTATCTCACACAAAAATTAAAAAAAAAGTAAAAAAGAAAGATTTGCACGATGTATGTAAAAAAAAAGCAGTATCAGAAAATTGCTATCTTATACGAAACAACTTTGCCCCTGATCTGAATTATGAAATGTCATGCTACTTTATAAAACTGCCATTACTCTAATTTATAAATTTACAATAAGTATGATAAAAAATAAAGAAGGTCGTGTGATCTATGAAAAATATAATTGCCATGCTAAACTTTAAAACTGCCATTCTGTAGGGAAAAATGTATTATTTGGAAAACAAAAACTTAGAAAAATGCCATGATAAAAATGCCATCTCTTAATAAAAATGCAACCTCTTAATATTAAGAATGGCAATACTTAATAATAAAAAATACCATCTCTTAATAATAAAAATGTAATCTCCTAATAATAAAAATACCGTCTCTTAATAATAATAAATAATATCTCTTAATAACTAAAAACAAATAAAAATGACATCTCTTAATAATAAAAAATGTTATCTCTTAATAATAAAATGCCATCTCTTAATAATAAAAATTGCCATGTACCAAAAAAAATTGACTGTGAAAATAATGTTTAAAATGGCATGTTACGTATTTCAAGAAATTATAAACTGCCATGTAGATTATTTTTCTAGAAAAAATGACATGTACCTAAGCCAAAAAACCATAAATTTTCATCATGGTAAAAGAAGGGAGGGCAAAAAAGGAGGGTCTGGGATTCGAACCCAAGTCTTCCATGTGCAAGCTCACGCGGCTAGCGAGTGTAGTGTGCATGGGTGTTTTGAAAAAAATAAAACATTCTCTTGCTTTTATCTTATAGCGAACTAGTTTCAAAATTTGAAGTGTGATCGGCCTTGTGCTGAGATCCATGTGCAGGGGTGTTGCCGGACCCGACATATGGGCCCAAATTGCCAATTTTGGTGTCAGCTAGGTCTCAACTTGTTAGCCCAAAACATGTGGCTATGTGTTGTACAACACAAAACCGATGGTAAAGTGTTATAAGGTCCCCGGTGGTTTTGAGAAAATTTCACAATTAAGAACGAATACTAAAATTGCAAAAATCGAAAGGCGACAAATCTAAGTGCCATATTCAAATCCACTTGTGCTTCCTCTCTACAAAAATGCCGCCACTTCTAGTTTTTTTTTGCTTTTCTTGCAACGCACAGACATCTAACTTGTTCTCTAAAAACATGATGAACACTTTCCAAAGTAGGTGATAACCATTTGATAAAAAGTATGAACATTTTATAAAACATGATGAACATTATTTTAAACGTGACAAACATTTTTAAAGATACACGATGAGTACTTGCACGACAGACATTTTATAAAATAGGTGATTAATAACTTTTAAATCACAATGCAATTTTAGAAAATAGACAAAGAACATTATTTAATACATGATATATATTTGCTAAATGCATGTTGAACGTTTTTTATATACGCGATGAACAATTTTTAAATGCATGATAGACCTTTTAAAAAACATGATAAATTTTTTATATAGGATGAACATTTTTTAAATACCAGGTGAAATATAGTTTCTAAATACACAATGAACCTTTTTGAAAATCATGATGAATATATTTGAAATACACAATAAATAATTTTTAAGATACATGACAGCCATTTTTAAATACATTATGCGTTTAAATGTATGATAAATCATGGAACCAGACTCGTTCCGAGAGTGCTCAAAACAAAGTATGACCCCAAATGTCATATTCTTAAGGCGTGTCCTGAAAAGGGTTCTTCTTTCACCTGGTAACGCATGTATGTATGCATTCAAACATTCAAGCGGGGCTATATTTGGAGGATTAAAGATGGTAGTATAGTAGTATAAACATTGGTTGGATCCTTGGATTCCTTCTAGCCCGATCAGGAAGGAAATGATGAGACGAGGCACAAGTGTCATTCAGAAAGTTTCTAATCTTATCATGCCTGAGACCGGGACATGGGATGAAGGCCTTGTTCGTAGTATATTTAAAACGTTGGATGCATGTCGCATCATGCAGATCACGAACTGCTTTGAAGATTTCATAGCATGGTACTTTACGAGAATTGGCACATTTAGTGTCAGGTCGGCCTGCTAGGTGGAGTGTCACCACCAGTTCGAAAATCTGATAATGCTTTCAAGTGGAGTTGGTTCGTCGGTGTCGAACCTTGTTCAAAACAGAGAATGTACCACAGGCAAAAGTGAAAATCTTCTGTTGGAAGGTGTTACATGGAGCTATTCCGGACTTCTGGTCAAGGTGATCTTGGCAAATCCTCAGATGGCTAAATGATAGTTGTATTATTTGTAATCAATGCTTCACAAGATATCAAACATCTCATGTTCTTATGTCAGCCAGCACAAGAGGTTTGGAAGCGATTCCAAAAATTTGATGTTATCAAACATCTCATGTTCTTAGTGAATGTGTCTCAGTGACGGCAAACATGTCGTTTTCCATATTCACTTTTGCATCAAACTGTGTACTGGTATATCATAGAACTCTTAGACCAACTAACCAGGAATGGAGTAAACATGATGCGAGATTCCTGAAGTTGGTCGATGCAACATTCTATGAAGAGAAAGGGGTCAGAGCGACGAGAGGCATTCTATGGGACTCAAATGGGAATTTTATTGCGGCCACCTGCCCTCACATGGTCGTGCATCGTGTGCCTTAACAACAAATGCGACTGCAATGCAATGGGACTTCTACTGGTTAGTTCCATGGGGTGCAAGAACATGCAAGCTGAAGCTGATTCTTTATGTGTAATCAGGGCATGCACTGGTGAAGAAGTGTGGTGGAGTGAATCAACTAGTAATTTTGCCAACATTGGTCATTGTCCATTGGGAACATAGTTATTAGCCACTGCGTCCAAGAAGCAAATCAATTCATCCACAGTTAGCTAAGTTTATTTACTAACCTCATATTATTTCTTGTATTTGGGACGATTATCCTTTAGATTTATTCTCGCAAGCGTCGTGGACGATGTGACTATATTTACAAATGAATAAAGCTGGCCATTTTCGCTCCAGGCAAGCGACCGCGGCTACTTATTCAATCCCTTCTGGCTCCACTGATCCGCCCGTGGATTCTCCTTCCCTCTGTCTGCCACTCTGGCAGCCGATGGCAGGGAGGAAAATCCCAATACCTTAGCTCCAGGTAGTAATTTATGTTAGGCTATTTTCTCATAGGGATGATGTATAGGCGGATGACTGTGTCTCACCTTCGAGTTGGTTTTTCGAGTTTCGATACTCCTCAAGTTCATCCATGAGAACAGATACGACGAGTCCGATGTAGATTCTGGCAGCTCTTTGGTACCGCGAGGTTAGCGTTTCTCGTCCCACATTCGTGACAGTCAGACACTTCAGACCGATTCAAGGGTTCAATGATGAAGACTGTGGTTTCCGGGTATTAGTTCTTAGGGGATTGTGTATTAAGACTTTTCGGCTGCCATCGACAAGGTCGGGCCGACTCTGACGCGTCAATGACTCATTCGATGGTCCCGGGATCTCGGTATTATTTTTATTTTTTGACTGTGTATGTATAATTTTTGCTATCTTGACGTGTCTGGATCCTTTTCGAAGGGAAAAAATTGAACGAAGCTTGCCATCCGTGAAGAGAAAAGAATACTGAATCATGAAGTGCCGTCTAGACTGAGGAATGATCCAACGGCATAGAGATTCATCTCCCCACTCCCCAGTCCTCCCTCCTCCTCTCCAGTCCACACTCGTCAGCCGCTCGCCGGCGGCCAGACCCACCAGTCCGGCCTCCTGCGTTCCCGTCCTCGTCGACGGAGGGGCAGCGGAGGTGCGTTGTTCCTCCCGTGCTTTCGGCTCGGGCGCCGGGGCCTCCTCTTCGTCACCGCTGCTGAGCGCGTTCGGCATTGATTGCAACCCGCGCCGGCGGCGGCGACCGGTTCCCCCGAGAGGCTGGTTGCTGCGCGCGCGCGCCGAGCGTCGCAGGTGACGCCACCCGAGCGCGGAGCGCCTCGTCAGGGGACGCACGCACGGTCTCTCAGCCTCCCCATAGGGCGAGATCCGCTGGAGACGGCCAGCAATGCCAACCGCCCGCCTGTGCTCCATCTCCGCCTCCTCCTTCAAGGCTTCTTCAGGAAAACCACGAGCTCCTGTCGCCGCCTTGGCTGCTGCCACTGAGCGTGTGCGCGCTGGAACACTAAACCAGGAGGACGCGCACCACCTGTTCGACGAATTGCTAAGCCAAGCCGCCGCCTTCCCAGTAGGCGGGCTGAATAACTTTCTTGCCACACTCGCCCGTGCACGGCCCTCAGCTGCCTGCAGCAATGGCCCTGCCCTTGCTGTCGCCCTCTTCAACCGCATGTCCCGAGGCCCTGGTGCACGGGTGGTGTCGCCCACGTGCTGTACCTATTCCATCCTCATGGACTGCTGCTGCCGCGCAGGCCGCCCGGACATGGTGCTTGCCTTCTTCTGCCGCCTCCTCAGGTTGGGGCTGAGCTTGAATGTCACCTCCTTCAACAACCTCCTTAAGGGGCTCTGCCAGTCCAAGCGTACAAATGAGGCTTTGGACGTGCTGCTCCACCGTACGCCCGAACTAGACTGTGCGCCTGATGTCGTCTCGTACAACATAGTAATCAACGGCTGTTTGAAACAAGGTGAAGTGGAGAAAGCGTGCAATCTCTACCGTGAGATGATCAACCTGGGAGTTCAACCTGATGTGGTGACCTACAGCTCATTTATCAACGCACTAAGCAAGTCCGGAGCAATGGACAAGGCAGAAGTGGTCCTTCGGCAAATGGTTGATCAAGGCATTGTACCCAATATCATTACGTATACTAGTCTGATCCATGGATATTCCACTTCGGGTCAGTGGAAAGCAGCAGTTAGGATATTCAAACAAATGGCAAGTGTTGGTGTTCTACCAGATGCTGTCGTGTGGAACTCATTTATAGATTCACTTTGCAAGCATAGAAGGACAAAGGATGCTAGAGATATTTTTGACTCCATGGCTGCAAAGGGCCAAAAACCTGATATTTTCTCCTACTCTATTATGCTAAATGGGTATGCTAAAGAAGGATACTTCGAGGATATGACTGATCTCTTCAATTTGATGGTACTGAATGGTATTGTACCTAACCACCATATTTTCAACATACTGATCAATGCATATGCTAAACGTGGACTGATGGATGAGGCTATGCACATGTTCGAAGTAATGAGGGAACAAGGAGTAAACCCAAATGTAGTTGACTATCTAGTAATAATGGATTCACTTTGTAAAATGGGTAGGATGGATGCTGCTCTGGACAAATTTAATCAGATGGTCAATCAAGGAGTTTCACCTGACAAAGCTGTTTACCAATGCCTGGTTCTGGGTTCTTGCTCTCATGGTGATTTTGTGAAAGCCAAGGAATTGATCTCTGAAGCAATTAATAGAGGTCTGTGTTCTAACAGTGTGTTCTTCTATCCTGTAATAAACAACCTGTGCAAAGAAGGAAAGGTAATGGAGGCACAAGATATGTTTGACTTCATTGTCGGTATTGGTCAGCGGCCTGATGTTATTATGTACACTTCACTTATGGATGGATATTGCCTTGTTGGCAAGGTGGAGAAAGCACTGAGAGTACTCGATGCTATGAAATCTGCTGGCCTCCAACCTACTGCTGTTACGTATGGTACACTTCTTAATGGCTACTGTAAAATTGGAAGGATCGCCGATGGATTGAGTCTTTTCAGGGAAATGTCACTCAGCGGGGTTAAGCCCACTACTATTATGTACAACATTATACTTGATGGGCTGTTTTGCTCTGGGACACCAGTTTCTGCAAAGCAAAAATTCTATACGATGATTAAAAGTGGCATACCAGTGGGCATTGTCACATACAATATAGTTCTTAGTGGACTTTGTAAAAATAATTGCACTAATGAAGCAATAGAGCTGTTCAAGAAATTACGTGCTACGAACGTGAAGATTAATGTCATAACACTCAATACCATGATTTCTGCAATGTTTAAAACTAGGAGAATTGAAGAAGCCAAGGATTTGTTTGCTACTATATCAGCCATCGGATTGGTGCCTTGTGTTGTGACTTACAGTTTAATGATGACAAATTTCATAAAAGAAGAGTTGTTGGCAGACGCTGATGATACCTTTTTGGTAATGGAGAAAGCTGGCTGTGCTCCCAACTCCAGTCTGCTAAATCAGGTGGTCAGGGCGTTGCTGGAAAAAGGTGCAGTTGTAAAGGCTGCAACTTATCTCGCTAAACTTGATGCTAAACAGCTGTCAGTTGAAGCTTCAACGATTTCGTTAATAGTATCTCTCTTCTCAGGGGAAGGGAAACTAAGAGAGCATGTAGAGTTGCTTCCAGTAAAGTACCAGCCTCCTCAGAGTTAGGCTGACAATTGATACAGTCTACTTGAAACTTCCTACTGAAAAACAAGGTGGTAAATTAAAATAACAAGCCTGAGGCCTGAGGGTCATATGAGTTCCTCCCTTTTTGTGATGAAGAAAGCGTAACTCTGATCTGGAAAGTTTGGATATGTGTCACACATTACATATTTATGAGCATCCAAGTTTGTGGCAAAGTACTTGGCTACTTGCCTCTGGGAATAGCCAACCTCGGTGTTTATGCATTTATGCAACAAGAAGGCATGACCAAGGAGTGCAACACAAACCGGATATAAAACAGTCTGTTTAACAACTGTCAGATGGTTGATGCACTGCATTTTCTCTCTGTTGATGATAGTTACTATTATGTTCACTCTTAAAACTTCAACTAACCTATGATCTCTCTCTTTGTAATGTTACGGAAAGCTAGGTTCCTCTAGGTTAATTGCTTGCATTTGTAAATTTCAGCAACCATTGCATTTAAACCCAATTTCTCAGCAGTGATATCCTGGTTACGTTCAGGCTAAGCATGTTTTGAAGATGAGAAGCGCTAAGCTAGTCCCAGGAAATGCTGACTGTAAAAATACATTGCAGATGCCTGGACCTCTCCAGTAAGAAATATTTACCTTAATTCATTGTCTATGCTTTTTTTCTGCTCCAGCTAGAGGTATCAAAGGGAAGATGAACAGAGCATGAAGGATCAGTTTTGTACTGCCATTGAGATTCTCATCTCAAAAACATTTATCATGGCGCCTTCTAGGGCGTTATGCGATTATTGTGAAGGCAAAATTTTAGATAAAAAGTTCTGCAATCTGGAGGCCAACAATGGATGCACACATCGCACGTATTCTGTATGGTCATGGTCAGTCAATGCGCGAAAGTAGCTCCGTTGGTTGAAACACAATGCTTGTCTCTGAAATCAAATAAATAGTGTATTATTTGGAAGGAGCGCAAGGAACTATCTGGCAAAATATGCATTTCCAAGAGAACATGAGAGCTTCTTGTTCAGGTTTGCTGTTGTGGAAATCACAGGAATTAAGTATTTATTATACTTGTGACCATCTCATTGGAGGAGGGTTGCTGGAAAGGGCAGGCAATATCTTCTCAAGAATGGAGAAGACTGGCTGTGCTCTCAACTCTCAGTTGCGAAATCTTGTGGCCACGGTGTTACTGGAGAAAGGTGTGATAATCAGGGCCGGAGGTTATCTTTCTGAAATTGATGATAAGAATTTTGTACTTGAAGCTTCAGTCATTGAGTTTGCAGTTGCTGACCCTCTTCCCAGGGAAGGAGGCATGCCAGAAAGTAGAGTTTTTGCTGTTAATCAGCAAGCGTTGAAATACAAGAGCAGTGCAACTGAAAATCAAACAAATCAGAGTGGCGCAGCGGAAGCGTGGTGGGCCCATAACCCACAGGTCCCAGGATCGAAACCTGGCTCTGATAAATGTTTTCTGGATCTTTGGTTTCCTTTTTCTTTTTTGCTTTACAACGCTGCATCATCTAGAGTTTTCTCTGAAAAAGAAAAGTTAAAAATCTCTGTGTACTTCTTGTAAACCAGCTACATCATGCTGCTGTTTCTGGTTGCAGTAAATGACAGTGGAGTTTTTCCTGTTACAGTTATGATTGTCGTGTGTACAAACTGGAAGAAGAACATGGTTCCGGAGGTGTTTAAACGTGGTTCAAAAGGGTGATCCGAAAAGAATACTCTCTTATCACTCTTGAGCCTTACAGATGTCGGTCAGCAAAGTGCAGAACTTGTTACAAGCTTAAAGCTAGTAATCCTTGATAGTAAACTTCAAACCAAATGGAGGCAATGCAAATTTCCTTCTGGAGCAAGGGCATTGTAATTTTTGAACTCAAGTGTCAGCAGTTTTCATCGTCATCATCATGATACTTATTTACAAAATTTACATTGTAATTGATTCATGCCAAAACCTCTACAGATTATACAACCATCCGTTGACCATAGGCTTCATTTACAGTCTTGCTTCTCATCTCAAACACCGGTGCATCATGCGCTTCTTTCGCTTTCTTTACCAAGACAGAGCGTGAAGGATCAGTGCTGTACTGCCATCGGGATTCTCATCTCAAACATTGGTGCATTCTAGGGTGTTGTGCGATTACCTTGAAGAAATTTTTTAGATAAAAAGTTGTGCAATCTGGAGGCCTCCAATGGATGCACACATTACACATAGTCTGTAGCTCCTTTGGTTGAAACACAATGCTTGTCTCTGAAACCAAATAAATACTGCATTATTCTTTGGCTTTCTGTTGTGGAAATCGCATGAGTTGATTATTTTGTTAGTCTTGTGACCTTCTGGTCAACCTGTATCTCAACCTGGAAGGGGTAGGCAATATCTTGTCAACAATGGAGAAGACTAAGCTGTGCTCTCAACTCTCAGTTGCCAAAAAACATGTGGTCAGGGTGTTACTGGATCTCATAAAGGGAGGGTTGCTGGAAGGGGCAGACAATATCTTGTCAACAATGGAGAAGACTGGCTGTGCTCGTGTTACTGGAGAAAGGTGAAGTAATCTTTCTAAAATTGACGAGAAAAAGTTAGTACTCGAAGCTTCAACCATTGAGCTGCAGTTGCTGATCTCTCTCTTCCAAAGGAAAGAGACATGCCAGAGAATGCAGTATTTTTTCCTCTAGACTAGACGTTTAAGGATGCTGAAATAATCTGTGCCGGGCCTGAGGTTCTTTGGACGGTTTCATTTGAACGAAACTGGAAGCGGAATAATTCAAAGGAATAAAATGAAATCATGTGTGTATGCGCTACCGGGACGAGAAGCAACTCGAAGCAATAATCTTCCAGAAGAATCCTAGGCGGGCATACTGGTTTGGGGTGCACTGTGAACATTTTTCCTGGAGCAGGGCAATGTGAATTCGAATTGGGGAAGCTTTCATCATCAGCGTTTATTGCAACACACATATTTACAATCAAGAGGGGATTAGTTGGCCGGTCGAGTCAATTACTTCTGGCCAAGATTCAACGAGCATAACTAAATTTAATTTTACAACATATATCATCTCTTTCCATAGATTGTCACTCATGTGAATTATGTATACACTATGGCAAAAATGTTATATGTAGAGTGTTGGGCTGTTTGCCGAGTGATTTTTCACGGGGTTCTTGGCAAACAAGGTCTTTGCTGAGTATCTCACGGCAAATAGAAACTTCACGTCACTTTGCTGAGTACTACACTCAACAAAGTAGGGACTTTGAAAACACTCGGAAAATAGGTATTTGCCAAGTCTTTTTTTACAAGACACTCAGTAAACAAATAAAAAGAAATAAAAAGCATGTGTTTATTTGGATTTAGAACCAAGCTTCATCCACTGGCCCTGAAATTTTGTTACCTCTCTGGTGTTCATTGTACTATCATGATTGATTATCAATAGATCGACAGTTTTATCCTTAAAAAAATAAAGAGTCAAACAACATTATACTAAAATAGTGCATTATTACCTCCGTCCGGGTTTATTAGACCCATTTGTATTTTTGTCTAAACTTTGACTATCGATTTAATTTACAAAATATAAGTTTTATGTCATAAAATTATATTGTTATATTTCATATTCGAATGATTTTTTCAATAATACCATTTATTTGATGTATAACTCATATTTTATTATGCAAATGTATGGTTAGGTCAAACTTTGTCTCAAAATATGAGGAGGCCTAATAAATCCGGACAGAGGGAATAGACGGCAAATGACACATAAGAGGAAGCCACGATAGATTCCTACAACAGTTAGGGATCGAAAATTATACTCTCTTTTCTATAAACAAAGTAGGCTTGTGATTGTCTGCATCCATCACTACTCTTTTTTTTTAGGGGTATCACTACTCAATCATGCAACAAGTATCGAGCGAACCAGCCCACAAAGGCCCTCTTTAGCTTCCCCCATGGGCCTCTAGGCCTCCATGCCCAATGACCGTTTTATTTTCTACAAAAAAATAAAAAAATGTCAAAAAGAAAGATGTGTATGATGTATGTAAAAGAAATTAATATAAAAAATGCCATCTTGTAGAGAACAATTTTGCCCCTGATACAAATTACGAAAAATGTCATGCTACTTTATAAAACTGACATTACTCTAATTTATAAATTTACAATAAGTATGATAAAACATAAAGAGGTCGTGTGATCTAGGAAACATATCATTGCCTTGTTGCTAAACTTTAAAACTACCATCCTGTAGATAAAAAATGTTTTATTTGGATAATAATATTTAGAAAAATGCCATCACTTATTAGTATAAATGTCACCTCTTAATAACAAGAATGACATCTCTTAATATTAAAAAATGTCATATCTTAATAATAAAAATGACATATCTTAATAATAAAAAATTCCATCTCTTCATAATAAAAAATACCGTCTCCTAATTATAAAAATGACGTCTATTAATGATAAAAATGCCGTCTTTTAATAATAAAAATGCCATCTCTTAATAATAAAAAATGTCGTCTCTTAATAATAAACATGTCATATCTTAAAATAAAAAATGCCGTGTACAAAAACAAACTTGACTTGTGAAAAAAAAAGTTTAATTGCAATGTGACGTATTTCTAAAATTTATAAACTGCAATGTTGCTTTTTTTTCTAGAAAATTTGCCATGTACCTAAGCCAAAAAAACATAAAATTCCATCATGGTAAAAAAAGTCAAAAAAGGAGGGCTTGGGATTCAAACCCAAGTCTTCCATGTGCAAGCTCACGCCGCTAGCAAGTGTAGTGCACAGGGGCGTTTGAGAAATAAAATGTTCGCTTGGTTTTATCTTATAGCAAACTAGTTTCAAAATCTGAACTTGGCATCGGCCCTGCGCTGAGATCCGTGCAATGGTGGGGACAGCGTTCACTGGCAGATGCCAAAAAATCTGATGGACGCCAGATAACATGGTTCACAAATATAAGATGTTTTATTCTACTGTGTATTACATACAGACTGAAATGAGTGAATAATAAACACACTAAAACATGTCGTGTCCGATTCTGGAAAAAGTTAGAACATCTTATAGTATGTGAACTGAGGGAGTAGCATATTAAAAACCTAGCTCCCTCCCTCCCTCCCTCCAAATAAGGCAGGCAGTGAGGAATCCACAGCTAGCTTAGCACACAACTATAGATGGATGGATGGTGTGCATGCCTGCTGCCATTGCCATGGAATGGATGCAGCACGACACGGTTGGCAACTCCAGTCCATATAGATGGATCCCACACGCACGCACACGGTTTTATTTATTAATTTCTCTGCTTAATTCCCAGTGCGTATATATGGTATATCTCCTGGCTAGCTAAGCTTAGCGTGTTCATATGCATAAATGTGCATAAATAAATAAATATAGGTTCAATCATGCACAACAGAAAGAGATGGATGTATGCCATGCAACATAGTACAAACTCAGTTGAATTTGCTTTTCTTCTGTTTTGTGTTGGTAGCATGTGAATGCGAAACACACTTGATTCACCATGAAGGAGCTTGTTTGTTTGTTTGTTTCTTCACCGATCAATCAATATACTTACAAAGACAGTGGTTCGCTCGGCTAGCTTAGCTTGCACGTGTATGTGGCAATTTGTACACGTGGCGTTTCCAGTAGTGATGCATGTCTCTTCACTCTTTGTGGCTGGCTGCACCGCCGCACCCACCCACCCCCTGTATTAGTACAGATAGCAAGCACTAATGCTGGTACTAATCTTGCCCTCAACTGTGCCAGATAGTGCTTTCTGGCTGTCCCCAGGTCAATGCCATGCCCCAAGTTCATAACCTCCCCCCTTGGGTTCTAATCTAGCCTGGCCCCCAATTTCATGCAATTTATATAAGAGATTAGCCTCCACCAATCTATCTATATACGCATCTACCAAGATCTGCTTAGCAAAACTCTACAATCCAACCTTTCGAATTAATCAGGAGAAGAAGAAGAAGCTCAATCTCTTTCTTCCTCTCTCTCTCTCTCTCTCTCTCTCTCTCTCTCTATTGGAGGAGGAGGAAGAAGAAGGATGAAGGGGGTGAGCATGTTGACGATGGCGCGCGCGGCGTGGGCGGCGGTGCGGCACGCGGTGGTGGTGCCGCTGCTGCAGCTGGCCGTGTACCTCTGCGCCGCCATGTCGCTCATGCTCTTCGCCGAGCGCCTCTACATGGGGCTCGTCGTCGCGGCGCTATGGCTCCGCCGCCGGCGCCGTCAGCGCCGCAACCCTGGCAGGAACAAGGGGGGCGACGACGACGTCGGCGACCTGGAGTCCGGCGCCGCAGAGGACCTGCCCGTGGTCCTGGTCCAGATCCCCATGTTCAACGAGAAGCAGGTCAGTACGTACGTACTCTATGATCGATCGATTGCTCATCTACGATGATATGATATGATATGATATGATATGATATGATATGATATGCATGACCACTCTGATGGCTGTTGCTTGCCGCACGCATGATCCATCACTCGTATACTGCACTGCTGCTGCCTGCGATCGAGCAGTGCACTGCTGCTGGTAACGCTAGCTGCATGTGTACTCGATTTTGTTGCCTTCTTCAACCATCATCATGCAAAAGCCGCTGCTTTACAGCTCCATTTCCACAACATATGCATGCACGCACGCACGCACAACAAATATTGCCATTGTTGTTGCACTCCTGTACGTCCATCCAAATTCATCATCAAGATAATAAAAGAGAAACAGCTAGCGCTATGCTTTACTGCACGCAAAGACAAGAGTCAACTCTCCTGCTACCTACGGTGGTACTTTGTCCGATGTGGGGAGTGACAACATACTTACGAAAGAATGGTGGCATGCATGCAGGTGTACCGCCTGTCCATCGGCGCGGCGTGCGGGCTGTGGTGGCCGGCGGACAAGCTGGTGATCCAGGTGCTGGACGACTCGACGGACGCCGGCATCCGGGCGATGGTGGAGGCGGAGTGCCGGCGGTGGGCGGGCAAGGGGGTGCACATCCGGTACGAGAACCGCAGCAACCGGAGCGGCTACAAGGCGGGCGCCATGCGGGAGGGCCTCAAGAAGGGCTACGCCAAGGACTGCGAGCTGGTGGCCGTCTTCGACGCCGACTTCCAGCCCGACGCCGACTTCCTGCGGCGCACGGTGCCGGTCCTCCAGGCCGACCCGGCGGTGGCGCTGGTGCAGGCGCGGTGGCGGTTCGTGAACGCGGACGAGTGCATCCTGACCCGCATCCAGGAGATGTCGCTGGACTACCACTTCTCGGTGGAGCAGGAGGTGGGGTCGGCCTGCCACGGCTTCTTCGGCTTCAACGGCACGGCGGGGGTGTGGCGCGTGCAGGCCCTCGCCGACGCGGGGGGCTGGAAGGACCGCACCACCGTGGAGGACATGGACCTCGCCGTGAGGGCGTCGATGCGGGGCTGGAGGTTCGTCTACGCCGGCGACGTGCAGGTGCGCAACGAGCTGCCCAGCAGCTTCAAGGCGTACCGGTACCAGCAGCACCGGTGGTCGTGCGGGCCGGCGAACCTGATGCGCAAGATGTTCTGGGAGATCGTGGCGAGCCGGCAGGTGTCGGCGTGGAAGAAGGTGCACGTGCTCTACGGCTTCTTCTTCGTGAGGAAGGTGGTGGCGCACCTCGTCACCTTCCTCTTCTACTGCGTCGTCATCCCGGCCTACGTGCTCGTCGGCGGCCAGGACGTGCGCCTGCCCAAGTACGTGGCCATGTACGTGCCCGCCATCATCACCCTGCTCAACGCCGTCTGCACCCCGAGGTCCTGGCACCTCCTCGTCTTCTGGATCCTCTTCGAGAACGTCATGTCCATGCACCGCTCCAAGGCCACCATCATCGGCCTCATCGAGGCCAGCCGCGCAAACGAGTGGGTCGTCACGGAGAAGCTCGGCTCGGTGACCTCCACCCCTGCTGCGACGACCACCATGGCCACCAACAAGGGGGCAATGAAGAAGAAGAAGAGCCAGAGCAGCATCCTGGCGCCGGAGATCGTCATGGGGCTCTGCCTGCTCTACTGCGCCGTCTACGACATCGTCTTCGGCCACGACCACTTCTATGTCTACCTCCTCATGCAGTCCGCCGCCGCCTTCGTCATCGGATTCGGCTACGTCGGCTCCCAATGAAGTGATACCAACAAAACAAATTAAAATCCCGTACCTGCCGGCCGCCTCTCCCTAGCGAATAAGCTACTATCAGCTTAATTTGCATTGCATACTAGCTTTGCTGTTTTGCAGGACCGACCGAACAATCCATACATATACCAGCTTAATTTCCAGGGCAAGACAATTACTTGCTTCATTATATTCATTCATCTATTTTGCATCATGTACAGAACCAAAAATAATCGCTTCAGAACAGCACTAGTTCGAAGCAGATGAGCATTCTCAATACATGCTGGTGAATGGCAAAACCTACAATTTCTTTGTTTGTTGCAAGATGAATGATCCGAAAGAAGATATCAATAGCATTCAAAGCCATCCATTTGTTTGTATACACGAGGTGAATTGCAAAACTTACAGTGTTGAAGATGATCAGAAAGAAGGGGACAAGTCAAACCTTCAAATCGATCAGATCAGTTAACAGCTACTGCAATTCGCCCGCCTTGACCTCGAACTCTTCTCTGGTTGATAGTATCTTCACACGAACCATGCCTCGCTCCCACTCGGATTTCCCAACCAAGATCAGCCTGCTAGCGTTTATCCTCTCAGCATGTTTGAACACCCTGCAGCATAGTAAAAAGTAATTACAGATACACCCACCTACATAATTATTCAACACAAAGATTTTTTTTTTTACCATTTCAGACGCTTGTCTTCTACAAGGTCTACAGATCTGCCCTTCTTCCGCAGAGAGGATGCAACACTAGATGCTGGCCCCTCAAGCTCCTCGTCCAATGGGAACACAATGTCATCTATTTGACGTGGCAGGTCAGGCAAAAGACCCTTTTCTTTCAGCAGCTGCCAGAAAATGTGTAAATTATAGAGTTGGTATTACTGCCACTCAAACTGCATCACAAATTCATAATGACATGTAAACAACGGCAATCTTTTCCACATGAATTTATGTTCTCAGCACTACTCAACTTGATAAAATCTTGGCCCAACCTTGTGCAATGCTGGGCTTCTGAATTTACTACTGTTACTTTTTTTACTTAATATTAGCAGGTATTTCTCATATCTTCATCAAAATATCAATTTTACAGGAACTTTAATCTTCGACCAAGCAGCTTTCTTCGCTCGACACCGGAAAAGGAACCAGAGAAAGGGGGGAAATAGTATCATACCTCCACTATAACAGCATCTCCAAATCCAAAGCCACAGGCTGGTACATCTTCAGTTCCAAATGTTGACAGTAGCCTGTCATACCTCCCCCCACCACAAATCGCTCTCAGTTCCCCTTCCCTATCAAAAGCCTGAAAACATGGATCAAGAGAGTTCGGCATGAAACAATAGTTGGTGACAAAACATAAAATAAAAGATGGAATGCCACTTGATTAGGACCTCAAAAACAATCCCTGTGTAGTATGCAAGGCCACGAACAACAGATGCATCGAAACAGATCCAATCAGCATAACCATATTGCTCAGCAAGCGAGAAGAGCTTCTTCAAGTCAGCAACGGCTTCAACACCGGAGCCTAGCACCTCTGCATGGGAATATCAAAATGAGCGATCCTTTTCTGGATAAAAGGGTCGACTTTGATTTCTTTTTCCAAAAAGTTGCACAAATATGGATGCCATAAGAAAAAGAGTTTGGACAGTATCAACAAGAAGTTTAACACGAAGGTACCACAGTACAGCCCAATAGTTTAAGCACATGTCGAATGCTAAAGCCAGTAACAGACCTTCAAGTTTGGACAGTGACTTGAGAGAGAGCACTTCAATGATACCCTGTACAGCTTCAGATGACAGACCAGTTGAAATCAATTCCTTCTCAATTTCTTCCCTACTCAGTTTCCCCAGCTGCACAATATTGTAAATTCATGATGCAATAAACAATTACATAGTGCATGTAAATTCATCTAGTAGTTATGAACAGAGTAAATATGCAACACAGAAACAACTATGATGTGCTTAACTTTAAAATCAGTAGACAAACAGGATTGTGGTTTTGTAATGACTATTTTACTAGTTATTTACAATATAGAGGGTTAGATGAAAACGGGTTTTAATCACAAATTGAGAAACAAGCATGGGGAAATTGGCCCATGTGATATGTATTAGCTACCAAGTTCTGAGTCATACAAAGAACACTCAGTGATCATTTCCAAAATTTCTAGATGGACTGCATAGTAAAGGATAAACAGAACGAAGTCCAACAAAAATCAACATCTTGATTTTTTAGCAATCTTATCCTAGGTCTCCACCCGGACAGCATAGCTAAGAAGAAAGTGCGTACAAATAAATAAAAACATAAAGATCTTACTATGTTTTTTTAATGAGCAGTGGAAAGAGGTGAACATGAACCTTTTTAACATCAGCATACGAACAAAAGCAGTTTAGGAGCAAACTTCCAAAACTATACCATTATTCAGAATGCCATTGCTGATAAAGTTAGGCTTGAAACAAAGTAGGATGTGCATGAAGGCATCATGGTACAACAAATCGGAAGGTGGAAGGAGGATTTGGATGTACCTTGTCAACAATAACACAAACTTGAGTAAACAAGTTTTGTGGTACGGAGTACATATCCAACACGGCCTGAAGAACCTGGAGATAAGAGAGAACAGTGAGGCACAAAACAGAGAGATTGGTACTAGTAAACCCATGCATGGGACATGTATGCCATCGAACGAAAAGGGACAGCATGATTTTTTACTAGTAATTAGAGGGCAAATAGTGAAGTGAAAGGGCTACCTTTCGGCTGGACAGTCTGATCCCCACATCCGAAGACGTAATCCCAAGACGCTCGAACAAGAGAACGATGGCTTGAATGAGCTCAGCCTCAGCCTGAATTTGAACAAGGTGGAGAAGTGAAGTGAGTGTGAATCATAGAGAACAAGGTGAATCAGAATGGGCATAGATACATACATACCCGGACTTTAGGCATACCAAAAATGTCCATGTTCCACTGATAATGCTCGCGGCGCCTTCCTCTTGTCATACGCTCATATCGCCAGCATTGCCCTATGGTGAACCACTTGAGTGGGAGGGAGACTGACTTTCTAGAGGGAGAGAGATTCACAATAAGAAGATGAAGAAATGCACTTAGTAGGCGTCAATTGGGACAAACTGAATGAAGTGAGATTGGTATCTAGTATCCTAGGTTGGGCAAAATCAACCAACCAAACAAATCTAATGGTTGAATTAACTGAGATTGGCATCCAATCCAGCCATCATTTATCAAACAGTACATAGATAGGAGTAGATAGATACATACCCTTGCTTGATGACAAGGCGCGCGAGGGAAGGCGTGATCTCCGGCCGGAGCACGACGCGGCGGCCGCCCTTGTCCTCGAAGTTGTAGAGCTGCTGCGTGATCTCCTCCCCGGCCTTGCGGATGAAGAGCGCCTCCGACTCGAGCACGGGGAAGTCCACCTCCTCGAAGGCCATGGAGCGGGACACCTCCCTGAAGTTGTCGAAGAGCCAGGAGCGGAGCCGCATCTCCTCCGGCGGGAAGTCCCTGGTGCCGCGCGGCGGGTTCACGTCCACCACCGCCGGCTGCGCCATGGAAGCAGAAGAAGCAGGGGAGGAGTCGCCGTCGGTGGCCAGCGCGGCCGTGGGGGAGGCGACGCAGAGGAGGCGGCGGGCGGGGCGAAGGGGCGTGAGGCCGATAGGGCGGCGGAGGAGCCGGAGCGACGCCGCCGCCGATGACGCGGAGGCCATCGCCGTCGCTGAAGAGGGGAGGGAGGTGGGGAGGAGCTCCGCTCTGCGTCGCCGAAGATGAGATAACTTCCTTCCTTCCTCTGGGCCTGCTTCTCCGGCCCATCCTTTCATTCATTCATTCAAGGCCAGGCCCGGCCCAACCCCGGTCCAGTTCAGTTCAGCCCCCCACTCCCTACCCCTGCTCGCCGCCGCCCGCCGGCCGTGGCAGAGCAAGCATCTCATTTTCCTTCCTAACACTTCTAACCACGCACTCATCATGTCATGAGCACACAAGAAATGGCTTTCGTTTCTGTCATCAGCAACCCAAATAAAACTGGAGAACCCTAACAGCAAATGCACAGCGCCATCGAATGCGCCGCGCTACATGTTCCTGGGATGAGAACCCCAACGGCAGTAGTACAGCAAACCGATCGTTCACGCTCTCTCCATCTTCCCTCTGATAGCTCTAGCTGCACCAGAAAAAAGAAACATAGACAATGAACTGATGTATTAAATGTTTCTGGTAGTATGAGAATCCCAGCGGCAGTACAACACTGATCCTTCATGCTCTGTTCGTCTCCCCCCTTGATAGCTCTAGCTGGAGCAGAATGAAAAGAAAAAACATATACGATGAATTAAGGTAAATATCTCTTACTGGGGAGACTGCAGTGTAGTATTTTGACAGTCAGCAGTTGCTGGGAGTAGCACAAAACATGCTTAATAGCCCTCAAGTAACATCATATTACTAACTAAGGTGCACTAGCGCTGGCAACTAGATTTTAGATGACAACACAGTTCAATCCTGTTTACCAGTATGCAACCCATGAATACCGCGCACTTAACGCTTTCCCAAAATAAAAACACTACTGTTGAGAGAGGCATTACTGAAAAATATCACAGTTGTTAAACAAAATATTTTATACCGTGTTTGTGTTGCACTCCTTGTCCTTGGTCAAGCATAAATGCGTAAACACCGAGATTGGGTATTCCCAGAGGTAGGCAGCCAAGTACCCTGCCACAAATTTGGATACCCTGAATAGGCCTAAATGTGTGACATATCCAAACTTTCCAGATCAGAGTTACGCCTTCTTCATCACAGAAAATAGGGAAACTCATATGACTCTCAGGCCACCGGCTTGTTATATTAACTAGAACGTGACATCAAACATCAGGCAACAACAGAATGGATGAATTTTCTGCATTTTCCAAAAAAGGAAGGTGGGGGCTATGCCATTGTGTCAGCTATGAGTGAATACCACCTTGTTTTTCAGTAGGAAGTTCCAAATAATAATGCATCAATTGTCAGTCCAACATCTCAGGAGGCTGGTACTTTACCGGAAGCAACTTTACATGCTCCCTTAATTTCCCTTTCCTTGAGAAGAGAGATACAATTAACGAAACTGTCGAAGCTTCAAGTGACAGCTGTTTTGCATCAAGTTTAGCGAGATAAGTTGCAGCCTTTACAACTGCACCATTCTCCAGCAACACTCTGACCACGTGATTTAGCAGTCTGGAGTCAGGAGCACAGCCAGCCTTCTCCATTGCTAAAAACATATCATCAGCATCTGCCAGCAACCCTTCTTTTATGAAATTCGTCATCATGACACTGTAAGTCACAACAGAAGGCACCAACCCGATGGCTGATATAGTAGCAAACAAATCCTTGGCTTCTCCAATTCTCCTAGTTTTAAACATTGCAGAAATCATTGTATTGAGTATCATGACATCAATCTGCACGTTCATTGCACGTAATTTCTTGAACAGTTCTATTGCTTCATCAGTGCAATTGTTTCTACAAAGTCCACTAAGAACTATGTTGTATGTGCGAACGTCCACTGGTAAGCCACTTTCAACCATCGTATTGAATTTTTCCTTTGCAGAAACTGTTCTCCCGGAGCGAAACAGCCCATCAAGTATAATGTTGTACATAATAGTCGTGGGCTTAACCCCACTGAGTGACATTTCCCTGAAAAGACTCAATCCATCGGCGATCCTGCCAATTTTACAGTAGCCATTAAGAAGTATACCATACGTAACAGCAGTAGGTTGGAGGCCAGCAGACTTCATAGCATCAAGTACTCTCAGTGCTTCCTCCACCTTGCCAACAAGGCAATATCCATCCATCAGTGAATTGTACATAATCACATCAGGCCGCTGACCAATACCTACAATGAAGTCAAACATATCCTGTGCCTCCTTCACCTTTCCTTCTTTGCACAGGTCGTTTATTACAGGATAGAAGAACACACTGTTAGAAAGCAGACCTCTATTAATTGCTTCAGAGATCAATTCCTTGGCTTTCACAAAATGACCATGAGAGCAAGAACCCAGAACCAGGCATTGGTAAACAGCTTTGTTAGGTGAAACTCCTTGATTGACCATCTGATTAAATTTGTCCAGAGCAGCATCCATCCTACCCATTTTACAAAGTGAATCCATTATTACTAGATAGTCAACTACATTTGGGTTTACTCCTTGTTGCCTCATTACTTCGAACATGTGCATAGCCTCATCCATCAGTCCACGTTTAGCATATGCATTGATCAGTATGTTGAAAATATGGTGGTTAGGTACAATACCATTCAGTACCATCAAATTGAAGAGATCAGTCATATCCTCGAAGTATCCTTCTTTAGCATACCCATTTAGCATAATAGAGTAGGAGAAAATATCAGGTTTTTGGCCCTTTGCAGCCATGGAGTCAAAAATATCTCTAGCATCCTTTGTCCTTCTATGCTTGCAAAGTGAATCCATAAATGTGTTCCACATGACGGTATCTGGTAGAGCACCAAGACTTATCATTTTCTTGAATAACCTAACTGCCTCCTTCCACTGACCTGAAGTGGAATATCCATGGATCGGACTAGTATATGTCATGACGTTTGGTCCAATGCCTTGATCAACCATTTGCCGAAGGACCACTTCTGCCTTGTCCATTGCTCCGGATTTGCTTAGTGCGTCGATAACTGAGTTGTAGATCACCACATCAGGTTGAACTCCCAGTTGGGGCATCTGATGGAAGAGATTGCACGCTTTGTCTACTTCACCTTGTTTAAAACAGCCGTTGATTACGATGCTGTACGAGAAGACATCAGGCACACAGTCCAGTTCAGGTGTCCGGTGGAGCAGCAAGTCCACCGCCTCATTTGTACGCTTGACCTGGCAGAGCCCCTTGAGGAGGTTGTTGAAGGAGATGACATTCAGGCGCAGCCCCAACCTGATGAGGCGACCGAAGAAGGCAACCACCAAGTCCGGGCGGCCTGCGCGGCAGCAGCAGTCCATGAGGATGGAATAGGTACAGAGTGTGGGCGACGCCACCCGTGCACCAGCGCATCGGGACATGTGGTTGAAGAGGGCGATGGCAAGGCCGGGGCCATCGCGGCAGGAAGCTGAGGGTGGAGCACGGGCAAGTGCGGCAAGAAAGTTGCTGAGCCCGCGTTCCGGGACGGCGGCAGCTTGGCCAAGCAATTCGTCGAACAGGTGGTGCGCGTCCTCCCGGCTCAGCGTTCCCGCGCGCACACGCTCCGTGGCAGCAGCCAAAGCGGCGACGGGAGCTCGTGGCTTCCGTAAAGAAGCCTTGAAGGAGGAGGCGAAGACGGAGGACAGGCGGGCGGTTGGCATTGCTGGCCGTCTCCAGCCGAGCTCGGCGCGCAAGTGCTGCGGGTTGCAATCAATGCCGACCGCGCTCGGCAGCGGCGACGAAGAGGAGCGGAAAGCGCGGGAGGAGCAGCTCACCTTCGTCAATGAGGACGGGGGCGCAGGAGGCAGGACCGGTGGGTCTGGCCGCCGGCGAGCGGGAGCGGCCCCGGAGTCGGCTGACGAGTCTGGAGTCTGGACGGGAGAGGAGGGAGGCCTGGGGGAGATGAATCTGTGCCGTTGGATCCTTCCTCTGCTCTAGACAGGCACTTCATGATTCAGTATTCTCTTTTCTTTACGGAGGATGGCAAGCTTTATTCAACGGTGCAAGTTCTGTATTTGGCTCACTCTGCTACTCCGATGGGCGCTTTGCTGACCTCTGTAAAAATAAGAGTCATTATTTTTTTCGGTTCCCCCAGCTGTTAAACCATGTTCTTCTTCCACTTTGTACACACGGAAATCATAACTATGACAAGAGAGTGGATCAAGGACGATGCAGCTGGTTTACGAGAAGCACAGAGCTCCTAAAAAATTTCAGAGATAATTCCCGGTGATGCAGACTTGTAGGTCAAAAAATAAATAGATAAATGAAAAACCAAGAAAAAAATCCTGGGACCCGTGGGTTATGGGCCCACCACGCTTCAGCTGCGCCACTCTGATTTGTGTGTTTTATTTGTGCAATGCTGTCCTATAGCAATGGTTCTTCATTGACAGCAAAATCTTATTAACTACAAAAACATGGACACGCTGACTTAGTTATGTCCCAAGAAAATCTTTTCCCGTGGAACAATGGCAGCTTACGAACATAATCTTGTGATTTACCAAACAGATAAAACCTCGCTTTGTTGCAGACCAAGCCATGTTATCCACAAACCAAAACTTACACGCTCTTCCTTCAAAAAAAAAAAATTTACACGCTCACGATGCCAATAAACCAAATTGAATGTTTGATAAATCAATCTGCTGTTGTACTGTATCTGCGTATACATTTTGAGTTTCTTGAGCAACCCCGTCCCTTCCAACTGATGCAATGATAAACTTTATGTTCTGTGACACAATATTATAGTTAATCATCGCTGACTTGTGATTTCCATGGTCAGCTTCATTTGACAGAAAGAGGAAGGAGGCCTTCAGACAGATATTAATGGAGATGAGGTTCTGGGTCATGTTTAGGTGTGTTGAAGTGTCAAAATTACGGGGATTTGTTTCTCAACTGTTAGTGTCACAAGGTGTTATGATGTGCTGTGGATGTTAGTACTTTCCAATCATTAGACAAATTAGCTCAAATGATTTATAGGACTTGAGTTAATTTCTAATAGAGGAGAAATCGAGCTTTCTGCTCAAACATGAACATAGACGATACTGAATATTGCTTTTTCTCTCTGTACAATTATTACTTAACTTGCTTTGCAATCATTTTATCCTAGTTAGTAGTAAGTTCCCTTTTCAGGAAATTATATCTTGTCTTTGTCATAAACGATTTGCCAAAATTTCTGCAATGCCTGCACCAGTACAACGTTTTATGATTCCCTTACCGATTCACCTTTAAAATAAACAGAGTTCATGTTTACTAATCATAGATACTTCTTTGTATACGTTAATCCTCGTGGACCTCGTCTGATCAGATGGACAATTTCACCGCCGCAGTTCTCCTCTGCATCTAAGAGTGTCAGAGATGACCTTTTTGCTAGGTAGCCTCAATGGTGATTTTTTTACTTAATAATCATCGTTATCAAAACTGCCTCTTCATTCTTTGTAGGTCACTAGGCTGTCGGTGCAAATGGTGCTGAGCAAACTGTTGTTAGCAGGTCCATGGAATTTGTGTAACCCTGTTAGTTAGTTGCCACATCCAATGTGACGGTGCAGGAACAAACTTTTAATGTTTCTATCTGCCATTACAGCCATTTCAATCTGTTCCTCAACAAGTTTTGGGAGGACATTTGATCCATCTGGCTTAGAGGTGGCAACCGCTGTTCTGCTCCAGAGAGGCGATTACAGAAGATGAAGTCATGCCGATATTATCTTTCTAAGAACAAACCAGGGAGATGTCAGTATATATACGTATATTCTAGTAGTGATTTTAGACACATCAAGTCGATGGCAAGAGCAGTGGTTTACTTCCAGTACCCCGACTTGTCTGTTTATCACTCTGGGTGACCTCGTGCTCTCCAGGCATAGGTCATGATGTGATGTGGAGTGGGAAAACCAGGGGAGCAGGACATGGTTGCCACGATACCAAAGTGCCACTTGCTTCATTTCAGAGTTTGTTTCCTACTCCCTCTGTAAATTAATATAAAAGCGTTTAGATCATTATTTTAGTATTCTAAACGCTTTTATATTAGTTTACGGAGGGAGTAACAGTCACGCGTATGACAGAGGAGCACAAACAAGATGACGCATTTGCAGTTGCACGAATAGTGGAAATACACATTGTACTATTATATTCATATTCATATTCATATTCATATGTTTATAGAGCTGAACCGTTGCTTGATTTTTAGTATCTTGTGTGCGATACATGATGCCCATCCAGCGTCTTATTTTTGTGTACCATGTTCAGTTTTGATCATCCATTGTCCATCTTTCATGTTCAATTTAGCTTCTTCTTTTCTTGCGGGGATGTTACAGTTTTGATTGTCCTCTGTAGAAGCTGGAAAGGAAACACTGCTCGATTCTGTGAATTCGATCAGAAAATTTGAGGGCCACGGTCAATTATTTTGGTCCCACGATCTTGTTCCGTCCATCCAAGTGTTCTCCGATTCTGCCCATCGAAGCAATAATACGTGCTCCGAAAGAATCTGAAACGAGCAGACAGTTTGGAATTGGAGAGCAATGTAAACCCCTGTTCTCAAGCAGGGCATTGTGAACTCAAGCAGGGGAATTTCATCATCATCATTGTCGACTGATACATGCTCGGGAGTATTTACAATCAGGAAAACTAAACCAGCCAAGTGACAAGGCATGATTGTTGCTAGAGGTTCTCTTCTAACAGAGGCTAGAACTAGAAGAAGGTAGCTGGTACTAATTGGGACCCCAGCAGCTGAGGTACATCACCGTCCTCAGCCCCTCCTCGGCCTTCTCCGCTCGCCGCCTCTCCGCCGCCACCGCCGTGGAGGCCGGAAGCTGCTTGGCGCCCTGCGAGACGCTGCCACCGACGTTGGCCCTGGCCTTGGCTGCCCGGTGGAGGGCGCCCACGCTCATGGCCACCATCCACGGTGCCTTCGCCGGGCCTACCATGATCCTCCCTTCTTCTTGCCTGGGAAAACTGGAAACTGTACTGATCTGCCTCAAGCCCTGAACTGTGTGATATCCGTATGTCTAGCTAGCAGTGAGTCTGGATTTTGTAGCGGCGGAGGAATTGGGCTGAAAACTGACCCGATGCTTGTGTCGATGGGAGAGGAAGGGTGGGATGGGGACGGGGTTATATACGGGAGAGCCGGAGCAAAACGGGTGGCTGGCGGCGCTGGTTTTACAGGAAACCGGGTGCTTTCTGTTCACTTTGCTTGCCTCCTCCGCACCCTCGCTTTCGTCCCGGTACGGTGGCTATCCTGCCAACCACATCTCGTATGGACCGTACATGTGGGCTCTGACGTTTTTTACGACAAATTTAGTTATCCGAATATGAGTGTCGCTTCCTTATTGAAGGCGTTGCTGTTGAAGAATTTCGTCGTCCATGTGGTGTCATGAAATGGTTGGTGTGAATATGGTCATTACTGTAGTTTGCCGATCACAGATCTAATCACTTTAGAGCTTTTTTCTTTTTTCCTCGCCTACACATAGCTTTGGTCTTATATGACTTTGCTAATTGTCGGCGTGTTTTCGTGTGTGTGAATTGGTATTGGCTGTGTGCATCCTAGCTATGCAGAGGCCGGGTGTGTGCTCATAGTGTTATGTATCTTCTTGATGCTTCATTTTGAGTTAATAAAATCCACCCTTTGTCGAAAAAAAATTAGTTACCCGAAGATGACAACTTTTGTTATGAAGCATGACAACTTTCTGTTTGGATAGCAAGTTTCAAGATTTTTTAGATTTTTTTTTGTGAGATGGCAATTTTAATTGTAAAACCGTCAAGGCTTATTGAACTGGTGCGCTAGCCAACTTTCTCAAAAGTCTGAACTGATGGAAAGGGCTAGTCAATGTATTTTAACACTCACCCTCATGTCTAAGTTGTGAACGTACAGAAAGACTTTAGACGTGAGATCAAGATTAGATCGCAACTATTTTAATATTAAATAGTGTGTTGGCCAGGATTTGATTCTGATGGTTATATATTATATTACAACTGTAGTTTGTCAATATTCCTTGTATAGGAGTATGTTGTACACCCATATAAATATCTATGTCAGGCCTCCCCTTGTGGGTTGTGCGGATCTCATCAATATTTTCCAAACGCTAAACTCTGTCATGCTATCAGATTAGGCAATCTCTTTTTCTCCCGCCATTGTACCAACAGCACCGCTGCCGCTCTCTCCCCGCTGCTGTATCAGCCTAGCCCCTCATGTCTTCCACCAACGCCACCTCCAGCACCTCGACTCTCATGTTCTCCACTAGCGCCGCCTCCAGCACCTCTACTGCGTTTGGGCTATCCCCGACCCTCTCTCACCTTTTGTCCGGTGCTGCCGCAACAACCTCCAACCCTGCTTCCCCGTTCTCGTCATCCGCCATTGGGACGCTTGCTGCTGGAGCCAGGTTCTCCTCTATGCCTTTTCAACCAGCAGGCAATCACTGCTCCTTCAGCTTCGGGCACACAGGGCGCGCTAACTAACCCTGTTCTCCCCGCCGCCGCCATCGCACATATGGTCGCTGTCGGCGCCCTTTCACTTCGCGCATCTTCTGACCGTGAAGCTTTCTCCTGACAACTACCTCTACTGGCGGGCACAGATGCTCCCTCTTCTTCGCAGTCACTACCTCGAAGGATTTATTGATGGAACCCTGCCATGTCCCCCGCAGTTTCTGACGCAAACGGTGGCCGGTGGAGCTCCGGCCTCCGTCCTCAACCCAGCGCATCGCATCTGGGTTGCGCAAGATCAGGCGATCCGATCCTCTCTCACCGAGGGTGTGGCTGGTATGGTACTCTTTGCCGCCACGTCCCATGATGCGTGGGGTGTGCTCGAGGGAAGTTTTGCTTCGCAGTCTACAACACGGTCCATGGCAATTCGTCAGCAGCTTCAGGACATGAAGAAGCGTGATCTCTCCGCCTCGGTCTTCTTCAACAAAATCAAATCCTTGGCGGACACGCTCACTTCCAACGGCCGCCCGCTCAGTGATGAGGACTTCACCTCCTATGTTCTCAATGGAATCGACGGCGACTATGACTCACTTGTTGAAGTTGTTCATGGTCTGGACACTTCGATCGCTCCGCGTGACCTCTATGCTCGACTACTTGGGACTGAACAGCGTGTCGAATCACGTCGCGCCGCCAAGGTCTACACTAACAATCCCTCGGTGAACACTGCCTATCGATGTGCCCCTCGCTCCTCTTATCGGTCGACCAACGACGCCAACGCCAAGTCACTGATCCTCTCCACGCCATCTCAACAACAACAGGCTCCCGCTCCCAACACCTACAATGGTGGTCGCTTGGGGGGCAAACGCTCGGCTTGCCAGTTGTGTGGTAATCATGGTATGCGCCCACCGTGCCAGCTATGTGGCACCCCTGGTCATCTTGCAACTCGTTGCAACAAGCGGTTCAAGCGTGATGCCAGCTGGTACATGGATATCGGTGCTACGGATCATCTGACAAGCGACCTCACCAAACTTGTAATAAAAATGTACAAGCACACTAATGTTGTCACGTGAATGTTCTAAACTGTGTCAACTTAAATCTCACCTACATAAGAAAAATGTGTCCGATCGTCCTTCCTCCAATCTATTGTATGTACTAGTGGCTGGGGCGCGCCCGTGGCGCGCTGCCTGAGAGGAATTTCAGCGGTGCCAGGTTGGATGCGCCCCTTTCACTTTCCTGGGTGTATTGCACAATGTTATTGCATGATGTTAATGCACATCAGCATGAAAGTAGTGCAATCTGTCGATGGATCATCCTTAGGAGAAAAGACGATGACATCGGCAACGTGTGGCACCACCTGCCGCCTGAGACGAAGTTTCTGCGGTGGCAGGTAGGGTGGCGCCCTTTCCAGTGAATTTGAGCTCTGATTGATAAAATGCATTCATGTACAGCTGATGCATTACATACGATGCTCTTCTTCATAAAAAACTAACCAAATACATCAAATAAATAAGCAATCTTAACACTATATCTATAAGATGATACTCTTCATCATGTCGGTGAATTACAGCTCCAGAATTGTCGCCGCAGTTCATTTACACATAGAACTTTGTGATGCGCCTGCCGCCAAGGCCGACGCGGCTGTGCTGCAGTGTCTTGACCTGGAGGACCGAGCTACCCTTGCATGCCCAGAGCATCAACAGCCGCAGCAGCCGCCACGTCCGTCGGCTGATCGTGGCCTTCCTCGTTCTCTTCGATCATTTTTTCTCAAACTTAAAAGAATCCCATATGAATTTGATAAAACACAAATATCTCCCAATCCAATCAACTACAGCAGCAAGTAAGAACTCAAGGAACAAGAAAGAAACTAATTATGCAGGGAACGGTGTCTTACAGCTAGTGGCCGTGACGAGGAGTTGTTGAGGATGATATTCAACAACGTTAATACCTGAAACTGCAAAAATGAAGGCCTACATCTCCTGGGAAGGCCATAAAAACAATGAGAGCCATAAGAAAACATGTACCTACATAAATAGCCATCCACTTGCTCAAGGAAATAACTGAAGAGCAAGCAAGAGGAAAGGGAAATGATGATGGCAGAATATGCAACAACTGCACCAATACACAGAAAAGAAAGTGGGCGTCCCCGGCGCCGCCAATCCTGCCGGAGCCACCTCCGCCCCTCTCGACGGCCGATAGGGATGGATTGGGGGCCAACAGGAGGGGGTGTTCCCCACCGCCGTGCCGCACGGCAGACCTGCCTTGCGGGGAGGAGCTTCCGCCGCCGCCGCATCTGCGGTTGTTGCCGGATCCGCCACTTCCTGATGAATTGCAGCCGGCGCTCGTGGTGGTTTCTGCGGCGGCGCCTGATCTACTCCCTTCCCCGCCTTCCCGTCGAGATCCCTCGACGGCGGATCGGGATTGGGACTTTTTGCATCCTACGAAATGGTATGTGCGTTTTCAAGATGATAGGGAGGCGGGGCGATGGATCAATGGCTTGATCTACTCGCATTCGTCTCGTTGGATGACCATCCGGGACGAAGATGGAGATATTTTGGCCGGACGACATCTCAACGTTGACGAAGAACTTGCGATCGGTAAGCGTTTAACAATTGATTTTTTCCATATCGAGGTTCTTGAGTGTGTGCAGGCACCCATGGATTGCGACGAGCAACTTGATGTAGTGGATCTTACGGAGGACGCCGACGGACCCAAGCCTACGCAGCGGGTTGGGGGACGTTTCTGGATTCTTGCTGATGAAGATGAAGACGATGATGATCCACCGGAAACGACGGTTCGGCCACCAACTACGCTTGGCGTGGCTACATCTACCTCGATGCCTAAATCTTTGGTGAGTAGTAAGAAATCATTTTTGTTCGGTACTCTGGTCCCTTCGCAGAAGTCGAAAGTGAAACCATGGAGTGGACCTTTGCCGAAGGAGGGGCCGCCGGCTATCACTTTGTCTGATTTTTTTCATCCCGAGTGCTGGACGAGAGTGACTCAGAGAAAGAAGAAAGGCGGGTGTATGGTGTCACAACGATCGCCGGCGGTGGCCGCTGCGTGTGACATTCGGGCGGCCAGATCTGAGTGTTTGAATGCTCTTTTGGGCACAGGTGGGCTGCCTGAGATCCATCTATGAGTTCATGATGCCATTGTTGGGGAACGTTGCAGAAAACAAAAATTTTCCGACGGTTTCACCAAGATCCATCTATGAGTTCATCTAGCAATGAGTGATCGGATGCATCTACATACCTTGTAGATCGCGAGCGGAAGCGTTCAAAGAACGGGGATGAGGGGGTCGTACTCGACGTGATCCAAATCACCGAAGATCCTAGCGCCGAACGGACGGCACCTCCGCGTTCAACACACGTACGGTCAGCGTGACGTCTCCTCCTTCTTGATCCAGCAAGGGGAAGGAGAGGTTGAGGACGATGGCTCCAGCAGCAGCACGGCGGCGTGGTGATGGTGGAGAAGCAGTACTCCGACAGGGCTTCGCCGAGCTCTATGGAGGAGGAGGAGGCGTTGGAGGGGAGAGGGAGGCGCCAAGGGCATGGGTGCGGCTGCCCTCCTTCCCCCCCTCTATATATAGGGGCCTAGGGGGGGCAGCCCTAGGAGATCCAATCTCCTAGGGGGGCGGCGGCCAAGGGGGGTGGAGTGCCCCCCAAGGCAAGTGGGGCGCCCCCCCACCCTAGGGTTTCAACCCTAGGCGCAAGGGGTGGGCCTTGGGGGGCGCACCAGCCCACTAAGGGCTGGTTCCCCTCCCCACTTCAGCCCATGGGGCCCTCCAGGATGGGTGGCCCCACCCGTGGACCCCCGGGAACCTTTCGGTGGTCCCGGTACGATACCGGTGACCCCCGAAACTCCCCCGATGGCCGAAACTGCACTTCCCATATATAATTCTTCACCTTCGGACCATTTCGGAACTCCTCATGACATCCGGGATCTCATCCGGGACTCCGAACAACTTTCGGATTACTGCATATTCATATCCCTACAACCCTAGCGTCACGGAACCTTAAGTGTGTAGACCCTACGGGTTCGGGAGACATGTAGACATGACCGAGATGGCTCTCCGGTCAATAACCAACAGCGGGATCTGGATACCCATGTTGGCTCCCACATGCTCCTCGATGATCTCATCGGATGAACCACGATGTCGAGGATTCAAGCAACCCCGTATACAACTCCCTTTGTCAATCGGTACGTTACTTGCCCGAGATTCGATCGTCGGTATCCCAATACCTCGTTCAATCTCGTTACCGGCAAGTCACTTTACTCGTTCCGTAATGCATGATCCCGTGACCAGACACTTGGTCACTTTGAGCTCATTATGATGATGCATTACCGAGTGGGCCCAGAGATACCTCTCCGTCATACGGAGTGACAAATCCCAGTCTTGATCTGTGTCAACCCAACAGACACTTTCGGAGATACCCGTAGTATACCTTTATAGTCACCCAGTTACGTTGTGACGTTTGGTACACCCAAAGCACTCCTACGGTATCTTGGAGTTACACGATCTCATGGTCTAAGGAAAAGATACTTGACATTGGAAAAACTCTAGCAAACGAACTATACGATCTTGTGCTATGTTTAGGATTGGGTCTTGTCCATCACATCATTCTCCTAATGATGTGATCTCGTTATCAATGACATCCAATGTCCATAGTTAGGAAATCATGACTATCTGTTGATCAACGAGCTAGTCAACTAGAGGCTTACTAGGGACATGTTGGTGTCTATTTATTCACACATGTATTACGATTTCCGGATAACACAATTATAGCATGAATAAAAGACAATTATCATGAACAAGGAAATATAATAACAATGCTTTTATTATTGCCTCTAGGGCATATTTCCAACAGATGGAGATATTTTGGCCGGACGACATCTCAACGTTGACGAAGAACTTGCGATCAGTAAGCATTTAACAATTGATTTTTTCCGTATCGAGGTTCTTGAGTGTGTGCAGGCACCCATGGATTGTGACGAGCAACTTGATGTAGTGGATCTTACGGAGGACACCGACGGACCCAAGCCTACGCAGCGGGTTGGGGGACGTTTCTGGATTCTTGCTAATGAAGATGAAGACGATGATGATCCACCGGAAACGACGGTTCGGCCACCAACTACGCTTGGTGTGGCTACATCTACCTCGGTGCCTAAACCTTTGGTGAGTAGTAAGAAATCATTTTTGTTCGGTACTCCGGTTCCTTCGCAGAAGTCGAAAGTGAAACCATGGAGTGGACCTTTGCCAAAGGAGGGGCCGCCGGCTATCACTTTGTCTGATTTTTTTCATCCCGAGTGCTGGACGAGAGTGACTCGGAGAGAGAAGAAAGGCGGTCGTATGGTGTCACAACGATCGCCGGCGGTGGCCGCTGCGTGTGACATTCGGGCGGCCAGATCTGAGCGTTTGAATGCTCTTTTGGGCACAGGTGGACTGCCTGAGATTGCTCGCGATGCGGGCCTGGCTAGTACTGGGCTAGAGGCCCAGGGGGCTGGCCAGGTTTGCGTAGCGACGGGTGTGGGCGACGTGCATGAGGAGGCCTCGGACCGATCGCCCCTGCATGCACGATCTCCCTCCCCCTCTCTCTTCGTTGCCGCTAGGGTTCGCCGTCGCGGGAGGATTGGCTTCCCTTCAGCTTCCTTGCGCCGTTTCTCCCCAGCAATCGCCGGCGTTGGCCGGCACCCGTCACCCGGTTCTCGTCCGGCGGAGATGCCGCCCAAGCCACCTCCGCCGCGGGCTGTGCCGGTGGTGAGGAACCCGGCCGGGGCCGCGGGGGGCTCCACTCCTCTGGCTGCGACTGCTGCCGCGCCGGGCCCCGCTCGTGCGGCGCCTCCGCCACGGGGCGTTCCGCCGCCGCCTCGGGGAGCGCCTCCTCCGCCTCCGGCTAGGGTGGCCCAGCCACCTAAGGCCACACCTCCTCCGCCTCCTCAGCCTAGGGCTGCGCCACCGCCGCCGCCAAGGGCCGAGCCGCAGCCGACCCAGCGGCCGTGGCCGAGGCAGATGGTGGGTGGACGCGGTGGCACTGGCCATGGCACGAACGGCCGTGGGGCGGGGGCGTCGGCGGGGGATGATCGTAATCCTCCGCGTGGTCAGTGGGGCGATGATGGGTATGATGCTTATGGTTCTGGGCTGCATCGGGGCTCTTCGTCTACCGGCGGTGGCCGTGGTTATGCTTGGGTGGACGACGGCAATGCCAACCGGGGTTTCCAAGGACCGTTCGGCAACTTCGTGGAGGGTGCGGTCGGCCCTAATAACCGCTCTTTCCGGGGTCGTTTCCGTGGGGGGCGGGGTGGGAACAGGCGTTATCAGCCAAGGCATCCGAAGACTACGATTGAGACGGAGGTGGCTGACGGTGGATCGACTCTACCGCAGGTGGCGGTGGAGACGGTTCAAGCCCTGGCCGAAGTCACGTTGCCGGAGCCCATGCAGACTGGTGATTCTGCTTCTGAGCATGGTACGGACAAATCTGAGGCTGACAAGTTGTCCAAGTGGGCGGCAAAGAAGAAGAAGCTTACTTGTTTTCACTGTGGTGACACGGGACACTTTATGGCTGAGTGCACTGCGGAATTATGTGACCTGTGCCGGAAACCTAAGCATACCGCTGTCGAGTGTCCTCTTATGCTTGGGCCTAAGCCTACTGTTCAGATTTACGGGGTCTGCTGCTCGGAGTTGATGTTCTTCGAGTCTCCCAGTGTGGCACCTTTGGCTCCAGCGGTAGAGACCTCTTTCCCAGGGGTGGTGAAGGTAGTTCATGGACCGTTGACCGAGGCGCAAATTATTCAGCAGCTGCGGGAACTCGCTCCGGGTAATTTTCAATGGTCGTTGCTCAAGCTAAATGATACGTCTTACAAAGTTGATTTTCCGTCTAAGGAGGATCAGTTGCGAATCCTCAAGTTCGGTATGAGCAGGGTCACAGGCACTAGTTTTGTGTTGCAGTTTGATGAGTGGAAAAAGAAGGAGCCGCAGGGCACGCCGTTGAGGCAGATTTGGGTTCGTTTCTCCGGGGCACCATCTGATCCCCTGGATAGCTTCTTGGTGATGTGGAGTTTGGGGTCTTTGATCAGCAAGACTGAACAGGTGGATATGCCATTCACTCAGGCCAACGGGGTGGCGCGTTTACTTGTCAGTGTTGCTAATATTGAGTTCTTGCCGAACGTGGTGCCTTGGACGTACGATGGTGTTATGTATCAGCTGGACGTTCTGTATGAGGATCCTAATTTGTTCGATGAGTTTGAGGATGATAATCCTATGGACATGACTGAGGGAGGAGGTGCCCGGGGGAACCAGGATGATTCGGCTATGGATGATGAAGACGGGGCCAAGGGTCCGGTCGGTCCGTCTGATTCTACTGATATTGCTCCTGCTCGGTCATCTGGTGTGGCTCCGACGTCCACCTTGCAGCTTGGGTCCTTGGGACCGTTCTCTGCTCCACCTCGGCTTCGGGGTGTCTATCCGGGTTCCGTGGATCCCGTGGCTCCTCTTTGTGCGCTGGCGGTTCTTGAGTTGGGAGATACCGAGGGGCAGGTGGCCCTTCCCACGTCTCCTACCCCACTGACGACTACCGTGGATGGTGCTGCGCTTGCGGCTATGGCTAGAGGTGACGGGCAGGAGGCCCGGTCCCCTGTGATGCCGACACCGATGGCGCCCACGGAGGACTCGGCGCTCTTCCCCGCGCCGCCGCGCGCGGGAGGAGGGGTGGCCGTGCAGGAGGCCGCCGTCAGCCCCGTTGCGGTGGGTGGGTCAGGTGACGCGCCCGTCTCACCGGCTTCCTCTCCGGAGCACCGTGCGAGGGTCTCCCCGGCCCCTGCTGCCGGCGGGTCGCCCGTGGACAGGCCGCGGGAGTCGTCGCCGTGCTGCTCTCCTGCCCCGGTGGCTACGGCCCGGGGTGCCGCTGTTGGGGGATGGGCAGGAGGCCTTTCCCCTAGCAGAGCTTCACGCGAGGAGGTCATCGCCTTTGGCGGTATCTCGGACCCTGTCTCCCAGGGGAGGCGGGTCAGCGGGAGGCTGCAGGAGCAGCCGGACGTTGATGACATGCAGCTGAGGTGTGCTTTGAGAGCTGCCAAGTTGCGCGACGTCGAGACCTCCACTGGTATGTCGGTTAATAAGTCGAATTCCATTTTGCATTTTACTGATGTTGAAATTATTCATAATGCAAATCAAATAGGAGTTTCACTTGGTAATAATGATATTGAGGTATCTAGGTCGGTTAATGACATTCTTGATTTGGAAGCTGATCGTGCAGTAGATATGATCCGTCACATTGCTGCTGTTAAACCTATGAACGACTCGGAGATAGATGCGCTTGGGGTTAGGGTTCTTGATGGCTTGTGTGCTAATCTTGACCCTGCATTACCCGAGACGGAGGAGGACACCATTCCTGAGGTGTCTCTTCATGTAGATGAGTCCGAGGCGATAGAAGCAGAGAATGACTGTGCTGATCAGGCTGATGGTCACCTTAAGCCAAAACGGACATGGAAACGGAAGGTTTATCCCGTCTCGGCAGCGCGTAGGAGTGCTAGGATCCGCACTGCAAAAAAAAATTCATGATGAATTATGAGAGGCATTTTCTGGAATAGCAGAGGTCTTAGAGACTTGGCTAAAAGAAGATTTCTAGCGGAGGCTTCTCTTGAACATCATTTGGATTTTATTGCATTGTCTGAGACTGGAAGAAGAAATTTCACTTCACAATTTCTTGCCACTTTGTCAGGGGGGGGGGGTAGATTTTGATTGGCATTGCCTCCCCCCTCGAGGAAGATCCGGTGGGGTTTTACTTGGGGTTAAGTGCGAAACGTTGGAAGTTCGTAGTGTAGTTTTGGGGGATTTTGCCGTCAAGTTTCGAGTTCGAACTAAGGCAGATGGGTTTGATTGGGCTTTGGTGGCGGTGTACGGAGCTGCGCAACCAGAGCTCAAGCCAGATTTTTTGGCGGATCTGGTTCGTATTTGTGGTAACGAACAGCTCCCCCTCTTAGTGGGGGGGCGGGGGGGATTTCAACATTATCCGTAGGAAGGAGGAGAAGAATAATGACAATTTTGACGGCCGATGGTCGTTTATGTTCAACACTATTATCGAAAGTTTGGATCTCAGAGAGATAGAGCTTCCGGGTAAGAAATTCACTTGGGCTAGTTCGTTACCGGTCCCGACGTTTGAGAAACTTGACCGTGTCCTAGCAAGTGTCGAATGGGAACTGAAGTTTCCTTTGGTAACCGTGCAGGCATTGACAAGAGGTGTCTCTGATCATACACCGTTACTAGTTGATTCAGGAGTTCAAACTTTTGTGGGCAACAAGAACATTTTCTCGTTTGAACTTGCCTGGTTTGAAAGAGAAGGCTTCCTCGAGTTGTTAGCTCGGGAGTGGGCTAAAGACTCAGGAGGAAGGACGCCTATCGAGCGATGGCAATGCAAGATTCGTCATCTCCGAAGGTTCCTTCGAGTATGGGCTAAGCACACGCATGGTATTTATAAGGCGGAGAAGGAGAGACTTCTTCTACTTATTCAAAACCTTGAAGTTAAAGCTGAAACTTCTATCTTGGATTCCAGTGAGTTGGAAACAAAGATAGAGGCGAAGATGCGACTTAAACAGCTTCTTCGCGAGGAGAAATTGAAGTGGGCGTTGCAAGCTAAGGTTCGCAAGATAGTACAAGGCGAGGACAATACTCAATTCTTTCATATGATTGCTAATGGGAAGCATCGTAAAAAGAGAATTTTCCAGCTAGAACAAGACGAAGGGACGATAGTTGGTCAAGACAATCTGAAAGTCTACATTACCAATTCTTATAAGCAGTTGTTTGGTCCCCCGGAAGAGAATTTTGTGTCCTTAGATGAGTCTAGGGTTGAGGATGTTCCTCAACTTGAGACTGCCGAGAATGAGCTCCTGGCTGCTCCTTTCTCTGAGAAAGAGGTGTTTGAAGCCATTGCACAAATGGAGAATAATAAGGCTCCAGGACCGGATGGGTTTCCGGCGGAGTTCTACAAAAAGTGCTGGCATTTTATTAAGGGAGATTTGATGCCCATGTTCCAGGAGTTTTTTGAGGGATAGCTTCAGTTGTTTAAGCTGAATTTTGGAAAGATAACTCTTCTTCCTAAGAAGACAGACGCTATTTGCATTGAGCAGTTCAGACCTATATGTCTGCTTAATGTGAGTTTCAAAATCTTCACCAAGGTCGGGATGAACAGACTTACGCAGATTGCGCACTCTGTGGTTCATCCGTCCCAGACTGCTTTCATGCCTGATAGAAACATCCTTGAAGGGGTTGTTGTCCTGCATGAAACGCTCCATGAAATCCACTCAAAAAAACTTGATGACGTAGTTTTTAAAGTGGATTTTGAAAAGGCATATGATAAAGTTAAATGGCCTTTCCTTCAACAAGCTTTGCATATGAAAGGTTTTGATCCGGCCTGGAGAAACCAGATTGATTCCTTTACGCAAAAAGGGAGTGTAGGGATTAAAGTGAATGACGACATAGGTCACTATTTCCAAACGCACAAGGGGCTAAGGCAAGGAGACCCGATGTCACCGATCCTGTTTAACATAGTGGCTGATATGCTCACTATTTTAATAGGTCGGGCAAAGGATGCAGGGCAGGTAGGTGGCCTGGTCCCACATCTCGTTGACGGAGGGATTTCCATTCTTCAGTATGCTGATGATACTATCATCTTTATGGAGCACGACTTGGCGAAAGCAAGAAACATGAAGCTGTTGTTATGCTTATTTGAACAATTATCTGGCCTCAAAATTAACTTCCACAAGAGCGAATTGTTTTGCTTCGGAAGAGCAAAGGATGACCAGGACATGTATAAACAATTGTTCGGATGTGAATTGGGCTCCTTATCGTTTACGTACTTAGGTATACCCATTCATCATCGTAAGCTGACTAACATTGAGGGGAAATGCATCGAGGATCGCTTTGAAAAGAAACTGAGCTGTTGGAAAGGGAAGCTCATGTCATATGGAGGACGATTGATTCTGATTAATTCGGTCCTTACCAGTATGCCTATGTTTCTCTTATCCTTTTTCCACGTTCTGGTGGGAGTCAGGAAAAGGTTAGATTTCTACCGATCTCGATTCTTTTGGCAGAATGATGAGCTCGAACGAAAGTATAGGCTTGCTAAGTGGGATATAATCTGTAGGCCGAAGGACCAAGGGGGTCTAGGTATTGAAAATTTGGAAGTCAAAAACATATGTCTCCTTAGCAAGTGGCTATTTAAACTGTCGTCTGAGACGGAAGCTACTTGGGCACAGATTTTGCGTAATAAGTATCTTTATGCTAAAACCTTGGCCCAGGTAAATGTGAGGCCTTCCGACTCACCTTTTTGGAAGGGTTTGATGAGAGTCAAACAACTTTTTTTCAACAAGTCAAAATTTATTGTCGGGAATGGTGCCACTACGAGGTTTTGGGAGGATACGTGGCTTGGGGAGACTCCCCTTGCACTTCAATATTCTACTTTGTACAATATTGTGCGACGTAAGAGAAGCCTATGTTGCAACTGTTCTACAATCCACTCCCCTCAATATTAGTTTTCGGAGGACGCTAGTTGGAAATTGTTGGGAGGCCTGGCTCCACCTTGTTAGACGTTTAATGGAGGTTCGGCTGTCCCAGCAACCAGATCAGTTGTATTGGAAACTTACTAAGAACGGTGTGTTCTCGGTTAAATCTATGTATCTGGATGTCATTAACTCTAGCGTTGTCCCTTTCTCGATTCACGTTTGGAGAGTAAATGTTCCCTTACGAATCAAAGTGTTTATGTGGTTTGTGCATAAACAACTCATTTTGACTAAGGATAACCTGGCAAAACGCAACTGGATGGGCTCTTCTAGGTGTGGCTTTTGCGATCATAACGAAAACATCAAACACCTCTTTCTCGATTGTCCGTTGGCTAAGATTCTGTGGCGGTCGATTCATATTGCGTTTAATATTAATCAGCCCACCTCTATCAACATGTTATTTGGAACATGGCTTGATGGGGTTGATTCCGATACTGCAAGACACATTCGTGTTGGCGTTTGTGCTTTACTTTGGGCAGTATGGAACTGCAGAAATGATTTAGTATTTAACAGATCAACAAACATTCACTTTTTGCAGGTTATCTTCAGGGCCACGGCGTTCATCCGTATGTGGTCGCTACTCACTCCGACAGAGGCTAGGGAGCGTTTGGTTACTGCGTCTACCCGATGGGAGATGGTAGCGCGGGATATTTTCAACCGGTTTGGATGGCGGCCATGTAATAGGATAGGCATGTAGTGCTCCTATTGTGTTTGCCAGCCGGTTGTGGCTTTGGGTTTTAGCTCTTTCGAGCTTTTTGTTTATTTTCGCACCTCGATACTTGGCGACTTTGTTACTGGATTTTATTTTTAATTATATGAGCCGTATGCATCTTTCTGATGCAGAGACTGGGGTAAACCCCCTTTTCGAAAAAAAACCAAAGGTGAATGATGCACAAATAAAAGATATATAGGATACCTAAAGAGCTACCAGAGTATCACGGACCATCCCAGGGAATGTATTTCGAACTGTCTTTACTACGATACCTAATAGAAGATACATACATGATGCAAGTTAGCTTGTAGGGCAACAGTTCTAAGTATACCACGGGGTATATTTTGAGCATAAACGCAAATATTGATGTGGCAACTAATACATAGAATACATGTCCTTATGTGTGGATTAAAACCTTACTGTCAGATTCAGGAGTTTGTGATGGACATGTGATTAAACATGAGTAACTGAACTATGACTTTGTAGTAGTAATAGCAAAGTAAACAACAGTTAGTGGATGAGAGACCAAACAAAGCACTGATGACATGTGACTAACCCTACATATATACACAACTTCAGTGATATTTGACAATGGATGAAAACCCACGTGTTCCTCAGTGGCCCGTGCTGATCCTGCACTATCCTTGAGTAAATACATGTTAATAGGATTCAGTAAAGCTTTCATAAGACTGAACAAAGTTCCAAGTTATTATTAAACCTTGGGCAATACCTGTGTATGTTAGCATTCAGGGCTAGTACAGTTCAGAGAAACTCATCACCAGTGGCATTAGTGCTTCATCATGCAATATGTTTCTTACTTGTAATTCTGCTGCTGCTACACAAAGATGAAGAGTTTCAACTCCATCCTGTGAGTTTTTAGCATGCCTTAAGCTGCAACCATCAGATAGCGAATGACCATATGTTGCACAAGAGCATTTTTTCATATAGGTAAATTGGCATTCTTTTTTTTTTTTGACAACGGACAACTTCTACAGTGGGTTAGGAGCTTGCATATGAGGCATATAAATAAAACTATCAGCCTTGCAAGAAATTTGACAAATACTTGAACTCCATGGATCGATCACCTATAAATTCGATTGTAGATGTAAAGGAGAGGATGTTCTCCGTGCTCTTCTTCTTTGGGCCTATCAAATTCGAAGGTTGAACCCATCAAAGAATCACCACATGAGATGAAAACAAAACATAACGTATACAATAAATCTGAAGCAAACCAGAGAAATCTGAAAGGGTGGGATTTGTGTGTTTGCGTCGACCACATACCTGGAGCAGGTTGATCTCGTCCTCCCCGACGAAGTAGCGGGCCTGGAAGAAGTGGCAACGCTCGCCGAGAAGCAGGGAGGGGTGCCTCTCCCGCTGGCAGCACCCTGCTCTGCCTCCGGCCGACGGCCACGCCATCCCCTTCCCCGCCCCCTCCTCTACAACCATACTGGGCGGGTGGAACACGAAGACGAGGGGGAGAAGCGGATCTGAGTAAGGCGCTTTCTCCAATGGTCGGCGTCGGAGGAACTGGGATGTGCCGATGGGGCGGGGACGGGGGCGGCGGTGGCAACCCTAGCCGCCCACCCTGGGAAGGGAAAATGAGGAAAGGGGAGGTTGCGTGGGAGAGTGGGGCTCGAGGCGACTCCCTCTCTGAGGCTGGTCACAATGCGCAGGAACATAAGCTAGTAACCTATACACTTCCCTAGACTATGTTACTACCTTCATAGTGGGTAGGAACATGTATGTAGTGTCATGCAACGATGTATTTATTAGGTCATAGACTTATTGTTTCTTGGAGTGTGTGATGTTCCGGTAACTTAGCTAGTTACCACAAACAGCTCTCTCTTCATTAAATATGTGTCACATAAGCAAAGTTGCATTGAAGTGTGTGATGTTACTTCTAAGTTCCTGCCCATTGTGACCAGCCTGAAACGAGAAGCGGTGGGCCACCCTTTGCTTTTTCCTGGCCAATACACATCCAACTGCACAGTGCATCAATTGTCTCTTGCTGCCGACGTGGACATAGCGAGCATGGGCCCTTGCAGCGACTGTTAATGTGTTGTATGTTCCTGCCCCCACCCCCCTCCTCTCCACTTGTTTTGATTTTTTTTCTTCCCAACCTTATATTGACTTACCAAGTAAAATTACAGAAAATACCAGCTCGAAACGAAATGCCAGTGAACCACCTCTGAACCACATGATCTTCATCCAGATTATGGTAGTTTTTTGCAGAAAAGACAAAAAAAACACTCTTAAAGGAAGAAACTGCCAAGCAGTTTCTAAAAACTGCCAAGCAGTTTCTAAAAACTGCCACCCCTGCCTCCATAAAATGCACTGAAAATGCTCCTGGCGAACGTTCGCCATGTATGCGCGCCCTAAAATTAAGTTTTCTTTGTTAAGCCAATAAGTGTGTACCAAAGGAAATCATTATTCTGTTTTCAATCATATTAGCAATAATATGACCTGTAAATTGTGGGCTAACCTTCTGGGATATTTATCACAAAGTATCTATTGGTTGCAAATGTTAGTACCATATTCCTGCCTTTTTGAAGGTTGTCATTGACGAGGACGTTTTTGGTGCACCGGAGCTTGACTTGCTTAAGACATGGACCACCTCGTATGGGCGATCCAACAAGAAGTGTTTGAACCATACAATAGTTGGCTACTGAGACACCCATTGCACCATACAAAAAAGTCCAAAAAAAACTAGGCAGACGAGAATACGGAAAATTGAGAGGGACATGACGCCACCAGAGATTGTCATGCCATATTGCTACACAAATTCTTACCCAGAAAAATTCCTCCAACAAAAATTTTATATCCCAGAAAAACAATCAGTATCCAGCTATAATGGCGAAGCATAGACAGATGTACGAATCAACAAGGCCTTGGTGGTAGACGTGAACCAATGGGAATACGAACATCGGGAAGTTTGTGGACTGCATAGTGCGTTTGATCTGCGTCGAAGGCACGCCATCTGGAGCATACGCGGTTGTGACCTCTACATCTATCAATTGATGGTGGCTTGTGCCTTCTTTTTCACTGTAATATGTATCTCATTTATATATCATAAGGATTCTAGTACAAGCTACGTACATACCGGCCTGACAAAATTAAAAAAAAACAATAAAGCGCTAGCCTTTACACAAATGAACAACGATGGCTTGTGCATTTGTACATGATACTCCAAGCTTTGGAGCTTACCTGTGCGGATCTGAAAATGTATATAATTCATTGTTATTTTTTCTCTCATGTCCAAATTGCAATTACTTGGCCCATTGTGCTCTCGATTCGAAGAAGCACTTTAACATCGCATACTCTGCCTATCACAAGCCAAAAGCAGTGCAAGCTAGTTGACCATCAATTTTATTATTATTATTATTATCATCATTATTATTATTATTATTATTATTTGTTAGTCCTCTAACCTATTAATAATATGCAGAGCCATACAAAGCTCCCTACAAGTAACAAAGATCACAACTGAGGTCCATTGACCACTTAGCGATGATTACAAGCACTAGAACAAACCTAAGGCATGCCACCATCACCTTTCTCCCTCGCCGGAGCCGAGCAAACTCTTTTGTAGAAAACGGTCAGGAAGTCGTAGTGCTAAGGCCACAAAGGGCTAGCGCAGCAGAGCAGCATCTGTCACTATGACAAGAACGTACTCCTTCCGTTCCTAATTAAATATTTGTCTTTTTAGATATTTCAAATGAACTACTATATACAAATGTATATAGACATATTTTAGAGTGTAGATTCACTCATTTTGCTCTGTATGTAGTCACTTGTTGAAATCTCTAGAAAGACAAATATTTTGGAACGGAAGGAGTAGGAAAGAAGGGCCATGCCTACAACCACACTAATGAACACTCCAGCCTAATCCACTCTGATGTATATCTGAATTACGTTTGTTTCTTCATTTCCCTGGTCAAAGATTTGACATTGTTCTATCCACATTAGATCTCCAGTGTGCTTGTTTGTTCTCTACACACCAAAATGCAGAAATCTGGTCCATATGGTAATGATCCAAATTGGCTCATCAATGCTTTTGGTTCGTGCCATGATTTTCCAATTATTTGATTTTGATACCACAATTTTGAACTTGTGCTTTTTCATATTATTGGTGACGGGTATAACCAAGGTACAAATTGTCAGCTATGAAAAAGATTTGGAATATGAAAGATTTATGAACTTTTGAATGTGCAAAAGATTTAAATGCGAAATATTTTGGACAAATATTTATGAATGTTGAAGAGGATAATTCTCATGGCGACGAATTATGAACAATGAAATTTTAGAATCTTTGAATGGCGTATATATTCTGTTGTGAAAATATACATGTCTTTTTTGGGATGTGCTCTAGGGAGCCAGAGAGCTCCAATGTCTTTTTTCGACCTATGCCAGAACTGGTTGTCTAGCTATACTGGCAAAGATAGAGTAGTTGTTTTATTGGGTACTGCAGCTCTTTTGTGGTCTATATGGAAAGCAAGGAACAAATCCTGTTTTCAAAGTGTTATGCTTAGAGATCCTACTGACATTATCTTTCTTGTTTGCTCCCTACTTGACTCATGGAAAAAATTGCAGAAAAGAGGGATGCAAAGCATGCTTCATCAGGTGTCTAGGCGTATCGTGAGGGTGACTCGTGATATCTTCAGAGGAGGGCATGGTTTGGCGCCGCATGTGAGAAGGATTTTGTGAAGCTAGCCGCTGGAAATGCCTGCTGGCTTCAAAGCATTTATGTTAACTTTGGTTATCATCCTTTAAGTCTGTTGATACCTTTGTAGCTAGCGTAGCACTAGGCCCTTCCATGGTTAGCTTTAGATAGGTTGAAGCATCCTAATGTGGTGATATATATCAGTGGTGTGATGATTAGACTGGATAGGCTGGAGCATCCTGGTGTGGCTTCTAGATCAGTGATGTAATGTTGGGTTGGTGCCTTATAAACAACTCCATTTTCTTAATAAAAATGGGGGCCGTGTGGCCCCTTCGATCGAAAAAAAATATACATGTCTTATTTTCCTCCTCTGAGAACAATTACTATTGTTCCAACACAATACTTAAGGTGTAAAGGTGAAATTGCCATATTAAGCTAACCATTTGTCTTCTCTTTAAGGCTCTCAATAGTACTCATTGGATGATCATCCACCATGCACTGCATGCATGAAATGTTGTATTTTTTCAGTAATGCATTTTCTTTTTTGCAACATGGTGTTATACAAACCTGAAAAGTTAATCTGGGTGGCTAGGATGGCATGTATGAATACCTTTGTAGGATCAACAACTTTGTAACACAACATATCTCCCCGCAAAAACAACATATCATTCAACTTGTGCACTGCGAGGAAGTCAAGGTTTCTAAAAGAATTATTTTAACTATGACATAAATAACGGTATAAATTCCATGGGTGATACATTTGGATTATTACATATTAAAACATCTTAAGCAGTCTTACTAGGGACACACTTTGTTTCTAATTCAAATCGGTGTTGGTACAATACGAAGAGGCACAATCTTCGTTAGTGATAGGCCAAACTTTTCTTCCATATCAATCCCATCCCTTTCAAGTCCAACAGGGAAGCTCCACTTAAATTGATTTAACAACGAAGCAAGGACCAAATGCACCATCCTAATAGCCAATGGCATTCCAGGGCAGATCCGACGTCCGGCACCAAATGGAAGGAGCTCAAAATCAGCACCCCTAAAGTCAGCTGCTGAACCCAAGAACCTCTCTGGCATGAACTTTTCAGGTCCAGTCCATACATCTTTATTTCGACCTATCGCCCATACGTTTATGAACACACGTGAATCTTTAGGTATTGTGTAACCGGCTATTTTCAGTGTTCTCTCGGGTTTGCGTGGCAACAAGAGCGGGCCTGGGGGATGAAGCTGAAAAGTCTCTTTTATGACAGCTTGGAGATAGGGCAACCGAACAATATCATCTTCTTCAATGTTTCTTTTGGAGCCAATAACTTCTGCAAGCTCGTTGCAAGCGCTAGACATTAATGCTGGGTTTTGGAGAAGCTCAGTCATTGCCCATTCCACTGTGCTAGAGCTTGTGTCACTACCAGCAGAGAACAAATCCTAACATGCAAATATAATGTCACATCAATGCTTAAGTAAATATAGCTATTTAGATACACTAGACAAGCACCACATAGAGTACAATTGGTTGTTTTCGATAGAAAAACTTACATTTTTCTTTGAATTGCACATATATGTACTGTTTGGATGAACTATATAAGAAACAACCCGTTGATTTGCGACATAAGATTTGATATTAATTTCATTGAGTATCCAAATGGTACTTTTAATGTTATCACTATTAGTGGTTCCGATAGCATCACTACAGTGGGTAGTAGTACTACAAAATTTTCTAAAAAACTGGTCCAGACATAGGGAAATAAGGAAGAAAATTCTGGTACTACTAGTATCAATAGAGGCAAAATGGCAGCCCTATAATGTATATACATCAAAATCTTATGTTTATTTCTTGATAAAAAAATTGAAAATTCTGGTACTACTAGTATCAATAGAGGAAAAATGGCAGCCCTATAATGTATATACATCAAAATCTTATGTTTATTTCTTGATAAAAAATTGAATATGAAATTTGTGGCATGTTAGATATATCTTAGATATCTCGATGCTAACATTTAGAAATATAAATCTCAATCAACATGGCTCGCCATGTGCTTTGATCCCCGGCAGGCTCAGATGGCAAGGCTGATCATGCATGTGCGCGCGGAATTTTTAAGTATATCTTGAAATTAAATTATGCTTACCGTGAAAAGTGATCGTAGCGTCTGGTGGTCCAGCAGGTCCTTGCCGTCCTCACGCGCCGCCACGTCGAGCAGCGCGTCGAGGAAGTCGTTCTTCCTCGGCTGGCCGGCGTCGCGGCCGCGCAGCCTCCCGTCCATCTCGGCGTCGAACACCGCGTGCAGCCGCGCGAACAGCCGCGCCAGCCGCCGGCGCGCGCCCTGCAGGTCGGCCGGCGCGAGCAGCGGGAAGAAGTCCGACACGTTGGGGCTCCCCAGGGCCTGCATGATGGCCGTCACCACCTGCTGGAACTCCTGGGACCGGCCGCGGTCGTCGAGGCTCGTCAGGTCAGCGGAGAAGATGGTGCGGGAGAGGAGGTTCAGGCTCGTCGTGAAGGCCACGTGGCCAACGTTCACGGCCGCGCCCTCGCGCGCCAGCCGCGCGACGTGGTCGACGAGATCCCGCACCTTTTCGCTCCGCAGGTGGCGCAGCGCGTCGAGCCGGTGCGGGGCGAACAGCTCCGTGGCCATCATCTTGCGCAGCGCGCGCCACCGCGGCGCAGGGGGCAGCCAGGCCACGGAGCCCGCCGCGTGCTCGCCGGTGGCGTCGGGCACGGACCGGGCGGCAAACGCGGAGTCGTGCCGCTGCAGGAACTCCCGGGCCATGGCGGGGGAGGAGACGACCACCGTGGTGACCGCGCCGAGGCGCAGGGACATGAGCGGGCCGTGGGTATCGGCCAGGCGGGCAAGGGAGCGGTGCGGCTTGTCGCCGAGGAGGTGGAGGCTGCCGATGAGCGGCAGCGGGCGGGGGCCCGGCGGGAGGCCGGAGCGCGCCCGTGCGAGGAGGTTGAGGAGATAGACGGAGAGGAAAGAGGCGGCGAGCCATGCTAGCCACGGCACAAGCACAGCCACCGGCGCCATTGCTAAGATGCTTCCTCTCTTTTAAATCGGCGCACGGAGCAGGTGTCTCTAGTGAAACTGCTAGTCACTCGCACAACGCTATTTATATAGTGCATATAGAGAACTGTTTGGGGAACCAGGAATAAAGACCAAATCTAAAGTTGTGTGACCAAATCCATATCCGTCGTGTCACCAACATCACGCGTGACATATTGACATGCATGGCACATGGCACGATTGCCTTGTGCAAAGGTACGTAGGCTCCTTTTCCATGGCAGCGAATCCGGCTTGCTCTGATCTGTTCCGTCGGTGTGGTCAAAGGCCACCTTACTAGGTGGTAGTATTTGTTTGGTCTTGTGAACTCGATCAATCTTTTTTTTAGGGACTGTCTATTTAGCATCCGTCTGAAATTTAATTAAGCTTCAGTCGAATTTTAGTATGTCCATGTACCTACCGCGTTGTGTGTCTTTTCTTCATGATCCATTGTCACGCTTGGGCCTTATCAGTACGGACGTTCACCGTGTGGCCAAACAAATTCGACCGGCCAGACTAGACCCGCTACAAAAACAAAAAAAACATAAACGAGGGGCAGGGGGAAGCCTACATGCTCAACATCTGAGAAACACTTGAACCAATGGGGCCAAAAAAAGCCTGCAAGCCTGTTCATAATTTCCAGAGTCAAAGGGGCAAAAAGACCAAAAAAGACATCTACATTTACGTACTTCTCACAAAAGCACAAGGTAAAAACAGCTCTAAAAAACACAAGGTCAAAAGAGATCTCACTGCAAGAACATCGGAATAGAAATCACACTGTAACAAAAAAAATTAGAAATTACACTGCAAGTTAATATAAATTACAGTGAACAGGAATAGAAATTACAATGTAAGTTCAGTGTGTTAAAACTGAAACTACTGTATATATAGAATTACATTGAACCAGAATAGAAATTAAAGTGAAGGAGAATAGAAATTACACTGTAAGTTGTATGAGCTAACACTGACACTATTGTAAATATATAACTACAGTAAACAAGAATAGAAATTACAGTGAATGAGAATAGAAATTACACTGTAAGTTCAACGAGTTAACACTGACACTATTGCATACATGTAATTACATTAAACCACAGTCGAAATTACAGTGAACCAGGAATGGAAATTACAGTTAACACTGGAACACACACCGAAAAATGCATCATGGTTATTTTGAAAAAAGTGCATCTGCTAACACATACTAAAACACAAATTCAAAGCTTGATTTGAAATGACTAAGCAAAAGAATCAGGAAATTCTGCACACAGGAAGACATATGCTATGCTACAGATCAGTAGCATCTTACCGAAACCAGTTGATCGAAACCCACTAAGCATCAGTAGCATCCTACCCAAACAAGCAGATCCAAGCAAAAACAGAAATCAACTGATGGGCAGGGAACAAACCAGCCACAACAATCCACAGAGGAGAAATTCATTGACACATAGATAAATTAGGACAGAAATCAAACTAAAAAACCAGATACATGGCAAGTGGGACGGCACAAAAAGTGAAGCAATTGACACTGAGCCAAAAGCAGAAAATACACAGTACAATAGACAATGAATGATGCATATGAGTACAATAAATTGGGCAACCTTCAGCCAAAAGTACAACTAAAAAATGACTGGAAATCATGAATCTCTATCCTGTAAATTTGAAGTAATAAAAACAGAAGTGCTTACATCTGCAAAGAAATCAGTAACTAGAACTTATCCACGTTGTTGAACTCCCTGAAAAACATATCATTAGCATACTTTATCCTTAAGTTGGGTATGTCAGCGCTTGAAAAGTGGTTAGTAACTTGAGTCCTTGTGGTCCACACTTCCATAAACTTGAATGTAAAGACGCCATAATCGTGCCTGATTTCACATGAATAAAGGTAGAAAAACAAAAAAAAGGTACCAACAATGTAAATCGAGAACAGTATTTAAAAGGAAATCAGGTCAGCCATACTAAAAACCAAATTACATATTGGTCTTGTTGGGAACAGCTAGGTAGACTACGTCAAATTTTTCGAAATCGATTTGTTTCCTCGTCATGGGAGTAACAAAAGCATCCCAACATCCTATGAAGTTTATAACTCTTTGAATAAAATAAAAAAATACGAGAGCAAGTCTTAAAAGATAACATAGTGCCTTCAAAAAGGAGACTAATGTAGAAACAAATTGATTAGCAATGTACTCCCTCCGGAAAGAAATATAACAGCGTTTAGGTCACTACTTTTAGTGATCTAAACGCTCTTATATTTCTTTACGGAGGAAGTACTTGCGGATCATGAATCTGCAAGTGAAATTAAGAATGCTCATCGAAAGCTGAATCAATGAAAGAAGGGTCTTTCCTTCAAAGAAGCGATGAAAGAAAACCCATTCTTTCAAATGGTTAAAGGAAAGTCTAGCTACAAAAAGGAAGAATAATAAAAGAATAATATGAAGAAAAATGTATATAGAGGAAATAAGAAATAAAAAGAAAGGGCAACGACACACACCAAAAAAGAAGGTAGAAATTAAAGTACTTATAGTTGGTCCTCCACATTGGAAATGCACCGTTGGCACCTTCAAAAGCATTTCAGATGACTTCAGGACTGGAATTATTCAAGACGATCTCCTTTAAAAGAGCAAAGAAAAACCACAGTAAGAAACGACCAGGAAGTTGCCTAGATGTCCATTAGGGCACAAAGTACCAAGTGACCGATATGAACAATAGGCCGTATCACATCTCACTGCTTCAAAGCTAAGAAAAAAGACAAGAGAGTATGAGTACAAATGATCAAAAATTACACTATATATTAGATAGGAAGTTGGCAAAGTTTCAGACACAAAGATAGATTCAGTATATATTGACAGTGTGACTAGATGCAACACAACCCAACAAAGACACTGTGATTGACAGTCTAATTACACTGTAATTTTTACTAAAATTACACTGTAATTGCACTAACGGTGAATACAGTAAATATCCTAGTATCTAAATAACACTAAAAATATCACTGTAATTACCACTGAAAATTACATTGTAACAACACTGTAAATTATAGTGAAATTGCAGTAATTACAACAAAATAGCACAGTGATTTTCAGTGTAATTACCCTAAAAATTACACTGTGATTACTCTAAAATTACATTGTAACAATATAACTAAATTGTGATTACTCTATAATTTTAGAGGAAATTATACTGTAAATAAAATAAAATTACAGTTATGAAGTGCTGTAACTTAGATGCAATACCACCCAAACAGAAAGATAAATAAATAAATGGTTATAAATGAATGCAAATACCAGCCAACAAAGACAAACCGCAAAGAAAAAGATTCTAAAATGCTTGTAGACCAAAAAAAAATACTTTAATTGCAATGAAAATTTCATTCTGATCTAGTGTACTTACACTAAACATACAGTAACAATAGCACTGTAATTAACCTGAAATTACAGTGTAATTTGTAATTGCAGTGATTGTAAACTAACAATCCCAGAAGTTACAGTCACTCTGATTACCCCTGGAAATTACACTGTAACAACACTGTAATCACAGTGTCACTACACTACAATTTCAGAGAAACTATATTGTAATTAAATGAAATTATAGTTATGAAGTTGTTGTAACTTAGATGCAATTACTACCGAAAACCACATGCCAAATAGAGAAAAAACAGCAGAATTAGACGCTTAGGCCAGTGATAGAAAATCAACAGGGGAATCAAATCCACCGCTACATCCATGCACCTATCGCTACAACTGCAACGAAATCGCCAGGAAAAATCCTCGCTACGAGGACACATACACCTATATGTACATCAAACACCAGGGGAATCGAAACAAGCTACTAGACCTAGAAGAAATCCAATGGGGAAAAGAAGAAGACAAGGACAAACAACCGAAACCACAAGGTACTGGAGCAGAAATCTAGCTGAAGAAGATGAGGAGGAGATCAGAATCGCCGTACACAACGAAGAAATCGCAGGAATAGCCACACACACACACCGACATGAGGAAGGGGGACAAAGAGAGAGCCAGGGAATGCAGTAACGGGCTGGCCCGGAAACAAAGTGTGCCCGATAACGCACAGAAAAGAAAATCTCCACGAAAAGGATAGCTCCAGTGCGGATCTCGGCATGAGATCCAACGGCCAAAATATGAATGAAGACCAACTGTAAATCATTCGACTGAAAATTAGCAAAACCGGTAAAATAGCCTAAAATTACACTAAGAATTGCACTGTAATTTCACTTGTAACATAAAGTAAAAACTCTAAAATTCACTGTGATCACACTTGTAAGAAAATAGTAAAAACTAAGATTTACAGAGTAAATTCAGTGATACGAAAGGACACTCTAGAGCAAACACACATTTACACAAAGTTCACTACAAACAACCAACTCATACGCCCTGGAACAATAGAGAAAATTCCACTACTAGCACCACTAAAATATACAAAAAGAATCATGAGTACTGCATGGAATTAGAACTAAAACGCCAAACTAAGGTTATATCTTACTACACTATATATTCACTCGATTACATTAAAAAATTGTAGAGAGATTACTTTGAAATTACAACAAAATATTACAGCTAAAGAAGTAATTACAGCAAGAATACTCTGTAATTACATCAAAGATTACACTAGCAATGAAATCCCCTATAGCAGATGAATCCCCTAATATTTTTGCCCTAATACAAACGGCCATATATAGTAGATGAATCCCCTATAGCACATTACTCACTCCTGAAGCCTAATCCAAGCGCACGAACAGGACATATCACATACAACTAAAGGGCGCAGGAGCTATCACATTCAACTACCTAAAACAACAGATTGGAGCGCCCTAACGATACACACATCAACAACAACAACCTAAACAAAAATCAATCTGAACTCAAACGATCTGAGGAGCAAGCCAACACATCGAAAATCCAGAAAGGAAAGAAGGGATGGGGGAGATTGGGAGGGGCTGAGCGCGAGGGGAGCGGGAGGTACACCACACCTCAAGGCGGGAGATGCAGCAGACCTCAGCAGGCAGATGCGGCCGCGAGGGGATCTACAACACCGCCATGACACTCTCTCCCTCTATCGGTTGCGTTGCGTGATAGGAATGAGAAAGGGGGAGGGGAAAAGGGAGACAAAAGGAAAAAATAAAGAGGACCGACGGTTCTGCCAGCGAGGGAATAGAAACGGGTCTCCCTCGAAATTAGCGCCCCGATAAGACAACGTAGAGAACTGAAGCGAGGAAAAAACAAATTAGCATGAATTCCAGAACAGAGATCGGGCGGCTAGAAAAACGAATGAAGCCGAATTGTTTTCGTCCAGCTGAAAAATAGCAATTCCCTTTTTTTAACATCAGTATAGACACAAGCATTTATATACACACATATACACTCACCCCTATGAACGCACATAGGCACACCTTATCCAATGAGCACCTTCGAAAGACTAAACTGGCATATCATCTTGAGATTTACGAAATCGCCGTAGGCGCCTTGTCGTCGACGGGAACGTCTCCTCCCACTGAATGTGCATCGCCAGAAATCCTGGAATAAATGCGAGCACCAGGATTTGAACCCTGGTGGGCTGGGGATACCACTGTCTCTTTAACCATCCAACCATAGATTGGTTCGCGTGAACTCGATCAATCCATAGGTGCGCGACTGCGGTAGTGCGGTGCATGGCCAAATCATAATTTGCGTTATCGTCGGCCGGTTCGACCACTCGGTGCGGTGCAGTACTACGTCAGGGCACCTGCAAAACATCGGTATATGTCCAACCGAGCACATTTGTTCATTTTTACAATTCAGTGGAACCTGTATCAGTTTGCAATACTGTCCGGAGTCAAATTCTTGTATTTTGGAGAAAAGCATAAGAGTTTTGTCAGAGTGCGGACATGCACTTGACCAATCACATGCATGTCCCTCTCTTCTCTCTCCTCCCAACTGCACATGTGTGACCCCCCTCTTCTTTCTCCTTCCAACCGGACACTAAACCACAAATATTCTACCACATGCATGGTCACCGTCGTGAGGGTTGCCGCCGCCTCCCATGGCGGGCACATCGCGCCATGTTTGCATTGCCCGACGTCCATGCCGTGTTCACCTTCGGTTCGGTGCACCAACGGAGGGGTTGCACGTCCGCCACTGTGTTTGGACATCAGATGGATTGCACCGCCTCTGGTGAAGCAGCGCTACCACACCTCGCGGCAGATCCATGCGCCATTTGGACAGACGCAATGAATTCCCAACGAAAGGAGTATGTGCACTGTAGTCGGGTGGCCTCCTCCCGGGAGTGGCGGAGCGCAAACCAGACGGTCATCTCCTCCTCAGGGCCGCGTGGGATGAGCTCGCAGTTGATGGATTTGGAGGTGTAGGACTCGGATCTGCTGTCCGTCATGCCGGAGATCGCCAGATGGGAGCTTGGGGGTGAAGTGGAGTGGAGTGGAGGGGTAGGGAGTGGAGTCGCTAGGGTTTGGTCCAGGGAGCAAATGTGAACGAATATATATGGGGTCGGGTGGGCCAGCGTGGACCGGTTCAGACGTGGCGGATGCGCCTGGTCACGCCCGGGCCTCCCCATTTTTATCTCATATTTGGGCTGGATAAGAGGGGTACCGGTCATCCCAGGTGTTTGAAGCCGGTTTGAGCTGCCTGTCTGGATCGGAGTTTTATGCCGGTTACTGACTGGGTCATCCGCCCGGGCGTATGATGGGGGGTTTGGGGAGCCCAGCTGTAGATGCTCTAACACACCTGACTCGGTGGTTCTCAGAGCAGAATTTTCCTTTAGATTTTAGCCGGTTCAATTGCAGAACCTCCTGTGCCATTATTTGCATGGCTAGGCATTCATTTATGTTTTAGCAATCACTTAGACTAGTGTCGTTCTCCCTCGTTACCCTAAGTGACTGCTATGAGGAGTGAAAGGGGCTGGACAATCAACCGTATAATTCGAATTCACAGCAAATGATCCTAGGTAGACACCATTCTCATCCCGGCATATAGCTGCAATCACACCCCTATTACCGTTCCTGGCAACTGCCCATCCACATTAAGTTTATGAACTTTGGAATGTGTAGAAGATTTCAATGTGAAATATTTTGGCTGTAAATATTTCCGAACGTTGGAGAGGATACTTCTCATGGTGTCGAATTATGAACAATGAAATTTTAGAATCTTTGAATGGTGTAGATATTCCTATATGAAAATATACATAGCTTATTTCCTTTTTCTGAGAACAATCACTATTGTTCCAACACAATACTTAAGGTGTAAAGGTGACATTGCCAAATTAATCTAATCAATTTTCTTCTCTTTAAGGCTCTCAATACCATATCATCGAATGACCATCCATCACCATTTCCATCGCACGTGAATGAAGTGTTGTATTTTTTTCATTGACACATTGAATTTTTTGCAACATGGTGTTACACAAACCTCAAAAGTTAATTTGGATGTCTAGGATGGCATGTATGAATATCTTTGTATGATCAACATCTTAGTAACACAACATATGTCCCCACAAAAAGAAAACAACACATCATTCATCTTATGCAGTGCGAGAAAGTCAAGTTTTCTAGAATACTTATTTAATTATCACATAAATAATGACATAAATTCCATGGTTGATACATTTGAATTACTACATATTGAAAACATCTAAGGCAATCTTACTAGGATACATTTTTATGAATTCAAACCGGTGTTGGTACAATACAAAGAGGCACAACCTTCGTTAGTGATAGGCCAAACTTTTCTTCCATATCAATTCCATCCCTTTCAAGCTCAACAGGGAGACTCCATTTAAACTGGTTTAACAACGAAGCGAGGATCAAATGCACCGTTCTAATAGCCAATGGCATTCCAGGGCAGATCCGACGTCCAGCACCAAATGGAAGGAGCTCAAAATCAGCACCCCTAAAGTCAATTCTTGAACCCAAGAACCTCTCTGGCATAAACTTCTCAGGCTCAGACCATACATCTTTATCTCGACCTATCGCCCATACGTTTATGAACACACGTGAATCTTTAGGTATTGTGTAACCTGCTATTTCCACTGTCCTCTCAGGTTTCCGTGGCAACAAGAGTGGACCGGGAGGATGAAGTCGAAAAGTCTCTTTTATGACAGCTTGGAGATAGGGCAACCGAACAATATCATCTTCTTCAATGTTTCTTTTGAAGCCAATAACTTCTGCAAGCTCGTTGCAAGCGCTGGACATTGATGATGGGTTTTGGAGCAGCTCTGTCATTGCCCATTCCACTGTGCTAGAGCTTGTGTCACTACCAGCAGAGAACAAATCCTATAACATGAAAATATAATGTCACGTTTATAGTCTCGTAAATATAGCTATTTATATACACTAAACAATCACCACATAGAGTATAATTGATTATTTGCTATAGAAGAACTTAAATTTTCTTTGAACTACACACAGCGGTACTGTTTGGATGAACGATATACGAACAACTCGTTGATTTGCGACATAAGATTTGATAATCATTTCATTGCAGTATAGTAGAAGCCGCTGTTCCTGACCCAATTTCCCATTTTTTCACACGTTGGATGAAGTGCAGTGATACAAAAGGTTATGGTGGAATTGTTGGAAATGCGATAAAATATAACAAGGCTGGTTTTAAACAAAAGAAGAACATTGGAATTTAAGTTTTAGATGATTCAATTCTTGTAGAGGAAAATCCCACTGGTGCTCTTTGTAACACATGAGTAACCTGCCACGATTCCTGTAAAATTATATGTTTGACTATTCTATTCGAATTTTAGCACATAAACATGAGTATCCAAATGTTACTTTTGATGTATCGTTGTTAGTGGTTACTGTAGCACCACTAGAGTGGATATTAGTACATAACTAAGTGTGCCACAAAAATCCACATCAATATTTGATTAAGTGCGCAGGTGCATGGGTGTGAACAGTAAAATCATCTAAATTTTTTTGTCATTGAAGATATTCGAATGTGTGATGTGCATGCAAAAAATCATGATGTTCGGACATTCGAGGAGGCTGTGGCAAAAAAAATCAATGTCAAAGAAAGTTTGGAAAAGTCCACTATTTGGGCCTAATTTTGTCTTTTTTTCCTAAGAGCTCCCCGAATATCTAAACACCACGAAAGTTAGCACGCTCCTTGCGCACTCGAGCATCTTTGATGCCAAAATATATTCTGAACTTTCTCTAATTTTTCAATTTACTATTCATTGGATGTAAATGAGTCTGGGCTTTGACGTGAATTACCGAAACTTTTATATTTATTTCTTGATAAAAACCAAATTTGAATATGAATTTTGTGGGATTGTAAACATCTCGATGCCACCCGCAAAATAGAAACATATCTCGATGCCAGCTTTTTAAAATATAAATTTGAAGTGCAGTATTATCTTTTGTCCTTGCAAACAGAAATTGTGGTTACCGTGAAAAGTGATCGTAGCGTCTGGCGGTCCAGCAGGTCCTTCCCATCCTCACTCGCCGCCACATCGAGCAGCACGTCGAGGAAGTCGTTCTTCCTGGGCTGGCCGGCGTCGCGGCCGCGCAGCCTCTGGTCCACCTCGGCGTCGAACACCACATGCAGCCGCGCGAGCAGCCGCGCCAGCCGCCGGTGCGTGCCCTGCAGGTCGGCCGGCGCGAGCAGCGGGAAGAAGTCCGATACGTTGGGGCTCCCCACGGCCTGCATGGTGGCCGTCACCACCTGCTGGAACTCCTCGGATCGGCTGCCGTCGTCGAGGCTCGTCAGGTCGGCGGAGAAGATGGTGCGGGAGAGGAGGTTCAGGCTCGTCGTGAAGGCCACGCGGCCGACGTTCACCGGCGCGCCCTCGCGTGCCAGCCGCGCGACATGGTCCACGAGTTCCCGCACCTTCTCGCTCCGGAGGTGGCGCAGCGCGTCGAGCCGGTGCGGGGCGAACAGCTCCGTGGCCATCATCTTGCGCAGCGCGCGCCACCGCGGCGCGGGGGGTAGCCAGGCCACGGAGCCCGCCGCGTGCTCGCCGGTGGCGTCGGGCACGGACCGGGCGGCGAACGCGGAGTCGTGCCGCTGCAGGAACTCCCGGGCCATGGCGGGGGAGGAGACGACCACCGTGGTGACCGCGCCGAGGCGCAGGGACATGAGCGGGCCGTGGGCCTTGGCCAGGCGGGCAAGGGAGCGGTGCGGCTTATCGCCGAGGAGGTGGAGGCTGCCGATGAGCGGCAGCGGGCGGGGGCCCGGCGGGAGACCGGAGCGCGCCCGTGCGAGGAGGTTGAGGAGGTAGACGGAGAGGAAAGAGACGACGAGCCATGCTAGCCACGGCACAAGCACTGCCACGGGCGCCATTGCTTTGCTTCCTTCAATTTGTGCAGTTCAGCGCACGACAGGAGTGTGGAATGAAACAGCTGATCACTCACACAACGCTATTTATAATACAGTAGAGATCTTTGGACATCACGCATGATGAAATATTGCACCTGCACATGATATGATATTACGTACGGAGGGTTTCGTGGAATTGTGCTGAAATTCGCCGCCAGCATAAAGTTGGCAGTTGGTGCATTCGACGCCGTCCGTGCCGAGTACAAGTGCAACTGCATGCATGCATGCCGCCGCTTAATTAGTTTGACTATTCGGGCGTCCACACGTACTACGTACCTAACGCCTGCTCAGGTGCAGGTGCAGGTGCAAGCCGCCGCTCCTGGGCTTGAATATGTGAGACGCTAGTCACGCAAAGTCTTTTCAGCCTTTTTCCTCGTTCTCTTTTCTGTTGGTATAATACACGTGAAAATTACACCCGCCTCTTTGAGGTTCCTGGACTAGAGCCGATTGGAATGCTTCAGAATTTCAGCCGGATTCTGCTTTTTTTGAAGGAAAACATCATTGTTGTATTACCCAACGATATCCAAAGGAAAAAGCTTGCCTTCAGCTGATGGATCGCACGTAGGCGTCCGCCGCCTCGTCCATGTGACACGTGTCCTGTAGGGCTCAGCTAGCATGATTTATTATGCTTTTGCTACCGAGCCCTTGTTGCAGTTTTCCCACCGCAACAACTCGTATGTTGTAGGATCTGGATCTGGATCCTCGAGCGCAGTTTCCTTCCGTGTTCCTCCTAAGCTCCCGTTCTTCCTCTAATTTGTGCAACACCATTTATGTTGCAAAAGTCTTTCCGCAACATCATCTATGTTGCAAAAAAATAAAGACAGAAAAAACCGTAACACTTGAATGTTTCTGCAACATGAACTCTGTTGGAAAGAGGGTTCTGCAACATTGACTTTGTTGCAATAATGACGACGGGGTTAACCGTTGGTTTGGACCAGATCTAACGGCTGCTGAGTGGGTGGATCTTTTTAGATTATCGGTCGACGGATGCGTAGCACTGTTCAAAGGGATTTTTTGTGGGTTATTCAAAGCGGTCGTTCCATCATCATGAGGCTCCATGAGCCAAACATGCCTACCTAATAAGTCTAAAAACAGAGAAAATCACAACCTTCAAAATCTATAGCTCGAGCATTCCTTTAGAGCATCCACAAATGCACTTAACTGTGTGTGTGTGTGTGTGTGTTTGTGTGATGAACTAAGAGTCGACGCCCTGCATGAAGGGCTCCTGGGGATCTTATAGCCCCCCTAGGGTTATAAAGCTAAAGTTACATGGGCGCAGACCCTGGTGTCATCGTTTGAAGCCGGCAGTGGGTTCACTGGGTGCCCGGGTCCGTCGAGTGCGGGTCCTGCCGGCCGCGTGTTACTGTTGCATGTCTCACCCCATGCCATGGAATGACTTGACATCGTGGGGCTACAGTGGCGAGTCGCACTGACGTTGGTCGCCCCGGCCGACTGACACGGCCGCACTGTAGCCATGCTCTCCCGTCGTGGGAGGGAGGGTGGGGCGGCCGCTGACCCGCTGCTTGCCGGCAAGCGGCCAGCCGGCAGGTCGGGTTGCCGGGTCTAGCCGGCCCTCGTTCGGGAGCCGAATGGAGAGCCAGCCGGATTGAGGGGCGCCAGCCGGGCCGATGTTTTGAAAAAGGTGCTTTGGCCTGATCCGGATTCCGGTGCCTATCCGGGGGTCATTCCGCCGACAGAAGTTGATGTCATTTAGCTATTTAAATACTACGATATGTTATACATATTATGTAAATATAAGTAGAATACAGTCTTCGGACTACATATATTATATTGTGTGAATCAGACATAATATTATAATGTATTTATATTTGAGATTTGTATTATTTGATGAATATATGAATACAAATAATTTATTCTAAAATATTCTCTCTTTATTGATAGAACATTTATGGAAAACAATCCGATGGAGGAAGAATTATGTTTAGTGGATAGTGCTACCGTTAATACAATTTGAAGGGAAACAAAAAAAATCACTCTTGCTAAGAGAAAGAAAGATGTTATGACCATAACTAGAAGTAGCAAAGCAATTATTGCCTCGGGAAGAGCCACATTCACACTCTCACTGTGGGTAATACTGTTGTAATTCAGAATGCACTCTTGTGTCCTGAATCTACACATGTCCTTATAAGTTTCAAAGATGTCTGATCTAATGATTTCCATCTAAAAACAATAGAGTTGGATAAGAAAGAATATTTGCTTTTAACAAAAACCAACAGATATGAGGAACAAACTCTTCAAAAATTATCCGCATTTTCATCTTGATTATAATTTACATACATCAAACCCGTACCTTGTGTCCCTTCTTTCGTCTCCTTCCTTTGTCCAAACATAGAAGAAGCGTGTGAGGACGACCTTGAGCCACCAACTATTGTCCCCGTTCGGTTGTGCATGTTAGTGGCTCGTGCGTGTGTATCCCCGCGTGCACAACGCCACATCGCGCCCCCGCTGTTCCAATACCACGACATGGCTGCGCCTCGCCGTGAAAATCATGCCCTCTCCCCGAGGTTGTAGCCCTCCACGGCCGCCATTGTAGTCCTGGACTATTTGGCCACAACTCTCCCCCTGTCCCGATTACAACAAGGTGCCACTTGTCGCCTGCAAACAAAACTTGCCGACCGTGATTCACAACATCCCACCCCCATCAACCTCGCCGGGCTCGTCGGCGCACTTGTAGCACCATGGCAGCCATGAAAATGGTTCGTAGCAAATTCCATCGCCTATTGTAACAAAAATCGACTATAGTTGCAGCAAAATATCATCGTCGTCGTCACAGGTCGCAGCTAAGACACGAAGTTTGAAGCTTTTTGCAATGTTGGTTGTAGCTTTTGTAACCGCCTGTTGCAACTTTTCATTCTACGGTTGAAACCTTTTTCATCTACGTATGAAGCTTTTCTCGTCGCCAGATGAAGCTTTTTTATCACTGGTTGCAACTTTTGGTGCTCGTCCATAGCTTTCGTCGTATACGGGTTGAAACTTTTTTCATCGCTAGTTGAAGCATTTTCCGTTACTGGTTGTAGATTTTTTGGTTGTCGGTTGCAGAACTGGACATCTCTTCGGGGGCAAGCGAGATGTTGCAAGTGTCAGGGATGATGGCGGCAAGCACGCCAGCGAGCCGCAGTCGTCGCCACCGAAGCTACAACGGTCGCCACAGGAGTTGCAACCGCATGGTGCGACTGTTGCATGGGCGAAGCCGGTGACGAGGACGGTCGGCGAGGGGCTGGGACCGGCGACTAGGATGGCCTGCGAGGACGTCCGGCGAGGGCAGCGACCAGAGATGAGGACGAAAGGCGAAGGGCGGCGATGGAAGAACGCGTGCGGCCAGCGAGAACGAAAAGGACGATGAAATCGATGCAGATGAATTTCCTTGTATGGGTGCTCCGTTGACGAAGACGAGGGGCATCGAACGATTCGCATGAACCAAATCAGACGGCTGTGGGCTGACCGGCCAAAATTTGGGCCGGCGCACCGGCGCCTAGCACCTGCCTTTGACCTATGGGAAAAGAGACAAACATTTGGCATTAGTATGATTTCAATTGATTAACAAAGAAGCACCAAATGCATGGTACCAGACTGACAAATAAGAAAATGGTAAATTAGGAAATTTATGTGGACGAGACTAGATGGCGTGTGTGCGCTATCAATTTCCAGGCGCACACGTTATTTATGGAAAGTTTATCCTTTGTATCACATGGCATGTCAAAAAGTCCCGAGAGCATTTTCTCCCACATGAACAGTAACTCAAACAAATAGTAAAATGTTTTAAAAAAATCTGATTTTTTTGGATGTTTGTGTTAGTGTCACTAGCATGTTGACAATTTTCATGCAAAACAGAGCAATAGTGTTTCGTCAGTGAAAAAAGACAAATTTGGGGTGATATTTTGGGGTAACATTTAGTGTTCATTTTTTTCCACAGTCCAAATATTTAATTTTTTGCCTAAAAATTTGCAGGTAGCATTTGAATGTGACCATGAATACATAAAAAATTTGTTGGGATTTCCGTCTATGTGGTCCCTTCTCACATTTAAAGACTCTTCAAACAGTCAACACAACCACCCGTGAGCAATACATGTGTACCACCAAAAAAATGATGACGTGAGCACCATGCAAAAGTTATCATGAAAATTAAAAATCACGTTAGTTATAAATGGTACATTTGAATTATAATCTGGTTTCACCATTGTGTGCCTTGTCACGAGTCCTTCAAAATTAGACCCCACATGGTCATTGTTTCGAAGAACATTTTTGAAAACAACTTACTATGACAAAAGGCCAGTTCATAGTATAGGCATGCTTTTCTATGGCAAGTAAATATCTTGACCACCCTTTTATAAGAAAGTAATGCGCAAAGCAAGCTTTTTTCATGTATATAATCACTTACCCGTTGTTAAAGGAATTTTTGGACAAAGAATTAGCTTGTATTGATAATATTAAAGAGAATATTAGTGTGATAAAAAAGCAAAGTTTGTAACACGAACTTCCATTTCGTCGTACTAATTGCTTTTCAGAAACTAGTAAATGGGCAAAAACTATATGGAGGCGATTTAATGGTATACAAACATCTACATACTACAAGAAACTTGCTTTTGTGAGACAAAATTCTTTTTTGAAAAAAATGTGTCAGAATATGTCCATGTGGGATTTAGCTTCAAAGACCTAGTCGCGAGGAACGATACGGTGGAAGCGGAATTTTTGTAATGGACGGTCCTTTTGAAAGTAGTGTATTTTTGAAGTTCCGCAATACATATGCATTTCGCTCACATCATCTATTTTGTCTATACTTGTTGATTTTGCTACTGTCCATGTGTCGTTCATGTATGCACCTCGGAAAGTGAAAATGCATGCATGCTCTATAGCATTCGGGTTCATCGTAACCATGCTTAAATGCTAATTCCATCCAAAAAGTATATGTATTTCACAACTTCTAAAGCGAGATGTTTTATTGGATGTGTTTTATGGGAGCAGCTACTAGTAGCTAACAAAACTTTCCTCATCCAACGGCAAAGAGAGGGTCCAGGCCTTTTCTCACCCCGAAGATCCTAGTCCTGCCCAATGTTTATACTTGTAACATTACCAATCACACACGAGAACTGAGATATATACTGCCTTTTATTTCAAATATGTCCTCCCACATAGCACATTTTTAATTGGAACAAAAGTTCAATCTGATGGGAGTGGAGGGAGGGTGGCTAGCGAAAGGAGAGGCTGTCATGCATTGCCACTAGTCTGCAGAACCTTCACAATATTTCTTGCACAGAGCGACTGTGAGATAGCACAGTAGCACTTTCCATTTAAATGGCAGGCGTCAGACGCTTTTTTATAGACGCACAACCCGTTTGATAAGCTGATCTTAGAATTATCGTTCATGCCGTCCATGATTTGACCTGCGGGAAAAGAGACACACAATTGACATCACGTACTATGACTAACAAAGAAGCACCAGATGCATGGTAGCAGACTGACAAATAGGAAAATGGTAAGTTGAGACCGGCGGGGCAGACACAGAGAAGGCATGCATTGACTCACCGTCACCGGTGCTGCCGGGCGTGGAGTGGTTGCTACCACCACCTGCTGGCTGCGGCGGTGGCGGCGGCGTCCGCGACATGGCCGCCTCAGAGGGGGAGCTGAAGAAAGGGTAGACCTCGAACCGGATGGAGCAGGTCCGGAAGATGACCTGGCCACCCCGCCTCCCGGCGCAGCAGATCGGGATCCTTGAAACGGCAGTGACGAGGCAGCTGTGGCAGTCGTCCTTACCGAGGTCGCGCGTGCACTGCGCCATGCCGTAGATCCTGCCGGAGGACGTCACGTCGGCCTGCCGGAGGACGTCACGTCGGCCGTGCCATGCCGTAGATCCTGCGCGTGGTTCACGTTTCTCTGGCACTCGGAGTGGGAAGGGTCGCCGGCGTGGGCTGCGGCGACCAGGAGGAGTAGGGGGAGGAGGGCGTTTCGGGGATCGTTTGAGCGGCAATGGTCTACATTCATAGGTGGTGGCTCGCTCGTAGGCCCGCGTTCATGGATGCGGCACATGCATGTCGATCATCTGTCGACGACATCGACTTAATTAGCTAGTGCGCGCGAGCGTGCACTCACATGCCGACGGTGCCGTCCGTTCCCTCTCACTCTTATCGTCCTTTCCGACGATGCTACCGCTGCCGGGCTTGGTACGAACCATTGTCACCAGCTGATGGGACCTGTCTTCAGGAAGGCCTTTTCAGACATTTTTTTCGCACCGGCGCCGAAAAAACGGTCCAGTCGCATCCCAAGAGCTTGATTTTCGTCGGCTTGGGCCGAAAACAGCGCCGGCGGACCCAGGCCGAACCCGGCGCGCTTGGGGGCGCCCGGGGGCGCCGGGGCGAACTGTTTTGGCGCGAAACAGCCGCGGGCCCGCCGCGTCAGCGACTCTACCCTCTTCTCACCCCTTCGTCGTCCTCATCGTCTCGTTTCCCGCGGCGAATCAATGCCAAAGCTGCCGCGCTGCCGCGCCGGTCAGCCTGCGCCATTGATGCTCACGGGCGGCGCAGTGAAGGCCGGATGACGCGCGTCCCTCGCCCTCCCTCGCCCGTCACGCGTGCTCACGGCGGCTCGCACACGGGGCGGCCCCTCCGGCTATATAAGACGCGCCCCAGCGCACTCGGCGACTCGTACTCTCTCGCCGTCTCCAGCACCCATGGCCGAGCGCTTCCCAGGCGACGGCGAACGGCTTCGGCCGCCGCCATCTCCACCAGCACGAGGCTCGCCTCCTTTTCGAGGCCGAGTACCCGGTCCCGCCGGACATGCGGGTGCCCGGGGCTTGAAGGATCAGCGCCGGCGGCGTGCCGGTGCCACCACCACCCACCGGGGCGGCGCGGCGTGCGGAGATTGCACGCATCCGCGCGTCCCTGCCGCGGGCGGCGAGGGAGGGGCCACGGTACGTCCCCGACAGCCCGCTCTGGGAGCCCTACTTCCGCCGCCGTCACGCCGAGCAGCTCGAGGCCACCAACGGCGTCGTGCCCTCCGGCAGGCTCAACTCCAATGGCCGGCGCCGGTGGTAGGGCGTGCCCGGGCGCATGTTGGAGGCCGTCCTCGAGTACATCGAGGGCGGCAACACGCCGCGCCTCGAGTACCCCGCTCCTCCGTCCTTCTCGCGCCGCCGGGGAAGCTCCTGGACCCCGAGGCGCATGGAGACCGGGGGTCCTCCTCCTCGTCCGGTGGCTCGCCCTGCCTCCGCCCCGTCAAGCCGGAGCCCCAGGGCACGCCGGTCAGCGCGCGCACCCGCAGCTCCGGCGTCCGCATCGGCGCCAACGCCTCCCCACCCACCGGCCGCTTCGTCCTCGTCGAGTCCAAGCCGGAGCCCGACCTCCCCGCGGAGTACGAGGAGATAGCCCGGCGCAGCATCTCCGACGAGGACGCCCTGCGGTGGGCGCGGGACGACTACCTCCGCGACGAGATGGTCCGGCAGCGCCGGGCCCTGGAGGAGATCGCCGCCCGCAAGCGTGGGCGCGAGGACGAGCACGGCGTCGTGGTCCTCGACAGCGACGACGACGACGACGACGCCCCTGGACCATCCAACCCGCCGCGCCAACCAGGGGAGGGATGCAGCAAGGACGGTGGAGGCGCAGGCGGGGCGGCGACGACGACGACGGCGGTGACTACACGCGGTTCTACAGCCTCCTCGGCATGTAAAACCGCGTGGGCGGGCGGCCAGGCGGGCGGCGAGCACTAGTAGAAAAAGGGTCAAACGTGAAGCACATTAGTGCCGGTTTGAATTAGAGCCGGCACTAATGTGTACATTAGTGCCGGTTCGTGGCGGCGATCAATAATACCGGTTCGTGGCGAACCTTTAGTACCGGTTCATGCCACGAACCGGTACTAAAGAGGCTGTGTTAGCCTGCGGAGAGGCTATGGCCCCACCATCACCATTTAGTGCCGGTTCGTACCACGAACCGGTACTAATGAGGTTATGGCAAACTGTTTTTAGTCCCACCTCGCCAAGAGAGAGGCAGTATGAGCGGTTTATAAGCTGTGAGTGCACAGACAATGACGAAGAGTTGCAATGCTCACCTACATGTGTTGATTAGCTTCAAGCCATTCGAAATAGTGTAGATTGCACTGCAGCATAGATTGCACTGAGCTATGTGCAGTGCAGTCTACACTATTCCGAATGGCTTGAAGCAAATTAATCAGCATTGCACCTCTTTTTTATTTTTAATAACTTATTTAAACTCCGGACTTTTTTTGTGTTCAGTATGCAGCATTTAAAACTTGTTATGCCTCAAGGTTGTTGTGGTTTGGAAATTATGGATTTGACAACCATGAATCATAGCTTTTTGTGTAAGTGACTTGGGAAACTCAAGTTTGGCAAACTCTATTGACTAGTAGAAAAACGGTCAAATGTGAAGCACATTATAGTGCCGGTTTGAATTTGAGCCGACACGAATGTGACCATTAGTGCCGATTCCAACGGCTAGGCGGGCTGCTATCATTAGTACCGGTTCGTTGCCAATCTTTAGCACCGGTTCGTGGCACGAACCGGTACTAATGTGCATCCCACCAATCAGGAAGAATCACACGGATCGTGTGTTTCTTTCTAGCTCTTGCGAGTCGTTGGATCAAGGGTGTGTTTCTTCCTAGCTCATGTGAGTCGTTGGATCGAAACTACCACAATCACTTTATGAGCCAGACGACCCTATATATAGCCCATCTCTCGCCTTCCCTGCATAAGTCTTTCAGTTCATCGACTACATACATCTACCAGTTCATCGACTGCATACATCTACCAGTTCATCGACTGCATACATCTACCAGTTCATCGACTGAATACAAATCATTCGGATTCGCCATCATACGCCCAACCGTGCATTTGATATGCATATATATATGCATCACGAGCCACGGTAGGGCTGTATGATGGCGATACTGATTGGTTTGTTCTAGATCCGACATAAAAGGTTTGATACAACTTCTTTTTTGTGACATAAGATCTAACATTGTTGCTTCTAGTAGTTCTCTTAATTCCACTAATGATTCTCTTAGCCAAGTTACACTTGAGCAAGAAAATAGCTTATTGAAGGGAATTATAGAGAAAAGAGTGTACAAAAGCCTTGCCGGGAGTAAGCAATTCGAGGAAATTGTGCGCAAGCAAGGAAGGCACCGGAAGAATCAAGGTGTTGGTTTTGAACGAAAGTTCAATGCCAATGGAGTTGAGTGGGAAGAAGATCAATACCCCAAGACAAAGTTTGTTCCTCAACAAGAGAAGTATCCTACTTCCTTCAAGGGGACACAAGCTCAAGATGATCTTCCACCACAAGACTACAAGCAAAAAGGCAAGGACAAGCTTCAAGGGGAAATTGATGAGGTTATGGCAAGTTGTTTTTAGTATCACCTCGCCAAGAGAGAGGCAGTATGTAACGCCCTCGATGCGGCTATGTCTCCCACGTGTCGAGGCACGACTTAGAGACATAGGCGCATTGATAGCAAAGTCGCAAGTCGGGAATCATTACACAACCCATGTACATATATAATATAAAGGGGAATAATAGCATAGTTGGCTTACACTCGCCACGTCACATCAAAGTACATAAATAACATCCATCATACAATCACTCATGGCCCGACTACGGCGCCAAAATGGAAAAGACCCCCAACAAGCGACTAGGCCCTGAATCTAACCCCGAATAGGCATCCCTACTGATCATTAGGAAAAGACACATAGTAGCGCTGATAGTCCTCGTCGTACTCCCACTTCAGCTCGAGCGCGCCATCCGGAGAGGTATCATCTGCCCCTGCATCTGGTGTAATAGTAATCTGTGAGCCACAGAGGACTCAGCAATCTCGCACCCTCGCGATCAAGACTATTTAAGCTTAATAGGTAGGAAAGGGGTAATGTATAAGTGGAGCTGCAGCAAGCGACTAGCATATTTGGTGGCTAACTTATTCGCAAAGGAGAGCGAGAAGAGGAGGCAAAGCACGAGCGGAAACTATATAGAGCAGCCTACGCAAACATAACTCCAATGCCGTGTCCACTTCCCGGACTCCGCCGAGAAGAGGCCATCACGGCAACACACGCAGTTGATTCATTTTAATTATTTAAGGTTCAAGTTATCTACAACCGGACATTAACAAATTCCCATCTGCCCATAACCGCGGGCACGGCTTTCGAAAGATCAATCCCTGCAGGGGGGGTCCCAACTTAGCCCATAACAAGCTCTCACGGTCAACGAAGGAATAGACCTCCACCCAGGACCCACCGATCAGACTCGGTATCCCGGTACAACAAGATGATTCGACAGGTCAAAAGTAGTCCAGCAACACCGCCCGAATGTGCCGACAAATCCCGATAGGAGCTGCACATATCTCTTTCTCAGGGCACACTCAGATTGTCTAAACTTTCGGTAGGCCAGACCAGAGTTGCCCCTGGTGGCCACCGGCGGCTGACGTTCCGGACCAACACTCAGAGGAGCACTGGCCCGTGGGGGGCTAAAATAAAGATGACCCTCGGGCTCCGGAAACCCAAGGAAAAAAGGGGTAGGTGGCAAATGGTAAAACCAATGTTGGGCATTGCTGGAAAAGCTTTAATCGAGGCGAACTATCGTGGGGTTCCCATTATAGCCCAACCGCGTAAGGGACGCAACAATCCGGGAACATAACACCGATATGACGGAAACTAGGGCGGCAAGAGTGGAACAAAACACTAGGCGAGAGGCCGAGCCTTCCACCCTTTACCAAGTATATAGATGAATAAAGATAACATAGCAATATAATGATATCCCAACAAGTAAATAAAGGTTCCAATAAGGAACGGCTCCAATCTTCACCTGCAACTAACAACGCTATAAGAAGGGCTGAGCAAAGCGGTAACATAGCCAATCAATGGTTTGCTAGGACAAAGGTGGGTTAGAGGCTCAATCATGGCAATTGGGAGGCTGACAAGCAAGTGGTAGGCATCGTAGCATTGGCAAAGCAAAAGAGCGAGCAAACTAGCATAGCAAAGATAGTAGTGATTTCGAGGGTGTGATCATCTTGCCTGCACAGTTGTCAGAGTTGACTGGATCCTCAAAAGCAAACTCAACGGGCTCCTCGTTAGCGAACTCGTCTCCCGGCTCTACCCAACAACACAAACAAGCAACAAGGATACAATCAACCACGTGCAAGGGCAACCAATAATATGCAAAGATGACATGCTATGCGGGATGCGATGCGGGATGCAAAATGCAAGATGTGATAGGAAATGCATGAACCTGGCCTCAACATGGAAAACCAAGTGTGCCACTGGATAGAGGGGAAGAAATCCCCTGAAAACGATATAAAGATCATGGCAATCGGAGCTACGGTTTGGAAATGGCAAGCGTTTTACTAAACGAACCGATCTGCGATTCACAGCAAGTAGGCTCCTAAATGCAACAAAATGAACATGCTACAGCCACCAAACATGAAAACAAATTGCATGGCAGTGATGTACTCAAGAAGCTTAACAAATCACCAGGACTGAGGCATAGGCAAATTCATCCATTAAGGGCTTCAAACAAGCATGGCAAAACTGAATAAGCAAAACAGATTTCAGACTTAGCGAAATTAACGCTAGTCTGAAATTTCAGACCACGATGCTCTCTTCGGAGCAGCAAAACAACATGAAGAAAAACCTGAACATGGCAAATAAGAGCATGGCATGGAGCTACTCAACAAGCTTAACAAAACACCCAAAATGACCTGGGGCCAAAAGGGTTCACAAAATACTCTAACGAGCACACGAACATCGATGAAACACAATCAGTTTTCAGACTTAGTGAAAACTGGGACATGCTGAAATATAACTCACGGAGGCATGTAAACAAGCTCGATGCACTCACTACGGTGCAAGCCATGGCAAGGCAAGCATATATCCATTAAGAAGGAACAAAATGCTAGCTAGACATGGCAATAACAATGGCATAGGATGGATGGATCACTAGCAATAGCTCCGGCAAAATCGCAAAAGAGTTCACGATTTGCCCAAATTAACAACTATGCAAAAGTTGAGCTCAATTGAGTCAACCTAGGGTGCTCCAACATAACAAGTAAAGACATGGATGGATTAATCACAACAAGCATAACAAATCATTCTTACTGATCATCCTCAAAAGAGGCACGGATCACTAGGAAACAAGCTGGACATATAGCATCGTGAACTAAAACATCCCAGACTTAGTGATTTTCACTAAGTCCCTGAAATCAGCAAACTCAGGTACCCCTCTTTGCAAGCTTGCACAAGACAACACACACAACCCAAAAATGCATGTGAGGCACCTCTAGAAAGAAGACAACATGCTTAACAATTCATCCCAAAGGGGCACAGGCATATCATGCACACAATAATCATGGCAAAAATGACAAAAGTCAATGTAGGGCTAACGGATCTGCAATTTAACTCATGATGCCTCCTTCCAACAGCATTTTTGGCACCAAGATGACCTCAAATGCAAATGATGCAATGGAATGAAATGATGTACTCGTCGAGACGAAGATTTTGATATATGATATGCCCAAATCGGAGCTACGGATGTAAAGATATGGCAGGTCAAAGTATGAATAAAAATCTGGGAGAGGAGAGGAAAGTCAACCCCGATCTAGATCTAGGGTTACTGTAGCACGGCGGCGCGGTACTGTAGCTCGGGGCGTCCGATCTCGCCGGAGATGGCAACGGCGGCGGCCGGCGTGGAGGAGGGATGAGGCCGGCGAGGTGGAGCTCGGGGCCGCCGGCGAGGAGCACGGAAGCCGAGGCGCGGGGGCGGCGCGGAGCTCGGCGGGATGCGGCGGGTGGCGGCCGGCGAGGTCGGGCCGGGCTACTCCGGCGAGCCCACGATGGCGCGGTGGTCGGCGGGCCGGAGCGGCGAGCGACGCGGCCGGCCTCGGGGAAGAGGAACGCGGGCGGCGGCGGGACGAACCGGGCCGCGGGGGCCGGCTCCGGGCTCCCCGGCCCGCGGCGGCGGCGGCGGGCGCGAGCCACTGAGGAGCCAGCTGTGGCGGCGGCGGGGAGGAGCCGGACGTGTCCGTCGGTGCAAATTTCGTCCGGCGCGGCGCGGGGAATAGATCTAGGGTTAGGGGGAGGAGAGACCCAGGATTTCGGGGAAGGGGTCTATTTATAGGCCTAGAGGGAGCTAGGAGAGTCCAAATGAGGTGCGGTTTTCGCCCACACGATCGTGATCGAACGACCGAGACGATGGAGCAGAGTTTGGTGGGTTTTGGGCCAAATTGGAGGGGTGTTGGGCTGCACACACACGAGGCCTTTTCGGTCCCTCGGTTGACCGTTGGAGTATCAAACGAAGTCCAAATGACCCGAAACTTGACAGGCGGTCTACCGGTAGTAAACCAAGGCCGCATGGCAAGTCTCGGTCCAATCCGGAAATGTTTAATCCCCACACATGAAAGAAAGCTAGAAATGGCCACCGAAGGAGAACGAAGCGCCGGAATGCAAAACGGACAACGGGGAAAATGCTCGAATGCATGAGATGAACATGTATGCGAATGCAATGCACGTGATGACATGATATGAGATGCATGAAAAACGAAAACAACACACGGAGACAAAGACCCAAACCCGAGAATTAAATATAACTTAATGCCGGAAACAGCAAGAGTTGGAGTACAATTTGGGAAAGTCACATATGGGGCGTTACAACACTCCACCACTATGAAAAGATCTCGTCCCGAGATCTAGGACTGAAAGAACTCCGGGTACTCAGAACGGAGGTGATCCTCGCGTTCCCAGGTAGCTTCACGGTCGGAATGGTGTGACCACTTGATTTTGAGAAATTTGATTGACTTGTTGCGAGTTCTGCGTTCAGTCTTTTCAAGGATTGCAACTGGGTGCTCACGGTAGGAGAGATCTTCTTGGAGCTCAATGTCCTCGAAGTTGACGGTGCGCTCAGGCGTCTTGAAGCACTTTCGGAGTTGCGAGGCGTGGAACACATCATGAACATTGGCAAAGTTTGTAGGAAGGTCGAGTTGATAGGCGAGGTCGCCTCTCTTGCTGACGATCTTGAAAGGCCCGACGTATCTGGGGGCAAGCTTCCCTTTGATACCGAAGCGACGAGTCCCTTTCATAGGAGAGACGCGGAGGTAGACATGATCTCCGATCTCGAAAGCCAAATCACGGTGCTTACTATCATAGTAGCTCTTCTGGCGGGATTGGGCTGCTTTGAGGTTATCACGAATGACCTTGCACATTTCTTCTGCCTCTGTGATTAGGTGATTACCCAGCAGCTGATGTTCACCGGTTTCAGACCAGTTGAGAGGTGTACGGCACTTCCTACCATACAGAATTTCAAAAGGGGCCTTGCCGGAACTTGCTTGGAAACTGTTGTTGTACGAGAATTCAGCATAAGGAAGACAATCCTCCCACTTCATGCCGATGGAGATAACACAAGCCCTGAGCATATCTTCAAGAATCTGGTTGACACGCTCGACTTGACCGCTTGTTTGAGGATGGAAAGCAGTGCTGAAGCGAATGTTGGTGCCCATGGCCTTCTGAAAAGAATCCCAAAACTTGGAGGTAAAGATGCTGCCACGGTCTGAAGATATCACTTGAGGAATACCGTGCAGAGAGACAATTCGAGAGGTATAGAGCTCCGCCAATTGAGCTGCAGTGATTGACTCTTTGATAGGCAGGAAATGAGCCACTTTGGTGAGCTTGTCGATGACAACGAATATAGCATCATTGCCACGCTTGGACTTAGGAAACCCAGTCACGAAGTCCATTTCAATGTGGTCAAACTTCCATTCTGGAATGGCAAGAGGTTGGAGGAGACCTGCTGGCCTTTGGTGTTCTGCCTTCACTCTTCTGCAGACATCACATTCATTCACGAATTGAGCGATCTCACGCTTCATTCGAGTCCACCAATAAGTTTGCTTGAGATCTTGATACATCTTCGTGCTCCCAGGGTGGATGGAGAGGGGAGAGTTGTGAGCCTCGTTCATGATCACTTTACGAAGTTCACCTTTGGGCACAACAATTCGATCCTCGAAGAAGAGAGTGTCCTTGTCATCAAGTCGGTAGCACTTGTACTTGGACTGGCTCTTTGCAATACCAATCTTCACCTTTTTCACCATAGCATCAAGAAGCTGGGCTTGGCGAATCTGGTCTTCCAAGGTAGGAGAAACTTGAAGGTTGGCGAGGAAACCTTGAGGAACAACTTGCAGATTAAGTTTGCGGAAAGCTTCACAGAGCTCGGTGAAAGATCGTGGATGTCGCCTAGAGGGGGGGGGGGTGAATAGGCGTTTTAAAATAATTACGGTTTAGGCTTGAACAAATGCGGAATAAACCTAGCGGTTAATTTGTCAAGCACAAAACCTAAAACAACTAGGCTCACCTATGTGCACCAACAACTTATGCTAAGCAAGATAAGCAACTATGTGATAGCAAGATATATGACAAGAAACAATATGGCTATCACAAAGTAAAGTGCATAAGTAAAGGGCTCGGGTAAGAGATAACCGAGGCACGAGGAGACGACGATGTATCCCGAAGTTCACACCCTTGCGGATGCTAATCTCCATTTGGAGCGGTGTGGAGGCACAATGCTCCCCAAGAAGCCACTAGGGCCACCGTAATCTCCTCACGCCCTCGCACAATGCAAGATGCCGTGATTCCACTAAGGGACCCTTGAGGGCGGTCACCGAACCCGTACAAATGGCAACCCTTGGGGGCGGTCACCGAACCCGTACACTTTGGCAACCCTTGGGGGCGGTCACCGAACCCGTCAAATTGCTCGAGGCGATCTCCACAACCTAATTGGAGACCCCGACGCTTGCCCGGAGCTTTGCACCACAATGATTGAGCTCCGAACACCAACAACCGTCTAGGGCGCCCAAGCACCCAAGAGGAACAAGCTCAAGGGTACCAAGCACCCAAGAGTAATAAGCTTCTCAACTTGTAACTTCCACGTATCACGTGGAGAACTCAAACCGATGCACCAAATGCAATGGCAAAGGCACACGGAGTGCCCAAGTCCTTCTCTCCCAAATCCCACCAAAGCAACTAATGCTAGGGAGGAAAATGAGAGGAAGAACAAGAAAGAGAACACCAAGAACTCCAAGATCTAGATCCAAGGGGTTCCCCTCACATAGAGGAGGAAGTGATTGGTGGAAATGTGGATCTAGATCTCCTCTCTCTTTTCCCTCAAAAACTAGCAAGAATCCATGGAGGGATTGAGAGTTAGCAAGCTCGAAGAAGGTCAACAATGGGGGAAGAACACGAGCTCTAAGGATTGAGGGTTCAACGGGGAAGAAGACCCCCTTTTATAGGAGGGGGAAAATCCAACCGTTAACCCCCACTCAGCCCCGCAGAGAGCGGTACTACCGCGGAGGCAGGGCGGTACTACCGCTCGTAAGCAGTACTACCGCTCCCCCTCAGCGGTACTGCCGCGCCAGAAGAAAAGGGCTGGGGCTGGGACCCAGAGCGGTACTACCGCGGAGGTAGGGCGGTACTACCGCTCACAAGCAGCACTACCGCCACTACTACCGCAGCAAGTACCGCAAAACCCGACACGAGAAAATGCGCACTTGAATCGAAGCGGAAGGAGCACGAAGCCACAGCGGTACTGCGGCTGAGCCCAGCAAGCGTTACTACCGCTCCGAGGAGCGGTACTACCGCTTAGTGGACTGCAGCCGTACTACCGCTCCAACCACTGTGTCGAGGCGGTAGGAGCACGGATCCGCAGAGGCACTGCTGCTGAGGCCATCAAGCGGTACTACCGCTCCGAGGAGCGGTACTGCCGCTTAGTGAGCCTCAGCGGTACTACCGCTGTGGCCCACGGTACTACCGCTGGGTCCAGGAGAAAAACCACACTCCAGAAAACCAGAACTGCCATAACTTTTGCATATGAACTCCGAATTGAGCAAACTCAAGCTTGTTGAAAACAAGACGACGAGTAGCATCAAAACAGCGACCTCCAACCGAGAAGAACCGGCAAAACCTCCAACATCGAAAACATCATAGAAGATGCATGCGAACTCCGTTTTCGATGAACTCAAGCTTGTCATCAAGATGACCATAAGCTCTAAGACTCACAAAGAGAACCAAACAAGAGCCAAGAAAGATGATGCAAGGATGCAAAGGTTTGAGCTCTCAACGAACGATACGATCAAGCTACTCATCGAGGGCCCCCCTTGATAGTACGGCAATCGATCCTATAACCCGGTCTCCCAACTACCATCATGAGACCAGTAAAATAGAAAACCTATCAAGGGCAAACCTTTGCCTTGCACATGGTCCACTTGAGCTAGATGATGACGATCTTGATTCCCTCAAGTTGGACCACCTTTCTTGATTGGGTTGACTCGATGAAGACTAGTTGATTGCTCCCCCATACTCCACTATGGGTGAGCCACTCTTCCGCACATCTTCACAAGTCCATTGTCACCAGAAAGGACGGCAAGCTTCAAGCATTTGATCTCTTCGTGATACTCCACTTGAACTTGCACACCGCAACCTAACCCCACAAAGAACTCTCACGAAGACCATGGGTTAGTACATAAAGCGTAATTGACAATGCTTACCATACCATGGGATCACTTGATCCCTCTCGGTACATCTTCTACGCTTTGTGGGTCGATCAACTTGATTCACTCTTTAACTTAGTCTTGATCAACCTCTCACAAGACCAATCTTTAGGTAATTCCTTGAATAGCACCTTGGTCGACACAAACTCTCCTTGAAACTAACACATGTGCTCCAAGAAAAGCCTATGGACAAAACCTTCAAATATAACTCAAGGCAACCATTAGTCCATAGAGATTGTCATCAATTACCAAAACCAAACATGGGGGCACCGCATGTTCTTTCACTCGGGTTGATAAGGCTTGAGAATCAGACTGTTGCAATATGCTTTTCTGCTCAAAGCGTCAGCAATCACATTAGCCTTGCCTGGAGTATACTCGATACTCGGATTGTACTCTTGAATCATTTCGACCTATCGAGTCTGCCTGAGGTTGAGATTAGGCCGAGTGAAGATGTACTTGAGACTCTTGTGATCAGTGAAAATGTCCACTTTCCTTCCCAAGAGAAGATGTCTCCAAGTCAACAATGCGTGCCCAACTGCCGCCAACTCGAGATCATGAGTGGGGTAGTTCTTCTCATTAGGCTTCAACTGGTGAGAGGTATAAGCAACAACTTTCTTCTCTTGCATCAGTACAACACCGAGACCTTGGAGAGAGGCATCACAAAAGACCTCGTACGGCTTGGTTTCGTCAGGCGGAGTTAGAACTGGAGCAGTGATCAATTTCTCTTTCAAAGCGTTGAAACGATATCACACTCCGGAGACCAAACGTACTTGACGTGCTTCTGAAGAAGATTTGAGAGAGGCTTCGCGATCTTGGAGAAGTTTTCAACGAATCTTCGGCAGTAGCTTGCGAGACCGAGGAAGCTACGGAGTTGCTTCACATTCTGAGGAGGTTCCCAATTAACGATTGCAGACACCTTCTCAGGATCCACAGAAATGCCCTTGGTAGAGATGATATGGCCAAGATAAAGCACCTCATCGAGCCAAAATTCATACTTGGAGAACTTGGCGTAGAACTGATGTTCCCTTAGCTTGTCAAGACCAAACGCAAGTGCTTGGCATGATCTTCCTTGCTCTTCGAGAAAACCAGAATGTCGTCGAGATAGACCAAAACGAAGTCGTTGGTGTAGGGGTTGAAGATGAAGTTCATCATGCGAGAGAACGTCGGAGGAGCGTTGGCGAGGCCAAAAGACATGACAGTGTATTCATATGACCCATAGCTTGTTCTGAACGCCGTCTTGGGAATATCTTGCCCACGAATGCGAATTTGGTGATAACCCATACGGAGGTCAAGCTTGGAGAATACTTGGGCACCCTTGAGTTGTTCAAACAGCTCATTAATGTTGGGAAGTGGGTATTTGTTCTTGATGGTCTTCTTGTTCAATGGACGGTAATCAACACAAAGTCGGCCCGTTCCATCCTTCTTCTTCACAAAAAGAACACCACAACCCCACGGAGAAGTACTAGGCCGAATGAGACCCATTCTTTCTTGAACATCGAGTTGTTTCTTCAACTCCTTCAACTCTTCGGGGCCGAGCTTGTAGGGACGTTTGCACACAGGTTCCGTACCGGGCTCAAGTTCAATAACAAATTCAACCGGCCGGTTTGGAGGCATGCCTGGGAGTTCTTCTGGGAAGACATCTTGATACTCACAAACAACCCGAATCTGCGAAATAGCATCCAATTCACCCTTCTCATTGAGAGAGAACAACCGGATGGTATTATCCCGGGCAGCAAAGACAATTACTTCCTCAGACGAATGAGTCAGTTGAATCTGCTTGGCTGCACAATCAAGCTGAGCTTTATGTTTAGAGAGCCAGTCCATCCCAAGAATAAGATCGATATCAGAATTACCAAGAATCATCGGGGAAGCCAGAAACTTAAAGTCGCCCAGCGAGATAGAAATATCCGGAACTTCATAGTTAGCAAGCAAGCATCTACTCGGAGAGACGACTGCTAATGGCTTATGCATAACTTGAGAAAACCACCGGTGCTTAGATGCAAAAGGCTTCGAGATGAAACAATGCGATGCACCTGTATCAAAAAGTACTTTTGCAGGAACATCGTTAACAGGAAGGTTACCCATGATCACATCTGACGAATCCTCTGCCTGAGCTGCATTCACCATATTGACCTTGGCGTGCTTGGGATTATGCTTGACCACAGCTGTACTTGCCGATCTGACAGGAGGAGGAGGAGGAAGACGCGTCTGGTTGAAACACTTGTTGGCATAGTGACCCTTCTATTGGCACTTGTTGCACGTGACCTCTGAGAGCGGACGGTGGTACGGAGCACTCGATCTTGAAGCTTGAGACGAAGTCTTGTTCTGAAAGCCTGGGTTGGGTGGGTGGGATGAACCACTGCCACCTTTGCTCTTCTGCTGATACGGCTGACGAAACGGAGGAGGAGGAAGCCAATACTTCTGCTGCTTGGCCACTTGAGTAGTGGAAGAAGGCGTAGTGTCTCTGACTCGCTTCCTGGAAGCATCACACCTTAGCTGAGCAGCCTCTTGCTTCAGTGCCATGTTGTAGAACTCATCGCATCTCAGCGGCTCGAAGAGGACAAGAGCGAGCTGAATTTCTTCACGAAGACCACCCCTGAACTGATAGATCATGCTCTTCTCATCAGGAACATCCTGCTTGGCAAAACGGGCGAGCTTCTAGAACAACTTGTTGTAGTCATAGACAGACAAAGAGCCTTGCTTCAGATTGCGGAATTCTTCACGTTTGCTTTCAGTCACACTTTGAGGAATGTGATGAGCTTGGAAATCACGACGGAAATCATCCCAAGTGATCAAACGTCCACCTCTGGAATCCCGGTACTGCTGAAACCACTCTGCGGCCTGATCCTTGAGCTGGAAAGACGCGAACTTGACGAAATCTTCAGGTCTGACGTTGCTACATTCAAAATGCTTGCCCAGATCGACTAACCAATCATCAGCATTGGTAGCCTCAATGCAGTTACTGAATGTCTTTGGACCATTTGCGAGGAACTGATTCAGAGTTGCAAAATGGTTCTGGTTGTTGCCTTGATTTGCTTGACTGCTTTGATTCCGCTCTTGGATGATTTGCATGATCAGCTGTGTATTTGCATTAGTAGCGGCCATCACAGCTTGCCATGCTTCCGGAGGAGGCGGAGGTGGCGGCGGGTCTTGATTCTGGTTCTGACTGGTGCTCTTAGCGGGAGCCATCCTGAAGAGATTGACCACCGTTAGCACATAGGCAGATAAATAAAGCTGAAACCAACGGAATGAAAATTGCAACATAAAGTCTTCACATCCGGACAAAATGAACGAATGCACTTCTCTTGAAGTGGTCACATATTCCTAAATTGCGAAGCCACGAAGAATCAGGTAGAAGAGGTACATCAACGAGGGATGGAATCAACATATGACGTCGAAGCAGAACGAATACCACAACTCGAAATAAAACCAAGGGTTGGCTTGCGAAATAAGCCGGAACAAACACATGATAGAAATTTCGTCCGAAGTGTTCGTGGTAGGACCTACACGGGCTCGACCGTACAACACCATCATGTACAAGGCAGTGCACATGACATACGAAGCGTCCCTGAGTCAGCATAGCCAAGGACTCTTTAAGACACAACGAGGCCACTGTAAAATCGACCGTGAATAGGCGAACCACTAGACGTCGAACCCCAATTTCATATCACACATCTGTTGGAAAGATATCCTAAGGCTACTTGAATTCCCACCTATGAAACTCCCGAAACTTTCCGGTTATGCAATCAGGTGTTGGGGATACAGGGGAAGCATAATATCTCACCCAAGCTAGCAAATCCTACATCCAGCTGCATCCATCCTTCAACACATAACCAAGAAACCTTCGGAACCCATCTATCTCAACCTTCGAAAAGCATCCGTTATACAAGTTATGGCGATACTCCTGAACTCCCGCCCCAGTACTGGGTGGCGTCGAGGTTATCTCACCAACGAACTGCATAAAGGAGATTTTTGATGTCGCGCACATATCTCAAGTATACCAGAATTGCAACGATAGGATTATGATGACAACACCTCAGAGCTCAACTCCCCGGGACACTTCCACTAAACCCCTGACAGGAGGCACCAAGACAGTATTCTCATCATAAGCCATCGGAACAAAACCAAGATACTCGCGTGATCCTAAAAAAATTTTTTTAGTGAAATTTGGGAGAGAAGAGTCAAAAGTCTACGTCAGGATGCCTTACCAGAGCGATGAGGAGACTGGGAAGTAAAAAAGAATTCCTAAGCTCTCCGATATATAATTCCTAAGGACTCAAAACATTTTTCTAGACACAACTCGGCTGCTAAAACGATCAAGCAATGGGGCTCCTAAGGTCGGGGAAGGCTCTGATTACCAACTTGTAACGCCCTCGATGCGGCTATGTCTCCCACGTGTCGAGGCACGACTTAGAGACATAGGCGCATTGATAGCAATGTCGCAAGTCGGGAATCATTACACAACCCATGTACATATATAATATAAAGGGGAATAATAGCATAGTTGGCTTACACTCGCCACGTCACATCAAAGTACATAAATAACATCCATCATACAATCACTCATGGCCCAACTACGGCGCCAAAATGGAAAAGACCCCCAACAAGCGACTAGGCCCTGAATCTAACCCCGAATAGGCATCCCTACTGATCATTAGGAAAAGACACATAGTAGCGCTGAGAGTGCTTGTCGTACTCCCACTTCAGCTCGAGCGCACCATCCGGAGAGGTATCATCTGCCCCTGCATCTGGTGTAATAGTAATCTGTGAGCCACAGAGGACTCAGCAATCTCGCACCCTCGCGATCAAGACTATTTAAGCTTAATAGGTAGGAAAGGGGTAATGTATAAGTGGAGCTGCAGCAAGCGACTAGCATATTTGGTGGCTAACTTATTCGCAAAGGAGAGCGAGAAGAGGAGGCAAAGCACGAGCGGAAACTATATAGAGCAGCCTACGCAAACATAACTCCAATGCCGTGTCCACTTCCCGGACTCCGCCGAGAAGAGGCCATCACGGCAACACACGCAGTTGATTCATTTTAATTATTTAAGGTTCAAGTTATCTACAACCGGACATTAACAAATTCCCATCTGCCCATAACCGCGGGCACGGCTTTCGAAAGATCAATCCCTGCAGGGGGGTCCCAACTTAGCCCATAACAAGCTCTCACGGTCAACGAAGGAATAGACCTCCACCCAGGACCCACCGATCAGACTCGGTATACCGGTACAACAAGATGATTCGACAGGTCAAAACTAGTCCAGCAACACCGCCCGAATGTGCCGACAAATCCCGATAGGAGCTGCACATATCTCTTTCTCAGGGCACACTCAGATTGTCTAAACTTTCGGTAGGCCAGCCCAGAGTTGCCCCTGGTGGCCACCGGCGGCTGACGTTCCGGACCAACACTCAGAGGAGCACTGGCCCGTGGGGGGCTAAAATAAAGATGACCCTCGGGCTCCGGAAACCCAAGGAAAAAAGGGGTAGGTGGCAAATGGTAAAACCAATGTTGGGCATTGCTGGAAAAGCTTTAATCGAGGCGAACTATCGAGGGGTTCCCATTATAGCCCAACCGCGTAAGGGACGCAACAATCCGGGAACATAACACCGATATGACGGAAACTAGGGCGGCAAGAGTGGAACAAAACACTAGGCGAGAGGCCGAGCCTTCCACCCTTTACCAAGTATATAGATGAATAAAGATAACATAGCAATATAATGATATCCCAACAAGTAAATAAAGGTTCCAATAAGGAACGGCTCCAATCTTCACCTGCAACTAACAACGCTATAAGAAGGGCTGAGCAAAGCGGTAACATAGCCAATCAATGGTTTGCTAGGACAAAGGTGGGTTAGAGGCTCAATCATGGAAATTGGGAGGCTGACAAGCAAGTGGTAGGCATCGTAGCATTGGCAAAGCAAAAGAGCGAGCAAACTAGCATAGCAAAGATAGTAGTGATTTCGAGGGTGTGATCATCTTGCCTGCACAGTTGTCAGAGTTGACTGGATCCTCAAAAGCAAACTCAACGGGCTCCTCGTTAGCGAACTCGTCTCCCGGCTCTACCCAACAACACAAACAAGCAACAAGGATACAATCAACCACGTGCAAGGGCAACCAATAATATGCAAAGATGACATGCTATGCGGGATGCGATGCGGGATGCAAAATGCAAGATGTGATAGGAAATGCATGAACCTGGCCTCAACATGGAAAACCAAGTGTGCCACTGGATAGAGGGGAAGAAATCCCCTGAAAACGATATAAAGATCATGGCAATCGGAGCTACGGTTTGGAAATGGCAAGCGTTTTACTAAACGAACCGATCTGCGATTCACAGCAAGTAGGCTCCTAAATGCAACAAAATGAACATGCTACAGCCACCAAACATGAAAACAAATTGCATGGCAGTGATTTACTCAAGAAGCTAAACAAATCACCAGGACTGAGGCATAGGCAAATTCATCCATTAAGGGCTTCAAACAAGCATGGCAAAACTGAATAAGCAAAACAGATTTCAGACTTAGCGAAATTAACGCTAGTCTGAAATTTCAGACCACGATGCTCTCTTCAGAGCAGCAAAACAACATGAAGAAAAACCTGAACATGGCAAATAAGAGCATGGCATGGAGCTACTCAACAAGCTTAACAAAACACCCAAAATGACCTGGGGCCAAAAGGGTTCACAAAATACTCTAACGAGCACACGAACATCGATGAAACACAATCAGTTTTCAGACTTAGTGAAAACTGGGACATGCTGAAATATAACTCACGGAGGCATGTAAACAAGCTCGATGCACTCACTACGGTGCAAGCCATGTCAAGGCAAGCATATATCCATTAAGAAGGAACAAAATGCTAGCTAGACATGGCAATAACAATGGCATAGCACGCATGGATCACTAGCAATAGCTCCGGCAAAATCGCAAAAGAGTTCACGATCTGCCCAAATTAACAACTATGCAAACGTTGAGCTCGATTGAGTCAACCTAGGGTGCTCCAACATAACAAGTAAAGACATGGATGGATTAAGCACAACAAGCATAACAAACCACTCTTACTGATCATCCTCAAAAGAGGCACGGATCACTAGGAAACAAGCTAGACATATAGCATCGTGAACTAAAACATCCCAGACTTAGTGATTTTCACTAAGTCCCTGAAATCAGCAAACTCAGGTACCCCTCTTTGCAAGCTTGCACAAGACAACACACACATCCCAAAAATGCATGGGAGGCACCTCTGGAAAGAAGACAACATGCTTAACAATTCATCCCAAAGGGGCATAGGCATATCATGCAAACAATAATCATGGCAAAAATGACAAAAGTCAATGTAGGGCTAACGGATCTGCAATTTAACTCATGATGCCTCCTTCCAACAGCATTTTGGGCACCAAGATGACCTCAAATGCAAATTATGCAATGGAATGAAATGATGTACTCGTCGAGACGAAGATTTTGATATATCATATGCCCAAATCGGAGCTACGGATGCAAAGATATGGCAGGTCAAAGTATGAATAAAAATCTGGGAGATGAGAGGAAAGTCGACCCCGATCTAGATCTAGGGTTACTGTAGCACGGCGGCGCGGTACTGTAGCTCGGGGCATCCGATCTCGCCGGAGATGGCAACGGCGGCGGCCGGCGTGGAGGAGGGAGGAGGCCGGCGAGGTGGAGCTCGGGGCCGCCGGCGAGGAGCGCGGAAGCCGAGGCGCGGGGGCGGCGCGGAGCTCGGCGGGTGGCGGCCGGCGAGGTCGGGCCGGGTTACTCCGGCGAGCCCGCGGTGGCGCGGTGGTCGGCGGTGGCCGGAGCGGCGAGCGACGCGGCCGGCCCAGGGGAAGAGGAACGCGGGCGGCGGCGGGACGAACCGGGCCGCGGGGGCCGGCTCCGGGCTCCCCGGCCCGCGGCGGCGGCGGCGGGCGCGAGCCACTGAGGAGGCGACACGTGGCGGCGGCGGGGAGGAGCCGGACGTGTCCGTCGGTGCAAATTTCGTCCGGCGCGGCGCGGGGAATAGATCTAGGGTTAGGGGGAGGAGAGACCCGGGATTTCGGGGAAGGGGTCTATTTATAGGCCTAGAGGGAGCTAGGAGAGTCCAAATGAGGTGCGGTTTTCGCCCACACGATCGTGATAGAACGACCGAGACGATGGAGCAGAGTTTGGTGGGTTTTGGGCCAAATTGGAGGGGTGTTGGGCTGCACACACACGAGGCCTTTTCGGTCCCTCGGTTAACCGTTGGAGTATCAAACGAAGTCCAAATGACCCGAAATTTGACAGACGGTCTACCGGTAGTAAACCAAGGCCGCATGGCAAGTCTCGGTCCAATCCGGAAATGTTTAATCCCCACACACGAAAGAAAGCTAGAAATGGCCACCGGAGGAGAACGAAGCGCCGGAATGCAAAACGGATAACGGGGAAAATGCTCGAATGCATGAGATGAACATGTATGCGAATGCAATGCACGTGATGACATGATATGAGATGCACGAAAAACGAAAACAACACACGGAGACAAAGACCCGAACCCGAGAATTAAATATAACTTAATGCCGGAAACGGCAAGAGTTGGAGTACAATTTGGGAAAGTCACATATGGGGCGTTACACAGTATGAGCGGTTTATAAGCCGTGAGTGCACAGACAATGACGAAGAGTTGCAATGCTCATCTACATGTTGATTAGCTTCAAGCCTTGCGGAATAGCATAGATTGTACTGAGCTATGTGCAGTGCAGTCTACACTATTCCGAATGGCTTGAAGCAAATTAAATTTATTTGAACTCCGGACTTCTTTTGTGTTCAGTATGCAGCATTTAAAGCGACGTCATCAATTTCCAACATGTTCTGACATCATTTGTTGTTTTTCGGTCATTTACCTAATTGTTTAGAGAGCTAAATGACCGTGAAATTGAAAATCACTACAAAATGAATCCTGAAAATGTTGAAACTTGGCATGGTATCATCGTATCACCCGCATAGCATGCGCGAAAGAGTAGAGAGGGTCACGGCAAAAACTGGACGCACTTCGTGTACAAACTGGACAAACTCTTTCCGAGTATCAGGGTTTCGGACTATGCAAAATAAGTAATGCAGGAAATAAAAGAACTATACAAAAAATTACTCAAAAATAAATAGAAGAAAATAAATAATGCAGAAAAGAAAAAACTATATAAAAACTACTCAAAAATAAATAAAAGAAAATAAGTAATGCAGAAAAGAAAAAACTATATAAAAAATTTGTTGGCGCACTGCCCTGTGGGTCTACCAGACCTAGGGTGTGCAAATGCAGGCCCAGAAGGGCCAACAGACTCACAGGGCAGCGCGCCCTAATTAATTAGGCCTAGAAGCCTGCTATATAGAGGAGTTCGAAGAGGTAGCCGCGGCTGGGTTTATAAACCTGTGCGGCTGCCCTTCGCCGGGCGAGGTGGGACTAAATTTTGGGGTGGCAGCGCAAGGCCTTTAGTACCGGTTGGTGGCTCCAACCGGTACTAAAGGCCCCCCCTTTAGTACCGGTTCGTGGCTCCAACCGGTACTAAAAGCCTTCGTTTCCCGCCGCTTGGCCTAGGGAAAATAGGCCTTTAGTACCGGTTGGAGCCACGAACCGGTACTAAAGGCCAATCCTATATATATAGCACTTACGAAAATTTCAGTTTCAACTCCCCACTTCGTCTCCAACCTCCGCCGCGCGCGCCGCTCGATCCCGTCGTCGCCGCCCGTCGCCCGTACCGTCGTCCGTCGTCATCGTCGCTGTCCCCGCCGCCGCCCGTCGTCGTCGTCGTCTCGCGCTGCCGCCCCGAACGCCGCCGCCGTCCGTCGTCATCGCGGCGGCTGTACGTCTCTCTCTCGCTCCCGCACACACATACACACACATACATACACACACATACACACACACACCGGCGCCCCCGCCCCGTACGCCGGCGCCCCCGCTCGTACGTACGGGGCGGCGGCATATGGGGCCGCACACACACACACATATACCACACACACACACGCATACACACACATACACACATACGCACACACATATACGTATATATACACACACATGCATACACACACACATACACACACACACAATTTTTGTTACTTATTTTCTGTTTTTTAGAAAAGTTAATTAGATGATCAAATGTTAGATTAATGTCGAATGTTAGATGAATTAGCTAGCTAGATAGAAAAATTGTCGAACTAGAGATTAGAACTAGTTGAATAATTAATATAACTAGTTTATTTTTAATAAGAAAATTTAGGTATATGAGATTAGAACTAGTTGAATAATTAATATAACTAGTTTATTTTTAATAAGAAAATTTAGGTATATGAGATTAGAACTAGTTGAATAATTAATATAACTAGTTTATTTTTAGTAAGAAAATTTAGGTATATGAGATTAGAACTAGTTGAATAATTAATATAACTAGTTTATTTTTAGTAAGAAAATTTAGGTATATGAGATTAGAACTAGTTGAATAATTAATATAACTAGTTTATTTTTAGTAAGAAAATTTAGGTATATGAGATTTGATGATCTAATTAAAATATTATTTGTTAATGAGTTTTTCTGTTTATTTAATTTTTTATATATTTTGAGTTTATATAAATGTTAGATTAATGTCGAATGTTAGATGAATTAGATAGAAAAGTTAAATATATAGTAATGTCAATTGAATATATAGTTAGATATATTAATGTCAAATGTTAGATGAATATATATTTGGCTAGATATAGGTGTTTAATGTTTCACCTATATGAACATAGGAAATGTCATCTGACGACGAAAAAGATTTTTTTATTATGTGCGAACACTGTGAAGACCAGCGCGGCATGTGCGACCAAAATTTCCTTGTTGATGGTAGGCGCTTCAGCATCAAGCTGGATGAGACATTCGAAGTTGATACAGTATGTCACTTTGTCAATTATTATTTGAATGCAAAACTTATGCTTCATTTGCTTCAACTTATAATTTTAAATTTTCACTATTCTACTAGCGCATCCCTTGCCATGCAAGAATTTTTGTCTTGGATAAGATAGGTTTCAGTGCTATAGATGATATGGAGGTAAAGAGAGTTTACTTGAAGACGCAGTATGGGTATACTTTCAACGTCAAATTATATAATGGAGACACATACACCCATTTTGAATGCAAAACTTCGCAAGCACTATGCAAGGCTTATGCATTTGAGCCTGATATGGTTATCACCTTTGATATTCGTCCGAAAGATGATATTGAAGGTAATATAGACATCTGGGTCGATGTGCAAACGCCTCCAGTTCTACCATTTGGTGAGTTTTTCTCAACCATGTATGCATATGTTTATGTCTTTCATACAGTTTATTCAAAAATAGTTGACAACTAATTTGTATTGTCAGCTTATTTCGGTTCAAGCAAACATGTCCGACGCTTGGTAGACAGGACCTACTACTGCCCCGGGGCTCAACTAAACTGCGAGGAGATAAGTCATTATGTTTCATGGCTTGAGGATCTTAATACTGTCAAGACAATTTTTTTTCCTAAACTTAGAAATGTTAGTACTCAAAACGTGCGACCAATGGTGATCGTATTGAACTACGGTCACATCTATAATCAAAAGATGGTAAGATTTTAAATATTTGTCCTTAATTAGTGCATCTTTTGCATACATTATTTTTGAAGCTAAACTTTCATTGCTTAGTATACGATGTTGTTCAACAGGGACTTCCGATGACAGTTGTGCCTCAGTGGATCGAGACAAAAGGTCGCATGTCAATGGTTAGCTTACGACCAAGATTTCCTACATTGCACATGAGTGCATTCAGGATTTCTAAAAGCGAAGAATGCTTAATAGTGAAAGATTGGAGCAAAATTGTTAACGATCGCAGAGAAGTACTAGGGGGCAGTAAGGAGAAGCGCAACCCAAGATTAGGAGACAGATTCATCTGCATGCTCCAGTATGATGAATCAGGAGAGCTATACATGTTCTATGCTATTCTACCTGAGAGGGAGCAGCAGGATCAGTAGCTACTACTTCATGCTCTTAATTAGTACTTGTCTCATGGATCTGTGTCCTGAACTTCGATGTTGGTGATGATTATGTTGAACTTGATGATATCTCTTTGCTTCTCTTACAAAGTGAATGTTTCCTCTTTAAGCTAGCCAATGTTGATGATGATTACATAGCTAGCGGTAATGACTATGATGATTAAATAGTGGTAATTAGACGACCACGATGATTTTTAGCTAGCTAGAGTTTATTTATTTATTAATATGCGATGATGATGATGATGACGACGACTACAACTCATTATAACGTAAAACAATCGTAAATTAAATTGATAACACAAATTTAATTGAAAAATACAAAATAAAACAAAAACCCACAACCATTTAGTACCGGTTGGTTTTACCAATCGGTACTAATGGGCTCCCGGCCCCCGGAGCTGGCTCGTGTCACGTGGTACCCCTTTAGCACCGGTTCGTGCTGAACCGGTACTAAAGGGGGGGGGGCTTTAGTGCCGAAATAATAGTGCCGGTTCCTAAACCGGCACTAAAGGGCCTTACGAACTGGTGCTATTGCCCGGTTCTGCACTAGTGGAGGGAGACGGCGGGGGTAGCCCGCGGAAGTTTTTTTCTTTTTTGTAAAATATGTTTAAGTTTGAACGAACTCGCCGATGTTAAATTTGAATCGTTTTTACGCCATTTATGACTTTTTTTTACTAACCGTGGGCGCCGCGACTGGGGGGCATCACGCCCCCAGTGCGCGGTTTAGCGCTGGCGCGCCCCCAGGGGGCGATTTTTTGCCCCTCCTGAGGGGCCAACGGCTGGAGATGCCCTTAAAGCAACTGTAGAAAGTGGCTGTCGGCGATTGCCATCCGTGGAGCGAGCTCCAAATAAACACGGAGGCTGGGGCAGGTGACGCGCAAACTCAGGGCCGCTATATCTCAGTCCCCATAACTCAAACACTTCGATTCGCTTCAAATTTAAATGTTTTGGACAAGTTGCATGAACTCGAAAATTCATTGTGCTAAATTTGTATCTATGTAGTACTGTCTAAAAAGAATCTCACCGATGACATGTCTGCAAGGCAAGTAACACTTTGATCATATTGACAGGGCAAAATAATACTGACAGACTAATTTCACTCAGCATATGGGATAGACGGCAAACAAGACGGTGCACACTGAAAAGGAGATTTTCTAGTGTTTTGAGGAGAAGGAAATTAACATTCAATTAATCGAATAGCCGGAGATGAATTTCTACAATTCAATCATGAGATCTTAGGCAGGGCCGAACTCGACGTTATTACATTTCGTATAACATGACGTGCCACATGAAACAAGCAAAAAATACACAAGATGTTGAAACTAAAAAACTACGATTTTGGTGGCGCACTATATGTGAGGGACACCCTATATAAAATCATGTATATTGAGTTTACTAATTCTATGTATAACGAGAAGATTGTTTTACTCCAATGTAATGTAGGATATTATTTGCCATGTATTGATAAAAATTGACATAATGGGATTATCTGGTTTGTAAAACTTCTCATGCATATGAGCGACTTTGTGTGGTAAGCATTGAGTACGACTACACCAATAAACAGTTAAATTTCGGGTATCGACATTCACTCAGTTTTTGGCTCGTGCTTCCAAGGACACTTTTCACTATCAACTTGTTGGTTTTGAGCAAGTCACCACATGATCTAAATAAGATGAATGTTATTCATGTAGGATTCCTTATCTACTAGTCACAACGATCACTACTGTAATTCCCTATGCGCATGTGTTGGACTTGATGTGTGACTGAATTCTGCTGACCAAGCGCATGGGTTTTCATAATCATGGAGAAAAGAAATATATATTCATCCTTCAAGAAGATAAGGCGACTTGTAGTGAAAGGCTACTGCACACTTGTGGAATGTATTGAAAGATATTTATGGACCAATCTTTACTTGCTCATATCCCGCTCAAATATTTAAGAATGGGTTCTCATTTTAGCTTCCGAGGATATCAAACAGTTTGATCTAGTTAGTGGATACGTATAAATGTGTTTGCTACCTAGTAGTTCATTCTACTTCATACTCAAGTTAGGCATGTTCCATCAAAAAATTATGTCAAAACTCTATACTTATTATTTATTTATTTTTATATACACCGTAAAGTTTTAGATAGTTTCTCAAAGAAAATCACGAAAAACTATGAGAATGTGGACATTCCACACTTGTACCTTCAATGCACGATTGGTAGAGAAGCATAATTTATTATTGTACGGTTGTATTAATTAAGATCTTAGAAAAGAACTAAATTAGTCTGATATCACAATCCATGGACTGCCTAAAATATACTATTCTTTGGAATGAGACATGATGGGTTGTAATATGTACATGCGCGAGTACTAATCGCCTTGCCAAACAATTTCACAGGCGTCCTATAAATTGATACATTCCAAGTCTGCACATGCACAAGCATCCATCCGCTCACCCACAGAACAAGCAAGCATCTACGACAATGGCGACCACGAACACCAAAGCCATCAAACCCTCTTGTGGCCTCCTTCTCATTGCAATCCTCCTAGTTATGTCTTCAGACAATGCACGTGGCGACGACCTACCGCCTTCACCAGCACAGGCGCCACCGCCATCCCCAGTCGGTGGACAGTGCAAGTTGAGCGATGAAATTGCTCTCAAAGTGTGCGTCAACTTTCGCTTGGGCAAGATGAGCCCGTTTGAGAAGAACTAGTGCTGCCGACAGATTCGTCAGACGCCAAACGCCGCGGACTGTTTGTGTTCCGCCTTCACCCGAGCACACGCCCGTGTCTATGGCAATGTCCTTGATGAAATCAATGCCATTCTCACAGTCTGTGGTAAGGCTCGTGTCCACAACGAATTCTGTCTCCAAGGATCTGGGTGAACATCTAGCCTCACCGATGACGCTCAATGTATGCAAGCAGGCAGGCTCACACCATGAGAGGTGCATCAACACACGTACATCACCTAGAATGTATATGTTCTACCTAACTAAACTACCATACTAGCATGTATTGGTTTGGACCCGACTTAACCAGTGATACACATGTATATCATGTCCACTGCGAGTGGTCATCTAAATAAGAATCCGTGACATCTACTTGTATTATTTGTAATGCGTTCATGGCATGCCTTTTTGTCTGTGTGGTCATGTTCTATGGATATGCCTCCTATATGAAAAACTTGCCCACTCGTCTAGCTCAAATGTTCATTTTGAAGCTTTTTACTCACAACATAGCTTGCCAAGTGAATTAGTGAGGGTAGTAGAAACTTTCCCATCACAGGCTCTAGTGCTGAAATATACGACATGCATGGCATCAAAAAGCTCAAGGATATGAATGACCACACATTCCCTATTTCATCGGTGACTAGTTTTTTTGCCCGTCAAAAACGTTGTTGCGAGAGATGGCATTAGTTCGCTCAGAAAGGCCGGTTGACATCTCTGTATAATAAGAATCACCAAAACAACATGGTGACTAGCATCCACCCAACTAATCCAAATACACTGCTAATGAAAAAACTACATTTTCAAATAAGGAAAAAAAACAGACACAAACTAGCAGGAGAAAATGATTTGAGCACTCTATAATGCGCCATCTAATGACAAAACACATGTAGTGCAGATGGTCTTACGAAACTACCTCATATGGAGGTTTAACATGCAAAAAGGCATCAAAAAAGTTTGTTGTGTAACCAAAGCCAAGATTGCATGTTTTGGCCATGCTTTGTTTATTTAAATATGAGAGAGATGATCAGATCTGTATTCTAGATTCTTTAACAACAATGTGACAAACTTGAACCATTGTCTATAGAAGAAACGTCACGTAACCATGACGCCCCCAATGCTGATAAGCCATCACATCGTGCTAGATGTCGAGCATCCAATGGACTGTGCCAACGTTTCATACCTAGGTGTAAGATCCAACGTAACTCTACAAAATCACCACCACTAACACTTGCTATATTTCCAAAACTGGAGCCAACAATCCGAGCCTCTCCATCTATAATATTACATGAAATAATTGATAAAATTAATAATCCAAGATTAACTAAAAATGGGAATCACGTCAAAGTTTATGATCCTAGGACACCAAGTCGCCTTCATCCTCATTCCGCCACTCAACAAGCGAGAGTGATGTTGCCGCTTAGTTAGTTTTCTATATATCATTACATTTCTAAGATGGTGATAGGGTCGATAAATTTAGTTTTTGGAAATGGGAAGTATGCAACAATAGGGTTGGTTCTAGGCTTAAAGGCCACCCCAAAAAACTGATAGGGCAAAATAATATTGACAGATTGATTTCACTCAGCATATGGGATAGACGGCAAACAAGACAGTGCACACTAAAAAAGAAATTTTCTAGTGTTTTGAGGAGAAGGAGATTAACATTCAATTAATCGAATAGGAGGAAGTGAATTTCTACAATTCAATCATGAGATCTCAGGCAAGGCCGAACTCGACGTTATTACATTACGTACAAAATGACGTGCAACATGAAACAAGCAAAAATGTACACAAGATGTTGAAACTAAAAACCTACGATTTAGTTGTCGCACTATATATGAGGGACACCCTATATAAGATCATGTATATTGAGTTTACTAATTCTCTGTATAACTAGAAGATTTTTTTTACTCCGGTGTAATCTAGGATATTCTATGCCATGTATTGATAAAAATCGACATAATGGGATTATCCAGTTTGTAAAAGTTCTCATGCATAAGAGATACTTTGTGTGGTAAGCATTGAGTACGACCACGCTAATAAACAGTTAAATTTCGGGTATCCAAATTCACTCGGTTTTTGGCTCGTGCTTCCAAGGACACTTTTCACTATCAACTTGTTGGTTTTGAGCAAGTCACCACATGATCGAAATAAGATGAATGTTATTCATGTAGGATTCCTTAACTAGTAGTCACAAGGATCACCACTGTAATTCCCTATGCGCATGTGTTGGACTTGACATGTGACGGAATTCTTCTGACGAAGCAAGGTTTTTCATAATCATGGAGAAAAAAAATCTACATTCATCCTTCAAGAAGATAAGGTGACTTGTAGTGAAAGGCTACTACACACTTGTGGAATGTATTAGAAGATATTTATGGCCCAATCTTTACATGCTCATATCCCGCTCAAATATTTAAGAATGGGTCCTCATTTTAGCTTCCGAGGATATCAAACAGTTTGATCTTGTTAGTGGACACACGTGGATGTGTTTGCTACCTAGTAGTTCATTCTACTTCATACTCAAGTTAGGCATGTTCCATAAAAAAATTATGTCCTAACTCAATACTTATTATTTATTTATTTTTATATACACCGTAAAGTTTTAGATTGTTTCTCAAAGAAAATCATGAAAAACTGTGAGAATGTGGACATTCCTCACTTGTACCTTCAATGCACGTTTGGTACAGAAGCCTAATTTCTTATTGTACGGTTGTATGAATTAAGATCTTAGAAAAGAACTAAATTAGTCTGATATCACAATCCGTGGACTGCCTAAAATATACTATTCTTTGGCATGAGACATGATGGGTTGTAATATGCACATGCGCGAGTACTAATCGCCTTGCCAAACAATTTCACAAGCGTCCTATAAATTGATACATTCCAAGTCTGCACATGCACAAGCATCCATCCGCTCACCCACAGAACAAGCAAGCATCTACGACAATGGCGACCACCAACACCAAAGCCATAAAGCCCTCTTGTGGCCTCCTTCTCATTGCAATCCTCCTAGCTATGTCTTCCGACAATGCACGTGGCGACGACCTACCGCCTTCACCAGCACAGCCGCCGCCGCCATCCCCAGTCGGTGGATGGTGCAAGTTGAGCGATGAAATTGCTCTCAAAGTGTGCGTGAACGTCCACTTGGGCAAGATGAGCCCATTTGAGAAGAACCAATGCTGCCAGCAGATTCGTCAGACGCCAAACGCCGCAGACTGTTTGTGTTCCGCCTTCACCCGATCACGTGCCCGTGTCTATGGCAATGTCCTTGATGAAATCAATGCCATTCTCACAGTCTGTGGTAAGGCTCGTGTCCACAACCAATTCTGTCTCCAAGGATCTGGGTGAACATCTAGCCTCACCGATGACGCTCAATGTGTGCAAGCAGGCAGGCTCACACCATGAGAGGTGCATCAACACACGTACATCACCTAGAATGTATATGTTCTACCTAAATAACCTACCATACTAGCATGTACTAGTTTGGACCCGACTTAACCAGTGATACACATGTATATCATGTCCACTGCGAGTGGTCATCTAAATAAGAATCTACGACATCTACTTGTATTATTTGTGATGCGTTCATGGCATGCCTTTTTGTCTGTGTGGTCATGTTCTATGGATATGCCTCCTATATGAAAATTTTCCCGACTCGTCTAGCTCAAAAGTTCATTTCGAAGCTTTTTACTCACAACATAGCTTGCCAAGTGAATTTGTGAGGGTAGTAGAAACTTTCCCATCACAGGCTCTAGTGCTGAAATATACGACATGCATGGCATCAAAAAGCTCAAGGATATGAATGACCACACATGCCCTATTTCATCGGTGACTAGTTTTTTTGCCCGTCAAAAACGTTGTTGCGAGAGATGGCATTAGTTCGCTCAGAAAGGCCGGTTGACATCTCTGTATAATAAGAATCACCAAAACAACATGGTGACTAGCATCCACCCAACTAATCCAAATACACTGCTAATGAAAAAACTACATTTTCAAATAAGGAAAAAAAACACACACAAACTAGCAGCAGAAAATGATTTGAGCACTCTACAATGCGCCATCTAATGACAAAACACATGTAGTGCAGTTGGTCTTAGGAAACTACCTCATATGGAGGTTTAACATGCAAAAAGGCGTCAAAAAAGTTTGTTGTGTCACCAAAGCCAAGATTGCATGTTTTGGCCATGCTCTGTTCATTTAAATATGAGAGAGATGATCCGATCTGTATTCCAGATTCTTTAACAACAATGTGACAAACTTGAACCATTGTCTATAGAAGAAACCTCACGTAACCATGAAGCCCCCGATGCTGATAAGACATCACATCGTGGTAGATGTCGAGCATCCAATGGACTGTGCCAACGTTTCATACCTAGGTATAAGATCCAACGTAACTCTGCAAAATCACCACCACTGACACTTGCTATATTTCCAAAACTGGAGCCAACAATCCGAGCCTCTCCATCTAAAATATTACATGAAATAATTGATAAATTTAATAATCCAAGATTAACTAAAAATGGGGATCACGTCAAAGTTTATGATCCTAGGACACCAAATCGCCTTCATCCCCATTTCGGCACTCAACAAGCGAGAGTGATGTTGCCGCTTAGTTAATTTTCTATATATCATTACATTTCTAAGATGGTGATAGGGTCGATAAATTTAGTTGATGGAAATGGTAAGTATGCAACAATAGGGTTTGTTCTAGGCTTAAAGGCCACCCCAAAAAATGACAGAGCAAAGTAATATTGACAGATTGATTTCACTCAGCATATGGGATAGACGGCAAACAAGACAGTGCACACTGAAAAAGAAATTTTCTAGTGTTTTGAGGAGAAGGAAATTAACATTCAATTAATCGAATAGCAGGAGGTGAATTTCTACAATTCAATCATGAGATCTCAGGCAAGGCCGAACTCGACATTATTACATTTCGTACAAAATGACATGCGACATGAAACAAGCAAAAAAATACACAAGATGTTGAAACTAAAAACCTACGATTTAGTTGTCGCACTATATATGAGGGACACCCTATATAAGATCATGTATATTGAGTTTACTAATTCTCTGTATAAATAGAAGATTTTTTTACTCCGGTGTAATCTAGGATATTCTATGCCATGTATTGATAAAAATCGACATAATGGGATTATCCATTTTGTAAAAGTTCTCATGCATAAGAGAGACTTTGTGTGGTAAGCATTGAGTACGACCACACCAATAAACAGTTAAATTTCGGGTATGCAAATTCACTCAGTTTTTGGCTCGTGCTTCCAAGGACACTTTTCACTATCAACTTTCTTGGTTTTGAGCAAGTCACCACATGATCGAAATAAGATGAATGTTATTCATGTAGGATTCCTTAACTAGTAGTCACAAGGATCACCACTGTAATTCCCTATGCGCATGTGTTGGACTTGACGTGTGACGGAATTCTTCTGACGAAGCAAGGGTTTTCATAATCATGGAGAAAAAAATCTATATTCATCCTTCAAGAAGATAAGGCGACTTGTAGTGAAAGGCTACTACACACTTGTGGAATGTATTAGAAGATATTTATAGCCCAATCTTTACATGCTCATATCCCGCTCAAATATTTAAGAATGGGTCCTCATTTTAGCTTCCGAAGATATCAAACAGTTTGATCTTGTTAGTGGACACGCGTGGATGTGTTTGCTACCTAGTAGTTCATTCTACTTCATACTCAAGTTAGGCATGTTCCATAAAAAAATTATGTCCTAACTCTATACTTATTATTTATTTATTTTTATATACACCGTAAAGTTTTAGATAGTTTCTCAAAGAAAATCACAAAAAACTGTGAGAATGTGGACATTCCTCACTTGTGCCTTCAATGCACGTTTGGTACAGAAGCATAATTTCTTATTGTACGATTGTATTATTTAAGATCTTAGAAAAGAACTAAATTAGTATGATATCACAATCCGTGGACTGCCTAAAATATACTATTCTTTGGCATGAGACATGATGGGCTGTAATATGTACATGCGCGAGTAATAATCGCCTTGCCAAACAATTTCACAGGCGTCCTATAAATTGATACATTCAAAGTCTGCACATGCACAAGCATCCATCCGCTCACCCACAGAACAAGCAAGCATCTACGACAATGGCGACCACCAACACCAAACCCATAAAACCCTCTTGTGGCCTCCTTCTCATTGCAATCCTCCTAGCTATGTCTTCAGACAATGCACGTGGCGACGACCTACCGCCTTCACCAGCACAGGCGCCGCCGCCATCCCCAGTCGGTGGACAGTGCAAGTTGAGCGATGAAATTGCTCTCAAAGTGTGCGTCAACGTCCGCTTGGGCAAGATGAGTCCGTTTGAGAAGAACCAGTGCTGCCGACAGATTCGTCAGACGCCAAACGCCGCGGACTGTTTGTGTTCCGCCTTCACCCGAGCACGCGCCCGTGTCTATGGCAATGTCCTTGATGAAATCAATGCCATTCTCACAGTCTGTGGTAAGGCTCGTGTCCACAACGAATTCTGTCTCCAAGGATCTGGGTGAACATCTAGCCTCACTGATGACGCTCAATGTGTGCAAGCAGGCAGGCTCACACCATGAGAGGTGCATCAACACATGTACATCACCTAGAATGTATATGTTCTACCTAAATAACCTGCCATACTAGCATGTACTGGTTTGGACCCGACTTAACCAGTGATACACATGTATATCATGTCCACTGCGAGTGGTCATCTAAATAAGAATCCGCGACATCTACTTGTATTATTTGTGATGCGTTCATGGCATGCCTTTTTGTCTGCGTGGTCATGTTCTATGGATATGCCTCCTATATGAAAATTTTCTCGACTCATCTAGCTCAAAAGTTCATTTTGAAGCTTTTTGCTCACAACATAGCTTGCCAAGTGAATTTGTGAGGTTAGTAGAAACTTTCACATCACAGGCTCTAGTGCTGAAATATACGACATGCATGGCATCAAAAAGCTCAAGGATATGAATGACCACACATGCCCTATTTCATCGGTGACTAGTTTTTTTGCCCGTCAAAAACGTTGTTGCGAGAGATGGCATTAGTTCACTCAGAAAGGCCGGTTGACATCTCCGTATAATAAGAATCACCAAAACAACATGGTGACTAGCATCCACCCAACTAATCCAAATACACTGCTAATGAAAAAACTACATTTTCAAATAAGGAAAAATACAGACACAAACTAGTAGCAGAAAATGATTTGAGCACTCTACAACGTGCCATCTAATGACAAAACAAATGTAGTGCAGATGGTCTTAGGAAACTACCTCATATGGAGGTTTAACATGCAAAAAGGCATCAAAAAAGTTTGTTGTGTCACCAAAGCCAAGATTGCATGTTTTGGCCATGCTCTGTTTATTTAAATATGAGAGAGATGATCAGATCTGTATTCCAGATTCTTTAACAACAATGTGACAAACTTGAACCATTGTCTATAGAAGAAACCTCACGTAATCATGAAGCCCCGATGCTGATAAGCCATCACATCGTGCTAGATGTCGAGCATCCAATGGACTGTGCCAACGTTTCATACCTAGGTATAAGATCCAATGTAACTCTGCAAAATCACCACCACTGACACTTGCTATATTTCCAAAACTGGAGCCAACAATCCGAGCCTCTCCATCTAAAATATTACATGAAATAATTGATAAATTTAATAATCCAAGATTAACTAAAAATGGGGATCACGTCAAAGTTTATGATCCTAGGACACCAAATCGCCTTCATCCCCATTTCGGCACTCAACAAGCGAGAGTGATGTTGCCGCTTAGTTAATTTTCTATATATCATTACATTTCTAAGATGGTGATAGGGTCGATAAATTTAGTTGATGGAAATGGTAAGTATGCAACAATAGGGTTGGTTCTAGGCTTAAAGGCCACCCCAAAAAATGACAGGGCAAAGTAATATTGACAGATTGATTTCACTCAGCATATGGGATAGACGGCAAACAAGACAGTGCACACTGAAAAAGAAATTTTCTAGTGTTTTGAGGAGAAGGAAATTAACATTCAATTAATCGAATAGCAGGAGGTGAATTTCTACAATTCAATCATGAGATCTCAGGCAAGGCCGAACTCGACGTTATTACATTTCGTACAAAATGACGTGCGACATGAAACAAGCAAAAAAATACACAAGATGTTGAAACTAAAAACCAACGATTTAGTTGTCGCACTATATATGAGGGACACCCTATATAAGATCATGTATATTGAGCTTACTAATTCTCTGTATAAATAGAAGATTTTTTTTACTCCGGTGTAATCTAGGATATTCTATGCCATGTATTGATAAAAATTGACATAATGGGCTTATCCAGTTTGTAAAAGTTCTCATACATAAGAGAGACTTTGTGTGGTAAGCATTGAGTACGACCACACCAATAAACAGTTAAATTTCAGGTATCCAAATTCACTCAGTTTTTGGCTCATGCTTCCAAGGACACTTTTCACTATCAACTTTGTTGGTTTTGAGCAAGTCACCACATGATCGAAATAAGATGAATGTTATTCAGGTAGGATTCCTTAACTAGTAGTCACAAGGATCACCACTGTAATTCCCTATGCGCATGTGTTGCACTTGACGTGTGACGGAATTCTTCTGACGAAGCAAGGGTTTTCATAATCATGGAGAAAAAAAATCTATATTCATCCTTCAAGAAGATAAGGCGACTTATAGTGAAAGGCTACTACACACTTGTGGAATCTATTAGAAGATATTTATGGCCCAATCTTTACATGCTCATATCCCGCTCAAATATTTAAGAATGGGTCCTCATTTTAGCTTCCGATGATATCAAACAGTTTGATCTTGTTAGTGGACACGCGTGGATGTGTTTGCTACCTAGTAGTTCATTCTACTTCATACTCAAGTTAGGCATGTTCCATAAAAAAATTATGTCCTAACTCTATACTTATTATTTATTTATTTTTGTATACACCGTAAAGTTTTAGATAGTTTCTCAAAGAAAATCACGAAAAACTGTGAGAATGTGGACATTCCTCACTTGTACTTCAATGCACGTTTGGTACAGAAGCATAATTTCTTATTGTACGGTTGTATTAATTAAGATCTTAGAAAAGAACTAAATTAGTATGATATCACAATCCGTGGACTGCCTAAAATATACTATTCTTTGGCATGAGACATGATGGGCTGTAATATGTACATGCGCGAGTACTAATCGCATTGCCAAACAATTTCACAGGCGTCCTATAAATTGATACATTCCAAGTCTGCACATGCACAAGCATCCATCCGCTCACCCACAGAACAAGCAAGCATCTACGACAATGGCGACCACCAACACCAAACCCATAAAACCCTCTTGTGGCCTCCTTCTCATTGCAATCCTCCTAGCTATGTCTTCAGACAATGCACGTGGCGACGACCTACCGCCTTCACCAGCACAGGCGCCGCCGCCATCCCCAGTCGGTGGACAGTGCAAGTTGAGCGATGAAATTGCTCTCAAAGTGTGCGTCAACATCCGCTTGGGCAAGATGAGCCCGTTTGAGAAGAACCAGTGCTGCCGGCAGATTCGTCAGACGCCAAACACCGCGGACTGTTTGTGTTCCGCCTTCACCCGAGCACGCGCCCGTGTCTATGGCAATGTCCTTGATGAAATCAATGCCATTCTCACAGTCTGTGGTAAGGCTCGTGTCCACAACCAATTCTGTCTCCAAGGATCTGGGTGAACATCTAGCCTCACCGATGACGCTCAATGTGTGCAAGCAGGCAGGCTCACACCATGAGAGGTGCATCAACACATGTACATCACCTAGAATGTATATGTTCTACCTAAATAACCTGCCATACTAGCATGTACTGGTTTGGACCCGACTTAACCAGTGATACACATGTATATCATGTCCACTGCGAGTGGTCATCTAAATAAGAATCCGCGACATCTACTTGTATTATTTGTGATGCGTTCATGGCATGCCTTTTTGTCTGTGTGGTCATGTTCTATGGATATGCCTCCTATATGAAAATTTTCCCGACTCGTCTAGCTCAAAAGTTCATTTTGAAGCTTTTTACTCACAACATAGCTTGCCAAGTGAATTTGTGAGGTTAGTAGAAACTTTCACATCACAGACTAGTGTTGAAATGTACGACATGCATGGCATCAAAAAGCTCAAGGATATGAATGACCACACATGCCCTATTTCATCGGTGACTAGTTTTTTTGCCCATCAAAAACGTTGTTGCGAGAGATGGCATTAGTTCACTCAGAAAGGCCGGTTGACATCTCTGTATAATAAGAATCACCAAAACAACATGGTGACTAGCATCCACCCAACTAATCCAAATACACTGCTAATGAAAAAACTACATTTTCAAATAAGGAAAAAAAGCAGACACAAACTAGTAGCAGAAAATGATTTGAGCACTCTACAATGCGCCATCTGATGAAAAAACAAATGTAGTGCAGATGGTCTTAGGAAACTACCTCATATGGAGGTTTAACATGCAAAAAGGCATCAAAAAAGTTTGTTGTGTCACCAAAGCCAAGATTGCATGTTTTGGCCATGCTCTGTTTATTTAAATATGAGAGAGATGATCAGATCTGTATTCCAGATTCTTTAACAACAATGTGACAAACTTGAACCATTGTCTATAGAAGAAACCTCACGTAACCATGAAGCCCCCGATGCTGATAAGCCATCACATCGTGCTAGATGTCGAGCATCCAATGGACTGTGCCAACGTTTCATACCTAGGTATAAGATCCAACGTAACTCTGCAAAATCACCACCACTGACACTTGCTATATTTCCAAAACTGGAGCCAACAATCCGAGCCTCTCCATCTAAAATATTACATGAAATAATTGATAAAATTAATAATCCAAGATTAACTAAAAATGGGGATCACGTCAAGGTTTATGATCCTAGGACACCAAATCGCCTTCATCCCCATTCCGGCACTCAACAAGCGAGAGTGATGTTGCCGCTTAGTTAGTTTTCTATATATCATTGCATTTCTAAGATGGTGATAGGGTCGATAAATTTAGTTGATGGAAATGGTAAGTATGCAACAATAGGGTTGGTTCTAGGCTTAAAGGCCACCCCAAAAAATGACAGGGCAAAATAATATTGACAGATTGATTTCACTCAGCATATGGGATAGACGGCAAACAAGACAGTGCACACTGAAAAAGAAATTTTCTAGTGTTTTGAGGAGAAGGAAATTAACATTCAATTAATCGAATAGTAGGAGGTGAATTTCTACAGTTCAATCATGAGATCTCAGGCAAGGCCGAACTCGACGTTATTTCATTTCATACAAAATGACGTGCGACATGAAACAAGCAAAAAAATACACAAGATGTTGAAACTAAAAACCTACGATTTAGTTGTCGCACTATATATGAGGGACACCCTATATAAGATCATGTATATTGAGTTTACTAATTCTCTGTATAAATAGAAGATTCTTTTACTCCGGTGTAATTTAGGATATTCTATGCCATGTATTGATAAAAATCGACATAATGGGATTATCCTGTTTGTAAAAGTTCTCATGCATAAGAGACTTTGTGTGGTAAGCATTGAGTACGACCACACGAATAAACAGTTAAATTTCGGGTATCCAAATTCACTCAATTTTTGGCTCGTGCTTCCAAGGACACTTTTCACTATCAACTTTGTTGTTTTTGAGCAAGTCACCACATGATCGAAATAAGATGAATGTTATTCATGTAGGATTCCTTAACTAGTAGTCACAAGGATCACCACTGTAATTCCCTATGCGCATGTGTTGGACTTGACGTGTGACGGAATTCTTCTGACGAAGCAAGGGTTTTCATAATCATGGAGAAAAAAAATCTATATTCATCCTTCAAGAAGATAAGGCGACTTGTAGTGAAAGGCTACTACACACTTGTGGAATGTATTAGAAGATATTTATGGCCCAATCACTACAGGAATCAGCTACTTTGCCATCTGCCACGGCGGACGGCAGAGGCCTTTGCCGTCAGCCGCGGACGGCAAAAGGCTCCGGCAAAGTAGGCTTCGGTAAACAGGTTCTTTGCCGTCTGCTACTGACGGCAAAGTCTTTGCCGTCTGCGGCGGACGGCAAAGAGAGAGTGGCAGACGGCAAAGAGAGCGCACGGCAATAATTGCGCTGTCAGTCCGTTAAGTGGCTAACGGAAGGCCTTTGCCGTCCGCCGCTGACGGCAAAATTTCTAGGGTCTTTGCCGTCCGCCGTATGATGTCATCTACACGTCACTACGTGGCAGGTTCTTTGCCGTCTGCCACTGACGGCAAAGTCTTTGCCGTCTGCCACTGTAGGCAAACTGACCAAATGGGTCAGCTCCCAAGAAGCACAGGTGGACGCCACGTGGCTTCTTTGCCGTCCGCGGCAGACGGCAAAGAGCCCGTTGCCGTCGGTGGCAGACGGCAAAGAGCCTGCATATTGGCTCTTTTTTCTGTTGTTTCATATACCCAACCATTTTCACAGCAAATAGATGATACATATATATTTTTCACATGGCAAGTTCACAGCAAACATATGAGATATCCAACACATATAATTTCATCATACATGCATAGTTCCATCAACCATACATAGCAAGTTCGACATACATGCATCCAACCATACATATTACAATAGTGTCATCCTACCATACATGCATATTTCATAGATACAAAGGAAACATAGTTCATCCAAACAAGCACTCCATCTATGCAAGCTTCCGTGAAGTGAATGAATTCTGCAAAATGGGAAATAAGAAAGTTAGAAGAAGAAGATTAGAAGAAGAAGAAGAAGAAGAAAATGAAGAAGAAGAAGAAGAATATATGACATTTATGAGCTAATTTAGGTGAAATTGATCATTTGTGAGCTAACTTAGGTGAAATGGATCGTTTATGAGCTAACCTAGGTGCAATGGATCGCTTATGAGCAAACTTAGGTAAAATGCATCATTTTTGAGGTAACCTAGGTAAGATGGATCATTTTGGAGCTAACCTAGGTAAAATGGGTCATTTTAGAGCTAACTTCGGTAGAATGGATCATTTATGAGCTAAGTAAGGTTAAATGGGTCATTTTAGAGCTAATGTAGGTAAAATGGATCGTTTATGAGCTAACTAAGGTAAAATGGATCATTTTAGAACTAATTTAGGTAAAATGGATCGTTTATGAGCTAACTAAGCTAATTATGCCATTTTTGACATAAGTAAGCTAAGTACATGTCATTATTGAGCAAACCTAGTTAACTAAGCATATTAGAGCTAACTTTGGTCATTTTGGAGGAAACAAAGCTAAGTATAGATCGTTTTAGAGCTAACTTAGGTAAAATGGATGGTTTTGGAGGTCAGTAAGCTTATTAAGTCATTTTGGAGGAGAAGAAGCTAAATCTAGGTCATTATGGTAAGCATTGGAGGAAATAAAGCTAAGTCTAGGTATTTATGCATGTGTTAAGCAAAACACTAGATAAACTTACCAAGATCCAGGAGGTGTAGGAGCGGGGTGGCTCGTGTCGGTAGCTGGAGAAGGATAGTGCGATGCTTGTCTGGAGTTACGCTGCACCAAAGATCATTTCCAATGTCTTGTTAGCATGATGACACTCAAATGTTAAGACTAGCAAGTAATGTCCATTCAAATAAAACTCACCGTGGTCCCAGGAGCAATCACCGGCATCGGCGGAGCGGTCTGACCTGTCTTCTCGCACACAGACTGCACATTTGGTTTTGACGACTCAGTCATACTAGTTAGTAATGAGACAAACACTACATGAATGTTTTGGCTAATCTGCAGAAGAAACTTACCACAAGGAGCTCGTACATGGCCCTTGCCTGCATGTCATTCCGTGCCCTCTCCTCCTCCATCATCTTTGTCGTCCTCTCCTCCAACTCCCGCTGCCTCTCCGCCGCCTCCGCCAGAAGTTTCTCCGTTCTATCTCTCACTCTGTATAGCAGCCTGCAACACCACTCACATGACCATTTGTAATCATTGATGGAAGCGCACACAATGTAATGGAGAAAGATAACTGAGTACGTATCACTAACCTTGATGGCGAGTTGCACTGGCCGTTCACGTGGCCTTATCTCAGGAGCGGAGCTCGACTGGCGCGCCTTGATCTCCGGGAGAGTGCTAGGACAACGGATAAGTCCATCTCCAATGGCTATGGAGCCATGGGACCTCCCGCCACCAGATATCATCAACAGCTCTGGATCAATGGGACCCTGGCTCGGGTTAAAGTCCTCCCCTTTCCTCGCCTTCCCCTCATCTCTATATCTCACGAGCTTGTTGTGGGAGGAGATGTTGGTGAAGTTGTTTGCATCATCGAGGTCAGACTGAGAGAAAGCCTTGACTTTCTTGAAAGAGGCAGTGTGGGCCATGGCATACAGGTCGTACACCTCTGGCACCTTATCCGCCTTATTGTAGCGTGCCTGAAAGAGAGAAACAATGAAAATTAGTAATTAAAGGGCTCAAGCTAGCATGATGAATGAATTGCATGAATCATGAAGCAAACCACATACCCAGTTGCGCCCGAACTGATATAAGTTGGAGCTGCCTTGATGGTGTGGCACACCTTCCATTTAGGCACGTTTGTCCTTGGCCTCCTTGTGGAGGGCTAGCCATCGTTGTGAGCACCACTCATCGACCAACACCTCCCAACAATCCATCCGATCCGCACACCATCTCGGAGGCGCCTAAGTTAGCAAATAGAAACTTGAGCGCTACGGCTAAGAATTACTAAATGAAGGAACTTAAGTAGAGAAGGCCTTAAGAATTACCTTCATGTACTGCTCCTTACTCAGGAACTTATCGCGGCACGCCGGCTTGGTCTTCTTGATACCACGCAAGGCGTAGTAGTCTCGAACATCCTGCACCCGAGCCTCGTGCCGTAAGTTCTGGAGTAGGCGCTTGCAGACGTTCTCGATAACATGTGCCGCCTCCTCCTCGTATCCCTCCTCACACCTGTAGAATGTCTGCAATCAAATGAGACAATATTGATTAGTACAATTAATAACTAGCTAGTTGAAGATTTTTAAATGTGTAAAGGAGAAATTACCCAGAACTTTCTGATCACCATGTTTGCCCTCGTGTCGCACACGACACCGTCGATAATCTCATTTGGCGGGGCTGGGGCAGCCACGTAGTGCTCCCAGCTCAATCCAAGCTCTGGAAGCCGACCCTCACCAGGCAACGTGACAAACCCCGGGAAGTTTTGCCGGCAAAGAACTCCAAGGACAGAGTTGGGCCGGCGGACACTATGATGGTGGTCCCAACCCCTGCAGCATGACAAGGCCAACGCATTAGTTATTTGAAAAAACGTGAATGCACAAGGTACAAAAATATTAAATGCACTTACGTACCTCTCCCCATCAGGGAAAATCAACCACCTCTGCTCGTGGGTCACCGGCACGGACGGGAGCCGTGTAGCACCACGCTGGTAGACGGTGCCCCCTCCTCCTCAAGATCAGTCGGCTCCCCGCCATCATCAGCATGGCCACTCGGCTCCTCGGGCTGATCCGGCCAGGTACCCCATCCGGACGTGTGCTCCTCCGGGGTCACGTGGGCCGAACTCTCGTGGGCCGAAGCCCAATCGACCCGAGGCTCATGGGCCCAAGACCCGTGGACCGGAGGCTCGTGGACCGGAGTCCGTGTAGCCTCCTCCTCGGATGAGTCCACCCTAGCAGTCACGTGCTCAGGTGAAACGGCTGGGGGTGGCGGCGAGGAAGGCGTCGTAGCAGTCACCCTACCTCCTCTCCCACGACCACGTGCCCCACCTCCTCTCTTCCTACCTCGTCCCCTGCTGGGCACCGCGGTCGACGAAGAAGGGCCCGGCGGTTTGGCCATACTGTCCAGCAACGCTCGCCGGAGAGGTGCGTCTGGAATGGAAGACCTCAGACCACGCTCCCAACCAGCGCCCACCATCTTTCAAGACCTGCCATGACAAACAGTAAACGAAATTAGTACAACATAAAAAAAGACCGACATGAATAATAATGTGTATCAATTAGGTGTATCATCATCAAGTACAACATAAAAAAATGTAATACCTGACACTGCTAATAATCTCGATCAGTATCATCAATAAATGCATAATCATCATCATCACTATAATCAATGATGGGCTCATAGGGTTCATTGGCATCAACATGTGCAAGGCCACCTTGACGTAATCGGTCAAGCATTGACAGGTCATCCGCAGCAGTAACCTCTTCTTGTTCCGGCTCTTCTTGTTCCTCCTCTGGGGTGATGTCGGATTCATTGTCGTTGTCTACTTCAATGTTTTGGGGTGAAGTATAGCGGTTCTTGAAACGCTTTTTGGAAAGACGTGTCTCTTGGAAGAATTCTCCTTCATATGTGTCTGGATTAATGTGAGGTTCATAATCCTCTTCCTTTGGGGGAGAAAGTCTAGCACGTGGCGGCACTTCATAAACGACATCCCAACCTTTCAGATTTGGATTAGTTTGGCAGGCCCACGGTAGATAGAATACTTGGGTCGCCTGTTGAGCCATAATATAGACATCAGGAACATCTAAATGAGTGCTTTGGTTGATTTCAACTAGCCCTATATGTTCATGAGTCCTTCTAGTCTCCTTCGGCTGAAACCAATAACATTTGAAGACTACGACATTCGGTGGGTTTTCACCATAGAACAGAAGTTCATAAATTGCTTCAACTCTCCCATAATACTCGGTACCTCCTTCGCCGATAGCAGATACACAACAATTTGTAGACTTTCGGTCGGCCATAGATAGCTCTTTGCCATAGGTACGGAAGCGATACCCGTTGATGTCGTACTTGTCAAATGAACGGACCTTATAGTCAAAACCATTAGCGACTTGTCTCAGTTCGGCGTCCATAGACTCTGAATTAGCCTACAAGTGTAATATGAAAGGATTGTTGCATTATGCACAAATTAGCGAATGAAATGAAATTGTCTAATAGAAATTACCGTTTGTTTGAACCAAGAGATGAAACCGGGATAGCCATCTCCTTGCTTTGCGAGAAGCTCATACTCTTCGACGGAATCCTTTTCGATCTCCGCTCCATACGAGAATATGGTGACGTATCGACTGTATGACATATCCAGGAATAAGAGTAGTTCAAAGGAAATAGAAGTTGCGAAACAATGTACCGAGAACTTACTCGATGTACGGCCGCACTTCTATCAGGTTGTTGAAGATATACAACAAAATGGTCCGCCATTCTTCGTTATCCAAAGATACTGGATGTGAAACACTAGCTGGTGCGAGATTCCCTTTGAATAGGCTGAGGTTGGATCCACCCTTTTTAGGCTCGTCAGCATTGTACCGAGGCTAGGGATTATGCAAATGACGATTTTTGGCTTCGTAGTGCGCTGTTACGAAGTTTGCCGCCTCCTCTGTGATGAATGCCTCAGCCATCGATGCTTCAATTCTACGTTTATTTTTACATTTTTCTCGAAGCGTCTTCTGCATCCTCTCAGTTGGGTAGCACCAACGATTTTGCACGGGCCTCCCCAATCTTGCCTCGGTCGGGAGATGCAAAATCAAATGCTGCATTGGATTAAAGAAGCCCGGTGGAAAGATCTTCTCTAACTTGCAGATCAACTCCGACGCCAACTCTTCCATTTCTTCTAGCACGCCAGGCGATAGTTCTTTCGCACAAAGAACACGGAAGAAATAGCTGAGTTCTGCCAGTACTAGCCATTCATCCTCAGGGATGAAGCCACGCAACATCACCGGCATTACCCGCTCAATCCATATGTGCCAATCATGACTCTTGAGACCAAATATCTTCAGTTTATCAAGATTCGCTCCCCTCTTTAGATTCGCTGCATACCCATCGGGGAACATCAACTGCTGTTGCACCCACAAGAGAATTTCCCTCATAGCTGGCCTTCCAAGATTGAACCATGCCTTTGGCTTCGTCCAGTTCTGCTTTCCTTTCGGTTCTTTCATGTTTTGTAACGGCCTATCACATAGCGCCTCCAGATCGACTCTAGCCTTAGTATTATCCTTTGACTTCCCATCTATGCCGAACAATGTACCAAAAAGTGCCTCGGCGATATTCTTCTCAGTGTGCATCACGTCGATGTTGGGTGGGCAAAGGAGGTCTTTGAAGTAAGGCAGATCCCATAAGCATGTTTTGTGAGTCCACGCGTGCTTAGTATTATACCCCTTGAAGTACCCTGGATGTTGCGGATCTGGCTCGAGAGTGTTTAACTGATCCAGGGTCTGTTGGCCTGTCAATGCAGGTGGAGCAGAGTTTTTGACAACTCTACCCTTGATGAAGTTCTTCTTGTCTTTCGTGAACTTATGGCGAGGATCCAGGAACTGTCTATGCATGTCGAAGCAAGAAAACTTGCGACCGGCCTGAAGCCAACGAAACTCAAGAGCTCCCTTGCATGTGGGGCACGGGAACCTTCCATGCACACACCAGCCAACGAATAGCGCATACGCCGGCAAGTCATGCGTCGAGTACATGTACCAGACACGCATTATGAAGTTCCGTTTGCTAAAGGCATCGTATGTGTTGAACCCATTATCCCAGGCTTCTTGCAATTCGTCCTTAAGCGGCTGCATGTACACATTCATATTTTTGCCCGGATAGTTGGGTCCTGGAATTATCAACGTCAGGAAAATGTTCTTTCTTTGCATAATCTGTCCGGGGGGGAGATTGAGTGGAAAGACAAATACGGGCCAACAACTATATTGGGCTGTCGTCATACCAAACACACTGAACCCATCCGTGCTGATGCCGACTCGAGGATGCCTCGGATCTGCTGCTTTGTCAGCATGTAATTCATCAAACTTTTTCCATGCAACACCATCCGATGTGTGTACCATCATCATATTCCCATCTGCATCTAGTTCGGTTCTTTTGCCTGTTTTGTGCCATGTCATCTGTCTGGCCGTCTCTTCGACCATGAAAAGACGTTGAAGTCTTGGTACGATTGGCATATACCGAAGAACACTAACGGGGATTCTGGTCTGCGTCTTCTCACCCATACCGTTGTCTACCACAATATACCGGGAAGACTTGCAAATGGGACAATAGTTCAAGTCCGCATAGTCAAGCCTAAATAAGGCGCATCCTTTCTCACAGGCATGTATCTTCTCATAGGGCATCTTCAGTGCACGGAGGATTTTGTCCGACTGGTACAGGTTTGCAGGCATTACATGGCCTTTGGGTAGAAAGCGTCCAAATACTGTCATAATTGCGTCATAGCATTCTCTGCCCAAGTTGAACTGAGCCTTCAGAGCCATTACTTGTGAGATGGCATCCAACTGACAAAGCTCAGTGTGCTCGTGGAGCGGACGTTTCGAAGACTCCAACATTTCATTGAAGGCCCTTGCAGATTCCTCCATCTCCTCGCCCGAATCCCGAGCATCATCATAGCCTTGCACCATGTTTTCCATCCCGGTACCATGCTCGTCGGTGCGACGACGATCCACCTCAGCTCGGTCACGTTGGGCAGACTCACCATGAAATGTCCACACCGTATAATCGGGCGTAAAACCACTCTTCTGCAGGTGTTTGCCCATTTCAGCCTCTGTCTTCTTTTCCCAATTGCCGCACCGGAAACAGGGGCACCAGGTTTTCTTTTGGCCATTTGCAAATGCGGCTTGCACAAACCCCTTAGTTTTTGTGAACCATTCAATGCTCCATTTGTTCTGACCAGTGTGACTGGTATACATCCAAGCACGGTCACTCATCTTGACTTTCAGAGCTACTGGACACACAACAATTATATATGTAATTCACCATGTATATATTCATCAGTTGATCTACTTTGTCAATTCTATTACGTCCATGCAACCTACACTCTAATAGGTAATGATAGGTCCTAATCCCACCCGTGTATGTGTAGATTGGGTTCATTTTCCCATGCTATGCTCCGGATCCGACGCAAAATTTCGGCAGCACCTCCCCGCTGTTCTCCTGATACACGTCTCTGCAATAAACAGAGAGGATGTGTACCCGGAGAACAACAGGGGAGGCACTGACGAAATATATGCGTCGGATCCGGAGCAAAGCATATGGGAAAACGAACCCAATCTACACATACTCGGGCTGTCCATGGATAGCGTTGGACAATTCGAAAGAATCAAGGTTATAAATATGCAAATGCATGCATATTTATAACTATGACGCTTTCGAACGGGAGACACATATTGGTTACGCATACTGATGATTCAAGACACATATATAGCTAGCTATCAAGTTTCATCGGAATAGATCAAATAATTAATGGGGGAGGAGGACTTGTCATTTGTGCTCACCCACGAACGAAGGGGCAGAGCTCGTCAAACGCACGGCGAGGTCGTCGAACACCAAACCTCGCAGCGATGAAACAACTGCACATTTAAAACTACACGATCAACACAATTATATATGATGTTTTTCATAACTAAATCGAAAAATATATGACCTAACTAATAATTCACAAATATATGACCCCGTCGGCCTCTGGAAGGCCAAAGAACACCTTAATTTTCGGGAGGTGTCGGTGGTCGGGGTGCCCTGTCGGTGTCGGGGTGCCGTGTCGGGGTCGGGGTCTCGGGGTCGGGGTGTCGGGTCGGGGTGCCGGGTCGGGGTCGGGGTGCCGTGTCGGGGTCGGGGTGTCGGGTCCGACTCGCGGTCGGGGTCGGGGTCGGGGTCGGGGTCTCGGGGTCGGGGTGTCGGGTCGGGGTGCCGGGTCGGGGTCGGGGTGCCGTGTCAGTGTCGGGGTCGGGGTGTCGGGTCAGGCCCGGGGTCTCGGGGTCGGGGTGTCGGGTTGGGTGCCGGGTCGGGGTCGGGGTCTCGGGGTCGGGGTGTCTAGTCGGGGTGCCGGGTCGGGGTCGGGGTGCCGTGTCGGTGTCGGGGTAAGGGTGGGTGTGGTGTCAGGGTGTCGGTGTCGGGGTGTCGTGTCGGTGTCGGGGTCGGGGTCTCGGGGTCGGGGTGTCAGGTTGGGGTCGGGGTGTCGTGTCCGTGTCGGGGTCGGGATGTCGGGTCAGGCTCGGGGTCGGGGTGTCGGGGTCGGGGTCGGGGTCGGGGTGTCGGGGTCGGGGTCGGGGTGTCGGGGTCGGGGTCGGGGTGCCGGGTCGGGGTCGGGGTGCCGTGTCGGGTCGGGGTGCCGTGTCGGGTCGGGGGTTTTTCCTCTTTTTTTCCTTTTCTTCTTCTTCCAATTCTTCCTTTTCTTCCTTTTTTCCTTCTTCTTCTTCTTCTTCTTCTTCTTCTTCTTCTTCTTCCTCCTTTCCTTTTTCCTCCTCTTCTTCTCCTCCTCTCCTCTTTTTTCTTCTTCTTTTTCCTCTTCTTCTTTTTTCTTCTCCTCCTCCTCTACTTCTTCTTCCTCTTCTTCTTCTCCTCCTCTCCTCTTTTTCTCTTCTTCTTCTTCTTTCCTCAAACTAAACTAAACCTAAAACTAAACCTAAAACTAAAACTAAAACTAAATCTAAATTAAACATAAACCTAAAAAAATAAAACAGAAAAAAGGAAAAAAAAACTAAATCTAAACCTAAAACTAAACTAAAACTAAACCTAAAACTAAAACTAAATCTAAACTAAAACTAAAAAGGAAAAAACAGAAAAAAAAACAGAAAAAAAGGAGGGGGGGCTCAGCTTCTGCAGCGCCGGTGGAGGGGGGGCGGGGAGGTGGAGGAGCTGGCCGGGGCGCGGGGTGGCCTGGGGCGGCGGGGGGCCGGGCCCGGCGCGGTGGGGCGCGGGGCGGCGGGGCGGCGGGGGGCTGGGGCGCCCGGGCGGCGGGGGGCTGGGGCGGTGGGGGGCCGGGGCGGGGGGGGGCGACGGGGCGGTGGGGGGCCGGGGCGGCGGCGCGCGGCGGGCGGCGGCGGGGGCAAGAGGCGGCGGCGCGCGGCGGGCGGCGGCGGCGGGGGTGGTGGGAAGTGGTGAGAACAGAGAGGGGCGGGGGGCACGGGCCGTTAGATAGTGCCCTCTTTGCCGTCCGCCTCTCTTTGCCGTCCGCCATTTTGCCTCTTTGCCGTCTGCTGGCAGACAGCAAAGAGGTGGCCGGTTAAGTTTTCCCCAAACGGGCGGGGGGTGGGGGCCACCTCTCTCTTTGCCGTCTGCCAGCTGACGGCAAAGATTCTTTGCCATCTGCCAGCAGACGGCAAAGAACTGGCGGACGGCAAAGAGCTTCTTTGCCGTCTGCCAGTTCTTTGCCGTCTGCTTTTTGGTAGCTGATGGCAAAGAGCTGCTTTGCCGTCAGCTAGCAGACGGCAAAGAGCTGGCAGATGGCAAATTAGCTGATTCCAGTAGTGAATCTTTACATGCTCATATCCCGCTCAAATATTTAAGAATGGGTCCTCATTTTAGCTTCCGAGGATATCAAACAGTTTGATCTTGTTAGTGGACACGCGTGGATGTGTTTGCTACCTAGTAGTTCATTCTACTTCATACTCAAGTTAGGCATGTTCCATAAAAAATTATGTCCAAACTCTATACTTATTATTTATTTATTTTTATATACACCGTAAAGTTTTAGATAGTTTCTCAAAGAAAATCACGAAAAACTGTGAGAATGTGGACATTCCTCACTTGTACCTTCAATGCACGTTTGGTACAGAAGCATAATTTCTTATTGTACGGTTGTATTAATTAAGATCTTAGAAAAGAACTAAATTCGTCTGATATCGCAATCCGTGGACTGCCTAAAATATACTATTCTTTGGCATGAGACATGATGGGCTGTAATATGTACATGCGCGAGTACTAATCGCCTTGCCAAACAATTTCACAGGCGTCCTATAAATTGATACATTCCAAGTCTGCACATGCACAAGCATCCATCCGCTCACCCACAGAACAAGCAAGCATCTACGACAATGGCGACCACCAACACCAAACCCATAAAACCCTCTTGTGGCCTCCTTCTCATTGCAATCCTCCTAGCTATGTCTTCAGACAATGCACGTGGCGACGACCTACCGCCTTCACCAGCACAGGCGCCGCCGCCATCCCCAGTCGGTGGACAGTGCAAGTTGAGCGATGAAATTGCTCTCAAAGTGTGCGTCAACATCCGCTTGGGCAAGATGAGCCCGTTTGAGAAGAACCAGTGCTGCCGGCAGATTCGTCAGACGCCAAACGCCGCGGACTGTTTGTGTTCCGCCTTCACCCGAGCACGCGCCCGTGTCTATGGCAATGTCCTTGATGAAATCAATGCCATTCTCACAGTCTGTGGTAAGGCTCGTGTCCACAACCAATTCTGTCTCCAAGGATCTGGGTGAACATCTAGCCTCACCGATGACGCTCAATGTGTGCAAGCAGGCAGGCTCACACCATGAGAGGTGCATCAACACATGTACATCACCTAGAATGTATATGTTCTACCTAAATAACCTGCCATACTAGCATGTACTGGTTTGGACCCGACTTAACCAGTGATACACATGTATATCATGTCCACTGCGAGTGGTCATCTAAATAAGAATCCGCGACATCTACTTGTATTATTTGTGATGCGTTCATGGCATGCCTTTTTGTCTGTGTGGTCATGTTCTATGGATATGCCTCCTATATGAAAATTTTCCCGACTCGTCTAGCTCAAAAGTTCATTTTGAAGCTTTTTACTCACAACATAGCTTGCCAAGTGAATTTGTGAGGTTAGTAGAAACTTTCACATCACAGACTAGTGTTGAAATGTACGACATGCATGGCATCAAAAAGCTCAAGGATATGAATGACCACACATGCCCTATTTCATCGGTGACTAGTTTTTTTGCCCATCAAAAACGTTGTTGCGAGAGATGGCATTAGTTCACTCAGAAAGGCCGGTTGACATCTCTGTATAATAAGAATCACCAAAACAACATGGTGACTAGCATCCACCCAACTAATCCAAATACACTGCTAATGAAAAAACTACATTTTCAAATAAGGAAAAAAAGCAGACACAAACTAGTAGCAGAAAATGATTTGAGCACTCTACAATGCGCCATCTAATGAAAAAACAAATGTAGTGCAGATGGTCTTAGGAAACTACCTCATATGGAGGTTTAACATGCAAAAAGGCATCAAAAAAGTTTGTTGTGTCACCAAAGCCAAGATTGCATGTTTTGGCCATGCTCTGTTTATTTAAATATGAGAGAGATGATCAGATCTGTATTCCAGATTCTTTAACAACAATGTGACAAACTTGAACCATTGTCTATAGAAGAAACCTCACGTAACCATGAAGCCCCCGATGCTGATAAGCCATCACATCGTGCTAGATGTCGAGCATCCAATGGACTGTGCCAACGTTTCATACCTAGGTATAAGATCCAACGTAACTCTGCAAAATCACCACCACTGACACTTGCTATATTTCCAAAACTGGAGCCAACAATTCGAGCCTCTCCATCTAAAATATTACATGAAATAATTGATAAAATTAATAATCCAAGATTAACTAAAAATGGGGATCACGTCAAGGTTTATGATCCTAGGACACCAAATCGCCTTCATCCCCATTCCGGCACTCAACAAGCGAGAGTGATGTTGCCGCTTAGTTAGTTTTCTATATATCATTGCATTTCTAAGATGGTGATAGGGTCGATAAATTTAGTTGATGGAAATGGTAAGTATGCAACAATAGGGTTGGTTCTAGGCTTAAAGGCCACCCCAAAAAATGACAGGGCAAAATAATATTGACAGATTGATTTCACTCAGCATATGGGATAGACGGCAAACAAGACAGTGCACACTGAAAAAGAAATTTTCTAGTGTTTTGAGGAGAAGGAAATTAACATTCAATTAATCGAATAGTAGGAGGTGAATTTCTACAGTTCAATCATGAGATCTCAGGCAAGGCCGAACTCGACGTTATTTCATTTCATACAAAATTACGTGCGACATGAAACAAGCAAAAAAATACACAAGATGTTGAAACTAAAAACCTACGATTTAGTTGTCGCACTATATATGAGGGACACCCTATATAAGATCATGTATATTGAGTTTACTAATTCTCTGTATAAATAGAAGATTCTTTTACTCCGGTGTAATTTAGGATATTCTATGCCATGTATTGATAAAAATCGACATAATGGGATTATCCTGTTTGTAAAAGTTCTCATGCATAAGAGACTTTGTGTGGTAAGCATTGAGTACGACCACACGAATAAACAGTTAAATTTCGGGTATCCAAATTCACTCAATTTTTGGCTCGTGCTTCCAAGGACACTTTTCACTATCAACTTTGTTGTTTTTGAGCAAGTCACCACATGATCGAAATAAGATGAATGTTATTCATGTAGGATTCCTTAACTAGTAGTCACAAGGATCACCACTGTAATTCCCTATGCGCATGTGTTGGACTTGACGTGTGACGGAATTCTTCTGACGAAGCAAGGGTTTTCATAATCATGGAGAAAAAAAATCTATATTCATCCTTCAAGAAGATAAGGCGACTTGTAGTGAAAGGCTACTACACACTTGTGGAATGTATTAGAAGATATTTATGGCCCAATCACTACAGGAATCAGCTACTTTGCCATCTGCCACGGCGGACGGCAGAGGCCTTTGCCGTCAGCCGCGGACGGCAAAAGGCTCCGGCAAAGTAGGCTTCGGTAAACAGGTTCTTTGCCGTCTGCTACTGACGGCAAAGTCTTTGCCGTCTGCGGCGGACGGCAAAGAGAGAGTGGCAGACGGCAAAGAGAGCGCACGGCAATAATTGCGCTGTCAGTCCGTTAAGTGGCTAACGGAAGGCCTTTGCCGTCCGCCGCTGACGGCAAAATTTCTAGGGTCTTTGCCGTCCGCCGTATGATGTCATCTACACGTCACTACGTGGCAGGTTCTTTGCCGTCTGCCACTGACGGCAAAGTCTTTGCCGTCTGCCACTGTAGGCAAACTGACCAAATGGGTCAGCTCCCAAGAAGCACAGGTGGACGCCACGTGGCTTCTTTGCCGTCCGCGGCAGACGGCAAAGAGCCCGTTGCCGTCGGTGGCAGACGGCAAAGAGCCTGCATATTGGCTCTTTTTTCTGTTGTTTCATATACCCAACCATTTTCACAGCAAATAGATGATACATATATATTTTTCACATGGCAAGTTCACAGCAAACATATGAGATATCCAACACATATAATTTCATCATACATGCATAGTTCCATCAACCATACATAGCAAGTTCGACATACATGCATCCAACCATACATATTACAATAGTGTCATCCTACCATACATGCATATTTCATAGATACAAAGGAAACATAGTTCATCCAAACAAGCACTCCATCTATGCAAGCTTCCGTGAAGTGAATGAATTCTGCAAAATGGGAAATAAGAAAGTTAGAAGAAGAAGATTAGAAGAAGAAGAAGAAGAAGAAAATGAAGAAGAAGAAGAAGAATATATGACATTTATGAGCTAATTTAGGTGAAATTGATCATTTGTGAGCTAACTTAGGTGAAATGGATCGTTTATGAGCTAACCTAGGTGCAATGGATCGCTTATGAGCAAACTTAGGTAAAATGCATCATTTTTGAGGTAACCTAGGTAAGATGGATCATTTTGGAGCTAACCTAGGTAAAATGGGTCATTTTAGAGCTAACTTCGGTAGAATGGATCATTTATGAGCTAAGTAAGGTTAAATGGGTCATTTTAGAGCTAATGTAGGTAAAATGGATCGTTTATGAGCTAACTAAGGTAAAATGGATCATTTTAGAACTAATTTAGGTAAAATGGATCGTTTATGAGCTAACTAAGCTAATTATGCCATTTTTGACATAAGTAAGCTAAGTACATGTCATTATTGAGCAAACCTAGTTAACTAAGCATATTAGAGCTAACTTTGGTCATTTTGGAGGAAACAAAGCTAAGTATAGATCGTTTTAGAGCTAACTTAGGTAAAATGGATGGTTTTGGAGGTCAGTAAGCTTATTAAGTCATTTTGGAGGAGAAGAAGCTAAATCTAGGTCATTATGGTAAGCATTGGAGGAAATAAAGCTAAGTCTAGGTATTTATGCATGTGTTAAGCAAAACACTAGATAAACTTACCAAGATCCAGGAGGTGTAGGAGCGGGGTGGCTCGTGTCGGTAGCTGGAGAAGGATAGTGCGATGCTTGTCTGGAGTTACGCTGCACCAAAGATCATTTCCAATGTCTTGTTAGCATGATGACACTCAAATGTTAAGACTAGCAAGTAATGTCCATTCAAATAAAACTCACCGTGGTCCCAGGAGCAATCACCGGCATCGGCGGAGCGGTCTGACCTGTCTTCTCGCACACAGACTGCACATTTGGTTTTGACGACTCAGTCATACTAGTTAGTAATGAGACAAACACTACATGAATGTTTTGGCTAATCTGCAGAAGAAACTTACCACAAGGAGCTCGTACATGGCCCTTGCCTGCATGTCATTCCGTGCCCTCTCCTCCTCCATCATCTTTGTCGTCCTCTCCTCCAACTCCCGCTGCCTCTCCGCCGCCTCCGCCAGAAGTTTCTCCGTTCTATCTCTCACTCTGTATAGCAGCCTGCAACACCACTCACATGACCATTTGTAATCATTGATGGAAGCGCACACAATGTAATGGAGAAAGATAACTGAGTACGTATCACTAACCTTGATGGCGAGTTGCACTGGCCGTTCACGTGGCCTTATCTCAGGAGCGGAGCTCGACTGGCGCGCCTTGATCTCCGGGAGAGTGCTAGGACAACGGTTGTATTAATTAAGATCTTAGAAAAGAACTAAATTCGTCTGATATCGCAATCCGTGGACTGCCTAAAATATACTATTCTTTGGCATGAGACATGATGGGCTGTAATATGTACATGCGCGAGTACTAATCGCCTTGCCAAACAATTTCACAGGCGTCCTATAAATTGATACATTCCAAGTCTGCACATGCACAAGCATCCATCCGCTCACCCACAGAACAAGCAAGCATCTACGACAATGGCGACCACCAACACCAAACCCATAAAACCCTCTTGTGGCCTCCTTCTCATTGCAATCCTCCTAGCTATGTCTTCAGAGAATGCACGTGGCGACGACCTACCGCCTTCACCAACACAGGCGCCGCCGCCATCCCCAGTCGGTGGACGGTGCAAGTTGAGCGATGAAATTGCTCTCAAAGTGTGCGTCAACGTCCGCTTGGGCAAGATGAGCCCGTTTGAGAAGAACCAGTGCTGCCGGCAGATTCGTCAGACGCCAAACGCCGCGGACTGTTTGTGTTCCGCCTTCACCCGAGCACGCGCCCGTGTCTATGGCAATGTCCTTGATGAAATCAATGCCATTCTCACAGTCTGTGGTAAGGCTCGTGTCCACAACCAATTCTGTCTACAAGGATCTGGGTGATCATCTAGCCTCACCGATGACGCTCAATGTGTCCAAGCAGGCAGGCTCACACCATGGGAGGTGCATCAACACATGTACATCATCTATAATGTATATGTTCTACCTAAATAACCTGCCATACTAGCATGTACTGGTTTGGACCCGACTTAACCAGTGATACACATGTATATCATGTCCACTGCGAGTGGTCATCTAAATAAGAATCTGCGACATCTACTTGTATTATTTGTGATGCGTTCATGGCATGCCTTTTTGTCTCTGTGGTCATGTTCTATGGATATGCCTCCTATATGAAAATTTTCCCGACTCGTCTAGCTCAAAAGTTCATTTTGAAGCTTTTTACTCACAACATAGCTTGCCAAGTGAATTTGTGAGGGTAGTAGAAACTTTCCCATCACAGGCTCTAGTGCTGAAATATACGACATGCATGGCATCAAAAAGCTCAAGGATATGAATGACCACAGATGCCCTATTTCATCCGTGACTAGTTTTTTTGCCCGTCAAAAACGTTGTTACGAGAGATGGCATTAGTTCGCACAGAAAGGCCGGTTGACATCTCTGTATAATAAGAATCACCAAAACAACATGGTGACTAGCATCCACCCAACTAATCCAAATACACTGCTGATGAAAAAACTACATTTTCAAATAAGGAAAAAAAACAGACACAAACTAGCAGCAGAAAATGATTTGAGCACTCCACAATGCGCCATCTAATGACAAAACACATGTAGTGCAGATGGTCTTAGGAAACTACCTCGGATGGAGGTTTAACATGCAAAAAGGCATCAAAAAAGTTTGTTGTGTCACCAAAGCCAAGATTGCATGTTTTGGCCATGCTCTGTTTATTTAAATATGAGAGAGATGATCACATCTGTATTCCAGATTCTTTAACACAAACTTGAACCATTGTTTATAGAAGAAACCTCACGTAACCATGAAGCCCCCGATGCTGATAAGCCATAACATCGTGCTAGATGTCGAGCATCCAATGGACTATGCCAACGTTTCATACCTAGGTATAAGATCCAACGTAACTCTGCAAAATGACCACCACTGACACTTGCTATATTTCCAAAACTGGAGCCAACAATCCGAGCCTCTCCATCTAAAATATTACATGAAATAATTGATAAAATTAATAATCCAAGATTAACTCAAACTAGGGATCACATCAAAGTTTATGATCCTAGGACACCAAGTCGCCTTCATCCTCATTCCGGCACTCAACAAGCGAGAGTGATGTTGCCGCTTAGTTAGTTTTCTATATATCATTACATTTCTAAGATGCTGATAGGGTCGATAAATTTAGTTGATGGAAATGGTAAGTATGCAACAATAGGGTTGATTCTAGGCTTAAAGGCCACCCCAAAAAATGACAGGGCAAAATAATATTGACGGATTGATTTCACTTAGCATATGGGATAGACGGCAAACAAGACAGTGCACACTGAAAAAGAAATTTTCTAGTGTTTTGAGGAGAAGGAAATTAACATTCAATTAATCGAATAGCAGGAGATAAATTTCTACAATTCAATCATGAGATCTCAGGCAAGGCCGAACTCGACGTTATTTCATTTCGTACAAAATGACGTGCGACATGAAACAAGCAAAAAAATACACAAGATGTTGAAACTAAAAACCTACGATTTAGTTGTCGCACTATATATGAGGGACACCCTATATAAGATCATGTATATTGAGTTTACTAATTCTCTGTATAACTAGAAGATTTTTTTACTCCGGTGTAATCTAGGATATTCTATGCCATGTATTGATAAAAATTGACATAATGGGATTATCCAGTTTGTAAAAGTTCTCATGCATAAGAGAGACTTTGTGTGGTAAGCTTTGAGTACGACCACACCAATAAACAGTTAAATTTCGGGTATCCAAATTCACTCGGTTTTCGGCTCGTGCTTCCAAGGACACTTTTCACTATCAACTTGTTGGTTTTGAGCAAGTCACCACATGATCGAAATAAGATGAATGTTATTCATGTAGGATTCCTTAACTAGTAGTCACAAAGATCACCACTGTAATTCCCTATGCGCATGTGTTGGACTTGACGTGGGACGGAATTCTTCTGACGAAGCAAGGGTTTTCATAATCATGGAGAAAAAAAATCTATATTCATCCTTCAAGAAGATAAGGCGACTTGTAGTGAAAGGCTACTACACACTTGTGGAATGTATTAGAAGATATTTATGGCCCAATCTTTACATGCTCATATCACTCTCAAATATTTAAGAATGGGTCCTCATTTTAGCTTCCGAGGATATGAAACAATTTGATCTTGTTAGTGGACACGCGTGGATGTGTTTGCTACCTAGTAGTTCATTCTACTTCATACTCAAGTTAGGCATGTTCCATAAAAAAATTATGTCCTAACTCTATACTTATTATTTATTTATTTTTATATACATCGTAAAGTTTTAGATAGTTTCTCAAAGAAAATCACGAAAAACTGTGAGAATGTGGACATTCCTCACTTGTACCTTCAATGCACGTTTGGTATAGAAGCATAATTTCTTATTGTACGGTTGTATTAATTAAGATCTTCGAAAAGAACTAAATTAGTCTGATATCACAATCCGTGGACTGCCTAAAATATACTATTCTTTGGCATGAGACATGATGGGTTGTAATATGTACATGCGCGAGTACTAATCGCCTTGCCAAACAATTTCACAGGCGTCCTATAAATTGATATATTCCAAGTCTGCACATGCACAAGCATCCATCCGCTCACCCACAGAACAAGCAAGCATCTACGACAGTGGCGACCACCAACACCAAAGCCATAAAACCCTCTTGTGGCCTCCTTCTCATTGCAATCCTCCTAGCTATGTCTTCACACAATGCACGTGGCGACGACCTACCGCCTTCACCAGCACAGGCGCCACCGCCATCCCCAGTCGGTGGACGGTGCAAGTTGAGCGATGAAATTGCTCTCAAAGTGTGCGTCAATGTCCGCTTGGGCAAGATGAGCCCGTTTGAGAAGAACCAGTGCTGCCGGCAGATTCGTTAGACGCCAAACGCCGCGGACTATTTGTGTTCCGCCTTCACCCGAGCACGCGCCCGTGTCTATGGCAATGTCCTTGATGAAATCAATGTCATTCTCACAGTCTGTGGTAAGGCTCGTGTCCACAACCAATTCTGTCTCCAAGGATCTGGGTGAACATCTAGCCTCACCGATGACGCTCGATGTGTGCAAGCAGGCAGGCTCACACCATGAGAGGTGCATCAACACATGTACATCACCTAGAATGTATATGTTCTACCTAAATAACCTGCCATACTAGCATGTACTGGTTTGGACCCGACTTAACCAGTGATACACATGTATATCATGTCCACTGCGAGTGGTCATTTAAATGAGAATCCGCGACATCTACTTGTATTATTTGTGATGCGTTCATGGCATGCCTTTTTGTCTGTGTGGTCATGTTCTATGGATATGCCTCCTATATGAAAATTTTCCCGACTCGTCTAGCTCAAAAGTTCATTTTGAAGCTTTTTACTCACAACATAGCTTGCCAAGTGAATTTGTGAGGGTAGTAGAAACTTTCCCATCACAGGCTCTAGTGCTGAAATATACGACATGCATGGCATCAAAAAGGACGATTGACATCTCTGTATAATAAGAATCACCAAAACAACATGGTGACTAGCATCCACCCAACTAATCCAAATACACTGCTAATGAAAAAACTACATTTTCAAATAAGGAAAAAAACAGACACAAACTAGCAGCAGAAAATGATTTGAGCACTCTATAATGTGCCATCTAATGACAAAACACATGTAGTGCAGATGGTCTTAGGAAACTACCTCATATGGAGGTTTAACATGCAAAAAGGCATCAAAAAAGTTTGTTGTGTCACCAAAGCCAAGATTGCATGTTTTGGCCATGCCCTGTTTATTTAAATATGAGAGAGATAATCAGATCTGTATTCCAGATTCTTTAACAACAATGTGACAAACTTGAACCATTGTCTATAGAAGAAACCTCACGTAACCATGAAGCCCCCGATGCTGATAAGCCATCACATCGTGCTAGATGTCGAGCATCCAATGGACTGTGCCAACGTTTCATACCTAGGTATAAGATCCAACGTAACTCTGCAAAATCACCACCACTAATACTTGCTATATTTCCAAAACTGGAGCCAACAATCCGAGCCTCTCCATCTAAAATATTACATGAAATAATTGATAAAATTAATAATCCAAGATTAACTAAAAATGGGGATCACGTCAAAGTTTATGATCCTAGGACACCAAGTCGCCTTCATCCTCATTCCGGCACTCAACAAGTGAGAGTGATGTTGCCGCTTAGTTAGTTTTCTATATATCATTACATTTCTAAGATAGTGATAGGGTCGATAAATTTAGTTGATGAAAATGGTAAGTATGCAACAATAGGGTTGGTTCTAGGCTTAAAGGCCACCCCAAAAAATGGTAGGGCAAAATAATATTGTCAGACTGATTTCACTCACCATATGGGATATACGGCAAACACGACGGTGCACACTGAAAAAGAGATTTTCTAGTGTTTTGAGGAGAAGGAAATTAACATACAATTAATCAAATAGCAGGAGATGAATTTCTAAACTTCAATCATGAGATCTCAGGCAGGGCCGAACTCAACGTTATTACAATTCGTACAAAATGACGTGCCACATGAAACAAGCAAAAAATACACAAGATGTTGAAACTTAAAACCTACGATTATGTTGTCGCACTATATCTGAGGGACACCCTATATAAAATCATGTATATTGAGTTTACTAATTCTCTGTATAAGTAGAAGATTTTTTTTTACTCCGGTGTAATCTAGGATATTCTTTGCCATGTATTGATAAAAATCGACATAATGGGATTATCCGGTTTGTAAAAGTCGTGATGCATAAGAGAGACTTTGTGTGGTAAGCATTGAGTACGACCACACCAATAAATAGTTAAATTTCGGGTATCCAAATTCACTCAGTTTTTGGCTCGTGCTTCCAAGGACACTTTTCACTATCAACTTGTTGGTTTTGAGCAAGTCACCACATGATCGAAATAAGATGAATGTTATTCATGTAGGATTCCTTAACTAGTAGTCACAAGGATCACCATTGTAATTCCCTATGCGCATGTGTTGGACTTGACGTGTGATGGAATTCTGCTGACGAAGCAAGGGTTTTCGTAATCATGGAGAAAAAAGTTTATATTCATCCTTCAAGAAGATAAGGGGACTTGTAGTGAAACCTACTACACACTTGTGGAATGTATTGGAAGATATTTATGGCCCAATCATTACTTGCTCATATCCCTATCAAATATTTAAGAATGGGTTCTCATTTTAGCTTCTGAGGATATCAAATAGTTTGATCTTGTTAGTGGACACGCGTGGTTGTGTTTGCTACCTAGTAGTTCATTCTACTTCATACTCAAGTTAGGCACGTTCCATCAAAAAAATTATGTCAAAAAACTCTATACTTATTATTTATTTATTTTTATATGCACCGTAAAGTTTTAGATAGTTTCTCAAAGAAAATCACGAAAAACTATGAGAATGTGGACATTCCTCAATTGTTCCTTCAATGCACGTTTGGTACAGAAGGGTAATTTCTTATTGTACAGTTGTATTAATTAAGATCTTAGAAAAGAACTAAATTAGTCTGATGCCGCATTCCATGAACTGCCTAAAATATACTATTCTTTGGCATGAGACATGATGTGTCACAATATGTACATGTGCGAGTATAATCGCCTTGCTAAACAATTTCACACGCGTCCTATAAATTGATATATTCCAAGTCTGCACATGCATAAGCATCCATCCGCTCACCCACACAACAAGCAAGCATCAGCGAAAAGGGGACCACCAACACAAAAGCCATAAAATCCTCTTGTGGCCTCCTTCTCATCGCAATCCTCCTAGCTATGTCTTCAGACAATGCACGTGGCGATGACCTACCGCCTTCACAAGCACAGGCGCCGCCGTCATCCACCATCGGCGGATGGTGCAATTTGAGCGATGAAATTTCTCTCAAAGTGTGCGTCAACGTCCGTTTGGGCAAGATGAGCATATTTGAGAAGAACCATTGCTGCCGGCAGATTTGTCAGACGCCGAGCGCCGCAGACTGTTTGTGTTCTGCCTTCACCCGAGCACGTGCCCGTGTCTATGCCAATGTCCTTGATGAAATCAATGCCATTTTCACAGTCTGTCGTAAGGCTCATGTCCATGACCAATTCTGTTTCCAACGGTCAGGGTGAACACCCACTACTTGGGAAAAGGCTAGCAGTAGCGCGGGTTCTAGGTATATCAGTAGCGCGGGGATCGGCGCTACAGCTAACCCGTAGTAGTAGCGCGTGCGCACCCGCGCTACTGCTATACAAGTGTAGCAGCAGCGCACTTCGTGGAAGCTCGCTACTGCTAATAGCTCTAGTGTGCTTTGCCTAGACGCGCTACTGCTACTGTGGCGCTGCTGCTAACTTTTCTCCACTCGCTACTGCTAATTTTAGTAGTTTTTTTTCGTTTTTTTGCATATGTGTTTTGTATTTGAATAGGCTTTATACAATAATCTTTAGCATATGATACACATACAAATGTAATCATAGCATATACATACAAATAGTCTCATCAAATCATGTCATCATCATAATCATCATCCAACACAAAGTGGTCTCTCGTCATCGTCTTGAAAATAGCGATACAAATCTCGATTACTTGCAACTACATCGTCATCCATCTAAACAATGATATACATGAGAAGAGCTATCACTTTGCGTGAACCTAAACTAACTACTGGCTGTCGCTCGGAAACCGGAAACCAGTACAACCGGGCCTGACATTTCGGCCACTCGTCGTATACTCCTGGCGTAGCACTTCTTCGCTATCGATGATCTATACACCTGAATCGTCACACGAGACGATGATATGCAACATATATAGTTGAGCAACAGAAAGAGACAGACTTGGCAAAAATATAAGCAACATATCATAAGCATAAATAAGAAAGTTCATCGTACCCAAAATGCCCTAACTAGAGTGATCTTCGCTAGTCGAGGAGGACGGTTTAATTACATCACAAATAAATTGTCATCGTGCATAATTCAAAGTTTCGTCATATAGATAGTATGGACTAAACGGACACATTGTCATATATCGACAATCACTCCATGTCGTGCCATCCATCCAAGTCAGGGAGATAGTCCCCGAGCTTAGTGAAAGGCTTTAGGTCGAGATGCTGAGTGGCTACGCGTGTTCGGACGTCTTCCCGCGACATTTGTCCTTCGTAGAACATCCCTGTTTTTCTGATGACCTCCTTCATGATGATTTGGGCAAGTTCGCGCTGGATGTGCTAGAACTCAGCTCGAAGTCGATGATCCTTGATATCTCCTAAGTTCTTTGCCCATTGCAGAATATGGGCATCGCCGGATGTAGGTGACATGCGAAGGTTCTGGTGATCCCGTCTGTACTCCAGCATCTTGTGTAGGACATAGAATACATCATTAAGAGAATCACTCGGTTGCTGGATGCAGCAGAAGTCGGTCTTATGGCCGAAGGCGGGCCTGCTGTCTTTTTCTTCTTGTCCTTGACCTCTCCACCCCGTGCGCCGTAGTAAAACATAGCACTGTCGAGAACAGACTTGATGTGGGTGTAATCCTTTTTGTTAATGTCCTTCGACGAGTCCAAGTAAAGAACGTGGGAGTATCGGGGTAGAGGATGATGAGGACGGTGTGCCCGCTGCTGCACAAAATAAGTACACATCAAATTAATTAGCCTCCATTGTGCAAATGAACGATTGAAATCAAAGGAAGGATGTCTGCACGGATGACTTACATGTGATGATAAGGCACGAGAATCGCCTCCTTGTCCTTACTAGCGAGCATGAAATTGATGATGTATTCCCTCGCATATTCACAATGCTTTGCGCAGACTCTCAAGAAGGCCCCGTGCATGAAGTATGGGTCAGCGACACAGATATGAGGTATCTGCTCAACCCCGATGAGGTAGTTCATGTGCAAAGCATAAAGGCGGACAAATGCAAAATCCAGCTTCTTCAAGTGAAATATGTCGAAGATGTAACCGATTCGAAGGAAGAACTTCTCCACGGGGAATGTGTCGATGTACGACAATCCCCGCGGCACGTTAACCAAGTAGAGTGGGTATCCTGGATTTTTTGAGGCGATGAGGCCTTTCTCTATCCGCAGCACATCGTCATGAATTCTCCTTGTCGGTGTCAAAACCGGCGGATCTCGGGTAGGGGGTCCCGAACTGTGCATCTAGGCCGAATGGTAACAGGAGGCAGGGGACACAATGTTTTACCCAGGTTCGGGCCCTCTTGATGGAGGTAAAACCCTACGTCCTGCTTGATTAATATTGATGATATGGGTAGTACAAGAGTAGATCTACCACGAGATCAGAGAGGCTAAACCCTAGAAGCTAGCCTATGGTATGATTGTATGTATATTCTCTATCGACTAGCCTGGCCCTGGTTTATATAATGCACCAGAGGCCTAGGTTAACAAGAGTCCTAGCCGAATACGCCGGTGGGGAGAAGTCCTTGTCTTGATCGCCAAGTCTTGTGGAATCTTCCTTGTATGCGGCAGCTTTCCGAACTGGCCCATGAGTATACGGCCACGGGGGTCCTCGGCCCAATCTATCAGATCGGGAGATGACGTGTTGAGTACCCCCTAGTCCAGGACACCGTGAGTAGCCCCCTGAACCGGTCTTCAAGTTAGGGACGCTCCTCGATTCTTCCGAACTGTTCTTCATCTTCGGTCGTCGGTCTTGAAAACTGGTTCAACAAATCTTCTCATCTTCGATCTTGAGGATCGCCGAAATGCATTCGACGAGTTTATACGCCGGGTATCCGAGGAGCCCCTTTAAGTTTCTGGCCTTTATCAATGCCTTATTATTTTTATGCCACACCTCAGGTTTGAAGTTGCTCTCGGGAGGCAGTGTCCTCTTGCGTCCGAGCTCTAACGCCGGACTGTATTCGATGTATCTTTTGCAGCCGAGCACCAATGCCGGACCGCTTCCCAGCTCTAACGCCGGAATGTATCCGAGCTCCAACGCCGGACTATGTATGCGAGCTCCAACGCCAGACTGTATCCGAGCTCCAACGCCGTACTATATCCGAGGTGTCATATCACCTTGTTCAAAAAAGTTTGAAGGAGTTTAGCCGAGCTTAATACGGAAATGCCCTCTATGGAGCCAGCCACTAGCGCCCGAGCTTTATGCCGGACTGCTTCCGAGGTGCTGCACCACCCCGAATGTGGGCAGATTTTTGTGAATATTTTTTATTGGTGCAATTTATTCTATGCCGAGATATATAGCCAGTAGCCCTCAAGGTGTGTATCGGTCTAAAACCCGAGATGCACCTGAACGATGACGTAAGACCGCTGATCCTAGTAGCCGCTGAGACTCAGGTTGATTTGCAAAATCGGCCTGAGGATCAAGTCCAAACTCGGCAGAATACTTCGGGACACTAAAAGCGGTGTGCTCAGTCCTCGAGACTTAGGTTGGGTGCGGCCGACCAACCTGAGGATCAAAATCTCCTCGAAAACTATATTGCACATAAAATTTTCTGCATTGGACAAGCAATGCAGTAGCCCCCGAGACACTGGTCGGGTGGCAACACCAGATCAGGGGATCGATGTGCCCCTTTAATATTTGTAAATAATAAGTCCGAAGCCCAGTAGCCCCCGAGCCTTAATACGGGCACGGGTGGCCGAATTAAGGATCAATATCCATAGTAAAATCACAAATTATGTGTAATGACTCTATGTATCCAAGTACTTTACGTCATTAATGCTCAGATCCGCATTGTACAAAACTTTGTTGACCGACCATCGGCTTCCACCTCCTCGGCCAGTAGCCGAGGAGTGTTTGTCCTTCTTTATAAAACCTTTATGAGGATAAAGATTTACAACAAACAAGGCAATCTGGCCATATGTTTTTATAAACAAAGGTACGCAGAGAGTTATATTACTGTTTAACAGAAGAAATGTCTTCCAAAGAAAATAGTCCCGCTATCGGTTCCTTTCTTTGGGTTGTCATGCTAAGCATGATCATTAAATCTCAGCTCTAATGTAAGAGCAAAATATCGAGGATTTAGTTTGGGAGGCCAGTTAATATCCCCCGGTAGTGTTCGGCGATAGTCGGGGTCAAGCCGTAAACACTTCGGCCAATGTTATGAACGGCCCATCATTTAACATAGTCATCGGATCGCTGACCAGTTTACGCTTATTGTGACAGTCAGTTTTCGGCTTTCTCCACTGAGGTGCTTAACCATGTGAGCTGGAAGCACAATCGCAGTGGTTCTCCCTTTGCACGCCTAGCCGAACAAAACAGAACGAAGGAAGCAAGTGCAGGAGCCGGGCAACCCTACTATTGACCGAAGACACAATTCGAAACCGATGCATATATAGCAATATCTGAGAATGTTTTTGCCGAATCCCTAAAGGTGTTCGGCGTTGCACTGCGAGACTAATGCTGGAAAAGCACAAATAGTTTAAAAGTGCCAAAAAGCTTGGAAAACCAAGAAACGTCAGTAAAAACATGACGTCCGAACAAGATCAAGTGTTCGGTGACAATCCGAAAATTGGTATTAGAAAAAAGAAGTGCTTCTGTCGTGCTTTAACATGATACATCCTATCTCAAGACTTCGAGCGGGTCAGCCTACGGCTTCAACCTCCTATCCCGAGGGCGGAGTACTTCTCATTAGGCCAGTTTAGCAAATTAGGCTCCCCGGCTAGTGACCGCACACTCGCGTCAAAAAAAGAAGTGATAAATAATAATAAAACTTTGCAACGACTAAGAAGAAGAACACTTATTATAAAACGGCTCAAATAAACTTAAGAGCCCCCAAGTGACTTGGGTAGAAGAATGATTGCATGTACCGAAGTACTTATATCATATCTATGTTCAACCGAACTTTAAACGCGTCTTAACCGACCGTCGGCTTCTCCCTCTTCGGTCAAGGACCGAAAAGTGTTATGTACTCCATCGGTCGAGAATATCGTAGGTGTTTCCAATAACCAGGCAATCAGGCCATAAGGCTGTAATAGACAAAGCACGCTCAGGGAACTTATGCTATATTACTGCGAAGTGTAAGAAGCATCTTCGAAGAAAATAGTACCCCCACCGATACCTTTCTTCGGTCCTCATTGTTATTATGAGACTTGTGCAATAGATTTTTTGTACTCATGAGTTCCGTTGTGTGCCGACCATCATTGAAAACTATAAGACCGCTAGCTTTCGGCTTCACCCAGTCTGAGGTCCGGCTCGGGTGACCCGATCGTGACAATCGCAGAGGTGCTCCCTTTACTCCCTAGCCGAACAATCGGGAACGTAGGGGTAAACACAGGAGCGAGGCAATCCAGCTTGCAAATCGCTTAAGTCAATATGGTGCATATTGTGGCATAATACACGAACAAGGAACGAAGACGTACAAGTATAATCATATGCAAGAGGAAAAGCTTCATAAATGAAGCCCCCAAGTGAATTGGGTCCTTGAATTTGTGTGTCACAAACAAAGTTTGGACAAGGAAATTTTTTACAAGCAACTTTTTTCCAAAAAAGTATAATGCTTGGTCGAACCGAACACAAGTTAGAAATTAAAGCTTTGAGCATGAAAGCGACTTAGCTGGTTAATGTGTTCGGTATTGATGACGCGGTCCGAGCTTGATGCGGGGCAAGGTTCCATCCCCCAAGCTGGTCCCGAGGTGGCGGAGCGGAGAGCTCGACACGCCGAAGTGGTGACATAGCACGGTCAATGCAGACTGGCAGAGTGACGCCGAAGTCCTCAGATCATTTTCCTGTGCACAAAAAATAGTGCAAACCGGAGATAACAGTAATAATGATAATTAAAAAAATGTGTTGCATAATAAATAATTTATGCAAAGTGAGGAATAGAAGAAATATGGCCTGGCGCCAAAGTCAATGTCGATGCAGGGCGTTGGCGTGATGTAGTAAAGGCGTGGCAAAGCCTGAATTCACAGGTCGGTCCGAGCTCCGGATGCGGCGTTCGCCGGACTATGTACGGAAACTGATCGAACCACCACGCGACCATCATTAATGCGGTCACCATTTGATAGACCTGTGTACATATCATGGACAAACCAGAGTAATAATTCCTTGGGAAAAATGAACCCAAACAAGCAAAAAATACTGGGATTAATAGCACCTGGTTTATTTGTTGTAGCAATCCGAAGGAAGGTGATTCCCAAAATTGGGACTCACTCCACACACCCATTGCCTGATGCGCGATAAAACGACGGCATGACAATGCTGGTAAAGGTTGACTCGCCGAGGCAAAGCCCTCGGCCCAGCTAACGTTATGGAGCTGGTCGGCTAGTGACGCCGAAGTGTCCGGAGTAGGTTGATGAAGAGATGGCGAAGCCCCCGGTCCAGCCGAGATGTCGAAGCCTCGACGTCAGCCGATGAGTCGAAGTAGGTCGGCGTGATGGACACCAGCTTGAAGAAGCAATAGTGCGGCCTTGTCGATGCAGGTCGTGACGTGGTCGATGCCGGCTTGATGAAGCGACCGTGCGGCGATGCCGGTATGCCCGCTCCATGTAATCCGTGGGGCGGTGTCGGATTTCGGGGTTCCGGCAGACCCTTAAGGTTCGAACACTGGGGTGCACGCGGAGATTACGCCTTCTACCTCCCCGCCTCGCAAAGATCTAAACTGCTAAAAGAACTGCACAAGGGACACAAGATTTATACTGGTTCGGGCCACCGTTGTGGTGTAATACCCTACTCCAGTGTGTGGTTGGTGGATTGCCTCCTGGGGCTGATGATGATGAACAATAGAAGGAAGAACAGCCTCGCGAGGGTCTATTCTTGGCTGGGGCGATGAACTCCTAGGAGGAGCTTAGTCACCCTTCTCTCTCTCTCACTCACTCTTTCTGCTTTCCTCTCACTTGTCGACCGTCCCTAACCACTAAAATCTCTCCCCCTTTGCTGTGCGGGTGGCTGGTCCTATTTATAGAGGCCCTGGTCCTCTTCCCAAATATCGAGCGGGAAGGGAGCCAACAATGGCGGGCTAATTTGAAGGGGGACAGCAAGTATCAACTATCCTGACAAAAGCAGTCTTCGCCTGCGCAAAGCTCTGGCGATGACGTCGTCTTGGGCTCCATGGTGACCTCCATCTCGTAGTCCTCCTGGTCTTGGTCTCGTTGCACCGAAATGGCAACCTTTGCCTGATGCCTCGGTACTCCGCGGCTGCGCTTGCCCCCTTTGCACCAAAGAGGAAAGAAGGACGCTGTGCGCGCTGGCGCCCGCCTGGTGCCCTGAGTCGTCATGGCTTGCGTCACTGGCACCTCGCGAGGTACCCCGCCTTGATCTCTCTGCCTCCTCGCGAGCCAACCTGACGAGGCCGCGCCTGAGGAAGCTCCGTGTCATCCGCCTCACGAGGCTTGGCCCCTCGCGAGGGTCTTGAGTCTTGTGTTGATGAAGATGGGCCATGCTGGGCTTCCTTTGAGCCACGCCGCAGGCCGCAGGCAGGCAAGTCTGGGGACCCCCATTCCCAGAACGCCGACAGTAGCCCCCGGGCCCAAGGCGCGCTCGGACTTGGCCGTGCCGAGAGGCGAAAGGGCAAGGGCGAAGCGCCGCGGGCCCTAACAGCCTGCGGCCTTGGGCGCCGCGTGGCGGTTGATGGGACGTGAGTGCCTCAGCAACCGCGTAGGTTGATAAAGGAGCGGCATCTGCCCAGACTTGGCCTTTTGCTTTCTTCGGTTGCTGCTCAGATCCCCTTTCTTGCGCCTTCCCTTTCTTCCTCCAAACCTCCAGATCTACTCCGGCTGCGTGACCTAGGAAGCCATGGCGCCTCGCCAGCCTCCGGCCGAAGCTTGGTATTCTCCTGCTCTGGACTTGCCGAATGTGTCCAAGGCTGGCCTTGCCCGGCTACGCCAGATGGTGGCGGCGCAGGGCATCAACAGGACGAAGGTGTTCAAGGCTGGCTCCGCCACCCCTGAGGGCCGAGGGAGCACCTTTTACCCTCTCTTTGTAAGCTCCGTTGCTGCGGGCCTGGTGCCTCCCTTCTCCGAGTTCTTCTTCTTTGTCCTCCGCCATTACAACTTGCAGGCTCTGCATCTCCACCCCAACTCCGTTCTTCTTCTGGCGATCTTCGCTTACTACTGCGAGGCCCACGTAGGGGTGCAGCCTTCGGTGGCCTTGTTGCGCCACTACTTCTCCCTCCGGGTCACTCGCGGCTCTCCTTCCGCGTGCGCGGGCTTTGTCGCGTACGGTGGCACCATTGCCATCTCGAATCCCGGGAAGAGGATTGAGGGCTTCCGGAACAAGTGGGTCTTGGTAGGTGCCGGGCGCGTCCATCCTAGGCTGATCTTGCCCGCGGAGCCGCCCGCGAGCCCCGGCGACTGGGGCCGAGTGGAGCTCACGAACCCTCACGCAAAACTGGTGCTGGAGAAGATGGACGCGGACTTGAGGCCGGCCAGCGTGGCGGCGGTGAAGTTGACCGGTGCGTCGCTGCTGAAGGAGTTCCTGGAGCACCAGCTGGCTCCGCTCCGGCAGTACTCACCTCCGATATGGAGGCCTCATCCGAGCCCCGCGGCCTTGAGTGGCGAAGATTTGGCCGCGGTCCTCCAATCTCTGGTCGGGGGTGAGGTGGCAAGGTTGGAGGGCGCTCCCAAGCCATTGTTCCTTCGCGACGACTTGGAGCAGGTGTGAAGTCCATGCCCGTTTTTAACGGGGACGGGCTCATGCCCGTGGTGGCTTCCGAAGGACCGGTGGACGTGCCCTCCAGCGACTCCAGCAAGGAGGAGGACGAAGAGGAGCGAGGAGAGGGGCCCGACTCTGGGGCGATCGACGGAGAGTCGAGGGCTCCCCTCCCCCGGCGCAGGCCCTACAGTCTCCGCCTTTCTTCGAGCGATGATGACGAGGATGGAGACGAGCAGGTCGGCGGGAGCTCACCCCCAATCTCGAAGAAGGACAGGACCGGGTTGATCTCCCGCAGGACTGCCTTTGCCCCAAGGCAGCCTGCAGGTGCGCCTCCTGCTTCCGAGGTTGACCCTTCCAGCCGGCTGTCAGGCTTCAAGTTTGGCCGGGGGCTGCTCGAGCTCATCGGCGACGACCCGTAAGTGCTCTCCCCTTGTCTCTATTTCTTGTTCCGCTGCTCTGATACCACTTGTAGGATCTAGAAGTAGGTGTGTCTAGAGGGGGGTGATTAGACACTTCATGCTAAAGTTGCAATTTTTAAGCTTTTTCGGTTTAAGTGGAGTTTAGGCATAATTTCAACATTCACAATACATAACAAGCAAGTATGCAAAGAGTGTATAGGCAGCGGAAAGTAAGGCATGCAACTTGCAAGAATGTAAAGGGAAGGGTTTGGAGAATTCAAACGCAATTGGAGACACGGATGTTTTTCCCGTGGTTCGGATAGGTGGTGCTATCCTACATCCATGTTGATGGAGACTTCAACCCACGAAGGGTAACGGTTGCGCGAGTCCACGGAGGGCTCCACCCACGAAGGGTCCACGAAGAAGCAACCTTGTCTATCCCACCATGGCCATCGCCCACGAAGGACTTGCCTCACTAGCGGTAGATCTTCACGAAGTAGGCGATCTCCTTGCCCTTACAAACTCCTTGGTTCAACTCCACAATCTTGTCGGAGGCTCCCAAGTGACACCTGGCCAATCTAGGAGACACCACTCTCCAAGAAGTAACAAATGGTGTGTTGATGATGAACTCCTTGCTCTTGTGCTTCAAATGATAGTCTCCCCAACACTCAACTCTCTCTCATAGGATTTGGATCTGGTGGAAAGAAGGTTTGAGTGGAAAGCAACTTGAGGAAGGCTAGAGATCAAGATTCATATGGTAGGAATGGAATATCTTGGTCTCAACACATGAGTAGGTGATTCTCTCTCAGAACATATGAGTTGGAAGTGTATATGTGTTCTGATGGCTCTCTCCATGAATGAAGAGGAGGTGGAGGGGTATATATAGCCTCCACACAAAATCCAACCGTTACACACAATTTACCAATCTCGGTGGGACCGAATCAACAAACTCGGTCGGACCGAAATAGGAAACCTAGTGACCGTTAGAGATTTTCGGTGGGACCGACTGGATCAACTCGGTGGGACCGATGTGGTAGGGTTAGGGTAAATCCACAACTCGGTTTGACCAATTACTCAAACTCGGTGAGACCGATTTTGGTAATAAGTGAAACAGAGAGTTGGCCAAGCAAACTCGGTGGGGCCGATTGCATATCTCGGTGGGACCGAAAATATTGCAATAGGTAACAGAGAGTTTGCAAGCCCATCTCGGTGAGACCGAGATCCCATCGGTGAGACCGAACTGATTAGGGTTTCTGGCAGTGGCTATGACAAGTGAAACTCGGTGGCGCCGGATAGAAAGAATCGGTAGATCCGAGTTTGGCTTTGGGTTTAGGTCATATGAGGAAGTGGGAAAGTAGCTGAGGATTTTGGAGCATATCATTAAGCACTTGAGCAAGAGGCTCATTAAGCAACACCTCATCCCTTCTTTATAGTATTGGCTTTTCCTATGGACTCAATGTGATCTTGGATCACTAAAATATAAAATGAAGAGTCTTGAGCTTTGAGCTTTAGCCAATCCTTTGTCCTTAGCATCTTGGAGAACTTCCCGCAGCCTTTAGTTCATGCCACTCCATTGTTGAACTTATCTGAAATATACTAGATAGAAACGTTAGTCCAACAAGAGATATGTTGTCATTAATTACCAAAACCACCTAGGGAGCACTTGTGCTTTCAGGGTCTAGGCTTATTTTTGTCATAGAACATGGTCAACTGGTTTGACGTAAAAATAACAATGTCTAATGGCATTTTTGAGCAAACATCTAACAGAACAGTGGCATTTTTTAGATATCTAATGGCATTTTTGAGCAAGCATCTCATGGATTGATGGCATTTTTGAGCAGTTGTAACTTCTAATGGCAAAACTGAGTAGTGGGACACAACTAGTGGCATAAATGATAAAAACCCTTCTATATATCAATACATTTCTAAGACGGGGATGGGGTCGATAAATTTAGTTGATGGAAATGGTAAGTATGCAACTGTAGGGTAGGTTCTAAGCTGAAAGGCCACCACAAAAAATGGCTGGGCAAAATAATACTGACAAACTAATTTCACTCAGCATATGGGATAGACAGCAAACATGACGGTGCACATTGAAAAAGAGATTTTCTAGTGTTTTGAGGAGAAGAAAATTAACATTCAATTAATCGAATAGCAGGACATGAATTTCTACAATTCAATCATGAGATCTCAGGCAGGGACGAACTCGACGTTATTACATTTCGTACAAAATGACGTGCCACATGAAACAAGCAAAAATACACAAGATGTTGAAACAAAAAACCTACGATTTTGTTGTCGCACTATATGTGAGGGACACCCTATATAAAATCATGTATATTTAGTTTACTAATTCTCTGTATAACTAGAAGATTTTTTTACTCCGATGTAATCTAGGATATTCTTTGCCATGTATTGATAAAAATCGACATAATGGGATTATCCAGTTTGTAAAAATTCTCATGCATAAGAGCGACTTTGTGTGGTAAGCATTGAGTATGAATACACCAATAAATAGTTAAATTTCGTGTGTCCAAATTCACTCATTTTTTGGCTCGTGCTTCCAAGGACACTTTACACTATCAACTTGTTTGTTTTGAGCAACTCACCACATGATCTAAGGTGAATGTTATTCATGTAGGATTCCTTAACTAGTAGTCACAAGGATCACCATTGTAATTCCCTATGCACATGTGTTGGACTTGACGTGTGACGGAATTTTGCTGACCAAGCGCAAGGGTTTTCATAATCATGGAGAAAAAATCTATATTCATCCTTCAAGAAGATAAGGTGACTTGTAGTGAAAGGCTACTACACACTTGTGGAATGTATTAGAAGATATTTATGGCCCAATCTTTACTTGCTCATATCCCGCTCAAATATTTAAGAATGAGTCCTCATTTTAGCTTCCAAGGATATCAAACAGTTTGATCTTGTTAGTGAACACGCGTGGATGTGTTTTCTACCTAGTAGTTCATTCTACTTCATACTCAAGTTAGGCATGTTCCATCAAAAAATTATGTCATAACTCGATATTTATTATTTATTTATTTTTATATACACCGTAAAGTTTTAGATAGTTTCTCAAAGAAAATCACGAAAAATTGTGAGAATGTGGACATTCCCCACTTGTACCTTCAATGCACGTTTGGTATAGAAGCATAATTTCTTATTGTACGGTTGTATTAATTAAGACCTTAAAAAGAACTAAATTAGTCTGATATCACATTCCATGAACTGCCTAAAATATACTATTCTTTGGCATGAGACATGATGGGTCGTAATCTGTACATGCGCGAGTACTAATCGCCTTGCCAAACAATTTCACAGACGTCCTATAAATTCATACATTCCAAGTCTGCACATGCACAAGCATCCATCCACTCACCCACAGAACAAGCAAGTATCAGGAACAATTGCGACCACCAACACCAAAGCCATAAAATCCTCTTGTGGCCTCCTTCTCATCGCAATCCTCCTAGCTATGTCTTCAGATAATGCACGTGGCGACGACCTACCGCCTTCACCGGCACAGCCGCCGTCATAATCCCACGTCGGCGGGCAGTGCAAGTTGAGCGATGAAATTGCTCTCAAAGTGTGTGTCAACGTCCGCTTGGGCAAGATGAGCCCGTTTGAGAAGAACCAGTGCTGCCGGCAGATTCGTTAGACGCCGAGCGCCGCAGACTGTTTGTGTTCCGCCTTCACCCAAGCATATCCCCATGTCTATGCCAATGTCCTGGATGAAATCAATGCCATTTTCATAGTCCGTGGTAAGGCTCGTGCCCACGATCAATTCTGTCTCCAAGGATCAGGGTGAACACCTAGCCTCACCGATGATGCTCAATGTGTGCAAGCAGGTAGGCTCACACCATGAGAGGTGCATCCACACATGTACATCACCTAGAATGTATATGTTCTCCGTAAATAACCTGCCATACTAGCATGTACTAGTTTGTGATGACCCACAAGTATAGGGGATCAATTGTAGCTCTTTTCGATAAGTAAGAGTGTCGAACCCAACGAGGAGCAGAAGGAAATGGCAACTGATTTTCAACAAAGTAATGTCTGCAAGTGTTGAAATTGTAAGTAACAGAGTAGTTTGATAGCAAGATATTTTGTAACGAGCAAGTAATGATAATAGTAACAAAAGTGCAGCAAGGTAGCCCAATCCTTTTGAGCCAAAGGACAGGCCAAAATGGTCTATTATAATAAGCAAAGCGTTTTTGAGGGTACACGGGAATTTCATCTAGTCACTTTCATCATGTTGATTCGATCGCGTTCACTACTTTGATAATTTGATATGTGGGTGGACCGGTGCTTTGGTGCTGTTCTTACTTGAACAAACCTCCTACTTATGATTAACCCCCTCACAAGCGTCCGCAATTACGAGAAATGTAGTAAGGATAAATCCTAACCATAGCATTAAACTTTTGGATCCAATCGGTCCCTTACGGAATAGCACATAAACTAGGGTTTAAGCTTCTGTCACTCTCGCAACCCATCATCTAATAACTACTCCCAATGCATTCCCTTAGGCCCAAATATGGTGAAGTGTCATGTAGTCGACGTTCACATGACACCACTAAGGGAATCCCAACATACATACTATCAAAATATCGAACACATATCAAGTTCACATGATTACTTGCAACATGATTCCTCACGTGACCTCAAGAACAAAAGTAACTACTCACAGGTGATAAACATGCTCAAGATAAGAGGGGTATTAAATAGCATAATGGATCTGAACATATAATCTTCCACCAAATAAACCATATAGTAATCAACTACAAGATGTAATCAACGCTACTAGTCACCCACAAGCACCAATCTATAGTTCTGGTAACAAGATTGAACACAAGAGATGAACTAGGGTTTGAGATGAGATGGTGTTGTTGAAGATATTGATGGATATTGCCCTCCCCAAGATGGGAGACTTGTTCGTGATGGTGATGACGATGATTTCCCTCTCTGTGAGGGAAATTCCCCTGGCGGAATCGCTCCGCCGGAGGGCAAAAGTGCTCCTGCCCAAGTTTCGCCTCGAGACGGCGGTGCTCCGTCCCGAAAGTCCTCTCCTTATTTTTTTTTCTAGTTCAAAATGACTTATATACCAGAAGATGGGCAACAGAGGTGGGCCTGGGTGATTACAACCCACCAGGGCGTGCCCGGGGGGCCACGCGCGCCCTGGTGTCTTGTGCTCACCAGGGTGGCCCCCTCTGGTGCTTATTGTCTCCAATATTCCTCATATATTCCATAAAAATCTCTGCAAAGTTTCACCTTGTTTGGAGTTGTGCAGAATAGGTGGCCTGACGTAGCTTTTCCAGGTCCAGATTTCCAGCTACCGGAATTCTCCCTCTTTGTTTGTACCTTGCATATTATGAGAGAAAAGGCATTAGAATTACTCCAAAACGCATTATTATGCATGGAAACATCATAAATAACAGTAGGAAAATATGATGCAAAATGGACGTATCAACTCCCCCAAGCTTAGACCTCGCTTGTCCTCAAGCGAAAACTGAAATCGAAAAACATGTCCACATGCTTAGAGAGAGAGGTGTCGATAAAAACAAAATACGGGCATAGAAGCATCATGTTGATTATTATAACAGCAACAAACTTTAATATAAAACTTCTATCATAGAACTTTTATCATAGACTTCTCATGAATAAGTAACAATTCATCACACTATCGAAGTATAAAGCATAAACTCTATTAGAAACCAACAAACTATGTTCTCGGTCAACTTTGCAACTACAATTCATCATCTTTTCAGGAAGGGTCATGTATCGGAGCCTTTAGGCAAGTCCACATACTCAACCATCATTTAGTCTTCTATGATTGCTAACACTCACCGCATACACATGAGCAAAACGTTTCAACCGGACACATAGAAAGATAGGGGCTTATAGTTTCGCCTCCCAACGTATTCACCTCAAGGGTGATGTCAACAATAATAACTCATGCTACCCATATTCAACTGGACATATGTGCCTAGATCTTTCCTCACCACATGATGCTTGCCAAAGGAGAAAAATAAAAAGGAAGAGAGAAAAACTTTGACTCTTGCATAAAAGTAAATACATAAAAGTAAAAGATAGGCCCTTCGCAGAGGGAAGCAGAGGTTGCCATGCGCTTATTTGTTTGTATGCTCAACCCCTTAGTGCAAAAGAATGTCATGTTGTATTGCCCCTTGTGATGGCAACCTTTATTATGAAGTATGTCGCTTTTATTCTTCACCATCACAAGTTCGTACACCACTCAATTTTCTCTTACACTAAATGATCTCACACTTTTAGAAGCAATTTTTATTGCCTTATTGCACCGATGACAACTTACTTGAAGGATCTGACTCAATCCTTAGGTAGGTATGGTGGACACTTGAAAATAAGAATTGGGTTTAAGGGTTTTTGGATGCACAGGTAGTATCTCTACTTAGTGTGGAGTTTTTGGCTAGCAAAGATGGGGGGCAAGCACCACATGTTGAAGGATCTATGACAATATAACTTCTACGTGAATATGAACAAACATTAATCATTAAGTCGTCTTCCTTGTCCAACGTCAACAATTTTGGCATATACTATTTTGATGAGGGCTCACAATCACAAAAGATTTCCAGGATAGTGTATTTATATGTGAATCTTCTCTTCCCTTATTAATTCTTTCATGAGTTGCATTATTGACCAATGTATGTTTGTCAATCCCTAGCAAAATTTTCTACTTATACTTTTCCTTATGTGGTGTCATCACCTACCATAAGATTAGCATATGATCTTTTTTTCATTTATTTCCTTTCTTTTTATTGGAACATGAAAGTAAAGAAAGCAAAAACTCAAACTAAACTTTATTATATATCTTGCACATGATTACAAGGATAGATCACTAAGCAAACTCTTGAAAAGAAAGGATCGAACTAAACTTTTATTCATTTAAAGCAAAAGATAACTATGGATCGAACTAAAATAAGTAAAGGCAAAAAGATAGTGCGGTGATACGATACCGGGGCACCTCCCCCAAGCTTGGCGGAGGCCAAGTGGAGTGCCCATACCCGATACTCAGTTTTCTTTTGGTGATGAAGAAGGTGTTGGTGATGAAGTAGAGGCGATCTTGTCTTTCACGATCAAGAGATTTTCCAATCTACGGATGACGCTCCAAAGGAATATGGTGTGCTCTTGATGCAGAATATTTTCACGAGTGAGATATTTGTTTTGCGCATGAACTGTTTTCAATGATTCGAAAGGCTTCAATCTCAGTCAGGGTAAGGTGAGCATAGTAAGGTTTAAGGATATCTTCTTCTTCCTCAGCAGGCCAGGCCTGCTCAGCTGCCGGTGTTTGATCTCCGGTAGCCTCCTTGTTCTTGTCTCCCTTGAAGGCTTCTACGGGCTCTTCTCTCTTCAGCTCGATCTTCATCAACCAAGCATCCTCTTCCACGCTGTTGGAGGAGGAAGAAGACATGATACCTGGCTCAACAGATCTAGCCGAAAATAGCAAGAAAAGAGAGAAGAAGATTTCTCTGCGATACGGTGGTCAATAGGTTCGGGGCGTATTTAAAGATTTTTTATCTTGGAAAACAAGCAAGCTATAGAAAAACGGAGTCCGGAAGGTACCCGAGGTGGGCACAACCCACCTGGGCGCGCCTGGCTTGGTGTCTTGTGAAACACGAATAGAGGATTTCTCCGCAATAAGGTGGTCAATACGTTCGGGGGGTATATAAAGATTTTTTTTATCTTGGAAAACAAGCAAACGGGAGAAAAACGGAGTCGAGAAGGTTCCCGAGGTGGGCACAACCCACCTGGGCGCGAGAGGAAGGGCAGGCGCACCCTGGTGTATCATGCCCTCCTCGGGTGTCTTCCTGATTATTTCTTATTTTCCTAATTTTTATAATATACCAAAACTGACAAAAAATATTTTTTGCGGATTTTTCGGAGTCCGTTTACTTACCGTATCATGTACCTCCTATTTTTCAGGGTTCTGGAGTGTTCTGGAAGGTTTCTTTTATGTGTTCTCCGGTGTCATGGTTTGAATAATATTGTTTTCAACATTAATAAGCGTACCTGAGATATAGTGCTTAATTCTTTGCTCATTGACCACCTTTGGATTAGTGCATTCGGCATTATTGATCTTAATGGCTCCAGAACAATAAACCTCTTCGATAACATATGGTCCTTCCCATTTGGAGAGAAGTTTTCCTGTAAAGAATCTAAAACGAGAGTTGTACAAAAGAACATGTTCACCAACTTTGAATTCCCGCTTTTGGATTCTTTTGTCATTCCACCTTTTAACCTTTTTTTAATAGTTTGGCATTTTCATAAACTTGGGTTCTCCATTCATCTAATGAGCTAATATCAAATAACCTCTTTTCACCGACAAGTTTGAAGTAATAATTGAGTTCTTTAATTGTTCAAAATGCTTTATGTTCTAACTCAAGATGCAAATGACATTTGGTGCGAGGCAACTACAGGCAGTTCAGTTGGTTGCTGAAGCATAACAATCTTTCTTTTCCAAACAGATTAGCTTACAAGATCCAGAAGAAATAGCTTAAATTTATTATCCAGAAACAGGCAAACATGCACAAAGGGAAACGACAAGTCTGAGAAAATAGATTAATTAAGGGTTCAACGTGCATCAGGAAAACCCACTGTCTGGAATCCTTGTAACCAACATATGTACATGCCTGTTGGGGAGATATAAATACCCAACTCAACATTAATAGAAATCACTCGATTCAGTTAAATCTCTCTTTCTCTTCAACACTTAGCCCTTAGTGACATTTCGCATTGAGCCGACAATCCTGAGGACAAACTGAACTGGAGCGGAGAAGGGTGGGGAGGGGAGCATCATGGTGCCGGGGTTTTGTTTTACACACGGGCATCTCCGCTGAAATCAGCGACTACAGGAGTGTTATCGTCGTCGGTGTACGCGAATATACCATGCCACCTTGCATTGGCGCCTAAGGGCATCGCCAACGCAGATCACCAAATTGCCTGTAAATATCCAGACCAAATGGTCCGGACGCTTTTGGCCATCCAACAAGGGTCACCTAATTTGTTCGAAAAAGTTTCGACGTTTGAAACCCACAATCCGGCACCAAACCGGGGGGGAGTCCAACGACATTTGAAGATTTTCGCAAATACGCCATCGAGGAACTTATGAGCAACTTCGAAATGATCTAATTGAGCATCTGTGAGCGTTGCAAGGAGATAACTAGAACATATGTTCGAGTAAGTTGAATTCAAATATGAAATAATTTCTAAACATGTGGTGCTTTGGTGATTCGTGTTGGAGTTGCCCTGATGCGCCGCAAACCCTCTGGCCCCTTTTCTCTCCGACAAGTTTCTTTCTGTTTTTGTTTGATTTCGCCGATTTGTTCTGTAAAAAGAAAAAATCTTTTTGTTTGTGTTTGATTTCGCCGATTTGTTCTGTAAAAAAATTACGATTGATTTGTGAGTTGGTGAAAGTTGGTCTTCGCGTTGGACAAGTTGTTGCGAATGGTGCCAGCCATTACCTAAAAATTCTCTAAAAACCTGTTTTCTATAATCTCACAACTAATTCTTTTGGTATAAGGCACGGTTGTAAACTCCCTCTCACCCGCAAAAAAAAAATGTTGGCCGGCTAGCCTTGAATGGGCCTGGATCTTGTACCGCAGCGGCTGGCTGGCTGCTAGCCTTGTGTTGTGGATCAAGCATTCTCGTTCAGGATTTGTTGTTTTCTTCCAGAGCGTTCTCAGTCAGAGGGGTAGGAAATCCGGACGTGCCGATGGAACGTTATCTGCTCGCACCGCACACCCATCGTCGTCATCTTCCGACTCCCCCCGGCTCGCCAGGAACCTCGTGAGCTATCATGCAGCAGCAGCACATGGTCGCGGCGTGCAAGCCCCCCCACGCCGTGCGGCGGGCGGCGCTCCCGCTGCCCGGGCCGTCGCTCCGACGAGCTTTCCCTTGCAATCCAGGTCAATCGACCACCCGCTGCTCTGCATCGGCTTAAACACGTACCGTTCGTCCCCGCAAGTAGATAGATACTCGTGAGCCGTGGCTAACCGCGAGCGCGTACTGCAGCGAGGGCGCGAGCGGCGGTGAGGACGAGATGCCAGGAAGAGAAGCAGAGCGGTGATGGCGGCGAGAAGAAGAAGCAGCAGGAGCAGGAGAAGAGGACGTTCCTGAGCCTGGAGGAGGCCGGGCTGGTGGAGATGTCCGGGCTCAGCACCCACGAGCGCTTCCTCTGCCGCCTCACCGTGAGTTGTTTGCACCTTGCAGCCATGTTCTACTTGGATGGATTTTATTAAGAACATCATGGTTAACATGTGTTGATATGAATGAATGATTCTTGGGAGGGATTCATCAGATCTCGTCGCTGAACCTGCTGCGGGTGATATCGGAGCAGGAGGGGGTGGCGATCGAGGAGCTCAACGCCGGGCGGGTGTGCGACTGGTTCCTCAAGGACAAGCTCAAGCGGGAGCAGAACCTCGACACCGCCGTCCTGCAGTGGGACGACCCACCACCCATCTAAATTCCAACCGTCTCATTCTCATCTTAGTACTACTACTAATTTGTCAGAGCTTGTTGCTAGCTCGACCCTTCATCAACACGCTACAAGCCTACAACACCAGTGCAAGACAAACACAAACGCACTTGTTTGCGAATTTCCAGCTCTTCCATGCTCAAATCTGTAGTCAGTGCTATATTTTTGTTAGAGAGAGATGAATGTTACTCCCTCCGTTCCTAAATATAAATCTTTTTAGAGATTTCAAATGAACTACCACGTACGGATGTATATAGACATATTTTAGAGTGTAGATTCACTCATTTTGCTCTGTATGTTGTCATTTATTGAAATATCTAGAAAGACCTATATTTAGGAACGGAGGGAGTACAATATAGTCAATGCTACTGTATGTTTTACTCCATCCATTTCATAGTGTAGTGCGCCTACGCTTTTTGAGATTTAAGTTCGCGTTTGGTAAACATTAAGCAACCCGAGAGAGAAGGTGGTGCTGTGTGGAGCTATGAGTGTGGAGCTATGAGGCCGAGACGACCCCGCTAAGGCCTCGTCAAGACCTGACCAAAGAAGGGGGTGTCGGGGCCGGCAGCAGCAACGGCAGCGGTGGAGAGGTAAGGGTTTGACGATGCGAGTGTCGTGCGGTACGGGGTTCGGTGGAGACAGAGAAGACGAGAGACGATAGAGTGGCGGAGGTGATGGCATGGATTTTTGGGTCGCCGACCGCGGGTGGTTGTGGCTAGTTGTATGGGAGGGGGTCGAGGAAGAAGGCATGTCGGTATGAGGGAAAGGTGTTTCAATCAAACAACTGGGCAAAATTGACTAAAAGCAAAAATAATAATATCAAACAATTAATTTGTGGGTGTTCCTATTTTTTAAATGAGAAATCAATGTCACAATGTAATCCAATGCTATGCTAAAAAAATGTAATCCAATGTTTGTATATTCTAAAGTGTGGATGGGTCATATACATCACAAAGTAGTCATGGGTTTATTTTCCTGTGACCTTTTTAGAAAATTCGATCCATCCATCCATCTCGTAAAGACGTAAACTAAAGCCAGGTGTATGCGCCCAACAAATGTTTGCTTCGACCTCAATTCATTTCGTCGAACACCTTGCGCGCGCGCGCTTACGTTGCCACGCCTCCCCGATGCGGCGGTTCTGCAGTACCCCGCGCGGGCGCCGGCCGTCGGCCCCCCACGGCGCCGGCCGCCAGCCGCTCCCGCCGCCGGAGTGGATCGAGCCGTACACGGACCTCGCCGACCCGAGCCCATACACCGCCTCCTCGGCCGCGCCGCCCACCCCATCGCCGTGGCTGCCGCGCGTGGTCTCCCTGGTCCTGCGCGCGCCCCCGGCCACGCTCGCCGCCGACCTGCGCGCCTTCTGCCGCACCTTCCTCCTGCGCCTCTCCCCGGCCTTCGTCGCCGCCGCGCTGCGCTCCCCGCAGCTGCTCCCGCACCCGCTCCCGTCGCTCCGCTTCTTCCGCGCCCTGCCCGGCGGCACCGACGACCTCGCCGCCCACCCGCAGCACCTCCTCGGCTGCTACGTCTCCCTGCTGCACTCCTTCGCGCACGCCAGGGAGGCCACCCCCGACGCCTCGGGCCACGCGCGGCGGCTCGTCGCCGAGCTGCGCGCCCGCGGGGACGACCTGCTGGGGCACCTCACGCCGCCGTCGGCCGCCTCGCTGGTACGCAGCCTCGCGGCCCTCGGCCTCGCCGACGAGCTGCTGTGGGCGTGGAACGGCATGCGCCTCGCCGGCGTCGAGCCGTCCAGGGTCACCTACAACTGCCTCCTCGACGGCCTCGTCAACGCGGGCCTCCTTGACACCGCCGTCAACGTGTTCGACGCAATGTCCACGGAAGACCCGGTTCGCCCTGACGTGGTCTCCTACAACATTCTCATCAAGGGGTACTGCCGCGCCGGGAGGGTGCAGGATGCGATGGCAAGGCTCGATCACATGAGGGAACGGGCGGAGCTCTCGCCCGACAAGATAACGTACCTCACGCTGATGCAGTGCCATTACAGCGAGGGCACATTTTCACAGTGCGTAGCTTTGTTCCAAGAGATGGAAGAGAGGGGAATGGGGAAGGACATTCCGCAGCATGCATATGTGCTGGTGATCGGCGCGCTCTGCAAGGACGGGAAGCCGTTCGAGGGGATGGCCGTGTTCGAGAGAATGCTCAAGCGTGGTTGCCCAGCCAAAGCAGCCATGTACACTTCGCTCATTGATTCAATGGGTAAATTTGGTAGGGAAACCGAGGCAATGTCACTCTTTGAGAGGATGAAGAGTAGTGGGCTTGAGCTCGACGCCGTCACGTATGGAGTGATTGTTAACTGCTTGTGCCGGTTTGGGAAGCTGGATGAGGCCATTTCATGTTTCAGGAGTTGTGAGGAGAAAGGTATTGCAGTGAACCCTATCTTCTATACAAGCCTGATTGATGGCTTTGGGAAAGCTGGAATGGTTGACCAAGCACAGGAGCTCTTCGAGGAGATGAAAGTTAAAGGTTTTGTGCCGGACTCATATTGCTACAACGTGCTGATTGATGGGTTAGCTAAAGCAGGAAGGACGGGTGATGCTTGTGCCTTGTACAAGAGAATGGAAGATGATGGCTGTGATCAGACTGTTTACACGTATACCATACTGATCGATGGTTTGTTCAAGGAACACAAGAATGAGGAGGCGCTGAAGTTGTGGGATGCGATGATCGACAAGGGGATCACTCCCACAGCTGCAGCTTTCAGGGCCCTTGCCAACGGGCTATGTCTTTCTGGCAAATACAGCCGAGCATGCAGGATATTGGATGAACTGGCTCCAATGGGTGTGATTCCTGAGACGGCACACGAGGACATGATCAATGCTCTGTGCAGGGCCGGCAGATTCAAGCAGGCCTGCAAATTGGCAGATGGCATCGTGGGAAAGGGCCGTGAGATACCTGGCAGGGTTCGAACAATGATGATCAACGCACTCAGGAAAGCGGGGAATACTGATCTAGCTGTCAAGCTGGTGCATAGTAAGATAGGCATTGGGTATGAAAGATCTGGCAGCATCAAGAGAAGAGTAAAGTTTCAGACGCTGTTTGCCTGAGCCACCGATGTTTGTTCTCAGTGGTGCGTAGACATCAAGAAGTGCCAAAGATTTACTGGAAGTGAGAAGACATGCCATAGGCTACACCGAGGTATCGCATAGTGCTCTAGACCATGTTCTGAAAAGGCTCCACACCAGCAGGAGGAATTTTGACAGTGTTCTGGAGCCAAAAAACTTGAAGCTCTTCCAGTTATGAGCAATCAAAGGGAAACAAAATTGCTTGGCACATGAGTCTCGCTGACGAGAGATCTTGTATGCTACTAGATTTCAGGAAAATGTGGGCCGTCCATTGTTTTTGAAGGGACAGGATCAAAACATTAGTCCCTAAATCAAGCGGTCAGGGTGTTGCTGGAAAAACGTGCAGTTGTAGAGGCTGCAACTTATCTGGCTAAACTTGATGCAAAAACAGCTGTCACTTGATGTTTCGACGATTTTGTCAATTGTATCTCCCTTCTCAGGGAAAGAGAAATTAAGGGAGCACATAAAATTGCTTCGGGTAAAGTACCAGCCTTCTGAGAATTTCGGCTGACCATTGATACAGTATACTTGAAACTTCGTACTGAAAAACAAGGTGGTATTCACTCATACTCCCTCCGTTCCAAAATAGACGACTCAACTTTGTACTAACTTTAGTACAAAGTTGGGTCATCTATTTTGGAACAGAGGGAGTAGCTGACACAATGATATTGCCGCCACCAGCCTTTACTGAAAATGCAGATAATTCATCCCTTCTGTTATTGCTGCCGTTTGATGATGCCACATCCAAAATTAAAATAACAAGCCTGAGGTCTGAGGGTCATATGAGTTTCCCCCTTTTTTTGTGATGAAGAAAGCGTAACTCTGGTCTGGAAAGTTTGGATATGTGTTACACATCACATATTCAGGCCTATTCAGAGTATCAAAGTACTTGGCAATTGTCACCAATGAAATCCTGGTTACTTTCAGTACCGGCTCTCTCAACAGTAGCGCTATTTTTTTAGGAGTGTAATTGTGCTGTATTCATGGGCTGCAGACTGGTAAACAGAATTGAACTGTGTTCTCATCTAAAAGCAGTTTCCTGCGCTAGTGCACTTCAGTTAGTAATCTGATTTTACTTCAGGGCTATTAAGCATGTTTTGTGCTTCTCCCTGGAACTGCTGACTGTGAAAGTACATTGCAGATGCCTTGATCTCTTCGGTAAAAAATATTTACCTTAATTCATTGTCTATGTTTTTTCTTTTTTCTGCTCCAGCTAGAGCTATCAAAGGGAAGATGAACAGAGCGAGAAGGGTCAGTGTTGTACTGCTGTTGGGATTCTAGGGCGCTGTGTGGTTATCGTGAAGACAATTTTTAGATAAAAAGTTATGCAATCTGGAGGCCAGCGATGGATACTTGGTGAAAGTACCAGTATGCGGGAAAGCAGCTACTTTGGTTGAAACATAATGCTTGCCAAATGAAACCAAGCAAATGCTGCAATATGTGAAAGAAGTTGATAAGGAACAATCGAACAAAGTATGCATTTTCCAAGAGAAGATGAGCTTCCTTCTCAGCCTTGCTATGTGCGCAGAAATATTCTGATGAAACCGAGAAGAATGTTGTGCGTGTGTGTTAAAACTTTCAGTTGGCTATGTGCACAACCAAATAAAGGTCTATATTAATAATTGTGAATTTTTTAATGTATATGAGTATCATTTCCGCAATGCCGCTTGCTTTACACGGAAAGGGTTCATCTTATCTTTTGTTCAGTTGGATTTTTTGATAGATGTTCACTTGAATTTTGTGTGCAAGTCACACAGATTTATTTGTGCTACTACATTATTATGCATCCCTATTGTCTTTACAGTGCCAGGGTGACTTTCTTCAAATCACGTAGGCAATTACAATTTGCATCCATCAGAAACAAAGGGCTTCGGCCATGAAAAACAGGAAGCAATAGCAGGGAACAATCTCGCATCATGGGCAACAGAGGCAGCATGCTGGGCGTGTAGTCCGGCGACGCGGCGCCGCCGGAAGGAGGCGGCGGTGTGTGAGTGTGATACGGCGGCGCCGGCGCGCGCGACTTGGCGCCGGACAGCAGCACCAGGGCGGCGGAGACGGCGTAGTGGGCGTGTGATCCGGAGAAGAAGCTTGCCGAGGAGGAGTCGACCAAGTGTAGTAAGGTGATGCAGCGGCGTGCTCTGACGGCGTGTACTCCGTGTCAGGGGACGCGGGTCGCGGCGAAGGCGTCGTCGCCGGGGAAGCGAACCGAGCAGAGTCGGACGAAGTGTAATCCGGCGACGGCGGAGGGCACGAGGGAGCGTGATCGGGCGACGGCGGAGGACACGAGGGAGTGTAATCCGGCGACGGCGGAGGGCCCGGCGAAGTGTAATCCGGCGAGGGCGGAGGGCACGAGGGAGTGCAGTCGGGCGACGGCGGAGGGCCCGACGCAGCGTAATCCGGCGACGGCGGAGGGGCCGACGGAGTGTGATCCTGCGATGTGCACTCCTCGTGGTGCCCGCCATACGGCCGGCTGCAGCGCTCGTCGCCCACGCCGAAGCCCGGGAAGAAGGGGCCTCCTCCCGGCATGATGCCGCACCGGGACGGAGGCGAGCGCGCGCCCGGGGTGTACGCCGGCTGCGACGGCGGCGGCGAGCAGGACCGGGATGCGAGCGCCGTCGTCGCCGGCCGCCTGGAACGTGGGCGCGCGCGTGCGTGCGTACGATGCGGCGCCATCTTGGAAGCGGGGAGAGGCGTTTGATCAAAATCGTTGGGGGCGGGGGGGAGAACTCGGTTCAAAACGCAGCTCGGATCCACGAAGCTTCCACCATGCATTGCATTCCGTAGCTAGCCTCGTGCATCCGTTTGTGCAGCTGAAGATAAGATAAGCATGTTCTTGCTAAATCAACGCGTCTGTGAACTTTTGGCGCCGGCTCATGCGACAAGCTGGTACGTCCGGCGTTTTGTCCACGGGCAGTAAAAGACACATCACTCACGCTGTAAGACCATTTTTTAAAACACAAGGTAACAGCTCTGTCAATTTAAATAACTAATAAGAAAATTATTGCACAGTGAATACAAAAAATTTGGCAGAAACCGATACAAACATGGCCAAACCAACTCCAGCAAAGACTCCGCATGGCCGCACCTGCTCTCACCACAGGGCGAAAGCCCACTCAAAACATGACTTGGTAGGGCCACACCCACTCTCATCAACGGCACGACAAAACATCGCATAAACACGCCAACCAATAACAATCAAACCAACGACCCACTTCATCAAACTAGTCGGCCTTCCACCACCATCAAAGAGCAGACATGAGACACCCCTGCAGCGGTGAGGATGCAAGCCTTCCATAGGACTCTGCGCCAAATGCGACATTTGACATGCCGACGACCAATGTTGAGAACAACCGCGCTGCCCACGTGACATGAGGTCGACACAACCGATGTTGCTGAACTCTCGAGGCTACTACCCCGACTTCCATTCACTCTGTCACGTCTTGCGTGGTTCACCAACACCGTCTTCCGGGGTCACCACCCCGACATGCCGCCACGCGCCCTCAAGCTGCAACGCCGCACGACCTAACCACCCCAGCCCAAGCCGCTCAGGGCAACCACCCGCAGACATGACCGCTACACCACCACATCTGGAGCCATCGCCCGAACATAAAGTCAAACTCAGTGTGTCGACCGAATCGAAAAACCTACCACCCAAGTGAGGAAGGGTGCCACCAAGTGAAGGTTGAGTCGTTGCCCCACCTCATGGAGTCGTCTCCCCACATCTTTGCCCGAGGCCATACCCTCGGCGCACATCAACCTCCCAGGGCCACTGCCCCGACATCCTCCAAAACCCGACGAAGGAGAAACCGCGCGCAACAAGCAAACTAGCTCTCCCAAGCAACGCCTCTAAGGAGGAGACGATGAAGACACCACCGTCGCCCGCTCTGAAAACTATCCAGAGCTTTTAGGTTTTCACCCAAAAAGCCGCAATACCTCCAAAAGGAAAAACGACACCCAAAAGCACCGCCAATGCAGGCACTGACATGAGTCGGTTCAAAGCTTGCGCACAAAACTCATGAATCCCCAAAGAGATAAAGGCCAACGTTTTTGGGCCACCTGGGATGCGCGAATCATCGGAACCATTGGTGCAGCACCATGTGTCCATCGTTGACCACCAAAGCACAACGGCATGACGGCCCAAATCATACTAAAAACTGTTTTTTTTAGATTTCATGTATTTACCGCTCCGCGTAAGTTTCCGAATTCAATAAAATTTCAGGATTTACAAACGCCCCTCTCGCCAAAAATGCCCTCTTTTGCCCAAATATGAGCCCAAACCTCCCTAAATCGAGAAGAGAAACTTCCCCCAAGCGCCATGCTCGGATCCACGAAGCTTCCATGCATTGCATTCCCTGGCTAGCCTCGTGCATCCGTTTGTGCCTCGTGCATCCGTTTGTGCTGGTGGATGGTGATCGCTTTTATTTATTTATTGAGCAGGTGAAGATAAGATAAGCATGTTCTTGCTAAATCAACGCGCAGCTAGCTGTACGTACTTGTGAACTTTTGGCGCCGGCTCATGCGACAAGCTTGTACTACATCCTGTCTGCGCGTTTGTCCACGGGAAGTAAAAGGCACATCGCTCACGCTGTAAGACCAATTTTTTAAACACAAGGCAATAGCTCTGACATTTGAAATAACTAAGAAGAAAATTATTGCACATTAAATACAAATTTTTTGGCAAAAACCGATACAAACATGGCCAAACCTACTCGAGCAAAGACTCGCATGGCCGCACCCGCTCTCGGCACAAGGCGAAAGCCCACCAAAACACCGACACAATAGGGCCACACCCACTCTCATCAACAGCAGGACAAGACATCGCAGAGACACGCCAACCAATAACAATCAAACCAACGGTGACCCACTTCATCAAACTAGTCGGCCTTCCACCACTGTCAAAGAGCATACACGAGACACCCCTACAGCGGTGAGGATGCAAGCCCTCCACAAGACTTTGTGCCAATGCAACGTTTGACATGCCGGCGACCAATGTCGAGAGCAACCGCGCTGCCCACGTGACATGAGGTCGACACAATCGATGTTGCTGAACTCTCGGGGCTACTACCCCGACTTCAATCCACTCTATCACGTCATGTGTAGTTAACCAAAACTGTATTCCGAGGCTACCACCCCGACATGTTGCCGCTCGCCCTCAAGCTGCAACACCGCACGACCTAACCACCCCAGCCCAAGCCGCACAGGGCAACCACCCACAGACATGACCGCTACACCAACACATCTAGAGCCATCGCCTGGACATAAAGTCAAACTCAGTGTGTCGACCGAACCGAAAAACCTACAACCCAAGTGAGGAAGGGTGCTACCAAGCGAAGGTTGAGTCGTTGCCCCGCCTCATGGAGTCGTCTCCCCACATCTTTGCCTGAGGCCATAGCCTCGGCGCACATCAACCTCCCAGGGCCACTGCCCCGATATCCTCCAAAACCCGACGAAGGAGAAACTGCGCGCAACAAGCAAACTAGCTCTCCCAAGCAACGCCTCTAAGGGGGAGACGATGAAGACACCGCTATCGCCCGCTCTGAAAACTATCCAAAGCTTAGGATTTTACCCAAAGAGCCGCAATCCCTCCAAAGGGAAAAACGACACCCAAAAGCACCGCCAATGCAGGCACTGACATGAGTCGGTTCAAAGCTTGCGCACAGAACTCGTCAATCCCCAATGAGATAGTTGACGGCCCAAATCATGTTCTAACTCACTAAAAATTGTTCTTTTAGATTTAACATATTTGCCGCTCCACCTAAATTTTTGAATTCAATAGACCTTCAGGATTTACAAACGCCTTTCTCGCCAAAAATGCCCTCTTTTGTGCAAATATGATCCCAAACCTCCCTGAATCAAGAAGAGAAACTCCCCCCCCCCCCCAAGCACCATTGTTGAGGCATATCTCTCTCAAGGTAGTTTTGGTGATTGATGACAACATGTTTGCGGACTAATCATGTGCTTTGAGTAGTTCACAGATTCATCCTTGGCACGAGACGTTTTCTTCCCTTCGGAGTGTCATTCAAGACGGTGTAGCTTTTTCGTTTCTCTCTCGGTGGACTAGTTGCGTAGAGGGCACCGTACTATCAAGAGGGGGTCTGCTGGGGTATTGCATGGATGGAATCAACACATACACATCAGCTTCTCATCCTCCGAGCTCTTCCACTTCTTGTAAGAGATCTCTCCTCTTTCCTATGTCTTGTTTGGGTTCCAGCGGTAGTACCGCTGAGGAGCCACAAGCGGCAGTACCGCTCCGCAACGGTAGTACCACCCGTGACTCCACGGCAGTAGTACCGCTGGGGTGCCTGGCACCACCGCCTCGTCCTCAGCCTCTTTGGAGAGATCCTCTCTCTCTCTCTTCTGTGTCCCAGCGGTAGTACCGCACTACCAGCGGTAGTACCGCTGAAGGGTCACAAGCGGCAGTACCGCTCCGCAGCGGTAGTACCGCCCGTGACCCCGCTGCCGTAGTACCGCTGGGCTGTCTGGCTCCTACCGCCTCGACTCGAGGGCTCTTTTTCTCGTGTCGGGTTTTGCGGCACTAGTTGCGGTTGTAGAGGCGGTAGTGCCGTTTCAGGAGCGGTAGTACCGCCCTTACCACCGTGGTAGTACCGTGTTGGGTCCAATTCCCTACTAGTCTTCTCTACACGGCAGTACCGCTGCTGGAGCGGCAGTACCGCTGGGCTAGCGGTAGTACCGCCCCCTCTCAGCGGTAGTACCGCCCTGTGCGGGGCTGGTTGGTGGGGCAACGGTTGGTTTGTTGCCCCCACTATAAAAGGGGGTCCCCTTCTTCTCCTTTGACCTACCTCTTCCCCCTCAAGCTCCATTAATGCTCAAGCTCCATTAAATGCTCCAATCTCCATTTTCGCCCGATCTATCTCTCTAGCCAATCAAACTTGTTGATTTGCTCGGGAGTGGTTGAGAAGGCCCCGATCTACACTTCCACCAAGGGATTTTCGATTCCCCCAATCATCCCTAGCGGATCTTGTTACTCTTGGGTGTTTGAGCACCCTAGACGGTTGAGGTCGCCACGGAGCCATAGTCCATTGTGGTGAAGCTTCGTGGTTTTGTTGGGAGCCTCCGATTAAGTTGTGGAGATTGCCCCAACCTTGTTTGTAAAGGTTCGGTCGCCGCCTTCAAGGGCACCAATAGTGGAATCACGGCATCTCGCATTGTGTGAGGGCGTGAGGAGAATACGGTGGCCCTAGTGGCTTCTTGGGGAGCATTGTGCCTCCACACCGCTCTAACGGGGACGTACTTCCCCTCAAAAGGAAGGAACTTCGGTAACACATCCTCGTCTTCATCGGATCCACTCTTGGTTATCTCTTACCTTTACTTGTGCAAACTCTTTAGTGTTACTTCTCCTGCTTGCTTGTATGCTTGTTGTTATTGCATCATATAGGTTGCTCACCTAGTTGCACATCTAGACAACCTTCTTTGATGCAAAGTCTAATTTGATAAAGAAAAGTTAAAAATTGGTAGTTGCCTATTCACCCCCCCCCCCTCTAGTCAACCATATCGATCCTTTCAATTGGTATCAGAGCCTCGTCTCTTTATTAAGGACTTTACCGTCCAAAGAGTATGGTTGATACCGTAGACGGTGTGGAGGGACACTCCAGTGTGAATCCGACCTCGTCTACGGGCGATAGGGGAACCTCGGTCTCTCGTGAGGAGTTCAATGTGGCCTTGGAGACATTGAAAACCTCCATGACGACCGAGGTGGAAAGCATGTTTACTAAATTTCTTGAGGGGCTTAAACTATCCACCACACCGTTGAAAGTGGGTGACCCCACCGACAAGGTGACTGATGCTATCCCTGACAAGGGGGAAGCTAGTAGTGAAAAGGCTCCTTCTAGTGGTAAAATGGCACCGGCATCTTTGCTCATGTGGAAACACCACTTGTTTATGATGGACCGGTTCCTTCTACTCATTTGAATCACGCCAGTCCTCCCCCTAAGATTGTGAAAAATGAGGACTTTGATTCTTGGGTTTACCGCTTTAAACGTCATTTAAATCATGTGAACACTAACCTTTGGAGAATCATTGAAGAAGGTTTCTATCCGCATGATCCAAGCAACTTCACTCCTCGAGAAGCCGCGGATAATAAATTCAATGAGAATGCTCTCTTCATCATTCAAGATGCAATTCCACCCGAAGACCTACCTCATCTTCGTCCTTTCGCCTTGGCCAAAGATGCATGGCATTGTGTTGTCTCTCTCTACCCGGGAAGCGCAAGCATTCAACGCTCCAACTATGAAGTGGTGCAAGATGAGGCCGATGAGTTTGCTATGAAATAAGATGAAGAACCTCGTGAGCTTTATCGGAGAGTAACCAAACTCGCGGTCTCACTACGAGATCACGGGAGCAAGGATACGGATGACAAATGGATCAAGTGCAAATTCCTCAAGGCAATGATGCCCTACCACAAGGCCATGTCCTCCGTCATCCGCCAAAGACCGGACTTCCACACTTTGACCTCAAGCTAAGTGTTGGATGAGTTTGTGGCCATGAACATTTTGCACAAGACCGCCGACAATGCGGTGCTCCATTCTCAATGGGCAAAGAAGCCTAACCTTGCATTAAAGGCCAAGCTCACCGTTGAAGAAGAAGAAGAGGAAGAAGAGGAGAGCAACCCCAAAGATACAAAGTATGCGTATCATGAACACATGGCACTTGCTTCAAGGCAACTTTGGAGCAAGAAAAACTCGAGGCCAAACTTTAGCAAAAACAACTCGAGTGGCACGAAGAGCAAGCAACGTGTAAGGACTTGCTACAATTGCGGCAACGTGAGTCATTTTGCCGCGGAGTGCCCGTATGAGAAGAGGGAAGACAATGGTGGCAAGCTCATCCAAAAGGACAAGGCCAAGTCGTTCCCCAACAAGAGCAACTTCACCAAGAAGACTCCTCCCAAGGCATTGGTGGTACAAGAAGAGTACAATGAGGATGATGACGATGATGAAGGTGATGAGTCAGTTGCCATGGCCTCCGTTGCCATTGCGACGACTTCACGGGTGTCTCTCTTCAACTCACCCAATGAGAGCATCACCGCCAAGTGCCTCATGGCTAAAGCCACCAACAAGGTGTTTGCTTCCGGTGGGGGATCATGGTTGCTCGATAGCGGAGCTACAAATCATATGACCGGAAGCAAGGACTTGGTGGTGGACGTGCACAAGATTCATTCTATGCCCACCAATGTCGAGTGGGGTGATGCCTCATCCTCCAAGGTATTGGGACTTGGCAAGGTGGTCATCTCTCATGATCTCACGGTCGAGAAGGTCAAGCCTGATGAGTCCCTTGCATACAATTTACTTTCCGTTCGTCAACTTGCAATCATGGGCTTTGCCACTTTCTTTGATATCGATACCGTGGCCCTCTTGTGGAGCAAGACTCTTAAAGTAGCCTTTGTTGGGCATGTCGAGAACGGTCTATATGTGATTAACTTTTCAGAGCGACCCACTAAGACCGCGACATGCCTAATGGCGAAAGTTGATGTGGGATGGCTTTGGCATCGCCGTTTAGCCCATGTCAATATGAGATTTTTGCAAAGTCTCCTCAAGGGGGACCCTGTCCGTGGACTAATGAATGTTAGTTTTGGTAAAGATCATGCTTGCAGTGCTTGTATCGAAGGAAAGCTACATGAGAAGGCTCACCCTCCCACGACTATCATTTATTCAAAGAGGCCTTTGGAGCTCCTTCACATGGATCTCTTTGGGTCTCCATCCTTCGATAGTCTTGGAGGTAGGAAGTATTGCTTGGTGATTGTGGATGACTACTCAAGGTACACGTGGGTGTTTTTCTTCAAGAGAAAGAGCAAGACCCAACAAACCATCACTGACTTTGCAAATGAAGCACAACGTCAACACAATGCAAAGATCTTGACAATAAGAAGTGACAACGGCACCGAGTTCAAGAACTACACCTTGGATGAGTTTCTTAGTGATGAGGGGATCAAGCATCAATATTCCGCACCTTACACCCCTCAACAAAACGGTGTTGCGGAGAGGAAGAACCGGACGTTGATGGATGCGGCAAGGACCATGATGGCGGAGTTCAAGTCTCCGTACAACTTTTGGGCCGAAGCCATCAACACCGCGTGTCATGCATCCAATCGGCTCTACCTCCACAAGGGCTTGAACAAGACTCCATATGAGATAATCACCGGTAACAAGCCCAACCTCAAGTACTTCCGGGTATTCGGGTGTAAGTGTTTCATTCTCAAGAAAGGTGTTCGGTTGTCTAAATTTGAGGCTAGAGCTTATGAGGGCATATTTGTTGGTTATGCTATAAACTCTCATGCTTACCGTGTCCTCAATAAATCCACGGGACTTATTGAGGAGACGTGTAACGTGGAGTTTGATGAGAATAACGGCTCCCAAGTGGAGCAAAGTGGCACTTGTGATGTAGGTGATGAAATTCCTCCCCAAGCCATAAGAAGAATGGGTGTTGGCTTTATCCTACCCATTGAGGAACCCCTTGTGGCCGAAGGAGAAGGACAAAGCTCCACTCAAGTGGAGCCATCACCAACCCAAGGCCCACACGCTTCCGAAGAACAACATGAAGGCCCTCATCCTCAAGGATATGATCAAGGGCAAGATCACGCTCAAGACGGTGTTGACACATCAAGTGATGCCCAAGGTCAAGTTCTCTCCTCCAAGCAAGTTCAAGAACAAGAACAAGCCCAAGACGACGCTCAAGATGATCAAGTGACCACTCCTCGTCTCACCCCCGAGGAGGAATTAGAGCGTCGTGCCGCCAAGGTTGCTTCCAAGCTCTCCACCAAGGATCATCTCATGACGAATGTGCTTGGAAGCTTGAGAAAGGGGGTAAGCAGTCGTAGACAATTAGCAAATTATTGTGAGCATCACGCGTTTGTCTCTTGTGTGGAACCCCACAAGGTATATGAGGCGCTAGAAGATCCGGATTGGCTCAATGCCATGCATGAAGAACTCAACAACTTCGAGCGCAACAAAGTGTGGAGATTGGTGCCAAGACCGACCGGGAATCACAATGTCATTGGAACCAAGTGGATATTTAAGAACAAGCAAGATGCCCATGGGATTATCATTCGCAACAAGGCTCGTTTGGTAGCACAAGGCTACTCCCAAGTCGAGGGTATCGACTACGGTGAAACCTTTGCTCCCGTTTCTTGTCTTGAATCCATTCGCATGTTGATTGTATATGCTTCTCATCATAACTTTAAGTTACAACAAATGGATGTGAAGAGTGCTTTTCTTAATGGTCCTATTAATGAATTGGTTTATGTAAAGCAACCCCCCGGGTTCGAGGATCCCTAATTTCCTGATCATGTGTATCAACTCGATAAGGCACTCTATGGCCTTAAACAAGCCCCATGTGCGTGGTATGACCACCTTACCGAGTTGTTACAAGACCGTGGTTTTGAAGTTGGGATAATCGACCCCACTCTTTTTACTAAGAAGGTTAAAGGGGAGTTGTTTGTGTGCCAATTATATGTTGATGATATTATATTTGGTTCACCTAACAAAGCTTTCAATGAGGAATTTGCCGCTCTCATGACCTCAAAGTTTGAGATGTCCTCCATGGGAGAGGTGAAGTTCTTTCTAGGTTTCGAAGTGAAGCAAAGAAGAGAAGGAACCTTCATCAACCAATCCAAATACACTCAAGACATGCTCAAGAGATTCAAGCTAAGTGACGTCAAGCCGGATTCCACTCCAATGCCCACCAAGTGCCAACTTGACTTAGATCCCAATGGTAAAGTGGTGGATCAAAAGGTATATCGCTCCATGATTGGATCCTTGCTTTACCTTTGTGCATCTAGACCGGATATCATGTTGAGTGTGGGAATTTGTGCACGGTTTCAAGCTGCACCTAAGGAAAGTCACTATGTGGTGGTCAAACGAATCTTTCGATATTTGGCTCATACCCCAAACTTTGGCTTATGGTACCCAAGAGGATCAAACTTCAAGCTTGTAGGGTACTCGGATTCCGATTGGGCGGGAGACAAAGCAGATTGGAAGTCCACTTCCGGGGGGTGCCAATTCCTTGGTTGCTCTTTGGTAAGTTGGTCTTTCAAAAAGCAAAGTTGTGTGTCTCTCTCGTCCACCGAGGCGGAGTATGTTGCAGCCGATAGTTGTTGTGCACAACTCCTATGGATGAGGCAAACTTTAAAGGATTACGGTGTCACTTGTGACAAAGTGCCTCTTTGGTGTGACAATGAAAGTGCCATCAAGATCTCTCTCAACCCGGTGCAACACTTCAAGACGAAGCATATTGAGATTCGGTATCACTTCATCCGGGATCACATTAGGCAAGGAGAGATCGAGCTCAACTATGTCAACACTCATGACAACCTTGCAGATATTTTCACGAAGCCCTTGGATGAAGCAAGATTTCGCGAGTTAAGGCATGAGCTAAATATCATTGATTCGAGCAATGTGGCTTGAACCCTAGCACACCCCACCACGCTCAATTTGCTGTCTAGTTTAGGTGTAGGCATGGACATAGGGGGAGTGTTGTTCTCTCAATGAACTCTCCCTCCCCCCATTATGCATAAATTGATCAAGTCTTCCACTTTAGCCATTGTTGATGGTAGTTGTGTTTCAAAGACGAGTTTTGGTCATGGGCCCAAGGTTAAAATCTTCGCGGCGCAATACCTCTTGACTCAAACATAGGTGGCCTCGGCCACCGCCCTCTCTTGAAGAGGTGTGTCTTGGTCGTTTGCTGGTGTGCTCTCTTTTCTTGCCGTTTTGTTTTTCCTCGAGCTAAGCCGTGTTCTTTGGTTGCCATGGCGTACTGGGCGGTACTACCACTGGTGGTGCGCGGTACTACCGCTTATAAGCGGTACTACCGCCCCCAGCGCGGTACTACCGCTGAGGGACGGGACCAGGGGGTTATATCGGGGCAGGGGGAGGTTTCTTATCCCCCATACCCATTCGCTTCATCCCCTCTTTCCTCTTCCTCTCTCCAGCCTCCTCTCGCCGCGGGAGGGCTCCGGCGGATCTCTGTCTCCGGGGCGTCCCTCTCCATTTCCTTCGGTGGAGTCGATCCCCACCTCGTTCTCTTGCCATGGATGCCGATATTTCCCCCGTTCCTTCTCTCCTTTTGTCTCGTTTTTCAGATCTTGTTCTTAGGGGCAATGGTGGTTGCATCTCTAGATTTTTGGCTAAATCTAGGCTTGAGTAGGTTGGAGAAGGAAACTAGACTATCTTGATTAGAGTTTGGTAGGAATATTTTTGAATTTGGCAGGGCGGTAGTGCCGGATCTGACCATGGTAGAAAGAAACTGTTGTTTCCCCGTCTCGAGCGGTACTACCGCTTGGGCGGTACTACCGCGAGCATGTCACGGTACTACTGCTGCCTGCCAAGCTCCATCATATTCCTGCCTCTTCTTTGATCCTTTTTGTTGTGTTTGTTGGCTTATGCTCATTCTTTCTAGTTGTGTTGCGTGTTCTTGTGTTTGGCTCCAGGTGATGAACATCCTGAGCATCAAGCTCGCCGTATCAACCCCGGGCGTGCAACATCAAAACGCTACCGCACCTCTGAGCCAGCCGGTGGTTCCTCTAGCACCCAACCGCCTCCAGCAAGTGCATCTGCAAGTGTTCCTCCACCTCCTCAGCACTCGAAGAGATCCGCCACCAAGCCAAAGGGGAAGACTGTGACTGAGATGACCAACAAGGAGTTTTGGGAAAGGCGTCGCCGCAATCCCTATGAGGTGGACCAAGAACCCACTTTGGTCAACCGCCTGTTCTGGAACCGATTTCAGTTTGCCATCTATTTTGATGTGATCAAGGCCAAGAAGAATCTCTTTGTTGTTCCACCATTGACACTGATGCTATGGAGAAGGACCCGGAGTACTTTGGCGAAGCCCTTCAGATGTGCACTCAGCTGAACATTCTCAAGATCATGCAATTCAACAAGGATTTCGATGCAGATTTGGTGGCTCAATTCTTTGCCACCGTTCATCTTGGGACGGATGTCGACAGAACTCTAACATGGATGACCAATGGCAAGCTGCTTTCCATCAAGTGGAAGGCTTTCATGGAGTTACTTGATGTGGTGGATCACGGGCTTGAGACTCCAGTCGGTTTCCGCCCTCACCGCAATGCTACGTCCACCCACAAGCAAGCCCTTTGGCCCTACTGCATTGTGAAAGTTCACCCAGTGACTGAGAGGAAAACCTATGAGCTGTCTCCGTATCTGGACAGTCTTCATCGCATCTTCCGTGAGACTCTCTTCCCTCGAATCGGGAATCTGGATATGGTCCACTCGTATCTCGTGGACATGCTTCTTTTCTGTCAGCATGAGAAGGAAGCAAACACTGGAGAGAGCCTGGATATTTCTCATGTCATGTGGTCTGAACTTCTCTCTGCCGTGTCTGAGTGCAAGTGCCCGATATATGGTCCATTCATCATGAGGCTCATTGAGAGGGCCTGGGCACAGATCTATCCCAGAGTGTTGCTGGAAACTGGAGACTTGGTTTCCCATGAGATCAAGCGTTTGAGGAAGAAGGACAATTGGGTCACCCCAGCACCTCAATCCGGGGGTCCGTCTACTGTTGTTGCTGCTGCTACCATGGAGACCGATGGTGGGGCAGCCACTGATGATCACGAGGAGGATCTTGGGCCCTCTAGTGCTGAACCCTCATGGGCGAAGAAGCTTAAACACATGTTGAAGAAGCTTTTCTGCATGGAGTCTCATGGTCAGTACATGACTCATGTGGCGGAGAAGCATGCCAGGGTGCGCCACAAGGAGCTCATGCGTCAGATGGGAGCGACAGTTGCCAGTGGATCTAAGGGTCAGATCACTGAAGAAGAGGAGTGGATTCATCAGCATTGCCCTTGGACCGACTCCGACGCCGAGCAGTTTTCGACCAACGACGGACATGCAGACGATCATGCTGAGATATGATGTTCGAGATCCTCAGCTTGCCATCACCTGGAGTCGTAGCGTCGCTCTTTTACCTTTTTGGCGCCTCGCTGCCAAAGAGGGAGAGAGTGTAGGGATTTGTGTTGCCGAGCTTTGAGTTTGTCGTCTTGTCGTCTTGTGTTTTCTTGTGTGTTCTCTCGGTGTCTTTGTTTGGTTTGGTTTGGTGCCCGTGAGACCTAAGTTCTAGACATATGGTGTGAGACATATGCTACCTATTGCTCCCTTATTTCTTATGTCTATTCAGTATTGTAGTATATTATGAGTTGCATGCTTGTCCTGTTTTATACTCTTCTCTCATATATCTTGTGCTTAGAATTGTTGGACTATAAAATATAGGGGGAGTGTTGATCCGGATGTGTGTGTCTTGCTTTCCTTTTGCTCCTTGAGGGAGTCCTGGATTAGGGGGTGTCCGGATGGCCGGACTGTACCTTCGGCCAGACTCCTGGACTATGAAGATACAAGATTGAAGACTTCGTCCCGTGTCCGGAAGGGATTTTCCTTGGCGTGGAAGGAAAGCTTGGCGATACGGATATGTAGATCTCCTACCATTGTAACCGACTTTGTGTAACCCTAACCCTCTCCGTTGTCTATATAAACCGAAGGGTTTTAGTCCATAGGACAACATACAGAACAACAATCATACCATAGGCTAGCTTCTAGGGTTTAGCCTCTCCGATCTCGTGGTAGATCTACTCTTGTACTACCCATATCATCAATATTAATCAAGCAGGACGTAGGGTTTTACCTCCATCAAGAGGGCCCGAACCTGGGTAAAACTTCGTGTCCCTTGCCTCTTGTTACCATCCGGCCTAGACGCATAGTTCGGGACCCCCTACCCGAGATCCGCCGGTTTTGACACCGACATTGGTGCTTTCATTGAGAGTTCGTCTGTGTCGTCGCCGTTAGGCTTGATGGCTCCTACGATCAACAATGGCGATGCAGTCCAGGGTGAGACCTTCCTCCCCGGACAAATCTTCGTCTTCGGCGGCTTCGCACTGCGGGCCAATTCACTTGGCCATCTCGAGCAGATCGAAAGCTATGCCCCTGGCCGTCAGGTCAGATTTGGAAGTTTAAACTACACGGCTGACATCCGCGGGGACTTGATCTTCGATGGATTCGAGCCACTGCCGAGCGCGCCGCACTGTCATGACGAGCATGATCTAGCTCTGCCGCCGAACAGTGCCCTGGAGGCCGCACCCGCATCGGCTTCGACCCTTAATTCAGAGCCAACTGCGCCGATCGAGGATGGGTGGTTGGACGCCGCCTCGGGGGCTGCGATCCCAACGGCGATCGAGCCGAACACCAGCCCCGCACTCCGCGAGACTCGTGACTCCAAGGAGTCGGACTCCTCTTCGGACTCCGAACCCTCCGTGCCCCTGCCGATCGAATCCGATTGGGCGCCGATCATGGAGTTTACTGCCACGGACATCTTTCAGCACTCGCCTTTCGACGATATTCTGAAGACACTAAAGTCTCTCTCTTTATCAAGAGAGCCCTGGCCGGACTACGGTCAGCAAGGTTGGGATACGGACGATGAAGAAATTCAAATCCCACCCACCACCCACTTTGTAGCCACTGTCGATGATTTAACCGACATGCTCGACTTCGACTTCGAAGACATCGACGGTATGGACGCCGATGCAGGAGATGATGAAGAACCAGCGCCTATTGGGCCCTGGAAAGCCACCTCGTCATATGACATATACATGGTGGACACCCCAAAAGAAGGAGATGGCGATGGAATAGCGGAGGATGACCCCTCCAAGAAACAGCCTAAGCGCCGGCGTCAGCGGCGCCGCTCAAAATCTCGCCAAAGCAAATACGGTGATTCCAGCACGGGAGATAATAATACTCCGGAGAGTGCCGAAGAAAACCCCCTCTAACAAGATTCAGCACAGGAGGATGGAGAAGCCAGCCCTCATGAGAGAGCGGCAGACAGAGAGGTCGAGGACGATAATTATATGCCTCCCTCCGAAGACGAGGCAAGCCTCAACGACGACGAATTCGTCGTGCCAGAGGATCCCGTCGAGCAAGAGCGTTTTCAACACAGGCTTATGGCCACGGCAAGAAGCCTCAAGAAAAAACAGCAACAGCTTAGAGCTGATCAAGATTTGCTAGTCAACAGATGGACTGAAGTCCTTGCGGCCGAAGAGCATAAACTCGAACGCCCCTCCAAGAGCTACCCAAAGCGAAGGTTGCTACCCCGATTAGAGGAGGAAGCACTTAAACCTACATCACCGGCACTTGATACGGCCGGCCGGCCACCTCGTGGCCGCGACAGAGAGGCCTTTCGGCCCTCCACTCAAGCCGCACCTCGTACCAAGGCACGGGAAAATGCGCCAGACCTGCGAGACATGTTGAAGGACAAGGCAAGGCAAACAAGATCGATCTACGGATCGCGTGGGTGCCCCACGACTCGAGACGATAACCGTCACGTCGGACACAAATCCGGTAGGGCCGAACACAGTAGACAAAGCTCATTGGAGCTACGTCGTGATATAGCCCAGTACAGAGGCGCCGCACACCCACTATGCTTCACAGACAAAGTAATGGATCATCAAATCCCCGAGGGTTTCAAACCCGTAAACATCGAATCATATGATGGCACAACAGATCCTGCGGCATGGATCGAGTATTATCTCCTTCATATCCACATGGCCCGCGGCGATGATCTCCACGCCATCAAATACCTCCCACTCAAGCTTAAAGAACCAGCTCGGCATTGGCTTAACAGCTTGCCAGCAGGGTCAATCAGTTGTTGGGAGGACCTGGAAGCCGCATTCCTCGACAACTTCCAGGGCACTTATGTGCGACCACCAGACGCCGATGACCTAAGCCACGTAATTCAGCAGCCAGAGGAATCGGCCAGGCAATTCTGGACATGGTTCCTAACAAAGAAAAATCAAATAGTCGACTGTCCGGACGCAGAGGCCCTAGCAGCCTTCAAGCACAATATCCGTGACGAGTGGCTTGCCCGGCACCTTGGACAGGAAAAGCCGAAATCTATGGCAGCACTCACGACACTCATGACCTGCTTTTGCGCGGGAGAAGACAACTGGCTTGCTCATAGCAACAATATGACCAAGAACCCTGGTAATTCGGATACCAGGGACAGTAGTGGCAGGTCGCGTCTGTAAGGTCATATTTATCCCTAAGTGTTTTGGTGATTGATGACAACGCATTTGCGGACTAATCGTGTGTCATGAGCTTTCCAGACTCTTCTCTGCTAGGCACAAGACGATTGGGTGTCCCTCGAAGACTGACGAAGACGGCGTCTTTTCTACGTTTCCTTTTGGTGGATTTGAGTCATAGGGAAGCCGTACTATTAAGAGGGGGTCCGCGTTGGAAAGGTTTGGGTGGAATCATCACGTACACGTCTCCTTGCATCCCTCTCTTTCTTCCTTGGAGCTTCGTCCGTTTTCTATGCCTCTAGTGACTGGCTGTTCTTGTGGTTGCGGTAGTACCGCTCCAGGGGCAACGGTCGTACCGTGGGCACCCATGGTAGTACCGCGCAGGCGCGCGGTAGTACCGCTGGTGCTCGCGGTAGTACCGCTCCCCCTGGAGCCATACTACCGCAGCCCACTCGCTAGTGCCGCCCGGGTGCGGTAGTAGGGGCGGATGTAAAATTTTACATCCGCACCTCCGCGGTACTACCGCTTTCGCTGTACGGTAGTACCGCACTAGGAAGCCAGACGGTAGTACTGCCCCTCGGCAGTACTACTGTGTCGCGTTTTTGCTACTTCCGTTATTTTGCGGAAGTATGCACGGTTGTACCCTGTCCTCCTATCGGGCTCTTGCCTCGCGGTAGTACCGTGCTGTGGGCGCGGTAGTACCGCACCACCGTGCGGTAGTACCGCCTGACCGCAAGCCGTACTACCGCGTGGCCGTGCGGTAGTACCGCTGGCCGCGGGCTGGTTGGTGGGCAACGGTTGGATCTTCTCTCCTCACTATATAAAGGGTGAAAGATCGTGGATGTCGCCTAGAGGGGGGGGGGGGGTGAATAGGCGTTTTAAAATAATTACGGTTTAGGCTTGAACAAATGCGGAATAAACCTAGCGGTTAATTTGTCAAGCACAAAACCTAAAACAACTAGGCTCACCTATGTGCACCAACAACTTATGCTAAGCAAGATAAGCAACTATGTGATAGCAAGATATATGACAAGAAACAATATGGCTATCACAAAGTAAAGTGCATAAGTAAAGGGGCTCGGGTAAGAGATAACCGAGGCACGTGGAGACGACGATGTATCCCGAAGTTCACACCCTTGCGGATGCTAATCTCCGTTTGGAGCGGTGTGGAGGCACAATGCTCCCCAAGAAGCCACTAGGGCCACCGTAATCTCCTCACGCCCTCGCACAATGCAAGATGTCGTGATTCCACTAAGGGACCCTTGAGGGCGGTCACCGAACCCGTACAAATGGCAACCCTTGGGGGCGGTCACCGGTACCCGTCAAATTGCTCGGGGCGATCTCCACAACCTAATTGGAGACCCCGACGCTTGCCCGGAGCTTTGCACCATAATGATTGAGCTCCGAACACCAACAACCGTCTAGGGCGCCCAAGCACCCAAGAGGAACAAGCTCAAGGGTACCAAGCACCCAAGAGTAATAAGCTTCTCAACTTGTAACTTCCACGTATCACGTGGAGAACTCAAACCGATGCACCAAATGCAATGGCAAGGGCACACGGAGTGCCCAAGTCCTTCTCTCTCAAATCCCACCGAAGCAACTAATGCTAGGGAGGAAAATGAGAGGAAGAACAAGAAAGAGAACACCAAGAACTCCAAGATCTAGATCCAAGGGGTTCCCCTCACATAGAGGAGAAAGTGATTGGTGGAAATGTGGATCTAGATCTCCTCTCTCTTTTCCCTCAAAAACTAGCAAGAATCCATGGAGGGATTGAGAGTTAGCAAGCTCGAAGAAGGTCAACAATGGGGGAAGAACACGAGCTCAAAGGATTAGGTTCAATGGGGAAGAAGACCCCCTTATATAGGAGGGGGAAAATCCAACCGTTGTCCCCCACACAGCCCCGCAGAGAGCGGTACTACCGCTGAGGTAGAGCGGTACTGCCGCCCTCAAGCGGTACTACCGCTCCCCCTCAGCGGTACTACCGCGCCAGAAGAGAAGGGCAGGGGCCCAGGGCGGTACTACCGCGGAGGTAGAGCGGTACTACCGCTCTCAAGCAGTACTACCGCCACTACTGCCGCAGCAAGTACCGCAAAACCCGACACGAGAAAATGCGCGCAAGAATCGAAGCGGAAGGAGCACCATGCCACCACGGTACTGCGGCTGAGCCCAGCAAGCGGTACTACCGCTCCGAGGAGCGGTACTACCGCTACAGACGCAGTGACGGGACGGTAGTAGCACGGAACCGCAGAGGTACTGCCGCTGAGGCCACCCAGCGGTACTACCGCTCCGGGGAGCGGTACTACCGCTCCGGGAGCGGTACTACCGCTTAGGGAGTCTCAGCCGCACTACCGCTGTGGACCGCGGTACTACCGCTGGGTCCAGGAGAAAAGCCATACTCCAGAAAACCAGAACTGCCATAACTTCTGCATATGAGCTCCGAATTGAGCAAACTCAAGCTTGTTGAAAACAAGACGACGAGTAGCATCAAAACAGCGAATGGTTATAGTAAGAAGAGGCAGGGGAGGTATGCCAACAAATAGAGGAGTGAAACCTCCAACCGAGAAGAACCGGCAAAACCTCCAACATCGAAAACATCATAGAAGATGCATGCGAACTCCGTTTTTGATGAACTCAGGCTTGTCATCAAGATGACCATAAGCTCTAAGACTCACAAAGAGAACCAAACAAGAACCAAGAAAGATGATGCAAGAATGCAAAGGTTTGAGTTCTCAGCGAACGATACGATCAAGCTACTCATCGAGAGCCCCCCTTGATAGTACGGCAATCGATCCTATAACCCGGTCTCCCAACTACCATCATGAGACCGGTAAAATAGAAAACCTACCAAGGGTAAACCTTTGCCTTGCACATGGTCCACTTGAGCTAGATGATGACGATCTTGATTCCCTCAAGTTGGACCACCTTTCTTGATTGGGTTGACTCGATGAAGACTAGTTGATTCCTCCCCCATACTCCACTATGGGTGAGCCACTCTTCCCACATCTTCACGAGTCCATTGTCACCACAAAGTATAGCACGCTTCAAGCATTTGATCTCTTCATGGTGCTCCACTTGAACTTGCACACCGCAACCTAACCCACAAAGAACTCTCACGAAGACCATGGGTTAGTACATAAAGCGTAATTGACAATGCTTACCATACCATGGGATCACTTGATCCCTCTCGGTACATCTTCTACGCTTTGTGGGTTGATCAACTTGATTCACTCTTTAACTTAGTCTTGATCAACCTTGAACCTTTCCAATTCTCTTCATTTGGATGATGTCTTGAAGGTAGACATGAATGATCACACAATCTTCTTCTTCAAGACATGCTTGCAATAAGCTCAACTCTCACATGACCAATCTTTGGATAATTCCTTGAATAACACCTTGGTCGACACAAACTCTCCTTGAAATCAACACATGTACTCCAAGAAAAGCATATGGACAAAACCTTCAAATATAACTCAAGGCAACCATTAGTCCATAGAGATTGTCATCATTTACCAAAACCAAACATGGGGGCACCGCATGTTCTTTCAAAGGGTCTCCTTCTTCCCCGTTGACTTACCTCTTCCACCATTAATGCTCCATTATTGCTCCAAGCTCCATTTTCGCCCGATCTCTCTTCCTAGCCAACCAAACTTGTTGATTTGCTTGGGAGAGGTCGAGAAGGCCCCGATCTACACTTCCACCGAAAGATATTTGATTCCTCCCTTCTAATCCCTTGCGGATCTTGTTACTCTTGGGTGTTTGAGCATCCTAGACGGTTGAGGTCACCGCGAAGCCATAGTCCATTGTGGTGAAGCTTCGTGGCGTCGTTGGGAGCCTCCAATTAAGTTGTGGAGATTGCCCCAACCTTGTTTGTAAAGGCTCGGTCGCCGCCTCCAAGGGCACCAATAGTGGAATCACGGCATCTCGCATTGTGTGAGGGCGTGAGGAGATTACGGTGGCCTTAGTGGCTTCTTGGGGAGCATTGTGCCTCCACACCGCTCCAACGGAGACGTACTTCCTCTCAAAGGGAAGGAATTTCGGCAACACATCCTCGTCTCCACCGTCTCCACTTTTGGCTATCTCATGCCTTTACTTGAGTAGCTTATTTGTTTCATATATCTTGCTTGCTTGTGTTCCTACTAGTGTTGCATCATATAGGTTGCTCATCTAGTTGCATATCTAGACAACCTATTTTTGATGCAAAGTTTAAATTGCTAAGAAACACTAAAAATTGTTAGTTGCCTATTCGCCCCCCCCCCCTCTAGTCAACCATATCGATCCTTTCAATTGGTATCAGAGCCTCGTCTCTTTATTAAGGACTTTACCGTCCAAAGAGTATGGTTGATACCGTAGACGGTGCGGAGGAACACTCCGGTGTGAATCCTATCTCGTCTACGGGCGATGGGGGAACTTCGGTCTCTCGTGAGGAGTACAATGTAGCCTTGGAGACATTGAAAACCTCCATGACGACCGAAGTTGAAAGCATGTTTACTAAATTTCTTGAGGGCCTTAAACTATCCACCGCACCGTTGAAAGTGGGGGATCCCGCCAACAAGGTGTCGGATGCTACCCCCGACAAGGGGGAAGCTAGTAGTGAAAAGGCTCCTTCTTCTAGTGGCAAGAATGGCACCGACATCTTTGCCCATGTGGAACCACCACTTGTTTATGGTGGACCGGTTCCTTCTACTCATTTGAATCATGCCGGTCCTCCTCCTAAGATTGTGAAAAATGAGGATTTTGATTCTTGGGTTTACCGCTTTAAACGTCATTTAAATCATGTGAACACTAACCTTTGGAGAATCATTGAAGAAGGTTTTTACCCACATGATCCTAGCAACCTCACTCCTCAAGAAGCCGCGGACAATCAATTCAATGAGAATGCTCTCTTCATCATTCAAGATGCAATTCCACCCGAAGACCTACCTCATCTTCGTCCCTTCTCCTTGGCCAAAGATGCATGGCATTGTGTCGTGTCTCTCTACCGGGGAAGCGCAAGCATTCAACGCTTCAACTATGAAGTGGTACAAGATGAGGCCGATGAGTTTGCAATGAAGGAAGATGAAGAGCCTCGTGAGCTTTATCGGAGAGTCACCAAACTCGCGGTCTCCCTACGAGATCACGGGAGCAAGGACACAGATGATAATTGGATCAAGCGCAAATTCCTCAAGGCAATGATGCCCTACCACAAGGCCATGTCCTCCGTCATCCGCCAAAGACCGGACTTCCACACTTTGACCTCAAGCGAGGTGTTGGATGAGTTTGTGGCCATGAACATTTTGGACAAGACCGCCGACAATGCGGTGCTCCGGTCTCAACGGGCAAAGAAGCCCAACCTTGCTTTGAAGGCCAAGCTCACCGTGGAAGAAGAAGAAGAGGAAGAAGAGGAGAGCAACCCCAAAGATACAAAGTATGCATATCATGAACACATGGCTCTTGCTTCAAGGCAATTTTGGAGCAAGAAAAACTCGAGGCCCAACTTTAGCAAAAATAACTCGAGTGGGACAAGGGGCAAGCAACGTGTGAGGACTTGCTACAATTGCGGCAACGTGAGTCATTTCGTTGCGGAATGCCCGTATGAGAAGAGGGAAGACAATGGTGGCAAACTCATCCGAAAGGACAAGGCCAAGTCGTTCCCCAACAAGAACAACTTCACCAAGAAGACTCCTCCCAAGGCCTTGGTTGTGCAAGAAGAGTACAATGAGGATGATGACGATGATGAAGATGATGAGTCGGTTGCCATGGCCTCCGTTGCCATTGCAACAACGTCACAAGTGTCTCTCTTCGACTCACCCAACGAGAGCATCAACGCCAAGTGCCTCATGGCTAAAGCCACCAACAAGGTAACCCCCAACATCAAAACTACCATCATTAATCATCCTTCCCCATTGGATTGCATTAATGAAGTTGAGGGAGCTAATGTGGAGGCTAACGAGTTTGAGGCCTTTATGGGCAAACTCAAGGGAAAATCCAAGAAGCACTTTGTTGCTCTCTTGGAACAACTTGGTGAGGCCAATGACATGATCGAGGCTCACGAAGACACCATCTCGAAGATGGAAGGGCATAGTCATGACTATGCCGATGAGATTTCGGAGCTTTCCAATGCTCTTGAGGAAGAGCGTGGTCTTCGTTTGGCTCTTGAAGAGTCACACAACGTTGATCATGCTAAGTTAGAGAAAGATTATGATCATGCCCTAGTTGTGTCTCGTGTACTAAACTCCGAGAAGGCCAAACTCGGGGTTGATCTTGCTAGACTCAAAGAGGAGTTTGATATACTTGACAAGGCCCACAAGGCCTTGAAGGGTATTCACGCTAGTCTCAACGAGTCTCATGATCAACTCCAAGTGAAGCTAACTAAGGAGAAAGCAACTTTTCCTCATATGGTTTTACTTGATAACGCAAATGCTACTAACCCGTGTTGTGAGCATATGCATCTTGTTGAGGAAAATGCAACGTTGAAGGCGCAACTTGAGAGAGGCCTTGTGACGTGCATACAAGGCAAGAAGAACCTAAATGATCTCTTGATCAACCAAAAGGGAGGTGTGCCGAAGGAAGGGGTTGGGTACGTCCTCGACTCTCAGAACAAGAAGAAGAATGACAAGACCAAACGACCTCCTCCCCTCATGCAAACCTTTGTGAGGGCGGGAGAGAGTGTCCACGAGGAGAAGAAGAAGAAGAAAAAAGTCAAGAAGGGCAATGTCTCCTCTCCCAACAAAGCCGGCGATTTTAATCCTTCTTATGTGTTATGCCGAGCTAGTGATGGGCATGTTTATGCCAAATTTGTTGGTTCTCTTCATGAGCACATTGAATGGTCTATTTGGGTTCCTAAGACCCTTGTTACTAACATCAAAGGACCCATTACAAAATGGGTACCTAAAACCAAGCATTGATCTCTTGTAGGTGTTTGCTTCCGGTGGTGGATCATGGTTGCTCGATAGTGGAGCTACAAATCATATGACCGGAAGCAAGGACTTGGTGGTGGATGTGCACAAGGCTCCATCTATGCCCACCAATGTCGAGTGGGGTGACGCCTCTTCTTCTAAGGTATTGGGACTTGGCAAAGTTGTCATCTCTCATGATCTCACGATCGAGAAGGTCATGCTTGTTGAGTCCCTTGCATACAATTTACTTTCCGTTCGTCAACTTGCAATCATGGGCTTTGCCACCTTCTTTGATATCGATTCCGTGGCCCTCTTGTGGAGCAAGACTCTTAAAGTAGCCTTTGTTGGGCATGTCGAGAACGGTCTATATGTGATTAACTTTTCGGAGCGACCCACTAAGACCGCGACATGCCTAATGGCTAAAGTTGATGTGGGATGGCTTTGGCATCGCCGTTTAGCCCATGTCAATATGAGATCTTTGCAAAGTCTCCTAAAGGGGGACCATGTCCGTGGACTAACGAATGTTAGTTTTGCTAAAGATCGTGCTTGCAGTGCCTGTATTGAAGGAAAGCTACATGAGAAGGCTCACCCTCCCACGACTATCATTTATTCAAAGAGGCCTTTGGAGCTCCTTCACATGGATCTCTTTGGGCCTCCATCCTTCAATAGTCTTGGAGGTAGGAAGTGTTGCTTGGTGATTGTGGATGACTACTCAAGGTATACGTGGGTGTATTTCTTCAAGAGGAAGAGCGAGACCCAACAAACCGTCATTGACTTTGCAAATGAAGCACAACGTCAACACAATGCAAAGATCTTGACAATAAGAAGTGACAACGGCACCGAGTTCAAGAACTACACCTTGGATGAATTTCTTAGTGATGAGGGAATCAAGCATCAATATTCCGCACCATACACCCCTCAACAAAACGGTGTTGCGGAGAGAAAGAACCGAACGTTGATGGATGCGGCAAGGACCATGATGGCGGAGTTCAAGTCCCCGTACAACTTTTGGGCCGAAGCCATCAACATCGCGTGTCATGCATCCAATCGGCTCTACCTCCGCAAGGGCATGAACAAGACTCCATATGAGATACTCACCGGTAACAAGCCCAACCTCAAGTACTTCCGGGTATTCGGGTGTAAGTGTTTCATTCTCAAGAAAGGTGTTCGGTTGTCTAAATTTGAGGCTAGAGTTCATGAGGGCATATTTGTTGGTTATGCTACAAACTCTCATGCTTACCGTGTCCTCAATAAGTCCACGGGACTTATTGAGGAGACGTGTAACGTGGAGTTTGATGAGACTAACGGCTCCCAAGTGGAGCAAAGTGGCACTTGTGATGTAGGTGATGAAATTCCTCCTCAAGCCATAAGAAGAATGGGTGTTGGTTTCATCCTTCCGAAGAACAAAGTGAAGGCCCTCAACCTCATGAACAAGACCAAGGGCAAGATCATACTCAAGACGGTGTTGATACACCAAGGGATGCCCAAGGTCAAGTTCTCTCCCCCGAGCAAGTTTAAGACCAAGAACAAGTTCATGACGATGCTCAAGATGATCAAGTAACCGCTCCTCAACTCACCACCGAGGAGGAATTAGAGCGTCGTGCCGCCAAGGTTGCTTCCAAGCTCTCCACCAAGGATCATCTCATGACGAATGTGCTTGGAAGCTTAAGAAAGGGGGTAGGCACTCGTAGACAATTAGCAAATTATTGTGAGCATCACGCGTTTGTCTCTTGTGTGGAACCTCTCAAGGTGTATGAGGCGCTAGAAGATCCGGATTGGCTCAATGCCATGCATGAAGAACTCAACAACTTCGAGCGCAACAAAGTGTGGAGATTGGTGCCAAGGCCAACGGGGAACCACAATGTCATTGGAACCAAGTGGATATTCAAGAACAAGCAAGATGCCCATGGGATCATCATTCGCAATAAGGCTCGTTTGGTAGCACAAGGCTACTCCCAAGTCGGGGGTATCGACTACGGTGAAACCTTTGCTCCCGTCGCTCGTCTTGAATCCATTCGCATGTTGATTGCATATGCTTCTCATCATAACTTTAAGTTACATCAAATGGATGTGAAGAGTGCTTTCCTTAATGGTCCCATTAATGAATTGGTGTACGTCAAGCAACCCCCCGGGTTCGAGGATCCCTACTTTCCCGATCATGTGTATCAACTCGATAAGGCACTCTATAGCCTTAAACAAGCCCCACGCACGTGGTATGACCACCTTACCGAGTTGTTGCAAGACCGTGGGTTTGAAGTTGGGATAATCGACCCCACTCTTTTTACTAAGAAGGTCAAAGGGGAGTTGTTTGTGTGCCAATTATATGTTGATGATATTATCTTTGGTTCTCCTAACAAAGCTTTCAATGAGGAATTTGCCGCACTCATGACCTCAAAGTTCGAGATGTCTTCCATGGGGGAGTTGAAGTTCTTTCTAGGGTTCGAAGTGAAGCAAAGAAGAGAAGGAATCTTCATCAATCAATCCAAATACACTCAAGACATGCTCAAAAGATTCAAGCTAAGTGACGTCAAGCCGGCTTCCACTCCAATGCCCACCAAGTGCCAACTTGACTTAGATCCAAATGGTAAAGTGGTGGATCAAAAGGTATATCGTTCCATGATTGGCTCCTTGCTTTACCTTTGTGCATCTAGACCGGACATCATGTTGAGTGTGGGAATTTGTGCACGGTTTCAAGCCGCACCTAAGGAAAGTCACTATGTGGCGGTCAAACGAATCTTTCGATATTTGGCTCATACCCCAAACTTTGGCTTATGGTACCCAAGAGGATCAAACTTCAAGCTAGTAGGGTACTCGGATTCCGATTGGGCGGGAGACAAAGTGGATAGGAAGTCCACTTCCGGAGGGTGTCAGTTCCTTGGTTGCTCTTTGGTAAGTTGGTCTTCCAAAAAGCAAAGTTTTGTGTCTCTCTCGTCCACCGAAGCGGAGTATGTTGCGGCCGGTAGTTGTTGTGCACAACTCTTATGGATGAGGCAAACTTTAAAGGATTATGGTGTCACTTGTGACAAAGTGCCTCTTTGGTGTGACAATGAAAGTGCCATCAAGATCTCTCTCAACCCGGTGCAACACTTCAAGACGAAGCATATTGAGATCCGGTATCACTTCATCCGGGATCACATTAGGCGAGGAGAGATCGAGCTCAACTACGTCATCACTCATGATAACCTTGCAGATATCTTCACGAAGCCCTTGGATGAAGCAAGATTTCGCGAGTTAAGGCATGAGCTAAATATCATTGATTCGAGCAATGTTGCTTGAACCCTTGCACACCCCACTGCACGCAACTTGTTGTCTTGTTTAGATGTAGGCATGGACATAGGGGGAGTGTTGTTCTCTCAATGAACTCTCCCTCCCCCCATTATGCATAAATTAATCGAGTCTTTCACATTAGCCATGTTTGATGGTGCTTGTGCTTCAAAGACGAGTTTTGGTCATGGACCCAAGGATAATTCTTCGCGGTGCCATACCACTTGACTCAAACATAGGTGGCTACGGCCACCGCCCTCTCTTTTGGAGAGGTGGTGTCTCGTGTTTGGTTCGCTTGTTGTTTGCCCGTCTGGTTTGTGTGTTGCGTGGTTTTGTGGTGTTGTGCTTGCTCGGAGCGGTTTTGTGCCAAGATCCTGTCTTTTTCGTGCTCGAAACTTGCATTCTCTTGAGCCCACGGTACTACCACGCCTTGGCGCGGTACTACCGCTTGGGAGGCACGGTACTACCGCACCCATCACGGTACTACCGCTCTTCGCGGTACTACCGTGTCTGGGCACGGTACTACCGTGCCGTCAAGGGCGCGTGGGGAGGTTATGACTCGGGCAGGGGAGTTCCAACTCCCCATACCCATTCATTGTCTCTCTCTCTCCCTACGTCTCTCCCTCTCAAGAACAGCGCCGGAGGCCCTCGCCGGATCTCCGTCTCCGGCCACTCTCCTCGGATTCCGACCAGTGGGATCGTTCCCCACCACTTCCTCTTGCCATGGACCAAGGTTTTTCCCCAAATCTCTCCTTTTCTTGGCTGTTTTCTCGCTTCTAGACTTTTGGGGAGAAACTTGGTGTTCTTGAGATTTTAGGCTAAATCTTTGCAAGAGTAGGATGTAGGAGAGTCGTGATGCGTAGGAAACATACTTGATATGCTGTCTTATGGTAGCTTTGTCCAACCGTAGTACCGCCGTGATTTCATGGGCTTTCTCAGATTTGAATCGCCTCAGATCTAGCACGGCGCGGTACTACCGTGGCCGATGTGCGGTACTACCGTGTGCGGTGCGGTACTACCGCTCGTCAGGCGCGGTACTACCGTGTGCCGTGCGGTACTACCGTTCCGCAGGCGCAGTACTACCGCGCCGGCCGTACTACCGTAGGATTCAAAACTCCCTCTAGGCATGTATCATGTGTGCTTTTTATTTGTTTCCCTCGTCTGTGTTGTGATCTTTGCTTTAATCTCTCTTGGCTTTTGTGGGTGTTTTGCGTTGTGTGTCTCAGGTGGTGGCTCTCGCCGTTCCAATCCCAGCCGTGACACCAGCTCCAAGCGTCTGCGCAACCCCCAAGATGAAGCCCCAGAGGGCTCCAAGGCCCCCAAGCGCAATGTCAAGACTACTGCCAGCAAGCTCAAGGAACCGGCTAAGGCCATGGACGAGATCTCCGCCACTGAGTATGTCGAGCGCCGGAAGATCAATCCCTATGTGAATCCTCGGGCTACCCTCAAAGGCACCGAGTTGTTCTGGACCAAGCAACAGGTTCTCATCTATCTGGATGTGATCAAGAACAAGCAGAACACCTATGTGGATGTCAAGTGGATTGATATGCATCACCTGCGGAAAGACAAGTTTCGTGACTATTTCGGAGAGGCTCTGGACTTGGTGGAGCAGTTTGCTATTGAGCCGGTGATCTCCTTTCACCTTGACTATGACCCTGAGCTTATCTGTCAGTTCTTTGCCTCGGTGTACTTTCATCCCAGGGTGGAGCGGAGGATGACTTGGATGACCAATGGCCGTCAGCTGTCTACTACATGGAAAGAGTTCATGGATCTGCTGCACATTCCTGATGACGGGCTCCATACCCCAGTTGGTGTCCGTCCCCATGCCAACTCTGAGTCTGCCAACAAGAACCTGCTTCAGCCCTTCCTTGTTGAGAAGGTACTCCCCAATGGCAAGTCTACTTGGGTGTTGAACTCTTTTCTGGATATCATGCATCGCATCTTCCACAACTCTCTGTTCCCACGCATTGGCGACAAGGACAAGGTTCATGCATATCTAGTGGACATGTTGCTCCTGTGTGCAGAGGCTCGTTCTTCTCAGACTCAGCCACTCGATGTCTCTCACATCATGTGGTGTGAGCTTCGGTTTGTTGTGTTCACTCGCAAGGTTCCTATTTATGGCCCATACCTGCATCTGCTACTCTCTACCACTTGGGAGAAGACGTTTCCAGGAGATGAGTTCCTTGCTCCAGACTGGGTCCGCCATGAGTCCATCTGCCTCCGCGTCAAGCCCAACTGGGCCAACACCACCACTCGTGCTGAGGCATCTTCTGCTAGGAGGGCTACCGGTCAGGGGGAGGCTGCTGAGGACCGTGCTGAGGACCGTGCTGAGGATCGTGCTGCTGAGGACCGTGATGCCAGGTTCACCACTTCTTCCTCTGAGCCATCATGGGCCAAGAAGCTGAAGGACAAGATGAAGACTCTCTTCTGCATGCAAGCGAAGGGACAGTACAGGGCTCACGTGTCTGACAAGGAAAGTCGCCGCCGTGACAAGAAAGTGATGCGGCTCTTTGGCGAGGATGTGTCTGGCGGGTCGGAGGACGTCATCACTCCTGAGGCTGCCTGGATGTCTAAGCAGGGCTACACGTGGACCAGTTCAGAGGAGGACGTGGAGGAGACTATCCCAGCCGCCGAGTCTGACGAGGAGCACCAGGAGCAGTGGGACAACTTCTCTGCTTGAGCTACCACTTGTGCTGTAGGTGTCCTCTCTGCCTTTTTGGCATCTCGATGCCAAAGGGGGAGAGAGTGTAGGGATTTGCGATTTGCGTGTGTCGTGCTTAGTGTGTGTGGTGTGTTTGCTTGGACCTCGTTTGCTTCTGTTTGGTTTGTGTCTTCGAGACCTATCCTCCATATGGTGTAAGACATATGCACTCTATCTATCTATCTTAGTTATCTTATGTTTGCTACATCTTGTCTAGTGATAGATATGCTTTGTTTCTATAACATAGGGGGAGCTGTGATCCTAGTATTCATGTGCCGTGCAGTCCAAAGCACTCATCTAGGTGGCACACATCTAGGGGGAGCCCGTCTATTTTATAGAGAGGAGGGGCTTGCATTTACTTAATATTATTTTCTTTATGCAAATCTCGTTTTGTCATCAATCCACCAAAAAGGGGGAGATTGTAAGGTCATATTTATCCCTAAGTGTTTTGGTGATTGATGACAACGCATTTGCGGACTAATCGTGTGTCATGAGCTTTCCAGACTCTTCTTTGCTAGGCACAAGACGATTGGGTGTCCCTCGAAGACTGACGAAGACGGCGTCTTTTCTACGTTTCCTTTTGGTGGATTTGAGTTGTAGGGAAGCCGTACTATTAAGAGGGGGTCCGCGTTGGAAAGGTTTGGGTGGAATCATCATGTACGCGTCTCCTTGCATCCCTCTCTTTCTTCCTTGGAGCTTCGTCCGTTTTCTATGCCTCTAGTGACTGGCTGTTCTTGTGGTTGCGGTAGTACCGCTCCAGGGGCAACGGTCGTACCGTGGGCACCCACGGTAGTACCGCGCAGGCGCGCGGTAGTACCGCTGGTGCTCGCGGTAGTACCGCTCCCCCTGGAGCCATACTACCGCAGCCCACTCGCTAGTGCCGCCCGGGTGCGGTAGTAGGGGCGGATGTAAAATTTTACATCCGCACCTCCGCGGTACTACCGCTTTCGCTGTATGGTAGTACCGCGCTAGGAAGCCAGATGGTAGTACTGCCCCTCGGCAGTACTACTGTGTCGCGTTTTTGCTACTTCCGTTATTTTGCGGAAGTATGCACGGTTGTACCCTGTCCTCCTATCAGGCTCTTGCCTCGCGGTAGTACCGCACTGTGGGCGCGGTAGTACCGCACCACCATGCGGTAGTACCGCCTGACCGCAAGCCGTACTACCGCGTGGCCGTGCGGTAGTACCGCTGGCCGCGGGCTGGTTGGTGGGCAACGGTTGGATCTTCTCTCCTCACTATATAAAGGGTCTCCTTCTTCCCCGTTGACTTACCTCTTCCACCATTAATGCTCCATTATTGCTCCAAGCTCCATTTTCGCCCGATCTCTCCCCCTAGACAACCAAACTTGTTGATTTGCTTGGGAGAGGTCGAGAAGGCCCCGATCTACACTTCCACCGAGAGATATTTGATTCCTCCCTTCTAATCCCTTGCGGATCTTGTTACTCTTGGGTGTTTGAGCATCCTAGACGGTTGAGGTCACCGCTAAGCCATAGTCCATTGTGGTGAAGCTTCGTGGCGTCGTTGGGAGCCTCCAATTAAGTTGTGGAGATTGCCCCAACCTTGTTTGTAAAGGCTCGGTCGCCGCCTCCAAGGGCACCAATAGTGGAATCACGGCATCTCGCATTGTGTGAGGGCGTGAGGAGATTACGGTGGCCTTAGTGGCTTCTTGGGGAGCATTGTGCCTCCACACCGCTCCAACGGAGACGTACTTCCTCTCAAAGGGAAGGAACTTCGGCAACACATCCTCGTCTCCACCGTCTCCACTTTTTGTTATCTCGTGCCTTTACTTGAGTAGCTTATTTGTTTCATATATCTTGCTTGCTTGTGTTCCTACTAGTGTTGCATCATATAGGTTGCTCATCTAGTTGCATATCTAGACAACCTATTTTTGATGCAAAGTTTAAATTGCTAAGAAACACTAAAAATTGTTAGTTGCCTATTCACCCCCCCCTCTAGTCAACCATATCGATCCTTTCAGCGTCGCAACAAGCAAAAGCGCCGCATTAACGGCGACAATGCTGAGGATACGGCAGTTAATGCCGGATTCAGAGGCTATAAATCCGGTCAGCGGAAAAAGCCATTCAAAAGAAATCCTAGGGGCCCGTCCAGTTTGGACCGAATACTCGACCGCTTGTGCCAGATACATGGCACCCCCGAAAAGCCGGCCAATCACACCAACAGGGATTGTTGGGTGTTCAAGCAGGCAGGCAAGTTAAATGCTGAAAACAAAGACGAGGGGCTGCATAGCAATGACGACGAAGAGCCCCGGCCGCCGAACAACAATGGACAGAAGGGTTTTCCCCCACAAGTGCGGACGGTGAACATGATATACGCAACCCACATCCCCAAGAGGGAGCGGAAGCGCGCGTTAAGGGACGTATACGCGATAGAGCCAGTCGCCCCAAAGTTCAACCCATGGTCCTCCTGCCCGATCACCTTTGATCGAAGGGACCATCCCACTAGCACCCGTCATGGCGAATTCGCCGCATTGGTTCTAGACCCAATTATTGACGGATTTCATCTCACTAGAGTCCTTATGGACGGCGGCAGCAGCCTGAACCTGCTTTACCAGGATACAGTGCGGAAAATGGGCATAGATCCCTCGAGGATTAAGCCCACCAAAACGACCTTCAAAGGCGTAATACCAGGTGTAGAGGCCAACTGTACAGGCTCAGTCACACTTGAAGTGGTCTTCGGATCTCCGGATAATTTCCGAAGCGAGGAGTTAATCTTCGACATAGTCCCATTCCGCAGTGGCTATCACGCACTGCTCGGGCGAACCGCATTCGCCAAGTTCAATGCGGTACCACACTACACATACCTTAAGCTCAAGATGCTAGGCCCTCGAGGAGTAATTACGGTCAATGGAAACACCAAACGCTCCCTCCGAACGGAGGAGCACACGGCGGCCCTTGCAGCGGAAGTATAAAGCAGCCTCTCCAGGCAGTTCTCCAGTCCGGGCATTAAACGTCCGGACACCGTCAAGCGCGCCCGGAGTAACCTACAACAAGACCGCCTGGCACGTTCCGAGCAGGCGTAGCAATGCGGCCCCAACCCTAGCCCTCACAAAAATGCGACACCGGTGCTTCGCGTACATAACTACGCTCTAGAAATACCATGGGTACAGGGGGAGGGGCACCATCATGACACGCCCGAAACACGGCTTAAACCGCACCAGGGGCTGCCGATTTTTTAATTTTCTCTTACTTTCAGGACTCCATTCTTCGGAAGGCCTGTTCGGCAGTTCAAGTGCCGCACAAACGATGCAAGAACCAGGGAAGCAGACAAGCTATGCCGCATTACGGAACTCCCAGGTGGTCTCTATCACGAGCAGTATACCTGTTTCGCATACCATTCCGCAGCCTGCCCCTGGAACGGACATGTTAAATAGTCCAACCTTTTGCTTATCGCATTATTTGTATCGTTCTGCTTTGATCGCAGCCCCTTTTTAATAAACAATGCATAGCTTTTGTCTATTTTTGCATTACTCTTTTTTTTACAAATATATGTTCCTTAATGACATGTTGCACCCGTACACTTTGGTACGGCCAAAATACGCCAGGGGCTTTAGTACCCCTCAATATGGTGTGAGAAGTCCGAACACTTTAACAAGTGCGGCACCCCGAACTTATAGCATTATATGCATCGGCTCCGAATCATGTCTTGGGTCAATAGTTGGGTTTGCCCGGCTCCTATATTTTGGTGCCTTACGTTCCGCTATATCGGCTAAGGTAGCACTAGGAGAACTACTGCGATTGTGCCCCAGTTGAGCTGGGTCGAGCACCTCGGTAGAGAAAGCTAAAACTGACTGTCATGATGAAGCGAGAGCTGGTCGCTGTTCGAGAGGTTTTTCGAGTCCCTAAAGACTTATGCCGCTTAGAGCGAGGAGTCAGCTCTGTCCGGCCAAGGCGTGGATAGCGCCCCGAAATCGGTCTTCCGAATACCAGGGGCTTCGCCGAAATTTAAAGTTATAGAATTCTATGGCTAAGTGAGAGTGTTCACGCATTATAGTCCGATTGCCTTGTTCGTTGTGCTGAGCGCCTCCCTCGAAGGACCCAAACATGGGAAAAAGAGCGCTCAGGTTTATCCCCGAACACCCCAGCACTAGCGGCACGGGGGCAGAAGCCGACGACTCGCCATCTCTCAGAATTGATAAACAAGCGCACAGAAGGTAATATTTTAAATTCCAACAGCATTGCTTAGCGCATATGAACAAGTTTTCAGCGCACAGGACAAAACGAGCGAGTTTTACTCAAAAATTACATCCCTGGAACATTCATCCGCCATAAGGCGGGCACCCTTCAGAACATCCTTATAATAATTCTTGGGCTTGCGATGCTCTTTCCCCGGCGGTGGCCCGTCCTCCACAAGCTTCTCAGCATTCAACTTGCCCCAGTGCACCTTAGCACGGGCAAGGGCCCTACGGGCACCTTCAATACAGACGGAGCGCTTGATGACTTCGAGCCTTGGACAGGCCGCCACCAGCCGCCGCACCAGCCCAAAATAGCTCCCAGGCAGAGCCTCTCCAGGCCACAGCCGAACTATGAGGCCCTTCATGGCCTGTTCGGCCGCCTTGTGGAGCTCAACCAGTTGCTTCAGCTGGTGGCTCAGGGGCATGGGGTGTCTGGCCTCAGCATACTGAGACCAGAACACCTTCTCTGTCAAGCTGCCCTCCTCGGCTTGATAGAAGGCGGCGGCATCGGACGCGCTACGGGGAAGATCTGCGAATGCTCCTGGAGAGCTCCGGATTCGGGTAAGTAACAAGTAACTCATGTTTATGTGTTTGCTTTGCATAAAGAATGCCTTACCCGCCGCTATCTTTTTCACCTCATCCAACTCCTGGAGGGTCTTCTGGGATTCGGCCTTGGCAGACTTGGCATTTTCAATGGCCACCGCGAGCTCGGACGCCCGCGTCTTTGAGTCAAGCTCCAAACTCTCATGTTTTCCCATGAGAGCCTGGAGCTCTTGCCGCACCTTGCCAACCTGGGCCTCATACTTCTCCCGCTCAGTGCGCTCCATGGCCGCCCTCTTCTCGGCCTCGAGCAGCGCTTGCTTCAGGGTCGCCACCTCAGACGTGGCCCCTACAATAGCCACGATAATCATGTCATTTTTTGCAATTGCACCTTTTTATATATATATTTAAACAAGGTATTTCTTACCTTCCTTGTCCTCGAGCTGCTTCTTGGCACGCCCGAGCTCTTGCTCGGACTGCTCGAGGTTCTGCTTTAGCATGTTCACTTCCGCAGTCAGTACGGCGGACGCTAGCAGAGAAGCCTGCATACGCATATTGACTCCTTTTTGTTAGACTCCTGCGAATTTTATTTGATCCTCTATTCGGCTTTTTCTTCCCGAACGCCAAACAGAGCATCAGGGGCTACTATCTATGCGGTAATATTATTTACACATTCTTTACTTACCTCAAAGCCTGTTAAAAGGCTAGCACAAGCTTCAGTCAGTCCGCTCTTGGCGGACTGAACCTTCTGGACCACCGCACTCATAATGGTGCGGTGCTCCTTGTCGATGGAGGCGCCTTTGAGCACCTCCAACAGATTGTCCGACGCCTCCGGTTGGACGGGGGTCACCGGCGCGGTGGGCTTGCTCCTCTTGGAAGGAGGTCGCCCGCCGGACTCGGGAACCTTTGAAGGTTCCGGAGCGGTGTCCGGCCTAGAGCCTGACTTGGAGCCTTATGGGGTTTTTATCCCCTTTACTCCTGGAGTCCGGGAGGTCGCCTTGCGGCGCCTCTGGGACCACCTCCTCCTGGCTTGGAACCTGTTGGGACAACACTTCGGTGTCGTCCGTAGGGCGGGGGGGGGGGGGGGGGAGGAAGCCGTCGGAAGCGAATTCACATCCGACGAGTCCAGTGAACCGCTCGACGACGCGTCGAGCCAGTCTTTGGGTGGGCTGCATAATCATATTCGACATAAGGGAAAGCCGTGCAATAAAGGAATACTATGAATTACTCTGGTATCTGGATACTTACGATTTCGCCAAGGGCTTGGCCCTGAGCGGCCACTCCTCTCCGCCGTCGTCGGCGTTGATGGAGTAGTCCGAAGGAAGGGTTTTCCCCTTCTTGGACCCTTCGGCCTCCCCAGTAAGGGCGGCCTTCCTTTTCTTCTCTCCCCCTGCTGGAGGGGGAGAGGTCTCTTCTTCCTCCTCCTCGTCTTCACGGGAGGAATGCGCCTTGGAGCCGTCGGATGATGAACCCGACACCTCCTGGCGCCGGGCACTTTTTCGAGTCCCCGTGGCCTTCTTCTCCGGCGCCACGTAGGGTGCCGGAACCAGCAGCTTCGCCAAGCGGGCATCGGCTGGGACTTCGCCTGCCAATTCTGTCAAAGGAAAGGGAGCTTAGATCCCGCATAGAATTAAACTATGGAAAACTAATACCCTGTAAAAGGTACAAACAACTTACCGCGCTAGCGTGACGCTGTGCGCTGAATCCGCGATCCTCGGTAGCGGATGCGGGAGCCTCGGCGCCCTTGAAAAGCACCTTCCAGGCATCTTCGTACGTCGTGTCGAAGAGCCTGCTCAGAGTTCGGTGCTGCGCCGGGTTGAACTCCCACAGATTGAAGGCCCGTTGTTGACACGGGAGGATCCGACGGATGAGCATAACCTAGACTACGTTGACAAGCTTGATCTGCTTGTCCACCAGGGTTTGGATGCATGTTTGCAGTCCAGTCACCTCTTCTTTGCTGCCCCACGACAGGCCCGTCTCTTTCCAGGACGTGAGCCGCGTTGGGGGTCCGGACCCGAACTCGGGGGCTGCGACCCACTCAGGGTCGCGCGGCTCGGTGATGTAAAACCACCCCGATTGCCACCCCTTCAGGGTCTCCACAAAGGAGCCCTCGAGCCATAAGACGTTGAGCATCTTGCCCACCATGGCGCCTCCGCACTCCGCCTGGTTGCCGCGCACCACCTTCGGCTTGACATTGAAAGTCTTGAGCCATAGGCCGAAATGGGGACGGATGCGGAGGAAAGCCTCGCACACGACGATAAACGCCGAGATGTTGAGGATGAAGTTCGGGGTCAGATCATGGAAATCCAGGCCGTAGTAGAACATGAGTCCCCGGACGAATGGGTGGATAGGAAAGCCTAGTCCGCGGAGGAAGTGGGGAAGGAACACTACCCTCTCATGGGGCCTTGGGGTGGGGAGGAGCTGCCCCTCTTCGGGAAGACGGTACGGGATGTCGTTAGACAAGTATCCGGCCTTCCTCAGTTTTTTGATGTGTCCCTCCGTGGCGGAGGAGACCATCCACTTGCCTCCCGCTCCGGACATGGCTGGAGAAGGTTGAGGTGGGGAGTGCGGACTTGGGCGCTGGAGCTCGAGTGCGCGAAAATGGATAGGCAAAGGATGAAGAAGGCGTAGGTGAAAAGGTGGATCCTTATTCCCTTATATGGGTGGATGCAACTACGTGTCCCCACCAGCCTGGTAAAACTTGCTTATCTCCAAGTGTCGTAATCAATGGCGCGGTTGGGTTACCCACGCCCGTATTGATGAGAATCCCGGAATAAGGGAACACGATCTCTGCTTTAACAAGACGTGCCAAGGAAACCGCCTCGCATGACACGCCGAGGTGGGACAATAAAAACGATTTGAATAAAGACTTGGCCGTGGTGCGATGTCACACTACGGAATACATCAGCAGATTAGATTTGTGTAAATATTATTCTCTCTATGGCAATATGTGGAAACTTATTTTGCAGAGCCGGACACTATCTTTGTGTTCAAAATCTTCTATGAAGTACTTGGCGGAGGAACGCGCCTTGCAATGCCGAAGACAAACTGCGCGCCGGACTCGTCGTCATTGAAGCTTGGTTCAAGGGCTACTGAGGGAGTCCTGGATTAGGGGGTGTCCGGATGGCCGGACTGTACCTTCAGCCGGACTCCTGGACTATGAAGATACAAGATTGAAGACTTCGTCTCGTGTCCGGAAGTGATTTTCCTTGGCGTGGAAGGCAAGCTTGGCGATACGGATATGTAGATCTCCTACCATTGTAACCGACTTTGTGTAACCCTAACCTTCTCCGATGTCTATATAAACCAGAGGGTTTTAGTCCGTAGGACAACATACAGAACAACAATCATACCATAGGCTAGCTTCTAGGGTTTAGCCTGTCCGATCTCGTGGTAGATGTACTCTTGTACTACCCATATCATCAATATTAATCAAGCAGGACGTAGGATTTTACCTCCATAAAGAGGGCCCGAACCTGGGTAAAACTTCGTGTCCCTTACCTCCTGTTACCATCCGGCCTAGACGCACAGTTCGGGACCCCTACCTCTTCCCCCTCAAGCTCCATTAATGCTCAAGCTCCATTAATGCTCAAGCTTCATTAAATGCTTCAAGCTCCATTTTCGCCCGATCTATCTCTCTAGCCAATCAAATTTGTTGATTTGCTCGGGAGTGGTTGAGAAGGCCCTGATCTACACTTCCACCAAGGGATTTTCGATTCCCCCACTCATCCCGGAGCCATAATCCATTGTGGTGAAGCTTCGTGGTTTTGTTGGGAGCCTCCGATTAAGTTGTCGAGATTGCTCCAACCTTGTTTGTAAAGGTTCGGTCACCGGCACAACCTTATTTGTAAATGTTCGGTCGCCGGCACCAATAGTGGAATCACGGCATCTCACATTGTGTGAGGGCGTGAGGAGAATACGATGGCCCTAGTGGCTTCTTGGGAGCATTGTGCCTCCACACCGCTCTACTGCTTGCTTGTTGTTATTGCATCTAGACAACCTTCTTTAATGCAAAGTTTAATTTGAAAAGTTAAAAATTGGTAGCCCCCCTGAGTGGGAGTTCAAGGCAGGGCTCCAGGTCCAACATTACATTCAAAGGGGCGACAACTCAGTTTTGGGTTCAAGGCAGGTCCAACATCAGTTGAACCCAAAACTCTATTCAGATATTAGTTCGTTTTAGTTCAATTTCTTGGGTTCAACTGTTCTGTTATTTAAGCACTATATACGTTAAAAAAAATAAAAGTTTGAGGTAAAGAGCTAAGATGACCATTGCATGTATGTGCAACAAATGTGATCTTACATCACAATGCTCATTTTGATCATAGAAGAGGGCATCAAAACAAATTTTATTGAGTGCGCATCTAGTTTAACCTTCCACACTTCAGGTATGATGCTCCCAAAATTTCAGGCACAACAACAAAGGTAGTTAAAATATGTGCATGTCATTAATCTCACAAGAATTACAAGGACTCTAGCCAATATGACCAGGCAAGCCTACAGATCACAGTACAATGTTCCCTCTGTATCATTGGTACAAGGCTACAATCATGATACAGAAGTAGAGCACCATTTGCTTCATATCATCCAGTAGGTTCAGCAGCTCCTTGCGCTTGAAATGGCTTTCTGCAATCAGGAGAAAGAAAATACATTTGAGAAACCACATCTACGATTGGCGTGTACAATTGTCAAAAAAAGAAGAGATGAAACACAATTAGGAAATACAAGCTCCAGTAAAAGTTTTTTGGTTTTACAATGCCTCAGGTTTGTCGATTGATGTCATTTTCTCGAGAGGTTCTCCCTGAAAACAGGGGCTCGAGCGTCCATTTTGCAGACAGAAACATCACTGGCAAAACCGTTTTGAACCAAATTCCCAGTACATTCATAATAGGGAGGAAAAACCATTGAAAGATATGGAGGATTGGGAAGAAGAACCATCAGCGGCAAATGTTTTGACCTCAATGTAATTCAGTCCGCATCATGGTAGGATCGCTCACAGGCAACCCTCATCATCTGGTTCTATACATTATTCCTCCAAATCCAGTTAATATCCAAGACTACAGTATTCTCACAAGGCAAAAGCTGAAAACGGTTTCTCAAAACCAATAACAAAATACGAAAGTCATGAGATGGCTCAGAATTAAAATGGGTTGTAAGTTTGTTTATCAGCACAAAGAGATAAATCTCTTCAGAGTGGTGCATGACTTTTCTCATCATAGCCATTATCATCATTGGAAAACCAAGGACAAACTCCATTCAAGACTAGGGGTATTGGAAAGAAGAACCATCAGCAGCAAATGTATTTGACCTCAATGTAAATTCAGTCCGCATCATGGTAGGATCGCTCATAGGCAACCCTCATCATCTGGCTCTGTTATTATCCCTCCAATCCAGTTATTACCTTAAATTACTTGGTTTCTCAAAAACCAATAGACAAATCAGAAAATACAAACACGCAAAGCGGCTCAGATGTAAAATGGGTTGTAAGTTTGTTTATCAGCACAAAGAGAAATCTCTTCAGAGTGGTGCATGACTTTTCTCATCATAGCCTTTACAAAGCACCTATTAGGAGACATAAATATCAACAGAAAACAAAGTAATTCATATGCAATGCAACAAGGTTCACGAAACAAGTTATAAAGAACTGCACTGGCATTCAAAATATGCAGGACTGTAAAGAAGAACCATCAGCGGCAAATGTATTTGTCCTCAATGAAATATCAGTCCGCATCATGGTAGGATTGCACTTGGGCAACCCACATCATCTGGTTCTGTACATTATTTCCCCAAACTGGTTTATAAAAACAACCATCTATGGCATGAAAAGCAAATAAAGAAGAAATACGAAAGTAGGTATCCAAGAGGTGGCTCAGATGTAAAATGGGTTGTAAGTTTGTTTATCAGCACAAAGAGATGAATCTCTTCAGAGTGGTGCATGACTTTTCTCATCATAGCCACAATGTCATTGAATACCTCAGATTTGTCCATTGATGTCATAATACTAGGAGCAATATGGAATACCTCAGATTTGTCATTTGATGTCATTTTACATCTGCTTTCTCAAGAGGTTCTCCCTGAAACAGGGGCTTGAGTCCACAGGGCATCCATTTTGCAGACAGAATCATCATAGGAAAACGACAAATAATTTATACATATCATGCAACAAAGGAAGCTAAATAAAAACTCAAATCTCAATTCAATCATTAGCACAAACTATTGTCTCAGATTTGTCAATTGATGTCACATTATATCTGCTTCATCAAGAGGTTCTCCCTGAAACAGGGGCTTGAATCCACAGAGCATACATTTTGCAGACAAAATCATCATTGGCAAAACTTAAGAAAATGATGGTTAAGGCAACAAAGATAGTTGCAAAATCAAAAGTCACACCTCAATACATTCTAACTACAAAAATAACACGGCAATAAACAGAACAATGCTATACTATTGACTCAGATTTGTCAATTGATGTCACATTATATCTGATTCATCAAGAGGTTCTCCCTGAAACAGGGGCTTGAATCCACAGAGCATACATTTTGCAGACAAAATCATCATTGGCAAAACTTAAGAAAATGATGGTTAAGGTATCAGGCAACAAAGATAGTTGCAAAATCAGAAGTCAACAGACCTCGATAGATTTAACTTCTAAAATAACCACGCAAAAAGCAGAACAGTGCAAAAAGATGTCTCAGATTTGTCACCTGATGTCATATTATATCTGCTTCATCAAGAGGTTCTCCCTGAAACAGGGGCTTGAATCCACAGAGCATACATTTTGCAGACAGAATCATCATCGGCAAAACTTCAGAAAATGATGGTTAAGGTATCAGGCTATAAAGATAGTTGCAAAACAATGCACTTAACTACTAAAATAACAAGGCAATAAGCAAAACAATGCTGCAAGATGTCTCAGATTTGTCAATTGATGTCATATTATATCTGCTTCATCAAGAGGTTCTCCCTGAAACAGGGGCTTGAATCCACAGAGCATACATTTTGCAGACAGAAATCATCATTGACAAAACTTGGCAAGATGCAACAAATTCAAGCCACAATAGTTTTACATAACTTAATTGCACATAACCACTATATTCACAATACAGTTAGAAGAAAAGTGATTTGATCCAACAGATGTAGCGAGAGATTTTGGAAGCATAACCATAAAGAGTGACCTCCCACGTTAAACCCACCAGGAAGTACTATGTGCCACTATGACTGGGCAACTTTGAGAAAGAAATCTCAAGATACCAAAGGTGAGAGAGGCACCGGACCACATTATAGCTCCGGTAAGCATGAGGTCAGAACTAATGAATGCTCATCAAACCACATGAGATCAAAAAAAGTATTTTTTTTCTGTTATGATAACAATAGATGTGGCGAGAGATTTTGGAAGCATGGCAACAATCTGCTAGCTCCCACGTTAAACCGGCCAGTGATCACTATGCGCCTCCATGACTGGGCAACTTTGAGAAAGGTCAATCTCAAGAAGCCAAAGGTGAGAGAGGCGCCGCACACACAAGATCCAACAGCAAGATTTGCCTATGATGGTCATCGCACAGCAGTATTCAATTCAGCAGGAAAGGAGAGTTGCCACAAGCATCAACTTAATTTTCCTAGCAAAATACAAGATCCAACAGCGAAATTTGGCTATTATATTTTCCTAGCAAAATCGCCACTCAATGACAGGGAACACACACATCACACAGAAGTTTCTGCAGTTTATTGTAAAAAAACAGAACAGATCGAGAGGAGGCAGAAGCATACCCTCTCATGAATCGGCCTTCTTCTCCGGCGAAGCGGAGGTCGGGGACGAGCCGGCCGCGGCGGCAGCAGGGGCGTCGTGGGAGCAGCAGCCGCCGCCGGCGTGGTGGTGGTGGTGGTGCTTCTTGGGGACGGGCTGGCGCAGCATCTTGCGCATGTCGTAGGCGTCCTCGCCGTCGGCGTAGTACTTGGCCTCGATGTCGTGGATCTGGTAGCCGAGGGTGGAGGTGTAGAGGTTGAAGGCGGCGCGGTTGGAGCGGCGGACGTGGAGGGACACGTACTCGGCGCCGAAGACCTGGTCCATGGCGGCCTGCGCGGCCGACATGAGCTTGGTGGCGAGGCCGAGCTTGCGGTGGGAGCGGAGCACGGCGAGCGAGGTGATGTGGCCGTGGCAGGGCTCCGAGGGGTCCTCCTCCATCTTGGCCAGCACGTAGCCGACGATGCGGCCGCCGTAGTCCTCGGCGACGAAGAGGAGCTGCGGCCACGACAGCATGTGGTAGAAGTAGTACTTCATCTGGTAGTTCTCCGGCAGGCACATCAGGTTGCACGCCTGCATCGCCAGCAGGTCGTCGATCGTCGCCTGCCGGATGCACACCATCGTCGACTCGCCGGCGATCGAGATCTAACTACTGTATGGATCTAGGGTTGGGTGGTGGTGAGGCTTCGCCGGCGGGATGGGATGAGGTGATGGTGATGGAATCGGCGGCGGTGGAGGGTATTAATAGAGGTGGGGTGGGGAAGGGAGGAGAGACCTTGACCTAACCGGCTAACCCTAGAGGCAAAGGGCCGACATTGGCCCATGGGCCAAGGCAAGTTAGCCCAATACAGAACCATATTATTATAACATAAAAGTCCAGACTCTTAAAAAATAACAAAACAAATGGACTAAACAATTCTCATCAAAAAATAAATGGACTAAAAAACGATGTGAGTTGGGAAAATTTTGTAAGAACAAGCGAAAGCTTTCAAAAACTCTTAAAGGTTGACTAGTGGTGGTGAAGGTGCATTCTATGACTATGCAAAATGTCCCTTGGCTAAATAATATGTAATATTCGGTGTTATATATGTACATGCCTTTTTATATAAGCTTGATCAAAGGCCACGGAGTTGACTCTAAAAAAAGTCTATTCGCGCTGTATTTTGAAATGGAGGGACCTTTCAGGGGCCTATCACACACACTGTCGCCCATATGGTTTTTGTTTTTCCGCTTTTTTAGTTGTATATTCCCCTGATACTCCCTCCGTTCCAAAATAGTTAGTTCAAAGTTGAGTCATCTATTTTGGAACGGAAGGAGTATTTCTCAAGCGAATACAAGACGGATGAAGCACAATATAGATGCAGCGATTCTCCTACGATATGATACTATTCTCCAAAAATGAAGATAAATGCAACCATTGTTGCTTTCATAGGATGTTTGAAGCAGCTCCATACAAATTACAAGTTCATCGACACATGTCAAACACGATCATAATTAGTTTTTCCAAAAGAACATAAGCTTGTTTGGAACGTGTTTTACGTAACACAGTTTTGAACCAATCGACTAATGCAAAGCTTATGACGCCCCGTCCGCTGTGAGGAAGGGGTTGGCAATCTCATCGGTTCCATCAGTTGGTGACACCAACATGACAACAATGCATTTACATCTTGATTCATCGTGTTGGTTGGACACGGCTCGAAAGTTGAATTTCATTTTGGCATGTTTCAATATTGAATTGTGGTTCACTTTGCTTTGTTGCATTGTTGAATTGTTAAATCGGCGATGAATTTGTGTTATATGGTCAACGCTCATGGATTCGAGGGTTTCGAAATGAGGAGCGTGGTTTTCGGGCAAGACTTTTGAGGGGTCGTCCGACGATGTCCGGGGTCGCGTCCGGGTGCCTCCGCAAACATTTAGGAGGGGGGGGGGGGGATTTGCCAAAGTCTGACTTTAGATGCTCTAGCTGTGCAAAATGTTACTACTTTTGTTCCCTAACGTACTGCTTAAGTATCTTTTTAGAATTCAAACTTCGTAAAGTTAACCAAATTTATCGAGAGAACTACACGTATTTTCAAATAGTTATGTAAATATAATATGAAAAAATGTCTCATCACGCATCCAATAGTATATAGTTGGTATTTGGTATTGCAAATGAAGATAACCTTTTAAATGACCAAGTTTTCAAAGTTTGACTTAATTTCAAAATCACATTTCGGGGACAGGAGCAAGTACCTTGTCACTGTCTCAGCCTAGTTTTTTTTTTCTCAATTGACATTGAAGATCAAATTCTCAGGGACAGGAGCAAGTACATTGTCACCCAATTGTTTGTTGCCCGACGCGGCTCTGCCTTTGCCTGGCTGGCACTAAAGCATCTATAAATTGAGGATGAACAGTTTATTTAACTTTGAACTCATAGAACGAGCATGAAGAGAGCTCTGCCTTTGCCTGGCTTGCACTAAAGCATCTATAGATTGAGGATGAACAGTTTACTGAACTTGGTTGAACTCGTAAAACAAGCATGAAGAGAGCAGCAAAAGACGCGCCCACGGAACAAAGCTACTATTTTTCCATGGTATTTTGTTTGTGAGTAATTCTGGTAAACTTGTATCTTCACCTGATATTTCATCAAGCTAAAATGCAAGATAGATGCAGCCATTCTCCTAGAACCATGACAACATTCTCCAACAACGAAGATAAATGCAATCATGGCTGCTCTGAAAGGATGTTTTAAGTAGCTCAATACAAATTACAAGTTCATCAGCACATGTCAAACACGCGTACATTTAGTTTTTTTTTCTCTCCAAAAGAACAGAAGCTCTTTTGGCACATGCTTAACACAGCTCTGAACTAATCGACTGGTATAAAGCTTATGACGCCCCCTCCGCTGCGAGGAAGGGGTTGGCAATCTCGTCGGTTCCATCAGTTGGTGACACGAGCATGACAGCAGTGCCTCTGCACACCTGCAACACAAAGTATCATTGTATCAATAGATGCATGACATGTACTCAACAACAGCAAATCAAAAACACAAAAGGATTAATGAAACAATCAATTAATATCCAGCATAACAACTGATGAGCACATGGGGAACTAATTGCTGAGAAAGATTAAGGGCCATATGGTATATATATTAATATAATGTCGGTAAACAATGGAGGATAGCATCCACTATCAAGATATTCAAAATGATAGGCAGAGGATTGAATCCACATGTTGACTGATAGAGACAATAGTAAAAGAGTACTTACAATTAGACCAAGTTGTCTGGTCTTGGTCGACAGCTTCAATGGGTCATCTTGCTCTACAAAAGAAAATTGCAAGATGAAGGTTATTACACATGACACTGTAGAAGAAAGGAGGGCCATTATTCTCTTTAAATGTGCAGGAGTTACGATGATCATGTTGTTTACAGAAAACATAAACTCCACATTTATTGCAATCCCTGTTCAAGAATTCATCCGATTAACCAGTTAACTTGCCAATTAATCCCTACTCATAGGGTCCCCGAGTAGCCGATTGCCCGATAAATCACCCGATTAATTGATTAAATGGCCGATTAGCCTATTAATCCCCTACTCACCAGCCGACCGAGCAGCTACCAGTTAACGATTTCCTCAACAATGATTGCAATCTAGTACTCAATGCAGTGCTCTATACAAAGTTAGCCTTGTCGAATTTTTAGTAGAACAAAAGATTCTATGCTGAACAAATAAGTCATAGCTCTCACCCTAAGCTCTAACTGTAGAAACCGTCAATCATTAGAAAAAAAAATAGATGGACAGTAAGAGCGTGTTCGGATTCACTCCGCTCCACAGCTCTGCTCCAGGAGTGGGCCGAGCGGTGCCGAACGCTACTACTCCGCAGAGTCAGAAGAGCGGAGCGGAGCAGACTGTAGTTCAATCCGGCGGAGTCGCTGAAACCGAGCTCCGCGTGCCACTCCCTAGCCTCTCGCGCAAAACTTACGGGTTGGCTTGATCCAATTTTCTCGCTAGCGCGCAGCAACTACCTGAACCTCACACCCCGTCGTGGAGGGAGTGGAGTGGTTAACGAACGTGATAGCCACTCCCGATTTTTTGGGGCGGAGCCAATAATCCAGGAGCAGGGAGCGCCGGAGCGGAGTCAAGGATTCAAAGGAGTGGAGGGGATCCGAACACGCCCTAAAACCCAAATGAAGGAAGCCTAAATACCTCTTTCAGACTCGACTGCTTCATCCAGCACCAAGTTCAGCAGCTGGTCATATCCCTTCAAAGTTCCTGTAACTGCAAATATGCATATGTCACGTCAGTATATAACTGCTAGCAAGAACACAGCAGGAGATAAACAGGTAGTACCTCCGTTCATAAATATAAGATGTTTCAATATGGACTACATACGGAGCGAAATGAGTGAACAAACACACTAAAACGTGTCTATATACATATGATTCATAAAAAAGTTAGAACATCTTATATTTGTGAACGAAGGGAGTACATGGGTTTCATAGACCTGGCCACCATAGGAGCTTAAGGGCCAGTTCTTTTGGCAGCTTAAAAAATAAGCCGCCTCCTCCCCAGCTTTTTCCATAAGCCGCCTCTCTTATTCATTGGGGCTTCTAAACTAGTTATGGAATAACTAATTTAGAAGTCTCAACAAATTTTGGGGACAGCTTATTTTTTAAGCTAGGGAGAGGCAGCTTATTTTTTAAGCCGCCCAAAAGAACTGGCCCTAAATAATTTTCAACTAGTAAGGTAAGAGACACCTCATACCCACACCCTGTCAAAATTTATAGACAAACATACCCAACAAAAAAGAGGTGCAAGCAAGCACAAGCCTGTAAATGATTTGCGATAAAAGTCCATACATCACGCTAACACATGATGAATTACCATGATCCAGGTTTAATTTCACTTTCCCACCCCACCTGTTTCCTCACTGTAGAAACAGGTACCCTAGCACACATCTAGACTAGATAAACTCACACAGAGGCATTTGTTTTCTGACTAGAATGACAACAGCCAACAACTCACACACAGACACATCCTTCAACACCAGAGAAACACAAAACTCACCAACTAAATCAGACAAAGGCCAGCTAACAAGTCACGTCAGTAACACTCGCGCCATTCTCTACGAATCACTCTGCACCAAACACTGCACGGGTGGCAGAGCCTGACGCAAAACAAATAGGGAGCCCTCTGATGGATCTGACGATGTATCTTATCATAACACTGGGAAGGGATAGAGGAAAAACGAGGGGATTTGGGCTGTGCGAATCGAATCAACCTTGGCGGCCGCCGGTGAGCTTGACCTGGACGCCCTTGTCGACGAACTTGGCCAGGTCGAGCGCCGTCTCCTTGCGGCCCGCCTGAGCAGAAACCAACAGCAAAACATCAACGACACGCCCGCACCAACACGAATCGAACCACCGAACCAGCCCGCGCACCAGCTTACCATCTCGCCAGCCGAACCCTCCTCTCGCCTCGAGCGCGCGGACCGGGCGAGGAGTTTGCCCTAGAAATCGATCGCCGCCGCAGGTCGGGAAGGAAGGAACACTCTCGTATCGCGTAGGAGGAAGCCGGGAGCAGCTCGTGGCTATGGCTATGGGCTACGGACGGGCAGGAGGGGAGAGAGGTTCTATCCTGGGCGGCCCAGGTGGACCTACCCCATGGGCCGGCATTCAGGACCGAAGACTCGTGGGCCTGTTTAGCCTGGCGACCCAGGAAGGAAGTAAAGCCGCGAGGGTCCCGCGACCGGCGTGTCAATTATTTTCTTTCCTTTCCTCCCGCTGCCTCCGGTTCGTCCGCCGCTGACACCGGTGGCGCCGCGCCGCTCGGGGTGGTCGTCAGCAGCCGGCACTCCGCCGCCGCCGGTGCAGGGGAGGCTTCGAGCGGTCCGTCGGTCGAGCTGCGACTAGCGCCCACCGACTGCGGCTTCGCGCCAGGTCGGTCGCCGCGGTGGGCTTCTTCCATCGACGGCGGTGGAGTCGGAGACAGGAGAAGCGAAGGTGATTGCCGTGCTTCTCTCGCCGTAGAATCCGGCGTCTCCGCGTTTTCCGCGTGCCTTGTTTCGTGGCGGCTTGCTGGGTGCGAGGTTGGCTCTGGTTTGGGCGTGTGGGGGCAGCTGTTCTGGCGCCTTGCACGTGTTCGACGAAAAGCCTCCACGGCTCCGGCATGCTTCCGCTACTCTCGTTGTTGGTATATTCGCTGTCAGCTAACCATGGTTCCATGTCTGTTGTCGTTGCAGTGAGCTGTTGATCGGAGACGAGTGCTTTGGCCCAAGTTAGAACCAGCAGAGGCAATGTGAGTCCGCTTGATCATCATAATGCCTTAGTGGCATGATAATCTGGATAAATACATAGTAATCAATCCTTGTTGTTTGCAAGTAACTGCCCGTTGCATAGAGAGAACTATCTTTGTGCACTGGGGCATTCGATTGACTGCCACATGCTGTGAATGCTGACAGCCGCATGATGCTGTCACGTCCTCCTTACATGTTCGCTGTTGAATGCCACTGCAGGGAAGACGACAGAGACACGCTCCGGATACTTGTGGCCACCGATTGCCATCTGGGCTACATGGAGAAGGATGAGATACGTAGGTTTGATTCGTTCGAGGCTTTTGAGGAGATATGCTCATTAGCAAAGCAGAAGGAGGTTCGTAGGAGCAATGTTTTGTGTGTGGTTATTTTGATCCATCTGTTCTTCCTGCCGTGGACTGCCCATTGTTGGTTTGTGATAACCGGGATGAGACTGATTCGCAGGTAGACTTTGTTCTTCTTGGTGGTGACCTTTTCCATGAGAACAAGCCTTCACGTTCGACTTTGGTGAAGACCATTGAGATTCTACGTCGCTACTGCCTGAATGACCTGCCAGTGAAGTTCCAGGTTGTCAGTGATCAGACAGTCAACTTCCCAAACAGGTTGAACAATGAATCTCAAAGCTCAACGTTCCATTTCATAATGTTCCTCAGAATTTTGGTGACCACTCGATTAAATTTAAGAAGGACAACAACATGAGTTTTCATGAGAAAGCCTGTTACTTTTAACGTATTTTGATCTTATTTATCTCTTTAGCATGCATGAAAACCATAGGAAAGATGTGTGCAATCATATTCTTGTACTTCATGTTCTCAGATAAACTTTCCTGTTGCATTTCCAGATTTGGCCATGTAAACTATGAAGACCCACATTTCAATGTTGGCTTGCCTGTGTTCACTATCCATGGAAATCATGATGATCCTGCTGGGGTGGTATGAGCTTATTTTTATGATCTTTTGAATTGTATGGGTTTCTACTGAAATTATCTGTATTATGTCTCTCGACTTTCTTTTATGTATTCGTTCATTTGTCCTCATTGTAGGATAACCTCTCTGCTATTGATATCCTTTCGGCTTGCAATCTTGTAAATTATTTTGGGAAGATGGACCTTGGCGGCTCTGGTGTTGGTCAAATAGCTGTCCATCCAGTACTTGTTAAAAAGGTGAACTACTTCAGTCCCAGGCAATATCATGAGCTGTCAGATGCCAAATCTGTAATTTCATATCATTTCAGGGTACAACTACAGTTGCACTATATGGCCTTGGGAACATTAGAGATGAGCGACTGAACAGAATGTTTCAGGTGCCTTTCAATTCTGCTAGTTTGGTTTGGAGCTTTTTATAGAGCATTTTTTTATCTTTGTACATCTGCAACGCAGTCACCCCTTAATGATTTTATATTCTGTATCTCAACACTTCAGACACCACATTCAGTACAATGGATGCGACCTGAAAGCCAAGAGGGTCTGTCAGTATCTGACTGGTTCAATATCCTGGTACTTCATCAGAACAGGTATGCGTAGCAAGTGAACAGCAGCAAAGTAAATTATTTTACTAATTTATTTCAGTCCTTAATCCTGCATGCTGGAAAGCAATTTTACATCTGAAGTTCTGAACACAATACAGGATAAAGACAAACCCGAAAAGTGCCATCAATGAGCATTTCTTACCACGTTTTCTAGACTTCGTGGTATGGGGCCATGAGCATGAATGCCTTATTGACCCCCAGGTAATAATTTGGGATTTCTTTTTGAATTTTTTTTCAAGGAAAAAACTTACTGTGCTGCCTTCTGATCAATTGCCTGTAGGAGGTCCCTGGAATGGGTTTTCACATTACGCAGCCAGGCTCATCAGTTGCAACCTCCCTGATTGATGGTGAAGCAAAACCAAAGCATGTTCTTTTGTTGGAAATCAAGGTCAATTTTCTTCTTCTTTTATGTTAAGCATTACGTTGTTGTGGTGTTTTAGAGTTTTCTTGTTCCTTATACATATTCCTTAAACAGGGAAACCAGTATAGGCCAAACAAAATACCTTTGATGACCGTTAGACCTTTTGAGTATGCTGAGGTATGCCACTCCTTACTTCATGCTTATATAAGTAAGTGATTCTCAGTTTCTCATGGTGTTGAATGTGTAGGTTGTGCTGAAAGATGAATCAGATGTCGACCCTAATGATCAGGCCTCTGTTCTTGAACATTTGGATAAAATTGTGAGTTTGAAGTTTCCTGTTTTGTGTTTAGAACTTCAGATATTGTCCCTTTTCCTATAAGCGTATGGCCTTGCTCATGTGAATTGATCAAGAATTCTTATTTGCCAGTTTTTTTAGTCTGGTGAAACTCCCTTGTTAAATGGAAACGATTTACCTCAATTTCAGGTAAGAAATCTGATCGAAAAGAGTAGTCAACCAACAGCCAGTAGATCTGAAGCCAAACTTCCATTAGTTCGAATCAAGGTAAAATATCAAGAGAAGTGTTCCGTGAAAAATAATGAAGATATATAAAACACATTAAAGTCTGGGTACTGTTTTGCAGGTAGATTACTCTGGGTTTTCAACAATAAACCCGCAACGATTTGGTCAGAAGTATGTCGGCAAGGTACCTCGGACACTAATGCATTAGTTATTAAAGTGTTCTTCTCAAGCTTACCTGAACGAACTCATTTCATGGCCTCTTGTTGTAAAGGTTGCGAACCCCCAAGATATTCTCATTTTCTCAAAAGCAGCAAAGAAGCGCCAGACTACTACAGGAGGTATTTTGCTGTGTTGAAGAAAACAGTGCTATGAGAAATTTTGAGTAAACGTTCATTGACGTTGTCTTTAATATGTTGTAGAGAATATCGATGAGTCCGAGAAACTTCGTCCTGAGGAACTAAACCAACAAACTATTGAAGCTTTGGTTGCAGAAAATAACTTGGTATTTCTTGAAACTACATCTATTACATTTCTTCTTTCAGAAGGGGATGGGATGCATATTGGTATCTGTTTTATTCTTCATGGCATGCCCTCTACTTGTATAATACATGATATCAGGAAAACAATCTACTAAGCATCATACATTAAACCCGTTTTAAATGCTCACTGTTAGTTTAGTATTGGAGAGAAATGTAATATGCTTCATAAAATCACAAATATAATGACAGATTAAATACTTTTGGCTAGAAGGTAGAAGCTGCATTGTGATAGGCATTGGACCATTGATCAGTTAATATGACGCACCTACATGGCTATTCGGCCGCGTTAAAACTTTACATGAGCTGAAAGTTGATAACAGTATTGTGAGACAATGGATGATTTTATTGTCCAGCGGACTTAAAAAATTTGTTCTACAGATTTGAATACATTCGAACATTATTTTTTGTTTCTACAATGGCGCACATTTCTTGTTTGCAGAAAATGGAGATTCTTCCAGTTGACGACTTGGACATTGCATTGCATGACTTTGTCAGCAAGGATGACAAGACCGCATTCTATGCCTGTTTGCAGCGAAATCTGGATGAAACAAGGGTATGATTTGCTACCGTTCTGTAGTCTTAGGCATATAGAGTTAGTCCTCAACTTGGCCGCATGATTCCTGAGAAGTTATGTCTAAGCTCCAAACGTTTTGTTCGAAATTGCAGAAGAAACTGAATTCTGAAGCAGAGAAATTTAAAATCGAGGAAGAAGATATAATAGTCAAAGTTGGCGAGTGCATGCAGGTACAAACGCTTGTACTATAGTTTTGCGACGAGGTTCTGGCAGAAAGGTTTATGATTGACCCTTTTACTCTCTAATAGGAACGTGTAAAGGAAATATCTCTCCGCTCCAAGGGAGACTCAGGGCTTGTGTCAAGCACTCCAAATTTGGTGATCACATATATTTAAGCCCTTGCCATCTGCAGCACCTCCTTATGCTGTATGCCATTTTTTTAGTTTCTGACCTGCTTATTGCTCTGATGGTACTCAAAGCAGGATACTATTAGAGGTAAATCTGTAGCAGCTGAAAGTAGCATGAACACTTTTAGTGATGACGAGGACACCAGGGAGTTGCTTCTTGGTACCAGATCAACCAGGTCTACAGCTGGATTTACTAGACCCTCTAAAGATGCTACTGGTGCCGCTAGAGGTGGAGCTTCCAAAAGAGGCAGGGGGAAAGGCTCATTGAAACAAACCACCCTTAGTTTCAGTCAATCAAGGTTTGTTAAAATTCCTTGCCATTTTTGTCTTTTCAGCAGTGAAAATTTCTAGTCTGGTGTGAACTATATGCTACCTTGGAGAAATTTATGGATTAACACCATGAGTGTGGAGCTCATGGACAAAGGGAACTCTAATCAGTTGTCTGCAATTTACCTATGTTGAAGTTTCTGAATGTCGTAGAACTTGTGTCCTGGAACTTCAACATTGATCTGACCGAACAGCATTTTCAGGTCAAGTGCTGCTATTCGCAGTGAGGAGGTGGACTCTTCCTCAGATGAGGACGCAGCGAACGAAGTAAATGAAGTTGTTGAAAATTCAGTACGTCTGTTTCCTCGTTATACTTACACAGTCATTATACATCCATGACAAATCGGCAATCTGGACCGCCTTTGACAAACGACTTCATGAACTGCGTTTTATGGTTCCTCGAATGCTCGTAGGATCCTGAGGACAGTTTCCCACAAAGTGGACGGAAGAGGCCGGCTCCTAGAGGTAGAGGCCGGGCCAGAGGCACTACCACTGCGAAAAGAGGGAGGAAAGCCGACACTGGTTCCATGCCAAGCATGGTGATGAGCAAAGACGATGACAGCGACGAAGATGACAAGCCTAAGAAACCTCCGCCTCGGGTAAGTGAGGTCACCTCGTAATTGTCACGTGAGAATGTTGTTTGTGTTGTGTTACATGATTGATATTAAGAGTTTTGTTGTTTTGCAGGTCACGAGGAACTACGGAGCTGTCAAGAGGAGATGATTCTCATTCTGATGAAGCGTTTCGGAGAATCGAGGGCAGGGTTAGAATAGCTGATGTGTTTGTTCCCATCAACCTGGCTGGCGGTCTGTTTGCAGTGAAAGACAAGTGGAACTCGATTACACGATCTCGTGTACTGTAATTTATATGCTTGTAACTGCTAAACGCTGGTAGTTAGTTTGCCAGTTTACCATTGGGAACTACAGTATTATCATCGGCATATACTCTGTTGCAGGCTAGTCTGTCGTGTGAGCTTATGGCATCCTCTTAAGTACTCCCTCCGTTTCTAAGTATAAGGCTTTTTTGAGACTTCAATACGAACTATGTATAGATGTATTTTAGAGTGTAGATTCACTCATTTTGCTCCGTATGTAGTTCATATTGAAATCTCTAAAAAGGCTTATATTTAAGAACGGAGGGAAGTATGTTATATGGAAGGCATTGAACTGAAACTGACTAGAAGATCATTTTCTCAAGCAATTACGAAAATAGTACTGATAATCCAGGAAAGGCCATCTTCTCATACGTGCAAAACTATACATAATGTCACAATTACAGAAACAGTTTCCTGGGAACCTCAAAAAGCAAATTACAGAGGCATGTTAGGTCACGTTTATCTAATCTTCTCTGTTATCCTCTTGATACCCGGAGCTCCAGCACTCCCTACCAACGGCCTGGCTGTGCATTCATGTAGTAGGGAGGAGGGGGAGGTGCGGAAGGCGGCGGCCCAGGAACTGGATGCAGAAGAGCTCCGTTCGGAGGCGGCATGGGGACTGCAGCACCGTACTGCGAGCTCGTGTTTGTGTAGCGCGCATCTGCCATTGGTCCAAAGAGAAATGTGTCAGTTTTCTACCAATCAACTTGGGTGTATGTAATACAGAGTGAATTAAAGCAAGAGCCTGGGGCATGAGCTAGGCGCTTACCAAGAGGCTGCTGTCCATAGGGTCTGTAACTGCCAGAGCTCCATGAGGAAGCACCATCATGACGCTGATGAACAGCTTGAGGCAATGGCTGGACATGGACTGGAGCTGCAGGTGCGTAGCCGGATGGCTGGGCATGGACTGGGGGTGCAGGTCCGTAGCCGGATCCCACGTATTCTCCCTCTGGCTCAGGAGTCTGGTAGATGTTCATCGCGTAACCAGGGCTGCTGTATGGACTTGGGTACCCTTGGGAACCATATGCATTTGGTGATCCATATCCAGGAAGCGGGGCGCTTGCGTAGCTTCCGTAGGCTTGATGCTGGTCTGCGGTGCTTGCGTAGCTTGTGTGAACTTGATGCTGGTCTGCGGTGCTTGTGTAGCTTGCATGAACTTGATTCTGGTCTGCGGTGTTTGGATAGCTTGGATTTGGGTAGCTTGCGCATGTCTGTTGCTGATATGGGGCATTCGAGTAGCTTGACTGGATCTGATATGGAGCATTTGAGTAGCCAGCCTGTGCACCCGGAGCATGCACACCTTGTCCATAGGAGTAGTTCATTGGTGGTTCAAAGCCTGGCGACGGAGATGGTCCTGCCACAGAAACAGTCCCGGTATATGCTGAGCTCACCTGTAAAACAATCTCAGAGATGTCAGTTAGGATACTTATGGAAAGACGCATGGGCAGAACAATTTCAGAAAGAGTAATGACACCATACCATCTGGTTACTGAAATTGCCATGGCTGGGAGTCGAGGCTCTTGGCAGCAGACGCTTCATCTCGTCTAGGTCTCTCTGGGCATCATCCCTGGAAAGCTCCACAAAAATCACCTGTGCACAATGAAGAAAAAATGAGCTTGATAAAAACGTGAAGTGGCCAAACGTTGCATTGCATCATCATGACTTGTAGTAAACCTCATCGAAAGGCTCCTTTGAACCAGGAATGTCATTTGACAGTGGCAAGACAAAATTGGCTGAAAAGAGAAGCATTTAGTAAATTATTAGTGACTTATAAAGGATGTAGATAAAACAGGGATAAAAAAACACCCCAAAAGTTTGCCTAGATAGTTACCTGTCATCTGATCAACTGCTTCAGCCGGTACATCCTTCCCCATCTCCTGGAATCGTTTTGCTGCCCGGGAATTGAGTTCACTTGGCGATGGGAAAACAACCACAGCAATCTATTGCGTATAAGATATAAACCATCCAACATTAGCACGTTGTTAATTTATTTAATAACAACTCCTGAAAGCAGGGTATGTCTCTTTTCGGGCGGCTTACTTTATAGTAGTTTGCAAATGGCCTCAGCTTGCGAATACGGGCGCTTTTGTACACATTTGTTTGGTCGAGAATGTAATTGCGGGGGATCTTTGCGGCTCTGTCCAGCAATGTGTTGAAAATCTGTGTGGCGTGATCCATCAAACGGTCAAAGCGCTCACCGTAGTTGTTCTTACGAAGCAATCCCGGCACCTGCAATGAGCACAACAAGATGAAAAGCAAATTCCAAGTGAACAAACACTGCTTGTAAGATGGGCGGGGTTGCAGCGGTTACCTTCATTTGGTCCAATGCAAGGTTGGTTCCAAGAAGGACAAAGCGTTTCTCCGGATGTTCCCTGACACACTTCTCTGCCCAAGTAGTCTTCCCCGAAGCCGGGAGGCCAACCATCATCATAACCTCACACTCCTTCCGTTCTGCAAACACAGGCCCAAGCACCGCATTGCCATCGACCAAAGATGAGGTCCAGGGCTCGTAGCCATCGACCGGCTCCAGCCCATCCTCCCTGCTAAACTGCATCTCGACGATGACATTCTTCAGCAGGACATGCGGGAAGATTGCTGACTCCCACTGCATCGGCCTCACAGGAGCATCAACCAGACCAAACCCCTTGTGTCCGGCATCAAAGTAGTGAGCAATGCCGAGCCACTCGCCGTTCTTGGCGAACCCAATCGAGGCCATGGGCTTGGAATCGAGGTCCACGGCGCAGACGACGGTGTCCCCGACCCCGAACGCGGCGCCGTAATCGAAGAACCTGCCCCAGTGGGAGAGCTTCCCCGTGCCCCCGAACCCGAAGCCGCGGCCGCCGGCCTCCCCGAGGCCGCCCACGGGGTCGTCCCCCCGGGAGACGCCGACGCGGCAGAGGTGGCGCTGGGCGGCCTCCGTGTCGCCCATCTCCACGGCCTGCTCCGCCACCACCCTGCACCCGAAGCAGTACCGCCCGCCGCCCCGGACCCCCGCCGTCGCGCGCGCGCCCGACCAGCAGTAGGCGAACCCGCCCCCGTGCAGCGCCTCCCCCCGCAGCCCGCCGGCGCCGACGTCGAAGTCTGGAGAGAGAAGCAGCGGGACACGTGTCCAGCAGTCCTTGTGTGAGCGAGGGTTTGCAGACAGTTTTAATTTCGGCGGGTGTGTGTGTGCTTACCGAGGTTGCAGTCCGCCGGGTTGAGCTGCACGCGCGCCGGTGCCGGCGCCGGCTCGGGCTCGGGTCGGTCGCCGTCGTGGCGGGGGCGCTTCGGCGGGGGCTGCGCGGTCTCGTCGCCCGGCCTCGTCGCCATTGGTGGGTCGGTGATGTTTCGGTTCGGCTCGTTGGAGTCGCTCGCGGTCGATTCGATTGGGACGGAGTCGAGTCGGTACGGAGGGTGCGGCAAAGGCGAGAGGATTAAAAAGCGAAAACACTAATGCTCACACGTGTGGACGTTACTCAACTCGTTCACACATTTAGATCGTTGTTCACGCTGTTTGTCAACTGCATTGTGTGGGCGAACTGTTTTTCGTTCACACAGCCATCAACTAGGTCATGCGCGTGTGGGTGAACTGCTTTTCGCCCACACGACACTACTAACTTGTGGATGACAACTGCAATTACGCGAACGTGGCAACTTGGTAGACACACATGACAACTGTGATTCTTTGCTACATGGTAACTGCAGTTACGCGAACGTGGCAACTCGATACACACATGGCAACTGTGATTCTTTGCTACACGGCAACTACAGTTGCACGTACGTGGCAACCAAATAAACACACATGGCAACTGTGATTAACAATACATGGCAACTGTGGTTGGACCACATGTGGCAACTAGGTAAACACACATGGCAACTACTGTTTTGACCATATGTGACAAGTAGTTAATCACACACGGCAACTACGGTTTGATTACACGCGACAACTGCCATAAATTAGACATGGCAACTATAGTTAATCAAAATAGATAGAGTTGCCATGCTTTTACAACTACACTTGCCATCCCGGATAACTACATCTGCCAACCAGGATGACAACTAAATCGTCATCCCGCGGGGCACCTAACGTAGCTGCGTCAGGACGTGTGGGCATTTTTACTTCGTGCCACACGCACGGGGTGAAGATGAGTAGTACTTGTTAGGCGTGTGGCACGAAGTAGCCGCGCCCACACGTGTAGGCAATTCTAATGTCCACCCACACACAGCCCGTGTGGGCTACCTTCTGCTCACACCACACACGGTGTGTGGGTGCATGTCGTATATGTCACACGTGTGGCAGTTATCGGCGTCCTTAAAAAGGGGGACGTGCTAGAGGCTTCGAGTCGGTATCGGCACCGGTCCATATGTTGAGTTTCTCTACAGTATTACTCTCTTGTTGAATAATGTGCATACAAATTTTTGGAAAAGTCAAAACTCGACAACTTTGATCAAATTTATGGAGAATTTTTTTTACATTTAGAATGTTAAACATATATCATTAGGCTCATCAAAAGACGTACTCCCTCCGTCCCATAATATAAGAACGTTTTTGGCACTACACTAATGTCAAAAATGTTCTTATATTATGGAACACCTCCATTCCATAATGTAGCGCTTCCTCTATCCACGTGCTTCAATTTTGATCGTAAATTTAACTACCAAGACTGATTGCGGCGGGAGCAAAAATTATATCAGTGAATTCGTATTCGAAAGAAGTTATCAATTATATAATTTTTTTCTCTCGCCGTAGTTGGTCTCGTTGGTTAAATTTATGGTCAAAATTAAACCTTAGAAAGCGTGGGCGCACTATATTTTGAAATGGAGGGAGTATTTTATATATTTGGTTAATACTTTTCTCTATAAATTTGATCAAAGTTTGATTTTAGAAAAAATTATATGTAGTACATTGTGGAACGAAGGGAGCATTAGTATTTTGAAAAATTAATTTCTTTCAGAACTAAGTGTCCTTACAATTACTAAGCTCCCTCGAAGAGGCTAGAAGAGCTTTAATCCTTTTTTTTTGAAGTGGACCCCGTTTGTAACCGTCTGGTTGGGCATAATTGTGTAACCGTCCTGCATAACAGTATCAGAACCAACATTCCATTAACACACTTTAAAAATAGGAATTTTCAATTTTGTGAATTTCCAAAATATTCATTTGTTTGGAAAAAAAACATTGAATTTAAACAATCCTAGTCACAATTACTAAGCTCCCTACAAACAGAGGCCCAATAAAGCTTTAAAATTTTCCCTTCAAGTGGACCCTGCTTGTAAGCGTCTGGTTGGGCCACCGGTCCTGCATGACAGTATCAGAACCAACATTCCATTAACACACTTTAGAAAAAGCATTCATTAATTTTATTTTATTTGAATTTTCAATAATATTCATAATTTTAGAAAACATTTATGAATTTAAAAATGTTCATAAATTTTAAAATTGTTCATAAATATGAAAATATATCAATGAATTCTAAAAACTGTTAACGAGTTTTATAATTGTTCATGACTTAATAATGTCCACGGACTTAGAAAATCTCTGTAAGTTTTTAAAGAGTTCATGAATATGAAAAAATCTTCAAGAATTTTTAAAAGAATGCTCACAATTTTGAAGAAAACATTTTTTATTTGAGGAAATGTTCAAAAGTTCAAAATATGTTCCTGATTTTTAAAAACAATTCATGAATAAACAATGAAAAGTAAAACAAATATACAAGCGCAGAGGAAAAGTCTGGTAGAGAGATTATTTTCTAGGAAAAATCGAACGAAATCACAAACCTGCATGGCCAACCCAGTACTGCCCATGAGGTTCGTGTTTGCTCGCATCTTGCGGGATTAAGTCGGTGTTAGTATTCGATGGATCCGTTTTTGATCCAGTTTTGTCTGTATGTTTATAGATTTAATCCTTTTGATATACGATTCTCTTTATCGATGATGGTTGCTGCTCTGTTGCGCTAGTCCTGTAGGGCTTAGCACGACGATTTTTTGACTGTCTATTACAATAAGGTTTGCCGGTTCCGGTGAAGGATGGACGAAGAAGGCGACATGTCTTTTGTCTTGCTCCAATGCTTATAGTCGTCGCTGGTGGTCATATATTTTTGGTTGTAATTTTTGTACATCTGGTGTTCTTTTGTACTGCCACGATTGATTATAAATAGGTTGAAAATTCCCCGCAGGAAAAACAATGATCACCACCATAGTGCTAAACTAACACATATCATATCATCGGATAGCATACAAAATAAGTTCACTTTACCCATCGATAACCTTATAGGGCCCACACTCTTTCACATCCTCCTCTTAGATACCGGGGCTATTTCTCGCACGTTGTGAGACTTAACTCGGTTCTGCCTTTGGCTCGGCCCAGTATTATAAACAGAGAAGAAAAATAAACTAACATGTAGAAAGCTACTTGGGCCCGCCCATTACTAACAACGCCTGAGGCGATACGAGCTTGTGTCTCGCCATAAATGAGACGAAGCCGCTCCCCCTCTTAAACACCGCTTGGATGTAGATGTTGGGCCTAGAATTCAACTTTGGTGTTTGGGTGGCTCGTATCTCATTGTTTGAAAAGCCATGACATTCTTTGGCAACGGATATTTGAAGTCCCGCGACAACACTCATGTGCCCCAGCCATCAATTTGGAGACAAGACCCTAAGTTTCCCCTCTTAGTTGGCATCCCTCCCCCTCCGCGTGCGCCTCGCATACCCCTTCGTCTTGCTCGTGGCAAAAATAAAAGTGGTATTAAACAGTCCTCGACGCATTGTGCAAGGCAGTCGCCTGTCTCCGCCCTCCTCCTCCGTCTCTCACCTCTCCGGCGAATCTCCGACACCCCATAGCGAGCGCCTCCTAGAAATGAGCAATCCCAATGGGCAATGACCATCCAAACAAGCATCATAATGGAGTCTGTCCTCCGAATTCCATGTGCCAATTGCTGGAACATCCAAACAACAAATTTTGAGTTCAGTCTCATTATCAATGTCCTTGGTTGGAACCAATTCAATTCCATGGCCTTCAATAACAAAACCTTACTTTCCCATTCACTCGTCCTTTCCCCGACTAACACCTGGTCGTGGTCCTGATAAAAAACTTAGCGATGATCCAACACCTAATGTTTGTGACGCTAAAAAAAGCAGCTAATGCTTTTGTTAGGCTAGACACTCACCCCTCTACAAGTATCTACTTAAGTTGAGTTGGAGGGCTTACTTTGAGATGGACAGTCGAGGCAGCTGTCTAGCATGGAGAGTTGGCCATGGCCTTGTTCAACTGGAAAAGGATTGGGGATGGAGGGCGACAAGTAAAACTCCACTTGCTCCCAGTGAATTTCCTTATGCTATTTTCACCCCTTTTTCATATAAAACTGTATTTGAACATCGTATTGATTCATGGACGCAATTTTCAAGTACAACTTTGCAGCAAAAGGAAAATACATTCGCCTTGTTTTCATCACGGCCAGAGCACCGCAATGATCAGAGAGAGGTCATGGGGGAGGTGGGAAGGTGTGGGGGATGCAATGCAAGGAGAAGATTCTTTGCATTGCCGGAGCTCAAGGCCGTGGCACGGCTTGGGAGATGGGGTGGCTGGCTAACACATGCTTTGGATGTGGCACAGAGCTTGCGAAGGACGGTCGGCGATGGTGCCTCCCTGGAGCACGGACGGTGGGAGGCTTCGTTTCATTCGCATGTGGCAGCTTCTGCGACGGCGGGGAGAGTCGGTGAGGGAAGGATTAAGGAACACAAAAAGGCGGCAGCGGGGCGCCTCACACACAGGAGGTGTGCTACGACAGAGAACAGAGGCAACCGGAGGCATTGGTTGGACAGTGAAAATTCCTCCGACCAGGTGTTTCTTTTAGAGCTTTTATTATTAAAATATTTCAAGAGTTTCCCGCAAAGGAAAGAAAAACAGTTAAACATTTTCTTCGATTGTTTTCTGGAGTGCTTATGTCTTGTGATCACTGAATGCAAACCCATGATCAAGACAATTACATCCGTTTTCTTACGAAAGTATCCTATTCCTACGTTTTGCTTGCTTATTTCACCTGTCTTTCTATGCAAGCGCAAACATATACTCCCTCCGTCTGAAAAAGCTTGTCCCTCAAATGAATGTATCTAGCATCGAGGTAGTGCTAGATACATTCATTTGAGGCACAAGTTTGGGACAAGTTTTTTCGGACGGAGGGAGTATAATCTAAGACTTTATTTTTTCTGTTGGCTTGCATGTCTTCACCATCATGATCATGATATGCGTCCCAACCTGCTGCTGATATGAGGTTCTACTTTCTATGTGAACTATGTGTATTTACTTGACCCAAATAAGAGACATTCACACCTCTTTCCTGTCTCTCTTTTATTGCCTACAGTAGGAGTATAATGCAAACTGTCTCGCTTGAATCTTAACCATAAGGAACAGCCGAACAGGGGCATTGGAAGAATTGTCATGCACACAAGAAAGAGCCAAGTACTAATCTGACAATCATAATGCCTCAGAGCCAACAGAAAATGCCACTTTTCAAACACCTAGCGCATCAGCACAACATACACAACACACCAACGTTCAAGAATGACACTGATATATACTCCCTCCGCCTGAAAAAGTTTGTCCCTTAAATAGATGTATCTAGCACCAGGGACAAGCTTTTTCGACGGAGGGAGTATCAGACATCACATGCTCACAAAGCAGAAAACTTGTCCAACAGAAAAACACCCATATTTCTGTCTGCCATGTAGTACCAACAAAACCACAACTTAATAGTACAATAGCAGACAGAGGGACATAACTGGGTCAATCAGTATACTATTATTATTCAAGGTGTTCATCAAGAGCTAGCATGGCTTTATCAGCACATCAAGTCTACAGAGCTGTGCATGGACACTTGACAGATAACAAAGATGTGCATGAAAGTAAATCCTTATTCTCAGGGTTGGAGCATCTTTTGCCATCCAACGAGGAAGTGCGTGGTACTTGGCTAGTCTCTCTCGAAAGGCGAACATAGCGCGGGCAGCATTATAGAGATCAACCTTGGACCTGTCCATCTGCTCCTCCGGTGAAGGCAGCAAGCTGGGGTTTTCGCGCCTCAGGGACTCGTGGTGATGGGAGACAGGACCATCCACCACGAAGGCAAGGGTCCAATTGATCTCTTCCTGCGTCAGCCGCGTCAACCTTTTCTCGCGTACTTCAATGAATCTGCGGCGACTTCCGGCGCCGCCTCCGCTTTGCAGACCTTCAGCGGACACTCCTCGCCGGCCGCCGCCGCCTCCTCGGCCTTCCTTTTGGTGGCGCACCGGCACCGCTGACCGGCCATCCCTTTGCTCGCCGACTCCTCATCCGCCGCTATAGGTCCGCCGCTTGGTGATAAACTCATACTACTTCCTCACTCCCGTGAAATTTGGGGATTTGGAACCGATACCTCTCGTGATCTTATAATTTGTTTCTGTTGTTAGAGTTTTTCTTTTTCGAGACAAGTTTTGCATGCGGCCCGTGCGACGGCACAGGGCGTTCAATTTTTAGGGTCCCCGGATTCCCATTGCAGCATTTTTTTTTCCAATGGTACGTACGCCCTATTTCTGTCGTTGCCCATTTTTTATATCAAGCCCTAAAATTTGCTACAAGCACTACATATTTGCAATACTTCTAGCGGCTGCCGCAAAAATACAAACTCTCCTGCACGAACCTGATAAGGACCGAACTCCGTGATGAGATCCGATCTGTTATTGCGGCCCGATCTTTCACGACACTCCACCATCAGCAGTAGCAACCTCTCGCCCGTGCACGTGATGTACACGAAGTAGAAGGTTTGAACCTTGCGGCCCAGCACGAGAAAACCAATGTCGACGAAGGTACTCACGTGCAAAACAATTTTCACAAAAAGAAACCGCAACACAGAGGTTTTCTAAAGATCCCTCCAAAACTTGATATGGGTGTCTACCCTAAAAAACACATCGTATCTATTTTATAAAAAATAACCTCCCCTTTACATCAGCCGAGGCGAGCCTTTTATTTGGCCTAGCTCTCGTGCGTCTAAACAGAAGCTAAAAAAATTGGGACTCTAAAAAGTATAGCAATCTAATGACTAAATCCTAACCAAATAAAAAAAACTCAAGTACGTGACCCATAACTCAAACGAAAATACATCTCTTTATTTTATTTAGACTTGGACTCCACGAGATAGATAATTAGTTTGCATGCAACGTGATTTTCTTGCCATGCAAACAAAGATCCACTGAGCCGATCCGTATCCAATTAGGAGGCGTACGAAAGTTTGGCTCTGCCTTGTCACGTACAGGTTCCATTTTTATCTCATGTTTTCTCCTTTGATGCATAACTATTCGTTGGCATGATTCTAACTGTCGGTTAAGATTGAAACCGATCTGATCTTTTCCTTTACTATGGCATACTGATCCTTCCGAGCATCCTGTTTTTCCATAGACCAAATATTGTGGTACAACTTTATATTTCATGCGTACAGGACCATGCTCCAATGAATCAATCGCATCTTTTGAATCCAATGAATGCATCATGTAATTGATCTTGGGTCTAGCATTTATAGAATTAATTCTCGGTCCACACAAATGACGCACACGACCATTGTTTCCTCTATGAAATATGGTTTTCTGCACATCATTAATTTCTGCAACATTTCCATGACTTAATTCTTTAACTAGCTCAGCTTGAGTAGGATCATCAATTGATGGTGTCATGCCCTTATCATCCTCCCTCCCTTCAAAAGAAACCGTCCCCGGTTTCATCTCTGTTTTTAGGACCATCAATTTTTCTGCAGCTTCCAAGTCTATTTTTATTACAGAATCTGCCATCGGTTTCAATACGTGCCGCCTCCCATCATGTATGAATGTGTATGTGTTAGATTTCCCGGCATGCATTGCATCATGATCGAACTGCGCCACGGCCTTCCCAATAGCAATTGACAAGCGTCCATCGGCAAGACATCACAATCCACCTTGTCAATATACCCTCCAATAGCAAATGGCACACGCACCTTATGCGTAATCTTTAATTTTCCAGAGTTGTATAACCACTCCACATGGTGCGGTTGCGGGTGCCGCCACATCGATAAACCCAATTCTTGCACGAGATCTTTGCTAATGGCGTTAGTAAAGCTGCCGCCATCAATTATCACCTTACATGCCCGATCTTTGATCATGCACTGTGTTTTAAAAACACTCCACCGCTGTCCCTTTGCACCACCATCATCTTTCACCTTCTCCACCAAAAGATTCAGCCCATCAGTCGGTGCGTCAACCTTTGCCTTTATTTCTTCTTCATTTTCTCTTCTTTTCTGCAAACGGCTTTTCCAATCTTCCATGAACACATCCACTGGCATAGGAATAAAACAAACTTGTTGGCCCTTCCATGATAAAGAGTAACTGTTTTTCTTGGAATTCCGAACAGCCCCAACACGTTTGCACCATGGATTCCCAAGTAGGAGATGGCACGACACCATGGGCATAGGGCAAACGTGAAAAAATTCTGCACAACAATATTTTCCCAGATCAAAAATTAGCAAAATCTGATTTGTAATTTTGATTTCACCTTTGAACCACTTCAGCGTGTACGGTCTTTCAAGAGGTGACATCTTTAGTCCCAATTTTTCCACCACCTCGATGCTCACCATGTTGACTGCAGTACTCTCATCGATCGTCAGATTGACACGTCGTTCGTTCACGACGCAACGAGTGTGAAAAAGAACAACCTCACCGATGCCTTCCTCCTCCATCAATATGTTCTTGCTCAACATGTTGATGCTCGCCTCTGCAGACAATATTGGAAACTGAATCGCCGTGACTAACCTTTGCTCTGAATAGAACTTGATGAGGACCGAACCCCGTGGTGAGATCCGATCTGTTGTTGCGGCCCGATCTTTCACGACACTCCACCACCAGCAGTAGCAACCTCTCGCCCGTGCACGTGATGTACACGAAGTAGAGGGTTTGAACCTTGCGGCCCAGCACAAGAAAACCAATCTCGACGAAGGTACTCACGCGCAAAACAATTTCCACAAAGAGAAACCACAACACAGAGGTTTTCTAAAGATCCCTCCAAAACTTGATATGAGTGTCTACCCTGAAAAACACATCGTATTTATTTTATAAAAAATAACCTCCCCTTTACATCAGCCGAGGCGAGCCTTTTATTTGGCCTAGCTCTCGTGCGCCTAAACAGAAGCTAAGAAAATTGGGACTCTAAAAAGTATAGCAATCTAATGACTAAATCCTAACCGAATAAAAAAACTCAAGTACGTGACCCATAACTCAAATGAAAATACATCTCTTTATTTTATTTGGACTTGGACTCCACGAGATAGATAATTAGTTTGCATGCAACGTGATTTTCTTGCCATGCAAACAAAGATCCACTGAGCCGATCCGTATCCAATTAGGAGGCGTACGAAAGTTTGGCTCTGCCTTGTCACGTACAGGTTCCATTTTTATCTCATGTTTTCTCCTTTGATGCATAACTATTCGCTGGCATGATTTTAACTGTCGGTTAAGATTGAAACCGATCTGATCTTTTCCTTTACTGTGGCATACTGATCCTTCCGAGCGTCCTGTTTTTCCATAGACCAAATATTGTGGTACAACTTTATATTTCATGCGTACAGGACCATGCTCCAATGAATCAATCACATCTTTTGAATCCAATGAATGCATCATGTAATTGATCTTGGGTCTAGCATTTATAAAATTAATTCTCGGTCCACACAAATGATGCACACGACCATCGTTTCCTCTATGAAATATGGTTTTCTGCACATCATTAATTTCTGCAACATTTCCATGACTTAATTCTTTAACTAGCTCAGCTTGAGTAGGATCATCAATTGATGGTGTCATGCCCTTATCAGAACCCAACCGTGCCGCAGAAACTTTACGTTACCGAGTCGCCACCCATCCGCCACCGCTGCCTGACATCTACGCCATGGAAGGCACCTCCAATGCGACCGCCGATGCCACCGACCTCCCCCTTTATAATTGTATTGTTTTCAAAATAATTTCTTCAACAACTGTACTTATCTCCCCGTAATTTTCAAAACAAATATCATCCCAGTCGTCCCCCGGAAAGTAATCTGGGGCTTGTTATCTTCAAAACCCAATGATAATCTTATCGGAACCACGCTCTCCAGCATCCTCCTCTTAGACGCCAGGGCTGTTTCTCAGATGCTGCGATAGTTAACCTGGTCTTGCCTATGGCGTGGTGTTACTGGGCCGGCCAAGTGTTGTAACTGCCGCGAGGTTTTTCCTCCGTGGTTTTCTTTATCGTTTTTTCACTAATTGCATCAGTTTCCTTCGTTTTTTTTCTCTATTTTTCTTTGTTTTTTTACTTTTCCCTTATTCTTTATATTTTTTCTTTGGTTTTCATTTTTATTTATTTTTTATTTTTTACCTTCTAGTTTTCCTTTCTTTTCCAACACAATTTATATTTTTTGTATACATCAAGAATATTTTTCATACACATTTACATTTTTAAATAAATTATAAAAAAAATTACAAATATATTTTTTGAGACCTTATTTTCTTTAATACACATTGTAAATTTTTGGTATACATCTGAAACATTATTTATGTACATGTTTAAGATTTTTCAAAGAAACAATTAACCTTTTTTTCAAATTCATGTTTTTGAACATTTTAACTGTTAACTATTTTTCTTTTTTTTGCTGTTGAACTGTTATATATTTTTAAATACACACTTCAAACATTTCTCGGAATGATATGATTTTTTAAACAATGTGAACACATTTGTACATTCTATAAACATTTTTTTAATTTCATATTTTTGAAATGTGTGAGTATTTTATAAATTCTAAGGTACATTTTTTGAATGGTATTATTGATTGGAATCACACTAACATTTTTGACATTGTACGAAGCTTTTAAAAAAATTGCACAGACATTTTACGCGTGAACCTTTTTCTTAAATGGTATCAACATTTTCTTAAATTAATTTACAGTTTTTATTTTTTTAGATAGAATTAAGTTTTGAAATATATGTATTTAGAATGTTTTCAGGGATATTAACAAAAGAGAAAAAACTGAATGATTAAAAAAACAAAGAAGAAATATAAACTAATCTACATGAAGCTACTTGGCCCGGCCCATTAGTAGCAATGCGTGAGGCCGAGACGAGCTTGTGTCTTGCTATAAGCGAGACAAAGCGGCGCCGTAGACACGAGCTTGTGCCAAAGTTGCTAAACCCTAGGCATGGCTTGAATGTAGATACTGGGCATAGAATTCAACTTTGGCGTTCAGGAGGCTCAAATATCATTGTTTGGAAAGCCTTGACATTCAGTCTAATTGACAACCAATATTTGGCGCCCCATCACAGTAAGCATGTGCCCTAGCCTTCAATTTAGAGGCAAAACACTTGGTTCCCTCTTATGTGGGCAGCCCCCTCCCCCCCCCCTCCGAGTGCGCCTTGCATACCCCTTTTGTCTTGCTCGTGGGGAAAATAAAAGTGGTGTTAAACAGTCCTCGATGCATTGCGTAAGTCAGTTGGCCGTCTCCGCTCTCCTCCTCTGTCTCTCACCTCCCCGCTGAATCTCCGTCACTCCTTAGCGACCGCCTCCTACAAATGAGGAATTCCAATTTGGACAATGACCATCGAAGGAAGCATCACAATGGAGTCTATTCTTCGAATTTCAAGTGCCAATTGCTCGAACATCCAAACAAATTTTGAATTCTGTCTCTGTACCAATATCCTTGGTTTGAACCAATTGAATTCCATGGCCTCCAATAACGAAGCCTTGCTTTCCCACTCACTCGTCTTTTCCCTGATCAACACCTCGTCGTGGTACTGATCAAAGTCTTATCACGGAGCCAACACCTAATGCTTTTGTCAGGCTCTCTACAAGTACATACTCCCTCCATTTCAGGCTATTTTCACCCTTGTTAATATAAAACTGTATTCTAACATCATATTAATTCATTGATGCAATCTTCAAGTACAATTTTGTAGCAAAATGGAAATAAAAGAAATACATTTGCCCCTTTGTCCAAATAATTTACGTTCATCACGGTCAAAGCACCACAATGATCAGCGAGAGCTCGTGGGGGAGGTGGGAAGGTGTGGGGAATGCAAGGACCAGATTCTCTGCATTGCCGGAGCTCAAGGCCACGACATGGCTCGGGAGACGGGTGGTTGACCCACACATACTTTGGATGTGGCGCAGAGCTTGCGAAGGACCACGGCGGCACCTCCCTTGAGCACCGTCAGCGCGAGGGGGGGGGGGGGGGGGGGGCTCCGGTTCACATGTGGCAGCTTCTCCGACAGCGGGGAGAGTCGGTGAGGGCAAGGAACACAAAAAGGCGGCAGCGGTGCACCTATGACAGAGAACAAGAGGCGGCCGGAGGCGGTGGTTGGACGTTGCAAATTCCTCCGACAAGATTTTCTTGTTTTGTTATAGTTGGATTGGGAGGTCCCAAAAGTTTTCAGAGTATTAGAAGAAGCCAGGATGTGTTTCTTTTAGAGCTCTTAAAATATTATAGGAGTTAATTTATTTTGATTCTTTCCTAGAATGCTAAGTCTTGGTGATCACTGAATGCAAACCCATGACAGAAGACAAGCATCAGTTTTCCTACGAAAGTATCCTACCTTTTGCAGATTTCACGAGTCTTTGTAAGTGCAAACATATATAATCTGAGACTTGGTTTTCACGTGTCTTTGTAAGTGCAAACTAACATAAGTTGAGGACGTGCAATCCTTCACCATCATGATCATGATGCGTCCCGATCCGCTGCTGACATGAGGTTCTACTTTCTATCTGAACATTGTGTAATGGAATTGGCCCAAATAAGAGGCACTCGCACCTCTTTTCGTCTCTCTTTTATTGCCTAGTAATGCAAACTTTGTCTCGCTTGAATCCTAACTATAAGGAACATGCAGATATGAAAGCAATTGAGACAAGTGATAATCTGGCAATCATACTGCCCGGTTCATCAGAGCCAATAAAAAATGCAGCGTTTCAAACACCAAGCGCGTTAGCACAGCATACACATTGATGTTCAAGAATGACACTGATATATGATCACAGAGCAGAAAACTTGTCCAACAAAAAATAAACACTTACGAACAGGACATAACTGGATGAACCAGTATACTATTATCCAAGGTGTTCATCAAGAGCTAGCATGGCCTCATCAGCACATCAAGTCTGACAGTGCTGTCTGTGCATAGACAGATAACAAAGATGTGCATGAAGTGAAATCCTCATTGTCAGGAGCACCCTTTGCCATCCAACTCAATTTATTCTTTGCGGGGGGCGGCCAAAAGTTCGCCGGTGTCGACCAAAAGGGCAATACGTTTCATTACCTTGGCGCGGAGGGCATCGTTATACGCCCGGAGGTGCGCCCTGCGGGCGAGGAAGTCGTCGTCGACTTCGACGTAGCCACGCTTCTCATACTCAGCGCGGACAAGTGCCTGGAACTTGGCGAATCTCTCTCGAACGGCGTAGAAAGCGCGTGCACCATTATAGAGGATGATCGTCGACCTGTCCATCTGCTCCTCCGGCGAAGGCAGCAAGCTGGGGTTTTCGCGCTTCAGGGACTCGTAGTAATGAGGGACAGGACCATCCACCACGTCGGCAAGGATCTCATTGATCTCTTCCCGCGGCAGCCGCGTCAACCTTTTCTCGCGTACGGCCTCCACTGCCGGCTTCGATGAATCTGCGACGTCGTCCGGCGCCGCCTCCACTTTGCACACCTTCAGCGGACACTCCTCACAGGCCGCCGCCGCCTCCTCCTCGACCTTCCTTTTGGTGGCGCACCGGCCGCCGGTCGACGAGCACTTCTCAACACTACAATTTTGGCACCCTTCATGGCCGGCCATCCCCTTGCTCGTCCACTCCTCATCCGCCGTCATAGGTTTAATAATGCGCCGCTTGGTGATACTTCCCCACTCCCGTGAAATTTGGAGATTTGGAACTGACCTACCTCGTGATCTTATAACTTGTTTGCGTCATTGGAGTTTTTTTTTTCTTTAAACTCTTTTTTTTAGAGTATGCCAAGTTTCACTGATCGGGCGGAAGTCGCCCATCTCCAGAGCATTCGGCTTCTTCGGTATCACGATAAGCACATGATTTAAACTCACGAATCTCCGATCATCTCCCACACAGAGCATGAGTAGCGCCGCCATAATATCAGCCTTGATTATTGGCTAGGCTCTTTGGTAGAATTCCATCGTGAAATTGTCCGAGCCAGGAGCCCAGTCACACTAGTAGAAAAAAGGCCATTTGTCCCGGTTCATAAGGCCCATCTGTCCCGGTTGAGGAACCGGGACTAAAGGATCGTTACTAATGCCCTAGGCCTTTAGTCCCGGTTCTTATACTAACCGGGATAGATGGGCCTCCACGTGGCCGCTCCGGTGAGCCCAGGCACGAGGGCCTTTGGTCCCGGTTGGTAGCACCAACTGGGACCAATAAGCTTCCACACGTCAGCATTTCAGGGGCTGTTTTTTTTGAAAGGAGGTGGTTTATGGGTTTTGGGGGTTAATTTAGGTTGGTATAGGTAGCTAATAGAGAGATGTGTCCTCCCTTATCTCCGTGCTACTGCTACTGCTATGCCTAAACATGACTTAGATTGAAGTGATGCAACATGTGGTGCATGTCGAAAGTAATACTAGTCCTAACTTGATCAAGTTTGGATTGTACTACTTTCGACATGCACCACATGCATGTTGCCTTCACTTCAATTCAATCCATGTTCATTTCACCCGCTGATATATAATAACTCTTCATACTCGCATCATGCATCATCATATATAATAACAAGTCTACTAATCATCATCATACAACTTTTACTCGTTATTAATAACAAGTCATACGATCATCAGCCTCTTAGTCATCGAACCAACCCTACTTAATTGTTCTTAGCACATGATCATCAGTATTAGGTAGGACCTAAATACCCTCTTTAAGGTAAAATAGCATAAAATAATATAGACCCTGACTCTGTTGGAAATATGCCCTAGAGGCAATAATAAATTAGTTATTATTATATTTCCTTGTTCATGATAATCGTTTATTATCCATGCTATAATTGTATTGATAGGAAACTCAAATACATGTGTGGATACATAGACAACACCATGTCCCTAGTAAGCCTCTAGTTGACTAGCTCGTTGATCAATAGATGGTTACGGTTTCCTGACCATGGACATTGGATGTCGTTGATAACGGGATCACATCATTGGGAGAATGATGTGATGGACAAGACCCAATCCTAAGCATAGCGCTAGATCGTGTAGTTCGTATGCTAAAGCTTTGCTAATGTCAAGTATCATTTCCTTAGACCATGAGATTGTGCAACTCCCGGATACCGTAGGAATGCTTTGGGTGTACCAAACGTCACAACGTAACTGGGTGGCTATAAAGGTACATTACAGGTATCTCCGAAAGTGTCTGTTGGGTTGGCACGAATCGAGACTGGGATTTGTCACTCCGTGTAAGCGGAGAGGTATCTCTGGGCCCACTCGGTAGGACATCATCATAATGTGCACAATGTGATCAAGGAGTTGATCACGGGATGATGTGTTACAGAACGAGTAAAGAGACTTGTCGGTAACGAGATTGAACAAGGTATCGGGATACCGACGATCGAATCTCGGGCAAGTATCGTACCGATAGACAAAGGGAATTGTATACGGGATTGATTAAGTCCTTGACATCGTGGTTCATCCGATGAGATCATCATGGAACATGTGGGAGCCAACATGGGTATCCAGATCCCGCTGTTGGTTATTGACCGGAGAACGTCTCGGTCATGTCTGCATGTCTCCCGAACCCGTAGGGTCTACACACTTAAGGTTCGATGACGCTAGGGTTATAAAGGAAGTTTGTATGTGGTTACCGAATGTTGTTCGGAGTTCCGGATGAGATCCCGGACGTCACGAGGAGTTCCGGAATGGTCCGGAGGTAAAGATTTATATATGGGAAGTCCTGTTTTGGTCACCGAAAAAGTTTCGGGGTTTATCGGTAACGTACCGGGACCACCGGGAGGGTCCCGGGGGTCCACCAAGTGGGGCCACCAACCCCAGAAGGCTGCGTGGGCCAAGTGTGGGAGGGGACCAGCCCCTAGGAGGGCTGGTGCGCCCCCCACAAGGGGCCCAAGGCGCAAGAAAGAGTGGGAGGGGGCAAACCCTAGTCCAGTTGGGCCTTAAGGCCCACCTAGTGGGCTCCTTCCCCTCTCCCCCCTCTTGGCCGCCCCCTTGATCCCCATCTAGGGCTGCCGCCGCCCCCTAGGGGTGGGAAACCCTAGAGGGGGCGCAGCCCTCCCCTTCCCCTATATATATGAGGCCTAGGGGGCTGCCCACCACACGCGATTCAATCTCTCTTGGTGCAGCCCTGCGTCTCTTCTTCCTCCTCTTCTGTGGTGCTTGGCGAAGCCCTGCAGGATAGCCACGCTCCTCCACCACCACCACGCCGTTGTGCTGCTGTTGGATGAAGTCTTCCTCAACCTCTCCCTCTCTCCTTGCTGGATCAAGGCGTGGGAGACGTCACCGGGCTGTACGTGTGTTGAACGCGGAGGTGCCGTCCGTTCGGCACTTGGTCATCGGTGATTTGGATCACGACGAGTACGACTCCATCAACCCCGTTCACTTGAACGCTTCCGCTTAGCGATCTACAAGGGTATGTAGATGCAACTCTCCTTCCCCTCGTTGCTAGTCTCTCCATAGATAGATCTTGGTGATACGTAGGAAAATTTTGAATTTCTGCTACGTTCCCCAACAGTGGCATCATGAGCTAGGTCTATTGCGTAGATTCTATGCACGAGTAGAACACAAAGTAGTTGTGGGCGTTGATTTTGTTCGATATGCTTGCCGTTACTAGTCTTATCTTGATTCGGCGGCATCGTGGGATGAAGCGGCCCGGACCGACCTTACACGTACTCTTACGTGAGACTGGTTCCACCGACTGACATGCACTAGTTGCATAAGGTGGCTAGCGGGTGTCTGTCTCTCCCACTTTAGTCGGATCGGATTCGATGAAAAGGGTCCTTATGAAGGGTAAATAGCAATTGGCATATCACGTTGTGGTCTTTGCGTAGGTAAGAAACGTTCTTGCTAGTAACCCATAGCAGCCACGTAAAACATGCAAACAACAATTAGAGGACGTCTAACTTGTTTTTGCAGGGTATGCTATGTGATGTGATATGGCCAAAGGATGTGATGAATGATATATGTGATGTATGAGATTGATCATGTTCTTGTAATAGGAATCATGACTTGCATGTCGATGAATATGACAACCGGCAGGAGCCATAGGAGTTGTCTTTATTTATTTATGACCTGCGTGTCAACTTAAACGTCATGTAATTACTTTACTTTATTGCTAACCGTTAGCTGTAGTAGTAGAAGTAATAGATGACGTGACAACTTCAAGAAGACACGATGATAGAGATCATGATGATGGAGATCATGGTGTCATGCCGGTGACAATGATGATCATGGAGCCCCGAAGATGGAGATCAAAAGGAGAAAAGTGATATTGGCCATATCATGTCACTATTTGATTGCATGTGATGTTTATCATGTTTATACATCTTATTTGCTTAGAACGACGGTAGTAAATAAGATGATCCCTCATAAAAATTTCAAGAAGTGTTCTCCCCTAACTGTGCACCGTTGCTACAGTTCGTTGTTTCGAAGCACCACGTGATGATCGGGTGTGATAGATCCTTACGTTCACATACAACGGGTGTAAGACAGTTTTACACATGCAAAACACTTAGGGTTAACTTGACGAGCCTAGCATGTGTATAGACATGGCCTCGGAACACAGAAGACCGAAAGGTCGAGCATGAGTCGTATAGAAGATACGATCAACATGAAGATGTTCACCGACGTTGACTAGTCCGTCTCACGTGATGATCGGACACGGCCTAGTTGACTCGGATCATGTAATCACTTAGATGACTAGAGGGATGTCTATCTGAGTGGGAGTTCATAAGATGAACTTAATTATCCTGAACATAGTCAAAAGGATTTTGCAAATTATGTCGTAGCTCACGCTATAGTTCTACTGTTTAGATATGTTCCTAGAGAAAAATTAGTTGAAAGTTGATAGTAGCAATTATGCAGACAGTAAAAGGCTTATGTCCTTAATGCACCGCTCAGTGTGCTGAACCTCGAACGTGGTCTGTGGATGTTGCGAACATCTGACATACACGTTTTGATGACTACATGATAGTTCGGTAATGTTAAATGGTTTAGAGTTGAGGCACCTAAGACGTGTTTTTGAAATGTCGCGAAACATATGAGATGTTTCGAGGGCTGAAATTGGGATTTCAGGCTCGTGCCCATGTCAAGAGGTATAAGACCTCCGACGGTTCTTCTAGCCTACATACTAAAGGAGAAAAAGCTCAATTGTTGAGCTTGTGCTCAGATTGTCTGAGTACAACAATCATTTGAATCGAGTGGGAGTTGATCTTCCAGATGAGATAGTGATGTTTCTCCGAAGTCATTACCACCAAGCTGCTAGAGCTTCGTGATGAACTATAATATATCAGGAACATATATGATGATCCTTGAGATATTCGTGATGTTTGACACCACAAAAGTAGAAATCAAGAAGGAGCATCAATTGTTGATGGTTGGTGAAACCACTAGTTTCAAGAAGGGCAAGGGCACAAAGGGATACTTCATGAAACAGCAATTCAGCTGCTGCTCTAATGAAGAAACCCAAGGTTGAACCCAAACCCGAGACTAAGTGCTTCTGTAATAAGGGGAACAACCACTGGAGCGGAATTACCCTAGATACTTGGTAGATAAGAAGGCTGGCAAGGTCGATAGAAGTATATTGGATATACATTATGTTGATGTGTACTTTACTAGTACTCCTAGTAGCACCAGGGTATTAGATACCGGTTCGGTTGCTAAGTGTTAGTAACTCGAAATAAAAGCTACGGAATAAACGGAGACTAGCTAAAGGTGAGATAACGATATGTGTTTCCAAGGTTAATCAAATATCGTACGCTCCCTCTACCATCGAGATTGGTGTTTGCATTGAGCATAGACATGATTGGATTATGTCTATCGCAACACGATTATTCATTTAAGGAGAATAATGGTTACTCTGTTTATTTGAATAATACCTTCAATGGTCTTACACCTAAAATGAATGGTTTATTGAATCTCGATCGTAGTGATACATGTTCATGCCAAAAGATAGTAATGATAGTACCACCTACTTGTGGCACTGCCACGTAAGTCATATCGGTATAAAACGTATGAGGAAGCTCCATGTTGATGGATCTTTGGGCTCACTCATTTTTGAAAAGTTTGAGACATGCGAACCATGTCTATTGGTGTATATGCATGAAGAAACTCCATGCAAATGGACCGTTTGAACTCACTTGATTTTTGAATCACTTGAGACATGCAAATAATACCACATGGGCAAGATGACTGAAAGCCTCGGTTTTCAGTAAAATGGAACCAGAAAGCAACTTGCTGGAAGTAATACATTTTGATGTGTGCAGTCCAATGAGTGCTGAGGCATGTAGTGGATATCGTTATGTTTTAACTTCACAGATGATTTGAGTAAATGTTGAGTATATTTACTTGATGAATCACGAGTCTGAATTATTGAAAGGTTCAAGTAATTTCAGGGTGAAGTTGAAAGATCGTCGTGACAAGAGGATAAAATATCTATGATATGATCATAGAGATGAATATCTGAATTACGAGTTTGGCATAGAATTAAGACATTGTGGAAATTGTTTCACAACCAATACAGCCTAGAACACCATAGTGTGATGGTGTGTCCGAACATCATAACTGCACCCTATTGGATATGATGCATACCATGATGTCTCTTATCGAATTACCACAATAGTTTATGGGTTAGGCATTAGAGACAACCGCATTCACTTTAAATAGAGCACCACGTAATTCCGATGAGATGACACCATATGAACTATGGTTTAGAGAAACCTAAGCTGTCATTTCTTAAAAGTTTGGGGCTGCGATGCTTATGTGGAAAAGTTTCAGGCTGATAAGCTCGAACCCAAAGCGGATAAATGCATCTTCATAGGACACCCAAAACAGTTGGGTATGCCTCCTGTCTCAGATTCAAAAGCAATAAGGGATTGTTTCTAGAATCAGGTCCTTTCTCGAGGAAAAGTTTCTCTCGAAAGAATTGAGTGGGAGGATGGTGGAGACTTGATGAGGTTATTAAACCGTCTCTTCAACTAGTGTGTGGCAGGGCACAGGAAGTTGTTCCTGTGGCACCTACACCAATTAAAGTGGAAGCTTATGATAGTGATCATGAAACTTCAGATCAAGTCACTCCCAAACCTCGTGGGATGACAAGGATGCGTACTACTTCAGAGTGGTACGTAATCCTGTCTTGGAAGTCATGTTGCTAGACAACAATGAGCCTGCAAGATATGGAGAAGCGATGGTGGGCCTGGATTCCGATAGATGGCTCGAGGCCATAAAATCCGAGAGAGGATCCATGTATGGAAACAAAGTGTAGACTTTGACAGAACAGCTCGATGGTCGTGAGGCTGTTGAGTATAGATGGATTTTAAAAGGAAGACGGACAATGATGGTAAATGTCACCATTAAGAAAGCTCGACTTGTTGTTAAGATGTTTTCGACAAGTTCAAGGAGTTGACTACGATGAGACTTTCTCACCTGTAGCGATGCTGAGAGTCTGTTGGAATTATATTAGCGATTACTGCGTTATTTATGAAATCTTGCAGATAGGATGTCAAAACATTGTTTCCTCGACGATTTGTGAGGAAAGGTTGTATGTAACACAACCGGAAGGTTTTGTCAATCCTGAAATATGCTAATAAGTATGCAAAGCTCCAGCAATCCTTCTAAGGACTGGAGTAAGCATCTCGGAGTTGGAATGTATGCTTTGATGATGATCAAAGATTTTGGGTTTATACAAAGTTTATGAGAAACTTGTATTTCCAAAGAAGTGAGTGGGAGCACTATAGAATTTCTGATGAATATATGTTGTTGACATATCATAGATCAGAAATGACGTAGAATTTCTGGAAAGCATATAGGGTTATTTGGAAAGTGTTTTTCAATGGAAAGCCTGGATTAAGCTACTTGAACATTGAGCATCAAGATCTATAAAGGATAGATCAAAACGCTTAATGGTACTTTCAAATGAGCACATACCTTGACATGATCTTGAAGGTGTTCAAGATGGATCAGTCAAAGAAGAAGTTCTTGCCTGAGTTGTAAGGTATGAAGTTAAGACTTAAAGCTCGACCACGGCAGAATAGAGAGAAAGGATGAAGGTCGTCCCCTATGCTTAAGACATAGGCTCTACAGTATGATATGCTATGTACCGCACCTGAAGTGTGCCTTGCCATGAGTCAGTCAAGGGGTACAAGAGTGATCCAAGAATGGATCACAGGACAGCGGTCAAAGTTATCCTTAGTAACTAGTGGACTAAGGAAGTTTTCTCGATTATGGAGGTGGTAAAAGAGTTCGTCGTAAAGGGTTACGCCGATGCAAACATTGACACTAATCCAGATTATACTGAGTAGTAAACTGGATTCGTATAGTAGAGCAGTTATTTGGAATAGCTCCAAATAGAACGTGGTAGCTACATCTAGGAGATGACATAGAGATTTGTAAAGCACACACGGATCTGAAAGGTTCAGACCCGTTGACTAAAACCTCTCTCACAAGCAACATGATCAAACCCAGAACTCATCGAGTGTTGATCACATGGTAAATGTGAACTAGATTATTGACTCTAGTAAAACTCTTTGGGTGTTAGTCACATGGTGATGTGACCTTGAGTGTTAATCACATAGCGATGTGAACTGGATTATTGACTCTAGTGCAAGTGGGAGACTGTTGGAAATATGCCCTAGAGGCAATAATAAATTAGTTATTATTATATTTCCTTGTTCATGATAATCGTTTATTATCCATGCTATAATTGTATTGATAGGAAACTCAAATACATGTGTGGATACATAGACAACACCATGTCCCTAGTAAGCCTCTAGTTGACTAGCTCGTTGATCAATAGATGGTTACGGTTTCCTGACCATGGACATTGGATGTCGTTGATAACGGGATCACATCATTGGGAGAATGATGTGATGGACAAGACCCAATCCTAAGCATAGCACTAGATCGTGTAGTTCGTATGCTAAAGCTTTGCTAATGTCAAGTATCATTTCCTTAGACCATGAGATTGTGCAACTCCCGGATACCGTAGGAATGCTTTGGGTGTACCAAACGTCACAACGTAACTGGGTGGCTATAAAGGTACATTACAGGTATCTCCGAAAGTGTCTGTTGGGTTGGCACGAATCGAGACTGGGATTTGTCACTCCGTGTAAGCGGAGAGGTATCTCTGGGCCCACTCGGTAGGACATCATCATAATGTGCACAATGTGATCAAGGAGTTGATCACGGGATGATGTGTTACAGAACGAGTAAAGAGACTTGTCGGTAACGAGATTGAACAAGGTATCGGGATACCGACGATCGAATCTCGGGCAAGTATCGTACCGATAGACAAAGGGAATTGTATACGGGATTGATTAAGTCCTTGACATCGTGGTTCATCCGATGAGATCATCGTGGAACATGTGGGAGCCAACATGGGTATCCAGATCCCGCTGTTGGTTATTGACCGGAGAACGTCTCGGTCATGTCTGCATGTCTCCCGAACCCGTAGGGTCTACACACTTAAGGTTCGATGACGCTAGGGTTATAAAGGAAGTTTGTATGTGGTTACCGAATGTTGTTCGGAGTCCCGGATGAGATCCCGGACGTCACGAGGAGTTCCGGAATGGTCTGGAGGTAAAGATTTATATATGGGAAGTCCTGTTTTGGTCACCGGAAAAGTTTCGGGGTTTGTCGGTAACGTACCGGGACCACCGGGAGGGTCCCGGGGGTCCACCAAGTGGGGCCACCAACCCCAGAAGGCTGCGTGGGCCAAGTGTGGGAGGGGACCAGCCCCTAGGAGGGCTGGTGCGCCCCCCACAAGGGGCCCAAGGCGCAAGAAAGAGTGGGAGGGGGCAAACCCTAGTCCAGTTGGGCCTTAAGGCCCACCTAGTGGGCTCCTTCCCCTCTCCCCCTCTTGGCCGCCCCCTTGATCCCCATCTAGGGCTGCCGCCGCCCCCTAGGGGTGGGAAACCCTAGAGGGGGCGCAGCCCTCCCCTTCCCCTATATATATGAGGCCTAGGGGGCTGCCCACCACATGCGATTCAATCTCTCTTGGTGCAGCCCTGCGTCTCTTCTTCCTCCTCTTCTGTGGTGCTTGGCGAAGCCCTGCAGGATAGCCACGCTCCTCCACCACCACCACGCCGTTGTGCTGCTGTTGGATGAAGTCTTCCTCAACCTCTCCCTCTCTCCTTGCTGGATCAAGGCGTGGGAGACGTCACCGGGCTGTACGTGTGTTGAACGCGGAGGTGCCGTCCGTTCGGCACTTGGTCATCGGTGATTTGGATCACGACGAGTACGACTCCATCAACCCCGTTCACTTGAACGCTTCCGCTTAGCGATCTACAAGGGTATGTAGATGCAACTCTCCTTCCCCTCGTTGCTAGTCTCTCCATAGATAGATCTTGGTGATACGTAGGAAAATTTTGAATTTCTGCTACGTTCCCCAACAGACTCTCCATTATGGAGAATGGAGATCATCCTGTCTCCAATTCTTATGTTTCGCTTCCTTTTGCTTCCAAGAACCTCCTTACGATTGTCCATACATTTTTTCCATCCTTTGATTTGCATGTCTCCATTCCTTTTAGAAATCTGGTATGGACAGTTGAGATTTGTAGGATGATCTGGCTGTATGTTCAAAACATTAAGGCTACCTTTCTAATACATCAAATAAGGCACACAATTCTCTTGGAATATCTGTTGAAAAACATAGTAATAACTTCATAGTTAGCAATGATGTACTAGTTTTAGAAGCATGCAAAAGATGCACGGATGTCGTAATAGTAAAAAATCTTACCAGGGTATCTCCATGGTAGTTACTGTTGGAAATATGCCCTAGAGGCAATAATAAAAGCATTATTATTATATTTCCTTGTTCATGATAATTGTCTTTATTCATGCTATAATTGTGTTATCCGGAAATCGTAATACATGCGTGAATAATAGACACCAATATGTCCCTAGTAAGCCTCTAGTTGACTAGCTCGTTGATAACCAGATAGTCATGGTTTCCTGACTATGGACATTGGATGTCGTTGATAACGAGATCACATCATTAGGAGAATGATGTGATGGACAAGACCCTATCGTAAACATAGCACAAGATCGTATAGTTTGTTTGCTAGAGTTTTCCAATGTCATGTATCCTTTCCTTAGACCATGAGATCGTGTAACTCCCGGATACCGTAGGAGTGCTTTGGGTGTACCAAACGTCACAACGTAACTGGGTGACAATAAAGGTATACTACGGGTATCTCCGAAAGTGTCTGTTGGGTTGACACGGATCAAGACTGGGCTTTGTCACTCCGTATGACGGAGAGGTATCACTGGGCCCACTCGGTAATGCATCATCATTATGAGCTCAAAGTGACCAAGTGTCTGGTCACGGGATCATGCATTACGGTACGAGTAAAGTGACTTGCCGGTAACGAGATTGAACAAGGTATTGGGATACCGACGATCGAATCTCGGGCAAGTAACATACCGATTGACAAAGGGAATTGCATACGGGGTTGCTTGAATCCTCGACATCGTGGTTCATCCGATGAGATCATCGAGGAGCATGTGGGAGCCAACATGGGTATCCAGATCCTGCTATTGGTTATTGACCAGAGAGTCGTCTCGGTCATGTCTACATGTCTCCCGAACCCGTAGGGTCTACACACTTAAGGTTCGGTGACGCTAGGGTTGTGAAGATATGTATATGTAGTAACCCGAATGTTGTTCGGAGTCCCGGATGAGACCCCGGACGTCACGAGGAGTTTCGGAATGGTCCGGAGGTAAAGAATTATATATAGGAAGTGCTGTTTCGGCCATCGGGACAAGTTTCGGAGTCACCAGTATTGTACCGGGACCACCGGAAGGGTCCCGGGGGTCCACCGGGTGGGGCCACCCATCCCGGAGGGCCCCATGGGCCAAAGTGGGGAGGGGAACCAGTCCATAGTGGGCTGGCGCGCCCCCCTAGGCCCATCCCATGCGCCTAGGGTTGGAACCCTAGGGGTGGGGGGGGGGGGCGCCCCACCTTGCCTTGGGGGCCACTCCAGCCCTGGCCGCCGCCCACCCTAGGAGATCTCATCTGCTAGGGCCGGCGCCCCCCCTAGGGGAGCCTATATATATGAGGGGGAGGGAGGGGGCAGCGGCAGCCTGAGTCTTGGCGCCTCCGTCTCTCCCTGCTACACCTCTTCCTCTCGTAGTATACGGCGAAGCCCTGCTACTGTGACGCCCTGCATCCACCACCACGCCGTCGTGCTGCTGGATCTTCATCTACCTCTCCTTCCCCCTTGCTGGATCAAGAAGGAGGAGACGTCACGCTGACCGTACGTGTGTTGAACGCGGTGGTGCCGTCCGTTTGGCAATAGGATCTCCGGTGATTTGGATCACGTCGTGTATGACTACCTCATCCCCATTCTTTGAATGCTTCCGCTCGCGATCTACAAAGGTATGTAGATGCATCCGATCACTCGTTGCTAGATGAACTCATAGATGGATCTTGGTGAAACCGTACAAATTTTTTTGTTTTCTGCAACGTTCCCCAACAGTGGCATCATGAGCTAGGTCTATGCGTAGTTCTTTATGCACGAGTAGAACACAATTTGTTGTGGGCGTAGATGTTGTCAACTTTCTTGCCGCTACTAGTCTTATCTTGCTTCAGTGGTATTGTGGGATGAAGCGGCCCGGACCAACCTTAGACGTACGCTTACGTGAGTCCGGTTCCACCGACTAACATGCACTAGTTGCATAAGGTGGTTGGCGGGTGTCTGTCTCTCCCACTTTAGTTGGAGCGGATTCGATGAAAAGGGTCCTTATGAAGGGTAAATAAAAGTTGACAAATCACGTTGTGGCTTTCACGTAGGTAAGAAAACGTTCTTGCTAGAACCCTATTTCAGCCACGTAAAACTTGCAACAACAATTAGAGGACGTCTAACTTGTTTTTGCAGCAAGTGCTTTGTGATATGATATGGCCAAAGTTGTGATGAATGATGAATGATATATATGTGATGTATGAGATGTTCCTGCTATTGTAATAGGAATCATGACTTGCATGTCGATGAGTATGACAACCGGCAGGAGCCATAGGAGTTGTCTTTATTTTTTGTATGACCTGTGTGTCATTGAGAAACGCCATGTAAATTACTTTACTTTATTGCTAAACGCGTTAGCCATAGTAGTAGAAGTAATAGTTGGCGAGCAACTTCATGGAGACACGATGATGGAGATCATGATGATGGAGATCATGGTGTCAAGCTGGTGACAAGATGATCATGGAGCCCCAAGATGGAGATCAAAGGAGCTATGTGATATTGGCCATATCATGTCACTATTATTATTTGATTGCATGTGATGTTTATCATGTTTTGCATCTTGTTTACTTAGAACGACGGTAGTAAATAAGATGATCCCTCATAATAATTTCAAGAAGTGTTCCCCCTAACTGTGCACCGTTGCGACAGTTCGTTGTTTCGAAGCACCACGTGATGATCGAGTGTGATAGATTCTAACGTTCACATACAACGGGTGTAAGACAGATTTACACATGCAAACACTTAGGTTGACTTGACGAGCCTTGCATGTACAAACATGGCCTCGGAACACAGAAGACCGAAAGGTCGAGCATGAGTCGTATAGAAGATACGATCAACATGAAGATGTTCACCGACGTTGATTAGTCCGTCTCACGTGATGATTGGACACGGCCTAGTTGACTCGGATCATGTTATACTTAGATGACTAGAAGAGGGATGTCTATCTAAGTGGGAGTTCATTGAATAATTTGATTAGATGAATTTAATTATCATGAACTTAGTCTTAAATATTTACAATATGTCTTGTAGATCAAATGGCCAACGTAGTCCTCAACTTCAACGCGTTCCTAGAGAAAACCAAGCTGAAAGACGATGGCAGCAACTACATGGACTGGGTCCGGAACCTGAGGATCATCCTCATAGCTGCCAAGAAAGATTATGTCCTACAAGCACCGCTGGGTGACGCACCTGTTCTCCCTGCAGAACAAGACGTTATGAACGCTTGGCAGGCATGTACCGATGACTACTCCCTCGTTCAGTGCGGCATGCTTTACAGCTTAGAGCCGGGGCTCCAAAAGCGTTTTGAGAGACACGGAGCATATGAGATGTTCGAAGAGCTGAAAATGGTTTTCCAAGCTCATGCCCGGGTCGAGAGATATGAAGTCTCCGACAAATTCTTCAGCTGTAAGATGGAGGAAAATAGTTCTGTCAGTGAGCACATACTCACTATGTCTGGGTTACATAACCGCTTGACTCAGCTGGGAGTTAATCTCCCAGATGACGCGGTCATTGACAGAATCCTCCAGTCGCTTCCACCGAGCTACAAGAGCTTTGTGATGAACTTCAATATGCAAGGGATGGAAAAGACCATTCCTGAAGTATTTGCTATGCTGAAATCAGTAGAGGTAGAAGTCAAGAAGGAACATCAAGTGTTGATGGTGAATAAAACCACTAAGTTCAAAAAGGGCAAGGGTAAGAAGAACTTCAAGAAGGACGGCAAGGAAGTTGTCGCGCCCGGCAAGCAAGCTGCCGGGAAAAAGCCAAAGAATGGACCCAAGCCTGAGACTGAGTGCTTTTATTGCAAGGGAAGTGGTCACTGGAAGCGGAATTGCCCCAAATACTTAGCGGACAAGAAGGCCGGCAAAACAAAAGGTATATGTGATATACATGTAATTGATGTGTACCTTACCAGTACTCGTAGTAGCTCTTGGGTATTTGATACCGGTGCAGTTGCTCACATTTGTAACTCAAAGCAGGAGCTGCGGAATAAACGGAGACTGGCGAAGGACGAGGTGACGATGCGCGTTGGGAATGGTTCCAAGGTCGATGTGATCGCCGTCGGCGCGCTACCTCTTCATTTACCTACGGGATTAGTTTTGAACCTCAATAATTGTTATTTAGTGCCAAGTTTGAGCATGAACATTGTATCAGGATCTCGTTTGATGCAAGATGGCTACTTATTTAAATCCGAGAATAATGGTTGTTCTATTTATATGAGAGATATGTTTTATGGTCATGCTCCTATGCTGAATGGTTTATTCTTAATGAATCTCGAGCGTAATGCTACACATGTTCATGGTGTGAATACCAAAAGATGTAAGGTTGATAATGATAGTCCCACATACTTGTGGCACTGCCGCCTTGGTCACATAGGTGTCAAACGCATGAAGAAGCTCCATGCAGATGGACTTTTAGAGTCTCTTGATTATGAATCATTTGACACGTGCGAACCATGCCTCATGGGTAAAATGACCAAGACTCTGTTCTCAGGAACAATGGAGCGAGCGACCAACTTATTGGAAATCATACATACTGATGTGTGCGGTCCAATGAGTGTTGAGGCTCGCGGTGGCTATCGTTATGTTCTCACCCTCACTGATGACTTGAGTAGATATGGGTATATCTACTTAATGAAACACAAGTTTGAGACCTTTGAAAAGTTCAAGGAATTTCAGAGTGAGGTCGAAAATCAACGTGACAGAAAAATCAAGTTTCTACGATCAGATCGTGGAGGAGAATACTTGAGTCACGAATTTGGCACACACTTAAGAAAATGTGGAATAGTTTCACAACTCACGCCGCCTGGAACACCTCAGCATAATGGTGTGTCCGAATGTCGTAATCGCACTCTATTAGATATGGTGCGATCTATGATGTCTCTTACCGATTTACCGCCATCTTTTTGGGGCTATGCTTTTGAGACTGCCGCATTCACTTTAAATAGGGCTCCATCGAAATCCGTTGAGACGACACCGTATGAATTATGGTTTGGGAAGAAACCAAAGCTGTCGTTTCTAAAAGTTTGGGGATGCGATGCTTATGTCAAGAAACTTCAACCTGAAAAGCTCGAACCCAAGTCGAAAAAATGCGTCTTCATAGGATACCCTAAAGAAACTATTGGGTATACCTTCTACCTCAGATCCGAAGGCAAGATCTTTGTTGCCAATAATGGATCCTTTCTAGATAAGGAGTTTCTCTCGAAAGAAGTAAGTGGGAGGAAAGTAGAACTTGATGAAGTGTTACCTCTTGAACCGGAAAATAGTGCAACTCAAGAAAATGTTCCTGAGGTGCCTGCACCGACTAGAGAGGAAGTTAATGATGATGGTCAAGATACTTTTGATCAAGCTCCTACTGAAATTCGTAGGTCCACAAGGACACGTTCCGCACCAGAATGGTACGGCAACCCTGTCTTGGAAATCATGTTGTTAGACAACGGTGAACCTTCGAACTATGAAGAAGCGATGGCGGGCCCGGATTCCGACAAATGGCTGGAAGCCATGAAATCCGAGATAGGATCCATGTATGAAAACGAAGTATGGACTTTGACTGACTTGCCCGTTGAGCGGCGAGCCATAGAAAATAAATGGATCTTTAAGAAGAAGACAGACGCGGATAGTAATGTGACCATCTATAAAGCTCGGCTTGTCGCTAAGGGTTATCGACAAGTTCAAGGGGTTGACTACGATGAGACTTTCTCACCGGTAGCGAAGCTAAAGTCCGTCCGAATCATGTTAGCAATTGCCGCATTCTATGATTATGAGATATGGCAAATGGACGTCAAAACGGCATTCCTTAATGGTTTCCTTAAGGAAGAATTGTATATGATGCAACCGGAAGGTTTTGTGGATCCTAAGAATGCTGACAAGGTGTGCAAGCTCCAACGCTCGATTTATGGGCTGGTGCAAGCATCTCGGAGTTGGAACATTCGCTTTGATGAGATGATCAAAGCGTTTGGGTTTACGCAGACTTATGGAGAAGCCTGCGTTTACAAGAAAGTGAGTGGGAGCTCTGTAGCATTTCTCATACTATATGTAGATGACATACTTTTGATGGGAAATGATATAGAACTCTTGGATAGCATTAAGGCCTACTTGAATAAGAGTTTTTCAATGAAGGACCTTGGAGAAGCTGCTTATATATTAGGCATCAAGATCTATAGAGATAGATCGAGACGCCTCATAGGTCTTTCACAGAGCACATACCTTGATAAGATATTGAAGAAGTTCAATATGGATCAGTCTAAGAAGGGGTTCTTACCTGTGTTACAAGGTGTGAAATTGAGCTCAGCTCAATGTCCGACCATGGCAAAAGATATAGAAGAGATGAGTGTCATCCCCTATGCCTCAGCCATAGGTTCTATTATGTATGCCATGCTGTGTACCAGACCTGATGTAAACCTTGCCGTAAGTTTGGTAGGAAGGTACCAAAGTAATCCCGGCAAGGAACACTGGACAGCGGTCAAGAATATCCTGAAGTACCTGAAAAGGACTAAGGAAATGTTTCTCGTTTATGGAGGTGACGAAGAGCTCGTCGTAAAGGGTTACGTCGACGCTAGCTTCGACACAGATCTGGATGACTCTAAGTCACAAACCGGATACGTGTATATTTTGAATGGTGGGGCAGTAAGCTGGTGCAGTTGCAAGCAGAGCGTCGTGGCGGGATCTACATGTGAAGCAGAGTACATGGTAGCCTCGGAGGCAGCGCATGAAGCAATTTGGGTGAAGGAGTTCATCACCAACCTCGGAGTCATACCCAATGCGTCGGGGCCAATCAAACTCTTTTGTGACAACACTGGAGCTATTGCACTTGCCAAGGAGCCCAGGTTTCACAAGAAGACCAGGCACATCAAGCGTTGTTTCAACTCCATTCGTGAAAATGTTCAAGATGGAGACATAGATATTTGTAAAGTACATACGGACCTGAATGTAGCAGATCCGTTGACTAAACCTCTCCCTAGAGCAAAACATGATCAACACCAGATTTCCATGGGTGTTCGATTCATCACAATGTAACTAGATTATTGACTCTAGTGCAAGTGGGAGACTGTTGGAAATATGCCCTAGAGGCAATAATAAAAGCATTATTATTATATTTCCTTGTTCATGATAATTGTCTTTATTCATGCTATAATTGTGTTATCCGGAAATCGTAATACATGTGTGAATAATAGACACCAATATCTCCCTAGTAAGCCTCTAGTTGACTAGCTCGTTCATCAACAGATAGTCATGGTTTCCTGACTATGGACATTGGATGTCGTTGATAACGAGATCACATCATTAGGAGAATGATGTGATGGACAAGACCCTATCCTAAACATAGCACAAGATCGTATAGTTCGTTTGCTAGAGTTTTCCAATGTCAAGTATCCTTTCCTTAGACCATGAGATTGTGTAACTCCCGGATACCGTAGGAGTGCTTTGGGTGTACCAAATGTCACAACGTAACTGGGTGACAATAAAGGTATACTACGGGTATCTCCGAAAGTGTCTGTTGGGTTGACACGGATCAAGACTGGGATTTGTCACTCCGTATGACGGAGAGGTATCACTGGGCCCACTCGGTAATGCATCATCATTATGAGCTCAAAGTGAACAAGTGTCTGGTCACGGGATCATGCATTACGGTACGAGTAAAGTGACTTGCCGGTAACGAGATTGAACAAGGTATTGGGATACCGACGATCGAATCTCGGGCAAGTAACATACCGATTGACAAAGGGAATTACATACGGGGTTGCTTGAATCCTCGACATCGTGGTTCATCCGATGAGATCATCGAGGAGCATGTGGGAGCCAACATGGGTATCCAGATCCCGCTGTTGGTTATTGACCGGAGAGTCGTCTCGGTCATGTCTACATGTCTCCCGAACCCGTAGGGTCTACACACTTAAGGTTCAGTGACGCTAGGGTTGTGAAGATATGGATATGCAGTAACCCGAATGTTGTCCGGAGTCCCGGATGAGATCCCGGACGTCACGAGGAGTTTCGAAATGGTCCGGAGGTAAAGAATTATATATAGGAAGTGGTGTTTCGGCCATCGGGACAAGTTTCGGGGTCACCAGTATTGTACCGGGACCACCGGAAGGGTCCCGGGGGTCCACCGGGTGGGGCCACCCATCCCGGAGGGCCCCATGGGCCAAAGTGGGGAGGGGAACCAGCCCATAGTGGGCTGGTGCGCCCCCCTAGGCCCATCCCATGCGCCTAGGGTTGGAACCCTAGGGGTGGGGGGCGCCCCACCTTGCCTTGGGGGCCACTCCAGCCCTGGCCGCCGCCCCCTAGGAGATCTCATCTCCTAGGGCCGGCGCCCCCCCCTAGGGGAGCCTATATATATGAGGGGGAGGGAGGGGGCAGCGGCAGCCTGATTCTTGGCGCCTCCCTCTCTCCCTGCTACACCTCTTCCTCTCGTAGTATACGGCGAAGCTCTGCTACTGTGACGCCCTGCATCCACCACCACGCCGTCGTGCTGCTGGATCTTCATCAACCTCTCCTTTCCCCTTGCTGGATCAAGAAGGAGGAGACGTCACGCTGACCGTACGTGTGTTGAACGCGGAGGTGCCGTCCGTTCGGCACAAGGATCTCCGGTGATTTGGATCACGTCGTGTACGACTACCTCATCCCCGTTCTTTGAACGCTTCCGCTCGCGATCTACAAAGGTATGTAGATGCATCCGATCACTCGTTGCTAGATGAACTCATAGATGGATCTTGGTGAAACCGTAGGAATTTTTTTGTTTTCTGCAACGTTCCCCAACAGTTACCGTAGTTCAACACATGCACTAGTGGCACGTATTGACCATAATGTTGATTAGTTTGATTGTAGATATTGTAATTCTCAATGTTAGTACAAAATCCGACCAGATGATTTTTCTCCTTGTAAGTTAGTTCGGAGCCATCGGTGTAGTGGGTTTTGTCTACCATCTCCTACCCATTCTTTGAAGAATGAAAATAAGTTGTGAATGGCAATAATGTGACGCCCCGAGACCGTTGCGCCAGGTGTCTTCCAGTTTTTCGTTGTCGTTGCCATGTCTTTTGCTTGCGTGTCGCATCTTGTCATGTTATCATGTGCATTGCATCATCATGTTTTCAAGACTTGCATCCACCCGGGTCTCCCTGTTCTTTCTGTTGTCCGTTCTGAGCCCAGACACACTTGCACGCGCCCGCGGCATGTCCGAAATAGTATTTTATAAGTGGCCGGAAAATGTTCTCGGAATGGGATGAAAGTTGGCGTGCGGTGTTGTTTTGTTGCCGGTAGGCCGCCTGCCAAGTTTCATCACATTCAGAGTCCGTTTGACGCCCCAGCGGATATCTATAGCGGCAATATAGTCGGTCTAACGTCGGACGTTTTCGACCTCCGGAAACAGTTGCCGGGTCTCTCTCTTCTCTTCTTTCAGCCCAAGGCTTTCTGCACAGCCCACTACCACTCACCGCCAGGCCCCAAATTAACCTCTCTCGTCAGCCCACGGCCCTCCTCGCGCGCGTGTCCGAAAGCTGTCCCGGACCCAACCCGGACAGTCGTCACCGTTAGGTCCGGATCATCCCCAAACATCCCTAAAATATCAGCGGTTTCTCATTTGAACTCTCTAGCCTATTTATCTGGGACTGTCCGATTAAGATCGGAGGGTCCTATTTAGCCCCTAACCAAAAACCCATGTGCTATTTATAACAGTCTAAACCCTAGCCCCTACCTGTCCAATCCATCTATTCCATTCCATTCCGCAGCCGCCGCCACTCCACCAAATCCCCCTCGGGATCCAAGCCCGCAGCCAGCCTCTCTCTTTCCCTTGTTTGCAGCATCAGACCAACCGAAGCTGCACCCGATCCAGATCCTCCCCCGCCTCCGACCATCTCCCTGGATTTGCGCCGCCGACCAACCACAGCCGCCACCTCCTCTGCTCCCAAGGCCCCGAGCTCCTCCTCTCGATCCAGAGCCCGAGCACTCGACCCCCTCATCCGCGAGCTCGATCAGGAGAGGAGCTCCCAGCGGGTGCACGAAAGGGATCTTCTTCGATGCTCATTTTGATCGCATGGAACTTATGGAAGGAGAGAAACGAATGCGTCTTCAGGGGGAAGCTGCCATGCCTCAATGACGTCGCTCACGCCATCAGGTTGGATTGCGAGCAGTGGCGTGCCGCCGGTGCAGCCTGCCTGGAGCCCCCGCTCGGGGTCTATCCTGCGAGATAGCACCTTCATGCTTTCGCTCCTTGTGAGCTCTATTTTTTCTTCTTTAAACCATGGTCATTTGACCCCCCATGTATTTCCCGCTGCTTTCTCCTAAATCAGTGAAGCCGGCTAAACCGGGTCTTTCAAAAAAAAGGAGAGGAGCTCCTGATCATGCGCGCCTCTGCCTCGTTTCTGACCATCACCGATGCTGCCGGCGTCCACCACCAGGGGCACTAGCATCCGTTGCGCCTCCTCGCTTCCTCCATCCATGGAGACGAGATCCTCCCGAACCAAGGCCATGCCCCTGCTTCCTTCCCTCTTCCTCGAGTTCTCTCTCTCTATCGCTCAAATTCTCTCTGTTGTCTTTGCTCCGCAGGACGTCACGGATGCACGAGCTCGATCCTCGCTCTCTCGCTCGCACCTTCGTCTTCGACCCTGCGTCCCTGCCGAAGCCCGCGCCAAGTCCCTCGCAGAGCCGCCGCCCGGATCAGGCCGTCCTTGCATCGTCCCTGTCGCCAAGTTCGTCGCCCGTAACGGCGCAGCCACCCCGTTCCCTTTCTTCACCGGAGTTCTTCGTCGCAAGACCCTTCCTCGAGGAGCGTCGCCGCCCTGCTGCCCGGTTCCTCTCGCGTCAAGCCCGCTGCCAGTTTCGCTGCCGCCGTCGCTTCCTGTCGAGCAGAGGGCGCGCCTCCTCTGCATCGAGCCCCGCCGCTCCAACGCCCGCTGCGATGACTGGATCGGTGCCGCTCCAGGCTGCCGCACCTGTAGTCCGCCGCCATCGCCAAGTCCCTCACCTCGCCGCCCCTTTGCCTCGCTCGCCGGAGTTCCGCTCCCAGCTGCCGCGCCCCTGCTTCCTCTGCGCTGAAGACGAGCGAGCTGTGCCGCGTTGACTCCCTCCAGTTTGACCGAGCGGCCTCCCTACTCGCGTGGGCTGCACTCCTCCAGCAAGGCCCGTGGCCCAATGTGAGCATTCGCCCCTCTAAGCTCTATCGAGCCAGCCAGTTTCGGCCTGCTACATTTTTTTTATGTTCTGTGAATTTCCTAATTTCTAGGGAATAGGCAGTTTTACAGTATAGCCCCTAAGGGCATCTCCAGCCGCGCCCCCAACAGGCCCCCAGGCCACTTTTTCGGCGCCGGCGCCGAAAAAACGACCCAGTCGCGCCCCCAGGACGCCGAAAATCGCCGATTCGGACCTTTTTTCCACCCGGCGGTCATAGGCCGAACCCGGCGCGCTGGGGAGCAGTTGGGTGCTCCGGCGCTAGGGAAAAGCACGCCTGGCCCACACCGACAGGGGAAAAGTCAAGGTTTTCTTCCCCCCGACTCGCCTCGCACCCCGCGCGCCCTCAGCCACCACTAGCTATATCCCGGCGACGGCCGCCGCCCTACTCCGCTAGATAGCCATTCCCCGCCAGAAAATAGCAGCGCTTCGCCGCGGCAGCCCCTCCCACAGCAGCTGGGTGTTTCCGGCCGCCGTTTCCGGCCGTGGAGGCGCGGTTTAACGGCGGGTACATGCCCACCAAGCGCAAGGTGTTCGGCATGTGATGAAATACGAGTTTTTATTTGTTGAACTATATAATTTGTATTGAACTATTTGTTGTTGTACTATTTTGTTGAAGTATTTGATTTTTCTGTGATGAAATATGTGATAAGAAATAATTGTGTTGATAATTGAACGCCGAGACACAGCGAAACCACGCCGAATATGGGCCTATTCTCGCCCATATGGGCCGTTTATTCGCCGAAATTGGGCTGCAAAGTGGGCCAATTTCGGTGCCTGGGGGCGACGACTGGGCGCAAAACCGCCCCCAGCACCGATTGTATCGCCGGCTCGCCCCCGGGGGGCGATTTTTATGCGTCCTGGGGGGGCCAACGGCTGGAGATGCCCTAAGCTTCATGCATATCATATCTCACAAACCGTGCATCGGAATTAAACAAACTTAATAAGAAAAATGCTTAGAATTGTGCCTAGTTTCATAATATCCAACTTTCATCCATGTTAAAAATGTCTAAAATGTTGTTTGTTTAATTTTGCTTAAATGCCATGATAAAATGATTTAGTTCATAACTTAATAACCGTAGCCCCAAACCTAACAAACTTTATATGTAAATGGGGTAGAAAAATGCCTAGTTTAACATGGTGCTTTCATCTTGCATGTTTAACAACTCTAAAATATGGTTTAGGACAGAACAGTACCAAATCCATAAATATGCACATGAGGTTTTTCCGGACTTGTTGCTTGTTGTTCCAGCCTCATTTAAACTTGCCTAGATAGGTAGTTTTACTTTGCTTCACCTCTTGCCATGTTAATCAACATTTGATTTTGTTGAGTACTTAAACGGGAGAGAACTAAATAATTGTTGTGGTGTTTCGTCAATATGCAACTCGTTGCATATTGAGCTCCACTTAATTTGTAGGATTAGTTGTGCATTTGCCATGCCATGCCTCTTAAACTAGACATGCATCATACTTGGTTGTGCATCATGCCATGTATATGTGATGGTTGATTACTTTGTTGTTTGCTTCTTTCCGAGTTGCCTGTCTCGTTAGCTTCGGTTCCGTTTCGGAGTTGTGAGGATCCGTTCGACTACGTCTGTTTATCTTCTTCATGGACTCGTTCTTCTTCCTTGCGGGATCTCAGGAAAGATGACCATACCCTCGAAATCACTTCTATCTTTGCTTGCTAGTTGATCGCTCTATTGCTATGCCACACTACCTACCACTTGCTTTATCATGCCTCCCATATTGCCATGTCAGCCTCTAACCCACCTTTCCTAGCAAACCCTTGTTTCACTATGTTACCGCTTTTGCTCAGCCCCTCTTATAGCGTTGCTAGTTGCAGGTGAAGATGAAGTTTGTTCAATGTTGGAACATGGATATGTTGGGATATCACAATATCTCTTATTTAATTAATGCACCTATATACTTGGTAAAGGGTGGAAGGCTTGGCCTTATGTCTGGTGTTTTGTTCCACTCTTGCCGCCCTAGTTTCCATCATACCAGTGTTATGTTCCTTGATTTTGCGTCCCTTATGCGGTTGGGTGTTATATGCCACATAAATTATACCATTGGTTATATGCCACATAAATTATACCATTGGTAACTTCTTTCGTATACAAATCCAATGCTATATTTTCTATGGCATATAACTTAGATTTTATTAGTAAAATTTATAGTCAAAGTTAGGCTCAAAATTTGAGGGTGTTACATATTTGGAAGGAAGTAGTATTATGGTTAATAAATGAGTTGGGAAGACAACCGACTCAAGAGGAAGCATAGGGAATTATGAATATTATAGTTAAGCACACCATCAACAACACATTTATTGTTTGATGTTTTTGGATAGGTTGTCATCCAAACACTGCCGCTATGCTGTTGCAGTTATATTTACCTTCCTCATAAATGATCAATTTGTTATTTATAGTACATGAGTAAGAACTTGTAGCGTTGTTGTAGTTAATTATAGCTTTTGATGTTTTTGAATTTGGTTGTTGTCTCAGTAGCAATTAATTCATTTGCACATTGATCTTTTTGAGAAGATATGTCGTAATTAATCTGTTTCTTCAGTTTTTCAAAATAAGTATTGGTCACGCACAATATCTACAAAACATCCTTACTGACCATGCTCAAAAGAGACACGGATCACTAGGAATCAACATGAAAATATGGCATAAAAATAAGGACAGGGCAGAGACTTAGAATAAATCCTTGAAATCAACAACATTAAGTAAGCTACTTTGCATTCTTGTGCTAGTCACCACAGAGATCACAAAAATACATGGCATACACCCCTGTAAAGATGGCATGACATTCTTCAAAACACATGTAGAGCTCAAGATCATATCATGCACACATTAATCATGGTAAAAATGACAAAAGAGCAAAAGCTGTTACGGAACTGAAACTAACATCACATAGCCCTCTTCCAACAGCATTTCTGGCATCAAGATGAGGTCAAATGAAAATGATGCAATGAGATAAAATGAAGTACTCGACGAGACGGACATTTTGATATGCTACACGCATGAATCGGAGCCACGGTGATGACGTTATGAGCTGATGAACATCGCAAAATAATTAGGGTTAGGGACGAAAAAGTCAACCCAAAACGTCCAGATCCAGATCCACCGGGGATATTGTAGCACGCGCGCTCCTCGAGGTCGTCGGAGATGCTGCTCGCCGGAGTTCGTCGCGGGAGATGAGGGAGGAGGCCGGATCCGGTGGTGGAGCTCGCCGGACCGAGGCGGCGTGGTGCGGTGGCGGCGCTGATGGCAGCGGTGGCCGGCGGAGGGCCTCGGGCGGCGCGGGGCGACGCCGGTGGCCGGCGGCGACCGGGCGAGGCGGCGGTGCGGCGATGTCGGCGGCAGCTCCGGCGTGAGCTAGCGGGCGGCGGGGCGAAGGAGGCGGCACCGGGCGGCGCGGGCGAGGACGCGGGCCGGGAGGGCCGCGCTCGGGCTTCCCGGGCCAGCGGCGGGGGAGATGTGGCCGGGCCAACCGCGTCGGGACACGTGGCGGCGGCGGGGCAAACCAGACGTGTCCGTCGGCGGGACTTGTGTCCGGCGCGCGAGGAGATGGGGAGACTAGGGTTTTGGGTAGAATGGATCCGAAATTTGGGAAAGGTCTATATATAGAGGTAGGAGGAGCTAGGAGGCTCCAAATGAGGTGCGGTTTGCGGACACGCGATTGTGATCGAACGGCCTAGGTGATGGAGGAGGTTTAGGTGGGTTTTGGGCCACTTTGGAGGGGTGTTGGGCTGCAACACACACGAGGCCTTTTCGGTCCCTCGGTTAACCGTTGGAGTATCAAACGAAGTCCAAATGGCACAAAACTTGACAGGCGGTCTATTGGTAGTAAACCAAGGCCGCATGAAAAGTCTCGGTCCAATCCGAAAATGTTTAATACCCGCACACGAAAAAAGGTAGAAAGGGACACCGGGGTGACATAGGAGCGCCGGATTGCAAAACGGACAACGGGATGCTCGGATGCATGAGACGAACATGTATGCAAATGAAATGTACATGATGACATGATATGAGATGCATGACACGCAAGCAATGACAAGGCAACAACAGCGAATAACTGGAAGACACCTGACACATCGGTCTCGGGGCGTTACAACACTCCACCACTACGAGAGGATCTTGTCCCGAGATCTAGAATGGCACCGGAGGGGAAAACGGAAGGAAAAGAGAAGAGGTAAAACTAAGTTGCTTCATTGACAAACGAGTGAAACCAAAGAACCTTGAAAAGGTTAAGCCATTTCGAGAAAAGAATACAACGGAGATGACGAAGTTGAAAACACTCCGTTAGAAAAGAGGGACAAGGAAGAACAACTTCGGATAGCACTCCGATTGAAAAGAAAAGTAATTGAATAAGAACTTGATAAGATGAGAAGATACTTGATGAAATCACAACAGACTGCCTCCGGAACGAAAGAATAGAAGATAAATAATTGAAATAAAAGAATGGAGAAGAAAATGCCAACTTTTGTCACAAAGGAGTTTGAAAAGGCATCCTTAGGATAAGGGTCGAACGGAGTTGTTGAAAAAAAAACCAACAACGAAAAGAGTAAGCTTGTAGTGGGTTATGGAGAACAACTCAAAACTACGAGATGAAATTCTGCCACTCATGGGAAAAAGAATTGGATTGATATGAACAAGGAGACGAGAAAATATTTCACCGGGAGAATAAATGAAGAACTTGGGTCATTTATGAGCACCATAATTAGCAACAATCCTTAGGGAAGGCTTTAGGTGAAACATGACACAAGACAACTCCAATGAAGAGAATGATGGGTTTAAATATCTCATTCTTGAAGAATGATATATTACCACCTCAAAAGATATGCGTGAAAGAATAGCACTCCGGATTGCAAGATGAAGAATGCTTGAGCTCCTCTGAAAAGCATGTTGACGAACAATTCGAGAAGGAAATTAAATCCTTGATGAACCATCATGTAGAACCTCCATGAAGAACTCCGGTAATAAAAGAATGATCAAAAGAAAGAGAAGTTGAGAACATAAGGTGAAGCCTTGTAATGATTTAGATGGATCTTCATGGCGAGAAAAATTAAGAGAGCTTGGAACTCCGGGAAAAGAAAAGGTAAGCATTTCGAACCGAGAATGTGATATGATGAACCACTCCGGAAAGCAGGAATTGAACTTACTCAATGAAACAAGAATAAGAATTACGTTATGGGCATCCTTCACCACTTTAGATTGATGACAAGCAACAGATTTGGTATACTACTTATACTCGTTGAAACGGATTAAGAGAGGTATAGAATAAATTTGAGAAGGTCTTCAAGAAACCAGCGGTAGGATTGGAAAGAACGAGTGACTTGATACATAATGAAGGAAGAGGTCTCTTCAACGAACCACTGTAAGAATTGGAAAAGAACGAATAAAACATGAAGAAACACCGGGAAGGATTTGTTGGGGAACGTTGCAGAAAACAAAAATTTTCCTACTCGTTTCACCAAGATCCATCTAGGAGTTCATCTAGCAACGAGTCATGAGATGCATCTACATACCTTTGTAGATCGCGTGCGGAAGCGTTCAACGAACGGGGATGATGTAGTCGAACACGACGTGATCCAAATCACCAATGACCGAGTGCCGAACGGACGGCACCTCCGTGTTCAACACACGTACGGGACGGGAGACGTCTCCTCCTTCTTGATCCAGCAAGGGGGAAGGAGAGGTTGGTGATGATCCAGCAGCACGACGGCGTGGTGGTGGATGCAGGGCATCACAGCAGCAGGGCTTCGCCTATACTACACAGGAGGGAGATGTAACAGGGAGAGAGGGAAGCACCAAAAGCCGTAGCCAAAGTCCCTCCTCTCCCCCACTATATATAGGGGTGCCAAGGGGGGGGGGGCGCCGGCCCTAGGAGATGGATCTCCTAGGGGGGGGGGGGGCGGCCAAGGGTGGGGGGCTTGCCCCCCAAGGCAAGGGGGCGCCCCCCCCTTTAGGGTTTCCCCCAACCCTAGGCGCATGGGTCCCTTAGGGGTGGCGCCCCAGCCCACTAAGGGCTGGGTTCCTTCCCACTTCAGCCCATGGGGCCCTCCGGGATAGGTGGCCCCACCCGGTGGACCCCCGGGACCCCTCAGGTGGTCCCGGTACAATACCGGTAACCCCGAAACTTGTCCCGATGGCCGAAACAGCACTTCCTATATATAATTCTTTACCTCCGGACCATTCCGGAACTCCTCGTGACGTCCGGGATCTCATCCGGGACCCCGAACAACATTCGGGTTACTGCATATTCATATCTTCACAACCCTAGCGTCACCGAACCTTAAGTGTGTAGACCCTACGGGTTCGGGAGACATGTAGACATGATCGAGACGACTCTCCGGTCAATAACCAACAGCGGGATCTGGATACCCATGTTGGTTCCCACATGCTCCACGATGATCTCATCGGATGAACCACGATGTCGAGGATTCAATCAACCCCGTATGCAATTCCCTTTGTCAATCGATATATTACTTGCCCGAGATTCGATCGTCGGTATCCCAATACCTCGTTCAATCTCGTTACCGGCAAGTCACTTTACTCGTACTGTAATGCATGATCCCGTGACCAGACACTTGGTCACTTTGAGCTCATTATGATGATGCATTACCGAGTGGGCCCAGTGATACCTCTCCGTCATACGGAGTGACAAATCCTAGTCTTGATCCGTGTCAACCCAACAGATACTTTCGGAGATACCCGTAGTCTACCTTTATAGTCACCCAGTTACGTTGTGACGTTTGGCACACCCAAAGTACTCCTATGGTATCCGGGAGTTACACGGTCTCATGGTCTAAGGAAAAGATACTTGACATTGCAAAACTCTAGCAGACGAACTATACGATCTTTATGCTATGTTTATGATTGGGTCTTGTCCATCACATCATTCTCTTAATGATGTGATCTCGTTATCAATGGCATTCAATGTCCATAGCCAGGAAACCATGACTATCTGTTGATCAACGAGCTAGTCAACTAGAGGCTTACTAGGGACATGTTGGTGTCTGTTATTCACACATGTATTACGATTTCCGGATAACACAATTATAGCATGAATAAAGACAATTACCATGAACAAGGAAATATAATAATAATGCTTTTATTATTGCCTCTAGGGCATATTTCCAATAGTCTCCCACTTGCACTAGAGTCAATAATCTAGTTACATTGTGATGAATCGAACACCCATGGAATTCTGGTGTTGATCATGTTTTGCCCTAGGGAGAGGTTTAGTCAACGGATCTGCTACATTCAGGTCCGTATGTACTTTACAAATTTCTATGTCTCCATCTTGAACATTTTCACGAATGGAGTTGAAGCGACGCTTGATGTGCCTTGTCTTCTTGTGAAACCTGGGCTCCTTGGCAAGTGCAATAGCTCCAGTGTTGTCACAGAAGAGCTTGATCGGCCCCGACGCATTGGGTATGACTCCGAGGTCGGTGATGAACTCCTTCACCAAAATTGCTTCATGTGCTGCCTCCGAGGCTGCCATGTACTCCGCTTCACATGTAGATCCCGCCATGACGCTCTGCTTGCAACTGCACCAGCTTACTGCCCCACCATGCAAAATATACACGTATCCGGTTTGTGACTTTGAGTCATCCAGATCTGTGTCGAAGCTAGCATCGACGTAACCCTTTACGACGAGCTCTTCGTCACCTCCATAAACGAGAAACATCTCCTTAGTCCTTTTCAGGTACTTCAGGATATTCTTGACCGCTGTCCAGTGTTCCTTGCCGGGATTACTTTGGTATCTTCCTACCAAACTTACGGCAAGATTTACATCAGGTCTGGTACACAGCATGGCATACATAATAGAACCTATGGCTGAGGCATAGGGGATGACACTCATCTCTTCTATATCTTTTGCCATGGTCGGACATTGAGCTGAGCTCAATTTCACACCTTGTAACACAGGTAAGAACCCCTTCTTAGACTGATCCATATTGAACTTCTTCAATATCTTATCAAGGTATGTGCTCTGTGAAAGACCTATGAGGCGTCTCGATCTATCTCTATAGATCTTGATGCCTAATATATAAGCAGCTTCTCCAAGGTCCTTCATTGAAAAACTCTTATTCAAGTAGGCCTTAATGCTATCCAAGAGTTCTATATCATTTCCCATCAAAAGTATGTCATCTACATATAGTATGAGAAATGCTACAGAGCTCCCACTCACTTTCTTGTAAACGCAGGCTTCTCCATAAGTCTGCGTAAACCCAAACGCTTTGATCATCTCATCAAAGCGAATGTTCCAACTCCGAGATGCTTGCACCAGCCCATAAATCGAGCGTTGGAGCTTGCACACCTTGTCAGCATTCTTAGGATCGACAAAACCTTCCGGTTGCATCATATACAATTCTTCCTTAAGGAAACCATTAAGGAATGCCGTTTTGACGTCCATTTGCCATATTTCATAATCGTAAAATGCGGCAATTGCTAACATGATTCGGACGGACTTCAGCTTCGCTACCGGTGAGAAAGTCTCATCGTAGTCAACCCCTTGAACTTGTCGGTAACCCTTAGCGACAAGCCGAGCCTTATAGATGGTCACATTACCATCCGCGTCTGTCTTCTTCTTAAAGATCCATTTATTTTCTATGGCTCACCATTCAACGGGCAAGTCAGTCAAAGTCCACACTTCGTTTTCATACATGGATCCTATCTCGGATTTCATGGCTTCTAGCCATTTGTCGGAATCCGGGCCCGCCATCGCTTCTTCATAGTTCGAAGGTTCACCGTTGTCTAACAACATGATTTCCAAGACAGGGTTGCCGTACCACTCTGGTGCGGAACGTGTCCTTGTGGACCTTCGAATTTCAGTAGGAGCTAGATCAGAAGTATCTTGATCATTATCATCAACTTCCTCTCTAGTCGGTGCTGGCACCTCAGGAACATTTTCTTGAGTTGTGCCATTTTCCGGTTCAAGAGGCAATACTTCATCTAGTTCTACTTTCCTCCCACTTACTTCTTTCGAGAGAAACTCCTTCTCTAGAAAGGATCCATTCTTGGCAACAAAGACCTTGCCTTCGGATCTGAGGTAGAAGGTATACCCAATAGTTTCTTTAGGGTATCCTATGAAGACGCATTTTTCCGACTTGGGTTCGAGCTTTTCAGGTTGAAGTTTCTTGACATAAGCATTGCATCCCCAAACTTTTAGAAACGACAGCTTTGGTTTCTTCCCAAACCATAATTCATACGGTGTCGTCTCAACGGATTTCGACGGAGCCCTATTTAAAGTGAATGCGGCAGTCTCTAAAGCATAGCCCCAAAAAGATAGCGGTAAATCGGTAAGAGACATCATAGACCGCACCATATCTAATAGAGTGCGATTACGACGTTCGGACACACCGTTACGCTGAGGTGTTCCAGGCGGCGTTAGTTGTGAAACTCTTCCACATTTTCTTAAGTGTGTGCCAAATTCGTGACTCAAGTATTCTCCTCCACGATCTGATCGTAGAAACTTGATTTTCCTGTCACGTTGATTCTCAACCTTACTCTGAAATTCCTTAAACTTTTCAAAGGTTTCAGACTTGTGTTTCATTAAGTAGACATACCCATATCTACTCAAGTCATCAGTGAGAGTGAGAACATAACGATAGCCACCGCGAGCCTCAACACTCATTGGACCGCACACATCAGTATGTATGATTTCCAATAAGTTGGTTGCTCGCTCCATTGTTCCTGAGAACGGAGTCTTGGTCATCTTACCCATGAGGCATGGTTCGCACGTGTCAAATGATTCATAATCAAGAGACTCTAAAAGTCCATCTGCATGGAGCTTCTTCATGCGTTTGACACCTATGTGACCAAGGCGGCAGTGCCACAAGTATGTGGGACTATCATTATCAACCTTACATCTTTTGGTATTCACACTATGAACATGTGTAGCATTACGCTCGAGATTCATTAAGAATAAACCATTCACCATAGGAGCATGACCATAAAACATATCTCTCATATAAATGGAACAACCATTATTCTCGGATTTAAATGAGTAGCCATCTCGAATTAAACGAGATCCCGATACAATGTTCATGCTCAAAGCTGGCACTAAATAACAATTATTGAGGTTTAAAACTAATCCCGTAGGTAAATGAAGAGGCAGCGTGCCGACGGCGATCACATCGACCTTGGAACCATTCCCGACGCGCATCGTCACCTCGTCCTTCGCCAGTCTCCGTTTATTCCGCAGCTCCTGCTTTGAGTTACAGATGTGAGCAACTGCACCGGTATCAAATACCCAAGAGCTACTACGAGTACTGGTTAGGTACACATCAATTACATGTATATCACATATACCTTTTGTTTTGCCGGCCTTCTTGTCCGCTAAGTATTTGGGGCAATTCCGCTTCCAGTGACCACTTCCCTTGCAATAAAAACACTCAGTCTCGGGCTTGGGTCCATTCTTTGGCTTCTTCCCGGCAGCTTGCTTGCCGGGCGCGGCAACTTCCTTGCCGTCCTTCTTGAAGTTCTTTTTACCCTTACCCTTCTTGAACTTAGTGGTTTTATTCACCATCAACACTTGATGTTCCTTCTTGACTTCTACCTCTGCTGATTTCAGCATAGCAAATACTTCAGGAATGGTCTTTTCCATCCCCTGCATATTGAAGTTCATCACAAAGCTCTTGTAGCTCGGTGGAAGCGACTGGAGGATTCTGTCAATGACCGCATCATCCGGGAGATTAACTCCCAGCTGAGTCAAGCGGTTATGCAACCCAGACATAGTGAGTATGTGCTCACTGACAGAACTGTTTTCCTCCATCTTACAGCTGAAGAATTTGTCGGAGACTTGATATCTCTCGACTCGGGCATGAGCTTGAAAAACCATTTTCAGCTCTTCGAACATCTCATATGCTCCATGTCTCTCAAAACGTTTTTGGAGCCCCGGCTCTAAGCTGTAAAGCATGCCGCATTGAACGAGGGAGTAGTCATTGGTGCGTGCCTGCCAAGCGTTCATAACGTCTTGTTCAGCAGGTAGGACAGGTGCGTCACCCAGCGGTGCTTGTAGGACATAATCTTTCTTGGCAGCTATGAGGATGATCCTCAGGTTCCGGACCCAGTCCGTGTAGTTGCTGCCATCGTCTTTCAGCTTGGTTTTCTCTAGGAACGCGTTGAAGTTGAGGACTACGTTGGCCATTTGATCTACAAGACATATTGTAAATATTTTAGACTAAGTTCATGATAATTAAGTTCATCAAATCAAATTATTTATGAACTCCCACTTAGTTAGACATCCCTCTTCTAGTCATCTAAGTATAACATGATCCGAGTTAACTAGGCCGTGTCCGATCATCACGTGAGACGGACTAGTCAACGTCGGTGAACATCTTCATGTTGATCGTATCTTCTATACGACTCATGCTCGACCTTTCGGTCTTCTGTGTTCCGAGGCCATGTCTGTACATGCTAGGCTCGTCAAGTCAACCTAAGTGTTTGCATGTGTAAATCTATCTTACACCCGTTGTATGTGAACGTTAGAATCTATCACACCCGATCATCACGTGGTGCTTCGAAACAACGAACTGTCGCAACGGTGCACAGTTAGGGGGAACACTTCTTGAAATTATTATGAGGGATCATCTTATTTACTACCGTCGTTCTAAGTAAACAAGATGCAAAACATGATAAACATCACATGCAATCAAATAATAAACGTGACATGATATGGCCAATATCACATAGCTCCTTTGATCTCCATCTTGGGGCTCCATGATCATCTTGTCACCGGCTTGACACCATGATCTCCATCATCGTGTCTCCATGAAGTTGCTCGCCAACTATTACTTCTACTACTATGGCTAACGCGTTTAGCAATAAAGTAAACTAATTTACATGCCGTTTCTCAATGACACGCATGAAGGAAATATGCCCTAGAGGCAATAATAAAGTTATTATTTATTTCCTTATATCATGATAAAAGTTTATTATTCATGCTAGAATTGTATTAACCGGAAACATAATACATGTGTGAATACATAGACCAACAGAGTGTCACTAGTATGCCTCTACTTGACTAGCTCGTTAATCAAAGATGGTTATGTTTCCTAACCATGAACAAAGAGTTGTTATTTGATTAACGAGGTCACATCATTAGTAGAATGATCTGATTGACATGACCCATTCCATTAGCTTAGCACCCGATCGTTTAGTATGTTGCTATTGCTTTCTTCATGACTTATACATGTTCCTATAACTATGAGATTATGCAACTCCCGTTTACCGGAGGAACACTTTGGGTACTACCAAACGTCACAACGTAACTGGGTGATTATAAAGGAGTACTACAGGTGTCTCCAATGGTAGATGTTGGGTTGGCGTATTTCGAGATTAGGGTTTGTCACTCCGATTGTCGGAGAGGTATCTCTGGGCCCTCTCGGTAATGCACATCACATAAGCCTTGCAAGCACTGCAACTAATATGTTAGTTGTGAGATGATGTATTACGGAACGAGTAAAGAGACTTGCCGGTAACGAGATTGAACTAGGTATTGGATACCGACGATCGAATCTCGGGCAAGTAACATACCGATGACAAAGGGAACAACGTATGTTGTTATGCGGTCTGACCGATAAAGATCTTCGTAGAATATGTAGGAGCCAATATGGGCATCCAGGTCCCGCTATTGGTTATTGACCGGAGACGTGTCTCGGTCATGTCTACATTGTTCTCGAACCGTAGGGTCCGCACGCTTAACGTTACGATGACAGTTATTATGAGTTTATGCATTTTGATGTACCGAAGGCTGTTCGGAGTCCCGGATGAGATCACGGACATGACGAGGAGTCTCGAAATGGTCGAGATGTAAAGATTGATATATTGGAAGCCTATGTTTGGACATAGGAAGTGTTCCGGGTGAAATCGGGATTTCACCGGAATACCGGGAGGGTTACCGGAACCCCCCGGGAGACTAATGGGCCTATTGGGCCTTAGTGGAAAAGAGAAAAGGGGCAGCCCACAAGCTGGCCGCGCGCCCCCCTTCCCCAAGTCCTAGTAGGACTAGGAGAAGGGGCCGGCCCCCCTCTCTCTCCTTTCCCCCTTGAGAGTCCTAGTTGGAATAGGATTGGAGGGGGGAGTCCTACTCCCGGTAGGAGTAGGACTCCCCCTGCGCCTCCCTCTCTCTGGCCGGCCAGCCCCCCTCCTCCAACCTTTATATACGGGGGCAGGGGACACCCCAAGACACACAAGTTGATCCTTGAGATCGTTCCTTAGCCGTGTGCGGTGCCCCCTGCCACCAAATTCCACCTCGATCATACCGTTGTAGTGCTTAGGCGAAGCCCTGCGTCGGTAGTACATCAAGATCGTCATCACGCCGTCGTGCTGACGGAACTCTTCCTCGACGCTTTGCTGGATCGGAGCCCGAGGATCGTCATCGAGCTGAACGTGTGCTAAGAACTCGGAGGTGCCGGAGTAACGGTGCTTGGATCGGTCGGATCAGGAAGAAGACGTACGACTACTTCCTCTACGTTGTGTGATCGCTTCCGCAGTCGGTCTGCGTTGGTACGTAGACAACACTCTCCCCTCTCGTTGCTGTGCATCACCATGATCTTGCGTGTGCGTAGGAAAATTTTCGAAATTACTGCGTTCCCCAACAGTGGCATCCGAGCCTAGGTTTTATGGTTTGATGTTATTTGCACGAGTAGAACACAAGTGAGTTGTGGGCGATACAAGTCATACTGCCTACCAGCATGTCATACTTTGGTTCGGCGGTATTGTTGGGTGAGACGATCCGGACCAACCTTACGCGTACTCTTACGCGAGACCGGTTCCCTCGACGTGCTTTGCACAAAGATGGCTTGCGGAAGACTGTCTCTCCAACTTGAGTTGAACCGAGTGTGACTACGCCCGGTCCTTGAGAAGGTTAAAACGGAGTCTATTTGACGAACTATCGTTGTGGTTTTGATGCGTAGGTGAGATGAGTTCTTACTTAAGCCCGTAGCAGCCACGTAAAACTTGCAACAACAAAGTAGAGGACGTCTAACTTGTTTTTGCAGGGTATGTTGTGATGTGATATGGTCAAGGCATGATGCTGATTTTATTGTATGAGATGATCATGTTTTGTAACCGAGTTATCGGCAACTGGCATGAGCCATATGGTTGTCGCTTTATTGTATGCAATGCAATCGCGATGTAATGCTTTACTTAATTACTAAGCGGTAGTGATAGTCGTGGAAGCATAAGATTGGCGAGACGACAACGATGCTACGATGGAGATCAAGGTGTCGAGCCGGTGACGATGATGATCATGACGGTGCTTCGGAGATGGAGATCACAAGCACAAGATGATGATGGCCATATCATATCACTTATATTGATTGCATGTGATGTTTATCCTTTTATGCATCTTATCTTGCTTTGATTGACGGTAGCATTATAAGATGATCTCTCACTAAATTATCAAGAAGTGTTCTCCCTGAGTATGCACCGTTGCCAAAGTTCGTCGTGCCCAGACACCACGTGATGATCGGGTGTGATAAGCTCTACGTCCAAATACAACGGGTGCAAAACAGTTGCACACGCAGAATACTCAGGTTATACTTGACGAGCCAAGCATATACAGATATGGCCTCGGAACACGGAGGCCGAAAGGTCGAGCGTGAATCATATAGTATATATGATCAACATAACGATGTTCACCATTGAAAACTACTCCATCTCACGTGATGATCGGTTATGGTTTAGTTGATTTGGATCACGTGATCACTTAGAGGATTAGAGGGATGTCTATCTAAGTGGGAGTTCTTAAGTAATTTGATTAACTGAACTTAAACTTATCATGAACTTAGTACCTGATAGTATCTTGCTTGTTTATGTTGATTGTAGATAGATGGCTCGTGCTGTTGTTCCGTTAAATTTTAATGCGTTCCTTGAGAAAGCAAAGTTGAAAGATGATGGTAGCAATTACACGGACTGGGTCCATAACCTGAGGATTATCCTCATTGCTGCACAGAAGAATTACGTCCTGGAAGCACCGCTGGGTGACAGGCCTGCTGCTGGAGCAACACCAGATGTTATGAACGTCTGGCAGAGCAAAGCTGATGACTACACGATAGTTCAGTGTGCCATGCTTTACGGCTTAGAATCGGGACTTCAACGACGTTTTGAACGTCATGGAGCATATGAGATGTTCCAGGAGTTGAAGTTGATATTTCAAGCAAATGCCCGAATTGAGAGATATGAAGTCTCCAATAAGTTCTATAGCTGCAAGATGGAGGAGAACAGTTCTGTCAGTGAGCATATACTCAAAATGTCTGGGTATAATAATCACTTGATTCAGATGGGAGTTAATCTTCCAGATGACTGCGTCATTGACAGAATTCTCCAATCACTGCCACCAAGCTACAAGAGCTTCGTGATGAACTATAATATGCAAGGGATGAACAAGACTATTCCCGAGCTCTTCGCAATGCTGAAAGCTGCGGAGGTAGAAATCAAGAAGGAGCATCAAGTGTTGATGGTTAGCAAAACCACTAGTTTCAAGAAAAAAGGGCAAAGGGAAGAAGAAGGGAAACTTCAAAAAGAACAGAAAGCAAGTTGCTGCTCAGGAGAAGAAACCCAAGTCTGGACCTAAGCCTGAAACTGAGTGCTTCTACTGCAAGCAGACTGGTCACTGGAAGCGGAACTGCCCCAAGTATTTGGCGGATAAGAAGGATGGCAAAGTGAACAAAGGTATATGTGATATACATGTTATTGATGTGTACCTTACTAGAGCTCGCAGTAGCACCTGGGTATTTGATACTGGTTCTGTTGCTAATATTTGCAAATCGAAACAGGGACTACGGAATAAGCGGACGCGAGCAAAGGACGAGGTGACGATGCGCGTGGGAAACGGTTCCAAAGTCGATGTGATCGCGGTCGGCACGCTACCTCTACATCTACCTCCGGGATTAATATTAGACCTAAATAATTGTTATTTGGTGCCAGCGTTGAGCATGAACATTATATCTGGATCTTGTTTGATGCGAGACGGTTATTCATTTAAATCAGAGAATAATGGTTGTTCTATTTATATGAGGAATATCTTTTATGGTCATGCACCTTTGAAAAGTGGTCTATTCTTGTTGAATCTCGATGATAGTGATACACATATTCATAATGTAGAAGCCAAAAGATGCAAAGTTAATAATGATAGTGCAACTTATTTGTGGCACTGCCGTTTAGGTCATATCGGTGTAAAGCGCATGAAGAAACTCCATACTGATGGGCTTTTGGAACCACTTGATTATGAATCACTTGGTACTTGCGAACCATGCCTCATAGGCAAGATGACTAAAACACCGTTCTCCGGTACTATGGAGAGAGCAACAGATTTATTGGAAATCATACATACCGATGTATGTGGTCCGATGAATATTGAGGCTCGTGGCGGATATCGTTATTTTCTCACCTTCACAGATGATTTAAGCAGATATGGGTATATCTACTTAATGAAACATAAGTCTGAAACATTTGAAAAGTTCAAAGAATTTCAGAGTGAGGTTGAAAATCATCGTAACAAGAAAATAAAGTTTCTACGATCTGATCGTGGAGGAGAATATTTGAGTTACGAGTTTGGTGTACATTTGAAAAATTGTGGAATAGTTTCGCAACTCACGCCACCCGGAACACCACAGCGAAATGGTGTGTCCGAACGTCGTAATCGTACTTTACTAGATATGGTGCGATCTATGATGTCTCTTACTGATTTACCGCTATCGTTTTGGGGTTATGCTTTAGAGACGGCCGCATTCACGTTAAATAGGGCACCATCAAAATCCGTTGAGACGACACCTTATGAACTATGGTTTGGCAAGAAACCAAAGTTGTCGTTTCTTAAAGTTTGGGGCTGCGATGCTTATGTGAAAAAGCTTCAACCTGATAAGCTCGAACCCAAATCGGAGAAATGTGTCTTCATAGGATATCCAAAGGAAACTATTGGATACACCTTATATCACAGATCCGAAGGCAAGACTTTTGTTGCTAAATTCGGAAACTTTCTAGAGAAGGAGTTTCTCTTGAAAGAAGTGAGTGGGAGGAAAGTAGAACTTGACAAGGTAACTGTACCTGCTCCCTTATTGGAAAATAGTACATCACAGAAAACTGTTTCTGCGACACCTATACCAATTAGCGAGGAAGCCAATGATGATGATCATGAAGCTTCAGGACAAGATACTACTGAACCACGTAGATCAACCAGAGTGAGATCCGCACCAGAGTGGTACGGTAATCCAGTTCTGGAAGTCATGCTACTAGATCATGATGAACCTACGAACTATGAAGAAGCGATGGTGAGCCCAGATTCCGCAAAGTGGCTTGAGGCCATGAAATCTGAGATGGGATCCATGTATGAAAACAAAGTATGGACTTTGGTTGACTTGCCCGATGATCGGCAAGCAATTGAGAATAAATGGATCTTCAAGAAAAAGACTGACGCTAACGGTAATATTACTGTCTATAAAGCTCGACTTGTCGCGAAAGGTTTTCGACAAGTTCAAGGGGTTGACTACGATGAGACCTTCTCACCCGTAGCGATGCTTAAGTCCGTCAGAATTATGTTAGCAATTGCCGCATTTTATGATTATGAAATATGGCAGATGGATGTCAAAACTGCATTCCTGAATGGATTTCTGGAAGAAGAGTTGTATATGATACAACCAGAAGGTTTTGTCGATCCAAAGGGAGCTAACAAAGTATGCAAACTCCAGCGATCCATTTATGGACTGGTGCAAGCATCTCGGAGTTGGAATAAACGCTGTGATAGTGTGATCAAAGCATTTGGCTTTATACAGACTTTTGGAGAAGCCTGTATTTACAAGAAAGTGAGTGGGAGCTCTGTAGCATTTCTGATACTATATGTGGATGACATATTGCTGATTGGAAATGATATAGAATTTCTGGATAGCATAAAGGGATACTTGAATAAAAGTTTTTCGATGAAAGACCTCGGGGAAGCTGCTTACATATTAGGCATAAAGATCTATAGAGATAGATCAAAACGCTTAATTGGACTTTCACAGAGCACATACCTTGACAAAATTTTGAAGAAGTTCAAAATGGATCAAGCAAAGAAAGGGTTCTTGCCTGTGTTACAAGGTGTGAAGTTGAGTCAGACTCAATGCCCGACCACTGCAGAAGATAGAGAGAAAATGAAAGATGTTCCCTATGCTTTAGCCATAGGCTCTATCATGTATGCAATGCTGTGTACCAGACCTGATGTGTGCCTTGCTATAAGTTTAGCAGGGAGGTACCAAAGTAATCCAGGAATGGATCACTGGACAGCGGTCAAGAACATCCTGAAATACCTGAAAAGGACTAAGGATATGTTTCTCGTATATGGAGGTGACAAAGAGCTCACCGTAAGAGGTTACGTTGATGCAAGCTTTGACACTGATCCGGACGATTCTAAATCGCAAACCGGATACATGTTTACTTTAAACGGTGGAGCTGTCAGTTGGTGCAGTTGTAAACAAAGCGTCGTAGCGGGATCTACATGTGAAGCGGAGTACATAGCTGCTTCGGAAGCAGCAAACGAAGGAGTCTGGATGAAGGAGTTCATATCTGATCTAGGTGTCATACCTAGTGCATCGGGTCCAATGAAAATCTTTTGTGACAATACTGGTGCAATTGCTTTGGCAAAGGAATCCAGATTTCACAAAAGGACCAAACACATCAAGAGACGCTTCAACTCCATCCGGGATTTAGTCCAGGTGGGAGACATAGAGATTTGCAAGATACATACGGATCTGAATGTTGCAGACCCGTTGACTAAGCCTCTTCCACGAGCAAAACATGATCAGCACCAAGGCTCCATGGGTGTTAGAATCATTACTGTGTAATCTAGATTATTGACTCTAGTGCAAGTGGGAGACTGAAGGAAATATGCCCTAGAGGCAATAATAAAGTTATTATTTATTTCCTTATATCATGATAAAAGTTTATTATTCATGCTAGAATTGTATTAACCGGAAACATAATACATGTGTGAATACATAGACCAACAGAGTGTCACTAGTATGCCTCTACTTGACTAGCTCGTTAATCAAAGATGGTTATGTTTCCTAACCATGAACAAAGAGTTGTTATTTGATTAACGAGGTCACATCATTAGTAGAATGATCTGATTGACATGACCCATTCCATTAGCTTAGCACCCGATCGTTTAGTATGTTGCTATTGCTTTCTTCATGACTTATACATGTTCCTATAACTATGAGATTATGCAACTCCCGTTTACCGGAGGAACACTTTGGGTACTACCAAACGTCACAACGTAACTGGGTGATTATAAAGGAGTACTACAGGTGTCTCCAATGGTAGATGTTGGGTTGGCGTATTTCGAGATTAGGGTTTGTCACTCCGATTGTCGAAGAGGTATCTCTGGGCCCTCTCGGTAATGCACATCACATAAGCCTTGCAAGCACTGCAACTAATATGTTAGTTGTGAGATGATGTATTACGGAACGAGTAAAGAGACTTGCCGGTAACGAGATTGAACTAGGTATTGGATACCGACGATCGAATCTCGGGCAAGTAACATACCGATGACAAAGGGAACAACGTATGTTGTTATGCAGTCTGACCGATAAAGATCTTCGTAGAATATGTAGGAGCCAATATGGGCATCCAGGTCCCGCTATTGGTTATTGACCGGAGACGTGTCTCGGTCATGTCTACATTGTTCTCGAACCGTAGGGTCCGCACGCTTAACGTTACGATGACAGTTATTATGAGTTTACGCATTTTGATGTACCGAAGGCTGTTCGGAGTCCCGGATGAGATCACGGACATGACGAGGAGTCTCGAAATGGTCGAGACGTAAAGATTGATATATTGGAAGCCTATGTTTGGACATAGGAAGTGTTCCGGGTGAAATCGGGATTTTACCGGAATACCGGGAGGGTTACCGGAACCCCCCGGGAGACTAATGGGCCTATTGGGCCTTAGTGGAAAAGAGAAAAGGGGCAGCCCACAAGCTGGCCGCGCACCCCCCCTTCCCCAAGTCCTAGTAGGACTAGGAGAAGGGGCCGGCCCCCCTCTCTCTCCTTTCCCCCTTGAGAGTCCTAGTTGGAATAGGATTGGAGGTGGGAGTCCTACTCCCGGTAGGAGTAGGACTCCCCCCGCGCCTCCCTCTCTCTGGCCGGCCAGCCCCCCTCCTCCAACCTTTATATACGGGGGCAGGGGACACCCCAAGACACACAAGTTGATCCTTGAGATCGTTCCTTAGCCGTGTGCGGTGCCCCCTGCCACTAAATTCCACCTCGATCATATCGTTGTAGTGCTTAGGCGAAGCCCTGCGTCGGTAGTACATCAAGATCGTCATCACGCCGTCGTGCTGACGGAACTCTTCCTCGACGCTTTGCTGGATCGTTGCCCGAGGATCGTCATCGAGCTGAACGTGTGCTAAGAACTCGGAGGTGCCGGAGTAACGGTGCTTGGATCGGTCGGATCGGGAAGAAGACGTACGACTACTTCCTCTACGTTGTGTGATCGCTTCCGCAGTCGGTCTGCGTTGGTACGTAGACAACACTCTCCCCTCTCGTTGCTGTGCATCACCATGATCTTGCGTGTGCGTAGGAAAATTTTCGAAATTACTGCGTTCCCCAACAACGCAGGTCATATAAAAGAATAAAGACAACTCCTATGGCTCCTGCCGGTTGTCATACTCATCGACATGCAAGTCGTGATTCCTATTACAATAGCATGAACATCTCATACATCACATATAGATCATTCATCATTCATCACAACTTTGGCCATATCATATCACAAACCACTTGCTGCAAAAACAAGTTAGACGTCTTCTAATTGTTGTTGCAAGTTTTACGTGGCTGAATTAGGGTTCTAGCAAGAACGTTTTCTTACCTACGTGAAAGCCACAACGTGATTTGTCAACTTCTATTTACCCTTCATAAGGACCCTGTTCATCGAATCTGCTCCAACTAAAATGGGAGAGACAGACACCCGCCAGCCACCTTATGCAACTAGTGCATGTTAGTCGGTGGAACCGGTCTCACGTAAGTGTACGTGTAAGGTTGGTCCGGGCCGCTTCATCCCACAATACCGCTGAAGCAAGAAAAGACTCGTAGCGGCAAGAAAGTTGACAAATCCATGCCCACAACAAATTGTGTTCTACTCGCGCAAGAAGAACTACGCATAGACCTAGCTCCGATACCACTGTTGGGGAACGTTGCAGAAAACAAAAATTTTCCTACTCGTTTCACCAAGATCCATCTAGGAGTTCATCTAGAAACGAGTCATGAGATGCATCTACATACCTTTGTAGATCGCGTGCGGAAGCGTTCAACGAACGGGGATGATGTAGTCGAACACGACGTGATCCAAATCACCGATGACCGAGTGCCGAACGGACGGCACCTCCGCGTTCAACACACGTACGGGACGGGAGACGTCTCCTCCTTCTTGATCCAGCAAGGGGGAAGGAGAGGTTGGTGATGATCCAGCAGCACGACGGCGTGGTGGTGGATGCAGGGCGTCATAGCAGCAGGGCTTCGCCTATACTACACAGGAGGGAGATGTAACAGGGAGAGAGGGAAGCACCAAAAGCCGTAGCCAAAGTCCCTCCTCTCCCCCACTATATATAGGGGTGCCAAGGAGGGGGGGGCGCCGGCCCTAGGAGATGGATCTCCTAGGGGGGGGGGGCGGCCAAGGGTGGGGGGCTTGCCCCCCAAGGCAAGGGGGCGCCCCCCCTTTAGGGTTTCCCCCAACCCTAGGCGCATGGGCCCCTTAGGGGTGGCGCCCCAGCCCACTAAGGGCTGGGTTCCTTCCCACTTCAGCCCATGGGGCCCTCCGGGATAGGTGGCCCCACTCGGTGGACCCCCGGGACCCCTCCGGTGGTCCCGGTACAATACCGGTAACCCCGAAACTTGTCCCGATGGCCGAAACAGCACTTCCTATATATAATTCTTTACCTCCGGACCATTCCGGAACTCCTCGTGACGTCCGGGATCTCATCCGGGACCCCGAACAACATTCGGGTTACTGCATATTCATATCTTCACAACCCTAGCGTCACCGAACCTTAAGTGTGTAGACCCTACGGGTTCGGGAGACATGTAGACATGATCGAGACGACTCTCCGGTCAATAACCAACAGCGGGATCTGGATACCCATGTTGGTTCCCACATGCTCCACGATGATCTCATCGGATGAACCACGATGTCGAGGATTCAATCAACCCCGTATGCAATTCCCTTTGTCAATCGATATATTACTTGCCCGAGTTTCGATCGTCGGTATCCCAATACCTCGTTCAATCTCGTTACCGGCAAGTCACTTTACTCGTACTGTAATGCATGATCCCGTGACCAGACACTTGGTCACTTTGAGCTCATTATGATGATGCATTACCGAGTGGGCCCAGTGATACCTCTCCATCATACGGAGTGACAAATCCCAGTCTTGATCCGTGTCAACCCAACAGATACTTTCGGAGATACCCGTAGTCTACCTTTATAGTCACCCAGTTACGTTGTGATGTTTGGCACACCCAAAGTACTCCTATGGTATCCGGGAGTTACACGGTCTCATGGTCTAAGGAAAAGATACTTGACATTGCAAAACTCTAGCAGACGAACTATACGATCTTTATGCTATGTTTATGATTGGGTCTTGTCCATCACATCATTCTCTTAATGATGTGATCTCGTTATCACTGACATTCAATGTCCATAGCCAGGAAACCATGACTATCTGTTGATCAACGAGCTAGTCAACTAGAGGCTTACTAGGGACATGTTGGTGTCTGTTATTCACACATGTATTACGATTTCCGGATAACACAATTATAGCATGAATAAAGACAATTACCATGAACAAGGAAATATAATAATAATGCTTTTATTATTGCCTCTAGGGCATATTTCCAACAGGATTAACGAATAAACGAAGATGCTTGAGAGAATTTAGATCCATGAGAACGAAGAGATTAAGAGCTGATTAGAGAATCCTTGATTTAAGCATCGGTATGATTTAGAGTATGAGAGCTGAAAGCTGGAATGAATAAATCTTAGATGATGGGCTCCGGATAATCAAACTAAACAGACTCTTGAATTGCTCTGGATAGGTGAAAAGAATTCTGACAATCGAAAACAATTATGAGAGGATGGGCTCGAACTAGAATCACGAATCTCTGAGAGAACAGATAAGATATGGAGGTAAAACTCTTCTTCGGTCTTCAAAAATCTGAGAATGACGATGAGAAACACCACCAAATTGTTGAGATACTCCGGGATGAAAATTAGAAAGGTTGAACCAACAATGAAAAGAAATGAAAGATCTTGGAGAAAGGCATTTGACTGATGACAATTCATTCTTACGTCAAACTTCAAAAAGAATTTTTGAGGATAGCTCCGGGAGAATTAGAAGAGTCAGGTAAGATCCTGGAAAAAGACATGTGGGTTAGGGCCCACTGAAAAGATATACCGTTGAACGATTTTGAAGAGAGATTGCACCGGTTGATTTAAATGTCTTGAATGAGATAACAACCTCGAAATAGGTTGAACAGATCTTGAATGACAAGACGAGCCTTTTGAGATATCTTGAGCACTCCGGAACAAATGAATAGAGAGAAATGGATGATTAAGAGGTGCACCGGCATGAAAAGGCATAGAAATGAGGAAAGGGTATGATCAACAAAGCTTGACTTGGATCCACCGGAGAAGAAAAAGAATGATGAACTTGAGACTCCGAGTGCAGAAAAAGGGTGGGAGGGCGGGAAAACAAAGGCAACTTGGAGACGGATGAAACAAACAACGTTGAGAAGACTTTGAGTTGATCTTGCGGATGTTGAAATGAACAGATCCACTTGAAGAGAAGCACGCCGGTTGAAAAGGATGGGCATGACTGAAGGAAATATGCCCTAGAGGCAATAATAAAGTTATTATATATTTCCTTATATCATGATAAATGTTTATTATTCATGCTAGAATTGTATTAACCGGAAACATAATACATGTGTGAATACATAGACCAACAGAGTGTCACTAGTATGCCTCTACTTGACTAGCTCGTTAATCAAAGATGGTTATGTTTCCTAACCATGAACAAAGAGTTGTTATTTGATTAACGAGGTCACATCATTAGTAGAATGATCTGATTGACATGACCCATTCCATTAGCTTAGCACCCGATCGTTTAGTATGTTGCTATTGCTTTCTTCATGACTTATACATGTTCCTATAACTATGAGATTATGCAACTCCCGTTTACCGGAGGAACACTTTGGGTACTACCAAACGTCACAACGTAACTGGGTGATTATAAAGGAGTACTACAGGTGTCTCCAATGGTAGATGTTGGGTTGGCGTATTTCGAGATTAGGGTTTGTCACTCCAATTGTCGGAGAGGTATCTCTGGGCCCTCTCGGTAATGCACATCACATAAGCCTTGCAAGCACTGCAACTAATATGTTAGTTGTGAGATGATGTATTACGGAACGAGTAAAGAGACTTGCCGGTAACGAGATTGAACTAGGTATTGGATACCGATGATCGAATCTCGGGCAAGTAACATACCGATGACAAAGGGAACAACGTATGTTGTTATGCGGTCTGACCGATAAAGATCTTCGTAGAATATGTAGGAGCCAATATGGGCATCCAGGTCCCGCTATTGGTTATTGACCGGAGACGTGTCTCGGTCATGTCTACATTGTTCTCGAACCGTAGGGTCCGCACGCTTAATGTTACGATGACAGTTATTATGAGTTTATGCATTTTGATGTACCGAAGGTTGTTCGGAGTCCCGGATGAGATCACGGACATGACGAGGAGTCTCGAAATGGCCGAGACGTAAAGATTGATATATTGGAAGCCTATGTTTGGACATAGGAAGTGTTCCGGGTGAAATCGGGATTTTACCGGAATACCGAAAGGGTTACCGGAACCCCCCGGGAGACTAATGGGCCTATTGGGCCTTAGTGGAAAAGAGAAAAGGGGCAGCCCACAGCCTGGCCGCGCGCCCCCCCTTCCCCAAGTCCTAGTAGGACTAGGAGAAGGGGCCGGCCCCCCTCTCTCTCCTTTCCCCCTTGAGAGTCCTAGTTGGAATAGGATTGGAGGGGGGAGTCCTACTCCCGGTGGGAGTAGGACTCCCCCTGCGCCTCCCTCTCTCTGGCCGGCCAGCCCCCCTCCCTCCAACCTTTATATACGGGGGCAGGGGACACCCCAAGACACACAAGTTGATCCTTGAGATCGTTCCTTAGCCGTGTGCGGTGCCCCCTGCCACCAAATTCCACCTCGATCATACCGTTGTAGTGCTTAGGCGAAGCCCTGCGTCGGTAGTACATCAAGATCGTCACCACGCCGTCGTGCTGACGGAACTCTTCCTCGACGCTTTGCTGGATCGGAGCCCGAGGATCGTCATCGAGCTGAACGTGTGCTAAGAACTCGGAGGTGCCGGAGTAATGGTGCTTGGATCGGTCGGATCGGGAAGAAGACGTACGACTACTTCCTCTACGTTGTGTGATCGCTTCCGCAGTCGGTCTGCGTTGGTACGTAGACAACACTCTCCCCTCTCGTTGCTGTGCATCACCATGATCTTGCGTGTGCATAGGAAAATTTTCGAAATTACCACGTTCCCCAACAGTGGCATCCAAGCCTTGGTTTTATGGTTTGATGTTATTTGCACGAGTAGAACACAAGTGAGTTGTGGGCGATACAAGTCATACTGCCTACCAGCATGTCATACTTTGGTTCGGCGGTATTGTTGGGTGAGACGATCCGGACCAACCTTACGCGTACTCTTACGCGAGACCGGTTCCCTCGACGTGCTTTGCACATAGATGGCTTGCGGAAGACTGTCTCTCCAACTTTAGTTGAACCAAGTGTGACTACGCCCGGTCCTTGAGAAGGTTAAAACGGAGTCTATTTGACGAACTATCGTTGTGGTTTTGATGCGTAGGTGAGATGAGTTCTTACTTAAGCCCGTAGCAGCCACGTAAAACTTGCAACAACAAAGTAGAGGACGTCTAACTTGTTTTTGCAGGGTATGTTGTGATGTGATATGGTCAAGGCATAATGCTGATTTTATTGTATGAGATGATCATGTTTTGTAACCGAGTTATCGGCAACTGGCAGGAGCCATATGGTTGTCGCTTTATTGTATGCAATGCAATCGCGATGTAATGCTTTACTTTATTACTAAGCGGTAGTGATAGTCGTGGAAGCATAAGATTGGCACGACGACAACGATGCTATGATGGAGATCAAGGTGTCGCGCCGGTGACGATGGTGATCATGACGGTGCTTCGGAGATGGAGATCACAAGCACAAGATGATGATGGCCATATCATATCACTTATATTGATTGCATGTGATGTTTATCCTTTTATGCATCTTATCTTGCTTTGATTGACGGTAGCATTATAAGATGATCTCTCACTAAATTATCAAGAAGTGTTCTCCCTGAGTATGCACCGTTGCCAAAGTTCGTCGTGCCCAGACACCACGTGATGATCGGGTGTGATAAGCTCTACGTCCAAATACAACGGGTACAAAACAGTTGCACACGCAGAATACTCAGGTTATACTTGACGAGCCAAGCATATACAGATATGGCCTCGGAACACGGAGACCGAAAGGTCGAGCGTGAATCATATAGTAGATATGATCAACATAACGATGTTCACCATTGAAAACTACTCCATCTCACGTGATGATCGGTTATGGTTTAGTTGATTTGGATCACGTGATCACTTAGAGGATTAGAGGGATGTCTATCTGAGTGGGAGTTCTTAAGTAATATGATTAAATTGAACTTAAATTTATCATGAACTTAGTCCTGGTAGTATTTTGCAAATTATGTTGTAGATCAATAGCTCGCGTTGTTGCTTCCCTGTGTTTATTTTGATATGTTCCTAGAGAAAATTGTGTTGAAAGATGTTAGTAGCAATGATGCGGATTGGATCTGTGATCTGAGGTTTATCCTCATTGCTGCACAGAAGAATTATGTCCTTGATGCACCGCTAGGTGACAGACCTATTGCAGGAGCAGATGCAGACGTTATGAACGTTTGGCTAGCTCAATATGATGACTACTTGATAGTTTAGTGCACCATGCTTAATGGCTTAGAATCGGGACTTCAAAGACGTTTTGAACGTCATGGACCATATGAGATGTTCCAGGAGTTGAAGTTAATATTTCAAGCAAATACCTGAGTTGAGAGATATGAAGTCTCCAACAAGTTCTATAGCTAAAAGATGGAGGAGAATCGCTCAACTAGTGAGCATGTGCTCAGATTGTCTGAGTACTACAATCGCTTGAATCAAGTGGGAGTTAATCTTCCAGATAAGATAGTGATTGACAGAATTCTCTAGTCACCATCACCAAGTTAGTAGAACTTTGTGATGAACTATAATATGCAAGGGATAACGGAAACAACTCCCAAGCTCTTCGTGATGCTGAAATCAACGAAGGTAGAAATCAAGAAAAACATCAAGTGTTGATGGTTGACAAGACCATTTGTTTCAAGAAAAGGGCAAAGGGAAGAAGGGGAACTTCAAGAAGAACGGCAAGCAAGTTGCTGCTCAAGTGAAGAAGCCCAAGTCTGATCCTAAGCCTGAGACTAAGTGCTTCTACTGCAAAGGGACTGGTCACTGGAAGCGGAGCTACCCCAAGTGATTGGCGGATAAGAAGGATGGCAAAGTGAACATAAGTATATTTGATATACATGTTATTGATGTGTACTTTACTAGTGTTTATAGCAACCCCTCAGTATTTGATGCTAGTTCAGTTGCTAAGAGTAGTAACTCGAAACAGGAGTTGCAGAATAAACAGAGACTAGTTAAGGGTGAAGTGACGATGTGTGTTGGAAGTGGTTCCAAGATTGATATGATCATCATCGCACACTCCCTATAAATTTCGGGATTAGTGTTGAACCTAAATAAGTGTTATTTTGGTGTTTGCATTGAGCATGAATATGATTTGATCATGTTTATTGCAATATGGTTATTCATTAAAGTCAGAGAATAATTGTTGTTCTGTTTACATGAATAAAACTTTCGATGGTCATACACCCAATGAAAGAAGTTCACTGGATCTCGATCGTAGTGATACACATATTCATGATATTGAAACCAAAATAATGATAGTGCAACTTATTTGTGGCACTGCCTTTAGGTCATATTGGTGTAAAGCGCATGAAGAAACTCCATGCTGATGGGCTTTTTGAATCACTTGATTATGAATCAGTTGATGCTTGCGAACCATGCCTCATGGGCAAGATGACTAAAACTCTGTTCTTCGGAACAATGGAGCAAGCAACAGATTTGTTGGAAATCATACATACTGATGTATGTGGTCCAATGAATATTGAGGCTCGCGACAGGTATCATTATTTTATGATCTTCACAGATGATTTGAGCAGATATGAGTATATCTACTTGATGAAACATAAGTCTAAAACATTTGAAAATTTCAAAGAATTTTAGAGTGAAGTGAAAAATCATCGTCACAAGAAAAATAAAGTTTCTATGATTTGATCGTAGAAAAGAGTATTTGAGTTACGAGTTTGGTCTTCAGTTAAAACAATGTGAAATAGTTTCACTACTCACGCCACCTGGAACACCACAGCATAATGGTGTGTCCGAACGTCATAACCGTACTTTATTGGATATAGTGCAATCTATGATGTTTCTTGCCGGTTTACCACTATCGTTTTTGGGGTCATGCATTAGAGACAGCTGCATTCACGTTAAAAAGGGGCACCATCTATATCCGTCGAGACGACGCCTTATGAACTATGGTTTGGCAAGAAACCAAAGTAGTCGTTTCTTAAAGTTTGGGGCTGCGATGCTTATGTGAAAAAGCTTCAACCTGATAAGCTCGAACCCAAATTGGAGAAATGTGTCTTCATAGGATATCCAAAGGAAACTATTGGATACACCTTCTATCACAGATCCGAAGGCAAGACTTTTGTTGCTAAGTTCGGAAACTTTCTAGAGAAGGAGTTTCTCTCGAAAGAAGTGAGTGGGAGGAAAGTAGAACTTGACGAGGTAACTGTACCTGCTCCCTTATTGGAAAATAGTACATCACAGAAAACTGTTTCTGCGACACCTATACCAATTAGTGAGGAAGCTAATGATGATGATCATGAAACTTCAGGACAAGATACTACTGAACCACGTAGATCAACCAGAGTGAGATCCGCACCAGAGTGGTACGGTAATCCAATTCTGGAAGTCATGCTACTAGATCATGATGAACCTATGAACTATGAAGAAGCGATGGTGAGCCCAGATTCCGCAAAGTGGCTTGAGGCCATGAAATCTGAGATGGGATCCATGTATGAGAACAAAGTATGGACTTTGGTTGACTTGCCCGATGATCGGCAAGCAATTGAGAATAAATGGATCTTCAAGAGGAAGACGGACGCTGATAGTAGTGTTACTATCTACAAAGCTAGAATTGCCGCAAAAGGTTTTCGACAAGGTCAAGGTGTTGACTATGATGAGAGTTTCTCACTCGTATCTATGCTTAAGTCTGTCCGAATCATGTTAGCAATTGCCGCATTTTATGAAATCTGGCAAATGGATAAACAAAACTGCATTCCTTAATGGATTTATTAAAGAAGAGTTGTATATGATGCAACAGAAGGTTTTGTCAATCCGAAAGGTGCTAACAAAATGTGCAAGCTCCAGCGATCCATCTGTGGACTGGTGCAAGCATCTCGGAGTTGGAATATACGCTTTGATGAGTTGATCAAAGCATATAGTTTTATACAGACTTGCGGTAAAGCCTGTATTTACAAGAAAGTGAGTGGGAGCACTACATCATTTCTGATAAGTATATGTGAATGACATATTGTTGATCAGAAATAATGTAGAATTATTCTGTAAAGCATAAAGGAGTGTTTGAAAGGAGTTTTTCAAAGAAAGACTTCGGTGAAGCTGCTTACATATTGAGCTTCAAGATCTATAGAGATAGATCAAGACGCTTGATAAGTTTTTTCAATGAGTACATACCTTGACAAGATTTTGAAGTAGTTCAAAATGGAGCAGTCAAAGAAAGAGTTCTTGCCTGTATTACAAGGTGTGAAGTTGAGTAAGACTCAAAAACCGACCACGGCAGAAGATAGAAAGAGAATGAAAGTCATTCCCTATGCCTTGGCCATAGGTTCTATAAAGTATGTCATGCTGCATACCAGATATATTGTATACCCTACACTGATTTGGCAAGAGAGTACAATAGTGATCTAGGAGTAGATCACTGGACAGCGGTCAGAATTATCCTTAGTGAAATAAGGATATGTTTCTCGATTATGGACGTGACAAAAAGGTTCGTCGTAAAGGGTTACGTCGATGCAAGTTTTTGACACTGATCCAGATGAATCTAAAGTCACAATCTGGATACATATTGAAAGTGGGAGCAATTAGCTAGAGTATCTTCATGCAGAGCATTGTTGACATAGAAATTTGCAAAATACATGTGGATCTGAATGTGGCAGCCCCGTTGACTAAGATTCTTTCACAAGCAAAACATGATCACACATTAGTACTCTTTGGGTGTTAATCACATAGCGATGTGAACTAGATTACTGAATCTAGTAAACCCTTTGGGTGTTGGTCACATGGCAATGTGAACTATGGGTGTTAATCACATGATGATGTGAACTATTGATGTTAATCACATGGTGATGTGATCTAGATTATTGACTGTAGTGCAAGTGGGAGACTGAAGGAAATATGCCCTAGAGGCAATAATAAAGTTATTATATATTTCCTTATATCATGATAAATGTTTATTATTCATGCTAGAATTGTATTAACCGGAAACATAATACATGTGTGAATACATAGACCAACAGAGTGTCACTAGTATGCCTCTGAAGGAAATATGCCCTAGAGGCAATAATAAAGTTATTATTTATTTCCTTACATCATGATAAATGTTTATTATTCATGCTAGAATTGTATTAACCGGAAACATAATACATGTGTGAATACATAGACCAACAGAGTGTCACTAGTATGCCTCTACTTGACTAGCTCGTTAATCAAAGATGGTTATGTTTCCTAACCATGAACAAGGAGTTGTTATTTGATTAACGAGGTCACATCATTAGTAGAATGATCTGATTGACATGACCCATTCCATTAGCTTAGCACCCGATCGTTTAGTATGTTGCTATTGCTTTCTTCATGACTTATACATGTTCCTATAACTATGAGATTATGCAACTCCCGTTTACCGGAGGAACACTTTGGGTACTACCAAACGTCACAACATAACTGGGTGATTATAAAGGAGTACTACAGGTGTCTCCAATGGTAGATGTTGGGTTGGCGTATTTCGAGATTAGGGTTTGTCACTCCGATTGTCGGAGAGGTATCTCTGGGCCCTCTCGGTAATGCACATCACATAAGCCTTGCAAGCACTGCAACTAATAAGTTAGTTGTGAGATGATGTATTACGGAACGAGTAAAGAGACTTGCCGGTAACGAGATTGAACTAGGTATTGGATACCGACGATCGAATCTCGGGCAAGTAACATACCGATGACAAAGGGAACAACGTATGTTGTTATGCGGTCTGACCGATAAAGATCTTCGTAGAATATGTAGGAGCCAATATGGGCATCCAGGTCCCGCTATTGGTTATTGACCGGAGACGTGTCTCGGTCATGTCTACATTGTTCTCGAACCGTAGGGTCCGCATGCTTAACGTTACGATGACAGTTATTATGAGTTTATGCATTTTGATGTACCGAAGGTTGTTCGGAGTCCCGGATGAGATCACGGACATGACGAGGAGTCTCGAAATGGTCGAGACGTAAAGATTGGTATATTGGAAGCCTATGTTTGGGCACCGGAAGTGTTCCGGGTGAAATCGGGATTTTACCGGATTACCGGGAGGGTTACCGGAACCCCCCGGGAGGCAAATGGGCCTATTGGGCCTTAGTGGAAAAGAGAGAAGGGGCAGCCCATAGGCTAGCCGGCCGAACCCCCCTTCCCTAGTCCTATTAGGACTAGGAGAAGGGGCCGGCCCCCCTCTCTTCTCTTCTCTTCTCTTTCTCCCGAAGAGTCCTATTAGGAATAGGATTTGGGGGAAGGAGTCCTACTCCCGGTAGGAGTGGGACTCCTCCCTGCGCCTCCCTCCTAGCCGGCCGACCCCCTTGCCCCTGGCCTTTATATACGGGGGCAGGGGGCACCCCATAGACACACAAATTGATCCTTGAGATCGTTCCTTAGCCGTGTGCGGTGCCCCCTGCCACCAAATTCCACCTCGATCGTACCGTTGTAGTGCTTAGGCGAAGCCCTGCGTCGGTAGTACATCAAGATCGTCATCACGCCGTCGTGCTGACGAAACTCTTCCTCGACGCTTTGCTGGATCGGAGCCCGAGGAACGTCATCGAGCTGAACGTGTGCTAAGAACTCGGAGGTGCCGGAGTAACGGTGCTTGGATCGGTTGGATCGGGAAGAAGACGTACGACTACTTCCTCTACGTTGTGTGATCGCTTCCGCAGTCGGTCTGCGTTGGTACGTAGACAACACTCTCCCCTCTCGTTGCTGTGCATCACCATGATCTTGCGTGTGCGTAGGAAATTTTTTGAAATTACTGCGTTCCCCAACAGCCTCTACTTGACTAGCTCGTTAATCAAAGATGGTTATGTTTCCTAACCATGAACAAAGAGTTGTTATTTGATTAACGAGGTCACATCATTAGTTGAATGATCTGATTGACATGACCCATTCCATTAGCTTAGCACCCGATCGTTTAGTACGTTGCTATTGCTCTCTTCATGACTTATACATGTTCCTATAACTATGAGATTATGCAACTCCCGTTTACCGGAGGAACACTTTGGGTACTACCAAACGTCACAACGTAACTAGGTGATTATAAAGGAGTACTACAGGTGTCTCCAATGGTAGATGTTGGGTTGGCGTATTTTGAGATTAGGGTTTGTCACTCCAATTGTCGGAGAGGTATCTCTGGGCCCTCTCGGTAATGCACATCACATAAGCCTTGCAAGCACTGCAACTAATATGTTAGTTGTGAGATGATGTATTACGGAACGAGTAAAGAGACTTGCCGGTAACGAGATTGAACTAGGTATTGGATACCGACGATCGAATCTCGGGCAAGTAACATACCGATGACAAAGGGAACAACGTATGTTGTTATGCGGTCTGACCGATAAAGATCTTCGTAGAATATGTAGGAGCCAATATGGGCATCCAGGTCCCGCTATTGGTTATTGACCGGAGACGTGTCTCGGTCATGTCTACATTGTTCTCGAACCGTAGGGTCCGCACGCTTAATGTTACGATGACAGTTATTATGAGTTTATGCATTTTGATGTACCGAAGGTTGTTCGGAGTCCCGGATGAGATCACGGACATGACGAGGAGTCTCGAAATGGCCGAGACGTAAAGATTGATATATTGGAAGCCTATGTTTGGACATAGGAAGTGTTCCGGGTGAAATCGGGATTTTACCGGAATACCGAAAGGGTTACCGGAACCCCCCGGGAGACTAATGGGCCTATTGGGCCTTAGTGGAAAAGAGAAAAGGGGCAGCCCACAGCCTGGCCGCGCGCCCCCCCCTTCCCCAAGTCCTAGTAGGACTAGGAGAAGGGGCCGGCCCCCCTCTCTCTCCTTTCCCCCTTGAGAGTCCTAGTTGGAATAGGATTGGAGGGGGGAGTCCTACTCCCGGTGGGAGTAGGACTCCCCCTGCGCCTCCCTCTCTCTGGCCGGCCAGCCCCCCTCCCTCCAACCTTTATATACGGGGGCAGGGGACACCCCAAGACACACAAGTTGATCCTTGAGATCGTTCCTTAGCCGTGTGCGGTGCCCCCTGCCACCAAATTCCACCTCGATCATACCGTTGTAGTGCTTAGGCGAAGCCCTGCGTCGGTAGTACATCAAGATCGTCACCACGCCGTCGTGCTGACGGAACTCTTCCTCGACGCTTTGCTGGATCGGAGCCCGAGGATCGTCATCGAGCTGAACGTGTGCTAAGAACTCGGAGGTGCCGGAGTAACGGTGCTTGGATCGGTCGGATCGGGAAGAAGACGTACGACTACTTCCTCTACGTTGTGTGATCGCTTCCGCAGTCGGTCTGCGTTGGTACGTAGACAACACTCTCCCCTCTCGTTGCTGTGCATCACCATGATCTTGCGTGTGCGTAGGAAAATTTTCGAAATTACCACGTTCCCCAACAATGACAATCTCGATTATCATGAAGGATTAGTATTCACATAGAGGTATGAGAGCACCGCTTAGGAAAGGTATGGAATCAACATTTGACTTCGAAGCAACTCGAATACCACAACTCAAAACAAAAACAAAAGATTGGCTTGGAAAATAAGCCGAAACAAACATATGATAGAGATTTCGTCCGAAGTTTTCGTGGTGGGGCCCACACTGGCTCGATCGTACATCACCATCATGTACAAGGCAGTGCACATGACATACGAAGCGTCCCCGAGTCAGCATAGCTAAGGACTCTTTAAGACATAATGAGACCACTGTAAAACCAACCGTGGATAGGCGGACCACTGGACGTCGAACCCCAATTTTATATCATACAACTATCGGAAAGATATCCTAAGAGCTACTTGAATTCCCACTTATAAACTCCCAAAACTTTCCGGTTATGCAATCAGGTGTTGGGGATACAGGGGAAGCATAATATCTCACCCAAAAACTAACAAATCCTACATCCAGCTGTATCCATCCTTCAACACATAACCTTCAGAAATCGTTTACCTCAACCTTCGAAAAACATCCGTTATACGAGTTATGGCAATACTCCCGAACTCCCGCCCCAGTACTGGGTGGCGTCGAGGTTATCTCACCAACAACTGCATAAAATAGATTTTCGATGTCGGCGAAACTCAGGTATTCCAGAATTGCGATGATAAAATTGTGATGACAACACCTCGGAGCTCAACTCCCCGGGACACTGCCACAACCCCTAAATGTCAGGAGGCACCAAGAACGATGTTCTCGTCACAAAACCATCGGAACGATTCCAAGATACCCGCGTGATCCTAAATTTTTTTAGTGAAATTTGAGAAAAGAAGAGTCAAAACTCTACGTCAGGATGCCTCACCAGAGCGACGAAGGGAGTGAGGAGTAAAAAGAATCCTACTCTCCGATATATATAATCCTAAATGACTCAAAACATTTTTCTAGACTCAACAACGCCAGCGATTCGATCAAGCAGGGGGCTCCTAAGGTCGGGGAAGGCTCTGATACCAACTTGTCACGCCCTCGATGTGGCTATATCTCCCACGTGTCGAAGCATGACTTAGAGGCATAACCGCATTGAAAGCAATGTCGCAAGTGAGGTAATCTTCACACAACCCATGTAATACATAAGGGAAAGAGATACATAGTTGGCTTACAATCGCCACTTCACACAATACATGAATAAAGCATTACATTCATCCAAATACACTCAAGGTCCGACTACGGAACCAAAATAAAATAAGACTACCCCAAATGCTACACAGATCCCCGATCGTCCCAACTAGGCTGCACTACTGATCAACTGAAAACGGAACAATATAACGAACGCGAATCTCATCGAGCTCCTCCTTGAGCTTGGTTGCGTCACCTGCATGGTTCAATGACACCTGCAAGCTGGTTTTGGAAGTATCTGTAAGTCACGAGGACTCAGCAATCTCACACCCTCGCGATCAAGATTATTTAAGCTTATAGGTAAGGTAAAGGTATGAGGTGGAGCTGCAGCAAGCGACTAGCATATACGGTGGCTAACATACGCATAGTAGTTTCAATACTTCTAGCGGTTGCCGTAAAAATACAAACTCTGCTGCACGAATCCAACCGCGCCACAGAAACTTTCCGTTACCGAGTCGCCACCCATCCGCCACCGCTACTTGACATCTACGCCATGGAAGGCACCACCAATGCGACCGCCGATGCCGCCGACCTCCCCTTTTCTAAATGTATTATTTTCAAAATTATTTCTTGAACAATTGTACTTATCACCCTGTAATTTTCAAAACAAATATCATCCCGGTCGTCCCCGGAAAGAAATTTGGTGCTTGTTATCTTCAAAACCCAATGATAATCTTATCGGACCCACGCTCTCTTGTATCCTCTCATAGACGCCAGGGTTGTTTCTCGGACGCTGCGATAGTTAACTCGGTCTTGGCTATGGCGGGGCGTTAACTGCCGCGAGGTTTTTCCTCCGTGGTTTTCTTTATCGTTTTTTCACTACTTGCATTAGTTTCCTTCGGTTTTTTTCTCTATTTTCTTTGTTTTTTCTTTTTCCCTTTTCCTTTTTATTTTTTCTTTGGTTTTCATTGTTTCTTTATTTTTTTACCTTCTAGTTTTCCTTTCTTTTCCATCACAGTTTATATATTTTTGTATACATTAAGAATATTTTTCATACACATTTACCTTTTTAAATAAATTATAAAAAATACAAATATATTTTTTGATACCTTATTTTCTTTACTACACATTGTATATTTTTGGTATACATCTGAAACATTATTTATGTACATGTTTAAGATTTTTCAAAGAAACAATTAACCTTTTTTCAAATTCATGTTTTTGAACATTTTAGCTGTTAAATATTTTTCTTTGTTTTTTTGCGGTTGAACTGTTAAATATTTTTTAAATACACACTTGAAACATTTTTCTGAATGATATGGTTTTTATAGAATGTGAACAGATTTTTACATTGTATAAACAGATTTTTTAATTTCATATTTTTGAAATGTGCGAGTATTTTTTAAATTCTAAGGTACATGTTTTGAATGGTATGATTGATTCGAATCACACTAACATTTTTTACATTGTATGAAGCTTTTAAAAAAATTGCACATACATTTTACACGTGAACCTTTTTCTTAAATGGTATCAACGTTTTCTTAAATTAATTTGCAGTTTTTTATTTTTAGGTAAAATTAAGTTTAGAAATATATGTATGTAGAATGTTTTCAGAAATATTAACAAAAGAAAAAAAGTGAATGATTAAAAGGAACAAAGAAGAAAAATAGACTAACCTACATGAAGCTACTTGGCCCGGCCCATTAGTAGCAATGCCTGAGGCCGAGACGAGCTTGTGTCTTGCTATAAGCGAGACAAAGCGGCTCCCTAGACACGAGCTTGTGCCAAAGTTGCTAAACCCTAGACACGGCTTGAATGTAGATACTGGGCCTAGAATTCAACTTTGGCGTTCAGGAGGCTCAAATATCATTGTTTGGAAAGCCTTGACATTTAGTCTAATTGACAACCAATATTTGACGCCCCACCACAATAAGCATGTGCCCTAGCCTTCAATTTAAAGGCAAAACCCTTGGTTCCCTCTTATGTGGGCAGCCCCCCCCCCCCCCCCCCCCCTTTCCGAGTGCGCCTTGCATACCCCTTTTGTCTTGCTCGTGGGAAAAAAAGTGGTGTTAAACAGTCCTCGACGCATTGCATAAGTCAGTTGTCCGTCTTTGCTCTCCTCCTCCATCTCTCACCTCCCCGGTGAATCTCCGTCACTCCTTAGCGACCGCCTCCTACAAATGAGGAATTCCAATTTGGACAATGGCCATCCAAGCAAGCATCACAATGGAGTCTATTCTCCGAATTCCAAGTACCAATTGCTCGAACATCCAAACAAATTTTGAGTTCTTGGTTTGAACCAATTGAATTCCATGGCCTCCAATAACGAAGCCTTGCTTTCCCACTCACTCGTCTTTTCCTTGATCAACACCTCGTCGTGGTACTGATCAAAGTCTTATCACGGAGCCAACACCTAATGCTTTTGTCAGGCTCTCTACAAGTACATACTCCCTCCATTTCAGGCTATTTTCACCCTTGTTGATATAAAACTGTATTGTAACATCATATTAATTCATTGATGCAATCTTCAAGTACAATTTTGTAGCAAAATGAAAATAAAAGAAATACATTCGCCCCTTTGTCCAAATATAATTTATGTTCATCACGGTCAAAGCACCGCAATGATCGGCGAGAGCTCGTGGGGGAGGTGGGAAGGTGTGGGGGATGCATGGACCAGATTCTCTGCATCGCCGGAGCTCGAGACCACGACATGGCTCGGGAGACGGGTGGTTGACCGACACATACTTTGGATGTGGCGCAAAGCTTGCGAAGGACCACAGCGGCGCCTCCCTTCGGGGGGCCTCCGGTTCACATGTGGCAGCTTCTCCGACAGCGGGGAGAGTCGGTGAGGGCAAGGAAGACAAAAAGGCGGCAGCGGTGCACCTATGACAGAGAACAAGAGGCGGCCAGAGGCGGTGGTTGGACGTTGCAAATTCCTCCGACAAGATTTTCTTGTTTTGTTAGTTGGATTGGGAGGTCCCAAAATTTTCCAGAGTATTAGAAGAAGCCATGATGTGTTTCTTTTAGAGCTCTTAAAATATTATATAGGAGTTAATTTATTTTGATTGTTACCTAGAATGCTAAGTCTTGGTGATCACTGAATATAAACCCATGATCGAAGACAAACCTCCGTTTTCCTACGAAATATCCTACCTTTTGCAGATTTCACGTGTCTTTGTAAGTGCAAAAATATACCAATAATCTGAGACTTGGTTTTCACGTGTCTTTGTAAGTGCAAACTAATATAATTTGAGACGTGCAACCCTACACCATCATGATCATGATGCGTCCCGATCCGCTGATGACATGAGGTTCTACTTTCTATCTGAACATTGTGTAATGGAATTGGCCCAAATAAGAGGCGCTCACACCTCTTTTCCGTCTCTCTTTTATTGCCTACTAATGCAAACTTACTATAAGGAACATGCAGATATGAAAGCAATTGAGACAAGTGATAATCTGGCAATCATACTGTCCAGTTCATCAGAGCCAACAAAAAATGCCGCGTTTCAAACACCTAGCGAGTTAGCACATTGAAGTTCAGGAATGACACTGATATATGATCACAAAGCAGAAAACGTGTCCAACAAAAAAAAACACTTACGAACAGGACATAACTGGATGAACTAGTATACTACTTCCTCCGCCCGTTGTAGATTCAATACGGACAGGACATAACTGGATGAACTAGTATGCTACTTCCTAAGTATGCTTCAATACAGACTACATACGGATGCATGTATATCGATATATTTTAGAGTGTAGATTCACTCATTTTGTTCCGTATATAGTCTATATTGAAATCTCTAAAAGGTCTTATATCTAGGAGAAACTGAGGGAGTATTATTGAAGGTGCTCATCAAGGAATGGCTTCATCAGCACATCAAGTCGACGGAGCTGTGCACATGAAGTGGAATCCTTCATTCTCAGGAGCATCCTTTGCCATCCAACTCAATCTATTCTTCGTGGGCTGCGGCCAGCGACCAAAAGTTCGCCGGTGTCAACCAAATGGGCGACATATTTCATTGCCTTGGCGCGTAGGACATCGTTATACGCACGGAGGTGCGCCCTGCGGGTCAGGAAGTCGTCGTCAACCTCAACGTAGCCGCGCTTCTCATACTCAGCCCGGACAAGTGCCTGATACTTGGCGAATCTCTCTCGAACGGCAAAGAAAGCGCGGCAACCATTATAGAGATCAACCTTCCAGCTGTCCATCTGCTCCGCCGGCGAGGGCAGCAAGCTGGGGTTTTCGCGCTTCAAGGACTCGTAGTGATGAGGGACAGGACCATCCACCACATGGGCAAGGGTCCAATTGATCTCTTCCTGCGCCAGCCGCGTCAACCTTTTCTCGCGTACGGCGGCCTCCACCGCCGGCTTCAATGAATCTGCGACATCGTCCGGCGCAGCCGCAGAAAAGGCATCAGAACGGCCGGGCGCCGCCTCCACTTTGCACACCTTCATCGGACACTCCTCGCCGGCAGCCGCCGCCTCCTCGGCCTTCCTTTTGGTGGCGCACCGGCCGCCGGTCGACGAGCACTTCTCAACACTACAATTTTGGCACCCTTCATGGCCGGCCATCTCCTTGCCCGCCGACTCCTCATACGCCGCCATAGGTTTAATGGTGCGACGCTTGGTGATACTTCCTTACTCCCGTGAAATTTGGGGATTTGGAACCGACCCACCTCGTGATCTTATAATTTGTTTGTGTTGTTGGAGGTTTTTTTTTTTGAGACAACTTTGCTTTGTACGTACATATCCCTAATTCTAGGATCCACACCACTTCAATGTTTAGCACCAAACATGTTTACTGCTAAACATCTAGATGATCCCAACTGAGTATGGCCATCCGATTACCCAAATTGCTTCACTAATGTTTAGCATGCCAAGTAATTATCTCTTAATAGCTACTCTCTCCGTCCCAAAATGAATGACTCAACTTTCTACTAACTTTAGTAACTTTGTACTAACTTTGGTAACTTTGTACAAACTCGAGTAACTTATTTTAGGACGGAGACAGTATATGTTATTAGACTCTATAATTATCTCCCGAAATCTTCTCCTCCCCGGGCATGTAAGGTCCGCTAGAACTTTGAGGCCAACTTTTCACTAACAAAATATTAGTTATATGCCACATAAATTATACCATTGGTAACTTCTTTCGTATACAAATCCAATGCTATATTTTCTATGGCATATAACTTAGATTTTATTAGTAAAATTTGTAGTCAAAGTTAGGCTCAAAATTTGAGGGTGTTACATATTTGGAAGGAAGTAGTATTATGGTTAATAAATGAGTTGGGAAGACAATTGACTCAAGAGGAAGCATAGGGAATTATGAATATTATAGTTAAGCACACCATCAGCAACACATTTATTGTTTGATGTTTTTGGATAGGTTGTCATCCAAACACTGTTACTATGCTGTTGCAGTTATATTTACCTTCCTCATAAAATGCTCAATTTATTATTTATAGTACATAAGTAAGAACTTGTAGCGTTGTTGTAGTTAATTATAGCTTCTGATGTTTCAGAATTTGGTTGTTGTCTCAGTAGCAATTAATTCATTTGCACATTGGTCTTTTTGAGAAGATATGTCATAATTAATCTGTTTCTTCAGTTTTTCAAAATAAGTATTGGTCACGCTCAATATCTACAAAACATCCTTACTGACCATGCTCAAAAGAGACACGGATCACTAGGAATCAACATGAAAATATGACATAAAAATAAGGACAGGGCAGAGACTTAGAATATTTCTAAGTCCCTGAAATCAACAACATTAAGTAAGCTACTTTGCATTCTTGTGCTAGTCACCACAGAGATCACAAAAATACATGGCATACACCCCTGTAAAGATGGCATGACATTCTTCAAAACACATGTAGAGCTCAAGATCATATCATGCACACATTAATCATGGTAAAAATGACAAAAGAGCAAAAGCTGTTACGGATCTGAAACTAACATCACATAGCCCTCTTCCAACAGCATTTCTGGCATCAAGATGAGGTCAAATGAAAATGATGCAATGAGATGAAATGAAGTACTTGACGAGACGAACATTTTGATATGCTACACGCACGAATCGGAGCCACGGTGATGAAGTTATGAGCTGATGAACATCGCAAAATAATTAGGGTTAGGGACGAAAAAGTCAACCCAAAACGTCCAGATCCAGATCCACCAGGGATACTGTAGCACGCGCGCTCCTCGAGGTCGTCGGAGATGCTGCTCGCCGGAGTTCGTCACGGGAGATGAGGGAGGAGGCCGAATCCGGTGGTGGAGCTCGCTGGACCGAGGCGGCGTGGTGCGGTGGCGGCGCTGATGGCGGCGGTGGCCGGCGGAGGGCCTCGGGCAGCGCGGGGCGACGCCGGTGGCCGGCAACGACCGGGCGAGGCAGCGCGGGGCGACGCCGGTGGCCGGCAACGACCGGGCGAGGCGGCGGTGCGGCGATGTCGGCGGCGGCGGCGGCAGCTCCGGCGTGAGCTAGCGGGCGGCGGGGCGAAGGAGGCGGCACCGGGCGGCGCGGGCGAGGACGCGGGCCGAGAGGGCCGCGCTCGGGCTTCCCGGGCCGGCGGCGGGGGAGATGCGGCCGGGCCAACCGCGTCGTGACACGTGGCGGCGGCGGGGCAAACCGGACGTGTCCGTCGGCGGGACTTGTGTCCGGCGCGCGAGGAGAGGGGGAGACTAGGGTTTCGGGTGGAATGGATCCGAAATTTGGGAAAGGTCTATATATAGAGGTAGGAGGAGCTAGGAGGCTCCAAATGAGGTGCGGTTTGCGGCCACGTGATTGTGATCGAACGGCCTAGGTGATGGAGGAGGTTTAGGTGGGTTTTGGGCCACTTTGGAGGGGTGTTGGGCTGCAACACACACGAGGCCTTTTCGGTCCCTCGGTTAACCGTTGGAGTATCAAACGAAGTCCAAATGGCACAAAACTTGACAGGCGGTCTATCGGTAGTAAACCAAGGCCGCATGACAAGTCTCGATCCAATCCGAAAATGTTTAACACCCGCACACGAAAAAAGGTAGAAAGGGACACCAGGGTGACATAGGAGCACCGGATTGCAAAACGGACAACGGGATGCTCGGATGCATGAGAGACGAACATGTATGCAAATGAAATGCACATGATGGCATGATATGAGATGCATGACACGCAAGCAATGACAAGGCAACACCAGCGAATAACTGGAAGACACCTGGCACATCGGTCTCGGGGCATTACAACACTCCACCACTACGAGAGGATCTCGTCTCGAGATCTAGAATGGCACCGGAGGGGAAACGGAAGGAAAAGAGAAGAGGTAAAACTAAGTTGCTTCATTGACAAACGAGCGAAACCAAAGAACCTTGAAAAGGTTAAGCCATTTCGAGAAAAGAATACAACGGAGATGACGAAGTTGAAAACACTCCGTTAGAAAAGAGGGACAAGGAAGAACAACTTCGGACAACACTCCGATTGAAAAGAAAAGTAATTGAATAAGAACTTGATAAGATGAGAAGATACTTGATGAAATCACAACACACTGCCTCCGGAACGAAAGAATAGAAGATAGATAATTGAAATAAAAGAATGGAGAAGAAAATGCCAACTTTTGTCACAAAGGAGTTTGAAAAGGCATCCTTAGGAGAAGGGTCGAACGGAGTTGTTGGAAAAAAACTAACAACGAAAAGAGTAAGCTTGTAGTGGGCTTATGGAGAACAACTCAAAACTACGAGGTGAAATTCTGCCACTCACGGGAAAAAGAATTGGATTGATATGAATAAGGAGACGAGAAAATATTTCACCGGGAGGATAAATGAAGAACTTGGGTCATTTATGAGCACCATAATTAGCAACAATCCTTAGGGAAGGCTTTAGGTGAAACATGACACAAGACAACTCCAACGAAGAGAATGATGGGTTTAAATATCTCATTCTTGAAGAATGATATATTACCACCTCAAAAGATATGCGTGAAAGAATAGCACTCCGGATTGCAAGATGAAGAATGCTTGAGCTCCTCTGAAAAGAATGTTGATGAACACTTCGAGAAGGAAATTAAATCCTTGATGAACCATCATGTAGAACCTCCATGAAGAACTCCGGTAATAAAAGAATGATCAAAAGAAAGAGAAGTTGAGAACATAACGTGAAGCCTTGTAATGATTTAGATGGATCTTCATGGCGAGAAAAATTAAGAGAGCTTGGAACTCCGGGAAAAGAAAAGGTAAGCATTTCGAACCGAGAATGTGATATGATGAACCACTCCGGAAAGCAGGAATTGAACTTACTTGATGAAACAAGAATAAGAATTACGTTATGGGCATCCTTCACCACTTTAGATTGATGACAAGCAATAGATTTGGCATATTACTTATACTCGTTGAAACGGATTAAGAGAGGTATAGCATAAATTTGAGAAGGTCTTCAAGAAACCAGCGGTAGGATTGGAAAGAACGAGTGACTTGATACGTAACGAAGGAAGAGATCTCTTGAACGAACCACCGTAAGAATTGGAAAAGAACGAATAAAACATGAAGAAACACCGGGAAGGATTAACAAATAAACGAAGATGCTTGAGAGAATTTAGATCCATGAGAACGAAGAGATTAAGAGCTGATTAGAGAATCCTTGATTTAAGCATCGGTATGATTTAGAGTATGAGAGCTGAAAGCTGGAATGAATAAATCTTAGATGATGGGCTCCGGATAATCAAACTAAACAGACTCTTGAATTGCTCCGGATAGGTGAAAAGAATTCTGACAATCGAAAACAATTATTAGAGGATGGGCTCGAACTAGAATCATGAATCTCTGAGAGAACAGATAAGATATGGAGGTAAAACTCTTCTTCGGTCTTCAAAAATCTGAGAATGACGATGAGAAACACCACCAAATTGTTGAGATACTCCATGATGAAAATTAGAAAGGTTGAACCAACGATGAAAAGAAATGAAAGATCTTGGAGAAAGGCATTTGACTGATGACAATTCATTCTTACGTCAAACTTCGAAAAGAATTTTTGAGGATAGCTCCGGGAGAATTAGAAGAGTCAAGTAAGATCCTGGAAAAAGACCTGTGGGTTAGGGCCCACTGAAAAGATACACCATTGAACGATTTTGAAGAGAGATTGCACCGGTTGATTTAAATGGCTTGAATGAGATAACAACCTCGAAATAGGTTGAACAGATCTTGAATGACAAGACGAGCCTTTTGAGATATCTTGAGCACTGCGGAACAAATGAATAGCGAGAAATGGATGATTGAGAGGTGCACCGGCATGAAAAGGCATAGAAATGAGGAAAGGGTATGATCAACAAAGCTTGACTTGGATCCACCGGAGAAGAAAAAGAATGATGAACTTGAGGCTCCGTTAGTATCTTCATTGGAATCACCGGATACGAACATTAACGGAAAGGAATGGAGAGACTTCACATGAATAAAAGGATACTTGATTTAAGAAGTCCGAGTCATTGCAGAAAAAGGGTGGGAGGGCGGGAAAACAAAGGCAACTTGGAGACGGATGAAACAAACAACGTTGATAAGACTTTGAGTTGATCTTGCGGATGTTGAAATGAACAGATCCACTTGAAGAGAAGCACGCCGGTTGAAAAGGATTGGCATGACAATCTCGATTATCATGAAGGATTAGTATTCACATAGAGGTATGAGAGCACCGCTTAGGAAAGGTATGGAATCAACATTTGACTTCGAAGCAACTCGAATACCACAACTCAAAACAAAAACAAAAGATTGGCTTGCAAAATAAGCCGGAACAAACATATGATAGAGATTTCGTCCGAAGTTTTCCTGGTGGGGCCCACACTGGCTCGATCGTACATCACCATCATGTACAAAGCAGTGCACATGACATACGAAGCGTCCCCGAGTCAGCATAGCTAAGGACTCTTTAAGACATAATGAGACCACTGTAAAACCAACCGTGGATAGGCGGACCACTAGACGTCAAACCCTAATTTTATATCATACAACTATCGGAAAGATATCCTAAGAGCTACTTGAATTCCCACTTATAATCTCCCAAAACTTTCCGGTTATGCAATCAGGTGTTGGGGATACAGGGGAAGCATAATATCTCACCCAAAAACTAACAAATCCTACATCCAGCTGTATCCATCCTTCAACACATAACCTTCAGAAATCGTTTACCTCAACCTTCGAAAAACATCCGTTATACGAGTTATGGCAATACTCCCGAACTCCCGCCCCAGTACTGGGTGGCGTCGAGGTTATCTCACCAACAACTGCATAAAAGAGATTTTCTATGTCGGCGAAACTCAGGTATTCCAGAATTGCAATGATAAAATTGTGATGACAACACCTCGGAGCTCAACTCCCCGGGACACTGCCACAACCCCTAAATGTCAGGAGGCACCAAGAACGATGTTCTCGTCACAAAACCATCGGAACAATTCCAAGATACCCGCGTGATCCTAAATTTTTTTAGTGAAATTTGAGAAAAAAAGAGTCAAACCTCTACGACAGGATGCCTCACCAGAGCGACGAAGGGAGTGAGGAGTAAAAAGAATCCTACTCTCCGATATATATAATCCTAAATGACTCAAAACATTTTTCTAGACTCAACAACGCCAGCGATTCGATCAAGCAGGGGGCTCCTAAGGTCGGGGAAGGCTCTGATACCAACTTGTCACGCCCTCGATGTGGCTATATCTCCCACGTGTCGAAGCATGACTTAGAGGCATAACCGCATTGAAAGCAATATCGCAAGTGAGGTAATCTTCACACAACCCATGTAATACATAAGGGAAAGAGATACATAGTTGGCTTACAATCGCCACTTCACACAATACATGAATAAAGCATTACATTCATCCAAATACACTCAAGGTCCGACTACGGAACCAAAATAAAATAAGACTACCCCAAATGCTACATAGATCCCCGATCGTCCCAACTGGGCTCCACTACTGATCAACTGGAAACGGAACAATATAATGAACGCGAATCTCATCGAGCTCCTCCTTGAGCTTGGTTGCGTCACCTGCATGGTTCAATGACACCTGCAAGCTGGTTTTGGAAGTATCTGTGAGTCACGGGGACTCAGCAATCTCACACCCTCGCGATCAAGATTATTTAAGCTTATAGGTAAGGTAAAGGTATGAGGTGGAGCTGCAGCAAGCGACTAGCATATACGGTGGCTAACATACGCATAGTAGTTTCAATACTACTAGCGGTTGCCATAAAAATACAAACTCTGCTGCACGAATCCAACCGCGCCACAGAAACTTTCCGTTACCAAGTCGCCACCCATCCGCCACCGCTACCTGACATCTACGCCATGGAAGGCACCACCAATGCGACCGCCGATGCCGCCGACCTCCCCTTTTCTAAATGTATTATTTTCAAAATTATTTCTTGAACAATTGTACTTATCACCCTGTAATTTTCAAAACAAATATCATCCTGGTCGTCCCCGGAAAGAAATTTGGGGCTTGTTATCTTCAAAACCCAATGATAATCTTATCGGACCCACGCTCTCTTGTATCCTCTCATAGACGCCAGGGTTGTTTCTCGGACGCTGCGATAGTTAACTCGGTCTTGGCTATGGCGGGGCGTTAACTGCCGCGAGGTTTTTCCTCCGTGGTTTTCTTTATCGTTTTTTCATTACTTGCATTAGTTTCCTTCGGTTTTTTTCTCTATTTTCTTTGTTTTTTCTTTTTCCCTTTTCCTTTTTATTTTTTCTTTGGTTTTCATTGTTTCTTTATTTTTTTACCTTCTAGTTTTCCTTTCTTTTCCAACACAGTTTATATATTTTTTGTATACATCAAGAATATTTTTCATACACATTTACCTTTTTAAATAAATTATAAAAAATACAAATATATTTTTTGATACCTTATTTTCTTTACTACACATTGTATATTTTTGGTATACATCTGAAACATTATTTATGTACATGTTTAAGATTTTTCAAAGAAACAATTAACCTTTTTTCAAATTCATGTTTTTGAACATTTTAGCTGTTAAATATTTTTCTTTGTTTTTTTTGCGGTTGTACTGTTAAATATTTTTTAAATACACACTTGAAACATTTTTCTGAATGATATGGTTTTTATAGAATGTGAACAGATTTTTACATTGTATAAACAGATTTTTTAATTTCATATTTTTGAAATGTGCGAGTATTTTTTAAATTCTAAGGTACATGTTTTGAATGGTATGATTGATTCGAATCACACTAACATTTTTTACATGGTATGAAGCTTTTAAAAAAATTGCACATACATTTTACACGTGAACCTTTTTCTTAAATGGTATCAACGTTTTCTTAAATTAATTTGCAGTTTTTTATTTTTAGGTAAAATTAAGTTTAGAAATATATGTATGTAGAATGTTTTCAGAAATATTAACAAAAGAAAAAAAGTGAATGATTAAAAGGAACAAAGAAGAAAAATAGACTAACCTACATGAAGCTACTTGGCCCGGCCCATTAGTAGCAATGCCTGAGGCCGAGACGAGCTTGTGTCTTGCTATAAGCGAGACAAAGCGGCTCCCTAGACACGAGCTTGTGCCAAAGTTGCTAAACCCTAGACACGGCTTGAATGTAGATACTGGGCCTAGAATTCAACTTTGGCGTTCAGGAGGCTCAAATATCATTGTTTGGAAAGCCTTGACATTCAGTCTAATTGACAACCAATATTTGACGCCCCACCACAATAAGCATGTGCCCTAGCCTTCAATTTAAAGGCAAAACCCTTGGTTCCCTCTTATGTGGGCAGCCCCCCCCCCTTTCCGAGTGCGCCTTGCATACCCCTTTTGTCTTGCTCGTGGGAAAAAAAGTGGTGTTAAACAGTCCTCGACGCATTGCATAAGTCAGTTGTCCGTCTTTGCTCTCCTCCTCCATCTCTCACCTCCCCGGTGAATCTCCGTCACTCCTTAGTGACCGCCTCCTACAAATGAGGAATTCCAATTTGGACAATGGCCATCCAAGCAAGCATCACAATGGAGTCTATTCTCCGAATTCCAAGTACCAATTGCTCGAACATCCAAACAAATTTTGAGTTCTTGGTTTGAACCAATTGAATTCCATGGCCTCCAATAACGAAGCCTTGCTTTCCCACTCACTCGTCTTTTCCCTGATCAACACCTCGTCGTGGTACTGATCAAAGTCTTATCACGGAGCCAACACCTAATGCTTTTGTCAGGCTCTCTACAAGTACATACTCCCTCCATTTCAGGCTATTTTCACCCTTGTTGATATAAAACTGTATTGTAACATCATATTAATTCATTGATGCAATCTTCAAGTACAATTTTGTAGCAAAATGAAAATAAAATAAATACATTCACCCCTTTGTCCAAATATAATTTATGTTCATCACGGTCAAAGCACCGCAATGATCGGCGAGAGCTCGTGGGGGAGGTGGGAAGGTGTGGGGGATGCATGGACCAGATTCTCTGCATCGCCGGAGCTCAAGACCACGGCATGGCTCGGGAGACGGGTGGTTGACCGACACATACTTTGGATGTGGCGCAAAGCTTGCGAAGGACCACAGCGGCGCCTCCCTTCGGGGGGCCTCCGGTTCACATGTGGCAGCTTCTCCGACAGCGGGGAGAGTCGGTGAGGGCAAGGAACACAAAAAGGCGGCAGCGGTGCACCTATGACAGAGAACAAGAGGCGGCCGGAGGCGGTAGTTGGACGTTGCAAATTCCTCTGACAAGATTTTCTTGTTTTGTTAGTTGGATTGGGAGGTCCCAAAATTTTCCAAAGTATTAGAAGAAGCCATGATGTGTTTCTTTTAGAGCTCTTAAAATATTATATAGGAGTTAATTTATTTTGATTGTTTCCTAGAATGCTAAGTCTTGGTGATCACTGAATGCAAACCCATGATCGAAGACAAACCTCCGTTTTCCTACGAAAGTATCCTACCTTTTGCAGATTTCACGTGTCTTTGTAAGTGCAAAAATATACCAATAATCTGAGACTTGGTTTTCACGTGTCTTTGTAAGTGCAAACTAATATAATTTGAGACGTGCAACCCTACACCATCATGATCATGATGCGTCCCGATCCGCTGATGACATGAGGTTCTACTTTCTATCTGAACATTGTGTAATGGAATTGGCCCAAATAAGAGGCGCTCACACCTCTTTTCCGTCTCTCTTTTATTGCCTACTAATGCAAACTTACTATAAGGAACATGCAGATATGAAAGCAATTGAGACAAGTGATAATCTGGCAATCATACTGTCCAGTTCATCAGAGCCAACAAAAAATGCCGCGTTTCAAACACCTAGCGAGTTAGCACATTGAAGTTCAGGAATGACACTGATATATGATCACAAAGCAGAAAACGTGTCCAACAAAAAAAAAACACTTACGAACAGGACATAACTGGATGAACTAGTATACTACTTCCTCCGCCCGTTGTAGATTCAATACGGACAGGACATAACTGGATGAACTAGTATGCTACTTCCTAAGTATGCTTCAATACAGACTACATACGGATGCATGTATATCGATATATTTTAGAGTGTAGATTCACTCATTTTGTTCCGTATGTAGTCTATATTGAAATCTCTAAAAGGTCTTATATCTAGGAGAAACTGAGGGAGTATTATTGAAGGTGCTCATCAAGGAATGGCTTCATCAGCACATCAAGTCGACGGAGCTGTGCACATGAAGTGGAATCCTTCATTCTCAGGAGCATCCTTTGCCATCCAACTCAATCTATTCTTCGTGGGCTGCGGCCAGCGACCAAAAGTTCGCCGGTGTCAACCAAATGGGCGACATATTTCATTGCCTTGGCGCGTAGGACATCGTTATACGCACGGAGGTGCGCCCTGCGGGTCAGGAAGTCGTCGTCAACCTCAACGTAGCCGCGCTTCTCATACTCAGCCCGGACAAGTGCCTGATACTTGGCGAATCTCTCTCGAACGGCAAAGAAAGCGCGGCAACCATTATAGAGATCAACCTTCCAGCTGTCCATCTGCTCCGCCGGCGAGGGCAGCAAGCTGGGGTTTTCGCGCTTCAAGGACTCGTAGTGATGAGGGACAGGACCATCCACCACATGGGCAAGGGTCCAATTGATCTCTTCCTGCGCCAGCCGCGTCAACCTTTTCTCGCGTACGGCGGCCTCCACCGCCGGCTTCAATGAATCTGCGACATCGTCCGGCGCAGCCGCAGAAAAGGCATCAGAACGGCCGGCCGCCGCCTCCACTTTGCACACCTTCATCGGACACTCCTCGCCGGCAGCCGCCGCCTCCTCGGCCTTCCTTTTGGTGGCGCACCGGCCGCCGGTCGACGAGCACTTCTCAACACTACAATTTTGGCACCCTTCATGGCCGGCCATCTCCTTGCCCGCCGACTCCTCATACGCCGCCATAGGTTTAATGGTGCGACGCTTGGTGATACTTCCTTACTCCCGTGAAATTTGGGGATTTGGAACCGACCCACCTCGATATCTTATAATTTGTTTGTGTTGTTGGAGGTTTTTTTTTTTGAGACAACTTTGCTTTGTACGTACATATCCCTAATTCTAGGATCCACACCACTTCAATGTTTAGCACCAAACATGTTTACTGCTAAACATCTACATGATCCCAACTGCCAAAGTATGGCCATCCAATTACCCAAATTGCTTCACTAATGTTTAGCATGCCAAGTAATTATCTCTTAATAGCTACTCCCTCCGTCCTAAAATAAGTGACTCAACTTTCTACTAACTTTAGTAACTTTGTACAAACTCGAGTAACTTATTTTGGGATGGAGGATATGTTATTAGGCTCCATAATTATCTCCCGAAATCTTCTCCTCCCCAGGCATGTAAAGTCCGCTCGAACTTTGAGCCCAACTTTTCACTAACAAAATATTAGTTATGTGCCACATAAATTATACCAGTGGTAACTTCTTTCGTATACAAATCCAATGCTATATTTTCTATGGCATATAATTTAGATTTTATTAGTAAAATTTGTAGTCAAAGTTAGGCTCAAAATTTGAGGGGTGTTACACATTTGGAAGGAAATAGTATTATTATGTTTAACAAATGAGTTGGGAAGTCAACCGACTCAAGAGGAATCATAGGGAACTATGAATATTATAGTTAAGCACACCATCACTGATACATTTATTGTTTGATGTTTTTGGATAGGGTTGGCAAAGTCCGAACCATATTCGTTACCCCATCCTCCTTAGACAAAATGCTGGCATGAGCATGAAAGTCTTCCTCATGATCTTGCATATTCTTGCGACTGCTTGATGTGATGACGCACTCCATGCAGTTCAAGTCCAAGTTGTCGCAACTTGTCACCAGGAAGCCATCAAAGCAATTGCCACACTAGGGTTTTCCCCAATGGTCGGTAAGGCTGCCAACCCATTTACCTTCGAGAGGAACTACATCAATCACAAACACTGGCCGAGTCATGGACAACACATAACAAATACTCTTATCTCTCATAAATGAACGAAGATCATCAATAATATATAAACACCATCAATGGCCCGAACGTAAAAAAAATCGGTCATGCTTATGACACTTCTATGACGATAATTGTGACAAAAACACCTATCATCATAGATGTGGTGGGCTCCTACTTCTATGACAAAAAATCATGACAGAAAATGGATTTTCGTCCTGGGCGGGACGGAGACGCACCTATATGACATTCTTTGGGCTGTCCATGACGGAAAAAATCATGGTAGAAGCGAGAGCGAGGAAAATTTCGGAGAGTTCCCGGTTACGGTGGGTGGTCGGGACGGAGCGATGCACGAAGGTTTGCGCGTTTCTCTCGTATACATACGTGCATGTGTGCGAGGCGTTGGGTTCTAACTGAACCCGAGCAAGGCGTTCGCTTAGTGAACCCACGCGATTGCACTAGCTACGTTACTGAACCCGAGCGATCGATCCCGTCGCTGTTAACTGAACCCGAGTGATTCCTTCGCTACTGCTGCTAACCGAACCCGATCGATCGATCGCTGATGCTGCTTACTGAAGCCGATCGAACCTGCTGCCTCTTGATGAACAATGACCGTGGGGGGTTGGTTGAACAAGTCGAGACGTGGTGAGTATAGCTGGTTGGTCGGGGTTGGATGAACAGTCCCCGGTGGAGGTTGGATGAACAGGACCCCGTGGTAGTAGGTCGTTGCCGCTGGATGAACAGGACCCAGAGGAGGCCGCCACACTCGGGCCGGTTGGAGGTGGGTGAATAGGACCCTGTGGAGGGCTAGTTGAACAGTAGCCCATGGAGGCTGGATGAACAGTAGCCCATCGAGGCAGGATGAAGCCGCGATGGATGAACAGTAGCAGGTGGAGGCTGGAGGAAGTCGACGGTGGATGAATAGTAGCCCGTGGAGGCTGGAGCGAGGCAGAGGACAATGTATGAACAATAGCCCGCGGATTCCCATTTTGCGGTATGCCACACCCTTTCCGATGAACAAGACCCCCGTTTCGACCATAGCGCTCCAACAGAAGTCCGTTTCCTCTGTTTTGCGGTATGCCAGACCACTCCCGATGAACAGGATCCCGTTTCGACCTTAGCCGGTCGAGCAAAAGGCTGTTTCCTTCATTTTGCGGTATGCCAGACATTTCCCGATGAACAAGACCCTGTTTCGACCGTATGCGGTAGAATAGAAGGCCGTTTTCCTCCGTTTTGTGGCATGCTAGATCACGTTTCGGCTGTTCTGTCCAAGCCGGTTGGCTCCCAAAGAACACGACGTGTTTCGTTGCCTCCCGATGAACACGATTTTGTTTGCCTGTTTGTCCGTTCCGACCTGTCCAGTTGGCTGCCGATGAATAGGACGCCGTTGCTGCCGTCTCCATGCACACAAGCCCTGGCCGTACGTATGTGTGAGTACTCGTTCGAGACCCCGCCCGTGTGTACGTACGTAGCCGTATTTACTTTCTTGCAGCGTGTCTATACGTACATGTACATGATATAGACAGGATTGCATGACATGCTACATCGGTGGCTCTACCACGACACGTGCCGCTGCTTACTAGGCCACAGTTGAGAGACCGATCGACCGCTATGTAGGTACACGTTCCCGACCAGACAGATAATGTTACGTATGCTTCGACCTGGTGGGTCCCAGCTATCAGGGGCCATCAAGTTTTTTTTGAACGTCATAAGGAGGCACTTCCTTGCGTGTGAAGGTGAAGAGGTGGGTCACAGATATCAGGGCTGAACATTTTTTCCGTGAAACACAAAGGCCCTTCCATGTTTCCAATATGATAAAATTGCAAGAAACTGTTTATACTATGCATTGGCCTTTACTATGTGTGCATGAATTTTTCTTTTATGACATGCCGATGCATAGGAAGAGAGTTAGACTTCGTTGTTGCATGATATATGATACTTTGTGCTCGCTACTAAATCACATATTGTTAATTAAAATTGGCTTTGATATACCTTGGGATCCGGGTGGATCCATTACTTGAGCACTATATGCCTAGCTTAATGGCTTTAAAAAAAGCGTTGCAAGGGAGACAACCCGGAAGTTTTAGAGAGTCATTTTTTTCTGTTGTGTGCTTTTATAAAGTTTAAAAAAAAAACAAATAGGGGAACCTAAAACTTTTTCAAAAAGAAAAGCGAAAGTGAGAAAGACGAGCATTGTTAAAGTGGGAGCTAGCCTTGAACTTTGTTCATGCCCATGGAAACTTTGTGACCCTTGATTACATAAAATTTTCAACAAAAATAATTATCCCCTTGTACAAATCCATTGTATCATAAAAATAATGTGCCAAGATTTGCCTTTAGGATGTTTACATTGCTTGTTGATTTGTGCGGTGCCAAACAGAAACTCTGGCTGTAGTGCGTGATTTTATATTTTTTTACTGGAACGTCAAATGGTTCTGAAACTTTTTGCATTGTCTTTCTATACAAATTGTTTATTTTTCCTAATTTTTTCAGAAGTTTTGGAGTAACAGAAGTATGGTGGATGTTCAGATCACTACAGACTGTCTTGTTTAAGACAGATTCTGTTTTTGATGCATAGTTTGCTTGTTTTGATGAAACTATCGATTTCTATCAGTGGATTAAGCCATGGAAAAGTTATATTACAATAGCTACAATGCAAAAACAAAATATGAATTGGTTTGCAACAATACTTAGAGTAGTGATTTGCTTTATTATACTAACGGATCTTACCGAGCTTTCTGTTGAGTTTTGTGTGGATGAAGTGATCAAAGATCGAGGAGGTCTCTATATGAGGAGAAGGAGGAGAGGCAAGAGCTCAAGCTTGGGGATGCCCAAGGCACCCCAAGTAAATATTCAAGGAGACTCAAGCGCCTAAGCTTGGGGATGCCCCGGAAGGCATCCCATCTTTCTTCAACAAGTATCGGTATGTTTTCGGATTCGTTTCGTTCATGTGATATGTGCAAATCTTGGAGCGTCTTTTGCATTTAATTTTCACTTTTCTTTGATGCACCATGCTGGTATGAGATAGTCCATGGTTGGTTTATAGAATGCTCTTTGCACTTCACTTATACCCTTTGAGTATGGCTTTCACTACAAAAAAAGACACATCCGTGACATTTTGGGCCGAACGAAAATCTTTTCTGTCATACTTATGACACTTCTATGATGATAATTGTGACAAAACCCGGTATCATCATAGATGTGGTGGGGTCTGTTGGGGATCGTTGCAGAAATTAAAATTTTTCTACGCATCACCAAGATCAATCTATGGAGTAACTAGCAACGAGAGAGAGGGGTGTATCTACATACCCTTGTAGATCGCTAGCGGAAGCGTTCAAGAGAACGGGGTTGATGGAGTCGTACTCGTCAGGATCCAAATCACTGATGATCCTAGCGCCGAACGGACGGCACCTCCGCGTTCAAGACACGTACGGACCGTTGACGTCTCCCATGCCTTGATCCAGCAAGGAGGAGGGAGAGGTTGAGCAAGAGGGTTCCAACAGCAGCACGACGACATGGTGGTGATGGAGTGGCAGTACTCCGGCAGGGCTTCGCCAAGCCCTTGCGGAGGAGGAGAGGTGTTGGGGAGGGGAGGGGCTGTGCCTTGGATGTGGTGCTGCAGCCCTCCCCTCGACCCTCTATTTATAAGGAGAAGGGGGAAGGGGGCCGGCCCCTCCAGATGGGATCCAGAAGGGGGGCGGCGGCCAAGGGGGAGGGGGCTTTCCCCCCAAGCCAAGGGGGGCGCCCCCTTTAGGGTTCCCCCCAACCCTAGGCGCATGGGCCCTAGGGAGCCGGGGGTGGCGTCCCAGCCCACTTGGGGCTGGTTCCCTTCCACCTACATCCCATCAGGCCCTCCGGGGCAGGTGGACCCCTGGAACCCCTCCGGTGGTCCCGGTACAATACCGGTATACCCCCGGATATTTCCGGCGACCGTATGATGATGACTTCCCATATATAAATCTTCACCTCCGGACCATTCCAGAACTCCTCGTGACGTCCAGGATCTCATCCGGGACTCTGAACAACATTCGGTAATCACATACAAATCTTCCTTATAACCCTAGTGTCATCGAACCTTAAGTGTGTAGACCCTACGGGTTCGGGAACCATGCAGACATGACCGAGACAACTCTCCGGCCAATAACCAACAACGGGATCTAGATACCCATGTTGGCTCCCACATGTTCCACAATGATCTCATCGGATGAACTAAGATGTCAAGGACTCAAGCAATCCCGTATACAATTCCCTTTGTCAATCGGTACATTACTTGCCCGAGATTTGATCATCGGTATCCCAATACCTCGTTCAATCTCGTTACCAGCAAGTCACTTTACTCATTCCGTAATGCATGATCCCGTGACCAACTACTTAGTCATAATGAGCTCATTATGATCATGCATTACCGAGTGGGCCCAGAGATACCTCTCCGTCATACGGAGTGACAAATCCCAGTCTCGATTCATGCCAACCCAACAGACACTTTCGGAGATACCTGTAGTGCACCTTTATAGCCACCCAGTTACGTTGTGACGTTTGGTACACCCAAAGCACTCCTACGGTATCCGGTAGTTGCACAATCTCATGGTCTAAGGAAATGATACTTGACATTAGAAAAGCTCTAGCAGATGAACTACACGATCTTGTGCTATGCTTAGGACTGGGTCTTGTCCATCACATCATTCTCCTAATGATGTGATCCCGTTATCAATGACATCCAATGTCCATAGTCAGGAAACCATGACCATCTGTTGATCAACGAGCTAGTCAACTAGAGGCTCACTAGGGACATGTTGTGGTCTATGTATTCACACATGTATTACGATTTCCGGATAACACAATTATAGCATGAACAATAGACAATTATCATGAACAAGGAAATATAATAATAACCATTTTATTATTACCTCTAGGGCATATTTCGAAGAGTCTCCCACTTGAATTAGAGTCAATAATCTAGTTACATTGTGATGAATCGAACACCCATAGAGTTCTGGTGTTGATCATGTTTTACCCGTGGAAGAGGTTTAGTCAACGGATCTGCGACATTCAGGTTTGTATGCACTTTACAAATATCTATGTCTCCATCTTGAACATTTTCATGAACGGAGTTGAAGCGAGGCTTGATGTGTTTGGTCTTCTTGTGAAACCTGGGCTCCTTGGCAAGGGCAATAGCTCCAGTGTTATCACAGAAGAGAGTCATCGGGCCCGACGCATTGGGAATAACTCCTAGGTCGGTAATGAACTCCTTCATCAAATTGCTTCATGCGCTGCCTCCGAGGCTGCCATGTACTCCGCTTCACATGTAGATCCCGCCTCGACGCTTTGCTTGCAACTGCACCAGCTTACTGCCCCACCATTCAAAATATACGCGTATCCGGTTTGCGACTTGGAGTCATCCAGATCTGTGTCGAAGCTAGCATCGACGTAACCCTTTACGACGAGCTCTTCGTCACCTCCATAAATGAGAAACATATCCTTAGTCCTTTTCAGGTACTTCAGGATATTCTTGACTGCTGTCCAGTGTTCCATGCCGGGATTACTTTGGTACCTTCCTACCAAACTTACGGCAAGGTTTACATCAGGTCTGGTACACATCATGGCATACATAATATACCCTATGGCTGAGGCATAGGGGATGACACTCATCTTTTCTCTATCTTCTGCCGTGGTCGGGCTTTGAGCCGAGCTCAATTTCACACCTTGCAATACAGGCAAGAACCCCTTCTTGGACTGATCCATATTGAAATTCTTCAATATCTTATCGAGGTATGTGCTTTGCGAAAGACCTATGAGGCGTCTCGATCTATCTCTGTAGATCTTGATGCCTAATATGTAAGCTGCTTCTCCAAGGTCCTTCATTGAAAAACACTTATTCAAGTAGGCCTTTATGCTCTCCAAGAGCTCTATATCATTTCCCATCAACAGTATGTCATCCACGTATAATATGAGAAATGCTATAGAGCTCCCACTTACTTTCTTGTAAACGCAGGCTTCTCCATAAGTCTGCATAAACCCAAACGCTTTGATCATTTCATCAAAGTGAATGTTCCAACTCCGAGATGCTTGCACCAGCCAATAGATGGAGCACCGGAGCTTGCATACCTTGTTAGCATTCTTAGGATCGACAAAACCTTCCGGATGCATCATATACAATTCTTCCTTAAGAAAGCCGTTAAGGAATGCCGTTTTGACGTCCATTTGCCATATCTCGTAATCGTAGAATGCAGCAATTGCTAACATGATTCGGACGGACTTCAGCTTCTCTACGGGTGAGAAGGTCTCATCGTAGTCAACCCCTTGAACTTGTCGATAACCTTTAGCGACAAGTCGAGCTTTATAGATGGTAACATTACCATCCGCGTCTGTCTTCTTCTTAAAGATCCATTTATTTTCTATCGCCCGCCGATCATCGGGCAAGTCTGTCAAAGTCCATACTTTGTTTTCATGCATGGATCCTATCTCGGATTGCATGGCTTCAAGCCATTTGTTGGAATCTAGGCCCGCAATCGCTTCTTCATAGTTCGAAGGTTCACCGTTGTCTAACAACATGATTTCCAGGACAGGGTTGCCATACCATTCTGGTGTGGAACGTGTCCTCGTGGACCTATGAAGTTCAGTAGCAGATTGATCCGAAGTACCTTGATCATCATCATTAACTTCCTCTCTAGTCGGTGTAGGCACCACAGGAACATCTACCCGAGCCGCGCTACTTTCCGCTTCAAGAGGCAGTATTTCATCAAGTTCTACTTTCCTCCCACTTACTTCTTTCGAGAGAAACTCTTTCTCCAGAAAGGATCCATTCTCGGCAACAAAGATCTTGCCTTCGGATCTGAGGTAGAAGGTATACCCAATGGTTTCCTTAGGGTATCCTATGAAGACGCATTTTTCTGACTTGGGTTCGAGCTTTTCAGGTTGAAGTTTCTTGACATAAGCATCACATCCCCAAACTTTTAGAAACGACAGCTTAGATTTCTTCCCAAACCATAATTCATACGGTGTCGTCTCAACGGATTTCGACGGAGCCCTATTTAAAGTGAATGCGGCAGTCTCTAAAGCATAGCCCCAAAATGAGAGCGGTAGATCGGTAAGAGACATCATAGATCGCACCATATCCAATAGAGTGCGACTACAACGTTTGGACACACCATTGCGCTGAGGTGTTTCAGGCGGCGTGAGTTGTGAAAGATTCCACATTTCCTTAAGTGTGTGCCAAATTCATGACTCAAATATTCCCCCTCCACGATATGATCGTAAGAACTTTATTTTCCTGTCAGATTGATTTTCAACCTCACTCTGAAATTCCTTGAACCTTTCAAAGGTCTCAGACTTGTGTTTCATTAAGTAGACATACCCATATCTACTTAAGTCATCAGTGAGGGTGAGGACATAACGATAGCCACCGCGAGCCTCAACGCTCATTGGACCGCACACATCAGTATGTATGATTTCCAATAAGTTGGTTGCTCGCTCCATTGTTCCGGAGAACGGAGTCTTGGTCATTTTACCCATGAGGCATGGTTCGCACGTGTCAAATGATTCGTAATCAAGAGACTCCAAAAGTCCATCTGCATGGAGCTTCTTCATGCGTTTGACACCAAAGTGACCAAGGCGGTTGTGCCACAAGTATGTGGGACTATCATTATCAATCTTGCATCTTTTGGTATTCACACTATGAATATGTGTAACATTACGTTCGGGATTCATTAAGAATAAACCATTGACCAGCGGGGCATGACCATAAAACATATCTCTCATATAAATAGAACAACCATTATTCTCGGATTTAAATGAGTAGCCATCTCGTATTAAACGAGATCCTGATACAATGTTCATGCTCAAAGCTGGCACTAAATAACAATTATTGAGGTTTAAAACTAATCCCGTAGGTAAATGTAGAGGTAGCGTGCCGACGGCGATCACATCAACCTTGGAACCATTCCCGACGCGCATCGTCACCTCGTCCTTCGCCAGTCTCCGCTTATTCCGCAGCTCCTGTTTTGAGTTACAAATATGAGCAACCGCACCGGTATCAAATACCCAGGAGCTACTATGAGTACTGGTAAGGTACACATCAATAACATGTATATCACATATACCTTTGGTGTTGCCGGCCTTCTTTTCCGCTAAGTACTTGGGGTAGTTTCGCTTCCAGTGACCACTTCCCTTGCAATAAAAACACTCAGTCTCAGGCTTGGGTCCATTCTTTGGCTTCTTCCCGGCAGCTTGCTTGCCGGGCGCAGCAACTCCCTTGCCGTCTTTCTTGAAACCCTTTTTACCCTTGCCTTTCTTGAACATAGTGGTTTTATTCACCATCAACACTTGATGTTCCTTTTTGATTTCCACCTCCGCTGATTTCAGCATTGAATATACCTCAGGAATGGTTTTCTCCATCCCCTGCATATTGAAGTTCATCACAAAGCTCTTGTAGCTCGGTGGAAGCTACTGAAGGATTTTGTCAACGACCACGTCATCCGGGAGATTAACTCCCAGCCAAGACAAGCGGTTGTGCAACCCAGACATTTTGAGTATGTGCTCGCTGACGGAACTATTCTCCTCCATCTTACAACTGTAGAACTTGTCGGAGACTTCATATCTCTCGACCCGGGCATGAGATTGGAAAACCATTTTCAGCTCTTGGAACATCTCATATGCTCCGTGCTGCTCGAAATGCTTTTGGAGCCCCGGTTCTAAGCTATAAAGCATGCCGCACTGAACCAGGGAGTAATCATCAACACGGGACTGCCAAGCATTCATAACGTCTTGGTTTGCTAGGACTAGTGCTTCACCTAGCGGTGCTTCAAGGACATATGCTTTCTTGGTAACTATGAGGATGATCCTCAAGTTCCGAACCCGGTCCGTATAGTTGCTACCATCGTCTTTCAGCTTGGTTTTCTCTAGGAACGCGTTGAAGTTGAGGACAACATGAGCGTGGGCCATTTGATCTACAAGACATATTGTAAAGATTTTAGACTAAGTTCATGATAATTAAGTTCATCTAATCAAATTATTTAATGAACTCCCACTCAGACAGACATCCCTCTAGTCATCTAAGTGATACATGATCCGAGTCAACTAGGCCGTGTCCGATCATCACGTGAGACGGACTAGTCATCATCGGTGAACATCTTCATGTTTATCGTATCTTCTATACGACTCATGTTCGACCTTTCGGTCTTCCGTGTTCCGAGGCCATGTCTGTACATGCTAGGCTCATCAAGTCAACCTAAGTGTATTGCGTGTGTAAATCGGGCTTACACCCATTGTATTCGAACGTTAGAATATATCACACCTGATCATCACGTGGTGCTCCGAAACAACGAACCTTCGCAACAGTGCACAGTTAGGGGGAACACTTTCTTGAAATTATTGCGAGGGATCATCTTATTTAAGCTACCGTCGTTCTAAGCAAATAAGATGTAAAACATGATAAACATCACATGCAATCAAATAGTGACATGATATGGCCAATATCATTTTTGCTCCTTTTGATCTCCATCTTCGGGGCGCCATGATTATCATCGTCACCAGCATGACACCATGATCTCCATCATCGTGTATTGATGAAGTTGTCTCGTCAACTATTACTTCTACTACTATGGCTAACGGTTTAGCGATAAAGTAAAGTAATTACATGACGTTTATGTTGACACGCAGGTCATAAATAAATAAATTAAGACAACTCCTATGGCTCCTGCTGGTTGTCATACTCATCGACATGCAAGTCGTGATTCCTATTACAAGAACATGATCAATCTCATACATCACATCCTTTTGGCCATATCACATCACACGGCATATGCTGCAAAAGCAAGTTAGACGTCCTCTAATTGTTCTTGCAAATTTTTACGTGGCTGCTATAGGTTTCTTACCAAGAACATTTCTTACCTACGCCAAAACCACAACGTGATATGCCAATTTCTATTTACCCTTCATAAGGACCCTTTTCATCGAATCTGATCCGAGTAAAGTGGGAGAGGCAGACACCCGCTAGCCACCTTATGCAACTAGTGCATGTCAGTTGGTGGAACCTGTCCCATGTAAGTGTACGTGTAAGGTCGGTCTGGGCCGCTTCATCCCACGATGCCGCTGAATCAAGATAAGACTAGTAACGGCAAGTAAATTGACAAAATCGATGCCCACAACAACTTGTATTCTACTCGTGCATAGAAACTACGCATAGACCTAGCTCATGATGCCACCGTTGGGGATCTTTGCAGAAATTAAAAATTTTCTACGCATCACCAAGATCAATCTATGGAGTAACTAGCAATAAGAGAGAGAGAGAGAGGGGTGCATCTACATACCCTTGTAGATCGCGATCGAAAGCGTTCAAGAGAACGGGGTTGATGGAGTCGTACTCGTCGTGATCCAAATCACCGATGATCCTAGCGCCGAACGGACGGCACCTCCGCGTTCAACACATGTACGGACCGGTAACGTCTCCCATGCCTTGATCCAGCAAGGAGGAGGGAGAGGTTGAGGAAGAGGGTTCCAACAGCAGCACGACAGCGTGGTGGTGATGGAGTGGCAGTACTCTAGCAGGGTTTCACCAAGCTCTTGCGGAGGAGGAGAGGTGTTGGGGAGGGGAGGGGCTGCGCCTTGGATGTGGTGCTGCAGCCCTCCCCTCGCCCCTCTATTTATAGGGAGAAGGGGGAAGGGGGCTGCCCCTCCAGATGGGATCCAGAGGGGGGCGGCGGCCAAGGGGGAGGGGGCTTGCCCCCCAAGCCAAGGGGGGCGCCCCCTTTAAGGTTCCCCCCAACCCTAGGCGCATGGGCCCTAGGGGGGTGGCGCCCCAGCCCACTTGGGGCTGGTTCCCTTCCACCTACAGCCCATAAGGCCCTCCGGGGCAGGTGGACCCCCTCGGTGGACCCTCGGAACCCCTCCGGTGGTCCCGGTACAATACCGGTCTACCCCCGGATATTTTCGGTGACCATATGATGACTTCCCATATATAAATCTTCACCTCCGGACCATTCCGGAAGTCCTCGTGACGTCCAGGATCTCATCCGAGACTCCGGACAACATTCGGTAATCACATACAAATCTTCCTTATAACCCTAGCGTCATCGAACCTTATGTGTGTAGACCCTACGGGTTCGGGAACCATGCAGACATGACCGAGACAACTCTCCGGCCAATAACCAACAGCGGGATATGGATACCCATGTTGTCTCCCACATGTTCCATGATGATCTCATCGGATGAACCACGATGTCAAGGACTCAAGCAATCCCCTATACAATTCCCTTTGTCAATCGGTACGTTACTTGCCCGAGATTCGATCGTCGGTATCCCAATCCTCGTTCAATCTCGTTACCAGCAAGTCACTTTACTCGTTCCGTAATGCATGATCTTGTGACCAACTACTTAGTCACAATGAGGTCATTATGATGATGCATTACCGAGTGGGCCCAGACATACCTCTCCGTCATACGGAGTGACAAATCCCAGTCTCGATTCGTGCCAACCCAATAGACACTTTCGGAGATACCTGTAGTGCACCTTTATAGCCACCCAGTTACGTTGTGACGTTTGGTACACCCAAAGCACTCCTACGGTATCCGGGAGTTGCACAATCTCATGGTCTAAGGAAATGATACTTGACATTAGAAAAGCTCTAGCATACGAACTACACGATCTTGTGCTATGCTTAGGATTGGGTCTTGTCCATCACATCATTCTCCTAATGATGTGATCCCGTTATCAATGACATCCAATGTCCATAGTCAGGAAACCATGACCATCTGTTGATCAACGAGCTAGTCAACTAGAGGCTCACTAGGGACATGTGGTCTATGTATTCACACATGTATTACGATTTCTGGATAACACAATTATAGCATGAACAATAGACAATTATCATGAATAAGGAAATATAATAATAACCATTTTATTATTGCCTCTAGGGCATATTTCCAACAGGGTCCTACTTCTATGACAAAAAATCATGACTTAAAATGGGCTTTTCGTCCTGGGCGGGTCGAAGACGCAGCTGCATGACATTCTTTGGGCCGTCCATGACAGAAAAAACTGTGGTAGAAGCGAGGGTGAGGAAAATATTGGGGTGTTCCCGGTTATGGTGGGTGGTCGGGGCCGAGCGATGCGCGTTTCTCTTGTACATGCACGCGCGTGGGTGCGAGGCGTTGGGCTCTGACTGAACCCGAGCGAGGCATTGGGCTCTAACTGAACCCGAGCGATTGCACTGCTGGCTATGCGTTACTGAACCTGAGCGATCGATCGATGGCTGTTACTTGAACCCGATCGAGCAATTTCTTCGCTACTGCTGCTAACTGAAGCCGATTGATGCTGCCTCTGGATGAATAGTGAGCGTGGCTAGGGGGTTGGATGAACAGTTCCCGGTGGGGGTGGGTGAACAGGACCCCGTGGTGTTGCCTCTGGATGAACAGGACCCCGATCGATCGAGCCGGTTGGGGCTGGATGAACAGGACCCCCTGGAGGGCAGGATGAACAGGACCACCTCGTGGAGGGCAGGATGAACAGTAGACGGCGGAGGGCTGGATGAATAGTCGCCCATGGAGGGGTGGTTGAACAAGAGCCCGTGGAGAGGGCTGGTTGAACAGTAGCCGATGGAGTAGCGTGCGGTGGAGGCTGGATGAACAGGAGCCCGTGGATGAATAGTCGCAGGTGGAGGCTGGAGGAGGTCGACGGTGGATGAACAGTAGCCCGTGGAGGCTGGAGGGGGTCGATAGTGGAGATGAACAGTATCCCGTGGAGTCCCGTTTTGCAGTACGCCACACCCCTCCCGATGAACAGGACCCCCGTTTCGACCGTAGCGCTCCAATACAACTCCGTTTCCTCCGTTTTACGGTATGCCACACCCCTCCCGATCAACAGGACCTCCGTTTTGACCATAGGAGGTCCGTTTCCTCCGTTTTGTGGTACACCAGACCCCTTCCGATGAACAGGATCCCGTTTCAAATGTGGCCGGTCGAACACAAGGCCGTTTCCTCCGTTCTACGGTACGCTAGGCCTCGTTTCCATCGGCTGTTCCATCCAATCCCTCCCGATGAACACGACGACGCATTCCGTTCTGACCCAGCCGGTTGGCTCCCCATGAACACGACGACGATGCTGTTTCTCCATTCCGACCCAGTCATGTACACGAGCCCTAGCCGTACGTACGCACGAATAGGCATTCGAGACCCTGCCCGTATGTACGTACGTGGCCGTATTTACTTTCTTGCACCCTGACCGCTGTACGTACGTGTACATGCTACATGCGCGCCTCTACATCGACCAGTATGTACGTGCACGTTCACGACAGAATGACAATGCTACGTACGCTTTGACTAGGTGGGTCCCAACTGTCAGGCACTTCCTTGCGTGAGAAGATGTAGCTGGTGAGTTCCAACAGTCCGGGGGGTGGATCATTTTTTTTGCCCGGACACACTTCCTTGTGTGCGAAGATGTAGCTGGTGGGTCTCAGGAGTCAGGGGGAAACGTTTTTTTCGCGAAATACGGTGGCCCGTCCGGTGGGTCCCCGCTGTGAGGTGGAGGAATAATTATTTTGCGCATAATAAGGAGGCACTTCCTTGTTGCGGCTGTGGACCCAGCTGTCAGCCTCTCCACGTACAGTACTCTTCCGATGGAAGTCGTTCCTTGACCACGTTGATCACGCCGCGCGGAGAGCACCAGGGCGGTGGGACGACGAGTGTCGGTGTCAAAACCGGCGGATCTCGGGTAGGGGGTCCCAAACTGTGCGTCTAAGGCGGATGGTAACAGGAGGCGGGGGACACAATGTTTACCCAGGTTTGGGCCCTCTCGATGGAGGTGATACCCTACTTCCTGCTTTATTGATCTTGATGATATGAGTATTACAAGAGTTGATCTACCACGAGATCGTAGAGGCTAAACCCTAGAAGCTAGCCTATGGTATGATTGTTGTTGTCCTACGGACTAAACCCTCAAGTTTATATAGACACCGGAGGGGGCTAGGGTTACACAGAGTCGGTTACAAGGGAGGAGATCTACTTATCCGTATTGCCAAGCTTGCCTTCCACGCCAAGGAGAGTCCCATCCGGACATGGGAAGAAGTCTTCAATCTTGTATCTTCATAGTCCAACAGTCCGGCCAAAGGATATAATCCGGCTGTCTAAGGACCCCCTAATCCAGGACTCCCTTAGTAGCCCCCGAACCAGGCTTCAATGGCGATGAGTCCGGCGCGCAGATTGTCTTTGGCATTGCAAGGCGGGTTCTTCTCCAAATTCTGAATACTTGTTTGAGTAGTGTCTGGCTTCCCATAAATGTTGCACTCCTTGGCTTCCGCGCCTAATAATGGCTATCTTCCACGTGTCGAGCGAATGCGAGAAGCCAGGGCATTTTTACATTTGCCACCCTAGCCATCTGAGTAAACTATCTATAAAAGAGACGGGGATTCTTAGATCCAAATCACACCATCCTTCCACAGCGAGTATCCATCGGAGCGCGCTCGGAAAAATCCATTCCAACATGGCCGGCCATCGCAGCTCTTCCTCTTGCTCCCGTAGCCCAAAGCCCGGTGATTGGAAGAAGTGTTCTGTCCCTCACAGCCAATTAGTAGAGTTACAGACCCAGGGATTTCTCCCTCCAGCGTATATGGTCCCCGTTCGAGCCGGGCTCGCCACCTACAATGGCGGGGAGCAAGCGGAGAGCTTCCCCAACCCCTCCTAGGGGGAGCGGGTATGCCTTGTCCCTTATTTATTAAGGGGACTTGGATTTCCAATTCATCCGTTCCTCCACGGACTCCTGGAGTTCTACGGCCTCCAGTTGCATAATTTCACCCCTGCTTCCATACTACACATTGCTGGCTACGTCGCTCTTTGCGAGCTGTTTCTAGGCTGCGAAGCCCATTTCGAGCTGTGGCAGAGGCTGTTCTGCCTCGTGCCCCGTACACAGAAGGGGTCGATATATCAAGTGGGCGAAGCCGAAATATGGCACCTCGCCGAGACCGGATACCTATCTGGCACCCCAAAGAAGACGTCCAAAGACTGGCCTTCGGAGTGGTTTTATATGGAGGACGTTCCCCTTCCCGACCCTATTCGGATGGGCCTTCCTGTGTTTGACAACGCTCCCTTGAAGAAACACCGCAGCTGGCGCCCTCAGGGCCCTCAGGAGGAAGATAACGGGGAAGTCCTTTATCTGATGGGTCAAATACAGACGTTAGTCCAGTCAGGATTGACAGTAATCGAGGTTATGTCAATATGCATAATGCGGGGGTGCAGCCACTTCAATATCGGGGGCAACCCATGTGGCACTTCAATGGAGAATATGATGCCACCCGCTGCGGCCGTAAGGGACCGGACTCAGTCACTGCTCTAGCAAAGATTCTGTCCGATCTGTACAAAGGAGAGGAAGAGGAGTTCCTCCGCATCAAGCCACGGGATGGATTCTCCATGTACAACCCTCCAAGCTGGGTGAGTTGCTACTTTTTACTCCCAACCTTCCCGCATTCTTTGTCATAAGTATGTACCTTGCCATTTCATAGCAGGAACTGCGAAAAGCTGTAAGGGAGGTCGACAGCCTGCCTCCACAACCGGAGGACCCTGACCGGACCCTCGACCCCGGACTTGAAGAAGATCCGGACACATTTGTGGAGCTTATTGACAGGACATTCTATCAATTAAGCTGCGATGGTGCCATGGTGGCCATCATAGCCGATTATCCAGGACTGCTCCCTGCATCGCATGTAAGTAAAACCAGAGTCCTAGCTTCCAAGAAGGATCCCTTTTCCGCACTTCACCTACCACACACATATGGTGCTTTACAGGGAAGGCTCTCGGGACGCCGTGCCGAACCCGCAGTGACTCACCAATGAGGGGCACCGAAGCCGGTTAGGCTTAAAAGGAAAGCAGTCAGGACTGAGACGCTGTCGCAGAGGTATGAAAGAGAACCTCTCTCCATGGTGGTTGTATTTTAAAATATAATTAAGCCAATGTTTCCTAGTAGGAAAAACGCTGGCCGGACTATGTCCGAAGAGGTTGCCGATCACGCCTCCACCAGTCGGGCTCCAGGGCCGAACATAGAGGCGGACGCTAACATGGGGCCAACGCTGGATATTCCTCCTACAGAGGATGCGGATAGGCTATCCGCTACAAATTCTGAGGTGGAGAGCGCCATGAATCATAGCATCGCCGGGCCGTACTCCGTGACGCTTGTTTCTCCCAAGAGGCGTTTGATGCCTTCAACTCGGGAGATGCGTACATCTGAGCTGCTCAGAATGGTCTTGCCAGAGCCACGGACCAGTATGTAAAGGATATACGGGTAAGGAAAAAATCTAATAATTATGTATATCAGTAGCCCCTGAGACTTGAAATAGTTGGTACAACTGATTTAAGGATCATTGTTTGCATAGGCTCTTACGGAGAAGAATACCCAGTTGTCTCGAGAGCTGGAGGAATGTAGGGCCCAGCTTCAAGCCGCAGTTGCCGCAGTGAAGGAGCCCGAGAAGGCCCCATCGGGTAAGACTTGCTTTTATTGCAAGGAATGTCATGTACCAGGTAGTGTGCGGTATGCGTGCAAATCTAATAATAGATTATGCAGATAGTCCTGGAGTGAATCCGGATGAGCAACATGCCCAATGACAGCTAAAGGCTGGCGAGCGCATGCTTACGAAAGTAAGGCGGGAGAAAAACGATCTCCAAGACGCCAATACCCAGCTGAGCATTGAACTAAAAGATGTTCGGGCCCAGCTTGCTGACTCCGTAAAGGAGAATAAGCGGCTTCGACGCGGCATTTTCAGTAAGTGCTTGAAAGAACTTTTAAAGAGTTCGGCGAAGAAGCCGGCTAATAGAGTTATGTCTGCAGGTATGCTGATGGGTCGTCCCGTGGAGGAGATGCCTGGGTCTGCGGGTGATCTTCTGCCAGAGCTCTCACAACTGCACGAACAAGTTCGGCAGGTGATGTAGGGTATTGCCCAAGCCTTGTGGCCATCCGCCTCCCCGCCAGGAGGCATGGGGGAGCTTATAGAGAAGCTCAAGGGAGCGCGGCGGCGCTTCCGATTATGGAAGATATCAGCCTGCCGACAAGGTGCAAGGGAAGCCTGGGCCATGGTGAAGACGTGATATACCAAGGCTGACCCAAACCACATGGCTGAGGTCGGACCTGTGGGGCCCGGTGGGAAAGATATCCCCGTCAGTTTGGTGTATGACCAAGTAGAATTAGCTGCAAAGTATTCCCAACAGGATTGTAGGCTAGACAGCCTGTTGGATGGTATAGAAGAGGAATTTAGTCAGTCTAAGTGACTGTGTACTTCAAGTGACATGTAATGTCCCTAGCCGGATTGTAAATCATTTGTCATGGTGGACCTTTTCGCTTCAACCTCTGGACCCGACAGTCTGGAGTGTATCCGAATACCCGCTCAGTTATGTAAAAATCGGGGTATGCGTGGAAACAGGCGTAGGGGTCATAAGTGCTTGAACAGACAAGTACCCAACTAGCTATGATATATTACATGGATAGTAAGAAACATCTTCCAGGGAGAATAGTCCGTTAAGGGTTCCTTTCCCTGGGTACGCATGCCCTAATATGCATGTCTAAGCTGCGAAAAGAGACGCAAACTAAAAACATCTGGGGGCAATGTATTAAAATAAATAAAAGTCATCTTTTGTTCACCGACCGAGTATTCCCTTAAGAACACTAGCTTTCGGCTTCACCTAGTCTGAGGTACACATCCGGCTGACCCAGTAGTAACAATCGTAGAGGTGCTTCCCTTATGCCCTAGCCGAATTAACGGGAACGTAAGGCATAAATACAAGAGCCAGGCAACTCAGCTTGGCCAAAACATAAGTCATATCGATGCATATAATGGTGAAAAAAGGTACATGCGGAAGAATAACACATGTGCAGGGCATATAGCCCGGAAAATAGGTATATTAAGCTTCTGTATAAGAAGCCCCCAGGTATAATGAGCGCGTCTAGCGCGTCAAGATTGTGTAGTCAAGACACATTTTAGCCTTTTAAGGCCTTGAAGAAAAAGGGAAGGAAGAAAGAAATAACAGACAAATAACGGGTATGTAAAAAATTGACGGAGGTAAGGAGACGAACATAGAGTCCGGCACTAGGCGTAGAACCTTTGGAGTCTGGCTGTGTTCCATGGGTTTGGCTCGAGTCGATTATCCGATGCATCCCGCATACAGTACGCTCCACCGGTCAGAACCTGGTCAATAATGAAGGGACCTTCCCATTTGGGCTTGAGCTTGTTCTTTTTCTTCTCCGATAGGCGTAGAATGGGTTCGCCCATGTTATAAGCTTTGGCCCATACTTCTCTGCTTTGATACCTTCGAGCCTGTTGTTGATAGAATGCGGAACGGGCTTTTGCCACATCACGCTCCTCCTCCAGGGCATCCAAACTGTCCTGCTGATTGAGCTCGGCCTCTTTTTCTTCGTACATGCGCACTCGAAGTGAGTCATGAATTATGTCGCAGGGCAGTACCGCCTCTGCGCCGTACACCATAAAAAACGGTGTGTCTCCGGTAGTGCGATTCGGCGTGGTCCGCAACCCCCATAGTACGGAGTTGAGCTCCTCTACCCACTGCGTGTTTGATTCCTTTAAGGACCGCACTAGTCTGGGTTTAATGCCGCTCATGATAAGACCATTTGCTTGCTCGACTTGCCCGTTAGTTTGCGGGTGATAGACAGAAGGATAATCGAGCTTGATGCCCATGTTGCTGCACCAAAGTTTTACCTCGTCGGCTGTAAAGTTCGAGCCGTTGTCGGTGATGATGCTGTGGGGGATGCCATAACGGTGTACAACCCCAGATATGAAGTCTATCATCGGTCCGGATTCAACCGTTTTGACTGGTTTGGCTTCTATCCATTTGGTGAATTTGTCCACCATGACCAATAGGTATTTTTTCTTGTTGGTTCCCCCTTTGAGGGGTCCGACCATATCAAGCCCCCAGACCGCAAAGGGCCAAGTAATGGGGATTGTTTGGAGAGTGGTAGGCGGCATATGGCTTTGGTTTGCAAAAAGTTGGCAACCGACGCAACGTTGAACAAGGTCCTGTGTGTCTGCTCGGGCCGTCGGCCAGTAGAAACCTGTACGGAAGGCCTTGCTTACAAGGGCCCGGGCTGCGGTGTGGTGGCCGCCGAGTCCAGCGTGGATTTCTGCCAAAAGCTTCCGCCCTTCCTCTTCGGAGATGCACCTTTGAAGGACTTCGGTAGTGCTTTTATTATAAAGCTCTCCCTCGTTGACCTTGTAGGCTTTAGACTGCCGCACTATGCAGCGTGCCTCATTTTGGTCCTCGGGTAGTTCCTGCCTGGTTAGGTAGGCCAGGAATGGTTCTGTCCACGGGGCGATGACGACCATTATCATGTGGGCTGAAGGTGTTATTTTGATGGCAGAGCCTCCGATTGTGTCAGAATGTTCGGTATTTGGTGTTATGGCCGGGTCCGGACTATTGTTACCGGTGTCCCCTTCCCATACCACAGATGGTTTAAGCAGTCTTTCCAAGAAGATGTTAGGTGGGACAGGGTCGTGCTTAGTGCCGATACGGGCGAGGATATCCGCCGCCTGATTGTTTTCCCGAGCCACATGGTGTAATTCAAGCCCTTCGAACCGAGCTGATATTTTGAGGACGGCGTTGCGATAAGCTACCATTTTCGGATCCTTGGCGTCGAAGTCTCCATTTATTTGAGATATTGTAAGGTTCGAGTCCCCACGCACCTCCAAGCGTTGAATGCCCATGGAAACTGCCATCCAGAGACCATGTAACAGGGCCTCGTATTCGGCTGCGTTGTTGGAGTCTGTGTATAGTATTTGGAGTACGTATTGGACTGTATCTCTGCTGGGGGACGTCAGGACGATGCCAGCCCCCAGACCAGCCAGCATTTTAGAGCCGTCGAAGTGCATGATCCAATTGGAGTGCGCGCCGTATTCTTTAGGGAGTTCGGCTTCTGTCCACTCGGCGACAAAATCGGCCAGTACTTGCAACTTGATGGCTCACCATGGTCTATATGTTATGTCAAACGGGAGGAGCTCGATAGCCCATTTGGAATCCGGCCCGTGGCATCGTGGTTGTTTATTATGTCATTGAGTGGTACTTTCGAGGCCACCGTAATTGAACACTCTTGAAAGTAGTGTCGTAATTTCTGGGATGCCGTAAATACCGCGTATGATATCTTTTGATAATGTGAGTACCGTGATTTGCATGGAGTGAGGACAGTGGACACATAATATACCAGCTTTTGAAGTGGGAATTTATGTCCGTCCGTCTCTCGTTCGACGAAGAGCACTTCGCTTACAACTTTGTGAGTTGCCGCTATATATAACAACATTGGTTTGCTAACATTTGGCATGACCAAGATTGGTTTGGTGGCCAAGATGGCTTTTATTTCTTCCAATCCGGCCGTGGCCGCGTCCGTCCACTCGAAGTGTTCGATGCGCCGAAGAAGGCGATAAAGGGGTAGTGCCTTTTATCCTAATCGGGAGATAAAGTGGCTTAAGGCCGCCACGCATCTAGTTAATTTTTGTATTTGCTTGAGGTCAGTTGGGATAGCCAACTGTGACAGAGCTCGGATTTTAGCCGGATTTGCTTCAATTCCTCTACTGGAGACTATGAAGCCCAGGAGTTTTCTGGCGGGCACGCCGAAAACGCATTTTTCCGGATTGAGCTTGATGTTGTATGTTCGGAGATTGTCGAACGTGAGCCTCAAGTCTTCTATTAAGGATTCGACGTGTCTGGTTTTAACGACCACATCGTCTACGTATGCCTCCACTGTTTTGCCGATCTGTTTTTCCAGACATGTCTGAATCATGCGTTGATACGTTGCACCGGCTTTTTTGAGCCCGAAGGGCATTTTGTTAAAATAGAAGGGGCCGTATGGAGTGATAAATGCCGTTGCGGCTTGATCAGACTCCGCCATCTTAATTTGGTGGTAACCAGAGTATGCGTCGAGGAAGCACAATGAGTCGTGTCCTGCAGTAGCGTCGATAATTTGATCGATGCGGGGGAGGGGGAAGGGATCCTTGGGGCAAGCCTTGTTAAGGTCCTTGAAATCCACACATAGGCGCCAGGATTTATCCTTCTTTCGTACCATCACCAGGTTTGCTAGCTAGTCCGGATGTTTTATTTCTCTAATGAATCCGGCCTCCAGTAACTTGGCTAGCTCCTCTCCCATGGCTTGTCGCTTAGGTTCAGAGAAACGCCGAAGAGTCTGCTTGACCGGCTTGAATCCCTTTAGAATGTTAAGGCTATGCTTGGCCAGCCTACATGGGATTCCTGGTATGTCTGAAGGATGCCAGGCGAATATGTCCCAATTCTCGCGCAGGAACTCCCGTAGTGCGGCGTCTACAACGGGGTTTAACTATGCCCTGATGGATGCTGTTTTTGTAGGGTCCGTTGGGTGGACTTGGAATTTGACTATTTCATCTGTTGGCTTGAAAGAGGTGGACTTGGATCTTTTGTCGAGTATCACGTCGTCCCTATCCACTGTGGAGCGCAGCGCAGTTAATTCCTCCGCCACGAGGGCTTCGGATAATGCCTCGAGGGCTAGTGCGGCTGTTTTGTTTTCGGCGCGGAGTGCTATGTCCGGATCACTAGCTAGAGTGATGATTCCATTGGGCCCGAGCATTTTGAGCTTCAAGTACCCGTAATGGGGTATGGCTTGGAAGATCATGAATGCCTCCCTCCCTAGAAGGGTATGGTATCCGCTACTGAACGGGGCCACTTGGAATGTAATTTCTTCGGACCTATAATTCTCCGCCGTGTCGAATACCACATCTAGTGTGATTTTCCCAGCGCATCGTGCCTCCCGACTAGGGATGATTCCTCTGAAGGTCGTGCTGCTTTGCTCAATGCGGTTTCTGTCTCCTCATAAATGAGGTTTAATCCGCTGCCGCGGTCCATGAGCACTTTAGTAAGCCGAAAGCCGTCCACAATTGGACTAAGGACCGAGGCGGCTGGTGCTCGGGCTGTTCAGAATTTAGGTTCGTCACTGGCGTTGAAGGTGATGGCCGTGTCGCTCCATGGATTTATTGCTGCCACGTGGCAGACCTCGGCAAGGCTGCGGAGTGCTTGCTTACGCCTATTATTTGAGGCGAAGGTCTCGAAGACTGTCAATACTGTATTGTTGTTATCCACGGGGTGGTGCTCTGCGGTATTTTTAATGAGGAGATCCTTGCTGCTCTTGGCCACCTGCCGGCGTACCCAACATGCTCTAAGGCTGTGTGTTGGTATGGTTTCCGATGTACTGTGAATTTTGCATGGCCAATTAAGGCATCCCTCCAGTACGGTTCCACGCCCTGTAGTGGGCTTTTGCTTCTTTGTAATTGAGTTGGGCGACTTATGAGAGTGCACCCTTTTAGTTCAGACTGAGGGTTTTGTTAGAGCCGGATTATCCCAAAATTTTGTTTGGGTTTTCCAGGCGCTATCCATCACAAAGTACTTTCGTACTATGGCCGCCAAGTCAGTGAAGTGTGCTATGTCACAGCGACTTATGGAATTGAGGATTCCCTTGTCCGTGCAATTATTGCAAAAGAATGAAATTGCGTCTTCCTCGCAACAGTCCTTGACCTTGTTCATTACAAGGAGGAATCTAGCCCAATAGAGATGTACTGTCTCCTGGGGCTCTTGCCTAATGTGGGAAAGATCATTTATATCTGGGTGGGTGGGTGGATTTAAGTCCGGACCTTGACCCGATCTGAGACCCAGGGGCGGAGGAGTTTCCGATATTAGAAGTTCGGGCTCCAGGATGTTGCCCAGTGGGTCTGGCCTATTGCCTGAATCTAGGTTCAGGGTTTGGGCGATGTCCTCCCATAGACGGGTATCCGGCTCGGAGAGCTCGGGAATCCGGACATAGTTTGTCCTCAAGATAGAGGAAGAATCGCCGCATTGCTCCTCCACCACCGCTATCTGATGGGTGACCGGCGGAGAGTTAATCTCCCTTTGGCCAGGTTTAAGCCCAATCCGATCATAGTCCGTGGCGACTCCCAAAGCGGCAATTCGATGCAAGAGCTTGTTCAAAGAGGAGAGCTCCATTGGATTCATCCGCTCGGTAAGTTCTGAGCTGATGTGGAGGCTGTTTTCGATGACCCGAGAAGTCATCGTCGGTGCAGCGGCCGAACGGGCAGTCATGACGAAGCCGCCTAGTCGGAGAGTTTGGCCTACAGCCAGGGCTCCCCCAGAGGTGATGTTGTCCCTGACAACGAGACGAACCATCCTTCCTTATGATGATGGCATAGTGGAACTCTCAATGAAAGCACCAATGTCGGTGTCAAAACCGGCGGATCTCGGGTAGGGGGTCCCGAACTGTGCGTCTAAGGCGGATGGTAACAGGAGGCGGGGGACACAATGTTTACCCAGGTTCGGGCCCTCTCAATGGAGGTAATACCCTACTTCCTGCTTGATTGATCTTGATGATATGAGTATTACAAGAGTTGATCTACCACGAGATCGTAGAGGCTAAACCCTAGAAGCTAGCCTATGGTATGATTGTTGTTGTCCTACGGACTAAACCCTCCGGTTTATATAGAGACCGGAGGGGCTAGGGTTACACAGAGTCGGTTACAAGGGAGGAGATCTACATATCCGTATTGCCAAGCTTGCCTTCCACGCCAAGGAGAGTCCCATCCGGACACGGGAAGAAGTCTTCAATCTTGTATCTTCATAGTCCAATAGTCCGGCCAAAGGATATAATCCGGCTGTCCGAGGACCCCCTAATCCAGGACTCCCTCAGCGAGGCCTAGGAAGGGGATGACGCGGAGCCGGGGAAGACGCGTCAGTGGAAGCCCGCGCGGAGAGGAGTACGAGGGTTCACTAGTTCGGCTGCGGTGTGAGGCTGCCGTCGCCGTAGGGCCTGGCCAGCGGTGGGAATAATAGGGGGCAATGAGGTCTCCGTGGCAGCACAGCCGGCCACGGGAGGTAGGAGCATGCGGCACGACCGACGCTACTTTGGGCGGCTGGAGCAAGAATACCAGAGGTTGAAGAAGCACTACGGCCGTTGGATGGACATCGTACGGTCACTGGAGCTAGAATCGTTCATATTGACTAAGTTGACAAAGCACTCCGTCCCCGTCAACTTAGTAGGCCCACAAGTCAGCCACCCACCAAGGTGGGTCCCAACTAGCAGGGGGAGTATTCATTTTTTTGTGCGTAATAAGGAGGCACTTCCGGTGGGTCCGAGCTGACAGCGGGGGGGGGGGGGGGGGGGGGAGGGACGTATTTTTCACGAAATATGGTGACCCGTCCGGTGGGTCCTAGCAGTCAGGGGGGAAACATTTTTTCGCAAAATACGGTGGCCCGTCCGGTGGGTCCCTACTGTTAGGTGAAGGAACCATTATTTTCCGCGTAATAAGGAGGCACTTCCTTACTGCGGCTGTGGACCCAGTTGTCAGCCTCTCCACGTACAGTACACTTCCGATGGAAGTCGTTCCTTGACCATGTTGACCACGCCGCGTTCCGTTGCATGCATGCGTCCATGGGCTTGGTGCATCCCCACTGTCAGCCTCTCACGTACAGTCATGTTCCGATGACTCTCGGCTGTTGACCACGTTGACCACACTGTGCCTAGCGCACCAAAGGCTGGTGGACGACGGCGAGGCCCCAGACTAGAACGACCCAAAGATGGGGAAGACGGGGCAGTGGAGTCGCAGATGGAGAGGAGTGGGAAACTTGACCGGTTCGGGTGCGCGGCAGCACAGCAGCGGTGCCGCCCATGGGAGATAGGAGCAAGAACAGAGGTTGAAGAAGGAGCACGGCTGTTGGATTAACATCCAAAGGTCCAGCTGCTAGAATCATTTGCCGATTAAGTTGACAAAGCCTTGCGTACACGTCCGCTTAGTAGGCCCACAAGTCAGCCACCAAATCTGACGGGTCCCAACTGTCAACGGGAGGAATAATTTTTTTCGCATAACAAGGAGGCACTTCCTTCCGTGTGAACCGATGGGTCCCAGCTGTTAGGTGGAGCAAATTATTTTTTTAGCTTAATAAGGAGGAACTTTCCTTGAGTGCGATCATGGACCTCGTGGGCCCCAGCCGTCAGGCTCTCCATGTACAGTCCTCTTCCGATGACTCTCGTTTGTTGACCACGGCGCACCGAGCGCAGCGAGGCGATGGACGACGGCGAGGCCCTGGACAGGAACGACTCGGAGATGGGAAGACGCGGCAGTGGAGTCACAAATTGAGTGGAGGAGAAGGGTTATAACTGGTTATGGTGCGGCGTGGGGCTGCAGTCGGTGGAGAATAACAAGAGGTGTGGAGGGGTGGAGGAATAGCCTGGCCAGCGGTGGGGTAGCGCTTCGCAGCGATGCGTGCTAAGCAGAGCCGCTAGCCGCCGGAGGCCGGACCAGGCGGTCTCGGCGACGCTGGAGGAAGAAGACGAGAGTTTGAAGGTGCATGCCGACCAAGTTGACAACGCCCTGCGTAGGCTTCGACCTATTGGCCCACATGTCAGCCTGCAAAAATGTGGCATATATTTAACCCATGTTTTCTAGAATGCATAGTTCATTTGCTGGGCTGGGTGAACAAATAATTTCGCGTCTATGCGGCCCATTTATATTATCTAAGAAATCCCAGCCCATTTGCACTTCCTTCAAATACACGAATTAGCTGGGTTCGTTATATATAATGTTATGTTAGAAGGAGCAATTACTATCAAAAATAAACCGGAGAGGGACATTTTTTATATACATAATTAACAAATTAGCGAGTTATTGCTCAAAATAAAAATGAGCGCATTATTATTACATTGGTCCTTAAAATCTTCGCAAGCTTTTGTACGCAATCATAAGGATTTTCCTTGCCTATGAGAAACAACCAAGATTTTCCTTGCCAACTTCTGTTAAACATTTACCTTTATAAGTTAATAACATGTGGGATGTTTTCATAATGTATATATAAGTCTCTATAAAATATACGATAATAGTAATAATATAAATATATATAATGTGGTTAAAAAAATACATTGGGCTGCCGATCTTTAAGAAAAAGCCCATAAGCCGGTATGGACCTCAAAAAATAAGTTGAAACCACTGTCACCCGTATGTCGTGGGCTACGCATGTTAAAATACAAAACCTAGGCCTAGCTAATACTTGTTCGCCTTCTGGAAAAAAATGATACCAGATCCCCGAGCGAACTGGATTATAGAGGGGGCCGGCGGCACGACTGAAGAAGCACATCAGGAGAGATTTTTTCTTCAGTGGATGGCTCTTGATGGCGTTTTTTTACTTGCCTCTGCACCATACAACTTGTATTTCTAGCCTCCCAGTCCGTGGTGGACCAGCAGCCCATTTGCTGGGTGGGCCAACCTACAGAAACCAGCACTCGATTTTTCATCAAGCCCCAAAAACAATGCAGTACTATGTTTGTTTTGAGGCCGAAAACATTGCGGCAGGGGTTGAGCGGGGGAGGGGGCAAGACAGAGCAAAAAGATTAAAAAGAGCTGATGTGCTGCTACCCTAACAAAGCAGGTGCAGTTCTTCTCGGGAAGAAGGTGTGCCGTTGACACCCACACGTCACATACCCCATAGTAGGCATACTAGCAAGTTCACACACAAGCACAACAAAAAAGGTAAACATTCGTATCAAACTCAGGTTCACAGGACACGTTCATATTCATAGCCAACATTCACTATCAACAACTCAAAAGATTCATATATACACAAGTTCAGCATGTCTATGGATCCAAATGATTGATAGATCACACAACAATATTCATAGATAATTCACAAAAAGATTCAGATATACACATGTTCAGTATGTTTATGCATCCAAATGATTGAGATCACAACAAATATGATCCATGGACGAACTTTAATTACCTAGGGCACATACTGGTAAATGGTGTTCAGTCGAAGGTACTTCTTGCTAAAATTAATGCTTGTACGAGTAAACTTTCGAGTACATAAGAGGCAGCACAGACAATCTGAACTTTGCTTGCAGGTTTATCCTCAAATAGTGGCCTCGTGCCGAGGGAGGTTTGAGCAACTTGGCCACTACTTTCATCCAACTAGTTTACTGGCTCATCTTGGTCCTGTAGCTCGCCAAAATTCTACATTGCAGACTGGTAAATGGTGTTCAGTCAGAGGTACTTCTTGCTAAAATTAATGCTTGTATGAGTAAACTTTCGAGTACATAAGAGGCAGCACAGACAATCTGAACTTTGCTTGTAGGTTTATCCTCAAATAGTGGCCTCGTGCCGAGGGAGGTTTGAGAAACTTGGCCACTACTTTCATCCAACTAGTTTACTGGCTCATCTTGGTCCTGTATCTCGCCAAAATTCTACATTGTAGACGAGAAAGGAGGCGGTTGAGAAAATGAACCACCCAATTTTTTTGTGCAGTTCAACTGAAATGGAGCATCCCTGGCGTGCAGACTGATTAAGTGCCAGATGAATATACGCGTCAACCAACTTGTCTGGAATCTTTAGACTCCATGCCATACAGTTCGCTACCATATGTGCAGATAACCAAAAGGCACAAGTTGGGACCAAAGAATGGACTGCGTTTTTCTCAGCTATGGACCAAGCAATATTTTTGGCGTTCACTATCCTAATACTTGGAGTTTGACAATTGGTTGACGCCGGCTGATACTAGAATGAATATAGGCACTTCTTCTTGTCAACATCAATGCTTGTCTGAGTGAACTTTGGAGTACATAGCAGCAGCATAAGTACCTGTCTATCTGATCTTTTTGTGCAGTTCTACTGAAATCACCCGATGTAATGATTTGCCTGCGAGTTCAGGCTCCAAGTTACTCCTTTATGAAATCGGCAAACAGTAGCACAATACCAAATTACCAATACATGTGACAAGCACACTAATCAGGATAAAGACCAGTACCAACCTGTGTGAGGTAGCATATCAATTACTATTTCCTTTGACTGGAAGCCGAGATAAGCCAAGCGACTGATAGCAAAGGAAGAATGCAAGCCGAGATTAGCGACTAACAGGAAAGGAAGGAAGCTGTCGAGGCAATGAAGCACCCAAAGTTTTTGTGTAGTTCCACCAAAATCGAGCATCCCCGTTGGCACATATATTGAGAGAGTGATATTACTATAATAGTGGGACTAGTTGATGAAACATATACTAACAAATAGAAGCACCCTCATTATCTTAATGAGTAAAGTTAGCATTCCCTCCCTGCTCCACCACATGATTCACCTCATAGACAAACATACACACGTACATGATTCAGCATAGGGTGCTACTAAAGATTTGTTTAACTCCGACAGGAAAATTAGGCAGCAATAAATTAGTGGTACTTAAGTACTCCTAATTAATTAAGTGAGATAGCAGAAGTGGAAGGGCTCCCTGAAGGATCGTCTCACATGTAAGGTAGTCGTTGCCGGAGCCCTTGAATGGCCTCGACTGAGGCCTCTGGCTTCAGCAAGATCGCCTTGGCATTGTTTACTCTTCTTCTTCTTCCTCTTCATGCTCTATTTTTCAGTCTTCTCACCAGTTGGTGAAACCAAGTACATGATTGGCCTTCTATTTCAGAATTGGTTTTGTCAGTGAGGGAGTACAAGTGTACTAGTAAAAAATAGCATTATTTTCTCATGGCAGTCGCAAAATAGAGATGAACACATGCATTAAATGTCATTCTTACCTAAAGGAAGGTTATGGTGCAAATATGGATGATGAGGATTGGAACACAGATCTCCCTTTGTGCAGTTCCACCGAGATGAACCAACTGTTCCATTATGACATTCTAGTTAAACAGCACAAAAGTCACTTCTTTTAAGAAGAGTTTTGTGCAGTGCACCAAAAGGTCACAACAGCAACCAGGTGAAATGGACACTACAAAAAAAAGACACATCCGTGACATTTCGGGACGAACGAAAATCTTTTCTGTCATACTTAAGACACTTCTATGCCGATAATTGTGACAAAACCCGGTATCATCATAGATGTGGTGGGGTCCTACTTCTATGACAAAAAATCATGACAGAAAATGGGCTTTTCGTCCTGGGCGGGCCGGAGACGCAGCTGCATGACATTCTTTGGGCCGTCCATGACGGAAAAAACCGTGGTAGAAGCGAGGGCGCGGAAAATATCGGGGAGTCCCCGGTTACGGTGGGTGGTCGGGGGCCGAGCGATGCGCGTTTCTCTCATACGTACGCGCATGTGTGCGAGGCATTGGGCTCTAACTGAACCCGAGCGATTGCACTGCAGGCTACGCGTTACTGAACCCGAGCGTTCGATCGATGGCTGTTAACTGAACCCAATCGGGCGTTTCCTTCGCTACTGCTGCTAACTGAAGCCGATCGATGCTGCCTCTAGATGAACAGTGAACATTGCGGGGGGGGGGGGGGGTTGTATGAACAGTTCCCGGTGGGGGTGGATGAACATGACCCCATGGCGTTGCCTCTGGATGAACAGTGAGCGTTGCTGGGGGGTTTGGGTGAACAGTTCCCGGTGGGGGTGGATGAACAGGACCCCGATCATTCGAGCCGGTTGGGGCTGGATGAACAAGACCCCGTGGAGGGCAGGATGAACAGGACCACCCCATGGAGGGCAGGATGAACAGTAGATGGTGGAGGGTAGGATGAACAGTAGCTCGTGGAGGGGTGGTTGAACAGGAGCATGTGGAGAGGGCTGGTTGAACAGTAGCCGGTGGAGTAGCGCGCGGTGGAGGCTGGATGAACAGTCGCAGGTGGCGGCTGGAGGAGGTCGACGGTGGATGAACAGTGGACCGTGGAGGCTGGAGGGGGTCGACGGTGGAGATGAACAGTATCCCGTGGAGTCCCGTTTTGCGGTACGCCACACCCCTCCTGATGAACAGGACCCCCATTTCGACAATAGCGCTCCAACACAAGTCCGTTTCCTCTGTTTTGCAGTACGCCACACCCCTCCCAATCAACAGGACCCCCGTTTTGATCGTAGGAGGTCGGTTTCCTCCGTTTTGCCATACGCCAGACCCCTCCCGATGAACAGGATCCCGTTTCGAACATGGTCGGTCGAACGATAGCGCTTGCTGGGAGGCAACCCAATTTTATTTTAGTTTCTTGCTTTTTGGTTCTGTTTAGAAATAAATAATCCATCTAGCTTCTGTTTATATGTAGTCTTGTGTTTTAATTAGTGTTTGTGCCAAGTAGAACCTTTGGGAAGACTTAGGTGAAGTCTTGATGATCATGCTGTAAAAAAATAGAAACTTTAGCGCTCACGAGATTAGCTAAAACTTTTTACTGGAGAGTGCTATTTAGTTGATGCTTTTTACAGATGATTACTAGACAAATTTCTCAGGTCCACCAATTTATTTTAGAATTTTTGGAGTTCCAGAAGTATACGTTGGTACAAATTACTACAGACTGTTCTGTTTTTGACAGATTCTGTTTTCATTGTGTTATTTGCTTATTTTGATGACTCTATGGCTAGTAAAATAGTTTATAAACCATAGAGAAGTTGGAATACAGTAGGTTTAACACCAATATAAATAAAGAATGAGTTCATTATAGTATCTTGAAGTGTTGTTTTGTTTTCTTTCACTAACGGAGCTCACGAGATTTCTGTTAAATTTTGTGTTGTGAAGTTTTCAAGTTTTGGGTAAAGATTCGATGGACTATGGAATAAGGAGTGGCAAGAGCCTGAGCTTGGGGATGCCCAAGGCACCCCAAGGTAATATTCAAGGATAACCAAGTGTCTAAGCTTGGGGATGCCCTGGATGGCATCCCCTCTTTCGTCTTCGTTCATCGGTAACTTTACTTGGAGCTATATTTTTATTCAACACATGATATGTGTTTTACTTGGAGCGTCATTTTATTTTCTTTAGCTTTGCTTGCCGTTTGAATAAAGTATCAAGATCTGAAATTCTTAAATGGGAGAGTCTTCACATAGTTGGATAATTATTCGACTACTCATTGATCTTCACTTATATCTTTTTGGAGTAGTTTGTCCTTTACTCATGTGCTTCACTTACATCCTATGAGTAAATGGTTGAATGATTTGAATGTCATAAAATCTGAAATTATATATGTTTCATATGCCTTTTCCATGGGGAGTAATGACTTCACATATAAGAAGTAGAGGTGGTAAATTTATTGAAGGTTAGCAAACATTGTATTGGTCACTTGAACAATTCATGAAAGAATATTGAAGGAAGAGATATTTCACATATAAATATACTATCATGGGACATCTTTTGTAATTGTGAGCACTCGTTAAAATATGACATGATAAAAGGTTGATGTTGGAAAAGGAAGACAACGTAATGGGTTATGTTTTCTTATATCCAAAATAAAGTATATTGTCATGGATCGCCTAACACGTTGACCTTGACTTTCCCCCTCATGCTAGCCAAATTCCTTGCACCAAGTAGAGATACTACTTGTGCATCCAAACTCCTTGAACCAAGTTTCTTCCATGAGTGTCCACCATATCTACCTATATGCGGTATTTACCCGTCGTTCCAAGTAATTTTTCATGTGCCAAACTCTAAACCTTCAAATAATAATCTGCTTTGTATGCCCGAATCGCTCATGTAGCGACTACGGGTTAGCAGTATATTCCATGCTAGGTGGGTTATTCTCACGATGAGTGGACTCCACTCATCATTCACGAGAAAATGGTTGGTAACCGGGATGCCCAGTCCCATGATCAGAAAGATCAAAATCAAATAAAAAATAATTGCAAACAAAACTCCCCCTGGTTTGATGTTAGTTGGAGGCACCCGTTGTTTCGGGCAAGCCATGGATTGATGATTGTTGGCAGAGGGGGAGTAAAAATCTTTACCTTTCTGTTTGGGAACCGCCTATAATGTATGCAGTATGGAAAATATTGGGAACTCTTGGTCGTTATGTTGACAATGAAAGCATACCTCTCAAAATTATTTTCATCTCTGTTTTTTCTTCGAGCTCTGGCACCTCTGCAAATCCCTGCTTCCCTCTGCGAAGGGCCTATCTTTTACTTTCATGCAAGAGTCATGGTGATCTTCAACTTTCCCTTTTTCATTTTATCCTTTGGCAAGCACCTCGTGTTGGAAAGATTCTGATATATATATATATATCCAATTGGATGTAAGGCATCATGAACTATTATTGTTGACATTACCCTTGAGGTAAAAGATTGGGAGGCGAATCTATAAGCCCCTATCTTTCTCTGTGTCTAATTAAAACTTTTAACCCATAAATATCGCGTGAGTGTTAGCAATTGTGAAAGCCTAAATGATAGTTGAGTATGTGGAGTTTGCTAAATTAAAGCTCTGACATAGACTCTTCCTGAAAATAAGATGAATTGCAACTGTTTGATGACTGGGAACTGTTTGTTAGTTTTCAAGAAAGTTTATGATTTATACTTTAACATGTGAATAGCTTGTTACTTGTTCATGAAAAGTTTTATGAGTTGAGCTACTGTTATGACATATAATGATGCTAGAAAAGGTGATTGAAATTACCATTGATCAAGCTTATGCACCTGCTAGCATTCATCATAAATTCTTTCTTTTATCATTTACCTACTCGAGGACGAGCACGAGTTAAGCTTGGGGATGCTGACATGTCTCCAACGTATTTATAATTTATGAAGTATTCATGCTATTATATTATCCATCTTGGATGTTTATGGGCTTTATTATCCACTTTTATATTACTTTTGGGACTAACCTATTGACCCAGAGCCCAGTGCCAGTTCCTGTTTTTTCCCTTGTTTCTGTGTTTCGAAGAAAAGGAATATCAAACGGAGTCGAAACGAAATGAAATCAACTGGAGAAGTTATTTTTGGAAGGAAAGCTACTGGAAAAACTTGGAGTGCACGTCAGGAAAGAAACGAGGGAGCCACGAGGTAGGGGGCGCGCCCTCCACCCTCATGGGCCCCTCGTGGCTCCCCTGACATACTTCTTCCTCCTATATATACCCATATACCCTAAAACAATCGGGGAACAGAATAGATCGGGAGTTCCGCTGCCGCAAGCCTCTGTAGCCACCAAAAGTCAATCGGGACCCTGTTCTGGCACCTTGCCGGAGGGGGGAACCCTCACCAGTGGCCATCTTCATCATCCCGACGCTCTCCATGACGAGGAGGGAGTAGTTCACCCTCGGGGCTTAGGGTATGTACCAATAGCTATGTGTTTGATCTCTCTCTCTCTCTCTCTCTCTCTCTCTCTCTCGTGTTCTTGATTTGGCACGGTCTTGATGTATCGTGAGCTATGCTATTATAGTTGGATCTTATGTTTATTCTCCCCCTCTACTCTCTTGTAATGGATTGAGTTTTCCCTTTGAAGTTATCTTATCGGATTGAGTCTTTAATTACTTGAGAACACTTGATGTATGTCTTGCCGTGGGTATCTGTGGTGACAATGGGATATCACGTGATTCACTTGATGTATGTTTTGGTGATCAACTTGCGGGTTCCACCCATGAACCTATGCATAGGGGTTGGCACACGTTTTCTTCTTGATTCTCCGGTAGAAACTTTGGGGGCACTCTTTGAGGTTCTATGTGTTGGTTGAGTAGATGAATCTGAGATTGTGTGATGCATATCGTATAATCATACCCACAGATACTTGAGGTGACATTGGAGTATCTAGGTGACATTAGGGTTTTGGTTGATTTGTGTCTTAGGTTGTTATTCTAGTACGAACTCTAGGGCTGTTTGTGACACTTATAGGAATAGCCCAACAGATTGATTGGAAAGAATAACTTTGAGGTGGTTTCGTACCCTACCATAATCTCTTCGTTTGTTCTCTGCTGTTAGTGACTTTGGAGTGACTCTTTGTTGCATGTTGAGGGATAGTTATGTGATCCAACTATGTTATTATCGTTGAGAGAACTTGCACTAGTGAAAGTATGAACCCTAGGCCTTGTTTCCTATCATTGCAATACCGTTTATGCTCACTTTTATCATTAGTTACCTTGCTGTGTTTATATTTTTAGATTACAAAAACCTATATCTACCATCCATATTGCACTTGTATCGCCATCTCTTCGCCGAACTAGTGCACCTATACAATTTACCATTGTATTGGGTCTGTTGGGGACACAAGAGACTCTTTGTTATTTGGTTGCAGGGTTGCTTGAGAGAGACCATCTTCAACCTACACCTCCCACGGATTGATAAACCTTAGGTCATCCACTTGAGGGAAATTTGATACTGTCCTACAAACCTCTGCACTTGGAGGCCCAACAACGTCTACAAGAAGAAGGTTACGTAGTAGACATCAGCCGCCCGGCACTAGCCAAGTTCATGGTCGCGTCACACTACGCCTATAACATGCTAAAGATGCCCAGGACGTTGACCATCATCTCTTTCCCCTCCGACAAGAAGGACGCGCTGATTTGCGCCGACCAACTCTACCGGGAAGCAGTTGCAGCAGCTGCTGTCAAGGCACTTGCTCCTGCCGCTGAAGGCTCGGGAGGGATGAAGAAGCCCGGCAAGACCTCTCGCACCCACTCCGGCAAGCGCACCTCCTTGGAGTGTTGTGCTACCGTCGAGGACGTGCCAGAGAGCTCTACCAGCAAGAGCAAGAAATCCAGAGCCGAGCCACCGGTCAGACACCCTTTGCCCTAGTATATGGGGCGGAGGCAGTTCTCCCCACGGAACTCATATATGGGTCACCTCGAGTGCTCGCTTATGATGAGCTTGAGCAAGAACAGTTGCGGCAAGATGACGCAATGCTCCTTGAGGAAGATCATCTTCGGGCGGCTATGGGAGCAGCACGCTACCAGCAAGCCTTGCGCCGCTACCATAGCCGCAAGGTTCATGCCCGAAGCTTTGAGAAAGGCGACCTTGTTCTTCGGCGCGTTCAGTCGGCCAAGAATACCAACAAGTTGACGCCAAAGTGGGAAGGCCCTTATCGGGTAATACGAGTCACCAGGCCCGGCGCGCTTCGGTTTACGGAATCCCAAGGCCGGCTCATAAACGTGTCCGGCTCGGTCTCTGCTCTTTCTACCTTACAACACAAGTCTACATATAAATACCGGTTTATGTCTACATGCCTTATTTTGGCTTTGAGCCCTGGGCCTTCATAAAGCGTCACCATCTGTCTTCATGGGCTTCAGATATAATGAACTACTTATGGGGTTAACCCGACCTCTCTTGACCGATTTACACCCAGTGGTAATATCCCCAACATTAGGCCCCAGACTGATTTGAACTGGTTCATGTCAGTCCTGAATACTTAAGAAAATGTTCTTCTTCAACATCTTCACATAATCTGCAAACCGCTGTGACGTCACTTGTCAGGACCATGGTAAACCGCCATGACATCATATGTTATTTAAAACTGTATATAACCCATCCTCATTAATGAGCCTCCAACAATCGAGGCGACAACTCCGCCTCATATCCAAATTCGGGCTCCTCGATTTTCGTGCCTCACGCTTATCTTTTTGGCTTTATAAATAGGGCCAGGGGTCTTTCCATTCCCCCCCATATCTCTTCACCTCATCCTCTTCCTTGCGCCGCCCGACCTTTGGAGCTCCGCCATCACCGTCGACCTTCGCTTCTGCCTCAACTCCGGCCGCTGCATCACCCTGAACTCACCAGAGAATCGCGGCGCCTCTCCGCTCTTCCATCAGCATCGGTAAGCCTTCTTTTCTTCCGCCATAGATCTGTCATTAGGGTTTCAGTATTCATCGGTGTTCGTCTTTGTGCAATAGCTCTTTGACTCAAACCTTGATATTTATCCTGTACAATGATAGCCGTAGGCCTTCTTTTCCATCCATGCATCTCGTTTAAGTAGAAAATCCCATTTGAACCTTCATCAATTGCTTCGGTACCAATATTTAGGTCTGAATATATTTTCATTTTCTGACATGTTGTAGATCCAAAATTATAATGCCAACTTGTGAAACCTGTTTTTCCTTCACTTACGCATCTTTGGACTTGTATTTTCAATACCAGATTAGGCGGTTTAACTCCCTAGAAAAATGACAACCTAGTAGATACCATTAGTCCCCTGTTGAACCGCCAAGGCACTCATCATTATACTTTCTCCATCATCAGACTCTGGTTTAAGAATAACCAACTCTGTTTTAATAATATGCTTGCATCCTTATACCGTTGTACAGTTGTCCACTGTAAATCTTAAACCGGCAACAATCATGTTTCAGATTTTCATTGCCATGGCCAAGCAAGTCTATGAATGCAATTGGGCTCCTTCTCGAGTCACCGAAGAGCAGTTAATCAACTGTGTTAAAATGGGCGTTTTAGCCAAGAAGGATGTCATCCACTGCAGGGTCCCTGGCCCGGAAAATCCTCCTACACCCAAGGATGGAGAGGTAGTCGTGTTTACTGATCACCTGGGCCGGGGTTTTAGCCCTCCCGGTTCAAAATTTTTTCGGGATGTACTGGCTAGTTTTCAACTGCGCCCTCAAGACATCGGTCCAAATTCTGTGACCAACATCTGCCACTTCCTAGTCTTTTGTGAGGCTTACCTACAAGAGGAACCTACAGTCGAACTGTTTAGGGATTTCTTTCACTTAAATCGTTGCACAGAATTCACGGATGGACCCAATACTGAATTGGGCGGAATGGCGGTTCAGAAAAGGAAGGAAGTCACTTTCCCTCATCCCAAGCTCCACAGCCACCCCAAAGAGTGGAACCAGACCTGGTTTTATTGCAAGGATACATCTCCAACTGATGAAAACCCCCTGCCGGGTTACCGTCCTGAACGCCTTAGCAACACACATCCTTTTCCTCCGAGGTTGACTGCAAAAGAGAGGGCCAAGTATGCCCCTCAACTGTCAAAGCTTAGAGCCTTCATGTCAAACGGTTTGACATGAATTGACTTTGCTCGTTGTTGGATAAGCTGGAGTATTCTGCCCTTAAGCCGCCGCTCCGGTTTGATGTGTGAGTACACAGGGAGTCTAAAGGGTGCTCAACGACACATTGACATTCGGCTTACAGATGTGGAAGTTACTGAGGCTGTCAAGAAGATGCTGAACGAACCGGAGGCTGTCCGTGCCCAAACCGGACTACTCCCTTTCTGCACTTTCAACAAATGGCCCGCCGTAAGAATCATATGATCTTCTCATCTTAATTTGCTTTTATCTAAGTATTCTCTGAAAGTTTGATTATTTTCTTGACAGGGTGACGATCCATTTTGGAATAAGAAACCTCAAGAAAAACCGGCCAAGCCGCAAGACAAACCGGCCAAGCCACAACGCCCAAAGACCAAGGTTGTTAAGAAACCTGCCAAGAAAAGGACCACTGCATCCTCCGAGCTACCAGCTGATGACGATGTGGGTAACCCGGAATTAGAGGTAGAACTTGACTCGCTTGGTTCATTTTCCTTACACCTCATTGATAATGATTATTGTCAGGACGACGCCGAAGGCAGCCAAGACGATGTCATAGAGGTAATCGTTCTTTCCTCTGATTCAGATCCTTTGCCAACACTAAAAATCCGTCGAGCAAACCGGAAAGTAAAATTTTCTCATCCTCTTGCTTACTTGGATCCGAACTTTCTTGTGAAGACGCAGCAGCACGAAGCTCGCCGCACAACCCGGTATAGCGGCCAGGTAGTTACCTCCGTTGGTTTACCTAACACTCCGGTTCGGAAACGCCGATCAGAGGTCTCTTATCTCCTTGACACTTCACGCCCCAAAGCGGGTTGTTTTCGTCAACCTCTTAACCCGTCTGATTCAAATTATCAAGGTACTTCTCACTCATCTTCTGGCGAGTCGTCGGCCACCGAACTTCCACCCCTCAAAACGGTTCTTGGGTGAGCTATACACTTGTATTATCCTTGATGTGTTTTTTATACGCTGTACTGATCCTCATGTTTTATTTTCTCAACGCTAAGCCCAGACCAAGCAAGAAGGCTTTGTTGAATAAACCGGCTGATGATAATGTGGCTGGACCAAAAAAATCTCCAGACCCTAAGGAGACTAATGCTGACGTCATGCTCAATGACCCACCACCTCAAGACCATGATTTTGTCACTGAACAGGTGAAATTGACACCACCAGCCATGCTGATCAATCCACCAGCTCTATCCAAGCTGATGATAAACCGGTCAGTCCAGTAAAAAATACTGACAGACCGCCAACTCCAGTAAAGGCTGCTGAGGAAAAACATGATGAAATTATGATTACTGGCACTGGCCACACCACTCCTGGTAATCCTGTCGCTTTGTCAAAGCATATTGCCAAGGAGGAGCTCTCTGCTATCGGCAAAGGCAAATGGAATGCCGGTTTATCAAGCTATGCCCATGTCAATGCTCAAGACATTCATTCTGGCTTCTTGAACCGTCTGTATACCAGCCGTGATTATGAAGCTAGCTTGGTAAACTTAATGAAGGAGCAATATGAGGTAACTAACATAACTGCTTCTCTCTTACATTCAATTACAGCTTATCAATTCCAGTAGCCCCCAAGTGACGGTTAAGGATACCAATCTAAACCGGGACTTTAGTAACAATTTCATGTTCGCAACAATGCTTCTTAGCTTCACTGATGTAGCCCCTGAGGGCCGGTTTAACTTTATAAAGATGAACCGGGACTTTGTAGAAGATTTCCCATATCAGCAATTATGAGTAAACACACATTAGCCCCCAAGTGCCAAGCTTAATACTTGTATTGTGCTTGGGACTTGTAGAAATTTCTGATAAAAACCAAATATGCATTAGCCCCCGAGTATCAAGGGCATAACTTGTTATGTTCTTGGTACTTCAAATATGTACTGGCAACTCATTATATACCTGTCTCTTTATAGGCTGAACTGAGCAAGAAAGAAAGCCAAACCGCTGATCTGCAGGAGAACCTCAAATCCCAGCAAGCCGAAACTTCCAAAGCCAAGGAAGAGTCAACCAGCGCTCTAGGCGCTATGGAGAAACTAAAAGAGGGCTTCAACAAGGAACGATCAGATTGGGAAACAGAGAAAGCCGCTTTGCAAAAAAGGGCCGAAGATGCGGAAGCTGTTCTTAAACCGGTGGTTGATGAGCTGACTGGTGTAAAGCGGCAGATTCATGCCATGACTGCTGCTGTGTTCGGTAAACATCCTTGACTTATGTTTTCAGCATATCCTTCCATGCATTGCCGGTTTACTAATGCTTGTAATGATGTAGGAACTCGTATTAGCCATCTGGGCTCCGACGTACAGAAGAAATTGAAAGCGGCCTATACTCTGATAGAGCAGCTGTATACCGGTGCGCAGCGGATCATATATACTGCTTCACACAATAATCCTCCTCCCAGTTTGATCAAAGATACCTTAGAAAGGTTATCTATGCTTCCTGCCCGGGTAGATGAGCTAAAAAATCTGCCACTAGAACGGGCGCTTTGGCCGCACTAACCCGGGCAAAAGCGTGGGTACCCGACTTTGATCCAGTGGAAGCGGCCCAAGGCTATCCCAGTTTGAAGGAAGAAGGAACAGAATTTGGCAATGATGATCTCCGAATCATAAACCGGGAAGTACGCCCATTGGCTTGTCAACTGGTTGAAGAAGCGGATCTCTCGTACTATCAGGCGAGTTATGATGATAAGAACAGACGGGTTGCTGCACCAATTCCAGAAGCGCAAAATCTTATTCCACCCATCCGTAAGCACACTTATGCCCCTGACATTGAACCGTCCACGCTTATAGGTGATGAAGTTGTATTCCAAGCCCTAACTGGGATCGACTGGGCAACTGTTGACTTCCAACCACTGGGTAGAGATGAGGTAGTTGAACTGGCGCGAGATGATCCGCAGCCGTCAGGCCAAGCTGGTGACCAATCATGAACCGGAGGCCGGTTTAGTTTTCTACATGCTGCAACATATCTTTGAGAAAACAATTATCCTTTTGGGCACTGAAACGCCTTGTAATAGGCTAGTAAAAATACTGGGTATGGTATGCCTTCGTGCATTTTTATCTACGACTGATGCTTGCTTAATCCGACATGCTTGAGATATGATATTCATAATCCATAGCCATTTAATCAAGCTATTCCTGTAGATAAGAAGCTTAAAGCGCCCTGGCGGTTTACCCCTGGGCGGGTCATGATACCCAAATGCATATACATACGACCAAGGTTTATAACCAAGGTTGTAAAAGATAACCAAATATGGGAATATATGATACCTGTGACCTTTTGGCATAACGTTGGCTGACCAACTTCGTAGTGAGGGGCATAACCCTAATCTAGAGTATAAGTAACTCCTGTTATATGATGTTGGTTTACAATAAAACTGTTCCGGGTTATGATAAACACTGGTTTATTCTATACTGGTGACTTTGAGTCAAAACCAGACCGGGCTGATAGTCTCCGGATTATAACTTGATCATGCACTGACAACTTGTAGTTGACAGTCCAACCGGGTTGATAAACACCGGTTTGAAAACATCACAAATCTTATCAAAAGAAAGAAAAACTTAACAAAAGGCAAATAAAACTGTTGTAGTCGAGGCTTTTCACGGGCTGCCAGGCCCCAAATTCGAGGCTTTTCATGGGCTGCTGTCGGATTTCGGGTTCCGACAGACCCTTAAGGTTCAACCTCTGGGGTGCGCGTGGAGATCTCTCCCCTACTGATCTATGTCCGATCTCCTCGCGTGATCTAAGCTGGAAATGATGAACAACACAAGAGACACAAGATTTATACTGGTTCGGGCCACCGTTGTGGTTTAATACCCTACTCCAGTGTGTGGTGTGGTGGATTGCCTCAGGGGCTGATGATGAACAGTATAAGGGAAGAACAGCCTCACGAGAGGTGTTCTTGAGCTAGTGCGATGTGCTCTGCCTGGTCTGGATCTCTTTTATCGATGCCTCTACTCTGTGGTGGCTAGCTCTATTTATAGAGGCCCTGGGCCTCTCCCCAAATAATGAGCGGGAAGGGCGCCAACAATTGGCCATTTTGAAGGGGAACATCTAGTACAAGTTATCCCGACTAAAGGTGGTCTTCGGCTACCAAAAGCACTGGTGATGACGCCGTCTTGGACTCCACGGTGACCTCTGTCCTGCTGCTCTGCTGGTCTTGGTCTCGTTGCACCGGAATGGCAACCTTTGCCCGATGCCTTGGCTTGTGCTTGCTCCCTTTGCACCGAAGAGGAAGCAAGGACACTGTGCAGGCCGGCACCCGCCTAGTCTCGATCGTCATGGCTTGCGTCACAGGCTCCACGCGAGGTGCCCCCGCCTTGATCTCTCCACCTCCTCGCGAGCCTGCCTGATGAGGCCGCTCCTGAGGAAGCTTCCTGTCGTCCGCCCCGCGAGGCTTGGCCCCTCGCGAGGGTCTTGAGCTTGAGCTGATGAAGATGGGCCGCGCTGGGCCCCCACTTGAGCCATGCCGCAGGCTGCAGGCAGGCAAGTCTTGGGACCCCCGTTCCCAGAATGCCGACAGTAGCCCCCGGGTCCAAGGCGCGCCCAGGCTTGGCCTAGCAGGGAAGCGAAGGGGCAAGCACGAAGCGCCGCGGGCCCCAATAGCCTGCGGCCTTGGGCGCCGCGTGGCGATTGACTGGACGTGGGCGACTGCGCTTCCACACGATGCCTCGGCAATTGCGCGACTTGACAAGTCCCTGCATGCAGAGAAATGGGTCATGATTACCTGCGATCATGGTGCTCGGCGGTTGGCCTTCTCCAGCTATAAGTACGAGACTACGTGAGCCCCTTCAGTCCATTCCTTCCTGCTACTCCTTTTCTTCTTCTTCCTCGTCCTTGCTCCTCCTCACGCCAATGGCACCAATCCGCCGGTTTTCTGCAGAAGAGAAGGGAAAGGCCCCCCGAGAGGGTCCTGACCCTCTTCCACCGAAGAAACGGCCGGTCCTCTACCGCCGAGATGAGGGTGCTTGGCAGGGGGCGTCGAGGCCTTGGTACGAGCGGCCGCCGCCTGGGTTCCAGCTACCCTTGCACGCCCGCGTCGTGGGCCCTAGGGAAGAGGGCGTCGAGTGACACCGACGGTGCCGCCGTCGACGCCGGCGAGTCACGGCGGTGCGCATCGTTCCTCCCGGAGTCCACGCCGAGGGCTCCTCTCGCGAGCTTGTGCTTCAGGCCGCCATGCATCCAAGCTCTTGGATCCGCCTTCCTCCCTCCTTCGCCTTCGAGGTGCCGCCGAGCGGGTCCCTAGAGCTCTGGCTGCAGCACACCGACTGCAGCACCCTTGCGACTGGAGCGAAGGTCGCGATCGTCGCTCCGGGCAAGGTCTTCATGACCCGGGGCTGGGGCGAGATCGCCCGGGTCTGCCGGACGAAAGGTGCCCTCGTAATTCATCTTGAATACGACATCGCCTCCCTGATGTTCTTCAAGGTCTTCGATGCTGAAGGACGCCGGCTGGAATGCTGCCCCAAGGGAAGCGGCAGGGGCAATGAACTGGCGAGGACCTGGCTCACCCGTCGGTCCTCCAGCAGCAGCAGACGAGCTGAGGAATCCAGCGGCTCCCCCGAGCTTCTCGCGACTCCGGAGACGAGCAACGACAGCTACGAGCCTCCGAGCTCGCGCCATGCTCGGAGCAGGGCGACTGCACCAAGCCGCCACCGCCACTGATCTGGATGGGGTTGGCGCTGGTGCCAAGCTACCCACTATTGATGATGGTGTCCGCTGCGGAGGCGCAGGCAATTAGCGTTCCTTAGGATTAGCACCTTTTGTTACGTGCGAGGAATCAAAGCAACACCCCGCGGGGGTATGTAAGGCGTCTGCCATGTCTTTTGTGAATATTATATCCTTAATATGAATCGATGCGAGGTGCTTTTTCTGTCCCGGCTCGGCTTCCCCTTTCTATTGTGACACTCCAAAAATTTTGATTTGGGTTTCATCAAAAAAAAACTTTATTGGATTCTAGAAGGGGGCATTTAAAATTTCTTTTTCAGAAAATCCTTCCTCTTAAAAAAACTTCCTTTCACCTTTGGCAAGGATTTCCTTTCTTTTTCAATTTTGGTGTTGAATTTTGGAAGCTTTTCTTCTGGTTGTTTCCCTCTCAAACTTATTTATTTTTCTTTTAAAAAGAAACCCTAGGAGTTTTGGGACTTCTTTCTTTTGAAACCACCCATGATTTTACTTGTCACAGGTGGTAAAACCACTCCAAAACCTCCCCTCCCTCTTGGAACAACCTAAGTTCTCTGTCCCAGCTAATCCAAACAAGTTTTGTATTTTATTTCAAACATTTTTCATCTTAAATCATTTTTGTCAATTATTTGGAGCCTGAGTCATTTACAAAGCAAGTACCTTATTCCCTTTGAGTTTTGATCTCAAACCAACTCCTCTGGATTGTCCTTAGCATCCACAACTCAGAACCTTCTTGATCCACTCTCCTTCTCTTCAAATTTTTCAAATTTCATCCTCTGCAAGTTTGGACCAGATTTGCCAAATTTGGTGAAATTCATATCTACACTTCCCCAAAAATTCTACAAAAATTCAGGCAGCCTACTGGGGCAATGAGTAGCCACTCCACCAAAAATCAGCTCTAGGAAAAATCCCTAGAGGCCAGTATCATTCTGTCGAACACCTTGCATACACTGTATTTTGCACTTTCAGTAATTCAGTAAAGTTCAGAGTTCAGTGTCGTTTTCTCCTCGCCAGTTTCAGTCACGCGTGGACAATGCCCTTGGCACGATCCTCGCCGCCTCTCCCTCTTGTCTGGAGTGCCGCACGCGCGCTTGGCGCCTTCCGGGCGTCGGTGGCGCCCGGGCCCGCCTGCGCCGGCGTGTCTTGCGGCGGCCGATCCACCGTAACAGCCGACCGGAAGCAGAACGGCGGCGCAACGCCGTTCGGCGCCGCCCAACGCTCCCTGGCTCTTCGCGTGGCACATGCATGCCAGCGCAGCCCCGCTACACAGTCGCCGTGGCCCGGCAAGCACAGAACGCGCTCCCTGCCGCCGACGTGCCGCACGGCCGTTCCGTTGGGACAGGCCGTAAACTCCCCCCCCCCCGTGCTGAGGTGGACCCTGAAATGGATCCACTACTCCACCAAGACGATGCCCAAGCCCCTAATCCCACTGCCCAACCCCGGCGCCGCCGTAATCGCTCGCCGAACTTATCCCGTTCGCGGCAACCGCCTCGGGCCGGCTATGTATAGCACCCCAAAGCTCCTTCTCGCCCCCGCACACCTCCACTACCTCTCTGGACCCCGACCAGCTACTAGAAGAGCCTCGAGGGGCCCTTCTTCCTCGACTCCGGCCACCTCGTTCCGCCTCGGCCTCCACCTCGATTCGCTCCGGTGAGGCCATTCCCGGCACCCAGACTTCGTCAGTAGTTTCCTCGAGCAACCCGAGAGCTAACCCAAGCATCAATTTGACCTTCGCAGCTCTCCCCGGCGAGGTCCATCTCCACCCGAGCCGCCGTCCGCCGGAGCAAGGCTCGCCGTCGACGTGGTACTCGCCGGCGACCACCACCACCACCAACCGACGCGGAAGGACGTCCTGAGCAAGGAGGTACCCTCTGATCCCCTTACCTCGCCGTGGATCGCCGCCGGCGACCACCGCGGCTCTCGGGCTCCGTCGAGATCTGCCGCCCGTTTTGAAATTTCAAACCTGACGGGTGGGACCTGCCCGTCAGCCTCTTTGTCCCTTTCTAAAAGAACCGTTCTCTGGAAGCGTATTCTGCCAAATGCGTTTTCCTCCTGGGCTGGCGTATTCTCTACCGAAGCGTTTTCATTTTTTATGAGCTAGCCCCTGGAAATAATCTGTTTCATTATAGATGAGTCCCTGGACTAAAACCTTTATAACTTTTAAACAGAAAAGTATTTTGATTGATTCTTTTTCTGTTCTCTTTGAAATTTTGTCTAGTTTTTTATCAGATTTATTTGAAAATTTTTTTGGAATACTTTTTGTGCACTTCTTGGTATTTACGATAGCGCCTATATTTTCTGTATACCGTAGATACCGAAGGAGGTGACGGAGCCGCGAACTTCACCGAGCTAGGCTCCGACTACTCTGAACCAGGCAAGAATGTTTTGAACTTTTGATATGATGAGTGTCTTGGCATGTTTTGCATTTAGTTAGTTTCATGGCATGTTGGTGAGCATACCGATGAACGTTATTTTCATGCATGATTAAGGTAAGTGAGCTCGATGATCCATGAGTGGATGGATGTGAGTATGAAAGGCCATGGGTTGGCATGAGGATGGGTAAGATGGTAGTGTTGTAGCATGCCAGTCTTATGCCAGACTATTTGACTACAGTGTCAAATCGTATCGGTCCAGTTCCTCCCTTTTCCTTCCCTGTACTACCACATGTTTTCTGCAAGGAATATGGCTTAGTAAGTTGCAAACCGCTTTCCTGGTACACACCAAAAGGAGAGGCCGGGATGATGGTTCCATGGCCCTGGATTAAAGCCAGTCATCCGGTCAGGGGGCATTGGTGTTTCCGGTTGGGACCGAGAGGGGGGCACCCCTTAGAGCGCGCGTATATAAATTTGATCCCATGCTATTCGAGATTGTGATCTCCCCGTCTCAAAGTTTTTCTTGGACGATGTCTAGGGTGAGTCCTGGCATCGAGAGATAGGATGGGTGTGTACTGGTTAGCTGTGTTTTCTTCCGAAATACCGTAAACGGAACTAGTCCTTCGAGACTACGGAAATCCGTTAGCCGTGGGAAATTTTTGTACAAACTCTGCAGAGTCATAAACCTCCAAATCATCTTATCCTTATCCAAATTTTGCGCTCACTTATTCTGACAAGTGCCAGTTTTGGTGACAGATACTCCGGTGAATCTCATGAGCACCAAGCCCGGTTAACAGTTTATTTCTGTGGATGGACTAACCCGTTTATTATCATGAACTGAATATCTATTATGAGTATTATTTACTTGTGGATTAAAGCCCTTTCTGTGATGTCGCTCAGACGTCCGACTGTGGCTTTTCTTTTAAAGCCCTTTCTGTGATGTCGCTCAGACGTCCGACTGTGGCATTTCTTTTAAAGCCCTTTCTGTGATGTCGCTCAGACGTTCGACTGTGGCATTTCTTTTAAAGCCCTTTCTTTGATGTCGCTCAGACGTCCGACTCTGGCATTTCTTTTAAAGCCCTTTCTGTGATGTCGCTCAGACGTCCGACTGTGGCATTTCTTTTAAAGCCCTTTCTGTGATGTCGCTCAGACGTCCGACTGTGGCATTTCTTTTAAATCCTATTATTTTTTCACCTTTCGAGGCGTCGCTCCAGACACCCGATCGGTTCTCATTTATATTTTATTGGGATTTCAGGCGGACTACCGCCGTTTCCCTCGTACTTATTTCGCTATGCAAATTTTTAATTGTGCATTGGAAAGATTATTCATGACGCATTCATGCATGCATTCGTTATATCTTACGTCCGAACTGTCTTGCGAGTACTTTCAAAGTACTCACTGGCTTGTTGATTTGGCCAGATGCTGACGAAGGCGATCTCATGGATGAAGAGTTTGATAGCGAGTACGACGCCTAGAGGAATCCCAGTCAGTCTCGTGCGACCCTGGTCTTGGTCACTGTTTTATACCCGCTTCCACAACCCGAATAAAATTATCGAGCCTCACCTCGACGCTCGATGAGATGCCAGTTTGAGAGTCATGTTCCCACACTTCCCATTGTGTTATTCCACCATCACTTTACCCTCGAGTCAGTAGTATGCCACCACACCATTATGTTATATCCGCCATTATGTATAATTATAGGCGCGCTTGTAATAATTTGTTGAGCAGCCCTAGCTCAACCCTGTAATATATTCTATGCTACTGGCTTATTGTATCAAGAAATTGTCTACCAGTGTGGAGGATTTCTCTCATACTGGACTCAAAAGATTGGTTTCTCAATAAATATTTTTATTGGAAAACCGGTCGTGACATCTATCCTCACGAGGACTTGGCGCTCTACACTGACAGGTCCCAGTCCCAGGCAGGCTTCAGCCGTCGTTGGTATGCAAGGTCGTGATGCCGTGGTCAAGGCCAGGAGGTGAGCGGACCGAGGTCCGGTAAGAGCCCCCGAGTCGCGATGCTCGGGAGGTCCCCTTTAGCGCTCAAGCAGCCCTCGTTGGGCAAGAAAGGAAGGCAGCGTCGCCGTGACAGAGCTGCATTGGGCGAGGGTTTGGCGCTGCATTGGTCCAGTTCCTGTGAGGGCGTGACTTATCTTTTGAGTTTGGTGTAGTCCCTTGACGAGGCGCCCGGCCCGAGTGGTGGTAGCCGAGGTGCTGCTGGGTTAGGTCCTCGCGAGCTTCTTCCCACCTTCCCACACTTCCCTTAATGCTCTACATCCTCAGGTCCCGGCCCTCGAGCGAGCTCAGCCGCCGCTGGTATGACAGGTCACGACGCCGTGGGTCAAGGCCAGGGGGTGAGGGCTGGAGAGCCAGTAGGATCCCATGAGTCGCGATGCTCAGGCGCCCCCCTTTTAACGTGCAAGCGGTCTGTGCCGGAGAGAGGGAGAGAGAGCCCGCGATGTCCCCAACGTCGCTTCTGGAGTGGGTCCTGCACACCAATCATAAGGAGAGACAAGACCTGTCGTTACGGTTGCCAGCCAACCTTTGGTCGATCCAAGGAAGTGATTGGGGCACTGAGGGCCTGGTGAGGTGGCACCTTGTGGGGCTGCCGCGGCTAGAGCTCGACCACTCAGATTTATCAGCGTTGCAGGGACGGACCCATACGCAAATGCCGTGCCAGAGCGAGTGGCTCCATAGGTAGGCGTCAATCGAGCAGGCGATTAGGTCGGGTATGTTAAGCACGCAAGAGGAAATTCATTTCAGGTAGATGCAGGAAAAGCAACCGCCACTGGGTCGGGCCCGAGCAGCTTGGGGATGATGCAGCCCGAGGGGCGCCCCAACAAGGTAGGTAAAGAGCATAAGCAAAACGGATACATGCCGCGGGGACGGACCCATGCGGCCTGGGAATGATGCGGCCCTGTGGGCGCTCCTAGCTGAAAATGGAACTTTGAAAGATGTCACCCGATACTGTTGAAGATGAAGTGATGCTGAAGAAGCGAGCGATGCGCGGTGAAGACGCCGGTCCTCACAAGCCCCCAGGCCTAGGAGCCTCGGGAGGCTCCGGGGGCACGGGTAGGTCTTCGAGGGCCATCTCCACCTCTGCCAAGACCGCACTATGCCTGACCTCCTGAGCCTCCAGAACGCCCCTCAGCAGGTGCTGATGAGCGGCGACCGTGTTCGGCAGGCCGAAAGGCATGCGAACGTAGCTGTGAGGTGGTCCCTCGCAGCACCCCACGCATGAAGGCGATATGCGCTCCTGAGACGCGGCTCTATTGAGCCCTGGTACGTCGATGCAGACGCGCAGCCCACCATCCTCGCCTGGATGTGGGGCTACAGCGGGCAAGCGGCGGCTGCCGCGCATGACTCTCGAATCCTGTAGCTCCTGGGTGTTTCTTGCGATGAACTCCTGAGGGTTTGGTCTTCCTTGCCTTGTACCTTTGCTGCCTCTTGAGCTTGCGTTGGATTTCCCCGAAGAGGAGAGGATTATGCAGCAGAGTAGCGTAAGTATTTCCCTCAGTTTTTGAGAACCAAGGTATCAATCCAGTAGGAGGCCACGCGCAAGTCCCTCGTACCTACACAAAAGCAATAACTCCTCGCAACCAACGCGATTAGGGGTTGTCAATCCCTTCACGGTCACTTACGAGAGTGAGATCTGATAGAGATGATAGATAATATTTTTGGTATTTTTGATATAGAGATGCAAAGCGAAAAGTAAAAGGCAAAGTAAAAAAGCTAAGCAAGATTAAAGTGATGGAGATTCATATGATGAGAATAGACCCGGGGGCCATAGGTTTCAGTAGTGGCTTCTCTCAAGAGCATAAGTATTCTACGGTGGATGAACAAATTACTGTTGAGCAATTAACAGAATTGAGAATAGTTATGAGAATATCTAGGTATGATCATGTATATAGGCATCACGTCCGAGACAAGTAGACCGAAACGATTCTGCATCTACTACTATTACTCCACTCATCGACCGCTATCCAGCATGCATCTAGAGTATTAAGTTAAAAACAGAGTAACGCCTTAAGCAAAATGAAATGATGTAGAGAGATAAATTCATGCAATATGAAATAAACCCCATCTTGTTATCCTCGATGGCAACGATGCAATACGTGCCTTGCTGCCCCTTCTGTCACTTGGAAAGGACACCGCAAAATCGAACCCAAAGCTAAGCACTTCTCCCATGGCAAGAACTACCAATCTAGCTGACCAAACCAAATGGATAATTCGAAGAGACTTGTAAAGATAACCAATCATACATAGAAGAATTCAGAGAAGATTCAAATATTATTCATAGATAGACTTCATCATAAACCCACAATTCATCGGTCTCAACAAACACACCGCAAAAGGAAGATTACATCGAATAGATCTCCACAAGAGAGGGGGAGAACATTGTATTAAGATCCAAAAAGAGAGAAGAAGCCATCTAGCTAATAACTATGGACCCGAAGGTCTGAGGTAAACTACTCACACATCATCGGAGGGGCTATGATGTTGTAGAAGCCCTCCGTGATGACGGCCCTCTCCGGCGGAGCTCCGGAACATGCCCCTAGATGGGATCTCGTGGATACAGAAAGTTGCAGCGGTGGAATTAGGTTTTTGGCTCCGTATTTGATCGTTTGGGGGTACGTAGGTATATATAGGAGGAAGAAGTACGTCGGTGGAGCTTCGATGGGTCCACGAGGGTGGGGCGCGCGCCCCCCTACCTCGTGCCCACCTTAAAGTTTCCTTGGCGTAGGGTCCAAGTCTCCTGGGTCATATTCGGTGAGAAAATCACGTTCCCGAAGGTTTCATTCTGTTTGGACTCCATTTGATATTTCGTTTCTTCGAAACACTGAAATAGGCAAAAAACAACAATTCTGGGCTGGGCCTCCGGTTAATAGGTTAGTCCCAAAAATAATATAAAAGTGGAAAATAAAGCCCAATATAGTCCAAAACAGTAGATAATATAGCATGGAGCAATCAAAAACTATAGATACGTTGGAGACGTATCAGGCATCCCCAAGCTTAATTCCTGCTCGTCCTCAACTAGGTAAATGATAAAAAGAGAATTTTTGACGCGGAGTGCTACTTGGCATAATTTCAATGCAAATGTTCTTAGTTGTGGTATGAATATTCAGATTCGAAAGATTCAAGACAAAAGTTCATGTTGACATAGAAACAATAATACTTCAAGCATAGTAATAAAGCAATTATGTCTTCTCAAAATAACATGGCTAAAGAAAGTTATCCCTACAAAATCATATAGTCTGGCTATGCTCTATCTTCACCACACAAAGTATTTAAATCATGCACAACCCCGATGACAAGCCAAGCAATTGTTTCATACTTTAACATTTTCAAAACTTTTTCAATCTTCACGCAATACATGAGCGTGAGCCATGGATATAGCACTATATGTGGAATAGAATGGTGGTTGTGGAGAAGACAGAAAGGGAGAAGATAGTCTCACATCAACTAGGCGTATCAACGGGCTACGGAGATGCCCATCAATAGATATCAATGTGAGTGAGTAGGGATTGCCATGCAACGGATGCACTAGAGCTATAAGTATATGAAAGCTCATCAAAAGAAACTAAGTGGGTGTGCATCCAACTCGCTTGCTCATGAAGACATAGGGTAATTTGAGGAAGCCCATCATTGGAATATACAAGCCAAGTTCTATAATGTAAAATTCCCACTAGTATATGAAAGTGACAAAATGAGAGACTCTTTATCATGAAGATCATGGTGCTACTTTGAAGCACAAGTGTGGTAAAAGGATAATAACATTGTCCCTTCTCTCTTTTTCTCTCATTTTTTATTTTTGGGCCTTTTCTCTTTTTTTATGGCCTCTTTTTTTCGTCCGGAGTCTCATCCCGACTTATGGGGGAATCATAGTCTCCATCATCCTTTCCTCACTTGGGACAATGCTCGAAAAATTGATGATCATCACACTTTTATTTTTCTTACAACTCGATACTTAGAACAAATATGACTCTATATGAATGCCTCCGATGGTGTACCGGGATATGCAATGATTCAAGAGTGACATGTATGCAAGAATTATGAACAGTGGCTTTGCCACAAATACGATGTCAACTACATGATCATGATAGCAATATGACAATGATGGAGCGTGTCATAATAAACAGAATGGTGGAAAGTTGCATGGCAATATATCTCGGAATGGCTATGGAAATACCATGATAGGTAGGTATGGTGGCTGTTTTGAGGAAGGTATATTGTGGGTGTATGATACCGGCGAAAAGTGCGCGGTATTAGAGAGGCTAGCAATGGTGGAAGGATGGGAAAAAGTGCGTATAATCCATGGACTCAACATTAGTCATAAAGAACTCATATACTTATTGCAAAAATCTAGAAGTTATCAAAGCAAAGTATTACACGCATGCTCCTAGGGGGATAGATTGGTAGGAAAAGACCATCGCTCATCCCCGACCGCCACTCACAAGGAAGACAATCAATAAATAAATCATGCTCCGACTTCATCACATAAAGGTTCACCATACGTGCATGCTATGGGAATCACAAACTTTAACACAAGTATCTCTCAAATTCACAACTACTCAACTAGCATGACTCTAATATCACCATCTTCATATCTCAAAACAATTATCAAGCATCAATCTTTTCTTAGTATTCAAAGCACTCAAAAGGAGTTTCACAAACCTTGAATACCAAGCATATTATTATTAAGCAAATTACCATTCTATTAGGACTCTCAAAATAATCTAAGTGAAGCATGAGAGATCAATAGTTTCTTTAAAACAAACCACCACCGTGCTCTAAAAGATCTAAGTGAAGCACATAGAGCAAAATTATAACGCTCAAAAGATATAAGTGAAGCACATAGAGCAAAACTACATAGCTCAAAAGATATAAGTGAAGCACATAGAGTATTCTATCAAATTCCAATTCATGTATGGCTCTCTCAAAAGGTGTGTACAGCAAGGATGATTGTGGCACACTAAAAGACACAAATAATACAAGGCGCTCCAAGCAAAACACATATCATGTGGTGAATAAAAATATAGCTCCATGTAAATTACCGACGGAAGTAGACGAAAGAGGGGTTGCCTTCCGGGGGATGCCTTCCGGGGCATCCCCAAGCTTTGACTTTTTGGTGTCCTTGGATTATCTTGGGGGTGCCATGGGCATCCCCAAGCTTAGGCTCTCGCCACTCCTCGTTCCATAATCCATCAAAAGAATTCACCCAAAACTTGAAAACTTCACAACACAAAATTAAACAGAAATCTCGTGAGCGCCGTTAGAGAAAGAAAACAAAAGACCACTTCAAGGTACTGTAATGAACTCATTCTTTATTTATATTGGTGTTAAACCTACTTTATTCCAACTTCTCTATGGATTATAAACTAATTTACTAGCCATAGATTCATCAAAATAAGCAAACAACACACGAAAAACAGAATTTGTCAAAAACAGAATAATCTGTAGTAATCTGTAACTAACGCAAACTTCGGGAATCCAAAACATTCTACAAAAATTGGAAGACCTAGAAAATTTGTTTATTGATCAGAAGAAATTGTAATCAGTATTTTATCACGTTCTTATGATTTTTAATAATTCGGGCACTGAGCGAAAAGTTTCTGGAAATTACAGCAAGATCAAAGAACTATCATCCAAGAAGATCCAATAGGTCTAACTTGGCGCAAACACTAATTAAAACACAAAACCACATCCAAACAGAAGGTAGATGGGTTATTTATTCCCTAACATAAGAAAAACACAAAAAACTAAAAATAAAACTGGGTTGCCTCCCAACAAGCGCTATCGTTTAACGCCCCTAGCTAGGCATAAAAGCGAGGATAGATCTAGGTATTGCCATCTTTGGTAGGCAATCCATAATTGGCTCTCATGATAGTTTCATATGGCAATTTTATTTTCTTTCTAGGAAAGTGTTCCATGCCCTTTTTTAATTGAAATTGTAATCTAATATTCACTTCCTTCATATCAATAATCGCACCAACCATTCTAAGGAAAGGTCTACCAAGAATAATAGGGCAAGAAGGATTGCAATCTATATCAAGAACGATGAAATCTATGGGCACATAATTCCTATTTGCAACAATAAGAACATCATTAATCCTTCCCATAGGTTTCTTAATAGTGGAATCCGCGAGATGCAAGTTTAGAGAGCAATCATCAAAATCATGGAAATCTAGCAAATCACACAAAGTTTTGGGGATAGTGGAGACACTAGCACCCAAATCACACAAAGCATAGAACTCATGATTTTTAATTATAATTTTAATAGTAGGTTGCCACTCATCATAGATTTTTCTAGGGATATACACTTTCAACTCAAGTTTTTCTTCATAAGACTGCATCAAGGCATCAACAATATATTCGGTAAAGGCTTTCTTTTGACTATAAGCATGAGGAGAATTTAGCACGGATTGCAACAAGGAAATACAATCAATTAAAGAGAAACTTTCATAATTAAATTCCTTGAAATCCAATATAGTGGGTTTAGCAACATCTAGGGTTTTATTTCTTTCAATCCCACTATCATCAATTTCATCATAAAGATCTAAATACTCTGAATTTTTGGAACGCCTTCTAGGTAAGCGAAGATCATATTCAGTTTCATCAAGATTCATATTGCAAAACAAAGATTTGATAGGGGACACATCAATAACTTTTAGATCTTCATCTTGATTTTCATAGGAATTGGAAGAACACGCTTTAATAAAGGCATCTTTCGTAGCACGCATCCTAGCGGTTCTTTCCTTGCACTCATCAATGGAAATTCTCATAGCTTTGAGAGACTCATTGATATCATGCTTAGGAGGAATAGATCTAAGCTTTAAAGAATCAACCTCAAGAGAAATTCTATCAACGTTCCTAGCCAAATCATCAACTTTAAGCAATTTCTCTTCAAGCAAAGCATTAAAATTCTTTTGTGAATTCATAAACTCTTTAACACTATTCTCAAATTCAGAGGGCATCTTATTATAATTTCCATAAGAGTTTTTGTAGGAATTTCCATAATTATTAGAAGGATTACTAGGATAAGGCCTAGGATTAAAATTCCCTCTATATGCGTTGTTACCAAAATTATTCCTACCAACAAAATTCACATCCATATATTCATTATTATTCTCAATCAAAGTACACAAAGGTATATCATTAGGATCAGAAGAAACACTTTTAGTAGAAAATAATTTCATAAGTTCATCCATCTTTCCACTCAAAACATTAATTTCTTCTATCGCATGCACTTTTTTATTAGAAGATCTTTCAGTATGCCATTGAGAATAATTAACCATAATATTATCTAGGAGTTTAGTAGCATCTCCTAAAGTGATTTCCATAAAAGTGCCTCTCGAGGCCGAATCTAAAAGATTTCTAGAAGCAAAATTCAATCTGGCATAAATTTTTTGTATAATCATCCACAAATTTAAACCATGAGTAGGGCAATTATGTATCATTAATTTCATTCTCTCCCAAGCTTCTGCAACATGTTCATGATCAAGTTGCTTAACATTCATAATGTCATTTCTAAGAGAGATGATCTTAGCGGGAGGAAAATACTTAGAGATAAAAGCATCTTTGCACTTGTTCCAAGAATCAATACTATTTTTAGGCAAAGACGAAAACCAAGCTTTAGCATGATCTCTAAGTGAAAAAGGAAATAGCTTCAATTTAACGACATCATTATCGACATCTTTTTTTCTTTTGCATATCACATAAATCAACGAAGCTATTCAGATGAGTAGCGGCATCTTCACTAGGAAGGCCGGCGAATTGATCTTTCATAACAAGATTCAACAAGGCAGTATTGATTTCACAAGATTCGGTATTGTCAAGCGGAGCAATCGGAGTGCTAAGGAAATCACTATTGTTGGTATTGGTGAAGTCACACAATTTGGTAGTATCTTGAGCCATCGCGACAAACAAGCAATCCAACACACGAGCAAACAAAAGGCAAGCGAGAAAAAAGCAAACAGAGAAAGAGAAGGAGAAGGAGAAGGAGAGAGAGGGCGAGTAAAACGGCAAGGGTGAAGTGGGGGAGAGGAAAACGAGGGGCAAATGGCAACTAATGTAATGTGGGAGATAGGGATTGTGATGGGTACTTGGTATGTTGACTTTTTGCATAGACTCCCCGGCAATGGCGCCAGAAATTCTTCTTGCTACCTCTTGAGCTTGCGTTGGATTTCCCCGAAGAGGAGAGGATGATGCAGCAGAGTAGCGTAAGTATGTCCCTCAGTTTTTGAGAACCAAGGTATCAATCTAGTAGGAGGCCACGCGCAAGTCCCTCGTACCTACACAAAAGCAAATGCTCCTCGCAACCAACGCGATTAGGGGTTGTCAATCCCTTCACGGTCACTTACAAGAGTGAGATCTGATAGAGATGATAGATAATATTTTTGGTATTTTTGATATAGAGATGCAAAGCAAAAAGTAAAAGGCAAAGTAAAAAAGCAAAGCAAGATTAAAGTGATGGAGATTGATATGATGAGAATAGACCCGGGGGCCATAGATTTCACTAGTGGCTTCTCTCAAGAGGATAAGTATTCTACGGTGGGTGAACAAATTACTGTTGAGCAATTGACAGAATTGAGCATAGTTATGAGAATATCTAGGTATGATCATGTATATAGGCATCACGTCCGAGACAAGTAGACCGAAATGATTCTGCATCTACTACTATTACTCTCATCGTCCGCTATCCAGCATGCATCTAGAGTATTAATTAAAAAACAGAGTAATGCCTTAAGCAAGATGACACAATGTAGAGAAATAAATTCATGCAATATGAAATAAACCCCATCTTGTTATCCTCGATGGCAACGATGCAATACGTGCCTTGCCGCGCCCCTTTTGTCACTGGGAAAGGACACCGCAAGATCGAACCCAATGCTAAGCACTTCTCCCATGGCAAGAACTACCAATCTAGTTGGCCAAACCAAACGGATAATTCGAAGAGACTTGCAAAGATAACCAATCATACATAAAAGAATTCAAAGAAGATTCAAATATTATTCATAGATAGACTTGATCATAAACCCACAATTCATCGGTCTCAACAAACACACCACAAAAAGAAGATTACATCGAATAGATCTCCACAAGAGAGAGGGAGAACATTGTATTGAGATCCAAAAAGAGAGAATAAGCCATCTAGCTACTAACTATGGACCCGAAGGTCTGAGGTAAACTACTCACACTTCATCGGAGGGGCTATGATGATATAGAAGCCCTTCGTGATGACGGCCCTCTCCGGCGGAGCTCCGGAACAGGCCCCAAGATGGGATCTCGTGGATACAGAAAGTTGCGATGATGGAATTAGGTTTTTGGCTCCGTATCTGATCGTTTGGGGGTACGTAGGTATACATAGGAGGAAGAAGTACGTCGGTGGAGCTTTGGTGGGCCCACGAGGGTGGGGGGCGCCCCCCCTACCTCGTGCCCACCTCGAAGCTTCCTTGGCGTAGGGTCCAAGTCTCCTGGGTCATATTCGATGAGAAAATCACGTTCCCGAAGGTTTCATTCCGTTTGGACTCCGTTTGATATTCTGTTTCTTCGAAACACTGAAATAGGCAAAAAACAACAATTCTGGGCTGGGCCTCCGGTTAATAGGTTAGTCCCAAAAATAATATAAAAGTGGAAAATAAAGCCCAATATAGTCCAAAACAGTAGATAATATAGCATGGAGCAATAAAAAATTATAGATACGTTGGAGACGTATCAACCTTCCTGAGGGAAACGTGCTTGGAAGCACCCTTCCAAGTGGTGCCTGAGCGCCTCCCTCGTGACCTTGGAATAGTCGGTGGCTCTCCAAAGAAGAGCCCCTGAGCCCTGCCTGAGGAGGGCGCCGGGCGCGTCTTCCTATGCAAGAGAGGGTGGCGCTCCCTGATCGGGCGCAAATCCTGACGCAACACCTCCAGAGGCGCCTGCCTCCTTACGGCTTGGACCAGGCGAAGCCTTCTTCTTCTTGAGGGTCGCCTCGGGAAGTCTTCCACTCCTGTGATCTGGGTCTTCGATTGCTGCGGCTTGGAACGCACGCTCAAGTGAACACACTGCGTCCCTTTCTTCACATGGTACGATAATGACTCCACCGCTCCTGGCATCTTGAGGACATTGTAGCCATGGTGAGTCACTGCCATGAACTTGGCTAGGGCTGGGTACCCGAGGATGGCGTTGTACGACAGGCGATTGTGGGCGACGTCGAAGTCGATGAGCTCGGTGCGGTAGTTGTTGCGCTGCCCGAAGGTGACTGGAAGGCGAACCTGCCCTATCGGAATAGTGGAACCATCAGTGACCCCTGAGAAAGGCTTGGTCGGCTAAAGCTGATCATATGGCACTTGGAGATTGTCGAACGTCTCGACGGACAGGACATTGAGTCCTGCTCCGCCATCAATGAGCGTCCTGGTGACCTGCACATTGCTGGTGACTGGGGAGCAAAGCATCGGGAGGACTCCGGCCATTACCGCGCACTTGAGCTGATCCGCTGAGCTGAACGTGATAGCGCACGTAGATCACCTGAGAGGGCGCGTGGCCTCAAGCTTGGGGAGGACTGCATTCACCTCGCGAGCAAACTACTTGAAGATGCGCTATGAGGCTAGGGCCTGGGCGCCACCCAAGATGCAAGCTATTGCGCGTGGCTCCTGGAAGCCCCCAGCCCCCTCGTCTTGATGTTGGTCTTCGTTCCTCCTTGGTGGTGGCGGCAGAGGAGGAAGGCCTGCATTGCCGCGTGGGCGATCCTCACGAGGCTGATCTCTCCAGCCTCCCTCGCGAGGCTGGTCCTACCAGCGATCCTTGCGAGGTCGGTCACGCCACCCTTGGCGAGGGCCACGGTCTTCCCATCGTCTTCCACCTCTTCCTCCTCCTCGGCCATAGCCCCTGTCGTTGCGCTCGGGGCATCGACCGATTCGCCCATCTCGCACGGCCCTGAGCTCTTGACATTCGTTGGTGTTGTGGGTGTGGAGGTCGTGGTGCACGCAATATCGGCTGCCCTTGGATGACTCAGGCTGATCCCTGCCTCGCTTGGTGTCTGGCTCCGCTGCGAGCACGACAGCCCCCTTGCGTTTCACGTCCTTGGCCTTGAGCTTTTTCTCTTCTGGGTCGGCTGCCGGGAGCTCAAGGAGGGAGAGGCGCCCTTCCTCAGCCCTGGCGCACTTGGTCGCCAAGTTGAACAGCTCCAGGAACGTGCACAGGTCTCCTCCTTCATCTTGATGTCGCGCACGCCGTCGGAGAAAGCTGAGATGATGGCTTCCTCAGTCACCCTGGGGATCTTGAGGCGAGCGTTGTTGAAGCGCTGGGTGCCATGTTCAGGAGCCAGGTGCGGGCGCCGTCCTTGAGCGCCATGGGAAACCAGTTCCGCTGGCTGTTGCTTGATGCGGCGCAGGTCACTCATGGCCGGGGGCCGGTCGCAAGTGCCCTGGAAGTTGGCGATGAAGCGAGTGCGCATCTCGCCCCAGGAGGAGATCGTGCTGGGTGCCATGTTCAGGAGCCAGGTGCGGGCGCCGTCCTTGAGCGCCATGGGAAACCAGTTCGCCATGACCTTTTCGTCTCCGTTGGCGGCTTCGATGCCCAACTCGTAGAGCTGTAGGAATTCTGCGGGGTCCGCCATGCCATCGTAGCGAGGGGCAGGTCAGGATTGAACTTGCCTGGCCATGTGACGCCACGTAGCTCGGGGGTGACGACGAGGCAGCCTGCTATAGCCACCGGCGCCCTTTGCTGGTGCTGGGCCTGCTCCTGGGGATTACCATGCGCCGCCGCTTGGAGCAGCGCAGGGTCTTGTCGTGGAGGCGCAAGGACGCGATCTTAGCGCACCGGCGCTGGGAGCGCGCGAGCACCTTCTCGGGGACGAGGGATCTCTTGGCAGCTCCCTTCTTGCTGCGCAGGCGCCGGACGTGGAGGGTCTCGCCCTGGGGCTGCGCGCCTTGGAGCTAGGGCGCCTTCTTGGGGAGGAGGTGGCGGAGGCGCCTCCTGATCCTCGCCTCCTGCACGGAACGGAGGGCGAGGCAGCGAGAGGGACAGCAAGGGGGAGCCCCCTGTGGCACTGACGAGCTCGGTGACGCGGGCGAGCTAGTCCTCGTAGAGGTCGTCGACGGGGCGGTAGTGCAGGAGCTCTCTTGCCAGGAGCAGCGCGGCGTGCGCATCCATGGGGGCGCGACGGGCGTGGGACGACGAACTAACTGGAGTCAGCGACGGGGTGGCAGTGCGGCCATCCCGCCGCACTGAAGGATGCTGGGACGAGGCCTGCTGCTCGCTCCCCGCCGGGCCGGTGGCGGCGTTGGCGGCAGGCGACGGGGAACGATGGGGGGGGGGGGGGTCCGCCGACGGGCGTCGTCTGGGCGACGCGGGTGGCGCGATCAGCCCGGCGCTCGGTGCGAGCCCGACGAGCGTCGGCCATGGACACGACGGAAGGTCACACGCGAACAGCGGAAGGAAGATTCCGGCACACCCCTACCTGGCGCACCAAATGTCAGATTTCGGGTTCCGGCAGACCCTTAAGGTTCGAACTCTGGGGTGCGCGCGGAGATCTCTCCCCTATCGATCTACGTCCGATCTCCTCGCGTGATCTAAGCTGGAAATGATGAACAACACAAGAGACACGAGATTTATACTGGTTCGGGCCACCGTTGTGGTGTAATACCCTACTCCAGTGTGTGGTGTGGTGGATTGCCTCAGGGGCTGATGATGAACAATACAAGGGAAAAACATCCTCGCGAGAGGTGTTCTTGATCTAGTGTGATGTGCTCTGCCTGGTCTGGATCTCTTTTATCTATGCCTCTACTCTGTGGTGGCTAGTTCTATTTATAGAGGCCCTGGGCCTCTCCCCAAATAATGAGCGGGAAGGGCGCCAACAATTGGCCATTTTGAAGGGGAACATCTAGTACAAGTTATCCTGACCAAAGGTGGTCTTCGGCTGCCAAAGCACTGGTGATGACGCCGTCTTAGGCTCCACGGTGACCTCCGTCCTACCGCTCTTCTGGTCTTGGTCTCGTTGCACCGAATGGCAACCTTTGCCCGATGCCTTGGCGTGTGCTTGCTCCCTTTGCACCGAAGAGGAAGCAAGGACACTATGCAAGCCGGCGCTCGCCTGGTCTCGATTGTCATGGCTTGCATCACACTGGTAGAAAAAGGGCCTTTAGTCCCGGTTCATAAGGGCCTTTAGTCCCGGTTCTGGAACCGGGACTAAAGTGTCGGTACTAATGCCCTGACCCTTTAGTCCCGGTTCAATCCAGAACCGGAACTAAAGGCCCTCCACGTGGCCGGTCCACCTTTAGTCCCGGTTGGTAATACCAACCGGTACTAAAGGAAATTTCCTGAATTTTTTTTTTGAAATTTTTTTTGAAATTTTTTTTTGAAATTTTTTTATTCTCAAATTTCTGAATTATTTTAACCTCTAATCTCTAATCACCCCTCATCATTGCTCAATTTAATCTCTAATCACCCCTCATCATTCCAAATCATCTCACTTCCCGAACGGTCACCCATCCTCTCACTACTCCAGCCTGAGCACGCTTAACTTCCGGGTTCTATTCTCCCTCGTTTCCAAGTCTGCACTTGTTGTTTTCCTGACAATAGTAAGATGTCAATCCTGTTAACCCTCAGGAATTTAGCTTGAGCATGAAGTCACATATTTCACTGTTTGAGTTTAAAACTATTGTTCTAAAAAACAATAATTTTTTAGTAACACTAATATTTTTGAATAAGTAGTTTGACCATTGTTTGACCAAGTTTGACCAGATTTGACCAAAATTCAAAAAAGGTGAAATAATTATTTAATAACACTAATATTCTTGAATAATTATTTAGTAACACTAATACTTCTTGAATAAGTATTTAAAAAAACTGAAATTTGAGCATAACTTTTTTCCTTTTGGAATTTGAGGATTCTAGAAATTTGCAAACCGGCCGTAGGCCATCTCCATCGGATGTAACTTTTCGAGTAGATGATTTTTCATATAAAAAACTTTTTCATCCGAGTTCGTATGCAAAAGTTATGCGCATTTTACAAATTCCAGAGAGATTTTGTAAATAAAGTCGAAATTCATATTTGTAAATTATCCCAACAACTAGACCACATATCACATGTGAAACTTATTTTCTTTTATTTTTTTGACATTTCCATCATTTTCTTTTATTTTTTTAAAAACTGAAAAGGCGATCCACATGGGGGGGGGGGTATACTTTGAAAATGGGACCTTTAGTACCGGTTCGTGGCATGAACCGGGACTAAAGGTCTCATCCCCATTAGTCCCGGTTCGTGCCTCAAACCGGGACTAAAGGTCTAATCTTTAGTCCCGGTTTGTGGCACGAACCGGGACCAATAGTTGTGGGCCAGGAGCGAGGCCCATTGGTCCCGGTTCATCCCACCAACCGGGACCAAAACGTCTAGATGAACCGGGACTAATGCCTTAGCCGCACGAACCGGGACCACTGCTCACATTAGTCCCGGTTCTAGACTGAACCGGGACTAATGGGCTGAGGCGGCCTGGACCATAGCCCCTTTTTCTACTAGTGTCACGGGCTCCTCGCGAGGTGCGCCCACCTTGATCTTTCCGCCTCCTCGCGAGCCTGCCTGATGAGGCCGCTCCTGAGGAAGCTTCCTGTCGTCTTCCTCGCGAGGCTTGGCCCGTCGCGAGGGTCTTGAGCTTGAGCTGATGAAGATGGGCCGCGCTGGGCCCCCACTTGAGCCACGCCGCAGGCCGCAGGCAGGGAAGTCTGGGGACCCCCGTTCCCAGAACGCCGACAGGTGCCAGGCCACTGAGTTAAACCATTTTTGCAAAGCCTTTTAAGATGGTCCTCAATCCTTAACCAATCATCGTTTTAACTTGACAAGTTCAGGGTCTTTATTTTAGAGTAACTTGTCAAAGTTCAAAGGGTCATACCCGGTTTACCTGGGCGGAATGGCTTACTTAAATAGGCAGGTTAACCTGGGGTTTTAGGTGTATACACCAGGCTTCCAAGCCATGGCTTGATAGCCTATTACAAGTGTAGATTCTAAGTTTATTTCGATAGCAAAGAATCCCCAAGTAACATTTTGAGCTGTGCTCAATGGGTGCCTATGTTTGAGTTGTTGTTTTACAACACTCTCTTTGGCCCCAGATTGATTTGACTTTGAGCCGATCAAGAGGTGTGACTATGGTTCGAATATGACCATGCCCCCAAGTGATGTTGTGGCATTGCACCAATCAAAAGGTGTAGCTATGGTTCGGATACGACCAAGCCCCCAAGTGATGTTGTGGCATTGCGCCGATCAAGACGTGTAGCTATGGTTCGGATACGACCAAGCCCCCAAGTGATGTAACTTAAAGCTTTGAATAGCTGAATCAAGGGGTAAACCGGACACCGCTTTATAAATAGAAGCTCCATGTAACCACACATGATGTAGGAAAAACAATAGATACCCCGCTTTAGCTGAGGCTCCGGTTTATTATATTAATCGTAATATATACATTGTCATAATACGTACATAAGCAGAGCCTATGGCTCAAGTATAGTAACGCTGAAGATGAGCAATATTCCATGGCTGGTTGGTCTCCTCCTCCGATATACGTGAGTCTTTGCGCTCTCGAACATTGATTAGGTAGTATGACCCGTTGCGTAGATTCTTGCTGACCACAAAGGGTCCTTCCCATAGCTTGTGCATATCCGTCTGATCCTGGATGAGTTGAAGCACCAAATCACCTTCTTGAAAGGTTCTGGTTCTAACCCGACGGCTATGATAACGACGCAGATCTTGCTGATAAATTGCCGAACGGGCTGCCGCCATGTCACGCTCCTCATCTAACATGTCAAGAGCTTCCTGCCATGCCTTCTCGTTGTCGGCTTCAACATATGCCGCTACACGAGGTGAGTCATGACGGATGTCACTAGGAAGAACCGCTTCCGCTCCATAAACCATGAAGAATGGTGTGTATCTGGTCGACCTATTAGGTGTGGTATTGATGCTCCATAACACAGAAGGTAACTCCTCAACCCAAAAACCCGGCGTCCGTTGCAAAGGAACCATAAGCCAGGGTTTGATGCCTCTCAAGATCTCTTGATTGGCCCTCTCCACTTGACCATTGGACTGGGGGTGAGCCACTGATGACACGTGAAGCCGGATGTGCTCACGTTGATAGAACTCCTTCATGGCACCCTTTGACAGATTGGTACCATTGTCTGTTATAATGCTGTGTGGAAAGCCAAACCGGAAGATCACCTTTTTGATGAATTGAACCGCCGTAGCTGCATCACACTTACTAACTGGCTCTGCCTCCACCCACTTCGTGAATTTATCAACCACCGCCAAAGGGTCGGTCTTCTTGTCCTTGATCTCTTGAAAGGCCCAACCATATCCAGACCCACCAGGCTGCAAATGGCCAGGTGATTGGAATCATTCTCAATTCTTGAGCCGGTACATGAGCGCGCCTTGAGAATTTCTGGCAGCCATCACATCTTTTGACCAAGTCCTCGGCATCAGCATGAGCTGTCAACCAATAGAAACCGTGACGAAATGCCTTGGGCACCAAAGAATTTGAACCGGCGTGGTGACCACAATATCCTTCGTGGATCTCATGCAAAATTTCATAGCCTTCTCCAGGAGACACACAGCGTTGAAACGCCCCTGTCACACTGCAATGATGTAACTCTCCATTGATAATAGTCATGGACTTGGACCGCCGGATTATCTGTCTGGCCAAAGTTTCATCCTCTGGTAACTCGCCCTGGTTCATATACGCCAGATATGGAACCATCCAATCCGGGATAACATGAAGAGCCACCACCAACTAAGCTTCCGGATCAGGGATAGCCAAATCCTCTTCATCAGGGAGCTTAACGGACGGATTGTGCAACACATCTAGGAAGATATTAGGCGGAGCCGGTTTACGTTGGGAACCTAGACGGCTTAAAGCGTCCACTGCTTCGTTCTTCCTCCGGTCCACATGATCCACCTGATAGCCTTTGAAGTGACCTACAACAATATCCACCTCTCGACGATATGCTGCCATGAGTGGGTCCTTGGAATCCCAAGTGCCGGACACTTGTTGAGCCACCAGGTCCGAGTCACCGAAGCACTTAACGCGGCTTAGGTTCATCTCCTTATCCATCCGAAGACCATGGAGTAAGGCCTCGTATTCAGCTGCATTGTTAGTGCAAGGGAACATTAAACGGAGAACATAACAAAACTTATCACCTCGTGGGGAAGTTAATATGACTCCAGCCCCCGAGCCCTCCAATTGCCTGGACCAATCAAAATGAATAGTCCAATAAGTATGATCTGGCTTCTCTTCTGGCGCTTGTAGTTCCGTCCAATCATTGATGAAATCCACAAGTGCCTGAGATTTGATCGCCGTCTGGGGTATGTATTTCAACCCGTGAGGCCCGAGCTCGATAGCCCACTTAGCAATCCGGCCAGTTGCTTCCCTGTTTTGGATTATATCCCCCAAAGGAGCAGAGCTGACCACCGTGATGGGATGACCTTGGAAATATTGTTTAAGCTTCCGGCTTGCCATAAAAACTCCATATACCAACTTTTGCCAATGTGGATATTCCTTTCCGGCCACTTTACGCTCTACCACAATAGCCACACTAACAGCCCGGGCGTTAGCTGCCACATATAACAACAATGGCTCCTTGTCAACCGGAGCAGCGAGAACCGGCGGATTGGCCAACCGCCGGTTTAAATCCTCAAATGCTTCATTAGCGGCGTCACTCCAGACGAAGTTAACTGTTTTCTTCAACATCTGATATAAAAGTATGGCCTTCTCACCAAGGCGACTGATAAACCGGCTCAACGCGGCAATCCGGCCCGCCAGAAGTTGAACATCATTGATACACTTTGGTTTGGCCAAGGAGGTGATGGCTTTGATCTTTTTCGGATTAGCTTCAATGCCCCTGTTAGACACCAGAAAACCCAAGAGCCTGCCTGCCGGTACACCAAAGACGCACTTGGCCGGATTAAGCATCATTTTATAAACCCGCAGGTTATCAAAGGTTTCCTTCAAGTCATCAATCAATGTCTCCTTCTTCCTGGATTTTACCACAATATCTTCCACATAGGCGTGAAAATTATGGCCGATCTGTTTATGAAGACAATTCTGCACACACCGTTGATAAGTCGCCTGAGCACTCTTGAGCCCAAAGGGCATGGACACATAGAAGAAGGCTCCAAAGGGAGTTATGAAGGCCGTCTTCTCTTGGTCCTTAACTGCCATTTTGATCTGATGGTAACCGGAATATGCATCCAAAAGGCATAAACGCTCACAACCCGCCGTAGCATCAATAATTTGATCAATATGGGGGAGGGCAAAAGGATCTGCTGGACAAGCCTTGTTGAGATCTGTGTAGTCCACACACATAGCCAAGTGTCGTTCTTCTTAAGGACCAGCACCGGATTAGCCAACCACTCAGGATGAAATAATTCAACAATGAATCCAGCCACCAAGAGCCTGGCAACTTCTTCTCCAATAGCTTTGCGCCGTTCTTCATTGAACCGGCGGAGAAACTGCTTGACCAGCTTATACTTGGGATCAATATTGAGAGTGTGCTCAGCGAGTTCTCTCAGTACACCCGGCATGTTAGAAGGCTTCCACGCAAAAATGTCCCAATTCTCACGGATTAACTTGATGAGCGCGCTTTCCTATTTTGGATCCAAGTTAGCGCTGATGCTAAACTGCTTGGACGAATCGCCGGGCACGAAGTCAACAAGCTTAGTCTCATCAGCTGATTTGAACTTTAGGGCCGGTTCATGCTTTGTAGTTGGTTTCTTTAATGAAGTCATATCTGCCGGATCAACATTGTCTTTGTAAAACTTCAACTCCTCTGTTGCACAAACCGACTCAGCATAAGCCGCATCACCTTCTTCACACTCTAGAGCGATCTTGCGACTCCCATGCACTGTCATAGTTCCCTTGTGACCCGGCATCTTGAGCTGCAGATAGACATAACAAGGCCATGCCATAAACTTAGCATAAGTTGGCCGTCCAAACAGGGCATGATACGGGCTTTTGATTTTCACCACTTCAAAAGTCAAGGTTTCTGATCTCGAGTCATGCTCGTCCCCAAAAGCCACCTCCAGAGCTATTTTACCAACAGGATACGCCGATTTACCAGGCACCACACCGTGGAACACCGTATTGGACGGTTTAAGATTTTTATTTGTTAACCCCATGCGACGGAAAGTTTCATAATAAAGGATATTGATACTCTCTCCATCCATGAGTACCTTAGTGAACTTATAACCTCCCACCTGAGGTGCCACCACCAGTGCCAGATGACCCGGATTGTCAACCCGGGGCGGATGATCTTCTCTACTCCACACAATCGACTTCTCAGACCAGCACAAATAACGGGGCACCACCGGTTCAACGGCATTCACTGCCCTTTTATGAAGCTTCTGATCGCGCTTGTCCAGGCGAGTGGTGAAGACATGATACTGTCCGCTATTCAACTGCTTCGGGTTGCTCTGGTAACCCGACTGCTGCTGCTGCTGACTCCACTGATTGTTATAACCACTTTGGTTTCCCTGATTGCCTTGATTGCCATGCCCGCTCTGATTACCGTGAAAACCTGAACTGGAATTGCCTCCACCATAACCCGGCCCATGAGACCCGAGGCCCGAACCGCCACCCGGTCCATGATCATACAGGAAAGAATTAGAATTTTTGAACTCTTGCATGATGTAGCAATCTTTCCATAGGTGTGTGGACGGATTCTCCTTCGTCCCATGTTTTGGGTAAGGCTGGTTCAACAGATAAGACAGGCGGTCTGGGTTAGGACTTGGTCCTCCACCGCGCTGGGGCGGTTTACCCTTACGCCGTTGGCCCTTGTCCTGCGTGCTGGTATTAGCCACAAAGTCTAAGCCGTGGTCCGCTTTACGCTTGCCGCCGTTTCCATGACCCGCCGGGTTGTGGTGCTGCCCCCCGGCGTTGCCACTCCTTTTTCCCTTCCCTGTCTTATCATTGTCAGACTCGGGATCCTTGGTACTATCAGAGTCGGCATACTTCACCAGAGCAGCCATGAGGGTTCCCATGTCATTACAATGACGTTTGAGCCGTCCCAACTTCAATTTCAGTGGTTCAAACTGGCAATTGCCTTCCAATGTTAAAACTGCGGCATCAACGTTCATGCGGTCCGACGAATGCAAAATTTCCGAAACTCGGCGCACCCAACGGGTTGTTGACTCTCCTTCCTCCTGGACACAGGCAGCTAAGTCCACAATTGACACGGGCTGCTTGCATGTATCCTTGAAATTCTGTATAAACTAGGCTCTCAACTCGGCCCATGAGCTGATAGAATTAGCGGGTAAGCTCTTTAGCCAAGTGCGGGCCGTCCCTTCTAGCATCATGGTGAAGTATTTCACACACGCCACATCATCCACATCCAACATCTCCATGGCCATCTCATAGCTTTCGACCCATGTCTCGGGGGATAAATCGGCGGTGTAATTCGGCACCTTGCGCGGGCCTTTGAAATCCTTGGGCAGGCGCACATTGTGCAACGCTGGGACGAGACACGACACTCCCACACAACTAGAAGTAACTCATGGTTCCACCGACGTGGTTGGACGAACCGGAGTAAGCTGACGGGCTTCATGTTGCACCGCTAACTCGGCCTCTCTGCGTGCCCGAGCCCGGTCCACCACCTCTTGAGCATCACCAGCACCAGCCGTCGGGTTATTGCCACAGGGAAGATCACGGTTTTGCTTGTTGCTTGACACTGCTGGTTCATCCATGCGCCTGCTGTAACTCCGGCTTGGACGGGGAGTGGAATGAATCCGATCGCGACTATATGAATAAGCCTCCTGTTGAACCAAGGCTGTCTGAAGAAGCTCCTTAACCCGACGCGTCTCGACCGTCGCCGGAGAATCGCCTTCGATCGGGATGGCCGCCAGCCTTGAAGCGACGGCGACAATGTTGTCCACCGGGTTAGAGTAATGACCCGGTGGCATTGGGACATGCAGTGTTGCAATGTTGTTCTGACGAGGCGGATCCACCAAACGTGGCTGAACCGGCGCCCCTGCACCAGGTGCCTCTGCCCGGTTTATCACCGGCGAATTACTGGTCCCTGCTCCCGTGGTGTTGAAGAGGTTTCTAGCATCATAAATCGGTGGCAGGCGAGATCGGTACCTCCTCTTGAGGACTTCGTTCGACACACTCTGATCCAGCATAATCCGGTAAGCCTATGCATCCAAAGCGGCCCGCTCTGCGTCCATCCTGGTATCCTCAGATGCCAAGTCGGCTTTGGCCTGGGTGATCTGATCTTTCACCTTCGCGATTTCCGCATTGTGTGCATCCTGATCCGCTGGGTTAGCCTCCGCCATCAGCGTTGCCAACGCGTCAAACAAATCAGATAGAACCTGAGCCGTCGGTCGCACAGGGCCTCCTGCCCCGGCTGCTCTTGCCGCTGCCGATCCGGAAATCATCGCCGCTGCGGTCGAAGAGTGGAGCGCTGGTTGTGTACCGGCCATGAAGATCGCAACCCGGTTTGGCAGATCAAAGGGGTCTGGAATACTGTCGCCATCGGAACAACCCCCAATCCGGCCATCTTGTAACTGATATAACGACTCGGTCTCTCCGGTCGATGACTCGTCGCCGGAATAAACGACGGTTTCACCACCAGATTCCGATCTATGCTCAGATTCCCCTCCATGGATAACTCCCACGAAGGCACGTTTCATGACAGGCTTGACCCGGGCAGATATCGCACGCTGAGCCGTTTCGACGAGGTCGGTGCAGATGTCCGGCTCAGGGCCCGGTTCGCCGATCTTGCCAATGAAAACATGTATGCCACCAAAGGGGACCCGGTACCTGTACTCAATCGAGCCGGCCTCGGGGCCCAAGCCTGCATCGTCGATGTAGAGCTTGCCGCGACGACTCTTGGTCATCCGGCCCACATTGTAGCCCTTGAGTCCTTTGAAGCTGCCCTCTAAGAACTTGAAACCATCGTGCGATAGCCCCATGGTGGGCGCCAACTGTCGTGGTTTTGTCACGACAGATGTCCTTGTGTAAGGACTTAGTCGTGGAGCCATCGCTACGGGTTAGCTTAAAGGGGTTAAACCGGACACGGGACACGAGAGTTTTATACTAGTTCGGCCCCTTACGATGAAGGTAAAAGCCTATGTCTAGTTGTGATGGAACTACTGGGGTTTCAATGACCAAGGAGCGAATACGCTTTGCCTGAGTCTCGAGTTGTTGTCTGTTGTCCTTGAACCGCAGCCGGGTCGTCCCCTTATATACATGGGTTTACGCCCGTCGGTTTACAGAATCCTGAGGGCGGCTCATAAACGTGTCCGGCTCGGTCTCTGCTATTTCTACCTTACAACACAAGTCTACATATAAATACCGGTTTATGTCTACAGGCCTTATTCCGGCTTTGGGCCCTGGGCTTTCATAAAGCGTCACCACCTGTCTTCATGGGCTTCAGATATAATGAACTACTTACGGGGTTAACCCGGCCTCTCCTGGCCAGTTTACACTCAGTGGTAATATCCCGAACAGCATGTAACCCTCTGTACAAAGCCAGGCGCAGACCCTGAGCATAAATAAATGAAGTGCTGGCGCCCTAAGTTATAGCATGCATGCTAGGTTGAGTCTCTTACTCGGTTAGGGTTCATAGTGCTTAGCGGCGACTAACCCTTAGCCTAGAGGTCGAGTGTGCATCTTTTCTGTTTTCTTTGGTTCGCAGGGCACTTCTACTGAGCCACTTGGGAAAAGGAGAATGGACTGGCGCTCCAGCCCCGGCAAGGCAAGGCTGCCGGGGGCTGAAGATGTAAGGGTCCAACCATGGCGAGCCAAGGTTGCCGGGGGCTGTGGATTCAGATAAGTCTTTCATCCCCCTGCTATGTGTTTCCGTATGGAACTGGGACATGTGAAGCCTCGTTTATGTCTTAAAACCAACGTGTTCCCTTTTTCCTATACCCGAGAGTTACTTCCTGGGTCGGAATTTGGTAGTAGTTGCGGTGGCGAAGAGATGAACGAGAAGCCTAACTCTACGGTCGGCTGAAGAAGAGAAACAGCAAGGCCTATTGCCGGGCGATAACGTTAATTATAAAAATAACAAGGATTCATCCTTGGCATGGGCCTCGCTCACGCACGAAGAACCCGGGAAGCACCCTTTTTCATTAAAAATGTCCCATACAGGTATAGTTCGTACGGAAAGAAAAACATGAACAAGGGGGATTACAAGCTTTAAATCTAACAAGGCCCGAAGGCTTACAGACTAAAAAAGAGATGAGATGCCCGTAATCCCTTTCTTGTCCCTCTCCTTAGGAGGTAGGTCAAGGAGGCGAAAGGGCAAAAGGGGCGCCTAGGCGAACTACGAGCAACAGAAAGCACCAAGAGAACACCTCAGTGGCTGCCCATGGGTGGGACGGTGATGACGGTGCCAGGAAAAGAGCTGAAAGACGAGGCGGCAAGTCGCCAAACACGCGACGAAGGCATCAGTGTCCGCGTACTCCGAGTTGATGGCCTTGCCGCCCGCCCTCTTCCTCTTCTGCAGCCCCCCGATGCCAGCCGCCCAAGGAGACGGCCCCGAGAAGTTCAAGGAGCTAGCCCCTCCCCGGCAAAACTCCGTCGGAGGAGCGGCCATGTGCAGATGTTGCTGCTGCCACACCCGCCCAGGCGCGGGGCGTCCGATGCCTAGTAGGACTCGTCCCCGTCATCTGCCCCGCTGTCCTCCTCGTCACATTCGCTTGAGGAAGAGCTTCCATCATCGGAATCTCCATCGGAGGAGCTCTCCATGCAACACTTTAGGTGAGTTCCAAGATCTCCGAAGACCTTGACGGAGAGCAGGCTGTCCTCCATTAATTTGAAGTAGAGGACGAGCCCCGCCGTCAGGCTGTGGATGCGAGCGAATGTCTTCCATCCACAGCGGAGGTACATGACCCGAGGAGCTGGGAAGTCGACGTCGACCCGCGTGCCCCCATTCCCGCAGCCCCTCATGTGCAATCTGAGGGTCTGGGGCGGGTCACGCTCCATCTCTCGAGCAAACGGGGCGGGAAGAGAAAGATGGCGACGCGGAGGCCAGCGCAGCCTGATGAAGAACTCGCGAGGCTGGTCTCCAACATGGCCCTCCGTCGGGAAAGGCATCATTGGCGGGGGCGAGGCCAGCACGCCGCCCCATCCTTCTCTTCCCCGGGCACCACGACCTCTGCCACGGCCTCGCCCACGGCCTCGCGCCCTCCCCCTTCCCCTCGCGGTCGGCTCCACCACCACGGGCTCAGGAGGAGGAGGGACACGCTATCGAGCGACGACCCTCGCCGCCACCGTCGAGGGACCAGGGTTCCCCTTCTCCATGGCGGATGAGAGGAAGAAGCATAAGCAGGAGGAGATAGAAGATAGAAGAGTGCGGAGCGCCATCCCCCTTCCCTCTCCGTATAAAGGGGCGGGGTCGGGGCTCGGCCGCCCTGCTCAGCCAATCCAGCCACTGGGGGCACAGGGAATCAGGACCGACCTGATGCCCCAACTAGCGACGGCCCGGTTTCCCGCCTCCACAGCTCGCCACCTGCATGAAGGACACGTGGAGAGCGTGCAGGGTCGAAAGGACAGGTGAGGCGACCGTTCCCCGCCCCATGATCAGGGGGCGTGGGCGCCTTAAAGAATTCGACCTGAGTCCATCCAGTAAATGAGCCGCGCCTCCACGCCTCCCTCTTTTTATTGGGAAGGCGCGAGCCGGCTTTTTACCAGAATGTGACGCATGCATGCGGAAACCACCCCACACATGCCGCCCACGTCACGCGCACCCCTCCACATAGCACATTCAATGCGGGTCATGGGGAAGTGCAACGGACGAAGGATTACCGCGGTAAAATCTGGCCCTCCTGCCCGCGCACCGTTCTGGGCCTGGCCCAACAACGTGTCGCACTTATGTGTGGCCCAGGCCCGGGGGCTCCTGTCGGTGTACAAAAGTAGGGGCGCACCTTTGTACCCCTTTACTTGTGCACAGGCAGTCAGAGCCACGCGCCATGGCCACACGTAGCAGGACAAAGGAGGGAAGCCGGAGAGAAGCCGAAGCCCAACACAAGACGATCAAGGCAACGCCAAGGCCAAGAACACAAAGAAGCAGAGGGACGAAGCAGTTTCCCCCGGCAAGACCCTTGCTGGGGGCAGCCTCAGCAGCCTCGGCAAGACCCTTGCCGGGGCAGCACACCCAAACACCAACAAAGCGAGACGCCTAAACGAACAGATATGGAGCCAAAAAACCTAATTCCACCACCGCAACTTTCTGTATCCACGAGATCCCATCTTGGGGCCTGTTTCGGAGCTCCGTCGGAGAGGGCCGTCATCACGGAGGGCTTCTACATCATCATAGCCTCTCCGATGAAGTGTGAGTAGTTTACCTCAGACCTTCGGGTCCATAGTTATTAGCTAGATGGCTTCTTCTCTCTTTTTGTATCTCAATACAATGTTCTCCCCTTCTCTTGTGGAGATCTATTCGATGTAATCTTCTTCTTTTGCGGTGTGTTTGTTGAGACCGATGAATTGTGGGTTTATGATCAAGTCTATCTATGAATAATATTTGAATCATCTCTGAATTCTTTTATGTATGATTGGTTATCTTTGCAAGTCTCTTCGAATTATCCGTTTGGTTTGGCCAACTAGATTGGTAGTTCTTGCCATGGGAGAAGTGCTTAGCTTTGGGTTCGATCTTGCGGTGTCCTTTCCCAGTGACAGAAGGGGCAGCAACGCACGTATTGTATCGTTGCCATCAAGGATAACAAGATGGAGTTTATTTCATATTGCATGAATTTATCTCTCTACATCATGTCATCTTGCTTAAAGTGTTACTCTGTTTTTCACTTAATACTCTAGATGCATGCTGGATAGCGGTCGATGAGTGGAGTAATAGTAGTAGATGCAGAATCGTTTTGATCTACTTGTCATGGACGTGATGCCTATATACATGATCATGCCTAGATATTCTCATAACTATGCTCAATTCTGTCAATTGCTCAACAGTAATTTGTTCACCCATCGTAGAATACTTATGCTCTCGAGAGAAGCCACTAGTGTAACCTATGGCCCCCGGGTCCATTCTCATCATATCAATCTCCATCACTTTAATTTTGCTTTGCTTTTTTACTTTGTCTTTTACTTTTGACTTTGCGTCTCTATACCAAAAATACCAAAAAATATTATCTATCGGATCTCACTTTCGCAAGTGACCGTGAAGGGATTGACAACCCCTAATCGTGTTGGTTGCGTTGAGCTCTTTGTGTTGTGTAGGTACGAGGGACTTGCGCGTGGTCCCCTACTGGATTGATACCTTGTTTCTCAAAAACTGAGGGAAATACTTACACTACTCTGCTACATCATCCTTTCCTCTTCGAGGAAATCCAACGCAAGCTCAAGAGGTAGCAAGAAGAATTTCTGGCGCCATTGCCGGGGAGTCTACGCAAAAAGTCAACATACCAAGTACCCATCTCAATTCCTATCTCCCGCATTACATTAGTTGCCATTTGCCTCTCGTTTTCCTCTCCCCCACTTCACCCTTGCCATTTTATTCGCCCTCTTTTCCGTTCGCCTTTATGTCTTTCTTAGCTCGTTTTCTCGCTTGGTTGAAATAGTTGGGTATTTATTCCCTAACAAAGAAGCTAATATCTATGGATCCTCATCCGCTTGCCAATATTTTTAAGAGATCCAATTATGATGAACCAATTCCTAGTGATTTGGATGCACTATATTATCTTTATAAGCTTTGGCCTGAAATTCGTAAATCTGAAAATTGTGATGAAGTACCTCACGATAGATCTTTGAATAAAAAGCATGATTGCAATGATATTATTATAATAAATTCTCTTGATGTCAATTGTGTTAATAATATGCAAAACCCTAAGCTTGGGGATGCTAGTTTTGCTATGTCTACTACTTGTTGCAATGGTCATGATTGGGGTGATTCTTCTTATGATCTTGAAAATTTATTTAAGCCCCATGGTGAATATGAGATTTATAATAGTGTTTGCAATAATATTGAAAGTGGGTTTGGAAGAGTGTCAACTTTAGATCTCACATATTTGGATAATGTTCAATCTTATGAAATTTTTGCTAAAAATGGGCTTGGAGAAATCATGACTTTAGTTAATGATAATCCCACTATTTTGGAAGAGTGTCAACTTTGCATGCATGTGGATCGTGAAGAGAATATACTTTGTGATAGCTATTTTGTTGAAATTTCCTATGATCCTACATGTAACTATTATGAGAGAGGAAAATATGGTTGTAGCAACTTTCATGCTACTAAATTACCTCTCGTTATGTTGAGATTGCTATTGTCTCTTTCTGCTTCCTTGCATATGCTAGTTTTTGCTTGCCTTGATTTGTTTGCCTATAAGATGCCTATGCATAGGAAGTATGTTAGACTTAGATGTGGTTGTCACATGTTTTATGATGCTCTCTTTGTGCTTCAATTCTTGTCTTTTATGTGAGCATCATTGAAATCTCAATGCCTAGCTAAAAAGGCTTTAAAGAGAAGCGCTTGTTGGGAGACAACCCAATATATTTCCTTTCTGTCGTTGAATAAATAACCCATCTACCTTCTGTTTGGATGTAGTTTTGAGTTTTAATTAGTGTTCGTGCCAAGCTAGACCTATTGGATCTTCTTGGATGATAGTTATTTGATCTTGCTATAATTTCCAGAAACTTTGCGTTCAGTGCCCGAATTATTAAAAATCATCAGAACGTGATAAAATATTGATTCCAATTGCTGCTTATCAATAAACAAATTTTCTAGGTCGTCTAATTTTGGTACAATTTTTTGGGCCAGAAGTTTGCGTTAGTTACAGATTACTACAGACTGTTCTGTTTTTGACAGATTCTGTTTTTCGTGTCTTGTTTGCTTATTTTGATGGTTAGTAAAATATGTTATGATCCATAGAGAAGTTGGAATACAGTAGGTTTAACACCAATATAAATAAAGAATGATTTCATTATAGTACTTTGAAGTGGTCTTTAGTTTTCTTTCTCTAACGGAGCTCACGAGATTTCTGTTGAGTTTTGTGTTGTGAAGTTTTCAAGTTTTGGGTGAATTCTTTTGATGGATTATGGAACAAGGAGTGACAAGAGCCTAAGATTGGGGATGCCCAAGGCACCCCCAAGATAATCCAAGGACACCAAAAAGTCAAAGCTTGGGGATGCCCCGGAAGGCATCCCCTCTTTCGTCCACTTCCATCGGTAATTTACTTGGAGCTATATTTTTATTCACCAACATGATATGTGTTTTGCTTGGAGCGTCTTGTATTATTTGTGTCTTTGTTTGCTAGTGTGCCACAATCATCCTTGCTGTACACACCTTTTGAGAGATCCATATATGAATTGGAATTTGATAGAATACTCTATGTGCTTCACTTACATCTTTTGAGTGTTATAATTTTGCTCTATGTGCTTCACTTATATCTTTTGAGCTATGTAGTTTTGCTCTATGTGCTTCACTTATATCATTTGAGCGTTATAGTTTTGCTCTATGTGCTTCACTTATATCTTTTGAGCATTATAATTTTGCTCTATGTGCTTCACTTAGATCTTTTAGAGCATGGTGGTGGTTTGTTTTAAAGAAACTATTGATCTCTCATGCTTCACTTAAATTATTTTGAGAGTCTTAATAGCATGGTAATTTGCTTAATAATAACTTGCTTGGTGTTCAAGATTTGTGAATTTTTCTTTTGAGTGCGTTGAATACTAAGAGATGATTGAAGTATGATAATTGTTTTGAGATATGGAGGTGATAATATTAGAGCCATGCTAGTTTAGTAGTTGTGACTTTAAAGAATACTTGTGTTAAAGTTTGTGATTCCCGTAGCATGCACGTATGGTGAACCGTTATGTGATGAAGTCGGAGCATGATTTATTTATTGATTGTCTTCCTTATGAGTGGTGGTCGGGGACGAGCGATGGTCTTTTCCTACCAATCTATCCCCCTAGGAGCTTGCACGTAATACTTTGCTTCGATAACTTCTAGATTTTTGCAATAAGTATATGAGTTCTTTATGACTAATGTTGAGTCCATGGATTATACGCACTTTTTCCCATCCTTCCACCATTGCTAGCCTCTCTAATACCGCGCACCTTTCGCCGGTATCATACACCCACCATATACCTTCATCAAAACAGCCACCATACCTACCTATCATGGCATTTCCATAGCCCTTCTGAGATATATTGCCATGCAACTTTCCACCGTTCCGTTTATTATGACACGCTCCATCATTGTCATATTGCTGACATGATCATGTAGTTGACATCGTATTTGTGGCAAAGCTCCCGTTCATTATTCTTTCATACATGTCACTCTTGATTCATTGCATATCCCGGTACACCGCCGGAGGCATTCATAATTCTAAGTATCGAGTTGTAATTGTTGAGTTGTAAGAAAAATAAAAGTGTGATGATCATGAATTTTTAGAGCATTGTCCCAGGTGAGGAAAGGATGATGGAGACTATGATTCCCCCATAAGTCAGGATGAGACTCCGGACGAAAAATAAAAAAAGAGGCAAAAAAAGAGAAAGGCCCAAAAAATGAGAGATAAAGAGAGAAGGGACAATGCTACTATCCTTTTACCACACTTGTGCTTCGAAGTAGCACCATGATCTTCATGATAGAGAGTCTCTCGTTATGTCACTTTCATATACTAGTGGGAATTTTTCATTATAGAACTTGGCATGTATATTCCAATGATGGGCTTCCTCAAAATTGCCCTAGGTCTTCGTGAGCAAGCGAGTTGGATGCACACCCACTTAGTTTCTTTTGATGAGCTTTCATATACTTATAGCTCTAGTGCATCCGTTGCATGGCAATCCCTACTCACTCACATTGATATCTATTGATGGGCATCTCCATAGCCCGTTGATACGCCTAGTTGATGTGAGACTATCTTCCCTCTTTTTGTCTTCTCCACAACCACCATTCTATTCCACCTATAAGTGTTATATCCATGGCTCACGCTCATGTATTACGTGAAGACCGAAAAAGTTTTGAAAAAGTTAGAGTATGAAACAATTGCTTGGCTTGTCATCGGGGTTGTGCACGAATTAAATACTTTGTGTGGTGAAGATAGATCATAGCCAGACTATATGATTTTATAGGGATAACTTTCTTTGGCCATGTTATTTTGAGAAGACATGATTGCTTTATTAGTATGCTTGAAGTATTATTATTCTTTATGTCAATATGAACTTTTGTCTTGAATCTTTCGAATCTGAATATTCATACCACAATTAAGAAAGTTTGCATTGAAATTATGCCAAGTAGCACTCCGCATGAAAAATTCTCTTTTTATCATTTACCTACTCGAGGACGAGCATGAATTAAGCTTGGGGATGCCAGATACGTCTCCAACGTATCTATAATTTTTGATTGCTCCATGCTATATTATCTACTATTTTGGACTATATTGGTCTTTATTTTTCACTTTTATATTATTTTTGGGACTAACCTATTAACCGGAGGCCTAGCCTAGAATTGCTGTTTTTTGCCTATTTCAGTGTTTCGAAGAAACGAAATATCAGACGGAGTCCAAACAGAAAAATCCTTTTTGGAACGTGATTTTATCACCGGATAAGACCCAGGAGACTTGGACCCTACGCCAAGGCATCGAAGAGGCGGTCACAAGGGTGGGGGGCGCCCCCCCTAGGGCAGGCCCCCCTGCCTCGTGGGACCCTCGAAGCTCCACCGATGTACTTCTTCCTCCTCCTATATATACCCACGTACCCCCAAACGAACAGATACGGAGCCAAAAAACCTAATTCCACCACCGCAACTTTCTGTATCCACGAGATCCCATCTTGGGGCCTGTTCCGGAGCTCCGCCGGAGAGGGCCGTCATCACGGAGGGCTTCTACATCATCATAGCCTCTCCGATGAAGTGTGAGTAGTTTACCTCAGACCTTCGGGTCCATAGTTATTAGCTAGATGGCTTCTTCTCTCTTTTTGTATCTCAATACAATGTTCTCCCCTTCTCTTGTGGACATCTATTCGATGTAATCTTCTTCTTTTGCTGTGTGTTTGTTGAGACCGATGAATTGTGGGTTTATGATCAAGTCTATTATGAATAATATTTGAATCTTCTCTGAATTCTTTTATGTATGATTGGTTATCTTTGCAAGTCTCTTCGAATTATCCGTTTGGTTTGGCCAACTAGATTGGTAGTTCTTGCCATGGGAGAAGTGCTTAGCTTTGGGTTCGATCTTGCGGTGTCCTTTCCCAGTGACAGAAGGGGCAGCAAGGCACGTATTGTATCGTTGCCATCGAGGATAACAAGATGGGGATTATTTCATATTGCATGAATTTATCTCTCTACATCATGTCATCTTGCTTAAAGTGTTACTCTGTTTTTAACTTAATACTCTAGATGCATGCTGGATAGCGGTCGATGAGTGGAGTAATAGTAGTAGATGCAGAATCGTTTTGATCTACTTGTCACAGACGTGATGCCTATATACATGATCATGCCTAGATATTCTCATAACTATGCTCAATTCTGTCAATTGCTCAACAGTAATTTGTTCAGCCACCGTAGAATACTTATGCTCTCGAGAGAAGCCACTAGTGAAACCTATGGCCCCCGGGTCTATTCTCATCATATCAATATCCATCACTTTAATTTGGCTTTGGTTTTTTACTTTGTCTTTTACTTTTCACTTTTCATCTCTATACCAAAAATACCAAAAATATTATATATCGGATCTCACTTTCGTAAGTGACCGTGAAGGGATTGACGACCCCTAATCGCATTGGTTGCGTTGAGCTCTTTGTGTTGTGTAGGTACGAGGCACTTGCGCGTGGCCTCCTACTGGATTGATACCTTGGTTCTCAAAAACTGGGGGAAATACTTACGCTACTCTGCTGCATCATCCTTTCCTCTTCGGGGAAATCCAACACGAGCTCAAGAGGTAGCACATGCAGATATTTGTCAAGACCATAGATATATGAGATCACGATGAGGACCAGAAGACGGCAACCCTCGGCAGGATCCTTGCCGAGGAAAGCCACAAGACCCCCGGCAAGATCCTTGCCGGGGACGACTCCGCATCGCAGCAAGACCCTTGTGTCGGGGGAAACGACACATATGGGATCACAAGAATCACTACTACGGTTGCCGGGGCGCAGGGTTGCGAGAAGAGCAGGGCTAGTAACCAGCACAAGGATCGTTTACCCAGGTTCGGGCCGTGAGGATGCGTAAAACCCTAGTCCTGCTTTGGTGGGTGTATTTTAGAGAGTTCTTGAGCTCTCGAACTAGTTGTGGTGAATGCATGGTTCGAAAGAGCCGAATTCCCCTCTAGTATGCCATCGGCCTCCTTTTATAGGTGAAAGGGCTGCCACACTGGCATACAGGAGGTGGAAAGGCGTACAGTATTGCAAGCTTATCGCTCTTATTACACGACAAGACGCATTTACTGTGTAGCTTAGGTGTCCCCTTGCTTTATTGGGGACGGGGGCGAGGCCCGTCCCGTCCGTCGCCGCTCCTCCTTGCTCCGACACGCGCCCTGGCCAGTGAAGCACGCGGTGCCATGTAGGCAGACAGGTAGCTGAGGTGGCACGGTGGTGGAGCCTTCACAAAGATCTCCATGCCGCCATGCAGGCGCTCGATTACTTGGCCTGGGAGCTGCATGTTGCCATGCAGGTGCCTGCCTAGCTGGTTCGGCTCGCAGCTGCATGTGAGCGGCGGTGGAAACTTGGTTGGTGCGGGCCTGGCGGTGACCCTGCTGACGTCCTTGGTGAGGGCCTTGGCGGGTGGCCCGACAAGGGTCTTGCCGTGGCGCGCTGTCGTCCCCGGCAAGGACCTTGCCGGGGGTCTGGTGGCCTTCCTCGGCAAGGATCTTGCCGAGGGTTGTTGTGTTCTAATCCTCATCTGACCTTGAGTGTTCCTTGTCTTTACAAAGATCTGCATGCCACCACGGAGGTGCCTCCCGAGCCCTGGCCCAATGTGATGTTGGAGACCGTGGGCTCAAGGGTGGCTCGCTCCATTGGTGTGGGGTGAGCTGCCCCGGCAAGGGTCTTGCTGGGGCTGCTGAGGCTGCCCCGGCTAGGGTCTTGCCGGGGGAACCTACTTCGTCCCTCTGCTCTTTGTGGTTTTGGCCTTGGCGTTGCTCAGATCATCTTGGGCTGCCGTTTTACCTTGGCTCACCTCCCCTGTTCTGCTTGGTGTGACGATGGGCGTGGCTCCGACTGCCCGTGCACAGGTATAGGGGTACAAAAGTGCACCCCTCTTTTTGTACACCGATAGGAGCCCCCGGGCCTGGGCCACACATAAGCGCGACATGTTGTTGGGCCAGGTCCAAAACGGTGCGCGGGCAGGCGGGGCGGTTTTTACCGCGGTAAAACTTTTCGCGCGCTGCGCTTCCCATGACCCCCGCGCGGCGCGGCGTGGCGTGGCGTGGAGGGGTGCGCGTGACGTGGGTGGCATGCGTGGGGCGGTTTCCACACGCATGCGTCACATCGCAGTAAAGAGGCGGCTCCTGCCTTCCTCGTAAAAAGAGGGAGGCGTGGAGGCGCGGCTCATTTACTGAGCGGGGCCGGGTCGCGGTCTTCAAGGCATCCACTCCCCACGATCACGGGGTGGGGAGGGATTGCTTAGCCTGTCCCCTTGGTTCTGCATGTCCGCCACGCATCCTTCATGCGCCTGGGGTGGCAAGCAGTGGAGGCGGGAAACCGGGCCGTCGCTAGTTGGGGCGGGTCGGTCCTAATTCCCTGCGCCTCTGGTGGCTGGATTGGCTGAGCGGGGCGGTCGAGCCCCGTCCTCGCCTCTTTATAAAGAGGGGAAGGGGGGATGGCGTCCCACACTCTTCTGTCATCTATATCCTCTTGCTTCTGCTTCTTCCTTTCACTCGCCATGGAGAAGGGGAACCCTGGTCCCTCGACGGTGGCGGCGAGGGTCGCCGCTTGACAGCGCGTCCCTCCTCCTCTTGAGCCCGCGGTGGTGGAACCGGCCGCGAGGGGAAGGGGGAGGGGGCGAGGTCATGGGCGAGGCCGGGGCAGAGGTCGTAGTGCTCGGGGAAGAGGAGGACGGGGCGGCGGGCCGGCTTCGCCCCCGCCAATGATGCCTTTTCTGATGGAAGGCCGTGTTGGAGACCAACCCCGCGAGTTCTTCATTAGGCTGCGCCGGCCTCCGCGTCGCCGTCTTCGTCTTCCCGCCCCGTTCGCTTGGGAGATGGACCGCGATCCACCCCAATCCCTCAAACTGCACATGAGGGGTTGCGGGAATGGGGGCGCGCGGGTCGACGTCGACTTCCCGGCTCCTCGGGTCATGTACCTCCGTCGTGGGTGGAAGATGTTCGCTCGCATCCACAGCTTGACAGCGGGGCTCATCCTCTAGTTCAAATTAATGGAGGACGGCCTGCACTCTGCAATGTCTTCGGAGACTTCAGGACTCGCCTGAAGTGCTGCGTGGAGAGCTCCTCCGATGGAGATTCCGACGATGGAAGCTCTTCCTCGAGCGAAAGTGATGAGGAGGACAGCGGGGCAGACGGCGGGGACGAGTCCGACTAGGCGTCGGACGCCCCGCGCCTTGGCGGGTGCAACAGCAGCAGCATCTGCACCTGGCCGCTCCTCCGGCAGAGCTTTGCCGGGGGCGGGGCCAGCTCCTTGAACTTCTCGGGGTCGTCTCCTTGGGCGGCTGTCGCCGGGAGGCTTCGGAAGAGGAAGAGGGCGGGCGGCAAGGCCGTCAACTCAGAGTACGCGGGCACCGATGCTTTCATCGCATATTGCCAGTCCTGCCGCCTCGTCTTCCAGCTCCTTTCCCGGCACCGTCATCACCGGCCCACCCCTGGGCGGTCACCGAGGTGTTCTCTTGGTGCTTTCTGCTGCTCGTAGCTCGCCTAGGCGCTCCTTTTGCCCTTTCTCCTCCTTGACCTGCCTCCTGAGGAGAGGGACAAGAAAAGGATCACGGGCATCTTACCTCCTTTTTAATCTATAAGCTTTCGGGCCTTGTTAAATTTAGAACTTGTAATCCCCTTGCTCATGTTTTTCATTCCGTATGAACTGTACCTGTATGGGATGTTTTTAATGAAAAAGGGATGCTTGCCGGGTTTTTCGTTTGTGGGTAGACCCCGCGACAAGGAGCGAATCCTTGTTATTATTTAAGATAAATGTTTTTCGCCCGGCAACAGGCCTTGCCGTCCCCCTCACTTCACTCGACCATTCTCGCGCTTGGCGGAGGCAGGGATGAAGTGGGCTTTAGGCTCCTCATTCTACCTCCTTGCCGCCGCGGCTACAAGCAAACCCAGACCTAGGAAAAATCCTTAGGCATATGAAAAAAAGGGGAGCACGGTAGCCTAGAGATAAAATGAGGTTTCACATGCCCCAGTTCCGTTTTGAAATGCATGACAGAGGATGAATGACTTATCCGGATCTGCAGCCCCCGGAAACCTCATCTTGCCACGGTTGGATCCTTGTGCTTGCAGCCCCCGGCAACTCTGGTTTGCCGGGGTCGGGACGCTGGTCCGTTTCTTTTCTTCCAAGTAGCTCAGCAAAAGTGATCATGTGCCCTGTGAACCAAAGGAGGATAGAAAAGAAACAGATAGATGCGCACTCGACCTCTAAGCTAGCGGTTAGTCGCCGCTGAGCACTATCAACCCTAACCAAGGAAGAGACTCGACCTAGCATGCATTCTATGACTTAGGGCACCAGCGCTTCATTTATTTATGCTCAGGGTCTGCGCCGGGCTCTGTACTAAGGGTTACATGCCTTGCCGGCAAAGCTCGTACAAAAGGTGGCTTGCCGGGAGGCCCGGCAAGCTGCGCCTTACGGGTAAAACTTGCGAAGATGCTTGATGTTCCAGGAGTGCTCACTGGGACAGCATCTTCGGTCTCCAGGCGGACTGCGCCGGGCATGGTGACTCGTATTACCCGATAAGAGCCTTCCCACTTCGGCGTCAACTTGTTGGTATTCTTGGCCGACTGAACGCGCCGAAGAACAAGGTCGCCTTCCTTAAAGCTTCGGGCATGAACCTTGCGGCTAGGGTAGCGGCCCAAGGCTTGCTGGTAGCGCGCTGCTCTCTGAAAGAATTATGAACGGTGGCTTTGCCACAAATACTATGTCATCTACATGATCATGCTAAGCAATATGACAATGATGGATATGTCATGATGAACGAAATGGTGGAAAGTTGCATGGAAATATATCTCGGAATGGCTATGGAAATGCCATAATAGGTAGGTATGGTGGCTGTTTTGAGGAAGATATAAGGAGGTTTATGTGTGAAAGAGTGTATCATATCACGGGGTTTGGATGCACCGGCGAAGTTTGCACCAACTCTCAATGTGAGAAAGGGCAATGCACGGTACCGAAGAGGCTAGCAATGATGGAAGGGTGAGGGTGCGTATAATCCATGGACTCAACATTAGTCATAAGAACTCATATACTTATTGCAAAGATCTACAAGCCATCAAAAACCAAAGCATTACGTGCATGCTCCTAGGGGGATTGATTGGTAGGAAAAGACCATCGCTCGTCCCCGACCGCCACTCATAAGGAGGACAATCATATAACACCTCATGTTTCAAATTTGTTACATAACGTTTACCATATGTGCATGCTACGGGACTTGCAAACTTCAACTCAAGCATTTCTCAAATTCACAACTACTCAACTAGCAAAACTTTGATATTATCACCTCCATATCTCAAAACAATTATCAAGCATCAAACTTTTCTTAGTATTCAACGAACTCAAAAGAAAGTTTTACAAATCTTGAATACCAAACATATTATTATTATTAGGCAAATTACCATGCTATTTAAGACTCTCAAAATAATATAAGTGAAGCATGAGAGATCAATAGTTTCTATAAAACAAATCCACCACTGTGCTCTAAAAGATATAAGTGAAGCACTAGACCAAACTATGAAGCTCAAAAGATATAAGTGAATCACGTAGAGCAAAACTATAAAGCTCAAAAGATATAAGTGAAGCACATAGAGTATTCTATCAAATTCCAATTCATGTATGGCTCTCTCAAAAGGTGTGTACAACAAGGATGATTGTGGCACACTAACAAACAAAGACACAAATAATACAAGACGCTCCAAGCAAAACACATACCATGTGGTGAATAAAAATATAGCTCCAAGTAAAATTACCGATGGAAGTAGACGAAAGAGGGGATGCCTTCCGGGGCATCCCCAAGCTTTGACTTTTTGGTGTCCTTGGATTATATTGGGGGTGCCATGGGCATCCCCAAGCTTCGGCTCTTGCCACTCCTTGTTCCATAATCCATCAAAAGATTTCACCCAAAACTTGAAAACTTCACAACACAAAACTCAACAGAAATCTCGTGAGCTCCGTTAGTGAAAGAAAACAAAAGACCACTTCAAGGTACTGTAATGAACTCATTCTTCATTTATATTGGTGTTAAACCTACTGTATTCCAACTTCTCTATGGATTATAAACTATTTTACTAGCCATAGATTCATCAAAATAAGCAAACAACACACGAAAGACAGAATCTGTCAAAAACAGAACAGTCTGTAGTAATCTGTAACTAACGCAAACTTATGGAACTCCAAAAATTCATCCAAAATAGGAAGACCTAGGCAATTTGTTTATTGATCAGCAGCAATTCGAATCACTATTTTATCACGTTCTGGTGAATTTTAATAATTGTTTTCGTGAACCGAAAGTTTCTGGAAATTACATCAAGATCAAATAACTATCATCCAAGAAGATCCTATAGGTTTAACTTGGCACAAAAACTAATTAAAAGATAAAAGCACATCTAAACAGATGGTAGATGGATTATTTATTCCTAAACAGAAGAAAAAACAAAAAAACTAAAAATAAAATTGGGTTGCCTCCCAACAAGCGCTATCGTTTAACGCCCCTAGCTAGGCATAAAAGCGAGGATAGATCTAGGTATTGCCATCTTTCGTAGGCAATTCTTCAATGAGGGATTTATCTTCCTTAGAAATTTCTTTCTTTCTAGTAATTATCAAACTTTTAGGCACAAGATCGAAAAAATCATTTGTAGCAAATGGTTCCTTAATGATAGCAAAAAGATTGGGATGAATACTTATAGATTTAAGATCCGCAGTTTCCTTACTAGATGATCCACCCTTATTCTTAGGAAGATAGATAATCTTAGTATTTTTAGTAGACGTACTTGGAGTGTTCTCAACGGAAGAAAAGCAGTTCCCAAGTTGGTAATGATACCCTCAAGTTTATCAATTCTAGTGGAATCTAGATTTATTTTCTCATTAACCATGGGTTCCTTTTCCTTAATATTTTTCAAAGTCATTCCTACCTTAGATCCATATTGGTAATTCGACTGTGGATCTTTTTATCTAAATTTTCAATTGATTCAATGGTAGCAACTTTATTTTCAATAATTTCAAGCCTTTGCATAACATGCTCCAAAGTTAACATGGTTCCATTAACCAAAAGAGGTGGCGAGCCAAATAAATCTATCATAGCATTATAAGAATCAAAAGTATGGCTACCCAAGAAATTCCCCCCAGTAATGGTATCAAGGATATATCTGTACCAAGGACTAGCACCTACATAAAAATTGCGAAGAAGAACTGAAGTAGATTGCTTCCTGGTAGATATGTTTTGAGCATTGCAAATTCTATACCAAGCGTCTTTCAGATTTTCTCCCTCCCTTCGTTTAAGATTTAAGACTTCATTCTCGGGAGATAACGGAGAATATATAAGACTAGCCATGACGACAAGGCAAGCGAGAAAAAGGCAAACGGAAAAGAGAGGCCGAATAAAACGTCAAGGGTGAAGTGGGGGAGAGGAAAACGAGAGGCAAATGGCAACTAATGTAATGCGAGAGATAGGGATTGTGATGGGTACTTGGTATGTTGACTTTTGCGTAGACTCCCCGGCAACGGCGTGAGAAATTATTCTTGCTACCTCTTGAGCACTGCGTTGGATTTCCCCGAACAGGAGAGGATGATGCAGCAAAGTAGCGTAAGTATTTCCCTCAGTTTTCGAGAACCAAGGTATCAATCAAGTAGGAGGCTACGCACGAGTCCCTTGTACCTACACAAAAACAATAGCTCAACGTAACCAACGCGATTAGGGGTTGTCAATCCCTTCACGGTCACTTACGGGAGTGAGATCTGATAGAGATGATAGATAATATTTTTGGTATTTTTGGTATAGAGATGCAAAGTGAAAAGTAATAGGCAAAGTAAAAAAGCAAAGCAATAATAAAGTGATGGAGATTGATATGATGAGAATAGACCCGAGGGCCATAGATTTCACTAGTGGCTTCTCCCAAGAGCATAAGTATTCTATAGTGGGTGAACAAATTGCTGTTGAGCAATTGACAGAATTTAGCATAGTTATCAGAGTATCTAGGTATGATCATGTATATAGGCATCACGTCCGAGACAAGTAGACCGACTCCTGCCTGCATCTAATACTATTACTCCACTCATCGACCGCTATCAAGCATGCATCTAGAGTATTAAGTTAAAAATAGAGTAACGCCTTAAGCAAGATGACATGATGTAGAGGGATAAATTCATGCAATATGATATAAACCCCATCTTGTTATCCTCGATGGCAACAATACAATACGTGCCTTGCTGCCCCTTCTGTCATTGGGAAAGGACACCGCAAGATTGAACCCAAAGCTAAGCACTTCTCCCATTGCAAGAAAAACCAATCTAGTAGGCCAAACCAAACTGATATTTCGAAGATACTTGCAAAGATAACAAATCATACATAAAAGGATTCAGAGAAGATTCAAATATTATTCATAGATAAACTTGATCATAAACCCACAATTCATCAGTCTCAACAAACACACCGCAAAAAGAAGATTACATCGAATAGATCTCCAGGCGAGAAGGGGAGAACATTGTATTGAGATCCAAAAAGAGAGAAGAAGCCATCTAGCTACTAACTATGGACCCGAAGGTCTGAGGTAAACTACTCACACTTCATCGGGGTTGTGCATGATGAGAGCATTCTTGTGTGACGAAAATGGAGTATGACTAAACTATAAGATTTTGTAGGGATGAACTTTCTTTGGCCATGTTATTTTGAGAAGTCATAATTGCTTAGTTAGTATGCTTGAAGTATTATTATTTTTATGTCAATAGGAACTTTTGTCTTGAATCTTTCGGATCTGAATATTCATACCACAATTAAGAAGATTTACATTGAAATTATGCCAAGTAGCACTCCGCATCAAAAATTCTTTTTTATCATTTACCTCCTCGAGGACGAGCAGGAATCAAGCTTGGGGATGCCTGATACGTCTCCAGCGTATCTATAATTATCTACTGTTTTGGACTATATTGGGCTTTATTTTCCACTTTTATATTACTTTTTGGACTAACCAATTAACCAGAGGCACAGCCCAGAATTGCTGTTTTTTTGCCTATTTCAGTGTTTCGAAGAAATGGAATATCAAACGGAGTCCAAATAGAATGAAACCTTCGGGAACGTGATTTTCTCAACAAATAAGATCCAGGAGACTTGGATCCTCCGTCAAGAAAGGAGGGAGGCGGTCACGAGGGTGGAGTGCGCCCCCTAGGGCGCGCCCCTGCCTCGTGGGCCCCCCTTTGCTCCACCGACGTACTCCTTCCTCCTATATATACCTACGTACTCCCAAACAATCAGATACGGAGCCAAAAACCTAATTCCACCGTCGCAACCTTCTGTACCCATGAGATCCCATCTTGGGGCCTGTTCCGGAGCTCCGCCGGAAGGGGAATCCACCACGGAGGGCTTCTACATCAACACCATAGCCTCTCTGATGAAGTGTGAGTAGTTTACCTCAGACCTTCGGGTCCATAGTTAGTAGCTAGATGGCTTCTTCCCTCTTTTTGGATCTCAATACAATGTTCTTCCCCTCTCTCGTGGAGATCTATTCGATGTAATCTTATTTTTGCGGTGTGTTTGTTAAGACCAATGAATTGTTGGTTTATGATCAAGATTATCTATGAACAATATTTGAATCTTCTCTGAATCCTTTTATGTATGATTGGTTATCTTTGCATGTCTCTTTGAATTATCAGTTTGGTTTGGCCTACTAGATTTGTTTTTCTTGCAAGTCTCTTGCGCTTTGGGTTCAATCTTGCGGTGTCCTTTCCCAGTGATAGCAGGGGTAGCAAGGCACATATTGTATTGTTGCCATCGAGGATAACAAGATGTTTTTTTTATCATATTGCATGGATTTATCCCTCTACATCATGTCATCTTGCTTAAGGCGTTACTCTGTTTTCTTGAACTTAATACTCTAGATGCATGCTGGATAGCGGTCGATGAGTGGAGTAATAGTAGTAGATGCAGGCAGGAGTCGGTCTACTTGTCTCGGACGTGATGCCCATATACATGATCATACCTAGTTATTCTCATAACTATGCTCAATTATGTCAATTGCTCAACAGTAATTTGTTCACCCACCGTAGAATACTTATGCTCTTGAGTGAAGCCACTAGTGAAATCTATGGCCCCCGGGTCTATTCTGATCATATCAATCTATCATCACTTTATTATTGCTTTTCTTTTTTACTTTGCCTTTTTATTTTACTTTGCATCTTTATACCAAAAATATTATCTATCATCTCTATCAAATCTCACTCTCGTAAGTGACCGTGATGGGATTGACAACCCCTAATCGTGTTGGTTGCGTTGAGCTATTTGTTTTGTGTAGGTACGAGGGACTCGCGCGTAGCCTCCTACTGGATTGATAGCTTGGTTCTCCAAAACTGAGGGAAATACTTACTCTACTCTGCTGCATCACCCTTTCCTCTTCAAGGAAATCCAACGAAGTGCTCATGAGATAGCAAGCGCCGACCCGGGGGCCCCGCCGGTCATGGATCGTCTTTGTTGGCGACGGCGGTGAGGCTCCGGATGGTGGCCCTCCACTCGTCAAGCTTCTCCGCAGCAGGAGGGAAGTCGAGGAGCAACTGCGCGCGCGCCAAAGCTTCTGCTGGCGTGGGCGGGGGCGACAGCTGCGTGGATCGCGGTGCACTTCGACTTCTAACTACATTAGAAGGAGCTCCGTTACGACCCAGCGGCTGCGCGCCATTTTCGTCAGCACTTCGGCGGGCGTGCTGAACCCCTTCATCTTGCGGATGACGCACAGGGCTCTTCCCACGGCGGTGCCCATGCTCACTAGCGTGGTGACGCTGCTCGGCGCGCACACCATGGGAAGAGCGCGCAGTGGTCGCCAGTGAGGGCGTCCTGGAGGTCAGTGCGCTGCTCGGAGGTGGCACAATGACACCCCTGGAGGGCCCTGCGCCACCTGCGGGGGGCCCAGCTCCGTCTTTGGATCTGGTGACGTGCGGCCGTTCATTTGGTGCGTGAACGACGCCGCTCGCCAGGCTCCGACTGCCAGGGCGATGCTGGTGCTCGTCGACCGTGGCCCGGGTCCTATCCTCGACCGGCCCACTGCTCGTCCGCACCGGCACGGGCCGTTCGGCTCCCAACAAGCCGATCGCCGTGGCCATCTTCTTCTTAGGAGCCATGGCGACGAAGAGCTGCTAGGCTAACTACTAGACCAGATTCTCACAATTGCGCCCCCTACCTGGCGCGCCAAAGATGTCAGGGGAAACGACACCTGTGGGATCACAAGAATCCCTACTACGATTGCCGGGGTGCAGGGTTGCGAGAAGAGCAGGGCTAGTAACCAGCACAAGGATCGTTTACCCAGGTTCGGGCCGCGAGGATGCGTAAAACCCTAGTCCTGCTTTGGTGGGTGTATTTCAGAGAGTTCTTGAGCTCTCGAACTAGCTGTGGTGAGTGCGTGGTTCGAAAGAGCCGAATCCCCCTCCAGTATGCCATGGGCTTCCTTTTATAGGCGAAAGGGGCTGCCATAGTGGCATACAGGAGGTGGAAAGGCGTATAGTATTACGAGCTTATCGCTCGTATTACAGGACAAGATGCATTTAATGCGTAGCTTAGGTGTCCCCTTGCTTTATTGGGGACGGGGGCGAGGCCCGTCCCGTCCGTCGCCGCTCCTCCTCACTCCGACACGCGCCCTGGCCAGTGAAGCACGCAGTGCCATGTAGGCAGGCAGGCAGCTGAGGTGGCGCGGTGGTGGAGCCTTCACGAAGATCTGCATGCCGCCATGCAGGCGCTCGATGAGTTGGCCTGGGAGCTGCATGTTGCCACGCAGGTGCCTGCCCAGCTAGTTGGGCTGGTAGCTGCATGTGAGCAGCGGTGGACACTTGGTTGGTGCGGGCCTGGCGGTGACCCTACTGATGTCCTTGGTGAGGGCCTTGCCAGGTGGCCCGGCAAAGGTCTTGCCGTGGCGCACTGTCGTCCCCGGCAAGGACCTTGCCGGGGGTCTGGTGGCCTTCCTCGGCAAGGATCTTGTCGAGGGTTGTCGTCTTCTAATCCTCATCTGACCTTGAGTGTTCCCTGGCCCAACGTGATGTTGGAGACCGTGGGCTCAAGGGTGGCTCACTGCGTTGGTGTGGGGCGAGCTGTCCGGCAAGGGTCTTGCCGGGGCTGCTGAGGCTGCCCCGGCAAGGGTCTTGCCGGGGGAACCTGCTTCGTCCCTCTGCTCTTTGTGGTTTTGGCCTTGACGTTGCTCTAATCATCTTGGGCTTCGGTTTTACCTTGGCTCACCTCCCCTGTTCTGCTTGGTGTGACCGTGGGCGTGGTTCTGACTGCCCGTGCACAGGTATAGGGGTACAAAAGTGCACCCCTCTTTTTGTACACCGACGCCTTGCCGGGCCACCCGGCAAGACCCTTGCCGAGAACGCCAGCAGGGCCACCGCCAGGGCCGCACCAGCCAAGCTTCTACCGCCGTTCGCATGCAGCTGCCAGCCCAACCAGCTAGGCTGGCACCTGTGTGGCAACATGCAACTCCCAGACCAGATCAGCAAGCACATGCGTGGCGGCATGCAGGTCTTCATGAAGACCCTACCGCCGCGCCACCTCAACTTCTTGCCTGCCTACATGGCGCTGCATGCACCGCTGGCCAGGGCACGTGTCAGAACAAGGAGAAGTGGCGACGGACAGGACGGGCTCCGTTCCCGTCCCCGATAAAGCATAGGGACACCTCAGCAATGCATTAAATGCACCTTGTCCTGTAATATGGGCGATAAGCTCATAGTACTGTATTCCTTTCCACCTCCTGTGTGCCACTGTGGCAGCCCCTTTCGACTATAAAGGGAGGCCCATGGCGTACTGGAGAAGGATTCGGCTCTTTGGAACTACTCAGCCACCGTAGCTAGTTCGAGGGCTCAAGAACACTCAATACATCCACCAAAGCAGGACTAGGGTTTTACGCATCCTCGCGTCCCGAACTTGGGTAAACGATCCTTGTGCTGATTACTAATCCTGCTCTTCTTGCAACCCTGCACCCCGGCAACCGTAGTAGGGATTCTTGTGATCCCATAGGTGTTGTTTCCCACCGACACGCGGAGGCTCCATCCTATATATACGTAGTGGGTGGTTTTCCTTTTTCACTCCATCAAAACAATCGTTTAAAATTGTGTACTACATGCCAGGTCGCCGTTTTTTTAGTTGTTGATTGTTTTTTGAGATAGCTACCCGCTTGTGCCAAGTGGTGTTATGGTGTGTCAGGTCACACTTTGTATCATTCAAGTCTGGTACAAGTCCCTCCATTAAATGAACAACCACCCCCTCATAAAAATTGTGAACAAGCCCATGGCTAAAATTATTGAAAACATGGGTTGCTCGAACATGCACTATTATTTATATTTTCTACTCTCTCAGTTCCTAAATATAAGTCTTTTTTATTAGCCACACCTAAGACAAGATTTTTTTATTAGTAGTGAACCCCACATGTCATAGACACAAAAAGTGTGGCTAGATTCCCTTAGGCAAGCCAAAGTGTGTCCAACAATTTGAGCAACTCAAGTTAGGCAAGTGTGGCAAGTGTGGGAAAAATAATGTGGCAACATAAGACAAACATAGTCACAATCCAAACAGCCCCGTAATTTTTTGTCACATGCATGAAAATTTGGTTAGTTAAATTTATAGTCAAAGTTTGGGAAGGTGCATCAAATCAACACATGCAAGCATCAAAAGGGAAGTCATGGCATGCATGCATGCGTTGTACTCCCTCCATTTCCAAATATAAGTCTTTTTAGAGATTGCAACAAGTGACTACATATGAAGCAAAATATGTCTACATACATCCGTATGTAGTAGTCCATTTGAAATGTGTAAAAAGACTTATATTGAGTGCAGTGCTTTGATGTGTCGCGTCAACTCGTACAAGACCGAGAAGTTTGATTACTACAACGCCCTCTCCCTCGCGGACTGAGCTCTAGTGCCTTAACTGCACCTGCCTTTGGCTGCATGACAGGTGGGCCCAACTTGTCATAGACGCAAAGGTAGGAGCAGTAAGTCAATGAAGCTGCATCCCTCCCTCGCGCATGAGCGTGGTGGATGGTAGGACTAGTAGGAGCTTTCGCTACACGCTTCTTGACGGCAGTGAACTTGCGGATGGAGTTGACCATCATGTCGTCCATGCGAGAGGCGAAGCCGGCATCAGCAAGGGCTACGACGTCGGCGGTCGCCAGCACCGTCTAGAAATACTGTGCGGTGTGGGGCCGCAGGCTAGCGCCTTGGATGATTTGGCATAGCAGACTGCCGCTCGCGACCATCACCTCCGTAGGTGCTTCTGGCTCCTGGTCACTTGGTCTTGGATTGGAGTGAGCAGTGTTGCGCAGAGATTATGGAGTAGATGGATTGGAGTGGTGGGGCGCCTTTATATGAGAATCCAAACTCTGTTACATTCACATCGTGCTGGCTCTATTCTGCTGCTCCAATTAATTCCCTCAGCATGTAGAGTAATTTGAGGATGCATCATTAACCGTTCAACGTCTCGGGAACCGCTACCCTCTCCCTCCTTGGCATTCAAGCACCTATGGAGGCGAGGTGACTACAGCTCGCGTCTATCACGTGTCAGGAGACGTTCCCGTCGATGACGAGGTGCCTATGGTGACTTCATAAATTTCAAGATGATAGTACTAGTATACTCAATATTGTGCACCGCGACCAAGGCCGAGAGGAAAACGAGAGAACTACGTATTTATTTACGGTGTAGATTCACCCATTTTGCTCCATATGTACTCCGTCTCGGTGTAGTCTAGTCACTTCTTGAAATCTCTAGAAAGGCAAATACTTCTTTCTGGTTTACAGGGCTATACTAGCAAGTAGTACTACAATAGTGGGCTCACATAGAAATTTTGTCTCATGCAACAGCCTGGCTATATGCGTGCTCCAAGGTTCGCAACTGCCACGTTCGGGTTGCACTTGGCTCTTCGCCTCTTCGAGAAGACGAACAATGATGTTACTACTACTTCTTCTACAGTATCGAATCCACTGCTGCATGTCCGTCCATCGCGAGAGGGAGGGTAAGTAAAAGCCTGTCCTCGTCTGTGAGCCACCGCGCGCATGGGCGAGGGAGAAGGCGTGTAGTAGTAGTAAAATCAAGCTTCTCCTTGTTGTACGAGTTAACGCGACACATCATAGCACTGGCCCCACATGGTTGCCTCTAAACTTGGCTGAAAGACCCGCAGTGTACAATACTCCATTTGCTGCAACCTCTAACATTTACCCTACCACAAATTAAAATATATATTCCTATCTTGACCAGATGAGCGTGCAAACTAGAATCACCAGGATGACAGGTAGGGCCAGAAGATTATTATTATTTTAACTAGAAAATATAGCATGGAGCCAACCCCAACGATTTTAGGGCTTGTTTGGTTCCAATAAGTCATCTGACATAAACCAGTGACTTATAAGTCACGCCTATTTGGTTGTCATCTGACTTATAAGTCACCTGACCACACCTTCTCACCTTGTTTTTTTATGTAAAGGTGATGGGACCCACGCAAAAGGGGGTGACTTATATGTTGGGGTGCCTTATAAGTTGGGTATGTTTGGCAAAATAAGTCACTTCTTTCACTTTTCGACTTATAAGTTGGTGACTTATTTGGAACCAAACAGGCCCTTAAGCTTACAGGCACGATACACGCTATCCTAGACTACTCTACACATGAAACTACCACACGAGCGTCCGGGCTGTGCTTGGCTCTTCGCCTCTTCAATAATTTGCGTTTACCGATGCATTAATTACAACGCATGCATGCATGCCGCGACTCACCTTTTGATACTTGCATGTGTTGATTTAATGCACCTTGAAGTAGTATGAATATGTGACGGTAAAGCTTTGTAATGCCCCGACCCTAATAAAGCGAGAGATGGTTGTGCACGAGGAGGGCGAGATCATGCAGACGGAACAGGACCCGACGATGGAGCTCTCTATGGTCTCGATGGACCTCACCTTGCTCCACTGCCCCTTGTGCCTCCGCCCCTTGAAGCCTACAGTGTATGAGGTTCGAATACACCTCGTCCATTCGGCTGATCGAGGAAGGTGCATGTTTCTTGATTGATGTGTTGTTCGATTGATTTGTGGAGTGCAAGGGAGGGCACCTGGCTTACGCGGACTGCCGTGTCGAGCGCCCCGGGAACCAGCAGCAGTGCCAGAAGTGCGAGCGCGGCGGTGGCTTTGACGTGCGGAACACGGCGGTGGACGCCGTCCTCTCCTCGGTGAGGGTGGAGTGCCCGCACGAAGGCTGTGGGCTCTACGTCACTTACCACAAGCTCGCTGATCACCAGAGCGTGTGTCCGCTCGAACCCTGCAAATGCCCCGTGCCTGTCTATGGCTACGAAGGCCCGCCTCTGGTGCTCTCCCACCACATCAGCACCGTGCATCCCATGCCTGTGCACAGGATCTAGTACGGCAAGGCGCTCTAGCTGCAAGTGCCACTGTCGGAGCCATGGCTCTTGCTGTTTGCGGAGGAGGATGGCCGCGCATTTTTCTTGGTCGACGGCGTGCTCGACATCGGCGCGCCTATTGCCGTGTCGGTCGTCTGCATCAGAGCGGGGGCGTCCCCACTGCCGCACTACGTGGCCAAGCTGTGGGCGAACGGCCCGCCGGGGGAGCCCAAAGGCAGGACCGACGCTGTCAAGGTGGAAATGGAGGTGACAAGCAGCAGGGATCCCGGAGACGTCGCCATGCAGGAGCTGACCTTCTTCATAGTTCCGCCCAAGCTGCTGGCCGGGGCTAAGCTGGTGTCCCTCCACATTCAGATTGACAAGCTCACATCCTAAATGATTCTAAAGTGCCTTCTGTTTATCTTAGTAATATGCTAATATAGGGGTTAGCTTGGTCTACTTTAGCTTAAGAGATGGTGGGTTTCGGTGGCGATGCAGCAATTACCTCGACATTAGATCAGTAGTGAAAGTAATTTCGAACAGTCGAATGGATATTTTGTGTCTGTTGGATATAAAGATCCTTTGGGTAAGAAGTAACAGCTTATATGCTTTTTTCGAGATGGAATGGCGATACTAGTATAATTTTTGTTGACATGCACTAATATTTTCGAAACGGACGTCGGGCTGTAGCTAGAAGGGCGGTAGGGATGCGACATCGGCCCATACCGCACTGACCCCCGATTAGGACGGACCGACTATGGATTTTCTCCCTCGCCGATGTCGACCGCGTCTACGCAGAACATTGTTCCCTTCCCCCAGCCACGGGATCAGGCCGGATATGTGACCAATGGTGTGGCCACCGTCGTTCTATGCTTGTGAAGAGAGCAACCCAAGCAAGCAGGCTTGTAGCTTAGGCTCCTGCTAGTGTATATGTAGTGGTTTTCTTTTTCTCTCCATATCAACCATTTTATGTTGCGTACGTGTCATTGAAGAGTGAAATGATGGTTGCTTCTTCCGACTAACTTACTGTCTGATTTGACTGCTCCTTTAGTGGCCCCTACACGTACTCCCCCTACGTGTATGCAAAAGTCACACGTACACATGGATGTAAAAACGCGTGTGACGCCCTAATGCATGCATGTCCGAGCACACGATAGAACACACACGGTCACGCTCAAGTGCTCAACCTACACGTGCATGCACATACATATTTAGCCAGGGTGAGCTAGTGGCCGTATAAACACCGGAAAATGTATATATTGAGTGCAATGAGCGTATTATGAAGTCCACTAACCGTATTTTACAAATATACAGTGACAGACAGTGTATTTATATCGTTTGAAATTAAGCCATATTAACCAGAGAGGAGGCAATATGGACTAGCATTACTTTCTTGTGTCCCGTCAACTTGCCGAACGAGGAGAAGCTTGTGTGCGGTGGCTCGCAGGACAAGGAGGAACTTTTGACTAATGCAAGCTGTCCTTCGCTCAGGCAGTGGACGTGCAACCGTTAATTTGGTGTCAGATTGACAGAAGCATACACTATACTAGTAGTACTATTATTGTTGCACTTCCCGAAGAGGCGAACAGCCAAGCGCAAAGTTTACTAGTACTAGTACTACTACTATAGTCTATAGAGGTAGTACTAGGAACCGGATGGAGGAGTGTCTGCACTCTTATTATATTTTTAAAATGTGATAAAGCAATCTTCAACACATTTGGTTCTCTTCGAGGGTTCTCGCATGTGATAATGGAAATTGATTGCATGGAACACTCGCCACAATTCTCGCTTAATTCTGGCTCATATGCTGTTACAAATAGGAGCGCTCGGTAATAATTCCTCTTTTTTTGTTATTCAGCATGTAAACAGGTCAGCAAACCTTGCGGCGCATCTTTGTGCGAACCATGCTTGCTGCACTTTGAATGTGGCCGAGAGCTGGCTTGATGAAACACCTCGCTTCCTACTTCTTTTTTTGCGGGGTACCTTGCTTCCTAGTGACCAGTGTCTTGGCTGATCGTCCAAAGAATGCTTATATATGAATAAAGCTCTCTCATTTACCCACAAAAAATATTAAGCCATATTAACCGGAAAGGAGGGAGTATGGACTAGCACTACTTGTTGGTGTGTCCCGTCAACTCGCAGAATGAGGAGAAGCTTGCAGGACAAGGTGAAGCTCGCTTACGCCTTTTGACTAATGCAACGTACCCTCGCCCTGGCGATGGACATGCATCAGTTCATTCGGTGTCAGATTGCCAGAGTCATGCACTATAGTACCGAAAATGCGGAGTACCATCATTGTTCGACTTCACGAAGAGGCGAAGAGCCAAGTGCAAGGTTTAGTAGTACGAGTAGTACTACTACTAGAACCGCATGGTGGAGCCTCTGTACTCTTATTTTTTTTAATCTATGATAAATTACACATTTATTCCAGAGAAGGGCGGAAAACGGCAGCCCAACATGTAATGATGATATCGATCAACCATGCTCAAATATATCTTGGCCTCCGTGCGAGCCCGTCTGTGTGTTCTCGCTCCTCGTCTCTCTCAAGGAATGGCGGGTTGGCCATTTTGCCGTCAATTGAGATCAGTTTGCTCACATTCCGGTCCCACATGTCAGTGATATGCCAAGAGGAGGTGCGTTGACCGACTGGCCATACACGTACATGGTTTTGCACCTTCATACTACTCCCCCCTCCGTCACAGTTTACAGGGCACGCTTCATTATGATGCATTTCTCTCAATGCATTTCCACCACCAAAAATACTTTAGACGCGTTTGGTTTAATGCTCAATTAATTAGGGCGTGGTAACCGCAATTTTCTCTCGATGTAGTACTACGGAGTGGAGTACGTGCATGCATGTGTGTACCCAGGGTGGAAGCACTACATGCATGTGTGTACGCATTATTTCCTCTAGTAATAGATGCCGTGCTATAACTACCAATGCTATATTTTAGGTCGATCGCTAGTCGCCTTGGTCCTAGAGATTTTCTCTTTTTCCGAAGCGCACTCTATAAACAGTGACGGATGGAGTAGTATGAGCGGATTCAAAGAAGAGCGTATTGATGGTTGCTTCTTCCGAGCAACTTACAGTGGGAAAGGTGGGGCTTATGATTTGACTGTTCATTACTCAGTATTAATGCGGCGCAACGACCGGTCTGAGTCTCCCATGCGGCTATGCACTACCCCCTCGGTTCTTAAATATACTCCGGAGTATTTGTCTTTCTAGAGATTTCAACGAGTGACTACTCAAATATTTGTCTTTTTAGAGATTCAAATGGACTACTACATACAGATGTATATAGACATATTTTAGAGTGTAGATTCACTCATTTTTCTCCGTATGTAGTCACTTGTTGAAATCTCTAGAAGGACAAATATTTAGGAACGGAGGGAGTACACATACGAAGCAAAATGAGTGAATCTACACTCTAAAATATGCCCGTTTGAAATTTGTAAAAAGACAAATATTATTGATGACAGTTGCGACGACAAAAAAGAAGCATATTCCTTGTCCTAAGGGAAGATAACAACACGGTTGTGTTTGTCTAAAACGGTGTGAGGACGAGATTGCAATATGGAAAGTACGCCGAACGAGCTACGTTTTGTGCAAAGAACTATGGAAGATCCACATGCAGCGATGTGGGAAGACGGGCATTGGAGCAAGGCCGGAGGGGATACCTGGAGGTCATCGGGATGTAACTAGGTGAGTGGCGGCGGGCGGAATCTGCCCATACTGCGACAGCGAGCAGGTGGCGTAGGCCCTACCGCACCGGAGCTTGGTCAGAGAGAATGGCGTGTACCGCAGATCGGGACGTGCTGCCTCAGTGCCGTCGAATGGAGAAACGATGCACGTCCTCCCTTTCCGCTGGCAGACAGGATGCGGCTGGATCAGTGACCAACGGTGAGAGAGAGAGAGAGAGAGGGGCCACCGCAGCCTTGTGTGAGATACTCTGAAGAGAGACAAACCAGGCAGGGAGGCTCCGTTGTATATAGTGGAGCGAACTACCTTTTTCTCCATAAAAATCGTTTTATATTATGTGTACGTGCCATTGAGCGATATAACTTTATTTAAAAAATAACGCGCCAACGCATCAAGTCGAACTTTGTTTCGTGCACGCGTGGTACACGACCTCCGTAGGTAAACAACCGCTACACGCGTTCAAATTAGCACGTGGGCTGCCATTTCGTACAGAAATGAGCTCCACTGTGTACCCGCACGGGTGTGGCTGGGCACGAAGCGTGAGTACGTGTGCACGGTGCACCTATTCTCTTCTTGTATATGTACACCACCTACCTGGGGTTGTGCGAGAGAGATACAAATGTAGAGAGATATAGTGTGTGGGTTCGTGACAGTTTTTTAGGGGAGGGGGTATGCAATGTGTGTGAAATAGAGTCCTGGATATATCATATATATAGAGGGGGCGATCCACGAGAAGAGAGTGGAGGTATCATCTACTTGAGGTGTCCATAGAATCGAAGAGAGGGATGATGTGTGTGTGTGTGTGCGCGCGCGCGCGGTTGATAAAGAGTGTCATCGAATTTGTGTGTGCCCACGTCAAAGATATAGAGTGGCCGGCCTACTAGAACATGAGAGGGGACAGGTGCGGTTTGTCTCTGTGGCATGGATACCTACCTACAGCCCTCGACTATCAGTGTGTGGTGGGGGGGAGGGAGGCCTAATTAACTATAGAGGTACAATGGCTGGTATGTGTGTGGAGGAGGAGAGAGGCCTACCTCATGTATTAAGGGAGATCGATCTACCTCATGTATTAAGGGAGATCGATCGGCATCCATGCATATGTGTAGGAGAGGAATAAGGTTGGGAGAGAGACAGAGCTAGAGTGTTGGAGGGGGTGGTAGTGGAGTTGCTTCTAACAAATGGTGGGATAGGCTTGCTAGACAACCGGAGGGCACACCTGCAATATCAATAAGAGAGGGGATGGCTGCCTGTCTGTGCACGTGCGTGTGAGAGACGGGTCAGGAGGCATGCACGAAAGATGAGGGGGGAAAGATATGGCTGTGGTAAGCATACATAACTACATAGGAAGATCAATCATCCTTCGTTAGAGAAAGGAGAGACATAACTTGTGAGGTACGTCGATCGATGGGGGGAATAGTTAAAGTCGACCTAGGTATATGTTGGGAGATCGATCGGTATACATGCATGTGTGTGTTAGAAGCAAATAAGTCACGGGGAGAAGGATAGAGAGAGAGGGATGCATCTAGGAGGTGGTGCGAGCACTACTAGAAAAAGGGCTATAGATGGGATTGACACTAATGGTGCACCAGACAAGCGGTGCGCCATTAGTATATACTAATGGCGCACCACCTTCTGATACGCCATTAGAGTTGAAACTACTAATGGCGCACCTGGCCCAGGGTGCGCCATTAGTATCAAATTTTTTTTTAAACTAGTGCGCCTGTCCAAACATACTAATGGCGCATCCAGACACAGTGCACCATTACTAGTTGTAACTAGTAATGGCGCACCTATCGAAAAGTGCACCACTAATGTTGTTTTTTTATTATATTTTTTATTCCTTTTTTTGCAAAACTACTAATGGCGCACTGTTCCACCGTGCGCCATTACTAGTTTCAACTAGTAATGGCGCACTGTGGGACAGTGCGCCATTAGTATTTTTTTTGCAAAACTACTAATGGCGCACCACCAGAAGGTGCGCCATTAGTAACCTGGATTACTAATGGCGCATTTAGAGTTGGTGCGCCATTAGTAAGTGGGCAGCAACAAGATATTTTGGACAGCCTCTCCTACCCACACTCACTTTCTCCCCACTTCATTCTCTCCACCTCCTCCTTGTCTCGGGTGCCTCCTCTTTTTCACCTCATTTCCGCCATAGATTCATTCAATTTAAGTGGTTAAATTACCTTGTTTTGATAGGTAAGTAAGGGGGGAAGCTATATTTATGTTGTTCTCCCTACAACAATGTGCACATGCACTTTTTATGGCCTAGCTAGATCTATGTATGTTCCTGGTGTTGCATATGTTTGTGGTGTTGTATATGTGTTTGTGTTTGGAGGTGTACCGGTATTTGAAATGCGATAGTTGCCAATATTTTGCTGGAATGTTGATTCATTTCCGTTTCGGCGAGAATTTTGGCATTAAGCATTCTTTTTGGTCCTATTTTTAGGGAAAGTCATGCCAAATTTTTTCTTGGTTCTAAAATATCATTTTGCTCTACCCCGCAGGCGACCATGGTCCGCACGATGACTGAAGGCATCGTGAATAGGTTTTTGAGGTCCGCGAAGGCCGAGATGCTTCAAAAGAACGAGACGGAGATAAGATGTCCGTGTCAAAGATGCAAGCTGAAGAGCCTTATTGCGGACCCGGATTCCGGGCAGGTGCGGGACCATGTGCTCTTGCGTGGTTTCATGGATGGCTATCGGTGGCAAGGTGATGAAGATGACTACGAAGTCGTCCATGGGGGCCGGGCAAGAAATGAGGAAGGGCAGCAAGACAACCACCGCGGCTCGGGCGGGCGAGAAGACGAAGAATCTCCAGGAGATGCTCATGACGGTGATGCTGTACACAGTCATCATGTAGAAGATGCAGGACATGATGATGAGGAAGATGCTGGAGCAGACGACGGGCATGATCATGAAGATGATGATGCCGGCGGAGCAGACGACGCTGGACCATCGATGGGCTGGGTGCAGGACCCTCATATTCAAGAGCTGCTTCTCAAGCAGACAGATAACGCAAGAGCTGCCGCCCGAGAGAAAGCCAAGATGGATCAACTTGAGTTAGACGCGGTTACTCCATTGTATGAAGGATGCAGGCCCGAGGATACCTGCCTGAAAGTAACGCTCATGGCTCTGGAGATGAAGGTAAAACACAAAATGACCAACGCATGCTTCGACGAGGACATGTCATTCTGGCACGAACGTCTTCCCAAGGGGAACAAGTGCCCGACCAGTTTGGAGGAGGCGAAGAAAATCGTGTGTCCTCTGGATTTACCGCACGTGAAATACCATGTGTGCATGAACAATTGCATCATTTATCGGGACGAGCACGCGGAGTCTACCATATGTCCGGTGTGCGGCGTCACTCGATACAAGAAGAGGAAGAAAGCTCCTCGAAAAGTGGTGTGGTACTTTCCAATCACTCCTCGTCTGCAGCGGTATTTCGTGGACCCTAAGGTAGCAAAGCTCCTGCGTTGGCACACGGATAGGGAGGAGAAGAAGCGAGAAGATGACGCAAATGATCCGGAGATAGATAAAAAAGACAAGATGCTGAGTCACCCTAAGGATGCGAGCCAGTGGCAAGCATTGAACTTCGAAGACCCAGAATTTGGGAACGATCCAAGGAACATCGTGCTGGGCGTGAGCACCGATGGAGTCAATCCGTTTGGCAGCCAGAGAAGCACACATAGCACCTGGCCTGTGTTTGTGTGGATGTACAACCTTCCCCCCTGGTTGTGCATGAAGAGGAAGTACATTCACATGAGTATGCTAATTGAAGGACCAAAACAACCAGGGAACGACATCAATCTGTATCTGGGGCTGCTAAAAGAGGAGCTTGACACGCTGTGGAAAACGCCAGCCAATACATGGGACGCCGCAGAGAAAGAATATTTCCCTATGAGAGTTGCGCTGCTCACGACGGTGCACGACTATCTCGGTTACGGATATGTCGCGGGGCAGGTGGTCCACGGATTTTCTGGATGCGTCAGGTGCATGGATAACACAACGTATCGCCAGCTAGATAGAGATCCCGGGTCTTCAAAAACCGTGTTCATGAGACATCGAAGGTGGCTTCGCGACGATGACCTGTGGAGAAAACGCAAGGATCTATTCGATGGTGAAACCGAACCCCGAGGACGCCCGCGTACGAGGAGCGGCGAGGAAATAGACGAGCTGTTGAAAAATTGGAAAGACTGCCACTGCCGGGAAGAAGCAAAAGGCGCCAGAGCCGGGAAAGAAGCGAAAGGCGCCAGAGCCGCTGCTGAAGGTATGGAAAACGAGGTCTGTTTTTTGGGACTTGCCGTACTGGAAGATCCACCGTGTGCCTCACAGCCTTGATATCATGCATATCACGAAGAACATGTGCGAGAGTCTGCTTGGTACCCTGCTCAACATGCCAGAGAGGACCAAAGATGGGCCGAAAGCAAGGGCAGACTTGAAATCAATGGGCATCAGGCAGGAGCTTCACGCTATATATGATGATCATGATGATGAGGCGAAGCAGGACACGGAAAGTCGTCGCAAAGGCAAAAAGGCCAAGAAGACCGGAAATGACTACCCTCCCGCGTGCTTCACTCTAAGTCAGGAGGAGATCGAGCTGTTTTTCACCTGCCTCATAGGAGTAAAACTTCCTTACGGTTACGCGGGGAAGATAAGCAGATACCTAGACCTAGGCGGCATTGGTGTCTCCAACACCGGCACGGGAGCTTAATGCACCTGGGTGTACGCCGGCCGACACCTCTGCAGCAAGCGGCCCCTCTGTCAACTGCACGCCCGCCGTTGGTGGTGCCTCGACATTAGCCGAGCTCGACGCCATCATCATGGTAACTAATTAAGCCTCTCTCGGCCGAGGACTTCATCTCCTTGCCTTTGATTGGGCATCCCTGACGCCCTACATGTTTTCGCAGGGCGCCGCCAACGTTTCGTGCACTCTCCTGCACTTCGTGAACAATGAGTTGGTCGATGTTGCCAAGGGCAAAATCGTTCAACCGGGCAACCCCTTGTTCCACGGTACCCAGATGCCACCCAACATGTTTAGGGTTCAACCGGTTCGGGTGCTGCCAGGCTGCGACGAGTTGTTACCTCCGATTCGACCCGTCGGGGCCGACGATGATGACGTGATGACCCTCAGCGCCTTCCTGAGCTGGCCCCTGCTTTGGCCGAAGAGCCAGATTCGTTTGGAGGTGGGGGACACCACCCCAAAGACAACACCGCCAGTCGTGCCGGCGCCAAGTCGGCCCCATGGCAAGACCGCCGCAACGGTGCCGGACATCCCTATGCCACTGGATCCAAACATGCATATGGCACAGGAGCAGAATGACGACAACGACGATACATTTGCCAACGTCGATCAGTACTTTGCCGATCATGGGTACGGTGGCGACTTCATGGGGCCTCCTTCTCAAGAACCCAACCCAACAAAAGACATGCGCGATCTAGCTGGTACTGCGGAGAAGCCAAGTTGCAACAGGCGTCATCTGCCGTTCAGCTCTCAGGAGATGCCTCCAGCTGCCGACTTCATCGAGCCTCAGATAGGCGAGGTGCGAAATATTATCAGCCCCAACACACTCAAGAAGGCGGTCTGTGAGCAGAACTCGGTCCCATTACAGGAGAAGAAGAAGAAGGCACACAAAAAAAGACTAACAAGGGTGTGGGCCAGCCGGCACCGAATACGATCCGTGCTCAGGACGGGCCACCTTCACCTGAGGATATCTCGAGGAGGGTGCATGTGGCGGGTAGGCCGATGCTACTGAGAAATATGCTCGATGCTGCAACCGGTGCTATGCGGGGTCTGCATGACAGTGTTCTTTCTTTGGAGAAGCGGCGTCTCGGAGAGAAGGATGTGGCATACCCGGTTTTCACGGCCAAGGTGCCAGAGGGCAAGGGCTTTGTGGATAACTCCATCGGGGGTACGATCGTCCTGCGGTTTGATGACATCCACGCTATGTTGAACCTTCATCCGCTGCACTACACCTTCGTTCGGCTATTTTCGCTGAGTATGGAGATGCGGATCATTCGCGACAAGACCCTGAACATCGTGATAGTCGATCCCTTTTGCATGTGTGCCAAGATCTTGGGCAGCGCTGGGGACCGGCAAGTCGCGACTTCTTACCTCGAAGGCGTCATTCTGGCAAACCAAGATAAGGATAACTTCCTCGTGCCTTACTTTCCCGAGTAAGTCCTCCCCTCAACCGCCCCGTAACATATGAATTCTTAGATTTCGATCATTTTTCTTTTAACATTCTGTGTTTTCTGCAGTGACACACATTGCACGCTCATCCTCCTAAGCCCCAAATATTCCATGGCCACGTATTTCGACCCGGACCGTCAGTCGAACGTAGAGTACACAAATGTCAAGAAGGTTCTTGATGATGTTCTCCCCGGCTACGTCAAATCTGGAGGCACCTTCACCAGGCCTATTCGTAAGTACGGCAAGCATGTGTTCTCCCACAATACGACGTTCTGCTGCGTCAAGCAGCCGCCTGGCGGTCAGAAGGGTGCCTACTACGCCATCCATCACATGCGGGCGATCGTACGAGACCATCATCAACTTCTGCTACCGAGTAAACTCAAAGATTGGGCCGCGAGCGTGTCGGCAATCCAGGACGCGGACATCAGACAAGAATTCTTTCGCATCCAGTCAGGGTTTGTGGAAATCATCCATCAAGATGTCCTTCGTACCTCGGGGCAGTTCTACCTCAGAAATCAACTGTCCAACAGTGACATCGACACAATGCTACAAATGCAGGCTGACAACGACCGTTATTTCATGACTCCCACGATAGACGGCGGCTTCATCCACGCTCCGGTCCCTTGAGTCGAGTCAAAAGCAGTGATGCTGTGTCTAGTTCTGAAACATCGATTGGCTCATGTTGTAATTAAACTTTAATGAACTTGTAGTATGTCTCTTTGGTTTCGAGAGTCGTTCAACTTAGATGTAATCGATGCTATTAATGTCTTGCTTTTCTCTTCCGATCGTTCTGTTGCATACTTATATATTGCTTATGTATTGTCTGTGAATTGGTACTAACGTTTTGTTTGCCTAGTGCATAGCGATGCCGTCGTATGTCGTGTACAAGGGTAAGGTTCCCGGAGTCTACGACGACTGGGAGGAGTGTCGGAGACAGGTTCACCGATTCAGCCGTAATAGTTACAAAGGGTACACCACTAGGGCCGAGGCCGAATCTATATACGCCCGCTATCTAGTAGGAGAGGGGAGGGAGCGTTGGAGGAACCGGATGAAGAAGGGTTTCATCGTGATGATGCTCATCGTGATGACCGCAGCTCTCTTCTATGTGATGGTAGTTTAGATGATCGATATCGACTTGTAATGTGAAGACAAACTTGCTACTCGCGGTCTCGAGACTTGTAATATAATGTTCTATCTTTGTTCGGTCTTTTCAATTCGGAGACTAATATGATGAATTGTATTCGGAGACTAATATGATGAATTGTATTCAGAGACTAATCTTCTATTGTATTCGATGAATCTGTTGTTGATGTGTGCTGTCTATATTTTGTCCAATTATACATTTTGTAACCTGTGCAAAAAACAGAAAATAAAAAAATAAAAAAAACCTAATATTCATACTAATGGCGCATCGCATCACAGTGTGCCATTAGTATCCTTCGGCATACTAATGGCGCATCATTAAACAGTGCACCATTAGTATGCCGAAGTTACTAATGGCGCATCTTGTTGTTGTGTGCCATTAGTATGCCAAAGCACCTGGGTATACATGGCCCCTTGGGAGGCATACTAATGGCGCACTGTTGTATACACTAATGGCGCATCTGAGGTCTGCCATTAGTATATCAGATACTAATGGCGCACCAGTGGTGCGCCATTAGTAAAATATACTAATGGCGTGGCACTAATGGCGCACCCCTAATATGCCATTAATGGCCAAATTAGGTGCGCCATTAGTAGGCCTTTTCCTAGCAGTGGAGAGTCATACTATATCGAGGGGGAAGGAGTGTGCGAGTACGAGTGAGGCATGGACGGTGATAAGAGAAGAGGGGAAGCTTGTGTTTGTGCTAGGCACACCAGGCTAGAGAGGCATATCGATCGATGTGTGCCGTAAAGAAGGAGCTGGGGGGGCCTACACACACCATGGGTGAACGTCCTAAAGTGAAAAGACGAATTTGCGCGATGGAGCTAAAGAATGCTGAGGGAGGGTGAGAGGGATGCGGGTGTCTGCATGCACGAGAGAAAGTTAGCGCTAGCTAGCTACAAAGATAAGAGGATTGTGTGGGTGCAAAAGACAAATAAAGATCATACTTCATTATAAAAAGCGAATTCAGATATTTGAAGAATTTATCATAGTGTTTTAAACCGATGCATGTGTGAATATATATAATGGTGATACACATGGTGTGGTTATGAACATGTTATACTACATATAATATATTTTATCTCTACTCTTATAAAAAACGGAGTTGTTGATGATGGTGCCATCTTGCAATATAGGTCGTCCGATTTATATCTGACGGATAGGAAGGAAACTATGGCAAGTTTGAAAAAAGATACCCACACCCCTCTCCATATTTGCAAATTAGGCCTCCCCTTGATCATGTTGATGTTCTGTGGAACGCATGGGCATCTTGCTAGTACTACGTATAACATATAGAACATTGATCATAATTTGGGCTAATGTGTGGCTTTTGCAGCCCAGGTCTAAATACTTGTCATAATATAGGGGGCGAGGCACACTAGTGTAGAACCGGGCAATAGCACCGGTTCGTAAGGCCCTTTAGTGCTGGTTCCATAACCGGCACTAAAGTGTGGGCACTAAAGGCCCTCCCCCCCCTTTAGTACCGGTTCAGCACGAACCGGTGCTAAAGGGCAACCACGTGGCATGAGCCAGCTTCGGGGGCCGGGAGCCCTTTAGTACCGGTTGGTAACACCAACTGGTACTAAAATGTTTGGGGTTTTTTTTGTATTATGATTTCTTTTTCATTTAATTTTGTGTTTTCCATTTTAATTCTTTTTCGTTTGCTGGTATTTTACGATACTACACATTGTACATGTTATGCATATATATATATATATATATAAATAGAATTTCTAGTAGAACCAATCATATATATATCATCAATGTCTCACAAACCACCATATTAATTCACACATACACACATGCATAGCTATATACAATTTCTCCTACATATGCATGTTGCCTTCGGAGCCAGTGGCATTAGCCTAATTGGTGCCTTCGGAGCACGATGACAATTGGAAGTGGTTCATGACCTAGTCGATGGGGGCGGTAGCGGGTAATAGTATTCTCCCTTCGGATTTATGACCTGGTCGAGCAAAAATCCCGCTATTTCCTCTTGAAGTGCTTCTACGCGCTCCGTTTTTAGGAGCTTGTCCCGCACCTCTGTGAACTATTAAGAAAGAGATCAATATGCATGTGTATTAGTTGTGTGACTAGATATTGATAATGGTGTAAAAATTGTGAATAGTGTTCTGACAAGCGTACCGATTCCTGTCTTTGAGATCTGCTCCTTTCGGATGCCATCATGCGAATGTTCTCGCAAATGCAGAATGCACGCAGATTAGTCCCCTGCGCCTGCTTCAGGGCCTTTATTACGAGAATGGAATTTAATTTGATCAAATAATAATTAATCAAGCATGATAATTAAAGAGATGGCAGCTAGCTAGCTAGTACTACTTAATTACTTACCTTGGGTCGAAACCATTTCAGCTGTCGTTTCCATTCGCCTTCCGTGACGCTGATGAACCTTGCCCAAGCCCTGCCCACCAACAAAGAAAATGAATAAAGGGGTTATTAAATAGTTCATATCATGAAATGACGAACTAAATAGGTCGAGATATATAGTTAATAATGATTGAAATTACCTGTTGACTATCCCAAACAAGATGTTATAGTCACTATTTGCTTTGAGTAGTGAGTCCAGTATTTCAACTGTTCCGACATCAACTTTAATGATACACAAGATCCAGTGAAATCTGCATGCACACACGTTTGCATGTCTTAATTAAGCGGGCATATGTAAGCAAAAACATGTAGCTAGCTAGTAGGCAAAAACAGAGAATTTGTAGTACAAGAAAGTGTGACTCACTGGAAGTTGTAAGGAAGTAGTATATCTTCACTGTATTTGAGGCGCTTCAAGAACTCTAGCATGCTGTCCTCTACCTGCTTTTCATGATGCTTGTTTATTTTCCATGTGTATTCATTAACGGTGTTTGGGTTAATGAACCCAATGCCATAGCGTCCACCTTTTCTCATTTCATACATCTACATCCTGCATAATACCACAGAAAAGAATATAGTGAGGATAATTACAGGTAATGATTGATCAAAAGGATCACTACAGCTAGCTTGAGACTTAAATTATAGAAAGAAATCACTTACAGACAATAGCAACTAACGATAGATTTGTCGAGTGCGTCTTGATTGTATAACTGAAACAGTTCAGAATACTCAACGGTCACATGTTTCTGATGGTAGTAATGATCCTTCTTGACTTGCACCATGAGGGACTCTCGATCGGATCTCTTGGTAATGTCCATGTACCATTGATGCAATTCATACATTCTCGTTGGGAGCTTCTTGACCTCTTCTGGCTTGACCAAAGGTTGGCCCCGGGCATATTTCCGTTTTATTTCCTCCTCTGTAAGCCCAGGCATGTCCTCGATCTCGAGGAGTTGTCCAACAGTGATGTTGAGAGTTTCATCCTGCATTATATGCTCCTGGGTTATTACCACATCGCCCACCTCGTGAACGTAAACTGTTTGCCCACAATAATATTGGGCGCGCGTACTATCACTTGTTGTTGGCGGCACAACAAGTGGGGGGATCGATTGCGCCGGCTGTTTTCCCAGCTGGGCAACGGTTTTCCCACATATTTTGACAGCTGCTTGTTGTTTGCTCGAGCTCGAGCTCGCCTCCTTCTGTAGACGTTGTCGATGTAACTTCCTGATGTGGCTCTCATAGTCTGTGTCAACAGGCTTAGGAGCTGGTGGTTGAGCCATACAAATGAAGTGGTCAACTACTTCCACAGGCACTCTCTCCCTTGGTGGCGGTGGCGGTTTCGGTGCAAAATGGGCATCGAATTTTGCCCGTACTATGGCATTGGTTTGCTCCTCGGTCCTGCCGTAAGCCCTCTCAGGAAGAGGAGTAGTGAGGTTTGGACCATATTTATATCGCTTGCCTCCGCCTGTACTTCCTGTACTATGACCTCGACTCGTACCGCTACACACCATAGCTGCGGGGTGTCTCTTCTACGATTGCTGAGGCGGCGAAGACGGCTGACGGGGCTGAGTTGGACGAGGAGGAGTGGCCTGAAGCTGTGCCGGACTTGGAGGAGGAGTAGCCTGAGGTTGTGCCAGACTTGGAGGAGGAGTGGACGTCTAACGCTCTGTCGGACTTGGAGGAGGAGTGGCCTGACACTTTGCTGGACTTGGAGGAGGAGGAGTGGACTCACGCGTTGGTGGACTTGGAGGAGCGGGAGTCTGCTGACTCGGTGGCGGACTTCGACGAGGAGTCGGGTGACGCAGTGTCGGTGGCCTTCGAAAGATGATGCAATCCTTTCTCCATAGGATGATACGATGTTTGGCATCTCCGAGTGTGTGCTCCTCGTCACCTCCAGAAATGTCAATCTCTAGCCCCGAATATTGGTCCACCACCTCATCAACCACGACACGAGCATAGCCTGCTAGAATCGGGCTGCAATGGAAGGTTGCATCAAGGGAATTTGTATAAGCAACGCCGTCCGCCACCTTCTAGGATATGTTCTTAATTTTGAAGTGTAGCTCGCAGTTAGTGCTCTCCACGATGTCATCCACGGGGCGGAACCCACGCTGCTTCTCAGCATGGATGGGGCGGTGGTATCCAATGCTGGATCATCCGCTAGCTGCTGCAGTTGCTGAGACCCCCTTTGCTGGCTAAGTGAGTTGATCTTCTCCTGCTGCCGCTGGAATTTGACTACCAAGTCCGCGTGCGCTGATTCTAGGCCTTGAAGGCGTTCATAGTCCAGCTTCCTCTTCTCCTCCTCCATCTTCATCTGCTTCTCTTCCGCAATCTTCCTTCTCGCACGGGTTCTGTAGTAGGCGTTCAAGTCCAAAAACCCCTCATACCACGGAATAGCGCCCTTGCCTCGTGTTCTTCCTGGGTGTTTAGGATTTCCCAGGGCACGCGTAAGCTCGTCGTTCTCTCTGTTGGGCTAGAACACCCCCGTTCGAGCCTCTTCTATTGCAACAAGTATATTATCGTCGGCTCCGTTCAGAAATGCCTTCATCGAAACTTTGCCTGTCTTCGGGTCCAACTCCCCCCCCCCCATGCGCATAGAACCAAGTCCTGCACCTGGGGGGCCAGCTCTTAGTAACCGGAGTGACACCTGCATCCTCCATCTCTTTCTCGGACTTATCCCACTTAGGCATTTCCACCGCGTAGCCACCTGGCCCCAGCTTATGGAACTTATCCTTTTTTCGGCATTCTTCTTGTTTATTCTCGACCGTTCCTTAGCTAATTCTGAATCCTTGAATTTCACGAAATCGTCCCAATGAGCACTTTGATTCTCTAGTGTTCCCTCGAATACTGGAGTCTTCCTTCCTCCCTTGACGTACTTGTCCCATTCATGATTCTTGTGGTTCTTGAATGCAACCGCCATCCTCCTAAGAGCAGCGTCCTTGACTTTCTGCACACCTGCTTCTGTGAAATGATCTGGTAGGGTGAAATGTTCCATGAGAGTATCCCAAAGCAGACTTTTTTGTCTGTCGTCGACAAAAGTAAGATCTAGACGTGGCTTTGCTGGCTCTCTCCATTCTTGAAGGGAGATCGAGAGTTGGTCCTTCACAAGAACTCCGCACTGACGAACGAACTTGTCCGCAATCTTCTTAGGCACTAATGGTTCGCCATTAGGTCTGATTGCCTCGATATTATACTTTACGCCCTCCTTCAACTTTTTGTTCGGGCCTCGTTTCATCCTGTTGCCTGAAGATTTGCTCGATCCGGATGGCTGAAAGAAGAAAGATCGATTCGTTAATATATCTTCAACTCATTTAAAACATGTGATGATCACCAGATGCCTGCTTATATAAATATATATACCTCGCCGGTCTTTGTTGTTTTAGGATCAACATGTTCTTTGTCATTGTCATAATCGTAGTTCATGACTTCATCCATTCCGTCGTCGTGATCGAATATCATATCACCCTCTCCGGTGTTGTTTACAAATTCGGAGCCGTCATAATCTTCTTCATTCTGATCATCATCTGGCCCGTGTATGATATCGAACATGGTCTTTTCTCCCTCTCTGTCGGTATTGTCCGCCTTAGCTTTTATTTAACTATGCCAAAAGAAATATAAAACAATTTAGTATTCAAATTACATCGTCTCGAATAATAGATATAATCTCGAATACATCGTCTCGAATAATAGATATAATCTCGAATACATCGTCACGAATAATAGATATAATCTCGAATACATCGCCTCGAATAATAGATATAATCTCGAATACATCGTCTCGACTAATATATAATATTGAATAGTACATCACTGGCTAGGTAGCTAATTAAAGATCGAATACTACATAAGAATCTAGGACACTCGTGGTTCCTGCGGCGCGGGCGGTGGACACCCAAAGAGAAGGAACCCTCACAGGATCATAGCTGAAGTGAGATCCCTGAAGAAACTGCCAGGTATTGGAGAACCTGCCGCCCTGTAACGCAACCATGTAGCGATGGACGTGCTCGTCCTCCTCCCTGACACGGCGACGTACCACCTCCGGCGGGGCCGACTCCCTCTGCACCGAAACTGGCCCACGCGAACGCCACCAAACGAGATCAGGGTCGACGACGGGACCCGGGGCCGGGTTCCTCATCAAGCGGCACGCCCCTCCAGGCAGCACCTCCCAGTGCCAGCCCGGCGGAGCCCAGTCCCGGACATGGGTCAGTCGGACGTCGTTGCGGACGGGTCGACGGCGAGGATGCGGGCCGGGCATCGTCGGGAACAAATACTAGCTATATGCCCACAAAAAGTAACATTTTTTTAATGATTGGATTTTGATAACTAAAATTTCTAACATTTCTATATAACACTAATTATGCTATCATTGCATATGTCAAAATTCTATATGCTATTTCATACTAATTAAGCATCTAACACTAAAAACAGAAAACACAACTTTTATACATCCATTAAAAAACTGAAAAACAACATTATATAAAAAATTTCCATACTAATTAAACACTAATTATATCCATCTAACATGCATTCATACATATATACTAGTGAAAAAATAATAATCTAAAAAAATCTAAACTAATTAAACATACAAAATACGTATATACTAATATATACATGCATTAATTCATACATATGTACGTGTGTGCGTGTGTGTTCATCATGCTTGTGTGTGTGTGTGTATGGGCTCGGGGAGGGGCGGCACCCATGGTGGCCGCCGGGGGCGAGGGAGAGGGGTTAGAGGGGGAGAGCTCACAACGGGGCGACGGCGATGGCGAGGCGACGGCCGGGGGCGGCGACGGGCCGGGGCGTGACGCGGGGGCGGCGACGCGGGGACAGCGCGACGGGGACGGGCCCGGGGAGGCGACGGAGATGAGGGCGGCGATGGGGACAGGGGCGGCGACGGGGACGGGGGCGGCGACGACGACGGCGTCGATCGATCGGGGCGCGCGGGCGGTGCTTCAATGGGGAAACAGAGGGAGAATGAAATTTTCGTAAGTGTTGTATATATAGAAGGCACCTTTGGTACCGGTTGGAGCCACCAACCGGTACTAAAGGCCTGTTTTGGCCAGGCCAAGCGGCGGGAACCGCACCCCCTTTAGTACCGGTTGGTGCCACGAACCGGTACTAAAGGGGGTGCGCTGGCGCAGGTGCGGTGCGCAAGTTTAGTCCCACCTCGCTAGCCGAGGGGCGACCGCACTGGTTTATAAACCCCCGTGCGGTAGCTCTCTCGAGCTCCTCTCCAAAGCAGGCCTACTGGGCCTACATGTTCTGTGCTGCCCTGTTGGCCTACTGGGCCTTTGCGGGCTTGCATCCTGGCCCAACAACAGGTTGGGTTTCTAGTCGTATGCAGGCCGCTCTGGCCTAGTAGGCAGGCTTTTTTATTTTTTTGCTTTATTTTTTTTGAGTTGTTTTTTGTGTATTTAGAGTTTCTTTGTGAATATTTTTGCTTTAGGTACAAAAATTTACAAACTTTCTGTTAGTACCCGTAGTTTTCAAATTTGAATAGTTTAAATTTTGAATTATTTGAAATTAGTTTGAATCACTAGTTTGTGAATAACTTAACTTTAAAAATCAGTAAAGGCATGAAAGAATTTGTTTGCACATAAAATTTCTTCGCGTTTCAAATGCCAAAACACATAATTAACTACCCTAACTATTACAGAGATTCCCTTCTAGGTGTGAAACACAGAAGAAAGTGATGATAGTGAAGCCGATCACATCCTAGATCTTTGGGTGTGAAACTTTTTCTTCGCGTGTGTCCCTTTGAGCCGTAACCATGGAAAATCTTCATCATTTAACGGGATGCTCGGGTCAATATTCACTGTGAATGGAGCAATTTCATCAAACTTTTCGTAATCTTCTGACTTGTCTGTCTTGTCATCCACTACCACGATGTTTCTCTTGCCAGAAAAACTATGTGCCGCTTTGGCTCATCGTACGATGCATTCGCTTCCTTATCTTTTCTTTTTCTTGGCTTGGTAGACATGTCCTTCACATAGAAAACCTGTGCCACATCATTGGCTAGGACGAATGGTTCGTCTGCATACGCAAGATTGTTGAGATCCACTATTGTCATTCCGTACTGCGGGTCTTCCGTTACCCCGCCTCGTGTCATATTGACCCATTTGCATCGAAACAAAGGGACCTTCAAACCATGTCGATAGTCAAGTTCCCATATGTCCTGTATATAACCATAATATGTTTCCTTTCCCGTCTTGGTTTCTACATCAAAGCGGACACCACTATTTTGGTTGGTGCTCTTCTTATCTTGGGCGATCGTGTAAAATGTATTACCATTTATCTCGTACCCTTTGAAAATCATTATATTCGAAGATGGTAACTGGGTCAGCAAGTACAGGTCATCTTCAATAGAGGTGTCATGCATGGTACGTGTCTGCAACCATCTGGCGAAACTCCTGGTTTGTTCACGTGTAATCCAGTCATCAGACCGCTCCGGGTGTTTCGAGCGTAGCAAATTCTTGTGTTCATCCATATACGGAGCCACCAAGGCGGAATTCTGTAGAACTGTGTAGTGTGCTTCAGTGAGAGAATGTCCGTCCATACATATTATTTGTTCCCCTCCTAGCGTGCCTTTTCCATCCAGTTTGCCCTTATGCCGCGATTTAGGAACACCAATCGGCTTAAGGTCAGGAATAAAGTCAATACAAAACTCAATGACCTCCTCATTTTGACGGCCCTTGGAGATGCTTCCTTCTGGCCTAGCACGGTTATGAACATATTTCTTCAAGACTCCCATGAACCTCTCAAAGGGGAACATATTGTGTAGAAATACAGGACCCAAAACGTTAATCTCTTCGCATAGGTGAACTAGGACGTGCGTCATGATGTTGAAGAAGGATGGTGGGAACACCAACTCGAAACTAACAAGACATTGCAACAAATCATTCTCTAACCTTGGTATGATTTCTGGATCGATTACCTTCTGAGAGATTGCATTGAGAAATGCACATAGCTTCACAATGGCTAATCGAACGTTTTCCGGTAGAAACCCCCTCAATGCAACCGGAAGCAGTTGCGTCATAATCACGTGGCAGTCATGAGACTTTAGGTTCTGGAACTTTTTCTCTGCCATGTTTATTATTCCCTTTATATTCGACGAGAAGCCATACGGTACCTTAATACTGAGCAGGCATTCAAAGAAGATTTCCTTCTCTTCTTTGGTAAGAGCGTAGCTTGCATGACCCTGATGTATGCCGTCTTTTCCGTGCATACGTTGCTGGTCCTCCCGTGCCTCAGGTGTATCTTTTGTCTTCCCATACACGCCCAAGAAGCCAAGCAGGGTCACACAAAGATTCTTTGTCACGTGCATCACGTCGATTGCGGAGCGGACCTCTAGGTCTTTCCAATAGGGTAGGTCCCAAAATATAGATTTCTTCTTCCACATGGGTGCGTGTCCGTCAGCGTCATTCGGAACAGGTTGTCCACCAGGACCCTTTCCAAAGACCACCTTCAAATCCTTGACCATATCATGTACATCAGCACCAGTACGGTGGCGAGGCTTCGTCCGGTGATCCGCCTCACCTTTGAAATGCTTGCCTTTCTTTCTTACGGGATGCCTGCTCGGAAGAAATCGACGATGTCCCAGGTACACATTCTTCTTACAATTAGCCAAATATATATTGTCAGTCCAAACAGTATGTGCATGCGCGGTATCCCTTGTTTGTCTGTCCTGAAAGGTTACTGAGAGCAGGCCAATCATCGATGGTCACGAACAGCAACGCCTTTAGGTCAAATTCTTCCCCCATGTGCTCATCCCACGCACATACACCTGTTCCTTTCCACAGTTGTAAAAGTTCTTCAACTAATGGCCTTAGGTACACATCAATGTCGTTGCCGGGTTGCTTAGGGCCTTGGATGAGCACTGGCATCATAATGAACTTCTGCTTCATGCACAACCAAGGAGGAATGTTATACAAACATAGAGTCACAGGCCAGGTGCTATGGTTGCTGCTCTGCTCCCCAAAAGGATTAATGCCTTCTGTGCTTAGACCAAACCATACGCTCCTTGCGTCATCTGCAAACTCCTTCCCATACTTTCTTTCGATTTTTCTCCACTGCGACCCGTCAGCGGGTACTCTCAACTTTCCGTATTTCTTACGGTCTTCTCTGTGCCATCGCATCGCCTTGGCATGCTCTTTGTTTTGGAACAAACGTTTCAACCGTGGTATTATAGGAGCATACCACATCACCTTGGCAGGAATCTTCTTCTTGGGGCGCTCGCCCTCGACATCACCAGGGTCATCGCGGCTGATCTTATAGCGCAATGCACCACATACCGGGCAAGCGTTCAAATCCTCGTACTCACCGCGGTACAGGAATCAATCATTAGGGCATGCATGTATCTTCTACACCTCTAACCCTAGAGGGCAGACAGCCTTCTTTGCTTCGTACGTACTCTCGGGCAATTCGTTGTCCTTTGGAAGCATATCCTTTATCATTACCAGCAACTTTCCAAATCCCTTGTCAGATACACCATTCTCTGCCTTCCATTGCAGCAATTCCAGTGTGGTGCCCAGCTTTTTCTTGTCACCTACGCAATTCGGGTACAACAATTTTTTGTGATCCTCTAACATGCGCTGCAACTTCTTCTTCTCCAAATCACTTGCGCAGTTTCTCTTTGCATCAGCAATGGCCCGACCTAGATCAACAACGGGCTCATCTGATGCCTCTTCTTCAGCTTCTTCCCGCATTGCCGGCTCAGCTTCTTCCCGCATTACCGGCTCAGCTTTTTCCCCCATTGTTGTATCATCGTATTCAGGGAACCCATGGCCAGAATAGCTGTCGTCGTACTCTTCTTCTTCATTGTCTTCCATCATAACCCCTATTTCTCCGTGCTTGGTCCAAACATTATAGTGGGGCATGAAACCCGACTTAAACAGGTGGACGTGAATGGTTCTTGATGTAGAGTAATTGTGACCATTCTTATAGCCAGCACATGGACAAGTCATAAAACCATCCGCCTGCTTGTTTGCCTCAGCCGCAAGCAGAAAAGTATGCACGCCCTCAACAAACTGGGGAGAGCATCGGTCATCGTACATCCATTGCCGAATCATCTTCATTACACAACACCGAATAGACGAAATTAATACAAGTTCATACATAAAGTTCATACAACACTTAAATGCAACAAACAAATAACTCTCTAGCTAAAGAATTTAAATGCAACAACAAATGCGATCAAGATCGCAACTAAGGTAACAATTGATCCAACAGCATAATGATACCAAGCCTCACTATGAATGGCATATTTTCTAATCTTTCTAATCTTCAAGCGCATTTTCTCCATCTTGATCTTGTGATCATCGACGACATCGGCAACATGCAACTCCAATTCCATCTTCTCCCCCTCAATTCTTTTCAATTTTTCTTTCAAGTACTCGTTTTCTCTTTCAACTAAATTTAACCTCTCGACAATAGGGTCGGTTGGAATTTCCGGTTCACATACCTCCTAGAAAAAATTTCTATGTCAACTTGATGGGCATAATTTGTCATAAACACGAAATGCAACTAGTTTTAAAAGAGAATATATATACCACATCCGAATCATAACAAGGACAAGGGCCGACGGGGACGGATATCAAAACCATGGCACTATATGTATAACAAACAACGTACGGGTAAGATAATTATACGAGTAACTATATATCCAAATCACACAAACATCAATTTTTATATAAAATTTCATGAACAAGAGGCTCACCACAAGGTGGTGCCGGCGACGGGACGGTGCGGGCTATCGACGGTGGTTACGACGGAGATTTAGAAGGCACTAAGTAAACCACACCTACATATGCAAACTAAGTGTTATTTTTGACCTATATATATCCTCCCAAATTAATCACTATATAAAGCATTGCAAGAGCTAATCTAGCAATGAGAGATGAAAGGACAAAGTTGCTAACCTTTGTGATCATTTGAATGGACGGGGGCCTTCAAATCTTGACAAATTTTTGGCAAAATGTGTGATGAGCTCGAGAGGAAGAGGGGAAGAACAGAGAGTAGAGGGGAAAGGGGAAGAACAGAGCGAGCTCGGGTGGACGAAGGGTCTATGTAGGACGACCTTTAATACCGGTTCGTGCCAAGAACCGATACTAAAGGGGCTGGAGGGGCCCCAGTCTGACAACATCCTGCCACCACTCTGATTAGTACCGGTTCGTGGCACGAACTGGTGCTAAAGGTTCGCCACGAACCGGTACTAATGAAAGCGGCCCGGCTAGCCGTTGGAACCGGCACTAATGTATACAGTAGTGCCGGCTCAAATACAAACCGGCACTAATGTGCTTCACGTTTGACCCTTTTTCTACTAGTGGCACTATACTATGTGTGATCAACATGGTGTACACGTATGGAACATGGTTTAGATTATGAATATATAGTTAGTACATCAAATGTACTATTATTTGGAATCAACATCAAGTATATTCAAAAAATAGAATTCGAGTTCATGTAGTACACATAGTTCATATCTATCTCTATAGTAATCATGTGGTGTGTTATTAAGGTAATACACAAATGATGGTTGAAGTTGACAACAATCATGATTGTAGATTCTTATTGAAATAGAGAAACAATTCAAATTCAGTTCGAATTGCAGTGGTAGTATAGACATTTGGAATGCACTAAAATGTTGGTATGAGTAGGTTACATGCATTATACAGCAAGCGAAAAAAATTAAATGGACATAAGATGGATTCATACTACTGAATAGCATTTAATTGCACTAAATTGTTGGTATGAGTAGCTTTAAATAACATTTTTATAGTAAAACGGGGCAAGACTCTCTCTTTGTGTGGTGTGAATAGTTTTATTTTTTTCCTTTTCTTTTTGGCTGAGGGAAGTGCGAATTGATTGGTACGTACAAGTACAATATTACACGTTAGGCTTGTCCCTAAAATTCAACCTGCGCCTTGTTATATCCCGAAAATTCAGATATCGTGCTCCCAAAACTGGCGCCTTGACAACCCGCGCCTTGTTATCCCGAAACAACAACGCGCGCGAAAACTCCCTCCAGCTGCCAAATCCCGACACGCGAAATCCCCCTTCTAACCCCGAGCTGAAAGGGCCGCTAGTTCAAATCAGTGGGGGGTACTTTTGTAACACACCCTACATTTTGGACAAGCGCGTCCCTAAGTCATGGTTCACCCCCTCCCATCGCCTCCTTTTCGCCATTCGAAATCCCAGGCCACAGTAACCTCTCCGCTCCAGCCGCGAAACCCCACCCTCCTCCGTCCGCCACCTCACCGCTGCCCAGCCAGAGCCTCTTCCCTGACAAAGTCGTCCACCACAACAGCTCGACGTCCCATGTCCACCTCCCCGGATGAGGATCCGTTGTCCATCTCGTCGTCCCGCTGATTCAGCCGCCCTGTCCTCCACCTCCAAGGAGCTGCTCCGACGATCTCCTCGTCTATCGTGGCTGCTCCATCCCCACATCGCAGCCTTAACCTGCTCCACCGAAACTGCAGCATCCTCACCGACTTCCCGGATGAAGCCGAGGCCTAATCGGCGCCACCAAAGAGGTTGTACACTCATTGCATTGCACCTTTTCCTTAGCTCGACCTCCCGGCACCGACGGTGCTCCATCCCGCACCCCCATGGAGCGACTACTTTGACGCCGGCGCTGCGGGCGACATCTCCACGGCGGCTCTCCCCCAATGTGAGGCCCCTTCGGCGGCGGCATCCATACCAGCTGGATCTGCTGATGCTGCTCCGGCTCTCGCTCGCTCGCTCGTGCTGCTGCTGCTGCTCCGGCTCTCGCTCGATCGATCGCTCGCCCAGCTGTTGCTGCTCTGGCTCTCGCTCGCTCGCGCTGCTGCTGATGCTCCGGCTCTCGCTCGATCGCCCAGCTAATGCTGCTCTCCCCCTCGCTCGTGCTGCTGCTCTGCTCCGATTTAGCTACACTTCAGTCGACTGAATCGACTTTTGGGTCAGTTGATTTTTAGGGGGTGGGGGGGGGGGCTTGCCGGAGTTAAGGAAGAACCATCCACAGCGGGGACGGGGGCTCGCCGGAGAGGTACCCCACTATCTATCTTAGGATTCAGGGTGGGGGCGGGGGGGGGGCTATAGGGCTGGCCGGGGCGGCGGCGGACCGGTAGTGGGGAGTTATTTCGGGGCAGCGAGGCGGCGTTGGGGCCGGCGGTTCGGCCGGTGGTGGCTGGCGGCTCAGGGGGGTATAGGTTGAAGATGAAATGCGGGCCCTCCCTAAACTACATGTCAGGTGCCTCCCTGCTACCATTGCGTTCAGATTCAACAGTAACATTCAGATTCCATAGTAAATTTCAGTTTCGACAGTTAAGTTCAGAGTCAACAGTTTTTACCTCATCTGTTGTAGTCAGGTGGTTTTTGGTGATGTAAATTTTACATCTGTTTTACATCATCTATTAGAGATGCTATTAAAATCCCACTTGAGATTGACAATGTCTGTCTTGGGCTGCATCAGCCTTGACGTCTTACGTCTCACCAGGGCTGCTCCAACGACAGAACGATCCATCACAACAGAGCAGTGCCCTCGACGCCGTCTACAGATTCCTCAGATCTTCCCCCACACCTCCGACAGCCACCTCTGCCTCAACTGCTTCAGCGACCAACCCAATGATGCTGAGGTCGACATGGCCACGACAAATAGGTTGTACACTTGTTGCATCACTTATTACTATACATTCATGTCGATCCATTAGGGTTATTTTGGTTCGACGAAAAACATAGCAATAGGGAATTTTCCAATGGCACTCTACTATTCAATTATTCATGCATTTTGTTGAAAGGAATGAAGCAAAACATCCACCTGGACATGCTTTTCAAAATCCTATGCATGAAAACAAGACCAAGTGCATTAGTGGCAGAATAACATTCTAACTGTACACGCTTTCATATGGTTTTACTTTATTTTGGCCATGTTTCTTTGCATTCCTCTGCTCTTCCAATTCCTATAAACCAAACACCCAAGTGGACAGAAATCCTGTGTTTACAAATCCTCTGTTTACCATGTGCATTCCTATCCTATTCCGGTGTTTTTCCAATCCCTGCGTTTTTAGAATCGTGCAAGCCAAATGAGCCCTTAAAGAATTACTTCAGTTACAGGTAGGTGTCGAAGGGAACTTTGTGTGGTTTGTCCTGCTCCTGCCGCGATGTCGTCCACCTCACCTGAGGTGCTCCATCGACAGAAACATCCACCAAACCAGACATCACGACTCCTGGCCGTCTTTCGCTGCCTCAGGTCTCCTTCCCTGCCGCCGGCACCCACCGCAACGGCATCACCATCATCGACTCAGCAGATGAACCTGAGGAGTACATGGGTCCACAAGAGAGGTCGCACTCTTTTGATTCTGCTTGTGTTATGCATTGCTTAAAATTACCTGCTACTTTATCGTCTTGTTCACCTCTTGGACTCCAAGTCAGTCCAAATTAATGTTCGAACTTGAGTTCTAAATTAGTTGTGGGGCACATATCGAGGAAGCAATGAATAGTGTCTCTGTCTAATATCTGGTTCACCTAGGGTATGCCTATGTTGTTCATCTTGGATGGGAAACAAATAGTAAAGTAATCATCATCTGTCTTTTTACTAAATTAAAGCAATCATCAGCCTGCTATCATTATTTTTGGATCCATCCACTGGTTCTTACCATCACCCTAAATTTCTGCATGCTCTCCTTACATAATCTCATCATATTTTTTTCGTATGCATGTCAGATATTGTACACAGTCATGCTGAACATGTAGATAAAAAGAGAAGAGTTTTGCATGGCAATACAATGTCATGCAGACATTGCTCCATGGTGGGTTCAATGGCAAACCCTCCCCACCCCTCTCCAGATTGTAATCCAGAGGAAGATATCTGTTCTGAGGCAGATTCAGACACCGCTGACCACTCCTATTTACCCCCCAAGGTGTTTGCTCTACCTTGGCATGATGATGTTAGTCATATCATGCATATGTTGCCTTGCAGTGCCTACTTTTTGTTGGGGAACGTTGCAGAAAACAAAAAATTTCCTACGGTTTCACCAAGATCCATCTATGAGTTCATCTAGCAATGAGTGATCGGATGCATCTACATACCTTTGTAGATTGCGAGCGGAAGCGTTCAAAGAACGGGGATGAGGTAGTCGTAGACGTGATCCAAATCACCGATGACCAAGCGCCGAACGGATGGCACCTCCGTGTTCAACACACGTACGGAGCGGATGACGTCTCCTCCTTCTTGATCCAGCAAGGGGAGAGGAGAGGTTGAGGAAGATGGCTCCAGCAGCAGCACGACGGCGTGGTGGTGATGGAGCTGCGGTACTCCGTCAGGGCTTCGCCAATCACTATGGAGGAGGAGGAGGTGTTGGAGAGGGAGAAAGAGGCAACCAAAGGCGTGGATGAAAAAGCCCTCCTTCCCCACTATATATAGGAGGGCCAGGGGGGGCGCCGGCCTAGGAGATCCAATCTCCTAGGGGGCGGCGGCCAAGGGAGGTTTCCCTCCCCCCCCCCCCCCCCCCCAAGGCACCTAGGGGTGCCTTCCACTTGTGGGACTCTTCCCCTTTTGGAACCCTAGGCGCATGGGCCTATTGGGGCTGGTGCCCTTGGCCCATGTAGGCCAAGGCACACCCCTACAGTTCATGTGGCCCCCCGGGGCAGGTGGCCCCACCCGGTGGATCCCCGGGACCCTTCCGGTGGTCCCGGTACAATACCGGTAACCCCGAAACTTATCCCGATGGCCGAAACAGCACTTCCTATATATAATTCTTTACCTTCAGACCATTCCGGAACTCCTCGTGACATCCAGGATCTCATCCGGGACTCCGAACAACATTCGGGTTACTGCATATACATATCCCTACAACCCTAGCGTCACCGAACCTTAAGTGTGTAGACCCTACGGGTTCGGGAGACATGTAGACATGACCGAGACGACTCTCCGGTCAATAACCAACAGCGGGATCTGGATACCCATGTTGGCTCCCACATACTCCACGATGATCTCATCGGATGAACCACAATCGAGGATTCAAGCAACCCCGTATACAATTCCCTTTGTCAATCGATATGTTACTTGCCCGAGATTCGATCGTCGATATCCCAATACCTCGTTCAATCTCGTTACCGGCAAGTCACTTTACTCGTACCGTAATGCATGATCCCGTGACCAGACACTTGGTCACTTTGAGCTCATAATTATGATGCATTACCGAGTGGGCCCAGTGATACCTCTCCGTCATACGGAGTGACAAATCCCAGTCTTGATCCGTGTCAACCCAACAGACACTTTCGGAGATACCCGTAGTCTACCTTTATAGTCACCCAGTTACGTTGTGATGTTTGGTATACCCAAAGCACTCCTACGGTATCCGGGAGTTACACGATCTCATGGTCTAAGGAAAAGATACTTGACATTGGAAAAACTCTAGCAAACGAACTACACGATCTTGTGCTATGTTTAGTATTGGGTCTTGTCCATCACATCATTCTCCTAATGATGTGATATCGTTATCAATGACATCCAATGTCCATAGTGAGGAAACCATGACTATCTGTTCATCAACGAGCTAGTCAACTAGAGGCTTACTAGGGACATGTTGGTGTCTGTTATTCACACATGTATTACGATTTCCGGATAACACAATTATAGCATGAATAAAGACAATTATCATGAATAAGGAAATATAATAATAATGCTTTTATTATTGCCTCTAGGGCATATTTCCAACAGTCTCCGACTTGCACTAGAGTCAATAATCTAGTTACACTGTGATGAATTGAACACCCATGGAATTCTGGTGTTGATCATGTTTTGCCCTAGGGAGAGGTTTAGTCAACGGATCTGCTACATTCAGGTCCGTATCTACTTTACAAATATCTATGTCTCCATCTTGAACATTTTCACGAATGGAGTTGAAGCGACGCTTGATGTGCCTTGTCTTCTTGTGAAACCTGGGCTCCTTTGCAAGTGCAATAGCTCCAGTGTTGTCACAGAAGAGCTTGATCGGCCCCGACGCATTGGGTATGACTCCTAGGTCGGTGATGAACTCCTTCACCCAGATTGCTTCATGTGCTGCCTCCGAGGCTGCCATGTACTCCGCTTCACATGTAGATCCCGCCACGACGCTCTGCTTGCAACTGCACCATCTTACTACCCCACCATTCAAAATATATACGTATCCGGTCTGTGACTTAGAGTCATCCATATCTGTGTCGAAGCTAGCATTGACGTAACCCTTTACGACGAGCTCTTCGTCACCTCCATAAACGAGAAACATTTCCTTAGTCCTTTTCAGGTACTTCAGGATATTCTTGATCGCTGTCCAGTGTTCCTTGCTGGGATTACTTTGGTACCTTCCTACCAAACTTACGGCAAGGTTTACATCAGGTCTGGTACACAGCATGGCATACATAATAGAACCTATGGCTGAGGCATAGGGGATGACACTCATCTCTTCTATATCTTCTGCCGTGGTCGGACATTGAGCTAAGCTCAATTTCACACCTTGCAGCACAGGCAAGAACCCCTTCTTAGACTGATCCATATCGAACTTCTTCAATATCTTATCAAGGTATGTGCTTTGTGAAAGACCTATGAGGCGTCTTGATCTATCTCTATAGATCTTGATGCCTAATATATAAGCATCTTCTCCAAGGTCCTTCATTGAAAAACTCTTATTCAAGTAGGCCTTGATGCTGTCCAAGAGTTCTATATCATTTCCCATCAAAAGTATGTCATCTACATATAATATGAGAAATGCTACAGAGCTCCCACTCACTTTCTTGTAAACGCAGGCTTCTCCATAAGTCTGTGTAAACCCAAACGCTTTGATCATCTCATCAAAGCGAATGTTCCAACTCCGAGATGCTTGCACCAGCCCATAAATCGAGCGTTGGAGCTTGCACACCTTGTCAGCATTCTTAGGATCGACAAAACCTTCCGGCTGCATCATATACAATTCTTCCTTAAGGAAACCATTAAGGAATGCCGTTTTGACGTCCATTTGCCATATCTCATAATCGTAGAATGCGGCAATTGCTAACATGATTCGGACGGACTTTAGCTTCGCTACCGGTGAGAAAGTCTCATCGTAGTCAACCCCTTGAACTTGTCGATAACCCTTAGCGACAAGCCCAGCTTTATAGATGGTCACATTACCATCCGCGTCTGTCTTCTTCTTAAAGATCCATTTATTTTCTATGGCTCGCTGTTCAACGGGCAAGTCAGTCAAAGTCCATACTTCATTTTCATACATGGATCCTATCTCGGATTTCATGGCTTCTAGCCATTTGTTGGAATCCGGGCCCGCCATCGCTTCTTCATAGTTCGAAGGTTCACCGTTGTCTAACAACATGACTTCCAGGACAGGGTTGCCGTACCACTCTGGTGCGGAACGTGTCCTTGTGGACATTCGAATTTCAGTAGGAGCTTGATCAGAAGTATCTTGATCATCATCAATAACTTCCTGTCTAGTCGGTGCATGCATCTCAGGAACATTTTCTTGAGTTGCGCCATTTTCCGGTTCAAGAGGTAATACTTCATCAAGTTTCACTTTCCTCCCACTTACTTCTTTCAAGAGAAACTCCTTCTCTAGAAAGGATCCATTCTTGGCAACAAAGATCTTGCCTTCGGATCTGAGGTAGAAGGTATACCCAACAGTTTCTTTAGGGTATCCTATGAAGACGCATTTTTTCTGACTTGGGTTCGAGCTTTTCAGGTTGAAGTTTCTTGACATAAGCATCGCATCCCCAAACTTTTAGAAACGACAACTTAGGTTTCTTCCCAAACCATAGTTCAAACGGTGTCGTCTCAACGGATTTTGACGGAGCCCTATTTAAAGTGAATGCAGCAGTCTCTAAAGCATAGCCACAAAAAGATAGCGGTAAATCGGTAAGAGACATCATACATCGTACCATATCTAATAGAGTGCGATTACGACGTTCAGACACACCATTACGCTGAGGTGTTCCAGGTGGCGTGAGTTGTGAAACTATTCCACATTTTCTTAAGTGTGTGCCAAATTCGTGACTCAAGTATTCTCCTCCACGATCTGATCGTAGAAACTTGATTTTCCTGTCACGTTGATTCTCAACCTCACTCTGAAATTCCTTGAGTTTTTCAAAGGATTCAGACTTGTGTTTCATTAAGTAGACATACCCATGTCTACTCAAGTCATCAGTGAGGGTGAGAACATAACGATAGCCACCGCGAGCCTCAACACTCATTGGACCGCACACATCAGTATGTATGATTTCCAATAAGTCGGTTGCTCGCTCCATTGTTCCTGAGAACGGAGTCTTGGTCATTTTTCCCATGAGGCATGGTTCGCACGTGTCAAATGATTCGTAATCAAGAGACTCTAAAAGTCCATCTGCATGGAGCTTCTTCATGCGTTTGACACCTATGTGACCAAGGCGGCAGTGCCACAAGTATGTGGGACTATCATTATCAACCTTACATCTTTTGGTACTCACACTATGAATATGTGTAGTATTACGCTCGAGATTCATTAAGAATAAACCATTCACCATAGGAGCATGACCATAAAACATATCTCTCATATAAATAGAACAACCATTATTCTCGGATTTAAATGAGTAGCCATCTTGAATTAAACGAGATCCCGATACAATGTTCATGCTCAAAGCTGGCACTAAATAACAATTATTAAGGTTTAAAATTAATCCCGTAGGTAAATGTAGAGGCAGCGTGCCGACGGCGATCACATCAACCTTGGAACCATTCCCGACGCGCATCGTCACCTCGTCCTTCGCCAGTCCCCGCTTATTCCGCAGCTCCTGCTTTGAGTTACAAATGTGAGCAACTGCACCGGTATCAAATACCCAAGAGCTACTACGAGTACTGGTAAGGTACACATCAATTACATGTATATCACATATACCTTTCATTTTGCCAGCCTTCTTGTCCGCTAAGTATTTGGGGCAGTTCCGCTTCCAGTGACCACTTCCCTTGCAATAAAAGCACTCAGTCTCGGGCTTGGGTCCATTCTTTGGCTTCTTCCCGGCAGCTTTCTTGCCAGGCGCGGCAACTTCCTTGCCGTCCTTCTTGAAGTTCTTTTTACCCTTGCCCTTCTTGAACTTAGTGGTTTTATTCACCATCAACACTTGATGTTCCTTTTTGACTTCTACCTTTGCTGATTTCAGCATTGCAAATACTTCAGGAATGGTCTTTTCCATCCCCTGCATATTGAAGTTCATCACAAAGCTCTTGTAGCTTGGTGGAAGCGACTGGAGGATTCTGTCAATGACCGTGTCATCCGGGAGATTAACTCCCAACTGAGTCAGGCGGTTATGTAACCCAGACATAGTGAGTATGTGCTCATTGACAGAACTATTTTCCTCCATCTTATAGCTGAAGAACTTGTCGGTGACTTCATATCTCTTGACCCGGGCATGAGCTTTAAAAACCATTTTCAGCTCTTCGAACATCGCATATGCTCCATGTCTCTCAAAACGCTTTTGGAGCCCCGGCTCTAAGCGGTAAAGCATGCCACACTGAACGAGGGAGTAATCATCGGAACGTGTCTGCCAAGCGTTCATAACATCTTGTTCAGCAGGGAGAACAGGTGCTTCACCTAGCGGTGCTTGTAGGACATAATCTTTCTTGGCAGCTATGAGGATGATCCTCAGGTTCTGGACCCAGTCCGTATAGTTGCTACCATCGTCATTCAGCTTGGTTTTCTCTAGGAACACGTTGAAGTTGAGGACAACGTTGGCCATTTGATCTACAAGACACATTGTAAATATTTTAGACTAAGTTCATGATAATTAAGTTCATCTAATCAAATTATTCAATGACTTCCCACTTAGATAGACATCCCTATTCTAGTCATCTAAGTATAACATGATCCGAGTCAACTAGGCCGTGTCCGATCATCACGTGAGATGGACTAGTCAACGTCGGTGAACATCTTCATGTTGATCATATCTTCTATACGACTCATGCTCGACCTTTCGGTCTTCTGTGTTCCGAGGCCATGTCTATACACATGCTAGGCTCGTCAAGTCAATCTAAGTGTTTGCATGTGTAAATCCTTCTTACACCCGTCGTATGTGAATGTTAGAATCTATCACACCCGATCATCACGTGGTGCTTCGAAACAACGAACTGTCGCAACGGTGCACAGTTAGGGGGAACACTTTCTTGAAATTATTATGAGGGATCATCTTATTTACTACCGTCGTTCTAAGTAAACAAGATGCAAAAACATGATAAACATCACATGCAATCAAATAATAATAGTGACATGATATGGCCAATATCACATAGCTCCTTTGATCTCCATCTTGGGGCTCCATGATCATCTTGTCACCGGCTTGACACCATGATCTCCATCATCATGATCTCCATGAAGTTGCTCGCCAACTATTACTTCTACTACTATGGCTAACGTGTTTAGCAATAAAGTAAAGTAATTTACATGGCGTTTCTCAATGACACGCAGGTCATACAAAAAATAAAGACAACTCCTATGGCTCCTGCCGTTTGTCATACTCATCGACATGCAAGTCGTGATTCCTATTACAATAGCATGAACATCTCATACATCACATATAGATCATTCATCATTCATCACAACCTTGGCCATATCATATCTCAAAGCACTTGCTGCAAAAACAAGTTAGACGTCCTCTAATTGTTGTTGCAAGTTTTACGTGGCTGAAATAGGGTTCTAGCAAGAACATTTTCTTACCTACGTGAAAGCCACAACGTGATTTGTCAACTTCTATTTACCCTTCATAAGGACCCTTTTCATCGAATCCGCTCCAACTAAAGTAGGAGAGACAGTCACCCGCCAGCCACCTTATGCAACTAGTGCATGTTAGTCGGTGGAACCGGTCTCATGTAAGCGTACGTGTAAGGTTGGTCCGGGCCGCTTAATCCCACAATACTGCTGAAGCAAGATAAGACTAGTAGCGGCAAGAAAGTTGACAACATCTACGCCCACAACAAATTGTGTTCTACTCGCGCAAGAAGAACTACGCATAGACCTAGCTCATGATGCCACTGTTGGGGAACGTTGCAGAAAACAAAAATTTTCCTACGGTTTCACCAAGATCCATCTATGAGTTCATCTAGCAATGAGTGATCGGATGCATCTACATACCTTTGTAGATTCCGAGCGGAAGCTTTCAAAGAACGGGGATGAGGTAGTCGTACACACGTGATCCAAATCACCGATGACCAAGCGCCGAACGGACGGCACCTCCGTGCTCAACACACGTACGGAGCGGATGACGTCTCCTCCTTCTTGATCCAGCAAGGGGAGAGGAGAGGTTGAGGAAGATGGCTCCAGCAGCAGCACGACGGCGTGGTGGTGATGGAGCTGCGGTACTCCATTAGGGCTTCGCCAAGCACTATGGAGGAGGTGGAGGTGTTGGAGAGGGAGAAGGAGGCAACCAAAGGCGTGGATGAAAAAGCCCTCCTTCCCCACTATATATAGGAGGGCCAACGGGGGGGGGTGCCGGCCTAGGAGATCCAATCTCCTAGGGGGCAGCGGCCAAGGGAGGTTTCCCTCCCCCACCCCCCAAGGCACTTAGGGGTGCCTTCCACTTGTGGGACTCTTCCCCTTTTGGAACCCTAGGCGCATGGGCCTATTGGGGCTGGTGCCCTTGGCCCATGTAGGCCAAGGCGCACCCCCTACAGCCCATGTGCCCTCCCGGGACCCTTCCGGTGGTCCCGGTACAATACCGGTAACCCCGAAACTTATCCCGATGGCCGAAACAGCACTTCCTATATATAATTCTTTACCTCCGGACCATTCCAGAATTCCTCGTGACGTCCGGGATCTCATCCGGTACTCCGAACAACATTCGGGTTACTGCATATACATATCCCTACAACCCTAGCGTCACCGAACCTTAAGTGTGTAGACCCTACGGGTTCGGGAGACATGTAGACATGACCGAGACGACTCTCCGGCCAATAACCAACAGCGGGATCTAGATACCCATGTTGGCTCCCACATACTCCATGATGATCTCATCGGATGAACCATGATGTCGAAGATTCAAGCAATCCCGTATACAATTCCCTTTGTCAATCGATATGTTACTTGCCCGATATTCGATCGTCGGTATCCCAATACCTCGTTCAATCTCGTTACCGACAAGTCACTTTACTCGTACCGTAATGCATGATCCCGTGACCAGACACTTGGTCACTTTGAGCTCATAATGACGATGCATTACCGAGTGGGCCTAGTGATACCTCTCCGTCATACGAAGTGACAAATCCCAGTCTTGATCCGTGTCAACCCAACAGACACTTTCGGAGATACCCGTAGTCTACCTTTATAGTCACCCAGTTACGTTGTGACGTTTGGTATACCCAAAGCACTCCTACGTATCCGGGAGTTACACGATCTCATGGTCTAAGGAAAAGATACTTGACATTGGAAAAACTCTAGCAAACGAACTACACGATCTTGTGCTATGTTTAGTATTGGGTCTTGTCCATCACATCATTCTCCTAATGATGTGATCTCGTTATCAATGACATCCAATGTCTATAGTCAGGAAACCATGACTATCTGTTGATCAATGAGCTAGTCAACTAGAGGCTTACTAGGGACATGTTGGTGTTTGTTATTCACACATGTATTACGATTTTCGGATAACACAATTATAGCATGAATAAAGACAATTATCATGAATAAGGAAATATAATAATAATGCTTTTATTATTGCCTCTAGGGCATATTTCCAACACTTTTGACATCATATATGCCATCTGCTTAGTTTAGATATGTTTTGTAATGCCACATGTTTAGTTTCTATATCATATATGGGAATTTTGCAGTCTCATGTCTTTTAGCTAGCCATAATATATATGAAATGTGCAATGACATCCTGTTTAACCAGGCATCATATATTTGAATGATATCTTGCCCATCCTTTTCTTCATTACATTTCCATTTGTTGACAATGTTTGTACATTAAACTACTCTTCCTGTGAATCAACCATTTGGGTGGGAGATTGAAAAATCTGGAGTGAAAACAAGGCCTTCAGAGCAGACAGTGCTACCTGTCGAAGCAGATCTCTTGTTGGGTCCCGATAGCTCCTCAGAGATGGATTCACAGACAGATGACCAGTCCTATTCCCCCACCGAGGTGTATGCTCTAACTTGGCACGGTTATACTGCTCATATCATGCATATGGTGTCTTGTATTGCATAGATTAGACATCATATACACAATATTCAACACCATGTTCTTAGTTCAGACATCATATCTAATGCCCTCTGTTTAGCATATAAATCACATATGTGAATTAAATGATGCGATCTTGATTACTTAGATAACATGTAGGTGAATTATGTCATGCGATCATGTTTAGTTATTCATCATATCTTTGAATTATGTTATGCTGTGCTATCCAGTTTAGATAGACATCATATATGTGACATTATGGCATGCTATCCGTTTTAGTTAAACAATATACATGTCAACTATTTCATGACCTCTTTTTTCCACACTATCTATTGCATCTGTCTCTCATACAATGTCTGTACATTCAACTATGTTTCCTGTTTATCAGCCATTTGAATTGGAGCGGGTGATGCCAGCATCTACCGGACTAAAAACACGGTCTTCAAATAAAACAGTGCTACCTCTTGGTGGAGATAGCACCCCGGCTGTACATGCATGAGAACCATCCCTACCACACATAACCCAAACTCTCGCAGATTGTACCCCTACTACGAGAACCAGCTTCACCCAATCTAACCCCCACCCCAGAAGATAGTAACCCAGTTCATGTTAACACAACACCATCTCCACCATAGAGCTCCGAAACAAGAGCAGTTAGTAAGGCAGCTCTAGTGCCCAAAGGGCCAGTACTACCATGGTGAACCCCAACTCCACCAGTTAGTACGCCTATTCCTATGGAGGAAGCATAACCAGCTAGTCGTAGTTTAGCATCTATCGCATTTGATGTTGTTAAATCGTATGTGCGTATCTTCCCGTCTTGTAAATATTATATTGAAGATGAAAGAAAATGCCAGTTACAGGTGTTTGTCCACGAGTTATGTGTAAGTAATGTTATTCATGGCAATTACTTTGCTTTGTCCCATAAATCCTACCTCCATGATGGTTATAATACAGAAATTTTTCCCATTTTTCTCTATAGTGAAGGACCGATTTGGAAACTCATGATGAGGTAACCTATGCTAATACCTCTGCTATCTTCAAGAATGCTTGGTGGCAGTATCGGAATTACCTGAAGAAAACGTACTTCACCGGCAAAGAAACTCATCAAATTCCCTTACGTTCTCCTGAGACACATTTACTGGACGATGACTAGGAACACCTTGTTCTATACTGGTCCCGAACCAAGAATGTGATAAGGTCTATGAGCCCATTTTCTATTTTTAAGTACTATATTCTTGCGTCTTACTGTACTCTGTTCATGTAGAACAAGTGCCTAAACCTGAAGAACAACTGTTCTAATTTAAGATTACATTGCTATCATAGTTCAAAAAAGTTCTCGGCGTTAATTGTGCGTTTTGCCACGGGCTTGCACTTTACTGACCAAAGCGCATGCTCATGCACAGTGATGCACATGTTAAGCGCAGTTATGCGCAATGCATTTCGCCAACGCCTAGAGCCTAGGCGCGCCTTTTTTAACTATGATTGTTATCGTGCATACTGCTTTGCTCTTGTATCACTGTATTTACTCATACAAACTTATTTTTAAATTGAAGGATCCAATCGAAACTGCAATGGCACAGCAAGTATGTCCACGCATGTTTCCTTAAGAAGCTTGCTCTTATCAATAGCTCTGTTGATTTCAATTTCATTTGTGTATACAGTTGACTTCTCATATCATGCACATTACTAGCGTCACAACAGAGCCAATAGTGTTGTTGTACATGTAGACCCGTGGTACCCATCTGAAAACTTGTTGTGCCGTGTAGCTTCCCACGCTTTGTATTCTTTCACTTCTGCTTTGTCTTGAACTGATATGATTTGAACCGTGTCTTTATTTTGATTTGGCAAGACAATGAAGTGACCATATATAGGACATAGATATATGTTTGTTTGATGCTTTTATTATGTACTAGTACTTGGCAATAGAAGACTTGGTAGTTTAATCGTGCCCACCTTACTAATGAACTGGTTCACCGAAATGAGTTTCATATACTAGTACATGCTAAACTGTTATGTGTCTGCTTGTGTCTTCTTTTAGAATGCTGACAGAATATTGGGGAAGAGTGCCTTATTAAGCAATGGTAAAGGAAGTAATGCAGATAAGGTTCAAGGTAGTGACACATCCTTGTTGGTCTCCAATAAAGCTGATAAAACAGCTAAGGAAGACTATCTCGAAGACAGTGAGACAACCCCAAAGTCCTGTCTTGGTTTAGTGTTGGAGTTATTAGCCACTACCGCTTGCACAAGCTATTCAAACTCACTGTCTGAATCAGTTCGATTTCTTGAGTCTCAACTACAAGCTGAAAGAAATCGATCAGCTGTGGTGCGACAAGAAGCGGAAGGACCGGGGAAGTCTCTGGAGCATTCAGATGCATACTTTCTGGTGCAACAGCAAGCGTTGGAGGATTTTAGCGCCAAACAGGACAAAGCTAATAAGCTTGCTAAGCTTATTGCCAGCATGGTGGATACCATGTTTCTTGAGCTCTTCTAAAGTTGTTTCAGTTATGCTCTTGTTTTGCTGCCGCGTTTATTTGCACTGGTGGGCAATTTTGACGGCTAGTGTATGTAATATGCTGCTTTGTTCCCTATATTTGCACTGGTGGTGAACTTTGATGCCCAGTGGATGTAATATTTGTTATAGCGGTAATAGGCTAGCATTAATTGCTTGCTTATTTATTTCCTTATTGTCTTGTTTAGTTGTTTGCTTGTAGTCATTGCAGTTCTTTTTCTGTGTTTTTCTAGTGGCCACAATAACCTATCTTTGGAAACTGGGCCAGAATAATCATGGCAACACACGGACTGTTGTAACCATGGGCCTCCTGTGGGCTGTATGGTCCATGGGCCTTCTACGGGCCGTAGGATCCATTGGCCTTCTATACATGCCGTAGGATCCATGGGCCTTCTATGGGCCCTATGATTCATGGGCCTTTTACAGGCCGTAGGATCCACGGGCCTTCTACGGGGTGTATCATCATTTTGCCAATCATGGGCCGTACTATTCGTGGCCAATAATGGGCTGTTAATAGGTCGTATTTGATAACTCTATGAAAACAGCCCAATGGGTTTTTTTGACATGAAAACGACCCAACGTATTATCGGGCCACAAACGGGTTGAAGTAACCACGGGCTGAATTTGGCCCACAAGCAGAAAAATGACAATAACGGGTCGTAAGTAAATGAATGTGGAAATGAGCCCAAGAATAAATGGGCTCCGAGAAGGCCAAAAGATAACATGGGCTGGAAACGGCCCAATGGAATAGTGGGCCGTTAATGGGTATAAAGTGACACACTGTTCATTACGGCCCAGTTTCACCACGTGTCGTTAATGGGTATAAAGTGATACACTGTTCATTACAGGCCAGTTTTACCACGGGCCATTAATGGGCCGAGAGTAATAAGGGCCTCATATGGGCCGAAAGACGTCATGGGCCATACATCGGCCGGAAGTTAAAACGGGCTGGAATTATATTCGACGGCCCAGATGACGCTACTGGGCCTAATTCGGATAGGCCGTAAATGGCCCCTGGGTTAGCGTGCTGTAAATGGGCTATATGCGAACAACCCGTTCACAGGCTTGCTGTGGGCCGGCCCGCCACCTTTTGACCAAGTCAAACGGGCTGGCCTTTTCACAGGAATGGGCCTCTGTTGGGCCGTGCCACGTGTCAACGTATCATAGGCGCTTTGGGTCCAATGAGTGGATGACATCTATCCCAATGTTGAGCCGACACGTGTTTCCTCCAGCCAATGATGATTTTACACGTGGAAAATCCCCATTGGCCGGGGCTATTAACGGGTTATCGGATCCAAAACCGGACTCGATAGCTTATCGGCGTTCCGTTATGGTGGATGCCACATGTCGGCCACCCTTGACGAAAGCACTTTTGTGACGCGCGATTTATCGTCATGGAAGTGGACACTTCCTTGATGATAATTTTGGTAATGTCATGGAACACTTCTACGACGGCACAGGTATGACTATCTTGATTCTGTCATAAATTTGTCATGGATGTACATGCATGACAGAAAACATGACCTACTATGACAAACACGTATCATCACGGAAGTGTATTTTTTTGTAGTGTTTATAGAATGCTTCATGTGCTTCACTTATATCATTTGAAGCTTGGATTGCCTGTTTCTCTTCACATAGAGAACCGCCATTTGTAGAATGCTCTTTTGCTTCACTTATATTTGTTAGAGCGTGGGCATATCTTTGTAGCAAGAATTAAACTCTCTTGCTTCATTTATATCTATTTAGAGAGATGATAGGAATTGGTCATTCACATGGTTAGTCATAAAATCCTACATAAAACTTGTAGATGACTGAATATGATATGTTTGATTCCTTGCAATAGTTTTGCGATATAAAGATGGTGATATTAGAGTCATGCTAGTGGGTAATTGTGAATTTGAGAAATACTTGTGTTGAGGTTTGCAAATCTCCTAGCATGCACGTATGGTAACCGTTGTGTAATAAATTTGAAGCATGAGGTGTTTCTTTGATCATCTTCCTTATGAGTGGCGGTCGGGGATGAGCGATGGTCTTTTCCTACCAACCTATCCCCCTGGGAGCATGCGCGTAGTGCTTGGTTTTTATGACTTGTAGATTTTTGCAATAAGTATGTGAGTTCTTTATGACTAATGTTGAGTCCATGGATTATACGCACTCTCACCCTTCCATCATTGCTAGCCTCTTCGGTACCGTGCATTGCCCTTTCTCACCTCGAGAGTTGGTGCAAACTTCGCCGGTGCATCCAAACCCCGTGATACGATACGCTCTATCACACATAAGCCTCCTTATATGTTCCTCAAAATAGTCACCATACCTACCTATCATGGCATTTTCATAGCCATTCCGAGATATATTGCCATGCAACTTCCATCATCATCATATACATGACTTGGCATTCATTGTCATATTGCTTTGCATGATCGTAAGATAGCTAGCATGATGTTTTCATGGCTTTTCCATCTTTTGATATCTTTGCTATGCTAGATCATTGCACATCCTGGTACACTGCCAGAGGCATTCATATAGAGTCATATTTTGTTCTAGTATTGAGTTGTAGTATTGAGTTGTAAGTAAATAAAAGTGTGATGATCATCATTATTAGAACATTGTCCCATGTGAGGTTATCAAAATAAAAGTGGCCAGAGAAGCCCCCCCCCCCAAAAAAAGAGAGAGGCCAAAGAAGCCTAAAAAAGATAAAAAATGAGAGAAAAGAGAGAAGGGACAATGTTACTATCCTTTTACCACACTTGTGCTTCAGAGTAGCACCATGTTCTTCATATAGAGAGTCTCTTGAGTTATCACTTTCATATACTAGTGGGAATTTTCATTATAGAACTTGGCTTGTATATTCCAACGATGGGCTTCCTCAAATGCCCTAGGTCTTCATGAGCAAGCAAGTTGGATGCACACCCACTTAGTTTTCAGTTTGAGCTTTCATACACTTATAGCTCTTAGTGCATCCGTTGCATGGTAATCCCTACTCCTCGCATTGACATTAATTGATGGGCATCTCCATAGCCCACTGATTAGCCGCATCGATGTGAGACTTTCTTCCTTTTTGTCTTCTCCACACAACTTCCACCATCATATTCTATTCCACCTATAAGTGCTATGTCCATGGCTTACGCTCATGTATTGCGTGAAGGTTGAAAAAGTTTGAGAATACTAAAGTATGAAACAATTGCTTGGCTTGTCATCGGGATTGTGCATAATTTGAACATTTTGTGTGACGAAGATGGAGCATAGCCAAACTATATGATTTTGTAGGGATGAACTTTCTTTGTCCGTGTTATTTTGAGAAGACATGATTACTCTATTGGTATGCTTGAAGTATTATTGTCTTAATGTCAAATGATAGACTATTGCTTTGAATCACTGTGTCTTAATATTCATGCCATGATTAGATTACATGATCAAGATTATGCTAGGTAGCATTCCACATCAAAAATTATCTTTTTTTATCATTTACCTACTCGAGGACGAGCAGGAATTAAGCTTGGGGATGCTAATACTTCTCCGTTGTATCTATAATTTTTTATTGTTCCATGCCAATATTCTACAACTTTTACATACTTTTGGCAACTTTTTATACTATTTTTGGGACTAACATATTGATCCAGTGCCCAGTGTCAGTTCCTGTTTGTTGCATGTTTTTTTGTTTCGCAGAGGGAGACCATAGGTTCACAAACTATTCCAGGTTTTTTTAACATAGTACAGACGTAGGCGTCCATACATACACACATATGCTCTCCCATGTAAATGCATGCCCGCACACCGTACCCCCTATGAGCATCTTTGAGAGACCGATCTGGCATATCATTTTGAGGTTGACGAAGTCGCCGCGCACGCCTTTATACTCGACGGGAACATCTCCTCACACTGAACAACATCGCCGGAAGGCCTAAAATAAAATCCAGAAAAATGCGAGTACCAATGTTAAGTCTGGGACTATCACTGTCCTCCTAACCATCCAACCACAGGTTGGTTCACAATCACTATCCTCCTAACTATCCAACTACAGGTTAGTTCGCAACTATTTTACGGTTCGAGTGATCATCTTTGCCCATGGTAGGTCTCATTACATCATTGAAAGTAGCTAAGAAGTGAAGGAAATATGCCCTAGAGGCAATAATAAAGTTATTATTTATTTCCTTACATCATGATAAATGTTTATTATTCATGCTAGAATTGTATTAACCGGAAACATAATACATGTGTGAATACATAGACCAACAGAGTGTCACTAGTATGCCTCTACTAGACTAGCTCGTTAATCAAAGATGGTTATGTTTCCTAACCATGAACAAAGAGTTGTTATTTGATTAACGAGGTCACATCATTAGTTGAATGATCTGATTGACATGACCCATCCCATTAGCTTAGCACCCGATCGTTTAGTATGTTGCTATTGCTTTCTTCATGACTTATACATGTTCCTATAACTATGAGATTATGCAACTCCCGTTTACCGGAGGAACACTTTGGGTACTACCAAACGTCACAACGTAACTGGGTGATTATAAAGGAGTACTACAGGTGTCTCCAATGGTAGATGTTGGGTTGGCGTATTTCGAGATTAGGGTTTGTCACTCCGATTGTCGGAGAGGTATCTCTGGGCCCTCTCGGTAATGCACATCACATAAGCCTTGCAAGCACTGCAACTAATATGTTAGTTGTGAGATGATGTATTACGGAACGAGTAAAGAGACTTGCCAGTAACGAGATTGAACTAGGTATTGGATACCGACGATCGAATCTCGGGCAAGTAACATACCGATGACAAAGGGAACAACGTATGTTGTTATGCGGTCTGACCGATAAAGATCTTCGTAGAATATTTAGGAGCCAATATGGGCATCCAGGTCCCGCTATTGGTTATTGACCGGAGACGTGTCTCGGTCATGTCTACATTGTTCTCGAACCGTAGGGTCCGCACGCTTAACGTTACGATGACAGTTATTATGAGTTTATGCATTTTGATGTACCGAAGGCTGTTCGGAGTCCCGGATGAGATCACGTACAAGACGAGGAGTCTCGAAATGGTCGAGACGTAAAGATTGATATATTGGAAGCCTATGTTTGGACATAGGAAGTGTTCCGGGTGAAATCGGGATTTTACCGGAATACCGGGAGGGTTACCGGAACCCCCCGGGAGACTAATGGGCCTATTGGGCCTTAGTGGAAAAAGAGAAAAGGGACAAGCCCATGGCTGGCCGGCGCCCCCCCTTTCCCCAAGTCCTAGTAGGACTAGGATAGGGGGCCGGCCCCCCTTCTCTCTCTTTTCCCCCCGGGAGTCCTAATTGGATTAGGATTTGGGGGAGGAGTCCTACTCCCGGTGGGAGTAGGACTCCCCTGCGCCTCCTCTCCCTGGCCGGCCGGCTCCCCCTCCTCTAACCTTTATATACGGGGGCAGGGGGCACCCCAAGACACACAAGTTGATCCTTGAGATCGTTCCTTAGCCGTGTGCGGTGCCCCCTGCCACCAAATTCCACCTCGATCGTACCGTTGTAGTGCTTAGGCGAAGCCCTGCGTCGGTAGTACATCAAGATCGTCATCACGCCGTCGTGCTGACGGAACTCTTCCTCAACGCTTTGCTGGATCGGAGCCCGAGGAACGTCATCGAGCTGAATGTGTGCTAAGAACTCGGAGGTGCCAGAGTAACGGTGCTTGGATCGGTCGGATCAGGAAGAAGACGTACGACTACTTCCTCTACGTTGTGTGATCGCTTCCGCAGTCGGTCCGCGATGGTACGTAGACAACACTCTCCCCTCTCGTTGCTGTGCATCACCATGATCTTGCGTGTGCGTAGGATTTTGAAATTACTGCGTTCCCCAACAGTGGCATCCGAGCCTAGGTTTTATGGTTTGATGTTATATGCACGAGTAGAACACAAGTGAGTTGTGGGCGATACAAGTCATACTGCCTACCAGCATGTCATACTTTGGTTCGGCGGTATTGTTGGGTGAGACGATCCGGACCAACCTTACGCGTACTCTTACGCGAGACTGGTTCCCTCGACGTGCTTTGCACACAGGTGGCTTGCGGAAGACTGCCTCTCCAACTTTAGTTGAACCAAGTGTGACTACGCCCGGTCCTTGAGAAGGTTAAAACGGAGTCTATTTGACGAACTATCGTTGTGGTTTTGATGCGTAGGTGAGATGAGTTCTTACTTAAGCCCGTAGCAGCCACGTAAAACTTGCAACAACAAAGTAGAGGACGTCTAACTTGTTTTTGCAGGGTATGTTGTGATGTGATATGGTCAAGGCATGATGCTGATTTTATTGTATGAGATGATCATGTTTTGTAACCGAGTTATCGGCAACTGGCAGGAGCAATATGGTTGTCGCTTTATTGTATGCAATGCAATCGCGATGTAATGCTTTACTTTATTACTAAACGGTAGTGATAGTCGTGGAAGCATAAGATTGGCGAGACGACAACGATGCTACGATGGAGATCAAGGTGTCACGCCGGTGACGATGGTGATCATGACAGGTGCTTCGGAGATGGAGATCACAAGCACAAGATGATGATGGCCATATCATATCACTTATATTGATTGCATGTGATGTTTATCCTTTTATGCATCTTATCTTGCTTTGATTGACGGTAGCATTATAAGATGATCTCTCACTAAATTATCAAGAAGTGTTCTCCCCGAGTATGCACCGTTGCCAAAGCTCGTCGTGCCCAGACACCACGTGATGATCGGGTGTGATAAGCTCTACGTCCAAATACAACGGGTGCAAAACAGTTGCACACGCAGAATACTCGGGTTATACTTGACGAGCCAAGCATATACAGATATGGCCTCGGAACACGGAGACCGAAAGGTCGAGCGTGAATCATATAGTAGATATGATCAACATAACGATGTTCACCATTGAAAACTACTCCATCTCACGTGATGATCGGTTATGGTTTAGTTGATTTGGATCACGTGATCACTTAGAGGATTAGAGGGATGTCTATCTAAGTAGGAGTTCCTAAGTAATTTGATTAACTGAACTTAAACTTATCATGAACTTAGTACCTGATAGTATCTTGCTTGTTTATGTTGATTGTAGATAGATGGCTCGTGCTATTGTTCCGTTGAATTTTAATGCGTTCCTTGAGAAAGCAAAGTTGAAAGATGATGGTAGCAATTACACGGACTGGGTCCGTAACCTGAGGATTATCCTCATTGCTGCACAGAAGAATTACGTCCTGGAAGCACCGCTGGGTGACAGGCCTGCTGCTGGAGCAATGCCAGATGTTATGAACGTCTGGCAGAGCAAAGCTGATGACTACTCGATACTTCAGTGTGCCATGCTTTACGGCTTAGAATCGGGACTTCAACGACGTTTTGAACGTCATGGAGCATATGAGATGTTCCAGGAGTTGAAGTTAATATTTCAAGCAAATGCCCGAATTGAGAGATATGAAGTCTCCAATAAGTTCTATAGCTGTAAGATGGAGGAGAACAGTTCTGTCAGTGAGCATATACTCAAGATGTCTGGGTATAATAATCACTTGATTCAGATGGGAGTTAATCTTCCAGATGACTGCGTCATTGACAGAATTCTCCAATCACTGCCACCAAGCTACAAGAGCTTCGTGATGAACTATAATATGCAAGGGATGAACAAGACTATTCCCGAGCTCTTCGCAATGCTGAAAGCTGCGGAGGTAGAAATCAAGAAGAAGCATCAAGTGTTGATGGTTAGCAAAACCACTAGTTTCAAGAAAAAGGGCAAAGGGAAGAAGAAGGGAAACTTCAAGAAGAACAGCAAGCAAGTTGCTGCTCAGGAGAAGAAACCCAAGTCTGGACCTAAGCCTGAAACTGAGTGCTTCTACTGCAAGTAGACTGGTCACTGGAAGCGGAACTGCCCCAAGTATTTGGTGGATAAGAAGGATGGCAAAGTGAGCAAAGGTATATGTGATATACATGTTATTGATGTGTACCTTACTAGAGCTCGCAGTAGCACCTGGGTATTTGATACTGGTTCTGTTGCTAATATTTGCAACTCGAAACAGGGACTACAGAATAAGCGGACGCTAGCAAAGGACGAGGTAACGATGCGCGTGGGAAACGGTTCCAAAGTCGATGTGATCGCGGTCGGCACGCTACCTCTACATCTACCTTCGGGATTAATATTAGACCTAAATAATTGTTATTTGGTGCCAGCGTTGAGCATGAACATTATATCTGGATCTTGTTTAATGCGAGATAGTTATTCATTTAAATCAGAGAATAATGGTTGTTCTATTTATATGAATAATATCTTTTATGGTCATGCACCCTTGAAGAGTGGTCTATTCTTGTTGAATCTCGAAGATAGTGATACACATATTCATAATGTAGAAGCCAAAAGATGCAAAGTTAATAATGATAGTGCAACTTACTTGTGGCACTGCCGTTTAGGTCATATCGGTGTAAAGCGCATGAAGAAACTCCATACTGATGGGCTTTTGGAACCACTTGATTATGAATCACTTGGTACTTGCGAACCGTGCCTCATAGGCAAGATGACTAAAACACAGTTCTCCGGTACTATGGAGAGAGCAACAGATTTATTGGAAATCATACATACCGATGTATGTGGTCCGATGAATATTGAGGCTCGTGGCGGATATCGTTATTTTCTCACCTTCACAGATGATTTAAGCAGATATGGGTATATCTACTTAATGAAACATAAGTCTGAAACATTTGAAAAGTTCAAAGAATTTCAGAGTGAAGTTGAAAATCATCGTAACAAGAAAATAAAATTTCTACGATCTGATCGTGGAGGAGAATATTTGAGTTACGAGTTTGGTGTACATTTGAAAAATTGTGGAATAGTTTCGCAACTCACGCCACCCGGAACACCACAACGTAATGGTGTGTCCGAACATCGTAATCGTACTTTACTAGATATGGTGCGATCTATGATGTCTCTTACTGATTTACCGCTATCGTTTTGGGGTTATGCTTTAGAGACGGCCGCATTCACGTTAAACAGGGCAGCATCAAAATCCGTTGAGACGACACCTTATGAACTATGGTTTGGCAAGAAACCAAAGTTGTCGTTTCTTAAAGTTTGGGGCTGCGATGCTTATGTGAAAAAGCTTCAACCTGATAAGCTCGAACCCAAATCGGAGAAGTGTGTCTTCATAGGATATCCAAAGGAAACTATTGGATACACCTTCTATCACAGATCCGAAGGCAAGACTTTTGTTGCTAAGTTCGGAAACTTTCTAGAGAAGGAGTTTCTCTCGAAAGAAGTGAGTGGGAGGAAAGTAGAACTTGACGAGGTAACTGTACCTGCTCCCTTATTGGAAAATAGTACATCACAGAAAACTGTTTCTGCGACACCTATACCAATCAGTGAGGAAGCTCATGATGATGATCATGAAGCTTCAGAACAAGATACTACTGAACCACGTAGATCAACCAGAGTGAGATCCGCACCAGAGTGGTACGGTAATCCAGTTCTGGAAGTCATGATGCTAGATCATGATGAACCTACGAACTATGAAGAAGCGATGGTGAGCCCAGATTCCGCAAAGTGGCTTGAGGCCATGAAATCTGAGATGGGATCCATGTATGAAAACAAAGTATGGACTTTGGTTGACTTGCCCGATGATCAGCAAGCAATTGAGAATAAATGGATCTTCAAGAAAAAGACTGACGCTGACGGTAATATTACTGTCTATAAAGCTCGACTTGTCGCGAAAGGTTTTCGGCAAGTTCAAGGAGTTGACTACGATGAGACCTTCTCACCCGTAGCGATGCTTAAGTCCGTCAGAATAATGTTAGCAATTGCCGCATTTTATGATTATGAAATATGGCAGATGGATGTCAAAACTGCATTCCTGAATGGATTTCTGGAAGAAGAGTTGTATATGATACAACCAGAAGGTTTTGTCGATCCAAAGGGAGCTAACAAAGTATGCAAACTCCAGCGATCCATTTATGGACTGGTGCAAGCATCTCGGAGTTGGAATAAACGCTTTGATAGTGTGATCAAAGCATTTGGCTTTATACAGAATTTTGGAGAAGCCTGTATTTACAAGAAAGTGAGTGGGAGCTCTGTAGCATTTCTGATATTATATGTGGATGACATATTGTTAATTGGAAATGATATAGAATTTCTGGATAGCATAAAGGGATACTTGAATAAAAGTTTTTCGATGAAAGACCTCGGGGAAGCTGCTTACATATTAGGCATAAAGATCTATAGAGATAGATCTAAACGCTTAATTGGACTTTCACAGAGCACATACCTTGACAAGATTTTGAAGAAGTTCAAAATGGATCAAGCAAAGAAAGGGTTCTTGCCTGTGTTACAAGGTATGAAGTTGAGTAAGACTCAATGCCCGACCAATGCAGAAGATAGAGAGAAAATGAAAGATGTTCCCTACGCTTCAGCCATAGGCTCTATCATGTATGCAATGCTGTGTACCAGACCTGATGTGTGCCTTGCTATAAGTTTAGCAGGGAGGTACCAAAGTAATCCAGGAATGGATCACTGGACAGCGGTCAAGAATATCCTGAAATACCTGAAAAGGACTAAGGATATGTTTCTCGTATATGGAGGTGACAAAGAGCTCACCGTAAGAGGTTACGTTGATGCAAGCTTTGACACTGATCCGGACGATTCTAAATCGCAAACCGGATACGTGTTTACTTTAAACGGTGAGCTGTCAGTTGGTGCAGTTCTAAACAAAGCGTCGTAGCGGGATCTACATGTGAAGCGGAGTACATAGCTGCTTCGGAAGCAGCGAATGAAGGAGTCTGGATGAAGGAGTTCATATCCGATCTAGGTGTCATACCTAGTGCATCGGGTCCAATGAAAATCTTCAGTGACAATACTGGTGCAATTGCCTTGGCAAAGGAATCTAGATTTCACAAGAGGACCAAACACATCAAGAGACGCTTCAACTCCATCCGGGATTTAGTCCAGGTGGGAGACATAGAGATTTCCAAGATACATACGGATCTGAACCTTGCAGACCTGTTGACTAAGCCTCTTCCACGAGCAAAACATGATCAGCACCAAGGCTCCATGGGTGTTAGAATCATTACTGTGTAATCTAGATTATTGACTCTAGTGCAAGTGGGAGACTGAAGGAAATATGCCCTAGAGGCAATAATAAAGTTATTATTTATTTCCTTACATCATGATAAATGTTTATTATTCATGCTAGAATTGTATTAACCGGAAACATAATACATGTGTGAATACATAGACCAACAGAGTGTCACTAGTATGCCTCTACTAGACTAGCTCGTTAATCAAAGATGGTTATGTTTCCTAACCATGAACAAAGAGTTGTTATTTGATTAACGAGGTCACATCATTAGTTGAATGATCTGATTGACATGACCCATCCCATTAGCTTAGCACCCGATCGTTTAGTATGTTGCTATTGCTTTCTTCATGACTTATACATGTTCCTATAACTATGAGATTATGCAACTCCCGTTTACCGGAGGAACACTTTGGGTACTACCAAACGTCACAACGTAACTGTGTGATTATAAAGGAGTACTACAGGTGTCTCCAATGGTAGATGTTGGGTTGGCGTATTTCGAGATTAGGGTTTGTCACTCCGATTGTCGGAGAGGTATCTCTGGGCCCTCTCGGTAATGCACATCACATAAGCCTTGCAAGCACTGCAACTAATATGTTAGTTGTGAGATGATGTATTACGGAACGAGTAAAGAGACTTGCCAGTAACGAGATTGAACTAGGTATTGGATACCGACGATCGAATCTCGGGCAAGTAACATACCGATGACAAAGGGAACAACGTATGTTGTTATGCGGACTGACCGATAAAGATCTTCGTAGAATATGTAGGAGCCAATATGGGCATCCAGGTCCCGCTATTGGTTATTGACCGGAGACATGTCTCGGTCATGTCTACATTGTTCTCGAACCGTAGGGTCCGCACGCTTAACGTTACGATGACAGTTATTATGAGTTTATGCATTTTGATGTACCGAAGGTTGTTCGGAGTCCCGGATGAGATCACGGACAAGACGAGTAGTCTCGAAATGGTCGAGACGTAAAGATTGATATATTGGAAGCCTATGTTTGGACATAGGAAGTGTTCCGGGTGAAATCGGGATTTTACCGGAATACCGGGAGGGTTACCGGAACCCCCCGGGAGACTAATGGGCCTATTGGGCCTTAGTGGAAAAAGAGAAAAGGGACAAGCCCATGGCTGGCCGGCGCCCCCCCTTTCCCCAAGTCCTAGTAGGACTAGGATAGGGGGCCGGCCCCCCTTCTCTCTCTTTTCCCCCCGGGAGTCCTAATTGGATTAGGATTTGGGGGAGGAGTCCTACTCCCGGTGGGAGTAGGACTCCCCTGCGCCTCCTCTCCCTGGCCGGCCGGCTCCCCCTCCTCTAACCTTTATATACGGGGGCAGGGGGCACCCCAAGACACACAAGTTGATCCTTGAGATCGTTCCTTAGCCGTGTGCGGTGCCCCCTGCCACCAAATTCCACCTCGATCGTACCGTTGTAGTGCTTAGGCGAAGCCCTGCGTCGGTAGTACATCAAGATCGTCATCACGCCGTTGTGCTGACGGAACTCTTCCTCAATGCTTTGCTGGATCGGAGCCCGAGGAACGTCATCGAGCTGAACGTGTGCTAAGAACTCGGAGGTGCCGGAGTAACGGTGCTTGGATCGGTCGGATCAGGAAGAAGACGTACGACTACTTCCTCTACGTTGTGTGATCGCTTCTGCAGTCGGTCTGCGTTGGTACGTAGACAACACTCTCCCCTCTCGTTGCTGTGCATCACCATGATCTTGCGTGTGCGTAGGAAAATTTTGAAATTACTGCGTTCCCCAACAAGAAGGTCATGAGTGTTAGAAATAATTCTTCAGGATTAACATAATAAGATCTTGATATCTAGATTAGAACACCTCTTATACAGAAGATTATGAACTAACCGTGATTGTCTTGATCCATTAGCAGGTCCACCTTAAAGTCTCCACCAGCGAGGAGATGGGCCGGAGAAGAAAGTCAGCAGAGGGGTGGTGCAGCAGCTGGTCGGTGTAGACGTACAGGGTGCTGCCGGCACTACCCTGATGTGGCCGGCGGTGGTAGACTGTCTTCGTCTACGTTAGCACCTCATTAAGATCGGTGGTTAGAGAGGGACTTACTGTGCAGACTGTTGTTAGCACGGGAGGGGTCCTTTTTCCTTATATATATCAGGTGCTTAGGAGGCGGGACTGAGGCCAAAACAGTTGGTTTGGTGCCCTCGATCAGGGCACATGCGTGAGAGTTGAGATCCCCCTTTTTCTCTCGATTTGTTTTGACCGAGATCAATTCCAACATTCTCCCCCTTGATCGTATGGTTAATAAGCATCATAAGCCCACACTCGATAGAAATAACACACCAAAGTAAAGTGTTACAATGACCAATGAGATGCCAATGAACCTCAATACCTATAGTATATCATTCTATCTCGAAATGGAAAACATAATACTTTATGGGAGTTGGTTTATAAGATGGTCCTAATTTCCAGGATCAAAAGGCTTTCCTAACCCATGCCGGCAACATAATCATAAATATGGGTGGTGAGCCTTTGGTAAACGGATCCGTAATACGTAGAAATCATTTTTATATGCTTAACATCATTAGCTTGATCCTGGATTCTATCTTTCACAACATGAAACATATTGTTAATGGTCTTGGCAACACCATTTGACTTGCTGCTACTCCCATAGAAAACTGCGTGTTCATAATGCAATAGGTGGTTTTTATAAATTTTGTCTACCGCCTTAATTTCGGGAATAGAACTTCTTTGACATACAACCTGCCCAATAGCCTCTTCACATACCACATCGTAAATTGCATTATTTCTAATGCCATCAATGTCATTATGGAGCTTTTCCACGATACAGCTCCATATGCGAGAGTGAGGATGTAACATAACGTGGAAACTTTAATATCCACACACCTCGCAGAAACAATGTCTGAATAACCGAGGATATTGAGGTTATCAGACTTCTTAGTAGTGAGCACGTAAACTTTTACTGCCTTGCATATCAACAAGACTTTTCACGGCTAGTGGCCCATTTCTAGACTTGTATATTTGCCAATTTTCCCGATCATAAATAGGGCAAGTCTATATTTGAATACTTACATTGCTTCTGATAAGCATAAGGAACTAACATTACCTGATCAGTTCATAATGGTTCCTTGGACACTAAACTGTCCACCTTTATTGCCCTTTACTTTAGTAGCAATAGCGATAGAGTACTATATTTTCTTCCGATTATTTAATAATATTCACGCCGCATCGTTACCCCAGAACGTCTACTACCGTGTCATCGTCGTCCGTGAGGGGGGGCACACCCCGGAGACGCGTCCTGCCTCTTCGGACATGCCACCACACCAACCCGCATGTATGAGGGCCCGGTGCAACGCTCCGGTGGCATTGCTACCCCCCTAGGGCCCCCGTCCCGCCTAACCCTGTAGCGTTTGACCACGGGATCTAGCCCTTTGACCAAGCACGGACGGGCTTTGACCAGTGGACCTCACCACCCGGTTGTGTTAGGTCAGCCCGTAGGAACACTTTGGAGCAACATCCTGTTGGGGAACGCAGTAATTTCGAAAAATTTCCTACACACACGCAAGATCATGGTGATGCACAGTAACGAGAGGGGAGAGTGTTGTCTACGTACCAACGCAGACCGACTGCGGAAGCGATCACACAACGTAGAGGAAGTAGTCGTACGTCTTCTTCCCGATCCGACCGATCCAAGCACCGTTACTCCGGCACCTCCGAGTTCTTAGCACACGTTCAGCTCGATGACGATCCTCGGGCTCCGATCCAGCAAAGCGTCGAGGAAGAGTTCCGTCAGCACGACGGCGTGGTGACGATCTTGATGTACTACCGACGCAGGGCTTCGCCTAAGCACTACAACGGTATGATCGAGGTGGAATATGGTGGCAGGGGGCACCGCACACGGCTAAGGAACGATCTCAAGGATCAACTTGTGTGTCTTGGGGTGTCCCCTGCCCCCGTATATAAAGATTGGAGGAGGGGGGCTGGCCGGCCAGAGAGAGGGAGGCGCAGGGTGAGTCCTACTCCTACCGGGAGTAGGACTCCCCCCTCCAATCCTATTCCAACTAGGACTCTCAAGGGGGAAAGGAGAGAGAGGGGGCCCGGCCCCTTCTCCTAGTCCTACTAGGACTTGGGGAAGGGGGGGGCGCGGCCAGCTGTGGGCTTCCCCTTTTCTCTTTTCCACTAAGGCCCAATAGGCCCATTAGTCTCCCGGGGGGTTCCGGTAACCCTCCCGGTATTCCGGTAAAATCCCGATTTCACCCGGAACACTTCCTATGTCCAAACATAGGCTTCCAATATATCAATCTTTACGTCTCGACCATTTCGAGACTCCTCGTCATGTCCGTGATCTCATCCGGGACTCCGAACAACCTTCGGTACATCAAAATGCATAAACTCATAATAACTGTCATCGTAACGTTAAGCGTGCGGACCCTACGGTTCGAGAACAATGTAGACATGACCGAGACACGTCTCCGGTCAATAACCAATAGCGGGACCTGGATGCCCATATTGGCTCCTACATATTCTACGAAGATCTTTATCGGTCAGACCGCATAACAACATACATTGTTCCCTTTGTCATCGGTATGTTACTTGCCCGAGATTCGATCGTCGGTATCCAATACCTAGTTCAATCTCGTTACCGGCAAGTCTCTTTACTCGTTCCGTAATACATCATCTCACAACTAACATATTAGTTGTAGTGCTTGCAAGGCTTATGTGATGTGCATTACCGAGAGGGCCCAGAGATACCTCTCCGACAATCGGAGTGACAAACCCTAATCTCGAAATACGCCAACCCAACATCTACCATTGGAGACACCTGTAGTACTCCTTTATAATCACCCAGTTACGTTGTGACGTTTGGTAGTACCCAAAGTGTTCCTCCGGTAAACGGGAGTTGCATAATCTCATAGTTATAGGAACATGTATAAGTCATGAAGAAAGCAATAGCAACATACTAAACGATCGGGTGCTAAGCTAATGGAATGGGTCATGTCAATCAGATCATTCAACTAATGATGTGACCTCGTTAATCAAATAACAACTCTTTGTTCATGGTTAGGAAACATAACCATCTTTGATTAACGAGCTAGTCAAGTAGAGGCATACTAGTGACGCTCTGTTGGTCTATGTATTCACACATGTATTATGTTTCCGGTTAATACAATTCTAGCATGAATAATAAACATTTATCATGATATAAGGAAATAAATAATAACTTTATTATTGCCTCTAGGGCATATTTCCTTCAGTCTCCCACTTGCACTAGAGTCAATAATCTAGATTACACTGTAATGATTCTAACACCCATGGAGCCTTGGTGCTGATCATGTTTTGCTCGTGGAAGAGGCTTACTCAACGGGTCTGCAACGTTCAGATCCGTATGTATCTTGCAAATCCCTATGTCTCCCACCTGGACTAAATCCCGGATGGAGTTTAAGCGTCTCTTGATTTGTTTGGTCCTTTTGTGAAATCTGGATTCCTTTGCCAAAGCAATTGCACCAGTATTGTCACAGAAGATTTTCATTGGACCCGATGCACTAGGTATGACACCTAGATCGGATATGAACTCCTTCATCCAGACTCCTTCGTTTGCTGCTTCCGAAGCAGCTATGTACTCCGCTTCACATGTAGATCCCGCTACGACGCTTTGTTTAGAACTGCACCAACTGACAGCTCCACCGTTTAAAGTAAACACGTATCCGGTTTGCGATTTATAATTGTCCGGATCAGTGTCAAAGCTTGCATCAACATAACCTCTTACGGTGAGCTCTTTGTCACCTCCATATACGAGAAACATATCCTTAGTCCTTTTCAGGTATTTCAGGATGTTCTTGACCGCTGTCCAGTGATCCATTCCTGGATTACTTTGGTACCTCCCTGCTAAACTTATAGCAAGGCATACATCAGGTCTGGTACACAGCATTGTATACATGATAGAGCCTATGGCTGAAGCATAGGGAACATCTTTCATTTTCTCTCTATCTTCTGAAGTGGTCGGGCATTGAGTCTGACTCAACTTCACACCTTGTAATACAGGCAAGAACCCTTTCTTTGCTTGATCCATTTTGAACTTCTTCAAAATCTTGTCAAGGTATGTGCTCTGTGAAAGTCCAATTAAGCGTTTTGATCTATCTCTATAGATCTTTATGCCTAATATGTAAGCAGCTTCCCCGAGGTCTTTCATCGAAAAACTTTTATTCAAGTATCCCTTTATGCTATCCAGAAATTCTATATCATTTCCAATCAGCAATATGTCATCCACATATAATATTAGAAATGCTACAGAGCTCCCACTCACTTTCTTGTAAATACAGGCTTCTCCAAAAGTCTGTATAAAGCCAAATGCTTTGATCACACTATCAAAGCGTTTATTCCAACTCCGAGATGCTTGCACCAGTCCATAAATGGATCGCTGGAGTTTGCATACTTTGTTAGCTCCCTTTGGATCAACAAAAACTTCTGGTTGTATCATATACAACTCTTCTTCCAGAAATCCATTCAGGAATGCAGTTTTGACATCCATCTGCCATATTTCATAATCATAAAATGCGGCAATTGCTAACATAATTCTGACGGACTTAAGCATCGCTACGGGTGAGAAGGTCTCATCGTAGTCAACCCCTTGAACTTGGCGAAAACCTTTCGCGACAAGTCGAGCTTTATAGACAGTAATATTACCGTCAGCGTCAGTCTTTTTCTTGAAGATCCATTTATTCTCAATTGCTTGCCGATCATCGGGCAAGTCAACCAAAGTCCATACTTTGTTTTCATACATGGATCCCATCTCAGATTTCATGGCCTCAAGCCAGTTTGCGGAATCTGGGCTTACCATCGCTTCTTCATAGTTCGTAGGTTCATCACGATCTAGTAGCATGACTTCCAGAACTGGATTACCGTACCACTCTGGTGCGGATCTCACTCTGGTTGATCTACGTGGTTCAGTAGTATCTTGTTCTGAAGCTTCATGATCATCATCATTAGCTTCCTCACTGATTGGTATAGGTGTCGCAGAAACAGTTTTCTGTGATGTACTATTTTCCAATAAGGGAGCAGGTACAGTTACCTCGTCAAGTTCTACTTTCCTCCCACTCACTTCTTTCGAGAGAAACTCCTTCTCTAGAAAGTTTCCGAATTTAGCAACAAAAGTCTTGCCTTCGGATCTGTGATAGAAGGTGTATCCAATAGTTTCCTTTGGATATCCTATGAAGACACATTTCTCCGATTTGGGTTCGAGCTTATCAGGTTGAAGCTTTTTCACATAAGCATCGCAGCCCCAAACTTTAAGAAATGACAACTTTGGTTTCTTGCCAAACCATAGTTCATAAGGTGTCGTCTCAACGGATTTTGATGGTGCCCTATTTAACGTGAATGCGGCCGTCTCTAAAGCATAACCCCAAAACGATAGTGGTAAATCAGTAAGAGACATCATAGATCGCACCATATCTAGTAAAGTACGATTACGACGTTCGGACGCACCATTACGCTGTGGTGTTCCGGGTGGCGTGAGTTGCGAAACTATTCCACAATTTTTCAAATGTACAACAAACTCGTAACTCAAATATTCTCCTCCACGATCAGATCGTAGAAACTTTATTTTCTTGTTACGATGATTTTCAACCTCACTCTGAAATTCTTTGAACTTTTCAAATGTTTCAGACTTATGTTTCATTAAGTAGATATACCCATATCTGCTTAAATCATCTGTGAAGGTGAGAAAATAACGATATCTGCCACGAGCCTCAATATTCATCGGACCACATACATCGGTATGTATGATTTCCAATAAATTTGTTGCTCTCTCCATAGTACCGGAGAACGGTGTTTTAGTCATCTTGCCTATGAGGCACGGTTCGCAAGTACCAAGTGATTCATAATCAAGTGGTTCCAAAAGCCCATCATTATGGAGTTTCTTCATGCGCTTTACACCGATATGACCTAAACGGCAGTGCCACAAATAAGTTGCACTATCATTATTAACTTTGCATCTTTTGGCTTCTACATTATGAATATGTGTATCACTATCATCGAGATTCAACAAGAATAGACCACTCTTCAAAGGTGCATGACCATAAAAGATATTACTCATATAAATAGAACAACCATTATTCTCTGATTTAAATGAATAACCGTCTCGCATCAAACAAGATCCAGATATAATGTTCATGCTCAACGCTGGCACCAAATAACAATTATTTAGGTCTAATATTAATCCCGAAGGTAGATGTAGAGGTAGCGTGCCGACCGCGATCACATCGACTTTGGAACCGTTTCCCACGCGCATCGTCACCTGGTCCTTTGCTAGCGTCCGCTTATTCCGTAGTCCCTGTTTCGAGTTGCAAATATTAGCAACAGAACCAGTATCAAATACCCAGGTGCTACTGCGAGCTCTAGTAAGGTACACATCAATAACATGTATATCACATATACCTTTGTTTACTTTGCCATCCTTCTTATCCGCCAAATACTTGGGGCAGTTCCGCTTCCAGTGACCAGTCTGCTTGCAGTAGAAGCACTCAGTTTCAGGCTTAGGTCCAGACTTGGGTTTCTTCTCCTGAGCAGCAACTTGCTTGCTGTTCTTCTTGAAATTTCCCTTCTTCTTCCCTTTGCCCTTTTTCTTGAAACTAGTGGTTTTGCTAACCATCAACACTTGATGCTCCTTCTTGATTTCTACCTCCGCAGCTTTCAGCATTGTGAAGAGCTCGGGAATAGTCTTGTTCATCCCTTGCATATTATAGTTCATCACGAAGCTCTTGCAGCTTGGTGGCAGTGATTGGAGAATTCTGTCAATGACGCAGTCATCTGGAAGATTAACTCCCATCTGAATCAAGTGATTATTATACCCAGACATTTTGAGTATATGCTCACTGACAGAACTGTTCTCCTCCATCTTGCAGCTATAGAACTTATTGGAGACTTCATATCTCTCAATTCGGGCATTTGCTTGAAATATTAACTTCAACTCCTGGAACATCTCATATGCTCCATGACGTTCAAAACGTCGTTGAAGTCCCGATTCTAAGCCGTAAAGCATGGCACACTGAACTATTGAGTAGTCATCAGCTTTGCTCTGCCAGACGTTCATAACATCTGGCGTTGCTCCAGCAGCAGGCCTGTCACCCAGCGGTGCTTCCAGGACGTAATTCTTCTGTGCAGCAATGAGGATAATCCTCAGGTTACGGACCCAGTCCGTGTAATTGCTACCATCATCTTTCAACTTTGCTTTCTCAAGGAACGCATTAAAATTCAACCGAACAACAGCACGAGCCATCTATCTACAATCAACATAAACAAGCAAGATACTATCAGGTACTAAGTTCATGATAAGTTTAAGTTCTGTTAATCAAATTACTTAGGAACTCCCACTTAGATAGACATCCCTCTAATCTTCTAAGTGATCACGTGATCCAAATCAACTAAACCATAACCGATCATCACGTGAGATGGAGTAGTTTTCAATGGTGAACATCGTTATGTTGATCATATCTACTATATGATTCACGCTCGACCTTTCGGTCTCTGTGTTCCGAGGCCATATCTGTATATGCTTGGCTCGTCAAGTATAACCTGAGTATTCTGCGTGTGCAACTGTTTTGCACCCGTTGTATTTGGACGTAGAGCTTATCACACCCGATCATCACGTGGTGTCTGGGCACGACGAACTTTGGCAACGGTGCATACTCAGGGAGAACACTTCTTGATAATTTTAGTGAGAGATCATCTTATAATGCTACCGTCAATCAAAGCAAGATAAGATGCACAAAAGGATAAACATCACATGCATTCAATATAAGTGATATGATATGGCCATCATCATCTTGTGCTTGTGATCTCCATCTCCGAAGCACCCTCATGATCACCATCGTCACCGGCGCGACACCTTGATCTCCATCGTAGCATCGTTGTCGTCTCGCCAATCTTATGCTTCCACGACTATCACTACCGCTTAGTAATAAAGTAAAGCATTACATCGCGATTGCATTGCATACAATAAAGCGACATACATATGGCTCCTGCCAGTTGCCGATAACTCGGTTACAAAACATGATCATCTCATACAATAAAATCAGCATCATGCCTTGACCATATCACATCACAACATGCCCTGCAAAAACAAGTTAGACGTCCTCTACTTTGTTGTTGCAAGTTTTACGTCGCTGCTATGGGCTTAAGTAAGAACTCATCTCACCTACGCATCAAAACCACAACGATAGTTCGTCAAATAGACTCCGTTTTAACCTTCTCAAGGACCGGGCGTAGTCACACTTGGTTCAACTAAAGTTGGAGAGACAGTCTTCCGCAAGCCATCTATGTGCAAAGCACGTCGAGGGAACCAGTCTCGCGTAAGAGTACGCGTAAGGTTGGTCCGGATCGTCTCACCCAACAATACCGCCGAACCAAAGTATGACATGCTGGTAGGCAGTATGACTTGTATCGCCCACAACTCACTTGTGTTCTGCTCGTGCAAATAACATCAAACCATAAAACCTAGACTCGGATGCCACTGTTGGGGAACGCAGTAATTTCGAAAATTTTCCTACGCACACGCAAGATCATGGTGATGCACAGCAACGAGAGGGGAGAGTGTTGTCTACGTACCAACGCAGACCGACTGCGGAAGCGATCACACAACATAGAGGAAGTAGTCGTACGTCTTCTTCCCCATCCGACCGATCCAAGCACCGTTACTCCGGCACCTCCGAGTTCTTAGCACACGTTCAGCTCGATGACGATCCTCGGGCTCTGATCCAGCAAAGCGTCGAGGAAGAGTTCCATCAGCACGACGGCGTGGTGACGATCTTGATGTACTACCGACGCAGGGCTTCGCCTAAGCACTACAACGGTATGATCGAGGTGGAATATGGTGGCAGGGGGCACCGCACACGGCTAAGGAACGATCTCAAGGATCAACTTGTGTGTCTTGGGGTATCCCCTGCCCCCGTATATAAAGGTTGGAGGAGGGGGGCTGGCCGGCCAGAGAGAGGGAGGCGCAGGGGGAGTCCTACTCCTACCGGGAGTAGGACTCCCCCCTCCAATCCTATTCCAACTAGGACTCTCAAGGGGGAAAGGAGAGAGAGGGGGGCCGGCCCCTTCTCCTAGTCCTACTAGGACTTGGGGAAGGGGGGGGGGCGCGCGGCCAGCTGTGGGCTTCCCCTTTTCTCTTTTCCACTAAGGCCCAATAGGCCCATTAGTCTCCCGGGGGGTTCCGGTAACCCTCCCGGTATTCCGGTAAAATCCCGATTTTACCCGGAACACTTCCTATGTCCAAACATAGGCTTCCAATATATCAATCTTTACGTCTCGACCATTTCGAGACTCCTCGTCATGTCCGTGATCTCATCCGGGACTCCGAACAACCTTCGGTACATCAAAATGCATAAACTCATAATAACTGTCATCGTAACGTTAAGCGTGCGGACCCTACGGTTCGAGAACAATGTAGACATGACCGAGACACGTCTCCGGTCAATAACCAATAGCGGGACCTGGATGCCCATATTGGCTCCTACATATTCTACGAAGATCTTTATCGGTCAGACCGCATAACAACATACGTTGTTCCCTTTGTCATCGGTATGTTACTTGCCCGAGATTCGATCGTCGGTATCCAATACCTAGTTCAATCTCGTTACCGGCAAGTCTCTTTACTCGTTCCGTAATACATCATCTCACAACTAAGATATTAGTTGCAGTGCTTGCAAGGCTTATGTGATGTGCATTACCGAGAGGGCCCAGAGATACCTCTCCGACAATCGGAGTGACAAACCCTAATCTCGAAATACGCCAACCCAACATCTACCATTGGAGACACCTGTAGTACTCCTTTATAATCACCCAGTTACGTTGTGACGTTTGGTAGTACCCAAAGTGTTCCTCCGGTAAACGGGAGCTGCATAATCTCATAGTTATAGGAACATGTATAAGTCATGAAGAAAGCAATAGCAACATACTAAACGATCGGGTGCTAAGCTAATGGAATGGGTCATGTCAATCAAATCATTCAACTAATGATGTGACCTCGTTAATCAAATAACAACTCTTTGTTCATGGTTAGGAAACATAACCATCTTTGATTAACGAGCTAGTCAAGTAGAGGCATACTAGTGACGCTCTGTTGGTCTATGTATTCACACATGTATTATGTTTCCGGTTAATACAATTCTAGCATGAATAATAAACATTTATCATGATATAAGGAAATAAATAATAACTTTATTATTGCCTCTAGGGCATATTTCCTTCACATCTGTGCCAGACCACAGCAAGATCCCCTCCGTGTAGACCCGACGCGTCCGTTTCCCCCCTCCTGGTGCCGGCGGTGGCGCTGCCGTGAGTGGGGGCACACCCCGGACACGCGTGTCGGGCGTTTGCAACCGCCAGAACACTTACAGACTTGTGAGAGGCCGGCTACGCAAGATTTGGCGGCATGCTAGCCCCCGGAGGCCGCCGGCCACAGCTGTATACGCGCGAAGGGCAATCCGCGTAGAGGGAATTTTTCGGATACTTCTCCATCACCAAAAATTATGGAAAAATTCCATCGTTCCTATAGCACATGTGCCCATGTCGTGCAAAAAAACTCATGATTTTATCATGCTCCGAGTATTTAGTAATATTCACGCCGCATCGTTACCGCAAAACGTCTACTACCGTGTCATCGTAGTCCGTAAGGGGGGCCACACCCCGGAGACGCGTCCCGCCTCTTCGGACATGCCACCACACCACCCCACATGTATGAGGGCCCGGTGTGATGCGCCGGTGGCATTGCTACCCCCCAGGGCCCCTGTCCTGCCTAACCCTGTAGCGTTTGACCACGGGATCTAGCCCTTTGACCAAGCACGGACGGGCTTTGACCAGTGGACCTCCCCACCCGGTTGTCTTAGGTCAGCCCATAGGAACACTTTGGACCAACATCCGGGCCAGACCCACAGCAAGATCCCCTCCGTGTAGACCCGACGCGTCCGTTTCCCCCCTCCAGGTGTCGTGTCATCGCCGTCCGTGAGAGGGGGCACACACCGAACACGCGTGCCGGGCGTTTGCAACTGCCAAAACACTTCCAGACTTGTGAGAGGCCGCCTACGCAAGATTTGGCGGCATGCTAGCCCCCGGAGGCCGTCGGCCACAGCCGTAGACGCGCGAAGGGCAATCCAAATTTTTCGGATACTTCTCCATCACCAAAAATTATGAAAAAATTACCATCGTTCCTATAGCACATGTGCCCACGTCGTGCAAAAAAACTCATGATTTTATCGCGCTCTGAGTATTTAATAATATTCACGCCGCATCGTTACCGCAGAACGTCTACTACCGTGTCATTGCCGTCCGTGAGGGGGGGCCACGCCCCGGAGACGCGTCCCGCCTCTTCGGACATGCCACCACACCACCCCGCATGTATGAGGGCCCGGTGCGACGCTCCGATGGCATTGCGACCCCCCTAGGGACCCCGTCCCGCCTAACCTGTAGCGTTTGACCACGGGATCTAGCCCTTTAACTTTGCACAGACGGGCTTTGACCAGTGGACCTCACCACCCGGTTGTGTTAGGTCAGGCCATAGGAACACTTTGGAGCAACATCCGGGCCAGACCCACAGCAAGATCCCCTCCGTGTAGACCCGACGCGTCCATTTCCCCCCTCCAGGTGCCGGCGGCGGCGCCGTCCGTGAGATGGGCCACACCCCGGACACGCGTGCCGGGCGTTTGCAACCGCCAGAACACTTACAGACTTGTGAGAGGCCGGCTACGCAAGATTTGGCGGCATGCTAGCTCCCGGAGGCTGCCGGTCACAGCCGTAGACGCGCGAAGGGCAATCCGCGTAGAGGGAATTTTTCGTATAGTTCTCCATCACCAAAAATTATGAAAAAATTACCATCGTTCCTATAGCACATGTACCCATGTCATGCAAAAAAACTCATGATTTTATCACGCTCCGAGTATTTAGTAATATTCACACCGCATCGTTACCGCAGAACGTCCACTACCGTATCATCGCCGTCCGTGAGGGGGGGGGCACGCCCCGGAGACACGTCCCGCCTCTTCGGACATGCCACCACACCACCCCGCATGTATGAGGGCCCGGTGCGACGCTCCGGTGGCATTGCTCCCCCCCCCCCAAGGCCCTCGTCCCGCCTAACCCTGTAGCGTTTGACCACGGGATCTAGCCCTTTGACCAAGCACGGACGGGCTTTGACCAGTGGACCTTGATGTCTACTACACAACCTTCTTCTTGTAGATGTTGTTGGGCCTCCAAGTGCAGAGGTTTGTAGGACAGTAGCAAATTTCCCTCAAGTGGATGACCTAAGGTTTATCAATCCATAGGAGGCGTAGGATGAAGATGGTCTCTCTCAAGCAACCCTGCAACCAAATAACAAAGAGTCTCTTGTGTCCCCAACACACCCAATACAATGGTAAATTGGATAGGTGCACTAGTTCGGCGAAGAGATGGTGATACAAGTGCAATATGGATGGTAGATATGGGTTTTTGTAAACTGAAAATATAAAAACAGTAAGGTAGCAAGTGATAAAAGTGAGCGTAAACGGTATTGCAATGATAGGAAACAAGGCCTAGGGTTCATACTTTCACTAGTGCAAGTTCTCTCAACAATAATAACATAATTGGATCATATAACTATCCCTCAACATTCAACAAAGAGTCACTCCAAAGTCACTAATAGTGGAGAGCAAACGAAGAGACTATGGTAGGGTACGAAACCACCTCAAAGTTATTCTTTCCAATCAATCCGTTGGGCTATTCCTATAAGTGTCACAAACAGCCCTAGAGTTCGTACTAGTATAACACCTTAAGATACAAATCAACCAAAACCCTAATGTCACCTAGATAATCCAATGTCACCTCGAGTATCCGTGGGTATGATTATACGATATGCATCACACAATCTCAATTCATCTATTAACCAACACATAGAACCTCAAAGAGTGCCCCAAAGTTTCTACCGGAGAATCACGACGAAAACGTGTGCCAACCCCTATGCATAGATTCATGGGCGGAACCCGCAAGTTGGTCACCAAAACGTACATCAAGTGGCACGTGATATCCCATTGTCACCACAGATAATCACAGCAAGACATACATCAAGTGTTCTCAAATCTTTAAAGACTCAGTCCGATAAGATTACTTCAAGGGGAAAACTCAATCCATTATAAGAGAGAAGAGGGGGAGAAGAAACATAAGATCCAACTATAATAGCAAAGCTCGCGTTACATCAAGATCGTGCCAAATCAAGAACACGAGAGAGAGAGATCAAACACATACACAAGTAGAAAAGGGGGCAAAGGTTCAGGCCGGGTAAGCCCATTAGTCCCGGTTCAGTCTAGAACCGGGACCAATGGGTGCATTGGACCCAGTTCGTGAGCCCAGGGGGCCAGCCGGGCCATGTGGGCCATTGGTCCCGGTTCGTCTGGACCTTTTGGTCCTGGTTTGTGGGATGAACCGAGACCAATGGTCCTGGCTCCTGGCCCACCACCATTGGCCCCGGTTGGAGGCATGAACCGGGACCAAAGGCCCCCCTTTACTCCCGGTTCATGCCACCAACCGGGTCCAATGGTGGTGCCTATATATACCCCTCGTGCAAGAGCAGAGCACACTGCTCTGTTTTTTCTGGCCGAGGGGGAGAGGGCTTGGTCATGCTCTAGCTCACCTCCTATGCACACAAGGTGTTCGATGGAATGCCCGAGCCACACTACTTAAGCTTTCTCCTCTCCAAGCTCCATTTTCCTCAATATTTGTCTAGGTTTAGCGGTCCGTCACGCCCCGCCCCCGTCTTCACCGCCGTCGATCACCCACGCCGATCTCATCACCAGCACCACCGTGGTGAGCCTCTTGTTCTTATCTTCTTTCTGAAAGGAAAAATATTCTTACTTGTATGTTTAGATAGATACTTGTATCATTTTCTTACTTTTATTATTGCATCTTATATAGTGCGATGGTTTTGGTATCCGCCCCCGTCGGCCCTCGTCCTGTCTATGATTCGGATGTGGTATATATTATCTTTATAACTATTGGTTCATTTATTGTTTATGAAAATTATGCCGACCAACATGACATAGATTTTATTTTTCTAGGAGGTATGTGAACCGGAAATTCCAACCGACCCTATTGTTGAGAGGTTAAATTTAGTTGAAGAAGAAAACAATTTCTTGAAGGAAAAAATAAAAAAATGAGGAGGAGAAGATGATTTGGAGTTGCATGTTGCGGATGTCGTCGATGATCGCAAGATCAAGATGGATGCAATGCGCTCGAAGATTATAAAGATTAGAAAATATGCCGTTCATACCGAGGCTTGGTATCATTATGCCGTTGGATCAATTGTTACCTTGGTTGCGATTATGATTGCGCTTGTTTTCGCATTGAAATGTTTTACATAGTTTCAATGTATGGTTTAATTAATTAGATGCTCTGGAGAGCTACATGTTGTTAGATGAGAACTATGTATGTACTTTGGTTTTAATGTGATGATGAACTTATATTAATTTGGTCACTTAATTATCTATTCATGATGTTCTATAATGGTTTTTGACACACTTAATTATATATAATGCACGCGGATGAATCGACAATGGATGTACGGTGACAGACACACCTCCGAGTACATTAAGGGTGTGCATGAATTTCTCGAAGCGGCTGAGGCAAACAAGCAGGATGGTTTTATGTGTTGTCCATGCCCTAATTGTGGGAATACGAAGTCTTACTCTGACCAGAAAATCCTTCACACCCACCTGCTTTACAAGGGTTTCATGCCACACTATAATGTTTGGACAAGGCACGGAGAAATAGGGGTTATGATGGAAGACGGCCAAGAAGAAGAGTACGATGACAACTATGTGCCCCCTGAATATGGTGGTGCTGCAATGGGGGAGCTGGTGAAGATCAAGAGGAACCAGACGATGTGCCCAATGATGCTGCAACGGGTGAAGCTGCTGAAGACCAAGAGGAACCAGATGATGTGCCCGATGATGATGATCTCCGCCGGGTCATTGTCGATGCAAGGACGCAATGCGAAAGTCAAAAGAAAAGGCTGAAGTTCGATCGCATGTTAGAGGATCACAAAATAGGGTTGTACCCCAATTGCGAAGATGGCAACACAAAGCTCGGTACTGTACTGGAATTGCTGCAGTGGAAGGCAGAGATTGATGTGCCTGACAAAGGATTTGAGAAGCTACTGAAAATATTGAAGAAGAAGCTTCCAAAGGATAACAAACTGCCCGACAGTACATACGCAGCAAAGAAGGTCGTATGCCCTCTAGGATTGGAGGTGCAGAAGATACATGCATGCCCTAATGACTGCATCCTCTACCGCGGTGCATACAAGGATCTGAACGCATGCTCGGTATGCGGTGCATTGCGGTATAAGATCAGACGAGATGACCCTGGTGATCTTGACGGCGAGCCCCCCAGGAAGAGGGTTCCAGCGAAGGTGATGTAGTATGGTCCTATAATACCACGGTTGAAACGTCTGTTCAGAAACGGAGAGCATGCCAAGTTGACGCGATGGCATAGTGAGGACTGTAAGAAAGACGGGAAGTTGAGAGCACCGGCTGACGGGTCGCAGTGGAGAAAAATCGAGAGAAAGTACTGGATGAGTTTGCAAAGGACCCAAGGAACGTATGGTTTGCTTTAAGCGCGGATGGCATTAATCCTTTCGGGGAGCAGAGCAGCAATCACAGCACCTGGCCCCGTGACTATGTATGTATAACCTTCCTCCTTGGATGTGCATGAAGCGGAAGTTCATTATGATGCCAGTTCTCATCCACGTCCCTAAGCAACCCGGCAACGACATTGATGTGTAACTAAGGCCATTAGTTGAAGAACTTTTACAGCTGTGGAATGGAAACGGTGTACGTACGTGGGATGAGCACAAAGAAGAGGAATTTAACCTAAAGGCATTGCTGTTCGTGACCATCAACGATTGGCCCGCTCTCAGTAACTTTTTAGGACAGACAAACAAGGGATACCACGCATGCACGCACTGTTTGGATAACACCGAAAGTATATACCTGGACATATGCAGGAAGAATGTGTACGTGGGCCATCGTCGATTTCTCCCGACCAACCATCAATGTCGAAAGAAAAGCAAGCATTTCAAAGGCGAGGCAGGTCACCGGAGGAAGCCCGCCATGCGTACCGGTGATCACATACTTGCTATGGTCAATGATTTACACGTAATCTTTGGAAAGGGTCCCGGTGGACTAGCTGTTCCGAATGACACTGAGGGACGCGCACCCATGTGGAAGAAGAAACCTATATTCTTCGACCTACCCTACTGGAAACAGTTAGAGGTCCGCTCTTCAATCGACGTGATGCACGTGACGAAGAACCTTTGCGTGAACCTGTTAGGCTTCTTGGGCATGTATGGGAAGACAAAAGATACACCTGAGGCACGGGAGGACCTGCAACGTTTGCACGAAAAAGATGGCATGCCTCCGAAGCAGTATGAAGGTCCTGCCACCTACGCTCTTACGAAAGAAGAGAAAGAAATTTTCTTTGAATGCCTGCTCAGTATGAAGGTCCCGACTGGCTTCTCGTCGAATATAAAGGGAATAATAAATATGCCAGAGAAAAAGTTCCAGAACCTAAAGTCTCATGACTGCCACGTGATTATGACACAACTACTTCCGGTTGCATTGAAGGGGCTTCTACCGGAAAACGTCCGATTAGCCATTGTGAAGCTATGTGCATTCCTCAATGCAATCTCTCAGAAGGTGATCGATCCAGAAATCATACCAAGGCTAAGGAGTGATGTGGCGCAATGTCTTGTCAGTTTTGAGCTGGTGTTCCCACCATCCTTCTTCAATATCATGACGCACGTACTAGTTCATCTAGTCGATGAGATTGTCATTCTGGGGCCCGTATTTCTACACAATATGTTCCCCTTTGAGAGGTTCATGGGATTCCTAAAGAAATATGTCTGTAACCGCGCTAGGCCAGAAGGAAGCATCTCCATGGGCCATCAAACAGAGGATGTCATCGGGTTTTGTGTTGACTTCATTCCTAGCCTTAAGAAGATAGGTCTCCCTAAATCGCGGTATGAGGGGAGACTGACTGGAAAAGGCACGCTAGGACCGGACTCAATAATATGTAGGGACGGGCATTCTTGGTCTAAAGCACACTACAAAGTTTTACAGAACTCTACCTTGGTGACCCGGTATGTCGATGAACACAAGAACAGTCTGCGCTCCAAACACCCGGAGCAGTGCGACGACTGGATTACATGTGAACACATCAGGACTTTCAGCAGTTGTTGGAAACACGTCTCAGAGGTGACAACACTGTTTGTGATGAGCTGTACTTGTTGTCCAGGGGACCATCTTTGACTGTATTGATTTACAAAGGATACGAGATAAATGGGAATACATTTTACACGATTGACCAAGATCAAAAGAGCACCAACCAAAACAGCGGTGTCCGCTTTGATGCAGCAACCGAGAAGGGAAAGGACACATATTATGGTTACATAGTGGACATATGGGAACTTGACTACGGACATGATTTTAAGGTCCCTTTGTTTAAGTGCAAATGGGTCAATCTGTCAGGAGGCGGGGTACAGGTAGACCCACAGTACGGAACGACAACAGTGGATCTGAAAAATCTTGGGTACATTGACGAACCGTTTGTCCTAGCCAATGATGTGGCAAAGGTTATCTATGTGAAGGACATGTCTACCAGATCGAGAAAAAGAAAAGATAAGGAAGCGAATACATCATACGATGAGCCAAAGCGCCACATAGTTCTTTTAGGAAAAAGGGACATTGTGGGAGTGGAGGGCAAGACAGACATGTCTGAAGATTATGAAAAGTTTCATGAAATTCCTCCCTTCAAAGTCAAGGCTAACCCAAGCATCCCGATAAATGATGAAGATTATCCATGGTTACGGCGCAATAAGCAAATGACACAAGCGAAGAAAAAGTGAAGACTTTCTCCCGCAACTATTATGATGATACCATGCCAACTTTGTAACAGACGAGTATGATACCATTCTCCGTTTTGTACATGCACATGCTATGCCAACTTTTTCAGAGTTCATTTCAAATGCTTTAATGTCTTATGGTTTGGCCCTCGTAATACCATTAATCCCGGTTCGCTCCTTGTCAACAATGTTCTCACAAAGAACACTCTCAAGAGGGCAGCCACGTGGGCCATTGGTAAAGTTAATCACAAACTTGTGATTCACACAAATTTCAAAGAATTCAAATTTTAACTATTCTAATTTGAAAACTAAGGGCACTAACAGAAAGTTTATAATTTTTCTAAAACTAAAAGCAAAAAGAACTAAAAAATAAAGCAAAAAAAAGAAAATAAATAATGCAGAAAACAAAACAAAAAAACTAAAAAAATAAATAAAAATAGCAACAATAAGTATTTTGTTGTAAGTAGAAACAAAATAAAATAAATAAAGAAACAAAGAAAACAGAAAAACAAAAAAAGTGTTTTCAAATTTGAAAACTAATGGCATTAACAAAAAGTTTATAATTTTTCTAAAACTAAAAGCATAAAGAATTAAAAAAATAAAGCAAAAAACAAAAGAAAATAAAATAAATAAAGCAACAAAAAAACAAAAAAAAAGTGCCACCTACTGGGCCCCCATGACCTGAATACAACTAGAAACCCATCCATGGGCCAGGATTCAGGCCCGGAGGAGGCCCAGTAGGCCCACAGGCATAGCAGTGGCAATTAGGCCCGTAAGCCTGCAATGGAGACAAGCTCGAGACGGGTGCGGCAGTGGGGCTTATAAACCACAGCGCACCCCTCTCAACTAGCGAGGTGGGACTAAAGGTGGGCATTGGTCCCGGTTGGTGCCACGAACCGGTACCAATGCCCTACTTTAGTCCCGGTTGGTGCCACCAACCGGGACCAAAGGCCGCCGCTTCCTGCCCTTTGGGCTGCTGAAAAGTGGCCTTTACTCCCGGTTGGTGGCACCAACTGGGACTAATGCCCACCTTTAGTCCTGGTTGCTCCCACGAACCGGGACTAAAGGCTCTGCTATATAAGTCCACACTTAGGAAATTTTCACTCTCATCTTGCAGTTGCCGCCCCCGACGACGCCGAGGCCGCCAGGCTGCCCCGACGCCGCCCGCCCCGGCCCGCCCCGTCATCGCCGTCGCCCGCACCCCTGCCCCGACGCGCGCCGCCCTGGCCCGCCCCCGTCGCCCGCGCCCCTACCCCGCCGCGCGCCGCGCCAGCCCGCCCTCGCCGTCGCCCGCGCCGGCCCCTTCCCCGACGCGCACCGCCCCGGCCCGCCCTCGCCGTCGCCCACTGCCCCGTCGCCATCCTCGCCGCTGACCCCGCGGTCCTCCTGGTCTGGCCGGCGCCCTCCCTAGCTAGCATTTTTTTTCATATATATGATTTTTTTTCATATATATATATATGTGTGCTTCTTATATATATATATATATATATATATATATATGTATATATGTTCTCTGTGTATATATATGTTCATGTATATATGCAAAAGATAGTTTTTTAGAAAAATTAGGATTTTTCGGTTCATAGGTTTTTTTTGTGATATTAATTATTGTAAATATGCAAATGTTTGTATATTCATATGAACAATGAATTAGGCAATACTACTTCATGTATTTTTAAGAAGGAAGAAGAAGAAAAAGAATGGTAGGAAAAAGGATATAAGAAGAGGAAGAAAGGAGAAGAAGAGGGGAGAGGAAGAAGAGGAGAAATAAATAAGAAGAAGAAAAAAGAAGAAAAAGAAGAGGAGTAGAAGAGAAAATAGAATATTCTCTATTCCTTTCTTCTTCTCCTCTTTTTTTTTCTTTTTTTTCTTCGATCTTCTCCTCTAGCTATTCCTTCCTTCTTCTCCTCTTTTTATTTCTTCTTCGTTTTCTTATGTTTTATCGGATCTATCGTCGTCGATATACCCCTCCCGATAACTTCAACACGTGGGGGGGGGGGGCGACCCCCTCCCCGATAACATTATTTTCCCATGTATGTATCTCATCGTTGTCGATATTACCCCCTCCCGGAAACTTCAACACGAGGGGGGGGGGGGTCGATATACCCCCTCCCGATAACTTCAACACGTTGGGGGGGGGGGTCGATATACCCGCTCCCCGATAACTTTATTTTCCCGTGTATGTATCTCATCGTCGTCGATATTACCCCCTCCCGGTAACTTCAACCCGAGGGGGGTCGATATACCCCCTCCCGATAACTTCAGCACGTGGGGGGGTCGATATACCCGCTCCCCGATAACATTATTTTCCCGTGTATGTATCTCATCATTGTCGATATTACCCCCTCCCGTTAACTTCAACATGTGGGGGGTCGATATACCCCCTCCCCGATAATATTATTTTCCCATGTACGTATATCGTCGTTGTCGATATAAATGTACCCCTCCCGATAACTTCAACACGTGGGGGGGGGGGGGTCGATATACCCGGACCCCGATAACATTATTTTCCCGTGTATGTATCTCATCGTTGTCGATATTACCCCCTCCCGACTAACTTCGACAGTGAAAACTCTCGAGGAGTACACCAAACTAATATATCCACATGTTGTCATGTTTGTGTAATAATTGCCATGTTGTAATATAAATTTGCAGAAACAATGGAGCACGGACGAGACGAGGAAGAAGAAGAGAGGTTGCAGGACATAATCTTAGACGGAGGTGATGTCATGTCGTGTTTTATAAACGACAATGATGGTCGGGAAGAACAGCAGGGTGAAGAAGCAGGTCCGAAAGAACAGCAGGGTGAAGAAGCGGGTCCGAAAGAACAGGGTGACGGCTCCGGTGACCGAACAGAGTCCGGTCAGGTAAATATATTAGTTAAGCCTGTGCTGAGACTAGCTAATTGATGCATTTATTGTTTTGGTATGTACACATATTAATTAACTCTCGTCTTTCTTCTTATTTCTAGCCCTTCGGATCGAGCAAAACTTCGGTAAAGAGACGAGGCCCGAAGAAAAAGTTGCGCGAGGATGAAAGGTTTGAGATCACAGCAATCGCGCGCGACGGCCTACCGATTGAACCCATCCGGACAAAGGATGCATTTACTGCTGAGTGCGGGGTTCTTGTTAGGGACAAGATCTCGTTCAGCATCCACCAATGGTTGAAGCCGGCTAAAGAAGACCCTGAGGTGTCTTATGTCAATGATATGCAGAAAGATGATCTTTGGAATGAGCTGAAGGCAAATTTCACCCTACCGCCAGAGGAGGATCCGGTGAAGCCGTTTATAGAGCCATTAATTAATTTTGCTACTCTTAAGAAGATGGCAGAGCTATTCAGGAGGTGGAAGAATGAGCTGAAAAGGTTTGTCGACAAAGAAGAGACACCAGAATTCAAGGGCAAATATGAGAAGATCAGAGATCAATGGCCCGCATTTGTGGCCCACAAGACATCTTATAAGAGTAAGAAGATGTCAGAGACAAACAAGAAAAATGATGAGAAGAAGAAGCTTCACCATCGCACGGGGTCAGGTGGCTACCTCAAAGGCCGGCCTAAGTGGGCAAAGACTGAGACTGATCTGCTTGATAAAGGGATCGAACCAGAGACAATGAACTGGCCAGACCATTGCCGGACTTGGTTCTCCAGGGCTGGCGGATCCTTGGACCCTGTAACAGGGAAGTGCGTTTGGATGGACAAGCAACTTGACATACCCTTCAAGAACCTTCGGTACTATATCGATGCAGCGCAGAAAGGGACGTTCCTTCCAGACAGAGAGAACGACGAGCTCACAAAGGCCCTCGAAAATCCTGAGCACCCTGGAAGGACACGAGGCACGGCAGGCTCCATTTCGTGGAAGACTGGGTTTCCGGACACAGGCGGTTACAAATGCCACGAGAGGAGGAAGAAAGTGCAGCAGACCGAACTGCAGGCGCTGCAAACAAGGGTACAAGCGATAGAGGAACGAGAAGCAAATCGCAGCAAACGACTTGCCGAAGCTTCCCCTGAAGCTACCCCGCCATCTCAGCGGAGAAGCAGCATGGCTTCCACCGAGCTGCTTCAGCCGGAGCATGTCTTGACGGCTCCTCCAGCTATCCCGTGGATGCTATCACGGAGTCTCAAAATTGCCACCTTATGATGCAGTGGATTAATATGAAGGTCAAGGCGGCTATTGGCTCTGTTTTTCCTAATTAACCCAGCACAACTTTTCACTGCCGGCCGATTCCAGAAGGATATGCTAAGGTGATGGTGGATGAAATAACAGAGGGATTTGAGGACCTCCAGCTTGACCACCCTACTAGAGAAGGGGAGACTCGGTTGGGTTCTTCTCTGAAGACTCCATGCCTATGGTGGAAGGAGCTCATCAACCTTCCGAATTGGACGCCTCCGCCTCCTCCTCCTCCTCCGGCGAGTCAGGGCACTGCGCCTCCTCCACCGCCTCCTCCTCCGGCGAGTGACGATCAGGGCACTCGGCCGGCTCCTTCTCCGGCGCGTGGCGGTACTCCGCCTCCTTCTCCGCCTGCGCCGGCGCGCCCGAGCAGCCAGCCTCCTCCTTCTCCGCCTTGTCAGCAAGGATGGAAGAGACCCGCCGCCACTGCGGCAGCTGTTCCGGCGCGTCGTAGTCCTTCTCCTCTGCCTCGTAAGCAAGTAAAGAAGACAGCCGCTATGTCTGCTCGGCCGGCGTCTAGCAGTACAGCCAGAGGCGGGAGGACATACAGATTCGGTCCTTCTCTGAAGACTCCAGAGAAGTTACCATACGAGAGGACCCCGGAGGAGAACGCGAAGATTGCGCGAACCAAAGTGGATGACTGGTTTCAAGGGTTGAACACAAAGAAACATCCACCTCCGGAGGAGAAGGTAGATCCGGTGAAAGCGAAGCGCACTCTGGCTGCCCTGGCAAAACCACCCAAGTCTTCGCCGAAAGGCAACTATGAGCGCATTATTGGAAAGACATGGGCCGAAGCGGAGCAGTCGGGAAGTACAGTTAGTGATCAAAGGATGAAAGAACGACGAGCAGCTGGGAAACAAATTGCCCAGCTCGGCGAACAAGGGAATCAATCATGCCCCCCGCTCAAGGTGCCTAGCGACATCGTCATCTGAGGATGGTGCCCGGTTATAGCAATCTTGGAGATTACCTGCCCGACGATGTACATTATGATTTCATGGACGTGCAGATACACAGATACGAGTACGGGAAGCCTCTCGTCAAAGATGACAGATCTCTATCAACGATGATGCGAAGATTGCATGATTGGTACCTGAAAATCTGCAGAGAGTCTTGGGGGAGGAGTACTTTGTATGTGAGAGTTAAAAAGGAGCATGACCTCGTTGGAATTGATCTGTTGCCTATTCCATTTGAGGAGTTCTATTAGTTTTTCAATCAATTGGCCCTCGACAAAGCAATGGTCACCTACCACTGTCTGTAAGTACTACTACTTCTGTCATTAAGTCTCTCTATATAGCTCAGCTCTTTCATTGCATGTATTTATAATTATCCTCACTATATTATGCAGATTGAAGATTGCCGAATTGAAGAAAAGACAAGTCGGTGATATTGGGTTCATTAACACATATCTCATAGATGCAACTGAGGTTGAATTTCGTGCCGCGGATACCGAGGCCAACTTGCTACGATCATTCAAAATAAATGAAAACAAAGATATAATACTCTTTCCTTACAACTTCAAGTGAGTGTTACTGTCTTGTGCATATTCGGTTTCCCTTATATATTAGTCCAGGTTACAGTAATGTAATTGATGAGTTATGCATGCGTGCGCAGGAACCACTATATTGTCCTAGAGATTAGGCTTGAGCAGGGAGTAGTAACTGTCTTGGACTCTGAACGAAAAGTTCGCCAGGAGTATGCGGACATGACTCAAATGCTCAAGAAGTAAGTTAAATCAATCATTATCCACCATATCAGCAACTTTGTTCATTTTTGATATCAAGTAATTGTTTTCTTTGTCTAGCAGGGTTTGGAGAAAATTCACCAGAAAAGCTCGGTGGCTGCCGGAGGAGCTGGAATTTAGACACCCGAGAGTAAGTATTATAGTAGCATGTTCCGTGCATCTCCTAGTGATTCAAGCGCTAGTTTCATCAATACCATTTGGCATTCTTGCTTATCAGTTTGATTGACCTCTATTTCTTGTAAAGTGGTTGTGGCAGGAACAAGGGAATGATTTCTGTGGATACTACGTTTGCGAGTCCATCCGCCACACTACTCTGACGAACAATATGAAGTGCGTAAATAACAATATTCACAATTTTATTTTATTACCATCTTTTGTGTTGAGTTTCATTCATTCATATATATATGTATTGACCCCCTTCTTCAAATTAGATGTTTTGGATGCGGAATGAACTCCTACCACCAGATCGCATGCGAGCAATTCAAGAGGAATTGGCGGCATTCCTTCTTGACCACGTGATCGCTGAAGACGGAGAATACTATGTGGACCATGTGTCCGTAATTTAGGAGATTATATTTGTAGGAGATAATTATTGTATATATGTAGCCGGTAGTGTCAGATAGATATACGAGAACTTGTTGTTCGACCAATCTCTCGGAGAAGGAGAGGTGGTCGATATCACTTCTCTCTGTATGCATATATGTTCATGACGATCTTCTGTTTCCTTCGTTTGCTTACTAGCTAGCTAGCATGTCTAGTCCTCTCGTATGTAGTATAGTACGTACCGTCGACCAAGCACGGACATATATAAGACAGGACACTTCTCTCTATTAATTAGCTAGCTAACACAATATATGAAATACCTAAATTAACCCCCAAAAACCCCCCAACAACCCCCCCCTTTCAAAAAAACAAAAACCACAGCCATAGAAATACTGACGCGTGGATGGCTATTGGTCCCAGTTGGTGACACCAACCGGGACCAAAGGCCCTCCTGCCTGGGCTCAGCGCGCAGGCCACGTGGAGGCCCATCTGTCCCGGTTCTGGTTAGAACCGGGACTAATGGGTCAGGGTATTAGTAACGAAACTTTAGTCCTGGTTCAAGAACCGGGACAAAAGGCCCTTACGAACCGGGACAATAGGCCCGTTTTCTACTAGTGATAGCTACTGGTACATACCCTCAGCCCCGAGGGTGAACTACTCCCTCCTCGTCATGGAGAGCGCCGGGATGATGAAGATGGCCACCGGTGAGGGTTCCCCCCTCCGGCAGGGTGCCGGAACAGGGTCCCGATTGGTTTTTGGTGGCTACAGAGGCTTGCGGCTGCGGAACTCCCAATCTAATATTAGTTCTGGAAGTTTTAGGGTACGTGGATATATATGGCAGCCGGAAGTACGTCGGAGGAGCCACGGGGGCCCCACGAGGCAGGGGGGCGCGCCCTAGAGGGGTGGGCGCGCCCCCCACCCTCGTGGGCAGCTCCCGTATCTTCTAACGTAGAGTCCAAATCTCCTGGGTCATAATCGGGAAGAAAATCACGTTCCAAAAAAGATTTTTCTGTTTGGACTCCGTTTGGTATTCCTTTTCCTCGAAACACTGAAATAGGCATAAAACAGCAAATCTGGGCTGGGCCTCCAGTTAATAGGTTAGTCCCTAAAATAATATAAAAGTGGATAATAAAACCTAATATTGCCTAAAACAGTAGATAATATAGCATGGAGCAATCAAAAATTATAGATACGTTGGAGACGTATCAGACCTCCCCACCCGGTTGTGTTAGGTCAGCCCATAGGAACACTTTGGAGCAACATCCGGGCAGACCCATAGCAAGATCCCCTCCGTGTAGACCGACGCGTCCGTTTACCCCCTCCAAGTGCCGTGTCATCGCTGACCGTGAGGGGGCACACCCCGAACACACGTGCCGGGCGTTTGCAACCGCCACAACACTTCCAGACTTGTGAGAGGCCGCCTACGCAAGATTTGGGGGCATGCTAGCCCCCGGAGGCCGCTGGCCATAGCGGTAGACGCGCGAAGGGCAATCCGCGTAGAGGTAATTTTTCGGATACATCTCCATCACCAAAAATTATGAAAAACTTACCATCGTTCCTATAGCACATGTGCCCATGTCGTGCAAAAAAACTCATGATTTTATCGCGCTCCGAGTATTTAATAATATTCACGCCGCATCGTTACCGCAGAACGTCTACTACCGTGTCATCGCCGTCCGTGAGGGGGGCCACGCCCCGGAGACGCGTCCCGCCTCTTCGGACATGCCACCACACCACCCCGCATGTATGAGGGCCCGGTGCGACGCTCCGGTGGCATTGCTACCCCCCCCCCCCCAGGGCCCCCATCCCGCGTAACCTTGTAGCGTTTGACCATGGGATCTAGCCCTTTGACTTTGCACGGACGTGCTTTGACCAGTGGACCTCACCACCCGGTTGTGTTAGGTCAGCCCATAGGAACACTTTGGAGCAACATCCGGGCCAGACCCACAGCAAGATCCCCTCCGTGTAGACCCGACACGTCCGTTTCCCCCCTCCAGGTGCCGGCGGCGGGGCCGTCCGTGAGGGGGGGCACACCCCGGACATGCGTGCCGGGCATTTGCAACCGCCACAACACCTCCAGATTTGTGAGAGGCCGCCTACGCAAGATTTGGTGGCATGCTAGCCCCCGGAGGCCGCCGGCCACAGCCGTAGACGCGCGAAGGGCAATCCGCGTAGAGGGAATTTTTCGGATACTTCTCCATCACCAAAATTTATGAAAAAATACCATCGTTCCTATAGCACATGTGCCCACGTCGTGCAAAAAAAACTCATGATTTTATCGCGCTCCGTGATTTTAGTAATATTCACACCGCATCGTTACTGCAGAAGTTCTACTACCGTGTCATCGCCGTTCGTGAGGGGGGGCCACGCCTCGGAGATGTGTCCCGCCTCTTCAGGGTCTCCACAAAGGAGTCCTCGACCCATAGGACGTTGGCCATCTTGCTCGCCATGGCACCTCCGCACTCCGCCTGGTTGCCGCGCACCACCTTTGGCTTGACGTTGAAGGTCTTGAGCCATAGGCCGAAATGGGGGCGGATGCAGAGGAAAGCCTCGCACACAACGATAAACGCCGAGATGTTGAGGACGAAGTTCGGGGCCAGATCATGGAAATCCAGGCCATAGTAGAACATGAGCCCCCGGACGAATGGGTGGATAGGAAAACCCAGTCCGTGGAGGAAGTGGGGAAGGAACACTACCCTCTCATGGGGCCTTGGGGTGGGGAGGAGCTGCCCCTCTTCGGGACGCCGGTGCGTGATGTCGTTAGACAAGTATCCAGCCTTCCTAAGTTTTTTGATGTGCCCCTGCATGAAGGAGGAGACCATCCACTTGCCTCCCACTCCGGACATGGCTAGAGTAGGGCGAGGTGGGAAGTGCGGACTTGGGCGCTGGAGCTCGAGTGCGTGGAGAATGGATAAGCAAAGGAGGAAGAAGGCGTAGGTGAAAGAGGTGGATCCTTATCCCCTTATATGGGCGGATGCGGCTATGCGTCCCCACCAGCCTGATAAAACTCGCTTATCTCCCAAGCGCCGTAATCAATGGCGTGGTTGGGTTACCCAAGTCCGTATTGATGAGAATCCCGTAAATAAAGGGAACACGATCTCTGCTTTGATAAGACGTGCCAAGGAACTCGCATCGCAAAACGTGCTGAGGTGGGGGAGTAAAAACAATTCGAATAAAGGCTTGGCCGTGGTGTGATGACACGCTGCGGAATATGTCAGCAGATTAGATTTGTGTAAATGCTATTCTCTCTATGGCAATATGTGGAAACTTATTTTGCAGAGACGGACACTGTCCTTTGTGTTCAAAATCTTCTATGAAGTACTTGGAGGAGGAACCCGCCTTGCAATGTCGAAGACAATCTGCGCGCCGGACTCGTCATCATTGAAGCCTGGTTCAGGGGCTACTGAGCGAGTCCTGGATTAGGGGGTGTCTGGATAGCCGGACTGTACCTTCAACCGGACTCCTGGACTATGAAGATACAAGATTGAAGACTCCGTCCCGTGTCCGGAAGGGACTTTCCTTGGCGTGGAAGGCAAGCTTGGCGATACGGATATTCAGATCTCCTACCATTGTAACCGACTCTGTGTAACCCTAGCCCTCTCCGGTGTCTATATAAACCGAAGGGTTTTTGTCCTTAGGACAACATAACAATCATACCATAGGCTAGCTTCTAGGGTTTAGCCTCCTTGATCTCGTGGTAGATCTACTCTTGTACTACCCATATCATCAATATTAATCAAGCAGGACGTAGGGTTTTACCTCCATCAAGAGGGCCCGAACCTGGGTAAAACATCGTGTCCCTTGTCTCCTGTTACCATCCGCCTAGACGCACAGTTCGGGACCCCCTACCCGAGATCCGCCGGTTTTGACACCGACATTGGTGCTTTCATTGAGAGTTCCTCTATGTCGTCACCTTTAGGCCCGATGGCTCCTTCGATCATCAACGGCGATGCAGTTCAGGGTGAGACCTTTCTCCCCGGACAGATCTTCATCTTCGGCGGCTTCGCACTGCGGGCCAATTCGCTTGGCCACCTGGAGCAGATCGAAAGCTACGCCCCTGGCCATCAGGTCAGATTTGGAAGTTTAAACTACACGGCTGACATCCGCAAAGACTTGATCTTCGACGGATTCGAGCCATAGCCGGGTGCACCGCACTGTCACGATGGGCATTATCTAGCTCTGCCGCCGAACAGTGCCCTGGAGGCCGCACATGCATCGGTTCCGACCCTTAATTTGGAGCCAACTGCGCCGATCAAGGTTGAGTGGTTGGACGCTGCCTCGGGGGCTGCGATCCCAACGGCGATCGAGCCGAACACCAGCCCCGCACTCCGCAAGGCCCGTGACTCCGAGGGGCCGGACTCCTCTCCGGACTCCGAGCCCTCCGTGCCCCTGCCAATCGGATCCGATTGGGCGCCGATCATGGAGTTCACCGCCGCGGACATCTTCCAACACTCGCCTTTTGGCGATATTCTAAAGTCACTAAAGTCTCTCTCTTTGTTAGGAGAGCCCTGGCCGGACTACGGTCAGCAAGGTTTGGATACGGACTGTAGCGACCCGACCCGGATGGATCAAGTCTCTGTGCTTAAGTGTCATCCCTGGATCGGTATGCTGACACACACAGTACTCGAGGATTTATAACAGAGGTAAATCACATGTAAAAGTAAAGTAAATACTATTACCTCAATCCAAATAGCGGAAGTAACAAGGTTGTGGATTCCCATCAACACCAACGGCAAAGTTGAGTGTAGAAATCATAACCCTAACGTAACACTTACTCGTCGTAAGATATCCTGCAACATGAGACGTTGCACCCACAGAGGGTCAGTACATTGAATGTACTGGCAAATTCACACCATAGAGAATGATGAATAAAGGCTATCACTACATGCATATTTGGCTGGTGGAAAAAGCTCTATGGTTATAAGGTTTTTGCAAAAAGCCAATTTTTCCCTACTGCAAAGGAATACATTTTAATTAACTATCATGCTGGTTGTTGAACATTCAGAATGGTTGACAGCATTCTCAATCCCAATTAAGCATCATCATTAAAACCCAACAATATTCATTTAAAGTAACGTGATGAGATCAACAGGATAATCCAAGAACTAGATGCTCAAGATGTCCATAACCAGGGACACGGCTAATCATGATTAGTTTATACACTCTGCAGAGGTTTGCGCACTTTTCCCCACAAGACTCGATCGCCTCCGTTGGATTTCTCGCACTACATGGTGTTTGAGAAATGGATGACCGAGACATAGTCTTTCAGAAGCGCTAGCACCTTACGATCGGGTAGACCGTACCACCTACATCCCCTACATCTACTAGTCTACCACTGTAAGAGTTCGCTCAACTTAATCAACTATGCCAGAGCCCATAATGGCTTGTGGCTGCACACGGAAGTTTCTAGTATGAATAATCTCATGATCCCTTTGAGCCTGGGTGGCGGTCCAAAAGAAAACAGGCAAGTCCTGGATTACCCAGGTGCCTAGACAGGCAATCCTAGAATAACCAGGTGCCTCAATCCACCCAGATGTGTGTTTAAGTTGCCACCTTAAGTAAACCATTAATTAACAATCTCACATCTGTCATGGATACTCTCAAAACCCAATCCACGTCTACTAGCATAACATGGCATAATAAGCAAACATAGAAGTAACTCCCAAAGGTTTGATGATAAACAGGTATAGGTACTACCTCATCTACTTCCCATCCCACAGTTTAATTAGATCCTAATCATGCAATGTGTGAAGATTGATCTAATGCAAAAAACTGGGTATGGAAGGGGATATGATCAAAGTGTGAACTTGCCTGCAATGTTGATGAAGAGGATTCGCACTCAAAACTCTTGATAGATCTACTCGTCATACTCCGGTCAATCTACCGTAAGCAAGTAGTAGTAACCACACATAAGCAATCACTCAAAAGATCGGGAAAAACGAAGAAAACAATTTGGAAAACATCAAAACCAAGCAAATAGCTCTTGCAACATAAAACTATTTCTAACAGTACCAAAATTATGTGAATTTGGCCTTATCAGAAGGTTTAGGTCAAGAGCTTCGATTTGCAAAAAGAAATCAACTCAAACGGAGCTACGAAACTCAAGTTATGATCAAATGAAGTTTGAATTGAAATCTCATCTAATTAAAATTTTAAACTTTTCAAAAACATGTTTGAGTTGGATTACTGGATAGAGGGGATTATAACGAAGATGTGGGCGTTGGTTTCGTTGGATTTGGATTAACGAGTAAAAAGTTATAGTCATTTGAAAATCAGGGACTAATCTGTAAATAAAATATTCATGGATGGGTCCCTGGCCGAAATTTAAAATAAAAAGAAAAAGAGAAACGCTAGAGAACGAACGTTCGCTGCCGAACGCCAACTAATGAATCTGTTCACTAGAACTACCTAAACAGAAAGCGTTCGTTAAATAAACTAACAAAATAATAAACCGCTCTAACCTAAAAACCAAAAAAACCGTAGGAAACCGAGGGGTTTTGTACCGGTTCTCGCGGAGTCAACCGTAGCAAGAAAACCAACGGCGGTGGCGTTCTCCGGCGAGACCGGACGGCGGCGGCGGCTCCGGTCGTCCAGGAGGGCGGCGATGGGGTTGGGGAAGGGCGGCACGGCGAGGCGAGGTGGATGGCGGCGTCGGTGGTGGTCCGTGGGGCAGGACGGAGCGGGGCGGCGGCGGTGGATCTCGCCGCCGGCGGCGGGATGCGGCGCAAGGGCGGCAGTGCGGGGAAAAAGAGGGAGAGACGGGCGGCGGGCGCGGCTTTAAAGGAGGGGGGCTGCGCGAGGCTTGGAGAAGGGGCGGAGGAGGAGGCCTGACAGCGCACGGCGGCCATGGCGGTGCGGCGGCGTGCCCGAGCGGGACTCCCGCTCGGGAAGGAGAGGAGCGGCGCGCTGGGCTGGGCTTGGCCTGTTGGGCCGGCCCAGTTCGGCGGAGGGGAGCTCTTTTTTTTATAAACCTTTTTTTCAGAGAACTTAAAATAATAAAAACAAAATAACTAAAAATATTATATAGGCATATAATATATCAAAATTTTCAGAAAAAGATTTTCTACGAGATGAACATTTTTATAACTTCAAATAAAATCCACACAAATTCAGATAAATGAAAGAGTGCTACTGGTCTATTAAAATTCAACAACAATCATTTTAAAAAATATCAAAATGATTTCAAATTTATTTCTCTCCAATTTTCTGTTGTAGGGAATCATGTTACCCTAATTTCCATATATTTTATTTTTGGAGAAAAATAATTTGAATAAAACTCAAATAACGCCAAATTGAAAATAAATTCAAAAGAACTTTGAATTTAATTCTTTGAACTCCCAACTCATATTTCATATAATTTGAAGAAGTCATTTTATCTTCTCTCATGAAAATCATTGAGCTGCATGAAGTTTATGAATTGAAATATTTTCAAATGAAATTCAATTATTTTCAAATACCCTTTCATTTAATTTTTTAAATGGAAGAAGTCATATCCTCTTCGCTCAAGGGTTTTGTATTTGAAAAGAATTTGAATTCATGGAGATCAGAAAGCAAATATGAAAGTTTGGGAAATTCCTTTTATTCCCTCTCATTTAACTTTCAAAAGTTTCGAATTCACTCACTTTCAGACAAATCAATCAAATCTATCTATTTATTATAAAATTCCAAAATTTAGAATTTTGGGATGTTACACGGACGATGAAGAAATTCAAAGCCCACCCACCACCCACTTTATAGCCACTGTCGATGATTTAACCGACATGCTCGACTTCGACTCCGAAGACATCGACGGTATGGACGCCGATGCAGGAGAGGATCAAGAACCAGCACCTATAGGGCACTGGAAGGCCACCTTGTCGTATGGCATATACATGGTGGATACCCCAAAATAAGGAGATGGCGATGGAACAGCGGGGGATGACCCCTCCAAAAAACAGCCTAAGCGTCGGCGTCAGCGGCGCCGCTCTAAATCCCGCCAAAGCAAAAAAGGTGATTCCAGCACAGGAGATAATAATACTCCGGATAGCGCCGAAGAACACCCCCTCTAGCAAGATTCAGCACAGGAGGATGGAGAAGCCAGCCCTCATGAGGGAGCGGCAGACAAAGAGGTTGAGGACGATAATTATATGCCTCCCTCCAAAGACAAGGCAAGCCTCGACGACGACGAATTCGTCGTGCCGGAGGATCCCGTAGAACAAGAGTGTTTCAAACGCAGGCTTATGGCCACGGCAAGCAGCCTCAAGAAAAAGCTGCAACAGCTTAGAGCTGTTCAAGGTTTGCTAGCCGACTGATGGACTGAGGTCCTTGCGGCCGAAGAGTACGAACTCGAACGCCCCTCCTAGAGCTACCCAAAGCGCAGGTCACTACCCCAGGAGGAAGCACCTAAACCTACATCACTAGCGCATGATATAGCCGACCGGCCACCTCGTGGCCGTGACAGAGAGGCCTCTCGGCCCTACACTCAAGCCGCGCCCCGGTGCCGCTCAAAACATACTAAGGCACGTTAGAATGCGCCAGACTTGCGAGACATATTGGAGGACAAGGCAAGGCAAACGAGGTCGATCTACGGATCGCGCGGGCGCCCCACGGCACATGACGGTGATCGTCACTCCGGATATAATAAACCCGGCCGGGCCGAACACAATAGACAAAGCTCGTTTGAGCTGCGTCGTGATATAGCCCAATACAGAGGCGCCGCACACCCACTATGCTTCACAGATGAAGTAATGGATCATCAAATCCCCGAGGGTTTCAAACCCGTGAACATCGAATCATATGATGGCACAACAGATCCTGCGGTATGGATCGAGGATTATCTCCTTCATATCCACATGGCCTCAGCGATGATCTACACGCCATCAAATACCTCCCACTCAAACTTAAAGGACCGGCTCGGCATTGGCTTAACAGCTTGCCAGCAGAGTCAATCGGTTGTTGGGAGGACCTGGAAGCCGCATTCCTCAATAACTTCCAGGGCACTTATATGCGACCACCAGACGCCGATGACCTAAGCCACATAATTCAGCAGCCAGAGGAATCGGCCAGGCAATTCTGGACACAGTTCCTAACAAAGAAAAATCAAATTGTCGACTGTCCGGACGCAGAGGCCCTAGCAGCCTTCAAGCACAACATCCGTGACGAGTGGCTCGCCCGGCACCTTGGACAGGAAAAGCCGAAATCCATGGCAGCACTAACGACGCTCATGACCCGCTTTTGCGTGGGAGAAGACAGCTGGCTAGCTCGTAGCAATAACTTGACCAAGAACCCTGGTAGTTCGGACACCAAGGACAACAGTGGCAGGTCGCGTTGGAACAAGCAAAAGCGCCGCATTAACAGCGACAACACCAAGGATACGGCAGTCAATGCCGGATTCAGAGGCTATAAATCTGGTCAGCAGAAAAAGCCATTCAAAAGAAATACTCAGAGCCCGTCCAGTTTGGACCGAATACTCGATCGCTTGTGCCAGATACATGGCACCCCCGAAAAGCCAGCGAATCACACCAACAGGGATTGTTGGGTGTTCAAGCAAGCAGACAAGTAAAATGCCGAAAATAGAGACAAGGGGCTGCGTAGCGATGACGAGGAGGAGCCCCGGCCGCCGAACAACAGTGGACAGAAGGGTTTTCCCCCACAAGTGCGGACGGTGAACATGATATATGCAACCCACATCCCCAAGAGGGAGCGGAAGCGTGCGTTAAGAGACATATACGCGATGGAGCCCGTCGCCCTAAAGTTCAACCCATGGTCCTCCTGCCCGATCACTTTTGATCGACGGGACTACCCCACTAGCATCCGTCATGGCGGATTCGCCACATTGGTTCTAGACCCAATATTGACGGATTTCATCTCACAAGAGTCCTTATGGACATCGGCAGCAGCCTGAACCTGCTTTACCAGGATACAGTGCGGAAAATGGGCATAGATCCCTCGAGGATTAAGCCCACCAAAACGACCTTTAAAGGCGTCATACCAGGTGTAGAGGCCAACTGTACAGGCTCCGTTACACTTGAAGTGGTCTTCGGATCTCCGGATAATTTCTGAAGCGAGGAGTTAATCTTCGACATAGTCCCGTTCCGCAGTGGCTATCACGCACTGCTCGCGCGAACCGCATTTGCAATGTTCAATGCGGTACCGCACTACGCATACCTTAAGCTCAAGATGCCAGGCCCTTGAGGAGTAATCATGGTCAATGGAAACACCGAACGCTCTCTCCGAACGGAGGAGCACACGACGGCCCTCGCAGCGGAAGTATAAAGCAGCCTCTTCAGGCAGTTATCCAGTCCGGCCGTTAAAAAGCCGGACACTGTCAAGCGCGCCCAGAGTAACCTACAACAAGACCGCCTGGCACGTTCTGAGCAGGCGTAGCAATGCGGCCCCAACCCTAGCCCTCGCGATATAGTGAAACCAGTGCTTCGCGTACATAACTACGCTCTTGAAATACCATGGGCACAGGGGGAGGGAAACATTCCGGCACGCCCAAAACACGGCTTAAACCGTCCTAGGGGCTATAGATTTCTTTTTTTAATTTTCTCTTACTTTTAGGACTCCATTCTTCGGAAGGCCTGTCCGGCAGTATAATTGCCGCACAAACGATACAAGAACCAGGGAAGTAGACAAGCCGTGTCGCATTATGGAACTCCTAGGTGGTCTCTATCACGAGCAGTATACCTGTTTTGCATACAATTCCTCAGCCTGCCCCTGGACCGGACATGTTAAATAGTCCAACCTTTTGCTTATCGCGCCATTTGTATCGTTCTGCTCTGATCGCAGCCTTTTTAATAAACAATGCATAGCTTTTATCCATTTTTGCATTACTCTTTTTATGAATATATGTTCATTAATGACATGTTGCATCCTTACAGTGTGGTACGGCCAATGCGCCAGGGGCTTAAGTACCCCTCAATATGGTGTGAAAAGTCCGAACACTTTCACAAGTGCGGCACCCCGAACTTATAGCATTATATGCATTGGCTCCGAATCATGTCTTGGGTCAATAGTTGGGTTTGCCCGGCTCCTATGTTTTGGTGCCTTACGTTCCGCTATATCGGCTAAGGTAGCACTAGGAGAACTACTGCGATTGTGCCCCAGTTGAGCTGGGCTGAGCACCTCAGTAGAGAGACTGTCATGATGAAGCGAGAGACCGGTCGCTGTTCGAGAGGTTCTTCGAGTCCCTAAAGACTTATGCCGCTTAGAGCGAGGAGTCGGCTTTGTCCGACCAAGGCGTGGATAGCGCCCTGAACTCGGTCTTCCAAATACTAGGGGCTTCGCCGAAATTTAAAATTATAGAATTCTATGGCTAAGTGAGAGTGTTCAAGCATTATAGTCCGATTGCCTCGTTCGTTGTGCTGAGCGCCTCCCTCGAAGGACCCAAGCATGGGAAAAAGAGCGCCTAGGTTTATCCCGAACACCCCAGCACTAGTGGCATGGGGGCAGAAGCCGACGACTCGCCATCTCTCAATTTTTGATAAACGGCCGCACAAAAGGTAATATTTTAAATTCAAAAAGCATTGCTTAGCGCATATGAACAAGTTTTTAGCGCACAGGACAAAATGAGCAAGTTTACTCAAAGATTACATCCCTGGCACATTCATCCACCACAAGGCGGGCACCCTTCAAAACATCCTTATAATAATTCTCGGGCTTGCGATGCTCTTTCCCCGACGGTGGCCCATCCTTCACAAGCTTCTCCGCATCCAGCTTGCCCCAGTGCACCTTAGCACGGGCAAGGGCCCTACGGGTACCTTCTATGCAGATGGAGCGCTTGATGACCTCGAGCCTTGGACAAGCCTCCACCAACCGCCGCACCATCCCGAAGTAGCTCCCAAGCAGACCCTCTCTAGGCCACAGCCGAGCTATGAGGCCCTTCATGGCCTGTTCGGCCGCCTTGTGAAGCTCGACCAGCTGTTTCAGCTGGTCGCTCAGGGGCACAGGGTGTCCGGCCTCAGCATATATACTGAGACCAGAACACCTTCTCCATCGAGCTGCCCTCCTCGGCTCGGTAGAATGCGGCGGCATCAGACACGCTACGGGGAAGATATGTGAATGCTCCTGGAGAGCTCCGGATTCGGGTAAGTAACAAGTAGCTCACTTTTATATGTTTGCTTTGCATAAAGAATGCCTTACCCGCCGCTATCTTTTTCACCGCATCCAACTCCTGGAGGGCCTTCTAGGATTCGGCCTTGGCAGACTTGGCAGTATCAATGGCCGCCGCAAGCTCGGACGCTCACGTCCTTGAGTCAAGCTCCAAACTCTCATGTTTTTCCATGAGAGCCTGGAGCTCTTGCCGTACCTCACCAACTTGCGCCTCATATTTCTCCCGCTCGGTGCGCTTCGTGGCCGATCTCTTCTCGGCCTCGGCCAGCGCCTGCTTGAGGGTCACCACCTCAGTTGTGGCCCCTACAATAGCCACGTTAATCCTGTCATTTTTTGCAATTGCACCTTTTATATATTTTTCTATAAGGTATCTCTTACCTTCTTTCTCCTCGAGCTGCCGCTTGGCAAGGCCGAGCTCTTGCTCGAACCGCTCGAGGCCCTGCTTCAGTGTGCCCACCTCCGCAGTCAGTGCGGCGGTCGCTAGTAGCGAAGCCTGCATACGCATATTGACTCATTTTTTGTTAGACTCCTACGAATTTTATTAGATTCTCTATTCGGCTTTTATTTCTGAACGCCAAACAGAGCATCAGGGGCTACTATCTATGCGGTAATATTTTTACATATTCTTTACTTACCTCGAAGCCTGTTAGAAGGCTAGCACAAGCTTCAGTCAGTCCGCTCTTGGCAGACTGAACCTTCTGGATCACCGCACTCATAATACTGCGGTGCTCCTCGTTGATGGAGGCGCCGTTAAGCACCTCCAGCAGATTGTCCGGCGCCTCCGGTTGGATGGGGGCCGCTGGCTCAGTAGGCTTGCTCATCTTGGAAGGAGTTCGCCTACCACAGTCTGAAACTGTTGAAGATTCCGGTGCGGTGTCCGGCTCAAAGCCAGACATGGAGCCCTGGGGGGGTCTTGTCCCCTTTGCTCCTGGAGTCCGTGAAGTCGCCTTGCGGTGCCTCCAGGACCACCTCCTCGTGACTTGGAACCTGTCGGGACAACACTTCAGTGTCGTCCGTAGGGCGGGGGGAGGTAGCCGTCGGAAGTGAATTCACATCCGACGAATCCAGGGAACCGCTCAATGACTCGTCGAGCCCGGCCTTGGGCGGGCTGCACAATTGTATTCGACATAAGGAAAAGCTGTGCCGTAAAGGAGTACTATGAATCACTCTGGTATCTGAATACTTATGATTTCGCCGGGTGGTTGGCCCTGTGCGGCCACTCCTCTTCGTCGTCGTTGGCGTCGGTGGAGTAGTCCGGAGGGAGGGTCTTCCCCTTCTTGGACCCTTCGGCCTCCCCTATTGGGGCGGCCTTCCTCTTTTTTCCTCCCCCCGCTGGAGGGGGAGAGGGTTCTTCTTCCTCCTCCTCGTCTTCACGGGAGGAGCGTGTCTCGGATTCATCGGATGAGGAATCCGACACCTCCAGACGTCGGGCACTCTTTCGAGTCCCCGTGGTCTTCTTCTTGGCCTTCTTCTCCGGCACCACATAAGGTGCCGGAGCCAGCAGCTTTGCCAAGCGAGCATTGGCTGGGCCTTCGGGCAAAGGAGTCGGACAGTCTATCTGTCCGGACTTCACCTGCCAATCCTGTCAAAGGTAAGGGAGTTTAGATCCTGCATAGAGTCAGACTATGAAAAACTAGCATCCTGTAAAAGGAAAAAATAGCTTACCACACTGGCGTGACGCTGTGTGCTGAATCCGCGGTCCTCAGAAGCGGATGCAGGAGCCTCGGCACCCTTAAAAAGCACCTTCCAGGCATCTTTGTACATCATGTCGAAGAGCCTGCTCAGAGTTTGGTGCTGCGCCGGGTCGAACTCCCACAGGTTGAACTCCCGTTGTTGACATGGGAGGATCCGGCGGACGAGCATAACCTGGACTACATTGACAAGCTTGAGCTGCTTGTTCACCAGGGTTTGGATGCATGTTTGCAGTCCAGTCACATCTCCTTTGTTGCCCCACGACAGGCCCGTCTCTTTCCAGGACGTGAGCCGCGTGGGGGTCCGGACCGGAATTTAGGGGCCGCGACCCACTTAGGGTCGCGCGGCTCGGTGATGTAAAACCACCCCGATTGCCACCCCTTCAGGGTCTCCACAAAGGAGCCCTCGAGCCATAGGGCGTTGGCCATCTTGCCCGCCATGGCACCTCCGCACTCCACCTGGTTGCCGGCACCACCTTTGGCTTGACGTTGAAGGTCTTGAGCCATAGGCCGAAATGGGGGCGGATGCAGAGGAAAGCCTCGCACACGACGATAAACACCGAGATGTTGAGGACGAAGTTCGGGGCCAGATCGTGGAAATCCAGGCCATAGTAGAACATGAGCCCCCGGATGAATGGGTGGATAGGAAAACCCAGTCCGCGGAGGAAGTGGGGAAGGAACACTACCCTCTCATGGGGCCTTGGGGTGGGGAGGAGCTGCCCCTCTTCCGGAAGCCGGTGCGCGATGTCGTTAGACAAGTATCCGGCCTTCCTAAGTTTTTTGATGTGCCCCTCCATGATGGAGGAGACCATCCACTTGCCTCCCGCTCCGGACATGGCTGGAGTAGGTCGAGGTGGGAAGTGCGGACTTGGGCGCTGGAGCTCGAGTGCGTGGAGAATGGACAAGCAAAGTAGGAAGAAGGCGTAGGTGAAAGAGGTGGATCCTTATCCCCTTATATGGGCGGATGCGGCTATGCGTCCCCACAAGCCTGATAAAACTCGCTTATCTCCCAAGCGCCGTAATCAATGGCGCGGTTGGGTTACCCACGTCCTTATTGATGAGAATCCCGTAAAAAAGGGAACACGATCTCTGCTTTGACAAGACGTGCCAAGGAAATCGCCTCGCAAAACGCACTGAGGTGGGGGAGTAAAAACGATTTGAATAAAGGCTTGGCCGTGGTGTGATGACACGCTGCGGAATATGTCAGCAGATTAGATTTGTGTAAATGCTATTCTCTCTATGGCAATATGTGGAAACTTATTTTGCAGAGCCGGACACTGTCCTTTGTGTTCAAAATCTTCTATGAAGTACTTGGAGGAGGAACCCATCTTGCAATGCCGAAGACAATCTGCGCACCGGACTCGTCGTCATTGAAGCCTGGTTCAGGGGCTACTGAGGGAGTCCTGGATTAGGGGGTGTCCGGATAGCCGGACTATACCTTCAGCCGGACTCCTGGACTATGAAGATACAAGATTGAAGACTCCGTCCCGTGTCCGGAAGGGACTTTCGTTGGCGTGGAAGGCAAGCTTGGCGATACGGATATTCAGATCTCCTACCATTGTAACCGACTCTGTGTAACTCTAGCCCTCTCCGGTGTCTATATAAACCGAAGGGTTTTTGTCCTTAGGACAACATAACAATCATACCATAGGCTAGCTTCTAGGGTTTAGCCTCCTTGATCTCGTGGTAGATCTACTCTTGTACTACCCATATCATCAATATTAATCAAGCAGGACGTAGGGTTTTACCTCCATCAAGAGGGCCCGAACCTGGGTAAAACATCGTGTCCCTTGTCTCCCGTTACCATCCGCCTAGACGCACAGTTCGGGACCCCCTACCCGAGATCCGCCGGTTTTGACACCGACAGGGGGCACACCCCGGACACGCGTGCCGGGCGTTTGCAACCGCCATAACACTTCCAGACTTGTGAGAGGCAGCCTACGCAAGATTTGGTGGCATGCTAGCCCCCGGAGGCCGCCGGCCACAGCCGTAGACGCACGAAGGGCAATCCGCGTAGAGGGAATTTTTCGGATACTTCTCCAACACCAAAAATTATGAAAAGCTTACCATCGTTCCTATAGCACATGTGCCCACGTCGTGCAAAAAAACTCATGATTTTATCGCACTCCGAGTATTTAATAATATTCACGCCGCATCGTTACCGCAGAACGTCTACTACCGTGTCATCGCCGTCCGTGAGGGGGGGCATGCCCCGGAGACGCGTCCCGCCTCTTCGGACATGCCACCACACCACCGCGCATGTATGAGGGCCCGGTGCGACGCTCCGGTGGAATTGCTACCCCCCCCCCCCCCCCCCCGCAGGGCCCCCGTCCCGCCTAACCCTGTAGCGTTTGACCACAGGATCTAGCCCTTTGACTTTGCACGGACGGGCTTTGACCAGTGGACCTCACCACCCGGTTGTGTTAGGTCAGCCCATAGGAACACTTTGGAGCAACATCCGGGCCAGACCCACAGCAAGATCCCTTCCGTGTAGACCCGACGCGTCCGTTTCCCCCCTCCAGGTGCCGGCGGCGGCCCCGTCCGTGAGGGGGGCACACCCTGGACATGCGTGCCGGGCATTTACAACCGCCACAACACTTCCAAACTTGTGAGAGGCCGCCTACGCAAGATTTGGCGGCATGCTAGCCCCCGGAGGCCGCCGGTCACAGCCGTAGACGCGCGAAGGGCAATCCGCGTAGAGGGAATTTTTCAATTACTTCTCCATCACCAAAAATAATGAAAAAAATACCATCGTTCCTATAGCACATGTGCCCACGTCGTGCAAAAAAACTCATGATTTTATCGCGCTCCGAGTATTTAGTAATATTCACGCCGCATCATTACCGCATAATGTCTACTACCTGTCATCGCCGTCCGTGAGGGGGGTCCACGCCCCGGAGACGTGTCCCGCCTCTTTGGACATGCCACCACACCACCCCGCATGTATGAGGGCCTGGTGCGACGCTCCGGTGGCATTGCTACCCCCCCCCCCCATGGCCCTCGTCCCGCCTAACCCTGTAGCGTTTGACCACGGGATCTATCCCTTTGACTTTGCACGGACGGGCTTTGATGAGTGGACCTCCCCACCCGGTTGTGTTAGGTCAGCCCATAGGAACACTTTGGAGCAACATCCGGGCCAGACCCATAGCAAGATCCCCTCCGTGTAGACCCGACGCGTCCGTTTTCCCCCTCCAGGTGTCGTGTCATCGCCGTCCGTGAGGGGAGGCACACCCCGGACACGCGTGTCGAGCGTTTGTAACTGCCACAACACTTCCAGACTTGTGGGAGGCCGCCTACGCAAAATTTGGCGGCATGCTAGCCCCCGGAGGTAGCCGGCCACAGCCGTAGACGCGCGAAGGGCAATCCGCGTAGAGGGAATTTTTCGGATACTTCTCCATCACCAAAAATTATGAAAAACTTACCATCGTTCCTATAGCACATGTGCCCATGTCGTGCAAAAAAACTCATGATTTTATCACTCTTCGAGTATTTAATAATATTCACGCCGCATCGTTACCGTAGAACGTCTACTACCGTGTCATCGCCGTCCGTGAGGGGGGCCATGCCCCGGAGACGCGTCCCGCCTCTTCGGACATGCCACCACACCACCCCGCATGTATGAGGGCCCGGTGCGACACTCTGGTGGCATTGCTACCCCCAGGGCCCCCGTCCCGCCTAACCATGTTGTGTTTGACCACAAGATCTAGCCCTTTGACTTTGCACGGACGGGCTTTGACCAGTGGACCTCACCACCCGGTTGCGTTAGGTCAGCCCATAGGAACACTTTGGAGCAACATCCGGGCCAGTCCCAAAGCAAGATCCCCTCCGTGTAGACCTGAGGCGTCCGTTTTCCCCTCCAGGTGCCGGCAGCGGCGCCGTCCATGAGGGGGGCACACCCCGGAGACGCTGCCGCCTCTTCAGACATGCCACAACACCATCCCACATGTATGAGGGGCTCTGGTGGCATTGCTACCCCCCAGGGCCCCGTCCCGCCTAACCCTGAAGCGGTTGACCACGAGATCTAGCCCTTTGACTTCTCACGGACGGGCTTTGACAAGTGGGCCTTTCCACCCGGTTGTGTCAGGTCAGCACAGAGGACACCTGGGAGCAACATCTGGGCCAAACCGACAGCTACATCCCCTCCGTGTAGACCCGACGCGTCCGTTTTCCCCCTCCAGGTGCCGGTTGCGGCGCTGTCCGTGAGGGGGGGCCATGTCCCGGAGAGGCGTGCCGCCTCTTCGGACATGCCACAACACCACCCGGTTGTGGTAGGTCATCCGATACATATAAACACTTGGGACCAAAGTCCCCTTCCTATAGACCCGATGCGGCAGTTCCCCATTCCAGGTGCCGGCTGGCGGCGGCACCGTCCGTGAGAGGGCTCACACCCCTCCGTATAAACCGAAAATAATGTATGTATGCTTATATTAACACATGCTATATGTAAGTTAGTCAGATAATAATATGTAAGAAAACATAAAATATGGCTATGGAAAAAAGGGAAAAAATATATGTATGCCGACGGCAAAGCCGTTGGCATAGTTGTGGCCAGGGCAGATGGACGGCGCGGTGCGGATCGATGATGTGGCATCTATGCCGACGGCAGCCGGCGGCATAGGCCTTGGTCGGTGCGCCTTGGATCGATGACGTGGCATTTGTATCTATGCCGACGGCCGCCTGTCCCCTCCGTCGGCATAGATCTGACGCCGTTAGCCGCTTGTCAAGGGCGTGGTCGCCGGGCCCGCAGCTATGCCGACAGCCGGTATATGCCGACGGCAGCTGTAGGCATAGATTCGTCTATGCCGACGGGGGCCGTCGGCGTACACTGGGATAGCCCGACGGCTGTTGTACGCCGACGGCCTGGGGCCGGCAGTCGGCATAGTCTGGATTAGGCCGACGGTAGCCGTCGGCATACTTGCGGCCGTCCGCATCGAACCCTGTTCCGGTATTGCATGGTTAGGAAATCCATTATTCGCATCAACAAATTAGCCCAGTGGAACAGCCAAGTGTTGTAACCAATTCACTACTACTCCATTTGTCCATTTAATCAACATCATCCAACAGAGCAATCAAGTGGAGCACATTCTAGCCATCATCACCGTGGCTCCAAATCAGAAATGGAAGCATCGTTTATTGACAGCGCACGATCTAATTCATTTGGATCCTCCTTGTGTCCGATGCTCCTCCCCAACGCAGTCGTGCTGCTCGGAACAATGAAGACCGGGGCCGTGGGCGCCTGGAGCGTAATCGAGCGGCTGTTGAGCATGGCATCGACGCTCGCCATGCTGGGCCGAAGGTGCGCGTCTTGCTGGACGCAGAGCAGCCCTACTTGGATGCAGCGAAGCATCTCCTGCGGCCGGAGCGCGTCGGCCGAGCAGCAGTTTAGCAGCCGCGACATGCTCCCGCGGCTCCAGTGCCTCCAGACCTGCCCATAGTGTGTGATGTGGAAGAAAAATGCTCTGGTCATTGCTTTCTAAACACTGAATTGAGATGTAGCCTGCCTAGCCGCAGAGTGTGTGATGTGGAAGAAAAATGCTCTGGTCATTGCTTTCTAAACACTGAATTGAGATGTAGCCTGCCTAGCCGCAGAGTGTGTGATGTGGAAGAAAAACGAGAGCTTAACGTACAGTGGCTACAAGATCTTCAGATCCTCCTGAATGCTGGCAGCAGTAGTTGCGGCGGCCTGTGACGATCTCCAGAACAAGGACGCCGTAACTGAACACGTCTGACTTGGCCGAGAAGATGCCACGCAGGGCGTATTCCGGCGCCATGTATCCGCTGGATTCAGACAAAGATGTTAAGCTAAGTTTTAAGTGGACATGTGTATGCATGGAGTACTATTGTTGTTGCTGTGCTGACTGCTGACAGAACTTGGAGGCAGCAAGAAACTCACTATGTTCCGGCAATGCGGCTTGTGTTTCCTACGCTAACATCAATGGGGAATAGCTTGGCAAGCCCAAAATCAGAGATCTTGGGGTTCATGTTGGGGTCTAACAAGATGTTGCTCGCCTTGAGATCCCGGTGGATGATCGTCAATCTCGAGTCTTCATGAAGATAAAGAAGACCTCGGGCGATCCCTTGGATGATCTTGTACCTGTTCTCCCATCTTAGCTCTTGATGCCTTGAAGGTTCTGCATGCATGCATGGTAATCGATTGAAATGACATGGAAAACCACACTCATTATTTATAAGGTACATTATAGATTATACATACCGAATAGGATTTTGTCAAGGCTTTTGTTGCAGAGGAACTCGTAAACGAGGAGTTTCTCCCCCTCTTGGATGCAGCAACCTAACAAGCGCACCAGATTCTTGTGCTTGAGCTTCGCAAGCAACACAACCTCGGTCTTCATCTCCAAATGCCCTTGCCGTGAGGTTTTCGACAACCTCTTCACTGCAATCTCCTGCCCATCCTGCATCGTGCCCAGGAGCAGACACAAATCAATTAGTCCTCCGACAGTTAGCCATTTCGCCGAGAAATTAATTTGCAGTGTTGTGTTAATTACTTTGTACACTGGCCCAAATCCGCCTTCTCCAAGTAACTTGTCTTCAGAGAAATTGTCTGTGGCAGCCCGTAGAGTACTCAAATCATACAGGAGCGTCTCTGAACTTCTCCAGTCTTCTCCATCTTCACAAGAAAAAAAAAACAGAGAATTAAACTTGTGCAATTTTTTTGGAGGATAAACTTGTGCAAATTACTTGACATGAAGCAAATGAGAAGCATCAAGTTACCGGCGCTTGCAATTGAAACATGCTCGTGTGATTTCTTATTCCTTTTACTGAGGTAGCAAGCAATGACCAGCATTACAGCAACAAGAGGAATTGAGGCGGCAAGAACTGTCTTGACCCTGGATGCGCCATTACTTCCTGCAATCATGCAAGGCGAACGTTACTTTAGGGCAGGGGAAAGCACCATGGTTTTAAATAGCGCCCCATAGCGTCTAAAGAGGTCCTGCGCTAAAAGACTTTGGTCCTAACATTAGAAAAAACGTTTTAAATAGTGTGCTATAGTTTATAGAAACACTATATCTTTTAGAGAGGTCTGCCACTAAGAGACATAACCCGCTCTTTAAAATTGTAAAATACACATTGAGTTTGTTCCAAATATTTAACTGATTTGCTATTTAATAGTTGTGTGAATTTTTTGGTTGCGTCAGTCGATCTGCTGTGAAGCTGACGGAGGCGCCGCAAAGAGGCCTCGGCCAAGATCGACTCAGAGAGGGAGACAATGTGGTAACGACGTCGCTGGTGGAGGGGAGTTCGAGTGGTGATGGTTCGGATGGGGCAGGCTATCGAAGATGGAGAAAGCAGGAGATGGGTAGATTTGGAGTGATGGTCAGGCAATGAACACATTGGTGGGCGATGGTTCAGGGGAGGTTGACGTGGGCTATCTGCACCGAAGAACACGGTAACGTGATTTAGAGGGATGGTTGGGGTGGTGGCAGTATGATAGTGGAAGGCAGTTTAGGGAAGGGTGGACGACAAGGTGAGCGGGCGCGGGCATCGACACATAAGGCGGGAGCATGTCTTTATTGTGCGTGGCCGGGAGGAAGAATAATGGTGCTGCTGTGATGAATGGTCCTTGGATGTCGATTTAGATCAATAATGCTACACCTACTTATGGATTTACGGAATTTTTGTTCAAAAAGACCACCTGAGATCAATTCAATTGACAAAAAAGACCATTCTTAAATTAAATTGGCAGAAGAGACCAGCTAGACCGTGGCGGCAGGCGCGTCAGCTGACACGTGGCACCGGCCGCCACATGCAGAGGCGGCAGCCCCTGCCGCCACATGACAGAAAACAGCGCCAGCGACGGAACGGAGTGGGCCGTGGGGCCTGGCTCTCAGCCCACGTGGAAGCTGCCGCCACTCCATCCGGCGGCATGCTCTGTTTTTTCATATGCTCGAGTTCTATATGAGGCGGCTGGAGTGCATGAAGGCCAGGCGCAGGCATAGTGGGAGCTGAGCTGTTCAGGCACGTGGGCGTAGCTGCTGAGATTTGTTGCTGAAAAAAAAAGCCTGCATGTACGTTTTTTTATTTCTAAGCTGAAACGAAGCTTGCACGTATACGTGGAAAGTATGACATGACAAGAGATAAAATTATTTAGAGGGATCCAGCGGTCCAGCGGGGTCAAATATTTAGGAGAAACAATACACGCCGCCTGCTGGAGTGGCGGCAGCCTCCACGTGGGCTGCGTGCCAGGCCCGACAGCCCATTCCGTTCCGTCGCGCTCGCGGCTATGCATCGATTTCTGTTCCGCGCCAGCTGCCACCACCGCACGTGGCGGCAGGCGACACCTGTCGGCTGGCGCGCCTGCCGCCACGGAGCAGCCGGTCTTTTATGTCAATTTATCTCAGAGGTAGTTTTTTTTGTCAATTTCATTAGGTAGATGGTTTTTTTAGACAAAAATTTGGATTTACGAAGCCTTACGAAAATCCACTTCATGCTAACTAAACTTCCCCCCTCCCCTCTCCTCCTGATTTTTAAGGTGGGCCTGTGTCCCCAAATTCGACCCAATATAGAACCATCACATCAGATTGTAAGAATCGTTACGTAAGTGTAGCATTGCCCGATTTAGATTTAGGTGTTTTTTATATTAAAAAATCAGGCAACTGTAGCACAGCTGCATAGGTGATCCCAATATGTAAACAGTCTGAGGCTTCATTAAGTCTCGGTCGACGTTATAACCGTAAGATCTTATAGTAGGATCTATGTAAAATTTTCTTTTTAAATTTTCTTTCCTTTTTCTCTTTTGTATGTTATCTCATTTGATTTAGACTTGATTAAGACCTAGCCCCACCTCCATATGTAAAGTGTGAACTTCATAAGCACTACGTAGTACTAGTACTAGTACGTACGTACAAGCGCGTGAGCCATTGTACCACCAAGTTTGACCCAGACAGAAGGCATGCATTGACTCACCGTCACCGGTGCTTCCGGGCGTGGAGTAATCGCTACGCGCACCTGCTGGCGGCGGCGGCAGCGTCGGCGACATGGCCGCCTGAGAGATGGCCGCCTCAGAAGGGGAGTTGAAGAAAGGGTAGACCCCGAACCAGATGGAGCAAGTCCGGAAGATGACCTGGCCACCCCGCTTCCCGGCGCAGCAGGTCGGGATCCTTGGGACGGCAGTGAAGAGGCAGCCGTGGCAGTCGTCGTTATCGAGGTCGCGCGTACACTGCGCCATGCCGTAGATCCTGTCGGAGGACGTCACGTCGGCCGTGCCGACGGCGAACATCCGCGGAGACGCGTACGCCGCCCTCTGGGTGAGGTTGCCCATCAGCGGGCCCAGCAACGACGCGAACCGCTCCGGCTGCGCGGCGTTCTGCGGATTCCACCAGTACTTGACCCACGACGTGTCGGCGGCGCCGAAGAAGCTCGCGCTGGCGTGGCGCAGCAGGCAGGTATCGTAGACGAGCATGGAATTTCTCCGGCCGGGGCACTGGCTGGCCATGTCCTGCACCGAGGCGTTGAGGCATGTGAGACAGTCGGACGCGGTGATGTCGGCGCGGCACTGCGTCAGGACTAAATTGCACAAAACCACCATTTTAAAGACAAGATTTGCGAAAACCACTACAATACAATTCTTCCGTAATCTTTTTGCAGAAAGCACTGATCAGCGGATCGAGGTCAGTTAAGCTTGTTTATGACAGTGGGGCCCTTTTTTTGGGGTACGTGGCACCGTCGGCCGTCCGGACAGCCGTTAGACGGCGTTTGACGGCGCCGTATGCCTTTGTTTGATGGACCGGTCAAAAGACCGGTCGGTGCTGCCCCCACTCCCCACTCTATCTCGCTGCTCTCTCGCTCACTCCTCCTCTGTCTTGCTCCTCTGCTTTGCTCGCCACACCCGCCGTCGCGTCACCGCACCCCCGCGGCGTCGCCATGGTGTTCTGGAGCAATGGGTCCGATAGCAGCGAGCACACCATGGAGTACGTCAGCTCAGGTTCTGACGACGGCAGAATTAAGGTAAGTTAAGATTTTTAGGGTTAGGGTTTGTGATTTGGGGGATTTCTTGAATGAGCTTGTTTTGCCGACATATGGATCAAATGACTGGTATTCCTATGCACTACAGATCCCTGCTATCACTGAAGACTCCGATTTCGAGGGACCTGAAACGGAGTTGCTTGTTCTCTGCAATGAACATGGGAAGGCCGCAGAAAGGCGTGTTGCTTTCGAAGGAATCCACACTAGCAGGAGGTTTCTTTGCTGTGCTGAGAAGGTATATTGTGATTTGTTTTCTCTGGATCTGCCTTTGTTTGTGCTCTGCCTTGGTTTTCTCTGGATCTATACTGTGGAGGCAGGCATTGCAGTTTATTGTTTAGTTTAGTTGTATTGTTAAGTTAGGAAAGTGGATCAGAAGCAATTGTTTACTCTGGCAGCATCTTTTCCCCTTGGTTTGGCAACATTGTTAAGTTAGGTCACTTTGTTTAGTGTAGCATGCTATTAATAATTTAAGACATAATATGCATGGGTTACTGGAGCAGGACGGAGGATGCAACTTGTTTAGTATGACATGTTAGGTCATTCGATTGATTTTGTTTACTTTATTGTTGGGGAACGTAGGAATTTTTACGCACACGCAAGATCATGGTGATGCATAGCAACGAGAGGGGACAGTGTTGTCCACGTACCCTCGTAGACCGACAGCGGAAGCGTTATGACAACGCGGTTGATGTAGTCGTACGTCTTCACGGCCCGACCGATCAAGCACAGAAACTACGGCACCTCCGAGTTCTAGCACACGTTCAGCTCGATGACGATCCCCGGACTCCGATCCAGCAAAGTGTCGGGGAAGAGTTCCGTCAGCACGACGGCGTGGTGGCGATCTTGATGTTCTACCGTCGCAGGGCTTCGCCTAAGCACCGCTACAATATTATCGAGGATTATGGTGAAGGGGGGCACCGCACACGGTTAAGAGAACGATCACGAAGATCAACTTGTGTGTCTAGAGGTGCCCCCCTGCCCCCGTATATAAAGGAGCAAGGGGGGAGGCCGGCCGGCCCTTGGGGCGCGCCAAGTAGGGGGGAGTCCTCCTCCTAGTAGGAGTAGGACTCCCCTTTCCTAGTCCAACTAGCTAGGAAGAGAGAAGGGGGAAGGAAAGAGAGGGAGAGGGAGAGGGAAAGAGCCCCCCCCCCTCCGCAGTCCAATTCGGACTCCCCATGGGAGGGGGCACTTCACCTCCTGGGCTGCTGCCCTCTCTCTCCCCTCAGGCCAACTAAGGCCCAATACTTCCCCGGGGGGTTCCAGTAACCCTTCCGGCACTCCGGTTTTCTCCGAAATCACCCGGAACACTTCCGGTGTCCGAATATAGCCGTCCAATATATCGATCTTTATGTCTCGACCATTTCGAGACTCCTCGTCATGTCCGTGATCACATCCGAGATTCTGAACAACCTTCGGTACATCAAAATATATAAATCATAATGAAATTGTCATCGTAACGTTAAGCGTGCGGACCCTACTGGTTCGAGAACAATGTAGACATGACCGAGACACGTCTCCAGTCAATAACCAATAGAGGAACCTGGATGCTCATATTGGCTCCTACATATTCTACGAAGATCTTTATCGGTCAAACCGCATAACAACATACGTTGTTCCCTTTGTCATCGGTATGTTACTTGCCCGAGATTCGATCGTCGGTATCTCAAAACCTAGTTCAATCTCGTTAACGGCAAGTCTCTTTACTCGTTCCGTAATACATCATCTCGCAACTAACTCATTAGTTGTATGGCTTGCAAGGCTTAAGTGATGTGCATTACCGAGAGGGCCCAGAGATACCTCTCCGACAATCGGAGTGACAAATCCTAATCTCGAAATACGCCAACCCAACATGTACCTTTGGAGACACCTGTAGAGCACCTTTATAATCACCCAGTTACATTGTGACATTTGGTAGCACACAAAGTGTTCCTCCGGCAAACAGGAGTTGCATAATCTCATAGTCACAAGAACATGTATAAGTCATGAAGAAAGCAATAGCAACATACTAAACGATCGGGTGCTAAGCTAATGGAATGGGTCATGTCAATCACATCATTCTCCTAATGATGTGATCCCGTTAATCAAATGATAACACATGTCTATGGTTAGGAAACATAACCATCTTCGATTAACGAGCTAGTCAAGTAGAGGCATACTACTGACGTTTAGTTTGTCTATCTATTCACACAAGTATTATGTTTCCGGTTAATATAATTCTAGCATGAATAATAAACATTTATCATGATATAAGGAAATAAATAATAACTTTATTATTGCCTCTAGGGCATATTTCCTTCAGTCTCCCACTTGCACTAGAGTCAATAATCTTGTTCACATCGCCATGTGATTTAACATCAATAGTTCACATCTTTATGTGATTAGTTCACATCTCCATGTGACTAACACCCAAAGGGTTTACTAGAGTCAATAATCTAGTTCACATCGTTATGTGATCAACACCCAAAGGGTGATCATGTTTTGCTTGTGAGAGAAATTTAGTCAACGGGTCTGCCACATTCAGAGCCGTATGTATATATTTTGCATATTTCTATGTCAACAATGCTCTGCACGGAGCTACTCTAGCTAATTGCTCCCACTTTCAATATGTATCCAGATTGAGACTTAGAGTCATCTAGATCAGTGTCAAAACTTGCATCGACGTAACCCTTTACGATGAACCTTTTGTCACCTCCATAATCGAGAAACATATCCTTATTCCACCAAGGATAATTTTGACCGCTGTCCAGTGATCTACTCCTAGATCACTATTGTACTCCCTTGCCAAACTCAGTGGTGGGGTATACAATAGATCTGGTACACAGCATGGTACTTTATAGAACCTATGGCCAAAGCATAGGGAATGACTTTCATTCTCTTTCTATCTTCTGCCGTGGTTGGGCTTTGAGTCTTACTCAATTTCATACCTTGTAACACAGGCAAGAACTCCTTCTTTGACTATTCCATTTTGAATTACTTCAAAATCTTGTCAAGATATGTACTCATTGAAAAACTTATCAAGCGTCTTGATCTATCTCTATAGATCTTGATGCTCAATATGTAAGCAGCTTCACCGAGGTCTTTCTTTGAAAAAACTCCTTTCAAACTCTCCTTTATGCTTTGCAGAATAATTCTACATTATTTCTGATCAACAATATGTCATTCACATATACTTATCAGAAATGCTGTAGTGCTCCCACTCACTTTCTAGTAAATATAGGCTTCACCGCAAGTCTGTATAAAACTATATGCTTTGATCAACTTATCAAAGCGTATATTCCAACTCCGAGATGCTTGCACCAGTCCATAAATGGATCGCTGGAGCTTACATATTTTGTTAGCACCTTTAGGATTGACAAAACCTTCTGGTTGCATCATATACAACTCTCCTTTAACAAATCCATTAAGGAATGCAGTTTTGTTTATCCATTTGCCAGATTTCATAAAATGCGGCAATTGCTAACATGATTCGGGCAGACTTAAGCATAGATACGAGTGAGAAACTCTCATCTTTGTCAACACTTTGAATTTGTCGAAAACCTTTTGCGACAATTCTAGCTTTGTAGATAGTAACACTACTATCAGCATCCGTCTTCCTCTTGAAGATCCATTTATTCTCAATTGTTTGCCGATCATCGGGCAAGTCAACCAAAGTCCATACTTTGTTCTCATACATGGATCACATCTCAGATTTCATGGCCTCAAGCCATTTTGCGGAATCTGGGCTCATCATCGCTTCCTCATAGTTCATAGGTTCGTCATGGTTAAGTAGCATGACCTCCAGAACAGGATTACCATACCACTCTGGTGTGGATCTCACTCTTGTTTACCTACGAGATTCGGTAGTAACTTGATCTGAAGTTACATGATCATCATCATTAGCTTCCTCACTAATTAGTGTAGTAGTCACAGGAACAGATTTCTGTGATGAACTACTTTCCAATAAGGGAGAAGGTACAATTACCTTATGAAGTTCTATTTTCCTCCCACTCACTTCTTTCGAGAGAAACTCCTTCTCTAAAAAGGATCCATTCTTAGCAATGAATGTCTTGCCTTCGGATCTGTGATAGAAGGTGTATCCAACAGTCTCCTTTGGGTATCCTATGAAGACATATTTCTCCGATTTGGGTTTGAGCTTATCAGGATGAAACTTTTTCATATAAGCATCACAATCCCAAACTTTAAGAAACGACAACTTTGGTTTCTTGCCAAACCACAGTTCATACGGTGTCGTCTCAGCAGATTTAGATGGTGCCCTTTTAATGTGAATGCAGCTGTCTCTAATGCATAACCCCAAAACGATAGTGGTAGATCGGTAAGAGACATCATAGATTGCACTATATCCAATAAAGTACGGTTATGACGTTCGGACACACCATTATGTTGTGGTGTTCCAGGTGGCATGAGTTTGTGAAACTATTCCACATTGTTTTAATTGAAGACCAAACTCGTAACTCAAATATTTGTCTCCGCGATCAAATCATAGAAACTTTATTTTCTTGTCACGATGATTTTCCACTTCACTCTGAAATTCATTGAACTTTTCAAATGTTTCAGACTTATGTTTCATCAAGTAGATATACCCATATCTGCTCAAATCATATGTGAAGTTCAGAAAATAACGATACTTGCCACGAGCCTTAACACTCATTGGATCGCATACATCAGTATGTATTATTTCCAATAAGTCAGTTGCTCGCTCCGGAGAACGGAGTCTTAGTCATCTTGCCCATAAGGCATGGTTCGCAAGCACCAAGTGATTCCAAAATCCCATTAGCATGGAGTTTCTTCATGCGCTTTACACCAATATGACCTAAACGGCAGTGCCACAGATATGTTGCACTATCATTATTAACTTCGCATCTTTTGGTTTCAATATTATGAATATGTGTATCACTACGATCGAGATCCAATGAACCATTTTCATTGGCTGTGTAACCATATAAGGTTTTATTCATGTAAACAGAACAACAATTTATTCTCTTACTTAAATGAATAACCGTATTACAATAAACATGATCAAATCATATTCATGCGCAACGCAAACACCAAATAACACTTATTTAGGTTCAACACTAATCCCGAAAGTATAGGGAGTGTGCGATGATGATCATATCAATCTTGGAACCACTTCCAACACACATCGTCACTTCACCCTTAACTAGTCTCTGTTTATTCTGCAACTCCCGTTTCGAGTTACTAATCTTAGCAACTGAACTAGTATCAAATACTGAGGGGTTGCTATAAACACTAGTAAAGTACACATCAATAACATGTATATCAAATATACTTATGTTCACTTTGCCATCCTTCTTATCCGCCAATCTCTTGGGGTAGTTCCGCTTCTATTAACCAGTTCCTTTGCAGTAGAAGCACTTAGTATCAGGCTTAGGACCAGACTTGGGCTTCTTCACTTGAGCAGCAACTTGCTTGCTGTTCTTCTTGAAGTTCCCCTTTTTCCCTTTGCCCTTTTCTTGAAACTAGTGGTCTTGTCGACCATCAACACTTGATGTTTTTCTCGATTTCTACCTTTGTCAATTTCAGCATTACGAAGAGCTTGGGAATCGTTTCCGTTATCCCTTGCATATCATAGTACATCACGAAGTTCTACTAACTTGGTGATGGTGACTAGAGAATTCTGTCAATCACTATTTTATCTGGAAGATTAACTCCCACTTGATTCAAGCGATTGTAGTACCCAGACAATCTGAGCACATGCTCACTAGTTGAGCGATTCTCCTCCATCTTTTAGCTATAGAACTTGTTGGAGACATCATATCTCTCAACTCGGGTATTTGTTTGAAATATTAACTTCAACTTCTGGAACATCTCATCTGGTCCATGACGTTCAAAACATCTTTGAAGTCCCAATTCTAAGCCATTAAGCATGGTGCACTAAACTATCAAGTAGTCATCATATTGAGCAAGCCAAATGTTCATAACGTCTGCATCTGATCCTGCAATAGGTCAGTCACCTAGCGGTGCATCAAGGACATAATTCTTCTATGCAGCAATGAGGATAAACCTCAGATCACGGATCCAATCCGCATCATTGCTACTAACATCTTTCAACTTAATTTTTCTCTAGGAACATATCAAAATAAACACAAGGAAGCAACAACGCGAGCTATTGATCTTCAACATAATTTGCAAAATACTATCAGGACTAAGTTCATGATAAATTTAAGTTCAATTAATCATATTACTTAAGAACTCCCACTTAGATAGACATCCCTCCAATCCTCTAAGTGATCACGTGATCCATATCAACTAAACCATAACCGATCATCACGTGAAATGGAGTAGTTTTCAATGGTGAACATCACTATTTGATCATATCTACTATATGATTCACGCTCGACCATTCGGTCTCAGTGTTCCGAGGCCATATCTGCATATGCTAGGCTCGTCAAGTTTAACCTGAGTATTCTGCGTGTGCAAAACTGGCTTGCACCCGTTGTAGATGGATGTAGAGCTTATCACACCCGATCATCACGTGGTGTCTGGGCACGACGAACTTTGGCAATGGTGCATAATCAGGGAGAACACTTTTATCTTGAAATTTAGTGAGAGATCATCTTATAATGCTACCGTCAATCAAAGCAAGATAAGATGCATAAAAGATAAACATCACATGCAATCAATATAAGTGATATGATATGGCCATCATCATCTTGTGCGTGTGATCTCCATCTCCGAAGCATCGTCATGATCACCATCGTCACCGGCGCGACACCTTGATCTCCATCGTAGCATCGTTGTCGTCTCGCCAATCTTATGCTTCTATGACTACCGCTACCGCTTAGTGATAAAGTAAAGCATTACAGGGCGATTGCATTGCATACAATAAAGCGACAACCATATGGCTCCTGCCAGTTGCCGATAACTCAGTTACAAAACATGATCATCTCATACAATAAAATTTAGCATCATGCCTTGACCATATCACATCACAACGTGCCTTGCAAAAACAAGTTAGACGTCCTCTACTTTGTTTGTTGCAAGTTTTACGTGCCTGCTACGGGCTTAACAAGAACCGTTCTTACCTACGCATCAAAACCACAATGATAGTTTGTCAAGTTGGTGTTGTCTTAACCTTCGCAAGGACCGGGCGTAGCCACACTCGGTTCAACTAAAGTTGGAGAAACTGACACCCTCCAGCCACCTGTGTGCAAAGCACGTCGGTAGAACCAGTCTCGCGTAAGCGTACGCGTAATGTCGGTCCGGGCCGCTTCATCCAACAATACCGCCGAACCAAAGTATGACATGCTGGTAAGTAGTATGGCTTATATTGCCCACAACTCACTTGTGTTCTACTCGTGCATATAACATCAACGCATAAAACCTAGGCTCGGATGCCACTGTTGGGGAACGTAGGAATTTCAAAAAAAATCCTACGCACACACAAGATCACGGTGATGCATAGCAACAAGAGGGGAGAGTGTTGTCCACGTACCCTCGTAGACCGACAGCGGAAGCGTTATGACAACACGGTTGATGTACTCGTACGTCTTCACGGCCCGATCGATCAAGCACCGAAACTACAGCACCTCCGAGTACTAGCACACGTTCAGCTTGATGACGATCCCCGGACTCCGATCCAGCAAAGTGTCGGGGAAGAGTTCCGTCAGCACGACGGCGTGGTGACGATCTTGATGTTCTACCATCACAGGGCTTCGCCTAAGCACCGCTACAATATTATCGAGGATTATGGTGGAGGGGAGCACCGCACACGGCTAAGAGAACGATCACGAAGATCAACTTGTGTGTCTAGAGGTGCCCCCTGCCCCCGTATATAAAGGAGCAAGGGGGGAGGCCGGCCGGCCCTTGGGACGCGCCAAGGAGGGGGGAGTCCTCCTCCTAGTACGAGTAGGACTCCCCTTTCCTAGTCCAACTAGGAAGAGAGAAGGGGGAAGGAAAGAGAGGGAGAGGGAAAGAGGGGCCGCGCCCCCCTCCCTAGTCCAATTCGGACTCCCCATGGGAGGGGGCGCGCCACCTCCTGGGCTGCTGCCCTCTCTCTCCCCTCAGGCCCACTAAGGCCCAATACTTCCCCGGGGGGTTCCGGTAACCCTTCCGGCACAATAGTTTTCTCCGAAATCACCCGAAACACTTCCGGTGTCCGAATATAGCCGTCCAATATATCGATCTTTATGTCTCGACCATTTTGAGACTCCTCGTCATGTCCGTGATCACATCCGGGACTCCGAACAACCTTCAGTACATCAAAATATATAAACGCATAATGAAACTGTCATCATAACGTTAAGCGTGTGGACCCTACGGGCTCGAGAACAATGTAGACATGACCGAGACATGTCTCCGGTCAATAACCAATAGCGGAACCTGGATGCTGATATTGGCTCCTACATATTCTACAAAGATCTTTGTCGGTCAGACCGCATAACAACGTACGTTGTTCCCTTTGTCATCAGTATGTTACTTGCCCGAGATTCGATCATCGGTATCTCAATACCTAGTTCAATCTCGTTACCGGCAAGTCTCTTTACTCGTTCCGTAATACATCATCTCGCAACTAACTCATTAGTTGTATTGCTTGCAAGGCTTAAGTGGTGTGCATTACCGAGAGGGCCCAGAGATACCTCTCCGACAATCGGAGTGACAAATCCTAATCTCGAAATACACCAACCCAACACGTACCTTTGGAGACACCTGTAGAGCACCTTTATAATCACCCAGTTACGTTGTGACGTTTGGTAGCACACAAAGTGTTCCTCCGGCAAACGGGAGTTGCATAATCTCATAGTCACAGGAACATGTATAAGTCATGAAGAAAGCAACAGCAACATACTAAACGATCGGGTGCTAAGCTAATGGAATGGGTCATGTCAATCACATCATTCTCCTAATGATGTGATCCCGTTAGTTAAATAACAACACATGTCTATGGTTAGGAAATATAACCATCTTCGATTAACGAGCTAGTCAAGTAGAGGCATATTAGTGACGTTTAGTTTGTCTATGTATTCACACAAGTATTATGTTTCCGGTTAATACAATTCAAGCATGAATAATACACATTTATCATGATATAAGGAAATAAATAATAACTTTATTATTGCCTCTAGCGAGAGGGGCGGTGCCCCCTCCTTCCTTCCCCTCCCTCTTCCCCTTCCTTGTCTCCTACTCCTACTACTTGGAAGGACTCCTAGTTGTACTCGAAAAAGGGGAACCCTACTCCCGATGGGAGTAGGACTCCCCTAGGGCGCGCCATAGAGAGGGCCGGCCCTCCCCTCCTCCACTCCTTTATATACGGGGGCAGGGGGCACCCCAAAGACAACAATTGATCAGTTGATCTATATCACAGATCGGAAGGCAAGACTTTTGTTGCTAAATTCGGAAACTTTCTAGAGAAGGAGTTTATCTCGAAAGAAGTGAGTGGGAGGAAAGTAGAACTTGATGAGGTAATTGTACCTGCTCCCTTATTGGAAAGTAGTACATCATAGAAACCGGTTTCTGTGACATCTACACCAATTAGTGTGGAAGCTAATGATGATAATCATGAAACTTCAGAACAAGATACTACTAAACCTCGTAGATCAACCAGAGTAAGATCCACACCAGAGTGGTACGGTAATCCTGTTCTGGAAGTCATGCTACTAGATCATGATGAACCTACGAACTATGGAGAAGCGATGGTGAGCCCAGATTCCGCAAAATGGCTTGAAGCCATGAAATCTGAGATGGGATCCATGTATGAGAACAAAGTGTGGACTTTGGTTGACTTGCCCAAAGATCGGCAAGCAATTGAGAATAAATGGATCTTCAAGAAGAAGACTGACGCTGACGGTAATGTTACTGTCTACAAAGCTCGACTTGTCGCAAAAGGTTTTCGACAAGTTCAAGGGACTGACTACGATGAGACCTTCTCACCCGTAGCAATGCTTAAGTCTGTCCGAATCATGTTAGCAATTGCCGCATTTTATGATTATGAAATTTGGCAGATGGATGTCAAAACTGCATTCCTGAATGGATTTCTGGAAGAACAGTTGTATATGATGCAGCCAGAAGGTTTTGTCGATCTAAAGGGAGCTAACAAAGTATGCAAGCTCCAGCGATCCATTTATGGACTGGTGCAAGCCTCTCGGAGTTGGAATAAACGCTTTGATACTGTGATCAAAGCATTTGGTTTTGTACAGACTTTTGGAGAAGCCTATATTTACAAGAAAGTGAGTGGGAGCTCTGTAGCATTTCTGATATTATATGTAGATGACATATTACTAATCGGAAATGATATAGAATTCCTGGATAGCATAAAGGGATACTTGAATAAGAGTTTTTCAATGAAAGACCTCGGTGGAGCTGCTTACATATTGGGCATTAAGATCTATAGAGATAGATCAAGACGCTTAATTGGACTTTCACAAAGCACATACCTTGACAAAGTTTTGAAGAAGTTCAAAATGGATCAAGCAAAGAAAGGATTCTTGCCTATGTTACAAGGTGTGAAATTGAGTAAGACTCAATGCCCGACCAATGCAGAAGATAGAGAGAAAATGAAAGATGTTCCCTATGCTTCAGCCATAGGCTCTATCATGTATGCAATGCTGTGTACCAGACCTGATGTGTGTCTTGCTATAAGTCTAGCAGGGAGGTACCAAAGTAATCCAGGAGTGGATCACTGGACAGCGGTCAAGAACATCCTGAAATACCTGAAAAGGACTAAGGATATGTTTCTCATATATGGAGGTGACAAAGAGCTCATCGTAAATGGTTACGTTGATGCAAGCTTTGACACTGAACCGGACGATTCTAAATCGCAAACCGGATATGTGTTTACATTAAACGGTGGAGCTGTCAGTTGGTGCAGTTCTAAACAAAGCATTGTGGCGGGATCTACATGTGAAGCGGAGTACATAGCTGCTTCGGAAGCAGCAAACGAAGGATTCTGGATGAAGGAGTTCATATCCGATCTAGGTGTCATACCTAGTGCATCGGGTCCAATGAAAATCTTTTGTGACAATACTGGTGCAATTGCCTTGGCAAAGGAATCCAGATTTCACAAGAGAACCAAGCACATCAAGAGACGCTTCAATTCCATCCGGGATCTAGTCCAGGTGGTAGACATAGAGATTTGCAAGATACATACGGATCTGAATGTAGCAGACCCATTGACTAAGCCTCTTCCACGAGCAAAACATGATCAGCACCAAAGCTCCATGGGTGTTAGAATCATTACTGTGTAATCTAGATTATTGACTCTAGTGCAAGTGGGAGACTGAAGGAAATATGCCCTAGAGGCAATAATAAAGTTATTATTTTATTTCCTTATATCATGATAAATGTTTATTGTTCATGCTAGAATTGTATTATCCGGAAACATAATACTTGTGTGAATACATAGACAAACTAAACGTCACTAGTATGCCTCTACTTGACTAGCTCGTTAATCAAAGATGGTTATGTTTCCTAACCATAGACATGTGTTGTCATTTGATTAACGGGATCACATTATTAGGAGAATGATGTGATTGACATGACCCATTCCATTAGCTTAGCACCCGATCGTTTAGTATGTTGCCATTGCTTTCTTCATGACTTATACATGTTCCTATGACTATGAGATTATGCAACTCCCGTTTGCCGGAGGAACACTTTGTGTGCTACCAAACGTCACAACGTAACTGGGTGATTATAAAGGAGCTCTACAGGTGTCTCAAAAGGTACATGTTGGGTTGACGTATTTCGAGATTAGGATTTGTCACTCCGATTGTCGGAAAGGTATCTCTGGGCCCTCTCGGTAATGCACATCACATAAGCCTTGCAAGCATTGCAACTAATGAGTTAGTTGTAAGATGATGTATTACGAAACGAGTAAAGAGACTTGCCGATAATGATACTGAACTAGGTATTGAGATACCGACGATCGAATCTCGGGCAAGTAACATACCGATGACAAAGGGAACAAAGTATGTTGTTATGCGGTCTGACCAATAAAAGATCTTCATAGAATATGTGGGAGCCAATATGAGCATCCAGGTTCCGCTATTGGTTATTGATAGGAGACATGTCTCGGTCATGTCTACATTGTTCTCGAACTCGTAGCGTCCGCACGCTTAACGTTACGATGACAGTTTCATTATGAGTTTATATAGTTTGATGTACCAAAGTTAGTTCGGAGTCCCGGATGTGATCACGGACATGACGAGGAGTCTCGAAATGGTCGAGACATAAATATTGATATATTGGAAGCCTATGTTTGGACATCGGAAGTGTTCCGGGTGAAATCGGCATTTTACCAGAGTACCGAGAGGTTACCCGAACCCCCCGGTAACCTAATGGGCCTTAATGGGCCTAGTGGAGGAAGAGGAGAGGGGGCCTAGGGGCTGCCGCGCGCCCCTCCCCCCCAAGTCCGAATTGGACAAGGAGGGGGGCAGCGCCCCCCCTTTCCTTTCTTCCCTCTCTTCCTTCTTCCCCAAGTCCTAATTCAACTAGGGAAAGTGGGGAGTCCTACTCCCGGTAGGAGTAGGACTCCTCCTGCACGCCTCCTCCTAGGGCCGGCCGCACCCCCCCCCCCCTTGGCTCCTTTATATACGGGGGAAGAGGGCACCCCTAGACACACAAGTTGATCTCTAAGATCGTTCTCTTAGCCGTGTGCGGTGCCCCCTTCCATCATAGTCCTCGATAATATTGTAGTGGTGCTTAGACGAAGCCCTGCGATAGTAGAACATCAAGATCGTCACCACGCCGTCGTGCTGACGGAATTCTTCCCCGACACTTTGCTGGATCGGAGTCCGGGATCGTCATCGAGCTGAACGTGTGCTAGAACTCGGAGGTGCCGTAGTTTCGGTGCTTGATCGATCGGGCCGTGAAGACGTACGACTACATCAAACGTGTTGTCATAACGCTTCCGCTGTCGGTCTACGAGGGTACGTAGATCACACTCTCCCCTCTCGTTGCTATGCATCACCATGATCTTACGTGTGCGTAGGAAAATTTTGAAATTACTACGTTCCCTAACACCATGAACCACTCCCAATTATTAGCGTGCTCCGAAGGCACCAAGGCAAATGCCACCGGCAACACGTTATCATTTGAAGAGTGGGCCAGCGCCACCATCAATGTGCCCTTGTATTTGCTGGTCAAGAATGTACCATCTATAGACATGATCGGGCGACAATACGTGAATGCCTCTATGCATTGTCCAAAGCTCCAGAAGGCACGACAAAACACTCCGTCAATTGACTCCACCCGATGGCGCATTCCCGGGTTTCGATGAGCAATGGCTGCCAACATCTTGGGAAGAATGTTATATGCGGCCTCATAATCACCATGCAACATCCTAATAGCGTTTGCCTTCGCCATCCATGCCTTCCCGTACTTGACCGGGTGTACGAATTGTTCCTCAATCAAAGACATGAGAAACTCGACCTTCACGGTTGGATCATGTGCTATTTGATGCAACAATTTGTATCCTAGATACTCCGACGTGAGTTGACGGTGTCCTTTGCTTTGGTCGGCCTTGTCCGGGGGTACGCACGTGTGAGTGCCAACATGACTCTTCAAGACCCATTGCCCGGTTTCTTTGATTTTTCTACCGCGGACCATCCATTTGCAACCTTCTTTCTCACATTTGACCGTGTACCGAAGTTTTTGATTTGAATGACCAACAACAAACGGCCTATGGTTCCTAATGGCATAGTCACACAATCATATCTTGAACTCTACCAAAGAACCAAACTTGATGCCTTTCTTCAAATGAGCATTCTCATCCTCATTTTGTGGTCGAGGATCACTGAATTTGGGGCACGGCATTGGCTCAAACAACCAGAATCTCATCCCACCATCAATAGCGGCATTGTCCGCAAGACTCACATCCCTAAACAACTGCGGCCCTCTCTCCTTGCCGGTCACCTTCTTGTAGATTTCATTTTCTTGCGTAGTCAACCCATCCTCATCCAACTCTTCCTCCGGACCCTCGTCATCCGAGTTATACCCACACATACGGTTATAAGGGAGGGTATGGTCCATGTCTTGTTGCTGCACAATGACATCCAAGTTACCAATTGGATTGTAATGGATCTCTTCATTCTCCGAGTAAAGATCCTCCTCTAGAGCAACAATAGCATCATCATCAACATGACCACTAGCATCTTCTTCAACATGAGGAATAGCATCTTCTTCAACATGAGGAATAGCAGCATGACGGAGTACTATGGCGCTAGCATTGATATGATCTTCATTGGGTTGGCTACTTGGTGGTTGGCTAGAACAATTGGGGACATACACCTCAGCACTATCATCATGCATGGGGGAGGATGCATTGCGGTTGAGATCAATTTGCAAAGGAGGAGGAGGATCAACCTTTGTGGCAAAGATCTCAAGAGACTTGTCTTGTGATGCGTCTACTTTTTCCTTGTACACATTCCAATGCAATTGGGAGGTGATGGGCATACTCTTTAATCGGGACTTTACTCCCAATCCAATGTCATACCTCCCAATAAGCTTAACCTCGGCATTTGGGTCATTCCAATGTAAGACGCTTCTCACTTGCACTACAAGATCATCAAAGCTTGGACTTGTGTCAAAAACCATAGCCTCTTCCCCTTCATCGTCATTTCCAAGCATAAATGTCGACTTGTCCAAATAATGAACGTTTACGAGCTTATGCATCTACGAAATTGGAAACAATATAATCAATCCATATATGTCATCCAACCAACACAAATGGACAAATGAACTAAATTTTGCATAAATTGCACAAGAAACTACTATTCATACTAAAGTTAACCTAACCATTAACCCTAACCCTAACCATAACCCTATAAACCTAACCCCCAACATAACCACCCTCACCCTAACACTAACCCCTAACATAACCATAACCCTAACCATAAATGCATCATAAATGCACACAACAACATCAACACCTAGGGTTTGCAATAAATTGACCAAATCAACACAAAACAAAGATCTCAACCAATCAAAAGGAGGGGGAATGGGGGAGGTACCTTGGGTGATAAAAATGCTCCGGATCCATCGATGAAATCTCAAGCAAGTGGAGTGGATCTAGGGGGGTTTGTGAGGGGGAGAGAGGGGGAAGAGGAGCTGAGCACGGGGTAGAAGATGAGTGGGGAAGAAGAGTGGTGGTGGGGCCCACAAACCAGCCCCTCCCCACCTTATCCACAACACAGGACCCTACCGCCAGAGGGTCTGGCGGTAGGCCTCAGTAACCTACCGCCGTACACGACGGCGGTAGGCCCTTTTCCACGTCAGCACCTGCCAACGGCCGTCAGTCGCCGTTAAAGGACCTACCGCCGGATGGGACGGCGGTAGGGCGTGCAACCCTACCGCCAGGGGGGCTGGCGGTAGGCGAAAGGGTCAGATCCTGAAAATTTTCCGAACTGGGGTCAGATCCCAATTTTGTTTTCAAAAAGGGTCAAAACACGAAATTTGGCCGCAAGGCGGGTGGACGTTTGTTTTGGAGGGAGGGTAGAGTTCAGATTTGGTCTTCCCCGCCCATCTTCAGTCTAGGGCCACTTTCATTCAAAGGATTTGCAAAGGAAAATTTTGGAGGATTCTAATCGGTAGGATTTTTTCCTGGGATAGTGTTTGATTCTTCAATCAATGAAAAAAGTTTCTTAGAGCAACTCCAACGTGCCGATTCTAATGGACACGCGCATTGTTTGTTTTTCGTTCATTTGGATCGGCAGCCCGCTTGGCGTCTGTCTTGTTTTTGTTTTGGGTCGGCCATGCGCCCAATGCGCGTGACCCATTTCATATCCGCGCATAAATTTAGAAGGCCAACGGTCATAGATCATGCCATCGCCCAAACTTCATGCCGGTGCCATGCCAGCCTCAAAAAAACCAACACACAATTCATGTTGGCGCACTTGCCAGCGGCCAGCACACAAAGGGGGCGGGAATTCGATCACGCCATCTCGTCCGTGGTCATGCCAGCACACTAGCCGACATACAAAAAGGGATGGCGCTCTCCGCCATAGATCACTAGTCGTCGAACTTGAGCATGTCGGCATGCATCTTCTTGAACCATGGCCTCTTCCTCGGCGACACGGTGTTTAGGTCCATCTTCATGATCTCCACCCATGTCATCATGCTAGCGAGCGCCACTTCTTTCGCCTTGGTCTTGGCATTGGCGGTGACTCCGGCAGCACCATCCGAAGAAATGTCGACGAGCCCGTGCTAGCCGCGGCCATGGCGGCGTTGACGAGCCCGTGCTGGCCAGGATTTAACCCTAGGTAGATCAGGGCCTCCATCATTGCCGCAGCGACTCGGGCATTGGTTTCCTCCTACTGTGCGGTGGCGGAGAAGGCGGCGATGGCTGCTGCTTCGTACCTTGCGTCTGCCACGTGCCTCCGGCCCTTCCTCTTGGCCTACTGCACGTCCCGCTCTTCGGGCGTCAGTTGTTCTTCTTCTTGGGTGGCGCCGCGGTCTTGCGGGGCACACGGGGCTCGCCTTTGGCGAGGGAGACGGAGGTGAGGCCGGATGAGGCGAGGGAGGCGAGGCTAGTGACGGGATCGAGGGTCGGCGTGTCCTCCATGGCCAGGAGTGCCAGCGGGCGGGAGGGTTTTGGGAAAGTGGAGGGAAATGGTGGTCGTTGTGCCACCGACTGGCGGGTTAGAGAGAGGAGTAGGCGCGCGTCGCGTGCGTTCATTTCGTGTCCGCGCCGACGCAAATAAGACTCAAATTTGAGTCGGAAATGGGTCAGCAGGCAGACGAAAAGCGGACACGCGTCCTTTTGTGTCGGCGCGTTGGACCGACTTTCCTATCCGCGACGACCCAAATGAACACGCATGGACGAAATGGATCAGCGTGCTGGAGTTGCTCTTAGGATTCCTTTGTACTAGTTTTTGTAATTAAATTTTAAACCTCGTGTAAAGAATCTTACGTTTTGCCTGCACGAAGATGCCATGTGATTCCATTCATGTGTTTTAGAAGTCCCGCGATTCAAAGAGGCCCTTGGTTGTTTGGTTGATCAGACAATTCTCCGGTGGAAACTCGAGTGAATACTAGCTGCCTTTGGCTCCCGCGTCAGTGCCGCTTGTGCGGCTCTCCTCCACCCCTTCCCGTGTTGGTGGCTCATGCCCGGTGGCGGGATCCACCACCCCTGGCTTGGTCACCCGCGGCGCCCCAAACCTTGACATTTGCGCCTCCTCTCCGACTCTGGGCCCTGCTTGCGCTCTCTATCATGTGTTCCCGGCTCTGCTTACCTTCTTCGAGGCGTTGTTGTGGAGCTTCAGTGCATCCACCTACGATCTTGCATTGGATCACCTGCGGCCCCTCGTGTTATTGTCCCCTTCTATGTGACCGGGTAATCTCTTCTTCTCGTTAAAAAAAATTAAAAAAATCTCTTCTTCTTGCATTGTGAGTTGTCGTGCAACATTTTGTCTCGTCTATGCTGGATCCTTTGTTATCGCCAACTCGGGGTTGTGAGTGTCCTCCATTTACACAAAGCCATGGGTTGAGATATTGGAGGCCTCTCTGTGATCCTGTCAGCTGTCACTCCTCCGCTACTTCACACCAACCCCTTCCTAGTGCTAATTAACCCTTTCTTTGTGCATGCTCGTTGGGCCGGCGTCTCGCCCCCTCCGCAATCCTGTGCTCCTTCACCAGCCACCTAATTTTTACGTTGTTGGTCTTTGTGTTGTGTTGTAATTATGTATGGGGTGTTTTATTTTTCCTATTCTTTTTTACCTGGTTTCCCTCATAAACCGGATCATTTTCTTCAAATAGAGATCAATATTCAGGTGGGATCCTCCGCCCGTTGACATGTTCAAAAAATTTGTTTTTCTCTTGCTTATTTCTAGTAAAAGAAAACTGCTGAAGAAGATTTGATGTACTATTTGTCAAGGATTATTACTTGATGCTTTTCATGAAGGGAGTGATGTATCAGATTTTTGTGAAGGGTGCAGATCTCAAGACTTCCGTTCATGGTGATTCTGTTCATGATCTAATCCTTCTTCATGATTCAAACAATATTTTGTGTATTAATTTCGTGTTCATGACATTCTGAAGAAAATTAGTTATATTTTTGTTCAAGGTTCATGTTCACATCTGGACCATTCTTGAGCCAATGGTAAAAGGAATTATTTTTTCAAAAGGTTTTTTTTGAAAAGGATACAAAAAGGATTATTTATGATTGTAAAACCGTTCATGCTGTAGCCTGTAGGCCGAGACAGATTTCTTGATGAAATTGTAGTATGAAAAAAACCTGTAACGTACAAATCCACTTGTTCTGAATATTCTTGCATCCCCTTTGTTATGCAATAATAATTGTGTTGTATGAACGACAATTCTGGAGTTCAGTTCATCCATAGGAACACAGAAAACAGAAGAACACATGTTTGATGTTTCCTGTTTCATGCTAAAACATGCGTAGCTCTGGGGGTGTTTGTTTCCAGACACTTTTTTGTATAGGCACTAGAAAAAGTCCCTCTTAGAGACTTTTTTACCGAACGGGAGGGACTTTTTAGGGACTAAACTAGGCATTTTGGACTAAATGAAGAAGACTCTCAAGGAGAGTCTTTTTGGAATTTTTTGGGACTTTTTCAACAATGCCCCTCCATGCACCCATTGGCTCGCCACCCCATGGTGTTGTTTGATTGTTATTTTTCTATATAATAAGGGCAACATGGTCATTTAATAACCTCTAGAAAGGGACTAGGTACTTTTTAGTCTCTGGAAACAAACAAGGAGAGACTTTTTAGGGACTAGGGACTTTTTAGTTGGAACTAGAAAAAGTCCTAGGACTAAAGAACCAAACACCACCTCTGTCTACTAGCTAGGCGACCACTTTTGTGCTGATTTGACCACACAGCGTACAAAATACAGTAACTGACAGGACCTTAATACAAATACAGTAGCTCACATATACTAGATGTTAAAGAAGCAAGCAAACATATAATCTACAGTAGTAACTGACAGAACCTTAATAGTTAAGCGAAAATGTCTTGCTCATGATCACCTCTCACTCCTGATTAGAACACACGGCACGTACGAGATTACAAAAATGAAACGACCACGTCGGAGCTGGACCAAAGGGAACAAGTCACTGCACGTGTGTGTTGTTGTTATTGTTGTTGTTAGGGTTGGAGGCAAAAAGTCACTTTGGAACCCGGGTGCATTGGAGCCCTATTTTTTGAACTGTGCCAAAATGCTATTTTTAAGTTTCAAAAAATTCTGAAAACAAATCAACATGTTTATATGAATGTATGTTACACATGTGTAAATTTTGATGCTGAAATAAGTAACCATGTGACTTACACAAAAATGACAAAATCATGATTTTGGAAAGATGAACAGTGCATGCATTATTCACTATTTGAAAATCACCATTTTTGTCATTTTTGTATAGGTTGCATATTTACTTATTTCATCACCCAACTTTACACATGTGTAATATACATTCATATGATCACGTAGAATTTTTTTCGGAATTTTTTGAAACCTTAAATGTGATTTTCAAAGTATTTAAAATAAGGTTCTCCAATACACCTGGGTTTCAAAAATCCACTCTCAAGTTAGAGGTGAGTATATAGGATGGAGCCCTTGGGAGAGAGAGGGGATGGATGGAGAAGGCGAGCCCGGAATACGAGCATGAGCTGCAGCTGTGGCCTCGTAATGGCGTCGGAGAATCGACTAGCTAGCTGATGCATGCCTAGGGGGGAAAAGCCTACGGGCTGGGCGTCGGCCCGGTCTTCCGCTGGACCCATGTCCAGGGCGCCGCCATGTCCAATCGCCAACGTTACGTCCTGTCAAAGTACTGTTGCATATTTTTTCTGAAAAATTCAAAAGGGAAGGAAACGCATTTTCCTTGCCAAAGTTTTTGCAGATCACGGAGTATCTCCAGAGCCAAACCTCAAAACTGCTCCTCCGTCAAGTAACACGTTGGAACAAATTGTGATGAAATCAAAGCAAAATCGACCAAGTTATGACTAGTTTACTAGTGTTGTCCGGCTCTGGTGCCAGCGCAAGTATGACCATTTGCGCTCGTACCAATGGTCATTGAACACTCTGGTCTCCAGGAGCTATTTTGTATTTTGGTCATTATTTCTTCGTACAAACTCCGATTTTGAAGTTTTTGGCTCGCTGGATTCCTCTAGAAAAACCCAATTCACCCAAGGCATTGGATCTTCAATTCGGATACTTTAATAAATGTCAAAACACTAAAAACTCGATAGGGCCCTAATCTAGTGCTTGGAACTTCTCCAGGTTTCCTGCGACTTGGTGCTTTTGATGTGCCAAGTCCATGAACATACCGATACACCTACATAGACCCTAAAACAAAGGAAAACTAATAAAAACTAAATAAAAATAAAGGTTGTGAAATTAACATAGTAAAATGAGTAAAGATCCGAAACTATGCATTGAGGGCATGAATAAGTGCAAGATGGTATGATATGAGGACATGAATAAGTGCATATTTTTTTTTCTGAAAATCAAAAGGGAAGGAAACGCTCTCATTTTCCTTGCCAAAGTTTTTGCAGATCACCGATTATCTCTCCAGAGCCAAATCTCAAAACTGCTCCTCTATATTCGCGAAAAAACGGACGCCCATCGACCTTTCCCATTTTGTCTTTCCCACATATCCGGTTCATTTTATTACTTCCTTTGATCCACGTTCGTAGAATCTTTTTTTAGGAAAGCCATCCTGGCAGTTCTTATAGATCTGAAATAAGAGTTACATCATCTGTTAGAATAGCACAAAAAAAATCTGGGGTTCCTGTCACATTTGGTTTCCCGTATTAAATTGGGCTAAATTATAAGCTGTCCTATTAGCCTTTCTAGGACAATGTGAAAAAATTACACGTACAAAATTGCGGCAAAGGAAAGTGCATTCCTCATAGATAGTTGCCACCACGCATAGTGAGTTACCGCCATTCTGCATGATTTCCACCACTTCTATACAATCACTCTCGACTAGGATTCCGTGGATCTTCGTGTTCATCCCATATAATAACAAGCCGATCGGGGAAAAAATGGAGGTACCCTTCTAGGCAGCCTTGGAATTTCTGACACATGATTCAATATTTTTTGCATCTCCATTTCGCATAGTAAATATCACGCCGCATTTATTAGGCACTTGGTCGACTGCGGAAGACTCTGTGTGGACTCTTGGATTTGCTTGGCCTTCCGTGCTTTTCTGTTTTAGTACTATGGTGCTGGCATGTTTTGTGTACTACTTTCTTTCATAGTGTGACGGATTGCACTTTTCCTTCTTTTCGTAAAGGGCGCTTTATTACTTAAAATGTTTAAGCATTACACCCGGTCTCTACATAACTAAAATGTACACAACTAAATAAAGTCCTCTTGCACAAACAAAAATAAAGAAGGCGAAATACAAATAAACATTTAGAGTCTGTATAACGCCTAAAGCGGAGGTGGGCCAATCCTAAGATCATACTGCCGCCCATGTTTGGTAAAAGTATCCTTGGTCGTATCCTTTAATTGTGTACACACCTTCGTAAACAGGTCTCGATTCTCCACGCGTTCTAGAGAGGACCACAACTGAAGAGTCCCGGTACATCTGTAGATAACCCGCATCAGAGAAGTACTTGCCTTCTGCCTTGTAATTGCCGTAGATCTTGTGTCGATCAGCCGGTTTAATACGAAGAAAGGACTTGCTATCAATTTTCTCTGGAGATACTTCCGTAGAGAGAATTGAAGTTTCGAACCATGTTTCACCTTTTTGTGCATCCCATTTGAAACAAGGTAAATGGTTCTATGATAAATGCTTCTACTGGACCGACGGGTCGAGCACAAATTCGGACACTCCTTCCTATGGAGAAAAAGGTTTTGCCCCCTCCTCGTGTTTCTCTAATGCCTTCCCCTCCTAATGCGCCAGGTCGCTCGTGTTCTTGCCCCCAAGCGCCTCTTATTTCGAGCTTCTCCCTCGTGAGCACCTCTGCCGTCCAATGTCTCCTTCCTCAATGGGTGGGCTCAGGGGGTACCAGCCAAACACCTCTTCCCTTGCTACAACAAGACATGTATCAAGAGGCGATTTCGCTCCCCCTTCGTACGCTAGTGAATCCCTAGGTTCCCTTACCCTCCATCAGCCGCTCCGGCAGCAGCGGGAGGGATGGGGAACTCTGGACCCTCAACCCGCTCATGTACATAGGGTTAGAGATATGTTTGTTGGGGACGCTGCTCTGAAGGTGGCGACCGAGTCGCATTCCTTGTGTTTTCCTCGGATCCATTTCCTTCCAGACCAAGATCGATGTGGCGCCGACGGTGGTCTGGTGCAAGTAATTCATGGCATCCTTTTAGCATGGTGAGGCTAGGTTTTTCTCACGCCATGCGCGGCGATGAAATGTGTGTTCTTGGCCGATCGCTTAGAGGTGGGAGCGATGCCACGGGCACAAGATTTTGTCCCAGAGTTTCTCCTCCGCTATGTCCACGGCTGCTTCGAAGTTGTGTGGGACTGAATGGGGTCTCTGCACATGGGTCATGGGTGTGCCACATTTGGCTTCTCCATCCGGGGGAATAGAGCTCATCCACAAGATGCATAGCAAACTACAAATTTGAACGAAGTCATTTAGTCAGGAGGCAGTTTTGCAAAAAACAATTTTAACAATCTCGGAGCTCCAGCGATCTGGTGGCCACGGAGAAGGGAAGTGGGTCGGGCAGCGACTCCGGTGGATCCCCATATTCAGCATGACCTTCTATAGTGTTCAAATTGCAGCTTTGATGCGTGTTTAGATGTGCTTCACAAGGGTGAACAACGCCATCTTGTGATACACTTAACACAAAACCATGCCCTGCCAATGGACTGCCTACTGGAACTTGGTCTTCATAAAGATTGATACCCCTATTAAATTACATCTATGTCTTCATTAGCCTTCACTAGTAGAAAATGGGCCTATTGTCCCGGTTCGTAAGGGCCTTTTGTCCCGGTTCCAGAACCGGGACTAAAGGGTCATTACTAATGCCCTGACCCTTTAGTCCCGGTTCTAACCAGAACCGGGACAGATGGGCCTCCACGTGGCCTGCGCGCTAAGCCCAGGCAGGAGGGCCTTTGGTCCCGGTTGGTGGCACCAACCGGGACCAATAGGCCTCCACACGTCAGCATTTCTGTGGCTGGAATTTTTGTTTTTTTTTGAAGGGGGGGGGGGGTTGGGGGTTTTGGGGGGGTAATTTAGGTATTTCATATATTGTGTTAGATAGCTAATTAATAGAGAGAAGTGTCCTCTCTTATGTCCGTGCTTGGTCGACGCTACGTACTTTACATACGTATAGAGAGGACTAGACACGCTAGCTAGCTAGTAAGCAAACAAAGGAAACAGAAGATCGTCATGAACATATATGCATACAGAAAGAAGTGATATCGACCACCTCTCCTTCTCCGAGAGATTGGTCGAACAACAAGTTCTCGTATATCTATCGTCCGACACTACCGGCTACATATATACAATAATTATCTCTTACAAATATAATCTCCTAAATTATGGACGCATGGTCCACATAGTATTCTCCGTCTTCAGCGATCACGTGGTCAAGAAAGAATGCCGCCAATTCCTCTTGAATTGCTCGCATGCGATCTGGTGCTAGGAGTTCATTCCGCATCCGAAACATCTAATTTGAAGAAGGGGATCAATACATATATATATGAATGAATGAAACTCAACACAAATGATGGTAATAAAATAAAATTGTGAATATTGTTATTTACGCACTTCATATTGTTCGTCAGAGTACCCGGCCCGCTCACAGGTCGTGTGGCGGATGGACTCGCAGACGTAGTATCCACAGAAATCATTCCCTTGTTCCTGCCACAACCACTTTACAAGAAATAGAGGTCAATCAAACTGATAAGCAAGAATACCAAATGGTATTGATGAAACTAGCGCTTGAATCACTAGGAGATGCGTGGAACATGCTACTATAGTACTTACTTTCGGGTGTCTAAATTGCAGCTCCTTCGGCAGCCCCGGAGCTTTTCTGGTGAATTTTCTCCAAACCCTGCCGGACAAAGAAAACAATTACTTGATATCAGGAAATGAACAAAGTTGCTGATATGGTGGATAATGATCGATTTAACTTACTTCTGGAGGATTTCAGTCATGTCCGCATACTCCTGGGGATCTTTTCGTCTAGAGTCCAAGACAGTTACTACTCCTTGCTCAAGCCTAATCTCTAGGAGAATATAGTGGTACCTGCGCACGCATGTATAACTCATCAATTACATTACTATAACCTGGACTAATATATAAGGGAAACTGAATATGCACAAGACAGTAACACTCACTTGAAGTTGTAAGGAAAGAGTATTATATCTTTGTGTTCATTTCTTTTGAATGATCGTAGCAAGTTGGCCTCGGTATCTTCAGGCCTTTTTTCAACCTCAGTTGCATCTATGAGATATGTGTTAACGAACCCAATATCACCGATTTGTCTTTTCTTCAATTCGGCGATCTTCAATCTGCATAATATAGTGATGATAATTATAAATACATGCAATGAAAGAGCTGAGCTATATAGAGAGAGACTTAATGACAGAAGTAGTAGTACTTACAGACAGTAGCAGGTGACCGTTGTTTTATCGAGGGCCAATTGATTGAAAAACTGATAGAACTCCTCAAATGGAATAGGCAACAGTTCAATTCCAACGAGGTCATGCTCCGGTTTAACTGTCGCATACAAAGTACTCCTCCCCCCAGACTCTCTGCAGATTTTCAAGTACCAACCATGCAATCTTCGCATCATCGTTGATAGAGATTTTCATGTACGACCCTGGAACCCTCGACCCCTAGACGACCCTGGAACCCTCGACCCATAGACGACCCTGGAACCCTCGACCCCTAGACAACCCTGGAACCCTCGAGCCTCGATCCCTAGACCCTATAGAACCCTCGAACCCTCGACCCTGAAACCCTCAACCCTTGACCCCTTAACGACCATCGACCCTCTACCCTAGTTCCCGACCCTCGACCCCTCGGCGATCCTTGACACCCTCGTTCCTGATAAAAATTAAGGAGAAGAAGAAGAAGAAGAAAAAAGAGGAGAAGAAGAAAGGAATAGTGGAGAGTACACTATTCCTTTCTTCTTCTCCTCTTCTTTTTCTTATTTTTTCTTCTTCTTATTTATTTCTTCTCTTCTTTTCCTCTCCTCCTCTTCTTTCTTTCCTCTTCTTATTTTCTTCTTTCCTATCCTTCTTTTTCTAAAATTGTATCTTTTGAATATATAAAACTTTTCTAAAATTGTAACTTTCTATATATGAACAAAAAACTTTCTATGAACAAAAAAATATTTTTAACATATCTATTTAGCAAATTCTAGCCACATACATCACATACATATATACATTATAGCCACATACACATATACATCACATATGAACAAAAAATAAACTAATAAAAATAAAAAAACATATTGCAACATATGAACAAAAACATATAGCCACATACATACACATACATTTTATATATATGAAAAAAATTAAACTAATAAAAAAAGTGGTGGCGCCGGCGGGGCAGAGGGGCATGGCGGCAGCGGTGGCGCCGACGGGGCAGGGCAGGGCAGGGGCGCGGGAGCGAGGCAAGGCAGGGGCGCGAGGCAGGTGCTCACAGAGGTGTGGCGGAGCACGGCGGGCGGCGTCGGGGCGCGGGGAGCGGCGCCGGCGTCGGGGCAGATGGCGTCGAGGGCAGCGGCGACGGCAAAGTTGAGCAGCCTGACAGCGTCGGAGGCGGCGACGACGGTGAGGTGGACCAGCCTGACGGCGTCGGAGGCGGCAGCGACGACGAGGTGGAGCGGCCTGACGGCTCGGCGGCGACGGCGACAAGGCAGAGCAGCGGGCGTCAGGCGGAGAAGAAAGGGATGGATTTTGGAGAAACTGCTAAGTGTTGGCTTATATAGCAAAGGCATTGGTCCCGGTTCATGGCACAAACCGGGACTAATGCCCCCCTTTAGTCCCGGTTGGTGCCACCAACCGGGACCAAAGGCCTCTTTTCAGCAGCCCAAAGGGCGGGAAGCGGCGGCCTTTGGTCCCGGTTGGTGGCACCAACCGGGACTAAAGGGGGGCATTAGTCCCGGTTTGTGCCACGAACCGGGACCAATGCCCCCTTTAGTCCCGGTTGGTGCCACCAATCGGGACCAAAGGCCTTGTGCTGCCCCGCGCCCAAATGTTTAGTCCCATCTCGCTAGTTGAGAGGGAGCCGCACCTGTTTATAAGGTGCGGTGCGCCTTCCCTCTCGAGCTCCTCTCTAAAGCAGGCTTTCGGGCCTAACCGTGCAATGTGTGCCTGTGGGCCTACTGGGCCTGCTGCGGGCCTGAATCCTGGCCCATGGTTGGGTTTCTAGTCGTATTCAGGCCGTGGTGGCCCAGTAGGTGGTATTTTTTTTGCTATTTTTTCATTTCTACTTAGAACTAAATACTTATAGTTTTGTAGTGATTTCTTTTTTATTTTATGTCACAAAAATTATAAACTTTCTGTTAGTGCAATTAGTTTTAAAATTAGAATAGTTTAAATTTGAATTTTTTTTAAAATTTGTGTGAATCACTAGTTTATGAATAACTTTACTATAAAAATTGATTTTTGAGTCATTCTTTTTCCTGCTATTTAATATTACTGTGTTTTATCATTATACTCAATTTGGTAATTTTAGTTAGTCATAACAAATATTATAGGCATTTTTTTTCTTTTTTTCTATTTATTTTTTCATTTCTACTTAGAACTAAATACTTATAGTTTTTTAGTGATTTTTTTTTCTTTTAGGTCACAAATTTGAATAGTTAAAATTTGAATTCTTTGAAATTTGTGTGAATCACAAGTTTGTGATTAACTTTACTAAAAAATGAGCATAGATGCACCTATAGAGAAAATTCGACCTAAATTCATAGTTTTCAAATGAACTCTGAAAAAGTTGGCATAGCATACTCGTCTGTTACAAATTTGGCATGGTATCATCATAATAGTTGCGGGAGAAAGTCTTCACTTTTTCTTCACTTGTGTCATTTGCTTATTGCGCCGTAACCATGGATAATCTTCAGCGTTTATCAGGATGCTTGGGTCAGCCTTGACATTGAAGGGAGGAATTTCATGAAACCTTTCATAATCTTCAGACATGTCTGTCTTGCCCTCCACTCCCATGATGCCCCTTTTTCCTGAAAGAACTATGTGGCGCTTTGGCTCATCGTATCATGTATTCGCTTCCTTATCTTTTCTTTTTCTCGGTCTGGTAGACATGTCCTTCACATAGATAACCTGTGCCACATCATTGGCTAGGACGAACGGTTCGTCAGTGTACCCAAGATTTTTCAGATCCACTGTTGTCATTCCGTACTGTGGGTCTACATGTACCCCGCCTCCTGACAGATTGACCCATTTGCACTTAAACAAAGGGACCTTAAAATCTTGTCCGTAGTCAAGTTCCCATATGTCCACTATGTAACCATAATATGTGTCCTTTCCCTTCTCCGTTGTTGCATCAAAGCGGACACCGCTGTTTTGGTTGGTGCTCTTTTGATCTTGGTCAATTGTGTAAAATGTATTCCCATTTATCTCGTATCCTTTGTAAATCAATACAGTCAAAGATGGTCCCCTGGACAACAAGTACAACTCATCACAAACAGTGTTGTCACCTCTGAGACGTGCTTCCAACCAACTGCTGAAAGTCCTAATGTGTTCACATGTAATCCAGTCGTCGCACTGCTCCGGGTGTTTGGAGCGCAGACTGTTGTAGGATCGAAAGTATGTCTAGAGGGGGGGTGATTAGACTACTTGACCAAAAACTTAACCTTTTCCCAATTTTAGTTCTTGGCGGATTTTAGCTATTTTAGGACAAGTCAAGCAATCATCACACAATTCAAGCAAGCATGCAAAGAGTATATTGGCAGCGGAAAGTAAAGCATGCACCTTGCAAGAATGTAAATGGAGGGGTTTGGAGAATTCAAACGCAATTGGAGACACGGATGTTTTCCCGTGGTTCGGATAGGTGGTGCTATCCTACATCCACGTTGATGGGGACTTCAACCCACGAAGGGTAATGGTTGCGTGAGTCCACGGAGGGCTCCACCCACGAAGGGTCCACGAAGTAGCAACCTTGTCTATTCCACCATGGCCATCGCCCATGAAGGACTTGCCTCACTAGCGGTAGATCTTCACGAAGTAGGCGATCTCCTTGCCCTTACAAACTCCTTGGTTCAACTCCACAATCTTGTCGGAGGCTCCCAAGTGATACCTAGCCAATCTAGGATACACCACTCTCCAAGAAGTAACAAATGGTGTGTTGATGATGAACTCCTTGCTCTTGTGCTTCAAATGATAGTCTCCCCAACACTCAACTCTCTCTCATAGGATTTGGATCTAGTGGAAAGAAGGTTTGGGTGGAAAGCAACTTGGGGAAGGCTAGAGATCAAGATTTATATGGTAGGAATGGAATATCTTGGTCTCAACACATGAGTAGGTGGTTCTCTCTCAGAATATATGAATTGGAATTGTGTATGTGTTCTGATGGCTCTCTCCACGAATGAAGAGGAGGTGGAGGGGTATATATAGCCTACACAAAATCCAACCATTACACACAATCTACCAATCTCGGTGGGACCGAATCAACAAACTCGGTCGGACCGAAAAGGTAAACCTAGTGACCGTTAGAGATTTCCGGTGGGACTGACATGCAACTCGGTAGGACCGATTCTGTTAGGGTTTGGGCATAACGTAATCTCGGTGAGACCGATTACACAAACTCGGTGAGACCGAGTTTGGTAATAAGCTAACCAGAGAGTTGGTCACGTAAACTTGGTGGGACCGATTTGCTCTTTCGGTGAGACCGAAACATTACAAAAAGGAAACAGAGAGTTTACATTGCAATCTCGGTGGGTCCGATTCGCTCTTTCGGTGAGTCCGAAGAGTTACAAAAGGGAAACAGAGAGTTTGCAATCCCATCTCGGTGAGATCGAGATCCCTCTCGGTAGGACCGAATTGCTAGGGTTTGGCAGTGGCTTATGACAAGTGAAACTCGGTGGCGCCGGATAGAAAGAATCGGTATGACCGATTTTGGCTTAGGGTTTAGGTCATTTGTGGATATGGGAAAGTGGTTGAGGATTTTGGAGCATATCACTAAGCACATGAAGCAAGAGGCTCATTAGGCAACACCTCATCCCTCCTTGATAGTATTGGCTTTTCCTAAAGACTCAATGTGATCTTGGATCACTGAAATATAAAATGAAGAGTCTTGAGTTTTTGAGCTTGAGCCAATCCTTTGTCCTTAGCATTTTGAGGGTTCCACTTTCACATCCATGCCATGCCAATCATTGAGCTTTCCTGAAATAATCATCTTGGAATAGCATTAGCTCAATAAGCTATATGTTGTTATGAATTACCAAAATCACCTAGGGATAGTTGCACTTTCAATCTCCCCCTTTTTGGTAATTGATGACAACATATAGATCAAAGCTTCGACAAATGATAATAGGCATGAAATATATTGTTGCTTTGAGAAGTATGTGATAAGTAAGAGCTCCCCCTAAATTTGTGCATATTTAAAATTTGCTTTGGACTGCAAATGCACAAAGAGTTAGAGTCATAGGTTACTCTTCCATGTCACATACATCTTGGTGGAGCGCTTAAAATGATAAGAATGAAATACATGCACTCATCACCAAGAATAGTGAATGATCACATAAGATAGATAGGATAATAATATTAAGCAAACATTAAGTGTAGCTTATGATCAAACACATGATCATCAATGTCTCACAGATAATGACAGTAACATACTACTCAAGCACTCAAAAGCAAACAAAGTTCGAAAAACCACCAAATAAAGCAAGAGAGAATAAAAGCAACACTCTCTCTCGAAGCCTATGATCTATACATTTTCTCCCCCTTTGGCAACAAGTTACCAAAAAGTTCCTAGAAAATGCATAGTGCTTAATCGACACTCAGGCTTGATCTTCAGGTGGTGGTGGAGTCCGGAGCACTCCAAGGACGAAGCCTTCTGTAGACGTGGTCGGAGTCGAGGCTGAAGTGGACGCTGGAGCTGGTGGAACTAAGGCCGTGGCTGGTGCAGAAGTGGTGGCTCTGGTGTCAGCAACTGGCACTGCAGACGACCTCGGACCTCGTGGCACTCTGGCAAAAGCATCAGTTGTAGTCTTGCCTCTCCTCTCCTGCATGTCATCCTGGAGCTGCTCCACTGCAGTCTGAATCTCTGTCACTTTGACATCCAAGTCATAGAACTTTTGTTCCATGATCCTCTCTAAGCTTGCCTGGTTTTGAGTTAGGGTGGCTAGTCCTTGCTCAATCCACAGGGTGGATGCAATCAAGTAACCAAGCTGCTCTTGTTTGGTTTTCAGGAAATATTCAGATGCCTCCTCTTGAGTAGGCATCTTGGCAGCTTTCTCCTTCCTCGCTTTCTCCTTCTTGGCTTGTGCTTGGGCAGATGATGGCTCATTCTCTGTCATGACAACTTGGTTATCTTCAATGTCCGGACGGATGGGCAGGTGTTCCTTGTCCAACAAGTATATGCCTGTGCCCATCTTTGAGTTGATGAGCTCCTGAATCTGTGGGGCATATCCACAGCTCCTCTTCTGGTCTGCTGCTGTCCTCTTGATTGTTTCTATCATAAGGCTCATGACTTTGAATTTCTATGCCACGTCAAAGATATGAAGCAAGTTGATTGCATGGCCTCTGATCATCTTGTGATCTCCAGACTTGGGCAATAAGGTGTGCCTCAGTATCCAATTGATTGTTGGCAGCCCTGATAGAAGATAGTGTACTGAGCCAAACTTGAAAGTGTCAAGTGCTTAATTTGGAATCTCCTTGTACATGTTTGACATTGAGTTGTGGTCCATCTTCTTCTTGGCATAAACGTCCAAGTCATCTGCTTGCTCCTCTGGGGCATTAATCAGCTGAGCCCATTCAGCAACTGTAGACTGGTACCTCGTACCCTCTGACATCCAAATTATCCTACCATCTGGATAAAAATGGGCTGTGGAGTAGAACTGCATGATGAGTTCCTCGTTCCACTTTGTGAGCTTCTACCCAACAAAGTCCTCTACTCCACATGCCTTGAAGCTGTCCTGCACTCTAGGGTAGTACTCTTCATTGTCCTTGATGTATTTCCAATCGACCCATCTCATGTCACAGACAATTGGCTTCTTGTCTAGCAGCACTGTCTCATAAAAATCTTGCTGCTCCTTGGTGTGAAACCTGTAGTCAACTGCAGTCCTTCTCCTTGAAGCATACGGGTCTGCTTCTCTCCACTTCCTCAGCCCTGAGTCTCTCCTGAGCTTCATATCCTCAGCCACAGGATGAGCATCGTTGTGGTCTGGGATCTTGGGCTTGAGCTTTCTAAGAACATTCTCTCCCTCTTCTTCTGCAGCTTCAGGCACTGGGGCCTTGTTCTTCTTAGTAGCTGGGATACTTCTTGTATTTCTCTTTGGCTTTGGCTTTGGAGCTGGCTTGGCCTTGGAAGTAGCTACCCCTGATCTTATGGCATCACCCATCAGCTTGGGTGCCTTTGGTGCTGGTGCAGCTACCTCTTCTTCTTCCTCCTCATCTTCCATGATGGAAGCTTTGCCAAGCACTCTGGCTACAGTTTTCTTCACCCTTTCTTTCCTCTTCTTGCCTTCAGCAGCAACTGGCTCAATGGGAGTGGGCTTCTCAGTTGAAGCTCTGGCCTTTGACATAGGCTGCCTGCCTGCTGGCCTTTTGATCTTCATTCCTGGTTTTATGCCCTGTGCTGGCTCAACTCTCTTGGAAGTTGCTTCCTCTTCTACCACATAATCCTCATCTTCTGAATCTGAGGTTCTCTTCTTTCTCTGTCTTGTGGCAGCTTTAGGCAGATTGCTAGGGGTGCTCCTGCTGCCATCATCTGAGGAACTTGAGGGACTAGTGCCCTCACTCATCTGCACTTGCTGCTCTGACAAGTTCTGGCTATCACTTTGGTCTGACATGATGCAAACTCTGACTGCTGACCCTGTGAATAGGTTATAGATGAGATAGAGTGGATGAGCATCACAAAATGCAGAGATTTTTGCAAAAGAATAATTCAAAAACTTAGTTTTAGTTTCCCACTGAAAGCATCTTGGATCTACCGATTTCTAAACTCGGTGATACCGAAGCAGTTTTGGAACCTAAACTAGTGAACTCGGTCAGACCGAGTCATAGTTCGGTGGCACCGAGACTGCTAGGGTTTCACAGAGTTCCAAAATTGGTCACACCGATAAGTAATTCTCGGTCAGACCAAGTCTCACTTGTGCAATGGCATAAGCCAAATCGATGGGACTGAGTTTTTCAACTCGGTGGGTCCGAGATGGTTTCGGCGGAAACCTAACCTTAAATTTTTCGAATTAAACCTAATCTACGAGTTCATTGACTGGATAGAAGTTTATCAAACGTGGCAAGAATCATGATGATCACAATGTGCTAGGAATCGGATTGGAGAATAGCACAAAGATCGAGTCCATACCCTAGTTCGGTGGAGACTCGCTACGGCGGCAACGGCGGGGTAGAATTCCCGTTAACGGCGACGGAGACCAGCGACTGGAGGCGGCTGGCAGCGAGGAGACGATCCGGAGACCAAGTTGGCAGAGCAGGCTATCGCGCGGGTGAAGGGGTTCGGAGAAATTTCCAAATTTTTGCCTGTGACTATATATAGCCCGACCCTGTTGGTGTGACCGAGTGGAACAACTCGGTGGCACCGAGATGCAAAACTGTATACAGTTGTTGCAACTCGGTGTGACCGAATGGTTCAAATCGGTTGTGCCGAGATCGGAAACCTAGATCAACTTGATGATCTCGGTAGGACTGGAAGTAGGGAATCGGTCAGACCGAGAATCACAAAGAGGTTTTGGAAGTTTAAGTCTATGACGAATCGGGGACTCCGAGCGCTCCTCACACAGAGTGGTTCGAATCTAACTTGATCAAATTTTGTGATGCAGCATGAACAGAGTTTGAGACGAGAAAAGCATAGATAGCTAGAGGAGGTTCTTAGGCATTCTTGTCCATCCACTTAGCAAAAGTAAATAAAACCAAACAATCAAAACAACAAGTGGATGTCCTCGAATGAGTAAAATATGCAACCAACATGCTCACACAATAAGATGGCGAATAAAATATGTGACAAAGCATGCACAACCAATTCTAGCATCTATCAAGCAATTTGCGATGACTAGGTCATCTATATATGAGTATATTGACTTAGGAGTCAAGTGAGAACACTTTATCATAGGTCATACTCATCGTTTAAGCTCAAGTGGGGTTACCACTTTTACATAAAGCATTGTTGTGTTCACATCTTTAGAGTTGCTTTAGCTCAAGTCTTAGAGTAAAGCTCCCCCTAGATGTGATATCCCCCTTAAGAGGGATGAACTAACCTTGGGTTTTGTCGATGATGACTTCATGTAGATGTTGAAGATGTGGATGCTCAATGTTGATGTAGATCACTTGGAGCTATCCATTTGAGTGAATTGCACTTTCAATACCTACATGGGTTAGTCCCACAAGGAACAAACAAGGATATCCATAGACATAGAGTGATGCACACACAAGATGATGTCCATGAAAACTTTTAGGTTACCTTGTCCCTTGTCTTACCAACAAGAGGGTTTGTGACTCCTTGAACTAGTGCAAGATGTGGAAGTTGATTGCACTTGTTCTTGCCAAAATGATAAGAGTGAAGTATGTTGGCGGAGTCACCCTCAAGAACTTTCTAGTTCTTCTTCTTTTGGATCCACACCATCTTGCTGGGAATCCTTGGAGTTGTAGTCGTACTTGATGAAGTGGAACTTGAAGTGGTCTTGGTAATCCACTTGACTAAGGTCTTAGGAGCTTCTTCAAATGCATCAATCTCCTCTTGAAGCTTGTCCTTGCCTTTTTGCTTGTAGTCTTGTGGTGGAAGAGCATCTTGAGCTTGTGTCCCCTTGAAGGAAGTATCATACTTCTCTTGTTGAGGAACAAACTTTGTCTTGGGGTATTGATCTTCTTCCCACTCAACTCCATTGGCATTGAACTTTCGTTCAAAACCAACACCTTGATTCTTCCGGTGCATTCCTTGCTTGCGCACAATTTCCTCGAATTGCTTACTCCCGGCAAGGCTTTTGTACACTCCTTTCTCTATAATTCCCTTCAATAAGCTATTTTCTTGCTCAAGTGTAACTTGGCTAAGAGAATCATTAGTGGAATCAAGAGAACTACTAGAAGCAACAATATTGGATTTAGCATGATCATTGTTACTACTAGAGAAAGAATCTTTCTTGTTCTTGTTACTAGACTTGACTTGAGGCATGTAAGTGGATAAGAGTAAACGCTTGGCAATGTAAGAAGAACTTTTCTTGCGGAGATCATCATTGATTTCTTTTAAAAACTCATGCTCTTGCTCAAGATTGAGCTTTTCAAAGCGTAATTTCTCATGAGCTCTTAAAAGTTCTTGATGATCTTCGAAGATAGTTTCATGAGCTAACTTAAGAGTGTTTAGTTCTTTAGTTAGAGCCTCAATCTTCTTCTTATCATTGTCATTCGTTTTATCTTGATTAGCATGATTAATTGACGTTTCATCATAGTATTCATCACTAGAGTTGTCAACAAGCAAATCATCATCACCTAACAAGTCATCTTCATCACCATTAAAATCAACATACTCGGGGTGTGTTACCTTAGGACCTTTGGCCATGAAGCATCTTCCAATTCCTTCATTTGGTGAGTCAAATATGTCGTAGGAGTTGGATGACACAAGTGCTAGACCGGCAACACCTTCATCTTGAGTATCTTCGGAGTCGGAGTGATAACTTCTCTCGGAGTGGCTGTCGGAGTCGGAGCCGGATACCCATTCACCAACATGAGCTTGATGTCTTCGTTTTGTGTAGCTCCTTGATGATTTTTCCTTCCTTTCCGAATCCTTGCTTCTCCATGAGTATCTTCGTTCATAACGATCATCTCTACTCCTTCTCTCTCTTGGTGGTGATTCTTTGCTTCTTCTTTTTGGAGAATCTTCTCTTCTCTTGTAGGGAGTCGTACACTCATTGGAATAGTGTCCGGGTCTTCCACAATTGTAGCAGTTTCGCTCTCGACTAGAAGATCTTTTGTCATTGTAGGACCTTGACTTGAAGCTTCTATCTTTGCTTCTACTCTTGTAGAACTTGTTGAAGTTCTTCACCATTAAGCTCAATTGTTCGTTGAAGTTTTGTTTCTCACTTGATGATGTAGGGGCTTCACATGAGGCTTTGTAGGCACCACTTGATTTGTTGTGAAGTTCCTCTTTATCCTTAAGTGACATCTCATGAGCAACAATTCTTCCAATCACTTCCGTTGGCTTGAGATCTTTGTAATTGGGCATCATTTGGATCAATGTGCACACAGTATCATATTTTGCATCCAAGGCTCTTAGAATCTTCTTGATGATGAATCTATCGGTCATCTCTTCACTTCCTAAGCCGGCAATCTCATTTGTGATGAGAGCAAGCCTAGAGTACATTTCAGCGACACCTTCACCATCCTTCATTTTGAACTTGTCAAGTTGACTTTGAAGCACATCCAACTTGGATTCCTTGACGGAGTCAGTACCTTCGTGCATATCAATCAAAGTGTCCCAAATTTCCTTTGCATTCTCAAGACGGCTGATTTTGTTGAATTCTTCGGGGCACAATCCGTTGAAGAGAATATCACACGCTTGAGCATTGTATTACAACATCTTCAACTCATCCGCGGTAGCTTCACGGTTTGGTTCTCTCCCATCAAATAAGTCACCTTGCAAACCAACACACACAATAGCCCAAACGGCGGGGTTATGTCCAAGAATATGCATTTTCATTTTATGCTTCCAACTAGCAAAATTAGTACCATCAAAGTAAGGACCTTTACGGTGATAATTTCCCTCGCTATACGCCATACTCTCCTAGGTTGTGAAACCAAGGCTATGACCACCAAAAGCTATGGAGATCAAAGCAAATGGAGACCAAAGCTCTGATACCACTTGTAGGATCGAAAGTATGTCTAGAGGGGGGCGATTAGACTACTTGACCAAATAAAAACTTAACCTTTTCCCAATTTTAGTTCTTGGCAGATTTTAGCTATTTTAGGACAAGTCAAGAAATCATCACACAATTCAAGCAAGCATGCAAAGAGTATATTGGCAGCGGAAAGTAAAGCATGCAACTTGCAAGAATGTAAAGGGAAGCGTTTGGAGAATTCAAACGCAATTGGAGACACGGATGTTTTCCCGTGGTTCGGATAGGTGGTGCTATCCTACATCCACGTTGATGGAGACTTCAACCCACGAAGGGTAACGGTTGCACGAGTCCACGAAGGGTCCACGAAGTAGCAACCTTGTCTATTCCACCATGGCCATCGCCCACGAAGGACTTGCCTCACTAGTGGTAGATCTTCACGAAGTAGGCGATCTCCTTGCCCTTACAAACTCCTTGGTTCAACTCCACAATCTTGTCGAAGGCTCCCAAGTGACACCTAGCCAATCTAGGAGACACCACTCTCCAAGAAGTAACAAATGGTGTGCTGATGATGAACTCCTTGCTCTTGTGCTTTAAATGATAGTCTCCCCAACACTCAACTCTCTCATAGGATTTGGATCTAGTGGAAAGAAGGTTTGAGTGGAAAGCAACTTGGGGAAGGCCAGAGATCGAGATTTATATGGTAGGAATGGAATATCTTGGTCTCAACACATGAGCATGTGGTTCTCTCTCAGAACATATGAATTGGAGTTGTGTATGTGTTCTCATGGCTCTCTCCACGAATGAAGAGGAGGTGGAGGGGTATATATAGCCTCCACACAAAATCCAACCGTTACACACAATCTACCAATCTCGGTGGGACCGAATCAACAAACTCGGTCGGACCGAAAAGGTAAACCTAGTGACCGTTAGAGATTTCCGGTGGGACTGACATGCAACTCGGTAGGACCGATTCTGTTAGGGTTTGGGCATAACGTAATCTCGGTGAGACCGATTACACAAACTCGGTGAGACCGAGTTTGGTAATAAGCTAACCAGAGAGTTGGTCAGGTAAACTCGGTGGGACCGATTTGCTCTTTCGGTGAGACCGAAACGTTACAAAAAGGAAACAGAGAGTTTACATTGCAATCTCGGTGGGACCGATTCGCTCTTTCGGTGAGACCGAAAAGTTACGAAAGGGAAACAGAGAGTTTGCAATCCCATCTCGGTGAGACCGAGATCCCTCTCGGTAGGACCGAATTGCTAGGGTTTGGCAGTGGCTTATGACAAGTGAAACTCGGTGGCGCCGGATAGAAAGAATCGGTATGACCGAGTTTGGCTTAGGGTCTAGGTCATTTGTGGATATGGGAAAGTGGTTGAGGATTTTGGAGCATATCACTAAGCACATGAAGCAAGAGGCTCATTAGGCAACACCTCATCCCTCCTTGATAGTATTGGCTTTTCCTAAAGACTCAATGTGATCTTGGATCACTGAAATATAAAATGAAGAGTCTTGAGCTTTTGAGCTTGAGCCAATCCTTTGTCCTTAGCATTTTGAGGGTTCCACTTTCACATCCATGCCATGCCAATCAATGAGCTTTCCCGAAATAATCATCTTGGAATAGTATTAGCTCAATGAGCTATATGTTGTTATGAATTACCAAAACCACCTAGGGATAGTTGCACTTTCAACTGTTCTTGTGTTCATCGACATACGGGGTCACCAAGGTAGAGTTCTGTAGAACTGTGTAGTGTGCTTGAGACCAAGAATGCCCATCCCTGCATATTATTGAATCCGCTCCTAGCGTGCCTTTTCCAGTCAGTCTCCCCTCATACCGCGATTTAGGGAGACCTATCTTCTTAAGGCCAGGAATGAAGTCAACACAAAACCCGATGACATCCTGTGTTTGATGGCCCATGGAGATGCTTCCTTGTGGCCTAGCGCGGTTACGGACATATTTCGTTAGGACTCCCATGAACCTCTCAAAGGGGAACATATTGTGTAGAAATACGGGCCCCAGAATGACAATCTCGTCGACTAGATGAACTAGGACATGCGTCATGATATTGAAGAAGGATGGTGGGAACACCAGCTCGAAACTGACAAGACATTGCGCCACATCACTCCTTAGCCTTGGTACGATTTCTAGATCGATCACCTTTTGAGAGATTGCATTGAGGAATGCACATAGCTTCACAATGGCTAATCGGACATTTTCCGGTAGAAGCCCCCTCAATGCAGCCGGAAGCAGTTGCGTCACAATCACGTGGCAGTCATGAGACTTTAGGTTCTGAAATTTTTTCTCTGGGATATTTATTATTCCCTTTATATTTGACGAGAAGCCAGTCGGGACCTTCATACTGAGCAGGCATTCAAAGAAGATTTCTTTCTCTTCTTTCGTAAGAGCGTAGCTGGCAGGACCTTCATACTGCTTCGGAGGCATGCCATCTTTTTTGTGCAAATGTTGCAGGTCCTCCCGTGCCTCAGGTGTATCTTTTGTCTTTCCATACACGCCCAAGAAGCCTAGCAGGTTCACGCAAAGGTTCTTCGTCACGTGCATCACGTCGATTGAAGAGCGGACCTCTAGGTCTTTCCAGTAGGGTAGGTCCCAAAATATAGATTTCTTCTTCCACATGGGTGCGTGTCCCTCAGCGTCATTCGGAACAGCTAGTGCGCCGGGACCCTTTCCAAAGATTACGTGTAAATCATTGACCATAGCAAGTACGTGATCACCAGTACGCATGGCGGGCTTCTTCCGGTGATCTGCCTCGCCTTTGAAATGCTTGCCTTTCTTTCGACATTGATGGTTAGTCGAAAGAAATCGACGATGGCCCAGGTACACATTCTTCCTGCATTTGTCTAGGTATATACTTTTAGTGTCATCTAAACAGTGTGTGCATGCGTGGTATCCTTTGTTTGTCTGTCCTGAAAGGTTACTGAGAGCGGGCCAATCGTTGATGGTCATGAACAGCAACGCCTTTAGGTTAAATTCCTCTTGTCTGTGCTCATCCCACGTACGTACACCGTTTCCATTCCACAGCTGTAAAAGTTCTTCAACTAATGGCCTTAGGTACACATCAATGTCGTTGCCGGGTTGCTTAGGGCCTTGGATGAGAACTGGCATCATAATGAACTTCCGCTTCATGCACATCCAAGGAGGAAGGTTATACATACATAGAGTCACAGGCCAGGTGCTGTGATTGCTGCTCTGCTCCCCGAAAGGATTAATGCCATCCGCACTTAAAGCAAACCATACGTTCCTTCGGTCCTTTGCAAACTCATCCCAGTACTTTCTCACGATTTTTCTCCACCGCGACCCGTCAGCGGGTGCTCTCAACTTCCCGTCTTTCTTACGGTCCTCACTGTGCCATCGCATCGACTTGGCATGCTTTCCATTTCTGAACAGACGTTTCAACCGTGGTATTATAGGAGCATACCACATCACCTTCGCAGGAACCCTCTTCCTATGGGGCTCGCCGTGAACATCACCAGGGTCATCTCGCCTGATCTTATACCGCAATGCACCGCATACCGGGCATGCGTTCAGATCCTTGTATGCACCGTGGTATAGGATGCAGTCACTAGGGCATGCATGTATCTTCTCCACCTCCAATCCTAGAGGGCATACGACCTTCTTTGCTGCGTATGTACTGTCGAGCAATTCGTTATCCTTTGGAAGCTTCTTCTTCAATATTTTCAGTAGCTTCTCAAATCCTTTGTCAGGCACAGCATTCTCTGCCTTCCACTGTAGCAATTCCAGTACAGTACCGAGCTTTGTGTTGCCATCTTCGCAATTGGGGTACAACCCTTTTTTGTGATCCTCTAACATGCGATCGAACTTCAGCTTCTCCTTTTGACTTTCGCATTGCGTCCTTGCATCGACAATGACCCGGCGGAGATCATCATCATCGGACACATCGTCTGGTTCCTCTTGATCTTCAGCAGCTTCACCCGTTGCAGCATCATTGGGCACATCGTCTAGTTCCTCTTGATCTTCACTAGCTCCTCCCGTTGCAGCATCACGGTATTCAGGGGGGCACATATAGTTGTCATCGTACTCTTCTTCTTCGTCGTCTTCCATCATAACCCCTATTTCTCCGTGCCTCGTCCAAACATTATAGTGTGGCATGAAACCCTTGTAAAGCAGGTGGGTGTGAAGGATTTTCCAGTTAGAGTAAGACACCGTATTCTCACATTTAGTGCATGGACAATACATAAAACCATTTTGCTTGTTTGCCTCAGCCGCATCGAGAAACTCATGCACGCCCTGAATGTACTCGGAGGTGTGTCTGTCACCGTACATCCATTGCCGGTTCATCTACGTGCATTATATATAATTAAGTGTCCAAATTAATAGAAGTTCATCATCACATTAAAACCAAAGTACATACATAGTTCTCATCTAACAACATATAGCTCTCCAGAGCATCTAATTAATTAAACCATACATTGAAACTATGTAAAACATTTAAATGCGAAAACAAAGGCGATCATAATCGCAACCAAGGTAACAATTGATCCAACGGCATAATGATACCAAGCCTCGGTATGAATGGCATATTTTCTAATCTTTCTAATCTTCAAGCGCATTGTATCCATCTTGATCTTGTGATCATCGACGACATCCGCAACATGCAACTCCAATATCATCTTCTCCTCCTCAAATTTTTTTATTTTTTCCTTCAAGAAATTGTTTTCTTCTTCAACTAAATTTAACCTCTCGACAATAGGGTCCGTTGGAATTTCCGGTTCACATACATCCTAGATAAATAAAATCTATGTCACGTTGGTCCGCATAATTTTCATAAACAATCAATGAACCAATAGTTATAAAGATAATATATATACCACATCCGAATCATAGACAGGACGAGGGCCGACGGGGGCGGATACCAAAACCATCGCACTATATAAGATGCAATAATAAAAGTAAGAAAATGATACAAGTATCTATCTAAACATACAAGTAAGAATATTTTTCCTTTCAGAAAGAAGATAAGAACAAGAGGCTCACCACGGTGGTGTCGGTGATGAGATCGGCGCGGGTGATCGACGGCGGTGAAGACGGGGTGGGGCGTGACGGACCGCTAAATCTAGACAAATCTCGAGGAAAATGGAGCTTTGAGGTCGAGCTTCGAGAGGAGAAAACTTAACTAGTGTGGCTCGGGCATTTCATTGAACACCTCATGTGCATAGGAGGTGAGTTAGAGCATCACAAACCCCTCCCCTCGCCGACCAGAGAAAAACAGAGCACTGAAGTGCTCTGCTCGCGGGCGAGGGTATATATAGGCACCTCATTGGTCCCGGTTGCTGGCATGAACCGGGACTAAAGGGGGGCCTTTAGTCCCGGTTCATGCCAGCAACCGGGACCAATGGTGGTGGGCCAGGAGCCAGGCCCATTGGTCCCGGTTCGTCCCACCAACCGGGACCAAAAGCTCCAGACGAACCGGGACCAATGGCCCACGTGGCCCGGCCGGCCCCCTGGGCTCATGAACCGGGTCCAATGCCCCCATTGGTCCCGGTTCTAGACTGAACCGGGACTAATGGGCTGACCCGGCCTGAACCTTTGCCCCCTTTTCTACTAGAGCTTGGCCACTATGATGTTTAGAACAGTCATATCAGAGTGGTCAATCATTTCCTTTACTGCCTCTTGACTGTCCAAAAGTAATAACCATCCATACCAATTCCATCATCCTTCACATAATACATGTAGTCATCTGACCCATACCCTTCAATCTCAATAAGTGCAATCAAATTCAGAAATGTTATGTCTGAAACCATGTTGTCTCTACCCTGAAAATGTAGCCTCACCTCCCAAATGTCATCATCCAAACTGAAATACAAATGGGCAAATTATTGCTTAGGTTCATCACTGCACTTAATGTACTAAAGGAAAATAAAGTGACAATTTCAGAAACCATTAGCATGTATTAAATGAACTGTTGCTTCACGAATCATTCTAACATGGAGTCAGTCCAAACTTAACTGAATAAGTGTACTGCGCGAAATCACTGAATGCAAACCCATGATAAAGACAACTGCATCAGTTTTCCTACGAAAATATTTTACCTTTTGCTTGCTTAGTTCACCTGTGTTTCTATGCTAGCGCAAATATATATAATCTGAGACTTGTCTGTTTAAAAATAAATAAAAATCTGAGACTTGATTTTCCGTTGGTTTGCATGTCTTCACCATCATGATGATGATGCGTCCCGACCTGCTGCTGACACGAGGTTCTCCTTTCCATCTGAACTTTGTGTAATGTATTTGATCCAAATAAGAGACACTCACACCTCTTTCCCATCTCTATTATTGCCTAGTAAAAATGCTATATCTATGTAACTCTTTTATGTACGCTACGTAATCTTCCTTGATTTTTAGGGTGGGCCCTGCGCCTCAATTAATATCCAATTAAACATTACACAAAAAATTGCCTAGTATAATGCAAACTCTGCCTCGCTTGGATGTTAACCACGAGGAACATCTGAACAGGGGCATTGGAAGAATGTCATGCACATAAGAAAGCAATTGAGCCAACTACTAATCTGGCAATCATACACAACAAAAAATGCACAACATACACAAAATATGCCATTCCTCGGAGCCAACAAAAAATGCCACTTTTCAAACACCTAGCGCATCAGCACACCAAGTCGTTCAAGAATGACACTGATATATCAGGCATCACATGCTCACAAAGCAGAAAACTTGTCCAACAGAAAAAACAACCATAATTCTGTCTGCCATGTAGTAGTACGAACAAACCACAACTTAATAGTACAATAGCACGCAGAGGGACATATACTATTATTCAAGGTGTTCATCAAGAGCTAGCATGGCTTCATCAGCACATCAAGTCTGACAGTGCTGTCTGTGCATAGACAGATAACGTAGATGTGCATGAAGTGAAATCCTCATTGTCGGGAGCATCCTTCGCCATCCAACTCAATTTATTCTTGGCGGGGGGCAACCAAAAGTTCGCCGGTGTCGACCAAATGGGCGACATATTTCATTACCTTGGCGCGTAGGACATCGTTATACGCCTGGAGGTGCGCCCTGCGGGCCAGGAAGTCGTCGTCGACCTCGACGTAGCCGCGCTTCTCATACTCAGCGCGGACAAGTGCCTGGAACTTGGCGAATCTCTCTCGAACGGCGTAGAGAGCGCGGGCACCATTGTAGAGATCAACCTTGTAGCTGTCCATCTGCTCCTCCGGCGAGGGCAGCAAGCTGGGGTTTTGGCGCTTCAGGGACTCGTAGTGATGAGAAACAGGACCATCCACCACATGGGCAAGGGTCCAATTGATCTCTTCCTGCGCCAGCCGCGTCATCCTTTTCTCGCGTACGGCCTCCACTGCCGGCTTCAATGAATCTGCGACATCGTCCGGCGCAGCCGCAGAAAAGGCATCACAACGGCAGGCCGCCGCCTCCACTTTGCACACCTTCATCGGACACTCCTTGCCGGCCGCCGCCGCCTCCTCGGCCTTCCTTTTGGTGGCGCACCGGCCGCCGGTCGACGAGCACTTCTCATCCGCCGCCATAGGTTTAATGGTGCGACGCTTGGTGATACTACTTCCTCGCTCCCGTGAAATTTGGGGATTTGGAATCGATCTACCTCTCGTTTTTTTGGAGAAGATCTACCTTTCGTGATCTTATAATTTGTTTGTGTTGTTGAAGTTTTTTTTTCGAGACAACTTACGCAAACCTTTTCCCCGAAACAAACGATGGTACCAGGCCCGGGCCCATGGGCATGCGGCCCGTGCGACGGAACAGGGCCCTCAGTTTTTTGGGGCCCGGATTCACATTGCAGCATTTTTTTTCTTTCCAAAATGGTACGTATGGTGCGGCTTGCCCGGATTCCCCATGGCAGCAGCTTTTTGAAAAGTTCATGATCATGTGTCTTTTTTTACAAATAAGTTCATGATCATGTTTTAATGCATGAACAATGAAATTACATGAACTTTTGTTAAAGGCGTGAACACTTTTATAAACTACACGAGCATTTTTAAAATATACAAGCAGACTTTGAAGTACAGGAATATTTTTTCAAATACATGCACACTTTTAAAGAAATTGCATGACCACTGTTTTAATTACACAATTTTCTTTAAAAACTAAACAATTAATATATTTTTAATTATACTTTGAACATTTTTAAAATATAAGTTAACAAATGTTAATACATGATGAACAATTTTTAGTGAACATTTTTAAAAGATGGTAATTTTAAAATACACAATGAACAATTTTTATGTAACCCATAAATATATTTACTATGAGATTAATATTTACTAATCTTAGTTTGAATCTGTGACGCTTAGGATAGAGGGTGTAGTAAAATAGAACTATTTTTGGAAAAAAAATATATACTCAAAATAGAGATCAGACTTCTCTCCGAGAGAAACAAAAGCTAGCCATCAGATGCTACATCTACTACCCCTATAAAAACATTGAGAACCTAATCCATCACACCGCACGTACACATCCCTAATTCTAGGATCCACACCACTTCAATGTTTAGCACCAAACATGTTTACTGCTAAACATCTAGATGATCCCAACTGAGTATGGCCATCCGATTACCCAAATTGCTTCACTAATGTTTAGCATGCCAAGTAATTATCTCTTAATAGCTACTCCCTCCGTCCCAAAATGAGTGACTCAACTTTCTATTAACTTTAGTAACTTTGTACTAACTTTGGTAACTTTGTACAAACTCGAGTAACTTATTTTAGGACGGAGACAGTATATGTTATTAGACTCTATAATTATCTCCCGAAATCTTCTTCTCCCCGGGCATGTAAGGTCCGCTAGAACTTTGAGGCCAACTTTTCACTAACAAAATATTAGTTATATGCCACATAAATTATACCATTGGTAACTTCTTTCGTATACAAATCCAATGCTATATTTTCTATGGCATATAACTTAGATTTTATTAGTAAAATTTGTAGTCAAAGTTAGGCTCAAAATTTGAGGGTGTTTCATATTTGGAAGGAAGTAGTATTATGGTTAATAAATGAGTTGGGAAGACAACCGACTCAAGAGGAAGCATAGGGAATTATGAATATTATAGTTAAGCACACCATCAGTAACACATTTATTGTTTGATCTTTTTGGATAGGTTGTCATCCAAACACTGTCGCTATGCTGTTGCAGTTATATTTACCTTCCTCATAAAATGCTCAATTTGTTATTTATAGTACATGAGTAAGAACTTGTAGCGTTGTTGTAGTTAATTATAGCTTCTGATGTTTCAGAATTTGGTTGTTGTCTCAGTAGCAATTAATTCATTTGCACATTGATCTTTTTGAGAAGATATGTCATAATTAATCTGTTTCTTCAGTTTTTCAAAATAAGTATTGGTCATGCTCGATATCTACAAAACATCCTTACTGACCATGCTCAAAAGAGGCACGGATCACTAGGAATCAACATGAAAATATGACATAAAAATAAGGACAGTGCAGAGACATAGAATATTTCTAAGTCCCTGAAATCAACAATATTAAGTAAGCTACTTTGCATTCTTGTGCTAGTCACCACAGAGATCACAAAAATACATGGCATACACCCCTGTAAAGATGGCATGGCATTCTTCAAAACACATGTAGAGCTCAAGATCATATCATGCACACATTAATCATGGTAAAAATGACAAAAGAGCAAAAGCTGTTACGGATCTGAAACTAACATCACATAGCCCTCTTCCAACAGCATTTCTGGCATCAAGATGAGCTCAAATGAAAATGATGCAATGAGATGAAATAAAGTACTCGACGAGACGAACATTTTGATATGCTACATGCACGAATCGGGGCCACGGTGATGAAGTTATGAGCTGATGAACATCGCAAAATAATTAGGGTTAGGGACGAAAAAGTCAACCCAAAACGTCCAGATCCAGATCCACCAGGGGTACTGTAGCACGCGCGCTCCTCGAGGTCGCCGGAGATGCTGCTCGCCGGAGTTCGTCGCGGGAGATGAGGGAGGAGGCCGGATCCGGTGGTGGAGCTCGCCGAACCGAGGCGGCGTGGTCCGGTGGCGGCGCTGATGGCGGCAGTGGCCGGCGGAGGGCCTCGGGCAGCGCGGGGCAAGGCTGGTGGCCGGCGGTGACCGGGCGAGGCGGCGGTGCGCAGCTCCGGCGTGAGCTAGCGGGAGGCGGGGCGAAGAAGGCGGCACCGGGCGGCGCGGGCGAGGACGCGGGCCGGGAGGGCCGCGCTCGGGCTTCCCGGGCCGGCGGCGGGGGAGATGCGGCCGGGCCAACCGTGTCGTGACACGTGGCGGCGGCGGGGCAAACCGGACGTGTCCGTCGGCCGGACTTGTGTCCGGCGCGCGAGGAGAGGGGGAGACTAGGGTTTCGGGTGGAATGGATCCGAAATTTGGGAAAGGTCTATATATAGAGGTAGGAGGAGCTAGGAGGCTCCAAATGAGGTGCGGTTTGCGGCCACGCGATTGTGATCGAACGACCTAGGTGATGGAGGAGGTTTAGGTGGGTTTTGGGCCACTTTGGAGGGGTGTTGGGCTGCAACACACACGAGGCCTTTTCGGTCCCTCGGTTAACCGTTGGAGTATCAAACAAAGTCCAAATGGCACGAAACAAGACAGGCGGTCTATCGGTAGTAAACCAAGGCGGCATGACAAGTCTCGGTCCAATCCAAAAATGTTTAACACCCGCACACGAAAAAAGGTAGAAAGGGACACCGGGGTGACATAGGAGCGCCGGATTGCAAAACGAACAACGGGATGCTTGGATGCATGAGATGAACATGTCTGCAAATGAAATGCACATGATGACATGATATGAGATGCATGACACGCAAGCAATGACAAGGCAACAACAGCGAATAACTGGAAGACACCTGGCACATCGGTCTCGGGGCGTTACAACACTCCACCACTACGAGAGGATCTCGTCCCGAGATCTAGAATGGCACCAGAGGGGAAAACGGAAGGAAAAGAGAAGAGGTAAAACTAAGTTGCTTCATTGACAAACGAGTGAAACCAAAGAACCTTGAAAAGGTTAAGACATTTCGAGAAAAGAATACAACGGAGATGACAAAGTTGAAAACACTCTGTTAGAAAAGAGGGACAAGGAAGAACAACTTCGGGCAGCACTCCGATTGAAAAGAAAAGGAATTGAATAAGAACTTGATAAGATGAGAAGATACTTGATGAAATCACAACACACTGCCTCCGGAACAAAAGTATAGAAAATAGATAATTGAAATAAAAGAATGGAGAAGAAAATGCCAACTTTTGTCACAAAGGAGTTTGAAAAGGCATCCTTAGGAGAAGGGTCGAACGGAGTTGTTGGAAAAAACCAACAACGAAAAGAGTAAGCTTGTAGTGGGCTTATGGAGAACAACTCAAAACTACGAGGTGAAATTCTGCCACTCACGGGAAAAAGAATTGGATTGATATGAACAAGGAGACGAGAAAATATTTCACCGGGAGGATAAATGAAGAACTTGGGTCATTTATGAGCACCATAATTAGCAACAATCCTTAGGGAAGGCTTTAGGTGAAACATTACACAAGACAACTCCAACGAAGAGAATGATGGGTTTACATATCTCATTCTTGAAGAATGAATGATATATTTGTTGGTGAACGTAGCAATAATTCAAAATTTTCCTACATGTAACCAAGATCAATCTATGGAGTCATCTAGCAACGAAGGAGGAGTGGATCTACATACCCTTGTAGATCCCGCGCGGAAGCGTTCAAGAGAACGAGGTTGATGGAGTTGTACTCGTCGTGATCCAAATCACCGATGATCCTAGCGCCGAACGGACGACACCTCCGTGTTCAACACACGTACGGAGCAGCGACGTCTCCTCCTTCTTGATCCAGCAAGGGGGAGGAGAGGTTGATGGAGATCCAGCAGCACGACGGCGTGGTGGTGGAAGTAGCGGGATTCCAATAGGGCTTCGCCAAGCGCTGCGGGAGGAGGGAGATGTGTCATGGGAGGGAGAGGGAGGCGCCAGGGCTTAGATTGGGGCTGCCCTCCCTTCCCCCCACTATATATAGGGCCAAGGGAGAGGGGGGGCGCAGCCCTGGCCCTTCCACCAAGGAAGGGTGCGGCTAGGGAGGAGTCCCTCCTCCCCAAGGCACCTAGGAGGTGCCTTCCCCCTTTAGGACTCTTCCTTTCCTTACCTCTTGGGGCTGGTGCCCTTGGCCCATATAGGCCAAGGCGCACACCCCTACAGCCCATGTGGCCCCCCGGGGCAGGTGGCCCCACCCGGTGGACCCCCGGGACCCTGCCGGTGGTCCCGGTACAATACCGGTGACCCCGAAACTTGTCCCGATGGCCGAAATAGCACTTCCTATATATAATTCTTTACCTCCGGACCATTCCGGAACTCCTCGAGACGTCCGGGATCTCATCCGGGACTCCGAACAACATTCGGGTTACCGCATACTAATATCTCTATAACCCTAGCGTCACCGAACCTTAAGTGTGTAGACCCTACGGGTTCGGGAGACATGTAGACGTGACCGAGACGTTCTCCGGTCAATAACCAACAACGGGATTTGGATACCCATGTTGGTTCCCACATGTTCCATGACGATCTCATCGGATGAACCACGATGTCGAGGATTTGATCAATCCCGTATACAATTCCCTTTGTCCATCGGTATGATACTTGCCCGAGATTCGATCGTCGGTATCCCGATACCTTGTTCAATCTCGTTACCGGCAAGTCTCTTTACTCGTTCCGTAACACATCATCCCGTGATCAACTCCTTGATCACATTGTGCACATTATGATGATGTCCTACCTAGTGGGCCCAGAGACACCTCTCTGTCACACGGAGTGACAAATCCCAGTCTCGATTCGTGCCAACCCAACAGACACTTTCGGAGATACCCGTAGTGCACCTTTATAGTCACCCAGTTACGTTGTGACGTTTGGCACATCCAAAGCACTCCTACGGTATCCGGGAGTTTCACAATCTCATGGTCTAAGGAAATGATACTTGACATTAGAAAAGCTTTAGCATACGAACTACACGATCTAGTGCTATGCTTAGGATTGGGTCTTGTCCATCACATCATTCTCCTAATGATGTGATCCCATTATCAATGACATCCAATGTCCATGGTCAGGAAACCGTAACCATCTATTGATCAACGAGCTAGTCAACTAGAGGCTTACTAGGGACATGGTGTTGTCTATGTATCCACACATGTATCTGAGTTTCCTATCAATACAATTCTAGCATGGATAATAAACGATTATCATGAACAAGGAAATATAATAATAATCAATTTATTATTGCCTCTAGGGCATATTTCCAACAATATTACCACCTCAAAAGATATGCGTGAAAGAATAGCACTCCGGATTTCAAGATGAAGAATGCTTGAGCTCCTCTGAAAAGAATGTTGATGAACACTTCGAGAAGGAAATTAAATCCTTGATGAACCATCATGTAGAACCTCCATGAAGAACTCCGGTAATAAAAGAATGATCAAAAGAAAGAGAAGTTGAGAACATAAGGTGAAGCCTTGTAATGATTTAGATGGATCTTCATGGCGAGAAAAATTAAGAGAGCTTGGAACTCCGGGAAAAGAAAAGGTAAGCATTTTGAACCGAGAATGTGATATGATGAACCACTCCGGAAAGCAGGAATTGAACTTACTCTATGAAACAAGAATAAGAATTACGTTATGGGCATCCTTCACCACTTTAGATTGATGACAAGCAACAGATTTGGCATACTACTTATACTCGTTGAAACGGATTAAGAGAGGTATAGCATAAATTTGAGAAGGTCTTCAAGAAACCAGTGGTAGGATTGGAAAGAACGAGTGACTTGATACGTAACGAAGGAAGAGATCTCTTGAACGAACCACCGTAAGAATTGGAAAAGAACGAATAAAACATGAAGAAAAACCGGGAAGGATTAACAAATAAACGAAGATGCTTGAGAGAATTTAGATCCATGAGAACGAAGAGATTAAGAGCTGATTAGAGAATCCTTGATTTAAGCATCGGTATGATTTAGAGTATGAGAGCTGAAAGCTGGAATGAATAAATCTTAGATGATGGGCTCCAGATAATCAAACTGAACAGACTCTTGAATTTCTCCGGATAGGTGAAAAGAATTCTGACAATCGAAAACAATTATGAGAGGATGGGCTCGAACTAGAATCACGAATCTCTGAGAGAACAAATAAGATATGGAGGTAAACCTCTTCTTCGGTCTTCAAAATCTGAGAATGACGATGAGAAACACCACCAAATTGTTGAGATACTCCGGGATGAAAATTAGAAAGGTTGAACCAACGATGAAAAGAAATGAAAGATCTTGGAGAAAGGCATTTGACTGATGACAATTCATTCTTACGTCAAACTTCGAAAAGAATTTTTGAGGATAGCTCCAGGAGAATTAGAAGAGTCGGGTAAGATCCTGGAAAAAGACCTGTGGGTTAGGGCCCACTGAAAAGATACACCGTTGAACGATTTTGAAGAGAGATTTCACCGGTTGATTTAAATGGCTTGAATGAGATAACAACCTCAAAATAGGTTGAACGGATCTTGAATGACAAGACGAGCCTTTTGAGATATCTTGAGCACTCCGGAACAAATGAATAGCGAGAAATGGATGATTAAGAGGTGCACCGGCATGAAAAAGCATAGAAATGAGGAAAGGGTATGATCAACAAAGCTTGACTTGGATCCACCGGAGAAGAAAAAGAATGAAGAATGATGAACTTGAGGCTCCGTTAGTATCTTCATGAGAATCACCGGATACGAACATTAACGGAAAGGAATGGAGAGACTTCACATGAATAAAAGGATACTTGATTTAAGAAGTCCGAGTCCTTGCAGAAAAAGGGTGGGAGGGCAGGAAAACAAAGGCAACTTGGAGACGGATGAAATAAACAACGTTGAGAAGACTTTGAGTTGATCTTGCAGATGTTGAAATGAACGGATCCACTTGAAGAGAAGCACACCGGTTGAAAAGGATTAACATGACAATCTCGATTATCATGAAGGATTAGTATTCACATAGAGGTATGAGAGCACCGCGTAGGAAAGGTATGGAATCAACATTTGACTTCGAAGCAACTCGAATACCACAACTCAAAACAAAAACAAAAGATTGGCTTGCAAAATAAGCCGGAACAAACATATGATAGAGATTTCGTCCGAAGTTTTTGTGGTGGGGCCCACACGGGCTCGATCGTAGAACACCATCATGTACAAGCTAGTGCACATGACATACGAAGCGTCCCCGAGTCAGCATAGCCAAGGACTCTTTAAGACACAATGAGACCACTGTAAAACCAATCGTGGATAGGCGGACCACTAGACGTCGAACCCCAATTTTATATCATACAACTGTCGGAAAGATACCCTAAGAGCTACTTGAATTCCCATTTATAAACTCCCGAAACTTTCCGGTTATGCAATCAGGTGTTGGGGATACAGGGGAAGCATAATATCTCACTCAAAAACTAACAAATCCTACATCCAGCTGTATCCATCCTTCAACACATAACCAACAAACCTTCAGAAATCGTTTACCTCAACCTTCGAAAAACATCCGTTATACGAGTTATGGCAATACTCCCGAACTCCCGCCCCAGTACTGGGTGGCGTCGAGGTTATCTCACCAACAACTGCATAAAAGAGATTTTCGATGTCGGCGAAACTCAGGTATTACAGAATTGCAACGATAAAATTGTGACGACAACACCTCGGAGCTCAACTCCTCGGGACACTGCCACAAACCCTAAATGTCAGGAGGCACCAAGAACGATGTTCTCGTCACAAAACCATCGGAACGATTCCAAGATACCCGCGTGATCCTAATTTTTTAGTGAAATTTGAGAAAAGAAGAGTCAAAACTCTACGTCAGGATGCCTCACCAGAGCGACGAAGGGACTGAGGAGTAAAAAGAATCCTACTCTCCGATATATATAATCCTAAATGACTCAAAACATTTTTCTAGACTCAACAACGCCAGCGATTCGATCAAGCATGGGGCTCCTAAGGTCAGGGAAGGCTCTGATACCAACTTGTCACGCCCTCGATGCGGCTATATCTCCCACCTGTCGAAGCATGACTTAGAGGCATAACCGCATTGAAAGCAATGTCGCAAGTGAGGTAATCTTCACACAACCCATGTAATACATAAGGGAAAGAGATACATAGTTGGCTTACAATCGCAACTTCACACAATACATGAATAAAGCATTACATTCATCCAAATACACTCAAGGTCCGACTACAGAACAAAAATAAAATAAGACTACCCCAAATGCTACACAGATCCCCGATCGTCCCAACTGGGCTCCACTACTGATCAATTGGAAACGGAACAATATAACGAACGCGAATCTCATCGAGCTCCTCCTTGAGCTTGGTTGCGTCACCTGCATGGTTCAACGACACCTGCAAGTTGGTTTCGGAAATATCTGTGAGTCACGGGGACTCAGCAATCTCACACCCTCGCGATCAAGACTATTTAAGCTTATAGGTAAGGTAAAGGTATGAGGTGGAGCTGCAGCAAGCGACTAGCATATATGGTGGCTAACATACGCAAATGAGAGCGAGGAGAGAGAGCAAAGGCACGATCGAACAACTATGATCAAGAAGTGATCCTAGAACAACCTACGTCAAGCATTACTCCAACACCGTGTTCACTTCCCGGACCCCGCCGAGAAGAGACCATCACGGTTACACACGTGGTTGATGCATTTTAATTAAGTTAAGTTTCAGGTTTTCTACAACCGGACATTAACAAATTCCCATCTTCCATAACCGCGGGCACGGCTTTCGAAAGTTCATAACCCTACAGGGGTGCCCCAACTTAGCCCATCACAACCTCTCACGGTCAACGAAGGATATTCCTTCTCCCAAGACAATCCGATCAAGCTCGGCATCCCGGTTACAAGACATCCTCGACAATGGTAAAAAAGGTCCAACAAGACCGCCCGATGCGCCGACATCCTGATAGGAGCTGCACATATCTCGTTCTCAGGGCAACACCGGATGAACACTACGTACAGCTGAAACCAGCCCTCAAGTTTCCCCGAGGTGGCACCGCAAGTGGCTCTGTTTCGGACCAACACTTAGACAAGCACTGGCCCGGGGGGGGGGGGATTTAAAATAAAGATGACCCTCGGGATGCGTGACTCCCAAGGGAAAAAGGCTAGGTGATGAATGGTAAAACCAAGGGTGGGCCTTGCTGGAGGAGTTTTATTCAAAGCGAACTGTCGAGGGGTTCCCATTATAACCCAATCGTGTAACGAACGCAAAATCCGGGAACATAACACTGATATGAAGGAAACTAGGGTGGCAAGAGTGGAACAAATCACCAGGCATAAGGCCGAGCCTTCCACCCTTTACAAATTATATAGATGCATTAATATAAATAAGAGATATTGTGATATCCCAACAAAAATCCATGTTCCAACAAGGAACAAACTCCAATCTTCACCTGCAACTAACAACGCTATAAGAGGGGCTGCGCAAAGCGGTAACATAGCCAAACAACGGTTTGCTAGGACAAGATGGGTTAGAGGCCTAGCTTAACAATATGGGAGGCATGATAAGAAAGTGGTAGGTATCGCAGCATAGGCATAGCAAAAGAGCGAGCAACTAGCAAGTAAAGATAGAAGTGATTTCGAGGGTATGGTCATCTTGCCTGCAAAGATCTCCGAGAAGACGAAAGCTTGAACCTCGTAGGCATACTCAACGGGCTCCTCGAACACGAACTCGTCTCCCGGCTCTACCCAAAGCAAGAACACAAGCAAAGGGAGACACAATCAACCACGTGCAATGCACAAAACAACATGATACAAAACATGTCATGAGATGCGGGATGCGATATGCGATGCATATGCATGATTCGGAAAGGAATGATTGAACCTGGCCTCAACATGGAAATCCAAGAGTGCCAATGGAAAGAGGGGTTGATTTCGGTCGAAATCGATATAAAGATCACCGGAATCGGATGCACGGTTTGCAAATGGCAAGCAAAACAAGTATGGCACCGGTCTGTGATTAACAGCAAGTAGTCTTCTAAATGCATCAAGATAATTAAGCTACTGCACTCAAACATAGCAACCAAATACATGGCAGGGATCCACTCAAGATGCTTGACAAAATATGAGCACTGAGCTACGGCTAATTCACTCATTAACAAGTTCAAACAAGCATGGCAAAAGTGCAAATGATAACAGGTTACAGACTAACAACAAGTCTGGATTTTAACATCAGGAAGCAATGTTTAGAGCATGATAACTACGTGCTACAGGAACACATCATGGCAAAGCAAGGAATGGCATGAAGCTACTCAAAGCATACAACAAAAGACCCTTAATGACCATAAGCCAAAAGGGATCAGAAAATACAATGGCAAGCATGCGAACATAGCAAGTTACATAAACATATTCAGACTTGATGAAAAACTGGAACATGGCAAAACATACATCAAGTAGGCATGTATACGAGCTCGATGCACTCACTACAAGGCATTGCATGATAATCTAAGCATACACCCAGCAACTAGACATGGAATAGAAGCTAGACATGGCAAGAACAACAACATTGAAGGAAATATGCCCTAGAGGCAATAATAAAGATATTATTTATTTCCTTAAAACCATGATAAGTGTTTATTATTCATGCTAGAATTGTATTAACCGGAAACATAATACATGTGTGAATACATAGACAAAACAGAGTGTCACTAGTATGCCTCTACTAGACTAGCTCGTTAATCAAAGATGGTTATGTTTCCTAACCATGAACAAAGAGTTGTTATTTGATTAACGAGGTCACATCATTAGTTGAATGATCTGATTGACATGACCCATTCCATTAGCTTAGCACCCGATCGTTTAGTATGTTGCTATTGCTTTCTTCATGACTTATACATGTTCCTATAACTATGAGATTATGCAACTCCCGTTTACCGGAGGAACACTTTGGGTACTACCAAACGTCACAACGTAACTGGGTGATTATAAAGGAGTACTACAGGTGTCTCCAATGGTGGATGTTGGGTTGGCGTATTTTGAGATTAGGGTTTGTCACTCCGATTGTCGGAGAGGTATCTCTGGGCCCTCTCGGTAATACACATCACATAAGCCTTGCAAGCATAATAACTAAGATGTTAGTTATGAGATGATGTATTACGGAACGAGTAAAGAGACTTGCCAGTAACGAGATTGAACTAGGTATTGGATACCAACGATCGAATCTCGGGCAAGTAACATACCGATGACAAAGGGAACAACGTATGTTGTTATGCGGTCTGACCGATAAAGATCTTCGTAGAATATGTAGGAGCCAATATGGCCATCCAGGTCCCGCTATTGGTTATTGACCGGAGACGTGTCTCGGTCATGTCTACATTGTTCTCGAACCGTAGGGTCCGCACGCTTAACGTTACGATGACAGTTATTATGAGTTTATGCATTTTGATGTACCGAAGGTAGTTCGGAGTCCCAGATGTGATCACGGACATGACGAGGAGTCTCGAAATGGTCGAGACGTAAAGATTGATATATTTCAAGCCTATGTTTGGACATCGGAAGTGTTCCGGGTGAAATCGGGATTTTACCGGATTACCCGGAGGGTTACCGGAACCCCCCGGGAGCCAAATGGGCCTACATGGGCCATTGTGGAAAGGTGAAAGGGGCTGCCAAGGAGGGCGGTGCGCCTCCCCCCCTCCCCTAGTCTAGGAGAGGTGGCCGGCCACCTCTCTCTCTTTCCCTCTCTCTTTTTCCCAAGGATTCCTAGTTGGAATAGGATTGGGGGGGGGGGGGGAGTCCTACTCCCGGTAGGAGTAGGACTCCTCCTGCGCCTCCCTCCTTTGGCCGGCCAGCCTCCCCCCTTTCATCCTTTATATACGGGGGCAGGGGACACCCCAAGACACACAAGTTGATCCTTGAGATCGTTCCTTAGCCGTGTGCGGTGCCCCCTGCCACCAAATTCCACCTCGATCATACCATTGTAGTGCTTAGGCGAAGCCCTGCGTCGGTAGTACATCAAGATCATCACCATGTCGTCGTGCTGATGGAACTCCTCCCCGAAGCTTTGCTGGATCAGAGCCCGGGGATCGTCATCGAGCTGAACGTGTGCTAAGAACTCGGAGGTGCCGGAGTAACGGTGCTTGGATCGGTCGGATCGGGAAGAAGACGTACGACTACTTCCTCTACGTTGTGTGATCGCTTCCGCAGTCGGTCTGCGTTGGTACGTAGACAACACTCTCCCCTCTCGTTGCTATGCATCAACATGATCTTGCGTGTGCGTAGGAATTTTTTTGAAATTACTACGTTCCCCAACTGTCAGGACCCCGATTCCAGGCCACATCGATCTAGCCGGTAACACCTCATATCACTTTGCGGCCTCACGCACGGTATCCCATGGGTGTCGCCTTACCATGGCCCGGGACCGTTTGCGCCTTTTGGCTCGCGTATATGACAATGTCGCTAGCATCCATATGACCGAGAACCCGGGCCGACATGGCTAGTCGTGAACCCAAAGCGGCACAGACCTATGGAGACAGGCATACATGAATCACATCGAACATGTCGGTCATCAACGAGTGATTCCGGGCTGTAGCACTGGGCTAACAGGACTCCGGGGATCCCGGGCTGTAGCAGGCTAGACAGGACTCCGGAGATCACCGCGTGACATTTCCCCGAAGGGACAGACATAGGGACGAAGTGAAACACATGCCGGCCAGTCAAGTGTCCTGAACAGTAGTGCTGGGCTAGCAGGACTCCGGTGAACCGGGCTGTAGCGGACTACTATGGCTTGAGGAGCACTAGACTACATTTCCCCATAAGAAAGGCTGCGGAGGACAAACAACTAGATTGTCGGATCCCACTCATACCAAGCATTTCAATCATACACACAATATGCCCGATATGAGTACATACAACATGGCATCACAACAAAACTCTACAACTCAAGTACTTTATTTAAAGGCTCCAGGGAGCCATACATAACATATCCATACAGGTAGGGGTCACATGACCCGACACTCAAGTCATACAGTCATACAAGCACATGCGGAAGCAACTAGTCTGAGTACAGACTCTAGAAAGAAAGAAGGCTTCTCGAAGCCTGTCTATCTACATAGGGCCCTCCATGGCCTGGATCACCACCTGGGTGGCTAGTCACTCGTTGACGTCAAGGTCTACGTAAAACCCATCGGAGGGGGCAGTGTTGTCGTCTGAAAACAATAAATAAGAAAACATGAGTACAAAGGTACTCAGCAAGTCTTACATCAGAACCTACTATACATGCTCATTCTCAAGAAGGTGGTGGGGTTTATGCAGCAAGCCAGCTTTGACTCTTGGCTAAGCTATCCTACGGATTCTTTTAGCAAAATAGTTTTCGCACACGATTCCACTACTCACCATCACAATACTCCACCGTGGATCCTCCCTCGTATCCTGCGAGGGGGCCATCCTCGGTACTCACACTTATCTTGAGTCTTTTAGTAGTACCCATTAACTTGTCTATGAACTGTATAGGCAACCAAGTAGTCCTTTACCGCGGACGCGGCTATTCGAATAGTTTTATACCCTGCAGGGGTGTACTTCGTCATACACGCTTTCACTGCTTACCGCCGTCTACACGACATGTACTCGGCAACCTTCAAGCGGAAGCCCAGCGAGGGTGTCGGCCACGGCCTACCTAAACACCTAAGCCCCTAGTCCAGGTTATCGCCTATCCAGGTTCCATCCGCAGGGAGTCCGGCCGAGGTTTCCACATACGGCCCCGAACGATGTGAACAGGGTTCCCGAGACACCAAACGGGTGACTCGGTACACCGTGCCACGGTGTATCTACCGCAACATAGCCCACCCCTAGGGTCAGCGCTACGCACGGCCGCCAACACATATCCTACAAACACCAGAAACTATTTGCAACTCCTGGACAGAGTACTAGTTTGGCTAAGAAGCCGAGAGGGTCCATTTGTTTCGGGCCCAATGTACGGTAGTAACTACATCTTAAATCACACATACAGATCTCAGTTCTTATGGACGGCCTCAATGAAACAACCCACCATGTACTCCTACATGGCCTCTCATCGATACCTTTACCAAAACATGTTCAACACATCCCACATATTACTGGCACAAGCATTTCACTCTAGCCCATCACCCAGATGAACTAGACCTGACACAACTCTAAGCATAGCAGGCATAGCAAGGTAGGAATCACAAAACATGGCTCAATCAACTCCTACACATGCTAGTGGGTTTCATCTAGTTACTGTGGCAATGACAGGTCATGTAGAGGATAAGGGTTCAGCTACCGTAGCGCACAACAGTTTGAATCGTGTTGTCTTAATGCAGTAAACAAGAGCAGGAGCGAGAACATGGGTTGTATCGGAATGATCAATGGTTGCTTGCCTGATGGAGTGGTAACGGGATACTGCCCTTCAGTTGGATACTCGTGAATATCCTCGGAGGCAGAACCTACCACGAATAACACAACCGAGCACAATCAACACATGACGATATGCAACAATATGATGCATGCTATGACATGGCAATATGGATGTGTCTTGGCCTAATGCAAGCTAAAACAGAAGGGTAATTGCTTGTTTGAACCAAAAGTTCAAGTGTTAGCTCATTTAACTTGATCATATTAGTGCATCACCTTATATTGCATAAACAGCAGGTTTAACTTGTTCTGACATGCATGAAACCAGTACCAATGGATAGCTTGGATTTTTCTGATAATTTTTCATATATAATTTGTCTCATTTGGAGTTATGGTTGAATTTCTATGAATTTTTGAAGTTTAGGCAATTTTCTGGAATTTTCTATATAAAATTAAATCCAGAAAAAGAGTTATTGCGTCAGCATGACATCACCCTGACGTCAGCAGGTCAACTGGGTGCCTCTAGGTCAAACCTGACCAGTGGGGTCCACTGGTCAGTGACACAATCAACTAACCAAGTTAATTAGCCCTAACTAACTTAGTTAGCCGGGCGGGGCCCGCATGTCAGTGGCTCATCTAATTAGCTAAGTTTATTAACACTAACTAACTAACACTAATTAAGCAGGCGCCTGGGCCCACACGTCAGTGAGTCAGGAGGGAGTCAACCCAGCCAACCGGGGTCAAAACACGCCGGAGTTGACCCCGGCTCATCGCCGGCAAGGCCAGAGACGGCGGAGGGGCTCGGAATTCCTCCTCCGGCGACCAAATGGCCAGCGGAGGGCATCTACGCGGAGCTGGGACTCGCCCGCATCCATCTGTGCACACGGCAGGGGCTGAGATGGCCCGAGCTCGCCGGAGGCAAGCTCGTGGCGGTGGCCGGAGTTAGGGGCTGGTGCGGTTAGCGCTAGGGGGCACGGCAGGTCGAACGGGTGGGTGCGTTAGGCTCCTGGGGACGCGTTGAAGACGGTGGTGCGCTCGGACGCGTGCTTGCACGGCCGTAGCCACGACGGCGTCGAGGCTCAACGGCGGCGAGCTTCGGGTGCTCGCGGGGCAACGGCTACGGGGCGAAATCGACGGCGTGGCTAAGGGGAAAAGGACCGGGAGCTCACAGCGGTGCCGTAGGGGTGGCTAGCGGGCTCGGGGGCGACCTTGACGGCGCGAATCGACAGCGAGGAGCTCGGGCGGCCGAGGTTGAAGAAGAGCTCGAAGTCGACGATGCAGGGCTTCCGGCGGGGCGTGGTTCGGTGAGGGGGTCGAGGACGACGTTGCGGAGCTCGTGGGCACAACCGAGGGGCGAGGGGGTGGCTGTGGCCATGGTGGTTCTCGTCGGCGGCGACGGCCGCGTTCTGTGGAAGAGAGGGGGAGAGCCAGAGGAGGGGATGAGCACGGGGGAGGGGAATGAGAGGGCCAGGGGGTGCGTGGCCGTCTCCGTGGCATTGGGAGGGAGTCCGGAAGCAGGAGGTGGCGCGCAAGGGGGGGGGGGAGGTGGCGCGCGCGCGTGCCGGCGAGCGCCGGGCACACGCCCGTGTCCTTCTGTCCGAGGAGGGGGACGACAGGAGGCAGCGGGGTGGGCTGGGCCGCCAGCTGGAGATGGCCAGGTAAGTGGCCCATGGCCTTTCCCTCTTTATTTTTTTTGTGTTTTTCTATTTCTGTTATTCTGTTTTGATTTAGTTTAAATACTAAATCATTTTATAAAATCCTGAAAATATTTATGGACACTTATTGAAATATTTCAGTGGCCCAAAAAATAGTTCCAACATTATTTGAGCATTTGAATTATTTAATAGCATTTAAATGCCCAAATTCAAATATTTATGAATTAAATCAATGCCCCTTTTTGTTGACCTAAAATTATATGCACCATTTTTCCCAAGGGTTCTAACCCAAGGCAAAGAGGGTGAACGTTTTTGAAGGGCATTTCAGGTTCATTGAATTTATTTTTTAGTAAACCCTAGTTGATTTCAGGGGGGGTGCTGGGGGTTCTGTTTTCCCCATTTCAATTTTCTGATGAAGGTAAACATGATGCACACTCTAATGCATAATCTAGCTAGGGTGTGACAACTCACCCCCACTCAATAGAATCTCGTCCCGAGATTTAGGATCATCTGGGAAGAAGGTGGGGTACTCGAGTCGAAGACGATCCTCCCTTTCCCAAGTGGCTTCTTCTTCGGAATGGTGTGACCATTGAACCTTGAGAAACTTGATATTATGACGTCGAGTGGTACGCTGGGCTTGATCAAGGATACGAACGGGGTATTCCCGATAAGAAAGGTTATCTTGTAAATCAAGCGTTTCGTGGTCCACTCCACGGATAGGATCCGCGAAGCAACGCCTGAGTTGCGAAACGTGGAAGACATCGTGAACTCTGGAAAGATGCGGAGGTAGTTCCAATTGGTAGGCAACTTCTCCTTGTTTGGCAAGAATGCGAAAGGGTCCAATGTAACGAGGAGCCAATTTGCCTTTGATACCGAAACGATGGGTTCCCTTTAACGGGGTAACCCGAAGGTAAGGTTTCTCATCAATTTCAAATTTCATAGGCTTATGTTTACGATCATATTGACTCTTTTGGCGAGATTGGGCTGTTTTCAATTTCTCACGAATAACACGAACCTGCTCTTCTGCTTCCTGAATCATATCCGGGCCAAAGAGTTGTCTTTCCCCGGTTTCTGACCAGTTAAGAGGCGTTCGACATTTTCGTCCATAGAGAACTTCGAAGGGAGCCTTGCCCAAACTAGCTTGATAGCTATTGTTATAAGCAAACTCCGCGAATGGAAGGCATTTCTCCCAACTCATTCCGAACGAGATAACAGAAGCTCGGAGCATATCTTCCAGAATTTGATTGACTCGCTCTACTTGACCACTTGATTGAGGATGGAAGGCGGTGCTAAAGGAGAGATGAGTTCCCATAGCATTTTGGAAACTTTCCCAAAATCGAGAGGTGAAGAGACTTCCACGGTCTGAGTTAATTTCCAATGGGACACCATGAAGAGACACTATTCAGGAGATGTATAGGTCAGCTAGCTGGCTAGCGGTGATACTCTCACGAACAGGTAGAAAATGGGCTACTTTGGAAAGCCGGTCGATCACGACGAAGATGGCATTATTCCCCCTCTTGGTCCTGGGAAACCCAGTGATGAAATCCATACTGATTTTGTCCCATTTCCATTCAGGAATAGCCAAAGGTTGAAGGGTGCCAGCAGGCCGTTGATGCTCTGCTTTAACACGACGACAAACGTCGCAATTGGCAATGTATTGAGCGATTTCTCTCTTCATCCTAGTCCACCAAAACCTCTGGCGTAGGTCTTGATACATTTTAGTACTACCAGGATGAATGGTGAGAGGGGATTCATGAGCTTCCTTAAGGATCAGTCGCCTCAGGTTTCGCGCCTTCGGAACCACTAGGCGATTCCCAAAGTATACAACACCTTGATCATCAATGGAGAAACAATTCACGACTCCTTTCTTAACGTTTCTCTTGATACGGGAAATTCCTGGATCTATCTTCTGTGCCTTGATGACCTGATCCGTAAGGGTAGGTTCCGCTACCAGGGTGGATAGGAATCCTTGAGGAACAATGTGAAGATTAAGCTTGCGAAATTCCTCATGGAGAAGTGGTTGACTTTGTTGTAACATCAGGTTGTTACAGTAGGACTTACGACTTAGTGCATCGGCCATGACATTGGCCTTGCCAGGGGTGTAAGTTATTCCTAAGTCGTAATCCGAGATCAACTCGACCCAACGTCTTTGCCTGAGATTCAAATCTGGTTGGGTGAAGATATATTTCAAGCTTTGGTGATCGGTGAAGATCTCGCAACGATTACCGAGAAGGTAATGTCGCCAGGTTTTGAGTGCATGGACTACAGCTGCAAGCTCTAGATCATGTGTGGGATAATTTTCCTCATGTGGGTGTAATTGCCGTGAAGCATAGGCAATTACCTGACGATCTTGCATGAGTATGCAACCTAGTCCTTGTCGCGAGGCGTCGCAATAGATAATAAAGTCCTTGGAGAAATCTGGTGGTACCAGTACGGGAGCAGATGTCAGGCGTCTTTTGAGTTCCTGAAAACTGAACTCGCACTGTGGAGTCCACTCGAACTTTTTGTCTTTCTTGAGGAGTTCAGTTAGAGGTTTAGCAACCTTGGAGAAATTTTCGACGAAGCGGCGGCAATAGCTCGCTAGGCCAAGGAAACTCCGAACTTGCTTGACCGTTTCAGGTGGAGTCCAATCAAGGACGGCTTGAACTCGCTCGGGATTGACAGCAATACCCTTACCAGAGATTACATGGCCTAGATAGGTCACTTCTGACAACCAAAATTCACACTTGGAGAATTTGGCATAAAGGCGATGCTCTCGAAGTTTCATCAATACCAGCCTCAGATGTTCGGCATGTTCCTCTTCATTCTTGGAGTAGATGAGTATGTCATCGAGGTATACTACGACGAATTTGTCCAAGTACTCCATGAAAACCGAGTTCATTAACCGGGAGAAAGTGGCCAGGGCATTGGTTAAACCGAAGGACATGACGGTGTACTCGTATTGGCCATAACGAGTAACAAAAGCCGTTTTGGGAATGTCCCCGTTTCTGATTTTGATTTGATGGTAGCCCAACCTCAAATCCAGCTTGGAGAAGACTGAGGATCCAGCGAGCTGATCATACAGGTCATTGATCCTGGGAAGCGGGTATTTGTTCTTGATGGTGACCAGATTGACAGGTCGGTAATCCACAACCATTCGATCCGTTCCATCCTTCTTCTTGACGAAGAGGACGGGGCAAGCCCAAGGAGAGGAGCTAGGACGGATGAACCCTTTGTTCAAGGACTCATCGAGTTGGTTCTTAAGCTCGGCTAGTTCTAAGGGTGCCATCTTGTAGGGTCTTCTAGCAATTGGAACGGTTCCTGGAACAAGGTCTATCGCAAACTCGACATCCCGGTCAGGTGGAACACCTGGCAGTTCTTCCGGAAACACATCCGGGAAGTCTCGGACTACCGGAACGTCCTCAAGGTCTGGAAGAGGGTTGGCATTGAGAGAGTAAAGTTGGCGCTTGGCCACTCGAGTTAAGACATTAACTGTCTTGCCCGAGGGATGAGTAAGTTGAACGGTTCTAGTGGCACAATCGATCTTGGCATAATGAGCCGACATCCAGTCCATACCCAAGATGATGTTTATGTCGGAGGACTTGAGAGCTATTAAAGATGCGAGGAAAACAAGCCTATCAACAAGAATTTCGTTCCCATGGCTTACCCTAGAAGTTTGCCATTTGGAACCCGGAGTTTGAATTACCATGGAAGTGGGCATGTCACAGAATGTCGTGTTATGCAACCGAGCATAATTCTCGGATATGAATGAATGAGATGCTCCAGTATCGAAAAGAACAGATGCCGGATGGCAGTTAACAAGGAGCGTACCAAGGACGATGTTGGGATCCTCATGAGCCTCTTCGGCTGAAACATAGTTGACATGGCCACGTGCAGTAGTGGGCGGCTTGGCGTAGAAAGTCTTTCCCGCGGGCTTACCACGGCCAACGGACTTTCCAGCTTGATTGGGGTTGTTCTGGGGACACTCTCGACTATAGTGACCCGGTTCTCCACACTTGAAGCATGTTACCACAGTGAGGCGTGGAGCAACATTAGCAGCGGGGCCACCATAGGGCTTGGGCGGTGCAAATTGCTGGTTGGGACGAGGCGCCTCAAAGGATGGCCTCGGGGTGAATCTGGGTGGCAGTGCGGTGCTTGGAATCCACACCCGGCGCTTCTGAGCTCCAGAGCCGGATGAAGACCCAAAATCACGAGAGTGCTTGCGTGAAGCGTCATAATCAGTCTGGCCTGTCTCAGCACTGATAGCTTTATTGACCAGCTTCTGGAAGGATGTGCACTCATGCAGACGGAGATCGCGGCGAAGCTCAGGGCTAAGTCCCTTGCGGAACCCTGCCTGCTTCTTGGCGTCAGTAGAAACCTCTTCAGGAGCATAGCGTGCCAGGTTCCCAAATTCTCGTCTATATGCATCCACAGTCAACCTTCCTTGGGTGAAGTTGCAGAAATCCTCCCTCTTGCGATCCATGAGACCTTCCGGAATGTGATGCTCACGGAAAGCCTCGCTGAACTCAGCCCAGGTAGTGATTTGGCCGACCGGGCGCATAGCTTCGTAGTTTTCCCACCAATGGCTAGCGGGGCCCTCGAGATGATAGGCATCATAGGTAACCTTGTCGGCTTCGGCTACGTTGGCAGAACGTAGCTTGTGGGTTATGCTGCGAAGCCAATCATCCGCGTCGAGGGGCTCGACGGATTGGTTACACTTTGGTGGGTACAGCTTGATAAAGTCGTTGATTGACACCAAGTCATTTCGTGGGTGGCGTGCAGTGTTCTGCTCAATCCGCTCCAGTAGGCGGTTGGTCTCACGCTTGTTCCTTTCCGCCTCCAGCATCACTTCGGCCAGGGAAGGCGGGTGAGGCAAATTTTCACCTCTAGCTGCATTGGTTTCCCCCCGCTCCAGGATAGCAGGGTTGCCGCGGGTGTTGACCATCCTAGGAGGAAAACAAGACAACGGTTTAGACAAGGATGGCTCAAACTTAACAGGGAAGTGCAGAATGTAAAGGATAACACGGAATGCAGAGATGGTCATTCGTATGCCATGGTAATATAAAACTGCCATATATACACCAACGGTCATACTCGTCATACATAGTTTAGTACAAGCTCATGCTACAGTACAACTATGAAGGTAGACGTTACATCTCATCGGAGGTATTCCGAGTCCCTATACATTATTTGTTTACACCTCCGGAATCGATTACACACCAAGTCGTATTCCACCAGTCACGCAGGACAGTGGGGATACAACTACTACAATACTAGTGGTACTACTACTAACTCAGATAGCTCCGTAGTAGTCCCCATAGAAGTCACCTCCATAGCCTAGAAGTTCAACGTGATCATCCGGAAACAGATGGTCCTGAGGAGCCTGTGGACCATAGGGGCTAGGATGAGGTCTTGGACCAACAAACGGTGGCATGCGGGGACCAAGGGGTGGGGTGATGCCTCCCACATCACACCAATCCACCATGTCTGGCAGAGCTGCTCTCACAGGATACAGATCCCTGGTATCCATACATCCAGCTTGCACCGCGGGTGCAAACCGAGTCAATGTGGCCCAATGATCAGCACTGGTATTAAAGAGTTCCAGCCTCAAGGACCGATTCTCTCGGTCCTTATCTTCGAGCATATCAGCGGTGGTACGAGTTAATGAGTCCTCCTGAGTGGAGTCAGCATAGATAGCCTGAAGATACCCCTGCGCTCCCGGAAGTGAAGCTGGCATGTAACGGAAGTCAGTGTTCCGAAGCAGGCCAGTCCGGACTCGCAAGATGGTCATCATGGAATAGGCAGCATCCTGCACAGCCATCTCAATGGTAACTCCGAGTCCATAGGAACAGTGAAGGGGCTCGGTAGATCCAGGATAGGAAGGAAATATCCTGACGGTGCAGAAATACTGGCTTTGATTAAAGTCGCGGAACTGCTCTTCAACAGTGTATTCGGGATACCAACGGTATCCTGTCTCGATCATGACCCGGGCCAACATAGCAGTATGACCGGGCACGTCGAGGCACCTGGTCAGGCGAACCACTTGATTTTGAGAATGGTTGGCCATCTGAGAGCACAACCAAAAGACAAAGACATCAGAATTCCTAGGGAAAATTGGACAGCATAACGGCTGTAAATGCTCAGAAAAAGATTTGAGACATCCACAACAGTTCACAATACCGCTCAACAACATCATATCAAGGTTCTGATTCAAATAGCAACGTACTAAAATAGTAGAAACTGGACTGGAACTCGTAGCAATAATCCTATGAACTACTACGAATTAGTAACACGTGAGCCTGATAGAAGAAGAGAGCCTAGTCCTTAACCCACGTTGAATGAGAAGAGAATGACTCAGATCAGAAGCATAGGGTAAAGGAGTAAAAGAACCTTACGTTCCCTCCCACAATCAATTCCCTTACATATAACTAAAGCATTTCTAGACTCGACATCGACCAGTTTGGCTGAACGAACCTACAGGCAGTCCGGCTCTGATGCCAACGCTGTCAGGACCCCGATTCCAGGCCACATCGATCTAGCCGGTAACACCTCATATCACTTTGCGGCCTCACGCACGGTATCCCATGGGTGTCGCCTTACCATGGCCCGGGACCGTTTGCGCCTTTTGGCTCGCGTATATGACAATGTCGCTAGCATCCATATGACCGAGAACCCGGGCCGACATGGCTAGTGGTGAACCCAAAGCGGCACAGACCTATGGAGACAGGCATACATGAATCACATCGAACATGTCGGTCATCAACGAGTGATTCCGGGCTGTAGCACTGGGCTAACAGGACTCCGGGGATCCCGGGCTATAGCAGGCTAGACAGGACTCCGGAGATCACCGCGTGTCATTTCCCCGAAGGGACAGACATAGGGACGAAGTGAAACACATGCCGGCCAGTCAAGTGTCCTGAACAGTAGTGCTGGGCTAGCAGGACTCCGGTGAACCGGGCTGTAGCGGACTACTATGGCTCGAGGAGCACTAGACTACATTTCCCCATAAGAAAGGCTGCGAAGGACAAACAACTAGATTGTCGGATCCCACTCATACCAAGCATTTCAATCATACACACAATATGCCCGATATGAGTACATACAACATGGCATCACAACAAAACTCTACAACTCAAGTACTTTATTTAAAGGCTCCAGGGAGCCATACATACCATATCCATACAGGTAGGGGTCACATGACCCGACACTCAAGTCATACAGTCATACAAGCACATGCGGAAGCAACTAGTCTGAGTACAGACTCTAGAAAGAAAGAAGGCTTCTCGAAGCCTGTCTATCTACATAGGTCCCTCCATGGCCTGGATCACCACCTGGGTGGCTAGTCACTCGTCGACGTCAAGGTCTACGTAAAACCCAGCGGAGGGGGCAGTGTTGTCATCTAAAAACAATAAATAAGCAAACATGAGTACAAAGGTACTCAGCAAGTCTTACATCAGAACCTACTATACATGCTCATTCTCAAGAAGGTGGTGGGGTTTATGCAGCAAGCCAGCTTTGACTCTTGGCTAAGCTATCCTACGGAATCTTTTAGCAAAATAGTTTTCGCACACGAGTCCACTACTCACCATCACAATACTCCACCGTGGATCCTCCCTCGTATCCTGCGAGGGGGCCATCCTCGGTACTCACACTTATCTTGAGTCTTTTAGTAGTACCCATTAACTTGTCTATGAACTGTATAGGCAACCAAGTAGTCCTTTACCGCGGACGCGGCTATTTGAATAGTTTTATACCCTGCAGGTGTGTACTTCGTCATACACGCTTTCACCACTTACCGCCGTCTACACGACATGTACTCGGCAACCTTCAAGCGGAAGCCCAGCGAGGGTGTCGGCCACGGCCTACCTAAACACCTAAGACCCTAGTCCAGGTTATCGCCTATCCAGGTTCCATCCGCAGGGAGTCCGGCCGAGGTTTCCACATACGGCCCCGAACGATGTGAACAGGGTTCCCGAGACACCAAACGGGTGACTCGGTACACCGTGCCACGGTGTATCTACCGCAACATAGCCCACCCCTAGGGTCAGCGCTACGCACGGCTGCCAACACATATCCTGCAAACACCAGAAACTATTTGCAACTCCTGGACAGAGTACTAGGGTGGCTAAGAAGCCGAGAGGGTCCATTTGTTTCGGGCCCAATGTACGGTAGTAACTACATCTTAAATCACACATACAGATCTCAGTTCTTATGGACGGCCTCAATGAAACAACCCACCATGTACTCCTACATGGCCTCTCATCGATACCTTTACCAAAACATGTTCAACACATCCCACATATTACTGGCACAAGCATTTCACTCTAGCCCATCACCCAGATGAACCAGACCTGACACAACTCTAAGCATAGCAGGCATAGCAAGGTAGGAATCACAAAACATGGCTCAATCAACTCCTACACATGCTAGTGGGTTTCATCTAGTTACTGTGGCAATGACAGGTCATGCAGAGGATAAGGGTTCAGCTACCGTAGCACACAACAGTTTGAATCATGTTGTCTTAATGCAGTAAACAAGAGCAGGAGCGAGAACATTGGTTGTATCGGAATGATCAATGGTTGCTTGCCTGATGGAGTGGTAACGGGATACTGCCCTTCAGTTGGATACTCGTGAATATCCTCGGAGGCAGAACCTACCACGAATAACACACCGAGCACAATCAACACATGACGATATGCAACAATATGATGCGTGCTATGACATGGCAATATGGATGTGTCTTGGCCTAATGCAAGCTAAAACAGAAGGGTAATTGCTTATTTGAACCAAAAGTTCAAGTGTTAGCTCATTTAACTTGATCATATTAGTGCATCACCTTATATTGCATAAACAGCAGTTTAACTTGTTCTGACATGCTTGAAACCAGTACCAATGGATAGCTTGGATTTTTCTGATAATTTTTCATATATAATTTGTCTCATTTGGAGTTATGGTTGAATTTCTATGAATTTTTGAAGTTTAGGCAATTTTCTGGAATTTTCTATATAAAATTAAATCCAGAAAAAGAGTTATTGCGTCAACATGACATCACCCTGACGTCAGCAGGTCAACTGGGCGCCTCCAGGTCAAACCTAACCAGTGGGGTCCACTGGTCAGTGACACAATCAACTAACCAAGTTAATTAGCCCTAACTAACTTAGTTAGCCGGGCGGGGCCCGCATGTCAGTGGCTCATCTAATTAGCTAAGTTTATTAACACTAACTAACTAACACTAATTAAGCAGGCGCCTGGGCCCACATGTCAGTGAGTCAGGGGGGGGGAGTCAACCCAGCCAACCGGGGTCAAAACACGCCGGAGTTGACCCCGGCTCGTCGCCGGCAAGGCCAGAGACGGCGGAGGGGCTCGGAATTCCTCCTCCGGCGACCAAATGGCCAGCGGAGGGCATCTACGCGGAGCTGGGACTCGCCCGCATCCATCTGTGCACACGGCAGGGGCTGAGATGGCCCGAGCTCGCCGGAGGCAAGCTCGTGGCGGTGGCCGGAGTTAGAGGCTGGTGCGGTTAGCGCTAGGGGGCACGGCAGGTCGAACGGGTGGGTGCGTTAGGCTCCTGGGGACGCGTTGAAGACGGTGGTGCGCTCGGACGCGTGCTTGCACGGCCGTAGCCACGACGGCGTCGAGGCTCAACGGCGGCGAGCTTCGGGTGCTCGCGGGGCAACGGCTATGGGGCGAAATCGACGGCGTGGCTAAGGGGAAAAGGACCGGGATCTCACAGTGGTGCCGTAGGGGTGGCTAGCGGGCTCGGGGGTGACCTTGACGGCGCGAATCGACGGCGAGGAGCTCGGGCGGCCGAGGTTGAAGAAGAGCTCGAAGTCGACGATGCAAGGCTTCTGGCGGGGCGTGGTTCGGTGAGGGGGTCGAGGACGATGTTGCGGAGGTCGTGGGCACAACCGAGGGGCGAGGGGGTGGCTGTGGCCGTGGTGGTTCTCGTCGGCGGCGACGGCCGCGTTCTGCGGAAGAGAGGGGGAGAGCCAGAGGAGGGGATGAGCACGGGGGAGGGGAATGAGAGGGCCAGGGGGTGCGTGGCCGTCTCCGTGGCATTGGGAGGGAGTCCGGAAGCAGGAGGTGGCGCGCAGGGGGGAAGATGGCGCGCGCGCGTGCCGGCGAGCGCCGGGCACACGCCCGCGTCCTTCTGTCCGAGGAGGGGGACGACAGGAGGCAGCGGGGTGGGCTGGGCCGCCAGCTGGAGATGGCCAGGTAAGTGGCCCATGGCCTTTCCCTCTTTATTTTTTTGTGTTTTTCTATTTCTGTTATTCTGTTTTGATTTAGTTTAAATACTAAATCATTTTATAAAATCCTGGAAATATTTATGGACACTTACTGAAATATTTCAGTGGCCCAAAAAATAGTTCCCACATTATTTGAGCATTTGAATTATTTAATAGCATTTAAATGCCCAAATTCAAATATTTATGAATTAAATCAATGCCCCTTTTTGTTGACCTAAAATTATATGCACCATTTTTCCCAAGGGTTCTAACCCAAGGCAAGGAGGGTGAACATTTTTGAAGGGCATTTCAGGTTCATTGAACTTATTTTTTAGTAAACCCTAGTTGATTTCAGGGGGGGTGCTGGGGGTTCTGTTTTCCCCATTTCAATTTTCTGATGAAGGTAAACATGATGCACACTCTAATGCATAATCTAGCTAGGGTGTGACACCAACAGTGGTATCAGAGCCTAGGTTTTATGGTTTGATGTTATTTGCACGAGTAGAACACAAGTGAGTTGTGGGCGATACAAGTCATACTGCCTACCAGCATGTCATACTTTGGTTCGGCGGTATTGTTGGACGAGACGATCCGGACCAACCTTACGCGTACTCTTACGCGAGACCGGTTCCCTCGACGTGCTTTGCACATAGATGGCTTGCGGAAGACTGTCTCTCCAACTTTAGTTGAACCAAGTATGGCTACGCCCGGTCCTTGAGAAGGTTAAAACGGAGTCTATTTGACGAACTATCGTTGTGGTTTTGATGCTAGGTGAGATGAGTTCTTACTTAAGCCCGTAGCAGCCACGTAAAACTTGCAACAACAAAGTAGAGGACGTCTAACTTGTTTTTGCAGGGCATGTTGTGAGGTGATATGGTCAAGGCATGATGCTGATTTTATTGTATGAGATGATCATGTTTTGTAACCAAGTTATCGGCAACTGGCAGGAGCCATATGGTTGTCGCTTTATTGTATGCAATGCAATCGCGATGTAATGCTTTACTTTATTAAGCGGTAGTGATAGTCGTGGAAGCATAAGATTGGCGAGACGACAACGATGCTACAATGGAGATCAAGGTGTCGCACCGGTGATGATGGTGATCATGACGGTGCTTCAGAGATGGAGATCACAGGCACAAGATGATGATGGCCATATCATATCACTTATATTGATTGCATGTGATGTTTATCTTTTATGCATCTTATCTTGCTTTGATTGACGGTAGCATTATAAGATGATCTCTCACTAAATTATCAAGAACTGTTCTCCCTGAGTATGCACCGTTGCCAAAGTTCGTCGTGCCTAGACACCACGTGATGATCGGGTGTGATAAGGTCTACGTCCAAATACAACGGGTGCAAAACAGTTGCACACACAGAATACTCAGGTTATACTTGACGAGCCAAGCATATACAGATATGGCCTCGGAACACGGAGACCGAAAGGTCGAGCATGAATCATATAGTAGATATGATCAACATAACGATGTTCACCATTGAAAACTACTCCATCTCACGTGATGATCGGTTATGGTTTAGTTGACTTGGATCACGTGATCACTTAGAGGATTAGAGGGATGTCTATCTAAGTGGGAGTTCTTAAGTAATTTGATTAACTGAACTTAAACTTATCATGAACTTAGTACCTGATAGTATCTTGCTTGTTTATGTTGATTGTAGATAGATGGCTCGTGCTGCTGTTCCGTTGAATTTTAATGCGTTCCTTGAGAAAGCAAAGTTGAAAGATGATGGTAGCAATTACACGGACTAGGTCCATAACTTGAGGATTATCCTCATTGCTGCACAGAAGAATTACGTCCTGGAAGCACCGCTGGGCGCCAGGCCTGCTGCTGGAGCAACGCCAGATGTTATGAACGTCTGGCAGAGCAAAGCTGATGACTACTCGATAGTTCAGTGTGCCATGCTTTACGGCTTAGAATCGGGACTTCAACGACGTTTTGAACGTCATGGAGCATATGCGATGTTCCAGGAGTTGAAGTTGATATTTCAAGCAAATGCCCGAATTGAGAGATATGAAGTCTCCAATAAGTTCTATAGCTGCAAGATGGAGGAGAACAGTTCTGTCAGTGAGCATATACTCAAAATGTCTGGGTATAATAATCACTTGATTCAGATGGGAGTTAATCTTCCAGATGATTGCGTCATTGACAGAATTCTCCAATCACTGCCACCAAGCTACAAGAGCTTCATGATGAACTATAATATGCAAGGGATGAACAAGACTATTCCCGAGCTCTTCGCAATCCTGAAAGCTGCGGAGGTAGAAATCAAGAAGGAGCATCAAGTGTTGATGGTCAACAAGACCACTAGTTTCAAGAAAAAGGGCAAAGGGAAGAAGAAGGGGAACTTCAAGAAGAACAACAAGCAAGATGCTGCTCAGGAGAAGAAACCCAAGTCTGGACCTAAGCCTGAAACTGAGTGCTTCTACTTCAAGCAGACTGGTCACTGGAAGCGGAACTGCCCCAAGTATTTGGCGGATAAGAAGGATGGCAAGGTGAACAAAGGTATATGTGATATACATGTTATTGATGTGTACCTTACTAGAGCTCGCAGTAGCACCTGGGTATTTGATACTGGTTCTGTTGCTAATATTTGCAACTCGAAACAGGGACTACAGAATAAGCGGACGCTAGCAAAGGACGAGGTGACGATGCGCGTGGGAAACGGTTCCAAAGTCGATGTGATCGCGGTCAGCACGCTACCTCTACATCTACCTTCAGGATTAATATTAGACCTAAATAATTGTTATTTGGTGCCAGCGTTGAGCATGAACATTATATCTGGATCTTGTTTAATGCGAGACGGTTATTCATTTAAATCAGAGAATAATGGTTGTTCTATTTATATGAGTAATATCTTTTATGGTCATGCACCTTTGAAGAGTGGTCTGTTCTTGTTGAATCTCGATAGTAGTGATACACATATTAATAATGTAGAAGCCAAAAGATGCAGAGTTGATAATGATAGTGCAACTTATTTGTGGCACTGCCGTTTAGGTCATATCGGTGTAAAACGCATGAAGAAACTCCATACTGATGGACTTTTGGAACCACTTGATTATGAATCACTTGGTACTTGCGAACCGTGCCTCATAGGCAAGATGACTAAAACACCGTTCTCCGGTACTATGGAGAGAGCAACAGATTTATTGGAGATCATACATACCGATGTATGTGGTCCGATGAATATTGAAGCTCGTGGCGGATATCGTTATTTTCTCACCTTCACAGATGATTTAAGCAGATATGGGTATATCTACTTAATGAAACATAAGTCTGAAACATTTGAAAAGTTCAAGGAATTTTAGAGTGAAGTTGAAAATCATCGTAACAAGAAAATAAAGTCTCTACGATCTGATCGTGGAGGAGAATATTTGAGTTACGAGTTTGGTGTACATTTGAAAAATTGTGGAATAGTTTCGCAACTCACGCCACCCGGAACACCACAGCGTAATGATGTGTCCGAACGTCGTAATCGTACTTTACTAGATATGGTGCGATCTATGATGTCTCTTACTGATTCACCGCTATCATTTTGGGGTTATGCTTTAGAGACGGCCGCATTCACGTTAAATAGGGCACCATCAAAATCCGTTGAGACGACGCCTTATGAACTATGGTTTGGCAAGAAACCAAAGTTGTCGTTTCTTAAAGTTTGGGGCTGCGATGCTTATGTGAAAAAGCTTCAACCTGATAAGCTCGAACCCAAATCGGAGAAATGTGTCTTCATAGGATATCCAAAGGAAACTATTGGATACACCTTCTATCACAGATCCGAAGGCAAGACTTTTGTTGCTATGTTCGGAAACTTTCTAGAGAAGGAGTTTCTCTCGAAAGAAGTGAGTGGGAGGAAAGTAGAACTTGACGAGGTAACTTTACCTGCTCCCTTATTGGAAAATAGTACATCACAGAAAACTGTTTCTGCGACACCTATACCAATTAGTGAGGAAGCTAATGATGATGATCATGAAACTTCAGGACAAGATACTACTGAAGCACGTAGATCAACCAGAGTAAGATCCGCACCAGAGTGGTACGGTAATCCAATTCTAGAAGTTATGCTACTAGATCATGATGAACCTACGAACTATGAAGAAGCGATGGTGAGCCCAGATTCCGCAAAGTGGCTTGAGGCCATGAAATCTGAGATGGGATCCATGTATGAGAACAAAGTATGGACTTTGGTTGACTTGCCCGATGATCGGCAAGCAATTGAGAATAAATGGATCTTCCAGAAAAAGACTGACGCTGACGGTAATGTTACAGTCTATAAAGCTCGACTTGTCGCAAAAGGTTTTCGACAAGTTCAAGGGGTTGACTACGATGAGACCTTCTCACCCGTAGCGATGCTTAAATCCGTCAGAATCATGTTAGCAATTGCCGCATTTTATGATTATGAAATATGGCAGATGGATGTCAAAACTGCATTCCTGAATGGATTTCTGGAAAAAGAGTTGTATATGATGCAACCTAAAGGTTTTGTCGATCCAAAGGGAGCTAACAAAGTATGCAAACTCCAGCGATCCATTTATGGACTGGTGCAATCATCTCGGAGTTGGAATAAATGCTTTGATAGTGTGATCAAAGCATTTGGCTTTATACAGACTTTTGGAGAAGCCTGTATTTACAAGAAAGTGAGTGGGAGCTCTGTAGCATTTCTGATATTATATGTAGATGACATATTGCTGATTGGAAATGATATAGAATTTCTGGATAGCATAAAGGGATACTTGAATAAAAGTTTTTTTGATGAAAGACCTCGGGGAAGCTGCTTACATATTAGGCATAAAGATCTATAGAGATAGATCAAGAAGCTTAATTGGACTTTCACAAAGCACATACCTTGACAAGATTTTGAAGAAATTCAAAATGGATCAAGCAAAGAAAGGGTTATTGCCTGTGTTACAAGGTGTGAAGTTGAGTCAGACTCAATGCCCGACCACTGCAGAAGATAGAGAGAAAATGAAAGATGTTCCCTATGCTTCAGCCATCGGCTCTATCATGTATGCAATGCTGTGTACCAGACCTGATGTGTGCCTTGCTATAAGTTTAGCAGGGAGGTACCAAAGTAATCCAGGAGTGGATCACTGGACAGCGGTCAAGAACATCCTGAAATACCTGAAAAGGACTAGGGATATGTTTCTCGTATATGGAGGTGACAAAGAGCTCACCGTAAGAGGTTACGTTGATGCAAGCTTTGACACTGATCCGGACGATTCTAAATCGCAAACCGGATATGTGTTTACTTTAAACGGTGGAGCTGTCAGTTGGTGCAGTTCTAAACAAAGCGTCGTAGCGGGATCTACATGTGAAGCGGAGTACATAGCTGCTTCGGAAGCAGCGAACGAAGGAGTCTGGATGAAGGAGTTCATATCCGATCTAGGTGTCATACCTAGTGCATCGGGTCCAATGAAAATCTTTTGTGACAATACTGGTGCAATTGCTTTGGCAAAAGAATCCAGATTTCACAAAAGGACCAAACACATCAAGAGACGCTTCAACTCCATCCGGGATTTAGTCTAGGTGGGAGACATAGAGATTTGCAAGATACATACGGATCTGAATGTTGCAGACCCGTTGACTAAGCCTCTTCCACGAGCAAAACATGATCAACACCAAAGCTCCATGGGTGTTAGAATCATTACTGTGTAATCTAGATTATTGACTCTAGTGCAAGTGGGAGACTGAAGGAAATATGCCCTAGAGGCAATAATAAAGATATTATTTATTTCCTTAAAACCATGATAAGTGTTTATTATTCATGCTAGAATTGTATTAACCGGAAACATAATACATGTGTGAATACATAGACAAAACAGAGTGTCACTAGTATGCCTCTACTAGACTAGCTCGTTAATCAAAGATGGTTATGTTTCCTAACCATGAACAAAGAGTTGTTATTTGATTAACGAGGTCACATCATTAGTTGAATGATCTGATTGACATGACCCATTCCATTAGCTTAGCACCCGATCGTTTAGTATGTTGCTATTGCTTTCTTCATGACTTATACATGTTCCTATAACTATGAGATTATGCAACTCCCGTTTACCGGAGGAACACTTTGGGTACTACCAAACGTCACAACGTAACTGGGTGATTATAAAGGAGTACTACAGGTGTCTCCAATGGTGGATGTTGGGTTGGCGTATTTCGAGATTAGGGTTTGTCACTCCGATTGTCGGAGAGGTATCTCTGGGCCCTCTCGGTAATACACATCACATAAGCCTTGCAAGCATAATAACTAGGATGTTAGTTATGAGATGATGTATTACGGAACGAGTAAAGAGACTTGCCAGTAACGAGATTGAACTAGGTATTGGATACCGACGATCGAATCTCGGGCAAGTAACATACCGATGACAAAGGGAACAACGTATGTTGTTATGCGGTCTGACCGATAAAGATCTTCGTAGAATATGTAGGAGCCAATATGGGCATCCAGGTCCTGCTATTGGTTATTGACTGGAGACGTGTCTCGATCATGTCTACATTGTTCTCGAACCGTAGGGTCCGCACGCTTAACGTTACGATGACAGTTATTATGAGTTTATGCATTTTGATGTACCGAAGGTAGTTCAGAGTCCCAGATGTGATCACGGACATGACGAGGAGTCTCGAAATGGTCGATATGTAAAGATTGATATATTGGAAGCCTATGTTTGGACATCGGAAGTGTTCCGGGTGAAATCGGGATTTTACCGGATTACCGGGAGGGTTACCGGAACCCCCCGGGAGCCAAATGGGCCTACATGGGCCATTGTGGAAAGGTGAAAGGGTCTGCCAAGGAGGGCTGCGCGCCTCCCCCCTCCCCTAGTCCTATTAGGACTAGGAGAGGTGGCCGGCCACCTCTCTCTCTTTCCCTCTCTCTTTTTCCCAAGGATTCCTAGTTGGAATAGGATTGGGGGTGGGGAGTCCTACTCCCGGTAGGAGTAGGACTCCTCCTGCGCCTCCCTCCTTTGGCCGGCCAGCCTCCCCCCTTTCATCCTTTATATACGGGGGCAGGGGACACCCCAAGACACACAAGTTGATCCTTGAGATCGTTCCTTAGCCGTGTGCGGTGCCCCCTGCCACCAAATTCCACCTCGATCATACCGTTGTAGTGCTTAGGCGAAGCCCTGCGTCGGTAGTACATCAAGATCGTCACCACGCCGTCGGGCTGACGGAACTCCTCCCCGAAGCTTTGCTGGATCGGAGCCCGGGGATCGTCATCGAGCTGAACGTGTGCTAAGAACTCGGAGGTGCCGGAGTAACGGTGCTTGGATCGGTCGGATCGGGAAGAAGACGTACGACTACTTCCTCTACGTTGTGTGATCGCTTCCGCAGTCGGTCTGCGTTGGTACGTAGACAACACTCTCCCCTCTCGTTGCTATGCATCACCATGATCTTGCGTGTGCGTAGGAATTTTTTTGAAATTACTACGTTCCCCAACAAACATAGCATGCACGGATCAACAACAACAAGCTTGGCAGAATTGCTAAACATGTTAACAATCTGCCAGGAACATTTTATAGCCAAAAGTAGAGCTCGATTGACTCAAGCTAGGGTGCTCCATAAATGCAAACAAAGACATGAATGGATAGAGCACCCACAATATATACAAAACATCCTTACTGATCATGCTCAAAAGAGGCACGGATCACTAGGAATCAATATGAACATATGGCATAAAAATAAGGACAGGGCAGAGACTTAGAATATTTCTAAGTCCCTGAAATCAACAACATTAAGTAAGCTACTTTGCATGCTTGTGCTAGTCACCACAGAGATCACAAAAATACATGGCATACACCCCTGTAAAGATGGCATGGCATTCTTCAAAACACATGTAGAGCTCAAGATCATATCATGCATACATTAATCATGGCAAAAATGACAAAAGAGCAAAAGCTGTTACGGATCTGAAACTAACATCACATAGCCCTCTTCCAATAGCATTTCGGGCATCAAGATGAGCTCAAATGAAAATGATGCAATGAGATGAAATGAAGTACTCGACGAGACAAACATTTTGATGTGCTACACGCATGAATTGGAGCCACGGTGATGACGTTATGAGCTGATGAACATCGCAAAATAATTAGGGTTAGGGACGAAAAAGTCAACCCAAAACGTCCAGATCTAGATCCACCGGGGGTATAGTAGCACGCGCGCTCCTCTAGGTCGCCGGAGATGTTGCTCACCGGAGTTCGTCGCGGGAGATGAGGGAGGAGGCCGGATCCGATGGTGGAGCTCGCCGGACCGAGGCGGCGTGGTGCGGTGGCGGCGCTGATGGAGGCGGTGGCCCGCGGAGGGCCTCGGGCGGCGCGGGGCGACGCAGGTGAACGGCGGCGACCGGGCGAGGCGGCAGTGCGGCGATGTCGGCGGCGGCGGCGCGCAGCTCCGACGTGAGCTAGCGGGCGGCGGGGCGTAGGAGGCGGCACCGGGCGGCGCGGGCGAGGACGCGGGCCAGGAGGGCCGCGCTCGGGCTTCCCGGACCGGCGGCGGGGGAGATGCGGCCGGGGCAACCGCGTCGTGAGACATGCCGGCGGTGGGGCAAACTGGACATGTCCGTCGGCAGGACTTGTGTTCGGCGCGCGAGGAGAGGAGGAGACTAGGGTTTTGGGAGGAATGGATCCGAAATTTGGGGAAGGTCTATATATAGAGGTAGGAGGAGTTAGGAGGCTCCAAATGAGGTGCGGGTTGCTAGGAAAAATCGAACGAAATCACAAACCTGCATGGCCAACCCAGTACTGCCCATGAGGTTCGTGTTTGCTTGCATCTTGCGGGATTAAGTCGGTGTTGGTATTCGGTGGATCCGTTTTTGATCCAATCTTTGTCCGTATGTTTATAGATTTAATCCTTTTGATATACAATTCTCTTTATCGGTGATGGTGTTGCTTTGTTGCGCCAGTCCTGTAGGGCTTAGCACGACGATTTTTTGACTGTCTATTACAATAAGGTTTGCCGGCTTCGGTGAGGGATGGACAAAGAAGGCGACATGTCTTTTGTCTTGCTCCAATGCTTATAGTCGTCGCTGGTGGTCATATATTTTTTGTTGTACTTTTTGTACATCTGGTGTTCTTTTGTACTGCCACGATTGATTGTAAATAGATTGAAAATTCCCCGAAAAACGATGATCACCACCATAGTGCTAAACTAACACATAACATATCATCGGATAGCATACAAAATAACTTCATTTTACCCATCGATAACCTTATAGGGTCCACACTCTTTCACATCCCCCTCTTAGATACCGGGGCTATTTATCGCACGTTGTGAGACTTAACTCGGTTTTGCCTTTGGCTCGGCCCAGTATTATAAACAGAGAAGAAAAGTAGACCAACATGTAGGAAGCTACTTGGGCCCGCCCATTACTAACAACGCCTGAGGCGATACGAGCTTGTGTCTCGCCATAAATGAGACGAAGCCGCTCCCCCGCTTAGACACCGCTTGGATGTACTCCCTCTGTTCGGATTTACTCGTCGTTGTTAAATCGGAACGGAGGGAGTAGATGTTGGGCCTAGAATTCAACTTTGGTGTTTGGGTGGCTCGTATATCATTGTTTGAAAAGCCACGACATTCTTTAGCAACCGATATTTGAAGTCCCGCGACAACACTCATGTGCCCCAGCCATCAATTTGGAGACAAGACCCTAAGTTTCCCCTCTTAGTTGGCAGCCCTCCCCCTCCGCGTGCGCCTCGCATACCCCTTCGTCTTGCTCGTGGCGAAAATAAAAGTGGTGTTAAACAGTACTCGACGCATTGTGCAAGTCAGTTGCCTGTCTCCGCCCTCCTCCTCCGTCTCTCACCTCTCCGGCGCATCTCCGACACCCCATAGCGAGCGCCTCCTAGAAATGAGCAATCCCAATTTGGGCAATGACCCTCCAAACAAGCATCATAATGGAGTCTGTCCTCCGAATTCGAAGTGCCAGTTGCTGGAACATCCAAACAACAAATTTTGAGTTCAGTCTCATTATCAATGTCCTTGGTTGGAACCAATTCAATTCCATGGCCTTCAATAACAAAGCCTTACTTTCCCATTCACTCGTCCTTTCCCCGACTAACACCTGGTCGTGGTCCTGATAAATAACTTAGCGCTGATCCAACACCTAATGTTTCTGACGCTAAAAAAAGCAGCTAATGCTTTTGTTAGGCTAGGCACTCACCCCTCTACAAGTACGTACTTAAGTTGAGTTGGAGGGCTTAGTTTGATATGGACAGTCGAAGCAGGTGTCTAGCATGGAGAGTTGGCCATGGCCTTGTTCAACTGGAGAAGGATTGGGGATGGAGAGCGACAAGTAAAACTCCACTTGCTCCCAGTGAATTTCCTTATGCTATTTTCACCCTTTTTTCATATAAAACTGCATTTTAACATCGTATTGATTCATGGACGCAATTTTCAAGTACAACTTTGCAGCAAAAGGAAAATACATTCGCCTTGTTTTCATCACGGCCAGGGCACCGCAATGATCGGAGAGAGGTCGTGGGGAAGGTGGGAAGGTGTGGGGGATGCAATGCAAGGAGAAGATTCTTTGCATCGCCGGAGCTCAAGGCCGTGGCACGGCTTGGGAGATGGGGTGGCTGGCTAACACATGCTTTGGATGTGGCACAGAGCTTGCGAAGGACGGTCGGCGATGGTGCCTCCCTGGAGCACTGGCGGTGGGAGGCTTCAGTTCATTCGCATGTGGCAGCTTCGGCGACGGCAGGGAGAGTCGGTGAGGGAAGGATCAAGGAACACAAAAAGGCGGCAGCGGGGCGCCTCACACACAGGAGGTGTGCCTACGACAGAGAACAGAGGCAACCGGAGGCGTTGGTTGGATGGTGAAAATTCCTCCGACCAGGTGTTTCTTTTAGAGCTTTTATTATTAAAATATTTCAAGAGTTTCCCGCAAAGGAAAGAAAAACAGTTAAGGCCTCTTTTGGTTCATAGGATAGGATTATCATAGGAATAGGAATCTTGTAGGAAATGAGATGACATGTATCTCAAATCCTATGAGTAGGAATAGGAAACAAGATGTCATTTGGTTAACACCAAAGGAATTTTTTCATTAAATCTAGACTCTTTTTTATTTTCCTATGAAATATGGAGGATAGGAACCAATCCTATGTAGGAATAGGAATCCATTCCTATGAACCAAAGGACTCTAAAGAAAAAAAATCCTATAAGAATTATATCCTCTAGAATTCCTATGAAATTTCTCTAAACCAAAGGAGGCATAAACATTTTCTTCGATTGTTTTCTGGAGTGCTTATGTCTTGTGATCACTGAATGCAAACCCATGATCAAGACAACTACATCAGTTTTCCTACGAAAGTATCCTATTCCTACGTTTTGCTTGCTTATTTCACCTATCTTCCTATGCAAGCGGAAACATATACTTCCTCCGTCTGAAAAAGCTTGTTTCTCAAATGAATGCATCTAGCATTGAGTTAGTTCTAGATACATTCATTAGAGGCACAAGTTTGGGACAAGTTTTTTCGAACGGAGGGAGTATAATCTAAGACTTTATTTTTTCTGTTGGCTTGCATGTCTTCACCATCATGATCATGATATGCGTCCCAACCTGCTGCTGATATGAGGTTCTACTTTCTATCTGAACTATGTGTATTTACTTGACCCAAATAAGAGACATTCACACCTCTTTCCTGTCTCTCTTTTATTGCCTACAGTAGGAGTATAATGCAAACTGTCTCGCTTGAATCTTAACCATAAGGAACAGCGGAAAGGGGCATTGGAAGAATTGTCATGCACACAAGAAAGAGCCAAGTACTAATCTGACAATCATACTGCCTCAGAGCCAACAGAAAATGCCACTTTTCAAACACCTAGCGCATCAGCACAACATACACAACACACCGACGTTCAAGAATGACACTGATATACACTCCCTCCGCCCAAAAAAGTTTGTCCCTCAAATAGATGTATCTACCACCAGGGACAAGCTTTTTCGACGGAGGGAGTATCAGGCAGCACATGCTCACAAAGCAGAAAACTTGTCCAACAGAAAAACACCCATATTTCTGTCTGCCATGTAGTACCAGCAAAACCACAACTTAATAGTACAATAGCAGACAGAGGGATATAACTGGGTGAATCAGTATACTCCGTGGTGAGATCCGATCTGTTGTTGCGGCCCGATCTTTCACGACACTCCACCACCAGCAGTAGCAACCTCTCGCCCGTGCACGTGATGTACACGAAGTAGAGGGTTTGAACCTTGCGGCCCAGCACGAGAAAACCAATCTCAACGAAGGTACTCACGCGCAAAACAATTTTCACAAAAAGAAACCGCAACACAGAGGTTTTCTAAAGATCCCTCCAAAACTTGATATGGGTGTCTACCCTAAAAAACACATCGTATCTATTTTATAAAAAATAACCTCCCCTTTACATCAGCCGAGGCGAGCCTTTTATTTGGCCTAGCTCTCGTGCGCCTAAACAGAAGCAAAAAAAAATTGGGACTCTAAAAAGTATAGCAATCTAATGACTAAATCCTAACTGAATAAAAAAACTCAAGTACGTGACCCATAACTCAAACGAAAATACATCTCTTTATTTTATTTGGACTTGGACTCCACGAGATAGATAATTAGTTTGCATGCAACGTGATTTTCTTGCCATGCAAACAAAGATCCACTGAGCCGATCCGTATCCAATTAGGAGGCGTACGAAAGTTTGGCTCTGCCTTGTCACGTACAGGTTTCATTTTTATCTCATGTTTTCTCCTTTGATGCATAACTATTTGCTGGCATGATTCTAACTGTCGGTTAAGATTGAAACCGATCTGATCTTTTCCTTTACTATGGCATACTGATCCTTCCGAGCATCCTGTTTTTCCATAGACCAAATATTGTGGTACAACTTTATATTTCATGCGTACAGGACCATGCTCCAATGAATCAATCACATCTTTTGAATCCAATGAATGCATCATGTAATTGATCTTGGGTCTAGCATTTATAGAATTAATTCTCGGTCCACACAAATGACGCACACGACCATCGTTTCCTCTATGAAATATGGTTTTCTGCACATCATTAATTTCTGCAACATTTCCATGACTTAATTCTTTAACTAGCTCAGCTTGAGTAGGATCATCAATTGATGGTGTCATGCCCTTATCATCCTCCCTCCCTTCAAAAGAAACCGTCCCCGGTTTCATCTCTGTTTTTAGGACCATCAATTTTTCTGCAGCTTCCAAGTCTATTTTTATTACAGAATCTGCCATCGGTTTCAATACGTGCCGCCTCCCATCATGTATGAATGTGTATGTGTTAGATTTCCCGGCATGCATTGCATCATGATCAAACTGCGCCACGGCCTTCCCAATAGCAATTGACAAGCGTCCATCGGCAAGACATCACAATCCACCTTGTCAATATACCCTCCAATAGCAAATGGCACACGCACCTTATGCGTAATCTTTAATTTTCCAGAGTTGTATAACCACTCCACATGGTGCGGTTGCGGGTGCCGCCACATCGATAAACCCAATTCTTGCACGAGATCTTTGCTAATGGCGTTAGTAAAGCTGCCGCCATCAATTATCACCTTACATGCCCGATCTTTGATCATGCACTGTGTTTTAAAAACACTCCACCGCTGTCCCTTTGCACCACCATCATCTTTCACCTTCTCCACCAAAAGATTCAGCCCATCAGTCGGTGCGTCAACCTTTGCCTTTATTTCTTCTTCATTTTCTCTTCTTTTCTGCAAACGGCTTTTCCAATCTTCCATGAACACATCCACTGGCATAGGAATAAAACAAACTTGTTGGCCCTTCCATGATAAAGAGTAACTGTTTTTCTTGGAATTCCGAACAGCCCCAACACGTTTGCACCATGGATTCCCAAGTAGGAGATGGCACGACACCATGGGCATAGGGCAAACGTGAAAAAATTCTGCACAACAATATTTTCCCAGATCAAAAATTAGCAAAATCTGATTTGTAATTTTGATTTCACCTTTGAACCACTTCAGCGTGTAAGGTCTTTCAAGAGGTGATATCTTTAGTCCCAATTTTTCCACCACCTCGATGCTCACCATGTTGACTGCAGTACTCTCATCGATCGTCAGATTGACACGTCGTTCGTTCACGACGCAACGAGTGTGAAAAAGAACAACCTCACCGATGCCTTCCTCCTCCATCAATATGTTCTTGCTCAACATGTTGATGCTCGCCTCGGCAGACAATATTGGAAACTGAATCGCCGTGACTAACCTTTGCTCTGAATAGAACTTGATGAGGACCGAACCCCGTGGTGAGACCCGATCTGTTGTTGCGGCCCGATTTTTCACGACACTCCACCACCAGCAGAAGCAACCTCTCGCCCGTGCACGTGATGTACACGAAGTAGAGGGTTTGAACCTTGCGGCCCAGCACAAGAAAACCAATCTCCACGAAGGTACTCACGCGCAAAACAATTTCCACAAAGAGAAACCACAACACAGAGGTTTTCTAAAGATCCCTCCAAAACTTGATATGGGTGTCTACCCAGAAAAACACATCGTATCTATTTTATAAAAAAATAACCTCCCCTTTACATCAGCCGAGGCGAGCCTTTTATTTGGCCTAGCTCTCGTGCGCCTAAACAGAAGCTAAGAAAATTGGGACTCTAAAAAGTATAGCAATCTAATGACTAAATCCTAACCGAATAAAAAAACTCAAGTACGTGACCCATAACTCAAACGAAAATACATCTCTTTATTTTATTTGGACTTGGACTCCACGAGATAGATAATTAGTTTGCATGCAACGTGATTTTCTTGCCATGCAAACAAAGATCCACTGAGCCGATCCGTATCCAATTAGGAGGCGTACGAAAGTTTGGCTCTGCCTTGTCACGTACAGGTTCCATTTTTATCTCATGTTTTCTCCTTTGATGCATAACTATTCGCTGGCATGATTTTAACTGTCGGTTAAGATTGAAACCGATCTGATCTTTTCCTTTACTGTGGCATACTGATCCTTCCGAGCGTCCTGTTTTTCCATAGACCAAATATTGTGGTACAACTTTATATTTCATGCGTACAGGACCATGCTCCAATGAATCAATCACATCTTTTGAATCCAATGAATGCATCATGTAATTGATCTTGGGTCTAGCATTTATAGAATTAATTCTCGGTCCACACAAATGATGCACACGACCATCGTTTCCTCTATGAAATATGGTTTTCTGCACATCATTAATTTCTGCAACATTTCCATGACTTAATTTTTAACTAGCTCAGCTTGAGTAGGATCATCAATTGATGGTGTCATGCCCTTATCAGAACCCAACCGTGCCGCAGAAACTTTACCTTACCGAGTCGCCACCCATCTGCCACCGCTGCCTGACATCTACGCCATGGAAGGCACCTCCAATGCGACCGCCGATGCCACCGACCTCCCCCTTTATAAATGTATTGTTTTCAAAATATTTTCTTCAACAACTGTACTTATCTCCCCGTAATTTTCAAAACAAATATCATCCCAGTCGTCCCCCGGAAAGAAATCTGGGGCTTGTTATCTTCAAAACCCAATGATAATCTTATCGGAACCACGCTCTCCAGCATCCTCCTTTTAGACGCCAGGGCTGTTTCTCAGACGCTGCGATAGTTAACCCGGTCTTGCCTATGGCGTGGTGTTACTGGGCCGGCCAAGTGTTGTAACTGCCGCGAGGTTTTTCCTCCGTGGTTTTCTTTATCGTTTTTTCACTACTTGCATCTGTTTCCTTCGTTTTTTTCTCTATTTTTCTTTGTTTTTTTACTTTTCCCTTTTTCTTTATATTTTTTCTTTGGTTTTCATTTTTATTTATTTTTTATTTTTTACCTTCTAGTTTTCCTTTCTTTTCCAACACAATTTATATTTTTTGTATACATCAAGAATATTTTTCATACACATTTACATTTTTAAATAAATTATAAAAAAATTACAAATATATTTTTTGATACCTTATTTTCTTTAATACACATTGTAAATTTTTGGTATACATCTGAAACATTATTTATGTACATGTTTAAGATTTTTCAGAGAAACAATTAACCTTTTTTTCAAATTCATGTTTTTGAACATTTTAACTGTTAACTATTTTTCTTTTTTTTGCTGTTGAACTGTTATATATTTTTAAATACACACTTCAAACATTTCTCGGAATGATATGATTTTTTAAACAATGTGAACACATTTGTACATTCTATAAACATTTTTTTAATTTCATATTTTTGAAATGTGTGAGTATTTTATAAATTCTAAGGTACATTTTTTGAATGGTATCATTGATTGGAATCACACTAACATTTTTGACATTGTACGAAGCTTTTAAAAAAATTGCACAGACATATTACGCGTGAACCTTTTTCTTAAATGGTATCAACATTTTCTTAAATTAATTTACAGTTTTTATTTTTTTAGATAGAATTAAGTTTTGAAATATATGTATTTAGAATGTTTTCAGGGATATTAACAAAAGAGAGAAAACTGAATGATTAAAAAAACAAAGAAGAAAAATAAACTAATCTACATGAAGCTACTTGGCCCGGCCCATTAGTAGCAATGCGTGAGGCCGAGACGAGCTTGTGTCTTGCTATAAGCCAGACAAAGCGGCGCCGTAGACACGAGCTTGTGCCAAAGTTGCTAAACCTAAACCCTAGGCATGGCTTGAATGTAGATACTGGGCATAGAATTCAACTTTGGCGTTCAGGAGGCTCAAATATCATTGTTTGGAAAGCCTTGACATTCAGTCTAATTGACAACCAATATGTGGCGCCCCATCACAGTAAGCATGTGCCCTAGCCTTCAATTTAGAGGCAAAACACTTGGTTCCCTCTTATGTGGGCAGTCCCCTCCCCCCCCCCCCCCTCCGAGTGCGCCTTGCATGCCCCTTTTGTCTTGCTCGTGGGGAAAATAAAAGTGGTGTTAAACAGTCCTCGACGCATTGCGTAAGTCAGTTGGCCGTCTCCGCTCTCCTCCTCTGTCTCTCACCTCCCCCGCTGAATCTCCGTCACTCCTTAGCGACCGCCTCCTACAAATGAGGAATTCCAATTTGGACAATGACCATCGAAGGAAGCATCACAATGGAGTCTATTCTTCGAATTTCAAGTGCCAATTGCTCGAACATCCAAACAAATTTTGAATTCTGTCTCTGTACCAATATCCTTGGTTTGAACCAATTGAATTCCATGGCCTCCAATAACGAAGCCTTGCTTTCCCACTCACTCGTCTTTTCCCTGATCAACACCTCGTCGTGGTACTGATCAAAGTCTTATCACGGAGCCAACACCTAATGCTTTTGTCAGGCTCTCTACAAGTACATACTCCCTCCATTTCAGGCTATTTTCACCCTTGTTAATATAAAACTGTATTCTAACATCATATTAATTCATTGATGCAATCTTCAAGTACAATTTTGTAGCAAAATGGAAATAAAAGAAATACATTTGCCCCTTTGTCCAAATAATTTACGTTCATCACGGTCAAAGCACCACAATGATCAGCGAGAGCTCGTGGGGGAGGTGGGAAGGTGTGGGGAATGCAAGGACCAGATTCTCTGCATTGCCGGAGCTCAAGGCCACGACATGGCTCGGGAGACGGGTGGTTGACCCACACATACTTTGGATGTGGCGCAGAGCTTGCGAAGGACCACGGCGGCACCTCCCTTGAGCACCGTCAGCGCGAGGGGGGGGGGGGCTCCGGTTCACATGTGGCAGCTTCTCCGACAGCGGGGAGAGTCGGTGAGGGCAAGGAACACAAAAAGGCGGCAGCGGTGCACCTATGACAGAGAACAAGAGGCGGCCGGAGGCGGTGGTTGGACGTTGCAAATTCCTCCGACAAGATTTTCTTGTTTTGTTATAGTTGGATTGGGAGGTCCCAAAAGTTTTCAGAGTATTAGAAGAAGCCAGGATGTGTTTCTTTTAGAGCTCTTAAAATATTATAGGAGTTAATTTATTTTGATTCTTTCCTAGAATGCTAAGTCTTGGTGATCACTGAATGCAAACCCATGACAGAAGACAAGCATCAGTTTTCCTACGAAAGTATCCTACCTTTTGCAGATTTCACGAGTCTTTGTAAGTGCAAACATATATAATCTGAGACTTGGTTTTCACGTGTCTTTGTAAGTGCAAACTAACATAAGTTGAGGACGTGCAATCCTTCACCATCATGATCATGATGCGTCCCGATCCGCTGCTGACATGAGGTTCTACTTTCTATCTGAACATTGTGTAATGGAATTGGCCCAAATAAGAGGCACTCGCACCTCTTTTCGTCTCTCTTTTATTGCCTAGTAATGCAAACTTTGTCTCGCTTGAATCCTAACTATAAGGAACATGCAGATATGAAAGCAATTGAGACAAGTGATAATCTGGCAATCATACTGCCCGGTTCATCAGAGCCAATAAAAAATGCAGCGTTTCAAACACCAAGCGCGTTAGCACAGCATACACGTTGATGTTCAAGAATGACACTGATATATGATCACAGAGCAGAAAACTTGTCCAACAAAAAATAAACACTTACGAACAGGACATAACTGGATGAACCAGTATACTATTATCCAAGGTGTTCATCAAGAGCTAGCATGGCCTCATCAGCACATCAAGTCTGACAGTGCTGTCTGTGCATAGACAGATAACAAAGATGTGCATGAAGTGAAATCCTCATTGTCAGGAGCACCCTTTGCCATCCAACTCAATTTATTCTTTGCGGGGGGCGGCCAAAAGTTCGCCGGTGTCGACCAAAAGGGCAATACGTTTCATTACCTTGGCGCGGAGGGCATCGTTATACGCCCGGAGGTGCGCCCTGCGGGCGAGGAAGTCGTCGTCGACTTCGACGTAGCCACGCTTCTCATACTCAGCGCGGACAAGTGCCTGGAACTTGGCGAATCTCTCTCGAACGGCGTAGAAAGCGCGTGCACCATTATAGAGGATGATCGTCGACCTGTCCATCTGCTCCTCCGGCGAAGGCAGCAAGCTGGGGTTTTCGCGCTTCAGGGACTCGTAGTAATGAGGGACAGGACCATCCACCACGTCGGCAAGGATCTCATTGATCTCTTCCCGCGGCAGCCGCGTCAACCTTTTCTCGCGTACGGCCTCCACTGCCGGCTTCGATGAATCTGCGACGTCGTCCGGCGCCGCCTCCACTTTGCACACCTTCAGCGGACACTCCTCACAGGCCGCCGCCGCCTCCTCCTCGACCTTCCTTTTGGTGGCGCACCGGCCGCCGGTCGACGAGCACTTCTCAACACTACAATTTTGGCACCCTTCATGGCCGGCCATCCCCTTGCTCGTCCACTCCTCATCCGCCGTCATAGGTTTAATAATGCGCCGCTTGGTGATACTTCCCCACTCCCGTGAAATTTGGAGATTTGGAACTGACCTACCTCGTGATCTTATAACTTGTTTGCGTCATTGGAGTTTTTTTTTTCTTTAAACTCTTTTTTCTAGAGTATGCCAAATTGCCAATAGCATACAATATCCTTATAGAAGGTAATTTTTTTTTATCGTGTATGTTCCTGCCGCGGATGAACGCCGACTGGTTTGCTGCCACTAGATCCTTCATGCACAGATGGATCTGGTTAGCAAACAACTTAGAAAAGCTGTGAGGCAAGCTGATCGGGCGGAAGTCGCCCATCTCCAGAGCATTCGGCTTCTTCGGTATCACGATAAGCACATGATTTAAACTCACGAATCTCCGATCATCTCCCACACAGAGCATGAGTAGCGCCGCCATAATATCAGCCTTGATTATTGGCTAGGCTCTTTGGTAGAAATCCGTCATGAAACTGTCCGAGCCAGGAGCCCAGTCACACTAGTAGAAAAAGGGCCATTTGTTCCGGTTCATAAGGCCCATCTGTCCCGGTTGGGGAACCGGGACTAAAGGATCGTTACTAATGCCCTAGGCTTTTAGTCCCGGTTCTTATACTAACCGGGATAGATGGGCCTCCACGTGGCCGCTCCGGCGAGCCCAGGCACGAGGGCCTTTGGTCCCGGTTGGTAGCACCAACTGGGACCAATAAGCTTCCACACGTCAGCATTTCAGGAGCTGTTTTTTTTTTGAAAGGAGGTGGTTTATGGGTTTTGGGGGTTAATTTAGGTTGGTATAGGTAGCTAATAGAGAGATGTGTCCTCTCTTATCTCCGTGCTACTGCTACTGCTATGCCTAAACATGACTTAGATTGAAGTGATGCAACATGTGGTGCATGTCGAAAGTAATACTAGTCCTAACTTGATCAAGTTTGGATTGTACTACTTTCGACATGCACCACATGCATGTTGCCTTCACTTCAATCCAATCCATATTCATTTCACCCGCTGATATATAATAACTCTTCATACTCGCATCATGCGTCATCATATATAATAACAAGTCTACTAATCATCATCATACAACTTCTACGCGTTATTAATAACAAGTCATACGATCATCAGCCTCATAGTCATCAAACCAACCCTACTTAATTGTTCTTAGCACATGATCATTAGTATTAGGTAGGACCTAAATACCCTTTTTAAGGTAAAATAGCATAAAATAATATAGACCCTGACTCTCCATTATGGAGAATGGAGATCATCCTGTCTCCAATTCTTATGTTCCGCTTCCTTTTGCTTGCAAGAACCTCCTTACGACTGTCCATACATTTTTTCCATCCTTTGATTTGCATGTCTCCATTCCTTTTAGAAATCTGGTATGGACAGTTGAGATTCGTAGGATGATCTGGCTGTATGTTCAAAACATTAAGGCTACCTTTCTAATACATCAAATAAGGCACACAATTCTCTGGGAACATCTGTTGAAAAACATAGTAATAACTTCATAGTTAGCTATGATGTACTAGTTTTAGAAGGATGCAAAAGATGCACGGATGTCGTAATAGTAAAAAATCTTACCAAGGTATCTCCATGGTAGTTACTGTTGGAAATATGCCCTAGAGGCAATAATAAAAGCATTATTATTATATTTCCTTGTTCATGATAATTGTCTTTATTCATGCTATAATTGTGTTATCCGGAAATTGTAATACATGTGTGAATAATAGACACCAGTATGTCCCTAGTAAGCCTCTAGTTGACTAGCTCGTTGATCAACAGATAGTCATGGTTTCCTGACTATGGACATTGGATGTCGTTGATAACGAGATCACATCATTAGGAGAATGATGTGATGGACAAGACCCTATCCTAAACATAGCACAAGATCGTATAGTTCGTTTGCTAGAGTTTTCCAATGTCAAGTATCCTTTCCTTAGACCATGAGATCGTGTAACTCCCGGATACCGTAGGAGTGCTTTGGGTGTACCAAACGTCACAACGTAACTGGGTGACAATAAAGGTATACTACGGGTATCTCCGAAAGTGCCTGTTGGGTTGACACGGATCAAGACTGGGCTTTGTCACTCCGTATGACGGAGAGGTATCACTGGGCCCACTCGGTAATGCATCATCATTATGAGCTCAAAGTGACCAAGTGTCTGGTCACGGGATCATGCATTACGGTACGAGTAAAGTGAGTTGCCTGTAACGAGATTGAACAAGGTATTGGGATACCGACGATCGAATCTCGGGCAAGTAACATACCGATTGACAAAGGGAATTGCATACGGGGTTGCTTGAATCCTCGACATCGTGGTTCTCCGATGAGATCATCGAGGAGTATGTGGGAGCCAACATGGGTATCCAGATCCCGCTGTTGGTTATTGACCAGAGAGTCGTCTCGGTCATGTCTACATGTCTCCCGAACCCGTAGGGTCTACACACTTAAGGTTCGGTGACGCTAGGGTTGTGAAGGTATGTATATGCAGTAATCCGAATGTTGTTCGGAGTCCCGGATGAGATCCCGGACGTCACGAGGAGTTTCGGAATGGTCCGGAGGTAAATAATTATATATAGGAAGTGCTGTTTCGGCCATCGGGACAAGTTTCGGGGTCACTAGTATTGTACCGGGACCACCGGAAGGGTCCCGGGGGTCCACCGGGTGGGGCCACCCATCCCGGAGGGCCCCATGGGCCAAAGTGGGGAGGGGAACCAGCCCATAGTGGGCTGGTGCGCCCCCCTAGGCCCATCCCATGCGCCTAATGTTGGAACCCTAGGGGTGGGGGGGCGCCCCACCTTGCCTTGGGGGCCACTCCAGCCCTGGCCGCCGCCCCCCTAGGAGATCTCATCTCCTAGGGCCGGCGCCCCCCCTAGGGGAGCCTATATATATGAGGGGGTGGGAGGGGGCAGCGGCAGCCTGAGTCTTGGCGCCTCCCTCTCTCCCTGCTACACCTCTTCCTCTCGTAGTATACGGCGAAGCCCTGCTACTGTGACGCCCTGCATCCACCACCACGCCGCCGTGCTGCTGGATCTTCATCAACCTCTCCTTACCCCTTGCTGGATCAAGAAGGAGGAGACGTCACGCTGACCGTACGTGTGTTGAACGCGGAGGTGCCGTCCGTTCGGCACTAGGATCTCCGGTGATTTGGATCACGTCGTGTACGACTACCTCATCCCCGTTCTTTGAACGCTTCCACTCGTGATCTACAAAGGTATGTAGATGCATCCGATCACTCATTGCTAGATGAACTCATAGATGGATCTTGGTGAAACCGTACGAAAATTTTTGTTTTCTGCAACGTTCCCCAACAGTGGCATCATGAGCTAGGTCTATGCGTAGTCCTTTATGCACGTGTAGAACACAATTTGTTGTGGGCGTAGATGTTGTCAACTTTCTTGCCGCTACTAGTCTTATCTTGCTTCAGCGGTATTGTGGGATGAAGCGGCCCAGACCAACCTTAGACGTATGCTTACGTGAGACCGGTTCCACCGACTAACATGCACTAGTTGCATAAGGTGGCTGACGGGTGTCTGTCTCTCCCACTTTAGTTGGAGCGGATTCGATGAAAAGGGTCCTTATGAAGGGTAAATAGAAGTTGACAAATCACGTTGTGGCTTTCACGTAGGTAAGAAAACGTTCTCGCTAGAACCCTATTTCAGCCACGTAAAACTTGCAACAACAATTAGAGGACGTCTAACTTGTTTTTGCAGCAAGTGCTTTGTGATATGATATGGCCAAAGTTGTGATGAATGATGAATGATATATATGTGATGTATGAGATGTTCATGCTATTGTAATAGGAATCACGACTTGCATGTCGATGAGTATGACAACCGGCAGGAGCCATAGGAGTTGTCTTTATTTTTTGTATGACCTGTGTGTCATTGAGAAACGCCATGTAAATTACTTTACTTTATTGCTAAACGCGTTAGCCATAGTAGTAGAAGTAATAGTTGGCGAGCAACTTCATGGAGACACGATGATGGAGATCATGATGATGGAGATCATGGTGTCAAGCCGGTGACAAGATGATCATGGAGCCCCAAGATGGAGATCAAAGGAGCTATGTGATATTGGCCATATCATGTCACTATTATTATTTGATTGCATGTGATGTTTATCATGTTTTGCATCTTGTTTACTTAGAACGACGGTAGTAAATAAGATGATCCCTCATAATAATTTCAAGAAGTGTTCCCCCTAATTGTGCACCATTGCGACAGTTCGTTGTTTCGAAGCACCACGTGATGATCGGGTGTGATAGATTCTAACGTTCACATACAACGGGTGTAAGACAGATTTACACATGCAAACACTTATGTTGACTTGACGAGCCTTGCATGTACAGACATGGCCTCGGAACACAGAAGACCGAAAGGTCGAGCATGAGTTGTATAGAAGCTACGATCAACATGAAGATGTTCACCGACGTTGATTAGTCCGTCTCACGTGATGATCGGACACGGCCTAGTTGACTCGGATCATGTTATACTTAGATGACTAGAAGAGGGATGTCTATCTAAGTGGGAGTTCATTGAATAATTTGATTAGATGAACTTAATTATCATGAACTTAGTCTAAAATATTTACAATATGTCTTGTAGATCAAATGGCCAACGTAGTCCTCAACTTCAACGCGTTCCTAGAGAAAACCAAGCTGAAAGACGATGGCAGCAACTACACGGACTGGGTCCGGAACCTGAGGATCATCCTCATAGCTGCCAAGAAAGATTATGTCCTACAAGCACCGCTGGGTGACGCACCTGTTCTCCCTGCAGAACAAGACGTTATGAACGCTTGGCAGGCACGTACCGATGACTACTCCCTCGTTCAGTGCGGCATGCTTTACAGCTTAGAGCCGGGGCTCCAAAAGCATTTTGAGAGACACGGAGCATATGAGATGTTCGAAGAGCTGAAAATGGTTTTCCAAGCTCATGCCCGGGTCGAGAGATATGAAGTCTCCGACAAATTCTTCAGCTGTAAGATGGAGGAAAATAGTTCTGTCAGTGAGCACATACTCACTGTGTCTGGGTTACATAACCGCTTGACTCAGCTGGGAGTTAATCTCCCAGATGACGCGGTCATTGACAGAATCCTCCAGTCGCTTCCACCGAGCTACAAGAGCTTTGTGATGAACTTCAATATGCAGGGGATGGAAAAGACCATTCCTGAAGTATTTGCTATGCTGAAATCAGCAGAGGTAGAAGTCAAGAAGGAACATCAAGTGTTGATGGTGAATAAAACCACTAAGTTCAAAAAGGGCAAGGGTAAGAAGAACTTCAAGAAGGATGGCAAGGAAGTTGTCGCGCCCGGCAAGCAAGCTGCCGGGAAGAAGCCAAAGAATGGACCCAAGCCCGAGACTAAGTGCTTTTATTGCAAGGGAAGTGGTCACTGGAAGCGGAATTGCCCCAAATACTTAGCGGACAAGAAGGCCGGCAAAACAAAAGGTATATGTGATATACATGTAATTGATGTGTACCTTACCAGTACTCATAGTAGCTCTTGGGTATTTGATACCGGTGCAGTTGCTCACATTTGTAACTCAAAGCAGGAGCTGCGGAATAAACGGAGACTGGCGAAGGACGAGGTGACGATGCGCGTCGGGAATGGTTCCAAGGTCGATGTGATCGCCGTCGGCACGCTACCTCTTCATTTACCTATGGGATTAGTTTTGAACCTCAATAATTGTAGTGCCAAGTTTGAGCATGAACATTGTATCAGGATCTCGTTTGATGCGAGATGGCTACTCATTTAAATCCGAGAATAATGGTTGTTCTATTTATATGAGAGATATGTTTTATGGTCATGCTCCTATGGTGAATGGTTTATTCTTAATGAATCTCGAGCGTAATGCTACACATGTTCATGGTGTGAATACCAAAAGATGTAAGGTTGATAATGATAGTCCCACATACTTGTGGCACTGTCGCCTTGGTCACATAGGTGTCAAACGCATGAAGAAACTCCATGCAGATGGACTTTTAGAGTCTCTTGATTATGAATCATTTGACACGTGCGAACCATGCCTCATGGGTAAAATGACAAAGACTCCGTTCTCAGGAACAATGGAGCGAGCGACCAACTTATTGGAAATCATACATACTGATGTGTGCGGTCCAATGAGTGTTGAGGCTCGCGGTGGCTATCGTTAAGTTCTCACCCTCACTGATGACTTGAGTAGATATGGGTATATCTACTTAATGAAACACAAGTCTGAGACCTTTGAAAAGTTCATGGAATTTCAGAGTGAGGTTGAAAATCAACGTGACAGAAAAATCAAGTTTCTACGATCAGATCGTGGTGAAGAATACTTGAGTCACGAATTTGGCACACACTTAAGAAAATGTGGAATAGTTTCACAACTCACGCCGCCTGGAACACCTCAGCGTAATGGTGTGTCCGAACGTCATAATCGCACTCTATTAGATATGGTGCGATCTATGATGTCTCTTACCGATTTACCGCTATCTTTTTGGGGCTATGCTTTAGAGACTGCCGCATTCACTTTAAATAGGGCTCCGTCGAAATCCGTTGAGACGACACCGTATGAATTATGGTTTGGGAAGAAACCTAAGCTGTCGTTTTTAAAAGTTTGGGGATGCGATGCTTATGTCAAGAAGCTTCAACCTGAAAAGCTCGAACCCAGGTCGGAAAAATGCGTCTTCATAGGATACCCTAAAGAAACTATTGGGTATACCTTCTACCCCAGATCCGAAGGCAAGATCTTTGTTGCCACGAATGGATCCTTTCTAGAGAAGGAGTTTCTCTCGAAAGAAGTAAGTGGGAGGAAAGTAGAACTTGATGAAGTGTTACCTCTTGAACCGGAAAATGGTGCAACTCAAGAAAATGTTCCTGAGGTGCCTGCACCGACTAGAGAGGAAGTTAATGATGATGATCAAGATACTTCTAATCAAGCTCCTACTAAAATTCGTAGGTCCACAAGGACACGTTCCGCACCAGAGTGGTACGGCAACCCTGTCTTGGAAATCATGTTGTTAGACAACGGTGAACCTTCGAACTATGAAGAAGCGATGGCGGGCCCGGATTCCGACAAATGGCTGGAAGCCATGAAATCCGAGATAGGATCCATGTATGAAAACGAAGTATGGACTTTGACTGACTTGCCCATTGAGCGGCGAGCCATAGAAAATAAATGGATCTTTAAGAAGAAGACAGACGCGAATAGTAATGTGACCATCTATAAAGCTCGGCTTGTCGCTAAGGGTTATCGACAAGTTCAAGGGGTTGACTACGATGAGACTTTCTCACCGGTAGCGAAGCTAAAGTCCGTCCGAATCATGTTAGCAATTGCCGCATTCTATGATTATGAGATATGGCAAATGGACGTGAAAACGACATTCCTTAATGGTTTCCTTAAGGAAGAATTGTATATGATGCAGCCGGAAGGTTTTGTCGATCCTAAGAATGCTGACAAGGTGTGCAAGCTCCAACGCTCGATTTATGGGCTGGTGCAAGCATCTCGGAGTTGGAACATTCGCTTTGATGAGATGATCAAAGCGTTTGGGTTTACGCAGACTTATGGAGAATCCTGCGTTTACAAGAAAGTGAGTGGGAGCTCTATAGCATTTCTCATACTATATGTAGATGACATACTTTTGATGGGAAATGATATAGAACTCTTGGATAGCATTAAGGCCTACTTGAATAAGAGTTTTTCAATGAAGGACCTTAGAGAAGCTGCTTATATATTAGGCATCAAGATCTATAGAGATAGATCGAGACGCCTCATAGGTCTTTCACAGAGCACATACCTTGATAAGATATTGAAGAAGTTCAATATGGATCAGTCTAAGAAGGGGTTCTTACCTGTGTTACAAGGTGTGAAATTGAGCTCAGCTCAATGTCCGACCACGGCAGAACATATAGAAGAGATGAGTGTCATCCCCTATGCCTCAGCCATAGGTTCTATTATGTATGCCATGCTGTGTACCAGACCTGATGTAAACCTTGCCGTAAGTTTGGTAGGAAGGTACCAAAGTAATCCCGGCAAGGAACACTGGACAGCGGTCAAGAATATCCTGAAGTACCTGAAAAGGACTAAGGAAATGTTTCTCGTTTATGGAGGTGACGAAGAGCTCGTCGTAAAGGGTTACGTCGATGCCAGCTTCGACACAGATCTGCATGACTCTAAGTCACAAACCGGATATGTGTATATTTTGAATGGTGGGGCAGTAAGCTGGTGCAGTTGCAAGCAGAGTGTCGTGGCGGGATCTACATGTGAAGCAGAGTACATGGCAGCCTCGGAGGCAGCGCATGAAGCAATTTGGGTGAAGGAGTTCATCACCGACCTCGGAGTCATACCCAATGCGTCGGGGCCAATCAAACTCTTCTGTGACAACACTAGAGCTATTGCACTAGCCAAGGAGCCGAGGTTTCACAAGAAGACCAGGCACATCAAGCGTCGTTTCAACTCCATTCGTGAAAATGTTCAAGATGGAGACATAGATATTTGTAAAGTACATACGGACCTAAATGTAGCAGATCCGTTGACTAAACCTCTCCCTAGAGCAAAACATGATCAACACCAGATTTCCATGGGTGTTCGATTCATCACAATGTAACTAGATTATTGACTCTAGTGCAAGTGGGAGACTGTTGGAAATATGCCCTAGAGGCAATAATAAAATCATTATTATTATATTTCCTTGTTCATGATAATTGTCTTTATTCATGCTATAATTGTGTTATCCGGAAATCGTAATACATGTGTGAATAATAGACACCAATATGTCCCTAGTAAGCCTCTAGTTGACTAGCTCGTTGATCAACAGATAGTCATGGTTTCCTGACTATGGACATTGGATGTCGTTGATAACGAGATCACATCGTTAGGAGAATGATGTGATGGACAAGACCCTATCCTAAACATAGCACAAGATCGTATAGTTCGTTTGCTAGAATTTTCCAATGTCAAGTATCCTTTCCTTAGACCATGAGATTTTGTAACTCCCGGATACCGTAGGAGTGCTTTGTATGACGATAAAGGTATACTACGGGTATCTCCGAAAGTGTCTGTTGGGTTGACACGGATCAAGACTGGGATTTGTCACTCCGTATGACGGAGAGGTATCACTGGGCCCACTCGGTAATGCATCATCATTATGAGCTCAAAGTGACCAAGTGTCTATCACGGGATCATGCATTACGGTACGAGTAAAGTGACTTGCCGGTAACGAGATGGAACAAGGTATTGGGATACCGACGATCGAATCTCGGGCAAGTAACATACCGATTGACAAAGGGAATTGCATACGGGGTTGCTTGAGTCCTCGACATCGTGGTTCATTCGATGAGATCATCGAGGAGCATGTGGGAGCCAACATGCGTATCCATATCCCTCTGTTGGTTATTGACCGGAGAGTCGTCTCGGTCATGTCTACATGTCTCCCGAACCCGTAGGGTCTACACACTTAAGGTTCGGTGACGCTAGGGTTGTGAAGATATGTATATGCAGTAACCCGAATGTTGTTCGGAGTCCCGGATGAGATCCCGGACGTCACGAGGAGTTTCGGAATGGTCCGGAGGTAAAGAATTATATATAGGAAGTGCTGTTTCGGCCATCGAGACAAGTTTCGGGGTCACCAGTATTGTACCGGGACCACCGGAAGGGTCCCGGGGGTCCACCGGGTGGGGCCACCCATCCCGGAGGTCCCCATGGGCCAAAGTGGGGAGGGGAACCAGCCCATAGTGGGCTGGTGCGCCCCCCTAGGCCCATCCCATGCGCCTAGGGTTGGAACCCTAGGGGTGGGGGGGCGCCCCACCTTGCCTTGGGGGCCACTCCAGCCCTGGCCGCCGCCACCCCTAGGAGATCTCATCTCCTAGGGCCGGCGCCCCCCCCTAAGTGGAGCCTATATATATGAGGGGGAGGGAGGGGGCAGCGGCAGCCTGAGTCTTGGCGCCTCCCTCTCTCCCTGCTACACCTCTTCCCCTCGTAGTATACGCCGAAGCCCTGCTACTGTGACGCCCTGCATCCACCACCACGCCGTCGTGCTGCTGGATCTTCATCAACCTCTCCTTCCCCCTTGCTGGATCAAGAAGGAGGAGACATCACGCTGACCGTACGTGTGTTGAATGCGGATGTGCCGTCCGTTCGGCACTAGGATCTCCGGTGATTTGGATCACGTCGTGTACGAATACCTCATCCCCGTTCTTTGAACGCTTCCGCTCGCGATCTACAAAGGTATGTAGATGCATCCGATCACTCGTTGCTAGATGAACTCATAGATGGATCTTGGTGAAACCATAGGAAATTTTTTGTTTTCTGCAACGTTCCCCAACAGTTACCGTAGTTCAACACATGCACTAGTTGGACGTATTGACCATAATGTTGAGAAGTTTGATTGTAGATATTGTAATTCTCAATGTCAGTACAAAATCCGACTAGATGATTTTTCTCCTTGTAAGTTAGTTCGGAGCCATCGGTGTAGTGGGTTTTGTCTACCATCTCCCGCCCATTCTTTGAAGAATGAAAATAAGTTGTCAATGACAATAATGTGACGCCCCGAGACCGTTGCGCCAGGTGTGTTCCAGTTTTTCATTGTCGTTGCCATGTCTTTTGCTTGCGTGTCGCATCTTGTCATGTCATCATGTGCATTGCATCATCATGTTTTCAAGACTTGCATCCACTCGGGTCTCCCCGTTCTTTCCATTGTCCGTTCTGAGCCCAGACACACTTGCACGCGCCCGCGGCATGTCCGAAATAGTATTTTATAAGTGGTCGGAAAATGTTCTCGGAATGGGATGAAAGTTGGCGTGCGGTGTTGTTTTGTTGCCGGTAGGCCGCCTGCCAAGTTTCATCGCATTCAGAGTCCGTTTGACGCCCCAGCGGATATCTATAGCGGCAATATAGTCGGTCTAACGTCGGACGTTTTCGACCTCCGGAAACAGTTGCCGGGTCTCTCTCTTCTCTTCTCTCAGCCAAAGGCTTTCTGCACAGCCCACTACCACTCACCGCCAGGCCCCAAATTAACCTCTCTCGTCAGCCCGCGGCCCTCCTCGCGCGCGTGTCCGAAAGCTGTCCCGGACCCAACCCGGACAGTCGTCACCGTTGGGTCCGGATCATCCCCAAACATCCCTAAAACATCACCGGTTTCTCATTTGAACTCTGTAGCCTATTTATCTGGGACTGTCCGATTAAGATCGGAGGGTCCTATTTAGCCCCTAACCAAAAACCCATGTGCTATTTATAACAGTCTAAACCCTAGCCACTACCTGTCCAATCCATCTATTCCATTCCATTCCGCAGCCGCCGCCACTCCACCAAATCCCCCTCGGGATCCAAGCCCGCAGCCAGCCTCTCTCTTTCCCTTGTTTGCAGCATCAGACCAACCGAAGCTGCACCCGATCCAGATCCTCCCCCGCCTCCGACCATCTCCCTGGATTTGCGCCGCCGACCAACCACAGCCGCCACCTCCTCTGCTCCCAAGGCCCCGAGCTCCTCCTCCCGAGCGCTCGACCCCCTCATCCGCGAGCTCGATCAGGAGAGGAGCTCCCAGCGGGTGCGCAAAAGGGATTTTCTTCGATGCTCATTTTGATCGCATGGAACTTATGGAAGGAGAGAAACGAATGCGTCTTCAGGGGGAAGCTGCCATGCCTCAATGACGTTGCTCGCGCCATCAGGTTGCATTGCGAGTAGTGGCATGCCGCCGGCGCAGCCTGCCTGGAGCCCCCGCTCGGGGTCTATCCTGCAAGATAGCACCTTCATGCTTTCGCTCCTTGTGAGCTCTAATTTTTCTTCTTTAAACCATGGTCATTTGACCCCCCATGTATTTCCCGCTGCTTTCTCCTAAATCAGTGAAGCCGGCTAAACCGGGTCTTTCAAAAAAAAGGAGAGGAGCTCCCGATCGTGCGCGCCTCTGCCTCGTTTCTGACCATCGCCGATGCTACCGGCGTCCACCACCAGGGGCACTAGCATCCGTCGCGCCTCCTCGCTTCCTCCATCCATGGAGACGAGCTCCTCCCGAACCAAGGCCGTGCCCCTGCTTCCTTCCCTCTTCCTCGAGTTCTTTCTCTCTGTCGCTCAAATTCTCTTTGTTGTCTTTGCTCCGCAGGACGTCACGGATGCACGAGCTCGATCCTCGCTCGCTCGCGCCTTCGTCTTCGACCCTGCGTCCCTGCCGAAGCCCACGCCAAGTCCCTCGCAGCGCCGCCGCCCGGATCAGGCTGTCCCCGTGTCGTCCCTATCGCCAAGTTCGTCGCCCATAACGGTGCAGCCGCCCCGTTCGCTTTCTTCATCAGAGTTCTTCGCCGCAAGACCCTTCCTCGAGGAGCACCGCCGCCCTGCTGCCCGGTCCCTCTCGCGTCAAGCCCGCTGCCAATTTTGCTGCCGCCGTCGCTTCTTGTCGAGCAGAGGGCGCGCCTCCTCTGCATCGAGCCCCGCCGCTCCAACACCCGCTGCGATGACTGGATCGGTGCCGCTCCAGGCCGCCGCACCCGTAGTCCGCCGCCGTCGCCAAGTCCCTCGCCTCGCCGCCCCTTTGCCTCGCTCATCGGAGTTCTGCTCCCAGCCGCCGCGCCCCTGCTTCCTCTGCGCTGAAGACGAGCGAGCTGTGCCGCGTTGACTCCATCCAGTTTGACCGAGCGGCCTCCCTACTCGCGTGGGTTGCACTCCTCCAGCAAGGCCCATGGCCCAATGTGAGCAGTCGCCCCTCTAAGCTCTATCGAGCCAGCCAGTTTCGGCCTGCTACGTTTTTTTCTGTTCTGTGAATTTCCTAATTTCTAGGGAATAGGCAGTTTTACAGTATAGCCCCTAAGCTTCATGCATATCATATCTCACAAACCGTGCATCGGAATTAAACAAACTTAATATGAAAAATGCTTAGAATTGTGCCTAGTTTCATAATATCCAACTTTCATCCACGTTAAAAATGTCTAAAATGTTGTTTGTTTAATTTTGCTTAAATGCCATGATAAAATGATTTAATTCATAACTTAATAACCGTAGCCCCAAACCTAACAAACTTTATATGTAAATGGGGTAGAAAAATGCCTAGTTTAACATGGTGCTTTCATCTTGCATGTTTAACAACTCTAAAATATGGTTTAGGACAGAACAATACCAAATCCATAAATATGCACATGAGGTTTTTCCGAACTTGTTGCTTGTTGTTCCGGCCTCATTTAAACTTGCCTAGATAGGTAGTTTTACTTTGCTTCACCTCTTTCCATGTTAATCAACATTTGATTTTGTTGAGTACTTAAATGGGAGAGAAGTAAATAATTGTTGTAGTGTTTCGTCAATATGCAACTAGTTGCATATTGAGCTCCACTTAATTTGTAGGATTGGTTGTGCATTTGCCATGCCATGCCTCTTAAACCAGACATGCATCATACTTGGTTGTGCATCATGCCATGTATATGTGATGGTTGATTACTTTGTTGTTTGCTTCTTTCCGGGTTGCCTGTCTCGTTAGCTTCGGTTCCGTTTCGGAGTTGTGAGGATCCATTCGACTACGTTCGTTTGTCTTCTTCATGGACTCGTTCTTCTTCCTTGCGGGATCTCAGGCAAGATGACCATACCCTCGAAATCACTTCTATCTTTGCTTGCTAGTTGATCGCTCTATTGCTATGCCACACTACCTACCACCTGCTTTATCATGCCTCTCATATTGCCATGTCAGCCTCTAACCCACCTTTCCTAGCAAACCGTTGTTTCACTATGTTACCGCTTTTGCTCAGCCCCTCTTATAGTGTTGCTAGTTGCAGGTGAAGATGAAGTTTGTTCCATGTTGGAACATGGATATGTTGGGATATCACAATATCTCTTATTTAATTAATGCACCTATATACTTGGTAAAGGGTGGAAGGCTCGACCTTATGCCTGGTGTTTTGTTCCACTCTTGCCGCCCTAGTTTCCATCATACCCGGTGTTATGTTCCTTGATTTTGCGTCCCTTACATGGTTGGGTGTTATGGGAACCCCTTGACAGTTCCCTTTGAATAAAACTCCTCCAGCAAGGCCCAACCTTGGTTTTACCTTTTGCCTCACCACCACCTACTTTTCCCTTGGGATTCGCGCTCCCGAGGGTCATCTTTATTTTAACCCCCCCGGGCCAATGCTTCTCTAAGTGTTGGTACAAACTGAAGGAAATATGCCCTAGAGGCAATAATAAAGTTATTATTTATTTCCTTATATCATGATAAATGTTTATTATTCATGCTAGAATTGTATTAACCGGAAACATAATACATGTGTGAATACATAGACAAACAGAGTGTCACTAGTATGCCTCTACTTGACTAGCTCGTTAATCAAAGATGGTTATGTTTCCTAACCATGAGCAAAGAGTTGTTATCTGATTGACATGACCCATTCCATTAGCTTAGCACCCGATTGTTTAGTATGTTGCTATTGCTTTCTTCATGACTTATACATGTTCCTATAACTATGAGATTATGCAACTCCCGTTTACCGGAGGAACACTTTGGGTACTACCAAACGTCACAACGTAACTGGGTGATTATAAAGGAGTACTACAGGTGTCTCCAATGGTAGATGTTGGGTTGGCGTATTTCGAGATTAGGGTTTGTCACTCCGAGTGTCGGAGAGGTATCTCTGGGCCCTCTCGGTAATACACATCACATAAGCCTTGCAAGCATAATAACTAAGATGTTAGTTATGAGATGATGTATTACGGAACGAGTAAAGAGACTTGCCGGTAACGAGATTGAACTAGGTATTGGATACCGACGATCGAATCTCGGGCAAGTAACATACCGATGACAAAGGGAACAACGTATGTTGTTATGCGGTCTGACCGATAAAGATCTTCGTAGAATATGTAGGAGCCAATATGGGCATCCAGGTCCCGCTATTGGTTATTGACCGGAGACGTGTCTCGGTCATGTCTACATTGTTCTCGAACCGTAGGGTCCGCACGCTTAACGTTACGATGACAGTTATTATGAGTTTATGCATTTTGATGTACCGAAGGTTGTTCGGAGTCCCGGATGAGATCACGGACATGACAAGGAGTCTCGAAATGGTCGAGACATAAAGATTGATATATTGGAAGCCTATGTTTGGACATAGGAAGTGTTCCGGGTGAAATCGGGATTTTACCGGAATACCGGGAGGGTTACCGGAACCCCCCGGGAGACTAATGGGCCTATTGGGCCTTAGTGGAAAAGGAGAAAAGGGACAAGCCCAAGCTGGCCGGCGCCCCCCCCCCCCTTCCCCAAAGTCCTAGTAGGACTAGGATAGGGGCCGGCCCCCCTTCTCTCTCCTTTTCCCCCCGGGAGTCCTAATTGGATTAGGATTGGGGGGAGGAGTCCTACTCCCGGTGGGAGTAGGACTCCCCTGCGCCTCCTCTCCCTGGCCGGCCGGCTCCCCCTCCTCCAACCTTTATATACGGGGGCAGGGGGCACCCCAAGACACACAAGTTGATCCTTGAGATCGCTCCTTAGCCGTGTGCGGTGCCCCCTGCCACCAAATTCCACCTCGATCGTACCGTTGTAGTGCTTAGGCGAAGCCCTGCGTCGGTAGTACATCAAGATCGTCATCACGCCGTCGTGCTGACGGAACTCTTCCTCAACGCTTTGCTGGATCGGAGCCCGAGGAACGTCATCGAGCTGAACGTGTGCTAAGAACTCGGAGGTGCCGGAGTAACGGTGCTTGGATCGGTCGGATCGGGAAGAAGACATACGACTACTTCCTCTACGTTGTGTGATCGCTTCCGCAGTCGGTCTGCGTTGGTACGTAGACAACACTCTCCCCTCTCGTTGCTGTGCATCACCATGATCTTGCGTGTGCGTAGGAAAATTTTCGAAATTACTGCGTTCACCAACAGTGGCATCCGAGCCTAGGTTTTATGGTTTGATGTTATTTGCACGAGTAGAACACAAGTGAGTTGTGGGCGATATAAGTCATACTGCCTACCAGCATGTCATACTTTGGTTCGGCGGTATTGTTGGATGAAGCGGCCCGGACCGACATTACGCGTACGCTTACGCGAGACCGGTTTCCCCGACGTGCTTTGCACACAGGTGACTTGCGGGTGACTGTTTCTCCAACTTTAGTTGAACCGAGTGTGGCTACGCCCGGTCCTTGCGAAGGTTAAAACGGAGTCTATTTGACAAACTATCGTTGTGGTTTTGATGCGTAGGTGAGATGAGTTCTTGCTTAAGCCCGTAGCAGCCACGTAAAATTTGCAACAACAAAGTAGAGGACGTCTAACTTGTTTTTGCAGGGCATGTTGTGATGTGATATGGTCAAAACGTGATGAGTTATAAGTTGTTGTATAAGATGATCATGTTTTGTTGAAGTTATCGGCAACTGGCAAAAGCCTTATGGTTGTCTGTCTATTGCATAAGATGCAAGCACCCAATAATTGCTTTACTTTATCGCTATGCGATAGCAATAGTTGCAAGAGCAAGTGTTGGCGAGACGACCACGTGACGACACATTGATATAGATCAGGATGATGGAGATCATGGTGTCATGCCGGTGACGATATAGATCATGACAGTACTTCGGAGATGGAGATCACAAGCACAAGATGATGATGGCCATATCATATCACTTATATTGATTGCATGTGATGTTTATCCTTTTATGCATCTTATCTTGCTTTGATTGACGGTAGCATTATAAGATGATCTCTCACTAAATTATCAAGAAGTGTTCTCCCTGAGTATGCACCGTTGCCAAAGTTCTTCGTGCCCAGACACCACGTGATGATCGGGTGTGATAAGCTCTACGTTCAAATACAACGGGTGCAAAACAGTTACACACGCAGAATACTCAGGTTATACTTGACGAGCCAAGCATATACAGATATGGCCTCGGAACACGGAGACCGAAAGGTCGAGCGTGAATCATATAGTAGATATGACCAACATAACGATGTTCACCATTGAAAACTACTCCATATCACGTGATGATCGGTTATGGTTTAGTTGATTTGGATCACGTGATCACTTAGAGGATTAGAGGGATGTCTATCTAAGTGGGAGTTCTTAAGTAATATGATTAAATTGAACTTAAATTTATCATGAACTTAGTCCTGGTAGTATTTTGCAAATTATGTTGTAGATCAATAGCTCGCGTTGTTGCTTCCCTGTGTTTATTTTTGATATGTTCCTAGAGAAAATTGTGTTGAAAGATGTTAGTAGCAATGATGCGGATTCGATCCGTGATCTGAGGTTTATCCTCATTGCTGCACAGAAGAATTATGTCCTTGATGCACCGCTAGGTGACAGACCTATTGCAGGAGCAGATGCAGACGTTATGAACGTTTGGCTAGCTCAATATGATGACTACTTGATAGTTTAGTGCACCATGCTTAATGGCTTAGAATCGGGACTTCAAAGACGTTTTGAACGTCATGGACCATATGAGATGTTCCAGGAGTTGAAGTTAATATTTCAAGCAAATACCCGAGTTGAGGGATATGAAGTCTCCAACAAGTTCTATAGCTAAAAGATGGAGGAGAATCGCTCAACTAGTGAGCATGTGCTCAGATTGTCTGGGTACTACAATCGCTTGAATCAAGTGGGAGTTAATCTTCCAGATAAGATAGTGATTGACAGAATTCTCTAGTCATCATCACTAAGTTAGTAGAACTTCGTGATGAACTATAATATGCAAGGGATAACGGAAACAACTCCCAAGCTCTTCGTGATGCTGAAATCAACGAAGGTAGAAATCAAGAAAAACATCAAGTGTTGATGGTTGACAAGACCACTAGTTTCAAGAAAAGGGCAAAGGGAAGAAGGGGAACTTCAAGAAGAACGGCAAGCAAGTTGCTGCTCAAGTGAAGAAGCCCAAGTCTGATCCTAAGCCTGAGACTAAGTGATTCTACTGCAAAGGGACTGGTCACTTGAAGCGGAACTACCCCAAGTGATTGGCGGATAAGTAGGATGGCAAAGTGAACATAAGTATATTTGATATACATGTTATTGATGTTTACTATACTAGTGTCTATAGCAACCCCCCAGTATTTGATGCTAGTTCAGTTGCTAAGTTTAGTAACTCAAAACGGGAGTTGCAGAATAAACAGAGACTAGTTAAGGGTGAAGTGACGATGTGTGTTGGAAGTAGTTCCAAGATTGATATGATCATCATTGCACACTCCCCTATACTTTCGGGATTAGTGTTGAACTTAAATAAGTGTTATTTGGTTTTTGCGTTGAGCGTGAATATGATTTGATCATGTTTATTGCAATACGGTTATTCATTAAAGTCAGAGAATAAATGTTGTTCTGTTTACATAATAAAACCTTCGATGGTCATACACCCAATGAAACAAGTTTGTTGGATCTCGATCATGGTGATACACATAATCATAATATTGAAACCAAAAGATGCAAAGTTAATAATGATAGTGCAACTTATTTGTAGCACTACCGTTTAGATCATATAGGTGTAAAGCGCATGAAGAAACTCCATGCTGATGGGATTTTGGAATCACTTGATTATGAATCACTTGATGCTTGCGAACCGTGCCTTTTGGGCAAGATGACTAAAACGCCGTTCTTCGGAACAATGGAGCAACAGATTTGTTGGAAATCATACATACTGATGTATGTGGTCCGATGAATATTGAGGCTCGCGACAGGTATCATTATTTTCTGATCTTCACAGATGATTTGAGCAGATATGAGTATATCTACTTAATGAAACATAAGTCTGAAACATTTGAGAAGAATTTCAGAGTGAAGTGAAAAATCATCGTGACAAGAAAATAAAGTTTTTACGATCTGATCGCGGAGACAAATATTTGAGTTACGAGTTTGGTCTTCAATTAAAACAATGTGGAATAGTTTCACAAACTCATGCCACATGGAACACCACAGCATAATGGTGTGTCCGAACGTCATAACTGTACTTTATTGGATATAGTGCAATCTATGATGTATCTTACCGATCTACCACTATCGTTTTGGGGTTATGCATTAGAGACAGCTCCATTCACGTTAAATAGGGCACCATCTAAATCCGTTGAGACGACACCGTGTGAACTATGGTTTGGCAAGAAACCAAAGTTGTCGTTTCTTAAAGTTTGGGGCTGCGATGCTTATATGAAAAAGCTTCAACCTGATAAGCTCGAACCCAAATCGGAGAAATGTGTCTTCATAGGATATCCAAAGGAAACTATTGGATACACCTTCTATCACAGATCCGAAGGCAAGACTTTTGTTGCTAAATTCGGAAACTTTCTTGAGAAGGAGTTTCTCTCGAAAGAAGTGAGTGGGAGGAAAGTAGAACTTGACAAGGTAACTGTACCTACTCCGTTATTGGGAAATAGTACATCACAGAAAACTGTTTCTGTGAGACCTACACCAATGAGAGAGGAAGTTAATGATGATGATCATGAAACTTTAGATCAAGATACTACTGGACCTCGTAGATCAACCAGAGTAAGATCCGCACCAGAGTGGTACGGTAATCCTATTCTGGAGGTCATGCTACTAGATCATGATAAACCTACGAACTATGAAGAAGCGATGGTGAGCCCAGATTCCGCAAAGTGGCTTGAAGCCATGAAATCTGAGATGGGATCCATGTATGAGAACAAAGTATGGATTTTGGTTGACTTGCCCGATGATCGGCAAGCCATAGAAAATAAATGGATCTTCAAGAGGAAGACGGACGCTGATAGTAGTGTTACTATCTACAAAGCTAGAATTGTCGCAAAAGGTTTTTCGACAAGTTCAAAGTGTTGACTACGATGAGAGTTTCTCACTCGTATCTATGCTTAAGTCTGTCCGAATCATGTTAGCAATTGCCACATTTTATGAAATCTGGCAAATGGATAAACAAAACTGCATTCCTTAATGGATTTGCTAAAGAAGAGTTGTATACGATGCAACTAGAAGGTTTTGTCGATCCTAAAGGTGTTAACTAAATATGCAAGCTCCAGCGATCTATCTGTGGACTGGTGCAAACATCTCAGAGTTGGAATATACGCTTTGATGAGTTGATCAAAGCATATAGTTTTATACAGACTTGCGGTGAAGCCTGTATTTACAAGAAAGTGAGTGGGAGCACTACAGCATTTCTGATAAGTATATGTGAATGACATATTGTTGATCGGAAATAATGTAGAATTATTCTGTAAAGCATAAAAGGAGTGTTTGAAAGGAGTTTTTCAAAGAAAGACTTCGGTAAAGCTGCTTATATATTGAGCTTCAAGATCTATAGAGATAGATCAAGACGCTTGATAAGTTTTTCAATAAGTACATACCTTGACAAGATTTTGAAGTAGTTCAAAATGGAACAGTCAAAGAAAAAGTTTCTTGCCTGTGTTACAAGGTGTGAAGTTGAGTAAAGACTCAAAGCCCGACCACGGCAGAAGATAGGAAAAGAATGAAAGTCATTTCCTATGCCTCATTCATAGGTTCTATAAAGTATGCCATGCTGTGTACCAGATGTATTGTATACCCTGCATTGATTTGGCAAGGGAGTACAATAGTGATCTAGGACAGCGGTCAGAATTATCCTTAGTGAAATAAGGATATGTTTCTCGATTATGGGCGTGACAAAAAGGTTCGTCGTAAAGGGTTACGTCGATGCAAGTTTTTGACACTGATCCAGATGATTCTAAGTCTCAATCTGGATACATATTGAAAGTGGGAGCAATTAGCTAGAGTAGCTCCGTGTAGAGCATTGTAGACATAGAACTTGCAAAATACTTACGGATCTGAATGTGACAGACCCGTTGACTAAAATTATCTCACAAGCAAAACATGATCACACCTTATTACTCTTTGGGTGTTAATCACATAACGATGTGAACTAGACTACTGAATCTAGTTAACCCTTTGGGTGTTGGTCACATGACGATGTGAACTATGGGTGTTAATCACATGATGATGTGAACTATCGATGTTAATCACATGGTGATGTGATCTAGATTATTGACTCTAGTGCAAGTGGAAGACTGAAGGAAATATGCCCTAGAGGCAATAATAAAGTTATTATTTATTTCCTTATATCATGATAAATGTTTATTATCCATGCTAGAATTGTATTAACCGGAAACATAATACATGTGTGAATACATAGACAAACAGAGTGTCACTAGTATGCCTCTACTTGACTAGCTCGTTAATCAAAGATGGTTATGTTTCCTAACCATGAACAAAGAGTTTTTATTTGATTAACGAGGTCACATCATTAGTTGAATGATCTGATTGACATGACCCATTCCATTAGCTTAGCACCCGATCGTTTAGTATGTTGCTATTGCTTTCTTCATGACTTATACATGTTCCTATAACTATGAGATTATGCAACTCCCGTTTACCGGAGGAACACTTTGGGTACTACCAAACGTCACAACGTAACTGGGTGATTATAAAGGAGTACTACAGGTGTCTCCAATGGTAGATGTTGGGTTGGCGTATTTCGAGATTAGGGTTTGTCACTCCGAGTGTCGGAGAGGTATCTCTGGGCCCTCTCGGTAATACACATCACATAAGCCTTGCAAGCATAATAACTAAGATGTTAGTTATGAGATGATGTATTACGGAACGAGTAAAGAGACTTGCCGGTAATGAGATTGAACTAGGTATTGGATACCGACGATCGAATCTCGGGCAAGTAACATACCGATGACAAAGGGAACAACGTATGTTGTTATGCGGTCTGACCGATAAAGATCTTCGTAGAATATGTAGGAGCCAATATGGGCATCCAGGTCCCGCTATTGGTTATTGACCGGAGACGTGTCTCGGTCATGTCTACATTGTTCTCGAACCGTAGGGTCCACACGCTTAACGTTACGATGACAGTTATTATGAGTTTATGCATTTTGATGTACTGAAGGTTGTTTGGAGTCCCGGATGAGATCACGGACATGACGAGGAGTCTCGAAATGGTCGAGACGTAAAGATTGATATATTGGAAGCCTATGTTTGGACATAGGAAGTGTTCCGGGTGAAATCGGGATTTTACCAGAATACCGGGAGGGTTACCGGAACCCCCCGGGAGACTAATGGGCCTATTGGGCCTTAGTGGAAAAGGAGAAAAGAGACAAGCCCAATCTGGCCGGCGCCCCCCCCTTCCCCAAAGTCCTAGTAGGACTAGGATAGGGGCCGGCCCCCCTTCTCTCTCCTTTTCCCCCCGGGAGTCCTAATTGGATTAGGATTGGGGGGAGGAGTCCTACTCCCGGTGGGAGTAGGACTCCCCTGCGCCTCCTCTCCCTGGCCGGCCGGCTCCCCCTCCTCCAACCTTTATATACGGGGGCAGGGGGCACCCCAAGACACACAAGTTGATCCTTGAGATCGTTCCTTAGCCGTGTGCGGTGCCCCCTGCCAACAAATTCCACCTCGATCATACCGTTGTAGTGCTTAGGCGAAGCCCTGCGTCGGTAGTACATCAAGATCGTCATCACGCCGTTGTGCTGACGGAACTCTTCCTCAACGCTTTGCTGGATCGGAGCCCGAGGAACGTCATCGAGCTGAACGTGTGCTCAGAACTCGAAGGTGCCGGAGTAACGGTGCTTGGATCGGTCGGATCGGGAAGAAGACGTACGACTACTTCCTCTACGTTGTGTGATCGCTTCCGCAGTCGGTCTGCGTTGGTACGTAGACAACACTCTCCCCTCTCGTTGCTGTGCATCACCATGATCTTGCGTGTGCGTAGGAAAATTTTCGAAATTACTGCGTTCACCAACACAAACTAGAGTCCCTTGCAGCGCCATCTCGGGGAAACTTGAGGACTGGTTTTAGTTGTACGAATTGCTCATCTGGTGTTGCCCTGAGAACCAGATATGTGCAGCTCCTATCGGGATGTCGGCACATCGGGCGGCTTTGTGATAACCCACAAGTATAGGGGATCGCAACAGTTTTTTAGGGTAGAGTATTCAACCCAAATTTATTGATTCAACACAAGGGGAGCCAAAGAATATTCTGAAGTATTAGCAGCTGAGTTGTCAATTCAACCACACCTGGAAACTTAGTATCTGCAGCAAAGTAATATGATAGTGGTGGTAACAGTAACAAAAGACTAGTGCAAGCAATAGTAAATATTTTTGGTATTTTGTAGTGATTGTAACAGTAGGAGCGGGAAAGTAAATAAGTGAGAACCAGTATATGGAAAACTCGTAGGCACCGGATCAGTGATGGATAATTATGCCGGATGTGGTTCATCATGTAACAGTCATAACATAGGGTGACACAGAACTAGCTCCAATTCATCAATGTAATGTAGGCATGTATTCCGAATATAGTCATACGTGCTTATGGAAAAGAACTTGCATGACATCTTTTGTCCTACCCTCCCGTGGTAGTGGGGTCCTATCGGAAACTAAGGGATATTAAGGCCTCCTTTTAATAGAGAACTGGAACAAAGCATTAGCACATAGTGAATACATGAACTCCTCAAACTATGGTCATCACCGAGAAGTATCCCGATTATTGTCACTTCGGGGTTGTCGGATCATAACACATAATAGGTGACTATAGACATGCAAGATAGGATCAAGAACTCACATATATTCATGAAAACATAATAGGTTCAGATCTGAAATCATGGCACTCGGGCCCTAGTGACAAGCATTAAGCATAGCAAAGTCATAGCAACATCAATCTCAGAACATAGTGGATACTAGGGATCAACCTAACAAAACTAACTCGATTACATGATAAATATCATCCAACTCATCACCGTCCAGCAAGCCTACGATGGAATTACTCACGCACGGCGGTGAGCATCATGAAATTGGTGATGGAGGATGGTTGATGATGACGACGGCGACGAACCCCCCTCTCCGGAGCCCCGAACGGACTCCAGATCAGCCCTCCCGGGAGGTTTTAGGGCTTGGCGGCCGCTCCGTATTGTAAAACATGATGATTTCTTTTCCTCTATTTTTTTCTCTCTGAAAGCAAATATATAGAGTTGGAGTTCGCCGAAGGAGGTCCAGGGGGCCCACGAGGTAGGGGGTGTGCCCTAGGGGGGGGCGCCCCCCACCCTCATGGACAGGGTGTGGGCCCCCTGGTCCTCATCTTTGGTGAGGATTTTTTATAAGACATCCCGTGGAGTTTCAGGTCATTCCGAGAACTTTTGTTTTCTGCACATAAAACAACATCATGGCAATTCTGCTAAAAACAGCGTCAGTCCGAGTTAGTTCCATTCAAATCATACAAGTTAGAGTCCAAAACAAGGGCAAAAGTGTTTGGAAAAGTAGATATGATGGAGACGTATCAACTCCCCCAAGCTTACACCCTTGCTTGTCCTCAAGCAATTCAATTGACAAACTGAAAGAGAAGAAGAAAACTTTTACAAACTCTGTTTGCTCTTGTTGTTGTAAACATGTAAAGCCAGCATTCAGGTTTTTAGCAAAGATTATAACTAACCACATTTGCAATAATTCTCAGGTCTCATAATTACTCATATCAATAGCATAATCAACTAGCGAGTCATAATAATGAATCTCGGATGACAACACTTTCTCAAAACAATCATAATATGATATAACAAGATGGTATCTCGCTAGCCCTTTCTGAGACTGCAAAACATAAATGCAAAGCACCTATAAAGATCAAGGACTGACTAGACATTGTAATTCATGGTAAAAGAGATCCAATCATAGTCATACCCAACATAAATTAACAGTGATGAATGCAAATGACAGCTGTGCTCTCTAGCTAGTGCTTTTTAATAAGAGGGTGAGGACTCAACATAAAAGTAAATAGATAGGCCCTTCGCAGACGGAAGCAGGGATTTGTAGAGGTGCCAGAGCTCGGTTTTGAAATAGAGATAAATTGTATTTTGAGCGGTATACTTTCATTGTCAACGTAGCAACTAAGAGATGGCGATATCTTCCATGCTACACACATTATAGTCGGTTCCCAAACGGAATGGTAAAGTTTATACCCCCCCTCCACCAACAAGCATCAATCCATGGCTTGCTTGAAACAGGGACAAGGAAGAACAACTTCGGGCAGCACTCCGATTGAAAAGAAAAGGAATTGAATAAGAACTCGATAAGAAGAGAAGATACTTGATGAAATCACAACACACTGCCTCCGGAACAAAAGAATAGAAAATAGGTAATTGAAATAAAAGAATGGAGAAGGAAATGCCAAATTTTGTCACAAAGGAGTTTGAAAAGGCATCCTTAGGAGAAGGGTCGAACGGAGTTGTTGGAAAAAACCAACAACGAAAAGAGTAAGCTTGTAGTGGGCTTATGGAGAACAACTCAAAACTACGAGGTGAAATTCTGCCACTCACGGGAAAAAGAATTGGATTGATATGAACAAGGAGACGAGAAAATATTTCACCGGGAGGATAAATGAAGAACTTGGGTCATTTATGAGCACCATAATTAGCAACAATCCTTAGGGAAGGCTTTAGGTGAAACATTACACAAGACAACTCCAACGAAGAGAATGACGGGTTTACATATCTCATTCTTGAAGAATAAATGATATATTTGTTGGTGAACGTAGCAATAATTCAAAATTTTCCTACGTGTCACCAAGATCAATCTATGGAGTCATCTAGCAACAAAGGAGGAGTGGATCTACATACCCTTGTAGATCACGCGCGGAAGCGTTCAAGAGAACGGGGTTGATGGAGTCGTACTCGTCGTGATCCAAATCACCGATGATCCTAGCGCCGAACGGACGACACCTCCGTGTTCAACACACGTACGGAGCAGCGACGTCTCCTCCTTCTTGATCTAGCAAGGGGAAGGAGAGGTTTATGGAGATCCAGCAGCACGACGGCGTGGTGGTGGAAGTAGCGGGATTCCAACAGGGCTTCGCCAAGCGCTGCGGGAGGAGGGAGATGTGTCACGGGAGGGAGAGGGAGGCGCCAAGGCTTAGATTGGGGATGCCCTCCCTTCCTCCCACTATATATAGGGCCAAGGGAGAGGGGGGGCGCAGCCCTGGCCCTTCCTCCAAGGAAGGGTGCGGCTAGGGAGGAGTCCCTCCTCCCCAAGGCACCTAGGAGGTGCCTTCCCCCTTTAGGGATCTTCCTTTCCTTATCTCTTGGCGCATGGGCCTCTCGGGGCTGGTGCCCTTGGCCCATATAGGCCAAGGCGCACACCCCTACATCCCATGTGGCCCCCCGAGGCAGGTGGCCCCACCCGGTGGACCCCCGGGACCCTTCCGGTTGTCCCGGTACAATACCGGTGACCTTGAAACTTGTCCCGATGGCCGAAATAGCACTTCCTATATATAATTCTTTACATACGGACCATTACGGAACTCCTCGTGACGTCCGGGGATCTCATCCGGGACTCCGAACAAAATTCTGGTTACCGCATACTAATATCTCTATAACCCTAGCGTCACCGAACCTTAAGTGTGTAGACCCTACGGGTTCGAGAGACATGCAGACATGACCGAGACGTTCTCCGGTCAATAACCAACAACGGGATCTAGATACCCATGTTGGTTCCCACATGTTCCACGACGATCTCATCAGATGAACCACGATGTCAAGGATTCGATCAATCCCGTATACAATTCCCTTTGTCCATCGGTATGATACTTGCCCGAGATTCGATCGTCGGTATCCCGATACCTTGTTCAATCTCGTTACCGGCAAGTCTCTTTACTCGTTCCGTAACACATCATCCCGTGATCAACTCCTTGATCACATTGTGCACATTATGATGATGTCCTACCGAGTGGGCCCAGAGACACCTCTCCGTCACACGGAGTGACAAATCCCAGTCTCGATTTGTGCCAACCCAACAGACACTTTCGGAGATACCCGTAGTGCACCTTTATAGTCACCCAGTTACGTTGTGACGTTTGGCACACCCAAAGCACTCCTACGGTATCCGGGAGTTTCACAATCTCATGGTCTAAGGAAATGATACTTGACATTAGAAAAGCTTTAGCATACGAACTACACGATCTAGTGCTATGCTTAGGATTGGGTCTTGTCCATCACATCATTCTCCTAATGATGTGATCCCATTATCAATGACATCCAATGTCCATGGTCAGGAAACCGTAACCATCTATTGATCAACGAGCTAGTCAACTAGAGGCTTACTAGGGACATGGTGTTGTCTATGTATCCACACATGTATCTGAGTATCCTATCAATACAATTCTAGCATGGATAATAAAATACTATCATGAACAGGGAAATATAATAATAATCAATTTATTATTGCCTCTAGGGCGTATTTCCAACAATATTACCACCTCAAAAGATATGCGTGAAAGAATAGCACTCCGGATTTCAAGATGAAGAATGCTTGAGCTCCTCTGAAAAGAATGTTGATGAACACTTCGAGAAGGAAATTAAATCCTTGATGAACCATCATGTAGAACCTCCATGAAGAACTCCGGTAATAAAAGAATGATCAAAAGAAAGAGAAGTTGAGAACATAAGGTGAAGCCTTGTAATGATTTAGATGGATCTTCATGGCGAGAAAAATTAAGAGAGCTTGGAACTCCGGGAAAAGAAAAGGTGAGCATTTCGAACCGAGAATGTGATATGATGAACCACTCCGGAAAGCAGGAATTGAACTTACTCTATGAAACAAGAATAAGAATTACGTTATGGGCATCCTTCACCACTTTAGATTGATGACAAGCAACAGATTTGGCATACTACTTATAATCGTTGAAACGGATTAAGAGAGGTATAGCATAAATTTGAGAAGGTCTTCAAGAAACCAGCGGTAGGATTGGAAAGAACGAGTGACTTGATACGTAATGAAGGAAGAGATCTCTTGAACGAACCACCGTAAGAATTGGAAAAGAACGAATAAAACATGAAGAAACACCGGGAAGGATTAACAAATAAACGAAGATGCTTGAGAGAATTTAGATCCATGAGAACGAAGAGATTAAGAGCTGATTAGAGAATCCTTGATTTAAGCATCGGTATGATTTAGAGTATGAGAGCTGAAAGCTGGAATGAATAAATCTTAGATCATGGGCTCTAGATAATCAAACTGAACAGACTCTTGAATTGCTCCGGATAGGTGAAAAGAATTCTGACAATCGAAAACAATTATGAGAGGATGGGCTCGAACTAGAATCACGAATCTCTGAGAGAACAAATAAGATATGGAGGTAAACCTCTTCTTCGGTCTTCAAAATCTGAGAATGACGATGAGAAACACCACCAAATTGTTGAGATACTCCGGGATGAAAATTAGAAAGGTTGAACCAACGATGAAAAGAAATGAAAGATCTTGGAGAAAGGCATTTGACTGATGACAATTCATTCTTACGTCAAACTTCGAAAAGAATTTTTGAGGATAGCTCCAGGAGAATTAGAAGAGTCAGGTAAGATCCTGGAAAAAGACCTGTGGGTTAGGGCCCACTGAAAAGATACACCGTTGAACGATTTTGAAGAGAGATTTCACCGGTTGATTTAAATGGCTTGAATGAGATAACAACCTCAAAATAGGTTGAACGGATCTTGAATGACAAGACGAGCCTTTTGTGATATCTTGAGCACTCCGGAACAAATGAATAGCGAGAAATGGATGATTAAGAGGTGCACCGGCATGAAAAAGCATAGAAATGAGGAAAGGGTATGATCAACAAAGCTTGACTTGGATCCACCGGAGAAGAAAAAGAATGAAGAATGATGAACTTGAGGCTCCGTTAGTATCTTCATGAGAATCACCGGATACGAACATTAACGGAAAGGAATGGAGAGACTTCACATGAATAAAAGGATACTTGATTTAAGAAGTCCGAGTCCTTGCAGAAAAAGGGTGGGAGGGCGGGAAAACAAAGGCAACTTGGAGACGGATGAAATAAACAACGTTGAGAAGACTTTGAGTTGATCTTGCAGATGTTGAAATGAACGGATCCACTTGAAGAGAAGCACACCGGTTGAAAAGGATTGACATGACAATCTCGATTATCATGAAGGATTAGTATTCACATAGATGTATGAGAGCACCGTGTAGGAAAGGTATGGAATCAACATTTGACTTCGAAGCAACTCGAATACCACAACTCAAAACAAAAAGAAAAGATTGGCTTGCAAAATAAGCCGGAACAAACATATGATAGAGATTTCGTCCGAAGTTTTTGTGGTAGGGCCCACACGGGCTCGATCGTACAACACCATCATGTACAAGGCAGTGCACATGACATACGAAGCGTCCCCGAGTCAGCATAGCCAAGGACTCTTTAAGACACAATGAGACCACTGTAAAACCAATTGTGGATAGGCGGACCACTAGACGTCGAACCCCAGTTTTATATCATACAACTGTCGGAAAGATACCCTAAGAGCTACTTGAATTCCCACTTATAAACTCCCGAAACTTTCCGGTTATGCAATCAGGTGTTGGGGATACAGGGGAAGCATAATATCTCACTCAAAAACTAACAAATCCTACATCCAGCTGTATCCATCCTTCAACACATAACCAACAAACCTTCAGAAATCGTTTACCTCAACCTTCAAAAAACATCCGTTATATGAGTTATGGCAATACTCCCGAACTCCCGCCCCAGTACTGGGTGGCGTCGAGGTTATCTCACCAACAACTGCATAAAAGAGATTTTCGATGTCGGCGAAACTCAGGTATTACAGAATTGCAACGATAAAATTGTGACGACAACACCTCGGAGCTCAACTCCCCGGGACACTGCCACAACCCCTAAATGTCAGGAGGCACCAAGAACGATGTTCTCGTCACAAAACCATCGGAACAATTCCAAGATACCCGCGTGATCCTAATTTTTTTAGTGAAATTTGAGAAAAGAAGAGTCAAAACTCTACGTCAGGATGCCTCACCAGAGCGGCGAAGGGACCGAGGAGTAAAAAGAATCCTACTCTCCGATATATATAATCCTAAATGACTCAAAACATTTTTCTAGACTCAACAACGCCAGCGATTCGATCAAGCATGGGGCTCCTAAGGTCGGGGAAGGCTCTGATACCAACTTGTCACGCCCTCGATGCGGCTATATCTCCCACCTGTCGAAGCATGATTTAGAGGCATAACCGCATTGAAAGCAATGTCGCAAGTGAGGTAATCTTCACACAACCCATGTAATACATAAGGGAAAGAGATACATAGTTGGCTTACAATCGCCACTTCACACAATACATGAATAAAGCATTACATTCATCCAAATACACTCAAGGTCCGACTACGGAACCAAAATAAAATAAGACTACCCCAAATGCTACACAGATCCCCGATCGTCCCAATTGGGCTCCACTACTGATCAATTGGAAACGGAACAATATAACAAATGCGAATCTCATCGAGCTCCTCCTTGAGCTTGGTTGCGTCACCTGCATGGTTCAACGACACCTGCAAGTTGGTTTCAGAAATATCTGTGAGTCACGGGGACTCAGCAATCTCACACCCTCGCGATCAAGACTATTTAAGCTTATAGGTAAGGTAAAGGTATGAGGTGGAGCTGCAGCAAGCGACTAGCATATATGGTGGCTAACATACGCAAATGAGAGCGAGGAGAGAGAGCAAAGGCATGATCGAACAACTATGATCAAGAAGTGATCCTAGAACAACCTACGTCAAGCATTACTCCAACACCGTGTTCACTTCCCGGACCCCGCCGAGAAGAGACCATCACGGTTACACACGTGGTTGATCCATTTTAATTAAGTTAAGTTTCAGGTTTTCTACAACTGGACATTAACAAATTCCCATCTTCCCATAACCGCGGGCACGGCTTTCGAAAGTTCATAACCCTACAGGGGTGCCCCAACTTAGCCCATCACAACCTCTCACGGTCAACGAAGGATATTCCTTCTCCCAAGACAATCCGATCAAGCTCGGCATCCCGGTTACAAGACTTCCTCGACAATGGTAAAACAAGTCCAACAAGACCGCCTGATGCGCTGACATCCTGATAGGAGCTGCACATATCTCGTCCTCAGGGCAACACCCGATGAACACTACGTACAGCTGAAACCAGCCCTCAAGTTTCCCCGAGGTGGCACCGCAAGTGGCTCTGTTTCGGACCAACACTTAGACAAGCACTGGCCCGGGGGAGGGGGTTAAAATAAAGATGACCCTCGGGATGCGTGACTCCCAAGGGAAAAAGGCTAGGTGACGAATGGTAAAACCAAGGTTGGGCCTTGCTGGAGGAGTTTTATTCAAAGCGAACTGTCGAGGGGTTCCCATTATAACCCAATCGTGTAACGAACGCAAAATCCGGGAACATAACACTGATATGAAGGAAACTAGGGTGGCAAGAGTGGAACAAATCACCAGGCATAAGGCCAAGCCTTCCACCCTTTACAAAGTATATAAATGCATTAATATAAATAAGAGATATTGTGATATCCCAACAAAAATCCATGTTCCAACAAGGAACAAACTCCAATCTTCACCTACAACTAACAACGCTATAAGAGGGGCTGCGCAAAGCGGTAACATAGCCAAACAACGGTTTGCTAGGACAAGATGGGTTAGAGGCCTAGCTTAACAATATGGGAGGCATGATAAGAAAGTGGTAGGTATCGCAGCATAGGCATAGCAAAAGAGCGAGCAACTAGCAAGTAAAGATAGAAGTGATTTCGAGGGTATGGTCATCTTGCCTGCAAAGATCTCCGAGAAGACGAAAGCTTGAACCTCGTAGGCATACTCAACGGGATCCTCAAACACGAACTCGTCTCCCGGATCTACCCAAAGCAAGAACACAAGCAAAGGGAGACACAATCAACCACGTGCAATGCACAAAACAACATGATGCAAAACATGTCATGAGATGCGGGATGCGATATGCGATGCATATGCATGATTCGGAAAGGAATGATTGAACCTGGCCTCAACATGGAAATCCAAGAGTGCCAATGGAAAGAGGGGTTGATTTCGGTCGAAATCGATATAAAGATCACCGGAATCGGATGCACGGTTTGCAAATGGCAAGCAAAACAAGTATGGCACCGGTCTGTGATTAACAGCAAGTAGTCTTCTAAATGCATCAAGATAATTAAGCTACTGCACTCAAACATAGCAACCAAATACATGGCAGGGATCCACTCAAGATGCTTGACAAAATATGAGCACTGAGCTACGGCTAATTCACTCATTAACAGGTTGAAACAAGCATGGCAAAAGTGCAAATGATAACAGGTTACAGACTAACAACAAGTCTGGATTTTAACATCAGGAAGCAATGTTTAGAGCACGATAACTACATGCTACAGGAACACATCATGGCAAAGCAAGGAATGGCATGAAGCTACTCAAAGCATACAACAAAAGACCCTTAATGACCATAAGCCAAAAGGGATCGGAAAATACAATGGCAAGCATGCGAACATAGCAAGTTACATAAACATATTCAGACTTGATGAAAAACTGGAACATGGCAAAACATACATCAAGTAGGCATGTATACGAGCTCGATGCACTCGCTACAAGGCATTGCATGATAATCTAAGCATACACCCAGCAACTAGACATGGAATAGAAGCTAGACATGGAAATAACAACAACATAGCATGCACGGATCAACAACAACAAGCTTGGCAGAATTGCTAAACATGTTAACAATCTGCCAGGAACATTTTATAGCCAAAAGTAGAGCTCGATTGACTCAAGCTAGGGTGCTCCATAAATGCAAACAAAGACATGAATGGATAGAGCACCCACAATATATACAAAACATCCTTACTGATCATGCTCAAAAGAGGCACGGATCACTAGGAATCAACATGAACATATGGCATAAAAATAAGGACAGGGCAGAGACTTAGAATATTTCTAAGTCCCTGAAATCAGCAACATTAAGTAAGCTACTTTGCATGCTTGTGCTAGTCACCACAGAGATCACAAAAATACATGGCATACACCCCTGTAAAGATGGCATGGCATTCTTCAAAACACATGTAGAGCTCAAGATCATATCATGCATACATTAATCATGGCAAAAATGACAAAAGAGCAAAAGCTGTTACGGATCTGAAACTAACATCACATAGCCCTCTTCCAATAGCATTTCGGGCATCAAGATGAGCTCAAATGAAAATGATGCAATGAGATGAAATGAAGTACTCGACGAGACAAACATTTTGATATGCTACACGCATAAATTGGAGCCACGGTGATGACGTTATGAGCTGATGAACATCGCAAAATAATTAGGGTTAGGGACGAAAAAGTCAACCGAAAACGTCCAGATCCAGATCCACCGGGGGTATAGTAGCACGCGCGCTCCTCTAGGTCGCCGGAGATGCTGCTCACCGGAGTTCGTCGCGGGAGATGAGGGAGGCGGCCGGATCCGGTGGTGGAGCTCGCCGGACCGAGGCGGCGTGGTGCGGTGGTGGCGCTGATGGAGGCGGTGGCCCGCGGAGGGCCTCGGGCGGCGCGGGGCGACGCCGGTGAACGGCGGCGACCGGGCGAGGCGGCGGTCCGGCGATGTCGGCAGCGGCGGCGCGCAGCTCCGACGTGAGCTAGCGGGCGGCGGGGCGTAGGAGGCGGCACCGGGCGGCGCGGGCGAGGACGCGGGCCAGGAGGGCCGCGCTCGGGCTTCCCGGACCGGCGGCGGGGGAGATGCGGCCGGGGCAACCGCGTCGTGACACATGCCGGCGGCGGGGCAAACCAGACGTGTCCGTCGGCGGGACTTGTGTCCGGCGCGCGAGGAGAGGGGGAGACTAGGGTTTTGGGAGGAATGGATCCGAAATTTGGGGAAGGTCTATAAAGAGAGGTAGGAGGAGTTAGGAGGCTCCAAATGAGGTGCGGGTTGCTAGGAAAAATCGAACGAAATCAGAAACCTGCATGGCCAACCCAGTACTGCCCATGAGGTTCGTGTTTGCTTGCATCTTGCGGGATTAAGTCGGTGTTGGTATTCGGTGGATCCGTTTTTGATCCAATCTTTGTCCGTATGTTTATAGATTTAATCCTTTTGATATACAATTCTCTTTATCGGTGATGGTGTTGCTCTGTTGCGCCAGTCCTGTAGGGATTAGCACGACGATTTTTTGACTGCCTATTACAATAAGGTTTGCCGGCTTCGGTGAGGGATGGACAAAGAAGGCGACATGTCTTTTGTCTTGCTCCAATGCTTATAGTCGTCGCTGGTGGTCATATATTTTTGGTTGTACTTTTTGTACATCTGGTGTTCTTTTGTACTGCCACGATTGATTCTAAATAGATTGAAAATTCCCCGCAGGAAAAACGATGATCACCACCATAGTGCTAAACTAACACATAACATATCATCGGATAGCATACAAAATAACTTCATTTTACCCATCGATAACCTTATAGGGTCCACACTCTTTCACATCCCCCTCTTAGATACCGGGGCTATTTATCGCACGTTGTGAGACTCAACTCGGTTTTGCCTTTGGCTCGGCCCAGTATTATAAACAGAGAAGAAAAGTATACCAACATGTAGGAAGCTACTTGGGCCCGCCCATTACTAACAACGCCTGAGGCGATACGAGCTTGTGTCTCGCCATAAATGAGACGAAGCCGCTCCCCCGCTTAGACACCGCTTGGATGTACTCCCTCTGTTCGGATTTACTCGTCCTGGTTAAATCAGAACGGAGGGAGTAGATGTTGGGCCTAGAATTCAACTTTGGTGTTTGGGTGGCTCGTATATCATTGTTTGAAAAGCCACGACATTCTTTAGCAACGGATATTTGAAGTCCCGCGACAACACTCATGTGCCCCAGCCATCAATTTGGAGACAAGACCCTAAGTTTCCCCTCTTAGTTGGCAGCCCTCCCCCTCCGCGTGCGCCTCGCATACCCCTTCGTCTTGCTCGTGGCGAAAATAAAAGTGGTGTTAAACAGTACTCGACGCATTGTGCAAGTCAGTTGCCTGTCTCCGCCCTCCTCCTCCGTCTCTCACCTCTCCGGCGCATCTCCGACACCCCATAGCGAGCGCTTCCTAGAAATGAGCAATCCCAATTTGGGCAATGACCATCCAAACAAGCATCATAATGGAGTCTGTCCTCCGAATTCCAAGTGCCAGTTGCTGGAACATCCAAACAACAAATTTTGAGTTCAGTCTCATTATCAATGTCCTTGGTTGGAACCAATTCAATTCCATGGACTTCAATAACAAAGCCTTACTTTCCCATTCACTCGTCCTTTCCCCGACTAACACCTGGTCGTGGTCCTGATAAATAACTTAGCGCTGATCCAACACCTGATGTTTCTGACGCTAAAAAAAGCAGCTAATGCTTTTGTTAGGCTAGGCACTCACCCCTCTACAAGTACGTACTTAAGTTGAGTTGGAGGGCTTACTTTGATATGGACAGTCGAAGCAGGTGTCTAGCATGGAGAGTTGGCCATGGCCTTGTTCAACTGGAGAAGGATTGGGGATGGAGAGCGACAAGTAAAACTCCACTTGCTCCCAGTGAATTTCCTTATGCTATTTTCACCCTTTTTTCATATAAAACTGCATTTTAACATCGTATTGATTCATGGACGCAATTTTCAAGTACAACTTTGCAGCAAAAGGAAAATACATTCGCCTTGTTTTCATCACGGCCAGAGCACCGCAATGATCGGAGAGAGGTCGTGGGGAAGGTGGGAAGGTGTGGGGGATGCAATGCAAGGAGAAGAGTCTTTGCATCGCCGGAGCTCAAGGCCGTGGCACGGCTTGGGAGATGGGGTGGCTGGCTAACACATGCTTTGGATGTGGCACAGAGCTTGTGAAGGACGGTCGGCGATGGTGCCTCCCTGGAGCACTGGCGGTGGGAGGCTTCAGTTCATTCGCATGTGGCAGCTTCTGCGACGGCAGGGAGAGTCGGTGAGGGAAGGATCAAGGAACACAAAAAGGCGGCAGCGGGGCGCCTCACACACAGGAGGTGTGCCTACGACAGAGAACAGAGGCAACCGGAGGCGTTGGTTGGATTGTGAAAATTCCTCCGACCAGGTGTTTCTTTTAGAGCTTTTATTATTAAAATATTTCAAGAGTTTCCCCCAAAGGAAAGAAAAACAGTTAAGGCCTCTTTTGGTTCATAGGATAGGATTATCATAGGAATAGGAATCTTGTAGGAAATGAGATGACATGTATCTCAAATCCTATGAGTAGGAATAGGAAACAAGATGTGATTTGGTTGACACCAAAGGAATTTTTTCATTGAGTTTAGACTCTTTTTTATTTTCCTATGAAATGTGGAGGATAGGAACCAATCCTATGTAGGAATAGGAATCCATTCATATGAACCAAAGGACTCTAAAGAAAAAAATCCTATAAGAATTATATCCTCTAGAATTCCTATGAAATTTCTCTAAACCAAAGGAGGCATAAACATTTTCTTCGATTGTTTTCTGGAGTGCTTATGTCTTGTGATCACTGAATGCAAACCCATGATCAAGACAACTACATCAGTTTTCCTACGAAAGTATCATATTCCTGCGTTTTGCTTGCTTATTTCACCTATCTTCCTATGCAAGCGGAGACATATACTTCCTCCGTCTGAAAAAGCTTGTTTCTCAAATGAATGCATCTAGCATTGAGTTAGTTCTAGATACATTCATTAGAGGCACAAGTTTGGGACAAGTTTTTTCGGACGAAGGGAGTATAATTTAAGACTTTATTTTTTCTGTTGGCTTGCATGTCTTCACCATCATGATCATGATATGCGTCCCAACCTGCTGCTGATATGAGGTTCTACTTTCTATCTGAACTATGTGTATTTACTTGACCCAAATAAGAGACATTCACACCTCTTTCCTGTCTCTCTTTTATTGCCTACAGTAGGAGTATAATGCAAACTGTCTCGCTTGAATCTTAACCATAAGGAACAGCGGAAAGGGGCATTGGAAGAATTGTCATGCACACAAGAAAGAGCCAAGTACTAATCTGACAATCATACTGCCTCAGAGCCAACAGAAAATGCCACTTTTCAAACACCTAGCGCATCAGCACAACATACACAACACACCGACGTTCAAGAATGACACTGATATATACTCCCTCCGCCCAGAAAAGTTTGTCCCTCAAATAGATGTATCTAGCACCAGGGACAAGCTTTTTCGACGGAGGGAGTATCAGGCAGCACATGCTCACAAAGCAGAAAACTTGTCCAACAGAAAAACACCCATATTTCTGTCTGCCATGTAGTACCAGCAAAACCACAACTTAATAGTACAATAGCAGACAGAGGGACATAACTGGGTGAATCAGTATACTCCGTGGTGAGATCCGATCTGTTGTTGCGGCCCGATCTTTCACGACACTCCACCATCAGCAGTAGCAACCTCTCGCCCGTGCACGTGATGTACACGAAGTAGAGGGTTTGAACCTTGCGGCCCAGCACGAGAAAACCAATCTCGACGAAGGTACTCACGCGCAAAACAATTTTCACAAAAAGAAACCGCAACACAGAGGTTTTCTAAAGATCCCTCCAAAACTTGATATGGGTGTCTACCCTAAAAAACACATCGTATTTATTTTATAAAAAATAACCTCCCCTTTACATCAGCCAAGGCGAGCCTTTTATTTGGCCTATCTCTCGTGCGCCTAAACAGAAGCAAAAAAAATTGGGACTCTAAAAAGTATAGCAATCTAATGACTAAATCCTAACCGAATAAAAAAACTCAAGTACGTGACCCATAACTCAAACGAAAATACATCTCTTTATTTTATTTGGACTTGGACTCCACGAGATAGATAATTAGTTTGCATGCAACGTAATTTTCTTGCCATGCAAACAAAGATCCACTGAGCCGGTCCGTATCCAATTAGGAGGCGTACGAAAGTTTGGCTCTACCTTGTCACGTACAGGTTCCATTTTTATCTCATGTTTTCTCCTTTGATGCATAACTATTTGCTGGCATGATTCTAACTGTCGGTTAAGATTGAAACCGATCTGATCTTTTCCTTTACTATGGCATACTGATCCTTTCGAGCATCCTGTTTTTCCATAGACCAAATATTGTGGTACAACTTTATATTTCATGCGTACAGGACCATGCTCCAATGAATCAATCACATCTTTTGAATCCAATGAATGCATCATGTAATTGATCTTGGGTCTAGCATTTATAGAATTAATTCTCGGTCCACACAAATGACGCACACGACCATCGTTTCCTCTATGAAATATGGTTTTCTGCACGTCATTAATTTCTGCAACATTTCCATGACTTAATTCTTTAACTAGCTCAGCTTGAGTACGATCATCAATTGATGGTGTCATGCCCTTATCATCCTCCCTCCCTTCAAAAGAAACTGTCCCCGGTTTCATCTCTGTTTTTAGGATCATCAATTTTTCTGCAGCTTCCAAGTCTATTTTTATTACAGAATCTGCCATCGGTTTCAATACGGGCCGCCTCCCATCATGTATGAATGTGTATGTGTTAGATTTCCCGGCATGCATTGCATCATGATCGAACTGCGCCACGGCCTTCCCAATAGCAATTGACAAGCGTCCATCGGCAAGACATCACAATCCACCTTGTCAATATACCCTCCAATAGCAAATGGCACACGCACCTTATGCGTAATCTTTAATTTTCCAGAGTTGTATAACCACTCCACATGGTGCGGTTGCGGGTGCCGCCACATCGATAAACCCAATTCTTGCACGAGATCTTTGCTAATGGCGTTAGTAAAGCTGCCGCCATCAATTATCACCTTACATGCCCGATCTTTGATCATGCACTGTGTTTTAAAAACACTCCACCGTTGTCCCTTTGCACCACCATCATCTTTCACCTTCTCCACCAATAGATCCAGCCCATCAGTCGGTGCGTCAACCTTTGCCTTTATTTCTTCTTCATTTTCTCTTCTTTTCTGCAAACGGCTTTTCCAACCTTCCATGAACACATCCACTGGCATAGGAATAAAACAAACTTGTTGGCCCTTCCATGATAAAGAGTAACTGTTTTTCTTGGAATTCCGAACAGCCCCAACACGTTTGCACCATGGATTCCCAAGTAGGAGATGGCATGACACCATAGGCATAGGGCAAACGTGAAAAAATTCTGCACAACAATATTTTCCCAGATCAAAAATTAGCAAAATCTGATTTGTAATTTTGATTTCACCTTTGAACCACTTCAGCGTGTAAGGTCTTTCAAGAGGTGACATCTTTAGTCCCAATTTTTCCACCACCTCGATGCTCACCATGTTGACTGCAGTACTCTCATCGATCGTCAGATTGACACGTCGTTCGTTCACGACACAACGAGTGTGAAAAAGAACAACCTCACCGATGCCTTCCTCCTCCATCAATATGTTCTTGCTCAACATGTTGATGCTCGCCTCTGCAGACAATATTGGAAACTGAATCGCCGTGACTAACCTTTGCTCTGAATAGAACTTGATGAGGACCGAACCCCGTGGTGAGATCCGATCTGTTGTTGCGGCCCGATCTTTCACGACACTCCACCACCAGCAGTAGCAACCTCTCGCCTGTGCACGTGATGTACACGAAGTAGAGGGTTTGAACCTTGCGGCCCAGCACAAGAAAACCAATCTCGACAAAGGTACTCACGCGCAAAACAATTTCCACAAAGAGAAACCACAACACAGAGGTTTTCTAAAGATCCCTCCAAAACTTGATATGGGTGTCTACCCTGAAAAACACATCGTATCTATTTTATAAAAAATAACCTCCCCTTTACATCAGCCGAGGCGAGCCTTTTATTTGGCCTAGCTCTTGTGCGCCTAAACAGAAGCTAAGAAAATTGGGACTCTAAAAAGTATAGCAATCTAATGACTAAATCCTAACCGAATAAAAAACTCAAGTACGTGACCCATAACTCAAACGAAAATACATCTCTTTATTTTATTTGGACTTGGACTCCACGAGATAGATACTTAGTTTGCATGCAACGTGATTTTCTTGCCATGCAAACAAAGATCCACTGAGCCGATCCGTATCCAATTAGGAGGCGTACGAAAGTTTGGCTCTGCCTTGTCACGTACAGGTTCCATTTTTATCTCATGTTTTCTCCTTTGATGCATAACTATTCGCTGGCATGATTTTAACTGTCGGTTAAGATTGAAACCGATCTGATCTTTTCCTTTACTGTGGCATACTGATCCTTCCGAGCGTCCTGTTTTTCCATAGACCAAATATTGTGGTACAACTTTATATTTCATGCGTACAGGACCATGCTCCAATGAATCAATCACATCTTTTGAATCCAATGAATGCATCATGTAATTGATCTTGGGTCTAGCATTTATAGAATTAATTCTCGGTCCACACAAATGATGCACACGACCATCGTTTCCTCTATGAAATATGGTTTTCTGCACATCATTAATTTCTGCAACATTTCCATGACTTAATTCTTTAACTAGCTCAGCTTGAGTAGGATCATCAATTGATGGTGTCATGCCCTTATCAGAACCCAACCGTGCCGCAGAAACTTTACGTTACCGAGTCGCCACCCATCCGCCACCGCTGCCTGACATCTACGCCATGGAAGGCACCTCCAATGCGACCGCCGATGCCACCGACCTCCCCCTTTATAAATGTATTGTTTTCAAAATAATTTCTTCAACAACTGTACTTATCTCCCCGTAATTTTCAAAACAAATATCATCCCAGTCGTCCCCCGGAATGAAATCTGGGGCTTGTTATCTTCAAAACCCAATGATAATCTTATCGGAACCACGCTCTCCAGCATCCTCCTCTTAGACGCCAGGGCTGTTTCTCAGACGCTGCGATAGTTAACCTGGTCTTGCCTATGGCGTGGTGTTACTGGGCCGGCCAAGTGTTGTAACTGCCGCGAGGTTTTTCCTCCGTAGTTTACTTTATCGTTTTTTCACTACTTGCATCAGTTTCCTTCATTTTTTTCTCTATTTTTCTTTGTTTTTTTACTTTTCCCTTTTTCTTTATATTTTTTCTTTGGTTTTCATTTTTATTTAGTTTTTATTTTTTACCTTCTAGTTTTCCTTTCTTTTCCAACACAATTTATATTTTTTGTATACATCAAGAATATTTTTCATACACATTTACATTTTTAAATAAATTATAAAAAAATTACAAATATATTTTTTGATACCTTATTTTCTTTAATACACATTGTAAATTTTTGGTATACATCTGAAACATTATTTATGTACATGTTTAAGATTTTTCAGAGAAACAATTAACCTTTTTTTCAAATTCATGTTTTTGAACATTTTAACTGTTAACTATTTTTCTTTTTTTTGCTGTTGAACTGTTATATATTTTTAAATACACACTTCAGACATTTCTTGGAATGATATGATTTTTTAAACAATGTGAACACATTTGTACATTCTATAAACATTTTTTTAATTTCATATTTTTGAAATGTGTGAGTATTTATAAATTCTAAGGTACATTTTTTGAATGGTATCATTGATTGGAATCACACTAACATTTTTGACATTGTACGAAGCTTTTAAAAAAATTGCACAGACATTTTACGCGTGAACCTTTTTCTTAAATGGTATCAACATTTTCTTAAATTAATTTACAGTTTTTATTTTTTAGATAGAATTAAGTTTTGAAATATATGTATTTAGAATGTTTTCAGGGATATTAACAAAATAGAAAAAACTGAATGATTAAAAAAACAAAGAAGAAAAATAAACTAATCTACATGAAGCTACTTGGCCCGGCCCATTAGTAGCAATGCGTGAGGCCGAGACGAGCTTGTGTCTTGCTATAAGCGAGACAAAGCGGCGCCGTAGACACGAGCTTGTGCCAAAGTTGCTAAACCCTAGGCATGGCTTGAATGTAGATACTGGGCATAGAATTCAACTTTGGCGTTCAGGAGGCTCAAATATCATTGTTTGGAAAGCCTTGACATTCAGTCTAATTGACAACCAATATTTGGCGCCCAATCACAGTAAGCATGTGCCCTAGCCTTCAATTTAGAGGCAAAACACTTGGTTCCCTCTTATGTGGGCAGCCCCCTCCCCCCCCCCCCCCCCCCTCCGAGTGCGCCTTGCATACCCCTTTTGTCTTGCTCGTGGGGAAAATAAAAGTGGTGTTAAACAGTCCTCGACGCATTGCGTAAGTCAGTTGGCCGTCTCCGCTCTCCTCCTCTGTCTCTCACCTCCCCGCTGAATCTCCGTCACTCCTTAGCGACCGCCTCCTACAAATGAGGAATTCCAATTTGGACAATGACCATCGAAGGTAGCATCACAATGGAGTCTATTCTTCGAATTTCAAGTGCCAATTGCTCGAACATCCAAACAAATTTTGAATTCTGTCTCTGTACCAATATCCTTGGTTTGAACCAATTGAATTCCATGGCCTCCAATAACGAAGCCTTGCTTTCCCACTCACTCGTCTTTTCCCTGATCAACACCTCGTCGTGGTACTGATCAAAGTCTTATCACGGAGCCAACACCTAATGCTTTTGTCAGGCTCTCTACAAGTACATAATCCCTCCATTTCAGGCTATTTTCACCCTTGTTAATATAAAACTGTATTCTAACATCATATTAATTCATTGATGCAATCTTCAAGTACAATTTTGTAGCAAAATGGAAATAAAAGAAATACATTTGCCCCTTTGTCCAAATAATTTACGTTCATCACGGTCAAAGCACCACAATGATCAGCGAGAGCTCGTGGGGGAGGTGGGAAGGTGTGGGGAATGCAAGGACCAGATTCTCTGCATTGCCGGAGCTCAAGGCCACGACATGGCTCGGGAGACGGGTGGTTGACCCACACATACTTTGGATGTGGCGCAGAGCTTGCGAAGGACCACGGCGGCACCTCCCTTGAGCACCGTCAGCGCGAGGGGGGGGGGGGGCTCCGGTTCACATGTGGCAGCTTCTCCGACAGCGCGGAGAGTCGGTGAGGGCAAGGAACACAAAAAGGCGGCAGCGGTGCACCTATGACAGAGAACAAGAGGCGGCCGGAGGCGGTGGTTGGACGTTGCAAATTCCTCCGACAAGATTTTCTTGTTTTGTTATAGTTGGATTGGGAGGTCCCAAAAGTTTTCAGAGTATTAGAAGAAGCCAGGATGTGTTTCTTTTAGAGCTCTTAAAATATTATACGAGTTAATTTATTTTGATTCTTTCCTAGAATGCTAAGTCTTGGTGATCACTGAATGCAAACCCATGACAGAAGACAAGCATCAGTTTTCCTACGAAAGTATCCTACCTTTTGCAGATTTCACGAGTCTTTGTAAGTGCAAACATATATAATCTGAGACTTGGTTTTCACGTGTCTTTGTAAGTGCAAACTAACATAAGTTGAGGACGTGCAATCCTTCACCATCATGATCATGATGCGTCCCGATCCGCTGCTGACATGAGGTTCTACTTTCTATCTGAACATTGTGTAATGGAATTGGCCCAAATAAGAGGCACTCGCACCTCTTTTCGTCTCTCTTTTATTGCCTAGTAATGCAAACTTTGTCTCGCTTGAATCCTAACTATAAGGAACATGCAGATATGAAAGCAATTGAGACAAGTGATAATCTGGCAATCATACTGCCCGGTTCATCAGAGCCAATAAAAAATGCAGCGTTTCAAACACCAAGCGCGTTAGCACAGCATACACATTGATGTTCAAGAATGACACTGATATATGATCACAGAGCAGAAAACTTGTCCAACAAAAAATAAACACTTACGAACAGGACATAACTGGATGAACCAGTATACTATTATCCAAGGTGTTCATCAAGAGCTAGCATGGCCTCATCAGCACATCAAGTCTGACAGTGCTGTCTGTGCATAGACAGATAACAAAGATGTGCATGAAGTGAAATCCTCATTGTCAGGAGCACCCTTTGCCATCCAACTCAATTTATTCTTTGCGGGGGGCGGCCAAAAGTTCGCCGGTGTCGACCAAAAGGGCAATACGTTTCATTACCTTGGCGCGGAGGGCATCGTTATACGCCCGGAGGTGCGCCCTGCGGGCGAGGAAGTCGTCGTCGACTTCGACGTAGCCACGCTTCTCATACTCAGCGCGGACAAGTGCCTGGAACTTGGCGAATCTCTCTCGAACGGCGTAGAAAGCGCGTGCACCATTATAGAGGATGATCGTCGACCTGTCCATCTGCTCCTCCGGCGAAGGCAGCAAGCTGGGGTTTTCGCGCTTCAGGGACTCGTAGTAATGAGGGACAGGACCATCCACCACGTCGGCAAGGATCTCATTGATCTCTTCCCGCGGCAGCCGCGTCAACCTTTTCTCGCGTACGGCCTCCACTGCCGGCTTCGATGAATCTGCGACGTCGTCCGGCGCCGCCTCCACTTTGCACACCTTCAGCGGACACTCCTCACAGGCCGCCGCCGCCTCCTCCTCGACCTTCCTTTTGGTGGCGCACCGGCCGCCGGTCGACGAGCACTTCTCAACACTACAATTTTGGCACCCTTCATGGCCGGCCATCCCCTTGCTCGTCCACTCCTCATCCGCCGTCATAGGTTTAATAATGCGCCGCTTGGTGATACTTCCCCACTCCCGTGAAATTTGGAGATTTGGAACTGACCTACCTCGTGATCTTATAACTTGTTTGCGTCATTGGAGTTTTTTTTTTCTTTAAACTCTTTTTTCTAGAGTATGCCAAATTGCCAATAGCATACAATATCCTTATAGAAGGTAATTTTTTTTATCGTGTATGTTCCTGCCGCGGATGAACGCCGACTGGTTTGCTGCCACTAGATCCTTCATGCACAGATGGATTTGGTTAGCAAACAACTTAGAAAAGCTGTGAGGCAAGCTGATCGGGCGGAAGTCGCCCATCTCCAGAGCATTCGGCTTCTTCGGTATCACGATAAGCACATGATTTAAACTCACGAATCTCCGATCATCTCCCACACAGAGCATGAGTAGCGCCGCCATAATATCAGCCTTGATTATTGGCTAGGCTCTTTGGTAGAAATCCGTCATGAAACTGTCCGAGCCAGGAGCCCAGTCACACTAGTAGAAAAAGGGCCATTTGTTCCGGTTCATAAGGCCCATCTGTCCCGGTTGGGGAACCGGGACTAAAGGATCGTTACTAATGCCCTAGGCTTTTAGTCCCGGTTCTTATACTAACCGGGATAGATGGGCCTCCACGTGGCCGCTCCGGCGAGCCCAGGCACGAGGGCCTTTGGTCCCGGTTGGTAGCACCAACTGGGACCAATAAGCTTCCACACGTCAGCATTTCAGGAGCTGTTTTTTTTTGAAAGGAGGTGGTTTATGGGTTTTGGGGGTTAATTTAGGTTGGTATAGGTAGCTAATAGAGAGATGTGTCCTCTCTTATCTCCGTGCTACTGCTACTGCTATGCCTAAACATGACTTAGATTGAAGTGATGCAACATGTGGTGCATGTCGAAAGTAATACTAGTCCTAACTTGATCAAGTTTGGATTGTACTACTTTCGACATGCACCACATGCATGTTGCCTTCACTTCAATCCAATCCATATTCATTTCACCCGCTGATATATAATAAGTCTTCATACTCGCATCATGCGTCATCATATATAATAACAAGTCTACTAATCATCATCATACAACTTCTACTCGTTATTAATAACAAGTCATACGATCATCAGCCTCATAGTCATCAAACCAACCCTACTTAATTGTTCTTAGCACATGATCATTAGTATTAGGTAGGACCTAAATACCCTTTTTAAGGTAAAATAGCATAAAATAATATAGACCCTGACTCTCCATTATGGAGAATGGAGATCATCCTGTCTCCAATTCTTATGTTCCGCTTCCTTTTGCTTGCAAGAACCTCCTTACGACTGTCCATACATTTTTTCCATCCTTTGATTTGCATGTCTCCATTCCTTTTAGAAATCTGGTATGGACAGTTGAGATTCGTAGGATGATCTGGCTGTATGTTCAAAACATTAAGGCTACCTTTCTAATACATCAAATAAGGCACACAATTCTCTGGGAACATCTGTTGAAAAACATAGTAATAACTTCGTAGTTAGCTATGATGTACTAGTTTTAGAAGGATGCAAAAGATGCACGGATGTCGTAATAGTAAAAAATCTTACCAAGGTATCTCCATGGTAGTTACTGTTGGAAATATGCCCTAGAGGCAATAATAAAATCATTATTATTATATTTCCTTGTTCATGATAATTGTCTTTATTCATGCTATAATTGTGTTATCCGGAAATTGTAATACATGTGTGAATAATAGACACCAGTATGTCCCTAGTAAGCCTCTAGTTGACTAGCTCGTTGATCAACAGATAGTCATGGTTTCCTGACTATGGACATTGGATGTCGTTGATAACGAGATCACATCATTAGGAGAATGATGTGATGGACAAGACCCTATCCTAAACATAGCACAAGATCGTATAGTTCGTTTGCTAGAGTTTTCCAATGTCAAGTATCCTTTCCTTAGACCATGAGATCGTGTAACTCCCGGATACCGTAGGAGTGCTTTGGGTGTACCAAACGTCACAACGTAACTGGGTGACAATAAAGGTATACTACGGGTATCTCCGAAAGTGCCTGTTGGGTTGACACGGATCAAGACTGGGCTTTGTCACTCCGTATGACGGAGAGGTATCACTGGGCCCACTCGGTAATGCATCATCATTATGAGCTCAAAGTGACCAAGTGTCTGGTCACGGGATCATGCATTACGGTACGAGTAAAGTGAGTTGCCTGTAACGAGATTGAACAAGGTATTGGGATACCGACGATCGAATCTCGGGCAAGTAACATACCGATTGACAAAGGGAATTGCATACGGGGTTGCTTGAATCCTCGACATCGTGGTTCTCCGATGAGATCATCGAGGAGTATGTGGGAGCCAACATGGGTATCCAGATCCCGCTGTTGGTTATTGACCAGAGAGTCGTCTCGGTCATGTCTACATGTCTTCCGAACCCGTAGGGTCTACACACTTAAGGTTCGGTGACGCTAGGGTTGTGAAGGTATGTATATGCAGTAATCCGAATGTTGTTCGGAGTCCCGGATGAGATCCCGGACGTCACGAGGAGTTTCGGAATGGTCCGGAGGTAAATAATTATATATAGGAAGTGCTGTTTCGGCCATCGGGACAAGTTTCGGGGTCACTAGTATTGTACCGGGACCACCGGAAGGGTCCCGGGGGTCCACCGGGTGGGGCCACCCATCCCGGAGGGCCCCATGGGCCAAAGTGGGGAGGGGAACCAGCCCATAGTGGGCTAGTGCGCCCCCCTAGGCCCATCCCATGCGCCTAATGTTGGAACCCTAGGGGTGGGGGGGCGCCCCACCTTGCCTTGGGGGCCACTCCAGCCCTGGCCGCCGCCCCCCTAGGAGATCTCATCTCCTAGGGCCGGCGCCCCCCCTAGGGGAGCCTATATATATGAGGGGGTGGGAGGGGGCAGCGGCAGCCTGAGTCTTGGCGCCTCCCTCTCTCCCTGCTACACCTCTTCCTCTCGTAGTATACGGCGAAGCCCTGCTACTGTGACGCCCTGCATCCACCACCACACCGCCGTGCTGCTGGATCTTCATCAACCTCTCCTTACCCCTTGCTGGATCAAGAAGGAGGATACGTCACGCTGACCGTACGTGTGTTGAACGCGGAGGTGCCGTCCGTTCGGCACTAGGATCTCCGGTGATTTGGATCACGTCGTGTACGACTACCTCATCCCCGTTCTTTGAACGCTTCCACTCGTGATCTACAAAGGTATGTAGATGCATCCGATCACTCATTGCTAGATGAACTCATAGATGGATCTTGGTGAAACCGTACGAAAATTTTTGTTTTCTGCAACGTTCCCCAACAGTGGCATCATGAGCTAGGTCTATGCGTAGTCCTTTATGCACGTGTAGAACACAATTTGTTGTGGGCGTAGATGTTGTCAACTTTCTTGCCGCTACTAGTCTTATCTTGCTTCAGCGGTATTGTGGGATGAAGCGGCCCAGACCAACCTTAGACGTATGCTTACGTGAGACCGGTTCCACCGACTAACATGCACTAGTTGCATAAGGTGGCTGACGGGTGTCTGTCTCTCCCACTTTAGTTGGAGCGGATTCGATGAAAAGGGTCCTTATGAAGGGTAAATAGAAGTTGACAAATCACGTTGTGGCTTTCACGTAGGTAAGAAAACGTTCTCGCTAGAACCCTATTTCAGCCACGTAAAACTTGCAACAACAATTAGAGGACGTCTAACTTGTTTTTGCAGCAAGTGCTTTGTGATATGATATGGCCAAAGTTGTGATGAATGATGAATGATATATATGTGATGTATGAGATGTTCATGCTATTGTAATAGGAATCACGACTTGCATGTCGATGAGTATGACAACCGGCAGGAGCCATAGGAGTTGTCTTTATTTTTTGTATGACCTGTGTGTCATTGAGAAACGCCATGTAAATTACTTTACTTTATTGCTAAACGCGTTAGCCATAGTAGTAGAAGTAATAGTTGGCGAGCAACTTCATGGAGACACGATGATGGAGATCATGATGATGGAGATCATGGTGTCAAGCCGGTGACAAGATGATCATGGAGCCCCAAGATGGAGATCAAAGGAGCTATGTGATATTGGCCATATCATGTCACTATTATTATTTGATTGCATGTGATGTTTATCATGTTTTGCATCTTGTTTACTTAGAACGACGGTAGTAAATAAGATGATCCCTCATAATAATTTCAAGAAGTGTTCCCCCTAATTGTGCACCATTGCGACAGTTCGTTGTTTCGAAGCACCACGTGATGATCGGGTGTGATAGATTCTAACGTTCACATACAACGGGTGTAAGACAGATTTACACATGCAAACACTTATGTTGACTTGACGAGCCTTGCATGTACAGACATGGCCTCGGAACACAGAAGACCGAAAGGTCGAGCATGAGTTGTATAGAAGCTACGATCAACATGAAGATGTTCACCGACGTTGATTAGTCCGTCTCACGTGATGATCGGACACGGCCTAGTTGACTCGGATCATGTTATACTTAGATGACTAGAAGAGGGATGTCTATCTAAGTGGGAGTTCATTGAATAATTTGATTAGATGAACTTAATTATCATGAACTTAGTCTAAAATATTTACAATATGTCTTGTAGATCAAATGGCCAACGTAGTCCTCAACTTCAACGCGTTCCTAGAGAAAACCAAGCTGAAAGACGATGGCAGCAACTACACGGACTGGGTCCGGAACCTGAGGATCATCCTCATAGCTGCCAAGAAAGATTATGTCCTACAAGCACCGCTGGGTGACGCACCTGTTCTCCCTGCAGAACAAGACGTTATGAACGCTTGGCAGGCACGTACCGATGACTACTCCCTCGTTCAGTGCGGCATGCTTTACAGCTTAGAGCCGGGGCTCCAAAAGCATTTTGAGAGACACGGAGCATATGAGATGTTCGAAGAGCTGAAAATGGTTTTCCAAGCTCATGCCCGGGTCGAGAGATATGAAGTCTCCGACAAATTCTTCAGCTGTAAGATGGAGGAAAATAGTTCTGTCAGTGAGCACATACTCACTGTGTCTGGGTTACATAACCGCTTGACTCAGCTGGGAGTTAATCTCCCAGATGACGCGGTCATTGACAGAATCCTCCAGTCGCTTCCACCGAGCTACAAGAGCTTTGTGATGAACTTCAATATGCAGGGGATGGAAAAGACCATTCCTGAAGTATTTGCTATGCTGAAATCAGCAGAGGTAGAAGTCAAGAAGGAACATCAAGTGTTGATGGTGAATAAAACCACTAAGTTCAAAAAGGGCAAGGGTAAGAAGAACTTCAAGAAGGATGGCAAGGAAGTTGTCGCGCCCGGCAAGCAAGCTGCCGGGAAGAAGCCAAAGAATGGACCCAAGCCCGAGACTAAGTGCTTTTATTGCAAGGGAAGTGGTCACTGGAAGCGGAATTGCCCCAAATACTTAGCGGACAAGAAGGCCGGCAAAACAAAAGGTATATGTGATATACATGTAATTGATGTGTACCTTACCAGTACTCATAGTAGCTCTTGGGTATTTGATACCGGTGCAGTTGCTCACATTTGTAACTCAAAGCAGGAGCTGCGGAATAAACGGAGACTGGCGAAGGACGAGGTGACGATGCGCGTCGGGAATGGTTCCAAGGTCGATGTGATCGCCGTCGGCACGCTACCTCTTCATTTACCTATGGGATTAGTTTTGAACCTCAATAATTGTAGTGCCAAGTTTGAGCATGAACATTGTATCAGGATCTCGTTTGATGCGAGATGGCTACTCATTTAAATCCGAGAATAATGGTTGTTCTATTTATATGAGAGATATGTTTTATGGTCATGCTCCTATGGTGAATGGTTTATTCTTAATGAATCTCGAGCGTAATGCTACACATGTTCATGGTGTGAATACCAAAAGATGTAAGGTTGATAATGATAGTCCCACATACTTGTGGCACTGTCGCCTTGGTCACATAGGTGTCAAACGCATGAAGAAACTCCATGCAGATGGACTTTTAGAGTCTCTTGATTATGAATCATTTGACACGTGCGAACCATGCCTCATGGGTAAAATGACAAAGACTCCGTTCTCAGGAACAATGGAGCGAGCGACCAACTTATTGGAAATCATACATACTGATGTGTGCGGTCCAATGAGTGTTGAGGCTCGCGGTGGCTATCGTTAAGTTCTCACCCTCACTGATGACTTGAGTAGATATGGGTATATCTACTTAATGAAACACAAGTCTGAGACCTTTGAAAAGTTCATGGAATTTCAGAGTGAGGTTGAAAATCAACGTGACAGAAAAATCAAGTTTCTACGATCAGATCGTGGTGAAGAATACTTGAGTCACGAATTTGGCACACACTTAAGAAAATGTGGAATAGTTTCACAACTCACGCCGCCTGGAACACCTCAGCGTAATGGTGTGTCCGAACGTCATAATCGCACTCTATTAGATATGGTGCGATCTATGATGTCTCTTACCGATTTACCGCTATCTTTTTGGGGCTATGCTTTAGAGACTGCCGCATTCACTTTAAATAGGGCTCCGTCGAAATCCGTTGAGACGACACCGTATGAATTATGGTTTGGGAAGAAACCTAAGCTGTCGTTTTTAAAAGTTTGGGGATGCGATGCTTATGTCAAGAAGCTTCAACCTGAAAAGCTCGAACCCAGGTCGGAAAAATGCGTCTTCATAGGATACCCTAAAGAAACTATTGGGTATACCTTCTACCCCAGATCCGAAGGCAAGATCTTTGTTGCCACGAATGGATCCTTTCTAGAGAAGGAGTTTCTCTCGAAAGAAGTAAGTGGGAGGAAAGTAGAACTTGATGAAGTGTTACCTCTTGAACCGGAAAATGGTGCAACTCAAGAAAATGTTCCTGAGGTGCCTGCACCGACTAGAGAGGAAGTTAATGATGATGATCAAGATACTTCTAATCAAGCTCCTACTAAAATTCGTAGGTCCACAAGGACACGTTCCGCACCAGAGTGGTACGGCAACCCTGTCTTGGAAATCATGTTGTTAGACAACGGTGAACCTTCGAACTATGAAGAAGCGATGGCGGGCCCGGATTCCGACAAATGGCTGGAAGCCATGAAATCCGAGATAGGATCCATGTATGAAAACGAAGTATGGACTTTGACTGACTTGCCCATTGAGCGGCGAGCCATAGAAAATAAATGGATCTTTAAGAAGAAGACAGACGCGAATAGTAATGTGACCATCTATAAAGCTCGGCTTGTCGCTAAGGGTTATTGACAAGTTCAAGGGGTTGACTACGATGAGACTTTCTCACCGGTAGCGAAGCTAAAGTCCGTCCGAATCATGTTAGCAATTGCCGCATTCTATGATTATGAGATATGGCAAATGGACGTGAAAACGACATTCCTTAATGGTTTCCTTAAGGAAGAATTGTATATGATGCAGCCGGAAGGTTTTGTCGATCCTAAGAATGCTGACAAGGTGTGCAAGCTCCAACGCTCGATTTATGGGCTGGTGCAAGCATCTCGGAGTTGGAACATTCGCTTTGATGAGATGATCAAAGCGTTTGGGTTTACGCAGACTTATGGAGAATCCTGCGTTTACAAGAAAGTGAGTGGGAGCTCTATAGCATTTCTCATACTATATGTAGATGACATACTTTTGATGGGAAATGATATAGAACTCTTGGATAGCATTAAGGCCTACTTGAATAAGAGTTTTTCAATGAAGGACCTTAGAGAAGCTGCTTATATATTAGGCATCAAGATCTATAGAGATAGATCGAGACGCCTCATAGGTCTTTCACAGAGCACATACCTTGATAAGATATTGAAGAAGTTCAATATGGATCAGTCTAAGAAGGGGTTCTTACCTGTGTTACAAGGTGTGAAATTGAGCTCAGCTCAATGTCCGACCACGGCAGAACATATAGAAGAGATGAGTGTCATCCCCTATGCCTCAGCCATAGGTTCTATTATGTATGCCATGCTGTGTACCAGACCTGATGTAAACCTTGCCGTAAGTTTGGTAGGAAGGTACCAAAGTAATCCCGGCAAGGAACACTGGACAGCGGTCAAGAATATCCTGAAGTACCTGAAAAGGACTAAGGAAATGTTTCTCGTTTATGGAGGTGACGAAGAGCTCGTCGTAAAGGGTTACGTCGATGCCAGCTTCGACACAGATCTGCATGACTCTAAGTCACAAACCGGATATGTGTATATTTTGAATGGTGGGGCAGTAAGCTGGTGCAGTTGCAAGCAGAGTGTCGTGGCGGGATCTACATGTGAAGCAGAGTACATGGCAGCCTCGGAGGCAGCGCATGAAGCAATTTGGGTGAAGGAGTTCATCACCGACCTCGGAGTCATACCCAATGCGTCGGGGCCAATCAAACTCTTCTGTGACAACACTAGAGCTATTGCACTAGCCAAGGAGCCGAGGTTTCACAAGAAGACCAGGCACATCAAGCGTCGTTTCAACTCCATTCGTGAAAATGTTCAAGATGGAGACATAGATATTTGTAAAGTACATACGGACCTAAATGTAGCAGATCCGCTGACTAAACCTCTCCCTAGAGCAAAACATGATCAACACCAGATTTCCATGGGTGTTCGATTCATCACAATGTAACTAGATTATTGACTCTAGTGCAAGTGGGAGACTGTTGGAAATATGCCCTAGAGGCAATAATAAAATCATTATTATTATATTTCCTTGTTCATGATAATTGTCTTTATTCATGCTATAATTGTGTTATCCGGAAATCGTAATACATGTGTGAATAATAGACACCAATATGTCCCTAGTAAGCCTCTAGTTGACTAGCTCGTTGATCAACAGATAGTCATGGTTTCCTGACTATGGACATTGGATGTCGTTGATAACGAGATCACATCGTTAGGAGAATGATGTGATGGACAAGACCCTATCCTAAACATAGCACAAGATCGTATAGTTCGTTTGCTAGAGTTTTCCAATGTCAAGTATCCTTTCCTTAGACCATGAGATTTTGTAACTCCCGGATACCGTAGGAGTGCTTTGTATGACGATAAAGGTATACTACGGGTATCTCCGAAAGTGTCTGTTGGGTTGACACGGATCAAGACTGGGATTTGTCACTCCGTATGACGGAGAGGTATCACTGGGCCCACTCGGTAATGCATCATCATTATGAGCTCAAAGTGACCAAGTGTCTATCACGGGATCATGCATTACGGTATGAGTAAAGTGACTTGCCGGTAACGAGATGGAACAAGGTATTGGGATACCGACGATCGAATCTCGGGCAAGTAACATACCGATTGACAAAGGGAATTGCATACGGGGTTGCTTGAGTCCTCGACATCGTGGTTCATCCGATGAGATCATCGAGGAGCATGTGGGAGCCAACATGCGTATCCATATCCCTCTGTTGGTTATTGACCGGAGAGTCGTCTCGGTCATGTCTACATGTCTCCCGAACCCGTAGGGTCTACACACTTAAGGTTCGGTGACGCTAGGGTTGTGAAGATATGTATATGCAGTAACCCGAATGTTGTTCGGAGTCCCGGATGAGATCCCGGACGTCACGAGGAGTTTCGGAATGGTCCGGAGGTAAAGAATTATATATAGGAAGTGCTGTTTCGGCCATCGAGACAAGTTTCGGGGTCACCAGTATTGTACCGGGACCACCGGAAGGGTCCCGGGGGTCCACCGGGTGGGGCCACCCATCCCGGAGGTCCCCATGGGCCAAAGTGGGGAGGGGAACCAGCCCATAGTGGGCTGGTGCGCCCCCCTAGGCCCATCCCATGCGCCTAGGGTTGGAACCCTAGGGGTGGGGGGGCGCCCCACCTTGCCTTGGGGGCCACTCCAGCCCTGGCCGCCGCCACCCCTAGGAGATCTCATCTCCTAGGGCCGGCGCCCCCCCCCCTAAGTGGAGCCTATATATATGAGGGGGAGGGAGGGGGCAGCGGCAGCCTGAGTCTTGGCGCCTCCCTCTCTCCCTGCTACACCTCTTCCCCTCGTAGTATACGCCGAAGCCCTGCTACTGTGACGCCCTGCATCCACCACCACGCCGTCGTGCTGCTGGATCTTCATCAACCTCTCCTTCCCCCTTGCTGGATCAAGAAGGAGGAGACATCACGCTGACCGTACGTGTGTTGAATGCGGATGTGCCGTCCGTTCGGCACTAGGATCTCCGGTGATTTGGATCACGTCGTGTACGAATACCTCATCCCCGTCCTTTGAACGCTTCCGCTCGCGATCTACAAAGGTATGTAGATGCATCCGATCACTCGTTGCTAGATGAACTCATAGATGGATCTTGGTGAAACCATAGGAAATTTTTTGTTTTCTGCAACGTTCCCCAACAGTTACCGTAGTTCAACACATGCACTAGTTGGACGTATTGACCATAATGTTGAGAAGTTTGATTGTAGATATTGTAATTCTCAATGTCAGTACAAAATCCGACTAGATGATTTTTCTCCTTGTAAGTTAGTTCGGAGCCATCGGTGTAGTGGGTTTTGTCTACCATCTCCCGCCCATTCTTTGAAGAATGAAAATAAGTTGTCAATGACAATAATGTGACGCCCCGAGACCGTTGCGCCAGGTGTGTTCCAGTTTTTCATTGTCGTTGCCATGTCTTTTGCTTGCGTGTCGCATCTTGTCATGTCATCATGTGCATTGCATCATCATGTTTTCAAGACTTGCATCCACTCGGGTCTCCCCGTTCTTTCCATTGTCCGTTCTGAGCCCAGACACACTTGCACGCGCCCGCGGCATGTCCGAAATAGTATTTTATAAGTGGTCGGAAAATGTTCTCGGAATGGGATGAAAGTTGGCGTGCGGTGTTGTTTTGTTGCCGGTAGGCCGCCTGCCAAGTTTCATCGCATTCAGAGTCCGTTTGACGCCCCAGCGGATATCTATAGCGGCAATATAGTCGGTCTAACGTCGGACGTTTTCGACCTCCGGAAACAGTTGCCGGGTCTCTCTCTTCTCTTCTCTCAGCCAAAGGCTTTCTGCACAGCCCACTACCACTCACCGCCAGGCCCCAAATTAACCTCTCTCGTCAGCCCGCGGCCCTCCTCGCGCGCGTGTCCGAAAGCTGTCCCGGACCCAACCCGGACAGTCGTCACCGTTGGGTCCGGATCATCCCCAAACATCCCTAAAACATCACCGGTTTCTCATTTGAACTCTGTAGCCTATTTATCTGGGACTGTCCGATTAAGATCGGAGGGTCCTATTTAGCCCCTAACCAAAAACCCATGTGCTATTTATAACAGTCTAAACCCTAGCCACTACCTGTCCAATCCATCTATTCCATTCCATTCCGCAGCCGCCGCCACTCCACCAAATCCCCCTCGGGATCCAAGCCCGCAGCCAGCCTCTCTCTTTCCCTTGTTTGCAGCATCAGACCAACCGAAGCTGCACCCGATCCAGATCCTCCCCCGCCTCCGACCATCTCCCTGGATTTGCGCCGCCGACCAACCACAGCCGCCACCTCCTCTGCTCCCAAGGCCCCGAGCTCCTCCTCCCGAGCGCTCGACCCCCTCATCCGCGAGCTCGATCAGGAGAGGAGCTCCCAGCGGGTGCGCAAAAGGGATTTTCTTCGATGCTCATTTTGATCGCATGGAACTTATGGAAGGAGAGAAACGAATGCGTCTTCAGGGGGAAGCTGCCATGCCTCAATGACGTTGCTCGCGCCATCAGGTTGCATTGCGAGTAGTGGCATGCCGCCGGCGCAGCCTGCCTGGAGCCCCCGCTCGGGGTCTATCCTGCAAGATAGCACCTTCATGCTTTCGCTCCTTGTGAGCTCTAATTTTTCTTCTTTAAACCATGGTCATTTGACCCCCCATGTATTTCCCGCTGCTTTCTCCTAAATCAGTGAAGCCGGCTAAACCGGGTCTTTCAAAAAAAAGGAGAGGAGCTCCCGATCGTGCGCGCCTCTGCCTCGTTTCTGACCATCGCCGATGCTACCGGCGTCCACCACCAGGGGCACTAGCATCCGTCGCGCCTCCTCGCTTCCTCCATCCATGGAGACGAGCTCCTCCCGAACCAAGGCCGTGCCCCTGCTTCCTTCCCTCTTCCTCGAGTTCTTTCTCTCTGTCGCTCAAATTCTCTTTGTTGTCTTTGCTCCGCAGGACGTCACGGATGCACGAGCTCGATCCTCGCTCGCTCGCGCCTTCGTCTTCGACCCTGCGTCCCTGCCGAAGCCCACGCCAAGTCCCTCGCAGCGCCGCCGCCCGGATCAGGCTGTCCCCGTGTCGTCCCTGTCGCCAAGTTCGTCGCCCATAACGGTGCAGCCGCCCCGTTCGCTTTCTTCATCAGAGTTCTTCACCGCAAGACCCTTCCTCGAGGAGCACCGCCGCCCTGCTGCCCGGTCCCTCTCGCGTCAAGCCCGCTGCCAATTTTGCTGCCGCCGTCGCTTCTTGTCGAGCAGAGGGCGCGCCTCCTCTGCATCGAGCCCCGCCGCTCCAACACCCGCTGCGATGACTGGATCGGTGCCGCTCCAGGCCGCCGCACCCGTAGTCCGCCGCCGTCGCCAAGTCCCTCGCCTCGCCGCCCCTTTGCCTCGCTCATCGGAGTTCTGCTCCCAGCCGCCGCGCCCCTGCTTCCTCTGCGCTGAAGACGAGCGAGCTGTGCCGCATTGACTCCATCCAGTTTGACCGAGCGGCCTCCCTACTCGCGTGGGTTGCACTCCTCCAGCAAGGCCCATGGCCCAATGTGAGCAGTCGCCCCTCTAAGCTCTATCGAGCCAGCCAGTTTCGGCCTGCTACGTTTTTTTCTGTTCTGTGAATTTCCTAATTTCTAGGGAATAGGCAGTTTTACAGTATAGCCCCTAAGCTTCATGCATATCATATCTCACAAACCATGCATCGGAATTAAACAAACTTAATATGAAAAATGCTTAGAATTGTGCCTAGTTTCATAATATCCAACTTTCATCCACGTTAAAAATGTCTAAAATGTTGTTTGTTTAATTTTGCTTAAATGCCATGATAAAATGATTTAATTCATAACTTAATAACCGTAGCCCCAAACCTAACAAACTTTATATGTAAATGGGGTAGAAAAATGCCTAGTTTAACATGGTGCTTTCATCTTGCATGTTTAACAACTCTAAAATATGGTTTAGGACAGAACAATACCAAATCCATAAATATGCACATGAGGTTTTTCCGAACTTGTTGCTTGTTGTTCCGGCCTCATTTAAACTTGCCTAGATAGGTAGTTTTACTTTGCTTCACCTCTTGCCATGTTAATCAACATTTGATTTTGTTGAGTACTTAAATGGGAGAGAAGTAAATAATTGTTGTAGTGTTTCGTCAATATGCAACTAGTTGCATATTGAGCTCCACTTAATTTGTAGGATTGGTTGTGCATTTGCCATGCCATGCCTCTTAAACCAGACATGCATCATACTTGGTTGTGCATCATGCCATGTATATGTGATGGTTGATTACTTTGTTGTTTGCTTCTTTCCGGGTTGCCTGTCTCGTTAGCTTCGGTTCCGTTTCGGAGTTGTGAGGATCCATTCGACTACGTTCGTTTGTCTTCTTCATGGACTCGTTCTTCTTCCTTGCGGGATCTCAGGCAAGATGACCATACCCTCGAAATCACTTCTATCTTTGCTTGCTAGTTGATCGCTCTATTGCTATGCCACACTACCTACCACCTGCTTTATCATGCCTCTCATATTGCCATGTCAGCCTCTAACCCACCTTTCCTAGCAAACCGTTGTTTCACTATGTTACCGCTTTTGCTCAGCCCCTCTTATAGTGTTGCTAGTTGCAGGTGAAGATGAAGTTTGTTCCATGTTGGAACATGGATATGTTGGGATATCACAATATCTCTTATTTAATTAATGCACCTATATACTTGGTAAAGGGTGGAAGGCTCGACCTTATGCCTGGTGTTTTGTTCCACTCTTGCCGCCCTAGTTTCCATCATACCCGGTGTTATGTTCCTTGATTTTGCGTCCCTTACATGGTTGGGTGTTATGGGAACCCCTTGACAGTTCCCTTTGAATAAAACTCCTCCAGCAAGGCCCAACCTTGGTTTTACCTTTTGCCTCACCACCACCTACTTTTCCCTTGGGATTCGCGCTCCCGAGGGTCATCTTTATTTTAACCCCCCCGGGCCAATGCTTCTCTAAGTGTTGGTACAAACTGAAGGAAATATGCCCTAGAGGCAATAATAAAGTTATTATTTATTTCCTTATATCATGATAAATGTTTATTATTCATGCTAGAATTGTATTAACCGGAAACATAATACATGTGTGAATACATAGACAAACAGAGTGTCACTAGTATGCCTCTACTTGACTAGCTCGTTAATCAAAGATGGTTATGTTTCCTAACCATGAGCAAAGAGTTGTTATCTGATTGACATGACCCATTCCATTAGCTTAGCACCCGATTGTTTAGTATGTTGCTATTGCTTTCTTCATGACTTATACGTGTTCCTATAACTATGAGATTATGCAACTCCCGTTTACCGGAGGAACACTTTGGGTACTACCAAACGTCACAACGTAACTGGGTGATTATAAAGGAGTACTACAGGTGTCTCCAATGGTAGATGTTGGGTTGGCGTATTTCGAGATTAGGGTTTGTCACTCCGAGTGTCGGAGAGGTATCTCTGGGCCCTCTCGGTAATACACATCACATAAGCCTTGCAAGCATAATAACTAAGATGTTAGTTATGAGATGATGTATTACGGAACGAGTAAAGAGACTTGCCGGTAACGAGATTGAACTAGGTATTGGATACCGACGATCGAATCTCGGGCAAGTAACATACCGATGACAAAGGGAACAACGTATGTTGTTATGCGGTCTGACCGATAAAGATCTTCGTAGAATATGTAGGAGCCAATATGGGCATCCAGGTCCCGCTATTGGTTATTGACCGGAGACGTGTCTCGGTCATGTCTACATTGTTCTCGAACCGTAGGGTCCGCACGCTTAACGTTACGATGACAGTTATTATGAGTTTATGCATTTTGATGTACCGAAGGTTGTTCGGAGTCCCGGATGAGATCACGGACATGACAAGGAGTCTCGAAATGGTCGAGACATAAAGATTGATATATTGGAAGCCTATGTTTGGACATAGGAAGTGTTCCGGGTGAAATCGGGATTTTACCGGAATACCGGGAGGGTTACCGGAACCCCCCGGGAGACTAATGGGCCTATTGGGCCTTAGTGGAAAAGGAGAAAAGGGACAAGCCCAAGCTGGCCGGCGCCCCCCCCCCTTCCCCAAAGTCCTAGTAGGACTAGGATAGGGGCCGGCCCCCCTTCTCTCTCCTTTTCCCCCCGGGAGTCCTAATTGGATTAGGATTGGGGGGAGGAGTCCTACTCCCGGTGGGAGTAGGACTCCCCTGCGCCTCCTCTCCCTGGCCGGCCGGCTCCCCCTCCTCCAACCTTTATATACGGGGGCAGGGGGCACCCCAAGACACACAAGTTGATCCTTGAGATCGCTCCTTAGCCGTGTGCGGTGCCCCCTGCCACCAAATTCCACCTCGATCGTACCGTTGTAGTGCTTAGGCGAAGCCCTGCGTCGGTAGTACATCAAGATCGTCATCACGCCGTCGTGCTGACGGAACTCTTCCTCAACGCTTTGCTGGATCGGAGCCCGAGGAACGTCATCGAGCTGAACGTGTGCTAAGAACTCGGAGGTGCCGGAGTAACGGTGCTTGGATCGGTCGGATCGGGAAGAAGACATACGACTACTTCCTCTACGTTGTGTGATTGCTTCCGCAGTCGGTCTGCGTTGGTACGTAGACAACACTCTCCCCTCTCGTTGCTGTGCATCACCATGATCTTGCGTGTGCGTAGGAAAATTTTCGAAATTACTGCATTCACCAACAGTGGCATCCGAGCCTAGGTTTTATGGTTTGATGTTATTTGCACGAGTAGAACACAAGTGAGTTGTGGGCGATATAAGTCATACTGCCTACCAGCATGTCATACTTTGGTTCGGCGGTATTGTTGGATGAAGCGGCCCGGACCGACATTACGCGTACGCTTACGCGAGACCGGTTTCCCCGACGTGCTTTGCACACAGGTGACTTGCGGGTGACTGTTTCTCCAACTTTAGTTGAACCGAGTGTGGCTACGCCCGGTCCTTGCGAAGGTTAAAACGGAGTCTATTTGACAAACTATCGTTGTGGTTTTGATGCGTAGGTGAGATGAGTTCTTGCTTAAGCCCGTAGCAGCCACGTAAAATTTGCAACAACAAAGTAGAGGACGTCTAACTTGTTTTTGCAGGGCATGTTGTGATGTGATATGGTCAAAACGTGATGAGTTATAAGTTGTTGTATAAGATGATCATGTTTTGTTGAAGTTATCGGCAACTGGCAAAAGCCTTATGGTTGTCTGTCTATTGCATAAGATGCAAGCACCCAATAATTGCTTTACTTTATCGCTATGCGATAGCAATAGTTGCAAGAGCAAGTGTTGGCGAGACGACCACGTGACGACACATTGATATAGATCAGGATGATGGAGATCATGGTGTCATGCCAGTGACGATATAGATCATGACAGTACTTCGGAGATGGAGATCACAAGCACAAGATGATGATGGCCATATCATATCACTTATATTGATTGCATGTGATGTTTATCCTTTTATGCATCTTATCTTGCTTTGATTGACGGTAGCATTATAAGATGATCTCTCACTAAATTATCAAGAAGTGTTCTCCCTGAGTATGCACCGTTGCCAAAGTTCTTCGTGCCCAGACACCACGTGATGATCGGGTGTGATAAGCTCTACGTTCAAATACAACGGGTGCAAAACAGTTACACACGCAGAATACTCAGGTTATACTTGACGAGCCAAGCATATACAGATATGGCCTCGGAACACGGAGACCGAAAGGTCGAGCGTGAATCATATAGTAGATATGACCAACATAACGATGTTCACCATTGAAAACTACTCCATATCACGTGATGATCGGTTATGGTTTAGTTGATTTGGATCACGTGATCACTTAGAGGATTAGAGGGATGTCTATCTAAGTGGGAGTTCTTAAGTAATATGATTAAATTGAACTTAAATTTATCATGAACTTAGTCCTGGTAGTATTTTGCAAATTATGTTGTAGATCAATAGCTCGCGTTGTTGCTTCCCTGTGTTTATTTTTGATATGTTCCTAGAGAAAATTGTGTTGAAAGATGTTAGTAGCAATGATGCGGATTCGATCCGTGATCTGAGGTTTATCCTCATTGCTGCACAGAAGAATTATGTCCTTGATGCACCGCTAGGTGACAGACCTATTGCAGGAGCAGATGCAGACGTTATGAACGTTTGGCTAGCTCAATATGATGACTACTTGATAGTTTAGTGCACCATGCTTAATGGCTTAGAATCGGGACTTCAAAGACGTTTTGAACGTCATGGACCATATGAGATGTTCCAGGAGTTGAAGTTAATATTTCAAGCAAATACCCGAGTTGAGGGATATGAAGTCTCCAACAAGTTCTATAGCTAAAAGATGGAGGAGAATCGCTCAACTAGTGAGCATGTGCTCAGATTGTCTGGGTACTACAATTGCTTGAATCAAGTGGGAGTTAATCTTCCACATAAGATAGTGATTGACAGAATTCTCTAGTCATCATCACTAAGTTAGTAGAACTTCGTGATGAACTATAATATGCAAGGGATAACGGAAACAACTCCCAAGCTCTTCGTGATGCTGAAATCAACGAAGGTAGAAATCAAGAAAAACATCAAGTGTTGATGGTTGACAAGACCACTAGTTTCAAGAAAAGGGCAAAGGGAAGAAGGGGAACTTCAAGAAGAACGGCAAGCAAGTTGCTGCTCAAGTGAAGAAGCCCAAGTCTGATCCTAAGCCTGAGACTAAGTGATTCTACTGCAAAGGGACTGGTCACTTGAAGCGGAACTACCCCAAGTGATTGGCGGATAAGTAGGATGGCAAAGTGAACATAAGTATATTTGATATACATGTTATTGATGTTTACTATACTAGTGTCTATAGCAACCCCTCAGTATTTGATGCTAGTTCAGTTGCTAAGTTTAGTAACTCAAAACGGGAGTTGCAGAATAAACAGAGACTAGTTAAGGGTGAAGTGACGATGTGTGTTGGAAGTAGTTCCAAGATTGATATGATCATCATTGCACACTCCCCTATACTTTCGGGATTAGTGTTGAACTTAAATAAGTGTTATTTGGTTTTTGCGTTGAGCGTGAATATGATTTGATCATGTTTATTGCAATACGGTTATTCATTAAAGTCAGAGAATAAATGTTGTTCTGTTTACATAATAAAACCTTCGATGGTCATACACCCAATGAAACAAGTTTGTTGGATCTCGATCATGGTGATACACATAATCATAATATTGAAACCAAAAGATGCAAAGTTAATAATGATAGTGCAACTTATTTGTAGCACTACCGTTTAGATCATATAGGTGTAAAGCGCATGAAGAAACTCCATGCTGATGGGATTTTGGAATCACTTGATTATGAATCACTTGATGCTTGCGAACCGTGCCTTTTGGGCAAGATGACTAAAACGCCGTTCTTCGGAACAATGGAGCAACAGATTTGTTGGAAATCATACATACTGATGTATGTGGTCCGATGAATATTGAGGCTCGCGACAGGTATCATTATTTTCTGATCTTCACAGATGATTTGAGCAGATATGAGTATATCTACTTAATGAAACATAAGTCTGAAACATTTGAGAAGAATTTCAGAGTGAAGTGAAAAATCATCGTGACAAGAAAATAAAGTTTTTACGATCTGATCGCGGAGACAAATATTTGAGTTACGAGTTTGGTCTTCAATTAAAACAATGTGGAATAGTTTCACAAACTCATGCCACATGGAACACCACAGCATAATGGTGTGTCCGAACGTCATAACTGTACTTTATTGGATATAGTGCAATCTATGATGTATCTTACCGATCTACCACTATCGTTTTGGGGTTATGCATTAGAGACAGCTCCATTCACGTTAAATAGGGCACCATCTAAATCCGTTGAGACGACACCGTGTGAACTATGGTTTGGCAAGAAACCAAAGTTGTCGTTTCTTAAAGTTTGGGGCTGCGATGCTTATATGAAAAAGCTTCAACCTGATAAGCTCGAACCCAAATCGGAGAAATGTGTCTTCATAGGATATCCAAAGGAAACTATTGGATACACCTTCTATCACAGATCCGAAGGCAAGACTTTTGTTGCTAAATTCGGAAACTTTCTTGAGAAGGAGTTTCTCTCGAAAGAAGTGAGTGGGAGGAAAGTAGAACTTGACAAGGTAACTGTACCTACTCCGTTATTGGGAAATAGTACATCACAGAAAACTGTTTCTGTGAGACCTACACCAATGAGAGAGGAAGTTAATGATGATGATCATGAAACTTTAGATCAAGATACTACTGGACCTCGTAGATCAACCAGAGTAAGATCCGCACCAGAGTGGTACGGTAATCCTATTCTGGAGGTCATGCTACTAGATCATGATAAACCTACGAACTATGAAGAAGCAATGGTGAGCCCAGATTCCGCAAAGTGGCTTGAAGCCATGAAATCTGAGATGGGATCCATGTATGAGAACAAAGTATGGATTTTGGTTGACTTGCCCGATGATCGGCAAGCCATAGAAAATAAATGGATCTTCAAGAGGAAGACGGACGCTGATAGTAGTGTTACTATCTACAAAGCTAGAATTGTCGCAAAAGGTTTTTCGACAAGTTCAAAGTGTTGACTACGATGAGAGTTTCTCACTCGTATCTATGCTTAAGTCTGTCCGAATCATGTTAGCAATTGCCACATTTTATGAAATCTGGCAAATGGATAAACAAAACTGCATTCCTTAATGGATTTGCTAAAGAAGAGTTGTATACGATGCAACTAGAAGGTTTCGTCGATCCTAAAGGTGTTAACTAAATATGCAAGCTCCAGCGATCTATCTGTGGACTGGTGCAAACATCTCGGAGTTGGAATATACGCTTTGATGAGTTGATCAAAGCATATAGTTTTATACAGACTTGCGGTGAAGCCTGTATTTACAAGAAAGTGAGTGGGAGCACTACAGCATTTCTGATAAGTATATGTGAATGACATATTGTTGATCGGAAATAATGTAGAATTATTCTGTAAAGCATAAAAGGAGTGTTTGAAAGGAGTTTTTCAAAGAAAGACTTCGGTAAAGCTGCTTATATATTGAGCTTCAAGATCTATAGAGATAGATCAAGACGCTTGATAAGTTTTTCAATAAGTACATACCTTGACAAGATTTTGAAGTAGTTCAAAATGGAACAGTCAAAGAAAAAGTTTCTTGCCTGTGTTACAAGGTGTGAAGTTGAGTAAAGACTCAAAGCCCGACCACGGCAGAAGATAGAAAAAGAATGAAAGTCATTTCCTATGCCTCATTCATAGGTTCTATAAAGTATGCCATGCTGTGTACCAGATGTATTGTATACCCTGCATTGATTTGGCAAGGGAGTACAATAGTGATCTAGGACAGCGGTCAGAATTATCCTTAGTGAAATAAGGATATGTTTCTCGATTATGGGCGTGACAAAAAGGTTCGTCGTAAAGGGTTACGTCGATGCAAGTTTTTGACACTGATCCAGATGATTCTAAGTCTCAATCTGGATACATATTGAAAGTGGGAGCAATTAGCTAGAGTAGCTCCGTGTAGAGCATTGTAGACATAGAACTTGCAAAATACTTACGGATCTGAATGTGACAGACCCGTTGACTAAAATTATCTCACAAGCAAAACATGATCACACCTTATTACTCTTTGGGTGTTAATCACATAACGATGTGAACTAGACTACTGAATCTAGTTAACCCTTTGGGTGTTGGTCACATGACGATGTGAACTATGGGTGTTAATCACATGATGATGTGAACTATCGATGTTAATCACATGGTGATGTGATCTAGATTATTGACTCTAGTGCAAGTGGAAGACTGAAGGAAATATGCCCTAGAGGCAATAATAAAGTTATTATTTATTTCCTTATATCATGATAAATGTTTATTATTCATGCTAGAATTGTATTAACCGGAAACATAATACATGTGTGAATACATAGACAAACAGAGTGTCACTAGTATGCCTCTACTTGACTAGCTCGTTAATCAAAGATGGTTATGTTTCCTAACCATGAACAAAGAGTTTTTATTTGATTAACGAGGTCACATCATTAGTTGAATGATCTGATTGACATGACCCATTCCATTAGCTTAGCACCCGATCGTTTAGTATGTTGCTATTGCTTTCTTCATGACTTATACATGTTCCTATAACTATGAGATTATGCAACTCCCGTTTACCGGAGGAACACTTTGGGTACTACCAAACGTCACAACGTAACTGGGTGATTATAAAGGAGTACTACAGGTGTCTCCAATGGTAGATGTTGGGTTGGCGTATTTCGAGATTAGGGTTTGTCACTCCGAGTGTCGGAGAGGTATCTCTGGGCCCTCTCGGTAATACACATCACATAAGCCTTGCAAGCATAATAACTAAGATGTTAGTTATGAGATGATGTATTACGGAACGAGTAAAGAGACTTGCCGGTAACGAGATTGAACTAGGTATTGGATACCGACGATCGAATCTCGGGCAAGTAACATACCGATGACAAAGGGAACAACGTATGTTGTTATGCGGTCTGACCGATAAAGATCTTCGTAGAATATGTAGGAGCCAATATGGGCATCCAGGTCCCGCTATTGGTTATTGACCGGAGACGTGTCTCGGTCATGTCTACATTGTTCTCGAACCGTAGGGTCCACACGCTTAACGTTACGATGACAGTTATTATGAGTTTATGCATTTTGATGTACCGAAGGTTGTTTGGAGTCCCGGATGAGATCACGGACATGACGAGGAGTCTCGAAATGGTCGAGACGTAAAGATTGATATATTGGAAGCCTATGTTTGGACATAGGAAGTGTTCCGGGTGAAATCGGGATTTTACCAGAATACCGGGAGGGTTACCGGAACCCCCCGGGAGACTAATGGGCCTATTGGGCCTTAGTGGAAAAGGAGAAAAGAGACAAGCCCAATCTGGCCGGCGCCCCCCCCCCTTCCCCAAAGTCCTAGTAGGACTAGGATAGGGGCCGGCCCCCCTTCTCTCTCCTTTTCCCCCCGGGAGTCCTAATTGGATTAGGATTGGGGGGAGGAGTCCTACTCCCGGTGGGAGTAGGACTCCCCTGCGCCTCCTCTCCCTGGCCGGCCGGCTCCCCCTCCTCCAACCTTTATATACGGGGGCAGGGGGCACCCCAAGACACACAAGTTGATCCTTGAGATCGTTCCTTAGCCGTGTGCGGTGCCCCCTGCCACCAAATTCCACCTCGATCATACCGTTGTAGTGCTTAGGCGAAGCCCTGCGTCGGTAGTACATCAAGATCGTCATCACGCCGTTGTGCTGACGGAACTCTTCCTCAACGCTTTGCTGGATCGGAGCCCGAGGAACGTCATCGAGCTGAACGTGTGCTCAGAACTCGAAGGTGCCGGAGTAACGGTGCTTGGATCGGTCGGATCGGGAAGAAGACGTACGACTACTTCCTCTACGTTGTGTGATCGCTTCCGCAGTCGGTTTGCGTTGGTACGTAGACAACACTCTCCCCTCTCGTTGCTGTGCATCACCATGATCTTGCGTGTGCGTAGGAAAATTTTCGAAATTACTGCGTTCACCAACACAAACTAGAGTCCCTTGCAGCGCCATCTCGGGGAAACTTGAGGACTGGTTTTAGTTGTACGAATTGCTCATCTGGTGTTGCCCTGAGAACCAGATATGTGCAGCTCCTATCGGGATGTCGGCACGTCGGGCGGCTTTGTGATAACCCACAAGTATAGGGGATCGCAACCGTTTTTTAGGGTAGAGTATTCAACCCAAATTTATTGATTCAACACAAGGGGAGCCAAAGAATATTCTGAAGTATTAGCAGCTGAGTTGTCAATTCAACCACACCTGGAAACTTAGTATCTGCAGCAAAGTAATATGATAGTGGTGGTAACAGTAACAAAAGACTAGTGCAAGCAATAGTAAATATTTTTGGTATTTTGTAGTGATTGTAACAGTAGGAGCGGGAAAGTAAATAAGTGAGAACCAGTATATGGAAAACTCGTAGGCACCGGATCAGTGATGGATAATTATGCCGGATGTGGTTCATCATGTAACAGTCATAACATAGGGTGACACAGAACTAGCTCCAATTCATCAATGTAATGTAGGCATGTATTCCGAATATAGTCATACGTGCTTATGGAAAAGAACTTGCATGACATCTTTTGTCCTACCCTCCCGTGGTAGTGGGGTCCTATCGGAAACTAAGGGATATTAAGGCCTCCTTTTAATAGAGAACTGGAACAAAGCATTAGCACATAGTGAATACATGAACTCCTCAAACTATGGTCATCACCGAGAAGTATCCCGATTATTGTCACTTCGGGGTTGTCGGATCATAACACATAATAGGTGACTATAGACATGCAAGATAGGATCAAGAACTCACATATATTCATGAAAACATAATAGGTTCAGATCTGAAATCATGGCACTCGGGCCCTAGTGACAAGCATTAAGCATAGCAAAGTCATAGCAACATCAATCTCAGAACATAGTGGATACTAGGGATCAACCTAACAAAACTAACTCGATTACATGATAAATATCATCCAACTCATCACCGTCCAGCAAGCCTACGATGGAATTACTCACGCACGGCGGTGAGCATCATGAAATTGGTGATGGAGGATGGTTGATGATGACGACGGCGACGAACCCCCCTCTCCGGAGCCCCGAACGGACTCCAGATCAGCCCTCCCGGGAGGTTTTAGGGCTTGGCGGCCGCTCCGTATTGTAAAACATGATGATTTCTTTTCCTCTATTTTTTTCTCTCTGAAAGCAAATATATAGAGTTGGAGTTCGCCGAAGGAGGTCCAGGGGGCCCACGAGGTAGGGGGTGTGCCCTAGGGGGGGGCGCCCCCCACCCTCATGGACAGGGTGTGGGCCCCCTGGTCCTCATCTTTGGTGAGGATTTTTTATAAGACATCCCGTGGAGTTTCAGGTCATTCCGAGAACTTTTGTTTTCTGCACATAAAACAACATCATGGCAATTCTGCTAAAAACAGCGTCAGTCCGAGTTAGTTCCATTCAAATCATACAAGTTAGAGTCCAAAACAAGGGCAAAAGTGTTTGGAAAAGTAGATATGATGGAGACGTATCAACTCCCCCAAGCTTACACCCTTGCTTGTCCTCAAGCAATTCAATTGACAAACTGAAAGAGAAGAAGAAAACTTTTACAAACTCTGTTTGCTCTTGTTGTTGTAAACATGTAAAGCCAGCATTCAGGTTTTTAGCAAAGATTATAACTAACCACATTTGCAATAATTCTCAGGTCTCATAATTACTCATATCAATAGCATAATCAACTAGCGAGTCATAATAATGAATCTCGGATGACAACACTTTCTCAAAACAATCATAATATGATATAACAAGATGGTATCTCGCTAGCCCTTTCTGAGACTGCAAAACATAAATGCAAAGCACCTATAAAGATCAAGGACTGACTAGACATTGTAATTCATGGTAAAAGAGATCCAATCATAGTCATACCCAACATAAATTAACAGTGATGAATGCAAATGACAGCTGTGCTCTCTAGCTAGTGCTTTTTAATAAGAGGGTGAGGACTCAACATAAAAGTAAATAGATAGGCCCTTCGCAGACGGAAGCAGGGATTTGTAGAGGTGCCAGAGCTCGGTTTTGAAATAGAGATAAATTGTATTTTGAGCGGTATACTTTCATTGTCAACGTAGCAACTAAGAGATGGCGATATCTTCCATGCTACACACATTATAGTCGGTTCCCAAACAGAATGGTAAAGTTTATACCCCCCCTCCACCAACAAGCATCAATCCATGGCTTGCTTGAAACAGGGACAAGGAAGAACAACTTCGGGCAGCACTCCGATTGAAAAGAAAAGGAATTGAATAAGAACTCGATAAGAAGAGAAGATACTTGATGAAATCACAACACACTGCCTCCGGAACAAAAGAATAGAAAATAGGTAATTGAAATAAAAGAATGGAGAAGGAAATGCCAAATTTTGTCACAAAGGAGTTTGAAAAGGCATCCTTAGGAGAAGGGTCGAACGGAGTTGTTGGAAAAAACCAACAACGAAAAGAGTAAGCTTGTAGTGGGCTTATGGAGAACAACTCAAAACTACGAGGTGAAATTCTGCCACTCACGGGAAAAAGAATTGGATTGATATGAACAAGGAGACGAGAAAATATTTCACCGGGAGGATAAATGAAGAACTTGGGTCATTTATGAGCACCATAATTAGCAACAATCCTTAGGGAAGGCTTTAGGTGAAACATTACACAAGACAACTCCAACGAAGAGAATGACGGGTTTACATATCTCATTCTTGAAGAATAAATGATATATTTGTTGGTGAACGTAGCAATAATTCAAAATTTTCCTACGTGTCACCAAGATCAATCTATGGAGTCATCTAGCAACAAAGGAGGAGTGGATCTACATACCCTTGTAGATCACGCGCGGAAGCGTTCAAGAGAACGGGGTTGATGGAGTCGTACTCGTCGTGATCCAAATCACCGATGATCCTAGCGCCGAACGGACGACACCTCCGTGTTCAACACACGTACGGAGCAGCGACGTCTCCTCCTTCTTGATCTAGCAAGGGGAAGGAGAGGTTTATGGAGATCCAGCAGCACGACGGCGTGGTGGTGGAAGTAGCGGGATTCCAACAGGGCTTCGCCAAGCGCTGCGGGAGGAGGGAGATGTGTCACGGGAGGGAGAGGGAGGCGCCAAGGCTTAGATTGGGGATGCCCTCCCTTCCTCCCACTATATATAGGGCCAAGGGAGAGGGGGGGCGCAGCCCTGGCCCTTCCTCCAAGGAAGGGTGCGGCTAGGGAGGAGTCCCTCCTCCCCAAGGCACCTAGGAGGTGCCTTCCCCCTTTAGGGATCTTCCTTTCCTTATCTCTTGGCGCATGGGCCTCTCGGGGCTGGTGCCCTTGGCCCATATAGGCCAAGGCGCACACCCCTACATCCCATGTGGCCCCCCGAGGCAGGTGGCCCCACCCGGTGGACCCCCGGGACCCTTCCGGTTGTCCCGGTACAATACCGGTGACCTTGAAACTTGTCCCGATGGCCGAAATAGCACTTCCTATATATAATTCTTTACATACGGACCATTCCGGAACTCCTCGTGACGTCCGGGGATCTCATCCGGGACTCCGAACAAAATTCTGGTTACCGCATACTAATATCTCTATAACCCTAGCGTCACCGAACCTTAAGTGTGTAGACCCTACGGGTTCGAGAGACATGCAGACATGACCGAGACGTTCTCCGGTCAATAACCAACAACGGGATCTAGATACCCATGTTGGTTCCCACATGTTCCACGACGATCTCATCAGATGAACCACGATGTCAAGGATTCGATCAATCCCGTATACAATTCCCTTTGTCCATCGGTATGATACTTGCCCGAGATTCGATCGTCGGTATCCCGATACCTTGTTCAATCTCGTTACCGGCAAGTCTCTTTACTCGTTCCGTAACACATCATCCCGTGATCAACTCCTTGATCACATTGTGCACATTATGATGATGTCCTACCGAGTGGGCCCAGAGACACCTCTCCGTCACACGGAGTGACAAATCCCAGTCTCGATTTGTGCCAACCCAACAGACACTTTCGGAGATACCCGTAGTGCACCTTTATAGTCACCCAGTTACGTTGTGACGTTTGGCACACCCAAAGCACTCCTACGGTATCCGGGAGTTTCACAATCTCATGGTCTAAGGAAATGATACTTGACATTAGAAAAGCTTTAGCATACGAACTACACGATCTAGTGCTATGCTTAGGATTGGGTCTTGTCCATCACATCATTCTCCTAATGATGTGATCCCATTATCAATGACATCCAATGTCCATGGTCAGGAAACCGTAACCATCTATTGATCAACGAGCTAGTCAACTAGAGGCTTACTAGGGACATGGTGTTGTCTATGTATCCACACATGTATCTGAGTATCCTATCAATACAATTCTAGCATGGATAATAAAATACTATCATGAACAGGGAAATATAATAATAATCAATTTATTATTGCCTCTAGGGCGTATTTCCAACAATATTACCACCTCAAAAGATATGCGTGAAAGAATAGCACTCCGGATTTCAAGATGAAGAATGCTTGAGCTCCTCTGAAAAGAATGTTGATGAACACTTCGAGAAGGAAATTAAATCCTTGATGAACCATCATGTAGAACCTCCATGAAGAACTCCGGTAATAAAAGAATGATCAAAAGAAAGAGAAGTTGAGAACATAAGGTGAAGCCTTGTAATGATTTAGATGGATCTTCATGGCGAGAAAAATTAAGAGAGCTTGGAACTCCGGGAAAAGAAAAGGTGAGCATTTCGAACCGAGAATGTGATATGATGAACCACTCCGGAAAGCAGGAATTGAACTTACTCTATGAAACAAGAATAAGAATTACGTTATGGGCATCCTTCACCACTTTAGATTGATGACAAGCAACAGATTTGGCATACTACTTATAATCGTTGAAACGGATTAAGAGAGGTATAGCATAAATTTGAGAAGGTCTTCAAGAAACCAGCGGTAGGATTGGAAAGAACGAGTGACTTGATACGTAATGAAGGAAGAGATCTCTTGAACGAACCACCGTAAGAATTGGAAAAGAACGAATAAAACATGAAGAAACACCGGGAAGGATTAACAAATAAACGAAGATGCTTGAGAGAATTTAGATCCATGAGAACGAAGAGATTAAGAGCTGATTAGAGAATCCTTGATTTAAGCATCGGTATGATTTAGAGTATGAGAGCTGAAAGCTGGAATGAATAAATCTTAGATCATGGGCTCTAGATAATCAAACTGAACAGACTCTTGAATTGCTCCGGATAGGTGAAAAGAATTCTGACAATCGAAAACAATTATGAGAGGATGGGCTCGAACTAGAATCACGAATCTCTGAGAGAACAAATAAGATATGGAGGTAAACCTCTTCTTCGGTCTTCAAAATCTGAGAATGACGATGAGAAACACCACCAAATTGTTGAGATACTCCGGGATGAAAATTAGAAAGGTTGAACCAACGATGAAAAGAAATGAAAGATCTTGGAGAAAGGCATTTGACTGATGACAATTCATTCTTACGTCAAACTTCGAAAAGAATTTTTGAGGATAGCTCCGGGAGAATTAGAAGAGTCAGGTAAGATCCTGGAAAAAGACCTGTGGGTTAGGGCCCACTGAAAAGATACACCGTTGAACGATTTTGAAGAGAGATTTCACCGGTTGATTTAAATGGCTTGAATGAGATAACAACCTCAAAATAGGTTGAACGGATCTTGAATGACAAGACGAGCCTTTTGTGATATCTTGAGCACTCCGGAACAAATGAATAGCGAGAAATGGATGATTAAGAGGTGCACCGGCATGAAAAAGCATAGAAATGAGGAAAGGGTATGATCAACAAAGCTTGACTTGGATCCACCGGAGAAGAAAAAGAATGAAGAATGATGAACTTGAGGCTCCGTTAGTATCTTCATGAGAATCACCGGATACGAACATTAACGGAAAGGAATGGAGAGACTTCACATGAATAAAAGGATACTTGATTTAAGAAGTCCGAGTCCTTGCAGAAAAAGGGTGGGAGGGCGGGAAAACAAAGGCAACTTGGAGACGGATGAAATAAACAACGTTGAGAAGACTTTGAGTTGATCTTGCAGATGTTGAAATGAACGGATCCACTTGAAGAGAAGCACACCGGTTGAAAAGGATTGACATGACAATCTCGATTATCATGAAGGATTAGTATTCACATAGATGTATGAGAGCACCGTGTAGGAAAGGTATGGAATCAACATTTGACTTCGAAGCAACTCGAATACCACAACTCAAAACAAAAAGAAAAGATTGGCTTGCAAAATAAGCCGGAACAAACATATGATAGAGATTTCGTCCGAAGTTTTTGTGGTAGGGCCCACACGGGCTCGATCGTACAACACCATCATGTACAAGGCAGTGCACATGACATACGAAGCGTCCCCGAGTCAGCATAGCCAAGGACTCTTTAAGACACAATGAGACCACTGTAAAACCAATTGTGGATAGGCGGACCACTAGACGTCGAACCCCAGTTTTATATCATACAACTGTCGGAAAGATACCCTAAGAGCTACTTGAATTCCCACTTATAAACTCCCGAAACTTTCCGGTTATGCAATCAGGTGTTGGGGATACAGGGGAAGCATAATATCTCACTCAAAAACTAACAAATCCTACATCCAGCTGTATCCATCCTTCAACACATAACCAACAAACCTTCAGAAATCGTTTACCTCAACCTTCGAAAAACATCCGTTATACGAGTTATGGCAATACTCCCGAACTCCCGCCCCAGTACTGGGTGGCGTCGAGGTTATCTCACCAACAACTGCATAAAAGAGATTTTCGATGTCGGCGAAACTCAGGTATTACAGAATTGCAACGATAAAATTGTGACGACAACACCTCGGAGCTCAACTCCCCGGGACACTGCCACAACCCCTAAATGTCAGGAGGCACCAAGAACGATGTTCTCGTCACAAAACCATCGGAACAATTCCAAGATACCCGCGTGATCCTAATTTTTTTAGTGAAATTTGAGAAAAGAAGAGTCAAAACTCTACGTCAGGATGCCTCACCAGAGCGACGAAGGGACCGAGGAGTAAAAAGAATCCTACTCTCCGATATATATAATCCTAAATGACTCAAAACATTTTTCTAGACTCAACAACGCCAGCGATTCGATCAAGCATGGGGCTCCTAAGGTCGGGGAAGGCTCTGATACCAACTTGTCACGCCCTCGATGCGGCTATATCTCCCACCTGTCGAAGCATGATTTAGAGGCATAACCGCATTGAAAGCAATGTCGCAAGTGAGGTAATCTTCACACAACCCATGTAATACATAAGGGAAAGAGATACATAGTTGGCTTACAATCGCCACTTCACACAATACATGAATAAAGCATTACATTCATCCAAATACACTCAAGGTCCGACTACGGAACCAAAATAAAATAAGACTACCCCAAATGCTACACAGATCCCCGATCGTCCCAATTGGGCTCCATTACTGATCAATTGGAAACGGAACAATATAACGAATGCGAATCTCATCGAGCTCCTCCTTGAGCTTGGTTGCGTCACCTGCATGGTTCAACGACACCTGCAAGTTGGTTTCAGAAATATCTGTGAGTCACGGGGACTCAGCAATCTCACACCCTCGCGATCAAGACTATTTAAGCTTATAGGTAAGGTAAAGGTATGAGGTGGAGCTGCAGCAAGCGACTAGCATATATGGTGGCTAACATACGCAAATGAGAGCGAGGAGAGAGAGCAAAGGCATGATCGAACAACTATGATCAAGAAGTGATCCTAGAACAACCTACGTCAAGCATTACTCCAACACCGTGTTCACTTCCCGGACCCCGCCGAGAAGAGACCATCACGGTTACACACGTGGTTGATCCATTTTAATTAAGTTAAGTTTCAGGTTTTCTACAACTGGACATTAACAAATTCCCATCTTCCCATAACCGCGGGCACGGCTTTCGAAAGTTCATAACCCTACAGGGGTGCCCCAACTTAGCCCATCACAACCTCTCACGGTCAACGAAGGATATTCCTTCTCCCAAGACAATCCGATCAAGCTCGGCATCCCGGTTACAAGACTTCCTCGACAATGGTAAAACAAGTCCAACAAGACCGCCTGATGCGCTGACATCCTGATAGGAGCTGCACATATCTCGTCCTCAGGGCAACACCGGATGAACACTACGTACAGCTGAAACCAGCCCTCAAGTTTCCCCGAGGTGGCACCGCAAGTGGCTCTGTTTCGGACCAACACTTAGACAAGCACTGGCCCGGGGGAGGGGGTTAAAATAAAGATGACCCTCGGGATGCGTGACTCCCAAGGGAAAAAGGCTAGGTGACGAATGGTAAAACCAAGGTTGGGCCTTGCTGGAGGAGTTTTATTCAAAGCGAACTGTCGAGGGGTTCCCATTATAACCCAATCGTGTAACGAACGCAAAATCCGGGAACATAACACTGATATGAAGGAAACTAGGGTGGCAAGAGTGGAACAAATCACCAGGCATAAGGCCAAGCCTTCCACCCTTTACAAAGTATATAAATGCATTAATATAAATAAGAGATATTGTGATATCCCAACAAAAATCCATGTTCCAACAAGGAACAAACTCCAATCTTCACCTACAACTAACAACGCTATAAGAGGGGCTGCGCAAAGCGGTAACATAGCCAAACAACGGTTTGCTACGACAAGATGGGTTAGAGGCCTAGCTTAACAATATGGGAGGCATGATAAGAAAGTGGTAGGTATCGCAGCATAGGCATAGCAAAAGAGCGAGCAACTAGCAAGTAAAGATAGAAGTGATTTCGAGGGTATGGTCATCTTGCCTGCAAAGATCTCTGAGAAGACGAAAGCTTGAACCTCGTAGGCATACTCAACGGGATCCTCAAACACGAACTCGTCTCCCGGATCTACCCAAAGCAAGAACACAAGCAAAGGGAGACACAATCAACCACGTGCAATGCACAAAACAACATGATGCAAAACATGTCATGAGATGCGGGATGCGATATGCGATGCATATGCATGATTCGGAAAGGAATGATTGAACCTGGCCTCAACATGGAAATCCAAGAGTGCCAATGGAAAGAGGGGTTGATTTCGGTCGAAATCGATATAAAGATCACCGGAATCGGATGCACGGTTTGCAAATGGCAAGCAAAACAAGTATGGCACCGGTCTGTGATTAACAGCAAGTAGTCTTCTAAATGCATCAAGATAATTAAGCTACTGCACTCAAACATAGCAACCAAATACATGGCAGGGATCCACTCAAGATGCTTGACAAAATATGAGCACTGAGCTACGGCTAATTCACTCATTAACAGGTTCAAACAAGCATGGCAAAAGTGCAAATGATAACAGGTTACAGACTAACAACAAGTCTGGATTTTAACATCAGGAAGCAATGTTTAGAGCACGATAACTACATGCTACAGGAACACATCATGGCAAAGCAAGGAATGGCATGAAGCTACTCAAAGCATACAACAAAAGACCCTTAATGACCATAAGCCAAAAGGGATCGGAAAATACAATGGCAAGCATGCGAACATAGCAAGTTACATAAACATATTCAGACTTGATGAAAAACTGGAACATGGCAAAACATACATCAAGTAGGCATGTATACGAGCTCGATGCACTCACTACAAGGCATTGCATGATAATCTAAGCATACACCCAGCAACTAGACATGGAATAGAAGCTAGACATGGAAATAACAACAACATAGCATGCACGGATCAACAACAACAAGCTTGGCAGAATTGCTAAACATGTTAACAATCTGCCAGGAACATTTTATAGCCAAAAGTAGAGCTCGATTGACTCAAGCTAGGGTGCTCCATAAATGCAAACAAAGACATGAATGGATAGAGCACCCACAATATATACAAAACATCCTTACTGATCATGCTCAAAAGAGGCACGGATCACTAGGAATCAACATGAACATATGGCATAAAAATAAGGACAGGGCAGAGACTTAGAATATTTCTAAGTCCCTGAAATCAGCAACATTAAGTAAGCTACTTTGCATGCTTGTGCTAGTCACCACAGAGATCACAAAAATACATGGCATACACCCCTGTAAAGATGGCATGGCATTCTTCAAAACACATGTAGAGCTCAAGATCATATCATGCATACATTAATCATGGCAAAAATGACAAAAGAGCAAAAGCTGTTATGGATCTGAAACTAACATCACATAGCCCTCTTCCAATAGCATTTCGGGCATCAAGATGAGCTCAAATGAAAATGATGCAATGAGATGAAATGAAGTACTCGACGAGACAAACATTTTGATATGCTACACGCATAAATTGGAGCCACGGTGATGACGTTATGAGCTGATGAACATCGCAAAATAATTAGGGTTAGGGACGAAAAAGTCAACCCAAAACGTCCAGATCCAGATCCACCGGGGGTATAGTAGCACGCGCGCTCCTCTAGGTCGCCGGAGATGCTGCTCACCGGAGTTCGTCGCGGGAGATGAGGGAGGCGGCCGGATCCGGTGGTGGAGCTCGCCGGACCGAGGCGGCGTGGTGCGGTGGCGGCGCTGATGGAGGCGGTGGCCCGCGGAGGGCCTCGGGCGGCGCGGGGCGACGCCGGTGAACGGCGGCGACCGGGCGAGGCGGCGGTCCGGCGATGTCGGCAGCGGCGGCGCGCAGCTCCGACGTGAGCTAGCGGGCGGCGGGGCGTAGGAGGCGGCACCGGGCGGCGCGGGCGAGGACGCGGGCCAGGAGGGCCGCGCTCGGGCTTCCCGGACCGGCGGCGGGGGAGATGCGGCCGGGGCAACCGCGTCGTGACACATGCCGGCGGCGGGGCAAACCAGACGTGTCCGTCGGCGGGACTTGTGTCCGGCGCGCGAGGAGAGGGGGAGACTAGGGTTTTGGGAGGAATGGATCCGAAATTTGGGGAAGGTCTATAAAGAGAGGTAGGAGGAGTTAGGAGGCTCCAAATGAGGTGCGGGTTGCTAGGAAAAATCGAACGAAATCAGAAACCTGCATGGCCAACCCAGTACTGCCCATGAGGTTCGTGTTTGCTTGCATCTTGCGGGATTAAGTCGGTGTTGGTATTCGGTGGATCCGTTTTTGATCCAATCTTTGTCCGTATGTTTATAGATTTAATCCTTTTGATATACAATTCTCTTTATCGGTGATGGTGTTGCTCTGTTGCGCCAGTCCTGTAGGGATTAGCACGACGATTTTTTGACTGCCTATTACAATAAGGTTTGCCGGCTTCGGTGAGGGATGGACAAAGAAGGCGACATGTCTTTTGTCTTGCTCCAATGCTTATAGTCGTCGCTGGTGGTCATATATTTTTGGTTGTACTTTTTGTACATCTGGTGTTCTTTTGTACTGCCACGATTGATTCTAAATAGATTGAAAATTCCCCGCAGGAAAAACGATGATCACCACCATAGTGCTAAACTAACACATAACATATCATCGGATAGCATACAAAATAACTTCATTTTACCCATCGATAACCTTATAGGGTCCACACTCTTTCACATCCCCCTCTTAGATACCGGGGCTATTTATCGCACGTTGTGAGACTCAACTCGGTTTTGCCTTTGGCTCGGCCCAGTATTATAAACAGAGAAGAAAAGTATACCAACATGTAGGAATCTACTTGGGCCCGCCCATTACTAACAACGCCTGAGGCGATACGAGCTTGTGTCTCGCCATAAATGAGACGAAGCCGCTCCCCCGCTTAGACACCGCTTGGATGTACTCCCTCTATTCGGATTTACTCGTCCTGGTTAAATCAGAACGGAGGGAGTAGATGTTGGGCCTAGAATTCAACTTTGGTGTTTGGGTGGCTCGTATATCATTGTTTGAAAAGCCACGACATTCTTTAGCAACGGATATTTGAAGTCCCGCGACAACACTCATGTGCCCCAGCCATCAATTTGGAGACAAGACCCTAAGTTTCCCCTCTTAGTTGGCAGCCCTCCCCCTCCGCGTGCGCCTCGCATACCCCTTCGTCTTGCTCGTGGCGAAAATAAAAGTGGTGTTAAACAGTACTCGACGCATTGTGCAAGTCAGTTGCCTGTCTCCGCCCTCCTCCTCCGTCTCTCACCTCTCCGGCGCATCTCCGACACCCCATAGCGAGCGCCTCCTAGAAATGAGCAATCCCAATTTGGGCAATGACCATCCAAACAAGCATCATAATGGAGTCTGTCCTCCGAATTCCAAGTGCCAGTTGCTGGAACATCCAAACAACAAATTTTGAGTTCAGTCTCATTATCAATGTCCTTGGTTGGAACCAATTCAATTCCATGGCCTTCAATAACAAAGCCTTACTTTCCCATTCACTCATCCTTTCCCCGACTAACACCTGGTCGTGGTCCTGATAAATAACTTAGCGCTGATCCAACACCTGATGTTTCTGACGCTAAAAAAAGCAGCTAATGCTTTTGTTAGGCTAGGCACTCACCCCTCTACAAGTACGTACTTAAGTTGAGTTGGAGGGCTTACTTTGATATGGACAGTCGAAGCAGGTGTCTAGCATGGAGAGTTGGCCATGGCCTTGTTCAACTGGAGAAGGATTGGGGATGGAGAGCGACAAGTAAAACTCCACTTGCTCCCAGTGAATTTCCTTATGCTATTTTCACCCTTTTTTCATATAAAACTGCATTTTAACATCGTATTGATTCATGGACGCAATTTTCAAGTACAACTTTGCAGCAAAAGGAAAATACATTCGCCTTGTTTTCATCACGGCCAGAGCACCGCAATGATCGGAGAGAGGTCGTGGGGAAGGTGGGAAGGTGTGGGGGATGCAATGCAAGGAGAAGAGTCTTTGCATCGCCGGAGCTCAAGGCCGTGGCACGGCTTGGGAGATGGGGTGGCTGGCTAACACATGCTTTGGATGTGGCACAGAGCTTGTGAAGGACGGTCGGCGATGGTGCCTCCCTGGAGCACTGGCGGTGGGAGGCTTCAGTTCATTCGCATGTGGCAGCTTCTGCGACGGCAGGGAGAGTCGGTGAGGGAAGGATCAAGGAACACAAAAAGGCGGCAGCGGGGCGCCTCACACACAGGAGGTGTGCCTACGACAGAGAACAGAGGCAACCGGAGGCGTTGGTTGGATTGTGAAAATTCCTCCGACCAGGTGTTTCTTTTAGAGCTTTTATTATTAAAATATTTCAAGAGTTTCCCCCAAAGGAAAGAAAAACAGTTAAGGCCTCTTTTGGTTCATAGGATAGGATTATCATAGGAATAGGAATCTTGTAGGAAATGAGATGACATGTATCTCAAATCCTATGAGTAGGAATAGGAAACAAGATGTGATTTGGTTGACACCAAAGGAATTTTTTCATTGAGTTTAGACTCTTTTTTATTTTCCTATGAAATGTGGAGGATAGGAACCAATCCTATGTAGGAATAGGAATCCATTCATATGAACCAAAGGACTCTAAAGAAAAAAATCCTATAAGAATTATATCCTCTAGAATTCCTATGAAATTTCTCTAAACCAAAGGAGGCATAAACATTTTCTTCGATTGTTTTCTGGAGTGCTTATGTCTTGTGATCACTGAATGCAAACCCATGATCAAGACAACTACATCAGTTTTCCTACGAAAGTATCATATTCCTGCGTTTTGCTTGCTTATTTCACCTATCTTCCTATGCAAGCGGAGACATATACTTCCTCCGTCTGAAAAAGCTTGTTTCTCAAATGAATGCATCTAGCATTGAGTTAGTTCTAGATACATTCATTAGAGGCACAAGTTTGGGACAAGTTTTTTCGGACGAAGGGAGTATAATTTAAGACTTTATTTTTTCTGTTGGCTTGCATGTCTTCACCATCATGATCATGATATGCGTCCCAACCTGCTGCTGATATGAGGTTCTACTTTCTATCTGAACTATGTGTATTTACTTGACCCAAATAAGAGACATTCACACCTCTTTCCTGTCTCTCTTTTATTGCCTACAGTAGGAGTATAATGCAAACTGTCTCGCTTGAATCTTAACCATAAGGAACAGCGGAAAGGGGCATTGGAAGAATTGTCATGCACACAAGAAAGAGCCAAGTACTAATCTGACAATCATACTGCCTCAGAGCCAACAGAAAATGCCACTTTTCAAACACCTAGCGCATCAGCACAACATACACAACACACCGACGTTCAAGAATGACACTGATATATACTCCCTCCGCCCAGAAAAGTTTGTCCCTCAAATAGATGTATCTAGCACCAGGGACAAGCTTTTTCGACGGAGGGAGTATCAGGCAGCACATGCTCACAAAGCAGAAAACTTGTCCAACAGAAAAACACCCATATTTCTGTCTGCCATGTAGTACCAGCAAAACCACAACTTAATAGTACAATAGCAGACAGAGGGACATAACTGGGTGAATCAGTATACTCCGTGGTGAGATCCGATCTGTTGTTGCGGCCCGATCTTTCACGACACTCCACCATCAGCAGTAGCAACCTCTCGCCCGTGCACGTGATGTACACGAAGTAGAGGGTTTGAACCTTGCGGCCCAGCACGAGAAAACCAATCTCGACGAAGGTACTCACGCGCAAAACAATTTTCACAAAAAGAAACCGCAACACAGAGGTTTTCTAAAGATCCCTCCAAAACTTGATATGGGTGTCTACCCTAAAAAACACATCGTATTTATTTTATAAAAAATAACCTCCCCTTTACATCAGCCGAGGCGAGCCTTTTATTTGGCCTATCTCTCGTGCGCCTAAACAGAAGCAAAAAAAATTGGGACTCTAAAAAGTATAGCAATCTAATGACTAAATCCTAACCGAATAAAAAAAACTCAAGTACGTGACCCATAACTCAAACGAAAATACATCTCTTTATTTTATTTGGACTTGGACTCCACGAGATAGATAATTAGTTTGCATGCAACGTAATTTTCTTGCCATGCAAACAAAGATCCACTGAGCCGGTCCGTATCCAATTAGGAGGCGTACGAAAGTTTGGCTCTACCTTGTCACGTACAGGTTCTATTTTTATCTCATGTTTTCCCCTTTGATGCATAACTATTTGCTGGCATGATTCTAACTGTCGGTTAAGATTGAAACCGATCTGATCTTTTCCTTTACTATGGCATACTGATCCTTTCGAGCATCCTGTTTTTCCATAGACCAAATATTGTGGTACAACTTTATATTTCATGCGTACAGGACCATGCTCCAATGAATCAATCACATCTTTTGAATCCAATGAATGCATCATGTAATTGATCTTGGGTCTAGCATTTATAGAATTAATTCTCGGTCCACACAAATGACCCACACGACCATCGTTTCCTCTATGAAATATGGTTTTCTGCACGTCATTAATTTCTGCAACATTTCCATGACTTAATTCTTTAACTAGCTCAGCTTGAGTACGATCATCAATTGATGGTGTCATGCCCTTATCATCCTCCCTCCCTTCAAAAGAAACTGTCCCCGGTTTCATCTCTGTTTTTAGGATCATCAATTTTTCTGCAGCTTCCAAGTCTATTTTTATTACAGAATCTGCCATCGGTTTCAATACGGGCCGCCTCCCATCATGTATGAATGTGTATGTGTTAGATTTCCCGGCATGCATTGCATCATGATCGAACTGCGCCACGGCCTTCCCAATAGCAATTGACAAGCATCCATCGGCAAGACATCACAATCCACCTTGTCAATATACCCTCCAATAGCAAATGGCACACGCACCTTATGCGTAATCTTTAATTTTCCAGAGTTGTATAACCACTCCACATGGTGCGGTTGCGGGTGCCGCCACATCGATAAACCCAATTCTTGCACGAGATCTTTGCTAATGGCGTTAGTAAAGCTGCCGCCATCAATTATCACCTTACATGCCCGATCTTTGATCATGCACTGTGTTTTAAAAACACTCCACCGTTGTCCCTTTGCACCACCATCATCTTTCACCTTCTCCACCAATAGATCCAGCCCATCAGTCGGTGCGTCAACCTTTGCCTTTATTTCTTCTTCATTTTCTCTTCTTTTCTGCAAACGGCTTTTCCAACCTTCCATGAACACATCCACTGGCATAGGAATAAAACAAACTTGTTGGCCCTTCCATGATAAAGAGTAACTGTTTTTCTTGGAATTCCGAACAGCCCCGACACGTTTGCACCATGGATTCCCAAGTAGGAGATGGCACGACACCATAGGCATAGGGCAAACGTGAAAAAATTCTGCACAACAATATTTTCCCAGATCAAAAATTAGCAAAATCTGATTTGTAATTTTGATTTCACCTTTGAACCACTTCAGCGTGTAAGGTCTTTCAAGAGGTGACATCTTTAGTCCCAATTTTTCCACCACCTCGATGCTCACCATGTTGACTGCAGTACTCTCATCGATCGTCAGATTGACACGTCGTTCGTTCACGACACAACGAGTGTGAAAAAGAACAACCTCACCGATGCCTTCCTCCTCCATCAATATGTTCTTGCTCAACATGTTGATGCTCGCCTCTGCAGACAATATTGGAAACTGAATCGCCGTGACTAACCTTTGCTCTGAATAGAACTTGATGAGGACCGAACCCCGTGGTGAGATCCGATCTGTTGTTGCGGCCCGATCTTTCACGACACTCCACCACCAGCAGTAGCAACCTCTCGCCTGTGCACGTGATGTACACGAAGTAGAGGGTTTGAACCTTGCGGCCCAGCACAAGAAAACCAATCTCGACAAAGGTACTCACGCGCAAAACAATTTCCACAAAGAGAAACCACAACACAGAGGTTTTCTAAAGATCCCTCCAAAACTTGATATGGGTGTCTACCCTGAAAAACACATCGTATCTATTTTATAAAAAATAACCTCCCCTTTACATCAGCCGAGGCGAGCCTTTTATTTGGCCTAGCTCTTGTGCGCCTAAACAGAAGCTAAGAAAATTGGGACTCTAAAAAGTATAGCAATCTAATGACTAAATCCTAACCGAATAAAAAAACTCAAGTACGTGACCCATAACTCAAACGAAAATACATCTCTTTATTTTATTTGGACTTGGACTCCACGAGATAGATACTTAGTTTGCATGCAACGTGATTTTCTTGCCATGCAAACAAAGATCCACTGAGCCGATCCGTATCCAATTAGGAGGCGTACGAAAGTTTGGCTCTGCCTTGTCACGTACAGGTTCCATTTTTATCTCATGTTTTCTCCTTTGATGCATAACTATTCGCTGGTATGATTTTAACTGTCGGTTAAGATTGAAACCGATCTGATCTTTTCCTTTACTGTGGCATACTGATCCTTCCGAGCGTCCTGTTTTTCCATAGACCAAATATTGTGGTACAACTTTATATTTCATGCGTACAGGACCATGCTCCAATGAATCAATCACATCTTTTGAATCCAATGAATGCATCATGTAATTGATCTTGGGTCTAGCATTTATAGAATTAATTCTCGGTCCACACAAATGATGCACACGACCATCGTTTCCTCTATGAAATATGGTTTTCTGCACATCATTAATTTCTGCAACATTTCCATGACTTAATTCTTTAACTAGCTCAGCTTGAGTAGGATCATCAATTGATGGTGTCATGCCCTTATCAGAACCCAACCGTGCCGCAGAAACTTTACGTTACCGAGTCGCCACCCATCCGCCACCGCTGCCTGACATCTACGCCATGGAAGGCACCTCCAATGCGACCGCCGATGCCACCGACCTCCCCCTTTATAAATGTATTGTTTTCAAAATAATTTCTTCAACAACTGTACTTATCTCCCCGTAATTTTCAAAACAAATATCATCCCAGTCGTCCCCCGGAATGAAATCTGGGGCTTGTTATCTTCAAAACCCAATGATAATCTTATCGGAACCACGCTCTCCAGCATCCTCCTCTTAGACGCCAGGGCTGTTTCTCAGACGCTGCGATAGTTAACCTGGTCTTGCCTATGGCGTGGTGTTACTGGGCCGGCCAAGTGTTGTAACTGCCGCGAGGTTTTTCCTCCGTAGTTTACTTTATCGTTTTTTCACTACTTGCATCAGTTTCCTTCATTTTTTTCTCTATTTTTCTTTGTTTTTTTACTTTTCCCTTTTTCTTTATATTTTTTCTTTGGTTTTCATTTTTATTTAGTTTTTATTTTTTACCTTCTAGTTTTCCTTTCTTTTCCAACACAATTTATATTTTTTGTATACATCAAGAATATTTTTCATACACATTTACATTTTTAAATAAATTATAAAAAAAATTACAAATATATTTTTTGATACCTTATTTTCTTTAATACACATTGTAAATTTTTGGTATACATCTGAAACATTATTTATGTACATGTTTAAGATTTTTCAGAGAAACAATTAACCTTTTTTTCAAATTCATGTTTTTGAACATTTTAACTGTTAACTATTTTTCTTTTTTTTGCTGTTGAACTGTTATATATTTTTAAATACACACTTCAGACATTTCTTGGAATGATATGATTTTTTAAACAATGTGAACACATTTGTACATTCTATAAACATTTTTTTAATTTCATATTTTTGAAATGTGTGAGTATTTTATAAATTCTAAGGTACATTTTTTGAATGGTATCATTGATTGGAATCACACTAACATTTTTGACATTGTACGAAGCTTTTAAAAAAATTGCACAGACATTTTACGCGTGAACCTTTTTCTTAAATGGTATCAACATTTTCTTAAATTAATTTACAGTTTTTATTTTTTAGATAGAATTAAGTTTTGAAATATATGTATTTAGAATGTTTTCAGGGATATTAACAAAATAGAAAAAACTGAATGATTAAAAAAACAAAGAAGAAAAATAAACTAATCTACATGAAGCTACTTGGCCCGGCCCATTAGTAGCAATGCGTGAGGCCGAGACGAGCTTGTGTCTTGCTATAAGCGAGACAAAGCGGCGCCGTAGACACGAGCTTGTGCCAAAGTTGCTAAACCCTAGGCATGGCTTGAATGTAGATACTGGGCATAGAATTCAACTTTGGCGTTCAGGAGGCTCAAATATCATTGTTTGGAAAGCCTTGACATTCAGTCTAATTGACAACCAATATTTGGCGCCCAATCACAGTAAGCATGTGCCCTAGCCTTCAATTTAGAGGCAAAACACTTGGTTCCCTCTTATGTGGGCAGCCCCCTCCCCCCCCCCCCCCCCCCCCTCCGAGTGCGCCTTGCATACCCCTTTTGTCTTGCTCGTGGGGAAAATAAAAGTGGTGTTAAACAGTCCTCGACGCATTGCGTAAGTCAGTTGGCCGTCTCCGCTCTCCTCCTCTGTCTCTCACCTCCCCGCTGAATCTCCGTGACTCCTTAGCGACCGCCTCCTACAAATGAGGAATTCCAATTTGGACAATGACCATCGAAGGTAGCATCACAATGGAGTCTATTCTTCGAATTTCAAGTGCCAATTGCTCGAACATCCAAACAAATTTTGAATTCTGTCTCTGTACCAATATCCTTGGTTTGAACCAATTGAATTCCATGGCCTCCAATAACGAAGCCTTGCTTTCCCACTCACTCGTCTTTTCCCTGATCAACACCTCGTCGTGGTACTGATCAAAGTCTTATCACGGAGCCAACACCTAATGCTTTTGTCAGGCTCTCTACAAGTACATAATCCCTCCATTTCAGGCTATTTTCACCCTTGTTAATATAAAACTGTATTCTAACATCATATTAATTCATTGATGCAATCTTCAAGTACAATTTTGTAGCAAAATGGAAATAAAAGAAATACATTTGCCCCTTTGTCCAAATAATTTACGTTCATCACGGTCAAAGCAGCACAATGATCAGCGAGAGCTCGTGGGGGAGGTGGGAAGGTGTGGGGAATGCAAGGACCAGATTCTCTGCATTGCCGGAGCTCAAGGCCACGACATGGCTCGGGAGACGGGTGGTTGACCCACACATACTTTGGATGTGGCGCAGAGCTTGCGAAGGACCACGGCGGCACCTCCCTTGAGCACCGTCAGCGCGAGGGGGGGGGGGGGGGCTCCGGTTCACATGTGGCAGCTTCTCCGACAGCGCGGAGAGTCGGTGAGGGCAAGGAACACAAAAAGGCGGCAGCGGTGCACCTATGACAGAGAACAAGAGGCGGCCGGAGGCGGTGGTTGGACGTTGCAAATTCCTCCGACAAGATTTTCTTGTTTTGTTATAGTTGGATTGGGAGGTCCCAAAAGTTTTCAGAGTATTAGAAGAAGCCAGGATGTGTTTCTTTTAGAGCTCTTAAAATATTATACGAGTTAATTTATTTTGATTCTTTCCTAGAATGCTAAGTCTTGGTGATCACTGAATGCAAACCCATGACAGAAGACAAGCATCAGTTTTCCTACGAAAGTATCCTACCTTTTGCAGATTTCACGAGTCTTTGTAAGTGCAAACATATATAATCTGAGACTTGGTTTTCACGTGTCTTTGTAAGTGCAAACTAACATAAGTTGAGGACGTGCAATCCTTCACCATCATGATCATGATGCGTCCCGATCCGCTGCTGACATGAGGTTCTACTTTCTATCTGAACATTGTGTAATGGAATTGGCCCAAATAAGAGGCACTCGCACCTCTTTTCGTCTCTCTTTTATTGCCTAGTAATGCAAACTTTGTCTCGCTTGAATCCTAACTATAAGGAACATGCAGATATGAAAGCAATTGAGACAAGTGATAATCTGGCAATCATACTGCCCGGTTCATCAGAGCCAATAAAAAATGCAGCGTTTCAAACACCAAGCGCGTTAGCACAGCATACACATTGATGTTCAAGAATGACACTGATATATGATCACAGAGCAGAAAACTTGTCCAACAAAAAATAAACACTTACGAACAGGACATAACTGGATGAACCAGTATACTATTATCCAAGGTGTTCATCAAGAGCTAGCATGGCCTCATCAGCACATCAAGTCTGACAGTGCTGTCTGTGCATAGACAGATAACAAAGATGTGCATGAAGTGAAATCCTCATTGTCAGGAGCACCCTTTGCCATCCAACTCAATTTATTCTTTGCGGGGGGCGGCCAAAAGTTCGCCGGTGTCGACCAAAAGGGCAATACGTTTCATTACCTTGGCGCGGAGGGCATCGTTATACGCCCGGAGGTGCGCCCTGCGGGCGAGGAAGTCGTCGTCGACTTCGACGTAGCCACGCTTCTCATACTCAGCGCGGACAAGTGCCTGGAACTTGGCGAATCTCTCTCGAACGGCGTAGAAAGCGCGTGCACCATTATAGAGGATGATCGTCGACCTGTCCATCTGCTCCTCCGGCGAAGGCAGCAAGCTGGGGTTTTCGCGCTTCAGGGACTCGTAGTAATGAGGGACAGGACCATCCACCACGTCGGCAAGGATCTCATTGATCTCTTCCCGCGGCAGCCGCGTCAACCTTTTCTCGCGTACGGCCTCCACTGCCGGCTTCGATGAATCTGCGACGTCGTCCGGCGCCGCCTCCACTTTGCACACCTTCAGCGGACACTCCTCACAGGCCGCCGCCGCCTCCTCCTCGACCTTCCTTTTGGTGGCGCACCGGCCGCCGGTCGACGAGCACTTCTCAACACTACAATTTTGGCACCCTTCATGGCCGGCCATCCCCTTGCTCGTCCACTCCTCATCCGCCGTCATAGGTTTAATAATGCGCCGCTTGGTGATACTTCCCCACTCCCGTGAAATTTGGAGATTTGGAACTGACCTACCTCGTGATCTTATAACTTGTTTGCGTCATTGGAGTTTTTTTTTTCTTTAAACTCTTTTTTTTAGAGTATGCCAAGTTTCACTGATCGGGCGGAAGTCGCCCATCTCCAGAGCATTCGGCTTCTTCGGTATCACGATAAGCACATGATTTAAACTCACGAATCTCCGATCATCTCCCACACAGAGCATGAGTAGCGCCGCCATAATATCAGCCTTGATTATTGGCTAGGCTCTTTGGTAGAATTCCGTCGTGAAACTGTCTGAGCCAGGAGCCCAGTCACACTAGTAGAAAAAGGGCCATTTGTCCCGGTTCATAAGGCCCATCTGTCCCGGTTGGGAAACCGGGACTAAAGGATCGTTACTAATGCCCTAGGCATTTAGTCCCGGTTCTTATACTAACCGGGATAGATGGGCCTCCACGTGGCCGCTCCGGCGAGCCCAGGCACGAGGGCCTTTGGTCCCGGTTGGTAGCACCAACTGGGACCAATAAGCTTCCACACGTCAGCATTTCAGGGGCTGTTTTTTTTTGAAAGGAGGTGGTTTATGGGTTTTGGGGGTTAATTTAGGTTGGTATAGGTAGCTAATAGAGAGATGTGTCCTCTCTTATCTCCGTGCTACTGCTACTGCTATGCCTAAACATGACTTAGATTAATTGATGCAACATGTGGTGCATGTCGAAAGTAATACTAGTCCTAACTTGATCAAGTCTGGATTGTACTACTTTCGACATGCACCACAGCATGTTGCCTTCACTTCAATCCAATCCATGTTCATTTCACCCGCTGATATATAATAACTCTTCATACTCGCATCATGCGTCATCATATATAATAACAAGTCTACTAATCATCATCATACAACTTCTACTCGTTATTAATAACAAGTCATACGATCATCAGCCTCATAGTCATCAAACCAACCCTACTTAATTGTTCTTAGCACATGATCATCAGTATTAGGTAGGACCTAAATACCCTTTTTAAGGTAAAATAGCATAAAATAGCATAAAATAATATAGACCCTGACTCTCCATTATGGAGAATGGAGATCATCCTGTCTCCAATTCTTATGTTTCGCTTCCTTTTGCTTCCAAGAACCTCCTTACGACTGTCCATACATTTTTTCCATCCTTTGATTTGCATGTCTCCATTCCTTTTAGAAATCTGGTATGGACAGTTGAGATTCGTAGGATGATCTGGCTGTATGTTCAAAACATTAAGGCTACCTTTCTAATACATCAAATAAGGCACACAATTCTCTGGGAACATCTGTTGAAAAACATAGTAATAACTTCATAGTTAGCTATGATGTACTAGTTTTAGAAGGATGCAAAAGATGCACGGATGTCGTAATAGTAAAAAATCTTACCAGGGTATCTCCATGGTAGTTACTGTTGGAAATATGCCCTAGAGGCAATAATAAAAGCATTATTATTATATTTCCTTGTTCATGATAATTGTCTTTATTCATGCTATAATTGTGTTATCCGGAAATCGTAATACATGTGTGAATAATAGACACCAGTATGTCCCTAGTAAGCCTCTAGTTGACTAGCTCGTTCATCAACAGATAGTCATGGTTTCCTGACTATGGACATTGGATGTCGTTGATAACGAGATCACATCATTAGGAGAATGATGTGATGGACAAGACCCTATCATAAACATAGCACAAGATCGTATAGTTCGTTTGCTAGAGTTTTCCAATGTCAAGTATCCTTTCCTTAGACCATGAGATCGTGTAACTACCGGATACCGTAGGAGTGCTTTGGGTGTACCAAACGTCACAATGTAACTGGGTGACAATAAAGGTATACTACGGGTATCTCCGAAAGTGCCTGTTGGGTTGACACGGATCAAGACTGGGCTTTGTCACTCCGTATGACGGAGAGGTATCACTGGGCCCACTCGGTAATGCATCATCATTATGAGCTCAAAGTGACCAAGTGTCTGGTCACGGGATCATGCATTACGGTACGAGTAAAGTGACTTGCCTGTAACGAGATTGAACAAGGTATTGGGATACCGACGATCAAATCTCGGGCAAGTAACATACCGATTGACAAAGGGAATTGCATACGGGGTTGCTTGAATCCTCGACATCGTGGTTCATCCGATGAGATCATCGAGGAGTATGTGGGAGCCAACATGGGTATCCAGATCCCGCTGTTGGTTATTGACCAGAGAGTCGTCTCGGTCATGTCTACATGTCTCCCGAACCCGTAGGGTCTACACACTTAAGGTTCGGTGACGCTAGGGTTGTGAAGATATGTATATGCAGTAATCCGAATGTTGTTCGGAGTCCCGGATGAGATCCCGGACGTCACGAGGAGTTTCGGAATGGTCCGGAGGTAAAGAATTATATATAGGAAGTGCTGTTTCGGCCATCGGGACAAGTTTCGGGGTCACCAGTATTGTACCGGGACCACCGGAAGGGTCCCGGGGGTCCACCGGGTGGGGCCACCCATCCCGGAGGGCCCCATGGGCCAAAGTGGGGAGGGGAACCAGCCCATAGTGGGCTGGTGCGCCCCCCTAGGCCCATCCCATGCGCCTAGGGTTGGAACCCTAGGGGTGGGGGGGCGCCCCACCTTGCCTTGGGGGCCACTCCAGCCCTGGCCGCCGCACCCCTAGGAGATCTCATCTCCTAGGGCCGGCGCCCCCCCTAGGGGAGCCTATATATATGAGGGGGAGGGAGGGGGCAGCGGCAGCCTGAGTTTTGGCGCCTCCCTCTCTCCCTGCTACACCTCTTCCTCTCGTAGTATACGGCGAAGCCCTGCTACTGTGACGCCCTGCATGCACCACCACGCCGTCGTGCTGCTGGATCTTCGTCAACCTCTCCTTACCCCTTGCAGGATCAAGAAGGAGGAGACGTCACGCTGACCGTACGTGTGTTGAACGCGGAGGTGCCGTTCGTTCGGCACTAGGATCTCCGGTGATTTGGATCACGTCGTGTACGACTACCTCATCCCCGTTCTTTGAACGCTTCCGCTCGTGATCTACAAAGGTATGTAGATGCATCCGATCACTCGTTGCTAGATGAACTCATAGATGGATCTTGGTGAAACCGTACGAAAATTTTTGTTTTCTGCAACGTTCCCCAACAGTGGCATCATGAGCTAGGTCTATGCGTAGTCCTTTATGCACGAGTAGAACACAATTTATTGTGGGCGTAGATGTTGTCAACTTTCTTGCCGCTCCTAGTCTTATCTTGCTTCAGCGGTATTGTGGGATGAAGCGGCCCTGACCAACCTTAGACGTACGCTTACGTGAGACCGGTTCCACCGACTAACATGCACTAGTTGCATAAGGTGGCTGGCGGGTGTCTGTCTCTCCCACTTTAGTTGGAGCGGATTCGATGAAAGGGTCCTTATGAAGGGTAAATAGAAGTTGACAAATCACGTTGTGGCTTTCACGTAGGTAAGAAAACGTTCTTACTAGAACCCTATTTCAGCCACGTAAAACTTGCAACAACAATTAGAGGACGTCTAACTTGTTTTTGCAGCAAGTGCTTTGTGATATGATATGGCCAAAGTTGTGATGAATGATGAATGATATATATGTGATGTATGAGATGTTCATGCTATTGTAATAGGAATCACGACTTGCATGTCGATGAGTATGACAACCGGCAGGAGCCATAGGAGTTGTCTTTATTTTTTGTATGACCTGTGTGTCATTGAGAAACGCCATGTAAATTACTTTACTTTATTGCTAAATGCGTTAGCCATAGTAGTAGAAGTAATAGTTGGCGAGCAACTTCATGGAGACACGATGATGGAGATCATGATGATGGAGATCATGGTGTCAAGCCGGTGACAAGATGATCATGGAGCCCCAAGATGGAGATCAAAGGAGCTATGTGATATTGGCCATATCATGTCACTATTATTATTTGATTGAATGTGATGTTTATCATGTTTTGCATCTTGTTTACTTAGAACGACGGTAGTAAATAAGATGATCCCTCATAATAATTTCAAGAAGTGTTCCCCCTAATTGTGCACCATTGCGACAGTTCGTTGTTTCGAAGCACCACGTGATGATCGGGTGTGATAGATTCTAACGTTCACATACAACGGGTGTAAGACAGATTTACACATGCAAACACTTAGGTTGACTTGACGAGCCTTGCATGTACAGACATGGCCTCGGAACACAGAAGACCGAAAGGTCGAGCATGAGTCGTATAGAAGCTACGATCAACATGAAGATGTTCACCGACGTTGATTAGTCCGTCTCACGTGATGATCGGACACGGCCTAGTTGACTCGGATCATGTTATACTTAGATGACTAGAAGAGGGATGTCTATCTAAGTGGGAGTTCATTGAATAATTTGATTAGATGAACTTAATTATCATGAACTTAGTCTAAAATATTTACAATATGTCTTGTAGATCAAATGGCCAACGTAGTCCTCAACTTCAACGCGTTCCTAGAGAAAACCAAGCTGAAAGACGATGGCAGCAACTACACGGACTGGGTCCGGAACCTGAGGATCATCCTCATAGCTGCCAAGAAAGATTATGTCCTACAAGCACCGCTGGGTGACGCACCTGTTCTCCCTGCAGAACAAGACGTTATGAACGCTTGGCAGGCACGTACCGATGACTACTCCCTCGTTCAGTGCGGCATGCTTTACAGCTTAGAGCCGGGGCTCCAAAAGCGTTTTGAGAGACACGGAGCATATGAGATGTTCGAAGAGCTGAAAATGGTTTTCCAAGCTCATGCCCGGGTCGAGAGATATGAAGTCTTCGACAAATTCTTCAGCTGTAAGATGGAGGAAAATAGTTCTGTCAGTGAGCACATACTCACTGTGTCTGGGTTACATAACCGCTTGACTCAGCTGGGAGTTAATCTCCCAGATGACGCGGTCATTGACAGAATCCTCCAGTCGCTTCCACCGAGCTACAAGAGCTTTGTGATGAACTTCAATATGCAGGGGATGGAAAAGACCATTCCTGAAGTATTTGCTATGCTGAAATCAGCAGAGGTAGAAGTCAAGAAGGAACATCAAGTGTTGATGGTGAATAAAACCACTAAGTTCAAAAAGGGCAAGGGTAAGAAGAACTTCAAGAAGGATGGCAAGGAAGTTGTCGCGCCCGGCAAGCAAGCTGCCGGGAAGAAGCCAAAGAATGGACCCAAGCCCGAGACTAAGTGCTTTTATTGCAAGGGAAGTGGTCACTGGAAGCGGAATTGCCCCAAATACTTAGCGGACAAGAAGGCCGGCAAAACAAAAGGTATATGTGATATACATGTAATTGATGTGTACCTTACCAGTACTCATAGTAGCTCTTGGGTATTTGATACCGGTGCAGTTGCTCACATTTGTAACTCAAAGCAGGAGCTGCGGAATAAACGGAGACTGGCGAAGGACGAGGTGACGATGCGCGTCGGGAATGGTTCCAAGGTCGATGTGATCGCCGTCGGCACGCTACCTCTTCATTTACCTATGGGATTAGTTTTGAACCTCAATAATTGTAGTGCCAAGTTTGAGCATGAACATTGTATCAGGATCTCGTTTGATGCGAGATGGCTACTCATTTAAATCCGAGAATAATGGTTGTTCTATTTATATGAGAGATATGTTTTATGGTCATGCTCCTATGGTGAATGGTTTATTCTTAATGAATCTCGAGCGTAATGCTACACATGTTCATGGTGTGAATACCAAAAGATGTAAGGTTGATAATGATAGTCCCACATACTTGTGGCACTGTCGCCTTGGTCACATAGGTGTCAAACGCATGAAGAAACTCCATGCAGATGGACTTTTAGAGTCTCTTGATTATGAATCATTTGACACGTGCGAACCATGCCTCATGGGTAAAATGACAAAGACTCCGTTCTCAGGAACAATGGAGCGAGCGACCAACTTATTGGAAATCATACATACTGATGTGTGCGGTCCAATGAGTGTTGAGGCTCGCGGTGGCTATCGTTAAGTTCTCACCCTCACTGATGACTGGAGTAAATATGGGTATATCTACTTAATGAAACACAAGTCTGAGACCTTTGAAAAGTTCATGGAATTTCAGAGTGAGGTTGAAAATCAACGTGACAGAAAAATCAAGTTTCTACGATCAGATCGTGGAGGAGAATACTTGAGTCACGAATTTGGCACACACTTAAGAAAATGTGGAATAGTTTCACAACTCACGCCGCCTGGAACACCTCAGCGTAATGGTGTGTCCGAACGTTGTAATCGCACTCTATTAGATATGGTGCGATCTATGATGTCTCTTACCGATTTACCGCTATCTTTTTGGGGCTATGCTTTAGAGACTGCCGCATTCACTTTAAATAGGGCCCCGTCAAAATCCGTTGAGACGACACCGTATGAATTATGGTTTGGGAAGAAACCTAAGCTGTCGTTTCTAAAAGTTTGGGGATGCGATGCTTATGTCAAGAAGCTTCAACCTGAAAAGCTCGAACCCAGGTCGGAAAAATGTGTCTTCATAGGATACCCTAAAGAAACTATTGGGTATACCTTCTACCCCAGATCCGAAGGCAAGATCTTTGTTGCCAAGAATGGATCCTTTCTAGAGAAGGAGTTTCTCTCGAAAGAAGTAAGTGGGAGGAAAGTAGAACTTGATGAAGTGTTACCTCTTGAACCGGAAAATGGTGCAACTCAAGAAAATGTTCCTGAGGTGCCTGCACCGACTAGAGAGGAAGTTAATGATGATGATCAAGATACTTCTGATCAAGCTCCTACTGAAATTCGTAGGTCCACAAGGACACGTTCCGCACCAGAGTGGTACGGCAACCCTGTCTTGGAAATCATGTTGTTAGACAACGGTGAACCTTCGAACTATGAAGAAGCGATGGCGGGCCCGGATTCAGACAAATGGCTGGAAGCCATGAAATCCGAGATAGGATCCATGTATGAAAATGAAGTATGGACTTTGACTGACTTGCCCGTTGAGCGGCGAGCCATAGAAAATAGATGGATCTTTAAGAAGAAGACAGGCGCGGATAGTAATGTGACCATCTATAAAGCTCGGCTTGTCGCTAAGGGTTATCGACAAGTTCAAGGGGTTGACTACGATGAGACTTTCTCACTGGTAGCGAAGCTAAAGTCCGTCCGAATCATGTTAGCAATTGCCGCATTCTATGATTATGAGATATGGCAAATGGACGTGAAAATGACATTCCTTAATGGTTTCCTTAAGGAAGAATTGTATATGATGCAACCGGAAGGTTTTGTCGATCCTAAGAATGCTGACAAGGTGTGCAAGCTCCAACGCTCGATTTATGGGCTGGGGCAAGCATCTCAGAGTTGTTACATTCGCTTTGATGAGATGATCAAAGCGTTTGGGTTTACACAGACTTATGGAGAAGCCTGCGTTTACAAGAAAGTGAGTGGGAGCTCTGTAGCATTTCTCATACTATATGTAGATGACATACTTTTGATGGGAAATGATATAGAACTCTTGGATAGCATTAAGGCCTACTTGAATAAGAGTTTTTCAATGAAGGACCTTGGAGAAGCTGCTTATATATTAGGCATCAAGATCTATAGAGATAGATCGAGACGCCTCATAGGTCTTTCACAGAGCACATACCTTGATAAGATATTGAAGAAGTTCAATATGGATCAGTCTAAGAAGGGGTTCTTACCTGTGTTACAAGGTGTGAAATTGAGCTCAGCTCAATGTCCGACCACGACAGAAGATATAGAAGAGATGAGTGTCATCCCCTATGCCTCAGCCATAGGTTCTATTATGTATGCCATGCTGTGTACCAGACCTGATGTAAACCTTGCCGTAAGTTTGGTAGGAAGGTACCAAAGTAATCCCGGCAAGGAACACTGGACAGCGGTCAAGAATATCCTGAAGTACCTGAAAAGGACTAAGGAAATGTTTCTCGTTTATGGAGGTGACGAAGAGCTCGTCGTAAAGGGTTACGTCGATGCTAGCTTCGACACAGATCTGCATGATTCTAAGTCACAAACCGGATACGTGTATATTTTGAATGGTGGGGCAGTAAGCTGGTGCAGTTGCAAGAAGAACGTCGTGGCGGGATCTACATGTGAAGCAGAGTACATGGCAGCCTCGGAGGCAGCGCATGAAGCAATTTGGGTGAAGGAGTTCATCACCGACCTCGGAGTCATACCCAATGCGTCGGGGCCAATCAAACTCTTCTGTGACAACACTAGAGCTATTGCACTTGCCAAGGAGCCCAGGTTTCACAAGAAGACCAGGCACATCAAGCGTCGTTTCAACTCCATTCGTGAAAATGTTCAAGATGGAGACATAGATATTTGTAAAGTACATACGGACCTAAATGTAGCAGATCCATTGACTAAACCTCTCCCTAGAGCAAAACATGATCAACACCAGATTTCCATGGGTGTTCGATTCATCACAATGTAACTAGATTATTGACTCTAGTGCAAGTGGGAGACTGTTGGAAATATGCCCTAGAGGCAATAATAAAATCATTATTATTATATTTCCTTGTTCATGATAATTGTCTTTATTCATGCTATAATTGTGTTATCCGGAAATCGTAATACATGTGTGAATAATAGACACCAATATGTCCCTAGTAAGACTCTAGTTGACTAGCTCGTTCATCAACAGATAGTCATGGTTTCCTGACTATGGACATTGGATGTCGTTGATAACGAGATCACATCATTAGGAGAATGATGTGATGGACAAGACCCTATCCTAAACATAGCACAAGATCGTATAGTTCGTTTGCTAGAGTTTTCCAATGTCAAGTATCCTTTCCTTAGACCATGAGATTGTGTAACTCCCGGATACCGTAGGAGTGCTTTGGGTGTACGAAATGTCACAATGTAACTGGGTGACAATAAAGGTATACTACGGGTATCTCCGAAAGTGTCTGTTGGGTTGACACGGATCAAGACTGGGATTTGTCACTCCGTATGACGGAGAGGTATCACTGGGCCCACTCGGTAATGCATCATCATTATGAGCTCAAAGTGACCAAGTGTCTGGTCACGGGGTCATGCATTACGGTACGAGTAAAGTGACTTGCCGGTAACGAGATTGAACAAGGTATTGGGATACCGACGATCGAATCTCGGGCAAGTAACATACCGATTGACAAAGGGAATTGCATACGGGGTTGCTTGAGTCCTCGACATCGTGGTTCATCCGATGAGATCATCGAGGAGCATGTGGGAGCCAACATGCGTATCCAGATCCCTCTGTTGGTTATTGACCGGAGAGTCGTCTCGGTCATGTCTACATGTCTCCCGAACCCGTAGGGTCTACACACTTAAGGTTCGGTGACGCTAGGGTTGTGAAGATATGTATATGCAGTAACCCGAATGTTGTTCGGAGTCCCGGATGAGATCCCTGACGTCACGAGGAGTTTCGGAATGGTCCGGAGGTAAAGAATTATATATAGGAAGTGCTGTTTCGGCCATCGGGACAAGTTTCGGGGTCACCAGTATTGTACCGGGACCACCGGAAGGGTCCCGGGGGTCCACCGGGTGGGGCCACCCATCCCGGAGGGCCCCATGGGCCAAAGTGGGGAGGGGAACCAGCCCATAGTGGGCTGGTGCGCCCCCCTAGGCCCATCCCATGCGCCTAGGGTTGGAACCCTACGGGTGAGGGGGGCGCCCCACCTTGCCTTGGGGGCCACTCCAGCCCTGGCCGCCGCCCCCCTAGGAGATCTCATCTCCTAGGGCCGGCGCCCCCCCCCCTAGTGGAGCCTATATATATGAGGGGGAGGGAGGGGGCAGCGGCAGCCTGAGTCTTGGCGCCTCCCTCTCTCCCTGCTACACCTCTTCCACTCGTAGTATACGGCGAAGCCCTGCTACTGTGACGCCCTGCATCCACCACCACGCTGTCGTGTTGCTGGATCTTCATCAACCTCTCCTTCCCCCTTGCTGGATCAAGATGGAGGAGACGTCACGCTGACCGTACGTGTGTTGAACGCGGATGTGCCGTCCGTTCGGCACTAGGATCTCCGGTGATTTGGATCACGTCGTGTACGAATACCTCATCCCCGTTGTTTGAACGCTTCCGCTCGCGATCTACAAAGGTATGTAGATGCATCCGATCACTCGTTGCTAGATGAACTCATAGATGGATCTTGGTGAAACCATAGGAAATTTTTTGTTTTCTGCAACGTTCCCCAACAGTTACCGTAGTTCAACACATGCACTAGTTGGACGTATTGACCATAATGTTGAGAAGTTTGATTGTAGATATTGTAATTCTCAATGTCAGTACAAAATCCGACTAGATGATTTTTCTCCTTGTAAGTTAGTTCGGAGCCATCGGTGTAGTGGGTTTTGTCTACCATCTCCCGCCCATTCTTTGAAGAATGAAAATAAGTTGTCAATGACAATAATGTGACGCCCCGAGACCGTTGCGCCAGGTGAGTTCCAGTTTTTCATTGTCGTTGCCATGTCTTTTGCTTGCGTGTCGCATCTTGTCATGTCATCATGTGCATTGCATCATCATGTTTTCAAGACTTGCATCCACTCGGGTCTCCCCGTTCTTTCCATTGTCCGTTCTGAGCCCAGACACACTTGCACGCGCCCGCGGCATGTCCGAAATAGTATTTTATAAGTGGTCGGAAAATGTTCTCGGAATGGGATGAAAGTTGGCGTGCGGTGTTGTTTTGTTGCCGGTAGGCCGCCTGCCAAGTTTCATCGCATTCAGAGTCCGTTTGACGCCCCAGCGGATATCTATAGCGGCAATATAGTCGGTCTAACGTCGGACTTTTTCGACCTCCGGAAACAGTTGCCGGGTCTCTCTCTTCTCTTCTCTCAGCCAAAGGCTTTCTGCACAGCCCACTACCACTCACCGCCAGGCCCCAAATTAACCTCTCTCGTCAGCCCGCGGCCCTCCTCGCGCGCGTGTCCGAAAGTTGTCCCGTACCCAACCCGGACAGTCGTCACCGTTGGGTCCGGATCATCCCCAAACATCCCTAAAACATCACCGGTTTCTCATTTGAACTCTCTAGCCTATTTATCTGGGACTGTCCGATTAAGATCGGAGGGTCCTATTTAGCCCCTAACCAAAAACCCATGTGCTATTTATAACAGTCTAAACCCTAGCCACTACCTGTCCAATCCATCTATTCCATTCCATTCTGCAGCCGCCGCCACTCCACCAAATCCCCCTCGGGATCCAAGCCCGCAGCCAGCCTCTCTCTTTCCCTTGTTTGCAGCATCAGACCAACCGAAGCTGCACCCGATCCAGATCCTCCCCCGCCTCCGACCATCTCCCTGGATTTGCGCCGCCGACCAACCACAGCCGCCACCTCCTCTGCTCCCAAGGCCTCGAGCTCCTCCTCTCGATCTAGAGCCCGAGCGCTCGACCCCCTCATCCGCGAGCTCGATCAGGAGAGGAGCTCCCAGCGGGTGCGCGAAAGGGATTTTCTTCGATGCTCATTTTGATCACATGGAACTTATGGAAGGAGAGAAACGAATGCGTCTTCAGGGGGAAGCTGCCATGCCTCAATGACGTCGCTCGCGCCATCAGGTTGGATTGCGAGCAATGGCGTGCCGCCGGCGCAGCCTGCCTGGAGCCCCCGCTCGGGGTCTATCCTGCGAGATAGCATCTTCATGCTTTCGCTCCTTGTGAGCTCTAATTTTTCTTCTTTAAACCATGGTCATTTGACCCCCCATGTATTTCCCGCTGCTTTCTCCTAAATCAGTGAAGCCGGCTAAACCGGGTCTTTCAAAAAAAGGAGAGGAGCTCCCGATCGTGCGCGCCTCTGCCTCGTTTCTGACCATCGCCGATGCTACCGGCGTCCACCACCAGGGGCACTAGCATCCGTCGCGCCTCCTCGCTTCCTCCATCCATGGAGACGAGCTCCTCCCGAACCAAGGCCGTGCCCCTGCTTCCTTCCCTCTTCCTCGAGTTCTTTCTCTCTGTCGCTCAAATTCTCTTTGTTGTCTTTGCTCCGCAGGACGTCACGGATGCACGAGCTCGATCCTCGCTCGCTCGCGCCTTCGTCTTCGACCCTGCGTCCCTGCCGAAGCCCGCGCCAAGTCCCTCGCAGCGCCGCCGCCCGGATCAGGCCGTCCCCGCATCGTCCCTGTCGCCAAGTTCGTCGCCCATAACGGTGCAGCCGCCCCGTTCGCTTTCTTCATCAGAGTTCTTCGCCGCAAGACCCTTCCTCGAGGAGCACCGCTGCCCTGCTGCCCGGTCCCTCTCGCGTCAAGCCCGCTGCCAATTTTGCTGCCGCCGTCGCTTCTTGTCGAGCAGAGGGTGCGCCTCCTCTACATCGAGCCCCGCCGCTCCAACACCCGCTGCGATGACTGGATCGGTGCCGCTCCAGGCCGCCGCACCCGTAGTCCGCCGCCGTCGCCAAGTCCCTCGCCTCGCCGCCCCTTTGCCTCGCTCACCGGAGTTCTGCTCCCAGCCGCCGCGCCCCTGCTTCCTCTGCGCTGAAGATGAGCGAGCTGTGCTGCGTTGACTCCATCCAGTTTGACCGAGCGGCCTCCCTACTCGCGTGGGCTGCACTCCTCCAGCAAGGCCCATGGCTCAATGTGAGCAGTCGCCCCTCTAAGCTCTATCGAGCCAGCCAGTTTCGGCCTGCTACGTTTTTTTCTGTTCTGTGAATTTCCTAATTTCTAGGGAATAGGCAGTTTTACAGTATAGCCCCTAAGCTTCATGCATATCATATCTCACAAACCGTGCATCGGAATTAAACAAACTTAATACGAAAAATGCTTAGAATTGTGCCTAGTTTCATAATATCCAACTTTCATCCACGTTAAAAATGTCTAAAATGTTGTTTGTTTAATTTTGCTTAAATGCCATGATAAAATGATTTAATTCATAACTTAATAACCGTAGCCCCAAACCTAACAAACTTTATATGTAAATGGGGTAGAAAAATGCCTAGTTTAACATGGTGCTTTCATCTTGCATGTTTAACAACTCTAAAATATGGTTTAGGACAGAACAATACCAAATCCATAAATATGCACATGAGGTTTTTCCGAACTTGTTGCTTGTTGTTCCGGCCTCATTTAAACTTGCCTAGATAGGTAGTTTTACTTTGCTTCACCTCTTGCCATGTTAATCAACATTTGATTTTGTTGAGTACTTAAATGGGAGAGAAGTAAATAATTGTTGTAGTGTTTCGTCAATATGCAACTAGTTGCATATTGAGCTCCACTTAATTTGTAGGATTGGTTGTGCATTTCCCATGCCATGCCTCTTAAACCAGACATGCATCATACTTGGTTGTGCATCATGCCATGTATATGTGATGGTTGATTACTTTGTTGTTTGCTTCTTTCCGGGTTGCCTGTCTCGTTAGCTTCGGTTCCGTTTCGGAGTTGTGAGGATCCATTCGACTACGTCCGTTTGTCTTCTTCATGGACTCGTTCTTCTTCCTTGCGGGATCTCAGGCAAGATGACCATACCCTCGAAATCACTTCTATCTTTGCTTGCTAGTTGATCGCTCTATTGCTATGCCGCACTACCTACCACTTGCTTTATCATGCCTCTCATATTGCCATGTCAGCCTCTAACCCACCTTTCCTAGCAAACCGTTGTTTCACTATGTTACCGCTTTTGCTCAGCCCCTCTTATAGCGTTGCTAGTTGCAGGTGAAGATGAAGTTTGTTCCATGTTGGAACATGGATATGTTGGGATATCACAATATCTCTTATTTAATTAATGCACCTATATACTTGGTAAAGGGTGGAAGGCTCGACCTTATGCCTCGTGTTTTGTTCCACTCTTGCCGCCCTAGTTTCCATCATACCCGGTGTTATGGTCCTTGATTTTGCGTCCCTTACATGGTTGGGTGTTATGGGAACCCCTTGACAGTTCCCTTTGAATAAAACTCCTCCAGCAAGGCCTAACCTTGGTTTTACCTTTTGCCTCACCACCACCTACTTTTCCCTTGGGATTCACACTCCCGAGGGTCATCTTTATTTTAACCCCCCCGGGCCAATGCTTCTCTAAGTGTTGGTACAAACTAGAGTCCCTTGCAGCGCCATCTCGGGGAAACTTGAGGACTGGTTTTAGTTGTACGAATTGCTCATCTGGTGTTGTCCTGAGAACCAGATATGTGCAGCTCCTATCGGGATGTCGGCACATTGGGCGGCTTTGTGATAACCCACAAGTATAGGGGATCGCAATAGTTTTTGAGGGTAGAGTATTCAACCCAAATTTATTGATTCAACACAAGGGGAGCCAAAGAATATTCTGAAGTATTAGCAGCTGAGTTGTCAATTCAACCACACCTGGAAACTTAGTATCTGCAGCAAAGTAATATGATAGTGGTGGTAACAGTAACAAAAGACTGGTGCAAGCAATAGTAAATATTTTTGGTATTTTGTAGTGATTGAAACAGTAGGAGCGGGAAAGTAAATAAGCGAGAACCAGTATATGGAAAACTCGTAGGCACCGGATCAGTGATGGATAATTATGCCGGATGTGGTTCATCATGTAACAGTCATAACATAGGGTGACACAGAACTAGCTCCAATTCATCAATGTAATGTAGGCATGTATTCCGAATATAGTCATACGTGCTTATGGAAAAGAACTTGCATGACATCTTTTGTCCTACCCTCCCGTGGTAGCGGGGTCCTATCGGAAACTAAGGGATATTAAGGCCTCCTTTTAATAGAGAACCGGAACAAAGCATTAGCACATAGTGAATACATGAACTCCTCAAACTATGGTCATCACCGAGAAGTATCCCGATTATTGTCACTTCGGGGTTGTCGGATCATAACACATAATAGGTGACTATAGACATGCAAGATAGGATCAAGAACTCACATATATTCATGAAAACATAATAGGTTCAGATCTGAAATCATGGCACTCGGGCCCTAGTGACAAGCATTAAGCATAGCAAAGTCATAGCAACGTCAATCTCAGAACATAGTGGATACTAGGGATCAACCTAACAAAACTAACTCGATTACATGATAAATATCATCCAACTCATCACCGTCCAGCAAGCCTACGATGGAATTACTCACGCACGGCGGTGAGCATCATGAAATTGGTGATGGAGGATGGTTGATGATGACGACGGCGACGAATCCCCCTCTCCGGAGCCCCGAACGGACTCCAGATCAGCCCTCCCGAGAGGTTTTAGGGCTTGGCAGCCGCTCCGTATTGTAAAACGTGATGATTTCTTCTCCTCTATTTTTTTCTCTCTGAAAGCAAATATATAGAGTTGGAGTTCGCCGAAGGAGGTCCAGGGGGCCCACGAGGTAGGGGGTGTGCCCTAGGGGGGCGCGCCCCCCACCCTCATGGTTAGGGTGTGGGCCCCTGGTCTTCATCTTTGGTGAGGATTTTTTATAAGACATCCCGTGGAGTTTCAGGTCATTCCGAGAACTTTTGTTTTGTGCACATAAAACAACATCATGGCAATTCTGCTAAAAACAGCGTCAGTCCGAGTTAGTTCCATTCAAATCATACAAGTTAGAGTCCGAAACAAGGGCAAAAGTGTTTGGAAAAGTAGATACGATGGAGACGTATCAACTCCCCCAAGCTTACACGCTTGCTTGTCCTCAAGCAATTCAATTGACAAACTGAAAGAGAAAAAGAAAACTTTTACAAACTCTGTTTGCTCTTGTTGTTGTAAACATGTAAAGCCAGCATTCAGGTTTTTAGCAAAGATTATAACTAACCACATTTGCAATAATTCTCAGGTCTCATAATTACTCATATCAATAGCATAATCAACTAGCGAGTCATAATAATGAATCTCGGATGACAACACTTTCTCAAAACAATCATAATATGATATAACAAGATGGTATCTCGCTAGCCCTTTCTGAGACTGCAAAACATAAATGCAAAGCACCTATAAAGATCAAGGACTGACTAGGCATTGTAATTCATGGTAAAAGAGATCCAATCATAGTCATACCCAACATAAATGAACAGTGATGAATGCAAATGACAGCTGTGCTCTCTAGTTAGTGCTTTTTAATAAGAGGGTGATGACTCAACATAAAAGTAAATAGATAGGCCCTTCACAGACGGAAGCAGGGATTTGTAGAGGTGCCAGAGCTCGGTTTTGAAATAGAGATAAATTGTATTTTGAGCGGTATACTTTCATTGTCAACGTAGCAACTAAGAGATGGCGATATCTTCCATGCTACACACATTATAGTCGGTTCCCAAACAGAATGGTAAAGTTTATACCCCCCTCCACCAACAAGCATCAATCCATGGCTTGCTTGAAACAGGGACAAGGAAGAACAACTTCGGGCAGCACTCCGATTGAAAAGAAAAGGAATTGAATAAGAACTTGATAAGATGAGAAGATACTTGATGAAATCACAACACACTGCCTCCGGAACAAAAGAATAGAAAATAGATAATTGAAATAAAAGAATGGAGAAGAAAATGCCAACTTTTGTCACAAAGGAGTTTGAAAAGGCATCCTTAGGAGAAGGGTCGAACGGAGTTGTTGGAAAAAACCAACAACGAAAAGAGTAAGCTTGTAGTGGGCTTATGGAGAACAACTCAAAACTACGAGGTGAAATTCTGCCACTCTCGGGAAAAAGAATTGGATTGATATGAACAAGGAGACGAGAAAATATTTCACCGGGAGGATAAATGAAGAACTTGGGTCATTTATGAGCACCATAATTAGCAACAATCCTTAGGGAAGGCTTTAGGTGAAACATTACACAAGACAACTCCAACGAAGAGAATGACGGGTTTACATATCTCATTCTTGAAGAATAAATGATATATTTGTTGGTGAACGTAGCAATAATTCAAAATTTTCCTACGTGTCACCAAGATCAATCTATGGAGTCATCTAGCAACGAAGGAGGAGTGGATCTACATACCCTTGTAGATCGCGCGCGGAAGCGTTCAAGAGAACGGGGTTGATGGAGTCGTACTCGTCGTGATCCAAATCACCGATGATCCTATCGCCGAACGGACGACACCTCCATGTTCAACACACGTACGGAGCAGCGACGTCTCCTCCTTCTTGATCTAGCAAGGGGAAGGAGAGGTTGATGGAGATCCAGCAGCACGACGGCGTGGTGGTGGAAGTAGCGGGATTCCAACAGGGCTTCGCCAAGCGCTGCGGGAGGAGGGAGATGTGTCATGGGAGGGAGAGGGAGGCGCCAGGGCTTAGATTGGGGCCGCCCTCCCTTCCCCCCACTATATATAGGGCCAAGGGAGAGGGGGGGGGGGGCGCAGCCCTGGCCCTTCCTCCAAGGAAGGGTGCGGCTAGGGAGGAGTCCCTCCTCCCCAAGGCACCTAGGAGGTGCCTTCCCCCTTTAGGACTCTTCCTTTCCTTATCTCTTGGCGCATGGGCCTCTTGGGGCTAGTGCCCTTGGCCCATATAGGCCAAGGTGCACACCCCTACATCCCATGTGGCCCCCCGGGGAAGGTGGCCCCACCCGGTGGACCCCCGGGACCCTTCCGGTGGTCCCGGTACAATACCGGTGACCTTGAAACTTGTCCCGATGGCCAAAATAGCACTTCCTATATATAATTCTTTACCTACGGACCATTCCGGAACTCCTCGTGACGTCCGGGATCTCATCCGGGACTCCGAACAAAATTCTGGTTACCGCATACTAATATCTCTATAACCCTAGCGTCACCGAACCTTAAGTGTGTAGACCCTACGGGTTCGAGAGACATGCAGACATGACCGAGACGTTCTCCGGTCAATAACCAACAACGGGATCTGGATACCCATGTTGGTTCCCACATGTTCCATGATGATCTCATCGGATGAATCACGATGTCGAGGATTCGATCAATCCCGTATACAATTCCCTTTGTCCATCGGTATGATACTTGCCCGAGATTCGATCGTCGGTATCCCGATACCTTGTTCAATCTCGTTACCGGCAAGTCTCTTTACTCGTTCCGTAACACATCATCCCGTGATCAACTCCTTGATCACATTGTGCACATTATGATGATGTCCTACCGAGTGGGCCCAGAGACACCTCTCCGTCACACGGAGTGACAAATCCCAGTCTCGATTCGTGCCAACCCAACAGACACTTTCGGAGATACCCGTAGTGCACCTTTATAGTCACCCAGTTACGTTGTGACGTTTGGCACACCCAAAGCACTCCTACGGTATCCGGGAGTTTCACAATCTCATGGTCTAAGAAAATGATACTTGACATTAGAAAAGCTTTAGCATACGAACTACACGATCTAGTGCTATGCTTAGGATTGGGTCTTGTCCATCACATCATTCTCCTAATGATGTGATCCCATTATCAATGACATCCAATGTCCATGGTCAGGAAACCGTAACCATCTATTGATCAACGAGCTAGTCAACTAGAGGCTTACTAGGGACATGGTGTTGTCTATGTATCCACACATGTATTTGAGTTTCCTATCAATACAATTCTAGCATGGATAATAAATGATTATCATGAACAAGGAAATATAACAATAATCAATTTATTATTGCCTCTAGGGCATATTTCCAACAATATTACCACCTCAAAAGATATGCGTGAAAGAATAGCACTCCAGATTTCAAGATGAAGAATGCTTGAGCTCCTCTGAAAAGAATGTTGATGAACACTTCGAGAAGGAAATTAAATCCTTGATGAACCATCATGTAGAACCTCCATGAAGAACTCCGGTAATAAAAGAATGATCAAAAGAAAGAGAAGTTGAGAACATAAGGTGAAGCCTTGTAATGATTTAGATGGATCTTCATGGCGAGAAAAATTAAGAGAGCTTGGAACTCCGGGAAAAGAAAAGGTAAGCATTTCGAACCGAGAATGTGATATGATGAACCACTCTGGAAAGCAGGAATTGAACTTACTCTATGAAACAAGAATAAGAATTACGTTATGGGCATCCTTCACCACTTTAGATTGATGACAAGCAACAGATTTGGCATACTACTTATACTCGTTGAAACGGATTAAGAGAGGTATAGCATAAATTTCAGAAGGTCTTCAAGAAACCAGCGGTAGGATTGGAAAGAACGAGTGACTTGATACGTAACGAAGGAAGAGATCTCTTGAACGAACCACCATAAGAATTGGAAAAGAACGAATAAAACATGAAGAAACACCGGGAAGGATTAACAAATAAACGAAGATGCTTGAGAGAATTTAGATCCATGAGAACGAAGAGATTAAGAGCTGATTAGAGAATCCTTGATTTAAGCATCGGTATGATTTAGAGTATGAGAGCTGAAAGCTGGAATGAATAAATCTTAGATGATGGGCTCCAGATAATCAAACTGAACAGACTCTTGAATTGCTCCGGATAGGTGAAAAGAATTCTGACAATCGAAAACAATTATGAGAGGATGGGCTCGAACTAGAATCACGAATCTCTGAGAGAACAAATAAGATATGGAGGTAAACCTTTTCTTCGGTCTTCAAAATCTGAGAATGACGATGAGAAACACCACCAAATTGTTGAGATACTCCGGGATGAAAATTAGAAAGGTTGAACCAACGATGAAAAGAAATGAAAGATCTTGGAGAAAGGCATTTGACTGATGACAATTCATTCTTACGTCAAACTTCGAAAAGAATTTTTGAGGATAGCTCCGGGAGAATTAGAAGAGTCAGGTAAGATCCTGGAAAAAGACCTGTGGGTTAGGGCCCACTGAAAAGATACACCATTGAACGATTTTGAAGAGATATTTCACCGGTTGATTTAAATGGCTTGAATGAGATAACAACCTCAAAATAGGTTGAACGGATCTTGAATGACAAGACGAGCCTTTTGGGATATCTTGAGCACTCCGGAACAAATGAATAGCGAGAAATGGATGATTAAGAGGTGCACCGGCATGAAAAAGCATAGAAATGAGGAAAGGGTATGATCAACAAAGATTGACTTGGATCCACCGGAGAAGAAAAAGAATGAAGAATGATGAACTTGAGGCTCCGTTAGTATCTTCATGAGAATCACCGGATACGAACATTAACGGAAAGGAATGGAGAGACTTCACATGAATAAAAGGATACTTGATTTAAGAAGTCCGAGTCCTTGCAGAAAAAGGGTGGGAGGGCGGGAAAACAAAGGCAACTTGGAGACGGATGAAATAAACAATGTTGAGAAGACTTTGAGTTGATCTTGCAGATGTTGAAATGAACGGATCCACTTGAAGAGAAGCACACCGGTTGAAAAGGATTGACATGACAATCTCGATTATCATGAAGGATTAGTATTCACATAGAGGTATGAGAGCACCGCGTAGGAAAGGTATGGAATCAACATTTGACTTCGAAGCAACTCGAATACCACAACTCAAAACAAAAATAAAAGATTGGCTTGCAAAATAAGCCGGAACAAACATATGATAGAGATTTCGTCCGAAGTTTTTGTGGTGGGGCCCACACGGGCTCGATCGTACAACACAATCATGTACAAGGCAGTGCACATGACGTACGAAGCATCCCCGAGTCAGCATAGCCAAGGACTCTTTAAGACACAATGAGACCATTGTAAAACCAATTGTGGATAGGCGGACCACTAGACGTCGAACCCCAATTTTATATCATACAACTGTCGGAAAGATACCCTAAGAGCTACTTGAATTCCCACTTATAAACTCCCGAAACTTTCCGGTTATGCAATCAGGTGTTGGGGATACAGGGGAAGCATAATATCTCACTCAAAAACTAACAAATCCTACATCCAGCTGTATCCATCCTTCAACACATAACGGACAAACCTTCAGAAATCGTTTACCTCAACCTTCGAAAAACATCCGTTATACGAGTTATGGCAATACTCCCGAACTCCCGCCCCAGTACTGGGTGGCGTCGAGGTTATCTCACCAACAACTGCATAAAAGAGATTTTCGATGTCGGCGAAACTCAGGTATTACAGAATTGCAACGATAAAATTGTGACGACAACACCTCGGAGCTCAACTCCCCGGGACACTGCCACAACCCCTAAATGTCAGGAGGCACCAAGAACGATGTTCTCGTCACAAAACCATCGGAACGATTCCAAGATACCCGCGTGATCCTAATTTTTTTAGTGAAATTTGAGAAAAGAAGAGTCAAAACTCTACGTCAGGATGCCTCACCAGAGCGACGAAGGGACCGAGGAGTAAAAAGAATCCTACTCTCCGATATATATAATCCTAAATGACTCAAAACATTTTTCTAGACTCAACAACGCCAGCGATTCGATCAAGCATGGGGCTCCTAAGGTCGGGGAAGGCTCTGATACCAACTTGTCACGCCCTCGATGCGGCTATATCTCCCACCTATAGAAGCATCACTTAGAGGCATAACCGCATTGAAAGCAATGTCGCAAGTGAGGTAATCTTCACACAACCCATGTAATACATAAGGGAAAGAGATACATAGTTGGCTTACAATCGCCACTTCACACAATACATGAATAAAGCATTACATTCATCCAAATACACTCAAGGTCCGACTACGGAACCAAAATAAAATAAGACTACCCCAAATACTACACAGATCCCCGATCGTCCCAACCGGGCTCCACTATTGATCAATTGGAAACGGAACAATATAACGAACGCGAATCTCATCGAGCTCCTCCTTGAGCTTGGTTGCGTCACCTGCATGGTTCAACGACACCTGCAAGTTGGTTTCGAAAATATCTGTGAGTCATGGGGACTCAACAATCTCACACCCTCGCGATCAAGACTATTTAAGCTTATAGGTAAGGTAAAGGTATGAGGTGGAGCTGCAGCAAGCGACTAGCATATATGGTGGCTAACATACGCAAATGAGAGCGAGGAGAGAGAGCAAAGGCACGATCGAACAACTATGATCAAGAAGTGATCCTAGAACAACCTACGTCAAGCATTACTCCAACACCGTGTTCACTTCCCGGACCCCGCCGAGAAGAGACCATCACGATTACACACGTGGTTGATGCATTTTAATTAAGTTAAGTTTCAGGTTTTCTACAACTGGACATTAACAAATTCCCATCTTCCCATAACCGCGGGCACGGCTTTCGAAAGTTCATAACCCTACAGGGGTGCCCCAACTTAGCCCATCACAACCTCTCACGGTCAACGAAGGATATTCCTTCTCCCAAGACAATCCGATCAAGCTCGGCATCCCGGTTACAAGACATCCTCGACAATGGTAAAACAAGTCCAACAAAACCAGCCCTCAAGTTTCCCCGAGGTGGCACCGCAAGTGGCTCTGTTTCGGACCAACACTTAGACAAGCACTGGCCCGGGGGGGGGGGTTAAAATAAAGATGACCCTCGGGATGCGTGACTCCCAAGGGAAAAAGGCTAGGTGACGAATGGTAAAACCAAGGTTTGGCCTTGCTGGAGGAGTTTTATTCAAAGTGAACTGTCGAGGGGTTCCCATTATAAACCAATCGTGTAACGAACGCAAAATCCGGGAACATAACACTGATATGAAGGAAACTAGGGTGGCAAGAGTGGAACAAATCACCAGGCATAAGGCCGAGCCTTCCACCCTTTACAAAGTATATAGATGCATTAATATAAATAAGAGATATTGTGATATCCCAACAAAAATCCATGTTCCAACAAGGAACAAACTCCAATCTTCACCTGCAACTAACAACGCTATAAGAGGGGCTGCGCAAAGCGGTAACATAGCCAAACAACGGTTTGCTAGGACAAGATGGGTTAGAGGCCTAGCTTAACAATATGGGAGGCATGATAAGAAAGTGGTAGGTATCGCGGCATAGGCATAGCAAAAGAGCGAGCAACTAGCAAGTAAAGATAAAAGTGATTTCGAGGGTATGGTCATCTTGCCTGCAAAGATCTCCGAGAAGACGAAAGCTTGAACCTCGTAGGCATACTCAACGGGATCCTCGAACACGAACTCGTCTCCCGGCTCTACCCAAAGCAAGAACACAAGCAAAGGGAGACACAATCAACCATGTGCAATGCACAAAACAACATGATGCAAAACATGTCATGAGATGCGGGATGCGATATGCGATGCATATGCATGATTCGGAAAGGAATGATTGAACCTGGCCTCAACATGGAAATCCAAGAGTGCCAATGGAAAGAGGGGTTGATTTCGGTCGAAATCGATATAAAGATCACTGGAATCGGATGCACGGTTTGCAAATGGCAAGCAAAACAAGTATGGCACCGGTCTGTGATTAACAGCAAGTAGTCTTCTAAATGCATCAAGATAATTAAGCTACTGCACTCAAACATAGCAACCAAGTAAATGGCAGGGATCCACTCAAGATGCTTGACAAAATATGAGCACTGAGCTACGGCTAATTCACTCATTAACAGGTTCAAACAAGCATGGCAAAAGTGCAAATGATAACAGGTTACAGACTAACAACAAGTCTGGATTTTAACATCAGGAAGCAATGTTTAGAGCACGATAACTACATGCTATAGGAACACATCATGGCAAAGCAAGGAATGGCATGAAGCTACTCAAAGCATACAACAAAAGACCCTTAATGACCATAAGCCAAAAGGGATCAGAAAATACAATGGCAGGCATGCGAACATAGCAAGTTACATAAACATATTCAGACTTGATGAAAAACTGGAACATGGCAAAACATACATCAAGTAGGCATGTATACAAGCTCGATGCACTCACTACAAGGCATTGCATGATAATCTAAGCATACACCCAGCAACTAGACATGGAATAGAAGCTAGACATGGCAAGAACAACAACATAGCATGCACGGATCAACAACAACAAGCTTGGCAGAATTGCTAAACATCTTAACAATCTGCTAGGAACATTTTATAGCCAAAAGTAGAGCTCGATTGACTCAAGCTAGGGTGCTCCATAAATGCAAACAAAGACATGAATGGATAGAGCACCCACAATATATACAAAACATCCTTACTGATCATGCTCAAAAGAGGCACGGATCACTAGGAATCAACATGAACATATGGCATAAAAATAAGGACAGGGCAGAGACTTAGAATATTTCTAAGTCCCTGAAATCAGCAACATTAAGTAAGCTACTTTGCATGCTTGTGCTAGTCACCATAGAGATCACAAAAATACATGGCATACACCCCTATAAAGATGGCATGGCATTCTTCAAAACACATGTAGAGCTCAAGATCATATCATGCATACATTAATCATGGCAAAAATGACAAAAGAGCAAAAGCTGTTACGGATCTGAAACTAACATCACATAGCCCTCTTCCAATAGCATTTCGGGCATCAAGATGAGCTCAAATGAAAATGATGCAATGAGATGAAATGAAGTACTCGACGAGACAAACATTTTGATATGCTACACGCATGAATTGGAGCCACGGTGATGATGTTATGAGCTGATGAACATCGCAAAATAATTAGGGTTAGGGACGAAAAAGTCAACCCAAAACGTCCAGATCCAGATCCACCGGGGGTATAGTAGCACGCGCGCTCCTCTAGGTCGCCGGAGATGCTGCTCACCGGAGTTCGTCGCGAGAGATGAGGGAGGAGGCCGGATCCGGTGGTGGAGCTCGCCGGACCGAGGCGGCGTGGTGCGGTGGCGGCGCTGATGGAGGCGGTGGCCCGCGGAGGGCCTCGGGCGGCGCGGGGCGACGCCGGTGAACGGCGGCGACCGGGCGAGGCGGCGGTGCGGCGATGTCGGCAGCGGCGGCGCGCAGCTCCGACGTGAGCTAGCGGGCGGCGGGGCGTAGGAGGCGGCACCGGGCGGCGCGGGCGAGGACGCGGGCCAGGAGGGCCGCGCTCGGGCTTCCCGGAGCGGCGGCGGGAGAGATGCGGCCGGGGAAACCGCGTCGTGACACATGCCGGCGGCGGGGCAAACCAGACGTGTCCGTCGGCGGGACTTGTGTCCGGCGCGCGAGGAGAGGGGGAGACTAGGGTTTTGGGAGGAATGGATCCGAAATTTGGGGAAGGTCTATATATAGAGGTAGGAGGAGTTAGAATGCTCCAAATGAGGTGCGGGTTGCTAGGAAAAATCGAACGAAATCACAAACCTGCATGGCCAACCCAGTACTGCCCATGAGGTTCGTGTTTGCTTGCATCTTGCGGGATTAAGTGGGTGTTGGTATTCGTTGGATCCGTTTTTGATCCAATCTTTGTCTGTATGTTTATAGATTTAATCCTTTTGATATACAATTCTCTTTATCGGTGATGGTGTTGCTCTGTTGCGCCAGTCCTGTAGGGCTTAGCATGACGATTTTTGACTGTCTATTACAATAAGGTTTGCCGGCTTCAGTGAGGGATGGATAAAGAAGGCGACATGTCTTTTGTCTTGCTCCAATACTTATAGTCGTCGCTGGTGGTCATATATTTTTGGTTGTACTTTTTGTACATCTGGTGTTCTTTTGTACTGCCACGATTGATTATAAATAGATTGAAAATTCCCCGCAGGAAAAACGATGATCACCACCATAGTGCTAAACTAACACATAACATATCATCGGATAGCATACAAAATAACTTCATTTTACGCATCGATAACCTTATAGGGTCCACACTCTTTCACATCCCCCTCTTAGATACCGGGGCTATTTATCGCACGTTGTGAGACTTAACTCGGTTTTGCCTTTGGCTCGGCCCAGTATTATAAACAGAGAAGAAAAGTAAACCAACATGTAGGAAGCTACTTGGGCCCGCCCATTACTAACAACGCATGAGGCGATACGAGCTTGTGTCTCGCCATAAATGAGACGAAGCCGCTCCCCCGCTTAGACACCGCTTGGATGTACTCCCTCTGTTCGGATTTACTCGTCCTGGTTAAATCGGAACGGAGGGAGTAGATGTTGGGCCTAGAATTCAACTTTGGTGTTTGGGTGGCTCGTATATCATTGTTTGAAAAGCCACGACATTCTTTAGCAACGAATATTTGAAGTCCCGCGACAACACTCATGTGCCCCAGCCATCAATTTGGAGACAATACCCTAAGTTTCCCCTCTTAGTTGGCAGCCCTCCCCCTCCGCGTGCGCCTCGCATACCCCTTCGTCTTGCTCGTGGCGAAAATAAAAGTGGTGTTAAACAGTACTCGACGCATTGTGCAAGTCAGTTGCCTATCTCCGCCCTCCTCCTCCGTCTCTCACCTCTCCGGCGCATCTCCGACACCCCATAGCGAGCGCCTCCTAGAAATGAGCAATCCCAATTTGGGCAATGACCATCCAAACAAGCATCATAATGGAGTCTGTCCTCCGAATTCCAAGTGCCAGTTGCTGGAACATCCAAACAACAAATTTTGAGTTCAGTCTCATTATCAATGTCCTTGGTTGGAACCAATTCAATTCCATGGCCTTCAATAACAAAGCCTTACTTTCCCATTCACTCGTCCTTTCCCCGACTAACACCTGGTCGTGGTCCTGATAAATAACTTAGCGCTGATCCAACACCTAATGTTTCTGATGCTAAAAAAAGCAGCTAATGCTTTTGTTAGGCTAGGCACTCACCCCTCTACAAGTACGTACTTAAGTTGAGTTGGAGGGCTTACTTTGATATGGACAGTCGAAGCAGGTGTCTAGCATGGAGAGTTGGCCATGGCCTTGTTCAACTGGAGAAGGATTGGGGATGGAGAGCGACAAGTAAAACTCCACTTGCTCCCAGTGAATTTCCTTATGCTATTTTCACCCTTTTTTCATATAAAACTGCATTTTAACATCGTATTGATTCATGGACGCAATTTTCAAGTACAACTTTGCAGCAAAAGGAAAATACATTCGCCTTGTTTTCATCACGGCCAGAGCACCGCAATGATCGGAGAGAGGTCGTGGGGAAGGTGGGAAGGTGTGGGGGATGCAATGCAAGGAGAAGAGTCTTTGCATCGCCGGAGCTCAAGGCCGTGACACGGCTTGGGAGATGGGGTGGCTGGCTAACACATGCTTTGGATGTGGCACAGAGCTTGCGAAGGACGGTCGGCGATGGTGCCTCCCTGGAGCACTGGCGGTGGGAGGCTTCAGTTCATTCGCATGTGGCAGCTTCTGCGACGGCAGGGAGAGTCAGTGAGGGAAGGATCAAGGAACACAAAAAGGCGGCAGCGGGGCGCCTCACACACAGGAGGTGTGCCTACGACAGAGAACAGAGGCAACCGGAGGCGTTGGTTGGATGGTGAAAATTCCTCCGACCAGGTGTTTCTTTTAGAGCTTTTATTATTAAAATATTTCAAGAGTTTCCCGCAAAGGAAAGAAAAACAGTTAAGGCCTCTTTTGGTTCATAGGATAGGATTATTATAGGAATAGGAATCTTGTAGGAAATGAGATGACATGTATCTCAAATCCTATGAGTAGGAATAGGAAACAAGATGTGATTTGGTTGACACCAAAGGAATTTTTTCATTGAGTCTAGACTCTTTTTTATTTTCCTATGAAATGTGGAGGATAGGAACCAATCCTATGTAGGAATAGGAATCCATTCATATGAACCAAAGGACTCTAAAGAAAAAAATCCTATAAGAATTATATCCTCTAGAATTCCTATGAAATTTCTCTAAACCAAAGGAGGCATAAACATTTTCTTCGATTGTTTTCTGGAGTGCTTATGTCTTGTGATCACTGAATGCAAACCCATGATCAAGACAACTACATCAGTTTTCCTACGAAAGTATCATATTCCTGCGTTTTGCTTGCTTATTTCACCTATCTTCCTATGCAAGCGGAGACATATACTTCCTTCGTCTGAAAAAGCTTGTTTCTCAAATGAATGCATCTAGCATTGAGTTAGTTCTAGATACATTCATTAGAGGCACAAGTTTGGGACAAGTTTTTTCGGACGGAGGGAGTATAATCTAAGACTTTATTTTTTCTGTTGGCTTGCATGTCTTCACCATCATGATCATGATATGCGTCCCAACCTGCTGCTGATATGAGGTTCTACTTTCTATCTGAACTATGTGTATCTACTTGACCCAAATAAGAGACATTCACACCTCTTTCCTGTCTCTCTTTTATTGCCTACAGTAGGAGTATAATGCAAACTGTCTCTCTTGAATCTTAACCATAAGGAACAGCGGAAAGGGGCATTGGAAGAATTGTCATGCACACAAGAAAGAGCCAAGTACTAATCTGACAATCATACTGCCTCAGAGCCAACAGAAAATGCCACTTTTCAAACACCTAGCGCATCAGCACAACATACACAACACACCGACGTTCAAGAATGACACTGATATATACTCCCTCCGCCCAGAAAAGTTTGTCCCTCAAATAGATGTATCTAGCAGCAGGGACAAGCTTTTTCGACGGAGGGAGTATCAGGCAGCACATGCTCACAAAGCAGAAAACTTGTCCAACAGAAAAACACCCATATTTCTGTCTGCCATGTAGTACCAGCAAAACCACAACTTAATAGTACAATAGCAGACAGAGGGACATAACTGGGTGAATCAGTATACTCCGTGGTGAGATCTGATCTGTTGTTGCGGCCCGATCTTTCACGACACTCCACCACCAGCAGTAGCAACCTCTCGCCCGTGCACGTGATGTACACGAAGTAGAGGGTTTGAACCTTGCGGCCCAGCACGAGAAAACCAATCTCGATGAAGGTACTCACGCGCAAAACAATTTTCACAAAAAGAAACCGCAACACAGAGGTTTTCTAAAGATCCCTCCAAAACTTGATATGGGTGTCTACCCTAAAAAACACATCGTATCTATTTTATAAAAAATAACCTCCCCTTTACATCAGCCGAGGCGAGCCTTTTATTTGGCCTAGCTCTCGTGCGCCTAAACAGAAGCAAAAAAATTGGGACTCTAAAAAGTATAGCAATCTAATGACTAAATCCTAACCGAATAAAAAAAACTCAAGTACGTGACCCATAACTCAAACGAAAATACATCTCTTTATTTTATTTGGACTTGAACTCCACGAGATAGATAACTAGTTTGCATGCAACGTGATTTTCTTGCCATGCAAACAAAGATCCACTGAGCCGGTCCGTATCCAATTAGGAGGCATACGAAAGTTTGGCTCTGCCTTGTCACGTACAGGTTCCATTTTTATCTCATGTTTTCTCCTTTGATGCATAACTATTTGCTGGCATGATTCTAACTGTCGGTTAAGATTGAAACCGATCTGATCTTTTCCTTTACTATGGCATACTGATCCTTTCGAGCATCCTGTTTTTCCATAGACCAAATATTGTGGTACAACTTTATATTTCATGCGTACAGGACCATGCTCCAATGAATCAATCACATCTTTTGAATCCAATGAATGCATCATGTAATTGATCTTGGGTCTAGCATTTATAGAATTAATTCTCGGTCCACACAAATGACGCACACGACCATCGTTTCCTCTATGAAATATGGTTTTCTGCACGTCATTAATTTCTGCAACATTTCCATGACTTAATTCTTTAACTAGCTCAGCTTGAGTAGGATCATCAATTGATGGTGTCATGCCCTTATCATCCTCCCTCCCTTCAAAAGAAACCGTCCCCGGTTTCATCTCTGTTTTTAGGACCATCAATTTTTCTGCAGCTTCCATGTCTATTTTTATTACAGAATCTGCCATCGGTTTCAATACGGGCCGCCTCCCATCATGTAAGAATGTGTATGTGTTAGATTTCCCGGCATGCATTGCATCATGATCGAACTGCGCCACGGCCTTCCCAATAGCAATTGACAAGCGTCCATCGGCAAGACATCACAATCCACCTTGTCAATATACCCTCCAATAGCAAATGGCACACGCACTTTATGCGTAATCTTTAATTTTCCAGAGTTGTATAACCACTCCACATGGTGCGGTTGCGGGTGCCGCCACATCGATAAACCCAATTCTTGCACGAGATCTTTGCTAATGGCGTTAGTAAAGCTGCCGCCATCAATTATCACCTTACATGCCCGATCTTTGATCATGCACTGTGTTTTAAAAACACTCCACCGTTGTCCCTTTGCACCACCATCATCTTTCACGTTCTCCACCAAAAGATTCAGCCCATCAGTCGGTGCGTCAACCTTTGCCTTTATTTCTTGTTCATTTTCTCTTCTTTTCTGCAAACGGCTTTTCCAATCTTCCATGAACACATCCACCGGCATAGGAATAAAACAAACTTGTTGGCCCTTCCATGATAAAGAGTAACTGTTTTTCTTGGAATTCCGAACAGCCCCAACACGTTTGCACCATGGATTCCCAAGTAGGAGATGGCACGACACCATAGGCATAGGGCAAACGTGAAAAAATTCTGCACAACAATATTTTCCCAGATCAAAAATTAGCAAAATCTGATTTGTAATTTGATTTCACCTTTGAACCACTTCAGCGTGTAAGGTCTTTCAAGAGGTGACATCTTTAGTCCCAATTTTTCCACCACCTCGATGCTCACCATGTTGACTGCAGTACTCTCATCGATCGTCAGATTGACACGTCGTTCGTTCACGACGCAACGAGTGTGAAAAAGAACAACCTCACCGATGCCTTCCTCCTCCATCAATATGTTCTTGCTCAACATGTTGATGCTCGCCTCTGCAGACAATATTGAAAACTGAATCGCCGTGACTAACCATTGCTCTGAATAGAACTTGATGAGGACCGAACCCCGTGGTGAGATCCGATCTGTTGTTGCGGCCCGATCTTTCACGACACTCCACCACCAGCAGTAGCAACCTCTCGCCCGTGCACGTGATGTACACGAAGTAGAGGGTTTGAACCTTGCGGCCCAGCACAAGAAAACCAATCTCGACGAAGGTACTCACGCGCAAAACAATTTCCACAAAGAGAAACCACAACACAGAGGTTTTCTAAAGATCCCTCCAAAACTTGATATGGGTGTCTACCCTGAAAAACACATCATATCTATTTTATAAAAAATAACCTCCCCTTTACATCAGCCGAGGCGAGCCTTTTATTTGGCCTAGCTCTCGTGCGCCTAAACAGAAGCTAAGAAAATTGGGACTCTAAAAAGTATAGCAATCTAATGACTAAATCCTAACCGAATAAAAAAGCTCAATTACGTGACCCATAACTCAAACGAAAATACATCTCTTTATTTTATTTGGACTTGGACTCCACGAGATAGATAACTAGTTTGCATGCAACGTGATTTTCTTGCCATGCAAACAAAGATCCACTGAGCCGATCCGTATCCAATTAGGAGGCGTACGAAAGTTTGGCTCTGCCTTGTCACGTACAGGTTCCATTTCTATCTCATGTTTTCTCCTTTGATGCATAACTATTCGCTGGCATGATTTTAACTGTCGGTTAAGATTGAAACCGATCTGATCTTTTCCTTTACTGTGGCATACTGATCCTTCCGAGCGTCCTGTTTTTCCATAGACCAAATATTGTGGTACAACTTTATATTTCATGCGTACAGGACCATGCTCCAATGAATCAATCACATCTTTTGAATCCAATGAATGCATCATGTAATTGATCTTGGGTCTAGCATTTATAGAATTAATTCTCGGTCCACACAAATGATGCACACGACCATCGTTTCCTCTATGAAATACGGTTTTCTGCACATCATTAATTTCTGCAACATTTCCATGACTTAATTCTTTAACTAGCTCAGCTTGAGTAGGATCATCAATTGATGGTGTCATGCCCTTATCAGAACCCAACCGTGCCGCAGAAACTTTACGTTACCGAGTCGCCACCCATCCGCCACCGTTGCCTGACATCTACGCCATGGAAGGCACCTCCAATGCGACCGCCGATGCCACCGACCTCCCCCTTTATAAATGTATTGTTTTCAAAATAATTTCTTCAACAACTGTACTTATCTCCCCGTAATTTTCAAAACAAATATCATCCCAGTCGTCCCCCGGAAAGAAATCTGGGGCTTGTTATCTTCAAAACCCAATGATAATCTTATCGGAACCATGCTCTCCAGCATCCTCCTCTTAGACGCCAGGGCTGTTTCTCAGACGCTGCGATAGTTAACCTGGTCTTGCCTATGGCGTGGTGTTACTGGGCCGGCCAAGTGTTGTAACTGCCGCGAGGTTTTTCCTCCGTGGTTTTCTTTATCGTTTTTTCACTACTTGCATCAGTTTCCTTCGTTTTTTTTATTTTTCTTTGTTTTTTTACTTTTCCCTTTTTCTTTATATTTTTTCTTTGGTTTTCATTTTTATTTATTTTTTATTTTTTACCTTCTAGTTTTCCTTTCTTTTCCAACACAATTTATATTTTTTGTATACATCAAGAATATTTTTCATACACATTTACATTTTCAAATAAATTATAAAAAATTACAAATATATTTTTTGATACCTTATTTTCTTTAATACACATTGTAAATTTTTGGTATACATCTGAAACATTATTTATGTACATGTTTAAGATTTTTCAGAGAAATAATTTACCTTTTTTTCAAATTCATGTTTTTGAACATTTTAACTGTTAACTATTTTTCTTTTTTTTGCTGTTGAACTGTTATATATTTTTAAATACACACTTCAAACATTTCTCGGAATGATATGATTTTTTAAACAATGTGAACACATTTGTACATTCTATAAACATTTTTTTAATTTCATATTTTTGAAATGTGTGAGTATTTTATAAATTCTAAGGCACATTTTTTGAATGGTATCATTGATTGGAATCACACTAACATGTTTGACATTGTACGAAGCTTTTAAAAAAATTGCACAGACATTTTACGCGTGAACCTTTTTCTTAAATGGTATCAACATTTTCTTAAATTAATTTACAGTTTTTATTTTTTTAGATAGAATTAAGTTTTGAAATATATGTATTTAGAATGTTTTCAGGGATATTAACAAAAGAGAAAAAACTGAATGATTAAAAAAACAAAGAAGAAAAATAAACTAATCTACATGAAGCTACTTGGCCCGGCCCATTAGTAGCAATGCGTGAGGCCGAGACGAGCTTGTGTCTTCCTATAAGCGAGACAAACCGGCGCCGTAGACACGAGCTTGTGCCAAAGTTGCTAAACCCTAGGCATGGCTTGAATGTAGATACTGGGCACAGAATTCAACTTTGGCGTTCAGGAGGCTCAAATATCATTGTTTGGAAAGCCTTGACATTCAGTCTAATTGACAACCAATATTTGGCGCCCCATCACAGTAAGCATGTGCCCTAGCCTTCAATTTAGAGGCAAAACACTTGGTTCCCTCTTATGCGGGCAGCCCCCCCCCCCCCCCTCCTCCGAGTGCGCCTTGCATACCCCTTTTGTCTTGCTCGTGGGGAAAATAAAAGTGGTGTTAAACAGTCCTCGACGCATTGCGTAAGTCAGTTGGCCGTCTCCGCTCTCCTCCTCTGTCTCTCACCTCCCCGCTGAATCTCCGTCACTCCTTAGCGACCGCCTCCTACAAATGAGGAATTCCAATTTGGACAATGACCATCGAAGGTAGCATCACAATGGAGTCTATTCTTCGAATTTCAAGTGCCAATTGCTCGAACATCCAAACAAATTTTGAATTCTGTCTCTGTACCAATATCCTTGGTTTGAACCAATTGAATTCCATGGCCTCCAATAACGAAGCCTTGCTTTCCCACTCACTCGTCTTTTCCCTGATCAACACCTCGTCGTGGTACTGATCAAAGTCTTATCACGGAGCCAACACCTAATGCTTTTGTCAGGCTCTCTACAAGTACATACTCCCTCCATTTCAGGCTATTTTCACCCTTGTTAATATAAAACTGTATTCTAACATCATATTAATTCATTGATGCAATCTTCAAGTACAATTTTGTAGCAAAATGGAAATAAAAGAAATACATTTGCCCCTTTGTCCAAATAATTTACGTTCATCACGGTCAAAGCACCACAATGATCAGCGAGAGCTCGTGGGGGAGGTGGGAAGGTGTGGGGAATGCAAGGACCAGATTCTCTGCATTGCCGGAGCTCAAGGCCACGACATGGCTCGGGAGACGGGTGGTTGACCCACACATACTTTGGATGTGGCGCAGAGCTTGCGAAGGACCACGGCGGCACCTCCCTTGAGCACCGTCAGCGCGAGGGGGGGGGGGGGCTCCGGTTCACATGTGGCAGCTTCTCCGACAGCGGGGAGAGTCGGTGAGGGCAAGGAACACAAAAAGGCGGCGGCGGTGCACCTATGACAGAGAACAAGAGGCGGCCGGAGGTGGTGGTTGGACGTTGCAAATTCCTCCGACAAGATTTTCTTGTTTTGTTATAGTTGGATTGGGAGGTCCCAAAAGTTTTCAGAGTATTAGAAGAAGCCAGGATGTGTTTCTTTTAGAGCTCTTAAAATATTATAGGAGTTAATTTATTTTGATTCTTTCCTAGAATGCTAAGTCTTGGTGATCACTGAATGCAAACCCATGACAGAAGACAAGCATCAGTTTTCCTACGAAAGTATCCTACCTTTTGCAGATTTCACGAGTCTTTGTAAGTGCAAACATATATAATCTGAGACTTGGTTTTCACGTGTCTTTGTAAGTGCAAACTAACATAAGTTGAGGACGTGCAATCCTTCACCATCATGATCATGATGCGTCCCGATCCGCTGCTGACATGAGGTTCTACTTTCTATCTGAACATTGTGTAATGGAATTGGCCCAAATAAGAGGCACTCGCACCTCTTTTCGTCTCTCTTTTATTGCCTAGTAATGCAAACTTTGTCTCGCTTGAATCCTAACTATAAGGAACATGCAGATATGAAAGCAATTGAGACAAGTGATAATCTGGCAATCATACTGCCCGGTTCATCAGAGCCAATAAAAAATGCAGCGTTTCAAACACCAAGCGCGTTAGCACAGCATACACATTGATGTTCAAGAATGACACTGATATATGATCACAGAGCAGAAAACTTGTCCAACAAAAAATAAACACTTACGAACAGGACATAACTGGATGAACCAGTATACTATTATCCAAGGTGTTCATCAAGAGCTAGCATGGCCTCATCAGCACATCAAGTCTGACAGTGCTGTCTGTGCATAGACAGATAACAAAGATGTGCATGAAGTGAAATCCTCATTGTCAGGAGCACCCTTTGCCATCCAACTCAATTTATTCTTTGCGGGGGGCGGCCAAAAGTTCGCCGGTGTCGACCAAAAGGGCAATACGTTTCATTACCTTGGCGCGGAGGGCATCGTTATACGCCCGGAGGTGCGCCCTGCGGGCGAGGAAGTCGTCGTCGACTTCGACGTAGCCACGCTTCTCATACTCAGCGCGGACAAGTGCCTGGAACTTGGCGAATCTCTCTCGAACGGCGTAGAAAGCGCGTGCACCATTATAGAGGATGACCGTCGACCTGTCCATCTGCTCCTCCGGCGAAGGCAGCAAGCTGGGGTTTTCGCGCTTCAGGGACTCGTAGTAATGAGGGACAGGACCATCCACCACGTCGGCAAGGATCTCATTGATCTCTTCCCGCGGCAGCCGCGTCAACCTTTTCTCGCGTACGGCCTCCACTGCCGGCTTCGATGAATCTGCGACGTCGTCCGGCGCCGCCTCCACTTTGCACACCTTCAGCGGACACTCCTCACAGGCCGCCGCCGCCTCCTCCTCGACCTTCCTTTTGGTGGCGCACCGGCCGCCGGTCGACGAGCACTTCTCAACACTACAATTTTGGCACCCTTCATGGCCGGCCATCCCCTTGCTCGTCCACTCCTCATCCGCCGCCATAGGTTTAATAATGCGCCGCTTGGTGATACTTCCCCACTCCCGTGAAATTTGGAGATTTGGAACTGACCTACCTCGTGATCTTATAACTTGTTTGCGTCATTGGAGTTTTTTTTTCTTTAAACTCTTTTTTTTTAGAGTATGCCAAATTGCCAATAGCATACAATATCCTTATAGAAGGTAATTTTTTTTATCGTGTATGTTCCTGCTGCGGATGAACGCCGACTGGTTTGCTGCCACTAGATCCTTCATGCACAGATGGATCTGGTTAGCAAACAACTTAGAAAAGCTGTGAGGCAAGCTGATCGGGCGGAAGTCGCCCATCTCCAGAGCATTCGGCTTCTTCGGTATCACGATAAGCACATGATTTAAACTCACGAATCTCCGATCATCTCCCACACAGAGCATGAGTAGCGCCGCCATAATATCAGCCTTGATTATTGGCTAGGCTCTTTGGTAGAATTCCGTCGTGAAACTGTCCGAGCCAGGAGCCCAGTCACATTAGTAGAAAAAGGGCCATTTGTCCCGGTTCATAAGGCCCATCTGTCCCGGTTGGGGAACCGGGACTAAAGGATCGTTACTAATGCCCTAGGCATTTAGTCCCGGTTCTTATACTAATTGGGATAGATGGGCCTCCACGTGGCCGCTCCGGCGAGCCCAGGCACGAGGGCCTTTGGTCCCGGTTGGTAGCACCAACTGGGACCAATAAGCTTCCACACGTCAGCATTTCAGGGGCTGTTTTTTTTTTTGAAAGGAGGTGGTTTATGGGTTTTGGGGGTTAATTTAGGTTGGTATAGGTAGCTAATAGAGAGATGTGTCCTCTTTTATCTCCGTGCTACTGCTACTGCTATGCCTAAACATGACTTAGATTGAAGTGATGCAACATTGGTGCATGTCGAAAGTAATACTAGTCCTAACTTGATCAAGTTTGGATTGTACTACTTTCGACATGCACCACATGGATGTTGCCTTCACTTCAATCCAATCCATGTTCATTTCACCCGCTGATATATAATAACTCTTCATACTCGCATCATGCGTCATCATATATAATAACAAGTCTACTAATCATCATCATACAACTTGTACTCGTTATTAATAACAAGTCATACGATCATCAGCCTCATAGTCATCAAACCAACCCTACTTAATTGTTCTTAGCACATGATCATCAGTATTAGGTAGGACCTAAATACCCTTTTTAAGGTAAAATAGCATAAAATAATATAGACCCTGACTCTCCATTATGGAGAATGGAGATCATCCTGTCTCCAATTCTTATGTTTCGCTTCCTTTTGCTTCCAAGAACCTCCTTACGACTGTCCATACATTTTTTCCATCCTTTGATTTGCATGTCTCCATTCCTTTTAGAAATCTGGTATGGACAGTTGAGATTCGTAGGATGATCTGGCTGTATGTTCAAAACATTAAGGCTACCTTTCTAATACATCAAATAAGGCACACAATTCTCTGGGAACATCTGTTGAAAAACATAGTAATAACTTCATAGTTAGCTATGATGTACTAGTTTTAGAAGGATGCAAAAGATGCATGGATGTCGTAATAGTAAAAAATCTTACCAGGGTATCTCCATGGTATTTACTGTTGGAAATATGCCCTAGAGGCAATAATAAAAGCATTATTATTATATTTCCTTGTTCATGATAATTGTCTTTATTCATGCTATAATTGTGTTATCCGAAAATCGTAATACATGTGTTAATAATAGACACCAGTATGTCCCTAGTAAGCCTCTAGTTGACTAGCTCGTTGATCAACAGATAGTCATGGTTTCCTGACTATGGACATTGGATGTCGTTGATAACGAGATCACATCATTAGGAGAATGATGTGATGGACAAGACCCTATCCTAAACATAGCACAAGATCGTATAGTTCGTTTGCTAGAGTTTTCCAATGTAAAGTATCCTTTCCTTAGACCATGAGATCGTGTAACTCCCGGATACCGTAGGAGTGCTTTGGGTGTACCAAACGTCACAACGTAACTGGGTGACAATAAAGGTATACTACGGGTATCTCCGAAAGTGCCTGTTGAGTTGACACGGATCAAGACTGGGCTTTGTCACACTAGTAGAAAAAGGGGCTATGGTCCAGGCCACCTCAGCCCATTAGTCCCGGTTCAGTCTTGAACCGGGACCAATGTGGGCATTGGTCCCGGTTCGTGAGCCCAGGGGGCCGGCCGGGCCACGTGGGCCATTGGTCCCGGTTCGTCTGGACCTTTTGGTCCCGGTTGGTGGGACGAACCGGGACCAAAGGGCCTCCCTCCTGGCCCACCACCATTGGTCCCGGTTGGTGGCTTGAACCGGGACCAAAGGCTCCCCTTTAGTCCCGGTTCATGCCACGAACCGGGACCAATGAATTGCCTATATATACCCCCTCGCGCAAGAGCAGAGCACAGTGCTCTGTTTTTTCTGGCCGGGGGGGAGAGGCCTTTGTGGTACTCTAGCTCACCTCCTATGCACATGAGGTGTTCGATGGAATGCCCGAGCCACACTACTTAAGCTTTCTCCTCTCGAAGCTCGACCTCCAAGCTCCATTTTCCTCGAGATTTGTCTAGATTTAGCGGTCCGTCACGCCCCGTCCCCGTCTTCACCGCCGTCGATCACCCGCGCGGATCTCATCACCGACACCACCGTGGTGAGCCTCTTATTCTTATCTTCTTTCTGAAAGGAAAAATATTCTTACTTGTATGTTTAGATAGATACTTGTATCATTTTCTTACATTTATTATTGCATCTTATATAGTGCGATGGTTTTGGTATCCGCCCCCGTCGGCCCTCGTCCTGTCTATGATTCGGATTTGGTATGTATATTATCTTTATAACTATTGGTTCATTTATTGTTTATGAAAATTATGCCGACCAACGTGACATAGATTTTATTTATCTAGGATGTATGTGAATCGGAAATGCCAACCGACCTTGTCGAGAGGTTAAATTTAGTTGAAGAAGAAAACAATTTGTTGAAGGAAAAAATAAAAAAAATTGAGGAGGAGAAGATGATATTGGAGTTGCATGTTGCGGATGTCGTCGATGATCACAAGATCAAGATGGATGCAATGCGCTTGAAGATTAGAAAGATTAGAAAATATGCCATTCATACCGAGGCTTGGTATCATTATGCCGTTGGATCAATTGTTACCTTGGTTGCGATTATGATCGCATTTGTTTTCGCATTGAAATGTTTTACATAGTTTCAATGTATGGTTTAATTAATTAGATGCTCTGGAGAGCTATATGTTGTTAGATGAGAACTATGTATGTACTTTGGTTTTAATGTGATGATGAACTTCTATTAATTTGGACACTTAATTATATATAATGCACGCAAATGAACCGGCAATGGATGTACGGTGACAGACACACCCGCGAGTACATTAAGGGCGTGCATGAGTTTCTCGATGCGGCTGAGGCAAACAAGCAGAATGGTTTTATGTGTTGTCCATGCACTGAATGTGGGAATACGAGGTCTTACTCTAACCAGAAAATCCTTCACTCCCACCTGCTTTACAAGGGTTTCATGCCACACTATAATGTTTGGACGAGGCACGGAGAAATAGGGGTTATGATGGAAGACGGCGAAGAAGAAGAGTACGATGACAACTATGTGCCCCTTGAATACGGTGATGCTGCAACGGGGGGAGCTGGTGAAGATCAAGAGGAACCTGACGATGTGCCCAATGATGCTGCCACGGGTGAAGCTGCTGAAGATCAAGAGGAACCAGACGATGTGCCCGATGATGATGATCTCCGCCGGGTCATTGTCGATGCAAGGACGCAATGCATTAGTCAAAAGGAGAAGCTGAAGTTCGATCGCATGTTAGAGGATCACAAAAAAGGGTTATACCCCAATTGCGAAGATGGCAACACAAAGCTCGGTACCGTACTGGAATTGCTGCAGTGGAAGGCAGAGAATGCTGTGGCTGACAAAGGATTTGAGAAGCTACTGAAAATATTGAAGAAGAAGCTTCCAAAGGATAACGAATTGCCCGACAGTACATACACAGCAAAGAAGGTCGTATGCCCTCTAGGATTGGAGGTGGAGAAGATACATGCATGCCCTAATGACTGCATCCTCTACCGCGGTGCATACAAGGATCTGAATGCATGCCCGGTATGCGGTGCGCTGCGGTATAAGATCAGACGAGATGACCCCGGTGATGTTGACGGCGAGCCCCTCAGGAAGAGGGTCCCTGCAAAGGTGATGTGGTATGCTCCTATAATACCACGGTTGAAACGTCTGTTCAGAAACGAAGAGCATGCCAAGTTGATGCGATGGCACAGTGAGAACCGAAAGAAAGATGGGAAGTTGAGAGCACCCGCTGACGGGTCGCAGTGGAGAAAAATCGAGAGAAAGTACTGGGATGAGTTTGCAAAGGACCCAAGGAATGTATGGTTTGCTTTAAGCGCGGATGGCATTAATCCTTTCGGGGAGCAGAGCAGTAATCACAGCACCTGGCCCGTGACTCTATGTATGTATAACCTTCCTCCTTGGATGTGCATGAAGCGGAAGTTCATTATGATGCCAGTTCTCATCCAAGGCCCTAAGCAACCCGGCAACGAAATTGATGTGTACCTAAGGCCATTAGTTGAAGAACTTTTATAGCTGTGGAATGGAGACGGTGTACGTACGTGGGATGAGCACAGACAGGAGGAATTTAACCTTAAGGCGTTGCTGTTCGTGACCATCAACGATTGGCCCGCTCTCAGTAACCTTTCAGGACAGACAAACAAAGGATACCACGCATGCACGCACTGTTTAGATGACACTGAAAGTATATACCTGGACAAATGCAGGAAGAATGTGTACCTGGGCCATCGTCGATTTCTTCCGACCAACCATCAATGTCGAAAGAAAGGCAAGCATTTCAAAGGCGAGGCAGATCATCGGAAGAAGCCTGCCATGCGCACCGGTGATCACGTGCTTGCTATGGTCAATGATTTACCCTACGTCATCTTTGGAAAGGGTCCCGGTGGACTAGCTGTTCCGAATGACGCTGAGGGACACGCACCCATGTGGAAGAAGAAATCTATATTTTGGGACCTACCCTACTGGAAAGACCTAGAGGTCCGCTCCTCAATCGACGTGATGCACGTGACGAAGAACCTTTGCGTGAACCTGCTAGGCTTCTTGGGCGTGTATGGGAAGACAAAAGATACGCCGGAGGCACGGGAGGACCTGCAACGTTTGCACGAAAAAGAGGACATGCCTCCGAAGCAGTATAAAGGTCCTGCCAGCTACGCTCTTACGAAAGAAGAGAAAGAAATCTTCTTTGAATGCCTGCTTAGTATGAAGGTCACGACTGGCTTCTCATTGAATATAAAGGGAATAATAAATATGCCAGAGAAAAAGTTTCAGAACCTAAAGTCTCATGACTGCCACATGATTATGACGCAACTGCTTCCGGTTGCATTGAGGGGGCTTTTACCGGAAAACGTCCGATTAGCCATTGTGAAGCTATGTGCATTCCTCAATGCAATCTCTCAGAAGGTGATCGATCCAGAAATGGTACCAAGGCTAAGGAGTGATGTGGCGCAATGTCTTGTCAGTTTCGAGCTGGTGTTCCCACCATCCTTCTTCAATATCATGACGCACGTCCTAGTTCATCTAGTCGATGAGATTGTCATCCTGGGGCCCGTATTTCTACACAATATGTTCCCCTTTGAGAGGTTCATGGGAGTCCTAAAGAAATATGTCCGTAACCGCGCTAGGCCAGAAGGAAGCATCTCCATGGGCCATCAAACAGAGGATGTTATCGGGTTTTGTGTTGACTTCATTCCTGGCCTTAACAAGATAGGTCTCCCTAAATCGCGGTATGAGGGGAGACTGGCTGGAAAAGGCACTCTTAGAAGAGACTCAATAATATGCAGGGACGGATATTCTTGGTCTCAAGCACACTACACAGTTCTACAGAACTCTACCTTGGTGACCCCGTATGTCGATGAACACAAGAACAATCTGCGCTCCAAACACCCGGAGCAATGCGACGACTGGATTACATGTGAACACATCAGGACTTTCAGCAGTTGGTTGGAAACACGTCTCAGAGGTGACAACACTGTTTGTGATGAGTTGTACTTGTTGTCCAGGGGACCATCTTTGACTGTATTGACTTACAAAGGATACGAGATAAATGGGAATACATTTTACACGATCGCCCAAGATCAAAAGAGCACCAACCAAAACAGCGGTGTCCGCTTTGATGCAGCAACCGAGAGCGGAAAGGACACATATTATGGTTACATAGTGGACATATGGGAACTTGACTACGGACCTGATTTTAAGGTCCCTTTGTTTAAGTGCAAATGGGTCATTCTGTTTGGCGGCGGCGTACAGGTAGACCCACAGTACGGAATGATGACAGTGGATCTGAAAAATCTTGGGTACACTGACGAACCGTTCGTCCTAGCCAATGATGTGGCACAGGTTATCTATGTGAAGGACATGTCTACCAAACCGAGAAAAAGAAAAGATAAGGAAGCGAATACATCATACGATGAGCCAAAGCGCCACATAGTTCTTTCAGGAAAAAGGGACATCCTGGGAGTGGACGGCAAGACAGACATGTCTGAAGATTATGAAAAGTTTCATGAAATTCCTCCCTTCAATGTCAAGGCTGACCCAAGCATCCTGATAAACAATGAAGATTATCCATGGTTACAGCGCAATAAGCAAATGACACAAGCGAAGAAAAAGTGAAGACTTTCTCCCGCAACTATTATGATGATACCATGCCAACTTTGTAACAGATGATCTTTCGTCCGAAACTCTGATACTTCGAAACAGATTGTTCGTTTTGTACACGAAGTGCATCCAGTTTTTTCCGTAACCATCTCAACTTTGTTGCACATGCTATGTGGGTGAAATGATGATACCATGCCAACTTTCAACCTTTTCGGAGTTCATTTGAAATGCTTTTCAATTTCAGGGTCTTATAGCTCAAAAAAATCAATAAATCCATGAAAAATAACAAATGAAGTCAGAAAGGGTTGAAAATTGATGATGTGTCTTTGAATGGTGCATTTTGAACACAGAAAAAATATGGAGTTCAAATAAGTTCAAGAAAATGAAATCCCTTTGTAACAAATGATCTTTCGTCCGAAACCCTGATACTTCGAAAGAGATTGTCCGTTTTGTACACAAAGTGCATCCAGCTTTTGCCGTAACCATCTCAACTTTGTTGCACATGCTATGTGGTGAAATGATAATACCATGCCAACTTCCAACCTTTTCGGAGTCCATTTGAAATGCTTTTCAATTTCAGGGTCTTGTAGCTCAAAAAAATCAATAAATCCATGAAAAATAACAAATGAAGTCAGAAAGGGTTGAAAATTGATGATGTGTCTTTGAATGATGCATTTTGAACACAGAAAAAATATGGAGTTCAAATAAGTTCAAGAAAATGAAATCCCTTTGTAACAGATGATCTTTCGTCCGAAACCCTGATACTTCGAAAGAGATTGTCCGTTTTGTACACGAAGTGCATCCAGTTTTTGCCGTAACCATCTCAACTTTGTTGCACATGCTATGTGGGTGAAATGATGATACCATGCCAACTTTCAACCTTTTCGGAGTTCATTTGAAATGCTTTTCAATTTCAGGGTCTTATAGCTCAAAAAAATCAATAAATGCATGAAAAATAACAAATGAAGTCAGAAAGGGTTGAAAATTGATGATGTGTCTTTGAATGGTGCATTTTGAACACAGAAAAAATATGGAGTTCAAATAAGTTCAAGAAAATGAAATCCCTTTGTAACAGATGATCTAACTTCATAGTAAAAAAAATATGGTGCATTTTAAAACTATAAGTATTTAGTACAAATAAAAAAATTAAATTATAAGTAAAATAAAACTATAAGTATCACTAAAAAACTGTAAGTAATTAAACTAAAATAAAACTATAATATTCTTCAAATTTTTAAAAATTCAAATTTAAACTATTTAAAATTTAAAACTAATGGCACTAACAGAAAGTTTATAATTTTTGTGACCTAAAAGCAAAAAGAAATCACTAAAAAACTGTAAGTATTTAGTTTTAAGTAGAAATAAAAAATAAATAGAAAAAAATTCTAATTTTATAGTAAAGTTATTCATAAACTAGTGATTCACACAAATTTTTAAAAATTCAAATTTAAACTATTTAAAATTTAAAACTAATGGCACTAATAGAAAGTTTATAATTTTTGTGACCTAAAAGCAAAAAATAAAAAACCAAAAAAATGTAGAAAAAAAAGAAAAAAAATGCCACCTACTGGGCCTCCACGGCCTGAATACGACTAGAAACCCTACATGGGCCAGGATTCAGGCCCGCAGCAGGCAAAGTAGGCCCACAGGCATTGCAATGACAAGTTAGGCCCGAAAGCCTGCAGTTGAGAGGAGCTCAGGATGGTGGGCGCAGCAGCGCTTATAAACCACTCCAGAGCCCTCTCAACGAGCGATGTGGGACTAAAATTTTGGACCCGGGGCGCACAAGGGCATTGGTCCCGGTTGGTGGCACCAACCGGGACTAAAGGCGGCATTGGTCACGGTTCGTGGCACCAACCGTGAACATTGCCCCCCTTTAGTCCCGGTTGGTGCCACCAACCGGGACCAATGGGCTTCGCTTCCCGCCCTTTGGGCTGCTGAAAGTTGGCCTTTGGTCCCGGTTCGTGGCTCCAACCGGGACTAAAGGGTGGCATTGGTCCCGGTTGGTGCCACGAACCGGGACCAATGCCCTTGCTATATAATGAGGACTTGTGAAAATTTTCGCATCTCCCTCGCCTCCCCAGCCAGTTGCCCCCGCCGCCAGGCTGCCCAAATCGCTCGCGCGCTCCTCGTCGCCGTCGCCGCCGCCGGCCGCCATCCCCGTCTCCCCGTCCCCCTGCCCCGCGCCCGAGCCCACACCGGCCGCCGCCCCGTGCCCCTGCCCCGTCCCCGAGCACGCACGGCCGCGCCCCTGCGCCCCGGCCCGCCCCCACCATTGTCGTCGTCGCCGGCGCCCGCCCCCACTGCCGCCCCTGCCTCGACGCCGCCCCTCCTCCCCATTCGGTCCGGCTCCGGCGACCCCCTTTCCTCCCTGTCCCCTCGATCCTCTTCATATGCATATGTTGATTATATATGGATGGATGGATGATGTATATGTTCAGATATGTATATGAATTTTTTGTGTATGTATGTTATGTTTATATGTATGTATGTATGTATGTATGTTTATGTTCAGATTTTTAGAAAATGTATGTATGTATGTATGTTTATATGTATGCATGTATGTTCAGATTTTTAGAAAATGTATGTATGTATGTATGTATGTATGTTTATATGTATGTATGTTCAGATTTTTTTCATATGCATATGTTGATTATATGTATGTATGTTTATATGCAATACTACTTCATGTATTTTTAAGAAAGGACGAAGAAGAAAAAGAATGAGAGGAAAAAGGAAATAAGAAGAGGAAGAAAGGAGAAGAAGAGGGGAGAGGAAGAAGAGGAGAAATAAATAAGAAGAAGAAAAAAGAAGAAAAAGAAGAGGAGAAGAAGAGAAAAATAGAATATATATTCTATTTTCTCTTTTCTCCTCTATTCCTTTCTTCTTCTCCTCTTTTTTTTCTTCTTTTTTTTCTTCGACACGTGGGGGGGGGGGGTCGAGAACGCCGGACATTCATGAGAGAGGCGAGGAAGAAGGGGAAGAAGAGGGAGAAGAAGAGGAGAGGAAGAAGAGGAAGTCTTCTCCTCTATTCTTTATTCTCTTCTTTTTTCTTCTTCTTCTTCCTCTTTATTTTATCGGGAACGAGGGTCGTCGAGAGGTCGAGGAGCGGCAGAGGAGAAACCCTAAATAGAAAGTATCGTTGGTGTGAGATACATGTACCGTCGGTGCTAGCTATTTAGGGTTTCCTCTACCGAAAAGAAGAGGAGAAATAAATAAGAAGAAGAAAAAAGAAGAAAAAAAGAGGAGAAGAAGAAAGGAATAGTGGAGAAGAGAAAAATAGAATATATATTCTATTTTCTCTTCTTCTCCACTATTCCTTTCTTCTTCTCCTCTTTTTTTTCTTCTTTTCTTCTTCTTCTTCTTCTTCTTCTTCTTATTAGCCGGAAGTAGAGAGAGGTTTCCTAGTGTCAAAGTATTGAAGAAATCCATGCCTTCATCATTAGCCGGAAGTAACCAGGGCATGTTGGTACGAAGTTCTGCAAAGTTGTTCTGGAATGGAGTCCCGGATAGAATAATCCGCCTTTTGGTACGAATTCAGCAAAGGCCTTCCAAATAGCGATATTCGGAAGGCCCTTGCTGAACTTTGTACCAAAAGGCGGATTATCCTATCTGGGACTCCGTTCCAGAACAACTTTGAAGAGCTTCCTACCATCATGCACATGTTACTTTCGCCTAATGATGAAGACATGGTTTTGTTGAATCCTTTGACACTAGGCAACCTCCCGACCCCAAGGCGATCCTCTCGAACATGAGAGGAAGAATAGGATAAAAAAAGAAGAGGAAGAAGAAGAAAAAAGAGGAGAAGAAAGAATAGAGGAGTTCTTCTCCTCTATTCTTTCTTCTCCTCTTTTTTTCTTCTTCTTCCTCTTTTTTTATCGGGAACGAGGGTCATCGAGGGACATATATAGATGTAGTGTCGTCGTTGTCGATATATACCCCCTCCCGATAGCTTACTATGATTAGGTAGCTAGTTCTACGTTTGGCACTAATATATCCATCTGTCATGTTTGAATAATAATTGCCATGTTGTAAATATTTGTAGAAACTATGGACACCGCCCTAGACGAAGCAAGAAAAGAAGCGTTGTTGAGGGAGATAATCGCAGAAGGAAGTGATGCCGTCTCGTACTATCTCAACGATATCTTCGATGGTCCGGAAGGAGAGGGTGAACAAGCTGGCTACGGTGACCTAATGCCGGTGCAAGAAGAAGAACATGAGGACGGCGCCGGTGACCCAATGCCGGTGCAAGAAGGAGAAAGTGATGACGGCTCCGGTGACCGAACCGAGTCCGGCCAGGTATATATATTAGTTAAGCCTATGCTGACTAGCTGATTGATGCATTCATTGTTTTGGTATGTACACATATTAATTAAGTCTTTGTTCTTTTTTCTAGCCCTCCGGATCGAGCACAACTTCGGTAAAGAGACGAGGCCCGAAGAAAAAGTTGAGCTCGGATGAAAAGCTTGAGATCACAGCAATCGCGCCCGACGGCCAACCTATTGAACCCCTCCGGACAAAGAGGGCATTTGTTGCTCAGTGCGGGGTTCTGGTTAGGGACAAGATCCCGATAAGCATCCAGCAATGGTTTAAGCCGGCTAAAGAAGACCCTGAGGTGTCTTATGTCAATGATATGCAGAAAAATGATCTTTGGACTGAGCTGAAGTCAAATTTCACTCTACCGCCAGAGGATAATCCCCAATTAAAGAGAAATTAATCAAGTCTTTTGCTCTGAAGAGGATGGCAGATCTATTCAGGAGGTGGAAGAAAGAGCTCAATAGGTTTGTCGATAAAAAAGAGACACCAGAATTTAAGGGCGGATATGAGAAGATCAGAGATCACTGGCCCGCATTTGTGGCCTACAAGACATCGGAAAAGAGTAAGAAGATGTCGGCGACAAACAAGCAGAATGCCGCGAAGAAGAAGCTTCACCATCGCACGGGGTCAGGTGGCTACCTCGTAGCCCGGCCTAAGTGGTCCAAGGTTGAGAATGATCTGCTTCATAAAGGGATCAGACCAGAGACATATAACTGGCCAGACCGTTGCCGGACTTGGTTCTTCAGGGCTGGCGGAACCTTGGACCCTGAAACAGGGGGATGCATTTGGACGAACGAACAAATGGACATACCAGTCAATAGGCTTAAGCACTATATCGACGCTGCGCAGGAAGGGACGTTCTTTCCAGACAGAGAGCACGACGAGCTCACAATGGCCCTCGGGAATCCTGAGCACCCTGGACGGACACGAGGCACGCCAGGCTCCGTTCCATGGAATGTTGGGTTTCCGGACGCAGGCGGTTACAAATCCCATGAGAGGAGGAAAAAAGTGCAGTAGACCGAACTGCAGGCGCTGCACGCAAGTGTACAAGCGATAGAGGAACGAGAAGCAAATCGCAGCAAACGTACTGCCGAAGCCTCCCCCGAAGCTACCCCGCCATCTCGGCGCAGAAGCAGCGTGGCTTCCACTGAGCAGCTTCAGCTGCAGCATGCCTTGACGGCTCCTGCCAGCTATCCTGTGGATGCTATAACGGAGTCTCAAAATTGCCACCTTATGACGCAATGGATGAATTTGAAGGTCAAGGCGGCTGTTGGCTCTGTTTATCCTACTGAACCCGGCGCAACTTTTCACTGCATGCCGATTCTAGAAGGATATGCTAGGGTGATGGTGGATGAGATAACGGAGGGATTTGAGGACCTCCAGCTTGACCACCCTACCGGTGAAGGGGAGACTCGGCTGGGGTCTGCTCTGAAGACTCCATGCCTATGGCGGAAGGACCTCATCAACCTTCCGAACTGGACGCCTCCGCCTCCTCCTCCTCCTCCGGCGAGTCAGGGCACTCCGCCTCCTCCACCGCCTCCTCCTCCGGCAAGTGACGATCAGGGCCCTCGGCCGGCTCCTTCTCCGGCGCGTGGCGGCACTCCGCCTCCGTCTCCGCCTGCGCCGACGCGCCCGAGCAGCCAACCTCCTCTTTCTCCGCCTCGTCAGCAAGGGCAGAAGAGACCTGCCGCCGCTCCAGCTGCTCCGGCGGGTCGTAGTCCTTCTCCTCCGCCTCTTAAGCAAGTAAAGAAGACAACCGCTTCGTCTGCTCGGTCGGCGTCTAGCAGTACAACCAGAGGCGGGAGGACATACAGATTCGGTCCTTCTCTGAAGACTGCAGAGAAGTTACCATACGAGAGGACCCAGGAGGAGAACGCCGAGATCGCGCGAGAAGAAGTGAGGAAATTCTTTGAACGGGTGAAAGCAAAGAAACATCCACCTCCGGAGGAGAAGGTAGATGGGGTGAAAGTGAAGCGCACTCTGGCTGCCCTGACAAAACCACCAAAGTCTGATCCGCCGAAAGGAAACTATGACCGCATTATTGGAAAGGAATTTGCCGAAGCGGAGCGGTCGGGAACTACTGTCAGTGATGAAAGGCTGAAAAAACGACGAGCTGGGAAACAAATTGCCCAGCTCGGCAAACAAGCGAAGCAATCATGCCCCCCGCTCAAGGTGCCTAGCCACAACGTCGCTAATGATCCGAGGATGGTGCCCGGTTATAATAATCTTGCAGATTACCTGCCCGACAAAGTACATTATGAACCCATGGACATGCAGATGCAAACATACGAGTACGGGAAGCCTCTCGTCAAAGATGAAAGATCTCTATCAACGATGATGCGAAGATTGCATGATTGGTACTTGAAAATCTGCAGAGACTCTGGGGGGAGGAGTACTTTGTATGTGAGAGTTAAAAAGGAGCATGACCTCGTTGGAATTGATCTGTTGCCTGTTCCATTTGAGGAGTTCTATCAGTTTTTCAATCAATTGGCCCTCGATAAAACAACGATCGCCTGCTACTGTCTGTAAGTAGTACTACTTCTGTCATTAAGTTTCTCTATATAGCTTAGCTCTTTCATTGCATGTATTTATAATCATCCTCACTATATTATGCAGATTGAAGATCGTCGAATTGAAGAAAAGACAAGTCGGTGATATTGGGTTCATTAACACATATCTCATAGATGCAACTGAGGTTAAACTTCATGCTGCAGCTACCGAGGCCAACTTGCTACAATCGTTCGTAATAAATCAAAACAAAGATATAATACTCTTTCCTTACAACTTCAAGTGAGTGTTACTGTCTTGTGCGTATTCGGTTTCCCTTATATATTACTCAAGGTTATAGTAATGTAATTCATGAGTTATGCATGCGTGTGCAGTTTCCACTATATTCTCCTAGAGATTAAGCTTGAGCAGGGACTAGTAACCGTCTTAGACTCAAGACGAAAAGATCCCCGGGACTATGCAGACATGACTGAAATCCTCAAGAAGTAAGTTAAATCGATCATTATCCACCATATCAGCAACTTTGTTCATTTCCTGATATCAAGTAATTGTTTTCTTTGTCCGGCAGGGTTTGGAGAAAATTCACCAAAAAAGTTCCGGGACTGCCGAAGGAGCTGGAATTTAGACACCCGAAAGTAAGTACTATAGTAGCATGTTCCGCGCATCTCCTAGTGATTCAAGCGCTAGTTTCATCAATACCATTTAGCATTCTTGCTTATCAGTTTGATTGACCTCTATTTCTTGTAAAGTGGTTGTGGCAGGAACAAGGGAATAATTTCTGTGGATACTACATCTGCGAGTCCATCCGCCACACGACGTGTGAGCGGGGCGGGTACTCTAACGAACAATATGAAGTACGTAAATAACAATATTCACAATTTTATTTTATTACCATCATTTGTGTTGAGTTTCATTCATTCATATATATATATATATATATGCATTGACCCCCTTCTTCAAATTAGATGTTTCGGAAGCGGGATGAACTCCTAGCACCAGCTCGCATGCGAGCAATTCAAGAGGAATTGGCGGCATTCTTTCTTGACCACGTGATCCCTGAAGACGGAGAATTCTATGTTAAACCTGAGTCCGTATGATTATATTTGTAAGAGATAATTACTGTATATATGTAGCCGGTACTGTCCGATAGATATACGAGAACTTGTTGTTGGACCAATCTCTCGGAGAAGGAGAGGTGGTCGATATCACTTCTCTCTGTATGCATATATGTTCATGACGATCTTCTGTTTCCTTCGATTGCTTTACTAGCTAGCCAGCGTGTCTAGTCCTCTCTATACGTATGTATAGTACGTAGCGTCGACCAAGCACGGACATAAGAGAGGACACTTCTCTATATTAATTATAGCTAGCTAACACAATATATGAAACACCTAAATTAACCCCCCAAAACCCCCAACCCCCCCCCCCCTTTCAAAAAAAAACAAAAACCCTAGCCACAGAAATGCTGACGCGTGGATGCCTATTGGTCCCGGTTGGTGCCACCAACCGGGACCAAAGGGTCTCCTGACTGGGCTCTGCAAACTGCCCACGTGGATGGGCTTTAGTCCCGGTTCTGGATTGAACCGGGACTAAAGGTGGGAGGTATTAGTACTGACACTTTAGTCCCGGTTCAGGAACCGGGACTAAAGGCCCTTACGAACCGGGACTATAGGCCCTTTTTCTACCAGTGTCACTCCGTATGACGGAGGGGTATCACTGGGCCCACTCAGTAATGCATCATCATTATGAGCTCAAAGTGACAAAGTGTCTGGTCACGGGATCATGCATTACGGTACGAGTAAAGTGACTTGCCTATAACGAGATTGAACAAGGTATTGGGATACCGACGATCGAATCTCGGGCAAGTAACATACCGATTGACAAAGGGAATTGCATACGGGGTTGCTTGAATCCTCGACATCGTGGTTCATCCGATGAGATCATCGAGGAGTATGTGGTAGCCAACATGGGTATCCAGATCCCGCTGTTGGTTATTGACCAGAGAGTCGTCTCGGTCATGTCTACATGTCTCCCGAACCCGTAGGGTCTACACACTTAAGGTTCGGTGACGCTAGGGTTGTGAAGATATGTATATGCAGTAACCCGAATGTTGTTCGGAGTCCCGGATGAGATCCCGGACGTCACGAGGAGTTTCGGAATGGTCCGAAGGTAAAGAATTATATATAGGAAGTGCTGTTTCGGCCATCGGGACAAGTTTCGGGGTCACCAGTATTGTACCGGGACCACCGGAAGGGTCCCGGGGGTCCACCGGGTGGGGCCACCCATCCCGGAGGGCCCCATGGGCCAAATTGGGGAGGGGAACCAGCCCATAGTGGGCTGGTGCGCCCCCCTAGGCCCATCCCATGCGCCTAGGGTTGGAACCCTAGGGGTGGGGGGGCGCCCCACCTTGCCTTGGGGGCCACTCCAGCCCTGGCCGCCGCCCCCCCTAGGAGATCTCATCTCCTCGGGCCGGCGCCCCCCCCCTAGGGGAGCCTATATATATGAGGGGGAGGGAGGGGGCAGCGGCAGCCTGAGTCTTGGCGCCTCCCTCTCTCCCTGCTACACCTCTTCCTCTCGTAGTATACGGCGAAGCCCTGCTACTATGACGCCCTGCATCCACCACCACGCCGTCGTGCTGCTGGATCTTCATCAACCTCTCCTTACCCCTTGCTGGATCAAGAAGGAGGAGACGTCACGCTGATCGTACGTGTGTTGAACGCGGAGGTGCCGTCCGTTCGGCACTAGGATCTCCGGTGATTTGGATCACGTCGTGTACGACTACCTCATCCCCGTTCTTTGAATGCTTCCGCTCGTGATCTACAAAGGTATGTAGATGCATCCGATCACTCGTTGCTAGATGAACTCATAGATGGATCTTGGTGAAACTGTACGAAATTTTTTGTTTTCTGCAACGTTCCCCAACAGTGGCATCATGAGCTAGGTCTATGCATAGTCCTTTATGCACGAGTAGAACACAATTTGTTGTGGGCGTAGATGTTGTCAACTTTCTTGCCGCTACTAGTCTTATCTTGCTTCAGCGGTATTGTGGGATGAAGCGGCCTGGACCAACCTTAGACGTACGCTTACGTGAGACCGGTTCCACCGACTAACATGCACTAGTTGCATAAGGTGGCTGGCGGGTGTCTGTCTGTCCCACTTTAGTTGGAGCGGATTCGATGAAAAGGGTCCTTATGAAGGGTAAATAGAAGTTGACAAATCACGTTGTGGCTTTCACGTAGGTAAGAAAACGTTCTTGCTAGAACCCTATGTCAGCCACGTAAAACTTGCAACAACAATTAGAGGACGTCTAACTTGTTTTTGCAGCAAGTGCTTTGTGATATGATATGGCCAAAGTTGTGATGAATGATGAATGATATATATGTGATGTATGAGATGTTCATGCTATTGTAATAGGAATCACGACTTGCATGTCGATGAGTATCACAACCGGCAGGAGCCATAGGAGTTGTCTTTATTTTTTGTATGACCTGTGTGTCATTGAGAAACGCCATGTAAATTACTTTACTTTATTGCTAAACGCGTTAGCCATAGTAGTAGAAGTAATAGTTGGCGAGCAACTTCATGGAGACACGATGATGGAGATCATGATGATGGAGATCATGGTGTCAAGCCGGTGACAAGATGATCATGGAGCCCCAAGATGGAGATCAAAGGAGCTATGTGATATTGGCCATATCATGTCACTATTATTATTTGATTGCATGTGATGTTTATCATGTTTTGCATCTTGTTTACTTAGAACGACGGTAGTAAATAAGATGATCCCTCATAATAATTTCAAGAAGTGTTCCCCCTAATTGTGCACCATTGCGACAGTTCGTTGTTTCGAAGCACCACGTGATGATCGGGTGTGATAGATTCTAACGTTCACATACAATGGGTGTAAGACAGATTTACACATGCAAACACTTAGGTTGACTTGACGAGCCTTGCATGTACAGACATGGCCTCGGAACACAGAAGACCGAAAGGTCGAGCATGAGTCGTATAGAAGATACGATCAACATGAAGATGTTCACCGACGTTGATTAGTCCGTCTCACGTGATGATTGGACACGGCCTAGTTGACTCGGATCATGTTATACTTAGATGACTAGAAGAGGGATGTCTATCTAAGTGGGAGTTCATTGAATAATTTGATTAGATGAACTTAATTATCATGAACTTAGTCTAAAATATTTTCCATATGTCTTGTAGATCAAATGGCCAACGTAGTCCTCAACTTCAACGCGTTCCTAGAGAAAACCAAGCTGAAAGACGATGGCAGCAACTACACGGACTGGGTCCGGAACCTGAGGATCATCCTCATAGCTGCCAAGAAAGATTATGTCCTACAAGCACCGCTGGGTGACGCACCTGTTCTCCCTGCAGAACAAGACGTTATGAACGCTTGGCAGGCACGTACCGATGACTACTCCCTCGTTCAGTGCAGCATGCTTTACAGCTTAGAGCCGGGGCTCCAAAAGCATTTTGAGAGACAAGGAGCATATGAGATGTTCGAAGAGCTGAAAATGGTTTTCCAAGCTCATGCCCGGGTCGAGATATATGAAGTCTCCGACAAATTCTTCAGCTGTAAGATGGAGGAAAATAGTTTTGTCAGTGAGCACATACTCACTATGTCTGGGTCACATAACCGCTTGACTCAGCTGGGAGTTAATCTCCCAGATGACGCTGTCATTGACAGAATCCTCCAGTCGCTTCCACCGAGCTACAAGAGCTTTGTGATGAACTTCAATATGCAGGGGATGGAAAAGACCATTCCTGAAGTATTTGCTATGCTGAAATCAGCAGAGGTAGAAGTCAAGAAGGAACATCAAGTGTTGATGGTGAATAAAACCACTAAGTTCAAAAAGGGCAAGGGTAAGAAGAACTTCAAGAAGGACAGCAAGGAAGTTGTCGCGCCCGGCAAGCAAGCTGCCGGGAAGAAGCCAAAGAATGGACCCAAGCCCGAGACTAAGTGCTTTTATTGCAAGGGAAGTGGTCACTGGAAGCGGAATTGCCCCAAATACTTAGCGGACAAGAAGGCCGGCAAAACAAAATGTATATGTGATATACATGTAATTGATGTGTACCTTACCAGTACTCGTAGTAGCTCTTGGGTATTTGATACCGGTGCAGCTGCTCACATTTGTAACTCAAAGCAGGAGCTGCGGAATAAACGGAGACTGGCGAAGGACGAGGTGACGATGCGCGTCGGGAATGGTTCCAAGGTCGATGTGATCGCCGTCGGCACGCTACCTCTTCATTTACCTACGGGATTAGTTTTGAACCTGAATAATTGTAGTGCCAAGTTTGAGCATGAACATTGTATCAGGATCTCGTTTGATGCGATATGGCTACTCATTTAAATCCGAGAATAATGGTTGTTCTATTTATATGAGAGATATGTTTTATGGTCATGCTCCTATGGTGAATGGTTTATTCTTAATGAATCTCGAGCGTAATGCTACACATGTTCATGGTGTGAATACCAAAAGATGTAAGGTTGATAATGATAGTCCCACATACTTGTGGCACTGTCGCCTTGGTCACATAGGTGCAAACGCATGAAGAAACTCCATGCAGATGGACTTTTAGAGTCTCTTGATTATGAATCATTTGACACGTGCGAACCATGCCTCATGGGTAAAATGACCAAGACTCCGTTCTCAGGAACAATGGAGCGAGCGACCAAATTATTGGAAATCATACATACTGATGTGTGCGGTCCAATGAGTGTAGAGGCTCGCGGTGGCTATCGTTATGTTCTCACCCTCACTGATGACTTGAGTAGATATGGGTATATCTACTTAATGAAACACAAGTCTGAGACCTTTGAAAAGTTCAAGGAATTTCAGAGTGAGGTTGAAAATCAACGTGACAGAAAAATCAAGTTTCTACGATCAGATCGTGGAGGAGAATACTTGAGTCACGAATTTGGCACACACTTAAGAAAATGTGGAATAGTTTCACAACTCACGCCGCTTGGAACACCTCAGCGTAATGGTGTGTCCGAACGTCGTAATCGCACTCTATTAGATATGGTGCGATCTATGATGTCTCTTACCGATTTACCATTATCTTTTTGGGGCTATGCTTTAGAGACTGCCGCATTCGCTTTAAATAGGGCTCCGTGGAAATACGTTGAGACGACACCGTATGAATTATGGTTTGGCAAGAAACCTAAGCTGTCGTTTCTAAAAGTTTGGGGATGCGATGCTTATGTCAAGAAGCTTCAACCTGAAAAGCTCGAACCCAGGTCGGAAAAATGCGTCTTCATAGGATACCCTAAAGAAACTATTGGGTATACCTTCTACCCCAGATCCGAAGGCAAGATCTTTGTTGCCAAGAATGGATCCTTTCTAGAGAAGGAGTTTCTCTCGAAAGAAGTAAGTGGGAGGAAAGTAGAACTTGATGAAGTGTTACCTCTTGAACCGGAAAATGGTGCAACTCAAGAAAATGTTCCTGAGGTGCCTACACCGACTAGAGAGGAAGTTAATGATGATGATCAAGATACTTCTGATCAAGCTCCTACTGAAATTCGTAGGTCCACAAGGACACGTTCCGCACCAGAGTGGTACGGCAACCCTGTCTTGGAAATCATGTTGTTAGACAACGGTGAACCTTCGAACTATGAAGAAGCGATGGCGGGCCCGGATTCCGACAAATGGCTGGAAGCCATGAAATCCGAGATAGGATCCATGTATGAAAACGAAGTATGGAATTTGACTGACTTGCCCGTTGAGCGGCGAGCCATAGAAAATAAATGGATCTTTAAGAAGAAGACAGACGCGGATAGTAATGTGACCATCTATAAAGCTCGGCTTGTCGCTAAGGGTTATCGACAAGTTCAAGGGGTTGACTACGATGAGACTTTCTCACCGGTAGCGAAGCTAAAGTCCGTCCGAATCATGTTAGCAATTGCCGCATTCTATGATTATGAGATATGGCAAATGGACGTGAAAACGGCATTCCTTAATGGTTTCCTTAAGGAAGAATTGTATATGATGCAACCGGAAGGTTTTGTCGATCCTAAGAATGCTGACAAGGTGTGCAAGCTCCAACGCTCGATTTATGGGCTGGTGCAAGCATCTCGGAGTTGGAACATTCGCTTTGATGAGATGATCAAAGTGTTTGGGTTCACGCAGACTTATGGAGAAGCCTGCGTTTACAAGAAAGTGAGTGGGAGCTCTGTAGCATTTCTCATACTATATGTAGATGACATACTTTTGATGGGAAATGATATAGAACTCTTGGATAGCATTAAGGCCTACTTGAATAAGAGTTTTTCAATGAAGGACCTTGGAGAAGCTGCTTATATATTAGGCATCAAGATCTATAGAGATAGATCGAGACGCCTCATAGGTCTTTCACAGAGCACATACCTTGATAAGATATTGAAGAAGTTCAATATGGATCAGTCTAAGAAGGGGTTCTTACCTATGTTACAAGGTGTGAAATTGAGCTCAGCTCAATGTCCGACCACGGCAGAAGATATAGAAGAGATGAGTGTCATCCCCTATGCCTCAGCCATAGGTTCTATTATGTATGCCATGCTGTGTACCAGACCTGATGTAAACCTTGCCGTAAGTTTGGTAGGAAGGTACCAAAGTAATCCTGGCAAGGAACACTGGACAGCGGTCAAGAATATCCTGAAGTACCTGAAAAGGACTAAGGAAATGTTTCTCGTTTATGGAGGTGACGAAGAGCTCGTCGTAAAGGGTTACGTCGACGCTAGCTTCGACACAGATCTGGATGACTCTAAGTCACAAACCGGATACGTGTATATTTTGAATGGTGGGGCAGTAAGCTGGTGCAGTTGCAAGCAGAGCATCGTGGCGGGATCATCACCGACCTCGGAGTCATACCCAATGTGTCGGGGCCAATCAAACTCTTCTGTGACAACACTAGAGCTATTGCACTTGCCAAGGAGCCCAGGTTTCACAAGAAGACCAGGCACATCAAGCGTCGATTCAACTCCATTCGTGAAAATGTTCAAGATGGAGACATAGATATTTGTAAAGTACATACGGACCTAAATGTAGCAGATCCGTTGACTAAACCTCTCCCTAGAGCAAAACATGATCAACACCAGATTTCCATGGGTGTTCGATTCATCACAATGTAACTAGATTATTGACTCTAGTGCAAGTGGGAGACTGTTGGAAATATGCCCTAGAGGCAATAATAAAATCATTATTATTATATTTCCTTGTTCATGATAATTGTCTTTATTCATGCTATAATTGTGTTATCCGGAAATCGTAATACATGTGTGAATAATAGACACCAATATGTCCCTAGTAAGCCTCTAGTTGACTAGCTCATTGATCAACAGATAGTCATGGTTTCCTGACTATGGACATTGGATGTCATTGATAACGAGATCACATCATTAGGAGAATCATGTGATGGACAAGACCCTATCCTAAACATAGCACAAGATCGTATAGTTCGTTTGCTAGAGTTTTCCAATGTCAAGTATCCTTTCCTTAGACCATGAGATTGTGTAACTCCCGGATACCGTAGGAGTGCTTTGGGTGTACGAAATGTCACAACGTAACTGGGTGACAATAAAGGTATACTACGGGTATCTCCGAAAGTGTCTGTTGGGTTAACACGGATCAAGACTGGGATTTGTCACTCCGTACGACGGAGAGGTATCACTGGGCCCACTCGGTAATGCATCATCATTATGACCAAGTGTCTGGTCACGGGATCATGCATTACGGTACGAGTAAAGTGACTTGCCGGTAATGAGATTGAACAAGATATTGGGATACCGACGATCGAATCTCGGGCAAGTAACATACCGATTGACAAAGGGAATTGCATACGGGGTTGCTTGAGTCCTCGACACCGTGGTTCATCCGATGAGATCATCGAGGAGCATGTGGGAGCCAACAAGGGTATCCAGATCCCTCTGTTGGTTATTGACCGGAGAGTCGTCTCGGTCATGTCTACATGTCTCCCGAACCCGTAGGGTCTACACACTTAAGGTTCGGTGACGCTAGGGTTGTGAAGATATGTATATGCAGTAACCCGAATGTTGTTCGGAGTCCCGGATGAGATCCCGGATGTCACGAGGAGTTTCGGAATGGTCCGGAGGTAAAGAATTATATATAGGAAGTGCTGTTTCGGCCATCGGGACAAGTTTCGGGGTCACCAGTATTGTACCGGGACCACCGGAAGGGTCCCGAGGGTCCACCGGGTGGGGCCACCCATCCTGGAGGGCCCCATGGGCCAAAGTGGGGAGGGGAACCAGCCCATAGTGGGCTGGTGCGCCCCCCTAGGCCCATCCCATGCGCCTAGGGTTGGAACCCTAGGGGTGGGGGGCGCCCCACCTTGCCTTGGGGGCCACTCCAGCCCTGGCCGCCGCCCCCCTAGGAGATCTCATCTCCTAGGGCTGGCGCCCCCCCCCTAGTGGAGCCTATATATATGAGGGGGAGGGAGGGGGCAGCGGCAGCCTGAGTCTTGGCGCCTCCCTCTCTCCCTGCTACACCTCTTCCTCTCGTAGTATACGGCGAAGCCCTGTTACTGTGATGCCCTGCATCCACCACCACGCCGTCGTGCTGCTGGTGAAGGAAATATGCCCTAGAGGCAATAATAAAGTTATTATTTATTTCCTTATATCATGATAAATGTTTATTATTCATGCTATAATTGTATTAACCGGAAACATAATACATGTGTGAATACATAGACAAACAGAGTGTCACTAGTATGCCTCTACTTGACTAGCTCGTTAATCAAAGATGGTTATGTTTCCTAACCATGAACAAAGAGTTGTTATTTGATTAACGAGGTCACATCATTAGTTGAATGATCTGATTGACATGACCCGTTCCATTAGCTTAGCACCCGATCGTTTAGTATGTTGCTATTGCTTTCTTCATGACTTATACATGTTCCTATAACTATGAGATTTTGCAACTCCCGTTTACCGGAGGAACACTTTGGGTAATACCAAACGTCACAACGTAACTGGGTGATTATAAAGGAGTACTACAGGTGTCTCCAATGGTGGATGTTGGGTTGGCGTATTTCGAGATTAGGGTTTGTCACTCCGATTGTCGGAGAGGTATCTCTGGGCCCTCTCGGTAATACACATCACATAAGCCTTGCAAGCATAATAACTAAGATGTTAGTTATGAGATGATGTATTACGGAACGAGTAAAGAGACTTGCCAGTAACGAGATTGAACTAGGTATTGGATACCGACGATCGAATCTCGGGCAAGTAACATACCGATGACAAAAGGAACAACGTATGTTGTTATGCGGTCTGACCGATAAAGATCTTCGTAGAATATGTAGGAGCCAATATGGGCATCCAGGTCCCGCTATTGGTTATTGACCGGAGACGTGTCTCGGTCATGTCTACATTGTTCTCGAACCGTAGGGTCCGCACGCTTAACGTTACGATGACAGTTATTATGAGTTTATGCATTTTGATGTACTGAAGGTTGTTCGGAGTCCCGGATGTGATCACGGACATGACGAGGAGCCTATGTTTGGACATCGGAAGTGTTCCGGGTGAAATCGGGATTTTACCGGATTACCGGGAGGGTTACCGGAACCCCCCGGGAGCCAAATGGGCCAACATGGGCCTTAGTGGAAAGGTGAGAGGGCAGCCCACATAGGGCTGCGCCTCCCCCCCTCTCCCTAGTCCTATTAGGAATAGGAGAGGGGCCGGCCACCTCTCTCTTTCTCTTCCCACTTGGGAATCCTAGTTGGACTAGGATTGGAGGGGGAGTCCTACTCCCGGTAGGAGTAGGACTCCTCCTACGCCTCCCTCCTTTGGCCGGCCAGCCTCCCTCCCTCCATCCTTTATATACGGGGGCAGGGGACACCCCAAGACACACAAGTTGATCCTTGAGATCGTTCCTTAGCCGTGTGCGGTGCCCCCTGCCACCAAATTCCACCTCGATCATACCGTTGTAGTGCTTAGGCGAAGCCCTGCGTCGGTAGTACATCAAGATCGTCACCACGCCGTCGTGCTGACGGAACTCCTCCCCGAAGCTTTGCTGGATCAGAGCCCGGGGATCGTCATCGAGCTGAACGTGTGCTAAGAACTCGGAGGTGCCGGAGTAACGGTGCTTGGATCGGTCGGATCGGGAAGAAGACGTACGACTACTTCCTCTACGTTGTGTGATCGCTTCCGTAGTCGGTCTGTGTTGGTACGTAGACAACACTCTCCCCTCTCGTTGCTATGCATCACCATGATCTTGCGTGTGCGTAGGAAAATTTTGAAATTACTACGTTCGCCAACAGTGGCATCCGAGCCTAGGTTTTATGGTTTGATGTTATTTGCACAAGTAGAACACAAGTGAGTTGTGGGCGATATAAGTCATACTGCCTACCAGCATGTCATACTTTGGTTCGGCGGTATTGTTGGACGAGACGATCTGGACCAACCTTACGCGTACTCTTACGCGAGACCGGTTCCCTCGACGTGCTTTGCACATAGATGGCTTGCGGAAGACTGTCTCTCCAACTTTAGTTGAACCAAGTGTGGCTATGCCCGGTCCTTGAGAAGGTTAAAACGGAGTCTATTTGACAAACTATCGTTGTGGTTTTGATGCCTAGGTGAGATGAGTTCTTACTTAAGCCCGTAGCAGCCACGTAAAACTTGCAACAAGAAAGTAGAGGACGTCTAACTTGTTTTTGCAGGGCATGTTGTGATGTGATATGGTCAAGGCATGATGCTGATTTTATTGTATGAGATGATCATGTTTTGTAACCAAGTTATCGGCAACTGGCAGGAGCCATATGGTTATCGCTTTATTGTAAGCAATGCAATCGCGATGTAATGCTTTACTTTATTACTAAGCGGTAGTGATAGTCGTGGAAGCATAAGATTGGCGAGACGACAACGATGCTACAATGGAGAAAAAGGTGTCGCGCCGGTGACGATGGTGATCATGACGGTGCTTCGGAGATGGAGATCACAAGCACAAGATGATGATGGCCATATCATATCACTTATATTGATTGCATGTGATGTTTATCCTTTATGCATCTTATCTTGCTTTGATTGACGGTAGCATTATAAGATGATCTCTCACTAAATTATCAAGAAGTGTTCTCCCTGAGTATGCACCGTTGCCAAAGTACATCGTGCCCAGACACCACGTGATGATCGGGTGTGATAAGCTCTACGTCCATCTACAACGGGTGCAAGCCAGTTTTGCACACGCAGAATACTCAGTTTAAACTTGACGAGCCTAGCATATGCAGATATGGCCTCGGAACACGGAGACCGAAAGGTCGAGCGTGAATCATATAGTAGATATGATCAACATAACGATGTTCACCATTGAAAACTACTCCATCTCACGTGATGATCGGTTATGGTTTAGTTGATTTGGATCACGTGATCACTTAGAGGATTAGAGGGATGTCTTTCTAAGTGGGAGTTCTTAAGTAATATGATTAAATTGAACTTAAATTTATCATGAACTTAGTCCTGGTAGTATTTTGCAAATTATGTTGTAGATCAATAGCTTGCGTTGTTGCTTCCCTGTGTTTATTTTGATATGTTCCCAGAGAAAATTGTGTTGAAAGATGTTAGTAGCAATGATGCGGATTGGATCCGTGATCTGAGGTTTATCCTCATTGCTGCACAGAAGAATTATGTCCTTGATGCACCGCTAGGTGACAGACCTATTGCAGGAGCAGATGCAGACGTTATGAACGTTTGGCTAGCTCAATATGATGAATACTTGATAGTTTAGTGCACCATGCTTAATGGCTTAGAATCGAGACTTCAAAGACGTTTTGAACGTCATGGACCATATGAGATGTTGCAGGAGTTGAAGTTAATATTTCAAGCAAATACCCGAGTTGAGAGATATGAAGTCTCCAACAAGTTCTATAGCTAAAAGATGGAGGAGAATCGCTCAACTAGTGAGGATGTGCTCAGATTGTCTGGGTACTACAATCGCTTGAATCAAGTGGGAGTTAATCTTCCAGATAAGATAGTGATTGACAGAATTCTCTAGTCACCATCACCAAGTTAGTAGAACTTCGTGATGAACTATAATATGCAAGGGATAACGGAAACAACTCCCAAGCTCTTCGTGATGCTGAAATCAACGAAGGTAGAAATCAAGAAAAACATCAAGTGTTGATGGTTGACAAGACCACTAGTTTCAAGAAAAGGGCAAAGGGAAGAAGGGGAACTTCAAGAAGAACGGCAAGCAAGTTGCTGCTCAAGTGAAGAAGCCCAAGTCTGATCCTAAGCCTGAGACTAAGTGCTTCTACTGCAAAGGGACTGGTCACTGGAAGCGGAACTACCCCAAGTGATTGGCAGATAAGAAGGATGGCAAAGTGAACATAAGTATATTTGATATACATGTTATTGATGTGTAATTTACTAGTGTTTATAGCAACCCCTCAGTATTTGATGCTAGTTCAGTTGCTAAGAGTAGTAACTCGAAACAGGAGTTACAGAATGAACAGAGACTAGTTAAGGGTGAAGTGACGATGTGTGTTGGAAGTGGTTCCAAGATTGATATAATCATCATCGCACACTCCCTATACATTCGGGATTAGTGTTGAACCTAAATAAGTGTTATTTGGTGTTTGCATTGAGCATGAATATGATTTGATCATGTTTATTGCAATATGGTTATTCATTAAAGTCAGAGAATAATTGTTGTTCTGTTTACATGAATAAAACCTTCGATGGTCATACACCCAATGAAACAAGTTCGTTGGATCTCGATAGTAGTGATACACATATTCATAATGTAGAAGCCAAAAGATGCAGAGTTGATAATGATAGTGCAACTTATTTGCGGCACTGTCGTTTAGGTCATATCGGTGTAAAGCGCATGAAGAAACTCCGTACTGATGGGCTTTTGGAACCACTTGATTATGAATCACTTGGTACTTGCGAACCGTGCCTCATAGGCAAGATGACTAAAACACCGTTCTCCGGTACTATGGAGAGAGCAACAGATTTATTGGAAATCATACATACCGATGTATGTGGTCCGATGAATATTGAGGCTCGTGGCGGATATCGTTATTTTCTCACCTTCACAGATGATTTAAGCAGATATGGGTATATCTACTTAATGAAACATAAGTCTGAAACATTTGAAAAGTTCAAGGAATTTCAGAGTGAAGTTGAAAATCATCATAACAAGAAAATAAAGTTTCTACGATCTGATCGTGGAGGAGAATATTTGAGTTACGAGTTTGGTGTACATTTGAAAAATTATGGAATAGTTTCGCAACTCACGCCACCCGGAACACCACAGCGTAATGGTGTGTCCGAACGTCGTAATCGTACTTTGCTAGATATGGTGCGATCTATGATGTCTCTTACTGATTTACCGCTATCGTTTTGGGGTTATGCTTTAGAGACGGCCGCATTCACATTAAATAGGGCACCATCAAAATCCGTTGAGATGACGCCTTATGAACTATGGTTTGGCAAGAAACCAAAGTTGTCGTTTCTTAAAGTTTGGGGATGCGATGCTTATGTGAAAAAGCTTCAACCTGATAAGCTCGAACCCAAAGCGGAGAAATGTGTCTTCATAGGATACCCAAAGGAGACTGTTGGGTATACCTTCTATCACAGATCCGAAGGCAAGACATTCGTTGCTAAGAATGGATCATTTCTAGAGAAGGAGTTTCTCTCGAAAGAAGTGAGTGGGAGGAAAGTAGAACTTGATGAGGTAACTGTACTTGCTCCCTTATTGGAAAATAGTACATCACAGAAAACTGTTTCTGCGACACCTATACCAATTAGTGAGGAAGCTAATGATGATGATCATGAAACTTCAGGACAAGACACTACTAAACCACGTAGATCAACCAGAGTGAGATCCGCACCAGAGTGGTACAGTAATCCAATTCTGGAAGTCATGCTACTAGATCATGATGAATCTACGAACTATGAAGAAGCGATGGTGAGCCCAGATTCCGCAAAGTGGCTTGAGGCCATGAAATCTGAGATGGGATCCATGTATGAGAACAAAGTATGGACTTTGGTTGACTTGCCCGATGATCGGCAAGCAATTGAGAATAAATGGATCTTCAAGAAAAGGACCGACGCTGACGGTAATATTACTGTCTATAAAGCTCGACTTGTCGCAAAAGGTTTTCGACAAGTTCAAGGGGTTGACTACGATGAGACCTTCTCACCCGTAGCGATGCTTAAGTCCGTCAGAATCATGTTAGCAATTGCCGCATTTTATGATTATGAAATATGGCAGATGGATGTAAAAACTGCATTCCTGAATGGATTTCTGGAAGAAGAGTTGTATATGATGCAACCAGAAGGTTTTGTCAATCCGAAAGGTGCTAACAAAATGTGCAAGCTCTAGCGATCCATCTGTGGACTGGTGCAAGCATCTCGGAGTTGGAATATACGCTTTGATGAGTTGATCAAAGCATATAGTTTTATACAGACTTGCGGTGAAAGCCTGTATTTACAAGAAAGTGAGTGGGAGCACTACAGCATTTTTGATAAGTATATGTGATTGACATATTGTTGATCGGAAATAATGTAGAATTATTCTGTAAAGCATAAAGGAGTGTTTGAAAGGAGTTTTTCAAAGAAAGACTTCGGTGAAGCTGCTTACATATTGAGCTTCAAGATCTATAGAGATAGATCAAGACGCTTGATAAGTTTTTTCAATGAGTACATACCTTGACAAGATTTTGAAGTAGTTCAAAATGGAGCAGTCAAAGAAAGAGTTCTTGCCTGTATTACAAGGTGTGAAGTTGAGTAAGACTCAAAACCCGACCACGGCAGAAGATAGAAAGAGAATGAAAGTCATTCCCTATGCCTTGGCCATAGGTTCTATAAAGTATGTCATGCTGTATACCAGATCTATTGTATACCCTGCACTGATTTGGCAAGGGAGTACAATAGTGATCTAGGAGTAGATCACTGGACAGCGGTCAGAATTATCCTTAGTGAAATAAGGATATGTTTCTCGATTATGGACGTGATAAAAAGGTTCGTCGTAAAGGGTTACGCCGATGCAAGTTTTGACACAAATCTAGATGACTCTAAGTCTCGGTCTAGATACATATTGAAAGTGGGAGCAATTAGCTAGAGTAGCTCCATGCAGAGCATTGTTGACATAGAAATTTGCAAAATACATGTGGATCTGAATGTGGCAGACCCGTTGACTAAGATTCTCTCACAAGCAAAACATGATCACACCTTAGTACTCTTTGGGTGTTATTCAAATAGCGATGTGAACTAGATTACTGAATCTAGTAAACCCTTTGGGTGTTGGTCACATGGCGATGTGAACTATGGGTGTTAATCACATGATGATGTGAACTATTGATGTTAATCACATGGTGATGTGATCTAGATTATTGACTCTAGTGCAAGTGGGAGACTGAAGGAAATATGCCCTAGAGGCAATAATAAAGTTATTATTTATTTCCTTATATCATAATAAATGTTTATTATTCATGCTAGAATTGTATTAACCGGAAACATAATACATGTGTGAACACATAGACAAACAGAGTGTCACTAGTATGCCTCTACTTGACTAGCTCGTTAATCAAAGATGGTTATGTTTCCTAACCATGAACAAAGAGTTGTTATTTGATTAACGAGGTCACATCATTAGTTGAATGATCTGATTGACATGACCCATTCCATTAGCTTAGCACCCGATCCTTCAGTATGTTGCTATTGCTTTCTTCATGACTTATACATGTTCCTATAACTATGAGATTATGCAACTCCCGTTTACCGGAGGAACACTTTGGGTACTACCAAACGTCACAACGTAACTGGGTGATTATAAAGGAGTACTACAGGTGTCTCCAATGGTGGATGTTGGGTTGGCGTATTTCGAGATTAGGGTTTGTCACTCCGATTGTCGGAGGGGTATCTCTGGGCCCTCTCGGTAATACACATCACATAAGCCTTGCAAGCATAATAACTAAGATGTTAGTTATGAGATGATGTATTATGGAACGAGTAAAGAGACTTGCCAGTAACGAGATTGAACTAGGTATTGGATACCGACGATCGAATCTCGGGCAAGTAACATACCGATGACAAAAGGAACAACGTATGTTGTTATGCGGTCTGACCGATAAAGATCTTCGTAGAATATGTAGGACCCAATATGGGCATCCAGGTCCCGCTATTGGTTATTGACCGGAGACGTGTCTCGGTCATGTCTACATTGTTCTCGAACCGTAGGGTCCGCACGCTTAACGTTACGATGACAGTTATTATGAGTTTATGCATTTTGATGTACCGAAGGTTGTTCGGAGTCCCGGATGTGATCATGGACATGACGAGGAGTCTCAAAATGGTCGAGACGTAAAGATTGATATATTGGAAGCCTATGTTTGGACATCGGAAGTGTTCCGGGTGAAATCGGGATTTTACCGGATTACCGGGAGGGTTACCGGAACCCCCCGGGAGCCAAATGGGCCAACATGGGCCTTAGTGGAAAGGTGAGAGGGCAGCCCACATAGGGCTGCGCCTCCCCCCCCCCTCTCCCTAGTCCTATTAGGACTAGGAGAGGGGCCGGCCACCTCTCTCTTTCTCTTCCCACTTGAGAATCCTAGTTGGACTAGGATTGGAGGGGGGAGTCCTACTCCCGGTAGGAGTAGGACTCCTCCTGCGCCTCCCTCCTTTGGCCGGCCAGCCTCCCTCCCTCCATCCTTTATATACGGGGGCAGGGGACACCCCAAGACACACAAGTTGATCCTTGAGATCGTTCCTTAGCCGTGTGCGGTGCCCCCTGCCACCAAATTCCACCTCGATCAACCGTTGTAGTGCTTAGGCAAAGCCCTGCGTCGGTAGTACATCAAGATAGTCACCACGCCGTCGTGCTGACGGAACTCCTCCCTGAAGCTTTGCTGGATCAGAGCCCGGGGATCGTCATCGAGCTGAACGTGTGCTAAGAACTCGGAGGTGCCGGAGTAATGGTGCTTGGATCGGTCGGATCGGGAAGAAGACGTACGACTACTTCCTCTACGTTGTGTGATCGCTTCCGCAGTCGGTCTGCGTTGGTACGTAGACAACACTCTCCCCTCTTGTTGCTATGCATCACCATGATCTTGCGTGTGCGTAGGAAAATTTTGAAATTACTACGTTCCCCAACAGCTGGATCTTCATCAACCTCTCCTTCCCCCTTGCTGGATCAAGAAGGAGGAGACGTCACGCTGACCGTACGTGTGTTGAACGCGGATGTGCCGTCCGTTCGGCACTAGGATCTCCGGTGATTTGGATCACGTCCTATACGAATACCTCATCCCCGTTCTTTGAACGCTTCCGCTCGCGATCTACAAAGGTATGTCGATGGATCCGATCACTCGTTGCTAGATGAACTCATAGATGGATCTTGGTGAAACCGTAGGAAATTTTTTGTTTTCTGCAACGTTCCCCAACAGTTACCGTAGTTCAACACATGCACTAGTGGCACGTATTGACCATAATGTTGAGGAGTTTGATTGTAGATATTGTAATTCTCAATGTCAGTACAAAATCCGACTAGATGATTTTTCTCCTTGTAAGTTAGTTCGGAGCCATCGGTGTAGTGGGTTTTGTCTACCATCTCCCGCCCATTCTTTGAAGAATGAAAATAAGTTGTCAATGACAATAATGTGACGCCCCGAGACTGTTGCGCCAGGTGTCTTCCAGTTTTTCGTTGTCGTTGCCATTTCTTTTGCTTGCGTGTCGCATCTTGTCATGTCATCATGTGCATTGCATCATCATGTTTTCAAGACTTGCATCCACCCGGGTCTCCCCGTTCTCTCCGTTGTCCGTTCTGAGCCCAGACACACTTGCACGCGCCCGCGGCATGTCCGAAATAGTATTTTATAAGTGGCTAGAAAATGTTCTCGGAATGGGATGAAAGTTGGCGTGCGGTGTTGTTTTGTTGCCGGTAGGCCGCCTGCCAAGTTTCATCGCATTCAGAGTCCGTTTGACGCCCCAGCGGATATCTATAGCGGCAATATAGTCGGTCTAACGTCGGACGTTTTCGACCTCCGGAAACAGTTGCCGGGTCTCTCTCTTCTCTTCTCTCAGCCCAAGGCTTTTTGCACAGCCCACTACCACTCACCGCCAGGCCCCAAATTAACCTCTCTCGTCAGCCCACGGCCCTCCTCGCTCGCGTGTCCGAAAGCTGTCCCGGACCCAACCCGGACAGTCATCACCGTTGGGTCCGGATCATCCCCAAACATCCCTAAAACATCACCAGTTTCTCATTTGAACTCTCTAGCCTATTTATCTGGGACTGTCCGATTAAGATCGGAGGGTCCTATTTAGCCCCTAACCAAAAACCCATGTGCTATTTATAACAGTCTAAACCCTAGCCCCTAGCTGTCCAATCCATCTATTCCATTCCATTCCGCAGCCGCCGCCACTCCACCAAATCCCCCTCGGGATCCAAGCCCGCAGCCAGCCTCTCTCTTTCCCTTGTTTGCAGCATCAGACCAACCGAAGCTGCACCCGATCCAGATCCTCCCCCGCCTCCGACCATCTCCCTGGATTTGCGCCGCCGACCAACCACAGCCGCCACCTCCTCTGCTCCCAAGGCCCCGAGCTCCTCCTCTCGATCCAGAGCCTGAGCGCTCGACCCCCTCATCCGCGAGCTCGATTAGGAGAGGAGCTCCCAGTGGGTGCGCGAAAGGGATTTTCTTCGATGCTCATTTTGATCGCATGGAACTTATGGAAGGAGAGAAACGATTGCGTCTTCAGGGGGAAGCTGCCATGCCTCAATGACGTCGCTCGCGCCATCAGGTTGGATTGCGAGCAGTGGCGTGCCGCCGGCGCAGCCTGCCTGGAGCCCCCGCTCGGGGTCTATCCTGCGAGATAGCACCTTCATGCTTTCGCTCCTTGTGAGCTCTAATTTTTCTTCTTTAAACCATGGTCATTTGACCCCCCATGTATTTCCCGCTGCTTTCTCCTAAATCAGTGAAGCCGGCTAAACCGGGTCTTTCAAAAAAAAAGGAGAGGAGCTCCCGATCGTGTGCGCCTCTGCCTCGTTTCTGACCATCGCCGATGCTGCCGGCGTCCACCACCAGGGGCACTAGCATCCGTCGCGCCTCCTCGCTTACTCCATCCATGGAGACGAGCTCCTCCCGAACCAAGGCCGTGCCCCGGCTTCCTTCCCTCTTCCTCGAGTTCTCTCTCTCTGTCGCTCAAATTATCTTTGTTGTCTTTGCTCCGTAGGACGTCACGGATGCACGAGCTCGATCCTCGCTCGCTCGCGCCTTCGTCTTCGACCCTGCGTCCCTGCCGAAGCCCGCGCCAAGTCCCTCGCAGAGCCGCCGCCCGGATCAGGCCGTCCCCGCGCCGTCCCTGTCGCCAAGTTCGTCGCCCATAACGGTGCAGCCGCCCCGTTCGCTTTCTTAATCAGAGTTCTTCGCCGCAAGACCCTTCCTTGAGGAGCACCGCCGCCCTGCTGCCCGGTCCCTCTCGCGTCAAGCCCGCTGCCAATTTTGCTGCCGCCATTGCTTCTTGTCGAGCAGAGGGCGCGCCTCCTCTGCATCGAGCCCCGCCGCTCCAACGCCCGCTGCGATGACTGGATCGGTGCCGCTCCAGGCCGCCGCACCCGTAGTCCGCCGCCGTCGCCAAGTCCCTCGCCTCGCCGCCCCTTTGCCTCGCTCACTGGAGTTCTGCTCCCAGCCGCCGCGCCCCTGCTTCCTCTGCGCTGAAGACGAGCGAGTTGTGCTGCGTTGACTCCATGCAGTTTGACCGAGCGGCCTCCCTACTCGCGTGGGCTGCACTCCTCCAGCAAGGCCCATGGCCCAATGTGAGCAGTCGCCCCTCTAAGCTCTATCGAGCCAGCCAGTTTCGGCCTGCTACGTTTTTTTCTGTTCTATGAATTTCCTAATTTCTAGGGAATAGGCAGTTTTACAGTATAGCCCCTAAGCTTCATGCATATCATATCTCACAAACCGTGCATCGGAATTAAACAAACTTAATATGAAAAATGCTTAGAATTGTGCCTAGCTTCATAATATCCAACTTTCATCCACGTTAAAAATGTCTAAAATGTTGTTTGTTTAATTTTGCATAAATGACATGATAAAATGATTTAATTCATAACTTACTAACCGTAGACCCAAACCTAACAAACTTTATATGTAAATGGGGTAGAAAAATGCCTAGTTTAACATGGTGCTTTCATCTTGCATGTTTAACAACTCTAAAATATGGTTTAGGACAGAACAATACCAAATCCATAAATATGCACATCAGGTTTTTCCGAACTTGTTGCTTGTTGTTCCGGCCTCATTTAAACTTGCCTAGATAGGTAGTTTTACTTTGCTTCACCTCTTGCCATGTTAATCAACATTTGATTTTGTTGAGTACTTAAATGGGAGAGAAGTAAATAATTGTTGTAGTATTTCGTCAATATGCAACTCGTTGCATATTGAGCTCCACTTAATTTGTAGGATTGGTTGTGCATTTGCCATGCCATGCCTCTTAAACCAGACATGCATCATACTTGGTTGTGCATCATGCCATGTATATGTGATGGTTGATTACTTTGTTGTTTGCTTCTTTCCGGGTTGCCTGTCTCGTTAGCTTCGGTTCTGTTTCGGAGTTGTGAGGATCCGTTCGACTACGTCCATTTGTCTTCTTCATGGACTCGTTCTTCTTCCTTGCGGGATCACAGGCAAGATGACCATACCCTCGAAATCACTTCTATCTTTGCTTGCTAGTTGATCGCTCTATTGCTATGCCGCACTACCTACCACTTGCTTTATCATGCCTCTCATATTGCCATGTCAGCCTCTAACCCACCTTTCCTAGCAAACCGTTGTTTCACTATGTTACCGCTTTTGCTCAGCCCCTCTTATAGCGTTGCTAGTTGCAGGTGAAGATGAAGTTTGTTCCATGTTGGAACATGGATATGTTGGGATATCACAATATCTCTTATTTAATTAATGCACCTATATACTTGGTAAAGGGTGGAAGGCTCGACCTTATGCCTGGTGTTTTGTTCCACTCTTGCCGCCCTAGTTTCCATCATACCCGGTGTTATGTTCCTTGATTTTGCGTCCCTTACATGGTTGGGTGTTATGGGAACCCCTTGACAGTTCCCTTTGAATAAAACTCCTCCAGCAAGGCCCAACCTTGGTTTTACCTTTTGCCTCACCACCACCTACTTTTCCCTTGGGATTCGCGCTCCCGAGGGTCATCTTTATTTTAACCCCCCCGGGCCAATGCTTCTCTAAGTGTTGGTACAAACTAGAGTCCCTTGCAGCGCCATCTCGGGGAAACTTGAGGACTGGTTTTAGTTGTATGAATTGCTCATCCGGTGTTGCCCTGAGAACCAGATATGTGCAGCTCCTATCGGGATGTCGGCACATCGGGCGGCTTTGTGATAACCCACAAGTATAGGGGATCGCAACAGTTTTTGAGGGTAGAGTATTCAACCCAAATTTATTGATTCAACACAAGGGGAGCCAAAGAATATTCTGAAGTATTAGCAGCTGAGTTGTCAATTCAACCACACCTGGAAACTTAGTATGTGCAGCAAAGTGTTTAGTAGAAAAGTAATATGATAGTGGTGGTACCAGTAACAAAAGACTAGTGCAAGCAATAGTAAATATTTTTGGTATTTTGTAGTGATTGTAACAGTAGCAGCGGGAAAGTAAATAAGCGAGAACCAGTATATGGAAAACTCGTAGGCACCGGATCAGTGATGGATAATTATGCCGGATGCGGTTCATCATGTAACAGTCATAACATAGGGTGACACAGAACTAGCTCCAATTCATCAATGTAATGTAGGCATGTATTCCGAATATAGTCATACGTGCTTATGGAAAAGAACTTGCATGACATCTTTTGTCCTACCCTCCCGTGGTAGCGGGGTCCTATCGGAAACTAAGGGATATTAAGGCCTCCTTTTAATAGAGAACCGGAACAAAGCATTATCACATAGTGAATACATGAACTCCTCAAACTATGGTCATCACCGAGAAGTATCCCGATTATTGTCACTTCGGGGTTGTCGGATCATAACACATAGTAGGTGACTATAGACATGCAAGATAGGATCAAGAACTCACATATATTCATGAAAACATAATAGGTTCGGATCTGAAATCATGGCACTCGGGCCCTAGTGACAAGCATTAAGCATAGCAAAGTCATAGCAAAGTCATAGTGACAAGCATTAAGCATAGTGGATACTAGGGATCAACCTAACAAAACTAACTCGATTACATGATAAATATCATCCAACCCATCACCGTCCAGCAAGCCTACGATGGAATTACTCACGCACGGCGGTGAGCATCATGAAATTGGTGATGGAGGATGGTTGATGATGACGACGGCGACGAATCCCCCTCTCCGGAGCCCCGAACGGACTCCAGATCAGCCCTCTCGAGAGGTTTTAGGGCTTGGCGGCCGCTCCGTATTGTAAAACGTGATGATTTCTTCTCTTCTATTTTTTTCTCTCTGAAAGAAAATATATAGAGTTGGAGTTCACCGAAGGAGGTCCAGGGGGCCCATGAGGTAGGGGGTGTGCCCTAGGGGGGCGCGCCCCCCACCCTCATGGACAGGGTGTGGGCCCCCTGGTCTTCATCTTTGGTGAGGATTTTTATAAGACATCCCGTGGAGTTTCAGGTCATTCCGAGAACTTTTGTTTTCTGCACATAAAACAACATCATGGCAATTCTGCTGAAAACAGCGTCAGTCCGGGTTAGTTCCATTCAAATCATACAAGTTAGAGTCCAAAACAAGGGCAAAAGTGTTTGGAAAAGTAGATACGATGGAGACGTATCAACTCCCCCAAGCTTAAACCCTTGCTTGTCCTCAAGCAATTCAATTGACAAACTGAAAGAGAAAAAGAAAACTTTTACAAACTCTATTTGCTCTTGTTGTTGTATACATGTAAAGCTAGCATTCAGGTTTTTAGCAAAGATTATAACTAACCACATTTGCAATAATTCTCAGGTCTCATAATTACTCATATCAATAGCATAATCAACTAGCGAGTCATAATAATGAATCTCGGATGACAACACTTTCTCAAAATAATCATAATATGATATAACAAGATGGTATCTCGCTAGCCCTTTCTGAGACTGCAAAACATAAATACAAAGCACCTATAAAGATCAAGGACTGACTAGACATTGTAATTCATGGTAAAAGAGATCCAATCATAGTCATACCCAACATAAATTAACAGTGATGAATGCAAATGACAGCTGTGCTCTCTAGCTAGTGCTTTTTAATAAGAGGGTGATGACTCAACATAAAAGTAAATAGATAGGCCCTTCGCAGACGGAAGCAGGGATTTGTAGAGGTGCCAGAGGTCGGTTTTGAAATAGAGATAAATTGTATTTTGAGCGGTATACTTTCATTGTCAACGTAGCAACTAAGAGATGGCGATATCTTCCATGCTACACACATTATAGTCGGTTCCCAAACAGAATGGTAAAGTTTATACCCCCCCCCCTCCACCAACAAGCATCAATCCATGGCTTGCTTGAAACAACGAGTGCCTCCAACATACATCAGGTCCCAGGGGGAGTTTTGTTTGCAATTAATTTTGATTTAGTTTGCATAAACCATGGGACTGAGCATCCCGGTGACCAGCCATTTTCTCGTGAGTGAGGAGCGGAGTCCACTCCTCTTGAGAATAACCCGCCTAACATGGCTGATAATGGCACCCTTGGTTGATACATGAGCTATTCGAGCATACAAAACAGAATGTTTATTTGAAGGTTTAGAGTTTGGCACATACAAATTTACTTGGAACGGCAGGTAGATAGCGCATATAGGAAGGTATAGTGGACTCATCTGGAATAACTTTGGGGTTTAAGGGATTGGATGCACAAGCAGTATTCCCGCTTAGTACAAGTGAAGGCTAGCAAAAGACTGGGAAGCGACCAACTAGAGAGCGACAATAACCATGTACATGCATTAAAATTAATAAACATTGGATGCAAGCATGAGTAGGATATAATCCACCATGAACATAAATATCGTGAAGGCTATGTTGATTTGTTGCAACTACATGCGTGAACATGTGCCAAGTCAAGTCACTTAAATCATTCAAAGGAGGATACCACCCCATCATACCACATCATAATTATCTCAATAGCATGTTGGCACGCAAGGTAAACCATTATAACTCATAGCTAATCAAGCATGGCATAAGCAACTACAATCTCTAATTGTCATTGCAAACACTGTTTATTCATAACAAGCTAAATCAAGAACGATGAACTCATTATATTTACAAAAACAAAAGAGGTCGAGTTCATACCAGCTTTTCTCATCTCAGTCAGTCCATCAAATATCATCATAATTGCCTTTCACTTGCACGACCGAATGGTGTGAAGAATAATAAGAGTGCACGTGCATTGGACTAAGCTGGAATCTACGAGCATTCAATAAACAGGAGAAGACAAGGCAATATGGGCTCTGGGTCAGTTCAACAATAATGCGTATAAGAGCCACTTTAACAATTTAATCATGGTCTTCTCCTATCGACCCCCAAAGAAAAGAAAAGAAATAAAAACTATTTACACGGGAAAGCTCCCAACAACCAAAAGAAGAACGGGAAATATTTTTGGGTTTTCTTTTTAATTACTACTACAGCAGAAAAGTAAAGTACTACTAATTTTTTTGGTTTTTCTTAAGGTTTAGTAAACACACAAGAAGAAAGCAGGGAAAAGAAAATAAACTGGCATGGATATTACAGTGAAAGAGTATGAGCAACGACATCTAACAATGAGTGTGTGAACATAAATGTAATGTCGGTGAGAAATACGTACTCCCCCAAGCTTAGGCTTTTGGCCTGAGTTGGTTTATTGCCAGGGATAGCCCTGCGGATATCCGTAGGTGTAGCTGTGGTCGTACTGCGACGAAGAATAGCTGGGATCATACTGTGATGAAGAAGACTCTGACTGCCACTGGCTGACAGTCACTTCTTGATCCCACGAGTAAACAGATTGTCGTGGAGGCTCATCTTGTGGTTCCGGTTCCGGGGCTGGTGCGGGATTCCGGTAAGCTTGAACGGCAGCCGACGTAATGAGATAAGGTCCTACAAACTAGGAGATCTCATCTCCTAGGGCCGGCGCCCCCCCTAGGGGAGCCTATATATATGAGGGGGGGGGGGAGGGGGCAGCGGCAGCCTGAGTCTTGGCGCCTCCCTCTCTCCCTGCTACACCTCTTCCTCTCGTAGTATACGGCGAAGCCCTGCTACTATGACACCCTGCATCCACCACCACGCCGTCGTGCTGCTGGATCTTCATCAACCTCTCCTTCCCCCTTGCTGGATCCAGAAGGGGGAGACGATATGCTGACCGTACGTGTGTTGAACGCGGAGGTGCCGTCCGTTCGGCACTAGGATCTCCGGTGATTTGGATCACGTCGTGTACGACTACCTCATCCCCATTCTTTGAACGCTTCTACTCGCGATCTACAAAGGTATGTAGATGCATACGATCACTCGTTGCTAGATGAACTCATAGATGGATCTTGGTGAAACCGTACGAAATTTTTTGTTTTCTGCAACGTTCCCCAACAGTGGCATCATGAGCTAGGTCTATGCGTAGTTCTTTATGCACGAGTAGAACACAATTTGTTGTGGGCGTAGATGTTGTCAACTTTCTTGCCGCTACTAGTGTTATCTTGCTTCAGCGGTATTGTGGGATGAAGCGGCCCGGACCAACCTTACACATACGCTTACGTGAGACCGGTTCCACCGACTAACATGCACTAGTTGCATAAGGTGGCTGGCGGGTGTCTGTCTCTCCCACTTTAGTTGGAGCGGATTCGATGAAAAGGGTCCTTATGAAGGGTAAATAGAAGTTGACAAATCACGTTGTGGCTTTCACGTAGGTAAGAAAACATTCTTGCTAGAACCCTATTTCAGCCACGTAAAACTTGCAACAACAATTAGAGGACGTCTAACTTGTTTTTGCAGCAAGTGCTTTGTGATATGATATGGCCAAAGTTGTGATGAATGATGAATGATGAATGATATATATGTGATGTATGAGATGTTCATGCTATTGTAATAGGAATCACGACTTGCATGTCGATGAGTATGACAACCGGCAGGAGCCATAGGAGTTGTCTTTATTTTTTGTATGACTTGCGTGTCATTGTGAAACGCCATGTAAATTACTTTACTTTATTGCTAAACGCGTTAGCCATAGTAGTAGAAGTAATAGTTGGCGAGCAACTTCATGGAGACACGATGATGGAGATCATGATGATGGAGATCATGGTGTCAAGCCGGTGACAAGATGATCATGGAGCCCCAAGATGGAGATCAAAGGAGCTATGTGTTATTGGCCATATCATGTCACTATTATTATTTGATTGCATGTGATGTTTATCATGTTTTGCATCTTGTTTACTTAGAACGACGGTAGTAAATAAGATGATCCCTCATAATAATTTCAAGAAGTGTCCCCCCTAATTGTGCACCGTTGCAACAGTTCGTTGTTTCGAAGCACCACGTGATGATCGGGTGTGATAGATTCTAACGTTCACATGCAACGGGTGTAAGACAGATTTACACATGCAAACACTTAGGTTGACTTGACGAGCCTAGCATGTACAGACATGGCCTCGGAACACAGAAGACCGAAAGGTCGAGCATGAGTCATATAGAAGATACGATCAACATGAAGATGGTCACCGACGTTGATTAGTCCGTCTCACGTGATGATCGGACACGGCCTAGTTGACTTGAATCATGTTATACTTAGATGACTAGAAGAGGGATGTCTATCTAAGTGGGAGTTCATTGAATAATTTGATTAGATGAACTTAATTATCATGAACTTAGTCTAAAATATTTACAATATGTCTTGTAGATCAAATGGCCAACGTAGTCCTCAACTTCAACGTGTTCCTAGAGAAAACCAAGCTGAAAGACGATGGCAGCAACTACACGGACTAGGTCCGGAACCTAAGGATCATCCTCATAGCTGCCAAGAAAGATTATGTCCTACAAGCACCGCTGGGTGACGCACCTGTTCTCCCTGCAGAACAAGACGTTATGAACGCTTTGCAGGCACGTACCGATGACTACTCCCTTGTTCAGTGCGGCATGCTTTACAGCTTAGAGCCGGGGCTCCAAAAGCGTTTTGAGAGACACAGAGCATATGAGATGTTCGAAGAGCTGAAAATGGTTTTCCAAGCTCATGCCCGGGTCGAGAGATATGAAGTCTCCGACAAATTCTTCAGCTGTAAGATGGAGGAAAATAGTTCTGTCAGTGAGCACATACTCACTATGTCTGGGTTACATAACCGCTTGACTCAGCTGGGAGTTAATCTCCCGGATGACGCGGTCATTGACAGAATCCTCCAGTCCCTTCCACCGAGCTACAAGAGCTTTGTGATGAACTTCAATATGCAGGGGATGGAAAAGACCATTCCTGAAGTATTTGCTATGCTGAAATCAGCAGAGGTAGAAGTCAAGAAGGAACATCAAGTGTTGATGGTGAATAAAACCACTAAGTTCAAAAAGGGCAAGGGTAAGAAGAAATTCAAGAAGGACGGCAAGGAAGTTGCCGCGCCCGGCAAGCAAGCTGCCGGGAAGAAGCCAAAGAATGGACCCAAGCCCGAGACTGAGTGCTTTTATTGCAAGGGAAGTGGTCACTGGAAGCGGAATTGCCCCAAATACTTAGCGGACAAGAAGGCCGGCAAAACAAAAGGTATATGTGATATACATGTAATTGATGTGTACCTTACCAGTACTCGTAGTAGCTCTTGGGTATTTGATACCGGTGCAGTTGCTCACATTTGTAACTCAAAGCAGGAGCTGCGGAATAAACGGAGACTGGCGAAGGACGAGGTGACGATGCGCGCCGGGAATGGTTCCAAGGTCGATGTGATCGCCGTCGGCACGCTACCTCTTCATTTACCTACGGGATTAGTTTTGAACCTCAATAATTGTTATTTAGTGCCAAGGTTGAGCATGAACATTGTATCAGGATCTCGTTTGATGCGAGATGGCTACTCATTTAAATCCGAGAATAATGGTTGTTCTATTTATATGAGAGATACGTTTTATGGTCATGCTCCGATGGTGAATGGTTTATTCTTAATGAATCTCGAGCGTAATGCTACACATGTTCATAGTGTGAATACCAAAAGATGTAAGGTTGATAATGATAGTCCCACATACTTGTGGCACTGCCACCTTGGTCACATAGGTGTCAAACGCATGAAGAAGCTCCATGCAGATGGACTTTTAGAGTCTCTTGATTATGAATCATTTGACACGTGCGAACCATGCCTCATAGGTAAATGACCAAGACTCTGTTCTCAGGAACAATGGAGCGAGCGACCAACTTATTGGAAATCATACATACTGATGTGTGCGGTCCAATGAGTGTTGAGGCTCGCGGTGGCTATCGTTATGTTCTCACCCTCACTGATGACTTGAGTAGATCTGGGTATATATTCTTAATGAAACACAAGTCTGAGACCTTTGAAAAGTTCAAGGAATTTCAGAGTGAGGTTGAAAATCAATGTGACAGAAAAATCAAGTTTCTACGATCAGATCATGGAGGAGAATACTTGAGTCACGAATTTGGCACACACTTAAGAAAAAGTGGAATAGTTTCACAACTCACGCCGCCTGGAACACCTCAGCGTAATGGTGTGTCCGAACGTCGTAATCACACTCTATTAGATATGGTGTGATCTATGATGTCTCTTACCGATTTACCGCAATCTTTTTGGGGCTATGCTTTAGAGACTGCCGCATTCACTTTAAATAGGGCTCCGTCGAAATCCGTTGAGACGACACCGTATGAATTATGGTTTGGGAAGAAACCTAAGCTGTCGTTTCTAAAAGTTTGGGGATGCGATGCTTATGTCAAGAAACCAACCTGAAAAGCTCGAACCCAAGTCGGAAAAATGCGTCTTCATAGGATACCCTAAAGAAACTATTGGGTATACCTTCTACCTCAGATCCGAAGGCAAGATCTTTGTTGCCAAGAATGGATCCTTTCTAAAGAAGGAGTTTCTCTCGAAAGAAGTAAGTGGGAGGAAAGTAGAACTTGATGAAGTGTTACCTCTTGAACCGGAAAATGGCGCAACTCAAGAAAAAGTTCCTGAGGTGCCTGCACCGACTAGAGAGGAAGTTAATGATGATGATCAAGATACTTCTGATCAAGCTCCTACTGAAATTCGTAGGTCCACAAGGACACGTTCCGCACCAGAGTGGTACGGCAACCCTGTCTTGGAAATCATGTTGTTAGACAATGGTGAACCTTCGAACTATGAAGAAGCGATGGCGGGCCCGGATTCCGACAAATGGTTGGAAGCCATGAAATCCGAGATAGGATCCATGTATGAAAACGAAGTATGGACTTTGACTGACTTGCCCATTGAGCGGCGAGCCATAGAAAATAAATGGATCTTTAAGAAGAAGACAGACGCGGATGGTAATAATGTGACCATCTATAAAGCTCGGCTTGTCGCTAAGGGTTATCGACAAGTTCAAGGGGTTGACTACGATGAGACTTTCTCACCGGTAGCGAAGCTAAAGTCCGTCAGAATCATGTTAGCAATTGCCGCATTCTATGATTATGAGATATGGCAAATGGACGTCAAAAGGGCATTCCTTAATGGTTTCCTTAAGGAAGAATTGTATGTGATGCAACTAGATGGTTTTGTCGATCCTAAGAATGCTGACAAGGTGTGCAAGCTCCAATGCTCGATTTATGGGCTGGTGCAAGCATCTCGGAGTTGGAACATTCGCTTTGATGAGATGATCAAAGCGTTTGGGTTTACGCAGACTTATGGAGAAGCCTACATTTATAAGAAAGTGAGTGGGAGCTCTGTAGCATTTATCATACTATATGTAGATGACATACTTTTGATGGGAAATGATATAGAACTCTTGGATAGCATTAAGGCCTACTTGAATAAGAGTTTTTCAATGAAGGACCTTGGAGAAGCTGCTTATATATTAGGCATCAAGATCTATAGAGATAGATCGAGACGCCTCATAGGTCTTTCACAGAGCACATACCTTGATAAGATATTGAAGAAGTTCAATATGGATCAGTCTAAGAAGGGGTTCTTACCTATGTTACAAGGGGTGAAATTGAGCTCAGCTCAATGTCCGACCACGTCAGAAGATATAGAAGAGATTAGTGTCATCCCCTATGCCTCAACCATAGGTTCTATTATGTATTTCATGTTGTGTACCAGACCTGATGTAAACCTTGCCGTAAGTTTGGTAGGAAGGTACCAAAGTAATCCCGGCAAGGAACACTGGACAGCGGTCAAGAATATCCTGAAGTACCTGAAAAGGACTAAGGAAATGTTTCTCATTTATGGAGGTGACGAAGAGCTCGTCGTAAAGGGTTACGTCGATGCTAGCTTTGACACAGATCTGGATGACTCTAAGTCACAAACCGGATACGTGTATATTTTGAATGGTGGGGCAGTAAGCTGGTGCAGTTGCAAGCAGAGCGTCGTGGCGGGATCTACATGTGAAGCAGAGTACATGGCAGCCTCGGAGGCAGCGCATGAAGCAATTTGGGTGAAGGATTTCATCACCGACCTCGGAGTCATACCCAATGCGTCGGGGCCAATCAAACTCTTCTGTGACAACACTGGAGCTATTGCACTTGCCAAGGAGCCCAGGTTTCACAAGAAGACCAGGAACATCAAGCGTCCTTTCAACTCCATTCGTGAAAATGTTCAAGATGGAGACATAGATATTTGTAAAGTACATACGGACCTGAATGTAGCAGATCCGTTGACAAAACCTCTCCCTAGAGCAAAACATGATCAACACCGGTTTTCCATGGGTGTTCGATTCATCACAATGTAACTAGATTATTGACTCTAGTACAAGTGGGAGACTGTTGGAAATATGCCCTAGAGGCAATAATAAAAGCATTATTATTATATTTCCTTGTTCATGATAATTGTCTTTATTCATGCTATAATTGTGTTATCCGGAAATCGTAATACATGTGTGAATAATAGACACCAATATGTCCCTAGTAAGCCTCTAGTTGACTAGCTCATTGATCAACAGATAGTCATGGTTTCCTGACTATGGACATTGGATGTCGTTGATAACGAGATCACATCATTAGGAGAATGATGTGATGGACAAGACCCAATCCTAAACATAGCACAAGAACGTATAGTTCGTTTGCTAGAGTTTTCCAATGTCAAGTATCCTTTCCTTAGACCATGAGATCGTGTAAATCCCGGATACCGTAGGAGTGCTTTGGGTGTACCAAACGTCACAACGTAACTGGGTGACAATAAAGGTATACTACGGGTATCTCCGAAAGTGTCTGTTGGGTTGACACGGATCAAGACTGGGATTTGTCACTCCGTATGACGGAGAGGTATCACTGGGCCCACTCGGTAATGCATCATCATTATGAGCTCAAAGTGACCAAGTGTCTGGTCACGGGATCATGCATTACGGTACGAGTAAAGTGACTTGCCGGTAACGAGATTGAACAAGGTATTGGGATACCGATGATCGAATCTCGGGCAAGTAACATACCGATTGACAAAGGGAATTGCATACGGGGTTGCTTGAATCCTCGACACCGTGGTTCATCCGATGAGATCATCGAGGAGCATGTGAGAGCCAACATGGGTATCCAGATCCCGCTATTGGTTATTGACCGGAGAGTCGTCTCGGTCATGTCTACATGTCTCCCGAACCCGTAGGGTCTACACACTTAAGGTTCAGTGACGCTAGGGTTGTGAAGATATGTATATGCAGTAACCCGAATGTTGTTCGGAGTCCCGGATGAGATCCCGGACATCACGAGGAGTTTCGGAATGGTCCGGAGGTAAAGAATTATATATAGGAAGTGCTGTTTCGGCCATCGGGACAAGTTTCGGGGTCACCAGTATTGTACCAGGACCACCGGAAGGGTCCCGGGGGTCCACCGGGTGGGGCCACCCATCCCGGAGGGCCCCATGGGCCAAAGTTGGGAGGGGAACCAGCCCATAGTGGGCTGGTGCACCCCCCTAGGCCCATCCCATGCGCCTAGGGTTGGAACCCTAGGGGTGGGGGGGGCGCCCCACCTTGCCTTGGGGGCCACTCCAGCCCTGGCCGCCGCCCCCCCTAGGAGATCTCATCTCCTAGGGCCGGAGCCCCCCCTAGGGGAGCCTATATATATGAGGGGGAGGGAGGGGCAGTGGCAGCCTGAGTCATGGCGCCTCCCTCTCTCCCTGCTACACCTCTTCCTCTCGTAGTATACGGCGAAGCCCTGCTACTGTGACGCCCTGCATCCACTACCACGCCGTCGTGCTGCTGGATCTTCATCAACCTCTCCTTCCCCCTTGCTGGATCAAGAAGGAGGAGACGTCACGCAGACCGTACGTGTGTTGAATGCGGAGGTGCCGTCCGTTCGACAGTAGGATCTCCGGTGATTTGGATCACGTCGTGTACGACTACCCCATCCCCTTTCTTTGAACGCTTCCGCTCGCGATCTACAAAGGTATGTAGATGCATCCAAACACTCGTTGCTAGATGAACTCATAGATGGATCTTGGTGAAACCGTAGGAAAATTTTTGTTTTCTGCAACGTTCCCCAACACGGGGCTCCTCCTCGTCGTCGCTATGTAGCCCCTTGTCCTTGTTTTCGGCATTTAATTTACCGGCTTGCTTGAACACCCAACAATCCCTGTTAGTGTGGTTGGCTGGTTTGTCAGGGGTGCCATGTATCTGACATGAGCGATCGAGTATACGGTCCAAACTGGACGGGCCCGGAGTGCTTCTCTTGAATGGCTTTTTTCGTTGACCGGGCTTAGAACCTCTGATTCTGGCATTAACTGCCGTTTCCTCGGTGTTGTCGCTGTTAATGCAGTGCTTGTGCTTGTTGCGACGTGACCTGCCATTGTTGTCCTTGGTATCTGAATTACCAGGGCTTTTTGACATGTTATTGCTACGAGCTAGCCAGCTGTCTTCTCCCGCGCAAAAGCGGGTCATGAGTATCGTGAGGGCTGCCATGGATTTCAGCTTTTCCTGTCCAAGGTGCCGGACAAGCTACTCGTCGCGGATGTTATGCTTGAAAGCCGCTAAGGCCTCTGCTTCCGGACAGTCGATGATTTGATTTTTCTTGGTTAGGAATCGTGTCCAGAATTGTCTGGCTGATTCCTCTGGCTGCTGAATTATGTGGCTCAGGTCATCGGCGTCTGGTGGTCGCACATAGGTGCCCTGGAAGTTGTCGAGGAATGCGGCTTCCAGGTCTTCCCAACAACCAATGGATTCTGCTGGTAAGCTGTTAAGCCAATGCCAGGCTGGTCCTTTAAGCTTGAGTGGGAGGTATTTGATGGCGTGTAGATCGTCACCACGGGCCATGTGGATATGAAGGAGACAATCCTCGATCCATATCGCGGGATCTGTCGTACCATCATATGATTTGATATTCATGGGTTTGAAACCCTCTGGGATTTGATGATCCATTACTTCATCTGTGAAGCATAGCGGGTGTGCGACGCCTCTGTATTGGGCTATATCACGACGCAGCTCGAATGAGTTTTTTTTGTTGTGTTCGGCCCGGCCAGATTTACTTTTGCTGTATCCAGCGTGACGGTTGTCATCTCGTGTCGTGGGGCGCCCACGCGATCCGTAGATCGATCTTGTTTGCCTTGCTTTGTCCTCCAATATATCTCGCAGGTCTAACGCATTTCCCCGTGCCTTGGTATTTTTTGAGTGACACTGGGGTGCGGCTTGAGTTGTGGGCCGAGAGGCCTCTCTATCGCGGCCACGAGGTGGCCGATCAGCCGCGTCATATGCTGGAGACGTGGGTTTAGATGCTTCCTCCTCTAATCGGGGTAGCAACCTGCGCTTTGGGTAGCTCTTGGAGGGTCGTTCGAGTTCGTATTCTTCGGCCGCAAGACTTCAGTCCATCTATCAGCTAGCAAGTCTTGATCAGCTCTAAGCTGCTGCTGCTTTTTCTTGATTCTATTTGCCGTGGCCGTAAGCCGGCGCTTGAAGCGCTCTTGCTCAATGGGATCCTCAGGCACGACAAATTCGTCGTCGCCGAGGCTTGCCTCGTCTTCCGAGGGAGGCATGTAATTATCATCCTCTTCCTCTCTATCCACCGCTCTCTCATGAGGGCTGGCTTCTACATCCTCCTGCGCTGAATCTTGCTGGAGGGGGTTGTCTTCGGCACTGTCTGGGGTGTTATTATCTCCTGTGCCGGAATCATCGTTTTTTCTCTAACGAGACTTAGAGCGGCGCCGCTGACGCCGGTGCTTAGGTTGCTTCTTGGAGGGGTCATCCTTCGCTGTTCCATCACCACTGCCTTCTTTGGGTGTGTCGACCATATATATATCATACGACGAGGTAGCTTTCCAGTGCCCTACAGGCGCTGGTCCTATTCGTCTCCTGCATCATCGTCCATACCGTCGATGTCTTCGGAGTCGAAGTCGAGCATGTCGGTCAAGTCATCGACAGTGGCTATGAAGTGGGTGGTGTGTGGGCGTCAAATTTCTTTGTCGTCCGCATCTCAATCCTACCGGTCATAATCCAGCCAGGACTCTCCTGACAAAGAGAGAGACCTTAGTGAATTCAGTATGTCGCCGAAGGGCGAGTGCTGAAAGATATCTGCGGCGGTGAACTCCATGATCGACGCCCCATCGAATTCGATTGGCAGGGGCGCGGATGGTTCAGAGTCCGAAGGAGAGTCCGGCGATGTGGAGTCACGGGCCCCGCGAAGGATAAGTTTGGTGTTCGGTTCGATCGCCGTTGAGGCTGCTGCCTCCGCGGCGGGGTCTAACCACCCGCCCTCGGATGGCGCAGTTAGCTCTGAATCAAAGGTCGGAGCGGTTGCAGGTGCGGTCTCCAGGACACTGTTCGGCGGCAGAGCTAGATCGTGCCCATCGATACAGTGCGACGCACTCGGCCGGGGCTCGAATCCGTCGAAGATTATGTCTCCGCGGATGTCGGCCGTGTAGTTCAAGCTTCCAAACCTGATCTGATGGCCAGGGGCGTAACTTTCAATCTACTCCAAATGGCCAAGCGAATTGGCCCGCAGTGCAAAGCCGCCGAATACAAAAATCTGTCCGGGGAGAAAAGTCTCACCCTGGACTGCATCGCTAACGATGATCGAAGGAGCCATCAAGCCAGATGATGACGGCACAGAGGAACTCTTAATGAAAGCACCAATGTCGGTGTCAAAACCGGCGGATCTCGGGTAGGGGGTCCCGAACTGTGCGTCTAGGCGGATGGTAACAGGAGACAAGGGACACGATGTTTTTACCCAGGTTCAGGCCCTCTCGATGGAGGTAAGACCCTACTCCTGCTTGATTAATATTGATGATATGGGTAGTACAAGAGTAGATCTACCACGAGATCAGAGAGGCTAAACCCTATAAGCTAGCCTATGGTATGATTGTTGTTGTTGTGTCCTACGGACTAAACCCTTCGGTTTATATAGACACCGGAGGGGGCTAGGGTTACACAGAGTCGGTTACAATGGGAGGAGATCTACATATCCGTATTGCCAAGCTTGCCTTCCACGCCAAGGAGAGTCCCATCCGAACACGGGACGAAGTCTTCAATCTTGTATCTTCATAATCCAAGAGTCCGGCCAAAGGTTATAGTCCGGCTGTCCGGATACCCCCTAATCCAGGACTCCCTCAGTACCCTCAGGGGGTATGTTGCAAACTGCGTAAAATTCAGACAGTGGCATTTTCTTCACAATGTCATATAAATGAAACTCTACTGAAGGGGGTGATTCCTTAGGGAAAAAGTATAAGTTTTCCACAAAAGTATTTGTTAGTAAGAGATACTGTGGACGTTGGTCGCGGACGAAGTCGGTAAGGCCAGCATTCTCAATCAATGAATAGAAATCCTCATAAATCCCGGCCTGTGTCAAGAAATTATCAGAAGGCCATTCACACGGCCGGATCCGGTACGAGGCAAATTATATTTGGGCCTCTGTGCTTCTTCATTTTGTTTCTCCTTTGAGCTTCGACTCAATGAGCCCCTCAAAAGTCTCTTCATTGTTTTCTGAAATAATCTGAAATTTTTAGTAACTTCAAATAAAAGTGAACCAACTTCAATAAAACTGATAGCAACTACTCCTACAAGTGCCTAGAGCCTATATCAAGCATTAGAACTACCTGGAACCATATAAATTTGACATGCAAGCTCAAGAACATGGTCACCTATGCAACACAAATTTGCAAAGAATAAAGCACTAGAACAAAAACTAATTGGACCAATGGAGGAGTCACATACCAAGGAACAATCTCCCCAAGCAGTTTTGCTGGAGGTGCTTTGAGCAAGGAGATTGAAAATCACAGCAAAAGTGGCTGGAACTCGTGCTTGAGTTGATTTTTTGGGTTTGTGTGAGGAAGAGGAAGAAGATGGTTGCTGGGATAAGTGGAGGAGGGCCACCGAGAGCCCACGAGGCAGGGGGCGCGCCCAGGGGGTAGGGCGCGCCCTCCACCCTCGTGGCCAGGTGGCAGCTCCCCCGCGGTAATTTTTGCACAGTAAATTCTCAAATATTCCCGAAAAAATCATATTAAATTGGCATGGCATTCTGAGGACTTTTATTTTCGGGATACTTTTATATTGCACGGATAAATCAGGAAACACACAGAAAAACACTATTTTTACTTTATTTCTACTAAATAACAGAAAGTATAGAGAGGGTACAGAAGGTTGTGCTTCTAGTTCCATCCGTCTCATGCTCATCAAAAAGAATCCACTAACAAGGTTGATCAAGTCTTGTTAACAAACTCATTCCGATTAACATGGAACCGCAGAAATTTCGAATAACACTATGTTACCTCAACGGGGATATGCACATCCCCAATAATAAGTACATCATATTTCTTTTTGACAGTAGGAAGAGGAAATTCAAAACCTCCAAATATAATCGATGGAATTTTTCCAATAGAGTTGATACTATGAACTTGAGGTTGTTTCCTCGGAAAGTGTACCGTATGCTCATTACCATTAACATGAAAAGTGACATTGCCTTTGTTGCAATCAATAACAGCCCCTGCAGTGTTAAGGAAAGGTCTTCCAAGAATAATAGACATACTATCATCCTCGGGAATATCAAGAATAACAAAGTTCGTTAAAATAGTAATGTTTGCAACCACAACATGCACATCCTCACAAATACCGACAGGTATAGCAGTTGATTTATCAGCCATTTGCAAAGATATTTCAGTAGGTGTCAACTTAGTCAAGTCAAGTCCACGATATAAAGAGAGAGGCATCACACTAACACCGGCTCCAAGATCACATAAAGTAGTTTTAATATAATTTCTTTTAATGGAGCATGGTATAGTGGGTACTCCTGGATCTCCAAGTTTCTTTAGTATTCCACCCTTAAAAGTATAATTAGCTAGCATGGTGGAAATTTCAGCTTCCAGTATCTTTGTTTTATTAGTAATGATATCTTTCATATATTTAGCATAAGGATTAGTTTTGAGCACATCAGTCAATCGCATACGCAAAAAGATAGGTCTAATCATTTCAGCAAAGCGCTCAAAATCCTCATCATCCATTTTCTTGGATGGTTTCGGTGGAAAAGGCATGGGTTTCTGAACCCAAGGTTCTCTTTCTTTACCATGTTTCCTAGCAAAAAAGTCTCTCTTATCATAACGTTGATTCTTTGATTATGGGTTATCAAGATCAGTAGTAGGTTCAACTTCTACATCATTATCATTACTAGGTTGAGCATCATCATGAACATCATCATTAACATTTTCACTAGGTTCATGTTCATTACCAGATTGTGTTTCAGCATCAGACATAGATATATCATTTGGATTATCAGGTGGTTCAGCAATAGGTTCACTAGAAGTTTGCACAGTTCTATCATTTTTCTTTTTCTTCTTCTTAGAAGAACTAGGTGCATCAATATTATTTCTCTGAGAATCTTGCTCGACTCTCTTAGGGTGGCCTTCAGGATACAAAGGTTCCTGAGTCATTCTACCAGTTCTAGTAGCCACTCTAACAACATAATCATTTTTCTTACTATTCATTTCATCAAGCACTTCTTTTTGAGCTTTAAGTACTTGTTCTAGTTGAGTGGTAACCATAGAAGCATGTTTTCTAACAAGTTTAAGTTCACCTTTAATATTAGCCATATAATAACCCAAGCGTCTAATCATATAAGCATTTTGTTTTAATTGTCTACCAAAATAAGCATTGAAGTTATCTTGCTTAAACATAAAGTTATCAGACTCATCCAAGCACTGACTAGCAATTTTAGTAGGAGGGACTTCAGCTTTATCATATCTATAGAGAGAATTTACCTTTACTACCTGTGTCGGGTTATCAGGATCAGGAGGTTCTTCACTAAATAAAGGATTAAGATAATATATTTCTTCAACAGGCGGTATATTAAGACCATGTATTTCTTCAATAGGAGGTAAATTCTTAATATCTTCAGCTTTAATACCTTTTTCTTTCATAGATTTCTTTGCTTCTTGCATATCTTCGGGACTGAGAAATAGAACACCTCTCTTCTTCGGAGTTGGTTTAGGAATAGGCTCAGTAATTGGAGCAGGAGCTGGCTCAGGAGGTGCCCAATTATTTTCGTTTGTCAACATGTTATTCAATAGAATTTCAGCTTCATCCGGTGTTCTTTCCCTGAAAAGAGAACCAGCACAACTATCCAGGTAATCTCTGGAAGCATCGGTTAGTCCATTATAAAAGATATCGAGTATTTCAGGTTTCTGAAGAGGATGATCAGGCAAAGCATTAAGTAACTTGAGAAGCCTCCCCCAAGCTTGTGGGAGACTCTCTTCTTTAATTTGCACAAAGTTGTATATTTCCTTTAAAGCAGCTTGTTTCTTATGAGCAGAGAAATATTTAGCAGAGAAGTAATAAATCATATCCTGGGGACTACGCACACAACCAGGATCAAGAGAATTAAACCATATCTTAGCATCACCCTTTAATGAGAACGGAAATATCTTGAGTATATAAAAGTAGCGCGATCTCTCATCCTTAGTAACCAGGGTGGCTATATCATTTAATTTATTAAGATGTGCCACAACAGTTTCAGATTCATAACCATGGAAAGGATCAGATTCAACCAAAGTAATTATATCTGGATCAACAGAGAATTCATAATCCTTATCGGGAACACAAATAGGTGAAGTAGCAAAAGCAGGATCAGGTTTCATTTTATCTCTAAGTGATTCTTTGTTCCATTTAGCTAATAACCTCTTGAGCTCATATCTATCTTTGCAAGCTAAAATAGCAGCAGAAGATTCCATATCAAAAACATAACCCTCAGGAATAACAGGCATATCTTCATCATCACTTTCATCATTATAATCAGATTCAATAATTTCTTTCTTTCTAGCCATAGCAATTTGTTCATTAAGAAATTCACTAAGGGGCACAGTAGTATCAGGCATAGAAGCAATTTCATCATAAGTATCATGCATAGCAGAAGTGGCATCATCAATAACATGCGACATATCAGAACAAATAGCAGAAGCAGGTTTAGGTGTCGCTAGCTTACTCATAACAGAAGGTGAATCAAGTGCAGAGCTAGATGGCAGTTCCTTACCTCTCCTCATAGTTAAGGGATAAATCGTTGTCTTAGCGTCTTTCAAATTTTTCATAGTGTCCAGCAGATATAAATCCCAAGTGACTCAAAGAATAGAGCTATGCTCCCCGACAACGGCGCTAGAAAAAGGTCTTGATAACCCACAAGTATAGGGGATCGCAACAGTTTTTGAGGGTAGAGTATTCAACCCAAATTTATTGATTTGACACAAGGGGAGCCAAAGAATATTCTCAAGTATTAGCAGCTGAGTTGTCAATTCAACGACACCTGGAAACTTAGTATCTGCAGAAAAGTGTTTAGTAGCAAAGTAATATGATAGTTGTGGTAACGATAACAAAAGAGTAGTGCAAGCAATAGTAAATATTGTTGGTATTTTGTAGTGATTGTAATAGTAGCAGCAGGAAAGTAAATAAGCGAGAACCAGTATATGGAAAACTAGTAGGCACCGGATCAGTGATGGATAATTATGCCGGATGCGGTTCATCATGTAACAGTCATAACATAGGGTGATACAGAACTAGCTCCAGTTCATCAATGTAATGTAGGCATGTATCCCGAATATAGTCATACGTGCTTATGGAAAAGAACTTGCATGACATATTTTGTCCTACCCACCCATGGCAGCGGGGTCCTATCGGAAACTAAGGGATATTAAGGCTTCCTTTTAATAGAGAACCGGAACAAAGCATTAGCACATAGTGAATACATGAACTCCTCAAACTATGGTCATCACCGAGAAGTATCCCGATTATTGTCACTTCGGGGTTGTCGGATCATAACACATAATAGGTGACTATAGACTTGCAAGATAGGATCAAGAACTCACATATATTCATGAAAACATAATAGGTTCAGATCTGAAATCATGGTACTCTGGCCCTAGTGACAAGCATTAAGCATAGCAAAGTCATAGCAACATCAATCTCAGAACATAGTCGATACTAGGGATCAAACCCTAACAAAACTAACTCGATTACATGATAAATCTCATCCAACCCATCACCGTCCAGCAAGCCTACGATGGAATTACTCACGCACAACGGTGAGCATCATGAAATTGGCGATGGAGGATGGTTGATGATGACGACAGCGACGAATCCCCCTCTCCGCAGCCCCGAACGGACTCCAGATCAGCCCTCCCGAGAGTTTTTAGGGCTTGGCGGTGGCTCTGTATCATAAAACATGATCATTTCTTCTCGTCTATTTTTTCTCTCCGAAAGCAAATATATAGAATTGGAGTTTGCGTCGGAGGAGGTCCAGGGGGCCCACGAGGTAGGGGCGCGCCCTAGGTGGGGGCGCCCCACCCTCGTGGACAGGGTGTGGGCCCCTAGTCTTCATCTTTGGTGAGGATTTTTTTTATTATTTTTTATAAGACATCCGTGGAGTTTCAGGTCATTCCGAGAAATTTTGTTTTCTGCACATAAAACAACATCATGGCAACTCTGCTGAAGACAACGTCGGTCCGGGTTAGTTCCATTCAAATCATACAAGTTAGAGTCCAAAACAAGGGCAAAAGTGTTTGGAAAAGTAGATACGACGAAGACGTATCACTTTGCTGGTCTTGTTTTACCATTATCGAAATGTCTAGTAACCGGGATTCCGAGTCTGATCGGGTCTTCCTGGGAGAAGGAGTGTCCTTCGTTGACCATGAGAGCTTGTGATGGGCTAAGTTGGGACACCCCTGCAGGGTCTGAACTTTCCAAAGCCGTGTCCGTGGTTATGGGCAGATGGGAATTTGTTAATATCCGGTAGTAGAGAACTTGACATTTAACTTAATCGAAATGAATCAACCGCGTGTGTAGCCATGATGGTCTCTTTCCGGCGGAGTCCAGGAAGTGAACACGGTTCTTGTGTTATGGTTGAACGTAAGTAGTTTCAGGATCACTTTTTGATCACTTCTAGTTCACGACCGTGCTTTGCTTCTCTTCTCGCTCTTATTTGCGTAAGTTAGCCACCATATATGCTTAGTGCTTGCTGCAGCTCCACCTCACTACCCATTTGCTACCCTTAAGCTTAAATAGTCTTGATCTCGCGGGTGTGAGATTGCTGAGTCCTCGTGACTCACAAATACTTCCAAACAGATGCAGGTGTCGATGATGACAGTGCAGGTGACACAATCCAGCTCAAGTGGGAGCTCAATGAAGATCGTGTTCGTTGTGTTGTTTCATTTCTAGTTGATCAGTAGTGGAGCCCAGTTGGGACGATCGGGGATCTAGCATTTGGGGTGGTCTTTCTTCTATTTTGGTTCCGTAGTCGGACCTTGATTGTATTCTGGATGACGTATGTTTAACTTGTATTTGTGTGAAGTGGCGATTGTAAGCCAACTCCTTATCCCTTTCTTATTCAATACATGGGATGTGTAAAGATTACCCCTCTTGCGACCTGCCTACCATGCGGCTATGCCTCTAAGTCGTGCCCCAACACATGGGAGATATAGCCGCATTGTGGGTGTTACAAGTTGGTATCAGAGCCTTCCCCGAGTTAGGAGCCCCCTGCTTGATTGAATCGCTGACGTTGTTGTGTCTAGAACGACATGTTTTGAGTCTTAGGATTATATATATCGGAGAGTAGGATTCTTTTTACTCCTCAGTCCCTTCGTCACTTTGGTGAGGCCTCCTGACGTAGAGTTTTGACACTTCTCTCCTCAAATTTCACTAAAAAATCGGATCACGCGGGTATCTTGGAATCGTTTGGATGGTTTTGTGATGAGAACATTGTTCTTGGTGCCTCCTGACATTTAGGGGTTGTGGCAGTGTCCCGGGGAGTTGAGCTCCGAGGTGTTGCCGTCACAATTTTATCGTTGCAGTTCTGGAATACCTGAGTTCGCCGACATCGAAAATCTCTTTTATGCAGTTGTTGGTGAGATAACCTCGATGCCACCCAGTACTGGGGCGGGAGTTCGGGAGTATTGCCATAACTCGTATAACGGATGCTTTTCGAAGGTTGAGGTAAATGAAATCCGAAGGTTTCTTGGTTATGTGTTGAAGGATGGATACAGCTGGATGTAGGATTTGCTAGTTTTGGGTGAGATATTAAGCTTCCCCTGTATCCCCAACACCTGATTGCATAACCAGAAAGTTTCCGGAGTTTATAAGTGGGAATCCAAGTAGCTCCTAGAATAATCTTTCCAACAGACAAATGATACGATATGGGATCTATTATATGTTTGTTCTTGCTTATTCTGCAAGCCAATCCTTTGTTTTGTTTTGGTTTGTGGTATTCGAGTTGCTTCGAAGTCAAATGTTGATTCCATACCTTGCCTAAGCGGTGTTCTCATATTTCTATGTGAATACTAATCCTTCTTGATCATCCAGGTTGTCATGTCAATTCTTTCCAACCGGCATGTTTCTCTTCAAGTGGATCCGATCGTATCAACATTCGCAAGATCAACTCTAAGTTTTCTCAACGGTGTTTGTTTCATTCGTCCCAAGTTGTGTTTGTTTCCCCGCCCACCCACCCTTTTTCTTCAAGGACTCAGATTTCATAATCAAGTATTCTTTTATTGATGGGAAGTCTCTTCATTCTTTTCCATCAATGTTCTTATCCAGTGATTCTCAGGAATTTACTAACGAAGCTTCAAGTTCGTCATTCTTCTTTCTTTTCTACTCCGGTGGATTCAAGTCAAGATTTGTTGATCGTATTCTTTTCCTTATTTCAAATGTTTTCTCATGCCGGTGCACACCCCTAATCATTCACTTCTCGCTATTCAATTGTTCCGGAGTGCCGAAGATATCTCGAAGATTCGTGTTTCCACTCTGCACTCGTTGAAGCTCTTTCGAGGATGTTATCTCATTCAAGCCATTTAAATCAACCGGTGCAATCTCCCTTTCAAGTAATCGTTCGAAGGTGTTTCTTTTGAGTGGGTCCTAACCCACATGTCTTTTTCCAGGATCTTACCTGACTCTTCTAATTTTTCCGGAGTTATCCTCAAATTCATTTCAAAGTTTGACGTAAGAATGCTGTGTCATCAGTCAAATGCCTTCTCCAAGATCTTTCACATTCTTTTCATCGTTGGTTCAACCTTTATAATTTTCATTCCGGAGTACCTCAACAATTCTTGGTGGTGTTTCTCATCATCATTCTCTGCATGTGAAGACCGAAGAAGAGTTCTCCTCTAAATCTTATCCGTTCTATCAAAGATGCGTAGTTCAAGCTTGCTGCCAACCTCTCATAATTGTGTTTGATTGTGAGAATTCTTTTCACCCATCCGGAGCATTTCAGAAGGTGTTTCCGTTTTTCTTGATCATCCAAAGGCCATCATTTCGTGATTATCATTCCAGCTTTCAGCTCTCGTTCTCCAAATCTTACCGGTGCATCATTCAAATATTCTCTAATCAGCTTGTGATCTCTTCGTTCTTATGTATGTAAATTCTCTCAAGTATTTTCATTCGTTCTCTAATTCTTCCTGGTGTTTCTTTATCTTTTCTTCGTTCATTTTCAAATCCTAACAGTGGTTCGTTGAAGTCTTCTCTCAAGTTTGAGCTATACCTCAATCTAATCCTTTTCAACGAGAATAAGTAGTATGCCAAATCCGTCGCTTGTCATCAATTTAAATTGGTGAAGGACACGCATAACATAATTCTTATTTTTGTTTCACCCAAATGACTCCTTATTCTAGAGGCTAATCAAATTCTCGTTTTCAATTGTTCATCTCTCTTTTCCTGAGTTCCAAGTTTTCTTGGTTATATCATCGTGAGGCTCCATCTAATCATTGCAAGGCTGCACCTTGTGTTTTCAACTCCTCTTTCTTTCGTCATCCTTTTATTACCGGAGTTCTTCATGCAGGTTCTACATGATGGTTCCGCAAGGATTTAATTCCTTCTCGAAGTGCTCATCAAGATTCTTTTCAGAGGAGCTCAAGCATTCTTCATATTGCATTCCGAAGTGCAATTCTTTCATATCTCATCTTTTGAGGTGGTGTTATGTCATTTTTGACAATTTCCTTCATGTTTCATGATTTAAAAGTTGTCAGGAATGAGATAGCTAAACACATCAATTTCTTCGAGCATGAGCTTTTCTCAATCCATCAATCTCTTCATTGGAGTTATCTTGGGTTATATTTCACCTAAAGCGTTCCCTAAGGATTGTTGCTATTTATGGTGCTTATAAATGACCCAAGTTCTTCATTTATCCTCCCGGTGAAATAAGTTTCTCGTCTCTCAAGATTTCGAGATGTTTTCCGTAAGCCCACATCAAGCTTATCCTTTCATCGTTGGTAATCCAACAACTCCGTTCTAGCATTTGTTGTAAGCGTGCTCTATCAACATCTTGTTTCCCTCCGTTCATTTCATTCCATTCTTTCTTTTCTTTCGGAGGCATAGTGATGTTGCTCTCTTCACTCATCATCACGGATTGTGAAGACCATATTCTTTCCTTTGCTTACCCATTCAACTTGAGTGTTGTGTCATCTCTTCAATTTCTGTTCATCTTATCAAGTTTCTTCTCTTTTCTACCGGAGTGCTGCCCAAATTATATCATTCTTATTCTGTCTCTATCATGTTTTAACCGGAGTGTGGTGGCTATCATTCCTCTTCTAACCGAGGTCTCATCCAAGTGCTTTCATTTTGCCAAGTCCATATTATTGCCTTCCATTTCCAACCAGAGTGCTGTCATAATTGATCTTTATCGTTCCTTGTACATCACATTTCAACCGAAGTGCTTGCAAGTACTTCTTATCCATTGTAACCTTTTTCTTATGTCTTTCAACCTACAAGGTTATAGTAATGTTCCTTGTTCCTCTTTTCTAATGGAGTGTTTTCAACTTTGTTCATCTTCATTGTATTCTTTCTTTCAATTCGTTCAACCTCTCAACGTCCCTTTGGTTTCACTCATTTGTCAAAGAAGCAACTTAGTTTTACCTTTTTATCTTACTCTTCCATTTCTCTCCAGTGCCATCCTAGATCTCGGGACGAGATCCTCTCGTAGTGGTGGAGTGTTGTGATGCCCCGAGACTGTTGCGCCAGGTGTCTTCCAGTTTTTTGTTGTTGTTGCCATTTCTTTTGCTTGCGTGTCGCATCTTGTCATGTCATCATGTGCATCGCATCATTATGTTTTCAAAACTTGCATCCGCCCGGGTCTCCCCGTTCTTTCCGTTGTCCGTTCTGAGCCCAGACACACTTGCACGCGCCCGCGGCATGCCCGAAATTGTATTTTATAAGTGGCCAGAAAATGTTCCCGGAATGGGATGAAAGTTCGTGTGCGGTGTTGTTTTGTTGCCGGTAGGCTGCCTGCCAAGTTTCATCGCATTCAGAGTCCGTTTGACGCCCCAACATATATCTATAGCGGCAATATAGTGGGTCTAATGTCGGACATTTTCGATCTCCGGAAACAGTTGCTGGGTCTCTCTCTTCTCTTCTCTCAGCCCAAGGCTTTCTGCACAGCCCACTACCGTTCACCGCCAGGCCCAACTTAACCTCTCTCGTCAGCCCGCGGCTCTCCTCGCGCGCGTGTTCGAAAGCTGTCCCGGACCCAACTCGGACAGTCGTCACCGTTGGGTCCGGATCATCCCCAAACATCCCTAAAACATCACCGGTTTCTCATTTGGACTCTCTAGCCTATTTATCCGGGACCGTCCGATTAAGATCGGAGGGTCCTATTTAGCCCCTAACCAAAAACCCACGTGCTATTTATAATAGTCTAAACCCTAGCCCCTACCTGTCCAATCCATCTATTCCATTCCAATCCATTCCACAGCCGCTGCCACTCCACCAAATCCCCCTCGGGATCCAAGCCCATAGCCAGCCTCTCTCTTTCCCTTGTTTGCAGCATCAGACCAACCGAAGCCGCACCTGATCCAGATCCTCTCCCGCCTCCGACCATCTCCCTGGATTTGCGCCGCTGACCAACCACAGCCGCCACCTCCTCTGCTCCCAAGGCCCCAAGCTCCTCCTCTCAATCCAGAGCCCGAGCGCTCGACCCCCTCATCCGTGAGCTCGATCAGGAGAAGAGCTCCCGATCGTGCGCGCCTCTGCCTCGTTTCTGACCATCGTCGATGCTGCCGGCGTCCACCACCAGGGGCACCAGCATCCGTCGCGCCTCCTCGCTGCCTCCATCCATGGAGATGAGCTCCTCCCGAACCAAGGCCATGCCCCTACATCCTTCCCTCTTCCTTGAGTTCTCTCTCTGTTGCTCAAATTCTCTCTGTTGTCTTTGCTCCGCAGGACGTCACGGATGCACGAGCTCGATCCTCGCTCGCTCGCGCCTTCGTCTTCGACCAGGTGTCCCTGCCGAAGCCCGCGCCAAGTCCCTCGCAGAGCCGCCGCCCGGATCAGGCCGTCCCCGCGTCGTCCCTGTCGCCCAGTTCATCGCCCGTAACAGTGCAGCCGCCCCGTTCTCTTTCTTCACCGGAGTTCTTCGCCGCAAGACTCTTCCTCAAGGAGCGCCGTCGCCCTGCTGCCCGGTTCCTCTCACGTCAAGCCCGCTACTAGTTTCACTGCCGCCGTCGCTTCCTATCGAACAGAGGGCACGCCTCCTCTGCATTGAGCCCCGCCGCTCCAATGCCTGCTGCGATGACTAGATCAGTGCCGCTCCAGGCCGCCGCACCTGTAGTCCACTGCCGTCGCCAAGTCCCTCGCCTCGCCGCCCCTTTGCCTCGCTCGCCGGAGTTCTGCTCCCAGCCATCGCGCCCCTGCTTCCTCTGCGCTGAAGACAAGTGAGATGTGCCGCGTTGACTCCTCCAGTTTGACCGAGCGGCCTCCCTACTCGCGTGGGCTGCACTCCTCCAGCAAGGCCCATGGCCCAATGTGAGCACTCGCCACTCTAAGCTCTATCGGGCCAGCCAATTTCGGCCTGCTATGTTTTGTTTTCTGTTCTATGAATTTCCTAATTTCCAGGGAATAGGCAATTTTACAGTATAGCCCCTAAGCTTCATGCATATCATATCTCACAAACTGTGCATCGGAATTAAACAAACTTAATATGAAAAATGCTTAGAATTGTGCCTAGTTTCATAATATCCAACTTTCATCCATGCTAAAAATGTCTAAAATTTTGTTTGTTTAATTTTGCTTAAATGCCATGCTAAAATGATTTAATTCATAACTTAATAACCGTAGCCCCAAACCTAACAAACTTTATATGTAACTGGGGTAGAAAAATGCCTAGTTTAACATGGTGCTTTTCGCTTGCAAGTTTAACAACTCTAAAATATGGTTTAGTACAGAACAGTACCAAATCCATAAATATGCACATGAGGTTTTTCTGGACTTGTTGCTTGTTGTTCCGGCCTCATTTAAACATGCCTAGATAGGTAGTTTTAGTTTGCTTCACCTCTTGCCATGTTAATCAACATTTAATTTTGTTGAGTAATTAAATGGGAGAGAACTAAATAATTGTTCTGGTGTTTCGTCAATATGCAACTCATTGCATATTGAGCTCCACTTAATTTGTAGGATTGGTTGTGCATTTTGCCATGCCATGCCTCTTAAACCAGACATGCATCATACTTGGTTGTGCGGCATGCCATGTATATGTGATGGTTGCTTACTTTGTTGTTTGCTTCTTTCCGGGTTGCCTGTCTCGTTAGCTTCGGTTCCATTTCAGAGTTGTGAGGATCCGTTCGACTACGTCCGTTTGTCTTGTTCATGGACTTGTTCTTCTTTCTTGTGGGATCTCAGGCAAGATGACCATACCCTCGAAATCACTTCTATCTTTGCTTGCTAGTTGATCGCTCTATTGCTATGCTGCGCTACCTCCCATATTGCCATGTCAGCCTCTAACCCACCTTTCCTAGCAAACCGTTGTTTGGCTATGTTACCGCTTTTGCTCAGCCCCTCTTATAGCGTTGCTAGTTGCAGGTGAAGATGAAGTTTGTTCCATGTTGGAACATGGATATGTTGGGATATCACAATATCTCTTATTTAATTAATGCACCTATATACTTGGTAAAGGGTGGAAGGCTCGACCTTATGCCTGGTGTTTTGTTCCACTCTTGCCGCCCTAGTTTCCGTCATACCGGTGTTATGTTCCTTGATTTTGCGTCCCTTACGCGGTTGGGTGTTATGGGAACCCCTTGACAGTTCGCTTTGAATAAAACTCCTCCAGCAAGGCCCAACCTTGGTTTTACCTTTTGCCTCATCACCACCTACTTTTCCTTTGGGAGTCACGCTCCCGAGGGTCATCTTTATTTTAACCTCCCCCGGCCAGTGCTTCTCTAAGTGTTGGTCCGAACTAGAGTCCCTTGCAGCACCACCTTGGGGAAACTTGAGGGCTGGTTTTAGTTGTACGGATTGCTCATCCGGTGTTGCCCTGAGAACGAGGTATGTGCAGCTCCTATCGGGATGTCGGCACATCGGGCGGCTTTGCTGGTCTTGTTTTACCATTGTCGAAATGTCTAGTAACCGGGATTCCGAGTGTGATCGGGTCTTCCTGGGAGAAGGAATATCCTTCGTTGACCATAAGAGCTTGTGATGGGCTAAGTTGGGATACCCCTGTAGGGTTTGAACTTTCGAAAGCCTTGCCCGCCGTTATGGGCAGATGGGAATTTGTTAATATCCGGTTGTAGAGAACTTGACACTTAACTTAATCAAAATGAATCAACCGCGTGTGTAGCCGTGATGGTCTCTTTCCGGCGGAGTCCGGGAAGTGAACACGATTCTTGTGTTATGCTTGAACATAAGTAGTTTCAGGATCACTTCTAGTTCACGACCGTGCTTTGCTTCTCTTCTCGCTCTTATTTGCGTAAGTTAGCCACCATATATGCTTAGTTCTTGCTGCAGCTCCACCTCACTACCCCTTTCCTACCCTTAAGCTTAAATAGTCTTGATCTCGCGGGTGTGAGATTGCTGAGTCCTCATGACTCATAGATACTTCCAAACAGATGCATGTGTCGACGATGATAGTGCAGGTGACGCAATCCAGCTCAAGTGGGATCTCGATGAAGATCGTGTTCATTGTGTTGTTTCGTTTCTAGTTGATCAGTAGTGGAGCCCAGTTGGGACGATTAGGGATCTAGCATTTGGGGTGGTCTTTCTTCTATTTTGGTTCCGTAGTCGGACCTTGATTGTATTCTGGATGATGTATGTTTAACTTGTATTTCTGTGAAGTGGCGATTGTAAGCCAACTCCTTATCCCTTTCTTGTTCAGTACATGGGATGTGTAAAGATTACCCCTCTTGCGACATGCCTACCATGCGGCTATGCCTCTAAGTCGTGCCCCGACACATGGGAGATATAGCCGCATTGTGGGTGTTACAAATAAGCTGTCAACTATTTTGAAATAAACAATATAAATTAGCTAATAACTATGTTTGAGAAACTCCCATAGTTGTAGAATTGGAGGCGTATCAACAAGGACCCAAATGTCCATATTGTCTTGCTCGAATTCAGGATCACCAAGATCCATGGTGACAAGCATACCCTCATCAAAACCATACATCTTGCAAAGTGCTTCCCATTTTTTGCAACCAAAATGGGTTACGCTCTCAGAATTGTACAGCTTTACTTCAAAATCCACATCATCATGAGTCCTTAGGTGAATTTTCTTTGTTTCAAAACTTTCATGGTCTTCAAAACCCATCCTCTCCAAGACATAGCGCCTTGCATGGCATGGGATAAGCTACTCGAATTGTAAAAGATGAAAATTACATGTTGAAATAGTTGTAGTCATGCTTAATTATGAAAAAAAACACTTGTCATCATTGTGTACCGTTTCAACATCGGAGGTCTCCTCGAGCTTAATGCTGAAGCACCGATCATCGTCCAGGTGAGGCTTCTCGCACAGACCTCGATTGTCGTGGCACCAGCTGCACTCCCCCGGGAGACTTTCGTCGTCTGATGACGACATCTCCTAACTTCATAATTCAAAGATTAAACTTGTACAATTAAATATATGTACTACAAAAACTAAATTAGATCATTATTATTCATCACGGGTTGACTATCGGTCTGTCGAGTCTTTTCTTGAAAACTCTCAGCTCACGTGGTGTATATATTCGACTCTCGGTGATGGTCGCTCCTCACTTCGTCCCCGAGTGCATTACACCAAAATGTCTAGCACACGAGAACGAAGGAGAAGTGACCCCCACGACAACAGTCGGGATACTTCGTCCTCTCATATATATATGGTGGAACTCTTCCTCACTGATTTCTCTCTGACATTTGCGACCGTCGATGATGGTCATTACTCCTTCTTCCCCTAGTGCATAACAAAGTTCTAGCACCCGGAGAAGAAGGAGAAACGACCCCCACGACAATAGTCGGGATTCTTCGTCCTCTCATATATATATATATATATATATATATATATATATATATATATATATATATATATATATATATATATATATATATATATATATGGTGGAACTCTCCCTAACTGATTCCTCTCTAACATTTGCGACCGTCGGTGATGGTCGTTACTCCTTCCCCTAGTGCATAACAAAGGTCTAGCACCCGGAAAAGAAGGAGAAACGACCCCGACGACAACAGTCGGGCTTCTTCGTCCTCCCATATATGGTGGAGACTCGACAGATTAAATTCAACCCGAAATATTGTTTAGTTATCTTTCTAAAAAGAATTTGGCTGGTCTCACCTCGAGGTCGTAGGGGGTCGGTGACGGGGACGACGGCGGGGATGATGGAGGGGGGCTCCTAGATTTCTGCGAAAACAAAAACCCTATAAGCTATCAACTAATCATATGCATACGCCTTCCATAGTGCTCTCCAATTTTAGCATTCAAGTTAGGAGTAGTTTTCCAATTTGAGCATTCAATAAGCAAAATCAAATCACAAAATAAAGTAGTATTCAAATTAGGATGCATTGAATTATAAGCAAAACTACATCATCTCTTGCGTCCGTACATCGTTGAATATTATCACTAATACACCTCGAATACTATCATACATATAACATCGCTAGTACCGCTAGAACCGTAGCACCCGACGGGTATCGGCACGGGCGGTGGACACACAAAGAGAAGGAACCATCACAGGATCGCTCTAGTGAGATCCCTGAAGAACCTGCCAGGTATTGTCGAACCTGCCCTCCAACGCAACCATGTAGCGACGGACGTGCTCGTCCTCCTCACTGACGCGGTGACGTACCACCTCCGCGGTGTCCGGAAGCCTTGGCACCGTCACTATCCCACGCGACCGCCACCAAACAAGGATCGGGTCAACGACAGGCTGGCTCCTCACCAACCTACACACCCCGGAAGGTAGCACATCCCAAAACCATCCCGGCGGAGCCCAGTCCCGGACATGGCCCCTCTGATCAAGCCGGCCTCCTCCGCCGAGTCGACGACGAGGATGCGGGATAGGCATCATGGACGTCGATGCGGGAATAATTGCTTTAACTAAAAAAATAAACTAGTTCTATTAATTTTCTTGCTAAAAAAACTACTTCTATAGTAAAATAAACTAGTTTTATTAAATCAAGTAGTTCAACTACTAAGCACTTACTATAAATAGAATAAAGTAGCACTTACTATAAATAAAGTAGTTTTATTAAATCAACTAGTTCAACTACTAATTAAGCATTTACTGTAAATAAACTAGTTTAACTAGTTCAACTACTAATTAAGCATTTACTGTAAATAAACTAGTTTAACTAGTTCAACTACTAATTAACCACCTCCGCGGTGTCCGGGAGAATAAAAAAGAGGAGAAGAAGAAAGGATTAATAGAGGAGAAGATCGAAGAAAAAAATGAACAAAAAAGAGTGGAAGAAGAAAGGAATAGAGGAGCCCACCTCTTTTTTCCTCTTCTTCCTCTCCTCTTCTTCTCCTTCTTCTTCTCCTTCTTCCTCTCCTGCTTCTTTTTCTTCTTCTTCTTCTTCCTTCTTTCCTTCATCATCTTTTCTTCCTTTTCCTTATTTTACTTTTAACTCTACACTAACCTAAAATGCACTAAAATAAAATCGATATCTACTAACAATCTAAATAAAAAATTAATACATATATGAAAAAAGGGGGGCTCGCATCGGTGCGGCCAGCGAGGGCGACGGTGACAGGGGGCGGAGGGCGACGGCGGCGCCGGGGGCGGCGGGCGACGGCAGGGGTGGCGGAGGGCGACGGCGATGGCGGCGGGGGCGGAGGGCGAGGGCGACGACGACGGTGACGGGGGACGGCAGAGGGCGACGCCGATGGGGGGCGGCTCGGGGGCGACAGAGGGCGGGGGGCAACTGATTGTGAAATTTTCACAAGCCCAGCTTATATACCCAGAGCATTGGTTCCGGTTCGTGGCAACAACCAGGACCAATGCCTCCCTTTAGTCCCGGTTGGTGCCACGAACCGGGACCAAAGGTCAGTTTTCGGCAGCCCAAAAGGCGGGAAGCGGCGGCCTTTGGTCCCGGTTGGTGGCACCAACCGGTACCAAAGGGGGGCATTCGTACCAGTTGGTGCCATGAACCGGTTCCAATGCCCCCTTTAGTCCCGGTTGGTGGCACCAACCGGGACTAAAGGCCTCGTTTTGCCCGTGCCCAAATGTTGAGTCCCACCTCGCTAGCTGAGATAGGCGCGTAGTGGTTTATAAGCCCCACTGCCGCACCCCTCTCGAGCTCCTCTCCATTGCAGGCTTTCTGGGCGTAATTGTCACTAGTATGCCTGATGGGCCTACTGGGCCTTTTGCGGGCCTGAATCCTGGCCCATGGATGGGTTTCTAGTCGTATTCAGGCCGTTGAGGCCGAGTATGTGGCATATTTTTTATTTTTTCCCTGTTTTTTTGTTTTCTTTTTTGCTTTATTTATTTTGTTTTGTTTCTACTTACAACAAAAACTTATTTATTTTATTTTGTTTCTAATTACTTACTTATTATGTAATTTTGCTATTAAAGTTTCTAACAAAGAAGTTCTTTATGAAAATTATTTTTGCTTTTAATGATGTTGAACAGAAAATACATTGATAATTTTAGTTGCATCAATTTTATATTTAATTTTAGTTTCAATAATACTAGAGGTTGCTTATAATGTTTTGAACAGGAAATACTTTGATAATTTTAGTTTCATAAATTTTATTTATGTTATTAAAGTTTATTTTATTTTTACTTATATATTTTATTAAAGTTTATATTATTATTTTTTCTAATTACTTATTTAATTTATTTTATGATAATTCTTTTTGCTATTAAAGTTTGTAACAAAAAAGTTCTTTATTAAAATTCTGTGAACTCCTGACTTTTTGTGTGTTCAAAATGCACCATTGAGCTATAAGCCATGATAACCCACAAGTATAGGGGATCGCAACAGTTTTCGATAAGTAAGAGTGTCGAACCCAACGAGGAGCTAAAGGTAGAACAAATATTCCCTCAAGTTCTATCGACCACCGATACAACTCTACGCACGCTTGACGTTCGCTTTACCTAGAACAAGTATGAAACTAGAAGTACTTTGTAGGTGTTTTCGGATAGGTTTGCAAGAATATAAAGAGCACGAAAATAAAAACTAGGGGCTATTGTAAGTAAAGAAGCAACTAAAGTAAATATAGCAAGTGCGGAAAAGTGGTGGTAGGAGTTGCGAAGTTGTCCCTTAAGCAATTGACTACCTTACTAGAACGATAGCAAGTATTATGTGGGAGAGGCCACTGCTAGCATGTCATCCCTTACCTGGAATTCTATTCACTTATGATTGGAAATATTAGCAAGCATCCGCAACTACTAACGTTCATTAAGGTAAAACCCAACCATAGCATTAAGATATATTGGTCCCCCTTCAATCCCGTATGCATCAATTTCTATGCTAGGTTGAAGCTTCTGTCACTCTTGCCCTCCAATACATAGTCCTATCAACATACAACTAACCCTATGGTGTGATCCACGCGCGCTCTCATATGATGGGCACCAAAGGACACCAACATAACCATAAGCATATTAAATCAATCATAGCAATTCATCAACCATCGACGGGACAAAGAAAATCTACTCAGACATCATAGGATGGCAACACATCATTAGATAATAATATGAAGCATAAAGCACCATGTTCAAGTAGAGGGTACAGCGGGTTGCGGGAGAGTGGACCGCTGTATATAGAGGGGGGAAGGTGATGGAGATGTTGGTGAAGATGGCGGAGGTGTTGGTGTAGATCACGGTGATGATGATGGCCCCCGGCGGCGTTCCGGCGCCACCGGGAGCGAGGGGGAGAGAGCCCCCCTCCTTCTTCTTCTTCCTTGACCTTCTCCCTAGATGGGAGAAGGGTTTCCCCTTTGGTCCATGGTCTCCATGGCGTGGGAGGGGCGAGAGCCCCTCCGAGATTGGATCTGTCTCTCTGTCTCTCTCTGTTTCTGTGTTCTGCTTTCTGGCCCTTCACCGTTTCTTAAATTCCCGGAGATTCGTAACTCCGATTGGGCTGAATTTTGGACACGATATCTATCCGGATATTAGCTTTCTTGCGGCGAAAGAAGGGCACCAACCGCCTTACGGGGTGGCCACGAGGGTCAGGGGCGCGCCTGGCACCCTGGGGCGCGCCCCCTACCTCGTGCCCCCCTCGGGCACCGTCTCACGATGATTCCACTTCCCAAAATTCATAAATATTCCAAAATAAATCTCCATCCGTTTTTATTCCGTTTGGACTCCGTTTGGTATGGGTTTTCTGCGAAACAAAAAACATGCAACAAACAGGAACTAGGCACTGGATCAATATGTTAGTCCCAAAAGTAGTATAAAAAGTTGCCAAAAAGTATATGAAAGTTGAATAATATTGGCATGGAACAATCAAAAATTATAGATACAACGGAGACGTATCAGCATCCCCAAGCTTAATTCCTGCTCGTCCTCGAGTAGGTAAATGATAAAAAAGATAATTTTTGATGTGGAATGCTACCTATCATAATCTTGATCATATGTCTAATCATGGCATTAATATTAAGACACGAGTGATTCAAAGCAGTAGTCTATCCTTTGACATAAAAATAATAATACTTCAAGCATACCAACCAAGCAATTATGTCTTATTGAAATAACATAGCCAAAGAAGGCTCATCCCTACAAAATCATATAGTCTGGCTATGCTCCATCTTCACCACACAAAATATTCACATCATGCACAACCCCGATGACAAGCCAAGCAATTGTTTCATACTTGACGTTTCTCAAAACCTTTTCAACTTTCACGCAATACCTGAGCGTGAGCCATGGACATAGCACTATAGGTGGAATAGAATATGATGATGAGGGTTATGTGGAGAAGACAAAAAAAGGAGAAAGTCTCACATCAACTAGGCGTATCAATGGGCTATGGAGATGCCCATCAATAGATATCAATGTGAGGAGTAGGGATTGCCATGCAACGGATGCACTAGACCTATAAGTGTATGAAAGCTCAAACTGAAACTAAGTGGGTTTGCATCCAACTTGCTTGCTCATGAAGACCTAGGGCATTTGAGGAAGCCCATGTTGGAATATACAAGCCAAGTTCTATAATTAAAATTCCCACTAGTATATGAAAGTGATAACTCGACTCTCTATATGAAGAACATGGTGCTACTTTGAAGCACAAGTGTGGTAAAAGGATAGTAACATTGCCCCTTCTCTCTTTTTCTCTCATTTTTTTATTTTATCTTTTTTATATATTTTTTTTATTTTATGGTGGGCTTCTTTGGCCTCTTTTTTTATTTGGGCTTCTTTGGCCTCTTTTATTTTTTTATAAAGTCCGGAATCTCATCCCACTTGTGGGGGAATCATAGTCTCCATCATCCTTTCCTCACTAGGGCAATGCTCTAATAATGATGATCATCACACTTTTATTTACTTACAACTCAATATTACAACTCGATATCTAGAACAAAGATATGACTCTATATGAATGCCTCCGGCGGTGTACCGGGATGTGCAATGATCTAGCGTAGCAATGACATCAAAAAATGGACAAGCCATGACAACATCATGCTAGCTATCTTACGATCATGCAAAGCAATATGACAGTAAATGCTCAAGTCGTGTATATGATGATGATGGAAGTTGCATGGCAATATATCTCGGAATGGCTATGGAAATGCCATGATAGGTAGGTATGGTGGCTGTTTTGAGGAAGATATAATGAGGCTTATGTGTGACAGAGCATATCATATCACGGGGTTTGGATGCACCGGCGAAGTTTGCACCAACTCTCGAGGTGAGAAAGGGCAATGCACGGTACCGAAGAGGCTAGCAATCATGGAAGGGTGAGAGTGCGTATAATCCATGGACTCAACATTAGTCATAAAGAACTCACATACTTATTGCAAAATCTATTAGTCATCGAAACAAAGTACTACGTGCATGCTCCTAGGGGATAGATTGGTAGAAAAAGACCATCGCTCGTCCCCGACTGCCACTCATAAGGAAGACAATCAATAAACACCTCATGCTCCGACTTTGTTACATAACGGTTCACCATACGTGCATGCTACGGGACTTGCAAACCTCAACACAAGTATTTCTCAATTTCACAATTACTCAACTAGCATGACTCTAATATCACCATCTTTATATCGCAAAACTATTGCAAGGAATCAAACATATCATATTCAGCGATCTACAAGTTTATGTAGGATTTTATGACTAACCATGTGAATGACCAGTTCATGTCATCTCTCTAAATAGATATAAGTGAAGCAAGAGAGTTTAATTATTTCTACAAAAGGTATTCCCACGCTCTAACAAATATAAGTGAATCAAAAGAGCATTCTACAAATGGTGGTTGTCTATGTAAAGAGAAACAGGCAATCCAAACTTCAAATGATATAAGTGAAGCACATGAAGCATTCTATAAAGCCATACTCAAAAGATATAAGTGAAGTGCAAAGAGAATTCTATAAATCAACCAAGGACCATCTCATACCAGCATGGTGCATAAAATAAAAATTAAAACTAAAGCAAAGACGCTCCAAGATTGCACATATCGCATGAACGAAACGAATCTGAAAACATACCGATATTTGTTGAAGAAAGAGGGGATGCCTTCCCAGCATCCCCAAGCTTAGACGCTTGAGTCTCCTTGAATATTTACTTGGGGTGCCTCGGGCATCCCCAAGCTTGAGCTCTTGCCTCTCTTCCTTCTTCTCATATCGAAACCTTCTCAATCATCGAACACTTCATCCACACAAAAACTTCAACAGAAAACTCGGTAAGATCCGTTAGTATAATAAAGCAAATCACTACTCTAAGTACTGTTGCAAGCCAATTCATATTTTATTTTTTCATTGTGTCTACTGTAATATAACTTTTTCATGGCTTAATCCACTGATATAAATTGATAGTTTCAACAAAACAAGCAAACTATGCATCAAAAACAGAATCTGTCTAAACAGAACAGTCTGTAGTAATCTGAACATTAACCATACTTCTTATACTTGAATAATTCTGCCAAAATTAGGAAAAATAAAAAATTTGTACAGAAATACAGTGCAAAAAGAATCAGAACTATTTGACATTCCAGTAAAAAATTAAAAATCATGCACTACAGCCAAAGTTTCTGTCCTGCACCGCACAAACCAACAAGCATTGTAACCATCCTAAAGGAAAACCTTGGCACATTATTTTTATAATACAATGGAATTGTACAAGGGCATAATTATTTTTGTTGAAAAGTTTCTGTAATCAAGATTCACAAAGTTTCTGTGAGCATGAACAAAGTTCAAGGCTAGCTCCCACTTCAACAATGCTTGTCTCTCTCACTTTCACTTTCCTTTTTGAAAAGTTTTGGGTTCCCCTCTTTATTTTTGTTGTTTTTAAACTATATGAAAGCACTCAACAGAAATAAATGACTCTCTAAAACTTCCGGGTTGTCTCCCTGGCAGCGCTTTCTTTAAAGCTATTAAGCTAGGCATATAGTGCTCAAGTAGTGAATCCACCCGGATCCCAAGGTATATCAAAGCCAATTTTAATTAGCAATGATTTGTAATTTAGTAGTGAGCACAAAGTAACATATATCATGTAATGACGAAGTCTAACTCTCTTCCTATGCATCGGCATGTCATAAAAGAACAATTCATGCACACATAGTAAAGGCCAATGCATAGTATAAACAGTTTCTTGCAATTTTATCGTGTTGGAGACATAGAGAGGTGGAGATATAGTTCCTCTCTCATAATAATTGCAAGTAGGAGCAGCAAGCACATGCATATTACATTCATCAAAATCGTCATGTGCAACGGTAAAAGGCAACCCATCAATGTAATCCTTAATAAGTGCAAACTTCTCCGATATAGTGTAGTTTGTAGAATTCAAAAAGATAATGGAACTATCATGTGTGGGTGCAATAGCAACAATTTCATGTTTAACATAAGGAACTATAGCAAGTTCATCTCCATAAGCATAATTCATATTGGCATCTTGGCCACAAGCATAGCAAGCATCATCAAAAAGGGATATTTCAAAAGAATCAGAGGGATCATAATAGTCATCATAGCAATCATCCTTCGGTAAGCACGAAGGGGAATTAAACAATGTATGAGTTGAAGAGTTACTCTCATTATAAGGTGGGCACGGGTGATCAATCCGCTCTTCCTCCTTTTGTTCTTCGCTCTCCTCCTCATCTTTTTCATCCAATGAACTCACAGTTTCATCAACTTCTTCTTCCATAGATTCCTGCAAAATATTAGTCTCTTCTTGGACAGTGGATACTTTATTAATAAGTACATTAATTTTGTAATTGTATTTATAATTCTCATAACAATATTTTAGGATAGCTAAATTTTTAGGTCTATAAGCATCATCATCAAAATCTTCAAACTCTTTAAACATAGATTCAATTTCATAAGAACCCATAAAAGCAACAAATTATTCTATTTGTTCCACATCATAGTAATCATATATACCATTAGCATAAGAAGCTAAGGTTTTATTATCATTAAATTTGCATGAAAAGGGAAGGTGTGGAGCCTTCGTCCTAGAGCAACAAGTATAATCATATTCCAAGCATAGTTGTCTAGCATACGACTTCAATATATGAATTTGATCCCATAATAGTCTCCCTTTTTGAGTCAAGCGATAATCCCTAAAGTATTCATGTTGATCCAACGTTACTCCCATTACATAGTTGAATGGGGTTTTCTCAGGATTATTAAAGTAGTATATAATATCTTTCACATAACCAGCATCGAGGGTTTTAGGAGGTTCCCCATCTCCATGAGCATAAAGTGCACCTAATTTTTTTTTGGTATTTCGTGTTCCATATCCATAACTAAAGATAGAGAACAACTAAGAAAAAAAAATAAAAATTACTTAGTGATAAAGCAAACAAGCACACACGAGAATATTCACCCCACGCTATTGATCCCCGGTAATGGCGCCAGAAAAAGGTCTTGATAACCCAAAAGTATACGGGGTCGCAACAGTTTTCGATAAGTAAGAGTGTCAAACCCAACAAGGGGCTAAAGGTAGAACAAATATTCCCTCAAGTTCTATCGACCACCGATACACCTCTACACACGTTTGACGTTCTCTTTACCTAGAACAAGTATGAAACTGGAAGTACTTTGTAGGTTTTTCCGGATAGGTTTGCAAGAATATAAAAAGCGCGAAAATAAAAAGTAGGGGCTGTTGTAAGTAAAGAAGCAACTAAAGTAAATATAGCGAGTGCGGAAAAGTGGTGGTAGAAGTTGCGAAGTTGTCCCTTAAGCAATTGACTACCTTACTAGACCGATAGCAAGTATTATGTGGGAGAGGCCACTGCTAGCATGTCATCCCTTACTTGGAATTCTATGCACTTATGATTGGAACTATTAGCAAGCATCCGCAACCACTAACGTTCATTAAGGTAAAACCCAACCATAGCATTAAGATATATTGGTCCCCCTTCAATCCCGTATGCATCAATTTCTATGCTAGGTTGAAGCTTCTGTCACTCTTGCCCTCCAATACATAGTCCTATCAACATACAACTAACCCTATGGTGTGATCCACGCGCGCTCTCATATGATGGGCACCAAAGGACAGCAACATAACCACAAGCAAATTAAATCAATCATAGCAATTCATCAACCACCGACAGGACAAAGAAAATCTACTCAGACATCATAGGATGGCAACACATCATTGGATAATAATATGAAGCATAAAGCACCATGTTCAAGTAGAGGGTACCGCGGGTTGCGGGAGAGTGGACCGCTGTAGATAGAGGGGGGAAGGTGATGGAGATGTTGGTTAAGATGGCGGAGGTGTTGGTGTAGATCGCGGTGATCATGATGGCCCTCGGCGGCGTTCTGGCGCCACCTGAAGCGAGGGGGGGAGAGCCCCCCTCCTTCTTCTTCTTCCTTGACCTTCTCCCTAGATGGGAGAAGGGTTTCCCCTATGGTCCATGGTCTCCATGGCATGGGAGGGGCGAGAGCCCCTCCGAGATTGGATCTGTCTCTCTGTCTCTCTCTGTTTCTGCGTTCTGTTTTCTGGCCCTTCACCGTTTCTTAAATTCCCGGAGATCTGTAACTCCGATTGGGCTGAATTTTGGACACGATATCTATCCGGATATTAGCTTTCTTGCGGCGAAAGACGGGTACCAACCGCCTTACGGGGTGGCCACGAGGGTCAGGGGCGCGCCTGACACCCTGGGGCGCGCCCCCTACCTCGTGCCCCCCTCGGGCACCGTCTCATGATGATTCCACTTCCCAAAATTCATAAATATTCCAAAATAAATCTCCGTCCGTTTTTATTCCATGTGGACTCCGTTTGGTATGGGTTTTCTGTGAAACAAAAAACATGCAACAAACAGGAACTAGGCACTGGATCAATATGTTAGTCCCAAAAATAGTATAAAAAGTTGCCAAAAAGTATATGAAAGTTGAATAATATAGGCATGGAACAATCAAAAATTATAGATACGACAGAGACGTATCAAGCCACATCATCAATAAAATTCTTTTTGCTTTTAATGTTTTGAACAGAAAATACTGTGATAATTTTAGTTGCATAAATTCTATATAATTTTAGTGTCAATAATACTAGAGGTTTATAAAATGCAACATTCAAAGCATTTCAACAAAACATTCAAAGCATTTCAACAAAATGAACAATCTGTTTCGAGATATCAGGGTTTCATACGGAAACTCGTCTATTACAACATGCATTTCAAATGAACTTGGAAAAGGTTGAAAGTTGGCATGGTATCATCATAATAGTTGTGGAGAGCAAGTCTTCACTTTTTCTTCGCTTGTGTGCTTTGCTTATTGCGCCGTAACCATGGATAATCTTCATCGTTTATCAGGATGCTTGGGTCAGCCTTAACTTTGAAGGGAGGAATTTCATGAAACTTTTCATAATCTTCGGACATGTCTGTCTTGCCCTCCACTCCCACGATGTCCCTTTTTCCTGAAAGAACTATGTGGCACTTTAGCTCATCGTATGATGTATTGATAACCCACAAGTGTAGGGATCGCAACAACTTTCGAGGGTAGAGTATTCAACCCAAATTTATTGATTCGACACAAGGGGAGCCAAAGAATATTCTCAAGTATTAGCAGTTGAGTTGTCAATTCAACCACACCCGGATAACTTAATATCTACAGCAGAGTATTTAGTGGCAAAGTAATATGATAGTAGTGGTAACGATAACAAAAGATTAATGAAAGCAAAAGTAATATTTTTGGTGTCTTGTAGTGATTGTAACAATAGCAACGGGAAAGTAAATAAGCGTAGACCAGTAGATGGAAAACTCGTAGGCATTGGATCGGTGATGGATAATTATGCCGGATGCGGTTCATCATGTAACAGTCATAACATAGGGTGACACAGAACTAGCTCCAATTCATCAATGTAATGTAGGCATGTATTCCGAATATAGTCATACGTGCTTATAGAAAAGAACTTGCATGACATCTTTTGTCGTACCCTCCCGTGGCAGCAGGGTCCTAATGGAAACTAAGGGATATTAAGGCCTCCTTTTAATAGAGAACTGGAACAAAGTATTAGCACATAGTGAATACATGAACTCCCCAAACTATGGTCATCACCGGGAGTGGTCCCGATTATTGTCACTTCGGGGTTGTCGGATCATAACACATAGTAGGTGACTATAGACATGCAAGATAGGATCAAGAACTCACATATATTCATGAAAACATAATAGGTTCAGATCTAAAATCATGGCACTCGGGCCCTAGTGACAAGCATTAAGCATAGCAAAGTCATAGCAACATCAATCTCAGAACATAATGGATACTAGGGATCAAACCCTAACAAAACTAACTCGATTACATGATAGATCTCATCCAACCCATCACCGTCCAGCAAGCCTATGATGGAATTACTCACGCACGACGGTGAGCATCATGAAATTGGTGATGGAGGATGGTTGATGATAATGACGGCAACGAATCTCCCTCTCCGGAGCCCCGAACGGACTCCAGATCAGCCCTCCTGAGAGGTTTTAGGGCTTGGCGGCGGCTCCATTTCGTAAAACGCGATGATTTCTTCTCCTTGATTTTTTTCTCCCCGAAAGCAAATAAATAGAGTTGGAGTTGGCGTCGGAGGAGCTCCAGAGGGCCCACGAGGTAGGGGTGTGCCCTAGGGGGGGGCACCCTCGTGGACAGGGTGTGGGCCCCCTGGTCTTCATCTTTGGCAAGGATTTTTTATTATTTTTAACTAGATGTTCCGTGGAGTTTCAGGTCATTCCGAGAACTTTTGTTTTCTGCACATAAAACAACATCATGGCAATTCTGCTAAAAACAGCGTCAGTCCGGGTTAGTTCCATTCAAATCATGCAAGTTAGAGTCCAAAACAAGGGAAAAAGTGTTTGGAAAAGTAGATACGACGGAGACGTATCAAATCCCCCAAGCTTAAACCTTTGCTTGTCCTCAAGCAATTCAATTGACAAACTGAAAGTGATAAAGAAAAAACTTTTACAAACTCTGTTTGCTCTTGTTGTTGTAAATATGTAAAGCCAACATTCAAGTTTTCAGCAAAGATTATAACTAACTACATTTGTAATAACTCTCAGGTCTCATGATTACTCATATCAATAGCATAATCACTTGGCGAGCGATAATAATAAATCTCGGATGACAACACTTTCTCGAAACAATCATAATATGATATAACAAGATGGTATCTTGCCAGCCCTTTTTGAGACCGCAAAACATAAATGCAGAGCACCTTTAAAGATCGAGGACTGACTAGATATTGTAATTCATGGTAAAAGAGATCCAGTCATAGTCATACCCAACATAAATTAATAGTAATGAATGCAAATGACAGCTGTGCTCTCCAGCTAGTGCTTTTTAATAAGAGGGTGATGACTCTACATAAAATTAAATAGATAGACCCTTCGCAGAGGGAAGCAGGGATTTGTAGAGGTGCCAGAGCTTGGTTTTGAAATAGAGATAAATAATATTTTGAGCGGCATACTTTCATTGTCAATGTAACAACTAAGAGATGGCGATATCTTCCATGCTACACACATTATAGGAGGTTCCCAAACAGAATGGTAAAGTTTATACTCCCCCTCCACCAACAAGCATCAATCCATGACTTGCTCGAAACAATGTGTGTCTCCAACTAGCAACAGTCCCAGGGGGAGTTTTGTTTGCAATTATTTTGATTTAGTTTGCATAAAGCATGGGACAGTGCATCCCGGTGACCAGCCATTTTCTCGTGAGTGAGGAGCGAAGTCCACTCCTCTTGAGAATAACCCGCCTAACATGGAAGATAAGGGCAGCCCTAGTTGATACATGAGCTATTCGAGCATACAAAACAGAATGTTTATTTGAAGGTTTAGAGTTTGACACATACAAATTTACTTGAAACGGCAGGTAGATACCGCATATAGGAAGGTATAGTGGACTCATACAGAATAACTTTAGGGTTTAAAGGATTGGATGCACAAGCAGTATTCCCGCTTAGTACAAGTGAAGGCTAGCAAAAGACTGGGAAGCGACCAACTAGAGAGCGACAATAGTCATGAACATGCATTAAAATTAATAAACATTGGATGCAAGCATGAGTAGGATATAATCCACCATGAACAGAAATATCGTGAAGGCTATGTTGATTTGTTTCAACTACATGCATGAACATGTGCCAAGTCAAGTCACTTAAATCATTCAAAGGAGGATACCACCCCATCATACCACATAACAACCATTTTAATAGCATGTTGGCTGATACGTCTCCAACGTATCTATAATTTTTGATTGCTCCATGCTATATTATCTACTATTTTAGACAATATTGGGCTTTGTTATCCACTTTTATATTATTCTTGGGACTAACCTATTAACCGGAGGCCCAGCCCAGATTTGCTGTTTTTTGCCTATATCGTGAAGGTTATTTGGTTGCAGGGTTGCTTGAGAGAGACCATCTTCATCCTACGCCTCCCATGGATTGATAAACCTTAAGTCATCCACTTGAGGGAAATTTGCTACTGTCCTACAAACCTCTGCACTTGGAGGCCCAACAACGTCTACAAGAAGAAGGTTGTGTAGTAGACATCATTGGCATGCAAGGTAAACCATTATAACTCATAGCTAATCAAGCATGGCACGAGAAACTATGATCTCTAATTGTCATTGCAAACATGTTTATTCATAATAAGTTGAATCAAGAATGATGAACTCATCATACTTACAAAAACAAGAGAGGTCGAGTTCATACCAGCTTTTCTCATCTCAGTCAGTCCATCATATAACATCATAATTGCCTTTCACTTGCACGATCGAACGATATGAATAATAATAAGAGTGTACGTGCATTGGACTAAGCTGGAATCTGCGAGCATTCAATAAACAGGAGAAGACAAGGCAATATGGGCTCTTGGTTAAATCAACAATAATGCATATAAGAGCCACTTCAACAATTTAATCATGGTCTTCTCCTACCGACCCCCAAAGAAAAGAAAAGAAATAAAACTATTTACACGGGAAAGCTCCCAACAAGCAAAATTAGAACGAGAAATATGTTTTTGGGTTTTCTTTAATTATTACTACTAAAGCAAGAAAAGTAAACTACTACTAATTTTTTTTGGTTTTTCTTAAGGTTTAACAAACACACAAGAAGAAAGCAGGGAAAAGAAAATAAGCTAGCATGGATATTACAGTGAAAGAGTATGAGCACCGACATCTAGCAATGAGTGTGTGAACATAAATGTAATGTCGGTGAGAAATACGTACTCCCCCAAGCTTAGGCGTTTGGCCTAAGTTGGTTCATTGCCAGGGATAGCCTGGTGGATACCCATAGGTGTAGCTGGGGTCATACTGCGATGCAGTGACTATCGCCGCCTAAGCTGCAGCGTGGCGTTGGGCTGCCTCTGCTCTCCTCTCGTACTCATCTGCCTCCTCTCTGGTAATAACATATCTTCCTTTTGTCTGAGAATCAAAGAAGGCAGGAGCAGGGAGAGTAATACGGACAACACACCGTTTTTCAAAGATTACTCGATATAAGAGAGGTGATTCATTCCTCTCGACAAACTGGTGGGAAGCCATAGAATTAAAATCCAAATAAGCAGGAGGCAACTCCATATCACCCTCACGAACATCCACCTCAAGAAAATTAGCTAAGCAGGTTGCATAATTCCTCCAAAGAAATCTCCATTATATCTATTATGATGCAACCTATGTGCTACAATGGCTCCCATATGATAAGATTGGTCTCCTAACACAACACTCCTGAGAATGCTAAGGTCAGGGACACACATGTGACATGCTTCATCCTTAGCATTTATGCACCTACCTATGAAGAGAGCAAAATAATGTATAGCAGGAAAGTAAATGCTCCCTATGGTAGCTTGTGTTATATCTCTAGATTCCCCTACGGTTATACTAGCAAGAAAGTCTCTAAATTCAGATTTACGGGGATCACTAGCACTACCCCATTGTGGAAGTTTGCAGGCAGAAGTAAAATCCTCTAAGTCCATGGTATAAGATTTTTCATAAAGATCAAACATGACAGTAGGAGAATTACGCGAAGATGAAAATTCAAACCTCCTCACAAATGAGCTAGTGAGTTGATGGTACTGTGGGCATTTGTCTGCCTCAAAGTCCACAAGATCGGCGTTACGCAAATATGCGTTAAATTCCTCTTTGATTCCCGCTCGATCCATAAAATTTTCTGAAGTCCATTCACAAGGCCGCACTGGAGCGTCCCTTGGGGACTCCTCATCAGCATCACGCATTGCAAGCCTGGGGCCTTGCTTCCTTGAAGAATCACCTTGGAACATCTTCCTAAGCATATTGTTTTCTCTGAAAAATTTCTGAAATTTTTAGTAACTTCAAACAAAAGTGAACCAACTTCAACAAAATTGATAGCAACTACTCCTACAAGTGCCTAAAGTCTATATCATTCATTAGAACTACTTGGAACCATATAAATTTGACATGCAAGCTCAAGAACATGGTCACCTATGCAGCACAAATTTGCAATGAATAAAGCACTAGAGCAAAAACTAATTCGACCAATGGAGGAGTCACATACCAAGGAACAATCTCCCCAAGCAGTTTTGTGAGAGGTGCTTTGAGCAAGGAGATCAAAACTCACAGCAAAGTGAGCAAGCACTACTAGGGAAAAGCCTAGCAGCAGCGCGGGTTTTGGGTGTATCAGTAGCACGGGTGCCCGCGCTACTGATACGACGCCACAGCTAACTTGTAGCAGTAGCGCGTGTTGACACACGCTACTGCCATACATGGTTAGCTGTAGCGTGCGTTGCAAACAGCGCTACTGCTAATTAGCTATAGCGGGTCTTATACCCTGCGCTACTGCTATTACTTTCAAAAACAAAAAAAATCCCGATCCCGTGCGTGCTGTCAATGGCAGCAATGGTAAGATCTAGCGATGATTGGCGTCGCCGGAGGCATGAACGGACAGCGGAAGACCAGATCCAGCAGTGGTTGTTGGAGAGGGCCCGTTTCTATGGCAGAGCCAGGCCGCGGCGTGGGGCTCCTCTTCTCGACCATGCTAGATAGCTCCGGGTCATCCATGGCGATGACCTGCATGGGCATGGACATGGGAGGGTGAGTCAAACCAGAGGGAGAGAGAGAAAAGGAAAACCGAGGGAGAGAGAGAAAAGGAAAACCAAGGGAGAGAGGAAGGTGATGTAGGGAGCAGCGGAGCTAGTCACCGGTGGCAAGGTGCTCCGGTGTGGTGGCGCGGGGCGACGGCCTCCTAGACGTCGGTGGAAGACCGACGAGCTCCTAGACGCCGGTGGCGCTCGGCGGCGGCCTTGTTCGGCGCCATGGAGGAGGATGGGTGCATGGGCAAGAGGTCCATGTGGGAGCGTATGGAAAGTGAGAGGAGAGTGTGGTGGAAGAGAGGAGGGATTTGGGGGAGGAGATGGGGATTCGGCCGAGGATATGGCGACTTCACCTACCTCGTACTTAGTAGTAGCGAGGGGTATAAAACCGCGCTACTACTATCAACTTAGTAGTATCGTGGGTTTATACCCCTCGCTACTACTATGGCATGTGTCGGGGGGCACGGTAGAGACCGCTTAGTAGTAGCGAGGGTTAAAAACCCGCGCTACTACTATCAACTTAGTAGTAGCGAGGGTTAAAAACCCACGCTACTGCTAATTAGCAGTAGCGCTTCTTTTTGTGCCGCACTGCTTCTAAGATTCTGTGTATAAGGTTTTCCCTAGTAGTGTAGAACTCGTGCTTGAACCAGATATTCATGTTTGTGGGAGGAAGAAGAAGAGGATGGGTGCAGGAATAAGTGGAGGAGGGCCACCGTGGGCCCACGAGGCAGGGGGCGCGCCCTCCACCCTCGTGGCCAGGTGGCAGCTCCCCCGTGGTGCTTTCAGTACCATAAATCCTCAAATATTCCCGAAAAAATCATATTAAATTGGCATGGCATTTGGAGGACTTTTATTTTCAGGGTATTTTTATATTGCATGGATAAATCGGAAAACAGACAGAAAAATACTATTTTTACTTTATTTCAACTAAATAACAGAAAGTATAAAGAGGGTACAGAAGTTTGTGCTTCTAGTTTCATTCATCTCATGCTCATCAAAAGGAATCCCCTAACAAGGTTGATCAGGTCTTGTTAACAAACTCATTCCGAATAACATGAAACTGGAGAAATTTCGAATAACACTATGTTACCTCAACGGGGATATGCACATCCCCAATAATAAGAATATCATATTTCTTCTTGACAGTAGGAAGAGGAAATTCAAAACCTCCAAATATAATCGATGGAATTTTTCCAATAGAATTGATACTATGAACTTGAGATTGTTTCCTCGGAAAGTGTACCGTATGCTCATTACCATTAACATGAAAAGTGACATTGCCTATGTTGCAATCAATAACAGCCCCTGCAGTATTCAAAAAGGGTCTTCCAAGAATAATAGACATACTATCGTCCTCGGGAATATCAAGACTAACAAAGTCTGTTAAAATAGTAATGTTTGCAACCACAAGAGGCACATCCTCAGAAATACCGATAGGTATAGCAGTTGATTTATCAGCCATTTGCAAAGATATTTCAGTAGTTGTCAACTTATTCAAATCAAGTCTACGATATAAAGAGAGAGGCATAACACTAACACCGGCTCCAAGATCACATAAAGCAGTTTTAACATAGTTTCTTTTAATGGAGCATGGTATAGTAGGTACTCCTGGATCTCCAAGTTTCTTTGGTATTCCACCCTTAAAAGTGTAATTAGCAAGCATGGTGGAAATTTCAGCTTCCGGTATCTTTCTTTTATTTGTAACAATATCTTTCATATACTTAGCATAAGGATTCATTTTGAGCATATCAGTTAATCGCATACGCAAAAAGATAGGTCTAATCATTTTAGCAAAGCGCTCAAAATCCTCATCATCCCTTTTCTTGGATGGTTTGGGAGGAAAAGGCATGGGTTTCTGAACCCATGGTTCTCTTTCTTTACCATGTTTCCTAGCAATAAAGTCTCTCTTATCATAACGTTGATTCTTTGATTGTGGGTTATCAAGATCAACAGTAGGTTCAATTTCTACATCATTACCATTACTAGGTTGAGCATCCTCATGAACATCATCATTAACATTTTCACGAGGTTCATGTTCATTACCAAATTGTGTTTCCGCATCAGACATAGAGATATCATTTGGATTCTCAGGTGGTTCAGCAATAGGTTCACTAGAAGTTTACAAAGTCCTATCATTTTTATTTTTCTTCCTTTTAGAAGAACTAGGTGCATCAATATTATTTCTCTGAGAATCTTGCTCAATTCTCTTAGGGTGGCCTTCAGGGTACAAAGGTTCCTGAGTCATTCTACCAGTTCTAGTAGCCACTCTAATAGCATAATCATTTTTCTTACTATTCATTTCACTGAGCAAATAATTTTGAGCCTTAAGTACTTGTTCTACTTGAGTGGTAACCATAGAAGCATGTTTGCTAACAAATTGAAGTTCACATCTAACATCAGCCATATAATCACCCAAGCGTTTAATCATATAAGCATTTTGTTTTAATTGTCTACCAAAATAAGCATTGAAATCTTCTTGCTTAAACATAAAGTTACCAAACTTATCCAAGCACTGACTAGCAATTTTAGTAGGAGGGATTTCAGCTCTATCATATCCATAGAGAAAATTTACCTTTACTACCTGTGTCGGGTTATCAAGACCAGGAGGTTCTTCAATAGCTAATGGATTAAGATCATATGTTTCTTCAACAGGCGGTAGATTAAGACCATGTATTTCTTCAATAGGAGGTAAATTCTTAACATATTTAGCTTTAATACCTTTTTCTTTCATAGATTTCTTTGCCTCTTGCATATCTTCAGGACTAAGAAATAGACCACCTCTCTTCTTCGGAGTTGGTTTAGGAATAGGCTCAGTAGTTCACTCAGGGGCTGGCTCAGGAGGTGCCCAATTATTTTCAGTTGTCAACATATTATTCGATAGAATTTCAGCTTCATCCGGTGTTCTTTCCCTGAGAAGAGAACCATCACAACTATCTAGGTAATCTCTGGAAGCATCGATTAGTCCATTATAAAAGATATCAAGTATTTCATTTTTCTTAAGAGGATGATCAGGCAAAGCATTAAGTAACTTGAGAAGCCTCCCCCAAGTTTGTGGGAGACTCTCTTCTACAATTTGCACAAAGTTGTATATTTCCCTCAAAGCAGCTTGTTTCTTATGAGCAGGGAAATATTTAGCAGAGAAGTAATAAATTCCATCCTGGGGACTACGCACACAACCAGGATCAAGAGAATTAAACCATATCTTAGCATCACCCTTTAATGAGAATGGAAATATTTTAAGGATATAAAAGTAGCGAGATCTCTCATCATTAGTGAACAGGGTGGCTATATCATTTAATTTAGTAAGATGTGCCACAATAGTTTGAGATTCATAACCATGAAAAGGATCAGATTCAACCAAAGTAATTATATCAGGATCAACAGAAAATTTATAATCCTTATCGACAACACAGATAGGTGAAGTAGCAAAAGCAGGGTCAGGCCTCATTCTATCATTAAGAGATTGCTTATTCCATTTAGCTAATAACCTTCTAAGCTCATCGTTATCTTTGCAAGCCAAAATAGTAGCAGAAGCTTCTTTATCAAAAATATAACCCTCGGGAATAACAGGCATGTTTTCATCATCACTTTCATCAACATGTTCAGTTTCAATAATTTCTTTCTCTCTAGCCCTAGCAATTTGTTCATCAAGAAATTCACTAAGGGGCACAGTAGTATCAAGCATAGAAGCAGTTTCATCATAAGTATCATGCATAGCAGAAGTGGCATCATCAATAACATGCGACATATCGGAACAAATAGCAGAAGCAAGTTTAGGTGTCGCAAGCTTACTCAAAACAGAAGGCGAATCAAGTGCAGAGCTAGATGGCAGTTCCTTACCTCCCCTCATAGTTGAGGGTTAAATTGTTGTCTTAGCGTCTTTCAAGTTCTTCATAGTGTCCAGCAGATATAAATCCCAAGTGACTCAAAGAATAGAGCTATGCTCCCCGGCAACGGCGCCAGAAATTAGTCTTGATAACCCACAAGTGTAGGGGATCGCAACAGCTTTCGAGGGTAGAGTATTCAACCCAAATTTATTGATTTGACACAAGGGGTGTTGGGGAACGTAGCAGAAATTCAAAATTTTCTACGCATCACCAAGATCAATCGATGGAGTAATCTAGCAACGAGGGGAAGGAGAGTGCATCTACATACCCTTGTAGATCGCTAAGCGGAAGCGTTCAAGTGAATGGGGTTGATGGAGTCATACTCGTCGTGATCCATATCACCGATGATCCTAGTGCCGAACAGACGGCACCTCCGTGTTCAACACACGTACAGCCCGGTGACGTCTCCTACGCCTTGATCTAGCAAGGGAAGAAGGAGAGGTCGGGGAAGACTCCATCCAGCAGCAGCACGACAGTGTGGTGGTGGTGGAGGAGCGTGGTACTCCAGCAGGGCTTCACCAAGCACCGCAAGAGACGAGGAGGGAGAGGGGTAGGGCTGCGCCAACAAGAGAAGAAACTTCGTCTGTGGGCTGCTCCTTTGCCTCCACTATATATAGGGGGAGAGGGGGGGCTGCGCCCCCACCTAGGGTTCCACCCTAGGGGCGACGGCCAGCCCAGATCCCATCTGGTGGGGCGGCCAAGGGGGGGAGAGGGGAAACTTGCCCCCCCCAACCTAGGTAGGGCGCCCCCTCCCTAAACCCTAGGCGCCTTGGGCCTTGGTGGGGGGGCGCACCAGCCCACCTGGGGCTGGTCCCCTCCCACACTTGGCCCATGCAGCCCTCCGGGGCTGGTGGCCCCACTTGGTGGACCACCGGGACCCTCCTGGTGGTCCCGGTACATTACCGATAAAACCCGAAACTTTTCCAGCGACCAAAACAGGACTTCCCATATATAAATCTTTACCTCCGGACCATTCTGGAACTCCTCGTGACGTCCGGGATCTCATCCGGGACTCCGGACAACATTCGGTAACCACGTATATCTATTCCCTATAACCCTAGCGTCATCGAACCTTAAGTGTGCAGACCCTACGGGTTCGGGAGACATGCAGACATGACCGAGATGACTCTCCGGTCAATAACCAACAGCGGGATCTGGATACCCATGCTGTCTCCCACATGCTCCATGATGATCTCATCGGATGAACCACGATGTCAAGGACTTAATCAATCCCGTATACAATTCCCTTTGTCTATCGATACGATACTTGCTCGAGATTCGATCGTCGGTATCCTGATACCTTGTTCAATCTCGTTACCGGCAAGTCTCTTTACTCGTTCCGTAACACATCATCCTGTGATCAACTCCTTGATCACATTGTGCACATTATGATGATGTCCTACCGAGTGGGCCCAGAGATACCTCTCCGTCACACGGAGTGACAAATCCCAGTCTCGATTCGTGCCAACCCAACAGACACTTTCGGAGATACCCGTAGTGCACCTTTATAGCCACCTAGTTATGTTGTGATGTTTGGCACACCCAAAGTATTCCTACGGTATCCGGAAGTTTCACAATCTCATGGTCTAAGGAAATGATACTTGACATTAGAAAAGCTTTAGCATGCGAACTACACGATCTTGTGCTATGCTTAGGATTGGGTCTTGTCCATCACATCATTCTTCTAATGATGTGATCCCGTTATCAATGACATCCAATGTCCATGGTCAGGAAACCGTAACCATCTATTGATCAACGAGCTAGTCAACTAGAGGCTTACTAGGGACATGGTGTTGTCTATGTATCCACACATGTATCTGAGTTTCCTATCAATACAATTCTAGCATGGATAATAAGGGATTATCATGAACAAGGAAATATAATAATAATCAATTTATTATTGCCTCTAGGGCATATTTCCAACAGTCTCCCACTTGCACTAGAGTCAATAATCCAGTTCACATCGCTATGTGATTAACACTCAAGGTCACATCCCCATGTGACTAACACCCAAAGAGTTTACTAGAGTCAATAATCTAGTTCACATTACCATGTGATTAACACTCGATGAGTTCTGGGTTTGATCATGTTATGCTTGTGAGAGATGTTATAGTCAATGGGTCTGAATCTTTCAGATCCGTGTATGCTTTACAAATCTCTATGTCATCTCCCAGATGCAGCTACCATGTTCTATTTGGAGCTATTCCAAATAACAGTTCTACTATACGAATCCAGTTTACTACTCAGAATAATCTGGATTAATGTCAAATTTTGCATCGGTGTAACCCTTTACGACGAACTCTTTTACCACTCCATAATTGAGAAAATTCCTTAGTCCACTAGTTACTAAGGATAACTTTGACCGATGTCCTGTGATCCATTCCTGGATCACTCTTGTACCCCTTGACTGACTCATGGCAAGGCACACTTCAGGTGCGGTACACAGCATAGCATACTGTAGAGCCTACGTCTAAAGCATAGGGGACGACCTTCGTCCTTTTTCTCTATTCTGCCGCGGTCAGGTTTCGAGTCTTACTCAATGCTCACACCTTATAACACAGCCAAGAACTCCTTCTTTGCCGATCCATTTTGAACTCCTTCAAAATCTTGTCACGGTATGTATTCATTTGAAAGTACTATTAAGCGTTTTGATCTATCCTTATAGATCTTAATGCTCAATACTCAAGTAGCCTAATCCAGGTTTTCCATTGAAAAACACTTTTCAAATAACTCTGCATGCTTTCCAGAAATCTACATCATTTCCGATCAACAATATGTTAACAACATATACTCATCGGAAATTCTATAGTGCTCCCACTCACTTCTTTGGAAATATAAGTTTCTCATAAACTTTGTATAAACCCAAAATCTTTGATCGTCATCAAAGCATATATTCCAACTCCGAGATGCTTACTCCAGTCCTTAGAAGGATTGCTAGAGCTTTGCATACTTGTTAGCATCTTTCAGGATTGTTAAAACCTTCTGGTTGTATCACATACAACCTTCCCTCAAGAAAATCGTGAGGAAACAATGGTTTTTGACATCCTATCTGCAAGATTTCATAAATAATGCAGTGACTGCTAATGTAATTCCAACAGACTCTTAGCATCGCTATGAGTGAGAAAGTCTCACCGTAGTCAACTCCTTGAACTTGTCGGAAAACATCTTAACGACAAGTCAAGCTTTCTTAATGGTGATACTTACCATCATTGTCCGTCTTCCTTTTAAAATCCATATGTACCTAACAGCCTTACGACCATCAAGTAGTTCTTCCAAAGTCTACACTTTGTTTTCATATATGGATCCTCTCTCGGATTATATGGCCTCGAGCTATTTTGGAATCCAGGCCCACCATCGCTTCTCCTTAGCTCGTAGGTTCATTGTTGTCTAGCAACATGACTTCCAAGACAGGATTACGTACCACTCTGAAGTAGTACGCATCCTTGTCATCCCACGAGGTTTGGTAGTGACTTGATCTGAAGTTTCATGATCACTATCATAAGCTTCCACTTCAATTGGTGTAGGTGCCACAGGAACAACTCCCTGTGCCCTGCCACACACTAGTTGAAGAGACGGTTCAATAACCTCATCAAGTCTCCACCATCCTCCCACTCAATTCTTTCGAGAGAAACCTTTCTTCCTCGAGAAAGGACCCGATTCTAGAAACAATCCCTTATTGCTTTCGGATCTGAGACAGGAGGTATACCCAACTGTTTTGGGTGTCCTATGAAGATGCATTTATCCGCTTTGGGTTCGAGCTTATCAGCCTGAAACTTTTTCACATAAGCGTCGCAGCCCCAAACTTTTAAGAAATGATAGCTTAGGTTTCTCTAAACCATAGTTCATACGGTGTCATCTCATCGGAATTACGTGGTGCCCTATTTGAAGTGAATGTGGTTGTCTCTAATGCCTAACCCATAAACTATCGTGGTAATTCGGTAAGAGACATCATGGTATGCATCATATCCAATAGGGTGCAGTTATGATGTTCGGACACACCATCACACTATGGTGTTCCAGGTTGTATTAGTTGTGAAACAATTTCCACAATGTCTTAATTCTGTGCCAAACTCGTAATTCAGATATTCATCTCTATGATCATATCATAGATATTTTATCCTCTTGTCACGATGATCTTTCAACTTCACCCTGAACCTTTCAATAATTCAGACTCGTGATTCAGCAAGTAAATGTACTCAACATCTACTCAAATCATCTGTGAAGTAAGAACATAACGATATCCACTACACGCCTCAGCACTCATTGGACTGCACACATCAAAATGTATTACTTCCAACAAGTTGCTTTCTAGTTCCATTTTACTGAAAACGAGGCTTTTAGTCATCTTTCCCATGTCGTATGATTTGCATGTCTCAAGTGATTCAAAATCAAGTGAGTCCAAACGGTCCATTTGCATGGAGTTTCTTCATGCATATACACCAATAGACATGGTTCGCATGTCTCAAACTTTTCAAAACGAGTGAGCCCAAAGATCCATCAACATGGAGCTTCTTCATGCGTTTTATAGCGATATGACTTACGTGGCAGTGCCACAAGTAGGTGGTACTATCATTACTATCTTATATCTTTTGACATGAACATGTGTATCACTACGATCGAGATTCAATAAACCATTCATTTTAGGTGCAAGACCATTGAAGGTATTATTCAAATAAACAGAGTAACCATTATTCTCCTTAAATGAATAACCGTATTGCAATAGACATAATCCAATCATGTCTATGCTCAACGCAAACACCAATCTCGATGGTAGAGGGAGCGTGCGATGCTTGATCACATCAAGCTTGGGAAAAACTTAAAACACATATCGCCAGCTCACCTTTAGCTAGTCTCTGTTTACTCCGCAGCCTTTTATTTCGAGTTTACTAACATTTAGCAACCGAACCGGTATCTAATACCATGGTGCTACTAGGAGTACTAGTAAAGTACACATTAACACAATGTATATCCAATATACTTCTATCGACCTTGCCAGCCTTCTCATCTACCAAGTATCTAGGGTAATTCTGCTCCAGTGGCTGTTCCCCTTATTACAAAAGCACTTAGTCTCGAGTTTGGGTTCAACCTTGGGTTTCTTCACTAGAGCAGCAGCTGATTTACCGTTTCATGAAGTATCCCTTCTTGCCCTTGCCCTTCTTGAAACTAATGGTTTCACCAACCATCAACAATTGATGATCCTTCTTGATTTCTACTTTTGTGGTGTCAAACATCGCGAATATCTCAAGGATCATCATATATGTCCCTGATATATTATAGTTCATCACGAAGCTCTAGCAGCTTGGTGGTAATGAGTTCGGAGAAACATCACTATCTCATCTGGAAGATCAACTCCCACTCGATTCAAATGATTGTTGTACTCAGACAATCTTGAGCACAAGCTCAACAATTGAGCTTTTCTCCCTTAGTTTGCAGGCTAAGAAAATCATCGGAGGTCTTATACCTCTTGACGTGGGCACGAGCCTGAAATTCCAATTTCAGCCCTCGAAACATCTCATATGTTTCGCGACATTTCAAAACGTCTTCGGTGCCTCAACTCTAAACCGTTTAACTGAACTATCACGTAGTTATCAAAATGTGTATGTCAGATGTTCGCAACATCCACAGACGACGTTCGAGGTTCAGCACACTGAGCGGTGCATTAAGGACATAAACCTTCTATGAAGCAATGAGGACAATCCTCGGTTTATGGACCTAGTCCGCATAATTGCTACTATCATCTTTCAACTAAATTTTCTCCAGGAACATATCTAAATAGTAGAACTGAAGCGCGAGCCACGACATAATTTGCGAAGACCTTTTGACTATGTTCAGGATAATTAAGTTCATCTTATGAACTCCCACTCAGATAGACATCCCTCTAGTCATCTAAGTGATTACATGATCCGAGTCAACTAGGTCATGTCCGATCATCACGTGAGACGGACTAGTCATCATCGGTGAACATCCTCATGTTGATTGTATCTACCATACGACTCATGCTCGACCTTTCGGTCTCCTGTGTTCCGAGGCCATGTCTGTACATGCTAGGCTCGTCAAGTCAACCTAAGTGTTTCGCGTGTGTAAATCTGGCTTACACCCGTTGTATGTGAACGTAAGAATCTATCACACCCGATCATCATGTGGTGCTTTGAAACGACGAACTTTCGCAACGGTGCACAGTTAGGGGGAACACTTTCTTGAAATTTTAATGCGGGATCATCTTATTTACTACCATCGTTCTAAGCAAATAAGATGTATAAACATGATAAACATCATATGCAATCAAATAGTGACATGATATGGACAATATCATATTGCTCCTTTTGATCTCCATCTTCAGGGCTCCATGATCATCATTGTCGTCGGCATGACACCATGATCCCCATCATTGTGTCTCCATGAAGTTGTCTCGCCAACTTATTACTTCTACTACTATGGCTACCGGTTAGCAATAAAGTAAAGTAATTACATGGCGTTGTACAATGACACGCAGGTCATACAATAAATAAAGACAACTCCTATGGCTCCTGCCGGTTGTCATACTCATCGACATGCAACTCGTGATTCCTATTACAAGAAGATGATCAATCTCATACATCACATATCATTCATCACATTCTTCTTGGCCATATCACATCACATAGCATACCCTGCAAAAACAAGTTAGACATCCTCTAATTGTTGTTTGCATGTTTTACGTGGCTGCTATGGGTTTCGAGCAAGAACGTTTCTTACCTACGCAAAAACCACAACGAGATATGCCAATTGCTATTTACCCTTCATAAGGACCCTTTTCATCGAATCCGATCCGATTAAAGTGGGAGAGACAGACACCCACCAGCCACCTTATGCAACTAGTGCATGTCAGTCGGTGGAACCGGTCTCACGTAAGCGTACGTGTAAGGTTGGTCCGGGCCGCTTCATCCCACAATGCCGCCGAATCAAGATTGGACTAGTAACGGTAAGCATATTGAACAAAATCAATGCCCACAACTACTTTTTGTTCTACTCGTGCATAGAAACTACGCATAGACCTAGCTCATGATGCCACTGTTGGGGAACGTAGCCGAAATTCAAAATTTTATACGCATCACCAAGATCAATCTATGGAGTAATCTAGCAACGAGGGGAAGGAGAATGCATCTACATACCCTTGTAGATCGCTAAGCGGAAGCGTTCAAGTGAACGGGGTTGATGGAGTCGTACTTGTCGTGATCCAAATCACCGATGATCCTAGTGCCGAACGGACGGCACCTCCATGTTCAACACACGTATAGCCCGGTGATGTCTCCTACGCCTTGATCCAGCAAGGGGAGAAGGAGAGGTTGGGGAAGACTCCATCCAGCAGCAGCACGACGGCGTGGTGGTGGTGGAGGAGCGTGGTACTCCAGCAGGGCTTCGCCAAGCACCGCAAGAGACGAGGAGGGACAGGGGTAGGGCTGCGCCAACAAGAGAAGAAACTTCGTCTGTGGGCTGCTCCTTTGCCTCCACTATATATAGGGGGAGAGGGGGGCTGCGCCCCCACCTAGGGTTCCACCCTAGGGGCGGCGGCCAGCCCAGATCCCATTTGGTGGGGCGGCCAAGGGGGGGGAGAGGGGAAACTTGCCCCCCAAGCTAGGTGGGGCGCCCCCTCCCTAAACTCTAGGTGCCTTGGGCCTTGGTGGGGGGCGCACCAGCCCACCTGGGGCTGGTCCCCTCCCACACTTGGCCCATGCAGCCCTCCGGGGCTGGTGGCCCCACTTGGTGGACCACCGGGACCCTCCCGGTGGTCTCGGTACATTACCGATAAAACCCAAAACTTTTCCGGCGACCAAAACAGGACTTCCCATATATAAATCTTTACCTCCGGACCATTCCGGAACTCCTCGTGACGTCCGGGATCTTATCCGGGACTCCGAACAACATTCAGTAACCACGTATATCTATTCCCTATAACCCTAGCGTCATCGAACCTTAAGTGTGTAGACCCTACGGGTTCGGGAGACATGCAGACATGACCGAGATGACTCTCTGGTCAATAACCAACAGCGGGATCTGGATACCCATGCTGGCTCCCACATGCTCCACGATGATCTCATCGGATGAACCACGATGTCAAGGACTTAATCAATCCCGTATACAATCTTCTATCTCTAAATAGCTAGCCCCCACTAACTATTTCTCTCAACATGCAAGCATGCCACATCATCGCACAACATGCATGAGAAAAGGCCCACCCTCACTATTATATGTCTCTCAACATGCAAGGATGCCACTTCATCATGACATGCATGAAAAAAAGACTTATCTCAACATGTAACATACATGAGGGTTTTCATTCTATTATGCTATATACATTTAATAAACATTTTACAACTATATAGTAATCAAGCACAATAAATACATGTATTTTTATTGTTAGCCTTTTATATTATTACTTCAAATATTCATGTTTCATACAACAAGTCACATTGAAATATGTTGCAAAATATTCCTGCAACAACATGCGGGGTATCATCTAGTTCCCTTTGTCTATCGGTACGATACTTGCCCCAGATTCGATCGTCGGTATCCCGATACCTTGTTCAATCTCGTTACCGGCAAGTCTCTTTACTCGTTCCGTAACACATCATCCCGTGATCAACTCCTTGATCACATTGTGCACATTATGATGATGTCCTACCGAGTGGGCCCAGAGATACCTCTCCGTCACACGGAGTGACAAATCCCAGTCTCGATTCGTGCCAACCCAACAGACACTTTCGGAGATACCCGTAGTGCACCTTTATAGCCACCTAGTTACGTTGTGACGTTTGGCACACCCAAAGTATTCCTACGGTATCTGGGAGTTGCACAATCTCATGGTCTAAGGAAATGATACTTGACATTAGAAAAGCTTTAGCATGCGAACTACACGATCTTGTGCTATGCTTAGGATTGGGTCTTGTCCATCACATCATTCTTCTAATGATGTGATCCCGTTATCAGTGACATCCAATGTCCATGGTCAGGAAACCGTAACCATCTATTGATCAATGAGCTAGTCACCTAGAGGCTTACTAGGGACATGGTGTTGTCTATGTATCCACACATGTATCTGAGTTTCCTATCAATACAATTCTAGCATGGATAATAAACGATTATCATGAACAAGGAAATATAATAATAACTAATTTATTATTGCCTCTAGGGCATATTTCCAACAAGGGGAGCCAAAGAATATTCTCAAGTATTAGCAGTTGAGTTGTCAACTCAACCACACCTGGATAACTTAATATTTGCAGCAAAGTATTTAGTGGCAAAGTAATATGATAGTAGTGGTAACGGTAACAAAAGAGTAATGAAAGCAAAATTAATATTTTTGGTGTTTTGTAGTGATTGTAACAGTAGCAACGGGAAAGTAAATAAGCGTAAACCAGTAGATGGAAAACTCGTAGGCATTGGATCAGTGATGGATAATTATGCCGGATGTGGTTCATCATGTAACAGTCATAACACAGGGTGACACAGAACTAGCTCCAATTCATCAATGTAATGTAGGCATGTATTCCGAATATAGTCATATGTGCTTATGGAAAAGAACTTGCATGACATCTTTTGTCCTACCCTCCCGTGGCAGCGGGGTCCTAATGGAACCTAAGGGATATTAAGGCCTCCTTTTAATAGAGAACCGGAACAAAGTATTAGCACATAGTGAATAAATGAACTCCTCAAACTATGGTCACCACCGGGAGTGGTCCCGATTATTGTCACTTCGGGGTTGCCGGATCATAACACATAGTAGGTGACTATAGACTTGCAAGATAGGATCAAGAACTCACATATATTCATGAAAACATAATAGGTTCAGATCTGAAATCATGGCACTCGGGCCCTAGTGACAAGCATTAAGCATAGCAAAGTGATAGCAACATCAATCTCAGAACATAATGGATACTAAGGATCAAACCCTAACAAAACTAACTCGATTACATGATAGATCTCATCCAACCCATCACCGTCCAGCAAGCCTACGATGAAATTACTCACGCACAGCGGTGAGCATCATGAAATTGGTGATGGAGGATGGTTGTTGATGACGACAGCGACGAATCCCCCTCTCCGGAGCCCTGAACGGACTCGAGATTAGCCCTCCCGAGAGATTTTAGGGCTTGGCGGCGGCTCCGTATCATAAAATGCGATGATTTCTTCTCCTTGATTTTTTCTCCCCGAAAGCAAATATATATAGTTGGAGTTGGCGTCGGAGGAGCTCCAGGGGGGGCCACGAGGTAGGGGGCGCGCCCCCCATCCTCGTGGACAGGGTGTGGGCCCCCTGGTATTCATCTTTGGCAAGGATTTTTTATTATTTTTAACTAGATGTTCCGAGGAGTTTCAGGTCATTTAGAGAACTTTTGTTTTCTGCACATAAAACAACATCATGGCAATTCTGCTGAAAACAGCGTCAGTCCGGGTTAGTTCCATTCAAATCATGCAAGTTAGAGTCCAAAACAAGGGCAAAAGTGTTTGGAAAAGTAGATACGACAGAGACGTATCATGTATTCGCTTCCTTATATTTTCTTTTTCTCGCTTTGGTAGACATGTCCTTCACATAGATAACCTGTGCCACATCATTGGCTAGGACGAACGGTACGTCAGTGTACCCAAGATTGTTAAGATCCACTGTTGTCATTCCGTACTGTGGGTCTGCCTGTACCCCGCCTCCTAACAGATTGACCCATTTGCACTTAAACAAAGTGACCTTAAAATCATGTCCATGGTCAAGTTCCCATATGTCCACTATGTAACCATGTCCTTTCGCCTCTCGGTTGCTGCATCAAAGCGGACACTGCTGTTTTGGTTGATGCTCTTTTGATCTTGGGCGATCGTGTAAAATGTATTCCCATTTATCTCGTATCCTTTGTAAGTCAATACAGTCGAAGATGGTCCCCTGGACAATGAGTACAGCTCATCACAAACAGTGTTGTCACCTCTAAGACGTGTTTCCAACCAACTGCTGAAAGTCGTGATGTGTTCACATGTAATCCAGTCGTCACACTGCTCCGGGTGTTTGGAGCGCAAATTGTTCTTGTGTTCATCGACATACGGGGTCACCAAGGTAGACTTCTGTAGAACCTTGTAGTGTACTTGAGACCAAGAATGCCCGTCCCTGCATATTATTGAGTCCGCTCCTAGCGTGCCTTTTCCGGTCAGTCTCCCATCATACCGCGAGTTAGGGAGACCTATCTTCTTAAGGCCAGGAATGAAGTCAACACAAAACCCAATGACATTCTCTGTTTGATGGCCCATGGAGATGCTTCCTTCTGGCCTAGCACGGTTACAGACATATTTCTTTAGGACACCCATGAACCTCTCAAAGGGGAACATATTGTGTAGAAATACGGGGCCCAGAATGACAATCTCGTCGACTAGATGAACTAGGACGTGCGTCATGATATTAAAGAAGGATGGTGGGAACACCAGCTCGAAACTGACAAGACATTGCGCCACATCGCTCCTTAGCCTTGGTATGATTTCTGGATCGATCACCTTATGAGAGATTGCATTGAGGAATGCACATAGCTTCACAATGGCTAATCGGACGTTTTCCGGTAGAAGCCCCCTCAATGCAACCGGAAGCAGTTGCATCATAATCACCTGGCAGTCATGAGACTTTAGGTTCTGGAACTTTTTATCTGGAATATTTATTATTCCCTTTATATTCGACGAGAAGCCAGTCGGGGCCTTCATACTGAGCAGGCATTCAAAAAAGGATTTCCTTCTCTTCTTTGGTAAGAGCATAGCTCGCAGGACCTTCATACTGCTTTGGAGGCATGCCGTCTTTTTCGTGCAAACATTGCAGGTACTCCCGTGCCTCAAGTGTATCTTTTGTCTTCCCATACACGCCCAAGAAGCCTAACAGGTTCACGCAAAGGTTCTTCGTCACGTACATCACATCGAATGAAGAGCGTACCTCTAGCTCTTTCCAGTAGGGTAGGTCCCAAAATATAGATTTCTTCTTCCCCATGGGTGGGCGTCCCTCGGCGTCATTCGGAATAGCTAGTCCGCTGGGACCATTTCCAAATATTACGTGTAAATCAGAGACCATATCAAGTACATGATCACCGGTACGCATGGCGGGCTTCTTCCGGTGATCTGCCTCGCCTTTGAAATGCTTGCCTTTCTTTCGACATCGATGGTTGGTCGGGAGAAATCGACGATGGCCCAGGTACACATTCTTCCTGCATCTGTCCAGGTATATACTTTCGGTGTCAGCTAAACAGTGCGTGCATGCGTGGTATCCCTTGTTTGTCTGTCCTGAAAGGTTACTGAGAGCAGGTCAATCGTTGATGGTTACAAACAGCAATGCACGCAGGTTAAATTCCACCTGTTTGTGCTCATCCCACGTACGTACACCGTTTCCTTTTCACAATTGTGAAAGTTCTTCAACTAATGGCCTTAGGTACACATCAATGTCGTTGCCGGGTTGCTTAGGGCCCTGGATGAGAATTGACATCATAATGAACTTTCGCTTCATGCACATCCAAGGAGGAAGGTTATACATACATAGAGTCACAGGCCAGGCGATGTGATTGCTGCTCTGCTCCCCGAAAGGATTAATGCCATCCGCGCTTAAAGAAAACCACACGTTCCATGGGTCACTTGCAAACTGAGCCCAGTACTTTCTCTCGATTTTTCTCCACTGCGACTCGTCAGCGGGTGCTCTCAACTTCTCGTCTTTCTTACGGTCCTCACTGTGCCATTGCATCAACTTGGCATGCTCTTTGTTTCTGAACAGTCGTTTCAACCGTGCTATTATAGGAGCATACCACATCATCTTCGCAGGAACCCTCTTCCTACGGGGCTCACCCTCAACATCACCAGGGTCATCTCGTCTGATCTTATACCGCAATGCACCGCATACTGGGCATGCGTTCAAATCCTTGTACGCAGCGCGGTAGAGGATGTAGTCATTAGGGCATGCATGTATCTTCTCCACCTCCAATCCTAGAGGGCATACGACCTTCTTTGCTGCGTACGTACTGTCGGGCAATTCGTTATCCTTTGGAAGCTTCTTCTTCAATATTTTCAGTAGCTTCTCAAATCCTTTGTTAGGCACATCATTCTCTGCCTTCCACTGCAGCAATTCCAGTACGGTACCGAGCTTTGTGTTGCCATCTTCGCAATTGGGGTATAACCCTTTTTTGTGATCCTGTAGGATCGAAAGTATGTCTAGAGGGGGGGTGATTAGACTACTTGACCGAATAAAAACTTAACCTTTTCCCAATTTTAGTTCTTGGCAGATTTTAGCTATTCTAGTACAAGTCAAGCAATCATCACACGATTCAAGCAAGCATGCAAAGAGTATATTGGCAGCGGAAAGTAAAGCATGCAACTTGCAAGAATATAAAGGGAAGGGTTTGGAGAATTCAAACGCTATTGGAGACATGGATGTTTTTCCCGTGGTTCGGATAGGTGGTGCTATCCTACATCCACGTTGATGGAGACTTCAACCCACGAAGGGTAACGGTTCCGCGAGTCCACGGAGGGCTCCACCCACGAAGGGTCCACGAAGAAGCAACCTTGTCTATCCCACCATGGCCATCGCCCACGAAGGACTTGCCTCACTAGCGGTAGATCTTCACGAAGTAGGCGATCTCCTTGCCCTTACAAACTCCTTGGTTCAACTCCACAATCTTGTCGGAGGCTCCCAAGTGACACCTAGCCAATCTAGGAGACACCACTCTCCAAGAAGTAACAAATGGTGTGTTGATGATGAACTCCTTGCTCTTGTGCTTCAAATGATAGTCTCCCCAACACTCAACTCTCTCTCATAGGATTTGGATCTGGTGGAAAGAAGATTTGAGTGGAAAGCAACTTGGGGAAGGCTAGAGATCAAGATTCATATGATTGGAATGGAATTTCTTGGTCTCAACACATGAGTAGGTGGCTCTCTCTCAGAACATATGAGTTGGAATGGTGTATGTGTTCTGATTGCTCTCCCCACGAATGAAGAGGAGGTGGAGGGGTATTTATAGCCTCCACACAAAATCCAACCATTACACACAATTTACCAATCTCGGTGGGACCGAATCAGAAAACTCGGTCTGACCGAAATAGTAAACCTAGTGACCGTTAGGCATTTCGATGGGACTGACATGCAACTCGGTAGGACCGATTCGGTTAGGGTTTGGGCATAACGTAATCTCGGTGAGACCGATTGCACAAACTCGGTGAGACCGAGTTCGGCAATAAGCTAACCAGAGAGTTGGTCAAGTAAACTCGGTGGGACCGACTCGCTCTTTCGGTGAGGCCGAAAAGTTACAAGAAGGAAACATAGAGTTTACATTGCATTCTCGGTGGGACCGATTCGCTCCTTCGGTGAGACCGAAAAGTTACGAAAGGGAAACAGAGAGTTTGTAAGCCCATCTCGGTGAGACCGAGATCCTTATCGGTAGGACCGAATTGCTAGGGTTTGGCAGTGGCAAATGACAAGTGAAACTCGGTGGCGCCGGATTGAAAGAATCGGTATGACCGAGTTTGGCTTAGGGTTTAGGTCATTTGTGGCTATGGAAAAGTGGTTGAGGATTTTGGAGCATATCACCAAGCACATAAAGCAAGAGGCTCATTAAGCAACACCTCATCCCTCCTTGATAGTATTGGCTTTTCCTAAAGACTCAATGTGATCTTGGATCACTAAAATATAAAATGAAGAGTCTTGAACTTTTGAGCTTGAGCCAATTCTTTGTCCTTAGCATTTTGAGGGTTCCACTTTCATATCCATGCCATGCCAATCATTGAGCTTTCCTGAAATGATCATCTTGAAATACCGTTAGCTCAATGAACTATATGTTGTTATGAATTACCAAAACCACCTAGGGATAGTTGCAATTTCAATCTCCCCCTTTTTGGTAATTGATGACAACATATAGATCAAAGCTTCGACAAATTATAATAATCATGAAATGCATTGTCGCTTTGAGAAGTATGTGATAAGTAAGAGCTCCCCCTAAATTTGTGCATATTTAAAATTTGCTTTGGACTGCAAATGCACAAAGAGTTAGAATTATGGGTTACTCTTCCATGTCACATACATCTTGGTGGAGCGCTCAAAAGTGATAAGAAGGAAATACATGCACTCTTCACAAAGAATAGTGAGTGATCACATAAGATAAATAGGATAATAGTATGATAGCATTAAGCAAACATTAAGTGTAGCTTATGATCAAACACATGATCATCGATGTCTCACACAGATAAGGACGTAGTATCTCACACACAAGCAAACAAAGTTCGAAAAACCACCAAATAAAACAAGAGAGAATAAAAGCAACACTCTCTCTCGAAGCCTATGATCTATACATTTTCTCCCCCTTTGGCAACAAGTTACCAAAAAGTTCCTAGAAAATGCATAGTGCTAAGTCGACGCTCAGGCTTGATCTTCAGGTGGTGGTGGAGTCCGGAGCACGCCAAGGACGAAACCTTCGGTAGATGTGGTAGGAGTTGAGGCTGAAGTGGATGCTGGAGCTGGTGGAACTGAGGCTGTAGCTGGTGCAGACGTTGTAGCTCCAGTGTCAGCAACTGGCAGTGCAGACGACCTCGGACCTCGTGGCACCCTGGCAAAAGCATCAGTTGTGGTCCTGCCTCTCCTCTCGTTCATGTCATCCTGAAGCTGCTCCACGGCAGTCTGTATCTCTGTCACCTTGATGTCCATGTCATAGAACCTCTGTTCTATGATCCTCTCTAAGCTTGCCTGGTTCTGAGTCAGGGTGGCAAGTCCTTGCTCAATCCGCAGGGTGGATGCAACCAGGTAACCAAGTTGCTCTTGTTTGGTTTTCAGGAAGTAATCAGATGCCTCCTCTTGAGTAGGCATCCTGGCAGCTTTCTCCTTCTTCGCCTTCTCCTTCTTAGCTTGTGCATGGGCAGATGATGGCTCATTCTCAGTCATGATCACTTGATTATCTTTGAAGTCTGGACGGATGGGCAGGTGTTCCTTATCCAACAGGTATGTGCCCGTGCCCATCTTTGAGTTGATGAGCTCTTGAATCTGTGGGGCATACCCACAACTCCTCTTTTGATCGGCAGCTGTCCTCTTGACTATTTCCACTATGAGGCTCATGACTTTGAATTTCTGAGGTACATCAAAGATGTGTAGCAGGTTGATGGCATGACCTCTGATCATCCTGTGATCTCCAGACTTGGGCAGAAGAGTGTACCTAAGGATCCAGTTGATCATAGGCAATCCTGATAGCAAGTGCTTCACAGACCCAAACTGGTGAGTGTCAAGGTCATCAGTGGGAATCTCCTTGTACATATTTGCCATGGAGTTGTGATCCATCTTCTTCTTGGCATAAATGTCCAAGTCATCTGCTTGCTCCTCTAGGGCATTGATCAACTTCGCCCATTCCTCAACAGTTGATTGGTACCTTGTACCCTCTGACATCCAAGTGATCCTGCCATCCGGGTAGAAGTGTGTTGTGGAGTAGAATTGCATGATTAGCTCCTCGTTCCACTTTGTGAGCTTCTGCCCAACAAAGTCTGCCACTCCACACGCACTAAAGCTGTCATATACTCCTGGATAGTGTTCCTCATTTTCCTTCATGTAGGTCCAGTCGACCCATCTCATGTCACATACAATTGGCTTCTTGTCAAGCAAAACTGTCTCATAGAAATCCTGCTGCTCCTTGGTATGAAACATGTAGTCCACTGCAGTCCTCCTTCTGGTAGCATAAGGATCTGCCTCTCTCCACTTCCTCAGCCCTGAATCCTTCCTGAGCTTCATATTCTCAGCCACAGGATGAGCATCGTTGTGGTCTGGGATCTTGGGCTTGAGCTTCCTAAGGACATGCTCTTCTTCTTCCTCTGCAACTTCAGGCACTGGGGCCTTGTTCTTCTCAGTGGCTGGGATGCTTCTTGTGTTTCTCGTAGGTGCACTCTTAGGCTTAGATGCAGCCTTGGGTGCTTCCTTGGGCTTGGATATAGTTGTTCCTGACCTTATGGCATCTCCCATAAGTTTGGCTGCCTTGGGTGCTGGTGCAGCAACCTCTTCTTCTTCCTCCTCATCTTCCATGATGGAGGCCTTCCCAAGCACTCTGGCTACAGTCTTCTTCACTCTTTCTTTCCTCTTTTTGCCCTCAGCAGCAACGGGCTCAATGGGAGCAGGCTTCTCAGTTGAAGCTCTAGCTTTTGACATGGGCTGCCTGCCTGCTGGCCTTTTGATTTTCAGCCCTGGCTTTGTGCCTTGAGCTGGCTCAACTCTCTTTGATGTGGCCTCTTCCTCTGCCACATAGTCTTCATCTTCAGAATCTGAAGTTCTCTTCTTCCTTTGTCTCGTGGCAGCTTTAGGCAGGTTGCTTGGGGTACTTCTGCTGCCATCATCTGAAGAGCTGGAGGGACTAGTGCCCTCACTCATCACCACTTGCTGCTCTGAGAGGTTCTGGCTGTCACTCTGGTCTGACATAATGCAAACTGACTGCTGACCCTGTGAATAGATTATAGATGAGATAGAGTGGATGAGCATCACAAAATGCAGAGATTTTTGCAAAATAACAATTCAAAAATGTAGTTTTAGTTTCCCACTGAAATCATCTCGGATCTACCGATTTTCAAACTCGGTGACACCGAAGCAGTTTTGGCACCAGAACTAGTGAACTCGGTCAGACCGAGTTACACTTCGGTGGCACCGAGACTGCTAGGGTTTCACAGAGTTCCAAAATCGGTCGCACTGATAAGTAATTCTCGGTCAGACCGAGTTTCACTTGTGCAATGGCATAAGCCAGATTGGTGGGACCGAGTTTTTCAACTCGGTGGGTCCGAGATGGTTTCGGCGGAAACCTAACCCTAAAATTTTCGAATTAAACCTAATCTACGAGTTCATTGACTGGATAGGAGTTAATCAAACATGGCAAGAATCATGATGATCACAATGTGCTAGGAATCGGATTGGAGAATAGCACAAAGATAGAGTCCATACCCTAGTTCGGCGGAGACTCGCTACGGCGGCAACGGCGGGGCAGAATTCCCGTTGACGGCGACGGAGACCAGCGACTGGAGGCGGCTGGCGGCGAGGAGGACGATCCGGAGACCACGAAGGCAGAGCAGGCTATCGCGCGGGCGAAGGGTTTCGGAGAAATTTCCAAAATTTTGCCTGTCACTATATATAGCCCGACCCTGTCGGTGTGACCGAGTGGAACAACTCGGTGGCACCGAGATGCAAAACTGTATACAGTTATTGCAACTCGGTGTGACCGAGTGGTTCAAATCGGTTGCACCGAGATCGAAAACCTAGATCAACTTAATGATCTCGGTAGGACCGAAAGTATGGAATCGGTCAGACCGAGAATCACAAAGACGTTTTGGAAGTTTAAGTCTATGACGAATCGAGGACTCCGAGCGCTCCTCGCACAGAGTGGTTCGAATCTGACTTGATCAAATTTTGTGATGCAGCATGAATAGAGTTTGAGACGAGAAAAGCATAGATAGCTAGAGGAGGTACTTAGGCATTCTTGTCCATCCACTTGGCAAAAGGAAATAAAGCCAAACAATCAAAACAACAAGTGGATGTCCTCGAATGAGTAAAATATGCAACCAACATGCTCACACAATAAGATGGCAAATGAAATATGTGGCAAAGCATGCACAAACAATTCTAGCATCTATCAAGCAATTTGCGATGACTGGGTCATTTATATATGAGTATATTGACTTAGGAGTCAAGTGAGAACACTTGATCGTAGGTCATACTCATCATTTAAGCTCGAGTGGGGTTACCACTTTTACATAAAGCATTGTTGTATTCACATCTTTAGAGTTGCTTTAGCTCAAGTCTTAGAGTAAAGCTCCCCCTAGATGTGATATCCCCCCTAAGAGGGATGAACTAACCTTGGGTTTTGTCGATGATGACTTCATGTAGATGTTAAAGATGTGGATGCTCAATGTTGATGTAGATCACTTGGAGCTATCCATTTGAGTGAATTGCACTTTCAATACCTACATGGGTTAGTCCCATAAGGAACAAACAAGGATATCCATAGACATAGAGTGATGCACACACAAGATGATGTCCATGAAAACTTTAGGTTACCATGTCCCTTGTCTTACCAACAAGAGGGTTTGTGACTCCTTGAACTAGTGCATAATGTGGAAGTTGATTGCACTTGTTCTTGCCAAAATGATGAGAGTGAAATATGTTGGCGGAGTCACCCTCAAGAACTCTCTAGTTCTTCTTCTTTTGGATCCACACCATCTTGATGGGAATCCTTGGAGTTGTAGTCGTACTTGATGAAGTGGAACTTGACGTGGTCTTGGGAATCCACTTGACTAAGGTCTTAGGAGCTTCTTCAAATGCATCAATCTCCTCTTGAAGCTTGTCCTTGCCTTTTTGCTTGTAGTCTTGTGGTGGAAGATCATCTTGAGCTTGTGTCCCCTTGAAAGAAGTATCATACTTCTCTTGTTGAGGAACAAACTTTTTCTTGGGGTATTGATCTTCTTCCCATTCAACTCCATTGGCATTGAACTTTCATTCAAAACCAACACCTTGATTCTTCCGGTGCATCCCTTGCTTGTGCACAATTTCCTCGAATTGCTTACTTCCGGCAAGGCTTTTGTATACTCCTTTCTCTATAATTCCCTTCAATAAGCTATTTTCTTGCTCAAGTGTAACTTGGCTAAGAGAATCATTAGTTGAATCAAGAGAACTACTAGAAGCAACAATATTGGATTTAGCATGATCATTGTTACTACTAGAGGAAGAATCTTTCTTGTTCTTGTTACTAGACTTGACTTGAGGCATGTAAGTGGATAAGAGTAAACGCTTGGCAATGTAAGAAGAACTTTTCTTACGGAGATCATCATTGATTGCTTTTAAGAACTCATGCTCTTGCTCAAGATTGAGCTTTTCAAAGCGTAATTTCTCATGAGCTCTCAAAAGTTCTCGATGATCTTCGAAGATAGTTTCATGAGCTAACTTAAGAGTGTTTAGTTCTTTAGTTAGAGCCTCAATCTTCTCCTTATCATTGTCATTCGTTTTATCTTAATTAGCATGATTAATTGATGTTTCATCATAGTATTCATCACTAGAGTTGTCAACATGCAAATCATCATCACCTAACAAGTCATCTTCATCACTATTAAAATCAACATACTCGAGGTGTGTTACCTTAGGCCCTTTGGCCATGAAGCATCTTCCAATTCCTTCATTTGGTGAATCAAATATGACGTAGGAGTTGGTTGACACAAGTGCTAGACCGGCAACACCTTCATCTTGAGTATCTTCGGAGTCGGAGTGATAACTTCTCTCGGAGTGGCTGTCGGAGTCGGAGCTGGATACCCATTCACCAACATGAGCTTGATGTCTTTGTTTTGTGTAGCTCCTTGATGATTTTTCCTTCCTTTCCGAATCCTTGCTTCTCCGTGAGTATCTCCGTTCATAACGATCATCTCTACTCCTTCTCTCTCTTGGTGGTGATTCTTTGCTTCTACTTTTTGGAGAATCTTCTCTTCTCTTGTAGGGAGCCGAACACTCATTGGAATAGTGTCTGGGTCTTCCACAGTTGTAGCAGTTTCGCTCTCGACTAGAAGATCTTTTGTCATTGTAGGACCTTGACTTGAAGCTTCTATCTTTGCTTCTTCTCTTGTAGAACTTGTTAAAGTTCTTCACCATTAAGCTCAATTCTTCATTGAAGTTTTGTTTCTCACTTGATGATGTGGGGACTTCACATGACGCTTTGTAGGCACCACTTGATTTGTTGTGAAGTTCCTCTTTATCCTTGAGTGACATCTCATGAGCAAAAATCCTTCCAATTACTTCCGTTGGTTTGAGATCTTTGTAATTGGGCATCATTTGGATTAATGTGCACAAGGTATCATATTTCCCATCCAAGGCTCTTAGGATCTTCTTGATGATGAATCTATCGGTCATTTCTTCACTTCCTAAGCCAGCAATCTCATTTGTGATGAGAGCAAGCCTAGAGTACATTTCAGCGACACCTTCACCATCCTTCATCTTGAACTTGTCAAGTTGACTTTGGAGCACATCCAACTTGGATTCCTTGACGGAGTCGGTACCTTCGTGCATATCAATCAAAGTGTCCCAAATTTCCTTTGCATTCTCAAGGTGGCTGATTTTGTTGAATTCTTCGGGGCACAATCCGTTGAAGAGAATATCACAAGCTTGAGCATTGTATTGCAACATCTTCAACTCATCCGCGGTAGCTTCACGGTTTGGTTCTTTCCCATCAAAGAAGCTAGTCACCTTGCAAACCAACAAAAACAATAGCCCAAACAGCGGGGTTATGTCCAAGAATGTGCATTTTCATTTTATGCTTCCAACTAGCAAAATTAGTGCCATCAAAGTAAGGACCTCTACGGTGATAGTTTCCCTCACTAGACGCCATACTCTCCTAGGTTGTGAAACCAAGGCTATGACCACCAAAAGCTATGGAGATCAAGGCAAATGGAGACCAAAGCTCTGATACCACTTGTAGGATCGAAAGTATGTCTAGAGGGGGGGTGATTAGACTACTTGACTGAATAGAAACTTAACCTTTTCCCAATTTTAGTTCTTGGCAGATTTTAGCTATTCTAGTACAAGTCAAGCAATCATCACACGATTCAAGCAAGCATGCAAAGAGTATATTGGCAGCGGAAAGTAAAGCATGCAACTTGCAAGAATATAAAGGGAAGGGTTTGGAGAATTCAAATGCTATTGGAGACACGGATGTTTTTCCCGTGGTTCGGATAGGTGGTGCTATCCTACATCCACGTTGATGGAGACTTCAACCCACGAAGGGTAACGGTTGCGCGAGTCCACGGAGGGCTCCACCCATGAAGGGTCCACGAAGAAGCAACCTTGTCTATCCCACCATGGCCATCGCCCACGAAGGACTTGCCTCACTAGCGGTAGATCTTCACGAAGTAGGCGATCTCCTTGCCCTTACAAACTCCTTGGTTCAACTCCACAATCTTGTCGGAGGCTCCCAAGTGACACCTAGCCAATCTAGGAGACACCACTCTCCAAGAAGTAACAAATGGTGTGTTGATGATGAACTCCTTGCTCTTGTGCTTCAAATGATAGTCTCCCCAACACTCAACTCTCTCTCATAGGATTTGGATCTGGTGGAAAGAAGATTTGAGTGGAAAGCAACTTGGGGAAGGCTAGAGATCAAGATTCATATGATTGGAATGGAATGTCTTGGTCTCAGCACATGAGTAGGTGGCTCTCTCTCAGAACATATGAGTTGGAATGGTGTATGTGTTCTGATTGCTCTCCCCACGAATGAAGAGGAGGTGGAGGGGTATTTATAGCCTCCACACATAATCCAACCGTTACACACAATTTACCAATCTCGGTGGGACCGAATCAGAAAACTCGGTCTGACCGAAATAGTAAACCTAGTGACCGTTAGGCATTTCGGTGGGACTGACATGCAACTCGGTAGGACCGATTCGGTTAGGGTTTGGGCATAACGTAATCTCGGTGAGACCGATTGCACAAACTCGGTGAGACCGAGTTCGGCAATAAGCTAACCAGAGAGTTGGTCAAGTAAACTCGGTGGGACCGACTCGCTTTTTCGGTGAGGCCGAAAAGTTACAAGAAGGAAACATAGAGTTTACATTGCATTCTCGATGGGACCGATTCGCTCCTTCGGTGAGACCGAAAAGTTACGAAAGGGAAACAGAGAGTTTGCAAGCCCATCTCGGTGAGACCGAGATCCTTATCGGTAGGACTGAATTGCTAGGGTTTGGCAGTGGCAAATGACAAGTGAAACTCGGTGGCGCCGAATTGAAAGAATCGGTATGACCGAGTTTGGCTTAGGGTTTAGGTCATTTGTGGCTATGGAAAAGTGGTTGAGGATTTTGGAGCATATCACCAAGCACATAAAGCAAGAGGCTCATTAAGCAACACCTCATCCCTCCTTGATAGTATTGGCTTTTCCTAAAGACTCAATGTGATCTTGGATCACTAAAATATAAAATGAAGAGTCTTGAACTTTTGAGCTTGAGCCAATTCTTTGTCCTTAGCATTTTGAGGGTTCCACTTTCAAATTCATGCCATGCCAATTATTGAGCTTTCCTGAAATGATCATCTTGAAATACCATTAGCTCAATGAACTATATGTTGTTATGAATTACCAAAACCACCTAGGGATAGTTGCACTTTCAGATCCTCTAACATGCGATCGAATTTCAGCTTCTCCTTTTCACTTTCGCACGTTTCCCTTGCATCAACAATGACCCAGCGGAGGTCATCATCAGGCACATCGTCAGGTCCCTCTTGATCTTCAACTTCCTCTTGATCTTCAGCTTCCCCCGTTGCAGCATCATTGTATTCAAGGGGCACATAGTTGTCATCGTCCTCTTCTTCTTCGTTGTCTTCCATCATAACCCATATTTCTCCGTGCTTCGTCCAAACATTATAGTGTGGCATGAAACCCTTATAAAGCAGGTGGGTGTGAAGGATTTTCTTGTCAGAGTAAGACCTCGTATTCCCACAATCAGGGCATGGACAACACATAAAACCATTCTGCTTGTTTGCCTCAACCACTTCGAGAAATTTACGCACACCCTTAATGTACTCGGAGGTGTGTCTGTCACCGTACATCCATTGTCGGTTCATCTGCGTGCATTATATATAATTATGTGTGTCAAAAGTAAGAAAATTAGACAAGTATCTATCTAAAGTAAGATTTTTTTTTCTTTCACAAAGAAGATAAGAACAAGAGGCTCACCACGGTGGTGCAGGCGACGAGATCGGCGCGGGCGATCGACGGCGGTGAAGACGAGGATGGGGCGTGACGGACCGCTAAACCTAGACTAATCTCGAAAAAAATGGAGCTTGGAGGTCGAGCTTCGAGAGGAGAAAGCTTAACTAGTGTGGCTCGGGCATTTCATCGAACACCTCACATGCATAAGAGGTGAGCTAGAGCACCCAAATGCCCTTCCTCGCCGGCCAGCAAAAAACAGAGCATTGTGGAGTGCTCTGCTCGCCGGCGATAGGGTATATATAGGCAACTCATTTGTCCCGGTTCGTGGCTGGAACCGGGACTAAAGCCCAGCCTTCTGTCCTGGTTCGAGCCAAGAACCGGGACCAATATTCGTAGGCCAGGAGCGAGGCCCATTGGTCCCGGTTCGTGCCTAGAACCGGGATAAATGGGCCCATCTATATGAACCAGGACCAATGCCCACGAGGCCCCGGCCGGCCCCCTGGGCTAAAGAACCGGAACGAATGCATCCATTAATCCCGATTCATGGCAGAATCGGGACTAATGGATTGGCCAGGCCCGAACGAAAGTCCTTTTTTCTACTAGTGTCAGGAGGCATCTCCTTGATCACAGACCAAACTTCCTCTTTCGTAAATAGCGCGTCCATACTGCTCAGATCTAGCTCATTCATGCCCAGAATTTGGAGGTCCAGTGTGTGAGCTCTAGCATGCGCCGTGCCAAGCAGGTTTTGGAAAGCCTCCGCGAATATTTCTTCTTTGCGGCTCTGCTCTGTAGCTATCTCATCTCCCCATCTGACTTGCGGTATGAAATTCTTTGCTCTCCTTCCATTAGCAACAGACTGGAAGAACTTTGTATTGACGTCTCCCTTGCGAAGCCATCTATGCCTTGATCTTTGCCGCTTGATCATACGTTCGAGTGAAGCAGGTCCCAGGAGGGTTAGTTTCAAGGTTCTCCTAAGCCAAGTCTCCAACTCTGTTAACCCTCTTGATTCCATCGCTTGATCCGGTTGAAACTCTTCTTTTCAACCGGTTGATTTCTCGTTTCTTTAAGTTGCCTTCTTCTTGCGCCACGTGTCCCAACAGGACTGGCGCACCGCTTCCCTCTCCCTTCCTTATCTTCTCGGGTGAACCATTCCCATTGGCTTCACGCGCTCGATCCCCTCTGCTAGCTCTCACTCTCTCTATTTTTCTATCCCCATCGACTCTGCAGCGGAGAAGGACGACGTGGGAGGCTGAGTTTCTTTGATCGAACGGGTCACATGCGTCTAATCTAATGGCTGGCTAGGCCGAAGAAATCATCCGGGCTGATCGGTAGCATCCGCCTGTTTTATTAGACAAGTTTGCGTTGTTGGGTTAGCTTGCAAGGATTTCCTCAATTGTTTGACCCGTGTGGCTTTATTTATTTATAAAATGAGGTAAAAGCCTATTTCGAGATGTACCACCGGGGTCGGAGGAAGAAGTGGCACGACCACTTGCTCGTTTGCTGAGTATTGTCCTTGAGGTGCTAGACGATAGGCTTTGTATATATAACTTCGGTGTGTGTATTTTTTTTTGACGGCTCCGTGCTCATGTTCACAGGATTTATGGATTTATTTGATTCTCTTCTAATCATATTCTAACTCATCAAAGTTTCGGTTAAAGTTTTTTGACGAGGCAAAAACTTGAATGAATATAATAACGAATTGTGCATGCCCAGCTCTCAGATCTATCTCACCATTGGATTAAAAAGTTACTAGCGAAACAAAAAAACAGTAAACCCGAACCGTGCTAGTACTATATACCACCAATATAACATCAGAGTTCCTTAAAAGAACTGCCCGGAGTTGGAAGAACCATTCTAAGACATAGCATGGACAATTCCATGACCAGAAAAAGGGTTACACTATAATCTTTGAAGCGGTGGCCGACAGTAGACTTGGATTTGGCATCTTTTTTAGGAATACCTAGATATTTGAATGACATCAATGTTCTTAATCGGTCACCACTCATGAATAAGTTAGCAAATGGTGAAATTACACCGGTGGAGTTTGTAGCACATGGTCATACATACAACTATGGCTACTATCTGGCGGATAGCATCTACCCAAGGTGGCAAACATTTTGTGAAGCCGTTGATGGCACCGAAAGGTAAGAAGAATCTTGGTTTCCACAATTCTCAGGCGGCGGCTACGAAAGATGTGGAGAGAACTTTTGAAATTTTGCAAGCCCAATTTGCTATTGTTAGAGGATCGGCTAGATTTTGGGATCAATATATCCTTTTGTACATCATAAATGCTTGTGTGATCATGCATAACATGATCATCGAGAACAAGCATGGGAAAGATTTAAACTATTCTCAGTATGAGTTGTTGAGACGTCTCGTGTGAGTGCGGAGGAGGGCTACGAGGGTGTCCCGATTTATTGCCTTCTATCAATGTCATTCGACGTGCCGAAACGCATGATGATCTTCAAAAAGATCTATTCGAGGAGTGGTGGGTATGAAATGGGCGACAAAATTAGTTTGATGTTGTATTATTGAACTATTTGTTGTATTGAAAGATAAACTATTTGTTTGAGTTGTAATAATAATTGAACTATGTATTGCTGATTTGTTTTATTGTGTTTGATTTTTTTGTTCTCTGTTGAGTGGAAGATGTTGTTTGTGCTGGGCGCGCACTGCAATTTTAGCGCGCCTGATGGAGCGCTACCTGCGGCGCGAAATATAGCGCTTCTGCTTAAGCAGAACTCCTGCCCGCCCCGCGAAAACGCTATTTCCGTGCTGTAAAAGCTTTTTAGCGCGCCGAGCAAGCGCGCGTCTATTGGAGATGCTTTTAAGCCGCCTTTGTCTTGCGCCACGTGTCCCAGCAGGACCGCTGCACCGCTTCCCTCTCCCTTCCTTATCTTCTAGGGCGAATCATTCCCATTGGCTTCACGCGCTCGATCCCCTCTGCTAGCTCCCGCTCACTCTATTTTTTATCCCCAGTCAACTCCGCCGTCGGCGAGCTGAGCTCCCAGGCCCATCCAGCAACCACTCATCGCCGACGCTTTCATGTTGCAGGGACTCCGTGAGCTGCCGGATGGGGTGTGACGTTGTCGGGGCAGCAGCAACCGGCATCTCGCAGCTAAGGCGCCGCCGGTTGGTTCTGCAGAGCATCGACGACGCCAAGGAGGGGGGCGCCTGGTGTGCTGTGCTGCAACATCCACCATGCTGCATGTCAGATGGGGTGTGACGGCGTCGGGTCACTGGTGCTGCGATGTCAGCTAAGCTGCAACATCCGGTGAAGCAGAGGGGGCTCGCCGGCGTTGAGATGAAGCATCGCCGAGGGGACCGCTGGAGCTACAGTGAAGCGCGCGGGGTCGTTGAAGCTCTGCTTAGGTTGCAATGTCCCGCCAGGGGCTGTTGAAGCTCACCGCCGCCAGCGGCGAGCTCGGTGTTGCCAGGTGCTGCGATGCAGCAGTCGCCGATGGCTCTAGGAGCTATGTGCGCTTGTCGGCATGGGTGCGACGGCGGGTGCGTCGGTGCTAAGAGGAAGTGGGTGTCACAACAACGGAGAAGGATGACGTGGGGGCTGAGTTTCTCTGATCGGATGGGTCACATGCGCCTAATCGAACGGCTAGCTAGGCGGAAGAAATCATCCGACTGATCCGTAGCATCCGCCCCGTTTTTTAGACAAGTTTTGCGTTCTTGGATTAGCTTGCGAGGATTTCCTCGGTTGTTCGACCTGTGTGGCTTTATTTATTTATAAAATGGGGTAAAAACCTGTTTCGAGGTATACCACCGGTGTCGGAGGAAGACGTGGCACGACCACTTGCTCGTTTGCTGAGTACTGTCCTTGAGGTGCTAGACGACAGGCTTTGTATACATAACTTCGGTGTTTTTTGACGGCTCCGTGTGTGCATCTTGATGAGATGTACCGCTCATGTTGACAGGATTCATGGATGTATTTGATTCTCTTGTAATCATATTCTAACTCATTCAAATTTCGGTTAAACTTTTCTTGACGAGGCAAAAACTTCGACGAATATAATAACGGATTGTGCATGCCCAGCTCTCAGATCTATCTCACCATTGGATTAAAAAGTTACTAGCAAAACAAGAAAACAAAAAACCTGAACCGTGCTAGTACTGTGCCACCTATACAACATGAGAGTTCCTCAAAAGAACCGTCCGGATGCTCCAAGACACGTGAGCTCTAAAGACTAAACAGTGTTTTGCATGTAACAACAACAATCAACGAACGTGGTTCTACTGCTAGTGCTAGTAGTCCAAAAACTCGTCGGGGATGGGCAGAGGAACCCCTTTGGCATCTCGTATCTCTCTTTGGATCGCTCTGCATTTCTTAATGCGGCCTTCCAATGCAGCCCAAGCAGATTTCATCTCAGCGGCTGAGGCTTGTCGTCCTCCGGACATGTTAACGATTTCCTTGTGACTTTTCACCATTGATTCGAATTCCCTTTTAAGCTCAAGATTCTTGGACCGGACGAAATCCTTGCCCAATAAGAACCGCTCAGGGATGGGCTCAGGAACCCCTTTGGCATTTCTTATCTCTTTTTGCATCGCTCTGCACTTGTCCAAGCGAGCTTCGAATGCAACCCAAGCAGCATCTTCAGCTTGGCCACCCCTGGACATTTTCCTGATGTTGCTGTACTCCTTATCCATTTCTTCGTATTCCTGTCCTAGCTCAAGCTTCTTGGACAGGATGAAACCAGAGTCCGCCACCTCCTTATCCTGGATGCATGCAAAGCACATTAATCGTGAACCTTAGTATATAATTCCACGCACAGCAAATATTCACAATGAAGAGAAGTATCTCCTTCACACAAGTACCGAGGGATTACCTTTTCAGCTGGAGCATATGAGCTTGACGGTTCAGTTGGAGCATTGGAACTTGACTGCTTATCTGAAACATTGGATCTCCCCTGCCTCTGATTATGGCTTGTACTCCCCCAACCTTGAGCAGAAGCGTCTTGAGAGTAAGCCTGTAAGCATGAAAAGGTGCCACAGATTTTAGCGGCCCATAATTAAAACACCTAGCGCCATTAATCATTTTTCTTGATCATCGATTTTAGCTGCCCGTAATGTTGCAAGGATTATGTGAATAAACTAGCATAATATGACATGAAATGGCTGACAGTAAAACCCTTCCGGTCTTTACAATGTTTGAATAAGATATCAATTTGTATTTTGCAAGTAAATGACTCTTGTGTGACCATGATGAGGAATATCCCTTCTCACAGTAAACACCAGATGAAAACAAAGGGAAACAACATCCATCTCACACACAAAAGCTGAGATTACAATAAATTAAGCCACACAAGAGGAACTGTGGATTTCCAATTGCGTGTAGCAGGCTCAGTTTTGTTAGCTACTGCATCAACAATAGGTAATATTGCAAACGGAAAGTCATGTTTGCTTCGGTGCGCAAACTATGACCTATTTAACTTATAGGATTACCTATGATGGTAGAGATTGGGGAGGATTTCTAAATTATGACAGTTAGGAATACAACTTCGCATCTACGTCCCCATGCACTGGCAAAAAACTAAGAATTGATTTATTCTTATTTGCATTGGGAAGGTGGAAACACGCTAACTATTGTGAAAACAATGCAGAAGTTGGTAGTGTTTTGAATAGCAAAAAACAATCATGCAGCAGGTTCCGTGTTAGTGCAGATAGAAAAAATACTTGTAATGACAAGTCTAATGACATACTCGTATTTCACATGACCATCTAAACTGTTTTAAAAATATTGATGGGAAACTCAAAGTACATTTGGCAACGTGAATTATAACATTATGTCAATTATCTACTGGGTTTCTAACATATTTCAGAATAGCAAATATTTTGAAAACATATTGTGAAGGTAAATAAAAGAAAACCGTACATTTGATCCACGGTTACTTCTCACTGGATTAAGGTATCTCTGAGCATCATCTCGGGAGAGCTCAACAAAAAATACCTGCACGCATTGTGAAGCAGCAGTGATCTCATCAAATGGTTTGACAAAATGAAAACCAAAAGATAGTACATCACAACGTCATGAAATCAGTAATACCTCATCGAAACGTTCCATTGAACCAGGCATGTTCGTCGATAATGGCAAGGCAAAATTCGCTGAAAAGAACATTGAAGGCAAACCTTTTCAGCTTAGAATTGTACTAGGCATTTACTGTAAAAGCTTTGTAAGATGCGTGCCAAGCTAATATACACATTGTAATCGTAAACGCCGCAACAGGAAATATGAGATAAATATTTCCAGCGAAATATTTGGCGAAATGATATACTTTTCCGTTTATGTTCTGTTTCAAAATTTTCGGCATGGATATGAGATAAATATTTTAGTTAATTTCAGCAAAACAATTAAAAAATCAGCACATAAGAAAACGAAATTTTAGCAGCATTTCACCTTAATTAGCATAACATCACAATTTGCATAAGAAGTTCCAGCACCACATATATAAAAACTCACAGCTATGACACAAAAATGTCGTCACAAGCATCCAAGTTGTCACATGAGGGTGGATGGGAGGAGCGTTTCGGACGAGGAAGAAGGGGCTGCTTGCTGCTGCCGCGCATCCTCGCTGCTTGCCGCCGCGAGTGCGAGGAGGGTCGAGGCCGGCACCTCCCGCCGCCCTCCTGCGAGCGCGGCCAGGGCCGCGTGGGGAGGAGGAAGAGGGGGGTGGGGGCGGCGATGTGGATGGGAGTCAGGAGCAGCTGTGGCGGCGGGGATGTGGAGATGCTACGGTTGGGTCCGGGACTGGCGGCGACGGCGATGAGGATGTGCGGTGGGAGGGGAGGGGTAGGGGGCGGGGCGGGGCGGGACCGGCGGCTGCGGCGGAGGGGTCCGGCGAGGTCGTGCTAGGCAGCGTTTTCTATTTTGTTTCCCATTTTTTTAGGTCCTTTGTGTTCCTATTTCTGACATGTGGGGCATATGTGGAACTGACCCTAAGAAAAGCTGCAAGTGTATTTGCTTAAGCTTCTTTCTAACAATCTAAACAAGTTGAGATAAATGCTTTTCAGTTCAGACTAAAGGCATATGGGTCCAAGGGTAGAATGGTCTTTATATTGGATAAACTGACATCATGTAAATTTTCACCCTAGGAAAAGCTGCAAGTGTATTTGCTTAAGCTTTTACTACTCCTTCCGTTCACTTTTGTAAGTCATTTCAGACAACTCAAAATGGGCTGTTTTATACATTGTCTGAAATGTGTTCAAGGTCTTATACAAGTGAACAGAGCAAGTATTATAATTAGTCTAAGTTATCATGCATGCTTCTTTCCAACAATCTAAACAAGTACAGTATGAAAATGCCAGTGATGCATGTTTTTCAGTTCAGACTTCAGACTAGAGGAAATGACATGGCACTGGGTGGTAATCTTTTCTGAATTTTCATTCACTGGATGGTAATCTTGCAGCTTATAGAGGAGAGGAAAATTCATCAAACAAATTAGTAGTACATTATTAGTTAGATGGTGGATACCCAAAAGAAGGACACGACAGTCAAGGGGGAGACGAAATCCAAGCTACTGTATTAAAGATTCAGTGCCACTGACTGAATCTTCCCTTGGCCCTGGTTTCATTCATCAAAACAGGAAACAAGTTTAGCAGCAAAAATTACATACCCCACATCTTGTTAACCTCCTCATCAGGCACTGTCTTGCGTGTTTGTCGGAATCGCTTGGAGGACCTTGACTTTCGCTCAGCAGGTGACGGAAAAACAACCACAGCATTCTGTAACAAGGTTCAGTTTTACCTACTGTTAGTTACACCTGTCATTTCATTTGAACTAGTACAAGTCAAGTGCAGACAAACACACATTACAACTTACTTTGCGGCCAAAATTGGAGAATCTGTTCAGAAGACGAATGCGAGGGATTCTTTCGACGTTGGCCTGGTCGAGAATGTAGTTGCGAGGGACGTTCTCAGCTATGCGCAGCAATCCGTTGACGACTGTAGTAGCGCGATCAATCCAGCGATCGAAGTGCGCATCTGCAATCTTTCTTTCGCTAGGCAATCCTGCCATCTGCACGCACGCACGAAAGAGAAAGTATCCATCTGCTCAGCTAGCTAGCTAGCTAGCTCAAGAAACAACAACTACAAGTAGAAAAAGTTACTACTAGCTAGTCCTAGCTAGATGTAAGTAAGATGCGAGTGGGTTAATTTGCACCTTCATCTGTTCCAGCGCATGCTTGATCCCGAGAATCACGAATCGTCTCTCTCGATGCTCCCTGACCCACTTCTCTGCCCAACTAGTCTTCCAAGAACAGCGTTGCCACCAGCAACAAGTGAGCTCCAGGGCTGGTAGCCATTCACCGGTTCCAGCCCGTCCTCCATGCTGAACTGCATATCCACCATCACATTCTTGAGCAGCACGTGAGGAAAGATGGCCGACTCCCACGGCATTGGCCTCACAGGAGCATCAACCAGACCAGATCCCCTCTGGGTCTGGCTGGCATCCAAGGGCAGGGCTATGCCGAGCCACTGCCCGTTCTTGTCGAACCCGATCGAGGCCATGGGCCTGGCATCCAGGTCCACGGCGCACACGACCGTGTCGCCGACCCCAAACTCGTCGTCGATCAGGTTGCCGTCGTGGCGGGGCTTGCCGGTGCCGGTGCCCCCGAACGCGAAGCTCTGGCCGCCGGCCTCCCCGAGGCCGCCCACGGGGTCGTCCCCCCTCGAGACGCCGACGCGGCAGAGGTGCCGCTGGCCGGCCTCCGTGTCGTCCATCTCCACGGGCTGCTCCGCCAACACCCTGCACCCGAAGCAGTACCGCCCGCCGCCTCGGACCCCTGCCGTCGCGCGTGCCCCCGACCAGCAGTAGGCGAACGCGCCCCCGTGCAGCGCGTGCCCCCGGAGCCCGCCATGGTTGACGACGAAATCTGGAGAGGTGGGGAGAGAGAGAGACGAGCCGCGTGACCACCGGAGTTGAGCGAGCGCGTGGAGAATTTCGGGGGATATGGATATGGAAATGCAGGCACTGACCGAGGTTGTAATCGGCCGGGTTGAGCTGTATGAGCGCCGGCGCCGGCTGCGGCGCGGCCTGGGCGCCGTCAAGTCGGGCGCGCTTCTCTGGTGGCTGCTTGCTCTCGTCGCCTGTGCTCGCCATTCACTACCGGAAAACGGGCATACGCCGACGGCCGAAGCTATGCCTACGGCTGCCGTCGGCCTAGTTCGAGATATGCCGACAGCCCAGTCCTGGTCGTCGGGTTACATGGACCTATGCTGACGGCCGCCGTCGGCACAGAACAGCCGTCGACCTAGCCGCAGACATACCGACAGCAGCCGTCGGCATAAATCAGCCGTCGGTATAACTGTGGGCCCGGCGACCCCGCCCGTGACTAGTGGCTAACGCCGTCAAACCTATGCCGACGGTCTGGACGGGCAGCCGTCGGCATATCTCCGCATGCCACGTCACCGATCCGCGGCGTTGGTATGCCGACGGCAGCCGTCGGCATATCTGCCACGTCACCGATCCGCGGCACGGCGCCCACCAGAACTCTGCCGTATCGGCATAGCTATTTTTTTTTACATATTTTTTTTGCATATGTTTTAATGCTTTTTTTACATACGTTTTTTTGCATATGTTTTTATGCTTTTTAAAGAATATGTGTTCATGCTTTTTATGTATTATATGAATATATATGTAGTTTGTAATTTTTTCCATAGATTATGAATATATATATATATAGTTCGTATTTTTTCGAGCACATTAATAATATGCTGTCATGTTCTTTTGAATATAGGTCCTTCAATTTTATTAAAATGAAAAACAACTATGCGATAGAAGTTGAGTGGCGGTTGCAAACGCCCGGCACCCGTCTCCGGAGTGTGACCCCCTCACGTCCGCGGTGTGCCCCCCTCACGGACGGCGCCGCCGCCAGCATTTGGAGGGCGGAAACAGCCGCATCGGGTCTATACGGAGGGGACGTTGCTCTCAAGTGTTTCTATGGGATGACATACCACAACCGGGTGGTGTTGTGGCATGTTCGAAGAGGCGGCACGCATCTCCGGGGCGTGACCCCCCTAACGGACGGCGCCGCCACCGGCATCTGGAGGGGGAAAACGGACGCATCGGGTCTACACGGAGGGATGTAGCTGTCGGTTTGGCCCGGATGTTGCTCCCAGGTGTCCCTCTGAGCTGACCTGACACAACCGGGTGGAGAGGTCCACTGTTTAAAGCCCGTCCGTGAAAAGTCAAAGGGCTAGATCTCGTGGTCAACCGCTCCAGGATTAGGCGGGACGGGGGCCCTGAGGGGGTAGCAATGCCACCGGAGCGTCGCACTGGCCCCTCATACATGCGGGGTGGTGTGGTGGCATGTCCGAAGAGGCGGCACGCGTCTCCGGGGTTTGGCCCCCCTCACGGACGGCGCCACCGCTGGCACCTGGAGTGGGGAAACGGACGCGTCGGGTCTACACGGAGGGGATCTTGCTGTGGGTCCGGCCCGGTTGTTGCTCCAAAGTGTTCCTATGGGCTGACCTAACACAACCGGGCGGGGAGGTCCGCTGGTCAAAGCCCGTCTGTGCAAAGTCAAAGGGCTAGATCCCGTGGTCAGACGCTACAAGGTTAGCGGGACGGGGGCCCTGGGGGGGGGGGGGGTAGCAATGCCACTGGAGCGTCGCACCAGGCCCTCATACATGCGGGGTGGTGTGGTGGCATGTCCAAAGAGGCGGCACGCGTCTCCGGGGCGTGCCCCCCCTCACGGACGGCGATGACACGGTAGTAGACGTTCTGCGATAACGATGCGGCGTGAATATTATTAAATACTCGGAGCACGATAAAATTATGAGTTTTTTTGCACGACGTGGGCACATGTGGTATTTTTTCATAATTTTTGGTGATGGAGAAGTATCCGAAAAATTCCCTCTACGCGGATTGCCCTTCACGCGTCTACGGCTGTGGCCTGCGGCCTACGGGGGCTAGCATGCCGCCAAATTGCGTAGGCGGCCTCTCACAAGTCTGGAAGTGTTGTGGCGGTTGCAAACGCCCGGCACGCGTGTCCGGGGTGTGCCCCCCCCTCTCACGGACGGCGCCGCCGCCGCCACATGGAGGGGGGAAACGGACGTGTCGGGTCTACACGGAGGGGATCTTGCTGTGGGTTTGGCCCGGATGTTGCTCCCAGGTGTCCCTCTGAGGTGACCTGACACAACCAGGTGGAGAGGTCCACTGTTCAAAGCCCGTCCATGGAAAGTCAAAGGGCTAGATCTCGTGGTCAACCGCTCCAGGGTTAGGCGGGACGGGGGCCCTGAGGGGGTAGCAATACCACCGGAGCGTCGCACTGGCCCCTCATACATGCAGGGTGGTGTGGTGGCATGTCCGAAGAGGCGGCACGCGTCTTCGGGGTTTGGCCCCCCTGACGGACGGCGCCACCGCCGGCACCTGGAGTGGGGAAACGGACGCGTCGGGTCTACAGGGTTAGACGGGACGGACCCCCTCACGTACGGCGATGACATGGTAGTAGATGGATCAGGCACTCGCATAGTTACCGGATCAGGCACTCGGTAACGGTACCCCTCAGTCAGTTGCTCTCCTATGTATCACATTTCGCGAGACCATAGAAAATATTTATATCATAAAGAAATGTTGCCGACCATTGAAAAAATTCGGTTCAGAAAAAAATATACGTGATATTTTAGAAAATTGTTGTACAATATAAAAAAAAGATCATGTCATTAAAAATAATGTTTCGAACCATTAAAAAAATGTATGGTACATTTTAAATAATGTTCATGCATGTAAAAAATATGTATACCATGTATCATTTTTAATATAATTATATACCATGTATCATTCAAAAAAATTCAAGAACGTGTATTTGAAAATATTTAATATGTATGTGTATATAAAAAAGTATTTTATATATACACGAAACTTTTCAATGCGCATGAAAATAATATACACTAAAAATATATTTGAAGACAGTTAATAATATATGCCACGTGTGTAATTAACATGTATACGGCTAGTTTGTAATTAATATGTATAAAAAAATACACCTATGCGTACGGCTTAGCCGTCGGCATATATGCCACGTGGCGTGACTAATATATGCCGACGGCTAAGCCGTCGGCCTAGGTCCCCTTATCCACTCGTGCCCATCCTCCTCCACTCGTTCTTTCCCACACCCGCAGCTGCAGCCTCATCCACATCCGCCGACCGCCGCCTGCCGCCGACCGCCTCCCGCGCCGCTCCCCGCCGCCCGCTCGACCCACGCCGCTCCCCGCCGCCCGCTCTACCCGCGCCGCTCCCCGCCGCTTGCTGCTGCCGCCCGTGCCCCTCCCCGCCCTCGCCCCGACCCTCTCCGCCCGCTCCTCGCGGCGCCGCCGTCCACCCGACCCCGCCCCGGCCTCCCAACCCTCCCCGCCCCTCGCCCCGACCCTCTCCGCCCGCTCCTCGCGGCGCCGCCGTCCACCCGACCCTGCCCCGGCCTCCCAACCCTACCCCGACCCCACAACGCCGCCGTCCACCCGCCCCGCGCCGACCCCGTCTCGCGCCACCGCCGGCCGCAGGGCTCCCCGCCCCTGGCTCGGCCTCCCGGAGCCCGCAGGCCGCCCCGACGAGCACTCCTGGGTGCGGCTTCGGCCGGCCCTGCTTCGACGAGCACTCCCGCCCCAGTGAGCTCCTCCTTCCACCGCCAGACGCCGCCGTGCCCCCTCCCAGCCCCAGTGAGCACCCGTTGTTCTCGTTGCTTGTGTTCGTGGTGGCTGGATGAATAGATAGATGCTAGATAGATGGATGGATGCTAGATGAATATATAGATGGATGCTAGATGAATAGATAGATGGATGGATATTTAGATACATACTAGATAGTTTTGTGTAGTTTTATTAGGTATTTAGATACATACTAGATAGTTTTTACTAAGTTTGTGAATATAGATGAATTAGATGTTGGGCAAATTTGTGATAGATGGATGGATATTGGTCAAGTTAGTGTTATGGTCATGTTGATTCATATATAAGAAGCAAATCGAGGCACTTGCTTTCTAAAATACTTAATAAAGATTTTGTTTTGCAATTTGACATTTTGTTTCATGTCGATTCATAATGTTGTGCCAAATGGTTAATATGAGGTGAAGACCTAATTTTTTTCACTTGATGGAATTAACAGGATTTGTGGTGTTCCCATCTTCGTGGAGTGACCGTCGACGTTGGAGGTGTTGGTCCAGGATCGTCCCTCCTTTGATCGACCACATCCTCTACATCGGAGGGTGAGCAACAATTCCATGACCTCGTCCACTTTTTTTCCATGTCACTAGATTAAATTTTCACATCAAGTCGCGTAACCTAGGTCTCCCGTCCGAAAGGGTTGCATCGATAAATATGCATTCAATTGCATATTTATCACAGCAGCTCTTTCGGATTGTCCAGCGCTTTCCACAGACAGCCCGAGGATGTGTAGATTGGGTACGTTGTTCATGCTCTACCCCGTTCCGAGACAGGATTTCGGCGGCGCCTCCCTGTTGTTCTCCGGATGCACATTCTCTCGGCATTTTGCCGAGACGTGTATTTGAAGAATAGCGGGGAGGTGCTGCCAAAACTTTGTCTCGGAATGGGGTAGAGCATGGACAACGTACTCAATATACACATTCTCGGGTGGGATTAGGACCCATCTTTACCTATTAGAGATGTAGGTGGATTAAATGTCGTTTCTCGTCAACCTTGTAAAAAATAAAATATTGATGTGAGTAATTTAAATGAATCCTTAATTTTGTTGTGTGGCTTCCAATAAAGCAGAGATGTCAGATAATGAGTGGATGTATAGTGGGTTTTTCCGTCGGAATCAAGTAACAACAGAGTGGGTCGAGAAAACTGATGTGTTTTTGAAAGAGATATTCCGTAGTCCAATGAGGATGGTGCCAGAATGCCCATGTGCCAGATGTAAGAGACGTATCCGCAGAGATAAGAGTGAGATGACTAAGCACCTTCCCACGCATGGATTTATGCCCAACTTTAATATGCCGATAAACTTTGCCCAGCGGGACCGTGGTAGAGAGGATGTGATACGACAACGCGTTGCTGGTTATGAGGACGATGGGGTTAGAGACATGCTAGATGATGTCTTTGCTGCACAGCCGACACCTCCGTCACATTCAGTGAATGAACCGGAGGAGCCGGAGGAAACCACAAAGGCCTTCCTGGAAATCTTGGCCTCGTCAAAGAAACCTCTCTATGAGGGTGCCAAGCTATCTGTGTTGGATGCCATCTCGCAACTGATGGCAGTCAAGGCTGAGTACGGATGTAGCCGAGGTTGCTTCGAAGCATTTCTGGGAGTATGGGCTAACAGCCTGCCTGAGGGCCATGAACTGCCGAAAACCATGTATGCTACGAAGAAAATCATGAAGGCGCTCTCCATGGACTATGAGAAAATACATGTTTGTCCAAAGAATTGCCTTTTGTTTAGGCATGAGTATGCGGATGACAAGTACTGTAGGAAGTGCGGTTCCTCTCGGTATATTGAGGTGGTCGATAAGCATGGTAAGAAGCAGCAGCTAAAAATCCCTGTGAAGGTTCTTTGGTATCTTGATTTTATAAAAAGACTACAGCGCCTTTTCATCACCGAGGAGTCTGCCAAAATGATGAAGTGGCACAAGGAAGGGAAAAGGTACAATCCAAAAAAAATTATACATCCATCAGGAGGTGAAGCATGGAAGTCATTCGATATAGAGTACCCGGAGGAAGCAGCCGAGGCTGGGAATGTCAGAATTGCTATAACAGGTGATGGGTTCAATCCATATGGTATGTCGTCTAATCCATACAGCTGTTGGCCCGTATTTGTTATTCCGCTCAATCTCCCTCCCGGTGCCATAATGCAACGCAAGACCATGTTCCTGTCGCTTATAATTCCGGGGCCTGAATATCCGGGGAAGAATTTGAGTGTGTTTATGTAGCCGTTGGTGGATGATTTGCACCATTCTTGGTACTTCCCGAGGTTGACATACGACCGACATCTGCAGAAAAATTTCTTGATGAAAGTTTGGCTACAATATTGCATGCATGACTTTCCCGGTTATGCCCTGTTCCGCGGATGGTGTACAAGTGGAAAGATGCCTTGCCCAGTGTGCATGCATGCCTTGATTTTCATTTGGCTGAAGAAGGGTGGCAAGTATGTTGCATTTGACCTGCATCGACAGTTCCTCCCTCCAGACCATCCTGATAGGGAAGACAAGAAGAACTTTACAAAAGGCAAAGTTGTCCATGAAGTAAACGAGATTCCAACGTTTTCTGGTGCGGATGTGCTTGCTCAGCTGAAAGCTCTTAAGCCTGCCGGTGAAGGGAAAGGCAAAGGCAAAGCCACAGGCGAAGACGAGGGCAAGGGCAAAGGAAAAGGTAAAGGGAAAAAAATTGAAGCATATGGTGAGACGCACAACTGGACTCACATTACCCCCTTCACGCAGCTTCCCTATTTTAAGGACCTCAAACTTCCATACAACATAGACGTGATGCACACCGAAAAGAATGTCGCAGAGTCCCTTTTTCACACGATCCTCAACATTCCTGATAAGACAAAGGATAATGTTAATGCTAGAGTTGATCAACAGAATATTTTTGATAGACCACGTCTACACATGCAGCCTCCCACAGGCAGTCAAAAATCTTGGTTCAAGCCAGATGCTGACTTTGTACTTAAAAAGGATCATAAGATGGAGGCATTCAAGTGGCTAAAACACATCGTGAAGTTCACTGATGGTTATGCGTCGAATATAAGTAAGGGGGTCAATCTTTCAACGGGCAGAGTGACCGGGCTCAAGAGTCATGACTATCATGTATGGATTGAGCGGATTATGCCGGTGATGGTTCGGGGCTATGTTCCCGAGCGTGTCTGGCATGTGCTTGCGGAGCTAAGCCATTTCTTCCGCACGCTTTGTGCTAAAGAAGTATGTCCTGAGAAGATAAAAGAAATGCATAAGAAGGCGCCGGAGTTGATATGCAAGCTAGAGAAGATCTTCCCGCCAGGCTTCTTTACTCCGATGACACATCTCATTTTGCACCTCCCGAACGAGGTATTGTTGGGGGGCCCTATGCAGAATCGTTGGCAGTACGGCCCTGAGAGACAGAACAAGCATCTGAGACAGAAATGTGGAAACAAAGCTAAGATTGAAGCTTCCATAGCTGAGGCAGTTATCCTAGAGGAGGTGGCAGACCTCAGGACAGCCTACTATCCGGACCATGTTCCCACGTTGCACAATAAGGTGTCTCGATACAATACAGAAGAACCCAAGTATAAACCCAAGTTGCCTCTATTCATCGGGCAAGGTGGTAGGGCTGGATGCTCGAAACCTTATCTCATGCCACGAGATGAGTGGGAGGATGTCATGTTTTATATCTTGCACAACATCAAGGAAGTTGAGGATGAGTGGATGAGGTAATACCTTTGCACCATTCTTTTAGTCAATTCGTTATGTTCACTTTGCCTAGTTCTTATACCAGTGTTCTTATTGTAGTCGATTCGTTGAAGAAGAATGGACGGGAATGCTGCCTCCTACTGAAGCGGAGGCACTTGCTCTTCTCCGAAAGGGTGCTGATGGAAGGAAAAATTTCGTTGCGTGGTTCATGGAGAAAGTAATTTTTCACACTTCCCAATTACCTATTTCAATTAAACTCATGCACCCTATAATTTCAATTAAACTCATGCACCCTATAATTTCAATTAAACTTGTAGGGAAATGATCCGACCGAATCAATGGATGAAGAATTGAGATGGGTTTCCATGGGTTTTGACCCTGTCGTCATGACATGCCAAAAGTATGATGTGAATGGGTATCGCTTCCATACAGAGGAGCACCAGAACAGTCGGCCTGATCCCAAAACCATAAATACTGGAGTCTTCACTGAAGGAGATAATAAAGTAGATTACTACGGAAGGGTAGGAAAAATATATGAGCTTACATTCAAACGTGGCTGCGAACACCTAAGTCTCACTGTGTTAAAATGCCGATGGTTCGACCCCAAAAAGGGTCTGAGACATACGCCTTCTGTTGGTTTAGATGAAGTTAAACCATCAACCGTCTATGCCGGAGTTGATCTGTTTATCGCCGCTACCCAGGCCACACAAGTATATTATCTACCTTACCCATGCCAGAAAGAGTACCTAAAGGGTTGGGAAGTTGTGTTCAAGGTGTCGCCGCATGGTAAGCTACCGGACCCGAACGATGATGATTACTACAACATAAACCCCATGACATACGAGGGAGTGTTCTATCAAGAGGAACATGATGACGTGGTCCGAAACAACGAGGATGATGACTTGGGTTATGTCGACCTGGACCCAAACGACGACGACGCACGGATTGATGGTGAGGCAGTTGTGAATCAAAGAGACATAATTATGCTTGAAAAGTTAAATGAAGACGCTGACGATGAGGAAGAGCCTCCACCTCCGTCAGACAACGAAGAAGATATGTGTGATAGTGATGATGAGACCGGTCCGCAAATAGATTACAATAGTGATGATTCATATGGGTTCTAGAAAATGTAGTTCTTTTAATGATCATTACAATAGTATGCTTAATGTGCTCTTCTGGTATTAATGTTTTTCCTGTATGCTTGTTTAATTGATATCCTTACTAATTGTTTATTCTCTTCTCAATGCAGGTTTGCTAATCATGGGCAAGTCCAGCGGCGCCAGTTTCCTCAGTAAATTCAAAGGACTTACTCGGAGTGGACGAGCCCACAAGGTTCCCTCCCGACTACGCGAGGATGACACCTCACAGGGAGGTGGAGGGGTCGGGGGAGGAGACCCTAGAGGAGGAGGCGGTGGGGGGAGAGCCCCTAGAGGAGGAGGAGGTGGGAGGAGAGGCAGCTGTGGCAAAAAACTCCGGGCCGTGTCCGAAATAGGAGGGTCTTCTTCGATGCCCTCCTATACAGAGGCACCTTCTGAGTCTGAGGAGGAGGAGTATGTTCCTGATGGCGAGGAGGAGGAGGTTGAGGAGGAGGAGGGCGAGGAGGAGGAGGCCGAGGAGGAGGGTGAGGAGGAGGGCGAGGAGGGTGGAGGGGAGGTTGATCCCGAGTTGTGGGGTGACTTGCCACCGGGTGCTCCATAGGGGTGGCTGCGTGGTAATGCCGGACTACCTACACCACCTTCTATCGAGGAGCACAAGTGGCTCATTGAACCTGTGGGGACAGAGTAAGTGCCTCTCAATCATATTTTCAACACATGACAACATTTTCTTATTGTACACATGGCAATCATTTGATTCTTTTGCAGAAACTGGATCCTTCGCGGAAAGGGCCATAAACCGAACGGCCTTATCATTGTCCTATTGAAGGAGTTTTGGCCTGGCCTATTCTGCCCGTAGCCAGACAGGGACCCGCAGCTCCGGGTTTTGGCCACGAGCTGGGCCCACTGTGAGGCTTGTAGCAACGCGGAGTACGGGACGGCCGCTAAGGCCGTGATCACCAAATTTTGGGTAAGTTCTCTTCTGAATCACTTGTCTTCAGTTTCGTTCATAGTTTATCATTGAATCACTCAACTCATGCCTTGTTTGCTTCTGGTTTATGCATGATTGCAGCAACTCTATAGAGTTCTTGACGAGCACAAGGCCAGAACCGACGTGGTCTTGCTTGTGGCTGCGAAGAAGAAAGCTCGTCAGTTGCAGTACGAGGTGCGCTGGGTTGCCGTCTCGCAGTACTACCACATCTACCTGCAACAAAAGATGACCAAAACTCAAGGGCAGAGGCAACGACTTACCTTGAACAGGGAGCAGTTCATGATGGTAACTATTACTAACTTATCATTGTTTCAAGCAGTCAACTATATGTTTCGTGCTCACATGTCATGCTTCCAAAATTTGCATAGGTTGTTCCTCGTTGGTGCTATGGAAGGCATGACGGATGGGCGAGTTTGGTGGATAGGTGGCTCGGTGACGATGCAGAGTTTGCTGCCAAGAGCATCAAGGCCCGGGCTAACCATGGAAAAGACGGGACACACGGCCAAGGAAACAGGAACCATTGGGGCTTCAAGGCCATGAAGGTATATCTATATGCATGATGCATTTTTGTTCTTCTTTACCGTCATGTTCTTATGTATGGCTAACTTCTGTTTGACGTTGCAGGAGGACAAGTTGAAGAGGCCGCTCTCAGACATTGAGTCGTGGAAGCTGGCCCGCGAGCGGAGTCATCCCAAGGAGGGCGAGAGCCAGTACTATGGCAAGACCGAGGAGCACCTGGAGTCTTACACTCAGCACTATCAGAAGTTGCATCCGGATGTTCCTGTTCCTGAGGTCGCCCAGTCTCAGATCGACGACACGGCGGTGGTGGCCATCCAGGGGAAGTCACATGGCCGGTATCCGTGTTTCGATGGCTTGATAACTCCTTCGATCTCGTACACACGGCTTCGGTCTACCAACCCGAGCCAGTTAGAGAGTACGGGGCGTTCACAGTCTCCCTTAGCCCGCCAGCATGCTGTAAGTACTTCCCCTTTATCTTTTTCTCTCTAGCATTCTCAGTTCATTTTCAGCATTGCTCACTTAGAAACAACCTAAATTATGTAGGCATATAAGGCCTTTGTCGAGCATAGGAATCTCGAGGTGCAAGAGTACTTGCAACGAGTGAAGGCAAATGATGATTACAATCGTCAGATGATGGCGGTTAGTTTTGCCCTCTTAAAACCAAGCTAAATTTTTGCACTTTCATTCCTTCTGACCTTCTAGTTTGCTTGTTTAACTAACATCCAGGCTATGTTGGCGTCTTGGAGTAACCGCACGGATCCACCACAAATGGGACCCCCACCACCACCTGCGGGAGAACCCCCACACGTGCCCACGTTCGATGAATGGGTGGCACTAGGCAGTGATGGTTCGGTTAGTACATTTGCCTAACTACTGGCAAACTAGTTCTCGTTCATTCAACACTATCATATCATATTTACCGTTAGAATCTTTTCTGAAACATATAGGGGACCGGTGGCTCGACTACTACTCTGTCGACCCCAGTCACTCCGATCTGGCAGAGTGATGGTGGTCACGGTGGAGGTTTTGGCGGAGGTGGTCTTGGTGGTGGTGGTTTTGGCGGAGGTGGTCTTGGTGGTGGTTTTGGCGGAGGTGGTCTTGCTTGATGTCGATGATGATTCCGTGCATGTGGCCGTCGTGCCATGCCTTTCATGTTGCTACTTTTATGATGTTCCATGTCTTGCACTACTTTTATGTTCATGAACTTCCGCCGGTGATGATCTTTAGATGATGATGATGAACTTGACTATGTTTAGATGATGATGAACTTGAGTATGTTTAGATGATGAACTGTCATATTTCTGCATAATTCCATATTATTCTGCTTTGAAATGCTGTCAAATGAATTGAAAAAGAGAAAACAGGGAAAATAAAAAAATAAATAATAAATAAAAAACTATGCCTACGGCAAAGCCGTCGGTATATATAAGCCCAGGAGTTACCAGGGCTTGCCACGTGGCAGATCTATGTCTACGGCAACATAGATTTTCATCTATGCCGACGACTTTGCCGTAGGCATAGCCCTGCCGCCAGGAGAAACTAGGGAAAGACACGTGGCAGTGCTATGCCTATGGCAAAGCCGTCGGCATAGTGCCGACGGCTTTGCCGTAGGCATAGCACTGCCACCAGGAGCACCACGGGACGCCACGTGGCAGAGGTACGCCGACGGCTTGGCCGTCGGCAGTGTTTTTCCGTCTGACGACATGAAATAGTATATCAAATCTTCTTCAGCAGTTTTCTTTTACCAGAAATAAGCAAGACAAAAACAAATTTTTTGAACATGTCAACGGGCGGAGGATCCCACCTGAATATTGATCTCTATTCGAAGAAAATGATCCGGTTTATGAGGGAAACCAGGTCAAAAAGAATAGGAAAAATAAAACACCCCATACATAATTACAACACAACGCAAAGACCAACAACCTAAAAATTAGGTGGCTGGTGAAGCAGCACAGGATTGCGGAGGGGGCGAGACGCCGGCCCAACGAGCATGCGCAAAGAGAGGGTTAGTTAGCACCAGGAAGGGGTTGGTGTGAAGTAGCGGAGGAGTGACAGCTGACAGGATCACAGAGAGGCCTCCAATATCTCAACCCATGGCTTTGTGTAAATGGAGGACACTCACAACCCCGAGTTGGCGATAACAGAGGATCCAGCATAGACGAGACAAAATGTTGCAGGACAACTCACAATGCAAGAAGAAGAGATTTTTTTATTTTTTTTAACGAGAAGAAGAGATTACCAGGTCACAGAGAAGGGGACAATAACACGAGGGGCCGCAGGTGATCCAATGCAAGATCCTAGGTGGATGCACTGAAGCTCCACAACAACGCCTCGAAGAAGGTAAGCAGAGCCGGGAACACATGATAGAGAGCGCAAGCAGGGCCCAGAGTCGGAGAGGAGGGGCAAATGTCAAGGTTTGGGGCGCCGCGGGTGACCAAGCCAGGGGTGGTGGATCCCGCCACCGGGCATGAGCCACCAACACGGGAATTGGTGGAGGAGAGCCGCACAAGCGGCACTGACGCGGGAGCCAAAGGCAGCTAGTATTCACTCGAGTTTCCACCGGAGAATTGTCTGATAAACCAAACAACCAAGGGCCTCTTTGAATCGCGGGACTTCTAAAACACATGAATGGAATCACATGGCATCTTCATGCAGGAAAAACGTAAGATTCTTTACACAAGGTTTAAAATTTAATTACAAAAACTAGTACAAAGGAATCCTAAGAGCAACTCCAGCACGCTGACCCATTTCGTCCATGCGTGTCCGTTTGGGTCGTCGCGGACAGGAAAGTCGGTCCAACGCGCCGACACAAAAGGACGCGTGTCCGCTTTTCGTCTGCCTGCTGACCCATTTCCGACTCAAATTTGAGTCTTATTTGCGTCGGCGCGGACACGAAATGGACGCACGCGACGCGCGCCTACTCCTCCTTCTAACCCGCCAGTCGGTGGCACAACGACCACCATTTCCCTCCACTTTCCCAAAACCCTCCCGCCCGCTGGCACTCCTGGCCATGGAGGACGCGCCGACCCTCGATCCCGTCACCAGCCTCGCCTCCCTCGCCTCATCCGGCCTCACCTCCGTCTCCCTCGCCAAAGGCGAGCCCCGTGTGCCCCGCAAGACCGCGGCGCCACCCAAGAAGAAGAACAACTGACGCCCGAAGAGCGGGACGTGCAGTAGGCCAAGAGGAAGGGCCGGAGGCACGTGGCAGACAAAAGGTACGAAGCAACAACCATCGTCGCCTTCTCCGCCACCGCACAGTAGGAGGAAACCAATGCCCGAGTCACTGCGGGAATGATGGAGGCCCTGATCTACCTAGGGTTAAATCCTGGCCAGCACGGGCTCGTCAACGCCGCCGTGGCCGCGGCCAGCACGAGCTCGTCGACATTTCTTCGGATGGTGCTGCCGGAGTCACCGCCAATGCCAAGACCAAGGCGAAAGAAGTGGCGCTCACTAGCATGATGACATGGGTGGAGATCATGAAGGTGGACCTAAACACCGTGTCACCGAGGAAGAGGCCATGGTTCGAGAAGATGCAGGCCGACATGCTCAAGTTCGACGACTAGTGATCTATGGCGGAGAGCGCCATCCCTTTTTGTATGTCGGCTAGTGTGCTAGCATGACCACGGACGAGATGGCGTGATCGAATTCCCGCCCCCTTTGTGTGCTGGCCGCTGGCAAGTGCGCCAACATGAATTGTGTGTTGGTTTTTCTGAGGCTGGCATGGCACCGGCATGAAGTTTGGGCGATGGCATGATCTATGACCGTTGGCCTTCTAAATTTATGCGCGGATATGAAATGGGTCACGCGCATTGGGCGCACGGCCACCCAAAACAAAAACAAGACAGACGCCAAGCGGGCTGCCGATCCAAACGAACGAAAAACAAACAATGCACGCGTCCATTAGAATCGGCACGTTGGAGTTGCTCTAAGAAACTTTTTTCATTGATTGAAGAATCAAACACTATCTCAGGAAAAAAATCCTACCGATTAGAATCCTCCAAAATTTTCCTTTGCAAATCCTTTGAATGAAATGGCCCTAGACTGAAGATGGGCGGGGAAGACCAAATCTGAACTCTACCCTCCCTCCAAAACAAACGTCCACCCGCCTTTCGGCCAAATTTCGTGTTTTGACCCTTTTTGAAAACAAAATCGGGATCTGACCCCAGTTCGGAAAATTTTCGGGATCTGACCCTTTCGCCTACCGCCAGCCCCGCTGGCGGTAGGGTTGCACGCCCTACCGCCATCCCATCCGGCGGTAGGTCCTTTGACGGCGACTGACGGCCGTTGGCAGGTGCTGACATGGAAAAGGGCCTACCGCCGTCGTGTACGGCGGTAGGTTACTGAGGCCTACCGCCAGACCCTCTGGCGGTAGGGTCCTGTGTTGTGGATAGGGTGGGGAGGGGCTGGTTTGTGGGCCCCACCACCACTCTTCTTCCCCAATCATCTTCTTCCCCGTGCTCAGCTCCTCTTCCCCCTCACAAACCCCCCTAGATCCACTCCACTTTTTTGAGATTTCATCGATGGATCTGGAGCATTTTCATCACCCAAGGTACCTCCCCCATTCCCCGTCCTTTTGATTGGTTGAGATCTTTGTTTTGTGTTGATTTGGTCAATTTATTGCAAACCCTAGGTGTTGATGTTGTTGTGTGCATTTATAATGCATTTATGGTTAGGGTTATGGTTATGTTAGGGGTTAGTGTTAGGGTTAGGGTGGTTATGTTGGGGGTTAGGTTTATAGGGTTATGGTTAGGGTTAGGGTTAATGGTTAGGTTAACTTTAGTATGAATAGTAGTTTGTTGTGCAATTTATGCAAAATTTAGTTCATTTGTCCATTTGTGTTGGTTGGATGACATATATGGATTGATTATATTGTTTCCAATTTCTTAGATGCATAAGCTCGTAAACGTTCATTATTTGGACAAGTCGACATTTATGCTTGGAAATGACGATGAAGGGAAGAGGCTATGGTTTTTGACACAAGTCCAAGCTTTGATGATCTTGTAGTGCAAGTGAGAAGCGTCTTACATTGGAATGACCCAAATGCCGAGGTTAAGCTTATTGGGAGGTATGAAGTTGGATTGGGAGTAAAGTCCCGATTAAAGAGTATGCCCATCACCTCCCAATTGCATTGGAATGTGTACAAGGAAAAAGTAGATGCATCACAAGACAAGTCTCTTGAGATCTTTGCCACAAAGGTTGATCCTCCTCCTCCTTTGCAAATTGATCTCAACCGCAATGCATCCTCCCCCATGCATGATGATAGTGCCGAGGTGTATGTCCCCAATTGTTCTAGCCAACCACCAAGTAGCCAACCCAATGAAGATCATATCAATGCTAGCGCCATAGTACTCCGTCATGATGCTATTCCTCATGTTGAAGAAGATGCTATTCCTCATGTTGAAGAAGATGCCAGTGGTCATGTTGATGATGATGCTATTGTTGCTCTAGAGGAGGATGTTTACTCGGAGAATGAAGAGATCCATTACAATCCAATTGGTAACTTGGATGTCATTGTGCAGCAACAAGACATGGACCGTACCCTCCCTTATAACCGTATGTGTGGGTATAACTCGGATGACGAGGGTCCGGAGGAAGAGTTGGATGAGGATGGGTTGACTGCACAAGAAAATGAAATCTACAAGATGGTGACCGGCAAGGAGAGAGGGCCACCGTTGTTTAGGGATGTGAGTCTTGTGGACAATGCCGTTGTTGATGGTGGGATGAGATTCTGGTTGTCTGAGCCAATGCCGTGCCCCAAATTCAGTGATCCTCGACCACAAAATGAGGATGAGAATGCTCATTTGAAGAAAGGCATCAAGTTTGGTTCTTTGGTAGAGTTCAAGATATGATTGTGTGACTATGCCATTAGGAACCATAGGCCGTTTGTTGTTGGTAATTCAAATCAAAAACTTCGGTACATGGTCAAATGTGACAAAGAAGGTTGCAAATGGATGGTCCGCGGTAGAAAAATCAAAGAAACCGGGCAATGGGTCTTGAAGAGTCATGTTGGCACTCGCACATGCGTACCCCCGGACAAGGCCGACCAAAGGAAAGGACACCGTCAACTCACGTCAAAGTATCTAGGATACAAATTGTTGCATCAAATAGCACATGATCCAACCATGAAGGTCAAGTTTCTCATGTCTTCGATTGAGGAACAATTCGGACACCCGGTCAAGTATGGGAAGGCATGGATGGCGAAGGCAAACGCTATTAGGATGTTGCATGGTGATTATGAGGCCACATATAACATTCTTCCCAAGATGTTGGCAGCCATTGCTCATCGAAACCTGGGAATGCGCCATCGGGTGGAGTCAATTGACGGAGTGTTTTGTCGTGCCTTCTGGAGCTTTGGACAATGCATAGAGGCATTCACGTATTGTCGCTCGGTCTTGTCTATAGATGGTACATTCTTGACCAGCAAATACAAGGGCACATTGATGGTGGCGCTGGCCCACTCTTCAAATGATAACGTGTTGCCGGTGGCATTTGCCTTGGTGCCTTCGGAGCACGATGATAATTGGGAGTGGTTCATGGTGTTAGGGAACGTAGTAATTTCAAAATTTTCCTACGCGCACGTAAGATCATGGTGATGCATAGCAACGAGAGGGGAGAGTGTGCTCTACGTACCCTCGTAGACCGACAGCGGAAGCGTTATGCGGTTGATGTAGTCGTACGTCTTCACGGCCCGACCGATCAAGCACCGAAACTACGGCACCTCCGAGTTCTAGCACACGTTCAGCTCGATGATGATCCCCATACTCCGATCCAGCAAAGTGTCGGGGAAGAGTTCCGTCAGCACGACGGCGTGGTGACGATCTTGATGTTCTACTGTTGCAAGGCTTCGTCTAAGCACCACTACAATATTATCGAGGACTATGGTGGAAGGGGGCACCGCACACGGCCAAGAGAACGATCTTAGAGATCAACTTGTGTGTCTAGGGGTGCCCTCTGCCCCCGTATATAAAGGAGCCAAGGGGGGGGGGGCCCTAGGAGGAGGCGCACAGGAGGAGTCCTACTCCTATCGGGAGTAGGACTCCCCCTTCCCCTAGTTGAATTAGGACTTGGGGAAGAAGGAAGAGAGGGAAGAAAGGAAAGGGGGGGGGCGCTGCCCCCCTCCTTGTCCAATTCGGACTTGGGGGGAGGGGCGCGCAGCAGCCCCTAGGCCTCCTCTCCTCTTCCTCCACTAGGCCCACTAAGGCCCATTAGGTTACCGGGGGGTTCCGGTAACCTCCCGGTACTCCGGTAAAATGCCGATTTCACCCGGAACACTTCCGATGTCCAAACATAGGCTTCCAATATATCAATCTTTATGTCTCGACCATTTCGAGACTCCTCATCATGTCCGTGATCACATCCGGGACTCCGAACTAACTTCAATACATCAAAATATATAAACTCATAATGAAAATGTCATCGTAACTTTAAGCGTGCGGACCCTACGGGTTCGAGAACAATGTAGACATGACCGAGACATGTCTCCTGTCAATAACCAATAGAGGAACCTGGATGCTCATATTGGCTCCCACATATTCTACGAAGATCTTTTATTGGTCAGACCGCATAACAACATACTTTGTTCCCTTTGTCATTGGTATGTTACTTGCCCGAGATTCGATCGTCGGTATCTCAATGCCTAGTTCAATCTCGTTACCAGCAAGTCTCTTTACTCGTTTCGTAATACATCATCTTACAACTAACTCATTAGTTGCAATGCTTGCAAGGCTTATGTGATGTGCATTACCGAGAGGGCCCAGAGATACCTCTCCGACAATCGGAGTGACAAATCCTAATCTCGAAATACGCCAACCCAACATGTACCTTTGGAGACACCTATAGAGCTCCTTTATAATCACCCAGTTACGTTGTGACGTTTGGTAGCACATAGAGTGTTCCTCCAGCAAACGGGAGTTGCATAATCTCATAGTCATAGGAACATGTATAAGTCATGAAGAAAGCAATAGCAACATACTAAACGATCCGGTGATAATCTAATGGAATGGGTCATGTCAATCACATCATTCTCCTAATAATGTGATCTCGTTAATCAAGTGACAACACATGTCTATGGTTAGGAAACATAACCATCTTTGATTAACAAGCTAGTCAAGTAGAGGCATACTAGTGACGTTTAGTTTGTCTATGTATTCACACAAGTATTATGTTTCCGGATAATACAATTCTAGCATGAACAATAAACATTTATCATGATATAAGGAAATAAAATAATAACTTTATTATTGCCTCTAGGGCATATTTCCTTCAGTCTCCCACTTGCACTAGAGTCAATAATCTAGATTACACAGTAATGATTCTAACACCCATGGAGCTTTGGTGCTGATCATGTTTTGCTCGTGGAAGAGGCTTAGTCAATGGGTCTGCTACATTCAGATCCGTATGTATCTTGCAAATCTCTATGTCTCCCACCTGGACTAGATCCCGGATGGAATTGAAGCGTCTCTTGACGTGCTTGGTTCTCTTATGAAATATGGATTCCTTTGCCAAGGCAATTGCACCAATATTGTCACAAAAGATTTTCATTGGACCCGATGCACTAGGTATGACACCTAGATCGGATATGAACTCCTTCATCCAGACTCCTTCGTTTGCTGCTTCCGAAGCAGCTATGTTCTCCGCTTCACATGTAGATCCCGCCACAATGCTTTGTTTAGAACTGCACCAACTGACAGCTCCACCATTTAATGTAAACACATATCCGGTTTGCAATTTAGAATCATCCCGATCGGTGTCAAAGCTTGCATCAACGTAACCATTTACGATGTGCTCTTTGTCACCTCCATATATGAGAAACATATCCTTAGTCCTTTTCAGGCATTTCAGGATGTTCTTGACCGCTGTCCAGTGATCCACTCCTGGATTACTTTGGTACCTCCCTGCTAGACATATAGCAAGACACACATCAGGTCTGGTACACAGTATTGCATACATGATAGAGCCTATGGCTGAAGCATAGGGAACATCTTTCATTTTCTCTCTATCTTCTGCATTGGTCGGGCATTGAGTCTTACTCAATTTCACACCTTATAACATAGGCAAGAATCCTTTCTTTGCTTGATCCATTTTGAACTTCTTCAAAACTTTGTCAAGGTATGTACTTTGTGAAAGTCCAATTAAGCGTCTTGATCTATCTCTATAGATCTTAATGCCCAATATGTAAGCAGCTTCACCGAGGTCTTTCATTGAAAAACTCTTATTCAAGTATCCCTTTATGCTATCCAGAAATTCTATATCATTTCCGATTAGTAATATGTCATCTACATATAATATCAGAAATGCTACAGAGCTCCCACTCACTTTCTTGTAAATACAGGCTTCTCCAAAAGTCTGTACAAAACCAAATGCTTTGATCACACTATCAAAGCGTTTATTCCAACTCCGAGAGGCTTGCACCAGTCCATAAATGGATCACTAGAGCTTGCATACTTTTTTAGCTCCCTTTAGATCGACAAAACCTTCCGGCTGCATCATATACAACTCTTCTTCCAGAAATCCATTCAGGAATGCAGTTTTGACATCCATCTGCCAAATTTCATAATCATAAAATGCGGCAATTGCTAACATGATTCAGACAGACTTAAGCATTACTACGGGTGAGAAGGTCGCATCGTAGTCAATCCCTTGAACTTGTCAAAAACCTTTTGCGACAAATCGAGCTTTGTAGACAGTAACATTACCGTCAGCGTCAGTCTTCTTCTTGAAGATCCATTTATTCTCAATTGCTTGCCGATCTTTGACCAAGTCAACCAAAGTCCACACTTTGTTCTCATACATGGATCCCATCTTAGATTTCATGGCTTCAAGCCATTTTGCGGAATCTGGGCTCACCATCGCTTCTCCATAGTTCGTAGGTTCATCATGATCTAGTAGCATGACTTCCAGGACAGGATTACCGTACCACTCTGGTGCGGATCTTACTCTGGTTGATCTACGAGGTTTAGTATTATCTTGTTCTGAAGTTTCATGATCATCATCATTAGCTTCCTCACTAATTGGTGTAGATGTCACAGAAACCAGTTTCTGTGATGTACTACTTTCCAATAAGGGAGCAGGTATAGTTACCACATCAAGTTCTACTTTCCTCCCACTCACTTCTTTCGAGATAAACTCCTTCTCTAGAAAGTTTCCGAATTTAGCAACAAAAGTCTTGCCTTCGGATCTGTGATAGAAGGTGTATCCAATAGTTTCCTTTGGATATCCTATGAAGACACATTTCTCCGATTTGGGTTCAAGCTTATCAGGTTGAAGCTTTTTCACATAAGCATCGCAGCACCAAACTTTCAGAAACGACAACTTTGGTTTCTTGCCAAACCACAGTTCATAAGGCGTCGTCTCAACGGATTTTGATGGTGCCCTATTTAACGTGAATGCGGCCGTCTCTAAAGCATAACCCCAAAACGATAGCGGTAAATCAGTAAGAGACATCATAGATGGCACCATATCTAGTAAAATACGATTACGACGTTCGGACACACCATTACGCTGTGGTGTTCCGGGTGGCGTGAGTTGCGAAACTATTCCGCATTGTTTCAAATGTACACCAAACTCGTAACCCAAATATTCTCCTCCACGAGCAGATCGTAGGAATTTTATTTTCTTGTTACGATGATTTTCAACTTCACTCTGAAATTCTTTGAACTTTTCAAATGTTTCATACTTATGTTTCATTAAGTAGATATACCCATATCTGCTTAAGTCATCTGTGAAGGTGAGAAAATAACGATATCCGCCACGAGCCTCAACATTCATCGGACCACATACATCTGTATGTATGATTTCCAACAAATCTGTTGCTCTCTCCATAGTACCGGAGAACGGTGTTTTTGTCATCTTACCCATAAGGCACGGTTCGCAAGTACCAAGTGATTCATAATCAAGTGGTTCCAAAAGTCCATCAATATGGAGTTTCTTCATGCGCTTTACACCGATATAACCTAAACGGCAGTGCCACAAATAAGTTGCACTATCATTATCAACTCTGCATCTTTTGGCTTCAACATTATGAATGTGTGTGTCACTACTATCGAGATTTAATAAGAATAGACCATTCTTCATGGGTGCATGACCATAAAAGATTTTACTCATATAAATAGAACAACCATTATTCTCTGATTTAAATGAATAACCATCTCGCATCAAACAAGATCCAGATATAATGTTCTTGCTCAACGCTGGCACCAAATAACAATTATTTAGGTCTAATACTAATCCCGAAGGTAGATGTAGAGCTAGCGTGCCGACCGCGATCACATCGACTTTGGAACCATTTCCCACGCGCATCGTCACCTCATCCTTAGCCAATCTTCGCTTAATCCATAGTCCCTGTTTCGAGTTGCAAATGTTAGCAACAGAACCAATATCAAGTACCCAGGTGCTACTGCGAGCATTAGTAAGGTACACATCAATAACATGTATATCGCATATACCTTTGTTCACCTTGCCATCCTTTTTATCCGCCAAATACTTGGGGCAGTTCCGCTTCCAGTGACCAGTCTGCTTGCAGTAGAAGCACTCAGTTTCAGGCTTAGGTCCAGATTTGGGTTTCTTCTCTTGAGCAGCAACTTGCTTGCTGTTCTTTTTGAAGTTCCCCTTCTTCTTCCCTTTGCCCTTTTTCTTGAAACTAGTGGTCTAGTTGACCATCAACACTTGATGCTCCTTCTTGATTTCTACCTCCGCAGCTTTCAGCATTGCGAAGAGCTCGGGAATAGTCTTATTCATCCCTTGCATATTATAGTTCATCACGAAGCTCTTGTAGCTAGGTGGCAGTGATTGGAGAATTCTGTCAATGACGCAATCATCTGGAAGATTAACTCCCAATTGAATCAAGTGATTATTATACCCAGACATTTTGAGTATATGCTCACTGATAGAACTGTTCTCCTCCATCTTGCAGCTATAGAACTTATTGGAGATTTCATATCTCTCAATCCGGGCATTTGCTTGAAATATTAATTTCAACTCCTGGAACATCTCATATGCTCCATGTTGTTCAAAACGTCGTTGAAGTCCCGATTCTAAGCCGTAAAGCATGGCACACTGAACTATCGAGTAGTCATCAGCTTTGCTCTAGCAGACGTTCATAACATCTGGTGTTGCTCCAGCAGCAGGCCTGGCACACAGCGGTGCTTCCAGGACGTAATTCTTCTGTGCAGCAATGAGGATAATCCTCATGTTACGGACCCAGTCCGTGTAATTGCTACCATCATCTTTCAACTTTGATTTCTCAAGGAACGCATTAAAATTCAACGGAACAACAGCACGGGCCATCTATCTACAATCAAACATAAACAAGCAAGATACTGTCAGGTACTAAGTTCATGATAAATTTAATTTCAATTAATCATATTACTAAAGAACTCCCACTTAGATAGACATCCCTCTAATCCTCTAAGTGATCACGTGATCCAAATCAACTAAACCATGTCCGATCATCACGTGAGATGGAGTAGTTTCATTGGTGAACATCACTATGTTGATCATATCTACTATATGATTCACGCTCGACCTTTTGGTCTCCGTGTTCCGAGGCCATATCTGTATATGCTTGGCTCGTCAAGTATAACCTGAGTATTCCGCGTGTGCAACTATTTTGCACCCGTTGTATTTGAACGTAGAGCCTATCACACCCGATCATCATGTGGTGTCTCAGCACGAAGAACTTTCGCAATGGTGCATACTCAGGGAGAACACTTCTTGATAATTAGTGAGAGATCATCTTAAAATGCTACCGTCAATCAAAGCAAGATAAGATGTATAAAAGATAAACATCACATGCAATCAATATAAGTGATATGATATGGCCATCATCATCTTGTGCTTGTGATCTCCATCTTCGAAGCACCGTCATGATCTCCATCGTCACTGGCGCGACACCTTGATCATCATCGTAGCATCGTTGTCGTCTTGCTAATCTTATGCTGCCACGACTATCGCTACCGCTTACACTAGTGCAGAACCGGGAAATAGCACCGGTTCGTAAGGCCCTTTACTGTCGGTTTGGTAACCGGCGCTAAAATGTAGGCACTAAAGGCCCCCCCTTTAGTACCAGTTCAGCACGAACCGGTGCTAAAGGGCAACCATGTGGCACGAGCCAGCTTCGGGGGCAGGGAGCCCTTTAGTACCGGTTGGTGTCACCAACTGGTATTAAAATATTGGGGGGTTGGGTTTATGATTTCTTTTTCATTTAATTTTGTTTTTTTCCATTTAATTCTTTTTTGTTTGCTGGTATTTTACAATACTACATATTGTACACGTTATGCATATATATAAATAGAATTTTTAGTAGAACCGATCATAATATATATATATATATATATATCATCGAATGTCTCACAACCACCATTAATTAATTCACACATATATACACACATGTATATATATACAATTTCTCCTAATTGGTGCCTTCGGACCCAGTGGCATTAGCCTAGCTAATTGGTGCCTTCGGAGCACGATAACAATTGGAAGTGGTTCATGTGGGCGGTAGCGGGTAATAGTATTCTCCTTTGGGATCTATGACCTGGTTGAGCAAAAATCCTGCTATTTCCTCTTGAATTGCTTCTATGCGGTCCTGTGCTAGGAGCTTGTCCCGCACCTCTTTGAACTGTTAAGAAGGAGATCAATATGCATGTGTATTAGTTGTGTGACTAGATATCGATAATGGTGTAAAAATTGTGAATAGTGTTCTGACAATCGATATCGTACCCACTCCTGTCTTTGAGATTTGCTCCTTTCGGATGCCATCATGCGAATGTTCTCGCAAACGTAGTATGCACATAGATCATTCCCCGGCGCCTGCTTCAGGGCCTTTACGAGAATGGAATTTTGATCAGATAATAATTAATCAAGCATGATAATTAAAGAGATGGCAGCTAGCTAGTACTACTTAATTACTTACCTTGGGTCGATACCATTTCAGACTTTGTTTCCATGGGCCTGGAGTGGCCCTGTGAACTTTGCCCAAGCCCTGCCCGCTGACAAAGAAAATGAATAAATGGATTATTAAATAGTTGTTATCAGGAAATGACTAACTAATTAAATAGGCCGAGATATAGTTAATAATGATTGAAATTACCTGTTGACTATCCCGTTCACGATGCTGTAGTCACTTGCTTTCTTAAGTAGCGAGTCTAGTACTTCAACCGTTCCTTCATCAACTTTAATCATTAACAAGATCCAGTGAAATCTGCATGCACACATGTTTGCATGTATTAATTAAGCGAGCATATGTAAGAAAAAACATGTAGCTATAGCTAGTAGGGAAAAACAGAATTTGTAGTACAAGACAGTGTGACTCAGTGGAAGTTGTAAGGAAGTAGTATATCATCATTGTATTTGAGTTCCTTGAAGAACTGTAGCATGCTTTCCTCTACACATTTTGCGTGATATGGATCTATTTTCCATGTGTATTCATTAATGGTATTTGGGTCAATGAACCCAATGCCATAGCGTCCACTTTTTCATTTCATAAATCTTCATCCTGCATAATACCATAGAAAAGAATATAGTGAGGATAATTACAGGTAATGATTGATCAAAATGATCAGCTAGCTTGAGACTTAAATTACAGAAAGAAATCACTTACAGACAATAGCAACTGACGATAGATTTTTTGAGTGCGTCTTTATTGTATAGCTGAAAAAGTTCTGAATACTCAACGGTCACAGCTTTCTTATGGTAGTAATGCTCCTCATTGACATTCACCATGAGGGACTCTCGATTGGAAATCTTGGTAATGTCCATGTACCATTGATTCAATTCATACATTCTCGTTGGGACCTTATTGACCTCCTCTGGCTTGACCAAAGGTTGGCCCCGGGCATATTTGCGTTTTATTTCCTCCTCTCTAGTCGGAGACATGGGCTCGATATCAAGGAGTTGTTCAACAGTGATCCCGATCGATTCAGCCTGCGCAATATGCTCCTCGGTTATTACCACATCGCCCCCCTGGAACGTTAACAGTTTGCCCACAATAATATTGGGCGCGCCTACTCTCATGTGTTGTTGGCAAAACAAGCGGGGGGATTGATTGCGCCGCCTGTTCTCCCAGCTGGGGAACGGTTTTACCGCTCCTTTTGCCAGCTGATTTGCTCGAGCTCGAGCTCGCCTCTTTCTGTAGATGTGCTCGATTTAACTTCTTGATGTGGCGCTCATAGTTTGAGTCAACAGGCTTGGGAGCTGGTGGTCTAGCCATACGAATGAAGTGGTCAATCTTTTCCACAGGCACTTTCTCCCTTGGCGGGGGTGGCGGTTTCGGTGCAAAATGGGCTTCCACCTCGGTCTTCGATATGGCTATGTTTTCCTCTTCGGACTTGTCGTAAGGCCTCTGCGGAAGAGGCGCGAGGCTTCTTGGACCATATTGAAATCGCTTGCCTCCTCCTGTACCTGCAGTACTACCTTGACTTGTACCGCTACGCACCATAGTTGAGGCGGCTCTCTTCCGTGATTGCTGAGGCGGCGAAGACGGCTGACGTGGCTGAGTTGGAGGAGGAGGAGTGGCCTGAAGCTGTGCCGGACTTGTAGGAGGAGTGGCATGAAGCTGTGCCGGAATTGGAGGAGGAGTGGCCTGACGCTTTGCCGGACTTGGAGGGGGAGTGGCCTGAAGCTGTCCCGGACTTGGAGGAGGAGTGGCCTGACGCGTTGGTGGACTTGGAGGAGTGGGAGTCTGCTGACTCGGTGGCGGACTACGACGAGGAGTTGGATGACGCGGTGTTGGTGGCCTTCGAAAGATGATGCAATCCTTTCTCCATAGGATGATACAATGGTTGGCCTCTCTTAGTGTGTGCTCATCGTCACCTCCAGGAATGTCAAGCTCTAGCCCCGAATATTGGTCCACCACCTCATCAACCAAGACACGAGCATAGCCCGCTGGAATCGGGTTGCAATGGAAGGTTGCCTCGGGGGGATTTGTAAAAGCAAGGGCGTCCGCCTTCATGGATATGTTCTTCATTTTGAAGTGTAGCTCGCAGTTAGTGTTCTCCATGATGTCATCCACTGGGTAGCTACCCAGCAATGCGTCGCCCGGGGCGGAACCCACGCTGCTTCTCGGCATGGATGGGATGGTGCTATCCATTGGTGGATCATCCGCTAGCTACTGAGACCCCCTTTGCTGCCGCTGGAATTTGATTGCCAAGTCCGCGTGCGCTGATTCTAGGCCTTGAAGGCGTTCATAGTCTAGCTTCCTCTTTTCCTCCTCCATCTTCCTCTTCTTCTCCTCTGCAATCTTCTTTCTCGCACGGGTTCTGTAGTCGGCGTTCTAGTCCGAAAACCCCTCATACCACGGAATAGCGCCCATGCCTCGTGTTCTTCCTGGGTGTTCAGGATTTCCCAGGGCACGTGTATGCTCGTCGTTCTCTCTGTTGGGCTCGAACAACCCGGATCGAGCCTCTTCTATTGCAACAAGTAGCTTATCTTCGGCTCCGTCCAGACATGCCTTCTTGGAAACTTTGCCTGTCTTCGGGTCCAACTCCCCCCATGCGCATAGAACCAAGTCCTGCACCTGGGGGGCCAGCTCAATGTTTCTGGAGTGACACCTGCATCCTCCATCTCTTTCTCAGACTTATCCCACTTAGGCATTCCCACCGCATAGCCACCTGGCCCCAGCTTATGGAACTTATCCTTTTTTGCGGCATTGGCCTTGTTTATTCTCGACCGTTCCTTAGATAATTCCGAATCCTTGAATTTCACGAAATCGTCCCAATGAGAACTTTGGTTCTCTAGTGTTCCCTCGAATACTGGAGTCTTCCTTCCTCCGTTGACGTACTTGGCCCATTCACGAATCTTGTGGTTCTTGAATGCAACCGCCATCTTCGTAAGAGTAGCATCCTTGACTTTCTCCACATCTGCATTTGTGAAATGATCTGGTAGGGTGAAATGTTCCATGAGTGTTTCCCAAAGCAAATGTTTTTGTCTATCATCGACAAAAGTAGCTCCTGGACGTGGCTTTGCTGGCTCTCTCCATTCTTGAAGGGAGACCGGGAGTTGGTCCTTCACAAGAACTCCGCACTGACGAACAAACTTGTCCGCAATCTTCTTAGGCGCGAATGGTTCGCCATTAGGTCTGATTGCCTCGATATTGTACTTTACGCCCTCCTTCAACTTTTTGTTCTGGCCTGTTTCGTCCTATTGCCTGAAGATTTGCTCGATCCAGATGGCTGAAAGAAGAAAGATCGATTCTTAATATAACTTCAAGTTATTTAAAATATGTGATGATCACCAGATGCCTGCTTATATAAATATATCTACCTCGCCGATCTTTGTTGTTTTCAGATCAACATTTTCATAGTCATAGTTCATGACTTCATCAATTCGGTCGTCGCGATCGAATATCATATCACCCTCCCCGGTGTTGTTTAGATATTCGGAGCCGTCATAATCTTCATCATTCTGATCATCATCTGGCCCGCGAGGATTGCGTATGATATTGAACAGGTCCTCTTCTCCCTCTCTGCCGGTATTGTCTGCCATAGGTTTTGTTTAACTAATCCAAAAGAAATATATTCAAATTACAATGCATGGATGCAATCAATTAATAAGGAAAAACTGAATCAATCATAGTACATACTAAGCATCATCGAATATAATCTCGAATACATCGTCTCGAATAATAGATATAATCTCGAATACATCGTCTTGAATAATAGATATAATCTCAAATATATCGTCTCGAATAATAGGTATAATCTCGAATACATCGTCTCGAATAATAGATATAATCTCGAATACATCGTCTCGAATAATATATAATCTCGAATACATCGTCTCGAATATTATATATCGAGTACATCACTGGCTAGGTAGCTAACAAAGCTCGAATACTACAGAAGAATCTAGGACACTCGCGGTTCATGCGGCGCGGGCGGTGGACACCCAAAGAGAAGGAACCCTCACAGGATCATAGCTGAAGTGAGATCCCTAAAGAAACTACCAGGTATTGGAGAACCTGCCGCCCTCTAACGCAACCATGTAGCGATGGACGTGCTCGTCCTCCTCCCTGACACGATGACGTACCACCTCCGGCGGGGCCGGCTCCCTCCGCACCAAAACTGGCCCACGCGAACGCCACCAAACGAGATCAGGGTCGACGACGGGACCCGGGGCCGGGTTCCTCATCAAGCAGCGCGCCCCTCCAGGCAGCACCTCCCAGTGCCAGCCCGGCGGAGCCCAGTCCTAAACATGGGTCATCCGGACGTCCTCGCGGACGGGTCGACGGCGAGGATGCGGGCCGGGCATCGTCGAGAACAAATACTAGTTATATGCCCGCAAAAAGTAACATTTTTTTAATGATTGGATTTTGATAACTAAAATTTGTAACATTTCTATATAACTAACATTCCTATAACATTTCTAACAGTGCTATATAACTAACATTTCTATAACATTTCTAATATTTCTATAACTGAAAAACAGAAAAAAAATTTATAACATTTCTATATATATAACTAACATTTGTATAACATTTCTAATATTTCTATAACTAAAAAAAGAAAAATTTCTAACTTTTTTATAACTATTTCTATAACTAAAAAACAGAAAAATTTCTAACAATTCTAACATTTCTATAAAATTTCTATAACATTTCTAACAATGCTATATAACTAACTATTTCTATAACTAAAAAAAGAAAAATTTCTAACATTTTTATAACTATTTCTATAACTAAAAAACTAAAAGAAGTATGTATGTGTGTGTGTGTGTGTGCTCACCGGTGAGGCGAGAGGCGACGGGGGGCGGCGACGGGCGTGGCGACGACGGGGATAGCGACGACGGGGACAGGGACGGGGCGGCGACGACGGGGACGGGCCTGGGCGGCGACGACGGGGACGGGGCGGCGATGACGGGGACGGGGACGACGCGGGACGGGCCGTGACGGTGCGGCGGTGATGACGGGGACAACGGGGACGGGGACGACGGGGCGGCGACGACGGGGACGGGGCGGCGACGACGGGGACGGGGAGGCGACGAGGGATATGGAGACGGGGGCAGCGGGCGACGGGGCAGAGGAGAAGAAGTAGAGGAGAAACTGAAATTTTTGAAGTGTTTAGTTATATAGGATGGACCTTTAGTACCGGTTGGAGCCACCAACCGGTACTAAAGGCCTGTTTTGGCTAGGCCAAGCAGCGGGAACCGCACCCTTTAGTACCGGGTGGTGGCTCCAACCAGTACTAAAGACCCCCCCCCCTTTAGTACCGGTTTGAGCCATCACCCAGTACTAAAGGGTGTGCGCTGGCGCAGGTGCGGTGCGAAATGTTTAGTCCCACCTCACTAGCCGAGGGGCGTCTGCACTGGTTTATAAGCCCCAGTGCGGTAGCTCCCTCGAGCTCCTCTCCAAAGCAGGCCTACTGGGCCTAAATGTGCTGTGCTGCCCTGTGGGCCTACTGGGCCTTTGCGGGCCTGCGTCCTGGCCTAACAACAGGTTGGGTTTCTAGTCGTATGCAGGGCGCTGTGGCGCAGTAGGTGGGCTTTTTTTCTTATTTTTTTGCTTTATTTATTTTTGTTTGAGTTGTTTTTTTGCTGTATTTAGAGTTTCTTTGTGAATATTTTTGCTTTAGGTACAAAAAATTACAAACTTTCTGTTAGTACCGGTAGTTTACAATTTTGAATAGTTTAAATTTTGATTTATTTGAAATTTGTGTGAATCACTAGTTTGTGAATAACTTAACTTTGAGAATAGACTTTTCAGTGATTCTTTTTTCTTATGTTTAATATTAGTGTGTTTTATCATTATATTCAATTTGGTAATGCTTAGGTTATTTAAAAAATGAAATGCCTTTTGTAACGAATGAGTTTTCGTCCGAAACCCTGATACTTCCATGACGAGGCCACCGTGTGCTCACCAAGAAGACATGCCACACAAGTGGAAGGACGCATCTTTGGACAAGGTGAAGGAGAAAGATGTGAAGATTCCGCCATGTTGGTGTGGAGATGTTTGCAAGGTGAAGGAATCCACCGACCGAAAGATGTCATGGACCGAAGGAAGGAGATATTTTGTTTGCCCCAATTATGCTTACGATCGTGCGCTTCCAACTAATGCCTATGACCTTCCACCGGTATGCAAGAGAAGTAACATGTTACTCTCAAATGTGTGTCAGCACTAACATCCGTTTTATATGCAGTCACCGCCTCCTCTATGCAAGTACTTTAGCTGGATAGATCATGAAGTGCCAAAAGATATCCAAAAGGACCAATTAGAAGATTGTCTTAGGCGCCAGCGGCTGTTCAAAGAAAGGTTTCAAAGAGGCTTGGAGGAAGAGCGTCGTCAGAAAGAGAGGATGGAGCGGAAGCAATGCGAGGAGGAGAGGGCACGCCAAGCGAAGCTTGCTCGTGAGAAGGAGAGGGCAAGAAAGCTTGCAAGAGCTTGCAAGGCACAAGAGGAGGATGAGGCACGTGACAGGAAGGGGAAATGGCCCCGTATGACTCAGTAAAGCCTTCGCTTCGGTGGACTCGTCATGTAACCGGATGAAGCCATGCCAAATTTATCATGAACTATGTACTACTAAGGCAAGAAGCCATGTGTCGTGAACTTATCGTGATTGAATTTACCATTTGTATTGAATTTGTTCTGAAGATGTTTTCAAGGTGTCGTGAACTTTAATTTGTCAGCAATTTCTATGATTTGTCAGCAATTCATGTGATGATTTTATTTATAAACTGTTGTGCCGAGAAGGAGAGGGGAAAAATAGAGGATTACTCTGTTTTTAAGCCTACCGCCATAGTCTGTGGCGGTAGGTTGTTGTACCCTACCGCCAGAGACCCTGGCGGTAGGTGATGGCAAAGTTTCTGTGACGAAGAGGCCACAGGCCCTGGCGGTAGGCTGCTGTACCCTACCGCCAGACCACGTGGTGGTAGGGGGTCCATATCTTCTGTGACGAGAAACGCCGGCGCCCTGGCGGTAGGGTTGACCTACCGCCACAGCCAATGGCTGTAAGGTCGACCCTACCGCCAGGGCGCTGGCGTTTTCCGTCACAGAAGATATGGACCCCCTACCGCCACGTGTTCTGGCGGTAGGGTACAACAACCTACCGCCAGGGCCTGTGGCGGTAGGGTTTGGTCCCTCCTTTTCTCCCCTGTTTTGCCCCATGTGTCGAATGTTAGTATAATATACCCAATTCTATCAAATATTAGAATGATCATCTCGCAAGCACATACATAACTCAACTCAACATAGTTCATTACATTCAGGAATAACAAATGTTCAAACTTATTAAAACGTGACCCAGTTCGGATGACATCGTTTGAAACTAATAACTCATGCTCAACAGCACATTTTCTAAACGGGTAACATATTTCACATACTTATCAGACGTTCAATTTGATCATCGCGTGCTTGATTACACTTCAGTTGAAAGTCTGTGGATCCTGCCTAATGACCGAACACACCATTCGTTTCACGGAACCAAGCCCATGCAGCACGGTGACCAGGATTCTCTGACACGCCCTGTTTGATTGCTCATCCTATGACCTACCCGGGTTTCCTCAAGTCCATCTCACGGAATTCTTCTTTGCTTGAAGTGAACGCAATCTCAACTGCCAAAGCGTGTCTGCAAGCATATTCCCGGTCTTGCAGCTGATCAAGCATCCTCTCTTTCTCGTTCACAAGCTTTTGGAATGCTTTTTTCTCCTTAGCATCAGAAGATTCCTCGATAAAGTGATACTTGCCGAAATCCTTCATGGCCGCATTTGCCTCATCACAACTCTTCAACCATGCTTCACATTCCTTCTTCAAGCAACGGTGTCGCTCCGCCATGATCTTCTCACACGCTATGTTCATAGTCATGGATCGACTGTCCATCCTATATGAATATACGGGTTTAAGATGACATAAACAAAAACGTAAAATAAATTAAGTAGAGTACAACACTTGGTTACTTGATATGACATACAACACCAAGTTCTTAATGAGTTCAAATTTTAAGGGTACAAGTCATAGTAGTTCAAACGACGACCAAGCATAGGGTACATGTCATTATAGTTCGAATGACAAAGATTACATAGCCTCATGCAATTCTATGCGGCATACGGTCCCGGGTTGCAACAAATAACATCATTTCTTTCTTTGACCAATGCCCAACGAGATGCCTAATTCTCATCCAACGAGAATGGTTGGCGAACTAACCAATCAATGACCTGACCATGATTGCCCATGTCTATCTCAGCATATTCTGCCGTTGTCGCACACAATGTAATTTGCATTGCAAGATCACGCCTACAATTTTTTTCCGCCGTCTTGAGCTTCTTCATCAGCCTCTCCTTTTTTGTTATAAAGTTTTTGGAACGGTCCTTATTGAAATAATTATATGAAAAGGACCTACGCTCCGCATTCAACGCATCAATGGCTTCGATCCATAAGTTCATCTTTTCCTCAATCAATTCGCGTTCACGGTTCGCCGCCGCCTCAGCAGAAGTTTCAAAGAAAACGAACGGTGCCATCCTACAATTCGAAAAGTTGCTATTAAAGTAACTTAGCTTTAATTGCTTTCTTAAGCCTAACCTAACCCCCATTATGTACATTGAGACTAGCACTAGATCTAGGCACACAAACTATTCTACAAGCAATTCTAAGCACATCATACATAAGGAAATCAGAAACATAAACCTAAATGGATCATAGTAATTGATTTGACCACACCAAAATGATGAGCTAGGGTTTGCAATCAAATGAGCAAATGCAAAGTAAAAAAGATATCAACCAATCAAAATGAGGGCAAATGAGAGAGCCACCTTGAGTGATGAAAATGGTAAGAATCCACCGAAGAAATCTCAAACAAATGAGAAAGATTTGGGAGGCTCTTGTGCTTCAAAGAAAGAGGGGGCACTAGTAGAAAAAAGGTCAAATGTGAAGCACATTAGTGCCGGTTTGAATTTGAGCCGGCACTAATGTGACAATTAGTGCCGGTTCCAATGGCTAGGCGGGCGGGCATCATTAGTACCGGTTCGTGGGCAACCTTTAGTGCCGGTTCATGCCACGAACTGGTACTAATGAGGTTGTGTTAGGCTATGGTCAGGCTGGGGCCCCCACGAAGACCTTTAGTACCGGTTCATGCCATGAACCGGTACTAGAGTTTCTTAGTAAGCTGATTTTTAGTCCCACTTCGCCAAGAGAGAGGCAGTATGAGCGGTTTATAAGCCGTGAGTGCACAGACAATGATGAAGAGGCGCAATGCTCACCAGCATGTTGATTAGCTTCAAGCCTTTTGAAATAGCATAGATTGCACTGAGCTATGTGCAGTGCAGTCTACACTATTCCGAAAGGCTTGAAGAAAATTAACCAGCATTGCACCTCTTTCTTATTTTTAATAACTTATTTGAACTCCGGACTTATTTTGTGTTCAGTATGCAGCATTCAAAGCGACGTCATCAATTTCCAACATGTTCTGACATCATTTGTTGTTTTTCGGTCATTTACCTAATTGTTTAGAGAGCTAAATGATCGTGAAATTGAAAATCACTACAAAATGAATTCTGAAAATGTTGAAACTTGGCATGGTATCATCATTTCACCCGCATAGCATGTGCGAAAGAGTAGAGAGGGTCACGGCAAAAACTGGACGCACTTCGTGTACAAACTGGACAGACTCTTTTGGAGTATCAGGGTTTCGGACGAGAACTCATCTGTTACACGGGCACTTCAATGTTTTTTAAACTTATTTGAACTCCGGACTTCTTTTGTGTTCAGTATGCAGCATTCAAAGCGACGTCATCAATTTCTAACATGTTCTGACAGCATTTGTTGTTTTTCGGTCATTTACCTAATTGTTTAGAGAGCTAAATGACCGTGAAATTGAAAATCACTACAAAATGAATTCTGAAAATGTTGAAACTTGGCATGGTATCATCATTTCACCCGCATAGCATGTGCGAAAGAGTAGAGAGGGTCACGGCAAAAACTGGATGCACTTCGTGTACAAACTGGACAAACTCTTTTGGAGTATCGGGGTTTCGGACGAGAACTCATCTGTTACACGGGCACTTCAATGTTTTTTAAACTTATTTGAACTCCGGACTTCTTTCGTGTTCAGTATGCAGCATTCAAAGCGATGTCATCAATTTCCAACATGTTCTGACATCATTTGTTGTTTTTCGGTCATTTACCTAATTGTTTAGAGAGCTAAATGACCGTGAAATTGAAAATCACTAAAAAATGCATTCTGAAAAAGTTTAAACTTGGCATGGTATCATCATTTCACCCGCATAGCATGTGTGAAAAAGTAGAGAGGGTCACGGCAAAAACTGGACACACTTCATGTACAAACTGGACAAACTCTTTCGGAGTATTGGGGTTTCGGACGAGAACTCATCTGTTACACGGGCACTTCGATGTTTTTTAAACTTATTTGAACTCCGGACTTCTTTTGTGTTCAGTATGCAGCAGTCAAAGCGACGTCATCAATTTCCAACATCTTCTGACATCATTTGTCGTTTTTCGGTCATTTACCTAATTGTTTAGAGAGCTAAATGACCATGAAATTGAAAATCACTACAAAATGAATTCTGAAAATGTTGAAACTTGGCATGGTATCATCATTTCACCCGCATAGCATGTGCGAAAGAGTAGAGAGGGTCACGGCAAAAACTGGACGCACTTCGTGTACAAACTGGACAAACTCTTTCGGAGTATCAGGGTTTCGGACGAGAACTCATCCGTTACACGGGCACTTCAATGTTTTTTTAAACTTATTTGAACTCCGGACTTCTTTTGTGTTCAGCATGCAGCATTCAAAGCGACGTCATCAATTTCCAACATGTTCTGACATCATTTGTTGTTTTTCGGTCATTTACCTAATTGTTTAGAGAGCTAAATGACCGAGAAATTGAAAATCACTACAAAATGAATTTTGAAAATGTTGAAACTTGGCATGGTATCATCATTTCACCCGCATAGCATGTGCGAAAAAGTAGAGAGGGTCACGGCAAAAACTGGACGCACTTCGTGTACAAACTGGACAAACTCTTTCGGAGTATCAGTGTTTCGGACGAGAACTCATCTGTTACACGGGCACTTCAATGTTTTTTAAACTTATTTGAACTCCGTACTTCTTTTGTGTTCAGTATGTAGCATTCAAAGCGATGTCATCAATTTCCAACATGTTCTAACATCATTTATTGTTTTCGGTCATTTACCTAATTGATTAGAGAGCTAAATGACCGTGAAATTGAAAATCACTACAAAATGAATTCTGAAAATGTTGAAACTTGGCATGGTATCATCATTTCACCCACATACCATGTGCGAAAGAGTAGAGAGGGTCATGGCAAAAACTATATAAAAAATGTTTGGCGCGCTGCCCAGTGGGCCTGCTAGACCTAGGGTGTGCAAATGCAGGCCCAGAAGGGCCAGCAGACTCACAGGGCAGCGTGCCCTAGTTAGGACCAGAAGCCTGCTATATAGAGAAGCTCGAAGGAGCAGCCGCGGCTGGTTTTACAAACCAGTGCGGCTGCCCTTCGCTCGACGATGTGGGACTAAACATTGTGCACCGCCGGTGGCAGCACACAACCATTAGTACCGGTTGGTGGCTCCAACCGGTACTAAATGGGGGGTCTTTAGTACCGGTTCGTGGCACGAACCGGTACTAAAGGGGTCGTTTCCCGCCCCTTGGCCTGGCGAAAATTGGCCTTTAGTACCGGTTGGTGCCTCCAACCGGTACTAAAGACCCCTCCTATATATATGGCACTTACAAAAAAATCAGTTTCATCGACCACCAGTACTTCTTCTCGATCCAACTTCTTTGCCGCGCCCGTCACCCATCGCGCGCCGCCCCCGCCGCCCGTCGTCGCCATCACCGCCGCCCTCGCCGCCCGTCGTCACCGTCACCGCCGTCGCCCCCGCCACCCGTCGTCGTCGTCACCGCATCGTCGCCCCCGCGCGCCGCGCCCGCCGCCGCCGCCTCTCGCCCGCCGCGCCCGTCCCCGTCGTCGCCCACCGTCGCCCGTACGCCGCCGCCCCCCTCATACACACACACATACACACACACATACACACACACACATACACACACATTGTTTTTACTTATTTTCTATTTTCTGTTGTTTAGATTAATGTTTGATAAATTACGTAGATAATAATGTTAGAATGTTAATGTTAGATTATTTATATGGAAAATATGTTAAATATTAATGTCAAATATATTTTACATGAATTAGAATAAGTTGAACTAGTTGAATTAGTATAGCTAGATATTAATTAGGTATATATATGAGATTTGAACTAGTTGAATTAATATAACTAGTTTATTTTTAGTATGAAAATTAATAGAACAAGTTTATTTTTAGTAAGAAAATTTAGGTATATGAGATTTGATGATCTAATCAAAATATTACTATATAGAACTACCTACTTTATTTTAGTAAGAAATTAATAGAACTAGTTTATTTTTTGTAAATGCTTAGTTGAATTAATAGAACTAGTTTATTTAGTTGAATTAATACAACTAGTAAGTGTTTAATGTTTCACCTATATATGAACATATGTTAGATATTAATGTCAAATGTTAGATGAATTAGATATAAATTATATGTTAGATATATATTTAATTTAGTTATATGAGATTTCATTATCTAATTAACATTTTATTATATAGAACTAGCTACCTTATTTTTATTAAGAAAATTAATAGAACTAGTTTAGTTGAATTAATTAGTTGAACTAGTTAGTTGAATTAGTTCAATTAATTAGGTATATTCTTCATAAGTGCTTAGTTGAATTAGTTCAATTAATTAGTTGAACTAGTTGGATTAACAGAATTAGTTGAATTAATAGAACTAATAAGTGTTTAATGTTTCACCTATGAACATAGGAATGTCGTCTGACGACGGACACGATTTCATTATGTGCGAATACTGCGAAGACCAGCGCGGCCTGTGCGGCAGAAATTTTCTAGTTGATGATAGACGCTTCATCATCAAGCTGGATGAGAACTTCGAAGTGGATACAGTAAATCACAACGACAAGTATTTTTTCGTAATTAAGCATGACTTATGCTTCATTTGCTTCAACTTTTAATTTTAATTTTTCACTATTCTACTAGCGTATCCCCTGCCATGCAAGAATTTTTGTCTTGGATAAGATAGGTTTCAGTCCTAACGAAACTATGGAGGTAAAAAGAGTTTACTTGAAGACCGAGCATGGTTATACCATCAACGTCAAATTATACAATGCAGACACATACACCTATTTTGAATGCAAAACTTGGCAAGCACTATGCAAGGCTTATGCATTTGAGCCTGATATGGTTATCACCTTTGATATTCGTCCGGAAGATGATATTGAAGGTAATAGAGACATCTGGGTCGATGTGCAGATGCCTCTAGTTCTACCATTATGTGAGTTTCTCAACCATATTTATGTCTTCGATATGAGATTATTTGAACTAGTTGAATAATTAATAGATCTCAATTTATATTGGCAGCTTACTTCCAATCAAGCAAACATGTCCGGCGCTTGGTAGACAGGACCGTCCACTGTCCCGGGGCTGAACTAAACTGCGAGGAGACAAGTCATTATATTTCATGGCTTGATGATCTTGATGCTGTCAAGACAAATTTCTTTCCTGCACTTAGAAATGTTAGTACTCAAAACGTGCGACCAATAGTGTTCTTACTGAACTACGGTCACATATATTTAGGAAAGATGGTAAGATTTCTACTATTTCTCCTCAGTGCATCTTTTGCATACATTATTTTTTTGAGCTAAACTTCATTGCTAAGTATGTTACTATACGATATTCTTCAACAGGGACTCCCGATGAATAGTGTGCCTGATTGGATCGAGACTAAAGGTACCATGAATATTGTTAGCTTACGGCCAAGATATCCTACAATGCACTTTAGTGCATTCAGGATTTCTAATAGCGAGGAATGCTTAATAGTAAAAGACTGGGGCAAAATTGTGAACGATCACAGAGAAGTACTAGGGGCAGCAATCAGAAGCGCAACTCATGATTAGGAGACAGGTTCATCTGCATGCTCCAATATGATGAATCAGCAAAGCTATACATGTTCTATGCTATTTTACCTGAGAGAGAGCAGCAGGAGTGATTAATTAGCTAGTTCATGCTCTTAGTACTTGTCCTCTCATGTCCGTGTTCTTCGTCCTGAACTTAATCTCAAAGAGTGATTTGCTTTTGTGGTGTTATGAACGCTTATAATATCATTACCATGTTGAACTCGATGATATCTTTGCTATGAAAACCGTTGGTGATGATATATATGATGCAAGAGTTTTTATATTAATTAATATGATGATGATGATGATGATGAGTTATTATATCATTTATGAAAGAAATTGCATATTAGTTTCAACTGGATGGATTCTAGCTAAGTGATCAAGTATATGCCATATCCATATTACCTCGATCACTTAAGTAGGTGATCAAGTATATATAATATGGATATGACATAAACTTGATGACTAACACTAGTGCAGAACCGGGCAATAACACCAGTTCGTAAGGCCCTTTAGTGCCGGTTAGGTAACCGGCACTAACATTTCGGCACTAAATGTTGGGGAACGCAGTAATTTCAAAAAAATTTCCTACGCACACGCAAGATCATGGTGATGCACAGCAACGAGAGGGGAGAGTGTTGTCTACGTACCAACGCAGACCGACTGCGGAAGCGATCACACAATGTAGAGGAAGTAGTCGTACGTCTTCTTCCCGATCCGACCGATCCAAGCACCGTTACTCCGGCACCTCCGAGTTCTTAGCACACGTTCAGCTCGATGACGTTCCTCGGGCTCCGATCCAGCAAAGCGTCGAGGAAGAGTTCCGTCAGCACGACGGCGTGATGACGATCTTGATGTACTACCGACGCAGGGCTTCGCCTAAGCACTACAACGGTACGATCAATGTGGAATTTGGTGGCAGGGGGCACCGCACACGGCTAAGGAACGATCTCAAGGATCAAGTTGTGTGTCTATGGGGTGCCCCCTGCCCCCGTATATAAAGGACCAGGGGCAAGGGGGTCGGCCGGCTAGGAGGGAGGCGCAGGGAGGAGTCCCACTCCTACCGGGAGTAGGACTCCTTCCCCCAAATCCTATTCCTAATAGGACACTTCGGGAGAAAGAAAAGAGAGGGGGGCCGGCCCCTTCTCCTAGTCCTAATAGGACTAGGGAAGGGGGGTTCGGCCGGCTAGCCTGTGGGCTGCCCCTTCTCTCTTTTCCACTAAGGCCCAATAGGCCCATTTGCCTCCCGGGGGGGTTCCGGTAACCCTCCCGGTAATCCAGTAAAATCCCGATTTCACCCGGAACACTTCCGGTGCCCAAACATAGGCTTCCAATATATCAATCTTTACGTCTCGACCATTTCGAGACTCCTCGTCATGTCCGTGATCTCATCCGGGACTCCGAACAACCTTCGGTACATCAAAATGCATAAACTCATAATAACTGTCATCGTAACGTTAAGCGTGCGGACCCTACGGTTCGAGAACAATGTAGACATGACCGAGACACGTCTCCGGTCAATAACCAATAGCGGGACCTGGATGCCCATATTGGCTCCTACATATTCTACGAAGATCTTTATCGGTCAGACCGCATAACAACATACGTTGTTCCCTTTGTCATCGGTATGTTACTTGCCCGAGATTCGATCGTCGGTATCCAATACCTAGTTCAATCTTGTTACCGGCAAGTCTCTTTACCCGTTCCGTAATACATCATCTCACAACTAACATATTAGTTGCAGTGCTTGCAAGGCTTATGTGATGTGCATTACCGAGAGGGCCCAGAGATACCTCTCCGACAATCGGAGTGACAAACCCTAATCTCGAAATACGCCAACCCAACATCTACCATTGGAGACACCTGTAGTACTCCTTTATAATCACCCAGTTACGTTGTGACGTTTGGTAGTACCCAAAGTGTTCCTCCGGTAAACGGGAGTTGCATAATCTCATAGTTATAGGAACATGTATAAGTCATGAAGAAAACAATAGCAACATACGAAACGATCGGGTGCTATGCTTATGGAATGGTTCATGTCAATCAGATCATTCTACTAATGATGTGACCTCGTTAATCAAATAACAACTCCTTGTTCATGGTTAGGAAACATAACCATCTTTGATTAACGAGCTAGTCAAGTAGAGGCATACTAGTGACATTCTGTTGGTCTATGTATTCACACATGTATTATGTTTCCGGTTAATACAATTCTAGCATGAATAATAAACTTTTATCATGATGTAAGGAAATAAATAATAACTTTATTATTGCCTCTAGGGCATATTTCCTTCAGTCTCCCACTTGCACTAGAGTCAATAATCTAGATTACACAGTAATGATTCTAACACCCATGGAGCCTTGGTGCTGATCAAGTTTTGCTCGTGGAAGAGGCTTAGTCAACGGGTCTGCAACATTCAGATCCGTATGTATCTTGCAAATCTCTATGTCTCCCACCTGGACTAAATCCCGGATGGAGTTGAAGCGTCTCTTGATGTGTTTGGTCCTCTTGTGAAATCTGGATTCCTTTGCCAAGGCAATTGCACCAGTATTGTCACAGAAGATTTTCATTGGACCCGATGCACTAGGTATGACACCTAGATCGGATATGAACTCCTTCATCCAGACTCCTTCGTTTGCTGCTTCCGAAGCAGCTATGTACTCCGCTTCACATGTAGATCCCGCTACGACGCTTTGTTTAGAACTGCACCAACTGACAGCTCCACCGTTTAAAGTAAACACGTATCCGGTTTGCGATTTAGAATCGTCCGGATCAGTGTCAAAGCTTGCATCAACGTAACCTCTTACGGTGAGCTCTTTGTCACCTCCATATACGAGAAACATATCCTTAGTCCTTTTCAGGTATTTCAGGATGTTCTTGACCGCTGTCCAGTGATCCATTCCAGGATTACTTTGGTACCTCCCTGCTAAACTTATAGCAAGGCACACATCAGGTCTGGTACACAGCATTGCATACATGATAGAGCCTATGGCTGAAGCATAGGGAACATCTTTCATTTTCTCTCTATCTTCTGCAGTGGTCGGGCATTGAGTCTTACTCAACTTCATACCTTGTAACACAGGCAAGAACCCTTTCTTTGCCTGATCCATTTTGAATTTCTTCAAAAACTTGTCAAGGTATGTGCTCTGTGAAAGTCCAATTAAGCGTTTAGATCTATCTCTATAGATCTTTATGCCTAATATGTAAGCAGCTTCCCCGAGGTCTTTCATCGAAAAACTTTTATTCAAGTATCCCTTTATGCTATCCAGAAATTCTATATCATTTCCAATTAGCAATATGTCATCCACATATAATATTAGAAATGCTACAGAGCTCCCACTCACTTTCTTGTAAATACAGGCTTCTTCAAAAGTCTGTATAAAGCCAAATGCTTTGATCACACTATCAAAGCGTTTATTCCAACTCCGAGATGCTTGCACCAGTCCATAAATGGATTGCTGGAGTTTGCATACTTTGTTAGCTCCTTTTGGATCGACAAAACCTTCTGGTTGTACCATATACAACTCTTCTTCCAGAAATCCATTCAGGAATGCAGTTTTGACATCCATCTGCCATATTTCATAATCATAAAATGCGGCAATTGCTAACATAATTCTGACAGACTTAAGCATCGCTACGGGTGAGAAAGTCTCATCGTAGTCAACCCCTTGAACTTGTCGAAAACCTTTTGCGACAAGTCGAGCTTTATAGACAGTAACATTACCGTCAGCGTCAGTCTTTTTCTTGAAGATCCATTTATTCTCAATTGCTTGCCGATCATCGGGCAAGTCAACCAAAGTCCATACTTTGTTCTCATACATGGATCCCATCTCAGATTTCATGGCCTCAAGCCACTTTGCGGAATCTGGGCTCACCATCGCTTCTTCATAGTTCGTAGGTTCATCATGATCTAGCATCATGACTTCCAGAACTGGATTACCGTACCACTCTGGTGCGGATCTCACTCTGGTTGATCTACGTGGTTCAGTAGTATCTTGTTCTGAAGCTTCATGATCATCATCATTAGCTTCCTCACTGATTGGCATAGGTGTCGCAGAAACAGTTTTCTGTGATGTACTATTTTCCAATAAGGGAGCAGGTACAGTTACCTCGTCAAGTTCTACTTTCCTCCCACTCACTTCTTTCGAGAGAAACTCCTTCTCTAGAAATGATCCATTCTTAGCAACGAATGTCTTGCCTTCGGATCTGTGATAGAAGGTATACCCAACAGTTTCCTTTGGGTATCCTATGAAGACACATTTCTCCGCTTTGGGTTCGAGCTTATCAGGTTGAAGCTTTTTCACATAAGCATCACAGCCCCAAACTTTAAGAAACGACAACTTTGGTTTCTTGCCAAACCATAGTTCATAAGGCGTCGTCTCAACGAATTTTGATGGTGCCCTATTTAACGTGAATGCGGCCGTCTCTAAAGCATAACCCCAAAACAATAGCGGTAAATCAGTAAGAGACATCATGGATCGCACCATATCTAGTAAAGTGCGATTACGACGTTCGGACACACCATTACGTTGTGGTGTTCCGGGTGGCGTGAGTTGCGAAACTATTCCACAATTTTTCAAATGTATACCAAACTCGTAACTCAAATATTCTCCTCCACAATCAGATCGTAGAAACTTTATTTTCTTGTTACGATGATTTTCAACTTCACTCTGAAATTCTTTGAACCTTTCAAATGTTTCAGACTTATGTTTCATTAAGTAGATATACCCATATCTGCTTAAATCATCTGTGAAGGTGAGAAAATAATGATATCCGCCACGAGCCTCAATATTCATCGGACCACATACATCGGTATGTATGATTTCCAACAAATCTGTTGCTCTCTCCATAGTACCGGAGAACGGTGTTTTAGTCATCTTGCCTATGAGGCACGGTTCGCAAGTACCAAGTGATTCATAATCAAGTGGTTCCAAAAGCCCATCAGTATGGAGTTTCTTCATGTGCTTTAAACCGATATGACCTAAACGGCAGTGCCACAAATAAGTTGCACTATCATTATTAACTTTGCATCTTTTGGCTTCTATATTATGAATATGTGTATTACTATCTTCGAGATTCAACAAGAATAGACCACTCTTCAAAGGTGCATGACCGTAAAAGATATTATTCATATAAATAGAACAACCATTATTCTCTGATTTAAATGAATAACCGTCTCGCATTAAAAAAGATCCAGATATAATGTTCATGCTTAACGCTGGCACCAAATAACAATTATTTAGGTCTAATATTAATCTCGAAGGTAGATGTAGAGGTAGCGTGCCGACCGCGATCACATCGACTTTGGAACTGTTTCCCACGCGCATCGTGACCTCGTCCTTTGCTAGTGTCCGCTTATTCCGTAGTCCCTGTTTCGAGTTGCAAATATTAGCAACAGAACCAGTATCAAATACCCAGGTGCTACTGCGAGCTCTAGTAAGGTACACATCAATAACATGTATATCACATATATCTTTGCTCACTTTGCCATCCTTCTTATCCGCCAAATACTTGGGGCAGTTCCGCTTCCAGTGTCCAGTCTGCTTGCAGTAGAAGCACACAGTTTCAGGCTTAGGTCCAGACTTGGGTTTCTTCTCCTGAGCAGCAACTTGCTTGCTGTTCTTCTTGAAGTTTCCCTTCTTCTTCCCTTTGCCCTTTTTCTTGAAACTAGTGGTTTTGCTAACCATCAACACTTGATGCTCCTTCTTGATTTCTACCTCCGCAGCTTTCAGCATTGCGAAGAGCTCGGGAATAGTCTTATTCATCCCTTGCATATTATAGTTCATCACGAAGCTCTTGTAGCTTGGTGGTAGTGATTGGAGAATTCTGTCAATGACGCAATCATCTGGAAGATTAACTCCCATCTGAATCAAGTGATTATTATACCCCAGACATTTTGAGTATATGCTCACTGACAGAACTGTTCTCCTCCATCTTACAACTATAGAACTTATTGGAGACTTCATATCTCTCAATTCGGGCATTTGCTTGAAATATTAACTTCAACTCCTGGAACATGTCATATGCTCCATGACGTTCAAAACGTCGTTGAAGTCCCGATTCTAAGCCGTAAAGCATGGCACACTGAACTATCGAGTAGTCATCAGCTTTGCTCTGCCAGACGTTCATAACATCTGGCGTTGCTCCAGCAGCAGGCCTGTCACCCAGCGGTGCTTCCAGGACGTAATTTTTTTGTGCAGCAATGAGGATAATCCTCAGGTTACGGACCCAGTCCGTGTAATTGCTACCATCATCTTTCAACTTTGCTTTCTCAAGGAACGCATTAAAATTCAACGGAACAATAGCACGAGCCATCTATCTACAAGCAACATAAACAAGCAAGATACTATCAGGTACTAAGTTCATGATAAGTTTTAAGTTCAGTTAATCAAATTACTTAGGAACTCCCACTTAGATAGACATCCCTCTAATCCTCTAAGTGATCACGTGATCCAAATCAACTAAACCATAACCGATCATCACGTGAGATGGACTAGTTTTCAATGGTGAACATTGTCATGTTGATCATATCTACTATATGATTCACGCTCGACCTTTCGGTCTCTGTGTTCCGAGGCCATATCTGCATATGCTAGGCTCGTCAAGTATAACCTGAGTATTCTGCGTGTGCAAAACTGGCTTGCACCCATTGTAGATGGACGTAGAGCTTATCACACCCGATCATCACGTGGTGTCTGGGCACGACGAACTTTGGCAACGGTGCATACTCAGGGAGAACACTTCTTGATAATTTAGTGAGAGATCATCTTATAATGCTACCGTCAATCAAAGCAAGATAAGATGCATAAAAGGATAAACATCACATGCAATCAATATAAGTGATATGATATGGCCATCATCATCTTGTGCTTGTGATCTCCATCTCCGAAGCACCGTCATGATCACCATCGTCATCGGCGCGACACCTTGATCTCCATCGTAGCATCGTTGTCGTCTCGCCAATCTTATGCTTCCACGACTATTACTACCGTTTAGTAATCTAGTAAAGCATTACATCGCGATTGCATTGCATACAATAAAGCGACAACCATATGGCTCCTGCCAGTTGCCGATAACTTAGTTACAAAACATGATCATCTCATACAATAAAATCAGCATCATGCCTTGACCATATGACATCACAACATACCCTGCAAAAACAAGTTAGACGTCCTCTACTTTGTTGTTGCAAGTTTTACGTGGCTGCTACGGGCTTAAGTAAGAACACATCTCACCTACGCATCAAAACCACAACGATAGTTCGTCAAATAGACTCCGTTTTAACCTTCTCAAGGACCGGGCGTAGTCACACTTGGTTCAACTAAAGTTGGAGAGACAGTCTTCCGCAAGCCATCTATGTGCAAAGCACGTCGAGGGAACCGGTCTCGCGTAAGAGTACGCGTAAGGTTGGTCCGGATCGTCTCAACCAACAATACCGCCGAACCAAAGTATGACATGCTGGTAGGTAGTATGACTTGTATCGCCCACAACTCACTTGTGTTCTACTCGTGCATATAACATCAAACCATAAAACCTAGGCTCGGATGCCACTGTTGGGGAACGCAGTAATTTCAAAAAAAATTCCTACGCACACGCAAGATCATGGTGATGCACAGCAACGAGAGGGGAGAGTGTTGTCTACGCACCAACGCAGACCGACTGCGGAAGCGATCACACAACGTAGAGGAAGTAGTCGTACGTCTTCTTCCCGATCCGACCGATCCAAGCACCGTTACTCCGGCACCTCCGAGTTCTTAGCACACGTTCAGCTCGATGACGTTCCTCGGGCTCCGATCCAGCAAAGCGTCGAGGAAGAGTTCCGTCAGCACGACGGCGTGATGACGATCTTGATGTACTACCAACGCAGGGCTTCGCCTAAGCACTACAACGGTACGATCGAGGTGGAATTTGGTGGCAGGGGGCACCGCACACGGCTAAGGAACGATCTCAAGGATCAAGTTGTGTGTCTATGGGGTGCCCCCTGCCCCCGTATATAAAGGACCAGGGGCAAGGGGGTCGGCCGGCTAGGAGGGAGGCGCAGGGAGGAGTCCCACTCCTACCGGGAGTAGGACTCCTTCCCCCAAATCCTATTCCTAATAGGACTCTTCGGGAGAAAGAGAAGAGAGGGGGGCCGGCCCCTTCTCCTAGTCCTAATAGGACTAGGGAAGGGGGGTTCGGCCGGCTAGCCTATGGGCTGCCCCTTCTCTCTTTTCCACTAAGGCCCAATAGGCCCATTTGCCTCCCGGGGGGGTTCCGGTAACCCTCCCGGTAATCCGGTAAAATCCCGATTTCACCCGGAACACTTCCGGTGCCCAAACATAGGCTTCCAATATATCAATCTTTACGTCTCGACCATTTCGAGACTCCTCGTCATGTCCGTGATCTCATCCGGGACTCCGAACAACCTTCGGTACATCAAAATGCATAAACTCATAATAACTGTCATCGTAACGTTAAGCGTGCGGACCCTACGGTTCGAGAACAATGTAGACATGACCGAGACACGTCTCCGGTCAATAACCAATAGCGGGACCTGGATGCCCATATTGGCTCCTACATATTCTACGAAGATCTTTATCGGTCAGACCGCATAACAACATACGTTGTTCCCTTTGTCATCGGTATGTTACTTGCCCGAGATTCGATCGTCGGTATCCAATACCTAGTTCAATCTCGTTACCGGCAAGTCTCTTTACTCGTTCCGTAATACATCATCTCACAACTAACATATTAGTTGCAGTGCTTGCAAGGCTTATGTGATGTGCATTACCGAGAGGGCCCAGAGATACCTCTCCGACAATCGGAGTGACAAACCCTAATCTCGAAATACGCCAACCCAACATCTACCATTGGAGACACCTGTAGTACTCCTTTATAATCACCCAGTTACGTTGTGACGTTTGGTAGTACCCAAAGTGTTCCTCCGGTAAACGGGAGTTGCATAATCTCATAGTTATAGGAACATGTATAAGTCATGAAGAAAACAATAGCAACATACTAAACGATCGGGTGCTATGCTTATGGAATGGGTCATGTCAATCAGATCATTCTACTAATGATGTGACCTCGTTAATCAAATAACAACTCCTTGTTCATGGTTAGGAAACATAACCATCTTTGATTAACGAGCTAGTCAAGTAGAGGCATACTAGTGACATTCTGTTGGTCTATGTATTCACACATGTATTATGTTTCCGGTTAATACAATTCTAGCATGAATAATAAACTTTTATCATGATGTAAGGAAATAAATAATAACTTTATTATTGCCTCTAGGGCATATTTCCTTCACTAAAGCCCCCCCCCCTTTAGTACCGGTTCAGCACGAACCAGTGCTAAAGTGCAACCACGTGGCACGAGCCAGCTCCGGGGGCTGGGAGCCCTTTAGTACCGGTTGGTAACACCAACCGGTACAAAAATGTTGGGGGGTTTTTGGTTTTATGATTTATTTTTCACTTAATTTTGTGTTTTCCATTTTAATTCTTTTTCGTTTGCTGGTATTTTACGGTACTACACATTGTACATGTTATGCATATATATATATATATAAATAGAATTTCTAGTAGAACCAATCATATATATATCATCAATCATGTCTCACAAACCACCATATTAATTCACACATACGCACATGTATAGCTATATACAATTTCTCCTACATATGCATGTTGCCTTCGGAGCCAGTTGCATTAGCCCGATTGGTGCCTTTGGAGCACGATGACAATTGGAAGTGGTTCATGTCTTTTTCGATGGGGACGGTAGCGGGTAATAGTATTCTCCCTTTGGATTTATGACCTGGTCGAGCAAAGATCCCGCTATTTCCTCTTGAAGTGCTTCTACGTGCTCCGTTGGTAGGAGCTTGTCCCGCACCTCTTTGAACTATTAAGAAGGAGATCAATATGCATGTGTATTAGTTGTGTGACTAGATATCGATAATGGTCTAAAAATTGTGAATATTGTTCTGACAAACGTACCCATTCCTGTCTTTGAGATCTGCTCCTTTTAGACGCCATCATGCGAATGTTTTTGCAAATGCAGTATGCACACAGATCAGTCCCCGGCGCCTGCTTCAGGGCCTTTATTACGATAATGGAATTTAATTTGATCAGATAATAATTAATCAAGCATGATAATTAAAGAGATGGCAGAGCTAGCTAGCTAGCTAGTACTACTTAATTACTTACCTTGGCTCGAAACCATTTCAGCTTTGGTTTCCATTCGCCTTCCGTGACGCCGATGAACCTTGCCCAAGGCCTGCCCGCCGACAAAGAAAATGAATAAAGGGGTTATTAAATAGTTCATATCATGAAATGACGAACTAAATAGGCCGAGATATATAGTTAATAATGATTGAAATTACCTGTTGACTATCCCAAACAAGATGTTATAGTCACTATTTGCTTTGAGTAGCGAGTCCAGTATTTCAACTGTTCCGGCGTCAACTTTAATGATACACAAGATCCAGTAAAATCTGCATGCACACACACGTTTTCATGTCTTAATTAAGCGGGCATATGTAAGCAAAAACATGTAGCTAGCTAGTAGGCAAAAACAGAGAATTTGTAGTACAAGAAAGTGTGACTCACTGGAAGTTGTAAGGAAGTAGTATATCTTCATTGTATTTGAGGCGCTTCAAGAACTCTAGCATGCTGTCCTCTACCTCTTTTTCATAATATGCACCTAATTTCCATGTGTATTCATTAACGGTGTTTGGGTCAATGAACCCAATGCCATAGCGTCCACCTTTTCTCATTTCATACATCTTCATCCTGCATAATACCACAGAAAAGAATATAGTGAGGATAATTACACGTAATGATTAATCAAAAAGATCACTACAGCTAGCTTGAGACTTAAATTACAGAAAGAAATCACTTACAGACAATAGCAACTGACGATAGATTTGTCGAGTGCGTCTTGATTGTATAACTGAAACAGTTCAGAATACTCAACGGCCATAGCTTTCTCATGGTAGTAATCATCCTTCTTGACATACACCATGAGGGACTCTCGATCAGATCTCTTGCTAATGTCCATGTACCATTGATGCAATTCATACATTCTCGTTGCGAGCTTCTTGACATCTTCTGGCTCGACCAAAGGTTGGCCCCTCTGTAATCAGAGGCATGTCCTCGATCTCGAGGAGTTGTCCAACAGTGATCTTGAGTACTTCAGCCTGCATTATATGCTCCTGGGTTATTACCACATCGCCCACCTCGGGAACGTAAACTGTTTGGCCACAATAATATTGGGCGCGCGTACTGTCATGTGTTGTTGGCGGCACAACAAGCGGGGGGATCGATTGCGCCGCCTATTTTCCCAGCTGGGCAACGGTTTTCCTGCATTTTTTGACAGTTGCTTGTTTTTTGCTCGAGCTCGAGATCGCCTCCTTCTGTAGACGTTGTCGATGTAACTTCCTGATGTGGCGCTCATAGTCTGAGTCAACAGGCTTAGGAGCTGGTGGTTCAGCCATACGAATGAAGTGGTCAACTACTTCCACAGGCACTTTCTCCCTTGGCGGCGGTGGCGGTTTTGGTCCAAAATGGGCGTTGACTTCTGCCCGCACTATGGCATTGGTTTGCTCCTCGGTCCTGTCGTAAGCCCTCACAGGAAGAGGAGTACTGAGGTTTCGACCATATTTATATTGCTTGCCTCCGCCTGTACTTCCTGTACTATGACCTCGACTCGTACCGCTACGCACCATAGCTGCGGGGTGTCTCTTCTGCGAGTGCTGAGGCGGCAGAGACGGCTGACGGGGCTGAGTTGGACGAGGAGGAGTGGCCTGAAGCTGTGCCGGACTTGGAGGAGGAGTGGCCTGAGGTTGTGCCGGACTTGGAGGACGAGTGGACGTCTGACGCTGTGTCGGACTTGGAGGAGGAGTGGCCTGACATTTTGCCGGACTTGGAGGAGGAGGAGTGGCCTCACGGGTTGGTGGACTTGGAGGAGCGGGAGTCTGCTCACTCGGTGGCGGACTTTGATGAGGAGTCGGGTGACGCGGTGTCGGTGGCCTTCGAAAGATGATGCAATCCTTTCTCCATAGGATGATACGATTTTTGGCATCTCCGAGTGTGTGCTCCTCGTCACCTCCAGGAATGTCAAGCTCTAGCCCCGAATATTGGTCCACCACCTCATCAACCACGACACAAGCATAGCCTGCTGGAATCGGCTTGCAATGGAAGGTTGCATTGGGGGAATTTGTATAAGCAACACCGTCCGCCACCTTCAAGGATATGTTCTTAATTTTGAAGTGTAGCTCGCAGTTAGTGTTCTCCATGATATCATCCACGGGGTATCTATCCAGCAGTGCGTCGCCCGGGGCGGAACCCACGCTGCTTCTCGGCATGGATGGGGCGGTGGTATCCAACGCTGGATCATCCGCTAGCTGCTGCAGCTGCTGAGACCCCCTTTGCTGGCTAAGTGAGTCGATTTGCTCCTGCTTCCGCTGGAATTTAGCTGCCAATTCCGCTTGACTTGCTTCTAGGCCTTGAAGGCGTTCATAGTCCCGCTTCCTCTGCTCCTCCTCCATCTTCCTCTTCTTCTCCTCCGCAATCTTCTTTCTCGCACGGGTTCTGTAGTCGGCGTTCCAGTCCGAAAACCCCTCATACCATGGAATAGCGCCCTTGCCTCGTGTTCTTCCCGGGTGTTCAGGATTTCCCAGGGCACGCGTAAGCTCGTCGTTCTCTCTGTTGGGATGGAACACCCCCGATCGAGCCTCTTCTATTGCAACAAGTAGCGCATCGTCGGCTCCGTTCAGACAAGCCTTCGTCGAAACATTGCCTGTCTTCGGGTCCAACTCCCCCCCATGCGCATAGAACCAAGTCCTGCACCTGGGGGGCCAGCTCTTAGTAACCGGAGTGACACCTGCATCCTCCATCTCTTTCTCAGAGTTATCCCACTTAGGCATTGCCACCGCGTAGCCACCTGGCCCCAGCTTATGGAACTTATCCTTTTTTTCGGCATTCTTCTTGTTTATTCTCGACCGTTCCTTAGCTAATTCTGAATCCTTGAATTTCACGAAATCGTCCCAATGAGCACTTTGATTCTCTAGTATCCCCTCGAATACTGGAGTCTTCCTTCCATCCTTGACGTACTTGTCCCATACACGATTCTTGTGGTTGTTTAATGCAACCGCCATCTTCCTAAAAGCAGCGTCCTTGACTTTCCGCACATCTGCTTCTGTGAAATTATCTGGTAGGGTGAAATGTTCCATGAGAGTATCCCAAAGCAGTTTTTTTTATTCTCGTCGACAAAAGTAACACTTGGGCGTGGCTTTGCTGGCTTTCTCTATTCTTGAAGGGAGATCTGGAGTTGGTCCTTCACAAGAATTCCGCACTGATGAACGAACTTGTCCGCAATCTTCTTAGGCGCTAATGGTTCGCCATTAGGTTTGAATGCCTCGATATTGTACTTTACGCTCTCCTTCAACTTTTTGTTCGGGCCTCGTTTCGTCCTTTTGCCTGAAGATTTGCTCGATCTGGATGGCCGAAAGAAGAAAGATTGATTCGTTAATATATCTTCAACTCATTTAAAACATGCGATGATCACCAGATTCCTGCTTATATAAATATATATACCTCGCCGGTGTTTGTTGTTTCAGGATCAACATGTTCTTCGTCGTAGTTCATGACTTCATCTTCTCGGTCGTCGCGATCGAATATCATATCACCCTCTCCGGTGTTGTTTAGAAATTCGGAGCCGTCAAAATCTTCTTCATTCTGATCATCATCTGGCCCGCGTATGATATCGAACATGGTCTGTTCTCTCTCTCTGTCGGTATTGTCCGCCATAGCTTTTATTTAACTATGCCAAAAGAAATATAAAACAATTTAGTATAATTTCGAATAATAGATATAATCTCGAATACATCGTCTCGAATAATAGATATAATCTCGAATACATCGTCTCGAATAATAGATATAATCTCGAATACATCATCTCGAATAATAGATATAATCTTGAATACATCGTCTCGAATAATATATAATCTCGAATACATCGTCTCGAATATTATATATCGAGTACATCACTGGCTAGGTAGCTAATAAAGATCAAATACTATAGAAGAATCTAGGACACTCGCGGTTCCTTCGGCGCGGGCGGTGGACACCCAAAGAGAAGGAACCCTCACAGGATCATAGCTAAAGTGAGATCCCTGAAGAAACTGCCAGGTATTGGAGAACTTGCCGCCCTCTAACGCAACCATGTAGCGATGGACGTGCTCGTCCTCCTCCCTGACACGACGACGTACCACCTCCGGCGGGGCCAGCTCCCTCCACACCGAAACTGGCCCACGCGAACGCCACCAAACGAGATCAGGGTCGACGACGGGACCCGGGGCCGGGTTCCTCATCAAGCGGCGCGCCCCTCCAGGAAGCACCTCCCAGTGCCAGCCCGGCGGAGCCCAGTCCCGGACATGGGTCAGCTGGACGTCGTCGCGGACGTGTCGACGGCGAGGATGCGGGCCGGGCATCGTCGACAACAAGTACTAGCTATATGCACGCAAAAAGTAACATTTTTTTAATGATTGGATTTTGATAACTAAAATTTCTAACATTTCTATAACATTTCTAACAATGCTATATATAACTAACATTTCTATAACATTTCTAATATTTCTATAACTAAAAAAAGAAAAATTTCTAACTTTTTATAACTATTTCTGTAACTAAAAAATAGAAAAAAAATTCTAACAATTCTAACTTTTTTATAACTATTTCTATAACTAAAAAATAGAAAAATTTCTAACAATTCTAACTTTTTTATAACTATTTCTATAACTAAAACTAATTCTAAAATTTCCTGATTATATAACTAACATTTCTATAACAATTCTAATATTTATATAACTACAAAACAGAAAAATTGGTAAATTTTTATAAATATTTCTATAACTAAATATTTAAATCACTTGTGTGTGTGTGTGTAGTGTGTGTGTGTGTGTGTATGTGTATAGTGTGTGTGTGGAACTGGACATGGCGGCCGGGGCGAGCTCACCGGCGAGGCGACGACGGGGCGGCGACGGGACGGGGCGGCGACAGGACGGGGCGGCGACGGGACGTGGCGGTGACGACGGGGCGACGACGGGACGTGACGGTGAATAACTTAACTTTGGAAATAGATTTTTCAGCTATTCTTTTTTCTTATGTTTAATATTAGTGTGTTTTATCATTATATTCAATTTGGTAATGGTTAGGTTATTTAAAAAATGAAATGCCTTTGTAACGGATGAGTTTTCGTCCGAAACCCTGATACTTCGAAACAGATTGTCCATTTTGTATGCGAAGTGCATCCAGTTTTTGTGGTAAGGCTCTCTACTTTTTTGCACATGCTATGTGGGTGAAATTATGATACCATGCCAAGTTTCAACCTTTTCTGAGTTCATTTGAAATGCTTTTCAATTTCAGGGTCATTTAGCTGAAAAAATCAGTAAATGCATGAAAGAATTTGCTTGCACATAAAATTTCTTCGCGTTTCAAATGCCAAAACCCATAAGTAGCTACCCTAACTATTTCAGAGATTCCCTCCTGGGTGTGAAACACAGAAGAAAGTGATGATAGTTAAGCCGATCACATCCCAAATCTTTGGGTGTGAAACTTTTTCTTCGCGTGTGCCCCTTTGCACCGTAACTATGGAAAATCTTCATCATTTAACGGGATGCTCGGGTCAATATTCACTGTGAATGGAGCAATTTCATCAAACTTTTCATAATCTTCTGACTTGTCTGTCTTGTCATCCACTCCCATGATGTTTCTCTTCCCAGAAAGAACTATGTGCCGCTTTAGCTCATCGTACGATGCATTCGCTTCCTTATCTTTTCTTTTTCTTGGCTTGGTAGACATGTCCTTCACATAGAAAACCTGTGCCACATCATTGGCTAGGACGAATGGTTCGTCTGCATACGCAAGATTGTTGAGATCCACTATTGTCATTCCGTACTGCGGGTCTTCCGTTACCCCGCCTCGTGTCATATTGACCCATTTGCACCGAAACAAAGGGACCTTCAAACCACGTCGATATTCAAGTTCCCATATGTCCTGTATATAACCATAATATGTTTCCTTTCCCGTCTTGGTTTCTGCATCAAAGAGGACACCACTATTTTGGTTGGTGCTCTTTTTATCTTGGGCGATCGTGTAAAATGTATTACCATTTATCTCGTACCCTTTGAAAGTCATTATATTCGAAGATGGTAACTGGGACAGCAAGTACAGGTCATCTTCAATAGAGGTGTCATGCATGGTACGTGCTTGCAACCAGCTGGGGAAACTCCTGGTTTGTTCACGTGTAATCCAGTCATCAGACCGCTCCGGGTGTTTGGAGCGTAGCAAATTCTTGTGTTCATCCATATACAGAGCCACCAAGGTGGAATTCTGTAGAATTGTGTAGTGTGCTTCAGTGAGAGAATGTCCGTCCATACATATTATTTGTTCCCCTCCTAGCGTGCCTTTTCCATCCAGTCTGCCCTTATGCCTCGATTCAGGAACACCAATCGTCTTAAGGTCAGGAATAAAGTCAATACAAAACTCAATGACCTCCTCATTTTGAAGGCCCTTGGAGATGCTTCCTTCTGGCCTAGCATGGTTATGAACATATTTCTTTAAGACTCCCATGAACCTCTCAAAGGGGAACATATTGTGTAGAAATACAGGACCCAAAATGTTAATCTCTTCGCATAGGTGAACTAGGACGTGCGTCATGATGTTGAAGAAGGATGGTGGGAACACCAACTCAAAACTGACAAGACATTGCACCAAATCATTCTGTAACCTTGGTATGATTTCTGGATCGATTACCTTCTGAGAGATTGCATTGAGAAATGCACATAGCTTCACAATGGCTAATCGAACGTTTTCCGGTAGAAGCCCCCTCAATGCAACCGGAAGCAGTTGCGTCATAATCACGTGGCAGTCATGAGACTTTAGGTTCTGGAACTTTTTCTCTGCCATGTTTATTATTCCTTTTATATTCGACGAGAAGCCATACGGTACCTTCATACTGAGCAGGCATTCAAAGAAGATTTCCTTCTCTTCTTTGGTAAGAGCGTGGCTTGCATGACCCTGATGTATGCCGTCTTTTCCGTGCATACGTTGCTGGTCCTCCCGTGCCTCAGGTGTATCTTTTGTCTTCCCATACACGCCCAAGAAGCCAAGCAGGGTCACACAAAGATTCTTCGTCACGTGCATCACGTCGATTGTGGAGCGGACCTCGAGGTCTTTCCAATAGGGCAGTTCCCAAAATATAGATTTCTTCTTCCACATGGGTGCGCGTCCGTCAGCGTCATTCGGAACAGGTTGTCCACCAGGACCCTTTCCAAAGACCACCTTCAAATCCTTAACCATATCATGTACATCAGCACCAGTACGGTGGCGAGGCTTCGTCCGGTGATCCGCCTCACCTTTGAAATGCTTGCCTTTCTTTCTTACGGGATGCCTGCCCGGAAGAAATCGACGATGTCCCAGGTACACATTCTTATTAGCCAAATATATACTGTCGGTATCGTCCAAACAGTGCGTGCATGCGCGGTATCCCTTGTTTGTCTGTCCTGAAAGGTTACTGAGAGCAGGTCAATCATTGATGGTCACGAACAACAACGCCTTTAGGTCAAATTCTTCCCCCATGTGCTCATCCCACGCACGTACACCTGTTCCATTCCACAGTTGTAAGAGTTCTTCAACTAATGGCCTTAGGTACACATCAATGTCATTGCCGGGTTGCTTAGGGCCTTGGATGAGCACTGGCATCATGATGAACTTCCGCTTCATGCACAACCAAGGAGGAAGGTTATACAAACATAGAGTCACAGGCCAGGTGCTATGGTTGCTGCTCTGCTCCCCAAAAGGATTAATGCCATCTGCGCTTAGACCAAACCATACGCTCCTTGCGTCATCTGCAAACTCCTTCCCGTACTTTCTTTTGATTTTTCTCCACTGCGACCTGTCAGCGGGTACTCTCAACTTTCCGTCTTTCTTACGGTCTTCTCTGTGCCATCGCATCGCCTTGGCATGCTCTTTGTTTTGGAACAAACGTTTCAACCATGGTATTATAGGAGCATACCACATCACCTTCGCAGGAATCTTCTTCCTGGGGCGCCGGCCCTCGACATCACCAGGGTCATCGCGGCTGATCTTATAGCGCAATGCACCACATACCGGGCAAGCGTTCAAATCCTCGTACTCACTGCGGTAGACGATGCAATTATTAGGGCATGCATGTATCTTCTGCACCTCGAACCCTAGAGGGCAGACAGCCTTCTTTGCTTCGTACATACTCTCGGGCAATTCGTTGTCCTTTGGAAGCATATCCTTTATCATTACCAGCAACTTTCCAAATCCCTTGTCAGATACACCATTCTCTGCCTTCCATTGCAGCAATTCCAGTGTGGTGCCCAGCTTTTTCTTGTCACCTACGCAATTCGGGTACAACAATTTTTTGTGATCCTCTAACATGCGCTGCAACTTCTTCTTCTCCAAATCACTTGCGCAGTTTCTCTTTGCATCGGCAATGGCCCGACCTAGATCATCAACGGGCTCATCTGATGCCTCTTCTTCAGCTTCTTCCCGCATTGCCGGCTCAGCTTCTTCCCGCATTACCGGCTCAGCTTCTTCCCCCATTGTTGTATCATCGTATTCAGGGAACCCATGGCCAGGATAGCTGTCGTCGTCCTCTTCTTCTTCATTGTCTTCCATCATAACCCCTCTTTCTCCGTGCTTGGTCCAAACATTATAATGGGGCATGAAACCGGACTTAAACAGGTGGACGTGAATGGTTCTTGACGTAGAGTAATTGTGACCATTCTTACAGTGAGCACATGGACAAGGCATAAAACCATCCGCCCGCTTGTTTGCCTCAGCCGCAAGCAGAAAAGTATGCACACCCTCAACGAACTGGGGAGAGCATCGGTCGTCGTACATCCATTGCCGGCTCATCTTCATTACACAACACCGAATAGACCAAATTAATACAAGTTCATACATAAAGTTCATACAACACTTAAATGCAACAAACAAATAACTCTCTAGCTAAAGCATTTAAATGCAACAACAAATACGATCAAGATCGCAACTAAGGTAACAATGGATCCAACAGCATAATGATACCAAGCCTCACTATCGACGGCATATTTTCTAATCTTTCTAATCTTCAAGCGCATTTTCTCCATCTTGATCTTGTGATCATCGACGACATCGGCAACATGCAACTCCAATTCCATCTTCTCCCCCTCAATTCTTTTCAACTTTTCTTTCAAGTACTCGTTTTCTCTTTCAACTAAATTTAACCTCTCGGCAATAGGGTCGGTTGGAATTTCCGGTTCACATACCTCCTAGAAAAAATTTCTAAGTCAACTTGATGGGCATAATTTGTCATAAACACGAAATGCAACTAGTTTTAAAAAAGAATATACATACCACATCCGAATCATAACAAGGACTAGGGCCGACGGGGACGGATATCAAAACCATGGCACTATATGTATAACAAACAACATACGGGTAAGATAATTATACGAGTAACTATATATCCAAATCACACAAACATCAATTTTTATATAAAATTTCATGAACAAGAGGCTCACCACAAGGTGGTGCCGGCGACGGGACGATGCGGGCGATCGACGGCGGCTACGATGGAGATTTAGAAGGCACTAAGTAAACCAGACCTACATATGCAAACTAAGTGTTATTTTGACCTCAAATTGCATATAAATCAAATACTAGCACATATATATATATCCTCCCAAATTACTAAACTCACAAATTAATCACTATATAAAGCATTGCAAGAGCTAATCTAGCAATGAGAGATGAAAGGACAAAGTTGCTAACCTTTGTGATCATTTCAATGGATGGGGGCCTTCAAATCTTGACAAATTTTGGGCAAAATGTGTGATGAGCTCGAGAGGAAGAGGGGAAGAACAGAGAGGAGAGGGGAAAGGGGAAGAACAGAGTGAGCTCGGGCGGACGAAGGGTTTATGTAGGGCGACCTTTAGTACCGGTTTGTGCCAAGAACCAGTACTAAAGGGGCTGGAGGGGCCCCATTCTGACAACATCCTGCCACCACTCTCATTAGTACTGGTTCGTGGCATGAACCGGTGCTAAAGGTTCGCCACGGACCGGTACTAATGAAAGCGGCCCGGCTAGCCGTTGGAACCGGCACTAATGTATACATTAGTGCCGGCTCAAATACAAACTAGCACTAATGTGCTTCACGTTTGACCCTTTTTCTACTAGTGTAATTAGCTAGGATCCACGCATCCAGTCAAACTAATCACCTAATGATTTAACAACTATAATGTAAAACAATCACTAAATTAAATTGAAAACACAAAATTAAAGTAAAAATAAAAAATAAAACCAAAAGACACCCAAACATTTAGTACCGGTTGGTGTTACCAACCGGTACTAATGTCCTACGCGCCCACGGAGCTGGCTCGTGCCACGTGGTTGCCCTTTAGCACCGGTTCGTGCTGAACCGGTACTAAAGGGGAGGGCCTTTAGTGCCTACAATTTAGTGCCGGTTACCGAACCGGCACTAAAGGGCCTTACGAACCGGTGCTATTGCCCGGTTCTGCACTAGTGGGGGAGAGTTGAGCTCGGTGGAGAGGTGTGGCCTAAATGAGTGGTTGAGGAGGGGGGAATATCCAGCCCCTCCCCACCTTATCCACAACATAGGACCCTACCGCCAGAGGGTCTGGCGGTAGGCCTCAGTATCCTACCGCCCTACACGATGGCGGTAAGCCCTTTTCCACGTCAGCACCTGCCAACGGCCGTCAGTCGCCGTCAAAGGACCTACCGCCGGAGGGGACCGCGGTAGGACGTGCAACCCTACCGCCAGGTGGGCTGGCGGTAGGCAAAAGGGTCAGATCCTGAAATTTTTCCGAACTGGGGTCAGATCCCGATTTTGTTTGCAAAAAGGGTCAAAACACGAAATTTGGCCCCGCCTTGCACATAAAAGGCAGTCAGTCTTTAGCCGGAGCAATTGCTAAAGGGCTACCAAAAGAAGTACTCCTCCATGTACTCCTGTAGTTGTACTGTGTACCATCCCCCACGGAGACCAGTTTGACCAGGGAGACGAGACCCCCTCCCCACTTGTCCTTGACCGACCCGTGTCTCTGAGAGGCCAAGTGTTAGATAATAACGAGAAATAAACGAGACAAAGAGACACGGATTTTTACGTGGAAATCCTTGCGGGAGAAAACCACGGATGCACGAAGGCGCAATCACTATGAGGAGGAGTATTACAAGCATGAGACGACATGCCGTCTGAGGTGCGACTACATGGGGTATATATGAGGGGCAACACATAGAAGTCCTTGTAGGACAAGTAAACAGTTGTACTCGTACGCGTCGGTACCAACGCAAAAGGCCCACACCGTATGTACTACGTCTAGTCCAATATGGTACTAGAATTTGGATCACAATTTCACAATCTCCACCTTGAGCCAAATTCCCTCCAGTAGTCGAAGATACTGAATAACTCCATCCAAATCATCTTAAACACCTTGTGCGTCAAAGTCCATAGTACTAGTGAGAAAAACCAACTAAGCCTGAGCAAAGCTCAAACTTATTGGTCAGAACTGGCTTTGTCATCATATCAGCAGGATTATCATGAGTACTTATCTTGCATACCTTCAAATCACCTTCAGCAACAACATCTCGAATATAGTGATATCTGACATCAATGTGCTTTGTTCTCTCATGATACATCGGATTCTTTGTAAGATATATAGCACTTTGACTTTCACTAAATACGGTAGGGCAAGATGAGTCTCCACAAAGCTCAGTGTACAAACCTCTCAACCAGATAGCTTCTTTGCATGCCTCAGAAATAGCCATATACTCGGCATCAGTAGTGGAACAAGCCACAATAGACTGCAAAGTTGCTCTCCAACTCACAGCACAACCACCAATGGTGAAAACATAACCTGTGAGTGATCTTATCTTATCCAAATCACCAGCAAAATCAGAATCAACAAAACCAACAAGTCCATCTCTAGTTTTCCCAAACTGTAAATAAGCATTAGAAGTACCTCGCAGGTATCTGAAAATCCACTGAACTGCTTTCCAATGTTCCTTTCCAGGATTAGCCATGTATCTACTGACAACACTCAATGCATATGATAAATCCGGACGAGAACAAACCATGGCATACATAAGTGAACCAACTGCACTTGAATAGGGAACTCTAGACATGTACTCAATATCGGCATCTGACTTAGGACATAAAGCTGATGATGATTTGAAGTGTGCAGCTAACGGAGTGCTTACTGGCTTGGCATTATGCATATTAAAACGACGAAGAACTTTATCAATATATCCCTTCTGACTTAGATATAATTTTCCAGACGGTCTATCTCTGGATATTTCCATGCCAAGTATTTTCTTTGCTGCACCAAATCCTTCATCTCAAACTCGTTACTCAATTGCTTCTTTAGTTCATCAATATCTGACATATTCTTTGTAGCAATTAGCATATCATCAACATAAAGGAGCAAATAAATAGTTGAACCTTTGACAGTTTTCAAATAAACACAACTATCATAATTATACCTTTTGAAACCTTGAGAGAGCATAAAGGTGTCAAATCTCTTGTACCACTGTCTAGGGGATTGCTTCAATCCATAAAGAGATTTCTTTAACTTACAGACAAGCTTTTCTTTTCCAGGAATAACAAAACCTTCATGTTGTTCCATATAAATATCCTCTTCTAATTCTCCATGTAAAAATGCAGTTTTAACATCCAATTGTTCAAGCTCAAGATCATGCATGGCAACAATACTGAGTAAAGTGCGAATAGAGCTATGCTTCACAACAGGAGAAAAGACTTCGTTATAGTCAATACCTGGAATCTGACTTTAACCTTTAGTAACTAACCTTGCTTTATATCTTGTCTCATCATTAGGAGAAACACCTTCTTTCCTCTTGAAAACCCACTTGCAACGAATAGGTTTCTTCTCTCTAGGTAATCTTACTAAATCCCAAGTGCCATTCTTTTCAAGTGATTCCATCTCATCATGCATAGCGGTCATCCACTTATTACTATCACTAGAAATAATAGCCTCGGAAATATGAAGAAGGCTCAGCATTACCTTCAATTTCTTCTGCAACAGATAAAGCAAAAGAAACAATATTGCACTCTTCAATTAACCTGTTAGGTTTATTACTACCCCGTCTAACTCTGTCACGTGCAAGATTCCAACTGGGTGGAACAATAGGCTGATTTGGAGTGGGAGTGACATGATCATCATTAATGATGGGTTCATCATGTGCATCAACAATTTCACTACGAGATGTATCACCTGAATTAATAACGTGCTCCACCTGAACAGTAGGCTGCTGAATAGGAGGCTGTTGTTCACTCTCAACAGGAACATTAGTAGATGAAACATCATGTAACATAGCAGATTCATTAAAGATAACATTTCTGCTAATAACAACCTTTTGGGTTTCAGGATTCCATAATTTAAAACCTTTAACACCAGACTTATAACCAAGAAAGATGCACTTAACAGCCCTAGGCTCCAATTTTCCATTATCAGCATGAGCATAAGCAGTGCAACCAAAAACTCTCAACTGTGAATAATCAGCAGGTGAACCAGACCATACCTCAATTGGAGTTTTCTTATTAAGAGCAATAGATGGTGAACGGTTAATGAGATAACAAGCAGTGGAAGCGGCCTCAGCCCAAAAACGCCTATGCAAACCTGCATTGGACAACATGCAACGGGCTCTGGAAATAATGGTCCTGTTCATGCGCTCAGCAACACCGTTTTGTTGAGGAGTATAAGGAATGGCGTAATGTCTGACAATGCCTTCAGACTTGCAATAATTCTTAAATTGCTTAGAACAGAATTCCATACCATTATCAGTGCGAAGTATTTTTACCTTCTTTTCAGTTTGTCTCTCAATCATAATCTTCCACTCCTTAAATGCTGAGAATGTTTCATATTTATGCTTCAAGAAATAAGGCCAAACTTTTCTCGAATAATCATCAATTATAGTCAGCATGTAACTAGCACCACCTAGTGACTTTCTGCGAGATGGTCCCCATAAATCAAAATGCACATAATCAAGAATACCTTTGGTTGTATGAGTCGAAGTGTTGAACTTCACCCTCTTGTGTTTGCCAAAGATACAATGCTCATAAAATTTCAGTTTACCAGGTTCATATCCATCAAGAAGACCTCTCTTATTTAACTCTGCCAAACCAAGTTCACTCATATGTCCAAGACGCATATGCCAATGGTTAGCAGCATCACAATCAGAAGTTAATTTTGTTAAATGACCCATAAGTGGATCATATGTTAAATGACCTAGTTAATTTTGTTAAAATTAATTCTCTCCTAATTTTGTTATACATTTTTCAATTTTGTTCATATTAATTGAGCCTGATTTTATCATTGCATACGAGGCAGCAATGTCAGTTTCAGATACGAACCTTAATAATGGAGAAAAGCCATCTCCGAAATTACCGATGCGGTAAGTAATTTACTGTTTGTGTACAATCGTTTCGTACACATAATTCATGTGTACTCAGTAATATTTAATGGCATGTAACAGGAACTCGCCGAAAAGCATGGTCATATGAAGTTAGTATGCTCACAGACAAGGTTCGGAAAAACCATGAAACTATTGTCACAAGACCACAAAAGGTACATCATATCAGAAACCAGTCTTGGCGGAATAACCCAGATGCATGAAGTGACTCTACGGCGCATAATGTTGGTTAGACTAGCCAAGAGCATAGATATGGACACGCAATCCATTACCATCGGTAAAACGCCAATTCCTATAACAAAAGAGGACGTGCAAGGTATATTTGGCATTCCGATAGAAGGGGAGGATATAGAGCCACATCTGGAAATGCAAACCGACACAGAATTGTTTACCGCCTATGCAAACAATGGGCAAATTTTGATTTCTGACCTTGAAACGGCGATCGGAGCTTCCAAAGCCCCAGACGGCGATTTCCTGAGGCGGTTCATTCTATACGCAATTGGTACTATTCTAGCAACAACAGCACAACATTATGTGGACTCGAAATTTCTCAACCTTGTTACAGATCTTGAAAACCTTCGGAAATTTAACTGGGGATGTTTCACACTTAATCACTTCTTCAAGTCCGTTCACAAGTTTAGAAATCGAGATCACGTAAATCTACAAGGAAATCTAATTTTTCTCCAGGTTAGTGATAGATCACCACTTAATGTCCTTTAATTATTGTTCTGTTGCATATCTGTATGGTGATGAACTAATTTATTGTGTAGTATTGGTACTGGGAGCACGTGCGTAGTGGCCGATTAATGTATGCTTCTAGACCGCCTCCATTGATCACACGATGGGACGAAATGATGGCTACTTTAAGAAGCGATGCTTACGAGAAAGGAGTTCTTCATAACGGGCTGGTACCTATCTACAATTGAACTTTCTATATCCAATTTTTTATTTGGTACTAATGGTTCATTATATTTTAAAAAAATAGGCTGACATGGAAATTTGTGCTCCTCAACGACCGTCCGAGAATTCTAATAATTTTCCAAGAAAAAAAGATGAAGATGTGCATCAACATGATTCGTATCGAGCACCATCACAAGGACAGCAATTTAGTAGCCAGCAAGTATGTACTCCAAAGACTATTTGTCTTTGCAATATCACAAATAGGTGTCATGGAACCTCATTCATTTAGCTATTGTTATCAACGGGGTTTTATTTTGTTTACACAGATTGAAATGGTAGTTGAAGTCATGAATGCACGCATTGCTGATCATGAAAAGAAGGTATGCAGGAAGTTAATGGAAACTGAGCACAGATTTGATGTCAAATACCAGACTCTAGGTGAAGACTTGATCGACATGAAGACTAAAACTGGCACTAATCCTAGGTTGTCGAAGGCCGAGGACGAAATAAAAGACTTAAGGAGGGAACTCCATGTATGTCATACTGTGCATTTTGTAGTTTTTATGAATATGTTCCTTCATGTTCAATATTGTTTGCATTGTTACAGGATTTAAAATACGAATTTACAAGGAACCGACAATCAGTGTCACAGAAAGGAGGCGTGCAGGTGATCAAAATTGGCCCGACACGTTAATATCTAAAATTAACAAACTAATTATGAACTACCTTTGTTCATTGTAGGATCAAGTCAATGTGTGCAATTCATCCCTGACAGGAACTCCTAGGGCTAGCCAATTCACGACAGGGACTTCGAGTACACCAAGTGCAAGACATGTGACGGAAAAAAAATGAGGAACCACAATTAACTCCGATGAAGCCTGTCTTTGGTAATGATTACAAGTTCACGGATGAGGACATAGAGACAGTCGTTTACATCCGCGGAACATATGACCCTGTTGAAATAGCTAGAATCGGAGACATTTCCCTCACAGCAGAAAATCTGAAGCGAAATTTGGACGACAAATACATTTATGGTGATGTAAGCCCATTATACTCTATTCTACATCATTACTGCAACAACTGTCTTATTATTGTATGATTGAAAATTTGGCAGGTTATTATGGCATATGCTCGCATTAGCCAAATTGAGAATGATACTACCTTAATCATATCCCCTCAAGAAACTAAAAAGCTGTTACAAATGAAGGGGGTGGTTTCTGTTGGACGTGCAGCCTCATGGTTAGCTCGTGTAGCAGGAAAATTTGTAGGGCGCCGAAAGGTACACGTTTTCCACACTTTCATAGTTTACGTACACACTGTACACGACAAATTTCGGTTCTCAACCCAACCCAAATTTTACTGCAGGTGCATGTCCCACTCAATGTACACCAAAACCATTGGATGCTAATGATGTTTAATTTTGACAAAAAAGAAATTCAGACTCTGAACTCCATGAATTATCATTGCGACAAGACCAAGGAAGATTTTCTTGTAAGTGTTCTCTTGCTGCCTCTTTTGATCCGCATGGAACATGAGCTCCCAAAGTACCGTAACCCTATGTATAACTCATCGTACCCTAGGTGGACTCGATTCAGTTCTGCATTGACGAAGCTGTCAAGAAAGGGTTGATATCACCAGCTAATAACATCAATTTTGCCAAATGGACCAAAAAACGCTATGAGAACATACCACAACAAACCGATGGGTACGCATGGCCTCATAAATTATTATGTGCGTACACGAATAAGATTACTGATCTTTAACTAAACATCGCAGGACTTCCTGTGCGGTTTGGACCCTGCAGTACATGTTGTCATGGAACGGGGATGAGACGACCGATATTTTGAACCAGGTAATTGAATGCCTAATTTAAATTTGTACTTTGTTTAGCTTGAAAGCTATGCTGACGTCAGTGTCGGTTATCCAATATAGGCAAGGATAGATATTTTCAGGTGGAAAATATGTACAGCCTTGCTGCATTCAAATTGCAATGCGCCTCGTCTCGAATCATATAAGTTCCCCATAACGGTTAGCGCTACATGAAGAATATATCATTTATTTCATAAGTCTCATGATTAGAACTAACGCAGCACTCTCTCTTATACAGAAGGAGGTGTACGATGCCCAGCAAGCAGTTCTACCTGATGCTTTAGAAGTGGACGTACAATTAGTCAACAATCCCGATGGTTCCAACAAACCTGACACATCCAACTCCCAAAAGGATACCGGTGCAGCCAACTCCCCCAAAAATGGTGCACCCAACTCCCCCAAAAGGAAGAGAGCACGTGGACGCCCGAGAAAGCTAGTCGATCCCGAGCAAGCAGCAAAAACAAAGAGTCTTAAAGAACTGAAACTTAAATTTGACAGCAAGACCATAGCCAACCAAGTGTCTTCGTTACCATCACGGTCACGCAGAGAGCATAAACCAGCACCAGCTTTATTGAGCCCATTCAAACACAAATAGGTAGCATCAATTGATCATCAATTCATACATGCTCATGCTCATGCTCTACTTCTAGCATCATTTGATACACGTTTTGTTCTTATCAGAAAGTGGAAATAGGTACTTTTGGCAATCATGAGCATCCTCTACTTATTGCAATATCTAATGCATTGATACATTCTCATGCTCATGCTCTACTTTTAGCATCATTTGATACATGTTTAGTTCTTATCAGAAAGTGGAAATAGGTACTTTTGGCAATCATGAGCATCCTCTACTTATTGCAATATCTAATGCATCATCAGTACAAAGCTTGATTTGGCAATAGGTGGAATCGGCAATCATTTGCATGCTTTAATTTTGTCAAAAATTAATTCATAGTTCAGTTGTAATTGCTCATAGATATGGCATGAACATGCTGAGTTATACACTAAAGATAGTCATGCCAAGCTATAACTACCATAGTCATATTATGAGAGTTCCTAGCATGCATCACCATACGGCAGAATAACACAGCAACCATAACATAGACCACCGTACAATACTTGAGTTGCTAAGGCCTTGTACAATGCAAGGTGCTTAGGGGAGTTGCTTATAGAAATAAACCAGGCTTTTCTTAAGCACATGTGCTTATTTGTACAGGGTACACGCATAACTAGGCGTCTCTCCTGTAGAAATAGGCACTAGTGCTTCAGAAATATTTGTTTTAATTGAAGACCAAACTCGTAACTCAAATATTTGTCTTCGCGATCAGATCGTAGAAACTTTTATTTTCTTGTCATGATGATTTTCCACTTCACTCCGAAACTCTTTGAACTGTTCAAATGTTTCAGACTTATGTTTCATCAAGTAGATATCCCCATATCTGCTCAAATCATCTGTGAAGGTCAGAAAATAATGATACTTGCTGCAAGCCTTAGTATTCATCGGACCACATACATCAGTATGATTTCCAACAAATCTGTTGCTTGCTTCATTGTTCCGGAGAACGGCGTTTTAGTCATCTTGCCCATAAGGCATGGTTCGCAAGCATCAAGTGATTCATAATCAAGTGATTCCAAAAGCCCATCAGCATGGAGTTTCTTCATGTGCTTTACACCAATATGACTTAAACAGTAGTGCCACAAATAAGTTGCACTATCATTATTAACTTTGCATCTTTTGGTTTCAATATTATGAATATGTGTATCACTACGATCGAGATCCAACAAACTTGTTTCATTGGGTGTGTAACCATATAAGGTTTTATTCATGTAAACAGAATAACAATTTATTCTCTTACTTAAATGAATAACCGTATTACAATAAACATGATCAAATCATATTCATGCTGAACGCAAACACCAAATAACACTTATTTAGGTTCAACACTAATCCCGAAAGTATAGGGAGTGTGCGATGATGATCATATCAATCTTGGAACCACTTCCAAACACACATCGTCACTTCACCCTTAACTAGTCTCTGTTCATTCTGCAACTCCCGTTTCGAGTTGCTAATCTTAGCAATTGAACCAGTATCAAATGCCGTGGGGTTGCTATAAACACTAGTAAAGTACACATCAATAACATGTATATCAAATATACTTATGTTCACTTTTCCATCCTTCTTATCCGCCAATCACTTGGGGTAGTTCCGCTTCCAGTGACCAGTCCCTTTGCAGTAGAAGCACTTAGTCTCAGGCTTAGGATCAGATTTGGGCTTCTTCACTTGAGCAACAACTTGCTTGTCGTTCTTCTTGAAGTTCCCCTTTTTTCCTTTGCCCTTTTTCTTGAAACTAGTGGTCTTGTCAACCATCAACATTTGATGCTCTTTCTTGATTTCTACCTTCATCGATTTCATCATCATAAAAAGCTTGGGATTCGTTTTCGTCATCCCTTGCATACTATAGTTCATCACGAAGTTCTACTAACTTGGTGATGGTAACTAGAGAATTCTGTCAATCACTATCTTATCTGGAAGATAAACTCCCACTTGATTCAAGCGATTGTAGTACCCACACAATCTGAGCACATGCTCACTAGTTGAGCGATTCTCCTCCATCTTTTTAGCTATAGAACTTGTTGGAGACTTCATATCTCTCAACTCGGGTATTTGCTTGAAATATTAACTTCAACTCCTGGAACATCTCATATGTTCCATGACGTTCAAAACGTCTTTGAAGTCCCGATTCTAAGCCGTTTAAGCATGGTGCACTAAACTATCAAGTAGTCATCATATTGAGCTAGCTAAACGTTCATAACGTCTGCATTTGCTCCTGCAATAGGTCCGTCACCTAGCGGTGCATCAAGGACTTAATTCTTCTGTGCAGCAATGAGGATAAACCTCAGATCACGGATCCAATCCGCATCATTGCTACTAACATCTTTCAACATAATTTTCTCTAGGAACATATCAAAATAAACACAGGGAAGCAACAACGCGAGCTATTGATCTACAACATAATTTGCAAAATACTACCAGGACTAAGTTCATGATAAATTTAAGTTCAATTTAATCATATTACTTAAGAACTCCCACTTAAATAGACATCCCTCTAATCCTCTAAGTGATCACGTGATCCAAATCAACTAAACCATGTCCGATCATCACGTGAGATGGAGTAGTTTCATTGGTGAACATCACTATGTTGATCATATCTACTATATGATTCACGCTCGACCTTTCGGTCTCCGTGTTCCGAGGCCATATCTGTATATGCTTGGCTCGTAAAGTATAACCTGAGTATTCCGCGTGTGCAACTGTTTTGCACCCGTTATATTTGAATGTAGAGCCTATCACACCCGATCATCACGTGGTGTCTCAGCACGAAGAACTTTCGCAACGGTGCATACTCAGGGAGAACACTTCTTGATAATTTAGTGAGAGATCATCTTATAATGCTACCGTCAATCAAAGCAAGATAAAATGCATAAAGGATAGACATCACATGCAATCAATATAAGTGATATGATATGGCCATCATCATCTTGTGCCTGTGATCTCCATCTCCGAAGCACCGTCATGATCACCATCGTCACCGGCGCGACACCTTGATCTCCATCGTAGCATCGTTGTCGTCTCGCCAATCTTATGCTTCCACGACTATCGCTACTGCTTAGTGATAAAGTAAAGCATTACATCGCGATTGCATTGCATACAATAAAGCGACAACCATATGGCTCCTGGTAGTTGCCGATAACTCGGTTACAAAACATGATCATCTCATACAATAAAATTTAGCATCTTTTCTTGACCATATCACATCACAACATGCCCTGCAAAAACAAGTTAGACGTCCTCTACTTTGTTGTTGCAAGTTTTACGTGGCTGCTACGGGCTTAAGCAAGAACCAATCTTACCTACGCCTCAAAACCACAACGATAGTTTGTCAAATAGACTCCGTTTTAACCTTCGCAAGGACCGGGCGTAGTCACACTCGGTTCAACTAAAGTTGGAGAGACAGTCGCCCGCAAGCCACCTGTGTGCAAAGCACGTCGGGAGAACCGGTCTCGCGTAAGCGTACACGTAATATCGGTCCGGGCCGCTTCATCCAACAATACCGCCGAACCAAAGTATGACACGCTGGTAGGTAGTATGACTTATATCGTCCACAACTCACTTGTGTTCTACTCGTGCATATAACATCAAGTCATAAAACCTAGGCTCGGATGCCACTGTTGGGGAACGTAGTAATTTCAAAAAAAATTCCTACGCACATGCAAGATCATGTGATGCACAGCAACGAGAGGGGAGAGTGTTGTTTACGTACCCACGCAGACCGACTGTGGAAGTGTTAACACAACGTAGAGGAAGTAGTCGTACGTCTTCTTGATCCAACCGATCCAAGCACCGTTACTCCGGCACCTCCGAGTTCTTAGCACACGTACAGCTCGATGACGATCCCCGGGCTCCGATCCAGCAAAGCGTCGGGGAGGAGTTCCGTCAGCACGACGGCGTGGTGACGATCTTGATGTTCTACCGACGTAGGGCTTCGCCTAAGCAGTACAACGATATGATCGAGGTGGAATATGGTGGCAGGGGGCACCGCACACGGCTAAGGAACGATCTCAATGATCAACTTGTGTGTCTAGAGGTGCCCCCTGCCTCTGTATATAAAGGAGCCAAGGGGGAGGGGGCCGCCGGCCAGGAGGAGGGCGCAGGAGGAGTCGTACTCCTACCGGGAGTAGGACCCCCCCCCCCCTCCAATCCTAGTTGGACTAGGATTCCCTGAGGGGGAAAGAGAGAGAGGGGGGCCAGCCACCTCTCCTAGTCCAAATAGGACTAGGGGAGGGGGAAGGCGCGCGGCCACCTTGGGCTGCCCCTTTCTCCTTTCCACTAAAGCCCATTAAGGCCCATATGGCTCCCGTGGGGTTCCGGTAACCTCCCGGTACTCCGGTAAAATCCCGATTTCACCCGGAACACTTCTGATATCCAAATATAGGCTTCCAATATATCAATCTTTATGTCTCGGCCATTTCGAGACTCCTCGTCATGTCCGTGATCACATCCGGGACTCCGAACTAACTTCGATACATCAAAATGCATAAACTCATAATAACTATCATCGTAACGTTAAGTGTGCGGACCCTACGGTTCGAGAACAATGTAGACATGGCTGAGACACATCTCTGGTCAATAACCAATAGCGGGCCTGGATGCCCATATTGGCTCCTACATATTCTACGAAGATCTTTATCAGTCGGACCGCATAACAACATATGTTGTTCCCTTTGTCATCGGTATGTTACTTGCTCGAGATTCGATCATCGGTATCCAATACCTAGTTCAATCTCGTTACCGGCAAGTCTCTTTACTCATTTCATAATACATCATCTCACAACTAACTCATTAGTTGCAATGCTTGCAAGGCTTATGTGATGTGCATTACCGAGAGGGCCCAGAGATACCTCTCCGACAATCGGAGTGACAAATCCTAATCTCGAAATACGCCAACCCAATATTTACCTTTGGAGACACCTGTAGAGCTCCTTTATTATCACCCAGTTATGTTGTGACGTTTGGTAGCACACAAAGTGTTCCTCCGGCAAACGGGAGTTGCATAATCTCATAGTCATAGGAACATGTATAAGTCATGAAGAAAGCAATTGCAACATACTAAACGATCGGGTGCTAAGCTAATGGAATGGGTCATGTCAATCAGATCATTCATCTAATGATGTGATCCCGTTAATCAAATAACAACTCTTTGTCCATGGTTAGGAAACATAACCATCTTTGATTAACGAGCTAGTCAAGTAGAGGCATACTAGTGACACTCTGTTTGTCTATGTATTCACACATGTATTATGTTTCCGGTTAATACAATTCTAGCATGAATAATAAACATTTATCATGATATAAGGAAATAAATAATAACTTTATTATTGCCTCTAGGGCATATTTCCTTCATATGCAACATGCAACCAGATATCACACTGCCAAGTTAGAGCAAGCACCTTGGATGGTGGAGTAGGGGAGTGGAGACTTGGACCTTGTAATGCACTATCAGTACAAGGAGAATCGGTACAGATGGTCCATTTACGTTGCTGCAGAGGACCACCATCATCCACTGTCGGACTAATTTCCTTCCTCTTTCTTGATTTTGCCTTGTGAAGTCAAACCGATAAGAAAAAGGGATTAGAAACACTGCAAGACACCAGATGGAAGGTGCAATCAATATCACTCTGCCAAGTTAAAACTGTCTCGTCATAGGTGGCGTTCATCAAACTAGAAGCAATACATGCCAGAAATCATATTCAAGATGCAAACCAATATCACACTGCCAACTTAAAGGTGTCCCATCATAAGTGACTGATGCAGGATACACAAGAAGAGTAGTTTCATGTAAGAACATGGTGTGATAGACAGATATAGTATGTACCAAAAACAGGAAAGCGTGTCATATTCACATGTATCATGTGTAAGCTAAGAAGATGCAGTTTACACTAATTAGGAGCAATACGAGCTAGACACCATATGCAACATGCAACCAGATATCACACTGCCAAGTTAGAGCAAGCACCTTGGATGGTGGAGTAGGGGAGCGGAGACTTGGACCTTGTAATGCACTATTAGTACAAGGAGAATCGGTACAGATGCTCCATTTACGTTGCTGCAGAGGACCACCACCATCGCCTTCCTTACTCTTTTCCTTCCTCTTTCTTGATTTTGCCTTGTCAAGTCAAACCCACAAGAAAAAGGAATAAAATTTGCTCTTCAGAACTCATTGATGCATGATACTGACGAACACTACTTTCATGTAAGGCAGCCGCATGATAGGAGGATGGAATATGTATGAAAAACAGGACGGCGTGCCATATTGACATGTATGATGTATAAAGTGTAAACTAAGCACAAGGTGCTTGAACTTGTTAGAATCGATGCAAGCTAGAAACCATATGAAAGATGAAACCAATATCACTCTGCCAAATTAAAAGGGTGCCCTAACAAATGTATTTCTCCAAATTAGAAGCAATACATGGCAACATGCTAGAAATAATATGCAATATGCAACGAATAAAGGTGACTCATCGTAAGTGATTGATGCAGGATACAGAAGAGAGGTAGTTTCATGCATGTAAGAACAAGGTTAACACATAGATGTAGTGTGTACCAAAAATAGGAAGGCATGTCATATTCACAGGTACCTCTGCAGGCTTACCGAATAGTCATACATCTGGTTTTTTCTGGTAGGTGCGTATGCACATTTTGCATTCATAGTCCACCTAGTGGGAACGCAACAACCGGGCAGAATTGTTTGTTTTAAAATCCCCAATATGTAAAAAATGTGGGAACATGGTGTGCCTGCGCATTCCAGCTTACGGCAAGAACAACTCACCCTGTGCAAAAGACCTCCTTGCTCTTCAATGCGCACTCCAAACTTTTTATCCATTCTTTCCTGCTTGGACACAACATAAGTGGAATCTTCTGATCCATCTAGTATCTCTCTAATCTGACATTTGCTGATAGCATCTATGCTCCATAAGACCATCTTAAAGACACTAAGTGTGAAAACTGTTGCGGCGTGTTTCTCAAGCGGCTAAGCATTTTCCTCTGTAAATGGAACGGACTACAAGGCTTCGACGTCATGGAGAGCTTCGTTAATCCGTCGCGACGCAAGGCAACGCTCATAGCGCTCTAGCATTTCAAACAACGACATCTTACCCTCAAGATGCGTATGTAGCACAGAGTTCAAGCTCTCACTCTTCTGATTGCTGCTCAATCCTAGGAAACAACGCCCCTCAAGATATGGAGCACACCACAACTTTCTCATCTGATACATCTGATGCAGCCAAGACTCCTCACTGGTTACTTTATTCCATTGTAAGAATTGTATCCATTTTATCTCATGCTCTTCAATGGAAGAAGTATCATAAATGAAAGATCTGAATTCCTCCTTTACATCATCATCATGCAGATGGCATACAATGTTCTATTGAATGTGCCATATACATAGTCTATGGTTTGAGTCTGGCCAGACCACCCTTATTGCTCTCTGCATTGCAAGGTCCCCATCTGTGATCACAGATATTGGATGCTTCTGTGCCATGCAATCAGAAAAGGTCCGCAACATCCACTCGTATGCCTGGCTTGTTTCATGAGAAATTATACCACAGCCAAATATAACAATGCTGCGGTGGTGATTCAACCCGACAAAAGGCACGAATGGCAGATTGTATTTGTTGGTTCTGTATGTGCTATCGAAAACAATGACGTCTCCGAAAGCCTCGTAGTCAAGTCGCGATTGACTATCAGCCCAGAACAGTCCCTTCAGATGGCCATGCTCGTCTACCAAGTACTTGAAGAAAAAAATCCACATCTCGCTCTCGCCTCGCCATCATGTGCATGATCACCGTTTTAGCATCACCGACACTGATTGTCTCCTGCTTATTAGCATGGTAGAAATTATAAACGTCCCTCTTTATGCATCCAACCTTATCAAATCCACCGTATTGAAAGCACAAAATATCCATAATACAGTATTTGCGGATCCCACATTTTTCCATGTCCGCAATGTCCGCTTTCTGCTCATCGCTAATTCGTCTGTGCGAACGCAGCAGACAAGAAAGATCCCGTGGGGCTAGAGGATGGCTGTGCTCATCGATGAAATCCTTGACAAACCACCGACCAGTTTCCTCCTGTCTCGTAATGACCAATTTAGCATTACACCCAACACGAGTTAAACTTCGTGGCCTCCTTTTTCTATCTTCCATCTTTCTTTTCATGTGCTTATCTTCGCGAAACCCTTGACGACTACACACAATTTTCCTTAAAATTATGTATTTGTTGGATCCATCCCACTCAATGTAGCTTTTCCTGACACTAAAACCTTTTTCAAGAGCATATTTGTTGTAGAATTCATAGCCTTCAGCCTCACTATCAAACATCTTGCTGACAACATTTACATACTCGAACATACTCTCATCACTTGCAAATGCCATGTCTTCCTGCATATGACATGTGAGGGAAACCAATCATCAACATCTTTCTGTTTATCAATGTTGCAGGTGTAAAATAGCTCATAGGCAAAGACAAGTGCATGGAAAAGACTTTGCTGGTTTGACATGTGAGGGAAACCAATCATCAATGTCCAACAAGTAGTATCTCATCTTCCTTTAAACTATATTTCATGCGCTATGCAAACCTAAAGTGATGATGACTTTAATAAACTAAATTAAGTGAACTATGGAACAAGTATCTCATCTTCCTTTAGTATATCTCATCTCAAACGTCAACATCTTACTTAAACAAACATGATGGGATTAGCTCAAGAGAAACTATGCCACGATGAAGCTTTCCATTCGTTGTTCTAGTCCGTACCCGGATCTTGTGGGGTTGAGGTTGTACTGCATGCACGGTGGAGGGGCGCAACGGCCAAGAGAACGAGCAGAACGCCAAGCCGGATTCATACCTTAAGGATGGTACGCGTGAAGAGATGGGATCGCCCGCCGCGGTCGCCGCCGATTCAGCCGGCGCAGATCCGGCCTTCTTCTTCTTCGGTGACGGCGTGGGGGGCTGGGGTTGGTTGGGTGGAGGACGAGGACGATGAATTTATTCCTCTCGCCGGGCAGGTCGAGGACGGAGAAGGTCAGGAGCGGCGACAAATAGACCGGAGGAGCATTCTGAACTGGATCGAGTAGACATGGATCTGGTCCTCAGGTGATCGGTTCAAGAAAAGATATTTCCCCCTGGACCATTATGCCCTTATCGCAATTAACATATTAAATTTAATCAATTAAAATTCCCCGCAAGATCTGACGGCTAATAAAAATCAGACGTGATCAGACATGTAAGTACTGCTAAGTACTCCGAGTAGTAACCCAATCACCGTAAAACAGCTCTTTTTTTGGAAAACACTTCTTTTCCACTCATTGATTTCTCGTCTCCTTGGTAAGCAATCAAAACAATTAAAAAACTCGTTTACGTCTCACGCCACGTGTTCCAGCGGGACCGACGCACCGCTTGCATCTCCCTTCCTTATCTTCTCAGGCGAATCATTCCCATCAGCTCCACGCGCTCGACCCCCTGTGCTAGCTACCGCTTTCTCTCTGTTTTATCCCCAATCAACTCCGTCATCGGCAAGCTGGTGCTCCCAGGTCCGTCCAGCCACCACTCATCGATGACGCTTTCATGTTGCAGGGACTCCGCGAGCTGCCGGATAGGCTGCGACGCCGTCAGGGTCATCGGTGCTGCAATACCTACGGGGCTACAATAGACAGCATCTCCCAGCTGAGGTGCTGCCTGCCGATGCTACAGAACATCAATGGCGCCGCAGAGGGGGGTGCCTGGCGCGCTGCGTTGCAACATCCACCGTGCTGCATGCCAGATGGGGCGCGACGCCGTCATGTCACCGGGACTGTGATGTCGGCGGGGCTGCAATAGCTGGTGAAGTAGAGGGGGCCGCCGGCGTTGCGATGAAGCATCACCGGGGGGACCGTCGGAGCTGCAGTGAAGTGTGCGGGGGTCGTTGAAGGTCCGCCTAGGTTGCAGTGAAGCGTCGAGGGGGCTATTGAAGCTCGTCGGCGCTACAATGAAGCATTCATTGGAGCTGCAATGAAGCTTCAGCGGCAGCGACACGCTCTGTGTTGCCATGGAGCAGCCCGGTGGCTCGAGGTGTTGCGATGCAGCAGTCACCGATGGCTCTGGGAGCTGTGTGCATTCGTCGACATGGGTGCTGCAGTCGCTGGTTTTCTTTCGCATCATCGTCGTTGCTGAGAGGAAGCAGGTGTAGCAGCAGGGTGTGGGATTCGAAGCGTGCAACAATTTGGGAGAGGGGGGTTCGAAATAGGGACAGTAGCGTTGACGAGCTGACACGACTACCAGTACACCGATCTAACTTTGTTGTTTATTAGCAGGAAACATCACTATTTGACTAAATAAAAACCATTTAAAGAAAGAATCATACATTTCAACAAAAAAGAACCTCCCTGCTAGCTCGGGCATCAGTTGAGCATTGAAACTTTGACCTCTCATAGTTGACTGTGTAGACTTTTCAAAAAATTTAAAAGTTCTTCGATTCTGAAAAAAAATCACAAATTTGGAAAAAAGTTCATGTATTTGAAAAACATACGTCAATATTAAAAAAAGTTCATCAGATTTGAAAAATGTTCACCAAATCTGAAAAAATATCTTCAAATTTGAAAAAAAGTTCACCGAATTTAGAAAAACAACAATCATCGATTTTGAAAACAGTTCACCGATTTTTTTAACAAAATCATCAACGTTTAAATGAGTTCATTAATTTTGAAAAAAGTGCATCTCTTTCGAAAAACGTCCATCGATTTGAAAACAGTTCACCATTTTATTTATAGAAATCATCAACTTGTAAAGGAGTTCATCAATTTTGACAAAAGTTCATCGCTTTTGGAAAAAAGTTTACGAATTTGAAAATAGTTTATCTATTTTGAAAAAGTTTCATAACTTTTTGAAAAAGAGTTCACGAAATTATAAAAACAATCGAGCATTTAGCAAAAGAAAAGGGAAACCAAAAATAAAAAAGAAATTTAAAAACTGAACAAAACCGTCCCAACATAGAGAAAAAAGGAAAAATGATGGTCCGGGCCAGCTCGCAGTGAGTGGGTGAGGGAGTGTGCGTCTGTTTGCTGTATGTACTATAACGGGCGCCTACATCGCCAAATAGGAAATGCCCAAACCTTTCTCCAAAACAATTATGGTAGTCCAGGCCGGGGCCCATGGGCATGCACCCGTGCGAGGGCATAGGGCCCCCGGATTCAGTGCAGCATTTAGTTTCTAGTGCTACGTGTACGATGCTGTGTGCCCCGATTCCCATTGCAGCATATTTTTGAAAATTTCATGATCGTGTGTCTTTTTTTGCGAATAAGTTCATGATCATGTTTTTAATGCATGAACAATAAAAATGCATGTACTTTTGCTAAAGACGTGAACACTTTTACAAACTACACTAACATTCTTTTAAATATGCAAGCATTCTTTGAAGTACAGGAATATTTTTAAAATACATGCACACTTTTAAAGAATTGCATGACCATGTTTTCTATTCCACATGTAAAAAATACATGATTACTATATTTTATTATTTCCGCTTTGAACATTTTTAAAATATATGATTAACAAATTTAATACATGATGAACAATTTTGAGTATGAGATGAACATTTTTGATAAATGATATTTTTTTAATAAAATACATAATTAATGTTTTTAATACACAATGAATATTTTATCTATAACTGATAAATAGTTTTAATACAAGATGAATATTTTTAAATATTAGTAAAATAAAACTATTTTTTGAAAAACTATATAGACAATTTTTATATATAAAAAGTAGAAAACAAAAAATTCAAAAAAAAGCAGCAAAACGTATGTAGACACCACAAGCTAGAGATCAGACTTCTCTCTGCGAGAAAAAAAAGATAGCCATTAGATGCTACATCTACTACCGCTATAAAAGCATGGACCTAATCCATCACACCGTACATATATCTGATTCTATGATCCAAACCACTTCATTGTTCAGCAACAAACATGTTTACTGCTAAACATCTATATAATCCCAACTGCCAAAGTATGGCAATCCAATTACCAAAATTGCTTCACTAATGTTTAGCATGCCAAGTAATTATCTCTTAATAGCTATATGTTATTAGTCTCTATAATTATCTCTTGAAATCTTCTCCCTCCCCAGGCTTGTAATGTCTGCTCCAACTTTGAACCCAACTTTCACTAACAAAATATTAGTTATCTCTTAATAACTATGATTTTATTAGTAAAATTTGCAGTCAAAGTTAGAATCAAAATCTGAGGGTGTGTTACATATTTGGAGGGAGGTAGTATTTTGGTTAACAAATGAGCCGAGAAGACAATCGACTCAAGTGGAAGCATATGGAATTATGAATATTATAGTTAAGCACACCATCAGGAACACATTTATTGTTTGATGTATTTGGGTAGGGTTGGCAAAGTCCAAACCATATTTGTTACGCCATCCTCCTTAGACAAATGGTTGCATAAGCATGCCAACCTTCCTCATGTGAAGTTTCCCTTTGAGGTGATCTTGCATGTTCTTGCGATTGCTTGATGTGATGACGCACACCATGTAGTTCAAGTACAAGTTGTCGCAACTTGTCACTGGGAAAGCCATCGAAGGATGGCCACACCAGGGTTTTCTCCATTGGTCGGTATGGCTGCCAACCCATTTACCTTCTAGTGGAACTGCATCAATCACAAACACTGGCAGAGTCTTGGACAACATATAACAAATACTCTTATCTCTCATAAATGACCAAAGATCATCAACAATATATACACACCATCAAGGAATCTGGATCTACTATATAAAACATCAATGTGCCTCCTTTTGTTATAGTTGAATGTCTTTTTTATAGAAGGTCCTGAATTATTGGTACCCAGATGACATATAAAAATTTACCGAGGAATGTTGCACCAGATATATGTATACATATATCTATAGTAGTTGGACTCAAACTAAGACCACATACACGTTCATGGATTTAAAACGAACTTGAATTCATAAATGTCTTGTCGAGTGCAAATCGAAGCACAATTCAGGTAAATTTGACTCAAAGTTCCATATAATGTGTGCGATACCAAGATATTATGATGCTTTTAGCATCATACATAGCACACTTGATCATTCTATCTAATTTATTTCACCCTAATAAATAACATAGATACGAACTAGTTCGCCAATTAGATATGGATATTGCAATAAAATGTTGCATTCTTTAATTTTAGCACAAATATGAGTAGCTGCAACAAAAATTTGTGTATATGTTGTATTTTATTACCACATTCTCCTCCAGGTGACCAGTTCTAGGAAATGGTTGCAAAACTTTAGCGCTTTCCTCCCATGGCTCTTGCCTCTGAGGTGCTCTTGCAGGGAAACCTCACTGGTTGTCGTGATGTCGCACACCATGCAAGTTAGATCTGACTTATGCTTGTTACTACTTGTTGTTGTTGTTGTTGCCAGAAAACAAATGTATGGACGACATGTGGCTTTTTCCGCTTGGCCGATATGACCATGGACACATCTACTTTCAATCCATCCTACACAGACTAAAGCGAAGAACATGCAGTCTTTAGATTGTAACTTTGGAGCATAAGTCAACAAAAGTCGTATACAACATGATGCGCGTATAACTATAACTAAGTAACCCGTTATGCCCTTGGTGAAAAGACCAATTGGCAATTGCAGCGAAGAAGTCAAGCAACTTATGAACATGTTCTATGAATGATCCATGGAGCGATTGTGACTCCCTACATGACTATGAATAGGCACAACATAACTACACTAAGAAGCATATGCACAACTGAAAGTGCTAGTTATCGACTAGAGGGGGGGGGGGGTGAATAGGCGATTTTTATGAACGTCTTCAAAACATGATAGTTTCGAAGACAAACAATAGAAATGAACCTATAAACATGCAGCGGAAGGTAGACTACACTAAGCAAGCCATAGTCAAGTATGCAATGAAGTGAAAGCACGAAGACTAATAGCAGTTAGGTAGTAAAGATCAGGATGGAAGATAGTATGAAGCCAAACAACAAAAGTAGTCACACAGTGAAGTCAAACAGGTAGTGCAAACAGGCAATGACTTCACGAAGACAAACTGTAAGTAAAGAGAGGGAGATGATAGAACCAGTCGCTTGGCGAAGACAAGGATTTGTTGGACCAGTTCCAGTTGCTGTGATAACTGTACTCTGGTTAGGGAAGCTGAGATTTAACTCAAAAGACCGTGTCTTCACCTTATTCCCCTTGAGCTAAGGACACCTAGTCCTCGCCCAATCACTCTGGTAAGTCTTCAAGATAGACTTCCAAACCTTCACAGACTTTGTTCACCGGCGATCCACAATGACTCTTGGATGCTCAGAACGCGACGCATAACCGGCTGGAGGATTCACAGTCCTCAAGTGTAACATGTCTTCAGGTCACGCGGACAGAAAGACTTCAGTGATGCCTAACACTCTTTGGCTATGGGTGTTTGGGCTTTGTCCTCGCAAGGATTTCTCTCTCTCAAAAGCTTCGGAGGTGGGTTGCTCTCAAACGATAAAAGCCGTGCACTAACTCTGAGCAGCCACCAATTTATGGTGTAGGGGTGGGCTATTTATAGCCACTAGGCAACCCGACCTGATTTATCCGAAATGATCCTGGGTCACTAAGGAACTGACATGTGTTCCAACAGTCAGATTTCAAACACACACGACAGCTTGACTTGGGCTACAAGTAAAGCTGACTCATCCAGCTCTGGATAAGATTTGCTCTCATTGTCTTTGCTCGAAGACATAGGATTTGGTTGAGCATCACTTCAGTCACTCTGACTTTGTTTACTGGGACCCCACTTAACAGTACGGTGGTTCCTACGACTCAACAAAGAAGAAAGGAAACAACGAAACAACTAAGTCTTCACGCTCCATAGTCTTCACGCAATGCCTTCTCTTGTCGTAGTCTTCAATGTGAATATCTTCACATACCACCATTGTCTTCAATCTCTTCATACATTTTTAGGGGTCATCTCCGGTAGGTAAACCGAATCAATGAGGGACTACTACCTGTGTTATCCTGCAATTCTCACAAACACATTAGTCCCTGAACCAGGTTTGTCGTCGATACTCCAAAACCAACTAGGGGTGGCACTAGATGCACTTACAATCTCCCCCTTTTTGGTGATTGATGACAAACTGGTTGAAGTTTTCAACGGGGATAAACGTATGTGAAATTGTAAAGGATAAAGTTATTGTCTTCATAAGTAGCAAAAGGCTCCCCCTGAAGATGTGCATATAAGTAATTTGGTTTTGGAATGCAAATGCACATGGCAGGTTGTACTTGTGGAGATCCTCTTCAACTTATGAAGACAATTCATCATGCATGATTTGATATAACAAAGATAATGATATGCATAATGAAAAATGGACATCTGCAAAATGACTAAGTGCGGAATTTATCGCACATGCGGAATTTATCATCGCATCATAGACTATTGCTACCTCTTGAGCACTGCGTTGGATTTCCTTGAAGAGGAAAGGGTGATGCAGCACAGTAGCGTAAGTATTTCCCTCAGTTTTTGAGAACCAAGGTATCAATCCAGTAGGAGGCTACGCGCGAGTCCCTCGCACCTGCACAATACAAATAACTCCTCGCAACCAACGTGATAAGGGGTTGTCAATCCCTTCAAGGTCACTTACGAGAGTGAGATCTGATAGATATGATAGGATAATACTTTTGGTATTTTTATGATAAATATGCAAAGTAAAATAAAAGCAAAGTAAAAAAGCAAAGGAAATAACTAAGTGTAGGAAGATTAATATGATGAAGATAGACCCGAGGGCCATAGATTTCACTAGTGGCGTCTCTCAAGAGCATAAGTATTTTACGGTGGGTGAATGAATTACTGTTGAGCAATTGACAGAATTGAGCATAGTTATGAGAATATCTAGGTATGATCATGTATATAGGCATCACGTTGCTACCTCTTGAGCTTGCGTTGGATTTCCCCGAAGAGGAGAGGATGATGCAGCAAATTAGCGTAAGTATTTCCCTCAATTTTTGAGAACCAAGGTATCAATCCAGTAGGAGGCTACACGCAAGTCCCTCGTACCTACACAAAAACAATAGCTCAACGCAACCAACGCGATTAGGGGTTGTCAATCCCTTCACGGTCAATTATGAGAGTGAGATCTGATAGAGATGATAGATAATATTTTTGGTATTTTTGATATAGAGATGCAAAGTAAAAAGTAAAAGGCAAAGTAAAAAAGCAAAGCAATAATAAAGTGATGGAGATTGATATGATGAGAATAGACCCGGGGCCATAGGTTTCACTAGTGGCTTCTCTCAAGAGCATAAGTATTCTACGGTGGGTGAACAAATTACTGTTAAGCAATTGATAGAATTGAGCATAGTTATGAGAATATCTAGGTATGATGATGTATATAGGCATCACGTCCGAGACAAGTAGACCGACTCCTGCCTGCATCTACTACTATTACTCCACTCATCGACCGCTATCCAACATGCATCTAGAGTATTAAGTTAAAAACAGAGTAACGCCTTAAGGAAGATGTCATGATGTAGAGAGACAAATTCATGCAATATGAAATAAACCCCATCTTGTTATCCTCGATGGCAACGATACAATGCGTGCCTTGCTGCCCCTTCTGTCACTGGGAAAGGACACCGCAAGATCGAACCCAAAGCTAAACACTTCTCCCATGGCAAGAAAAACCAATCTAGTAGGCCAAACCAAACTGATAATTCGAAGAGACTTGCAAAGATAACCAATCATACATAAAAGAATTCAGAGAAGATTCAAATATTATTCATAGATAGACTTGATCATAAACCCACAATTCATCTGTCTCAACAAACACACCGCAAAAACAAGATTACATCGAATAGATCTCCATGAGAGAGGGTGAGAACATTGTATTGAGATCCAAAAAGAGAGAAGAAGCCATCTAGCTACTAACTATGGACCCGAAGGTCTGAGGTAAACTACTCACACTTCATCGGAGGGGCTATGATGATGTAGAAGCCCTCCGTGATGACGACCCTCTCCGGCGGAGCTCCGGAACAGGCCCCAAGATGGGATCTCATGGATACAGAAAGTTGCGGCGGTGGAATTAGGTTTTTGGCTCCGTATCTGATCATTTGGGGGTACGTAGGTATATATAGGAGGAAGGAGTATGTCGGTGGAGCAACAGGGGGCCCACGAGGTGTAACACCCCGGATGTAACTTACCTAATATGTGTTGGGGAACGTAGTAATTTCAAAAAAATTTCCTACGCACACGCAAGATCATGGTGATGCATAGCAACGAGGGGGAGAGTCTGATCTACGTACCCTTGTAGATCGCAACGGAAGCGTTGACACAACGTAGAGGAAGTAGTCGTACGTCTTCTTCCCGATCCGACCGATCCAAGCACCCTTACTCCGGCACCTCCGAGTTCTTAGCACACGTTCAGCTCGATGACGATCCTCGGGCTCCGATCCAGCAAAGCGTCGAGGAAGAGTTCCGTTAGCACGACGGCATGGTGACGATCTTGATGTTCTACCGACGCAGGGCTTCGCCTAAGCACTACAACGGTATGATCGAGGTGGAATTTGGTGGCAGGGGCACCGCACACGGCTAAGGAACGATCTCAATGATCAACTTGTGTTTCTAGAGGTGCCCCCTGCCCCCGTATATAAAGGTTGCCAGGGGGAGGGCTGGCCGGCCAAGGAGAGGAGGGCGCAGGAGGAGTCCTACTCCTACCGGGAGTAGGACTCCCCCCAATCCTATTCCTAATAGGACTCCTCGAGAGAGAGAGAGGGAGAAGGGGGCCGGCCACCTCTCCTAGTCCTAATAGGACTAGGGGAGGGGGTAGGCGCGCAGCCCACCATGGGCTGCCCCTTTCACCTTTCCACTAAGGCCCAATAAGGCCCATTTGGTTCCCGGGGGGTTCCGGTAACCTCCCGGTACTCCGGTAAAATTCCTAATTTCACCCGGAACACTTCCGATGTCCAAACATAGGCTTCCAATATATCAATCTTTATGTCTCGACCATTTCGAGACTCCTCGTCATGTCCGTGATCACATCCGGGACTCCGAACAACCTTCGGTACATCAAAATGCATAAACTCATAACAACTGTCATCGCAACGTTAAGCGTGCGGACCCTACGGTTCGAGAACAATGTAGACATGACCGAGACACGTCTCTGGTCAATAACCAATAGCGGGACCTGGATGCCCATATTGGCTCCTACATATTCTACGAAGATCTTTATCGGTCAGACCGCATAACAACATCCGTTGTTCCCTTCGTCATCGGTATGTTACTTGCCCGAGATTCGATCATCGGTATCCAATACCTAGTTCAATCTCGTTACTGGCAAGTCTCTTTACTCGTTCTGTAATACATCATCTGACAACTAACATTTTAGTTATAATGCTTGCAAGGCTTATGTGCTGTGTATTACCGAGAGGGCCCAGAGATACCTCTCCGACAATCAGAGTGACAAATCCTATTCTCGAAATACACCAACCCAACATCTACCATTGGAAACACCTGTAGTACTCCTTTATAATCACCCTTTTACGTTGTGACGTTTGGTAGCACCCAAAGTGTTCCTCCGGTAAACGGGAGTTGCATAATATCATAGTCATAGGAACATGTATAAGTCATGAAGAAAGCAATAGCAACATACTAAACGATTGGGTGCTAAGCTAATGGAATGGGTCATGTCAATCAGATCATTCAACTAATGATGTGACCTCGTTAATCAAATAACAACTCTTTCATGGCTTCAAGCCACTTTGCGGAATCTGGGCTCACCATCGCTTCTTCATAGTTCGTAGGTTCATCATGATCTAGTAGCATGACTTCCAGAATTGGATTACCGTACCACTCTGGTGCGGATCTCACTCTGGTTGATCTACGTGGTTCAGTAGTATCTTGTCCTGAAGTTTCATGATCATCATCATTAGCTTCCTCACTAATTGGTATAGGTGTCGCAGAAACAGTTTTCTGTGATGTACTATTTTCCAATAAGGGAGCAGGTACAGTTACCTCGTCAAGTTCTACTTTCCTCCCACTCACTTCTTTCGAGAGAAACTCCTTCTCTAGAAATGATCCATTCTTAGCAACGAATGTCTTGCCTTCGGATCTGTGATAGAAGGTGTACCCAACAGTCTCCTTTGGGTATCCTATGAAGACACATTTCTCCGCTTTGGGTTCGAGCTTATCAGGTTGAAGCTTTTTCACATAAGCCTCGCAGCCCCAAACTTTAAGAAACGACAACTTTGGTTTCTTGCCAAACCATAGTTCATAAGGCGTCGTCTCAACGGATTTTGATGGTGCCCTATTTAACGTGAATGCGGCCGTCTCTAAAGCGTAACCCCAAAATGATAGCGGTAAATCAGTAAGAGACATCATAGATCGCACCATATCTAGTAAAGTACGATTACGACGTTTGGACACACCATTACGCTCTGGTGTTCCGGGTGGCGTGAGTTGCGAAACTATTCCACAATTTTTCAAATGTACACCAAACTCGTAACTCAAATATTCTCCTCCACGATTAGATCGTAGAAACTTTATTTTCTTGTTACGATGATTTTCAACTTCACTCTGAAATTCTTTGAACTTTTCAAATGTTTCAGACTTGTGTTTCATTAAGTAGATATACCCATATCTGCTTAAATCATCTGTGAAGGTGAGAAAATAACGATATCCGCCACGAGCCTCAATATTCATCGGACCACATACATCGGTATGTATGATTTCCAACAGATCTATTGCTCTCTCCATAGTACTGGAGAACGGTGTTTTAGTCATCTTGCCTATGAGGCACGGTTCGCAAGTACCAAGTGATTCATAATCAAGTGGTTCCAAAAGCCCATCAGTATGGAGTTTCTTCATGCGCTTTACACCGATATGACCTAAACGGTAGTGCCACAAATAAGTTGCACTATCATTATCAACTCTGCATCTTTTGGTTTCAACATTGTGAATATGTGTATCACTACTATCGAGATTCATCAAAAATAGACCACTCTTCAAAGGTGCATGACCATAAAAGATATTACTCATATAAATAGAACAACCATTATTCTCTGATTTAAATGAATAACCGTCTCGCATTAAGCAAGATCCAGATATAATGTTCATGCTCAACGCTGGCTCCAAATAACAATTATTTAGGTCTAATATTAATCCCGAAGGTAGATGTAGAGGTAGCGTGCCGACCGCGATCACATCGACTTTGGAACCGTTTCCCACGCGCATCGTCACCTCATCCTTTGCTAGCGTCCACTTATTCCGTAGTCCCTGTTTCGAGTTGCAAATATTAGCAACAGAACCAGTATCAAATACCCAGGTGCTACTGCGAGCTCTAGTAAGGTACACATCAATAACATGTATATCACATATACCTTTGTTCACCTTGCCATCCTTCTTATCCGCCAAATACTTGGGGCAGTTCCCCTTCCGGTGACCAGTCTGCTTGCAGTAGAAGCACTCAGTTTCAGGCTTAGGTCCAGACTTGGGTTTCTTCTCCTGAGCAGCAACTTGCTTGCTGTTCTTCTTGAAGTTCCCCTTCTTCTTCCCTTTGCCCTTTTTCTTGAAACTAGTGGTCTTGTTGACCATCAACACTTGATGCTCCTTCTTGATTTCTACCTCCGCAGCTTTCAGCATTGCGAAGAGCTCGGGAATAGTCTTGTTCATCCCTTACATATTATAGTTCATCACGAAGCTCTTGTAGCTTGGTGGCAGTGATTGGAGAATTCTGTCAATGACGCAATCATCTGGAAGATTAACTCCCATCTGAATCAAGTGATTATTATACCCAGACATTTTGAGTATATGCTCACTGACAGAACTGTTCTCCTCCATCTTGCAGCTATAGAACTTATTGGAGACTTCATATCTCTCAATTCGGGCATTTGCTTGAAATATTAACTTCAACTCCTGGAACATCTCATATGCTCCATGACGTTCAAAACGTCGTTGGAGTCCCGATTCTAAGCCGTAAAGCATGGCACACTGAACTATCGAGTAGTCATCAGCTTTGCTCTGCCAGACGTTCATAACATCTGGTGTTGCTCTAGCAGCAGGCCTGGCACCCAGCGGTGCTTCCAGGACGTAATTCTTCTGTGCAGCAATGAGGATAATCCTCAGGTTACGGACCCAGTCCGTGTAATTGCTACCATCATCTTTCAACTTTGCTTTCTCAAGGAAAGCATTAAAATTCAACGGAACAACAGCACGAGCCATCTATCTACAATCAACATAAACAAGCAAGATACTATCAGGTACTAAGTTCATGATAAGTTTTAGTTCAGTTAATCAAATTACTTAAGAACTCCCACTTAGATAGACATCCCTCTAATCCTCTAAGTGATCACGTGATCCAAATCAACTAAACCATAACCGATCATCACGTGAGATGGAGTAGTTTTCAATGGTGAACATCGTTATGTTGATCATATCTACTATATGATTCACGCTCGACCTTTCTGTCTCTGTGTTCCGAGGCCATATCTGCATATGCTAGGCTCGTCAAGTTTAACCTGAGTATTCTGCGTGTGCAAAACTGGCTTGCACCCGTTGTAGATGGACGTAGAGCTTATCACACCCGATCATCACGTGGTGTCTGGGCACGACGAACTTTGGCAACGGTGCATACTCAGGGAGAACACTTCTTGATAATTTAGTGACACTAGTAGAAAAAGGGGCTATGGTCCAGGCCGCCTCAGCCCATTAGTCCCGGTTCAGTCTAGAACCGGGACTAATGTGAGCAGTGGTCCCGGTTCGTGCGGCTAAGGCATTAGTCCCGGTTCATCTAGACGTTTTGGTCCCGGTTGGTGGGATGAACCGGGACCAATGGGCCTCGCTCGTGGCCCACAACTATTGGTCCCGGTTGGTGCCACAAACCGGGACTAAAGATTAGACCTTTAGTCCCGGTTTGAGGCATGAACCGGGACTAATGGGGATGAGACCTTTAGTCCCGGTTCGTGCCACGAACCGGTACTAAAGGTCCCATTTTCAAACTATACCCCCCCCCCTGTGGATCGCCTTTTCAGTTTAAAAAAAAATAAAAGAAAATGATGTAAATGTCAAAAAAATAAAAGAAAATAAGTTTCACATGTGATATGTGGTCTAGTTGTTGGGAAAATTTACAAATATGAATTTCGACTTTATTTACAAAATCTCTCTGGAATTTGTAAAATGCGCATAACTTTTGCATACGAACTTGGATGAAAAAGTTTTTTATATGAAAAATCATCTACTCGAAAAGTTACATCCGATGGAGACCGCCTACGGCCTGTTTGCAAATTTCTAGAATCCTCAAATTCCAAAAGGAAAAAAAGTTATGCTCAAATTTCAGTTTTTTTAAATTTCAGTTTTTTTAAATACTTATTCAAGAAGTATTAGTGTTACTAAATAATTATTCAAGAATATTAGTGTTATTAAATAATTATTTCACCTTTTTTGAATTTTGGTCAAATCTGGTCAAACTATGGTCAAACTTGGTCAAACAATGGTCAAAGTACTTATTCAAAAATATTAGTGTTACTAAAAAATTATTGTTTTTTAGAACAATAGTTTTAAACTCAAACAGTGAAATATGTGACTTAATGCTCAAGCTAAATTCCTGAGGGTTAATAGGATTGACATCTTACTATTGTCAGGAAAACAACAAGTGCAGACTTGGAAACGAGGGAGAATAGAACCCGGAAGTTAAGCGTGCTCAGGCTGGAGTAGTGAGAGGATGGGTGACCGTTCGGGAAGTGAGATGATTTGGAATGATGAGGGGTGATTAGAGATTAAATTGAGCAGTGATGAGGGGTGATTAGAGATTAGAGGTTAAAATAATTCAGAAATTTGAAAATAAAAAAATTCAAAAAAATTCAAAACAAATTCAAAAAAAATTAAAAAAAATCAGGAAATTTCCTTTAGTACCGGTTCTGGATTGAACCGGGACTAAAGGGTCAGGGCATTAGTACCGACACTTTAGTCCCGGTTCCAGAACCGGGACTAAAGGCCCTTTTTCTACCAGTGTGAGAGATCATCTTATAATGCTACCGTCAATCAAAGCAAGATAAGATGCATAAAAGATAAACATCACATGCAATCAATATAAGTGATATGATATGGCCATCATCATCTTGTGCTTGTGATCTCCATCTCCAAAGCACCGTCATGATCACCATCATCACCGGCGCGACACCTTGATCTCCATCGTAGCATCGTTGTCGTCTCGCCAATCTTATGCTTCCACGACTATCACTACCGCTTAGCAATAAAGTAAAGCATTACATCACGATTGCATTGCATACAATAAAGCGACAACCATATGGCTCCTGCCAGTTGCCGATAACTTGGTTACAAAACATGATCATCTCATACAATAAAATCAGCATCATGCCTTGACCATATCACATCACAACATGCCCCGCAAAAACAAGTTAGACGTCCTCTACTTTGTTGTTGCAAGTTTTACGTGGCTGCTACGGGCTTAAGCAAGAACTCATCTCACCTACGCATCAAAACCACAACGATAGTTTGTCAAATAGACTCCGTTTTAACCTTCTCAAGGACCGGGCGTAGCCACACTCGGTTCAACTAAAGTTGGAGAGACAGTCGCCCGCAAGCCATCTATGTGCAAAGCACGTCGAGGGAACCGGTCTCGCGTAAGCGTACGCGTAAGGTTGGTCCGGGTCGTCTCGTCCGACAATACCGCTGAACCAAAGTATGACATGCTGGTAGGCAGTATGACTTGTATCGCCCACAACTCACTTGTGTTCTACTCGTGCAAATAACATCAAACCATAAAACCTAGGCTCTGATACCACTGTTGGGGAACGTAGTAATTTCAAAAAATTTCCTACGCACACGCAAGATCATGGTGATGCATAGCAACGAGGGGGAGAGTATGATCTACGTACCCTTGTAGATCACAACGGAAGCGTTGACACAACATAGAGGAAGTAGTCGTACGTCTTCTTCCCGATCCGACCGATCCAACACCGTTACTCCGGCACCTCCGAGTTCTTAGCACACGTTCAGCTCGATGACGATCCTCGGGCTCCGATCCAGCAAAGCGTCGAGGAAGAGTTCCGTTAGCACGACGGAGGGAGAAGGGGGCCGGCCACCTCTCCTAGTCCTAATAGGACTAGGGGAGGGGGTAGGCACGCAGCCCACCTTGGGCTGCCCCTTTCACCTTTCCACTAATGCCCATTTGGTTCCCGGGGGGTTCCGGTAACCTCCCGGTACTCCGGTAAAATTCCCGATTTCACCCGGAACACTTCCGATGTCCAAACATAGGCTTCCAATATATCAATCTTTATGTCTCGACCATTTCGAGACTCCTCGTCATGTCCGTGATCACATCCGGGACTCCGAACAACCTTCGGTACATCAAAATGCATAAACTCATAACAACTGTCATCGCAACGTTAAGCGTGCGGACCCTACGGTTCGAGAACAATGTAGACATGACCGAGACACGTCTCTGGTCAATAACCAATAGCGGGACCTGGATGCCCATATTGGCTCCTACATATTCTACGAAGATCTTTATCGGTCAGACCGCATAACAACATCCGTTGTTCCCTTCGTCATCGGTATGTTACTTGCCCGAGATTCGATCATCGGTATCCAATACCTAGTTCAATCTCGTTACTGGCAAGTCTCTTTACTCGTTCTGTAATACATCATCTGACAACTAACATTTTAGTTATAATGCTTGCAAGGCTTATGTGCTGTGTATTACCGAGAGGGCCCAGAGATACCTCTCCGACAATCAGAGTGACAAATCCTATTCTCGAAATACACCAACCCAACATCTACCATTGGAAACACCTGTAGTACTCCTTTATAATCACCCTTTTACGTTGTGACGTTTGGTAGCACCCAAAGTGTTCCTCCGGCAAACGGGAGTTGCATAATATCATAGTCATAGGAACATGTATAAGTCATGAAGAAAGCAATAGCAACATACTAAACGATTGGGTGCTAAGCTAATGGAATGGGTCATGTCAATCAGATCATTCAACTAATGATGTGACCTCGTTAATCAAATAACAACTCTTTTGTTCATGGTTAGGAAACATAACCATCTTTGATTAACGAGCTAGTCAAGTAGAGGCATACTAGTGACACTCTGTTTGTCTATGTATTCACACATGTATTATGTTTCCGGTTAATACAATTCTAGTATGAATAATAAACATTTATCATGATATAAGGAAATAAATAATAACTTTATTATTGCCTCTAGGGCATATTTCCTTCAGTCTCCCACTTGCACTAGAGTCAATAATCTAGATTACACAGTAATGATTCTAACACCCATGGAGCCTTGGTGCTGATCATGTTTTGCTCGTGGAAGAGGCTTAGTCAACGGGTCTGCAACATTCAGATCCGTATGTATCTTGCAAATCTGTATGTCTCCCACCTGGACTAGATCCCGGATGGAGTTGAAGCGTCTCTTGATGTGTTTGGTCCTTTTGTGAAATCTGGATTCCTTTGCCAAGGCAATTGCACCAGTATTGTCACAAAAGATTTTCATTGGACCCGATGCACTAGATATGACACCTAGATCGGATATGAACTCCTTCATCCAGACTCCTTCGTTCACTGCTTCCAAAGCAGCTATGTACTCCGCTTCACATGTAGATCCCGCTACGACGCTTTGTTTAGAACTGCACCAACTGACAGCTCCACCATTTAAAGTAAACATGTATCCGGTTTGCGATTTAGAATCGTCCGGATCAGTGTCAAAGCTTGCATCAACGTAACCTCTTACGGTGAGCTCTTTGTCACCTCCATATACGAGAAACATATCCTTAGTCCTTTTCAGGTATTTCAGGATGTTCTTGACCGCTGTCCAGTGATCCACTCCTGGATTACTTTGGTACCTCCCTGCTAAACTTATAGCAAGGCACACATCAGGTCTGGTACACAGCATTGCATACATGATAGAGCCTATGGCTGAAGCATAGGGAACATCTTTCATTTTCTCTCTATCTTCTGCAGTGGTCGGGCATTGAGTCTGACTCAACTTCACACCTTGTAACACAGGCAAGAACCCTTTCTTTGCTTGATCCATCTTGAACTTCTTCAAAATCTTGTCAAGGTATGTGCTTTGTGAAAGTCCAATTAAGCGTCTTGATCTATCTCTATAGATCTTTATGCCTAATATGTAAGCAGCTTCTGCGAGGTCTTTCATCAAAAAACTTCTATTCAAGTATCCCTTTATGCTTTCCAGAAATTCTATATCATTTCCAATCAGCAATATGTCATCCACATATAATATCAGAAATGCTACAGAGCTCCCACTCACTTTCTTGTAAATACAGGCTTCTCCAAAAGTCTGTATAAAGCCAAATGCTTTGATCACACTATCAAAGCGCTTATTCCAACTCCGAGAGGCTTGCACCAGTCCATAAATGGATCGCTGGAGCTTGCACACTTTGTTAGCTCCCTTTGGATTGATAAAACCTTCTGGTTGCATCATATACAACTCTTCTTCCAGAAATCCATTCAGGAATGCAGTTTTGACATCCATCTGCCAAATTTCATAATCATGAAATGCGGCAATTGCTAACATGATTCTGACAGACTTAAGCATCGCTACGGGTGAGAAGGTCTCATCGTAGTCAACCCCTAGAACTTGTCGAAAACCTTTTGCGACAAGTCGAGCTTTATAGACAGTAATATTACCGTCAGCGTCAGTCTTTTTCTTGAAGATCCATTTATTCTCAATTGCTTGCCGATCATCGGGCAAGTCAACCAAAGTCCATACTTTGTTCTCATACATGGATCCCATCTCAGATTTCATGGCTTCAAGCCACTTTGCGGAATCTGGGCTCACCATCGCTTCTTCATAGTTCGTAGGTTCATCATGATCTAGTAGCATGACTTCCAGAATTGGATTACCGTACCACTCTGGTGCGGATCTCACTCTGGTTGATCTACGTGGTTCAGTAGTATCTTGTCCTGAAGTTTCATGATCATCATCATTAGCTTCCTCACTAATTGGTATAGGTGTCGCAGAAACAGTTTTCTGTGATGTACTATTTTCCAATAAGGGAGCAGGTACAGTTACCTCGTCAAGTCTCTTTACTCGTTCTGTAATACATCATCTGACAACTAACATTTTAGTTATAATGCTTGCAAGGCTTATGTGATGTGTATTACCGAGAGGGCCCAGAGATACCTCTCCGACAATCGGAGTGACGAATCCTATTCTCGAAATACGCCAACCCAACATCTACCATTGGAAACACCTATAGTACTCCTTTATAATCACCCTTTTACGTTGTGACGTTTGGTAGCACCCAAAGTGTTCCTCCGGCAAACGGGAGTTTCATAATCTCATAGTCATAGGAACATGTATAAGTCATGAAGAAAGCAATAGCAACATATTAAACGATCGGGTGCTAAGCTAATGGAATGGGTCATGTCAATCAGATCATTCAACTAATGAGGTGACCTCGTTAATCAAATAACAACTCTTTTGTTCATGGTTAGGAAACATAACCATCTTTGATTAACGAGCTAGTCAAGTAGAGGCATACTAGTGACACTCTGTTTGTCTATGTATTCACACATGTATTATGTTTCCGGTTAATACAATTCTAGCATGAATAATAAACATTTATCATGATATAAGGAAATGAATAATAACTTTATTATTGCCTCTAGGGCATATTTCCTTCAATATGTACTCCAACTCTTGCCGTTTCCGGCACTAATTTATTTTATTTTCTCGGGTTCGGGTTTTTGTCTCTGTGTGTTGTTGTCGTTGTCATGCATCTCATATCATGTCATCATGTGCATTGCATTTGCATACGTGTTCGTCTCATGCATCCGAGCATTTTCCCTGTTGTCCGTTTTGCATTCCGGCGCTTTTATCTCCTCCGGTGGTCCTTTCTACCTTCTTTTCGTGTGTGGGGATTAAACATTTCCGGATTCGACCGAGACTTGCCAAGCGGCCTTGGTTTACTACCGATAGACCACCTGTCAAGTTTCGTACCATTTGGACTTCGTTTGATACTCCAACGGTTATCCGAGGGACCGAGAAGGCCTCGTGTGTCTTGCAGCTCAACACCCTTCCAATTTGGCCCAAATCCCACCAAAACCCTCTCCATCATCTAGAGTGTTCGATCACGATCGCGTGCCCAAAAACCGCACCTCATTTGGAGCTTCCTAGCTCCCTCTACCTCTATATAAAGCCCCTCCCCCATTCCAAATTCACGGTCTAACCCTAGCCTCCGGACGCGTCTCCGTCGCCGCCGGACATGTCCGGTCCTCAACGCCGCCGCCCGCAGCCAATCTGGCTTCGCCATGTGGCACTCCGCCACCGCCCGCTGCCGCGGCCAGCCAGGCCCATCTCGGGCCTGCGGGGCCCGTTCCCTCGCGCCGCCGCCCGAGCGTCCGCGCACTCCCGCCGCCTCCAGCGCGCCTCGCTGCCGCCGCCTTCTCCGACCTTCCGCCGGCGATGAGCTCTGCCGGAGCCGCTCCCGCCGTTTCGCCAGTGCGCCGCCTCCGCCCGGGCACCGCGAGCCGCCTCCTCCTCCGCCGCTAGCCGCAGGCGCCCCGCGCCCCTGCCTCTACGAGCCGCTCCCGACCGCCGTCTTCGCCGGCGACCTCCGCCGCCTTCGCCGCGTCAACCTTCGGCCGCCGCCTCGTCTTCATCTTCGGCAGATCTGGTGGATCGGGACCAGATCCACCAGTTCGCGAACCAAACGACCCCCGTCCAGATCCGGATCCCTCCATCCCGCACCGCTTCATCCCGGGTTGACTTTTCCCGGAGAGGTCCAAATTTCACTAAGTCTCCGAGATTTCCAGATTCAAACACCCATGTTCATCATGTCGTAACTTTGCATCCATAGTTCCGATTCATGCGTGTAGCACATCAAAATGTTCGCCTTAGAGAGTACATCATTTCATCTCATTGCATCTTTTTCATTTGAACTCATCTTGATGCCCGAAATGCTGTTGGAAGAGAGCTATTTGAGATAATTGTCAGATCTGCTGCACCAAATAGCTATTTGTCATTTTTGCCATGATTAATGTGTGCATGATATGCTCCTGAGCTCTACATGTGTTTTGTGATATGCCATGCCATCTTTCCAGAGGTGCTATCCATGTATTTTTGTGACATGGGTGGTGACTAGCACAAGCTTGCAAAGTAGTGCATTCGTTAATGCTGATTTCAGGGACTTAGGATTTCTCTAAGTCCTTGATCTGTTTTTTATCAATATGCCATATGTTCATGTTGTTTCCTAGTGATCCGTGCCTCTTTTGAGGATGATCAGTAAGGATGATTTGTTATTGTTGTGGTGCTCTATCCATTCATATCTTTGGTTGCATTTATGGAGCACCCTAGCTTGAGTCAATCGAGCTCTACTTTTGCTATTTCGTGAATCCTGGCAGATTGTCTACTTGTTAGCGATTTTGTCGAGGATATTGTTGTTGATCCGTGCATGCTATGTTGTTGTTCTTGCCATGTCTAGCTTATATAATATGTATTATTGATGGGTGTATGCTTAGATTGTCATGCCTTGTTCTGTAGTAAGTGCATCGAGCTCGTAAACATGCCTACTTGTTAACAGATTTGCATGTTCCAGTTTTTCTCCAAGTCTGTAACCTGATTATGTTTTTGCCATGGTCACATGCTTGCAATCGTATTTTCTGATCCCTTTTGGCTCAAGGTCACTAAGGGACTTTTGTTAATCTCTTTGAGTAGCTCCATGTCATACCTTGCTTTGCCATGTTAAGTTCCTGTAGCATATAGTTTTCATGCTCCAAAGTGTGCTACCTGATCTGAGATTCCAGACTTGTGTTAATTTCACTAAGTCTGAAATCTGTTTACCGTTTGCATTTTTGCCATGCTTGTTTGAACCTGTTAATGGATGAATTGGCCGTAGCTCAGTGTTCATATTTTGTCAAGCATCATGAGGGGATCCCTGCCATGTATTTTGTTGTCATGCTTGAGTGCTTTAGCATATTTATCTTGATGCATTCAGATGGTTACTTGCTGTATATCACGGACCGGCGCCATATTTGTTTTGCTTGCCATTTCCAAACCGTGCCTCCGATTCCGGTGTTCTTTATATCAATTTCAACCGAAATCACCTCACCTTTCCACTGGCACACTTGGATTTCCATGTTGAGGCCAGGTTCAAACACTCCTTGTCAAATCTTGCATATGCATCACATATCGCATCCCGCATAGCATACCATGTTTGCATCATGTTGTTTGAGCTTTGCACGTGGTTGATTGCGTTCCTTTTGCTTGTTTGTCTTGTTTGGGTAGAGCCGGGAGACGAGTTCGCTAACGAGGAGCCCGTTGAGTTTGCTTTCGAGGATCCAGTCAACTCTGACAACTTTGCAGGCAAGATGATCATACCCTCGAAATCACTTATATCTTTGCTTTGCTAGATGCTCGCTCTTTTGCTATGCCGATGCTACGATGCCTACCACTTGCTTATAATGCCTCCCAAATTTCCATGTCAAACCTCTAACCCACCATCCTAGCAAATCGTTGATTGGCTATGTTACCGCTTTGCTCAGCCCCTCTTATAGCGTTGCTAGTTGCAGGTGAAGATTGGAGATCGTTCCTTGTTGGAACATTGTTTATTTTGTTGGGATATCACTATATTATCTTGTTATCTTAATGCATCTATATACTTGGTAAAGGGTGGAAGGCTCGGCCTTTTGCCTAGTGTTTTGTTCCACTCTTGCCGCCCTAGTTTCCGTCATATCGGTGTTATGTTCCCGGATTTTTGTGTTCCTTACGCGGTTGGGTAATAATGGGAACCCCTTGACAAATAGCCTTGAATAAAACTCTTCTAGCAATGCCCAACCTTGGTTTACCATTCGCCACCTAGCCTCTTTTTCCCTTGGGTTTCCGGAGCCCAAGGGTCATCTTAGTTAACCCCCCCCCCCCGGGCCAGTGCTCCTCTGAGTGTTGGTCCGACCGAGCAGACTGCGGGGCCACCTCGGGGCAACTTGAGGTTTGGTTTTACTCATAGGATGTCTCATCTGAGTGTGCCCTAAGAACGAGATATGTGCAGCCCCTATCGGGATTTGTCGGCACATTCGGGCGCCCCCCACCCTCGTGACCGCCTCTGTTACTTCTTGGAGTAGGGTCCAAGTCTCCTGGATCACGTTCGGTGTGAAAATCACGTTCCCGAAGGTTTCATTCCGTTTGGACTCTGTTTGATATTCCGTTTCTTCAAAACACTAAAATAGGCAAAAAATAGCAATTCTGGGCTGGGCCTCCGGTTAATAGGTTAGTCCCAAAAATAATATAAAAGTGGAAAATAAAGCCCAATAAAGTCCAAAACACTAGATAATATAGCATGGAGCAATCAAAAATTATAGATACATTGGAGACGTATCAGGCATTCCAGCTACCTCTTGAGCTTGCGTTGGATTTCCCTGAAGAGGAGAGGATGATGCAGCAGAGTAGTGTAAGTATTTCCCTCAGTTTTTGAGAACCAAGGTATCAATCCAGTAGGAGGCCACGCTCAAGGCCCTCGTACCTACACAAAAGCAATAGTTCCTCGCAACCAACGCGATTAGGGGTTGTCAATCCCTTCACGGTCACTTACGAGAGTGAGATCTGATAGAGATGATAGATAATATTTTTGGTATTTTTGATATAGAGATGAAAAGTGAAAAGTAAAAGGCAAAGTAAAAAAGCAAAGCAAAATTAAAGTGATGGAGATTGATATGATGAGAATAGACACGGGGGGGTCTGTTGGAAATATGCCCTAGAGGCAATAACTAATTAGTTATTATTATATTTCCTTGTTCGTGATAATCGTTTATTATCCATGCTAGAATTGTATTGATAGGAAACTCAGATACATGTGTGGATACATAGACAACACCATGTCCCTAGTAAGCCTCTAGTTGACTAGCTCGTTGATCAATAGATGGTTACGGTTTCCTGACCCTGGACATTGGATGTCATTGATAACGGGATCACATCATTAGGAGAATGATGTGATGGACAAGACCCAATCCTAAGCCTAGCACAAGATCGTATAGTTCGTATGCTGAAGCTTTTCTAATGTCAAGTATCATTTCCTTAGACCATGAGATTGTGCAACTACCGGATACCGTAGGAATGCTTTGGGTGTACGAAACGTCACAACGTAACTGGGTGGGTATAAAGGTACACTACAAGTATCTCCGAAAGTGTCTGTTGGGTTGGCATGAATCGAGACCGGGATTTGTCACTTCGTGTAAACGGAGAGGTATCTCTGGGCCCACTTGGTAGGACATCATCATAATGTGCACAATGTGATCAAGGGGTTGATCACGGGATGATGTGTTGCGGAACGAGTAAAGAGACTTGCCGGTAGCGAGATTGAACAAGGTATCGAGATACCGACGATCGAATCTCGGGCAAGTACTATACCGGTAGACAAAGGGAATTGAATATGGGATTGATTGAATCCTTGACATCGTGGTTCATCTGATGAGATCATCGTGGAACATGTGGGAGCCAACATGGGTATCCAGATCCCGCTGTTGGTTATTGGCCGGAGAGTTGTCTCAGTCATGTCTACGTGTCTCCCGAACCCGTAGGGTCTACACACTTAAGGTTCGATGACGCTAGGGTTATAGGGAATAGATGTACGTGGTTACCGAATGTTGTTCGGAGTCCCGGATGAGATCTCGGACATCACTAGGAGTTCTGGAATGGTCCGGAGGTAAATATTTATATATGGGAAGTCCTGTTTTGGTCGCCGGAAAGGTTTCGGGTTTTATCAGTAATGTACCGGGACCACCAGGAGGGTCCCGGTGGTCCACCAAGTGGGGCCACCAGCCCCGGAGGGCTGCATGGGCCAAGTGTGGGAGGGGACCAGCCCTAGGCGGGCTGGTGCGCCCCCCACCAAGGCCCAAGGCGCAAGGGAGAGTGGAAGGGGGCAAACCCTAGGCTTAGATGGGCTTAAGGCCCACCTAGTGGTGCGCCCCCCTCTCTCCCCCCTTGGCCGCCCCCCTAGATGGGATCTAGGGCTGGCCGCCACCCCTAGGGGTGGAAACCTAGGTGGGGGCGCAGCCCCTCCCCTCCCCCTATATATACTTGAGGTTTTGGGCTGCCAGAGACACGATTCAATCTCCTTCTTGGCGCAGCCCTACCCCTCTCCCTCCTCGTCTCTTGCGGTGCTTGGCGAAGCCCTGCTGGAGTACCACGCTCCTCCACCACCACCACGCCATCGTGTTGCTGCTGGATGGAGTCTTCCCCGACCTCTCCATCTCCCCTTGCTGGATCAAGGAGTAGGAGACGTCACCGGGCTGTACGTGTGTTGAACACGGAGGTGTCGTCCGTTCGGCACTAGGATCATCGATGATTTGGGTCACGACGAGTACGACTCCATCAACCCCGTTCACTTGAACGCTTCCGCTTAGCGATCTACAAGGGTATGTAGATGCACTCTCCTTCCCTCGTTGCTGGTTTCTTCATAGATAGATCTTGGTGACACGTAGGAAAATTTTGAATTTCTGCTATGTTCACCAACAGTGGCATCATGAGCTAGGTCTATTGCGTAGATTCCATGCACGAGTAGCACAAAAAGTAGTTGTGGGCGTTGATTTTGTTCAATATGCTTACCGTTACTAGTCCAATCTTGATTCGGCGGCATTGTTGGATGAAGCGGCCCGGACCGACCTTACACATACACTTACGTGAGACAGGTTCCACCGACTAACATGCACATGTTGCATAAGGTGGCTAGCGGGTGCCAGTCTCTCCCACTTTAGTCGGATCAGATTCGATGAAAAGGGTCCTTAAGAAGGGTAAATAGCAATTGGCATATCACATTGTGGTTTTGCGTAGGTAAGAAACTTTCTTGCTAGAAACCCATAGCAGCCACGTAAAACATGCAAACAACAATTAGAGGTCTAACTTGTTTTTGGAGGGTATGCTATGTGATGTGATATGGCCAAGAAGAATGTGATGAATGATATGTGATGTATGAGATTGATCATGTTCTTGTAATAGGAATCACGACTTGCATGTCGATGAGTATGACAACCGGCAGGAGCCATAGGAGTTGTCTTAATTTATTTATGACCTACGTGTCAACATAAACGTCATGTAATTACTTTACTTTATTGCTAACTGTTAGCCATAGTGGTAGAAGTCATAGTTGGCGATACAACTTCATGAAGACACGATGATGGAGATCATGGTGTCATGCCGGTGATGATGATGATCATGGAGCCCCGAAGATGGAGATCAAAAGGAGCAAAGTGATGATGGCAATATCATGTCACTATTTGATTGCTTGTGATGTTTATCATGTTTTTACATCTTTTTTGCTTGGAATGACGGTAGTAAATAAGATGATCCCTCATTAAAATTTCAAGAAAGTGTTCCCCCTAACTGTGCACCGTTGCGAAGGTTCGTCGTTTCGAAGCACCACGTGATGATCGGGTGTGATAGGTTCTTTCGTTCGAATACAACGGGTGTTGACGAGCCTAGCATGTACAGACATGGCCTTGGAACACATGCGAAACACTTAGGTTAACTTGACGAGCCTAGCATGTACAGACATGGCCTCGGAACACGGAGCACCGAAAGGTCAAACATGAGCCGTATAGACGATGCGATCAACATGAGATGTTCACCGATGATGACTAGTCCGTCTCACGTGATGATCGGACACGGCCTAGTTGATTCGGATCATGTGTCACTTAGATGACTAGAGGGATGTCTATCTGAGTGGGAGTTCATGAATTAATCAGATGAACTCAATTATCATGAACATAGTCAAAATGACTTTGCAAATTATGTCATAGCTTACGCTTCAGTTCTACTGTTTTAGATACGTTCCTAGAGAAAATATAGTTGAAAGTTGATAGTAGCAATTAGGCAGACAGTAGAAGGCATATGTCCTTAATGCACCGCTCGGTGTGCTGGACCTCAAACGTGGTCTGTGGATGTTGCGAACATCTGACATACACGTTTTGATGACTACATGATAGTTCGGTAATGTTAAAAGGTTTAGAATTGAGGCACCAAAGACATTTTTGAAATGTCGCAGAACATATGAGATGTTTCGAGGACTGAAATTGGGATTTCAGGCTGGTGCCCACGTCAAGAGGTATAAGACCTCCGACGATTTTCTTAGCCTGCAAACTCAGGGAGAAAAGCTCAATGGTTGAGCTTGTGCTCAGATTATCTGAGTACAACAATCACTTGAATCGAGTGGGAGTTGATCTTCCAAATAAGATAGTGATGTTTCTCCAAAGTCATTGCCACCAAGTTGCGACAACTTCGTGATGAACTATGAAATATCAGGGATAGATATGATGATCCTTGAGATATTCGCGATGCTTGACACCGCGAAAGTAGAAGTCAAGTAGGAGCATCAATTGTTGATGGGTAGTTAAAAACCACTAGTTTCAAGAAGGGCAAGGGCAAGAAAGGGATACTTCATGAAACGACAAGTCAGTTGCTGCTCAAGTGAAGAAACCCAAAGTTGAACCCAAGCCCGAGACTAAGTGCTTCTGTAATAAGGGGAACAACCACTAGAGCAGAATTACCCTAGATATTTGGTGGAAGAGAAGGCTGGCAAGGTCGATAGTAGTATATTGGATATACATTATGTTAATGTGTACTTTACTAGTACTACTAGTAGCACCAGGGTATTAGATACCGGTTCGGTTGCTAAGTGTTAGTAACTCGAAATAAAAGGCTGCGGAGTAAACGGAGACTAGCTAAAGGTGAGCTGGCGATATGTGTTGGAAGTTTTTCCAAGCTTGATGTGATCAAGCATCGCATGCTCCCTCTACCATCGAGATTGGTGTTAAACCTAAATAATTGTTATTTGGTGTTTGCGTTGAGCATAGACATGATTGGATTATGTCTATCGCAATACGGTTATTCATTTAAGGAGAATACGGGTTACTCTGTTTATTTGAATAATACCTTCAATGGTCTTGCACCTAAAATGAGTGGTTTATTGAATCTCGATCATAATGATACACATGTTCATGCCAAAAGATATAAGATAGCAATGCTAGTACCACCTACTTGTGGCACTGCTATGTAAGTCATATTGGTATAAAACGCATGAAGAAGCTCCATGTTGATGGATCTTTGGACTCACTCATTTTTGAAAATATGGAGACATGTGAACCATGTCTATTGGTATATACGCATGAAGAAACTCCATGCAGATGGACCGTTTGGACTCACTTGATTTTGAATCACTTGAGACATGCAAATCATACCACATGGGCAAGATGACTGAAAGCTTCGGTTTCAGTAAAATGGAACAAGAAAGCAACTTGTTGGAAGTAACACATTTTGATGTGTGCAGTCCAATGAGTGCTGAGGCATGCAATGGATGTCGTTATGCTCTTACTTCACAGATGATTTGAGTAGATACTGAGTATATTTACTTGATGAAACACAAGTCTGAATTATTGAATGGTTCAAGTAATTTCAGAATGAAGTTGAAGATCGTCGTGACAAGAGGATAAAATGTCTATGATATGATCATAGAGATGAATATCTGAGTTGCGAGTTTGGTACACAATTGAGACATTGTGGAAATTGTTTCACGGCTAGTACCACCTGGAACGCCATAGTGTGATGGTGTGTCCAAACATCATAACTGCACCCTATTGGATGTGATGCATACCATGATGTCTCTTATCGAACTACCACGATAGTTTATGGGTTGGGCATTAGAGACAACCACATTCACTTTAAATAGGGCACCACGCAATTCCGTTTGAGTCGACACCGTATGAACTATGGTTCAGAGAAACCTAAGATGTCGTTTCTTAAAAGTTTGGGGCTGCGACGCTTATGTGAAAAAGTTTCAGGCTGATAAGCTCGAACCCAAAGCGGATGAATGCATCTTCATAGAATACCTAAAATAGTTGGGTATACCTTCTGCCTTAGATCCGAAAGCAATAGGGATTGTTTCTAGAATCGGGTCCTTTCTCGAGGAAAAGTTTCTCTTGAAAGAATTGAGTGGGAGGATGGTGGAGACTTGATGAGGTTATTGAACCGTCACTTCAACTAGTGTATAGCAGGGCACAAAGAGTTGTTCCTGTGGCACCTACACCAATTGAAGTGGAACCTTATGATAGTGATCATGAGACTTTGGATCAAGTCACTCCCAAACCTCATAGGACAACAAGGATGCGTACTACTTCAGAGTGGTATGTAATCCTGTCTTGGAAGTCATGTTGCTAGACAACAATGAACCTACGACCTATGGAGAAGCGATGGTGGGCCCGGATTCCGAGGAATGGCTCGAGGCCATAAAATCCGAGAGAGGATCCATGTATGAAAACAAAGTATAGACTTTGGAAGAACTACTTGATGGTCGTAAGGCTGTTGGGTGCAAATGGATTTTTAAAAGGAAGATGGACAATGATGGTAAATGTCACCATTAAGAAAACTCGACTTGTCGTTAAGTTTCCCGACAAGTTCAAGGAGTTGACTACGGTGAGACTTTCTCACTCGTAGCGATGCTAAGAGTCTATTGGAATTATATTAGCAGTCACTGCATTATTTACGAAATCTTGCAGATAGGGTGTCAAAATATTGTTTCCTCATGATTTTCTTGAGGAAAGGTTGTATGTGATACAACCAGAAGGTTTTAACAATCCTAAAAGATGCTAACAAGCATGCGAAGCTCCAGCAGTCCTTCTAAGGACTGGAGTAAGCATCTCGGTGTTGGAATATATGTTTTGATGATGATCAAAGATTTTGGGTTTATACAGAGTTTATGAGAAACTTGTATTTCCAAAGAAGTGAGTGGGAGCACTATAGAATTTCTGATGAGTATATGTTGTTGACATATTGTTAATCGGAAATGATGTAGAATTTCTGGAAAGCATGCAGAGTTATTTGAAAAGTGTTTTTCAATGGAAAACCTGGATTAGGCTACTTGTGTATTGAGCATTAAGATCTATAAGGATAGATCAAAACGCTTAATAGTACTTTCAAATGAATACATACCGTGACATGATTTTGAAGGAGTTCAAAATGGATCGGCAAAGAAAGAGTTCTTGGCTGTGTTATAAGGTGTGAACATTGAGTAAGACTCGAAACCTGACCGCGGCATAATAGAGAGAAAGGACGAAGGTCGTCCCCTATGCTTTGGACGTAGGCTCTACAATATGCTAAGTTGTGTACCGCACCTGAAGTGTGCCTTTCCATGAGTCAGTCAAGGGGTACAAGAGTGATCCAAGAATGGATCACAGCACAGCGGTCAAAGTTATCCTTAGTAATTAGTGGACTAAGGAATTTTCTCGATTATGGAGGTGGTAAAAGAGTTCGTCGTAAAGGGTTACGCCGATGCAAACTTTGACACTAATCCAGATTATTCTGAGTAGTAAACTGGATTCGTATAGTAGAACAGTTATTTGGAATAGCCCCAAGTAGAGCGTGGTAGCTACTTCTAGGAGATGACATAGAGATTTGTAAAGCACACACGGATCTGAAAGGTTCAGACCCGTTGACTATAACATCTCTCACAAGCATAACATGATCAAACCCAGAACTCATTGAGTGTTAATCACATGGTTATGTGAACTAGATTATTGACTCTAGTAAACTCTTTGGGTGTTAGTCACATGGGGATGTGACCTTGAGTGTTAATCACATAGCGATGTGAACCGGATTATTGACTCTAGTGCAAGTGGGAGACTGTTGGAAATATGCCCTAGAGGCAATAATAAATTAGTTATTATTATATTTCCTTGTTCGTGATAATCGTTTATTATCCATGCTAGAATTGTATTGATAGGAAACTCAGATACATGTGTGGATACATAGACAACACAATGTCCCTAGTAAGCCTCTAGTTGACTAGCTCGTTGATCAATAGATGGTTACAGTTTCCTGACCATGGACATTGGATGTCATTGATAACGGGATCACATCATTAGGAGAATGATGTGATGGACAAGACCCAATCCTAAGCCTAGCACAAGATCGTATAGTTCGTATGCTGAAGCTTTTCTAATGTCAAGTATCATTTCCTTAGACCATGAGATTGTGCAACTCCCGGATACCGAAGGAATGCTTTGGGTGTACCAAACGTCACAACGTAACTGGGTGGCTATAAAGGTACACTACAGGTATCTCCGAAAATGTCTGTTGGGTTGGCACGAATCGAGACTGGGATTTGTCACTCCGTGTAAACGGAGAGGTATCTCTGGGCCCACTCGGTAGGACATCATCATAATGTGCACAATGTGATCAAGGAGTTGATCATGGGATGATGTGTTGCAGAACGAGTAAAGAGAGTTGCCGGTAACGAGATTGAACAAGGTATCGAGATACTGACAATCGAATCTCGGGCAAGTACTATACCGGTAGACAAAGGGAATTGAATACGGGATTGATTGAATCCTTGACATCGTGGTTCATCCGATGAGATCATCATGGAACATGTGGGAGCCAACATGGGTATCCAGATCCCGCTGTTGGTTATTGGCCGGAGAGTTGTCTCGGTCATGTCTACATGTCTCCCAAACCCGTAGGGTCTACACACTTAAGGTTCAATGATGCTAGGGTTATAGGGAATAGATGTACGTGGTTACCGAATGTTGTTCGGAGTCCCGGATGAGATCCTGGACATCACGAGGAGTTCCGGAATGGTCCGGAGGTAAAGATTTATATATGGGAAGTCCTGTTTTGGTCATCGGAAAGGTTTCGGGTTTTATCGATAATGTACCGGGACCACCGGGAGGGTCCCGGTGGTCCACCAAGTGGGGCCACCAGCCCCGGAGGGCTGCATGGGCCAAGTGTGGGAGGGGACCAGCCCCAGGTATGCTGGTGCGCCCCCCCACCAAGGCCCAAGGCGCAAGGGAGAGTGGAAGGGGGCAAACCCGAGGCTCAGATGGGCTTAAGGCCCACCTAGTGGTGCGCCCCCCCTCTCCCCCCTTGGCCGCCCCCCTAGATGGGATCTAGGGCTGGCCGCCACCCCTAGGGGTGGAAACCTAGGTGGGGGCGCAGCCCCTCCCCTCCCCCTATATATACTTGAGGTTTTGGGCTGCCAGAGACACGATTCAATCTCCTTCTTGGCGCAACCCTACCCCTCTCGCTCCTCGTCTCTTGCGGTGCTTGGCGAAGCCCTGCTAGAGTACCACGCTCCTCCACCACCACCACGCCATCGTGCTGCTGCTGGATGGAGTCTTCCCCAACCTCTCCTTCTCCCCTTGCTGGATCAAGGCGTAGGAGACGTCACCGGGCTGTACGTGTGTTGAACACGGAGGTGTCGTCCGTTCGGCACTAGGATCATCGGTGATTTGGATCACGACGAGTACGACTCCATCAACCCCGTTCACTTGAACACTTCCGCTTAGCGATCTACAAGGGTATGTAGATGCACTCTCCTTCCCTCATTGCTGGTTTCTCCATAGATAGATCTTGGTGACACGTAGGAAAATTTTGAATTTCTGCTACGTTCCCCAACAGGGTCATAGGTTTCACTAGTGGCTTCTCTCAAGAGCATAAGTATTCTACGGTGGGTGAACAAATTACTGTTGAGCAATTAACAGAATTGAGCATAGTTATGAGAATATCCAGGTATGATCATGTATATAGGCATCACGCCCGAGACAAGTAGACCGAAATGATTTTGCATCTACTACTATTACTCCACCCATCGACCGCTATCCAGCATGCATCTAGAGTATTAAGTTAAAACAGAGTAACGCCTTAAGCAAGATGACATGATGTAGAGAGATAAATTCATGCAATATGAAATAAACCCTATCTTGTTATCCTCGATGGCAACGATACAATACGTGCCTTGCTGCCCCTTCTGTCACTAGGAAAGGACACCGCAAGATCGAACCCAAAGCTAAGCACTTCTCCCATGGCAAGAACTACCAATCTAGTTGGCCAAACCAAATGGATAATTCAAAGAGACTTCAAAGATAACAAATCATACATAAAAGAATTCAGAGAAGATTCAAATATTATTCATAGGTAGACTTGATCATAAACCCACAATTCATCGATCTCAACAAACACGCCGCAAAAAGAAGATTACATCGAATAGATCTCCACAAGAGAGGGGGAGAACATTGTATTGAGATCCAAAAAGAGAGAAGAAGCCATCTAGCTAATAACTATGGACCCGAAGGTCTGAGGTAAATTACTCACACTTCATCCGAGAGGCTATGATGATGTAGATGCCCTTCGTGATGACGGCCCTCTCCGGCGGAGCTCCGAAACAGGCCCCAAGATGGGATCTCATGGATACAAAAAGTTGCGGCGGTGGAATTAGGTTCTTGGCTCTGTATCTGATCGTTTGGGGGTACGTAGGTATGTATAGGAGGAAGAAGTACGTCGGTGGAGCTTCGGTGGGCCCACGAGGGTGGGGGGCGCGCCTGGGGGTGTAGGGCGCGCCCCCTACCTCGTGCCCACCTCGAAGCTTCCTTGGCGTAGGGTCCAAGTCTCTTGGGTCATATTCGGTAAGAAAATCACGTTCCCGAAGGTTTCATTCCGTTTGGACTCCGTTTGATATTCCGTTTCTTCAAAACACTGAAATAGGCAAAAAAACAGCAATTCTAGGCTGGGCCTCCGGTTAATAGGTTAGTCCCAAAACTAATATAAAAGTGGAAAATAAGGCCCAATATAGTCCAAAACAGTAGATAATATAGCATGGAGCAATAAAAAATTATAGATACGTTGGAGACGTATCAGGCATCCCCAAGCTTAATTCCTGCTCGTCCTCGAGTAGGTAAATGATAAAAAGAGAATTTTTTATGCGGAGTGCTACTTGGCATAATTTCAATGCAAATCTTCTTAATTGTGGTATGTATATTCAGATTAGAAGGATTCAAGACAAAAGTTCATATTGACATAAAAAAATAATACTTCAAGCATACTAACAAAGCAATTATGTCTTCTCAAAATAACAAGGCCAAAGAAAGTTATCCCTACAAAATCATATAGGCTGGCTATGCTCTATCTTCACCACACAAAGTATTTAAATCATGCACAACCCTGATGACAAGCCAAGCAATTGTATCATACTTTAACATTTTCAAAACTTTTTCGATCTTCACGCAATACATGAGCGTGAGCCATGGATATAGCACTTGTATATGGAATAGAATGGTGGTTGTGGAGAAGACAAAAGGAGGGGAAGATACTATCACATCAACTAGGCGTATCAACGGGCTATGGAGATTCCCATCAATAGATATCAATGTGAGTGAGTAGGGATTGCCATGCAACGGATGCACTAGAGCTATAAGTATATGAAAGCTCATCAAAAGAAACTAAGTGGGTGTGCATCCAACTCGCTTGCTCACAAAGACCTAGGGCAATTTGAGGAAGCCCATCACTGGAATATACAAGCCAAGTTCTATAATGAAAAATTCCCACTAGTATATGAAAGTGACAAAATGAGAGACTCTCTATCATGAAGATCATGGTGCTACTTTGAAGCACAAGTGTGGTAAAAGGATAGTAACATTGTCCCTTCTCTCTTTTTCTCTCATTTTTCTATTTGGGCCTTTTCTCTTTTTTTCTGGCCTCTTTTCTTTCTTTTTTTTATTTTTCGTCCGGAGTCTCAACCCGACTTATGGGGGAATCATAGTCTCCATCATTATTTCCTCACTTGGGACAATGCTCTAAAAATTGATGATCATCACACTTTTATTTTTCTTACAACTCAACAATTACAACTCCATACTTAGAACAAGTATGACTCTATATGAATGCCTCCGGCGGTGTACCGGGATATGCAATGAATCAAGAGTGACATGTATGAAAGAATTATGAACAGTGGCTTTGCCACAAATACGATGTCAACTACATGATCATGCTAGCAATATGAAAATGATGGAGCGCGTCATAGTAAACAGAACGGTGGAAAGTTGCATGGCAATATATCTCGGAATGGCTATGGAAATGCCATGATAGGTAGGTATGGTGGCTGTTTTGAGGAAGGTATATGGTGGGTGTATGATACCGGTGAAAAGTGCGCGGTATTAGAGATGCTAGCAAGGGTGGAAGGATGGGAAAAAGTGCATATAATCCATGGACTCAACATTAGTCATAAAGAACTCATATACTTATTGCAAAAATCTAGAAGTTATCAAAGCAAATTATTACGCGCATGCTCCTAGGGGGATAGATTGGTAGGAAAAGACCATCGCTCCTCCCCGACCGCCACTCATAAGGAAGGCAATCAATAAATAAATCATGCTCTGACTTCATCACATAACGGTTCACCATACGTGCATGCTACGGGAATCACAAACTTTAACACAAGAATTTCTCAAATTCACAACTACTCAACTAGCATGACTCTAATATCACCATCTTCATATCTCAAAACAATTATCGAGCCTCAATCTTTTCTTAGTATTCAACGCACTCAAAACAAAGGTTCACAAATCTTGAATACCAAGCATATTATTATTAAGCAAATTACCATGGTATTAAGACTCTCAAAATAATCTAAGTGAAGCATGAGAGATCAATAGTTTTTTTAAAACAAACCACCACCATGCTCTAAAAGATCTAAGTGAAGCACATAGAGCAAAATTATAACGCTCAAAAAGATATAAGTGAAGCACATAAAGCAAAACTACATAGCTCAAAAGATATAAGTGAAGCACATAGAGTATTCTATCAAATTCCAATTCATGTATGGCTCTCTCAAAAGGTGTGTACAGCAAGGATGATTGTGGCACACTAACAAACAAAGACACAAATAATACAAGACGCTCCAAGCAAAACACATATCATGTTGGTGAATAAAAATATAGCTCCAAGTAAATTACCGATGGAAGTAGACGAAAGAGGGGATGCCTTCCGGGGCATCCCCAAGCTTTGACTTTTTTGTGTCCTTAGATTATCTTGGGGGTGCCATGGGCATCCCCAAGCTTAGGCTCTTGCCACTCCTTGTTCCATAATCCATCAAAATAATTCACCCAAAACTTGAAAACTTCACAACACAAAACTCAATAGAAATCTCGTGAGCTCCGTTAGAGAAAGAAAACAAAGGACAACTTCAAGGTACTGTAATTAACTCATTCTTTATTTATATTGGTGTTAAACCTACTGTATTCCAACTTCTCTATGGATTATAAACTATTTTACTGGCCAAAGATTCATCAAAATAAGCAAACAACACACGCAAAACAGAATCTGTCAAAAACAGAACAGTCTGTAGTAATCTGTAACTAACGCAAACTTCTGAAACCCAAAAACTTCTACCAAAATTAGAAGACCTAGAAAATTTGTTTATTCATAAGCAGAAATTGGAATCAGTATTTTATAACGTTCTGATGATTTTTAATAATTCTGGCACTGAACGCAAAGTTTCTGGAAATTACAGCAAGATCAAATAACTATCATCCAAGAAGATCCAAGAGGTCTAACTTGGCACAAACACTAATTAAAACACAAAACCACATCCAAACAGAAGGTATATGGGTTAATTATTCTCTAACAGAATAAAAACATAAAAAACTAAAAATAAAATTGGGTTGCCTCCCAACAAGCGCTATCGTTTAACGCCCCTAGCTAGGCATAAAAGCGAGGATAGATCTAGGTATTGCCATCTTTGGTAGGCAATTATTCAATGAGGCATCTATCTTTCTTATAAATTTCTTTCTTTCTAGTAATTATCAAACTTTTAGGCACAAGATCGAAAAATTCATTTGTAGAAAATGGTTCCTTAATGATAGCAAAAAGATCGGGATGGATACTTTAGATTTAAGATTCGTAGTTTCCTTACTCGATGATTCACCCTTATTCTTAGGAACATACATAATCTTGGAAATTTTAGTGGGAGGACTAGGAGTATTTTTTATGGAAGAAAAAGTGGTTCCCAAATTGGTAATGATACCCTCAAGTTTATCGATTCTAGTAGAATCTAGATTTATTTTTTCATTAACCATGGGTTCCTTCTCCTTAATATTTTTCAAAGTCATTCCTACCTTAGATCCATATTGGGTAATTTGATAATGGATTTTTTCATCTAGATTTTCAATGGATTCAATGGTAGCGACTTTGTTTTCAATATTTTCAAACCTTTGCATAACATGCTCCAAAGTTAACATAGTTCCATTAACCAAAAGAGGTGGTGAGCCAAATAAATCTATTATAGAATTATAAGAATCAAAAGTATGGCTCCCCAAGAAATTCCCCCCGGTAACGGTACCAAGGATATATCTATACCAAGGACTAGCACCTACATAAAAATTGCGAAGAAGAACTGAGGTAGATTGCTTCCTGGTAGATCTGTTTTGAGCATTGCAAATTCTATACCAAGCGTCTTTTAGATTTTCTCCCTCCCTTTGTTTAAAATTTAGCACTTCATTCTCGGGAGATAACAGAGAAGAAATAAGACTAGACATGACGACAAGGCTAGCGAGAAAAAGGCAAACGGAAAAAGAGAAGGAGATTGGGAGAGAGAGAGAGAGGGCAAATAAAACGGCAAGGGTGAAGTGGGGGAGAGGAAAACGAGAGGCAAATGGCAACTAATGTAATGCGGGATATAGGGATTGTGATGGGTACTTGGTATGTTGACTTTTGTGCAGACTCCCCGGCAACGGCGCTAGAAATTCTTCTTGCTACCTCTTGAGCTTGCGTTGGATTTCCCCGAAGAGGAGAGGATGATGCAGCAAAGTAGCGTAAGTATTTCCCTCAGTTTTTGAGAACCAAGGTATCTATCCAGTAGGAGGCTACACGCAAGTCCCTCGTACCTACACAAAAACAATAGCTCAATGCAACCAACGCGATTAGGGGTTATCAATCCCTTCACGGTCACTTACGAGAGTGAGATCTGATAGAGATGACAGATAATATTTTTGATATTTTTGAGATAGAGATGCAAAGTAAAAACTACAAGGCAAAGTAAAAAAGCAAAGCAATAATAAAGTGATGGAGATTGATATGATGAGAATAGACCCGGGGGCCATAGGTTTCACTAGTGGCTTCTCTCAAGAGCATAAGTATTCTATGGTGGGTGAACAAATTACTGTTGAGCAATTGACAGAATTGAGCATAGTTATGAGAATATCTAGGTATGATCATGTATATAGGCATCACGTCCGAGACAAGTAGACCGACTCCTGCCTGCATCTACTACTATTACTCCACTCATCGACCGCTGGGTCCGTAATGGGTTCCTTGAGAAAGCAAAGTTGAAAGATGATGGTAGCAATTACACGGACTGGGTCCGTAACCTGAGGATTATCCTCATTGCTGCACAGAAGAATTACGTCCTGGAAGCACCGCTGAGTGCCAGGCCTGCTGCAAGAGCAACACCAGAAGTTATGAACGTCTGGCAGAGCAAAGCTGATGACTACTCAATAGTTCAGTGTGCCATGCTTTACGGCTTAGAACCGGGACTTCAACGACATTTTGAACGTCATGGAGCATATGAGATGTTCCAGGAGTTGAAGTTAATATTTCAAGCAAATGCCCGGATTGAGAGATATGAAGTCTCCAATAAGTTCTATAGCTGCAAGATGGAGGAGAACAGTTCTGTCAGTGAGCATATACTCAAAATGTCTGGGTATAATAATCACTTGATTCAATTAGGAGTTACACTTCCGGATGATTGCGTCATTGACAGAATTCTCCAATCACTGCCACCAAGCTACAAGAGCTTTGTGATGAACTATAATATGCAAGGGATGAACAAGACTATTCCCGAGCTCTTCGCAATGCTGAAAGCTGCGGAGGTAGAAATCAAGAAGGAGCATCAAGTGTTGATGGTTAACAAAACCACGAGTTTCAAGAAAAAGGGCAAAGGGAAGAAGAAGGGGAACTTCAAGAAGAACGGCAAGCAAGTTGCTACTCAAGAGAAGAAACCCAAGTCTGGACCTAAGCCTGAAACTGAGTGCTTCTACTGCAAGCAGACTGGTCACTGGAAGCGGAACTGCCCCAAGTATTTGGCGGATAAGAAGGATGGCAAAGTGAACAAAGGTATATGTGATATACATGTTATTGATGTGTACCTTACTAGTGCTCGCTGTAGCACCTGGGTATTTGATACTGGTTCTGTTGCTAATATTTGCAACTCAAAACAGGGACTACAGAATAAGCGGACACTAGCAAAGGACGAGGTGACGATGCGCGTGGGAAACGGTTCCAAAGTCGATGTGATCGCAGTCGGCACGCTACCTCTACATCTACCTTCGGGATTAATATTAGACCTAAATAATTGTTATTTGGTGCCAGCGTTGAGCATGAACATTATATCTGGATCTTGTTTGATGCGAGACGGTTATTCATTTAAATCAGAGAATAATGGTTGTTCTATTTATATGAGTAATATCTTTTATGGTCATGCACCCTTGAAAAGTGGTCTATTATTATTGAATCTCGATAGTAGTAATACACATATTCATAATGTTGAAGCCAAAAGATGCAGAGTTGATAATGATAGTGCAACTTATTTGTGGCACTGCCGTTTAGGTCATATCGGTGTAAAGCGCATGAAGAAACTCCATACTAATGGGCTTTTGGAACCACTTGATTATGAATCACTTGGTACTTGCGAACCGTGCCTCATGGGCAAGATGACTAAAACACCGTTCTCCGGTACTATGGAGAGAGCAACAGATTTATTGGAAATCATACATACCGATGTATGTGGTCCGATGAATATTGAGGCTCGTGGCGGATATCGTTATTTTCTCACCTTCACAGATGATTTAAGCAGATATGGGTATATCTACTTAATGAAACATAAGTCTGAAACATTTGAAAAGTTCAAGGAATTTCAGAGTGAAGTTGAAAATCATCGTAACAAGAAAATAAAGTTTCTACGATCTGATCGTGGAGGAGAATATTTGAGTTACGAGTTTGGTGTACATTTGAAAAATTGTGGAATAGTTTCGCAACTCACGCCACCCGGAACACCACAACGTAATGGTGTGTCCGAACGTGGTGATCGTACTTTACTAGATATGGTGCGATCTATGATGTCTCTTACTGATTTACCGCTATCATTTTGGGGTTATGCTTTAGAGACGGCCGCATTCACGTTAAATAGGGCACCATCTAAATCCGTTGAGACGACGCCTTATGAACTGTGGTTTGGCAAGAAACCAAAGTTGTCGTTTCTTAAAGATTGGGGCTGCGATGCTTATGTGAAAAAGCTTCAACCTGATAAGCTCGAACCCAAATCGGAGAAGTGTGTCTTCATAGGATATCCGAAGGAAACTATTGGATACACCTTCTATCACAGATCCGAAGGCAAGACTTTTGTTGCTAAATTCGGAAACTTTCTTGAGAAGGAGTTTCTCTCGAAAGAAGTGAGTGGGAGGAAAGTAGAACTTGACGAGGTAACTGTACCTACTCCATTATTGGGAAATAGTACATCACAGAAAACTGTTTCTGTGAGACCTACACCAATAAGAGAGGAAGTTAATGATAATGATCATGAAACTTTAGATCAAGATACTAATGTACCTCGTAGATCAACCAGAGTAAGATCCCCACCAGAGTGGTACGGTAATCCTGTTCTGGAAATCATGCTACTAGATCATGATGAACCTACGAACTATGAAGAAGCGATGGTGAGCCCAGATTCCGCAAAGTGGCTTGAAGCCATGAAATCTGAGATGGGATCCATGTATGAGAACAAAGTATGGACTTTGGTTGACTTGCCCGATGATCGGCAAGCAATTGAGAATAAATGGATCTTTAAGAAAAAGACTGACGCTGATGGTAATGTTACTGTCTACAAAGCTCGACTTGTCGCAAAAGGTTTTCGACAAGTTCAAGGAGTTGACTACGATGAGACTTTCTCACCCGTAGCGATGCTTAAGTCTGTCAGAATCATGTTAGCAATTGCCGCATTTTATGATTATGAAATTTGGCAAATGGATGTAAAAACCGCATTCCTGAATGGATTTCTGGAAGAAGAGTTGTATATGATGCAACCTGAAGGTTTTGTCGATCCAAAGGAAGCTAACAAAGTGTGCAAACTCCAGCGATCCATTTATGGACTGGTGCAAGCATCTCGGAGTTGGAATAAACGCTTTGATAGTGTGATCAAGGCATTTGGATTTATACAGACTTTTGGAGAAGCCTGTATTTACAAGAAAGTGAGTGGGAGCTCTGTAGCATTTCTGATATTATATGTGGATGACATATTACTGATTGGAAATGATATAGAATTTCTGGATAGCATAAAGGGATACTTGAATAAAAGTTTTTCGATGAAAGACCTCGGGGAAGCTGCTTACATATTAGGCATAAAGATCTATAGAGATAGATCAAAACGCTTAATTGGACTTTCACAAAGCACATACCTTGACAAGATTTTGAAGAAGTTCAAAATGGATCAAGCAAAGAAAGGGTTCTTGCCTGTGTTACAAGGTGTGAAGTTGAGCCAGACTCAATGCCCGACCAATGCAGAAGATAGAGAGAAAATGAAAGATGTTCCCTATGCTTCAGCCATAGGCTCTATCATGTATGCAATGCTGTGTACCAGACCTGATGTGTGCCTTGCTATAAGTTTAGCAGGGAGGTACCAAAGTAATCCAGGAGTGGATCACTGGACAGCGGTCAAGAACATCCTGAAATACCTGAAAAGGACTAAGGATATGTTTCTCGTATATGGAGGTGACAAAGAACTCACCATAAGAGGTTACGTTGATGCAAGCTTTGACACTGATCCGGACGATTCTAAATCGCAAACCGGATACGTGTTTACTTTAAACGGTGGAGCTGTCAGTTGGTGCAGTTCTAAACAAAGCGTCGTAGCAGGCTCTACATGTGAAGCGGAGTACATAGCTGCTTCGGAAGCAGCGAACGAAGGAGTCTGGATGAAGGAGTTCATATCCGATCAAGGTGTCATACCTAGTGCATCGGGTCCAATGAAAATCTTCTGTGACAATACTGGTGCAATTGCCTTGGCAAAGGAATCCAGATTTCACAAAAGAACCAAACACATCAAGAGACGCTTCAACTCCATCCGGGATTTAGTCCAGGTGGGAGACATAGAGATTTGCAAGATACATACGGATCTGAATGTTGCAGACCCGTTGACTAAGCCTCTTCCACGAGCAAAACATGATCAGCACCAAGGCTCCATGGGTGTTAGAATCATTACTATGTAATCTAGATTATTGACTCTAGTGCAAGTGGGAGACTGAAGGAAATATGCCCTAGAGGCAATAATAAAGTTATTATTTATTTCCTTATATCATGATAAATGTTTATTATTCATGCTAGAATTGTATTAACCGGAAACATAATACATGTGTGAATACATAGACCAACAGAGTGTCACTAGTATGCCTCTACTAGACTAGCTCGTTAATCAAAGATGGTTATGTTTCCTAACCATGAACAAAGAGTTGTTATTTGATTAACGAGGTCACATCATTAGTTGAATGATCTGATTGACATGACCCATTCCATTAGCTTAGCACCCGATCGTTTAGTATGTTGCTATTGCTTTCTTCATGACTTATACATGTTCCTATAACTATGAGATTATGCAACTCCCGTTTACCGGAGGAACACTTTGGGTACTACCAAACGTCACAACGTAACTGGGTGATTATAAAGGAGTACTACAGGTGTCTCCAATGGTAGATGTTGGGTTGGCGTATTTCGAGATTAGGGTTTGTCACTCCGATTGTCGGAGAGGTATCTCTGGGCCCTCTCGGTAATACACATCACATAAGCCTTGCAAGCACTGCAACTAATATGTTAGTTGTGAGATGATGTATTACAGAACGAGTAAAGAGACTTGCCGGTAACGAGATTGAACTAGGTATTGGATACCGACGATCGAATCTCGGGCAAGTAACATACCGATGACAAAGGGAACAACGTATGTTGTTATGCGGTCTGACCGATAAAGATCTTCGTAGAATATGTAGGAGCCAATATGGGCATCCAGGTCCCGCTATTGGTTATTGACCGGAGACGTGTCTCAGTCATGTCTACATTGTTCTCGAACCGTAGGGTCCGCACGCTTAACGTTACGATGACAGTTATTATGAGTTTATGCATTTTGATGTACCGAAGGTTGTTCGGAGTGCCGGATGAGATCACGGACATGACGAGGAGTCTCGAAATGGTCGAGACGTAAAGATTGATATATTGGAAGCCTATGTTTGGGCACCAGAAGCGTTCCGGGTAAAATCGGGATTTTTCCGGATTACCGGGAGGGTTACCGGAACCCCCCGAGAGGCAAATGGGCCTATTGGGCCTTAGTGGAAAAGAGAGAAGAGGCAGCCCACAAGCCTAGCCGGTGCCCCCCCTTTCCCAAGTCCTAATAGGACTAGGAGAGGTGGGCCGGCCCCCTCTTTCTCCTTCCCCCCCAAGAGTCTTAGTTGGAATAGGATTGGAGGGGAGGAGTCCTACTCCCGGTGGGAGTAGGACTCCTCCCTGCGCCTCCCTCCTAGCCGGCCGAACCCCCTGCCCCTGGCCTTTATATACGAGGGCAGGGGGCACCCCAAGACACACAACTTGATCCTTGAGATCGTTCCTTAGCCGTGTGCGGTGCCCCCTGCCACCAAATTCCACCTCGATCATACCGTTACAGTGCTTAGGCGAAGCCCTGTGTCGGTAGTACATCAAGATCGTCACCACGCCGTCGTGCTGACGGAACTCTTCCTCGACGCTTTGCTGGATCGGAGCCCGAGGAACGTCATCGAGCTGAACGTGTGCTAAGAACTCGGAGGTGCCGGAGTAACGGTGCTTGGATCGGTCGGATCGGGAAGAAGACGTACGACTACTTCCTCTATGTTTTGTGATCGCTTCCGCAGTCGGTCTGCGTTGGTACGTAGACAACACTCTCCCCTCTCGTTGCTGTGCATCACCATGATCTTGCGTGCGCGTAGGAAAATTTTCGAAATTACTGCGTTCCCCAACAGTGGCATCCGAGCCTAGGTTTTATGGTTTGATGTTATATGCACGAGTAGAACACAAGTGAGTTGTGGGCGATACAAGTCATACTGCCTACCAGCATGTCATACTTTGGTTCGGCGGTATTGTTGGTTGAGACGATCCGGACCAACCTTACGCGTACTCTTACGCGAGACCGGTTCCCTCGACGTGCTTTGCACATAGATGGCTTGCGGAAGACTGTCTCTCCAACTTTAGTTGAACCAAGTGTGACTACGCCCGGTCCTTGAGAAGGTTAAAACGGAGTCTATTTGACGAACTATCGTTGTGGTTTTGATGCATAGGTGAGATGAGTTCTTACTTAAGCCCGTAGCAGCCACGTAAAACTTGCAACAACAAAGTAGAGGACGTCTAACTTGTTTTTGCAGGGCATGTTGTGATGTGATATGGTCAAGGCATGATGCTGATTTTATTGTATGAGATGATCATGTTTTGTAACCGAGTTATCAGCAACTGGCAGGAGCCATATGGTTGTCGCTTTATTGTATGCAATGCAATCGCGATGTAATGCTTTACTTTATTGCTAAGTGGTAGTGATAGTCGTGGAAGCATAAGATAGGCGAGACGACAACGACGCTACGATGGAGATCAAGGTGTCGCGCCGGTGACGATGGTGATCATGACGGTGCTTCGGAGATGGAGATCACAAAGCACAAGATGATGATGGCCATATCATATCACTTATATTGATTGCATGTGATGTTTATCCTTTTATGCATCTTATCTTGCTTTGATTGACGGTAGCATTATAAGATGATCTCTCACTAAATTATCAAGAAGTGTTCTCCCTGAGTATGCACCGTTGCAAAAGTTCTTCGTGCTGAGACACCACGTGATGATCGGGTGTGATAGGCTCTACGTTCAAATACAACGGGTGCAAAACAGTTGCACACGCGGAATACTCAGGTTATACTTGACGAGCCAAGCATATACAGATATGGCCTCGGAACACGGAGACCGAAAGGTCGAGCGTGAATCATATAGTAGATATGATCAACATATTGATGTTCACCATTGAAAACTACTCCATCTCACGTGATGATCGGTTATGGTTTAGTTGATTTGGATCACGTGATCACTTAGAAGATTAGAGGGATGTCTATCTAAGTGGGAGTTCTTAAGTAAATTAACTGAACTTAAAATTATCATGAACTTAGTACCTGATAGTATCTTGCTTGTTTATGTCGATTGTAGATAGATGGCTCGTGCTGTTGTTCCGTTGAATTTTAATGCGTTCCTTGAGAAAGCAAAGTTGAAAGATGATGGTAGCAATTACACGGACTGGGTCCGTAACCTGAGGATTATCCTCATTGCTGCACAGAAGAATTACATCCTGGAAGCACCGCTGAGTGCCAGGCCTGCTGCAAGAGCAACACCAGAAGTTATGAACGTCTGGCAGAGCAAAGCTGATGACTACTCAATAGTTCAGTATGCCATGCTTTACGGCTTAGAACCGGGACTTCAACGACATTTTGAACGTCATGGAGCATATGAGATGTTCCAGGAGTTGAAGTTAATATTTCAAGCAAATGCCCGGATTGAGAGATATGAAGTCGCCAATAAGTTCTATAGCTGCAAGATGGAGGAGAACAGTTCTGTCAGTGAGCATATACTCAAAATGTCTGGGTATAATAATCACTTGATTCAATTAGGAGTTACACTTCCGGATGATTGCGTCATTGACAGAATTCTCCAATCACTGCCACCAAGCTACAAGAGCTTTGTGATGAACTATAATATGCAAGGGATGAACAAGACTATTCCCGAGCTCTTCGCAATGCTGAAAGCTGCGGAGGTAGAAATCAAGAAGGAGCATCAAGTGTTGATGGTTAACAAAACCACGAGTTTCAAGAAAAAGGGCAAAGGGAAGAAGAAGGGGAACTTCAAGAAGAACGGCAAGCAAGTTGCTACTCAAGAGAAGAAACCCAAGTCTGGACCTAAGCCTGAAACTGAGTGCTTCTACTGCAAGCAGACTGGTCACTGGAAGCGGAACTGCCCCAAGTATTTGGCGGATAAGAAGGATGGCAAAGTGAACAAAGGTATATGTGATATACATGTTATTGATGTGTACCTTACTAGTGCTCGCAGTAGCACCTGGGTATTTGATACTGGTTCTGTTGCTAATATTTGCAACTCAAAACAGGGACTACAGAATAAGCGGACACTAGCAAAGGACGAGGTGACGATGCGCGTGGGAAACGGTTCCAAAGTCGATGTGATCGCAGTCGGCACGCTACCTCTACATCTACCTTCGGGATTAATATTAGACCTAAATAATTGTTATTTGGTGCCAGCGTTGAGCATGAACATTATATCTGGATCTTGTTTGATGCGAGACGGTAATTCATTTAAATCAGAGAATAATGGTTGTTCTATTTATATGAGTAATATCTTTTATGGTCATGCACCCTTGAAAAGTGGTCTATTCTTATTGAATCTCGATAGTAGTAATACACATATTCATAATGTTGAAGCCAAAAGATGCAGAGTTGATAATGATAGTGCAACTTATTTGTGGCACTGCCGTTTAGGTCATATCGGTGTAAAGCGCATGAAGAAACTCCATACTGATGGGCTTTTGGAACCACTTGATTATGAATCACTTGGTACTTGCGAACCGTGCCTCATGGGCAAGATGACTAAAACACCGTTCTCCGGTACTATGGAGAGAGCAACAGATTTATTGGAAATCATACATACCGATGTATGTGGTCCGATGAATATTGAGGCTCGTGGCGGATATCGTTATTTTCTCACCTTCACAGATGATTTAAGTAGATATGGGTATATCTACTTAATGAAACATAAGTCTGAAACATTTGAAAAGTTCAAGGAATTTCAGAGTGAAGTTGAAAATCATCGTAACAAGAAAATAAAGTTTCTACGATCTGATCGTGGAGGAGAATATTTGAGTTACGAGTTTGATGTACATTTGAAAAATTGTGGAATAGTTTCACAACTCACGCCACCCGGAACACCACAACGTAATGGTGTGTCCGAACGTCGTAATCGTACTTTACTAGATATGGTGCGATCTATGATGTCTCTTACTGATTTACCGCTATCATTTTGGGGTTATGCTTTAGAGACGGCCGCATTCACGTTAAATAGGGCACCATCTAAATCCGTTGAGACGACGCCTTATGAACTGTGGTTTGGCAAGAAACCAAAGTTGTCGTTTCTTAAAGTTTGGGGCTGCGATGCTTATGTGAAAAAGCTTCAACCTGATAAGCTCGAACCCAAATCGGAGAAGTGTGTCTTCATAGGATATCCAAAGGAAACTATTGGATACACCTTCTATCGCAGATCCGAAGGCAAGACTTTTGTTGCTAAATTCGGAAACTTTCTTGAGAAGGAGTTTCTCTCGAAAGAAGTGAGTGGGAGGAAAGTAGAACTTGACGAGGTAACTGTACCTACTCCATTGTTGGGAAATAGTACATCACAGAAAACTGTTTCTGTGAGACCTACACCAATAAGAGAGGAAGTTAATGATAATGATCATGAAACTTTAGATCAAGATACTACGGTACCTCGTAGATCAACCAGAGTAAGATCCACACCAGAGTGGTACGGTAATCCTGTTCTGGAAATCATGCTACTAGATCATGATGAACCTACGAACTATGAAGAAGCGATGGTGAGCCCAGATTCCGCAAAGTGGCTTGAAGCCATGAAATCTGAGATGGGATCCATGTATGAGAACAAAGTATGGACTTTGGTTGACTTGCCCGATGATCGGCAAGCAATTGAGAATAAATGGATCTTTAAGAAAAAGACTGACGCTGATGGTAATGTTACTGTCTACAAAGCTCGACTTGTCGCAAAAGGTTTTCGACAAGTTCAAGGAGTTGACTACGATGAGACTTTCTCACCCGTAGCGATGCTTAAGTCTGTCAGAATCATGTTAGCAATTGCCGCATTTTATGATTATGAAATTTGGCAAATGGATGTAAAAACCGCATTCCTGAATGGATTTCTCGAAGAAGAGTTGTATATGATGCAACCTGAAGGTTTTGTCGATCCAAAGGAAGCTAACAAAGTGTGCAAACTCCAGCGATCCATTTATGGACTGGTGCAAGCATCTCGGAGTTGGAATAAACGCTTTGATAGTGTGATCAAGGCATTTGGATTTATACAGACTTTTGGAGAAGCCTGTATTTACAAGAAAGTGAGTGGGAGCTCTGTAGCATTTCTGATATTATATGTGGATGACATATTACTGATTGGAAATGATATAGAATTTCTGGATAGCATAAAGGGATACTTGAATAAAAGTTTTTCGATGAAAGACCTGGGGAAGCTGCTTACATATTAGGCATAAAGATCTATAGAGATAGATCAAAATGCTTAATTGGACTTTCACAAAGCACATACCTTGACAAGATTTTGAAGAAGTTCAAAATGGATCAAGCAAAGAAAGGGTTCTTGCCTGTATTACAAGGTGTGAAGTTGAGCCAGACTCAATGCCCGACCAATGCAGAAGATAGCGAGAAAATGAAAGATGTTCCCTATGCTTCAGCCATAGGCTCTATCATGTATGCAATGCTGTGTACCAGACCTGATGTGTGCCTTGCTATAAGTTTAGCAGGGAGGTACCAAAGTAATCCAGGAGTGGATCACTGGACAGCGGTCAAGAACATCCTGAAATACCTGAAAAGGACTAAGGATATGTTTCTCGTATATGGAGGTGACAAAGAACTCACCGTAAGAGGTTACATTGATGCAAGCTTTGACACTGATCCGGACGATTCTAAATCGCAAACCGGATACGTGTTTACTTTAAACGGTGGAGCTGTCGGTTGGTGCAGTTCTAAACAAAGCGTCGTAGCAGGATCTACATGTGAAGCGGAGTACATAGCTGCTTCGGAAGCAGCGAACGAAGGAGTCTGGATGAAGGAGTTCATATCCGATCTAGGTGTCATACCTAGTGCATCGGGTCCAATGAAAATCTTCTGTGACAATACTGGTGCAATTGCCTTGGCAAAGGAATCCAGATTTCACAAAAGAACCAAACACATCAAGAGACGCTTCAACTCCATCCGGGATTTAGTCCAGGTGGGAGACATAGAGATTTGCAAGATACATACGGATCTGAATGTTGCAGACCCGTTGACTAAGCCTCTTCCACGAGCAAAACATGATCAGCACCAAGGCTCCATGGGTGTTAGAATCATTACTATGTAATCTAGATTATTGACTCTAGTGCAAGTGGGAGACTGAAGGAAATATGACCTAGAGGCAATAATAAAGTTATTATTTATTTCCTTATATCATGATAAATGTTTATTATTCATGCTAGAATTGTATTAACCGGAAACATAATACATGTGTGAATACATAGACCAACAGAGTGTCACTAGTATGCCTCTACTAGACTAGCTCGTTAATCAAAGATGGTTATGTTTCCTAACCATGAACAAAGAGTTGTTATTTGATTAACGAGGTCACATCATTAGTTGAATGATCTGATTGACATGACCCATTCCATTAGCTTAGCACCCGATCGTTTAGTATGTTGCTATTGCTTTCTTCATGACTTATACATGTTCCTATAACTATGAGATTATGCAACTCCCGTTTACCGGAGGAACACTTTGGGTACTACCAAACGTCACAACGTAACTGGGTGATTATAAAGGAGTACTACAGGTGTCTCCAATGGTAGATGTTGGGTTGGCGTATTTCAAGATTAGGGTTTGTCACTCCGATTGTCAGAGAGGTATCTCTGGGCCCTCTCGGTAATACACATCACATAACCCTTGCAAGCACTGCAACTAATATGTTAGTTGTGAGATGATGTATTACAGAACGAGTAAAGAGACTTGCCGGTAACGAGATTGAACTAGGTATTGGATACCGACGATCGAATCTCGGGCAAGTAACATACCGATGACAAAGGGAACAACGTATGTTGTTATGCGGTCTGACCGATAAAGATCTTCGTAGAATATGTAGGAGCCAATATGGGCATCCAGGTCCCGCTATTGGTTATTGACCGGGGACGTGTCTCGGTCATGTCTACATTGTTCTTGAACCGTAGGGTCCGCACGCTTAACGTTACGATGACAGTTATTATGAGTTTATGCATTTTGATGTACCGAAGGTTGTTCGGAGTCCCGGATGAGATCACGGACATGACGAGGAGTCTCGAAATGGTCGAGACGTAAAGATTGATATATTGGAAGCCTATGTTTGGGCACCGGAAGCGTTCCGGGTAAAATCGGGATTTTTCCGGATTACCGGGAGGGTTACCGGAACCCCCCGGGAGGCAAATGGGCCTATTGGGCCTTAGTGGAAAAGAGAGAAGAGGCAGCCCACAAGCCTAGCCGGCACCCCCCCCTTTCCCAAGTCCTAATAGGACTAGGAGAGGTGGGCCGGCCCCCTCTTTCTCCTTCCCCCCCAAGAGTCCTAGTTGGAATAGGATTGGAGGGGAGGAGTCCTACTCCCGGTGGGAGTAGGACTCCTCCCTGCGCCTCCCTCCTAGTCGGCCGAACCCCCTGCCCCTGGCCTTTATATACGGGGGCAGGGGGCACCCCAAGAGACACAACTTGATCCTTGAGATCGTTCCTTAGCCGTGTGCGGTGCCCCCTGCCACCAAATTCCACCTCGATCATACCGTTACAGTGCTTAGGCGAAGCCCTGCGTCGGTAGTACATCAAGATCGTCACCACGCCGTCGTGCTGACGGAACTCTTCCTCGACGCTTTGCTGGATCGGAGCCCGAGGAACGTCATCGAGCTGAATGTGTGCTAAGAACTCGGAGGTGCCGGAGTAACGGTGCTTGGATCGGTCGGATCGGGAAGAAGACGTACGACTACTTCCTCTACGTTTTGTGATCGCTTCCGCAGTCGGTCTGCGTTGGTACGTAGACAACACTCTCCCCTCTCGTTGCTGTGCATCACCATGATCTTGCGTGCGCGTAGGAAAATTTTCGAAATTACTGCGTTCCCCAACAGATTGAACCCAAAGCTAAGCACTTCTCCCATTGCAAGAAAGATCAATCTATTAGGCCAAACCAAACTGATAATTCGAAGAGACTTGCCAAGATAACCAATCATAGATAAAAGAATTCAGAGAAGATTCAAATATTGTTCATAGATAATCTTGATCATAAGCCCACAATTCATCGGTCTCAACAAACACACCGCAAAAAGAAGATTACATCGAATAGATCTCCACGAGAGAGGGGGAGAACATTGTATTGAGATCCAAAAAGAGAGAAGAATCCATCTAGCTACTAACTATGGACCTGAAGGTCTGAGGTAAACTACTCACACTTCATCGGAGAGGCTATGGTGTTGATGTAGAAGCCCTCCGTGATGGGTTCCTCCTTTGGCGGAGCTCCGGAACAGGCCCCAAGATGGGATCTGATGGGTACAGAAGGTTGCGGCGGTGGAATTAGGTTTTTGGCTCCGTATCTGATCGTTTGGGGGTACGTAGGTATATATAGGAGTAAGGAGTACGTCGGTGGAGCAACAGGGGGCCCACGAGGGTGGAGGGCGCGCCCTGGGGGGGTGGGCGCGCCCCCCCTACCTCATGCCTTCCTCCTTTCTTTCTTGACGTAGGGTCCAAGTCTCCTGGATCATGTTCGGTGAGAAAATCACGTTCCCGAAGGTTTCATTCCGTTTGGACTCTGTTTGATATTCCTTTTCTTCGAAACTCTGAAATAGGCAAAAAAACAGCAATTCTAGGCTGGGCCTCTGGTTAATAGGTTAGTCCCAAAAATAATATAAAAGTGGATAATAAAGCCCATTAATGTCCAAAACAGTAGATAATATAGCATGGAGCAATCAAAAATTATAGATACGTTGGAGACGTATCAACTCATATGGAAAGTTTAAGTGTTACAACCCAAAGAACCAAATGTATCAAAAGCGAGAGTTGTGAACACTAGGCAAGATATAAAGCAACCGCCCATATGGACCCGCTTGAAGACTATCAACTCATATGCTTCTCCCCCTTTTGTCAGTAAGGACCAAAAAGGTTTGAAGACATAGAGCCTCTAGTCGTTCCCAGAAGGAGTAGGAGAAGATGCAGGGTCGGCGTCGGGGTTTGGCGGTGCAGACGAACTTGGTGCAGTCTCGATACGCGCTGAAGTCGGAGGTGGTGAAGTAGCATCATCTTGATCATCGATCACTCTGGCATTCACCGTTGCAGCGGAGGAGGAATAATCAGAGTCTTTAAGAGATGGAGTTCGACGCAAGACAAAATTCCTTGGGGGAGTGGAGTCAAATTTGAATCTTTCAGTGAAGACATCATCTTGAAGATCTGCTTCAGCACTCAGCAATGTCAAACTCTTCCATGACCTCCGATAGGTTTCATGTGTAACAAAGGCATTCTTGGTGGCAAGATTGCGAATGCGATTGACGTCCACCAAGAGGCTTTGCATCTGCTACTTCAGCCAGTAGTGATGCTTATCCTGTTTTTGATGCAGGCAATGAGAAGTTGTCGGTCATTAAGAACATGAGATCTCTTCCGAGGCCTTTGAGCAATAGTGCTTTCAGTGGCTTCAGTTTGAGCATGGTGAGGTAAGTGTGTATTGCCAACCAAAGGATAAACACGAGTGACTGCCTGGACTCCTTCAATGGGTTGCGTGAAGCTTTGGTGATCAACATTGTGAAGACAAACAGGCTCCTTGGCAGGCTCTAGGTATATGGCTTCAACTGAGATATCAACCTCTGGCAGAAAGATCAGATGGTTGCGAGCAGAGGGCTGATAGTTGACAGCTGAATGTAGCTTGATGAGGCGCATGACCCATGGAGCATATAACTTTTGTCCAAAGAGATCAGAGCCTGATGCAGCCAACTGCCTGATAAAGAAGTCTTGAGCATTGAAGCTGATGCCATTGAAGATATAAAAGACCAAAGTCTTCATTGCTCCTTCAAGTTTTGCTGCTGAAGAATGTCCTTTGACAGGCCATAGAGTTCGCCTGATAATATGATAAATAGTGCGGGGCAGATACTCGAGGTCTTCGACAAAGAACTCCTTTGGGTAATCAGCGTCATGTGGCAAGGGCTTCATCATGCTCAGCATTTAGCTCATGTTGGGCTCTGGCTTGTGGAAGATACTCTCCAAAGCATTGCGGTGAAGCTAACAACCAGGTTCATATAATTCTCCTGGAGTGGGCAGGCCGGTTAGCTCAATGATGTCAAAAGCTTTGGCTTCATGATGGACATTGACTGTCATCCACTCAAGGACCCAAGTCTTCGGATCCCTGTTGTATCCGCGAATGTGGAGGGTAGCACAAAATTTAAGCAGAAGCTCCTCATTTCAATGCTCCTTATCAGTCACAAAGTTCAGCAGTCCAGCATCACGGAAGCAGTCAAGGGCTTCTTCAAGGCAAGGCAATCCAGCAATGGCTTCACAGTCAAGACGCATATGAGGGAAGATGCGCCCTTGATCATAAAGAACACATGAATAATAGCTGCGCTGCTGATAGCTCCAGAACCGATCTGATGAAATCCTTGGCTTGGAATAGGGGTTCTTGGCGCTATCAAAGAAAGTGTTGTGCGCAATGAAGCCATTTGCATTGAAGGACCCCGGTGAAGTGGCAGTACCTGGAAACCTGGGCAGTCTTGGCTTTGGCTTCTGGACCTGTGGCCTGTGCTTGACATGATAGTCAAATTGCAGACCAGCAGCAGCAGGAGGAACCAGAATAGGCCATCTGACAGTGACCAGCTGGCCATAGTTGTATGCTTGCTCAATAGTATGTGGCCTGGGAGGCGGTACCGGAGCAGTGGCAATGGCTTCAGGCTGCAGATTTGCATCAGGTGCAGCATTGACTTCAGGTGCTATCACTTCGGGCACCACATTGACTTCAGGCGCCACATTAGCTTTAGCCATGACAACGTCATTGGCTTCAATGTTGTTGTTGGTGGTCGCCTCAATGTTGTTAACCTCCACTTGAGTAGCTGGAGGGTCAGACACGTTCTCCTCGAGAACAACTTGGTTGGTTGGGGGTGTAGCAACACATTCTTCTTCTTCTCTTGGTTCTTCTTGGTCATCGGCTGATGCACCCGGAATATCTTCAGCCATATTGGCTTCAGTCTCGGGGTTGTTCACAGTTGGAGAGGCTTCAGGAAAGACTTGGCGTGAAATGGATTGGCGCTCTTCTCCTTCTGGAACACTTGACAGAGTGACATGTGGCCTTGGTCCTTTGCGAAGCCTGTGAAACGTTGGCGACGCTTGTGGAGATGGAGTTGGTTGGGACACAAAGTCTTCATCTTCAATCACCGGAGTGGTGACTTGAGTTGGGGGAGTAACATGTGTTTCTGCTTGACGGGGTGAGTCTTGTGGGTGATCAGCCCATGAGTCATCCTGAGCAATTGGCATCAATGGACGACCAATGCTGATGAGTTCGCTGTTCGTAAGAACAGGCGATGATACCACATTGTGCTTGATCTGAGGAAGGACTTCATCATCTTCAACATTGTCATGATGACCAATGTCTTTAGCTGCAGTGGGGTCAACAGCTGGAATGTCTTCAGCTTCAGGAGCCTCTGTGGAAGCAGGCTCATGAACTGTCATTGAACATTCTTGTTGTGCAGATTCAGGACGAGCAACAGAAATTGTCTCGATGATAAGGGGCTCTGTGGGAGCAGCCCGATCTCTCTTCTTGGTCTTGCGCTTCTTGGTGGGTGGAGCATCATCAGTGGTGTTCTTGGTCTTGCGCTTTCTGGCCTTGGCTTCAGATGGCCTTGTCTTCTGAAGCCACTTTAGGGACCTTAGGCTTCACGCCTATCATACTGGCTGGGAAGACAATGCGAGGTTCTTCCCGCCTGGATGGTTTAGCTTGGTCCACATATGGCTTCTTCTTCTGCTTGGCAGCCATCTTAGGGTCGATGCCAGGACGCCCAAGTGCCTTGCGCTTCTCAGCTTCATTGTAAGCTTGAACACACTTGGCAGCGAGAATCTTCATGCGCTCACGAGAACCTGTGGCTTCATCACGTTTCTTGTGAAACGCTTCCTTGAGCTCATGCAGCATGACCTTGAAGTTCTGGACGTCTGCCACGCTGAGCTTGGCCATGTGCTTCTTGAACTGAGCCTTTTCATAATCAATCTTGTGCTCCAGCTCAACAATTTTCTGAGCAAGAGCCAGCTCAGGAGTAATGGCGCCATGGAAGGAGACGCTTAGGCCAATGGGAAGTTGCAGATCGTCAAAGCTGAGATTGGGGGTGTCAAACCACTCATCAATGAAGTTGTTCAATACTTCCACGTCAAAGAGAGGCAAATCATTGAAGATTTCTGTCTCTTGCTTGCTCTTTATCAGCTACTCAAGAGCGTCATCAGCAAGATCGTCTTCACTTGACAGATCAATGGCGTCATTCTCATTCCTCAGAACAGCAGCAGGGGTCGGAGCTGGACCAGTGGAGTGCATAGGCTTCTTTTTCTTATTCTCAGACTTGGAGATACGTGAGAGATATTCAGACTGCACACTTGGTGCAGGAGGAGCAGTGTCCAAAGGCTTCACCCGCGAAGCTTTTGGTGCAGGGTAAGGCTTCGAAGCTTTAGGTTTCTTTAGCTTCTTTGGCTTCGGTGGTGCAGGCGCTGCTACCTCTTGAGCTTGCGTTGGATTTCCCCGAAGAGGAGAGGATGATGCAGCAAAGTAGCATAAGTATTTCCCTCAGTTTTTGAGAACCAAGGTATCAATCCAGTAGGAGGCTACACGCAAGTCCCTCGTACCTACACAAAAACAATAGCTCAATGCAACCAACGCGATTAGGGGTTGTCAATCCCTTAATGGTCACTTACGAGAGTGAGATCTGATAGAGATGATAGATAATATTTTTGGTATTTTTGATACAGAGATGCAAAGTAAAAAGTAAAAGGCAAAGTAAAAAAGCAAAGCAATAATAAAGTGATGGAGATTGATATGATGAGAATAGACCTGTGGGCCATAGGTTTCACTAGTGGCTTCTCTCAAGAGCATAAGTATTCTACAGTGGGTGAACAAATTACTGTTGAGCAATTGACAGAATTGAGCATAGTTATGAGAATATCTAGGTATGATCATGTATATAGGCATCACGTCCGAGACAAGTAGACCGACTCCTGCCTGCATCTACTACTATTACTCCACTCATCGACCGCTATCTAGCATGCATCTAGAGTATTAAGTTAAAAATAGACAGTACAAAAAAATACACTTCCGTGATGATACGTGTTTGTCACAGTAGGTCGCTTTTTTGTCATGCATGTACATCCATGACAAATTTCTGACAGAATCAAGATAGTCATACCTGTGCTGTCGTAGAAGTGTTCCATGAAATTGCCAAAATTATCATCACGGAAGTGTCCACTTCCATGACGATAAATCGCGTGTCACAAAAGTGGTTTCGTCAAGGGTGACCGACACATGGCATCCACCGTAACGGAACGCCGTTAAGCTATCGGTCGGATTTTGGATCCGATAACCCGTTAACAGCCACGACCAATGCCGATTTTCCATGTGTAAAATTCTCATTGGCTGACAGATCCAACGGGCGAGATGGGCCTATGATATGTTGACACGTGGACCGGCCCAAAAGTGGCCCACGAAGATTAAATGGGCCGGCCCAACTGAAGGCCCATAAGATTTAGCGGACCATAATGGGTCGGCCCAGCTAAAGGCCCACAAAATTTAGCGGACCATAATTGGCCGGCCCAACTAACGGCCCACACGATTTTGCAGACCATAATGGGCCGGCCCAGCTAAAGGCCCACAAGATTTTGCGGACCATAATGGGTCAGGCCAGCTAAAGGCCCACAAGATTCTGCCGACCATAATGGGCCGGCCCAGCTAAAGGCCCAACATTCTCTGTCAAATCGGCCCGTCAGCGGCCTGTCCTAAACTTGTCATCAAAGTGGCCCATGGTCACTTCTGGCCCGTTAACAGTCCGCTAAGTAATTGGGCCGAATTACGGCCCTGTGTATTTCTGGCCTGTTAAAGGTCCAGCTTCATTTGGGCCCATTTATAGACCATCAAAACTTTCGGCCCATAAACGACCGTGAAGTATTTGGGTCATATTCGTCCATGCCTGACACTCGGCCTGTTAGAGGCCCACTATAGCTTTGGGCCACTTTCGGCCTGTTGTTATTTTCGGCCTGTTAAAGCCGGACGTAAACCATGGGCCATATGTGGCCCAACGTCATATCGGGTCCATTAACGGCCCATATAGAAATGACGATAATCTAGCCCGACCGAAGTTCCGGCCTGTTAAAGGCCCATGTATTAGGTCGACGCATTTACGGCCTGTCCGAATTTCGGCCTGTTAAAGTCCAGTGGGTTATTTGGCACAATCAGGGCCCAATCTCACTTTCGGTCTATTAAAGGCCCATGTATTTTTTGGACTCGATATATTTACACCTGTAAACGGCCTATTTTTACTAAGGGCCCAGATTATGTTTAGGCCTGTTAAAGGCCCACTATGGGCACAAGCCTACCAGAAAAATATGAAAGCTTATGCTGATTTAGGCCTAGATATTTTTAGTGGGCTACATGCCAATTTCGGCCCATAATCGTTTTTAGCCCAATTGGAATGGGCCCGGTGGATGTTGGCTTGTTGGGCTGCTAGGAAGCTTTCGGCCGGTTACATTACTAAGATAAACCTACACTATACAAAAATAGCATCGTAATTGCTGCAGCCTGAGGCAGCATCATAAATGTTGTATCACAACAAAATAAATTGCAACCATACAACAAAAGGCCTGTTGGCATAAAGTTTACAGTCCTTCCAGATAAAAGCACCATCAGATGTATAGAAGCACAGATCATTTCACCTGAGTGCTAATGTTTCAGGCTGTAGAATCTGATGGAGCAGCACGATCTCCACCTTTTTCTGCCATTGCTCTTGAACAACGAAGCGAATGTCTGATAGTCTGGTTTCAAAACCATCCATATCTTGACGACATTTCTCAACCACTATTCTTGTTTCCCAAACAACGTCCATTAGGGATTGGACTTGTGTCTGGAGCATAGATATATCACTCTGTCTAGTAGGAAAATTTTGTTCAGTAGGCGATTTGGATGAGGTTACCTTGACAACCAACCCAGAATTACGCAGGAAGGTGCTTTTTGCACTGTTAGTGGAGAGATACTGACGCACTGCAGCAAGAGGTGACATTGTTCCTGTAGTAGCCTCGTCACCTTTAGGTGGTTGTGGCTGTTCAATCATTTGTTCTTCCATAGCTTCCTGATAGTTTGAACTTGTAGATTAGTGTACCAGATAAGTTACTAATGAGACAAAAACAAAAAAAGTAGGTTAAACATTTATACATAACTTATTTTGGTGAACTACTGTAATACATTAACATGTATTTTAGTGCCAACTACATAATAAAATCACTTTCGGAACATATGTCTATGTAGCATGCCTACTGTATTGTCTATTTCCTCACATTCGTTGACATCTAAGGATAAAGAGACATGGTTTAAACTAGGATGAACATAGTATCATTCATATCATGGGCAAACAGATATAAAACAAACATGCTATTTTATCATTGTGTGCGCACGTGAACATAACAACTAGATTACAGATCAAGACCAAAAGAACATCCTTCATCTCTTTTAAACCATGTAAGGTGAAAATGATACGTTAAGACAACTGTGAATAAAAGTGAACAGAGTAACTGACATTGGCTGCAAACCAAGTAGTTAAATGAACACATCACAGTACCAATCAGTTCAAGACAGGAGGAATAAGGACTTACAACAGCGGCTTGAACTGGTGTGCTCATGCCCTTCATCTTGCTGGTGTGGCAATCCTTGAAGATTTGCACTGCATTCGGTTCAGGTTCTTTTTGGTCCGCACGGGATTTCCTCTGCATTTGGAACAAGTCAATATAGATACGATAATATGGCACAAAAAAAGAAGGAAGTAGCAGCTATTTACAAGAGCCTCGCAGTGTGCAATATAGCTACGAGATCATGTGGTCTGTTGGAATTTCACTTTAGAACGGTTGGTTTTGTTCTTCAAACAGTTAGCCTAGAAGAAGATACACTTGTAAGGCACATACATAAATACAAGTTCAATATGTGGTCTGATCAAATACATATAGCCTACCTGATACTTTGGATCAGACCAGTGTTTAACAAGGGCTGTCTAGTCTTCATCTGTAATATATTCCACTGGAGATGTTTGGGCGATTTCATTGTTAGCCTTGCCTTCAAATTGAGATTTTCTAAGGTGGTACCGATACTATCGCAGAGCAGACTTAAAAACATGAGTGCATGCTTGTCTAGTTGCATCATCTTTCAGATCCAACTTGAACCTCATCTGTTGAAAAAAGAATGTGAGTCTTATTAGGAGGAAGCTAGAAAGTATGGGACAGAGCAAGACAATATTACTAATTGCGAAGAATAACATTACTTACGGATAAATGGTCAAGGAAGGTGTTAAACTAGGTATTGTCTTTCTCATTCCTGTACTGGATCCACGTTGGGAGGATACGTGCATGACACCTAACGGCAACGGCTGCCTATGATACTAACTTGGCTGACTCTGTAGCATCACGTGGCCTTTTTAAACCTGCCTCAAAATGGATCTCCATTCTTCCTCCTTTAGATTTTGTTAATCTGTCAAGCATTATCCCTGATGTCTGTTTCCGCTTGCGCCGTGGTGCTAGTTCAACAACGAATATGGAAAGTGTTAGTGTACATCAAACTGTGAGAGTACATATAAAGGAGCATGCAACTGCAACTTGACTTGGTTAGGTACTGTCTTGGTGTTGATGCTCATGAGGTTCATTTGATCTTGCCAAGTCCTGTTGTGTCAGCAGTGCTTCGGAAGTAGCGTTAGGTGTGAAGGCAGCTTGGGAACTGGCCAGTTCCGGAGCAAACGAATGAGTAACTGGTTGAGATGCTGGTACAGTTGAAGCGGATGCTGCAGCTGGTGGAGCAGGTGATATTGTGTTTGTAGATTTAGCTGGTGGACTTGGACCTTCTACTGCACTATAAGTACCAACAGAATCTCAACGGCAGAACCTTTTCTGTTTCACCAGACGAGTAACAACACTCCCTACTATATTATTTTCCTTGCTCTTTTTTGACTTTGCCATGTCAAGCTGTACCCACAACACAAAAGAATAAAATCACTCTTCAGAACTCATTGATGCATGATACAGACAAGCAATACTTTGATGTAAGACAACCGTATGGGGATGGAATATGTAAGAAAAACAGGATGGCATGACATATTCACAGCTACAATGTGCAAACTAAGCAGAAGGATTTTCAAGAAAATGGAAGTAATGCAAGTTAGACACCATATGAAAGATGCAACCAATATTACTCTGCCAAGTTAAAAGTGTCTTGTCATAAGTGGCAATTTGAAAAATTAGAAGCAGTACAACGTAGAAATCAATGCAAGATGCAACCACTATCAAACTGCCATGTTAAAAGCGTCCAATCATGAGTGACTGATGCGGGATACACAACAGCAGTACTTTGATGTAAGAACATGGTATTATAGATAGATGCAGTGTATTCTAGACACAGAAAGCCATGTCATATGCACATGTATAACGTATAAACTCTGCAGGTGCAATTTAATCAAAATAGAAGAAATACAGGCTAGACAACATATGCAACATGAAACCAATTATCAAACTGTTAACTTAGAGCAAGCACCTGCGATGGTGGAGTACGGGAGATGAACTCATCATGTAGACTTGGGACTTCAACTTCATTAGCAGTAGCAGTGGCAAATCTAGAGAGTCTCTGTTTGTGTCGGTGCGGAGGACCACCAACATCCCCTAACTTACTCTTTTCCTTCCTATTTTCTGATATTGCCTTATGAAGTCAAAACCACAAGAAGATTAATAAAATTAGCTCTGCATAACTGGTTGATGCATGATACAGACGAACACTACTTTGATGTAAGGCAAGCGCAGGATAGGAGGATGGAATATATACAAAAAAAGACTGCGTTTCATATTCACACGTACGAACTAGATGCAATTCAACATAGGAGGATGGAATATATACAAAAAAAGATTGTGTGTCTTATGGGTAAGTAATCGTTGCAGGTATAAGTTGTAAGCTACACAGATGCAATTCAACATAATCAGAAGCAATACAAACTAGACATCATACGGAAAACGCAACCACGTATAACAGTTCCAAGTAAGAACAAGCACCGGTGATGGTGGAGTAGGGGAGATGTGCTCATCATGTACATGTATGTTCTAGAAACAGGAACACGTGTCATATTCACAGGCATTATGTGTAAAGTAAGCAGATGCAATTCAAGTTAGAAGCAATACAAGCTAGACATCATACCAACATGCAACCACATATAATAGTGTCAAGTTAGAGCAAGCACCTATGATGGTGGAGTAGGGGAGTCATCATCTACAAAACTACGTTGACTGTCCAGCCTTGTGTTGTCTTGCGAATCTTGTTGGGAGGATGGCAGAGTAGAATCTGTAGAGACCCCCTGTTTGAGTTGCTCCGAAGGACCACCATCATCCACTGCCGGACTAATTTCCTTCAGCTGTAATTATTTTGCATTGTGAAGTCAAACCGATAAGAAAAAGGGATTAGAAACACTGTAAGACACAATATGGAAGGTGCAATCAATATCACTCTGCCAAGTTAAAACTGTCTCGTCATAGGTGGCGTTCATCAAACTAGAAGCGATACATGCTAGAAATCATATTCAAGACGCAAACCAATATCACACTGCCAACTTAAAGGTGTCCCATCATAAGTGATTGATGCAGGATACACAAGAAGAGTAGTTTCATGTAAGAACATGGTGTGATAGAAATATATAGTATGTACCAAAAATAGGAAAGCGTGTCATATTCACATGTATCATGTGTAAGCTAAGCAGATGCAGTTTACACTAATTAGGAGCAATACGAGCTAGACACCATATGCAACATGCAAGCAGATATCACACTGCCAAGTTAGAGCAAGCACCTTGGATGGTGGAGTAGGGGAGCGGAGACTTGGACCTTGTAATGAACTATCAGTACTAGGAGAATCGGTACAGATGCTCCATTTACGTTGCTGCAGAGGACCTCCATCATCCACTGTCGGACTAATTTCCTTTCTCTTTCTTGATTTTTCCTTGTGAAGTCAAACCGATAAGAAAATGGGATTAGAAACACTGCAAGACACCATATGGAAGGTGCAATCAATATCACTCTGCCATGTTAAAACTGTCTCGTCATAGGTGGCGTTCATCAAACTAGAAGCAATACATGCCAGAAATCATATTCAAGACGCAAACCAATATCACACTGCCAACTTAAAGGTGTCCCATCATAAGTGACTGATGCAGGATACACAAGAAGAGTAGTTTCATGTAAGAACATGGTGTGATAGACAAATATAGTATGTACCAAAAACAGGAAAGCGTGTCATATTCACATGTATCATGTGCAAGCTAAGCAGATGCAGTTTACACTAATTAGGAGCAATACGAGCTAGACACCATATGCAACATGCAACCAGATATCACACTACCAAGTTAGAGCAAGCACCTTGGATGGTGGAGTAGGGGAGCGGAGACTTGGACCTTGTAATGCACTATCAGTACAAGGAGAATCGGTACATATGCTCCATTTACGTTGTTGCAGAGGACCACCACCATCGCCTTCCTTACTCTTTTCCTTCCTCTTTCTTGATTTTGCCTTGTCAAGTCAAACCCACAAGAAAAAGGAATAAAATTTGCTCTTCAGAACTCATTGATGCATGATATTGACGAACACTACTTTCATGTAAGGCAGCCGCATGATAGGAGGATGGAATATGGATGAAAAACAGGACGGCGTGCCATATTGACATGTATGATGTATAAAGGGTAAACTAAGCACAAGGTGCTTGAACTTGTTAGAATCGATGCAAGCTAGAAACCATACGAAAGATGAAACCAATATCACTCTGCCAAATTAAAAGGGTGCCCTAACAAATGTATTTGGCCAAATTAGAACCAATACATGGCAACATGCTAGAAATAATATGCAATATGCAACAAATAAAGGTGACTCATCGTAAGTTTTTGATGCAGGATACAGAAGAGAGGTAGTTTCATGTAAGAACAAGGTTAACACATAGATGTAGTGTGTACCAAAAATAGGAAGGCATGTCATATTCACAGGTATAGTGTGTAAACTAAGAAGATGCAATTTACCCTAATTAGAAGCATTACAAGCTAGACACCGTATGCAACATGCAACCACATATCACACTGCGAAGTTAGAGCAAGCACCTGTGATGGTGGTGTAGGGGAAGTGCGGTCTTCAGGTAGAGAGCTACGTTCAATATCTTCATTTAGGCTTGCTGTTTCTTCAGAATCATGTGGAGAGGATGAAATTGCATTCTTTATAAGAGTATTGCGTCTCATATCAACCAACGCGCGTGACTGTCTCATCATAAGCGATAGACGCAGGATACAACAGAACAGTAGTTTGATGTAAGAACATGGTGTGATAGGCATATGTAGTATGTACCAAAAACAGGAAGGCGTGTCATATTCACATGTATAATGTGTAAGCTAAGGAGATGCAATTTAACAAATTACGAGCATTGATGAGGGATACACAAGAAAAGTAGTTTGATGTAAGAACATGCTTAATAGAAAGACGTAGTATGTACCGAAAAAAGGAAGGCATGTCATATTCACAGGTATAATGTGTTAACTAAGCAGATGCAATTTACCCTAATTAGAAGCATTACAAGGTACGACACCATATGCAACATGCAACCACATATCACACTGCCAAGTAAGAGCAAGCACATGCGATGGTGGTGTGGGGGAATTGCGGTGATCAACTAGAGAGCTACGTTGACTATCTTCATTTAGCCTTGATGTTTCTTGAGAATCGTGTGGGGAGGATAACACTGCACTCTTTAAACGATATGGGGTCTCACAGTAACCCACCCGGGTGACTGTCTCATCATAAGTGATTGACGAGGGATACAAAAGAGCATTGGTTTGATGTACGAACATGGTTAATAGACATATGTAGTATGTATCGAAAATAGGAAGGCATGTCATTATCAAAGGTATAATCTGTAAAGTAAGCAGATGCAATTTAACCAAATTGGAAGCAATACAAGCTAGACACCATATGCAACATGCAACCACATTTGACAGCGCGAAGTTAAAGCAAGCACCTGGGATGGTTGTGTGTGGCAATTGAGATCATCAACTGTAGAGCTACGTTTACTGTCTCCAACTGCTGACACTGCACCCGTTAGAGTGCTGGAACGCTTAGTGCTTATCTTCGAATTACACTGGAGCGACTTCTGTCTTTTCTTTTCTGCATTCATCAACACTGCGTCAGAGTCTGAAATACCCATGCATAAAAAACAATAGTGTGAGTATGGGTGAAGTGTGTGCACAATTAGTACAGTGTAAAGGTAGTAGATAGCAGGTCGATGAGAAATAAATGACGGGAGACATATGATAGCTCTACAACATGCATGGCACACTAAATTACTACAGGATTCTATGAAAATAACAGTCGACTGAAAGCAAATAGGTCAGTCCATTTTTTCTGCACCGTCCGATGCACAAAGAACGGGCAGATCGCCTTCATCTACCTCCAGCCAGTCAGTGTTGACGATCTTCCTCGAAACGCCAGCAACCACCGGCCTAGTATTCCTCCCCTGCCCACGCCCTCCCCTCGACCTCACCGCACCGCCGTGCTTGGCACCGCCCCCCGGCTATCCATTCAAGCCCCGCCGACCTCCAGATCGGGCGCAAGCAGCTCCTGCGCCCCACACCCCGCTTCCCCATGGAGCAGGCGGACTAGGTGCTCCGCGCGCCTAAGCGGGTGCTGCTTCTTTTAATTGCGGTTCGACTGACCCTGAATTGAAATCCAGGCGGGCTACTGACCTCTAGCAAAGGTGAAATAGTAAAAGGGAGGAAACCTTGTGCATTTAGTATCACGAAGAAGATGCAGTAAGAAGCGCTCAACTAGTTTCTTTCGTGGGATGAATACGGTGTGGGCGGAGACGTAAGATTTGCACGAATATGGGAAGAGGAGTACCTTTTTCTGCTGGCAGTGTCGTGTCCTCCTTCTGTTTTTCCGACGATCTTCTTGTTGTTCGACGAAAACCAGAAGTTGTGGAGGACGGTGCAGCCTTGGACGAACCCATGGCCAAGTTGTTGAGTGTGGTGTGGTGGCCGTCTGTCGGCGGCGGGGAAGCGGATCCGAGGCGGCGAACGACGGCATAGCGTGAACAGCTCCGGTGCGGTGGACGGTTGCGACAGTGGAGCCGCAGCAGTGAGGCGCAGGACGGCGTGGTCGGAGTGGTTCTGGTACGGCGCACGTCGGCGTCGGTGTCGTGGAGGCAGCTCTGCCTCGGCTTCAGCTGCTAAGTCCTTGAGGGCGTTGCGGTTGCGGTTGTGTTGGACGACAACGTCGGGGTACCGGCTCCGGCGTGATGGAGGAGGGCGGCGGTGGATTGGCCTCTATGGGGTGGAGGACGAAGGAGACTGGGATTTCGCGGCTGGTGGAGAGGGAGTTTTCGCGCCCACGTAGTATGAATGGGGAAATGGAAGGAGGCGGGGAACTAAGGGGGAACAATGTTTCGGTTTGAGACGCGCTTGTTTGAAATTTGGGGAAAGTTACAAACTTTCCCCCCATCTAAAATTTCGGACAAATTGCGGGTTGGGGTAGGACAGTCATGTCAGGTGTCCCAAATGTGGGCGGGATAGATTTCGGCTGAGCACATGGGTAGGCGCCCACGGCGTATGAATGCTTCTCTGGCGTCTTGGTGAAGTTACAAATCTACCCCGGTTTAGACCTTTGGACATCGGGCCGATAGGCTACACGGGCCAGAGTCAGGACAGTAATTTCCTACCACCAAAACATTAGTCTCGCGCGGTTTCGGGTGACCAGAGGCCTATTTGGCGCTTCGTTCAATATTTGGGAGCAGAAGCATTAACGTTTTCGGTTCTCTTGAATTGAACTTTCAGGATTTGTCAAACTTCACAAATCTTTACTCTTGAAAATCCTAGAGCTACGATTATTTTGGAATGGAGGGGGTACATTTGAATATACATTGTACACGAGTATATATTAAAAAATATGCAACTTACCTCAGTTCATGCATGGTTCCAGATATAATCTCCTTTGTTGCAAAAAAAGTTAGATATGCATATGAATATATATAGCATGTTCAAACTCACAACAAAGATTGATGCCCCCTTTTACATCTGATTTACAAATGCCATTATCTCGGGTTCAAATAGATGAATGCACTTCCTATGAATTCGAATCTTCGAACCCCCCTTTATGTTGAATTCGACATGTATTCTATTTCGTAGCTAGCAATTTGGAATGTATCCATGCAAGTGACAAATGTATAAAGTTCTTCACACTAACAACATGGAGTGCACTAATTAATGTTTATATATGAATTGCAAAAGCATCCATTGCCTGTATTTCAAACCGCTCTCACTCTATGGATCGATACTATGAAATAAACACATGCACATGCTAGAATTCAATTGCAGTTGAAGAAAGAGCCTACTCCTGGTACTGTATATTAGTGATAGGGGTGTGTACAAAGTACACGTGAATACCAGGCATTGTGCATTTATGGATACTATCGACGAACTAGCCCCCAAGCTTGTATAACATACTAAGGGCCTAGGGTTACAAATCATATATAGTCGGCTTATCACCAGTGGGGATAGAGTCCTCCGCGACTCTGGTAGCTTCGTGTTGTACGCCGAGTCCTCCACATGGGTCTTCGTATAACACGTCTCGGTCCAACCTATATGTGGCGCAGGATGGAACCGACCCATGAGTCTTCATGTTGACCCACCACAACTAGAAATGATGTGCCCACCACACCACACACGCAATCGGCCACTAAGAGAATAAGCATAAACAATAGTACAACGGTATCTACGTCTCCATATTTTGTTGATGACACTGACGGACTTTGCATTTGATGCATGCTCCGTATTTTGTTGACAACACTTACGGTCATTGTATTTGAAGCGAAAGCACGATATGGTCACTGGACTTCAGAATAAGCTCATCACGGTCACCGCATACATTTTGTCGTGCTAACCAACATGTGGTTGGATGGTTAGAGGACAGTGGTTTCTCGAGCCCACCAAGGTTAAAGTCCCGGTGCTTGCATTTATCTTGTGTTAATTTCAGTATTTTCCGGCGACGTACGTTCAGTGGGAGGAGACGTTCCACTCGACTACGAGGCACCTATGGTGACTTCGTAAAATCTCAAGATCATATATGCTGGCCCACTCTCTCGAAGGTACTCATAGGGGTCAGGTTCGCGTGTGTGCGCTTATAGCGGTGAGTGCTTGCGCGTATATATGAGCGCTTGCATCTGTACCGTGTTAAAAAAATACATATCATGATTATACGGTCACTGGATCACCCGTACAACTTCGTATTTTGTTGATGACACAATCAATTGACCAGTCAAACGTTCCATGCGGCACAACTAGTGTTGCACCATCGGGGAACGTAACCGCGGGGCCCACCTGTCAGCCCGTATATGAAAAAAAGAAATGGTAGTTTGAGTATGTACTGTGTTAATAAAATAGGAGTACATTTTAGGGTGATCGTACCGTCATTGGCTCACCATACAACTCCGTAATTTGTTGATAACACGATCAATTGACCAGTCAAACGGTCCACACTCAGCAGCGCACATTACCATAGGGCCCACCCGTCAGCGCGTATATGAAGAACAGAAATGGTAATAAATTAGTGGTCGGTGGGTATTCGAAGTCGTGAGACCTCTGGTTGGCAGTCACCGGCGGTTGGGGGGCGTTCATTGGGCGGTGGGGTGGGGATCCCCGGAGAAAAAGCTCGGCGGGGGGGGGGGGGGGGGCTAGAGGGATGGCCGGTGCGGCGGCGGACCGGCGGTGGGGAGTGGTTTCGGGGAGGGCAGGCCGGCCGCAGGCGGCGGGGGCTGGCGGTTCGGCCAGTGGTGGCTGGCGGCTCCGGGGGGTGGAGTTTGATGATAAACTGGAGGCCCTTGATTTCGTATCCAACGCGTGGAAAATCTAATGACTAGAGATGAAAAAGTCAGTCGCCTGACGTGTAGCCTCACCCCGCACGTACACATGCACGCATGCAAGACACGCATGCATGTGGGCGTGCAACACTGACACATACACACGCACGCATGCTGGCGTGCAACACTGACACGTACACATGCACTCACGAACACACGCACGTACGCACCCATGCATGCAACACTGAAACGTATACCCTTGCAGGCACGCAACACTCGCACGCTTGCATGCACACAACACACGACGCAAGACACACGTTCAACCTATACGTGCATGCACCCTTTGTTAAGGACATGGATTGTTATGGGTATTAATCAATCTTATCTGTGATAAGCAGAACATTGATGTTTGCAGCGGTCTTTATGAATCACAACGTATCGAACGGGCTATCAACATAGTAGGCTTATCTACATGAAAAAGATGACGTCACACTCAATGAACAATCATCGGTTTATGAAATGCCCGCTTCTGACCGCCCTGGCCCACCAAAGGTTCCTCTGCCGTGCGCTGCCTGTGTTGGGTCACTGACATGCAGGCCATGCACCCAAAGAGCCCACACGTCAGTGGAAGAACAACGCGGTGTCCTAGGTCAAAGTCGAGGGCGCCACTCGCGGCACGCCCGGCTGAACACGCCTCCGTGCCGCATTCAAATGCCTCCATGAAACCCGCCCGTGTGGAAGCCGAGAAACCCACTCTGGACACACGTCCGTTCATGACTGGGCCGGCGTTAAACGCAATGCTGGCCATGCCATCTATTTAATCTCCTATTTAAACGAGGCCAAGCGCCGGCCAAGAATCGCACACCTCCGCCGCTCCCCTATCTCCTCCACCATTTTGTCCACTCTTACAATGGCTTACGAAGAGTAGTTATTCCGCATCCAAGCCGGCTAGGTAGCCCACCGGATACGAGCTATGCAGCTCACTGATCCACCTCCCTCCCCTCACCCGACGGAGCCAGTTGCCGCCCCAAGCCGGCACGCAGTTCAGCAACTCGCCGCTCCAGGCCAGCTCGACGAGGAGCGGCGCACGGGCGTCATTGCTGCCGTCCATGCCGCCGCCTCGTACTGCATCTCCCGTTTCTGTGGCCGAGACTCCCATGCCGGCGGCCGCGCCATGCAAGCAGCGAAAGAAGCCGGGTGCGCGGAGAGCTGCTAGTCGGTGGCCAGCGCCTCCGCGTCCGCTGCCATCATCGAGGAGAAGTAGAACACGGGAAGCCACCGCCGCTTGGGTCCCATGAAGGCCACCGCGGAGGCGACGCCGGCGGACACAGCAGGTGTCTTGCCGGATCCTTTTGTTGCGAGGACCTTCGTCGACCCCGCATGGGCTCCACAGAAGAGGGCAATGTTAGGATGAACTCGAGCCGGTGCCGGCCATGGCGAAGTAGTCGCCAATATTTTGGCTACCCCAGGCAAGATCCAAACAGCCCCTCCCAACAGATTCAAATCCCTCGTTCGCCGTGGAATTTTGCCATGTGTTGTTTTCATGGACTAGCAAGATGCCCGTGCATTGCACGGAACATCAAGATGCATTTTTTTTACAAACTCCCGCATGCATGCAAGGGATAATTAATGTCCTCCTTTGCTAGTACCACGACGCAAACACCATTAATATTGCATCGATTAATGTTAGTGGCCTTGTATATCTGCAAATTGTAGTTTTGATAGTGGCCCCTTGTATATAAAAATGGAGGGAGAAAGATGAGAGATAAGGCGAGGAGGAGTGGGGCGTGGTGGTGACTAGTGGTCGGACTGGGCAGAGGCATGGGGATGGACGGCGCATTATGTCTAGGTTTGTATCTCTCTCACACACACCCACGTAGGTGGGGGACGTGCACGAAGAGAAGAGGTGCACGCACGACGCATGTACTCCCGTCTCTTTCCCAACTACACCCGCGCGGGTACATGGTGGAGCTCATTTCTGTACGAAAAAGGCAGCCCATGTGGTAATTTGGCACGTGTACTGGTTGTCCACTTGGTGGAGGGAGGACCGTCTACCACGGGTGAACAAACAAATTGCGACTTGACGTGTTATGTTAAAAAAGAGGCAAACCATGTGGGGCCTACCTTAGAGGCAAGGCTCTATACACTGGAGTACTTTTGATGTGTCCCGTCAACTCGGAGAATGAGGAGAAGCTTGCTTAGTACGTCGTCTCCCCCGCCCACGGGCGCGGTGGCTCGCAGGATGAGGTGAAGCTTGCTCCCTCGCCCACGCACGCGGTGGCTCGTAGCACGAGGAGAAAATTTTACTACTCCCTTTTTTTACTCCTCGTCCCTACCACGTACTTTGGTTAGTACTCCCTCCATTTACTTATACAAGGCCACTATAAAAAATACATTTTGCATCTATACAAGGCCACAAATAGTAATCGAGACAAAAGTTACTACTCCATCCTTTCCAGTTTATGGCTCAATTTCAAAATCTCTCCAACCAAGGTAGACGGTGAGTGGTCGAATTAATTTCGTAGTTTGCACAAGTAATTAGTACGCTCGTTTTTCTCAAGAAGTTGTGTTTACCGAAGCATTAATTAGAACGAATGCATGAATGACCACTAAATTTCCATGAACTTGTACATGCATTGGTTAGTTTCCTCTTGACACTGCTTGCGTCGGGTGATCTAACGGACCTCGAAATCCAACATGTAATGGTAATACTACTAGTATAGTAGAATTGAGACTTATCAAACGGAAAAACGAATGTTTTTAGATGAGCCCTATAAACCGTAGTGGGTACGTACTCCGTGAAAACAGATTTTTCCAAAACTAAGTCACTCCCTTTCATGAATTCTGCAGTAGTATACTCCTCCGTTGACGCTCCCTTTCATGAATTTTGTACTTCCTATCGCCGACATGTGGGACATATAGCAACCGGGTCGACGTATCAAGCACCAAATAACAGTGTAGAACAGCAGGGGGACGCACCCCACTCGTACCAGCCAGTAGTAGTAATGAGCAATGAGACATCAAATCACAATGCCGCACTTTCCCGGACGGAAGAAGCAACCCTTACTTCACACTTCCGTTCGCCATCATCTCAAACCACGTACTAGTATCGCTTCTGCCTCAAGACGGACACGCGCATCTGTAACACCCCGGATGTGATTTACCTAATATGTAATCCAACTCTTGCCGTTTCCGGCGCTAAGTTATATTTATTTTCTCGGGTTCGGGTTTTTGTCTCCGTGTGCTGTTGTCATTGTCATGCATCTCACATCATGTCATCATGTGCATTGCATTTGCATACGTGTTTGTCTCATGCATCCGAGCATTTTCCCCGTTGTCCGTTTTGCATTCCGGCGCTCCGTTCTCCTCACGGTGGTCATTTCTACCTTTCTTTCGTGTGTGGGGATTAAACATTTCCGGATTGGACCGAGACTTGTCATGCGGCCTTGGTTTACTACCGGTAGACATCCTGTCAAGTTCCGTACCATTTGGACTTCGTTTGATGCTCCAATGGTTCACTGAGGGACCGGAAAGGCTTTGTGCTTGTTGCAGCCCAACACCCCTTCATTTTGGCCCAAAACCCACCAAAACCTGCTCCATCTTCTAGAGCGTTCGATCACGATCGCGTGGCCGAAAACCGCACCTCAATTGGACTCGCCTAGCTCCTCCTATGCCTATTTAAAGACCCCCCCCCCTTTCCAAATCCCGGGTCTCCTCCCCCGAAACCCTAAAAATCTCATATCCGCCACCGCCGGACACGTCCGATCCGCCCGCCGCTGCCACGTGGCGCCTCCCTATTCGCCTGGTCGCCGCCCCACTTCCCCGTCCGCCGCCGGCCCGGGAGGCCTACGAGGGGTCCCCAAGGCCCATACGCCGCGCCCCGCCGCCCGGCTGTCGACCGCCACCGCCGACGCGTCTTCCCCGCGCCCGGCCGCCACTCCGCCGCCCGGCACCGTCTTCGGCGAGCTCCGGCGCCCGGCGACCTCGACCGCCGCACCTCCCTCCGGCGGACGCCGCGCCGCCGCACTTCCCCGCGGCCAGACCCGCCTCCTCCGGCCAGCGCCTCGACCTCCTCGACTCCGGCAGCCTGCTCCAGCGAGAGCACCGGCCGGCCATCCTCGGGCGACGTGAGAGCTGCAGTTCCCCGGATCTGGATCTGAGATCCGTTTTGGGTTGACTTTTGCCCTAACCCTAGCTCATATTGCTCTGTTCATCGCGCTATAACTTTGCACCTGTTACTCCGTTTTTGGTATATAGCGTATCAAAATGTTCATCTCAGAGAGTACATCATTTCATTCCATTGCATCATTTTCATTTGAGTTCATCTTGATGCCCGAAATGCTGTTGGAAGAGTGCTACTTGAGATAATTGTCAGATCTGCTACTCCATCTTAGACTTTTGTCATTTTTGCCATGATTATTGTGTGCATGATATGCCCTGATTCTCTACATATGTTTTGTTAAGGGTTTTTTCATCTATCCAGAGGTGCAACCCATGTATTTTTGTGATATGTGTGGTGACTAGTGCAAGCTTGCGAAGTGGTGCACTTGGTATTGCTGTTTTCAGGGACTTAGCAATTCCACTGAGTCTTTGAGCTGTTTATCTCATCATGCCATATGTTCTTGTTGTTTCCTAGTGATCCGTGCCTCTTTTGAGGATGATCAGTAAGGATGTTTTGTTAATCTTGAAGTGCTCTATCCATCCATGTCTTTGTTTGCAATTATGGAGCACCCTAGCTTGAGTCAATCGAGCTCTACTTTTGCTACTTTGTGAATCTGGGCAAATTGTCAACTTGTTTGCAATTTTGCCGATGATGCTGTAGTTGATCCGTGCATGCTATGCTATTGTTCTTGCCATGTCTAGCTAATATAATATGTCTTCTTGATGGGTGTATGCTTAGATTGCCATGAATTGCTCAGTAGTGAGTGCATCGAGCTCATAAACATGCCTACTTGATATCTGTTTCAGCATGCTCCATTTTTTCACTAAGTCTGTAACCTGATTATACTTTGCCATGTTCACATGCTTGCAATTGTATTTTCTGATCCCTTTTGGCTCAAGGTCACTAAGGGACTTTTGTTAAGCTCTTTGAGTAGCTCCATTCCATGCTTTACCTTGCCATGATAGGTTCTTTATCATATAGTTTTGTTGCTCCGAGGTGTGCTACCTGAGCTGAGATTCCAGACAAGTGTCAATTCCACCAAGGCTGAGATCTGTTTCCCATTTGCAACTTTGCCATGCTTGTTTGAACCTGTTAATGGATGAATTGGCCGTAGCTCAGTGTTCATCTTTTGTTAAGCATCTTGTATGCATCCCTGCCATGTATTTTTTTTGTCATGTTTGAGTGCTGTAGCATAATTATCTCAATGCATTTAGTTGGCTACTTGATGTAAATCGCAGACCGGTGCCATATTTGTTTTGCTTGCCATTTCCAAACCATGACTCCGATTCCGGTGATCTTTATATCGATTTCAACCGAAATCACCTCACCTTTCCAGTGCCACTCTTGGATTTGCATGTTGAGTCCAGGTGCTTGCATTCCTTGTCAAATCTTGTATACGCATCCCGCATCGCATCCCGCATAGCATACCATGTTTGTATCATGTTGTTTGAGTTGTGCACGTGGTTGATTGTGTTCCTTTTGCTTGTTTGTCTTGTTTGGGTAGAGCCAGAGACGAGTTCACTAACGAGGAGCCCGTTGAGTTTGCTTTCGAGGATCTAGGCAACTCCGACTACATTGCAGGCAAGATGATCATACCCTCGAAATCACTTCTATCTTTGCTTTGCTAGATGCTCGCTCTTTTGCCATGCCTATGCTACGATACCTACCACTTGCTTATCATGCCTCCTATATTGTTCAGCCAAGCCTCTAACCACCATGCCCTAGCAAACCGTTGTTTGGCTATGTTACCGCTTTGCTCAGCCCCTCTTATGGCATTGCTAGTTGCAGGTGAAGATTGGGGACCGTTCCCTGTTGGAACATTATTTACTTGTTGGGATATCACTATATTATCTTTTTATCTTAATGCATCTATATACTTGGTAAAGGGTGGAAGGCTCGGCCTTTTTCCTAGTGTTTTGTTCCACTCTTGCCGCCCTAGTTTCCGTCATATCGGTGTTATGTTCCCAGATTTTGCGTTCCTTACGCGGTTGGGTATTAATGGGAACCCCTTGACAAATCGCCTTGAATAAAGCTTTTCCAGCAATGCCCAACCTTGGTTTTACCATTTGCCACCTAGCCTCTTTTTCCCTTGGGTTTCCGGAGCCCGAGGGTCATCTTATTTTAAACCCCCCCGGGCCAGTTCTCCTCTGAGTGCTGGTCCAAAATAGAGCCCTGTGCAGCGCAACCTCGGGGAAACTCGAAGTTTGGTTTTAGTTGTATGGAGAGCTCATCTGAGTCTGCCCTAAGAACGAGATATGTGCAGCTCCTATCAGGATTTTTCGGCACATTCGAGCGGTGTTGCTGGTTTTGTTTTAACTTGTCGAAGTTGTCTTGTAGAACCGGGATACCGAGCCTGATCGGAATGTCTCAGGAGAAGGTATATCCTTCGTTGACCATGAGAGCTTGTCATGGGCTAAGTTGGGAGCCCCTGCAGGGATTGAACTTTCGAAAGCCATGCCCGCGGTTATGGGCAGATGGGAATTTGTTAATGTCTGGTTGTAGATAACTTGAACCTTGACTTAAATTAAAATGAATCAACCATGTGAGTTACCGTGATGGCCTCTTCTCGGCGGAGTCCGGGAAGTGAACACGGTGTTGGAGTAATGTTTGCCGTAGGTTGTTTAGGATCACTTCTTGATCATAGTTCTTCGTTCGCGCTTTGCCATCTCTTCTCGCTCTCTTTTGCGTACAGGTTAGCCACCAGATATGCTAGTCGCTTGCCGCAGCTCCACATATTTTCACCTTACCTTACCTATAAGCTTAAATAGTGTTGATCGCGAGGGTCCGAGATTGCTGAGTCCCTATGGCTCATACATTACTATTAAACCAGATGCAGGGCCTGATGATTCCGCTCCAGATGACGCGCTCGAGCTCAAGTGGGAGTTCGACGAGGACTCACGTCGTTACTATGTGTCCTTCCCTGATGATCAGTAGTGGTGCCCAGTCGGGGTGATTGGGACCGTGTCGCATGTTGGGTTGTCTTTATTTTGGCGCCGTAGTCGGGCCATGAGTGTTTGGATGATGTAATGTTATTTATGTACTTGATTGACGTGGCGAGTGTAAGCCAACTATGTTACTCATCCCATTATTATGTTTTACATGGATGTTGTGATGAATGCCTAACTTGCGACATAGCTTTCAATGCGGTTATGCCTCTAAGTCGTGCCTCGACACGTGGGAGATATAACCGCATTGAGGGCGTTACAAGTTGGTAATCAGAGCCATCCCGACTTTAGGAGCCCCATTGCTTGATCGTAGTTAGTGGCCGAGTTGTGTCTAGAAAAAATGTTTTAAGTCTTTTAGGAAATATATATCAGTGGGTTTAGGAATTCTTTTTACTCCCCAGTCCCTTCTTCGCTCTGGTGAGACATCCTGACGTAGAGTTTTGACTCTTCTCTTCTCAAATTTCACTAAAATTTTTTAGGATCACGCGGGTATCTTGGAATCGTTCCGATGATCTTGTAACGAGAACATTGTTCTTGGTGCCTCCTGTTCCGGGGAGTTGAGCTCCGAGGTGTTGTCGTCACAATTTTATCGTTGCAGTTCTGGAATACCTGAGTTTAGTTCACCGACATCGAAAATCTCTTTTATGCAGTTCGTTGGTGAGATAACCTCGACGGCACCCAGTACTGGGGCGGGAGTTCGGGAGTATCGCCATAACTTGTATAACGGATGCTTTTCGAAGGTTGAGGTAGATGGTTTCCGAAGTTTTTCTCGGTTATGTGTTGAAGGATGGATACAGCTCGATGTAGGATTTGCTAGATTTGGGTGAGATATTATGCTTCCTCTGTATCCCCAACACCTGATTGCATAGCCAGAAAGGTTCGGGAGTTTCATAGGTGGGAATTCTTGTAGCTCTAGTTCTTCTTCCACGGATATTTGGTTTGAGATTGGGGTTTCTTACCGATTATTCGTTCTTGATCCGTACCTTGTTGTTGTTTTCTTCTACCTGAATTCTAAGTGGCTTCTCATTTATGGATATGTGACCATTTCAAGAGGAATGCATTCGTTCTTTTGTTCGGATGTGAAGACTATATGTTGCAATTTTCATTCCGTTGGATTCAGCTTCATTATTTATCTTTCAATGTGCTAATGGATGTCAACCTATTCAGGATGGCTCCTCCAACGCGCACGACTCCGAATCCTGATCCGCCACCACCTCCCCCTCCTCCGGAGGCATGGCAAGCTGTGATAGCTGAAACCAATGCAAACACGCAGTTTATCATGCAAATTCTTCAAGAGCGATCTCAAGGGAATCAAGGCAACAATCAGAATCACTTTGCTACACTCAACCAGTTCCTTGCTAACCAGCCAAAGACTTTCAGCAATTGTGTTGAGGCAACAGACGCTGATGATTGGCTCGTGGACTTGCGCAAGCATTTCGAGTGCAGTAATGTCAGGCCTGAGGACTTTGTTAAGTTCGCTTCCTTCCAACTCAAAGACCAAGCTGCAGAATGGTTCCAGCAGTACAAAGATTCCAGAGGTGGACATGTGATTACCTGGGATGAATTCCGTCAAGATTTCTGAGCTCATCATATTCCTCACAGTGTGGTTGAAAGAAAGCCTGAGGAATTCCACAACCTGAAGCAAGGCTCTTTGTCTATCGATGAATACAACAAGTTGTTTCATAAGCTTGCCCGCTTTGCTAAGGAGGACGTCCCTGACGAGAAGAGCATGATATATATCAGTTCAGGGGTGGTCTCAGAGAAGAAATCCAGCTAGCTCTTGTTCTCTTTGAGCCGTTGAGATACGATGAGTTCTACAACATGGCATTGAAGCAAGAGGCTGCGCAACTGAAGTGCGATGCTTCCAAGAAGCGAGTCAGAGATGCTACTCCTTCTTCCTCTACTCAAGTGGCCAAGCAGCAGAAGTATTGGCTTCCTCCTCCTCCGTTCTGTCAGCCATATCAGCAGAAGGGCAAAGGTGGCAGTGGATCTTCCCACCCACCCAACCCTGGCTTTCAGAACAAGACTTCGTCTCAAGCTCCAAGATCGAGTGCTTCGTACCATCGTCCGCTTTCAGAGGTCACGTGCAACAAGTGCCAACAGAAGGGTCACTATGCCAACAAGTGCTTCAATCAGAGGCGTCTTCCTCCTCCTCCTCCTGTGAGATCGGCAAGTACAACTGTGGTCAAGCATAACCCCAAGCACGCCAAGGTCAACATGGTGAATGCAGCTCAGGCAGAGGACTCGCCAGATGTCATCATGGGTAACCTTCCTGTTAACGATATTCCTGCAAGAGTTCTTTTCGACACTGGTGCATCGCATTGTTTCATGTCCAAACCTTTTGCATCAAAGTATGAGTGCGATTATCAACAGCTGCAAAGACCTTTGCAATTCGTGTCACCGGGCAAGCATATGACAGCTAATTTCTGCGTCCAGATATTTCTATCATGATGGGTGATTTCAAGTTCCTAGCTTCCCCAATGGTTCTTGGTAACTCGGATATTGATCTTATTCTCGGAATGGATTGGCTTTCTAAGCACAAGGCTCAGCTTAATTGTGCAGCCAGGCAGATTCAATTGGCTCATTCGTCTGAGGATGTAATTGTCTTTGCCGCTCGGGATAATACCGTCCGTCTGTTCTCTCTCAATGAGAAGGGTGAACTGGATGCCATCTCTCAAATTCCAGTCATTTGCGAATATCAAGACGTCTTTCCAGAAGAGCTTCTAGGAATGCCTCCGCACCGGCAAGTTGAATTCGTCATCGAACTTGAGCCCGGCACGGAACCTGTGTGCAAACATCCTTACAAGCTTGGACCGGAAAAGTTGAAAGAGCTGAAGAAGCAACTCGATAAACAAGAGAGTTTGGGTCTCATCCGACCTAGTTCTTTTCCGTGGGGTTGTGGAGTTCTTTTTGTGAAGAAGAAGGATGGAACGGACCGACTTTGTGTTGACTACCGTCCATTGAACAAGAAGACTATAAAGAACAAGTACCCACTTCCCAACATCAATGATCTGTTCGAACAACTCAAAGGTGCTAAAGTATTCTCCAAGCTTGATCTCCGTATGGGCTATCACCAGATTCGCATTCGTGAAGAGGATATCCCCAACACAGCATTCAGAACAAGTTTTGGTTCATATGAGTACATCGTCGTGTCTTTTGGCCTCATCAACGCTCCTCCGACATTCTCTCGCATGATGAACTTCATCTTCGACCCTTACACCAATGAGTTCGTCTTGGTCTACCTCGATGATATTTTGGTTTTCTCCAAGAACAAGGAAGATCATGCCAAGCATTTGCGTTTGGTTCTCGATAAGCTCAGGGAACATCAGTTCTATGCCAAGTTTTCCAAGTGTGAGTTTTGGCTCGATGAGGTTCTTTATCTTGGTCATATCATCTCTGCCAAGGGCATTGCCGTGAATCCTGAGAAGGTGTCTGCAATTGTGAATTGGGAACCACCTCAGAACGTGAAGCAACTCCGTAGCTTCCTTGGTCTCGCAAACTATTGCAGAAGGTTCGTTGAGAATTTTTCACAGATCGCGAAGCCTCTTTCCAACCTCCTCCAGAAGCACATCAAGTACATTTGGTTTCCAGATTGTGACATCGCTTTCAACACTTTGAAAGAGAAATTGGTCACTGCTCCAGTTCTCACTCCTCCTGATGAATCCAAACCGTTCGAGGTCTTTTGTGATGCCTCTCTCCAAGGTCTTGGTGTAGTGTTGATGCAAGAGAAGAAAGTTGTGGCTTATACCTCTCGTCAGTTGAAGCCCAACGAGAAGAACTACCCCACTCATGACCTCGAGTTGGTGGCTGTTGTGCATGCTCTTTTGACTTGGAGAGATCTCTTATTGGGAAGAAAAGTGGACATTTTCACTGACCACAAGAGTCTCAAGTACATCTTCACTCAGCCTAATCTCAATCTTAGGCAGACTCGATGGGTTGAAATGATTCAAGAGTATAATCCGAGTATCGAATATACTCCAGGCAAGGCCAATGTGATTGCTGACGCATTGAGCAGGAAGGCATATTGCAACAGTCTGATTCTCAAGCCTTATCAACCCGAGCTTTGTGAAGCTTTCCGCAAACTCAACCTGCAAGTTGTTCCTCAAGGTTTCCTCGCCAACCTCCAAGTCTCTCCTACCTTGGAAGATCAGATTCGCCAAGCTCAACTTCTTGATGCTATGGTGAAGAAGGTGAAGATTGGTATTGCCAAGAGTCAATCCAAGTACAAGTGCTATCGCCTTGATGACAAGGATACTCTCTTCTTCGAGGATCGTATTGTTGTGCCCAAAGGTGAACTTCGTAAAGTGATCATGAACTAGGCTCACAATTCACTCCTCTCCATCCACCCTAGGAGTACGAAGATGTATCAGGACCTCAAGCAGACCTATTGATGGACTCGAATGAAGCGCGAGATTGCTCAGTTCATGAATGAATGTGATGTCTGCAGAAGAGTGAAGGCAGAACACCAAAGACCAGCTGATCTCCTCCAACCTCTTGCCATTCCAGAATGAAAGTTTGACCACATTGAGATGGACTTCGTGACTGGGTTTCCAAAGTCCAAGCGTGAGAATGATGCTATATTTGTCGTCATCGACAAACTCACTAAAGTGGCTCACTTTCTGCCTATCAAAGAGTCTATCACTGCAGCTCAATTGGCGGAGCTCTATACCTCTCGAATTGTCTCGCTGCACGGTATTCCACAAGTGATCTCTTTAGACCGTGGCAGCATCTTTACCTCCAAGTTTTGGGATTCTTTTCAGAAGGCCATGGGCACCAACATCCGCTTCAGCACAGCTTTTCATCCTCAAACTAGCGGTCAAGTCGAGCGTGTCAACCAGATTCTTGAAGATATGCTCAGGGCTTGTGTGATCTCCTTCGGCATGAAATGGGAAGATTGTCTTCCATATGCTGAATTCTCCTACAACAACAGTTTTCAAGCGAGTTCGGGCACGGCCCCATTCGAGATTCTGTACGGCAGGAAGTGTCGTACCCCTCTCAACTGGTCTGAAACCGGTGAACGTCAACTTCTTGGAAATGACTTAATCACAGAGGCAGAAGAAATGTGCAAAGTCATTCGTGAAAACCTCAAAGCAGCGCAATCGCACCAGAAGAGCTACTATGATAGGAAGCACCGTGATTTGGCTTTCGAGATCGGAGATCATGTTTACCTCCACGTCTCCCCTATGAAAGGTACTCGTCGCTTTGGTATCAAAGGGAAGCTTTCCCCTAGATACGTGGGACCTTTCAAGATCGTCAGCAAGAGAGGCGACCTCGCCTATCAACTTGAGCTTCCCTCCAACTTTGCAAATGTGCACGACGTGTTCCATGTCTCTTAGTTCCGAAAGTGCTTCAAGACTCCTGACCGCACTGTCAACTTCGAGGACATTGAGCTCCAAGAGGATCTCTCTTATCGTGAGCACCCCGTTGCTATTCTTGAAGAGACTGAATGTAAGACTCGCAACAAGTCTATCAAATTTCTCAAAGTCAAGTGGTCACACCATTCCGACCGTGAAGCTACCTGGGAATGTGAGGATCACCTTCGTTCTGAGTACCCGGCATTCTTTCAGTCCTAGATCTCGGGACGAGATCCTTTCGTAGTGGTGGAGTGTTGTAACACCCCGGATGTGATTTACCTAATATGTAATCCAACTCTTGCCGTTTCCGGCGCTAAGTTATATTTATTTTCTTGGGTGCGGGTTTTTGTCTCCGTGTGTTGTTGTCGTTTTCATGCATCTCACATCATGTCATCATGTGCATTGCATTTGCATACGTGTTCGTCTCATGCATCCGAGCATTTTCCCCGTTGTCCGTTTTGCATTCCGGCGCTCCGTTCTCCTCCGATGGTCATTTCTACCTTTCTTTCGTGTGTGGGGATTAAACATTTCCAGATTGGACCGAGACTTGTCATGCTGCCTTGGTTTACTACCGGTAGACCACTTGTCAACTTTCGTACCATTTGGACTTCGTTTGATGCTCCAACGGTTAACCGAGGGACCGAAAAGGCTTTGTGCTTGTTGCAGCCCAACACCCCTTCATTTTGGCCCAAAACCCACCAAAACCTGCTCCATCTTCTAGAGCGTTCGATCACGATCGCGTGGCCGAAAACCGCACCTCAATTGGACTATCCTAGATCCTCCTATGCCTATTTAAAGACCCCCTTTCCAAATCCCGGGTCTCCTCCCCCAAAACCCTAAAAATCTCAGATCTGCCGCCGCCGGACACGTCCGATCCGCCCGCCGCTGCCACGTGGTGCCTCCCTATTTGCCCGGTCGCCGCCCCCCTTCCTCCTCCGCCGTCGGCCCGGGAGGCCTAGGAGGGGCCCCTGAGGCCCATACGCCGCGCCCCGCCGCCCGGCTGTCGACCGCCGCCGCCGACGCGTCTTCCTCCCGCCCGGCCGCCACTCCGGCGCCCGGTGACCTCGACCGCCGCACCTCCCTCCGGCGGACGCCGCGCCGCCGCACTTCCCCACGGCCGGACCCGCCTCCTCCGGCCACTGCCTCGACCTCCTCGACTCCGGCAGCCTGCTCCCGCGAGAGCACCGGCCGGCCATCCTCGGGCGACGTGAGAGCTATAGTGCCCCGGATCTGGATCTGAGATCCGTTTTGGGTTGACATTTGCCCTAACCCTAGCTCATATTGCTCTGTTCATCGCGCTATAACTTTGCACCCGTTACTCCGTTTTTGGCATATAGCATATCAAAATGTTCATCTCAGAGAGTACATCATTTCATTCCATTGCATCATTTTCATTTGAGTTCATCTTGATGCCCGAAATGCTGTTGGAAGAGTGCTACTTGAGATAATTGTCAGATCTGCTACTCCATCTTAGACTTTTGTCATTTTTGCCATGATTATTGTGTGCATGATATGCCCTGATTCTCTACATATGTTTTGTTAAGGGTTTTTTCATCTATCCAGAGGTGCAACCCATGTATTTTTGTGATATGTGTGGTGACTAGTGCAAGCTTGCGAAGTGGTGCACTTGGTATTGCTGTTTTCAGGGACTTAGCAATTCCACTAAGTCTTTGAGCTGTTTATCTCATCATGCCATATGTTCTTGTTGTTTCCTAGTGATCCGTGCCTCTTTTGAGGATGATCAGTAAGGATGTTTTGTTAATCTTGAAGTGCTCTATCCATCCATGTCTTTGTTTGCAATTATGGAGCACCCTAGCTTGAGTCAATCGAGCTCTACTTTTGCTACTTTGTGAATCTGGGCAGATTGTCAACTTGTTTGCAATTTTGCCGATGATGTTGTAGTTGATCCGTGCATGCTATGCTATTGTTCTTGCCATGTCTAGCTAATATAATATGTCTTCTTGATGGGTGTATGCTTAGATTGTCATGACTTGCTCCGTAGTGAGTGCATCGAGCTCGTAAACATGCCTACTTGATATCTGTTTCAGCATGCTCCAGTTTTTCACTAAGTCTGTAACCTGATTATACTTTGCCATGTTCACATGCTTGCAATTGTATTTTCTGATCCCTTTTGGCTCAAGGTCACTAAGGGACTTTTGTTAAGCTCTTTGAGTAGCTCCATGCCATGCTTTACCTTGCCATGATAGGTTCCTGTATCATATAGTTTTGTTGCTCCGAGGTGTGCTACCTGAGCTGAGATTCCAGACAAGTGTCAATTCCACTAAGTCTGAGATCTGTTTCCCATTTGCAATTTTGCCATGCTTGTTTGAACCTGTTAATGGATGAATTGGCCGTAGCTCAGTGTTCATCTTTTGTTAAGCATCTTGTATGCATCCCTGCCATGTATTTTGTTGTCATGTTTGAGTGCTGTAGCATAATTATCTCAATGCATTTAGTTGGCTACTTGCTGTAAATCGCAGACCGGTGCCATATTTGTTTTGCTTGCCATTTCCAAACTGTGACTCCGATTCCGGTGATCTTTATATCGATTTCAACCGAAATCACCTCACCTTTCCAGTGGCACTCTTCGATTTCCAAGTTGAGGCCAGGTTCTTGCATTCCTTGTCAAATCTTGCATACGCATCCCGCATCGCATCCCGCATAGCATACCATGTTTGTATCATGTTGTTTGAGTTGTGCACATGGTTGATTGTGTTCCTTTTGCTTGTTTGTCTTGTTTGGGTAGAGCCGGAGACGAGTTCGCTAACGAGGAGCATGTTGAGTTTGCTTTCGAGGATCCAGGCAACTCCGGCTACTTTGCAGGCAAGATGATCATACCCTCGAAATCACTTCTATCTTTGCTTTGCTAGATGCTCACTCTTTTGCCATGCCTATGCTACGATACCTACCACTTGCTTATCATGCCTCCTATATTGTTCAGCCAAGCCTCTAACCCACCATGCCCTAGCAAACCGTTGTTTGGCTATGTTACCGCTTTGCTCAGCCCCTCTTATAGCGTTGCTAGTTGCAGGTGAAGATTGGAGACCGTTCCCTGTTGGAACATTATTTACTTGTTGGGATATCACTATATTATCTTGTTATCTTAATGCATCTATATACTTGGTAAAGGGTGGAAGGCTCGACCTTTTGCCTAGTGTTTTGTTCCACTCTTGCCGCCCTAGTTTCCATCATATCGGTGTTATGTTCCCGGATTTTGCTTTCCTTACGCGGTTGGGTATTAATGGGAACCCCTTGACAAATCGCCTTGAATAAAGCTTTTCCAGCAATGCCCAACCTTGGTTTTACCATTTGCCACCTAGCCTCTTTTTCCCTTGGGTTTCTGGAGCCCGAGGGTCATCTTATTTTAAACCCCCCCGGGCCAGTTCTCCTCTGAGTGCTGGTCCAAAATAGAGCCCTGTGCAGCGCCACCTCGGGGAAACTCAAAGTTTGGTTTTAGTTGTATGGAGAGCTCATCTGAGTTTGCCCTGAGAACGAGATATGTGCAGCTCCTATCAGGATTTTTCGGCACATTCGGGCGGTGTTGCTGGTTTTGTTTTAACTTGTCGCAGTTGTCTTGTAGAACCGGGATACCGAGCCTGATCGGAATGTCTCAGGAGAAGGTATATCCTTTGTTGACAATGAGAGCTTGTCATGGGCTAAGTTGGGACCCCCTGCAGGGATTGAACTTTCGAAAGCCGTGCCAGCGGTTACGGGCAGATGGGAATTTGTTAATGTCCAGTTGTAGATAACTTGAACCTTGACTTAAATTAAAATGAATCAACCGTGTGAGTTACCGTGATGGTCTCTTCTCGGCGGAGTCCGGGAAGTGAACACGGTGTTGGAGTAATGTTTGCCGTAGGTTGTTTAGGATAACTTCTTGAACATAGTTCTTCATTCGCGCTTTGCCTTCTCTTCTCGCTCTCTTTTGCGTACAGGTTAGCCACCAGATATGCTAGTCACTTGCCGCAGCTCCACATATTTTCACCTTACCTTACCTATAAGCTTAAATAGTGTTGATCGCGAGGGTGCGAGATTGCTGAGTCCTTGTGGCTCACAGATTACTATTAAACCGGAGGTAGGGCCTGATGATTCCGCTCCAGATGACGCGGTCGAGCTCAAGTGGGAGTTTGACGAGGACTCACGTCGTTACTATGTTTCCTTCCCTGATGATCAGTAGTGGTGCCCAGTCGGGGTGATTGGGACCGTGTCGCATGTTGGGTTGTCTTTATTTTGGCGCCGTAGTCGGGCCATGAGTGTTTGGATGATGTAATGTTATTTATGTACTTGATTGATGTGGCGAGTGTAAGCCAACTATGTTACTCATCCCATTATTATGTTTTACATGGATGTTGTGATGAATGCCTAACTTGCGACATAGCTTTCAATGCGGTTATTGTTGAGGAACGTAGTAATTTCAAAATTTTCCTACGCACACGCAAGATCATGGTGATGCATAGCAACGAGTGGGAGAGTCTGATCTACGTACCCTTGTAGATCGCAACTGAAGTGTTGACACAACGTAGAGGAAGTAGTCGTACGTCTTCTTCCCGATCCGACCGATCCAAGCACCGTTACACCAGCACCTTCGAGTTCTTAGCACACGTTCAGCTCGATGACGATCCTCGGGCTCCGATCCAGCAAAGCGTCGAGGAAGAGTTCTGTCAGCACGACGGCGTGGTGACGATCTTGATGTTCTACCGACGCAGGGCTTCGCCTAAGCACTACAACGGTATGATTGAGGTGGAATTTGGTGGCAGGGGGCACCGCACACGGCTAAGGAACGATCTCAATGATCAACTTGTGTGTCTAGAGGTGCCCCCTGCCCCCGTATATAAAGGATCCAAGGGGGAGGGGCTGGCCGGCCAAGGGGGGAGGCGCGGGAGAGTCCTACTCCCACTGGGAGTAGGATTCCCCCTCCAATCCTAGTCCAACTAGGATTCCTCGGAGGGGAAAAGAGGAGGAGGTGGCCGGCCACCCTTTACTAGTCCTAATAGGACTAGGGGAAGGGGGAGGCGCGCAGCCCATCTAGGGCAGCCCCTTCTCTTTTGCACTAAGGCCCATTATGGCCCATCTAGCTCCTGGGGGTTCCGGTAACCCTCCCGGTATTCCGGTAAAATCCCGATTTCACCCGGAACACTTCCGATGTCCAATCATAGGCTTCCAATATATCAATCTTTACGTCTCGACCATTTCGAGACTCCTCGTCATGTCCGTGATCACATCCGGGACTCCGAACAACCTTCGGTACATCAAAATCCATAAACTCATAATAACTGTCATCGTAACGTTAAGCGTGCGGACCCTACGGTTTGAGAACAATGTAGACATGACCGAGACACGTCTCCGGTCAATAACCAATAGCGGGACCTGGATGCCCATATTGGCTCCTACATATTCTACGAAGATCTTTATCGGTCAGACCGCATAACAACATACGTTGTTCCCTTTGTCATCGGTATGTTACTTGCCCGAGATTCGATCATCGGTATCCAGTACCTAGTTCAATCTCGTTACCAGCAAGTCTCTTTACTCGTTCTGTAATACATCATCTAACAACTAACATCTTAGTTATAATGCTTGTAAGGCTTATGTGATGTGTATTACCGAGAGGGCCCAGAGATACCTCTCCAACAATCGGAGTGACAAATCCTATTCTCAAAATACGCCAACCCAACATCTACCATTAGAAACACCTGTAGTACTCCTTTATAATCACCCTTTTACGTTGTGACGTTTGGTAGCACCCAAAGTGTTCCTCCGGCAAACGGGAGTTGCATAATCTCATAGTCATAGGAACATGTATAAGTCATGAAGAAAGCAATAGCAACATACTAAATGATCGGGCGCTAAGCTAATGGAATGGGTCATGTCAATCAGATCATTCAACTAATGATGTGACCTCGTTAATCAAATAACAACTCTTTTGTTCATGGTTAGGAAACATAACCATCTTTGATTAACGATCTAGTCAAGTAGAGGCATACTAGTGACACTCTATTTGTCTATGTATTCACACATGTATTATGTTTCCGGTTAATACAATTCTAGCATGAATAATAAACATTTATCATGATATAAGGAAATAAATAATAACTTTATTATTGCCTCTAGGGCATATTTCCTTCAGTCTCCCACTTGCACTAGAGTCAATAATCTAGATTACACAGTAATGATTCTAACACCCCTGGAGCCTTGGTGTTGATCATGTTTTGCTCGTGGAAGAGGCTTAGTCAACGGGTCTGCAACATTCAGATCCGTATGTATCTTGCAAATCTCTATGTCTCCCACCTGGACTAGATCCCGGATGGAGTTGAAGCGTCTCTTGATGTGTTTGGTCCTTTTGTGAAATCTGGATTCCTTTGCCAAAGCAATTGCACCAGTATTGTCACAAAAGATTTTCATTGGACCCGATGCACTAGGTATGACACCTAGATCGGATATGAACTCCTTCATCCAGACTCCTTCGTTCGCTGCTTCCGAAGCAGCTATGTACTCCGCTTCACATGTAGATCCCGCTACGACGCTTTGTTTAGAACTGCACCAACTGACAGCTCCACCGTTTAAAGTAAACACGTATCCGGTTTGCGATTTAGAATCGTCCGGATCTGTGTCAAAGCTTGCATCAACGTAACCTCTTACGGTGAGCTCTTTGTCACCTCCATATACGAGAAACATATCCTTAGTCCTTTTCAGGTATTTCAGGATGTTCTTGACCGCTGTCCAGTGATCCACTCCTGGATTACTTTGGTACCTCCCTGCTAAACTTATAGCAAGGCACACATCAGGTCTGGTACACAGCATTGCATACATGATAGAGCCTATGGCTGAAGCATAGGGAACATCTTTCATTTTCTCTCTATCTTCTGCAGTGGTCGGGCATTGAGTCTGACTCAACTTCACACCTTGTAACACAGGCAAGAACCCTTTCTTTGCTTGATCCATCTTGAATTTCTTCAAAATCTTGTCAAGGTATGTGCTTTGTGAAAGTCCAATTAAGCGTCTTGATCTATCTCTATAGATCTTTATGCCTAATATGTAAGCAGCTTCCCCGAGGTCTTTCATCGAAAAACTTTTATTCAAGTATCCCTTTATGCTATCCAGAAATTCTATATCATTTCCAATCAGCAATATGTCATCCACATATAATATCAGAAATGCTAGAGAGCTCCCACTCACTTTCTTGTAAATACAGGCTTCTCCAAACGTCTGTATAAAACCAAATGCTTTGATCACACTATCAAAGCGTTTATTCCAACTCCGAGAGGCTTGCACCAGTCCATAAATGGATCGCTGGAGCTTGCACACTTTGTTAGCTCCTTTTGGATCGACAAAACCTTCTGGTTGCATCATATACAACTCTTCTTCCAGAAATCCATTCAGGAATGCAGTTTTGACATCCATCTGCCATATTTCATAATCATAAAATGCGGCAATTGCTAACATGATTCTGACAGACTTAAGCATCGCTACGGGTGAGAAGGTCTCATTGTAGTCAACCCCTTGAACTTGTCGAAAACCTTTTGCGACAAGTCGAGCTTTATAGACAGTAATATTACCGTCAGCGTCAGTCTTTTTCTTGAAGATCCATTTATTCTCAATTGCTTGCCGATCATCAGGCAAGTCAACCAAAGTCCATACTTTGTTCTCATACATGGATCCCATCTCAGATTTCATGGCTTCAAGCCATTTTGCAGAATCTGGGCTCACCATCGCTTCTTCATAGTTCGTAGGTTCATCATGATCTAGTAGCATGACTTCCAGAATTGGATTACCGTACCACTCTGGTGCGGATCTCACTCAGGTTGATCTACGTGGTTCAGTAGTATCTTGTCCTGAAGTTTCATGATCATCATCATTAGCTTCCTCACTAATTGGTATAGGTGTCGCAGAAACAGTTTTCTGTGATGTACTATTTTCCAATAAGGGAGCAGGTACAGTTACCTCGTCAAATTCTACTTTCCTCCCACTCACTTCTTTCGAGAGAAACTCCTTCTCTAGAAATGATCCATTCTTAGCAACGAATGTCTTGCCTTCGGATCTGTGATAGAAGGTGTACCCAACAGTCTCCTTTGGGTATCCTATGAAGACACATTTCTCCGCTTTGGGTTCGAGCTTATCAGGTTGAAGCTTTTTCACATAAGCATCGCAGCCCCAAACTTTAAGAAACGACAACTTTGGTTTCTTGCAAAACCATAGTTCATAAGGCGTCGTCTCAACGGATTTTGATGGTGCCCTAACGTGAATGCGGCCGTCTCTAAAGCATAACCCCAAAACGATAGCGGTAAATCAGTAAGAGACATCATAGATCGCACCATATCTAGTAAAGTACGATTACGACGTTCGGACACACCATTACGCTGTGGTGTTCCGGGTGGCGTGAGTTGCGAAACTATTCCCCAATTTTTCAAATGTACACCAAACTCGTAACTCAAATATTCTCCTCCACGATCAGATCGTAGAAACTTTATCTTCTTGTTACGATGATTTTCAACTTCACTCTGAAATTCTTTGAACTTTTCAAATGTTTCAGACTTGTGTTTCATTAAGTAGATATACCCATATCTGCTTAAATCATCTGTGAAGGTGAGAAAATAACGATATCCGCCACGAGCCTCAATATTCATCGGACCACATACATCGGTATGTATGATTTCCAATAAATCTGTTGCTCTCTCCATAGTACCGGAGAACGGTGTTTTAGTCATCTTGCCTATGAGGCACGGTTCGCAAGTACCAAGTGATTCATAATCAAGTGGTTCCAAAAGCCCATCAGTATGGAGTTTCTTCATGCGCTTTACACTGATATGACCTAAACGGCAGTGCCACAAATAAGTTGCACTATCATTATCAACTCTGCATCTTTTGGCTTCTACATTATGAATATGTGTATCACTACTATCGAGATTTAACAAGAATAGACCACTCTTCAAAGGTGCATGACCATAAAAGATATTACTCATATAAATAGAACAACCATTATTCTCTGATTTAAATGAATAACCGTCTCGCATTAAACAAGATCCAGATATAATGTTCATCCTCAACGCTGGCACCAAATAACAATTATTTAGGTCTAATATTAATCCCGAAGGTAGATGTAGAGGTAGCATGCCGACCGCGATCACATCAACTTTGGAACCGTTTCCCACACGCATCGTCACCTCGTCTTTTGCTAGTGTCCGCTTATTCCATAGTCCCTGTTTCTAGTTGCAAATATTAGCAACAGAACCAGTATCAAATACCCAGGTGCTACTGCGAGCTCTAGTAAGGTACACATCAATAACATGTATATCACATATACCTTTGTTCACCTTGCCATCCTTCTTATCTGCCAAATACTTGGGGCAGTTCCGCTTCCAGTGACCAGTCTGCTTGCAGTAGAAGCACTCAGTTTCAGGCTTAGGTCCAGACTTGGGTTTCTTCTCCTGAGCAGCAACTTTCTTGCTGTTCTTCTTGAAGTTCCCCTTCTTCTTCCCTTTGCCCTTTTTCTTAAAACTAGTGGTCTTGTTGACTATCAACACTTGATGCTCCTTCTTGATTTCTACCTCCGCAGCTTTCAGCATTGCGCAGAGCTCGGGAATACTCTTGTTCATCCCTTGCATATTATAGTTCATCATGAAACTCTTGTAGCTTCATGGCAGTGATTGGAGAATTCTGTCAATGACGCAATCATCTAGAAGATTAACTCCCATCTGAATCAAGTGATTATTATACCCAGACATTTTGAGTATATGCTCACTGACAGAACTGTTCTCCTCCATCTTGCAGCTATAGAACTTATTAGAGACTTCATATCTCTCAATTCGGGCATTTGCTTGAAATATTAACTTCAACTCTTGGAACATCTCATATGCTCCATGACGTTCAAAACATCGTTGAAGTCCCGATTCTAAGCCGTAAAGCATGGCACACTGAACTATCGAGTAGTCATCAGCTTTGCTCTGCCAGACGTTCATAACATCTGGTGTTGCTCCAGCAGCAGGCCTGGCACCCAGCGGTGCTTCCAGGACGTAATTCTTCTGTGCAGCAATGAGGATAATCCTCAGGTTACGGACCCAGTCCGTGTAATTGCTACCATCAGCTTTCAACTTTGCTTTCTCAACGAACGCATTAAAATTCAATGGAACAACAGCACGAGCCATCTATCTACAATCAACATAAACAAGCAAGATACTATTAGGTACTAAGTTCATGATAAGTTTAAGTTCAGTTAATCAAATTACTTAAGAACTCCCACTTAGATAGACATCCCTCTAATCCTCTAAGTGATCACGTGATCCAAATCAACTAAACCTTAACCGATCATCACGTGAGATGGAGTAGTTTTCAATGGTGAACATCATTATGTTAATCATATCTACTATATGATTCACGCTCGACCTTTCGGTCTCTGTGTTCCGAGGCCATATCTGCATATGCTAGGCTCGTCAAGTTTAACCTGAGTATTCTGCGTGTGCAAAACTGGCTTGCACCCGTTGTAGATGGACGTAGAGCTTATCACACCCGATCATCACGTGGTGTCTGGGCACGACGAACTTTGGCAACGGTGCATACTCAGGGAGAACACTTCTTGATAATTTAGTGAGAGATCATCTTATAATGCTACCATCAATCAAAGCAAGATAAGATGCATAAAAGATAAACATCGCATGCAATCAATATAAGTGATATGATATGGCCATCATCATCTTGTGCTTGTGATCTCCATCTCCGAAGCACCGTCATGATCACCATCGTCACCGGCGCGACACCTTGATCTCCATCATAGCATCGTTGTCGTCTCGCCAATCTTATGCTTCCACGACTATCACTACCGCTTAGCAATAAAGTAAAGCATTACATCGCGATTGCATTGCATACAATAAAGCGACAACCATATGGCTCCTACCAGTTGCCGATAACTTGGTTACAAAACATGATCATCTCATACAATAAAATCAGTATCATGCCTTGACCATATCACATCACAACATGACCTGCAAAAACAAGTTAGACGTCCTCTCCTTTGTTGTTGCAAGTTTTACGTGGCTGCTACGGGCTTAAGCAAGAACTCATCTCACCTACGCATCAAAACCATAATGATAGTTTGTCAAATAGACTCCGTTTTAACCTTCTCAATGACCGGGCGTAGCCACACTCGGTTCAACTAAAGTTGGAGAGACAGTCGCCCGCAAGCCATCTATGTGCAAAGCACGTCGAGGGAACCGGTCTCGCGTAAGCGTACGCGTAAGGTTGGTCCGGGTCGTCTCGTCCAACAATACCGCCGATCCAAAGTATGACATGCTGGTAGGCAGTATGACTTGTATCGCCCACAACTCACTTGTGTTCTACTCGTGCAAATAACATCAAACCATAAAACCTAGGCTCGGATGCCACTGTTGGGGAACGTAGTAATTTCAAAATTTTCCTACGCACACGCAAGATCATGGTGATGCATAGCAATGAGGGGGAGAGTCTGATCTACGTACCCTTGTAGATCGCAACGGAAGTGTTGACACAACGCAGAGGAAGTAGTCGTACGTCTTCTTCCTGATCCGACCGATCCAAGCACCGTTACTCCGGCACCTCCGAGTTCTTAGCACACGTTCAGCTCGATGACGATCCTCGGGCTCCGATCCAGCAAAGCATCGAGGAAGAGTTCTGTCAGCACGACGGCGTGGTGACGATCTTGATGTTCTACCGACGCAGGGCTTCGCCTAAGCACTACAACGGTATGATCGAGGTGGAATTTGGTGGCAGGGGGCACCGCACACGGCTAAGGAACGATCTCAATGATCAACTTGTGTGTCTAGAGGTGCCCCCTGCCCCCGTATATAAAGGATCCAAGGGGGAGGGGCTGGCCGGCCAAGGGGGGAGGCGCAGGAGAGTCCTACTCCCACTGGGAGTAGGATTCCCCCTCCAATCCTAGTCCAACTAGGATTCCTCGGAGGGGAAAAGAGGAGGAGGTGGCCAGCCACCCTTTCCTAGTCCTAATAGGACTAGGGGAAGGGGGAGGCGCGCAGCCCATCTAGGGCAGCCCCTTCTCTTTTCCACTAAGGCCCATTATGGCCCATCTAGCTCCCGGGGGTTCCGGTAACCCTCCCGGTATTCCGGTAAAATCCCGATTTCACCCGAAACACTTCCGATGTCCAATCATAGGCTTCCAATATATCAATCTTTACGTCTCGACCATTTCGAGACTCCTCGTCATGTCCGTGATCACATCCGGGACTCCGAACAACCTTCGGTACATCAAAATCCATAAACTCATAATAACTGTCATCGTAACGTTAAGCGTGCGGACCCTACGGTTCGAGAACAATGTAGACATGACCGAGACACGTCTCCGGTCAATAACCAATAGCGGGACCTGGATGCCCATATTGGCTCCTACATATTCTATGAAGATCTTTATCGGTCAGACCGCATAACAACATACGTTGTTCCCTTTGTCATCGGTATGTTACTTGCCCGAGATTCGATCGTCGATATCCAATACCTAGTTCAATCTCGTTACCGGCAAGTCTCTTTACTCGTTCTGTAATACATCATCTGAAAACTAACATCTTAGTTATAATGCTTGCAAGGCTTATGTGATGTGTATTACCGAGAGGGCCCAGAGATACCTCTCCGACAATCGGAGTGACAAATCCTATTCTCAAAATACGCCAACCCAACATCTACCATTGGAAACACCTGTAGTACTCCTTTATAATCACCCTTTTACGTTGTGACGTTTGGTAGCACCCAAAGTGTTCCTCCGGCAAACGGGAGTTGCATAATCTCATAGTCATAGGAACATGTATAAGTCATGAAGAAAGCAATAGCAACATACTAAATGATCGGGTGCTAAGCTAATGGAATGGGTCATGTCAATCAGATCATTCAACTAATGATGTGACCTCGTTAATCAAATAACAACTCTTTTGTTCATGGTTAGGAAACATAACCATCTTTGATTAACGAGCTAGTCAAGTAGAGGCATACTAGTGACACTCTGTTTGTCTATGTATTCACACATGTATTATGTTTCCGGTTAATACAATTCTAGCATGAATAATAAACATTTATCATGATATAAGGAAATAAATAATAACTTTATTATTGCCTCTAGGGAATATTTCCTTCAGTTATGCCTCTAAGTCGTGCCTCAACACGTGGGAGATATAACCACATCGAGGGCGTTACAGCATCGCCTTGGTACATCATGACACGTAGGACCGCATGACAGGCCATGCTCCCTCGCCGATCGCTCGGTAAAATCACCTCATTTTTACTATACTTCCTCCATATCGGTTTACTACATGGCATGCACGTCGTTCTAGGTTGAGAATTTAACTGGCTATATATGTGATGAACAGTACTCTAGCTTTTTTAAAAATGTATACTTTTGTACAGTAGTACTATCGATGGATTGCGCCATGGAGCAAAAATTGAAATAAAAAAAGGTGGTACATATAGAGAGCACTCGTCGCCAAATTATGCATATAGTACTATTAAAAAAGCTAGTACGTGTTTAATTGGGGTGCTAAATTCAATTAAAGAAATACTAGTAGTGCGTACATACTAAAGAGTTAAAGTAACGAGAAGAAACATAACATAGTTCTGCTGGGGGCTCAGCACAACACACCCCTCAAATTAAACTAAGCACACCTGAAATTAAACTATGCAACTAATCCGGTAGACACTGCATTAGAAGTTTAGAACCACCATGAGCAACGGCACTGCCACCTTACTCGGAGTCCTCATTCACGTCCTCGACTTCGTCCTTGTCCCTATTCCTCTCGGCCGATACTTCTTTGCTTGAACCGCACACTTGGCTGTTGCTCTTCATCCAACCCTTGTAGATATTGAAGCAAAGGTAGCCATCCATTGCAGCATAGTGGGTGTGGTCTATATCTAGTACATTCCGCTGCCATACATGATGATGAAACGTGTATGGACACTGGTAGAAAAAGGGCATGTTGTCCCGGTTCATAAGGGCCTTTTGTCCCGATTCTGGAACCGGGACTAAAGGGTCGGTACTAATTCCCTGTCCCTTTAGTCCCGGTTCAATCCAGAACCGGGACAGATGGGCCTCCACGTGGCCTGCGCGCGGAGCCCAGGCAGGAGACCCTTTGGTCCCAGTTGGTGGCACCAACCGGGACCAATAGGCATCCACGCGGCAGCATTTCTGTGGCTGGGGTTTTTGTTTTTTTTGAAAGGGTGGGGGGGTTGGGGGTTTTGGGGGTTAATTTAGGTGTTTCATATATTGTGTTAGCTAGCTATAATTAATAGAGAGAAGTGTCCTCTCTTATGTCCGTGCTTGGTCGACGCTACGTACTATACATACGTATAGAGAGGACTAGACACGCTAGCTAGCTAGTAAGCAAACGAAGGAAACAGAAGATCGTCATGAACATATATGCATACAGAGAGAAGTGATATCGACCACCTCTCCTTCTCCGAGAGATTGGTCGAACAACAAGTTCTCGTATATCTATCCGACACTACCGGCTACATATATACAATAATTATCTCTTACAAATATAATCATATGGACTCAGGGTCCACATAGTATTCTCCGTCTTCAGCGATCACGTGGTCAAGAAAGAATGCCGCCAATTCCTCTTAAATTGCTCGCATGCGAGCTGGTGCTAGGATTTCATCCCGCTTCCGAAACATCTAATTTAAATAAGGGGGTCAATACATATATATATGAATGAATGAAACTCAACGCAAATGATGGTAATGAAATAAAATTGTGAATGTTGTTATTTACGTACTTCATATTGTTCGTCAGTGTAGCCCCGCTCACACGTCGTGTGGCGGATGGACTCGCAAACATAGTATCCACAGAAATCATTCCCTTGTTCCCGCCAAAACCACTTTACAAGAAATAGAGGTCAATCAAACTGATAAGCAAGAATGCCAAATGGTATTGATGAAACTAGCGCTTGAATCACTAGTAGATGCGCGGAACATGCTACTATAGTACTTACTTTCGGGTGTCTAAATTGCAGCTCCTTCGGTAGTCCCGGAGCTTTTTTGGTGAATTTTCTCCAAACCATGCCGGACAAAGAAAAAAATTACTTGATATATCAGGAAATGAACAAAATTGCTGATATGGTGGATAATGATCGATTTAACTTACTTCTCGAGTATTTGAGTCATGTCTGCATAGTCCTGGGGATCTTTTCGTCTTGAGTCTAAGACGGTTACTAGTCCCTTCTCAAGCTTAATCTCTAGGAGAATATAGTGGAAACTGCACACGCATGCATAACTCATCAATTACATTACTATAACCTTGACTAATATATAAGGGAAACCGAATACGCACAAGGCAGTAACACTCACTTGAAGTTGTAAGGAAAGAGTATTATATCTTTGTTTTCATTTATTACCAACGATCATAGCAAGTTGGTCTCGGTATCTGCGACATGAAATTTAACCTGAGTTGCATCTATGAGATATGTGTTAATGAACCAAATATCACCGACTTGTCTTTTCTTCAATTCGGCGATCTTCAATCTGCATAATATAGTGAGGATGATTATAAGTACATGCAATGAAAGAGCTGAGCTATATAGAGAGACTTAATGACAGAAGTAGTACTACTTACAGACAGTAGCAGGCGACCGTTGTTTTATTGAGGGGCAATTGATTGAAAAACTGAAAGAACTCCTCAAATGGAACAGGCAACAGTTCAATTCCAACGAGGTCATGCTCATTTTTAACATTCACATACAAAGTACTCCTCCCCCCAAAGTCTCTGCAGATTTTCAAGTACCAATCATGCAATCTTCGCATCATCCTTGATAGAGATATTTCATCTTTGACGACAGGCTTCCCGTACTCGTATCTTTGTATCTGCACCTCCATGAAATCATAATGTACATCGTCGGGCAGGTAATCGCCAAGATTGCTATAACCGGGCACCATCCTCGGATCATTAGCGACGTTGTCGCTAGGCACCTTGAGCGGGGGGGCACGATTGCTTTGCTTGTTCGCCGAGCTGGGCAATTTGTTTCCCAGCTCGTCGTTCTTTCAGCCTTTGATCACTGACAGTACTTCCCGACCGCTCCGCTTCGGCAAATTCCTTTCCAATAATGCGCTCATAGTTTCCTTTCAGCGGGGACTTGGGTGGTTTTGTCAGGGCAGCCAGAGTGCGCTTCGCTTTCACCGAATCTGTTGGGGAACGTTGCAGAAAACAAAAAATTTCCTACGGTTTCACCAAGATCTATCTATGAGTTCATCTAGCAACGAGTCATCGGATGCATCTACATACGTTTGTAGATTGCGAGCGGAAGCGTTCAAAGAACCTGGATGAAGTAGTCGTACACGACGTGATCCAAATCACCGGAGATCCTAGCGCCGAACGGACGGCACCTCCGCGTTCAACACACGTACGGTCAGCGTAACATCTCCTTCTTCTTGATCCAGCAAGAGGGAAGAAGAGGTTGAGGAAGATGGCTCCAGCAGCAGCACGACGGCGTGGTGATGGTGGAGCTGCAGAACTCCGTCAGGGCTTCGCCAAGCACTATGGAGGAAGAGGAAGTGTTGGAGAGGGAGAAGGAGGCAACCAAAGGCGTGGCTCAAAAACCCCTCCTTCCCCCACTATATATAGGAGGGCCTAGGGGGGCGCCGGCCCTAGGAGATCCAATCTCCTAGGGGGGCGGCGGCCAAGGGAGGTTTCCCTCCCCCCCCAAGGCACCTAGGGGGTGCCTTCCACTAGTAGGACTCCTCCCCTTTGAAAACCCTAGGCGCATGGGCCCCTTGGGGCTGGTGCCCTTGGCCCACGTAGGCCAAGGCGCACCCCCTACAGCCCATGTGCCCCCCCGGGGTAGGTGGCCCAACCCGGTGGGCCCCCGGGACCCCTCCGGTGGTCCCGGTACAATACCGGTGACCCCGAAACTTGTCCCGATGGCCGAAATAGCACTTCCTATATATAATTCTTTACCTCCGGACCATTCCGGGACTCCTCGTGACGTCCGGGATCTCATCCGGGACTCCGAACAACATTCAGGTTACTGCATATACATATCCCTACAACCCTAGCGTCACCGAACCTTAAGTGTGTAGACCCTACGGGTTCGGGAGACATGTAGACATGACCGAGACGACTCTCCGGTCAATAACCAACAGCGGGATTTGGATACCCATGTTGGCTCCCACATACTCCACGATGATCTCATCGGATGAACCACGATGTCGATGATACAAGCAACCCCGTATACAATTCCCTTTGGCAATCGGTATGTTACTTGCCCGAGATTCGATCGTCGGTATCCCAATACCTCGTTCAATCTCGTTACCGGCAAGTCACTTTACTCATACCGTAATGCATGATCCCGTGACCAAACACTTGGTCACCTTGAGCTCATTATGATGATGCATTACCGAGTGGGCCCAGTGATACCTCTCCGTCATACGGAGTGACAAATCCCAGTCTTGATCCGTATCAACCCAACAGACACTTTCGGAGATACCCGTAGTATACCTTTATAGTCACCCAGTTACGTTGTGACGTTTGGTACACCCAAAGCACTCCTACGGTATCCGGGAGTTACACGATCTCATGGTCTAAGGAAAAATACTTGACATTGGAAAAACTCTAGCAAACGAACTATACGATCTTTATGCTATGTTTAGGATTGGGTCTTGTCCATCACATCATTCTCCTAATGATGTGATCTCATTATCAATGACATCCAATGTCCATAGTCAGGAAACCATGACTATCTGTTGATCAACGAGCTAGTCAACTAGAGGCTTACTAGGGACATGTTGGTGTCTGTTATTCACACATGTATTACGATTTCCGGATAACACAATTATAGCATGAATAAAGACAATTATCATGAACAAGGAAATATAATAATAGTGCTTTTATTATTGCCTCTAGGGCATGTTTCCAACAGTCTCCCACTTGCACTAGAGTCAATAATCTAGTTACATCATGATGAATCGAACACCCATGGAATTCTGGTGTTCATCATGTTTTGCCCTAGGGAGAGGTTTAGTCAACGGATCCACTACATTCGGGTCCGTATGTACTTTACAAATATCTATGTCTCCATCTTGAACATTTTCACGAATGGAGTTGAAGCGACACTTGATGTGCCTTGTCTTCTTGTGAAACCTGGGCTCCTTAGCAAGTGCAATAGCTCCAGTGTTGTCACAGAAGAGCTTGATCGGCCCCGACGCATTGGGTATGACTCCTAGGTCGGTGATGAACTCCTTCACCCATATTCCTTCATGTGCTGCCTCCGAGGCTGCCATGTACTCCGCTTCACATGTAGATCCCGCCACGACGCTCTGCTTGCAACTGCACCAGCTTACTGCCCTACCATTCAAAATATACACGTATCCGGTCTGTGACTTAGAGTCATCCAGATCTGTGTCGAAGCTAGCGTCGACGTAACCCTTTACGACGAGCTCTTCGTCACCTCCATAAACGAGAAACATTTCCTTAGTCCTTTTCAGGCACTTCAGGATATTTTTGACCGCTGTCCAGTGTTCCTTGCCGGGATTACTTTGGTACCGTCCTACCAAACTTACGGCAAGGTTTACATCAGGTCTGATACACAACATGGCATACATAATAGAACCTATGGCTGAGGCATAGGGGATGACACTCATCAGTTCTATATCTTCTGCCGTGGTCGGACATTGAGCTGAGCTCAATTTCATACCTTGTAACACAGGCAATAACCCCTTCTTAGATTGATCCATATTGAACTTCTTCAATATCTTATCAAGGTATGTGCTTTGTGAAAGGCGTCTTGATCTTTCTCTATAGATCCTGATGCCTAATATATAAGCAGCTTCGCCAAGGTCCTTCATTGAAAAACTCTTATTCAAGTAGGCCTTGATGTTGTCCAAGAGTTCTATATCATTTCCCATCAAAAGTATGTCATCTACATATAATATGAGAAATGCTACAGAGCTCCCACTCACTTTATTGTAAACGCAGGCTTCTCCATAAGTCTGCGTAAACCCAAACGCTTTGATCATCTCATCAAAGCGAATGTTCCAACTCCAAGATGCTTGCACCAGCCCATAAATCGAGCGTTGGAGCTTGCACACCTTGTCAGCATTCTTCGGATCGACAAAACCTTCCGGCTGCATCATATACAATTCTTCCTTAAGGAAACCATTAAGGAATGTTGTTTTGACGTCCATTTGCCATATCCATAATCGTAGAATGCGGCAATTGCTAACATGATTCAGACGGACTTTAGCTTTGCTACCGGTGAGAAAGTCTCATCATAGTCAACCCCTTGAACTTGTCGATAACCCTTAATGACCAGTCGAGCTTTATAGATGGTCACATTACCATCCGCGTCTGTCATCTTCTTAAAGAGCCATTTATTTTCTATGGCTCGCCGTTCAACGGGCAAGTCAGTCAAAGTCCATACTTCGTTTTCATACATGGATCCTATCTCGGATTTCATGGCTTCTAGCCATTTGTCGGAATCCGGGCCCGCCATCGCTTCTTCATAGTTCGAAGGTTCACCGTTGTCTAACAACATGATTTCCAAGACATGGTTGCCGTACCACTCTAGTGCGGAACGTGTCCTTGTGGACCTTCGAATTTCAGTAGGAGCTTGATCAGAAGTATCTTGATCATCATCATTAACTTCCTCTCTAGTCGGTGCAGGCACCTCAGGAACATTTTCTTGAGTTGCACCATTTTCCGGTTCAAGAGGTAATACTTCATCAAGTTCTACTTTCCTCCCACCTACTTCTTTCGAGAGAAACGCCTTCTCTAGAAAGGATCCATTCCTGGCAACAAAGATCTTGCCTTCAGATCTGAGGTAGAAGGTATACCCAACAGTTTCTTTAGGGTATCCTATGAAGACGCATTTTTCCGACTTGGGTTCGAGCTTTTCAGGTTGAAGTTTCTTGACATAAGCATCGCATCCCCAAACTTTTAGAAACGACAGCTTAGGTTTCTTCCCGAACCATAATTCAAACGGTGTCGTCTCAACGGATTTCGTCGGAGCCCTATTTAAAGTGAATGTGGCAGTCTCTAAAGCATAGCCCAAAAAAGATAGCGGTAAATCGGTAAGAGACATCATAGATCGCACCATATCTAATAGAGTGCGATTACGATGTTTGGACACACCATTACGCTGAGGTGTTCCAGGCGGCGTGAGTTGTGAAACTATTCCACATTTTCTTAAGTGTGTGCCAAATTCGTGACTCAAGTATTCTCCTCCACAATCTGATCGTAGAAACTTGATTTTCCTGTCACGTTGATTCTCAACCTCACTCTGAAATTCCTTGAACTTTTCAAAGGTTTCAAACTTGTGTTTCATTAAGTAGATATACCCATATCTACTCAAGTCATCAGTGAGGGTGAGAACATAACGATAGCCACCGCGAGCATTCAACACTCATTGGACCGCACACATCAGTATGTATGATTTCCAGTAAGTTGGTTGCTCGCTCCATTGTTCCTGAGAACGGAGTCTTGGTCATTTTACCCATGAGGCATGGTTCGCACGTGTCAAATGATTCATAATCAAGAGACTCTAAAAGTCCATCTGCATGGAGCTTCTTCATGCGTTTGACACCTATGTGACCAAGGCAGTAGTGCCACAAGTATGTGGGACTATCATTATCAACCTTACATCTTTTGGTACTCACACTATGAATATGTGTAGCATTACGCTCGAGATTCATTAAGAATAAACCATTCACCATAGGAGCATGACCATAAAACATATCTCTCATATAAATAGAACAACCATTATTCTCGGATTTAAATGAGCAGCCATCTCGAATTAAACGAGATCCCGATACAATGTTCATGCTCAAAGCTGGCACTAAATAACAATTATTAAGGTTTAAAACTAATCCCGAAGGTAAATATAGAGGTAACGTGCCGACGGCGATCACATTGACCTTGGAACCATTCCCGACCCGCATCGTCACCTCGTCCTTCGCCAGTCTCCGCTTATTCCGCAGCCCCTGCTTTGAGTTACAAATGTGAGCAACTGCACCGGTATCAAATACCCAGGAACTACTACGGGTACTGGTAAGGTACACATCAATTACATTTATATCATATATACCTTTTGTTTTGTCGGTCTTCTTGTCCGCTAAATATTTGGGGCAGTTCCGCTTCGAGTGACCGCTTCCCTTGCAATAAAAGCACTCAGTCTCGGGCTTGGGTCCATTCTTTGGCTTCTTCCCGGCAGCTTGCTTGCCAGGCGCGGCAACTCCCTTGCCGTCCTTCTTGAAGTTCTTTTTACCCTTGCCCTTCTTGAACTTAGTGGTTTTATTGACCATCAACACTTGATGTTCCTTCTTGACTTCTACCTCTGCTGATTTCAGCATTGCAAATACCTCAGGAATGGTCTTTTGCATCCCCTGCATATTGAAGTTCATCACAAAGCTCTTGTAGCTTGGTGGAAGCGACTGGAGGATTCTATCAATGACCGCGTCATCCGGGAGATTAACTCCCAGCTGAGTCAAGCGGTTATGTAACCCAGACATAGTGAGTATGTGCTCACTGACAGAACTATTTTCCTCCATCTTACAGCTGAAGAACTTATCGGAGACTTCATATATCTCGATCCGGGCATGAGCTTGGAAAACCATTTTCAGCACTTCGAACATCTCATATGCTCCATGTCTCTCAAAACGCTTTTGGAGCCCCGGCTCTAAGCTGTAAAGCATGCCGCACTGAACGAGGGAGTAGTCATCAACACGTGTCTGCCAAGCGTTCATAACGTCTTGGTTCTGTGAGACGGGAGCTTCACCTAGCGGTGCTTGTAGGACATAATCTTTCTTGGCAGCTATGAGGATGATCCTCAAGTTCCGGACCCAGTCCGTATAGTTGCTGCCATCGTCTTTCAGCTTGGTTTTCTCTAGTAACGCGTTGAAGTTGAGGACTACGTTGGCCATTTGATCTACAAGACATATTGTAAATATTTTAGACTAAGTTCATGATAATTCAGTTCATCTAATCAAATTATTCAATGAACTCCCACTTAGATAGACATCCCTCTTCTAGTCATCTAAGTATAACATGATCCGAGTCAACTAGGCCGTGTCCGATCATCACGTGAGACGGACTAGTCAACATCGGTGAACATCTTCATGTTGATCGTATCTTCTATACGACTCATGCTCGACCTTTCGGTCTTCTGTGTTCCGAGGCCATGTCTATACACATGCTAGGCTCGTCAAGTCAACCTAAGTGTTTGCATGTGTAAATCTATCTTACACCCGTTGTATGTGAACGTTTGAATCAAACACCCGATCATCACGTGGTGTATTGAAGCAACGAACTGTCGCAACGGTGCACAGTTAGGGGGAACACTTGCTTGAAATTATTATGAGGGATCATCTTATTTACTACCGTCGTTCTAAGTAAACAAGATGCAAAACATGATAAACATCACATGTAATCAAATAATAATAGTGTCATGATATGGCCAATATCACATAGCTCCTTTGATCTCCATCTTGGGGTTCTATGATCATCTTGTCACCGGCTTGACACCATGATCTCCATCATCATGATCTCCATCATCGTGTCTCCATGAAGTTGCTCGCCAACTATTACTTCTACTACTATGGCTAACGCATTTAGCAATAAAGTAAAGTAATTTACATGGCGTTTCTCAATGACACGCAGGTCATACAAAAATGAAGACAACTCCTATGGCTCCTGCCGGTTGTCATACTCATCGACATGCAAGTCGTGATTTCTATTACAATAGCATGAACATCTCATACATCACATATATGTCATTCATCATTCATCACAACTTTGGCCATATCATATCACAAAGCACTTGTTGCAAAAACAAGTTAGACGTCCTCTAATTGTTGTTGCAAGTTTTACGTGGCTCAAATAGGGTTCTAGCAAGAACGTTTTCTTACCTATGTGAAAGCCACAACGTGATTTGTCAACTTCTATTTACCCTTCATAAGGACCCTTTTCATCGAATCCGCTCCAACTAAAGTAGGAGAGACAGACACCCGCCAGCCACCTTATGCAACTAGTGCTTGTTAGTCGGTGGAACCGGTCTCACATAAGCATACGTGTAAGGTTGGTCCGGGCCGCTTCATCCCACAATACCGCTGAAGCAAGATAAGACTAGTAGTGGCAAGAAAGTTGACAACATCTACGCCCACAATAAATTGTGTTCTACTCGCGCAAGAAGAACTACGCATAGACCTAGCTCATGATGCCACTGTTGGGGAACGTTGCAGAAAACAAAAATTTTCCTACGGTTTCACCAAGATCTATCTATGAGTTCATCTAGCAACGAGTCATCGGATGCATCTACATACGTTTGTAGATCACGAGCAGAAGCGTTCAAAGAACATGGATGAAGTAGTCATACACGACGTGATCCAAATCACCGGAGATCCTAGCGCCGAACGGACGGCACCTCCGCGTTCAACACACGTACGGTCAGCGTAACGTCTCCTTCTTCTTGATCCAGCAAGAGGGAAGAATAGGTTGAGGAAGATGGCTCCAGCAGCAGCACGACGGCGTGGTGATGGTGGAGCTGCAGAACTCCGTCAGGGCTTCGCCAAGCACTATGGAGGAAGAGGAAGTGTTGGAGAGGGAGAAGGAGGCAACCAAAGGCGTGGATCAAAAACCCCTCCTTCCCCCACTATATATAGGAGGTCCTAGGGGGGGGCGCCGGCCCTAGGAGATCCAATCTCCTAGGGGGGGGGCGGCCAAGGGAGGTTTCCCTCCCCCCCAAGGCACCTAGGGGGTGCCTTCCACTAGTAGGACTCCTCCCCTTTGGAAACCCTAGGCGCATGGGCCCCTTGGGGCTGGTGCCCTTGGCCCACGTAGACCAAGGCGCACCCCCTACAGCCCATGTGCCCCCCCGGGGTAGGTGGCCCCACCCGGTGGGCCCCCGAGACCCCTCCGGTGGTCCCGGTACAATACCGGTGACCCTGAAACTTGTCCCAATGGTCGAAATAGCACTTCCTATATATAATTCTTTACCTCCGGACCATTCCGGAACTCCCCGTGACGTCCGGGATCTCATCCGAGACTCCGAACAACATTCGGGTTACTGCATATACATATCCCTACAACCCTAGCGTCACCGAACCTTAAGTGTGTAGACCCTACGGGTTCGGGAGACATGTAGACATGACCGAGACGACCCTCCGGTCAATAACCAACAGCGGGATCTGGATACCCATGTTGGCTCCCACATACTCCACGATTATCTCATCGGATGAACCACGATGTCGAGGATACAAGCAACCCCGTATACAATTCCCTTTGGCAATCGGTATGTTACTTGCCCGAGATTCGATCGTCGGTATCCCAATACCTCGTTCAATCTCGTTACCGGCAAGTCACTTTACTCGTACCGTAATGCATGATCCCGTGACCAAACACTTGGTCACCTTGAGCTCATTATGATGATGCATTACCGAGTGGGCCCAGTGATACCTCTCCGTCATATGGAGTAACAAATCCCAGTCTTGATCCGTGTCAACCCAACAGACACTTTCAGAGATACCCGTAGTATACCTTTATAGTCACCCAGTTACGTTGTGACGTTTGGTACACCCAAAGCACTCCTACGGTATTCGAGAGTTACACGATCTCATGGTCTAAGGAAAAATACTTGACATTGGAAAAACTCTAGCAAACGAACTATACGATCTTTATGCTATGTTCAGGATTGGGTCTTGTCCATCACATCATTGTCCTAATGATGTGATCTCGTTATCAATGACATCCAATGTCCATAGTCAGGAAATCATGACTATCTGTTGATCAACGAGGTAGTCAACTAGAGGCTTACTAGGGACATGTTGGTGTCTGTTATTCACACATGTATTACGATTTCCGGATAACACAATTATAGCATGAATAAAGACAATTATCATGAACAAGGAAATATAATAATAATGCTTTTATTATTGCCTCTAGGGCATATTTCCAACAGAATCTACCTTCTCCTCCGGAGGTGGATGTTTCTTTGCTTTCACCCCTTCAAAGAAGTTCCTCACTTCTTCTCGTGCGATCTCGACATTCTCCTCCGGGGTCCTCTCCTATGGTAACTTCTGTGGAGTCTTCAAAGAAGGACCAAATCTGTATTTCCTCCCGCCTCTGGCTGTACTACTAGACACCGGCTGAGCAGACGAAGCGGTTGTCTTCTTTACTTGCTTACGAGGCGGAGGAGAAGGACTACGACACGCCAGAGCAGCCGGGGTGGCGGCAGGTCTCTTCCACCCTTGCTGACAAGGCGGAGAAGGAGGAGGATGGCTGCTCGGGCGCGTCGGCGCAGGCGGAGAAGGAGGCGGAGTGCCGCCACGCGCTGGAGAAGGAGCCGGTCGAGTGCCCTGATTGTCACTCGCTGAAGGAGGAGGCGGTGGAGGAGGCGGAGTACCCTGACTCGCTGGAGGAGGAGGCGGTGGAGGAGGCGGAGTTCCCTGACTTGCCGGAGGAGGAGGAGGAGGAGGCGGAGGCATCCAGTTCGGAAGGTTGATGAGCTCCTTCTGCCATAGGCATGGAGTCTTCAGAGCTGACCCCAGTCTAGTCTCCCCTTCACCGGTAGGGTGGTCAAGCTGGAGGTCCTCAAATCCCTCCGTTATTTCATCCACCATCACCCTAGCATATCCTTCTGGAATCGGCCGGCAGTGAAAAGTTGCGCCGGGTTTAGTAGGATAAACAGAGCCAACAGCCGCCTTGACCTTCAAATTCATCCATTGCATCATAAGGTGGCAATTTTGAGACTCCGTTATAGCATCCACGGTATAGCTGGCAGGAGCCGTCAAGGCATGCTCCGGCTGAAGCAGCTCGGTGGAAGCCACGTTGCTTCTCCGCTGAGATAGCGGGTAGCTTCGGGGGAAGCTTCGGCAGTACAGTTTCTGCGATTTGCTTCTCATTCCTCTATCGCTTGTACCCTTGCTTGCAGCGCCTGCATTTGGGTCCGCTGCACATTTTTCCTCCTCTCATGGGATTTGTAACCGCCTGCGTCCGGAAACCCAACCTTCCACGGAATAGAGCCTGGCGTGCCTCGTGTCCGTCCAGGGTGCTCAGGATTCCCAAGGGCCATTGTGAGCTCGTTGTTCTCTCTGTCTGGAAAGAACGTCCCTTGCTGCGCTGCTTCGATATACTGCTCAAGCTTCCTGACTCGTATGTCCAGTTGATCGTTTGTCCAAATGCACTTCCCTGTTACAGGGTCCAAGGTTCCGCTAGCCCCGAAGAACCAAGTTCGGCAACGGTCTGGCCAGTTAATTGCAACCCTTGTAAAGCAGGTGGGAGTGAAGGATTTTTTGGTTAGAGTAAGACCTCGTATTCCCACATTCAGTGCATGGACAACACATAAAACCATTCTGCTTGTTTGCCTCAGCCGCATCGAGAAACTCATGCACGCCCTTAATGTACTCGCGGGTGTGTCTGTCACCGTACATCCATTGTCGGTTCATCTGCGTGCATTATATATAATTAAGTGTCCAAATTAATAGAAGTTCATCATCACATTAAAATCAAAGTGCATACATAGTTCTCATCTAACAACATATAGCTCTCCAGAGCATCTAATTAATTAAACCATACATTGAAACTATGTAAAACATTTCAATGCGAAAACAAATGCGATCATAATCGCAACCAAGGTAACAATTGATCCAACGACATAATGATACCAAGCCTCGGTATGAATGGCATATTTTCTAATCTTTCTAATCTTCAAGCGCATTGCATCCATCTTGATCTTGTGATCATCGACGACATCCGCAACATGCAACTCCAATATCATCTTCTCCTCCTCAATTTTTTTTTATTTTTTCCTTCAACAAATTGTTTTCTTCTTCAACTAAATTTAACCTCTCGACAATAGGGTTGGTTGGCATTTCCGATTCACATACATCCTACATAAATGAAATCTATGTCACGTTGCTCGGCATAATTTTCATAAACAATAATTGAACCAATAGTTATAAAGATAATATATATACCACATCCAAATCATAGACAGGACGAGGGCCGACGGGGGCGGATACCAAAACCATCGCACTATATAAGATGCAATAATAAAAGTAAGAAAATAATACAAGTATCTAGCTATGTAAACATACAAGTAAGAATATTTTTCCTTTTAGAAAGAAGATAAGAACAAGAGGCTCACCACGGTGGTGCCGGCGATGAGCTCGGTGCGGGTGATCGACGGCGGTGAAGACGGGGACGGGGCGTGACGGACCGCTAAACCTAGACAAATATTATGGAAAATGGAGCTTGGAGGTCGAGCTTGGAGAGGAGAAAGCTTAAGTTGTGTGACTCGGGCATTCCATCGAACACCTTGTGTGCATAGGAGGTGAGCTAGAGCACCACCAAGCCCTCTCCCCCTTGGCCAGAGAAAAACAGAGCACTGGGGTGCTCTGCTCGCGAGCGAGGGGTATATATAGGCACCTCATTGGTCCTGGTTGGTGACATGAGCCGGGACAAAAGGGGAGCCTTTGGTCCCGGTTCAGGCCACCAACCGGGACCAATGGTGGTGGGCCAGGAGTGAGGCGCATTGGTCCCGGTTCATCCCACCAACCGGGACCAAAAGGTCCAGATGAACCGGGACCAATGGCCCACGTGGCCCGGCCGGCCCCCTGGGCTCATGAACCGGGACCAATGCCCACATTTTTCCCAGTTTTGGACTAAACCGGGACTAATGGGCTGACCCAACCTGGACCAAAGCCCTGTTTTCTACTAGTGGGAGGTTTCTCCAGTTTACCGTACGAAGGATGAACCATGGCTCCTGCCCGGGTCAGCATTGAAGGCTGACGAGAGGGCACCAGCCGATTCTTCTAGTGGTCGAAGGGGTTCCCTACAACGAGGCCTATCTGACCCAGGACTTCTTCGTCGTTTGTAAAGTCTACGATAACAAATTTCACTGTTTTGTCCTTGAGGAAGGTCTTAAAATCCTGGCACTCAACATCGGTATTACATATGTGGTAGACCAAGCAAACGTTATGTACGCAAACCTGGATCACGGCGGGCTTCTTCCTCTCTTCGTCCTTTAGATACTTCTCTCGTCCCAGGACTGTGGTGTACTCAACATCTAGCCCAGCGACCCACTCATCATCTGAGTTTTCGAACATGCATCTGAAGCGAGAAAGGCATCCTTTCACCGTCGCAGAAGAACGGGTGTAGATGACATCGAACTCATCACCGGTGATGGTTCTAACCTTGTACTCACCGCCGATCATGGAGATTTGGGACGCCATGGATTTGGGAGGAGGGTTAGGATTGGTGGAACTGCCGTAATGAGAATGGACGAGACGACTAGGAGCGAACCGCCGTAGTATTGAAGGACGTGCGGGGACGAGTAGGAGCAAACTGCCAGCGTGCGAACGGCAGGGTACTGGCTTTCCATTCTCACATGATATGGGCTTCCGAGAGCTCTTGGATCTGAGATCGAACGGTTGCATGGCGTGATTCTAGACCTATGGGTGAATTTCCTATCCTGGAGGGTTATTCTGAAATTTTTTAGCACCTTAGCATGCGACCGTTTGATCTCAGATCCAAGGGCTGCCAGCAGCCCGTATCATGGTCGCGCCTACCACGACCGTCGCGTCGCTCACGCGGTCGCGCCCTTGGAGATTTAACATGGTGCGTTAGGCTATTTGATGTTGGCATGTCATACATAGTCATTGAAGGAAATATGCCCTAGAGGCATTAATAAAGTTATTATTTATTTCCTTATATCATGATAAATGTTTATTATTCATGCTAGAATTGTATTAACCGGAAACATAATACATGTGTGAATACATAGACAAACAGAGGGTCACTAGTATGCCTCTACTTGACTAGCTCGTTAATCGAAGATGGTTATGTTTCCTAACCATGAACAAACGAGTTGTTATTTGATTAATGGGATCACATCATTAGAAGAATGATGTGATTGACATGACCCATTCCATTAGCTTAGCACTCGATCGCTTAGTATGTTGCTATTGTTTTCTTCATGACTTATACATGTTCCTATGACTATGAGATTATGCAACTCCCGTTTGCCGGAGGAACACTTTGTGTGCTACCAAACGTCATAATGTAACTGGGTGATTATAAAGGAGCTCTACAGCTGTCTCCAAAGGTACATGTTGTTGGGTAACGTTGCAGAAAACAAAAAAAAATTACGTTTTCACCAAGATCCATCTATGAGTTCATCTAGCAAGGAGTGATCGGATGCATCTACATACCATTGTAGATCGCGAGCGGAAGCGTTCAAAGAACGGGGATGAGGGAGTCGTACTCGTCGTGATCCAAATCACCGGAGATCCTAGCGCCGAACGGACGGCACCTCCACGTTTGACACACGTACAGTCAGCTTGACGTCTCCTCCTTGATCCAGCAAGGGGGAAGGGGAGGTTGATGAAGATCCAGCAGCACGACGGCGTGGTGGTGGATGCGGCAGTCACCGCAGCAGGGCTTCGCCGAGCTTCTGCGAGAGGGAAAGGTGTAGCAGGGGAGAGGGAGGCGCCGAGGATTGAGGTGAGCCTGCCCTCCCTCCCCCCCTTTATATAGGCCCCCTAGGGGGTGCGCCGGCCCTAGGAGATGGGATCTCCTAGGGGGGCGGCGGCCAAGGGGGTGGAGTACCCCCAAAGGCAAGTGGAGGCGCCCCCTCCGCTAGGGTTCCCAACCCTAGGCGCATGGGGGGCCAAGGGGGGGGCGCACCAGCCCACTATGGGCTGGTCCCCCTCCCCACTTCAGCCCATGGGGCCCTTCGGGATGGGTGGCCCCACCCGGTGGACCCCCGGGACCCATCCGGTGGTTCCGGTACAATACCGGTGACCCCGAAACTTTCCCGATGGCCGAAATAACACTTCCTATATATAATTCTTCACCTCCGGACCATTCCGGAACTTCTCGTGACGTCCAGGATCTCATACGGGACTCCGAACAACTTTCGGATTACTGCATACTCATATCTATACAACCCTAGCGTCACCGAACCTGAAGTGTGTAGACCCTACGGGTTCGGGAGACAAGCAGACATGACCGAGACGACTCTCTGGTCAATAACCAACAGCAGGATCTGGATACCCATGTTGGCTCCCACATGCACCTCGATGATCTCATCGGATGAACCACGATGTCGAGGACCTAATCAATCCCGTACTCAATTCCCTTTGTCAATCGGTACGTTACTTGCCCGAGACTTGATCGTCGGTATCCTAATACCTCGTTCAGTCTCGTTACCGGCAAGTCACTTTACTCGTACCGTAATGCATGATCCCGTGATCAACCACTTGATCACACTGAGCTCATTATGATGATGCATTACCGAGTGGGCCCAGAGATACCTCTCCGTCATACGGAGTGACAAATCCCAGTCTCGATTCGTGCCAACCCAACAGACACTTTCGGAGATACCTGTAATGTACATTTATAGTCACCCAGTTACGTTGTGACGTTTGGCACACCCAAGGCACTCCTACGGCATCCGGGAGTTGCACAATCTCATGGTCTAAGGAAATGATACTTGACATCCAGAAAAGCTACAGCAAATGAACTACACGATCTTTGTACTATGCTTAGGTTTGGGTCTTGTCCATCACATCATTCTCCTAATGATGTGATCCCGTTATCAATGACATCCCCATGTCCATAGCCAGGAAACCATGACTATTTGTTGATCAACGAGCTAGTCAACTAGAGGCTCACTAGGGACACATTGTGGTCTATGTATTCACACATGTATTACGATTTCCGGATAATACAATTATAGCATGAATAATAGACAATTATCATGACCAAGGAAATATAATAATCATTTTATTATTGCCTCTAGGGCATATTTCCGACAGTCTCCCACTTGTACTAGAGTCAATCATCTAGTTACATTGTGATGAATCGAACACCCATGGAATTCTGGTGTTGATCATGTTTTGCTCTAGGGAGAGGTTTAGTCAACGTATCTGCTACATTCAGGTCCGTATGTACTTTACAAATCTCTATGTCTCCATTTTGAACACTTTCACGAATGGAGTTGAAGCGACGCTTGATATGCCTGGTCTTCTTGTGAAACCTGGGCTCCTTGGCAAGGGCAATAGCTCCAGTGTTGTCACAGAAGAGAGTCATCGGGCCCGATGCATTGGGTATGACTCCTAGGTCGGTAATGAACTCCTTCACCCAGACTGCTTCGTGTGCTGCCTCTGAGGCTGCCATGTACTCTGCTTCACATGTAGATCCCGCCACAACACTTTGCTTGCAACTGCACCAGCTTACTGCCCCACCATTCAAAATATACACGAATCCGGTTTGTGACTTAGAGTCATCCAGATCTGTGTCGAAGCTAGCGTCGACGTAACCCTTTACGACGAGCTCTTTGTCACCTCCATAAACGAGAAACATTTCCTTAGTCCTTTGCAGGTACTTCAGGATATTCTTGACCGCTGTCCAGTGTTCCTTATCGGGATTACTTTGGTACCTACCTAAAAAACTTAGGGCAAGGTTTACATCAGGTCTGGTACACAGCATGGCATACATAATAGACCCTATGGCTGAGGCATAGGGATGACACTCATCTCTTCTATATCTTCTGCCATCGTCGGACATTGAGCTGAGCTCAATTTCACACCTTGCAACGCAGGCAAGAACCCCTTCTTAGACTGATCCATATTGAACTTATTCAATATCTTATCAAGGTATGTGCTTTGTGAAAGACCTATGAGGCGTCTTGATCTATCTCTATAGATCTTGATGCCTAATATATAAGCAGCTTCTCCAAGGTCCTTCATTGAAAAACTCTTATTCAAGTAGGCCTTAATGTTGTCCAAAAGCTCTATATCATTTCCCATCAAAAGTATGTCATCTACATATAATATGAGAAATGCTACAGAGCTCCCACTCACTTTCTTGTAAACGAAGGCTTCTCCATAAGTCTGCATAAACCCAAACGCTTTGATAATCTCATCAAAGCGAATGTTCCAACTCCGAGATGCTTGCACCAGCCCATAAATAGAGCGTTGGAGCTTGCACACCTTGTCAGCATTCTTAGGATCGACAAAACCTTCCGGCTGCATCATATACAATTCTTCCTTAAGGAAACCATTAAGGAATGCCGTTTTGACGTCCATTTGCCATATCTCATAATCATAGAATGCGGCAATTGCTAACATGATTCGGACGGACTTCAGCTTCGCTACCGGTGAGAAAGTCTCATCGTAGTCAACCCTTGAACTTGTCGATAACCCTTAGCGACAAGCCGAGCTTTATAGATGGTCACATTACCATCCGCGTCCGTCTTCTTCTTAAAGATCCATTTATTTTCTATGGCTCGCCGATCATCGGGCAAGTCAGTCAAAGTCCATACTTCGTTTTCATACATGGATCCTATCTCGGATTTCATGGCTTCCAGCCATTTGTCAGAATCCGGGCCCGCCATCGCTTCTTCATAGTTCGAAGGTTCACCATTGTCTAACAACATGATTTCCAAGATAGGGTTGCCGTACCACTCTGGTGCGGAACGTGTCCTTGTGGACCTTCGAAGTTCAGTAGGAGCTTGATCAGAAGTATCTTGATCATCATTATTAACTTCCTCTCTAATTGGTGCAGGCACCACAGGAACATTTTCCTGAGCTGCGCTACTCTCTGCTTCAAGAGGCCGTACTTCATCAAGCTCTACTTTCCTCCCACATACTTCTTTCGAGAGAAACTCCTTCTCTAGAAAGGATCCATTCTTGGCAACAAAGATCTTACCTTCGGATCTGAGGTAGAAGGTATACCCAATAGTTTATTTAGGGTATCCTATGAAGACGCATTTTTCCGACTTGGGTTCGAGCTTTTCAGGTTGAAGTTTCTTGGCATAAGCATCACATCCCCTAACTTATAGAAACGACAGCTTAGGTTTCTTCCCAAACCATAATTCATACGGTGTCGTCTCAACGGATTTTGACGGTGCCCTATTTAAAGTGAATGCGGCAGTCTCTAAAGCATAGCCCCCAAATGATAGCGGTAAATCGGTAAGAGACATCATAGATCGCACAATATCTAATAGAGTGCGATTACAACGGTCGGACACACCATTACGCTGAGCTGTTCCAGGCGGCGTCAGTTGTGAAACTATTCCACATTTTCTTAAGTGTGTGCCAAATTCGTGACTCAAGTATTCTCCCCCACGATCTGATCGCAAGAACTTGATTTTCCTATCACGTTGATTCTCAACCTCACTCTGAAATTCCTTGAACTTTTCAAAGGTCTCAGACTTGTGTTTCATTAAATAGACATACCCATATCTACTCAAGTCATCAGTGAGGGTGAGAACATAACGATAGCCACCGTGAGCCTCAACACTCATTGGACCGCACACATCAGTATGTATGATTTCCAATAAGTTGGTTGCTCGCTCCATGTTCCTGAGAACGGAGTCTTGGTCATTTTACCCACGAGGCATGGTTCGCACGTGTCAAATGATTCGTAATCAAGAGACTCTAAAAGTCCATCTGCATGGAGCTTCTTCATGCGTTTGACACCTATGTGACCAAGGTGGCAGTGCCACAAGTATGTGGGACTATCATTATCAACCTTACATCTTTTGGTATTCACACTATGAATATGTGTAGCATTACGCTCGAGATTCATTAAGAATAAACCATTCACCATCGAAGCATGACCATAAAACATATCTCTCATATAAATAGAACTACCATTATTCTCGGATTTAAATGAGTAGCCATCTCGTATTAAACGAGATCCTGATACAATGTTCATGCTCAAAGCTGGCACTAAATAACAATTATTGAGGTTTAAAACTAATCTCATAGGTAAATGTAGGGGTAGCGTGCCGACGGCGATCACATCAACCATGGAACCATTCCCGACGCGCATCATCACCTCGTCCTTCGCTAGTCTCCGCTTATTTCGCAGCTCCTGCTTTGAGTTGCAAATGTGAGCAACCGCACTGGTATCAAATACCCAGGAGCTACTACGAGTGCTGGTAAGTTACACATCAATTACATGTATATCACATATACCTTTCGTGATGCCGGCCTTCTTGTCCGCTAAGTATTTGGGGCAGTTCCGCTTCCAGTGACCACTTCCCTTGCAATAAAAACACTCAGTCTCGGGCTTGGGTCCATTCTTTGGCTTCTTCCCGGCAGCTTGCTTACCGGGCGCGACAACTCCCTTGCCGTCCTTCTTGAAGTTCTTCTTACCCTTGCCTTTCTTGAACTTAGTGGTTTTATTCACCATCAACACTTGATGTTCCTTTTTGACTTCTACCTCTGCTGATTTCAGCACTGCAAATACTTCAGGAATGGTCTTTTCCATCCCTTGCATATTGAAGTTCATCACAAAGCTCTTGTAGCTTGGTGGAAGCGACTGGAGGATTCTGTCAATGACCGCGTCATCCGGGAGATTAACTCCCAGCTGAGTCAAGCAGTTATGTAACCCAGACATTGTGAGTATGTGCTCACTGACAGAACTATTTTCCTCCATCTTACAGCTGAAGAACTTGTCGGAGACTTCATATCTCTCAACCCGGGCATGAGCTTGAAAAACCATTTTCAGCTCTTCGAACATCTCATATGCTCCGTGTCTCTCAAAACTCTTTTGGAGCCCCGGTTCTAAGCGTAAAGCATGCCGCATTGAACGAGGGAGCAATCATTAGTATGTGTCTGCCAAGCGTTCATAACGTCTTGTTCTGCAGGGAGAGCGGGTGCTTCACCTAGCGGTGCTTGTAGGAGATAATCTTTCTTGGCAGCTATGAGGATGATCCTCAGGTTCCGGACCCAGTCCGTATAGTTGCTGCCATCGTCTTTCAGCTTGGTTTTCTCTAGGAACGCGTTGAAGTTGAGGACAATGTTGGCCATTTGATCTACAAGACATATTGTAAAGATTTTAGACTAAGTTCATGATAATTCAGTTCATCTAATCAAATTATTCAATGAACTCCCACTTAGATAGACATCCCTCTTCTAGTCATCTAAGTATAACATGATCTGAGTCAACTAGGCCGTGTCCGATCATCACGTGAGACGGACTAGTCAACATCGGTGAACATCTTCATGTTGATCGTATCTTCTATACGACTCATGCTCGACCTTTCGGTCTTCTGTGTTCCGAGGCCATGTATGTACATGCTAGGCTCGTCAAGTCAACCTAAGTGTTTGCATGTGTAAATCTGTCTTACACCCGTTGTATGTGAACGTTGGAATCTATCACACCCGATCATCACGTGGTGCTTTGAAACAACGAACTGTCGCAACGGCGCACAGTTAGGGGAAACACTTTCTTGAAATTATTATGAGGGATCATCTTATTTACTACCATCGTTCTAAGTAAACAAGATGCAAAAACATGATAAACATCTCATACAATCAAATAATAGTGACATGATATGGCCAATATCATATAGCTCCTGTGATCTCCATCTTGGGGCTCCATGATCATCTTGTCACCGGCATGACACCATGATCTCCATCATCGTGTCTCCATGAAGTTGCTCGCCAACTATTACTTCTACTACTATGGCTAACACGTTTAGCAATAAAGTAAAGTAATTTACATGGCGTTTCTCAATGACACACATGTCATACAAAAAATAAAGACAACTCATATGGCTACTGCCGGTTGTCATACTTATCGACATGCAAGTCGTGATTCCTATTACAAGAACATGATCTCATGCATCACATATATCATTCATCATTCATCACAACTTTGGCCATATCACATCACAAAACACTTGCTGCAAAAACAAGTTGGACGTCCTCTAATTGTTGTTGCAAGTTTTATCTGGCTGCAAGAGGGTTCTAGCAAGAACGTTTTCTTACCTACGTTAAAGCCACAACGTGATTTGTCAACTTCTATTTACCATTCATAAGGACCCTTTTCGTCGAATCCGCTCCAACTAAAGTGGGAGAGACAGACACCCGCCAGCCACCTTATGCAACTAGTGCATGTCAGTCGGTGGAACCGATCTCACGTAAGCGTACGTGTAAGGTTAGTCCGGGCCGCTTCATCCCACAATACCGCTGAAGCAAAATAAGACTAGTAGCGGCAAGAAAGTTGACAACATCTACGCCCACAACAAATTGTGTTCTACTCGTGCAAAGAGAACTAAGCATAGAGCTAGCTCATGATGCCACTGTTGGGTAACGTTGCAGAAAACAAAAAAAATTCTACGTTTTCACCAAGATCCATCTATGAGTTCATCTAGCAACGAGTGATCGGATGCATCTACATACCTTTGTAGATCGCGAGCGGAAACGTTCAAAGAACGGGGATGAGGGAGTCGTACACGTCATGATCCAAATCACCGGAGATCCTAGCGCCGAACGGGCGGCACCTCCGCGTTCAACACACGTACTGTTAGCGTGACGTCTCCTGCTTCTTGATCCAGCAAGGGGGAAGGAGAGGTTGATGAAGATCCAGCAGCACGACGGGGTGGTGGTGGATGCAGCAGTCACCGCAGCAGGGCTTCGTCGAGCTTCTGCGAGAGGGAGAGGTGTAACAGGGGAGAGGGAGGCGCCAAAGATAGAGGTGAGGCCGCCCTCCCTCCCCCCTTTATATAGGCCCCCTAGGGGGTGCACCGACCCTAGGAGATGGGATCTCCTAGGGGGGGCGGCGGCCAAGGGAGTGGAGTACCCCCCCAAGGCAAGTGGAGGCGCCCCCTCCCCTAGGGTTCCCAACCCTAGGCGCGTGGGGGGCCCAAGGGGGGGGCGCACCAGCCCACTATGGGCTGGTCCCCTCCCCACTTCAGCCCATGGGGCCCTCCGGGATGGGTGGCCCCACCCGGTGGACCCCCGGGACCCATCCGGTGGTCTCGGTACAATACCGGTGACCCCGAAACTTTCCCGATGACCGAAATAACACTTCCTATATATAATTCTTCACCTCCGGACCATTCCGGAACTTCTCGTGACGTCCAGGATCTCATTCGGGACTCCGAACAACTTTCGGATTACTGCATACTCATATCTATACAACCCTAGCGTCACCGAACCTTAAGTGTGTAGACCCTATGGGTTCGGGAGACAAGCAGACATGACCGAGATGACTCTCTGGTCAATAACCAACAGCGGGATCTAGATACCCATGTTGGCTCCCACAAGCTCCTCGATGATCTCATCGGATGAACCACGATGTCGAGGACCTAATCAATCCCGTACTCGATTCCCTTTGTCAATCGATACGTTACTTGCCCGAGACTTGATCGTCGGTATCCCAATACCTCGTTCAGTCTCGTTACCAGCAAGTCACTTTACTCGTCCCGTAATGCATGATCCCGTGATCAACCACTTGATCACATTGAACTCATTATGATGATGCATTACCGAGTGGGCCCAGAGATACCTCTCCGTCATACGGAGTGACAAATCCCAGTCTCGATTCGTGCCAACCCAACAGACACTTTCGGAGATACCTGTAATGTACCTTTATAGTCACCTAGTTATGTTGTGACGTTTGGCACACCCAAGGCACTCCTACGGCATCCGGGAGTTGCACAATCTCATGGTCTAAGGAAATGATACTTGACATCCAGAAAAGCTACAGCAAACGAACTACACGATCTTTGTGCTATGCTTAGGTTTGGGTCTTGTCCATCACATCATTCTCCTAATGATGTGATCCCGTTATCAATGACATCCCCATGTCCATAGCCAGGAAACCATGACTATCTGTTGATCAACGAGCTAGTCAACTAGAGGCTCACTAGGGACACATTGTGGTCTATGTATTCACACATGTATTACGATTTCCGGATAATACAACTATAGCATGAATAATAGACAATTATCATGAACAAGGAAATATAATAATCATTTTATTATTGCCTCTAGGGCATATTTCCAACACATGTTGGGTTGGCGTATTTCGAGATTAGGATTTGTCACTCGAATTGTCAGAGAGGTATCTCTAGGCCCTCTCAGTAATGCACATCACATAAGCCTTGCAAGCATTGCAACTAATGAGTTAGTTGTGAGATGATGTATTACGGAACGAGTAAAGAGACTTGCCGGTAACGAGATTGAACTAGGTATTAAGATATCGACTATCGAATCTCGGGCAAGTAACATACCGATGAGAAAGGGAACAACGTATGTTGTTACGGGAATACATATTGGGCCTTATTGGGCCATACGGGAAAGAAGAAAAGGGCCTCAAGGGTGGCCGCACCCCTCCCCTTGGTCTGGTCCGAATTGGACTAGGGAAGGGGGGCGCCCCCTGATGAAGCTATGTACCTAGGGTAGGGGCACGGACCTGTCCTAAAGAGCCCTACACAAGGACATCCCTAGAAGAAGTCACCTTTCAATCGACTTGAAGGTATCCCACTCGATGGATTCAAGACACTCGACCAATAATCTATCACTCGACCATGAAGCCAACCACTCGACTGCCAGGAGACCTAAAGTCACTCCGCAGGCAAACGGTTAGCTGTTAAGTACTCTTTATGGTCATTATAGCATTTCATTACCAGCGTTACCATTAACGCCCCGCCTTAATGTACCTTAAACCCTGCATTACTGAGGACAGGAGAGGGCTGGCGAACTCTATATAAGCCACCCCCCTCCTCAGTAGGAAGGGTTCGCACCCCTGTAATGCATACACGCGTAATCCAGTCGACCGCCTCCGGGCTCCGAGATGTAGGGCTATTACTTCCTCCGAGAAGGGCCTGAACTCGTAAAACCTCGCGTGTAACAACTTCCCAATAGCTAAGATCTAGCCTCTCCATACTCACCCCCCTACATCACTGTCAGAGTTAGAACCACGACAGTTGGCGCCCACCTTGGGGCAGGAATCTTAGCGCTTATTTGGAGAAGTTGCGATCTTTTCCGACCCTTTTGATCATGGTTTCCTACGGAGTTTTGGTGGAGGGCCGCGAGATCCATCTCGGCGCGCTCACCTTCATCGCCGATGACTCTGCCTGGCTTCAGGAGGCACCACCCTACATCGACGCGCTCCCCGTCCGCGGTGCGACGCACTTCCGCGCTTGCATTCGCGGCGTCCTCCTGCGGCACCCATCGACCCAGTATCGGTCGGCCCTGCGTCGTCCCCCCGTCCTGTCTCCCACCAGCGCAAGCGCTCCGGTCGGTCGAGACTTCAGCGGTGGGTGAGGCATGCCGTGGCCCGCCAGTCGGCAGCCCCACAAGTCGCGGCAATCGAGCCCGTCGAATCCCTCTACGGCCTGTTCGACCTGTCGACTGGCTCCGCGAAGACCGCATCCGAGTGCGAAAGCAGCGACCCAGCGGCTGAGGTCCTAGCGGTCGATGGAACACACAGTCCCCTCGGTTTCCCTCACGCTGACGGGGGCATGGGTGGGAGCGACCCGTCGCGTCCCCACGATGAGTATCTCCCCGAACCTCTTACGTCATTACAGCGAGAGGAACTTCGCCGCCGGAACATGGACGCACTCCACACTCCTATTGTCGGAGAAACCCCCGAGGCCCGGGCCTTGGAGGACGCGCGCCTGGCTAACCTGCCGAGCGCACTCGACTGGAGAATCTCCAGCAAATACTCGACGAGCAAGCGCGTCAGCGAGCTCCCGAGTCCAGTCGACGTCAGCGAGCTCCCGAGTCCAGTCGGTGTCAGCTCTTATCGCGGCCTCAGGTATATCGAACCCAGTTCAGAATTTGGCCGCCGCAGACCGTATAGCAGAATCAATTCAGCCCTCCCAATCGGAGGCCGGTAGGGGCTTGTTGCAGATCAGAGCGCTGCTCCGGGCAGCGGGGAACCAGAATTCCATTGTTTCTCAGTCGCGGGATAGGATCCACAGTCGATCCGTTGCAACAGAAACAGTCCAGTCAGCTCATAGCCCGAGATCGCCCCCGAGGCGTGAGGGACGTGGTGATCGGTGTGATCAGTACAGGAGGAATGAGCAGTATGACCACCGACCCGATCGTGATGATCGACGTCGAGTGCCAACCCCTCCCCCGAGGAGTGGGTCATATGCGCCTCGACGACAAGATGACAGACGCCCTCACAGTATTGAGCAGAGGATTCCAGTCGACCCCGGGGACCCAGGCTTTGATGCGAGATCTATCCTTGTTCAAGGTTTGGTTGACAGGAACAGAGCTCATCGGGAAGGTCACAACAGGGATGCGCCTGCCAGCAGCAGCAGAGTACATGTTTCGGGGCCAGAGTGTTTCAGTCAAGCCATCAGAACCGCAGTGATTCCCCCCAACTTCAGATTGGCGACTGGAGTCAGCAAGTTCACCGGTGAGTCCAAGCCTGACACTTGGCTCGAAGATTACCGAGTGGCCATACAGATTGGCGGTGGCAATGATGAGGTGGCCATGAAGCATTTGCCTCTCATGTTAGAGGGCTCGGCCAGAGCGTGGTTAAATCAGTTGGCACCCAGCAGCATCTACACTTGGGAGGACCTCTCCCGAGTGTTTGTCACAACCTTCGAGGGAACATGCAAGCGACCCGCGGGCCATACAGAATTGCGGTGGATCACACTAGAGATGGATCACATCTCCCGAGTGTGCAGAAGCTGAATGAAACTCTGAGGGATTACATCTAGAGGTGGATCACACTGCATCACTCGGTTAAGAATGTGCCAGACCATCAAGCAGTTTGTGCCTTCAAGGAAGGCGTCAAGTACAGAGAATTGAATCTGAAGTTCGGTCGAACTAGAGAGATGTCTCTAAATCGGATGATGGAGATTGCCACCAAGTACGCTAATGGTGAAGACGAAGATCAACTCCGGAGCGGCAAGTACAAGGCAGTCGCCCAAGAAACCGGAGGGAACTCTAGTCAGAAGCAAAAGCGGAAGGCCGAACCAGCCGCCCCTGGAGAGGCCCTGGCCGTGGCCCAGGGAAATTTTAAGGGAAAACCCAAGGGCACCTGGAAGCCCAAGAAAGTCAAGGATCAGGATGGAAATGATGTGTTGGATCTGCCATGTCACAGCCACACCAAGAAAGATGAAGAGGGTAATTTTATTTACCCAAAGCATACCACTCGACAGTGTCGGCTCCTGATCCAGCAGTTTCAGGGCAAGCAGTCCAAAGACAAGGAAAAAGAGCCAGACAGAGTTGAGGACAAAGAAGATAGTGACAATGGACCCCCAAGTCAATTCCACCCTGATGATTTTTGCTGATGTCGAAAGCAAAAGTCGACTGAAAGTCATTAACCGCGAGGTGAACATGGTTGCCCCGGCAACACCCAGTTACCTGAAATGGTCTTAGACTGCCATCACATTCAACCAGTCTGATCACCCGACGCACATTGCCACCCCTGGGAGGCAAGCTTTGGTGGTCGACCCAGTTGTCGAAGGCACTCGACTGACCAAAGTCCTGATGGATGGAGGCAGTGGCCTGAACATACTGTGTGCTAAAACATTGAAAGGGATGGGCATTCCGATGTCCAGGCTCGCTACCAGCAACATGAGCTTCCACGGAGTCATTCCCGGGAAGAAAGCCCAATCACTCAGCCAGATTGCTCTTGATGTGGTTTTCGGTGATTCCAAGAATTACCACAAGGAGAAGTTGACATTCGAAGTTGTGGACTTCCAAAGTGCCTATCATGCCATTTTGGGCAGGCCAGCTTACGCACGCTTCATGGCCCGACCATGTTACGTGTATCTCAAATTGAAGATGCCTGGCCCCAAAGGTGTGATCACTGTTACAGGCAACCGGAAGAAGGCAGAAGAGTGTTTTCAGAAGGGCTCAAAGATTGCAGATGCGCAGATGGCAGTGGTCGAGCTGCAAGAGTACCAAAAGACTGCCAATACGAGCGAATTGCTACGGGCCAAGAAGCCTGCTTCAGAATCAGCTTTTCAGTCATCCGGTGAAACAAAGACAGTCCACATTCACCCGACCGACCCCAATGCTGCCCCGACTCACATCTCAACAACGCTCGACTCCAAATAGGAAGAAGCGCTCATCCAGTTCCTCCGTGAGAACTGGGACATCTTCGCATGGAAGCCCTCTGACATGCCTGGAATTCCCAGGGGACTGGCTGAGCACCGTCTACGAGTCGACCCAAAGTTCAAGCCTGTGAAAGAACATCTTCGACGGTCCGCCATCCAGAAGAGGAAAGCTATTGGCGAGGAGGTGGCTCGGCTCTTAGCAGCGGAGTTCATCCGAGAGATTTACCACTCCGAATGGCTCGCCAATGTTGTCATGGTCCCCAAGAAGGACAAGTCGCTTCGCATGTGCATCGACTTTAAACTTATCAATCGGGCCTGTCCGAAAGATCATTTTCCTCTCCCTCGCATCGACCAAATAGTCGACTCGACCGCGGGGTGTGAGCGACTGTCTTTTCTAGACGCCTATTCCGGGTACCATCAGATCCGTTTGTATGGACCCGATGAGATCAAAACAGCTTTCATCACTCCATTCGGGTGCTTCTGTTATGTCACCATGCCCTTCGGCCTCAAGAACGCTAGAGCCACGTTCATGAGGATGATTCAGAAGTGCTTGCTCACTCAGATCAGTCGGAACGTGGAAGCATACATGGATGATATTGTGGTCAAGTCGCGGAAAGGTTCTGACCTGCTGACTGACCTTGCTGAAACCTTTGCCAACCTTAAGAGGTATGATATCAAGCTTAATCCATCAAAGTGCACATTCGGAGTTCCGGGTGGAAAGTTACTCGGTTTTCTCGTTTCTGAACGAGGAATCGACGCCAATCCCGAGAAAATTGGCACCATACTCCGAATGAAGCGCCCTGTGCGTGTGCACGATGTCCAGAAGCTTACAGGTTGCTTGGCCGCTCTAAGTCGATTCATTTCTCGTCTCGGTGAAAAGGCGTTGCCTCTTTACTGACTGATGAAGAAGTCTGACAAGTTCGAGTGGACTCCAGAAGCTGATACAGCGTTTGCAGACCTCAAAGCTCTGCTCTCCACCCAGCCGGTGCTTGCTGCCCCAATCAGTAAAGAGCCCTTGCTGCTTTACATTGCAGCCACAGGACAAGTTGTTAGTACAGTACTTACGGTCGAGCGGGAAGAAGAAGGAAAGGCCTTCAGAGTTCAGCGCCCAGTATACTATGTGTCTGAAGTTTTGACACCTTCAAAGCAAACATATCCTCATTATCAGAAGCTTGTATACGGGACTTATATGACCACGAAGAAGGTTGCACATTACTTCTCTGACCACTCCATTACAGTCGTCAGCGACGCCCCACTGTCAGAGATTCTGCATAACAGAGACGCAACTGGTCGAGTGGCGAAATGGGCAATTGAACTCCTTCCCCTAGATATCAAGTTTGAAGCAAAGAAGGCTATCAAGTCCCAACCAATTGCAGATTTCGTCACCGAGTGGATCGAACAGCAGCTTCCGACTCAAGTTCACTCGGAGCACTGGACCATGTTCTTCGATGGATCCAAGATGCAGAATGGTTCTGGTGCTGGGGTAGTTTTGGTCTCCCCCCGAGGAGATAAGCTCAGATATGTTCTCCAGATTCACTTCGATTCCTCCAATAATGAAGCAGAATATGAAGCTCTTTTGTATGAGTTGCGCATGGCCATTTCACTTGGCGTCCGTCGCCTCATGGTCTATGGCGACTCAGATTTGGTGGTTAATCAGGTGATGAAGGAGTGGGACGTCAGAAGTCTGGCAATGACTGGTTATTGTAATGCAGTGAGAAAGCTAGAAAAGAAATTCGAGGGGTTAGAGCTTCATCACATCCCCAGACTGAGAAATCAAGCAGCTGATGATCTGGCAAAGATAGGCTCCAAGAGAGAAGCCGTTCCCAGCAATGTGTTTTTGGAGCACATCCGCTCGCCGTCAGTCCAGGAGGATCCTTTTACAGAAGAAGCCCTGCAGCCAAAAAGTGCCACAGATCCGACTGAAGTCGAAGTTCCTGCTGTGGTCGACCTGATCATGGAAGTCTTGGCCATCACCCCCGACTGGACGATACCATACATCGCATATATCCTAAGGAAAGAACTCCCAGAGGATGAGGAAGAGGCTTGACAGATCGTCCGCCGATCCAAGGCCTTCACAGTCATAAAGGGACAGTTGTATAGAGAAAGCGCGACTGGAATCGATCAGAAGTGCATAACACCAGAAGAGGGTCGGATAATCCTTGATGATATCCACTCGGGAACCTGTGGTAACCACGCGTCCTCTCGGACCATTGTGGCTAAAGCATACCGAGCAGGATTTTACTGGCCAAGAGCAAATGATATGGCAAAGGGGATAGTCGACAAGTGTGAAGGGTGCCAGTTCTACTCCAACATGTCACACAAACCTGCATCAGCCCTGAAGACCATTCCACTCGTCTGGCCCTTTGCTGTCTGGGGACTGGACATGGTTGGTCCACTGAGAACAGGCAGGAGCGGTTTCACTCATGTGCTGGTGGCAGTCGACAAGTTTACCAAATGGATTGAAGCTAAGCCCATCAAGAATCTTGATGCTTGCACTGCTATCAGTTTCGTCAGAGGGCTAACATTCAGATATGGAGTCCCGCATAGCATCATCACTGACAATGGGTCAAACTTTGATTCGGACAAGTTCGGAGCTTTTTGCGCCTCTCAAGGCACACGAGTCGACTACGCATCGGTGGCCCATCCCTAGTCGAATGGGTAAGCCGAGAGAGCAAATGGTCTGATTCTCAAAGGACTAAAGCCTCGACTGATGCGTGATCTCAAGCACGCGGCAGGTGCTTGGGTCGACGAGCTTCCGTCAGTTCTGTGGGGATTGAGGACCACCCCGAACCGGTCGACTGGAAGAACTCCATTCTTTCTGGTTTACGGAGCCAAAGCAGTTTTGCCGAGTGATCTTCTTCACAATGCACCCCGAGTCGAACTTTATACCGAAGATGAAGCAGAACAAACCCGGCAAGACGCAGTCGACCTCCTAGAAGAAGAGAGGGAGATGGCCATGATCAGATCGACCATTTATCAGCAAGACTTGCGTCGATTCCACGCCAGGAATGTGAAGAGTCGAGCCTTCCAAGAAGGAGATTTAGTCCTCCGAGTGGATCAACAGAAACCACACAAGCTTGCTCCTACTTGGGAAGGCCCCTTCATCATCACCAGAGTCCTCCACAATGGAGCGTATCACCTCTACAATGTTGATCGCCAGATCGACGAGCCACGAGCTTGGAATGCGGAACTGCTCCGCCCCTTTTACACTTGAGTTCTCCCTCGGACGAGATGTGATAAGAAAAATTTCTGCAGTTCATTTTTATCAAAGACAAGAGTGTTCCAATAATTGCTGTCACTTTTTGTTTGCATACGAAACCCCCAGTGGGTGACTTAGCCGCGAATCCGTTTTGCCTAAGTTTGAAAAAACCTACCGAGTGGAGAGCCAGACTCCCATTCGGGGGCTTAGCTGCAGTCCAGTACTCGCCTAAGTTCTCCCTCTTAGAGACTTAGCTGCAGTCAGGCACTCGCCTAAGTTTGAAAAAACCCTACCGAGTGGGGAGCAATCCTCCCACTCGGGGGCTTAGCTGCAGTCCAGTACTCGCCTAAGTTCTCCCTCTTAGAGACTTAGCTGCAGTCAGGCACCCGCCTAAGTTTGAAAAAATCCTACCGAGTGAGAGCAATCCTCCCACTCGGGGGCTTAGGTGCAGTCCAGTACTCGCCTAAGTTCTCCCGCTTAGAGACTTAGCTGCAGTCAGGCACTCGCCTAAGTTTGAAAAAATCCTACCGAGTGGAGAGCAAACCTCCCACTCGGGGGCTTAGCTGCAGTCCAGCACTCGCCTAAGTTCTCCCAGTAAGAGACTTAGCTGCAGTCAGACACTCGCCTAAGCTTGAAAAAATCCTACCGAGTGGAGAGCAAACCTCCCACTCGGGGGCTTAGCTGCAGTTCAGCACTCGCCTAAGTTCTCCCACTAAGAGACTTAGCTGCAGTCAGACACTCACCTAAGTATTCAAAAATCCTACCGAGTGGAGAGCAAACCTCCCACTCGGGGGCTTAGCTGCAGTCCAGCACTCGCCTAAGTTCTCCCACTAAGAGACTTAGCTGCAGTCAGGCACTCGCCTAAGCTTGAAAAAATCCTACCGAGTGGAGAGCAAACCTCCCACTCGGGGGCTTAGCTGCAGTTCAGCACTCGCCTAAGTTCTCCCACTAAGAGACTTAGCTGCAGTCAGACACTCTCCTAAGTATTCAAAAATCCTATCGAGTGGAGAGCAAACCTCCCACTCGGGGGCTTAGCTGTAGTCCAGCACTCGCCTAAGTTCTCTCACTAAGAGACTTAGCTGCAGTCAGGCACTCGCCTAAGTTTGAAAAAATCCTACCGAGTGGAGAGCAAACCTCCCACTCGGGGGCTTAGCTGCAGTCCAGCACTCGCCTAAGTTCTCCCACTAAGGGACTTAGCTGCAGTCAGGCACTCGCCTAAGTTTGAAAAAATCCTACCAAGTGAGAGCAAACCTCCCACTCGGGGGCTTAGCTGCAGCCCAGTGCTCGCCTAAGTATGAAACACATCTCATTCCTCAAGGACGACGAGGGGCAGGTCAACTACCACCTTCTCCTGGAGAGCTTCGCCACAAATACAATGTGCGCTCCGTCCCACTCCGCAGTAACAGGGTGTGGGTCGACCGCCACCTTCTCCTGGAGAGCTTCGCCACAAATGCAATGTGCGCTCGGTCCCACTCTGCAGTAACAGGGTGTGGGTCGACCGCCACCCTCTCCTTCGAGTGAAGACCAAGTTCTACTCGACGGATCATCCACAAAGATGTTCGATGATAAATCAAGTTCAAATAAAGCCTAAAAGGTCCCAGACCTCAGATCAAAAGTATTCGAACCCTCGGCTCGGCAAGGTTTAACTATTACAATTCCACTCGGCATTCCGAGGCAAATTCAAGGCAGAGGTTCAACGGTTACAGATCCACTCGGCATTCCGAGGCAAATTTAAGTGGAGCTTAAAAGTTTTTCATTCCTCAGGTGGAGGACTGGCAGGGGCGACGAACTCATACAAGTCGATCCCGTCTGCGATACGGGTAGCAGCAGCGATGAATGTCTCCATGAAGTCCTGGAAGTTGTGTTTCCTCGTGTTGGCAACTTCGATGGCGACCAGCTTCTCCTCCCGCGCCTCCTTGCAATGGACGCGGACCAGAGACTGAGCTACATCAGCGCCACACCGAGCAGAAGACTTCTTCCACTTCTGCACTTGGTCAGGGATTCCATTGAGTTGAGTCATCGGAGACTCGAGATCGTTCTGGAGCGTAGACTCTGGCCAAAGCATCGGGTCGATCCGCGACATGGCAACCTTCAGTCGAGCCAAATAATCCACGACGCCATCAACACGAGATTCCAGTCGGAGTAGATTCATGGTAGCTTCGTCTTTCACCGGAGAGTTGATTGGATCCAAACCTGTTTCGATCCGCCCAGTCTCCTCTTCAAAGTTCTGGCAAAGTTCTGCATACACGATCCAAGGATAAGTCAATTTTCATAAGACTGGGTCGACACCAAAAAACAGTCGGAGCTGAATGCGCACCTTCGAGCTTGATGTACAACTTCTTGGCAAAGCTCCTCAAGTAGCTCTCCAGGTTGTCCCTCCTGCGAGCGATGCCTTCCATCTTCTCGCTCAGGGTGAGGTGCTCCTTCTTCCGGCGCGAACACTCCCTGTTGGCTTCATTCAGAACGGTCTTCAACTTGGTATTCTCTACTTCTAACTGGTCGACTGAAGCCAGCTTCTGCGAGGCCAGAGCGGTCTTGTCGTTAGCCTCCTTACGGGAGGCAGCCAAGTCCTGATCCTTCTTCGCCAGAGCTTCGTTCAGCTTTTCTGAAAAGAATGATGATTGATTCGGAAATTGCAGAAGGGTACTCAAGCCTAAAAACTAACCAGTCGACAAAGGCGTCTTACCTGCGGCGCCGTCTCTGACCCCCTGCAGCTCTGTTCTGGCCAGCTCCAGATCAAGGTTCAATTGAATTTGCTGCTTCTCCAGTTCAGCTAAGCGGGCTCCAAGATTGCAAGATTTCTGAAGTCAAAGGGGAGAAGTTATCATTACAGTAAAAAAACAAAGGCAATAAATACTAAGACTACGGTCGACTGCCAGCAGTCCACCATAGTCTCAGGGACTACACCCAGTGGGTGCACTTAGCGTGTCCCCACCGGTTCCTATCCCACCCGACCGACCCCCGAAGTCGAGTCCAAGAAAAGTTGCTTACGAATAACTAAGAGACAATGATGGCATTTCTAAGACTACAGCCGAAGCAAAAACATTCGACAGTGGTCTCGGGGACTACACCCAGTGGGTGCGCTCGGCGTGCCCCCACTATAAAAAAGTCAACTGCCCGCAGTCGACAGGATACCATTCCATTCGATATGGCCCGACCAGACCGAGTGAAGAAATAAAGCTACAGCAACTCAACAGAAAGACTACAGTCGACCGCCCGCGGTCCACCATAGTCTCGGGGACTACACCCACTGGGTGCACTTAGCGTGCCCCCACTCGTCCAAGAGTTGGCAGACACACCCACTGGGTGTACAAACATAAAGATCTTCAGAAAAGAGATTCTTCAGAAAAACATATCGTAACAGACCAAGTGTTGAAGTCGACTGACCTGGACGTTGCTCTGAAGGGCCGAGCTTGAGTCATAAGCCGCCTGGCAGGCCTCCCGAGCCACCTTCACTTGCTCCATCATGATCCCCGCCTGGCGTACAGCCTCCTTCGCAGCAGCCGCTTGGTCCTCGAGGACGGGGTACGCAGCAAAAAGCGAAGACGGATCCGCAGTCGACACTGAAGGCTGCACACTCGTCAAAGGAATGGCGAAAGTCACGGAAGCCCAAGTGGGTTCGCCATCATCCCGAGCTGCGGTCTCAGGCGCCGGAGTGGATTGTGGAGTCTCGCCAGCCGGCGCTCTCCTGTTCCTCCTCACCCTCAGCGGTTCGTCGTCGTCGTCATCCGGGAGGTCGATAACATGAGGAGGAGGTACAAGGAAAACATTCAATCGACCAGAGTTGCAATAAATGTTCAGTCGACTCAAAACGGAACGCCAGTAATCGTACCAGGGTTGGAGGTGATGGCGTCGTCCATCTCTTGGTCATCGTTCTTGGCGGAGACCTCAGAAGTAGCACCGCTGCAAATCTCGAAAGTTAGTCAGTTGGCTCAGTGAATCGACTAAGGATCTGTCCACGATCGACAAAGGAAAGCAAGTCTTATTATTACCAGGAAATGGTGGGAACAGCTGTCTTCATCTTGGGCAGAGCCTTGGGCGGCTTGGATGGCGTCGCTCGTGAGTGCTTGGGAACCTTCTCAGTCGGCGGAGGAGAGGAGGTCCGAGGGCATTTCGACGACTGCCCAACAGGAGCAGTCGCCTTGCCACGTTCCCGCACCGGATCATGGGTGAGCTTGGATCGCCCCTCCAGGCGGGGGGGTTCAGCCTCCTCCTCCTCCTCTTCGCTGGAGAAGACGTTGTCGCCTCCCTCTCCCTCACCGTCAGACTCCCACTCGCCTTGGTCGTCCCCGCTCTCGCCTCCGCTCGCCTCCCCTTCCTCAGTCGACCCCTGTGCCCTGTTGGGCGTCGAGTACATCTCGGTGGTCGCCTAGAAAACAACAGACAAGACGAAAGTCAATCGACTAACTCGAAGAAGAACAATGCAGAAGACAAGATATCAGTCGGGAGCATAAAGACTTACCTGGTCCACCTCATACGAGTTGTCGAGTGGGATTACCCTCCTGGCTCCTCGGGGGTTGTCTTTGTTCCCCGTGATGCTTAACAGCCACCCCTCCAGCATCTCGCCTCCGGATGGATCCGAGTGGTGTCGTCGAGGCCCGAATACAGCCACATCGGGTGGTCGCGGGCCTGGAGCGGTTGGATGCACCTTTGGAGGAAGACCTCCAGCAGGTCCATACCAGTCACACCCTCACGGACAAGCTCAACCACTCGACCTGCCAACACCTTGACTTGGGCCCTTTCCTCTGGCGCGACGTTCAGAGAGACAGGCTTCTCGGCTCGGTCGCGGGAAAAAGGAGGAAGACCAGTCGACTGTCCTGGGGTCACCTGGTCCTGGCAGTAGAACCAGGTCGACTGCCAACCACGGACCGACTCCGGGAGGGTGATTGATGGAAAACAACTCTTTCCCCTCGTCTGGATCGCCAGGCCCCCGCACAGTTGGATCACCCACGTCCTCTCGTCACACGACTTGGCCTTCTTGACCGATTGAGAGCGACAGGTAAAAATGTGCTTGAAGAGCCCCCAGCGGGGGCGGCAACCAAGAAGGCCTCGCACATGGAAATGAAAGCGGCGAGGTATATGATGGAGTTGGGAGTGAAGTGATGGAGCTGCGCTCCGAAGAAGTTCAAGAAACTCCGGAAAAAGGGATGGGGCGGCAGAGAAAACCCGCGGTCGATATGGGTGGCTAGGAGCACGCACTCATCGTCGCGGGGCTGAGGTTCGATCTCCCCCCCCCCCCCCCGGGAGACGCGCAGCTTCGTGGGGAATGACTCCCCCTTCGACCATGTCGTCGAGATCTTCCTGCCGGAGCACCGACGGCATCCAGTCGCCCTGGATCCAACCCTTGGGCAGAGCGGTCCGGGAGGAAGATCCGCCCCGTACAGACCTTTTTCCCTTCCCCGCCGCCGCCGCCTTCTTCGCGCGCTCCAAAGCAGTGGTCTTGCCCTTCACCATCGTCGCCGATGAGGTCTCACACGGGCTTGCGGAGCTGGGGGGAGAGCGGAGGAAGCGAAAGGACTGGCGAAGGGAGAGAGGAAGCAGGAAGGAGAAGAGAGCGCGCGGCTTGGAAACCCCGAGCCGGCAACTTATAAGGGGCCGCTCCCGAGTGGCTGACTGGTAGGCCCAGGCCATCCAGTCAAATCCCGCAGCAGACGCGTGCATAGTACGTGGCGAAAAAGGCGACGCGGAGATCGAGGAGCTTCCGCTTTATCGCTTCTGATTACTGCGGCTGCTCCCGTCCCGTGCGCTTCCCAAAATCCGAATCCCGCGACATCCGCGGGCCGCAGAACAACTTGCCAAAAACAGAAGATCCAGCTCGCGCCAACACTCTGCATGTCACAAGCAAAGATATTCACTCGACGAAAGGCTTGGAATGGATAAAGGCGACTGAAATAGGTTGATGACGTCATACGTGACAATTGGCCCGAAACAAGGCACTCATGCAGCCCCAAAGAACCAGTCGGAAAAGATCCCCAACTCTTTCCCACTCTAACCTCGATCCATTGGGGGGCTAATGATGAAGCTATGTACCTAGGGTAGGGGCACGGACCTGTCCTAAAGAGCCCTACCCAAGGACATCCCTAGAAGAAGTCACCTTTCAATCCACTTGAAGGTATCCCACTCGACGGATTCAAGACACTCGACCAATAAGCTATCACTCGACCATGAAGCCAACCACTCGACTGCCAGGAGACCTAAAGTCACTCCGCAGGCAAACGGTCAGCTGTTAAGTAGTCTTTATGGTCATTATAGCATTTCATTACCAGCGTTACAAGTAACGCCCCACCTTAATGTACCTTAAACCCTGCATTACTGAGGACAGGAGAGGGCTGGCAAACTCGATATAAGCCACCCCCTCCTCAGTAGGAAGGGTTCGCACCCCTGTAATGCATACACGCGTAATCCAGTCGACTGCCTCCGGGCTCCGAGACGTAGGGCTATTACTTCCTCCGAGAAGGGCCTGAACTCGTAAAACCTCGCGTGTAACAACTTCCCAATAGCTAAGATCTAGCCTCTCCATACTCACCCCCCTACATCACTGTCAGAGTTAGAACCACGACACCCCCTTCCTTCCTTCTCCTTTTCCCTTCCTCTTTTCCTATTCCATATGGGAGGTGGAATCCTACTAGGACTAGGGAGTCCTAGTAGGACTCCACACTTGGCGCGCCCCCTCCTAGGGCCGGCCTCGTCCTCCCTTGCTCCTTTATATACGGGGGCAAGGGGGCACCTCTAAACACACAAGTTGATCCTCATGATCGTTTTCTTAGCCGTGTGCGGTGCCCCCCTCCACCATAATCCTCGATAATATTGTAGCGGTGCTTAGGCGAAGCCCTGCGACGGTAGAACATCAAGATCGTCACCACGCCGTCGTGCTGACTTCCCCGACACTTTGCTGGATCGGAGTCCGGGGATCATCATCGAGTTGAACGTGTGCTAGAACTCGGAGGTGTCGTAGTTTTGGTGCTTGATCGGTCGGGCCGTGAAGACGTACGACTACATCAACCGTGTTGTTATAACGCTTCCGCTGTCGGTCTACGAGGGTACGTAGACAACACTCTCCCCTCTCGTTGCTATGCATCACCATGATCTTGCGTGTGCGTAGTTAATTTTTTGAAATTACTACGTTCCCCAACAATGGCATCCGAGCCTAGGTTTTATGCGTTGATGTTGTGCACGAGTAGAACATAAGTGAGTTGTGGGCGATATAAGTCATACTGCTTACCGGCATGTCATACTTTGGTTCAGTGGTATTGTTGGACGAAGCGGCCCGGACCGACATTACGCGTACGCTTACGCGAGACCGGTTCTCCCGACATGCTTTGCACAAAGGTGGCTAGTGGGTGACAGTTTCTCCAACTTTAGTTGAACCGAGTGTGGCTACGCCCGGTCCTTGCAAAGGTTAAAACAGCACCAACTTGACAAACTATCGTTGTGGTTTTGATGCGCAGGTAAGATTGGTTCTTACTTAAGCCCGTAGTAGCCACGTAAAACTTGCAACAACAAAGTAGAGGACGTCTAACTTGTTTTTGCAGGGCATGTTGTGATGTGATATGGTCAAGACATGATGCTAAATTTTATTGTATGAGATGATCATGTTTTGTAACCAAGTTATCGGCAACTAGCAGGAGCCATATGGTTGTCGCTTTATTGTATGCAATGCAATTGCGCTGTAATGCTTTACTTTATCACTAAGCGGTAGCGATAGTCATGGAAGCATAAGATTGGCGAGACGACAACGATGCTATGATGGTGATCAAGGTGTCGCGCCGGTGACGATGGTGATCACGACGGTGCTTCAAAGAAGGAGATCACAAGCACAAGATGATGATGGCCATATCATATCACTTATATTCATTGCATGTGATGTTTATCTTTTATGCATCTTATCTTGCTTTGATTGACGGTAGCATTTTAAGATGATCTCTCACTAATTATCAACAAGTGTTCTCCTTGAGTATGCACCGTTGCGAAAGTTCTTCGTGCTGAGACACCACATGATGATCGGGTGTGATAGGCTCTACGTTTAAATACAACGGGTGCAAAACAGTTGCACACGCAGAATACTCAGGTTATACTTGACGAGCCAAGCATATACAGATATGGCCTCGGAACACGGAGACCGAAAGGTCGAACGCGAATCATATAGTAGATATGATCAACATAGTGATGTTCACCATTGAAAACTACTCCATCTCACGTGATGATCGGACATGGTTTAGTTGATTTGGATCACGTGATCACTTAGAGGATTAGAGGGATGTCTATCTAAGTGGGAGTTCCTAAGTAATATGATTAATTGAACTTTAATTTATCATGAACTTAGTCTTGGTAGTATTAGCACATCTATGTTCTAGATCAATAGCTCGCGTTGTTGCTTTCATATGTTTATTTTGATATGTTCCTAGAGAAAATTGTGTTGAAAGATGTTAGTGGCAATGATGCGGATTGGATCCGTGATCTGAGGTTTATCCTCATTGCTGCACAGAAGAATTATGTCCTTGATGCACCGCTAGGTGACAGACCTATTGCAGGAGCAGATGTAGACATTATGAACGTTTGGCTAGCTCAATATGATGACTACTTGATAGTTTAGTGCACCATTCTTAACGGCTTAGAATCGGGACTTCAAAGACGTTTTGAACGTCACGGACCATATGAGATGTTCCAGGAGTTGAAGTTAATATTTCAAGCAAATACCCGAGTTGAGAGATATGAAGTCTCCAACAAGTTCTATAGCTAAAAGATGGAGGAGAATCGCTCAACTAGTGAGCATGTGCTCAGATTGTCTGGGTACTACAATTGCTTGAATCAAGTGGGAGTTAATCTTCCAGATAAAATAGTGATTGACAGAATTCTCTAGTCACCAAGTTAGTAGAACTTCGTGATGAACTATGATATGCAAGGGATAATGGAAATGATTCCCAAGCTCTTCATAATGCTGAAATTGACGAAGGTAGAAATTGAGAAAAACATCAAGTGTTGATGGTTGACAAGATCACTAGTTTCAAGAAAAGGGCAAAGGGAAGAAAGGGGAACTTCAAGAAGAACGGCAAGCAAGTTGCTGCTCAAGTGGAATACCCAAGTCTGGACCTAAGCCTGAAACTGAGTGCTTCTACTGCAAAGGGACTGGTCACTGGAAGCGGAACTATCCCAAGTGATTGGCGGATAAGAAGGATGGCAAAGTGAACATAAGTATATTTGATATACATGTTATTGATGTGTACTTTACTAGTGTTTATAGCAACCCCTCAGTATTTGATACTAGTTCAGTTGCTAAGATTAGTAACTTGAAACGGGAGTTGCGGAATAAACAAAGACTAGTTAAGGGTGAAGTGACGATGTGTGTTGGAAGTGGTTCCAAGATTGATATGATCATCATCGCACACTCCCTATACTTTTGGGATTAGTGTTGAACCTAAATAAGTATTATTTGGTGTTTGCGTTGAGCATGAATGTGATTTGATCATGTTTATTGCAATACAGTTATTCATTTAGGTAAGAGAATAAATTGTTGTTCTGTTTACATGAATAAAACCTTATATGGTTACACACCCAATGAAAATAGTTCGTTGGATCTCGATCATAGTGATACACATATTTGTTGGGGAATGCAGTAATTTCAAAAAAATTCCTACGCACACGCAAGATCATGGTGATGCAATGCAACGAGAGGGGAGAGTGTTGTCTACGTACCCACGCAGACCGACTACGGAAGCGTTAACACAACATAGAGGAAGTAGTCGTACGTCTTCCCGATCCGACCAATCCAAGCACCGTTACTCCGGCACCTCCGAGCTCTTAGCACACGTACAGCTCGATGACGATCCCCGGGCTCCGATCCAGCAAAGCATCCGGGAGGAGTTCTGTCAGCACGACGGCGTGGTGATGATCTTGATGTTCTACCGACGTAGGGCTTCGCCTAAGCACTACAACGATATGATTGAGGTGGAATATGGTGGCAGGGGGCACCGCACACGGCTAAGGAACGATCTCAATGATCAACTTGTGTGTCTAGAGGTGCCCCCTGCCTCTGTATATAAAGGAGCCAAGGGGGAGGGGCCGCTGGCTAGGAGGAGGGCGCAGGAGGAGTCCTACTCCTACCGGGAGTAGGACTCCCCCCCCCCCAATCCTAGTTGGACTAGGATTCCCCGAGGGGGAAAGAGAGAGAGGGGGGGCCGGCCACCTCTCCTAGTACTAATAGGACTAGGGGAGGGGGGAGGCGCGCGGCCACCTTGGGCTGCCCCTTTCTCCTTTACACTAAAGCCCATTAAGGCCCATATGGCTCACGGGTGGTTCCGGTAACCTCCCGGTACTCCGGTAAAATCCCGATTTCACCCGGAACACTTCCGATATCCAAATATAGGCTTCCAATATATCAATATTTATGTCTCGACCATTTCAAGACTCCTCATCATGTCCGTGATCACATCCGGGACTCCGAACTAACTTCGGTACATCAAAATGCATAAACTCATAATAACTGTCATCGTAACGTTAAGTGTGCGGACCCTACGGTTCGAGAACAATGTAGACATGACTGAGACACATCTCTGGTCAATAACCAATAGCGGGACCTGGATGCCCATATTGGCTCCTACAGATTCTACGAAGATCTTTATCGGTCAGACCGCATAACAACATACGTTGTCCCCTTTGTCATCGGTATGTTACTTGCCGAGATTCGATCATCGGTATCCAATACCTAGTTCAATCTCGTTACCGGCAAGTCTCTTTACTCGTTCCGTAATACATCATCTCACAACTAACTCATTAGTTGCAATGCTTGCAAGGCTTATGTGATGTGCATTACCGAGAGGGCCCAGAGATACCTCTCCGACAATCGGAGTGACAAATCCTAATCTCGAAATACGCCAACCCAACATGTACCTTTGGAGACACCTGTAGAGCACCTTTATAATCACCCAGTTACATTGTGACGTTTGGTAGCACACAAAGTGTTCCTCTGGCACACGGGAGTTGCATAATCTCATAGTCATAGGAACATGTATAAGTCATGAAGAAAGCAATAGCAACATACTAAACGATCGGGTGCTAAGCTAATGGAATGGGTCATGTCAATCAGATCATTCAACTAATGATGTGATCACGTTAATCAAATAACAACTCTTTGTCCATGGTTAGGAAACATAACCATCTTTGATTAACGAGCTAGTCAAGTAGAGGCATACTAGTGACACTCTGTTTGTCGATGTATTCACACATGTATTATATTTCCGGTTAATACAATTCTAGCATGAATAATAAACATTTATCATGAAATAAGGAAATAAATAATAACTTTATTATTGCCTCTAGGGCATATTTCCTTCAGTCTCCCACTTGCACTAGAGTCAATAATCTAGTTCACATCGCCATGTGATTTAACAGCAATAGTTCACATCACCATGTGATTAACACCCATAGTCCACATCGATATGTGACCAACACCCAAAGGGTTTACTAGAGTCAGTAATCTAGTTCACATCGCTATGTGATTAACACCCAAAGAGTACTAAGGTGTGATCATGTTTTGCTTGTGAGATAATTTTAGTCACCGGGTCTGTCATATTCAGATCCGTAAGTATTTTGCAAGTTCTATGTCTACAATGCTCTACACGGAGCTACTCTAGCTAATTGCTCCCACTTTCAATATGTATCCAGATTGAGACTTAGAATCATCTAGATCAGTGTCAAAACTTGCATCGACGTAACCCTTTACGACGAACCTTTTGTCACCTCCGTAATCGAGAAACATATCCTTATTCCACTAAGGATAATTTTGACCGTTGTCCAGTGATATACTCCTAGATCACTATTGTACTCCCTTGCCAATCTTAGTGGTAGGGTATACAATAGATCTGGTACACAGCATGACATACTTTATAGAACCTATGGACAAGGCATAGGGAATGACATTCATTCGCTTTCTATCTTCTGCCGTGGTCAGACTTTGAGTCTTACTCAATTTCACACCTTGTAACATAGGAACTCTTTCTTTATCTGTTCCATTTTGAACTACTTCAAAATCTTGTCAAGGTATGTATTTATTGAAAAACTTATCAAGCGTCTTGATCTATCTCTATAGATCTTGATGCTCAATATGTGAGCAACTTCACTGAGGTCTTTCTTTGAAAAACTCCTTTCAAACACTTCTTTATGCTTTGCAGAATAATTCTACATTATTTCCGATCAACAATATGTCATACACATATACTTATCAGAAATGTTGTAGTGCTCCCACTCACTTTCTAGTAAATACAGGCTTTACCGTAAGTCTGTATAAAACTATATGCTTTGATCGACTTATCAAAGCATATATTCCAACTCCGAGATGCTTGCACCAGTCCATAGATGGATCGCCAGAGCTTGCATGTTTTGTTAACACCTTTAGGATTGACAAAACCTTCTACTTGCATCGTATACAACTCTTCTTTAATAAATCCATTAAGGAATGTAGTTTTGTTTTATCCATTTGCCGGATTTTATAAAATGCGGCAATTGCTAACATGATTCGGACAGACTTTAAGCATAGATACGAGTGAGAAACTCTCATCGTAGTCAACACCTTGAATTTGTCGAAAACCTTTTGCGACAATTCTAGCTTTGTAGATAGTAACACTACTATCAGCGTCTGTCTTCCTCTTGAAGATCCATTTAATCTCAATTGCTTGCTGATCATCGGGCAAGTCAACCAATGTCCATACTTTGTTCTCATACATGGATCTCATCTCAGATTTCATGGCCTCAAGCCATTTCGCGGAATCTGGGCTCATCATCGCTTCCTCATAGTTCGCAAGTTCGTCATGGTCTAGTAACATGACTTCCAGAACAGGTTTACTGTACCACTCTGGTGCGGATCTCACTCTGGTTTACCTATGAGTTTTGGTAGTAACTTGATCTGAAGTTACATGATCATCATCATTAGCTTCCTCACTAATTGGTGTAGTAGTCACAAGAACAGATTTTTGTGATGAACTACTTTCCAATAAGGGAGAAGGTACAATTACCTTATCAAGTTTTCTACTTTCCTCCCACTCACTTCTTTCGAGAGAAACTCCTTCTCTAAAAGGATCCATTCTTAGCAACGAATATCTTGCCTTCGGATCTGTGATAGAAGGTGTACCCAACTGTCTCCTTTGGGTATCCTATGAAGACACATTTCTCCGATTTGGGTTTGAGCTTATCATGATGAAACTTTTTCTTATAAGCATCGCAACCCCAAACTTTAAGAAACGACAACTTTGGTTTCTTGCCAAACCATAGTTCATATTGTGTCGTCTCAATGGACTTTAGATGGTGCCCCTTTTTTAACGTGAATGCAGCTGTCTTTAATGCATAACCCCAAAAATGATAGTGGTAGATCAGTAAGAGACATCATAGATTGTACTATATCTAATAAAGTACGGTTATGATGTTCGGACACACCATTATGCTGTGGTGTTCCAGGTGGCATGAGTTTGTGAAACTATTCCACATTGTTTTAATTGAAGACCAAACTCGTAACTCAAATATTTGTCTCCGCGATCAGATCGTAGAAACTTTATTTTCTTGTCACGACGATTTTCCACTTGACTCCGAAATTCTTTGAACTTTTGAAATGTTTCAGACTTATGTTTCATCAAGTAGATATACCCATATCTGCCCAAATCATCTGTGAAGGTCAGAAAATAATGATACCTGCTGCAAGCCTTAATATTCATCGGACCACATACATCAGTATGTATGATTTCCAACAAATCTGTTACTTGCTTCATTGTTCCGGAGAACGGCGTTTTAGTCATCTTGCCCATAAGGCATGGTTCGCAAGCATCATGTGATTCATAATCAAGTGATTCCAAAAGCCCATCAGCATGGAGTTTCTTCATGTGCTTTACACCAATATGACTTAAACGGCAGTGCCACAAATAAGTTGCACTATCATTATTAACTTTGCATCTTTTGGTTTCAATATTATGAATATGTGTATCACTACGATCGAGATCCAACGAACTTGTTTCATTGGGTGTGTAACCATATAAGGTTTTATTCATGTAAACAGAACAACAATTTATTCTCTTACTTAAATGAATAGTCGTATTACAATAAACATGATCAAATCATATTCATGCTGAATGCAAACACCAAATAACACTTATTTAGGTTCAACGCTAATCCCGAAAGTACAGGGAGTGTGCGATGATGATCATATCAACCTTGGAACCACTTCCAAACACACATTGTCACTTCACCCTTAACTAGTCATGTTTATTCTGCAACTCTCATTTCGAGTTACTAATCTTAGCAACTGAACTAGTATCAAATACTAAGGGGTTGCTATAAACACTAGTAAAGTACACATCAATAACATGTATATCAAATATACATATGTTTACTTTGCCATCCTTCTTATCCGCCAAATACTTGGGGCAGTTCCACTTCTAGTGACCAGTCCCTTTGCAGTAGAAGCACTCAGTCTCAGGCTTAGGATCAGACTTGGGCTTCTTCACTTGAGCAGCAACTTGCTTGCCGTTCTTCTTGAAGTTCCCCTTCTTCCCTTTGCCCTTTTCTTGAAACTAGTGGTCTTGTCAACCATCAACACTTGATGTTTTTCTTGATTTCTACCTTCGTTGATTTCAGCATCACGAAGAGCTTGGGAGTTGTTTCCGTTATCCCTTGCATATCATAGTTCATCACGAAGTTCTACTAACTTGGTAATGGTGACTAGAGAATTCTGTCAATCACTATCTTATCTGGAAGATTAACTCCCACTTGACTCAAGCGATTGTAGTACCCAGACAATCTGAGCACATGCTCACTAGTTGAGCGATTCTCCTCCATCTTTTAGCTATAGAACTTGTTGGAGACTTCATATCTCTCAACTCGGGTATTTGCTTGAAATATTAACTTCAACTCCTGGAACATCTCATATGGTCCATGACGCTCAAAACGTCTTTGAAGTCCCGATTCTAAGCCATTAAGCATGGTGCACTAAACTATCAAGTAGTCATCATATTGAGCTACCCAAACGTTCATAACGTCTGCATCTGCTCCTGCAATAGGTCTGTCACCTAGCGGTGCATCAAGGACATAATTCTTCTATGCAGCAATGAGGATAAACCTCAGATCACGGATCCAATCCGCATCATTGCTACTAACATCTTTCAACATAATTTTCTCTAGGAACATATCAAAATAAACACAGGGAAGCAACAACGCGAGCTATTGATCTACAACATAATTTGCAAAATACTATCAGGACTAAGTTCATGATAAATTTAAGTTCAATTTAATCATATTACTTAAGAACTCCTACTTAGATAGACATCCCTCTAATCCTGTAAGTGATCACATGATCCAAATTAACTAAACCATGTCCGATCATCACGTGAGATGGAGTAGTTTCATTGGTGAACATCACAATGTTGATCATATCTACTATATGATTCACGCTCGACCTTTCGGTCTCCGTGTTCCGAGGCCATATCTGTATATGCTTGGCTCGTCAAGTATAACCTGAGTATTCCGCGTGTGCAACTGTTTTGCACCCGTTGTATTTGAACGTAGAGCCTATCATACCCGATCATAATGTGGTGTCTCAGCACGAAGAACTTTCGCAACGGTGCATACTCAGGGAGAACACTTCTTCATAATTAGTGAGAGATCATCTTAAAATGCTAGCGTCAAACTAAGCAAAATAAGATGTATAAAAGATAAACATCATATGCAATCAAAATATGTGACATGATATGGCCATCATCATCTTGCGCCTTTGATCTCCATCTCCAAAGTACTGTCATGATCTCTATCGTCACCGGCATGACACCATGATCTCCATCATCTTGATCTATATCAATGTGTCGTCACACGGTCGTCTCGCCAACTATTGCTCTTGCAACTATTGCTATCGCATAGCGATAAAGTAAAGCAATTATTTGGAGCTTACATCTTATGCAATAAAGAGACAACCATAAGGCTTTTGCCAGTTGCCGATAACTTCAACAAAACATGATCATCTCATACAACAACTTATATCTCATCATGTTTTGACCATATCACATCACAACATGCCTTGCAAACACAAGTTAGACGTCCTCTACTTTGTTGTTGCAAGTTTTACGTGGCTGCTACGGGCTTAAGCAAGAACCAATCTCACCTACGCATCAAAACCACAACGATAGTTTGTCAAATAGACTCCATTTTAACCTTCGCAAGGACCGGGCGTAGCCACACTCGGTTCAACTAAAGTTGGAGAAACAGTCACCCGCAAGCCACCTTTGTGCAAAGCACATCGGGAGAACCGGTCTCGCGTAAGCGTATGCGTAATGTCGGTCTGGGCCGCTTCATCCAACAATACCGCCGAACCAAAGTATGACATGCTCGTAGGCAGTATGACTTGTATCGCCCACAACTCACTTGTGTTCTACTCGTGCATATAACATCAAACCATAAAACCTAGGCTCGGATGCCACTGTTAGGGAACGTAGTAATTTCAAAAAATTTCCTACGCACACGCAAGATCATGCTGATGCACAGCAACGAGAGGGGAGAGTGTTGTCTACGTACCCACGCAGACCGACTGTGGAAGCGTTAACACAACGTAGAGGAAGTAGTCGTACGTCTTCCCGATCCGACCGATCCAAGCACCGTTACTCCGGCACCTCCGAGTTCTTAGCAAACGTACAGCTCGATGACGATCCCCGGGCTCCGATCCAGCAAAGCGTCGGGGAGGAGTTCTGTCAGCACGACGGCGTGGTGATGATCTTGATGTTCTATCGACGTAGGGCTTCGCCTAAGCACTACAACGATATGATCGAGGTGGAATATGGTGGCAGGGGGCACCGCACACGGCTAAGGAACGATCTCAATGATCAACTTCTGTGTCTAGAGGTGCCCCCTACCTCCGTATATAAAGGAGCCAAGGGGGAGGGGGCCGCCGGCCAGGAGGAGGGCGCAGGAGGAGTCCTACTCCTACCGGGAGTAGGACTCCCCCCCCCCCCAATCCTAGTTGGACTAGGATTCCCCGAGGGGGAAAGAGAGAGAGGGGGCCGGCCACCTCTCCTAGTCCTAATAGGACTAGGGGAGGGGGGAGGCACGCGGTCACCTTGGGCTGCCCCTTTCTCCTTTCCACTAAAGCCCATTAAGGCCCATATGGCTCCCGGGGGGTTCCGGTAACCTCCCGGTACTCCGGTAAAATCCCGATTTCACCCGGAACACTTCCTATATCCAAATATAGGCTTCCAATATATCAATCTTTATGTCTCGACCATTTCGAGACTCCTCGTCATGTCCGTAATCACATCCGGGACTCCGAACTAACTTCGGTACATCAAAATGCATAAACTCATAATAACTATCATCGTAACATTAAGCGTGCGGACCCTACGGTTCGAGAACAATGTAGACATGACTGAGACACATCTCTGGTTAATAACCAATAGCGGGACCTAGATGCCCATATTGGCTCCTACATATTCTATGAAGATCTTTATCGGTCAGACCGCATAACAACATACGTTGTTCCCTTTGTCATCGGTATGTTACTTGCCCGAGATTCGATCGTCGGTATCCAATACCTAGTTCAATCTCGTTACCGGCAAGTCTCTTTACTCATTCCGTAATACATCATCTCACAACGAACTCATTAGTTGCAATGCTTGCAAGGCTTATGTGATGTGCATTACCGAGAGGGCCCAGAGATACCTCTTCGACAATCGGAGTGACAAATCCTAATCTCGAAATACGCCAACCCAACATGTACCTTTGGAGACACCTGTAGAGCACCTTTATAATCACCCAGTTACGTTGTGACGTTTGGTAGCACACAAAGTGTTCCTCCGGCACACGGGAGTTGCATAATCTCATAGTCATAGGAACATGTATAAGTCATGAAGAAAGCAATAGCAACATACTAAACGATCGGGTGCTAAGCTAATGGAATGGGTCATGTCAATCAGATCATTCAACTAATGATGTGATCCCGTTAATCAAATAACAACTCTTTTGCCATGGTTAGGAAACATAACCATCTTTGATTAACGAGCTAGTCAAGTAGAGGCATACTAGTGACACTCTGTTTGTCTATGTATTCACACATGTATTATGTTTCCGGTTAATACAATTCTAGCATGAATAATAAATATTTATCATGAAATAAGGAAATAAATAATAACTTTATTATTGCCTCTAGGGCATATTTCCTTCAATATTCATAATATTGAAACCAAAAGATGAAAAGTTATTAATGATGGTGCAATTTATTTGTGGCACTGCCGTTTAGGTCATATTGGTATAAAGCGCATGAAGAAAATCCATACTGATGGGCTTTTGGAATCACTTGATTATGAATCAGTTGGTGCTTGCGAACCATGCCTCATGGGCAAGATGACTAAGACTCCGTCCTCCAGTACAATGGAGCGAGCAACAGATTTGTTGGACATCATACATACTGATGTATGTGGTCCGATGAATATTGAGGCTCGTGGCAGGTATCATTATTTTCTGATCTTCACAGATGATTGAGCAGATATGAGTATATCTACTTGATGAAACACAAGTCTGAAACATTTGAAAAGTTCAAAGAATTTTAGAGTGAAGTGGAGAATCATCGTAACAAAAGTGAAAGTTTCTACGATATGATCGCAGAAGTAAAATATTTGAGTTACGAGTTTGGCCTTTAGTTAAAAACAATGTGAAATAGTTTCACTACTCACGCCACCTGGAACACCACAGCATAATGGTGTGTCCGAACGTCATAACCGTACTTTATTAGATATGGTGCGATCTATGACGTCTCTTACCGATCTACCAATATCGTTTTGGGGTTATGCATTAAAGACAGCTGCATTCACGTTTAAAAGGGCACCATCTAAGTCACCATCTAAGTCCGTTGAGATGACACAATCTGAACTGTGGTTTGGCAAGAAACCAAAGTTGTCGTTTCTTAAAGTTTGAGGTTGCAATGCTTATGTGAAAATGTTTCAACCTGATAAGCTCAAACCCAAATCGGAGAAGTGCGTCTTCATAGGATACCCAAAATGAAATTGTTGGGTACACCTTCTACCACAGATCCGAAGGCAAGATATTCTTTGTTGAGAATGGATCCTTTCTAGAGAAGGAGTTTCTCTCGAAAGAAGTGAGTGGGAGGAAAGTAGAACTTGATGAGGTAACTGTACCTGCTCCCTTATTGGAAAGTGGTTCATCACAGAAATCTGTTCCTGTGACTACTAGACCGATTAGTGAGGAAGCTAATGATGATGATCATGTAACTTCAGATCAAGTTACTACCAAACCTCGTAGGTAAACCAGAGTGAGATCCGCACCAGAGTGGTACAGTAATCCAGTTCTGGAGGTCATGTTACTTGACAATGATGAGCCTACGAATTATGAGGAAGCGATGATGAGCCCAGATTCCGCGAAATGGCTTTGAGGCCATGAAATCTGAGATGAGATCCATGTATGAGAACAAAGTATGGACTTTGATTGACTTGCCCAATGATTAGCGAGCCATTGAGATTAAATGGATCTTCAAGAGGAAGACGGACGCTGATAGTAGTGTTACTATCTACAAAGCTAGAATTGTCGCAAAAAGGTTTTGGACAAGTTCAAGGTGTTGACTACGATGAGAGTTTCTCACTCGTATCTATGCTTAAGTCTGTCCGAATCATGTTAGCAATTGCCGCATTTTATGAAATCCAGCAAATGGATGTCAAAACTTCATTCCTGAATGGATTTCTGGAAGAAGAGTTGTATATGATGGAGCCGGAAGGTTTTGTCGATCCAAAAGGAGCTAACAAAGTGTGCAAGCTCCAGCGATCCATTTATGGACTGGTGCAAGCCTCTCGGAGTTGGAATAAACGCTTTGATAGTATGATCAAAGCATATAGTTCTATACAGACTTGCAGTGAAGCCTGTATTTACAAGAAAGTGAGTGGGAGCACTACAACATTTCTGATAAGTATATGTGAAGGACATATTGTTGATCGAAAATAATGTAGTATTATTCTGCAAAGCATAAAGGAGTATTTTGAAAGAAGTTTTTCAAAG